>JAZHRN010000131.1:20000000-30000000 GCA_036435485.1 Saposhnikovia divaricata
GCAAAACTAAATACATTAGGTATTAAAATTTTACCAAACCCAGAATTGCATAGATATACATTGAATATCGTATTGATAGGCAAATCCAAAATCTCAGTTGTATAACTTCATACTTATATTACACACAACACACTTGTACATATACAAGAGTTTGTGTTTGCACATAAGAAATCCTCTCTTTTCTTCCTTCTCGACTGTTATGCCACATCGACTCCAAGTTCCATGCCTTCGACCTCTAACCTTTAACTGTCTTTGTGTGAGAATTGATGGTGTTATAAGATTGAAAATTAATGGATGAAGTAAACATATACCAGCTGTTAGATGAAGAGGTTTTTTTTTTTATCAGAAAGAGTGTAAGATTAGGTGAATTGTGCATTGGATTTAGGATTTTTGGTTGAATTTTAGGGAAAAAGAATTATTGAGATAAGTTTTAAATGGGGTAGTTCAATTTTATTAAACGGGTCGGATGGCCACGCCCGTCGTCGACGCGCCAAATTGAAAGATAAATGTTTATGCTCTACTATGTTCGCACTTAACTATAAAATATAGCAAATGTGGCAAGTAGGGATTGAACCCAAGGGAATAGTGTTCAATACTAGAGTGAAGTAAAATGGTGGGGGTTTTAAGTTGGTTGTGGTATTTTATCAAACACCTTGACTACAAGAAATAAATTGCTAGAGAAATATGATTAATTAACTTTCAATCATCCAATTTTTTCAACACAACAAGGCACAATGTTTAAATTAACAAGATAAAGAGATATTTGACCCAAGGATTATGGAAACTCAAGATCTTCACCCACACACATATGAGCAAGAAATAATCAACTCTACCTAACCAAGATAATTGGTGAAGCACACAATCACTTAATTCTCTTCTATAAACACTAATTTAGTGAAGCACATAAATTAGTTCTCTTGATTATAGCAACCAATAATGAAGCACTACTAGTTTAACCAAATCAAGGAGTCAAACAAAGAGAGTCTAGGACAAACCCAAGGATGAGGAGCTCAACCTAGGTATTTGCACTTGAATTTTGAGGATTTAGGTAAACTAAACCTTGTGCTACTACAATGAATGTACTAACAATTACGGATTAGCACAAACAATTAGCAATTGAATTCACAAGAGAAACAAATTGAAGCAACTTACAATTCTTCAAGCAAAATCATAAACAATACAACTCAAGAATTCAAGATAGAGTGAAATAGATCTTACTTAAAATGAAATGGGTTTTGATACAAGAGATCCTCCTTGAGCCAAATATATGAAGTTAGTTACTCATAATCAATGCTAGATTATGAGTAATAAGTGTTTTTCTCTCTACTTGGTTAACCCTAATTTTGGTTCTTGAAGAGGCTAGGTTTTTTTATGATGATAAGATGTGTTAAGATATGAAGTTATGTTTGTTTACATCTCTTTTAATATACAGCAGGTCCTGTACGGCCTGTTGAACGGGTGTACAGCTGCCCGTACAAAAAATCTGCTCCTTTGAACGGCCTGTCGAACGGCCGTTCAGTAGCCCGTACAAGATAAAATCTTCATTATAATGCATTAAACGCCTCCCGGCATCGCGAGCTTGCATCTTCTAACTTCCTTCTTGAATAATCTTCGCTTTCAAGCCCAAAATAATCCATATTTTCAACAATTAAGCATGGGGCACTGAAAGATGAAAAACATAATTAATATCAATAAAACAACATTCGAAACTAACAAAAATGCAAGAGAATAAAGGACCAAACGTGTATAAAATACACATTATCAAATCTTCCGCCACTTGAACTTTTCTAGTCCCGAGCAAACTAATATTAATAACACCATATACTCCTAACTAGTACCACTTCCGTAGGTGATCACGGTTGCATTTGGCATATGCAACAAGCCCTTGGAACCCCTAGGTAGCCCTAGTGGACGAGTGAGGTCTCGTGAGGGTTTATAGATGATGTACCCACAAAATCACAAAAGCCACTAACAAATAAGAAACTAACAATACCTATTAATTAAACTAACTACTACATTCACATTTCCGAGTCGTCTACTTGTAACTAAAATCAAACATATAGAGCTATTCACCTTGTCATCCACTAAAACGAGCTAATAACCAATTCAAGAATCAAGATAACACACCTTGTGCAAAATGTAACCATGACATTAAATCTAGAATGAATGCACTTCAATCGTGAACACTAGACAAGATTATCACAAAGCATACATGGCTTCGCATTAAGAAGATGAAATTGTATGGTGAAAATCTCACATCTCTCAATTATGTATCACACAAGTATGGGCTAGAAATTTCACTCAACTCCAAGTATGAATGCATGCGCTCTACTTGACCTTGCATGTCCACCTAAATTCCGGATTGCACCAAAAAACAAGGAATTCATAAAATGGGTTGTAATGAGGCTAGGGTGAAGGTGTGAAAATTTAAGTTCAAGGAAGGTGTAAAAGTCTTGCTAGTTGAGTCAAAATGATGCTTGTTCGCTTCATCCACCAAATTCTCAAACTAAAGAATGTCTTCACTCATTTACAATTACAAAACACAACCACATTTCCCAAGAAAATTGAAACAAAATAAGGTACAAAGATTTATTGTTTTTTTTTTGTTTTTTTTTATTTTTTTACATCACCTTTATTATTATTTTTTTAGCAAAGGGAATGTATAACATAAATAAATATTACAAAGAACTTTGAACCACATCCAGATATACACATCAAACTAGTTCCCACTTACAATAAATAGAATTCTTCCTCTTCACAATTTCTCCAAATTCACATGCTCATCAATCAATTCTTTCCAAGACTCAACTAGCTCAACTAGGTCGAGAGTGAAGTATTTGGCTATGACTCATGTATAAAAGGGGAAAGTGACGAAGAAAAATATGGATATAAGCTTCAAAGGGGTAACTAGGGATTATTTTCATGGTTCACAAGTTAAAAAGGCCAAAAAAAATTATTCTAAATAGAATTTCCTTATTATGGTGCATCCATGAATGAAGGTTTAATGCAAGCCCTAGA
Organism: Saposhnikovia divaricata; assembly: GCA_036435485.1. Lineage (NCBI taxonomy): Eukaryota > Viridiplantae > Streptophyta > Magnoliopsida > Apiales > Apiaceae > Saposhnikovia > Saposhnikovia divaricata. The sequence continues at coordinate 20,003,019 of JAZHRN010000131.1, forward strand.
GCAAAAAACATACATAAAGACGGAGCAACACACAAGCAAAAAGAATCATCGTTCAAGGCCTCACAAGGTTTAAGTTGTAATAACATCTTCTCGATTTAATTCCATGCATTCTAAGAGATAATCGTCATGTCTACAATTTAATTACAACAATCTAGACTTTTCATGCCATTTTAAGTGTGTGTGTGTGTGTGTGCAATAAAGTGCATCAAAATTATAGATTCACATCAAATTGATAATGCTAGACACGTAATAGGAGAAAACAAGGCTACAAGCTCACAATGTCATAAATTTTACAAACAAGTAAACACGCTCATGACTAAACTTATTTACCAAATGCAAACAAAACGGACATCAAAATAAATAAACCTTCCCCCACTTAAAACATGGCATGTCCTCATGCATGACAAATAAAAATGAGGGAGAAATAAGAGTGAAATAAAACTCCCCTAAAAATAAGCAACAAGGACCGGGAGCAAAGCCAAGAAGCTCAAGCATCATGAGGAGGATCCAAAGGTGGATCCCGAGAACTAGTGCGATACTGAGCCATCATTGAAGCACAAAACTTCTCCATCCACTTTCGATGTTCAGAAAACCTCATATTAACATGATCCTTGATGAACTGCTCCATGCGCTGTAAGTAGGCCCATTGAGGCTCTGAGAACTCATCGGCATGACTAGGAGAGGGAGAATTCTGATGAGCATCAGAAGCAGAAGAGGCTCAGAAAATGGTTCCGCCTCGGCTCCAATAGGAGATGGAGGACACTCGGGCTGAGAAGATTTGTGGCCCTTCCATATGAAATTATCAAAAGTCCCCGAGATGACCCCCATGTTCTTCAAAACAACAAAGTCAATAGTAGCTACGGGTTGGCCACCCTCCATCCATGAAATAGGGGAGTTATCCCGATCAAGAATCCCTAACTTAGTAGCAATTCGGGTGATAAACCCGCCAAAGATAAGGGAACCCTTCCCTTTACGCCGAGTTAGCTCCAACAACCCAGAATTAGGTATTAAAATTTTACCAAACCCAGAATTGCATAGATATACATTGAATATCGTATTGATATGCAAATCCAAAAACTCAGTTGTATAACTTCATACTTATATTACACACAACACACTTATACATATACAAGAGTTTGTGTTTGCACATAAGAAATCCTCTCTTTTCTTCCTTCTTGACTGTTATGCCACATCGACTCCAAGTTCCATGCCTTCGACCTCTAACCTTTAACTGTCTTTGTGTGAGAATTGATGGTGTTATAAGATTGAAAATTAATGGATGAAGTAAACATATACCAGCTGTTAGATGAAGAGGTTTTTTTTATCAGAAAGAGTGTAAGATTAGGTGACTTGTGCATTGGATTTAGGATTTTGGGTTGAATTTTAGGGAAAAAGAATTATTGAGATAAGTTTTAAATGGGGTAGTTCAATTTTATTAAACGGGTCGGATGGCCACGCCCGTCGTCGACGCGCCAAATTGAAAGATAAATGTTTATGCTCTACTATGTTCGCACTTAACTATAAAATATAGCAAATGTGGCAAGTAGGGATCGATCCCAAGGGAATAGTGTTCAATACTAGAGTAAAGTAAAATGGTGGGGGTTTTAAGTTGGTTGTGGTATTTTATCAAACACCTTGACTACAAGAAATAAATTGCTAGAGAAATATGATTAATTAACTTTCAATCATCCAATTTTTCCAACACAACAAGGCACAATGTTTAAATTAACAAGATAAAGAGATATTTGACCCAAGGATTATGGAAACTCAAGATCTTCACCCACACACATATGAGCAAGAAATAATCAATTCTACCTAACCAAGATAATTGGTGAAGCACACAATCACTTAATTCTCTTCTATAAACACTAATTTAGTGAAGCACATAAATTAGTTCTCTTGATTATAGCAACCAATAATGAAGCACTACTAGTTTAACCAAATCAAGGAGTCAAACAAAGAGAGGCTAGGACAAACCCAAGGATGAGGAGCTCAACCTAGGTATTTGCACTTGAATTTTGAGGATTTAGGTAATGTTAACTCGAATAATTTGTAGAAGGGGGGGTTGAATACAAGTTATATAATCGTGTCTGATTTTTGCTTGATTATATGAACAAGAAAAACGAATGAATCAAACTTTGTTTGTATTAAAATAATCAAATACAAACTCTACCAAAGGTGTACAATACCTTTAGCAGCTGCTGACAATATAAATCTCTCTCTCTGTTTGTTTCGAACTCTCGAATACAAATCTTATGAACTCACTTGCTCACTCACGTACGAACACTGTTTGCAATGATATAGAGAGAGTATTTATAATGCTACCTATCAAATAATAACAGAATTATAATCTATCTATGACAATGTTCTGCTGTCCAGTTGATAGTTTCCATCAATAGAGAATTCGTTTCCTTCACGATATCTTCTTGCTTGTTTTCCAAAACAAAGATCCTGTTTTATAGCACTTTTCAGTTTCTGTAGCATCCATAATGACATCATCAGTAACATGACTGACATCATCAGTAACATGACTGATATCAGGATTTCCTATTGCATCAGGATCTGATTATCCCATTAGTATTTGATCAGGATCTGACTTATTGTATCAGGATCTGCTCCTCTGTTCCTGACTTGTAGTCTCTGACGCACTTTTCCTGACTAAATTCTACAGATTACTGTTTAACACATATATCCTAAACAAAGTGCTAAATCCTTTATAAGATCAGGATATACAAGAAGTATTAGCAAAATTCTATTCTTAACATCACAACTTATGAATTATTCCTAACAATCTCCCCCTATTTATGCTTTAGAATCTGAAGCATAAATCTAAGTTGTAGATGTCAAAACATATAACAATACAACCAGAATAGAATTTATGAATTCAATATCATGAAGTTAAGTACCTCCTTCTTCAGATGTAGACATGTATCTGGTACTTAGAAGAAAGAATTCAACTATTTGATGCTTCTTTTCCTTTACCACTTCCATGATGAAATTTACCAACTCTGTCACCCTTGTTTCTATTCCCAGTCTGTTTATCTCCCCCAGTCTGTTGTTGTTGTTGTTGTTGTCTCTGAATTGTCTTTATCTCCCCCTTTTTGACATCAGCAACATTAATTCCAAGAGATTCAGTAACAGAACAAATGAGATTCATCAAAACTGCTTGATTTTCCATAATAGTGACTTGGTTATTTTCAAGAATTTGAAGTCTCGATTGAATATAACTTTGAGATTTCTGAATGTCCTTAAGAATTGCAGAATTGACTTTAATGTTGGAAGTGCTTGTTGTATCTTCAGATTCAGATGCAGAAAGAACTTTATCTTCAAGCCTTGTAGAAGAAGTTGCCTGTTTAGAATGATATTCAAGTAATAACATTTGAGTAGAAGTACAAACATCTTCATCTCTCTGATCTGGAGCTGAAGTATGATCATCCTGTCCTTCACCAGTATTCTGTGTACTAACATCTACAAATCCTGACTCCTCCTTAGATTGATCAGATATTATTGATGTTTCAATTCTAGCTGAAATTGGAAGTACAAACAAAGGAATACTTGGATCATTAGGAATTTCTTCTGGTGCTGGTTGAGTAGAAGTTTGTCTTAGCCTTTCACCTCTTCTGTTAATGATCTCTGCAAGCCTTTCTTTCTGTTTCCGAGCTTTAACTTCTGGCTTTGCATTGTCATGTGCTAAGTCATGCTTCTCATACATCTTGATAAAAGAATAAGTACCAGCATCCATACAAAGATTTTCAGACCAAGATTCAGGAAAAACCTGATCCCAGAAATCAAATGATGGTGGTTTCCTAATTTTCTCTCCCTCACTATGGAGTTGATCATCCATACCCTCATTCTCACTTTGACTATCTAAAGTCAACACTCTTTCTACCTCTCCTTTTGCCTGATCAGGAGCCAGCCTCTCTATGTGTGGATCTATGTCCATCTTTTCAAGTGTATCACTCAAATTTGGATAAGTGCTCTCATGACCTACGAGAAAAATAGGGGTTAGAAGAAGTTTTTATACCTGAACTCACATGGAGAGAGGGTTCCTCATATGGCATGGGGCTTGAGGTTTTCTCCAAGGAGTGAGCTGCTATAGTCCCTGAATCCTTACAAACATCTACTTTCTTTCCAAAAACTACAGGCTCCAGTATACCACTTTCAGGTTTTACACTAGACTCTGATGTCTTCAGTAATACTTCATTAGACACCATAGCTAATATGCCACCGTCTTTAAGTGTTGGTTGCTGAGACACACCCTCAAGGTGGATAGACTCTGACAGAACAATATTAGTTTGATCTTCAGAAAAATCAATCAAAGTCATTCCTCCCATATCATAGGGTTTCTCACTTGCAATTTCAGTCATCACAGAAGACCTTCCAGCATCATCAATCACAGTTCCTGAGTCATCCAACCTCTGACTAGATGGTTCTTGTGTTGCAGTGACTATGATATGATCTATTCTACTATTCACCACTGGCGCAATAGTATCTTCTGTTGACTGTTTCCCTCTATCAACTACCTCCTCTTGTTCACCTTGAGCTAAAGCAACTTCAACAATGAGATCCTCATTAAATACATATGCATGAAGTGATTGAAGTGCAACATGCTTAGGAAGTCCAAATTTCTTGTGTAACTCCTTTCTGACTGATACATAGAAGTATGTCTTCATTAAATCAAGGCTTTGATGTAACAGTCCATATTCTTCAGGAAATGAAAGTTTGGGAAATCTTTCAATCAAAAAATCTAGAACAGGCCTGGAAAGATTCACTTTCAGAGAAATAAGTTCCATAGCCAGTCTGTATATCAATGTAGTTTCCCATGAAGAATCAAGATCCAGATCTCTCTTGCCAGATACTGACATGGATATTGCATTATTTATAGAGACCTGCATAACGTTAGTTGGACTTGACACTGTGTGTAGGTGACAAATGAATCTTTCTCCTTGTTCTCCTAGTATAGTGAGCAACAGATTTGTCTTGAGAAGACTCAAGAGGTGTAGACACAGAAGTGATCTTGGGATGAGATCCTTTTTCAATAAACACAATCTTTTGAGAGACAGTATCCAGTATCTGTTTTCCCTTTTTAAAAACTACAGCCTTTTGAGAGACTGCAGCCTGGTTGTGACTAGATGTTCCATCTCTTTGTCCTAGCTTAGAAAGTTGAATTCCAGCCTTCAATTCTGCTCTCTCAGCAAGAGATATTATCATCATCGTCACTAGAACTACTACTTGAAATAACAAATCTTCTCTTCCTTACAACTAATGTCTTTTGAGAAACACCAGAGGTTGGCTTCTTTGAAACAATAGGTTGTGGATCAAAATTTGGTTCTAGAATTGTTTCAGAGATTGTAATGTTTTTGGCTACTTGGGTAGACACAGGGGGGTTCTCCTCCAATTGAGATTCCTGAGTCATTTCACCACCAAAGAAAGAAGAATTATAGATAGTAGGAAGATGAGTTCTTAGAAGTACCTGAACATGATTTGGATAGTGTAAAGCAGGTATTTCATCTAGATTCTTTTCACTGTCCTTCTTTGTAATGTCAGAAAAAATTCTCTTTTGCTGTACATAAGAAGAAACACAATACTCTCTACCAAATCTAGCTTCAACATCAGGAATAAAATGGTTAATAAACAGTTGCATGAATCTGTGATAATAAACCATATTCCTGTCATGATCTCTTGACCCAAGTTTAATACACATCTGATTTAAGATAATGTGACCAAAATTAATTACTCTGTTGTAAAGAAAAGCATATGCAATATGTGATGTAACAGCTGTAATTTGTTGAAAAGAACTACATTTACCAGTAAAGCATTTAGCAATTTGATCAAAGAAGAAAGACCATTCTTTCCTAAGAAAAGATCTATTTAACTGGCTCATGTTATCTAGAGGTCCATCATAACCTAATTTAGATAACATAGTTCTCACATCATCATTAGATGGTACATTCTCAAAATTTGTACTAACAAGTAAGCGAAGTACTGAATTAATAACAGATTCAGTAAGATCAAATGAGTCTTGTCCTAAGTGTAGAACAATCTTACCTGATTGACTCTGAGTAGAATCAATTACTTCAGCATTCTCCCAAGCTTATGAAACAGCTACTTGATTAATTTGTGGAGATGCTGTCAAGGCACAACTTAATGGTCCTTTAGCCATAAAGTCCATTATCGGGTGAAAATCAGTTGACACCTCTTCGTTGTTGGTGATAGCTGCAACATGATTGTTCGTCATAAAATCAAAGTCACCAAACTTGAAAGCTACTGATTTGGGTAGTCTTCTTTGAGTCGCCATTTTGATCTGAAAAGAACTTAAGAAATCTTTGAAATTGATTAGTGATTTTGAGAACTCGGGAGTGTTTTTGCTTTAGAGAATGAAATTAAAGAAAGCAATTACACGATTAGAGTGTCAAAATAATTATATTTCAAAAATTCTTCAGACCCATTATCCCACGTTGACACGTAGGTTGACAGGTGTCAGTCCCTGAAAAATGCAGTTACTCATGACTTTTGGAAAATAAAATCCAAAAATGATTTCAGGTAAATAAGTCAAGGTAAAAACGAGATAAAAATCAATACTGATCAGTTTCATCTTCCTGATGTGATCTACTCATCAGAATAATCACACAATTCAATGTGATTTTTGAATAAAAAGAATTACTAATCCTGATGTGAATACACTCGTATTCCTGATCAATATCATCCTGATTCCAGAGACTAAATAGAGTTTCCACATGGTATTTTATTTTTCGTGAAAAAGAAATAACAATCAATTGGTTAAATTCATTCAATATTTCTTGAAAATACAAGAAATACAGTCACACATAATTATGACTGAATGCATTGATAACTCCCTGAAAGGCATATGATGTAGCCTATTTGTATTTCGAGGATACAACTCAACTTAAACAAGATTGTAATAGTAAATAGTATATAGACTGTCACAAGGAATCTCAGATTGTATTATCTGTCAGAAGAAAAAGATCAAGGTCAATCTACAGACTTGAGGAATTACTACATTGAAAGAAGTTCAGACATCTGATCAAGCCTCAGTGAAGTATTCGTTAAAGAAGTGTATTCATTTGAAGTGACAGAGATTTCGACAATGACAGAGACAGTACAGAAGAATTAATAGAGAGAGGAGAAAAGAAAAGGAACCAAATTTTAAAGTCAATATATGAAGAACAGTCATTGCGGTTAGTCACTCATGAACCAGACAGTACATCGAGTGTCAACATTAAATAGTGGTTATTCGTCATTAACTTCAGTGGTTCAAGTTATCAAGACTGGTATGTGAGAAAATCATTGTGCAAGCAACAGAAGTGCTAAATTAATTAACCACAAGGATTTTGCTATCAAGTGGACTGGCTACGAGGAAAAAGAATTATCACAAAGAAATTCTAAGTGATATATTCTTAATGCTGAAACCCCGGTTTGAATTGTTGTATTTTTTGTTAAGAAAAAGGAGTCCGGTTTCACATCCTCAAGAGACCGTAGCTTACACCTGGATGGGTTATGAGAAAATAGAATTATCACAAGAAAATGGAAAGTGATATATTCTTGAAGCTGGAATCCCGGTTGGAATTAATATATTTTTTGTTAAGCAAAAGGAGTCCGGTTCCAGACCGTCAGGTAACCGCAGTTTAGAGATTAAAGATTTATTTATATTAATAAATATTTTATTTAATTAGAAAATTATATTTATAAATATCTAATATTATTAGATATTTATTTTTATAATTTTTGAATTAAATTCATTATTTATTAATTAAAGATTATAAGCTATGCAGATTAAAAAGCATTTTTACGGTACCAAAACAAGCCACGGAAGTAAAGAAGTGGGCCAAATTGTTTACTAAAGCAAAAGAAATAAAGTGGGCTGTTGAGTTGTTTTATTAAACAAATAAATCAATCTGATTTGTTTGATTGTAAAGATTAAAACAAGTACTGAACATGCTGCTGTACAAATTGGATTGTCATATCTAGTTCAACTAATTGTCATACCGAAAGTTATATTGATAAGGACAGTCATATTTCTTTTAGTTGATAGTTATACCGATTGTTATATTATGTATAACAGATTGTCATATCAATAAAAACAAGGCAGTATGACTATGGAATCAGATTGGTTATAAAAGAGACAGAAGGCAGAAGACACAAAAAAAACGGACAGAACATAATATTCGTCTACAAACACAGCAGCCTCCATCTTTCTCTCTCAAATATTCCAAGAACACAAGAACTGATTATTTTCTGTAAAATCAAGTTCAACACATTTGTAATATTTTATCCGGTGGAACTTGTTTATTTATTGTTCTTGTACTACTAGCGAATTAAGTTTCCTAGTTCTTATCTTGATTTTTATTAACTAAATTAGAAAAGTTCATGTCGAATTTTCTAATTAGTTTTTATCAACTTGATAATTAATCTGTACTGAAATTGTAACACCCATCAAGTTAATATATTGTTATATTCAACTTGAAATTTGTTTCAATTTATTCCGCTCAAATTTGTTTAAAATAAAATATTATTTGAAGAACAAATTTCGATAAATTGGTATAGATTGTATTCAACCCCCCCTTCTACAATCTTATTGGACCTAACAATTGGTATCAGAGCCTATTGATTGATACACAAATCAAGATCCTATTTTTATTCAGTCAAAAATCCATTTCGAATTTTTAACTCATTTAAAAATTCATCATGTCTTCAAAAATTGGAACTGTTAAGATACCCATATTTGACAAGGAGAATTATGAACTATGGAAAAAGAAAATGATCCTTTTTCTACAAGTGGCCAATCCTAAATATTTAGGAATATTGAAAACCGGGCCAATAGTTCCTATGATTACTGAAGAGGAAATAATCGTGGAAGGAGTTGTTGTAGTTCCTGCAAGGACATATCCAAAGGACATTAGTGTTTATACAAATGATAACAAAGTGGATATTGCCCTTGATCTTAATGTACAATTAATTTTGGTGGAATCCCTAGATGCGATCATGTGCAACCATGTTGTTAACTGTAAAGATGCCAAGCATATCTGGGACACCATTATAACAATAAATGAGGGAACTAAGAAAGACAGGGAAAATAGATTGGAAGCTAAGATTGTTCAACCTTACAGCTCTGAAGAGGAAGTGATTGTAGCAGAGTATGGGAAGACAGCTACAAGTCAGGGTTGTAGAGAATTTTATTCATCAGAAGAGCTGGAGCAGTTGGAGGATCAATCAATGGCACTGGTTGTAAGACAGTTTAATCATTTCAGATTTAGAAGAAATCTTAATTTCAGACTCAGGTCTACTGAGAACAGATTCCAGCAAGAAGGTCCATCCTCAAGTAGCACAAGGGTTGGCTATGAGACTGGAATGGTAGACAGAAGCAAGATCAGGTGCTTCAACTGTAATGAAATGGGACATTTTGCAACTGAGTGTCATCGACCTGAACAAGATGCAAGGAGAGAGTATGCATCTGGTAAGAAGAACACAGACACGGCCTATGTGGTACAAGGCAAAAGCTGGGATGACACAGACAGTGAAGATGAAGAAGTTGGAAACTTTGCGCTGGTGGCAAATGCTGAATCATCAACTTATTACACCACACCGGTAACTCTTACTGATGCTGAGTTAATTCATAGTTTACGTAATTGCTTGAATAATGCACAAAAAGGGTACGAGAGAATAAGTCTTGTTAACACTAACCTTGAAAATGAAATGTTAGATTTAAAAAAGGTGCAGATTAATCAAGATAAGAATTTAGAAGAAATAGCTCGACTTAACTACAAAGAAAAGGGTCTAGGAGAATACATGGTAAAACAAGTTGATAAGATTGCTGATCAAGATATCAGGATTAAAGAACTGGACACACAGATTAGAGCTTGTTATAATACTGTTAAAGTTTCTAAAGAGTTCTTCAACAAACACGCAGTAGAACGAACTGTAAGAATAGGATTTGATTACAATCAAGCTGTTGGTTCTTTGAGTAATCATTCTACTAATCCTATTTCAGCTAAAGAAAGAGGTATACCACATATTCTCAAGAATGTTGAAAAACCAATGTTTACAAAATCTGATGCTGGCCCACCAGATATTCTTTCTATGGTTATACAAGAAGAAATGAGAAATGAGGATAGTGCAAATGGCACAGTCTTTGTTAAGGATAAATGTGTTAAGGATAAATCTGTTAAGAACGCTAATCCAAAGAATGTTTCATCCAAGAAAGATGTCACAATCTTTGTGAAGGCTAAATCTGTTGAGGACACTAATCCAGAAATTGTTTCATCCAAGAAAGATGTACCTAAAGTGCCAGTCAAGGTTGTTGAAACAACTAGTTCTTCTAAGACTGGATTAGGTGGTAATAAGTTGAAGCAGAACAATAACATGTCTAACATGAATACCATGCCTATCATTGATGCTAATCATAAAGCATGTGGTGTTGTCAATTGTATGTCTTGTGCTTTTAATGTTATGACTGCTTACTTTAATGGTAATCATGCATGTGATAATAAGACTGCTCCTCGACAACATATGAACAGGAATAATGTTAAATCAAGACTGGTAGTCCTCCTTATGTTAGGAGAGAGACATTTGTACAAAAGCCTAAACAAAGTTTTATGAAGGCTGTTTACAAGGTCAAATGTCCAGTCAGTGAAACAAATGTTATTGCTGCTAAAAAGACATGGATACCCAAGATGAAATCAAAGATTGTCAAAGCTGTTTATAGGGTTAAATGTCCAGTCCCCTTGAGAAATGTTGTTACGAAGATTAAGAATGTTGTTTTTGCCTGACAAAGGCCAATACTTCAAGTATTCCGGACCCAATCAAATTTGGGTCCCAAAAAAGGTTTAACCATTTTTGGCATTGCAGGGTGTGTAACAGGTACATCGTGTTATGTGGATTATGGACAGTGGATGTTCAAGGCATATGACCGAAGATAGAGCCCTGCTATCAAGAGTGGTGACGGTATCTGGCCAAGTGGTTCATCCCTTGGAGACAACAGCAAGGGTATGACCTAGGGTCAAGGCTATTCAATAGTCAAAGAATGTTGTCAGTAATAAAGCATCTTTTACAAGATGTAGAGCCTACTATTCGAGGATTAAGGAAAGAGAACTTATCTGTAGCTGACATGGAATCTCAGTCAAAGGTGAAGTCAACAAGGTCAAATATAAAGCTTCATCAGACAGGAGTTCAGCTATGACATAAGGAGCTCTCTCACCTGAATGTCATATCAAGAGATTCTTTCCTGGAAATCGAATCAGTAAAGAAGACTGCCTCATCTGGAATTAAAGTAAAATAAAATTATGAGGCATGTCATAAAGGGAGGTCAAAACGAATCACACAGAAGTTCTACATCAAAGAAAAATATACTTAAGTGGTGATGACTGATGACTTCTCTCCACAAACAAGTTGTTATTCAAATAATCTGAAGACAAGACACCACTGATGGTTATTGATCATATCTAGAAGTGTGTAAGGAAGCAAAATTGACTATGACAACTTGGAGACCAGATTACAGGACCTATCAATTAGTGTTCTGGATGATTTCTACACCTTCAAGAGTATTAATGCTGAAGCAGTCAATAGTTTGCTACTGACATGATTAAACCCTGATCGGTAAGAAATATAGGAAGACCCTACAAGTATGAAGGAAATTGTTTTGCAATATTAAATTGAAAGTGAGCATCCTAGCAATCAGCTAATGCTCAAGAGGTTAATTTCCTTGGTTACTTGGTGGAGTCAACAGCCTACAGGGTGATTGTTATTAATCAACAGAAGGTGATTGAAAGTCTTAGTGATGTTCATCAACTTCTAGCTCCCAGCTGTCAATGGTAATGATGATTCAGATCCAATCAATGTCAACATTGAGAATCTTCATGTAAACCCAGCAACAGCTTAGGGGGAGCAAAAGAAGGATCATCTGGTCAACTCAACACCACACTAAAAGTCAAAGGACACTATGAGAACATGTCTGCCAAGACAAAGAGTGTTGACTCAATTAACTCTTTGTTCTAGTTCTTAGTGTTTCTAATGGTGGAAGTAAAAGACTAACAGAGCTTCAAGTACTAATGATTATTTCTTTAGTTTTCTTTTAGAAGAAACTAAGAAAGCTACAAAAGTTCTGAAAGATCCAAGTTGAGTGATTGCAATGCAAGATGATCTCAATCAGTACAAAAGGCAGATTGAAGGGAAGCTGGTATCCAGACCAAACAACAAGGCTGTATTTGGTACAAGGATAACCAGAAGTCTACCTGGATGATGTCAAGGCATTGTTATGAGGGACAAAGCCAAACTGGATGCTAGGTTACAATTTGATCAAACAGTATATTTGACAAGAAGCACCAGTGACAAGACTTGAGGATATCAGGCACCTGCTGCACATTCAAGATTATAATGGACATCTAGACCTACTGAATCTGGATGCTAGAGGAATGTGAACAAGTGCACTCCTGGTTGGTGAGATAATTGAAGATCTCTACAGGTTAGTATAAACTGGTATCATCACTCAAGCAAGCATGGAAGACATGGTATGACACCCTAACTATAATTTAATATTTGGTATCAATCTTTAACAGTTGGTATCTTTTAACAATTGGGGTCATATTTATAGAACTCTCTACATCTTTAGGCACAAACATAAATGATATATATGTGCAATGATATCTTCATTATATTATATGTTGGTCTACTAGCTATAAATTGGTATCAAGATATTTGCTGTTTTGATGTTGGTAAAGTTGTAATTCTTTTGATTTACTTCAGTAAGCCAAAAGAATGATGACAATAAAAATAAGTCAAGGATCTTTTGTTTCTATTCAGAAGATTCTAGACCTGTCAAGACTACATGCCAACACATCACTATAGCTGGCTTTTGACCTGTTAGTTTGGATCTAACAAGTTGGTTATCAAAAATCTTAAGATGGACCCAGATATAAGGAAATGGTACTCTAGAGATATTTGACCCAACAAGTTCAGGATCTACCAATTAGGACCTAATCAGGCTATAGAGGAATCATCAGCTCATTATCATATTCAATTGCTAATAGATCACTTACACACATATTTTATTCTCAATTATGCAAATGTGCATGGTCCCAAGTGGATTCTTGAGAATCTATTCTTGTAATTATTACACTTGATTTTCAGATGTCTTAAGTTAGACCCAAATCTAAGGAGATGGTACCCTAGAGACATCAGTTCTGACATGTTTTGCTGTATAGAGACAGATCAAATGAGTTGTACGAAAGCAGGAGAACACAAGGAATCAATTTCATCTCCAACAACTCTGTGGAACACTCAAGGACTAAGCAACTTGCATAAGGTATCAATTATTTCGAGAGCATGTCTTTAATTAAGAACAACTTGCAGACACGTTTGCTGAATCACTTGATGAAATTAATTTTTCAAGATTGGTTTGTAAACTTGGGATTTTATTAATGCTATGTAATTTTAAATCCCATCTGTTAAATAATTCTTAAATAAGCTCACAAGTATTCAATTGTCTATATTGAAAGGACATGTGAACTTATTTACATCCAGACCTCACACTGAAAATTATCTGTTGAATGATGCCATGTGTATAATTGAAATATATTTTAGTGGTGATTATTTAAGGATAATTTAAATACTTAAATGCTAAAATCTAACTCATAAAGATTTAGTATTTAATTATTTATTTTGATTTATATGGGTTACGGACATGAAGCAATTCAATTTAGTATTTGCTCTGTACTTTATATTTATTAAAATAAATAAACAACATAACTAATTTGGACCTAATCTGTATTTGTCTTCAATTAGTTGTGAGATTTTAATTCTAGTGAATTTTATCAATGCTTCATTTTCAGAAATTCACTATAATTAATATCATGGTTCTAACAATTGGTTGTATTAAAATTTTGACTTATATCAGTTAATGATATTTAGTTAGAATTCTATTTACTAACTAATTGTGAGATGTATTGGTATGTGTGAAATTACTTAGAACTCCTCTAAGTAATCATTGTTATATCTTTTACAATTCACTCATATTATTATACATGGTATAAAAATTCTCTAAGTAGAACTATGGATATTGAAATATCTAAAGTTACCATAGTTCAATTACTTTGAATAATTTTTATGCTTATTTGCAAGCTTCAAATCACTTTGATAATAAATGTTATATACTATGGATCAAGGTGTATTGGACTTAGAAAATTATTTCTAAGATTGCAGACAAGACAGTCTTGGTAATCAAGTTTTATTTTTAGAACCAAGATTGTCTACCAACAAACAGTTGTTAGGAGTTAACAATTGTTGTTATCGAGGAGTTGTCTTGAAGTCATAAGTTTAAAATGTTAATGATGATAATTATCCAAGTGATAGTGGTAGAAACAATTTTGTTATTGGCAATACCAATGTCACTGGAAAATAATCATCAAGTCATTCTCGCAATAACTCGAGGAAAGTAAACAAAGAATTCACTAGTCAAACACAACATCACAATGAAGAACAAGGTGATTCATCAAGATCCAACTTTCTCAGACAGTGTGTTTGGAATAGAGCTGATCATTGGTGATCCAGATGTTGTAGTAAGAACTAAAAGGGCTTCTCAGAATCAAGGTATAGAATCTAAGGAATCTGAGAAAGCACTTGCGAATCTGGAACAACAAGAAACGTGGAAGTTGGTGCCAAGGTTTGAGCGCCAAGTAACTGGTATGACATTCTTTTCGAATTTGTCATCTTTCTAAAAAGAATTGTCATAATCATTCTAATGCGTTAATCCATGTTTCTTTATTTTAGAACAATAATTTTCTCTAAAAATATTTTTCTCTAATTCTCTAGTTAGAATTTTTGAGGAAGCTATTTTTATTGAAAATTTCATTATTTTAAAATAGCTGCCATATTTATGATAGTTTATTAAATCATATTTTCTCTCTAAATAATTTTCTAGTAGAAAGTTGTTTTGTCAGAAAATATATGGATTTGCTAACCTATTATAAATACTCTTGTATATACTCAATGTTTTTGTACATGTATTGTAATTTTTAAATGTTAATCTTATTTAACATGTTTTGTAGTGTTTGTCTTTTTATTGTAATCGTATGTTCGTTTATAGTTTAAGCTTTGTAAATTATTAATTTATGTATAGTTCTATTATTTTTATGTTAATTCAAATTTTTCTTCTTTGTTTAGTTTTATTTGAATTTTCTTTTCTTTTTAGTTTTTATTTAATATTATTATTATTATGTATATTATTTCTTATTTTTGAATATTATTTTTCATGTGCATATAAATAGTTTTTACAATTTAGTCGCTATACTTTCAAAACTAACAAACAGGTCCCTGTACTTGGTTCTTTTGTTGTTCTTCTTATTAACACACACAAAATATGCAGTTTAAGTATAAATCTTTGTTTTGTGATTGATGTTAACAGATCTTCGTGTTAAGGACTTAACAATTGACCCATGTTGGTATCAAATTGGTATGTGTCTATACAATTGGTTAGGAACTAATGTTTGATTTTCAGGATCTAACAATTGGAAGACAAGACCTATCAAGTGCTAACAATTTCTAATAGCTGGTATCTATCTTACAGGACCTAAAACATGATAAAATAGTTTTGTTTGTATTGGTTTAAACATTAACATACATTGATTCGATTAATATTTATTAATTGGATTTTTGCCTATGTTCTTGTTTTGTAAAACCAGCTCAAGATCTATATCTTCCTAAATTCAAAATCTCTTTCTACAGCTGTGATTGCTTACATTGTAAATCTTTTGAAATCACAACTGTACATCATTTCACTTAAGATAAATGCAATATTTTCTTAGAAAATTTTTCAAATGTTAAAAATGCATTCTATCTCTATGTTGCTCATAATCTGTGATGTAGGTTCATCTACATGAAATTCTGTATTCTCACATGTTTAGTCATAAGGTTGTAAACCCAACAACTTTTATCCCAGACTACAGTCAAACTCAAACACATTCTATTTTACCCCCTAAATAGAAGTAACCTATCAGACTAGAGGTCACCAGGGAGTAACTGCACTTGATGCAGCAAACAAGGATGTGTGGGATATTCAGTTGGAGAGTCACTACCTTATACACTATCCAAAATATTTCATATGCACAAAGTAAGATTGCACACACCAAGGATGAATTGACGGAAACCTGTAATCCAACCATTTTACGGTTAGGATTATAAGTTAAAGGTTCTTTAATGAATCAAGAGTCTTCACAGACCTCGAGAGAAGGTATTGATCTCAAATGCAAAATTCAACAAGATTATTATCTAACTCCCCAGAGGGAACATCTCTGGATCCTGCGGGTAACGGATCCGACATAGGTGCGGATCGGCAACTTGTGAACTATGATTCAGATTTTACCTGATGAGTTTAACAAGGTGATGTCTTCACAAACATTAGAAGGGAACCTTGATCTCAATGCTAAATTTATAGATCATTGTTTACCTTCCCAGAATTCAAATCTGGAACCTTTAAAAGGGAAATTAGCAACTTTTAGATTATGACTCAGATTCGTCTGACGAGTCCAACGAGGATTTGGGATTTGCGAACTCCCATTGCACCACCACTGACCTCTCTTGAAGGGGCTAGGGTGATTTTTCTTTGTAGGTACACTAACGGATGTTCGAGCTATGAGTGATATGAGTGAAACACCAGTGAGCAAGAGTGTAAACAAAGAGAGAAGTGAGACACTCAACACAAATGAGTGGAGAGAAGAGTGAAACACTTGTGAGGTACACTAAACACTATCACACACTCACAGTGAGGAAGAAAATGAAACTTCCTTTCTAACAAAGCTTTATCAATTGATTTCAATGTACTCTAATGATTAGTATAAATTGGTAACAATTTGGTATCAACTACTTTGTCAATTAGTTGAATGGAGGATTCCTCAACTAAGGGGGAGAGATATATTGAAAAAGATATATTCAAGTTAAAGCTTACCTTAGTAGGATATACTCAACTAAGGGGGAGAAGTATTACCTTAGTAGGATATACTCAACTAAGGGGGAGAAGTATTGGGGTACAAGTAAAAGAAGAGTGAGTTGGAAAGGGGGAGCAGTAAAGAGACTGTGCTTAGAATGAGAAGCAAGTTTAGAATGAGAAGCAAGTCTAGCAAGTCTATTTACTAAGGGAGAGCCTTAGATGATGAAGCAAAAGAACTTTCATTTGTTATGAAAGTGGAGATATAAGGAGAATTACTATTCTATTAGAATGAGAAGCAAGTTTAGAATGAGAAGCAAGTCTAGCAAGTCTATTTACTAAGAGGGAGCCTTAGATGATGAAGCAAAAGAACTTTCATTTGTTATGAAAGTGGAGATATAAGGAGAATTACTATTCTATTAGTCTTTCAATGTACTATGTATAAAGGCTAAGTGGAAGAGTAGTAAATTCACCACAAGTTATAGAAATGGTATTGATTCACCATTGTCTATATAGTAGGAACAGCTGTTTTTCTTTAGTGAGAAAAGCTGTGTCAGAAATGGGAAGTGGTTGTAAATCAAGAACTGCTGATAATCACCAATGTAAGATGTGAAGGATTATCAGGCAGAGATATGAAGAATCAGAAATGAAGATGAGTTATCTATTGAAGATCAGTTCAGTGCTAGAGGAACAATCATCTATCATTTCATCAACTGAAGATTCTGGAATTGTTAAATCTAAACCAGAGAAATTTTTTTTGTATTATTTACTTAGTTCTTAAAAGTTTTATCTTTTTCTTGTTTAAGTGAGTTAGTTGAGTTATCCTCTAGGTATTTGCTTGTTATTGTCTAACAAACAAATAGGGGGAGATTGAAAGGCATATGATGTAGCCTATTTGTATTTCGAGGATACAACTCAACTTAAACAAGATTGTAATAGTAAATAGTATATAGACTGTCACAAGGAATCTCAGATTGTATTATCTGTCAGAAGAAAAAGATCAAGGTCAATCTATAGACTTGAGGAATTATTACATTGAAAGAAGTTCAGACATCTGATCAAGCCTCAATGAAGTATTCGTTAAAGAAGTGGATTCATTTGAAGTGACAGAGATTTCGACAGTGACAGAGACAGTACAGAAGAATTAATAGAGAGAGGAGAAAAGAAAAGGAACCAGATTTTAAAGTCAATATATGAAGAACAGTCATTGCGGTTAGTCACTCATGAACCAGACAGTACATCGAGTGTCAACATTAAACATTGGTTATTCGTCATTAACTTCAGTGGTTCAAGTTATCAAGACTGGTATGTGAGAAAATCATTGTGCAAGCAACAGAAGTGCTAAATTAATTAACCACAAGGATTTTGCTATCAAGTGGACTGGCTACGAGGAAAAAGAATTATCACAAAGAAATTCTAAGTGATATATTCTTAATGTTGAAACCCCGGTTTGAATTGTTGTATTTTTTGTTAAGCAAAAGGAGTCCGGTTTCACATCCTCAAGAGACCGTAGCTTACACCTGGACGGGTTATGAGAAAATAGAATTATCACAAGAAAATGGAAAGTGATATATTCTTGAAGCTGGAATCCCGGTTGGAATCAATATATTTTTTGTTAAGTAAAAGGAGTCCAGTTCCAGACCCTCAGGTAACCGCAGGTTAGAGCTTAAAGATTTATTTATATTAATAAATATTTTGTTTAATTAGAAAATTATATTTATAAATATCTAATATTATTAGATATTTATTTTTATAATTTTTGAATTAAATTCATTATTTATTAATTAAATATTATAACTATGCGGATTAAAAAGCATTTTTACGGTACCAAAACAAGCCACGGAAGTAAAGAAGTGGGCCAAATTGTTTACTAAAGCAAAAGAAATAAAGTGGGCTGTTGAGTTGTTTTATTAAACAAATAAATCAATCTGATTTGTTTGATAGTAAAGAATAAAACAAGTACTGAACATGCTGCTGTACAGAACCTGTCGGGCAGATTCTTACGCGCCTGTGGCGCGCATGGACGCCACGCGCCAGACGAAACCAAAAGAGAAAAACGCGCGTGTCCTGCAGTCTTTGTTCCTGCGACTGGTCTTCTACTTGACATCATATTTCAGTTAATAATTTTGATTGTTATACCGAAAGTTATATCCAAGGATATAATTATTGGATTGTCATATCTAGTTCAACTGATTGTCATACCGAAAGTTATATTGATAAGGACAGTCATATTTCTTTTAGTTGATAGTTATACCGATTGTTATATTATGTATAACAGATTGTCATATCAATAAAAACAAGGCAGTATGACTATGGAATCAGATTGGTTATAAAAGAGACAGAAGGCACAAGACACAAAAAAAACGGACAGAACATAATATTCATCTACAAACACAGCAGCCTCCATCTTTCTCTCTCAAATATTCCAAGAACACAAGAACTGATTATTTTCTGTAAAATCAAGTTCAACACCTGTGTAATATTTTATACGGTGGAACTTGTTTATTTAGTGTTCTTGTACTACTAGCGAATTAAGTTTCCTAGTTCTTATCTTGATTTTTATTAACTAAATTAGAAAAGTTCATGTCGAATTTTCTAATTAGTTTTCATCAACTTGATAATTAATCTGTACTGAAATTGTAACACCCATCAAGTTAATATATTGTTATATTCAACTTGAAATTTGTTTCAATTTATTCCGCTCAAATTTGTTTAAAATAAAATATTATTTGAAGAACAAATTTCGATAAATTGGTATAGATTGTATTCAACCCCCCTTCTACAATCTTATTGGACCTAACAATTGGTATCAGAGCCTATTGATTGATACACAAATCAAGATCCTATTTTTATTCAGTCAAAAATCCATTTCGAATTTTTAACTCATTTAAAAATTCATCATGTCTTAAAAAATTGGAACTGTTAAGATACCCATATTTGACAAGGAGAATTATGAACTATGGAAAAAGAAAATGATCCTTTTTCTACAAGTGGCCAATCCTAAATATTTAGGAATATTGAAAACCGGGCCAATAGTTCCTATGATTACTGAAGAGGAAATAATCGTGGAAGGAGTTGTTGTAGTTCCTGCAAGGACATATCCAAAGGACATTAGTGTTTATACAAATGATGAAAAAGTGGATATTGCCCTTGATCTTAATGTACAATTAATTTTGGTGGAATCCCTAGATGCGATCATGTGCAACCATGTTGTTAACTGTAAAGATGCCAAGCATATCTGGGACACCATTATAACAATAAATGAGGGAACTAAGAAAGACAGGGAAAATAGATTGGAAGCTAAGATTGTTCAACCTTATAGATTTAAAATAAAATATTATTTGAAGAACAAATTTCGATAAATTGGTATAGATTGTATTCAACCCCCCCTTACAATCTTATTGGACCTAACACTCCCAAATGACTGTTCAGCTTCCCACGTCTTTTTATAAAAGAAACCAACGTCTTATGCCATTCTCCAAAACCATTTCCTTCTTTTCTCTTTCCATCATGGCTTTCAACCCAAAGCTTCATATGAACCCTAGCTTTTGGTTCATTACCACTAAGAAGTTCTTTACTCTTGATGATCAAGAGCAAATGAACTATCTCTTAGAAGAGATGACTTTTCTCATCAAGTCAAATATGGTTAATCTTAACCCAAATGATTTCCACAAATCTCCTCTAAAACATCTACCAATTGAATACAATCCTCCTCTAATCTCTTCACTCCTTGAGGATGAAGAATTTGGTGAATAGTCTGAGGTTGATCTTGATGGAGATGCAATTCATCTTCTTCGATAAGCATGAAGATGAGTCAGCTGCTCTCATTCAAGTCGCCCAGACAAGGAATTCATTCTTGAGATGCTCCTTGTCCTGAAGTCGATCGTTGAGGATTGAAGCAGCAACAACTTTAGACAAGAATAGAATTACCAGTAGTAGTTAGAAAAAAAGAAGAATTGTATTTCATTTTCATGTATGTAATGCTTTTGATTAATGAAAATACAAGTTTCCTTAATATCTACTTGTCTATTGTTGTTTATTGACTGTCATGAATAATGATATAAATTATCAGTATGTATGTAATAAAACTTGCTAACATAGACTTAACAAAACTCAGAATTGAACTACCAAATAACATGAACTTCAGAATTTGAACAGTAAGACACACAAATTTCACAATCCTGATACTGACGATACAATCCTGATGTCAATACTGATGACGTTAGCATACTGATAGCAATCCTGATGTTTATTAACAAGTCTATCATACTGTAATTTATCAAAGTAAAGTGTTACAGCTTAAGCATTTAACCATCAAGTATAGATCCTGACAAAAATATCAAGTCTATAAGCTGAAACAACATACCTTGCTACTTGTGCAGATGTTAAAGATCTAAAAATTTAACATTCCTAACTCACTAATCAATCTAAGGAATGTGGCCTCATCAAGTGGTTTAGTTAGAATATCTGCAAACTGTTTGTTAGTAGGAACAAAATGAAGTTCCACAGTACCATTTTCAATATGTTCTCTAATAAAATGATACCTGACATCAATGTGCTTAGTCCTTGAGTGTTGAACTGGATTTTCTGCAATTTTGATAGCACTAGTATTATCACAAAACATAGGAATATTACTAATTGTCATACCATAATCCATCAACTGATTTCTTATCCACAGGAGTTGAGCACAACAACTGCCCTCTACAATGTATTCAGCTTCTGCAGTTGAGGTTGAAACTGATTGCTGCTTCTTGCTTGCCCAAGAAATCAATCTGTTTCCTAAGAATTGACATGTACCTGTAGTGCTTTTCCTGTCTATTTTACACCCTGCATAATCAGAGTCTGAATATCCAATTAGGGAGAAATCAGATTCTCTTGGATACCACAAACCAAGATTTGGAGTTCCCTTGAGATATCTAAAAATTCTCTTCACAGCAATTAAATGAGATTCCTTAGGATTACTTTGGAATCTAGCACATAAACAGGTAGAGAACATTATATCTGGTCTACTTGCAGTTAAATATAACAGTGAACCTATCATGCCTCTATAGCTAGTATTATCAACACTCTTTCCCTTAGGATCAGAGTCTAGCTTAGTGGCTGTTGCCATGGGTGTCTTTGCAATTGCACAATTTTGAAAGACAAACCTTTTTAAAAGATCTTTGATATACTTTGACTGATTAATGAAAATACCAGTCTCAGTCTGTTTGACCTGCAAGCCTAAAAAGTAATTTAGTTCACCCATCATGCTCATCTGATATTTAGACTGCATAAGCTTGCTAAACTTAGCAGATAACTTTTCATTAGTAGAACCAAATATAATATCATCAACATAAAGTTGAACTAAAAGCAAATCACCTTTTATCTTTCTAAAGAATAGAGTTTTGTCAATTGTACCTCTTGTGAAGCCATTTTCAAGAAGAAATTTAGACAAAGTCTCATACCAAGCTCTTGGTGCCTGCTTCAGTCCATAGAGTGCCTTGTCAAGTTTGTAGACATGATTTGGAAACTTTGGATCAACAAAACCAGGTGGTTGTTCCACATACACTTCCTCATCAAGCTTACCATTTATAAAAGCACTCTTTACATCCATCTGGTATACCTTGAATTTTGAATGAGCTGCAAATGCAAGAAACATTCTGATTGCTTCTAATCTTGCTACAGGTGCAAAGGTTTCATCATAGTCAATTCCTTCTTCCTGAGAATAACCCTTGGCTACCAGTCTTGCTTTGTTTCTTACAATCATACCAGATTCATTTAGCTTGTTTCTGAAAACCCATTTAGCACCAACAATAGATCTATCTTTAGGTCTTGGTACCAGTTTCCAAACTTTGTTCCTCTCAAATTCATTCAATTCTTCCTGCATTGCTATTACCCAATCAGGATCCTGTAAGGCTTCTTCAACCTTCTTAGGTTCATTCTTTGAGAGAAAACAACTATACAAGCATTCATTTTGAATTGATCTTCTAGTTCGAACACCACTATTTGGATCACCAATAATCAAATCCTCAGTATGATCCCTTATCCATTTTCTAACAGGTGGTAGATTGCTCCTTCTGGACTCTCCCCCTAAGTTAGTGGTATTTCTTGTAGAAGAACTTTCTCTGCCTTCAAAAGCTCCCCCTTGATCAGTAGAATCAGTGGATTCAATACTGCTGCTAGTTTCTGATCTTCCTTCATTAGACTCTGAAGAACCAGTTCCTGATGAAGTAGACTCTGAATGACCAGTCTGATCCTGACCAGTCCTATGTTCTTCTTGATTGAATTGCTACCCCTCAACAATAGCATTCCTTTGAGAAGCAATAGAGATTTCCTCTGGAGAACCTTCATCATCGCTAGAGAGAATCTCAGAATACTTAAGATTTTAAAATTCCAGATTGTCATGGCTTTCATCAGTTTGCAAAATTCCAAACTTCTTATCATCAAATGCAACGTGAATTGATTCCATAACAATGTGAGTTCTGAGATTGTATACTTTGAAGGCCTTTGATGCTGAGTATCCTAGAAAGATTGCTTCATCCGATTTGGCTTCAAATTTCCCAAGTTGTTCTGGATGAACTTTCAGGACATAGCATTTGCATCCAAAGATGTGAAAGTATTTCACACTTGGTTTCTTTCATTTGATCATCTCATAGGGAGTGTTGCCATGAGCATTTACCAAGGTACAGTTTTGAGTGAAACATGCAGTGTTGATAGCTTCTGCCCAAAAATAGGTTGGAAGCTTTGCATCTGCAAGCATGGTTCTTGCTGCCTCTATGAGAGTTCTGTTCTTTCTTTCTACTACACCATTTTGCTGAGGTGTTCCAGGTGCAGAAAACTGTTGAGTAATTCTATTGTCTGCACAATACTCCTCCATTATAGAATTCTTGAATTCCGTACCATTGTCACTTCTGAGCACTTTGACCTTGTACTCAGAGCTATTTTGAATATTCTTGACAAGTTCAATGATTTGCTGAGGAGCTTCATCCTTGTTGTGTAGAAAGAATACCCCATGTGAACCTTGTATAGTCATCCACTATAACTAGAGCATATCTTTTCTTATTGATAGACATAATGTTTACTGGACCAAATAAATCAAGATGCAGCATGTGAAATGGTTCAGTAATTGAATTTTCTGTCTTGCTCTTGAAAGTGGTTCTTCTTTGTTTTCCAAGCTGACAAGCATCACAAAGTCCATCTTGCACATAGTTTGCCTGGGGTAGGCCTCTCACCAGATGATGCTTAACAAGTTGATTAAGCTTCTTGAAATTTAGATGTGAGAGCTTCTTGTGCCAATTCCAGCTTTCATCATTTGATGCCTTGCTGTAAAGACATCTGACAGTTCCTTTAGATGTGTCACTTAAGCTGGCTTCATATATGTTACCATGTCTCTAACCAGTCATAACAATGTCTCCATTCTTCATATTCAAGATTTTGCATCCCTTACTGTCAAAGATTGATTGGTAACCCTTATCACCCAGTTGACTTATGCTTAAAAGTGTGTGTTTCAAGCCTTCAACCAGTGCTACATTTTCTATGATGACATTCCCCAAAATAATTGATCCATATCCCAGAGTTTCTCCTTTGTTGCCATCTCCAAAGGATATTACTCGACCAGATTTCCTCTCAAACTTTGTAAGCAGGGACTTCTTTCCAGTCATATGTCCAGAGCATCCACTGTCCAAGTTAATTGAATGCTTCTTTCCAATGCCCTGCAAACAAAAAGTAGCTAGTTAGAATTTTTTAGGACCCAACTTTGATTGGATCCTTTCTTACTAACTTTTGGACCAATAGGCTTTGAAGATTTTGCTTTTGATTTACCTGTTGCAGAGTCAACCTTAGACTTAGATTTCACAAACTGTTTGTGACTAGGAGTTTCAGATTTCAGAGAATAATATTCATAATACAGTTCATGATATTCCTTACACATATAAATGGAATGAAGTAAACTACCACAATGATAACAGGGTTCTTGTGGTTGGTATTTAATTCTCTGAGTCTTGGGGAATCTGGACTCGGTTTTCCAAGAAGGTTTTTGATTGTAGTCTAGGGCCAAATGATTATGATTTCCACATTTATATCATTTCTTCCTAGGTGCATCAGGTACATTCTTGTAATTATTCTCTTTGTTAATACCTTCTTTTCCATTCCTATTTCTTCTGATCTTGCTAGACTCTGAAATACTTTCTAGTCTCTGTTTCAACTGAGACTTAGACAGAAAACCTATGTTTACATTCTAAGGTTTTTCTAACACTCTTTCATCTGAATTGCTATTGTTGATTCTTTTGTGCACAACTGGGGTACCTTTAGAATCAACAAATTTAACATGTTTAGGTTCAGAAACTATCTTCTTACCTTCAGACTTAGATGTGCTAGCTTTAGTCTTACTATCATCACTGACAGTAGCTACAGTATCTTCTTTCCTAGCATTATCAAAACCTAAACCATTAACTTTACCCAAAATTTGATTTTCAATGATTTCTTGAGTCTTTTTACCAGAATTGTTAATGGTTTTAATCACATCTCTCTCTTGCTCTAGTTCTTTTCTGACATATACATAAGCCTCAAGAATAACACCATAATCATGCTTAGCTTTACCAGAACTTAATTTATATTCTTCCATTTGAATTAACTCAGATTCAAGAAATTTCTACTAAATAATTCATCATTCTTAGCCTTGAGTTCATCTTTTTCACTAGCAAGAATTTTGAAATTAGTCATAAGATTCTTAAACTCAACATGAATAGATCTAATATCAACAGAATCTAAGCTATCAAATGAATCAAGAGAGTAAAGTGATACCTTAACAGAAGATGAAGAAGTTTTCTTTGGAGATCCAGGCTTGTCAGAAGAACTTGCCATCAATGCAATGTTGTCATAATCCAATTCATCTTCAGAATCACTGGAGTCTGCCCAATCCTTCTGTGTGACCATAAGTGCATTGCCCTTCCCTGAATTCCTAGGCTTCTTACACTCACTAGCAAAGTGTCCAAGCTCACTGCAGTTAAAGCACCTGATCTTGGCTTTATCAAGCTTGATAATTGTACTCTTGCCTTTGTCATTCTTCTTCTCCTCTTTCTTCAGAAAAGTACCTTTGCTAAATCTTCTCCTGTTGAATCTTCCTTTCTTGAAAGCTTTAGCAAACATAGCAAAGAGTTCTTGCATCTTTGATTCAGAATCATTATCTTCAGAGTCTATATCTTCAGTCTCTGACTCAGAACTTTCTTTGTTCTTCTTCTTCCTCAAGTCTCTTTCAGTAGATTCAGACTTTTCTTCTGGAAGCTTCTTTGATTCAGACTGAGCAGTGAGTGCAACAGTTTTCATCTTTCCTTCACTCTTGCTCTTTTTCTGCTGCTTGTCAAGTTCATAAGCTCTCAATTTTCCATAAACTGCTTCTAATGATATCTCATCAAGATCATTAGCTTCCTCAATTGCAGATATCTTCTCATTGTAAAAATCAGGAAGAGCTTTCATGAACTTTGTATTCATATCCTCCAAGTCATAATATTTACCATGCATGGCCATCTCATTGATGAGTTTAGTAAACCTATCAAAGGTGTCAGTAAGTGACTCACCAGACTTGGATTCAAAGTACTCATACTGTTGTATGAGAAGTGTCCTCTTATTCTTTCTGACAGGTTTCGTTCCTTCACAGTGAACCTTTAGATTGTCCCATATCTCCTTAGCAGTTTTACACGAGAGAACATGGTTAGTGAGAACAGAATCAAGATTGTTGAATAGTATGTTTCTCACTTTAGCATCCTTAAGAACGTTCTCCTTTTCCTTATCTATCCATTTAGATTTAGGCTTCTCTGCTGTATGTTCTGGAACAACTTTTCCTTCAACAGTTGCTTGAGGAACAAGCCTTGTTGGAACAAAAGGCCCATCTCTGATTCTGTCAAGATAATCAGGATCTGTTGCTTCCAGGTAATGCAACATCTTCACTTCCCATAGAGTATATTCGTTTCTCTTGAGCATAGGGATCTTAGTATTACCATCCTTGTAACTAGACATGATTGCAGATCTTTATGATTATTCGAAATCAACCTGCTCTGATACCAATTGTTAACTCGAATAACTTGTAGAAGGGGGGTTTGAATACAAGTTATATAATCGTGTCTGATTTTTGCTTGATTATATGAACAAGAATAAACGAATGAATCAAACTTTGTTTGTATTAAAATAATCAAATACAAACTCTACCAAAGGTGTACAATACCTTTAGCAGCTGCTGATAATATAAATCTCTCTCTCTGTTTGTTTCGAACTCTCGAATACAAATCTTACGAACTCACTTGCTCACTCACGCACGAACACTGTTTACAATGATATAGAGAGAGTATTTATAATGCTACCTATCAACTAATAACAGAATTATAATCTATCTATGACAATGTTCTGCCGTCCAGTTGATAGTTTCCATCAATAGAGAATTCGTTTCCTTCACGATATATTCTTGCTTGTTTTCCAAAACAAAGATCCTGTTTTATAGCACTTGCCAGTTTTTGTAGCATCCATAATGACATCATCAGTAACATGACTAACATCATCAGTAACATGACTGATATCAGGATTTCCTATTGCATCAGGATCTGATTATCCCATTAGTATTTGATCAGGATCTGACTTATTGTATCAGAATCTGCTCCTCTGTTCCTGACATGTAGTCTCTGACGCACTATTCCTGACTAAGTTCTACAGATTACTGTTTAACACATATATCCTAAACAAAGTGCTAAATCCTTTATAAGATCAGGATATATAAGAAGTATTAGCAAAATTCTATTCTTAACATCACAACTTATGAATTATTCCTAACAGGTAAACTAAACCTTGTGCTACTACAATGAATGTACTAACAATTACGGATAAGCACAAACAATTAGCAATTGAATTCACAAGAGAAACAAATTGAAGCAACTTACAATTCTTCAAGCAAAATCATAAACAATACAACTCAAGAATTCAAGATAGAGTGAAATAGATCTTACTTAAAATGAAATGGGTTTCGATACAAGAGATCCTCCTTGAGCCAAATATACGAAGTTAGTTACTCATAATCAATGCTAGATTATGAGTAATAAGTGTTTTTCTCTCTACTTGGCTAACCCTAATTTTGGTTCTTGAAGAGGCTAGGTTTTTTGATGATGATAAGATGTGTTAAGATATGAAGTTATGTTTGTTTACATCTCCAAATCTTACGAACTCACTTGCTCACTCACGCACGAACACTATTTACAATGATATAGAGAGAGTATTTATAATGCTACCTATCAACTAATAACAGAATTATAATCTATCTATGACAATGTTCTGCCGTCCAGTTGATAGTTTCCATCAATAGAGAATTCGTTTCCTTCACGATATCTTCTTGCTTGTTTTCTAAAACAAAGATCTTGTTTTATAGCACTTGCCAGTTTTTGTAGCATCCATAATGACATCATCAGTAACACGACTGACATCATCAGTAACATGACTGATATCAGGATTTCCTATTGCATCAGGATCTGATTATCCCATTAGTATTTGATCAGGATCTGACTTATTGTATCAGGATCTGCTCCTCTGTTCCTGACATGTAGTCTCTGACGCACTGTTCCTGACTAAATTCTACAGATTACTGTTTAACACATATATCCTAAACAAAGTGCTAAATCCTTTATAAGATCAGGATATATAAGATGTATTAGCAAAATTCTATTCTTAACATCACAACTTATGAATTATTCCTAACAGGTAAACTAAACCTTGTGCTACTACAATGAATGTACTAACAATTACGGATAAGCACAAACAATTAGCAATTGAATTCACAAGAGAAACAAATTGAAGCAACTTACAATTCTCCAAGCAAAATCATAAACAATACAACTCAAGAATTCAAGATAGAGTGAAATAGATCTTACTTAAAATGAAATGGGTTTTGATACAAGAGATCCTCCTTGAGCCAAATATACGAAGTTAGTTACTCATAATCAATGCTAGATTATGAGTAATAAGTGTTTTTCTCTCTACTTGGCTAACCCTAATTTTGGTTCTTGAAGAGGCTAGGTTTTTTGATGATGATAAGATGTGTTAAGATATGAAGTATGTTTGTTTAGATCTCTTTTAATACACAGCAGGTCCTGTACGGCCTGTTGAACGGCCGTACAGCTGCCCGTACAAAAAATCTGCTCCTTTGAACGGCCTGTCGAACGGCCATTCAATAGCCCGTAAAAGATAAAATCTTCAATATAATGCATTAAACGCCTCCCGGCATCGCGAGCTTGCATCTTCTAACTTCCTTCTTGAGTAATCTTCGCTTTCAAGCCCAAAATAATCCTATTTTCAACAATTAAGCATGGGCACTGAAAGATGAAAAACATAATTAATATCAATAAAACAACATTCGAAACTAACAAAAATGCAAGAGAATAAAGGACAAAACGTGTATAAAATACACATTATCATCGGACCATATCAAGGTGATTGAATCAGGGTCTTGGAGATAAATAGATGCCACATCAGATTTCTGTTTGTCCCGTCACAAGAAGTTAACGGTAGTTATGTACTTGCAAGTTTTTATCCGTTTAGTGAGTTGACTACAAGCTTTTTTTAGTTTGATTACTCAGTTGCAAGTTGGGGCCGAGTTCAATTATGATATAGCCATTTAATCCTATATTAATCTACTTATTTATTTATAGTTTATAATAAACTTAATATTTGAATGTGCTTATTTGTCGGAAGCTAACCAAGATTTTAGGTCCGGGTAATTCTATATTTCATGTAAGAGGTGAGGTTAGATAGTTAATTGATTGTTTCTGAAGATAAATTTCGTCTATTTTAGAAAAAGTTATTGAGAAAATGTAGGTGGTGCTAGTTTGGTCATGTTAGAAGGAAAATGATATTTGTTCAAGTAAACAAAATGGAGGATTTAGTCAAATCACGTTCAAGAAGGAAAGGGAGTTTTAGTACAACCAGATAAATCACTTAAACACATAGCATGTATTGCCAGTTAGCATTTATGATTTATAACACACACATATAGCATTAATACACAAGTAGTTCTTATTGAAATATTATATGAACTAGAAAATAATTCTAATGAAAATTGGACAACAGCTCCTCCAAAATATGACCGAACCTGTCAGAATACAACCGACCCAAATCAACAATCAAGCAATACTGAAATCGAATTCAAATTCCAGAATATACTTACAATTTACAATTCACTACTTAACTATGAATTCGAAGTACAATTCTGGTTAGCAGAGAAACCAACATATAAATGTCAATTTGCTTGCACATATCAATTACATTTAATACGTAAGTCACACTAACAATTATCAAACCAACTAAATAATACATAACAATTATAACATTTATATTCATACTACTTTTACTAATTAATATTCAAAAACTGAATCATAAATCCCATATACTCAAACTCCTGCATAATCAACCTACTAAATCGGTCATACAAATCTTTACTAGCTATTAATCAATTTTAAACAAACCAATTATCACCTAACAGTTATGATCTCAAAACACAACCATGGGGCTACCAAGGGAACCGACATATACTTTTTAACTTATAAACATCCATTCACTTCCGAAATTAAACTAACAATTTATAATCACATCATTAACTTACTAATTATCAACTAATCCTTATCAAGATTAACTAAGTATACTTAACAACATATAATAATCAAATTTACACCACCTTTGACAATTAATCATCAATAATTCAATTTATACGTGCACATAAGCATATAAAATCGGATTTATATTAATTTAATATCCTAACTTAGACACATAAATCATAATAAGCTATTAATCTCCTGCAAACATGCTAATTAACACTTAGCAATCATCTTTTTTTTTAAAATAAAGCACTTGCATTAACTTAGAGCTCTTCAAGAGCAAGATTACAATGAATAAAATCTGGAGCGATAGAATACCACTCCTGAAGATATGACACAGAACCTGCCGCCTTTGCTAACAAATGGGCAACACAATTCGCAGACCTAGGTATAAAAACCAATAACACCTCATCAAAGTGTTTAAGTAAATCAACACAATTAGCAGCTATAATGTCGAAGTATGACCTACCCCTACCACCATTCACTGCATCAACCAACAACTTCGAGTCCGTTTCAAAGATACATTTTCTGTCCCTCCATTTCTGCGTCCAAATCAAAGCCTCCTTCAAGCTTAAGCCCTCTGTTTCTCTTGGCTGAGCACCCTTACGAACTACACTACTCCTTGCACAGATAAATCTACCATTTTCATCATGATCTACACACCCCAGTCTCATAACATCCTCCTCCTGCTTACAAGCAGCATCGACATTAATTTTCACCCATCTTGAGGGTGGTTTACACCAGGAACGATTTCCTTGCTGCACTTGAGGCCCCTGCTTCTGCATCTTCTCCAGAGATTTTCTCCAATCTGCTAGCATATTCAACGCCATCGCCTTTACTCCGAAAACAGAGATCAAAACTTTATCCCATAACAATTTGTTTCGTCTAAACCAAAGGCTCCAGCAAAACAGACCCACCATAACGCATTGGTCCTTAGTTCCCGTTTGAAAAACATGCTTGAAAATAGTTAAAATCGTATCATCCTGCAAGACTTTAAGGACTTGTTGCATTCCCAGCTCTCTCCAAACTTCTCTAGCAAAAAAATAGGTAAACAAAATATGCACCACATCCTACACCTCATTACGACACCAGCAAAAAAACTGACTCATATTAACATTCTTTCTTACCAATGCATCTGCTGTTGGCAGAACATTTCGACATACTCGCCATATGAAGTTCAAAACCTTCCCTGGTAGCTACAATGCCTAGATTTTTTTCCAGAAATTCCCATCTTCAAACTTTTGTTCCCCTCGTATCCGACGATAGAAACTCTTGACAGAAAACTCACCTCTACTATCAAGTAACCATAACCATGATCTTCCTTGTCTCTCATTGGTATAGGAATTTGTCGAATAAACTCACTATCCATCCATATCCCATTCCCTTTGATCCTCCGTGAGAAAACTATGCACCTGAAGATTTCTCAACTCGCCCGGTAACTCTGTTGTAACATACCCGTTATCCAAACATGGTAACCATGGATCATTCCACACATTCGTATTCCTCCCATTTCTAATACTTCTTCTACTTCCCTGCCTTACCATATTTTGAGCTTCAAGAATGCTTCTCCATATATAACTAGGATTGTCACCTAATTTTGCATTTAAGAATTCACTCCCTGGAAAGTATTTTGCCCTCATTATCTCTGTAACCAAAGGATTTGAACCATTTAAAAGTCTCCATCCTTGCTTTGCCAACATTGAAATATTAAAATCTCTAAGTTTTTTAAACCCTAATCCCCCTCCCTCCTTACTCTCACACAACCTATCTGTTGTGCTAGAAAAATAAACATTTGAATCGCAAGCGCACAATTCGTTTCGTTGTAAAATTTGTGATTCGTTCCTCGGAGACTAATATTTTCGCATTCCTTAATTTCTAACTTAATCGAGTTAGAACAATTGATTTTTGAGAATTTTGGATTTGTACTAATTAATTCATAAAAAACTAATCCATTTTCTTAAAAGAAAATTTAATTATTATTCTATCTAAAAAAAAACTAATTAATTAAAAATAAATTATTCTAGTTATTTAAAACCAACCTAAATTATTAACAACTTTTTATAAAAAAATAAATAAATTCAAAACATGAAACATGGCACATCTATATACAGAACTTAGAAAAATTGGACTCAGCATATCACACACTCCGAGTAAACAAATACAGTAAAGCCTTGACAACGAACTCGCGGAATTAACACAACAAAAACCAGATGCAGCAAACAAACATCAAAGATAAACACAAAAGGTACGATTCGAAAGCAATTTTTTTTTAACAATCAAGAACTCCTACAACCAACAGTGAAAAATTAAACTAAAAAAAACAAAAAAAAACGATCATAAATGAGGCTCAAGACTCATAACTTGAATCTACAATACAAAAACACAGGACACAGAATTATAATTCACAGAACTTGAATCGCAAACAAACACAAACTGGACTAAACGAGTCGGAGAAAAACTGCACGCTTGGAAATAAAATCGGAACAACATTGGACTCAACCACCAAAACAGACTAAACGAAAACTAAAGGAAGACATCCAGAACTAAGGACTACGAAATCGAACTTAAAATGACCAAACTCCAAGTTGAATCATTCGGGAGATGACGAACTCAGAACAATGAATTTAGTAAACGTAAACAGACAGAAAAATGAACAAAACAGACTTGAAAACCAGCTTGCAACACACAAATTCAAAACTAAATACAAACAAATATCGACGGCAAACGAAAACAACCAAATTGCGAAAACATGACTTGGACTCGGAGCAAATTAACAGCTAACGGAACTCGACTCAGAAAACATCAGACAAGTCAAGAACTCGTAAAACAAAGCTAAACACAGAACCCAAGACAATTCGAACAATTGAATTCAAAATAAGAAAACACACGCCTTTAACAATTGAGCACGCAAATTCAAACAAAATAGAAAAGAATCTCTCTAACATCGACTAACTCAATGCCACGCAATGAACTCAGGAAAGGGGAAAAACAGGGGTATAAAATGAGAGAATCAAACGAAGATGAAGAAGGGGTGGTGTTTGGGTTTAGACTGTTGTGTGAGCAAGAAGAAGGGAGAGGGGGACATGGGTTTGGAATCAGAAAATTAGAACAAAGAAGAAAACAGAGAAGGTAGAAAAATTGGGCGTGATTTTGTTTGGACTGAAAATGGGCTGGGTTTTGTAACTTAACGAAACAGGGAAGAAAATTGAGGCCAGTAAATAAAACTGTGGAGACACTAAGCTTTTAATTTAAAACGAAACATACTATTCGAAATTAAGGCTAATTTTTTTTTGTTTATAAAAATTAAAAATGACAATAAAGAAATTTAACTACGAAATTAAAAATTACGCTAAAACGAGAATTTGGAAATCAAATGGCCCACAATAAAATGAAGATTTAAAGGGGCAAAATTACGAACTAAAATTACGAACAAGAAATTAAATTTCGTTAATTTCAACCCATAGTGGTTAGCTCTCGCTACTTTGTCCACTACTTGGATTTACGAAAATAACGAAACAAGGCAACAACAACGAAAGAGCAAGACAAGAAGTAAAGAAAATAAAAATTGCATTAATTATAATAGGAGTGTTTACAAGATTTAAAACTAAAGAAAATTACAAGAAATTAAAGCTACCCTAAAATCTAAGTTACTAAATACAAGGAGGGTGAGGGGGTATTTATAGGGTAGGAATTAGGGTTAAGGGGGTGTTGGGTAAATCCCCACCATACATTTGGGTTGTGTGGTGGTGAAATCCTAGCCATCTATTTGTTTTATTCCCCCTTAAGCTTTGAAGAGTTGATCTTGGCCATACACTTTTCTAATGTGTTGGGATGATCTCCACCTTCCACTTGTCTTGAAATATTCCTTTTGCTCCATGCTCCTAATTCTTTTCCTTCTTTCATTTTTGGTCCTTTTTCTTCCTTGCACTTTATTTATTTATTTTGTCATTTCTTTATTTATTTACGATTTTCCTGAAATGCAACAAAATAAATTATTAAAACACGAGTTCAAGCAATAAATAGGTAATAAAAATATGCAAAAATATGCACTTATCACTATCCCATGACATCCACCTTATTCCTCCCCCCGTATGTCCACCAAAACTTATTCATTTTCTTCTCCATACCTTCACATATTTCAGTAGGGATTAAGAACAAACTCATCCAGAAGTTCGGTATTACCTGACAAGCAGTTTTAAGTAGTGTTACTTTCCCTGCTTTTGAAAGTGTTTTGTTTTGCCAACCTTGTAACTTCTGTTCTACTCTCTCCTGTAAAAAAGAGAAACTTGCAATCTTTCTTCGGCCTATGCACATGGGTATACCCAAATAATTACCAGGCCCCTGCACTTCTCTTACCCCCAGCTGAGCACACACATCCCGTTTATTCTCGTCTGTACTATTAGGAGAAAAACTGACAGTAGATTTACTATAATTTATCATTTGACCTGATACCTGCTCATACTGGTTCAAAATTCTCCTCACTACACCTGCTTCCTCTCCTGTAGCCTTGAAGAAAAAATAACAATCGTCCGCAAAAAGTAAGTGGGATATTGTTGGTGCCCCTCGTGCTATATTACACCCATGGATTAAACCTGCACTCTCATTTCGCCGGATAATCGCACTTAAACCTTCCGCACACATAATATACAAGTAAGGTGAAATCTGAACACCTTGACGAAGCCCGCGCTTTGGTAACACGTTTCCAAACTCCACTCCATTATGCAAGAAACTATAAGAAACTGTTCTAACCAAACCCACAAGCCTTTCAATCCAAACATCTATGAAGCCAAATTTCTGCATCATATTCTGTAAAAAAACTCCATTCCAAACGGTCATATGCTTTTGAAATATCTATCTTCAAACCTGCAATGCCATTCTTTCCTTGTGTCCTCCGTTTCATGTAGTGATTAACCTCAAATGCTATCAAAGCATTATCCGTTAGCAATCTCCCCTCTATAAATGCACTTTGCTTGTCCGAGATAAGATGACCCAAACAAGTTTTAAGCCTATTTGACAGCACCTTGGATAGGACTCGAACCACCACATTACATATGGAAATAGGACGGAGATCTGTCATTCCCTGTGGTGTTTTAACTTTCGGGATCAAGCATAGCACAGTCCGATTTACATCTCCTGGGAGCTCCCCTGTACGCATAAACTTTTAAAAAAACTGAACTATGTCCCTCCCTACAATACTCCAATATGTCTGGAAAAAAGCTGGATTTAATCCATCCACACCGGGGGATTTATCAGGATGCATCGAAAATAATGCTTCTTTTACCTCCTCATGTGTAATTTCCGAAAGTAGACTTTCATTCTCCTCTTCTGTGACTTGTTGCACTATTTCGTTATGTGTCAAACTTCCATTAACTGTTGTGCTCTGAAACAGTGTCTTAAAGTAGCTTTCAATCACACATTGTATCTCCTTCGTTGTCTCCTTCCATTCGCCATCCTCCCCCCTTATACGTTGTATTCCATTGTTACTTAGTATTTTTATCCCCTTCGCGTAACCAGAACTGTTTGGCCCTTTGCTTCCAGTATGTCTCCTGCCTTTCCAATAGATTAAGGTACTCCAAACGCACCTCATTATAGCTTTGAATCCCCTGAACATCTTTACAAGACCTGAGCAGAAGTCTAGATCCGCAATGAGTAAGTTTCTGTTTAAACTCCTTATTCATACCTCCTCCCCACTCTTCTAATTTCATTCGACAAAATTCAATCTTGACCATCAATTCTTCCCCCTCTATACTATCCCAGCTTTGCTTAACCAAGTTCCAACAATCGTTCTCCTTAATACATACATTTTTCAAAATGAAAACGATGCATTTTCGGCACATAAACTCTCCTATTTAATATCAAACATAAAGGGAGATGATCTGACGGGGCGACTTCTAACACCTGCACTTCTGCTTCTGGGAACAAATCTTTCCAACCCTGACTTGCTAAGCCTCTATCTAGCCTCTCTTGAACCCAATTATGTTTTCCTCTAGATTTCTCCCATGTGTACTTCTCTCCCACAAACCCCAAGTCTATAAGATTATAATCATTCACCGTATCTGTGAAACCTATTAACAGACTACATGGATGCCTTTGACCTCCTCGTTTTTCATCTTCAAACATTAGATCGTTGAAATCCCCTATCATACATCATGGTAGGCTTGATCTAGCAGCCAAATTTCGCATAATGTTCCATGACTCCCTACGTCTTCCCCTTTCCGGGCACCCATAAAACCCCGTGTATCTCCATCTACCCACATGCTCGTTCTCCACTTTGAAGTCTATAAAATGATTCCCCCCATCCTTAATCACAAAAATCCCCTCATTCTTCCATATTAAAGCAAGTCCCCCACTGTGACCTTGAGACTGGACAACCCAGCATCCAGCATAACCCAACTGCTTACATACTTCAACCGCTGTTTTTTTATTACTAAGAATTTCTGATAAAAAAAGAAAACTAGGGTTTATTTGGTGGACAATATTTTTTAGAAAAATGAATTTTATGTGGGTTGCCCAAGCCACGACAATTCCATGCTATCAGACTCATTTTCCTAGGTGGGCCTGCACCACAGGACCCGCCTCTAATCCGTTTTTTGGCCCATCACTTGAATGAAGCCCAATAGTAACTATTTTGTGACTTTCCTCCGTAATTCTCCATGTGATTATCAGTTGTTACCGGTTTGTTCCCCTTATCACGCTGAACAAAACTAATACCACCCTCATCCCCTGAAATATCGCGAATGGCCCCATCAATATCCATGAACCTCTCCCCCCTTGCAGTTGCCTGAGATGTCACATCCGGCGACATCCATGAATTATTTCCGTTCATCCCATTTCGCAGCCACTTTGACCCCACATTTTGATTCTTCCCACCCCTCGTTGGTGCTCTCAACCATGTCCCATATGCCCTAGTAATCTCCTTATCAGGATGTGCATATACTATCCCACAGTCTCGATCTGAATGGCCTAGCAAACCACACACAAAGCAGAAAGTACTGAGTCTCTCGTACTTAAAATTTACCCAGCTCCACTCACCGCCTTCCCTCTTTAGTTTCATTTTTCTCTTCAAAGGCTTCATAACATCCAATGTTATACTTACCCGGGCATAAGCTTTCCACAATCCATTATGGTTTAATAAATCTGTCTTGACTAGTTTTCCAACGAAATTACCAATGTTCTGTATTATTCTTTCCGAGAACAGACCTGTTGGAATGTTGTACACTTGGAGCCAGATGTCCATCTGATTCAGCATGATAGTGTGAAGATCTTCACCCTCCTGTAACTGGTGAAAGAGTAACAAACTTTGTTCAAAAGTCCAAGACCCCCCTCTAAGACCTTCTGCATATCCAATATATGGTAGAACACAAATGAATACCTGTGTCCTCCAATGTCATGAATCTCGATACCCTCCCTTGGACGCCATAATGAGGCCATCACGTTCTGCATTGCATTAAAATTAATATTCTTCTTCGTGAGGAAGCGCCCAATCAACACATATTTACTCCTTGTTCTATTCACATCTTCTTTCCCTACTATCAATCCACCATCATCGTCCTCCTCTAGTGTTAACCTTGCATACAGTTCCTCCAAATCATTCGCTCCCGCTGCCATCTTTTGTTTTCAGTATCTTGAAATTTAGAAAACTTCCTTTACAGTATATACCGTAAATGAAACGAAACCTTGTCATATAAACAAGACATAAAACTTGCAAATCCGCAAGACTTTAAACCTTAGCCATAGTCACATAATCACTTGAATGACCCTTAATTAACATGTAACAATCACATAATCTATAAATATTATAAAAAATTATAAATTAATCCATACCAATTCAAAAATCAAACATGCAGTTCATTTACCTAGCAATTAACAAAGGTTATAAACATAATTAACACCAAGACATCACCTACACCACCCATGCCACTAGCTCGCCGGTAGTGATGGTTCCTCGGGAAAACATCCCCATACGGGGACTGTTTCTCCTTCACCATCAATCAACACCAATTCCGGCCTCCACCATCATCACAACGACTCTAAAACTAAGAAACCAAGTCCCCAGGTCTGTGCATGTCAGAAACCAAACCCATATAAACATACATATAGCTATAAACTGTAAAAACTTAATGGAATTTATATAGAATCACTGAACATAATATTAATGGATTGAAATAAGTAATTTACAGATATTTAGAGAGGTTTTACTGTGAAAATCGAAGGGAAAGGGGGAGAGCAGAGGTCTGGGGAGAGAGGAATTGAGAGGAGAGAGTAAAGAAGAAAGGAGGCACAGTGGCGGTGCTGTATAATGAAACCAGGGGCATTTTTGTCTTTTTACCATGTTGAAAATAAACTAAAAATCATTTTAAATCATTGCTAAAATCGAAATTAAATGGGAAATGGATGAAAAATTAAATTTTAAAATTTTAAAATCAAGATCATGAAATTACAAACACCCACATATTTTTAAAATATTTTTAGGATCAAAAATGAATTAAATATGAATTTTACAAATAAAGACTTTAAATGAAATAAAACTCTTAAAATCATTTTAAAATACTTACACACATAAAATAATTCTCCCACTAATTTTAAAAACTAAATAATATCACAAAGACAATAACACAAAAGATTTCATGATTTTGAACAAATCCAATGATTTTATAAAAATCTTAGAAGATTAATAGTGCATGTTTAAAATAAATTTAAATGCTAAAAAATACAAATAACAATACACGGGCTTACACGACATATATAAATCATTATATAATCACATAAACATGATATCACACATATTTCACTTTCTTAACAATATTCACACCGTATAATTCACATTTAATATTAAATAAACACTTACCAAAAGCACGATTTTCTAGGGCGTTATACCCGGTTCCTTGTAGCCATTGAATGCAAAAGGAACCAAAATAGGACGAGTTCTAATCCTTCCTTATCTTCCTTAGAAAAATACATAGCTTCCACATCATGCTTCCAAGCCTACATGAGCTAACTCGGCGTAAGAAATAGGAAACATAATGCTTCCACATATGTACCCCTTCTGAATCCTAAATGGAGTCTTCCACATTCCTTAGACCAGTTCCAATCATGAGCATCCTAACCTTGTCACCTGAACTTCTTAGCTTCCAGCCTTGTTCCTTAAAAATCATAACCTAAATCCTCGAGATGTTCCTTTTCCGTTCGAAGTTGGTCTTCATGTGTGAACCCTTGTGGGTGAAGCCACGAAACTTCCATTGTTGAAAATAAGCTTCAATCCTCCAGAATCCTGGGCTACCAAGTTAACTTGAAAAGATGATTAGCAGCATGAGCTGAGTATATCACATTTAAAATACACATATCGCATACATATATAATGCATAGATGTAAGTATGATTATACGAGTGTAAATGATAGTGTATATAAAAATCCGTTGCTATTTTCGCATTTAAGTAGGGCCTTGGCGAACGCACTCTTCAAGATTTATGCCACAATATTTAGAGATTTCAATGAACCCATCACAACGGACCTCCCAAGTTGTTGCTAAGTATTTTTAGGACTTCCCATATGTCCAGTGTCGTGGAACTTTTCACACCTTTCCCATAAACCTTGGGACCCTTCGAGCTTTGTAAGTTATAAGCGATTCCATATACATACCACAAGAGGTACCAATGGAAAGCTATGGAGACCTCCTCAACTGTTGTTATGTCTTTCCAAGTGGTTACATTATGGGGCATATAGCGTGCCTAGGTACCTACTTGACAGCTTCAACCAGAAAGTTTGAAAACATTTCTTTGAAACCCATGCAAGATATAAGTAAATGTATGCTATGATGCCCCTTTGTGTATAAATCCATGCAAGTTTAAAATCATGTGATAAACGCATTTAGATGAACATATATTTATGCATGACAGAAGATAATGATTCATTTGAAATGATGAGGTTCCTAACA
Organism: Saposhnikovia divaricata; assembly: GCA_036435485.1. NCBI lineage: Eukaryota > Viridiplantae > Streptophyta > Magnoliopsida > Apiales > Apiaceae > Saposhnikovia > Saposhnikovia divaricata. The sequence goes on from JAZHRN010000131.1 coordinate 20,043,490, forward strand.
AAGTTTTTTAGCTAGATGCTGTGAAGATTTCTTTGTATGCATAAAAAACATGCGTGATAGTGAATATGTAAAAGAATGAAAGTAGAACTTATCTTTGTTTTCATCATGTCGATTCAGACCAGTGTTTAGCCATTGAACCCATAAGGTTGGGGCTACCTCCCGTTGAGCTTAAGATGAGAACCTTCTTTCCATCCTGAAAGTTCTTCCATGGGGAACTAAGTTACCCCCCGAGCCACCAGATTTCCTTCCCGCACAACATGTAAGCCTTCCTCAACTTGAATCCTTGAACCTTTATTCGTGCGTATGTCATGTGTAAAGTAGTCTACTTAGAGGTACGTTCATGACCTAGGGGTTCACCCAGTTGTACCCTTGAAATCCAACCCAATCCTCCCCGAGGAAGCTCATACCTAAGAGGTTCATACTTAAAAGGTTTCTACCTAGCAGGTCCATACACCCACTACCCCCGAGTTTCCTAACATATAACTAACAATGATGAAGAGCTAAATTCAATCATTCAGGCATGCAAGGTTCACACATATACCATTAGCAAGGTAGTATTTTTCAAATTTAGCAAACATATATGTTTCATGTAGCATATAGACAAAGAGCACATAAACATGTAAACATATAATCTACATAAGTCACATAAATAGTATGGCACACATTTTACTAATGAATAAACAGATCAGAATCTGAACCTAAGTGTGGCAGTCTTACCTAATAGGCTGTTCTATTTCCCCTAAATCTGAAAAAGGTCTGCCGAATCCCTACTCGAGGATGTCTAATACGAAGGTTTCTTCAAAATTCCAATATCTAAATCCATCTAAGGCAATTCCATGATTACTTCAAGCACTGAATTCTTTAGAGGTTCACGCACCAGATCTTCAAAATCTCTAAACAAACCAATGCCCCTGCAGCCAGTAGTTGAAGCCAATGAAGTTGCAGTCGGTATGCGGAACCAATGAACCCGTACCCAATAGGTGAACTACACCCCCGGCCGAACACCAATAATGCTGTGACCAGCGGCTAAATTCTAATAAACCCACAACCAGCAGATGAATTCCAAATAAGCTGCCCCTATAACTAAATCCTTCCAAAGAAGTTGCTGCGCTAAAACCTGCCTGTGTGATTTTGGGCTCGGAATGAATTAGATCGTGGGTTTTCCCATCTTCTGCCAGTTCACTGTGGGGGTTCCCTCAACTACCTTCCACGTTTCTCGCATCCCTCTTGAGAGATTCCTTTAATAAAGTTCCATACTGGAGTTTTTCTCGACTAGCCTTCCATCCTAGGAGATTCCTCCCTGGGAGATCCCCTCAACCAGGCTCCATACTGGGAGTTTTCTTCGACCAGCCTTCCATCCTAGGAGATTCCACCCTGGGAGATCCCCTTAACCAGGCTCCACATTGGGAGTTTTCCTCGACCAGCCTTCCGTCCTAGGAGATTCCACCTTGGGAGAACCCCTCAACCAGGCTCTATACTGGGAGTTTCTCTTAACCAGCCTTCCATCCTAGGAGATTCCACACTGGGAGATCCCCTCAACAAAGCTCCATATTGGGAGTTTCCCTTGACCAGCCTTCAATCCTAGGAGATTCCACCATGGGAGATCCCCTCAACCAGGCTCCATACTGGGAGTTTCCCTCGACCAGCCTTTCATCCTGGGAGATTCCACCCTGGGAGATCCCCTTAACCAGGCTCCATTCCTACCCATGAAATCCAGTCTTCGCATGCTCCTTGATCCAGCTTCCCAGGGTACCCCTCGATTTAGACTCCATTAAGGGTGCGCGCACCCGAACCTCAAGAATCTCATAACCTTTTCCCATTTATTACGTGAGGGTTCTGTTTGCTTAAAAATTTACCACTTTCAAGATATCATCCTGGGCAGTATATCATCCACTACCCCCCGATTCCGTACAGCCATTAGATGTAAGAGGAACCTAATATAATCCGCAACCAAGCTCAATCAACCTTCACCATGAACCTCTAAGCTTACGTGAGCGTACTCATTGTAAGAAACAAGAGGTATCATAGGTGAAGCGACTACTGCTCGTAAAATTCAAGAAAGACCATGTTATTTTTCCTCGATAATGGTTCCATAATTTATATTCTTGAACCTCCGGGGTTCAGAAGTCGTACCCCTACAACGTGGTTGCCTCAATTACCCTTCTGGCAGCTTAGGTTTGATGCACGTATGCCCATAGATACTTTCCATCTTCACATACTTCTACATCCTGATGGCTATATTCATACCACTCGATATGGCTTTCTAATGATCTTTTCAAGGTTCCAAGTTCGACAACATATTCCATAACATTCCCGATCTCTAGTTATTTAACATAATTCCTTTGATTGAATGAAGGGACCCCAAAATCAGGTTTTGGTATCAAACCTTAGGGCCAGAAATCAACATAACTCCATCTTCTTTAGGTTCAATTGAATGAACCTCTTGCCATATTGTTCAATTACGCATATCTTTAAGACCTTACTTCAAGTGTGTGTCTTATAGCTGTGACCACCTATAAACCCAACCCTGTTGATTGCTAAAGATCTGGTTTTATGCCAGGTTTTGTCGTAGCAACCCAGTAAGGGATTCTGAAGCTAAAAGGCCGCCAAGGGTTCACGAACCTGAACTTCCTTTGTACATCTTCTCATTTAAAAATATGGCGCATCTTAGAAATCCTTCGTATAACCTAATATCCTCTACCCCCCCGACTCTTCGGTGTAGTTGTTCATGGCCAAAATTGAATCATATTAAGATTTTCATTCTCTTTGAGGAAAAGTCTAAATGGACATCCGTGAACCTAGCCATACACGTCTTGTCGTAGTTTTAACAAGTTCATTAATCTGTATGGGAAGCCATGCTTCTCCTTATAAATGGGAGGTAGGTAACCATTTTCTTTATCTAGATAGTAAACCTCCTTTCTTTGGCCTTCGTTTAGGCATTTCAACCAATACCCCCCAGTATGCCTTTTATAGTATTCATATTTGTTCCATCTTTGGGTGAGGAAGCCGCTAGCGATAGTGCCTTGGTGGAAGCTACCCCTTGAGGGATAACTACCTCTTTTTGAGGTTCATCTGATTCCCTTAGCATATGCGGATCTGAGTCCATTCCAATCTTGTTTCTATTCTTAGCTTTGATGTTTGCCCTAGCTTTTACAGCTTCCGGTTTTTCCTCTAAGGGATTCATATATGAACCTCGTACCCATCTCTTTATTGATCGAGAAGTCATTCATACCCCGTTCCTTGCCTAGTAGCTTCTTTTCTATAATTTCATCGAGATTATTATCCTCAGCACCTTTTGTAATTTCTTCCTTGAGGTATCCCTATGTTCCAACTTCTGATGTTTGAGGGGCTTATAGTAGGGGAACCCCTTTGTGGGAAACCTTCTAGCATCTTATGCTTGAGGGGTTTACAGTATGAGAACCTTCATAGCCACATTATAAATTAAGTCCACCATTTGCATCTTCTTCAGAACGGATCATCCTACATAGTGTTGTAGGATACGCTCTCAACCATAACTCCTCCAACTAGGTGGATAATAGGGGTTCATCCCTCAATACTACTAGTGACATTTTCAGTTCGTGAGAGGTTTGAGTCCACCTTCAACTTCCACGATAAGCTTTTCGCTAGAGCTTCTGTTTAGGTCATTACTTAAGACCTTTTGCTTAATGTTTTTAGCTTGATATTCTGAGCTTTCACCTTCTATTGTTGGTTAAGATTTTGTCATGAGCATCCCTATGAGCTGCTCTTGCATTTTTCAATTGTAGAGGTTCCTTCATTCTTTATAGAGGGGCAACCTCATTCCTCTGGGTTTCATTGATTCATTTTTTTTTGAAAAGCTTCTCAACTATTGCTTTTACATGATACGTTCTGCCTTCATCATCTTCCATTAGAGTAGCCATTTATATCAACGCTATGGGTGGTACTACCCCTCGAAAAACTAGAACCACTTTATAGGATTTCATCAATAGGGCTACTGGTAGCCTATCGAGCTATCCCCAAACCATAAGTAAAGTGTCCACTTCTAACAATTTCCTTGTTTTTACCATTCAAGTATCCCACAATGGCTGTGTAATGCCCATTTGTATCACAGAAGGCGAAACATGATCCCAGATTGCTTTTTCTTAAGGAATATGTAAGATTGGAATTTGATATCCTTGAAGGATGATGAATCCCCTTTATGCATCAATTAATCCTTTTGGGGTTCTTGTGTCGTGCAATAGAACTGCCACGGTGGAACCTCTATATTGAGTTCTAATATTTTCCATTTTGGCTTAAGGCCTTTGAATGAGATTTTTCTTGCTTAAACCTTTTTTTTAGATTGCTTCTCGGGTTCTCCTTGCTTATTGTGGGGCTTCTCATTATTCAGCTTCTTGCTTATGATCAAGGGGCCTTCCATCATCGAACCTATCGTATACGAACCCCATTTCTGGGAAGTTCTTTTTCGGGGGAGTCCTTTTTTCCAATCTTTTCCACATTTTATTTTAACGAGATTCATATTAAGCTTCCTACTCATTATATTGTACACATTCGAGCTTCTGTTAAGTGGAGCCTCAGGGTTCTAGGATTTATCTCCTAGAACCTGTCATCATCGAACCCTTGTCCGGGTTCCTCTCACCAATAAACCTTTTTTCCATGGAAGCATAGTCTTCTAGCTCATTCATGTTCTCATGATCAATGTTGATGGGAAACCTTCATACCGAATATGTAAATTATCAATAAGACACCTCTAAGCTTACATGAGCTAGCTCGTTGTAAGAAACAAGAGGTAACTAAAATAATAATGTACAATATTTCCGGTAGCTCAATAGTGAAGGACTTCATATCTTTGCCATCATCCAGGTTTGCCTACTGATCATTAATCATGGGGTTCACATCCCTGTTTGAATTTGGGTTCACCCGCACTCCATCAGTCAGGAGGGTCGCACCCTTGTCTACACTCGGGTTCACTTGTTACTCATCTATCAGGAGGTTCGCACCCTAATCTGTGTTGGGGTTCACCTATTTACTCCCTTCATGGATGGAAGTATGGTACGAATTAGAGTTGCGCTCCACAATTTTAAACGGAAACCCCTGGACTTGTTTAAACCAGAATTATTGAAGGGGAGCTTTGATAGACCGTAACCTCCAGCTGGTTGAACCCCTAGATTGATATTCTCCACTTTTTCACTATTAAAATTTCTTTGTCAAATGCCAAGATTATGTACTTGGGGGTTCATCTGCATGGAACCTTTTGGCTGGGAAACTAGGGGCTCATATGGTTACGAGTAGCTTCTGTCATGGGTGCGTTCTCCAGATTAAGGCTTCTCCTATCTTTACCTTTTGAACCACTTGATCGGAACCTCTCCAGATGGTATTTATCTCCATTAACAAGTGGATGTTCAATTTCTTGGCTGTTCCATCAAACATATTAAGCCCCATATAGGAAAAGCTTCCGTTTCCTGGAACCCCTCATCGTTGAACCCCTTATCTGATTCTTTCCTATCGAAATTTAGTATCCGAAACAATTATTTTCTGACCACTCTTTCCAAGACCTCTTCAGACAAAATGAAATCAAAATATCTGAGAGTCACATCTCTTTTTTTATGCATTTTACCACCAAATGACCAAAATAAAGGTGGTTAAGGGTAACCTCCTTTCTTCTTCACCCTTATTTCGATGAGCCATGAAATTTTCTCCATTTTTTCATCTTTTCGTATCCCTTTTTCCAGAGACTCGGTTTTTCTATGCACGCACCGGATTTGAACCATGACTTCTTTGCTCATGACCTCGTCTTCATGCCCATTTATATAGTTGTTAGGGCTGTTCTTTGATGAACGGTTAACGTCGGAGCTTTTTGACATCTTTCCTCTCAAAAGATAATCGAATCCCCTACTTCTAACGCCAAAAATGTTGTAAGAGGAATTTGGTACAACACTTCAAGAGAATATCGCTTGAACAACGGATGAATCGCGTAGAAATCGGTGACGGAAGTAGGTTCGCACGCCACATCCGGCATTCAACTGTCGAAATTGGGTAGTGTTTGTGGCTATTTTTGGGACTGAGTTTCTGGGCAAAGGTGACGGAGTAATTCATACCCAGCCGCCTAGGGTGCCCAGAATCGTGTATTGCTCAAGTGTTTCTACATAATTCTTGTAAAGAGAAGTGAGATTCAACCCTTGCAAAGTGCTTACATATCCTATATGTATAGGATCAATCAAGTCCCATGCATGTAGTTCTAGGGTTTTGGACTCCTTGTTGATAGCTCAGCCACGTACTTTGATAAGCCTTATCCTCCTGCTGATCCGTTTGTTATTTTGTTGATGAAGAAGAGTCTAGGGTTCGTTAATTAGGACACTAATGAACCATAATAATAGCTATATAGCCGCCTGTACGCATATATCCGATGATTATCTATATTTATACATATATATTATGTATATATCATGTGTATCTTATGTATATCCTCCCAACTGATGTATTTATCTTGTTGCCGCCATGTAAATCCTTTCAGATAGGCTGTTACAAAGTGATAAGGCGTACTCATGAAGTTATGGAGTTATCCAGAAGTCGGTTAGGCTGATATATATCCGTTATCCTACAATTTAGGAGGTTGTTTGTCCAATTTCCGTAGTCCACCGAGGTACATGCGCGAACCCCTGACTGGAAGCGCTTCAACTGCATGAACTCCTATCAGGCCTCCATACAGCAATACCCCTAAACCCCTGCATGAATGAACCCCAAACCAGATGACAGAATCTTCATCTTTCAGTATATTTCCAAGGCATGCTGGGCTAATGTATCTTTTATTAAATTTTGAAATCTTTTTTTAAGGGAAATTGGATGCGAGATACCAGTAAATGTAGACAAATGAATAATAACTATTATTGGTATTTTTTTAAAGAACCATTATTGGTAGTACGTATTATATTTTATTTCTAGTATTACATTGCATATTTTACATATTTAAGTTTGGGATGTTTACGAAAACAATATTTAATATTTTTCAAATAGTAATATAATTAAAATCTTTTTTTTAATAAAATAATGATGTGTGGATAAAGCAATTTGAATGAGAAAAATGTAGTAAAGACCATAAAAATTAATTAATTCAGCTATGTATGATTGCATTAATTTCTTACATGAATATTTATAAATACATAAAGTATACATATAAAAGTGATTTAATACATATTTAATGTGTATATATATATATATATATATATATATAGAGTTGCACTCCATGGCAAACACCTTATATAACAAACAATAAAGAACACCTCATATCTCATAGATCCATTGCCCCTGGCGGGGCCACCCAATACAAAAAGTTCTTATTTTTTTAGGCTCCATCCATCTAGCAAAAAAAAAAAAAAAAAAAAAATTTTTTGAAAAATTACTGTTCACGTGATGACGTCATGATGACGTCATCACGTGAACAGTAATTTTTAATTTTTTTTTTTGCAGACTTGATAGAGGGTAAAAAAATAATAACTTTTTGTATTGGGTGCCCCTGGCGGGGCCAAAGGATCTAATAGATCTAAGGTGTTCTTTGTTGTTTGTTATATAAGAGTGTTCTGTATGGAGCAAAGGCCTATATATATATATATATATATATATATATATATATATATATATATATATATATATATATATATATATATATATAATTTTTTATCGTAAAGATTACGTTAGATTGTGTTTGTATTTTTCACGTTTAATATATTTTTAAGATTATAAAAATTTTAAATTTGTAATGAGAATATTCTTCCAACTAATAATTCATGCAAATTGTTTTAAATTATTTTTTTAAAGAAAATTTTAAACTATCTATCATTTTTTTTTTGAATAATAGAAATTAAATAACTTTGTAATCTGTACGAGACAAGGACATTTTCTAGCTAATTGTCACCATATTTTCTATTAATCTTGGAAATGAAATGGGGCTAGACTAATGCATAGTGTCTCCAAGAGCAGATGTTAAATATGGATGGAGAAAAATACACATAGATAAGTAGCAGTCTGTTCTTAGGTAGAGGTGTTAATGAAACAAACATATTATATTAGAAAAGTAATTCAAGGTCTAAAGTTCAATAGTTAATGATACTACAAAACAATGCACTACGTTTTCTATAAAATTTTCTGTTCCAATGATATTGGTGTAAAAGACAATGATATTGGTGTAAAAGATATGTTGATATTTAGATTATGTCGTAAATCAAATGATGAGGATGGCAGAAAAGGGCTCTTTAATTATTGTGGGATGGAGACATAATTAACATGTATTCAAGGGATAAAATAGTAATTTCATGCCGAATAAATTGGGGTGTTGGCCGCCAATATCACAATTTGAAAGAAAATGGCTCTAAATATCACTGTCTGAAAAGTTGACCCCATATATCACTCCAAAACACTACATCGTGTAGCATTTTCATTTTTTTTATGAAAACAATACATCGTGTAGCGTTTTGAATTATTAATTTTTTTTTTTTTTACTGTAAACGCTACTTTAAGTTTGGTTTTGGGCTTTTAACACTACTTTAATTTTGGTTTTGGTCTAGTAACGCTACTTTAAGTTTGGTTTTGGATAATTTTTTTTTTTTTTTGAAACGTTACTTTAAGTTTGGTTTTGGATAATTTCTAAAACCCAAAATGGAAATGTTGAAACCCAAAAATTAATTTTTGAACCCCTAAATTTAATTAAAATTGTATTTTTAAATTTTAAAATTTTAATTACAAAATTTAATCCGGCGGCCTGATTTTCCAACGCTAACGCGTTTAAAAATCAGGATAAGTTAGGGTTTAGGGTCTAGGGTTTAGGATTATAAACAACCCTAAACTCTAAGTTATACGGTTTATTCGTCGTTCCGAATATTTTTAAAACACAAAATGGAAACATTGAACCACAAAAGTTAATTGTTGAACCCTAAATTTAATTAAATTGTAATTTTTAAATTAAAAAAATTCAATTTTAATTGAAAATTTGATTATAATTTTTTTAATATTGTTTGCAAATATAAATTTTAGGAGAAAACAAAAAAAAATCTAGTGTTAACATTAAGCACTTTCTAAACTAGTGTTAACACAGAAGACACATTCTAAACTAGTGTCTTCACTCCCAAAACCAGTGTTCTAAAAAGCGGTAAGCGGTTCTAAGCGGTGGGAGGACCTTTTAGCGCTTAAGTGGTTAAGCGGACGCCTAAGCGGAATTTTAAGCGGGTCATTAAGCGGATTGTGAATATATACATATTTATTTTAATTATTTTAATTATATATGTTTATTATATATATTAATTTATAATATAAAATTTGAAAAATATGTAAAGAAAAAATTTAAAAAAAAATAATTAAAGGGTCAAAATTTGGTCAAACCGCTTAATCCCCGCCTAAATCCCCCATAAATCCGCTTAATCCCGCCTAATCCCGCTTAATCCCGCCTAAACCCGCTTAATCCCCTGAAAAACGCTTAATTCCCCGATTTTGTACTAATCGAAGCGGTTAGGCCTTCAAAACCGCCTAGGCGACCGCTTAGGCGGCCGCTTAGGCCGCTTTTTAGAACAGAGCCCAAAACACAACATAATCTAGCGTTACTAAAAAAAAAAAAAAAAATTCTCCCCTACAAAACACTAAACACAGTAGCGTTTTAAAAAATATATAAAAAAATATAAAACGCTACACGAAGTAGCGTTTTTACTAAAAAAAATTAAAACGCTAGACGAAATAGCGTTTTGGAGTGATATTTGGGACCAAGTTTTTGAGTTGTGATATTTGGGGCCATTTACTTCAAAATTGTGATATTGGTGGCCTTTTTTCAATAAATTGTCTCATAAAAACCTTGTTGTGCTATTAATAATACTAGAGTATAATAATTTATTATGGATATAATTTAAGTTTTTTATTAATTAATAAAATTATTAGTAATAATAATAGTTATTTAATAAATGATATGTATTGCTTAGAACTAATAATATAAAATATTAATGTAAATTTTATGTTGACGAGATTCGAACCTTGGATCTTTAGAAGAGGAATTTAAATATAGAATATTCTTTATTATTAGATTTAACGGTTATCATCTATTTACTAAATATCTAACGATCACTATTCTTTTAGATGATTGAACCAAGTTGAACTAAACAACCAAATTATATCCCTATTTAACCGCACACTAAGCGCGACTTATTTGCTTAGTATATATATACTAAACTTAAGCTGTGAATCTTGTAATAAAAAAGTTGTTAACAATAATTATTTACATTTTGAATGACATATCCTAAAATTAGGAAATATCTTCATAATGATCCTCATTATCATCCTAGTTCCCATTATTTAAATTGTTTATAAATTGAGAAATGTTAGATTTTTCAAAAATATTTTTAAACCGGTTCCGAATATTTAGTTGGTAAATTTGATTGAATATGTATTTTTAAAATAAAAAGGCCTTCCATACATATACGTGTTCCACGAATTAAAAGATGATAATTGACATTCAGAAGAAAATTCAGAAATCATTTCAGTCCCTAACATGGGTGCAGCCCTTTATGAATGGAGTAACCCATCTCATTTCTTTAAGCCCTGAGATTATAGGGCCTATGTGTAGAAAGAAAACATGGTCTCAGATATTTAAATAGATGGACAATTAATCTAAGGGCCTGTTTGGTAGATCATCCAAATTTCTTAAGTTGCAGCCTAACTTACATGTGGATTTTTTATATTAATTTATCGGATAAACTTACTAGTACTTCTAATTTATTGGATAAACTTACAAGTGGATCTCTCATACCTTTAATGCGTAAATTGAAAAAAGCTAATTTGTTAATAAACATAGGGATGTTTGGAAGTTAGAGATTTGGGTGAAATTAGAAATTTGAGATAGATTAGAGGTTTGACCAAATGAAACCTCTAATGTAAGTGTTTGACGGTTAGAGGTTTGAGATCAAAAAATTAATTTTGAAAAAGCTCATTTTAGGAACTTTTTCAATTAAAGGTTTGCTATATGTCACAAAAAGTTATTCAAAAAGCTATTTACCAAACACTTTTATTCAAAACAGCTAATCAAAACAGCTAATTCAATCCGATACAACTAATCGCTATCAGCTAATTGCGAAACGCGGCCGTAACAAAGTCATCGTCAACTTTCCTAGCAATAATACTTAAAACAAGGCAGTCAAAGTTACTAGATATATTACTCTGCATATGCGTATGTAAAAGGAATCATAAGAAAAGTATGCAAGGACTTTTTGTACCATGTCTACGAAAATACTCGTATCCATTACTACTAGATGATAGTAATTCACAAGATAACTACCACCAGCACTAAGATTTTTGCCGACAAAAGATTGTGTTTACCGTTGACCTTAATTATTATCACTTCTCCACACATTCAAAGATCCATATTATATTGCTTGTCACATTACAAATATCAGTGTGACATTTGGTTATGTGTCACATATTAAAGATAAGAAACTTGTGGGCTTTGCTCATTTCAAACCTAGAAGGCAGCTACAAGATTATTTCAGATACACCCCTTAGTAGATGGTGAGGGATTGGATACAAGTAGCAAACTTGGAAGGTGGTAAACACAGCAGTAGCAATTTTGAAGGTTTAGGCAGCATTTTATTGGTTTTGTGGGCGGTTGTGGTGTCGCTTTGTTTCGTGTCAGCTATAATTCTATCGTGTGCAGACGGTGCATCCAGGGAAAAAGATACTAACACGGAGACGTATGCTGCTGGATGTGGCGCGGGTTGTGGAGGAGCCTGTGGTGGTTGAAGCTATGTATGCCTACATGCTCTTGGTGAAATTGTTAAGGTTTTAAAGCACGATTCAAGATTGTGATTTTTTATAGCCTGTTAGAAGCAGAAACTCTGCTTTTGTATTGTCATGATAAAAATAGAATAAAGAAAAGAAACCGACCATGGAGATAATGTTGTTGGTTTTGGTTTTATGGGGATAGCTGTATCAGCATGAGAATAAAGCACAAAAAATAAATATATGGTGAATAGACTTATTTTATTAATGATGGAATGGATGGGCTTATAATTTATATAGAGCCATTCTAATAGAAACATCTTATCAACTAAAAATCCTACTGCAATTCAAACTAAACTACTCCCAATATGGTCAACATAACCGATTATTTAAATAATTCAAAATTTAAAAAATCAAAACATAATTCTAACACTCCTCCTTACTTTGATATTTTAAATAGTCATTGAAACAAAAATATCATCATCTTTGTGTTTGATAATTCCCACGGCCGATTAGAGGCTTCCGATCACCGTTCTGGGCACTTTACTAGAAGCACTTCACCTGAGTTTGGGGTACCTGCAAAACAATGCTTGCCCGGGAGTGGTGGCCGTCAAGCACCTCCGGCGTGAGAATCAGTAATCGAAAATAATAATAACCGAGCTGGTGAAAATATATCGTATGTGAAGAGTAATGTAGAGAGCTTTTATTTTGTAGGAGCTTTTTTGTGTATGAAAGATTGTATATCGTGTTTGTGTGTAGAATGGGGGTATTTATAGGTTGGGTTGCCCAATCACTGTTGCCCACTAGTTGTGCCGTTAAAGCTACAGTGAGCCACTATTGGAACAGTGATTGATGTCCCCTAAAAAACATACCTTGATTCTGCCACTTGAGCTACTTCAGTCAGATTTTGTCTGTTGCAACTGGGTGTCTTTGAATATTATATTGCCTCTTTGTCTTATGGAGTAAGATATCTCTATGCAAGTGGGCAAGTGGGTGTACCTTTATGCAACTGGGCAAGTGGGTGTGCAAATGGATAAAGCAAGATATTTTTGTGCAAGTGGATTAGTATGATGATTTGAAATACTTTTTATGGATATTCTTTTGTATTTGAAATAATACTTTTGAAATTAGATATACTTTGTCAAGTATTCCAGAATTGTGTTTTTAGGGAATTAGTGTTTTGCTAGTAGCGGGTGCCCGCTGATAGCTATCAACGGGTACTTATCATTGCCCCCCACTCCCTCTAGGCGCTTTAGCGGGTAGGGGGAGTAAAAGGAAACGGTAAGCGGAAGAAATGCAAAACTACGTAGTGCCTGTGCCCCCCAAGTGTTGGCGGACAACACTTAGGAGTTAGAAATTTTTTGTAAAATTGTGCCCCCCAAGTGTTGGCGGACAACACTTAGGAGTTAGGAATTTTTTGTAAAAATGTTCAAGCTTGTGCGGTTTGCGGTGTTTGACATGTGCGAAGTTGAAACGTTTTTGTTTGATATGCGTAACTGCTTATGCGAATAAATGCTTATTAATGGGAATAAATGAGATGTGTAATAAATGAAAGAATAATATTAAATGCCAATAATTCAAAAATGATAAGGGGTTGTTCGTATTTATGAGAAGTGACCTTTGGGTTGAAAAATGCACGTACTTTTGTGACGACGTATGTAAGAGAAGTAGTGGGAAGTTAATACCAAGTGGGTAGTTGTTGTTCTTACCAAGGTGTACGTGGGCCTATTGGAGGTTGACACGTTAGTGCTGTAGGTTTACAACCTTTCGTGTACGCGCCTCACGCAATAAAAAGGGCAGTTGTTTCTTGTTTCCTTTTTTGTTTTACTGCTTTCATACCACTATTCTTAGCTTTCTTTTGTCTTCTTTCCGCATTTTTACTGAGAGCTTGCTGATTCTCGTGTGGTGCTGCCATTGAAGCCCTTATTTCTTTTGTAACCAAGGTATGGTTTTGTTTTTCATTGTGTTGTAATCTTTGTGTTTGGTTGAGCGCTTTCGAGAGGGTTTTGTGCTAAAATTTTTTGTGGGTGTAAGGTAGGATGTTTGTTTTGTGATTTGTACGGCGATTTTGATTTTGTTTGTGGTTGTTGTATCTGCTTTGTGTATCGATAGTATTGCCCAGATTCTGTGAAAAGTGGGTTTTTTTGGTGTAAATAGGAATATCGAACGGTGTATGTATATGTGTGTATGTATTGAAAATCATCTGTGAAAGGGGTTTTATGATTCTAGGGTTTTGTTGTTTGTGGGGGGGAAGTGGAAGATGAATCGTTTTTTGATTTTTTAAGCGGAAAAGAAAAAAGGAAAATTGATTTGTATTTATGTGTGTACCTTTTGTTTATGGTAATTAGGATTTTTGCTCATAGCGGTTCTGTTTGACTTGGTGTGTGTAGATGGGAGATGAGTTTGTTGATGCAGCTACGGGTGAGAAAAGACCGCTAATATGTGGTTATGGTCGCTGGGCTGATCCTAATCAGTTGACCCATCCCGCTGTTCTGGAGCGCAACCGTTATAAGTACTTTGAGAGTAGCGAGAGTTTGTTTCGGGCAACCAATGTCGCTCCGACCCCTTATTCCAATGCTAAAATGGATGCCGAGTTCGCGGGCTTTCCACACCTTCAGCATGATAGTACCTTCAGAGATGATGTCTGGGGTTCGCATGTTGAGCGGATGTTCCGCATTGAAGATGGGTATTTTTGGCTGGTTGCAAAGCCCGGTGAAAGACTATATCACCGTTTTGATGACGGTTCTGCCTGCATACCCGTAAGTCATCTGAAGGCGGGTTTCCGCGTTCCTCCTCACAAGTTTTTGATGGATTTGTTTCGTTTGCATTTTCGTTGCCCCCTAGCACAGTTTTCCCCCAACTCAATTAGGGCAATCAACTGGTTTATTGCTGCCTGTGAGAGTAGGGGTAAACAGCCTACCTTCAAGGCTTTTTTCTGTTTATTTGACATTAAAGCTGGACGGTGCAAGCCTTTCTACGAGCTTCAGTTTGTGAAGCCTCAGAGTCGGCTTGGGAAGGCGTTGGAAGGGTTTAAGCCGTTTTTGTTTCCGAAAGGAATGGCCTGCTGGCAGGAGGAATTTATAGTTCTTGGTGGTGGCGAGTTTCCTTGGCACAAGAGTTCTGTGAAGAAGGTTGAGTGCGATTACAAGGTGGACCGTAACCGCCTTAGTCAAAATGAGATCGATGTTCTTGTCCAACATGTTAAGGGTCTGGGAGAGGTGTGGACAGAGAGGAACTTGGTCGATCATGCCGACCTGCGGAGACATTGTTGTAAGTATTTGCATTGTTTGTGTAGGCTGTTTCTTTTGTTTGTTTGCTCTGCTAATTGTTTTGATGTTGTGTTTTTTTTGTAGTGTTGGACCCGCGTAAGCCGGAGTTGGATCATCCGGTTTTGGGCCTAGAGGAGGCGAAGATGCATGCTGATTTTATTCTCAGTCTCCCTCCTAGGCCTGGGCAGATCCGCGGTCGCCCGTTTGCTAAGGAAAATATTCTTGATGCCTTTGATCTTTCCGGAACCGGAGGTGGTGTCGAGAATTCTGAGGTGGGTAATGTTCCTGAGGTCGCTGTTGAGGTGCCTGTTACTGGTGAGGGAACTTTTGATGATGGCATAGATTCCGAAGCAGAGTCTTTGTCTGAGGAAATAGGTGGTGCTGGTGGTGAGTTCCTGGGTGGGGAAAGTCAGCCACTTGATGATTTTGCTGAGGACAGCATCTCAGAGGAGGCTGTCACTGAAGGGAATGTCGCTGCTGAGATGGGAGTTCCGCCCGAAGGGGAAGCTACCGCTGAGCCTGTTGACACTATTTCTGGTGATGTGGCGAGGCGTTATGCCGCCAGTTTGGCTGTAGACGCAGATGAGCCCGACATCCTTTCAAGAGATTTTAGAGCGTCCATTCGCAGAGTTGAAAGGGGCGCCGTGCCCGTTTCTGCAACGGGTATTGTCAGTGGGAAGTCACGGGAGGATGCTACTGAAGTACCGTGCTCGCCTGAGAGAGTGGTGGAGGCGGTAATGGAGCCGGTTGTGGAAGGGGTTGTAGGTGATGTCCCGCTCGAAAGGTTGAAACGTAAAGCTACTGATGATGTTGGTCCTTCGAAGCGGAGGCGGGTTTTGAAGCTGGGGGATCGGCTCCCTAGTGACCGTTTTGAAGAAAAGCCCCCCAGTGTTGATTTTGATTTTAACACCGAAAGTGAAGGTGTTGCTGCGGGTGAGGAGGAGGGTGGGGATACTTCTGATGAGGTCATCTATTACACAAGTAGTGACGACGAGTTGGACGATGCGGTGGTTGGCTCGAGGCCTGGATACGGTTTCTTGTTTAAATCCAGACCCAATACCTTCACTGTTGACTCAATGACCGATGATGATCTGATCAGGATGAATAGCTTGAGTTGGGAGCGGATGTGCCGCTTGTCTCAAAAATATGCTGCGCGGGTATGTATGCTTGTAATAGTTATGTTTAAATGCCATGTTCCTGCTTTGACCGCTAATAACAATTTGTTTGTACGTTTTGCAGAATCAGTGCATGTATACGGGTTTGATGGCCCGGGGCAATCTTTACCGTAATGGTAATGTTGCCTTGAAAGAGAAAGTGGGGCAACTTGAAGCGGAGCTGACCGCAGAGCGACATATGAAGGATAATGCTGCTAAGGCGTTGCTTCAGATTGAGACAGAGAAAACCGATGCCAAAGCCAGTGTTAAGTACAATGTATCTCTTTGCCGGTTACTGGAGGAAGAAAAAGTTGCACTGTTGGCGGAGAAAGATTCCTTGTCCGATGAGGTAAACCGCCTGAAAGTTTCTCTGCGGTTTGAAAAGGAACGTGCCGATGAGGCTGAAGCCCACCTTGATTCTCTTCCTACTGAAGAGGACGCCATTAGGAAGTTTCGTGGCATTTCCGAATTTGCTGAGCTTGTGAAGGCTGAAGTCTCTAAAGCAGTTGCTTCTGTTTCCGCTCAAGGTTTGCCCGCCGTTGAGGCCAAGGAAGTGCCCGCAGGTCCCATTTCAGAAATTGACCGCCTAAAGGATAAAGTTTCAAAACTTAAGTCGAAGGCGAAAAGGGCCAAGCGTAAAGTCAAATCATTGAAGGCCCGGCTTGGTGCTACCGAAAATACAAGTGTTGGCTTCCAGGTTGTACCCGCTGTATGTGATGCCGGGGTGCAAGTTTGTGAAAACGACATGCCTTCCGCCGAGGAGAGGCCACTGAGAGGAAATTCTACACCACTGTCGGTGATAGCTGATATTTACGGGGAAAGTGATGATGAAGATGACTCTCTTTGGTCAACGTGCGTTGTAGCCAATCCATCCCTTGGCGCCATTGTTGCGGGCTATGCAAGCGAGGATGAGCGCGAGGACCCGCCGAGGGACATGGATCCGTAGGGTACTTTTTGTCGGAAATAGTTGTGTAGTTGGGCCCTCTTTTTGACTTGTTTTGAAGTTACTCCGCGGGTCTGTCCGCTGTGTGACTTTGAAACATTTTAATGTAACTTGTTTCGAGAGATTGAACTGAAATTCCTTTTGCACCTGTCGTTTCGTATCTCGATATTCTGTATAATAGATGTCGTCTGGGATTTATGCATTTGACTGTATAGCATTTAATTCTGCGTTGACGTCAGTGCACCTTTGACTCAATATTTACTGTTGCTTCGCGTGGGGAAAGGAATTTTTTACTGTGCGTGCGCTATTCCATGTCTTGGAAATGGCAGTATTAACTGTGCGCCTTTTAACTTGTTTTTACCCCCTATAAAAGGGGGGTTAACGTGCTTGATCCTGAGCATCTTTCCCATTTCCTAGCTTTCTTCGTTCCTGTCACTGCTATCTCTTCATGGATCCTCGCATAATGATGTATGATTACGACAACAACAAGGTCATAGTTGATGGGATGGTTTTCGACGGGCCGGAGTCAGAGGCCGATTATCCGGAAGTTTTTCGGAAGATTGAGGAAGCTCTGGCGAAGCGCCGGGAGAAAAGCGAAGCTGCCAAGAACCCGCCCCCACCAAAGAAAGACGATGGTGGTGGAGAAGGTGGAAGCTGCAAGGCTTAGACTAGGGATCCAAATCTTGTATTTTGTCTAGCCTTGTAATAAATAAATAAAAATGAATAAATTTGTCTTTTTTCGTTTGAACTTGTTTGGCAATCTTTTCATTTTTTGCATGTTTTTTGCACATCTTTGGTATGGTGTCACGCTTGATAACTTTTTTGCCGGTTGTCTTTTCCTTTTGCCCATTTAGGGACTTGCTATTTGTTTTTGTTGGTGGAATTCCATAGGTTGATTGCCCGCACAGATTGTTTTGAGTAATAGGATGGTTGTCCGCGTAAAGGACCTTAGGATAGAACGCTTTGAGTAGGTCGCGTGTCCGCTTAGGAGACTTTGTAATAGAATGCTTGTAGTAGGTTGTGTGCCCGTTTAGGGGACTTTGTAGTAGGATGCTTGTCCGCGTAGAGGACTGTATAATAGGATGCTTGCCCGCTTAGGGGACTTGATAGTAGGATGCTTGTCCGCGTAGAGGACTGTATAATAGGATGCTTGTAGTAGGTTGCGTGCCCGCTTAGAGGACTTTGTAGTAGGATGTTTGTCCGCGTAGAGGACTGTATAATAGGATGCTTGTAGTAGGTTGCGTGCCCACTTAGGGGACTTTGTAGTAGGATGCTTGTCCGCGTAGAGGACTGTATAATAGGATGCTTGCCCGCTTAGGGCACTTGATAGTAGGATGCTTGTCCGCGTAGAGGACTGTATAATAGGATGCTTGCCCGCTTAGGGGACTTGATAGTAGGATGTTTGTCCGCGTAGAGGACTGTATAATAGGATGCTTGTCCGCTTAGGGGACTTGATACTAGGATGCTATTGTAGACAATTTTCTGGTAAAAAAGTATTCCATTCATGATTGTTGAGTACAAGAAAGAGAAAGTACAGATTGATTGACTGTCTATTGATAATACTTTCTCAATTTATCGCCGTGCCAAGTGTTGTTGACTTCTGTGCCTTGCAGGCGTGCTAGTTTGTAAGAGCCCGGCCTTAAGACCTGAATGATTTTGTATGGGCCTTCCCATTTTGGCATAAGCTTGCCGGTGTGTCTAGGGTCGGATGCCTCAGTTGCCCTGTTGACTAAATCACCTTCTAAAAAAGCCTTGACTCTGGCTCTTTTCCCGAAAAATTCCTTTGTTTTTTCTTTGTAAGCGGTCATTTTTTCGACAGCGGCTTCCCTTGCTTCATCTAGCAAGTCTAGGTTTGTTTTGAGTCCCTGGTTATTGGCCTCTTCTTCGAAGTTGATAGCTCGGTAGGATGGGGATCCAATCTCGATTGGAGCAAGAGCTTCCGTACCGAAAGCTAGTTTGAACGGGGTTTCCCCTGTACTTGTCCTAGCTGATGTCCGGTATGCCCAAGGGACGTTAGGCAACTCATGCGGCCATTTCTTTTTGGAAGTAGTTAGCCTTTTTTCCAGGCCTCGAACGATGGTGCGGTTAGTCACCTCAACCTGTCTGTTGCTCTATGGATGGCAGACAGAAGCTTTCTTGTGTTTGATCCCGTGGTCGGATAGGAATTTTGTAAATTTTGACCCAACAAACTGTGTCTCGTTGTCGGATATGAGTACCACCGGAATCCCGAATCTCGTGATGACTTGATCTGTGACAAACCGGATTGCATCATCCTGTGTGATGTTCTTGAGTGCCTTTGCTTCGGCCCACTTGGTCATGTAATCGATGGCGACCATTACGTATTGTAGGTCACCCTTTGCTTTGGGGAAGGGCCCCATTATGTCAATGCCCCAAACTGCGAAGGGTATTGGCGACAAGATTGCTGCTGGAAGGGCTGGTGCTTTCCGGGACATGTTGCTGAATAGTTGGCATTGGTGGCACTTCTTTGTGAAAGCTTTGCATTCTTTGTGCATCTTGGGCCAGTAATAGCCTTGTCTGAGTATTTTATGTGCTAGTGCTTTTCCAGCCATGTGGTCGCCACAGATGCCTTCGTGGACTTCTCTCATGCAGTATAGAGCCTCTTCCTCATCAACACATTTGAGTATAGGAGAATCAAAACTCCTTTTGTACAGGGTGTCTTTTCGCATAAAGTACTTTACCGCTTGAGAT
Organism: Saposhnikovia divaricata; assembly: GCA_036435485.1. Classification (NCBI taxonomy): domain Eukaryota; kingdom Viridiplantae; phylum Streptophyta; class Magnoliopsida; order Apiales; family Apiaceae; genus Saposhnikovia; species Saposhnikovia divaricata. Next base: position 20,063,289 of record JAZHRN010000131.1, read on the forward strand.
TTGAGTACCTTAGCCTTAATGCTGTCATCAGGCAGGGTACCATCTTTTAAGTACCGGATATAGGGAGTCATCCAGGTATCTTGTGGCGGGCCTATCTCCATTACAGGAAGACTGTTTATGCTGGAAATTTGCAATTCCTCGAAATAGACTATGTCGCTACCCATTTTCTCCCCCTTTGTTAGTTTGGATAACATGTCCGCCACTGTATTATCCATTTTGTCTATTTGCTCGAGGGTATGTTTCTTAAACTGGGATAGCAAAGCTTGTACCATTTCCTGGTACTTGCTGAGACTTGTGTCTTTGGTAGAATAGTCACCCATCGTCTGGCGGACTACAAGTTGTGAGTCGCTGTAGATGGTGATTTCTTTTACTTGTAAGATTTTTGCCAATGCTAAACCGGCCAGGAGTGCCTCATACTCTGCCTGGTTATTTGTCGCTTTGAAGTTTAGCTGTATGGCCTGCTTGACTTGGAAACCGTCGGGGCTGGTAAGGATTAACCCTACCCCACAACGGGTGTTGGTGGAGGAACCGTCCACGTACAACTGCCAATTGTTACCGGTGATGATCCTGCTTTCCGTTAGTATTTTTTCTTCCCTTGTAGTGAATGAACATTCGGTGACAAAGTCTGCCAATGCTTGTGCTTTGATTGCATTTCTTGTCTTGTATTTTAAATCGAATTGACCGAGCTCTACGGCCCAATTGATTAGTCTACAAGATAGGTCCGGTTTGTGCAGTATTTTTCTCAGCGGTTGGTCTGTGATGACCCGGATTTGTCTGCCTTGGAAGTAATGTCTTAATTTTCTGCTTGCTGTTACCAGAGCTAGAGCAAACTTTTGGACATTTGGATAGCGAGTTTCTGCGTCTTTAAGCACTTGGCTGACATAATAGATGGGCTTTTGCTCGCCTTTTTCCTCTTTGATCAACACTGCCCCCACAGCCTTGTCTGTTGCAGATAAGTATAGTGATAATGGTTCTGAAGGAGCCGCGACCGCTAACAAAGGAGCGGAGGAGAGATAAGTTTTAAGATCCTCGAAGGCTTTCTGGCACTCCTCTGTCCATGGTATTGCCTTTGTTTTTGTTGCTCCCTTCAGGGTATCAAAGAATGGGAGGCATCTGTCGGCCAACTTTGATATGAACCTTCTGAGGGCTGCTAGTCTCCCTGTTAACTTTTGTATCTCCTTTAAGGTCTTTGGCGGTTGCATGTCGATGATTGCTTTTATTTTTTTGGGATTGGCCTCAATGCCCCTGTGAGATACCAAAAATCCCAGGAATTTGCCCGCGTCTAGTACGAACGCACATTTGTCCGGGTTGAGCTTCATGTTGTGTTCTCTGAGGGTTGAGAAACATTCCTCCAAGTCTTGTAAGTGATAAGCCGTTAAGAGAGACTTTACTATGAGGTCGTCCACATATACCTCCATATTGCGGCCTATCTGATTGCCAAAAATTTTGTTCATCATTTTCTGGAATGTGGCGCCCGCGTTGATCAATCCAAAAGGCATGACTTTGTAACAGTAGACCCCCCTGTGTGTAATGAAGGCTGTTTTCTCTCTGTCTTCCGGTGACATTTTGATCTGATTGTAACCGGAGTATGCGTCCATGAAACTCAGCATTAGGTGGCCCGCGGTTGCGTCGATGAGTTGATCCATTGAGGGGAGTGGGTATGGATCCTTTGGGCATGCTTTGTTTAGATCAGTGTAATCCACACACATTCTCCATTTGCCGTTGGCCTTTTTCACCAATACTACATTTGCAACCCACTTTGGGTAGGTGACTTCGCAAATTAAATCTGCGTCCAAGAGTTTGTCAATTTCGACATCAATTGCCTGTTGTCGCTCAGGAGCGAAATTCCTTCTTTTCTGTATTTTGGGTGCCTTTTCCGGGTCCACATTCAGTTTGTGGATTGCTACCGACTCATCCAGACCCGGCATATCCTTTGGGCTCCATGCAAAGACATCGGCGTATTTTCTTAGGAGGTTTGTGAGGCCAGCTTTAAAGACTGAATCTAACCCCGTTCCCACACTCACACTTTTGTTTGAGTCTCCGGGCACAACTTCTATTTTTTCTATCTGTACCGCGGGGCTTATTGGCGGTTTTTCCTCCCATTTGAGACACTTCAAGAGATTTGCATCTATTCGTTGCGGGTCGGGGCCGTCAATGAACTATACCTCCCTCTTTCTTTTGATGTTGTTTTGCTGATGTTCAATATGTCTTTGTCTTTTTTCCCTTTTCCTTTTATTCGCCTTTTCTCTGCGGAGGTTGCTGGGTTCAGTTTTACCCAGGGTAAGTGCTATGCCATAGCATCTTTTGGAGGTTTCAGAATCTCCCTTGATTTCTCCCACCCCGTTCAGAGTAGGAAATTTAATCTTTAGATGAGGGGTGGAGGTGACTGCTTTGGGCGTATTCAATGTGGGCCTCCCTAGAATCATGTTGTAGGAAGATGCGGTATTGATGACATAGAACTTGATCGTTCGACATACTTGCCTGGGCGATTTGCCGAAATAAACGGGGAGTCTAGCAATGCCCGCAATTGGGACGGCGTTGTGCCCAAAACCGTAAAGTGGTGTCTCATCGGGACATGGTTCGAGTTTCTCGCCATTTAACTTGTGCCTGTCCCATGTGTGTTTGAAACAGATGTCGACTGAGGATCCATTATCAACGAGGATCCTTTTTACCTCATTGTTGGCCACGCCCAATGACACAACTAGTGCCTCAGTGTGGTTCGGGTTAATACCCTCATAGTCCGCATCGGTAAAAGTAATGATATTCGGGGGTCCTTCGTATATCTCATAAATGTCACGCTCTTCTCTTGGCGGGGAGGATTGTCCGCCGAAAACGGTATATACGATGTTTCTGTCTTGCCCTTGAGACGTGGCTGCCCCTTGTATTTGTCTGGGCAAGTACTGGGATAGGTTGCCCGCTTTTAACTATTTTTCCAGAAAATATTTGAGGGACAAGCTGCTCTCCGTAGTGTGACCATGCGTTTCATGATAGTCGCAGTGCTTGTCCTTTGGTCTGTCTTCAGGTAGTGTGTACGTTGGGGCTGGCGGTAGATAGAAAGGCTTTCCCCTGATTTCCCGTAGAATGGTCGCCCTGGGAAGTGTGAAGTCCGTCCATTTAGGCTCGGGACGCCTGTCTGTCCTCTGCGGGTTTGTTGGCCCTAAGCGGTCTCTTACTAGGACCGCGGGCTGAGATTTTTGGGCGGGAGGTGGCGGCCCGTGAGTAGTTTGTACCTGATTTTGGGCCGGTGCTTGCCTTTGATAGGGCGTGTATCTTTCTCTTTGGAAGTAGGATTGAGTGGGTGGGGCCCTGGACTGTTTAAGCACATTCAAGGATTCTCCTTCATTGATGGCCTGTGAAGCCAGGTCATATGCTTTTGCCAAGGTGGTAGGTTTGGCTTCCATGAGTTTGCATACATACTTCTCACATTCGTAGGGGTTGAGACCTCTTCTTAGGTGAACCAAGGCTTCTGTCTCATTTACACAAACGACCTTGTTAACAGCCTCTTTGAAGCGGTCGATGTAGCTCTGCAAGGTTTCTTCGTTGCGTTGCGCGATTGTTTCCAAAAACACGGTATGCACCTCGTGTTGCTGGTTTGCTTTGAACTTGTTTAGAAAAAGTTTTTGAATTCCAACCAGGTATCAACGGATCTAGCAGTCAGTCGACAAAACCATCTCTGGGCGTTACCACGGAGAGTTGCGGCAAAGAAACGGCACCTCGTGAGATCATTATACTCGTAATGGAGGGCCAGTTGGTCGAAGTAGCTGAGATGTTCCTCCGGGTCGCCCAGCCCGTCGAAGGAATTGAAGCTATGGTGCTTGATGTCTTTCTGTCGAGGCTCCGCCTCTAATCTTGCGGTAAAGGGTGACCCGCTGATTTCTGGTTCGCTTGTGCCCTCTATTTTTCTCTTTAGCTCCATGATGGTGTGCATCATGTCTGCATTTGAAGGTTGGGTATTCTCCGTTTCGTGCGGCGGATGGGGGATCGTTCTGTCCGCCTTTGATTTTCATATTCGACCAACACTTTCTCGTATGCAGTCTTTTTGTCGTTGATGATTTTTCTTAGGTCTCTTTCTTTTCTATTCTGTTCCCATGTCTCCGGTCTGTGGTGACTTTTGCCGTGTTTTTTGTGATTTGTGTTTTGGGAGGAGCCTAGTCGAGAGAAAGCTGAGTTAGCCTTTCTAGGCTGACTGTGTACCTCTTCGTCTTGGTCGTTGTGAGAACAGACTTGGGAGCCCTGTGCTGGTGGTTGTCCTTGCTGCGGAAAAGCCGAAGCTATTTGCATGATTAGATCGACTTGTTGCTGGTTGAATCCCGTGAGGTTCAGGCTAAGCGGTTGTTCTTGGTTATCTTTGTTGGGGGGTGGTTTATTAACTGATTATTTTGCGGGTCTGTGGGGGGGACGTTTGTGTTTACTTCTCTTGGCTGCTCTTCTTGATTATCTGTCATGGTTTTAGATCGAGTATTTGGGGCTATTTTGGTGATGTGTATGTGTTTGGTTTCTCTTGGTATTTGAGGTTTTTGTGTTGGGACTTTTGTCGTATCGGTTAGAGCAGGTGAGGGAATTTTCTTCAAGAAAATGCCCCCTCCTTCTAGCGCCAAATGATAACTCCCACGGCCGATTAGAGGCTTCCGATCACCGTTCTGGGCACTTTACTAGAAGCACTTCACCTGAGTTTGGGGTACCTGCAAAACAATGCTTGCCCGGGGGTGGTGGCCGTCAAGCACCTCCGGCGTGAGAATCAGTAATCGGAAATAATAATAACCGAGCTGGTGAAAATATATCGTATGTGAAGAGTAATGTAGAGAACTTTTATTTTGTAGGAGCTTTTTTGTGTATGAAAGATTGTATATCGTGTTTGTGTGTAGAATGGGGGTATTTATAGGTTGGGTTGCCCAATCACTGTTGCCAACTAGTTGTGCCGTTAAAGGTACAGTGAGCCACTATTGGAACAGTGATTGATGTCCCCTCAAACATACCTTGATTCTGCCACTTGAGCTACTTCAGTCAGATTTTGTCTGTTGCAACTGGGTGTCTTTGAATATTATATTGCCTCTTTGTCTTATGGAGTAAGATATCTCTATGCAAGTGGGCAAGTGGGTGTACCTTTATGCAACTGGGCAAGTGGGTGTGCAAATGGATAAAGCAAGACAATTTTGTGCAAGTGGATTAGTGTGATGATTTGAAATACTTTTTGTGGATATTCTTTTGTATTTGAAATAATACTTTTGAAATTAGATATACTTTGTCAAGTATTCCAGAATTGTGTTTTTAGGGAATTAGTGTTTTGCTAGTAGCGGGTGCCCGCTGATAGCTATCAGCGGGTACTTATCAGTGTTGGAGATCATAATTTTCTTGAATGCGATTTTGTGCTCTAATTTATTGTTGTGAGTTTTTGGTTATGATTTTTGTATATGACTTCACAACCATGACATATTCTGATTTTGTGGTTATGGTTATGGTTATGTGTGACTGAGAGTATGACTTCTCAATCATGGCATGTAATTTTGTGATCGTAGTTATGGATTATTGATACATGCTAATTTTAAGTACATTTTATAGCATGTTATCTCTCATTTATCCTTAGTTTGTAATAATTTTGTCCTTGATTAGCATGTTAGTAGCATTTTAATTTGGATTGAATGCTAAGATGATTTTTTATGTTGATAGGATAATTTTGGAAGCAAAAGGAGCCTGATTTCACATCTTCAAGAGACCGTAGATTAAACCTGGACGAGCAATGAGGAAATAAGAATTGTCACAAAAATATGGAAAGTGATATATTCTTAAAGCAGGAATCCCGGTTGGAATTAGTATAATTTTTGTGAAGCGAAAGGAGTTCGGTTCCAGGTCCTCAATATACCGTAGCTTAGGACTTAAGGATTTATTTATATAAATAAATATTTAATTTATTTAGAAAATTATATTTATAAATATCTAATAATATTAGATATTTATTTTTATAATTTCTGGATTTAATTAATTATTTATTAATTAAAGATTATAAGCTGTGCGGGTTAAAAATCATTTTTACAGAACCATCCATATAAGGACGAATTAAGGCCGGGTTTGTTGAATGTGTAGCAGGTCACCAGTTCATGTACAAATTGAATAAGCAAATAAACAAGTAAAAGAAACAAGTCAAGTCTATAAAATATAATAATCATTTCAAAGAATGTGGAAGCTGTCGGACAGCTTTGCTAAAGTCACACTCGCCTCAAACGCGAATGAATCACACGTGCCGGAAATCAAACAGAAAAATATCGCGTGTCGTCCACCTTCTGATGCTTGGATTGGTCTTCGTTTATGAGCAGCTAATTCAGTTTATTCAGCAATAATTCTGAAAGTATTCACCACTGCTTTCCAGTTTTCTATTGCTGTATTTTACTTTCGGCTGAATTAATTATGGCAGATGGTGTGCTAAATTCTCCTATAAACAGGAGAGTTTTCCTTCAGTATCAAACATCTCTGTACTGAATAAATTCAGTTGTATTCCCTTTTGTTTTCATAAATTTTCTTTATAATTTTAGTTTTAATTTATACACTTTAATTTTCTGCAAATTCCATTTTGGTTGAAGATTGTGAGGGGATTGCTTGGAGTGCTCATTCATTTCATTGGAAACTATTTCGGGAAAATAAATTCTTAAAGTTGTAATTTCTTCATTCTCAACTCTTTTAATTATGATTTTACCATTTATTATATGCTTATTTTATTTATCTAGCATGAGTAACTAATTTTATAATCCGAGAATTAGGTAGTATTCATTGGTGATATATGCTTGTTTAATTGTGATAATAATTCTCTATTTTTGCTAATCTATCATTGAGGGCTTAACCCAATTAAGGAAGTAGCTAACCATTAATTGTATTCATAGGGATTATGATAAATTGGGAAAGGAGTCATAATTCTTGTTCATGATTTGATAGACATAGTTCAATTATTGAATCGGGAGATTAATAAAAGGACTATGAAATTATAATTCTTGGGTCTTAATAATCTAAAATTGTAGTTCGAATGATCATGGGAGTGACTCTTGAGATATGATTGTAGACAATATTTTGTATCTTGGGAGAGAACATTATAAAGGTTAGAAGAATTGTTTTTAGCAAAATATGAGAAAAATAAATATCATATTAAAACAACATTATTGAACCAATTGAAGAATCCTAGTTCTCGAGTTAATTTTCTCTATCAATAAAACTCAGTTTTAATTGCTTATTATAGTAAAATTTAGTTAGAAACAAATCACCCAATTATTTTTCTACACTTCTAGATTATAAGGAATTAAAACTTGAACTTAAATTAATAGTCCTTCCCTGCAAACGAATCACAAAAATACTACCAACAAATTGGCCCGCTGCCGGGGAAGGCATCAATATTAAGTTTAGGTTTATTATTTCTTATATTTTAGATTTTATTTAGGTCAGTGTAAAAATAAAAAAATAAAAAATTCAAAATCACAATAATTCGAGTGTGTAAATTTTCAGTACATTTTTATTCGTTTTTCAGCTTTAATTCGAAACAATTATTCAAATTTCCCTTGTTTTCTCCAAAACCCAGTTCACTTCTTCTAATAAAACTTACAATCACAAGCCCAACCTTCACTCCTCTCCTCATCTTCACCCTTGTCCTCTTCATCCCCTTTTCTTTGCCCTCGTCGTTCGTCAAACATGCCCATCACCTCCATTTCCGTTCCCTGCAAACCACCTACACCGCCTCCATTTCCGTTCTCTGCAAACCACCTATACCGCCGTCCGTTCACACGCCTCCACTTTCCTCCGTCACTCCAACCTCGCTGCTCCGCCTGCAAAACATCCTAAACCCACCACCATCAATCCTCCTCCCTTCCTTATTCCCACAATCACCACTGTCCGCACCACATCCCCTTCCCCTTCAAACAAAACCCAGTTTCCCCGCTCCCACTTTTCTTTCGTTTTGTGCGAATTTTATATCTAATTGTAATAAGTTTTCTGAGTCAACTCAATACAGAAGCCGAGTTCCGTTGCTGCTTGTTTGCCGAGTTGAGTTTGTGTTTGAGTACTGAGTTGTCGATGAACTGGTTGCCGCGAGTTTGTTGTTAACGAGTCTGTTTTGTTGTGTCGATAAGTTTTTGATTTCGGTTTTGTGAGTCACGCCGGCAGTTTCCGAGTTTTAGTTGAGTCGTAGTATTTGGTCCTGTCTGCAGCGAGTTTGTTGATGCTGAGTCGATTAAGTTCTTACCGAGTTTTGTGGTTTTGGAGTTACATTTTGTCAGGCTAAGTTATGAGATGGGCCAAGTTGTTTTGTGTTCGTAGTACGAGTTGACTGAGTAATTTTGCTGCTTTTGTTGCTATTTTTCTGAGTCCTGTTTTCTTGTTACTAGTCCGAGTTCGTGATTTTTGCTCCGAGTAGACTCGCGTGTATGCGTGATGATTTTTTAATCGTCCAGTGCTGAGTTTTTCGTTTTGATTGTATGTTAGTTTTTGCGAGATTTAAGGTATCGAGCTGCTGTGTTGCTGAGTTACGATTGTTTGATTTCACTGGTTTTCGTTATTTTCTGAGATTGCTTTTGGTATTAAGTTTCCGTGTTCACGTTGTCCGTGTCATTGTATTGGCTTCTTAATTGTTTTGGTTTTGGTTTACAGTAGAGAATTTAGTCTTAATAATTGAGTTGTTGGTTTGTTGTTGGCGAGTACGGAGTAGTAATTATAAACGAGTCATGCCAAAATTTTATTAAAATGTTTTTTAAATAAAATCAATTTAATTTAATTTAAAAAAAAGAATAAAATTTAGTTTTAATTCGAACTTATAATTTTTTTTTATTAATTTAGTTTTGTTCTTCTCATTTATAATTAGTTTAAATTAGATTTTCTTTTTAACTAGTTTTAATTCATCTTTAGAATTTTTAGAACAATTTAGTTTTAGTTCTTTTCACGTTTATTTGTTGTTTTGTATTGTTTACCTGACCAGCCCATTAGATTTTCTGACCCTATTTAAAAAAATAAAAATAAATAGATAAATAAATAAATTCGAATATGATGTATTTTGGAGTTTAGGTTATTGATCTCTTATTGTTTATCAAATTTGTCTCCAAGTGCTCTAACTCTATCTTATTGGTGTTTTCTTTTTAGGTGCTATCTTGTATGCGACGTTCTACAAGTGCGGGAGATTTAAAATTTGATCCATAAATTGAACGTACTTTTCGAGCTTTAAGGCGAGAGGCAAAGCAAAGGAAAGAAAGAACCAATATGGAGGAACCAGGAGATCATCAAATTGCTAATCCTACTAACCCACCAGTTGTTGATGAGACTTCTATTTGGGATCATGAGACTCCTAATCCTGCGAATTGCATGTACAACACTCCTCAGATTAGTGCAGCTCAGTACAACATCAATCCGAGCTTAATTCAGATGATCAGCAATCAAGCTTTTGAAGGAGATATTGAACTAGAGGACCCACACAAACATCTAGAGCGTTTCGTGCAGATGTGTGGCTCATTCAGAATCAATGGTGTTACGAGTGACAAGATTCGTCTCCATATGTTTCCCTACTCTATCAAGGGAAGAGCTTTGGAATGGTTTCAACAACTTCCAGACACCGCAGTTGCTACATGGGAGAGTCTTTCTACTGCATTCTTGTCCAAATATTATCCTTCTGACAAGACGCAACAATTGAGGACTATGATTATGAGTTTCAAAGCACAATCTGGTGAAGGTCTATATCAGGCATGGGAGAGATTTAAGGCATTATTGAGGAAATGTCCACATCATGGTTTGCAAGATTGGCAGATCATTAGTACTTTTTATGGGGCCATGAATGCAGATATTCGTTTGAGTTTGGATGTGGCTGCTGGTGGAAATTTTAAGAAGACACCAACTACACAGGCTAAAGCACTCCTTGAGGAATTGGCATCTAATAATTATTCATGGGCACCTAGTGGGACAAGTTCAGCAAAAGCAGCACAAGATTCTGAGATGATCAACATGCTGGCTCTCCAATTGGATACTCTAACTCAGGAGATGCGAGGACAAAGGGCAAATGTGAATGCTATTTCTTCACCTATGGAAGGGCATAATGATTATGGTGCTAGTCAGAACTCTTATGTGCAACAATTTCCAGAAGAAGCATCTTTTATTCAGGGAAGACAGCCGTGGCCTGTTCAGAATAACTCCTACTACAATCCAAATCAAAGGCCAAACAACAATCTTTCTTACAGTGGTAATCATGCGGCTAATCCTTCCTATTCATTTCCAAGGCAGAATCTACCTCCTGGTTTTCAGTCACGACCATCGTATCAAGCACAGCAGCAGTATCAACCACCGCCAAAAAAAGAACCTGCTGATTGGGAGGTTGCACTAAATAAAATAATGCAAGGAACCTCTAGGGCATTGGCTAATATGGAATTAAGAATAGATCAGATGGTTTCATCTCAAAAGATGTTGGAAACGCAAATTGGCCAAATTGCTAATAAGATTGGTGGGCGTGAACAAGGAGCACTACCTAGTCAACCTGATATGACTACAAAAGAGCAATGCAATGCTATTACTTCGAGGAGTGGAAGAGAGCTAACAGAAATTGAAGCTCCAAAACTTAAAGTTGAAATTCTTCCTCCTAAGAAGAGAAAAACACATCAAGCTAATGTGGATATTTCTGAGAAGAGTGGGGATGAGCCAAAAGAAGAGAAGCCTACATCTAAAACTCCCATGAAACCATACATGCCTCCGATTCCTTTTCCACAGAGGTTGAAAAATTCGAAGTTAGAGAAGCAATACGAAAAGTTTTTGAAGATGTTTCGGGAAATACATGTTAGCATTCGTTTTGATGATGCTTTGGCTCAAATGCCTCTTTACGTGAAATTTATGAAGGAGGTGTTGTCTAATAAAAAGAAGCTTGAGGAGGTAGAAACGGTAACTCTTAATGAAGAGTGCAGTGCTATTGTTCAACGCATAGTTCCTCCCAAACTCAAGGACCCTAGTAGTTTTTCGTTACCCTGCACCATTGGAAATTTTGAAGTGAAAAGAGCTTTGTGTGATCTTGGAGCTAGTGTAAGTGTAATGCCACACGCACTTTGTAAAAGACTTGGACTAGGCAACATAAAGAAGACAAAAATCTCACTTCAACTTGCAGATAGAACAATTAAGTATCCATTGGGTGTCCTTGAAAATGTGTTAGTTAAAGTGGATAAATTTGTTATTCCATGTGATTTTGTCATCCTGGAGATGAATGAGAATGCAGATATTCCAATTATTTTGGGAAGACCTTTCTTGGCCACAGCTGGAACCAACATTGATGTGAAAGCCGGTAAGTTGACATTGAACGTGGGAGAAGAACATGTTGAGTTTGATCTTCATCAAGCTATAAAGGGCCATTGGTTAAATCTCAGTGCTATGTAATTGATATTGGGGAAGAACGTGTGAAGGAAGTGGATGATAATGCTCGTGAGGAGAATGCTGAGATTGATGGGCAACTTTCTACTATACGTAAATTTCGGAAGAAAAATCTGAATGAGACTGATATTGCACTTGGACCATTTGAGATGGTGTTGAAAGAACCACCATGAAACAGGGAGTAAAAACGTCGAGCTAATGACGTTAAACAAGCGTTGTTTGGGAGGCAACCCAAGGAATTTTGTTGATTTGAATAATATTTTTGTGTGTTTGGACTATGCAGGAGGATCTTCATTTCAAGATGGATGCCACAATGGCAGTTCTTGGTGGCACACTACCACCTCGACCATTATTCAGGGGAGTTCTTTCTTTTCTTCCTAGCATATTAGTCCATTGTGTTGTCATTTATATATATAGTTTGTTTCTTTAGGTTATATGTGGTTAGTGGTTGTTTCTTGTGGAATAGAAACGTGATAAGTTGGGGGGGTGTGTGTGTTCATTGTGATGTTATAAAAAAAATTCAAAAAATTAAAAATCACAAAAAGAATTCTGGCCGTGTAAAAAGATCACATACACTAGCAAGTTGAAACTGGTAGACTTTTTGAAGGTTGTAAGTGATTAAAAGGACATGAATATGTGCAAGATGACTTGGTTTGCATGCTTTGAGTACAAGTAGGTGCATTAGAGAGACTTTTACCTGGGATTGATTATGCTTTGCCGCACCAAGTGAGTTTTGAGCCTATATGTATATCTTTTGCATTTCATATTTGTTTGCTTGAGTGTCCACATGTTGTTTGCATTGCTATCACTTGTTTGAGGTCTTTCTTGAAATGCATGACATTATTTGATGATAAGATGATAAAGGCAGTTAGGTATAACCTCATAATTCCCATATTACCACACCATTTATACATGATCAATTATTTAACCCGTTGATATTAATCCTATTCTTTCGGTTACACACCACATTACTTGCTTATATCTTTTTCTTGTATTTGCCTTACATTAACTTGAACCCAATTGTCAAAGGCTAGTATAGTGCTTAAGGGAGTGATAAGATGTGCAAAAAAGGGGGTTTACTGATGATCATTACTTTTGGGAAAAGATTGGGTTTGGTTGTTACTTGTTAGTCGAAGTTTGTAATAATATCAATGGATCATTGTTCTTATTTATAATTAGCTCTCTTAAAAAAAATTATTTATATGAGAGCATACTTATGTTTCTATGATCCTTTTTCATTCGACTAGTCAAGTTACTTGTTAAAAGAGAATAAAAAGATTCAAGTGTGGGGATAATAGGGTGGAGTTGAATGATTTATGTTGTTGGGTACTAGCTTTTGACATTTAACCTGTCTTGGATTTACTTGACATACCTTGTCCCTAGCCCCATTACAACCCGAATAAAGACCTTTTGATTATCATCAGTGGTGTATGTTGTGTTAAAGTTAGATTGATACAGAATGTCAAGCATGCTTATGATTTTGTTGGAATGGAGTGATACACTTACCCTTGTTCTTGAGTGAATATTCTTTTGTGAGTAAAAGGTGAGTTATTACTTGTATTTTGCATATGCGATCCCAAGTTTTGACTCAAAGATGTACTCTTGTGGGCTTAGTATGATTACCAACTTATTCTTACATTTGACATGGACTTTTGAGAACTTATGCATCTTCTTTGAGTAGACTATGTGGATACTTGTACCTTCGAAACCAAGACATTGTAGTATTCACTTTGATTCTTAAGTTGATGTGGCATGAGAGGACTTGTATGTGTGGGGTTGTATTGACATTCGATCTTTTACATGAGCTAGATGGATTTTGTGGGTACATTCACTATAGGCCCTCACGAGACAAAACTCGTCCTACTAGGGCTACCTAGGGGTTTAACAGCTTGTTGCATGTGCTCAATACAATCGTGTCACCTACGAAAGTGGTATTAATAAGTAGTTATTTTATAGTGGTTTACCCGAGGACGAGCAAAGGTCAAGTTGGGGGGGTATTTGATACATGCTAATTTTATGTACATTTTATAGCATGTTATCTCTCATTTATCCTTAGTTTGTAAAAATTTTGTCCTTGATTAGCACTTTAGTAACATTTTAATTTGGATTGAATGCTAAGATGATTTTTTATGTTTATAGGATAATTTTGGAAGCAAAAGGAGCCTGATTTCACATCTTCAAGAGACCGTAGATTAAACCTGGACGAGCAATGAGGAAATAAGAATTGTCACAAAAATATGGAAAGTGATATATTCTTAAAGCAGGAATCTCGGTTGGAATTAATATAATTTTTGTGAAGCGAAAGGAGTCCGGTTCCAGGTCCTCAATATACCGCAGCTTAGGACTTAAGGATTTATTTATATAAATAAATATTTAATTTATTTAGAAAATTATATTTATAAATATCTAATAATATTAGATATTTATTTTTATAATTTCTGGATTTAATTAATTATTTATTAATTAAAGATTATAAGCTGTGCGGGTTAAAAATCATTTTTACAGAACCATCCATATAAGGACGAATTAAGGCCGGCTTTGTTGAATGTGTAGCAGGTCACCAGTTCATGTACAAATTGAATAAGCAAATAAACAAGTCAAGTCTATAAAATATAATAATCATTTCAAAGAATGTGGAAGCTGTCGGCCAGCTTTGCTAAAGTCACACTCGCCTCAAACGCGAGTGACTCACACGCGCCGGAAATCAAACAGAAAAATATCGCGTGTCGTCCACCTTCTGATGCTTGGATTGGTCTTCGTTTATGAGAAGCTAATTCAGTTTATTCAGCAATAATTCTGAAAGTATTCACCACTGCTTTCCAGTTTTCTATTGCTGTATTTTACTTTCGACTGAGTTAATTATGGCAGATGGTGTGCTAATTTCTCCTATAAATAGGTGAGTTTTCCTTCGGTATCAAACATCTCTGTACTGAATAAATTCAGTTGTATTCCCTTTTGTTTTCATAAATTTTCTTTATAATTTTAGTTTTAATTTATACACTTTAATTTTCTGCAAATTCCATTTTGGTTGAAGATTGTGAGGGGATTGCTTGGAGTGCTCATTCATTTCATTGGAAACTATTTCGGGAAAATAAATTCTTAAAGTTGTAATTTCTTCATTCTCAACTCTTTTAATTATGATTTTACCATTTATTATATGCTTATTTTATTTATCTAGCATGAGTAACTAATTTTATAATCCGAGAATTAGGTAGTATTCATTGGTGATATATGCTTGTTTAATTGTGATAATAATTCTCTATTTTTGCTAATCTATCATTGAGGGCTTAACCCAATTAAGGGAGTAGATAACCTTTAATTATATTCATAGGGATTATGATAAATTGGGAAAGGATTCATAATTCTTGTTCATGATTTGATAGACATAGTTCAATTATTGAATCGGGAGATTAATAAAAGGACTATGAAACTTATAATTCTTGGGTCTTAATAATCCAAAATTGTAGTTCGATTGATCATGGGAGTGACTCTTGAGATATGATTGTAGACAATATTTTGTATCTTGGGAGAGAACATTATAAAGGTTAGAAGAATTGTTTTTAGCAAAATATGAGAAAAATAAATATCACATTAAAACAACATTATTGAACCAATTGAAGAATCCTAGTTCTCGGGTTAATTTTCTCTATCGATAAAACTCAGTTTTAATTGCTTATTATAGTAAAATTTAGTTAGAAACAAATCACCCAATTATTTTTCTACACTTCTAGATTATAAGGAATTAAAACTTGAACTTAAATTAATAGTCCTTCCCTGTGAACGAATCACAAAAATACTACCAACAATTATGGATATAGGTCATTCACAGATCCCTCAAGAAGAGAGCTCTGATATCATATGTTGGTTTTGGTTTTATGGGGATAAGTGTATCAATATGATTAATAAAGCAGAAGAAAGCATATATAGCGTGAATAGATTTGTTTTATTAATGATGGCAAATATAACGTGAATAGACTTATTTCATTAATGATGGAATGGATGGACTTATATAAAACCCTACTGCAATTCAAATTTAAAGTAACTACTCCTAAAGATACGGTCAACATAACTAATTATTTAAATAATTCAAAATTTAAAATATCAAAACATAATTATAACAAATGTATACATGTTCGGTGAGAAATAGTACACATCCTTTTTATTTTATTTTTTGTAGTGTTCAGTTGCAGAAATTTATATATGCACATACTCACATCTTGCTCAAAATCTGAAACTCAACCTCCTCTTGGTAAGAGCAGAGGCCTAGAGGAGTATCCAAAACCTCTGGTTGCTGAGAGCATAGGCGTACGCGTACCTACTAGATACAAGCCTAGGAATGAAAATAATACCATTCAACTAGGATAGATAGCGTTTAGGCCAGCTGCTGATTTTCCAGTGACAATGAATAACAAATTATAGAATAGCAAATATTAATATAGGACATAATCTACATAAAAAGGAAAAAGTATGCTCCAAAAACCTCAGTATTACACTATTACAGCTAAACCTTGGAATCCTATATAGAGCATGTTTGGCTCAGTTTTTTATAAGTCTTTATGGACTTATTTTCGGGTAAAAATTTCATATTTTGATAATTTTTTTTACACAAGTATTTAATGTATGTTTGAGATTCTATAAGTTGCAAAAAAAAATTAACTTTTTCCAGAAAAAAGTTAGGAATCTCTAACTTTGTCTTAAAATAATTTGACTTATTATGAAAAAAAGTTCCCCCAAACACCCCCATAATCTACATTTCATTCAGAATAGAACTTTAAAATCGAGTTAGAGCATCTCCAATAGGGGTTGCCAAGTCCTATGTGGCATGGCACCCTTGGTTCCCCACCTATTGGAGGATCAACGTTACCTTCAAGTTGGCAACTTCCCTTTTAATTAAAACACATACAACTTCCCAAAAGTTTATTTAACTTTACCCTTTTTTATATCTCCCATATTTTATTATCTCTTTAATTTTTTTTTTCTAAATATCTCACATATCTAATATCATTAATGCACTTGAGAAGAAAAGAAAAAAAAAATCATTTTTTTGCACTATTTTCATTTAATCAAATGAATATATCTTATATTGATGTAAATATAATATTATTTTATATTTAAAAGTTTAAAACATTTGATATTTTATATTAATGTAATGTCAAAAAAAGGAAAAAAAATCATTACAGGAGGGAATTAAGTATTTTAAATATCCAAATTTTCAATTTTATTTAGAATATATAATATGTGTTTATAAGATAATATAAAATTGATGTATGGGACCACATTGGCAACTTTTAAAGTTGCCAACTATTGAAGTAGATTTGTAACAAAAGTTGTCAACCATGAGATGGAGAAGAAAAGAAATAAAAAAGTAATATATGTGATGATGTGGTAGAAGTTGGCAACTATATTGGCAACTTCTATAAAAAATGCTCTTATACGTCCAAAATCAAATATAGCTTGGAGAAGACATAAAAGCATTTGTCTCAAATTTCCAATTAGAACGCTTGCCAATGTAACAGGGAAAACGTAATCGTGAAGTACTGATGACCAGATGCCCAAATGCCCTCTGAGAAGATGTGACAATGAACTGGGCTGCAAATTTTGGATCTTGTTATCAAGCTCCTAAGGTAAATAAAGACTTAATGGCTGTTTGGCTCTGCTTATTTTAAGAACTTATGAATTTATTTTTGGGTAAAAATTTTATATTTTGAAATTTTCTTTTTATACATGTATTTAATGTATGTTTGAGATTCAATAATTTGCAAAAAATAAGTTAGAAAATAAATTGAAAAGCTAGAAATTTCTAACTTTGTCGACTTATTCTAAAAAGAAGTTCCCCAAACACCCCCTTAATCAAAAATGGGATGTCTACTCGTACAGTGTCATTTTACTAGGGATGGTTACTGGCGTATTGCCCATGGTAAAAGGTAGTCAGTCACTGATAAACTAATGTTACCAACTTAACATACCGTATCGCAAAAGGTGGTACTTATAAAGATGGGGTCTCGTATTTTCACACCAAAAATCCTATTCCTTCCGTCTTTTCGATTTCTTATCATTTCAAAATAGGGTGTCTGGCACATATTTTAAGGTAGCTTTTAAGGATAGTTCCATAAATTATTTTTGAAATTTTCTTTTTTTGTATAAAAATAGAACAATCCTATTTTTATACAAAAAAAGAAAATTTTAAAAATAACTTATGAAACTATCCTTAAATTCACCTTAAAATGCGTGCCAGAAAGTGACAAAAAAGTATAAAGAAATGGATAGGACGGAGGGAGTATCATTTATGTACCGCACGGTATGCTACAACAACTGTTTGTCACCGATCATGCCCCATGGCAAAAATGGGTAAAATAGATAATGGATAATGTTCAATGGATTTAGACATGCATCGAAGAAGATACAACATATTTAAAAGTTTTCACCCATACTTAAATCATGATGCTGATATAGAAAAAGCAATGATGATCGCAGTTTAATAAATTGCAATGTTGCGTATCCCTGAGAAACAATAATCAAAGGAGTATGTTTCGATGGTTTAGAAAGACTTGTTGCTACAAAGTGCAAACTAATCTCTTAGACAAAGTCATCGGAACAAGACTCTTTTTATTAATTGGCTTGAAGTTGCATTTGAATGGTTTTTTTTATGTCTGCCCTGTCAACCTCTACTATCCAAATGATAATAAATTGGGCAAGGAGAATACAATTTGTTAAAAAACTATAAGTTTTTATCTTGCCATCTCTCGCCATCTCTTCCATGACAGATCATGGGTTCAGATACTTATGGAGTTACATGGGAGGTATTTCACATAAATAACCACTCGAATCTAGAGTACAGGTAAGATGGCGTACATCTTACCCTTACTCGAATCCTTGACGAGTGAGATGTACTCAGTATGGTATTTTCCTACCTTTTTATGTATACAAAATATGTATCAAACTTGTTGTGGGAGGAATTTGTCACAACAAATTAGGAGGTCTGTTGCTGGAGTAGCGCCAATAAATACGAAATCGTCCAACCACCCAGAAAGGCTCGTAGTTAGGGATCAATGATTAGTTGAAAGGCATATGATGTAGCCTATTTGTATTTCGAGGATTCAACTCAACTTAAACAAGAATGTAATAGTAAATAGTATATGTACTGTCACAGGGATCTCAATTGCATAACTGTCAAAAGAAAGAAGACAAAGTCAATCTACCGTTTTGAGGTATACTACACTTGAAGAAGTTCATTCAGTTGATCAAGCATCAGTGGAGTAATCAAGACAGTGGTTTCTATTTATAGTGACAAGAGGTTCCTATAGTGATAGAATACGGATTATAAAGGTTTGAAAAAGAGTGAAGAAAAGTAAGACATGAACCACAACTTTAAAGTCAATATATGAAGAACAGTAATTGCGGTTAGTCACTCATGAACCAGACAGTACATCAAGTGTCAACATTAAACAGTGGTTGTTCGTCATTAACTTCAGTGGTTCAAGTTGTCAAGATTGGTATGAGAAGAAATCATTGTGCAAGCAACAGAGGTACTAAATTAATTAACCACAATGGTTTTGCAATCAAGACTGGCTAAGGAATAATCTTTGTGGATGATTAGATTTTTCAAAACATGGAAGATCACAAGGATTATGCTGTCAAGGAGGTATATTAATTTTCTCTTAATTAATTATGTCATTTGATTTATTTATTTGATAAATTAATTCTATTCGAATTAATTTATTCAATAAATTAATTAAAAGATTAATTAATTTGGAATTAATATAATTATAAAAAGACTTCATATTAATTGTCTTTTAATTAAATTAAATTAGTTGGTTAATTTATTTTATAAATTAATTCAATCAGAATTAATTTATTCTTTAAATTAATCAATTAATTAATTAAATCAAAATTAATATAAATGTTTAAAGACTTAAAACAAATTCTACTCTGCGAATATGACTTACTGGAGGTCGGTATGACTTATCCTTAAGTCGTACTGATTTAAGTCATTCTGATCTAAGTCATTCTGATCTAAGTCATTCTGATTTAAGTCATTCTGATCTAAGTCATTCTGATTTAAGTCATTCTGATTTAAGTCATTCTGATTTAAGTCATTCTGATCTAAGTCAGACAGATTAAGTCATACCGAAGTCACACAGACCAGTTAAGTCATACCCAGCAGATTAAGTTCTGCCGACTTGAAGATATTTCTGAAAAGTAAATTAAGTCATACCGACAAAGTGCTTTATGTCATACCCAAAGGCTGCTCAGGATTAAGTCATATCGACAGATTTATTAAGTCATACCGACCAAGATTTAAGTCATACCGAAGGAAAATTATGTCTTGGAGCAAGTTTAAGTCATGCTGACAGCTGATTTATAATGTCTTGAAGCAGTTTAAGTCATACCAGATCAATAAAATATCCTACAGAAAGCCAGCAAGACTTAAATGGCTATAAATACAACTGCAGGACACAGCAGAGCAGTCTGAAATTTTTCACATCTTCTTCAGCAGAACACAAACAGAAGAAAGAGAGACCAAGAGAGAAAATGGTTCCTTGAACATCAAATAAATTCTTGCAAATTATTTCTAGCTTGTATTGTTAAATCTAAACCACTAGAAATTGTTTACTTGTACTTGTGGAACTATCTAGCGGATTTAATTTCCTAGAACCTCTCGATATTTTTATTACAAATATAGAAGAGTTCATGTCGAATTTTTTATAGAATTTGTAATAATTAATTTCGATCTTTTTACTTACAAATATAGAAAAATTCATGTCGAATTTTCTATAGAATTTGTAATAATTAGTTTGGTCATCAAACCTTGTAATTTGTACCCGTGCATTAAGGCACACCCAATCAACTTTAATATAATTTTATATTCAACTGGAAATATTGGTATTCGTTTATTCCGCATCAATTTGTTCTTGATTTAATATATTAAGAAAAGAGCAAATTCGATAAAACGGTATAGTTTGTATTCAACCCCCCCTTCTACAAACTATTTTGGACCTAACAATTGGTATCAGAGCCTTTTGATTGACGCACAAATCAAGATCCTTATTTTTGTGGTCCTCCAATTGGTTTTCGAGTTTGTTGACCCATACAGAAATTAAATCCGGTATTAGACCTGTTAGGTCCGATAAGATTGTAGAAGGGGGGTTGAATACAATCTATACCAATTTATCGAAATTTGTTCTTCAAATAATATTTTATTTTAAACAAATTTGAGCGGAATAAATTGAAACAAATTTCAAGTTGAATATAACAATATATTAACTTGATGGGTGTTACAATTTCAGTACAGAAATTAATCAAGTTGATAAAAACTAATTTAGAAAATTCGACATGAACTTTTCTAATTTAGTTAATAAAAATCAAGATTAGAACTAGGAAACTTAATTCGCTAGTAGTACAAGAACAATAAATAAACAAGTTCCACCGGATAAAATATTACAAAGGTGTTGAACTTGATTTTACAGAAAACAATCAGTTCTTGTGTTCTTGGAATATTTGAGAGAGAAAGATAGAGGCTGTTGTATGAATATGATGTTATGTCCGCGTCTCTTGTATTTATCCTTCTGCCTCTTTTAATCCTCTTTGCTTCAGTATGACTTAGCTGGTCATATTAAACCTTCGGTATGACGTAATCTGGATATTGAGGCTGATCGGTATGACATAATCTGACACAAATCTCCTTGATATGACTTAGAAATAAACCAATATGACTTGCATATGGTCGATATGACTTAATAATGTGTCGGTATGACTTAATTAAACTCGGCTGTTTGTTTGAATTGAACAAAGGATTTTTAAGAGCTGTGTCATGACAGGATGCATTGCTTGACAGACTTTTGTTTCTCTTTATTGTATGCATGTGACATAGACAGAGTTGTTTAGTGCTTTGTTTCTTCTCCCCTTTTTCAATTCCTCAGTCTTGCAACATTTGTAAAACAAACTATCGACCTCCTCTTTTTTTTATTTCTTTTCATTTTCTTTTGATTTTTCTTTTCTTTATCTATTGTATTTAATTTAATTAATCTTGATTAATCAATTAATCATTTAAATGAATAATGATTAATTAATTAATAAACTAATTAACTAAATCTAATAGATTAATATATTAATTCAAAATTAATTAACATGATAATTAATTTAATAAATAAATTAATTCAGGATGAATTAATTTATTAAATTAAATCAATTACATAATTATATTAATTAAAAGAGAATTAATATAAATCTTTTGACAGCTCAAATCTTTTTCTTGAACCACCGAAAGTAATAAAGAATTACCACCGAATTTTCGTTGACGCTCGATGCACGGTCTGGTTCATGAGCGACTAACTCCAATAGCTTTCTTTATTTTTGACTTTATGATTTGGTTCCTTTCTTCTCTTAACATACCAGTCTTGACAGCTTGAACCACTGAAGTTAATGATAAACAACCATTGTTTAATGTTGACTCGATGTACTGTCTGGTTCATGAGTGACTAACCGCAATGACTGTTCTTCATATATTGACTTTAAAATCTGGTTCCTTTTCTTTTCTCCTCTCTCTATTAATTCTTCTGTACTGTTTCTGTCACTGTCAAAATCTCTGTCACTTTAAATGAATCCACTTCTTTAACGAATACTTCACTGAGGCTTGATCAGATGTCTGAACTTTTTTCAATGTAGTAATTCCTCAAGTCTGTAGATTGACCTTGATCTTTTTCTTCTGACAGATAATACAATCTGAGATTCCTTGTGACAGTCTATATACTATTTACTAATACAATCTTGTTTAAGTTGAGTTGTATCCTCGAAATACAAATAGGCTACATCATATGCCTTACAATCTCCCCTATTTGTTTGTTAGACAGTAACAAGAAAATACCTAGAGGATAACTCAACTAACTCACTTAAACAAGAAAAATATAAAACTATTAAGAACTAAGTAAATAATACAAAAAAATTTCTCTGCTTTAGATTTAACAATTCCAGAATCTTCAGTTGATGAAATGATAGATGATTGATCCTCTAGCACTGAACTGATCTTCAATAGATAACTCATCTTCATTTCTAATTCTTCATATCTCTGCCTGTTAATCCTTCACATCTTACATTGGTGATTATCAGCAGTTCTTGATTTACAATCACTTCCCATTTCTGACACAGCTTTTCTCACTAAAGAAAAATAGATGTTCCTACTATATAGACAATGGTGAATCAATACCATTTCTATAACTTCTGGTGAATTTACTACTCTTCCACTTAGCCATTATACATAGTACATTGAAAGACTAATATAATAGTATTGTGATGTAATTCTCCTTATTTCTCCACTTTCATAACAAATGAAAGTTCTTTTGCTTCTTCATCTAAGGCTCCCCCTTAGAAACTAGACTTGCTTCTCATCCTAAGCACAGTGTTTACTGCTCACTAGACTTGCTTCTCATCCTAAGCACAGTCTTTACTGCTCCCCCTTTCTAACTCACTCTTCTTTTACTTGTACCCCAATACTTCTCCCTCTTAGTTGAGTATATATTTTTCAATATATTATCTCCCCCTTAGTTGAGGAATCCTCCATTCAACTAATTGACAAAGTAGTTGATACAAAATTGTTACCAATTTATACCAATCGTTAGAGTACATTGAAATCAATTGATAAAGCTATGTTAGAAAGGAAGTTTCATTTTCTTCCTCACTGTGAGTGTGTGATAGTGTTTAGTGTACCTCACAAGTGTTTCACTCTTCTCTCCACTCATTTGTGTTGAGTGTCTCACTTCTCTCTGTGTTTACACTCTTGCTCACTAGTGTTTCACTCATTGCTCCAGCATCCTTTAGTGTACCTGCAAAGAAAAATCACCCTAGCCCCTTCAAGAGAGGTCAGTGGTGGTGCAATGGGAGTTCGCAAATCCCAAATCATCGTTTTACTCGTCAGACGAATCTGAGTCATAATCTACAAGTTGCTAATTTCCCTTTTTAGGGTTTTCAGATTTGAATTCTGAGAAGGTAGACAATGATCTATAAAATTTAGCATTGAGATCAAGGTTCCCTTCTAATGTCTGTGAAGACATCACCTTGTTAAACTCATCAGGTAAAATCTGAATCATAGTTCACAAGTTTCCGATCCGCACCTATGTCGGATCCGTTACCCGCAGGATCCAGAGATGTTCCCTCTGGGGAGTTAGATAATGATCTTCTTGAATTTTGCATTTGAGATCAATACCTTCTCTCGAGGTCTTTAAAGACTCTTAGTTCATTAAAGAACCTTTAACTTATAATAATAACCGTAAAATGGTTGGATTACAAGTTTCCGTCAATTCATCCTTAGTGTGTGCAATCTCACTTTGTGCATATGAAATATTTTGGATAGTGTATAAGGTAGTGACTCTCCAACTGAATATCCCACACATTCTTATTTACTGCATCAAGTGCATTTACTCCCTGGTGACCTCTAGTCTGATAGGTTACTTCCATTTAGGGTGTAAGATAGAATGTGTTTGAGTTTGACTGTAGTCTGGGATAAAAGTTGTTAGGTTTACAACCTTATGACTAAACATGTGAGAATACAAAATTTCATGTAGATGAACCTGCATCACAGAATATGAGCAATATAGAGATAGAATGCATTTTTAACATTGAAAAGTTTTCTAAGAAAATATTGCATGTTATCTTAAGAGAAATGTGTTGAGTATTGAATACAGTAAAAGAATACAGAGGGGGGGTGAATGGATTCTTGAACTTTTCTTTGTTCTTGAATCTTTGCAACAAAATATGTGTTGAGTGTGTGAGATTTGTAAGTACAGATAACAAAGGCAAACACAACACAATATTACTTTAATCTAATATTTTATTAGATAAAGGTTTTGCTACAATCTGTGAATACAAATGATAGTATTCTCAGCTTCGTTTTTCTTAGAGAGATATTTCTTGTCATGTATCTTGAAAAACTTATCTACTAAGGAAGTGAGGCTGTATCCTTATAGACATGGATAACTACTTACTACAAATAAGGTAGGTAAAACAAACTACTTTCCAGTATGTCTATCTTATTTGAGTAAGAGTCCAAACGGCTACAGATTTGACTTTGCAAAGCCTGTTCAGATCCACTTTTTTAGCTCCTTGTCCCTTTGTCTTATCTCTCCAAGCTTCTTTGTAGGCTTTCCAATGTGCTTTATAGTACATAGTCAAATAAAGCGACTTGGCTTGTTGCAGGTCTCTGACTTGTACAATTCTTCAGTATTTTGTCTCCAAGAATGTATTCGAGAAGTGGCTAAGTGATTGATTCGAGAACTCGAATTGACTTAATCGATAACTCTGAGTTCTCGAATAGTGTTATATTGACATATCAAATCACTTCTCGAATAAATCTTTTCTCTGTGACTCCTTGAGATATCGAATAGAGCATTTTGACATATCGAATCCCTGAGATGTCGAATAGCTTCTTTAGTCCTTGAGATATCGAATAGAGCATTGACTTGTTGACCCTTAGAGAACTCGAATGATGCTTTGACTTGTTGACTCCATGAGTTCTCAAATATAGTAATAGACATATCGAATCTCTTAGATATCGAATGAGATATCGAACAGTGTATTCAGAGATATCGAATAGTGTCTTCTGAGATATCGAATCTCTGACTTCTCGAATGCTAGACTTCTCGAATAGACAAATGTACTTCTCGAATTGGTACTTAGGCAAATTCTTCATTTCTTCAAATCCCAACTGTGATTATTTGGCAGTCTTTATCTCCTTGCTTGAGGCATGAACCTTGGAACTTCTTTCAAGCATTATTCTTGACTTTATAAGTACAGTAACACAACTAGAATTTAATGCCTATTACAAGTACAGAACAAATAGAAACTCTACAACTAGAGGTTCCCTCAGTTAAGAGGTCATGTAGGTAATGCATAACATTACACACACTTAGGCTTGTTATTAGATGTATTCAGGCATGCCTCTGTGACTAACAAAATGATATACAGTTGTGATTTCAAAAGATTTACAATGTAAGCAATCACAGCTGTAGAAAGAGATTTTGAATTTAGGAAGATAAAGATCCTGAGCCGGTTTTATTAAACAAGAACATAGGCAAAAATCCAATTAATAAATATTAATCGAATCAATGTATGTTAATGTTTAAACCAATACAAACAAAACTATTTTATCATGTTTTAGGTCCTGTAAGATAGATAGCAACTATTAAAAATTGTTAGCACTTGATAGGTCTTGTCTTCCAATTGTTAGATCCTGAAAATCAAACACTAGTTCCTAACCAATTGTATAGACACATACCAATTTGATACCAACATTGGTCAATTGTTAAGTCCTTAACACGAAGATCTGTTAACAGCAATCACAAAACAAAGATTTATACTTAAACTGCATATTTTGTGTGTGTTAATAAGAAGAACAACAAAAGAACCAAGTACAGGGACCCGTTTGTTAGTTTTGAAAGTATAGTGACTAAACTGTAAAAACTATGCAAACTATTTCTATACACATTAAAAAGAATATACAAAAATAAGAAATAATATACACAATAATTATACAAAATAAAAACTAAAAAAGAAAAGAACATTCAAATAAAACTAAATAAAGAAGAAAAATTTGAATTAACATAAAAATAATAAAACTATACATAACTTAATAATTTACAAACAAATTTTTATTTTTATTAATTTTTATTTTTATATATATTTTTTTTAAAATTCAACAATAACTGTAATAATAATATTTACAGAATATTAAAGATAAAAGATAATAATTTAGAAAAATATCCACAATACTAAAAATACCATAGGTTGTCCTTTTGACGGAATTAACAAATTAATAACAGAAGAACAAATACAACAAAATATTGAATAAAATATTAACTATTTACATAAACATTTGTAGTAAACTAATAAATCTCTATATATTTTCGAATAAAATAACTTTCTTATCAGAAAATTATTTTGAAAGAAAATATGATTTATTAAAAGATCACAAATATTCATAAGGAATTTTCAACAAAAATAGATTTCTCACTAATTTCCACTTGTAAAATTTGAGAAAAATATTTTTAGAGAAAATAAAATTATTCTAAAATTAAAAGAAGTAAGTAGGAAAATATTAAGAAGATAATGACAATGATTTAAGAATTAACAAGCAAGATTATAAGTTGATAAAATAATTATACAAGTGATTTAAATCAGAAAATATTCACAAAATAATCATTTGAAAATTATTAAAGATCAAACCTCAGATATTAACTAGTTTAATTACTAGGACTGTTTAACATACCCAATTCATCAACAATTCTTGTGAATGTGGATTCGTCAAGAGACTTAGTAAAAATATCTGCTGTTTGGTCTTCCGTGGGTACTGAAAGTAACTCCACGATACCATTCATGACATGCTCTCTAATAAAATGATACCTGATGTCGATGTGCTTGGTTCTCATATGCTGCACAGGATTGTTGGAGATTGCTATAGCACTTGTATGATCACATAATATAGGAATATTATCCAGTACAAAGCCATAGTCTCTCAGCTGATTCCTAATCCACAAGATTTGAGCATAACAGCTTCTAGTAGCTATATATTCAGCTTCGACTGTTGAGATAGAAACTGTTTGTTGTTTCTTACTGTACCAGGAAACCAATCTGTCACCTAGGAATTGACAACTCCCGGAGATGCTTTTTCTGTCTACAACACTTCCTATATAATCTGAATCTGTATATCCAACAAGATTAAAACCAGATACTTTAGGGTACCAAATACCTAAGTTAGGTGTACCCTTAAGATATCTCAAGATTCGTTTAACAGCAGTGAGATGCACATCTTTAGGATCCGCTTGGAACCTTGCACACAAGCATGTAGCATACATAATATCTGGTCTACTTGCAGTAAGGTAAAGTAATGAGCCTATCATACCTTTGTAGCTTGTGACATCTACCTTGGCAGAATTTTCACATGCTCCAAACTTGATAGCTGTAGATGATGGTGTCTTTGCTGAAGATGAGTTCTCCATTTGATATTTCTTGAGGAGCTCTCTGACATACTTGGATTGACAAATAAATATTCCATATGTCCTTTGACTTACTTGTAATCCAAGAAAAAACTTCAGTTCACCCATCATGCTCATCTCAAATTTACCTTGCATTAGTTTAGCAAATTTCTTGCACAAAAGATCATTAGTAGACCCGAATATTATATCGTCCACATAGACTTGGACTAATATTGTATCATTCTTATGTTTCTTTGAAAAGAGAGTTTTGTCTATGACACCTCTAACGAAACCATTTTCAAGTAAAAATTCAGAGAGAGTGTCATACCATTTTCTTGGCGCTTGCTTAAGACCATAGATAGCCTTGAAGAGAACATAGACATAATCCAATAGTCTGGATCTTCAAAGCCAAGGGGCTGTTCTACATACACCTCTTCATCTAGCTTACCATTCAGAAAAGCACTCTTGACATCCATTTGATAAACTTTGAAGTTTGAGAATGCTGCGAATGCCAAGAATATTCTGATGGCCTCAAGTCTTGTCACTGGTGCATAGGTTTCATCATAATCAATTCCTTCAGCTTGATAATAACCTTTAGCTACCAGTCTTGATTTATTCTTCATCACTTTGCCATCTTCATCAAATTTGTTTCTGAATACCCATCTAGTGCCTACTACTGTTCTGTTTGTAGGTCTGGGTACCAGCTTCCATACTTCTTGTTGTTTGAATTGATTGATTTCATCTTGCATCGCAATCACCCAATCAGGATCAGAAAGAGCTTCTTCAGTTTTCTTAGGTTCCATTTCTTCAGTTTTCTTAGGTTCCATTTCAGATAGAAACCCTGAATAATTACATTGACTTTGGACAGCTCTTCTAGTTTTTACACCAACTTCTGGATCACCAATGATTAGCTCAAAAGGATGAGCACTATTCCAAACAGTCTGTCTGAGAAGATTTAATCTTGATGATTCTCCTTGTTCTTCATTGTGATGTTGAGTATGACTAGTTGATCCTTCATTAACTCCCCCTGAGTTGTTGCCAGGTTGACTAGATGAATGTTCAGGAGTGTCAGTGGTATCTTCAATATTATCATTGTTTCCACCACCATTACCCTGATCATCCTCATCATTATCATTGTTGTCATTAGCATCAGCAAAAACATCATGTGGATTGTCATCATCTGAATCTGGATCTGTCATATCCTCAAAAGATAGCTTTTCAGATGAATCTTCAGTTTGGATACTAGGAAGTTTAGTGTCATCAATTGTTACATTGACACTTTCAATCACAATATGTTGATCAATCACGTACACCCTATAAGCTCTTCTTGTATAACCAATAAAAATTGCTTCATGTGCTTTGGTCCCAAATTTTCCACCTTGTTCATCTCCTTCTTTAATTACAAAACATTTCGCCCCAAATACATGAAAGTATTTGAGTGTTGGTTTCTTTTCAGTAATAGCTTCATAAGGTGTCGTCATCAAGTCTTTGTTGATAAGAGTTCGATTCTGGGTATAGCAAGCAGTGTTGATAGCTTCAGCCCAAAAATACAATGGAAGCCTAGATTCACTTAACATAATACGTGCAGATTCAATCAAGGTTCTATTCTTTCTTTCCACTACCCCATTTTGTTGAGGAGTTCTTGGAGCTGAGTACTGTCTGGTTATACCCTTCTCAGTGTAGAAATCATTCAGAACTGCATTCTTGAATTCAGTTCCATTATCTGACCTTATAGCTCTCACTGGATACTTAGAATCCAGCTCAATCAACTTGATGTGATCAATCACCAGTTGTGGAGTCTCATCTTTAGAATTCAGGAACAGGACCCATGTGTATTTTGAAAAATCATCAACAATCACAAGAGCATATCTTTTCTTTGACATTGACATCACATTAACTGGACCAAACAAATCCATATGAAGTAGTTGTAAAGGTTCAGTTATTGAAGATATTTTACTGCTCCTGTGAGTTGCCCTTTTTAACTTGCCTTTTTGACATGCATCACATAGTCCTTCCTGTGTAAATTCCATAGAAGGTAAACCTCTCACCAACTCTCTCTTGACCAGAGAGTTCATCGTCTTGAAATTTAAGTGAGAAAGTTTCTTGTGCCATAGCCAACTTTCATTTGTGGATGCTTTAGAATAGAAACAGTTGATTTCTTCAGTGCTTCCAGTGTTCATATTGGCTATGTACAAGTTTCCTTTTCTGACTCCTGTAAGAGATGGTTGTTCAATTCTTTTGTGTGAAATCAGACAATTCTTCTTGTTAAAGTGGACTTCAAATCCCTTATCACAGAACTGACTGATACTGAGCAAATTATGCTCAAGTCCTTTTACAAAGGACACTTTCTCAATGATAACATTTCCAGCTTCAAGTCTGCCATATCCATCAGTTCTACCTTTGCTGTTATCTCCAAAGGTAACTACTGGGCCGGCCTTCTCCACCACATTTGTCAGCAGGGTTCTGTCTTCAGTCATATGCCTTGAACATCCACTGTCCAAGATCCAGGTTACTCATTCAACCTGTTCAATACCCTGCAATGACAAACGGATTAAACCTTCATTGGAACCCAAATTTGATTGGGTCCACAGTATTTAAAGTATTGGCCATTGTCAGGAAAAATAACATTTTTAACCTTGACACCAATTTTACCATTAGTCAATAAACATTTTACCCTATAAACAGATTTGACAATCTTTTGTTTCAGTTTAGGTATCCATGTTTGTTTAGTAACAATATCATTGACTGGACATTTGACTTTGTAAATAGCCTTCATAAAACTTTGTTTAGGCTTTGGTACAAATGTCACTCTCCTAACATAAGGAGGACTAGCAGTCTTTGATCTAACATTATTCCTATTCATATGTTGTCGAGGAGCAGTCTTATTATCACATGCATGATTACCATTAAAGTAAGCAGACATCACATTAAAAGCACAAGACATACAGTTGACAACACCACATGCTTTATGATTAGAATCAATGATAGGCATGGTACTCATGTTAGACATGTTATTGTTTTGCTTCAACTTGTTACCACCTAATCCAGTCTTAGAAGAACTAGTTGTTTCAACAACCTTGACTGGCACTTTAGGTACATCTTTCTTGGATGAAACATTTTCTGGATTAGTGTCCTCAACAGATTTATCCTTAACAAAGACTGTGACATCTTTCTTGGATGAAACATTCTTTGGATTAGCGTTCTTAACAGATTTATCCTTAACAACGACTGTGCCATTTGCACTGTCCTCATTTCTCATTTCTTCGTGGATAACCATATAAAGAATATCTGGTGGTCCAGCATCAGATTTTTTAAATAGAGGTTCTTTAACATTCTTGAGTACATGTGGTATTCCCCTTTCTTTAGCACTAACAGGGTTAGGGGAATTTATGCCCAATGATCCAACAGCTTCATTGTAGCCATACCCTATACCTGTTGTTCGTTCTACAACTTGATTGTTAAAAAATTCTTTGGAAACTTTAACAGAATTATAACAAGCCCTGACCTGTGTTTCAAGTTCAGTAATTCTAGCCATTTGTTTGCCTACAACTTCTAGAATAGCTTTCTCCTTTTTATGAAGCATTATTATTTCATCTCTTTGTTGATCTTGATTAATATTCACCTTTTTCAATTCTAACACTTCATTTCCAAGTTTAGTGCTTAGCAGATCTAGTCTTCTATATCCAGTTTGTGCATTATCTAAGGAATTAAAAAGACTACGAATCAACTCAGGGTCAGAAGGAGTTACCGGTTTGTTATGATGATCAGATGCTCCATCATTTGCCATCAGCGCAAGATTTCCAACTTCTTCATCTTCACTGTCTGTGTCATCCCAGCTTTTGCTTTGTACCACATAGGCCGTGTCTGTGTTCTTCTTACCAGATGCATACTCTCTTCTTGCATCTTGTTGAGGTTGATGACACTCAGTTGCAAAGTGTCCAAGTTCATTACATTTAAAGCACCTAATCCTGCTTCTGTCTACCATTCCAGTTTGGTAGCCACCCCTTGTGCTACTTGAGGAAGAACCTCCTCGCTGGAATCTATTGTAGTTAGATTTGAACTTGAACTTGGGATTCCTCCTAAATCTGAAGTTACTGAATTGTCTCACCATCATAGCCATTGACTCATCTTCCAACTGATCCAGCTCTTCCAATGAGTAGAAATCTCCACCATCCTGACTGACAGGTGTATGACAAATCTCAACTTCAACCTGTTCCTTGTCAGCGCTGCAAGGTTGAACAACCTTAGCTTCCGCTTCCTTTGGAGTCTCAACCACTAGAGCTGTAGAAGAACTTGGAACCCTACCTTCACCATGAATTTCTTTCTGTTGAACTTGTTCCAACTCATAGGTTTTCAAAATGCCGAAGAGCCTTTCAAGAGTAATTTGATTCATGTCTCTGGCTTCTCTAATGGCAGTTATCCTATGTTCTAGGTGAGTAGGCATGGTCAGTAGAAACTTCATGTTAATCTCCTTTTGTGTATATTGCTTGCCATGGATTTGCAAGTTGTTGATTATTTTGTTATACCTTTCAAACACTTCCTGAATGCCTTCATTAGGGCCAGCTCTAAAGTGTTCATACTCAGAGATTAAAATTTGAAGTCTGTTTTCCCTGACTTCATCAGTTCCTTCATTAATAGTCTCAATAGTTTCCCACATGTGCTTTACAGTTTTACAATTCATCACATGACTGTACATCACAGCATCTAGGGAATCTAATAGTATGAGTCTCAAATTCTTGTCTAGTCCTGCATCCTCTTTTTCATCAAGAGAATAAGACGCAGGGTCTTTTTCATGGGTTCTAGCAGGTTTTGTAACAACTCCATCAGTAACAACTTGTTGTTCAATGACCATAGGAATTTTAGGTTCATTTTTTAGAACATCCAAATATTTAGAATTTGTAACACCAAGAAACAGCTCCATTTTATTTTTCCACATATCATAATTATCTTTATTAAAGATAGGAATCTTAACAAGGACTTTTGAAGACATGATGAATTTTTAAGTGAGTTAAAAATTCGAAATGGATTTTTGACTGAATAAAAATAGGATCTTGATCTGTGCATCAATCAATAGGCTCTGATACCAAATTAGGTCCGATAAGATTATAGAAGGGGGGGTTGAATACAATCTATACCAATTTATCGAAATTTGTTCTTCAAATAATATTTTATTTTAAACAAAGTTGAGCGGAATAAATTGAAACAAATTTCAAGTTAAATATAACAATATATTAAATTGATGGGTGTTACAATTTCAGTACAGAAATTAATCAAGTTGATAAAAACTAATTTAGAAAATTCGACATGAACTTTTCTAATTTAGTTAATAAAAATCAAGATTAGAACTAGGAAACTTAATTCGCTAGTAGTACAAGAACAATAAATAAACAAGTTCCACCGGATAAAATACT
Source organism: Saposhnikovia divaricata (assembly GCA_036435485.1). NCBI lineage: Eukaryota > Viridiplantae > Streptophyta > Magnoliopsida > Apiales > Apiaceae > Saposhnikovia > Saposhnikovia divaricata. Next base: position 20,096,026 of record JAZHRN010000131.1, read on the forward strand.
ACAAAGGTGTTGAACTTGATTTTACAGAAAATAATCAGTTCTTGTGTTCTTGGAATATTTGAGAGAGAAAGATGGAGGCTGCTGTATGAATATGATGTTATGTCCGCGTCTCTTGTATTTATCCTTCTGCCTCTTTTAATCCTCTTTGCTTCAATATGACTTAGCTGGTCATATTAAACCTTCGGTATGACATAATCTGGATATTGAGGCTGATCGGTATGACATAATCTGACACAAATCTCCTTGATATGACTTAGAAATAAACCAATATGACTTGCATATGGTCGGTATGACTTAATAATGTGTCGGTATGACTTAATTAAACTCGGCTGTTTGTTTGAATTGAACAGAGGATTTTTAAGAGCTGTGTCATGACAACCACTCTCAGGCAGGCCATGTGTGAACCACGCGCGCGCTGTTTCTATGTTTTTGTCTGGCACGTGGTGCGCACGCGCTAAGGGGGCGCGTTAATTACCTTGCCGACAGGATGCATTGCTTGACAGACTTTTATTTCTCTTTCTTGTATGCATGTGACATAGACAGAGTTGTTTAGTGCTTTGTTTCTTCTCCCCCTTTTCAATTCCTCAGTCTTGCAACATTTGTAAAACAAACTGTCGACCTCCTCTCTCTTTTTTTATTTCTTTTCATTTTCTTTTGATTTTTCTTTTCTTTATCTATTGTATTTAATTTAAATAATCTTGATTAATCAATTAATCATTTAAATGAATAATGATTAATTAATTAATAAACTAATTAATTAAATCTAATAGATTAATATATTAATTCAAAATTAATTAACATGATAATTAATTTAATAAATAAATTAATTCAGGATGAATTAATTTATTAAATTAAATCAATTACATAATTATATTAATTAAAAGAGAATTAATATAAATCTTTTGACAGCTCAAATCTTTTTCTTGAACCACTGAAAGTAATAAAGAATTACCACCGAATTTTCGTTGACGCTCGATGCACGGTCTGGTTCATGAGCGACTAACTCCAACGGCTTTTCTTTATTTTTGACTTTATGATTTGGTTCCTTTCTTCTCTTAACATACCAGTCTTGACAGCTTGAACCACTGAAGTTAATGATAAACAACCATTGTTTAATGTTGACACTCGATGTACTGTCTGGTTCATGAGTGACTAACCGCAATGACTGTTCTTCATATATTGACTTTAAAATCTGGTTCCTTTTCTTTTCTCCTCTCTCTATTAATTCTTCTGTACTGTTTCTGTCACTGTCGAAATCTCTGTCACTTTAAATGAATCCACTTCTTTAACGAATACTTCACTGAGGCTTGATCAGATGTCTGAACTTTTTTCAATGTAGTAATTCCTCAAGTCTGTAGATTGACCTTAATCTTTTTCTTCTGACAGATAATACAATCTGAGATTCTTTGTGACAGTCTATATACTATTTACTAATACAATCTTGTTTAAGTTGAGTTGTATCCTCGAAATACAAATAGGCTACATCATATGCCTTTCAAGACCAAAAAGTCAACTCCTCTATTTTCAATTTTTTAACCTTAAAAAAATTCAATACTTGAGATTTTTGAACTTTAAATAATTTGAACTTATTTTTGGATTCTTTAACTTTCAAAATTTTCAATTTTAAGATTTTTTAATTTTAAATAATCTAAATTTATTTTCGGATTCTTTAACCTTTAAAAATTCTCAATTTATGATATTTTTGATTTTTAAACAATATGAGTTTATTTTCAATTGTTAATTAAATTGAATTTATTCTCAAATTGTTTAATCTTCAAAAATTTTCATTTTATGATATTTTTTATTGTTATGTAATCTTAACTTATATTCGAATTTTTTAATTCTTGAAATGATTAATTCCTGGAAATTTTGATTTTTAAACAACTTGAGTTTATTTTCAAATTGTTTAATTTTCAAAATTTTTAATTCTCGATATTTCGAATTTTAATTAACTTGAATTTATTTTCGGATTCTTTAACTCTAAAAAATTTCATTTCTTGAGATTTTTTGATTCTTAATTAATTTAACTCTAATTTCGAATTTTAATTAATTTGAACTTACTTTCAGATTTTTTATTTCTCAAAAAAAAATTTCAAGTCCTTGAAGTTTTTGAATTTTAAATATTTTGAATTTATTCTAAGCCAATAGTTCTAAGGAGGTTGTTAGTTGAAGATTCCTCCGAATTGTCAAAGATGATTTGAATCTTTTGAAGAAAATGCATTTTTCAATGAAATTAATTTCTACCTACTGAAGAAAAATTTGTGGAAGCTCCTCAAAGTTATATCCATAGAATTCACTAGTTTTTCAGAAGCAGAAATGGAAGAGGTTATAATGGATAGAATTTTTCTCGAAGATTTGAATTAAGTCTATTGATTCTGTGATATACAAACACTAAGTGGTTTGCTCCAATGTAACATCTACTACACTTAGTGGATTGTACCAAGAAATATCTTTCAAGGAATCAACAGAGATTTTAGAAAAGTGGAATCAAGGAGGTTTGAGAATGAACCAGACAGTTAGACATCTCAGTCTGGAATTAATGATGGAACCTCAGAACAATCATGAAGAGTTACTAATTTAGAAAGAGTACAAAGGTTTAATCCAGGAATTAGGCCTATCTATTCCGAAGCAGAAACTCTTCATGATACAGTTCAAGAGGTGGCTAAAAGACCGAGTTGGTGGAAAGAACAAAACATGATAGTTGCAGTTATGAAAAGTTTTATGTGATAAGTAACTATCAAGGTGTGCAACATGGTACAGAATTCTGATAGACAAGGATGAATAGGGATTCATTAAATGAGATGAAATAGAAGCATCAGTGCAGAACTTATCTTGCTAAATGAAAGAGTTGGGATGGATCAGATGATGATGGGAAGAGCATAATTAATATCTTGCTTTCATAGCAATCTCCAAAGGTGATTCATCTCATATGTCTTAGGTATCAATTCTTCGAACTAGTGTAATATGTAATTCTCAGAAATTCAAAGCATGTTAAGATCTTAGCTTTTAATTATTATATCTTTAATTAGAAGATCTTAATATGTGTAGGAATATTTGTTGAATTTAATTAATTGCAATAGTGAGTTAGAAGTGTTCCTTAGACAATATCTCTCAATTCTTAAATGATATATGTCAAGCATATATGACCTCTGCTTAAGCTAGTTTCAGGATCCCCAGTAGAACAAGATTTACTTATTCATTCTGAATTGTTTGTTAAGGTTTAAAAAGTTTAAAAGATGGAATAATTACCTAGGGTGTCAGTAAAACATCAAGTCATTTTTAAAACTGACTTAGGTAATAGAGATTATATAATATAATATAACAATAGGAATGGATTGGATAGAATTAGTGATTAATTGTTAATTCTTCTATTCCATGCATGTTTAGAAAATTATTGAATATCTGTAAATCTACTTGCTACCTTTTACACAAGTGTACATAGGTTAAAGTAGATAGTACTGAATTTTCTAAAATGCATAACATGCCTAATTTGCATAATTATTATCTGCAATGTTTTAATGCTGAATGTATGCAATGTATTCTTATTATCATGCCTGCTTATTTCAAATGTCATACATGCATTTCTTAGTATTTGCATTGATCATAGAAAAAGCATGTTTAAGAATAACAATAAGGTACAGACTGTTAGTCCTCCTTATGTTAGGAAGGAACCATTATTCTCCTTGCTCAGTGAATATTTTGTCAATGACATTAAAAAGGATAAACGGTCAGTCAAAGATAAGAATGAGCATGTTAAGGTTAAAACTGTTGTTAACTCTAATAAAAGAGAAATTTCTAATCCATCTGGACCCAATTAAACAATTTGGGTACGAAGAACTTTTTATCCATTTGTGAATGTAGGGCTTAACAAGTTAATCGATTATGCATTATTATTGATTTATTCAAAGCATATCATCGAAGAAAGAACCCTGCTATCAAATGTGAATGTGAAGACAGGCCAAATGGTTTATCCCTTGGAGACAACAGCAAGGGTATGACCTAGGGTCAAGGCTATTCAATAGCTAAGGAATGTTGTTAGTAATAAAGAATCTTTTTCAAGATGAAGAGCCTACTGTTCGAGGATTAAGGAAAGAGAACTTATTTGTAGCTGACATGGAATCTCAATCAAAGGTGAAGTCAACAAGGTCAAATCTAAAGCTTCATCAGACAGGAGTTTAGCTATGACATAAGGAGCTCTCTTACCTGAATGTCAAATCAAGAGATTCTTTACTGGAATTTGAATCAGTAAAGGAGACTGCCTCATCTGGAATTAAAGTAAAATGAAATTACGAGGCATGTCATAAAGGGAAGTCAAAGAAGCATCACACAGAAGTTCTACATCAAAGTAAAATATATTTTAGTAGTGATGACTGATGACTTCTCTCAACAAACAAGTTGTTGTTCAAACAATCTGAAGACAAGACACCACTGATGGTGATTGATCACATCTAGAAAAGTGTCAGGAAGCAAAATTGACAATGACTACTTGGAGACCAGATTACAGGACCTATCAATTAGTGTTCTGGATGATTTCTACACCTTCAAGAGTATTAATGCTGAAACAGTCAATAGTTTGCTAATGACATGATTAAACCCTGATCAGTAAGTAATATAGGAAGACCCCACAAGTTATGAAGGAAATTGTTTTACAATGTTAAATGAAAGTGAGCATCCTAGCAATCAGCTAATGCTCAACAGGATAATTTCCTTGGTTACTCAGTGGAGTCAACAGCCTACAGGGTGATTGTTATTAATCAACAAAAGGCGATTGAAAGTCTTAGTGATGTTCAACAACTTCTAGCTCCCAGCTGTCAATGGTGATGATTATTCAGATCCAATCAATGTGAAACATAGAGAATCTTCATGTAAACCCAACAGCAGCTTAGGGGGAGCAACTGAAGGATCAATTAGTCAACTCAACACCACACTGAAAGTCAAAGGACACTATGAGAACATGTCTGCCAAGACAAAGAGTGTTGACTCAATTAGCTCTTTGTTCTAGTTCTTATTGTTTCTAATGGTGGAAGTAAAACACTAGCAGAGCTTCAAGTACTAATGATTATTTCTTTAGTTTTCTTTTAGAAGAAACCAAGAAAGCTACAAAAGCTCTGAAAGATTCAGATTGAGTGATTGCAATGCAAGATGATCTCAATCAGTACAAAAGGCAGATTAAAGGGAAGCTAGTATCTAGACCAAACAACAAGGCTGTATTTGGTACAAGGATAACCAGAAGTCTATGATGTCAAGGCATTGTTATGAGGGACAAAGCCAAACTGGGTGCAAGGTTACAAGCTGATAAGACAGTATATCTAACAAGAAGCACCAGTGACAAGACTTGAGGATATCAGGCACTTGTTGTACATTCATGATCATAATGGACATCTGGACCTAATGAATCTGGATGCTAGAGGAATGTGAACAAGTGCACTCCTAGTTGGTGAGATAATTGAAAATCTCTACAGGTTAGTATGAACTGGTATCATCACTCAAGCAAGCATGGAAGACATGGTATGACACCATACCTATAATTTAATATTTGGTATCAATCTTTAACAGTTGGTATCTTTTAACAATTGGTGTCACATTTATAGAACTCTCTACATCTTTAGGCACAAACATAAATGATATATATGTGCAATGATATCTTGATTATATTATATGTTGGTCTACTAACTATAAATTCGGATCAAGATATTTGTTGTTTTGATGTTGGTAAAGTTGCAATTCTTTTGAATTACTTCATGCAAACCAATAGAAGAATCCTTTTTGGAGCACAAGTAAGTCAAAAGAATGATGACAATAAAAGTAAGTCCAGGATCTTTTGTTTCTATTCAGAAGATTCTAGACCTGTCAAGACTACATGCCAACACACCACTATAGCTGGCTTTTCACCTCTTAGCTTGGACCTAACAAGTTAGTAATCAAAAATCTTAAGATGGACCCGGATCTGCGGAAATGGTACCCTAGAGATATTTGACCCAACAAGTTCAGGATCTACTAATTAGGACCTAATCAGGCTATAGAGGAATCATCAGCTCACTATCTTATTCAATTGATAATAGATCACTTACACACATATTTTATTCTAAATATGCAAATTTGCAAGGCCCCAAGTGGATCCTAGAGAATCTATTCTTGGAGTTATTACACTTGATTTTCAGATGTCTTAAGTTGGACCCATTTCCGGAGATGGTACCCTAGAAACATCAGTTCTGACATGTTTTACTGCATAGAGACAAATCAAATGAGTTGTACGAAAGTAGGAGAACACAAGGAAACAAATTTATCTCCAACTCTGTGGAACACTCAAGGACTAAGCAACTTGTATAAGGTATCAATTCTTTTTCGAGAGCTTGTCTTTCATTAAAATTAACTTAAAGACATGTTTGCTAAATCACTTGATGAAATTAATTTTTCAAGATTGGTTTGTAAACTTGGGATTTTATTAATGCTATATGATTTGTAAATCCCATCTGTTAAGTAATTCTTAAGTAAGCTCACAAGTATTCAATTGTCTGTATCGAAAGGACTTGTGAACTTATTTACATCCAGACCACACGTTGAGAATTATCTGTTGAATGATTGCCATGTGTATAATTGTAAGATATTTCAATGGTGGTTATTTAAGGATAATTTGAATACTTAAATGCTAAAATCTAACTCATAGAGATTTAGTATTTATTTATTTAATTATTTACTTTGATTAATATGAGTTATAGAATCTAAAGCAATTCAATTTAGTATTTGCTCTATACCTCATATTTATTAAAATAAATAAACAACATAACTAATTTGGACCTAATCTGTATTGGTCTTCAATCAGTTATGAGATGTTAATTCTAGTGAACTTTAATATCCCATTTTTCAGAAATTCACTATAATTAATATCATGGCTCTAACAATTGGTTGTATTGAAGTTTTGACTTATATCAGTTAATGATATTTAGTTAGAATTCTATTTACTAAATAATTGTGAGATATATTGGTATGTGTGAAATTACTTAGAACTCCTCTAAGTAATCATTGTTATATCTTTTACAATTCACTCATATTACTATGCATAGTATAAAAATTCTCTAAGTAGAACTATGGATATTGAATATCTAAAGTGACCATTGTTCAGTTACTTGGAATAATTTTTATGCTTATTTGCAAGCTTCTAATCACTTTGATAATAAATGTTATATACTATGGATCAAGGTGTGTAGGACTTAGAATATCATTTCTAAGATTGCAGACAAGACAGCTTTGGTAATCGAGTCTTATTTATAGAACCAAGGTTGTCTACCAGTAAACAGTTGTTAGGAGTTAATAATTGTTATTATCGGGGAGTTGTCTTGAAGTCATAAGTTTGAAATGTTATATCTTAAGAGCTTGTGTATTTCTTGTCAACTAGTTCCTTGTACTTATGAATATCGGTGAATGATGTTCTTAAGTAGTTAGATACTAATATTCATTCCGTCAATTTGTACTCAATGTAACAATTCAATCTTCACTAAATTGAATTTATCTTACAATAGATTGAATTTATCAAACAATTGGTATCATTGAATATTTAGTATTTAGCAGTGATTATTTATATTCTAGTTAAATTATGACGTGAAGCAATTCAATGATTTATTTGCTCATAATTTAATTTTGGTAAAGTAATCATAAACACAATTACTTGCATTTTAAAGTATTTGATAAATACTAGCAGTTGGTATCAAATAGTAAAATATTTGTTTACTGACAATTGCTAGTTGTTCTGATACTTTATTGCAAACTAATTGTGATGTATATATTATCTCTTATGATATTACTTAGGATTTATTCTGAGTAAATGTATCTTATCTATAAATCATTAGTGTTAGTATATATTAAGGTGTTCAACTTTCTAAGTAAGTGAGTCTTAAAGTTACATTCGGTCTCCTATCATATTTTGAAGTGGTGAGATTTTTCAAAATTAAATTCTCTAATTCTGGTTATACACCACTTTATACATATGATAGTTCTTAGAATTATTTACATCCATCAGTCGATTACTTAATTTATGTTGTGCTAAGTAATGCAGCGCCAAGGGAGAGACATTGCTTATCTGTACTTATGTACTTGGTAATCTTTGTTACCTAAACTACATTCAGTGCTTGTATGAGTCTTTTCACTAACTTTTGTGTTAAAGTTCCCAATACATAATAAGCACTTAAAGAAAATCTTTCTTTCTAAATTACTGCGAAGTCAAGAGTTTGTGTCTTTTAAAATTAAAACGACCTAGTTTTCATTAAAAGACATTATAATACATTGTTTTATGCATAAATACAAACTCTTGCACACTAACAGTTTTTAAAAGAAAAACTCAATTTTTTCTACATTTGTGATTGTTTATAATTGTAAAACTTTTTGAAATCATAAATGTACATCAATTCTCTTACAAGATATAATGCATATGTTTTCACACAATGTTATGGTATGATGTAAATGCATTCTATCTCTATATTGCTTTATTGCTATGTGATGCAGGTTCAGCTCCTAGTGGAAGTTTTCTCACATTGTAAGTCATGAGGTTGTAGACCCAACAACTTCTATCCCGGACTATAAATCCAAATCTAAACACATCCTAACTTACCCCTGAAGTGGAAGTAACTTATTTGATTGGAGGTCATTAAGGGAGTAACTGCACTTGATGCAGCAAATAAGGATGTGAGGGATAGTAAACCCACAGCTCTACCTCTCAAGGAGAATAGTCTTATACAACTTGAGGTATCTGTAAGCTCGCCTGCATTCTCCCAAAAGGATGCAGAGCTGAAAATGCACTAAAACAGTCTCTGGATTCATTATCTTAAAATGATGAGTTTATTGAAATTCGCCTGTCGGCCAGGGCATCTGTTGGTAAATCACTACCTCATACACAATTCTAAAATACTTTCTATGCACAAAGTGAGATTTCACACACTAAGGACGAATTGACGGAAACAACTAATACTTCGACCATTTTACGGTTAGGATTATAAGTTGAAGGTTCCTCAAACAACCAAGAGTCTTCACAGACCTCGAGAGAAGGTATTGATCTCAATGCAAAATTCAACAAGATCATTATCTAACTCCCTAGAGGGAACATCTCTGGATCCTACGGGTATCGGATCCGACATAGGTGCGGATCGGCAACTTGTTAACTATGATTCAGATTTACCTGATGAGTTTAACAAGGTGATGTCTTCATAGACATTAGATGGAAACATGATTTTAATTCTAAGTTTTGATTTCATTGTTTACCTTCTTAGAATTCAAATCTGAAACCCACAAAAAGGGAAATTTTTTATCAACTTGTAGATTATGACTCAGATTCGTCTGACGAGTCTAACGAGGATTGGGGATTTGCGAAACCCCATTGCACCACCAGTGACCTCTCTAGAAGGGGCTATGGTGAATTTTCCTTGCAGATACAGATGGATGTTGGAGCTATGAGAGATAAGAGTGATACACTAGTGAGCATGAGTGTAAACACTTGAGAGTTGAGAGATGAGATCACTCATTTTAAGTGATATGAGTGGAGAGATGAGCTAAACACTTGTGAGGTACACGAAACAGAATCACACACTCACAGTCAGGAAGAAAGATAAACACCAAATCTCATTCCCTATTCTCAAACAAAGTTTACTTACAAGATTTGGGAGATACAAGGAAATTGTCGGAAGATTTGGTTGTCAGGATTATCAATAGTGAGGCCATTCTATAATATCTAAAGGGCAAATTTTATCAGTCTGCATACTTCTATTCTGGAAGTCTTCATGAAAATCCTTCAACACAAGAAAAACTTCTTTTCTTTATTGCAACAGACAATATTATATGTATGAATAATCTGTTGTACTAAAAGTAAGGGGTGAGTTATAATTGAAAATATGGTATCATCTAATTTACATTTGGATGTTTGCTATAATTGAATGCTTGGAGGATTACTCAACTAAGGGGGAGAGATATTTTGAAGAAGATATACTCAAAGATTGCCTTAGTAAGAGATACTCAACTGAGGGGGAGATTATAAGCTTACCTTAGTGAGAGGGAGATGTTCTATCTAAAGGGGAGAGATATAAAAAAAAGGTATACCTTAGAATGGGGGAGTATTCACCTTGTCAGGGGGAGATAAAAATATTCGCCTTATCAGGGGAGATGAAAAGCTTACCGTTATAAGGAGGAGTCATATCACCTTATGTAGGGAGACATAAGGAAGGAGAGAAGTATGAAACGACAAAGCAGAATTCTTCAGTATGTGGTTGTCAAGTCATATTTTTACCACTGAAGGAATTCTAGTATCTGCTGATAATGTTCAATATAAGATATAAAGGTTTATCAGGCAGATATTTCATGAAATGAAGATGAGTTACTTAATGAAAATTTGTTCAGTGCTAGAGGAGCAATCATCTATCAGTTCATCGATCAAGGATTCTGGAATTGTAATATCTAAACCAGAAATTTTTTTATGTATTATTTATTATAGCACTTTAAAGCTTTATCTTCTTCTTGTTTGTAGTTGAGTTATCCTCTAGGTATTTGCTTGTTATTGTCTAACAAACAAATATGGGGAGATTGAAAGGCATATGATGTAGCCTATTTGTATTCCGAGGATTCAACTCAACTTAAACAAGAATGTAATAGTAAATAGTATATGTACTGTCACAGGGATCTTAATTGCATAACTGTCAAAAGATAGAAGACAAAATCAATCTACCGTTTTGAGGTATACTACACTTGAAGAAGTTCATTCAGTTGATCAAGCATCAGTGGAGTAATCAAGACAGTGGTTTCTATTTATAGTGACAAGAGGTTCCTACAATGACAGAATACAAATTATAAAGGTTTTAAAAAGAGTGAAGAAAAGGAAGACATGAACCACAACTTTAAAGTCAATATATGAAGAACAGTAATTGCGGTTAGTCACTCATGAACCAGACAGTACATCGAGTGTCAACATTAAACAGTGGTTGTTCGTCATTAACTTCAATGGATCAAGTTGTCAAGATTGGTATGAGAAGAAATCATTGTGCAAGCAACAGAGGTACTAAATTAATTAACCACAATGGTTTTGCAATCAAGACTGGCTAAGGAATAATCTTTGTGGAGGATTAGATTTATCAAAACATGGAAGACCACAAGGATTATGCTGTCAAGGAGGTATATTAATTTTCTCTTAATTAATTAAGTCATTTGATTTATTTATTTGATAAATTAATTCTATTCAAATTAATTTATTCAATAAATTAATTAAAAGATTAATTAAGTTGGAATTAATACATTTATAAAAAGACTTCATATTAATTGTCTTTTAATTAAATTAAATTAGTTGGCTAATTTATTTTATAAATTAATTCAATCAGAATTAATTTATTCTTTAAATTAATCAATTAATTAATTAAATCAAAATTAATATAAGTGTTTAAAGACTTAAAACAAATTTTTCTCAGCGAATATGACTTACTGGAGGTCGGTATGACTTATCCTTAAGTCATACTGATTTAAGTCATTCTGATCTAAGTCATTCTGATCTAAGTCATTATGATTTAAGTCATCCTGATCTAAGTCATTCTGATTTAAGTAATTCTGATTTAAGTAATTCTGATTTAAGTCATTCTGATCTAAGTCAGACAGATTAAGTCATACCGAAGTCACACAGACCAGTTAAGTCATACCGAGCAGATTAAGTCTTACCGACTTGAAGATATTTTTGAAAAGTAAATTAAGTCATACCGACAAAGTGCTTTATGTCATACCCAAAGGCTGCTCAGGATTAAGTCATATCGATAGATTTATTAAGTCATACCGACCAAGATTTAAGTCATACCGAAGGAAAATTATGTCTTGGAGCAAGTTTAAGTCATGCTGACAGCTGATTTATTACGTCTTGAAGCAGTTTAAGTCATACCAGATCAGTAAAATATCCTTCAGAAAGCCAGCAAGACTTAAATGGCTATAAATACAACTGCAGGACACAGTAGAGCAGTTTGAAATTTTTCACATCTTCTTCAGCAGAACACAAACAGAAGAAAGAGAGACCAAGAGAGAAAATGGTTCCTTGAACATCAAATAAATTCTTGTAAATTATTTCTAGCTTGTATTGTTAAATCTAAACCACTAGAAATTGTTTACTTGTACTTGTGGAACTATCTAGCGGATTAGGTTCCCTAGAACCTCTCGATATTTTTATTACAAATATAGAAAAGTTCATGTTGAATTTTCTATAGAATTCGTAATAATTAATTTCGATCTTTTTACTTACAAATATAGAAAAATTCATGTCGAATTTTCTATAGAATTTGTAATAATTAGTTTGGTCATCAAACCTTGTAATTTGTACCTGTGCATTAAGGCACACCCCATCAAGTTTAATATAATTTTATTTTCAACTTGAAATATTGGTATTCGTTTATTCCGCATCAATTTGTTCTTGATTTAATATATTAAGGAAAGAGCAAATTCGATGAAACGGTATAGTTTTTATTCAACCCCCCCCTTCTACAAACTATTTTGGACCTAACATTAGCTGCCCGGAAAGGCACATAGCTAGAGGTTTCTGAAGAACACGAGAGGTGGTTCCTCGGAGGATCGGACAGAATCTACGGGAATTAGAACTCAAGGACCGAATGTTGGCCTGCCAAGAACCCTATTGATGATGTGTCACACAAGAGTATACGTGCTCTATGTTACTCAAGGTGTCAAAGTATCTAAGAAGATCCTGTAAACTGCCTACATACCACTATTTATAGTGGATCAAGCCCGTATGTAGTTCTTTTATGATATATTGGGTTGTTTATGATGAATTATCCCATTTCTAAAGGGATTATGACTGATATTTCTGATAATAATCGTGTATTATGTATATAATCACGTTACCAAGCTGTATTAGGACTGTTGGAAGCCCATTCCTTGATGTTTATCTCAAGAATATATGAATTATCATGATTTTGTGTCATTTATCAAGTAAATATGACGTATATCCTCTAATAACTGAATATATATCTGATAAGGAGTGTCAATCTAGTGCAAAGACGTGCTCCTACTAAGTAGGAGGCCTGCCTTATCTGAATTAGCGGCTTATTCAGGCTTCCGGCGGAGGTTGGGGATACCGCCCGATAGCCTGGCTCCAGTATCCCCTTCGGTACTCCCATCATGGAAGATACTTCAGGAGCCCTACTAGATGACTGGTAGTGGTCATAGGTCACCTGCAAGGGGATGCCTTTGGGATCCTAAGCCACAAATTTCCTTTCTGTCGTGCACATGGTAACCCCTAGGGCTGCCATGGGCCCTTGGAAGCCTGACGGATTGCTTATTTTCCTCATGGATCTGGTCATAAATCCTCTAGTGGGCCTAATCTAAACCATGCAAGATTTTGGTCATAACAACTACCCCCCGGTTCCCCGAAGTACTGAGTGCAAGGGGAACCGTGCAAGGGGAACCAGTTATTCACAGGGTGCCGTTTTCTTAGTTCCTCAGCAAAAATCCATATTCTGGCATTCTCATCAGTTTGATGTGACAAGGTGTACAAATATCAGAAATTCATAATTGTAAGTATTTGGATTTGTATCAGCATTTTCGTTCAATAATTCTTATAATTGTGCTACAGAAGCTGAAATTAATACCGAGCGGGAGCCCCCCAATTTACTTGATAGAGGGATAATTATCACAGAAAATAGAGGGATAATTATCACATGATAGGATTGAATTTCAAATTCCCCTTTTTCCTTAGATAGGCCATATGCAGTTCGTCTCCAGCGTGTGCATGCTTCCCCGCTTATATCGTTTTCTGTGCCACATTCATTGGCCACGGGTGACACGCCTCTTTACTATCTTCTTTAAATATCTATACATTTAGCCTTTTCCCTTTTTTTTACATAATACCCTCCCTTAAGGAAGCCAGACGACTGCTAAGTGGTTTCGACGAGATCTCTCCGGCGAAAACTGAATCACTTGCACATCCGCTCTTTCTTCTTCACTCAGGTACGTTCCGGGTTCTTGTTAACATCTCATAAACTTCATCCCGTTGATTAGGCATTTGATAATTATGTGCAGATTAGATTTTATCCTTGTTGATTTGTGCGTATACATTAGCATAATCCTCTGAATCGATACACGTTTATACACTTTAGTGGGTTTTGCATGCTATTTGTCTTTAGTCATCCAAGTCTTGTATGTTTAATCTTTGATGCTTGTCGTGTTTCTCGAGAGATGAACCTCGTTTTGAATAGCGATATTTGTTCGGATACTTAACCTATGGATGCATGCGTGAATCTTTATCTCGTGTGTGTATACCGGAAGGTCAGTGTGGTTTTCACTTCGGCTTCCTCTACGGTCGTCCTTTAACATGCTTGCGACATGTTTGATATATGTTCTTAATGAACCTTATTTGTTTTTGATCTGTCTTGCCAAGTGAATATATGTAGTCTGTTGTATTAAATTCCTTTATGGTATTTTAGTCCGGCTTCCTTTATTTGTTCGGATTGGGTAGCCTAGGTATCGCCACGTTAGGTTATCATGTTAATAGTCGCCCTTCTGGTGCTTGACTTTCTTTCAACTTAATCCGGTTACCCCTTCTCACATAGGGTATTTCCAAGATAATTACTCAAACCTTTATTTTCTTCAACTTTTGGTTACCCAACTCCCAATCCTCCGACTAATCTGCCTCCTGTGGTTACAAATGTCAACTTCGTTTATATCGGGAGGTTCGTCCCAATTTCCTGGTAACCTTTCACCAATATCAGGGGAGCCATCTGACTATGGGTCTACTCATATTGACGATCTTCTTCTTTCTAGACCTTTGTCTCAATTGAAACCTTCGATGAGTTCTCGTACACGTTCTCGTGTGGAGGTAATTGACCCCCTGGCCGCTCAAATTGTTAAGAGGTATCCAAACCCTTCTCAAGAGGCTAATTCCTCAACCCTAGATGGCCGTCAGGTGGATATGGTTAACCTCAATTCCAGTTCTGAAGGAGAGGGGGATGCTGTAGGTGGTTATTAGAACGAGGGAGAGCAACCGTTCTTTAATAATGGTGATGTTGGGGATGCCGAGGGGGTTAAAGTGAAGGTTAGGAGAGTGGTTACCCCTGCTTGCGAGAACATGGATTCTTTAATGAACACTGATAGATTAGAAAGATTGTTGAATTCTTGCAATCCAGGATGCTTACTGGTGGTCCCGAGTGATTGGGAGAGATGTCATAGGTTTGAAAGTCTACAGCCCGAGAGGGTCATCCCTAATGTTGTTTTGTCCGCGAACTTCTTCATGCTCGGATTCTCCCTTCATATGCACCCTTTCTTCCATGAAGTTCTTGCATACTATGACCTGGTTCCTCACCAGCTAACTCCCAAGTCCTTCCGAGTGACGGCATGCATGTACGCCCTTTATGACCAATACTTAACTATCCCTATGTCTGCGCGGGAGTTAGGATATTTCTATCAACTCAAGGAGGTAGGAAGGAAGGCCGGTATATATTACCTCACCTCATGGAACAATAGGCGTGGTCAAAGGTAATAAGCGAGGAATTTATGATTGGCAGGAGATGTTTCTTTATTGTTATGATTGTGAGAATATCATAAAAGACTTCAACTTATCTGTCAGCAAGTATCCGATCCTTTTGTAACCCGTAAACTCGTTATATCCTTCTACCCACTAGGTAATTTTATACACCATAACTCTTTTTTAGGGTTTCTAAAGCCGTCCTCCCTGTCAGGGAAGGAAGAGAAAAGGGCCAAGAAAGTTGCCAAGTTGGCCGGCAAGCTTGGTGATGGGGACAGCTTGTTGACCACGGAGGTCCTGGTACGATTGGATTTTGCGTAGCCCAAACGGGACCCTCCTCCTAAGTTTGACGAGGAAAATGACGAGAGGGCAACGTATTTCCAAGACTTGGGGGTCCCGAAATGATTCCTCGAGTTGGAGTACCGTACGCCTAGCCCAACCACATCTGGTTTGTGTAATTGCCCCTATGTGTGTGTTTATTTAAAGGCATATTTTCCTCATCGATTTGCCTTCTTGATTGTTTGTTAGTACTTATGTATTAATGTTCTTTAATGCTTGTCGCAGATTATCAATCTCACATGTATCTCATTGTTGTTCTCCTGGTATGGCATGCAAAGTTCCCAATTTTATTCAACCATCTTCCAGGTATGAGGGCCTCTTTGATGACGAGGACTTTGACCCGTTTAAAAGTATTCTCAATGCCCCCCCCCCGCTCACACACGGGGTAACCTCTAGCGCAAGCAAGGGGGATCCCTCCTTGGCAGACAAGAGAAAGCTACCAACCCTTACAAGCGGTACACCTTTGACTCCTGGAACCCGCCACTCAAAGAGGCTTAAGTCCGAATCCAAGATAGCCCCCTCTACAGGCTTCTCTCAGGATGTGCAGAACTTTTATAAGGTGTCAGGTGGTCAAATTCCCATTGAAGCTATATCTGAATGGTCTAATGTTAGACCTATGGATGTCGCCCGTGAAATGTTATTTGGTACTGCCCAGAGTTACTTCCAATAGCTGTGGATTGGGGGCAGATAGAGGCGGCCACTAGGGGTGATGCGCGATTGCGAGATGAACTCAGGGATGTGAAGAATACCCTTAAGGCTGAGGAAGATGAAACCAAAAGGTTACATGGGGAAAATAAAAGATTGAAAACCAGTGAAACTGCTCTATTGAAAAAGAAATAGAAGTTAATCAGTATGCATGATCGCGAGAAGGCAAGCATGGAGGTGGCTCACGCCCTGAGGATTAAGGAGCTCTAGTCACAGGTGGATGGTCTGACTGAGGCGGTTAAGAAGTACAAGGAAGTCATGCCTGTGAGAGAGAAAGACAAGTACTGGAGTGGCTATTCTAATGGTGGGAAGGATCAGTTACGCACCACCTGGTCAAGGGTGCCAAACTTTGACTGGTCACTCTTGGGTGCAGATGCGGTTGACCAGGTGAAGAATTTGATGTTGAGGCTGCCACCAAGGCAAAAAAGAACACTCTCACTTCTGAGGAGGTGATTGAGAAGATTCCACAGGCTGCCGCTACTACTACTGGCCCGGTTGATTTGGCTCCTGCTACCTCAAGTGTTGATATCCCGACTCCAGTTGGCACGATTGAGGAGGCTCCGGATAAGGACACCGAAATGGTGGAATCCGTCGAGGGGGATACCATCAAGATGGATGCCGTTAAGACACCAACTCCATAATTTTTCATTCTGCTTGGGCTTTCCGTTTATTATCTCGTTTTACTCAGGTTGTCCATTCTGCTTTCGAACTATTACTCATTCCGGTTTAAGAACTTGTGGCTTTGAATCAAAGGGGGTGGGCTCCAATAACGCTCCATACGTATAACGTTGAATTTGTAACTTAACTGTTTTATGGCCATGTGGCCCTGGTACTTTTGAACTTATACTATTCACGTAATGCATGTTTATTTTATTACATAAGTATTTTTTATATAAGGTTTCTGCGATAGGTGCTTGTGGGCTATCACAACTAATACATAGGTAACTCAGTTTAGACTAAAACCTCTTTCATGCTTCTCTGTCCTAGTTGTATATGAATTACTCATTGATTATTTAATCGAGCACTACTTCGTAATTGATAACTCTCACGATTCAAACTCCGAGCTCATTTGTACCATAGGGTACTAATTTGCTAAGTAAGAAAGGTGACACTATAACTTAAAACAATTCATAACTAAATGCAACTATCGAATTCTAACGAGTAATATGATTCTCCTGACTGATCCTAGGACAAGTTTACACGAGTACTTAGAGGATATATGCCACATTTATGATGATTAAATGAACTAAATGATAAATCATGAATCTATAATTGAACAGTTGGATGGTAACACAATATTGAAGCGTACTTTAGTAGTTATGGCAACACATACCTGGATAGGTAGCCACATAAATGATGTACTACATGTACCTTTGTCCGCGTAGTTACCACTCTGAGTGTGGGGGTACCGTCCGGTAACCTTATAGTATCTAGGAGCCCAAAAGGCGGGAACCTGACTCCGGGAACCTCACTGTCGATGCCCTTGAACGGTAGCCTGGGTGCCGGAGGGTCAGCCTGGAAGCCTTTGCTCCGGGAGCCCTAGTCAATTAATAAATCATATTTGGTAATGCCATGTGAGACATTCCTGCAAGGCTGCATTAGTAAAGTATTTGATAACTTATACCAGTTAACCCTTGTAACCACGTAGGTTGATGATTAAAAGATCGATGTATGCCAATCACGGTTCCATACATGCTTAATAACAAAGGAAGCCCTGTATGTCAACCAGGGTTCCATATATGACTAAAAAGGGAGGGATCCTGGTGTACCGATCAGGGTTCCACACAAGCCCAAATAATGAAGGGATCCATGTATGCCGATCAGGGTTCCACACAAGCCCAAATAATGAAGGGATCCATGTATGCCAATCAAGGTTCCATACATGCCCCTAATGACCAAGTAAGCCATGTGAACCATTCAAGGTTCCATACATGTATGGTAATAAAGGGATCCATGTGTGCCGATCAGGGTTCCACACAAGCCCAAATAATGAAGGGATCCATGTATGCCAATCAGGGTTCCATACATGCCCTAATGACCAAGTAAGCCATGTGAACCATTCAAGGTTCCATACCTGTCTGGTAATAAAGGGATCCATGTGTGCCGATCAGAGTTCCACACAAGCCCAAATAATGAAGGCATCCATGTATGCCGATTAGGGTTCCATACATGCCCTAATGACCAAGTAAGCCATGTGAACCATTCAAGGTTCCGTACATGTCTGGTAATAATCATGAAAAGTTTAAAATTCTGATAATTTCAACCTATTAAGCTAAGAGGTGTATTCACTACTACCCCCTAGTTCTGGATGGTAGCCTGGCTTCCATGTAGAACTACGCTTGTAGGTCTTCCATACTTTCTAAAATATTTACAAGTGGTAAATGTAAAAGGAAACAATCAACTTCTACTTTCACAGAAAATTAAAAGAGTACGATTACATCAAATTTCATCCAGACAGGGTGTGCATCCACTACTCCCCGGGCATCTACTGAAAATCATGAAATCCTAAGAACTAAATAGGAAATGACACAACCACAACTAGTAGGTTGCCTTTATTCATCCTAAGCCTGAAAGAGGCCTACCTTTGCTTTGAAAAGCGTTTTATTGGTAATACTTCTTTAGGTGTTCGGCACTCCAAGCATGGGGAATAGTGTTCCTATCCATGTCTTCAAGGTGGTAGGTGTCTTCCCAAAAAATAGACTTTATTTTGTAAGGCCCTTCCCAATTTGCTCCAAAGGTCCCATGCCCGGGAACCCGCATATTGGGCATCATTCTTCTCAGCACTAGGTCGCCGACCTTGAGAGGTCGAGGGCATACCTTGTTCTTGTAGTATTTGCGGGTCCTCTGCTGGTAAGTCGCAAGTTTTAGCTGGGCAGTAGCCCGGGTTTCTTCCAGCATGTCCAGGGCTAACCTCTTATTTATTTCATTTGATTCTTGATTAAAATTATCCCTCCGGTAGGATCCTGTCCCGACTTCCACAGGGACCATAGCCTCACAGCCATTGGCTAGAACGAAGGGAGTCTCTCCGGTAGTGGACCTGGGAGTGGTATTGTAAGACCATAAGACCATTGGGAGCTCCTCTGGCCAGTTTCCTTTTTTGACTTCCAACTTGGCTTTCAAAGTGTGCTTAATGATTTTGTTCACAGCTTCCGTCTGCCCATTTCTTTGGGGGTGGCAAACGGCTGAAAAATCTTTCTTTATTCCCAAGTTTTCACATAGACTCCTCATTTCCTTACTATCAAATTGTTTGCCATTATCTGAAATCAACTTGTATGGTACCCCGTACCTACATATATTGGCTCTCTTAACAAATTCTTTCAGCTTACCGGCAGTGATGGTAGCCAGAGGCTCCGCCTCAGCCCACTTGCTAAAGTAATCAACAGCTACCACAACATATTCACACCACTTCTGCCTTTGGGAAGCTCCCCAATCAGGTCAATTCCCCATATTGCAAAGGGCCAGGGGCTTCCGATGGGCCTTAATTCTGCAGCCGGGTTGCTATTGAAGTTAGCAAACCTTTGACATTGATCACAAGCTTTAGCAAAGTTGTAAGGATCAAATTTCATGGTAGGCCAGTAGTAGCCCTGTCGAAGCACCTTATGGGCAAGGGAGGTACCCCCCGAGTGATTACCATAGATGCCTTCATGGATTTCCTTTAGGATATATTCACATTCATTTCCAGATATGCATTTAAGCAGAGGTTGGTTAAAACCCCTCTTATATAGGATGTCATCATAAATCATATAACGGGCAGCCTTGTATTTGAGTTTCTGGGCTTCATCTTTATCTTCCGGAAGCACCCCCTTGGTGATGTACTCACGTATTGGGGTTGTCCATTGGCTTTCCGCGGAAGATTATATCTCCATAACCTCCTCTCGATGGATACTTGGCTGGAGTTGAACTTCAAGGGGAATCACCCCTAAGAGAACAGCTTCTTTCTGGGATCCCAACTTGGCAAGGGCATCAGCATTGGCATTCTCCACCCTTGGGATCCGATTCAGATTCAGTAATTTGAACTTACTAATAAGTTCTTGGGCATACCTCATGTAGAGTTCAGTGCGGGGACCTCTGCTCTGGAAGCTCCCTTTTATTTGCCATACAATTAACATAGAATCACTGAAAACATTCAAGTATTCCACCTTCATTTCCAAAGCTAATCTTAGCCCAGCAATCAAAGCCTCATATTCAGCATCATTGTTGGTAGCCCTAAAATCGAAATGTATGGCACTTTGCATGCGGTACCCCTCTGGGCTTACCAACTCTATTCCTGCACCTCCTCCATTGTTGTTTACTGCTCCATCAACATACAAGTTCCACCATAATTGGGGGCCCTCGGTATCCCCTTCGGTAACTGAGGGTACCGGGGTACATTCTTCTCCGGTAACCTCGAAATCTAGAGGAAACTCCAGTAAGAAGTCAGCCAGTGCCTGACCCTTGATAACAGTTCGTGGCTTGTAATCGATATCGAACTATCCCAGCTCGACGGCCCATTTTATCATTCTACCAGAGGCTTCCGGCTTGTGCATCACTTGCCTTAGAGGGAAGGATATTCTCACTTCAACTTTATGAGCCTGAAAGTAAGGCCTTATCTTCTTGGAAGCCAATATCAGCGCATATGCCAATTTCTCCATGCTGGGATACCGGGTTTCCACATCCAACAGCCTTTTGCTCACATAGTATACCGGGTATTGTACTTGCTCTTCCTCTCGGATCAACACAGCACTTATATAATATTTGGAAACAGCAAGATATAGGATGAGTACCTCACCTTCCAAAGGTTTGGAGAGCAATGGTGGGCTTCCCAACTGTTCCTTTAGCTTTTTGAAGGCTTCCTCACATTTTGGGGTCCATTCAAAGTTTTGACCCTTCTTGATTCCCTTAAAGAACTCTTTGCATTTATCGGAAGACCGGGACACAAACCTATTTAGGGCTGCCACCCTTCCGGTAAGCCCTTGGACTTCCCTAACATTCCTTGGGGACCTCAGTTCCAGCAATGCCTTGATTTTAGCAGGGTTTGCCTCGATCCCTCTGTGGTTCTCAATGAATCCAAGGAATTCTCCAGACTCCACACCAAAGACACATTTCTGGGGGTTCAGTTTCATCCGGTACTTCCTTAGGATATCAAACATCTCAGATAGGTGCAACACATGGTCGGCTGCCACCTTTGATTTGACCAACATATCATCAATGTAGACTTCCATGGTTTTACCAATCTGTTCTTTAAACATCATGTTTAATAGTCTTTGGTAGGTAGCCCCGACATTCAGCAGCCCAAATGGCATCCCCACGTAACAATACAATCCTCTATCAGTTATGAAGCTGGTATGCTCCTGATCCGGCTCATACATCGGTATCTTGTTATACCCGGAGTAGGCATCCATGAAACTTAACAGAGCATGGCCTGCCGTAGCATCCACCAGTTGATCAATTCTGGGTAGCGGGAAGCGATCCTTAGGGCACGCCTTATTTAGATCAGTAAAGCCAACACATGTCCTCCATTTCCCATTGGGCTTCCGGACCAGTACCGGGTTTGCCAGCCATGTTGGGTAGAAGGATTCTTTAATCAAGCCAGCCTTCAGTAACCGGTCTACCTCTTCCTGGAGGGCGGTAGCCCTTTCACCACTGACAGGCCTTCTTTTCTGCCGTATACCCCTTCTCTCAAGGTCAATATTCAAGTGGTGGCACATGACTTTTAGGTCAATCCCAACCATGTCAGAGTGACACCATGCAAACACATCTAGGTTGCTTTTAAGGAAAGAAGTCAACATTTCTCTTGTCTTTTCATCTAGCTGTTGCCCAATTTTCAGGACTTTACCAGGATCTTCAACATCCACCAGTATGGGAATAGTATCCTCGGCAGCCCCTGCTTTTTCCAGGGTATCGGGCATCCTGGGATCAATATCGATTTCAACCGAGAGCCATTTCACCACTTCCTGGTTTTCATTCTTTAGCATTTCTTCATCTAGATCATCATTTGTGGCATCTTTCACTATGCCTTCCACTGGATTGTTTTGAATTTCATCATTTTTCTCGGCAGCTTCCAACAACAAACTTTGTGGTGGTACTACCCCTCGAAAAATAGGAACCTCTTCAGTAGGTTCCTCTGGCAGTTCCACTATCATGATGGTGTTGCATGAAGCCTTTTCAAACTTCTGTGGCTCTAGCCCATGGCTTCTCATTAGAGCTTCCCCTTCAGCCTTTTCCTCATCTTGGATAAATTTATCTGCCCTCTCGGCAGCCTGCACAGCTTTGTTATAGCATTCCCTTGATTCATATTGACATCCTTTCATACATCCAATGCCATTTAGGGTAGGGAACTTCATTTAGAAGTGATATATTCATGAGATTACCACTCTCATATCTGTTAACACCGGTCTACCAAGTATAGCATTATGAGAGATGTCTTCGTGTACCACCATAAACTCAGCCATCTGGGTGGCCTTACAAGGATCCACACCCAATGTCAACGGCAGCTAACCTTTCCCATGATTTGTACCGGGTTACCAGTGAACCCATATAGCTCATTATTGGTAGGCAGCAATTCCTTATCCAGAAGCCCCAATTTCTGGAAAGTGGTGTATGCCAAGATATTTACTGAACTTCCATTTTCAATTAGCACCCTGTGCACATTCATTCCACCAATGCTTATGGTTACCACCAAGGCATCATTATGAGGGTGGTGAACCCACTTGGCATCCTCATTAGTAAAAGAAATATCATCGGTTTCCCCTTTGAACAGCTTAGGGAGCCTTTCGGCAAGGTAGAAAACATTTGTAAGGGGCTTTCCCCTGGCTTCCCGGGCATACCGGTTCCTGGAATTCCGGCTGGCACCCCCCAAGTAAGGGCCACCAAAGATGGTCTGGATGCTAGGAGCTCGGGTAGTCCTATCCTGGTTTCTCGGAGTTTTATCTTTGCTATCTCTCCCCTCCTTATACTTCTTAGCTTCTTGAGCCACAAATTCGGTCAGGTATCCGTTTCTGATCAATTCTTCAATTTTATCTATCAAGTGCCTGCAATCGGCAGTCATGACCATTTACCTCATGGAAAGCACAGTATTTCCCCTGATCCTTCTTTCCCGGAGGTCGTGCCCGGTAGGGCCTGTGGAACAGTCCACTTTTCTCATTCACTTCAAGAATATGGCTGATGGGCACAGTCAAAGGAGTGTACTGTGAATATTTCTGAAATTTCACCCTTAGAGTGAGTCTGTCCTTGGCAGAAATTCTATCCTTGGTTGTGTTGACAGCAATCGGGGCAGTCTTGTCATCATACCGAGGGGCTCCCAAATCGGCGGTACCACTCCCGGAAGCCCTCTTGTTGGAATCCCTTTTAGGGCTGTAAGAACGATTTCTCTTGTTTCTGTTCCAACCCCTGGAATCTTTGGATAACTTGGCCATTGACTCTTCAATCACCTTATGGCGTTCCGCCTGCTGGTAGAACTCAACTAGCATTGCAAGCTCTCCAATTTGTAACTCTTTCCATAACTCAGTTCCCGGCCTAACCCCGGCTATCAAGAAGTTCTTTAGAGTTTCATCAGAAGCCTTCTTCACTTTTGGCACTTGTTCATTAAATCTTTTGAAGTATTGCCTTAGAGTCTAAGGTTCATCGTACTTGATATTAGCCAGAGTATTGACCGGTGGGGCATAGGCCACGGTAGCCCTGAATTGAGAGATAAATTGATCTCCCATCTTCCTCCAGGACTTAATAGATCCTTCAACCAATCTTTTAAACCATTGGTGGGCATTCCCACTCAGAGTGGAGGCTAGTACTCTGCACCTAGCTAGGTCTTCCACTTGGTACACATCCATCTCCGTATTAAAACGGCTCAGGTACTCAACAGGATCTGAGTTACCATTGAACTTCAAATATGTGTTCATCTTAACGAACCTTGGCATGGGTGCCTTCTTCACCTTCGCAGAAAATGGTGAGCCGAAAATGACTCCAGATTTGAATTTTTTCTCCTCCTTGATTTTTTTCAAGGCCTTTTTCCAATCAGACATTTTGAATTGCCCACTCTCACCATCTGAAAGCATATCACTTCCAGAATCATCATCTTCATAAGCTGTCTTACTCTTCCTGGGAACCAAACTCTGATTAGAGCTGGAATCCCGATCGGTACCCCCATCGGTAGGGACCCTGGTAGAGCGTGATTTCCTGCTCCTATGTCCAGAGGAGTGACCACTTTGTCTGTAACTCCTTCTGCCGTCAGATTTAGACCTCCTGGAATTACTCCTTGGGGGTACCGAGTGGGATCTCTCCCTGCGTTCCCGGGAACCTTGAGTGCGGGAACCCTCATTATCATCTCTTTCGTCCTTGTTTCCTGTATGACTCAGTTTATGATGAAGGTCTTTGTTGGTCAGCTTTTTGCTGATTCTGTCAAAGACACTCAGGCTTCTAGTCGGTGAGCCTTCGGTACCCTGGGCTTCCGGGTCATCCGACTGGTCACCTTCATATTCTTCAGCTTCAGACTCTTTTACCTCTTCTTCATCAGATGGAGCATAGTCCGTATTGTTCTCAACATTATCTCCAGATTCAAAATTCAACCTCGTCGGAGTCACGTTCTTCTTTTTTGACTTCGACTTACATTCCTTTTGCCATCTTTTCATTTTCTCGGAACCTTTTTCCAAGTCATTAACCCTTTCATTCATCGTGACCAAATAGTCCATAATGTCTTTTATTGCTGACATCACCATCGCCACTTTTGTTTCATCCATTACCATCCTGAGACGGTGTCTTATCACTGTCGGAATTGTCACTCACCATATCTCCTCCAAACGGCGATTTTTGAGGCCCCTCCTTCAGGCGCCAATTGTTGTGGGAGGAATTTATCACAAATTAGGAGGCCTGCTGCTGGAATAGCGCCAATAAATACGAAATCGTCCAACCACCTAGAAAGGCTCGTAGTTGGAGATCAATGATTAGCTGCCCGGAAAGGCTCACAGCTAGAGGTTTCCGAAGAACACGAGAGGTGTTCCTCGGAGGATCGGACTGAATCTACGGGAATTAGAGCTCAAGGACCGAATGTTGGCCTGCCAAGAACCCTAATGATGATGTGTCACACAAGAGTATACGTTCTCTATGTTACTCAAGGTGTCAAAGTGTCTAAGAAGATCCCGTAAACTGCCTACATACCACTATTTATAGTGGATCAAGCCCGTATGTAGTTCTGTTATGATATATTCGGTTGTTTATGATGAATTATCCCATTTCTGAAGGGATTATGACTGATATTTCTGATAATAATCGTGTATTATGTATATAATCACGCTACCAAGCTGTATTAGGACTGTTGGAAGTCCATTCCTTGATGTTTATCTCAAGAATATATGAATTATCATGATTTTGTGTCATTTATCAAGTAAATATGAAGTATATCCTCTAATAACTGAATATATATCTGATAAGGAGTGTCAATCTAGTGCAAATATGTGCTCCTACTAAGTAGGAGGCCTGCCTTACCTGAATTAGCGGCTTATTCTGGCTTCCGACGGAAGCTGGGGATACCGCCCAGTAGCCTGGCTCCGGTATCCCCTTCGGTACTCCCATCATGGAAGCTACATCAGGAGCACTACTAGATGACTGGTAGTGGTCATCGGTCACCTGCAAAGGGATGCCTTTGGGACCCTAAGTCACACATTTCCTTGCTGCCGTGCACATGGTAACCCCTAGGGCTACCATGGGCCCTTGAAAATCTGACAGATTGCTTATTTTTCTCATGAATCTGATACTAAATCCTCTAATAGACCTAAATCTAACCATACAAGATTTTGGTCACAACAAAACTTATACTTTGAACTCCTGGGACTAACTGTTGATGTAAACGAATCATCGCCATCCACAAAGCCTGTTACCTGAGACAATGCTGGGGTCACCAAAGGTGTACTCGTCCTTAAAACCTCAAATTTCTGTAATGTTCCAATACTGTATTTTTATTCTGATTTTCAAATTACTGTATTTACAGATGCAAACGTGATTTCATTTAATCTTTTTAGGGAACATGAAGCAGATGTTAGCGTCATACTTGAACAGTTGAACAGGCACATCATCATGAGTTCACAACACATTAACACTATATTACATATATATATATATATATATATATATATATATATATATATATAATGGCTTTTGCTCAAATACAAACCAATCCTTAAATACAAACTATAAACTAACACTAGATTAATTATATTTCATTTATTCTAAGGTTCCCGCTAAGGGTACCTTCACAAAAAATGCTTAAAATAATTGGCTCTATCCACCAAAAAAAAAAAACTTGCCGTGGAAATGCGAAGCATTTAAGACAGTAAACGGATGAGTTAGGTAGTCATGAGGGCCGCAAGCCCTCGACACACCCGTCAATCGTCTATTGCCTTTACCATTGATTGTCATTTCTTACAACTTTAGAATGATAAAGGCGCGAAGCACCGTACAAGAAGGTGCGAAGCACCATTAACCAGTGAAATCCACTGCCACGTCATCACGTGAACAGTGATTTTTTTTTTTTTTGCTGAATGGGGCCAATTATTTTAAACACTTTTTGTATTGGGGTACCCCTAGTTTGATCATTAGATTAGCATAAAATATTGAATTATTGTTTAGTTTGTAGTTTATAGTTAATTTTAGTTTGTAGTAGAGCAGGACCCTATATATAATATATAATAGCCACGGCCTTGATAATTTATCATAATGCATAAGCACAATGCTCCTTCTCTAAGCAAGTATATCTGAAAAGTAAAAACCAACAGTATGATTCCGGGCACCTCTTTAAAACTACATTACTTAGTAACTTGTAATAATTAAAACTATATTTTAAGATAAATTACCATACTAATGCTATGTTCACTTCACTTGAATGGAATGAGGGAAGAATGGAATGAAATTTATACTCTAATTTGGGGAAGGTTGGAAAAAATGTTTAAATTTTCATTCCTTACTTCATTCCTTTCCACACAATTTAAACTAAAGTTCTAACCCACATGTTTTGGAAGGAATGCTCCATTCCCAATCATCATCATTTTCCTTGCAATTTTCATCATAAAAAATTATTTCTCCCTCATATTTGTTCATTATTTCCCCCAACATCCCTTCTTTCTTCATAAATTTTGTTTACAATTTTCATTCCATTCTTACCTCATTCCATTCTCCCCAAGTGAACAGAACCTAAGGCTTCGGGCGAGGAAGTAAACTGCTAGTGGATAAAACTAAAATTTTTCTCTTGCAATACTTGTAGGGAACAAAACGACATACAAAACAGATGAGGCCCTATTAGACATAGCCATATTCCTTACGGAATACATTCTGTATAAATATAATCCTTTTATCTTTTTGAACATTTGAACTTGCTGGCAAGTGCAAGATGACTATGAAAATGATGCAGAAGAAGACATTCCAACTTCATTCTTCTGAACAATCCTCAGCCGCTTCACCCTATCTGC
The DNA here is from genome assembly GCA_036435485.1 of Saposhnikovia divaricata. NCBI lineage: Eukaryota > Viridiplantae > Streptophyta > Magnoliopsida > Apiales > Apiaceae > Saposhnikovia > Saposhnikovia divaricata. The sequence goes on from JAZHRN010000131.1 coordinate 20,123,983, forward strand.
AAATTCCCTGTTCATAATAATCAAACGTAAATCAAACATAACACAAAAATGTAGTAAAAGAATCTTGTAACAAATTTAAAATTTACCTCCAAGGGACATCACCAGCAATCCTCCATTGTTCATTTGTATCTTTATAAAACAAGCAAAACTCTGATGCAATATCGAAAAGACGTAATCTTGACAGAGATTGTATCCCTAAACAACATGATTTCACAACAAATTATTAAGTGATCAGAAAATCACAACAAATTAACAAGAATTCTAAACAAATAATTACATACCAAACATGTCTTCAAGTTGCATTGCAAGACTGGAGTAATCAGAGTGATCAAACACACATATTTTTCGACCTACAGCTACACCATCCATATTAACCTTAACATAAGCACACCGTCGTTTGCTTTTAACTCCATCTGTGGAGTCAGTACAATCGTATGTTATATTTCTAGTGAACTCAAAGTCTGTTCTCAGCTGTGGATGCAGTTCTTGCCAGTCTACCAGGTCTCCATAATCTTCTGAGGTTACAAATATTCAATATTAATTAATGTCAACTCAATGAACAATTACAGTCCGTACTCTTCAAGAACAAATTATCTTAGCACAAAAAGACAGAAATATAGAATGAAGCATACCGTGTTCGGATGGATGATAAGCCTGAGGCTGCAAAGTTCTAAGACTAAGACCCAAGTCAATCATATCACCAGCTTCTTTCCCTTGATAATATACAGAAGATAGACTTCCATGACTTGGAAAATACCCTGAGTTGGTGGAGTCCATTTGATTGATCAATAAACCCACTGTCAGTCAGAAATATGGTTCAAGTGAAAGTTCCATACATATTTATACGAAAACACAAGTGACACATGAAAGACCAGAAACATGAATGCTATGACAAACAAAGTCGAGCGGAGAGGAGACATGGAAAAACAACACCACTTTTTACCATACTATCGATCATCGAAAAGAGGTTAATGCATTCTGACATAATTAACATGCAGAAACTCCCAGAGGAAGAAGGGATCAGCACAGAAGAAGAACAAGGAATGGGAGTAGATGATCCAAGGAAAAGTTGGTTTGGATTTTGCTACCCGACATAGCTACAAAGACGTTTTTAATCAGCTTGTGTTCTGGCACATGACGGATCAAAGACAAGAAGACAGACCACCATAATGAAGGTAGATCTTGGACCGACATGTGTACTACCGCTATAAAATCGTAAGTAAATGCTTACCATATTACGATTTATTACTTGGAGAGCATCTCCAATAAAAGTTGTCAATTTTTTATACAAATCTATTCCAATAGTTGGCAAATTTAAAAGTTGTCAATGTGGTTCTATACATCAATTTTATATTATCTTATAAACACATATTATATATTCTAAATAAAATTGAAAATTTGGATATTTAAATTACTTAATTCCCTCCTGTAATGATTTTTTTCCTTTTTTTGACAGTACTTTAATATAAAATATCAAATGATTTAAATTTTTAAATATAAAATAATATTATCTTTACATCAATATCATTTGGTTAAATGAAAATAGTGAAAAAAAATGATATTTTTTTTCTTTTTTTCTCATGTGCATTAATGATATTAGATATGTGAGATATTTAGAAAAAAAGAAAAAAACATTTAAATAGATAATAAAATATGGGAGATATAAAAAAGGATAAAGTTAAATACACTTTTGGGGAGTTGTATGTGTTTTAACTAAATGGTCAAGTTGCAAACTTTGGTTCGCAACTTGAAGGCAACATTGATCCTCCAATAGGTGGGCAACCAAAGATGTGATGCCACATATGATTTGGCAACCCCTATTGAGCATTTCCAAGAGTCTCTTAAATCACTCTTAAATATATTATAAAATAATAGCTCTTAATGATTTAATGTGCATTCATCTCCAACAATGCTTCTTATATTGACTCCTCATTTCATTTTATATTATTAAAATAAGCTACATCCATAAAAGTATAAAAGTAAGTGGATAGAGATAGAATATTGTCTTATAAATTTATCATATAATATTAGTTAAGAGTTGCTAGTAGCTCTTAAAAATTGAGGAGAGAATAGAATTTTAGTGAATTTAGAGCATCTCCAAGAGCCTCTCTACTTGAGCTCTTAACTCAAAAAATGAGGAGAGAGAATGAAAATGTTGCTCCAAGAGACTCTTAGTGGCTCTTAAAAACACTAAGAGCCTCTTCTCTTTCCTCATTTCTAAGAGCCATTAGTAGCTCTTAACTTATATTTTAATAATAAACTATTCATGTCCACCAATTCTTACACAACTTTTGGTTATAGTGGGGTTGATTTATGAATAAATTATAAGTAAAGAACTAATATAAAGAGTATTGTTGGAGTTTGACACATAAACCAATGTAATAACTTGCTAAGAGCCATTAATTTATATTATTTTTAAGAGTGAATGTAGGAGTCTCTTGGAGATGCTCTTAAGAATCATTAGGAGTCTCTTGGAGTGAAAAAATTTCATCTCTCTCCTCAAATATCAAGTTAAGAGTCATTTTAAAAGTTTATTGGAGATGTAAGAGCATCTCCAAGAGGCTCTCTATTGTAACTCGTAACTCAAAAAATGAGGAAAGAGAATAAAAATCAAGCTCCAAGAGACTCTTAGAGGCTCTTTAAAAAGTTAAGAGCTTCTTCTCTCTCCTCTATTTTAGGAGCAACTAGTAGCTCTTAACTTAATATTTTATTATTAAAATAGTGGTTCTTCTCTCTCATCTATTGATTGTTTGTCCAAGTGGAATTGAAATATGAATAAAATATAAAATAAAGAGTCATAATAGAGAGCATTGTTGGAGTTGACACACAAATCAATGTAATAACTTGCTAAGAGCTTAATTGTTTATAATATATTTAGAGCATCTCCAAGAGACTCCTACATTCACTCTTCAAAATAATATAAATAAATGGCTCTTAGCAAGTTATTACATTGGTTTATGTGTCAAACTCCAACAATCCTCTTTATATTAACTCTTTATTTATATTTTATTCATAAATTAATCCCACTATAACCAATAGTTGTGCAATAATTGGTGGACATGTATAGTTTATTATTAAAATATAAGTTAAGAGCTACTAGTGGCTCTTAGAAATGAGGAGAGAGAAGAGGCTCTTAGTGTTTTTAAGAGCCACTAAGAGTCTTTTGGAGCAACATTTTTATTCTCTCTCCTCATTTTTTGAGTTAAGAGCTTGAATAGAGAGCCTCTTGGAGATGCTCTTAGGAGTGAGCTAAGAGATTCTTGGAAATGGTCTTATTAGAGCATCTCCAAGAGTCTCTTAGCTCACTCCTAAATATATTATAAACAATTAAGCTCTTAGCAAGTTATTACATTGATTTGTGTGTCAACTCCAACAATGCTCTCTATTATGGCTCTTTATTTTATATTTTATTCATATTTCAATTCCACTTGGACAAACAATCAATAGATGAGAGAAAAAAACCACTATTTTACTAATAAAATATTAAGTTAAGAGCTACTAGTTGCTCCTAAAATAGAGGAGAGAGAATAAGCTCTTAACTTTTTAAAGAGCCTTTAAGAGTCTTTTGAAGCTTGATTTTTATTCTCTCTCCTCATTTTTTGAGTTAAGAGCTACAATAGAGAGTCTCTTGGAGATGCTCTTAGTAGTAGTGTAGTACAAGACCATAAAACAAATTTTCATCGTGTGGCCACCTTAGACTAAATCTATCTTCATGTACTAAACAAAAAGAAGACAATAATTTATTAATTTCTCTTCACATTTATAACAGTTGAATTAAAACAATCTCCCGAATTTGTCATCACCAATTTTCTCGGTTAACAAGTTTCTAAAGCAAATTCCATAATAATAATATATAGTTATATCAGACATGTATTGATAATCGATAATTTTTAAAAATAGATTTAGACATTAGTTAACATCAGTCAAAAGTAAGGGGATCTGCAGAGTGATATAAGCATCGGTTAAGCATTTGCTAATATCGGCAATTCTATTGAGGCTTGAACCAAATATTTTAGTCTGCAACCCTTGCATATATCTGTACTCCTGCCGAGTTGCATAAAATCTTTGCTGTACTTTCTTCTTTTATTTAAGAGTTCAAAAAAAAAAAACCCATCTGAGGATTTATTTACATATTAATATGTTGATCAGTCCAACTACATAACACTATGAAATATAACAAAAACAAGGATACATGACATGTTAATCGGTCCAACCACGTAAACAAACGTAATTATGCTGGTCAGTCTCACTCGAAAGTGAAGATCCGAACAAGTTTAGATGTCAACCTTAGTCCTTGTCCAGTCGTCCCTATCTACTACTAAGAATATGGAACTCACTCGAATTGAAAGTAAAGATCCGAATAAGATTAGATGTCCCAACCTTGCTCCTCGGCCCTCTCTACTAAGAATGTGGGACTATTGTCCTCTATACATGTTCTTCAAAGTTAAGTCCAAGAAAGTTTCAAAAGTAGTACAACCACATCAAATCCAAAAAAGAATTTCGTGTTCCAACTGGTGAAGATGTCCAGCGCACATTATTGAAGTTCTTTGAAGCAATGTCCCAATGTATTTACTAAATGTACTAGACTAGCCTTTATCCCCACAATGACATGTAGAAGTTCCAATAGACATAGAGGCGAACTCTCTGGAAGGTGTTTGCCTCATGACACATTGTATGCCTGCATACATTAATCTGGGTGTAAATGCAAGTAAATACATTATGAAATTGGCTATACGTACAAGCGTATACATGATCAACGGCCTCCAATTAACCAAGACACTGAAGCTAACACATAGCAAGATATATACTAGTAGACGCAACTATAAAATGGGAAGTACAAATAACAGCAAGAATACAACTACCTGCCGACCTCCCACCAAATGATGATGAGCATAAGATGGTCCTTCGGGCAAGTGACCGGTATCAGGAATTAGTTTGACTCTCTAGTTACCAAGTGACACCAATTAAGTTAACACACATTGTATGTTTGTGTGTGTTCTACTTCCACGGCAACTGAAAACTAGTATAGAAATTGACTGAAGACTCTTAAAGATGTTAAAGTCCAAATTCATTGTCTGTTAAAGAACAATAAGATTAACAAGGCCTTTACCTACAAAATCATTTTGGTTCAGGCATTTGCTCACATAATCTCACCAAGTGGGAGCTATTTTCATTGTTACTGTTCCAGCTGTTAAAATCAGGTCCGCTTGTGTAGGACTTGATCTTGGGACTAGTCCATAACGTTCAAAGTTGAATCATGAGCCTATTAGTGAAGCAAATTCAATGAAGCAACAACTGGTACCATAGAGAAACGGTAAGCACCAATCAACTAAATGTTGCAATTTAGGGATTAAACAGATGATCACCGTGAGTTTATTACAATTAACTGTCAATAGATCTAATATGAATCAATACATATAACATCCCCCTTCAGAAGCTAAACAATATTAATCACAGTTCAAACAAAACTAAAAACAGCTATGGAAATCAATAATAATTTAACAGAGGAAATTACTATGACGGCCCCGGAAGTCCCAGTGCAAACACAATCCCTTTATCAACCTTGTGCTCCTAAGGAGGCTTGAGGTCCATCTTGTAATTGCGATGGCACCACAATGCTTCACCAACACTGTACCATTCCCTTCTTCACAATCAAGTTGACACACTCCTCTGCCACAAACACAATACAAAACCTCAATCAAACCAGCTAGAAAACCCTAACCAGCTTAAATCGATAAAATGGTAATTCACACACCAACAATCAACACAAAACCAAAACTACCAAACACATACAAACATAAAATCAACCTAACACAAATTGTAATCTCCAACAAAAACATATATATACATACGCAAAAGACAGTTTAACAGTCTGCAAAAATTTAATCTTTATATATATGTTTATATATAACTGGTCGCTATTGTCAAAAAAATGTTTCCATATATATATAGATGTTAATGTAGAAATGTTACGGAGTAATATAATTTGTCAATAATATTGTTGCGGATCTCTTTAAATCATCCAGCGCAGTACCTTACAAGAATGAGGTTGGTACCCAACTGATTCTGGATATAAATTTCTAACTCAATCATTTTAGATACTCCTACAAACAAAGCCTCCACTACTAAAAGCTACTACAGTCAAAATTGTTTGTATTTAGCAATTCTAATTTAACTTTTGATAGTTAGGCGACTTCCGACGGCGGAGGAAGGTTGAGATCGAGATCAAGAGGCTTTCTCCGCTCAATGTAATTGTAATCCACGACGGACGATGAATCCGAGTCGCTTTGAGGATGCGATGATCTCAAGTTGTTGAAATTGTTAATGTGAATATCGTTTACAGCGTTTGATCTCGACAGCGCGTGGTACAAAAACACCGGACGCGCCACCGGGAAGATCGTCGGATGATGAACAGCGCTCGGCGCCAGGCAGAGATCAAGCGACGGCGGAGCTCCGGCGGAGGTCGACGATTCAACGGTGCTGCTCTGGCTAGGGCTGCGAGCATTAGTCCCGGACGTCTTAATCGGAGTCGCCGCGGCGATGAGCTCCATCGACGTCGGGAAGTTGGTCTTAGCTTTCACACCGCGAAACTCACGAGCCGCAGCGTCATACGCACGCGCCGCCTCTTGAGCCGTATCAAATGTACCCAACCAAACGCGGCTCTTCTTGGCCGGATCTCTTATCTCGGCGGCGTAACGTCCCCAGGGCCGCTTACGTACGCCTCTGTATCTGGTTTCTCTGGTGACGTCGAGTCTATCGGGAGGAGGCACTGGCATTGGCATTGTGTTGGTGGAAGTTGGTTAGATAATGTAAGTATAGGTGTGTGTATATGATAAGAAGCAAGGTGGTGGATGGTGTGAGTTATATATATATATATGTGTGTAGGAGGAAGATGGGGAGAGTGAGTAGACGCGTTGAGATAGAGGTGAATGGTGTAGGGGCATTAATTAGTTTAGGTCCTCATCCGGGGGCTACATTTATGAACTTTTACTGTCTTCTTAACCCACACACGTCATCCACCTTCCTTTTCTCTTTCTCTCTTTTTGCTGCCGATTTTAGGGTGTCTATTTTTTCATTACTGTTTTAGTTTTATTTTTTTTATAGGAGCACGGTTGTACAACTCGATCTTTGGTATAAATCGGTTGAGGTACCGATTTAAGATTAATTGTATAATCGGGGATTAATCGGATTAATCGTATAATCGGGGATTAATTGAAGTATTAATCGGATATTATAATAATATTTAATATATTAGTCTAATTTACAATTAAATATATCATTTTAAATAAATTCACAGGATTAATCGGATTTCAAAAATCGAATCGGTTGGTTACCTTACAGAGGATTAATCAGAGATTAATTGGTTAAATCGGGGATTTTTAGAATAGGAGTATATATTTTCTTCAATTTGAAATACAGTTTTTTTTTATGGTGTACTGTCAAACTGTTAATAATAGGTAAAAAAAAAATTCCTCTATTACTATATTGATATGGGCTAAAAGTAAGCCCTAAAGACACATTTAATGTGGCATTAATTAGACCTGGAATGGTTCAAACGTGGGGCCCACCAGATGGGCCCAAACCCTATTTATAATATTAATTTCGTAATTAATATTAAGGGTAATAAACAACTTAACAAATAAGAGTCAAACAAGGATATTACTCTTGCCTGACTTAGCCTCCAAGATACATATTTCAACATGGAAACTGATTCCTATAAGGAAGAGATCTAGAATCTTCCTCAAGGAAGACTTGTCCACCAAGTCTCTGACTCCTACCATATTTCTAGGGCTTCTCAGCCTATATAAAGGGTCTAACCCCTCATCTCAGAACTACGTTTTTGGGCAGAGCTCAATACGTCACTTACGTTTTGGACACAGCTCCATACGTTACCCACCACGTTTTGGCTTAATCCTCGAATAAGGACATACAAGCCACTGCGTCCTAGGTGAGCTCTCGCCGCCATAGCCTCGAGGGCACCATCACCTAGAACTACGTCTTGACTTGATTCTCAATAACGAGATAGTAGGCATTCTGTGAGGACCGATCAGTCTCGTAACACGGAAACAGCCATTAAAGCTCGAAGCTCAACCACCCTAGCATTAATTACAAATCGTAACCTAGTTTTTATTCCACAACATTTGGCGCCGTCTATGGGAAGAAGACATCAACCATGGTTAGCACACGAAGAACTGCACCAGGCTCTACCGAAGCTTTACCAATCAGCTCCGCTCCGCCTCTTACCTCTGGGACAACCACGTTTGAACAAGGGACGATCCCCCAAACTTAAGTTTCTCAGCCTCCAGGGACGAATCCCCCTGCTGGGAGTACGCTGCCTATGGTTGTCCATCCAGAACAGGGAACCAACTCTCTTCAGATGGTGATCTCTCCTCTGGTTGATCCTAACCACCCTCCATCTGGGGTACAGATCCATACTACGGATCTCCCCATAAATACCAACCCAATGTATGGGTTGCCCAACTACCCCCCTGTTCGAGAACCTGGACCGAGTGGTCATGCTTTGCAGATCCGAGATCGCGAGTACCTAGACTACTCCGGCCCCTATACTACTGATTCGACATCTGAGGATGACGATGATGACCGTGACGAGGCCCCAAGGAGGCGACGTGCTAGTAGAGAGCTCCGAAGGAGGGCCCGAAGAATCCATGATGGACCTCCACAAACGATTGAGGAAAGGATCAAGGCTCATGAGGCTGAGATCCAGAGGTTGAAAGATGACGCCGCCAGAGAGCAAGCAAGGCAGAATCAAAGTCTGCATCGACCTCCTCCAATCTCAGGAAGGGTTCTCGTCATAGATCTGGAGAGGTCGTCTAGGAGACGAAGAAGGGTCGATACCTCTACTGAAGGAGCAACGAGGGCGGAAACCCCCAGAAACAACCCCAAGGATCTGGAGGCACGACAATGCTCTGGAGGCACGGAAGTTGTCAGTGAGAGCATTGAGATACGCCTTGGTTGAAGGCATCCTATACAAGAGATCGTTTGTCATCCCATACCTGAACTGTTTAAGGCCCCATGAGGCAAGAGAAGCGCTAGAAGAAGTTCATGGAGGGATCTGTGGACAACACTTGGGGGGCAGAGCCCTAGCTCACAAGATCACTCGTCTAGGATTCTATTGGCCAGAGATGTTGGCTGATGCAAAAGATAATGTTAAGAGGTGTGAGAGGTGCCAAAAGCACGCTCCGATTGTAAGGCAACTGCCTGAGATGTTGACCTCGATCAGCTCCCCTATTCAGTTTGCAATGTGGGCAATGGATATACTTGTTCCCTTTCTCGTAGCATCTGCACAAAGAAAGTTTTTGATAGTAGCCATCGACTACTTCACTAGGTGAATTGGGGCTAAACCCCTAGCCAAGATAACCACCAAGCAAGTTGCCCAGTTCTTTTGGGAGAACGTGATCTGTAGATATGGAATCCCGCGAATCCTTGTGACGGATAATGGGACGCAATTCAACAATGAAGAATTCAAGAAGTACTGTGAGGAAAATGCTATTGATCTTCGTTTTACTTCAGTAGCACACCCGCAAGCTAATGGACAGGCAGAGATAGCCAATCGGATAATATTTGATGGACTGGAGAAAAGGGTCGAACGCTCAAGAAACACTTGGGTGGATGAGTTACTGCTTATAATTTGGGCATATCGCACCACTTGCAAAGTGACAACTGGAGCGACCCCGTTTTTTGTTGGCTTATAGAGCCGAGGCAGTTGTGCCCCTAGAGATCATGCATGCATCACCTCGAGTTGAGGCATATGAGCAAGAGACTAATGAAGAAGGCAAGAGGCTTGCCCTAGACCTAATTGATGAGGTTAGGGATGAAGCAAATGCCCGGAATGCAGAGCATCAGAAGAGAGCATCCTTCCACTACAACCAAAGGGTTAAGGAGAGGTTCTTTCGGCAAGGCAAACTGGTTCTAAGGAAGATAGAAGCTTCTGGAGTTGGTCAGAAGGGAAAGCTAGCCCCAAATTGGGAAGGGCCGTATCGAGTCAAGAAGACGCTAGGACGAAGATCCTACAAGTTGGAGACCTTGGATGGGAACGAGGCCATCCATCGTTTATAGATGAAAAAAGGACAGAAATTATCCGCGTTATACAAAAAGAATCGTTATAATTCATACAAGCCGGAAAAGAAACAGCTGATATATTTGCTGAAGTCACGAAACGGACGACCTTCAAAAGGATGATTGCGCTTAAGAAGTTAAGTAACGAGTTTAGCCTTAAGCACAAGATTAACAGTGCAAATCATGAATTAAGGAGTAATATCGTTAGGAGTTACGAAAGACCAAACTGACGACTAAAGATCAAGATCAAGGTTCTTGATCCTTAGGATCACGAATGATTTGATTTTAGATCCTAGATCCCTGACGACTTAAGATCAAGATCAAGGTTCTTGATCCTTAAGGTAACGAAGTCACGAATGACCAAGATAGTAACTTGAGATCAAGATCAAGATTCTTGATCCTCAAGGCCACGGATGGTTTTCAAGTCCGGATTTCCTAGCCTACCACGAAGTGGCCGACCACGGCGCACGAGGGGCCGCAGCCGACCACCTCCCGGCCGACCACGAAAATTTCGGGCCTTTCGGCCGACCACCTTCCAGCCGACCATGGTGGCTTGGAGCCCTCTGGCCGATCACCTTGTGGCCGATCACAAGCTACTCCGTGGTCCGGCCGATCGCGGGTTAGTTCGTGGTCCTGAATCTCGATTTTTTCAGCGAACCTCGGATAGTTTCTGATCCTGAATCTCGACTTTTTCAGCGAATCTTGGATGATTCTCTTTGAGATCACGGATGATTTGAGATCAAGACCAAGATTCTTGATCCTTAAGATAACAAAGTCACGAATGACCAAAATAGTGATTTGAGATCAAGATCAAGTTTCTTGATCCTTGAGATCAAGATCAAGTTTCTTGATCCTTGAGATCAAGTCTCTTGATCCTTAAGATCACGGATGACTTGAGATCAAGATCAAGTTTCTCGATCCTAAAGACCACAGATGATTTTTAGGTCCGAGTTTACTAGCCGACCACCATTGGCCGACCAAGCTCCGAGGAGGGCGTCAGCCGACCAAGAGTGATTTTCAGTCCTACGCGGACTGTTGACGCTGTTTGGGCCATATCTTGAGCTCCGGGTATCAGATTTGGATGATCTTACAGTCCACGCGAAGATCTCTGAGTTTTCTATAGTCTTGGAGACCACTAGCCGACCACCCCTTGGCCGACCAAGCTCCAAGGAGGGCGTCAACCGACCAAGACTGATTTTCAGTCCTACACGGATTGTTGACGCTGTTTGGGCCATATCTTGAGCTCCGGGTATCAGATTTGGACGATCTTACAGTCCACGCGAAGATCTATGAGTTTTCTATAGTCTTGGAGAACACTAGCCGACCACCCCTTGGCCGACCAAGCTCCAAGGAGGGCGTCAGCCGACCAAAACTGATTTTCAGTCCTACACGGACTGTTGACGCTGTTTGGGCCATATCTTGAGCTTCGGGTATCAGATTTGGACGATCTTACAGTCCATGTGAAGATCTCTGAGTTTTATATAGTCTTGGAGACCACTAGCTGACCACCCCTTGGCCGACCAAGCTCCAAGGAGGGCGTCAGCCGACCAAGACTGATTTTCAGTCCTACACTGACTATTGACGTTGTTTGGGCCATATCTTGAGCTCCGGATGTCAGATTTGGACGATCTTACTGTCCACGCGAAGCTAATTGAATTTTCTATAGTCTTGGACCATTATTTTCCGACCACCTCATTTTTTGAGGGCCTTAGCCAACTGGAAGTGGATGTTGATGGTCCGTCAACCTTGAAAAATCACTTTGATATTCAGAACACCCCTGACTCGCTTCATACCTCACTAAAGTGGTTCAGAACATTGAAACACGTTAGTGATTATTCAAATATGACAATGATGATTCAACGTTTTCAGAAAACGTCAGCCGATTAGCACCGATTAGTGTCGTTTAAGCACCGTTCAGTGCCGATTAGCACCGATTAGTGTCGTTTAAGCACCGTTTAGTGCCGATTAGCACCGAGTAGTGTCGTTTAGCACCGTGAGTGCCATTTTATCCTTTTAACATTGTTTAATACTGTTTAAACATTGTTTAAGGCTGTTTAGCGCCGTCTAGTGCCGTTTAGCGCCGTTTAGTGCCGTTTTATGCCTTTTAACGTCGTTTAAACATTGTTTAAGCATCGTTAAGGCTGATTAGTGCCGATTAGCATCGAATTAACATTCTCGTGAATGTGTCGGTCGCTCCACGCTTTACATAAAGATAATACTCGTGAAACACTAGTGTACAAAGATGAACCCTGACCCAAGTCTCGAAAAAGGCCGTTAAAACTTCAAGGAAAACCTGATCAGTTTTCTTAGAAGTTGGGGGGCAAATGATATGGGCTAAAAGTAAGCTCTAAAGACACATTTAATGTGGCATTAATTAGACCCGGAATGGTCCAAACGTGGGGCCCACCAGATGGGCCCAAACCCTATTTATAATATAAATTTCGTAATTAATATTAAGGGTAATAAACAGCTCAGCAAATAAGAGTCAAACAAGGATATTACTCTTGCCTGACTTAGCCTCCAAGATACATATTTCAACATGGAAACTGATTCCTATAAGGAAGAGATCTAGAACCTTCCTCAAGGAAGACTTGTTCACCAAGTCTCTGACTCCTACCATAATTCTAGGGCTTCTCAGCCTATATAAAGGGTCCAACCCCTCATCTCAGAACTACGTTTATGGGCAGAGCTCAATACGTCACTTACGTTTTGGACACAGCTCCATACGTTACCCACCACGTTTTGTCTTAATCCTCGAATAAGGACATACAAGCCACTGCGTCCTAGGTGAGCTCTCGCCGCCATAGCCTCGAGGGCACCATCACCTAGAACTACATCCTGGCTTGATTCTCAATAACGAGATACGTAGGCACTCTGTGAGGACCGATCAGTCTCGTGACATGGAAACAACCATTAAAGCTCGAAGCTCAACCACCCTAGCATTAATTACAAATCGTAACCTAGTTTTTATTCCACAACATATATATATCCCGCCTGTATTTTACGCAATGCATATTTTTGTAATTTTATATTTATATATCAATTATGTAGTAATTTGTATTTCATTTATATTTGTATTTTAATATTTTACTTATATTTGATTTTTGAGATAATCACCAAAATACCCCAGTTCCAAGGGACATGGCCCTCTACTACCTCATTAATACGTTAAATCGGTTACCGTATCTTGTTTTTTTCAAAAAAATCCTTGTTGCGTATTCTCGTCTTGCGTATTAGCTGTTGTTACTGAACATGATCTGTTAGATATAATTGATGTAATGTTTCAGTGTTTAAGTGTAACAGTGAAATATCAGAGTTTAACTGGAAGGAAGTCAGAGTTTAGTAAAGTCTGACTGACAGAAGCTGGACAGAGTTTAGTAAAGTCTGTCTAGAAGCAGCGCGTATGAAGTCAACAGAAGATATTAGAGATTAATTGAAGATTGATATGGAAGCGAGATCTTTGGAGAATGGTTAGCTATCAAAGAGATCGAGTTGACTTAGGAGACGTGTGACAATCTGTAATTGATATCATTGTATAGCTGATTATTAGGAATATCAATTAGAGATTGTATCGAAGCTGTATTCTTATATATACAGATAGGTTAATCCTAGAAGGATTAAGAACAAGAGAATTATTCATTCTTATTGTAACCTAGCAGCTCTTTGTGATAGTTTACATCACGAAGAGGGTTTTTAATACCAGAAGATTTAAAGTGCATAATCATCTTAATTGTTATTCTCTCATCTAATATTGATTATTAGTGTGTATTCGGCCTAACAATTGGTATCAGAGCCATATCTGTTAAACATTACAGTTTAAGATCCACACACACACACACAGAAATCATCATGTCTGAAGTTCCACCTCCATCAGAGTATGAAAATACTAAACCCATTGTTAGTCGATATGAAGCTATTAGGGTTCCTATTCGCAGGCCATCAGAGTATCCCATCTGGAGGGTAAAGATGACCATGTTTCTGGAAGCTATAGATGTAGAATATCTTGACAGGATTAATGAAGGGCCACACCTGCCTACAAAGTTGGCTCCTGCTGTTACTGGTCAAGAGGCCAAAATGATTCCTAAGGAGAAGAAGGATATGACTCTTGAAGATCTTTCATCCATTGCTAAGGATGCAAAGGTGAGGCATTTACTTCACAGTGCTTTGGATAATGTTATGTCTAACAAGGTTATTGGCTTGACTACTGCAAAAGAAATTTGGGATGCTCTTGAGGTTAGATGTCAGGGAACTCCTGCTATCAAGAAGAATAGGAGAAACATACTCACTCAGGAGTATGAACATTTTGAGGCTAAACCTGAAGAGACTATGACACAAACATTTGACAAATTCTGTAAACTGTTGAATGATTTGTCATTGGTTGACAAAGAATATAATTTGGAAGATTCAAATCTAAAGTTTCTTCTGTCTCTACCTGAAAAGTGGGATGTGAAAACTACCACTATTAGAGACAATTATGAACTTGATGAGACCCAAATTGATGAAATTTATGGGTTGCTCAAAACTCATGAATTGGAAATGGAACAGAGAAATAGGAGATTCAACAAAAAGGTTAAGTTTGTTGCTCTTAAGGTTGAAGAGAAGCCTATGAAGAAAGAATCATCCAGGAGAAAAGCTAAAGGAAAGGCACTAGCTGTACAGTCTGATAGTGAGTCACCAATGTCTGACAATGACTCAAACTCAGATGAATCATCTGATTCTGAGGATGATGAAGAAGAGATAATGCAGATGGCTGCCTTGATGGTTAAGACATTCAAGAAAATGGGCTTCAAGAATTTCAAGAAGGGAAAGAATTTCTCCAAGAATGTTTCCAATTCTGACAAGAAAAGCTTCAAGAAGTCTGATAAGAGAGATTCAAGGGGGAAGAAAGACAAGTCTGAAATCCAATGCTACAAGTGTAAGGAGATGGGCCACTTTGCTCCTGAGTGCAAGAAAGGTAAAACTGAAAAAGCACTCTACACTAAAGGCAGAAATTGGGCAGACACTTCAGATTCTGATGAAAAAATGAACTATGCTCTCATGGCTACTACTGAATCAGAAACTTCTGAAAATCAGGTACCTCTAACTACCTATGCTTATAATATTGATGACATTTCCCAATTAAGAATTTATCTTAAGTCATTGCATATAAGTTATAGGGATCAGACTTTAGAGAATGAGAGGATTAAATCTGAGAATTCTGAACTCAAAGAGAGAAATAAAATTGTTGAAGAAAAGCTAAAAAATATGCAACAAGTTCAGAAAGAGAGAGATGATGCTGTTTCTAAAGAACAGGATTTGCTTCAGAAATATAAACAACTAGAATCTGAGTTGGAGGAAGCAAATAAGAAAATTAGGACTTGGACTAATTCTGGAAAGGACACTCAACAGGTTTTTCAAACAGACACTGTTGGTCTAGGTTATAATGAGGGAGATGAACTAAGATTTCAAAGTCAAGTTAAAATCAGACCTCATTTTGTACATGGAGCCAGTAAATTTTTGTCTGATAATGAAAAAGAAACTGTTAAGGTCAAATCAGTAAAAACTTGTGCTAAACAGGTTAATATTGGTTTGATGACAGATAAACAACTCAAACATAAACTGAAGGAGTTAAAATCTGTTAAGAAACAGGGAGTGTCAAATAAGAACAGAAATGGAAAAGTAGGCTTCACTTCAGGAAATAAACCAATGCTTGCTAGTTATGCTCCAAGAAAGACATGTCATAAATGTGGTAGTACTAAGCATCTTGCAAATTTCTGCAAGAAAAACAAAAATATAAATTCTTTACCTTCAAAGTCTGAGGTAAAGAAGGATTTTGCTAGAACTAAGCAACAGACTTTATGCACACACTGTGGAAGCACTTGGCATTCCATTTATACTTGCAGAGAGTATCATGCTATCTATCATAATTACTATGAACTGAAACCCAATCTGAAATGGGTTAAAGTTAATACTGCAATTGTAAACTTTGATACTGTTAGCTCAAACTCTGATAATGTTAATTCCGCTGCTAAAGCTAACAAAGTTAAAAATGTCAAAGGATCCAAGCAAGTCTGGATCCTTAAATCTAACTCTCAGTGACTGCTTGTGATGGCAGGGCAACAGGGAGGCAATCCTAGTCGTGGACAGTGGATGCTCAGGACACATGACTGGAAATAAAGCCCTGGTATCAGACTATGAGAAGAAGGCTGGCCCAAAAGTTTCCTATGGTGATGGCAATGTAGGAAGAACATTGGGATATGGCAATATTAATCTTGGAAATGTCATTATCACCGATGTAGCTCATGTCCCAGGACTCAAGCATGACTTGCTATCTGTGAGTCAAATCTGTGACAAGGGATATCATGTAGATTTTCAACCTGAATATTGTGAAGTTATCAGCAAATCTACAGGAAAGGTTGTTCTAGTTGGTCATAGGCAAAACAACATTTATGAAATCAAGCTCTTAACAGACTCTGTTGGAAAAGCTGTTTGCCTGTCTACAAGAATGTCTATTGAAGAGAGTTGGAAGTGGCACAAGAAACTCTCACATTTGAACTTGAACAACATCAATGAATTGATCAGAAAGGATCTTGTAAGAGGACTCCCAAAAGCTCTGTTAAATGTTGATGGCCTATGTGATTCATGTCAAAAGGCCAAGCAAAGGAAGTCATCTTTCAAGAGCAAGACAGAATTTTCAATCACTGATCCTTATCATCTTCTGCATATTGATCTCTTTGGTCCAGTAAATGTTATGTCTATAGCAAGGAAGAAATATGCTTTAGTCATTGTTGATGAATACACTAGATTCACTTGGGTGTATTTTCTAGCAAAGAAGGATGAAACTGCATTAACTCTGATGGAGCATGTGAAGCTTCTGGACAAAGGATCAAGTAACAAAGTCAGAATCATCAGAAGTGATAATGGAACTGAGTTCAGGAATGCAACAATGGAAGAATTCTGCAAGAACAATGGAGTGAAGCAAG
Organism: Saposhnikovia divaricata; assembly: GCA_036435485.1. Taxonomy (NCBI): domain Eukaryota; kingdom Viridiplantae; phylum Streptophyta; class Magnoliopsida; order Apiales; family Apiaceae; genus Saposhnikovia; species Saposhnikovia divaricata. The sequence continues at coordinate 20,141,022 of JAZHRN010000131.1, forward strand.
AATTTTCAGCACCTGGTACACCACAACAAAATGGTGTAGTTGAAAGGAAAAATAGAACCTTGATAGAAGCTGCCAGAACTATGCTTGATGAAGCAAAATTGCCAACTTATTTCTGGGCAGAAGCTGTTCAAACTGCTTGTTTTACTCAAAATGCTACACTGATCAATAAGCATGGAAAGACACCATATGAGATGGTGAATAAAAAGAAGCATAACCTGAAATACTTTCATATTTTCGGGTGCAAATGCTTTGTTTTGAAGACTCATCCTGAACAGCTGACTAAATTCGAGTTAAAAGCAGATGAAGGGATTTGTGTTGGCTATCCACTGTCAACAAAGGCATACAGAGTTTATAATCTGAGAACAAGAGTGGTTATGGAGTCCATTCATGTGTCATTTGATGACAAGAAAATAACTGGACTTGAAGATGTGGATGAACATGATCAACTTCGTTTTGAAAATGAAGATTTATTCTCTGATGAGATAAACTCTGATGAAGCTGAATCAACAAACACTGTCAAAGTATACTCTGAGCCTCTACTGGTGAATACTGAAGAAATTACTCAGCCCCAGCAAAGGAGAGAACCAGTTGAGGGGGAGCATGATCAAAATGATGACTCAAACAGTGAAAACGAGTCACATGGTGAATCTGGATCAGACACTGTTGAGTCAAACGCTGATGGCTCAAACACTGTTGACGCAAACTCTGAAAGCTCAAACACTGACAGTTCAAACTCTAAGCAGTCGAATTCAGGGGGAGCTTCAGAAAATGAACAGAGACAACAAAACAATCAGGAGAACATTGATCGAGGGGGGGGATCAACAACTGAAAGAAGTCATTTACCTTCAGCTAGGAAATGGACAAAATCTCATACACCTGATTTAATTATTAGAGATCCAGATGCCACAGTAAAGACAAGGAGTGCAACAACTAATGAATGTTTATTTCATGCATTCCTTTCTCAAACAGAACCAAAGAAAGTTGAGGAAGCTCTTCAAGATGCTGACTGGATAACAGCAATGCAGGAGGAGTTAAATGAATTTAAAAGAAATGAAGTCTGGACACTTGTACCTAGACCAAAGAACAGATCTGTTGTTGGTACAAGATGGGTTTTCAGAAACAAAACTGACAGTGAGGGTGTAATCACAAGAAATAAGGCCAGATTAGTGGCAAAAGGCTATTCTCAGCAGGAAGGAATAGATTATGATGAGACTTTTGCTCCAGTTGCAAGATTGGAAGCGATAAGAATTTTTCTAGCATATGCCTCTCACAAGAAATTCAAAGTATGTCAGATGGATGTGAAAAGTGCTTTTCTCAATGGAAAGCTAGAAGAGGAGGTGTTTGTGGAGCAACCTCCAAGTTTTGTGGACCCCAAATATCCAGATTATGTCTACAGGCTAGATAAGGCATTATATGGACTTAAGTAGGCACCAAGAGCATGGTATGAGACACTTGCTCAATTTCTTCTAGAAAGTGGATTCAACAAAGGTACAATTGACAAAACTCTGTTTTATTTCAATCAAGGGAGTGACCTTCTTCTAGTTCAAATTTATGTTGATGACATAATTTTTGGGTCTATAAATAATAAACTCTGTGAAAAGTTTGCCAAGCTCATGCAGTCAAGGTATCAAATGAGCATGATGGGAGAGCTTAGCTATTTTCTAGGCTTACAGGTGAAGCAAACAAATGACGGAATTCTTATTAATCAAGCAAAATATACCAGAAATCTCCTCAAGAAATTTGGTATGCTTGAATGCTCATCTGCAACTACTCCCATGGCAACAGCAACAAAATTGGACAAAGACACAGGAGCACAAGTGGATATGATAAATTACAGAGGCATGATAGGGTCTCTTCTTTATCTGACTGCAAGCAGACCTGACATCATGTATGCCACCTGTCTTTATGCAAGGTTTCAGGCAGATCCTAGGGAACCACATCTAACAGCTGTGAAGAGAATTTTCAAGTATCTAAAGGGCACTATTACTCTGGGCTTATGGTATCCAAGGGAAACAGACTTCAAGCTAGTTGGTTACTCAGATGCAGACTTTGCAGGTTGCAAGGTAGACAGAAAAAGCACAAGTGGGAGCTGTCAATTTCTGGGTAACAGACTGGTCTCATGGTACAGCAAGAAGCATAAATCAATTTCTACTTCAACAGCTGAGGCAGAGTATATTGCAGCTGGTAGCTGTTGTGCACAGATTTTGTGGGTGAAGAATCAATTACTGGATTATGGATTGAGGTACAGTAAAATTCCTATTTACTGTGATAACCAAAGTGCTATTGCTATGACAGGTAATCCAGTACAACACTCTATGACCAAGCACATCAGCATAAGGTACCATTTTATCAGAGAGCATGTGGAAGAAGGAGACATTGAACTGCATTTTGTGTCTACAGACCAACAGCTAGCAGACATCTTCACCAAGCCATTGAGTGAGGCAACGTTCACAAAGCTGGTAAATGAGTTAGGAATGATCTCTGGTTTCGACTAGAGAAAGTGGTTAGACTCAAAACTTCATTTTTCCTCAAACTCTGTTCCGCATACTCTGTTTGTTAAACACTGTCTGTCATACTCTGTCTGTCAAACACTGTTTCCGTATACTGTTGGTTAAACTCCGATACTGTCATTGTCTGAACATTATACCTATGAAGAAATTGTATGCAGCATATTCTCAGTAATTAATCATGCATTCTTCTGAATTATTTGTGATTAAATCTTAGACTGTGCAGACAAATTTACACTGCATAATACTGTCCTGCTATTTTTAGCATCTCTTAGTTTATTTATCCTAAACTCTGAATCTGTAAATACTGTCTGCATTGTCTCTCATAAAACAAACTCTGTTTTAAATGACACTGTGTAAATAATTAGAAGGACATGAATATATGTATACTGATTTGATTTATATGCTTTAGATACAAGCAGCTGTGTTATAGAGATTTTTTAATTGGGATTAATCTAATTACAAACCCAGTGAGTTTTTGAGCCATATTGCATATCTTTTGCAATTTATTCATTTGCTTGAGTGTTCACAGCTTAGTTGCATTGCTAGCAGTTGCTTGAAATCTTTCCTGAAATGCATAACATTATATTCTGATAAAATGATAAAGGCAGTAGGTTACACCACGTAATTCCCATATTTACCAAACACTGTTTACATGATCCATTAGTTAACCCATTGAACCTAATCATATTTTTTGGTGACACACCATATTACTGCCTATAAACTTTTTTTGTATTGGCCAATCTGTAAATTTGAACCCAAATTGTCAAAGGCTAGTACTGTACAAAAGGAGTAATAAGGTGAAGGGTTATTAATCTTTAAGAAAGGGCATTCATTTATGATATGAGATTGTGTACCTAATAGTTGACTAGTGCAAAAAATTACAAAGGATCAGTATATCTTGCGTTACTATATGTTATTAGCTCTCTCTATACATAAAAAAAATATAGAGAGCATATTATTGTCTGATCCTTGTTTTAGAGTCAACTAGTTGAGGTCAATAAATTGGATGGTATAAGGATGTCACTTGCTAGCTTTTGACATTAACCTGTTTTAGCCTTCTTTAACATACCTTGTCCCAAGCCTGCATTACAACCCAATAAAGACCTTTTGATTATCATTTGTAATGTATATTGTGTTCAAAGTTAGATTAATATCAAATGTCAAGCATGCTTCTGATGTTGTTGATTCTGAGTGATATACTTACCTGTTCTTGAGTGATATTTTCATTGAGTGAAAGGTGAGTCCTTATTAATTTCTTAAATCCCAAGAAATTTCTCGAAAATGCATACTTGTACATTTAGCATGTTTATCAACTTATTTCTGCATTTGACATGGACTTTTTTGATTTTATACACTGTCATTAAATACTAGCAGTTGATTATAAGAGTTTGTGCAGACAGGGTTTACTCGTTTATTTTATGGATTTTATAAAATATTAGATGCTTTAAATACTGTTTCGGTAAACCCTGCTACACACACATATATTTGCACACCTGCACAGTTTTTGAGGAAGTCATGATAATAAGGTTGGATAATTGATAAACACTGTTGGATTTTGTGAATTATTCGGAGGTACAAATTTTTGTTCATGATATTTGATTTATTTAGAGTATTTCGGAAATTGTTTCATATTATTGCCAACTGTTATTTGGTAATGGGGAGTTAATCTTGACATTGGAAACAGGAGAGAGAGAGAGTTGTGAGGAGTTAAAGATATGAGAGTGAATGGTAATCATTAACTGTTTTTACGGCGCATGCGGTTTAACTGCACCAATGCATGTGTGCCACGTGTCCCACTCACACATTTCACAAGAGAACTGATGTGTGCCTTAATGATTAAAACTCTTGAGTTTTTATTTTTTTATTACTTCTCTAATCTTTTGACACACAACGGTTCACTTATTCACTTAATCGATTTTCACTTTGCACACATCTACACTCTGTTCTCTAGCATTCTAACTCCCACATTTCATCAAACACCTTACCTGCTTACTCTTTTCTTACTCAAAATGGCAACTAAACTGTTTCATGATAATGGATTGGCATATCCTACTAATAACTATGCTGCACCTTTGAGTTCAGATGTTTCTCCTGCTGATTTCCATGTGATTCAAAACTTTCTGAGAGATTCCGAGATTGGCACGGCTCTCACTGCTCCACAACATCTGTATGGCACTCAGATTGCCTATTTTTGGCATCATTCCAGTTATGATGATGGAGAAAATGGCACTCCGTCTATCACTTTCACTCCTCCAGAGAACAATTTTGTTATTACTCCAAGGACAGTGAATGAGGTTCTTGGTTTCGAGACATACACTTCTCATGATATTGTGACTGATGTGAACTTGAGGACGATGCTCATAGAGATTGGGTATGCTGATTCAATGGACAAGTTTGGGTCCATTACACGCCCAAAATTGCGTAAGGAGTGGAATTTTTTCTTTGACTCAATCACACGGGCGTTTGGCAACAAAATAACCAATTGGGATGCTATTCCAATTGACAGTCTTCAGATGGGGTACTCTCTTCTCTACGGTACTAATTTCGATTTTGGTACTCATGTCTTAAAGAATTTAGGAGAGAGATTAGCAAATTTTCCTACTACTGTTTACTATGCTCGTTTTTGTCAATTACTATACAATTCTTGTCTGCCTGGTCAACAAGTTGTTGAAGCAGATGAAATCAAACCTTTCAAGTTGACAAAACGAATATTTGCTGATTTGGTCAACAAGGATGCAGCTAAGGCTGATTTACCTGCAATGGTATATCCTATAGCCGTTGCAAACTTTCTTGTACAACCCCAAGAACCACAACAACCATCAACAGCTACAAACCCAAACACTGAGCCTATACACCAATCACTCTCAAACACTGCCACATCATCACAACATCAACCTCAACCTCACCCACAAACTTCTCATCCTAAATCACCTGTAACCCAAACTCAACCATCAAACACTGTCCACCCCCAAACCCAACCTGCACCCTCCATAGACATTAATGAGCAAATTTCTAAGTTCTTTCGTGTTGAGATAAAGAAGGGAGGAGGATCAAAGAAAACAATTGGCAAGAGACAAAGGGCAGGAGTGTCTCTCTCCAAGGTGCCTTCCACTGACAATGTTGAATCTGAGCCTGAGATGCCCATGAAAAAGAAAAGGAGAACACTGATTAATGAATCAGATGATGACATTTCTTTTGAAGCTCCTAAAGTGATTTCTAAGGAGATGCCTACTGTTGACACAGTAGAGGTTCAGCAGGGACACAAGGATGGCATGGCTGCCATTGAAATCTTAGAGCAATTGTTTCAATTTTCTGAGCACATTGCTACTCCAACTGCTGCTCTCTCTGAAGCTACATTGCTAGCTGAGCAAGCAACTGCTGTCATTGAAGAATCATTGGCTACACATACAGACTTAATGTCTGATGCAAATCAAGCAATAGATGTTGGAATTGAAATTGACCAACCATCAAAGGCTGCAATCTCTGATGCTCAAATTGTTCAAGAATCAATTGTTCTTGAGAAACCTGCAGTTGATGCTGATCTTGCAGAACACACAGCTGAGAATTTTGTTGAAATTGAGCATGTACATGAAGCTGCTGATGTTGAGAAAGCTTGTGTTACAAATGAAGCTGGTAATGTTGAGACACAGCCTATGCTAAACACTGTCGATCCTGCAGTTGCAGGGACTCTTCCTGAACATAATTTCTTAAACACTGTCAATGTTGAGACAAGTGTTACAAATGAAGAAGAGGACAGTGCCAAATCTGTTTCCACTCAGGGACCAGTACAAATTAATGCCAAGGTGCAAGCCTATCCTGTGTCTGGTCCTGAGGTTCCTACATGTCATGATCTTGAAAGAGAACACTTTGAAAGATCAGCTGCCAGATGGTATAAATCAGATTGCATTTTTCCAATTGGCAGGGCAGCAGACTTTGTGAAAAAGGCTACAGATGAAATTAAAAATCCTGACATTGTTTCCTGTTTGAAGGCAACTGTTGTTCAGGTCAAAGTCCTTAATAAACGATTTGATGCCGCTGCAGAAGATATTAATGGCCTTCGAAGAGATATTACTGAAATTGATTTCAAGAGGGAGAAGGAAGCTACTCTTAGACATCAAACTTATTCAGCTAGATTGGTCAAGGTGGAAGAAAATCAAACTCTGATGGTTACCAAAATAGATTCCATTGCAAACTCTTTGGAGTTGCTAACCTCCATCCTGATTCCTGATGATGTCAAAAAGGGGGAGAAAGTTGCAAACACTGCTTGCAAACAACTTCAATCCTTGGAGAGGAAGGATGATGCTGCAGATGGAGGTGGATCTGATAGAACCAAAAGAGCAATTACAAGGTCTAGAGTAAACTCTGCTAAAGCAAACACTGCTGAAGGTCCACAGAATGATACAGAGTTAACTGCAAACATGTTTCTTGAAGAACATGGAAATGATGTCACTCTAGAAGATGTAAAGGCTGAAGAGCTAAGACTTAAAGCTGAACATGAGAAAAAGCTTAAGTCTGGAAAATTCAAGAAGAAAGTTGAAAAGGCATCAAGGCCTGTTCTTAAAGGCATTAAGATCAATGAAAATGTCAATGCTGATCAGAGATTGTCTCATTCAAGAAAACCAACAGCAGATGAGGCTAGATTAAAGCTTAAAGGAAAAGTTGTTGAAGATGATAAGAGTTTAAAGAAGTCAAAGCAAGTTACAACCTCTGTTTCTACACATGTTGTACAAACTACTCTTCCAATTCATGGTTTTTTGAGACCTACTATTCCTGATAATACTGAGAAAGTTCAAAGAGGTGATATTTTTCAAAGCAGAGCAATGATTGCTAAGCAACCTCATGATTTGGCTGGTTTAGGGTCAAACAGAGAAAGGACTTTGAATATTACTCCTAGAGATCATTCATCACTAGCTGCTCCAGGCAAGGGTGTCCCTCAAGTTAATTTGGACAAGCTGGAATCAGTACAGTTGATCCATCAAAGAAGTTTAAAAAAAGACTTTCTGCTGTATTTCATGGAGGATGGGGCTGTCTACAAAATTGGAGAGCATGATATTCATTTGAAGATGTATGAAGAACTGCAGTATGTCTTACATATTTTCAAGGTGAATAACAGTCCTACTTATCAAGCTGCAGAAGTGCTCAGATACCAGATGGAAAGATCAAAGATGATTTGTGGAATTAAAGACAAGTCTGAATATGTACCAAAGTACTTAGATTACAATGGAAGAATGGTTGAAATGAAGAGAAACAGTGCTAAGCTCAGAACTGATTTGGGTGTCACTGTGCTTGAATTTAATTCAGAATCAGCAAAGTCATACTTTATCAGACTTGGAAATGAAATGAAGAAGAACAGCATCTATGATCTGAGATCAGCCATTTATCAGACAGATGGTACAGATTCTAAGCTTCGAGAGATCAAGCTAGAGATGGAAAGAGCACTTGAAGTTGCAGAAGAAAGATTGCTAACAGAGTACTTGAAGACAGCGTGGGATGTTGAAAGGATTAAGTAATTTATGCTCTGTAAGTTTTTCATATTTTCTGTAATTTTGTTAAGTAACAGTTTAAACTCTGTTTAGTTGTTAAACACTGTATATGATTATTTGTTTTTGACATCATCAATTATCTATTAACTTGTGCATTTTTGCTAATAAACAAGTTGGGGGAGATTGTTAGATATAATTGATGTAATGTTTCAGTGTTTAAGTGTAACAATGAAATATCGGAGTTTAACTGGAAGGAAGTCAGAGTTTAGTAAAGTCTGACTGACAGAAGCTGGACAGAGTTTAGTAAAGTCTGTCTAGAAGCAGCGCGTATGAAGTCAACAGAAGATATTAGAGATTAATTGAAGATTGATATGGAAGCGAGATCTTTGGAGAATGGTTAGCTATCAAAGAGATCGAGTTGACTTAGGAGACGTGTGACAATCTGTAATTGATATCATTGTATAGCTGATTATTAGGAATATCAATTAGAGATTGTATCGAAGCTGTATTCTTATATATACAGATAGGTTAATCCTAGAAGGATTAAGAACAAGAGAATTATTCATTCTTATTGTAACCTAGCAGCTCTTTGTGATAGTTTACATCACGAAGAGGGTTTTTAATACCAGAAGATTTAAAGTGCATAATCATCTTAATTGTTATTCTCTCATCTAATATTGATTATTAGTGTGTATTCGGCCTAACATGATCTATCGTATCATGCATGTTGCGGCAGATGAAACAGCATTTTACATCCCTGATGCGCAAAACGAACCTGCGTGACACATGTTACGGAGCACGAAATAGCGTATCAACGGAATATTTAGGGCCAAAATTTTGAAATGGGGTAGAGAGGGCCATGATGTATGGAAATGAGGCATTTTGGGCCTTCACCCTTGATTTTTTTTCAGTAATAATATTTTTAGTTTAATTTAATATTATTTGTCAAATATAATTATATTAATTGCTTACTTGCATTTTTTAAGTTTACTTAATCAACCGATTACTTGTATTTTTGTTTAAAAATACACGCATATGTATAATATTTTTGATTATTTGTATTTTAGTTTTTATTTGTGTATATTAGAAGAAGTAATGTAATTCAATCACTGCTTTTCTCTTTGTCCTATTTTCACTCACTCAAATTTGTGGGATCCCTCGTGACCAACAAAATTATACGACAATAAATAATATTGGACAATTGAAAATATTTTTTTTAATTTGATTCAAAATGATATATAACAAAATTTAAATCTATGATATTTATATATACACGAAAAGTCCATCAATATTGTTAACTCTTTTGAAAGTACAGAGTTATTAAACTGTAAAAAACAAACATCAATATTAGTCGATGAAAATATTGTTGAAGAATTAGTTAGGTAATCAGATTGATTATTAAAATTAATTTTATTATTATATATTATAATTGTTATTTTTATTTTATAGTACAAACATAATTATCATATATTTATACAAAAATATATTTAAAATCTTTATGTTTGGATAAATGAAATTTAAAAGATCTTCTTAAAATTGACTAGCTTAGAACTCGTGCAATTTAAGGACTTTTTTTTTAATATGATAATTTTATTTAAATTATCATTGAAATTTTAAAATATAAATTTTGTACGCTTAAAATTTAACTGATATGATTTAATTATAGTAATTTATATACGTTGGACATGATATTTTTAGAAAATGAGATATTTTAATTAGAAAATGAAAAAATGATATTACGTTTTTGTTGAAAAAAGTTAATCAGTTAATTATTAGTAATTATAATATTATTAATTTATTTCATTAAATAAAATGATCATGATATTTTTGAAAAAAGAGAGATTTTAGTTATAAAAATTAGAAAATGTATTGTGTTTTAGCTGAAAAAATTAATTGATTAGTTATTAAGAAATATAATATTATTATTTTTATATAAAATAAAATTGTCTTTAACTACAAATAAATGTGTGCTAAAAACAAAAGAATTTATGTAAAGAATCATTAAATAAAAATAAAAGTATCGTACCTACTTTTTATCCAATTTTAATACATGATGATTACTTGTTAGATTAATTTCAAGTAGGTAATTACAAGTCTGAGAATTAGGGCTGATTATTCGGTTATATTTGAACCGAATTACCGAAAATCGAAATAATCGAAATACCGAATAAACTCAAAACCATAACCGATTAGTAAATCGAAATAATTTCGGATATTTTACCGAACCTAAATTTTTTTTTCGGTTAAAACCAAATACTGAATTAAATAACCGAAATAGAAAAAAAAACCAAATTCTAGAAATTCATAATAAAACAAGAAGTATAACCGAATTAGTTCCTTGTAGAGTTGCTCCTTGGGTATAAACAATGTGGAATGAGCATCATCCTGCAGTATCCTAATGTGTATTTGCTAAAGATTACGTTATTTTGCAGGTTACTGAAGGACCTCTTCCTTCAGGTAGCTTGAATGTTCAAATAGTTCGGCCAAAATGGTCAAGTTCAGACTCGAGAGAATCTCCTAGAAACACTGCAAAAGATGGTGCAGGTGAGGAGAGCTCTTTTGTGGAGAAATTTTAACAAGGTGACATTGAGGCAGCTAGCTATCATGTGAACTAAAGAGGCGCATGCATATTTTATATGTATCACTTAGGAGGCAAGAAAATGGTTTAAGATTTTGTATATGTGAAGAGCTTTGAAAAGAGAAGACTGAGTTACTGGGTTAATAAATTAATGTAAATATCATGTATGTATATATAGGGTCTTGTTCTAATAGAAACTAACTTAGAATAGAAACTAGAAACTAAACCTAAATTAAATATTTCAAGCTAATCTAATGACCAAATTAGGGGTACTCCAATACATAAAACGTTTAAAATTATTGTCTCTATTCAACAAAAATATAAAAAAATAAAAAAATTTTAAAAAAAAGTTACTGTTCACGTGATGACGTGGCATGTGAACAGTAACATTTTTTTAAATTTTTTTTTAATTTTTTTTATATTTTTGTTGAATAGAGCCAAGAATTTTAAACGTTTTTTGTGAAGGTGCCCCTAGCGGGGCCATTAAAATAAATGAAATATAATTTATTTAGTGTAGGTTTCTAGTTTCTATTCTAAGGTTGGTTTCTATTTGAACGCTAGCCTGTATATATATATATATATATATACATATATATATATATATATATATATATATATAGGGTCTTGTTCTAATAGAAACTAAATTAGAATAGAAACTAGAAACTAAACCTAAATTAAATATTTCAAGCTAATCTAATGACCAAATTAGGGGTACTCCAATACAAAAAACGTTTAAAATTATTGTCTCTATTCAACAAAAATTTAAAAAAAATAAAAAAAAATTCAAAAAAAAAAGTTACTGTTCACGTGATGATGTGGCAGTGAACAGTAACTTTTTTAAAAATTTTTTTTTATTTTTTTTATATTTTTGTTGAATAGAGACAAGAATTTTAAACGTTTTTTTGTGAAGGTGCCCCTAGCGGGGCCATTAAAATAAATGAAATATAATTTATTTAATGTAGGTTTCTAGTTTCTATTCTAAGGTTGGTTTCTATTTGAACGCTAGCCTATATATATATAGGCAAGTGCTCAAATACAAACCACTTTTAAAATACAAACCTACAAACAAACACTAAATTAATTATATTTCATTTATTCTAAAGTTCCCGCCAAGGGTACCTTCACAAAAAATGCTTAAAATAATTGGCTCTATCCATAAAAAAAAAAAAAAAAAAAAAACTTGCCGTGGAAATGCGAAGCATTTAAGACAGTAAACGGATGAGTTAGGTAGTCATGAGGGCCGAAGGCTCTCGACACACCCGTCAATCGTCTATTGCCTTTACCGTTGATTGTCATTCCTTACAATTTTAGAATGATAAAGGCGCGAAGCGCCGTACAAGAAGGTGCGAAGCACCGTTAACCAGTGAAATCCACTGCCACGTCATCACGTGAACAGTGATTTTTTTTTTTTTTTTGTTGGATAGAGCCAATTATTTTAAGCATTTTTTGTATTGGGGTACCCCTAGTTTGGTCATTAGATTAGCTTGAAATATTAGATTATGCTTGGTTTGTAGGTTTGTATTTTAAGGAGGTTTGTATTGGAGTAGCCCCCTATATATATAGAAATATTTGTACGGTTGGATCGTCGAGAAATATTTGTAAAAATATAGAAATTACATATATAAAAAAAATAACCATTGCAGCAATGTTTCATTGAGGAAGCCATAAAAAACTCTACTTATATAAAATTTAAGCTGTTGGTTGGCTATCCATCGGTGGTGGCCCGGTGGGCCATTGCAGCAATGTTTCATTGAGGAAGCCATAAAAGTCCAACACGGTGGGCTATTGCAGCCATAAAATTCCAGCAGTTGCTTGGCTGTCCACCATTATGATAGTTGTGGCTCGGTGGGCCATTGCAGCAATATTTCATTGAGGAAGCCACCATTGCAGCAATGTTTCATTGAGGAAGCCATAAATTCATTGTAATCATTGTATGCTGGTCGTTTACTTTTTAAACATTTCAATAAAAAATGTGCAGTATTGCAACTTTTATGGACCTTTGATATTTGATTAATTGAAATAATATTATAAGTCCTGTAATCAACTGATCACTTTTTCTAATCCCTACAGTTATGGAAGCATAAGTATATAAAATGTTGAGAAAATCAAAATATCATTAATTAGTAAAAAATATAAAGACTTCAGCAATGTTTTATTGCGGGAGGTACAAAGGGTAAATCTGACATTTTATCTTCAGGAGACTTCCTCAATGGTTCATTGCTGAAGTGATTAATATCCTCCGTTCCTTTCTACAATAAATGGCTGTGATTTGTTGGTTGTGTAAAAATTGTATACACCCTTGGCTGTGGATTGAACCCCATATATATATATATATATATATATATATATATATATATATATATATATATATATATGGCAACAGGTCAGGAGCCAAGCTTGGATGGGAGCCAAGCTTCCTCAATGAAACATTGCTACACGTCATTTCCTCAATGAAACATTGCTACCACCCAGTTTTCCCAAAGAAACATTGCTGCAGCAATATTAAAATTTAATGACCAAACTACCCTTAATCAATAATTAATATTCCTCTTATTAAGCATATTTATTTATTAATCAGTAATGAGCACACTTTTTCCCGACCACAAAACCCACGCCTCTCATCAATGTTTGTTTGAATGAAATCATTAAAGTAATTATTAAAGATAGTTCAAAGTTGACATGGTGTTGGCCATAGATTCTGGGATGTAGATCTTGATTAATGTGATTACCGAGTCGAACTATGATTTGATCCAAGACACTAAGTCACTAATTACGATTAAACTATGTTAAACACTAAAGATTCTCTTTTCTCTCTCACTTTTCCACCGCCTTCTTCTTCTTCAGTCAGTTTCTCTCCTCCGGCGGTGGTTTATCCACCGACCGGAGGCCCCCTTTCCGATCTAGTTTTATTTCTTTCAATAATCATCCTCCTTCGGTGAGGATTGTGAGGTTTTGGCTTGTTTACCCATTTATTGGGTTTATCTGTCTCTACTTGTTAGAGTTTGTTTGTCTCTCCTTGTGAGAGTTTATTTGTTCCTTTGTGTTTTTGGTTTGTTTTGTTGTTCTTGGGTATTTGATGATCAAGATCGATCTGTGGTTCGAAGCAGATGCAGTTTTCAAGATGGTTGTACCGTCAATTGTAACGAGGATCTCCATTCAATGTTCGGATGCCTTGTCATCGATGTTATTTCATGGTCCTAATACCGTGATTTCGGAGCCGTTCTTCAGTATTTGCCCATCTAATTGTTTTGGAAAATGCTTTTGTGATTATATGTCAGATCTGTTCTTGTTATTCATAGGGAATTTACTTCATTGTAGATGCCGTATGGCTCCTTTTTAATGAAATCCCCGTACCCTTATCAAAAAAAAAAAAATGTTAAACACTAAAACTACGTCATTACATAATGCTCACAAGTTTATTTGGGTATTTTAGTACAGTACAACTGTTCAAGTATTAATATCAGGGGACAGTGATAATGGATAATTGTCATTAACAGATAACCATTTTAAAAATCATCTACACCACATAGTACCATTATTTGTCCAAGTACATTTGCCTCTACAATAATTTATGCACTTTTATATTACGATAGCTACTTTAATTTTATACCGTACATTTTCTAATTAAAAAAATGTACAATCCAATTTAAAGATTGATAGATGGATATGTGTTATTTAAAAAGCTTTTTGTCCAAAAAATAATATGTAACATATATTATTTCGTATCTTTGTTCAAGTGGTATTTGGCTTTGCTAATTTAACTAAATATTGAAAATTCAAATTTTGTCATAAAAAAATTAGTTCAAAGTCTCCCCCCATTCTTTAAAGCATCCCTCCAGAAGACATCTCTATCAATTTAAATAAGTAAATGCAAGGTTTAAGATTCGAAAATCGGTTCTTTTCAATTGACTTTTCAAATTTTAAATTATCAATCGATTTTTCAAGTACTCATTTTTTAGCATTTGAGTAAACTTAATACTCACTGACTTTTAATTAATTACCAATCGATTAACTTTTAATTTTTAAATAATAATTCGAGTACTCGTTTGACTCAATTGATTTTTAAAATACTCAATAAATATAGTATGTTGTAAATAAGATCTCTAACCAAATTAATTTTTAATTTTTTGAAAATTTGGGAATATCATTTAATTAGATATATATTGACATTCGTACGGTTGGATCGTCGAGAAATATTTTTAAAAATATAGAAATAATAGTCTGGTACGAAGCACTAGTTACGAGTATTAGACAATATAGTAATGTTCTACTAAGATCTCCAACCAAATTATTTTTTTTTTTTTAAATTTGGGAATATCATTTAATTAGATATATATTGACATCCGTACGGTTGGAGCGTCAAGAAATATTTTTAAAAATATTGAAACAACAGTCTGGGACGAAGCACTAGTTACAAGAACTAGACAATATAGTAATGTTCTATTAAAATCTCTAACCAAATTAATTTTTAATTTTTTGAAAATTTGGGAATATCATTTAATTAGATATATATTGACATTCGTACGGTTGGATCGTCGAGAAATATTTTTAAAAATATAGAAATAATAGTCTGGTACGAAGCACTAGTTACGAGTACTAGACAATATAGTAATGTTCTACTAAAATCTCCAACCAAATTATTTTTTTATTTTTTTAAAATTTGGGAATATCATTTAATTAGATATATATTGACATCCGTACGGTTGGAGCGTCAAGAAATATTTTTAAAAATATTGAAACAACAGTCTGGGACGAAGCACTAGTTACAAGAACTAGACAATATAGTAATGTTCTATTAAGATCTCTAACCAAATTAATTTTTAATTTTTTGAAAATTTGGGAATATCATTTAATTAGATATATATTGACATTCGTACGGTTGGATCGTCGAGAAATATTTTTAAAAATATAGAAATAATAGTCTGGTACGAATCACTAGTTACGAGTACTAGACAATATAGTAATGTTCTACTAAGATCTCCAACCAAATTATTTTTTATTTTTTTAAAATTTGGGAATATCATTTAATTAGATATATATTGACATCCGTACGGTTGGAGCGTCAAGAAATATTTTTAAAAATATTGAAACAACAGTCTGGGACGAAGCACTAGTTACAAGAACTAGACAATATAGTAATGTTCTATTAAGATCTCTAACCAAATTAATTTTTTATTTTTTGAAAATTTGGGAATATCATTTAATTAGATATATATTGACATCCGTACGGTTGGATCGTCGAGAAATATTTTTAAAAATATAGAAACAACAGTCTGGGACGAAGCACTAGTTACGAGTACTACACAATATAGTAATGTTCTCTTAAGATCTCTAACCAAATTAATTTTTAATTTTTTTAAAATTTGGGAATCTCATTTAATTAGATATATATCAACCCACCTGGCCACCACATCTGATAATTACCGAAACTTTAAACTTATAAATTGGAAAACACCCGTATTGCTTGTTTTTCCTCTCTTTTATATGTACTTCGAATTTTCATTTTTTTTCTTAAATCACAATTTTATTTCTTAACGAATATTATTCACCTTTTCAATGTTTTCTTAACGAATATTAAATCAATTTTACATAATAAATTAAGCATCACATATTACAAAAATTAAACACCTTTTGCATTTTTAAATTGAAAAATATTAAAATCATTTGTCTTCCTCCATTTATTTTAAATTCATATTTTTACCGTGGTTTGCAATTTTAAAAAATATTTTCAAAATAAAAAAAAATTGAAAAAAAGGGGACTTCCCAGGGGGTCACCCATCCTGAAATTGCTCCAGCTCAAGCACGTTTAACTTTGTAGTTTCGATGCATATCAACCCACCCGGCCAGGAATGCCACATCTGATAATTACCGAAACTTTAAACTTATAAATTGGAAAACACCCGTATTGCTTGTTTTTCCTCTCTTTTATATGTACTTCGAATTTTCATTTTTTTTTTAAATCACAATTTTATTTCTTAACGAATATTATTCACCTTTTCAATGTTTTCTTAACGAATATTAAATCAATTTTACATAATAAATTAAGCATCACATATTACAAAAATTAAACACCTTTTGCATTTTTAAATTGAAAAATATTAAAATCATTTATCTTCCTCCATTTATTTTAAATTCATATTTTTACCGTGGTCTGCAATTTTAAAAAATATTTTCAAAATAAAAAAAAATTGAAAAAAAGGGGACTTCCCAGGGGGGTCACCCATCCTGAAATTGCTCCAGCTCAAGCACGTTTAACTTTGTAGTTTCGATGCATATCAACCCACCCGACCAGGAATGCCACATCTGATAATTACCGAAACTTTAAACTTATAAATTGGAAAACACCCGTATTGCTTGTTTTTCCTCTCTTTTATATGTACTTCGAATTTTCATTTTTTTTCTTAAATAACAATTTTATTTCTTAACGAATATTATTCACCTTTTCAATGTTTTCTTAACGAATATTAAATCAATTTTACATAATAAATTAAGCATCACATATTACAAAAATTAAACACCTTTTGTATTTTTAAATTAAATTTTAAATTGAAAAATATTAAAATCATTTGTCTTCCTCCATTTATTTTAAATTCATATTTTTACCGTGGTTTGCAATTTTAAAAAATATTTTCAAAATAAAAAAAAATTGAAAAAAAGGGGACTTCTCAGGGGGTCACCCATCCTGAAATTGCTCCAGCTCAAGCACGTTTAACTTTGTAGTTTCGATGCATATCAACCCACCCGGTCAGGAATGCCACATCTAATAATTACCGAAACTTTAAACTTATAAATTGGAAAATACCCGTATTGCTTGTTTTTCCTCTCTTTTATATGTACTTCGAATTTTCATTTTTTTTTCTTAAATCACAATTTTATTTCTTAACGAATATTATTCACTTTTTCAATGTTTTCTTAACGAATATTAAATCAATTTTACATAATAAATTAAGCATCACATATTACAAAATTAAACACCTTTTGCATTTTTAAATTAAATTTTAAATTGAAAAATATTAAAATCATTTGTCTTCCTCCATTTATTTTAAATTCATATTTTTACCGTGGTTTGCAATTTTAAAAAATATTTCAAAATAAAAAAAAATTGAAAAAAAGGGGACTTCCCAGGGGGTCACCCATCCTGAAATTGCTCCAGCTCAAGCACGTTTAACCATTACGACAGCAATGTTTCATTGAGGAAGTCCAACACGGTGGGCCATTGAAGGCATAAAAGTCCAGCAGTTGTTTGGTTGTCCACCATTACGACAGTTGTGGCCCGGTGGGCCATTGCAGCAATGTTTCATTGCTGCAATGTTTCATTGCAGCAATGTTTCATTGAGGAAGCCATGGAAATACATTAAGCCCAATCAGATTTGTTAAATTAAGCCCATGGGTTAAGCCCATCTCTATCTCTCCCTATAAATACATTAAGATGTATTTTTTAGGGTTAAGGTTTTGAAGAAAACCTAGCAGCTCTTACCAAATTTCATCTCTATCCCTACATCCACTTCACCAAAATTCCTCTCCCTTTTAACTTTCATTTTCGAAATTTGGTGAAAAAAAACTCTTTCTCCAAATCATCCCCCTTATACATGGATCTATGGTTTTGGATTTCATTTTTTTTTACAGGTATCATTGTTCTTGTTGTGTTTTACTGCATGGAAATCCTACAATGGTATCCTAGGTACTTGCATCAAATCATGATTTGGGTATATCTCTGGTGTATTTGGTTGATATTGAATGTTTAAGAAGAAGAAGAAGGTGAAGAAAATGAATAAGAAGAAGATGGTGATGAGACCGATGGTTATGAAGATATTGGCTAGTTTCTAGTAGTTGTAATAGATATTGGAGTCCAAAAGATTTGATTGTAATACTTTTAATCTTAATTAAATGTTATTTTTTGGTTTTAGTTGAAAATTTCATTCATTTTCATCTCTATCTCTCATATGATTCATTTTCATTTGCATATGAACCAATTCATCTCCTTGTATAATCGGGTAAAAATCTATTCCCTCTAATATTTGTGTGAATTTAAATTACATTTATATGTGTGTAATTTATGTATATTCGTACATGTTTTTTTAGTGTGTGTGTGTGTGTGTCTTCTTAATTTTTTTTTGTTCTTGATTAGTTCATATTTTCAATTGTTCTTGATTAATTTTTCATGTATGTGTGTGATTTCAGAAAAAAAAAAATGAAAATTCGTAGTAAATATAAAATGAATATTATTCACCTTTTCAATGTTTTCTTAACGAATATTAAATCAATTTTACATAATAATTAAACATCACATATTACAAAAATTAAACACCTTTAGCATTTTTAAATTAAATTTAAAATTGAAAAATATTAAAATCATTTGTCTTCCTCCATTTATTTTAAATTCATATTTTTACCGTGGTTTGCAATTTTAAAAAATATTTTCAAAATAAAAAAAAATTGAAAAAAAGGGGACTTCCCAGGGGGTCACCCATCCTGAAATTGCTCCAGCTCAAGCACGTTTAACTTTGTAGTTTCGATGCATATCAATCCACCCGGCCAGGAATGCCACATCTGATAATTACCGAAACTTTAAACTTATAAATTGGAAAACACCCGTATTGCACGTTTTTCCTCTCTTTTATATGTACTTCGAATTTTCATTTTTTTTTCTTAAATCACAATTTTATTTCTTAACGAATATTATTCACCTTTTCAATGTTTTCTTAACGAATATTAAATCAATTTTACATAATAAATTAAGCATCACATATTACAAAAATTAAACACCTTTTGCATTTTTAAATTGAAAAATATTAAAATCATTTGTCTTCCTCCATTTATTTTAAATTCATATTTTTACCGTGGTTTGCAATTTTAAAAAATATTTTCAAAATAAAAAAAAATTGAAAAAAAGAGGACTTCCCAGGGGGTCACCCATCCTGAAATTGCTCCAGCTCAAGCACGTTTAACTTTGTAGTTTCGATGCATATCAACCCACCCGGCCAGGAATGCCACATCTGATAATTACCGAAACTTTAAACTTATAAATTGGAAAACACCCGTATTGCTTGTTTTTCCTCTCTTTTATATGTACTTCGAATTTTCATTTTTTTTCTTAAATCACAATTTTATTTCTTAACGAATATTATTCACCTTTTCAATGTTTTCTTAACGAATATTAAATCAATTTTACATAATAAATTAAGCATCACATATTACAAAAATTAAACACCTTTTGCATTTTTAAATTGAAAAATATTAAAATCATTTGTCTTCCTTCATTTATTTTAAATTCATATTTTTACCGTGGTTTGCAATTTTAAAAAATATTTTCAAAATAAAAAAAAATTGAAAGAAAGGGGACTTCCCAGGGGGTCACCCATCCTGAAATTGCTGCAGCTCAAGCACGTTTAACTTTGTAGTTTCGATGCATATCAACCCACCCGGCCAGGAATGCCACATCTGATAATTACCGAAACTTTAAACTTATAAATTGGAAAACACCCGTATTGCTTGTTTTTCCTCTCTTTTATATGTACTTCGAATTTTCATTTTTTTTCTTAAATCACAATTTTATTTCTTAACGAATATTATTCACCTTTTCAATGTTTTCTTAACGAATATTAATTCAATTTTACATAATAAATTAAGCATCACATATTACAAAAATTAAACACCTTTGCATTTTTAAATTAAATTTAAAATTGAAAAATATTAAAATCATTTGTCTTCCTCCATTTATTTTAAATTCATATTTTTACCGTGGTTTGCAATTTTAAAAAATATTTTCAAAATATTTTCTTTGATTTATTTTGTGATTTATTTTCTTTGAAAAAAAAAAGAAAAGAAAAGAAAGAAAAAAAAGAAAGAAGAAGAAAACAAAAAAAAAAAGAAAGCAAACAAAAAAAAAAATAAAAAACAGAATTCACCTCGCGCAACTGCGCCATTTCCTGCGCAGCAACGCTGCTGAGCGCCTGGACTTTAATCCTGGACAGAAGCCACAACGCGCAACTGCGCCTTACAGCGCGCAACTGCGCCTGCTCCCTTTAAAAAAAAAAAAACAAATTTTTTTTCTTAACCCATCTCTTCCCCAATTCCCTAATATCCCCACACAAATCAAATTTCTCTCAAATCTCAAGCCCTAAAAAAACTACCTCCCATCTAATTACAATTCTCCAAACACAAATCCTTTTCAAATTAATCTTTTCTCCTAACCCATCTACACTATATCTATACCTATACACACAAATCCCCTCTCTATTCCAATTCATACACCCTCCAATAAAGCTTCAAGAGATTCTCTAATTCAAGTTTGGGGGAGTTCTTACAAGGTTATCATCTTCAATTCAAGTGGGTACAATTCTTTCCTTCTATTTTGTTTTGTTTGAATTGAATTATTGGGATATTTTGTGTAAGATTTTTAGGGTTGTTGCAATTGTTGATTATTTTGCTAAGTGTTTGGATTATGGCTCCTAAGAAACAAAGGATTGTGGGTGGTAGTAGTTCGAATCCCTCTACGGAGGAGGATTTTGATAATAAAATATTTGTTTCTCGACAAGCGCAAGATGAGTTTGATAGTTTAATGATGAGATTGGTAATTAAGGAACGGGGTTTTGCACCCTCGAGTGAGGATGGTGAGTTGGCGGATATGGTAGATGAAAGAGGGTGGGCGGATTTTTGTGCCAAGCCGGAGTCGATTCCATTGAGTGTGGTAAAGGAGTTCTATGCTAACGCTAAGATGGAGAAAAATGGGTTTTAATTGTGGATTATGGGCCAGCGGCTATTCGACGTGTTGTGTTTCAGCCGGATAGACCTAGGGGTGCTGAGAATTGGACATTCAAGACCCGAGCGGACGTTGATTTGGAGGATATTATTACAGGGATGTGTGTGCCGGGCACGGTATGGAAATGTAAGGCAGGCACGACTGAGCCGCTTCACTTCCCTGCGGCTGCATTGACTAGATATGCGAGAGCTTGGTTCCTTTTTCTAAGTGCTCGCATAATGCCTTCATCACATGTCACCGAGGTTTCCGTCGAGCGAGCTATCATTTTGTGGGCAATTCTAAACGGACATTACATTGATCTTGGGTCATTAATTCACCAAAATATCCTGAAATTCTTGAATGGTGGCACTACCGGAGGGATCCCGCATGCAGTTATTGTTACTAATTTATGTTATGCTGTGAGTGTCCGCTGGCATATTGATGAGGTTCTGCAGCGGCCTACTGCTAATATTGACCACCATGCTATTAACAGGATGACGGAGTGGCCGGGCGGCGTTCCTCATCCTAGAGGTCTTGGTTATGTGATTGATGCTGCTGGAGGTGGTAATCCACCACCTGAGGAGAGAGTTTCTAGACGGGGCGGTACATCGGGCCCTTCTCAGTCACAGCCCAGTCAGGGTGCCGTGGTTTTTAGTGATGCTCAGTTTAGGCGTCTAATGAGGCGGTTGGATACCTCGCATGACATCAATAGTCGATTTGCTGCGGATTTAACTCATGCCTTGGATGGGGTGTATCAACAGCAGGGAGTGCAGGTTACATGGCCTATTTATGGAGCTCACACTGTTTATCCACCTCCGGATACACCACCTGAGGAGGGTGGCTCTTTGTAATATAATTTTTCTGCTGAATTTTGGTCCTTTTTCTATTTGTAATATAATTCTAATTATTTTTAGCTGGGCTTATTTATTTAAGGCAATTACTTAAGTCTTGTAACGATATAAA
Organism: Saposhnikovia divaricata; assembly: GCA_036435485.1. Classification (NCBI taxonomy): domain Eukaryota; kingdom Viridiplantae; phylum Streptophyta; class Magnoliopsida; order Apiales; family Apiaceae; genus Saposhnikovia; species Saposhnikovia divaricata. The sequence goes on from JAZHRN010000131.1 coordinate 20,163,297, forward strand.
AACTCAATTTGATTGTTTAATTGCTCTTGCTTATTGAGTTGTTTAAATTAACAATTACAAATCAGACGTGATTATGTGTATTGTTTAAATTAACAACTAGTGATTGATACGTTTGTCTCTGTGGGATTGACTCTGACTTACCCTACTACATAGTTAGAAGGATTTGTTAGAAATTATTATTTGATAGGCACGCGACGGCCTTGTCACCTAGGCAATATCTCTGGAGGCGGCACTAAGAATTCTCTAAATGCACAGCTATCAGTTTACTTGTGTAGATTTTAACCATTACGACAGCAATGTTTCATTGAGGAAGTCCAACACGGTGGGCCATTGAAGGCATAAAAGTCCAGCAGTTGTTTGGCTGTCCGGTGGGCCATTGCAGCAATGTTTCATTGAGGAAGCCACCATTGCAGCAATGTTTCATTGAGGAAGCCACCATTGCAGCAATGTTTCATTGAGGAAGCCATAAATTCATTTTCTCCCACCTACTTTCTTCTTCCTAGTACCTTGTGTTGGTATGCTCAGTTCAAATATTTTTCTACCGAATTTTGAAGGAAAAAATACTCAAGGTTAGTGTTCTAATTCATGGCTTCATATTTATTTGATAATTCTTGTTCGTCTAGTGAGCATAACGACTTTAATTATGTTACTCCAAAAAAAAAGGGTTTTTCGTAAAATCTCTTTTAATGAAGTAATAGATGTTGATGATGTTGATGGTAATATTGGTGAAAAATTAGATAATCCTTATATTAGTATGCAAACGAGAAAGGAGAAGATGGTAATAGAAAGTGATGATGATAATATTTTTGGTGAAAAAAATGATGATGATCATGTTAATTTTGAGGATAATATTGTTGATGGTGATGATGTTGATTATGATGATCATAACGTTGATGATGATGATAAAGATGATGAAAATTTTGGGTCTAATCATATGAATGTTGTAGTACCTTGTGTTGGTATGATATTCGATTCTTTGGATGAAGCGGAAACTTTTTATCGAGATTATGGTCGAAATGTAGGATTCGAGATAATAATTAGAACTTCTCATAAACATTCAAGAGATAATGGTTTATCGTCACGTTTGTATATTTGTCGGAAGGGTGGAAGATTGAAGAAAGTTGAAGATAGGGTTAAAGGAAAACGAACTCGAGATGTCATTCCTCGAACAAATTGTCAAGCTCGGATGTGCGTCGTTCATAAAGTAAAGTCGAACAAATGGGAAGTAACCTTAGTTAAGCTAAAACACAATCATGTTATGGTTACACCGGAGAAGGTACAATTCATGCAAAGATCACGTAATATAGATCCATTTACCCGATTGTTGATCGAGTTGTTCAACAAATCGGGGATCGAGACTCCGAAAGTGATGAAATATCTTAGTGAGACATGTGGCGGTATGGAATATCTTGGTTTTTCTAGTCAAGACATGCGGAATGTAATTCGTGACATTCGGCGTCGGGTGTTCGATTCCGGTGATGCGGAGTGTGGCTTGGTCTTGCTTCGAGAATTGAAAAAAAATAGTGATGGAAAATTTTTCTATCGAGTTGATGTGGATGAAGAGAATCGTGTTAGGGGTTTAGTATGGGTTGATCCTCGTTCCATTAATGCGTACAAGAACTTTGGAGATGTGGTAACTTTCGACTCAACGTATCGGACTAATAGGTATTCTATGCCTTTTATTCCTATTACGGGGGTGAACCACCACTACCAAAATATTTTGTTTGGATTTGCACTCATTAGGGACGAGAAGGAGACATCTTGTAATTGGGTTTTGAAGACTTGGTTGGAAGCCGTTGACAACAAACCACCGATTACAATAGTTACCGATCAAGACATTGCTTTGGGAAATGCTATTGCCGAGGTTATGCCAAACACAAATTATACATATTGTACATGGCATATTAGTAGTAAATTCCCCGAGAAACTATCTTCTTTGTATAGTCGATATTCAGAGTTCAAAGTGGATTTTAATGCATGTGTGTATAAGTCATTGTCACCCACGGAATTCGAAGGTAGGTGGGAGAATTTATTTAAGAATTACAATCTCAAGAATCATGTTTGGCTAAATGAGATGTATGCTATTAGACGACAATGGGTTTTTGCATATACGAAACAATATTTTGCCGCCGGTATGACTACCACATCAAGGAGCGAGTCCATGAATTCTTTTTTTGACGAATATGTGAAAACATCGACCGGTTTGAAAGAATTCATTGAGAATTCATAAAAGGCTTTAGAGACACAATATATTCGTGAGGTTCATGCCGACTTTGATACCGACTACACGAAAAGAACACTATTCTTTAATTCGTCGTTGGAGATCCATGCATCCATGATTTACACAAAGGAGATGTTCAAACGTTTTCAACACGAGCTTCTAAAAAGTGGATCTTTCATTGTGACGAAGGTGAAAGAAAGTGAAAGTGATTTTTTGAAGATGTATTTGGTAGAAAAATCCACCTTGCCGCAAAATTGTAGAAGAAGTTTTCATTTGATGGTTTGTATGGATGGGACGTATTCGTGTGCTTGTAAGAAATTTGAACATTCCGGGATGATTTGTAGACACATGATCCGTTACCTTAACAAGAAACAAAAAACGGAGCTATCAAAAGAATGTATCAAATTGAGGTGGACAATGAACGGAAACAAAGTTGCGGGACCTTTACCGTATACCCCTCCCGTGCTTGCTAATGTTGTTGAATCACAACCGGCAAGGTATAGTGCATTGTGTAAAGCTTTTCAAGGTTTGGGTGTTATTGGTAGTTGTTCCAATCCACGGTACAAGTATGTGATGAGCGTGATTGACAGAGAGAAAGAGTATATAAATAAGTCTTTTCCGGGAGAGAAGCGAAATGAAAGCATGAACGAGTCCTTTCACCATGATGACGAAGATGATCCGATATTGAATCCCCCAATTTCACAAACTAAAGGACGAAAGAAAGCGGGTAGATACAAAAGTGGTATCGAGACGTCAACTTCGGAGAAGACACCTCGAAAGTGCGGAAAATGTAAGAAGATTGGAGTTAATCATGATAGAAGAAATTGTCCTAAAGAAGACGATTTAAATGAGAGGGATATTTGAATTTGTTATGTTGTAATTTTGAAAATGTAATGGATTATTACAATTAATTATGTAATGTTGGAAGTGTAGTGAATTCTATGAATTACCAACCATTATAATGAAAAAGGTGTGTTCCAAAAAAAAAGAAGTTATTTTTGAAGTTGTTTTTTTTTCGATTTTGGACAGAAACTTTTCTGTAAAATTGATAAAGTTTCAGTATAATTTTGAAAGAAGACAAACTTGAGGGATCAAAATGCAAAAAAAAAAATCCAGAACTGCAGCAATGGTTCATTGCTGGCTGCCTCAATGAGACATTGCTGCAGTTCTTGGAAAAAACTGCCATGACCTGTTTGTTTTTAGGACTGCCCAGAAAATCCTGTTAACATACCAACAGAAAACCATCCAAAAATCCATAACCATCCAATATCATACATACAAAAGCATACATCCTGTAAATTGAACCAATATCCAAACCAAGAAAGGAATTTTATATAAAAAAAGAAAGGAATGTACAAACCAAGAGCAAAAACTCAAGGCCAAGAAAAAAATTCATTTGGAACAAGCTCCAAAGAATAAAACAAAAAACCTCAACAAACCATAACAAAGGACAAAAATCAACAAAAAAGAAAGAGTCCCTTCATCTAGCTGCTGCAAAAGAAACCACCTGGTCCCAGCTTAATCCAACATACATACAACTATCCAATTCCAAAATATAACTTTAATACAAGAAACAACAATTGGCACAATAAACTAGAGTGCCTTATTCCTTTCTACAATGCCCAAATCGGTGATATAACGTGCTTCTCCTTGCTTAAGCTCATGGGCAATGCGATATCGAAAGGTACGAATAGTAACAATGGGATCCCAACGAACTGATTTCATAATTATCCCATTAAGTATGGCATCGATGTACTTGCAAACATAAACACCACAATTAACACCACCTTCTTGTTTGGGCCGGTCCTCGAAAGCCTTCACCTTCATATATTTCAACCCAAATCGGGCTGGATGCAAGTAATTGAGCATGAGAGGGATTAATTTTTCCTACAAAATATTGGCCACGTATTTAGACAAAATGTTTAGTATGAGGTAATTAAACCTACATTAATTCCTAGTATCCTTTTAGTTTCAATTAAGTACAAATAAACCTCTAAGATGCATTTTAATTCGAATAATTAGGTGGTAATTAAACCTAAATAATTTAGTTTCAATTAAGCATAAATAAACCTCTAAAAGCATAATTAGGGGGTAATTAATCCTAAATAATTTCTAAAATGCATTTTAATTCGAATAAGCAAAGGTATTTACCATAATGTAATATTCTTGGGGATACATTTGATTGCCAGAGCATAGGCTTTCGTCGCGGATAGGATCAATAATCATCACTTTATGATGGCGGAGGTTGACAATAAACAGGAACCAATGTCCTCCACTGCACGTGGGGAAGAATGCAATATCACAAAACTGAATATCCAGTCCAACATGTTGCTTCGCATATTGCCTAAAGAAATCTTCCATTTCAACCTTTTCAATGCCTATTTTTACATTTGGAGGAACCTGCAATAATAGATGTTTAAGAATCACTAGATGGAATCTAATGCATATATTTTAAGCAAAGAAATACCTTCAAGTCAGGAGGACAATGAAAACCAGCCCATAACATGAAATAGCTAGGAGCAAAGAAAAATCGCAACGCCTTCCCAGCTTCAAACTTCTTCCTATTCCAAAGCTTTTCCTCCATAACTTTCAACAACTCACAGTAGGCATTCACAACGTCGTCCTCCAGCTACCCCCCAGGTTTCAAAGTCATAACTTGTTCCTTTGTAAGCTGATAAGTGACATTTTTACTCCCCCTATGGTCATACCAAATGTACTCACCCTCTTTACTCCACCAATGCCGATATAACCACCTAATTTTTCGATTTTTCAGTGGCCTTGTCATATTACCACGCATATCTGGATCACCCCGGCCCTCAGCATCCTTTACAATTACATTTTACCACAGCAAATTGATAATCGTAATATATTTTTCACGCACACCAAAAGTAACACATGCAAAGAATGACAATATCCTAACCAATAAAGTTGCGCTACTCATAAACCAATCAGCCAAAATTGTTCCAAACCAAAGGAACTTAATCAAGATTAACAACATTAATCCATCTCATGAAAATATATGATTAATAAAAAAATCAATTATAATCTGTACACAGCTATCAAAGAATGTCTGAATAACCATGTTACCCAAAATTAAAAAATTCATCAAATCAAATAAAATAAAATAATTAGAATACCCAATAAAATTCGAACTCAATCCCAAAGGTTGATGATCATGAACACTTCTTATCCGTTGATTTATCTTGTACAAATCATAAGGCTTCCACAAATAATCCAACGGACACGGTCGATTCTCATCTAATCTTACCCAAGGCTTGCCCACGAGCAGCTCCCAACACCAAGCCAATTCTTGTAGTCCAATCTAATGGAATTCTCCCCGGGCCTCGATTCCCTACCATCAACAAAATCAACGATATATATGGAATTCTCCATATATATGTGTATGTATATATGGTTGTTGAAGCGCCGGTGGAAATGTGGCCTGTGGAGGACAGGGGAACTGTTAGTACTTGATTAAAGGGCAAAAAAGCAGTGTTTGTTGGTCTTTTACTTTTTAAACATTTCAATCAATTAATCACTTTTTCTAATCCCTACAGTTATGGAAGATATAAAATATTGAGAAAATCAAAATATCATTAATGGATCACTAATTAGTAAAAAATATAAAGACTTCAGCAATATTTTATTGCGGGAGGTACTAAGGATAAATCTGATATTTTATCTTCGGGGGACTTCCTCAATGGTTCATTGCTGAAGTGATTACTCTCCTCCGTTCCTTTCTATAATAAATGGCTGTGATTTGTTGGTTCTGTAAAAATCATATACATTCTTGGCTCTGGATTGAACCCCTATATATATATATATATATATATATATATATAGAGGAAGGCTGAGCAAGGAACTAGTTTTAGCGAGTAACTTAGTAACTAGACATGGGCCATTAGATGAAATAAGAAATGTACGGGCCTGATTTGAAAACTAATAACCCACGTTCTAGTAATTACGTGTTCTACTAATTTTGTACTGGCCAAAAAAAAATAATTCACTGCTAATGATATCCTAAAATTTGTTGAACTTTTTTCATTGTGAGCAACAAAAATACCATGCTAAGTTAAATAAAGAAAATTTATTACACTCAATGAAACTAGTCTACAAATAATATTATTCTGCGAAAAAAATATTATACAATTATTACATTCAAACTAAAATAAAAGAAGACATATTAACATAACTAACACAAATTATAATATTATTTTTTCCATTCAAAGAAATTTATAGAAATACAGAACCTAAAATTTGTTTAGCAATAAAAATAGCACATATAAAAATACAGAACATAATAAAAATTTAATTTTGAAAATAGAAAATAACGTATAAAAATAAAGAACTAATAATTAAATAAAAGAAAACACATTAAAATGAACACAACTAATAATATAATTTCTGAATTAAAAGAAACTATTTTAAAAATTACAGAACATAAAAAATAGTTTTAAATAAAAACAACACATGCACATTAAAATACAAAATATAATAATTAATTTTTTAAAAAAAATAAAAGAAGACCTATTAAAATACAGAACACAAACAATTATATTATTTTCAAAATATAGGAAAAAATTTAATAAATATAGAACAACTAATAAAGTTATTTAGAATTAAAATAAATCATATTGAAATACAGAATAGAAAACATTATTCAATAAAATGAAAAAGTATATAAAGATAAAATACTACATGCACTCTTGTTTTTAAGATAAAAATTAACATATTTTAATACAGAGCACAAATGTTGATATTATTTTTCTAAACTTTTTAAATATAGAACACTAGTTTAAGGAGTTCCCCACAGAGCTTATATTTTATATATTTTGGTTATTTCGGTAAAAATATCGAAATAACCGAAATATCGAATAACACAAAAAATTATAATCGAATTAAAAACGAATTATTTCGATTCAGTTTATTTCGGTTATTTCGGTTCGGTATTTGATTAACCAAACCGAATGTTGAGCCCCACTGAGAATAGAGGTGGAGAGTAAGGGCATCTCCAATAGAAGTTGCCAACATAGTTGCCAACTTCTAACACATCATCACATATATTATTTTTTTATTTCTTCTCTCATCCATCTCATTGTTAGCAACTTTTGTTACAAATCTACTCCAATAGTTGGCAACTTTAAAAGTTGCCAATCTGATCCCATACATCAATTTTATATTATCTTATAAACACATATTATATTTAAATGTTCTAAATAAAATTAAAAATTTGGATATTTAAAATACTTAATTCCCTCCCGTAATGATTTTTTTTCCTTTTTTTGACATTACATTAATATAAAATATCAAATGATTTAAATTTTTAAATATAAAATAATATTATCTTTACATCAATATCATTTGATTAAATGAAAATAGTGCAAAAAAATGATATTTTTCTTTTCTTTTCTTCTCATGTGCATTAATGATATTAGATATGTGAGATATTTAGAAAAAAAAGAAAAAAACATTTAAATAGATAATAAAATGTGGGAGATATAAAAAAGGGTAAAGTTAAATACACTTTTGAGGAGTTGTATGTGTTTTAACTAAATGGGGAAGTTGCCAACTTTTGGCAACTTTGGTTGGCAACTTGATGACAACATTGATCGTCAAATAGGTGGGCAATCAAAGGTGTCATGACACATAGGACTTGGCAACCACTTGGCAATCCCCATTGGAGATGCTCTAAGGGGAAAAGTAAGAGGAGCGTGAGATGAGAGCAGCAGCACACGTGGGAGTTGGGAATGCAGGGGATGGTGTGGAAAACGAAGAGGTGGAGGGAAATATATGGCGCAGTCAACGAGGCCGTCCTCCAGCCGAGATAGGAGGTTAATTAGCATTAATTAATTTTTGACGGCTAAACACAGACTTAATTAGTGGATAAAACTAATGACTGTCACGTGACTTTCGTCTCCTGTCTGACAAGTGACAAGTGCTCCATTTTCATTGGATTCCATCGCATTGAAACTGAAATTGCCCAAAATGAGCGATGCAGGCTCCACTCCAGCTTCCAAAGTCCAAATCGTAGTGAAACTCGTTTTACATTTTATTGAATTTTATTTTTTATAATAATTATAAGCAGGATTGTAAAAATCAGTAACTCGGGCCGAGTACTCGGCCGAGTACTCGTTTTGGATCCCTAAACCGATCCGAGTAATGACTAATCGGACCAAAAACCGGTTTTTGGTATAACTCGGTCAAGACTCGGGTTGACTTCGAGTAATCGGAGTCAAACTCGGGCTTCACTAAAAAAAATTTCATTTTTTTTGTTAATTAAAAAGATTTTTTCATTGCTCAAAGGAATAAGAAGACATTAACCAGTGCGGTATTAACCATCTTAACTTCAGTTCAGTTTAGTCCAGTCCGGTATCTTAACTACTTTTGATGTAACCAAAACTCTTGTATCGTTTCTCAGTCTAAGGTTACACATAGACTTTTATATATAAATATCGGATTATATATATATATATATATAAAAAGGTTGTATTAATATTATTAATAATATTAATATTATTGTTAAGTTTTAAGTTTAACACTTGTACACTAAAATTAGAATAAATACATATAAATTATGAAAAAAAAAAGTTAAAAAACAATATCCGATTAGTAGTCCGAGTACTCATTCCAAGTAATCGCCGAGTTTCCGATTACTCATTTTTCTGGACCAAAACCGAGTTGGTCCGATTTCCGATTTTTAAAACCTTGATTACAAGTTATCTTCTTTCTATTCATCTCTTTAACATATAGACATTTATTTATGTTCATAAAAATAAGCACATGAAAATATTGGAAAAATAGATTTATCAACGAAAATGGAATTTGGATCAAATTTAATTATACATACCCAATTTATGTTATATTTTATGATGCAACATTTGTTATATTTAATTATTTATAATAAAAATAATGTATAAATTTAATAAAAAAAATATTTAATAGACAAAATAAATTAACATAATATTTCGTAGACAATACATACACAATATTTACTAGTTATCGTATAATCTGAAACTTGTGTCAAATGTTAATAAAATATAAATGTTCACGAGCATATCTATATTATACTACTATAATTAAACTAACCTCTATTTGATTGGTAGTTTGATAAACTTTTTTCGGTACACTCAATAGCAATTGTTGGATTTTGCGACAGATTAATAATAATCGTTGGATGGAACATTAAAAAAATATTCTTTTTTTATATTTAAAATACTTTCATTGATTCAAGTTTCGAATCCCGTCATCAACATAATATTGTTAAACATTTATATTGTGTTATAAACTACTGCCGAAAGTTTAAGGTTCAATTACCATCAACAACATATTACAATCAAAATTTTATATAATCTATTTTCATCATATTATTATTAAACATCTATATTATCTTATAAACTACTTCCATCAAATATGAATAATAAGCTAAATAATATAAAAAAAATTACTCGTGCATCGCACGGACAATAAGCTAGTATGTATGTATGTATATATGTATGTATGTATATATATATATATGTGTGTGTGTGTTTGCGCACGAACTCGTTCATAAATAAATATTCTCGAACTTATTAATGAACATGGTTCATGAACTATATTGATTAGTGAACTTGTTTACGAAAAATATAATCGAACTTTCGACCTGAATCATGTCGTGTTCAAGTTAAATTTTATTTGAAAGAAGAATCTTAATAATAGCCAGACGTCTGGCAATTCATCTCGCCAGACGTCTGTTGGAGAAGTTCAGGGAACGGCGTAAAGACCTTCATATGGTGTTCATTGACCTAGAGAAGGCGTATGATAGCATTCCCCGTGAAGCTATTTGGAAGAGCCTTGAGGAGAAGAGAGTGGCGCCATCTTACATTAGGGTGATTCAAGATATGTACTTTCAAGTTAGCTCTTGCGTCCGGACCCCAGTGGGAGACTCCCGTTTTTTCCCGGTTGAGATTGGGCTTCACCAGGGGTCGGCCCTTAGCCCTTTTCTTTTTGCCCTCATTTTGGATGTCATGTCGAGAGGGATTCAAGACGCAGTTCCCTGGTGCATGCTCTTCGCGGATGACATCGTGTTAGTGGCAGAGTCGAGGGAAGAGGTGAACGGGAAGTTGGAGCTTTGGAGATCTACTTTGGAGTCCCAAGGGTTGCGTTTGAGCCGATCTAAAACTGAATATCTCTGGTGTAACTTCAGTGGCGAGGCCTTAGAGGGAGGGGTGGAGGTCAAGATTGAAGACCAGACTGTCCCCCGTACGGATAAGTTTAAGTACTTGGGTTCGATCATCCAGAAGGATGGCGAGATTGACGACGATGTCTCACATCGTATCAAGGCTGGGTGGCTTAGGTGGAGGGCAGCGTCAGGGGTGATGTGTGACAAGAAAGTTCCATTAAAGTTGAAAGGGAAATTCTACAGAGCGGCCATACGGCCCGCGTTGCTGTATGGGTCGGAGTGTTGGGCGACTAAGAAGGCTCTTGTAAACAAGATGGAAGCGGCGGAAATGAGGATGTTGCGGTGGGCTTGCGGGCGCACGTTGTTGGATAAAATTCCGAACGCTGTGTTTAGGAGCGAGCTCGAGGTGGCGCCTTTGGCAGCGAAAGTAAGGGAAGGGAGGTTAAGATGGTTCGGCCACGTCCGCAGGAGGCGGGCTGAAGCACCGGTGAGGAGGGTTGAAAACATCTCGGTCACTGGGGCGAGGAGGAGAGGCAGACCGAAGAGGTCGTGGGACGAGCAGCTTAGGATGGATATGAAGGCCCTTAACCTAGATGCGACCATGACTGTAGATAGGATCACTTGGAGACGCCACATCAGAGTGGTGGATTCTCTTCTAGGAAGCGGCTCAGTAGTTGAGAGCCTCAGAGTTGGGTTGTCCCGGTTAACACTGTCTTAGAAGTTCGGCCGTCTCGTGCTCAGCCGCTGTTTTCAGCGTTCCCCTATTTTCTGGTCCTATTTTTGTTGTTTTTATAATTGTTGTTTTAATAATGTGGTTTTATGCCGTGCAGGGTTTTTGGAGCGGAGGTACCATCACACAACGGAGAGCAAACACTCGCAGATATGTTATCCCATGTGTAGGACGCCATGGGCCCAGGTATCATTCAGATCTTTTCACGCACAAGCCGAGGGTCTTCACGGAAACAGCCTCCCCACTCTAAAGGTGGGGATATGGTCTGCGTACATCCTACCCTCCTCAGACCCTGCCCTGAGCGGGATATACTGGGTATGTTTGGTTTGGTTTGGTTTAATCTTAAAATCATGCTTATATTCGACTCATTTATAAATCAATCTATTTTATGTCTATATTAAATACTAGCAAAAATTAAGGCAATTATAGTCGCCGAAAAAAGCTATTCCAGTGAGAGTCGTTCTACCCTTTACTCTCTTCTCTCTCATCCTTTCCTCTTTTCCCCCAATTCCAAACTCTAACAATTTTTCAAAAACTTCAATCTTTCTTATTTCCTTTCACTCTCTTCTTAATGGATTTGTAACTATTGGGATTTTCCTTTCGCAACCTCTTCCTCTTTTTTATTTTTTGAGACTTGATTTATCTTCGAAAATCATTGAATTTTCATTGCTCTGCTTCAATTCGATTGGGCTCTCAGCTTGAATTAATGAATCATACCATCCTCCTATGCTTGTTGATCCTTGCATAAAGAATAGAGACAATAAGATGGATGCTTTGTGTGCTATTGGCAACTTTACAAAAGACCTTCCTGGGCAAGCTTTGGAAGCTTCTGGTTTCGCTTCATCTGGAGGCTTGGTGTTTGGTCATATATAAAGGTTGGAGAATAGAAGATGTTGATTCGCTGCATCTCTAATCCAGAACCTGTTGATGAACAAGTCCTGTATAGATGAAAAATAGTAACGGAAAATTATCAGGTTAATTCACTCTCTCACTATCTTTTTTCACGAGGTTAACGTCAGCTCCACCACGACGGAGAACGTTCTAATTAGAAAGAATGGAGTTGTTTGGGTTGAACTAAATATATAGTTTCTGGACTCTTCTAGCTGATTTGGAGAAATTGTTACTTTGCTCTTTCTGTGTTTGAGTTTAAATTTTTGAATATACTGAAATATGTTGAATTGTTGAATGTGTATGAACACCATGGCGGCTACCTTGTTGTTAAACTCAAGGAAGAAAAAATGTTTTAAATCAGAGTCCAAATGAATGGTTGTTTGTTTCAATTACGATCACGGTTTAAGTACTTCCCTACTGCTAACATGAACGATAGGAACCGGTTATGGATTAGCGTTTTACCATTTCTTTACGGCACCGTTAAGGAAATTTATGTGTTACGTTGTGCTTTTGGTGTACCGATTGAATTGATTATTGGGTTAAATATAAAGTAAGCCACTGGTTGCGTAAAAATGTATCAAAATGAGCACTAATTGCCATTATAACTCGTTTTAGTCCCTAACGTCTTTAAATTGAACAAAATGTTAGTATCAAACCTATTTTTGGTCAGACTTAATGAAATCCGTCTTCTTTCCTGTTAACATGTGAGGTGGCGCTTAGTTGGAAACAGGTGGAGTATAAGTGGCAGTGCTGATGTAGGAGTAATAGGTTTAAGATACTTCAGAAGCAAATCAATTCATTTAGAGGTGTTTAGAAAACGGGGAAAAAAACCCTAATAACTTAGGCGATCAATTGGAGCGTGCATGTTTTGAAATGGGTTGTCTCTGTAGTGTGCGTACTTTGAAATTTATATCGCGTTTCTCATTTAATATGCATTCATGGATGTCTATATGAGTTAATGTCATGGTATTTGTTTATAGTCATTGCGTATGTGCACTTTAATAGCAGAATGTCGTTTAGGATTTCAATTCACTTGCAACATTATTGTGAATTTAACCCTGATTCATTTAAAGGTAAAATTAATTATGTTGGGGGAAGTGTTGACATTATTGATGTTGACACACACATTCTATCATTTCTTGATCTAGAAGATTTTGCCAAGGCCTATTGTAACTCCCCAGTCCCACATCGAGGAGATTTGAGACTTCTGTTCAGTTTATAAGGTAAAGTACTACTACTAATTGCACCAACAAATCATGATCTTTTGGGGGCATGTGGTGGGCTTGTGGATTACCCAAGTTGGCGGCAATTAGGCCAGTTTCCTTTGGCTTATTTCGGATTTGGAATCGGGACTCGAACCAATTTTTGAAAAAGGCTCGGGATTTGACCCGGGTTGTCACATAACTATAACAACCCAACTATTCGGACTATTAACTCTAAATCGAAAACTAAAATAAAACAAATTTATTAACCCAAAAGTCAATTACAAAGGTACTTATTACAAAAGCGCAGCTAACAATCATTGAAAAGTCAATCTAGCCCAATTCTATGGTTCTCGAACTCCAACGCTACCAAACTCGATTGTACACCGAACCTGAAAATCGTAAGTAATGAGCTATACAGCCCAGCAAGTAACCAATCGATCCAACTAGTAAGACCAAGTAACACGTATACATATAAAAATAGTATAATATTGAATACAATACAATATCGATATACGAAACAATCACTTATGATGCACTTATTCTTATTCAATACAATACGACACCACATAACAACAATAACTTGAAACCCATAATTCATACCACGACCACTACAACCCGATGATAACGGTCCTAAATTTTCAGAAAACTATCACTACAACCCGGTGACTCGGTCCTTATTCTTATTCTTATTTTCGCAAACCATGGCATAAATCAGAGTCCCTAGACTACTGCTTACACATAACATATATATACAATCATACATATGACTTCAAAATATATTCACTTAGCCCAAATTTTAATAATCAAATATACACACATAAAACATAGTTTTGAAAACACTAGAAAGAACGATCAGAAACTTACCTCTACGCGGAAACTCAAGAATCAAATCATCCTATCCAATTCTGTCCAGACCTGTATTTATCCTTTTTGACCCTCGAAACGATGTTTTCTTGAAAAACTCAAAGAATAAAAGTTGTAGAACACGAAAAGAAATTTCCAAAAAGTCCAGAATCATTGAATTCTGGCTTAAAATGAATTTACTACGAATTTTACAAGATAGAAGATTTGTGTTTGGAAAAGCCCTACGAATTTTGATAATAAAGATGAGGGAAACGAATAAGATGCTTATATAGAGTTTCAAAACCCTATGTTCAAACCTAAAAATTATCTGCATTCAAATCCGATCCATATTTTAGGCCCATCATTCTATTTCAATTTTAAATCCTACTTATTATCTAATTTTAATCCTTTTTATTCTCTTATTCTTTATTATTATTATTCTAAAAATTACGGGATATTACACCTATAATTATAACAAGTATGATTACTTGTACTTCCAGTCTGATGGTCATACTTTTAGTGAAGGGTTAAGATTATTGTATGATAATGATTCGTTTAGGAGTATGATATCTCTGTGTTCTCCTTATAAAAAGGCTAGCTTATTTGTTGATCATAAGAAGAGATTTCAATGTACGGACCTTCCTCCAACTAGCTATAATTTCTTGGATGGTCTGGGTAAGGATTATGAGGTTCGGGGCAGTGTAGTTGACACTAAGGAGGCTAAAATATTTAGTGATGATACTGAAGATAGTGACTATGACTTTGATAAGGAGATTGACAGTGATGAAGTGTAACGCCCGGACTTCCCATTACTGAAAATATACATTTTATAATAAAATAGACTTTGGTACAGGGGAACTTTAAAAAAATTCGGCATGAAGTATTCGTAAATCGGACTATCCACCTGTAATTCAACCCAAACCAAATTCCATTTTAACAAATACAAATAAAACTTAATACACCAACGATTCCTCTCCGAGGATCGATTCCAGGTTATGGTATGAAACAAGAATCTAAATTATACAAATTATTACAACTTCTATTTCTGCTCTAAATACAAAATTACTATACCATCTAATTCGTAGCTCAATCCCAATTTGTGCTTACCCGCTCTATCTCCGAAATCTATCCTGTGGAGAATGCCTCATCGCTCTCATTTGTAGGGATAAAGATAGTAGATAATCCTTAAACCTAACTACAAAGGGTTAGGTAAAACAAAACAAGAGTGAGCCAAAGAATGCTCAGCAAGTTAATAGTATAGTGAAACAACAATATCTCGATAATTCATTGATGAACAATATCAATGATCAATTAATTTCAAGGAAAGAATTTAATTTCCATCATAAGGTAAACTTTCCATTTTCTTCAAATCAGCTTTCATGAAAACATTTCTTTTCTTAAAACCATTTCATCATTAAAACATACTTTCCATAAAAACCTTTTTAAATCATTTAAGTTGATTGGAGTTTTTCCACGACTCCGGACAATACGGGTGATCAGCCACGTAAAGTCCCCAGCCCGGACACTCGATCCGCCTGGACATAAATTGGGTTCCCAATTAGGCTACACATTGGCCTTTAAAAGGTGCTGGACTGGTCCCACCAGAACTACAGCACAAAAATAACATATGCTGGAAATGCGTCACCCGACCTCTTACTCCTCCAATCTGAAGGAATCCGTAGAAAACATTTTAACGGAATCCCCCAAAATAAAATCTTTAAAACCTTTAAAACATTTCATTTTTCAGTCCTTTATACTCACTGATAACAGATCAGCCCAGTATAAGGAACTTTAAAAGCATCTTTAATTAATTAAACCATTTTCATTTTCAATTATAAAAGACTGAGGGTCAGGGAAGTAATTGATATAAGGAATCATAAACAGCAAAGTAATAAGATTGAACTAAACATGGCATGGTTTAGCAAAAATTGAATCATATATCGACAAGGAAACAATAATCAATTAAGGAATGAGCAACTGTTAAGATTCTAGAATTTAACAATATTTATAAGAAAATCAGGGAATACAGGAATCTGAAATTCAATTGATAAATTGGGTTACTGCACTGGTCATAAATCAATGAAGAGTTATTAGTCAATAAAGAAAAAAATAAGTGTTAGGGTTCTGGAATTTAATTCAAGGATTATGAAATCTGGTTTCGTCGGTATGGTTTAAAAGAATAAACATAAGGAAAAGACTAAGTTAAAACAAGGCATAAATTATAAGTCAGGAATTATGGTTCAGCACGAAACAGGGTAATTAATTGGTTACATAAGTTAAATAATGGTTCATAAGGATAAGTAAGGCACGGGTGTTTCAATAATAATTTATAAGGAATAATCAATAAGGTATAAAAGGGTTCGACAATAATTAAAAAGGAATAGCAAATGGGGTAATAAAGTTTCAATACAAGGTTCGAGTCACTTAAACAAAAGAAAGGGGTATAGACCCTAGCAATACGATTTGGAAGAAATTCTTATAAATAATAGAAACATATTCACATCATTCAAAATAAATATGAGAAGTATAAATACTTGCAGGAAGGAAATTGAAAGAACAAATGAACAATACATGATATTTCACATCACTTGAACGATAAGTGAGGGATAGTATACTTGCCTCAATACATAGGGTTTCCATTTCCAATACTTTAACTCTTTATCACTTTACATCCGTCTCTACTTGACCTTTCTTCGATCACACATCCATTTCCCTTTATCACTTGTCAATCCCGATCTTTCTTTCCTTCCTCTACATTCCATCTACACACGCGCTGGCTCTTAGTCGGCCTCCTATTCGTACCTATTCACAGGTAAAGTACTACTTCAGTACGGAACCAACCAAAATCTTACTGTTGTTCTAGTCTACCCATACGCTTCCTAATACGCTTTTACAACATAACACATACAACACGTATTAATCACATTCCCACAATAATAATATATAACCACATAACCAATGTAAGCACTTAGCAAGTAATATCCACTTACACTTATATCCCCTTTAACACATATGTCATATCGATTTAAAAATACTCCTTATCAATTTACTACAAAAATTACAAAATAGTACTAATAAAATTTGAACACCTCCTTTAAGAATATGACCTACCCTGTCAGACTACAATCAACCCAAGCAAACAATTGAGAAATCCTTTGCTTCAGAATAATATACAGTCATCTCCGAACAAACCAATGTATACTACTTATAGCCTTCTGATGATCCACATACTTTACACTTAATATACATACTTGTACCATTCACAATTCAAATCACATTATGTACGTATATCTCGATCCGATCAGATTGTACAAATAACTCTTTTATATTAATATAACTATACCAACCGGATATAAAATTCGGAAATTAGAAACACGATGTTATATATATTACGTGATTAAATAAATTTATTTACAGAAAATTTAATAAAATTTTGGCATTACTCGTTTATAAATTCGACTAGCCAATAAAACACCAATACCAAAATCTCAAAAAGAACAAAACAAAATTACAACGAAACCAGAAATCCAACTCGGCTAATACTAAAATTAAAATCCAACCCGGTCAAACTCAATAACGAACCCCATATGACAATCGAAACAACTTACAATTAAGTCTTAAAAAAAACAAAACAAAGCCAGACATAAATTCAAAACAAAACCAAACACTGGCCAGCTGTTGTTATCGAATTAACACGAAAATGGAAAAACGAGTTAACTCAGCAGTAAATATATCGAAAACAAGAATCAAAGCCAGAACTTTAAACCGAGAACCTCAGCAAAACAAGTCTCGGAAACAATTTGGACAACCCACACAGCAACTCGGCATACAACACAACACAGGGGTGGGTTCGACTTCTACAATACAAATCGTCAAGACAATGAAGTTAACTACACACACCCCTTTACACATATACCCATTGTGCACCTACGCAGCTACACCCACAGCCGAGCAACTCAGGACAACAGAGGGGAGGGAAAATGAATTGGTAACAAGAATCGTCAAAATACAAGCATCGGGCTTACATAAACTGTACAAAATTCGTGAGGGAGATAGGGGCCGTAATCGAACCCATCTGCAACAATAACAGTCGACACACACACGGCTTTACCCACACACACTCACTCGATTTTGCACACACACACACCCAAGGCCGCACACACAGTCCACACACACACATACACACACACATATATATATATATACATACGGGTGGAGAAATAAGGAGATGAGGGAGATAAAGACAGGGGAGAGAACTCGCGGTCGAGAGAGAGGGAAGAGAACAGCGAGAGAGAGAGAGAGAGAGAGAGAGAGAGAGAGAGAGAGATTAGAAAGAAGAAGAGAGAGAGATTAGAAAGAAGAAGAGAGAGAGCTCGAAGTCTTTAGAGAAGACTCGAGAAAACCGAATGAAAAACAGAGCAAGTCGACTGATTTGGGGAATTTACTGTCAATTTTGGGATTAAAAGGGAATGAGGGTATTTTGCACTTTACTAATAAATTTCTAATTAAAACCATTTTAAAATACTTGGTAAAATGGGAAAATAAATAGGTAATATTTTGAGAAAAATCTCAATATCATTTTTAAAATGTAGAAAATAAAATTTTCTACGCCCCTATATTTTTAAAATAGTTTTAGAATCAAAAATAAATTAAATACGAATTTTGGAAATTTTGATCCTTTAAATATCATAAATCTCTTAAAATCATTTTAAAATACTTAAACTCTTAAAATAATTCAACTAATAATTTTAAAAACTAATTAACTATACAAAGATAATATCACAAAAGATTTCATAATTTTTATCAACTCCAATGATTTTATAAAAATTTCAGAAGATCAACAAAGTATAATTTAAATAGATTCTAATCATAAATATTCAATTAAAAAAAATACACGGAAGTATACGACACACATAATTCATCATATAAACATGATATCACACATATTCAATCATAAAAAAAAATCACCTCTTATAATCTATATTTAATTTAATATTAAATAATAATAATTATAAGTACAATATTTTCTAGGTCGTTATATGAAGAGTTTCTAAGTGATGGAGAATATGATAGTGACTTTTCATCTGATGAGGACCTTATAGCTGCTAAAAAATTAAGGAAAGAATATGATTGTGACAGTGAGGAGTTTGAGTATAATAGTGATGAACTTAGGTCAGAAGATTCTTCAAGTGAAGATGAAAACCTGAATAAGGGTATGTGGGAATACCTTCTGGACAGAAAAGGAAAAAAAACAATACAACCAAAGATTGTAAAAGGGGGTTGAAAACAATCTTTGGCTAAAATTCTTTCGAATATCTTGAGGCGAACAGTTTAGTGTTTATATGAACAAGGATATAAACGCAAGTATATGAAAGTAAATGCAAACACACACACTTCAAAATTTTAGGTGGGTTTTTCTAGGCCACACATGAGAATTATATTTCGAAAAAATATTCTGTGAAGAAACTCACAGCTACTTGTGCAGTGCTCTAGTGTTTATAAGAAAACCTAAGAATGCTAAGTGAATACTCTGTGTTTTCTCTACTACATTATGCTGCTCATACAGTCTATTTATACTGCATGAAGATAAGTAAAATACGTAATTATAAAATACATTCTTGTTATTGCTTGTCACACACACATGCTTGAAGATTCACCATTTCTGAAAATGTCTTGAAAGTCTTCCCTTCTTGATTTGGACAATTCCAGCATGCTTCAAGTCTGTGTATGTTGCTTTCTTCTTAAATCACTAAGTTATTAAATTGACTTAGCTTCCAAGCCCACGTGATGTTTTATGCAAAAGGATCTTTTTGATTTGAATCTTCTTTCCTAAAAAGATACTTTAGCTAAAGAGATATAAGCTTTTCTGCTTATTAAGCTATCCTTGAACTTCTCAGACAAACCAGATGGTCCTGATGCACCTATCAAGTTATCCTTTGAATTCTTCAGTAGAGATGTAACTATATTGGAGGTTGCTTCCACTCTTATTCTTGCCTTCGAGACTGAATAAAAAGTGATTGACTTCACATTTCATTTGTAAGAGTTTGAGCCTTCTATACAATTTGGCCCCCTACTCGTTATATCCTTTATGTAATTGACCGTTGTCTATAAGTCATGGGTTGCAAAGTAATTCTGGGTCTGTTCTTCATTCGATGTGTTCCATTAGAGAACTCTGGCACCACTCTTTAGATCTCGAATGATTGGATTTCTCGAATTACCTCTAGAATTTCAGGTTGAGTTCTCGAACTGATAGATCTTGACTTCTCGAATGACCCCTTTTTGTCGAGTTCTTGAATGACTTCTCGAATAGACTATTTTGTAGACTTCTTGAATAGAGTCAGTTCAATGTCTTGACTTCTCGAATGAGGACTTCTTGAATAACCCTTTTGCAGAGTTCTCGAATGCACTATTTCCATGACTTCTCGAACTTGTTCTTTCCCGACTTCTTGAATTACCTGCATGAGATGTTCGTAGCAAACCTCTCTTTTGATTACTGATACTTGATTAAAGCATCCCATAGTTTGTTGTAGAAATACTTTCTAACTATTTGCAGAGGTCCATTGATAAGATATAGCTTCAGTTGACCAGTATTCCAGTTAGCTTCCTGATTTATTTGCCGGCTCAGATTCCTTGATTCATTACTTGCCTCGTGGTATTTGTTATCATCAACTTTAGACATGTATGTCTCAACAATTGTCAAGTGGAATTTAGGAATGAAATTTGCTTCTATGGAGGAATTCAGGAAAGTGGTGAGAGATTATGGTATAAGAGAAAGGAGGGCTATACACTTTATAAAGAATGAAAAAAATAGGTGTCAAGTGGGATGTGAGAGTTGGTGTAGATTTTATTTGTGGTGCAGCAAGCTACCAAACGAAGAGGCAGTGCAAGTGAAAACCTGTCTAGATGATCATCAGTGTACGAACCATATCACAATACCCTTATATCTTTGAAGTACTTGACAGAGTTATACGGCGACAGAATTAGGCAAAACCCCTAGTGGAAGGTGAAAGACATGATGCAAGTAATCAGGGATGATTTAGAAGTTGAGGTGCCTAGGATAAAATGCTTCAGGATCAAAAAGGCTGTTTTAGAAGGAGTATATGATACTCTAAACGATCATTATGGGAGGGTTTGGGATTTTAATTTTGAAATTTTGAAAAATAATCTAAAAAATAGGGTTGACATTTGTACATCCAGAATAACTGATAATTTTGATAACAAATTCAAAAGGCTATACATTTGTTATCATGCCTTGAAAATTGGATGGGAAGTAGGGTGTAGGCCAATTCTAGAGCTTGGTGGTTGTTTTCCAAAAACTGTATGTGGGGGTCAATTGTTGAGTGCTGTAGGCAGAGATGGGAAAAATCAGATGTTCCCAATAGCATCTAGTGTTGTTGAATCAGAAAGCATAGATAGTTGGAGTTGGTTCATTGACTTACTCAAAAATGATCTTGACCTTGGTAATGGAAGTGGCTTGACCATAATCAGTGACCAACAGAAGGTAATTTTTTTTACTGTTATTTATGTGATTTTACCTTTTTAGTTCCCTGTCATGTGCTAACCACAATTTGTTTTGAAATGTTGTTGCAGGGATTAGAAAATGCAATGAAGGAGCACTTGCCTAGAGTTGAACATAGGCTATGCACAAGACATATGTATGCTAATTTCAGAAAAAGGTATTCATATAAGGATATGTATGCACAAGAATGCTATTACCTAACACTATAATATTTCATACATGAATTTCATTTATGCGAGTTTCCATCTGGTGCTCTTAGAAAAGCCTTCTGGTTTGCACCATGTACAACGTATCTATCTGCTCATGAGAAGGCTATGAAATTAATTCAAAGAATGTCAAAAATAGCTCATGACCAATTGATCAAATTGGACCCCTGAAGTTGGACAAAGGCACATTTTCAAACCCATGCTTATGTAGATAATGTAGAAAATAACATGTCTGAGTGTTTTAATGCTTGGATAATCAATGCAAGGTACTTTCTACTTATTTGTTATCAATCTGAAATTGTGAAGTGTCCTGATTTTTTAATGAACTTGTGAAGTTTGACAGAAACTCATGCTTTTTAATGTTTAATACAGATATATGCCTCTTTTGACTGTGTTACAAGAGCTCCATTTCATGATTATGTCCAGAATAAGGGCCAAGTGGAAGAAATGCTAGCTTTAGACTGTCAAATTTGCCCTAGAATCAAGAATAAGTTAGATGTGGCAGTCAAAGATTCAAGAAGGTGGTCTGGAACATGGGATGGGGAGAATTTTTACATGGTCAGACAAGGAACTAAGAGCATCACTGTTGACTTGGATGCTAGGACATGTGACTGCAGAGCATGGAATTTGACAGGAATTCCATGTGAGCATGTAGTGGATGTTGTTCTTGATAGAAGAAATCAGCCAACAACATATGTAAGTCACTTTTATTCTAAAGAAATGTACTTGAAGACTTATGCTACATCTCTGAAAGCACTGTGAGGTGAGGATTTCTAGGAAGTTAGTGATAAGGCAACTATGCTCTCTCTTGATATGCCAAAGAAGTTGAGAGTGAGGCCAAAGATGTTAAGGAGGAGAGAGGATTGGGAGGGTGGTAACAGAATAGGAGCCAAGCAAAACCTACATTTATTCCTGGATTGAAAAAATTGAATGTTGAGAAAAAAATGCACTGTGGCATCTGTAGGTAACCTGGCCATAAGAGAACCACATGCCCAAGTGTAAACAGTCAACCAAACAATGTTGATGATAGTGTCAATGAAAGACAACATGAGAATGCCAATCAAGATGATTTTGACTATAATGGAGATGCAGAAAATGAATATCACAATGCAAAAAAACAATTCCAAAAAGAGGGTGAAAGCATACCTAAACTACCACTTAGGAGGAAAGGGTTACTTGGAATTATAATTAAGGAGCCAACAGATGCTACATCCACTATAATTTCAAAGGAAAGTTGTCTATTGAAGATACATCAAAGGGGAAAAAGGTGGCAGAGGAAACTTCAAAGGGGAAGGAGAAAATTGTTTACAAGAGTCAAAGTAATAGACTTCAAAGGCCATCCTGGATGCAGAACAAAAACAAGAAAGTTACTGAAATGGAAGGTGGTAGAAAGTTCATAACATTTGTAGAAAATAAGATGAGGGAGAAAGGGAATGGAGAGGCAACACTCCAACCATTTGATGCTTTTCAGGCTAGGTTAATAGGACCACTGGGCCTTGGGAATATATTCATGCCTACACTTGGATTTATGCAAGCAAATCATCAACCTAATGGTACTTCAAGTGCAGGGACACCACCATTGAAGAAAGTTCCAAGTAGTCAACCAACTAAGCCATTTGAAGCCCCATCTGATGTGACAGAAAATGATGATTCTGAAGCTGCAGGAGAATCAATTGATGTTGATAAGGTTGAAGATGAAAACTAAGCGAGATCCTCCGTGTTAGTAGTATAATGAGACCTTTAGGTCATCATTATGAGACATATATAGGTCTCTTTTTGGGTACATTATCAGTCTCTTTTATTAGTACATTATTATGATCTGTGTAGTACAGATATTACTTGGTTTGGCTAGTATGGGCAGAGCTACTTTGCCTCTTTTTGGTAGATACATCTTAGTAATGTTGATGACTTTTGTAAAGAACATGCTAATGTTATAATGCCAAAAAGTTTTTGCAAACATGAATCTTTCTTTTAATTCATTGCATATCATTTCATTACATCATAATAGATAATCAAAATCATTACATAACAGGTTTGCCTACATACTACATTACTACCTGGTCACAAAAGACGTAGTCATCATCACAAGCAAGCCTACATAATATAGGGCATGTTTGGCATAACTTATTTTAAGGACTTATGGACTTATTTTTGGGTAAAAATTTTATATTTTGATAACTTTTTTATACAAGTATTTAATGTATGTTTGAGATTCAATAAGTTGTAAAAATAAGTTGGAAAATAAGTTGGAAAGTTAGGAATCTTAACTTTCAACTTAAAATAAGTTGACTTATTCTGGAAAATAAGTTCCCCCAAACACCCCCATAATGCCATCCTTTGCCATTGACAGTTCTATGTATCTTCATCACCATCACAGCCATGCAAAGATCAATAAAAACGTAAATTTCTATAATTGTTTCTTCCGGGCTCTTTTTTCTCTTTTTTCTTTGCAATTTTGCTTCAAGTTGCATAATCTTCTCTTCCAAATAGATACGTCTATTATTCAAGCAGGTAATTACTTCTTCATGCATACCATCAGATTCAACATCATACCATTCAAAATAATCGCATTGATTGTCTTGCATACTTTCCAACATTTTAGAGGTTGAACATATTACTATCAAATTGATTGTTCTCTAAATATAACTGATTACTTATAGTGGTTTGGATGCCGGTATAGAACCTCCTCCCAGGATTCTTCAAAGACGAAGAAGTCAACAATGACATACATAACGTGCGGATGAGCCCGGAGACAATGTTGTCGATCTTTTAGCCATAGGATTTCCAGAGGTAAGTCTATAAGCTTTTAGTACAACTAATTGAAGTATTACACACAATTTTTCAATTTATAGAAGAAGAAAGTGAAGAACCCTAATTGTATATATGCTTTTATACACATCTATATATACACAAATGTTATAAATAGCTGTTACTCGCCACATCACCAAAAGCTTAACTCATTTGTCCATATCAGTGCCATATCAACCCAGTCACCGCCAGTCACCTGTTTGACCGTTAATTTTTTCTTTAACTCTAACGTTTTGCTCAATTTAAAGACGTTAGGGACTAAAACGAGTTAAATTGGCAATTAAGGATCATTTTGGTACATTTTAACGCAATCAGTGACTTACTTGATATTTAACCCATTGAGTACTGAAATGGGAACTTAAGCCCGCATTTCTTATGTTGTTGTTACTTTTGTCATCTTCGCGAATGCGGCTCCGTTACATTTCTGGTATAAGAGAGTTCCGTTGTTTCAAAAATGGTATAGCTACGTTCACAATTGCAAAAATGGTACAGGGCGCCACTTCAAGTGGCGACCAAGGAAACAGACGCCACTTGAAGTGGCGACTAGTTCCTGGGCGCCACTTGAAGTGGCGGCTGGATTAAATTTTTTTTTTTTCCCCTCGTTCACCTCTTATTTTTTCCGTTTGTGAGTTTTTCTCAGTTTCTTTGTGAGTTTTTCACTGTTGACACTATTAAAATTTAAGTTTTGAAAATAAATTTTTTATTAAATTTTGTTCCGTATTCAAGTTTGGATGTTCTAGTTTTAGGTAAGGTAAAAATGTGGAAAAAATAATTTATCTAAATATGTTAAAATGTTGTGCGATTATGGGAAGTCCACATAAAATTTGTAACAATTTATTTGTGTAGGCATGTTTAGGGGCCTAAAAAACATGTGTTTACATGTAATTTTTTCAATTTTTTTGTTTGGCATGAAAGTGGTCACGTTCTACTTTTGCGTAAGCTAAAAATCTTGAAGAATTGATTTGTGTAATTAAGTTTATTTTGAGGCCTAAAAATGACAATGAAACACAATTTTCACACTTTTATTGAAATAAAAGAGGGGGAAAACAACAGAGAATTATGAAAATAAGCATATGATGACACGAGAACCGCCATGCAAGTTCTTAAAATTCACTGAGATCAACAGCATAATTCTCGTCCTCAGCTTCCTCAATTTCCCTTGCAATTTGACGTTCCTTTGCAGCTTCAGCTTCTATTGCAATTTCACGTTCCTTTGCAGCTCGAGCTTCCATTTCCATTTTAAATTTGACTTGTTGTGCAGCAAATTCAAAATGTTTTGCAAGTTTAGCATCCTCAGCTTGCAAATCGAATGACCTTTTGGTTTTCTTGGTTTGTTTGATTTCGGTTTTGCTGCTTTGTGGTTTTTTGCCCTTGTCCATCTTATGCTATTGCCTTGGAGAAAATGTATTTTAGAAGTAGGTAGTAATTTATGATTTGCAATAAGCAGGAAAGAGGAAATTTATAGGCATTTTTGGAGATGAATAATTGTATTGATAGCTGTGAATACTTGAAGTTGTGCTACTGTTGACATGACTGCACAACTTTGTACATAGTATGCATAATAATACCAATAATACGAAAAAATGTGAATAATGAAAAAACTTTTGATGGGACTACACAGCTTTATACAAAAACTTATTACAACATTATTTTTAGGGTCGAAGATCACTAAAAAACGTCTGAAACCAACCTACCACTTGCTTAATACTGTAGTAAATTATTTTCAATTATGCAGAATATGTTAATTATTTTCTGCATAACATGCATGGGATGCTTCCAGATAAGAAATGTGACTACTCACATTTTAATTTTTGTAGCTTTTTCCAGTGTTTTCTGATAATATTGATGAAATCAACTTTATTTTTCAGAAATCAGCTATATTTGACTAAAGGCTAAGCATGTAGTCCTTTCTCAGAGTACTTTTTTTCAATAATGCGGGGTAAATTTAAGTGTTTGTTGCTGTGCATTCACATGGTTTTGTTTGATGAGAAAGCTGACTCCTCCAATTTATTTTTGTGCAGTTCATTTAAGTGTATTTTGACAGTACTGTTGAGTCACGGGCTAGTTGAAGAGCAATCAATAATTTATCCCAAGATTTTCAGCTATAAAACAAGGTTGTGGTGAGGCTTGTTCACCCAACCACTGAATTATAATTTAGCATTTCACACAAAATCCAACATGTCCAACATTCCCGAATTGAATCTCTGTTTTTGTGATAAGTTGTGCGTTGAACGCACATGGTCCTATGGAAGAAATGCGGGAAGGAGGTATCTCAATTGTCCAAATGGAGGCAACGGATGTGGGTATATTCGTTGGCTTCATGAACCATTAGAGGAGCGTGATGCGCGTGATTTCGAGATATTGGAAATGCAACGAGTCAGAGAACTAACTCGCCATCAGTTTGAATCAACTGATGAAAATGAGAATGACGGCGAGGACTTCGTGGAGGAGGATGGGATTGAGCAGAAGGATGGGATTGAGCCTGATAATCCCTTCGTTGGTCTCGATGAATCAACTGATGAGAATAACAATGAGTACGAGGACTCCGTGCAGGAGGATGAGGAAGATGATGATGACGATGAAGATGAAGATTAATTTCTTCGTCTATGATAAAATGTGGTTTTTTTTAGTTTCCCCTAAAGAATATCTATGGATATTCATTTGTATTTGTTGTTTTCATGCAGTGTGATGTTGTGGAATGTGATGTTTTAATTATTTACGTACTTTTCTTGCACACTATAACAGCATCATAATAGAAAAAATACACACTACAAGAACATAATAGAAAAATGCACACTACAAATACATAATACAGAAATTAAAAGCTTAAATAATTGACTAGTACTTAATTAAATTTCTTCGTCGGACATGTAATCATCGGATATGTAACATGGATTTTGTTGAAGATGTTGTTCCTCAACGGTTGTTAGCTCTCTCCCACTTGCACGAACGGAGTCTTTGGCAAGTTGATACATGTAGTGACGAGTTCTACGTAACAACATTCGGTTGTTCTCAATTCGTATCTATTTCACAGCTCGAATGACTTTACGCTTATAATCATTCCAACCCGATGATTCACCAGTACGCGGAAACATGTCGAGAGAATGACGAATAGGGACCCTTGCACCCATACCAATTAGGTCATTTCGCAAACGTTCCGATTCTTCACGGCGATATGCCCATTCTCGACGAACGCCTGCAAAATATTCCACTGGATCGCTTTGTCTTAGACGCTGGTAGTCATCATTTCTTTCTCCGAGCAACCAATTGGCATTTGTAGAGGATGACATATTTCTGTTGTAGTTGGTAAATTAATTTGCACTTAACCTATATGGAAGGTCATATATATATATATACATATACAACCCACTTGATCCTGCTTGAACTGAAAAGATAACTCAGCTTTTTAGGATAAAGTATTGAAATGACCATTCAACTTTTTCATTTTTTTAAGCTGTGTCTCTGTGCTAAACTTCATTTCAGTGTTGAAGTGACAAAACAACTTTTTCAGAAATGGTAGCTGTGTATTATTTTTTAACAATTTGTACACTTCAAAAAATCTTACCAATTTGGCTATAAATTGGAAGGTTTTTATGTGATGTCTCTGTGTCTATAAAGTTAGTCATGTCTAATTCAAGAAACTCTTCATCTTCGGTTAGAAACCCTTACAGACATAGTTCAAGCACTTTCAACTACTTAGGTGAACATGGAAGTGTAAGGTGTAACTGCAATCTACCGGCTCCTTGTCAAGAAGCATGGAAAGAAGGTACTCTTGACCCAGGAAGGAGGTTCTTCGGGTGTAGCCAGTACAAGGTTTGTACATCATCACTTTATGCAAATTTTGTTGTTGCGAAAATATATTGAGTTTTGTTAAATGTGTTGTTAGGATCCTACAAGAAGATGTAACTTCTTTAAGTGGGCTGATCCATCGTACACTGAAAGGGCAAGAGAAGTGATAAAAGAGTTGAAGCTAAGATTGAACAGAAAGGATGATGATTTGCATAATGCTTGGAAGTTGGACGAGGATATTTGTTTGCTTCAAAATCAGGTTGAAGTAACAAATAATTTGTTGAAGAAGTTGGAGAAGGAAAACATGACATTGAAGAAGCTTTTGGTCTGTGCTGTAGTAGTAATCATGATTATTTCGTTATGGAAGTAGTGTAATTTCAGAAGTAAATTATTAGTAATTGTTCCATGTTAAATTTGGTGGATGTAATTTTGTTCAAGTAATGGAACGAAGTTGTGTTTTTAGACAAATGATACACAAAATAAAGTACAAAGGTTTAGATAATGAAATGAACTAAAAAACAACATGTTTTTCGATTACATTAAAGTAGACATAAAGCATCATAAAATCGTACATGCAGGCATGTAAAAACTACAGGTCCACTCATCTACAGTACCTCCCACCAGTGTGGCAAACCCTCCCCTGCCCTTTGACCCGCCTACCCGGCTGTCGCCTCAGTGGCACATCCTCCGGCTCCTCAGCCTCGTCCACGGTCTCCTCCTCCTCTACAATAGTAGAGGTATGCATATGACTACCCCCCTCATGTAGTGTAGGAGAGATATCATGTGATGCAAAAGCCCGAAAACCTGTCAATGGGGTATGCCATCCTGAGCCACCTGCATGTGTCAACTGTGACTGTAACGGAGTGGGAATATAGTGCTGCGAACCACCAAATGCATGCCCCGAAGAGCCTGGAAGAGAAGAACTACCAAATGGATGACCCGAATCAAATGCATCTCCCTGAGAGAACTGAGAAATATGAGGAGTACTCGAAGCAAATGCATCTCCCTGAGAGAACTGAGAAGTATGAGGAGTCCAGTCCTGTGTACCACCAGATGCCTGTCCAGAACCACCTGCTCCAGCAAATGCATTTCCCGATGAACCCTGCTCCCATCCAGATCCAGTAAATGCATGCGATGAAGAGCCCTCCCCAGATGTGGGACGAACCCAAGGCTCCCATCCATCCCCTCTACCAACAAAAGAATACACACGAGTTGGAGGAGGCCTAGCTGCATGTCCACCTCTCGTACGTGGTCCACGACGAGGTCTGGTAGGTGCAGGGGGTGGAGGTGGTCTCTGCTGAAGCTCGGAAAAACCTGTATGCTCCAAGGTACTATGTAGAATCTGTAATGCATCATCCACAACAGGCTCAGCATCAGCAATATCGTCACGCCTAAGGCCGTGATAAGCACGGGAAATCCCCTCAACCTGCGTCATGCAATTTTTAAAACCCAACGTCATGATCTCATGTAGTGAAAATGAAATCTATAATATGATACAGTGCTTCAAGTGAGAATAAAAATACTTACAGCCATTGGGAGGTGTCCCTGCGTTCCTTGAAAACCCTGTTGCCGGGGCCATACAGCGGGATTGATGATAAATCGACGAGTCACTCTATCATACCATGAAGAATACTCCTCAGTACATGTAGGTCTTCTCATAGAGGAATATGCAGGTGGTGCCATGATCCGATCCCCTCGTGTATGCCACCTGTCAAAGAGATCGGCTAGTGGTGTTTCCCAATCATCGGGAACCCTGTGGAAACTATCATGCCCAGGCACTGGTGAGGCAATAGGAATCTGCTGCAGAAAACCAAACTTCCTGGTCACTCGATCCGTATAACACCACTCCACCAAACCATCAAAAAACAATGGACAAGGTGCTGTCATAAGTGCCCTCTCATCACCAAGAGTCTGGAAAGCATCTGCTGCACTGTCCTCGTATGGAGGACAGTGCAGCAGATGAGATGTTTAACTTCGACTTCTACAATGATGATTTCGCAACTGAGTTCTGTGATGGTCGTAAAAAGCTAGATGCAGAATTGAAAGATAAAAAGATTTCTGATGAGGAATGGTACACTCAGGTGGAACTGCTGGCTAATCGGATGCACAAAAAATATGATGAATTGTTCGACGCTGAGGAGGCGGAAATGGAAGACTATGTTCACGAATATGAAGCAAGGAAGCGTCAATTTCCTCCAGGAAATTGAGGAATGTAGCGACCAGAATTAGGCACTTGGCCTAATTCGAATTTAAGAACTTGTTGGTTATTTTATCTATGCTTTTAAATTCCTATGTTTGCATTTTAATTTTAGTGTGCTTCATCTCTTGTACTTTGTTTGCTTCATTTGAATAAAAATTTTCTGTCAAAATTTGGAAATTTTTGTCATTTTCGGGCCATAAAAAACCATAGTTACACATATGATATATTAATTTTTTTGTTCTTACACCAAAGTAGAACATCAATACTTCAATACGGAACAAAAAAACCGCAAGAAAAACATGTACAAATATGTTTTTTATGGCCCTAAACATGACTTGACGAAGGAATTGTTAAGAAACGTATGTGGAGTTAACATATTCGGATGAAAAAATAACATAGCTAGACATAATAATTTTTGGAGATTTTCGTATTGTATCAAAGTAGGAAGTAAATTCTTTAATATATATTAGAGAACACAAAAAAAAATTATTTACAAGTACATCTTCAAAGTCATGTAAAATGAATACAAGAAAACTATATTTTCTAGCAACCGGAAGAAAAAAAATCTCTAACATGGTATCCGTCAAAAAAAAAAAGTAAAGGGTCGCCACTTCAAGTGGCGCCCATGTCTCAGTCGCCACTTGAAGTGGCGTCGGGTTCCTGGGTCGCCACTTGAAGTGGCGCCCTATACCATTTTTGCAAATCTGAACTCAGCTATACCATTTCTGAAACAATCCAACATATGTGTACCAGAAATGTAACGGAGCCCGCGAATGCGATGGTACGTCATATGAATGTGGATCAATACGATTATTCTTAATTTCTATTTTTTAATTTTTTTAAATAAAATTATTTATCATTTTATTTTGATTAAATAATTTAATAACAATTACTTACTTTGATACTAATACTTTAAAAAAAAACCCATGTTTTAGTTGACCATAATTTAGTTATCAATAATATTTATAGGTCTGGATCAAAAGGGAACAAAACAATAAAATAGAACTGAATAACCATTATTAGTCGTTGGATTACTTCTAAATCAAGTGTCCAGATTCAATTCATTGTTTAAAAGAAATTTGTAAGTATATTGTTGGAAATAAAAACTACATTATTAGTTCAATTAATTGAAATAAGAAATTTAATCAATGATACATTTATTAGAATCTTTCATTTTTATTAATATTTTTTATCTCAAATAACTTTTGGCTGATTTTTTCAATCTTCTTTCTTCAAAAATTTTAATTTATTTTATTAAACTTATTTTACAAAAAAAATATTCCCAGAAATAATAGGGTTCTACTACATATCCTATTTTGTTTCGTAGTAAAAATAAAATATTTTTCTACTGAATTTTAAAGTTATGCACATAAATTTAAAAGTTTTACAACTAAACTTGCCATTTTTACAAATTTTACAACTGAACTTATTTTTTTAACAACATTCTGCTGTTAAATACTATTATCTCATATTATATTTATACCATAATTTTAGTGTTCTACAATTGAACTTAAAGGTTATACATTCGAATTTTAAAGTCAAGCACATAAATTCTAAAGTTATGCAACTGAACTTACTTGGAATATTCTGCTGTTGAACTTTTAATCACATATTATATTTATACCATAATTTGAACATTCTCACAAAAATTGATAATAATGGAAAAGTTTTATGATGTTAATGGAGGATTTTATGATTGATGCGTGTGTGATTATAATTGTCATTCAAATATGAATTGTCTCTAAATTATATATCTTGTATTTTTGGACAACTTTGATCATTATTTATATTTAATAAAAAATATATTATTATGAAATATATGTAAGAGTTCTTAATTTTTTCGTTTAAGGGTTCTCCAAGGAACATTACCAAATATTTATAATTGATTATAATATATGTTAACCACCTTAAAAGTATAGAGATCCAGTAATATAAGAGTAGTTATATAATTAATTATATTTAACATTAATCTATTATAGATACTTTTAAAATATTAATTAGTGGAGTCCGAAGTTATATACAATAATATATTCTCGACTTTTATTTTGATTGTTAATTAATAGATTCCTACTATATAACTTCACTATTAAATTAAATTAATATTTAATAATATTATTTTAGTTAATTAAATTTATATAACTTCACTCTGGTAATATAAGAGAAGCTATATTATTAATTGTATTTATTATTAATTTATTATAGATATTTTGTAAATTTTTATTAATGGAATCCTAAATTGTATATAATGCTATATTCTCGACTTTTATTTCGATTTTTAATTAATAAACTCCTAATATATAACTTCACTATTAAATTAAGTTAATATATAATATTATTATTTTAATTAATTAAATTATTTAATATTTATTAATATATCACGGTATGCATGACATCATACCATTAAGAGGGGTGTTTTTATTCTTTAATAAAGAAAATAGATATACGAGTACTTGATATTGAGCTGAAATATAGATGATCGGTTAAAAATAAGTAGTAAAACTTAAAAATAAGATTTTTAAGAAGTCATGACATCATGAACCTGATATCCGATTTACAGAGCCTGCAAAGTGATTACCTTACGCCCTGATTTCAGTTACCCCATCACTTTGCAAAACCATCGTCTTCAATTTATGGATCCCATGAACGCACACCACTCCCCACCTTCCCCAGAAAAAAAAACCCACACTCACATGTTCTTTTACGGGAGGTCTTAAAAGAATTTGATAGTACAACCACATAAAATACACAATTTTCGTGTTCGAACTAGAAGATCGTCATGTAGGAGTGCCAATACACATATAGGTCAGCTCTCAGAGATGTTTGTCCCGTCACAACTGGTAAGTTACCTCGTATATAATAATATCTATGTGCAAGAAAAAAGCATAGCTTTCTTCCTATACCAAGATAAACAAATAAGAATCAGTTATGGTACATATAAAAGAACTGCTAAATCAATTTCTTTTAAAACTTCGAACAAAGGTAATATCAGAATTGTTCTCGATACTTCGTTCCTGACTAGCACATAATCAATTCCCCAAGTCCAGACCCAGACAAGATGTAAGAACTATTAAACAGATGACTATATAGAAGCAGAACACCTTGCTTCTGAATGCTAGGAATACAGACACATGAGACCCCTTGCTTGGGGTTGGGGTGGGGGGCGGTTTTTATATTTTATATTTGGGCTGATCTAAACAAATAGCTTGTGATATACTCAGGAGAAAAGTAGGATTTCTGTGTTGCTTGCCAAACCAACAAAGAGTGAAGCTCAACCGTCATGATGGCTCAAAAAATTGGCTATGCAGGGGTATACTTGATCAACTGCCTGCAATCAACCAAGACACTGAAGCTAACACATAGCAAAAAAAAAATACTACTGTAGTAGGAG
This sequence comes from Saposhnikovia divaricata, assembly GCA_036435485.1. Lineage (NCBI taxonomy): Eukaryota > Viridiplantae > Streptophyta > Magnoliopsida > Apiales > Apiaceae > Saposhnikovia > Saposhnikovia divaricata. Next base: position 20,197,255 of record JAZHRN010000131.1, read on the forward strand.
CCAGTGTAGAATGGGAAGTCACAAATAACTGCAAAAAATACCTACCTGCTGACCCCCCACCAAATCATAATGAGCATAATGTGGTCCTTCTGGCTCTCCAAAGACTTTGTAAGTGACCAAGTTCGTGGGTATGAGCTTCACTGTGTCTAATTACCACATGACAACAACTAAGTTAACTACATAAGTGTTAAATAGTACAATAATTTCCAATGTTCAAATTGATGGGTCGTTAATAGATAATATACCGTGTACGGCTTCGATTGGGCATATTAGGTCTTTATCTCCTGCTATAGCCAAGACATGGACATTGCTTTTATGGAGATGGTCTTTGTAGAAAAATTTACCACTTCTGTCACAAAGCCCACCATCCCGAAAAGCTGTTGACAGTTGCAATAGAAGTTTGGCTGGTATAGTGCCTGACAGTTGTCACGAAACCAACGTTACAGTCTATTCATATAGGAAATGGTATACAAAGTAGCACAAAAATATTGCAAGCCCTGAGATGACGAAGTATATTTTCGTTACCATAACCTTAGGTGACGAAGTACATTTTTATTACCATAAACATATTTATATACCACTTTATAGTTCCTTGTCAGGCACAACCTAGAACATTCTGGGCCCTCGTACATTCTTTCTGTTTAAAACTGTTCAACAAAGGTTTTACTGAAGTCAAACACTATATGACCGTAATTTTAGCTTCTCTCTGTTAATATATATAATGTGAAACTAGGAACCAACATAGAAAATATTACTTTTAATATGTACCAGCATGCCTTAAATTTATTTATATATGGTCTAAACCAAGATAACCAAGGTGAGACCAGGGTATAAGAGTAGTGGCATGAATGGATGACCAGGGTATATTCATAATTCATATTTCTACTTCTTTTCCTATTCCTAACTGTTACAATAACTACCTTTATGGTAGTTACTAACTTTGATAAAAAAAAAAAAAAAAAAAAATTTTACTAATTACTTTGATAAAATTTCCTTAATGCAGATATTTAGAAAATATGCCAATACCCAAATGCTAGTTTTGGGCCTTTTGGCATCTGAAATCCATAGAACTTAGAAGCTGCTCATTGAACTACATAAGAAAGTTTTTGACATAGCACATTCTATTACTCACCCATACCAATAAAATGATACGTAGTACTGGTGAAGTGTCAACAAAACAGATACGTTTCAAGGACGCTTAACATTTTACAACACTAACATGAAAAAGAAAATTACTCCACTTTACTAATTAAACAGAACATCACACAGTGCCTTGACCTTTAACACTTACAAGTTACTGCTTTTGCAAACAATGGACCATTTTGTAGGTTAATTGTTTAAAATGATCTTATAGGTTAACTGCAGCAGTGCAACAGTTTCAAAATTAAATTCCATTTTGTGGAGGCACTACTACTCATGACTTCCAAACTAGAGTTACATGCAAATACAGGAGATTCGCCCACAAAACTTCTAAAGGTCATTTTTATGACCATATCAAATTATCAACGACAGTTTGGGTAAAAAAAAGGCAATCCTAAAGTCATTTGCTGCTTCTAGAGAATCAAGTAGAAACTCACTACTAGTGCGCAAAGTATCAAACAATAGTTTGCATCTCTGTAAACAAAGATCACCATATATGCTTCAATTCTCTCTTAACTCTACAGGCAATACAATGCATGTTTCCTTCCTCTACCTTTTAGCATCTAGAGATATGTCAATTACATATATGTTTCCATCAGGACATTTTGTGAGGATTCACAGAAGAAGCAGTAGCATTTACATAACATGTGAATGGATAACTACAACCCGCATGCTATAACACAAGAATGTTATATTGCAATAAGTAGTATGCACTTACAAAAATTGTTCAAAATTAGCTTTTTTAACAACTTTGGATGCATCATGTCCTCAGCTGATATCATATGATTCAGCCAAGACAACACATAAGGAGGACGAGAAGACAGCGGAAATGCCATTGTCAATAATGCCCCCAGAGGAACAGCCGGCACGTTCAAAGCCTGAGCAGGCTCAGCCTGAATGCAAAGTTACCGCAAAAATCATATATAAACTGATGATCAAAACAAACAAAGAGTGGACTTATATATACGAAATTCTCTTACAAGGGGTACAAGCAGTTTCAACGACGATTTTGAAGACCTGTAGTCAAGAGAGGATGCCAATGTCACTATGGCTGCCAGGTCAGATTCTTTTTCTTCATGACCTTTGTAAAAGAATATACGGTATATAGTTATTGCATTATTAAGAAACTTTTACATAGATGCGACCTATTACACCATAAATATCACAGTATCGTAAGGGAAGTCAGTCCAACAGCGTTTTAAATTAAGTTAACTGATGCCACCTTACCATTTCGTGAAAGAAGTGCATAAAGCAAGATGCCACCCATGGAGTGCCCAACCGCAAGCAATTTACCGTCCTGTGGTTTAGTCAGTGCCTTTATATATTCCATCTACAATAACCAAAATAATCACAATCATCAAGTGTTTGCATACTGCTCACACAGCCATACAAAGAAAATTAATACGGTCTCGATAAAAGTTGTATATCTTGAGAAGACGAGAAAAACATAAATCCCTGTTCAAAATCATACCTACTTTTAAAACTTAAACCAATAACTACTATTTTACTTTTTTTTGGGGGGTGATAAAAGTAATTGTTCTTCGAAAGAAAATAACAGTCCAACAATAGGTAGTTTGAAAACTCTACATAGCCTGTTATACAACTTGCTACTTTTTTAAAAATGAATGATAGTCGTGCTGAGCAAAATTATTTTCACATAAGAATCATCATCATGTTTATAACACCCAACAAGGGTAAATTTCACCTCACCGCAACAGGAACATCTTCTTCCAGGTAATGATCAAAGTCCCAATCATACTTCACAATCAACTCCAGTTGTCTTTGAAGTTCCTCTACAGTGCTAATGAATCGCTCCTGTAAATCATTCAGTGGAGGTGAAACAGTGCGTTGACTTTCTTCAATAATGCTTATGAGTTTCTGACTTAGATTTCTTATTTGACTAGCAACAGCTGAGTCTTGCTTTGATTCCAACAATCTGGAAAGTTTTTCCCTTGTCTCATTAAAGGCTTCTGAAATAAAAGACTCCTTATAGAGTTGAGATATCTGATCAAAAAATTTAGCCACTATAATCTGTGAATGACCTTCACTTAGAAACCCGGAGACTCTTCCTGATACGTTCATAAAAAACTCCGTCAACTTAGTCACTAATCTTGATTCATCGAATACGGTAGGCACTCGTATTTGGGGTTCTTTAGTTCCAGGCATCTCCACCATGGTCGAGTCACTTGGAACATTAGTCGGTTGAGACGATACAGAAGAAGCCCCAACAGTTGCAGTCTTGCCAACATCTTTCAACTGTGATGCAGAAGCCTCAGCAGTTGCAGTTTTAGCAACATCTTCCATCTGGTCAGATTTTTCATGAGCTGTTTTCTCAATCTCTTGCACCTCTGACGCTTCCATGCTCAGTCCAGCACCTCGAACTTCAAGAATCCATGTGTCATATCCTTGACCGGACATGTGACGGGCAAATGAAGACTGCAAATTCGATGCATATACAGATTTAATGTCTTAAGGACATATGACCTTGTGAAGTGTGTGATTATAATTTGACGTGGCTGAATTTTAAAGCTTTAGAACATAAAAGAGACTAGCATATAAGGCTTTTCATTCTAGCTACTTGCTAGAGATACTACTGAATATATTTCCACTAGAAGAAATAATCTTTGCAATAACATTCAATATCATCATGTTTAAATAAATATTTACTCTTATATGCTTATAAACTTTTTATATCATTTTATGGCTCACAACCAGGTTTATAGAAATCAGCTAAAGACTCCTTCAATTTTTAATAAACCTAATCGTGTTAGCTGAATGACGTAAATATCTAATAACAAAATTGTGCACACATTCCAAATTAGATTTCCCCCTATTATGAAGTATCGTACATAACAGGACCTCAATGTAACGGAAATTTAAAATCAACTAACAATATATTCCGAAAGTGCCATAACTCATAACTAAACACTCATAAATAATAAATAACTAATCAAATGAAAATTGACGGTAAACTCAAAAACAAATACAGCAATATTCCAACAAAAAACAAGATGAACTGACCTCGGGTGAGAGATCATATCCAATAGCATTAGTTCCCACTCCCGATAGAAGCAACAACGGATGATTCCTCTTTGGAGCCTATACTCGACCACAATTTTCCAATACACTACAAATCAACTTATGTACACACATATGTACAACTATACAAAAACATAATAACAAATTTAAACAATTCACAAACATACACGAAACGCAATCCAGTAATAATACGACACAGCACACGAACCTCAGTAGATAAATATACATACAGTTAAACCTGGACAAAGAATTTCATTCATTTAAACGAGGTAAAAAAAATACTGTTCGACGAGTCTATTGATTTATCGAATATTCATTTATGGAGGTTGTGTGATATATGAAATTGATATATACCTGAGGAGAAGGAAGATAGCGCCAGAGAGCGAGTCTCCAATGGGAGGCATTAACAGAAACATAATGAAGCTCATCGGCCGTACAAATAGAAGGCTTATTCGATACTTTATAAGCACCAGTCGTGGAATTTGTTTTAATTTCGTTTGTTGAAAAAGCTCTTGCTCTAATACGTAAAGACGATGAAGAAGGAGAGAGAAACGACGTCGGAGGACGGCGGAAGGAGGCGGCGCTCATGAGGGAGAATTGGCGGCGAAAGGCGGTTGCTAATTGGAAAGCGGTGCGAAAATCTGATTGAATAATGGTCGTCATTTCTGGAACCGACTGTTGCGCCGAAAAGTGTGTTTTATGTCGTTGTTGCTGGCAACAAATGTGTTGCAATGCAGATTTACTTTGATTTGACTCAAAATTTATCGCAACTGAAATGGTACGATAAATGTGACATGCCAATTTTTTGGTAAAAAATTTGAGATTTTTAGCATTTTTCTTTTGATTTTTTATCTTGATGTTTTTAGGCGGTGCTGAATAATCGGAAGGAGATGTTCCAGCTTTCTTTCCTTTTTAAAAGAAATAATTAATGAGCATTTATTTATAACAACAATATTTTAGTGTGAATAAGAGTCGAAATCAAAACTTAAAACAATCAAATCAAGACTTAAAACAACATGAGATTTCTTCAAAAAAAAACAACATGAGATAAGTGTTATCTCGTCGTATTCAAGTGTTCGAGTTAAATTTATTAGATTAAATAAAATATTTAGGTTTTTGAATAAAAATTATTAAATAAATTTGATTTCTTATAATTCTAAAATACATTAATAATTTCAACATTCCTGGTTTTGATTCTCGTTTCCATATATTTCATCAATATATTCTAAATAAGTGCTAGCATTAGCATTTTAAAATTACATATTCTGTCCTTCCTCTTTTTACTCCTCCTATATATCTTTACAGGTTTTTTGGTCATTTCACATTAAAATTACTTAATCTATCCTTCAACTTTTTAAACATCCAATGTATGTGTACAGGTTTTTTGGTCATTTAACATTATACTAGGTCATCCAAATCAAAATGAGTCATATCCATATCTAATTCTAACTGCGTCAGTTTTCAAAATATTGTTATGGTAACTTCTTTTCAAAATCTTCCTATAATCATGTCGTCTGTTTATTTGGATTCATAATTTCTTCTTTGGTGGAGATATTTTTGTCAATTAGTGATTATTGTTTACTGTCTGTAATCCTCTAATTTTGGTTAATCTAAATCGTTGTTATCGCCTCCATTGAAGAACACCATTATGGACAAATCCGATATGTTCTGTTCTGTGTTCTTTGTCAATATGCTTTGATGGATACATTGTTATGTGTTCTGTTATGTAGTTATGGATTGTATATACATTGCAGGTCGTAAACGAATTCCGCTTTCATCCCTATCCCCTTCTGCTTCGTCCAAACATGGTCAATTTTCTGTTATTTTCTCGACGTATCATCAGACTTTAATGTGTTTTTTATACTATTGTCAACTATTTTTAGTGTTATTTATTCAGTTTCTAAGAGACGAGCACGTTGTGAGAGTTACAATGGTGGCGGTCATGTTAATTTCAAGGCCAATAATAATGTTTGTAGTGATCAAAATTCAGTGATCTCCAATGTTACTAATGAGAATCAGAATCCTAATGTTTCCAGTCACACGTTGAATCATACAGGTAACTTATGATATAGTACTCCTCCACGATTATTTTACATTCTTATCATATTTATGTTCCAGGTTCATCCATTTCAAGTCGTTCCTCACGAAAACTATTCCAAACTGGATATACCCTTCAAGGTAGTCTTCTTTCTGTCAGTCTGTAACATAATATGATTTACATATACTTTCTAATCATCATGTTTGTCAGAATAGAGGATAATGTCAAAGATCCTAATGTCAATATTTTTACCCCAAAGCAACCCGTTGTTAATAGGATTAACACTTCAGGTATATCTTTGTTTATTTATTTGTACATATTTATGATGTCCTCTGGCAAAATATTTATATTTTTTTTTTTCATTTTTGCATAAGCTTCAAATCCAAGTGTTGAATCTCAAAAGTCCATGGCTGTACCCGGTTCAGGTAAACATTTCTGAGTATGTCTCATAATAGTAATATTAATTATCATCAATCATGTTAATTCCATGAACCATGTTTCATGATTTATAATGTATTTCTCATTATAATCATGTTTGTTCCAGGAACCACATTTCAGACTCCAGTTTCAAGACTTATTACAAAAAGTTCTCAAAACAATAACAAACTAAACAAGTTCCATTTGCCGACATCCAGAATTACCCAAAGCAACTCACTAAATGGTGAAATAAATCATCAAAAACTTTTGAATTCGTACAATCGTGGTACGTTTCCTAAATTATAATGTACTATTACAAATCAAAATCTATTTTTTTAGTTAACTATTTTTTCTGCAGATCGAGGTTTACACTTTGTTCCAAAATCCAATTTGAACAATTATAAGACTCGAATGGATACTCGCATTCTAGAAAGTTCTGCTTCAGCAAAAAAGAAAGAAAACCAGCGTTTCATTACAGTAACTGTTCCAGATCCTGAACAGATTGGTGTAAAGCTTCCAGGTCAAACAATATACATATTGTTTAATTTCTTACATTTTTATATTATTAACTTTTGGTAGTTTTTTATTCTGCAGAATGGTTCCAGCCAATGTCAAGTAAGTGTTTGTAATTGTGTGTTTTAAAATTCAGTTGTTAAGTGCATTCTAATCCTCTTATGCTATTATAACCAAATCAGGTGTACAGAATAATATTAAAGCAGTTCATGATTCAGTTTGTGGTGAATCGTCAAGTTCCGGTGTTAAAAATTTGATGTCGGAATTCAATGAGGCTGATGATCATCTTATTGGAAACAATCATCTTGATGATAATATCATGAATCCAGAAAAACAAGTATATGAAGCAGTTGTATCTGGTAACTTTATTGTATTTCATTTTTGTTAAATGTATGCATATTTATGTAATAATTTTTATTATTTATTTTAATTGATTACAGACGGAGAAATCGATGAAGATGCTGCACATCGAGGACAATATATATTTGATGATGAATATTATAATGATTTGGAAACTATTGGTAACATATTCATTAAATTTTATCTTTATTTAATGAATATAATGTTTTAGCTTTTTGTTCATATCTTTTTTAATGTACTCCAGATTTGTGGAAAGGTTATATGAATCTTGGTCCTCCATCTGCAATTTGTCAAAAGTGCAAGGCAAGAATGTGGAATGAGGAAAGGAACAATAAATCATCCAGGAACAATCAACCAACATTCTCAATATGTTGTAAGGATGGACAAATTAAACTTCCAGAAGAGAGGCCACCTCCTCCATATTTAGCGTCATTATTGTATGGTAGTGAAAAATCTGCTCACTTCAAACAAAACATAAGGACTTACAATTCGCTATTCCAGTTTACTTCACTTGGTGGAAAGATTGATCGTAAAATTAACAATGGCGGTGGTCCCTATTGTTTTAAATTGTATGGCCAGAATTACCATTTGATTGGTAGTCTTAAACCCAAAGAAGGTGTTTCACCAAAGTTTTGTCAACTTTATGTTTATGATACGGAAAATGAGGTTCAGAACAGAATGAATGCAGTTCCTGGTACAAATGAATTGGATCCTGAAATTGTTGAAAGCCTCTTACATATGTTAGATGAAAACAATAAGATGGCTCAAAGCTTTCGTATGGCGCGTGATCGAATCAATCAAAATCAGCCTGATGAGTTCGACTTGCTTTTGGTTTCTTCTAAATCAGTATCTGGTCGGAAAAATATGATAGGCCCATCAAATGAAGTAGCTGCTTTAATTGTTGGCGATTCTGACGATAATTGTCCTTTTAGAGATATTGTTGTAGAGACCAAACAGAGGTATCTGAAAAGGGTTTTTGAAACGTGTAAGCACTATATGCAGCTTCAGTATCCCTTGCTATTTCCTTATGGCGATGATGGTTTTCACCTTGACATTCCACTGCATAATAAAAAACAGAAAGTTCCAGTTCAAGACGTGAACGATCAACATCCAGATGAAGTCAAACATAGGTCTACAGTCTCAATGAGGGAATTCTATGCATATAAGCTTATGATACGTCCTGATGAAGGTATAAATATTTGTTTAAATTTAAATCATGTTATTTATTATGTTATTTAATATTTTTTTACCTTTTTTTAACATTGTGTTTAATCTTAGGGAAAACTCTCCACCTTGGTGGTCGTTTGTGGCAACAATATGTTGTTGATGCTTTTGTTGCAGTTGAGCAATATAGATTGGATTGGCTAAGAGGACACCAACATATTATTCGTTCAGAACTCTATAAGTCAATCCGAGATTCTATTCAAAAAGGTGATACAGATTCTAATAACAAGGGCAAGAAAGTTATTTTACCAGCTACGCACACAGGTTCTCAAAGATACATGAATCAATATTTCAAAGATTCATTGGCCATTTGTCGAACCATTGGTCATCCATCATTATTTTTGACTATGACATGCAATACACAATGGCCTGAGATCAAAAGCATGTTAGAATTTTTGCCTGGAGTTGGTGTCGAGGATGCACCTGATATTGTGGCTAGAGTGTTTAAGTTAAAGCTTGACCAATTGATGGACTTAATAAAGAAACAGGATTATTTTGGAAAATATATTGGAGGTAAATATTCTTTAATTATTTCCACTATTTCTTTACTTTAACTTAATTGCAATATTTTCTACATTTTTAATCTACCTAATTTGGTTTTATGAAACAATTTACCTCCAGTTATGCATGTAATTGAATTCCAAAAACGTGGTCTTCCTCACTGTCACATGTTAATATGGTTGCATCCAAGTGATCGACCAAAAAATGTTGAAGACATAGACAAATTAATATCTGCAGAGATTCCAAATCAAGAAACTGATCCAATTGGTTATCACGTTGTTAACAATTTCATGATACATGGTCCATGTGGAAAGGATTACACATATTCTCCATGCATGGTAAAAGGGAAATGCGGTCGTCATTTTCCTAAAAAGTATGTTTTTTTAATTATATTCTGCTTACACTCTTTAGATTTCAGATATAATTCTTTGTAACATTTCCAAATTTTTAATCATGCAGGTATAATGCAAATACATTTTTTGACGACTGTGGTTTTCCAGTCTACCGCAGACGTCGTACGGATTTTAATGTCAAGAAAAAGGGTATTATACTTGACAACCAATTTTTTGTTCCATATAATAGGGATTTATTAGTCCGCTTTCAGTGTCATATTAATCTTGAGGTATGTAACAGTTCTCGATCATTGAAGTATTTATTTAAATACTGTTTAAAAGGCCATGACACCGCTACCATGCTTTTAAGAAAGAAAAAAGCTACTGGTTGTGAGAGTTCTGCAGGTTCTAAAACAAAATCCCGAGATGAAATAAAGAATTATCTTGATGGTCGATATATATGTGCCGCGGAGGCTGCCTGGAGACTTTTGGGTTTTGACATCCACTATCGTTTTCCGTCTGTAGAGCGTTTACCAGTACATTTGGAGGGTGAAAAGAATGTGAACTTTAAGCAAACTTCTAATTTGGAAGAAGTTGCTGAAAAGGCCAAAAAAAAAATAGCAAGCTTGAAGGTTGGTTTGAAGCAAACACAATGTTTCCAGAGGCAAGACATCTTACATATGCTGAATTTCCTCAGAATTTCACTTGGAAGCCAGACTTATGTAAATGGAAAATAAGAGAAAGAGGGACTGTTTTTGGTCGATTAACCGATGTACATGCTTCTTCTGGTGAGTCTTTTTTTTTGAGGATGTTATTGCTACATAGCAAAGGAGCAACTTCTTACAAAGATCTGAAAACTGTAAATGGTATCGTTCATAATTCTTTCAAGGAAGCCTGTGATGCTCTTGGACTTCTTAAGGATGACAGGCAGTGGCACCTTACTATGTCTGAAAATGCGGTTCACGCCATGCCTCAACAACTTAGGGAGTTGTTTGTTCACATTTTATCAAATAATCAAGTTGCTGATCCTCTAAAGTTATGGGAACAACATTGGGTAGCCATGTCAGATGATATTCTCTACTCTAAGCGTAAAATGTGCAATAATGTAAGACTCCAGTTAAGCGAATCTGAAATTCAGAGCTTAACATTGTTAGGTATTGTACACATTTTACCCATGTAATTGTTAATTGATGGCTTTCTTTATAATGTTCTAACTATTTATTTGCGACATTCTACCAATATCTCATTTTTTATACTTTAATGCAGAAATTGAAAAACTATTCAATGATGTTGCTAAAAGCTTGAGAGATTTTTCCACATTGCCTTTTCCTGATGAGAGATATATTCAAAATTTGGATAACAGGTTAGTGTCTGAAGAGTTTTCTTATGATCGGGATGATATGCAACAACGTCATGAAGCAATGCACAAGAATTTAAACAAAGAACAACTTAATGCATATAATTCCATATTAAGCAGTGTTGAGAAAAACGATGGTGGAGTATTCTTTGTTTATGGAAGTGGAGGTTGTGGTAAGACATTCCTTTGGAATACTATTTGTTGCAAATTACGGAGTGAAGGAAAAATTGTACTCCCAGTAGCTTCCTCTGGCATTGCTGCGACATTGTTGCCCGGTGGTAGGACAGCTCATTCAAGGTTTCATATTCCGTTAAAAATTGACCAACATTCCATTGCTGGTATTAAGCACGGATCTGAACTTGCCGAGTTAATGAAGCAAACAAGTCTAATTATTTGGGATGAAGCTCCTATGCAACATCGTCATGCATTTGAGAGTGTTGATCGTAGTTTAAGAGATATTATGTCTTCTGTTGATCCTTTGAGAGGTGGTAAATCATTTGGTGGGATATCTATTGTTTTTGGTGGTGACTTTAGGCAGATTCTTCCAGTTATTCCAAAAGCAACAAGAGCAGAAGTTGTAAATTCTTCTCTTAATCGTTCAAAGTTGTGGGAACATTGTGTTGTGTTTTTGTTGAAGCAAAACATGCGTTTGTCAAATGGAAAGACGATGCAAGAAATCCAAGATATAGCAGAGTTCAGCAAGTGGGTACTTGATGTTGGAGATGGAACTCTACCTAATGTTCATGCTGATGATACTATCAATGATCCAGATGTTGTTATCCCGGATAAATTTTTAATTCATTCATCAAGTCAGCCAATAAAGGATATTGTTGATGTTATTTATCCAGATTTAAAATCCAACATTACAAATCCAGAGTTCTTGAAGCAACGTTCTATTCTGACTCCAACAAATGCTATTGTGAGTGATGTGAATTCCTACATTCTCGACCAGATTCCAGGTTCTTCCCACACATACTTCAGTCAAGATTCACTTTGTGACAATGTTGATGAGAATAACGATTATGAAGCAGGTTTTCCTGTTGAGTATTTGAATTCAATTAATATGCCATGTCTACCAAGACATGATTTAACTATCAAAGTTGGTTCTGTTATTATGCTCATTCGAAATTTAAATCAGCTCATGGGACTCTGTAACGGAACCAGAATGATTGTGAAGAAGTGTTTACCAAATAGCATTCTTTGTGAAATATTGACTGGTTCTGAAGCTGGTACAATGCACATTATTCCTAGAATTGAGATGGAACCAACAGATTCAAAATGGCCAATTGAGTTTAAGAGGGTTCAATTTCCAGTACAGCTATGTTTTGCCATGACAATTAATAAAAGCCAAGGACAATCCTTGGATAAAGTTGGTTTATACTTGCCGAGGTCGGTTTTCACTCATGGTCAGTTGTATGTAGCTGTATCTAGAGTGACGTCTCCTTTTGGATTGCATGTACTAATTGATAGTGATCGCGGAGGTTCAACTAATGTAACAGCTAATGTTGTATTTGAGGAAGTTTTCTACAATTTACCAACATAACACAATGACCAATTATATTTTTTAATATGTTTGTAATTACCTTATTCATTGTGGGTTCTTGGAATGCCTATTTATATGTACTCTTTAATATTTTTGCATTTTATATAAATATTCATGTATATTTTGTATTTTCAACATTGCTAAAGACATATGAACTATTGTGGAAATATATATTAAAGTTAAATTCTGTACAATGTAACGACATATTTTTTAAATTAGCCTTATTAGTGTCCATCATTTTCATAATTTTGGACTACTGTTCAACCTGTACCAATTGAACTTACTTCAATCTGTAGACATAAATTTGAATGTGTTGATCTGAGTGAACTATATAATTCGCCAAAATTATTCTCTACAGATGACACACCTGAGTTATCTACAAAACTTGGAATCCAAAACTAAAAAACTCTCAAATAAACTATGTTTTCCAAAGACATTATTTTAAAGTCATACCATGTCAAGTACCTTATTTTCGTAGAGGACCACATATATCTCATTAAAGATCAAAGCAGGACTTTAAAAGATATAAACAAAAGGAAACATGATAGTTTTCTAATAAGAAAAATATATCTTCAACATCTTAGAGATTGATAGAATCTAATACACTAATATTCTAAGGAATCTGAACGTCAAAGACTATTCCATCTTCATCCTCCAACAAAGTGAAAACCAGATTCTGATTGGCCTTGAACTTATAATATCTCGAAAATTGGTTCCAACCAGCTGAAAATCGTGGAATTCCATTGTTAAATACTATCTTAACTGTCCAAGTACCAGCTGCAGTTCTTAATCTCACATGCTCACCAGCTTTCCAACCTCTGTTTAGCGGCTTCACATTTCTTGGTATATGCTGCATAAGCATATTAGACAAGCGATTAAATTTACATAGTTGGAACTACTAAATTCAATAATCATAATTATAAATTATAAATTATAAATTTACAAATTACCACTCCATGTGATGACTGATTCACATTTGAAATTGTTAATGATGTAGTGAATTCCATGATTATTTGTTCCATTCCTTCTTCAGCCATTTCCTCTTGCTCTCCATTGACAATATCTTCCATCTCTTCATCATCCATTTCTTCCTCTTCACCATTATCAGATATAGGTGCTTCTATCATCAAATTCTGTTCAACATTATTCTTGAGCTGAACTTCCATATCCATATCTGATACTACGTTAAGAGATAAGATTAATCAATAATCTTACATTCATGTCATATTAGATAAATAGAAACTTTAAATTCTACAAAAGTTAAAATATTAATGAAGCAATCTGTGAATGCCAAATTTACCAGTTTGAGCTTCATTTTCAGCTTCAAAACAAGGGAAAAACTTCTCAACCTTTGACTTATCGAAAATACAAAGTTCAAATTTTCCATTGCCACAATAGGTAAACAGCAAATTATCTCTTTTCTCAAGCTGTTTTATACCAATTATCTCAAGCAATCCAAGAATTTTCTTCTCATTTTCCACATAGATGCCATTGAAAATTTCCCCATTTTGTAGTTCAAACTTAATTGCAGCAGGTATATGCTTTCCGAAACGTTCATAAAAAGATTCCGGGATCTCCTAGAAACAACGAAAAATATGCAATTCATACAACAAACATGCAGCATATATAATGTTTCCAAAACAGTCATTTAACATGCTTCATACAAGACAGTTGTAATTAATTCGATACCATAATTTGTTTTACACCATACCATTTCTCCATATTCAATTATTCGACCTGAGACATATTGTAGGAATTTCATTCCAACTCCAGAATTCTTATCTGCAAAATAACATAAAAGTACTTAAAAGCTACATTATAAAATTCCAGTTTTAATTATTATCCAATTTTTTTCCAATTTTAAAATTTAACTTGCCTTGATGGTATAAAGTAGCTCTTCGAACTGTTCTGATTGGTAAATATTCTACCTCTGATGAATCATCATTCAACACATGAACCAAAAAAATACCTTTTCCCTTATAACCAAATACCAAAATGGAACCGGACAATTTTATAATTTCCTTAAAGAAGACTGATAAATGATATAGATATAGATAATGCTGAGTCTTCTCAAATTTAGCATTTATTTGACGTCCCGTTGGTAACTGTAGTGTGACACTTAAAGGTATTTGGTAACCATATTCCAGAAAGAATTTGTCTGGCATTGTCTGATAACAATTCATGAAGAAAATTAATTAATGAGTATAATTTATATATTTAAATGTTGAATATTTTTGAATTACTGAATGTATAAAAAGTAATACCAGCCTGCATTCCTCAAACTGTTTAGGCTTTAAAGCAATGATAAATTGCCAATAGATCCCGTCTTCAATATTATTCTACAAAATTAAAGAGTAACATTCAAATATAGTAATCAAAGATTCACAGTCAACTGAGGTAAGTAGATAAACATGAATAAAGTTAAATGTGATAGATACCAAACCAACAATGGCATGATCTCTTCGTACTTCATCCTCTTTAATGACATTATCACTTTCCTCCTCAGAATCTGTAAAAGAAATGATCATGGTAATTGTTTTAATTGTTACTCTAACTGTTAACACATACATTTGTTAAGAATTTATGCATTTGTGTATCTCTAAGTAAGATAAGTTGAGTGTACCAGAATCTGAAATCCAATCAACATTCCAGAACCAGTTGCTAATTCCATTAATTGAAAGCTTGGAGGAACTTCTTGAATAATTTATTTCTTTCCCATCTTCCTCAAAGATCCTTCCGTACAACACCTCACTGTTATTCATGGTGAAAATTACAGTCTCCCTTGGTGTCAATTTTAATTTTTCCATCATTGCTTTAAGGTCTGTGAGGTATCCTTCAATGTAATTGTAAGAAATGCCCCACTCTTTGCCACCAATTTCAAGTTTTTTTATCCGTTTAAGCTTTTCACTGTAGATTTCCTTAATCCATTTTGGGACATACTGATTAACATAAAATATATTAACAGGTAAGTAATATGTACTATCAAGGTAAATGGCACAAATTTTATAAGTTTTAATGAAGTTACGTTAGAGCAGAGAGTGCATTTGACAGATTTATGCATAAGGAATTGAAAACAGAAACACATACCACAAGTCCTTCAGTTAAACAAGGCTCTGTAACAACTTTTAGAAAAGATTTTCTCCACTCTTCACTTTCTGTTTATATTTTCAATAATGTCAAGAGGAATGTAACTGCTATATAAAAACAAAGTAGAACATTATAATAATTAAAATGTTTTCTTTTACCAGGATTGTCATCAATAATTGTATCTTCATCTTTAAAAATGCAGACATTGACAATGTTGGATCCAGCAGAAGGTACTTTAAACAACACCAATCTATCGCCAACCTTGAGTTCGGTTTCTAAAGCAAAATCATACCATCCTTTTCCCAACATACATGTACCATCCTTCCACTCAATATCAATCTCCCATAATGTTTCAATAAACCTTAGTAATACCTTTTTACCATCCGTCCAATCTTTGTAAAATCTTTCCACTTCTGTATTTACTTTCTGATTTCCAAAAGTAAAAGAACCAGAAATGAGTTAGTACAAACTGAAGATGCATAGTTTTCCAGCTAACAAAACAATTTTAAAATATGACTCACCAGAGATAAGATATTCTTATCAAGATCAGCATTACCAACATGGATATCGAATGATTGAACATAATTCTCATAGCAGTTAAACTTCCAAAGCGCATAAGCTTTCTGATATTCCAATGACAAACAGTTGATGATATATTGCTCTTTTTTCCAAGTATTTATATTGTCATCCTTAAAAAACTCTTCTGGATTCTTGATTGGATAGTTACACTCAACAGCAGTATCTTTGAAGATTTTCACTTTAAACAAATCATTCCCATAGTAATCAAACTGAACAAGGTTGTAAAGTTTTATCTCATAGAATCTCATGAAATTTATTAAGCCATAAATTTCTTTACTTTCATCATCTAATTTCCCTGTCCAAACTAATTTTTTGCACCTAATGATCAGCTTTGGAGATAGTTGATTTCCATATTCATCAAAAAACGATTTAGGCATTCTCTGTACAAAAAAGTAAAAATGTAAATGTCATTTGTTCCTGGTCAAGATTAGTAGTTCAATTTTATCACAATGTAAAATCTTTTACTTTACAGATCATACTTACAAATGATCCATAGCCATGCTTATCATTATTGGCTGAAACAAAACTTGACAATATGGGTCTATCTCCTGTTACATTAAAAGTCGTTTATTGATTGAAACTCTAAATCACAATAACTTAATAAAAATCATTATTATCAGTACTGTATTTGAGTAATTGATTTCCAGAAAATATGTCATACCAGTACAAAAGGCTTTATCTCGACTCCTGTAAGTCACAATTGTACCCTGTATTTAAAGTAAATAGAACTATTGTAATGCAGAATCTGTTTTACAAGAAACAGTATGATAACAAGGTCGTAATTAGTTTAAGCAAGTACAAAAGAAAAACTATGCAAACAAGTTTGATAGAAATTACCAATTACAAAGAATTCGTACAAGTTGCAAGAGAGAGCCTTTGTATAATCATATAATATTATGTAAACAAACATATAATCCAAACAGAGTTATGATTGGGCTTATCACCATTTCCAATTGATTGACCAAACATTCATACACCGTAATCAGAAATCAACAAAATATGCAAAAAACTAAGCCCAAGTAATGATATATATGATTGATAACAATTGAAATATACAATTACAAACTAAATCCAAATCAATACATACAATCAATACATGCGAATTCCGGAGATTAATTAATTATCGCGGAAATCAGAGATTAAGAAGATGAGTAATGCGATTTGTTACCTCCATTTGATGAATGTCAGTCTTCTACAGAGTTTGCACAGAACCGGTATTCTCTTCCCACAATTGAGATATGTATATATTCTGCATGCAACTACAATTTTGGGATTTTTTGTTACCTATATTATTTTCATGTTTTTCTAAATTTAGGTAATGGACATATCTCTAACGGTCTTACTTTTATCATAAATACTCCTAATAAGTTTTTATTAAGACAAGCATTAAATTAAGTTTTTATTAAGACAAGCATTAAATTGTATAAGTGTCTCAACTACTACCTGTTTTGTGTATATCAAGAAGTATTTTATTTTAAATTCTTAAAATTTTTTAAATATCTTACCCATTATTAAAATAAGTGATTTAAAAAAAATAACACTATTGAATCGTTATATTTTCTTTTAAAAAATAATAAAACTTTTTGTCAATCTATGAATAGAATTTTAATGCCATATTCTTTTACGAGTTAACATCGTTTAATGTTACTAACATTTTCGTTTAAATTAAACATGTAAAATGTAATACAGCAAAAGCAAAACCTTTCGTTATTTTTATCAACCACCCCACAATGATGAATATGATTAACACCGTCTAATAATTACAAAGAAATACAGATTTATTTAAATTTAAAATTTATTTTTAAATAAATTTTAAAATTAGAATTTTTAAAAAGATTTAAAAAATAGGATAAATCCGTTTAATAATGTTTTTTATATTTCATAATTTTGTTTGTAATAATATTACGGAAAAGAAACATAATTATCAAATAATAGTTCAACATTTTTTATTTTTCCATATTTTTGTTTGTAATAATATTACGGAAAAGAGACATAATTATCAAATATTTTAAAATTATTATTTAAATGTAAAATCACCGGAAAGATTTAAACATTTTAAATAATTTAACTTGCCGAGGTCGTTTCACTCATGGTCAGTTGTATGTATAGTGAAATCTCTATAAATTAATATCATTGCTACTGGCAAATTTTATTAATTTTTTTCGATTATTACTTAAGTGAGTTAAAATCTATATTGTTGCTATTATGTTTAACCAAATATCTATATTCAAAATATAGTTTTTTCGTCGATATAAATTTTAATATAGTTGTTTATGGAGTTACGTATCCTTCTGGATTGGACATACTATTTTATAGTTATCTCGGAGTTTTAACTAATTTAATTGCTAATGTTGTATGTTAGGAATTTTTAATATATTATGAAAATATATTTCGGTTTGTGATCACATTCATTTTATAAAAATGAAATACATGTAATTGCTTTGCAAACAAAAGTCCATTATCTGGGTACAAGAATTGTGAATGTTAGTAACATTTTCGTTTAAATTAAACATGTAAAATGTAATACAGCAAAAGCAAGACCTTTTGTTATTTTTATTGACCACCTTATGGCCACAATGATGAATATGATTAACACCATCTAATAATTACAAAAAAATACAGATTTATTTAAATTTAAGATTTACTTTTAAATAAATTTTAAAATTAGATTTTTTAAAAAGATTTTAAAAATTGGATAAATCCGTTTAATAATGTTTTTTATATTTCCATAATTTTGTTTGTAATAATATTACGGAAAAGAAACATAATTATCAAATAATAGTTTAACATTTTTTATATTTCCATAATTTTGTTTGTAATAATATTACGGAAAAGAGACATAATTATCAAATATTTTAAAATTATTATTTAAATTTCAAATCACCACAAAGGTTTAAACATTTTAACTATTTTAACTTGCCGAGGTCGTTTCACTCATGGTCAGTTGTATGTACAGTAAAATCTCTATAAATTAATATCATTGGTACCGACAAATTTGAAAAAAAATTCTCGATTATTAATTAAGTGAGTTAAAATCTATATTGTTGCTATTATGTTTAACCAAATATCTATATTCAAAATATAGATTTTTCGTCGATATAAATTTTAATATAGTTGTTTATGGAGTTACGTATCCTTCTGGATTGGACATACTATTTTATAGTTATCTCGGAGGTTTAACTAATTTAATTGCTAATGTTGTATGTTAGGAATTTTTAATATATTATGAAAATATATTTCGGTTTGTGATCACATTCATTTTATAAAAATGAAATACATGTAATTGCTTTGCAACCAAAAGTCCATTATCTGGGTACAAGAATTGTGAATGTTAGTAACATTTTCGTTTAAATTAAAATGTAAAATGTCAAGACCTTTCGTTATTTTTATTGACCACCTTCTGGCCACAATGATGAATATGATTAACACCGTTTAATAATTACAAAAAAATACAGATTTATTTAAATTTAAGATTTACTTTTAAATAAATTTTAAAATTAGATTTTTTAAAAAGATTTAAAAAATTGGATAAATCCGTTTAATAATGTTTTTTATATTTCCATAATTTTGTTTGTAATAATATTACGGAAAAGAAACATAATTATCAAATAATAGTTTAACATTTTTTATATTTCCATAATTTTGTTTGTAATAATATTACGGAAAAGAGACATAATTATCAAATATTTTAAAATTATTATTTAAATTTCAAATCACCACAAAGGTTTAAACATTTTAACTATTTTAACTTGCCGAGGTCGTTTCACTCATGGTCAGTTGTATGTACAGTAAAATCTCTATAAATTAATATCATTGTTACCGACAAATTTGGAAAAAAAATTCTCGATTATTAATTAAGTGAGTTAAAATCTATATTGTTGCTATTATGTTTAACCAAATATCTATATTCAAAATATAGATTTTTTGTCGATATAAATTTTAATATAGTTGTTTATGGAGTTACGTATCCTTCTGGATTGGACATACTATTTAATAGTTATCGCCGAGGTTTAACTAATTTAATTGCTAATGTTGTATGTTTGGAATTTTTAATATATTATGAAAATATATTTCGGTTTGTGATCACATTCATTTTAAAGAGGAAAATTTATAGTTTATTGTATATAATGATAATATGATATTTTCACACTAAATATTATAGGCTTAAGAAGATTTATATATTCTTGCAGTTTTGTAATGCTGACATTTCATGTATTGATTTTGTTTAACTTTACAAGTTACTTATATTGTCCGAATCTATAATGAGATTCATTTATTCAACATTGAACTAATATTAAAAAACAGAAATATTTAAGACATATGGGAGATGAATGGTCGTTTCATTCTTGCATGCGTGCTGTTAACTACAACTCCAATTTATATTCACTCCATCCTTTCACATTCTCCAATACTTTCATCTCCAGACATTGGCATGTACCTCTGTTCAGAATCATTTAAAATTGCTTTCATCTCTAAGCCAAATCCATAATACCATATAGACTTATAACCAAAGCCATGGATGCTAACAACATTCTAAATTTAAGAGCTGATGTTATTAGTCAAGTTCTCAATTTCATTATACTGGAGGACAATAATTTCTCTGGTTTTTCAAAGCTACTAATCGTTTGGGCAATGGGTCAATCAAGGCAAACGATTAAGTTTGTTCTAGAGAGTCTGAACTGGGATGTATTGTACCAGTTTCATAATGAACCTATTGAAGTAGTTCGTGATTGTTTTGAGGGGTTTATACAATTTGCTGTTCGGTTTGATGTTGAGCAAGCAAAATTTTACAATTCTACTCGAAAACTCTTCTTGAGAGAGGATGTTCAGCAACATCTATCTGTTTTAAGTGATCTATCAGGTAACCATTTCCCATCTAGATTCTCATACTTATTTTTTAAAGCCATTTATAGAACATTTCAGAGAAATGAAACTGCTATGGAGATGAATACCTTGCTGAATAATACTTATCTGAGGAATCGTATAATCGAGCAAATGTCATTCATGCAAGATATGTATTTTAACATTTCCGAGGTCGATTATCTTTTGCCTGTATTCAAGTTTTGCCCAAGTGCAAGGAATCCAAATCCAATGTATCAGGTAGATGGTGTTCCGCTAGGAGATGAAACATGGTACTCACTCTGTCCGAGAACTGTTGAAGAGTTTTACATTGATGACAACCATCCATGGGGAAAATCCATCACCATGAAACACATGTGGGAAACTGATTGTATTTACTGCAAACTCCAGATAATTCTCTACAAAATTCTGCTTTCTTATGTTCAGACTTAATCTTTTATGTTTCAAGAATATTTTGGCCTAAATTTGATCAATGTAATATAACTATTGTTGTTCATTTTCAACTTTTTCTCCACCTGGAGATGGATTTAATATCTGTTTGTTAGTGTTTTTCATATGTTTTACTGAATGCATGCTGTTTCTATCACTTTAACTTATACCTCTGTTACAAATTATTGAAACAGATTAATGAATCAAGGATACAACTTATTGGTCCAGATTCAAATGTTAGGAATTTTTCAACTATTATTGTCACTAAACAGTTAAGCATTGCATGTAGAGCAGTTAAATCCCTGTTTAGTAGTTCAATTTACAACTATACTCCTTATAGTTTCTTAGTTCTTTGCTATATGTTGCCAATGGTTTAACAATAGTCTTTAAGCCTGTATGTTCATCTCTGTTTTGCTCAATATCCTTTTTACACAACTTATCCATTTATAAACGATGTAGCACTATTGTACTTATGTTGCATTTTATATCATTAGCAATAACATACTTTTAGTTGGAAACATTACACAAGCAAACATACAGGCTAAACCAAGACAAGACGTTTTTATTTACATGTACACAACATGATTACAACATTAGTAAATGACATGAACATGTCTTCATTGAATTAGACTAAACCAAACACTAAAATAGACATTCCCAATACTATACAGGCTTGCCTATATATTACAGATGGAATCCACATGTTGAACTATATGTTACGGATGAAATCCACAAGTCTACCACCCATCTTTAGTCTCTGTTCTTCAAGTTCCTCAGACTTTGCTTTCCAATCATTTATCTTTTCAATCCATCCTGCTTGAAATGTCTGAAAACCTGTTAACATTTCATCCAATTGTTCTTTCAACTGTTTTACATGGCCAACAATTGATGTGTTTGTATCTTCCACAAATTTTCTTTCATTTTCAGAATACGCAGTGTTAAGTAGAACATTTTGCTGGGAAGATTCTCCTACACTTCCATGTCCGTTACCTTCCAACACCTCGATAATGTTCCTACAATTTAAACAATGTAATTGTATCCTTATAATAAATTTGAAAATAGGTAGCAATAACATTTTTTCGTACCCGTATTTTTCCTCTAGGCCAATGGTTTGAGCAAATAACAAAGATTGTCTGTCAAACATGCTCTTGAAAAATAAACCAAAGTCTTCATTTGCTACACGAATTTCTTCATTCAAATCTGCTGATGTCATGTTAATGTTATTCAGGTCATTCACCAACAGATTCTTGATACTTGAGTATCTTCTTCTCTTTGAAGATCTTGAACTCATTTCTGAATTAAGGATTAGGAAAAGAAGGAAAGAATGTTGTATATGTTTTTTCTAAATATTGATATCTATTTTTATAGGACTTTTTGGACGGTTTTGCATTAGGTGGTGGTTTTAAAACCGCCATGTCACGTCCAATGTAACCTCTTGGTTAGTTATTTTAATTAGTTTAAGTTAACCTCTCGGTTAGTTATTTTAATTAGTAGTAACAAATTAAATTTTAGTAGTACATTGCAGTATAGCAATCTATTGATAAAATTTAATATGTTCATTTTTCTTAGTGTTTTTTCCCGTCAATAAGATATAGTATAAATTTGGTTTATATAGTAAAAGTTTAATTTATTTAATTTTTTTAAATTGGTCTTTTATGTTTTGAGATCTTATATCAAGCATGAATCATCAATCATATCATTAAATTTAATTTTGAATAATTTGTTAAGATGATTCATAAACTAATTTGATTTAAAGTGATTACCTCCTAATTTAAAGATAACTCCTAATTTAAAGATTTTATCTGTTAACTAACTTTATGCATGAATCATCAATCATATCATTAATTTTAAGTTATAATATTTTGTTAACATGAGTGATAAAATCATTTTATTTTAAGTAGGATACCTCATAATTAAAAGATTATATTTGGTAACTAACTGATAGACTCTATAAGCAAAAAAACACGTTTAAACTATCCTACTAATCCAGAAACACAGTAGCTATTGTCAAATATCTCCAAAGGTTCATGTTTCTTCCATTTCAATGGTTTTTTCATTACTTTTTGTATATCATATCAAGGCTCATTAGAAGTTTTTAGTATTTATTGTTTTTTAATCTTTTAATATAATCATTATTGCAAACAGTTATGGACATGCACGATCATCTTTCCACACTGAATGAAACTACAGTTGGGTGGACACTTAAGGTCCGTGTAACAAGGATTTGGAATACGATTTCCAATAATGGTGCTATCCTTTGTTACAATATGCTTCTCTTAGATTGTTTGGTAAGATTCCTTTTCCTCTATAAGTTTGTTTTAAATCAATAGTTGTTTTCACTTTGATATATTAGAAAATTTCATTAATCATGATATGGTTTATAATCAGAACACTCATATGCATGCAATGGTCACTCCTGCTATATGGAATACTTTTCACAATCCTATATTGGAAGGAGAATTATATCAGATTATCAATGTTCGTGTTCGTCAAGCTTTTGGATTTTACAGGCCTGTTCGCACAGATAAATGCCTTACATTTGTTCTTTCTACTATGATAATTGCTTATCCTCATGATGACTTTATAATTCCAATGCACAAATTTGAGTTTAAACCGCTCCGAGATCTTTATGATATCGTTTCGTCATACGTTCCTTTTCAGAAACCAAACTATTCTACAGGTAAATTTTATGTTTTCATTATGTATCAATAACTCCAGTATTGTTGCAAGTTTTAATATTTTTTCCTAAAATCCAAGATGTTATTGGAGTTTTGGAAGATCTTCAACCATTGCAGACAGTTGACACACATTTTGGTCAAAGACAGTATGTGCGATTTAGAATAATGGATGGAAGGTATAATACTCTTCCAGGTTCAGGTAAATTAATATTATATAAATGTCACACTTAATTGACATTTGTTTTGTTCAGTGTTTCTATCCGAGTTTGTTTCTGGGGTCCGTTGAATGTAAATACTGAACCTTTGTATGCAAACCACGACATGATGCCAGTAATTCTAATTCTGGCAAGTATCAAGCTTTCTGTTTTCCAAGGTTTGTGATGTATGATATTTTTTTAATACATCATATGTTCTCCTATGTACACAATT
Organism: Saposhnikovia divaricata; assembly: GCA_036435485.1. Lineage (NCBI taxonomy): Eukaryota > Viridiplantae > Streptophyta > Magnoliopsida > Apiales > Apiaceae > Saposhnikovia > Saposhnikovia divaricata. Next base: position 20,221,781 of record JAZHRN010000131.1, read on the forward strand.
TTAATATTGTTGTTCAAACCAGGAAGACCACATATTTGTAGCTTGCCTTCTTCTAAGATTTATATTAATCTTCCACATCCGGATGTTTTCATGATGAGGAATAGGTATGAGTTTTTTTCTTTTTTTTTTTCTATTACATATGAAACTTGATAATCACAATGTATTTAATACTTATTAATAATCGTGACCTATTATGTTTTGCAGGTTGGTTAATCAAGATTTTCAGGGTAACTTACATGATCATTAGAATATTATCAAATCATTTAAGGCACAGTTGCGTTTATCACAAAACAATATGATTTCAGTCATTCAAGATGACGGTTTTATAATTTGTTATTAAGGAATGCTTTTATTGTTTTAACCAATGTTTGGATTTACAAAATTTTGTTATTCTCAGTTTAACCAGAGTATTTTTTTTTTATTGTTAATGCAATAAATTAATTATTTCTAATTGTCTTTCCTATGAATGATGTTTTTATTAAAATTTTATTTTATTTTGAAAAATTGACAATGTTCAACCAAACAAATATGCCCTTGCACAACACCTCATTTAAGCGGTTAACAAGTTCACAAATTTATCAAAATAATAGTAAAATGCAGACTAATAAATTAATTTGCATCAATTTTAAATTATACTAAAATACTGATAGATGAGCCAAAACATATTAATGTATAATGACACATTGTTCTTATGTATACATTGCAGCTTAAAGAATAATTCATTGTCATATGATTTATTATATAAATTATATGTCAATAATTTTAATTATTATAATGACATTATATCATACTATTTTTTGGTAATTGATCGATTAAAAGATACTCAACATGTTTTGCACCAATGTTGATATATATTCCCATATCCTTTGTTATTTGGAAAATGTATCAAATAATAATAAAGATTTGTTCTGTTCCATAGTATGCTATTTATCCATCCTTATCAGCTGCCAAATTAAAGGAATCATAATTTCAAGATCACATATATACATATTTGCTGTAACTCAGGCCTGATAAATCTTCCATGTAATACATTTCATGAGTTCACCGAGAGGATTACATGTAACCTCTTCGTTAATATTTATTAACATATGAAAAGTTTTTCAACGTTTATACAGTTTTGTGTTACATAAAATGTTTAAAATTTCGTGTTACATAAGTACTTTTTTTTAAAACAAAATGGGATCATGATACTATGAATTATCATTACAATACAGTTATAATTAAAAAAACCTGCTAACAAACTATTACGAAATAACTTTTAAGGAAACTGAACTTCATTTAAAACTAAATTATCCAAATTCATTACATAATCAGACGGTTCAAATGGACAAACTACAATGAAGTAAACACTTAATTTGTTGGAGAGATTAAAAAATACTTTGAAAGATGATTGTTTGTTCTTAATGATCCTTAAGAGTAATCTATTTTATGGTAGTTGAACATCAAAAGCAATTCCATTAGGATCTTCAACAAGAGTAAAGACTAAATTCTGGTTTTGTTGTAATCCATTGTCTTTTGCAAAAAGGTTCCACCCAGCAGAAAATCTTGGGATTTTATGGTTGTATACTATTCCAACTGACCAAGATCCATTTGTAGTCCTCATCAAAACCTTTTCACCAGCTATCCATTGTCTACCATGTGGAATTATAGTTTTAGGAATATGCTGCAAAACCATATAATAACTTAATAAGAACAATCATGCATTGCAAATGTTTATTATAACAAATAATAGGTAATTCTGATTTTATGACCTACCACTCCATGTGATGTTTTGTTAACATTGCACAATGTTAGGCAGACATTGAAAGATATTGCTGCATTATTAATCTGGTTCTCATCAAGTCCATGTTCTTCCCCGGCTAGATCTTCAACATCCATATCTATATGAATTGTGGCATAAACATTTATTACAAAATATATGCAATTATGTCTTAATAATAATTTACAAAGTGTTGTAGCTTTAAATTTTTTAAGGCTTAGCTGAATCACAAGAGAAATAACTAAATTTGAGAATTACATTACCTTCTTCATTGTTTTCAGGTTCAACTACTTTTTCAACTAGGCTTGAGCTATCAGCATTGCTCGATTTGCGTCCATTTTTTTTTTGACTTGCACTATGATTCCCCAGTTCTGTACATAACATTCAGAAAGTGTTGTATTAGTCATAAACTTACAAGTTTGGTTTAATTTACCAAGATTATGTTAGGTGCAGGAAACCTGTTGTTGATAGAAAGTTTACATCCCGAACCGAACTGTAGATTGCAGTATTTGATATTTCAAACTTCCTATTTGCGTAATCTATTTCCTTCCCATCCTCTTGATATATCCTTGCACACAACACCTTACTTCTATTCATTGTAAATATGATAGTATCCTTTGCCCTCAAAGAGAAATGGTTGATTATTTCTTTCAAGTTTGACACATATCCTCCTATATAATTGTAATTGATGTACCAACTTTCCCCGTTAATTTCAATTTTTCTGGTGTTAATCATCTTTTCTTTGTAGAATTCCTTAATTAGTCTTGGAACAACCTGTATTTCATGAAAATTACCATTGTAATGACATATTATATTTGTCAAGTAAGTAGAAGCAAACTGAGAACCAAGTATAGTATATACCAGAAATCCTCCAGTGATGAATTCTTCCGAAACAACTTTGAAAAAACCTCTTTTCCATTCTTTACAAACTGTTGTCAAATTTAAAAAAATTAATTTAAAGTCATAATTATAATGAGTAGATATATTTCATACTATAAAGCTGTATTATGTTATACCTTTGTTTTCATCGAATCCTTCATCAGTAGCTTCAAAAACGCATGCATTAATTCTGTTGTTCTCATAATCTGGCAATCTATAGAGCACCAATGTATCGCCGTCTTTCATATTTATTATCTGTGAAAAGTCATACCATCCTTTTCCAAGTATGCATTTTCCATCATTCCTGTGAACATCAACCACAAATAAGAGCTCACCAAATGTTACAAACAACTTTTCACCATGTTTCCAGTGTTTGTACAGTTCTTCCAATTCTGGACTCAAAATCTGCATTAGTAGAAGAAAACTGTATCAAATTTTGTACTTAAAAAAAACTGAAAAAAACTCTCATATTTGACAAAGTAGTGTAATATTAGTTAACATGTGCTTACCAGATGTTTTGTTTTCAGATCAATATCAGAATTTCTAATGTTGATATTGAAATAAAGAACACAATTTTGACAAGCATTGAATGACCACAATTCTTGAGATTTGTCGTATTCCATCGAAAATCGGTCAATAACATACTCATCCTTAATCCAAGTGGTCATGTCTTCGTTTTTATAATTTTCATTGGGATTAGTAGTTGGATACTTGCACTCGATTGCTGTCTCCCTGTAAATGCTAACTACAAACAGGTTTTGACCATAGTAATCAAACTGGATAAGATTGTATAACTTTATTTTGTAGAATAGCATTAAACTCTCCAATCCATAAAATCTCTTTTTGCCATTGTCAAAGCTTGCTTTCCATGCTATTTTTTTGCACTTTATAATCACATTTGAAGATAGTTGACATCCAAATGCTTCGCAAAATGATTTTGGAATCCTCTGTGTCATATTTTCACAATACAATTGTTATACTAAAAGTATTGCTCATAAGCATTAGTACTGGTAAAGTACAAGAAAACTTAAAATGTCATACTTACAACGGATCCAAAACATTCATTATCTGTGTTAGGCGATATAAAACTTCCCAAGATTTGTCTATCTCCTGTTAAGTCGTAACATATTGAGCAACATATACTGTATAAGAATGTGAGTTTGCAAAACCAATAGATTCATGTTGAAACATTGTATCCTTATGTCATATGGAAACAAGTTTAGATATACCAGTGTAGTACGCTTGATCTTTGGTCCCAAATGTTAAAGTTATACTCTGTTATACACAGGCAATTAATTAAATCATTATTATCAAATCAAGATACGATCATCAGCAATTTACTCATGTAGATTATTAAGAAACAACAAAACTTAGAGAACCCATATTAGTAACCAATCTTTAAGGTTTTAAGTAAGTGATTCATAGTACAGAAATAATAAAATTAACTTATGCAAAAGTGTAATTGAAACACAAATTCAACATATCAAGCATAACAAGAATTTTCGGTAAATATAACCATACAATTAAGCATGTTACATTTAGAACAACATTGAGATATGTTTATATACCTCCATAGTTGTAGATCACTCTGAGTAAATCGTTTACTAAATTGGATTCTTAGTCTTAGAAAGGAAAAACCCCAATTTGTACGCCGATGCATGCAATTAAATTTCTCACCCTAGTTGGAGTTTTTGTAGTGTTTGTTCGTTTTAGGATCCTTTTAAGATCATCTTTAGTGAACCAAATATTGCTCCACTTTTAATAAGAACCAAATATTTACAATTCTTAAAAAGAAGTAGAATGTTTTTTAAAAAACATTCATAATTTTATAATTAATGTCGTAATAAATATTTTATAATTTTCACAGATATCGTCGCTGTTGACAACAATTACAAAACAACGTCATTTAATGGTACGCTACTGTTATTTTATCCAATTTTCATAAATACTATTCTTTTATTTTAAAAAAGTTGAAAAGATTAAAAGAAATTATTATTTAAAATAATAAAAGATCTATTCTTAGTCTTTCATTCTAAAATCTATAATACTTTATTATACGACCTACATGCATTTTTAAGTTTTATATAAGAATTTATTAAGGAAGGAATTAAATTATTTTTACTCCTTCACCATTATATTTTTCGTATTTAAAATTCCATCAATTTCGCCATTTAAATTATTCGGTCGGCCAAATTTGAAATCATATATATTTGGACAATAAACAATACTATCAAGATGATTTATAAATCAAATCTTTTATAAAAATCAAACAATATAGATTTGTGTTTGATTGATATGGCAATTAAAATAAACGATATAAATTTCAAATATATCGTATATCTTTTTAATTATAGACAAATTTTTGTGGCAAGACTTTTAAGTAATGAACATCCTAAATTTAATACATCCTAAATTTAATACAGGAGTATATTAAGATATTTTGTTAGTATGATTGTAGAAATCAACTCTAACAATATCTTTTCAACCATATATATCCCTGAAATCAAGGCTCTTCAAATTTGTTAAAAAGGATATACTACAGAAACAACTAATTGTTTTGCTATATAACCACTATCCCACGTAATTCTATCCCACGATAACCACTGAACAATTACTGTGAATCATTAAGCCATAGACGACAACCTTACTGGTATGTTCTCCTGCTTGCTTAAATGTTCATCTATTTTCTTATGCAATTCCAGGTTTACTATGCCGTACAGTGTTTAATACATATATCTTCACTTTGTTTTTCTTATTCATTAAGTAAATTCAACTATTAACATTACTTCTTAGGTGTATATTTGCTGCAGTATTTTGAAGTGGGTAACGAATTTTTATATGTTTCAGAATCGCAGTAAACATGTTCGATCAATTGTCTTCTCTCGATACTACGAGGACCACGTGGAGAATCAAAGTTAGAGTAACAAGAATGTGGCCTTCCATATCAAACGCATCCAGTGGAACTCAAACTCTCAAAGGATATAATCTTATCTTACTAGATGATGATGTGAGTATTACTATGCTTTAATTTCCACCGAAAGCCTTTTCTAAAACCAGTTTTTTTTTTCTGAATATAGTATATATTCTCAGAGTAGTATATTTTGATTTCTCAACAGGATTGTCATGTCCATGCCTTCATCTATGCTAATGACTGGAAAACACATGCTGATACACTAAGGGAGGGTGCAATTTATGTTGTGTCAAACTTTTATACCAAAGAAGCTTTATCTAATCTTAAGCCAGTCTCCTCGCCTATTATCATTAACTTCTCACCTTCAACACATGTGGAAAAAGTGGAGGAGGATGACTTTATGATACCAACACATAAGTTTGAGTTTGTTGATTTAAGCGACTTATTCAGTTTGGCAAGTTCTTATGCAAATGCTGAATACCCTGAATTTTCAACAGGTTTTTCTTGAACTATAATCTAGAATCTTAATATGCACTTTAATATAAGTACTCTTTCAATTTTGTGAATGCAAAATTATCTGTTTCGTTTTGGTAATGTTTCATATATTTTTCTTATTCTTTTTTTTTTGTTTACAATTTGTGAAAGATGTTATTGGTGTGCTTGAGGATTTTGAATACGTATCAAAAATCAGCACTATGTATGGCGAAAAGGACATCGCGAAGTTTAGGATTACTGATGGGAGGTTAATATACCATAGCTTATGTTTTTTGTGCCTATAGATTATTATATTCCTTTTTTTTATACATATTATGTCATTTGTTACCTATACATGTAGACATTCATCCAAGGTTACTGTTTGGGGAAATCTTGCTGTGAATACGGATGCTGCATATAGAGCAACTGTGGAGCGACCTATTATTGTCATATGCTCCAGTGTGAAGCTTAGAACTTTTCGTAGTAAGTTAGCATATATTGTTAGCCAGTTTGATAATGTTACTTTCACTTAATTTTAATTCATCATGTTTAACATTATTCATTGCAGCCTCAGTTCAGATTAGCACCTTACCTTCTTCAAAAATTTATATCAACCTTGATAATGAAGTGGTGCATGCAATGAAACAAAGGTTTTATATTCTGTTTCGAATTGTTAAAAATTAACTAAATTGCATGTCGGTTTTACCTATGTTAACTACTTAAATACATTCTATTAAAGAATGCCTTTTTTCCTTATAGACTTGATGAAGAAGGTTATGTTACATCAGAAAAAGCTGCAGAATCCCCAGCACAAACTAATACTGTGTATGCACCTGCAACTGTGATTCAAACTTTAACTTTGAAGGAATTAAGCGGAAAAACAAGCACTGATTTCCTTAAGGTATTATAAGGTTCATTTGTACTTACACGTTAAAGAGCATGTTAGCACTCTTTTGCATTACTAAAAGATTACTGGTGGAGTTTTTATAATTTGTGACATAGATTTGTTTTAATGTTCAAACTTAATTGTCATTCAACTGTTAATCATACCATTAATTTTACATGTTTTGTAGCAAAATTTTTTTTGCAAAGTTAAAGTGAATAAGGTAGAAGAAGCTGATTGTTGGTGGTACAACGGTTGTCACAAAAACAAATGCAATGAGGAGGTTTCTAAATTGGAAGGAAAGTACAGGTGCTTCAAATGCACCAGAAACTTTCCACTTCCACAAAAGAGGTAGTATTTCTAATTAATATGTAAATTATCATGTACCATAATGTGACATTTTTTTAAAATGTTTGTCTTTTATAATGCATTTACATATGATTATCAGGTATCGGATTGTTGTTTTGGCTGAAGATGATACTGAAGCTTTCAACTTTGTACTATTGGATCGTGCAGCAAAAAGACTGATTGGGAAAACAGCAACAAAATTGATTGCTGAGGGAATTAATGTAAGCTATATTTCTAGGTTTTAAATATCTTAGATGGTTATATAAGATTTACAACTAATTTGCATTATATATTTCATATACATTTGTAGGATAAGACAGACAAAACATATCCTGCTGAAATCAAGGAGATTTGCGGCAAAGAAGTAACTCTACAAATTGAACTGAATGATGACAACATTCTACTCAATAGTAATGTTTATCATGCTGTTGATGCATATGAAGCTGGCAATGCAAATCCATCAAAGTCTGAGACCACAGTATCTGGTTTTGATTCTTCTGCTTTTGACAATGTGAGTTTGGAATTCATTAATTTAATCTATATACATATTCACAAATTCACTTCAAATGCAAGATGCTTTTTGTAACCCATGTATTGATTAGTTATTATATGTTATATGTAGATTAATATCATTGAGGTTCAAGATTCTGTGAATACGCCAGGTTCTGCCACATCATGCACAAAGAAAATTAAAATGGTTACATATATTTTTCATTATCATTATTATACTAATTGCTTTAGCAAAACATTTCTTTAGTTTGATAAATCGTTTTATATTTGCAGGAAAATTTAAAAGAAAGTTAGCTATAAGAAGCAGTGCAGTTATGGAGTCAGTGAGGAAGAATTTGGCCAAAATTTCATTCTGAGAATTTGTTTATCATTTTGTTAAGGAATAATTTGTTGTTAGCTTACAACAAACGTTTTGTTTGAATTAGTTCTGAATTTATATTCTACTTCCAAGACTTTCTTAATGTTTTTTCCCTGGTTTTAAACCATGTTGGATGTGTTTTAAACATATGAAAAATTGATTCATCTCCATTTATAGTCAGTTCAACACTTAATCGTCCCTCTATGTTTTCGTTATCGCTTTTAAAATGTCGTCGTTAAATGACTATATGTACTTTACGTTTTAGACATGAATCGCTTAGTACTTATTCATGGCTATTGACAATGTTTGTATCAATTGCAACGAGCTTATCAAATTTAAAAAATGAAAAGATAGAAAATAATTCTCGTGTGCGAAGCACGGGCAATATTACTAGTTAAAATAAAGGATTGGAGCTAGACATTCTATATCATAACTACTTGGAGAATTTCACCAAAAAAAAATTTGCTTGTTAGCTGTTTGTTTTTCCTTAACAACTTGCTCTCTATTGGTTCAAAGTTGAAACCAATTCTTGCTTGGACTGACTGTTACAACGGAAAGGGATGGATCAAAATTTCATTCCAACTCCATTTTCTCCTTTCTATCATGAAATGAAATGAGGTAAAACTTGACAGCTACATATCTGGTAGGAAAAGAGAATGACAATAAGAATAACTACAACTCAATTACATGAACATCATATATTACTACTACGGTTATACAAATACATGCAGCCACAGTTTTTCAACTGACACATTGCATGAAGGATCCACAGCTACAACAAGCTGGAAGTTCTTAACTGATGCTACAGTGACACAGCCTTTAAAAGTAAGGAACCAGAAATAAATTGTGCATGCCAATATCTAGGAGACTTATTATTTACAACCATGGGCTTCTCACAGGTTGGCATTGTTGCAAGAGAGCAGAAAAGGACTGAGGCGTTACAATCTTTAACTGGTTATTTTCCTTTGGCGACAAGTGATCTCTTTTCATCTGAGTTCCGGAATGATGTTGGTGTCGGAGCAGTTCCTCCTCCTGAAATGAGTAGATAGTTACTGTATGCATGCCGCGTTGCATTCGCCCAGGCCCTCTTGTGCTGAGGACATTGAGCTCATATGTAACTCTGGTTATTCTGTAATTAAATGGAGGTAATCTTGGAGATGCTTGCTTAGTATGGAACCTTTGACTACTGTTAGATCAAACTACCACATCATTTGGAGGCTGGCTGTCATATTAGGAACTTTGTGCCCATAAAATTAGACCTAATATTAATTAATTGAAGCATACTAAGACAAAGAAAATATAAAATTGTTACAAGACCTTATATATTAAAGCTATTAAACCTTACTTCAGTTTGCCAAGATGCATTCTGGCTTTAGAAATATTGTCAGCAATAAAAGAAATAAAAAATCTGTGCTTGCTTCATCCAGTTGGGACCCCACGGCATCGTTATATATTTTTTCTATCCAGCAGTTAGTTGAGCTTCTTCATTAAAAATCTCATTAAAATGAGAATTTATAAACAAGCCTCCTAATATAGACAGATGAAGAAATTGAGAAATTGGCCACCGAGCTTATTTGCATTTGATGCTTGCAGATACTGGTTATGTGCAACCTAATTCCAGTCTAATCAAAAGTGTGTCTATAGGATTGGCAAAAGAAGGAAAAAAGAGTCTACAATTAATACTCGAGGGTAGGATCAACATATACCAAATGCAGCGTAGTATCATAGTCATTCTGACGTGATTTTTTTTCGCAATGCCCGGATATAAGCATTTTGCAACCAGAACAAATCCAAGTAAATTAGGTAACCTTAATATTTCTTAAAACCAACCAATACCCACTTGTAGAGCAGGGTCAGGTTAGAAGTACGCATACTTTTTTTCTCTAAATTGAGGTACACATACTTTTCCTTTACTCCTACGAGCTAATGCTTAATAGGTACAATCAAAACTCATGAACCTAAACAAAAAGACCAGCAAAGATGTATATCCAATTTGATACATTCAAGACAAGCTCCGAAACTCATCTTCCATATGCACAATTCAAGGATTTCTTCAGCGCACAGTGGAATAGGTGATGAACTCCCTGGACGTGAATTGAAATGGTTGATGTGGAATAGGGTTCCTGAAACATAGCATAGATTAAAATGTCATGTTTAAATAGTATACTACTTACAGGAGAGGTCTGTGGTTAATAAAAGGACTCTAAGACATACAGTCGAGGTCCATAAACTTTTATCTGGCGCACATGTGTGTCTCTACCATTAAGATGATTTGACAACACTGCAATTTGCAGCATGAAAGTGTTCACAAATGCTTCTCTGACAAGAAAATTCATATACGAGAACACATGTTAACTATGGGCGATTAGTTCTGGATACATGCGGTCAGAGAACTCCAAAACTTATAGCTACTGCATAGTTATATGATGAAGCAATTTATACATATATATCGAGCAGCCTACAAAGTAACATAGTGCTCATTTTTCTTAAGAAACCCTTTAATGAACTCAAACTATAATGATAGAGGAGCTGGATGGATGATATCTATAAAAATAGAGTAATTAATTGTCCGTCCTGTGAAACTACCAACTTTTATTGAATGTCCATAACCTCCAAGCAAATTTTACAAGGATCTTGAAAAAGAACAGGTAAAAAAATGAGATCGGATAAGGAGTGAACATAAATGTACTATATGGTGTACCAATGTACTACCAAATACACCCAAGTATCCACACTAATGCAGAAAATTTAAATTGATCCACATCAACATCGGAAATGCAAACTTTATAAAATACCAGTAGCATTGTATGTACGGCATATTCAGGAGTTCTTTGTAATATCTATTGGTAAATGAGGTTCTTTTACGGGAACAAAAAATTCTAACCTAATCTATTAAAAGTCGATGCAAATCAAATACAAAGAAGTATGCAGACAGCAAACTCGAGAATATGTGAAATTAAAGTTACTTTTAAAAGTTATATATAACAAGTTCACTAATATTTTGGCATGTCGAACAGTTAATGCCAATGATACATACATACAGTACATAAGTTACAAGGACCAAAACACGCACAATGCATCACTAATTGGTGTTTGGCAGTAAGTGAAAACGAGGATTTACTTATTGAAGATAATTTTTGAACAGAATAAATCTTATCAACGGTCACAAATTATATTCTATCAGATTATGTATATGACTATAGGCTTCACTTCTTATATGGCGGAATTATATCACTATGATATCTAAAGATTCACCGACTGAAGCAAATATCACTTGATATATAATTATTTCTCGAAAGTCAAGTATCGAAATACCTCTTACAATCAACCTATCGGCAAATTAACTTCCAGTTCCGCATCAAATTCCGGATATTATTCTTTTTACAATTTTGACAAAAAAAATTCCAAAACAAAGTCACAGTGTAGTAATATAAGAACAAAAAAGACTATCAAGAAATGACGACATAAAACTACAAGCCAAAGATCTAAAGAATTTTCTCAGGTCTTTACCAACAAAGGATCCGCAAACAACCAGAAATGAACAATGTGACATATTCAGAGAGCTCAAGGAATCTATGATATGACAAATTCTTCGTTTTCAAAGATATTAAACAACAGAAATTTAGATAGTAGTTCCTCACAGATTTCATGTTTTAAATATTATAAATGAATTTGATTAAAATGACGGGTTAAGCCACAAAGTCCAATAATTACTATATCTGCTGATCTTAATTTCAATAGGAAAACATCAAATTATTCAAGTTTTGGCCCATATAATTTCTGCTTGAACTTTAATCTAAACATAAAGCAACTATCTAGCAGATTGCAGGTAATAAGTTTAATAGCTCGTACCTTTGCCCTGTAGGGCATTACTCCTTTACTCCTCAGGCATGACTCTATGAATATTATATGTTCGGTATGAATATCTTCTAAGTTTATGCTACTTATACCAAGTGAGTCTTAAAAACTAATGTTGTGCTAAGTTGGAATCAATGAAATCGGAGGAAATGGAATGAGATTTAAACTATACAATGTACAGTATATGTTCAAATTTTTATTTATTCCTCCTTTCCATTCCTAACCACTTATGCTAGAGCTTAAACCCACCATTTTGAGAAGGAATGCTACATTCTCCATCATATCCATTTTCTTCCCAAATCTTATCACAAAAAATTTGCACTCCTCATTTTTCTTAAAAAAAATCTTCCTTCCTACCTCCATTGTTTCCTACTTTCCTTTTAATTCCATTCATTTCATTCCATCCCCCCCCCCCCCCCAAACAACCAAACACAACATAGGCTCGCCAACTTTGGCACCAAAATTAATCTCTTCTTGTCATTGTTATGTTGAACAGCAACGTTAATGATTTCACTACTTTCTAACATAAAATTACTGGCTCGACTCTATAACCAACTGAACTTCATTAATTCTGGTATTACAACTCCATTGGTTTTCTTAGCATGTCTAGTTGCAACAAAGCTTTTATATTATTTAGTTATTCTATTTAAATCATGTTCAAGTCATACAGTCTACACACAATGCAGTTTTGCAGTATTGACTATTAGCTACACAAGATTTTCAAACAGAATACATTTTAAAGCACAATGCGGATACATAGCATGAACAGGCAACGCGCTTACCTTGGATCGTTTCCAGACAAGGAAATGTACACCCAACCAGTTGGCTTATCAAGTTCCACAATTTTGATCTCCTAAATATATATAATCAAAATCAGACAAATGCCCAATACAAAAACATAGTTGTAGCAACTTTCAAGGGCTTAAATCAAATTTAAGTTCCCTACGTATACCAAGGCAAAAAATCAGAAAGCAATTCCTAATTAAGAATCTGGAAAAATGTAACCTACCTTCAAGTTATGAAAGCCATCACCAGCACGTATAGCTATCTTACTTGGAGTGTAGCTCTCGTCCAGCTTGTAATCAACGTATAGAACAACTAACTAGAATGTAAAAAACCAGTTCAAACTTTCGAATATAAACAAAAAATAGTAGGAATTAAACAAAATAGCTAACATAGTAAGATAATAACCTGGAGTTTAACTTTCTTTTGAAACTGAATATTAACAAGATGAGGCTGAGCACCATCTGATCTGAAATCAAAACAAGCAATACATAAACAGATGCAATTAAAATATACAGAGAGAGGAGGGAGGGGAGAGAGGGAGAGAGAGAGAGAGAGAGAGAGAGAGAGAGAGAGAGAGAGAGAGAGAGAGAGAGAGAGAGAGAGAGAGAGAGAGAGAGAGAGAGAGAGAGAGGTACTGCCAGAAGGAATCGAGATTTTGGTCACGGAGAGAGATGACACCATTGCCAGGCTTACAAGAGCTGACACTCCAAGCAGCATTCTTAGCCATCTCTCGTAAACTTTCATCAACCACTAGCTCATCATTTCCTCCTACTACTTTTGATGATTCGTCGGCCCCCTCTGTTGCCATCTTTGATCGATCCCCTAATTAACTTGATCCAAATACAGCTTCTAGTGGCGGTAGGCAATTGAACCGAGTCGACAACACCCTACTTTTAAATACTTTCTAAAATCTTAATTTAATAACACCGTACCTCCAGAAATCAATCAATATCTATATATACGCAAGAGGTTAGGTGGCGCTTCTAAGATCGTTTCAATCTATTTTTTAATTTATTTAGTGTTTTGGAATTTTTAAAAAGGAGAATATGCGAGAGCTTAGGTGGCGCCTCTAAGATCGTTTCAATCTATTTTTCTAATGTTGGAGGCCCATCTCCCTAGTGGGCTGGACCGAAGGCCCAACACCCTAAATCCGAATAGAGTCCATGTTCATCCGGTCCATCTGAAAACAACGGTCATGCGGTTACACTTCCCGGAGGACGTGGAACACGATGATGCACGTTACCCACTCTTCGGTAACTGCTGAAACAGAGGGAATAAGGTTAATTCAGGTTTGAACATCATACACAGACAATTACACACAAATACATAAACTCTCTGCGTTCAGTATTACTTACAAAAACCAGTTAACTTATTCTCACATCGGAGGTGAATCGGGGGGACAATCCCTCGTATTCTTCTCACTTGCAGGTCCGATCGAAGCAAGGCTAGGCCGATTTCTGGTTGTAACATTTGGCGCCGTCTGTGGGAACGTAGAGTTACGTTTGTGTTGAGATTTTACTAAGGACCATGGCGATTGAAGAAATGCCCTTAACCGATAACATTACCGTGGCCGGAAACAGCCACACTACTCCTGTTATCCCGAGGACGACTCCTTCTATCGCCCCGAGGTTGCTGACTTTCTAAGAAGAAGGGGACATACCGTCGCCCGAAGAACAACAACAGATGCTTCTGAAATGGCGAGAGGAGTAGAAAACCAAAGGGAAGCGGAAGGAGGCAGAGAAAGAAGGGAACAACAGGAATGCGGAAAGATTGGCCAAAAAGAGAGAGGCCGATCGATTAAGGCTGCAAGCCCTAAAACTCATGAGAGAAGAGATCGAGTTACAAGAGAAGGTGCTCCGCGAGGCCCTAGAGGCCGAAGACTCGGAGCCTGAAGATCGAAGGGAGAAGAGAGTCAGACATGATGAAGATGAGTCATGGAACTCTGAATCGTACTTTAAAAGAACCCGGTCGAAGGTATTATATTTCTCCGATTCGGAAGAAGAAGGGCCTCATACTGATGATAGAATCCGAAGGCTAGAAAAGGTTATGTTTGGAGAAAGAAAGATAAGCCATGAGCCCGTGGTGACTGAAGATATTGAGCAGTTTCGACCACCTCCGGGAAGGCAGTTCCCAAAGATGCATGAGTTTAATGGGAAGGGTGACCCCGAAGACCACTGTAAGAAGTATGAATCGCTCATGACTGGTATGGGGCACTGTGATGTGATGCTTTGCAAGATGTTCAAGACCTACCTCAAAGGGCCAGCGTCAATGTGGTATCGGTCGCTCAGACCCAGGTCGATTGGCTCATACGAGCAGATTAAGAAGAAATTCTTGAGGCACTACTCTCATTTGTGCCGAAGAGATAAAGACACGGAGGCCCTGATTCACTGTAGACAGGGGCCGAACGAAGAGTTGGGGGATTACCTGGCAAGGTTTAAAGAAGAGGCTGGGATGGTCACCAATCTAGACAGAGTGAAGGCAGCAAGATTCTTGGTCGCAGGTCTCGACCCCGTTAAAGGTAAGAAACTTCGGTCCTCTCATTATGATGTACCTCCTAAGAGCCTGAATGATATTTATCTGCGGGGTGAAGCAATTAGAAGAAAATTAGAATCCATTGGGGGGTATAAAGATAGTAAAAGGAATGATAGGGAGGATAGAAGAAATGATAGAAGGGATGACCGAAGGGGCTGAGGTGATGTTAAAAGTAGACTGAATGACACAAGGCATGATAAGGAGGCCGAACGAAGAAGAGATAGAGATAGTACCGTGTTCACACCACTTAACACACCTATCTCGAAAATTCTCCACGAGATAAAGGGTAAGCCCGGGTTCATTCGACCGGCTAGGCTAAAGACCCCTGAAAACTGAAGGAATGAAAATAAGTACTGTGATTACCATCGGGATAAGGGTCATAATACCGATGAGTGCTACCACCTAAAGAAATTGATTGAGAAAATGATCAAGATGGAGAGCTAACCCAGTTTATGGGAGATTTGAGAGATAAACTTGATTCAAAAGAGAAGAAGAAGGATTCCAGAAATGCTGAAGGGTCTGAAAACTATAGAGGTGAAGTCAGAACCATATCTGGAGGAACCATACTTGATCGGGACAGCAAGACAGCCCGAAAGAAGTATGCCAGGCAAATCTACAGCCTCTACCAGTCAAGTGCAGCCAAGCAGCCGTTACCGATCTCTTTCACAGAGGATGATTTTGAGGATGTGATATGGCCGCACGAAGACCCACTTGTCATAAACCCAGTGTTGGGGAGAACAAGATTTGGAAAGTGCTGGTCGATGAAGGTAGTTCGGTCAACATTCTTTATCACCGAACATACTCTAAGATGAACTTGGGAGGTGAATAGTTGGAGCCGTGCCATGAGGCACCATTATATGGCTTCGGTAATCAGCCAGTACCGATTGAAAGAACCATTACGTTGAATGTTTTACTGGGTAAAGCGCCATACACTATGACGAAAGAAACGAAGTTCTACGTGGTTCGAGTCAACAGCCCATACAACGGAATCTTGGGAAGGCTAGCCTTATCTCTGTTCCAGGCTGTGTCTTCTATCCCATACTTGAAGTTGAAATTTCCAACCGAACATGGAATTGGTGAAATGAGAGGTGACCAGAAGGCCGCCCGTATCATTATGCTAGAAGATCTGGAAAAAGATAAGGATGTAGAGATGACCGAAGCCGGTAAAAGGAAAAGAAAGGAGAACGAAGCTGGGGGCAGCTATCAAATGCTGAATATTGAATTGGAAAAGTTTGGGGCAGATCTGTCTAGCCCAATTGCCGAACCAGCTGCCGAAACTGAAGAAGTTGAGTTATATGTGGGTTAATCAGGGAAGATGATCCAAATTGGCAAGAATATGGAACCAGAACTGAAAGAGAAAGTTATCGAAGTCATTAGGGAGTTCCACGACGTGTTCGCGTGGGGCCCCGAAGACCTGCCAGGCTTGGACCCTTCGGTAGCCAAACACTGTCTGAACGTGGCACCCGAAGCCAAACCTGTGAGACAGAAGAAGAGAAATTTTGCCATGGAGAGGCAAAAAGTTATACAAACCGAAGTAGAGAAGTTACTTGAGGCAAAATTCATTGAGGAGATAGACTACCCCGACTGGTTGGCTAACGTGGTGGTGGTTAAAAAATCAAACGGCAAGTGGAGGATGTGTGTGGATTACACTGACTTAAACAAGCATTGTCCGAAGGACCACTACCCCTTGCCAAACATTGACCAGCTGATACATGCCACTTCGGGGCATCAAATACTCATTTTCCTGGACGCTTTCTGTTGGTTCGAAAACTAACTACGCAAGTGTACGCGGTCACAAGTAATATAATAAATTCGATCCCACGAAGACTTGGTGTTTGTTCAGAAATAATGTTTAAGCAACGACGTATGATTAAACAACCAACTGCTTGAATAAATATAAAATGGGGGTTTTGTTGTATTATTCTAATTAATTAATTAAATTAATAATATTAAAGAATTCAAACTACTTGATTTAATTAAATGAGAATTTATATGTGAGAAAAACATTGGATTCTAATTTCATTATTTATTTCATTTAGAATTGATGCCTTAATTTCAAAGTAATTTTGATAATTTACGAAAGCTAGTCGGGAACACGAAACTAACATAAGCGCCTTTCAGCCTTAACTCATATCAAACCATACGAACATCCACTTAAAAAGATAGAAGTCGCGTGGACACCTTTTATGCTTAGACCCTATATGTCTATAAGAATTGAAAACATAATTGGTTTACGAATAAAATCCTTTATTATGACTACATAGGGTGATGTGATCCAAAATCCTACCACTTATTGTAAATGTACATGACAATTACGAACCTATACTAACATGGCAAATTCTAAATTCCTAAATCCACTTTCGCATTCATTAGGAACTAATAATTTAGACGTTAGCTATGCATCTAATAAATTAAGCGCAACCACATTAGGCAATCTGAATTTTTATCATAATACAAATTATTAAGGCATCGAATTACTAAATTACGTAAATAAATCCATTAGAATCCCATGACGGCGATTAGTTCATAATCAAACGAATCGTCATCATGAGATTAAATGAAAACATAATAATAATAATAATAATAATAATAATAATAATAATAATAATAATAATAATAATAATAATAATAATAATAATAATAATAATGATATTAATAATAATAATAAAATAAATAAATTAAAAATTGCGATAAATTAAATATGAAATTGCAAGAGTTTAGAACGTAGAACCGAAATAGCTTCCAATGAAAGAGAAGAGCACTCCAAATAATCCTCGTAAATTCTTCAACCAAAATAACACTTATACTAAATTTGCAAAAAATTAAAGTGTATAAAAATTAAACTTAAAATTACAAAGAACTAGAGAGAATACAAGAGAGGATTTTTCTCTCCAAATTGGTGTGTGTTTTTGAGCTTGAGAACTCACCTATTTATAGCAAAAATTAGCACACCAAATTAATAAAATACAAATGAAAAGAATTAAAAAGAAATAAAAAGAAAACATTCAGCACAAAATTTAAATAACACAGCCGAAAGTGAACCATAAACAGCAATTGCACCAACTGCACTCAGCCCCAGGAAGAAAAAATCCAGCCGCAGGACGCGCGCGTGAAGCACACGCGCGGCAGCTTCTCCCTCCAACAGCACAGGCGCTTGTCTACAACAGCAACTTAACATTCTCCTTTGCTCACTTCTTTATTTTTTTTTCTTTAACATTTGTTAATGTTGCCGACTGTTTACATCTTGCAACTTTCTTTTAATTTATACACCACTAATTCGGCTGCTAACACTTTTGAGAATTGGCTCCTTAATAAAGCTTTTTAACCCGCATAGCTTATAATCTTTAATTAATAAATAATTAATTTAATCCAGAAATTATAAAAACAAATATATAATATTATTAGATATTTAAAAATATAATTTCCTAATTAAATAAAATATAAATATATCTTTAAGTCCTAAGATGCAGTCTATTGAGGGCCTGGAACCGGACTCCTTTTGCTTAACAAAAAATATATCAATTCAAACCGGGATTTTCTCTTTAAGAATATATCACTTCCATCTTTTTGTGATAATTCTATTTTCTCATTGCTCATCCAGGTGTAAATTACGGTCTCTTGAGGATCTGAAACCAGACTCTTTTTGCTTGGAAAAAAATATATCAATTCCAACCGGGATTTTCTATTTAAGAATATATCACTTTCCATCTTTTTGTGATAATTCTATTTTCTCATTGCTCGTCCAGGTGTAAATTACGGTCTCTTGAGGATCTGAAACTGGATTCCTTTTGCGAAACGAAAAATATATCAATTCCAACCGGGGTTCCAGATTTAAGAATATATCACTCAGAATTTCTTTATGATAATTCTTTTTCCTCGTAGCCAGTCCACTTGATAAAATTGAGACAGAAATCCACCGTTTTTAGCCTTTTATTGCCTAGATACCTAAAGTTGCGAGTTCTGCACAACAAATGCTGAAACAAAACAAAAATGAATTAAAAGACACAATATATTTAAGGATAAACCACCAATCTAGGTCAAACTAGCGCATAATAAGTGGATATAAAATCCACTTATCACACCCCCAAACTTAAACTGATGCTTGTCCTCAAGCGAAAACATACTCGACTACCTCTAAATGCATGACTGCAACTGATGCAAAGATCCCATAGGCAGAGAAATTACCAATTTAGCAGAGTGACTCAGAGAATGTGAAAATCCGAATATAGATCGACTAAATACCAGCATATCGACATTTACAAGTACAGAAACGTGCGTGTGTGCAATGTTCATCAGAAATACTCTTAGCACTAGATCAAAACCATACCTATTCTTCGTCAAGACAATCACAAGTTTATAAATAGAATGAACGCTAGACACTTCATAACCTAGAAACACCTCCATCATCATTTGAGTTAGACAGGAATTCATGCTTTATTACTAACAACTATGACGCATAATACTATACACACATGCTTATTTGACCGTGCAATGGATGAGACCCCAAAAGGCTTATACAATAATACCCAGGTAGCGAGTGTTAGGTTAGTGGATCCCAGACCGGAAAAGTCTTAGGTCACTAGGCTTGAGTCCCCTAGAACATAATTGCTCGAGTATTAAAGAGCCCACCCTGGCCAATTTTGCATACTCACACTCTCACAAACACTCTTTTTTTTTCTTTTTTTCTTGTTGTTTTTTTTTTTCACAAATGCAATTTGGAATGAGAATTCTCAATTCCAACCCTAGACTACTCATATAAATATGAGCTGGCTACTAGCCAATTGACACCTATCCATTATTAACAACTACACACAAACTAGCATGAACCCTGGTTTCCCCCAAACTTATACTTAGTGATTCTACGCTATCAAGGGAATAACGAAAATTCCAAATATAATCAGGTGATTAAATTTCAACAACCAAACAAGCATGACCTTAACCTAGCCCCAAAAGCAAATGATGAATTGTGTAAGATTGTGTTTCTGCAACATGCACGTCAATTCCTAAGTATTTAAATCAGCCCTATATCCATCATTATCACACTCAAATTCATCATTGACTACTAAACGGAACCACCAAGCGCTACGGGATCAAGGAAAATATGATATGCAACTAATCATGAATATGCAATTTTTTTTTGGTATAATTATGAATTATATTAAACTAGCATGGTGTATTATGAACTACATGAAACTATATGCAATATTATGACTCGATTAATCAAACATCCTAAATCACCCCCAAACTTAAAATATTCAATGTCCTCATTTAAGGTATAGATAAAGGATGAAAGAGAACTCCCCTAACTATCGGCATCGTCGCCCTCCTCGGGCGGTGAATCAGGTGGTGGAAATGAGCATGAGCTCCAAACTGAGGCTAGTCTACCTTGAAAGAAGCAATTTCCTGCAACTCGCCAATGACAATGACCTGCAAACTTGACATAATACTGAACAAAATCACACAAAATCAAACCCACACATAAAAACACCAAACCTATGGGTTGCCTCCCATAAAGCGCTGTCATTAACGTCATTTAGTCGGACGTTACTTCCTCAACTCACGGCGGTTTCAAGAGAATAACCGAACCGTCCTCAACAGAAAGACCATTCATACGAACGTTGACATCTTTATTGCTTAGTCCCAACACAACTCTTCTTTCACTCTTCACCTTGAGTTTTCCACCCATCGACTTCTTCGCCTTCTTTTTCTTCCTCACACCTCTAAGGTGTTTATCCCTCTCAGCCGATTGAACAGAACACTCTTCTACCTCATCATCAACTATCCACCTTCTTAACATATTATCATGACCCTCTTCAAAAATCACTAACTCATCATTCAAAAGGACATACCTCAAACGCGATGGAAGTTTTCCGAGCTTTACATTTGAGAGATCTTGTATGGAAGGTTTATCAGTATCAAATTCCTCGAGCATCTTAACTGAGTGAGAGCCCTCCGAAAAATTTGGAACACTAGGCAATGCATCCAATTGTACATCACCTGTTTCGTCTCGGAAAGGCAATGCAAGGGATTCCACAGAAAAACACACTTCTGGATCATCTGAAATCTTCGTAGGAGCAAACACATTAAAGGTGGCCTTATCATCTTGCACCCGCATAGTTAGCTCCCCTTTTTGCACATCAATCAAAGTTCGGCCAGTAGCTAGGAATGGCCTTCCCAAGATGATAGGAATCTTCTTATCTTCCTCAAAGTCTAGAATGACAAAATCAGCAGGGAAGATAAACTCATTCACTTTTACCAAAACATCTTCTACTATTCCTCTTGGATACGTGATCGACCGATCAGCCAGCTGTAACGAGATGTTTGTTGGTTTCGGGTCGGGTAGACCAAGTTGCATGAATACAGACAAAGGCATTAGATTGATACTAGCTCCCAAGTCACACAAACACTTGTCGAAAGATAAGTTACCAATAGTGCACGAGATGGTGAAACTTCCAGGATCTTTAAGTTTAGGAGGTAACTTTTGCTGCAGAACAGCACTGCACTCTTCCGTCAAAGCAACGGTCTCTAGTTCATCGAGCTTCAACTTCCTTGATAAAATGCCCTTCATGAACTTGGCATAGCTCGGCATCTTTTCTAGAGCTTCCGCAAAAGGAATATTAATGGAGAATTTCTTGAAGACGTCCAAAAATTTTTAAAATTATTTTTCTTGACTTTTCTGCAAACGTCGAGGATATGGAGGAGGTGGATAAATATGCTTTTATGGTGTCGGTGCTTTAACTGGTTCATCTTCTCTGGATTCTTCATGCACCAACTCTTGAGGCTTTTCATTAGACTCAGATTCCTTGATAACCTCTTCATCAGCTTTCTTTGAGTTTCCTTAAATCTCCTTATCACTTCTTAATGATACTGCATTGCAAGTCTCCTTTCGTTCATTCTTTGGATTTGGCTCGGTGTCACCGGGAAGAGTTCCTTGTGGCCTGTTTAACAAAGCATTAGCAAGCTGCCCAATCTGATTCTCCAACATCTTGAAAGATACTGCTTGACTTTTAACCAACAACTTCAATTCATCCAATTCAGATTTTTCATTAAAAGATTGCCCTGCACTAGCCTGAGGCTGCTGTTGAAATCCCGGAGGTTGGAATTGTTGCCCTGGAGCATACTGCTGCTGATAGCCCTGATTGAATGGCCTAGCTTGTTGACTTTGAAACTGCTGATAAGGCTGTTGCGGTTGTTCAACACCTTGATTGTTGTTCCAGCTAAAATTGGGATGGTTCCGATTGTTCGGATGATAAGCTGCTGGAGCTGGTTGCGAAGGTCGCTGAAAATTGCTCACAAACTGTACTGATTCACTAGATATGGCACATTGATATGTATCATGAGCACCCGCACAAAGCTCACAAACACTAGCAACCTGCTGAACTCCATAATTCGTTAATGAATCCACCTTCATAGTCAATGCCTTTAACTGAGCTGTAATAGCTGTAGTTGTATCAACTTCCAGAATTCCTGTTATTTTGCCGTGTGAAAGTTTCTGGGTTGGATTTTGATATTCATTCGCAGCCATCATCTCAATAAGCTCATAAGCTTCATTATAGCTCTTAGCCCACAGAGCTCCGCCTGATGCTGCATCTAGCAAAGGTCTAGACTGTACTCCCAACCCATTGTAGAAACCATTTATAACCATCCAATCAGGCATCCCATGATGAGGACACTTTCGAAGCATCTCCTTATAACGTTCCAAAGCCTCACACAAAGATTCACCAGATTGCTGTGCAAATTGAGTTAGCGCGTTCCTTATTGCTGCAGTTTTAGCCATGGGGAAGAATTTTGTAAGAAACTTCTGAGCAAGATCCTCCCAAGTAGTGATAGAACCGGCTGGTAGAGAATGTAACCAACCCTTTGCCTTATCTCTTAAAGAGAATGGGAAAAGTCTCAATTTGATAGCATCATCCGACACACCATTGAACTTGAAAGTGTCACAAATCTCGATAAAGTTCCTGATGTGTATATTAGGATCCTCCGTTGAAGCTCCCCCAAACTGAACTGAGTTCTGCACCATCTGAATTGCGCTTGGCTTGATTTCAAAAGAATTAGCTGCAATAGCTGGCCTGACAATACTAGACTGAATGTCATCGATCTTTGGCTGGGAATAGTCCTTCAAAGCCTTAGTAGCTGCTGCTACTCTGTCGCCCATTGTTGCTTCTACTATTACTTCAGGCTCGTTTGTTGCTTCAAGTTCTTCTTCTTCCAGCTTAGCTTTCAAAGTTTGAGAACGTGTTCGCATAAACAACTTAAGATCCTTATACTCGCAGAGCAAGAAAACATGACATGAGAAAAACAACTATCCAAGTCAGTTAAGTTTAACCTCCGTTGATGTTAAACACAAATTCTGAAAATAACACCGAAGTCCCCGGCAGCGGCGCCAAAAACTTGTTGGTTCGAAAACTAACTATGCAAGTGTACGCGGTCACAAGTAATATAATAAATTCGATCCCACGAAGACTTGGTGTTTGTTCAGAAATAATGTTTAAGCAACGACGTATGATTAAACAACCAACTGCTTGAATAAATATAAAATGGGGGTTTTGTTGTATTATTCTAATTGATTAATTAAATTAATAATATTAAAGAATTCAGACTACTTGATTTAATTAAATGAGAATTTATATGTGAGAAAAACATGGGATTCTAATTTCATTATTTATTTCATTTAGAATTGATGCCTTAATTTCAAAGTAATTTTGATAATTTACGAAAGCTAGTCGGGAACACGAAACTAACATAAGCGCCTTTCAGCCTTAACTCATATCAAACCATACGAACATCCACTTAAAAAGATAGAAGTCGCGTGGACACCTTTTATGCTTAGACCCTATATGTCTATAAGATTTGAAAACATAATTGGTTTACGAATAAATTCCTTTATTATGACTACATAGAGTGATGTGATCCAAAATCCTACCACTTATCGTAAATGTACATGACAATTACGAACCTATGCTAACATGGCAAATTCTAAATTCCTAAATCCACTTTCGCATTCATTAAGAACTAATAATTTAGACGTTAGCTACGCATCTAATAAATTAAGCGCAACCACATTAGGCAATCTGATTTTTATCATAATACAAATTATTAAGGCATCGAATTACTAAATTACGTAAATTAAATAAATCCATTATAATCCCATGACGGTGATTAGTTCATAATCGAACGAATCGTCATCATGGGATTAAATGAAAACATAATAATAATAATAATAATAATAATAATAATAATAATAATAATAATAATAATAATAAAAAACTAAATTAAAAGTTGCGATAAATTAAATATGAAATTGCAAGAGTTTAGAACGTAGAACCGAAATTGCTTCCAATGAAAGAGAAGAGCACTCCAAATAATCCTCGTAAATTCTTCAACCAAAATAACACTTATACTAAATTTGCAAAAAATTAAAGTGTATAAAAATGAAACTTAAAATTACAAAGAACTAGAGAGAATACAAGAGAGGATTTTTCTCTCCAAATTGGTGTGTGTTTTTGAGCTTGAGAACTCACCTATTTATAGCAAAAATTAGCACACCAAATTAATAAAATACAAATGAAAAGAATTAAAAAGAAATAAAAAGAAAACATTCAGCACAAAATTTAAATAACACAACCGAAAGTGAACCATAAACAGCAATTGCACCAACTGCACTCAGCCGCAGGAAGAAAAAATCCAGCCGCAGGACGCGCGCGTGAAGCACACGCGCGGCAGCTTCTCCCTCCAACAGCACAGGCGCGTGTCTACAACAGCAACTTAACATTCTCCTTTGCTCACTTCTTTATTTTTAAATATCTAATATTATTAGATATTTAAAAATATAATTTCCTAATTAAATAAAATATAAATATATCTTTAAGTCCTAAGATGCGGTCTATTGAGGGCCTGGAACCGGACTCCTTTTGCTTAACAAAAAATATATCAATTCAAACCGGGGTTTTCTCTTTTAGAATATATCACTTTCCATCTTTTTGTGATAATTCTATTTTCTCATTGCTCATCCAGGTGTAAATTACGCTCTCTTGAGGATCTGAAACCAGACTCTTTTTGCTTGGAAAAAAATATATCAATTCCAACCGGGATTTTCTATTTAAGAATATATCACTTTCCATCTTTTTGTGATAATTCTATTTTCTCATTGCTCGTCCAGGTGTAAATTACGGTCTCTTGAGGATCTGAAACTGGATTCCTTTTGCGAAACGAAAAATATATCAATTCCAACCGGGGTTCCAGATTTAAGAATATATCACTCAGAATTTCTTTATGATAATTCTTTTTCCTCGTAGCCAGTCCACTTGATAAAATTGAGACAGAAATCCACCGTTTTTAGCCTTTTATTGCCTAGATACCTAAAGTTGCGAGTTCTCCACAACAAATGCTGAAACAAAACAAAAATGAATTAAAAGACACAATATATTTAAGGATAAACCACCAATCTAGGTCAAAATAGCGCATAATAAGTGGATATAAAATCCACTTATCACTTTCTCCGGGTACCACCAGATTGCCATGAATGTCGCGGACATACCTAAGACAGCATTCATCACCCCGAATGGCACTTATGCTTACATTAAGATGCCCTTCGGACTGAAGAACGCAGGGGCAACCTTCCAAAAAATGATCAACAAAGTATTCAAGGCGCAGATTGGTCAGAACATGGAATGTTATGTAGACGATATGATAGTTAAGTCCCTTTTCAGGGATCATGCAGAAGACTTAAGAGAATGTTTTGTAACACTCAGGGATCATGCAGAAGACTTGAGTCTTTTGAGTTGAGTCAAATAGCCAGGGAAAACAACAGTAGGGCCGATATACTGTCAAGGCTAGCTTCGGTCGAAACACAGAATCTTCAGGGTCCATCTATCTGACCGAAGTGAAATCCCCTTCTATCGAGAAAAAACAATGCATGGAAATACATCAGGGCGTTAGATGGATGACACCAATCAGGGCGTTCCTAGACAAGGGTACTTTGCCGCCGGACAAAAAAGAAGCCCAGAAAGTGAAATATCGATCAACCAGCTATACCCTTGTGGGAGGCCGACTATTCAAAAGGGCAGCCACCCAACCACTGCTTTGGTGTCTTGATCCCGAGAAACAAAGACTTACATTGGAAACGATTCCTGAAGGCATTTGCGAAGAGCACCCGGCAGGGCGATCATTGGCCTTCAAAATATTGAGGCAAGGATTCTTTTGGCCGACTTTAAGGGAAGATTCCACCGAATATGCGAAGAAATGTAATCAATGCCAGCTATTCAGCACCGTGCCCAAGTAGCCACCCGAAGAGATGACTTCGGTACTCAGCCCAATCCCTTTTGCCATGTGGGCAGTGGATATTGTAGGAATTCTGCCAACCAGCACGAAACAAGCCAAGTACTGCATAGTCGCCATTGACTACATGACCAAGTGGGTAGAGGCTAGGCCACTTTCGGCCATTACTGAAGAAGTGGCAAAAAAGTTCATGTTGGAGCAGGTCATCTTAAGGTTCGGGATCATGATGGTATGTGTTTCAGACAACGGGACCTAATTCATTGGAAGCAAATTCAAGAAGTTCTTAGCCAAATTTGGAATCCAGCAAAAGTTCAGCTCAGTCGGTCACCCGTAGGGAAATGGGGCGATCGAAGCAGCAAACAAGATCATCTTTGATGGAATTAAGAAACTACTGGGAGAAGCTAAGGGACTCTGGGCCGAAGAGTTACCATATGTTCTTTGGGCCTACCGAACGACTCCGAGGTCATCAACCGGAGAGACACCGTTCAGGCTTGCTTTTGGTTCTGACGCTCTGATGCCGGCCGAAGTAGGTCTAGAGTCTTATCGCACTCAGGTTTTTAATGTGAAAACAAATGAGTTCGGTCTACGAGCAAATGTAGACTTAATTGAGGAAGAAAGGGAGGCAACGCATCAAAGGAATGTTCGATACCAACTCGAGGCAGCACAGTACTATGATTCTAGGGTTAAAAAGAGGTCATTCCAAGTAGGGGATATGGTCCTGTGGGATTTGGCGACTTCTATGTCGACTAAGCAAGGAAAACTGATGCCAAATTGGGAAGGTCCTTACACGGTGATTGAGGTGGTTCGGCCGGGTACTTACAAATTGGTCAATCCGGATGGCAGCCCAATTAAAAACACCTGGCATGCCGCTCGCCTTCGTCGTTTCTACCAGTAAGCTTACTGGACGCATTTTATAGCTTTTTAATTCAGTATTTTGCTTCATGCAAGTTGGTTTTAATTTCCCTAAGCAAGCATCAACCTGTAATCCGAAACTATGTACGAGTTTTTGCATGATTAATGAAATATTATTTGCTCCATTTTCACACCGATAGTTATTAGCTAAGTACAAATGAAAACCAAATGGTTCAGTACATGAAATGCAGCTTAACGGACCCATGTTTGGGTACGACCGAATGAAGCACGCGTCCTTTAACCTGTTTGAGTGCTAAAGTACATTATTTCAGTTAGAGACTTAACGGACCCAAATTGGGGGCCGACCAAATTTAAATTTGGATCCTTATAAATTGTCTTAGTCTTTAAGTTCCTTTGACATTAATTAAGGCCCGGGAGGAAATATTTTTCACCGACTGAATGGGACCTTAATCATTTACAAAACCCCTTAAATACTGGGGGCAGCTAGGTTACGACTGAAAATGCATAACATGCTAGGCTGAAGCCGAAGATGCATTAAATTAAAAGTAATTATGCTAAGGCAAAATGGAGCCGAAGACGCATAAATCTATACAGAAATTATGCTAAGGCATATAAGAGCATAAGATGCATAAAGACAAACAAAAATTATGCTAAGTGACATAATACCGAAGAGGCATGAAAGTAAACAAATAAATCGTGCCAAGGTAAAGAAATACCAAAGGAGCATAAAAATGAATGGAACAAAAGCCCGAAGGTGATAATATGTTATTGGTCTGAAGGCATAAAAATAAAGCCTGAAGGCGAAAGTTAAGGGTTACAAGGCACGAAGGCCACCGGAATGGAGAAATAAAAAATACAAGGAAACTAATCAGAAAGCTCCTCCTCTTCGCCCGAAGAGACCACCGAGGCTTCGCCAGCATCTTCACGACCGACCGGATCCGACATACCCGCCTCAGCATCAATCAACTGAGTGTGATCGAAGCCGAGGGAGTGTGCCTTCAGCACGACATCATCATACCCCATCTGGTAGCATCTCTCTTCGATCAGATCGAGGGTCTTCCTTAGCTTCCAAACATTATTCCTTGTAGCCTTGAGCTGTTGATTTCTCCAGTCGATACGCTTCTTCAAGGTATCCAACTCCTCCAGCTTCGCCTTCAAGGCATCATTCTCGGTCTTCAAAGCATTAGCTTGACCGGTCATCCTCTCCAGCTCATTAGCGGAATTCTGAAGGTCCTCCTTGGCCTTGACCGCTCGAACCTCCAGCCAATCAACTTCCTTCAGCTTGGCCTGCATCCCCTCTACTCATTCGGTGACCACAGTAGACCAGGAGACATCTTGAAAACAAACAAGGGAAAAAGTCAAAAGTTGAAGGCAAATAAATAAATAGTACGGAAGAAGAAGGCTTACCATAGAGAGGAGGGCCAACATCTCAGTACAAGCCTCAAAGTCGTTCGCCTTGGCAAACATCGACCTGTCGGCTGGAAGAACGAGACCCCGGCAAAGATCGGGACCTACAATCGTAGACGAAACCGGAGCTGGAACAATAATTTTGTCACTCTCCAGAAATCCCCATTGAGGAGAATACACTTTTAACTCCGTTTCACCCGACCGAACTCTCTTCCTTGGTTCGATCGGAGTGACCAAATCTGCTTCCCTTGACTTCAACTCCTGGGGAGGAGAAGAAGCAGGTGGAGTGGTGACCAAACTCATCTCCCCCTATTCGAGAGCCGACTTCTCCGCTCCATCGGTCGCCTGAGCGGAGGCATCGGCAGCAGTCGTGGCAGCAGCAGCTGCGACCGCCTTCCTCCGTTTACACTCCAAGATTTTAGCATGAAATGACACTGCATAAAACAAGACAAGTCAAATATGTATCACAAGGAAAAATATGCAGTACAAGAATGCAGAATTACTAAGATAAAACAAAAGGCTATTACCACTACCCCAAAGGCCGATTAATCAGTCGTTATCCCGACTGTCAGTTAAAGGCACCCTATCCATCTTAAGTTCAGAAAGAAGACGATAATCGTGTTTTTCTGCCTCTAAGAGTTCAGGATATATAAATCTCGATGGGTCGACCTCTCGCCAAGTGCCGAACTTTTCCATCCTTGGGCCCGAAACGAATAGCCACTTGGCGTAAGCACCCTTGTTGCTCGAGTTTGTCTGTGCCCAATCGGTTCTACCATTCCGACGGGCGATGGAATAGAAACCACGACTCTTCGGGTTCCGACGAAGCTCATAATGATGCCAGAATAGAACCGTCCTTAGGATCATTTCCAATACTAGACATCGGGCCTGAAAGGCATTTATGTGAAGAAGCTGTTCGGGTCCAGTTATCCGATGGCGATTCCCGTTTGCTTTAGTATACTTTTGAGGAGAGGCAGCATGGGCAACCGAAAGCCGCATTTGAACGCAGCTTCGGATATGCCCGTAGCTCGGCCTCCTCCACAAATCGGAGGGATTTCGGGATTGTGCCAAATCCGATCGTTCTTCCTTGGAGTAAAGAAGTACCAGACGTGTTTCTCTACGACGTAACTGGCTGAGAAATGCTCAATATCTTCTTCGGTCAGCTGCGACCGAAGATTAGCGGCTGGATACAGTTCTAGGTCGCTGAAGGGCGAGACTTCCGAAGGACCGGCACCTTCGGTTAACCGATCCATGTCCCTGCATTCGGAAATGAAGAGACGTTAGCCTTGTACTCGGACAAGGAAGAAGAAAATAGAAAAGGAAAAGGCCGAGTACAGCAGGCCAGGATCGGTCGGGACAACCTATACCTAGGGCGAAGCAGGTTGGAGACCTAAAAACTACAGGGAATTGGGACAGTCCAAAATGAATTCTAAGAGTTCAAAAATCCTGAAGGACGTCCTTGCCTAAACAACTTCTGGGCAAGTCCCAGAATCCTGGAAAAGGTTAATGCAGGGGTAAAAATAACGACAGACGTGCGAGGGTAAAATGGTACATAAAAAAACTCAAAATGTTGCAAGTATGCATACATTGTGCTTGAGAATCACAGGTAACTCTATGTGTATATATATATGGATACATGCATATAAACATGAAATGCAGGGTAACAATAATGGAAAAACAAGAACGGAGATGGTACAAGTACACAGATAATCTCAAAGAAAAAGGGATATAGAAGCACGTACTGGTTTGCCAATGAAGAATAAGATCTGATTCCTGGGGATAATTTTCTTGAAGATGAACTGCTACCAGAATCGAAGGACTTGGAGTGGTCGGGGATGAAACGACGTTCCCAATCGTTGTTCACGAAAAGCTCTGGGAGAGAAGATTCTTGCTCTGAGAATTGTGTGATATTGTAAACGTAAAAATGAAAAGGAATGGGTTTTAGGAGGCTTAAGTACAAGGACACGACGTTTGGACAAGGAACGTTTCAAATTCAACGGTGGTGATTAAAGCGCAGATCTCAAGATTAGACAGCTGTCATCTTTAAAGGGACACGCCTCCCCATGAGAAGTCTCATCGATACACGGTGTCATCCTTATCTGAAGGAGACGTCCGAAGATAAATTCCGAAGATGGGCCTAGGCTTTGGTCTCCGTCCTGATGATAACTCCGAACGAAGTCTAGGGACATGTTGGAGGCCCATCTCCCTAGTAGGCTGGACCGAAGGCCCAACACCCTGAATCCGAATAGAGTCCACGTTCATCCGGTCCATCTGAAGACAACGGTCATGCGGTTACACTTCCTGGAGGACGTGGGACACGATGATTCACGTTACCCACTCTTCGGTAACTGCTGAAACAGAGGGAATAAGGTTAATTCAGGTTTGAACATCATACACAGACAATTACACACAAAAACACAAACTCTCTACGTACAGTATTACTTACAAAAAATCAGTTAACTTATTCTCACATCGGAGGTGAATCGGGGGGACAATCCCTCGCATTCTTCTCACTTGCAGGTCCGACCGAAGCAAGGCTAGGCCGATTTCTGGTTGTAACATTTAATTTATTTAGAATTTTCGAATTTTTAATACTAATTTTATCATATTAGAAGTAGAAAAATTTTATTTGACTTTGTAGAGAAGAAGAGTTATAACAAAAAACATATATTATAAATTTGTTATACATATTTGTTGGTGTATACTGAAAATATTTATTTGAAGTATATACATTTATTTCTGGCCTATTTTATTGAGAATCATTTAAATGTTTACATGTTGTCTAAATATTATATATTTTGAATAATCTAGTATCAAATGGGATACAGAATATTAGATTATTAAATACGGTTTATATAATATAATAAGGTTCACAGCACAAGTGGAGTTAGACAATCCACTGGAATGGCTGTAGTATTATTTAGATTAGTTTATATTGACTAATAAATAATACTAGTATACTTTATGTATATTGAACAGGATCAAATTTAGAATTGTTCCCTTATACTGATTAAGAAGGTGAACTAAGATTCTATGTTATTATTAATGCTTAGGTTCTTAATCCGGAAATAATAATTGACACATATATATTATTTACATGCTTTGATTTATATATGAAATAATTCTTGTGAATTATATCATTATATTTTGGGTGATGAAATAATATATATGGTGGGATATTATTTATTGAAGGAATCCATGTCCTGATAATATTCGGGTTAATGATGTCCCCTTAAAAGCTCAAAAAGATTTAATTATGTGAAACCCTGCAGGTGGATTTATTCCGGAATAATTAAATAAAGGTTGAGTGGATGATCAAGGATAAAAGATATTAATTAAATGAATTATCAGTAATTTATTTAATTAATGGACATGCGATATTTTAAACATGGGGAATTTAATAAGCAAATAATATTGGAACCGAATTAATTAATTAAATTACGGTATTAGGAAAGGTAGTGCAAATATTAATTCTTTAGTGGATTGAATTAATATTTAATTACATTGGGCTAGGCTCAAGATGTAATTAGAAGGCCCAACCTAATTGTCCATGATCCCTATTGTAGCCTATATATATTCCTATTCTCTTCTTGCTGGGGGCTGGTCGAAAAAATTTGTAGCCACCCAGGAGCAAGAAGAGAGGTTAACTTGAGAAGACGAAGGCCACACTTCGCTCAAGGGAATTTGGGAATAAAATAGAAGAGCGTGGAATCAACCGTTAACAAGGTGACTTTTCTATTCGTATTCGTTAATTTATTGTATAAAAAATCGCAGTGCCAAGATCTGATTGTCCCAACAATATTAAGAGTAGAAGAGGTATTTGAATTTAAAGAGAAGAATGAATTTATATATACATATAATTATAATTTTGTTATACATATTTAAAGTAAACGAGGCATTTGAATTTAAAGAGGAGAATAATTTAAATTTTATTATATTATATATAAATCTTTAAATGCTGCAAAATATCTCTGCAATTTTTCTTCAATTTGCATGGTTTTCTTTGCCGTTTCTTATGATTAATTTTAAGCATGTGTATTGATTACATCAATTCAACTAATGTTTGTGTTCCAATGCAGTATTAACATACTAGGGTGCTGAAGAAGAGTTCATGTACTATACCAACGTGGCAAGTAATTACGTATATGTATATGATTTTTGCTATTGCTTTTATAATTGATTAATTTAGCTCCTGTTTTTTTCAGTGATGTACACAGGGTGTGGTTTTCTAATATTTTTTTTTATGATGATGTCTAATTTTAGATTCTTTAAATTTGATTAATCTTGAATTTTACTTTTTAATCAAAGTATTTGCTCTACAATCATAATAGATAATGGCACTCCTACTTTGTGGAATCGTATGTAAGATCCGTGATAGGTCCATATTTCATCATATTTTTAATACCTATTTTATGTCCGTTTTCATAATTTTATTAATTAATAAATTGTTTTATTTTGTTTTGTAGGAAAATAAATAAAAACAGATTTCAAGCAGGAAAAGGTGCAAAAAGGGAAAGGAGGTGGAAAATTCTTGAAGCCAAGGAAATTGGAGGAAAAATCGATTACTTATCGGAGAAGAAAAGAAAATTGAAGAAATTATATTCAAGATTGGATTGTAATCAAAGGGGCCAAACCCAATATTTTCCCTATATATATGGCCTTATCTCTTGTATTTGAGACACCAATTTAGACACCAATCTAGATTCATAATTTAGGAGTAGAAGTAGATTTAATACAATTTTGTTTCGTTATTTACCTTCCGGCCGCAACAACTTTTTCTGGTCTTCTTAATACTTATTCGGCAATTTGTTTATGTCCAGGAAGTTATATCTCTGTTTATTTTATAATAACATGTTTGTTTCATCCTAGATTTATTTGTTTTGTACTAAGTTATTAACTTTGTTTCGGCAAACGTAGGTTAAATTTGAGTTCGCTACTGTCATGCTTTTAATATACATTTGTTTCGTTTATATAATCATGCGTAACTAATTTTCCTGTCCTAGGATGAAGATGAAGTTAATTTAATTGCTCTTGATTTCTTCTCGTTTCTATTAATTGATTCTCATAATTTTTCTTGGTGCTTAATTATTCAATTGACAAAGTGATTTTGATATATTATTGTTACCGGATTTATTTTTCATAGCCTATGCTTGCTCCTTGAAGTTTTGATAGGTTATTGTTAGATAACAAGTTTCATAGTATATGCTTGTCTCGTTGATTGATATACCTTATTTGTGAAGAAAAGAGGATTGATTTTAGGACGAGTTGATATTAATTGTGATTGATTAACGGATTCGGATTCCTAGGTTTTCCATATTATTTGATAATCTTTGTTAATTAGTTTAATTAGTTTAATTAAAACTCATCTCAAACCTATTTGTCTAGTTCGCCTGATTTAATTATTAGGGTTTTGAAAATTCATAGTCTCTGTGGATCGACCTGTATTTGCTACAATTAACCACTGTGCGCTTGCAGTTATTTTGACACATCAAGTTTTTGGCGCCGCTGCCGGGGACTATTGGTATTTTTCACTCCTTGATATTAATTCTTCGGATTAGTTTCTTGTTTTTCTTTTGTTTTTTTTAGGGAATAGTGAAGCGGAGAAAAGCTTGGACAAGAAGATCTTTGGAAGGCCTCGCTGTCTCTTTTGAAATTTTTGAAAGCGCTTTTCGGTATTCCGTATCACCTCTCTATATTTTTTTTTCTTTTCTTCATTATTATTGAAAAAACACAAAAAAAATTAAATATTTGAAAAACCCAAAAATATTAGTTAGTTATTTGTTTGTTAAAAACCAATTTGCTGCATCATTCATTCTCTCACATAGGATCACATCATCTAGATTTCTTTATTGTATTTATTGTTTTCCATCTTATATAACTGTGGTGATTTCTGGAGGAAAGAGGTACGTACAATTTAGAATAGAACACGTAGTGTATTGCATCCATAAGTGTTTATTTTCTTGTTCTTTGTGTGTTGCATCATTCAATCAATCTTAAGGGTGCCACCCAATTACAAGATAAGGTGAGGGATTTCATCACCCTTTCCTTGGCCCACAAATCACTAATTCGTTCATCTTGCATTCCCTTTTCCTTAATAAAACTAAGTAGACGTTAGCCCCTAGGATCTCACGCTCAATTAGGAAGAGAATCTAGGAGGCACGAATCACTAAGTATTCTTTCGTTTGGTGTCTAGGCAAGCTTGAGGCTTACCTGGCTAATTTGGATTGGTGTCTAGAAAGGTGTTTAGCCTCTTGGAAATGCTTGCACCTGCCTGGCCAGTAAGGATGAGTGCTTTTTGAGTTGTGACTTTTAGTAGTATCTTATTGTTAGGAGCGAGGTCTAGATTTTTTTTAGGTTAATATAGATTTTTCTTTTTAATTTTCCATTTTTTTAGGTGTTTACTTATAGCTCTTGTCTGCTACGTGCTTAATTGTTTACTTCTCTTGTATGCAAAGTGCTTGGGTTCGAGACACTTCATCTAGATTAGTAAGACAAACTAATCTTTCATCTCCTAAAGTAGTAAGGTAACTCGAGTTCTCTTCACCCACTAGAATTGAGTCAAAAGAATTAGAAGTTCAACCCGTAGTCATGGCTGTTTCACTTAAAGACCGTTGTTACCCTGCTCGTACCGCTCAACCCTCATGCATAGTCTTACCCGCAGTAACCGCGAATAACTTTGAAATCAAACATCACAACATTAGCATGTTACCTAGGTTTGCTGGGGTAGAGGGAGAGGATCCATATCTTTTCATTCGAGAGTTTGAGGAAGTGTGTGCATTACAGAAACTTCAACAATTGAGTGAGGATTCCATTAGGCTCAGGCTTATTAATTTTGCTTTGAAAGAAGATGCTAAACAGTGGTTGTACAGTCTACCCGTTAATTCTATTTCCACATGGGAGGGATTTGTTGCTATCTTTCTTAAAAAATATTTTCCAAACCATAAGGCAAACAGACTTAGGAATGAAATCAACCAATTTCAACAAAATCGGAATGAGTCTTTTTGGAAATATTTTGATAGATTTAAAAAGTTGTTGTCTAAATGTCCTCAACATGGTATAGAAAAATGGAGACTTTGTAAAATTCTTTATGAAGCCTTAAATAGTCAAACCACTGCTTTGTTAGAGTCTATGTGTAATGGTAAGTTTATGGACAAAGATGAGGATGAAGCTTGGCAATTTTTTGAGGAGTTAGCTGAAAGAACAATGTTGTGGGAGTCAACTAGGGAACCTAATCAGGAAGCTGAAAAATCTAACTCATCTAAGGGCTTACACGCAGTTGGTAATTCTATTGCAACCGAAGCTAAGTTAGCTACACTCACTAGACGTCTAGAAGCCTTAGAAACCAACAATGCATCCTCTCAAATGTCTCTATGTGCAAACTGTAGTTCTCATAATCATGTGGTAGAGAATTGCCCTGAAATTGAACAAGTCAATGCCATGTTTCAACCTAGAGTTAGGAATGATCCTTATGCACCCACATATAATCCTGGTTGGAAGAGTCACCCAAATTTCTCATGGAACCAAGGTCAATACAATCAGTATAATCTGAATCCTCAACCTGCTTTTCAAAAGCCCAATCCTGGTCCATACCCAACTCAAAATCCTAATTCATATCCACCTCAAAATCTTGGTCATTATCCAAACTCAATCCCCATGAATCCTCCTGGTTTTGCCGAATCTGATAAGAGATTCAATTCTTTAGAAAAGAGTATTGAGGCGTTATTGAAATCTCAAGCTAATTTAACTCAATCTCAACAATATTTCATGCAAGTTATGACCCAAGATAGGCAGTTACTGAATTCCAACACTCAAGCCATATCTAAGCTAGAGGTCCAAGTCAGTCAATTGGCAAACACAATCAGTGAGAGAGAGAAAAATAGATTTCCTAGTCAACCCGAGACAAATCCTAAATTTCATCCAAATCAAAAGTCTCATGAAAATGTAAATTCTGTTATCTCTCTAAGGTCTGGTAATCAATTCAACAATCATGCTGGTGTCAATACTCAAGAAGAAGATAAGTTAACATCTGAACCAAATCCTTTACTCTTGAATCCTAGTCTTAAACAATCTTCAAATCAAGAGAGTTCTGAAGTAGATAAAGCTGATGAGTCATCACCATCCGATGAACCACCTTTTAAACCCCACTCTGATGTATGTAATGAAAAAGTCTTTAAGCCGAAAGCCCCGTTTCCTCAAAGACTTACTTCAAATAAACAATCTGCTCAGTTAGATAAGATTTTGGAAGTCTTTAAGCAAGTCAAGATTAACATTCCTCTTTTAGATGCGATTCAACAAGTTCCCTCTTATGCTAAGTGTCTAAAAGATTTATGTACTCATAAAAGAACCACTCATGTTCCTAAGAAAGCTTTCCTAACATCTCATGTTAGTTCTATTTTGTCAAATCAAATCCCTGTGAAGTATAATGATCCTGGTTGTCCTACCATCTCTTGTGTCATAGTTGATACTTTCATTGATAAAGCTTTACTCGATCTAGGAGCTAGTGTGAATCTTCTTCCATTATCTGTCTATCAGGCCTTGGGTTTAGGTGAACTTAAGAAGACTAGTGTTACTCTTCAGTTAGCTGATCGTTCTGTTAAAACTCCAAAAGGTATAGTGGAAGATGTGTTGATTAAGGTTGGTGATTTTGTATTCCCCGTTGATTTTGTTGTTCTAGAAACCGAACCAGTCAAAAATCTCAAAAATCAAATTCCTATCATTTTAGGAAGGCCTTTTCTTGCTACATCTAATGCTTTGATTAACTGTAGGAATGGTTCGATGAAACTCACTTTTGGAAACATGACGATAGATCTTAATGTCTTTAATGTAGGAAATCAACCTAATGAGCTTTTTGAACAACCTATAGGAGTTAATTTGATAGATGAGGTTGTTTCATGGTCGAATCTTGAGGATAGTTCAATTGAGTCTTTTCTTGAGGAAGATGTTTTGTTAGAGTCTGAGAATAATAAAGAACTTCATGAGCTTTACAGAAATTTTTCTTCTGATGAGATGTTAGATGAATTGCATGCTATTTGTTCTAAGCATGAAACTCAACTTGAGGATATTTCTTTTGATCCTAGGTCTGTTGTTAAGACTTCTGTAGGTGAGCCACCCACTTTCGTTCCTAATCCGTCTTTTTCCACTCTTGATCAGTCTTTGGTAGTTGATAGTGAAACTCATCATGTTCTTTCTAGTGACTTAGTTCATAACCAAGAATTTCAAGTGATTAATTTGCTTAAACAACATAAAGAAGCGTCTAATTGGTCTATGAATGATGTTAGGTGTATGAGTTTTATTCTGGTGCATGATCATATTTCTCTAGTGGATAATGGTGTTTTTGTGGGTGTGTTTCACATGTTTGATGATTGTGTTACATGTGTTGTTTTCCCTCGATCTGGTATTGGTTAATATATCTGTTTTTGTAATATGTCTCCCATGACTAAGTTTAGGTATGGGGGAGCAACTGTGTGTATGTGTGTGTGTGTTTATTTTATGTGTGTGTGTGTGTTATAGGTAATAATGTTTCTCCGTCTTGCCCTTATCAGGTATTCTCGTCCTTTTACTTCTTTCTCTTATTTGCATACATTGAGGACAATGCATGATTTAGGTATGGGGGAGGGAATTAGTAGTATTATTATTATAAAAAAAACCCGAAACAAAATTGAAAAATTGAAAAATACAAAAATAATTCTAGCCTTGTGAAATGATTACTTGTTAAAAGTTAGCTTGATGCACCCTTACATGCTATAGTACTCTTGTGTTTCTGATGCTTTTGATTGAGAAGTGATATGCTAAGTTCTTGTGCACACACATACACTAGCAAGTTGAAACTAGTAGACTTATTGCATGTTGTAAGCAATTAAAAGGACATGAATATGTGCAAGAAGATTTGGTTTCCATGCTTTGAGTACAAGTATGTGCATTAAAGAGATTTTTGCTTGGGATTGATTATGTTTTACCACCCAGTGAGATTTTGAGCCTATATGCATATCTTTTGAATTTTATATTCGTTTGCTTGAGTGTCCACATGTTGTTTGCATTGCTAGCACTTGTTTGAGACCTTTCTTGAAATGCATGACATTATTTGATGATAAAGGCATTTAGGAATAACAAATTATTATCCAAATTACCACACCCTTTATATATGATCAATTAGTTACCCCTTTGAGCTTAATCCTATTTTTTCGGTGACACACCACATTACTTGCCTAGACCTTTTGTTGTGCAGCCTTACGTATACTTGATCCCAATTTGTCAAAGGCTAGTAGGAAGTTGAGGGAGTAATAAGGTGTGTGAGATGGGGCTTACTTTTGTTCATTACTTTTTGGGAAATATTGGGTTTTGTTGCTTACTTGTCGGTCGTTGTTCAAGAAATTTTAGAAGAAGGATTGTGGTTGTGTATATATTTATAGTATCTATCTTAGCTCTCGCAAAAAAAAAAAATCATATGAGAGCATAATTATGTTTCTGTGTTTTTGTGATCCTTCTTCATTCGACTATTCAAGCAGTTTGTTGGAAGAAAATTAGAAATCCATGTATGGGGAGGATGTATGGTGTTGTGTATGATCTATTATGGTTCCTACTAGATTTTGACACTTCACCTTATTTGGCTTTACTTGACATACCTTGTCCCTAGCCCCGTTACAACCCAAATAAAGACCTTTTGATTATCATCATTAATGTATGTTGTGTTAAAGTTAGATTGATACCAAATGTCAAGCATGCTTATGATTTTGTTGGAATGGAGTGATACACTTACCCTTGTTCTTGAGTGAATATTCTTTTGTGAGTGAAAGGTGAGTTGTTGCTTATTTTTGCATATGAGATTCCAAGTTTTGACTCTAAGATGTACTCTTGTGGGCTTAGCATGGTTACCAACTTATTTTTACACTTGACGTGGATTTCTAATGACCGCTGCATATTTCTTTGAGTAGACTATGTGAATACTTGCGTCTACACACCAAGACATTGCAAATTCACTTTGATTTCTTAAGTTGATGTAGCATGAGCTGACTTGTATGTGTGGTGTTGCATTGAACAATCTTTTACATGAGCTAGATGGATTTTGTGGGTACATTCACTATAGGCCCTCACGAGACCTCACTGGTCCACTAGGGCTGCCTAGGGGTTTAAAGGGCTTGTTGCATATGCCAAATGCAACCGTGATCACCTACGGAAGTGGTATTATATATTAGATAGTATTTTATTATATATTTTTCTCGAGGACGAGCAAAAGATAGGTATGGGGGCATTTGATAGGTCCATATTTTATCATATTTTTAATACCTATTTTATGTCCGTTTTCGTAATTTTATTAAATTAATAAATTGTTTTATTTTGTTTTGTAGGAAAATAAATAAAAACAGATTTCAAGCAGGAAAAGGTGCAAAAAGGGAAAGGAGGTGGAAAATTCTTGAAGCCAAGGAAATTGGAGGAAAAATCGATTACTTATCGGAGAAGAAAAGAAAATTGAAGAAATTATATTCAAGATTGGATTGTAATCGAAGGGGCAAAACCCAATATTTTCCCTATATATATGGCCTTATCTCTTGTATTTGAGACACCAATTTAGACACCAATCTAGATTCATAATTTAGGAGTAGAAGTAGTTTTAATACAATTTTGTTTCGTTATTTACCTTCCGGCCGCAACAACTTTTTCTGGTCTTCTTAATACTTATTCGGCAATTTGTTTATGTCCAGGAAGTTATATCTCTGTTTATTTTATAATAATATGTTTGTTTCATCCTAGATTTATTTGTTTTGTACTAAGTTATTAACTTTGTTTCGGCAAACGTAGGTTAAATTTGAGTTCGCTACTGTCATGCTTTTAATATACATTTGTTTCGTTTATATAATCATGCGTAACTAATTTTCTTGTCCTAGGATGAAGATGAAGTTAATTTAATTGCTCTTGATTTCTTCTCGTTTCTATTAATTGATTCTCATAATTTTTCTTGGTGCTTAATTATTCAATTGACAAAGTGATTTTGATATATTATTGTTACCGGATTTGTTTTTCATAGCCTATGCTTGCTCCTTGAAGTTTTGATAGGTTATTGTTAGATAACAAGTTTCATAGTATATGCTTGTCTCGTTGATTGATATACCTTATTTGTGAAGAAAAGAGGATTGATTTTAGGGCGAGTTGATATTAATTATGATTGATTAACGGATTCGGATTCCTAGGTTTTCCATATTATTTGATAATCTTTGTTAATTAGTTTAATTAGGTTAATTAAAACTCATCTCAAACCTATTTGTCTAGTTCGCCCGATTTAATTATTATGGTTTTGAAAATTCATAGTCTCTGTGGATCGACCTGTATTTGCTACAATTAACCACTGTGCGCTTACAGTTATTTTACACATCAATCCGGACAAAAAGTAAAATATTTAGAAAAATTATTTAACAGTACCATCACATTACGTTAAAATGATTTTTATACTTGATTATGGATATAACAATTATATCAACTATTGTGGAATCGTATGTAAGATCCGGACAAAGAGTAAAATATTTAGAAAAATAATATTACAGTACTATCGCATTACGTTAAAAATTAAAATATTTAGAAAAATAATTTGACAGTACCATTGCATTAAGTTAAAAAGATTTTTATACTTGATTATGGATATAACAAATATTTTTTTAATGTTAATACCGTTATATTTGAAGTAAAAAAGACAGGTAATAATTGTTAGTACTATATATTTTGCTACAGGTTCAAGGATGTTGGAGAACATGCGAGCTACAAAACGTATTAGAGGTATATGTGACTCACAAACCATTCTGCAATCTTTTGGTGATGCAGGCAGGAAGTAATTTTTTTAAATATGCATGTAAAATTATTTTTGTAACTAAATTTACAAGTGTTTTGTTTATCAACACTAAGAACTGAATATTGATTATCAAATGGAACTTATAGATATTTTTACATAATTTTTAACAATAATATATATTTCAAATTTCTTAGTTTTAGATCAATCAATGTTCATTAATCATCACTCAATATATGTAAAAAGAGGATATGTTGGAGTCATGTGGTATCTTTAAAATCAATTTAATCTATTTTTTTTTTTGCGAATCTATTTTTTTAATTATTTAGAATTTTAAATTTTAATTATTAATTAATAAATAAAATATTCTTTAACATATTAGAAATGAAATAAGTATTTAAATCTATAGAGGAGTATCGTTCGAATTCATAAAGAGAACATATAATTAAAAGATTTATTGAAAGTATATGATGTTCGAATTTATAAAAAATAATAGTTTAAATTTATAGGTAAGATAGGTAATTTAGAAATTCTATTGAAAGTAAAATAGGTCTTTCAAATTCGAATTTATAAAGGAGAATAGTTCGAATTTATGGGAATATATACAATTAAAAGTTCTATTGGATGTATAATAGGCGTTTGTAAGTCATATAATTAAAAATTATTAAAAGTAAAATAGGTGTTCGAATTTATAGTGGGGAGAAGAGATCGAATTTATAGAAAAGACATATAATTAAAAATTTTAATTCAAGTAGAATATGTGTTTTTGGAATATATATGTAGAGAAAAAAAGTTCAAATTTATAGAGAAAACATATCATTAAAAGTTTTACCGGAAGTAAAATACGAGGGCGGTCGTGATGTGATATCATTAACGAGAAGACGACTCATTAGGAAAAGTAGTATTAAAT
Organism: Saposhnikovia divaricata; assembly: GCA_036435485.1. Classification (NCBI taxonomy): domain Eukaryota; kingdom Viridiplantae; phylum Streptophyta; class Magnoliopsida; order Apiales; family Apiaceae; genus Saposhnikovia; species Saposhnikovia divaricata. Next base: position 20,264,318 of record JAZHRN010000131.1, read on the forward strand.
TTAGAATTTAATATTTATGTTATAAATTTTATTTTATTTTTAGGTTTCGATTTTTATGAATAAAAATTGTTATAAAAGTATTCATAATAAATGTTTACAATCATTGTTCGGTATTAACGAGTAATGACTCAATTAGAGAATTCTGTTTAACGAGTGAAAATATCATTAGAGAAAATCGTGTAAAATTGTTAAAATTTAATATTAATGTATAATATAAGATAAAAATTTGTTAATTTTTTTAAAATAAAGTTATATTAGCGCAGCGCCTTTTAGATGTTCTTAATCTATTTTTGTAATTTTTTAGAATTTTAGGATTTTAAACACTAATAAATATAAAAATATCTTTTAAAATATTAGAAATAAAATAGGTATTCGAATTTATAGAGGCGGAGAGTTCGAATTTAAAAGGAAGACATATAATTAGAATTTCTATTGAAAGTTAATAAATATTTATAAGATATTTGATTAAAACTACTAATAGAAGTAGAATAAAAGTTCAAATTTATAGAGAACAAGAGTTCAAATTAATAGAAAAAACATATAATTAAAAGTTCTATTGAAAATAGAATAAGTGTTTGAATACATCGAAGAGACATGTAATTAAAATTTTTATTGGAAATAGAATACAAGCACGGTGGTGACATCTTTTACAATTTTCTAAAATTATATATTTTTATATATGAGTTAGTTATACTTCTATTAGGAAAATTTTCATAAATCTAATACTATTCTCATAAAAAAGAAAAAAATTGATGTGTTAACAAAATAAAAAAACATTCTCATGTTGGAACACTAAATAAATACATGAGTATCTATAATATAGAGAGAAAATAAGATGTCATTTTTAAAAACTCCATAAATTTTAGAAAGTTTAAAAAAATTAATAATTGAAATTCACTATATATTTAGGTTTTAATTTTAAGGAAAAAAATTGTTGTAAAAGATAAGTATCATCAATAATAATATGTAATGAAATTGGTCGATCCCAAACGAAAACGGCTCAAAACATGTTTATGGGTTTACGGCTCACTGTAAAAAAAAAAAAAATTAGTTATTAGAATTTGATATTGATGTTATAAATTTTATTTTATTTTTAGGATTCGATTTTTATGCATAAAAAACATTGTTATACAAGTAATATATGTAAAGTTAGGATTTTGGTCTTAACGAGAAAGCAGCTTAATAGGAATAACCGTATTTAACGAGAAAGCGGTTCATTAGAGAAGGTCGTGTTGAATATTAAAATTTAATATTGATAATATAATAGAAGATAAATATATTTTGAATTTTTTATATTTTTAGGATTTTAAAATTAATAACTAAAAAACTATCCTTCAACATATTAAAAACATAATAGGTGTTCATATTTATAGAGAATAAGAGTTTGAATTTATAGGGAAGACATATAATTAAAAGTTCTATTGTAAGTAGATAGGTGTTTGTAAGACATATAATTAAGAGTTTTATTATAAGTAAAATAAGAGTTCTAATTTATAGATAATAAGAGTTTGAATTTATAGAAAATGCATATAATTTAAAAAATTATTGGAGGTAGAAAAAGATGTTTGGATATATAAAGAATACATATAATAAAATATTTTATTAGAAGTAGAATACGAGGACGGTGGAGACGTCTTATACGATTTTTTAAAATTATATATCTTTATTCCTAGAAATCCTTTATTTTAATTTTTTTTATACAAGTTAATTATACTTGCATTAGAAAAATATATCCATAAATACAATATAATTCCAGTAACGAAAAGTCTTTGTATTTAACAAAAATTGATGTGTTAACATAATAGAAGACATGCCTATGCAGACATTGTAAATAAATACATGAATGTCTATAATATATAGAAAATATAAGATTTATTTTCATCTTTTTAGACTCCATAAATATTATAAAGTTTTAAAAATGTTAAAATTGGAATTTACTCTTTTATAAGGTTTAAATTTTAAGAAAAAAAAGGTTAATTTATAAGATAAGTGTCATAGATAATATGTAATGAAGTTAAAATTTCGATTCCAAATAAGAATGGCTCGAAACGTGTTCAACGGGAAGACGACTCAGTAGAAAAGATTGTATTAGCTATTAGAATTTGATACTGATGTCATAATTTTTTTTAATTTTTAGGGTTTGATTTTTATGGATAAAAATTACTCCCTCCGTCCCCCGTGATTGTTTACATTGGGTTTTTTCACGGAGACCAAGAATTATAATTAAAAGTGAAGTAGTTGGTGTAATAGTAATTTTATTGTTAAAATAAGTGAAGTAGTGGGTGTAATAGTGATTTTATTGTTAAAATAAGTGAAGTAGTGGGTGTAATAGTGTAAAGTGTTGAAAAAGTGGAGTGAAGTAGTGGATGTAATAATCTATTTTATTGTTAAAAGTTACTATTTATAGTATGTAAAGAAATGAGAGGGACGGAGGGAGTATTATTTAAGTCCTTATAATATATGTTAAAGTTGGGATTTTGCTTTTAACGAGAGAGCCTCTCAATCGAAAGAATCGTGTTTAACAAGAAATCGGTTCATTAAAGAAGATTATGTAACTATTAAAATTTAGTATTGATCATATAATATAACGTAAATATGTATTAAATTTTTTTAAAAAATTGTAACACCGCCGCGAAGCGCGGCTTTATCGACTAGTATATATATATAAAGGAGGATAGCGGGAGTTTAGGTGGCGCTTTAATATCGTCTCAATCGATTTTTCTAATTTTCTAGAATTTTAAACACTAATAAATATAAAAATATCAATTAGCATATTAGAAGAAGAATAGGTGTTCGAATTTATAAAGTAGAAGAATTCGAATTTATAGGGAAGATATATGATTAGAAGTTCTATTGGAAGTATAATAATTATTTATAAGGCATACGATTAAAAGTTTTATTGGAAGTAGAATAGGTGTTCGAATTTATAGAGAATAAGAGTTCGAATTTATAGAAAAAATATATAAATAAAAGTTCTACTAGAACTAGAATACGTGTTTGAATATATAGAGCAGACATATAATTAAATATTTTATAGAAAGTACGATCTTCTTAAATTATATATTTTTTATATAATTTAATTATAATTATATTAGGAAAATTTATTCATAAATTCAATACTATTGTCATGAAAAATGTCACCGTATTTTAAAAGAAAAGAATTGATGTGTTAACATAATAAAAGAACAATCTCATGCAGGAATCCTAAATAAATACAGGAGTATCTATAATATAAAGAGAAAATAAGATGTGTTTTCATTTTCTAAAACTCCAAAAATTTTAGAAAATCTAGAGAAAGTATAAATTGGAATTCACTCTATTTTTTAGGTTTTGATTTCAAGGAAAAAAATTGTTGTGTAAGATAAGTATAATCAATAATATGTAATGAAGTTAGAATTTCGATCCCAAACGAGAGCGGCTCGAAACGTGTTTAACGAGAAGACGGCTCACTATAAAAGATTGTACTAGCTATTAAAATATCATATGATGTTATAAATTTTATTTTATTTTTAGGATTTGATTTTTATGGATAAACATTATCGTACAAGTAATATATGTAAAAGTTAGGTTTTTGGTCTTAACGAGAGAGCTAATCAATAGTAATAACTGTGTTTAACAAGAAAGCGGCTCATTAGATAAGACCGTATAAAATATGTTTAAATATATAATCAATATCAATATATATATATATAAAGCAGGATAGCGGGAGTTTAGGTGGCGCTCTAATATCGTCTCAATCAATTTTTTTAATTTTCTATAATTTTAAACAGTAATAAATATAAAAGTATCAATTAGCATATTAGAAGTAGAATAGGTGTTCGAATTTATAAAGGAGAAGAGTTCGAATTTATAGGGAAGACATATGATTAGAAGTTTTATTGGAAGTATAATAATAATAATAAGTATTTATAAGGCATACGATTAAAAATTCTATTGGAAGTAGAATAGGAGTTCGAATTTATAGAGAATAAGAGTTCAAATTTATAGAAAAGATATATAAATAAAAGTTCTACTAGAACTAATAGGTGTTCTAATTTATAAAGGAGAAGAGTTCGAATTTATTGGAAAGACATATGATTAGAAGTTTTATTGGAAGTATAATAAGTATTTATAAGGCATACGATTAAAAGTTCTATTGGAAGTAGAATAGGAGTTCGAATTTATAGAGAATAAGAGTTCGAATTTATTGAAAAAATATATAAATAAAAGTTCTACTAGAATAGGTGTTTGAATATATAGAGCAGACATATAATTAAATATTTTATAGAAAGTACGATCTTCTTAAAATATATTTTTTATATAAGTTAATTATATTTATATTAGGAAAATTTATTCATAAATCCAATACTATTGTCATGAAAAAAGTCACCGTATTTAAAAAGAAAAGAATTGATGTGTTAACATAATAAAAGAACAATGAGTAAAAGAACAATCTCATGCAGCAATCCTAAATAAATAAAGGAGTAACTATAAAATAAAGAGAAAATAAAATGTGTTTTCATTTTCTAAAACTCCAAAAATTTTAGAAAATCTAGAGAAAGTATAAATTGGAATTGACTCTATTTTTTAGGTTTTGATTTCAAAGAAAAAAATTGTTGTGTAAGATAAGTATCATCAATAATATGTAATGAAGTTAGAATTTAGATCCCAAACGAGAGCGGCTCGAAACGTGTTTAACGGGAAGACGGCTCACTATAAAAAATTGTACTAGCTATTAAAATATCTTATGATGTTATAAATTATATTTTATTTTTAGGATTTGATTTTTATGGATAAACATTATCATACAAGTAATATGTGTAAAAGTTAGGTTTTTGGTCTTAACGAGAGAGCGAATCAATAGTAATAACTGTGTTTAACAAGAAAACAGTTCATTAGATAAGACCGTATAAAATATGTTTAAATATATAATTAATACAAAAAATAAAATGTTTTATTGGAAGTAGAATACGAGGACGGTGGAGACGTCTTATACGATTTTTTAAAACTATACATCTTTTTTCCTAGAAATCCTTTATTTTAACTTTTTTATACAATTTAATTATACTTGCATTACAAAAATATATCCATAAATGTAATATTATTCCCGTAACGAAAAGTCTTAGTATTTTAACCTTTTTTTTGATATGTTAACATAACAGAAAGACATTCCCATGCGAAAACTGTAAATAAATACAAGAATATCTATAATATACAGAAAATATAAGATGTATTTTCATCTTTTAAAACTCCATAAATATTAGAAAGTTTAAAGAATATAAAAATTGGAATTTACTCTTTTTATATAATAAAGTTAGAATTTCGGTTTCAAATAAGAGCGGCTTGAAACGTATTTAACGGGAAGACGGCTCGCTAGAAAAGATTGTATTAGCTTTAAGAATTTGATACTGAAGTCATAATTTTTTTTTATTTTTACGGTTTGATTTTATAGATAAAAAATATTATATAAGTCTTTATAATATATGTTAAAAAGTTGGGATTTCCGTTTTAACGAGAGAGCGGCTCAATCGAAAGAATCGTATTTTACAAGAAATTGATTCATTAGAGAAGATTATTTAATTTTAAAAATTTAATATTAATATTATAATATAACGTAAATGTATTGAACTTTTTTAAAAATATTGTAACGCCGCCGCGAAGCGCGGCTTTATCAACTAGTATATATATAAAGGAGGATAGCGGGAGTTTAGGTGGCGCTCTAATATCGTCTCGATCGATTTTTCTAATTTTCTAGAATTTTAAACACTAATAATATGAAAATATCAATTAGCATATTAGAAGTAGAATAGGTGTTCGAATTTATAAAGGAGAAAAGTTCGAATTTATAGGAAAAACATATGATTAGAAGTTCTATTGGAAGTATAATAAGTATTTATAAGGCATACGATTAAAAGTTCTATTGAAAGCAGAATAGGAGTTCGAATTTATAGAGAATAGGAGTTCGAATTTATAGAAAAAATATATAAATAAAAGTTCTACTAGAACTAGAATAGGTGTTTGAATATATAGAGCAGACATATAATTAAATATTTTATAGAAAGTACGATCTTCTTAAATTATATATTTTTTATATAAGTTAATTGTACTTATATTAGGAAAATTTATTCATAAATCAAATACTATTGTCATGAAAAAAGTCACCGTATTTAAAAAGAAAAGAATTGATGTATTAACATAATAAAAGAACAATGAGTAAAAGAACAATCTCATGCAGTCTTTATAATATATGTTAATCTCATGCAGTCTTTATATGTTAAAAAGTTGGGATTTCGGTTTTAACGAGAGAGCGGCTCAATCGAAAAAATTGTATTTAATAAGAAATTGATTCATTAGAGAAGATTATTTATTTATTAAAATTTAATATTAATATTATAATATAAAGTAAATGTATTGAATTTTTTTAAAAATAATGTAACGCCGCCGCGAAGCGCGGCTTTATCAACTAGTTAATACATAAAATAAAATGTTTTATTGGAAGTAGAATACGAGGACTGTGGAGACGTCTTATACGATTTTTCAAAACTATACATCTTTTTTCCTAAAAATCCTTTATTTTAACTTTTTTATACAAGTTAATTATAATTGCATTACAAAAATATATCCATAAATGTAATTATTATTGTTAGGAATTTCTGAAATTATTATTGTAAAGTTTCGATTTTTTCCTAAGGATTAATAGCCCAACATGAGGCAATATATACCTCAAACAATTTAATCCACGTTATAAGGTGAAACAATTTAATACATGTCAAATGCCAGGCAGGCGCCATGTCACATACCTATTAAACACCGTATATGTGTACACATAGTTATACACAGATTACGGTTATTTGTCTTTCTCTCGCGCAATTCTCCACCAGCTCCCCACTCAACCGTTTGTTACCATCAATTAGAGCCTATGTGAGGTAACTGCTTGTAACCATTTGATTTTTTTCGCTTATTTGTGATATAATTTCCCTTGATTCAAATTTAAGGTTCAATTTACTCTTGAATTCATAGGAATGGTAAATTGCTGGCTTACGATTAAAATAGGGTCCCTCTTATAGTTATTTGCTCGTAGTTTTTTATGATTGTCTTTGTTGTTTGTGTGTATGATGTACGTGTTCACATAACTATACATCTGTGAAGTTCTCAGTGAGGTTTGTTATTGTTAACCGAGGCTTTACAAGGAATTTGGACTTTTGGGTGGTTTATGAATGTATAATTCTCTGTACTGCCTTCTCGAAAAACTCAATCAATACAAGTTCACTTAATTTCAGCAATAGCAGAGTTCTAATATTTGTTTATTACTATATGCTAATATGTATAAGTCAAACATGATTAATTTTATGTAAGTAAAGGAGATTTTTATAACCTCGGGCATGTTGTTTTATGAAGAAATCCAATACACGTTTCAATCATTCTGGATTCTGTACTGGTTGTTATGCAAGTAGTCATAATGCGCTTGGAAGTTGGGAAATAGTTTTGGTTTTTAAGATCGCTTCAAGGTCATCTATATTTATCATAAATACTATTGTAAACCCCATTTAGAAAGCATTGCAGCCTATAGTGAATCGTTGGATTAGGTTATTGCCTTAGTTAAGACCCAAATTCAGTTTCCTTGGACATTTTCTGTGCTTAATGTAAAAGGATTAATAAGAAGAAGGATAACTTACTGGTTTAGTTTGTTTCCATGGCATCTTATCTCTTATCTAACTAAAGGATTTGCAGTAGTATGATTTCAGTTTTTCTTTTCATTATTAATTTTGTTGATGGAATTTCGCTCCAAATGTTTAGGTTGGCACCGGTGCAGCCATACAAATTGTCAGAAAATGTGTACTATTTGTGCTATACATGTACCTTCTCTTTGTGCAAGGAATGTATTAAGGATGCTATTATCTTATGTGTTCGAGGAAACAAAGGCTTTTGTGAAGGTTGCATAAAAATTGTGATGATGATTGAAGATACTGCACAAGGAAAGCAGGTATATATTTGTCTTCCTGACCGCTATTTTCATTGGATGTTGTGATAAGAGACTTGAGATTATTTTCAATAAAGGATCTAAAAGTTTTCGATAGAATTTGAGTTGAAACTTGTATTATGTCTTTTCTTTTCATTACAATATTGTTAGGTAATAATATGCTATTACAATGTTTTAGATGTCACCAGTATTTTAGTATTAGTAGTTAGGTTGTACAGATGGGCTCAGGTTTATGTCTGTCTTTAGATGTTTATTTTGATTTAATTTTGACAAGTTCAGAGAGAAATGAAATTTTTTATTTCTTTGTGTGCTTTTTAACTCGAGTCTTGGGGACACATCTCTTGCATATTGAACAAAAGAATTGGTGATTTGATGTGTAATGCGCCTTTTCATGGGCATGATGCTCACCAACTGCTAAGAATAAATGATGTTACACATCCTAATGTTGTCACTATTTCCTTTGTGAAGTCTTCCTTTCCAATGCTGGAACCAAGCGTATAAACCGATGTTTGTGACGTTCAGCCTTTTGTGGATTCACAAATAGGCCAACTCTGGATTAATGTCGATTTTTTTTCTTGAAAGAAAAAAGAATCAAGTGAAGTATGCTATTTGTGTTTGTTTTTGCTGGTGGACAGCTTGTCTATCCTGGGGTGACTAATTTCTTTTGTGTGTGGATCCTTTTCTCCCGCAGAATAGTTAATCCGCATATAAAGCAGAACGAATAAGCAAAAAGGATGATAACTATCTAAAGATATAAATTTGCATAATTGCCTTACTATATTTCAGCATCTTTTGTGTTATTAACTTCACTATCACCTCATGCTCTGCATATATATCAAGGGCGTGTAAATAAAGAGTCGTCATTGAGCAGGCTTCATGTGAACTTATCTATTTGTGGTCATTTTTTGTATATGTTGTCCTATAGAGGTAGATTATAAAACTGAGTAAGAGATGCAAAGTCCCATTTATTTATTAAAACTTCCTCTACACCTAGAAGCTTCATCAAGCGCTTGAGAAGTGTATGTTTCTTTACCTTTTCAAATTATTTTTATCAAGGTAAATGTGCAGTACATTGCATGCCTTATCTCCTAACACATGGAGGTGAATTTTGAGATTGCAGATTTATCTATATGTACAACGTTGGAGAAACAAGCTATGTTTCTTGGAACCCCCATACGAGGTATCAATCTTATGCTGATAACAATTAGGAAAGTAGAAGGCAGAGAAATGCTTGTATACACTAAAGTTTGAGCTTTCATTAGGCACAATTTTCAGTATGTACTTCGGTAATACAGCTTAAATAATTACTGTTAGGATTGTTGATCTATTATCTTCTAAAATTGGTAAGAACTATGATTAGTTGGACTTGGATAACAAGTTATGACAGCTACATGTTTCCAGTGCATAAAATATACCAAGTTTTATGTGAAAGTAAAAGCAAAATTGCATTCATAAAATTTAATGCATGCTCTACAGTTGAGTTGAATACTAGATCGAGTAGCTACTGTAGTTTTTTGTTTATTATTGATCTAATTTTTAAAATGATTGTGCTCAAGCAGGAGTTTATATTTGTCTTATGTAGCATGTCCGCATTATAAGTAGTTTCATTCTCCTTTTGGCACTGACATCAACTTGAAGGTTGCTACTTCTTGTCTTCTAAACCAAGTTGGTGGATTAAAATTATCAGGGTTATATTTATTTACAGTATAATTCTCTTTTTACAATGCATAAAGTGATTTTGAGACTAGATCAATACTTTTTAAATCTTGTTAGTTCCGTTAATTAGGTACCTATGGTTCTGATATCATAAGAGCTAGAATATATGCATCTTCTAAGTGGAATGGTGTGGTTTCCTACACACTGTTTGTAAAAGTTGCCATCTGAACAAATAAGAATCTCTGTAAATCGAAGTCCTCTTACATTTAGCGAAAAATGCATCAACTCCCGATTGCTAATATTTTCCTTATTCTCTTTAAAATGTATATTTTTCTTTTGGTAAGACAAGTGTCACTTCATTAATCAATACTTTTATTACTGTCTTACTTACTGGTAGCATTAGTCATTGCTAAAACTCTGCTTGCTGATACCTGGTCAACTGCCTGAAGTGTTTGCTCCATGAGGTTTTTGCTGCAGAAACTGCTGGTGGTGGTGCTATTTTTACTGCAGAAAGAAACAAATGAGGTATATTCTTCATTTCTACACATCAATGTACAACTACATCTTTATTTACTTGTCCATGGATGCTAATAGTCCTTTAAGTGCTGTTTAATTTGATTCTCTAAAAACTTTGTTGTTCAGATTATTGTTGCCCAAGTATGTACTTGATTTTTTAGGCAAGCTTTGAACCATGTCGATGCAACTCAGCATTAACTCCCTATGAAATTTGTTATTCCAAATGCTATTTAGACGAAATTTGATTCCTTTAAATTCAATTTCTAAGCTACTGGAAAATTAAGACACCCTTAAAGAAACGAGCAATTTGCTAAAAAAATGGATCACTATTTCTTAGCGAATTGACTTATAGGTATTAGCTGTTCTATCCTTATAAGTTTTTATCATGCCATGTAGATAGGCATTAACTATGCCAGTCCACATCCTTTTTTTTTTCTTAAAGTTTTGTTGCATTAAAAAAAAATATATGTTCAAGGAGGAGGATAGGACCTCGAAAAATTAGAGACAAGCCTCTAAAACTGAACAAATAAAGACACAAAACGATCCTTATTCTAGACTACTATCTTCGACTAATCAGGATAATACAAATTTAGCAACTGGTTAATTGTCCTGAGTCCAAACCCAAAAGCTGGCGATTTGATGCTTTTTTTCCGTACCATTTAAAGGATAAGAAACGATTTTATACGATGTAGGCAACTAATTGCAAAGCTTTTTGGACATGGGTATTCCTCATTGTGAAAGCGATTATTTCTCTCCCTCCATATGCTATACCTTCACCTGAAATATCAACACCTGCACTGTACTCCTTAAGTCATTACTTCTTAAATTATGAAGTACTCCCATGAACCCCAATCATCCGGTATATGAATGTTTTGCCCCTGCGTAATCAGTTTGGAAATCCGTTGTGTAAAAGGACATTCCAAGAATAAGGATTTGGGGGTCTCAACTCCATTGATACAGAAATAACATGCATCTGAGTTCACAAACCCATATTGCCTCAGTTTTGATAGAGTATTCATTCTATTATGCATAAGTAACCAGTGAAGGACTGAGTACCAAAGAACCATGATTCTGTCCCATAAACTATCTGCCCATTGCATTTATACACTTTCATGTCGCAAGCTTCTATATAGATCAGTAGTAGTTATTGCTTTTGAGGCAATTCCATCTCACATTATATCATCTTCCCTGGTGAGATCAAAGTGAGTGCTATGATCAAAATTTTGCCTCCAAACAACTATATCGTGATAGTTGGGTTGGGGAAGATTCCAACCTGAAGCATCAAGGATACTAGAGACTGTAGCTGTTCTTGAAAGGCCTGAGTGAAAGGTTACAGGATCGTTAACACTGTTACATAATGGCCTATCAAGGATCGTTAGCACTCCAAGGATCGAACCATAATGAAGTATGCTGACCATTTCTTATTTTATACGAAATGTGCCCAGTTGTAGTACTTCACAAGTCAACATTAAGTAACTAGATATAGTTGATTTATTGGCAGAAATTTTACAATTTTTTTGGGAAAAAATCTGGGTTAACGTGTCAAAAAGTTCATAGAGGTTAAATCAGCCTAAAAAAACGAGTTCATTGGATTGTGAATTTTTAGTTTAAAGGTGTCATTGAGCCAACTCATCTACCATTACTTGTGAAATACACATTTGACAATTTGTTATTAAAGTTTATAATTTTATATATTCAGGCTCTCACTATATTCTTGTCAAGCACTTAAACCTGAACTAATATATATATATATATAGTTGCACTCCATGAAGAACACCTTATATAAAGAACAATAAAGAACACCTCATATTTAATTCAATATAAGAGTTCCGTCATGACACCCAATACAAAAAGTTCTTATTTTTTTATCTTCTATCCATTTAGCAAAAAAAAAATCCAAAAAAATTTTTTTTGGAAAAAACACTGTTCATGATGACATCAGCAGTGACGTCATCATGAACACTGATTTTTTTCGGAAAAAATTTTTTTTTTAAATTTTTTTTTGCTGAATGGATAGAAGATAAAAAAATAAGAACTTTTTGTATTGGGTGCCCCTGGCGGGGCCAATGGATCTATTGGAATAAATGATTTTATAGTGTTCTTTATTTTTTTTTTATTTTTATTTTTATTTTTTTTTTTTTTTTTTAACATGGGAACCCGCAGCCGCTACCCTTCGGGTGCGCTCTGGGTAAACCCATGGGCTCACGCAATAGCCTGCAAACCACGTGATCCAAGGCAAACCGCACAAGTGCGACAGGCTCTGCCTCAGGATGGCATAATCACAAATCCGCCTCCCATGGGAGTCGAACCTGTGACCAAGAGGTGAGATGACCTCTCTTTAACCAACTGAGACAACCCTTGCGGGCATAGTGTTCTTTATTGTTTGTTATATAAGAGTGTTCTGTATGGAGCAAAGGCCTATATATATATATATATATATATATATATATATAAGGCTAAGATTATTGATGTCCTCGATGGAAATGAATGGTATTGTATCTACTGCCCAGAATGTGCACGAAATATTACTGCAATAACTGGGATGAGGAAGCCGGTCCCTACACTCAACGGTAATAAAATTTATTGGTGCAGGTCAATACTACATCATTCACATTACTGCAACCGCTAACTGCACCTCTGCATGTACATCTTAATGTGTGTGTAGTTATACTCTGTTCCACCAGCTGACCCATACATTTTATCTAAATTCATTACAAGTTGGGTTTACAGATCATCTTAATGTGTGTTTGTGTGTATAGTTATGCTCGGTTCCACCGGCCGACCCATACATTTAATCCAAATTGATTAAAAGCTGGATCTACAGAAATAATTAATGTGTGTTTGTGTGTATAGTTACGCTCGGTTCCACCGGCCGACCTATACATTTAATCTAAATTGATTAAAAGCTATTTACAGAAATAATATTTCTGGTTTTATTAGAAAGGTTCTCATTCAGTTACAGGGTCATCATCTGCATTGAGGACGCTTCTAGCACAACGAGTTTAACAATGTTCAACAAGGAAGCAGAACATCTTATTGGTGTTCCTTTGCTGAAAAACTTAGCTTAAATGGAGCAGGTTCAGTTTCTTAACACTTATTAGTCAAAAAAGTATGTACATCTTCCAACACATATAACTAATATGATATATTTTTTCTTTCATAGAATGAAGTAATGACACAAGCACCTGCTGCTATCAAAAACAAATATCGGAAAGTCTATGTTTCCTAGATTAAGGTCAATTCATACAACATTACCTATGAGTGTGAGGAATACATTGTCACACGTGTCTCCGAATGCCCAACAAATGTGAGCCTCAAGGACGATAATGCTTCCCGCAACAACTTAAAAGAAGAAACAAAAGTGCATTTGAAATATTACAAAAAAATAGTACTCCTGTTACTGTATTTATATTCCAGAGTCGTGCTTCCTAGATTTTGCATTTTATTTTGGTGGGGTTATTATCAAAAGACCTTTACCTCATTTGTCTGCACTGAATTCCGGTACTTGATTTGTTATGGCATTCTTCTACTATAATTATGTTCCGATTTGAATTGATCATTTAACCACCATCACAAATAACATTGCTTCCAGGGCAGTCTAATTGGTTCAAACATTTTCATCAGGATATCTCAAATCCTAAACGGTGCACATTTTTGCGCCACTTAGATGCCACGTCAGCTACCACCTAGATGCCACCTTAGCTACTATTTGTATTAATAATAAAAAATTGATCCTAGTGAGAATTGAAATCGTGACCTCTAAGGTAGAAGTGAGAGTCCTTACCACTATGCTGGACATGAGACTTGAACATATTTTAAAATTCATCCTTAATATATCGTGAGAGAACCCTCATATATAATATTAATGATAAAAAATTGTTGCTAGAAAGAATTTAACCCTTGACCTCTAACTTAGAAGAGAGATTCCTTAACACTAGGTTACACAACAATTTTGAAAAAATTATAAACAAATTATTAATATATCACGAGACAATTTAATTATTATTAAATTACTAAATTACCCTTCCTATATTATATTAATGATAAAAAAAATTGTTTATAATGAAAATTAAAATCCTTACCTCTCTAACTTATAAGTGAGATTTTTTACCACTATGATAGATATCATTTTTTAGAATATTTTATTTTTGGTTATATATACATCATGAATAGATAATCTTTTAGATATATTTTGCATACTAAGCATTAACATGTTCTAGCACCCTTTAATTATAAAGTAACATAAATACATTGTAAGCGAGAATCCTAAAGTAACATAAATACATTGTAAGCGAGAATCCTTACCACTGTGCTAGATATGAGTTTTGAATATGTTCTAAAACTCATTATTAAGATATCGTGAGACAACCCTCATATATTATACTAATGATAAAAAAGTTTTCATAAAGAGAATTGAACCATTGACCTCTAAGTTAGAAAAAATATTACTTACCACTATACAAGACATTAGTTTTGGATATATTGTAAAACTCATTATTAATATATCGAGAGACAATTTAATTATCATAAAATTACTAAATTACCCCTCCTATATTATATTAATAATAATATTTCACTAATATATCGCTAATGTAATAAAGAGAATTGAACCCTTCACCTCTAACTTAGAAAAAGGATTACTTACCACTATACTAGACATTAGTTTTGGATATATTATAAAACTCATTATTAATATATCGGGAGACAATTTAATTATCGTGAAATTATTAAATTACCCCTCTTATATTATATTAATAATAACATTTCACTAATATATTGCTAATGTAACATTTCACGAGCATACATACAATTGCACAATATGGGATGCTAGAGCTTGCACGGGCTACAAAGCTAGTGCTTGCACGGCCTACAAAGCTAGTTTTGTAAAAGGAAATTGTAAAATGATAGATTCACAAGTGGTTAACCAACTGGGTTACTCTAGCTGTGCAAGTGCAACAGAAATAGAATAGCATAGTTTTTAGACATAAAACCTACAACATGTGGTTAGCTTAACTGGTAAATAAGAATGCTTATAACAGGTCTGTAGAGTGTACACCTTAATAGATTCTGATTTATTTCTTTTTAGATTTTGCTAACCATGATTTGCAAACAAGTGATTCAAAGCATTTGCTGCATTAGTTGCATTAATTTAATTAATGTGCAAGACTGAACGAATGATACAATGATGAGGATGAGATTAAAATGCAATTACTACGTACAACATGGACAATTACATACAACACACCAAAACCCATGGTTGGAGATTGACAGGACAACGGAGTATTCAAAGATAAAACAGACGCTTCCCTGGACGGTTTATCCTCGAGTTCAAGTGTTCAACTCACCTATTAAGGCTGCAAAGTTCTATTTTGCCACTTGCCTGTCCACTGGACGCTGAGCAGCAGCTTCAGGTGAAGCAGAGGTCATAGTTTGGTATTGAGCAGCCATTCGGGGTGCCAGGGGCTGAGCATAGTATACATGTGCTTGTGTAGGATCAGCAAATTCATACGCGTAAGTTGTAGTGCTAGCCGAAGTTGGAGCAATTGACTGAGGCTGATGCGTTTGTGAAAAGCCCAAATATTGTGGCTGAGGTTGACCAGTTGGAATCTGAACGACCGATGCAGCTGCAGCAGTTGCTGTTCTGTAACTACCGGGCACTTCAGATATAGGGGGACTGTCATTCCTTGCAATGTTATATTGATGGGCAGAAGGAAAAACCAGAGCAGCAGAGGGCACTGCTTGTGGATGGCCAGATGGTGTGGCACCAGCAGCGTCATTATACTCCATATGCACGGGCATGTTGTATGCTTGGGCCTGTCTAGCACGCATGTAGTACACTGGGTATTGTTGCTCAAGTGGAGGATGTTGAGAATGTTGTGGTTGCTGGGAAGAATATATAGTAGTACGATGGTACTGGCACTGCTCCTGCAGGAACATGTTGGATATATTGTGAACCAACATTAATTAACTGCGGCCGCTGCTGATGCAACTTCTGATAACTTTGTGGATCAAATTGGGTTGGCAACATATACCCGGAATCTTGAAATTGTTGTTGCATTTGATGAAACCTTGGGTCACTGATAGTTTGCCCAACAGGAGTAACCGAATCTCTACTTTGTACCAATTGATACTGAATGTTTTGGTCTTGATACATTATAGGCTTCTGATGAGACAGTGGGTTTGTTGTAATGCTACCATCACTGCACATACAAAACATACCTAGTTCAGAGTAGCTTTAAGACATAAACACTGCAGTACACGATTCAAATCTGATAAGATGTCTATAGTTGAAACATCATCTATAGAACATTTAACCTACTAACCAATGAGCACCTTGAGGCTGCATATACTACTACCTTGAGGCTGCATATACTACTACTATGCCAAGTTAAGCAAATGAACACCAATTTAAAAAATTTAAAAATCTACCTGAGTCATCTATAAGTTTATTTAACAAAATAGGACAGTAAAACTTTAGGTACAAAATGAAAAATAAGAACTTTAGGTACCTTGAAACTGAATCAGGGGAAGCCAAATCACGTTTCTGGCACAATTTTGAAGCCATTAATTGTGCGGCCTGGTGCTGCTGTAGCTGTCTCCTGTAATCATTATTAGCTAAAACCTGACTCAAATAATCGACAACCACCTGTCCGGAACTCACTGCCACAGCTTCCTCCGAACCTCCATCATCCAACTTCCGATTCACAACTCCATCCACCCCCATTCGAGCAAACTGCTCCTCAATCCCCACCTTACGCTGCTCATCATCCGCCACTTTAACCTTAATCGGAGGCAAGGTTTTCGGAGTAGAAGAAGAAGCTGAACCAAATGACGATGTTTCATCCAACATCACAGAATCTGGCACATCCTGATTTTTGTTACTTTTCGGAGTATTCCCCATCAAAACGTTGTCATTAAGACCCAACAAGCAATTAACTGAATTCGAATTCGACAATTCACCACTATTAGTCCCATTCAAGAACCAATCCTCCGAATTCTCAAGTAAAGACCCAATAGAAGAACTCGATTCAGGTTTCACTGGAAACAAAAACAACTTAAGTCGACACAATTTTGCGGATGAATTATTAATAATATTAAGTCGGTCATATTCTTCGATCATATTCTCGAGATCTTCATCAGTAGCTACAGAAATCAAAGAATCAAGGTCTTCACTCGGGAGCTGATACTTTAGACTAAAGCTATCATGACTTTTACAACCGAGTAGGATTTTAGAGAGACGGTGAGTGAGTTGGGAGAGAGAAGAGTGACGATCAACAACAACTATACGTGTATCGCCACCTATATAACATAATGATTTGTCGTGTGGACGTGGGATGATATGGCCATTGAAGCTACACATGAGTCTTAGTTTAGATGATGTTGTGGTTGAGATAAGTTGGTGCGAGTCGTCGAATGACTCTGTGGTGGTTTCGGAGCATGGTGACGAGTTTGCTGAGTGGGGGGTGGTGATGGTGGTGGTGGTGGTGGAGGGAGTGAGTGGCGGTGGGTCCATTGCAGGGGAGTCGGAGGAAAGACAGGGAAAGTGAAAAATGGTGGGAACAGGAAGTTGGCAGTTTATAGTTAGGCCACAGTTGTTTTAGTTCTTTGACTTTGATATTTTATATATTCTTTCGTTGTGTTATTTATTAACTAGCTTCTATATCCGTGCAAGTGTCAATATATTTGATTATTAAGATATATAGATAATTTATATATATATATATATATATATAATATTTTTTAAAATATTTATATATCTTTAATTGTGTTTCGTTAAATCATGTCCATTTTTTCTAATTTCAAGGATATCATTTAAATAGAAAGTGAAATTTTGATTAAATTTATTGAATGTACAAAATGTTTTACATTTCTCAATATAATCATTAAAAAATGGAATACAACGGAGGTGTTTGGGGAAACTTTTTTCCGGTATAAGTCAACTTATTTTAAGACAAAGTTAGAGATTCCTAACTTTTTTCCTGAAAAAAGTTAACTTCTTTTTGTAACTTATAGAATCTCAAACATATATTAAATACTTGTATAAAAAATTATCAAAATATGAAATTTTTACCCGAAAATAAGTCCATAGCCAAACAGGCTCAACATAACTTATTCTAGTACATAATACAATTTTGACAGTGAACCACTTTCTTATTCGTCATTTAATTCAATTGGAATATCTACTTTGCTCGTGTTCAAATTGTTAACCGAGTGTTTCTGATGTTTACTCAAAATGTTTTTCGAAATATCCAACTTGTTATCAACATCATTCATTACAAAATATTTCTTGAAGTAATTTATCTTAAAATTGTAATCATCTTAATTCATAGACGAAGTGTTTATGTTTTTTTTCCTCTTATCTATTTATCTTCATTACCTTATTAGTAAGTATACGTTCTGCATTATGTTACATTACGACTTTGTAATTCAATCGATTATCGGTGGCATCTACATTTTTATCATGAAATAAAAAATTTAAATATATAAATTGTGAAATTTAATATGCAATAATAAGTTAAATACTATTAACTGCAAGTCAATTAAAGTGTTATAATTAATAAATAGGAATGGACCAATTAAATATTGAGCTATTAATTGATATATATCCATCCATCCATCCATTATCTTTCTATATATATATAGAAGAACAGGTACTTGTCAAACCTGTATCCTGAGTAAATAAATTAGTTCTCGAACTTAACTCCTAATATTTAAAAAATTAAATTATTCCAAGGAGTTGAACCCTCTCATAATGAAACTAAACTCACCAACCAATTTGACTAGATGGACATTTATACTTATAGTGGAATTCATTAATTACATACATAAATACTTTTTGGGTTTATTATGTTTAATATATATTAAACTATTTATTTAAGATTAAATTACTTATATTATAATTTGTTCACATTATTTTTTTGTAATTATTTATAGACCTATCCATCTAAATAAATTTTATAGAAAATTTTCTTATATTTTTTAAATGGAGAAAATAATTATTATTTTGAGATAAATTGTTTTGCTCATAATCTCATATATGAAATGCATAGATAAAATAATTATTCTTTGAGATCAACTATTTTGTTAACAATATTACATATGAAGTGCTCGTGATTAATTTTGTTGTGAAATTTAATAAAAAATGCACTAAATTAAAATTGGTTAGTCAAATTAGAATCAATTAAACTATAGGCATACTAAAAATATGAAGTTTAAGAAAATTTATAAAAAAAAATACAAATGCGATTTGGATTACATATCGATTATTGGTTAATAATTACATATAATATATAGTTTATTTATAAGACGGTATGATAAATACTATACAAAATATAGCAAATTAATTAGCGAAATAAGAAAGATATGAAGTTTTGAAAGGAAATTGGAAATATCTATCTATTACTATATATTAAAAGAGAACACAAGGGATATGTCACTCAAAAATAAACCCTAAACTCTCTGCCTCGTTTTGAGAGTCGGCCGCCTCCACCCATCCTTCAACCATCCTTCACCGCCCATCCTTCCATCAAACCCACATCTATCCCACCCATCCTATCATCCCGTTTCCTCCATTTCTGAATCTTTAATTTCTATTTTTTTAGTTTTTCAATAAAATCGAGATCCAATCCTTTTTGGGTGAGATATCTTTTGTCGTACCCATCTTTTTGGGTTGTTGATTGTCCCCAATTTTTTGGGTTTGTTGATTTATCCCCAATTTTTGGGGTTTATGTTTTGGTTATGTTTTCTATTTGCTGTCATGTTTGGTGTGTTGGCTGCAGTTTGGAATTTGCTCCAGGTTTGGAGGGAAGATCAGGTTGGAGCGAGCTGTTGTCAGATAGAAGGTAATTGGCAACCACGAGAAGTTGAAGCCATTAGCCTTCGAGAAGTTATTTCTTGGACAAAATTACTAAAGCACATTGATCAAGTGCTAGTATCTATTATAGGGAACATGGCTTTTCACCCTATTTAGTAATTTACTTTTATGCCCTTGAAATTATATTAATGTTAAAAAATTTGCTTTTCATGGGAATTGAACCCAAGACCTATTGTGCACAAGAGTTTATATTCACACCCACAACCATTGAACTAACTCAACTTTTGATACATATTTTTAAATCATTAATCACATTCATGAATGACCTCCTCACTATATCTATTTTAAAATTTATTCACACTCACAACCATTAAACCAGCTCAACTTTTGATACATATCTTCAAATCATTAACCACATTCATGAATAACCTCCTCACTACATCTATTTTAAGA
This sequence comes from Saposhnikovia divaricata, assembly GCA_036435485.1. Lineage (NCBI taxonomy): Eukaryota > Viridiplantae > Streptophyta > Magnoliopsida > Apiales > Apiaceae > Saposhnikovia > Saposhnikovia divaricata. Next base: position 20,284,717 of record JAZHRN010000131.1, read on the forward strand.
TGTATATTATACAAATGATTAGAATATGTAATGATTATGATTCGATTTATACGAAAAAAAAATAAAATAAAGTGAATAACATAGATTTCGTTAATATTTATATAATATTTAATATTAACTACATATACATTAAACAAGATATTTTGATTGACATACATTAAAATATATGAGTAGGTTGAAAAAATAAAATTTTAAAATAATTAGATAAAATCTATAATTAGATTAGAGTACAATATGTAACTACATCGGAAAAACTAATTTTTTTTTAAAAAAATAAACTAATAATTCATATTTGAGATTTCAACTCTACATCAATTATCAGATCAAATAATGAGATAAAATACATTGAATTAGATTACAATATTATAAATAAGATTACACAAAAATTTATAGAGATTATATTTACCAAATAAGATACTAGCTTGTACATAATTATAAAAGAGATAATATTCAATTAATCAAATGTTGGCAATATTAAAATAATTGTATTTATAAAAAAATTGTTTTTTAAAAATGCCTTTTACTGTATGTAAATATTAATTCAAATTCCAATCCAAATCATAATAATTTAAATATTCATGCACATATTTTTTTATAATAGTGTATATCACCACCACCACGAATCACGAAAATTAAATAATAAACACTAAAAATTAGATCACCACCATCATCATAGTATCACTAAACATGGAATTATGGAATTCCATCTATAATCACAAAATTTTAATGCAAATTATGAAATTTTTGTTAGAAATATCAAATTTTCTAAGCTCAAATTTCAAAAAAAATAATTAGATCTGAATATGTGATGATGTCGTGAATTTGAGAGTGGATGTCATAAATCATCACTATAATAAAATTTACAATCAAACCTCTTCCACTTCTGTCGTTGTCGTATTCACCATCATTGTGATTATCATCACTCTCCAAAATCAATCTAATTTGAGGAATTTTAGAAATACAATTCGAAGAAAGGTTAAGAAATATGAATTAGAGATGGTTAGACGAAGGAAAAATGCACAAATTTAAGGTCATCAAAAATAAAAGAAAGGTGATCGGGGGAAGATGAATGCGCATATATGAAGAGAGAAGAGAAGGGAATAAGTTGTAGTATATATGAGGTGGGAAGCTGGGTAAAAGTGATAATAGATCTATTAAAATTATTGTGCCTACGATTCAAAATAGTTGAATTTATTGTACTGATCAACGGGTTATCTTAAATTCGTCTTTAATATAATAGTATAAATAATATAGATACATGATACTGTGTTCAAATATAAATTTTTTAAATGATAAACTCTGTGATTGTAATATAATGCAAACTATCATAATATACTTTATAAATTAAAGAATAATTCTTTTCAAAGCAACCTCAATTTCAAAGAGAGCCCCTGTTTAGTCTCTAAATTTTGTTAAATATGAGTTAATTTTCAAAGCAATCTTTCTTGTACTCAAGGAATTCAACATGGTTAACACATAAAAAAAATATTGTAATTTTATCCTACTAAACGAGTATACAGGATTATCATGGAAAATGTTTCATTGTTAAATTTAAAATTAAATTGTACTTAGTTTGAAATTTTGTGCTCAATTAGGTAAAAATATTGTTACATTGTAAATCTTGTTTATAAGTTTTGTAACATTTCCACATCGAGTAGGGTGGAGACTTTAGTTGACTATATAAGGCAAAGTACTACTACCAATTGCACCAACAAATCATGATTTTTTGGGAGCCTGTGGTGTACTTTTAGATTATCCAAGATGTTACATTTGGTCTAGTGTACTTCAATTTATTTCGGAAACGGGATATGACCCGATTTTCGGAAAAAGGCTCGGGTGTGATCCGGGTTGTCACAAAAACAGACTACATGGTACACTATTATTGTTGTAATACGCGACATCTAATGATTAACTTTTATTTACCGCATTTACCGGTCATCGTTCACACATTGAACAAACAACGCTATAAATATGGTATTTAGGATTTAGAGTATACTAATATTTTGAAATTAGAACGGCGATCAACCACTGATTATAGATAGACCGAGACACGTGAAACAGATAAGAAACGAAAGATTCTATGGCAACGTTTGGAAAAAAATTATACGAATTAAAATGTGGTTCGTGCTTTGCACGGGCTATCATGCTAGTTAATTATAAAAGTTGAAAAGTTAATATACTCTTAAATAAAATGTGACATGTTACCGCATTATATATATATATATATAGTAGAAGTAGATTATTATTAAACAATTTTGTAAAGTACTTACCGGATGGAATAAACATTAGCTTAAACATTTCGTATTTTATATGTTTAGGATAGGAATAATATTGCTGGCATAATAAGATTAGGATAATAAGAGAACATTTATCTAATAAGATTTTTATGATAAATTCAAAAATGTATGTGATATAATGGTTAATATGTAGTTTGTAACCCACAGTTAGTGGTTCGATTCTTCAAAAAATTAATAATAATTTATTTCTTCAAAATTTCTAAAAAGATGGTATTCTTATAATTTTTCGATTAACATGGATAAAACTATAAATTCGTTGTCATTTTATTGACATATTTTGCACTAATTCTCCTTTTGTTCTAGGCATTTCTACAAAATTAAGTTTCATTTTATATATGAATATACTATTTACAAATATCTTCTTGGATCATAAGGATCAATACTTTTTATTAATAAGCGTAGCCCCTTTTCGTTAGAGCGCATTAGTATCAAACTTTGGTTATTACTTTATTTATTTATTTAGTTTATTGGTGTAAATATATAATTATACCCAATGAAAAACACCTACTTCTACTATAAATCTAATTACATACACCTACTTCTAACATAAATTTTATTTGATTGGTTCTTTTGATATATTATAATTTTATTTTTAATATGTTATAATTTTATTTTATAAATCTAATTACATACATCTACTTCTATTAACACAATCGAAGTAGATGTATGTAATTAGATTTATAAAAATACTACTTGTTATATTTTTTTCAGAAACAATTTTTTTTTCTAATAAATATATTAAGACTCATCACTTAGAAGATTTCTTTCTAGTCATCGGCACCCATCTTTTTTAGTTCAAGTTGTCTTTTGTGCTGGGAAAGCAAAGATGATTATGATTTGAATTTAGATAATCATGTAACTACTTGCTTAATTGCGTAGTTTCGTCTTACCGCTGGATTACTTAAACAAGAGTATTTTGCATGCGTACAAGGTATTAATATATGTATTAACGGATAGATAAGAAACGGTGGCTTACATTTTTGGTAGCTCAACTATACTTGCAAGCCATATCATAAACATTTTATTTCTAGATAGACAAATGACAAAAATCATATAGTGTTATGACTTATGCTAACAAATTCACAAATAGTCGTTTATCAACCAGGTGGTGACTTGGTGCCTATGTCGTTGGCGACTTGGTGCTTATGTCGTCCTTGATCAGATACTATTGCTTAGACTATGTCGTTGGCGACTTGGTGCTTATGTCGTCCTTGATCAAATAGTACAATCCAAGTACTGGACTTTATTTGACAAATTCTTTATTTGATGTGGTGCTCTGGCTATTACTATCGCTACAACCCTACAACTGCATTCTCCATTCTTAACCTCAGCTCTAATTAAGTATATAAATATTACCAAGACTTGTTTTAATTTTCTGTTGTCCTATTTGTTCATTTTATTGAAAATTTATCAAGTTGGAAATAAGTGTTTTCGTCCTAACTTGGAAAATTTGGTAATAATTGCATTTCCAACAGTTTCTTAATTCACTTTTTATGAATAATATAAATTATTAGCTATTAAGGATTTAATGGGTGTTCATCTCCAATAATTCTCTTTATATTAACTCCTTAATCAATTTTTTATTATTAAAAGTAGTCTGAATTCAAAAAAATACAAAAGGAATGGGGAGAGAGAAAGAGATAAGATTATGAATATATAATATATTAATAGTTAAGAGTAGAATGTGTTCTTAAAATTGAGCAGAGAGAAGAGCTTCTTAGTATTTTTAAGAACCACTAAAAAGAATTTGGAGCAAGTTTTTTGTTTTCTATCTTCAATTTTTGAGTTAGGAATTAGAATAGAGAGGTGTTAGAAATCGAGAATTTATGCAGCTAGTCACCATTGAAATCAATTTTGCTCAGGCTTACTGATTACATCATTTGTTTACAGAGATGAAGAAAATGAAAAACAAGCTACACTACACATTGTTTTCTCACATGTTAACTAACTAAGTAGCATTTTCTTCCTATCAAGTCTTTATATAGACACTAACACAAGTGTGAAAAATAACACCTAGAGGGTGGGTGAATAGGTGTTTATGGCTAACAATGCTTATTTATGACCTGTTTCGAATTTTACCAGAAACAGCTTGCTGTTTGTGATTAAGCAGTTTACAAAAGGCAAGCTGATTGTAACTAAAATGCAGTGCAGTAAGTAATATGCAAAAAATTAAATGTGACACAAGATCTTTTAGCCAGGTTCGACCCCTAATCCCCTATGGTCTACGTCCTGGTCCCTTACCAACTTGGTAAGAGAATAGATTATTGATCAATGAAATAAACCGATTACAAGATACAATAATATATCTCCCTTCTTCCTAGCTGCTGACAAATGGCTTGCTGAACACCTGTTTCAGAACCTGCTCTCTAAGCTATACTTCCCAAGTATACTTCTCTAGCACCGTTCACTAAACCCTTGTTCCCTAACTAATCTGCCCAGTAACTAATACACCCAGCTGCTTACAAATGGCTTGCTGTTTGTTGTGCTGAACTAACTCTCTAAGAAATACTTCCCAAGTATTCTTCTCTAGCCTAGTTCGACCCATACAAAACCTTAAGCCAACCTTGTACAACAACTATTCAATACAATTTGAACAATACAATTAAAACAACTCAACCTAATGAACCCTCTGAATATATATATATATATATATATATATGCGAATGTATATAAGGGTTTGAGAGGTTTTGAAAAATTTTGCAATGTAGGCTAGAAGTTGTGTATATACTCTTGTTTTTGCTCTTGGATTGTTCACCTTAGAACTGAGCAAGAATAGCCTTTAAATAGCTAAACAAGAATGTTTGAAATCAAACTTCAAAATACTCCAACGGATTGATTAATGTATAAAGCCGTTAGAGATGTTTTTGAAATGAATAAAATGAAAGGAGCTTGAAAATTATCAGTTGGAGAAAGTATGGAGCGTGTATATAGAAGAGAGTATTTGATATAATGAAGGAGACAAGCTCATGTGGTTGTCTTGAGTGGAGGTCATTAAAATAAGGTAAAGTAGAATGTTACTTTCCTTATTTTAAGTGAAGGAATATTTTGTCTCCCAAAATGTTAGAGATATGAGTACTGGAATGTTAAAACAATTCAGAGGGCCCTTACAAATATTCCTAACAATGTTTCCACTAAAAGCTCCTTGAGAACCGAAAGGTTCTTAATTTTTGACAGACACAATCAGCTTGCTGTTTGTCCTGGCGAGTTCTTATCAGCATGCTATTTTGGTTCTGATAGGCTGAACAGATGACTTTAAACCTTTGCCTTTCCACATCATCAACCAAGTTACCTCCTGAGAGTATGAATATGTCTAGTTGATCTTTATTTACAGAAATTCTGGACAGTTGGAAATGGCTTGCTGTTTGCGTATTGACTGTGTGCAACTGGCTTGCCAAACTGTCACTGTATTCCAACTTTGGCTTACTGTTTGTGACAAACTGATTATACAATCAGTAAGTTAATTTTCCCTGCAAAACAAAGTTAGTACATTACCGAAATAACATAGCAAGTTCATGTCAGCTTGCTGTTTGGTTATGCCAAGTCCGTATCAGCTTGATGTTTTGGTTCTAGCGAGTTCATGTCAGCTTGCTATTTTTGGTTCTGGTGAGCTGAACAGATAGATGGCTTTATACCTTTGCATTTCCATATCACCAACCAAGTTACATGAGAGTATACTTATACATAGCAAACACATATATATGCAAATGATATATCAAGTGATTCAATCATATAATTGTAAGTTAGATATATTGAACCTAGTACAAGATAAGCAATCAGCTTGCTGTATATAACATCAAAACACACTAGGGTAACAATCTCCCCCTTTTTGATGATTATATACCAATATGTGATTGAGCTAAAAGCTCCCCCTTAATCATTGATCAATACTTCCTGCAAAACAAGATTAGATAAATACACATGAAGTATTACAATGCACCATTTGTATTCATCATCAAAACATCATGCCAACAATCTCCCCCTTTTTGATGATGACATACTTGAATACATCGGAGAGACTATGTTGCTCCCCCTAAAACAATGCTCCCCCTAAAATAATGTTCCCCTTTTTTGATGATTACCAACATATATTTTTAGGAGTACATACTCCCCCTCAACACATGCATCCTTGATTTAACATCATGATATTCAATTAAGCACATAAGGATTTATATGAAATAAAATCCCAAACACATAACCTCCTTAAGAGTTAACCTCCTAAAATCTCTCCCCCGAAGTCATTAAAAAGGGTAATCACGTAGCATATTCAATATAAGCATGGATTATGAAGTACCACATAATGCACGAGTACACATTTACTCAATAAATTGCATGCGAAAGAATTAACAATATGTATGCATGCACACGTAAATAATAACTTGCATGCAAGTGAATTACACTTAAAATACATTATTGGCATCTATAGAGGAATATCAAATTAATTTAGCATGCAAATAATACTAAAAAGTTAGCTAAAGTACCAAACTTTTGAACTTAGCTTGCTTTTTCTAGGGACCTTTTGTTGCCCAAAAACTCAACGTTTTGGCATCCATACTTGCTTGATTCCTGCATGGTTAGTTGCTAGCATACCTTTTGTTGCCCAAAAACTCAACGTTTTGGCATCCATACTTGCTTGATTCCTGCATGGTTAGTTGCTAGCATATAGATATAATTTAAATCAGATTTCTTTACCCATTTTTGTACCACTTTTGGTGCTGAAATCTTTGTTCTTTGTGTGCTGCCAAAGTCATTATGGTAAGCTGTTTTCTTCAAGGTTCCATACTGGTAAGCTGTTTGGCTTCTGCTTCTGTACTGGCAAGCTGTTTTGCATCTGTTTTTATTCTGGTAAGCTGTTTTCCCAGAAAACTTGTTGATATCAGCTTGAACTCTCCCATTTACATGTTGATGGAGTTTGAATCGGCAATGTCTTTCCAAATGACCTTTGCCTCCACATTTCTTGCATGTTGAATAAGGCATAGCATATTGATAAGGCTTGTCATTCTTGCCTTTGTACTTGTGTGGAGCTTTATTTCGGTTGGCTTGATGATATCCAAGTCCTTACTTGTCAAGAATAAATCTTTGTTTGCCCATCAACGCTTTGAGTGTGTCTTTTCCTTGAACAAATTGAGCTAAATCCTTTTTCAATGATTCGATTTGTTCTTCTTGGACTTTGATATTTTTTCCATGTTGAGAGTATGCCCTTGACGTAGATTCTCTACCATTGAACGTCTCATGGAATGCATCTTTTGTTTAACTTTGTTTGATGCACATCCGATTCCGAATTTGAAACATCACTTTTAAGCAATACTTTTTCCGTGTTTCCAGCTTGCTGATTGTCAGTGTCTGCATCCTTCTTTGGCTTGCTGACTTCCAGTTTCAACAGTGCTTTCAGCTTGCTGATTTGAACTTCCAGCTTGCTGATTGCCAGTAACTTGAGGTTGCATGCTTTCACTTTCACCTCTGTTTTGACATACTTTAGCTTGGGCAGCCCTCTGACCAGTTTCTTGCTTAATAATTTGTTAAGCAAGTCCATGTGCATGTCCCAATCTTCTATGCCAAATAATGGTCATTGTTCATTGCAGCCAAACGGCACGCTATTTCCAATCGAACCGGTACCAATGATTCGAAGAGTCTTGTTATTTCCAATTGTAACTCTTCCACCTTCTTCATTTGAAGACTTATGAACCGGGACTTGTCTTTACACATATGTCTAGTGCATCCGCTATCCAAAATCCATCATTTTGACTTTACTTTGGCGGCAAGACATATCTACAAAACAAACAACCACCAACTCAATGTTTTGGTACCCATATAGGTTTGGGTCCAGATTGGTTAGTAGCAATAGTATATAAAACATTTAAATAAGTTTTTCTGATCCATTTTTGGACCACTTTTGGTGACTTTTGCATTCTGCCACTCTTTTGGTAAGCTGTTTGTCTTCTGTCAGAAGCATTCTGGTATGCTGTTTGTCGCCTGACTAGTCTATTCTGGTATGCTGTTTGTTTCCTGACTGGTCCATACTGGTAAGCTGTTTGTCGCCTAACTGGTCCATTCTGGTATGCTGTTTTCCCTTTATGATTTACTTGAACCACACAATGTCTTTCCAGATGGCCTTTTCCACCACACTTGTTGCATGTCTTCCAAGGCATAGCATAGTTGTAAGGTATGCCATTTCTTACATCATATTTGAGCGCACCATGCTTCTTATTTAAGTTCATGCCAACTCCTTCTCTGACTAAAGGGACATTTGCTGTTTTCATTATTGTCTTTAAGCTGTCTTCTCCTTGAACAAAAGTTTCCATGCCTTTCTTGAGATCTTTGACTTCTTTTTCTAGGAGATCGATCAGTTTAGCTTGCTGTTTGATGAGTTCAGCTTGCTAAATTCGCTTCTCAACAGATTTTGAAGACTCAGCTTGACTAGATTCTTTAAGATTATATGACTCCAATGCTTTATCTTTCGTTTTAACATCAGATCTCAGCTCTTTGATTTCTTTCATCCGCTCTTTGAGTTCCTCCATCAAGGTCTTGTTTCTCTTTTCATGTAATTTGTTAATAGCCTCTAATTGACTATTCTTGGCATTTAGCTCCTTGATTTATGTAGCTTTGCCTAATGAAGTTGAATCCCAATCTTCCATTTTTGGCAACAAGTCTTTTACCATTTTGGATAGATGGGCGTTCTTATCAGTCAGCTTGCTGATTTCAGCCTTTAGTGCCATATGTTCTTCAATGGTAACACTATTTTGTTCCTGCATGGTTAGTGACTCTAAAATATCATCATCTGAAGATACATAATCTTTAAAAGAATTTACCTCACTTTGATCCTCTTCAGAATCAGTTTAAGCATAGACTCCTTCCGAATTTCCTTGAACAGATTCATCTTCAATTACAACAAGTGCTAAGTTCACCATATCTTCACTTGAATCATCTTTAGAATCTGAGTAATTATCACTCCAAGTATGTTGAGCTTTTGATCTCGTTTTGTTAATGTAAGCAGCAAGCTATTTTGATTTCAGCTTGTAGCAATTTCTCTTGTAATGACCCGGTTTACCACACTCAAAGCAAGTTTGATCCTTTAAGTCTTTAGATACATTCTTGCTGTTAGAAAGTCCACCTTTCTCTCTTTTCAATCTGTTCTTCTTCTCAATCAGTTTCTTGATAAACCTTGAGATGAGTGCAAGTTCTTCACCACCAGATTCTGTTGTCTTGCTGTTTTCAGAATGAACATCTATATTCTTCATTTTTAGATTGTTAGTCATTTTGATCGAATACTTTTCCTGTCACAGAAATATTAGTATACCAAAGCTCTGATACCAATTGTTAGGATCAGGCGCTTACCACTGCGCTAAAAGCCCCGGTGCTTGTAGCAAGGCACAACCTTATTTCCATAGCCCTTAGCCAGTGTGCATAGCGCCACGGTTCGATTTAGGGGGATGCTGGCCATGCCACACAATCCCCCCAGCATATGCCCGCCACTACACCGTGACAGTACAAATGCCTTTACCACTGGGATTCGAACCCGCAACCTAGCTCTGATACCAAACGAAAAACAACACCTAGAGGGGGGTTAATAGGTGTTTATGGATAACAATGCTTATTTATGACCTGTTTTGAATTTTACCAGAAACAACTTGTTGTTTGTGATTAAGCAGTTTACAAGTGGCAAGCTGATTGTAACTAAAATGCAGTGTAGTAAGTAATATGCAGAAAATTAAATGTGACACAAGATCTTTTAGCCAGGTTCGACCCCTAATCCCCTATGGTGTACGTCCTGGTCCCTTACCAACTTGGTAAGAGAATATATTATTGATCAATGAAATAAACCGATTACAAGATACAATAATATATCTCCCTTCTTCCTAGCTGCTGATAAATGGCTTGCTGAACACCTGTTTCAGAACCTGCTCTCTAAGCTATATTTCCCAAGTATACTTCTCTAGCACCATTCACTAAACCCTTGTTCCCTAACCAATCTGCCCAGCAACTAATACACCCAGCTGCTTACAAATGGTTTGCTGTTTACTGTGCTGAACTAACTCTCTAAGAAATACTTCCCAAGTATTCTTCTCTAGCCTAGTTCGACCCACACAAACCTTAAGCCAACCTTGTACAACAACTATTCAACACAATTTGAACAATACAATTAAAACAACTCAACCTAATGAACCCTCTGAATATATATGCGAATGTATATAAGGGTTTGAGAGGTTTTGAAGAATTTTGCAATGTAGGCTAGAAGTTGTGTATATACTCTTGTTTTTGCACTTGGATTGTTCACCTTAGAACTGAGCATGAATAGCCTTTAAATAGCTAAACAAGAATGTTTGAAATCAAACTTCAAAATGCTCCAACGGATTGATTAATGTATAAAACCGTTAGAGATGTTTTTGAAATGAAGAAAATGAAAGGAGCTTGAAAATTATCTGTTGGAGAAAGTATGGAGCGTGTATATAGAAGAGAATATTTGATATGATGAAGGAGACAAGCTCATGTGGTTGTCTTGAGTGGAGGTTATTAAAATAAGGTAAAGTAGAATGTTACTTTCCTTATTTTAAGTGAAAGAATATTTTGTCTCCCAATATGTTAGAGACATGAGTACTGGAATGTTAAAACAATTCAGAGGGCCCTTACAAATATTCCTAACAATGTTTCCATTAAAAGCTCCTTGAGAACCGAAAGGTTCTTAATTTCTGACAGACACAATCAGCTTGCTGTTTGTCTTGGCGAGTTCTTATCAGCATGCTATTTTGGTTCTGATAGGCTGAACAGATGACTTTAAACCTTTGCCATTCCATATCATCAACCAAGTTACCTCCTGAGAGTATGAATATGTCTAGTTGATCTTTATCTACAGAAATTCTGGATAGTTGGAAATGGCTTGCTGTTTGCGTATTGACTGTGTACAACTAGCTTGCCAAACTGTCTCTGTATTCCAACTTTGGCTTGCTGTTTGTGACAAACTGATTATACAATCAGTAAGCTAATTTTCCCTACAAAACCAAGTTAGTACATTACCGAAATAACATAGCAAGTTCATGTCAGCTTTCTGTTTGGTTCTGCCAAGTCCGTATCAGCTTGCTGTTTTGGTTCTGGCGAGTTCATGTCAGCTTGCTGTTTTGGTTCTGGTGAGCTGAACAGATAGATGGCTTTATACCTTTGCATTTCCATATCACCAACCAAGTTACTTGAGAGTATACTTATACATAGCAAACACATATATATGCAAATGATATATCAAGTGATTCCATCATATAATTGTAAGTTAGATATATTGAACCTAGTACAAGATAAGCAATCAGCTTGCTGTATATAACATCAAAACACACTAGGGTAACAAAGTGGTGCTAGCTGGAAATAACAGAATCTGTAACTAACTTGCTGACGTGTAACTTTGTTGACTCTTGCTGACTTCACTCATTATTGTCACTAATATCAACATCCCCCCTCAAACTAGAATAGTAAGAAGACATTCCTAGTTTGGTTAGCAGTTCATGAAATTGATGAGAGGGAAGAATTTTTGTAAATACATCCGCCAACTGAGAATTAGTTGGTAAATAAGCCAATTGAATTAGAGCTTCTAGTATCTTGTCTCGTGTAAAATGAATATCTATTTCGATATGCTTCGTGCGCTCGTGATGAACCGGATTTTGGCATGTGAATAGAACTTTGATTATCACAGTAAAAAGTAACAGGTTTGAGCTGAGGCATACCTAGTTCTTCAAGTAATCGAATAATCCAAGTAATCTCAGAAGCAGCTGCAGACATAGTCTATATTCTGCTTCTGCAGAACTTCTTGAAACTGTCACTTGCTTCTTAGATTTCCAACTTAAAGGTGATTTCCGAAGCATCATAATGTAACCAAAAATAGATCTTCTAGTATCTTGACAAGCTCCCCAATCTGAGTCTATAAAAGCTTGTAGAACTAGTTGATCAGCAGCATTAAGAACAATTCCTTGTCCAATTGTGGAGGCAACATAATGAAATGTATGTATTAGAGCTTGATAATGAGGTACCCTAGGACATTGCAGATACTGGCTCAAATGTTGTACAGTTAAGATAAGTCTGGTCATGTATGAGTTAAAAATTTAACTTGCCCACCAGACATTTGTACAAAGTTGGATCAGAAAAAACTTCACCTTCATCTGCTTTAAGTTTATGATTCATGGCAAAGGTGTCACCGTTTTCTTATGATCATTTATCTTAGCTTCCTGCAACAATTTCTTAGTGAACTTGGCTTGAGACATAGAGATACCAGATTCAAGATAAGCAATTTCAATTCCTAAGAAAAAGTTAACTTCCCCAAATCTTTAATACTGAAAGCTTGATGTAGACAGTCTTTGAGATTTTGAATTTCTTGTTCATTTGTTCCAGTCAAAATATTGTCATCTACATACACTGCAAGTATTGTAGTAGATAAATAGAAAGTAATCATTCTTAGACTGAGAAAACCATTGAAGTTGTAATGCCCCTAGAAACTTAGCAAACCACTGTCTAGAAGCTTGCTTTAAACCATACAGTGATTTGATAAATTTGAAAACAAAATTATGTGAATTCTCAAGGCCCTGTGGTGCTTGCATATAAACCTCTTCGGTTAAATCACCATGTAGAAAGGCAATATTGATATCAAGCTGATGTAAAGTCCAACCTTAATGTGCAACAAGAGCCAATAGACATCTGACGGTTGTCATTTTAATAACAGGAGAAAAAGTTTCCTGATAATCTATCCCCCATTGTTGATTGTATCCTTTAGCCACTAACCTGGCCTTGAACCTTTATATGCTGCCATCAGCCTTTAATTTGATTTTAAACACCCATTTACAGCCTATAGTTTTCTTGCCAGGTGGTAGAAGTACTAACTCCCATGTATTATTAAGCTGTAAAGCCTTTAATTCTGTGGACATAGCTTCAACCCATCTAGCATCTTTACAAGCTTCTACATATGTCTGACGTTCTACCAATGATGCAGTTTGAGCTAAGAAGGCATGATGATGAGAAGGTAAATGTTGTAAAGAAATGAGATTACACCAATGACCATGTTCATTGTAATTAATTTGACTAAGATTACACACATAGTCTGTAACGCCCCCAAATTCCCTACAGGAATCCAGGTCGTCACATCTCTTGCGAAATATTCAATCACCTGATCGCAATAGAATCTATCACAATATTCATAACAACTCCCTATTTTACTCCACGGGTTATAGCCTTAGAACAAGCACACAATAATTCAAAAGTTATTACATCTCAAATTCACTTCCCAGAATCTCTGAAATACTATTACCACTTTAAAGTACTAGATAATAAGGCATTAAATAACTTCTTTCTAGCTTGCACCCTCCTCAGATACTATAAGGCTAACGCGCTGAATCGGTTGCCTTTCCCCTTTCTTTAATCACGGTTCGCCATACTAGTGCCAGCTCTGATTGCCACTGTTTAATAATATTTAAATAGCAAGTATGAGCCAAAGAATGCCCAGCAAGTATATAGATACTAGATTAAACAACAACTCGCTAAAAAAAATAATTTTACCACTTTATAAAAAGAAACTTCTCCACTTATAAAGATATATATATATATATATATATATATATACCTTTGAAAAGTAATCAACTCGAAAGTTTTTTATCAATCTTGAAATACTACTCACATGAAGGAATAAAAATATCTCAACAACTCCTCAAAGTACTACTCGAATATAATTCAATAACTTCTCGAAACTGCTCAATTGATTTGAATGAATAAAATTCAACAATTGCTCGGATCAACACCCTAGTTAACAGAACCACAAAGGCATCGGTTAACAGTTAGGGTATCAATGATTGGACTTCTTCTCGAAACGCCTACTCAAGTAATGGATGATCAGTCCATTGTCACTACTTGTTTTCTATCGATAGAGGGATGTGCCGACGTCTAGACCATCCTAAATACTACTCAATTGGGCCGGTGCGTTACTCCGGTCACTTTTGTCACCTCTAGTCCAGAATATAAGGTGTCAAAATCTTCGATCACCTTCAACAATGAATCTCTTAGGCATCACGGCAAAATAACACGTGCACCTTTATTTATTTTCAGTAAAATACTACTCCAATATCGTTCAGAAGCAATGAACGATAAACACCTCCAATAATTTAGTTTTCCTCTCGAATGAGTAGAGGAAATATTTATGAAAACTGTTCTGATTATGGGTTCGAAATGAGGTTACCCATATCAGTATTCTCAACTTACTGTATATATAACCCCACTCTTAAATATAAATATTTTATTTTATGAAAATATTATTTAATATATCTCTTTCATCTCCTCTACGAGTACGAATGATGTATCTCGATAAAAGTCCCAACAATATGGACCAACTCATGAAATAATTTGAACATTTTGGGTAATAATATCCTGATAATAGCTCAACAATAATATATATGCAGGTAAATTGCATGAATAAAATCCGGTATAAACAACTAGATAAAATACTTGCATTGGTGTTTTGAAAACTTAATTAGCATACTTATGCATTTATCTTAGCTTCCTGCAACAATTTCTTAGTGAACTTGGCTTGAGACATAGAGATACCAGATTCAAGATAAGCAATTTCAATTCCTAAGAAAAAGCTTAACTTCCCCAAATCTTTAATACTGAAAGCTTGATGTAGATAGTCTTTGAGATTTTGAATTTCTTGTTCATTTGTTCCAGTCAAAATAATGTCATCTACATACACTGCAAGTATTGTAGTAGATAAATAGAGAGTAATCATTCTTAGACTGAAAAAACCCTTGAAGTTGTAATTCCCCTAGAAACTTAGTAAACCACTGTCTAGAAGCTTGCTTTAAAACATACAGTGATTTGATAAGTTTGCAAACAAAATTATGTGAATTCTCAAGGTCCTGTGGTGCTTACATATAAACCTCTTCGATTAAATCACCATGTAGAAAGGCGTTATTGATATCAAGCTGATGTAAAGTCCAACCTTTATGTGCAGCAAGAGCCAATAGACATTTAACTGTTGTCATTTTAATAACAGGAGAAAAAGTTTCCTGATAATCTATTCCCCATTGTTGATTGTATCCTTTAGCCACTAACCTGGCCTTGAACCTTTCTATGCTGTCATCAGCCTTTAGTTTGATTTTAAACACCCATTTACAGCCTATAGTTTTCTTTCCAGGTGGTAGAAGTGCTAACTCCCATGTATTATTAAGCTGTAAAGCCTTTAATTCTGTGGACATAGCTTCAACCCATCTAGCATCTTTACAAGCTTCTGCATATGTCTGAGGGTCTACCAGTGATGCAGTTTGAGCTAAGAAGGCATGATGATGAGAAGGTAAATGTTGTAAAGAAATGAGATTACACCAATGACCATGTTCATTGTAATTAATTTGACTAAGATTACACACATAGTCTGTAACGCCCCCAAATTCCCTACAGGAATCCAGGTCATCACATCTCTTGCGAAATATTCAATCACCTGATCGCAATAGAATCTATCACAATATTCATAACAACTCCCTATTTTACTCCACGGGTTATAGCCTTAGAACAAGCACACAATAATTCAGAAGTTATTACATCTCAAATTCACTTCCCAGAATCTCTGAAATACTATTACCACTTCAAAGTACTAGATAATAAGGCATTAAATAACTTCTTTCCAGCTTGCACCCTGTTGGGTTCCGAGGCATAAAACGCAACGGATATAAGTAAATAAAACAAAATTTCGAAACCCAAACATAGGATCCATGTATAATTCTGGGCAGATTATGGAGATAACGAATCATACCTATTAAGATGTTGACTTTCACGAACTCAACGGAGATCCTAGCTTTCACGATTTCTGTCTACTGTTGGTGTATACTGAAAATATTCATTTAAAGTATATACATTTATTTCTGGCCTATTTTATTGAGAATCATTTAAATGTTTACATGATGTCTAAATATTACATATTGTGGACAATCTAGTATCAAATGGGATACAGAATTTTAGATTATTAAATACGGTTTATATAATATAATAAGGTTCACAACACAGGTGGTATTGGACAATCCACTGGTATGGCTGTAGTATTATTTAGAATAGTTTATATTGACTATTAAATAATACTAGTATACTTTGTGTATATTGAACAGGATCAAATTTAGAATTGTTCCCTTATACTAATTAAGAAGGTGAACTAAGATTCTATGTTATTATTAATGTTTAGGTTCTTAATCCGGATATAATAATTGACACGTGTATATTATTTACATGCTTTGATTTATATATGAAATAATTCTTATGAATTAAATCATTATATTTTGAGTGATGGAATAATATATATGGTGGATATTATTTATTGAAGGAATCCATGTCCTGATAATATTCGGGTTAATAATGTCCCCTTGAAAGCTCAAAAAGATTTAATTATGTGAAACCCTACAGGTGGATTTGTCCGGCATAATTAAATAAAGGTTGAGTGGATGATCAAGGATAAAAGATATTAATTAAATGAATTATCAGTAATTTATTTAATTAATGGACATGCGATATTTTAAACATGGGGAATTTAATAAGCAAATAATATTGGAACCGAATTAATTAATTAAATTACGGTATTAGGAAAGGTAGTGCAAATATTAATTCTTTAGTGGATTGAATTAATATTAAATGACACTGGGCTGGGCTCGGAATGTCATTGGGAGGCCTAACCTAATTATCCATGATCCCTATTGTAGCCCTATATATATTCTTATTCTCTTCTTGCTTGAGGGGGTTAAGAAATTTTGGTAGCCACCCAGGAGCAAGAAGAGAGGTTAACTTGAGAAGACGAAGGCCACACTTCGCTCAAGGGAATTTGGGAATACAATAGAAGAGCGTGGGATCAACCGTTAACAAGGTGATTTTTCTATTCGTACTCGTTAATTTATTGTATCAAAAATCGCAGGGTCACGATCTGATTGAACCAAACATATCTTTGGCACTTAAGAATAGGTCATATTAACTTGAGGAGGATTCAAAGACTGGTAGTAGATGGGCCATTAGGCTCGTTGGCAGTGGAGCCATTTCCAGTTTGTGAATCCTGCTTGGAAGGTAAGATGACTAATAGGCCTTTTAAAGCAAAGGGGAATAGAGCCGAAGAATTGTTAGAATTGGTTCATACTGATTTATGTGGACCTATGAGTATCCAAGCAAGAGGAGGTTATGAGTATTTTGTCACTTTCATTGATGATTATTCTAGATATGGGTACATTTATTTGTTGCGCCGTAAGTCTGAGTGCTTTGAAAAATTCAAAGAGTACAAGGCAAGTGCGGAGAAGCGACATCTTGGAAAATGTATCAAGTCACTACGATCAGATCGTGGTGGCGAATACTTGCTTGGAGAATTTATGGAATATTTATCAGAAAATGGGATCACATCCCAGTTGTCTGCACCTGGCACACCTCAGCAGAATGGTGTAGCAGAGAAAAGGAATCAGACTCTTTTAGAGAGTGTTAGATCGATGATGAGTTATTCAGATATACCCAAGTCGTTCTGGGGATATGCTATAGAAACAGCGGCTTACCTTCTAAACTTGGTACCTTCTAAGTCGGTTCCCAAGACTCCAATAGAATTGTGGACTGGTAGCAAACCAAGTCTAAGACATATTCGGATTTGGGGTTGTCCAGCACATGTGCTGAACAAAAACGCGACCAAGTTAGAATCTCGTACAGAAGTAAGGCTGTTTGTAGGCTATCCCATGGGAACGAAAGGTTATTCATTTTATAGTCCTAGGGATCGAGATATCATTGTTAGCACCAATGCTAGATTCTTAGAAGAAGACTATATAATGAACCATAAACCCATGAGTAGTATCGTTTTAGAGGAACTAGTGGGAGGGACAGATAATCCCCAAGTGCCAATAGTACAAGTAGAACAGCCACAAGAAAATGCACAACTTGACACTAGTACCACACCAGTGCCTCGTCGTAGTGGGAGGGTTGTTCGACAACCTAAAAAATTCATGTTATTGGGAGAGTCCTCGGACTTGGTCTCTGGTGAACATGATGAGGATCCCAGGACATACGAAGAGGCAATTCTAGATGTAGATGCAGATCTATGGCAAAAGGCAATGGAATCTGAGATGGAATCTATGTATTCCAATCAAGTTTGGGAGCTCGTGGAACCACCCAAAGGTGTAAAACCCGTTGGATGTATGTGGATCTACAAGAAGAAAAGAGGATCTGACAAAAAGGTGAAAGCCTGGAAAGCACGACTTGTTGCGAAAGGGTATACTCAGAAAGAAGGGATCGATTATGAGGAAACCTTTTCGCCGGTTGTTATGCTTAAGTCAATCCGGATTCTTTTATCTATAGCAGCTCATCTCGATTATGAGATTTGGCAAATGGATGTCAAGACAGCTTTCCTTAATGGAAGTCTTGAGGAAACCATTTATATGCAACAACCAAAAGGATTCATTAAGGAAGGCCAAGAGCATCTTGTTTGTAAGCTTAAGAGGTCTATTTATGGACTAAAACAAGCTTCTAGGGACTGGAATATTCATTTTGATCAGGCAGTCCAGTCATATGTATTTGATCAAAGTCCAAGCGAATCATGCGTGTATAAGAGGAGTGAGGGTAATACAGTGGTTTTTCTAGTGCTATATGTAGATGACATTTTACTCATTGGGAACAATGTTAAGATGTTGTCATCAGTAAAAGCATGGTTGTTCAAACAATTTGAAATGAAGGTTTTAGGTGAAGCGGCATACATCCTTGGGATCAAAGTAATAAGGGATCGCAAGAAAAGGATGTTGGCTTTATCTCAAGAGCTCTACATCGATGAAGTATTAGCTGGTTTTAACATGCAAAACTCTAAGAAAGGTTTTCTACCTTTTAAGCATGGAGTTGCTTTATCCAAGGAGCAATGTCCTTCGACACCTAAGGATATAGAGAGCATGAAAGCAGTTCCTTATGCCTCAGCATGTGGAAGCTTAATGTATGCTATGTTATGTACGAGGCCTGACATCTGCTTTGCTGTAGGCATGGTTAGTAGATATCAGTCGAACCTAGGTCAGGAACATTGGAGTGCAATAAAAACTATACTCAAGTACCTGAGAAGGACTAAGGAGTATATGTTAATTTACAAGGCCTTAGATCTATTTCCTTTGGGATATACTGATTCAGATTTTCAATCAGATAGGGATAAGAGGAAATCAACCTCGGGGTATGTTTTTACTTTGGGAGGTGGAGCCGTTATATGGAGGAGTGTAAAGCAGAAATGCATTGCAGACTCCACCATGGAAGCCGAGTACGTGGCGGCCTCTGAGGCTGCAAAGGAGGCTGTATGGTTCAGGAACTTTCTTTTGGACTTGGATGTGGTACCTAATTTGCCTATGAGCTTGACAGTGTATTGTGATAACACTGGTGCTGTGGCAAATTCGAAGGAACCGCGAGATCACAAAGCAGCTAAACATATTGAACGTAAGTATCATCTCATACGAGGAATCGTAAAGCGAGGAGATATAGTTGTGGCTCACATTTCATCAGAAGACAACCGGGCAGATCCTTTCACGAAGAGCTTGCCTGCCAAAGTTTTTGACAGGCATGTGGAAGCGATAGGAGTCAGATGGATGGACACATAGTTTTTTGTGTAATAGTGGATTAAATAAACACTGATATACTCATAGAATATTTTGAGTATAAGTGGGAGATTGTTGGTGTATACTGAAAATATTCATTTAAAGTATATACATTTATTTCTGGCCTATTTTATTGAGAATCATTTAAATGTTTATATGCTGTCTAAATATTATATATTGTGGACAATCTAGTATCAAATGGGATACAGAATATTTGATTATTAAATACGGTTTATATAATATAATAAGGTTCACAGCACAGGTGGTATTGGACAATCCACTGGTATGGCTGTAGTATTATTTAGAATAGTTTATATTGACTATTAAATAATACTAGTATACTTTGTGTATATTGAACATGATCAAATTTAGAATTGTTCCCTTATACTGATTAAGAAGGTGAACTAAGATTCTATGTTATTATTAATAATTAGGTTCTTAATCCGGATATAATAATTGACACGTGTATATTATTTACATGCTTTGATTTATATATGAAATAATTCTTATGAATTAAATCATTATATTTTGAGTGATGGAATAATATATATGGTGGATATTATTTATTGAAGGAATCCATGTCCTGATAATATTCGGGTTAATAATGTCCCCTTGAAAGCTCAAAAAGATTTAATTATGTGAAACCCTGCAGGTGGATTTATTCCGGCATAATTAAATAAAGGTTGAGTGGATGATCAAGGATAAAAGATTTTAATTAAATGAATTATCAGTAATTTATTTAATTAATGGACATGCGATATTTTAAACATGGGGAATTTAATAAGCAAATAATATTGGAACCGAATTAATTAATTAAATTACGGTATTAGGAAAGGTAGTGCAAATATTAATTCTTTAGTGGATTGAATTAATATTAAATGACATTGGGCTGGACTCGGAATGTCATTGGGAGGCCTAACCTAATTATCCATGATCCCTATTGTAGCCCTATATATATTCTTATTCTCTTCTTGCTTGGGGGGGTTAAGAAATTTTGTTAGCCACCCAGGAGCAAGAAGAGAGGTTAACTTGAGAAGACGAAGGCCACACTTTGCTCAAGGGAATTTGGGAATACAATAGAAGAGCGTGGGATCAACCGTTAACAAGGTGATTTTTCTATTCGTACTCGTTAATTTATTGTATCAAAAATCGCAGGGCCACGATCTGATTGTCCCAACATCTACCTCTCGGAAAACACCTCTATGGTATCCACACGAGCACCTTCAAGAACGTCTCACGAACTTGACTGCGGAATGGACGTACTAGCCTCTCTCTTGATTATTCGAGTTATATGTTTCTTCCTCTTTAGCTGCTACCTCCTCTAGGGTTTTTCTCAAAAACGTAATAGCCTCTTAACCTATCATTATTTATTTATAATGACTGATTAATAGGCCCATAACAGCAAAAACCCAACCCTAGTAGGTATAGGATTAAATAATAAAAATTTCTATTATTTAATTAATAACTAAGTCATACTTAATTATTATGGGCAGAAATACTCCTCTAATTCGAATTTATATTATCTCATTTAATTAAGTCTCACTCAATTAATATAATAAAATTTAAATAATCATCAATTAATTTAAATCTATAATTTAAATAACTATTCCTTTAAGTGCTCAATGTGTGTGACCCTATAGGCTATTATTTAATTGGCAATAATTTTATTCTCCAATAAAATTATAAACAATGAGCGGTATCTAGTAATACATCATTGCTACCCAATTAAACAATAACTAAATCGTGATTCGATAAAACCTTTCATGATTAATGTTTCCGTGTAATATAATCCTTTTAACCATATATATTATAGATTAAACTCGAGGCATGTATTTAGTCATCCTCTTCAACATTTAATCCGGGTTTACTTGATCCATGAGTAGACTATTAAAAACAAATCATTATTTGAGCACGGCCATGCATTTTATAGTCTCACTTAATCAAGAGGCCAATAATATCTCTCCTAATTATAGAAGGGTTAAATCCTTTATCTATCATTCATATTTCTCATACGACTCATGATATACCCGATGTCCACTTTTATCATCACCCGATCAAAGGTAACTTTTAATGTAGTCAAAGTATATTAATCCTAGTATAGAAATACAATGATCTCAAGTCAAAGGATCATTACACCAGTATCACTGTGAGTCTTTCTTATGACTTTATTAAACATGAAGAATCTCACTGTGGGTCTGTCCAGTACCATGTACTCCTACATGTACCTATGTATTGACTTTAGTATCTCCATACTCATAACCAATGAGATGTGGTTACCTGTCAAACAACATACTAATCTATCTATGTATTATTATTGTCCTATATAATAATACTCGACTAGGAACCTTTAAGAATATGATATATTATATAATCTCAAGTTCAAGTCATGTACTTAAACTATACAATGTGTATCATGATTCTAAGGACATTTATTATGCTAACAAATATATCGCAGTAATTAAAGTCATAATAAATACCTTTATTGAATGATCAAATGACATAAAGGTTTATTAAAAGAAACAATGTATTGCCTCTAGGGCACCTACACTAACACACCCTCCTCAGATACTATAAGGCTAACGCGCTGAATCGGTTGCCTTTCCCCTTTCCTTAATCACGGTTTGCCGTACCAGTGCCAGCTCTGATTGCCACTGTTTAATAATATTTAAATAGCAAGTATGAGCCAAAGAATGCCCAGCAAGTATATAGATACTAGATTAAACAACAACTCGCTAAAAAAAATACTTTTACCACTTTATAAAAAGAAACTTCTCCACTTAAAGATATATATACCTTTGAAAAGAAATCAACTCGAAAGTTTTTTATCAATCTTGAAATACTACTCACATGAAGGAATAAAAATATCTCAACAACTACTCAAAGTACTACTCGAATATAATTCAATAACTTCTCGGAACTGCTCAATTGATTTGAATGAATAAAATTCAACAATTGCTCGGATCAACACCCTAATCAACAGAACCACAAAGGCATCGGTTAACAGTTAGGGTATCAATGATTGGACATCTTCTCGAAACACCTACTCAAGTAATGGATGATCAGTCCATTGTCACTACTCGTTTTCTATCGATAGAGGGATGTGTCGACGTCTCGACCATCCTAAATACTACTCAATTGGGCCGGTGCGTTACTCCGGTCACTTTTGTCACCTCTAGTCCAGAATATAAGGTGTTGAAATCTTCGATCACATTCAACAATGAATCTCTTAGGCGTCACGGCAAAATAACACGTGCACCTTTATTTATTTTCAATAAAATACTACTCCAATATCGTTTAGAAGCAATGAACGATAAACACTTCCAATAATTTAGTTTTCCTCTCGAATGAGTAAATATTTATGAAAACCATTCTGATTATGGGTTCGAAATGAGGTGACCCATATCAGTATTCTCAATTTACTGCATATATAACCCCACTCTTAAATATAAATATTTTATTGTATGAAAATATTATTTAATATATCTCTTTCATCTCCACTACGAGTACGAATGATGTATCTCGATAAATGTCCCAACAATATGGACCAACTCATGAAATAATTTGAACATCTCGGGTAATAATATCTGGATAATAGCTCAACAATAATAAATATGCAGGTAAATTGCATGAATAAAATCCGGTATAAACAACTAGATAAAATACTTGCATTTGTATTTTGAAAACTTAATTAGCATACTTATGCATTTAAAAAATATATAAATACTCTGAACAATAGAGTATGTACTAGTAAACTTTCCTGGTACTCTTGATGTAGCAGGGCTCGTAGCGAAATCCGACAATCTAAACAAAGTCAAGACACGCGATTAATCCGCTATACGATCCACTTATAACACAATACTCAGACACTTAGCCAATCATAAACAAGGCACTAAGGGGTCCCACTAGACTCGTACTAAGTCCACGTTAGTCGACAACCACTTAAGTCATAAGTTTGGTTCGAAACCAATCCTCGAATTCAAGTTATACTTAAACGCTTATAAGTTTGGTTTCTAAGTCGTGTTCTTAGTGGTTTTCAATTGCCCTCGAAAAATAATCTTTTTAACTCGAAACCTTCGTACACACCTTGCTAACTGTTTTTAACATTTTATCACCAAATTTCACCTTTTGAAACAACTTTTAGGGGTCACGAACATACCATCAAAGTAGGTACATTTCTGAAAAGAAATCTTATGAACCATTTTCACTGAAACTAGCATAACTCTTAAACAGTAAACTCTTTTAATGCGATTCTTGTGGAAAAATAAACTAGACATCCATACCGACACAACCATATGCAGTGGTGATTTTAGAAATAATATTATGGTCTCGGGGCTAACTATTTTTATGGGTTAACAAAATTTGGCCATTACGACGGCTATATCTCGGACATTTCCATTTTACGATTACTCCAAACAACCAACCAAAACAAGCCATCCATTCTCAACATCAACCAACATCCATTTTACATCTATAAAGTCCAGTGGTGAGACTAAAATCCATCACCCATCATTTTACAAATCAAAACAAAGCCAAACAACCACTAAACCCCTTATACTAACTCATCTTTACACTAACATCAAAACTCCATCAAAACTCACAAAAACTCAAAGCATGGTTTAGGGTTTTACCTTCCTTGAAGCTCACTAACAAAGCTTGATACACCTTTGAATAGCCTTGGGTAGCCTTAACAAAGCCTAAAAAGCCATGAAGAATCATAAAAACAACTTAAAACAATATTCCTTACTATTCATCATCACTTTGTAAAATCTGTATAAAATCGAAAATTTAGAGATTGGTTCTCAAATTTTTACCACAACTTCTACTCTTCCAGGGATTTCTTTTGAGTCCTAGATCATCACAAGTGGATGCTTGAAGCTCGACTTATTGGCTTTCTAAGGTGAGAGGTCGAAACTGCCAAGGTCTTGGACAGTTTCGGTTCTTCAACTTGGAGGATGGATTTGACTAGGCTACACTCCTTTGTTGGCCATGAAATTTTAAACGTATGTTATACATATAATGAGGAAGATGTTGTTCAAATTTGGTGATTTATGAATGGATAGAAGTGGAGATATGAATTTTTCTTTGGCATGTGTTTCTGCTGGGCAGTTTGTAGAATTTTTGTGTTTCTTTTGTTTTCTTTGCCTTATTTTGAATAATATCTATCTAATACTCTTATATTTCAACCTCATATCTTTTAATGTGTTGTTGATCATCTATTGGAGCCAAGTGTTGGTGGTCTAGTGGTCCAAATGTCATCCTTAAAACTCATTACTCCATTTTAGTAACATTACTTCCATGTCCTTGCCTTATCTTCACTTCTTCCACCAATGTCCTTCCTTTTCCTCTTATTCACTCAAGTGGTTTCCTTCCTTTACACACCAATATCAGCTCTTAATTATTATTGGGCCGAAATTTGGGCTTGCCCCATGTATTTGGGCCTTGTGTTTGGGCTTCGTTAATAGTTCTCTCGTCGTTTGATTCAACGAATGATTTCTGTGATCGTCTCAGTGGTTTCTCCTTTGTAAATCTCTTGGATATATATTACCCTCTCCTAAATTTTACTCTAAGGAGTTGGGGTGGTTCTAATCCTCAAACAGATATTAAATCCAATATCCTTTATATGTTCTCTTCATCTCAGAAAACGTTCTCTCGATTTCTCAATCATTCTCTATTCCTCCACTATGGGATTTTATTCTAAATCCTATATTCCTCATATAATATATCCCTTCTTGGATTTCTATTACTCATGATCCTCAATTTATAAACCATAATTCATTCCCTTAATCGCTTAATCTCGTTGCAAAGTTCTAGCGATTTCTAGAACGCTCGTTATACTAACTCAGGGGTTTTCGTTCTGAATCCTTAAATCTCATTAAATAAAATAATAAAATATAAAATCCTTGAATCCTTAATTTAAATATATCGCTTGTCTTGATCGCATTGATATGCTCTTTACTGCTCGGTCAAATATTCCATAAAAATAAACTTTGGATTTTCTGAATTCCGATCGCGTTTACATACACTTGTTTACTCCGTGGATCATTAATATAACTTCGAAATATCCATTTTCTATCCCGTACATAGGATGACATGAAAAATTTTCTTAGTCCTCAAAATCACTATTCATCCATAATTTCACTATTCATCCATGCAAAGCACTATTCATCCCAAAAATGAAATCTTTCTCAAGTACAGAAATTTGGATTATTACAGTCTCGCCTCCTTAAAAGGATTCCGTCCTCGGAATCAATGTTCGCAATAACTAAGGTTGCTTATCTCGTACTCTACTCTATAATGTCTTCTCATTGCTTCTACTAGTTTTATGCTTTCATATCTCGATGATAAACTCTCATGCTATACCGTCTATTCCACCTTTGATACTCTTTTCCCATTCTTTAGCATACCTCTATGTTCATATCGACTCATTATTTGTATACGCATTTACGATAATAAATAAACGTGTACCTGCTATCTCGTCCATCTCCCTTATGCCATCAGCCACCGTCATTTTAAAAATCCTAGCGATCGATTGGTTGCTATTAACTCCACTACTTTGTCGTGATGTTGTTGGTCCCATTGCTGGCGCTTTACAATCCCTAGACCACGGTTATAACACCTACCTTCCGTTTTGCACATACTCTCGTATGCTACTTTCCACATGTCTATTTTAATCCCTCTTTCCTACTTAGGGTATTAGCCACCACATTGGCCTTCCCCGAGTAGTAATTATTACACCTCGAAATCCTTCATCAATTATACCCACTTCCTTCGTTTATCCTTATCCTGACTCTATCCTCAAAATACACCTTACCCTTAATAGTAAATTTCAATTATGCCTTAAAACTCCTCATATCCTTTTCTCTTACTAATCATCAAATATACCTCTTTCTTCTCATCTTTTATCCTCCTTAATCAATTCACTCTCAGCCTTTACCATGGTTGCTTCTTATACCTATATCACATAGTCCCTTATCTAAAACACTGCATCATTATATACAATCTATTGTTTCAATCCCTGTTGAAATCTTCCAGCTCCTTCCTCCTCCAAAACCATACATAATACCATCATACTCTTCTTGTTTTGTTTCCATCTATAAAATCCACTCTATCTATCTCTTCTACACTTCCCTAAAAGTCACAGCCTCACTCGATTCAACCTATCCCAATATGGTTTAGTCTAATAAAACTGCATACCCATGAAATATTTATTTATGAAAACAAAACAGTACATATATGTACATATACACATATATATATATATATACATATATATACCTGCAGTTATATATATATATATATATATATATATATATATATATATATATATATATATATATATGCATATTTATGTAGACATATCTCTATATACTCATTTATATATTAAAAAAATTTAAACATAATAAATAAATCATGGATACACATTTTTCTCGTCCTAATTGATTCTACTACTAGTATTGGCTATTATGCCTCCACCCTAACTACCCCTTGAGGCTCTACTATATAACTTCCATATCGGTTTCCGTGTTTCTAGTTCTCCTTCTCTTGTCTCAAGGGTATCACATAAACAGTCCCTATCCTTATCGACTCATATCATCTCTAAAAAATACCATAACTACCTTACTCAACCACTAAGGGTCTTACTTAACTCATCTTTGGTACTACCCCTAGTGGTCCAACCAAAAACTCTACATAAGCTCTTTCGTCATTTTCTTATCTTGTCATAACTTCTCCTACTCTCGCTCTAAGGTTTATAACCTACTGCTCTGATACCATATCTGTAACGCCCCCAAATTCCCTACAGGAATCCAGGTCGTCACATCTCTTGCGGAATATTCAATCACCTGCTAAAAATATAATCTATCATAATATTCATAACAACTCCCTATTTTACTCCACGGGTTATAGCCTTAGAACAAGCACACAATAATTCAAAAGTTATTACATCTCAAATTCACTTCCTAGAATCTCTGAAATACTATTACCACTTCAAAGTACTAGTTAATATGGCATTAAACAACTTCTTTCCAGCTTGCACCCTGCTCAGATACTATAAGGCTAACGCGCTGAATCGGTTGCCTTTCCCCTTTCCTTAATCACGGTTCGTCGTACTAGTGCCAGCTCTGATTGCCACTATTTAATAATATTTAAATAGCAAGTATGATCCAAAGAATGCCCAGCAAGTATATAGATACCAGATTAAACAACAACAACTCGATAAAAAAAATACTTTTACCACTTTATAAAAAGAAACTTCTCCACTTATAAGGATATATATACCTTTGAAAAGAAATCAACTCGAAAGTTTTTTATCAATCTTGAAATACTACTCACATGAAGGAATAAAAATAGCTCAACAACTCCTCAAAGTACTACTCGAATATAATTCAATAACTTCTCAAAACTACTAATTGATTTGAATGAATAAAATTCAACAACTGCTAAGATCAACACCCTAGTCAACAGAACCACAAAGGCATCGGTTAACAGTTAGGGTATCAATGATTGGACTTCTTCTCGAAACGCCTACTCAAGTAATGGATGATCAGTCCATTGTCACTACTCGTTTTCTATCGATAGAAGGATGTGCCGACGTCTCGACCATCCTAAATACTACTCAATTGGGCCGGTGCGTTACTCCGGTCACTTTTGTCACCTTTGGTCCAGAATATAAGGTGTCGAAATCTTCGATCACCTTCAACAATAAATCTCTTAGGCGTCACGACAAAATAACACGTGCACCTTTATTTATTTTCAATAAAATACTACTCCAATATTGTTCAGAAGCAATGAACGATAAACACCTCCAATAATTTAGTTTTCCTCTCGAATGAGTAGAGGAAATATTTATGAAAAGTGTTCTGATTATGGGTTCGAAATGAGGTGACCCATATCAGTATTCTCAACTTACTGGTTAGGGATGGGCATTCATCCCGGCCCGCCCGATCCCGATCCGATCCCCGCACCGAACGGGGCGAGAATTCGGGGAATTTTTCGGGTACGGGCCGGGGAGCGGGGACAACTTTCAAAAAAAATCGGGGAGCGGGCCGGGGCCGGGTTTTTATGTCTCCCCGGCCCGATCCCCGACCCCCGCCCCGATTTTCAATCCTGACTCGATTTCACCACACTTTAATACACACACACACACACACACACACACACACACACACATATATATATATATATATATATATCTTAATAATCATATATTAATATAAACGAATTTCCAATACTTCATATTGGAAACAAAATGATGTTTTAATTTTATATGTTTTTCTTAAATAACTTCATTTCCATGTTATTTATAATTGTTTTTTTAAGTAATATTTTTTTTATCTTAATTTAGTGCATTTGAGCTCACTAGTTAATGTTTAAAATTATTTAAAATTATTTTTTGTTTAAATAAAATTCCCCGATTCCCCGCGGGGATCCCCGTTACCCGTTTGGGCCGGGGACGGGGAATGAAAAATAGTCCCCGACGGGGATCGGGCCGGGGACGGGGATCGGGTTTGAATTCGGGGATGGGGGCGGGGATAGCACTCCCCGGCCCCGAAGTGCCCCGACGCCCATCCCTACTTACTGTATATATAACCCCACTCTTAAATATAAATATTTTATTGTATTAAAATATTATTTAATATATCTCTTTCATCTCCTCTGCGAGTACGAATGATGTATCTCGATAAACATCCCAACAATATGGACCAACTCATGAAATAATTTGAACATCTCGGGTAATAATATCCGGATAATAGTTTAACAATAATATATATGCAGGTAAATTGCATGAATAAAATCCGGTATAAACAACTAGATAAAATACTTGCATTTATGTTTTGTAAACTTAATTAGCATACTTATACATTTAAAAAATATATAAATACTCTGAACAATGGAGTATGTACTAGTAAATTTGCCTGGTACTCCTGATGTAGCAGAGCTCGTAGCGGAATCCGACAATCTAAACAAAGTCAAGACACACGATTAATCCCCTATATGATCCACTTATAACTCAATACTCAGACACTTAGCCAATCATAAACAAGGCACTAGAGGGTCCCTCTAGACTAGTACTAAATCCACGTTAGTCGACAACCACTTAAGTCATAAGTTTGGTTCGAAACCAATCCTCGAATTCAAGTTATACTTAAACGCTTATATGTTTGGTTTCTAAGTCGTGTTCTTAGGGGTTTTCACTTGCGCAATCTCGCCTTACGCATTTTTATAAAATCGAAAAATAATATTTTTAACTCGAAACCTTCACACACACCTTGCTAACTGTCTTTAACATTTTATCACCAAATTTCACCTTTTGAAACAACTTTTAGGGGTCTCGAACATAGCATCAAAGTAGGTACATCTCTGAAAAGAAATCTCTTGAACCACTTTCACTGAAACTAGCATAACTCTTAAACCGTAAACTCTTTTAATGCGATTCTTGCGGAATAATAAACTAGACATCCATACCTACACAACCTTATGCAGTGGTGATTTTAGAAATAATTTATGGTCTCGGGGCTTACTATTTTTATGGGTAACAAAATTTGGCCATTATGACGGCTATATCTCGGACATTTCCATTTTACGATTACTCCAAACAACCAACCAAAACAACCCATTCATTCTCAACATCAACCAACATCCATTTTACATCTATAAGTCCGGTGGTGAGACTAAAATCCATCACCCATCATTTTACAAATCAAAACAAAGCCAAACAACCACTAAACCCCTTAACATGAACTCATCTTTACACTAACATCAAAACTCCATCAAAACTCACAAAAACTCAAAGCATGGTTTAGGGTTTTACCTTCCTTGAAGCTCTAACAACACAAAAAAAGCTTGATACACCTTTGAATAGCCTTGGGTAGCCTTAACAAAGCCTAAAAAGCCATGAACAAATCATAAAAACAACTTAAAACACTATTCCTTACTATTCATCATCACTTTGTAAAATCTGTATAAAATCGAAAATTTAGAGATTGGTTCTCAAATTTTTACCACACCTTATACTATTCTAGAGATTTCTTTTGAGTCCTAGCTTATCACAAGGGAATGCTTGAAGCTCGACTTATTGGCTGTCTAAGGTGAGAGGTCGAAACTGCCAAGGTCTTGGACAGTTTCGGTTCTTCAACTTGGAGGCTGGATTTGACTAGGCTACACTCCTTTGTTGGCAATGAAATTTTAAACTTATGTTATAAATATAATGAGGAAGCTATGGTTCAAATTTGGTGATTTATGAATGGATAGAAGTGGAGATATGAATTTTTCTTTGGCATGTGTTTCTGGTGGGCAGTTTGTAGAATTGTTTTTGTTTCTTTTTGTTTTCTTTGCCTTCTCTTGAATAATATCTATCTAATACTCTTATATTTCAACCTCATCTCTTTTAATGTGTTGTTGATCATCTATTGGAGCCAAGTGTTTGTGGTCTAGTGGTCCAAATGTCATCCTTAAAACACATTACTCCATTTTAGTAACATTACTTCCATGTCCTTGCCTTATCTTCACTTCTTCCATCAATGTCCTTCCTTTTCCTCTTATTCACTCAAGTGGTTTCCTTCCTTTACACACCAATATCAGGTCTTAATTATTATTGGGCCAAAATTTGGGCTTGCCCCGTGTATTTGGGCCTTGTGTTTGGGCTTCGTTAAAAGTTCTCTCGTCGTTTGATTCAACGAATGATTTCTGTGATCGTCTTAGTGCTTTATCCTTTTGTAAATCTCTTGGATATATATTACCCTCTCCTACATTTTACTCTAAGGTGTTGGGGTGGTTCTAATCCTTAAACAGATATTAAATCCAATATCCTTTATATGTTCTCTTCATCTCAGAAAACGTTCTCTCGATTTCTCAAGCATTCTCTATTCCTCCACTATGGGATTTTATTCTAAATACTATATTCCTCATATAATATATCTCTTCTTGGATTTCTATTACTCATGATCCTCAATTTATAAACCATAATTCGTTCTCTTAATCGTTTAATCTCATTGTAAAGTTCTAGCGATTTCTAGAACGCTCGTTATACTAACTCGGGGGTTTTCGTTCTGAATCCTTAAATCTCATTAAATAAAATAATGAAATATAAAATTCTTGAATCCTCAATTTAAATATATCACTTGTCTTGATCGCATTGATATGCTCTTTACTGCCCGGTCAAATATTCCATAAAAATAAACTTTGGATTTTCTAAATTCCGATCGCGTTTTCATACACTTGTTTACTCCGTGGATCATTAATATAACTTCAAAATATCCATTTTCTATCCCGTAAATAGGATGACATAAAAATTTTTCTTAGTCCTCAAAATCACTATTCATCCATAATTTCACTATTCATCCATGCAAAACAATATTCATCCAAAAAATGAAATTTTTCTCAAGTACAGAAATTTGGGTTATTACACAGTCATTCAGAAAATATGGTGTTTTGGTAGGTCGTGTACTTCTTCTAACTTCAGGAGCTGATAATGTAGAAGTAAAAGATTCAGAAGTAGGAATTTCAGTATGAATGGAACTAGAATCAGAAGTGAAAGGTATTTGAAACACTTTTGATATGGAACTGAAATCATATGGTGAAAGTTGAGTAATAGATGGTAAAAAAAAAAAACTTGAACTGAGTATTTGATGTAGCTGATTCAAAGTGAAATGGAAAATGTTGCTCATGAAAAATAAGATCTCTGGAGACAGATACTTGCAGGGTAGTAACATTAAGTACACTGTATCCTTTTTGGCCTGCTGGATAACCAAGAAAAACATGGGGAGTAGCTCTTGGTTCAAACTTTGCTCTCTGTGGTGCTTTAGTTGATACAAAACACAAACAGCCAAATACCTTCATATAAGATACGTCCGGTGCTTCATGAATGAATCTTTCATAAGGACTATTATTCTGCAAAATCTGAGAAGGCATTCTGTTAATAAGATGTGCAGCACAAAGTACACATTCTCCCCAAAACTGAATTGGCACTTTAGACTGAAAAAATAGTGCTCTAGAGGTTTCCAACAAATGTCTATGCTTTCGTTCAACTATACCATTCTATTGAGGACTATAATCACATGTTCTTTGATGACTTATGCCTTGTGCATTAAAAATTTCTTGTAATTTGCCTTTGCACAACTCAAGAGCATTGTTAGTTCTTACTGTCTGAATAGATAGATGATATTGAGTACTAACAAAAGAAATGAAATCCTTGAAAACTTGAAAAACATCAGATTTATTCTTCAATAAAAAGACCCAAGTCATTCTAGTACAATCATCTACAACTGTAAGAAAGTATCTACAATTGTTATAAGTTGATTCCTTATAAAGACCCCATATGTCCAAATGTAATAAAGAGAAAACAACTGTAGTCTTTGTATGACTATGATGAAAAGATTATCTAGTCTGCTTTGCAATTGGACACACTTGACAGATATTATCCAATGTACAAAACTTGTTGAAAACATTCTTCATGTGATGTAATCTAGAAATTGGCATATGTCCCATCCTAATATGCCAAAGCTTGATCTTAGTTTGATCTTCTGTCTGAGATGCTTCTGCTACTACTGTACTTATATAATCTTGATTCCCATGTCCAGCAAAATAGTACAATCCATTCTTTAGTTTACCAAGAAGCTGTTGATTCATTGATGCACTCTGAAGAAAACATTGATTATCATTGAAAGCCATTGAAAGCCACTGTACACTGTAAATCTTGACAAATCTTATGGGTTGGCTGGAATTGATCGCCGGAGATGGTGACCGGAGCAGGGAAGAAGATGATGGTGGTGGATTAGATGAGTGATAAAAAAATAAAATTTGAAATATTAGTTATGTGGCTAGAATTTAGTTTGGATATAAAAAATGTGTGGTTAGGATCACTAATTGGGGGTTCTCATTTGAACAAGACCCAAATAATCTAAATATTGAGTGCTAAAAACTTATTTCTTGTTATCCAGATCCTAATTTGATTCTCACTTAATTTCAAAAGTATTAACAAAAAATACTCATTTATAAGATTTATAAACATAATTATCAAAAAAAAAAACCAAAAAACATTTAGGTCATTTAGTTTTCTTATTTAAGTTTATAAAATGAAGTGCATTTATGATTTTTGTAATATCTTCAAGCATAATCATCACAAGACTACTTGTAATTTATTAGATAATTTTGTATAAAAATATCAAATCTCAGTTATTTTTTAATTTTTCATTAACATCGAATAAGTATTTTATGAGACTAAACAAATATTAAATTAATTTTTTGTTATTTTTTGGTGACCCACAAGTTTCATATATATAATGTATATAAAATTTTGATACCCTTCAATTTCAGGTGATATCCTAAACATTTGTTTTGGTGGTCATATCTAAGGATCAGTCTGAAACTAATTAATTTGTAATCTATTTTTTGCATTCCATATTTTGTATTTTGTTGTTACAAATAAATTTGTGTTTGATAAAGAAAGAATGCCCAAAATACCCACTTACCAAAATACCCGTTTTCAAAAATGCTGCCCAAAATACGCACGGGATACGCCGTTTGCATCGGCGTATCAGAAGTCACTGTAGCTCGCCAGAAAAACAAACAACTCGCCAGAAAAGTGGAGAGCTCTGTGAACGGCGACTTCCGGCGACTTCGACCTTCTCGTCGATTCCCCAACCTTGCGTCGTCTCCCACCCTCCAAATCATCACTACAAGACCACCTACTCATCGCCTTTATCATCAGGTTATCTGTTTGTCTCAGCTGGCCCCGCAGGGGCGTGCAAAGCTCTCGCCGGAAAACTCGAATCGGAAAAAGTCCTGATTTGGGCGTTCTCATTCCGGCAAAACAAACGATAAAACAGTGGTATAGGATTGTATAGGATTGAAAGACGAATCGAATGGTGTGTACAACGTAACTGGAAAGTTAAGCTTGAGAGAGAACGGAGAGATCGAATTTTTTCGATCGAAATCGCCGTAATCGCAAGCTCTGGGGACGATGATGATGACGTCAGATACGCCATTCGAAAATGCGTATCTCCTAATACGCTTGTTGCAGATGCGTATGTGGTAGCACATACGCCCATGTTAGAGGCGTATCATATGGATACGTTGATGCTGTAGGCGTGACAGCACATACGTTGATGGTGTAGGCGTATGTGATGGGTATTTTGGGCGGTGCTTCTGCGCGGTGGATATTTTGGTTATGAAAGATTAAAAAGTGGGTATTTAGGGCACTCACCTGATAAATGTGCCTAATTACATATTTAAATTTTGTATATTAAAGTAAATTTATATCATGTACATCAATGTCATTTACAATTTATACCCTATATGAAATAAATATTATAAAATTATCAGAATTTTAAATTTTATTGCAGACTAGGAAGATACATTCCTTTAACCAAATTCAACCATTTACAATCATGTTTATTTTATTAGACTGTTTTCTAAAGATAAATCAATTACAAAATGTTATTACAGTAAAATTTTAATAAATTAATAATCATAAATAGATGGTTCATTATTAATAATCATAAATAGATGGTTCACTATAAATTAATATTATTAAAATATTTTTGATTCTAACGTAATAATTATAAAATAAATTTAATTTCAATTAAATAATAATTTATTAAATTAAAAAAATTTACAATCACTATGATAGTAATTTATAAAGGTTTTACTGTTTATAAACAGCAAAGAGTAACCAAAGAGTGACATGACATAATTAAAGTTGTAAATAAGTCAATAATTAAAGTTGTAAATAAGTCAATGAAGTAATAAATAAAAAAAGAAGCGTCTAAAATCCAAAGGAAAAGTATCCCCCAGTCCAAGCAGCCCTAAAACAGCGTTAACGGACCCACACGGTGTTATTTGACGGAAGCGGAGAAAACAAACCACAACAACAAAGGGAGACGTTTAACGGAGTGAAACGAACCAGACGGCTAACGAATATAAGTGACCCCAACAACAATATTCATTTTCAAATTCCCACTTTATACACACAGATCATCATATAAAAGTGCGTATGCGTATATACACACAAATACTTACACATTTATAAAAGGAGTAGTTATACTGGAATTCGTGTCCGGCGAGTGGTTGTCATTTGCAGACATTAGGGCCCATTTTTAATCATTTTTCCCATTATCGGTAAGTTTTGTTGCTATTTGTGTTGTGTTTACGCTTTTTGAGATTTGTCAAGTGATTTTAGGCTCTTTTTTTTTGTTGCGATTTAGTTTGTGGAAATGGCGTGGAAGGACATAATCTTCATTCCCAAGTTCAGAGAGGCGTTTCAGGTTGGATTTGCGCTCTTTTTGCTTTCGATTTCGTTTATGCTGCTGTATTGTGTGTTTGTATTTTTATCTCAAGTTTTGGAGATGTGTGAGCGTGTGTGTGTAATTTCAGTTTCATTTATTAACATCAGTTTTGCCGTTGTTTTTGTTGCGTGTACTGTAATTTAATAGATCACAGTGTGTGTACTGTGTTTCGCAGTTTAATTCATCGGTGTGGGTGTGTGTTTTTGTAGTCTCCGTATAATTTATTAAAATTAGTTTTTTGGAAGTTCGGTGAGATGTGTGTATATTAGAGTTCTCTCTCTCTCTCTCTCTCTCTCTCTCTCTCTGTGTGTGTGTGTGTGTTTATTTTTTTTTTTAATTTCAGTTCCAAATTTCGCAATATGAGTTTAATTATGTCGTCGCTTTCAGGTTCTCAAGGTCTATGAACCTGTAGGGGGGGGGGGGATTGTTTATTCTATCAGTTCATTATTGCACTGTTGATGTTTATTCTTACATACGTTGTGTTTCTAAACAAGCTGGTGGCAAAACATTACTATATGAGTATATGTAAATTCCTAGTTGAAGAGTCAAGGCAAATTTCATTGTTTGTATTTAGGTTTATGAATTTTCGTTAGGTCTTGCATTTCTCTATTTTTCCAGGTGTTGCTATGTATGATCACAATTACTTGAGTCATGACTATTTCAAAGTAGCATTTCATTATGTTTCAAGTGCTATTACAGTAACATTGATGATCACTATGAATTGACTACGTCCATGTGACATTTCGTTATGTTTCAGGTGCTATTACAGTATTATATATGATCACATTGACTTGATTAACAATTTAAATCATTGTTTTATAGTCAATAACCTTGAATTATGCAACATCCTAGATATTTACCAATATTAGTCCTTGTCTTAGAATGAGTAATGAACATTTGACCTTGCGTTTTTTTTTTGGAATTCCAAAGTCCAAACCATAAATCTTAATCTCAATTCTTAATTTGCAAAGAAAAACAAGGTCTAGATTATTTGGTTCGCGAACTAATGCTTGTTACTTGCTTAAGTCACTTTTTGTCTTGTGGAATGAATTCATCAGTTGGTTATAACCGTTTAGTAATCAGAAATGCAATTCACTGATCTTCTTTTGTGTTTTCTATTCATGAACAGGGCAGGACAAGGGAGGTTGAGCTTGGAATGCATACCATCAGGTCTCATGGAGCCACAGTTGCAAGGAGTCATAAGCATGACTGGGTTATCTTGCTACTACTTGTGATCATAGAGATCATCTTGAATATCATACATCCATTCTATCGCTTTGTTGGGAAAGATATGATGGAGGATTTGAAGTATCCAATGAAGGACAACACAGTGCCTGTGTGGGCTGTTCCGGTGAGTTTATTTTCTACAGTGGTGTCAGTGTAGGTTATTATTATTATTATTTTAATGTTGTCCAGTGAACAATTTTTTGATTTCTTGATGCATCTGCATTCAATAAGCTATTGCAGTTTGTAATCTCCTGTTGATTTTTCTGAAGAAAGCATTGCTGATTACCTGTTCTGGTTATGATACAGATATATGCAGTTTTGTTGCCAATTGTTATTTTCAACCTCTTTTATCTCTGGAGGAGAAGTGTTTATGACCTGCATCACAGTGTTTTAGGTGACTATCCTGATCTGTTTAGCAATTGCTGATTGAGGCTCTTGTACATCACCTTGTAACTATCTCCTACTGAGGAATGCTTATACTGAATAGTGACTTGAGCTGTATTCTCAATATGCAGGCCTCTTATTCGCGGTACTGATAACTGGCGTCCTTACGGATTCAATAAAGGATGCAGTCGGCCGTCCTCGGCCTGATTTCTTCTGGCGTTGCTTTCCTGATGGCAAAGACGTATGTATTCAAATTTCTTTTAACCTATAAACTATTGACATTAATGTTTCCGTTTTACTTTGAAGATAAATGAACTTGGAAACTCAGTTACTCTATAATTTAAGAGGATAACACTGGCTCTTATTAAATGTTGTGTTAATTTGTGATTGTGATTTGAGTGAAGATGCCAATTATAAGACATGTTCTGTTAAATCAAGGTGAAACGCAACTGGAATAAAATCACATTTGGAAATTTAAGCTTTAGCCTATAGGTGTTGAATTACAAAGTAGCAGAATCACAAGTTGTAATTGCATATCTTCTTATTTTTCTGCTTTTCCCAATTTTAAGACTTTGAATTGATCGGTATGACTACAACTGTTTATTAATGTATTAGAAGTGGGTCAGTTTGTTCCTTGCACTCATAGTGCTGCAAAATTATTGTCCAAGTGGTTGTGCTTTGGGTTACTTGCCTCTTAGATTATAGGTATTAATAATCTAATGTAGGTAATAAGCACTTGTTATTGTATAATTGCAATTATATTACCACAGTCTAGTTTTATATACTTAATTTCTCATATCCATGTTTTCGTACTGTTGTTTCAGTTTTATGACCAGTGGGGCAATGTTATATGTCATGGTAAAACGCATGAGATAAGGGAAGGACACAAGAGCTTTCCAAGTGGTCATACTTCATGTAAGCATGCTTCTTACTCTATAATACATAAATTGTAAATTAATCCTTTATAAAATTTATAGTATAATGACCTCAAAAGTTAAGACACGCGGAACAAAAACATTGCTTCAGTTTTCCAGCCTAGTATCTCAAACACTTCCCCATGTACAAAAGTTTCTCAAATTTGAACTGAAAATAGCAAATACTACTTTGATCGCCAAATCGCCTTATACTGTATAGATGTCCTAATATTTGAAGCCGCTAAAACACACTAGTAATTATTTTGTAATCTGGTATTTTCGTGCATGTATACTTGTTTATTGTACCAGTAGACTGATTCTACGAAGGGTTTCCGTTAAATCATAAATATGACATGTTAGCATGATGCTATTGCAGGGTCCTTTGCAGGGTTGGGGTTTCTCTCTTTGTACTTGGCTGGAAAGATAAGAGCATTTGATCGTACAGGACATGTGGCAAAACTTTGCATTGTCTTTCTTCCTCTCCTTGCTGCTGCCCTTGTTGGTGTATCTCGAGTGGATGACTATTGGCACCATTGGCAGGATGTGTTTGCAGGGGGTCTCCTGGGTTTGTTCTCCACATTTGCTTGCCAAGTTTATTAAATTATTATACTTGTGTTTTATTGTTGAAATGTGGCTGTTACTTATACTCTTTTTTATTGAACTCCAGGGCTCTTCGTGGCAACAATGTGCTATCTTCAGTTCTTCCCACCACCATATCACACTGATGGTAGGCCCTTTAGCTCTCCTTTCACTTTTTTTGTTCATCATCTTACTTTCTGGCAGTTATTCACTATATACTGCTTATGGCATACCAAGTTCTAAATCACTTGGTCTTAGTTCTTTATTGCAATTGGTTGGTTAGTCTGGTGTTTACTGAAATAATACGACAATATAGTAGTAGACCGGGGTTTTAATTTTTGTGTTATATATCATGTCTCAAGTGTTATTATAGTAGTCAATACTTGCACAATTAGCATGATATTAGTCATGTTGATTTGTACCACTGCAATACCAATCAGAACTTGACATTGCAGCTAAAACTATGTTAAATTTTCTATTGTGATTCCCAAAATATTGTTCAAGGTGCTTATGCTTTAGAATCTATATGATTTTGTTTTAGGCTGGGGTCCATACGCACATTTTGATGCTGTAGAAGAATCACGCTCTAATGCTCCTGCGAATGGATTTGACATGCATGAGACACAGTTTCAACCTGCAAGGAATGCTGAATTTGTGACCGTGCCTTTAGGCCACAACTCAAGCTTGCAGCTGAATGACATGGAAGCTGGCAGAATATAGGGCTGTTACTCTGATTTGTATCTTTCCTAGCCTAGTTATATCTAGCTCTGTCTATAGGCTCTTGCCTCGTGTATAAATCACCTAGTAGTTTTTGGAAACACGTATATACTGGATGAGATATTAGTTGATTACATTAGACTGGGTTTCAGCCTTCAGGATATTGGCACTTTCACAATAGGGTACTAAAACTTGGAGAATAATTTGCATGCTTTCTATCTACCCAAAAGGATTCACGAGGTACACAAAATTTTCCATAAAGCAGATAAAGGACAGAATATAAAATAATATAATGAGGACAAACTGTAACATCAGAAGAAAAGCAACTAAGCAAGAAACGAACCGTAGGAGAATTTTATTGTTTGCCTTGTTGGAACAACGGAACTGTAGCCTGTGGGAGGGAAATGAATTTGAACGGGTCCGATTCTTGTTAAAATATCCATTATTTTCACTCGTTTTCTCACTATCAAGTCTTCCATCGTTTTATTGTCAAAAAAAAAAAAAAAAAAGTCTTCCATCGGTTTTGTACATTTACGGTTTTTGTAGAAAGAATGACATTTTTACCATAAGTTTTTTAATTTTTTTTATCAAAATAACGAATTGCGGGATGGGTGATCAAAACTTCCGGCCAGTTACGCATTTCGAAAATGCGTAATGCAAAATAATAAAACTTATATTATGCATGTCTCAGATGCGTAATATATATATATATATATATATATATATATATATATATATATATATATATATATATATATATATATATATATATATATATATATATAAAACAACATCCGCAACTAGAAAAAGTAGAATAGACATCGTCCCTTGACATCGGTTCAGGATGTCACCGATGTAAAAACTATCAATGACATCGGTCGACAAAAAACTGATTTCTTTGATATATTATGAAAGCACATTGTAAGCCAACCGATGTCATTGACATATCAATGACATCAGTCAAAAATACAACTGATGTCTTTGACATATCAATGACATCGGTTAAAAAATAACCGATGTCTTTGACATATTATGACATCAGTCAAAATAAATCGATGTCTAAAGTTGGCTTAAAAAAATTTGTTTTCCGCGCCCACACAATTAACTTTCCCCGCTTAATACCAAAATAATTTTCCCCCTTAGCCAATTTTTTAGTTCCCACCTTTTTTGAGCTCTTTTCAGACAAAAGTATATTACTCTTTCAGACAAAACAAATTACGCTCTCTCTCCTCTCTTCTCTCTGGTCTCTCTCACCTCACCTCTCTCAACAACCACCCTATCTCTCTCTCTCTCTCTCTCTCTCTCGTAACCCTAATTTCTCAAACTGCGCCTCAAGTTAATTGGTCAAATCAATTTGACCAATTGAGTAAAGTTCAATTCACTTCACAAATTCATTTGTTTACTGCTTAAAAGCTTAAATCGGTAAGTGAGTAAACTTACATGTTTAAGTAAACTCGAATTACTTTCATTCAGTTGTAAATTGGGGATTTTTGGGTTCGAAATCTTAATTTTCTAATTCGTTTTTTCTTTGTTCTTATTAGTGCAGGAGCAACATTTAAAAGTAGAATATGTTTGGGTAAGAATCATTTACCAAACAATTTTATTAATTTGTTTATATTTTTAGTTACTAATTTTTTAAATATGTCTATTTTTTTAGAGAGAACTTGTTTGGGTAGTGCTCTAAAGCTCAAATTCGTAAGTCTTTATTTGTTTTTAACACTGCTATATATGTTTGAATGCTTATTTATTTTTTTTATTTTTGTGTTAAATCGAACATGCATGTGTTCGTTATATAACATTCGGAGTCGGAGTATGTTCGTTAGGATTTTGAAGTCCACATATGGATTATCTGCATAAATTGATGTGAAATATTAAGGCCACATATATTCTTTTAGTGTTTGTTTCATTTATGTTTATTGTGATGTGTCGTTTGTGAAAATAATCATATGTTTGTAATCGTTGATGTGTAAAATAACTGCAAGCGCACAATGGTTAATTATAGCAAATACAGGTCGATCCACAGAGACTATAAATTTTCAAAACCCTAATAATTAAATCAGGCGAACTAGACAATAAGATTGGGGATGAGTTTTAATTAACCTAATTAACAAAGATTATCAAATAATATGGAAAACCTAGGAATCCGAATCCGTTAATCAATCATAATTAATATCAACTCGCCCTAGAATCAACTCTCTTTTCTTCACAAATAAGATATATCAATTAACGAGACAAGCATATACTATGAAACTTGTTATCTAACAATAACCTATCAAAACTTCAAGGAGCAAGCATAGGCTATGAAAAATAAATCCGGTAACAATAATATATCAAAATCACTTTGTTAATCGAACAATTAAGCACCAAGAAAAAATAATGAGAATCAATTAATAGGAACGAGAAGAAATCAAGAGTAATTAAAATAACTTCATCTTCATCCTAGGACAAAAAGATTAGCTAGACATGATTATAAAATAGACAAAGCAAATATAATTATAATACCAAGTAAACATGAACCAACGACTTAAGCAAAATTAATGTTTATATATATAATATATACTCTTTTGATAGGTTATAAAATTTATTTAACATTATAATTATGTTTTTATATCATCCTTATTTTTAATAATTTTTTAATTTTAATTTAATATAAATTTATATAATGATATGCATGGTTTCAAATTTATTTTGTAAATTCTAAATTAAAAATGTCGTTGACGGGTTCGAATTTTGAATTTTTAGTAAATTAATTTAATCATATAATATATCTTATTATTAGATCTAACGATTCTTATTTATTAATAAAAATAATGATTTGAATATATGGTGAGATATTTTGGGGTGTATGATAATGTGTATTTTATACACGTTTTGTCTTTTATTCTCTTGCATTTTTGTTCGTTTCGAATGTAGTTTTATCGATATTAATTATGTTTTTCATCTTTTAGTGCCTCATGCTTAATTGTTGAAAAGATGGATTATTTTGGGCTTGAAAGCGAAGATTATTCAAGAGGGAAGTTAGAAGATGCAAGCTCGCGATGCCGGGATGTGTTTAATGTATTATCTTGAAGATTTTCTCCCGCACGGGCTGCTGTACGGCCGTTCGAAAGGCTGTTCAAAGGAGCAGTTTTTCTGTACGGGTTGCGGTACGGCCGTTCAACTGGCCGTACAGAACCTGCTGTGTATTAATAGAAAAGAAGCCAAACTCATCTACAACTTAACCTACATCTAACTTCATCTAACTAGCCTCTTCAAGAACATAAAAATTAGGATTAGTAGAGCTCTAGAGAAACATCAATTACTCATAATATTGATTATGAGTAACTAACTCCATAATTTGGCTCAAGGAGGAATTCTTGTACTAAACCCATTTCAATTTAAGTAAGATTTTTCACTCCATCTTGAATACTTGTGATGTATTGTTTATGATTTTGCTTGGAGATTTGTAAGTTGCTTCATCTTGCTCTTCTTGTAATTTCAATTGCTAATTGTTTGTGCTAATCCGTAATTGTTAGTACATTCATTGTAGTAGCACAAGGTTTGGTGTGCCTAAACTTCAAGATTCAAGTACAAATACCTAGGTTGAGTTTCTCATCCTTGGGTTTGTCCTAGCCTCTCTTTGTTTAAATTCCTTGACTTGGTTAAATTGATAGTGCTTCATTATTGGTTGCTATTGTCAAGAGAGCTAATTTATGTGTTTCACTAAATTAGTGTTTTTAGAAGAGAAATAAGTGATTGTGTGCTTCACCAATTATCTTGGTTAGGTAGAGTTGATTATATCTTGCTCATATGTGTTTGGGAGAAGTGCTTGAATATCCATAATCCTTGGGTCAAATACCTCTTGTCTTGCTAATTTATTCATTGTGTTGTTGTGATGGTAAAATTGGTTGATAGCAAATTTACTTAGTTATATTTCTCTAGCACATTATTTCTTGTATTCAAGGTGTTTGATAAAACACCTCAACAAACTCAAAACATCCCATTTTCCACAATTCTAGATTGTAAGAGATAATATACTCGAAATCGATATTGATAGTCCTTCCCTGTGAACGAACTTACGAAAAATACTACCTTCAAATTGGCGCCGCTGCCGGGGAAGGCAACAATATTAATTTTGAGTTAATTGTTTCTTATATTTTAGATTTTATCTTTGTATATAGTTTTCTTTTCTTTTTCTTTCTTTCCTTTTTTTTGGTGTATCTTCATGTTTATTGGATATAGACATGAACTAACTCTTTCAGGAGATGATGGATAATTATTTTGGTTGGAATAACGCTCAAGATTTCACCTATGATCAAGAACGATATCAAGATTTTAATTCTTTTCAGAATTTTAATGCGTATCAGGTGAATTTTTTATATTCTACAAAGTCATGCTATGCTCCTTACCCTCCTAACATTGATTATTCATATGCTTTTGCAAATCAATGTTATGATCCGCAATATAATTCCCATGGCCATCAAGGGTCTTCTTCATCTACATTGTCATCACTTGAAGAAATGATGAAGCAAATGGCGGCAAATAACCTCCAATTTCAAAACATCACTTTTCAAAGTATATCCAACTTGGAAAAGAGCACTTCTCAAATGGAAAAGAACACTTCTCAAAGCATATCCAACTTAGAAAA
Source organism: Saposhnikovia divaricata (assembly GCA_036435485.1). Classification (NCBI taxonomy): domain Eukaryota; kingdom Viridiplantae; phylum Streptophyta; class Magnoliopsida; order Apiales; family Apiaceae; genus Saposhnikovia; species Saposhnikovia divaricata. The sequence continues at coordinate 20,329,324 of JAZHRN010000131.1, forward strand.
GCAAATGAGTCAACTAGCCGAAACCGTGAGTCGATTAACGGAGGTTAACTCCCCTACTAATCATGATTCTTGTTTTGTAATTGATGAAAATGTTGTGCATGATGAATCTGCTTGTTTAGTTGACGATGATAAATTGGATGTAGTTGAGGATCTACCAAACTTAGAAAATACCTTTGAGCATAATGAAATGGTAGATGACATAAAAATAGATGAATGTCCGATTAAAATTGAGGAGGAATTAAAGGTTGATGAAATTGAAATTTTTGTTTGGGTATATAAGGATCCAATTTGGGAACATTTTTTGAGTCGTACTTGTAAAGATTATTCTGACAATTTTTCTAGCTACTTTGATTTTTCAAAGTCTCTTGAAGATGTGAAGATCATAAAAATATTTTTATATTTTTATGGATCAAAGGTATATTTGCACACCTTGTTTTTATTATTGATTCGTAGGTATGTGCATTTATTTGCTTTTTCACTTCATTAGTTATAACACTTGTATAAATAAGTCGAGCCAACGACAATAAACAAAGCGCTTTTTGGGAGGCAACCCAAGGTACGCATGTATTTTTATATTTTTATGCGTGTGTTAGATTTTGTTCCTCGCTTGCATTTATGTAGGGTGTTAGGCTATTGTGAGTTTGAAGATTGATCTAAATATTAGTGAGTGGGGATTCCATTTTTCATCTATTTTAATTCTAAGAAAATAACCCAAAAAAAAAATATTATGTATTTTTGTGGTGTGACTAATGAATTTTATAATAAAGTTTCAAAAAAAAAATATTGGTAATAATAATTCCCCGCTCAATAATATTTAGTATCGTTAATTCTAATTTTTATGATTTTTATATTTATTCCGCTCTTGCCTTGATGTGTTTGTTTCATGTTTGCAGGAATTAATATTTTATTCAAGCATTCAGGAATTTATGTGGATTTTGTAAAAAAAAAAGAAAAGAAAGAAAAAAATAATTATTTTTATAAAATTGCAGGGCTGTACGAGCTGTCATACGGGATGCAAGCCGTGCAGCAGGCCGTGTAGTTTTTATTGGCGTCTGTCCAAGTTGTAGTGCAAATTGAGGGGAATTTTCAACCCCCTACCCACTTGTTCAACGGCCGTGCAGCTCTAAAAAAAAAGGGTCCAAACAAAACAAAGCAGAGCATAAACCAATCCCCATCTCCCCTGCATCACCACAACACTTCTTCACATAATCAAACCACATCCTCCCCCGTCTTCTTCTCAATCAACCCACATCGCCACCATCCTCACATTCAGACCAAGCCGCACACCACTACTCTCTTTCAATTTCCGCCAATCCTGCCTCCTCGTTCATTCTTACACATCTCCCTCGTTCATTCCAATCTCTATTCCCTCCTTCCACCGTCTCCTTTCACACACGACCCAGCCACACACGACCTACAACGTCAACACCGCCCCATTCCCCCTTCTTCCCCTGCACCTCTTCTCCATCCCTCCACGACTACAATTCCTCAACCAAACCTCCTGCCACACCCCAGCCCGCCACTTTCTCCGTTTCAGCACACTCATTTCATCCACCATAGCACACCACCACCGAACTTCTCCACAACTCTCACCACGCCAACCAACAGCCCGCCCTTATCATCACCTCCGTTCTCCTTTCTGTCACCTGCAAACCCACCTACCATCTCCTGCAGCCCCTTCGACCCCCCTCCCCCTTTAATTCCCCCCCTGTTTCAATACACGATCCCCTCCCCCCTTTTATTTTGTTATTTTATTTTGATTTCATTTTATTTTTATTTATTTTCTTTTAATTCCCTTTTTATCTATTTATTTTATTTTATTATTGATTTTGATTTTCAATTTTAATTTTTTTCTAGCTAGATAATAAATATAAATTCAAGAATCAATTTTATTTATTATTAATTTAATTTTTATTTTAAAATTTGATTTTTGATTTTATTATTAATTGCTTAGTTATTTTATTTTATTTTATTTTTAAATTTTATTTTATTTTATTTTATTTTATTTTCAAATTTTGATTTTGATTTTATTATTAATTGGTTCGTGATTTTTTATTTTATTTTATCTCTTTTAAAAACAAAAAAAAATTCAAAAACCAAAATTTAATTCTTTTTAATTTTGATTTTAGTTTTTAATTTTCTAAAACTAAGTAATTATTTTATTTTATTTTAGTTTTAGTTTTAAATTTGAATTTCGCTTTAACTATTATTTCAGTTTTAAATTTGATTTGATTTTTATATGATTTTTTTTATTTTATTATTGATTGGTTAGTTATTTTATTTTATTTAAAAAAACAACAAAAACAAATATTTTTATTATTTCTATTTCCTTAATTAGTGTATTGCAAGGCTTTGAGGGGAGTTGGATATTGGCTTGTCGGCTATTTTTGTGAGTTGATTGTTCGTGGCATTAATTCAATTCTTGGTTTGCACATTTCGAAGTTGGATTTTGACAAGTATGAGTGGCTTTGCTCCCGGTTCTTGTTCTTTATTTTTCAGGGGAGTTCTCTTTCACTCATATCTCTACTTTGTTTTATTTGTCATGCATGAGGACATGCCATGTTTTAAGTGGGGGAAGGTTTGTTTATGTTTATCATTGTAGCATAGTATGTAGCTAGTATTAGTACTATCTTTTGTTTCATTTGATGTCTGTTTCGTTTTCTTTGGGAAATGAGTTTAGTCATGAGCGTGTTTACTTGTTTGTAAAATTTATGACATTGTGAGCTTGTAGCCTTGTTTTCTCCTATTACGTGTCTAGCATTATCAATTTGATGTGAATATATAAGTTTGATGCACCTTATTGCACACACACACTTTAAATGGCGTGAAAAGTCTAGATGTTTGTAATTAAATTGTGAGCATGACGATTATCTCTTAGCATGCATTAAATCAAATCGAGAAGATGTTATTACAACTTAAACCTTGTGAGGCCTTGAACGATGATTTCTTTGGCAGGTGTGTTTCTCCTTCTTTATGTATGTTTTGCTCTAGGGCTTGCATTAAACCTCTATTCATGGATGCACCATAATAAGGAAATTCTATTTAGGAATATTTTTTTTGGCCTTTTTAGCTTGTGAACCATGAAAATAATCCCTAGTTACCCCCTTTGAAGCTTATATCCATATTTTTCTTCGTCACTCTCCTCTTTTATACATGAGTCATAGCCAAATACTTCACTCTCGACCTAGTTGAGTCTTGGAAAGAATTGATTGATGAACATGTGAATTTGGAGAAGTTGTAAAGAGAAGGATTCTAATTATTATAAGTGGGAACTAGTTTGATGTGTATATCTAGATGTGGTTCAAAGTTTTTTGTAGTATTTATATATGTTATGCATTTCCTTTGCTAAAAAAAATAATAATAAAGGTGATGTAAAAAAAACAAAAAAAAAAAAAACAAAAAAACAAAAGAAAAAAAGAAAGAAAAAAGGAAAAAGAAAAAAACAATAAATCTTGTACTTTATTTGGATTCAAGTTTCTTGGTAAATGTGGTTGTGTTTTGTAATTGTAAATGAGTGAAGACATTCTTTAGTTTGAGAATTTGTTGGATGAAGCGAGCAGGCATCATTTTGACTCAACTAGCAAGACTTTTACACCTTCCTTGAACTTAAATTTTCACACCTTCACCCAAACCTCATTACAACCCATTTTGTGAATTCCTTGTTTTTGGTGCAATCCGGAATTTAGGTGAACATGCAAGGTCAAGTAGAGCACATGCATTTAGACTTGGAGTTGAGTGAAATCTCTAGCCCATACTTGTGTGATACATAATTGAGAGATGTGAGATTTTTCACCATACAATTTCATCTTCTTAATGCGAAGCCATGTATGCTTTGTGATAATCTTGTCTAGTGTTCACGACTGAAGTGCAATCATTCTATCTTTAATGTCATGGTTACATTTTGCACAAGGTATGTTATCTTGATTCTTGAATTGGTTGTTAGCTCGTTATAGTGGATCACAAGGTGAATAGATCTATATGTTTGATTTTAGTTACAAGTAGACGCCTCGGATATGTGAGTGTAATAGTTAGTTTAATTAGTAGGTATTGTTAGTTTCTTGTTTATTAGTGGTTTTTGTGATTTTATGGGTACATCATCTATAAATCCTCATGAGACCTCACTCGTCCACTAGGGCTACCTAGGGGTTCCAAGGGCTTGTTGCATATGCCAAATGCAACCGTGATCACCTACGGAAGTGGTACTAGCTAGGAGTATATAGTTATGTTAATTTTAGTTTGCTCGGGACTAGCAAAGTTTAAGTGGGGGAAGATTTGATAATGTGTATTTTATACACGTTTTGTCTTTTATTCTCTTGCATTTTTGTTCGTTTGGAATGTAGTTTTATCGATATTAATTATGTTTTTCATCTTTCAGTGCCTCATGCTTAATAGTTGAAAAGATGGATTATTTTGGGCTTGAAAGCGAAGATTATTCAAGAGGGAAGTTAGAAGATGCAAGCTCGCGATGCCGGGAGGTGTTTAATGTATACTTTATTTGGATTCAAGTTTCTTGGTAAATGTGGTTGTGTTTTGTAATTGTAAATGAGTGAAGACATTCTTTAGTTTGAGAATTTGGTGGATGAAGCGAGCAAGCATCATTTTGACTCAACTAGCAAGACTTTTACACCTTCCTTGAACTTAAATTTTCACACCTTCACCCAAACCTCATTACAACCCATTTTGTGAATTCCTTGTTTTTGGTGCAATCCGGAATTTAGGTGAACATGCAAGGTCAAGTAGAGCGCATGCATTTAGACTTGGAGTTGAGTGAAATCTCTAGCCCATACTTGTGTGATACATAATTGAGAGATGTGAGATTTTTCACCATACAATTTCATCTTCTTAATGCGAAGCCATGTATGCTTTGTGATAATCTTGTCTAGTGTTCACGATTGAAGTGCAATCATTCTATCTTTAATGTCATGGTTACATTTTGCACAAGGTGTGTTATCTTGATTCTTGAATTGGTTGTTAGCTCGTTATAGTGGATGACAAGGTGAATAGATCTATATGTTTGATTTTAGTTACAAGTTGACGCCACAGATATGTGAGTGTAATAGTTAGTTTAATTAGTAGGTATTGTTAGTTTCTTGTTTATTAGTGGTTTTTGTGATTTTGTGGGTACATCATCTATAAACCCTCACGAGACCTCACTCGTCCACTAGGGCTACCTAGGGGTTCCAAGGGCTTGTTGCATATGCCAAATGCAACCGTAATCACCTACGGAACTGGTACTAGCTAGGAGTATATAGTTATGTTAATTTTAGTTTGCTCGGGACTAGCAAAGTTTAAGTGGCGGAAGATTTGATAATGTGTACTTTATACACGTTTTGTCTTTTATTCTCTTGCATTTTTGTTCGTTTCGAATGTAGTTTTATCGATATTAATTATGTTTTTCATCTTTCAGTGCCTCATGCTTAATTGTTGAAAAGATGGATTATTTTGGGCTTGAAAGCGAAGATTATTCAAAAGGGAAGTTAGAAGATGCAAGCTCGCGATGCCGGGAGGTGTTTAATGTATTATCTTGAAGATTTTCTCCCGCACGGGCTGCTGTACGGCCGTTCGACAGGCCATTCAAATGAGCAGTTTTTCTGTACGGGTTGTGGTACGGCCGTTCAACAGGCCGTACAGAACCTGCTGTGTATTAATAGAAAAGAAGCCAAACTCATCTACAACTTAACCTACATCTAACTTCATCTAACCTAGCCTCTTCAAGAACATAAAAATTAGGATTAGTAGAGCTCTAGAGAAACATCAATTACTCATAATCTAGCATTGATTATGAGTAACTAATTCCATAATTTGGCTCAAGGAGGAATTCTTGTACTAAACCCATTTCAATTTAAGTAAGATTTTTCACTCTATCTTGAATACTTGTGATGTATTGTTTATGATTTTGCTTGGAGATTTGTAAGTTGGTTCATCTTGCTCTTCTTGTAATTTCAATTGCTAATTGTTTGTGCTAATCCATAATTGTTAGTACATTCATTGTAGTAGCACAAGGTTTGGTGTGCCTAAACTTCAAGATTCAAGTACAAATACCTAGGTTGAGCTTCTCATCCTTGGGTTTGTCCTAGCCTCTCTTTGTTTAAATTCCTTGACTTGGTTAAATTGATAGTGCTTCATTATTGGTTGCTATTGTCAAGAGAGCTAATTTATGTGCTTCACTAAATTAGTGTTTTTAGAAGAGAAATAAGTGATTGTGTGCTTCACCAATTATCTTGGTTAGGTAGAGTTGATTATATCTTGCTCATATGTGTTTGGGAGAAGTGCTTGAATATCCATAATCCTTGGGTCAAATACCTCTTGTCTTGCTAATTTATTCATTGTGTTGTTGTGATGGTAAAATTGGTTGATAGCAAATTTACTTAGTTATATTTCTCTAGCACATTATTTCTTGTATTCAAGGTGTTTGATAAAACACCTCAACAAACTCAAAACACCCCATTTTCCACAATTCTAGATTGTAAGAGATAATATACTCGAAATCGACATTGATAGTCCTTCCCTGTGAACGAACTTACGAAAAATACTACCTTCAGTGTATATTAGTGATCGCAAGATTAATTTTAAATTAAAAAGTAACATGTTTTAATTACAAAAACTACTACTAAAAATAATTACGGAAAGATATGGTGTGATATTTTGGATATATATTAATTATTGTAATATTAGTTTTAAATTAAATGGTAAAGTGTTTTAATTAGAAGTAAGATCTTTAGAAAAAATGGGTAATTGAGTTGTTGGAGCAGAAAAAAGAGTCCAAGTAGAAGTGCAATGTGGATGAAGGAATTTTAATCGGAATATAATTACGTTAACATTAGTAATTAGCTTTTTGAGTTGTTTTTGTAATTTAATTATTTATTTTAATAATTAGGATAACCAAACCGAAAACCAAAACTTTCAATGTTTCGGCTTTAATATAATAGTATAGATGGCCAGAAATTACTAAACTTAAGATTATCAACGTGAATGGCACAAGTAAAGACGGAAGCAAGACAACTTTTTAGTATAAAAAAAATCAAGATACCACGAGTACTGTGTAGTGGACAGAAACAGAAAAAGCAAATCTCTGATAATTAAGGCAGAAATAACGAGAGAATAATATATTAACGAAACAATGCGCAGGTTGAAAGAAAATAAATTGATCAGTAATCAAAGCAAATTAGCTATATAAATCTAGATGTCTCAATTACAAGAGAGAAGGCCATATATAAATTAGGAAAAATAATAGGTTTGGACCCTATGATTACAATCCGATCTTGAATATAATTTCTTCAATTTTCTTTTCTTCTCCGATAAGTAATCGTTTTTTCCTCCAAATTCTTTGTCTTGAAGTATTTTCCACCTCCTTGCCTTTTTTGATTTTATTTATTTTCCTACAAAACAAAATAAAACATTTTATTAAATAATAAAATTACGAAAACGGACATAAAATAGGTATTAAAAATATGATTAATTATGGACCTATCAAATGCCCCCATACCTATCTTTTGCTCGTCCTCGAGAAAAACGTAATAAAAAATACTATCTAATAGACAATACCATTTCCGTAGGTGATCACGGTTGCATTTGGCATATGCAACAAGCCCTTTAAACCCCTAGGTAGCCATAGTGGACGAGTGAGGTCTCGTGAGGGCCTATATTGACTGTACCCACAAAATCCATCTAGCTCATGTAAAGGATTGCTCAATGCAACACCACACATATATACAAGTCATCTCATGCTACATCAACTTAAGAAATCAAAGTGAATTTGCAATATCTTGGTGTGTAAGGTGCAAGTATTCACATAGTCTACTCAAAGAAATATGCAGAGGTCATAGAAGTCCATGTCAAGTGTAAAAATAAGTTGGTAACCATGCTAAGCCCACAAGAGTACACCTTAGAGTCAAAACTTGGGATCTCATATGCAGAAACAAGTAACAACTCACCTTTCACTCATAAAAGAATATTCACTCAATAACAAGGGTAAGGTGTATCACTCAATTCCAACAAAATCATAAGCATGCTTGACATTTGGTATTAATCTAACTTTAACACAACATACATTAATGACGATAATCAAAAGATCTTTTATTTGGGTTGTAACGGGGCTAGGGACAAGATATGTCAAGTAAAGCCAAATAAGGTGAAGTGTCAAAAGCTAGTAGGAACCACTATAAATCACACACAACACCATACATCCTCCCCACACATATTTTCTAATTTTCTTATTTTTTCTTCCAACAAAATGCTTGACTAGTCGAATGAAGAAGGATCACAAAAACACATAAACATAAGTATGCTCTCATATGATTTTTTTTCAATTTTTTTTTCTCTTTTTTTTGGAGAGCTAAGATAAATATATACGCAACCACAATCCTTCTTCAAAAATTTCTTGAACGACTAACAAGTAAGTAACAAAATCCAATATTTCCCCAAAATTAATGAACAAAAGTAAACCCCATCTCACACACCTTATTACTCACTCAACTTCCGACTAGCCTTTGACAATTGGGATCAAGTATACGTAAGGCTACATAAGAAAAAGGTCTAGGCAAGTAATGTGGTGTGTCACCGAAAAAATAGGATAAAGGTCAAAGGGGTAACTAATTGATCATATATAAAGGGTGTGGTAATTTGGATAATAATAGGTTATTCCTAAATGCCTTTATCATCTTATCATCAAATAATGTCATGCATTTCAATAAAGGTCTCAAACAAGTGCTAGCAATGCAAACAACATGTGGACACTCAAGCAAAAGAATATAAAATGCAAAAGATATGCATATAGGCTCAAAATCTCACTTGGTGGCAAAACATAATCAATACCAAGCAAAAGTCTCTTTAATGCACCTACTTGTACTCAAAGCATGAAAACCAAATCTTCTTGCACATATTCATGTCCTTTTAATTACTTACAACATTCAATAAGTCTACTAGTTTCAACTCGCTAGTGTATGTGTGTGCACAAGAACTTAGCTTATCACTTCTCAATCAAAAGCATCAAAAACACAAGAGTACTATAGCATGTAAGGGTGCATCAAGCCAACTTTTAACAAGTAATCATTTCACTAGACTAGAATTATTTTTTTATTTTTTCATTTTTCAATTTTTTTTGGGTTTTTTGTATTTCTCATTTTTTTGGATTTTTTTAATAATAATACTACTAAATCCCTCCCCCATACCTAAATCAAGCATTGTTCTCAATGTATGCAAATGAGAGAAAAATGACAAAGTAAAAGGACGAGAATACTTGATAAAGGCATGACAGAGGAATAGAACTAACTACTATATACAACAAGGAAACTTAATTGAGTCACGCATCAAGGAGGTGGATCACCTCCTCCTCATAATCAACTGGTAGTTCTAAAAATGGTTTAAGGCGTTGACCATTAACTTTAAATGTTTCACCAGTTTTAGAATTTTTAATTTCAATAGCACCATGAGGAAAAACAACTTTAACAATATATGGGCCCTCCCATCTAGATCTCAATTTTCCAAGAAATAAATGCAGCCTAGAGTTGTATAAAAGAACTTTTGACCAGGAGAAAAAGATTTTCTCAAAATAGTTTTATCATGCAAAATTTTAGTTCTTTCTTTATAAATCTTAGCATTTTCATAGCCATCATTCCTAATTTCTTCTAACTCAGATAGTTGTAACTTCCTATGACTACCAGTAGTGGGTAAATCAAAATTCAACTCTTTAATGGCCCAAAAAGCTCTATGTTCAAGTTCAACGGGAAGATGACCTGCTTTACCAAACACAATCCTATAAGGAGACATACCCAAAACAGTCTTAAAAGCAGTGCGATAAGACCAAAGTGCATCTATCAACTTGAAGTGTAAAATAACTACAAGCGCACAGTGGTTAATTGTATCAAATACAGGTCGATCCACAGAGACTATGAATTTTCAAAACCTTAATAATTAAATCAGGCGAACTAGACAATAAGATTGAGGATAAGTTTTAATTAACTTAATTAACAAAGATTATCAAATAATATGGAAAACCTAGGAATCCGAATCCGTTAATCAATCACAATTAGTATCAACTCGCCCTAAAATCAACTATATTTTCTTCACAAATAAGATATATCAATTAACGAGACAAGCATATACTATGAAATTTGTTATCTAACAATAACCTAACAAAACTTCAAGGAGCAAGCATAGGCTATGAAAAATAAATCCGGTAACAATAATATATCAAAATCACTTTGTTAATCGAACAATTAAGCACCAAGAAAAAATAATGAGAATCAATTAATAGGAACGAGAAGAAATCAAGAGTAATTAAAATAACTTCATCTTCATCCTAGGACAAAAAGATTAGCTAGACATGATTATAAAATAGACAAAGCAAATATAATTATAATACCAAGTAAACATGAACCAACGACTTAAGCAAAATTAATGTTTATATATATAATATATATGGCCAGAAATTACTAAACTTAAGATTATCAACGTGAATGGAAGGTGAATGGCACAAGTAAAGAAGGAAGCAAGACAACTTTTTAGTATAAAAAAAAAATTATGATACCACGAGTACTGTGTAGTGGACAGAAACAGAAAAAAATAAATCTCTGATAATTAAGGCAGAAATAACGAGAGAATAATATATTAACGAAACAATGCGCAGGTTGAAAGAAAATAAATTGATCTGTAATCAAAGCAAATTAGCTATATAAATCTAGATGTCTCAATTACAAGAGAGAAGGCCATATATATAGGGAAAAATAATAGGTTTGGACACTATGATTACAATCCGATCTTGAATATAATTTCTTCAATTTTCATTTCTTCTCCGTTAAGTAATCGATTTTTCCTCCAAATTCTTTGACTTGAAGTATTTTCCACCTCCTTGCCTTTTTTCACCTTTTTCTGCTTGAAAGTTGATTTTATTTATTTTCCTACAAAACAAAATAAAACAATTTATTAAATAATAAAATTACGAAAATGGACATAAAATAGGTATTAAAAATATGATTAATTATGGATCTATCAATCGTCATATGTTGCTTTTTAACTTGCTCTATTGTTTACTAGAACTGAATAGTGTATATGGTAGTATATGTACTTTCTCTGTTTGCTAAGTAGAAATGGTATGCCTTCATGCCCATTTAAATGTTAATGACATGTTTCCATTTAGTATTAATTTACATAGCACTTGTTTAAAAAACAAGTTAAACTTAGAACAATACTTTAACTATAAATATCAATCTTAACTGAACATTTAACATAATTATATATATTTCCTAGATCTAGACTCTTAGTCATTTGCAATAAGATACAAAAAGAAAAAAGTTGTGTGGATCACAACTTAATTATAATATATAATATAAATAATAAATGATTGAACTTAAATATTTTTAATTACATACTAAATTTAGATATGAATATGCTTATTGAATATAAAAATATGTTATTTATTTGATATTTGATAATTTAAAATGATAATCAGGTAGGTTGTACGTGTCTCCACATATATGGACAAGTCATGGATTTTTGCAGATAGGGATTCGTTAGAGTATAAAATCGGGGTTGAACAGTTTTTAACATCCTTTTGTATGAGGGTAGTGAGCGCACTAAATTAGATTCACTGTTGAAATTACATAATTGGAAAGCAAGATTTGGTATAAGTGATAGTGCCTTTACGGATTTACTCTATTCTGTTGGCTCTTTAGTTCCTAAAGATCATGTCTTGCCAATTAATTCATACGCGGCCAAGAAAACCCTATCTGATTTAGGCCTAGAATATATAAAATTTCATGCATGTCCGAATGAATACATTCTATATAGGGGTGTGAATGCCGATGCTTCTGATTGTCCGAAGTGCCACAAATCTCGTTGAAAATTAGGAAAGGATGGTAAACCGAGGGTTAACATTCCGGCCAAAGTTATGTGGTATTTTCCAATCATTCCTAGATTTAAGCGGATGTTTAAATCTGCTTCTACTGCTACACTAATGACTTGGCATGCTAACCAAAGAAGTCAAGATGGCCAAATGCACCATCCAACCGAGTCTCCTTCATGGCGGAATATCGATTATAGGTGGCCAACCTTCGGTGGTGAGCCAAGAAGCATTCGGTTAGCTCTGGCCGTAGATAGTATAAACCCACATACTAATAGCTTAGACAATAGGTATAGCTGTTGGCCAGTAGTATTGTCAACTTACAATCTTCCTCCTTGGTTATGCATGAAGAGGAAGTTTATGATGTTAACGATATTAGTCTCTGGTCCACATGAGCCAGGTAATAACATTGACGTGTTTTTACAACCGTTAATTGATGATTTGAAGAAGCTTTGGGAAGAAGGTGAACCAAATATGTACGATGCTAATACCAAATCTTTTTTCACTTTAAGGACAACATTAATGTGGACGATAAATGACTTCCCGGCATATGAGAATTTGTTTGGATGCGTCGATAAGGGTTATATGGCTTGTCCATTGTGTGGTGATAATACCATAGCTAAATATTTACCTCATAGCAAGAAAATGTGTTACCAAGGTCATCGTCGATATTTGCCTAGGCATCATCCTTATAGGAGGAAAAAGGCAGCTTTTAATGGTGAACAAGAGTTTGGACAAGCGTGTCAACCTCTTTCCGGAGAAGAGGTTTTAATGCAATAGGAGGAAATAAATTTTACTTTTGGAAATGAAGTAAAGAAGTCAAAGAAGGTGGATTGTGCATGGAAGAAAAAGTCAATTTTTTTTGAGCTAGAATATTGGAAATTTCATCATGTTCGTCACTGTCTCGATGTTATGCACGTCACGTCGAGAAAAATGTATGTGATAGTTTGATTGGGACACTACTAAATTTAAAATAGAAGACTAAAGACAATGAGGCATCCCGTAATAATATGGTTGAAATGGGCATCAGAAAAGATTTGGCTCCACAAAATGTCGGAAAAAGAAAAACCTACTTGCCCCCTTCATCTTTTACTCTTTCAACGACAGAAAAAAGAAAAATGCTATCATCACTCTCTTCAATGAAACTTCCTTATGGGCATTCATCAAACATTAAAAATTGTGTATCGATGTCCGATTTAAAGTTGTTTGGACTGAAGTCCCATAACTGTCATGTACTCCCTCAACAATTGCTCCTAGTTGCAATTCGTTCCATTCTCCCAAAAAATGTTAGGGTTAGAATTATAAGGTTGTGTTTCTTTTTTAATTCTTTGTGCCACAAAGTTGTAGATGTATCAAAATTGGATAAGTTGCAGTCAGATATAGTGTTAAACTTGTGCGAGTAGGAAAAGATATTCCCTCCTTCATTTTTCAATGTAATGATACATCTCACAGTCCACTTGGTTAGGGAATTGCGTTTGTGTGGACCAGTTTTTTATAGATGGATGTATCCATTTGAACGGTTAAATAAAGTGTTGAAAAGTTATGTGCGGAACCGTTATCATCCGAAAGGTTGTATAGCCGAAAGTAATCCAGGAGAAGAATCTGTAGAATTTTGCACAGAGTTTGTTCGGCAGAGTTGCAAAACTACAGGTCTTCCAAAGGACCAAGGTGATCTTTCTGGTCCATTATCTACATCTGTAATGAAGTCGGTGGAAGAAAAAGAGCGAGACGAGGCTCATCTGTATGTTCTTCTAAACAACCCTGAAGTGTATCCGTACATTATGTAAGTTAAATTAATTATACTTTTTACCATTTATCTTCTTTTATCAAGTATGTAGTTAGTTTCTAAATTAATATATGTATTTTGCAAGGATGCACAAGGATTTTATAGAAAGAACTTACCGAGGGAAAAAGAAGACTGTGCAGTGGTTGATTGGAGAGCACAATCGGCTATTTGCTAATTGGTTTGAAAAAAAGTTAGTGAAATGATATGCAATGGCGAAGCTGTTGATAAATGGATTTCATATCCATTTAGAGCATTCCAAATCGGCTTAAATTGATTGCCTTGGCCTCAAGTTTGTCGTAGTTTTGATGTGTTTTGTTTAATTGTGCAGGGTTGAAGAAATGACGATTAAGGGTGTAGTTTCCGTCATTTTGGAGTTGATTTATGATATGGAATGAATAATGGAGGCTAATGTCATCAACCAAGAAGTATACAATTCAAGAAGGATTAAAGACGGAAGCTCATGCAAAAGGAATGGGAAGAAAAAGCTGAAAAGCGAAGGAAAAATAATTCCGGCAGTTTGCAACCGCGCAGGGTGCGCCATGAGCAATCTGCGCGAGATTTCGTGATTTTATGTAGTTTGGAGCCGCACAGTCTGCGCCAGTTCCGTGCAGGGTGCACCAAGATGCGCTAAAAATTCCAGTTTTGCCATTATTCGATCTGAAATTGTATTTTACGTAGTTTTTGACACCTAAACCGAATTCTAGTTGTATTTTAAGGTATTTTCTTGCTGGGCAAGATGTCTATGGCCTATAAAAACACATCCAACCCTTGTAATCATATCATTACATATCTTGTACATAATATAGCTTAGAATTGCAAGGGAGAAAAGGGGAGCAAGATTCAACGCTCGTGACAAGCAACGGATCTAGATCTACTTCATCTTTTGTATCATAGATTTGTTTTCTCAACTCTTTGTTTTATTAATATTATTATTATTATTCATACTTTGTTTATTATCATGGTTTCATCAGATCCCATGATGACGAGCGGTTCGATTATGAGCTAATCGTTGTCATGGGATTCTAACGGATTTATTTATGGAGCTTAGTATCTTGATGCTTTAAAGATCTGTGTGTGATGTATATTTGATATCCTTGTATGGTTATGCTTAATTGTTAGATGCGTAGCTAACATCTAATTTGTTAATCTCTTGTGAAGTGAAAGTGGATCTTGAGATTTAGAACTTGTCATGCTAGCATAGGTTCATAATTGTTTATCAATATGATTCGTGGTGTGAGATGAAAATACTTATACTACCCTATGTGATCTTAATGGATAACTTGTTCTTCAACCGTTATGTTTTCAAATTCTATAGACATATAGGGTCTAAGCGTAATTGGTGTCTATTCATCTTCTATCTCTTTTGTGGATGTATGTTTAGTTTGGTATTCGTATATTGAGAAGTAGCGTATACTTGTTTCGTGTTGTCCGATCAGATATCATAACCATTGCATATAGTGATTAAAGGCGTTAGATCTAAGCGAAGTATTTAATGAAGTTAGGATCCCATGTTACTCTTGTAGACGTAATTCGATTTTATTTCTCGTTAGTTAATTAATTCTTAGTTTGTTAATATAGTTAATTTAGATAATTACAAACCCAAATTTGTTACTTGTCTAAGCAATTGAATTTGATCATACATTGTTGCTTGAGCATATTTACATAGAAATAGCCAGTCTCTGTGGGAACGAACTTAACTTATCGAATATTACTTGTGACCACGTGCACTTGCGTGATTTTTTGTAAACAGCTGTTTCAGAAATGATAAGATGGTTGGCTGGTAAACCGTCTTTCTCTGTTTTGACTTATGAAGGTTTTCTCATTAATGGGGTCTTATACTTCACAAAAGAGCGAGATGAAAAAAGAGTTGTTCAAAACAGTGGTGTCGTTGTAGTTGCTAAGACGGTCCAAGTGTCTAGTGCCAAGGATTTAAATCCCGTGGAGAGTGATATGACATTTTATGGTATCATTGAAGAAATATGGGAGCTGGATTATCATGCATTCAAAGCCCCATTGTTCTTGTGTAAATGGGAAGATAGTGACAGAGGCATCAAGGTGGATCATCTCGGCTTCACACATGTTGACTTCAATCGACATGGTCACAAAAATGATAAATATGTGTCCGTTGACCATATGAAGCAAGTTTCCTCTGTCAAAGATCCCGTTGATGCTGCCTGGTCAGTTGTATTAACCTCCACGAATCGAGACTATCACGAGGTGTATAACGATGAGGATTTAGGGGACACGACATTGAAAAATCCTCCATTCTGCTCTGAAATCCCTATAGTCAATGTTGTTGATGATGAAGAGGACCCGAGTGTTGGTAATCAAAGAATGGATGCTGAGGGAATTTGGATTAAAAAGTGACAGATATTATGTATCTCTATATTTTGTTTCGTTCCTTTCCATATTTGGTGTGTAATTGTAATTATTTGAAAACTATTATTATTTTATGTCGTACTTATTAGCTGGTTTAATGTGAAGCCCTCATGTAGTCTTTTAAAATCTCAATATTTTTGTACAATTGCCAGATGCTTCATATATAGTAAGATTTGATCATTGTTCCCTGAATTATGTACAAATTTACAGTCCTGCATATTTTTCACTTGTTTTACTCATACAATATAGTTTTTTCAATCACATTATATGTTCCCTGAATTATCCACTTGTTTCATTTCAAGAATTTGTAGAATTGAAGGAAGGCAAGAGAAATGGCAAAAAAGCAGAAAAATTGGAAAAGGGCAATAACAGCAATGAATATGATAAGCAACTCGAGGTGAAAGTTTTGACACCTGAACCATAAAAATCTACACAAGATACAGACCCCCCCCCCCAAGAGGCAGACTCTAATGTTCCAGAAACAACAGCTACTAGTATGGAATAAAAAAAAACGGAAGGTTGGAGTAGTGCGAGGTGTTTGTGCTATGCACAAAGTGGTGATAAAGAAAGCTAAAGGTAAGAAGTTAAAAGTTAGGTACAATAAAAATGGAACTCCAATCGGAGATAGTAGGCATGCCTTAGCATCGTATGTAGGCATGATTGCTAGGACTTTGGTGCCAATCGATATTCCATCTTGGCCGAAAGTGGACCCTGAATTAAAAGCGAAGCTATGGGATGATATTGAGGTACAAACAAATCCTATTTTTTATCCCCCATATTATGTCTTTAACCTTGTAGTCAACTGGTAATTAAACAGCTTCTCCTTTAGGATACATTCAAAGTGCCTCCGGAAAGTAAGAAGTCAATTCTACAGTCGGGAGACAATTCAAAACTAAATTAAACAAAGATTTTGTAAAGCCATATATTGGACAGAAGAAAAAGCTGATGAAGCTCCCAAAAAAGTATGCATTTATTGGTAAGGAGGCTTGGAAGCGATTTGTTGCAGCGAGGACCACTAATGATTTTGGGGTATGTTTTACATGTGTTAAATATATATGTATTTTTGTAAACTGTTAGGCTAAACCTGTGTGATTCATATGATTACATTTAAAAAATTTAATATTATTTGTATGCAGGAACTTAGTATAAAACAAAATAAGAGAGTGAGGAAGGGAACATATCCGCATAGATCGTCGAGGAAAGGATACATTGGTTTACAAGAAGAAGAAGTACGAGTTTATTTTTTTGTAATTTTTATTTGTGTTGAATGTCTTGTAATGTTCCATTATTTGTTTGAACAGGTAAAATCAGGGTGACTGGAGCCTGAAGAAATACCTGATCGAACAATTATGTGGAAAATTGCCCGTATGCCACTGGTGGGCGAAGAAATTGATGAAGATCTGGTAGAGCAATTTCAAAAATTTGTAAGATTTTAATTTTTGCATTTTTTATTTCTAGAAATACTTCATATTAATGGACATCGTACACAAGCATACTCTGTATATACTCTGTATCTCGAAGAGAAACTCCCCACAATCCTCTTCTATCTCTTTCAGTCGAATGTCATAACTTATGTGATTCAGAAGATCTCAAATGAATATTAGACTCTGTATTAATTTTAGTTTTGTTACCAGGATGATTTGATGGAAAAGAAGCGTAAGGGTGAGTTCAAGCCATCTGGAAGTGAAGATGTGCTAGCTGTTGCACTAGAAACTCCTGAGCATTCAGGTAAGGTTCGGGGAGTTGGAAGCATCGTAACTCCATCAACCTACTTCAATATGCCAAAAGCGAAAAGGTCCCAAATTATTAAAGCTGAGTTTGAGAAAACAAAGAACGAATTTATGTCGCAGATTGCTGAGCTAAAGGCTGAGCTGAGGTCGGTGGTGGTTGGTACATCCATTCATCACTGACCATTTTTTTCTGACAAATCAAGTTGGCCAGATGAAAAAGGAGAAAAAGGACAGTTTGATGAAGAAAAGCAGAAAAAGTGTAACCTAAATCTGCAAAACTATTGATGCTCAACAAGGACAAGAAATACGAGGATGATGATGGTTGTGTTGCTATTGGTCCTGTTGACCCTTCTCCACATGGAAATATGGTAAAAATTAGAGTATACATGGATGTCTCTCAATATTATTTTTTTTTGGATGTTTCTCAATACTTATTATTTGACCTTTACTTGTAAATTAAGAATCCACGAAAATGTGAGTTGGTTATGGACAACATTGAGAACAAAGTAGCATTTGGTATGGTTTTCTCCGAGGAAGACACGTGTAACTCAGTACATGGAGTGCCTCTGCAACCGGGACATGCTCGTGTCTCAGTAGACGGAATTATCAAGGAAGACGCCTTGGTTCCAGTTCCAGTACCTAGTGAAATAGAGACGGTTCGCCAAACTGTTGGATCTCTTTTAGCATGGCCTAAAGACATGATCATCTTCATTAATGTAAGTACTGTTAAGGTTTTATGACAGCTTAAGCTGATAAAGAGTAGTTTGATGGAATTGCATCTACTTGTTATCATTTCTTTACTTTCTGTGTCTTTTAACCCATTGTTTATTTGTAGAAAAATAAAAAGGAAGTAGTGAAGTCAAGGAAGCAAAAGAATGAGCTGAATGAATTTCAGAGAGTATATGTGATGATGAAGAGTGCCAAGCCAAATGAAAATGTGCCTCGATAGTTCATGTTGCTGCATATGCATGCAGTAACAATTTTGAAAGAAAATTCAGAGTCCATTCAGATTTGATGTGATGTTGAGGTATCTGGTATCGAGAAAACTATATTTTTATTGCATGAGAATGTAATGGCGTTGTTGGAGTTTAACATGATTGGCCAGGCTATAATATCGACCTATATGGCGTAAGTTCTTTCCTATTTTGTGAATCATTTCTCATATTTTCTATATTTCTGTAAGGATATTTTATGCAAAATGTATTATAAATATATGTAGGTATTTTCATACTGAGGTTCTTAAGAAAAAAACAAACGAATTTGTATGCATTTATTCATCCAACAGCCACATATAAACTCAATGATAATATTGAATCTTATGCTGTTGAAAGGATGAAATCTGGATCTTCTCGCATATTCCTCATGCCTCATAACCAAAAGTAAGTGAATTGTTGATATGTAGTTAATTAATAATTATTATAATATATAGTTGGATCTGTTCGTATATTTTTCAAATTCTTACTTTGATTTATTTATAATTAAAACAGTTATCATTGGATTTTGATCATGATTTGGGAATCTGAAATTTTTATTCTCAATCCATTGGCTCACCCGCCACATTTTACAGAACTAGAAGAAGCATTAGTGCGGTGATTATATTTATTTACTTATTTTAACGATACATTTCGAGAACTAGAATGTAGCTTTCATTCTCAATTTATTCTGGTTGTAGTGAGATTTTTCGGGTTTGACACTGCTACTAACTTTCTTCCACAGAGCAGTTAGATCTTATAATGCTCAAACAGGACGGGCCCTCAAAAATCCCAAAGTTAAAAATCTTATCGTAAGTCTTTGTGCGCACTTTGTCTTTAGTAAGTTCTTTGCTGTTAATTTGTTTTTTCTAGCGACTAATCGATACTTAACTTATTATTAAAATAGGGATGCCCTAAACAACCGGGTGATCATGAATGTGGTTATGTTGTCATGTGTATATGAAAGATATTTTCAAAGACAAGGAAATGAAATCCATTGCAAAGGTATATATGCTTTAATTTATTGGTTGAACTCAATATGGTTGTTTAAGTACCACTTTAGTTGTACTTTAAAACAATATTTTTTATATATTGCTAATTTTTTGCTTTGTTTCTGTGTGCACAGTGGACACCTAAGAGTCGGAAGTCTTATACAAGGGAGGAGCTTGGTGACGTGCATCTCGAGGCTCTTGGATACATCCAAAGATTTGTGTACTAGATAATGAACTTAACAAGTACTACCTAGCTGCCTTTATATTATTTCATCATGCATGTGAACCTGATCATTTCATTTGGGTCGAATTGTTTGGTCAGTTTTTGTGGTTTGTGGTTATATATATATGTGGAAGGTGGAATAGTCGAATGTGGATGGAATGTAGGGAGTTCATGTGGATTAGTTATTTTTTAAGGATCGAGTAGTACTTGGTATTGTCATTTGGAATCGAGAAATGACATTTTGACTTGGTATTTAATATTTTGAGAACCATTATTGCTTGTTTTTCATTTTGGAATGGCTTTGGTTGTATGTTATTGTTTTGTTTTTGCTAGTATTGTTATAACACTAACACATCAGTTAAACTCAACGAAACCGATGTTTATAATAAGTAGAAACAGCATTATTACAAATTAAACTGATGTAATTTTCACACAGTAACATCATTAACACAAAATAAACTGATGTAATTTACACACAGTAACATCATTAACACAAAACAAACTGATGTAATTTAACCACAATGGTGTCACATTGTTGATACTTTTCACATCGGTTTATAACTGATGTTAATATGAATGATAGACATCGGTTATTTGCCAGTAAACGATGTCTCAAACACTATTTGACAGCGGTTAGTTGCTAGTAAACGATGTTCCAGATAATATTTAACATCAGTTAGTGCCAGTGAACGATGTGACAGATACTCTTTGAAATCGGTTATAAATCGATGTGAAAAGGGTTGGACCTTTATCTACACCCACAAAGACATCGGTTCAAAAATGGCCAGACATCGGTTTTTAGCCGATGTCTATTGACGTTTTTCTAGTAGTGACCCTATTATGCTTGTCTTAAATGCGTTATACAAAAAATTATCCATTCGATATCCGTGCACTACAAGAAAAGCGCCTATCATCGACCGCATTTCAGCGACCGAATGCCATAGCTACTGAACATCAGCGACCGAATGCAGTAGCTAAGGTTAGTCGCACAAAAACTGGTAGCTGATAGTCAATTTTGCGACGCATAATAGCGACCGCCATTAGCGATGAGTCGGTCGCTAATCCTAGTCAGCTTTGATCTGCCACCATTACACGTGGCAGCGACGAAGTCTGCTACGGTATTCGGTCGCTACTATTAGCGACCAGCTTTAGCTTCCGTTTGTTGTCGCTATTATTAGCGACCACTTGCTGCTACCAACCTTTGTCGCTATTGTTAGCGACCACTTCCAGCTATAGAAGTCTGTCGCTATTGTTAGCGACCAACATCAGCTACCGAACTCTGTCGCTAATTTCAGCCACCAAATACAGCTACGGCCTTCCGTAGCCAACATTTACAGAACATCAGCTACCGTTTGCGGTCGCAGATACATTATTTATAGTATACAATATCTTACCTGTTTTTGTCAATTTCCAAAAAAATTACACCTAATTTGTCATAGCACATTCACAACACAAACACATCTATTAGGTCTCACTTAGAACAATTGTCCCAACACAAACGTAATAAATATAAATATTTGGCTAACCAACAAAATCCAAGTACTCAAATCGAATAAATTAAAAAGTTCACATCATCCAAAATATCCAACATTTAATCCTTAACAACCACAACCATATGTTCGAGTATCGTTCAAGTACGACATTACAATAAAAACATAAGTGCTACCAAAATAAACTAAGGTCCTCCATACTCGCCATCCCCGTCATGATGTGCATGATATGATCCTTATAATTAACAAGACAATAAAACAGGTTACCTATACATGGTATACATTAACAACAAAATAAATAAGCAAATTCAAGAAAAGAATGTTGCATCTTAACTTAAAATGCACTATAGTTGCTCTCACTAAGTAAACACTAAACACCACAATTTGAAAATGCAGAATATACATATAGTCTTAAAAATTATAACCCAATAAGCTTGTGGATTTTGCCTAATGATTATTATACTGGTCTGACAGGTACTAAACACATGAACAGCAGGTAACACGATCTCTTATATTGACAATGGATCTCAAGTAGCTAAACAATATACCTGGCTGCCATCACCTCGCTGCGAAGATGCTGCTGCCTCTGCCACTGCACGAGCTAACTCGTCAGGACCCAAAGCCACAAGATGCCTAGCAAGTGTACGAAGAAGCTCACGATCTTGACATATAGCTCTTACATAGTCAGCCGGACTATGACTAGGTGGCTGACTCGACGATTGTGATGACTGAGAGCTGCCCGAGCCACTAAATGACCCACTGAACGATGGTTGCCGTCGTTGCCCCTGAGATTTTACATAATCCTTATTCACAACAGAAGCTCTCTCCCACAACTCCTGGTCAATGTGTGGACGCTCGGTGCCCTCAGGATAGCGCTCATCAAGTAAACATCGATAATCATCCTATCAGAATAATTAAATAGTTAAAAATAAAGTCACATGGATCAAAAAGTTATTTTTCGAAACAATGTATTCTTGCAAAAGATATTGTTGCTTAAAGTATAATTCAGTCAAATCCTAGAAAATGATGTTGAACTTAATAAAAAATGTCAAAGTTATACCGCTATTTTCTGTGCTTCGGGGATACCATCACGAGTGGACACATACACCTCCAACCAGTCGATAGGAGTGCCCTCAGACTCAGACTCCTATAAAAAAAACATTACATCATTAGTTCCAGGTAAACATGTGAAATTCTATGATATGTTCAAGTCTTTAAATTCAAAAGAAACTATAGGATTATAGGATTATAGGATTCAGGATTGAACGAGAAGGTGCAATAGATTCATGATCCTAGAAATAACATCAAAATTATTCATATGTACCTTATTAGTGATATGCTGCAGTTGAGATATACTGCCACCCCTGTAGGTACCTTTGGCCTTTCCATCAGGTGCTCCAGCGGGTCGGTTACCGGCGGCTATAGCGCGCTTCTTCACCCACTTTTCTTCTCTCCACTGGTCACACATCTGACCCCACACATCAGCGCTGCACCGCCAAGGGCTATACTCGTGCATGTACAACACTCCACTAGCTGGATGATGATCGATGCCAGCATTGTCAAGGGCTTTCTGGCATTCTCTTGCAAGATTATCTTTTGTGCGATCAGCACACTTTTGCCAGAAAAGAGTAGATATCGCTGGACCATCCTCGTCCGCCCACCTATAACGTTTCTGCATAAATAAACAATTAAAAAACTGATTATATAAAAATCATGCATTACAAAAATAACATGATGGTTAGTGTTATTCACTAATACAAATATTAGTGAATTTATTGGCTTGGAAAAGTAAAAAAAAAAAAGCACCTTTCAGAAACATGGGGAAAAAAGCAGAGAGCCCAAAACACGACTATATCAGGGGCCAAAATAAACTATAAATAAGTCTATTATCATTCTCCCAGCCTTCTTGAACTAAGAAGCTACAAAACCGAAAGTAAGAAAGGAAAGACTGCTCTCCTGGTTAGCAGTTAACTGAAGGCTGAAGTGGAACAAAGAATTAGGAAAATTATCATTAACTTATTTAAATATCTTGTGTTACTACATGGAGTTCCATTACATTAATTGAGAAGTATTCCAAGATAAATCCAGAGAACTATTTTGAGTTTCTACTAATTCTCCGTCGGAGTCTATAATTACTCAATTCTGCAGGCATTTTTTAAGTTAAAAATTACAACCGCCAAAACCACAAGTACCCCTACTTGCGGAACACATAAGAAGGTTAAATAAATTTCTTGCTGTAGCAAATTCATGCCATGAAGCCAATACTAGATTCTTCATATCCATGTTGATGGAAGAGATCAGTTTAAAAAGCCCAATGAGACTATTTGGGAGCAATCTAAAAGGTTTGGAAGCCAACACTCTAGAAATAGTTATTAATTATAACGATTATCCTATCTCGTTTCTCTAAGTCAACATTCAGAGAGTAAATAATCAAAACATTCAGAGAAGAACCGCATGAAGAACTGAAAACATGAAAAAGCTCATGAAACCAAGCAGTAATTTGTTCTGTTTACTTTTTTGGTTCAGGTATCCCAGCATTTACTTTTGACCTTCTTATTACTCCTTATAAATACATTAATACATTAATCCCCTGAAATCAAGCAACTCTCAGCAGCTCAGCAGCTCCTTCCCCTAACAAAATATCAACATATTTCATTCTATTTTCTCCCCAATCCCAACCATAGCGAGAGTTGAGGTTTATCAAGACCAAGCACCAAAAGCACAACTTAATGTAGAAGTTACCCTTTAAAAATCTAAAGAAATGATAATTACCCCTAAAACATTACATAACCATGTGAACCTCAGGATAAATGTTTGTTCCATGGATGTTTGTTTCATTCTAGCTACGAAACACTAAAATTGCTGTGCATCCGAAACGGGCATGAGCTAGTATTCGATGGATTAACTAAACACTAACACGGTCTGTTATTTAAACAATTCAGCAGCATAAAAGTTAGGGACACTGATACATGGACATTGCTCAAATAAGGCATATTCTACATAATATGCATGTGTAAAGAAATTGAAATGCAATGTTATCTTCAGTGTTTAATATTTGGATCCGATTTCAAATTTAAATTACTCAATTTCTTTTCATTTCCTGATATTAAGTAGTGCAATGTTCAATATTCATGGCCATAGTGAAGCACATAAACCAAGAGTGTAAACATTCTAAACATAAAAAAATACCGTAAATTCAGCCCATACAGCATCCTTGTGGGCAGCAGGCGTGCTAACCCACGTGATCGCAGGAGTAGGCCAATTTTGAAGGCACAACTGAGAGATGCATTTTACTAATTTAGGATCTGCAAAATCACTGCAATATACAACATATGCACATTAAAGATGTAGATGATCTATAATTTTTGAAACATAATCCAAAATGCCTGCAAGAATAGATACGTACGTGGTATTAGGCCCATGCCGAATCTGAATAAGGGTCCGCTCATCTGGGTTAGTATGAGGCCTTAGGATGTTATTGGGCCCCCTACCCAGGCCCCGCTTTCTCGATACTCGTGCTTCAGAAGCCATCTATACATATATATAAATGAGGAGTTAGGACATAAGAACACAGGACAAATAGAAAGCCATCTAAATACATCAAAAAGGCATCTAAACAGAAAATACAAGATCATATAATTTTTCTCTGGTTCTAGACAGGATCTTGACCTGACAGAAAATATGTCTCAACAAGCTTAAATTATATGTATAACCCCTAACATAGAAACAAGTCAGAAAATATCTTGACCTACAAATGATACTGCAAACATTATATTGAAATAGAAAATTTTTCATTACTAATCAATGGTCAGATAGTTTTATTTAATAGATCAACAATGCTTTCAAATCTCTAAATAATAAATTATTAATGTATTGCAGATTCATAAACAACCCCTAACATAGAAACAAGTCAGAATGTTTAAGTGTTGCTGTCCGAGTCAGAATCAGCTTCTCTTGCAGATTCATAACCATCATCTTCCTCTTTTTCTAACTCGGTATCAGTGTCGGTCAATAACTCTTCCTCATTGTCCGACACAAGTAATATCTCAGGATCTACTTCTTGTGGATCATCTCCACCATCTAACTGAATTATTTCACTACCATCAACATTTATTACAGTTGGTCTATGAAGCATTGGCTCTTGGTAAATTTCCCCATCAACTACTTCTTCACGTCTGCGTGCAGGAGTATGAATTACAACTTGCCAGTCAGCAGGTGGCCTATCCCTTTTTTTACCAGGACACAGAGTGTAGTATACTTGTGTTGTTTGAGTAGGTAAAACAAATGGTTCGTTAGAGTACGTAGTCCTATGGAGGTCAATATCGATAATTTTATGTTTATCAACACGGATCCCTCATTCTGAATCGAACCAATGACACTTGAATAGGTTAATACGACCCCCATAAGCTCCCTTATATGATAACTCTATAATTTCCTCCAACTCGCCATAAAAGGCACGATTAAGCTCATTGTAACAATCTTCTTGGACGCACACACCTGAGTTCGTTGTTCTTCTAGTGAGGCCATATGCCTTGGTTTAAAAATCATAACCATTTACTTTGTAACCATTACGGTTGACTTGGTCCCTGTCTGGTCCCATAGCTAGGGGATAACGTTCACCGGAATCGTTGATTCGGCAGTTAAAGCCTACAAATATTCCATATTAGTACATGAATATAAATCGGTAGTTAATATAGAGTGCATACGTGTATATTCTGCTTAATAAATTGAACTTACTTTGTCCTTGAACCAAAATGCAAATTCTTTAGCATGAATAATTTCAAGATCTTTGTCGGTTATATCGGGATGCTTCACTTTTAACTCATCATCACACAATCTACAAAACATATTGTCTTAATTACAATATGCAGTCAATTATATATTATAGTTTAATACTCTTATCTAAGTTGATTATAACATATACGTACATATGTACCTCACATATTTGTCAATCTCGTCACAATTGAGAAGAAAATAAGTATGTGCAACATGTAATTCCTTATTCGCTTCCATAAGCGCGACCCGATAGACCAAATACTGAAAGGTGGCCATTTAATTCAAAATTTCCCCCATCATCATTCCTCGAGACTCGATTGGCCTTTGTCAAGACTTCATCCAGAAAATAGTCTGAGACAAAAGTAGATATCTCATTAAAACTATATGCTTCACAAATCGACCCCTCGACACAAGCTCTGTTCTTCACTGCCCTCTTAAGCATTCCCATCAGCCTCTCTAAAGGGTACATCCATCTATATTAAACTGGACCCCCAACACGAGCTTCATAAGGAAGATGTATTGTCAAATGCTCCATAGAGTCGAAAAAACCTGGTGGGAAGATTTTTTCCAGTTTGCAGGTGATCTCTATGATGTTCTTCTCAAGTATAGACATGTCCTTATCATTCAAGGTTTTCCAACATAAGTCATTAAAGAAATGACTAAGTTCCGTCACAACATCCCATAATGGTTTATAAATCAGGTCCCGAAATGCTACAGGTAGGAGTCTTTCCAAGAACACATGACAATCGTGACTCTTCATCCCTTTCAATTTTTCATTTGGTTTCTTATCTGAAACACACCTTGCAATGTTTGATGCATATCCATCTGGTAGTTTCAAAGACCTAATCCATGTGCACACTTCTTCAACCTATTTTTTGGATAATGTGTATCTTGCTTGTGGTTTGACTTTCTTACCATTAGAAGAATGATAAATTTCTAAAGTAGGACGCTTACAAATATCTTTCATGTCCAGTCGTGCATTATCATTATCTTTTGTCTTCCCAGCAACATTCATCCCGGTGTTAAATAAATTGTCAAACACATTCTTCTCAACATGCATCACATCTAGATTATGACGAATTAAATTCGTAGACCAATAAGGCAATTCCCAAAAGATGTTTTTTCGAACCCAATTATGAGTTTCGCCAAACCCGTTGATTTTTTTTTGTCATTTTTACCAAATGGGACTACTAGCAATCTCATCACACGAGATCACATCTCCATTCCCGACAATCTTGGTGCAGGCGTATCATTTTCCACTTTCCCTTTCCTGAAGTTATCTCTATTTCTTCGAAATGGGTGATCTAGGGGCAAGAACCGCCGATGACAATCAAACCAACAAGGCTTTCCACCTTTTGGCAGAGTGAAAGACTTTGTACATTCCATACAATAAGGACGAGCCAACTTACCATGTGTACTCCATCCAGATAACATACCATAAGCTGGGAAATCACTTATAGTCAACATAAGCGCTGCCCTAAGGTTAAAATTTGTTTTCGTCGCAACATCCCAAGTTTGTACTCCGTCTTCCCACAGTACCTTCAACTCATCTACAAGAGGTCTCAAGTAAACATCTAAGTTCTTTCCAGGACTCTTAGGACCAGGAATCATGAGTGAAAGAAACAAGTACGGCTGTTTCATACACATCCAAGGAGGCAAGTTATATGGAGTAACAATCACAAGGCCAACATGAGTACGGAACAGCAGAGTGGCCAAATGGGTTAAAACCATCAGTGGACAGTCCAAGCCTCACATTTCTAGGTTTCGATGCAATCCCAGGATGTGCTAAGTTGAAATCTTTCCAAGCCTTCCCATCTGCAGGATGATTTAATTCTCCATCTTTAGTCGGAGATTTCGCATGCCAAGTCATATGTCCTACTGTTCTTGAGGACATGTACAATCTCTTCAGCCTATCTGTTAATGGAAAATACCTCAGAATCTTGAACGGTATAGTTGATGTTTTGTAATCGACCCATCGTTATTGGGTCTAAACCGATCATGACCGCAAACTGTGCACTTTGTTTTTTTCATTCTCCTTATAAAATAACATACAATCATTGGGACATGCATCAATCTTTTGGTATCAAAGACCCAACTTCTTCACCATTTTCTTGCAATAGTAATAATTATCAGGTAATTTTTCACTCATGGCTCATGTTGTGATCAGCCTTGATGTTAAGTAATGTCGCCACTGCAGATAATTTACTTTGTTTGGTGCAACCATCCCATAATGGCTCGCTACCTTCATCTAATAATTTAAAAAAGTCTTTTGCATCAGCATTCATAGGTTGCTCCCTGGCTTGGTCCCAATCAAAATCTGGACCTACAAAATCACGAACCATCTCATTCATACGATAAGTACCACTGCCCGGATTGTTTACTGTGGTCTCACCACCTCTTTTTTGCCCATGTGCCCACCAATATTCTACATAATTCCTCATGAAACCGCTAACAAGTAAATGGTAGTTTACCATGTCTCTCTCCAGATAATTTACATTTTTACACTTCCAACATGGACACCGTATCTGGTTCTTACCATTCACACATCTCACACATTCTTGGTGGCTATACGCATAATCCAAGAACGCTTGACAGCCATCTCTAAATTCAGCAGTATCACCTATCTCAGAACTTGACTTTCGTCGTGCCATCCAACTACGATCCACTAAGAAATTCATGTTACATAATCGAAGCTTTATACATAGGACACAAAAACCAAAAATCCAAGAGGGTTAAAATTCTACCAATAATCCAATAACATCAATAGACACAATCCAATAATCAAATTAAACACAAATACACAACATATTACATATGTAATTCACACACATATTTGGATTACCTAGGTTAAAGACACTATTAAAGAGATGATTACACACATATATGCAAAGAGGATTACACACCATAACCTGTAAAATTGTAGATGATGATGATTAAAGAGATGATTACCTAGGTTTGAAATCGACCCCTTCTTCGTACGTAGGGATTATTGAACCGATTGAACTACCCTGCTTCTTCTTCGTGAGTTCGTGGACTGCTTCTTCTTCATAGAGATCGGGTAATTGGTGTAATTAGAAATTGTTACTTTTTTTTCTAATTATACACGTACCAAGCAGAATAAAAATATAATAATTTATAACGACTCATTTAAAATTAAATTGATCAATTATTTTATAAGAATTAATCGGGGATTTAATATATTTGTAATATTAGAGGTCTTAAAAAAATTCTGAAAAAATGAGTTGTCATATTTTGATTGGTTATATAATGGATCTCGTGTGTGTTAATATGAATAACACTAATAAGAACATGTCATGTATCATTTGGAACTATTTTGTTACCTATTTCGGTACCCCTAGCATTTTTCTTAATATAACAGTGATTTTCGAAAAATGGAAGAATTTTTAGAATAATTTTTTATTTGGTACTTTTAAATATATAAAATTTGGGGAATTAAAAACTATTTTTTATTCAGTTATGGTGAAAATCGTTTTTTTCGTTTTTGGTACTCACCCGAAAAATGAATATTACAAGAAGAAATTCTTTTTATTTAAAAATATTTTGGATTCTACTATCCTCTCAAAATATTTGCAAAAATACGGTTTGTAACCAAATGTAAAATGTATATAACAAATATTCATAACATATACTAACAAAGATTTAGACACTGCTTCGAAAGCTGTTAACGGTTAGCGAATTAAGTTAGTTATTTTTACTAACGGATTGAGTTAACAGTTTTGACTAGCAGATTGAATAAGCTGTTCTTTATGAAATTGTTTGAGTTGGCATTTTAATTTGTATACTTGTAGTGATTTTTCTTATCTATTCCAAATATTTTAGGAATTTTATTGTACTCAAAAGGTATTTTTCTTATTTATTTCTAATATTTTAGGAATTTTTTTTGTACCCACGGGTATTTTTCTTATTTATTCCAAATGTTTTAGGAATTTTCTTGTACCAACAGATATTTTTCTTATTTATTCATAATATTTTAAAAATTTTCTTGTACCCACCAATATTTTTCTTAATTATTCATAATATTTTAGGACTTTTATTGTAACCACATGTATTTTTCTTATTTTTATAACAATAAAGCTCCTGGAAATTATTATTTTTAGTATAACTAAAAATCTAAAAAGCGACATTAATTATTTTTTTAGTAAAATTATAATTAATAATTAAAAAAACCATTGAAATCTAAAAAAAAATTATATTAACAGCGACCGAATTTTGCGACAGAATTGGTAGCAAAAGATGACGTGGCATTTTTTGCTACCGCATTTGGTCGCTGATAAGACTCCCTCGCTAAAATTCAACACAAATGTTTTTTCCCAAAAAATTTGGAGCAAAATTTTTTAAGAGCTACGGATTAGCTACCGAATTCGGTAGCTAATGTTTTGCTTACGTGTCACTATCTGCGACGGGATGCGGTCACAAATAATATTTGGTAGCTAAAAAGTGAGCGCCAATATTGGGCGGCATTTGTGTGGGCGGGAAACACAATTTCGCGACGGATCGGCTACCGTGGTTGGTCGCAGAAATTCTTTAGCGACGAATATGTAATCGATCGTTGATAGTGGTCGATAAATATTTTTAGCGACGGAATTGGCGGTCGCTGATATATTTGGTCGCTATTAGGCGTTTTTCTTGTAGTGGTGTGACAAATATGTAATCGTTTAATACCCATATATACAATATTTGGGATTAAAATAGTTTCCATTCGGGTAACGGGTTCCAATATTGGGTTTGAGAAATATTCAATTTTTTATTTAAAAATTTTAAATTTATCTGTATTCGTTTAGGGGTTCAACGGTTAACCTTTAGGGTTCAACATTTCCATTTTGAGTTTTAGAAATATTCTGAATGACGAATAAACCGTATACGGAATTTAGAGTTTAGGGTTGTTTACAGTCCTAAACCCTAGATCCAAAACCTTAATTTAACCTGATTTTTAAAAATATGGGACTGGCCCCCGATTTTTTAAAATTCAGGACGCCGGACTCATTAAAAAATTCAATTTTTTAATTTATTTGTACTCCCTTAGGGGTTCAATGGTTAATCTTCGGTGTTCAACTTTTCCATTTTGGGTTTTAAAAATACTAGCTTATAGCCCGTGCAAAGCACGGGTTATTTTTATTTTTTTTTAAATTTGTTTATAGTTTAGTATATATAATATTTTAAAAATTATTTTTAGTTTAGTATTAAATCTAAATTAATATGCTGTTGGTGGGAACCGAACCTTCAACCTTTCTATATAACATAATCTAGTATTAATTTTATATTAAAATGTTGTTGGCGGGATTCAAACCTTAGACCTTCAACTTTTAGTATTGTTGTATCTAACGGTCATGATCTATTTGAATTGAAGATCTAACGGTTGTGAATGAGGATAACCAAAAATAAGGGGATAACCAAAAATAAGGGGGTAACTAACTACAAATACCTTCAACCTTTCTATATAATATAATCTAGTATTAATTTTATATTAAAATGTTGTTGGCGGGATTCGAACCTTAGACCTTCAACTTTTAGTATTGTTGTATCTAACGGTCATGATCTATTTGAATTGAAGATCAAACGGTTGTGAATGAGGATAACCAAAAATAAGGGGATAACCAAAAATAAGGGGGTAACCAACTACAAATTATACCCACTTTCGCTTATTATAATATAGTATAGATTCAGAAAGACGAATAAACATATACGGACTTAGGGTTTAGGGTTGCAACCCAAAACCCTAATTTGAACAATCCTAAATCCTAGACCTAAAATCCTAATTTATCCTGATTTTTAAAGATTCGGGGTCGGACTCATTAAAAAAACACAATTTGAATTGATAATTTGATTATAAGTTTTTTAATAGTGTTTACAAATATATATTCAGAAAAAAAATTAAGAAAAATAAATAAATAAACATTACCCTACTTTGAAATGTGTAATATGTATTATCCCTATAGAAAATGCGTATTAATCAGTAATACCCTTCTATCAAATGTG
The DNA here is from genome assembly GCA_036435485.1 of Saposhnikovia divaricata. NCBI lineage: Eukaryota > Viridiplantae > Streptophyta > Magnoliopsida > Apiales > Apiaceae > Saposhnikovia > Saposhnikovia divaricata. The sequence goes on from JAZHRN010000131.1 coordinate 20,361,507, forward strand.
TAGTAAGTTATTATTTTAAAAAAATATAAAAAATGGGTATTTCCATAATAAATAAATAATATACTCTATTTTATTTTAAATAATAAAATAAAAAATGTGTATTTCCATAATAAATAAATAAATTATTTATACTCTATTTTATTTAATCATATAATTTTAAAAATATTTAAAAGTAATCTGTGCTGACTACAACTAAAATATCGGCACTGCTGTTGGTCATTCAGTTCAACCTGCCAAAGTGCCAAGTGCAGTAGTAGCTAATCGGTGTAGGGGTTTTCCTAAAAAACGAAAACTATGTTATTCAGTGTACCGTTTAACACTTTAACTGATAATCTATTTGAGTAGTGTTAGAGGTATCGAATTGGGTATTAAAATTTGTTATGAAATGACATGACACTAATTACTTGTAATTTTGGAATATTTTAATTGGATGACTCTGGCGGATCCATTATAATTATAACCAATTAAAATCATTTGGTAACAATTTTTGATACCCAATTTGGTATCTCAAGCATTTTTCAATCTATTTACTAATAAATTGTAGATGGACTTGTTTACTAATTTTCTCCGCTGTAACGATTCTATTATCTGTTTGATATAAAAATTAACTCCGAGTTCAGCTTGTATTGATAAATGAGTCATGACTCATGATCAAACATAATTTTGACGCTAAATTCACATACGATTAGAGTTGGACACTAAATTTTTTTTTTTTACCGTATATATTATATTATCTACCGACTTGTCACTCGTGAATCTTTTGTTTTTTTTTTTGAAACTTGTCACGTGTGTATCTTTCTTTTTATGTCAGGTGTAACTCGTGTATCTAGATCAGTGCTAGATTGGCATTTTAATTTTAGATTAGTAATCCAGATCAGGACAAAAAAAAAAGCTAAATATCCTAAAAAGTGAGGGTTAGGCCTGTAAATGGATCGGAGCTCCGATCCGATCCGAGACCTTATAACTGGATATGGATTTATATAAAATAAATTCGATCCGATAAAAAATCGATCCGAAGTCCGATCCATATAATACGGATATGAATTTCACATGATCCGATCCGTTAAGAGTCCGATCCCAATAATAATTATATAATTATATATTTTATTATATATTAATATTCATATCTATCTATTCTATATTATAATAAACGAAAGGGGTATAATTTGTAGTTTGATTAACCCATTTTTTGGTTATTCCTCATTTTTGGTTATCCCTCACTCACCACCGTTAGATCATCAACTCAAATAGATAATAACCGTTAGATATAACAATACTAAAAGTTGTTATATACAGAGGTTCAAGATTCGATTCTCGCCAACAACATATTAATATTTAATACTAAAAATTATTATATACGCTTTCAATTAAAATTTTACACATTTCATGCCACATCATTTGATAAAAATTTTGATAAAACTTTTGACATATCTAACACTACTCAGACACAAATACATGTGAATAATTTTAGAGTTTTACAATTATATTATGTGTTCAACATTATTGATTTAATCATCTAAAAGAAACTTTAGTCTTCTGTTGTTAAAGAAAATATAGGTAATTATTGTAAAAAAAAAAAGAAATTATGTTCCTAAAATTATAAACGTAATAGGAATTTATCCAATTTTGTTGTCTATGTTATTTTGATCGCAAAAAGAATAACTGTTAAATCTATAACTCAATAATTAGTCATTGTTGGATCTATTTGTAGTTCTTATTTTATTAATTTATGTTCGATTAAGATATGGATTCAAGAAATTTTTTTATCTACCAAATGATAAGAAGTTTTAATGTAAGATGGGTAGATAAAAACCTTTTAACGTAAGATGGGTAGATAAGAACCGTCAAAATTAATATTAAAATGTATATTATTGCTAGTAGAATTGTATTTAAATACAAATAAAAAATAGTACTTAACTAATTTTAATCCAAATACAAGTGAATTTCCTAAATTGAATAAAAATTTTAATACAATAATTCAATAGTTTCTTTTTCTGAATAGTTTCAATTGAATAACAATTCTTAATTTTCCCTAAATTAAATGTTATTTTATAAATTTCATGTAGATTGTAATATCGTTCAAATTTAATTTTTGAGCCAAAAGAATAAAGTGAACTTTTAAAATCTAATATGTAATGACTGTATTATTATAAGGAAAACATAGGATAAGATATTGGTTAGTTGTTGTTTCGTTACATCCCTTCAAAAAAAAAATAGTTGTTGTTTCGTTACATATCAAAGTTCAATTCATGTCAACAACATAGTATAGTAAAAATTTATACTATTTGGTTTCATCATATATATATATATATATATATATAGGCTAGCGTTCAAATATAAACCAACCTTAGAATAGAAACTAGAAACCTACACTAAATAAATTATATTTCATTTATTTTAATGGCCCCGCTAGGGGCACCTTCACAAAAAACGTTTAAAATTCTTGGCTCTATTCAACAAAAATATAAAAAAAAATTTTAAAAAAAGTACTGTTCATGTGCCACGTCATCACGTGAACAGTAACTTTTTTTTAAAATTTTTTTATTTTTTTATATTTTTGTTGAATAGAGACAATAATTTTAAACGTTTTTTGTATTGGAGTACCCCTAATTTGGTCATTAGATTAGCTTGAAATATTTAATTTAGGTTTAGTTTCTAGTTTCTATTCTAAGTTAGTTTCTATTAGAACAAGACCCTATATATATATATATATATATATATATATATATATATATATATATCTATATATATATATATATATATATATATATATATATAGTTGCACTCCATAGCAAACACCTTATATAACAAACAATAAAGAACACCTCATATCTAATATAATTTAAGAGTTCCGTCATAGCACCCAATACAAAAAGTTGTTATTTTTTTACCCTCTAGCAAACCAGCAAAAAAAACAAATTTTAAAAATTTACTGTTCATTGATGACGTCATCAGTGACGTCATCAGTGAACAGTGATTTTCATTTTTTTTTTTACAGACTTAATAGAGGGTAAAAGAATAACAACTTTTTGTATTGGGTGCCCCTGGCGGGGCCAAAGGATCTAATAGATCTATGGTGTTCTTTGTTGTTTGTTATATAAGAGTGTTCTGTATGGAGCAAAGGCCTATATATATATATATATATATATATATATATATATATATATATATATATATATATATATATATATATATATATATATATATATCACGTTCTATTGAGAACACATGTTAGTATAAGAACAATGAGAATTTTATTCTGTGGCATAATAATATAACAATGAAAATGTGAAAAATATAAAGAACAATTGTTATCCACCACGGGTGTCTCAGTTGATTGGTACCATGACTTAGGGGCTTACCACCACAAGGTCATAGGTTCGATGTGTAAGAACCCAAACTTTTGGTAGAATTAAAACTTTTCTTTTTATGAATAGTGCATTAGTGGATAGTGATATTGACTTATAGTGATTCCCATGATTAATGTTTCAATGAATAAGTATTTCGAGGTATAGTGATTTCCTATGAATAGTGCAAACCTGAGTGTGACGACTGAGATAAATAGAAAATCTGTCTATTGATAAAGGAGCTAGAATACCCTATAGAGAAGATGAGAAGTGAGTTAGAGTACACTATAGAGGAGTTGAGAAATGAGAAAACCAAGTATGAACTAGGGAAGTACAGAGAGAATGAGTGTATGTGAAGACAATCGGAATTCAGAAAATTCAAAGTTATTTTTATGGAATATTTGATCGGGCAGTGAAGAGCGTATCAATGCGACCAAGACAAGTGATATATTAAAATTGAGGATTTGAGGATTTTATATTTTATTATATGTTATTTGGGGATTTAGAACGAAAACCCCTGAGATAGTGGAACGAGCGTTCTAGAAACCGCTGAAACTTTATAACGAGATTAAGCGATTAAGCGAACGAATTATGGATTATGGATTGAGTTCATAACAAGATTAGATATCCTACATGATCATCAAGAGGATTATATCAAGTGGATTAAAATATTTAGTTCAAGGATTAAAAATAAACAAAACAATTTAGGAATCAAATTGATTTAAATCACTTTAAATCAATTCCAAAAATCAAACAACTCATCAAAGCTTATCCAAGACTTTTAGCTCTTGCGCCAAGGATCATAAAGCACCTTTAACATCTGATCTTATCAAGTTATATGAGCAAAAAGTAGTTGACAAGTCAAAGAAGATCAAAAAAAGAAAAGAAAAGAAAGAAAAACCAAGAACACCCCTTTTTCTTCACGACCTACGACCCTTACCCTAATTCCAAGACCAAAACCCAAGCTCCCATGGTTAGTTTCTAGTTTTCTATAGCTTAAATCAAAGGTATTGAAGAGTCCAAAGTATGTTCCAAGTTTGAGCTTCAAATATTAAGCATAGCTATGTCAAATGATGGACCAAAGTAATGAATGAATAGTAATGAATAGTGTTTTACTTAGTTTTTCATGTTTTGATCTTAGTGTTCAAGCTTCCTAAGGTGCATCCAAGGCTAGAGGATCCATTGTAAAGCTTTATTATTGTTCTTAAATCATCAAGGAAGGTAAAAACCGAAAGTTTACATGAGTTATGTTGAGTTTTATTAGAGTTTTTGCTAGTGATGTAAGTTAAGGTGTTTAATAAGAACATCCTTGAATATTTAGCTTTGTTTTGAGGTGTATGGATTGAGTGGTGGTCAATGGACCTTACCACTGACCCTAGAGGTCTTATGTGATGGTTGGTGTGTGATATTGAAGGTTGGGTTGCCATGCATGGCTTGGTAGAGAAGTTACAAAATGGGAATGCTCGATTTAGAACCGTCGTAATGCCCAAATTTCTTGAACCAAGTGGACAGTAGCCATCCGAACCCTTAAACATGTTTAGACTGCAACCACTGACCATATTGAGTAGGTTTTGGAGTCTAGTTTATGTGGCCGCAAGAATCGTGTCAAAAGAGTTTACGATTATTGAGTTATGGCCGTTTTAGTGAAAGTGGTTCGAGAAACAATGTCGTAGAAATGTATCAACTTTGAGATTAAGTTTGAGACCCTTAAAAATGGAATTCGAATGTGATATTTTGAGGATAAATACTAAAGTCAGTTAGGAAAGTATGAGAAGTGGTTTCGAGTCCAAAAGATTATTTTTAGATTTTATAAAAATGAAACAGCAGATGTTGCGCAAGTAAAAACCAATAAGAACGCGACTTAGAAACCAATGTTGAAAATGGTTAAGTATAACTTGAATTCGAGGATCTATTTCGAACCAAACTTATGACTTAAGTGTTTGTCGATTAACATGGACTTAGTACGAGTCTAGAGGGACCCCTTAGTGCCTTGTTTATGATTGGCTTAAGTGTCTAAGCCTTAAGTTATAAGTGGATCGTATAGGGGATTAATCACGTATTTTCTTGACTTGTTTAGATTGTCGAACCCCGCTACGAGCCCCTACTACATCCAGAGTACCAGGCAAGTTTACTAAACCTTACTCTATTGTTCAGAGTATTTATATATTTTCAAAAACATAAGTTTGCTGATTAAGTTTTCAAACGCAAGTATTCTATCTAGTTGTTTATATCGGATTTTATTCATGCAATTTACATGCATATATATTACTATTGAGCTGTTATCCGGATATATTATTACACGAGATGTTCAAATTTATTTCATGAGTTGGTGCATATTGTTGGGACATTTATTAGATAATTTATTCGTACTCGCCGAGAAGATGATAGAGATATATTAAATAATATCTCCATACTATAAATTAATTGATATTTAAGAGTGGAGTTATATATATAGAGTAAGTTGAGATTACTGATATGGGTTACCTCATTCTGAATCCATGATCAGAACAGTTTTTCATAAATATTTCCTCTACTCATTCGAGAGGAAAACTTAATTATTGGAGGTGTTTATCGTTCATTGTTTCTGAACGATATTGGAGTAGTATTTTATTGAGAAGTAAATAAAGGTACACGTGTTATTTAACCGTGACGCCTAAGAGATTTATTGTTGAAGGTGATCGAAGATTCCGACACCTTATATTCTTGACTGAAAGATGGCAAAAGTGACCGGAGTAACGCCAATGTGGTGGCGGATATCTTCGTCGAAAGTGAAAGTAGAGACGAAATAACATGGAATGACTGGAAACATGATGGAATTTGTAAAAAGACAGTAAAAGTACTGCTATTGATAAACTAAATGGCATGTTGATGAATGACAAGGAAGTGATACTGGTGTATTTCTGCGCAAACAAGATAGAGATATTATGAAAGGAAAAGGACAAAGGAAATAGTGTGGAAGTTAGAAGGTGTGAATGAAAAAGATATCTATGGACATTTTCAACATGATTCCGGGACGGAATCCTTTTAAGGGGAGAAGACTGTAATAACCCTAACTTTAGCAATGCTACAGTGATCACATGAATAGTAAAATTTGAGGATTTAGGGAAATGGTATGTAGGTACTCTATATTGGAGATGGAAAATGAATAAACAGAAACCATATTAGTGTTGTACATTGAAAATAAGTGACTCGAAATGACGATAGATTCCAGAAATTCCTGAATATGGATTTTTAGGATTTTGATTTCGAATAAGCTTCTTTTTGATATTAGGGAGCATAGAAACCCTATAAGAATTATATATTGAGGGATTAGTGAATTTAGATTAAACCAAGGGATTATTAAGTTAAGAAAATACCAAAGGAAATTGGATTCGTAAATGATTTCGAAAATCACGGAGATAATGAGGTACATTCGAAACGAATCACAAGTAGACTAGTCTGGAGACCCAGCAACCAAGATTAGTAATATAGCAAGGATACATACCACATTATTATTATCCAAGATTAGTAACATTATACTTAGAAAATCAAAATGGGATTTATTGGATCATCAAAATGACATCACTTTCCACTAACTAGTTTTAAGGGTAAATTAGTACTTTAGCATGGCTTTTAATCACAAATATCTTCCAAGCTTCCACAAGACACTAGACTAATCAAGATTAAGCCAAGATAAGAGCAAGTAAACACAAAAATCTCTCTCCCCCATCCACTTTACTCCATTCGGCCAAATAGGAAAAAAAAAGGAAAATAAAAACAAAAATCCTAGCTAGCATCAAGATAAAATCAAGAGGAAATTTATGGAGTTTCTTGGAGGTTGGGAAGGATCATTTACAAATTTTCAAGGCCAACCATCATCATTTAGCAAGGTAATAAAATCATAGAAGTGAAGGTGAATAGTAATGAATAGTAGTTTTCAAGAAACTAACTTGATTTTCATGGTTCTTTTAGTTGATTCAAGCTAGTATAAGGTTGATTAAGGATATATCAAGGATTGTTAAGGGTTATCAAAGCTTCAACAAGGTATAATCATGCTTGCTCTTTTATATTTATGATGGATATTGTTTGGTTTAGTGATTAAGTGGTGTAAATGTTAAGATTATGATGATCCATGTGTTTGTAAGTGATTAAAGTTGAATATGAAAGTGTTTGGGATTGTAACCATGGCTGGTAATGAAGACCACATGGTGTAGGTGATGATTATTGTGTTTGACAATTGATTTGGAGGAGTTGGATTTATGGAAAGTATGAAAATATAGCCGTTATAATGTCCGATTTTCGTTAGATTCCTAAACTGCCCTGTTTTTAGCATTTATATACGTACGGTACCAAAATGTCCAGACCCTCTTGTGACCATGATGAGATAGAGCTTAGTTCATAGATCGTTTCGATATAAGGTGCGTCAAAATCTGATGAACGGTTTAGGAGAAAAGTCAGTTTTAGTGAAAGACGTTCGAAAGTCGAGAAACCGTAGTTGTACCAATTTTGAGGCTATAACTACCATACTTAAACATTTTTAAAAATTATGAAACTTTGGGATAGTGTAGTAAGGTAGTCAAAGAGTTGTTACCAGTTGACCTTGTGGTAAAATTCGAAATCCATATTTTCTGAGAATTTTTACAGTTAAGTGTGATCGTTAGGGGAAATGGTGAAAACCCCTGAAACTTCGATTAAGGTTTTAAATGGTTAAGTTCTTGAACCTTTGGGGTAATAGTAATACGTTAAACATATATTAAAGTTTCAAACGTAATGTTATACAAGAGTGTAGTGAGTAAGAGATGTGGTTCTAACGACAGTCCTTTTGTGTTTATAGAAACTCCGGAAGAGGGACGAGCCATACCGTCAGGATACCGAAATCGAGGCAAGATTTCTTCTATCCTTACCTTGGAAAACTATTTTTATTTTCAAAGTAAATGATTTCATGGAATATATATGTTATTCTATGTTTGCTATATTGCTAAGAATTATTTCCCTGATATTGGAATTAAAGAGAAATGGATATAAATTATGAAATATGAATGTGGATATGATTATGAATGGAGCGAATACGCTTTATGATAAAGAGAGGTGAAAGAGAATGGTATCAGTTGTTATCTAAAGTAAATAAAAGAATGGTATCAGTTGTTATCTAGGGTTATATGGTTTATAATACTATATTAAAAATATTCTTTTTAAGTATCAGTGGTTTAATAAATATTATTTGATTATCATGCATTACTCTTAAAATAGACAGAATATTTTATGAATATAAAAGTATATTTGATTCCTGAATATGAAAGAGATGTCTGGATCATAATCAAAGCCTTATGTTATATATATTTTATAGAAGTAATGTGCGAGAATGGAAATGATATGAGTGAATGATATGTGGAAATGAAAGCGAGAAAATGGAAATGTGGAATGATATTTTAAAAAGGGAATAATGATGTGATAAAAAAAGGGGATTGCAACAGACTTGCGTAAGTGGCTGTGTCAGGGCTGTGTGCGACACAGTCCAGCATTTATTATTTTTATTACGGCAAGAAGATGCCAAGGGAGGATGTTAGCAGGTGGCCTTCCTCCAGGGATGATCTTCATTCCCTCTACCGGTAGTAAAAAGAGAGCAGGTACGATTAGGCGACTGATCATCGTCCTAACGTATCAGGCGAGAACAGATATCCCCAATGTTTTTGAAAAGAAAGTGTAGACAATGGTTTTCAGATTTCTATATTGAAAACAGAATAATGATATGAGATTATGGAATTATGGTTACAGATGAAGAAAAACTGATATTATATTATTTTAGATTTCTTTCTTATAATAGTAAGTGGATGATGTATTATTAAATAAGAGCTTTATTCTTCCTTAAGGATTTTAATTGTTTTCTGCTATTATATATACATATACATATATGTATACCTGTTCACATTCTAAATTCTAGGTTACAATATTATCTTGCTGAGCTATTATAGCTCACTCTTGCTACTTATGTATATAGCAGCTAGGTCTCATGCCGATACTACGCACTACACCCCGCAAGAGGGTAAGGGAAAGGCGACCTTTTGAGCGAGTGCTGGCGACCATCCCCAAGGTAGTGACAAGCGAAAGGGGTTTAGTAGACTTATGTATATTAAGTGTGTAAGTTTGTAATAAACTTTTGGTTGTTGAAATGCTTCCTGTAGAAGTATTATTCAACAATGTACTTAGTAGAATTCTGGGTTTGTAATAACTGTCAACTTTAAACTTTTAATATTGTGAATGTTGTTCTATGAGCATATGACTGGTGTGTGTGTGTATTGGTGTGGTGTCAATTGCTTAAGTATTAAATATATAAAAAAAAACTCAAGAGATATTGATATTGAATGGAAATTGGACCGTGATGACCTGGATCCTTGACCCCGGATCTAGGGGCGTCACAGATGGTTTCAGAGCTAAGAGTCATAATGCTCAAGAACAAAAGTGATAATAATAAATGTATCAGTTATAATATAAATTGTGAACTTCCATCAAGTTCAGGGGTGGTATATCGCAGGTAGTATTTACTTTAAGCATATATTATAATTTTATAGACTGTTACTAATAGAATTTTATGTTTTATTATAGGGGGCGGAGATGGGTGAGCCGAGTCAGGAACCCCAGTGGCTAGGGATGTCAGAGCAGGAGCTATTAGATCTTCAGCTGGCCGGGGTAGAGGTCCCCGAGTATGCAGTTGAGGACCTTAGGGAGAGACGCCGGGCGGCAGCCAGAGAGAGATTTGAGAGAGAAGAGGCAGAGGAGCAGAGACGGAGAGATGTTGTGGCCATAGTGCCATATATGGGTAGACCTTCTACAGGATCTGATGAGGCAGGTCCTTCCAGAGTGAGATGGGAGATTCCGGAGGAGGAGAGGCCGTTACGTAAGAGGCCTAGATTGTCAGTTATAGCTGAGGAGGAGGAGGAGGAGATTGAGTGGACTGATATCCATATGATACCTACCCCTGCCTTGCCTATTCCAGTACCATCACCAGTCCCATCTCCCTCACCGAGCCCTGGCCCTCTAGAGGATCCAGTTGAGCCATTCACTCCGCCCGAACATTTTATCTTCTCAGAGGATGAGATAGAGGGAGATCCGTCTGAGGATGCAGATACCGAGTCTATTCCTCCATCCCCACCATTTGCACCTCCACCACCTCCACCTGTACAGGCACCTGCCCCAGCTGCTGTGCCCCCTCAGAAGGCACCCTTACCGACAGGTGACTCACTACCAGACATTCTGTTGACGGAGTACTTTGCCTTACAGGGTCAGTTGGAGGAGTCCCGCCGAGTGATAGACACACTGATGCAGAGGTTAGAGAGAGGGAGAGGAGGCATCATTCCTGATGGTATATCTTTGGGATTAGTGAGTGTTGAGCTGCGGACCCTAGGTGACATTAGGAGGTTGTTAGCTGATAGAGGAGACCCAGAGTGGAGGGCTGCGATAGTGGATACAGTCACGTCTATGGTAGTCCAGATCCGGGACATTATTAGGGCAGGACTGTGAGTCGGGATAGTAGTCTACGTCTCTAATCAGACTAGTCATCTTACTGATGTCTTTTTGGGGGATTAGTTTAGTTGGTTGCTGTTTTAATCCCAGTCTGATTGGAAGACAGTTAATAGCACTTTTGTTGTAGCAGATTAGTATGTACAGTATGTTTGTAGGTTTCGAACCATGTACCCTATGATGTAAAATATTAGTAGTAAAAGACGATGTACCCAAGTTGTAAAATATTTATGTAAATTAATGAAGTTTGTGCATTTCTATCTAAATTTTTGCTGCATTTTTAATAATAAATGTTGAGACTCAAAAACATTGATGTATAAAAGGTGATTGACTTAATGAAAAGGCTATCGTGTTAAGGGCGATACACTTACCTACTAAAGTTATAATATAACTAGATGTAAATCGCGTGATAAGAATATTGTGATATGCAAATGAGTTAATTAATGATATAATTGTGTATACAAAAATGATGTATATTGTAACCCAAATTCGGGTAATTAATAAGGACTATTGTTATGTACAGAACTATGCCGCCTAGACGTGATAGTAGAGCGAATGCAAGGGAAAATGAGAGAGACGAAAGAAGTCGAAATATAGAAGGTACTAGACTGAACGAAAATGCTCATAATGAAGAAAATCATGAAGAAGAAGAAGAATCAACTGGCCAACAAAGGAATCCGGGAGGTGATCCCTTTGCCCAATTCATGGACTTATTAAGGCAGAATTTGGCTAATCCACAGAATCCCCAACAACCACCTGTTCTCCCCAATCAGGCAGCTAATTCCTTTCGTGCCTTTAAGTCATTAAAGCCCCCAGAATTTGAGGGAACCACTAACCCAGTAGTAGCCAGGGCATGGCTAAAAGAAATGGAGAAAGCTTTCGAAATACTGAGGATAGAGGAAGATCAGAAAATAGTCTTTGCAGCCTATCTCTTAAAGGGAGAGGCAAATTACTGGTGGGAAGCTAAGAAAAACCTAGAAGAAGCGGGAGTGATAACCTGGGTGCGTTTCACTAGGGTGTTCCTAGAAAAGTATTCTCCTAGGTATTTAGAAAACCAAATGGAAATAAAGTTTCTGGAGTTAAAACAGGATAACCTAACATTGGCAGAGTATGAAACTAAATTTACAGAACTGTCGAGGTTTGTTCCCGAGTTTGTGCGTACTGAAGAACAACGAGATAAGAGGTTTCAACAAGGATTGAAACCCTGGTTACGAACGAGAGTGGCACCATTTGAGTTGACTGATTATGCTGCAGTGGTTCAAAAGGCATCTATTATAGAGGCCGAGAGTGAACAGGCTCAAATAGGTCGAGAGAATAAGAAAAGAAGATTTGAGGGCCCGAAAGGAGGTTCAAGTGAGGGAAGCTACTTTAACAAAGGAGGTAGAGGACAAAAATCTCAATTTGTGGGAAAATCGGGGGGTAACAAGACTACTAGTGAGACGGTAAATCAGGGTGGTAAATCGTCAGGAACATTTCAGTCCAACCAATCACGACCACCATTACCAGATTGTGACACGTGTGGTAAGAAGCATATAGGAGTCTGTAGGGTGCTGGGAGTAACTTGTTTTAAGTGTGGACAAAAAGGACACTACCTTAACCAGTGCCCATCAACTGATACAAACCCTAAAAGAGATGTTAAGTGTTACCAGTGTGGGAAATTAGGACACATTGCTAGAGATTGCCGTTCCGGTGGGTCATACGCGCCAGGTCAGAGTGTGACTGCTTCAAATATGCCTACTGCTAGAGTGTACAACATGACCTTACGGGAAGCGTTGACGAAACCAGATGCGGATACAGGTACTTGTTTTTCGATTTAAATTTTGTGTGTAAGTCTTTGGTTAAGGATCGACTTAATCAATTAATGGAATAAATAAGTTAATAATATAGATAAGGAAAATCAGTATCTGTTAAGGGCTAGGAAACGTTATGAAAAGAAAAGTAGGAGTATTTTGGGAAAACACAAGCTCGTTGAGACGAACAGGAAATATATATTATAGGTAGTATTTTCTACAATTGTTTTAAAGAATATTATTAGAGCTTATTTCTGGAAAATTTTACAGAGATGAGATATAGGAACATTGAGGTGTTAATATTTATGTCATGATAGAGATTAGAAGATGGTCAAACCATAAGTGAAATACACTACCATTCAGAAAAGGCCAATGTGGTGGCGGATATCTTCGTCGAAAGTGAAAGGAGAGACGAAATAACATGGAATGACTGGAAACATGATGGAATTTGTAAAAAGACAGTAAAAGTACTGCTATTGATAAACTAAATGGCATGTTGATGAATGACAAGGAAGTGATACTGGTGTATTTCTGCGCAAATAAGATAGAGATATTATGAAAGGAAAAGGACAAAGGAAATAGTGTGGAAGTTAGAAGGTGTGAATGAAAAAGATACTATGGACATTTTCAACATGATTCCGGGACGGAATTCTTTTAAGGGGAGAAGACTGTAATAACCCTAACTTTAGCAATGCTACAGTGATCACATGAATAGTAAAATTTGAGGATTTAGGGAAATGGTATGTAGGTACTCTATATTGGAGATGGAAAATGAATAAACAGAAACCATATTAGTGTTGTACATTGAAAATAAGTGACTCGAAATGACGATAGATTCCAGAAATTCCTGAATATGGATTTTTAGGATTTTGATTTCGAATAAGCTTCTTTTTGATATTAGGGAGCATAGAAACCCTATAAGAATTATATATTGAGGGATTAGTGAATTTAGATTAAACCAAGGGATTATTAAGTTAAGAAAATACCAAAGGAAATTGGATTCGTAAATGATTTCGAAAATCACGGAGATAATGAGGTACATTCGAGACGAATCACAAGTAGACTAGTATGGAGACCAAGAAACCAAGATTAGTAATATAGCAAGGATACATACCACATTATTATTATCCAAGATTAGTAACATTATACTTAGAAAATCAAAATGGGATTTATTGGATCATCAAAATGACATCACTTTCCACTAACTAGTTTTAAGGGTAAATTAGTACTTTAGCATGGCTTTTAATCACAAATATCTTCCAAGCTTCCACAAGACACTAGACTAATCAAGATTAAGCCAAGATAAGAGCAAGTAAACACAAAAATCTCTCTCCCCCATCCACTTTACTCCATTCGGCCAAATAGGAAAAAAAAAAGAGGAAAATAAAAACAAAAATCCTAGCTAGCATCAAGATAAAATCAAGAGGAAATTTATGGAGTTTCTTGGAGGTTAGGAAGGATCATTTACAAATTTTCAAGGCCAACCATCATCATTTAGCAAGGTAATAAAATCATATAAGTGAAGGTGAATAGTAATGAATAGTAGTTTTCAAGAAACTAACTTGATTTTCATGGTTCTTTTAGTTGATTCAAGCTAGTATAAGGTTGATTAAGGATATATCAAGGATTTTTAAGGGTTATAAAAGCTTCAAGAAGGTATAATCATGCTTGCTCTTTTATATTTATGATGGATATTGTTTGGTTTAGTGATTAAGTGGTGTAAATGATAAGATTATGATGATCCATGTGTTTGTAAGTGATTAAAGTTGAATATGGAAGTGTTTGGGATTGTAACCATGGCTGGTAATGAAGACCACATGGTGTAGGTGATGATTATTGTGTTTGATAATTGATTTGGAGGAGTTGGATTTATGGAAAGTATGAAAATATAGCCGTTATAATGTCCGATTTTCGTTAGATTCCTAAACTGCCCTGTTTTTAGCATTTATATACGTACGGTACCTTACTGTCCAGACCCTCTTGTGACCATGATGAGATAGAGATTAGTTCATAGATCGTTTCGATATAAGGTACGTCAAAATCTGATGAACTGTTTAGGAGAAAAGTCAGTTTTAGTGAAAGACGTTCGAAAGTCGAGAAACCGTAGTTGTACCAACTTTGAGGCTATAACTACCATACTTAAACATTTTTAAAAATTATGAAACTTTGGGATAGTGTAGTAAGGTAGTCAAAGAGGTTTTACCAGTTGACCTTGTGGTAAAATTCGAAATCCATATTTTCTGAGAATTTTTACAGTTAAGTGTGATCGTTAGGGGAAATGGTGAAAACCCCTGAAACTTCGATTAAGGTTTTAAATGGTTAAGTTCTTGAACCTTTGGGGTAATAGTAATACGTTAAACATATATTAAAGTTTTAAACGTAATGTTATACAAGAGTGTAGTGAGTAAGAGATGTGGTTCTAACGACAGTCCTTTTGTGTTTATAGAAACTCCGGAAGAGGGACGAGCCATACCGTCAGGATACCGAAACTGAGGCAAGATTTCTTCTATCCTTACCTTGGAAAACTATTTTTATTTTCAAAGTAAATGATTTCATGGAATATATATGTTATTCTATGTTTGCTATATTGCTAAGAATTATTTCCCTGATATTGGAATTAAAGAGAAATCGATATAAATTATGAAATATGAATGTGGATATGATTATGAATGGAGCGAATACGTTTTATGATAAAGAGAGGTGAAAGAGAATGGTATCAGTTGTTATCTAAAGTAAATAAAAGAATGGTATCAGTTGTTATCTAGGGTTATATGGTTTATAATACTATATTAAAAATATTCTTTTTGAGTATCAGTGGTTTAATAAATATTATTTGATTATCATGCATTACTCTTAAAATAGACAGAATATTTTATGAATATAAAAGTATATTTGATTCCTGAATATGAAAGAGATGTCTGGATCATAATCAAAGCCTTATGTTATATATATATTTTATAGAAGTAATGTGCGAGAATGGAAATGATATGAGTGAATGATATGTGGAAATGAAAGCGAGAAAATGGAAATGTGGAATTATATTTTAAAAAGGGAATAATGATGTGATAAAAAAGGGGATTGCAACAGACTTGCGTAAGTGGCTGTGTCAGGGCTGTGTGCGACACAGTCCAGCATTTATTATTTTTATTACGGCACGAAGATGCCAAGGGAGGATGTTAGCAGGTGGCCTTCCTCCAGGGATGATCTTCATTCCCTCTACCGGTAGTAAAAAGAGAGCAGGTACGATTAGGCGACTGATCATCGTCCTAACGTATCAGGCGACAGCAGATATCCCCAATGTTTTTGAAAAGAAAGTGTAGACAATGGTTTTCAGATTTCTATATTGAAAACAGAATAATGATATGAGATGATGGAATTATGGTTACAGATGAAGAAAAACTGATATTATATTATTTTAGATTTCTTTCTTATAATAGTAAGTGGATGATGTATTATTAAATAAGAGCTTTATTCTTCCTTAAGGATTTTAATTGTTTTCTGCTATTATATATACATATACATATATGTATACCTGTTCACATTCTAAATTCTAGGTTACAATATTATCTTGCTGAGCTATTATAGCTCACTCTTGCTACTTATGTATATAGCAGCTAGGTCTCATGCCGATACTACGCACTACACCCCGCAAGAGGGTAAGGGAAAGGCGACCTTTTGAGCGAGTGCTGGCGACCATCCCCGAGGTAGTGACAAGCGAAAGGGGTTTAGTAGACTTATGTATATTAAGTGTGTAAGTTTGTAATAAACTTTTGGTTGTTGAAATGCTTCCTGTAGAAGTATTATTCAACAATGTACTTAGTAGAATTCTGGGTTTGTAATAACTGTCAACTTTAAACTTTTAATATTGTGAATGTTGTTCTATGAGCATATGACTGGTGTGTGTATTGGTGTGGGGTCAATTGCTTAAGTATTAAATATATAAAAAAAACTCAAGAGATATTGATATTGAATGGAAATTGGACCGTGATGACCTGGATCCTTGACCCCGGATCTAGGGGCGTCACACTTGCTGGGCATTCTTTTTGCTATTTTAAATATTATTAAATAGCGGCATCCAGAACTGGCACTAGTATGGCAAACCGTGATAAAGGGAAGGGGAAAGGCTACTAGTCCAGCACATTAGCCTTATAGTATCTGAGAGGGGTGCAAGCTAGAAAGACTTGTGTAATGCATTATTATCTAGTATTTGAAGTTGTAATAATATTTCAGAGATTCTGGGAGGTGAACTTGTGTTGTAATAACTTTTGAATTATGGAGTACTTGTTCTAAGACTATAACCCATGGAGTAAAATATGGAGTTTATTATAAATATTGTTGTGGATTATATTGTGAGCAGGTGATTGAATATTCCGCAAGAGATGTGATGACCTGGATTCCTGTAGGGGATCTGGGGGCGTTACACGATCCCACTGGGAGGCACGAAAGTTAGTGAACTGCTATGTTCGGTGGGTACGAGTGTGCTAGAAGTCCCCCGGATTAGTCGAGGTGCGTGAAAGCTTTATGCATTGAAAGCACAATTTCCAAAAATTTAAAATAGTTACAAAAACATTTATAAGCATAAAAAAAAACATTATTTATATTTTGCTTTTTTCTCAATAGTTTTACAACATTTTATGTTACTTTTACGGAAATGAGTTCAATATGTCTTCTCTTGAGGATCGAGCATAAAAAACAATATAAACATATTATTAATAGAAAAATAAAGGAAGTACACATTTTTTTCTTCTATAAATACAAACAAAACAGAAAGTGATCAATTTTTTGGAGGATACTAAATTGTCATGCTATATCCTACTATATTGCTCATTGGACCTCTTTATGCTGCTAAATGGGTTTAATTGATTTGGAACTTGCTGACTGGTCATACTAACTTGCACATAGATTACGAGTCTATTTGGGTTAACTTAAAAAATGTTACTTATAACTTAAAGTGCAACTTATTTGCTTTAAGTGAAAAGTGATAATTTTAACTTTAAGTGAGATGTATGTTTGATATGTCAAATTATATCTAAGCGAAAGCGCACTGGTTCTATTGCTAGTACAGAATGGCAAGCGGGTCGTATTCACAAGAAAATAGGTTTTATCAATTTCGATTCAGTTATTATCAATTGTTTCAGGAGAAAAACGATTATGTGGAGAATATTAACTAACTAATTAAACTAAATTAAATTTAAGTAAATAGATGATTAACAAATTATTTAAACCTAGGGCAATCAGGTCCACTATGCTTACACAGTAACCAGCTTCTAAGCTAAAGTAATGATTGTGATCACAAAACTAGAGTATGTTAATCTCTCTCAAGCATTAACACTCTCGAAATATTCGACACAAATAATCACTTTTAGTAATTCAATGGTTTGGTAATTAAAGCAATATTATTCTCTCTCGATTATTAACGCTCTCAAAAATCCAATGATGCTCTCGCACTCAAATTCAATTCTGCTAATCATATGTGTGCCTCTCGTGAGTAAAATCTCTCGATGTATTACTCCTATTCGCATAGAATTAATCCATGATATCGGCCGATTACACAAATCAAACATAAAAACATGATCAATTAGAATTAACCATAATCAATCAAACCATTGTGAAAGTCTTACCAAAATTAGTGCAAACATGGCTTCCCCTTTTATGCCCCAGAAAAGACTACTCGCTAATATCACTACACCATAGATTGCCTATGGCAACTCCTTAAAATTGTTGCTAAAGGGCCTAATATCGTTGCCATTAATTCTATTGCAATGCTTTTGAAAAATTTGGGCGTGAAGTTTGCTTGGGTTGCAATATGTCCCTATAGCAATGAATATAGTACCATATAGCAACGCTTCAATGTCATCGCAAAAGTTTGTTATAGGAACGTTTTCCAGTCTATAGCAACAATTTAAATGCATTGCAATAGCCCATAGCAACCCTGTTCTGGATATTTATTTGTTGTTCAGTATTGCAATACATTAGTAATGGCAACGTTTAAGGTGGCAATGGCAACAAATTTCTGTTTAATAGCAATGCTTTTGGTAAGGAATTAACAATAAATGGCAACATACTATGAGGCAATAACAATGCTTTTCTTTAAAAAAAATGGACATGACCTATTTGTTCATATAGAATTCCACCATTAATATGGTATTACATACACACCAATCCAAAAGAGTACATCAATATGAACTACCCAAAAACAGTACCAAAACTATTCGAACAACATCATCATAAACGATGACATAGAAGTATAATTCTAGTTTATACATTCACTAAAAGCTTAGACATCTCCAACTTCATGTTCCTCTTGCTTAATTAGCTAATCATCTCCTGATGATTTAGAACATATTATTCTCCTCCACTGGGAGACTGGCCCCTTCTTCTTCCAAGTTTCGGTGTCCGTAGGAATGGAAGCTGTTGGGTAAGACTGCTCCATGTGCTATGGCGGGGCGCCTTTTTTCTTTTAAATTGTTCAATTTTTTCTAGTATAGTACACAGAAAAAACATCAACTGCTTTTGTTAGACTGGGCTTTTTTTCTAGCAACATAGATTTGGAATTAATAGAGGTTAAAAAGTGGGAAGAATCTTACACACGAGATGGCAGACAGCTATATTGAGGCATGACAGGTGTCTGCGTAAAATTGTTATAAGATGCATCACTGCATCAAATACAAATTTTGAGATTTGTACAAAAAATATACTATAAAATTAATAGAGATTATGCATGCATGTGTTTCTAATTTATTTGTAGATGACATAGTTACTGATAAATGTATCCAAAGCTAGATAAAGAACTAACATATCTTTATTGCTGCTGTGAAATATCTAATTTGATACCTCCTTTGCTTAGAATTATTATTAAGATGTCTACATTCACATAAAGTTCAGTGTCAGGCTCCTACGTAGCAAGCAGATTAAACTGAAGATACACAAATCAACACGTACATAAAAAAATTAAAGAACTGCAGTTTAGTATAATGTTTACCACATATATATTATAATCATGAAATATTTTACAAATGTGAGTATTGGTCACATACAAAAATTTCACGGATGCCAGTGGATCTGGAATTTGGCCAGTCAACTTGTTGAAACTCAGATCTCTGCAAACAAAAAGGTTGTTAAACTCAAACAAGTATGAACATTGTTTACAGAATACGAGCATGCAATGCCAGTTTAGTATGACCCCGTGTCCCTGTTGTATACAATATATTTTTCTGGGAATATTAATTCTCTATCTAATATGATGTAATTTCTCCTGATATCAAATTTGATTTTAGATTTCGTAGCTAATGCAAAAAAATTGGGAAAAATGCCTAGGAAACATTGATCAGACTACACTAGGCTTTAGAAGCTAAAAGATTCTAAAAATAACCTTTAAAGTTTGATTTTTGATTAGAAAAGATTGATCAGTTTCATAATAATTCCAAAGGAGACTTTGTAATTCAGACCTATGATAGTTAAGAATCAGCATGGTTGTATTGAGTGGTCATTTACTTTGGGAGAAATCTTAGAGCTCTGAAAAAAAAATTCAATTAATTCATAAGTGTCAGAGATGTTACTCGTTATTCAGCATAACAGTGTCACCAGACATCCATCACTTAATTCATCAATAAAAAATTATTCCTCATAAGAGTATTACCACCCATCAACAGACACCAGTCCATCAATTCATCAAATTTACTTGATGGAGTTTGTTACTATGCAAAAAAATTAATTATTTTGCTATATTTGTGCAGTGGTTGCAACTTAAATATGCTACCTGAGATGTATAAGCTGCTCTTGCATTTTAATTTTAGACGATATGCTTGTGTGAAACTTAAAGTAACATCTTCCAACAATGGTCAAATGTAGAATGTAACACACACATATGACAGTAATTATATATATAAAACTGATTTATAATAACTACCACATAGTCCCCGCTCCTAAGTGAACAAGTTGTGTCCTTAACTGATGAAGAGGCTTCTCCAAGAATCATCTCCATTTTTTTTTACCATCATGGAAAGGAGATTTTTGACGAGAGAAACAATAAACAAATTTGTTTCCTTTAGAAAACTACGCGAAATATAGGAGACAGGCAATAGTTGAACGTCCACTATCTGAACTACGCAAAGACCAGAAATTCCTTTTCACATCCTGACAAGTAAAATGATCAAAGCTTATGAATACTTCTTAAGAATATTTCCTTCGAATGTATACATAAATGAAAATACATGTTAACCTGCAATTCTTTAGCTTCTACATCAATAAGTCTGTCCCATTTTTTACGGAAAGCGTACTGCGAACTAGTTAAGTGGCCAACAAAATAATCAAACAAACTTCCCAGCCCGCTGCCATCTGCATTTCCCCCTTGTGCCTTCAAATATTATGATTACATTAGCATATTGTACTGATTCTTATTAATATGTACTTAAGTGTCTAAAATAATACAAACAGTTAGAATATGCCAGTGTGTTTATACAGTTACTATACAATCTGTATATATCTGAGGATCCAAGGTTGGTATTAAGAAGTTTGATATTCTAACATAGACAATTAGATGCAGAATGTGATTACGTAGCCACCACCAACTGTTGCAAAATATGATAGAAAGACAGATTTCAACTACTATTGCTTCTTTTAGGAGGAAACTAGAAATGTATACAACTTATCTTTTTTCTAGTTTAGTAATCTTAAACTAATCTTTTGTATAAAACATTTCAGCATATGAAAGAAAGTTTCCTAATCATTTCATCCAGCAAATCTTATGAATCTAATAATTAGAAGTCTGGTGACCAAAGCATTGCTACAAACCATTTATGTATAGCACAAAAATCTCTAGCACAGTGATTATGGAGCTTGTATTCACTCCAATTAGTCATAGGCTTCTCAAAACCGTTTATAGCATAATGATACACAAATAATAGCCTCTCACGAATCTCAATAATAGTAGTTTCAAAAAATAATAACCTCTCACAAATCAGTAGTTTTAATCTCAATTTTAACTTGTTGAAAGCACTAATTAATCAGAACCCCCAATTTTGAAGCCCTAATTGCCTGCAAAACAAAACCTCCAATTATAATTGTAGCAAAACCCATAATTAATCAGAACAAAATCCTAATTAAGATGTATATAGTTATCAATCAACTCGAACCTTCAATTTGAAGCCTAAATGACCTGAAAAATCAATTAAAAATTAGTAACCCCCTTTAAATTAAACATGTCGAGGCAGAGATATTGAGGGAGGTTGAGAGTTTGAAAGTCTTCAAACACCAAGTCTTCACCAAGTCTTCGATCTGTTCTTCAATTAGTGTTAGAGTGAGAAAGAGAGAGAGAGAGCTCGCGTCGAACGAGTATTAGAGAAACAGAGAGGCTGTCGATAAAGTGTTTGAGAGTCTGTATGGGTGGAAATATCCTAAGTGTTTGTGCCTCTTTCTTATTTTCATTTGTTTTATTATTTTTCATAAGCCCGGCAAAACAAATTTTAGAAGCCCGCCTATTTTTTTAAAACATTTTGAGAAGCCCGCCAATTTTTTGTTCCATTAATGATGTCTACGGCAACGCCACATAACAACGCCTTAAAAAACCATTGCAATAAATAGCAAATTTACATTCCCTCCCATATTTTTTACTTCAATTGTAACGGTTTTGAAAAACATTACAATATATCTAATTTTGTAAAAACTTGTCAAGAAATAGCAACGCTTTTTAATCAATCTGGACATAGCCAATTTATGGTGTAGTGTATTTAGATTACAAGCAACAAAAATAATAACTAAAGCCATGTAAACATGTACTATAAACAAGAAAATATAAAGAATACCTTAAACTTTACACTAATGATGATGAATCCAAGCCCATTCAACAAAATACATCCCTCCCAAGAGATGAAGAAGGAAAAATCCTAGCTATGTATGTTCAAGTAGCGTAAACATCCTCCCCTAAAACTAATAATTAAAAATAATAATAATATCTGATCATCTTAATAAAGTATTTTAATGCTTTAATAAATTTACAAGTAAATCTTCTAAAGCGAATAGGATTCTCTAATCATATGTGTGTCTATATTGAGTAAAATCTCTCGATCTATTACTCATATTCGCATATAATTAATTCATGATATTGACCGATTACACAAATCAAACATAAAAACATGATCAATTAGAATAAACCATAATCAATTAAACTACTGTGAAAATCATACCAAGATAACTGCAAACATGGCTTCCCCTTTTATGCCCCAGAAATGACTAATCGCTAATACTAAGATTAAAAGCAACAAAAATAATAACTAAAGCCGTATAAACATATAATATAAACAAGAAAATATAAAGAATACCTTAAAATTTATAGTAATGATGATAAATCCAAGCTCATTCTACAAAATACATCCCTCCCAAGAGATGAAGAAGGAAAAAACCTAGCTATGTATGTTCAAGTAGCATAAGTATCCTTCCCTTAGAACAAATAATAATAATAATAATAATAATAATAATAATAATAATAATAATAATAATAATAATAATAATAATAATAATAATAATAATAATAATAATAATAATAATAAGGACATTGTTCTAGAAAAAACCAAATTATATAGAGAATCGTAGCATAACACCTTTTTTAAATAAAAAAATTTAAAAAATATAAATTCTGCCCGCTGCCACGTTAGCACCGCCATGTCATCAATGCTAACATGGCACTACCACGTGTCACTGCCACATCAGCAGTAACGTCACCATTCCTGACGTGCATCACTGCCATGCCATCAATATTGACGTGGCAGTGCCACGTCATCAGTGATGATGTCACTGCTGACGTGGCACTGTAACATGTTGTTACCACGTCAACATTGATGACATGGCAGTGATGACGTGGCCACACCGTCATTTGGTTCTATCACAGAATCAGAAAATTGGCCTTTTTATATTATAGAACCAAAAAATTGGTCTTTTTCTTTTATAGAACCAAAAATTAAAACTTTGATTCTACTATAAAATCAGTAAATTAGTGGTGTGCTGCGGTTCTCTATATAAAAAATTCTCTCAAAAGTGCTACTCATAATAATATTAATAATATCTGATCCTCTTAATAAAGTATTTTAATGCTTTAATAAATTTACAAGTAAGTCTTCTAAAGAGAATAGAATTCTTTAATAAAATTCGAAGTTGTGTGTTCTCCTCTGTTTATGGGTTATTCCATTTGGATTTTGCTTATTGGTCCACCTCTAAATTAAAGAAAATTTCACAAGCTTCAAGTGAACTGTCAGATCGTTTAGATCGGACTTTTGGAACTTAATATAAGGCCCAAAACAACGTAGCAGCCCATGTAGTCCACCGATTCCGAATTTTCTTCTAAACTAGCTCCAAAGTAGATATTTTTACTCCAAATCCTTCTAAGTTTATAAATCCTTGTATCTTACAATAAAACATCAAAATCTATTAAATAAGTATCCAAATCAGTTCAAAATCCAATAAATATTAGAATAAATTCATATAAAATGTTCCCTCCGTCCCATTTTGGTTATCCATTAATCAAAATCAACCTTTTATTTAATCGATCAAAAAAATTACTAACTTCCTAAAATATAATTTTATTACCAAGATAGCTCTTAATATGAATTTCTTACTTAAATTATTTTATTTATCATTAATTTAAATAGTAAGGATAGTAAGGGTATAAGGGGAATGTAGTTTAACAATTTACTATAAATATAAAATGTGGACATTCTTTTGGGACAAGTGATTATGGTAATAATGGACAAATATAATGGAACGGAGGAAGTATATAAAAATATACTCTATCAATGTTTTTGATTAATTTTAGTTTAAGTAAATTTATCTCAAAAAATTTGACTAAAAAAAATAAAAATTTATATTTTTTAAATATAAAATAAAAGTATAAAGTTCAAATATATGCAAGAATAAAACATGAGTAAAAAGATTACTCGAACATATAAAATTTGATGTGAGAAAAAAAAAAGTTGAAAAAAAGTACCGACGAGGTACTTAAATTTTCTAAATTGAACTAACTAAGCTGAGAAATTTAAGTGTACACAAACATATCAACGACCAACTTAAAGTGGATGGGGGCAGCTTTAAGCTACCCCAAACAAGCTCTACATCCAGTTGGTTTTGGTTCAGCTTTTCCTTTAGCTTTTCCTTTGTCATGCTGAATGGTGTCAATATATGTGCAAGTAAGGGTATACATAGGTTACCAGACATATTAAAGCGAACCAACCCGACACCCTTTTCTGCCAACCAAATCGATTAAAAAACCTGACATTCAATTGGGTTAATAAAAAAATCAAACCGACTTAAATGGTTGGGTATGGGTTTTATGTTTTTTCGGCCAACCCAACCCAACTCCATTTAAATTACAAATTTTGCTCGATAATTTTATATACTTCTATATATTATATACAATTATACATACAATATATCATACTTTTATTCACCGATGTATGAATATCTTTTGTGCGCATGCATATGACTTACGATATAATTTATATTACAACAATTGTAATGTCAATCAAAATTAATTATTTGCTCTAAAATCGTAAGTTATACGTATTTTAGTTTTATTTGAATTTTTGAAAAGTGAGATATTTCATAGTCTTTAAACTTTTTTTATAAAATTATTTAGCCCGTTCAAATCGATACAAACCGATATACAATGGGTAGTGTTGGGTTACAAATTTATTTTTTACGGATTGGGTTAAAAAAATTCAAACAGATTTAATTTGATCGGATTGCAAAAATGTCTCTCATTCGGCCACTCCGACCCATGAACATCCCTATCTTCAAGACGTTCAAGATACTATAAACATGCATATAGTTAGTTAATTTTCTCTTATAATGTGTCAGATATCAACATAAATACCTTAAGCTCATTGATATTTTGATATGTCACCAGCAAGCAATCTGAAAAGACTAAAACATATATTTTAATCAAATAAAAATGTTATATATATATATATATATATAATTTAGTAATTTCAAACTACGCCCAAGAAAATAGTGTGTTTGATATTCGAGGTCAGAAAAATATTATAAATACTGGTATTGACATATATAATATCAAAAAATACTTCATAGTTATAGAGATACGGTAGTCATGGTTAGTTTGGGCAAGGGATAAGGATGCTCACTGGGCTGTGGTATAATATTAAAATAGTAGAGAGATTGATTTTTTGTAGCAGTTTATTTGTTGACGTTGCAGCATGTCATAAACAAAATTTACAATGAAATAGATTCAACTTATTATAATTTATTAAGTTCACGCATATGTTTAATATACATCAATTGGATAAGTTTGTAAAAGATGGAGGTGAAAAATTAGACATGAGATATAAAATAATATAAAATTTGTGAACCTTAAAAAAATTTAATGTACCTTTGAAATCAATATTTTATGTATACATATATCACATCAAATTTACATATATTTGATCATTCATGATGTATCTTTGAATATTATGTTGGTAAAGTAGCAATAGATACAATGTTAACTCAACTAGCAATTAAGTTGATGATGGACAAGGATTTTTGATTGATGTATCGAATAATAAAAATTATTGAATGCAATCGCATTGAATATGACTTATGTGTTTTCCTCAAGAATTAACTTTTTAGGATTTACGAAAATTCTGATTTAAAGGAATTGAGAGACTAATCTAATATGAGAATTGACCCCTCTAGAATTGCCATATTTGAAAAGTTACATCGTAGTTTCAAATGTATGGACAATGATACAATAGTGATATGGGCTAAAAATAAACCCTAAAGACACATTTAATGTCACATTAATTAGACCCAGTATGGTCCAAACGTGGGGCCCACTAGATGGGCCAAAACCCTATTAACAATATTAATTTTGTAATTAATATTAAGGGTAATAAAACAGCTCAGCAATAAGAGTCAGATAAGGATGCTGATCTTCGTCAGACTTAGCCTCCAAGGCACATACTTCAACATGGAAACTGATTCCTACAAGGAAGGGGTCTAAAACCTTCCTCAAAGCGGTGGCTTGCCCACCAAGTCACCTAATTCTACTACGATTCTAGGGCTTCTCAGCCTATAAAAGGGCCTGGCCCCTCAATTCAGAACGACGTTTTGGCTTAATCCTCGAATAAGGACATGCAAGCCACTGCGTCCTAGGTGAGCTCTCGCCTCTATAGCCTCGAGGGCACCATCACCTAGAACTACGTCCTGGCTTGATTCTCAATAACGAGATACGTAGGCACTCTGTGAGGACCGATCAGTCTCGTAACACGGAAACAGCCATTAAAGCTCGAAGCTCAAACTCCCTTAGCATTAAATACACATAAATCCTAGCCCCAATATTCGTAACCTAGTTTTTATTCCACAACATTTGGCACCGTCTGTGGGAAGAAAACATCAACCATGGTTCAAACACGAAGAACACCAGCAACTACCGACCCTATTCCACTCACCTCCGCCCCGCCAGTGACAGATCCGGTGCCCCCGACTACCGGGACAATCGTTCCGCATCAAGTTTCTCAACCCCTAGGGACGACTTCCCATGTTGAGAGTACGCTACCTCCGATCGTCCACACAAATCCAGGGACTAATCCCCTATAGGTGATGGTTTCTCCTTTAATTGTTGATCCCAACAACCCTCCCCTTGGGGTTCAGATCCATACTACGGATCTCCCCGTAAGCACCAATCCGATGTACGGGCTACCTAACTACCCTCCTATTACTCAAGGAGCTGGATCAAGTGGTCATGCCCTCTATATCCGAGACCGAGATTATCGCAATTTTTCTGGTCCTTATACGGATGATTCGTCCTCTAATGATGATTACGATCGTGATGAAGCCCCAAGGAGGCGATGTGCAAGCAAAGAACCTCAAAGAAGAACTCGAACTACTCACGATGGACTCCCTTCGACAACTGCTGAGAGGATTAAGGCTTATGAGGCCGAGATCTTAAAATTGAAGGAAGATATGGCAAGGGAACAAGCAAGTTTGAACAAGAATGGACCTCCTCCAACCTCAGGAGGGATTCCTTTTGTCGATTTGGAAAGACCTCCGAGGAGGCAAAGAAGGGCTGATGCCCCATCTGATAAAACAGCAAGGGTAGAAACTCCCAGGAGTAACCCCAAAGATTTGATGCCGCTAGGAGATCCGGATGATCCCACACCCCCGTTTACTGAGGAGGTAATGAATGCTCGTATATCCAAGAAGTTCAAGATGCCAACTATTAAGGCTTATGACGGAACGGGTGATCCCGCAAATCACGTTAGGACGTTTTCAAACGCACTACTATTGCAACCTGCAAGTGACGCCTTGAAATGTAGGGCGTTCCCTCAAACCCTGTCGGGTATGGCTCAAAGATGGTACAGCCGCTTACCTGCAAACTCGATTGGCTCTTTCAAGGAGTTAAGCGCTGCCTTTGTGAGTCAATTCATCAGCGGAAGAGTTCATGAGAAAAGTTCTGCATCCCTCATGTATGTGGTACAGGGGAAGAATGAGAATCTGAGAGATTATCTCAAGAGGTTCACCAAGGAGACGTTGAACATCACCGACTTAGAGAACAAGGTGGCCATGGTAGCCCTGGAACATGGCACTACTGACCTGTACTTTAAAAGGTCGTTGGCAAAGCATCCACCTGAGAATATGGCTGAACTCCAACGGAGGGCTGATAAGTATATCAAGGCCGAGGATGGCACCAAAAAGGATGTCGTGATAAACAATGGCAAAGGTAACAATGATACAAAGAAGCGAAAGCAAGACCATGAGTATGATGACCACGAGAATGATGCTAGGGACAAGTATCCCCGAACTAGCGAGGACTCCGACTATGCCCCTAAGAAGAACCAAGGACGGAGGTTCACTGAGTATGCAAGGTTGAATACTTCTAGAAGTCGAATCTTGTTTGACATTGAAAAGGATAAGGATTTTCGATGGCCGAAGCCACTCAGGGGTGATCCCTCGAAGAGAAACAAGAATCAGTATTGCAGATTCCACAGAGATGTGGGGCATGACACTGATGATTGCAAGCAACTCAAAGATGAGATCGAGTTTTTAATCCGTAGAGGGAAATTGAGCCACTTCACTAAGGGTGAAGATCGTGTTAATCAAATTAGAGATTATAATAGAAGGGATGACGTTCACGATCGCAACCCACAACCCCGAGGGCCAGTAATCAACATGATCTCAGGAGGCCCGACTGCGGCCGGCACAACAAGAAATTCTCGAAAGGCTTATGCCAGAGAAGTGATACACATCGTGGGAGAGGCTCCGAAGCAGGCTAGGACTGAAATCGCAACTGGTTTTGATGATTCTGATCTTGAAGGGGTGAAGTTCCCCCATGACGACCCGTTGGTCATAACTCCTGTAATTGGAAACTCAGAAGTGAAACGAGTCTTGATAGATAATGGAGCTTCCGTTGACGTTCTATTTCATGATGCATTTGTGAAGATGGGTTACAATGATTCTCAGTTGACCCCCAATAACATGCCTATATATGGATTTAATGGAGTAGGATCTAAAGTTGAAGGGACTATTCAATTGCCCGTGACTATTGGACAGGAGCCCAAGAAGGCCACTCAAATGTTGAACTTCCTGGTAATCAAGGCGGTTTTAACGTACAATGCTATCCTCGGAAGGACTGGACTTCATGCATTCAAAGCTGTTGCCTCAACTTATCATATGAAGATCAAGTTCCCAACCCGGAATGGTGTTGGAGAACATAAAGGCGATCAAAAGATGGCACGAAGCTGTTATGTAGCCTCGTTAAGGCCTGATGGAATCGGGGGGCAGGTCCTTCCGATTGAAGACATGGATGTCCGTAGAGGTAAGGAATACCAAGAAGTCGGGGGGCAGGAGGTAATACCCTAAGCAGGAAGTGAACTTCAGAATAATAAGGAGGAGACCAAAAGGAATGGAGGTTGCTCTATTTTGATGGAGCATCTAAAACAAAATCTGGTGCAGACGTAGTCTTGCAAAGCCCTGATGAGCTCAAGTTATCCTAGTAGGACCTAGCTTCATATTTATCTAGTAGAAGTAGAAATAAGGTTCATTGAAACCATTGTAGAGCATGTTGCTCCGAGTAGGATAGTAGTACTCTATGTAAGGGTTGAACCCATTTCAAGTTATTAATGCAAGTTTGATTTCATTCATTGACTGTGTGATTTTATTTATGTGCCAAACACCCGATGAGTGCAAGTCAAGGATGACCGAGTACCGAAAATAAAAAAATACGCGAATGGAAAACAAACAAATGCATTAATAAGGATCCCGAAGAGTCAAGAGTTAGGTTACAACGCGACCAAGTGAGAGTTTAAGTCTGTAAAGGACCCTGGATAAAAGACAAGAAGATAAAAGCCACATGCAATAATCAAAGCCATGAAAGGCCGAGGATGTCAAGGACTAGCGACTCTTCAATACTTATTAAGTACCTGGGTTAAGGATCCAAGGATGAAGGTCAATAGATAACCTTAAGCAAGGATTAAGAAGATCAAGCAAGCTCTCGTCTCAGAAGTTTAAAAGGCAAGAAACCAACGGGATTGCATTTATCGAAATCTAAATCGAGGAATCAACCCCGAATCCTAGGTTGAAGAACAGAAGTTGTTAGCCATGAAGGCCAAGATCAGCCATAAAGGCCAAGGTTAGTTATGAAGGCCAAGCTCGAGGGGGTCATGGACTTTCAAGACCTCGTTGGGCTAACCGGAAACCCCCTGGCCTTGGACCAGCAGCTCTGATAGATATTTCGATGATTTAAACACCCTTGAGATTGAAAACCCTTGATTTCAAACATTCGCGTTCAACCTTCAAACATCGACGTTCAACACCCAAGACCAAGACAAACATTGAAGTCCTGATGGACCAGCAGTTGAGAAGCATATTACATAGCTCGAAAGCCGGTGGAAGGTTAATTAAGTGGTCGATTGAACTTGGAGAATTTGACATCACGTATGAGCCTCGAATAGCCATGAAGGCCCAGACATTGGCTGACTTCGTGGTTGAATGTACCATTGGCAACCAAGAAGTCGGGGGGCAGGATATAGTAACCACCCCTGGAAATGAAGAAAAAGATGAAGAGCCTGTACCTGATCAGAATGAACATTGGGTGCTCTATTTTGATGGAGCATCAAAAACAAAATCTAGTGGTACAGGTTTAGTCTTGCAAAGCCCCGATTGGTTTACAGTCGAGTATGATTTAAAATTGGACTTTCCGACAACTAACAACGAAGCTGAGTATGAAGCCTTGATAGCCGGTTTAGGCTTGGCTAGAATAATGAGAGTCAAGAATCTCAAACTACGGCAAAGTACTTGAGAGTCGTGAAGTCCGTGATGACTGAGTTTGAGTGAATGGTATGAGAAGCACATTTCGAGATAACAGAACGTTAAGGCTGATGCCCAATCTAAGTTTACTTCTTCTGAGATAGAGAACTACGCCGGAAGAGTTTACTTTCAGGTCTTGAAGGCCTCGTCTATTATTTCAAATTGATAGCACCAATTGATGTAAGCTGAAGGATAAACCCTCATAAAAGCTCACCCTGAGACTGGTTGGCTCCCTGATAATGCCTTGAAGGCACAGAAACTGTTAGTGAGAATGTTGAGATAAGAGGTCCTTTGTCATTCCTTACTTAATCTGGAATCTCAAATTCCGATACAAATGTTTAGCCTTGATGGCCAAAAAGGCTGTCTGTCTCCAATCGAGATGACCAAAAAGGTTGTCTGCCTCCAATCGAGTTCGTCGTTTGAGTTTAAGGACTTGAATCAAGAGCCGTCAATCGAATTCAAACCAAAGGAAGGATGGAAACCTAGAATCAAGATAAAGGGTTGACAACCAGATAAAAATGCAAACCAGACTTAAAGTCAAGTGCTCAGTGGAAAAGAAACTTCTTGAACGATCAAACGAGAAGCAAGACCTCCACCATATGAAACAAGGGGGGCAAGAACTAAAAGCTTCATCACAAGCTCCACATCTTAGAACAAGAAAGAGAGATTAATTATGCCTTGAAAGGATGTATACAACATACAAATGTCAAGGACGTGATTCAAGAACGAGACTCCAAGCATTGCGAAAAGCTCCGAGAGGCACGGCAAAGCGACCATGGAGCACCTGTCAGCCAACCTGGAGCACCTGGCAGGCAACCAGGATCTCCTGGCAGCCGACCAGGTGCCATGAAGAAGGTCTGGCCGACTAGGATCTCCTGGCAGCCGACCAGGTGACATGGAGAAGGTCTGGCCGACCAGGATCTCCTAGCAGCCGACCAGGTGCCACGGAGGGGCTTTAGCCGACCTCCTGGCACCTCCCGTCAGTTGGTTGGATCGTTTGATGGTTCTGTTGAAGGTTTCTCACTTTCCGGAACGAACATCGACCTCCAACTAAACGTCGTTCAAGCATCGATTAGCACCGTGTAGTGCCGTCTTATGCCATTCAACGTCGTTTAACGTAGATTGAAACGTCGTTCAAGCATCGATTAGCACCGTGTAGTGCCGTGTTATGCCATTCAACGTTGTTTAACATAGATTGAAACGTCGTTTAAGCACTCCCAGGCAACCAGGAGCACCTGGCAGCCGACCAGGTGCCCGGAGGAGGTCTGGCCGACCTGGAGCATCCTCCAGCCGATCTGGTGCCACGAAGAGAGGTCCTCGCGCTGTTTGGGCCATATCTTGAGCTCCGGGTATCAGATTTGGGTGATCATACAGTCCACGCGAAGGTCATGGAGTTTTCTACAACCTTGGAAGGTCCCCAGCCGACCAGGACCTCCTGGCAGCCGACCAGCTGCCTAGGAAGGGGTCTAGCCGACCAGAAGCTCTCTTGTCAGCCGACCTCACGCTGTTTTGGTCATATCTTGAGCTCTGGGTATCAGAATTGGGCGATCTTACAGCCCACGCGAAGGTCACAGAGTTTTCTACAACCTTGGAAGGTTCCAGCCGATAAGGAGCACCCCCTGGCCGACCAGGATCTCCTGGCAGCCGACCAGGATCTCTTGGCAGCCGACCAGGAGCACCTGGCAGCCGACCAGGAGCACCTGGCAGCCAACCAGGTGCCACGGAGGGGCTCCAGTTGACTCCCTGACACCCATCTTGGCACCTCCCTTCGGTTGGTTGGATCGTTTGATGGTTCTATTGAAGGTTTCTTACTTTCCGGGACAAACATCGACCTTCAACTTAGCGCCGTATAGAGTCGATGAGCACCATGTAGTGCCATTTAACAAGGAGCACCTGGCAGGCAACCAGGAGCACCTGGCAGGCAACCAGGAGCTCCTGGCAGCCGACCAGGTGCCATAGAGGGGGTCTGGCCGACCAGGATATCCTGGCAGCCGACCAGGATCTCCTGGCAGCCGACCAGGATCTCCTGGCAGCTGACCAGGACCCTTGTCGGCTGACTAGCTGCCCGGAAGAGGCTGCAGTTGTCCCGAATCTCCTCCGATTAGCACCGTTAGTGCCGATAAGCACCGATTAAGTGCCGATTAGCACTGTTAGTGCCGATAGCACCGTTAGTGCCGATAAGCACCGATTAAGTGCCGATTAGCACCGTTAGTGCCGATAGCACCGTCAGTGGCGATAAGCACCGATTAAGTGCCGATTAGCACCGTTAGTGCTGATAAGCACCGATTAAGTGCCGATTAGCACCGTTAGTGCCGATAGCACCGTTAGTGCCGATAAGCACCGATTAAGTGCCGATTAGCACCGTTAGTGCCGATAGCACCGTCAGTGCCGATAAGCACCGATTAAGTACCGATTAGCACCGTTAGTGTCGATAGCACCGTTAGTGCCGATAAGCACCGATTAAGTGCCGATTAGCACCGTTAGTGCCGATAAGCACCGAATAAGTGCCGATAAGCACCGTTAGTGCCGATAGCACCAGTAATGTCGTTAGCACCGACAGTGTCTTCTAGCACCGTTCAGTGTCGTTTAATGCCGGTTGGCATCATTTAAACGTTGTTTAAGTGTCGTTTAAGGCTAGTTAGTACCGTTTAGTGCCGTTTTTTGCCGTTCAACGTCTTTTAAACATTGTTTAAATGTCGTTAAGGCTGATTAGTACCGATTAGCATCGAATTAACATTGTCGTAAACGCGTCGGTCGCTCCACGCTTTACATAAAGACAATACTCGTGAAACACTAGTATATAAAGATGAACCCTGACCCGAGTCTTGGAAAGGATATGGGCTAAAAATAAACCCTAAAGACACATTTAATGTCACATTAATTAGACCCAGTATGGTCCAAACGTGGGGCCCACCAGATGGGCCAAAACCCTATTAACAATATTAATTTTGTAATTAATATTAAGGGTAATAAAACAGCTCAGCAATAAGAGTCAGATAAGGATGCTGATCTTCGTCAGACTTAGCCTCCAAGGCACATACTTCAACATGGAAACTGATTCCTACAAGGAAGGGGTCTAGAACCTTCCTCAAGGCGGTGGCTTGCCCACCAAGTCACCTAATTCTACTACGATTCTAGGGCTTCTCAGCCTATAAAAGGGCCTAGCCCCTCAATTCAGAACGACGTTTTGGCTTAATCCTCGAATAAGGACATGCAAGCCACTACGTCCTAGGTGAGCTCTCGCCTCTATAGCCTCGAGGGCACCATCACCTAGAACTACGTCCTGGCTTGATTCTCAATAACGAGATACGTAGGCACTCTGTGAGGACCGATCAGTCTCGTAACACGGAAACAGCCATTAAAGCTCGAAGCTCAAACTCCCTTAGCATTAAATACACATAAACCCTAGCCCCAATATTCGTAACAAAGTTTTTATTCCACAACAAATAGATATTTTAGTTATCATGCTCCAAATAAGTTATGAATGATAAAATTGACGACCCAACATTATAAAAAATAGCATTTGTCTAGAGGCACGCCTAATAATGTGGACAATCATTATATATAAAATGTATAATAAATATTTTATAATTAATAATAAAATAAATATGATTGACTTTATATTAAAAGAGTGGTTATTTAATAAATGTTTGTTTATGAAAATTAATTTAAAATATATAACAGTTTGTCGTGATTGATTTCAAATTAAAATAGTGATTTTTTAGTAATTGTTTTTATTTTAAAAATATGTATTATATGGATATGTTAAATAAAATCGTTATTTTATTTAAATTAGAATTGTGAACTAACCATAATTAGTAAAATAGGATGGGACTGTTAAATAAGGAAACTCTTAATATAATATGATTGGTCTTAAATTTAGGTATGTTAAATAAGAAAAACTTTTAATATAATATAATTGGTCTAAAATTTAGGATTGCAATCCGATTGGTCCTAAAATAATTCATATTTTTTTGATTGGTTAACTACATATTAACTGTACTAGCGTTCTACCCGTGCTACGCACCGACTGATAAATTATATTAATTAATTAATGTAAATATATTATTTTAATTATTATTTAGAAAAAATATAATTTTATTGGAATGTTAATTAACTTAAGTATAAAATTTACTTATCGGTGAATTCATACCAATTGAATTAATATTAATATTATGAACAAATCATCAAAACAAATACAACCCCCGATGAAAAGTTCAAAATCCCACTTTATTGTTTTCTTTTAAAATTTAGCTTTCATTTTATTTTACTATTTGTTTGAGAATATTTCTAAGTACCATGTTAACAAATTTTTCACCCATATTCTGAGAATTCGGTATATTTATTCAATATCGGATCCTTAGAATATTTATTATATTAATACATTGAAAATATTTGTATGGTCGTGGTTAATTTTTTCGATTACATATTAAAAATGCATAGACACTCAATCCTCACGACTTCAATAAATCACTAGACTATCTATCAAAAAAAGGTTGCAGCAATATGTGAAAGGATATCTACTGTGCAAGATACATAAAACGAACATAGTTATAACAATAGAAACTTTCATGTAATCTAGTTTGTTATGTGATCGTTCAATATCTTTTTTACAAATTAAATGTCCTTTTATTAATGAACTGATTTACTATTGAAAAATAAATATTATCAACTAACCTATTGTAGAATAAAAAGTAGGGTTATCGAATTGTGGCTAGGGTTCGTGAGCTTCGTGCTTTAATGGCTGCGCTTGCGTTATCGTGACCTAATTCGGGTCCTCACAAGATGCCTACATATCTCAAAGTTGAGAATCAAGCCAAAAAACGTAGTTCTGAGATGAGGGGTCTGGCCCTTTATATAGGCTGTAGGAGCCTTAGAATCGTAATAGGGTTTGGAGACTTGGTGGACAAGTCACCGTTATTGAGGAAGGTTCTGACTCCTTCTTATAGGAATTAGTTTCCATGTTGAATTAGGTGCCTTGGAGGCTACACATTATCCCTGGGATATTCAAGAACGTTCCTGGTTTCTAGAACGTTCCCGGTTTGTGGATCAGGCCCATGTTATAAACAAGCTTATACCGGGCGTCCCCGGTTTGGGCTGTTCTTTTGGGCTTAATCATTAACCACGAATTTAATGCCCAACTAGGGTTTCGAGCCTTATTTATGAGCCAATAAATACTATATTAATTATGTCTTTAGGGATTATTTTTCACCCATATCATTTGCCCCCCAACTTCTAGGAAAACTTGATTTCGTAGAAGTTTAAGGTCACATCGGCCCTACCAGGGTATCATCTTACAATGAAGTGTGGAGCGACCTACACATTCACAATGACTAAAATTCTCTCCCATGTTAATACTTAAGAAATTTAAACGTTCCTTGGCCTCTCGAACCTTTTTCTTAAGATTTTTGGGCCTTTCGGGAATAGGATTAGTGCCGTTTCGAGCTCGGAGACACTAATCCAAGTGCAACTCGTGCATAGGATCCTTTATCATAGATTCATTAGTGATTTATTTTCCTCAACTTATCTAAGTTAGGGTTAATATCATACGGTCATCGCTCGTAAGCCTTAATAAGGGATAATTTTTCAACAAAAGACACTAATTCGGCCCTAATCGGGGTTAAACAACCCTAAACGGGGCTACAAAGGCCTTAATCGAGGCTAACTATTTCTTATTTAACGTGATTACTACTAGGATATCCACCCTTAACCTTGAGATAGGTTAATTTTAGAGTTGGAGTCCTTGTTTTAGAGGCGAAATACCTCATTTTAAGCTGGTTTTCAAACTAGACCTTGTTTCAAACACCTTCTTTTTTTCAACTTCTTGAAATCATTGAGAGACCTACCTAGGCTTGTAGAGAACCTTACAAGGTTTCCAAATCTCAAATTTGGGCGCAAACGGAGCATTTTTGAGCGTTCTGGAGGGTCATGAAATCACCTAGGGGGTTCAGGTGTTCAAAACACTTGACCAAGGTAGCCTGGTCGGCCTACCCTGGTCGGCCATTTGGCCAAGGGTGCCTGGTCGGCCACCCCTGTTCGGCTGGGCCCCATGAATATTCTTTTTGAAATTTTGCCAAATTTAACTAGTTGAGTTTGACCATTGACTTTGACTTTTGACCTTGGCTTTGACCAAAGCCAAATCTTGTTTTGAACTCCCCTCCTTGTTTCTAGAGTGAGTTTACAACACCATGGCTGATTTTGTGATTCTTGATCACAAACAACCTTCTTCTTAGTTTTCAGGACCTTCTGGGTTTTAACTTGTTCTTGAACTCTTGGTTTCAAATAACCTTGGGTTATACTATGGCCCTTGGCTTGCTGACACCCTTTCATACTTACAATAGGGTGTTTTAAACAACCTTGGCCTTGCCCCCTTGTCATGGAGGTCTTTGTTTCTTTATTTGTTTGTATATGGATTTCTCTTGTTTTCAACATCTGACTTCAAGTCTAGGGTACTATGGTCAGTTTTTATCCTTGATTTCATACTCAGGGACTTTAAAACTCCTACCTTATTTGTAAGACCGTGCCTTGTCTTGATTTTATTCAACGGTTCCTGACTTTCAGGCCTTGAATTCAATCAACCAGCTTAATTCAGGGCATACAACCTCGTTGGCCATCTGGGCTTATATTTTGTGCAGGGTTCCAAAACTCCCACCATTTTTCTTAGAGTCTATCTTCCATATTTCTTTAAAGTATTAGCTTTTTAGCTAACCTTTCTGTTTAGTGCCTTAATCATGGATTTTTGGCTTAATCCTCTGTTTAGGCTTATTAAGCATAAGTTAGTTCAACCTCTTAGGTTGTTAACTATGTTGCTGCTCCAGCCTGCATTTCCATTCATTTCTTTCGTTTATTTCTACGAATTAGATCGTTTATTTGACCCAATTCCGAATTCATAAAGCCTTTTTCTTGCTTTTTTCGGCTATTTAACCTGTAAACACGGGTCGTCGGAAAGATGACCTGCTATGAAGGGTCACCAATTTCCTTATAAAAGAGTAGGGGTGTAAGTCATTCTTCACATTTCCCTCTTCTCTCAAAGAAAATTTCTCTCTGAAGAGCTCTCAAGATTCAATTACTTCTTTCAATCTCAGACAAACCTGATGGCAAGTGAAGGTGGTCAGAGCACCGTAGTTCCTTCTAAGGGCCTTCTGCAAGCAATCAACAGGAGGACCAAAGACAAGAATAGGAAAGGTAAGATGTTTCCTCCTCGTTATCAATTAACTTTACCCCAACTCTTAGATGAGCCCGGGGACGTGTTTCCAAACAACGCGGAATTTGATTCTTTCATATTCCCTAGCACTTTAGACGTAGGAGATATTAACGACCTACTCAAATATGAATTCCCTTCTGGTTTGAGACTCAGAATCCCCTCACCGGGGGATAGAACTTGTAATTGGCACCCTGAGAATTTATATGTATACAAAGGGGCTATCACAGTTGCCTTAGGTTTCCAGTTCACCCTTGGCTTGTTAGGTTGCTAGCTGAAGTTAAAATCAACCCATGCCAACTATATCCCAACTCCTGGAAATTTATCTTCATTTTTATGGTTGAATACATCAAGGGAGGCATCTGCCTTAGCATTCCTTTATTTAAACATTTGTTTGCTTTCAAAAATATCCCTGTTACTAGGAAAGGATGGGTGAGCATCCAACATCGTACAAAGTCCCGAATGATTATCAACGCTGCCTCCATGCCTGATTCATACCACAATTGGAGGCACGATTTTTCATCCTTAGATGGAAAGGAGGAGACTGGGGTGAATTTTTCAGATATAAATTCAATCACGTGAACGATGAGGGTGTTAGTGAGCTCCAGCTCTCAAGTGAAGAAGTAGCTCATCGGGATTGGCTTATTTCAACCTTTCAAAATGCTCACTATCGCGAAGTCGTGACTGAGCATAACTTGATAGAGATCGGGCTTAGTAGTATCCCTCCCGAGGGTAATCCTTACTTTAACTCCTTTATTCTCATCATACTTGTTCTTATTCCAACATTGTTTTCTTTGTCTTTTTTTGCAGTTGTTGAGGAGATTGATAGCCTGCCGGGTCGTGCTCCTCACATTACTAAAAGGATGATTAAAAAGGCTGAGAAAGAGGCCAACCTTGACGACGTTCCAGTTCCTGAATTCCTTCAGCATTGCTCAAAAGCTGGAAAAAGGATTAGGAGTTCGGATGGGAGTATGAAAATTGCGTTTATGCCTGAGTGGGGGATATGCGAGCAGGATGCTATCCGAGATAACCATCTTCTTGCTCAGGAATGGTCTCGGAATGCCATAGCCCCGGTTAATAAGGTTCATTTTGCAACAGCAACGGACCTTGGGGAAAATGAAAGCTTGGGGGCATTTCACGCCTATAACGTAAGCTTATCTCCCCTTCTTTTTTGTTACTCTTGCT
The DNA here is from genome assembly GCA_036435485.1 of Saposhnikovia divaricata. Lineage (NCBI taxonomy): Eukaryota > Viridiplantae > Streptophyta > Magnoliopsida > Apiales > Apiaceae > Saposhnikovia > Saposhnikovia divaricata. The sequence continues at coordinate 20,400,818 of JAZHRN010000131.1, forward strand.
AGATATTGACCATCATGGCTTAACATAATTTTTTTATGGTGTTTTATTCTTGTAGCTGAATGCTCATTTCTAGAACGCTGTCCAACTTGGGAAATTGTATAAGGATAAGGAAAGAGCTGCCCTCAAGGCTGTGGAGAAGCATCAGAAGGAATCTGAAGAATGGGAGGCTAAGTACTTCACCTCCGAAGACCAACTCTCATCCCTTAGGGGAAAATATGTAGCCTTGGAGAAGAGAACCCAGAACAACGAGGATTCCATCAACCAGAACTACTTAGGCTCGGATACATTCCTTGCCTTCATTGACGAACATGACAGGGAGGTCCAACCGGACAGCATGACTATAGGTTAGGAAAAAGCTGTGAATAAGATTGGCCATGACCACAAAGGGGTCATTTTTCCTTCTTTTTATCCAAGTCCTTGGAAGGTGACTGATGTTGATGACCTTGTTGAGGGTGCTGGAACTTCCTCTCATGCAAACAGGCGTGCTTCTGGATCTGGGACTAAGGCCACTCCCCAACGCTCAGGATCTAGTTTCGGGAGGCACCCTTCAAAATCCCGTGGGAAGGATCAAAGTGGCAGTTCAGAACGCCCTTTAGCCGGCCGAATTCGTGAGCCCAGATCGGTTAGTGTTAGCAGTTCCTCGACTTCAACTTCCAAGAGCAAGGAAGAAGGTGAGATGGGGTCATCCAGTGAAGAATAAGTCCCTATTCAGGTTGCTCCTCCCAAAACCAAGAAACGGTTGGTGAAGACTACTTCTGTTAAGAAGTGATTATCTTCTGAGCCTTGCATGGCCTATGTTAGCCTCATGTGGCTCTAATCCAGTTCTTATTTTATCCTGACTTTCATTGTGGTCCTTCATGGACTTATATTTTTATTCGGTATGTTTGTAACTTATGACTCTGTCCCTTAGGGGTATTTTATCTACATGCTTGTTTCCTTTAATTCATACGTTCCTTTATTTACGGTACTTGGTCATCCTAGACTTACACACATCAGGTGTTTGGTACATCATTAAAATCACAAAAACGTAGAATGGAAAACAAACTTGTATTAATAACGTGAAATGGGCTCTGCCCTTACATAAAATGATAAGTCCTACTATGAGCAACATGCTCTGCAATGGTTTTATATAAACCTTATTTCTATTAGATAGGCAAAAAGCTAAGTCCTTACTAGGAGAGCTTAAACATAATAAATCTTGAGATTCGAGGCGTGCCAAGTACAAGGCACCTCGTTTCCATCCAAGGTTTCCAACTTGTAAGAACCTCTTCCCAACGTTTTGCTGACTCTATACGGCCCTTCCCAATTAGGGGCTAACTTGCCTGTCTGTCCAACTCCAGATGCTTCTATCTTCCTTAAAACCAAGTCACCTTGTTTGAAGAACCTTTCCTTAACCCTATGGTTGTAATAAAAGGATGCCCTCTTCTGGTGCTCTACATTGCAGGCGTTCGCTTCGTCCCTGACTTCATCAATTAAATCAAGGGCAAGCCTCATGCCTTCCTCATTAGTTTCTTGCTCATATACTTCCACCCTTGGAGATAAATGAGAGATCTCCACGGGCACTACTACCTCTGCTCCATAAGCTAGCAAAAACGGGGTAGCTCCTGTTGTTACTTTACAGGTGGTACGATATGCCCACAGTATAGGCAGCAACTCGTCCACCCACATGTTTCTTGAACGTTCGACCCTTTTCTTGAGTCCATTAAGGATAATCCGATTTGCTACCTCAGCTTGCCCATTAGCCTGAGGGTGAGCTACCGAAGTGAAGCGAAGCTCGATGGCGTTCTCCTCACAATACTTCTTAAACTCCTCATTGTCATATTGGCGCCCATTATCCGTCACAAGGATTCGTGGGATACCGTATCTGCAAATTACGTCTCCCAGAAGAACTGGGCAACTTGTTGGGTGGTTATCTTAGCTAATGGCTTAGCTTCAATCCACTTGGTAAAATAGTCGATAACCACTATCAAGAACTTCCTTTGTGCTGAAGCTACAAGGAAAGGACCTAGAATGTCCATCCCCCACATGGCAAACGAAATAGGTGAGTTAATCGACGTTAACATCTCTGGCGGCTGCCTAACAATCGGAGCGTGTTTCTGACACCTGTCACAGTTCTTGACATAACTTTGTGCATCTGCCAACATCTGTGGCCAATAAAATCCCAGACGGGTGATCTTATGGGCTAAGGCTCTGCCCCCCAAGTGTTGCCCACAGATCCCTTCATGAACTTCCTTTAATGCTTCTTCTGCCTCTTGGGGCCTCAAACACTTCAAGTACGGGATAACAAAAGACCTCTTGTAAAGGATGCCTTCAATCAAGACATATCTCAATGCTCTCACTGACAGTTTCCGTGCCTCCGTGACGTCTTCGGGAAGCCATCCCGTTTCCAAATGTGCCTTGATAGGATCTATCCAACAACTTCCTATATCAATGGGTGCCACCAATTTCGAACTGATGGTAGGGGACTTCAAGACCTGGAAGTAAACACTCCCTGCATAATTCTCTATCTCAGAAGAGGCGAACTTTGATAGGGCATCGGCCCTGACGTTCTCCTCCCTCGGAATGTGCTCCATATAGCATTCATCAAACTAAGTCATAACGGCTTTCACAACCCTTAGGTATTTTGCCATAGTTTCATCTTTGGCTTCGAACTCACCATTCACCTGCGATACTACGAGTCTTGAATCTCCACAAACTTTAAGGTTCTTGACTCTCAATATTCTGGCCAGGCCTAATCCAGCTATCAAGGCTTCATATTCAGCTTCGTTGTTGGTTCTTGGAAAGTTCAACTTCAAAGCATATTCTACTAAAAACCCATCGTGGCTTTGCAAGACCAGGCCTGCACCACTAGAATTTGTTTTTGATGCCCCATCAAAATAGAGCACCCAATATTCCTTCTAATCAGGTACAAGCTCCTCAACTTTACCTTCACCTTCTTGGCTTGGCACTATCTCCTGCCCCCCGACTTCTTGGTAGTCGATGGTACATTTAACCATGAAGTCAGCTAATGCCTGAGCCTTGATGGCTGTCCGAGGCTTATATGTGATATCAAACTCCCCGAGTTCGATCGCCCATTTAACTAGCCTCCTACTGGCCTTGGGGCTATGCAATATACTTCTTAAGTGCTGATCCATCAGGACTTCAATCTTGTGTGCCTGGATGTAAGGTCGTAGCTTCCTTGAAGCTGTTACTAGTGCCAGGGTAAACTTCTCGATGGGTGAGTAATTCAACTCAGCTCCGTGCAATACCTTGCTCACATAGTAGATAGGCTTCTGAACCTTGTTTTCCTCTCGAATGAGAACGGCACTCAATGCTTGTTTGGATATCGCTAGGTATAAATATAGGGTCTCTCCAGGACTAGGTTTCGCCAACAATGGGGCCTCAGCCATGTACTTTTTCAGCTGTTCAAAAGCCTCTTGGCTTTCTGAAGTCCATTCAAAATTCTTCACTTTCTTCAAAGCCTGAAAGAAGGGCAAACATTTGTCGCCAGACCTTGAGATGAATCTTCCTAATGCAGCCATTCTACCAATCAACTTCTGCACGTCCCTCACAGAATGGGGTGGTTCCATGTCGAGAATCGCCTTAATCTTATCCGGGTTGGCTTCAATGCCACGTTTTGAAACCATCAAACCCAAAAACTTCCCTGATCCAACGCCAAAAGCACACTTGGCCGGATTTAACATCATCTTATGGTGCCTCAGCACTTCAAAAGCCTCTCTGAGGTGGTCAACATGGTCTACTGTAAACATCTTATTTACCAGTCATTGATAAGTAGCTCCTACATTCTTTAGTCCAAAAGCCATGACAAGGTAACAAAAAACACCAAAGTCAGTTATGAAAGATACCTTCGGGATGTCATCTTTGTGCATCTTAATCTGGTTGTAGCCACTGAAACCATCCATGAAACTCAACATTTCGTGCCCAGCCGTGGCATCTATTAGTGTGTCAATCCTTGGTAAAGGGAAGCAATCCTTAGGGCATGCGTCATTCAAGTCAGTAAGTCTATACACATCCTCCACTTACCGTTGGCTTTCTTGACCATCACAGGGTTAGCCAACCATTCAGGGAACTGAATCTCCTCAATAAAACCAGCTTCCAAGAGTTTGTCCACCTCTTGCTTAATGGCCTCCTGCCTTTCTGGAGCAAAATTCCTCTTCTTCTATTTTATTACCTTCCGCTTAGGGTCGACATTCAACCTGTGAGTTATGAGTTGGGGGTCTATCCCTGGCATATCAGCTGTCGTCCAAGTGTACACATCTCTGTTTTCTTGTAGGAATTCTACTAACTTGCCCTTCAAAGGTTCCTTTAAAGACGCTCCAACATATGTAACTTTTTCAGGGTCTCTGCAATCCAGAGGTATAGGAACGAAATCTTCTGCCGGCTGCCCGCGGTGTTCATCATCCCCTCGGACATCCATGCCTTCAATCGGGAGGACCTGACCTCCGACTCCATCAGCTCTTAATGCGGCCACATAACAACTTCTGGCCATCTTCTAATCACCCTTCTGTTCTCCAACACCATTCCTAGTTGGAAACTTAACTTTCATGTGGTATGTGACGCCCCCAAATCCGAGGTCAAAGATTCAGGTCGTCACATCACCATCCAACCATATCATACCTGTATTAACTTTACAACTCAACAATACATCCATCCAGACCTCAATCTTAAGCACAAACAAGTTAAAGCCTCAGAAACGATAATCAAAAGTAACACTAAATATTACAATTCATCTGTACAATCTAGAATCTTGCGCACTTCCATTTATACAACTACACTTGAAGATAAGTCTTACTATTACAGTTGAAAACCTATCAGACTTACTCTGTAGTATTTATCAGGAACTAAATCATCTCAGGGGTAAATCTTCTACTCCTCTTCTGCTGGTGCGGAGTTAACTGATCAAATTCTTTTCTTTCTGAAAAGTTTTTATAAAGCAAGAATGAGCTACATAATGCTCAGCAAGTTCACCATTTTGAAAAATAATAATGTGGTTTATTTCGAAAACATTCCCAACTGTATGGGTATATATCTCAGATTTCAAAACGTAACTAGACAATATATATGTCCGAGTTTGAATAAAACATCTACACTCACTAAGGAGCTTTAAGAATAACACGTGAACCCTTTATAAGGTTCCCATTTCAATATATCGCAAGTTTGAAAATATATACATATGAGTATATCATTTTTGGCAAAACACTCTACTGTTAACATACTGTACAGGGAATACATCATTGCAAAACCTCTTTCCTTCCATTAGCTTAGAAGGTTACTCATTCAAAAACATTTCATTCTTTGAAATAATTGCAAGAGTGCACTAACACGTGTCAATCTTTATTGAAAATCTTGCAGTTCTAGATACTGCACGATGTCACTATTTTTCTTATCAAAAACCACACTATCGGCAACTTGGCACTTAGGCCCAAGAAGCAGTGCCTGAGTATTTTTCCAAAGTGGAGGATGGGACTTGAAGAAAACATAAAACCTGACAGGGATTGACGATGATTAGTCGCCACATCCAAGTCCAATAATCCGCGGGTCTTCTCTACCGGTAGAAGGATAGAAACTACATCCGTAACTATCCTCGGGTGAAAACTACATCCGTAATCACCATCGATGAAAACTACATCCGTAATCATCCTTCGGCAACACCTGGGCCGGAATAATAATTGATGGACCGCCTGGCTCACGGCCGCTTACACATCTCGGGAATCGTTCGTCAACGATTCCCACACCTGCCAGAGTCCCTTTTTTCTTTTCCTTTTAAAACTTGATTTTGAATGCAAACTGAGTAGTTGAGGTCCGACATCAGTCGACCGATAATTCTTGAAATCGTACAAGAAGCAAAACCTGACCGGGGGTTTTCGAAAATGTTTTGAGTTCGAAAGAGTTCGAGTTTGAAAGTGCTAAAGGTATCTTGGATTAGCTTTGTCTTTAAAATAACGAACAATAATTAATAAATGATATTTTAAGATTTAATATTAATAATTAATAAAATAATTATTTAATTAAAAAAGCTTTTAATCCAAGATAGGTATTTTGAGTATTTACGAAGATATAAAAATAATTACTTGAGTATACGATACTCCCCGAATGACCCTTCGGGTTTTCGCAATTTAATTACGATATAATAGTATACCGCTCCCCAGTCAATAGTATATATGGGCTGCTACGACCTCTATTGCTAGAGTCGTTGTCCGGAGAAAACATTTCATTCTAAGTTCAAGGGGTGCAAACATATATGTGCTTATACATCTCAATTTAATCATTACTTCAATAAGCATAAACATTTGATACGATTGAAAACTACAAACACAATAGTGAAAGCCCTTATATATGTAAGTTTTGAAAAGTAAACTTGCCTTGGTGAGGTTGGGGTGGTCGAGCTTGCGGAGTAGAACGATCTATACATAATCAATAGCCGATCGTTAGTACCTTAACAAGATCTCTTTAATTGCGGGGTTTTAGGGGGTGCAAAATTAAATTAATGACTTCGTCTTATGACACTCTAGCCCCACTATAGGTTCATGTCACCACTCGATTACGCTCATCAATTATTCGACTTAATTTGGTTTCCATATCCGAATCATATCCATTACCCCATAAATCACACTCCTTTTACGACTTTTTCCCTTGCGCGAATTTTACTCTAGAATTTTTATAAAATTGAAAAATACATATTTTAATCCAATTATTTTTGGGTAGCCTTCCCCACTGCATTTACTAGCTTCTCTAATTTTTCCATGATCCTACATAAATTTTTAGGGGTTTAAACAAGGTTCACAAGGGGACCATTCAGTGCAGTCCGGAATCCAGAAACACATTTCACTTCTCTGGCCATAACTCAAAATCTATACATCACATAGTCATGAACCTTATATTTCTGGAAACTACATTCAAATACCTTTCCAAAAATATATATTAGGACCTCAGGGGACAAGATTTGGGGGTTCAAAACCCTCTTACAAGACAGTTCAAGTTCCTGGAAAAATCTCAGCATGCTTATATCACTTATCCATTCAAGAATCTTACATACACATCACATCCATCATCTAAACCACCAAGATCATACTTTAAAACATACATGGAGTTACATAAACTAACCACAAGCTTAAAAATCACAACCACAACACTTAAACTCAAGATCTACATCATTCATAACTTATATGTCCAAGATTCACACTAACATCCATGGATCTAACATTAAACACCATAAATAATTCACGGCCAAGAGGGGTTAGAGTTTTATACCTTCTTGATGTTCTTACAATCTCAAACAAGCTTGGTTAACCTTGGGGAAGCCTTACTCTATGCTCACCATCTTCAATCTCACCAAAGAAATCAAGAACATGGAAGTGGGTTTCCTGACTGGAAAAACACGCCCCAAAGATCAGCCAAAACGAAGCCCTTGCACTCGTTTCCTGGTCTAGGCTCCTGAATGAAAGTTGTAGAGCGTCTTAACAGCTTTCTAACCATATAAAGAAAAAAAAATTCATTGAGTAATGAAGGCTCTAGGCCCGTTTTACTGAGAGGGTGTTCTGCTGGGCAGAATGGTTTTGTTCTTGGTTTTATGTTCTAATAATGCCATACACTTTATATATATCTATTTTTGGTTGGATGCATCTCATCCTTGCTAGGTGGCAACCTCTCATTGGCTCCTTTAGATTTCTTATCCACTTAAATTGCAACCAAGTCCTTTGCTAATTGCAACCAAGTCCTTGTCTCATGTTTCTTGCACTTAAGTCCTTTTGTTTTGTTTTCTTTTCCACCGCTTTGATTTCTTTGTCGTTTCTTGAATAAAATAAATAAGTTACAACTTATACGTTGCATATTATTGCTCTAATATAGCACAATACCTCGAACGAATATTAATTCCAACATCCCTTGTTTATTTCTCTTTATCTCAGAAAACGTTCTCCCGATTTCTCAAGCATTCTCTTTTCTCAATTCTAGGAGGTTATTCTCAATCCTTTTTCCCTCTCATAATATATCCTTCCTTGGACTCTTAATATACCATATCCTTAATCCATGATTCGTTCGCTCAATCGCTTAATCTCATTGTAAAGTTTCAGCGGTTTCTAGAACGTTTGTTTCACTTCCTCAATGGTTTTCGTTCCAAATTCTCAAATCACTTATAATAAAATTCCAAAATATTAACTCCTCAATTCCTCAAATTAAATATCTCATTTCTTGATATTACTGATATATAATTCACTGCTCGGTCAAATATTACACGAAAATAGAATTTGGAATTTCTGAATTCCGATCGCATTTACATACACTTATTTACTCCGTAGATTACTAGTATAACTTCGAAATATCCACACTACGTCTCGTACATAGGTGGCATGAAAATTTTTCTTAATCCTCAAAATCACTATTCATCCACCAAATCACTATTCATTGATGCACTTCATCATAATAGGAAAAGTTTTAATTCTACCGAAATTTTGGGTTCTTACATGGTAGCTGGAGGCAACAGCCTTAAACGTGTGAAGTCCAGTCCTTCCGAGGATCGCATTATACGTGGAAGCTGCCTTGATTACCAGGAAATTTAATATCTGAGTGGCTTCCTTAGGCTCTTGTCCAATAGTAACCGGGAGCTGGATGGTCCCTTCAACATTGGATTCGACTCCATTGAATCCATATATAGGCATATTGTTTGGAGTCAACTGTGAATCATTGTATCCCATCTTCACAAATGCATCATGAAACAAAATATCAACAGAAGCACTATTGTTTATCAAGACTCATTTCACTTCTGAATTTCCAATTACTGGAGTTATGACTAACGGGTCGTCATGGGGGAATTTCACCCCTTCCAAGTCTGAATCATCAAAACCAATCACTACTTCAGTCTTTGTACGTTTTGGGGCCTCTATCCATGATTTCCACGGGTTGCTCCACATAGGTCAAGTCTGGTTGTAGGTCCACTTGGTCGTACTCTATCACATGCCGAAAGTCCGTATGGTAGGGTCGTAGCATGGACATATGAAACACATTATGAATTTGCTGCAAGCTTGGGGGCAAGGCTTACTCGTAGGCTAACTTCCCGATACGCCTCAAAATCTCAAAAGGTCCAATAAACCTCAGACTTAGCTTCCCTTCCTTACCAAATCGCATCAATCCTTTCCAGGGGATACCTTTAGCATCAAGAAGTCTCCCACCTCATACTCCTTTGATATCTCACAAAATTTGACCATTCAAAATAATGGGTTTCGTAAAAAAAAACTAATGACTTTTACATACACTCGTCTGTACCGTAAAGACGTAATATCAATTCGAAATCTTCATTTAATAATTCGCACATATCGTGATTGAAAAAATTTCTCATCTACCCATAAAATTACTATTCATCCTGGTTTCGAATATTCACGAAAATTAGGGTTATTGCAGTCTCCTCTCCTCAAAAGGATTCTATCTTAAGAACCTAAGGAAAATAGCTGTGGGTACAATTCCAACTTTGCCCTTTCCAACTCTCAGGTTGACACTTCAACCCTTTTGTTCTCTCACTTTGGTCTCACCAACGCTTTAATGTTGTTTCTCAACGCATGCTCTCCTCGACCTGTATTCCTTATCGGTTGTTCTATGATTGAAAATTTCTATCCCACTACTTATACGTTCCTCCTCTACCTTGTTCATAGTATCCATGTTGAGTCCTTGTATCGTTGGCCCGTGAATACTTTGTGGTCGTGTTTTATAATCTGAGACAACGTCAATACGCACGGTATTCCTCATATTCCCTGGCTTGATTAGCACGCATGTGTTGCCTCCCGTCAGCCGTTACCACTTGCTATGGATACTGTATAGTCTTCGGTATACGTCGAACCAGTTCAGCTACTATATCCCTCGTTCATTGACTTCTTCGTAACGCAAGAAAAGCGAAACTTCTTTTTTCGTAGTACGCTTTACAAGAGATGTCCTTACGTTCGCATGGTGCCGATCGTGATAACAACATTCGTTTCATGGATAAGTCTTTATTCTCGACTGCCCCGTGAAATCTAAGGCACGACACTAAATATAAATTCGATCGTCTGGATAATTCTTCTTCCCTGTCCGTCAGCCACAGATCAAATTTGTACCTACGCTTAATCTCTTGTTAAATATACATGAAAGCACCTCCAGTCTTCGAGATTTAACCTTAAGTCTCGATCTGACGTAATCGCTGCAGAAGTTTTACATTGCACCACCACCTCTTCCGAATATAAATCGATAATCTTCTAAATGGAAAGTCTCTCGTAGGTAAATCGCTTGGTCCAGCAATTATAAATCAACTAGGGCCATCTCTTGGATCGGTCTTCGGCGACCTACTCATGAAGTTCATTATAATTCTGTCCACGTTCAAGAATTTCTACAGGCGGAATTAATCCACTAGATCTCTATCATTCTGCTTTTCACATGCCGCGTTTGTACTGAATAGTTTGCTAATACCATTCTTCATATCCGTTTGCCAAACATTCTCTTAATTCTCTATACATCTTTGTCCTTCCCCATAATTTAGTCACTTTCCTCTAACATTATTCTTTATTGTATATACTCTATTTTCTTGGTCAATACTGACTGAATTCCAATTTCGAATAATCCCTTCTATAGGTATCGGCCACCACACTGGCCTTTCCTGGGAAATAACAAATTTCTACATTATACTCCCTGCTCCCTTTCGTCACCTTCTCTTTCTTATGTTTAGTCCTAATATGAAGATATACTTATGGCACTTGTGGAAAACTTTCACACTTTTCTCATAAAGTTAACGTCTCAGTTTTATGCGTGAACGCCATCATGACTAATCCCAGACTCACGGTTAGTATATCCTATCCCGTAACCTTTATGTTGTTTAGAAGTATAGGCTATCATCCCCTTTCTACTGCATCGGCATACCTCTTAAACTCTTGAAAGACGCATCATCGTGACTCTCAAGTCCTCTTCTCATTATAAAGTATAGCTAACAACGAGGTTGTTACTAATCTCTCATATCATTCTTAAAACTTTATTTATTATCCCACAAAGGCTTCCGACTCACTAGTCAACCCACATGATACTACCAGAATTTATAATGTTTATATTAATGGGAAATGCCGACTTTGGTGCAGTACAGAGGTCGATCTTGAGTTGGTGAAACCTTCTCTTTAACCTTATCTTTGAAAAACAACTACGCACTTTAACTAGTCAACAATTCCTCCATTTCCGATAAGGGTTTCAGTTCTTGATGGTATAGGTAAGATGTCATACGCTCGTCCTCTTTCACAACTGGCGCCAATCAGCCTGAGGCCTGTATGCTGCTGCGATTCCCAATAAACTTGATTAGGTGGTAATCTCGAAGGATCATTGGGATATATCCATGCATCCATTTGCTATTAGGGGCTTTTTAAACTTTATGTCTCGCTATGTGCATCAATCCCTTTAAGCTAAGTAAAGCTTCACATTCTTGCCACGATATTTCTTCCTTTCTTGTCCATCTCACTTCCATGTTAGTTTCCTCTATGGATATGTCTTACATCGCAATCAATTTGAATTTCTTGGATCAGGAAAAGGCTTGGTAACTCCAGAATTCATTACTATAACATCCTGACAACGGTTGGTAGGAGCGTACTCCCAACCACCTCATCAGTTCTTATAACCTTCCTCACACTATTATTAAAGGTCCTTGTGGTATGCCCCGACATGTTATTCCTACTTTAAATAATTACTCGGCATAACGCTCTGGCTGCACAATTACAACATTTGGTTTTTTTTTCTCATATTGGTGTAACGGTTCATAATTGTACCTCCCGTTCACCTTAGAGTAATCACTTTGAAAGGAATGGTTTCAAAATAACAAGGTCCAATAGATAATTTCAATAAGAATTCCACATTGGATGTTCCAAGAATGTTGATGGTTCCAAATACTAGGAATCTCGATTTTCGAAGATGTAAGGATAGACAGAAAGAGTACAACAAGGTTTATTCCTTCAGGTCCTGATAATTCTGTAATATGATATCATAGAGAATGTTGCACGAGGGCAATGATTGTTGGGTACAAAGGTCATAAAGACGGTCTTTATACAATTCTTACATCGGGTGGATACTTTTCCTCCTGAATAATAAGAGGAAATCTAAAGTCGCATTAATGAAGGTCAGCCAATAGAAAGCAATTCTACTCCATGACAATTAAAGAATGAAGTAGTTTGTCATTCAAGTAATCAATGGTTTCAAATGAATTCTCATTGTATGAATGAAAGAATAAAATATTCAAGTGATATAAAGTCTGATACGAAGATGGGTAAGAGTTCAAGTCGAGTGGGCGACCTCACTAGGTCTCAATCAAGTTATTCATCGAACTTTCATCATCATGCTTTACCGTAGGAAAAATGCATGGAAAAATTTGCTGAATAAATTAAATTGGGAGTTGGACCAGTGAAACAATAACTAGTCCTTTTCAAGAAACACTAGCAACTAGCTAGACAAAATTTGCTAGTCCACCTGTTTGAGACATCACCACTAGCTAGGACAATTAGCTAAATGTTCTTCATAATGACACATTGGTGACTAGTCAGAACAATCAACTAGTCATTCATATTGACATATCAACTAGCCGGTTTCGATTGGCTAGAACGAAATCTCAACATCGTAGCCACTAAAGAAACTTTAGGCTACTCGGACCATGAATTGAAATAAGAGGTTAATAAATTTGAAAAAGGAAAATACAGAATTTGAAGGGAATGTTCTAGGTATTGGAACAATCGATAACCTCTCATCAAATATTACTTAACAGTGAAACGGTCCACCCAAGGGTGCCTCCGTACACATGCTTTATCAAATCCTAAAATAGAATTAAATTCGGAATACCAATATTAAAATGATATCCTTACTATGATTTCAATTTACGATGTACAATCTTATCTTTAATAGAAGAAAAGAATTCATGAGGGATGTCTGGGCATTAGATCATCCGTGTCCTCAGTAATTTGTTAAATATTTATGAGCTCAACTGAAGAGTGCAAGTATGAAAGAAGCAATCAAATATCACTATTAGTTAGGTAATATTCGTCAATTAATTAAGGAAATATTTGTTGAACATTCCTTGGATAATTGAAAGAAAGTGTAAATAGGCCTGAGCCGAACAAGATCATCATAATTTTTTTTGAATAGAATGTTCATGGATCAAATAAAATTACTTCGGATAAGCCCTGCTTTAGGGAAAGTATCTCACTGGTTGTTATTCCACAAGTTTGAAGTAGAAAGCTAGAAGAGTTACCTGATATAAACTAATCGAGGTAACATGGTTAGTGAAAAGTTTAAAATGAAGTAGTGCACCTGCCGGTAGTTACCAAAATAAGTTAATAATCATTCGTGCATCTCATTATCACCATTATGAGGGTAACTCCATCTCTTCGTCTTCGTAATACAAGACACCAACTAGTGTGTCTCTCAATCATCATCATAAAGTCATTTACCCAGTTAGGGTTTCACAAATATATCTGTCATTTCCGTGCTTTATCTTGAAGACCAAACTTCACATCATTTCGGGGACACCTGCTAAATCAATAGGGTCCTACTTCATGCCTTCCGACATGAATCACAAGTGGCCAGTTCCCCCTGGGAACAGATCAAAGAGATCTCTCAGGGATCTCAGTGCAGTCCATAGGTTCAGTGGCGGGTGTGTGTATATGAACATATACCAAAAATATTGAGGTCTACAATACATATATACGTATTCCCTTATAACATCTCTATCAAAGGATCCCACTCTAGACCCACTGGTCTTTTCTTTTGGTAGACTCTGAGATCACTGTATCGCTCGTTGCAACTATATTCAACTTCTCTTGAGTCCCTTTGTTAATTCTACTTGTTTGTTCTCTAAGTTAAACTACCATGCTCTAGCGTCCGAATCATGCGTGGAATTATCTAGCACACTCGTCTTATGATAACATTCTCGTATAACAAATGTAAAATTTGCCATCAAGGGTAATGAAATCCACAACGACATAGTGACCAACTTTCAGGTAAACCCGTTACTTATCAAAAATCGGATCTTATAGCCAAAGTAAAAGACTTTCATTATTCCAAGTACTAAGTACCCTTAAATATGTAGGGAAGTCTAAACTTCTTGATTCTTAAAATGCCGCCTCCTAAACTGTGGAGGACTATGGGCCACAAAATTTATGCCAGCCTAGTCATCCGATTATATTGGCAATATCGCCTCTACCTCAGCTGCTCTTGAGATTTCGCTCTGCTTTCTACATTATTACTTATGATAGGTCATGTACGACTCTCAAACCTCTATTCATCATTCTGAAGGTCTCTAAGGATTCTATCGACCCTAGTATAATACCTCCAGTAACACTTCAGCCCATTCTACTCACCGGTACCTCTTCCGGAAGTCCAATAATAAGTTTACTACGATCTCGTATGTCATTCTCCAACTTAGACTTAACTCTCAACAATCTCGTTTCTGAGTACTGTAACTTATCGCTCTGATACCATTTCTGTGACGCCCCCAAATCCGAGGTCAAAGATTCAAGTCGTCACATCACCATCCAACCATATCATACCTGTATTGACTTTACAACTCAACAATACATCCATCCAGACCTCAATCTTAAGCACAAACAAGTTAGAGCCTCAGAAACGATAATCAAAAGTAACACTAAATATTACAATTCATCTGTACGATCTAGAATCTTGCGCACTTCCATTTATACAACTACACTTGAAGACAAGTCTTACTATTACAGTTGAAAACCTATCAGACTTACTCTGTAGTATTTATCAGGAACTAAATCATCTCAGGGGTAAATCTTCTACTCCTCTTCTGCTGGTGCGGAGTTAACTGATCAAATTCTTCTCTTTCTGAAAAGTTTTTATAAAGCAAGAATGAGCTACATAATGCTCAGCAAGTTCACCATTTTGAAAAATAATAATGTGGTTTATTTCGAAAACATTCCCAACTGTATGGGTATATATCTCAAATTTCAAAACGTAACTGGACAATATATATGTCCGAGTTTGAATAAAACATCTACACTCACTAAGGAGCTTTAAGAATAACACATGAAGACTTTATAAGGTTCCCATTTCAATATATCGCAAGTTTGAAAATATATAAATATGAGTATATCATTTTCGGCAAAACACTCTACTGTTAACATACTGTACAGGGAATACATCATTGCAAAACCTCTTTCCTTCCATTAGATTAGAAGGTTACTCATTCAAAAACATTTCATTCTTTGAAATAATTGCAAGAGTGCACTAACACGTGCCAATCTTTATAGAAAATCTTGCAGTTCTAGATACTGCACGATGTCAATATTTTTCTTATCAGAAACCACACTATCGGCAACTTGGCACTTAGGCCCAAGAAGCAGTGTCTGAGTATTTTTCCAAAGTGGAGGATGGGACTTGAAGAAAACATAAAACCTGATAGGGATTGACGATGATCAGTCGCCACATCCAAGTCCAATAATCCGCGGGTCTTCTCTACCGGTAGAAGGATAGAAACTACATCCGTAACTATCCTCGGGTGAAAACTACATCCGTAACTACCCTTGATGAAAACTACATCCGTAATCATCCTTCGGCAACACCTGGGCCGGAATAATAATTGATGGACCGCCTGGCTCACGACCGCTTACACATCCCGGGAATCGTTCGTCAACGATTCCCACACCTGCCAGAGTCCCTTTTTCTTTTCCTTTTAAAACTTGATTTTGAATGCAAACTGAGTAGTTGAGGTCCGACATCAGTCGACCGATAATTCTTGAAGTCGTACAAGAAGCAAAACCTGACCGGGGGTTTTCGAAAATGTTTTGAGTTCGAAAGAGTTCTTGTTTGAAAGTGCTAAAGGTATCTTGGATTAGCTTTGTCTTTAAAATAATGAACAATAATTAATAAATGATATTTTAAGATTTAATATTAATAATTAATAAAATAATTATTTAATTAAATAAGCTTTTAATCCAAGATAGGTATTTTGAGTATTTACGAAGATATAAAAATAATTACTTGAGTATACGATACTCCCCGAATGACCCTTCGGGTTTTCGCAATTTAATTACGATATAATAGTATACCGCTCCCCGGTCAATAGTATATATGGACCGCTACGACCTCTATTGCTAGAGTCGTTGTCCGAAGAAAACATTTCATTCTAAGTTCAAGGGGTGCAAACATATATGTGCTTATACATCTCAATTAATCATTACTTCAATAAGCATAAACATTTGATACGATTGAAAACTGCAAACACAACTGTGAAAGCCCTTATATATGTAAGTTTTGAAAAGTAAACTTGCCTTGGTGAGGTTGGGGTGGTCGAGCTTGCGGGGTGGAACGATCTATACATAATCAATAGCCGATCGTTAGTACCTTAACAAGATCTCTTTAATTGCGGGGTTTTAGGGGGTGCAAAATTAACTTAATGACTTCGTATTATGACACTCTAGCCCCACTATAGGTTCATGTCACCACTCGATTATGCTTGTCACTTATTCGACTTAATTTGGTTTCCATATCCGAATCATATCCATTACCCCTTAAATCACACTCCCTTTACGACTTTTTATCTTGCGCGAATTTTACTCTATCATTTTTATAAAATTGAAAAATACATATTTTAATCCAATTCTTTTTGGGTAGCCTTCCCCAATGCATTTAATAGCTTCTCTAATTTTTCCATGATCCTACATAAATTTTTAGGGGTTTAAAAAAGGTTCACAAGGGGACCATTTAGTGCAGTCCGGAATCCAGAAACACATTTCACTTCTCAGACCATAACTCAAAATCTATACATCACCTAGTCATGAACTTTATATTTCTGGAAACTACATTCAAATGCCTTTCCACAATATATATTAGGACCTCAGGGGACAAGATTTGGGGGTTCAAAACCCTCTTACAAGACAGTTCAAGTTCCTGGAAAAATCTCAGCATGCTTATATCACTAATCCATTCAAGAATCTTACATACACATCACATCCATCATCTAAACCACCAAGATCATACTTTAAAACATACATGGAGTTACATACACTAACCACAAGCTTAAAAATCACAACCACAACACTTAAACTCAAGATCTACATCATTCATAACTTATATGTCCAAGATTCACACTAACATCCATGGATCTAACATTAAACACCATAAATAATTCACGGCCAAGAGGGGTTAGAATTTTATACCTTCTTGATGTTCTTACAATCTCAAACAAGCCTGGTTAACCTTGGGGAAGCCTTACTCTATGCTCACCATCTTCAATCTCACCAAAGAAATCAAGAACATGGAAGTGGGTTTCCTGACTGGAAAAACACGCCCCAAAGATCAGCCAAAACGAAGCCCTTGCACTCGTTTCCTGGTCGAGGCTCCTGATTGAAAGTTGTAGAGTGTCTTAACAGCTTTCTAACCATATAAACAAAAAAAATTTCATTGAGTAATGAAGGCTCTAGGCCCGTTTTACTGAGAGGGTGTTCTGCTGGGCAGAATGGTTTTGTTCTTGGTTTTATGTTCTAATAATGCCATACACTTGATATATATCTATTTTTGGTTGGATGCATCTCATCCTTGCTAGGTGGCAACCTCTAATTGGCTCCTCTAGATTTCTTATCCACTTAAATTGCAACCAAGTCCTTTGCTAATTGCAACCAAGTCCTTGTCTCTTGTTTCTTGCACTTAAGTCCTTTTGTTTTGTTTTCTTTTCCACGCTTTGATTTCCTTGTCGTTTCTTGAATAAAATAAATACGTTACAACTTATACGTTGCATATTATTGCTCTAATATAGCACAATACCTCGAACGAATATTAATTCCAACATCCCTTGTTTATTTCTCTTTATCTCAGAAAACGTTCTCCCGATTTCTCAAGCATTCTCTTTTCTCAATTCTAGGAGTTTATTCTCAATCCTTTTTCCCTCTCATAATATATCCTTCCTTGGACTCTTAATATACCATATCCTTAATCCATGATTCGTTCGCTCAATCGCTTAATCTCATTGTAAAGTTTCAGCGGTTTCTAGAACGTTTGTTTCACTTCCTCAGTGGTTTTCGTTCCAAATTCTCAAATCACTTATAATAAAATTCCAAAATATTAACTCCTCAATTCCTCAAATTAAATATCTCATTTCTTGATATTACTGATATATAATTCACTGCTCGGTCAAATATTACACGAAAATAGAATTTGGAATTTCTGAATTCCGATCGCATTTACATACACTTATTTACTCCGTAGATTACTAGTATAACTTCGGAATATCCACACTACGTCTCGTACATAGGTGGCATGAAAAATTTTCTTAATCCTCAAAATCACTATTCATCCACCAAATCACTATTCATTGATGCACTTCATCATAATAGGAAAAGTTTTAATTCTACCGAAATTTTGGGTTCTTACATGGTAGCTGGAGGCAACAGCCTTAAACGTGTGAAGTCCAGTCCTTCCGAGGATCGCATTATACGTGGAAGCTGCCTTGATTACCAGGAAATTTAATATCTGAGTGGCTTCCTTAGGCTCCTGTCCAATAGTAACCGGGAGCTGGATGGTCCCTTCAACATTGGATTCGATTCCATTGAATCCATATATAGGCATATTGTTTGGAGTCAACTGTGAATAATTGTATCCCATCTTCACAAATGCATCATGAAACAAAATATCAACAGAAGCACCATTGTTTATCAAGACTCATTTCACTTCTGAATTTCCAATTACTGGAGTTATGACCAACGGGTCGTCATGGGGGAATTTCACCCCTTCCAAGTCTGAATCATCAAAACCAATCACTACTTCAGTCTTTGCACGTTTTGGGGCCTCTCCCACGATGTGCATCACCTCCCTGGCATATGCCTTTCGAGAGTTCCTTGTTGTGCCAGCCGCGGTCGGGCCTCCCCAAATCATATTAATAACTGGCCCTCGTGGCTGAGGGTTACGATCACGATCGTTATCCCTTCTATCATAGTCTCTCCTTTGATTTCCACGATCTTCGCCTTTTGTGAACCTGCTCAATTTTCCTTTTCGGATCAAGAATTCAATCTCGTCCTTGAGTTGTCTGCAATCATCGGTGTCATGTCCAATATCCTTGTGGAACCTACAGTATTGATCCTTGTTTCTCTTTGCGGGATCACCCCTGAGTGGCTTCGGCCATCGGAAATCCTTGTCTTTCTCAATATCCATCAGGATTTGACTCCTAGGGGTATTCAACCTTGCGTATTCAGAGAACCTTGGCCCCAAATTTTTCTTAGGGGCAGAGTCGGAGTCCTTGCTAGTTGGGGGATATTTGTCCCCAGCATCGTACTTCTACTCTTGCTTCCGCTTCCGGGAATTTCCGTTCCCTCCATTCGTTGTAGGAGCTTCTACTTTCCTCATGCTCTCTTCTGCTTTTATGTATTTACTCGCCCTTCTTTGGAGCTCAATCATGCTCTCGGGGGGATGTTTTGCCAATGACATTTGAAAGTAGGTGTTCGTTGTTCCATTCTCCAGGGCTATCATAGCTACCTTGTTCTCCAGGTCTGGGACGTTCAATGTCTCCTTGGTGAAGCGCTTGAGATAATCCCTCAGGTTCTCATTCTTCCCTTGTTTCACTTGCATGAGAGATGCAGAGTTTTTTTCATGGACCTTTCCACTAACAAACTGATTGATGAAAGCAGTGCTCAACTCTTTTGAAGGAGCCAATTGAGTTTGCGGGCAATCGGCTATACCATCTTTGAGCCATGCCTGCCAGGGTTTGAGGGAACGCCCTACACTTAAGAGCGTCACTAGCGGGTTATAACAGCAGTGCGTTTGAGAACGTCCTGACATGATTCGAAGGATCGCCTGTTCCATCGTATGGTTTTATCGTGGGCATCTTAAATTTTCCGGAAACATGAGCGTTCATCACATCCTCAGTGAACGGGGGTGTGGGATCGTCAGGGTCTCCAAGTGGCATCAGGTCTTTGGGATCACCCCTGGGGGTTTCCACCCTTGTTGCTCCTCCAGTTGGGGCATCAGCCCTTCTTGGTCTCCTTGAAGATCTTTCCAAATCAATGAAGGGAAACTCCCTGGAAGTTGGAGGGGGTCTATTCTGGTTCTGCCTTGCTTGCTCCCTGGCTATGTCATCCTTCAGCCTTTGGATCTCAGCCTCATGAGCCTTGATCTTCTCAGCAGCTGTTTGAGGAGATCCATCATGGATTCTTCAAGTCCTTCCCATAGGTTCCTTTCTTGCACGTCGCCTCCTCGGGGCTTCATCACGATCGTCGTCCTCAGACGAGGAATCATCAGTGTAAGGTCCGGAGTAATCATAATACCCTAGCTCAGGAGGGGCTAAATCCCTAATATATGGAGGCTGATACGACTCAGGTATCTGTAGAGCGTGACCACTTGGTCTAGGATCCCTTCGATTTGGAGGGTAGTTAGGCAATCTGTATAACGGATCAGTATTAACGAGGAGTGTAGTGGTGGAGATCTGAACTCCTGAGAGTGGGGGACAGCTATTTAATGGTGAGACCACCATCTGAAGCTGATTAGTCTCTCGTCCCGGGTGGACGTCCACTGGTAAGGTTCTCTCAACATGGAGATCCATCCCTATGGGTTGAGAAACTTGAGGCTGAGTGGTTGTCTCCGTTCATGGGGGTACATGCCCTTGTTCAGTAACGACTGGTGGAACAGAGGTGATGGTGGTAGCCTCGGTTGAGACAGGTGTCCTTCGTGTTTGAACCATGGTTGATGTTGTCGTCCCACAGACGGTCCCAAATGTTGTAGAATAAAAAGTAGGGTTATCGAATTGCGGCTAGGGTTCGTGAGCTTCGTGCTTTAATGGCTGCGCTTGCGTTATCGTGACCTAATTCGGGTCCTCACAAGATGCCTACGTATCTCAGAGTTGAGAATTAAGCCAAAAAACGTAGTTCTGAGATGAGGGGTCTGGCCCTTTATATAGGCTGTAGGAGCCTTAGAATCGTAATAGGGTTTGGAGACTTGGTGGACAAGTCACCGTTATTGAGGAAGGTTCTGACTCCTTCCTTATAGGAATTAGTTTCCATGTTGAATTAGGTGCCTTGGAGGCTACACAATATCCCTAGGATATTCTAGAACGTTCCTGGTTTCTAGAACGTTCCCGGTTTGTGGATCAGGCCCATGTTATAAACAAGTTTATACCGGGCGTCCCCGGTTTTGGCTGTTCTTTTGGGATTAATCATTAACCACAAATTTAATGCCCAACTAGGGTTTCGGGCCTTATTTATGAGCCAATAAATACTATATTAATTATGTCTTTAGGGATTATTTTTCACCCATATCATAGCCAAACAAATTCAATATATCGCGCTCTTGAAGTAATGTATGATTGTTAGTGTTTATGGTGATTGACCTTAAGCTTATTTGTAAAGACAACTTAAATGTGCATTTTCAGTTTTGAAATTTGGGTTGGATTTTTTATTCTTTTCTAGTAAAACACGATATAATAAATTTTAGTTAATTTACTCTTTAAATAAGACATATGAAAATGAGTATCACCTATCTTTTTTTTATTTGACTAACTTGTGAAAATAAGATACTGTCCATAAAATTGAAATCAAGTTTGTAATATATAAACACATAATCACATTGTTATTTATGTGCTCTTGTAATTTAGATATTAGGTTAAATAACATGAAATTCATTTTCTTTAAGAGTGAGTATAATTTTTCGATATATATAAGAAGAAATAGCTTATGTAGACTTGAAAAATAATTTTGCACATTCATGTTGTGTACTTTAGGGTCTTGAACGAAAATGACATGATATTGAATCGTGTACTCGAAATTAGAACAAAAAAATAGCTTATGTAGACCTAACAAATCGTTTTGTACATTCATGTCGTGTAACTTGAACGAAAATGACATGATATTGAATCGTGTACCGAAATTATAACACAAAATGACACTAAAATACATGAATTTTTTCGTGTACACGAAATGAAATGAAATATGCAAATAGAAAAAGTACGACAATTACATGAAATATCACTCTGTATCCAAGTTATGTAAATATATAATTATGTATTTTTGAACAATATTGAGATGTTACAAAACTAAACTAAGGGTAGTATGCACGATATAAAGTCTCCAAAACAAAATGAAACTTTTTTTTTTATTTTTTCTTAATATTGTTTTTTGTTAACAAATATCTTTCTTTGTGTAGAATCTTTCTACCAAGTTATTGAGTTTTCTTACCCATATTTTATGCTTTGTTGATATTAAAAAATAAATTATAATCAACCAACCAAGCAAATTCAATATATGCTCTTAGGTTAAGATATGGGAATTGATACGATTACTTTAATTCCATAATACAAAATTTAAAAAGGCACCCTTTTATTAAAAATAATAAATAATTTATTTGTATCAACCTTTTTATTTATCAATATTAATAATTTTTATAACAAAGACCGTAGTTGCTGCTCTCTCTCTCTCTCTCTCTCTCTCTCTCTCTCTCTCTCTCTCCAAAAATATGCTAAATTAAAGTTTAGGAGCTAATATCAACTTTTTGGTTTTTTATATTTTTTATAATTTTAATTTATTTTTCAATAAATAAATCTCTTCATTGAGAGTCTAGTACCTCGTTGCCCGTTGGTGGATTATCTATCGAAATATTAGATTTTATACTATCTCCATGTGAATGATAAGTCTCATTTTCTTTTCCTATATTTTACTTTGGCTTTCAATAAATATCTCCCTTTGTTGAGAGCCTAATATCATATTCGTGGATTTTGTATACCCATATATTAGATTTTGGTATATTAGTTCATTGATTTGGATAATGTAGAATCACAGTTTTCGTCGGTTGTTTGAATACGTTCTGACAAATCAGATATACATATTCCTCACGTTTATAACAAATTGTTAGATTATCTCGTCGAAAAGGCTGCATAATTTAGAGATATAGATGATGGATGTACCATAATTGAAGACCTGTTCAATGATTGAATAAAGGAAATTAGTGATCTATTTTACTATGTATTTGTTCAATTTTAGTTATTTTGTAGATGTTGTGTGCCCTTTTATTGTTGATTTTTGCAGGTTTGATTATTTTTGTGGATAACATATGCCTTTTTATGATGAATTAATTATCTATAAATAATAGTGATTTATAAGAAAATTTGTGCTAAATTGGCAATTTATTATGGAAATATTCACTAAAATATTTTCATTAACTCTGTAAAAATTTTATTTTTTGATTGATAATTTATACACCAAATAATGTATAGTACTATTTAAGAGTATATATATTTAATATTTTGAATAATTCAAATATATTGGAAGATCAAATTATTTTTCCATTAATTATTGCATAGTTAAAATAATTCGTAATTAAAATGTGAAAGATGATTGGTTTAAAATTCATTCTAATGTTTCAATTGGTTGATGCTAGTTTTTTTTTACCAAATTATCTAATACTTTACATAACTTAAAATTTGAATATGTATTTAGAATAATGTGCTAAATAGTTTTATATTGTTGACAATTTTTAATTCATGATTTTGATTGTACCTTATGCTTTTGAATTGGGAGTTTGAGATATCAAAATATCTATTATAGATTTATAGACTCATATATTAGTGTATTATTTTTAAACTAAATAATTATCATATTTAGCATAAAATTGTTAAGCAATCACTGAATAACATTGACAACTTAACACTATAAAAAATATTTTTCTATAGGCACGCCTAATAATGTAAACAAATCAGTGTAATGTGGTAAGGATTGATGCCTAGAATTCAGTAAGTCGCAGAATTATTGGAGGTTGCCACTAAATATTCTAATGGGAATTAACTCTTGGATAATCTGTACTAAGGATGATGATAACCTAAATCGTTTTCTATTTTTTTGTTGATTTTATTGGACAATTAAAACATGAAACATACGATACATATATATAATCGAAATAAAAAGATAATCTATCCAAGTATAGTATGTCATATAATAAAAAGATATAAGGTAGTACCTTAACCAAAATTGATATGATTTAGGCATGAGGAGAATTGATGCATACACTTAGTTTATCAAAGTTGGCTAGGTCTGATAGGAAATAGGGAATAAGCGGCTTAAATTTCCCTTAATGTTTAAATTGATATTGTTGTGACCAAAATCTTGCATGGATCAGATTTATGCCCAAAATGAGTTTTGGGTCCGATCCATAAGAAAAGAGGATGTTTTAGAGGGCTTCCAAGGTACCGTGGTAACCCATGAAAACTGATAATAGGGCTCCTGGATGGAAGGCCTCCTGAATGATATGGCTCCCGGATAACAGGCTTCCAAGAGCATATGACAACCCACAAGGGCTACTATGAGATGGGTAGCAGGTAGATATGACGCTAAGGGTCCTAGAAATGGCCTCTCATGGATGATCCACAGCCCATAGACATCATTACATATCTTCCGGGATAGCTACCAGATATGGCTTACCAAAATAGCTTCCATAATCGGCTTACAAAAGGGGTTGCTAGAGTTTAGGTTACCGGGCGGTACCCCTAGAGGGGCTACCATGCGATGAACATTGAATGAATATAAGGCTTAGGGTCCCAGGGATAGTCTCCTGTGGATAATCCATAGCCAATGATAGCCATCAGAGAGGGCTTCCAGCATAGCTTCCGTAACTAGGTTACCGGAGGGGCTACCGGAGTCAGACTACCTGGCGGTACCCCCAGTTTCCCCTGGAAGCCTGATAGAATCACATATTTGGATAAGGACAGCCTCTTATCTTTTAAGAGCATGTCTTTAACATCAAAATACATCTCTAATCAGATAGATATTCAGTTATTTGAGGATATATATCATCATTACATGATATATCATTCATTATTGAGATAAACATCAATAGATAAGTTTTCTACACTTCTAGAACAGCTTGGTAACCTGATAACTACATTATATTCAATTGATAAACGTAAATATCAGTCATAATCCCTTCATAAACGGGATAGTTCATCACAACTAATCGATTGTATCAATCAAGAACTACATACGGGTTTGATCCACTATAAATATTGGTATGTAGGTAGTTTGCGGGATCCTCTTAGACACTTTCACTCCTTGAGCAGCCTAGAGCATGTATACTCTTGTGTGAGACCTCCTTATTAGGGTTCTTGGCAGGCCAACATCTGGTCCTTGAGCTATAATTCCCGTAGATTCAGTCCAAACCTCCGAGGAACCACCTCCCGTGTTCTTCGGTAACCCCTATAGCTGTGAGCCTATTCGGGCAACTAGCCATAGATCTCCGAATGTGAGCCTTTCTGGGCAGTTGGGCAATTCCGTATTTACTGGCGCTATTCCAGCAACGGCCTCCTAACTTGTTGTGCTAAAATCCTCCCACAACAATTGGCGCCGGAAGGAGGGGCCTCAAAAATCATCGTTTGGAGGAGATATGGCGAGTGAAAATTCCGATAGTGATAAGACACCATCTTAGAACGGTAATGGACGAAACAAAGGTGACAATGGTGATGTTAGCAACAAAGATATCCTAGATCATTTGGTCACTATGGCTGAGAGAATTGACCATTTGGAGAAAAGTTCTGAGAGAATGAAAAGATGGCGTAAAAAGTACAAGTCGAGGTCGAAAAAGAATGTGACCCCGACAAGGCTAGATTTTGAATCTGAAGAAGATGCTGAGGACAAAACTGATTATCTCCAATCTGAGGAAGAAGAGGTAGAGGAGCCTGAGGCTGAAAAGTATGAGGGTGACCAATTTGATGACCCGAAAGCCCAGGGGTTCCGAGGGCTTACCCACTAGAAACCTGAGTGTTTTTGATAGAATTGGCAAAAACCTGACCAATAAGGACCTTTGTTATAAGCTAGGAAATATTGGAGGTAGAGATCAAAGAAATAATAATGAGGGTTCCCACATTCAGGATTCCCGGGAGTACAGGGAGAGATCCCACTCGGTACCCCCAAGAAATGATTCTAGAAGGTCCAAATCTGATGGTAGGAGGAGTTACAGACAAAGTGGCCACACCTCTGGGCATAAGAGCAGAAAATCTCGCTCTACCAAAGTCTCTTCCGATGAGGGTACCTTCCAAGATTCTAGCTCTCATCAGAGTTCTGTTCCCAGGAAACAACTTATGAAGATGATGATTCTGGAAGTGATATGTTCTCAGATGGTGAAAATGGACAGTTCAAAATGTCTGACTGGAAGAAAGCTTTGGAGAAAATCAAAGATGAGAAAAAGTTTAAATATGGAGTCATTGCTGGTTCACCATTCTCTAAGAAGGTGAAAATGGCACCCCTGCCAAGGTTCTTTAAGATGAATACTGGCCTGAAGTTCGATTATAGCTCAGACCCTGTTGAATACTTGAGCCGTTTTAATACGGAGATGGATGTGTATCAAGTGGAAGATTTGGCTAGGTAAAGATTGCTATCCTCCACTCTGAGCGGGAATGCGCACCAATGGTTTAAAAGGTTGGCTGAAAAATCAATCAATTAGTCCCGGAGGAATATGGGAGACAAGTTTATCTCTCAATTTAAGGCTACCGTGGCGTATGCCCCATCGGTTAACACCCTAGCCAATATCAAGCAAAAGGAGCATAAAACTTTAAGGCAGTACTTTAATAGATTTAATGAGGAAGTGTCTAAGGTGAAGAAGGCTTCCGGTGAAACCCTAAAGAATTTCCTGATAGTCGGGGTTAGGCCAGGAACCGAATTATGGAAGGAGTTGCAAACTGAGGAGCCTTGAACACTGGCTGAGTTTTACCAGCAGGTGGAACGCCACAAGGTGATTGAGGAATCGATGACAAAACTGTCCAAGGATTCGAATTCCAGGAGTTGGGACAGAAATAAAAGAAATTGTTCTCCCTGAAAACCGGGATTCCAACAAAAGGGCTACCGGAAACCGGGATTCCAACAAAAGGGCTACCGGAAGTGATACTGTCGGTGTGGGAGCACATCGTTACGATGACAATACTACCCCGATTGCTGTCAATGCAACCAAGGACAAGGTCTCTATCAAGGATAGGCTTACCCCGAGGATGAGTTTCCAACGGTATTCTGAGTATACTCCTTTGACTATCCCAATAGGCCATATTCTTGAAGTAAATGATAAGAGTGGACTATTCCTGAAGCCATACCGGGCAGGGCCTTCAGGCAGGAAAGACCAAGGGAAGTATTTTGCTTTTCATGTGGCAAATGGCCATGAGACTTTCGATTGCTTGCACTTGAAAGATCAAATTGAAGAATTGATTAGAAATGGATACCTGACAGAATTTGTGGTCCAAGAAGCTAAGAAGTATAAGGAAGGAAAAGACAGTAAGGATAAAGCACCGGGAAATCAGGAAAGGACTACCCGAGCTAATAGCATCTACACCATCTTTGGTGGCCCGTACTTGGGGGGTTCCAGCCAGTATTCCAGAGATAGGTACGCCCGGGAAGCCAGGGGGAAGCCCTTAACGAATGTTTTCCACCTTGCAGAAAGGCCCCATAAATTGTTCAAAGGGGAAGTCGAGGATATTTCCTTTACAGAAGAGGATGCCAAGTGAGTTCACCACCCTCATAATGATGTTTTGGTGGTAACCGTAAGTATTGGTGGGATGAATATGCATAGAGTGTTGACTGATAATGGAAGCTCATTGAATATCTTGGCGTATACCACATTCCAGAAACTGGGGCTTCTAGATAAAGAGTTACTACCTACCAATAATGAGCTGTATGGGTTTACCGGCCAGTAACCCAGTCCAAATCATGGGAAAGATTAAGCTGCCATTGACATTAGGTGTGGATCCTTATAAGGCTACCCAAATGGATGAATTTATGGTGGTAGACGAAGACATCTCTCATAATGCAATTCTTGGGAGACCAGTATTGAAAGACACGAGGGTGGTAACCTCGATATAGCACTTCTCAATGAAGTTCCCTACCCCAAATGGCATTGGGTGTGTGAAAGGATGTCAATATGAGTCAGGGGAATGCTATAACAAAGCTATGCAGGCTGACGAAAAGGCAGGTAAATTTGTTCAAGTTAAGGAAAGGCTAGCAGGGAAGCCCTAATGAGAAGCCATGGGCAGAGTCGCAGAAGTTTAAGAAGGCATCATTTAAAGCCATCATGATAGTGGAGCTACCAGATGAACCTATTGAAGAGGTTCCAGTTTTTCGGGGGGTAGTACCACCACAAAGTTTGTTGTTGGAAGCTATCGAAAGTGAGGAGAAAATTCAAAACATTCCAATGGAAGGCACAGTAGAAGATGATAGTGTTAGTTCCCTAGAGACAATGTAGTTGTACTTCTATGAAAGACTATTTTGTTACTTAATGATCATATTCTACTCATTATCTACATTAATTTATTATGTCTTAATTTACTGCGATATAAATATAAGAGTAATAAATGTCCTTTGAATATAGAACATGTATTCTATATCTTTAAGTATGTGACTTAAAAATGAGATTATATGAATAGTGTTTATATTCCAAAATATCCCTAATCGAGCATTATTAATATGGGACAATTATAATGCATAAAGAATAGTATGTTTGTTGATGGATAACCACATCTCATTGGTCATAGGTATAGTGATACTAAAATCAAGAACATAGGTGCATGTAATTTTATACATGACACTAGATTAACCCACGGTGAGATTCTACATGTTGATAATGTCATTAGAAAGACTCACAGTGATAATGGTGTAATGATCCTTAGACTTGACATCATTATATTTCTATACGAGGATTAATATACTTTCACTACATTAAAGTTACCTTTGACCGGGTGATGATAAAAGTGTACATCGGGTATATTATGAGTCGTATGAGAAATATGAATGATAGATAAAGGATTTAACGCTCCTATTATTAGGAGAGATATTATTGGCCTCTTGATTGAGTGAGACTATGAAAATGCATGGCCATGCTCAAATATTGATTTGTTTTAATAGTCTATTCATTGATCAAGGAAACCCGGATTAAACGTTGAAGAGGATGACTATTAACATGCCTCGAGTTTAATCTATAATATTTGGTTAAAGGGATTATATTAAATGAAAATATTAATCATGAAAGGTTTAATGGGATCACCAATTGTTATTATTACTTGGGTAGCAATGATGTATTACTAGATGCCGCTCATTTTTTATAACTTTATTATTGGATATTAAAATTATTGCCAACGTAATAATAACCTAAAGGGTTACAAAATAAAAACGTTTAAAAGGAGTTTTAACTTAAATTATGAATTTAAATTAAATCATTAAATTCGAAATTGGTTATTAATTAATTAAGTTGGTCTTAATTAATTATTAAAGAGAATTCAAATTTAATGATTTAATTTAATTCGAATACACTTTTGCAATTCATTAAAACGTGTGGGAGGCCAGAGAGAGGCAGGTTCTTCGGCTAGTACCGGCTCCGGTGATCGTTGGACGATCAAGCGTTCATGTGGACTACTTTGGCAACATAGATCTCGAAGAGGGTTGCGTGGTGATTGCATTGGACCTCCATTTGTCATCAATTTGTTAAAACTTCGTTTTAAGGTAAACG
The DNA here is from genome assembly GCA_036435485.1 of Saposhnikovia divaricata. Taxonomy (NCBI): domain Eukaryota; kingdom Viridiplantae; phylum Streptophyta; class Magnoliopsida; order Apiales; family Apiaceae; genus Saposhnikovia; species Saposhnikovia divaricata. The sequence goes on from JAZHRN010000131.1 coordinate 20,430,269, forward strand.
TTCATAACTACGAATTAAACGTCTTGTTTTGCATGGATCCTGCGATTGGGTTTCGATTTTATTGTTTTAATTATTGTTTTCCGCTGCGTTTGATGCTCGAAGCCCTTCAATGGCATCAGAGCTACTTGCAAAACGCTTTTTGATAAGTGGATTTTATATCCACTGGGAATCCCTCCGTTTAGCTTAAATTGATTGTTTTGGACTCAAGTTGTTGTAGTTTTGATGTGTTTTGCTGAGTTGTGCAGATTTACGAGAATGTTGATTAAAGTTGATGCTTCTATCGTTTTTGGAGCATTAATTAATTAAAATTCGGATTTTTGAGAAGGGCTGCGCAGCTTATACTGTTTGGGCCATATCTGGAGTTCTAGAAGTCCGTTTTCAGCCCATTTACAGTCCACGCGAAGCTTGAGAGATTTTCTACAATATGGGATAGGTTTCACACGACCAGGCCGCGTGTGGTGGGCCCAGGAAGCACGACCAGCAGATAGATGGAAGCAGAAAAATTACTGTTTTGCCCTTTTCTAGTTCTAATTGTATTTTGGGCAATTTTTAATACCTGGATTGAATTCTAATTGTAATAGAAGGTAATATCTTGCTGGGCAAGATTTGTAGAGCCTATTTAAACACATCTTACCATTGTAAATTACTATTTAAACACATCTTACCATTGTAAATTATAACAATTCATAGCTGTAAATCGTATCAAGGTACTTTCGATCTTCAATTCTTTCTTCAATATTATGTTTTCATTCATTATCATTATTATTATGTTTTCTTTATTAAATATGCGTAACTAATTCTCTAATCTGAGAATTGGGTAGTATTCCTTGGTATTCATGCATGCTTGATTATGTGATTTTCTGCCTGGCTGATTTGTTAATGAGATCTTAACACAATTAGGGGAGTCATGAACCTTTGATTGTATTCTAGGGATTGTAATAAGCTTGGGAGAGAAGTTGCAATCTAAGTACATGATTTAACAGACATAATTTGAATATTAGATCGGGAGATTAATAGGAGAATTGTGAGACATATAATTCTTGGCATATAACAGTTTATAGGTATACTTTGATTGTATCACGGGAGTGTCAATTACGGTGTAGCTGTAAGCACTATATTGTAGCCTGGGAGGGTGCAGTATAACTTTAGAAGAATTGTTTTCAGCAAGGTAGGAACACAGATATCACATTAATATTGAGCATGTATTGAAACCAGGTGAAGAACCCCAGTTCTTAGATTGTTTTCCATATATTTGAATCTCAGTTTAAAATCAATTCTTAGCGTTTATAATTAGTTCTTGGTTAATTTAGTTAAAACACAAACCCAAAGATTTTTCTCACACACTTCTAGACGTAAAGAGATAAGATACTTGAACTTGATATTACATTCAGTCCTTCCCTGCGAACGAACAACAAAAATACTACTAACAAATTGGCACCGCTGCCGGGGAAGGCAGTATAGTTGAGTTTTGGTTAATTGTTTCTTATTGTTTAGATTTTAATTGGTTCCACAAGTTGTTTTGTTGGTGATTTTCAGGTGTATGCTACGTTCATCTTGCGCTAGAAAATTGGAATTTGACCCTGAAATCGAGCGTACTTTGAGAAAGCTAAGAAAAGATAAAGCTAAGATGGGAGATCCAGAACCTCGACCAGCTGTTAATGTTGATCAGTCTTCTATTTGGGACCATGAGACACCGAATCCAGCCAATTGCATGTACAAAACTCCAGAGATTGGTGCAGCTCAGTTCCATATTAATCCGAGCTTAATTCAGATGATCAGCAATCAGGCTTTTGAAGGAGACATTGAATTAGAAGACCCACACAGACATCTAGAGCGTTTTGTGCAGATGTGTGGTTCATTCAGAATCACTGGCGTTACAAGTGATCAGATTCGTCTCCATATGTTTCCCTACTCTATTAAGGGAAGAGCTTTGGAATGGTTTCAGCAACTTCCAAACACTTCGGTTGCTACATGGGAGAGTCTTTCTACGGCATTTTTGTCCAAATACTATCCTTCTGACAAGACGCAACAGTTGAGGACTATGATTATGAGTTTTAAAGCACAACCGGGTGAAGGTCTATATCAAGCATGGGAGAGATTCAAGGCACTGTTGAGGAAGTGTCCACATCATGGCTTGGAAGATTGGCAGATCATCAGTACTTTTTATGGGGCCATGAATGCAGATATTCGTTTGAGTTTGGATGTGGCTGCTGGTGGAAATTTCAAGAAGGCACCAACTACACAGGCTAAAGCACTTCTTGAGGAATTAGCATCTAATAATTATTCATGGGCACCTAGTGGGACGAGCTCAGCAAAAGCAGCACAAGAATCTGAGATGATCAACATGCTGGCTCAAAAGTTGGATACTCTAACTCAGGAGGTGCGAGGACAAAAGGTAAATGTGAATGCTATTTCTTCACCTATGGAAGGGTATCATGATTATGGTGCTAGTCAGAACTCGTATGCTCCACAATTTCCAGAAGAAGCATCTTTTATTCAAGGAAGACAGCCTTGGCCTGTGCAGAATAATTCTTACTACAATCCGAATCAAAGGCCAAACAATAATCTTTCTTACAGCAATAATCATGCAGCTAATCCTTCATATTCATTTCCAAGGCAGAATCAACCTCCTGGTTTTCAGTCACGACCACCGTATCAAGCACAGCAGCAGTATCAACCTCCACCAAAGAAAGAACCAGCTGAGTGGGAGGTTGCACTAAATAAGATTATGCAAGGGACTTCTGGGGCATTGGCTAATATGGAATCAAGAATAGATCAGATGGCATCATCTCAAAAGATGCTAGAAACACAGATTGGACAGATTGCCTCAAAGATGGGTGTTCGTGAGCAAGGATCACTTCCTAGTCAACCCGACCAGACTGGTAAAGAGCAATGCAAAGCAATTACTTTGAGGAGCGGAAGAGAGTTGCCCGAGGTTGAGATTCTTAAGCCTAAGGAGAGTGATACTGAGAAAGAGGATAAGCCAGTGGAGATTGCTGCAGACACGTCAGAAAAAGAAGATGCGAAGAAGAAGGAAGAAGATTCAGAAAAGCCGTATGTTCCTCCACCACCTTATGTTCCTCCTATTCCATTTCCACAGAGACTTCACAACAGGCATTTAGAGAAGCAGTACGAGAAGTTCTTGACTATGTTCCGGCAGTTGCATGTTAATATTCCGTTGGCTGAAGCTTTGAATCAGATGCCACTTTATGCTAAATTTCTTAAGGAGATGTTGACAAAGAAGAGGAAACTTGAAGATGCAGAGGCTATTACTCTTAATGCTGAATGCAGTGCAGTCATCCAAAAGGCCATTCCTCAGAAATTGAAAGATCCGGGAAGCTTCTCTTTGCCTTGCACTATTGGGAAGATGGAAAACATGAAAGCCTTGTGCGACTTAGGGGCAAGTGTGAGTTTGATGCCATATTCAATCTGCAAAAGGCTTGGTCTTGGAGAACTTAAAAAGACACGGATTTCACTTCAGTTGGCGGATCGTTCTGTTAAGTATCCATTGGGAGTTATTGAAGACGTGGTTGTTAAAGTGGATAAATTTGTCATACCTTGTGATTTTGTGGTGTTAGAGATGGATGAAGATGTCGAGATACCCATTATCTTGGGACGGCCATTCTTGGCTACTGCTGGCACTAAAATCGATGTTAAAGCTGGAAAATTGACATTGAATGTTGGCGAGGACAAAGTGGAATTTGATCTGAACAAAGCAATGAAGATGCCTCCTTTTGGAGCAACTTGTTTTACCATTGACATAGTGGATGACATTGTGCAGCTCGAGAATGAACACTTCGTGGGAGCAGATCGGGTGTTGGATGATGTAGTAGAAGAAGAAGTACTGGTTGTACGAGACACAGAAGTTGAGATGGCTTTTACACTTTCAGAAGCACCACAGGTGGAACTTAAACCTCTACCAGATAATTTGAGGTATGCCTTTCTTGGTCCTAATGATACATATCCTGTGGTAGTTTCTGCTTTGCTCATTGATGATGAGAGAGAAAAGTTATTACATGTTCTTCGGCAATATAAATCAGCTATTGGTTGGACAATTCAAGATATCAAGGGAATTAGCCCTGCTCTTTGCATGCATAGAATTGCCTTAGAAGATGATCATAAGCCTGTGATTGAGGGACAAAGAAGATTGAATCCGAATTTGCAAGAGGTGGTGAAGAAAGAAATCACTAAGTTGCTTGATGCTGGTATCATATATTCGGTTCCACACAGTAAATGGGTTAGTCCTATTCATGTTGTGCCTAAGAAAGGTGGGATGACTGTTGTTCACAATGAGAAGAATGAATTAATTCCCACGAGAACAGTAACAGGTTGGAGAGTTTGCATTGATTATAGGAAGTTGAATAATGCTACTCGCAAAGATCACTTTCCCCTCCCATTCATTGATCAAATGCTCGAAAGGTTGGCGGGTAATGAGTATTACAACTTTCTGGATGGATTCTCGGGTTACTTTCAGATTCCTATTGCACCCGAAGATCAAGAGAAGACCACCTTTACTTGTCCTTATGGCACTTTTGCTTATCGGAGGCTTCCTTTTGGTTTGTGTAATGGTCCTTCAACTTTTCAACGGCTCATGAACCACATTTTCTCAGATTTTATAGGGAGAGACATGGAGGTCTTTATGGATGACTTCACGGTTTATGGTTCTTCTTTTGAATCATGTCTAGCCAGTTTGTCAAAGGTGTTGCAGAGATGTACTGAAACGAATCTTGTTCTTAATTGGGAAAAATGTCACTTTATGGTGAAGGAAGGCATTGTGCTTGGGCATAAAATCTCTAATAAAGGCATTGAGGTCGATAGAGCAAAAATTGAAGTTATTGAAAAATTGCCACCACCGTCATCTGTGAAAGGAATTCGAAGCTTTCTTGGGCATGCTGGTTTTTATCGACGATTCATCAAGGATTTCTCCAAGTTAGCTCGGCCACTCTGCAATCTTCTTGAAAAGGATCGTGTTTTTGACTTTGATGAAAGTTGTCTTGATGCTTTTAACAGGTTGAAGAAGGAACTTACTTCTGCACCCATAGTTACATCTCCCGATTGGAGCTTGCCATTTGAGCTTATGTGTGATGCTAGTGACTATGCTGTGGGTGTTGTTCTTGGGCAAAAGAAGGATAAGCGGATGCACGTGATAGCTTATGCAAGCAAGACTCTTGATGATGCGCAAATCAACTATTCCACTACGGAGAAAGAGCTACTTGCAGTGGTATTTGCACTTGATAAATTCAGATCCTATCTTGTTGGGTCTAAGGTGATTGTCTATTCGGATCATGCTGCTATTCGTTTCTTGATGACAAAGAAGGATGCTAAGCCTCGTTTAGTTCGTTGGATTCTTTTACTTCAGGAATTTGATCTTGAGATTCGAGATAAGAAGGGGTCTGAGAACTTGGTAGCTGATCATTTATCTAGGTTGGACCAAGGAGATGGAGAGGTAGGAGGTGAAATACCTATCAATGATAAATTTCCGGAAGAGCAGCTTCTAGGTGTGTCCTTGTCTACACCATGGTATGCAGATTTTGTGAATTACATTGTGGGAGGAGTTGTGCCGGATAATCTTTCTTATAATCAGAAGAAGAAGTTCTTTTATGATGTGAAGCATTACTATTGGGAAGAACCGCTGCTTTACAAAGAATGTGCTGATGGAATGTTTCGTAGATGTATACCTCATGATGAAGTTCCTCATATTTTCAGACATTGCCATTCTCTAGAGTGTGGAGGTCATAACAGTAGCATGAAGACAGTGGCGAAAGTTTTACAGTCAGGATTCTATTGGCCAACCATGCATCAAGATGCTAGAGACTTTGTGGCTAAATGTGATAGATGTCAACGAGTTGGGAATATTTCGAGGAGGAACGAGATGCCTTTACAATCTATTCTTGAGGTGGAGATTTTCGATGTGTGGGGGATGGACTTCATGGGTCCATTTCCATCTTCTTATGGAAATCAGTATATTTTGGTGGGAGTTGATTATGTCTCTAAATGGGTTGAAGCAATTGCGTCTCCTACTAATGATGCTAGAGTGGTGAAGAAGTTCTTGAAGAAAAATGTGTTCACTAGATTTGGAGTGCCAAGGGCTATTATCAATGATGGAGGTTCGCACTTTTGCAATAAACAGGTGGCTGATCTCTTGAAAAAGTATGGTGTGACACAAAAGGTGGCAACTCCTTATCATCCGCAAACAAGTGGACAAGTTGAGATTTCGAATCGTGAGCTGAAGTCAATTTTGGAGAAGACAGTGGCAAGTTCGAGAAAAGATTGGTCAACAAAGCTTGATGATGCACTTTGGGCATATAGAACGGCATTTAAAACACCTATTGGAATGTCTCCATATAGGTTGATCTTTGGGAAGCCTTGTCATTTGCCGGTGGAACTTCAGCATAAGGCATTTTGGGCGACAAGAGAGTTGAATTTTAATCTTAAATCTGCGGGAGAGAAGCGTTTGCTTCAACTTGGAGAGCTTGAGGAGATTAGGCTCCAATCTTATGAAAATGCTAGTATCTACAAGGAGAAGACCAAATTGTGGCATGACAAGCACATTCAGAAGAAGGAATTTGAGGTTGGGCAACATGTTCTATTGTTTAATTCAAGACTCCGTTTATTCCCTGGAAAGCTTAGATCAAGATGGTCTGGTCCTTTTGAGATTGTGAAGGTTTATCCTAATGGGGTTTGTGAGATTATTAGAGAAGGGTCGGATGTATTCAAGGTGAATGGGCAGAGACTTAAGCCATACCTGCTTGGAGAAACAGTGGAGCAAGGAATGAGCATTCTCCACCTTCAAGACCCTACTATGAATTGAGAAAGTACGTCAAGCTAATGACGTTAAACGAGCGCTTCTTGGGAGGCAACCCAAGTGATGTAGTGTTTGTGTGAAAGAAAAAAAAATAAGAAAAAAAAAAGAAGAAAGAAAAAAAAAAGAGTGTTGTTAGTGTGTGAAAAAAAAAAAGAAGAAAGAAAAAAAAAAGTGTTGTTAGTGTGTGAAAAAAAAAAAAAAAAAAAAAACAGCAACAGCACTCAAATTGCAGAACGGTACCAAGCTGACTGCGCCACAAGGCTAACAGCGCCCTGTAACGCAGACAGGGACCGCGCCACAAGCGCTACAGCGCTAACAGCGCTCTGTCACGCAGGTTGAAACGGCGCAACAGGCGCCACAGCGTAACAGGTCAGTAACGCAGTTTGGAACGGCGCAACAAGCGCCAGCGCGCAGTCAGCGCGGCTTTCTCCTGTATTCCACCGATTTTTTGCCTTTAAACCTCAAAATTTTCACTCTTTTCACCTATTTTTTTTTTCCTATATCCTAATTCATCTCCAAATCCTAAACACTATCATTCCTAAATCCTATTCTAATTTAAATTCAAATCCAAAACAACCCCAATCCTATACTACATATAATTTCATCTTTATTACTTACATCTCCTATATATATATATACATACACCCATACACCCACAAACACTTCTATATTATCCCAAATTCTTAACTTTCATCCATTCAAAGTTCAAGGGGGAATTAAATTCGAATTTTTTTTGGGATTCATCTAGCAAGTTCACCTCTTTGATTCAATTGGGTAATATTCTATATCATCTTTTATTTGAATTTGTGAATTTTGCAAGCTAGGGTTCTTGGTGTGTAATTTGGGGGTTCTTTATTTGGTGAATTGTTTGGAGATTATTGTGCCTTGTTTGATATTTGTTGATTATGGCTCCTAAAAGGCAACGATTAATGGGTGGTAGTAGTGCTCGTCCATCTTCGGATGAGAATGATGTTGTGGGAGATGGAGTGGAAAAATTTGTGAATGAGAATGCCAAGGCGGAGTATGGTAGGTTAATTTCGAAGGGGGTTATTCATGAAAGAAGGCTTGTGCCGTATAAGTATGAGGAGATGGTGGCGATGATTAGTGAGCGGGGTTGGACGTTCTTTTGTGAATTTGCTAATGATGGCTCGTTGGATGTGGTTAGGGAATTCTATGCTAATGCTTCGATAGCAAGGAATAATGCCACGGTTGTGAGGGGTCAGAAGGTGGATTATTCGCCTCGTGCGATTCGTACGTTGATTAGGCAACCGCCTAAACCTAAAGGTGCTACTGATTGGGGGAAGAAGACTAGGGATGATGTTGTTCTTGATGCAATCATTGGTGAGCTTTGCATTCCGGGTACGGAGTGGAAGTGTAGAGTGGGTACCACCGAGAAGAGGACTTTTCCGGCGGCATCATTGTCTAAGTTCGCACGGGCATGGTTCTACTTCATCAGTTCTAATATTCTTCCATCAACCCATGTGACCGATGTTACTGTTGAGAGAGCTATTCTGCTATGGGGTATTCTCAGGGGTGAGTATGTTGACCTTGGGTACCTTATTAATCAAAACATTCTTCGGTATGTGGGAAGTAATTCATCGGCCAGTATTCCTTATGCTTCTATCATTGCGTATTTGTGTGATACTTCGAAAGTGAAATGCTACGAAGGTGAGCCGGTGTATAAGCCTATGTCTTCCATTAATGATGTTACTATTGACCGGATGGGGGAGTGGTCGGGCGGCATTCCTCATCTTAGGGGTCTCGGTTTTATAGTTGGTGGTGCTGGCGGTCAAGGAGCGGGCGCTCCGCCAAATGTTCCTAGAGCAACGGGAGTGGCAATTGCAGAACCTCAGCGACGTATGGTGGATATGTCCGTTTTTGAATCTTATTTTCGTCGAATGACTAGGCGGTTGGATGCTATGTATACGAGCAGTCGCCAGTATTCTGAGGACATGGGCATAGCTTTGGAGGCAAAGTTTCAGTCACCTAGTACTCCTGCTCAGTGGCCTATATTTGGAGCTCGGACTCCGTACCCTCCATCGGACTCTTCTGATGAGGATGACGAGGGTGACGACAGCGAGGACGAGTAGGTATGTTTTCTACTTTCCCTTGTATTTACTTCCATTCAATGCGGACATTGAATCTTTCAAGTTTGGGGGTGTTTTGAGGGATTAGTAGTTGTTGTTGTATATATGTGTTCATGTAGGATTTCATGTTTTGCATATTAGTGATAGTTCATGCATGTATGTTTGTGTTATCTACGTTTGTTTCATATAGGACATTCTGTTTTTATTTCTGTATACCATGTGAGTTCATTATAGTTGCATTTTCATGGCATGCATTTTTCATGATCCCTTAAGACGAGCTGATTCCGATTGATAGGTAGGTGTCTAATTGAGTGTGGTAATGATGAATAGAGGGTTGATTTATAGTTTCTATGAAATTGACTTGCATGCTTCAGAAACAAAACTAATTACACAGTCTCATTGGGTGCTTTTGGGGCTAGGTTGAGGTCATGCTTGTTTGGTTGTTTGAGATTAATCACTTGATTATATTTAGAATTTTCGTTATTCCCTTGATAGCGTAGGGACACTAAAGTCTAAGTTTGGGGGAAAACAGGGATTTCATGCTTAATTGTAAATAATTGTGAATAATGGCTAGGTGTCAAATGGCTAGTAGCCGGCTCATATTTATATGAGTAGTCTAGGGTTGGAATTGAGAATTCTCATTCCAGATTGCATAGAAAAGAAAAAAAAAAGAAAAAAAAATAGAAAAAAAAAAAAGAAAAGAAGAAAAAAAAAATTCAATTGTTATATGCAAAATTAACCAGGGTGAGCTCTTTAATACTTGAGTAATTAAGTCTGAGGGGACTTAGTCCTAGTGACCTAAGGCTTTTATAGTCTGGGATCCACTGACCTAACACTCGCTACATGGGTATTATTGTATAAGCCTTTCGGGGTCTCATCCATTGCACGGTTAAATAAGCATGATTGTATATATGTGTTGTAGTAGTTAGTAATAAAGCATGAATTTCTGTCTACCTTGGATAAGGATGGAGGTGTTTCGAGGTTATGAAGTGTCTACAGTCTATTCTATTTATAAACCTGTGATTGTCTTGGCGAAGGATTTGTATGATTTTTGACCTAGTTTTGGGAGTATTTCTGATGAGCATTGCACACACGCACGTTTCTGTCATGTATTGTTAGTATACGGGGACTTAGTCGAGCTCTATTTGGATTTAGTTGCATTCTTTGAGATATTTGCTTGTTAGTTGGTTTTGGTTAGTTTGAAGGGGATCGTTGCATATTTCATATTAGTTGCATTCATGCATTGCATTGCATTAGGTTAAATGGATTTTGTGGGTACATTCGCTATAGGCCCTCACGAGACCTTACTCGTCCACTAGGGCTGCCTAGGGGTTTAAAGGGCTTGTTGCATATGCCAAATGCAACCGTGATCACCTACGGAAGTGGTACTAGTTAGTTAGTTAGTTGTAATTGTTTATGCTTGAGGACAAGCATCAGTTTAGGTTTGGGGGTTTGATAAGTGGATTTTATATCCACTGGGAATCCCTCCGTTTAGCTTAAATTGATTGTTTTGGACTCAAGTTGTTGTAGTTTTGATGTGTTTTGCTGAGTTGTGCAGATTTACGAGAATGTTGATTAAAGTTGATGCTTCTATCGTTTTTGGAGCATTAATTAATTAAAATTCGGATTTTTGAGAAGGGCTGCGCAGCTTATACTGTTTGGGCCATATCTGGAGTTCTAGAAGTCCGTTTTCAGCCCATTTACAGTCCACGCGAAGCTTGAGAGATTTTCTACAATATGGGATAGGTTTCACACGACCAGGCCGCGTGTGGTGGGCCCAGGAAGCACGACCAGCAGATAGATGGAAGCAGAAAAATTACTGTTTTGCCCTTTTCTAGTTCTAATTGTATTTTGGGCAATTTTTAATACCTGGATTGAATTCTAATTGTAATAGAAGGTAATATCTTACTGGGCAAGATTTGTAGAGCCTATTTAAACACATCTTACCATTGTAAATTATAACAATTCATAGCTGTAAATCGTATCAAGGTACTTTCGATCTTCAATTCTTTCTTCAATATTATGTTTTCATTCATTATCATTATTATTATGTTTTCTTTATTAAATATGCGTAACTAATTCTCTAATCTGAGAATTGGGTAGTATTCCTTGGTATTCATGCATGCTTGATTATGTGATTTTCTGCATGGCTGATTTGTTAATGAGATCTTAACACAATTAGGGGAGTCATGAACCTTTGATTGTATTCTAGGGATTGTAATAAGCTTGGGAGAGAAGTTGCAATCTTAGTACATGATTTAACAGACATAATTTGAATATTAGATCGGGAGATTAATAGGAGAATTGTGAGACATATAATTCTTGGCATATAACAGTTTATAGGTATACTTTGATTGTATCACGGGAGTGTCAATTACGGTGTAGCTGTAAGCACTATATTGTAGCCTGGGAGGGTGCAGTATAACTTTAGAAGAATTGTTTTCAGCAAGGTAGGAACACAGATATCACATTAATATTGAGCATGTATTGAAACCAGGTGAAGAACCCCAGTTCTTAGATTGTTTTCCATATATTTGAATCTCAGTTTAAAATCAATTCTTAGCGTTTATAATTAGTTCTTGGTTAATTTAGTTAAAACACAAACCCAAAGATTTTTCTCACACACTTCTAGACGTAAAGAGATAAGATACTTGAACTTGATATTACATTCAGTCCTTCCCTGCGAACGAACAACAAAAATACTACTAACACTTTTAATTTGGTCATGTGTTGAACAGTTTTGGTGTATGTAAGCATGTACGTGATTTGCCATGGTTTTGTGATTATACAAGATGTGTATGTATATGTTTTGAACATATGATATATTAGTGGATTGTATAATCATGGGATGATTGTATAAATTTTTGAGTGTATATGATATATGCTTGTTCTTATTTTGGAGATTGTATACGATACGATTTCCGGAAAACTATGCAAATTTAGTGAAATTTGAATACTGTGTCCGATTCTCGCAAAAGATATGTGTTTTCTGACTAGAATCGGGCCACTGAGCAAGACTGACAAAGTCAGGTTTGCAACTGTAAGCCGTTTGACGTAGTTTACTACCTGTAAACAGCGATTTACGGTTTTGCGATTTAATCTCGAATTTTCTGAAAAATTAGATCATATTGGATATGATATGTTATGATGTGTTGATGATGATCATATAATCTGTATATATTGATATTATAAATATATATATATATATATATATATATATGTGATTTATGTTTGTTCTTGATATGGGGATTGTATACGATACGATTTCTGTATACGCTATTAAGATTTGGTGAAATATGTGTCCAGTGTCAGATTTTCGTAAATGATATGTGTTTTCTGACTGGAAATGAGCATCTGAACAAAACTGATAGCAAAGCTCTCATCGACTCGTGTGTAAGGCGTTTGATGCCGTTTAGTGCCTTAAAACGGCGATTTATCATTATCAGAATTTGATTCTATTTTCTGATTTTTTGCGTTATATGATTTCTTTGATTGGATCATCTGAAATATGATATGGTTACATGTTCTTAATTGTTATATGAACATGGTGATTGGTTATGGCCCTAAGACCAATAGGATAGTGGTTTTGATTATATGGTTTGGTTTCTAAATATGACTTGCATGTCGTTATTCCTTGTAATTAATAAATCTCGAAAGTAAATCGAGTTCATCTTGTAGGTTTATTAGTGTAGCATGTTTTTCAGTTATTCAATGTAACTATTAAAGAAGACAAGAAGAACAAGGAAGCAAGGAGGCGATTCCCCACGAAGATGCAAAGGAGAAGACATGTATTTAAATTGTATTTTGTTAACCACCATAGATTGACCTTGATCTTTTCATTAGCTTGAAAAGATCACATAGGATGGGCCATAACCAAACACGTTTAATTTATGCACTTTACATATATATGAATGTATGCGATACAATGTATGCGTAGAGATAAAGATGCATGTTTAATTAGATTAATCATGTATGTATTAGATATGACACCCATGCCATGCCTGCTAAACAAGATAAAATCTGTAACGATTCAAGATTTTAAAATTAACAAACGATCATGAGATTCTTGTGTTTATGAAACATGGATTTTTAAAACACGGAATTAAATATGGATTTTTGATATCTAAAAAATTGGGATTTTCTGACAAAAGCGGATATGCGTATTCGTAAGGTTAATGGGTATTAAGTGTGACCATTGGGATCCTCCATCTACCTGGGAAATGAACAATTTAAGATGTCAATTTGAAATATTTGGTTCAAGGAAAAATTGAGGATCTCTTTATGATGTGATCATGATCGTTATAAATTTTCTAAACCCTTTAACAAAATATTAAGTTTTAATCAGATGATTTCCAATGAATGAACACTCATCGAATCCTAGATCGATAAAGGGGAAGGGCTGTTAGTGGCAGGGGACTCCTATCTATCGTGGTGAGATGTGACGAATATAAACGGTTATATTCGGCCGTTGTATCATTGGGTCTAACTTAACTGAGTCATCATAATAAGGTGAAAATAAACGGTTATATTCAACTGTTATGAACTTGGAAGCATAGAGTTTGGTTAAAAATCTATTAGATAAATAAGATCAATCGTTGTTCACCAAACTATCTAAGAATTATATATGATATAATTGACAACTGTTGTCTACCTAAATAATCATGTTTTAAGGACTACCAGTGGTTGACTTAGGACATGACGAAATATGGATCTTGGCTCACTAGAAAGATTTATGGGATATTCTTTCCGAATTAATAGTATGGGCTATTAATTTGATAAAAATAGTGGGAGATATATATTTTAAATATATATGAATAATCACTTGAACATAAATTAATAATACCGTAGACTAATTATTTTATGCATTTTAACATTGTGGATATTCAAATGACAAACAACTCAAATAAACTTCTCTGTACGATCAGTCCTTGAGAAGGACAAGATGACAAGAACAAACTTCCTCGATTGGCAATGGAAAGGCAAGAAGAGGATTGGATCCAAATCTAATGCTAACCAAGACAAACTCCTAAAAGGGATTTGATGCCTACAGGAGGAGTTGCAAAAGGTGATTGTCACTATTGCATGAAGTCGGGTCATTGGAAGAGAAATTGTCAAAATTATTTGGAGGATCTAAAGAAACTGAAGGCTGTTTAGATTTCGGATTCAGGTATTTATGTTACAGAAGTCAATTTATCTCCTTCTACATCATAGGTATTGGATACTGGATGTGGTTCCCACATTTGTATGAATGTGCAAGAACTTCGAAGGAGTAGGATTTTGGTGAAAGGAGAAGTCGACCTACGTGTTGGCAATGGAGCAAAGGTTGATGCCTTAGTTGTAGGGACTTATTATTTATCGTTGCCCATCGAGCTTATTTTAGAACTTGAGAGCTGTTATTACGTGCCTACAATTTGCAGAAACATTATTTCCGTTTCTTGTTTGGACAAGATTGGTTTTTCGTTTTTGATTCAGAACAATGGTTGTTCGTTTTCATTCAATAATGTTACCTATGGGGTTGCACGTTTGTTTAATGGTTTATATGTTCTTGATCTTGATACTCCTGTCTATAATATAAGTAACAAATGACTCAAATCACACATACCTCTGGCACTGTCGTTTAGGCCTTATAAATGAGAATCGCATTTCCAAATTACATAGGGATGGATACTTGGATAAGTTTGATTTTGAATCATGTGAAGAATGCGAATCATGTCTCATTGGCAAAATGACTAAAGCTCCTTTTACCGGTCAAGGTGAGAGGGCCACCAATGATTGGAATTGATACATAGTGATGTATGTGGTCCAATACGTACGATGGCAAGAGGTGGCTTTTATTATTTCATAACTGTTACTGATGATTTTAATAGATACGGATATATGTATTTTTTGAAGAACAAATCCGAATCATTTGAAAAATTCAAAGAGTATAAGGCTGAAGTTGAAAAGAAATTAGACGAAAGTATTAAAACTCTACGATTTGATTGTGGGGGAGAATACTTAAGCTTGAAATTCAAGAATTTCCTAAAGGAGTGTGGTATCGTATCACAACTCACTCCTCCTGGAACACCACAATGGAATAGGGTGTCTGAAAGGAGAAATCGTACCTTGTTGGACATGGTACAGTCGATGATGAGTCATGCGGATCTTCCAATCAGTTTCTGGGGTTATGCCCTAGAGACGGCTGTACAAACACTAAACCGAGTTCCTTCAAAATTGATTCAAAAGACACCATATGTGATATGGACTGATAAACGTAATAGCATGTCATTTATGAAAGTTTGGGGATGTGAAGCGTTTGTGAAACGCTTGGTCTCTAATAAGCTAGGACCGAAATCAGATAAATGTAATTTTGTAGGATACCCATTAGAAACTAAAGGGTATTATTTCTATAAACCTTCAGAGAACAAAGTGTTTTTTGCTCGAACGGTTGTGTTTCTAGAGAAAGAACTGCTTTCTAAGAAAAATAGTGGGAGGACAATAGATCTCGATGAGGATCGAGAACTACAAAATAATGTTGAACCAGAGTTGGAACATGAGCAGAATGAGACTCAAGATGTTGAGAACAATACTGCTCAAGAAACACAGGTCGTTCGTAGATCTTGTAGGATTCGCCATGAGCCAGAGAGATATTATGGATTTCTCCTGACTCAAAGTGGCGATGTGATGCTTGTAGATAATGATGAGCCTCTCACCTACAAGGATGCTATGAATAGTCCAGATTCTGAGAGATGGCTGGAGGCCATGAAATCTGAGATGGATTCCATGTATGAAAACCAAGTATGGACTTTGGTTGAACCACCTAATGGGGTAAAACCCATAGTGTGCAATTGGGTTTTCAAGAGAAAACTGACATGGATGGAAATTTACAAACCTACAAAGCAAGACTAGTGACGAAAGGTTTCAAGCAAATTCATGGTATTGACTATGATGAAACTTTCTCACCAGTAGCTATGGTCAAATCCATCAGGATTTTGCTTGCGATAACAGCTTATTATGACTATGAGATCTGGCAAATGGATGTCAAGACCGCTTTCTTAAATGGGAGCTTAGAAGAGGATGTGTACATGACACAACCTTAGGGTTTTGTTGATTCAAGGTTTGCTAGAATGGTTTGTAAGTTGCGACGATCCATTTATGGATTAAAGCAGGCCTCTAGAAGATGGAACATCCGTTTTGATGAAACAATCAAAGAGTTTGGCTTCATACAAAATGAGGATGAACCGTGTGTTTACAAAAAGGTGAGTGGGAGCCATGTGGCATTCCTAGTATTATATGTAGATGACATATTACTAATAGGGAATGACATTCCTTCTCTACAGGCTGTGAAGACTTGGTTTGGAAAAAAAAATTCTCGATGAAAGACTTAGACGATGCTGCCTATATCTTAGGGATCAGGATCTATAGAGATAGATCTAAAAGATTAATCGGCTTAAGTCAGAGTACATACATTGACAAGGTGTTGCATCGTTTTGGGATGCAAGAGGCAAAGAGGGGATATGTCCCAGTGTCTTATGGGATAGTGATCTCAAAGGAAAACTGTCCTAAATCATCAGATGATAAGGACTATATGAGTAAAGTACCATATGCTTCGGAAATTGGTTCTACAATGTATGCAATGATATGTACTCGTCCTGATTTCTCGTACGCTTTGAGCATGACGAGCAAATTCCAGTCTAATCCAGGTGAGGGTCACTGGACAGCTATCAAGAATATTCTTAATTACCTTAAACGGAGTAAAGATTCGTTCTTGATATAGGGAAGAGATGAGAAGCTAGTTGTAAGAGGTTACACTTATGCTAGTTTCCAGACAGATAGGGACGATTTTGTGTCCTAGTCTGGATTCGTGTTTTGTCTAAATGAAGGTGCTGTAAGTTTGAAAAGTTCAAAGCAAGAGACAGTAGCTGATTCTACAATGGAAGCTAAGTATATTGCTGCCAGTGAAGCAGCCAAAGAGGCTGTTTGGATTTGGAAGTTTATTACAGGACTTGGCGTGGTTCCATCGATCGCAGATCCAGTTGATCTGTATTGCGATAAAAATGGAGCCATTGCGCAGGCTAATGAACTAAGGTCCCATTCCAAGGCAAAGCATATACTTAGGAGATATCACCTTCTTCGAGAGATAAACGAGAGAGGAGATATAGATATATGTAAAGTGCACACTAATGATAATGTTGCGGACCCACTGACTAAGGCTTTGTTGCAGCAGAAGTACGAAGGTCACACTAGTTCCATGGGTATTAGATACATGGGTGATTGGCTCTAGTGCAAGTGGGAGATTGATAGTGTTAGTGCCCTAGAGACAATGTAGTCGTACTTCGAGGAAAGACTATTTTGTTATATTAAACGGAAACATTAATCACGAAAGGTTTAATTAGATCACCAATTATTATTATTACTTGGGTAGCAATGATGTATTACTAGATGCCGCTCATTGTTTATAATTTTATTATTGGATATTAAAATTATTGCCAACGTAATAATAACCTAAAGGGTTACACAATAAAAATGTTTAAAAGGAGTTTTAATTTAAATTATGAATTTAAATTAAATCATTAAATTCGAAATTGGTTATTAATTAATTAAGCTGGTCTTAATTAATTATTAAAGAGAATTCGAATTTAATAATGAAACCAAATCAGAATGGGTTTGGAGAGCCCATTTCGATTTAGGGTTTTAGCCCAATCTCTCTTCCCTATAAATACATTATGATGTATTGTTTAGGAATACACTTTTGCAATTCATTAAAACGTGTGGGAGGCTAGAAAAAGAGAGAGAGAGAGAGAGAGAGAGAGGCAGGTTATTCGGCTAGTACCGGCTCCGATGATCGTTGGATGATCAAGCGTTCGTGTGGACTACTTTGGCAACGTAGATCTCGAAGAGGGTTGTATGGTGATTGCACTGGACCTCCATCTGTCATCAATTTGTTAAAACTTCGTTTTAAGGTAAACGTTCATAACTACGAATTAAACGTCTTGTTTTGCATGGATCCTGCGATTGGGTTTCGATTTTATTGTTTTAATTATTATTTTCCGTTGCGTTTGATGCTCGAAACCCTTCAGAAGATGCCTCAGATGGTGATCTGGATGATGTGATACAGGAAAATGAAGATGGGGTGTCAGCGGGTATGCCCTACGATTTGCGGAATACCGGGGTTACCTATCACCTAGCAGATGGTGAATGGAGAGTTGCCTCAAAAGAATTCACGGGGAAGCCCATTAATCAGAATGAAGCCCGAGAAGCTGTGAAAGAGCTCCCGATGGAAATTGACATTGATCCAGAATGCCCGATACCCTGGAAAAAACAGGAACTGTTGAAGATACTATTCCCATACTGGTAGACGTTGAAGATCCTAATAAAGTCTTGAAAATCGGTAGCAACTAGATGAAAGGACAAAAGGAAGGCTAACCTCTTTCCTCAAAGACAACCTATATGAGTTTGCATGGTGTCACTGAGACGTGGTAATACCAAAAAATATGAAACATGACTTATAAAATGCATATGAATTCTATTTTGTTTGTCATACAATCACACTTATCAACAAGTCAAATCAATCACACCTCTCATCACATTTACATTTTGCTTCTTTTCTTGGGATGAGACATCGGGTCACTTCAGAATCGGGGATTATCTTTCTCCCCAACCCAGTCCCGAACGGGGAACGAGGATCCCCGCGGGGAATCGGGAATTTTTTTTTTTAAAATAATAAAATTTTATATGTTTTATAATAAATTTTTTAATAAAATTAATTTCATAGATAATGATATATAACATATATTCTAAATTTAATATTTTATTTAAATAATAACCCGAACAACATCTATTTATAATAGATAATAGAAGATAAAATTGAATTTAATTTTATTAAACTATATTCTATTCCAATAGATTAAAAAGTTTAAGCTATAATAATACGTATAAATTATATTTATTTATATTAATTTAGTTAATAAACATATAAAATATATATTTTTTAAAATATGTGAATTGGGGAACGGGGTTGGGGATCGGGGATACCCTGATCCCTGACCTCGACCGAATCCCTGAATTTTTTCTATATCATTCTCCGATCCCCGTTCCGAACTTGAAAAATCTCCCGAATTCCAGACTTAAACGGGGAGGGATCATATCGGGATCGGACAGGGCGGGTGAAATGTTCATCCCTATTCTTTTCATTATAAAATCAAATTTATTAACAAATTAAGCAATCACGTCTCTCATAATGTCATCGACAATTAAAAAAAATTCCAAAATGTAACTTTTACGTATCCAATGCCAAACTTTGCAGATGTTTATCAATACTGGATTTCAAAAACATTTTTATCTAACAAGATAGATGTCGTCAATATCTTCGAAAATATTATTATTAGTATTCAAGAGTTTAACTGAAACATGTTTTCTTTTGCTAATTCCTCTCTCTATAATTCTTAAACATTCAAATTTAATTATATTTCACACAAGTTTCAATATTCATCATATCAATTTACAAATAATAAAAATCAACAAATAACAATATTATATATATAATTTTTAAAAATATTTTCGTACCACGCGTAACGTGACTTGACTTTGTTACCTAATGATTATAAAAAGTAAGATTGTGTTTGGTTTGTATCCATTAAATCATTAACTTTTTAATAGTTGATTTTCTTGATGGCCCCAAAACGTAAATCAAAGCAAGGTTAGGCATCAAAATGCAATACATTCTTGCGTTTACGTTTTCTTTAAAAAAAACATTAATTAAACTTGTGTTTTCAGAAATTATTTAAAAAGTAATAGTTTTGTAAAAATGTAAAATAAAGTTAAGTTTTTAAGAAATTCAAGATAAAGGTGTGTTTATTAGTGATATAAAGGACCATTTTCTCGAATCGTGTCATTTGAGGATATTTTTCTTCAAATTGTGTCCGAAAGAATCTTCATCCACAATTATCGTAGATAAAAGAACAAAATAAATAATCAGTTAAACAAATAGACAGAGAAAAATGTGATATTTAAATCATATAAAATAAAATTTATGTGATATTTAAATCATAGTAAAATTTATATTATGTTAAACAAAAATCTAATTTATTTAGTATTAATAACAAAATTGAAATTTAAAATTAAATGTTCTGGAAGTGAAATATTTAGCACCGTGCCAATTTCTATTTTTTTTCAAAGATGAGTTGAAGTACAAAAATATTATGGTAGAGTAAGGTTCATGGAGTACTCATTTAATTGGAGTACTTGCAGTACATATATATTTTGCATTCAAAATTTTGCAAACTTTATTATTTTTCAAAGCTTATTACATGAATATCACTATTTCATTGAAAATCTTAAAAATTTTGTATGTTTTGCTAACAAAATATTGCAAAACGAATTGTTCTGCGAAACACATTTGGTTGCAAAACATAAAAGATTTTCAAGATAAACATATTGCAAAACATATATGATTTTTAAAATTATCAATGAAATTATGATATTCATATAACAAGGTTTATAAAATAATAAATTTTAAAATATTTTGAATGCATAACATATATGTACTCCAAGTACTCCAATAAAATTGTACTTCATAGAACTTTTCTAAAGAGTAAAGTTCTATGGAGTACTGTTTTAATTGGAGTACTTGGAGTACATATACGTTCTCCATTCAAAATATTTTAAAATTTTATTATTTTGCAAATCTTGTTATATGAATCATAATTTCATTGATAATCTTGAAAATCGTGTATGTTTTGCAATATGTTCATCTTGAAAATTCTTTATGTTTTGCAATCGGAACATATATGTTTTGCAACACAAATGTGTTTCGCAGAACAATTTGTTTTGCAATATTTTGTTAGCAAATCATACAAAAATTTCAAGATTTTAGATGAAATAATGATATTCACGTAATAAGCTTTGCAAAATAATAAAATTTGCAAAATTTTGAATGCAGAATGTATATGTACTTCAAGTACTTCAATTAGTAGTTCATAGAACTTTACTCTATTATGGAAATTGTTTAAGACAAGTGGAGACTAAAAAATTTCTTTCTTATTTATTCTAAAAATTAGTGATTTATTGATACGATTGATGATGCAATGTTAAGTCGTTAACTATATTCCGGGCTGTAAATGAAAAATAAGCGAAAAAATCAAAAGAAGATAAATTTTGATATTTTTTTTTCGTAAGTATGCTTATTAGTTCTTTTAGGAGAAAAGAGAAATAATTGAGAAAAACAAACATCAAAACTATTTTCCAATTTGGATAGATAGTCACACAACAATTATTATAAATATAAATTATTTATAAATTATTATAAATATAAATAATTATTATTGAGAAGATAATAATTATTTTTTATTATTATATCCTATATATAATTGGCATAAGGAGTTTTAGGTGGTCGTCTGTTCGTCAAGGGATTAAAAAGTAACTAAACTAGAAATGGGCTAGAGAACAAGTTCGGCCAAAGCATTCGTTTAAAAGCTAAAACTATGTTGCCCTAAAGAAAAGCTAAAACTATGCTACCAATGGTATTTTTAACTTAACAAACAAGATCAAAAAAGAATGCACTAAAATAAATAACACATGATAAAACAAGAAAAAATTATTTGTTAACTAAAATTAATACAAAAATAATTTAAACTAAAGTTTATAATTTTAAAAAAAAACCTTACCACATAAAAGAGTTTCAAGAAAACCTAATTTTTAAAAAAAGTTATAAAAAATTTTACTTTTAGATTTTACAACAAACATGTATTTAAAATTTATACTAACAAAAGTCAACACAAATCAATAAATTAACATTTTATTATTTTGCAAAGATTCTAAATTCGGTACTAAAGTTGTAAATAATTTAAAAATAATCTAAAAATTCAATATAAAATATTTAATAGAGAATCTAAATATAATAAGTACAAAAAATCCTATAATAATTTAATAATTTAAAAAGTTACAAAAATATTAAATTACATCAACAATAAAATTTAAAGTAAATTATAAAGAATAAAACTAATAAAATATTCATCAACAACATAATTAATTATTATTCTTATAGGAAAAAGAGTTGTAATAGCACAAAAATTACACACAATTAACAAATAAGGATAAAATAACAAAAAATCATAATGAAAAATAAATCACAAATTCATTCTTTATGTAAAATAAACAAATATACAAAGCATACCATCAGAATTTCAATTCAAAAAATATTTTTTTTGAAAAGAAGAATTTTCATTTAATTACAATCCAATTTTTTAAAAAAAATATATGTAATAAAAACATTATTTTAATAAAAAATCATTAAAGATTTTATTTTAGGGTTCGACAACAAATATGTTTCTAATATTAACAAACAAGGATTAAATAGCCAAAAATCAGCTTAGCAAAAATAAAAGCAAAAAATCATAGTTAAAAATAAGTCGCAAATTCATTCTTTATATCTATACTATTATATAAAAGCCGAAACATTAAAAGTTTGGTTGGTCGGTACGGTACCTATTAATTTTACTTATTTACCCTTACTTAATTACAGATAAAATCCATCCTATTAAAAAATCAATTTCCTTTTTCAGGTTAAATATATTAACTTTTCTATTTTTTAATAACTAAATAATTTACTTTTTCAAGTAACATACAATATCTTTTATATTTTATCTAACTAAAATTTCTCTTTTACTAATCAATTTTCTTTTTCAGGTTAAACATATTACCTTTTTGATATGGGTTAAAAGTAAGCCCAAAAAACACATTTAATGTTGCATTAATTAGACCCAACATGGTCCAAACGTGGGGGCCATTTGTGGGGCCCAAACCTTATTTTAATATTAATTTCGTAATTATTATTAAGGGATATTAACAGCCCAGCAATAAGCATCAGATAAGGATACTATTCCTATAAGACTTAGCCTCCAAGGCACCCAATTCGATATGGAAACAAACTCCTACAAGGAAGGAGTCTAGAACCTTCCTCAAGGCGGTGGCTTGCCCACTAAGTATCCAAATCCTACCATAATTCTAAGGCTCCCGCAGCCTATATAAGGGTCTGACCCCTCATTCTCATAACGACGTTTTTGGCTTGATTCTCAATACGAGATACGTAGGCACTCTGTGAGGACCGATTAGTCTCGAACACGAAAACAGCCATTAAACCTCGAAGCTCACCAACCCCCTTTGCATTAAACACACTCAAACCCCAGCCGCAATTCGTAACCTAGTTTTTGTTCCACAACATTTGGCGCCGTCTGTGGGAAGAAAACATCAACCATGGTTCAAACACGAAGGACAACGTCAACCTCGACTGAGGCCATACCCCTTAGTTCTGCTCCACCTACCACCTCTGATCCGCTTATCACTGTTGAAGAAGGACAATTACCCCCGTCAACAGGGACGATCGTTCAACCTCTAGCCTCTCAACCCCCAGGGACGATTCCCCATGCTGAGGGAACTTTACTCGTGGTTATTCATCAAAACCAAGAAACTAACCCTCTTCAGATGGTGGTTTCTCCTCTTGATAACGTTGATCGTACGTTACCCCCGGGGATACAGATCCATACTACGGATCTCCCCTTGAATACCAACCCGATGTATGGGCTGCCTAATTATCCCCCTCGACAAATGGAACCTGGACCAAGTGGTCACGCCTTACAGATCCGAGATCGAGAGTACGATGACTACTCCAGCCCCTAT
Source organism: Saposhnikovia divaricata (assembly GCA_036435485.1). Classification (NCBI taxonomy): domain Eukaryota; kingdom Viridiplantae; phylum Streptophyta; class Magnoliopsida; order Apiales; family Apiaceae; genus Saposhnikovia; species Saposhnikovia divaricata. Next base: position 20,453,816 of record JAZHRN010000131.1, read on the forward strand.
ATTGAGGATTCGACATCTGAGGATGACGATGATGATCGTGAAGAAGCCCCAAGGAGGCGACGTGCTAGTAGAGAACCTCGAAGGAGGTCCCAAAGAATCCATGACGGACCACCACAAACGGCTGAGGAAAGGATTAAGGCTCATGAGGCTGATATCCAAAGGATAAAGGATGATATTGCCAGGGAGCAAGCAAGGCAAAGTCTGACTCGACCTCCTCCAGTGACAGGGAGGATTCCCATTATAAATTTGGGCAGACCTTCAAGGAGACAGAGAAGGGCCGATGTCCTAACTGAAAAATCGACGAGGGTGGAGATCCCCAAAAGCAACCCCAAGGACCTGATGCCACTTGGGGATCCTGACGATCCCACACCTCCGTTTACTGAAGAGGTGATGAACGCCCGCATCTCAAGGAAGTTCAAGATGCCGACGATTAAAGCTTATGATGGAACGGGCGACCCTGCAAACCATGTCAGGATGTTCTCAAACGCATTGCTGCTACAGCCTGCAAGTGACGCCTTAAAGTGTAGGGCGTTCCCTCAAACCCTGTCGGGCATGGCTCAAAGGTGGTATAGCCGCCTACCTGCAAACTCGATTGGCTCTTTTAAGGAGTTGAGCGCTGCCTTTGTCAGCAAGTTCATTAGTGGGAGAGTTCATGAAAAAGTTCTGCATCTCTCATGTATGTGGAGCAGGGGAAGAATGAGAATTTAAGGGATTATCTCAAGCGATTCATTAAGGAGACGTTGAATATTACTGATCTGGAAAATAAGGTGGCCATGGTAGCCCTGGAACATGGAACCAATGATCTCTTCTTTAAAAGGTCTTTGGCAAAACATCCTCCTGAAAACATGGCCGAGCTCCAGCGAAGGGCCGACAAGTACATCAAGGCTGAGGACAGCATGAATGAAGAAGGAAACCACAGGAGGCAATGGCAAGGGTTCTAACGAGTCGAAGAAGCGAAAGCAAGAACAAGAGTACGACGCTAGGGACAAGTATCCCCGGACTAGCAAGGACTCCGAGTCACCACCAAAGAAGGGTTTGGGACCGAGATTCTCCGATTATGCGAGGCTGAACGCTCCTAGGAGTCAGATCTTGTTAGATATTGAGAAGGAATAAAGACTTTCGATTGCCGAAGCCACTTAGGAGTGATCCCGCAAAGAGAAACAAGGAGAAATACTGTAGGTACAACCGTGATGTGGGGCATGATACAGATGATTGTAGGCAATTGAAAGATGAGATTGAGTTTTTGATCCGAAAGGGAAAACTGAGCAAGTTCACGAAGGGCGATGATTGTGGAACCCAAAGAAGGGACTATGACAGAAGAGACAATGACAGAAGGGATAACAATCGTGATCGTAATCCACAGCCCCGAGGGCCAGTTATTAACATGATCTGGGGAGGACCGATAGCGGCCGGTACAACTCGAAACTCTCATAAGGCGTATGCCCGAGAAGTGATGCACATCGTGGGAGAAGCCCCAAAACGTGCTTAGACTGAAATAACCATTGGATTTGATGATTCAGACCTCGAAGGGGTGAAGTTCCCCCACGACGACCCGTTGGTCATAACCCCTGTGATTGGAAACTCGGAGGTGAAACGAGTCTTAATAGATAATGGAGCTTCTGTTGATATCTTGTTTCATGACGCGTTTGTGAAGATGGGATACACCGATTCTCAATTAACCCCGACCAACATGCCAATATATGGATTTAATGGAGTTGAGTCCAAGGTCGAAGGAACTATTCAGTTACCCATGACAATTGGACAGGAACCTAAAGAAGCTACTCAGATGCTGAATTTCCTTGTGATCAAGGCATCCTCGACTTATAACGCAATCCTGGGAAGGACTGGACTTCATGCATTCAAGGCCGTTGCCTCTACATATCACATGAAAATTAAGTTTCCAACTAGGAATGGTGTTGGAGAACAAAAGGGAGACCAGAAGCTGGCAAGAAGCTGTTACGTATCTGCATTAAGAGCTGATGGAATCAGGGGGCAGGTACTTCCGATTGAAGACATGGATGTCCGTGGTGATGATGAACACCGAGGGAAGCTAGCAGAGGACTTAGTCCCTATTCCTTTAGAGTTGGGCGACCCTGAGAAAATAACTTATGTAGGAGCTTCTTTGAAGGAACCCCTGAAGGGCAAGTTGATAACGTTTTTGCAAGAGAATAGCGACGTGTTTGCTTGGACAGTAGCTGATATGCCAGGGATTGATCCCCAACTCATAACTCACAAGTTGAATGTTGATCCTGGGCAGAAGACAATAAAACAGAAGAAGAGGAATTTTTCTCCTGAAAGGCAAGAGGCCATTAAGCAAGAAGTTGAAAAGCTCTTAGAGGCTGGGTTTATTGAAGAGATTCAGTTCCCCGAATGGTTGGCCAACCCTGTGATGGTCAAGAAGGCAAATGGGAAGTGGAGAATATGTATAGACTTCACTGATTTGAATGATGCATGCCCGAAGGATTGTTTTCCCCTGCCGAGGATTGATATGTTGATAGATGCCACAGCCGGACATGAGATGTTGAGCTTTATGGATGGATTCAGCGGCTATAATCAGATTAAGATGCAAAAGGACGACATTCCAAAGGTATCTTTCATAACTGACTTTGGTGTTTTCTGCTATCTTGTTATGGCTTTTGGTCTAAAGAATGCAGGCGCTACTTATCAACGATTAGTGAATAAGATATTCGCTCATCTGATTGGAAAGACCACGGAGGTCTATGTTGATGACATGTTAGTCAAGAGCCTATTCAAGGCAGACCACAGTAAGCACCTCAGAGAGGCATTCGAAGTGCTGAGGCACCATAAGATGATGTTGAATCCAGCCAAGTGTGTCTTTGGCGTTGGATCAGGCAAATTTTTGGGTCTGATGGTTTCAAAAAGAGGCATAGAGGCCAACCCTGACAGAAACTAACGGGCCAGGTGGCAGCCCTAGGGAGATTCATCTCCAAATCAGGTGATAAGTGTTTGCCTTTCTTCCAAGCATTGAAGAAGGTGAAAAATTTTGAGTGGACTCCTGAGAGCCAAGAGGCCTTTGAACAACTGAAGAAGTACATGGCTGAAGCCCCGTTGTTGGCCAAACCAAGTCCTGGGGAAATTCTTTACCTATACCTGGCGGTATCTGAACATGCATTGAGTGCTGTCCTCATTCGAGAAGAAGATAAAATCCAGAAACCAATCTACTACGTGAGCAAAGTGTTGCATGGGGCTGAGTTGAATTACTCACCCATTGAAAAGTTTGCTTTGGCATTAGTGACTGCCTCGAGGAAGTTGTGACCTTACTTCCAGGCACATAAGATTCAAGTTCTGACAAACCAGCAGTTAAGAAATATATTGCATAGCCCTAAGGCCAGTGGAAGGTTAATAAAGTGGGCAATTGAGTTAGGAGAGTTTGATATCACATATAAGCCTCGAACAGCCATTAAGGCTCAGGCATTGGCTGACTTCGTGGTTGAATGCACCATTAACAACCAAGAAGTCGGGGGGTAAGAGATAGTAACTACCCCTGGGAAAGAGAAAAAAAAAGAGGAACTTATACCTGATCTGAAGGAATATTGGGTGCTCTATTTTGATGGAGCATCAAAAACAAAATCTAGTGGTGCAGGTTTGGTTTTGCAAAGCCCCGATGGGTTCATAGTTGAGTACGCCTTGAAATTGGATTTTCTTACTACCAACAATGAAGCGGAGTACAAGGCATTAATAGCTGGTTTGGGTCTGGCTAGAATCATGAGGGTCAAGAACCTCAAAGTTTGTGGAGATTCAAGGCTTGTGGTATCACAAGTAAATGGTGAATTTGAAGCTAAGGATGAAACTATGGTGAAATACCTGAGAGTCGTAAAGGCTGTTATGACCAAGTTTGAGGAGTGCTATGTTGAGCACATTCCTAGAGAAGAGAACGTGAAGGCTGATACCTTGTCTAAGTTTGCCTCTTCTGAGATCGAGAATTATGCAGGGAGTGTCTACTTTCAGGTCTTGAAGGCCCCAACCATCAACTCTAAGTTGGTAGCACCAATTGATATAGGAGGCTGCTGGATAGATCCTATCAAAGCTCACCTAGAAACCGGTTGGCTCCCTGACGATGCCTTGGAGGCACGGAAGCTGTCGGTAAAAGCATTAAGATATGCCTTAATCGAAGGCATCCTTTACAAAAGATCGTTTGTCATCCCATACTTGATGTGTTTGAGACCCCAAGAGGCAAGAGAAGCACTAGAGGAAGTTCATGAAGGGATCTGCAGACAACACTTGGGGGGCAGAGCCCTAGCTCACAAAATCACTCGGCTAGGATTCTACTGGCCAGACATGTTATCCGATGCACAGAATTATGTCAAGCGGTGCGATAGGTGTCAGAAGCACGCTCCAATTGTAAGGCAGCCACCTGAGATTTTAACCTCGATTAACTCTCCTATTCCGTTTGCAATGTGGGGAATGAATATACTTGGTCCCTTTCCCGTAGCATCTGCCCAAAGAAAGTTTCTGATAGTGGTCATCGACTACTTCACCAAGTGGATTGAGGCTAAGCCCCTAGCCAAGATAACCACCAAACAAGTTGCCCAGTTCTTTTGGGAAAACATTATTTGCAGATATGGAATCCCTCGAATTCTTGTGACGGATAATGGAACGCAGTTTAACAATCAAGAGTTTAAGAAATACTGTGAGGAAAATGCAATTGAGCCTCGTTTCACTTCAGTAGCACATCCGTAGGCAAATGGGCAAGCAGAGGTTGCCAATCGGATCATCCTAGACAGATTGAAAAAGAGGGTTGAACGCTCAAGGAACACTTGGGTGGATGAGTTACTACCCATACTCTGGGCATATCGCACCACCTGTAAGGTGACGACTGGAGCAACCCCGTTCTTGCTGGCTTATGGAGCCGAGGCAGTAGTGCCCTTGAAAATAATGCATGCATCACCTTGAGTTGAGGCATACGAGCAAGAAACTAATGAAGAAGGCATGAGACTTGCCCTAGACCTGATTGACGAGGTTAGGGACGAAGCAAATGCCCGAAATACTGAATATCAGAAGAGAGCCTCTTTTCACTACAACCAGAGAGTTAAGGAAAGATTCTTTCGACAAGGCGACATGGTCCTTAGGAAGATTGAAGCCTCAGGAGTTGGCCAGAAAGGAAAGCTAGCACCAAACTGGGAAGGACCGTATCTAGTCAAAAAGGTGTTAGGTCGAGGATCCTACAAGTTAGGAACCATGGACGGGGTTGAGGTGCCCCGAACTTGGCATGCTGTGAACCTCAAAGCTTATTACGTTTAAGTTCTTTCGACAAAGGCTTGGACTTTTATCTATTTATTAGGAATAAGGTTCGAATGAAACCATTATAGAGCATGTTGCTCCCAGTAGGAGATAGAGTATCTATGTAAAGGTTGAACCCATTTTCAGTTATTAATGCAAGTCTGTTTTCCGTTCTATGATTCTGTGATTTTAATTACGTACCAAGCACATGTTGAGTGTAAGTCTAGAATGATCAAGTACAGAAAATAAAGAACATACGAATAGAGGAAAACAACTGCATACATAATATGCCCTTATGGGCCAAGGTTTAAGTTACAGACATACCAGATAAAAGTCTAAGTCCATGAAAGACCCCGAATGAAAATAAACACAGCCACAAGCGGCTAACAAGGCCGTGCAAGGCCACTTACTCTTGTGGAGCATCTTCAGAACTCTCTTCCTCAGTAGAACCCTCCTCGCCCGAATCATCATCAGAGCGTCCTCTTCGGTTTCCATTGCAGTCGGGTGTGCCCCATCTCCGTCGGCTTCTTCCCCTTCTTCTTCTTCTTCTTCTTCTTCTTCTTCTTCTTCTTCTTCTTCTTCTTCTTCTTCTTCTTCTTCTTCTTCTTCTTCTTCTTCTTCTTCTTCTTCTTCTTCTTCTTCTTCGGAGCTGGAAGAAGGACTTGCTTCCTTTTGAAGCCTCCTACTGCTTGGGATTGGTTGACGAATCGTCCCATCCCTTCTCGCTGTCATGGACTTCTTTCCACGAGAGCCCGAAGAGCTTGAGTCTTGACTAACAGCTTGGGTACCCCCTCTTGAGCCAGAACCAGAACGGCGACGGCTTCCCCTAGAGCCAGAACCTGATGCTTGGGCCACTGTGTTGACTCCCGAGCCTGAAGCAACGTGACCATAAGGGCTTGGGAAGTCCATTGGATTGACTACGGTTGGATGCCTCTTGCTCACAGCATTAACAGCCCTGTCCCAGCCGACAGACATGATACTCGGGCGTACTTCGTCATCATGCTTGTCTATAAGCTCGAAGAAGTCCTCAAACTCTTGGTAAGCCTTCACCACCAATTTGTAATCAGCCGCCCTTTTCTTGTACAAGGAGTCATATTGCCTCTAGAAAGAACGTGCATCAGCTTCAGCACGAATGGCCCTGGACTCTAAGTCCTGACATTTCTCATCAAATATTGCCTTTTCCTCTCTTAAGGCCACATTCTCATCTCGATATGCTCGGCCTTGACGAGAGCTGGCCTGGAAGTAGGCGTCAACATGAAATAAAGGGTTAGTCAGATATTGACAATGATGAGTTATATGAAGACATTACGTTTGGGATATAGAGTGTAAAACCTGATACATGGCTTGAGCTCCTAGAATCTCTGCTTCGTCAATTTTATCCCCGGCAGTTACTGTCAATAGATCGGGGGGAGTGATGCAACACTTAGACCAATCCAAGGCCAACTCCGGGCATCCTAAGACAGAGTCTTGTTCACAAATGCCCCAACCAGGGTTGAAAGGGGTCTTGATCTTCCCGTCATCATTCCGGGGTCTTTTTGAAGAACATCCCGACAGGAACTGCGGAATTTTCTGGCCAGGGGGTGCAGCAGCAGCCGCCTCGGCTCTCTTGACCATCCTTTTAGTAACCTTCGGCTGGTTCTCTGGACGTCTATCTATTTCTTCAGCAGCTGAAATTGAAACAGAAAAGATATCGGGATAAGAACAAACAGAGGTCATAATATGTATACAAAAATTACCCTCAATAGAAAGTAAGCTTAGGCCAGCTTCCACAAGCCTCTTCTCATTCAAGAAAACATTTTAATGAGTTCGGCCATCGTCCGTAATTAGTTTATCTCGATCAAGCAGCTCTTCTGGGCTGAGATCGCACACGAAGTGCAAACTGTCTTTCACTTCTCCAAATTTTGACACAAAGAAATGGCCCCAGTTGCCACCACTCCATTTCAGGATCACGAACTCGTTTGCCCAAGAATGGTGGGAATCTGGGAAGGAGAAGGCATTCACAATATGAGGAATATTGGACCTGTGTTGGATACTGATCCATCCCTTCTTTGAGTTAGAAGAATTCTTTATTGAAAATATGCTCCGGAATAATGTGGTGGTCGGCTTGATATCTAGATGCCGGCACCTTAACATGAAAATGAGAATAGCACGCCATGCATTAGGATATAGTTGGGAGGGATGAACCTGGAGCTCTGCTAGAAGCCTGACAATGAACGGATCGACTGGAAATCTCAAACCTGCTTCAAGAGCACCCTTGAAAACACACAGCTTCTCAGGATGCCAATTACAGGTTTTGTCACCTAGGCTAGGAAGGCGGACCTTGACCGAGTCCGGGAAGCCATACGTCTGTCTAATTTTGGATACATCACGCTCGTTTAACTTACACGGGTTATGATACGAGGCTAATTCAGAACAGTTAGGGAATGCATCCCTCATAGTACTCAACAAGTCTAATAAAGAATGAAATCTACGATCAATATATGAGGGAGGTTGCAATCTAGTTTTACCTCGAAGAGTTCTTGCTATGGCCCTCTTGGACATCGCCTCGGACATAGAGAATGATGGAGCAGGTGCTCGGTTGCCGTCTGACATCTTGAACTCGAACTTGGAACTTGAAACTAGAACTTGGAAGCCTAGGAGCTTGAAAGCTTTCAGAGAGAATTTTAGAAGTAAGAAGTGATGAAGTGAATGAAAATAAAGGCTTCTCCCACTCTTTTATAGAAGATGGGTGACTTCCTATACCAGGTTGAAAGACAGCCCGGTTCGTGTTTGCAGGTCATCTATCGTTTATGAGCAGAAAAAGATGAAACTCATCCGATATATAAGGAAAGAATCGTAACAAATGATACGATTCTGAACAAAAGAAGCGTTTAAAAGAGTATGTTGCGCCATGTTACACTTAGATGCTTAACTAAGCATCAAGAGTCAATTACGTTTAAGAAAGTTAGATTGTAAGAGATTAGCTTCGTTAATCAAAATGTTAGTTATGCTTCAAAAGGTGATACTCTACAGCCAACGGTCACGGTCATGATTCAAGACCGAAAACTCAGATATTGCGAAAAAGCTCCAAGAGGCACGACAAGGCGCTCAAGACAAGGCCAAGGACCTCGTGTCGGCCGACCAGCCGTCCAAGGAGGGGTCAGGCCGACCTCTTGGCAGCCGTGGCCGACCAAGGACCTCATGTCAGCCGACCAGCCGTCCAAGGAGGGGTCAGGCCGACCTCATGTCCGCTGTGGCCGGCCAAGGACCTCAAGTCAGCCGACCAGCCGTCCAAGGAGGGGTCAGGCCGACCTCATGTCAGCCGTGGCCGGCCAAGGACCTCATGTCAGCCGACCAGCCATCCAAGGAGGGGTCAGGCCGACCTCATGTCAGCCGTGGCCGGCCAAGGACCTCATATCAGCCGACCAGCCGTCCAAGGAGGGGTCATGCCGACCTCATGTCAGCCCTGACCGGCCAAGGACTTCATGTCAGCCGACCAGCCACCCGAGGATAGGTCAGGCCGACCTCTTGGCACCATTGGCCGACCAAGGACCTCATGTCGGCCGACCTGGATCTCTTGGCAAGCCGGTACCGGACCTTTCAACGCTGTTTTGGCCATATCTTGAGCTCCGGGTATCGGATTTGGACGATCTTACAGTCCACGCAAAGATCACAATGTTTTCCACAACCTTGCAGTGTCCTAGCCGACCAGAAGTACCTGGTGGCCGACCAGGACCTCCTGGCAGGCGACCAGGCTTCATTGAAGGGGTCGGGCCGACCAAGAGCTCCTGTCAGCCGACCAGGACCTCCTGGCAGCCGACCAAGACCTCCTGGCAGCCGACCAGGTGCCATGGAGGGGGTCTGGCTGACCTTTTGGCACCTCTCGTCAGTTGTTTGGCCCGGGTGATGGTTTTGGTAGAAGTTTTTACTTTCCAAAACGACCGTCAACCTTCAAAACATTCGTAAAACTTAGCGCCGATCAGCGTCGATTAGCACCGATTAGTGTCGTCTTATGCCATTTAACGTCGTTCAACACAGATTAAAAGTCGTTTAAGCATCGATTATTGCCGTTTGCAGTCGACACGGAGCTCCTGTCAGCCAATCAGCCGACCGGGACCTCCCATCAGCAGACCAGGACCTCCCGTCAGCCGACCAGGACCTCCCGTCAACCGACCAGGACCTCCTGTCAACCGACCAGGACCTCCTGGCAGCCGACCAGGACCTCTTGGCAGCTGACTAGGGGGTTGCTGCAGCTGTTCCGGGTCTTTTTCGGCCAATCAATGTGACTCCGATTAGTGCCGATTAGCACCGACTAGTGCCGAGTAGCATCGATTAGTGCCGAGTAGCACGGATTAGTGCCGAGTAGCACCGATTAGCATCGATTAGTGCCGAGTAGCACCGATTAGTGCCGAGTAGCACCGATTAGTGTCGATTAGCACCGACTAGTGCCGAGTAGCACCGATTAGTGCCGAGTAGCACCGTTTAGTGCCGAGTAGCACCGATTAGCATCGATTAGTGCCGAGTAGCATCGATTAGTGCCGAGTAGCACCAATTAGTGCCGAGTAGCACCGATTAGCATCGATTAGTGCAGATTAGCACCGATTAGAGTCGATTAGCATCGATTAGTGCCGTTTTAGGTCGTTTAACACCGTTTAACATCGTTTAAACGTTGTTAGTACCAAGTAGCATTTGCTTAACATTGTCGTAAATGCGCGGTTGCTCCACGCTTTACATCAAGACAATATTCGTGAAACACTAGTGTATAAAGATAGACCCTTACCCGAGCCTCGAGTAAAGGCCGTTATAACTTCAAGGAAAACCTAATCAGTTTTCCTGGAAGTTGGGGGGCAAATGATATGGGCTAAAAGTAAGCCCAAAAGACACATTTAATGTTGCATTAATTAGACCCAACATGGTCCAAACGTGGGGGCCATTTGTAGGGCTCAAACCCTATTTTAATATTAATTTCGTAATTAATATTAAGGGATATTAACAGCTCAGCAATAAGCATCAGATAAGGATACTATTCCTATAAGACTTAGCCTCCAAGGCACCCAATTCGATATGGAAATAGACTCCTACAAGGAAGGAGTCTAGAACCTTCCTCAAGGCGGTGCCTTGATCACCAAGTATCCAAATCCTACCATAATTCTAAGGCTCCCGCAGCCTATATAAGGGTCTGACCCCTCATTCTCTGAACGCCGTTTTTGGCTTGATTCTCAATACGAGATACATAGGCACTCTGTGAGGACCGATTAGTCTCGAACACGGAAACAACCATTAAAGCTCGAAGCTCACCAACCCCCTTTGCATTAAACACACTCAAACCCCAGCCGCAATTCGTAACCTAGTTTTTGTTCCACAACACTTTTCTATTTTCAATAGCTAAATAATTTCCCTTTTCAAGTAAAATACAATATCTTTTATATTATATCTAACTAAAATTTCTCATTTTTTAAAAACACTACGAACAATTTTGTTTAATAAAATAACATAAATATATTATAATTACAATTAACTAATCAATTACCTTTTTCAGCCAAAACACATTACCGTTTCTCTAACTAAAATCTCTCATTTTTCAGTCATATCACGGGTGGTTACCTTTTTCAGCCAAAACACATTACCTTTTTTTTCTCTAACTAAAATCTCTGTTTTTCCAATTATGTCACGGACTGTTCTATTTAATAAAAATAAAATAATAATATTATAATACTAATAATTAACTGATTACCTTTTCAGCTAAAACGTATCATCTTTTTTATTTTTTCTAATTAAATTCCCTCTTTTTCTAGAAATGTCACGGGCAACAATAATTTCTCATTTTCTAAAAACACTACGAGCAATTTTATATAGTAAAATAACATAATTAAATTATAATTACTATAAACTAATCAATTACCTTTTTCACCTAAAGCATGTCACCTTTTTTAATTTTCAGGTTACCTTTTCTATTTTTTCTGACTAAAATCTTTCATTTTCCAATTATGTCACGGACGGTTCTATTTAATACAATTAAATAATAATAATATTATTATAATACTAATAATTAACCGATTAGCTTTTTTAGCTAAAACGTATCATCTTTTTATATTTTCTAACTAAAATCTCTCATTTTCTATAAATATCGCGAACTACATTAATTTCTCCTTTTCTAAAACCATTACGAGGAATTTTATTTAGTAAAATAACATTATTAAATTATAATTACTATAAACTAATCCATTACCTTTTTCAACTAAAACATATTACCTTTTTAATTTTTTTTAACTATGTCCTCTCTTTTTCCAACTATACGAGCATTCTATTTAATAAAGTAAAATAATAATTTTATATTTACTAATAATTAACCGATTACTTTTTACAACTAAAATCTATCATCTTTTCTGTATTTTCTAATTAAAATTCCTCATTTTCTAGAAATATCACGGATAACATTTATATAATTATCATCAAATCATCTCATTTAAAAATTTAATCCTCCAAAATTTATGTTTGAAAAAAATTAAATCAAATTAATAAAAAAAATTCATATTATATAATATTAAAAAAAATCCGTGCATCGGGCTAGTAAATATTAATTTCTTGACTCGCACAAAAATAATCCTGGCTTTGTCAGTATATAAACGTTGTATTATTACAAAACCCTAACTAGCTCTCTTAAGACACCATCATTCAAGCACGGCCCCTAGCCAGTAGCCACCATCACTCAAGCAGCAGCACACTCCAATCATGTGTTCTGGAAAAACATGCTGTAAGATTATTGCTGGAATTTTCGTGGCAGCAGTTCTAATACTAATAATAGTAAAAATAGTCGTTTATAAAGCTTTATCTGATTTGAAAGGGGTGGACTTTCCTGATTGATGTTATAGCTAATTTCTTTATGACAAGTTATAATAAAATACACTCCTATTTAGTTATGTAATAATATTTTATCTATTTTATATGTTCTGTTGTTGACTTCGTTCTTTATTATTATGCATGTTTTGCTATTTTTTTGGTGATGATTTTATTACCTTGTCATAGTTTTCTTCTATATCTTGCATTATTCTAAAAATCGGTGATTAATCTCGAATACTCACCAATTAATACTTGTTCCATGAATTACCGTATTGATTAATAATTCGAATGTTCGATTAATAGTTCTGATTAGTCCCCAAATATCCGATTAATCCTTAGACAGTGCATCTTTATCGATTAAATTCGATTCACGCTTTTTACAATGCATACTATATTGTATAAAGCCTTGGAATCCCGTCGAATATTAAATGATTTTCAGCCTTTAATTCGTCGAGATTAAGCAGATGCTAATTTAGTATTTATATATGGAAGATTTGCATATTGATTAAAATACTGGCAATAAGGTCAAGTAGAACACAGGAAATCGAAGCAAATGGAGGTAATCTCTGACCTTGATTCCTATATTTGCTAAGCATCTTTGGCTTTGATTCATTTAAACTATATAAACATAATTGTATGATTGGTTCTATGTGTGGATGCATGTGTATATATAATTACTACTATTGTATTTGAATTTGGAGCAACACAAAATAATCAAGTGAATTTTGTTTTATGTAAGTTCGAAATAAGTGTTCCAAGTGATAAATATTAAAATTGCTTGTAATAAATAAATGGGGCGATAGGCGTTTGCGCTTCTCTAATTCTCTAAATTTATTCAGACCTTCTAGTTTGCTGTGTATTCCACAGTCTCTTGAACATTTATGCCTTTACTCTGACCTTTTAGCTTTCTCTATACCAACAATCTCTTGAACATTTATGCACATAGTATACAGTAGTATATAATAAGGAAGAATCAGTACTTGTCTCCATCAGGAAAATGAAACGTAATTTTTTAGTGAGGACCTCAGATGAGGACCAGGACCATCTGCATAATCTCACTAGTGGTTCAACCAAAAAACAGAAAATTGGCCCGCAAGGGTTGTCTCAGTTGGTTAAAGAAAGGTCATCTCACCTCTTGGTCATAGGTTCGACTCCCATGGGAGGCGGATTTGTGATTATGCCATCCTGGGGCAGAGCCTGTCGTACTTGTGCGGTTTGCCTTGAATCACGTGGTTTGCAGGCTATTGCGTGAGCCCATGAGCTACCCAGAGCGCACCCAAAGGGTAGCGGCTGCGGGCACTATATATGTTGGGGATGACAATGACATGGAGTTACGCTATGGATGTGCTGTATGTGCAAAAATTAGCGGCATCTTTTGAACTCAAGAAGACAAGCAGGTGTGTGCCCATGTGATCGGAATCATGATTTGTGTTGTCCCGGTATGGAAGCAACAATTGCTTGACTTGTTGAAGGTATTGATATTGTTTCTTTACCTTCACAAACGGACAACACAAATCATGTTACTTCACAAATTATCGAGATTTACCTTCAAAATGGTAAATCTCGATAATTTACCACTGTACGACCTTCCTTCCCGTTTGACTGCTATTTTGTTTTTGCTTGCTACTTCTGTTTAAAAACTACACTCAAGGAAATTACAACAGTTATGCTCATGCTAGGTTGAGTGCGCTTAGAGCTGTTAATGGGACACCCCCGGATGTGAAGATATGTAATCCGTTCTCGTAAAGAAAAGCTCAGGCAGTCGGGGCAATATTAGGAGCCATTCCAGAGCTTAAAAAGCTTGTTATTGAGTTCATAATCAATCAATTTCACAGTACTGAGGCATGTAGGCCCGTCTTCCCATATCTTGCAACTATCCTAGAGTATAATTAAATGAGCGCTGTTAGGTTCGCTAATGAAACTATTGTTTTGAGTGAGTCTCCAATACTGAAATACGCAAGAGTGAGTGATGAAGTTTTGAATTTGTATGAAGCCCTTGAGTTGATTCACAAGTCGAAGCATCCCATGTACTTCAGATACCTAACTCCCAAACAAGTGTCGAAGATTGACAGGGCAAGATTTCCAACTCTGCCAGCGGTAGCACAAAAGATCAAGGCTGAACTGATGGGGGACAAGTCTGTATTACAGATGTTTTCTTCGAATGGTTTTCGTCATGATTTAGTAGCCAATTTGTTTTCAATGCATAAAAGAGCAATGTATACACATACACCAGCATTTGTTCTTCGTATGATAGACGAAATGTGTGCTCCTCCAAAAGCTTCTGATTTTGATGAAGCGTTTGGGGATTGAAAGTTACGTCATTCATGTACTCGCCAGTCGAGGATCACTATTTTCCACCACGTTACTTTAATTTCTGATGTGATGTATTGTTATCGTTTAGCTGCATTATGAATTATCTTAATTATGCTATTATGGATGTCCTGTTTTTGATTTCCTTATAAGTAATATATGGTGTGTTTCATCTACTCAAATTCAATATTAATAAGTTATCATTGCAATTTTATGCAGCTACATTCAAATGTGTCTTGCATTGAACATATTCTGATATATTTAAACATTATTAGTCACTTTATGGAAGGTCCTTTATAATCATCTCTGCAAACACTGATCCACATTGGCAATTTCACCCTTATTAATATATCGTCAAGCTCCTCGAAAAATCGAGCTGTCCATTAACAAATCCTGACCACATTGACAGAGATTTGAAGACCAAAGAATATTTACAACAATATTTTACCCTTTACAAGCACAAAATAAGACAATCAAACACAACGAATCAACTGCAGGATAACTTATGAAAAACCAATCCATAGTTCGATAACTTTTGAAAAACCAATCCAAAGTTCAAAATGATGATCAATAATCATTACCTCAAGATCGAAAAGCAAGAGAGGTAGCCATGGAATTTTTTGTAAAAAGGAAAGAAAAGTTACTTGACTGGTGTTTTTCTTTTGATATTGGTCCTTGTGTTTCTTGCTGAAGTGGTGTCAAAAATTTTGTTAACTATGTTTCATTTAATGCAAGTCCTCTTTACTGATTCCCTTGTTCACTATTTTGACCTGAGGAACTTCTGAATTGTGATGAAGATAGTTCTATATCATAATTAAGTTCTATATCATAATTATTTCCTGTAAAACTTTTGTTAAGTTCTGATATATTTCATGTATCTTGAGGATTTTTCCTTCTATTGTGATGCATCCTCCCATTCGCATTAGTACAATTAAATGTACTTTTCAAGTAGTAGTATATTTCTAGTTGTTGCAAATGAATTATCTGATGTATGTGCGAGTGTGTGTGCATATGCCATTTTATATACCAGGTTGCTGGCTGCCAGGGATGAAGGAATTCTGCAGTGAGTTATCCTGATCTTGCCAAAAGTTTACGATCTAAGAAGTATCTGAGTAGCATGCTGTTTGTGCATTTAGCATTAGCCTGTCATTATTTAATCTTTATGAGTTCATAAATCTAATGCCAATTTTCAGTTTCATATTTCAGTTTCAGACCTATTGATATCAACCATCGCACATATTGCTCTTGTTGTAATTAATATAGACTGTTGTTCTTACAAAACGAGTTATAAATCTACAAGAACAGCGACCAAGAGGCACAAAAGATAGAATTTTAGTATTTTACAATCAATCTATTGCAGTGTCTGTGAAGAGTAATATCTTCACATCAGAATCATTTTGCAGTTGTAACGTTGACAGAAACCAAGAACAAATTGTTTATTCAACAGACTCAAAAATAAGCTTGTGACCTGAAAGATAAAAATTTATAGAAATGTTGTCTAAATGTTTAATTCAGCATCAATAAGATGCATAAGTTGTAACATTAACATAAACATAACAACTTTTGCATCAAATTACAGAAAAGCTTGTACCCGGAAAATAAGACTTTATTGATTTTTCATGTTTAATTCAGCACTGGTAAGCTACATCATACATTCATACTGCTTAAGTTAAGGACTAAGGCCTTTATATAGCCTTACAGAATAAAAATTGAAATATAAAAATAAATCAAAAGATTATGATCCCAACATAACAAGCAAAAAATCAGTTGCTGATGATATTTATACATAGACAGGTTATTGCCACCATCAATCAGCCTTTGAAGCATAATTTCAACATCTACTCATAGAAGATTAATAAGTTTTCCTTGTCAAGGAAATTACTAGATCCAAGAACTCTAACTTCTCTTTGGAGATATGCTCAGCCACCCTCTCTGCATATCTTTCGAAAAGCTTGTCCATAAATGTATCTCCAAAATGAGCAATAAGCATAGGTTCATTTACAGCTCGAATTCTTTTGGCCACCATTTCGCCCATGTTAGCCTTGTTAGTGCTGGATTGCATTTCAACGACATGTTCAAAGGTTTGCAGACTCTCGAGACTAAAGAAGCCCTCTTTCTCAATTATAACCTTCACTTCATCGACGGTAGGGTTATAAAATGGGAAATTAAATGAATCAATTTCTGCTTCACTGAGGAATCCCTAAAAGAATAAAACATGTAGAATATAGTTAAAAACAAATTTAAAGATATCAAGAACCCCATTTAGGAAAATATAAAGAAACTTGATAGTTTCACAGGCATGAAGTCTCCTTCTTTAAAGGTCATACATACCTCACTTGACATATCTTGAAGGGACTTGGCTAGAAGTTCAAATAAACGGCAAGAACCACTTCTGCTGGGATCCGCACGGCTCCGACCTTGGAATGCTAAGACCATGCAACCTTTTGTAGTTATTTCTTCAGATCGGAGATGTAAAAATGTTGAGAAATCTCTTGTATACTGATTCAAGTACGCTTGACAAATACCAGGAGAACTTTCTTCAGCAATATGGATATGTCCTTTGTTACTCTCTAGTTTCTCGGGGACCTGAATTAATTGTAAGTAGTCTATGTTCACTCGACCTTAATTACAAATAGTAATGCTAGAGGTACGAAAATGGTTACCAAAATTTATCAACTGATTACGTGGCATATTATAATTGATTATGCCCTTATGCATCCAGGGCCCTCTACATATTATACGGGATACAAAAGCAAGTCCAACAGATCCTTAGTTTGTTCTTTATATATATATATATATATATATATATATATATATATATATATATATATATATATATATAATGATTCCTAGTCATTTAAGGACTTTATTTGTCTATGAACTCCAACAATCATCCCTATATTCATTCCTTACTATTATTAAAATAATAAATTTAAGTCTAAGAAAGAAAATAGAAGTACAAAATTGGAGGGAAGTGAATTTTTAATTAATAAAAATGGAGTTAGGGATGACTAGACATTCCTGAAAAGTAGAGAATGACTAGTGGTTCCTAGTGTTTTAGGGAATCACATTGTTAGAGTGGTGTTTTGTACTAAATTCCGTAAATTTCAATTTAGGAACTCAAATAGGGAAGCCCTTGGACTTGCTCTAACTAATCGAAACTTGGTCACATAACCATTTAAGAATCAATTTGGTACCTCGAGCATTTATCAATTATAAAACTTGCTTTTAAAAAACAACATTCAAAGTTAAATAAAGTATAGATAATTCTCAGATTTGAAGTTCAGAATGGTATAACCTGAGAGAGCCAATGAACACTATTAGAGGAGTGGACAAAGTCGAGACTTCCGCTAGGAAAGAGTCTTTTATAGAAAGAACCTGGCACTCCAGATATAAAACACTTATATGTGTCTCCCTTTTCGTCTGCAAGCCTTGAATAGAACGGCTGTACCATTCTGAAAGTTGTATTAAAATCGTTCTCCGGAAGATCATTCAAGAAAATTTGAAACTCAGGTACATCAAAACCTTTACGTTGGCAGGTTGCATAAACAGTGTCAATTATAGTTTTGACAAGCAACAGAGTGTTGGGCCCAGAAGAGCAACCCAAATCAGCTAGCTTAAAGCATTTTGGGAATCCATTGATGCCATAATCATTGATGCAGTCCTCTACAACTTTACGCGACTTCAGTAACAAAGATTCCTGAAGATGAAATGTTTAAATTCTTTAGAAAAAATTTAAGATGACAATGTAATCAATTGTGTGTGTGTGAAAGAGAGAAAATTTCGAAAGACCTGAACCGATGAGTTCTTTGCATAACTAGCTTCCCCGTCGCCTGCATTCATGCGTAGAACATTTTCCAAAGTCATAGTTTCTCAGTTTCTTCTTCTCTGTCTCCGACTATAGACTTATTGATAGACTCTCTGTCTTTTTATTTTCTCTGTCTTCCACTATCAAGCACGCAACTACAAAATTTTAATGGGAAATTCCCAAGCCACTAGTTTTGGTTTTTCCAAATGGTACGCCTCTAGTTTTGGCTTCTGAATGGTATCCTTGTACTATTATACCATTCTCTACGGTACCTCTCCCGTCAATCCCCGTTAAACAAACGTTTATTTAATCAACAATTAGCTTTAAAAAATAAGGAGAATTCTCAAAGGTACGCCTCTAGTTTTGGCTTTTCCAAATTGTACGCCAAATAGTTTTGACTTCTGAATGATACCCTTATATTATATATATATATATATATATGTATATATATATATATATATATATATATATATATATATGTATATATATATATGCGGGGATGTTTGATGAAATGAGGGGGAGAAATTTATAGATAATTAGATAGATGTTAAAAAATTATACTGGTTATGGTGTTGTTGTGGAATAAAAACGAGAGTTATTAAATTGCGGCTAGGATTTGGAGACTTGGAGGGCAAGCCACCGCCTTGAGGAAGGTTCTACACTCCTTCCTTGTAGGAGTCAGTTTCAATGTTGAGTTATGTGCCTTGGAGGCTAAGTCAAGCAGGAGTAATATTTTTATTTGACTCTTATTGTTGAGCTGTTTATTACCCCAATATTAATTACGAAATTAATATTTAATTAGGGTTTCGGGCCTCGTTAATGGGCTTCATATTTGGACTAAGCTGGGTCTAATTAATGCAACATTAAATGTGTCTTTAGGGCTTATTTTTAGCCCATATCAGGTGTTGAATGTAGTTCTCCAAGGTCATGGGTTCAATCCCTTTGAATAATAATATTTTTTACAAATATTTAGAGTTAGTTTCGGAGGGACCGAGCCTATGAATTAATTTAGAGTTAGGTTTGGAGTGAGGTTCGGAGGGACTGAGCTTATGATATATAATAGATTTATTATAATAAAATATAAGGGTACCATTCAGAAGCCAAAACTAATTGGCATACCATTTGGAAAAGCCAAAACTATAGGCGTACCATTGAGAATTTCCCTACTGTTTATGGGGTAATTAAACGTTTGTTTAACGGGGGTTGACGGGAAAGGTACCGTAGAGAATGGTATAATAGTACAAGGGTACTATTCAGAAGCCAAAACTATTTGGCGTACCATTTGGAAAAGCCAAAACTATAGGCGTACCATTGAGAATTTCCCAATTTTAATTTACCTGTATTAACATAGATATGGCATATAAGATTCAAATATTGGATTTAGATTTTTTAAGATTATTGTGAGATTTTAATTTACCACCATTAACATAGATATGACATATAAAATTTAAATATTGGATTTAGATTTTTTTTTAGATTATTATAAGATTTTTTTTTCACAAAATGCAAATTCATTACTCCATTAAATCATTCGAGATATAATTATAAGATTTTAGTTTTATGATGTCATAGTTTTGGAGTTGATGTAAAATAAACATATGGTGGCATTCTATAGAGAACCACCAAAAGAGTATCTAAATACTTATGGGTATCGGGGCACTTCGGGGCCGGGGAGTGCTATCCTTGCCCCCATCCCTGAATTCAAACCCGATCCCCATCCCCGGCCCGATCCCCGTCGGGGACTATTTTTCATTCCCCGTCCCCGGCCCAAACGGGTAATGGGGATCCCCGCGGGGAATCGGGAAATTTTATTTAAAACAAAAAATAATATTAAATAATTTTAAACACTAACGAGTGAGCTCAAATGCACTAAATTAAGATACAAAAAATAATACTTAAGGAAACAATTATAAATAACATGGAAATGAAGTTATTTGACTATTAGAAAAACAAACATATAAAATTAAAACATCATTTTGTTTCTAATATGAAGTATTTGAAATTTGTTTATATTAATATATGATTATTAATATATATATATATATGTGTGTGTGTGTGTGTATGTATTAAAGTGTGGTGAAATCGAGTCGGGATTGAAAATCGGGTCGGGTAGAAAAAATCGGGGCGGGGTCGGGGATCGGGCCGGGGACACATAAAAACCCGGTCCCGGCCCGCTCCCCGATTTTTTTTGAAAATTGTCCCCGCTTCCCGGCACGTACCCGAAAAAATCCTCGAATCCCCGCCCCGTTCGGTACGGGGATCGGATCGGGATCGGGCGGGCCGGAATGAATGCCCATCCCTATATCTAAAGCACAAAAGAGAAGTTCTCTATTAGTGCGATTTAAAATATTATAAATTAATTATTATTTGAACAATTCAATCGTATGGATGTTAAATACATATAAAAATATGTGAATGTACAAATTTTGGTGTAATTTAATAACTTGGAACTACAAATTTATAGCAACTAGATTATAGCCCGTGCAAAGCACGGGTTACTTTTAATTTTTAAAATTTGTTTATAGTATAATATAATATTATAAATATTAATATTAATATGTTATTAAAAAAATCGAACCTTAAATTTTTGTATATAATAATTTTTAGTATTAAATATAAATTAGTATGTAGTTGTCAGGAATATCTTTATATATAACAACTTTTGGTACTGTTACATCTAACGGTTATGATCTTTTTTAGTTGAAGATATAATGGTTAACCTATTTAAGTTGAAGATATAACGGGTGTGAATGAGGTGATAACCAAAAATGAGAGAATAACGAAACTACAAATTATACCCCTTTCGCTTATTATAGTATAGTATAGATTTTTATATAAAAATAATTTTTCAATATTTTTTTAATTTTAATTTAATATAATTTGATATATTTTTCACAAAATAAATAATTCCTCGAATGAATATTCTAAATAATATTCAATAATTTAATCAACCTTAAATGGATATTCAAGATAATGTTCATTAAAGAAATAAAGCTCAAATGAATATTCAAAATAATATTTATTAAATAAATAATCCCGAATGAATATTCAAATAACATTCCTCGAATAATTTCCAAGTAATTAATACTTATGGAAATATAAATAATGTTCATAAATAACATTCCTCAAATAATCTGTCACTGGAATCCCTCCGGGTCTCCACGACTATCTCAATATTACAAAATACCGACTCCCAGTCTATATTAAAAGAATGAGATCATATGCCCTTCACTAAGGATCTTAGCAATATCCGGCTTATAATTAGTATATCTCGCATCTAACTTATAAGCCAACATCAAATCAGGGAACAAGTATCACAATATAAATTTGAAAGTAGGCATGCATGCTATGGCATATGTATAACAACATTCAATCATATATATTATCACAACAACAATTCCAAAGTATTGGAAACTTGCCTGGTGGTCGAGTAGGGGTAGCGTGTCCTGGGTCAGCTCGGTGATATATAAACAATCAAAGTATTCGAGATTAATCAATAACGCTTTTAAAAGGATAAGTATATACTTAACTTAGATTAAGACACGTTTTCAAGTTATCTCGTTATACACCCTCTAGTGTAACTCTTTTTATCACCGTTATGACCCGACATTTGTTCGTTATTAAGAATTGTCTTTACACTTACCCTTGGTAGGTACTTATACCACAAAAGTGCTAAGGTCGGTCGTTTACTAAAAGAGATTATACCTCGAGGTTTATTGATCGTTTTCTAAGTGATTTTCCAAAGTTATAACCACTTGTTCTTTTTAGGGGTTCATTCGTACTTAATCCTGATTCGAACATTTTTATAAAATTGAAACACGATCCGTTTGACATGAGGTTTTCGCTCACACCTTCCTTATGATCTCTAATATTTAATTATTAAGATTCGCCACTGAATTAATAATATTATGGGGGTTCAATTTCAGTTACGAACTCGCATTTACGGCTTCGAACCACTTTTACTAATTTGACCATAACTCCTAAACCGTAAGTCCGTTTGCTTCGATTCTCGCACCAAAACGATCTATGACTCGAGATCTATAAGGGTAGGTCATATATACATCAAGGCCAAAAAATTGACCTAACTGTTATGCACGAATTTTAAGGGTTTAACGAAATTTCGGCATTACGACGGCTATACCTCGAACGTTTCCAAATTGTTACATCACAACCAAGCCACACCGGGCATTCCATACATCTTATACACATGATTCTCATCTTAAAAAGTCCAAGAACATCTCACTTCATCATCATAATCATCATATGGCTAAATCAACTACAAGATCATGCTTTTATGCTTATAATAACACTATAATCGTAACTAAGCTAAAAAGCACCAAGAACATACATAATCTCAAAGTAAGATCTAGGGTTCTTAAGAATTATACCATTCTTGGAGAGTGTAAAAGCCCTAATAAACCTTGTATAGTCCTTGTATGGCCTTATTATAGCTTAGATCATCCAAAGAAAATAAGAAATCAAAGTTAGTTCATGAAAGTTACTATTCATCCTCCACTTTGATGATTTATTTGAAAATGGAAAAAATGGAGTTTGAAGCTAAGATTTCTAGAATATCTATTATATGAAATGTAGTACTTACCATAAAAATTTGGAGATCAAACAATGGTGGGAAGGTAGATTTTGATTTTGGAATTTAGCATAGGGCCGAATGGATGGAAAAATGGAGAGAATGGAGTGCTTGGCTTGTGATGAAATGAATTATTGTTGATGTCTAGGATAATATCTTGCATAAAGCTACTTTATTAAAGTGCTTTGCTCATCCATGATGCAATTCAAGAGACATGTGTTGGTTTGTAGTGGTAAGATAAGAAGATTAGGCTAAGTGCTTGGTTGGTTTTCTAAGTATGCTAGTTACTCTTGTAACTACTTAGTTCCTTAATCATATCCACTAGCACATGCATGCACCTTGGTTCTCTACTTGATTCTTTGTCCGGTTATTGCTCATTTTCATTGATCGTTCGGAGGAATATCTCAAGCATTTCTAGTTAGGGTTTTACCGGAAACCTTCTTAATATCTATACTACCATTCTCAATCCTCCTTAATAATTCTTGAATTTAAATTCCTTAAATCTTTATATTAAATCCTTAAATCATTCAGTGTCTAGGGAAATCTCGGAGGAAATAAAAGTGCTATTTTTCTGAATCTGATATCGTTTACATACACTTATATTGCCTATCGGTCATTAATACGAACTCAGAAATCCGTTCCGAATACTCCTATCTAGCATCATCTATTAATATTCCAATTTTCACCAAAAACACTATTCATTGCTTATTTTCTCTTTAATTCTTATAATTAGAAAAATGTCCTCACGCTTTCCCGAGCGTTCCTTAACCCTTTTACGGAACCACTAGACTTATAACGGATATCGATTTGGATGACAGGAGAATAACCTTCCTCTTTGGAATTTACCATATCTTACTTATCCAGGAGATAGATTATTCTTATCTAAGTTGCCAACCAATTGCATTGTTCACGTCACATAAACATTTGAATCAAAATTCGTTAAATATTCATTCACTAGAACCACTGTTACACTTATGCTTCATTATATAATAAAAGTTTTTAATTACTACCAAAAATCTGGGTTCTTACAGTCTCCCCTCCTTAAAAGGATTCCGTCCCGGAATCAGTTTGAAAACAAATGAGGATATTTCTCTAGCATTGCGCTTTCCAATTCCCAAGTTGACTCTTCCACGTTGTGGCTCTGCCATAAAACTCTGACTAGCTGGATGACCTTGTTTCGGAGCACTTGTTCTTTTCGGTCTATGATTTCCACAGGCTGCTCCACATAGGTTAGGTTTGGATGCATGTCCACGTGCTCATATTCCACAATATGCTTGGCATCCGGATTATATTTCCTCAACATCAAAACATGGAACACATTGTATACGTGCTGCAGATTTGGGGGTAATGCTAGTTCGTAAGCTAGTTCCCCGATACATCTTAAGATCTCAAAGGGTCCAATGTATCTACGACTCAGTTTTCCCTTCTTCCCAAACCTCATTAAACCTTTCCAGGGAGATACCTTTAAAAACATTAGGTCACCAACTTCATATTCCTTGCCTTTCCGAGCTAAGTCGGCATATCTCTTTTGTCGATCTTGGGCTGCTACCAGCCGTCCTCTGATTAGATGCACTGCATCTTTAGTCCGTTGGACCACTTCGGGCCCGAGCATCTTTCGCTCTCCAACTTCATCCCAATATAAGGGAGATCGGCATTTTCTTCCATAAAGGGCCTCGTAAGGCGGCATTCCTATGCTTGAATGAAAACTATTGTTGTAGGAGAACTCAATCAATGGCAAGTGATCATCCCAATTTCCTTTAAAGTCAATAGACTCTTAACATATCCTCTAGCGTTTGGATGGTCCTTTCACTTTGCCCGTCCGTTTGGGGGTGATAGGCTGTACTCATGTTTAGCCTGGTTCCTACACATTCTTGGAAGCCCCTCCAAAATCTGGAGTTGAATCTAGGATCTCGATCGGATACTATGGCGATTGGGACTCCATGTCGCGCCACTATCTCTTTTAAGTAGATAGCTACTAGTCTGTCGACCGTATACCTTTCATTGATCGGGAGAAAGTGAGCTGATTTCGTTAGTCGGTCTATAATTACCGATATGGCGTCATGATTAGCTTTGGTTCTTGGTAAACCTACTACGAAATCCATGGCTATGTGTTCCCATTTCCATTCAGGAATCTTTAAGGGGTGTAAAAGTCCACTGGGTCTCTGGTGCTCTGCTTTCACTCGTTGGAAGGTCAAACATCTTCTTACCCACTCTGCTACATCCTTTTTCATGTTAGGCCACCAGTAGTACTCTTTCACATCTCTATACATCTTGGTACTACCGGGGTGCACTGAGTACCTTGAGTTGTGTCCCTCATATAAAATCTCGTCCTTGAGCTCCTGTACATTTGGAATCCATATCCTGTATGTGTACCTCATGATTCCTTCTTTGTCTTTTTCACACTTAATTTCTTCTCCAATCATTATTTCTTCCGTTGAGTTCTCTTCTTCCTCCATTATCTGTTCTTGACATAATCTAATCTTTTCCAACAGTGGGGGTTGGATTCAAATTTCCATTAACCTTTCTTGACCATCTCCTGGTATCTTGACCTCGATTTCCAACTTCTCGAAGTCTCTCATCAATTCTTCTTCTGAAGTTATCATTTTGAGTTTCTCTTTCCTACTGAGGGCGTCAGCCACCGCATTGGCTTTACCCGGGTGATAACGAATCTCACAATCATAATTCTTGATTAATTCCAACCATCTTCTCTGGTGCATATTAAGCTCTTTCTAAGTGAAAATGTACTTGAGGCTCTAATGGTCAGTGTAAATCTCGCACTTCTCTCCATACAAGTAGTGCCTTCAAATCTTTAAAGCTAAGACTATTGCTGCTAATTCTAGATCATGAGTGGGATATCGAATCTCATATTCCTTTAGCTGTTGCTGCTAATTCTAGATCATGAGTGGGATATCGAATCTCATATTCCTTTAGCTGCCTTGACGCATACGCTATTACCTTACCGTGCTACATAAGCACGCATCCTAATCCTTTATGCGAAGCATCATTGTAAATTACAAAATCTCCTTTTCCATCAGGCAACGCCAACACTGGGGCCGTCACCAACTTCTTCTTCAGCTCTTGGAAACTCTTCTCGCATTTTTCAGTACATTCAAATTTCTCAGTTTTACGGGTAAGTCGAGTTAACGGAGCTGCGATCTTTGCAAAATCTTGAACAAATCGTCTATAATATCCTGCCAGTCCGATGAAACTCCTTACTTCTATTGGAGTGGTTGGTCGTTCCCAGTTCGAAACTGCCTCTATCTTGGAGGGGTCAACCAACACTCCTTCCCTATTAATCACGTGCCCTAAGAATTGCACTTCATTTTTCCAGAACTCACACTTCGAGAATTTGGCATATAACTGCTCTTTCCTGAGTATTTCTAAAGCTGTCCTCAAATGTTCAGCATGTTCTGCCTCTATCTTTGAGTAGATAAGAATATCTTCGATGAAAACTATCACAAACTAAATACTCCTTGAACACCCTATTCATTAAATCCATGAAAGCTGCTGGGGCATTGGTCAATCCAAATGACATCACCAAGAACTCATAATGTCCATATCTTGTACAGAATGCGGTCTTTAGGATATCTTCATGTTTAATCTTCAGTTGGTGATATCCTGTTCTCAGGTCAATCTTAGAGAAATACACAGCACCCTTTAGTTGGTCAAATAAGTCATCTATTCTGGGTAACGGGTACTCATTCTTTATGGTTAGCTTGTTCAACTCTCGATAGTCGATCCATAACCTCATACTCTCGTCCTTCTTCTTAGCAAACAACACTGGTGCCCCCCACGGCGACACACTGGGTCGTATCATACCCTTATCCAACAGTTCTTGTAATTGCTTAGCTAGCTCTTTCATTTCTACTGGGGCTAATCGGTACGGGGGCTTCGATACTGGCACCGTCCCTGGGGCTAACTCGATAGCAAACTCAATTACTCTATCAGGTGGTAATCCGGGAAGATCTTGTGGAAACACATCTTCGAACTCATTAACTATCGGAATGTCTTGCAACCTAGGTGTTTCCTTCTGAGTGTCGATAACATAAGCTAAGTAAGCCTCGTTCCCTTTTCGTAACAATTTTTGGTTTGCGCTATGGTTAGAATGTTCTGGGTTTGTCGTATCCCTCGAAACACTATTTCCTTCTTTCCTGGGGTTTTCAACTTAATCTTTTTCCCTTTACAATCTATTTGAGCATTATTGCGAGACAACCAATCCATTCCTAAAATAACATCAAATTCCCCAAGCTTAAAAGGAATCAAATCGACATAGAAATATTGTCCTCCTATCTCTAATTTGCAATCGGGGTGAATCTGACTAATTGGAACGACTTCCTGGTTGGCTATCTCTGCTTGTAAGGAATCCCTTAGTGATTGGGTTTTAATTTTCAATTTACAAGCAAAATCCCTCGATATAAAAGACTTAGTTTCTCCAGAATCAAATAAGACATTTGCACTAACTGAATTGAGAGAAAAGGTATCTGCTATCACGTCTATGTCTTTCACGGCATCTTGAACTGTCATATTAAAAGTTCTAGCAGTTGGTGGCCTATTGGAGGCAGCCTTACTTGCCCCTGATGCTACTGGCTTGTTCATTGGGCAGTCCTTCCTCAAGTGACCTCGACGTCCGCACTGGAAACAAGTGGTGCTTTGGTTGGTACTAGGGATAATTGTGGTAGAAGAGATAGCATAGTGGCCTGCCCGTCCACACTTAAAACAGGTTATCGGTTTCTGGTGACATGTACCGGAATGTTTCTTTCCACAAGTTGCACACTCGGGTAATGGAGGTCTAGAATGGTGGGAGTGGATTACTCCTGATTGCTTACCGCCCTGGCTCACACTTGCGCTCACAGATTGTTTGAATCCCATGCTCCTTCCAGGTAGGGAAACTGTCCCTCGGTTAAACTTACTCGAGGGTTTTCCTCCTGCGGAACCTCCGCCCATGCTGGCATGCTTCCTTTTTATTCCCCCTTTCTCTCTTTCCCTCTGGATCTGATCACTCCCTGCTTCCACAATTGTTGCTTTCTGCACCAAGGTGGCATAGTTTGTAAGCTCTAAGACTACTACACGATTCTGAATCCATTGCTTCAACCCCTGCTGAAACCTATTAGCTTTCTTCTCTTCAGTATCCACAAAATATGGCACAAACCTTGACAGCTCGGTAAACTTGGCCTCATAATCAGCCATTGGCAAATTGTTCTATTTTAGTTCTAAAAACTTGAGCTCCATTTGAGTTTTTATAAACCTCGGGAAGTACTTTTCCAGAAATAATTGTTTGAACCTATCTCAGGTTACTATAGCATCCGTCTCCATGTTTTTCTTGGCCTCCCACCAATAATTGGCCTCTCCTTTCAGAAGGTAAGTGGCGAAAACAGTCTTTTGCGCCTCCTCAATGCTTAGAATCTCAAATGACTTCTCCATTTCCTTTATCCAGGCTCTTGCCTCGACTGGGTCAGCTGATCCATGGAATTCTGGGGGATTAAGGGAATTAAAGGCCCTGAAAGAGTTTGCCACGGTACTGTTGTTTCCCTGGGGTGGTTGGGGGTAACGGTTCAAATTTTGCCTAAGCAGATCCATAAACTGACCCATGGGGTCTCTATCCTGGTTCTCCCCTTCTTGCTCACCTTCAATTTCTTCCCCTTCTACTTCTTCTTCGAATTCTCCAGTGAAAAAAGTTTCGTCTGTTATCCCATACTGGGAATCCTCTTGCTCATTATAATCCTCATCTTGCGCTTTATCATATTCGGGATCTTCCCTATGTTGATTGTGACTTTCTTGATCGGTAGACTCACGGGGGTTAGCCCTAGTTCCCATTCTTCGTGGAGGCATCTTACTGAAAATTTGGACAATTACACATTAGGCTAATTCACTTGTTTTTAAAGATTCCTCCTTGAAAAATCATTACATATTTGGATTTAGGATCCCACAGTTCTATATTTCATGGCAGCTTAATCGAAAATAGTACGTGCAGAAAATAATCTAATAAACTTGTGATCGCGTCACAACAGAACTGAACTGACTGAAAGGAAACAAATATATACATGGTACTGAAAGATAAATCATCCGAGTCACATCGATATTTTAGAAGTACAACCATCCTAACAATATCTAGTCAAAAGTGAAATAAATGGTTTATCCGTCTAGTCAGTAAAAGGGAAACTAAATACAATGAAACTATCCCACCAAAAGTTGGCACTACTACGTCCGTAGATGACTAGAATACTAGACTACTACATCACTATCTCTGAAATCAGCCACCAGTGGAACCCAAAGCCCTAACCCTCATCATAGCAATGCGGAAGATCTCCTCAACATCTATCCTGGATACCATGCCATGTCCATCGGTAGGTAAAGTCCGGAACCCTTATCCGGGCCCTTAACTCAATACGGGTCACTGCCCTATGCATCTCTCGAGCTCTAGCACGCCTCCCGCCGCCCTAGCGTCCCAACTTAGCAACTCTCTCAGCTGCAAGCTCCGCCCTGGATTCTGCTAACTTGGCCTCAACCACTGCTAAATCTGTAGAAAGTCTGCTCACAACCCTGTTATGCACACACACTGGTATCCCCTCTATCGGAATATGGGGTGGGGTAGATGGCTCTGCTAGAGGTGCGGCCTCTACCTGCTGCAGCTTGAGGGTCAACTCCTCAAACTCCTCAGAAAAAGGGTTCACAGGCAAGGGTGGTGGGGTAGGGGCCCTCTCAGTAGAGAGTGGTGGCACACGAAGTCCTGAACTCCCAATAGCATCATCAACTGGCTTATCAATATCTCCCTCAGTACCCTCATCCACTGCCTGCTCTAAAACCACATTCATAACCTTCTCAGTAGTCATGTCGGTGTCCTCCTCCATAACCCTAACATCAGATATCGCCCGGATCTCCTCCGGATCCTCATCATCAGACTCCTCACTAATAACCTCGGTATCCTCAGCTATCTGGACCCCCTCCGGGTCCTCCTCCTCAGACTCCACGACCTTGGTATCCTCGGCTGCCGGGACCTCCTCCGGGTCCTCCTCCTCCGAATCCTCATCTCCCAAACGCTCATAATATGGATTTGTGGTCCTGAACAAGTCATCAGAATCAACCACCGCCCTATCCTCGGCGGCCTGGATCGCTTCGTCGTGCTGTCTCTCAAAAGCCTCTGGATCAGAGATGTCACTCGCCTACACAATACAAACTATGTTACTATCATGATACTTAAAAAGTTCCCGTAATGGTTTTAGGTGAACTTGGCAAGAGTTCTTATTATCTTAGTGAATTTATTATTATATAACGTCGCATCATCTCTTGGGATATATAACTCTCGTTCTGATACCATTTCTGTAACAGCCCCAGATCTGGGGTCAGGGATCTGGTCGTTACGGTCTCATGTTCCATAAACAGTACTTGCACTTGACTCCAAAATAAATAAGTAACATGCTACGACCCCGCAATAATACCACATCACACACACACAGTTATAGTCCCAGAGATGAAATTGAAATAAGTCTCTACTAAGAGGATCCACATATATAATTATTACAACCCAAAATGATTACAACATAAGTTTAAAAGTTCTTGCCATTGATTAACATTAATTATACATATAATTAATGCTGAAAACAAAAGCTGCCAGTCTACCTCAGCAATGGCAGCAACCATATCAGCGGGTAATCCTACGACTGGAGTCACCTGCTTGCGCCGAATGCGCCTTACGCGGGCCATCAAACCTAGCTGTTGTTGTGATATAAATAATAAAGCAAGGGTGATCAATAGCCCACCAACAATAATGTATATTGAACAATAATATATATATAACAGTTCAAAGTATTATTGAAACCATATGCCATGCATTAACGAGCATAGTGCCAGTATAATATAAACGATGAAGTTACGAGGTATTTCAGAGTACTTTTAGTTCTGAACAATTTTCAAACCCTGTCAACACGAGTGATATTTCATGTTGGAAAAAGTAAATAGATTTGGATGATGAACCAATGCTAGAGTATATTGCGCCAAATGACACCACCTTACGATGATCAGTCGCAGGTCGTGCATCTCAAATTTTGTTTCTCTACATGTAGAAGTAAGAACATATGGACACTACCATACGCCGGATCTCCCTAGCCATCTTTGGGCTTAGTCGGCGCCGCCGCCACTCGGACCCTATTTCCAGGATGGACTGTCCCACAACCTCTTACACCAGTTTACAATGATGGACTGTTCCACAGCCTCTTACACAAAGTTTCAATGATGGACTGTCCCACAGCCTCTTACACAAATACTCCTAGTTCGAGTTAATCCATGACTCTGAAACGTAAAGCTCGTCCCCCTTTCCCCAAGTGTAATACTTGTTGATAGGACTCCACAAAAAAGTCGTATCTAGTTAGAAAGGAAAATTCACCAATATTTCCCAAGCAGTTGCTTGTTAATGGATATCGACTTGTTCCAACAATCTTATCCCTCGAATGATGAGGAAGTAATACAAAGACTCAATTTGATGAATAGCAACCAAGTTGCGAGTGAAAAAGAATAGTTTTAAAAGATGTTATGACCGGGAAGTCAAACAATTAAATAACATCTCTCAAGTAAGGTTCCCTCATAATTTGAAGGATAGATTCGAAAGAAGAATGGAGTTTTTGAGAACCTTCCTTGATGAAAATAATAATAATAAGACGCAGAAATAATTTACATAGTATTTGAAGGTCAAGGACAATTCTTGAATAAAATAATATATTTTAAAACTAGTTCAAAGAATTAAATAAATATTCAAAGAGTATTTACTAACTCATAGATATTTAAAGAATATTCTTAATTATAAAATATTGCTCATAGTAACCCTCGAATGAATATATAAAATATTCACGAAATAAATAATACCTCGAATGAATATTATAAATAATATTCAATAATTTAATCAACCTTAAATGGATATTCAAGATAATGTTCATTAAAGAAATAAAGCTCAAATGAATATTCAAAATAATATTCATTAAATAAATAATCCCGAATGAATATTCAAATAACATTCCTCGAATAATTTCCAAGTAATTAATACTTATGGAAATATAAATAATGTTCATAAATAACATTCCTCAAATAATCTGTCACTGGAATCCATCGGGTCTCCACGACTATCTCAATATTACAAAATATTTACTTCCGGTCTATATTAAAAGAATGAGATCATATGCCCTTCACTAAGGATCTTAGCAATATCCGGCTAATAATTAGTATATCTCGCATCTAACTTATAATCCAACATCAAATCAGGGAACAAGTATCACAATATAAATTTGAAAGTAGGCATGCATGCTATGGCATATGTATAACAACATTCAATCATATATATTATCAAAACAACAGTTCCAAAGTATTGGAAACTTGCCTGGTAGTCGAGTAGGGGTAGTGTGTCCTGGGTCAGCTCGGTGATCTATAAACAATCAAAGTATTCGAGATTAATCACTTAGCGCTTTTAAAAGGCTAAGTATATACTTAACTTAGATTAAGACACGTTTTCAATTTATCTCGTTATACACCCTCTAGTGTAACTCTTTTTATCACCGTTATGACCCGACATTTGTTCGTTATTAAGACTTGTCATTACACTTACCCTTGGTAGGTACTTATACCACAAAAGTGCTAAGGTCGGTCGTTTACTAAAAGAGATTATACCTCGAGGTTTATTGAACGTTTTCTAAGTGATTTTCCAAAGTTATAACCACTTGTTCTTTTTAGGGGTTCATTCGTACTTAACCCTGATTCGAACATTTTTATAAAATCGAAAAACGATCCGTTTGACATGAGGTTTTCTCTCACACCTTCCTTATGATCTCTAATATTTAATTATCAAGATACTCCACAGAATTAGTAATATTATGGGGGTTCAAGTTTAGTTACGAACTCGCATTTACGGTTTCGGACCACTTTTACTAATTTTACCATAACTCCTAAACCGTAAGTCCGTTTGCTTCGATTCTGACCCCAAAACTATCTATGAATCGAGATCTAAAAGGGTAGGTAATATATACATCGAGGCCAGAAATTTAACCCAACTGTTATGCACGAATTTTAAGGGTTTAACGAAAATTCGGCATTACAATGCCTATACATCGAACGTTTCCAAATTGTTACATCACAACCAAGCCACACCGGGCATACCATACATCTTATACACATGATTCTCATCTTAAAAAGTCCAAGAACATCTCACTTCATCATCATAATCATCATATGGCTAAATCAACTACAAGATCATGCTTTTATGCTTATAATAACACTATAATCGTAACTAAGCTAAAAACCAGCAAGAACATACATAATCTCAAAGTAAGATCTAGGGTTCTTAAGAATTATACCTTCCTTGGAGAGTGTACAAGCCCTAATAAACCTTGTATAGTCCTGGTATGGCCTTATTATAGCTTAGATCATCCAAAGAAAACAAGAAATCAAAGTTAGTTCATGAAAGTTACTATTCATCCTCCACTTTGATGATTTATTTGAAAATGGAAAAAGTGGATTTTGAAGCTAAGATTTCTAGGATAGCTATAATATGAAATGTAGTACTTACCATAAAAATTTGGAGATCAAACAATGGTGGTAAGGTGGATTTTGATTTTGGAATTTAGCATAAGGCCGAATGGATGGAAAAATGGAGAGAATGGAGTGCTTGGCTTGTTCTCTTGCTTGGCTTGTGATGAAATGAATTATTGTTGATGTCTTGGATAATATCTTGCAGAAACTACTTTATTAAAGCGCTTTGCTCATCTATGATGCAATTCAAGAGACATGTGTTGGTTTGTAGTGGTAAGATGAGAAGATTAGGCTAAGTGCTTGGTTGGTTTTCTAAGTATGCTAGTTACTCTTGTAACTACTTAGTTCCTTAATCATATCCACTAGCACATGCATGCACCGTGGTTCTCTGCTTGATTCTTTGTCCGGTTATTGCTCATTTTCATTGATCGTTCGGAGGAATATCTCAAGCATTTCTAGTTAGGGTTTTACCGGAAACCTTCTTAATATTTATACTACCATTCTCAATCCTCCTTAATAATTCTTGAATTTAAATTCCTTAAATCTTTATATTAAATCCTTAAATCATTCAGTGTCTAGGGAAATCTTGGAGGAAATAAAAGTGCTATTTTTCTGAATCTGATATCGTTTATATACACTTATATTTCCTATCGGTCATTAATACGAACTCAGAATTTCGTTCCGAATACTCATATATAGCGTCGTCTGATAATATTCCAATTTCCACCAAAAACACTATACATTGTTTATTTTCTCTTTAATTCTTATAATTAGAAAAATTTCATCGCGCTTTCCCGAGTGTTCCTTAACCATTTTACGGAACCACTGGACTTATAACGGATATCGATTTGGATGACATGGGAATAACCTTCCTCTTTGGAATTTACCATATCTTACTTATCCAGGAGATAGATTATTCTTATCTAAGTTGTCAACCAATTGCATTGTTCATGGCACATAAACATTTGAATCAAAATTCATTAAATATTCATTCACTAGAACCACTGTTACACTTATGCTCCATTACATAATAAAAGTTTTTAATTACTACCAAAAATCTGGGTTCTTACATTATTACCATTAATTATATTATGTTATTATTTATATAATAAATAGGATAACCAAATCAAAAACAAAACTTTTAAAACTTTCAATGTTTAGTATTGTTATATCTAACGGTCATAATCTATTTGAGTTGAAGATATAACGGTTGTGAATGAGGGGATAATAAAAAGTGAGGGGCTAACGAAACTACAAATTATACCCCTTTCGCTTATTATAGTATAGTATAGATTTTTATATAAACATTATTTCCAATATTTTTTAATTTTAATTTAATATAATTTGATATATTCATGTTTAAGGATTGCACTTATGTTTTCTTATTATAAACAATGTGTACTGATTTTCAATATATTTTTTTAATAATTGAAAGATATGGTGTGATATTTTTGGATATATATTAATGGTTGCAAGATTAGTTTTAAATTAAAAGGTAATGTGTTTTAATTAAAAAATATTAATGATTGAAAGATATGTATGATTCATGTTTTTAGGTGTTTATTAATGGTTGAAAGATATGGTGTAATATTTTTGGATATATATATTAATGATTGTAAATAGGTAACATGTTTTAATTAGATAGAAGGTAACATGTTTTAGTTAGATAGAAATATTAATGATTAAAAGATATGGTATGATTTATGTATTTAGTTGTATATATTAATGATTGCAAGATTAGTTTTAAAGTAAAAGGTAACTTGGTAACATGTTTTAATTAGATAGAAATATTAATGATTAAAAGATATGGTATGATTTATGTTTTTAGTTGTTTATAAAGGGTAATATTTTAAACTAAAAGTTAACGTGGAAAAGCCAATCAGCTTATTACCATTAATTATATTATGTTATTATTTATTTAATAAATAGGATAATCATACCGAAGACCAAAACATTCAAAACTTTCAATGTTTCGGCTTTAATATAATAGTGTAGATGATCTGATAATAATTATATATATGTTGTCCGTGATGTTTTTAGAAAAAGATGGATTTTAGTTTAAAAATATAGAAAAAATGATACGTTTTAGCTGAAAACGTAATCGATTAGTTATTAGTTATAATAATAATATTAATATCTAATTTTACTTAAATAAAGCTACCCGAATAGGTTTTACTGGGAAAAAATAGAAAAGGTAATTTAGCTAAAAAATGTAATTGGTTAATTATTAGTAATTATAATTATACTATTTTATTTGAATAAAATTGCTCATAGTATTTTAAGAAAAGGAAAATTTTTAGTTTGATAAAATATAAAAGATAATGTATTTTAAGTTAAAAAAAATTGATTAGTTATTTAAAAATAGAAGGGTAACATGTTTTACCTGAAAAATGAAATTTATTAGTTATTAGTAACTATACGTAATTAACTACGGATAATTAAGTAAAAATAACATATACCATTAATTAAGGGTAAATAAGTAAAATCAATAGGTACTGTACCGACCAACCAAACTTTTAATGTTTCGACTTTTATATAATAGTATAGATAAGATTATGATAAATCTTTGTCGTTGAATTTATATTGAAAATAGTATTATTATAAAAGTGATGCTCCACTATTTCGAATATAATAAAAATTTGTATACAATGTTATTTCGAAATAAACACGGTTGGATTATCAAAAATATAAATAAAATACATGATTTAAGGTGCACCAATAGAGAATTTCTCTATTGTGTGCTTTAGAAACTCCATCCCCAATATATATATTTATCTTTTTTTGTATAAAAAATAATTAAAAATCTTAATTGAAAAATTAAAAATAAATTTACACACTTTTTCGAAAAATCATTAAAAATTAATGAAATAATCCAAAGCAATTCTTCCATAGAATCAAATTTATTCAAGTGATTCTACTGTAGAATTAAATTCAAATCAAGTTTTTTATTCAAATTTTATATTTTAAATCCTTTATAAAATTTATATGTCGTTAGTATTTTACAGAAAAAATGACAAAAATACCCATTTTTTAGAGTAATAGTAACGAAACTAACAAGTTTTGAAAAAGCTGACAAAAAATACCCGTTTCAATACGCATTTGCCAAATGGGTATTTGGGATACGCATTTAGAAAATGCTTATCCTTCACATTTTCTATGTAATATGCAAGCGATAAATGGGTAATAGGAGGATATGCATTCTATGAATGCGTATTTGTTACAATTCTGCCTCTGCAGTTTGCCTGACACACATGTGGTCTGCACTTTAACAACTGTAAGTCCACTTGCCTGTTTAACTTTTGTCCACTTGCCTGGAGAATCATGAAAGCCACGCGCCTGATACAAAAGGGAAAAAAACGAATTATGCGTGTTTCGAAACCAAGCAGAATAAAAAAAATTGTAAAGGATACGCATTTGGCAAATGCGTATCCCAGATACCCATTTGTCAAATGCGTATTCCATCGGGTATTTTTGTCAAAAATTCTGAGAATGGGTATTTTTGTTACTGTTATCTAAAAAAGGGGTATTTTTGTCTTTCACCATATTTTACATTAGAATCAAATTTTATGTTTTTAAAAATTTAATTTTTAACTTATTGATGAATTCTATGGTGGAATCAATCATTCTCTCCGGGACTCTATATAAAAGGTTCTTTATAACAATGGCCAACATATGTAATCATATATAAGAATCAAACTAGCTTGATAGTTTGTGCAAGGCATGAATCACATTTTGTGATCGGAGTCTGTTTTATCTTTGTCAGTCTATTTTAACTTTCACGTGCAACGGTTTATCGAAATTTAACAGTTAATAACCGTTCTAAATTCAAATTTTTAGGACTAAACTTCGATGATCATATTTACGATGATGCTTGTATAATGAGAAGAATAACCGACAAAAATGGTATATATCAAATATTATCAGGATACTAATGTCCTTAAATTTGTTTTTCATTAGAAATCTTAGTTGAGTAGATTGAATATAGAATATTTTTAACATAAATATAATAATTTTCATTTATTTACTAAACAATTGAGGATCATTAGATTAAACCAAGTTAAAACAACCTATAAACAATTATATTATGGCTATTTATTATAGTTTAGCATGGATGTATATGGATAAATTATTATTATCTAATATGAAAAACAATATATATATATATATTGAATAAAGGGAAATTCTCAATGGTACTCTCGTAGTATTGAGTTTTTCGAATGATACACCAAATACTTTTGACTTCTATTTGGTACCACTCTACTATTATGTCATTTCAAGATACACCGCTACTGTTTATTTTCGTTAATCAAACGTTATATGACCTTGCAAACATTATAAAACCGTAAAAGAAAATTCTCAGTGGTACCCTCGTATAATCGACTTTTTCAAATGGTACACTAAATTGTTTTAACTTCCATTTGGTACCACTCTACTATGATATCACTCCATGTCCCCAACCATCAACCCCCGTTAATCAAACCTTAAATAACCTTGTAAATAATGTAAAACCACATATAATTGCAGTTGAATACAATCTAATGGTCATATGATAAAATGAAAAATTAACGCAAAAAAGACAACAAAATTTTCCTAAAAATCCAACTATGCTTATTCAAAAGATTCAACCATATTCACCCAATAAATTTAACTACAATAATCTGAAAGAAACATAGTATGAATATTGATCTTCCAAAAGAAACAGTTTAAAACCAAACTGAAATTGTTTTGAATTTGTGATTAAGTATGAGATGCAGGGCCGGTCCTAGAGATTTGGATTCCCTAGGCGAAGTTATAAAATGGTGCCCCTTATACATCTATGTTAAATATTAAAAGATAGTAACAACACGTGTCTTCACTCAATAAAATAGTTATCATAGCATTGTTTATGAGTAGTAATCCCTAGAAATAATAGTGATAAAATAAAAATTTGAACTTAAAGTTAAGAATATAACATCGTATAAAAGTGACACACTTCTGTCAATAATTCCTTCGCCTGGCCATCATTATAAACTAAACTGGGCACAATAATACATTTTTCTAGCTTGTATCTTCTTTGATAGCCAAAGAAAATAAATGCTAACATACCACATATATATTAGAATCACCTAGTTAGGCTACGACTGAATGTGGCTAACTATAATAACCAACTTCAAGTACAGAACATATCACTAGCAACATGTCATTGTAAATGATGTTGCAAAACTTCTCATTTACCTTTTTTCTTTCTAGCAGCAAATTCAAAGAAATTGATAAGCAACCCAAAATCATGAAATATTCTTGTCCTCTAATATAGTCAACATCAATTCCAAGATCAATAAGAACTTCTTCAAACTTGCTAAAGAGTTCAAATCCTTTTGTATCCTTAACTATCACAAATTACGTGTTTTGGTATCCTTACCAGTCACAAATTTTATATAAAACTCTTCAAATTTTATTTGTAATTTCCATAAAATGCTAAATTATTGCAAGAAAGGGTTTACGATTGCAATTACTATGACCAAGACCTTTACCAACTTTTATTTCTTATTTGATCCGTTGTTCAATTGTATTAATTGTTTCATTTTTCTCCATATGCACTTCTAACTCAAACTAAACACTCATGGTACTTACAAAATGATCATTATTCCTTTTCATGAGATTTCAACTTAGAATCTAAAATATATATAAAGAATTTGGTGACCTCCAACTCTTTAATTTTTTTTTATGTATTCATAATTTTTTTAATTATACTATATATATGTTTACACAAAAATTTTGGTACCCCTCGTTTGGGTGGTGCCCTAGGTGTTCGCCTTGATCGCCTTACCCTAGGGCCGGCCCTGATGAGATGAACCAAATTGAAAATTTTTTATATTAGTAACTAGTGATGCACTATCATTTTGTGATATCTATCTTCATTTTCGTCCTTTACGGTGCACTATTAATCAAAACCATAAATTCAATAATCTCACTACCTTTTTTTTCGTCCTTTACGGTGCACTATTAATTAAAACCATAAATTCAATAATCTCACTACCTTTTTTTTTTTTTTTTACTTTAAGATCAATTAAACATCAAATAACGTTTGACTAACGGAATTTGACGGGAAGGGTATAAAATGTAATGATATAATGGTAGAGTGGTACTAAATAGAAGTCAAAGACTCAAAATTATTTGATTTTTCATTTGAAAAAGCTAAATGTATAAGAATAACATTGAGAATTTTTATGTATTTTTGTGTTGTTTATAAGATCATATAATGTTCGATTAACGGAAATCGATAGGAGTATAACAGGAAATAAGAAATAACTCATAGTACGTCTTACATGTTAATTTTTTTCTCTCCAACTTTATGTGAGAGTTTTGAGATTTTCTCTCCATATTCTTTTTCTAGAATACTGTGGGAGCTTTTTCTGTGAAAAGAACATGACAACAAATGAGGGTATTGAAGAAGGGATGGCGAAGCTAGGCATTGAGGACGAGGAGAATGAGGCCTTCACGCTGGAAGGAGACATTGATGAGTCAGTGAATAGATACGAGCTGTGTTTAGTTGGGAGACTGATGACGGAAAAGAATGTGAATGTTCGAGCCATGAAATCAAAGATTGCGCATGTCTGGAGGCCTGCAATGGGGTTAAACATTAAAGATATGGAGAATGGCCTGTTTCTATTTCAGTTCTATAGAAAGGAGGATATGCAGTGGGTTCTGAAAGGAGGACCATGGTCGTTTGATAACGCTATGTTGGCATTGGAGAAAGTTGAAGCAGGAGAAAATCCAGCAAATATAAAACCTTGGTTTATAAACATTTGGATCCAGTTATACAATTTACCAGTGGGCTATATGATAGAGGCAGTGGAAAATAGCTCGGGAATTTTTTTGGGGAATATATGGAGTATGATGCAAAGAATAACTCATCGATATGGAGGGAGTATATGAGGGTCAGAATTAAGATAGATGCGAGAAAGCCTTTGAAACGAAGGAAGAAGATAACAAAGAAGGATGGTAAGGTGTTCGTAGTAGATTGCAAATATGAAAGGTTGGGCGAATTTTGTTTTACATGTGGACTGGTTAACCATACTGATAGGTTCTGTAGACTAGTCATTGACAGAGGTGATGAGACTGCAGGGAAAGAATGGGGAAGCTGGCTTAGAGCACCACCGCGTAAGGTGGCTGGTCAAGCTCAGAGCAAGTGGCTCAGGGAAGAGAACGATGACACGTGGGAGGATAAGATTGGAGGGGATAGGAGTAATCAGCAATTTTCGGGGGGAATTTTTCAAAATCAAGGATCGGCTGAAAAGAAGGAAAGTGATAGGAGGATAGTGTTTGTAACAGACTCCCGTAATAGTAGCAAGAAACCAATAACAGTTAATGCAGCACATTTGAAGGGATTTACATCCACGTCAAATTTATTGTTTGAGTCAAATGAGGGGGAAATTGATGTTTTTAATTTAGAGGATCCACGTAAACGTAGGAGAGGCTTGATAGATGGATTGGGCCAAAAGAATATGGAAATGGGCCACCAGTTACCTCAGGGCCAGACAGAAAAGCAACAATCAGATACTGATATTTCCAATGAGGATTTGTCAGGATCTTC
The DNA here is from genome assembly GCA_036435485.1 of Saposhnikovia divaricata. Lineage (NCBI taxonomy): Eukaryota > Viridiplantae > Streptophyta > Magnoliopsida > Apiales > Apiaceae > Saposhnikovia > Saposhnikovia divaricata. Next base: position 20,494,664 of record JAZHRN010000131.1, read on the forward strand.
TCTCAATATTCCGGCTGAGCTTGCAATGCAAGCCAGCCATTCATTATGAATGCTATAGGATGGAACTGTCGAGGTGTGGGCTCATCTCGCACAGTTCGAGTGTTAAAGGAGATGATCAAATCTCATAAGCCTGATTTACTGTTTTTGTCTGAGACGTTAGCAGATAGTAATAAAATTGAAGCTTTAGCTTCCAAATTGGGTTTTGTTAATTTTTTTGCAGTTGATAAGCAAGGCAGAGGGGGTGGTTTAGCAGTTTTCTGGAAACACAATGTTGTCTGCAGTGTTACCGATCATTCGCTAAATCACATTGATATTATTGTTAAAGAAGGAAGAGCAGGGGACTGGAGATTAACTTGCTTTTATGGTTTTCCTGAAAAGGAGAGAAGACAAGCATCGTGGGATTTTCTTCGTAATCTTTCGTTAAATTCTCAGCTCCCGTGGTGTGTGTTTGGGGACTTTAATGATCTTTTGTACAGTGAAGATAAGAGAGGTAAGCATAAACATTCTCAAAGTTTGATGAATGGGTTTCGAAGTGCAGTGGAGGACAGTCAATTGATAGAGTTGGACCTTAAGGATGGAGACTTTACGTGGGAAAAGAGTAAGGGTACAACAAGCTGGGTTCGAGAGAAGCTGGATAGGTGTTTTGCTAACAGTGATTGGTGGAGTAAGTTTCCTCTTTGTACGTTGAAGGTTTTACATACGGTAGTATCTGATCATGATCCTATAAAGATTGAGTTGAACAATACTGCGATATCGAAAAAACAATTTCGGTTTAGATTTGAGAATACTTGGTTAAAAGAGCCTAGCTTTCATGAGGAGGTCTCTCAGTTTTGGAAAAACATGCCAACAATGCATCTCATTCCGAAGTTGTTAGAGTTGTCCAAATATATGGCTAAATGGGGTAGGGAGTTTTTTAATAAATTCAGAGAAAAAGTAGTGAAGCAAAAGAAGGTTATTAAAGAGCTAAAGGAAAGGGAGGATGATGATGGAATTCAAGAATATTTTGAAGAGAAGGATAGGATGAATGAGCTTCTGATTCATGAAGAGGCATATTGGCAACAGAGGGCAAAGAATTTCTGGCTCAAAGATGGAGACACGAATTCCAAGTACTTTCATGCAGTAGCGTCCAGTAAGAAGAAGCTGAATCATATCTCAGGGCTTAAGGACGAGGATGGAAGGATGGTTACTAGTCAGGAGGAAATGTGTCATCTTTTGGAGCTCTACTATAACAAAGTTTTTATGGAGACAGGAAATGTGGCTGATCAGAGTATTCAGGAAGCAGAAATAGTGATTAATGATCGTCAGAATGATATGCTAGAAGCTGATATGTCCTTCTCTGAATTTACAAGGGCAGTTAAGGGTATGCACCCAGATAAGGCAGGAGGTCCAGATGGGTTTAACCCAGCTTTTTTTCAACATTTCTGGGAGCTACTGGGGAGGGAAGTCTTTAAATGCTGTCAGCAGTGGCTTGATGAAGGTAAATTTTCTAGCAATATTAATGACACTACTTTAGTTCTTATTCCTAAAAAAGATCAGGTGGATCATCCCAAAGACCTCAGGCCTATAGCCTTGTGTAACGTCCTTTACAAGATATTGGCGAAGGTCCTGGCTAATAGATTGCAGAAACTTCTCCCTGGGGTTATTTCTGAAGAACAGTCAGCTTTTGTCCCGGGGCGCAACATCACCGACAATGTTCTAGTGGCATTTGAGCTACTGCATTACATGAAACGGAAGAACAGTGGTAAGGAGGGGGTGGTGGCTTTAAAGCTTGACATTAGTAAAGCCTACGATAGGGTAAGTTGGAATTATCTGAAAGGAAAAATGCGTGCTATGGGTTTCAGTGAGAAGTGGATCAGATGGGTTATGCTCTGTGTTACAACAGTGACATATAATATCTCGTTTCAAGGGTCTACGATAGGACCTATCAGTCCTACGCGTGGTCTCAGGCAAGGGGATCCCCTTTCCCCCTACCTATTTCTCTTGTGTGTAGAGGGTTTGTCAAAGGCTCTCAAAATAGCTGCACAAAATGGAAGCATATCTGGGTGTCGTATCTGTGAATCAGCTCCTGCAATAACACACTTGTTATTTGCGGATGACAGTTTTTTGTTCTTCAAAGCCTCTGAGACAGAAGCTGCAACAGTTAAAGGAATATTGAATGAGTATGAAGAGAAGTCAGGGCAAGCGGTGAATTATCAGAAATGAGCCATCTTTTTTATTTCGAACGTTAGAAGAGATAAGCAAGAGGGCATTAAACAGGAGTTGGGGGTTTTTCAGGAGATAGGTGAAAGTAAATATCTGGGCTTACCTTCTTTGATTGGGAGGTCGAAGAAAAATGTTTTCAGATATCTAAAAGACAAAGTCTTGCAGAAAATTAAAGGTTGGAGTTCAAGGTTGCTGTCTCGAGCTGGGAAATTAGTAATGTTAAAGAATGTGCTTCAGGCTATACCAACATACGCAATGTCTTGTTTTTTGATTCCTAAATCTATCTGCCAGGAAATTCAGAGAGCTATGAATGCTTACTGGTGGCAAACGCAAGCAAATACAAATAAAGGAATTAGGTGGTTAGGGTGGAATAGGATGAGTATGCCAAAAAATGAAGGTGGGCTGGGGTTTAGAGACATGCATGGCTTTAATTTAGCATTACTGGGAAAGCAATGTTGGCGATTAGTTCATGAGCCAAGCGCTTTAGTGTCAAGGGTTATGAAAGCGAGATACTACCCCAACAGTCACTTCTTACAAGCTGGAAGGACAGGGGGTGTAAGCTACACTTGGTCAGGTTTATGGGAAGCAAAAGAGGAGTTTAAGAAGGGTATGAGATGGGTGTTAGGTGATGGGAAGACGATCAATGTAGCTACTGACAGATGGCTAAGATCCAAGGAAGATTTCTGTATAAATAGAGATCTAAGCAATAGCCAGGTGCAACATCTCAAAGTATGTGATTTGTTTAAGGACAATACCAGAACCTGGGATGAGGATAAAGTGAGATTTCTTTGCTGCGGAGAAGATGCTGAGGCCATATTCAGTACCAGAATTTCATACAGTGATACGAGGGACAGAGCTGTCTGGATCCATTCAAGCAATGGGAAGTATACAGTGAAACAAGGGTATTATCAGTGGTGTCATAATCATCCCTCTAATGAAGAAATTCAGCAATCAGTAGGGTGGAGTAAAATTTGGAGACTTGAGGTACCTCACAAGATCAAAACGTTTTTGTGGAGGTTTTGTAGGAATACGCTTCCTGTTAGAATTCGGTTAAGGGGTCGAGGAGTTCCAGCGCCAATTGGATGCCCTTTGTGTGTAGGTGAAGTAGAACACCTCAGACATGTATTCTTTGAATGCAAATTTGCAAAGGACTGCTGGCAGCTGACGGGGTTGAGGTATGATCTGTGGGAGATGGAAAATAGCCATGAATGGTTGCTGGATACTCTGGCCACTGGCTCGAGTGAGGACTTGGTTAAAATTGCCACGGCTCTCTGGGGGATCTGGTTTGCTCGGAATAAGAGGATCTTTGAAAACAGGCATATGACACCCTCTGCAACAATGAACTGGAGTGCTAGACAGTTCTCAGAATGGAAGATAGCGAACAGGAAGCAAGAGAGTGCAAATGGGGCGAGCAGAAATAGACCAAGGAATGTCACTGTATGGGAACATCCTACACTAGATAGTCTAAAACTGAATGTTGATGCTTCAGTAGTAGCAGGCCAGCAATCGTACTCTATAGGTATGGTTATCCGTAATCATCAGGGGGAGTTCATCAAGGGGAAGGTGATGCATTGTGCAGGTATGGTTCCTGTGGTAGAGGCTGAAGCAGCAGGTATAGCAGAAGCAATGGAATGGGCTCACAAGGAGACATCGGGGGAGGTGGTGATTGAGAGTGATTCCCTGATTAACATTAATGCTATGGAAAGTAGCCAGGAAAACTTGCTTGAAGTAGGTGACATTCTAGAAAAATGTAAGGCTACCTTACAAGATAACGAGCGATTTAAGGTTAGGTTTGTTAGAAGACAAGCGAATCAAGTTGTGCATAGAATAGCTAGAATTCCATGTGAACTTAATAGCTTCAGTGTTTTCTTGTCTCCTCCAAGTATGTTGTTGGAGACGCTTTTGTCCGATAGTTTGAAGTTTTAATGAATATCCTTTATTTCAAAAAAAAAAAACATGAAATAAGATAATAGTAAAGCGCTTTTCAAAAAAAAAAAAAAAAAAAAAAGATAATAGTAAAGCGATACCAAATGGAACTCGCGTAAGGTACCATCGAGAACCACGGCTACCTGACCAGCATGAAATGCAAAATGAATGTGGGACGGTGGTAGCGGTTTTGCCCATTCCAAAACCCCTTAGTTCTAAACCCCCAAAACAAAGGAAACAAAGCCCAAAAATGGGTTTCTCTCTTCGTCTTGTCTCTCCTAAATCTCTCTCCCTCCTCTCCCGTGTTCATACTCCCAAAGGTACTTCTCTCTCTCTCTCTCTCTCTCTCTCTCTCTCTCTCTCTCTCTCTCTCTCTCTCTCTCTCACTCACTCTCTCTCACACAGTAATTTTGTTCTCTAACATTTTGACAATATATTTTTAGTGTTTTCTCTTGGTTCCTTTACTCAATTAGCTCCTGCATTCTACTCGACGCACATTGTTGGAGACTCTCCAGTTCTTGTATTCCTCCTCTCTCTATACCTTTATATGCATATATAATTTAGCTCTAATCTGATGATTTATGTTCATTCTTATTAGGTTAGGGAATTTATGTACATGTTTTGTTCAGCTTCTGTAAATTGATTCAATATGTTGGACCTTTTTAGGTTAGGGATTTTATACACTCTGGGTTGTATGACCCCGATCATGGTTATTTTTCTAAACAATCAAGCTCTGTTGGAATTCTTGATCAAACCATTAAGTTTCATCATCTCCAAGGTATTGAAATTTCCATTTCTTTTTTATGCAATTTCAGATTATTGTTTTCAGGTTTATTATTAGCTACGATGCTATTAATTTCGAGGAAAGTTTGTATGTGTAGTGTACTTGGTTGACCTGAATTCCAATATCAATAGAATTTTTATTTAGGAATTAAATGTGGTATTTTTGAAAATCTGGATAGTCCTTTTATTTTTAGTTCACGTTGATACGATCATTTAGTATTACATTATCTAATTTCATTCATTTTGTTTCTATTATGATTGAAGTAGCTAGTCGGGGTGATTAAAACACTGCATATATAAATCATTTAGTCTTCAGTAAAAGTATTTAATTCCGAGAAACAAAGTATTGTTATGCATTTCGCTTGTGAACATGAGTCCAGTGTTAAGAATGTTGTCAGTATATGGATGTGCTCTCTGTTTAATGATTGTTTAATTGTGGAAAGGTGCAAGTTTTAGTGTGTAACTGTAGTCTAATTTATCTTGACACACATCACGCAGTATGTCAATTCATATTTATTTTTATTAATTTGTTCGTTACTGGAACAAACTATTAATTTTAATTGTAATTTGTAAGCTGTAAAACTAAAATATTTGGAATCACTGTCTAAGTGCTAGACAGTACAGTGTTATATATTCACTTTATTAGAGCATAGAAAAGTTTAAGCTATAGTCCTTTTACAACTGAAATTAATGAACTTCTCAGGCAGGAAAGCTTATATGAAGCACTTGGATAATATCTACAAGCAGCACGATGTATCATGGTTTACTCCGGTCGAACTATTTAAGGTATTATATATGTTACTGCATTGTTATATACTTATTTTAGAGGAATATTCTTAAATAAATAGTTACTTTACGTTGCATTAATATATTTTAGAGGACAAGTACTCCTAACTGTGAGTATGCTACATGTGGGTCATGTTGCTTCGTGATTTATGAACCAGAACCATTGAGATTAGAACTGTACGATACTGAGGATTAAAGATGGATTTGTTTATTATACCATGGCTATTATTTTTTAAAACTAGTCGTAAATATGAGATATCAGATGCTAATAAGAATGCTCAAATATTGAATAAATATAATATAGCAGATTCATAATTGGGGGCCTGTCATGCTGGAAATTAATTAAAAAGAAGGAAACAATAAAAAGGAGACTGGGCAAATCTAGATAAAGTTTACTACTCCAAGTTTACTACTCCAAGTATAAGAACTAGGGTGCTTTGTCCGCAAAAAACAACACTGCCTCTAGAATTTCTTAACCGTAGAAAGGAGAAAAATGAATATCACAACCCATTAAACGGGTTCTCCTTTATATAGGAGAACTAGAACTGAACAAATTATCAGTAAACTACTCCTAGTTAGTGTCTACTAAATGCTAGATGCAAAATAGCTATAGCTATTGCTATCAAAAAGCGGTTTTTGGTCTTAAAATAAAAGTTGCACTCGAATGCTAGTTTCATAACTAGTTTCAAATTTACATTACTTTTTTAACTTTTACCTAATATAGTACTTGTTTAACTTTTCTCCTCCATTTGTTAGTTATGGATGGATCCATCCTTGGTTTCAAATATATAACCAAGGATGCATATAGGCATATTTGCATCCAAATATGAAACCCCTTTGGAGTTGAGTTTTTTGTGCATTTTGTGCTATAATATAGCAGTAGTAGCAAGTATAGCATTGCATTGGACTTGCTTTAATGAAGTCATAGTAGAACTACTCCAAAGTGATATCCTCGAGAAGAAAAAATATCACTTTAGAGAGGTTATTATATATGAGGGATTCATATTTTTAATGCTATATAAGGGTTAAAATTGTGTTTTTAGCTACTAGATACCTACAGTATATATATTTCTATAAGTTTATAAAAGGTTTTTGGATTTTCAAAAAATTTGCTAACATTTAACATTCATGTATGTTAACACTTCCCCCAAAAAACTACTTATAAATCTTTTAAAATTCTCGAAATTTATCAACAATTCTCGTAAATACAAAATAGACGAGGATCACAGATCAATCGAAGATACTTTAAAGATAATGATTATGATTGATGTAAAAATTATTCGACAAACACTTTTTCAGATTTGCAAAGTATACAAATAATTATGAACATAATCGATAATATCAGTTAGTTTAGGCGAGAGTAGTGACCGAGATTAATGCTACAATTTTCTGAGAAAATTTTAAATGATCGATAGAGGGGTTATTAAATTTTAACATTGATCATGACTTGGGACTGAAACTTTTACAATTCAGAGAGGTTCTATGTAATTTTCATCCTCTATTAGAATGACAAAATGATAACAGCTTGCTGTTATTAGATACTAGAATGAATCAGCTTGCTGATATTTAACTAACTAGTATGAAACAGCTTGCTGTTATGAGCTAATGCAATGCAGAGAAAAACGAGCAGAATAGAAATACTTAACACACAAGATTTTAGCTAGGTTCGACCCCTAATCTCTATGGTCTACGTCCTAGTCCCTTGCCAAACGCGACAAGAGAATATATTATTAATCACTATAAACTCAATTACAAGATTCAATATATCTCCCTTTTCCCTAGCTACTGTCAAAATGGCTTGCTGAAACCCGTTTCCAAACCTGCTCTCTAAGAACTATACCACTCCCCGTAGTACAAACTTTTCTAGCTTCGTGTTTACCAAACCCTTGTTTCACAAGCCACTGCCCAGCAACTATGCTTTTACAATAAGTACAATACAGATTTGAAGGATTGACATTACAACTCAAAGATATAGACTCTTATATATATATATAAAACGTGTAATATATCTTTAGAGCTTGTGTGTGTGTGTTGTTTGTGAATATGGCAATGTAAAACAACTGTTTTTGAGGTGACTGAAAGTATAAACGATTTGATGAATATTCAAGAGTGTGTTTTTCAATTTTCAGTGGTGTTTTCGTTTATACAAGAGAAGTATAAATACTAACAAAGTCCAACGTTCGGATTTGTTCAAGAAAGAGCCGTTGGATGTTTTCAGATTTGATGTAAGAATAATATGTTTGTGTTTGGAAGAATAATTCTCAACGGGATGATTTCTGAGATGGTGTGCAGAGAATATGGTTTGTGTATAAAAGAATGATTCTCATTGAGTGGAACATAATTAGTGGAGTAGCAAAGAGAGCATGTTTATCATAGGTGGAGTAGCTGTTTGTCTTCATGGATGAGAGGAACGTGTATAGAAGAGGTAATGTGGGAGACAAAGAGATGTGGTAGTATGGGTATGGTTAATTAAATAAAGAAAAGTGTATCTTTATTTAAAGGCAAAGCACATGTTGTTCCCCCACTTTACTTGAGATGTGTTGAGTGATGTTTCTGAGCTCTTTAGTATATATTATACACGTAATATATATGTAAGAGTCCTTACATTTAAATCTAAATAGCAGCTCTTTGTATTTCTGGACTTGTTCTTGACAGTTTCTGTGTTCCCAGAAACGGCTTGCTGAATGTCATAACAGCTTGCTGATTTAGTATAGTTCCTGTGTTACTATTTCCTGAAACGGCTTGCTGAATGTCCTGTTACAGCATGTTAGTATAACAAAATATATGTAATCAATTAACCATCAAAATCAAATGGGCTTTCAATCTCCCCCTTTTTGATGATTACCAACATATATTTTTGGGAGGGAATTTCTCCCCCTTAACATATGCTTCCCTGTATAGACATTATAAATAAGAGAAGATAGTTTTCTCCCCCTAAGATCATGCATCTAAAATATTCATATTGACATGGCATATTTGAACAATTTAGACAATCCAACAACACTTAACTTAAGCAGCAACAACATAGCATAGCAATTCGAGTTTTAACACAAAACAAGTTCAGAATCAGAACTTAACACAGAAACTTAACCCAGAAATTAGTTTAGCCCCCAAAAGTTTTCTCCCCCTTAATCATTAAAAAGGAGTAAAGAGAAGCAAGTCATTAGATTGCGTCATCCCTTGACTGAGCAGTAGCATCAACTTCATTGCCATCTTTGTCTGCAACCTCTATATTTTCTTCAGTGACCTCCATATTGTCAGGAAACTCATCATTTGTGCCAGTCTTTCCAACACTTGGTGCAGCCGGTTGAGATGAAGACTTCTTCTTTGTTTAATTAAGGGGAAGAGTTTATTTTAGAATTTTTTTAAAAAAAAAAAAAAAATAACTACCCATAACCCCACTTAAGCATGTCATAAAAATAATACTTACCAAGTATATTATATTATTTTCATCTAACATTTTAGCATATTTAAAACAAAGTGGTGAACACATAATCACATTGGTAGAATACAGCAATAAATAATAGATTATTTTTAAGTATTGAACTGGAAGGCATGAAACATATTAATTCATCATGATAACAAGAATCGATGTTACCCATTTCAGTTTGCCGTTTTCCAATTCAGCTTGCTGTTTCCACTTCACACATGCCTAATTCTCTTCTTAGAACAATAAACCTTTCTTCTGCAAGAGGCTTAGTGAATATATCAGCGAGCTGATATTCGGTTGGCACGAAGATAAGTTCAACATTTCCCTTAGCAACATTATCTCTTAGAAAATGATGACGGACATTGATGTGCTTTGTTTTCGAGTGATTTACTGGATTCTTTGATATGTTGATGGCACTTGTACTATCACAACGAATTGGAGTTTGCCACATTTGATTCCATAATCTCTTAATGTTTGCCTCATCCAAAGTAGTTGAGTGCAACAACTACCCGCAGCCAAATATTCTCCTTCTGCAGTAGAGAGAGCAACAGAGGTTTGCTTCTTGCTTTGCCAAGAGACTAAGCTTTGTCCTAAAAATGTTCCGACACCACTTGTGCTTTTACGATCAGTTTGACTACCTGCATAATCTGCATCACTATATCCCACAAGATCAAATGTATTTGTAATAGGATAAAATAATCCAAGATTTTGAGTACCACTCAAATATTTGAATATTCGTTTAATAGCATTTAAGTGAGATTCTTTGGGATTAGCTTGAAAACGAGCACAAACACATACACTATACATGATATCAGGTCTAGATGCAGTAAGATATAGTAAACTACCAATCATACCTCTATATTTTCGAATATCAACACTAATACCTGTTTCATCAGAATTCAGCTTGCTGATTGGAGTCATTGGTGTTGATTTTGCCTTTAAGTTCTCAAAACCAAATTTAGTGAGTAGATTCTTGACATATTTGGTTTGATGAACATATATTCCAGCTGAGGTTTGTTTAATTTGAAGACCTAAGAAGTAATTTAGCTCACCCATCATGCTCATGTCAAATTCACTATGCATGCATCTCGAAAACCACTTGCACATAGAAGCATTAGTTGATCCAAAGATAATATCGTCTACATAGATTTGAATAACTAATAAATCTTTACCTTTATGCATGGTAAACAAAGTAGTATCAATATTACCTCGAGCAAAGCCATGTTCGATTAAGAATTCACTTAATCTTTCATACCATGATCTAGGAGCTTGCCGTAGTCCATACAAGGCCCTTTTCAGCTTGTAAACATGATTTGGAAACTCCTGACTTTCGAATCCAGGAGGTTGTTTGACATATACTTCCTCTTTCAGCACGCCGTTTAGGAATGCGCTTTTGACGTCCATTTGATAAAGCTTTATCTTCTTGAAGCATGCAAATGATAACAACATTCTGATTGATTCCAACCTTGCTACAGGAGCATAGGTTTCATCGAAGTCGATCCCTTCTTGTTGATTGTAACCTTGAGCAACAAGTCTTGCCTTATTTCGAATTATTGTACCAAACTCGTCAACTTTGTTCTTGAAGACCCATTTAGTGCCAATGATTGATACATCCTTTAGTGGTTCTACAAGTTCCCAAACATCACATCTTTCAAATTGGTTGAGTTCTTCTTGCATTTCCACAATCCAATTTTCATCTTGAAGTGCTTCGGTTATGTTCTTTGGCTCTTCTTGAGCTACAAAAGCCGCATATCCACATATATTTGCTTGAGCCCTTCTTGTCTTGATTCCATCAGTTTTGTTGCCAATGATTAGCTCTGGAGGATGATCCTTGACTGTTCTTGGTGCTTTAGGTAATGAATGTGGTACTATCTCTTCATATTCTTGCGTTTCTTTATCTGCAGTAGAGATTTCAGCTTGCTGTTTTGCAACTTCAGCTTGCTGATTTGCAGTCTGTTGAGTTTCTGGAGATATCAGCTTGTCATTATCTCTTGTTCCTGCAAAATCTTCCTCATTTTCTGGTAGATCAAGCTTAGATTCTTGAAATGAAACATCAATAGATTCTTCAACAGTTAATTTAGATAAATTATAGACTCTATAAGCTCTACTAGTTAATGAATAACCAAGAAATATTGCCTCGTAGGATTTAGCATCGAATTTACCATCCTTGTCAATTGTTTTAAGTACAAAACACCTTGATCCAAAGACCTTGAAGTATCCAATGTTTGGAGTTTTATTCCTTAACAGTTCGTATGGAGTCTTGTTGAGAATAGGCCTTATCAAGACTCTATTGAGAATATAGCTTGCTGAATTTACTGCTTCTGCCCAGAAACTTCTTGGTAGCTTGCTCTCTTGCAATAAAGTTCTTGCTGTTTCTTGCAGAGATCGATTCTTTCTTTCAACTACCCCATTTTGCTGAGGGGTTCTTGGAGCTGAGCATTCGTGAGTGATACCTCTTTCTTCACAATAAGAAACGAACTCCTTTTGGAATTCTCCACCTCGATCACTTCTTATTCGTATAAGATTTGTGTTGAGCTTTTTCTCAAGTAGCTTTATTAAAGACTCAAATTCTCTGAAAGCACAATCTTTAGTTTGCAGAAATAAAGTCCATGTATATCTAGAATAATCATCTACTATAACAAAACAATATTGTTTACCTCCCAAACTTTTGTATGCTTCCGGACCAAATAAATCTAAATGCAAAAGTTCTAGGGGTTTAGTAGTTGATACCATTGTTTTTGACTTATGTGGAGTTCTAATTTGTTTGCCTAGTTGACATGCTCCACAAGTTTCCAGCTTGACATACTTGAGTTTTGGCAATCCTCTAACAAGCTTTTGCGAAGACAGCTTGCCGATTTGTTCCATGTTAACATGACCAAGCCTTCTATGCCAAATCTCAGGAGATGAGTCCATTGCAGCTAAACAGCATGCTATTTTCTGCGTGTCAAAGTCTAGTATATATATTTCCTTCCCTTCTAGCAACTAGGGGGACTTTGTTAGTGTAGATAGTAACAATACATTTATCACGACCAAAATTAACTAAATGACCATCATCATACAACTGACTAATATTAAGTAAATTATATGAAAGTCCTTGAACATATTGTACCTTATCAATTGATATAAAATTGTTACCTATTGAGCCCTTTCCAAGAATCTGAAGAGTTTTGTTATTTCCAATTGTTACTTGTCCACCCTTTTTCATCTTGAGATTTTTGAATAAAGTTTTATCTCCACTCATGTGTCTAGTGCACCCACTATCCAAGATCCATTGTCCAGTTTTCAACTTCGTGGCAAGACACATCTACAAAAACAAACATAAAAAACAGCTCATCCTTTTGGTACCCATGTTATGTTGGGTCCAACATGGTTAGCATCAGGAATATATGAAACATTCAAGTCAGTTTTCTTGATCCACATTTGGATCACTTTTGATGTTGTTTTTCTGGTTTCATGAGTTCTGCCAGAATGATATCGGCAAGCTGATTCTGTTTTGCAGTACTTTGGTAGGTGTCCCTTCTTTCCACATTTTGGGCAGATTTTCCAAGGCATGGCATATTCATATGGAACTCCATCTTTGCCTTCGTACTTCAACTTCTTTTTCTTCTGTGTTGAATTAAATCCAAGTCCTTTACTCAATGATGATCTTGTTTGCTTCATAATTGCTTTTAGGATTTCTTCGCCTTGGACAAATTTTCCCATTCCTTCTTGACACTTCTTTAATTCATCTTCTAGTTCAAGTATCTTCTCAGCTTGCTGTGTCTCCTTTGTCTCTTCTTCTTTGGAGTTTGAATGCTTTTGTAGTGAGTCAATGTGTATATCTTTTGCTGTGAGTTTAGCATTCAGCACGCTGAATTCTTTCATCATGGTGTCATTTCTCTTCAACAATAGTTTGTTAAGCCCTTCGACTTGAGCAAGCTTAGCTCTTAGATCAGAAACTTCATTATGATTCTTAACGTGATCTTCTTCATCCGTCAAGTCAGAAATGATCTCTCTTAGGTAGCCAATCTTCTTTTTCAGCTTGCTGATTTCCTCTTTCAGCTCTACGGTATCATCCATAGAATTGCTACTTGTGTCCTGCATGGTTATGCTATCTACTGCATATTCTACAAGGGAATCAAAAGACGTGTTAGAGAAGTTTACCTCGTTGTCATTGTCATCCGAGGAGTCATTTTCGGTTTGTACTTCCTCGTTGCTTTCTACATCAAGACCTACGAAAGCGAGATTCACCATTTCATTATCATCATTGGATTCCTCATCATCGTCATCACTCCATGTTAGGAAGGCTTTCCCTTTCTTCCTGTTTTTGAAGTCATCTTGCTGTTTTGTTTTGTTTTTGAGTTTGAAGCAATCTCTTTTAAAGTGACCTTTCTTTCCACATTCAAAACAGCCTTCATCATTTGTTTCCTTCTTAGCTTCTGAATACATGCCTTTCTTCTTGAAGTTTCTCTTTTGAATTATCCTCTGGAGTTTTCTTGTGAGGAGTGCAATTTCTTCATCAAAATCTGAATCTTCTTCAACTTCCAGCTTGCTGTTATTTTCCAGCTTGCTGTTATTCGAATGTAAAGCTAGATTCTTCACTTTAGCTGCTGGAACTTGAGTCAGCCTGGATGTGCTAGCCCTGATTTTTGTCTCAAACTGCTCTAATTCAGAGAATAGAGCCAGACTGTCCATAGTGTCAATTTGGGGATGAGATTCCAATGCCGTAACTTTAGGGGCGAAGCTCCATGGGACGGATCCTAAGATGATCATATTGATCTCTTCTTGAGGTATGCTTTTGCCAAGCACTTGAAGACTATTTAAGGTTGTTTGAAACCTAGCTTGAGCTTCTTTAATGGTTTCATTCTCATTGACAGTGAAACCGTTTAGTTCTCTTACTAGAGTACCAAGCTTCATTTTCTTCACTCCCTTAGAACCTTCATGATACGATTTCAGGGTGTCCCACATTTCTTTAGCTGTTTTGCATGATGAAACTTTGTCACTTTCAGCTTGCTGTTATTAGATACTAGAATGAATCAGCTTGCTGATATTTAACTAACTAGTATGAAACAGCTTGCTGTTATGAGCTAATGCAATGCAGAGAAAAACGAGCAGAATAGAAATACTTAACACACAAGATTTTAGCTAGGTTCGACCCTTAATCTCTATGGTCTACGTCCTAGTCCCTTGCCAAACGCGGCAAGAGAATATATTATTAATCACTATAAACTCAATTACAAGATTCAATAATATATCTCCCTTTTCCCTAGCTACTGTCAAAATGGCTTGCTGAAACCCCGTTTCCAAACCTGCTCTCTAAGAACTATACCACTCCCCGTAGTACAAACTTTTCTAGCTTCGTGTTTACCAAACCCTTGTTTCACAAGCCACTGCCCAGCAACTATGCCTTTACAATAAGTACAATACAGATTTGAAGGATTGACATTACAACTCAAAGATATAGACTCTTATATATATATATATATAAAACGTGTAATATATCTTTAGAGCTTGTGTGTGTGTGTTGTTTGTGAATATGGCAATGTAAAACAACTGTTTTTGAGGTGACTGAAAGTATAAACGATTTGATGAATATTCAAGAGTGTGTTTTTCAATTTTCAGTGGTGTTTTCGTTTATACAAGAGAAGTATAAATACTAACAAAGTCCAACGTTCGGATTTGTTCAAGAAAGAGCCGTTGGATGTTTTCAGATTTGATGTAAGAATAATATGTTTGTGTTTGGAAGAATAATTCTCAACGGGATGATTTCTGAGATGGTGTGCAGAGAATATGGTTTGTGTATAAAAGAATGATTCTCATTGAGTGGAACATAATTAGTGGAGTAGCAAAGAGAGCATGTTTATCAGAGGTGGAGTAGCTGTTTGTCTTCATGGATGAGAGGAACGTGTATAGAAGAGGTAATGTGGGAGACAAAGAGATGTGGTAGTATGGGTATGGTTAATTAAATAAAGAAAAGTGTATCTTTATTTAAAGGCAAAGCACATGTTGTTCCCCCACTTTACTTGAGATGTGTTGAGTGATGTTTCTGAGCTCTTTAGTATATATTATACACGTAATATATATGTAAGAGTCCTTACATTTAAATCTAAATAGCAGCTCTTTGTATTTCTGGACTTGTTCTTGACAGTTTCTGTGTTCCCAGAAACGGCTTGCTGAATGTCATAACAACTTGCTGATTTAGTATAGTTCCTGTGTTACTATTTCCTGAAACGGCTTGCTAATGTCCTGTTACAGCATGTTAGTATAACAAAATATATGTAATCAATTAACCATCAAAATCAAATGGGCTTTCACTAAGTACTGAGAAAATATTTTTATAATATGTTCCTTATTATCAATTATTATAATATGTTATACTTTTTTTATAATATGTTCCTTATTATCAATTATTTTTTGGTACAAATACTTTTCTAGAACATATTATAATGATGAAGTACAAGTTAAGCTACGTGAAAAATAATTAATCTTTATAAGAAATTATGTATTTTAAAAAAATAATTATTGTGTACTGCACAAGTACATCATACTCTATAATTATATTGTGTGCTATAACAAAATTTAGATATCGTGTACTGCAGCTGAACGAATCGGTTCTAAGTTCTAATTTGAACCTCACCCTATATATATATATATATATATATATATATATATATATATATACTAGCCTATAACCCGTGCGATGCACGGTTGCTTGTAAACAGTTTAATTATATTTTATTGTTAAAATTTTAAGTTGCATATATATTTTATTATTAAAATAATTTTTTAACTTTATAAATCTCATGAATATAAATATTATTCTAATTATGTATTTTAATTATTACTTTAAATTACAAATGTATATATAAAAATATTACATAAAAGTAGTTTTTTAAAATTTTTATTTAGAAGAAAGAGTGAAATTTATCTAATCATGTAGAACTTTTTTCGATTTTTGTACAAACTTTTCTATATGTAAGTATTTTCCAGATTTTATGTAATTTTTAACTATATAACTTATAACTCGTGTGATGCACAGATTTTTTTTTAAATATTTTTTATCTTATTACCCATATTTTCATGTATATATTTTTTAATTAGTAGCAAAAAAAATATTTATGATAATAAAATATCATAATACAATTTTGATACTATTTGAAATGATAGTGTTTTAATTTGTAACTATAATGTGTTATTGACGGAAATTTTTTGGAGTAGTTTATAAGATAATATAAAGGTATAATAATACTTTATTAAAAAATAGATAATAATTTTTTTTGATTATAATATGATATTGACGGGAATAGAACCTTAAACCCTTAAGAATAGTTTATAAAATAATATATATGTTTAATAAAGATATGTTGTTGGTGGGATTCAAACTTAACCAATGATGAGAATATTTTAAATATTAGAAAAGGAATATTCTTTTGGTTAATGATCCAACGGTTCTCACTAATCTGACTCAAAATCCAACGGTTGTTATTGAGTGTTCCAAAAAAAGTGTACCAAACCGACAACCAAATATACCCTATTTCGCTTATAATAGTATAGTATATATATATATATATATATCATATAAATTCAATATAATAAAGATAACAAAATTGTACGTAGAAACATATATTCAAATATTTTATACTCCCTCCGTCCCAATTTATCTGTCTTGGTTACTATATTAGTTTGTCCCAAAAATTTGTCTTCTTTCCTTTAATGTAGATTTAAGTTCCATATATACCCCTATTAATCATGCATTGGTAATCTATTATTTGTATTATTTAATGTAAGAGCTCCTTCTTTCCACCTAATACATTAATGCAATTACAAGGGTATTATAGTTAAAGTAAAGATAAAATTTATTTTTCCTTAATATGTGTGCAAAAGTCAAATAAGCCAATTAAAATGGGACGGAGGGAGTAGTTCATATGGCTCAGAAAAATTTATCTATGCACATTCTGGTTCATTCTGGTTTTGATATATCAGATACGAGGGTTTTGGTTTTGCTAGATAAATTGTTGTTACATGTCCTGCATGCAACACTGGGACTGAAATATTAAGTGTTCGTTGCTGAAAATGGTGTCAAGAATTCAGTTCATTTTTTGTTGTTTATTATGTATTCTCTTCTTTTTGTGTAGCCCTGGTATGCTCATGGGATTGCTGAAGCCATATTACGTACTGCAAACCTTTCAGTTCCACTGAAAGTAAGCTGCTTCTCAGTTGTTTTTTAAATTTTATTTTTTTATACATTCTTTTGAAATTAATCTGTTTAAGTCTACTAAGCATTGTGTTAGTAAAATTTTTTATTTTACCATCTTATCATTAACTTCTGATTTGCATAGGGTATTCTTTACAGTAAAAGAATTCTACTGTGGCAATAAGAATGCTTCTCTAATCCAAGGGGAAAGGATTGAGAGAAATAATTAATCTAATTGCTGGGTTATACACATTTAGGTTAGACGGATTCATATTGGTTATTGTTTTCATTCAGATATATGAAATCGGAGGTGGATCAGGCACTTGTGCAAAGGGCATAATGGACTACATGATGTTGAATGCACCTACAAGAGTTTACAATAATATGACCTACACGTACGTGCAGTATTGCTACTGTTATTAAGTGTAATATCAAGTTCTACGTGTCTTTTTACCTTTTTAGACTTATATTTTTAGCCTGAAAGTTTATTTTATTTTTATTGTTTGTTCTCTGTTTTGATCTGAACTAGTGAATGTGCTGTAGATAACTCTTTAATCATAATTATTTCCAGTAAATTTTTTATTAAGTTCTGATATAGTTATTTATTTTGAGGAGATTATATTCTATTGTGCTGCCTTCTCAAAAAATTAAATGAAATTTTCATGAAGTGTTATATTTCTAATTGTTGCAAATGAATTATCGTATGTATTTGGTAGAATTGTTTAACCATCAATGTAGAAAAATATTGTTTGTAGCTACAGATACAAGTTTGCATAGGCCCATTAATGGTTGCATGATTAGGTACTATTGCTGGTTACACATTCTGTTGATCCTTGCACTACTATCACACTGGAGTTTCCTCTCTAATTAATAATTTTTGAGTTTGTCTTCTAAAAATGATAAGACCCTGGGCGCTATCATTTTTGATGTTATTTAATGAAGGGAAGCACATTTTTTAGTTGAAATATGAATGCTCTATTCACATATCTAGGAATAGGTAATCCGTAATTTCTAAGTGATGGTGTTGAAGTCTCTTTTCTTGTGATGTATTAACAAAAACCTTATAAGAATATTCTCCTGTATTTTCTTAGCTGGGATTCTTTTGATGTTGAAAACCTGGTATTCTGTGGACTTGTCTCTAGAATATTTTGGACTTTAGAGGACCTTACCTTACTGTTGCTTATTTTATATTTTTCTTCTCTGTTGTGTTTTGAGCTGGATACGCTAGTTGTAGATGAAGAGAAGTAAGCTCCTATATGAAGGAAATGTGACCTGATATGTATGACGCGATATATGCTGTCATGATCTTCACACCTAACCAAATTCGTCAAAAACTGCAGTTATATCTAATTAATTATACCTAAGCATTCTTCTTGATATAGCTGTCTATTTAGATTAATATGTATTATTCTTCTCTAATAAGGATGCATGATGTTCTAAAAATGAAGAAAGGAAAACTGAATTTGATATTCTCTTAACACCCTCTTTTAAAATACCTTGGATGCAGTTCAGTAGAAATCAGTCCCGCATTAGCCAAGAAACAATTGGAAACTGTTGCAGAAGTTGGAAGTCACTTATTAAAGTTTAACGTGGAGTGCCGTGATGCTACCGATCGTAGTGGATGGGGTATCACATCTTTAGCTATTAATATCTTTCATAATCTATAGAAAAATCATCCCATGTCAGTGTAGACCACGATCTTGTGAACTATAAATCTTGTTTTTCTGTCTTGTTATTAGCTTGTAGTGTTAAATTCTACTACACAGGAAATTCTTGGATTTAAACTTTTTCCTTTCCTAATAGGTACTGAAGAACTACCTTGCTGGGTCATAATGCTTGAGGTGGGTTCTATCCGAATGTGTTACGTCTTCACTTTATAATCACTGAGTTAATTACTTAATTGCTTCGCCATTATATTGTATTTAAAGTATTACTGCTTGTTTACAACTTTGATTTTCGCAATTTGGGATACTACTGCTTGTTTATAACTATGAATACTCGTGAGCGCCAGGCATTTGATACTGATATTTTATCTTTAATCTGCTATTGGACGTCATAATATTATTATATTTCTCATAAGAATTATCAACAATGGAAATTGGTGCATCTGCTGAAAAACAAAATCTACTGAATCTGAATTACAGGTGTTGTAATCTGATAAACACGGTTTGTGACATTAATTTTCGAATTGGTTGAAGGCTGTTTATATCTTGTGAATTTCCTTTTGTATTTGTACTTTCGAATCAGTTGAAGGCTGTTTAAATCTTATGAATATCCTTTTGTATTTGTACTTTGTATGCAGTGTGTTGGGAATTGCTTTTATGCATGCATAGGTGATTTAGCCATAAAACTTTCCTAAATATGGAATAGGTTGACGTTTCTTTTATTTCTATTTTTCTAAAACGTTAACCTCAAATTTCCTGCTCAAGCCATCACGAGGCTAAATCTTGCCTACCGAACTGTAAATGCTCTCTATTGAGTTACTAAAGAAAATCGTTAATGCTGTCAAGTTTTCGGTCAAAAGTGACGGGAGTTATATAAAGGTATTTTGCACTATCTGTAGATTTATATAATGATTGACTTGTGAGTAAAGGATACCTGTTTTTAAAGCAAAGTTATGTTCGGTTGCATGACTATTTCACCCTCTTAACGCAAGACTTTTTAACATCTAGCAACTGCACTACCGTCTTCTGTTAGTTTATATTGACATTATATTATCTTGTACCTTTTTTGAAATTTAGTGATTGTGTGATCAAATCTACATTGGGAGAGGTCAGGTTTCACATCGTAATGATTTAGTAGGCAGTCTGATATTTTACCATTTTAAAGAATGAAAACTTTGTTTTTTTTTGGGTGAATATAAGAACTATGCATGCTCATATGCATATCACTTAATTTTTTTTTAATGTTTAAACTTACAAATTAAGTTACATCTAATAAATGATTCATATTATTTTCCTTGAATTTCCATTTGAAGCAAAAATGTAAATTTACAAAATGAAAAATAACGTTCCCCATTCAACCACATTGTTAAGCATCTTTTCATTTATATATAATATCAAAACACGTAGGATGACTTTCGGGTTGCATTTAGGTGGTTGTTTACGTTTGAAAATTTTGCAGCTCTGTGTTTGCTTGCATTATCCTTGGTATATGTTAGATAACATACTTTGCAATTCAGTAGGTGCTTGATAATCTTCCACATGATCTCATCTACACGGAAAATCAAGTTTCACCATGGAAGGAAGTGTGGGTTCAGAAGCAACATGATAGGTGAAGTTTTCCGTTCTATGAATGCTGCTATTTATGCCTGATTAATTTATCGTATATAGTTGAGATGGATTATGACTTGTTGCATTGAACATCCGACAACTATTTACATAAAGAAGAGTTACTACATTGGTAAGATCTGATAAATTCATCACGTGGTAGCCCCAATCTCAATACTGTTAAGTATGTAACTGATGTTTTACTTGCATGCGTTTGCTTCCATAAAGTAAATTTTTGAGACTAGTAATGTCCTGTTCTTGAATATTCAATCTGTACTAACCTTAAAAAATTGTTGTCATCAAATTTCATCTGGTAATACTATAATGCAGGCCTATAGACATCTTAATGAATGTTGTCCACACGATATCTATTACCCCGAGTCCCTGACTCTTCATTTTACATCAAATACCCGTGTTGGACACTTGACACTAGGACATAGGTCTGGACACTCGGGAACTAATTCGAGGCCAAAAACATGTATATTTATAAAATGATTTTCGAGTCCGACATTTGGACACATTTATGTTGGACACTTCCAGCCGAGTCCAACTAACAAAGCACACATTGGCAAACTGGAGACGACATTTATTCATGTTCTAGAATTTGATTTACAATCTAATTGATATCTGATTATAGTCGTAAATGATTGGCTAGAAAGAATTTTGTTTAAATTCCTACTTTGACTTGTAATTATAATCTTCCTAAACCATTGCTATCTTGTGAAAAGTCCAGTGTTTTAAAGCAAGGTGCAGGTGACAGATTAACCTTTTTCAGGTCTCTTGACTGCTTAAGATTTTGCTTACCTGCCCGTATATAAGCTTCTATTGCGTATAATATCTATTTTGAGATATTAAACTGTTTAAATATACACTGGTGCTTTGATGTAGTATTAATATTCATATATTACAATGCTTTTCATAACGTTACTTCTAGTTATAGTATCGGTGAAGTTCTATTTTAAATTTTACAGTTCAATTATGAATAAAAGATAAAGTATATATATATATATATATATACACCTTGCAACCTTCAAAGGTTGCAGCTTCAGACTCACTGTTAGAATGTATGAATAAGATGCTGATTGTAAGAGAGAAATGAGTGAATAACACAAAGAAATCAGGGCAGAAAGTGTATGTATATATCTGAATATATAAGCTCCACTACTGCTATTATAACAACACTGCAGAATGTACACATATGTATGTATGTAGCTGCTGCAAGTGTTCTACTACTGCACTAAACACTCTCTTACTTATTAATACAAGGAGAGGCAATTGCCTCTTATATAGAACAAAACTTCAACAACCCCCAACAACCATCTACAACTATTACAACAACCATAGCTAGTGGTGTGCTGTGTAGTTGTCATGGCTGATGTCATTTAACACGCCCCCTCACTCGAAAAACCGTCTTGAGATGAAAGACCTATCTTGGGATTGAAGAGTGAACCACTAGAAGCCCTTGAGCATAATCTAAGTGTTCCAGAGAAGACCCCGTCATAGGATTGACTCGTCTTAAGATAGCAAATATGAGAATTTTGGGAATACCGGGACTCGACTTCGCGACCACACAATACATTTTAGGCTATGTCAGAAAACACATAAAGTGCTGCTGTCAGCATTATGGTGGATGGCCACCAATCAGTCCTTAAACTGATTTATTGTCGGAAACAAAATGGTAGATTTGGTAGACTGCATCCCTTAAGATCGTCCACGAATTCGTCCTTCTGCTGAGGAAAATGAATGTAAAGAAATAACAGTGAACTGTGTGCATATATCTGAATATATACTACTACTTCTGCTGCTTTGTCGTCATCATAGTTGTTAAGGCGTCGCCTAGGCGTCGTCTAAGCGGCGCCTAGGCGGCTAGGCGGTAAAAAATGGGTAGGCGTCTGACCCGCCTTGGTTTTAGTGGGTAGGCGACGCCTAGGGGCGCCTAGGCGCCTAGGCGGACGCCTAGTTCGCCTAAATCCGTCTAATCTCGTCTTTTTTTTTCCTTTTTTTTTTCTTTTTTTGGAACCAAGCCCAGCTTATTTTACACTTTACTTTATTAATATCATTGTATTTTATGTATATCTTTACACTTTACTTTATCTTTACACTTTACACTTTACTTTACTTTATCTTTACACTTTAATATAGACAAGATTTAGACCAACTAACGGAAAGATTCAAGACCTCAAGACAAGTGATACTTGTGCATTCTATAATAAGTTATTATTAATAACATAGACCGTGCAGGACAGCCATACGCCATTCAATATTGTATCCCACATAATATAATATGTACACATCCTAGGTTTGAACATACTATACCAAATATAATTATATATATATATATATATATATATATATATTATAACATATAAATGTATGTGTATATAAATTATACCAAATATGTATAGTTAAACGTATAATCCGCCTAATGTCGTCTAGGCGAGCGCATAATCGCCTAGGCGGTTAGGCGGTACAATGTCGCCTAGCCTCGTCTTTACGCCTTGACAAGTATGGTCGTCATGGCAGTGAACTGTGTGCATATATCTGAATATATACTACTACTTCTGCTGCTTTGAATCGTCTAGATTAATGAACTCGCCTTGACAAGGAACATCACCTGACTAAATTTAACCCCTTTTACCACTGTCAAGGGCCTGACCTGAATATGCAGGAGCAGCCCATCTTATTTTTAGATCTGGTTTGGGGTCAGAAGTGTAAACAACTGAACGTGGACAGAATGCTACCTGGGCAGAAGAACAAGCCCCAGGACTAGAAAGCTTGAGTTTCCCTTGAAAAACCCTAAGCTTCGATCAAAAGGCTCTCCTTTAAAAAAACCCTAACCTGAATCTGGACAGAAGTTCCTTAAGAACTTTGACACAACACTAACTATTATTTTTTAATTTGAACTTTGTTTGGATGACCAAACTTGAACTGAATATAGCCTCAAGTTTCCCTTAAGACACTTGAGTTCGGATGGCTAAATAACTGAAAAACAAATCTGGGTAGAAATGACACAAGTTCCCTTAAGAACATTGATTTTTCAAGACGAAAAAGCACTGATTTCTCTGCATAAACGAACCTGCTCTGATACCATGTTAGAATGTATGAATAAGATGCTGATTGTAAGAGAGAAATGAGTGAATAACACAAAGAAATCAGGGCAGAAAGTGTATGTATATATCTGAATATATTAGCTCCACTACTGCTATTATAACAACACTGCAGAATGTACACACATATGTATTTATGTAGCTGCTGCAAGTGTTCTACTACTGCACTAAACACTCTCTTACTTATTAATACCAGGAGAGGCAATTGCCTCTTATATAGAACAAAACTTCAACCACCCCCAACAACCATCTACAACTATTACAACAACCCCCAACAACCATAGCTAGTGGTGTGTTGTGTAGTTGTCATGGCTGATGTCATTTAACACTCACGCACCTAGCTAAATGCTAGCCGCTGTCTACAATACCTAGGTGCTAAGAATTTAAATGATGGCATACCTTCTTCTAGCTGGTAGAGTAAATTTTTAACATTTCTTTGTAGTCTGTCACCCGACACCCTTTATTACAGAAACTCTGTTGCTAAATCATTCATTTTTTATGTTAGTGAGCTCAAACATTCCACAAGCATTTTAGATCTCCAAAATCCATCCCCTTGATTTTTTTACTTTCCCATCCCTAGCGCTGTTCTTAAATTACAATTTACCTAACCACTCTCGATTATTTTCCTTGTATACATTTACATGTTGCATTCCCTTTGACAAAGAGAGAAAAAGAAAAGTGAATTGTTTTTCTACGTTGCTAAATACAGAGAATAAAACTATTTTATTACCATAGCTGAAGGAATAACCATGTTATTGGCATTAATCTCCACTTTTTAAAAGGTCTGCCGGACCTACCTATGACATGGCAGTTTCCATTTGATATCTACTTGTGAGGTCTCCCTTGAGTTTTGATGGTGACAAGTTATGAAGATTCATCTTCTTCCCCAATGGATTTGGGGCAACTTGAAGTTTTCAAAATATAATGCGGTATGATGGAAGACATTAAGCAAGTTCAACGTCATCATAGAAGTCTAGTTTTCATGTTTTTTTGAATTTACTATTCATCAATAAACTAACTTCTAAAAAAGTACTTAGAATACTGATTTAATGTAAAACAATTTTTTCAGAATACTCACATTTCAACTGTACGGGATGCACTAATTACTGGCCTTGTCATACTCCTTTAGCAGGTCCGAGCTTTCTGAATTGTTTAAGCCAATACAAGATCCACTAATTATGAAGTGCATGGAGTTATTGGATTTAGACAAGGATCAAAAAACACAAGGTAGCAGCACAATTTTGGCTGCAAAAAATTTTTGGGCAAAGGTTTTTCCCAAGCCCAAAAGATGTTGGCTACCAACTGGTTGCTTGGTAAGTGTCTATAATACTGTTTAATTTATTGTACTTGCCTGAAAACTGTTTTATTGTAATTGGTCAATGATTTATTTGTACTCAATGATTTATGTGTGGTTTTATGATGCCCCTTGAAATCTTTCAGGAGCTTCTTGAAGTTTTGCATGGTGCACTGCCAAAGATGTCTCTGATTGCTTCTGATTTTAGTTATCTTCCTGATGTGAGAATACTTGGTGACAGAGCTCCATTGGTTTCAACCAAGGTACATTCTGATCCATGCTTTGCTGTAATTGTATGTTTTTCAATTCTGCATTTCCAAGGCCATTCATCATCCGTCGTGAAACTGATCTTTGTTGGCATTATTAGTAGTGGGACATTGATGGTCAAGTTACTTATATAGTTACAATTCAATGATAAATTTATAATTAGGTACTGTTTTATTATGGTCAAGTCATTTCCAATATTTGTTTGAGGGAAGTTGTTTCTGACTCAAATACTTTGTTCGAGCAGTTGTAATGAGATACTGCCATGTAGCATCATTCCAAATTTTGATATCAGTAGTATCACAAGGCACAACTTGAATCCACAATCTCTTTTGTTTATTCTGCATACTTTTAGAGTAGACCTGAGGACCATGTTGCGTAACATTTGAGATTATATATATTTGTTATTTTGATGCCATTAATACTCATATTTTATAAGTATATATTATTATTACATGTTTGTTAACATTACTCAATTCTGTGTCTCGAAGGAATTAAGTACATTGTAGATTCTGCATGCAGATTAAGAAATCTAGTTTTACTATCCCATATTCATAGCTTTGGAGTGTAGTAACCATCACAGGTTGTGACTTTTGTTCTAATGAATGAGTCGGCTTTCCATCTCAAATTTCAGTAAGGTGGTTTATTTTCTTGCACAAAATTATGTAGGCAGTATCAAATTTGGTACCTTTCTTTGTTATTTTCACCCCTTTACTACATTTTAAATATGTGTCCACTTCTTTGTCTCGAGGCCACAACTCTCCAGAGTCAGTGATTACTTGTCTAATGAGAACTAATTTAGTATGGTTTATTTGATATCTTTCATGGCGTGGAGTACCTATATGTATATCTGACAAGATCAGCTCACCATATCATCTTCTTTGCAGAAAGATGGCTGTAGTAAAGACCACAACAGTTATCTGGATGCAAAGGTTAGTTATCCTGTCTTCATTCTTCTGTTTGTTACATTGCATGTTACATGGAATGATGCAAATGAAATGACTACATGTATTGATCACACTCTTTTATTTAACTTTATCTTCCCAGGGTGATGCTGATATTTTTTTCCCGACGGACTTTGGGCTTTTGGAACGCATGGAGCACTATTGCTCAGGATGGTTGAAGCCAGACTTGGATAAGTCAACAAAGCAAGGGAAGAAAAGGCGAACAATCATGGTAAATATTTATGGTCTATCCAAATTGTCGTGATGCACACACATTCATTCTGCAGTACATAGGTGAACACATCAGGAAAATTTTAGTCCGATATAAGTACTCACGAATGACAATTTTCAGCGTTCTGTATATGTCCAAAACCTTTGTTGAAAATGTTATAGTGGTACTATAAGAGTTATATTGGATTCGGGAGCAAAGAGGAAAAAAAAAAATTATCTCAATATTGAGAACAGAGAAAGCGTGCAGCTTGAACAATGTGTATGTTTAAAAAATTATAGAAAATGAGTGCCTATGCGTGTATAGAGTAAATTATAAAATGGTTGCCGGTCATAAGAGATGCTCGCAATTTGATGGCTAAATTCTTATCGTAGCATATTAGCGGTTTAAGTTTTGTATCCGTCATTCAAAATAATAGTTTCCCCGTTAATGAATAAGCATAAAATAATATGTTTATTCAGTAATTATCAAATAAACATGTTTAATACTCTTACCTATTTATGCCGACCCACCTAACCCAACTAATATATTTTCATCTTTCTTTTAATGTCAAAGCTTATTCATCTCTCAAACACAAACAATTTTAAAATACCTTGTTAAATTTATACATCATTGATTATCCAACTCATTTCTCAAATTATCTCTCTCATTCACCACTTCATGCACTGATTACTCAACACTACCAACCCAAGTTGGTTTCCCGGAGCTCCAGTAAAGATTTTTACTTTTTCCTCTTTGAAACTGACTCTCGATATTTTATGATGAATGTTAAATTTTGAATTGAGAAATTTAAGGTCAAATTAAAACATTATATAAATTATTAATAACGATGAGGATCTGAGAAGAGAATACAAATGTAGACAGAGTTAGGGTATTGAGAAATCTGTTGGAAATAGTGTGGTAACTGGTAAACGTGAGTTTAGAGGTGTGCTATTTCTAATGGGTTAAGAAGGTTGATGACTTATCATGCCTATTTACTCTAAGATGTCGAAACCTATAAAAAAAATCGACGGTGGATTAATGTGAAGGAAATAGGACCGAGATCGAAGAAGCAGCAGCCATTAAATTGTGTAAGAACATTGTTGGGTAGGATCAATTTTGTTCTACTAGAATAGTAATTCAAAGTTGTTTGATCTACTTTAATTGTTTTTGAAATATCTAAATCGCTAGTTATTGGTTATTTAGTTCGAAAGATTAGGATGAATAAGTTGTAGAGATAGTTATTGGAAGTCATTATTTGACTATTTTGTCACTATGTACTAGCCTATAGCCTATATAAGGCATACTCATGTATTTGGAACTTTTATCATTGTCCATTGAGAGTAGTAAAATCATTCTTTCTGAGTTCCTGGTTTATTGTTTTTTTTTTTTCCTGCTTTTCCCATAAAAAAACATGTTCATTGGTGTGGGAATCAGTGGATAAGGGAATTTAGTGTGAGAATATGTAATAAATTAATTATTTTACGTACTATGTTTTAAACTTGATGGTGGTCACTACATTGAAAAGCATTTCAAAAGTCAAGTAAACAATTTGCAAGAATAAATTGGGGAAAAAAAAACAAATTGCAAGGATTAAAAAGTAGCCATCAAATTGTGCGAGTGTGTAATGTCCAGCCGCCACTTGGTAATTTACTCGTGTATTTATGGTTCATCATACTGAAAATCGAGAAGTTAGTTGTGAGATCAAGATTTATCTTTTCACAGACTTTTGTTCTTATGTTTATATTTGGTACTTTTGTAGCTTGATACATCTTTATTCATGGAAGAATTCGGTATGCCCACAAAGACAAGAACCAAAGATGGTTACAACCCCCTTCTGGATGACTTCAAGAATACCAAATTTTATCTGAGTGTGCCAACACATAACACTAAGTAGCTGGGATGAAAATATTTTTGCTCTATATTGCGAGGGCGTGCTGCATTATGATGGATGGTAAGCAGCAGGTGGCAAGGGGGGAGTGATAGGTTCATAATTCTAATGTGATACCAGTATTCTAAAACACTATCAACTGCACATGATCCATAGCAGCTTGACAAGAAAGGTGTCTCTTACATTGCAGCAACATTCTAAAGTATATGTTAATCATACCTGTTGGTTGTTCCGGATCTTATGATAATGTATTTTAGGGAGATTCTAAGTCGATGATGCTTATCTACACGACACCTGTAAGATGAAACTTTTGGACAGTGACCAATAAAAAGAAGCCCAGTGTATTCAAATCATTAATTTTTGTAGTGAAACCCGAAGTGGGTAAATTGGTGAAAGATTTAGAGAGTTTTATTTTTTGTTAAAACCAATCTGTCAGAATTTACAATTATATGATGCCCATGTTTTCCCATTTATAAATTAAGAATATGTTTTCTATGCAGCAGGTGCATCATTAAGGAGCGAGCTTCAAGAATAATGTTGCATTCGATTCAGGTTCAAGCTTGAACTAGCCTGTTGTTTTACAAATCAAGTTTAAACAATTAAACGCGATTAATTTCAATTCGATTCAACTCGTCAAACTAACCACCACAAACATCTTAGAACATGGGAAATGTTAAATCCAGAGCGACATTTTTATTTCCAGAGCAAGTTTCCTTGAAAAGATCAAATTATCCTTGTTTTTGTGAATGCAGGGGGCTAGACTTGGTTTAAAATAGAAAAAATGATCAAAATACACCACTTTTGAAGTCAAACTGCCCAAAATACCCATTGGCGCAGGTGTCTGCCCTTTTTGACCACGAACCAAGCATGCCCAGCATGCGTGGTCTATGATACACATTACAGACTTGCGTATCAAGGGTCACGCATCTCCCAGATGCGTGATGACGTCATATGACGTCATTTATTCACTTTCAGTTCCGGCGACTCTCTCTCCCTCAAAATTGCCATTACGTCGCACTCCTTTGTTCATTACACTCCATTCCTTCTAAGGGCAGCAAAACGAAGGCCACATCTCCCTCTAACTTTTGCCCGGTTTCGTTTGTTGATTCTGGCCCCGCAGGGACGTGAATAAGAACATCTGAAAACTAGATCGGAAAAGATACTTGCTTTGGGAATTTCGAATCTAGCTAATCAAATGGGAAATTGATTGTATAGGAATGTAGAGGGGGAGAAGAGGTTTATTTTGGTGTATGGTACGTGAATCAAAGATGCCTGTAAAGGTGTGAAAAATGAGTTCAAAAAATTGATCAGAAAACAAGTTCGACGTCGAACGAGAGAGGTGATGAACAGTGACCAATACGCATGTTGTACATGCGTATACGCGGACACGCATGTAAAACATGCGTATCTTGGGTTACTGTTTACAGAGGCAGAGTTGGCATTTACAAAGATCATGCATGATACACATGCGTATACCCTCTACGCATGTGTGTAATGCGTGGTCCCCGTGGGTATTTTGGGCAGAATCTTCCGCGCGCGGGTATTTTGGGTACGGGGAATTAAATGATGGGTATTCTGGTTTTTCACCCTTTAAAATAAGTGAAATTTTGTCATTTCACAGAAATTTGTTCTGTAAATAAAAATTTTACTCGGGATTTAACATTTCCCTCAAACATGTATAGTTCTAAAAACAGCCACTAATAAAATCTCAGCAAACAGTCACCTACTAAGGTTGTAATAACGGGCTTATCTATTAGCCATGCTCTTAGACCATACGGATATAAGGTTGTAATGAAGATTAATTAAGAGTTTCGAAACTTATTTTTTATAGGGCAAATTTATTAACTTAACTCAACTGATAAAGAACTTATCTCTTGTCGTTTCAGATTTTGGGTTCAATTCTCGTTTACCACGAGATTTTATGAGAGCAGATACTCATTTCAATAAGGTTAATTAGGAAGAAATCATTGTGTGCGACAGCTACTGCAACAGTAGCATCAGTAGCTAAGGACCGGTAACTTGAATTCTACATTGAAAATATTACAGATAGGACACATGCAAGAAGTGGGATGATCTCAATGTTAGTTAATGCTTGCCTGACAGTTTCCTCGTGGATTCCAGATGTGAATTTCCATTTGAATGACCTGCATATACAAACGTGATACGTGAGAGAAATAAAGGAAGTGTAAAACGTGATCGCGACGATATCACACAATTCAAAACTCTATACATATTTAATTCGAAAGCAATTTATAAACTGAAAAATGAGATAAACATTAATATGAGCATGGTCCCAAAGTGAATCGTTTATTAAAAAAAGATATTCTCATATTGCAGATGTTGATATGTTGTAATAACTTGACGTACTTTTGCACACAAACTATAATATGAATATGAATATGAGTATGGTCCACTTGATATGTTATAAGAGTAGTGTTAGGTGCACAAAAGATATGTATAGAAAAATTTATTGAATGAGTTGGATTGCACTAATGACTATTTTTATTGGTGGATATTAATGTGAATGCAGGGGATCCATTCAATTATAACTAATTAAATTGATACACTTATCATTTTATGAAAGTTTTTGTTAAACTTTATGTAACTTTAGCATTTTCCATGTTATAATAACTTAACGCACTTTTTTCACAAAAATTAATATGAGTATGATCCCAAAATGAATTCTTATAATGAGGATGGTGGATATGTTAGTAATTTAGCGTACTTTTTCATAAACATTAATATGAGCATGATCCCAAAATGAATCGTATTATTCTTATATTGGGGATAGTTGATATGTTCTTGTAACTTGATTAATATACTTCTCCAAAACTTATACTACATTGAATCTTTGCACATTCGATTTCAAGATTTACAAAAATTTAATATCTTATAAAACATCCCACTCTTCAATTATTTGGAATCGAAGGAGATGATTTCACTGCAGCGTCCAGCGAGTGCATGATGAAGAACAGTGGAGGTAGTTGGGGTTGGTCGATTTATAAATATGTAACTAGTAAGGGTAATTAACTACGTTCCCGGACCCTCCATCTGGTCAAGCTTTTTATTTACTCATCAGGCGAGAGGTCCCCCTATCAACACTTACTTAAAAGTTAGTGTCAGGGTATACAATAAATGAAAAACCATGAAAAAAATAGTTTATTTTCTCAAAATTTAGATAATTTGGAAAAAAGCCCGTCAGTAATTTTAGCCACTATATATATGGGCCTGTTTGGGAAAAATTATTTTAATGGCTTATTGACTTATTTTCGGGTAAAAATTTTATATTTTGATAATTTTTTTTTATATAAGTATTTAATGTATGTTTGAGATTCAATAAGTTCCAAAAATAAGTTGGAAAATAAGTTGGAATGTTAGGAATCTCTAACTTTGTCTTAAAATAAGTTGACTTATTCTGGAAAAAAGTTCCCCCAAACACCCCCTTAGATTCTTCTTATATTCTACAAGTGCCATTACATATCTAGCTTATTGTCACTTGTTTTTCATAAACTAAGGATCTAACACAAAAACATAGAAAATGCATCGTTTTTTTGTTCTGTTTCTTGTGTCGATTTCACTTATCATGTGTAAGGGAGTTGTGGGACAGAATGGAAGAAGATTTGGTGCAGGCAGTGGTGCTGGAGGTGGTTTTGGTGGCAAATATGATACCCCTATTGGAGGTATAGGTGGAGGTCTAGGTGGCGGTGCAGGTAGCGGAGTTGTCAGAGAACCTGGAGGTGCGGTGATTGGTGGTGCTGGGGGAGGAGGTGGCGGTGGCCTTGGAGGTAGAGTAGGGCTTGTTGGTGGTGGCATTGGAGGTGGTGCTGGTGGAGGTGTTATAGGAGCTCAAGGTGGTCCAAGTGGCGCTAGTGGCGTGGGAGGTGGGTTTGGTGCTGGTGGAGGATTTGGCGGTGGTGGATTAGGTAGCGGTGGGTTTTTTGGTGGTGGATTTGGTGCAGGCGCCGGTGCAGGGTATTTTGGTGGTGGACATTAAGTAAGTGCATGGTGTTAGCATGCACTTAGGTTTATAAGTTTTTTTTTGTCAAAGAGGTTTATAAGTTGCATGAATGTCTACCTAATGTTTATAAATTAGCCTAGTTTATGTTAACTTGTGCGCGATTTGGGTTAATTTCCATTTGCTTTTAGAAATCTCAACACAAGAGTACTGTATGTAACTCACTTGTCTAAAAATCATGTGGAATCCATCTGAAATTTCATTCAGCATATCGTTTGAAATCTCATTTAATTTTCAACTCAGGGATTAAAAAGCTCAATTAATTCAACCTTTGGTTTCTGAAAACATAAATATGTTTGTAGAACAATTCACTCGCTCGACTCTGACTCACTGAGTGGTATGATTACTCACGACTCATAAAATTTGTTCCTAAACCGAAGCAATGGACTAATGCCTTGGATGATTTAAAATATAGATCTCAACAAAAAGTTAGTGTTGAATCCATTAATTGTGTAGCTATCTCAACAATGAATTTAGCTATGTACACTAGAAAACTAAGGAGAAAATTAGAACAGCCGGGTGGGTCACAACCCTGGCAGGATGGACATCTTTCGGGTTGGAGAACACTATTTCTGTCATTGATTTTTAAATTCATATCCTTTTTTGAACCCGTATCGAATCCTGAATGGGGATTAATTTTTTTCGAATCCCCCGCATCGAACAAGGAATGGGCATCCCCACGGATAATCGAGAATTTTAAATTTTTCTTAAATAAATTATATATTTTTTATAATAAATTTTATAATAAAATCAATCTGCAATCTTCTAACTTAATAATATTTTAACAAGTAATTCGAGTTAATATATATTTATAATAGAATATATAACTAAATATTTATAAATAAATTATATTTTACTATTAGAATTTGGAATTTTTGAAATAAATTACAAATTTTATAACAGTAATGTTACATATAAATATATTTATTTATAATATATATATATATATATATATATATATATATATATATATATATATTTAAAATAATAAATTCGCGGATCGAGGATTGAGATTGGAAATTACACATCCCGAACTCCGATTTTCTTTTTAGAAATATTCTCGAACCCAAAAAATTCCCCAAATTCCCGATCCAAACAGGGTGGGGATCAAAACAATTACATAATATAATTATGTAATTATTTAAATATAATTACATAATTAAATAGATTTATTTATTAATTATTTTATCATACAACAATCTATAAATATATATATTTAATAATACTTATTAATTTTATTTATTTTCAATAATTTATTAAAATAATATTTTAATCTCAACTCATACTATTAATAATATAATTCAAATCATACCGATATATGGGCTTGGCCCAAGAAAGTTTGTCGTGGTTGGGTTTTTGTTTAACGAGTTTTATTTTATTTAAAATATCAGCATTTTCATTTCTTAGTTGTCAAATCACATATCTATACTATATTATAAAAAATGAAATATTAAAAATTTTGGTACGTTACAGTACTTATTTTATTTAATTGTTGAACACTTCTTCTAAATAATAAGTAACCAATTAACTTATTCAGCTATTACCTTTTTTAATTTTTATAACTAAAATATCTTCTTTCCAAAAATATGGTCATCCTAATTAATGAAATAAACTAATAATATTATAATTACTAATAACTAACTTATATTATTTATATTTTCTAACTAAAATATTTCATTTTATCCTAAATAATAACTATCCAATTACCTTTTTCAGCTGTTTCCTTTTCTAATTTTATTAGATAAAATTTCTTTTTTACAAAAATATGGTCGTTCTAATTAATGAAATAAACTAATAACATTATAATTACTAATAACTAACTAATTACCTTCAGCTAAAAGGTAATATCTTTTTTATATTTTCTCACTAAAATATCTCATTTTCAAAATTAATTTTTTTACTTAATTATCCTTACTTAAATATTTATTATTGATAAAAACATGTAATTCTATTTTATAATAGCCCTAAATACACATATTTCAAAATATTTAGCCCAAAATACCCACGGAGCGGAAGGTGGCCTTAAATACCCACCTCGGTTCACGCCCGTGCGGGGCCAAAAAATAAGATAGATAAAGGGGAAAAGGGAAAGAGAGATGTGCTGATCATGTGGGCGTGTTGTGGTGGTTAGGAGAGTGTCCTGGGAGAGAGTTCGAGGGAGGCGACGGAATCGCCCAACATCGTCGGTGATAGGGGCTGAAAATAAGCCCTAAAAACACATTTAATGTTGCATTAAATGAACCTAAGTTGGTCCAAGGTCAAAGCCCAATTACGAGGCCCAAAACCTTAATAATGATAATAAATTCGTAGATGTAAAATCAGCCAAATAAAAGACCCCATATTCGAGTCAACAAGGAAACCAAATCATATCAGCAGTGATCTTCAAGGCATATAATTCCAATACTTATCTTCTTATCTGTTAGAAGGCTCTAGAATTGGGCCTAAGCTGTGGCTTGCCCACCAAGACACCTAATTCTACTCTAACTCCAAGGCATCCAATGCCTATATAAAGGACCTGATCCTTCAATCTAGAACTACGTTTTTTGGCTTGATTCTTGATATATTGCAAGATACGTAGGCATCTTGTGAGGACCTGAGTTAAGTCACGAAACACTTGATCAGCCATTAAAGCTCGAAGCTCTCCCTAACCCTAGCATTCAATACGCAATAAATACACCCTACTTTTTATTCCATAACATTTGGCGCCGTCTGTGGGAAACGGATATCAACCATTAAAGCTCGAAGCTCTCCCTAACCCTAGCATTCAATACGCAATAAATACACCCTACTTTTTATTCCATAACATTTGGCGCCGTCTGTGGGAAACGGATATCAACCACGGTTACCACCCGGAGAACACCAACACTTTCTGAAACCATCACTAACACCACCACACCCCCGATCGGGGAACAAGTGCCCCCAAGGGCGAATTCTCAACCGCTGGTCACTCAGCCACAAGGAACTGAAGCGCAACCTCATGAGTCGTTACCCGTAGTGACAAATCCCACCACCCAAGGGACGAATCCCCTTCAGATGGTGGTCGCCCCTCTCGGAGGGCAGTCCGTTCCACCCACCGCTCAGGTCTCTACTACAGTGATCCCCGCAAGCACGAACCCGATATATGGGTTGCCCAATTATCCCCCGTATCAGGCCGGACCAAGTGGCCACGCCCTCCAGATACACGAGCCATACAATCCACCTTACATCTGAGGTTTAGGACCCAATCAAGGCCAGCAATACTATGACTACTCAGGCCCGTATTCTGATGACTCATCCTCGGAAGAAGATAGGGATGAAGCCCCGAGGAGACGTCGTCCAAGTAAGGAACCTATTGGACGCCGAAGAACTCATGATCGACCTCCCTTAACGGCTGCTGAAAAAATCAAGGATCATGAGGCCAAGATCCAAAAACTAAAGGAGGACATAGAAAGGGAACAGCGAAGACAGAATCAGAATCGACTCCCACCAGTGACGGGAGGAGACATTCCTTTTGTTGATTTGGAAAGAACCCCAAGGAGAGAGAGAAGGACCGAAGTCCTTAGAGGTGGAAACACGAGGGTCGAAACCCCCAGAGGCAACCCTGAAGACTTAATGCAACTTGGAGATCCTGATGATCCAACCCCTCCATTCATTGAGGAGGTGATGAACGCACATATATCACGGAAGTTCAAGATGCCTACTATAAAGACTTACGATGGAACGGGAGATCCCGCTAACCGTGTAAGAACGTTCTCTAACGCACTGTTTTTACAACCTGCCAGTGACGCCTTGAAGTGTAGGGCGTTTCCCCAAACAATAGCGGGCATGGCACAACGTTGGTACAACCACCTACCACCAAACTCCATTGCCTCTTTCAAAGAACTAAGCAATGCTTTCGTCAGCCAGTTCATAGGTGGAAGAATTCATGAGAAAGATTCCGCATCCCTCATGACTGTGATACAAGGAAAGAACGAAAATCTCAGAGACTATCTCAAGCGATTCACAAAGGAAACGCTCAACATTACAAACCTGGAAAACAAGGTAGCCATGGTGGCGTTACAGAATGGAACTTCGAATGTTTATTTTAAAATGTCACTGGCTAAGCATCCCCCTGAAAATATGGTTGAACTCCAACAAAGGGCGAGCAAGTACATCAAGGCGGAAGATAGTCTGAAAAAAGAGTCAGGAACAGGGAATACCGGAAACGGTGACAATTCTAAAAAGCGGAAGTCGGAACAGGAATACGATGCTAGAGATAAGTATCCGCGCACGGGCAGGGATTCTGATTCAGCCCCTAAGAAGGGAAGTCCCGGGCAAAGGTTTACGGATTACGCAAGACTGAACACTCCAAGAAGTCAAATCCTCATGGAGATAAAAAAAGACCGAGATGTGAGATGGCTGAAGCCACTAAGGACTGATCTTGAGAAAAGAAACAAGAATCAGTACTGTCGGTTCCATAAGGATGTGGGACACGATACCGACGATTGTAGACAATTAAAAGATGAGATTGAGTTTTTGATCTGCAAGGGAAAATTGAATAAATTCTGCAAAGAAGGGGATCGGGGAAACCCAAGGTGAGATTACGATAGGAAAGATGAGGATCGTAACCGCAATCAGCAGCCCCGAGGGCCAGTGATCAACATGATCTTCGGTGGCCCAACAGCGGCTGGGACAAGTAGAAATTCCAGAAAAGCATATGCACGAGAGGTAATGCACATTGTTGGTGAAGCACCGAAGCGTGCGAAGACGGAAGTCTCGATTGGATTCGATGACTCGGACCTTGAAGGGGTGAAGTTCCCCCACGATGACCCGCTGGTGATCTCACCTGTGATAGGCAACTCCCAAGTGAAGAGAGTCTTGATAGACAATGGAGCCTCAGTGGACATTCTGTTCCATGATGCCTTTTTGAAGATGGGATATACCGAGTCTCAGTTGACACCATCGAATATGCCCATATACGGGTTCAACGGAGTGGAATCGAAAGTCGAGGGAACAATTCAGCTACCCATGACTATAGGGCAGGAGCCACGGGAGGCAACTCAGATGTTAAATTTCTTGGTTATCAAAGCTACATCCACATACAATGCTATCCTAGGTAGGACGGGACTACATGCTTTCAAGGCGGTTGCCTCTACCTATCATTTAAAGGTTAAGTTCCCAACCAGAAATGGAGTATGAGAAGAGAAAGGGGATAAAAAGATGGCAAGGAGTTGTTATGTGGCCGCACTTAGGCCGGATGGAACCGGGGGGGCAGGTCCTCCCAATCGAGGATATGGATGTTCGGGAGAATGAAGAGCGGAGAGGAAAACCAGCAGAGGACTTGCTTCCTGTACCTTTGGAGTTGGAAGATTCTGAGAAGGTCACTTACATCGGGGCATCTTTGAAAGACCCCTTGAAGATCAAATTGATCTCCTTTTTGCAAGACAATAGTGACGTCTTCGCGTGGACAGCAACTGACATGCCAGGGGTAGATCCGCAATTGATAACACACAGCCTGAATGTGGATCCAAACCGGAAGACAGTGAAACAAAAGAAGAGAAATTTTGCACCTGAGAGGCAAGATGCCATAAAACAGGAGGTTGACAAACTCCTAGAGGCAGGGTTCATTGAGGAAATCCAGTTCCCGGAATGGTTGGCTAATCTTGTGATGGTAAAAAAGGCTAATGGAAAGTGGAGGATGTGTATAGACTTCACTGATCTGAACGATGCATGCCCGAAGGACTGTTTTCCCTTGCCAAGGATCGATACATTGATAGATGCTACGGCTGGACACGAGATGTTAAGCTTCATGGATGGCTTTAGTGGATATAATCAGATTAAGATGCATAAGGATGATATTCCTCAGGTATCGTTTATCACTGACTTCGGTGTGTATTATTACCTGGTCATGGCTTTTGGACTGAAAAATGCAGGAGCTACATATCAGAGGTTGGTAAACAAGATTTTCGCTCATCTCATTGGAAAGACTATGGAAGTCTATGTGGACGATATGCTGGTGAAAAGCCTACACAGGGCAGATCACATTGAACACCTACGCGAGGCATTTGAAGTGCTGAGGCACCATAAAATGATGTTGAATCCGGCTAAGTGTGCTTTTGGCGAGGAATTGAGGCCAACCCCGATAAAATCAAGGATATTTTGGACATGGAACCACCACGTTCTATAAGGGATGTACAGAAGTTAACCGGCAGGATTGCTGCGTTAGGGAGGTTCATCTCCAAATCTGGTGACAAGTGTTTGCCGTTCTTTAAAACCTTGAAGAAGGTAAAAAAATTTGAGTGGACTGAAGAAATCCAAGAGGCCTTTGAGCAGGTGAAGAGGTATATGTCTGAGGCCCCGCTGTTGGCCAAGCCAAGTACGGAAGATATCCTCTATCTTTACTTAGCAATTTCTGATCAAGCTGTGAGTGCGGTGCTGGTAAAGGAAGAAAGCAAGGTTCAGAAACCCGTATACTATGTGAGTAAAGTTTTACACGGAGCAGAGTTGAAGTACTCCATTATTGAGAAGTTTTCCTTAACATTGGTAACTACTTCTAGGAAACTACGACCCTATTTTCAGGCACATAAGATTGAGGTCCTTACAGGGCAGCCATTGAGGAATATTTTGCACAGCCCTAAAGCCAGTGGTAGGCTCATTAAGTGGGCAATTGAGTTGGGAGAATTCGATATTAAGTACAAGCCAAGGACGGCCATCAAAGCGCAGGCACTTGCTGACTTCGTGGTTGAATGTACCATTGACAACCAAGAAGCCGGGGGGGGTAGGAGATACCTCAGGGAGGCAATGAGGAAGACAAAGAACCTACGAGCAAAGAGAAGAAATTCTGGATGCTCTATTTTGATGGGGCATCGAAAACAAAAACAAGCGGTGCAGGTCTCGTCCTACAAAGTCCTGATGGATTTACAATTGAATACGCCTTGAAGTTGGACTTTCCAGCAACCAATAATGAGGCAGAGTATGAAGCTTTGATAGCTGGGCTTGGTTTGGCAGGAGTACTGAGGGTCAAGAATCTTAAAGTTTGTAGAGATTCAAGGCTAGTTGTGGCCCAAGTCAATGGAGAGTTTGAGGCAAAGGATGAAACCATGTCCAAATACTTAAGGCTTGTGAAGGCAGTAATGACTCAATTTGATGAGTGCTACATTGAGCACATTCCGAGGGAAGAAAACACCAAGGCTGATGCCTTATCCAAGTTTGCCTCCTTTGAGATAGAGAATTACTCTGGAAGTGTCTACTTCCAGGTTCTGAGAACCCCTACCATCGATTCAAAGTTAGTCGCACCTATTGGGGTGAGGGAATGTTGGATAGACCCCATAAGAGCACACCTCGAGACTGGTTGGCTCCCGACTAATGCCATGGAGGCACGAAAATTATCTGTGAGAGCGTTGAGGTATGCTCTGATTGAAGCGATACTTTACAAGAAATCTTTTGTGATTCCGTATCTAAAGTGTTTAAGGCCCGAAGAGGCCAAATCAGCCATTGAGGAGGTCCATGAGGGGATTTGCGGACAACACTTGGGGGGCAGGGCCCTAGCTCACAAGATAGTCAGGCTTGGATTCTATTGGCCTGAGATGATGGCTAATGCCAAAGAGTACGTGAAAAGGTGTGATCGGTGCCAGAAGCATGCACCAGTGGTTAGACAACCACCAGAGATGTTGACATCCGTGAGCTCCCCCATCCCGTTTGCTATGTGGGGGATGGACATTCTTGGGACCTTTCCT
This sequence comes from Saposhnikovia divaricata, assembly GCA_036435485.1. Taxonomy (NCBI): domain Eukaryota; kingdom Viridiplantae; phylum Streptophyta; class Magnoliopsida; order Apiales; family Apiaceae; genus Saposhnikovia; species Saposhnikovia divaricata. Next base: position 20,534,649 of record JAZHRN010000131.1, read on the forward strand.
ATGGCCACTGCTCAGAGGAAGTTTCTAGTTGTAGCTATCGACTACTTCACAAAGTGGATTGAGGCCAAGCCTTTAGCTAAAATCACAACCAAGAAAATCATGTAGTTCTTCTGGGAGAATGTCATATGTAGGTACGGGATACCACGGATCCTAGTTACGGACAATGGGTTACAATTCAACAACAAAGAATTTAGAGATTACTGTGATGAAAATGGAATCGAGCTTCGATTCACCTCAGTCGCCCATCCTCAAGCCAATGGGCAAGCTGAAGTTGCTAATAGAATCATCCTCGATGGACTTAAGAAAAGGGTGGAACGTTCTCGGAACACTTGGGTGGATGAGCTGTTGCCCATATTCTGGGCATATCGCACCACCTGCAAAGTGACGACTGGTGAAACCCCATTCATGTTAGCCTACGGGGCTGAAGCTGTGGTGCCCGTGGAAATCATGCATGTATCTCCACGGGTTGAAGCCTTTGAACCAGACACAAATGAGGAAGGAATGAGGATGGCCCTCGACTTGATCGATGAGGTGAGGGACGAAGCCCATGCTAGGAATACTGAACATCAGAAGAAAGCTTCCTTCTACTACAACCTAAGGGTGAAAGAAAGGTTCTTCCGCCAGGGGGACCTGGTGCTTAGAAAGATTGAAGCATCTAGAGTTGGACAGAAGGGAAAGCTATCCCCAAATTGGGAAGGCCCGTATCGGGTCAAGGAAACACTGGGACGTGGATCGTACAAATTGAAGACATTGGAAGGAAATGAGGTGCCTCGTACTTGGCATGCATCAAACCTCAAAGTCTATTATGTTTGATTATCTTGCATAGGATATGACTTATATCTAGTAGGAAGTAGAAATAAGGTCGACGAGACCATGCAGAGTAGTTATGCTCCGAGTAGGAAGTAGAGTATCTATGTAAGGGTTGATCCCGGTTTATTGACATCTTTGTCCACTTATTAATAAAAGTTGTTTCTGCCTTCAGTATGAGTAGTTCTTTTTGTTTTGTTATTCTAAGCACGAAAAGAAAATGTTGTATCAAAGCACCTGATGGTGTGAGCCATGTGGCTAAATACTAAGAAAACTCTAAAAGCGCAATAAACAAGTAATAAGTGAAAGACAAATTTGACAAAGGGGAAAAACTACATAAGTGAGCCCCAGAGGGTTAAGTTCGATAAACATAAAACATAAAGGACATGGCTAAGATAAGTTAAAAACCCGAAGGTTAAGTTCGGTACAAACATAAGTAGACATAAGCCGCAAGGGGCGAATAGCTAAGATAAAACTAAGACCGGCCTACTCCTAGGCCTCCTGATCATCTACCTGAATGCTGTGATCCTGAGTCTCTTCATTCTCCTCGACAACGTCCATAGGGTTCCCATTCTGAACTCCAGAGGAGGAAGCGCCCGCAACTGGTAAAGGACATTTGAAGTCCACATCCAGGTTAAACAATCCCGGATGCTGAGCAATAACAGCGCTAAGGGCCTGACTCCACCCCTTGGCAAAAACCCCGGGATAGACTTGATCATCGTGATCATCAATAAAGGCTAGGAAGTCTTCGGATTCCATGTAGTCGTCAATAGCCCTAGCTCTATCCATCACGAGCTTCTGGTTCTCCTCTCTAAGCTCAGAAAGGCTCTTCTCCGCAGTAAGAACGCGCTCCTCCAACACTCCTTTCTCTTTGATAAGGCGTTTGTTTTCCTTCTTGACCTTCTGCTCAGAGTCCCGAAGTTCCTTGGACTGATGGACGATTGACTGAAAGTAAGCATTGGCCTAAAAGAGAAAAGAAAAGTAAGTCAGAATGATGACAAGATGATGCCCCAAATAGAATTAAAGCGGGAATAAAGAAAAACCTACCATGAATATGGCATGGGCACCCTGTACTTCGGTCTCATCAATCATATTTTTCCGAAGAACTATGTTCACCTGATCAGCAATTGGAATTCCGTGCTTTGACCACTCTGCTGCCAAACTTTTATCACCCCCAATAGAATCATGATCGTAAATGCCCCATCCGGGCTTGAATGCAGCCGTGGGCGAACTCTCGGGCCCTCGCCTCCTCTTGTCGGCATTGAGGCTATGAGTCAGGAAACTGGGTAGGGGGGGCTCAGGAGGATTAACTTCCTTGTTCAACCTCAGGGTTGACCTCCGGGTGACCTCATCTGGACCCCCAACTCCAAGCTCCGTATCAATGATCGCTGCAGCTGAAAAAGCACAGAACAACACAAAAATCGGACTAAGAACGAATACATTTCTAATAAAGACCAAAACATTAAGTGAAAATTACCCTCTTCACTGACTGAACTAAGTCCGATTTCCCGGAGGATAGATTCTTTGATTATAGCTCTGTAATGAGTATGCCCGTTATCTTTACAAAGTTCATCCCGTTGCGAAATTTCACTCGGGAGAAGCATTTTATCGAATTTCCCCGGATCCTTTACTTTGCAAAACTGAGACTTGAAATATTTGCCCCAATCTCCACCTCTCCAACGAACAATTACAAATTTCCTCCGCCAGTTAGGATTCTTTTCCGGAGTGGAAAGGAAATCAAAGATTTGAGGAACACTAGGACGGTGCTGGATGTGAACCCAACCTGGTTGGGTATTCGCACTATTTCGAACTAGAAATATACTCCTAAACAAAAGCACACTAAGGGGGTACCCTTTTTGAAGGCACAATGTCATGAAACAAAGTATTGCCTTCCAAGAGTTGGGGGGTAGCTGACAAGGATTAATTCTAATTTCGGCTAGCAAACGAATTATAAAGTCATGTATGGGAAACCTAAGACCCGATTTAATGGCATCTTCATAAACAAACAAATCTTTTGAACTCCAGTTACACGTTCTATCACCTGGTTCAGGAAGAACAACCTCGAAAGGAGATTTAATACCGTATTTATTAGCTAATTTACCGGCATCTAATGTGGTTATGCAAGAAGGATAAAGATAAGAATCTTATTGTGAATTATTTAGGAAAGCATCTCCTAACTCCTCTAGCAATTCAGGAATTGAGTAAACCCTACGCTCTAAAACAAGAGTAGGAGAAGGTTTACCTCTTCCGAGAGATCTAGCAGCAATCCTTGAAGCCACATCTTTAGAACTACCAGCCATCTTGAACTTTTTGGATTGAATGACAAAAAAATGGATGAACTAGGTGAAGAACAACTCAAATTCTTCAAGCAAAACCTCCTTTGATCTTCAAATCTTCGAAAGTTTCAAGTGTTTAAGAAATAAACACTTGAAAAACTCAAGAACACTTCAAGTTCCTAAAACTATCTAAAAATTTGAGAGAGAATTTGAGAATTTGAGAGTGAGAAGTGTGAATGAGAAGTTCACATCTACTACTCTTATATAGGAAGCCTAGCAGGTCACTTTAACCTTCTATAGAAGGTTGCAGGTCAAAAGTGGGGGGAGTTTCAAATTTTAAAATTTTTGAAAATTGGCTCCATAATTATGGCGGAAAAAAGAAGAGGGAAGTTTCAAAATTTGGAATTTCGAAAGTAGGCTCCGAACATCTTCGATTCGAATTTTTGTACGAAAAATAAGTTTCCGAATGGCTCAAAATCCGAATGAAATTGCCGAGCCGGAGCATAAAAATGGAGTGACCCCACTAGAAGTTTTCACTCGGAAAACGTTTCAAATAAAAAAAACGAGAAGGTGGGCGAGTGGAAAAACCGAGTAGGAAGAAAAAAAAAGGGTGGTCCCCACTGGCAGCTTCAGTCGGCAAAAGTAAAAAAAAAACGAGAAGGTGGACGAGTGGAATTGCCGAACAGGAAGAAAAGAAAATGGGGTGGTCCCCACTTGTAGTTTCAGCCGGCCAAAGTAAAAAAAAAAAAAGGAAAGCCGAATGGAAAAAACGAGCAGGGAAGAAAAAAAGGGGGTGGTCCCTACTAACATTTCAATTGGCACATGTACAAAAAAAAAAGGAAAGCCGAATGGAAAAACCGAGCAGGGAAGAAAAAAGGGGGGTGGTCCCCACTCAAGTTTTCAATCGGCACATGTACAAAAAAAAAAAATTGGGAAAACCGAATGGAAAAACTGAGCAGGAAAGAAAAAAAAGGGTAGCCCCCACCTAGTCTTTCAATCGGCATATGTATAAAAAAAAATTAATTAAGAAAAATACCTGTGGGTACCCGAAAATTCCTAAATTATTGGGAAAAAATAAGAAAAATACCTGTGAGTACCCGAAAATTCCTAAATTATTGGGAAAAAATAAGAAAAATACCTGTGAGTACCCGAAAATTCCTAATTTATTAGGAAAAATTAAGAAAAATACCTGTGAGTACCCGAAAATTCCTAAATTATTAGGAAAAATTAAGAAAAATACTTGTGAGTACCCGAAAATTCTTAATTTATTAGGAAAAATTAAGAAAATACCTGTGAGTACCCGAAAATTCCTAAATTATTAGGAATAAATAAGAAAAAATATCTACGAGTACACGAAAATTCCTAAAATATTTGGAAAAGTACAGAAAAATACGAGAAAAATTATAGAAATATTTTCGAGTGATAATTTATTCTAAAAATGCATGAAAGCTCTATAAAAGTGCCGAAATTGCTAAAAGCGAGCACAAGTTAAAACCCCGAATAAGGCGAATCGTCGTAAATATGTAGGTCGCTCCACACTTTACAACCAAGACGGTACATGTGAAACACTAGTGTACAAATCAAAATCCCCATATGAGGGTACGAAAAATAAGGAGTCCTAGGTAAGAGATAAAAACGTCCCCGGGTCTCGAGAAAGACAATTATAACTTCCACGAAAACCTGATCAGTTTTCCTAGAAGTTTGGGGGCAAATGATATGGGCTGAAAATAAGCCCTAAAAATACATTTAATGTTGCATTAAATAAACCTAAGTTGGTCCAAGGTCAAAGCCAAATTACGAGGCCCAAAACCTTAATAATGATAATAAATTCGTAGCTGTAAAATCAGCCAAATAAAAGACCCCATATTCGAGTCAACAAGGAAACCAAATCATATCAGTAGTGATCTTCAAGGCATATAATTCCAATACTTATCTTCTTATCTGTTAGAAGGCTCTAGAATTGGGCCTAAGCTGTGGCTTGCCCACCAAGACACCTAATTCTACTCTAACTCCAAGGCATCCAATGCCTATATAAAGGACCTGATCCTTCAATCTAGAACTACGTTTTTTGGCTTGATTATTGATATATTGCAAGATACGTAGGCATCTTGTGAGGACCTGAGTTAAGTCACGAAACACTTGATCAGCCATTAAAGCTCGAAGCTCTCCCTAACCCTAGCATTCAATACGCAATAAATACACCCTACTTTTTATTCCATAACAGCCGGTAAGAGAGAAGTCTGGTGAGTGGGGGAGTTCTGAGCGCTACAGTAACCACGGAGACAAATGTGAGAGATGCTGTAAGAACCCTAATTTTTGGTAATATTCCCTTTTATTTAATATCTTGTGGCATTGTCAATATAGAACCTTTCTAGTCATCCCTGTTGATTAATAGAATTGATTGTCTGAGAAACTGCGTTGTTGCATTTATTATGTAAGATAAAAAGGAAGATTATGATGGCAGGAGTCTTATTGTTAGTAAAAATTATAAAACTTGGGATTTGAGAATGGTTAGAGTATTAAAAGATTTATTAAGAATTATGACGAGGAATTATGGACATTCGAGGAATTTACACAATTAAGTACTTAAGGAATTATGGGGGAAATCTCTACGCGACAAAATATTATTAAAAGAGATTAATTAAGATACGATACGAATTAAATATTAAATGACAAGAATTGGTGGAAGAATAATGATACAAGGAGTAGTATTGCATGCAAGTCCCATGCAACCAAGTGGTTAGGAATAAGCAAACTAGTTGACAAATTGGAAGAGGAATAGTATCTAGTTACTTGCTTTTCAAAAAGGTGAGACAAGGAGTACATGTGACCATACCTTGCTAGTACCTTGCCTATACATACACATTATGTATCACACAACATAACTTTATCAATTATTTCACCCAACAAACAAAACACAAAAATCAAAAACTCCTCCCCCCCCCATTTTCAAGGTGCTCTCGGCCAAGCTTAGTAAAGGGAGAAGAAAATTCTTCCTCCCCCATTTCCCACCACTCATACATCAAGATATAATTACTAGGCCCTCTACAACATCTAAGCAAGGTATGTTAATAGTTTCAAGCCATTTCATCCATCCAAATTCAAGTTATAAATTGTTAAAGATTTGGTGAATAGTAACCATGTTTGATTTTCTTTTAGATCTTGGATTGTAAGGGTTGTAGGAGACCATTCAAGGTGTTATTAAGTTGTGTAAGGCTTGTCCAAGACTCCTAGGTGCTCAAGAAGGTATAAAAATCTCAAACCCTTTTGGTTATGTAGTGTTTATAATGTTTGGTAGTAGATCCATGTATATATGAGTTAATCTTGGTTGTATAAGTAATGGATGACATGGATCTTGTGTTTTGATGTTGTGATTGTGACTTTTATGATTATGGATAGTATATATATCTCCATGAGTGTTATAAACCATGAACTAAGTGAATTAAGTGTTGGTTGTGTTGTGGAATTGTGAAAAATGGTTGATCTTAGTAGTATTTGCTTGCTGAGTTTTTCCAGGAGTATTGACCTGTCTTGTAACACGGTTTTGAACCCCCAAATGTTGTCCCCTGATGTCCTACCATATATTGTTGGAAAGATAATTGAATGTAGTTTCTGGAAATGTAAGGTTCATGGCTAGGTGATGTATAGATTTTAAGTTATGGCCGGAGGAGTGAATTGTGTTTCTGGATTCCGGACTGCACTAAGTGACCCCCTTGTGAACCTTGTTTAAACCACTAAAAATATATGTGGGATCCTGGAAAAATTTGAGAAGTTAGGGAATGCAGTGGTGAAGACCACCCAAAAAGAATTGGATTAAAATATGAAATTTTGGATTTTATAGAAATGCTAGAGTAAATTTCGCGCAAGGGAAAAAGTCGATTAGTGGAGCATAATTCTAGGGTGATGGTTATGATTCGAATGTGGTAACTAAATTAAGTCGATTAAGTGATGAGCGTAATCGAGTGACGACATGAACCTATAGTGGGGCTAGAGTGTCATAAGACGAAGTCATTAAGTTAATTTCGTACCCCCCCTAAAACCCCGTAATTAGAGAGATATTGTTAAGGTACTAACGAGCGGTTATTGCTTATGTATAGATCGTTCGACTCCGCACGCTCGACCACCCCAACCAAACCAAGGCAAGTTTACTTTTCAAAACTTATCCATATACAAGGACTTTCACTGTTGTGTTTGTAGTTTTCAATTAGATCAAATGCTATGTTTATCGAAGTATTGATGCAATTGAGATTGTATAAGTACATGTATGCTTGTACCCCTTGAACTTAGATTGAAATGTTTTCTTCGGACAACGACTCTAGCAATAGAGGTCGTAGCGGTCCATATATACTATTGACCGGGGAGCGGTATATTATTATATCGTATCTAGATTGCGAAAACCCGAATGGTCATTCGGGGAGTATCGTATACTCAAGTATTATGTTCATATCTTCGTAAATACTCGAAACCCTATCTTGGATTAAAAGTTTATTTTATCGAATAATTATTTTATTAATTATTAATATTAAATCTTAAAATATTATTTATTAATTATTGTTCATTATTTGAAAGACAAAGTTAATCCAAGATACATTTTAATACTTTCAAACTCGAACTCTTTCGAACTCAAAACATTTTTTGAAAACCCCCGGTCAGGTTCTGCTTCTTGTATGATTTCAAGAATCATCGGTCGACATATGTCGGACCTCAATTACTCTGTTTTCAATCAAAATCAAGTTTTCAAAAGAAAAAGAAAAAGGGACTCTGGCAGGTGTGGGAACCGTTGACGAACGATTCCCGGGATGTGTAAGCGGCCGTGAGCCAGGCGGTCCATCAATTATTATTCCGGCCCAGGTGTTGCCGAAGGATGATTACGGATGTAGTTTTCATCGAGGGTGATTACGGATGTAGTTTTCACCCGAGGATAGTTACGGATGTAGTTTCTATCCTTCTACCGGTAGAGAAGACCCGCGGATTATTGGACTTGGATGTGGCGACTGATCATCGTCAATCCCTGTCAGGTTTTTATGTTTTCTTCCAGTCCCATCCTCCACTTTGGAAAAATACTCAAACACTACTTCTTGGGCCTAAGTGCCAAGTTGCAGATAGTGTGGTTTTGATGAGAAAATATTGACATCGTGCAGTATCTAGAACTGCAAGATTTTTCTATAAAGATTGGCACGTGTTAGTGCACTCTTGCAATTGTTTCAAAGAATGAAATGTTTTTGTATGAGAAACCTTCTAAGCTAATGGAAGGAAAGAGGTTTGCAATGATGTATTCCTTGTACAGTATGTTAATCGTAGAGTGTTTTGCCGAAAATGATATACTCATATGTATATATTTTCAAACTTGAGATATATTAAAATGGGAACCTTATAAAGGGTTCATATGTTATTCTTAAAGCTCCTTAGTGAGTATAGATGTTTTATTCAAACTCGGACATATACATTGTCCAATTATGTTTTGAAACCTGAGATATATACCCATATAGTTGGGAATGTTTTCGAAATAAACCCCATTATTATTCTACAAAATGGTGAACTTGCTGAGCATTATGTAGCTCATTCTTGCTTTATAAAAACTATTCAGAAAGAGAAGAATTTGGTCGGTTAACTCCGCAACAGTAGAAGAGGAGTAGAAGATTTACCCCGGAGATGATTCAGTTTCTGATAAATACTACAGAGTAAGTCTGATGGGTTTTCAACTGTAATAGTAAGACTTGTCTTTAAGTATAGTTGTATAAGTGGAATTGCGTAAGACTCTAATTTGTACAAATGAATTGTAATATTTAGCGGCACTTTTGATTATCGTTTCTGAGACTCTAACTTGCTTGTGTGTAAGATTGAGGTCTGAATGGATGTATTGTTGAGTTGTAAAGTTAATACAGGTATGATATGGTTGGATGGTGACGTGACTACCTGAATCTCTGACCTCAGATTTGGGGGCGTTACAGAAATGTATCAGAGCAATAAGTTACAGTACTCAGAAACGAGGGTGTTGAGAGTTAAGTCTAAGTAGGAGAATGACATAAGAGATCGGAGTAAACTTATGATTGGACTACCGGAAGAGGTACCGGTGAGTAGAATGGACTGGAGTGTTACTGGAGGTATTATACTAGGGTCGATAGAATCCTTAGAGACCTTCAGAATGATGAATAGAGGTTTGAGAGTCGTACATAACTTATCATAGATAATGATATAGGAAGCAGAGCGAAATCTCGAGAGCAGCTGAGGTAGAGGCGATATTGCCAATATGATCGGATGACTAGGCTGGCATAAATTTTGTGGCCCATATTCCTCCACAGTCAGGAGGCGGCATTTTAAGAATCAAGAAGTTTGGACTTCCCTACATAATTAAGGGTACTTAGTACTTGGAGTAATGAAAGTCTTTTACCTTGGTTATAAGATCCGATTTTCGATAAGTAACGGGTTTACCTGAAGGTTGGTCACTATGTCGTTGTGGATTCCATTACCCTTGATGGCGAATTTTACATGTGTTATACGAGAATGTTATCATAAGACGAGCATGCTAGATAATTCCACTCATGATTCAGACGCTAGAACATGGTAGTTCAACTTAGGGAACAAACAAGTAGGATTAACAAAGGGACTCAAGAGAAGTTGAATATGGTTGCAACGAGCGATACAGTGATCTCAGAGTCCACCAAAAGAAAGGACCAGCGGGTCTAGAGTGGGATCCTTTGATAGAGATGTTATCAGGGACTACGTATATATGTATTGTAGACCTCAATAATTTGGTATATGTTCATATACACACACCCGCCACTGAACCTATGGACTGCACTGAGATCCCTGAGAGATCTCTTTGATCTATTTCCAGGGGGAACTGGCCACTTGTGATTCATGTCAGAAGGCATGAAGTAGGACCCTATGGACTTAGCAGGTGTCCCCGGAATGACGTGAAGCTTGGTATTCAAGATAAAGCACAGAAATGGCAGATATAATTGTGAAACCCTAACTCGGTAAATGATTTTAAGATGATGATTGAGAGACGCACTAGTTGGTGTCTTGTGTTACGAAGACGAAGAGATGGAATTACCCTCATAATGGTGATAATGGAATGCACGAATAGTTATTAACTTATTTCGGTAACTACCGGCTGGTGCACTACTTCATTTTAAACTGTTCACTAACCATGTTACCTCGATTAGTTATCTCAGGTAACCCTCCTAGCTTCTACTTCAAACTTGTGGAATAACAACCAGTGATATACTTTCTCGAAACCGGGACTCATCCAAAGTATCTTAACTGATCCCCGAGCATTCCATCTGAAGTTTATTTCTGCTCAGGACTATTTACACTTTCTTTCAATTATCCAAGGAAGGTTCAACAAATATTTCCTTAATTGATCGACGAATACGACTTAACGGATGTCGATATTTGGTTGCTTCTTTCATGCTTGCACTCTTCAGTTGAGCTCATAAATATTCAACAAATTACTGAGTGCATGGATGATCTAATGTCCAGACGTCCCTCGTGAATTCATTTCTTCTATTCAAGATGAGATTGTACATCGTACATTGAAATCATAGTAAGGATATCATTTTGATTGGTATTCCGAATTTAATTCTATTGTCGGATCTGATAATGCATGTGTACGGAGGCATCCTTGGGTGGACCGTTTCATTAATAAGTAATATTTGATGAGAGGTTATCGATTGTTCCGATACTTAGAACATTCTCTTCAGATTTTATAGTTTTCTTTTTTCAAACTTAATAGCTTCTTATTTTCATTCGTTGTCCGAGAAGCCTAAAGTTTCTTCAGTGGCTACGATGTTGAAATTCCGTTCTATCCAATTGAAACTGGCTAGTCGTTATGTCAATATGAATGACTAGTTGATCGTTCCAACTACTCAAAATTGTAATGTTGTGAAGAACACCTAGCTAATTGCCCTAGCTGGTGGTGATGTCTCAAACAGGTGAACTAGCAAATTTTGTCTAGCTAGTCGCTAGTGTTTCTTGAAAAGGACTAGTTATTGTTTCACTGGTCCAACTCCCAATTTAATTCATTCCGCAATGCATTTTGCATGTGGTAAAGCATGATGATGAAAGTTGGATGAATAACTTGATTGAGACCTAGTGAGGTCGCCCACTCGACTTGAATTCTTACCCATCTTCGTATCAGACTTTATATCACCTGAATATTTAATTCTTTCATTTCATACAATGAGAATTCATTTGAAACCATTGATTACTTGAGTGACAAACTACTTCATTCTTTAATTGTCATGGAGTAGAATTGCTTTCTATTGGCTGACCTTCATCAATGCGACTTTAGATTTTCTCTTATTATTCAGGAGGAAAAGTATCCACCCGATGTAAGAATTGTATAAAGACCGTCTTTATGACTTTTGTACCCAACAATCATTGCCCTTGTGCAACATTCTCTATGGTGTCATATTACAGAATTATCAGGACGGGAAGGAATAAACCTTGTTGTATTCTTTTTGTCCATCCTTACATCTCCAAAAATCGAGACTCCTAGTATTTGGAACCTCCAACATTCTTGGAACATCCAATGTGGAATTCTTATTGAGATTATCTATTGGACCTTGTTATTTTGAAACCATTCCTTTCAAAGTGATTACTCTAAGGTAAACGGGAGGTACAATTGTGAACCGTTACACCAATATGAGATCAAAAACCAAATGTTGTAATTGTGCAGCCAGAGCATTATGCCGAGTAATCATTGAAGTAGAGATAACATGTCAGGGCATACCACAAGACCTTTAATATTGGTGTGGGGAAAGTTATAAGAAATGATGAGGTGGTTGGGAGCACACTCCTACCAACCGTTGTCAGGATGTTATATTAATGAATTCTGGAGTTACCAAGCCTTTTCCTGATCCAAGAAATGCAAATCGATTGCGATGTAAAACATATCCTTAGAGGAAACTACCTGGGAGTGAGATGGACAAGAAAGGAAGAAATATCGTGGCAAGAATGTGAAGCTTTATTTAGCTTAAAGGGATTGATGCACATAGAGAGACATAAAGTTTAACAGACCCCTAATAGCAAATGGATGCGCGGATATATGACAATGATCCTTCGAGATTACCACCTAATCAAGTTTATTGGGAATCGCAGTAGCATGCAGGCCTCAGGCTGATTGGCGCCAGTTGTGAAGGAGGACGAGCGTATGACATCTTACATATACCATCGAGAACTGACATCCTTATCGGAAATGGAGGAATTGTTGACTAGTTAAAATGAGTAGTTGTTTTTCAAAGATAAGGTTGAAGAGAAGGTTTTACCAACTCAAGATCGACCTATGTACGGTGCCAAAGTTGGCATTTCACACTAATATAAACGTTATAAAATTGTGGTAGTATCGTTTGAATGGACTAATGAGTCAGAAGCCTTTATGGATTAATGAACAAAGTTTTGGGATGAAATGAGATATTAGCAACAACCTCGTTGTTAGCTATACTTGATGGTAAAAAGAGGACCTTGAGAGTCACGATGATGCGTCTTTCGAGAGTTTGAGAGGTGTGCTGATGCAGTAGAAAAAGGATGATAGCCTAAACTTCTAAAACAACATAAAGGTTATGAGATAGCACTAACCGTGAGTCTGGGATTAGTCATGATGGCGTTCACGCATAAAACTGAGATGTTAACCTTATGAGAAAAATGTGAAAATTTATCCACAAGTGCCATAAGTATATCTTCATATTAGAACTAAACATAAGAAAGAGAAGGTGACGAAAGGGAGCAGGGAGTATAATGGAGAAATTTGTTATTTCCCAGGAAAGGCCAGTGTGGTGGCCGATACCTATAGAGGGGATTATTCAAAATTGGAATTCAGTCAGTATTGACCAAGAAAATAGAGTATATGCAATAAAGAATAACGTTAGAGGAAAATGACTAAATTATGGGGAAGGACAAAGATGTATAGAGAATTAAGAGAATGTTTGGCAAACGGATATGAAGAATGGTATTGGCAAACTATTAAGTGCAAACGCGACATGCCAAAAGCAGAATGATAGAAATCTAGTGGATTAATTCCGCCTGTAGAAAATCTTGAACGTGGACAGAATTATAATGAACTTCATGAGTAGCTCGCCGAAGACCGAGCCAAGAGATGGCCCTAGTTGATTTATAATTATTGGACCAAGTGATTTACATACGAGAGACTTTCCATTTAGAAGATCATCGATTTATATACGGAAGAGATGGTGGTGCAATATAAAACTTCTGCAGCGATTACGTCGGATAAAGACTTAAGGTTAAACTTTGAATATTGAAGGTGCTTTCAAGTATATCTAACAAAGAGATTGAGCGTATGTACTAATTTGATCTGTGGCTGACGGACAGGGAAGAAGAATTGTCCAGACGATCGAATTTATATTTAGTGTCGTGCCTTCGGCCTCACGGGGCAGTCGAGAATAAAAACTTATCCATGAAATGAATGTTGTTATCACGATCATCACCATGCGAACGTAAGGACGTCTCCTGTAGAACGTACTGCGAAAGAAGAAGCTTCGCTTCTCTTGCGTTACGAAGAAGTCAATGAACGAGGGATATAGTAGCTGAACTGGTTCGACGTATACCGAAGACTATACAATATCCATAGCAAGTGGTAACGACTGACGGGAGGCAACACATGCGTGCTAATCAAGCCAAGGAAAATGAGGAATACCGTGCGTATTAACGTTGTCTCAGATTATAGAAACGACCACAAAGTATCCACGGCCAACGCTGCAAGGACTCAACACGGATACTATGAACAAGGTAGCAGAGGAACGTATAAGTAGGGGGATAGAAATTTTCAATCATAGAACAACCGATAAGGAATACAGGTCGAGGAGAGTATGCGTTGAGGAACAACATTAAGGCATTGGTGAGACCAAGGGAGAGAACAATAGGGTTGAAGTGTCAACCTGAGAGTTGGAAAAGGTAAGGTTTGGATTGTATCCACAACTATGATCCTTAGGTATTTAAGAAAGAACCCTTTTAAGGAGAGGAGACTGCATTAACCCTAACTTTCGGGGATATTCGAAACCTGGACGAATAGTAATTTTATGGGTGGATGAGAAATTTTTGCAATCACGATATGTACGAATTATTAAATGAAGATTTCGAATGGATATTACGTCTTTACGGTACAGACAAGTGTATGTAAAAGTCATTAGTTTTTTTTTCGAAACCCATTATTTCGAATGGTCAAATTTTATGAGGTACCTAAGGAGATCGTGGTAAGGCATGGGGTTCCTGTGAGCACTGTATCTGGTAGAGACCCAAGATTCAACTCCAGGTTCTGGAGAAGTTTTCAGGATTGTGTGGGGACCAAGTTAAACATGAGTACTGCATACCATCCCCAAACAGACGGACAGAGTGAGAGAACCATCTAGACCATCGAGGACATGTTGAGAGTATGTGCCATAGATTTTAAGGGAAGTTGGGATGACCACTTGCCGTTGATCGAATTTTCCTACAACAACAGTTACCATGCGAGTATAGGCATGCCCCCCTATGAAGCTTTATATGGACGAAGATGTCGGTCTCCCTTGTGTTGGGAAGAGGTTGGAGAGCGGATGATTTTAGGACCTGAACTGGTCCAACGGACAAGAGAGACTATCGAGCTCATAAGAGGACGGCTGGTAGCGGACCAAGACAGACAGAAGAAGTATGCGGACCAGACCCGCAAGGACAAAGAATATGAGGTAGGAGAGTTTGTGATGTTGAAGGTATCACCGTGGGAAGGATTGATGAGATTTGGTAAGAAAGGGAAACTAAGCCCAAGATTTATTGGACCTTTTGAGATCTTGAGATGAGTTGGAAAGTTAGCCTATGAATTGGCTTTACCCCCGAGCTTGCAGCAAGTGCATAATGTGTTCCATGTGTCCATGCTACGACCATACCATACCGACTTCCGACATGTGATAGAACATGATCAGGTGGATCTGCAACCAGACTTAACATATGTAGAGCAACCCGTAGAAATCATGGATAGAAAAGAACAGGTGCTGAGGAACAAGGTTGTCAAACTAGTAAGAGTCTTGTGGAGGAATCAGAATGTCGAAGAATCAACATGGGAACTAGAGAACGCGATGCGTGAAAAGCACCCCCAACTGTTTTCAACCTGATTCCGGGACGGAATCTCTTTAAGGAGGGGAGGCTGTAAGAACCCTAATTTTTGGTAATATTCCCTTTTATTTAATATTTTGTGGCATTGTCAATATAGAACCTTTCTAGTCATCCCTGTTGATTAATAGAATTGATTGTCTGAGAAACTGCGTTGTTGCATTTATTATGTAAGATAAAAAGGAAGATTGTGAAGGCAGGAGTCTTATTGTTAGTAAGAATTATAAAACTTGGGATTTGAGAATGGTTAGAGTATTAAAAGATTTATTAAGAATTATGACGAGGAATTATGGACATTCGAGGAATTTACACAATTAAGTACTTAAGGAATTATAGGGGAAATCTCTACGCGACAAAATATTATTACGAGAGATTAATTAAGATACGATACGAATTAAAGATTAAATGACAAGCATTGGTGGAAGAATAATGATACAAGGAGTAGTATTGCATGCAAGTCCCATGCAACCAAGTGGTTAGGAATAAGCAAACTAGTTGACAAATTGGAAGAGGAATAGTATCTAGTTACTTGCTTTTCAAAAAGGGGAGACAAGGAGTACATGTGACCATACCTTGCTAGTACCTTGCCTATACATACATATTATATATCACCCAACATAACTTTATCAATTATTTCACCCAACAAACAAAACACAAAAATCAAAAACTCCTCCCCCCCATTTTCAAGGTGCTCTCGGCCAAGCTTAGTAAAGGGAGAAGAAAATTCTTCCTCCCCCATTTCCCACCACTCATACATCAAGATATAATTACTAGTCCCTCTACAACATCTAATCAAGGTATGTTAATAGTTTCAAGCCATTTCATCCATCCAAATTCAAGTTATAAATTGTTAAAGATTTGGTGAATAGTAACCATGTTTGATTTTCTTTTAGATCTTGGATCGTAAGGGTTGTAGGAGACCATTCAAGGTGTTATTAAGTTGTGTAAGGCTTGTCCAAGACTCCTAGGTGCTCAAGAAGGTATAAAAATCTCAAACCCTTTTGGTTATGTAGTGTTTATAATGTTTGGTAGTAGATCCATGTATATATAAGTTAATCTTGGTTGTATAAGTAATGGATGACATGGATCTTGAGTTTTGATGTTGTGATTGTGACTTTTATGATTATGGATAGCATGTATATCTCCATGAGTGTTATAAACCATGAACTAAGTGAATTAAGTGTTGGTTGTGTTGTGGAATTGTGAAAAATGGTTGATCTTAGTAGTATTTGCTTGCTGAGTTTTTCCAGGAGCATTGACCTGTCTTGTAACACGGTTTTGAACCCCCAAATGTTGTCCCCTGATGTCCTACCATATATTGTTGGAAAGATAATTGAATGTAGTTTCTGTAAATGTAAGGTTTATGGCTAGGTGATGTATAGATTTTAAGTTATGGCCGGAGGAGTGAATTGTGTTTCTGGATTCCGGACTGCACTAAGTGACCCCCTTGTGAACCTTGTTTAAACCACTAAAAATATATGTGGGATCATGGAAAAATTTGAGAAGTTAGGGAATGCAGTGGTGAAGACCACCCAAAAAGAATTTGATTAAAATATGAAATTTTGGATTTTATAGAAATGCTAGAGTAAATTTCGCGCAAGGGAAAAAGTCGATTAGTGGAGCATAATTCTAGGGTGATGGTTATGATTCGAATGTGGTAACTAAATTAAGTCGATTAAGTGACGAGCGTAATCGAGTGACGACATGAACCTATAGTGGGGCTAGAGTGTCATAAGACGAAGTCATTAAGTTAATTTCGTACCCCCCCTAAAACCCCGTAATTAAAGAGATATTGTTAAGGTACTAACGAGCGGTTATTGCTTATGTATAGATCGTTCGACTCCGCACGCTCGACCACCCCAACCAAACCAAGGCAAGTTTACTTTTCAAAACTTATCCATATACAAGGACTTTCACTGTTGTGTTTGTAGTTTTCAATTAGATCAAATGCTATGTTTATCGAAGTATTGATGCAATTGAGATTGTATAAGTACATGTATGCTTGTACCCCTTGAACTTAGATTGAAATGTTTTCTTCGGACAACGACTCTAGCAATAGAGGTCGTAGCGGTCCATATATACTATTGACCGGGGAGCGGTATATTATTATATCGTATCTAGATTGTGAAAACCCGAATGGTCATTCGGGGAGTATCGTATACTCAAGTATTATGTTCATATCTTCGTAAATACTCGAAACCCTATCTTGGATTAAAAGTTTATTTTATCGAATAATTATTTTATTAATTATTAATATTAAATCTTAAAATATTATTTATTAATTATTGTTCATTATTTGAAAGACAAAGTTAATCCAAGATACATTTTAATACTTTCAAACTCGAACTCATTCGAACTCAAAACATTTTTTGAAAACCCCCGGTCAGGTTCTGCTTCTTGTATGATTTCAAGAATCATCGGTCGACATATGTCGGACCTCAATTACTCTGTTTTCAATCAAAATCAAGTTTTCAAAAGAAAAAGAAAAAGGGACTCTGGCAGGTGTGGGAACCGTTGACGAACGATTCCCGGGATGTGTAAGCGGCCGTGAGCCAGGCGGTCCATCAATTATTATTCCGGCCCAGGTGTTGCCGAAGGATGATTACGGATGTAGTTTTCATCGAGGGTGATTACGGATGTAGTTTTCACCCGGGGATAGTTACGAATGTAGTTTCTATCCTTCTACCGGTAGAGAAGACCCGCGGATTATTGGACTTGGATGTGGCGACTGATCATCGTCAATCCCTGTCAGGTTTTTATGTTTTCTTTCAGTCCCATCCTCCACTTTGGAAAAATACTCAAACACTACTTCTTGGGCCTAAGTGCTAAGTTGCAGATAGTGTGGTTTTGATGAGAAAATATTGACATCGTGCAGTATCTAGAACTGCAAGATTTTTCTATAAAGATTGGCACGTGTTAGTGCACTCTTGCAATTGTTTCAAAGAATGAAATGTTTTTGTATGAGAAACCTTCTAAGCTAATGGAAGGAAAGAGGTTTGCAATGATGTATTCCTTGTACAGTATGTTAATCGTAGAGTGTTTTGCCGAAAATGATATACTCATATGTATATATTTTCAAACTTGAGATATATTGAAATGGGAACCTTATAAAGGGTTCATATGTTATTCTTAAAGCTCCTTAGTGAGTATAGATGTTTTATTCAAACTCGGACATATACATTGTCCAATTATGTTTTGAAACATGAGATATATACCCATATAGTTGGGAATGTTTTCGAAATAAACCCCATTATTATTCTACAAAATGGTGAACTTGCTGAGCATTATGTAGCTCATTCTTGCTTTATAAAAACTTTTCAGAAAGAGAAGAATTTGGTCGGTTAACTCCGCAACAGTAGAAGAGGAGTAGAAGATTTACCCCGGAGATGATTCAGTTTCTGATAAATACTACAGAGTAAGTCTGATGGGTTTTCAACTGTAATAGTAAGACTTGTCTTTAAGTATAGTTGTATAAGTGGAATTGCGTAAGACTCTGATTTGTACAAATGAATTGTAATATTTAGCGGCACTTTTGATTATCGTTTCTGAGACTCTAACTTGCTTGTGTGTAAGATTGAGGTCTGAATGGATGTATTGTTGAGTTGTAAAGTTAATACAGGTATGATATGGTTGGATGGTGACGTGACGACCTGAATCTCTGACCTCAGATTTGGGGGCGTTACAGATGCGTATCCCGTGGGTATTTCGGACCATGTTTCCTGCAGATTGGCTATTCGGACCATGGAGCTCCAAATGTAGGTATTTTGGGCAATTTCTCTATATTATAGTTCATAATAACTAACTAATTACCTTTTTTAGCTAAAAGACATTGGCCCCATTTACCAAATCTTAACTTGAACTTATAAGTTACTTATTTCGAAAAAAATTTCTTGTTTACATACTTTATTTTAGAGAAAAATATGTATGGGAAGTTTAATATTTGTTATCTTGCAAAAATAAGTTAATTATTTCAGAAAAAAGTACATATTTACGTATTTTATTCTAGAATAATTAACTTGTTTATGAGAAATAAGATTTCCAAACAGCGCCATTATCTTTTCTAACTTTTCTTACTAGAACCTATCATTTCCAAAAATATCACGGGTCATCTATTTAATGAAATAAACTAATAAAATTATAATTACTAATAAATAATTGATTACCTTTTTCAGTTAAAATGTAATGTCTTTTCTATATTTTTTAACTAAAATATTTCATTTTCAAACTTTCATTTTTTACTTAATTATCCTTACTTAAATATTTATTATTGGTAATAACATGTTACCTTTTCTATTTTTTTAATAACTAATTAATTTCATTTTTACGTGTTACCTTTTCTATTTTTTTAATAACTAATTAATTTCATTTTTACGTAAAACACGTTATCTTTTATATTCTAAAAATACTACGAGTAATTATATTTAATAACATAAATAATATTATTATGATTACTAATAACTAACAAATTACATTTCCAGCTAAAACACGTTACCTTTTATATTTTTTGTTACTATAATCTCTTTTTTTTCAATAGTATCACGGATAATTGAATTCAATAAAATAATATCATAATAATTAATAATTGACTAATTACCTTTTTAAGCTAAAACATGTCATCTTATATATATCTAATAACTAAATTTTTCTTTTTTTAGAAATAATATGGTATATATATATATATATATTAGCATTCTACCCGTGCTACGCACCGACCGATAAATTTTATTAATAAATTAATATAAATATATTATTTTAATTTTTATTTAGATAAATATATAATTTTATTGGAATGTTAATTAACGTAAGTATAAAATTACTTATCCGTGAATTCATACCAATTGAATTAATATTATGAACCAAACATCAAAACAAATACAACCCCCGTTTAAAAGTTCAACATCCCTCTTTATTGTTTTTTTTTAAAATTTAGCTTTCATTTTATTTCTTTCTTTGTTAGAGAATATTTCTACACATCATGTTAACAAATTTTTCACCCATATTCTGAGAATTCGGTATATTTACTAAATATCGAATCCTTAAAGTATTTATTATATTAATTTATTGAAAATATTTGTATGGTTGTGGTTAATTTTTCGATTACATATTAAAAATGTGTATAAACATAATCCTCACGACTCCAATAAATCATTAGAGTGTCTATCAAAAGAAAGGTTGCATATTTAAGCGATATGAGAAATGATATCTACTGTGCAAGATATATGAAACGAACGTAGTTATAACAATAGAAACTTGCATCTAATCTTGTTTCCTATGTGATTGTTCAATATCATTTTAACAAATTATATGTCCTTTTATTAATGAATTGATTTACTTTTAAAAAAATTATCAACTAACCAAACTATTCAATATATCGCGCTCTTGGAGTAACATATAATTGTTAGATTTTATGGTTATTGCCCTTAACTTATTTGTAAAGACAACTTAAAATGTGCATTTTCAGTTTGAAAGTTTGTATTTTGATTTTTTTATTCTTTTCTGTAAAACATGGAATAATAAATTTTAGTTTTCTTTTATTCTTAAAATAAGACATTTGAAAATGAGTATCACCTATCTTTTTTAATTTGACGAACTTGTGAAAATAAGCTACTGTCCATAAATTGAAATCAAGTATGTAATATATAAACACATAATCATATTGTTATATATGTGTCCTTATAATTCAGATTTTGGGTTAAATAACATGGAATTCATTTTTCTTTAATAGTGAGTATATTTTTCCTACATATATAAGAAGAAATAGCTTATGTATACCTGACAAATCGCTTTGTACATTCATGTCATGTACTTTAGGGTCTTGAACGAAAATGACATGATATTAAATCCTGTACCCAAAATTAGAACACAAAATGACACTAAATTACACAAATTTTTTCGTGTACACGAAGTGAAATGAAATACGCGAATAGAAAAAAATATAACAATTATATGAAATATTACTATGTATCCAAGTTATGTAAGTATATAATTATATGTCTTAGAACAACAAAACTAAGAGTAGGGTGTAAAGTCTCCCAAACAAAATGAAAATCTCCTTTTAATTTTTTCTTATTTCTCGTTAACAAATATCTCTCTTTGTGTAGAATCTTTCTACCAAGTTCTTTAGTTTTCTTAGCCATTTTTTATACTTTGTTGATATAAAAAAATATAGTCAACCAACCAAGAAAATTCAATATATACTCTTAGGTTAAGATATGTGAATTGATACTATTACTTTAATTCAAGAATACAAAATTCAAAAAGGCACTTTTTATTAAAAACAATATATAATTTTAAGTGTATCAACCTTTTTATTTATCATTATTAATAATTTTTCTAACAAAAACCGTATATGCTGCTCTCTCTCTCTTTCTCTCCACCTTTCCCAAAATATGCTAAACTAAAATTTAAGAGGTGATATCAGTTTTTTAAGTTTTTTTTAAAAAATTTTATATTGATTTTTCTTTATTTTTCAATAAAAATATCATTGAGAGTCTAGTACCCCGTTGCCCGTTGGTGGATTTTATCTACCAAAATATTAGATTTTGTACTAACTCCTTGTAAATGATAAGCCCTATTTTCTTTTTCTTGATTTGATTTTACTTTGGCTTTCACTAAATATCTCTCTTTATTGAGAGCCTAATATCATGTTCATGGATTTTGTATACCCATATATTAGATTTTGTTATATTAGTTCATTGATTTGGATAGTATAGAATCACCGTTCTGATCAGTTGTTTGAATACTTTATGACAAATTAGTTATACATATTCCTCACGTTTATAACAAATTATTAAATTATCTCGCCCAAAAGACTGTATAATTTAGTGACATAAGCTAGAGATGTACCATAATTGAAGATCTGTTCAATGATTGGATAAAGGAAATAAGTGACATAATTTATATAATTTACTATGTTTGTTCAATTTTAATTATTTTTGTAGATGTTGTATGCCCTTTTATTGATGATTTTTGCAGGTTTGATTATTTTTGTGTATTACATATGTCCTTTTATTGATGAATTAATTATCAATAAATAAATAGTGATATATAAGAAATTTGTCCTGAATTGACCAATTTATTATGGAAATATTCACTAACAATATTTTCATTGACTCTGTAATATTTTTTATTTTTAAATTTGATAATTTATACACCAAATAATATAAATTACTATTTAAGAGTATATTTAATATTTTGAATAATTCAACTATATTGCCAGGTCAATTAATTTTTCCATTAATTATTGCATAGTAAAAAATTTCGTAATTAAAATGTTAAAAGATGATTGGTTTAAAATTCATTCTAACATTTTAATTGGTTGATTAGTTTTTTTTATGACTGAATTATTTAATTCTTTATATAACTTAAATTTTTGATGTATTTTTAGAATAGTGTGATAAATAGTTTATATTGTTAATAATTTTTAATTCATGATTTTAATTTTATCTTATGATTTTGAATTGAAAGTTTGAGATATCAAAATATCTTTTATAAATATAATAGATTCATGTATTAATGTATAAATTTTTAAATTAAATAATTATTGTATTTAGAATAAAGTTGTTAAGTAATCAATAAATAACCTTGATAACCCAACACTGTAAAAAAACATTTATCTATAGGCACACCTAATAATGTAAACAAATTAGTGTAATGTGATAATGATTGATGCCTACAATTTAGTAAGTCGATGAATTATTGAAGTTTGCTACTGAATATTCTAATGGGAAGTAACTCTGAGAGAATCCGAACCCAGACTAGGAATGATGATAACCTAAATCGTTTTTTATTTTTTTTGTCTGAAACGTTTTTTTGTTGAATTTATTGGACAATTAAAAACGACACATATAATACATATATACAATCGAAATAAAAAGATAATCTATCCAAGTATAGAATGCCATATAATAAAAAGATTTAAAGTAGTACCTTAACCGAAATTGATATGATTTGGTCATGAGAAGAATTGATGCATATACTTAGTTTATCGAAATTGGCTAAGTCTGATGGGAAATAGGGAATAAGCGGCTTAGATTTCCTGTAATGTTTAAATTGATATAATAATTATATTTTTTAGTTTGTAAGAATTATATTTTATATAAATTGTTTATTAGTTAACCGTTAAAATAAAAATTAGTAGTTACTATGTTTAGTTAATTGATATGAAAAAATAAAAATTAATTGTTATTGAATGTAACTTGATTTTATTAGTTTTAGATGAAACGTAGAATCTAGATCCAATAGAGAAACATGTTACATTAATTTTAATTGATTTAAATTTAATAGATTCTGATTGATGTTAAAATAATTCACAATCTTGTGATTGGTTAACTAATACATGTTAAATTCGGGTATCCTTTATTATAATAAAAGATGTTAAAAAAACAATTCATAACTAAAAGATATATAACCATATGTAATATACTGTTATGTGGATTTATAGAAAATAATATTTACGGTTAGTAGAAATTTTTTAAAAATAAAAACCATGTGATATGCGAAGTTATTAAATCAAGATATTTTATATTTAAATTTAATTTAATTGCGATTAGTAAATTAGAATAAATATGGTAAATAATAATAATTTTGTATATGATTGATTGATATAAAGTTTAGAAGTAAATTTTGATTACCTCTAATATAATTTTAATTTTTTGATTAGTAATTTCTTCACCAAACAATAATAATACTCTTATAACGTATATTTAATAATAAAAATAATTAAAATATATGTAGTGTTCGTTTATATAATTTTACTAATTATTTTATTAACAAATGGTGAATAAATATATTTTTGAACCTTTTAAAAAATCGAGTTTTTGTAGATATGGATTTTATCCAAGCTATTTAAAATTTGTTCAAATCCGATTTTGTAGTGTTGACTTATATGCATTTATTAATTAATTTTATTAACAAATTATGAATAAATATATTTCTGAGCTTATAAAAAAAATCAAAATTTTGAAGGTATGGATTTTATCCAAGTTATTTAAAATCTGATTTCAAATCCGATTTTTTCATATTTTTAGTTAAGTTAGATTATAATTATTTAATATCGATTATGATTGTACAATATATATTATAAAAATTATATGATAATAAGATTGTGATTGACTTTATATTAAAAGAGAGTGGTTGATTAATGAATGATTATTTATGAAATTTAATTTCAAATATATAATAGTATATTATGATTGATTTCAAATTAAAATTGTGATTTTCTAGTAAATATTTTTTTGATTTAAAAAATATGTATTTATGGATATGTTTAATAAAATCAATATTGTATTTAATTTCGTTTATATGAATTTAATAATTATTTTATTACAAATTGTGAATAAATATATTCTTGAACCTTTAAAAAAATCGAGTTTTCGAAGATATGGATTTTATCCAAGCTATTTAAAATTTGTTCAAATCCGATTTTGTAGTGTTGGCTTAGACATTTATTAATTAATTTTATTAACAAATTATGAATAAATTTATTTTTGAGCTTATAAAAAAATCAAATTTTTGAAGGTATAGATTTTATCCAAGTTATTTAAAATCTGATTTCAAATCCGATTTTTTCAGATTTTTAGTTAAGTTAGATTATAATTATTTAATATCTTATAATTGTACAATATATATTATATGATTGTGATTGGCTTTATATTAAAAGAGTGATTCATTAATGAATGATTAATTATGAAATTTAATTTAAAATATATAGTGGTATATCGTGATTGATTTCAAATTAAAATAGTAAATTTTTTTGATTTAAAAAATAGGTATTTATGGATATGTTTAATAAAATCATTATTGTATTTAAATTAGAAGTGTTAACTAACCATGGTTAAAGAGGTAGGGTGAGATTGTAAATAAGGAAAGGTCTAAATTTTAGGAATGAGCTTTGATTGGTCCTAAAATAATTCCTCGATTCTTATTGGTTAATTGACGTGTGGTAGACTCAGGTATGATAATAAAAGATATATATATATATATATATATATATATATATATATATATATATATATATATATATATATATATATATATATATATATATATATATTCTAGCGTTCAAATAGAAACTAAAGTTAAAATAGAAACTAGAAACCACGATCTCCATACCCTATTTTACTATTTCCACACCATATTTTACTATCTCCACCCCTATATGACATCACCCACCCTCACTATGACATCATGCCAGCACCCACCCCCTATATGACATCATCACTATTTTTATTTAATTATTTAATTATTTAATTTTTTTATTTAATTTTTTTATTTAATTTTTTTATTTAATTATTTTAATATTTTTTATAAATTTTAATTTTTTTTAAATTTTTTTTAATTTATATATATTTTTTATTTTTTGACCTCATTGTTGATGTCATCAATCACTAAATTACATATTTCGATCACTGAATATTTTCTTTGAAAAATATTTTTTGGGAAAACACTTTCCAAATTTCTCGGAAAAATTTTTCCCGATAAAAATTTGTGAAAAAAATTTCTCGGAAAAATTTTTCGAGAAAAAATTTCCAAAAAAAAAATTCTTGAAACTCGAAAAGAATTTGTCAAAAAAAAAATTCTCGAAAACAATTTTCCCGAGAAAAAATTTCCAGATTTTTTTTTTCAGATATTAGTGATTTTAGTTGTGTTTATTAGTATTTTTGCTGTGTAAAATAGTGATTTTAGCTGTGTATTTTTTGCGGAAAAATTTCTCGAAAAGAATTTCTCAAAAACAATTTCGCGAAAAAAATTTCTCAGGGGAAAAAATTTCTCGAGAATTTTTTTTCGAAAATTAGTGATTTTTAGCTGTGTATATTTGTGATTTCAGAGGAGGGTGGTGGTGGGGTAGGTATAAATTAGTGATTTTTAGCCGTGTATATTAGTAATTTCAGATAGGGTGGGGGTTACGTGGAGTGGGTGTAACTTAGTGATTATTAGCTGTGTGTGTTAGTGATTTCATATAGGGGTAGTGAAAGGCATATGACACAGCCTATTTGTAGTTCGAGGACTCAACTCAACTTAAGCTTAGATTGTAATAAGTAAATAACTTTAACTGTCACAGAAATCTCAGAAGGTACTATCTATCAGAAGAAAAACCCTAAAGTCAATCTATAGTTTTGATGTTTTACACTGGAAGAAGCTCAGATTGCTGATCAAGCCTCAGTATAGCATCAAAGAAGTGGATTTATTTCTAAGACAGAGATTTCTAGAGTGACAGGTTCAGACAGAATACAGTGAAGTACAAGAAGGAGAAAGAAATGAGAAGAAAAATGAATCACATTTTTAATGTGAAAATTAAAGGACAGTCATTGAAGTTAGTCGTTCATGAACCAGACCGTGCATGGAACGTCAACAAAATATTCAGTGGTATTCCTTTATTACTTTCAGTGATTCAGAAAAGAATTAAGACAATCCAAGGATATATAATTATTCTTCTTTAATTAATTTAAATCAAGTAGTCAATTTAATTAATAAATTAATTCATCAGGAATTAATTCATTAATTAAATTAATTATTAAATTAATTAAATCTGAATAATTATTATTTAAGTAAGGTTAAATTAAAATGATTATTTATTAATCAGTTTAATGTAAATCTGAAAAAATGAACTAGCAAGACAATCTGAGATTGTCTTGCCGATTGTCTTGAAGAAGAAATCAGTGAAGCAAGACAATCAGAGATTGTCTTGCCGATTGTCTTGGTGATGATTAATTCTGAATAGCTTTAAAAAAGAAGAATGAAAATCTGATTTGATTGTCTTGACGATTGTCTTGACAGTTCAAATCAGATTGTCTTGATAATGATCAAAAAGAAAAAGCTTCAGACAGAATGATAATTTTTGATAAAGCAAGACAAAGATCTCAGAATTTGATTGTCTTGCCGATTGTCTTGGAAGAACCTGATTGTCTTGACGATTGTATTGCCTATTGTCTTGGCAGTACAAAATTGATTGTCTTGAAAGAAGAGAACATATCATCTTCAAGAAACAAAAAAAACCATTATCTCTCATTGAAGAACAACACAGCAGGAGAAATAAATTTGTATAAATTCAAGTTCATCTTATTTTTAATATCTGATCCGATAGAACTTGTTTACTTGATACTCTTGTACTATTAGCGAGTTTTTACTCCTAATCTATATTTTGATTTTTATTAACAAATCTAGAAAAATTCATGTCGAATTTTCTAATTTATTTTTATTAACTAAATATAATTTCTGTACTGTATTTGTAACAAACCCCTCAAGTTAATATAATTTTATATTCAACTTGAATTTTGTTTCATTTAATTCTGCTCAAATTTGTCAAAATATAAATTAAATTATCCGGACAAATTTCGATTAAACAGTAATGTTTGTATTCAACCCCCCCTTCTACAAACATATTGGACCTAACAATTGGCATCAGTGCTTATTGATTGATATACAAATCAAGATCCTAATTTTATTCCGCCAAAAATCTATATCGAATTTTTAACTCACTTAAAAATTCATCATGTCGTCAAAAAGCATTGTTAAAATTCCCATGTTTAACAAGGACAATTATACAATGTGGAAAAATAAAATGGAGTTGTTTCTTGATGTCGCAAATTCTAAATATTTGGGTGTTCTACATAACGAACCTATAATTCCACTCGAACATATATCTGAATCTATTGTTGGAGGAATTGTTGTAACACCTGCATCATCTGTTCCAAAGCATGCTGATTCTTTTACTCCTGCTGAAAAAGAGGACGCAGGATTAGATAAGAATTTGAGACTTATTTTAATAGATTCCCTGGATGCTGTGATGTACAGTCATGTGATAAATTGTAAAACTGCAAAACACATGTGGGAAACTATTGAGACTATCAATGAAGGAACTGATGAAGTCAGGGAAAACAGACTTCAGATTTTAACCTCTGAGTATGAACACTTTAGAGCTGTCCCTAATGAAGGCATTCAGGAAGTGTTTGAAAGGTATAACAAAATTATCAACAACTTGCAAGTTAATGGCAAGCAATATACACAGAAGGAGATTAATATGAAGTTTTTGTTAACAATGCCCACTCATCTTGAACATAGGATAACAGCCATCAGAGAATCAAGAGATTTTGAATAAGATTGCTCTTGAAATATTGTTTGGTGTTCTTAAAACCTATGAACTGGAACAAGTACAGCAAAGGGAGGTCTCTGGTAAAGGAAGAGTGCCAAGTTCATCTACAGCTCTTGTAGTTGAGGCACCTAAGGAAGTGGAAGCTAAGGTTGTTCTACCTTACAGCTCAGACAAGGAAAAGACTGAAGTAGAACTTGGTCAAACACCACCTACTCAGGATGGTGGAGACTTCTACTCATTGGAAGAGCTAGATCAACTGGAAGATGAATCGTTGGCATTGATGGTAAGGCAATTTCGCAACTTCAGATTCAGAAGAAATCCAAAGTACAGGTTCAAGTCAAATAACAGATTCCAGAGAGGAGGCTCTTCTTCCTCTAGTAACAGGGGAGGATACAAAACTGGATCTGTTGACAGAAGCAAGATTCGTTGCTTCAACTGTAATGAATTAGGGCACTTTGCCACTGAATGTCAGAAACCCAAGCAAACTCAAAGAAGAGATTTTGCTGCTGAGAAGAAGAAACCTGGAAAAGCCTATGTTGCGGTTGGTAAGAGTTGGGATGACACGGACAGCGAAGATGAAGAATATGAAAATCTTGCGTTGATGGTAAATGATGAAGCATCTGATCGTCATAACAAACCAGTAATTGTTACTGACCCTGAGTTGATTCGTAGTCTTTATAATTCATTAGGTAATGCACAAACTGAATATAGAAGACTAGATCTGTTAAGCACTAATCTTGGCAATGAAGTGTCAGAATTGAAAAAGGTGCATATTAATCAAGATCAACAAAGAGATGAAATAACAATGCTTAATAAAAAGGAAAAAGCTATTCTAGAAGTTGTAGGCAAACAAATGGCTAGAATTACTGAACTTGAAACACAGGTCAGGGCTTGTTATAATTCGGTTAAAGTTTCCAAAGAGTTCTTTAACAATCAAGTTGTAGAACGAACAACAGGTATAGGGTATGGTTACAATGAAGCTGTTGGATCATTGGGCATAAATTCCCCTAACCCTGTTAGTGCTAAAGAAAGGGGAATACCACATGTGCTCAAAAATGTTAAAGAACCTCTGTTTAAAAAATCTGATGCTGGCCCACCATATATTCTTTCTATGGTTATCCAAGAAGAAATGAGAAATGAGGATAGTGCAAATGGCACAGTCTTTGTTAAGGCTAAATCTGTTGAGGACTTTAATCCAACGAATGTTTCATACAAGAAAGATGTACCTAAAGTGCCAGTCAAGGTTGTTGAAACAGCTAGTTCTTCTAAGACTGGATTAGGTAGTAATAAGTTGAAGCAGAAAAATAACATGTCTAACATGAATACCATGCCTATCATTGATTCTAATCATAAAGCATGTGGTGTTATCAATTGTATGTCTTGTGCTTTTAACAGTATGCGTGCTTATTTTAATGGTAGTTATGCATGTGTTAAACAGACTGCTCCTCGACAGCATATGAACAGGAACAATAATGTTCGATCAAAGACTACTTTTCCTCCTAAAGTTAGGAGAGAGACATTTGTACCTAAGACTAAACAAAATGTTACCAAGAATGTTTACCAGGTCAAATGTCCAGTCAATGACACAAGTGTTATTGCTGCTAGAGAATCATGGATACCCAAGATAAAACAAAAGATTTTCAAATCTGTCTATAAGGTTAAATGTTTATTGACTAAAGATGTTAAAATTAAAAATGTTGTTTTGCCTGATAAAGGTCAATACTTTAAATCCGCAGGACCTAATCAAATTTGGGTCCCGAAGAAGGTTTAATCCATTTGTCACTGCAGGGTATTGAATAGGTTGAACGAGTTACCTGGATCTTGGACAGTGGATGTTTAAGGCATATGACTGGAGACAGAACCCTGCTGACAAATGTGGTGAGAAGGCCGGCCCAGTAGTTACATTTGGAGATAACAGCAAAGGTAGAACTGATGGATATGGCAGACTTGAAGCTGGAAATGTTATCATTGAAGAAGTGTCCTTTGTAAAAGGACTTGAGCATAATCTGCTCAGCATCAGTCAATTCTGTGACAAGGGATTTGAAGTCTACTTTAACAAAAAGAATTTTCTGATTTCACACAAAAGAAGTGAACAACCATCTCTGACGGGAGTCAGAAAAGGAAACTTGTATGTAGCCAACATGAATACTAGAAGCACTCAAGAAATCAATTGCTTCTATTCTAAAGCATCCACAGATGAAAGCTGGCTATGGCACAAGAAACTTTCTCACCTGAATTTCAAAACAATGAATTATTTGGTTAAAATGGAAATGGTGAGAGGTTTACCCCCTATGGAATTCACACAGGAAGGACTATGTGATGCCTGTCAAAAAGGCAAACTAAAAAGGGCAACTCACAAAAGCACTGATATATCTTCAATAACTGATCCTTTACAGTTACTTCAAATGGATCTATTTGGTCCAGTGAATGTGATGTCTATGTCAAAGAAAAGATATGCTCTTGTGATTGTTGATGATTTTTCAAAGTACACATGGGTTTTGTTACTGAATTCTAAAGATGAGACTCCACAACTGGTGATTGATCACATCAAGTTAATTGAGTTGGATTCCAAGTATCCAGTGAGGGCTATAAGGTCAGACAATGGAACTGAATTCAAGAATGCAGTTCTGAATGACTTTTGTACTAAAAAAGGAATAACGAGACAATACTCAGCTCCAAGGACTCCTCATCAAAATGGGGTAGTTGAAAGAAAGAATAGAACCTTGATTGAAGCTGCACGTACTATGTTAAGTGAATCAAGGCTTCCATTATATTTTTGGGCTGAAGCTGTCAACACTGCTTGCTATACTCAGAATCGAACTCTTATCAACAAAGACTTGATGAAATCACCCTATGAAGCCTTGAATGAAAAGAAACCAACACTCAAATACTTTCATGTATTTGGAGCAAAATGCTTTGTACTTAAAGAAGGAGACGATCAAGGTGGAAAATTTGAAGCCAAAGCACATGAAGCAATTTTTGTTGGTTATGAAAGAAGAGCTTATAAGGTGTATTTGATTGAACATCAGAAGATGATGGAAAGTGTCAATGTAACCTTTGGTGACACTAAACTCCCTAGTATCCAAACTGAAGATTCATCTGAAAAGTTATCTTTTGAAGATATGAAAGATCTAGATTCAGATGATGATAGTCCACCTGATGTTTTTGCTGATGCTAATGACAACAATGTCAATGATGAGTTCAATCAGAATAATGGTGGTGATAATAATGATAATATTGAAAACACCACTCATACTTCTGAACACTCATCTAATCATCCTGGCAACAACTCAGGGGGAGTTAGTGAAGGATCAACAAGTCATACTCAACAACAAAATTCAAATCAAGGGGAATCATCAAGAATTAATCTACCCAGACAAACTGTTTGGAAGAGAACTCATCCTTTTGAGTTAATTATTGGTGATCCAGATGTTGGAGTAAAGACTAGAAGAGCTTATCAGAATAAATGCAATTATTCAGGGTTTTTATCTGAAATGGAACCTAAGAAAACTGAAGAAGCTCTTTCTGATCCTGATTGGGTGATTGCTATGCAAGATGAACTCAATCAATTCAAACAACAAGAAGTATGGAAGCTGGTACCCAGACCTTCAAATAGAACAGTGGTTGACACTAGATGGGTATTCAGAAACAAACTTGATGAAGATGGCACAGTCACAAGAAATAAAGCAAGACTAGTAGCAAAGGGTTATTCACAAGCTGAAGGCATTGACTATGATGAAACCTATGCTCCAGTGGCAAGACTCGAGGCCATTAGAATATTCTTGGCATTCGCAGCATTCTCAAACTTTAATGTTTATCAAATGGATGTAAAGAGTGCTTTTCTAAATGGTAAGCTGGATGAAGAGGTCTATGTAGAACAGCCCCCTGGCTTTGAAGATCCAGATCTTTTGGACTATGTCTACTTCCTTTTCAAGGCTATCTATGGCCTCAAGCAAGCACCAAGAAAATGGTATGACACCCTTTCTGAATTTTTACTTGAAAATGGCTTTGTTAAAGGTGTCATAGACAAAACTCTCTTTACTAAGAAACATAAAAATGATACAATATTAGTCCAAGTCTATGTGGACGATATAATATTTGGGTCTACTAATGATCTTTTGTGCAAGAAATTTGCTAAGTTAATGCAGGGTAAATTTGAAATGAGCATGATGGGAGAACTGAAATTCTTTCTTGGATTGCAAATAAGTCAAAGGACAGATGGAATATTTATCTGTCAATCCAAGTATATCAAAGAGCTCCTCAAGAAATATCAAATGGAGGACTCATCTTCAGCTAAGACACCATCATCTACAGCTGTCAAGTTTGGAGCTTGTGAAAATTCTGCCAAGGTAGATGTCACAAGTTACAGAGGTATGATAGGCTCATTACTTTACCTTACTGCAAGTAGACCAGATATTATGTATGCTACATGCTTGTGTGCAAGGTTCCAAGCAGATCCTAGAGATGTTCATCTCATTGCTGTAAAACGAATCTTAAGATATCTTAAGGGTACACCTAATCTAGGTATCTGGTACCCTAAAGAATCTGGTTTTAATCTTGTTGGATACACAAATTCAGATTATGCAGGAAGTGTTGTAGATAGAAAAAGCACCTCTGGGAGTTGTCAATTCCTAGGTGGCATGCTAGTTTCCTGGTACAGCAAGAAACAACAAACAGTTTCCAACTCAACAGCTGAAGCTGAATACATAGCTGCTGGAAGCTGTTGTGCTCAAATCTTGTGGATTATGAATCAGTTGAAAGAATATGGTTTTGTATTAACAAAAATTCCAATTTTGTGTGATAATACAAGTGCCATAGCAATCTCCAACAATCCTGTGCAGCATTCGAGGACCAAGCACATAGACATCAGGTATTATTTTATAAGAGAGCATGTCATGAATGGTACTGTGGAATTGTTATTTGTACCCACAGAAGAACAAACAACAGATATTTTTACTAAGTCTCTTGACGAATCCACATTCACCAAAATTGTTGGTGAATTGGGTATGTTGAACAGTCCTAGTAATTAAGCTGGTTAATATCTGAGGTTTATTCTTTAATAATTTGCAAGTGATTTTGTTATTATTTTTAAATTTTAATCACTTGCATAATTATTTTATCAACTTTTTATTGCTTGTTATTGCTAAAAATCTTTGTCAACATGTTTATAATAACTTCTTTATTACTTCTTGCGTTTTGAAATATTTGTGATATTTTAATGAATCATATTCTCTCTTTAAATAATTTTCTAGTAGAAAGTTATTTGTTAGAAAATATTTAGATTCATTAATTTGTTATAAATGTTCTTGTAAATATATTTAATATTTTATTAAATGTTTTGTAGTGTTTGTCCTTTTGTTATTTATATTTGTTGTCGTAAAAAATTAATCCATATGTTTGCTAAATATTTATTTATAATAATTTTAATAATAAATAAGAGTGTATTTTAATTGGATTAATTCTGCACATTAATTTTTATTTTATTAGTATAAAATTAGCAGATTAATAGATTGTCTTGTTTGTCTTTATAGTATCAAGACAATCGCCAAGACAATCAACAGATTGTCTTGGCAGGTTATTTTGTAAAATAATTAAATGTTTTTCATTTTCTTTTTCTATTTTTGTTCTGTTTTGTTTTGTTAATATTAGTTCAAGACAAACGATTGTCTTGATAGTTTTGAACTACCAAGACAATCGGCAAGACAATCACTTGATTGTCTTGGAGTGTCTATTCAGTATTTTAAAAATAAAAAAAAATTATTTACGTTTTTTTTAATTTATCAGTATAGTAAACGATTGTCTTGATAGTTTTTGAACTACCAAGACAATCGGCAAGACAATCAACCGATTGTCTTGTAGTGTTATTCTGTACTTAAACAAAAAAAAACAGCTTCAAGACAATCGATTATCTCTCTCTCTCTCTCTCTCTCTCTCTCTCTCTCTCTCTCTCTCTCTCTCTCTCGTGTATTGACACAGAGAACACAGACTTATATATACACGATACACACAATTTTTGCAACGAAACTCTGCTCAATTTTCTTCAACGAAACTGAAATCTGAGACCTGATTCAAATAGATCGTTCGATTTCCTATCTATTGAACCTAATATCAACGAATTTCATTAAGTTTTTGAAAAATCAATTTTTCAAAAGTTTCTATCGGGTTTTCACTGTTTTGATTGTTTTAGATTTTTTCTTTGAAATCTAAAAATAGATTGAGACTCCCAGTGTTTAGAAGATCATCATACTAATTTTTGGGATTTTTCTGACAACTTTGAATTAATTCGAATTTTTAATTAATTTTAATTAATTAATAATTCTGAAAATTTTCGAATTGTTTTAACCGTCCCAAAATTGAAGTGTGTTTTTGTGTTATAAAAATGGCTTATAATTTTGAGATAATGAAGCATATTTTGGTTGGGTATTTTAATCCGAACGATTGTCCCTATGATCGATTTAAGCCTTGGATACGGTTTTTAAATGATGATTCAATTATCCGAACTGCTATTTCGATGGAAGCTCCAATTAAAATAGGACCACTGAGATTGATTTGCACAGAAGCTGTGGTGTCTGAAGATTTGACCTCATTCTCTTTTGACTTTGATGGAACACACCACGTTGTGACTGAATTAACCCTTAATACTGTATTGGGACTCCCGGTGGATAATTTTGATCCATTTCCAACCAGTGAACAACTATATCAATTTTTCAGTGATATTAATTATCGTGGAGTAATTGATATAAACAACCTGAGCAAAAGGAACTTGGTTCAACAATGGGATGCATTTTTCGACACGATCTCCAAGGTATTTGCTAATACAGCCAGAGGTAACTTTCATTTACTCACCTCTATGTTACAAACTATTGGTTATGTTGTTGCTAACAACCGTAGAATCAATATTGGTAATCTACTTTGGAATACTATTGTTGGTAGAATTGTTAAGGACAGAAGGGATTTTGATGAGGGTAATAAAGTTTTATGTTATTATCCTAGATTCTTAACTTTGATATTTAATCATCTTGTTCTTGTTGGTCAACAAGCAATTTTTAGGAATGACAACCCTATGGTATCAGGCAGGCAAACCAAGAAAATATTCACTAGCCTTGATACACATAGGAAATTGATAAATGTGCCAGTGTATGTTACACCATATTTGTCTACCTTCATAAATCTACCTGTCATTCCTCGACTTGTAAATGCACCTGAACCTGAACCTGAAAATGTACCTATCCCTGAACTTCAACCTCAAATGGAACAATCCATTCCTTCAGGTACAGCTACTGCATCAACGGAGCAGGTATTGCCTTCTATCTCTCAAACTGTTTCTGGAGCCCAAGCGGCTGATAGGTCAGACCAAGAGGTTGTAGAACCACAGCCTCTATCCCAGGTCTTAGAGCCAAACACTGTGTCTAATCAAATCTCTAAACCTAAAGCCAGAAGCAAGTTGTTGACAAAAAGAGCTGATAGAAGAAGTGATAATGTCAGTGATCCCACAGCTCTGCCTCCACCAAAGAAGAGAAGAAACCTACTACTTGAGGCATCTGTTAGCCCATCCATTTCCTCCCAAAAGGACTTGGACATTGAAATGGCCGATGAACTGTTACTAATTTCATCCTCTCAACAGGATGGAATTATTGAAATTCTTCAAAGGGCCGTGGCACCTTGTACAGAGTCAAGCACACCTCTATTACTCACAATGGGGGAAACATTACCATAGAATCTGATGTTGTTAAGGACACTGAGCAAGGAGTGCACGATAGGATTGTTACAGAGACAGTGCCTACCATTGTTACGGTAGAAGAGCCTTCACAGGCTTCAGAGGGAAATCTTGACTCTCTGCCAGTTACAATAGAGTCATCATCTCCCCTCCCAGGAGGAACATTCCTGGCTCCCTCAAGGGATTCTTCACTCGCAGATTTATCTGGAGAAAGTGAAGGGCAACTTGGTCATCCTATCACTGAAGAAATTCAGTTATCAAATCCAAATGAATTAATAGAGATGACTGAGGATTGGGAATTGCGAACTCCCATTGCACCACCACTGACCTCTCCAGAAGAGGCTAGGGTGATTTCTTTTGCAGGTACAGCTCAAGGAAAGGAGCTAGTGTTGAGTGATGTGAGGACCACCTTAAATATGAGTGAAACATATGCACGAAAGGAGAGTGACATATCCTTGAGTGAACATCAGGTGAGCGCACACACTGACACAAACACTTTGTCTCTTATGGCTCAAATAAAAGATCTGCAAAAGAAATTGCTGGAAACTGAGGCTGAAAAACAATTTTTTAAAGCACAAGTGGATGAACGGTCTTCTTCTTCCACCTCTATCAACAATCAGATCATGATTATTCGTGACGATGTTCAGAACATAAAGACTACACTCACTCCAGAAATCAATACATTGATACAATCCAACTCTCAGGCATCTATAGAAAGAACAGATATTCTAAATGCTATTGACAGACTCTCTAATAGGGTGGATGAACTTCAAGTGGAAATGCATGTAACTGCTCAATCATATTCAACAACCTTTGCGAAGCTTGAAGAAAAGTATGATTACATGTTTGAAGGACTTGATCATCTATACAACATTGTTAAACCTACTCATCATATCACACCAGAACAAAGAGCTTATTTTGAAGACTATGATGATGATAATGAAGGGGATAATGATGCAAATAGGGAGCTTGACAGTCAAAGAAAGTCTGTAGAGGATTTCTCAACTAAGGGGGAGAAGTCTGGAGAAGGAGAGAAATCTAGAGGAGCAGGAGGAAGTAAGTCTGGAGGTCAAGGGAGGCATAAGGAGAAGTCTACAAAGGGAAAAGAAAAAGGCTACTCATGATCAGGATGTATCAGATTTTGATTTCGATCTCAAGAATAGTAATTTT
This sequence comes from Saposhnikovia divaricata, assembly GCA_036435485.1. Classification (NCBI taxonomy): domain Eukaryota; kingdom Viridiplantae; phylum Streptophyta; class Magnoliopsida; order Apiales; family Apiaceae; genus Saposhnikovia; species Saposhnikovia divaricata. The sequence continues at coordinate 20,571,814 of JAZHRN010000131.1, forward strand.
GAGGTATAGCAATTAAATGATATTGAAGAAGATCTTTCAAACTGGCAAGATGATCCTGAATTTGAGAAGGAACTTCAAGAGGAGAAAGCTGATCGTCAGATGAGACAAGCTAAGCTTGAGAAGACCAGACAGGTAGTGGATAAAAGATTGAAGCTGAAGCAAGCTGAAGATGCAGAAAAACAAAAGCTACATGCAATCAGTGTACAAGAAAGGAAAAGAGATATTCAGTTGAAGATTGGTCCAAAGTGGGAGAGAGCAAGAGAAATTTTTGATTCTATTCAAAACACTGCTAATGATGATGAACGTTTTCTCCAACTACTTCAACAGTTTCAAGAGACCAATCCAAATTACTTGCAATATATGGATGCATTGATGCTGGAAATCTCGAGGATAGTAGCTGGGTTTGACAGATGTGCAGATCAACTGATAATTCAGATTGACTCTCGTACAATGGGTTCTCTCTATGTGTCACTTCAAATCTTTCAACAGAGAAGCTTGATTGAACTGTGGATTATGTCCCTAAAGGTAAAGAGGTTTTCTGAACTGAATATTTTACTTCATGAAAGACTTTTGGAGTTTGCTCAAAGGAATAGTCCACAAGTTATTCAAACTCCACATCATGTTAAGTTTCTCAAGGGTAATACACTACATTCTTGCTTCCTTGATTATAAGTCGATGAAATTATACTGCATCTCATCTGGTCTGGTTAGAACATATGCTGAGGACTACAGGATTCGAAGATAAAGAAAGTATCTTTGTTGCTGACATTATTCGATCTTATGCTTTAACTGGCTTTGAAAAGAAATATTACATGCTTCGAAATCGGCTATGGGGCAACCTTGGAATTTTGCCTAAGAAACCTAAAGGCCTTGTGTCAGATTATGAACGTGTACTTGACAAGGATTTGATCAAAACCTTGGATGATCAAGAACGATTTGACACAGAGAATATCAGAAGATTTCTAGAACAAGAAGATGAAGTTGAACCTGGAGAGATAAGGGATGAAGATACTTCAAAGTGAAGATCAGCTCTACATGTGATATCTTTAGGGCTTAGATAGGTCAAGATAGAAAATTGTATTATATGATCAGTCTAGAGGATCATCTATCTTGTATTTATCTTTTATGTTTGAATCTGGACAATGTTAAATATAAACCAGAACCTTTCTTTTATTTACTTTGTATTTAAAGTTTTATCTTTTACTAAGTTAAGTTGAGTTAGTTGAGTAATCCTCTAGGAATTTGCTTGTTATCTTCTAACAAACAAATAGGGGGAGATTGAAAGGCATATGACACAGCCTATTTGTAGTTCGAGGACTCAACTCAACTTAAGCTTAGATTGTAATAAGTAAATAACTTTAACTGTCACAAAAATCTCAGAAGGTACTATTTGTCAGAAGAAAAACCCTAAAGTCAATCTGTAGTTTTGATGTTTTACACTGGAAGAAGCTCAGATTGCTGATCAAGCCTCAGTATAGCATCAAAGAAGTGGATTTATTTCTAAGACAGAGATTTCTAGAGTGACAGGTTCAGATAGAATACAGTGAAGTACAAGAAGGAGAAAGAAATGAGAAGAAAAATGAATCACATTTTTAATGTGAAAATTAAAGGACAGTCATTGAAGTTAGTCGTTCATGAACCAGACCGTGCATGGAACGTCAACAAAATATTCAGTGGTATTCCTTTATTACTTTCAGTGATTCAGAAAAGAATTAAGACAATCCAAGGATATATAATTATTCTTCTTTAATTAATTTAAATCAAGTAGTCAATTTAATTAATAAATTAATTCATCAGGAATTAATTAATTATTTAAATTAATTATTAAATTAATTATTAAATTAATTAAATCTGAATAATTATTATTTAAGTAAGGTTAAATTAAATTGATTATTTATTAACCAGTTTAATATAAATCTGAATAAATGAACTAGCAAGACAATCTGAGATTGTCTTGCCGATTGTCTTGAAGAAGAAATCAGTGAAGCAAGACAATCAGAGATTGTCTTGCCGATTGTCTTGGTGATGATTAATTCTGAATAGCTTTAAAAAAGAAGAATAAAAATCTGATTTGATTGTCTTGACGATTGTCTTGACAGTTCAAATCAGATTGTCTTGATAATGATCAAAAAGAAAAAGCTTCAGACAGAATGATAATTTTTGATAAAGCAAGACAAAGATCTCAGAATTTGATTGTCTTGCCGATTGTCTTGGAAGAACCTGATTGTCTTGACGATTGTATTGCCTATTGTCTTGGCAGTACAAAATTGATTGTCTTGAAAAAACAGAACATATCATCTTCAAGAAACAAAAAAAGCCATTCTCTCTCATTGAAGAACAACACAGCAAGAGAAATAAATTTGTATAAATTCAAGTTCATCTTATTTTTAATATCTGATCCGATAGAACTTGTTTACTTGATACTCTTGTACTATTAGCGAGTTTTTACTCCTAATCTATATCTTGATTTTTATTAACAAATTTAGAAAAATTCATGTCGAATTTTCTAATTTGTTTTTATTAACTAGATATAATTTATGTACTGTATTTGTAACAAACCCCTCAAGTTAATATAATTTTATATTCAACTTGAATTTTGTTTCATTTAATTCCGCTCAAATTTGTCAAAATATAAATTAAATTATCCGGACAAATTTCGATTAAACAGTACTGTTTGTATTCAACCCCCCCTTCTACAAACATATTGGACCTAACAGGTAGGGGTAGGGGGTGGGGTAGGGTTCGGGGGGAGGGGAGGGGGTGGGTATAAATTAGTGATTTTTAGCTGTGTATATTAGTGATTTCAGATGGGGGGTGTGGGTATAAATTAGTGTTTTTTTACTACTAGATAGAGGATAAATTATTATACGTTTTTTGTATTGGGGTACCCCTAGTTTGGTCATTAGATTAGCTTGAAATGTTGGATTGAGGTTTGGTTTCTAGTTTCTATTAGAACAAGACCATATATATGCTCAAATGAGACCCCCTCTTATAATGAGAATTGAGACTTAATCTGAACCACTCAATTTTTGTAATAACTTTTAATCTGTACCGCATACTCTTATTTAACTTTTATACGTATAATAACATAAACATGTATCTATAGTGTTTCTCTCTCCTCCTAGATCACTCATTCATCTTCCACCCATTCTCTCCTGGTTTAATCTTCTTCCTTTCTCAATCATTTCTAAATTACCTCTCTCTCTCTCTCTCTCTCTCTCTCTCTCTCTCTCTCTCTCTCTCCCACGCATCTTCCATTCTCTCTCTTCTTCCTGCTTGTCTCTCTTTTCTTCTCATTTTTTTATCTAAGTTTACTTTCTTTTCAGATCTACTTTTTAATTTCATTTAACACTATTCCGGTGACATCCTTGAAGATTTGAAGTGTTAATGGTGTCGAATATTAAGTCCGATTTTAAGACGTGTGCGATATTGGGACAAGAAACAAATAAATATGCATAACTAATGGTGGAAATTTGGAAGATGAAGTCATCGAAAGACGGTGTGGTGATTGGAGTTTGTTACGCAATGATGTCAGGTAGATTTAGTCGGGAAAACAAACATATCAGGTAGATTTGCTTTAGATTTAAAATTTTCAAATCCGATTTCTTCATCTAGATCTGATTTCTCTCATCTAGTGGTAGTTATGGTGGTTGCGACGTCTGTAATGGGCAAGATGAATGGTGTATGGTGGAGATGGTGGTGGTAGGTATGGTGAAGGTAGCGCTTTACGTGATTTGTTTAAAAGAATTTGGTGATTTGTATCGAAATTTGGTGATTTGGGTTAAAATTTTAGTAATTTGGACATAATTTTGGTGATTCTGTATGTTGTGATAATAGTAGCAATCTGATGGTGATATCTGTAGGCGGCAGATTGGTGATAATGATGGTTTAGTGACAGTGATTGTGATGGTGGTGAGTTTAGGATGGTGGAGTGATTTGTGACAGTGATATTGGTTTTGGTGAGGCAGAGATGATGGTGTTATTTGGTGATTTATATAAGAATTTTTGGTGATTTGTATTGAATTTTTTGGTGATTTGCTTTGAATTTACGTTCAGATTTTTGATGATTTGAATTTTTTGATAATTTATGTTTAAAAGTTTGGTGTTGTGCTGTTAAATTGTTAGTGATTCGAATTGAAATTCGGTAATTTGTGTTGAAATTCGGTAAATTGTGCTTGATACTGGTGATTTTTCTAGAATATATTGTAGTGAATCATTCGACAATTTTTTGGTCATACCGGATGTTTTAGAAGTTAGGATGTAGCAGTGGTTGATCTAGTAATCGTGTTTGTTTTGACTGAAATTTTCTTTCGACTTTAAAAAAGAAAAGCTGGTTGTTCAACAGGCGCGTGTTTGGTTTATTGGGCTTAGTTTGTGGCCCAATGTGCAATTCTCATTATAAGAGGGGTCTCATTTGAGTAGCCCCATATATATATATATATATATATATATATATATATATATATATATATATATATATATATATATATATAATTACTATCAAATCATATCATTTTAAAATTTAACTTACAAAATTCATTTAAATTATTAAAAAAATCTTATAATATTAAAAAAATTCGTGTATCGCACGATTTTAAGCTAGTATTCTTTATTTGTGTTGTTTGTAAGAGGATCACATAAAATTTCTATGTTTTCTTAATTAAAATCTTTATTTCTATTGAGTTAGTTTCGATTCTCGTTCACCCCAAAATTTTGTTAAAATAGATATTTATATATAAATTGTAAGGCATGTAAGAGCATATCCAATGAGGCAAATTCCTTTGCTAAAATTTTAACTAACGTATTAAAAATTGAAAACTATACATCTATACTATTATATAAAAGCCGAAACATTAAAAGTTTGGTTGGTCGATCGTTCGATCGGTTGGTCGGTACAGTACCTATTGATTTTACTTATTTACCATTACTCATCCTACTAACTAATCAATTTCTTTTTTGAGGTTAAACATATTATCTTTTCTATTTTTCAATAACTAAATAATTTCTTTTTTCAAGTAAATTATAATATCTTATATATTTTATCTAACTAAAATTTCTCCTTTATTAATCAATTTCCCTTTTCAGGTTAAACATATTACCTTTTCTATTTTCAAAAACAAAATATTTTCCTTTTTCAGGTAAAATACAATATCTTTTATATTCTATCTACAAAATAATTTCCTTTTTCAGGTAAAATACAATATCTTTTACATTCTATCTAACTAAAATTTCTCTTTTTTTAAAAACAATACGAACAATTTTGTTTAATCAAATAACGTAATTATATTATAATTACTATTAACTAAATCAATTACCCTTTTCAGCCACGTTACCTTTTTTATTTTCTCTAACTAAAATATCTCTTTTTCCAATTATATTATGGACGATTACCTTTTCAGCCAAAACACAATAACTTTTTTATTTTCTCTTACTAAAACCTCTCTTTTTCCAATTATATCACGAGCGTTTCTATTTAATAAAAATAAAATAATAATATCATAATACTAATTATTAACCGATTACCTTTTCAGCTAAAACGTATCATCTTTTCTATTTTTTTCAAATTAAATTACTTTTTTTCTAGAAATGTCACGGGCAACATTAATATCTCATTTTCTAAAAACACTATAAGTAATTTTATTTAGTAAAGTAACATAATTAAATTATAATTACTATAAACTAATCAATTACATTTTTCACATAAATCATGTCACTTTTTTAATTTTCATGTTATCTTTCTATTTTCTCTAACTAAAATCTCTATTTTTTCAATTATATCACAAGCGCTTCTATTTAATACAATAAACTAATAATAGTATAATATTAATAATTAACCGATTAACTTTTTCAGCTAAAACGTAGCATTTTTTTATATTTTCTAACTAAAATCCCTCTTTTGATAGAAATAGCACGGACAATATTAATTTCTCCTTTTCTAAAATTATTAAGAGTAATTGTATTTAGTAAAATAACGTAATTAAATTATAATTATTATAAACTAATTAATTACCTTTTTCACCTAGAACATGTTATCTTTTTAATTTTGTCTAACTAAATTCTCTCTTTTTCCAATCATATCACGGGCATTCTATTTAATAAAATAGAATAATAATTTTATAATTACTAACATTTAACTGAATACCTTTTTCAACTAAAACCCATCAACTTTTCTATAATTTTGTTTAACTGAATATCACGGATAACATATATATATATATATATATATATATATATATATATATATATATATATATATATATATATATATATATATATATTATCAAATCATCTCATAAAAGAATTTAAGCCTCCAAAATTCATGTTTTAAAAAAATGATTTAAATTAATAAAAAAAATTCATATAGTATTAAAAAGAATCCGTGCATCGCACGGGTTTTAAGCTAGTAATATATTAAAAATTAATCATTCCAATGGGGCATTCCTCTTATCTAAAATTTTGGTTAATCATCTATATTTTTTTAATATTAGCCATATTTGTTGAAGCTCTACAAATCTGTAGTAAATGCCATGTCATTTCCCGTCCGTTTTCTTCCCATAATTTGATAAAAAAAATTAATAATAATTATAATCATATCTTTTTTGAAATATAACCAACTAGTCAATCCCATTGGAACAAAATCCCCTACAAATTCAATAAATTTTAGTCAACTATATTACTTGTTTGAAATTTAGCCAATTAACTTAAACCAATGCTAATGCTCAAAGTCTAATTATTAAAAGAAAATCTTTATTTCTACTTTGGGGTCAGTTGACTTGTCATATTTTTCTCACTATTAATTAAGTGAAAATATTTTTTAGTTAATCAACGAATACTGCTTACTAGTATTTTATAGTCAAAAGGTGAAACGTTAAATTCGAGTGAGAAAGAGGCTCCCAGCCATGCAGTGTACAAGAAGATGGTAGTTTGAACTTTTCTTTCTTAATTACTTGCTCTTTTTTAGAATCTATTTCTATAACACTATTCCTTCGCTTTCTTCACTTTTAAAACAATCAAGTTTTATTACCTACCAGAAGAGAGAGTTTGTTTCTATGCTTGCCTTTTTACAGTTAGATAAATTATTTAAATATACATATCATTCATATGTATATTTAAATATTTAAGCATAACCAGAAAAAATGTTGCAGAGAGCTGCAAGCAACGCTTATTCCTGGTGGTGGGCTAGTCACATTCGAACTAAACAATCCAAATGGCTCGAACAAAGCCTGCAAGGTACTTTTCGCAATTTGTTAAGAATTTTCGATTATACTCACCTGAATCAGAACATGGATGATGTTATGAGATTTTCTTGCCATAGGAGCTACGACAGAAGTTGTTTTTTTGCATGTACACATTTCGAGCTTTGTGTGTTTGATTTCCTAATGATGATACGTGAAATTTTGAATGTTATGGATAGTTCTACTATGCTACTGAAATTTATGGAAGTATGCAAAGAGATTCCGAAATACTATAATTAGTTGAGGTAACTAGTTGAGTTCTTTTATGTTGCAGAGATGGAAGAGAAGGTGGAATACATCCTAAAGCTCTTTCAAGAAGATGGAGATTCCTTTATCAAGAAGGCAGAAATGTACTACAAAAGGAGGCCTGAGTTTATAGAATTTGTTGAAGAATCAGCCCGCGCTTATAGAGCTTTAGCAGGCAGATATGACAAGTTATCTACAGATCTACAGAATGCAAACACAACCATTGCTACTTGTCTACCAGAGCAAGTTCAGTATACTATGGACGACGATGATGAATATGAAGTCAAAGGTCAGAAAGCTCCAAAAGGCAGCGTACCTCCAAAGGCCCCTGCTCAAGGTCAACCACCTCCAAATGCACCCAAGGTTCCTGATGCTCCAAACAAGGCCTTGAGGGGTCTTATAAATGATGCCTCGAAGAAACTATCTAACCAACCAGCAAAACAAACTTATACTCAGATTAAGGCTAAGCCTCCTCCTAAGTCTGGACTGACAGAGACTGAAGCGTCTCAAGAGGTTGATATACTTCAAAAAGATATTTTAGCATTGCAGACTGTGAAAGAATTTGTGAAGAGTTCTTATGAAAATGGATTAGAAAAGTTACGCCATATTGAGAATGAGATCACGGAGAAACAAGGCAGGGCTAGTAGATTACAAGATGAGTTTGGTATTACAAGCGTTATTGAAGATGACGATGCACGGAATTTGATGGCAAAAACAGCGCTCAAGTCTTGTCAAGAGACGTTGGCTCATTTAAAAACTCAACAAGATAAGTCTAATGAGGAAGCTGCCGCAGAGACGAAAAGGCTTGAGGCGGCTCGTGCAAGATTGAAAGATCTCAAACACCAGTATCTTCCTAATGAACCTCTTGATGATGATACACCTGATGATCCAGAGGCACAAGCTGGACAGGTTGAGGTTGGCCCTGAGGAACAGAAATTGGAGGCGTTCATGGAGAAGATTAAAGAACTTAATGAATCTAGTGATTCTATCACGGTGTCAGAACTGGCTGAGAAGATTAATGAACTTGTGAATCAGGTGATCTACTTGGAAGGTTCAGTTTCGTCACAGAATGTTCTAAATAAAAGGCTTAAAACAGAAGCCGATGATCTTAACTCACACATTCAACACTTTGAAGATGATAAAGATGGAACAAAAAATGTGGGTAACACAGTGAAAGTTTTGGAAGCCAAAGTAAAAGCAGTTCGGACTTTGAATCGGGATGTTGCGAATCACAACACTAAACTTCGAACACATTTCACTGCGGTCTACAGTAGCCTTGATAACCTATCCGAGAAGCTTCACACAGCAAAACCAGATGAAGAGGGAGAGCAATCACAAGAAGCATCAGATAGCGAAGACAAGGAAATATCGAGAAGAGCAGAGACTCGAGTTGCTGAAACCATAAAGATTAAAAGTGCCTCACCTGATGAGAATCAGAAGAGTAAAGGTGAAGACATTAGCAGTAAATCTGCCAGTGTCGATATAATAAGCGAAGATATGGACCCTGATGATGAGGAGACAGACTTGCCACAATTGCTCTTGAGTGGTGTGGAAGACAAAGACAAGATTCTTAAGAAAGAATCTGCTACAATTTTAAGAAACTACAAAGAAATCAAAAACAGAATCCTCAACCAGGAGAAGACAAGTGATGCCCTATTTCAAACAACACTACAAGTAAGAGAACTGAAAAGTGCTGTTGCTAAGAGGGACCAAGAAATTCAAACTTTGCGCAGTAAGTTACAAGAGAATGCACCTGAAGCAGGAGTCTCAACTGAAGGTGAAGATGCACATACTCATCCAGAAGAAGACGTGGAGGAAGAAATCAATAGTTTGATTAATGACTCTAAACCAGTGTCACCATTTGAGGGAAAGCTAAGGGGCCAGCTTGATGGGATGCTGGATGAGAACCTTGAATTCTTTTTAAGGTTTAGTGATACATTTCATCAGATACAGAAATTCAGAAGCAGTATAAAAGATTTACAGGATGAAATATCGAAATTTAAGACAAGGAGGGAAGCGGCGAAGAAACAAGAAGGAAAACCTGAAGTTGATATAGATCTTAAAGCAGATGTGCGTGCAGTATTTAGGCACCTTAACGAGATACAGTCTGAATTAAAAGTATGGTTAGAACAAAGCGGATCGTTGAAGGATGAACTTCAATGCAAATTTTCATCGTTATGCAGTATTCAACAAACAATAACAGCAGCTTTAAAGGAAGGCGTTGAAAAAGACTTCACTAGTCATCAAGCAGCAAAGTATCAGGGTGAAGTTCAGAACATGAAGCAAGAGAACAGTAAGGTGTGTGAAGAGTTGCAGGGAGGCATAATTAGTGTAGCTTCACTTCAAACTGAATGTGAGGTTGCAATTAAAAAGTTGGATGAGGAATACGGACTAACAGAAAACGCTGCAAAGAATGTTAAGCAGCCTGGGATTCCATTACGCTCATTCATATTTGGTGTTAAAGAAAAGAAGAAGAAGCCATCACTACTTTCTTACATGCATCATCCCAAGAAATAAACACCCATCACTCATGTAAAAAATCTTTCATATTTGTTATCTTTTCTCTCCACCTTTTTACCATCCATGGTTAGTAAGATGAGGATGACATTGGCATATCCTGTAGATAACATCTAGATACAGCAGAAAGAGTAAATCTTTCATTTTTCAATCGTTTTGGAAGAATCGATAACTTAACATTATATTGTCGTTGTACATTACACTTTTTTATGACAAGATAGTACAAAAAACCAAAAAAAACGATGCTATCCATTTATTATAAAAAATTCGTCTTCATTTTGATAATTATTTCTGTAAATTCCAAAATCCATAAAAACAAACGGCACAAAACGAAACAAGGCAATGGCTAGCGCCAAAAGCATGAGGCCACTATAATTAAGCCACGTGTTCTCTCTTCTAACCAAATATACACACACCCTCAATTCATATACATACAAACATCTTCCTTCACTTTACTCCCTTCATTTCACTTCCAACTCATCTCTCTCTCTCTCTCTCTCTCTCTCTCTCTCTCTCTCTCAAACACACACACAAAACACGCACTTGTAAAGCTCTAAGTTTGACCATGGACGCAGCATCGCAGCTCGGTTACTGCGGGATCGAGCCGCTCCGTCGCACATTTACTTCTACTAAAACCTCATCACTCCTTCATCTTTCGATTCCGAGACGTAATCGAAAGCTTTCGAGGCGTAATCGCCTCGACGTTCGAGCTGTGGCGACGGAGCCTAAACCTACTAGCACCAAAACCTCCGGCACCGGCTCTTCCACGTCACCGGCAAGTACTAAACCGATTAATGGATCCTTCAATTCCACTATTAACGGTTCTTCTACGGTAATTTTCCCGCCTTTTTCAATTGTTCAATTTTAGTGTAGTTCGGCATTTAGATTGCTTAGCAAGTCAACTGTTGGAAAGTGTAACTGAATATTTTGTGTGTGTGTGTGTGTTGGTTGATTTGATGATTGATGTGGTATTGAATGCTGATTTTTCGAATGGCAGAGAATGGAGACAGTTTCGCAGGAAATAAAGAGAGTGAGAGCTCAAATGGAAGAAAATGAGGACTTGGCAATACTAATGAGAGGACTTCGAGGTCAAAATTTAAGCGATTCGCAGTTTGCTGATGATAGTATTCAGCTCCGTTTAGTTGAGGTCTGTCACTAATGTTTGAAATCCGAGTTTCTGATTTGTTTTGTGTTTCTCAGTTTAGTCTTATTATTAGGTCCTTTATTTTTATTTTTTTGTGAAGTAGCCTGCTGTGCACAATTGCACATTTTTTCCTGTTGGTAATTATCCTTTTTTCTAAGGATTTTATAATTGGACGCTGTTTCAAGTATAAGAATATGGCAGTAACGTAGGATTGGTTAACACTATTAAAGTTACAGACATGCTTATGGTAAATTTTGGTTTGATTCTCCTTGTTCATTGGGGAAAATAGGATTCTTGTTTCCGATTTTAAGGATCTTTCAATGTTTAACTACAGTCGACAACCAGCTGTAGATTTTAAAGTGAACAGTTCACTCTTTTTTGAGTATATGCATAATGCATCTACAAGTTTCCACGGACGAGGGTTATGACTTGCAACTGGAAATCTTTTGCATATTAGATGTAAATAAAGGCATTATATCTTTTAAGAACAATTATTAGTGACACGGGGACATTGGAATATGAAAGTTAATTTGTTTCTAGAAAAAAGTCATTTTGCTGAAGTTTTAAGAGTTTTAACCCTAATGATGTGTACATGTAATCCATCCCTGAATCTGCCTTGGGTGCTTGTTCTTACATGCAGTGTTCATATTATAAATCTTTATGGTTGGTGGTTCTGTAGGTTGATGAAAGTAGTGAGGCTTTACCCATGGTGTATAATCCTGACAGCATCTCTGCATACTGGGGCAAACGACCGCGTGCTGTTGCAACTCGTATTGTGCAGTTAACATCTGTTGCTGGAGGATTTCTGTCACGTCTTGCCTGGGATGTGATAAACAAAAAAGTTAAAGAGGTGCGTACTAGGTTCATACTTCATAATGATGAAAAAGTTTGGCTGTTATCTGGGATCCATACTTTAGCACTTTGGTTGCTTTTCCATGCTTCATATATATTATTGTTCTAGACACTTGTCCTTGTATCTTATCGCATAATTGCTTAGATCACAATAAACCTACATCTTGGTGAAGAAGTTGTGGCCTTCAATTGTATGTAGTTTAGTATATCTGATGCGGAACTAGGAATATATTCGTGTGTAATTTTAATGTTATGGTTTAGGAATAGAGTTAATTGTATGTGTTCGTGCTAAACCTGTCTGATAAAGACTTCATTTATTTATATTCTTTTTCATGAGTTTCTTTTGAATTTTTCTATCTTGAGCTTTCTGACAGTTGCTTGTAGTGTGATTAAATACTATTGGTTTAAGTAAACATTTTGCTCAGAGTTTAAATATTGAATTGAAGTATATAGATCTTTTTACATATTATTTTACTTATCCAGTGGTTATTAATTACTTTCTCTTGTCATTAGAATGAAGTTACTCGTGCGATTGAGTTAAGAGAGATTGTAACCTCTTTGGGTCCAGCATATATTAAACTTGGCCAAGCATTGAGCATTAGGCCTGATATACTTTCTCCTTCAGCAATGACTGAGCTGCAAAAGCTTTGTGATAAGGTAATTGCAGATTTATGGTTTCAGCTTAAGTAATTACTTATTTATGGTATAGCTGAATTAGTTTTATATAAGAAGATGCTATGAGAAGTTGACTTTATCAACGAAAACTGTAGCAACAGAGGTAAGGCAAGTTCGTCTGTGTCTGTGTGAGAAAGAGGTAACCTTAGATAAAAGAAATGCTTGTGTGTGTGAGTAAAGTCACTTTTCTTGTTTATGATGGATTCAGTTGACTTATGATATAAAATACTATGTGCACAAACACACACGTGTTCGGTGTTCTTTCAGGCACACATGAATACATGTAAGTAAGCAATCTAATATATAAATATATACATGTAATGACCTGTATGTCTTTTGGATTACGTATACTTGTAACTTTATCCATAAACTCCGCCTCAAGTTTATGAAGGTTTATAGCTCCTCGTCCCCTTCAAGCCAATTCATCTCCATTTACTAAGGCTCAGGTCGGGTCGGTTATCCGATCCATTGATAGGCCTACATATTACATTTCTTTTAAAAAACATGTACTTGTTACTATTTATATGAACTCCTCAAATGCTCACTCTGTTTAATATTTTTCTAGTCTGTTTGAGCTCCTTTTATTGTGAAATGTTTGTTGGACACTGGAGTAATGTTGCTAGTACATCTATAAGCTCAAAGTTTGCGTTATGAGTACAGAAATCTTTGTTTAGGGGCATTTGTTGACCCATATATCGATATGCGTTGCAACAAAGCTGACTGTTCTTCCTCCATGGTGTTTAAAGGTTCCATCATATCCAAATGACATTGCTATGGCTCTTATTGAGGAGGAGCTCGGTCAGCCGTGGTATAACATCTACTCTGAACTTACTTCCTCGCCAGTGGCTGCAGGTAACCTCGATATATGACTTTAAAAACTTATTTTCACTTGATTTGAAAAAAAATCTGTATTGTTGTACATTTATGTATTGCAAGTCTGGTGATACTTCTTATCGAAATTGCTTGGCAGCCTCACTTGGGCAGGTGTACAAGGGACGCCTGAAAGAAAATGGAGACTTGGTAGCTGTTAAGGTACAAAGGCCTTTTGTTCTTGAAACGGTGACTGTTGATTTGTTTATCATCAGGAACTTGGGATTGGTACTTCGTAACTTTCCTCAGGTAGGCTGGTTATATCCTACTGTTGCTTCACTGTGTTTCTGTCTTATTTTGTACTAGTAAAGGGTAAAGTACTGTAATTAATGTTCCTTATATTTTAGATATCTGTCGATGTGGTTGGATTGGTTGATGAATGGGCAGCTCGTTTTTTCGAGGAGCTTGATTATATTAACGAGGGTGAAAATGGTACGATATTTGCAGAGATGATGAGAAAGGACCTTCCACAGGTGACTAAAAATGTTTAAACGTATTTTCTTAGGTTTAGTGTAAGATGCTATATGGAAGTAGCAGCATGCAATTACTGTTTTACTTGGAAGGTTTTTTTTTTTTTTTTTTTTTGCTGCAATAAATATACCTTTTATATCATGAATACTTTTTCTGAGCCTCTTGCGACAGCAATTATTTATGTGGAAATTAAATGTTATTTACAAGTATTTGAGATTGATCATTTTTTCTTCCGAGTTGGTGACTGCACTTCTATACAGATTGTAGGCATTTTTTTACCTATACCAGAACCTGAATTTTGTATAAACACAAGTTTTTATGCCATCTATCTCCCTAATCGTCTAGCAGGTATAGCTTATGTTTCATAATTCGGGTTAAAAACATGTCTTGTTGATGATGTGCAAAGATGTCGAGTATCTTTATCTTTAACATATTTTGGATATATTATCTTGTAATTTAGTCCATGGTTTTGGCATGGATATAGGCAGCAATGTTGACGGCCGTCTTTCTGTGCTATTGCACCTCTTCAGTCCTTCAAAATATAGTTTAAAGGATGTCCTTATATTTTAATTATTCATAATCTAGAGTTTGAAAAACTTTCTGATGTCTTTGTTAAAGGAAAATGTTGCTTTTCATCCTCATTTTTTTCACAATTTTCAAATTATTCACATGCAAAATCATAGCTTAAACAGAATTGGGAAGGCTTTAGAATTCTATTCTATAGTTCTCACATCACCTAAAAGGAGCTTGTCCTGAGGTTTAAAAATTACTTGCATTCTCCACAACCTTAGATAAGTTGGGAGTTATTAATTTTGTTTTTTAAGTATTTACTTTTTCTTTGTTGATGTATGATGTCTTTTGTGAACTTGTAGAGAGTTCTGAATACAATTTTCATTCTTAACATTTTGACTATTATCTATGCTGATTTTTGCAACAGTTTCACGTTTCTAGTTTTTTAAATTTCCCAGGTGGTTGTTCCTAAAACATACACAAAGTATACTTCGAGAAAGGTTATTACAACACAATGGATAGAAGGAGAGAAGCTATCTCAAAGTACAGAGAGTGATGTTGGGGAGTTGGTTAATGTTGGAGTCATATGCTACCTAAAGCAGGTGACTACATAAAATTAATACATTATGGATCACATATATTTATACCCTTTCTCGGTCTCTTATTGGACCCAAATTAACAGAAATGGTTGACTAATGCAATAGTGCATTCTGTCCTTCTGTTGATCTAGCTTTATAACTTGTTCCAAATTTTTACAGTTGGTCTGATCTTGATTATTACTAGCCCCTAAACCAAAGCACCTTTAGCATAACTCTTTTTTCTTTCAACACATGGACTACCTTACTGATTCTTATCTGGCCATCTTCAGTTGCTTGACACAGGTTTCTTCCATGCTGATCCACATCCTGGAAATATGATTCGCACTCCAGAAGGAAAGCTGGCTATACTTGATTTTGGTATTAATTTTAGCACTTACACAATGCAATATCATCTTTCAACATATGTGACGTCTAAATTATAGGTCTTGGGTGAATTGTTTTTCCCCTACGTCCTAATTACTTAATAATCGAAAAGAAAAATCATATCTATAATCAACATCAGATGTTCAATAAGTAAAAGACTTGATTTATTCTTAGAATTTGACTGCCTCTGTTTTTAGTGTACTAGTTCTCTTATGCATATCTGTTAATGAATTCAGAGATGCAATAGCACCAACAAAAATTACATCCAAAACAGAGTAAACAAATTTTGCAATATAAAGTTAGCTTTTCTCGTACTAAATAAGACTAGAAGCTAATGTATATGAACCAAGAGTGTGGAGGCATATTACTTGGCAAAGAAAAGAAAAGACTGTGGAGATAAGTAGCGACATAGTTCATACAGGGTAATCGTCATGTCATCTGGAGGGGGTTCAAGTCTTCTTGAGAATTGCATGAGCAAGTTGATTATTTCTTGAGACTCAAAAACAGATCAATGATTCTCTTCTTCGAAATTCAATAATTACGTTAGATATAGAGTAATCACGAGTCTATAATATATGTACACTGTTTAATGCTTCATGAACTAGTTTATCTTTGGTTACCTAATTTCAGGCTTAGTCACAAAATTAACCGATGATCAAAAATATGGGATGATTGAAGCTATTGCTCATCTTATTCATCGAGATTATGATGCTATAGTGAAAGACTTTGTCAAGCTTGATTTCATTCCTGAAGGAGTAAACTTGGAACCTATTTTGCCTGTTCTGGCAAAGGTCTTTGATCAGGCACTCGAAGGGGGTGGGGCAAAAAACATCAACTTTCAAGAATTAGCATCAGATTTAGCACAGATCACATTTGACTATCCATTCAGGATACCTCCTTATTTCGCGCTTATAATTAGGGCAATTGGAGTGCTTGAAGGCATAGCTTTAGTGGGAAATTCTGAATTTGCTATTGTAGATGAAGCATATCCATATATTGCCCAGGTATCTTCGAATTCAAAAAGCAATGGCTTTATATATCTGTAGATAATATTCTTGAATAAAAATAAAAATGTATTTAGTGCATGCTTTGCCCATTGAGTCGATATGGTTTTGATGCAATCTGTTACACTTACTGATCTGGATGAATAGTTCCAAAAAGAGTACTCTTTCCGCTTTCTTTAATAATCCTCTATAATTTACACTTTAGTATTGATCACACAAACTTATTAGAAATCTGGGTAGATACTCATACTCCAGAAGCAAGCGCCATGAAATAAGTTGTGGTATAGATAGCGTGAGGTTTGGGGATAGTTTAGTAGCCCATTTATTATATTAAGAGGCACTACAGTATTTTTTTTTTTAGAAATCTAGAAAATACTTGGTGAATGTTATATGTTACCCCTCAATACTTTACATGCATAAATTTCAAATTGTAGTCGAGTACAACACATTGGTCACCTGGTATGATAGATAAAAATATAATATGAAGTGCTATTATACTTATTATTCCGATATAAGCTGTGTTATATGCACATTTTTTTCATTTTCTCTTTTAGTTGTACACAATATTAACCATATTGCAGCAACTTGGTATTATTATCTTAACATGTTGTATGTACCCTTCAAAACAAAAGCTTAAATGTCAACATCTGTTTTCAGAGGCTCCTTACTGATGAATCTCCACGTCTAAGGAATGCTTTGCGCTACACTATATATGGAAGGTCTGGAATTTTTGATGCAGAACGATTCATAGATGTAATGCAAGCCTTTGAGAGTTTCATAACTGCTGCTAAAAGTGGGGGTGGAGAGGAGCTAAGTGGGGACATGGCTGGACTGGGAATTATGCCAAGTCAAACAAGCTTTGTGTCTCTTGGATTTCCTTCAAGTGTATCTCAGACACAGCCAATACAAACAAGAGCAGCTTTAGCATTTTTACTGTCTGAAAAGGGAAACTTCTTTCGAGAGTTTCTCTTGGATGAGGTACTCCTACACCCAATTATGAGATTATTATCACCTCATTTTCTTGATGGTATTTTTATATTTTTGTTGGTTTTTTTGGAACAAAAAAATGGTGCATCAATGGTGTTGATATAAATATAATATATTTCATTAAATTTGTGAAGTGTGTCAGAAGTATATAAGCCAACTAACATAAATTTGCGTACACATTTCAGATAGTGAAGGGCATTGATGCAATTACCAGGCAACAGTTAGTGCAAGTGATGGCAGTTTTAGGAATCGGAAATACTGCTCCCGTTTTTGGCATGGTTCCAGCATTTGGTTCCAGGAGACCTGTAGGACTTCTACCAACAATAAGTGAAGAGGACAAAATCATTTTAAACAATGTTCAAAAAATTGCTGACTTCCTAACTTCCGGAGCATCAACCCCAAGATCATCAAACCAGGTATATTCGGGAAAAAAATTCTTTTTTTTTTTTTTGAAATTTTTGCTTCAGATCTTAAAAAGCAGACCTTTTTCAACCCCAGCTGGTTAATCTGATGATGTTTATTCAACAAATAATACTTTTATTAATTTTCAAAATCAAAGTTCTGTAACTTCACATGCAACCGAGGCATTTAACTGCATCATTCTTTTTACCCACAGGTGGAGAATATTAGACAAGTGATTCAAGAGCTGCTTCCCCTATTACCAGGTCTCTCGACCACGGTACTTCCAGAGGTTCTCAATCGATTATCTCAAAGAGTAGCAGCACGTATCCTTCGTGATGTATTCTTGTGAAGTTACCACAACTTAGATCATCTGCACACATTACTGCAGCTTCAGCATTCTAAAAGTGCTGATTTGGTTCTCTAAAAGCAGACCAGCTCAAGTTTGGATAACATTTTTTCAGCAGACCGGCAGAGAATAACCCATGATACCCAATACCCTACAAATGTGCATATCTCTTGTACATGTAAAATATATAGCATACGTAATTGTAACTAAATATATATTCCCTCTGCAACCAAAATTCTGCAGAAAGTAATTTTTGTAAGACTGGGATCTTGTAAATTACTTGTAAATTTCAAAAAGTAATAAAATTTAGACTAACAACATTTTCTTGTAAATAAAACATGTCTTCATCAATTGTTCGTGCAGATGTAGCTCTCTCCGATGACCCATCCTTCCCTCAGAAAATATTTGAGATGCAAATAGCAAAACACTTAGTACAAGTTAACAAGAGAATCTTTTAATAAGAAATAGAGATTCTTTTATTTATCACCCAGCTCTACTATCTAGATTAGAGCAGAGTCATTGAAGACGAACGCAAAGAAAGCAAAAAAAGAAAAAAAGATAGTAACAGTAGTCACAAAATTAGCCTTTCTTTTCGAAGTTCTTCCTGAACATCTCCCCAGTCGATCCACACACCAGAGCTTCATTATTAATAGCCATTTCTTTAATTCTATCAACAGCTTCTGCAAATACAACCCCCATGCCCATATGCAAATGTGGCTCAATATGACAATGAAATGCCCATACGCCTGGATTATCAGCCACAAATCTCAATGCAGTCCAACCATAAGGATAAACCACCACAGTGTTCTTTAGAGGTGGATTCTTCGTGTTAAATTTCGATTCCAAATCTGTATCATTAAACTTTCCTTCTCCATATCCCAACACCCAAAAATCATGCCCATGCAAATGCCAAGGATGTATTTCGCTGTGGTTCTTGTTTAACATGTTTGCATTTTGAAGTATCACGTCGATTGTACTCAAGTTTGTAGACTGCATCACTGAATTTTGCATTTGCATTCCGTGGCAATGTAATGTCGTAATCAGGATTAGAGTAGTTGTCGCGAAGAGTATCTTGACTGAATGCATCATCTAAACTATATTTGATGGCGCCTAAGTATGGCGTGCTTGGCAACGTTAAAGAAATGTCGTTGATCATCCACTTTATGTGATCCTTGATTTTGTGCTGTGTGTTGAGCAGCACAATCCTCCGGCCTTGGTTTTCTGGAGGTGATTTATAACCTTTTTGTTCTGTGTCTACTGGAGCTTTAATTTTATTTGAAAATGATTTACTGCGGTCGTAATCATTCCAATCAGGATGTACTGGAGGAGCTGAACTTGGATGCTTTTCCCAGGGGATGGCTGAGTAATTTAGAATTGTTAAAGCTGGAGGGGTATTGGAGTTTCTTCCTCTCACACCAATTGATATCCAATAGTTTCCTGAAGTATTGTTAGTTCTTAGCAATACGGAATAGCTTTCTCCTGAATAAATATCAAGATCGTCCACAGAAAATGGCTCCACATAGTTTCCATCTGCCTCCACAACTGTTAACTCGTGATCCTATATACAGCCAATTGTCAGCAGGAAAATGTTTAGAGTTAACAAGTTAGTAGTACTACTATCTAAGTATTTTCTTGTTTTTGGGCAAGTTAATTCTAAGTTAAAATTTATAGTAATATTTAGAGAAGTTAGATGTCCCAGATCAAGTTCGTATTACCTGAATCTTGAAGTTGAGCGAAGACAATGCTGTAGTACTTGCTATCCGTATCCGGTATGTCTTGTCCGGATCGACATGGAGAGGCTGTGGCTGACATTGAGGTGTAGCCGTAAAATTGCATTGTATAGCTTTGTTAAAATGTGCAGCGGCAGAACAACCGAACTGTCCCCTTCCATTAATAAGTATAGCCTACGTACAGAGCATTGTAACGTTGGTTATTTCATGAAAATGACATTCACTAGTAAATAGAGAAAGGTTCCAAATTATTATCTTGGTTGTACCGAATCGCACTTGTTCACGTGGTATGTGCAGATAAGTTTGTTAGCACTATCCTATTTGAGTTATTTAAAATTTACCGGTGGTTTCATAATATATCAGTCATGGATCCCTCTTATAAGATTAATTACCTGAGGTTCGCCAATAAAGCGAAGTGGAACTCCAGAAAGATCAACCTCTTGTCTATGCACATTTTGATGCCACCAGTCACTCAACAAAAGAGTAAACTCTCCATCATAACTAAGTATTGGCTTCGGAACTGGTTCAACTTTGGGAATCACTTCATCTACTATAAGAGATCCATACAAACCCGCTGATCTTTGCATTCCATAGTGCCCGTGGTAGAAGAATGTTCCCGCCTACAACCAAGCAGTAGCATGTCATAGTATAATTGCCAACCGAAGAGTTCTTCTCTTTTAATTTAGATTTCAATGAGAAGAAGAGAATATATTTATTGAGTTTTACCTTGTCAACTTTAAACCTGTAGACAAAGGTTTCCCCAGCGTTTATAGCACACTGAGAGATGGACGCAGTTCCATCAGCCCATGGCGTTCCAACCTATATATGAAACAAAATAATCACCATTAACCTTAGCAGTGGCCAATGATATTTACAGATAATTCTACAACTCTTCGAATGTGTGAACCTAGCCAGGGGCGGGCCAAAAATAAAATGGAGACCTATATAAGCCATTTCAAAAAAATCAAACCCTTAATGGTATAGAAAACATTTAAATTTCTAATGAACAAAAATTAAACTCCACAATAAGTTTTGGATCTCTGTCTTGAATTTCCAATAACAAACTTCTTAACAGTATATTATTATTTTGTTAACATAGTTTTAGCGCCTACTGAATCCTGATCCTCTGCAAAAACCTCACCTACAGGCCTCCCCTGCACCTAGTTAGCTGACAACGAAAGTGCGATAGAAAACATTCCTATCTAGCTAGGTACATAAATATCCAAATAAACGTCAGATGTAAGAAACTAAACAGACCTGTGTGATACCATGCCAGTGAATGACGACACCTTCGGTGTGAAGACGGTTTGTTAGCTTAATATTGAGTGTATCATTGACAGCAGCACTTATGGTTGGACCGGGAAACTGACCATTGATCCCCATAACTACACTCTCAATGCAATCAGGAGACCAGTGCATGTACTCCACTTCCCATTCCAGATCAATTGCATCTGCAACTGATGAATCAACTAGAAATATCGACAACCAGAGAAACAAAAACATTGATAAAGACACACCAGTACGAGTCCATGAGCTTCGCGGATCAAGCAAGAGCACCATGTTCATTGATAGAGAAAATATGAAAATATGAGGATTTTATTTTATGGAATGCAGATGGTATGTGTGGAATGGTACTGCTGTGGTCTATGCATGTTTGTATAGGGGTACTGGTTGGTGATAGTGCTGAATGAGAAAATCATGATTGCTCAAGGTATAATACAAATTTTTCATATGTTTTCTGAGCTTGTCTAACAGATCAGACAGCTAGCTGAAACATGCAACATGTGCATACATATAACATGCATGCAAGAAGTTTACCTAACTATTTGGCAAAAACTTTCTTGAGGTTGATGCTAAGATAGAAAAATAGTTTAACTATCTAGTAATTCGATCAGTAATTGCCTATTAGTGTCAATTCACTTCATTATTTTATTCAATTTGCAAAAATAAATAAATTAATGACAATATCTTCGAGAAAAGGTCCTCGATATCACATTTCCAACACAATTGGTCCCAAATATCACAACTCAAAAACTTGGCCCCAAATATCACTTCAAGACACAGTATCGTGTAGCGTTTAATTTTTCAAAGCGTTTTATATTTTTTTTTAATTTTTTTTTTAAAAACGTTACATTAAGTTGTGTTTTGGTGGGAGGAAGACGCTAGATTAAACTGTGTTTTGGGGAAAATGCTAGTTTAAGTTGTGTTTTGGGGGAAGACCAAAGATTAAGTTGTGTTTTAGGGGAGAAGACCAAAGATTAACTTGTGTTTTGGGGTCACGCTACACGAATAGCGTTTATGCTAAAAAGATTAAAACGCTATATTATACTATGTCTTGGAATGATATTTGGGACCAAGTTTTTGAATTGTGATATTTAGGACCATTTGTATTGGAAATGTGATAGAAAGGGCCAATACCCAATATCTTCACCGATTTATCTTGGCAACTCACCATGATGCAATCTTAAAGTGTGATGGTGTTTCTGGCCCAATTTGAAAGTAAATGTATACTATTATATAAAACCTAAAAAATTAAAAGTTTGATTGGTTGATTAGTCGGTCTGTCGGTACTGTACCTGTTGATTTTACTTATTTACCCTTACTTAATTACATATCTACTAACTAATCACTTTCCTTTTTCAAGTTAAACATATTATCTTTTCTATTTTTTCAAGAACTAAATAATTTCCTTTTTCAGGTAAAATACAATATCTTTTATATTTTATCTAACTAAAATTTCTCCTTTATGAATAAATTTCCTTTTTTAGGTTAAACATATTACATTTTCTATTTTTCAAATACATATCTACTAACTAATCAATTTCCTTTTTCAGGTAACATATTATCTTTTCTATTTTTTTAAGAACTAAATAATTTCTTTTTTCAGGTAAAATACAATATCTTTTATATTTTATCTAACTAAAATTTCCCCTTTATGAATCAATTTCCTTTTTCAGGTTAAATATATTACCTTTTCCATTTTTCAGTAATTAAATAATTTTCTTTTTCAAATAAATTAGAATATCTTTTACATTTTATCTAACTAAAATTTCTCCTTTTTAAAAACACTACGAACAATTTTATTTAATAAAATAACATAATTATATTATAATTACTATTAACTAATCAATTACCTCTTTTCAGTCAAAACACGTTACCTTTTCTCTTTTCTCTAAATAAAATCTTTCTTTTTCCAATTATATTTACCTTTTTCAGCCAAAACACGTTACCTAAACCTCCTTTTTATCACGGGCGCTTCTATTCAATAAAAATAAATAATAATATTATAATACTAATAATAAACCGTTTATCTTTTCAACTAAAATTTATCATCTTTTTTATTTTATCTAATTAAATTCCTTTTTTCCTAGAAATATAACGGGCAACATTAATTTCTCATTTTCTAAAAACTATGAGCAATTTTATTTAGTAAAATAACATAATTAAATTATAATTACTATAAACTAATCAATTACCTTTTTCACCTCGAACATATTACCTTTTCATTTTCTCTAACTAAATCCTCTCTATTTTCTAATCATATCACGGACATTCTATTTAATAAAATGAAGTAATAATTTTATAAGTACTAATAATTAATCGATTACCCTTTTCAACTAAAACCTACTCCCTCCGTCCCACTTGATTCTTTACCCTTTTTTTTACACTTTATGGCACGCATTTTAAGGTGTATTTTAAGAATATTTCTTTAACTTATTTTTAAAATTTTCTTTTTTTGTATAAAAATATATACATTATACTTTTATACAAAAAAAGAAAATTTTAAAAATAAGTTATGGAACTACCCTTAAAATACACCTTAAAATGCGTGCCAAAAACTTTATTTTGAAAGGTAAAGTATTGATCGGGACTGAGGGAGTATCATCTTTTCTATATTTTCAAACGAAAATCCTTCATTTTCTAGAAACTATTATATAAAAGCCGAAACATTAAAAGTTTGGTTGGTTGGTTAGTCGGTCTGTCGGTACGGTACCTATTGATTTTACTTATTTACCCTTACTCAATTACATATCTACTAACTAATCAATTTCCTTTTTCAGGTTAAACATATTATCTTTTCTATTTTTTCAAGAACTAAATAATTTCCTTTTTCAAGTAAAATACAATATCTTTTATATTTTATCTAACTAAAATTTCTCCTTTATGAATCAATTTCCTTTTTCATGTTAAACATATTACTTTTTCTATTTTTCAAATACATATCTACTAACTAATCAATTTCCCTTTTCAGGTTAAACATATTATCTTTTCTATTTTTTCAAGAACTAAATAATTTCTTTTTTCAGGTAAAATACAATATCTTTTATATTTTATCTAACTAAAATTTCCCCTTTATGAATCAATTTCCTTTTTCAGGTTAAATATATTACCTTTTCCATTTTTCATTAATTAAATAATTTTCTTTTTCAAGTAAATTAGAATATCTTTTACATTTTATCTAACTAAAATTTCTCTTTTTTAAAAACACTACGAACAATTTTATTTAATAAAATAACATAATCATATTATAATTACTATTAACTAATCAATTACCTTTTTTCAGTCAAAACACGTTACCTTTTCTCTTTTCTCTAAATAAAATCTTTCTTTTTCCAATTATATTTACCTTTTTCAGCCAAAACACGTTACCTAAACCTCCTTTTTATCACGGGCGCTTCTATTGAATAAAAATAAATAATAATATTATAATACTAATAATTAACCGATTATCTTTTCAACTAAAATTTATCATCTTTTTTATTTTATCTAATTAAATTATTTTTTTCCTAGAAATATAACGGGCAACATTAATTTCTCATTTTCTAAAAACTATGAGCAATTTTATTTAGTTAAATAACATAATTAAATTATAATTACTATAAACTAATCAATTACCTTTTTCACCTAGAACATATTACCTTTTTATTTTCTCTAACTAAATCCTTTCTTTTTTCTAATCATATCACGGACATTCTATTTAATAAAATGAAGTAATAATTTTATAAGTACTAATAATTAATCGATTACCCTTTTCAACTAAAACCTACTCCCTCCGTCCCACTTGATTCTTTACCCTTTTTTTTTACTTTTTATGGCATGCATTTTAAGGTGTATTTTAAGAATAGTTCCTTAACTTATTTTTAAAATTTTCTTTTTCTGTATAAAAATATATACATTATACTTTTATACAAAAAGAAAATTTTAAAAATAAGTTATGGAACTACCCTTAAAATATACCTTAAAATGCGTGCCAAAAACTTTATTTTGAAAGGTAAAGTATTGATCGGGACTTCATCTTTTCTATATTTTAAAACTAAAATCCTTCATTTTCTAGAAACTATTATATAAAAGCTG
This sequence comes from Saposhnikovia divaricata, assembly GCA_036435485.1. Classification (NCBI taxonomy): domain Eukaryota; kingdom Viridiplantae; phylum Streptophyta; class Magnoliopsida; order Apiales; family Apiaceae; genus Saposhnikovia; species Saposhnikovia divaricata. Next base: position 20,597,119 of record JAZHRN010000131.1, read on the forward strand.
AAACATTAAAAGTTTGGTTGGTTGGTCGGTCTGTCGCGACGATACCCTTACTCAATTACATATCTACTAACTAATCAATTTCCCTTTTCAGGTTAAACATATTATCTTTTCTATTTTTTCAAGAACTAAATAATTTCTTTTTTCAGGTAAAATACAATATCTTTTATATTTTATCTAAATAAAATTTCCCCTTTATGAATCAATTTCCTTTTTCAGGCTAAATATATTACCTTTTCCATTTTTCAATAATTAAATAATTTTCTTTTTCAAGTAAATTACAATATCTTTTACATTTTATCTAACTAAAATTTCTCCTTTTTAAAGACACTACGAACAATTTTATTTAATAAAATAACATAATTATATTATAATTACTATTAACTAATCAATTACCTTTTTTCAGTTAAAACACGTTACCTTTTCTCTTTTCTCTAAATATTTTTCAGCCAAAATACGTTACCTAAACCTCATTTTTATCACGGGCGTTTCTATTCAATAAAAATAAATAATAATATTATAATACTAATAATTAACCGATTATATTTTCAACTAAAATTTATCATCTTTTTATTTTATCTAATTAAATTCCTTTTTTCCTAGAAATATAACGGGCAACATTAATTGCTCATTTTCTAAAAACTATGAGCAATTTTATTTAGTAAAATAACATAATTAAATTATAATTACTATAAACTAATCAATTACCTTTTTCACCTAGAACATATTACCTTTTTATTTTCTCTAACTAAATCCTCTCTTTTTTCTAATCATATCACGGACATTCTATTTAATAAAATGAAGTAATAATTTTATAAGTAATAATAATTAATCGATTACCCTTTTCAACTAAAACCTACTCCCTCCGTCCCACTTGATTCTTTGCCCTGTTTTTTACACTTTCTGGCACGCATTTTAAGGTGTATTTTAAGAATAGTTCCTTAACTTATTTTTAATTTATTTTTTTTTGTATAAAAATATATACATTATACTTTTATACAAAAAAAAGAAAATTTTAAAAATAAGTTATGGAACTACCCTTAAAATACACTTTAAAATGCGTGCCTAAAACTTTATTTTGAAAGGTATGGGGGCATTTGATAAGTGCATATTTTTGCATATTTTTATTACCTATTTATTGCTGAACTCGAATTTTAATAATTTATTTTGTTGCATTTCAGGAAATTCGTAAATAAATAAAAAAAATGTCAAAATAAAGAAATAAAGAGCAAGGAAGGGAGAAAGAGGAAGAAAAAGGACTTAAATGAAAAGAGGAAAAAGAATTAGGTGCTTGGTGGAAAAGGAATCTTGGAGGACATGTGGAAGGTGGAGATCATCCCAACACATTACATAAGTGTATGGCCAAGATCAACTCTTCAAAGATTAAGGGGGAAGAAAACAAATAGATTGCTAGGATTTCACCACCACACACCACAAATGTATGGTGGGGATTTACCCAACACCCCCTTAACCCTAATTACTATCCTATAAATACCCCTTCACCCCCCTTGTATTTAAGAACTTAGATTTTAGGGTAGATTTAATTTCTTGTATTTTCCTTAGTTTCAAATCTTGTAAATACTTTTTATTTTAATGCAAAATTCCGTTTCCTTTAATTTCTCGTCTTGTTCTTTCATTTTTGTTACCTTGCTTCGTTATTTTTGTAAATCCGATTAGTGGACAAAGTAGCGAAATGCTAACCACTATGGGTTGAAAGTAACGATTTTTATTTTCATGTTCGTAGTTATAATTTAGTTTTTAACGTAGTTATGCCGCTTTAAATTTCCATTTTATTGTGGGCTTTATAATTGTTAATTGTAGATCCATTTTTTTTTCTTTTTCTTAATTTATGTGTTAGTGTAAATAAAAAAAAATAAAAACCACAAAAATAATAGTTTTAAATTTTAAGTACGTTTTATTTGTTTTTAATTCGTTTAATTCGAACCTTCCTCTGTTTTAGTCTTATTCAAAGCCAAATACACAGCCACTGTTTCTTTCTCCTCTGTTTTTCGATTAAACCACCAAACACATCCTGCACTTGTTTCTTCATTTCTTTTCGTTTAATTTTCCCTGTGTTTTTCCATTCGAACCCAGCCTTTGTTCTTCTTCGATTCTCACAACCCAGCAGTTTAAAATCCCCTTCCTTCTCTTCTTTTCAGTCCAAACTCCTCCCTTTTTCTGTTTTGTTTTGCTACTGATTTAGTTCGAATGTTGCATTTGCGTACCGAGTCAACTGAGTTTAGTTCACGAGTTCGCTGTTGGAGCTTATTGTTTTGTTTGTTTCATTTTCTCGCTGCGTTACTAATCAAATTACTAAGTTTTGTCGTTGTGTTTGTTTTGGGTTGTTGTTTTCTCACTGTTTGTCTTTGCTGCGTTTAGTTTATTTCCGAGTTAACTCAGTATTTTGGTTTTGTTTGTGAACTCGTGGCTGCATTTTTTTTCTAGTAGGTTGTAGGCTGAGTTTTTATGGGATTGTAATTGTGAGTTTCTTCTTGAGATTAATTTGTTGGAATAAATTTGTTTTGTGATTTTTCTGTGATTTTAAGATGTCGACTGAGTTGTGTAAGTTTAAGATGTCGACTGAGTTGTTGCTGAATTGCGTTTCGGTTGTTGTGAGTCGAATCGAGTTTGGGTGATGACTTGGTTTCGTTTTTTGCTATTGGGTTCGTGTTTTTAAGTCCTCTTTCTGTTTATTGTGTTCTGAGTTGCTCTAAAAAAAAAATTGTTGCTGTCGAATTAAATTGATTTTTTTTAAAAAACAAATTAATGTTCTGGTTCATTCGAATTATGAGATTGGCTATTGGTGTTTTTGTTTCGTTTCTGGTTAGTTAAAATTACGATTAGGACATGCCGAATTTTAATTAAAATTTTTCTGTAAATAAAATCGTTTTTAAATTTTAAATAGTGATAATTCAAAAATAAGTTTTCTGTAAACAATTTCCAATAAATAAAAATCTAGTTTTAATTCGAATTAAAAAAAATTTTTTTGAATAATTTAATTCTTGTTTAGCTAGTTTAAAATTAGAATAAATTTTCTTTTAATAGTTTTAGGAATTAAATAGTATGAAATCAAAATTTTCCAAAACCCAAATTTTTCCTAATTCGATTAAGTTAAAAATTAAGGATTGCGAAAATATTAGTCTCCGAGGATCGAACCTAAAATAATTCAACGATTGAGCCGTGCGCTTGCGGTTTAAATTGTCATTTATTTTAGCACATCAAGTTTTTGGCGCCGCTGCCGGGGACTAATTATTTTTCGCCCTTAGCTTTTAATTTTTCGGATTAGCTCTTTTCTCACCCTTTTTCTTGTTTGCATTTTTTCGAGGAATTTGGAGGAAAATTCGGGAAACTTGGATTAAAGTGGAAGAATTTTCTCGGAATTTTGGAAGCTTTGCTTGGGTAAATCGTATCTCTCTCCTCTTTCGTTTTTTTTATTTAGAAAATCAAAAAAAAAAATAAAAATAAAAAATCACAAAAAATCACAACAAAATTAAAAATTTAAAATCCAAAAAAATTAGTTGTAATTACATAATTGTTGCATCATGCATTTAATCACTTAGGACACATCATCTAGATTTTTATTTTCTTGTTTTTAACTTTTCGTACCTTATAATTGTGGTGATCGCTGGAGGACCCCAAGGTACGTTAAATTCTTTCTTTTCTTTAGTTAGAGCACGTAGTTAAGCATCCATGAATGTTTATAGTTTTTTATACCTCTTTGTTTGTTGCATCATTTTGTAAATAAATGTTAAGGGCAAAACCTCTTATAAGATAAGGGAAGAGATTTCATCACTCTTTCCTTGGCCCAAAAACAATGAACCCCTTATTTTTCATACCCTAGCCTTTAATAAAATTAATTAGACGTTAGCCCCTAGGAATTTCGCGCTCATTTAGGAAGGTGCTTAAGAAACGAAGTAATCTTTAATTATTCCGACTTTTTGGTGTCTAGGAAAGCGAAAGCTAACCTGGCCAATTAAGGTTTTGGTGTCTAGGCTGGTGTTTAGCCTCTTGGCAATGCTTGCACCTACCTGGCCAAGCCGGTTCGAATAATTATTGATTTACCTAGTTTTTGGTAGCCCTTAAATTTAGAAGCAAGGTCTAGTTATTTTATTAAGGAACCCTAGGGTTAGAATTTTTTTTTCCTTTTAATTTTTCACCCCTTTCTTTTTGTGTGTTTATTTTATCGCACTTATTTGCTACATGTTTCCTTACATGGTTTATGCGAACTATTTGGATTAGGGATAATTCTTTTAGACTAGTGAGATCGTTTGAGATTCCTTCTGATTCCGAGTCTTTAGATAATTCCGAACCAATAGTAAACATGGCCATGTCTCTTAAGGACCGTTGCTATCCCACCCGTTCCGCCCAACCCTCGTGTATCACTCTTCCTCCCGTAAATGGTAATAATTTCGAAATCAAAGCTCAACACATCAGCATGTTACCCAAATTTACCGGGAGTGAATGTGAGGACCCGTATCTTTTCATCCATGAATTCGAGGAGGTTTGTGCCTTACAAAAACTCCAACAATTAACCGAGGACTCGATTAGGCTTAGACTCATTAATTTCGCGCTTAAAGAAAATGCTAAAAAAATGGTTGTATAGCCTACCGGTTAATTCTATTTCCACGTGGGAGGGATTTGTGGTAATTTTTCTTAAGAAATATTTTCTAAACCATAAGACTACGAGAATTACAAACGAGATAAATCAATTTCATCAAAAAGAAAACGAGTCTTTTTGGAAATATTTTGATCGCTTTAAAAATATTTTATCACAATGCCCCCACCACAGAATAAAAAAGTGGAGACTGTGTAAGATTGTCTACGAGGCCCTAGATAGTCCAACAACCGCGTTGTTAGAGTCTATGTGCCAAGGTAAATTCATGGAGAAGGATGAGGACGAAGGGTGGGCGTTTTTCGAAGAATTAACCGAGAAGACTATGTTGTGGGAGTCTACTAGGGAACCTCATAAGTCCAACGAGCCATCTAGTTCATCTAGGAGTTTGCATTCGATCGGGAATTCGATTGCAACCGATGCCAAATTAGCTACTCTTACTAGACGACTTGAAGCTTTAGAAACGCATAGTGGTCCCCCACCTATGTCTATGTACCCAAATTTTAATTCTTCGAACTTTGATTCTCAACATTGTCCCGACTTTGAGCAAGTGAACGCAATGTTTCAACCTAGGCCTAGGAATGACCCGTTTGCGCCGACCTACAATCCCGGGTGGAAGAATCACCCGAATTTTTCATGGAATCAAGGTCAAAACTACCAATCTTCTCCTCCCTCTTTTCAAAAGCCGAACTCTTATCCAACTCAAAATCACGGTCCTTATCCACCTCAAGCACCCGCCCACCCACCTGGCTTTCATGAGTCGGATAAGAGAATTAATTCCTTGGAAAAGACTCTCGATGCGCTTCTAAAATCCACAACTAATTTGGCTCAATCTCAACAAACCTTCATGCAAATCATGACTCAAGATAGGCAAATTTTAAATGCTAGTACTCAAGCCATATCTAAGTTAGAGGTTCAAGTGAGCCAATTAGCCAACACCATTTGTGAACGAGAGAAGAACAAACTTCCAAGTCAAACCGAGGTCAATCCTAAATTTCTTCTTAATCATAGACCTCCTCACAATGTGAACGCTGTCATTTCCTTAAGGTCCGGTAAGCAAGTTAAAAATCATGTCGGTGACAAGTCTCCCGAAGAAGACGAGTCAAATTCTGAACCAAACACTAATCTTGAACCCGAGAGTTCAAAGGAACAAGGATCAACGAGTGGGACAAAACCCGTCCCCGAAGAACCTACTGAACGAGTCTTTAAACCAAAAGCTCCTTACCATCAATGACTCATTTCTCCTAAACAAACGGCACAAATGGACAAGATCTTAGAAGTTTTTAAGCAAGTCAAAGTCAACATCCCTCTTTTAGACACGATTCAACAAATTCCTTCGTATGCGAAATGTCTAAAAGATTTGTGCACACATAAGCGAACTAATCACGTCCCTAAGAAAGCCTTTTTGACTTCTCAAGTTAGTTCAATTCTTTCGAACCAAATTCCCGTGAAATATAAGGACCCCGGTTGTCCTACAATTTCATGTTTCATAGGCAATACCTTTGTGGACAAGGCGTTACTTGACTTAGGCGCTAGTGTGAACTTGCTTCCATTTTCGGTCTATCAAGCCCTAGGTTTAGGAGAGCTTCAAAGAACTAATGTTACACTTTAGTTAGCCGATCGTTCTGTCAAAGTTCCTAAGGAGATTATTGAAGACGTGCTAATTAAAGTAGGTGACTTTTTTTTTCCCGTTGACTTTGTAGTCCTAGAAACCGAACCGGTCAAGAACCCTAAGAATCAGATTCCTATCATTCTAGGAAGGCCATTTCTAGCCACCTCCAATGCTTTGATTAATTATAGAAATGGATTAATGAAACTAACATTTGGGAACATGATCATTGACCTCAATATTTTTCACATAGGGAAACAACCCGATGATTTCTATGATCAACCTATGGATGTCAATTTAATTTATGATATAGTTGATCAAGAATTCATCAACCCTAATGATGCTCTTGATTTTTGTTTAAAACACTTTGGTCAAAATTGGGATGATTCTGAATATACAAATGAGGTCAATGCAATGTTAGATTCCACCATTCCTACAAATAACCATGCATGTGAACCACCTCCTTTGCCATTTTTCGAAGCTAGTGAACCCGTTGAGTCAAAGCCGCCTGATGTAGAACTCAAACCTCTTCCTGACAATATTAAGTACGCCTTTTTAGGTCCTAACGGGTCTCTTCCCGTTATCATTGCATCTAATTTGACCAAGTCACAAGAGGATGAGCTTGTAAGTGTGCTTAGAGAACATAAGAAAGCCATAGGTTGAAGTATCTCGGGTATTAAAGGAATTAGTCCGGCCATTGTCCAACTCGGATTCACTTATTTGATGATGCCAAACCAGTTCGTGAGCCATAAAGGCGGTTGAATCCTATCATGATGGAAGTCGTTAGGAAGGAAATTCTTAAGTGTCTAGATAATGGAATCATTTATCCCATTTCTGATAGCTCTTGGGTTAGCCCGATTCAGGTAGTACCTAAAAAGTCAGGTATTACCGTGTTGACTAACGAGAACAACGAGCAAGTTCATACTCATGTCCAATCCGGTTGGAGGGTGTGCATAGACTATAGGAAACTCAATGATGCCACTAGAAAAGACCACTTTCCTTTATCGTTCATAGATCAAATGTTAGAAAGGTTAGCGGGTCATGCCTACTATTGCTTTCTAGATGGTTATTCCGGTTATTTTCAAATTCATATAGCTCACAAAGACCAAGAGAAAACCACTTTCACATGTCCATTTGGAACCTTTGCCTATCGTCGCTTAGATTTCAGTCTAACCACTGCCCCGACCACCTTCCAAAGGCGCATGATGAGCATCTTTTCTGACATGGTAGGAGACTTCCTAAAGATTTTCATAGATGACTTTTCCATCTTTGGTTCATCTTTTCATCAATGCCTAAACCATCTTGAGTTAGTCTTAAAACGGTGTAAAGAAACCAACCTCGTTCTTAATTGGGAAAAATGTCATTTCATGGTTAAAGAAGGAATCGTTCTTGGTCATAAAATTTCTGAAAAGGCGATCGAAGTAGATAAATCCAAAGTTGACCTCATTGCCAATCTACCCCCACCAACATCGGTCAAAGGAATTCGTTCGTTTTTAGGACATGCGGGTTTTTATTGGCGTTTCATTAAAGATTTTAGTAAAAAGGCTAGACCCTTGACCACCCTTCTTGGTAAAGATGTCAAATTCGAGTTCACTAAAGATTGTTTACAATCTTTTGAACACCTTAAGAAAGAGTTGACCTCGGCCCCGATTATCAAGTCTCCCGATTGGAGTCAACCTTCCGAGTTAATGTGTGATGCATCTGATTACGCATTGAGGCGGTATTATGACAACGAATCAATAAGATACCTCATGTCATATACTACGCTAGTAAGACCTTAAACGATGCGCAACTTAATTATTCTACCACCGAAAAGGAGCTTCTAGCCGTAGTCTTTGCCCTCGAGAAGTTTAGGTCTTATCTTATTGGTCCGAAAATCATTGTTTACACCGATCATTCCGCCCTTCGATATCTCTTCTCTAAGAAAGATTCGAAAGCCCGATTGATTAGGTGGATCTTGTTGCTCCAAGAATTTGACCTAGAAATTAGGGATAAGAAAGGGTCCAAAAATGTCGTTGCCGATCACCTTTCTCGATTAGTGGTGGAGTCAACCACTGACTCGCCTTTGAATGAATCTTTTCCCGACGAACATCTCTTTTCTATCTCTACTCCTCCTTGGTTCGCCGACGTCAATTACCTTGCAACCAGCGAAATTCCCTCTCATTGGTCCACACAAGATAAATCAAAATTTTTCTCTCAAGTCAAACACTTCTTTTGGGACGACCCATATCTTTTTAAATATTGTCCCGATCAAATCATTCGGAGGTGCATCCCAAACCATGAGTTTCGAAGTATCCTTTCCTTTTGTCATGATCAAGCTTGTGGAGGTCATTTTAGTGCAAAGAAAACAGTAGCTAAAATCCTCCAAAGCGGTTTTTATTGGCCTAGTTTATTTATGATGCTCTGAATTCTGTGCCGCTTGTAGTAGGTGTCAACACTTAGGAAAGATCACTAGAAGAAATATGATGCCTATGAGTCCCATCTTAATCATTAAGATTTTTGATGTGTGGGGCATAGATTTTATGGGTCCCTTTCCTAGCTCTTTTGGCAACCTCTACATTCTCTTAGCGGTTGATTATGTGTCTAAGTGGGTAGAAGCCATACCGACTAAGTCCAATGATAATAAGGTCGTTCTTAAATTCTTGAAAGAGAATATCTTTTCTCGATTTGGCACACCTAGGGCTATCATTAGTGACCAAGGTACGCACTTTAAGAATTGTCAATTTGAGTCCCTTTTGAAAAAGTACTCAATTACTCATAGGCTGGCTACCCCTTATCATCCTCAAACTAGTGGTCAAGTTGAAGCCTCGAATAGGAAAATTAAACAAATTTTAGAAAAGACTGTCAACTCGAATAGGAAGGATTGGTCCATCAAACTGATAGATGCCTTATGGGCCTATCGGACCGCTTTTAAGACTGTTTTGGGCATGTCCCCTTACAGAATTGTGTTTGGTAAAGCCTGTCACTTGTTTGTTGAACTAGAGCATAGGGCCTTGTGGGCCATTAGAGATTTGAACTTTGACTTACTAACCGCCGGTAGTCATAGGAAGTTGCAACTGTCAGAACTAGAGGAATTACGAAATGAGGCCTATGAAAATGCTAAAATCTATAAAGAAAGAACTAAACTTTTTCATGATAAATCCATTTTAAGAAAATCATTTTCTCCTGGTCAAAAAGTTTTTTTATACAATTCTAGGCTTCATTTATTCCCCGGGAAATTGAGATCTAGGTGGGAAGGTCCTTACATTGTTCGGACCGTTTTTCCTCACGGTGCTGCTGAAATTGAAAATCCTAAAAATGGTGATATATTTAAAGTTAATGGACAAAGACTCAAACCATTTTTAGAGCTGCCATTTGATCCCGAGGATGAGGTCACCCACCTCATCGACCCGTGATTCATGTAAGCTTCTTTTAGTAGGTAAATTCTATCCTTCATCCCTTGTCAGGTATTATCTCCTTATTCTCCTTTACTCATTTCTCTTGCATTTGCATACATTGAGGACAATGCATGATGAGGTCACCCACCTCATCGATCCGTGATTCATGTAAGTTTCTTTCGGTAAGTAAATTATCTCCTTCATCCCTTGTCAGGTATTATCTCCTCATTCTGCTTTACTCATTTCTCTTGCATTTGCATACATTGAGGACAATGCATGATTTAGGTATGGGGGAGGGTTTTTAGTGTAAATATAAAAATTAGAAAATCAAAAAAATTAAAAAATGATAAAATCACAAAAAGAGTTGTAGAATTGTAAATAGTAGAGTTTTAATCATATTCTAGTCTTGTTAACTGATAGCTAGTTGCTTGATGCACCCTTACATGCTATGATAAACTTGTGATCCTTTAGCTTTTGATTGAGAAGTGATTTGCTAAGTTCTTGTCCACACACTTACACTAGCAAGGTGAAACTAGTAGACTTATTTGATTTGTGCAAGAAATTAGAAGGTCATGATCAGGTGTAAGAAGATTTGGTTTTCATGCTTTGAGTACAAGTAGGTGCATTGAGGATACCTTTACTTGAGATTGATTATGTTCTACCACACCAACTGAGTTTTGAGCCTATATGCACATCTTTTGCATTTATATTCTTTTGCTTGAGTGTCCACTTGTCATTTGCATTGCTAGCACTTGTTTGAGTTCTTTCTTGAAACACATGACATTGATTGATGATAAGATGATAAAGGTATTACGAATAACCAATATTTCCCAAAATATCCACACCATTCTTATGTGATCAATTAGTTACCCATTTGAGCTTAATCAAATTCTTTCAGTGACACACCACATTACTCGCCTAAGACCTTTTTCTTGTACAGCCTTACGTATACTTGATCCCAATTTGTCAAAGGCTAGTAGGAACTTGAGGGAGTAATAAGGTGTGTGAAATGGGTATACTTTTGTTCATAACTTTTGAGGAAATATATGTTTTGTTACCTTGTTAGTCGATTTTCAAGTTAAATCTAAAGGAGGATTATGGTTGCTTATGTTTATCTTAGCTCTAATAAAAAAATAAAGAAAAAAAAAAGAGGAAAAAAAAGAAAAAAAAGAAAAAAATATATATAAGAGCATACTTATGTTTTTGTAATCCTCCTTCATTCGACTAGTCAAGTCTTTTTGCTGAAAGTAGAAAAATAATTGTGTGGGGAGGAAGTTTGGTGTTGTGCATGATTTCCATGGTGACTACTAGCTTTTGACACTTCACCTTATTTTGGCCTTACTTGACATACCCTGTCCCTAGCCCCATTACAACCCAAATAAAGACCTTTTGATTGTCATCATTGATGTATGTTGTGTTTAAGTTAGAATGATACCAAATGTCAAGCATGCTTTTGATTTTGTTGGAATTGAGTGATACACTTACCCTTATTCTTGAGTGAATGTTCTTTTGTGAGTGAAATGTGAGGTATTGCTTGTTTCTTTTGCATATGAGATCTCAAGTTTTGACTCTAAGGTGTGCTCTTGTAGACTTAGCATGGTTTCCAATAATTTTTGCACTTGACATGAACTTGTAATCACTGGTGCATACTTCTTTAAGTAGACTATGTGAATCCTTGCACTTTCCACACCCAGACTTTGCAAATTCATTTTGATTCTTAAGTTGATGTATCATGAGAGGACATGTATGTGTGGTGTTGTATCGCCATGTAATCTTTTATACGAACTAGATGGATTTTGTGGGTACATTCACTATAGGCCCTCACGAGACCTCACTCGTCCACTAGGGCTGCCTAGGGGTTTAAAGGACTTGTTGCATATGCCAAATGCAACCGTCACACCTACGAAAAGGAGTATAGGACTTTTTATCTAGATTTTCTTTTTGTTTTTGTTTTACTCGAGGACGAGCAAAAGATAGGTATGGGGGCATTTGATAAGTGCATATTTTTGCATATTTTTATTACCTATTTATTGCTTGAACTCGAATTTTAATAATTTATTTTGTTGCATTTCAGGAAATTCATAAATAAATAAAGAAATGGCAAAATAAAGAAATATAGAGCAAGGAAGGGAAAAAAAGGAAGAAAAAGGACTTAAATGAAAAGAGGAAAAAGAATTAGGAGCTTGGTGGAAAAGGAATCTTGGAGGACATGTGAAAGGTGGAGATCATCCCAACACATTACATAAGTGTATGACCAAGATCAACTCTACAAAGCTAAAGGGGGAAGAAAACAAATAGATGGCTAGGATTTTACCACCACACACCACAAATATATGGTGGGGATTTACCCAACACCCCCTTAACCCTAATTCCTATCTTATAAATACCCCCTCACCCCCCTTGTATTTAAGAACTTAGATTTTATGGTGGATTTAATTTCTTGTATTTTCTTTAGTTTCAAATCTTGTAAACACTTTTTATTTTAATGCAAAATTCCGTTTCCTTTAATTTCTCGTCTTGTTCTTTCGTTTTTGTTACCTTGCTTCGTTATTTTTGTAAATCCGATTAGTGGACAAAGTAGCGAAATGCTAACAACTATGGGTTGAAAGTAACGATTTTTATTTTCATGTTCGTAGTTATAATTTAGTTTTTAACGTAGTTATGCCGCTTTAAATTTCCATTTTATTGTGGGCTTTATAATTGTTAATTGTAGATCCATTTTTTTTTCTTTTTCTTAATTTATGTGTTAGTGTAAATAAAAAAAATTAAAAACCACAAAAATAATAGTTTTAAATTTTAAGTACGTTTTATTTGTTTTTAATTCGTTTAATCCGAACCTTCCTCTGTTTTAGTCTTATTCAAAGCCAAATACACAGCCACTGTTTCTTTCTCCTCTGTTTTTCGATTAAACCACCAAACACATCCTGCACTTGTTTCTTCATTTCTTTTCGTTTAATTTTCCCTGTGTTTTTCCATTCGAACCCAGCCTTTGTTCTTCTTCGATTCTCACAACCCAGCAGTTTAAAATCCCCTTCCTTCTCTTCTTTTCAGTCCAAACTCCTCCCTTTTTCTGTTTTGTTTTGCTACTAATTTAGTTCGAATGTTGCAGTTTGCGTACCGAGTCAACTGAGTTTAGTTCACGAGTTCGCTGTTGGAGCTTATTGTTTTGTTTGTTTCATTTTCTCGCTGCGTTACTAATCAAATTACTGAGTTTTTTCGCTGTGTTTGTTTTGGGTTGCTGTTTTCTCGATGTTTGTCTTTGCTGCGTTTAGTTTATTGCCGAGTTAACTCAGTATTTTGGTTTTGTTTGTGAACTCGTGGCTGCGTTTTTTTTCTAGTGGGTTGTAGGCTAAGTTTTTATGGGATTGTAATTGTGAGTTTCTTCTTGAGATTAATTTGTTGAAATAAATTTGTTTTGTGATTTTACTGTGATTTTTTTATTTTAAGATGTCGACTGAGTTGTGTAAGTTTAAGATGTTGACTGAGTTGTTGCTGAATTGCGTTTCAGTTGCTGTGAGTCGAATCGAGTTTGGATGATGACTTGGTTTCGTTTTTTGCTATTGGCTTCGTGTTTTCAAGTCCTCTTTCTGTTTACTGTGTTCTGAGTTGCTCTAAAAAAATTGTTGCTGTCGAATTAATTTGATTTTTTTTTTTTGAAAAAAAAATTGATGTTCTGGTTCATTCGAATTATGAGATTGGCTATTGGTGTTTTTGGTTCGTTTCTGGTTAGTTAAAATTACGATTAGGACATGCCGAATTTTAATTAAAATTTTTCTGTAAGTAAAATCGTTTTTAAATTTTAAATAGTGATAATTCAAAAATAAGTTTTCTGTAAACAATTTCCAATAAATAAAAATCTAGTTTTAATTCGAATTTAAATTATTTTTTTTGAATAATTTAATTCTTGTTTAGCTAGTTTAAAATTAGAATAAATTTTCTTTTAATAGTTTTAGGAATTAAATAGTATAAAATCAAAATTTTCCAAAACCCAAATTTGTCCTAATTCGATTAAGTTAAAAATTAAGGATTGCGAAAATATTAGTCTCCGAGGATCGAACCTAAAATAATTCAACGATTGAGCCGTGCGCTTGCAGTTTAAATTGTCATTTATTTTAGCACATCATACACGATACTTGTCGTGCCGTATTATCACCACACGCTGTTGGGGGTGACGGGTTCAGTGGCTGATACGCTGTTCTTATTGGCGTGTCTCAAGACACGGGAGAACAACCAACGTATCACCATTCTCCATCATTCCATAGAAACGACGCGATTCTCTCTGTCTCTAGCGATTTCGAAGCGATTTCCAACCATATCCGACCAAGCTTCGTTCGTCTCTTTTCCGTAACTTTCCATTTATGTTTTACATACCATTCGAATCATCTTTCGGCGATCTACAACCCTATACCCTTCTCAAACCATTTCTTGTGCTGGATTTAAAACCCCCAAATCTGAACCCTAATTTTTGTAAAATCCGACAAAATCTCCTGCGGGGCCAGATGAGAGAGATATACGAGGGGCAGAGATACAGGCGCGGGAGAAAAGATGGAGGAAGGGAGAGGAGACGGTGGTGCTCTGATCAGAGAGGGAGAGATAGTGGTGGGTGACGGAGAGAGAAGAGAGAGATGACAGAAAGAGACGAGAGACCACTGGAGAGATGAGAGGAGAGACAGACAACTTGGGACACGTTATACACAGCAGCGTATTATGTGGGTATGTAGGGCCAAGCACTCCGCAAATCAGTATTTTGGGCCATGGGGTAGTGAAAATGAGGTATTTTGGTCATTTTCTCAAATATAAAAGATAATATATTTTACGTGAAAAAAGAAATTGATTAGTTATTTAAAACTATATAATGTAACATGCTTTACCTAAAAAAATAAATTTATTAGTTAATTATTAGTAACTACTAGTTTAAAACCCGTGCGATGCACGATATTTTTTTAAATATTATATGGAATTTTTCATTAATTTTTTAAAACATGAATTTTGGATGCTTAAATTTTTAAATGAGATGATTTGATAATAATTATATAAATGTTATCTGTGATAATACTAAAAAATGAGAGATTTTAGTTAGAAAATATAGAAAAGATGATAAGTTTTAGTTGAAAAAGGTAATCAGTTAATTATTAATATTATTATTTTATTATTTTATTTTATTAAATAGAAACACCTGTGATATAATTAAAAAATGAGAGATTTTTGTCAAAGAAAATAAAAAAGGTAACGTAAAAATTAAAAAGATGACATGTTTTAGGTGAAAAGATAATGAATTAGTTTATAGTAATTATAATTTAATTATGTTATTTTACTATGTAAAATTGCTCGTTGTGTTTTTAGAAAATGAAAAAAATAATGTTGTTCATGATACGTTTTAGCTGAAAAGGTAAAAGGTCAATTATTAGTATTATAATAATGTTATTTTATTTTTATTAAATAGAACCGCCCGTGATATAATTGGAAAAAGAGAGATATTAGTTATAGAAAATAGAAAATAGAAAATATAACTTGTTTTGTCTGAGAAAATGTAATTTATTAGTTAATAGCAATTATAATATAATTATGTTATTTTATTAAACAAATCGTAGTGTTTTTTTTAAAAAGAGATATTTTAGTTAGATTAAATATAAAAGATATTATGTTTTACCTGAAAAAATGAAATTATTTAGTTATATTTAATTATGTTACTTTACTAAATAAAATTGCTCGTAGTGCTCTTGAAAAATGAGAAATTAATGTTGCACGTGATATTTCTAGAAAAAAATATAATTTACTTAGAAAATATAGAAAAAATGAGACGTTTTAGTTGAAAAAGGTAATCGGATAATTATTATTATTTTAATATTATTATTTTATTTTTATCAAATAGAACCGTCCGTGATATAATTGAAAAAAAGAGATTTTAGTTAGAGAAAAGCTAACGTGTTTTGGCTGAAAAAAGTAATTGATTAATGAATAGTAGTTATAATATAATTATGTTATAATATTAATAGTAGTTATAATATAGTTAATAGTAGTTAAACAAAATTGCTCATAGTGTTTTTAAAAAAGCAGAAATTTTTGCTAAATAAAATATAAAAGATATTGTATTTTACTTAAAAAAAATTATTTAGTTATTGAAAAAAAGAATAGGTAATATGTTTAACCAGAAAAAGGAAATTGATTAGTTAATAGAATGGATTTTATCTATATTTAAGTATGGGTAAATAAGTAAAATTAACAGGCACCATACCGACCGAGCAAACTTTTAATGTTTCAGCTATTATATAATAGTATAGTATAGATAAGTAACTAAGTAAGAGTAATACAGTAAAATAACATGTACCGTTAAATAAGGGTAAATAAGTAAAATTAACCGGTACTGTACCGACCAACCAAACTTTTAATGTATTGACTATTATATAATAGTATAGATATTAAATTTACTTTATTTTACTTTCAAAAAAATTTAACAAATTTTTTTTTTGAGCATTATAATCATGATTTTAATATAACATATTAACTATATGTAAAATTAAGATTATTTTTAGGTAAATTGACAACTTAAAATTGTTTACATTGCCTCATTTTCTATTCCATGTTCAAGATTGATATAATTTCTTTTCGGAGGATTGTAGGACGACCTTTAAGACTCAAGCAATTTCTTTTATAATTGATTATTATGGAATCGTTATAAGTTATGAAAGTATATATTAATCTTTTGGTTAAAATTTAAAGTTGTATACAAATAATACTGATAGGTTTTTATTTTTGCACAAAATTAACCCAACCATTTTATTGTTCGATTAAATCGATAAAAAAGTTATACACAAATTATTGTCGAATTAAATACTATTCTAACTAAATAAATTTTTATAATAAAAAAATGGTCTTTTATATCATTCATAAAGTAATTATTTTTTTTTGAATAATTAAGCTTATAACCTTACAATTGAGTATGTGTTTAAAGAAAATTATAGGGATGAGTCGTAGTGATAAAAGTAAGATCTTAACACTTTGGCTATCCAATCTTATCTTGGACTAGTTGATAAAGCCGCGCTTCGCGGCGGCATTACAATATTTTAAAAAAAATTCAATACATTTACGTTATATTATAATATTAATATTAAATTTTAATAATTAAATAATCTTCTCTGATGAATCAATTTCTTGTTAAATACGATTCTTTCGATTGAGCCGCTCTCTCGTTAAAACCGAAATCCCAACTTTTTAACATATATTATAAAGACTTATATAATATTTTTTATCTATAAAATTGAACCGTAAAAATAAAAAAAATTATGACTTCAGTATCAAATTCTAATAGTTAATACAATCTTTTCTAGCGAGCCGTCTTCTCGTTAAATACGTTTCGAGCCGCTCTTATTTGAAACCGAAATTCTAACTTCATTATATAAAGAGAGTAAATTCAAATTTTTATATTCTTTAAACTTTTTAATATTTAAGGAGTTTTAAAAGATGAAAATACATCTTATATTTTCTGTATATTATAGATATTCTTATATTTATTTACAGTTTCCGCATGGAAATGTCTTTCTGTTATGTTAACATATCAAAAAAAAATTAAAATATGAAGACTTTTCGTTACGGGAATAATATTACATTTATGGATATATTTTTGTAATGCAAGTGCAATTAACTTGTATAAAAAAGTTAAAATAAAGGATTTCTAGGAAAAAAGATGTATAGTTTTAAAAAATCGTATAAGACGTCTCCATCGCTCTCGTATTCTACTTCCAATAAAACAATTTATTTTATGTATTAATTATATATTTAAACATCTTTTATACGGTCTTATCTAATGAACCGCTTTCTTATTAAACACAGTTATTACTAAAAAGAAAGCTAGTACAATCCTAAAAATAAAATCAAATCCTAAAAATAAAATAAAATTTATAACATCATATGATATTTTAATAGCTAGTACAATCTTTTATAGTGAGCCGTCTTCCCGTTAAACACGTTTCGAGCCGCTCTCGTTTGGGATCGAAATTCTAACTTCATTACATATTATTGATGTTACTTATCTTACACAACAATTTTTTTCCTTAAAATCAAAACCTAAAAAATAGAGTGAATTCAAATTTATACTTTCTCTAGATTTTCTAAAAGTTTTGGCGTTTTAGAAAATGAAAATACATCTTTTTTTTTTTTTTGCTAACTGTGAAAACACATCTTATTTTCTCTTTATATTATAGATACTCCTGTATTTATTTAGGATTCCTGCATGAGATTGTTCTTTTACTCATTGTTCTTTTATTATGTTAACACATCAATTCTTTTCTTTTTAAATTCGGTGACTTTTTTCATGACAATAGTATTGGATATTCTAGTTCTAGTAGAACTTTTATTTATATATTTTTTCTATAAACTCGAACTCTCGTTCACTATAAATTCGAACTCCTATTCTACTTCCAATAGAACTTTTAATCGTATGCCTTATAAATACTAATTATACTTCCAATAGAACTTCTAATCATATGTCTTCCCTATAAATTCGAACTTCTTCTTTATAATTGATATTTTATAATTCACTATAAATTCGAACTCCTATTCTACTTCCAATAGAACTTTTAATCATATGCCTTATAAATACTAATTATACTTCCAATAGAACTTCTAATAATATGTCTTCCCTATAAATTCGAACTCCTATTCTACTTCCAATAGAACTTTTAATCATATGCCTTATAAATACTAATTATACTTCCAATAGAACTTCTAATAATATGTCTTCCCTATAAATTCGAACTTCTTCTTTATAATTGATATTTTATATTTATTAGTGTTTAAAATTTTAGAAAATTAGAAAAATCGATTGAGACGATATTAGAGCGCCACCTAAACTCCCGCTATCCTCCTTTATATATATATATTGATTTCTTAAAAACGTAATTTTATTTTGCGTTTTTCAAAAAAAAAAAATAATTTTACAAGCGCTCCAAAGACACCATTGTACATATTTGTATATTAAAAAAGCTGGTGGGCCCGACTCGTTCCAAAACACAAGCCCAAATCATTCTCTCTGGCCCAGCCCGTTCTACACCATCCGTAAGGGCCTTACCCTTGTAAAACCACAATTCTTTTGGTATATAAACAAAATTACACCGGCAAATTGTGCCGGCGGGACTAATTATCGGAGAACGTTGTTATATCCTCAAGTCGTTGTGGAATTCGATTAAAGGTTTAATCTTTACTCATTGTACCCCTATTAATTATTTAAAATTCAATTTTTTTGTTATGATTTTTGTATAATTAACATGTTTGTATAATCTTTTGATGTTTTTCAAACTTTCCTTCACGTGTGTGTATTATCTGTAGCTGATATATTTATTATTTCATTAAAATTTGAGTTCTTTCTGTTGTAATTAGTATATGATTATCATGTGTGTATAATTTTTATGATGTTTTATTGATTGGATTCATGTGTGTGTTATATCTTTTGTTGATATATTATTGAATAGTGGTTGTGTTTTATATTTGGTAGGCAGCATCTCGATATTACTTTGCGTGGATTTGATTGTTTAGCTTGTTAATTGGATGAATTTTCGAGTCGATATAAATTGAAATTAAGACTACAATTTTTGGAGTGATCTAGGGTTTGCTTCTTAAGGTAAATGCAAGTTTTTTTTTATGAGTCGATTTTTGGAGTGATCTAGGGAATTTGTTTCTTAAGGTAAATACAAGTATATCCTATTATGATTCGATAACTAAGTTTTGGCTTTTGCCGTTAATAAGCATATGTGGCGTCATTGATATTTTTTTGCATGTGCATGGAGAATTTCATATTAAAGTCCCTCTATGAAAGTCAATTAATATTTTACTAACTATTGCTGAGTGCACGTGGCAAATTTCGTATATGAAATTCGTGTTTGTTATTAATTTCATTATTATACCATTCCCGAATCTACCTGAGATTATTTTTTTTTTTAATTTGTCACTGTTTAGGCAAGCCATATTCTTATATGAACGCGCTTGTCAGTTCTAGTATTCCATTATCTGAGATTTTTATTGATATGTCACTATTCAGTCAAGTCATTTAGCTTTTCACATGTCTTTGACTGTGGGGAGTACGCTAGTCTTTTTTAAACTTTATATGTTGACTTGGGTGTCTTATCAGTGTGCTTATTATGGTGTTGTGCTAGATGCCTAGTCCGCAACTTGAAGTTCTAAAGTAAATGCAGAGTTCGTTAGTTTTGGGTTATACAATGCTTTTGACAATTAATTTGTTTTTGTTTGGACTATCACTATGCAGATTATGGACGGCCTGAATGTTGACCAGGTTGTGGAGGTTCCTGATACACCAGATAGATTAACATCTCAGAATATAAATGTCATAGATTGTACTTCTGATATTTCTGATGGTGAATGGAGGAACAAGAATAAACAGGCAAGTAGAACCGATAGCAGAAGAATGTTCAATATCCAAAAGATTGCATCAAGAACTACACCTCCTAATAAGAGTGCATTTTATCCAAAGGGAAATGTGGTAGACAATACACCAAATAGGTTAGTATCTCATGATATAAATGTTATAGATTGTGCTTCTGCTGTTTCTGATGATTTAATTGGGTGTGTTGCTTGTTCACATGTATAACGTCAAATATTTTGTAATCATGTCTTCTAAATTGGTAAGCATGCTTCTTACATATCTAAACGATTGGAAAACTGACCTCAGATCAGAATCCTTGTTAATATGGTACTTTTTAATCACTCAAGGTATAAGATACACATTAATATATATATATATATATATATATATATATATATATATATCTAAAATCTATCAATTTGGCATATATACTTGCATTATCATTCAGTACTGAGTCAAATTTAGACTGCTAAAAGTGGTAGGCCGGTGACATGTAATAGCTGTCAGTGGCTGTCCGTCCGACAATTTGATGTCTTCTTATAGAAACCATATAATGTGAAGCAGTTTACTATATTAAATTAAGTAGTTAGGGACTTCACTTTTGCAGCATGCTCGGTTAAATTGACTAATTTCTGGTTTCTCCAATTTTTTTGGGCTCTACAGGATCTTTTGTTGTGGTTAACATGTTTCCAGGACTCTCAAACGTTTAGCCATAATTATATCCGATGTTGTTAATGCTTGATGAATTTTGTTATTTGATTGATTCCCACACCATGATGCACTTTGTGCGGGGGGGGGGGGGGGGGGGGGGGGGGTTGGTTCATGGTTAATGATCCTGGTTGACAGGAACCAAAACCCTTCATTCCTATTTTCGTCAGTGATCCAAATAGCCCCTTTATTCTTAATTGTCTGAATGGGGTTTGACTTGAGTGTGATACTATGTCTTGTAAGTTGTTGGGATATTTCTGTAAATTTTTTGTGCTAACTGTGAAAAACAGAGAGGAATGTGTGAATCCATTATGCACATCTCTGATCTAGTGCTGAACTATTGTGCTTACAGTTTGTCTTAATAAACAAGAGAAAAACTCTTTATGTCCTTAATAATTCTGCATGGTTCACATTTCTGTTTATTTTAAATTCTACCGGGCTCTTTATCATGGAACTGATGTGTTGTGTATTCAAATAGAGTAGCACGTAGCATTGTAAAGTTGAGCGAGTTTTTTTTTTTTCCTGTTTTTCTTCTTGAAGAAACTGACCTGTAATATGCATGCAGGACTCTTGCTTGCAATTTAGATGTAGTTGGTCCTGCTAACAAGGAAGCATGTGTACGCTCTAAAGAATCAAGTGGATGGATAAGTACACGTAAGCGTACAAGAAAACTAAATCCTTATTTGTCTGGTGAGGAGCATGTTTGCCACCAGGAAGATGATCCACCTAATATGACTAAACGGACTAGGAATTTGGTGGTGAGAAGGGATAATAATGAAGATGGAAGTAATGCGAGAAATAACTCGGTGTCATCCCAGAATTTGTCAGTTCCCCCTATATCCCTGGTCTTATCCCAAAAGCGTCGAGGCTGCCTGTTAAATGAAAAGCCAAGGACTTCACACAGGACTCAGAATTTTGACTCTCAGCAGGATGATTCTGGAACTAGCAGGCAATTGACATTTAAAGAGAACAATTCTCGCCAACTAAAAGGAAAGGGAATACTAACTGAAGAAGAATTTGATGAAAAAAGGAAGCCTTTGTCTGGCAGGTAAATCACTTTTGATTTAATTAGGTACATTGCTTGTTTACATATATTATGTCAGTTATTTTGTAATCGTGTCTTCTGAATTGGTAAGCATGCTTGGCACATATCTACGATTGGAAAACTGATCTCAATAAGAATCCTTGTTAATATGTTACTTTTTTTAATCACTCAATGTATAAGACACACATTAATGTGTGTATATATTTATAAGATCTGTCAATTTGGCATATATACTTGCGTTATCATTGGGTATTGAATCAAATTTAGACTATTAAAAGTGGTAGGTCGGTGACATGTAATAGCTGTCAATGGCTGTCTGACAATTTAATGTGTCTTTATGTCTTATAGAAATAATGTAATGTGAACTAGTTTACTATATTAAATTAAATAGTTAGGTTCTTAATTTTTGCAGCATGCTATGTTGAATTGACTAATTTCTGGTTTCCCAATTTTTTCGGGCTCTACAGGATCTTTTGTTGTGGTTAACATGTTTCCAGGACTCTCAAACATTTGGACATAATTTTTTCCTATGTTGTTGATGACTTGATGAATTTTGTTATTTGATTGATTCCCACACCATGATGCACATTTGGGGGGGGGGGGGGGTTGGTCCATGGTTATTGAGCCTGGTTAATGGGAACCAAACCATTCATTCTTATTTTCGTCAGTGTTCCAAATAGCCCCTTTATTCTTAATTGTCTAAATGGGGTTAGGCTTGAGTGTGATATTATGTCGTTTAAGTTGTTGGGATATTTCTGTAAATTTCATGTGCTAACTGTGAAAAAAAAAAGAAAAAAAGAGGAATGTGTGAATCCATTATGCACATCTCTGATCAAGTACTTACTATTTTGCTTACAGTTTGTTGTAATAAACAAGAGAACAAATCTTTGTGTCCTTCTTTGTAATTCTGCATGGTTCACATTTCGGTTTAATTCAAATTCTACCGTGGCTCTTTATCATGGAACTGATGTGTTGTGTATTGGAATAGATTAGCATTTAGCATTGTAAAGTTGATTGATTGTTTTTTTCTGTTCTTTATCTTGGAGCAACTGACCTGTAAACGCAATGCAGGACTCTTGCTGGCAACTTAGATGGAGTTGGTTCTGCTAATAAGGAAGCATGTATACACTCTGAAGAATCAAGTGGATGGATAAGTACACGTAAGCGTACAAGAAAGTTAGATCCTTCTCTGTCTGATGAGGAACATCTTTGCCACAAGGAAGATGATCGACGTAATGTGACTGAACTGCCTAGGACTGTGGTGGTGAGAAGGGATAATGAAGATGGAAGTAATGCGAGAAATAACTCGGTATCATCCCAGAATTTGTCAATGGCCCCTATATCCCAGACCTTATCCCAAAAGCGTCCAGGCTGCCTGTTAAATGAGCATCATGGTTCTTCAAACACAGCCATTAAAAGGCGGAAGAAGTCGTCTGGGACTCATCATTGGGGATCTTCTTCATCACCAAGTGGTAACTCTGAGGTGTTGGGTTTTGGGTCATCAGGGGAACCATCGAATGTAAGATCAGTTAGGACACAAAATAGTCGTACTGCAAGCAGTTTCAGCCGGATTATTGATATTGATGATTTCTCCCCTGAAAGAAGTAATGGCTCACACAACCGAGATTGCAGTAGAAACAGCGAGTCAGATGTTAGGGTTATACAGGTGGAAGAAGATGAAATTTTGGCATTGGAACTTCAAGAACAACGATATCTTGAGTCGAATGTTGCTGCGGATCGCGAGGTCTGTCACTTTATTTCATATTTCATCTTTCTGTCTGCATTTTACAAGGGAATACCTCTGTTCGTTTTTTTGGTTTTTCAATCTTCTGGTGTCATCTTACAACAGATTGATGAACAAATTGCATTGGAATTGCAGCAGTGGAGTTTTCAGCACACTTTCCCTAGTGGAAGTCATCATGAATCGCATCCTGTAAGTGCATAATTAATCATCATATACAAGTCGGTGTACTATCCTTTGATGTATATATATGCACATACTTTGTTGTCCTTATTCGTGCATGATTAGTTATTATTGAAGAAAATATATGGGGTATGTTAAAATGCTTCAAATCTTTGTCTGCCAATGTAGTAAATTTCATTTTTTGGATTAGTCATCTGCCAATGGTATGATTTATGATTTTTTTGGTGGGCTGTTATTTAGAAACATATGAGATAATAGGGATGTTTATAAAAATTTCATCTTTCAATTATATTAGCTGGGTTACGTTAAGGATCCTTCAATACATGCATCCCGGTCTCAGATCATGCGGCCAATGTTAGAGAAATATTATGATGAATTATTGGCCTGTACTAGTTGGTACTTCTCATTATATGAAAATGAAATTATCAAGACTTTGTTAGCATCACGATTTCAGAAACTAATACATCATATTTTGTAAGTTGTTTTGTTGTTTTTCTTCTAAGGAAGATCAAGTTATAGCCAATTGCAGGAGGCCAAGGTATAGCCAATTGCAGGATTGCAGTTTTTTAGAAAATGGATATGAAATTTGTTGTAAAGTAGATTTTATTGATTTAGTTAGTATACAACCACCGATTTATATGCAACAGCCACTTGTAGCATGTCTTGCCCAGGCTTAAGAAAGTTGGTGTTTCCACATCAATCTTGCACATGTATCCAGCCTAGCCTTTTCTCTCTTAACCAAGCTCTATCATGCACAGCCAAGTACAAAGGCGGTGGCTGTTATACAACTTGATTAAACCTATTTAGTCTTGACTCATGAGTTGGTGATAATCATGTGGTCCAAACTACCTGGAGTATCTTTTTCGAGGGTCCGTAGCGTTTAGATTCCTTTTAAGGTTCATAATTTGTATCAGTATAACCTGTATCCTTAAACTCATGCATTGTTGGTTCAACTCTCTGTTTCATTCATGTGATTGTGCTCCTTAGATGAAACTAGAAGCACCATAGCTACAGCATTGTATGGTCTGCGAGAGCATATGAGGTCTAGTAGCTATGGTTTTAGCTTTGCACTTGTTAGAAAATATTAGCTTTCATTGTGTTGTACTGTCCCTGGAGAAGAAGGATACATAAAAGAACCGTATAGAAAATGATAACATGTTTTACCTGTTATTTAGCAGTTTAAGAGCTTCATGTTTTTGTTACAGTGGAAGTAAAATAGTTTTCTTTTAGTTGATGAATTTTTTTGATTAAATGCATGATTACTTGCAAAAGATTAATTAGTTTTGTCAGTGTTTACTGCCAATTTTCTCATTGTTTTTTTAAAATTTTATTATTTGTTGCAGACAAGTTCGTTCATGTCAAACTTAAATAGACAAAATCTATCAGAATCTTCTCAGAGTTCTTCCACCCATAGAGTTACCCAGGATCGATTTCCTACCGCTACTAGAATGCCACAACTCAGACATCTTTTCCCTACAGAACCTCGTACAATTCCATCTACCACTACTGGAATGCCACAACTCAGACGTCTTTTCCCTACAGAACCTCGTGCAATTTCATCTACCGCTACTAGAATGCCACAACTCAGACGTCCTTTCCCTACACCTCGTACAGTTTCATTTACCGCTACTAGAATGCCACAACTCAGCCATCTTTTCCCTACAGAACCTCGTGCAATTTCATCTAGACGAAGAAATTCCCTATATCCTCCCAGTACGGATTTGGACATGGTATAGGCTCATATTTTTGCACATTTATTTGATGTTTCATTATTTCTCTAGCTCAAGGTTTTGGGGTACACATAAAGATTTTTAAAATTAATAATCATGATTCTTATCTTGTTCCGCAGAGAATGCATGTTCTGGGAGCTTTAGAGTCTGTGAACAACATAGGAGTGGCTAGCAGTCTACTTCAATTTCAGCGTGATTTTAATGAGTAAGTTATTCAATTTGTAGTGATCAAATTATTGTTCTTTCTTTCAAGAGCCCAATATTTTCAGTGGTCGACAATTTCACATCCTAGTGAGAGTTTTAGCAGCAGATTTGAATGTCTGAGGTCATACAGAAGTAGCTAGGTTTTGGATAACTCCGAGTACCCAGTAATGATTTAAGTACATTGTAAATGAGAAGTAATGTTTTAGTGTTGCTATTAAAGAAATAAGGAATGGTGATGGGTGATGGTCTGAAGAGGTGCTTTCACTATTGGGATATTAGATTGGGGTAGTCTATATGAACAACTGAACAACCACATCCAACCAGTTTCAAGAAAGTTGACCTGTTTGAAGCCATGTCCTTGTTGGTCGGTTTTCATGTCTGCTTTGGTGGGAATATTGTAGTGAGTTCCATCAAGATGTGTTTGTTAGGAAGAATGTATTGTGTGTGTTGTACTTGTAAGTTTTAATCATGAATGTAAGATTTTAATGCTTAGGAAATTTGAAGAGAAAAAATTGGACAAGGTATGGAGAATCAGGGAAATTAGAGAGATGATTGGATCATAATTGAAGGATATAAATATAATTAACAGGGACAATAGAGAGGGACTTTGGACTCCACAACTTTCAAGTACTTGTTGGAAAATAGAATTCGCCTATTAACAAGTTTACTTGACTTCGCCCCTTTTTATTGTCAAGTCATATTTGGCTGATAAAAGTGAAGCTAGATATCTGTTTTATGTGTTTCTTAGGTCTCGCTCTTACTATGAAAGTTAAGCTTTACCTGTTACATATTATTTATTAGGCAATATCCTGTTTTTTGTGATAAACAATTTTGTCAATGTCTGCAACTTAACCACTTGTAGACATATGTTCTTGCACTAAGTAAATACATCTCAAGCAAGTACAGTTGTAACTTGTAATTTGGACCTCATTTCTTATTTGGGTCAGAAACGATTATGAAATGTTATTGGCTCTTGACGAGAACAATCACCAACATTGTGGTGCATCTGAGGCTCAGATTAATGGTTTGCCAGAATCGACGGTTCAGGTACTATTCATACCTTCCTTTTTTTTTAATAGTTAAACACACCTACTCACAAAAATATTGAATACAACGGTGCTGAGATGGTTTCACACCTACTCACAAACTAAAAGCAGGAAAATGGTTTGTATTTTCTTTCTCGATTTTTGTGTTTGGTTAAACAAAGGCGCCCCTGGTCAATCATCCAGCTTATACATAATTGCTTTTAATTAAATGATTTAACTGTCCTTTAATCTTGCAGACTGATAATCTTGAAGCATGCTCAGTTTGTCTTGAAACTCCAAGCATTGGGGATGCCATGCGCTATCTTCCTTGTCTACACAAATTTCACAAACATGTATGTACTTCCAAAATTTATAGTTGTCACTTGTTTAAGTTAATTAATATAAATCCACCAAACAACTAATTATGTGTTTTTCTTACCATTTCCAGTGCATTGATGAATGGCTTCGGCGAAGAGCATCATGTCCAATTTGCAAGTCATTCATCTGATTTGTGCTTCAGGTCTCTCTATCTAGTAATAAACCAGGAGAGGGAGGCTTAAGATTTTGAAGTTTTCATAATAATGACCATAATTTTGCCTGGACAAACGTTGTTAGGCTTCCAAGCAAATCTGATGCGGATGTTAGATTGTTGGTTAATTTGTTAATCAAATGTTTTATGCGATTCTTGTTGTACATTAAAAATTGTAGTTGTTTTGTTATCAAAATTAACTTGTTGTAGTTCTAGAAACAAAATTTTAGATGTATCATGTTTATTCTTTTGAAGCTAAAAGCATGAGAATATAGAGTTTAAAACTGTGTATCTTTCAAACCATAGACAGTTATTTCGAACTAATCTGTAATCGGTGTGCAACCTCTCGGTCCCCACTCACCGCATTATTTCCATCTTCTCCGCTGTTTTTATATAAAAAAAATATGGTTTTGTCGAAGAAATCATATGACTGTTGAATTAGGCGTGCAAAGGTTTTGAAGTTTGTAATGATGGAAGTGAATTACTTCACAATCGTCTTTTTTTTTTTCTGTCAAAAAGTTCGGAGAAGAGGATCAATTTAGGGCGAGCCTTTTCATTTTGACGCATTTGAGTTTGGGTAGATGGGATTGTTTCCTACTATCTTATAAAAAAATAAATTACTTATGCTAATGTTAGTCTCATATCAGTAACGAACAATGAACACCAAGAGTATATAGACTTCAAAGAAAGCATACATTTAGAGCATCTCCAACCGTTTCATCTGTTAGGGCATCTCCAATAGAAGTTGCCAATATAGTTGCTAACTTCTACCACATCATCACATATATTACTTTTTTATTTCTTCTCTCCTCCATCTCATTGTTGGCAACTTTTGTTACAAATCTACTCCAATAGTTGGCAACTTTAAAAGTTGCCAATGTGGTCCTATACATCAATTTATATTATCTTATAAATACATATTATATATTCTAAATAAAATTAAAAATTTAGATATTTAAAATACTTAATTCCCTCCCGTAATAATTTTTTTCCTTTTTTTTACATTACACTAATATAAAATATCAAATGATTTAAATTTTTAAGTATAAAATAATATTATCTTTACATCAAAATAAGATATTTTCATTTGATTAAATGAAAATAGTGCAAAAAAATGATTTTTTTTTTCTTTTCTTCTCATGTGCATTAATGATATTGGTTATGTGAGATATTTAGAAAAAAAAGAAAAAAACATTTAAAGAGATAATAAAATATGAGAAATATAAAAAGGGTAAAGTTAAATACACTTTTGGGGAGTTGTATGTGTTTTAACTAAATGGGGAAGTTGGCAACTTTTGGCAAC
This sequence comes from Saposhnikovia divaricata, assembly GCA_036435485.1. NCBI lineage: Eukaryota > Viridiplantae > Streptophyta > Magnoliopsida > Apiales > Apiaceae > Saposhnikovia > Saposhnikovia divaricata. The sequence continues at coordinate 20,625,557 of JAZHRN010000131.1, forward strand.
TTGATTGCAACATTGATCCTCCAATAGGTTGGCAACCAAGGGTGCCATGCCACATAGGACTTGGCAACCTCTTGACAACCCGTATTGGAGATGCTCTTAGCAAAATAGGTCTAGCTGGCACTTTAATTAGCTAACATGCTCAGTTTTTGCTCCTCCAACGGCAAGCTCCTGTTAGTTAATTTTTTAGCTCGTCCCTTATGGATTGTTATATATGTTGATCGTTAAAGCATCTGTAAGCTATTTTTTATATTTGTTTCTCTCACCTCCACAACATCTCTCACCTGTTTCTTCTCTTTTAAATAATGATTTATATTTTCTATTTTGAAAATAATAATAAAATACAATATAGCTAACCGCTATAGTTAACACCATTGGAGTACAACACCTTACAGATTCAACAAATTTTAGATAACGATTACTTTATATTATTTTAGCTAACCATTTTAGCTATCCACGTTGAAGATGCTCTTATAAAGTACAATATATTTTACACTTAGTCATCCGTTTAAATAATAAAAAGAACAAACTGCTAATTAACATCTCTATCTCTTAGTAACATCAAGGAATGAACATTTATCACCAACCCTAAATCGCTTTCGTGATCCCGAATCAGACTCCAGTAAAATTCCCAGAATCTGTTTCACATCAAACATATGGTTGAACTCAAAATACAATCTGTGTACCTCTTCAAGGAGTCTCAGTGCACAACTCAGCGGTCCTGAACTTTCACTTTCATCCATTTCCTCTTTAAGTAATGATCCACAGCTCTTAGGATCATTTGGTGCAAAATAAACGTACCGTTTAATCAGTCACTTTTATGAACAGGCACGACATCAAGTCCCTTTTGGCCTTCTATAGTAGAATCCTTCTTGGATATGATTCTGGAGCCGAAGTAGACACCATCAGGGTCAAGAAATCCGACCAGCCTCTTAGCATAATAGCGCGATCCATTAGTGTAGATATACAAATCAAACAGCTTACTAACCTCTTGCAAGAATTTTTGAACAAAGGGCCGTAATTTTGTCACAAACTTAACACCATTTGCATCCCATCTACTTATATCATCCATCTGGGAATTTTTTCTTTCGAGGAGAATTTGTTATCCCTTTTCGTGTGAAGAAGAGTATTGTCGAAATGCTTGTAGAGTGGGTGTCAACCCAAGACCCACATCGAGAAAATAAAGAAGAATTATCTTGAATATAGCAGTCAAAACCATTCCATTATTATGAGACATTTTGGGAGGAGCCCAAAAACAAATCCGTGCGGGCGTGGCCATGCCCCAGAGAGCGGACAATATTATACTAATGTGGAGTTAATGGATGTTGCGCGGCCCAACAAGTGGTATTAGAGCTGATGGTTAAGAAGTTGATCCTGGGGTTGCGGGCTGCAAGTTGTGTGGTGTGGGAGGCTCTCCAGAACTGCGGTTGGAGATCTTGGATGACTTGTTTCGAAAGTCTTCCTAACGTTGAGGTGGTCGGGCGGCGTGTCCCGCAAGATGAGAAGCCACAGATGAATAGCGGCGGTATAAGGGTCACAAGATTGGTGGTTCTTGGATTGAGAGGAGATTGTAGAGTGGGTAGTGACCCTTATACCGCCGCTATTCATCTATGGCTCCTCATCTTGCGGGACACGCTGCCTGACCACCTCAGTGTCAGGAAGACTTTCGACGCAAGCCGTCTAAGATCTCCAATCGCGGTTCTGGAGAGCCTCCCACACCACACCACTTGCAGCCCGCAACCCCAGGATCAACTTCTTAACCATCGGCTCTGATACCACTTGTTAGGTCGCACAACACCAATTAATTCTACATTAGTATGATATTGTCTGCTCTGAGCCGTGGCCAAACCTGCACGAATTTGTTTTTGGGCTCCTCCCAAAAGGCCTCATACTAATGGAGTTGTTTTTGGCTGCTTATATTCAAGATAATTCTTCTTTATATTATAGATGTGGGACTTGGGTTGATACACACTCTACAAAATTTGGTATTGAAGTTGCTGGATGAAGGGAACGATGAGGCAGTTGATGTTGTAAATTCTGTTAACACCACCAATTTCAAAAACTTTTGGCGCAGTGGGAGTCTACTTTGCCCAGTTCCGTCTACAGTTCATATTAGATGCACGAAAAAGGTGGGGGCATTATAAAAGTTGTGTGTGGTTCAACAAATCAAGTATATAGTTCTGTTTTCGGATAGGAAAGAAAAGGGTACTGAAAACACTTATTACACATGCTTCTCTGAACCTGAAGCAGATCATACTGACACAAATCCGGACTACAATGTAATGTTAGTTATAAATGTAGAAGACCGAAGGATTTTGAATACACATACCAAGGCTGGAACATTCTACAAAACCCAAATGCATTGCTTTCGAGACTACTTAAGGCCAGATACTATCCTAATTGTGGTTTTTTGCAAGCTGGCAGACTGGGAGGTTCGAGTTTCACGTGGTCAGGCATTTGGGAGGCAAAAGAGTTTATGAAAGAAGGCTTAAGATGGGTCATAGGAGATGGGGAGAACTATAAACACCTATGTTGATAGGTGGTTGAGAGGGAAGACAAATTTTTGTGTTGATCAATACCCAAGCAACCCTACCAATAGGACCAGTAAGGTCTGCCATTTTTTCATGAGAAATCGGAAGGCTTGGGATGAAAACAAAATTAGAAATACTTTCAACACCACTGACGCTGAGGCTATTTTAGCAGTCCGGATTCCGCAAAACAGTACTAGTGACAGGATAGCCTGGATCCATTCGTCGAATGGACAGTACTCTGTGAAATCGGGCTACCATTTTTGGCATTCAGTTAACAGAAGTGAAGACGGTATCGAGCAGGCTAAAGGTTGGGGTAGGATATGGAGGCTAGGTGTTCCTCATAAAATCAGGATTCTTCTGTGGAGATTATGTCGAAACAATGTCCCAATGAGGGATAGGCTTAAAGATAAAGGGGTTAATGTGCCTCTAGATTGTATGCTGTGCCCTGGAGATACCGAAGCTCTCAAACATCTTTTCTTTGAATGTCCTTATGCTAGTTCTTGCTGGCAAATCGTAGGTGTGAGCTATGATATGAGAGGAATTGAAAGCTTTCCTTATTGGTTCCTGCATAAAATGAGCACGGAACCGAATGAAAAACTGATAAAAATGGCTACAGTGGTCTGGGGAATTTGGTGGGCAAGAAATAAGGCTGTATGGGAAGGGAGGAAAATAACGCCATCGATTGCTATGGCGTGGAGTGGTAATCAAGTCTCTGACTGGAGGAAAACCCAAAGCAAGACAATGCAGCATGCTGGAGGGTTCCAGGTAGAACAAAGCAGATATGCGAATAGGTGGGTACCTCCGGACATGGACGCTTGGAAGCTAAATGTTGATGCCTCAGTGTATGCAGGAGCTGATTCATTCTCTATTGGAATGGTGTTACGGAATCATCAAGGGACTTTTCTTCAAGGCCGAACAGTAAGGTTTGCAGGGAGAGTGGAGGTGCTTGAAGCTGAGTTAGTTGGCATCATGGAAGCTCTAAAATGGTCTACAGATTTCCAAGGGCGCACAATCCTAATTGAAACCGATTCTCTTCTAAGTGTGCAGGCGATCAAAGGAATGGTCCAAAACCAGTTGGAAGCAGGAATATTGATTGATCAATGTCGTGTTTTTCTAAGTAGTAGAGAGTGTGTGGTGTTGAATTTTGCTAAGAAGCAAGTTAACAGGGTGGCACATTTGATGGCCAAAATCCCCTGTCCGCTTAATAGCTTCATTGAGTTTTCGTCCCCTCCATGTACTGTGTTGGGAACACTTATGTCGGATGTTTTGAGTTAATGAAATCTTTCTTATTCAAAAAAAAAAAGAATTTGGTGAGACATAATAAAGAATTTATGTTCTAATTGTATGTAGTATATTTTTTAATCACATTTTTTGTTGGTTTGTTTTCTAAGGGAGGCAGGGCCGAGCAGGCCAGAGAAAGCACAAGTGGTTGAGGTGTCACAATGAACATGGAGGAGCTAACCAAATTGTGGACAAAGAACAAACTAAAAAATAAAAAGAAGGCATATGTAATTGATTTTCCTTACATATGTGTTTGTATGAGCACATTTATGTTTAAGTGTATTTGTGTGTCGTCAATTTTTATTTTTCTTATTCTTTTTGTTAGTAGATTCGAATAGATAACAATGGATCCTACAAAACTTAGGACAACAGATATCTTGGGCGCCAAGGTATTCGGTAAAAGGGGTAACAAATTAATAACTGACCTTTTAATGTGAATAAAAGCTAGATTAGTTCTCGGGTCTACCATATACTTATATTATTAAATTTTTTAAAATTTACCGAAAATATTACTTTTTTCTTCTTTTTTTCGCAAATATATGTTTTTTAGAATTATATTGCATTTATACTTTTATTTTATATCAAAAGTTTTTTATTTGTAAAAATACGGTATCTAGACTTATCAGTATAACATGTTTCCTCTTTTTCTTACTTCATCCTTTTTTCCCCTTTTTTACCGAGTCATTTCTCTTAATTTTTTCATGTCCCTTCTTTCTTCTTTTCTGGATTACCTTGTTCTTTCACTTATAGAAACAGTTGAAGCAATTCGAAGTTTAACTCAACCAACACACATACACGCATATATATATAGGCTTTTGCTCAAATACAAACCAATCCTTAAATACAAACTACAAACTAACACTAGATTAATTATATTTCATTTATTCTAAGGTTCCCGCCAAGGGTACCTTCACAAAAAATGCTTAAAATAATTGGCTCTATCCAACAAAAAAAAAAAAAACTTGCCGTGGAAATGCGAAGCATTTAAGACAGTAAACGGATGAGTTAGGTAGTCATGAGGGCCGGAGGCCCTCGACACACCCGTCAATCGTCTATTGCCTTTACCATTGATTGTCATTCCTTACAACTTTAGAATGATAAAGGTGCGAAGCGCCGTACAAGAAGGTGCGAAGCACCGTTAACCAGTGAAATCCACTACCACGTCATCACGTGAACAGTGATTTTTTTTTAAAACACTTTTTGTATTGGGGTACCCCTAGTTTGATCATTAGATTAGCATAAAATATTGAATTAGTGTTTAGTTTGTAGTTAATTTTAGTTTGTAGTAGAGTAGGACCATATATATATATATATATATATATAGGGGGCTACTCCAATACAAACCTCCTTAAAATACAAACCTACAAACCAAGCATAATCTAATATTTCAAGCTAATCTAATGACCAAACTAGGGGTACCCCAATACAAAAAATGCTTAAAATAATTGGCTCTATCCAACAAAAAAAATAAAAAAATAAAAAAAATAAAAAAAATTCACTGTTCACGTGATGACGTGGCAGTGGATTTTACTGGTTAACGGTGCTTCGCACCTTCTTGTACGGCGCTTCGCGCCTTTATCATTCTAAAGTTGTAAGGAATGGCAATCAATGGTAAAGGCAATAGACGACTGACGGGTGTGTCGAGGGCCTGCGGCCCTCATGTCTACCTAACTCATCCGTTTACTGTCTTAAATGCTTCGCATTTCCACGGCAAGTTGTTTTTTTTTTTTTTTTTTTTTATGGATAGAGCTAATTATTTTAAGCATTTTTTGTGAAGGTACCCTTGGCGGAAATCTTAGAATAAATGAAATATAATTAATTTAGTGTTGGTTTGTAGGTTTGTATTTTAAAAGTGGTTTGTATTTGAGCACTTGCCTATATATATATATATATATTAATTTGTAAATCGACTTGGGTGGTTTAATTATATAGATGAAATGAATGATGAGATTTTTTTGACGACCAGTAGATCGTTTAAAATGAAGCTCGAAGGTTAGTTCGTGATTAATAGGTAAGAGTTAACAATAATCAAAATTAATTCTGATTACTCTTGGTTGCTCGTGGTTTATTTCTTAAAAAATTTAAATATTATTTAAATTATTTATAGTTGATTGTGGTTTGTATCAATTCTTTGTGCTACGAATTTTGGAAACTTCCTTTCGATTCAAGTGAAAATTTGTTGATTTAATGATGTGTTGTATTTCAGTGATTGTGATAAGTTTTATTTAGTTGATTTGGGGGAATTTTAAGAATTAATTAGTTAATAATTTGTATATGTGGTTGCACAATAATTTGCAAGCAGTTGCATGTGGTTGCACAGTAGGTTGCAAGCAGTTGCATTTATAGTTTATTTTGTTTGATTTCAGTTACAAATTTGGATGCAAAGTTGGAAACCGTATTTTCGCAAATTATTTTTAGAAAAATCGTATTTCTACAATTTTCAGGAGAATCGTATTTTTGCAAAATTGAAAAAGTATTTTTGAAAAAGCTTTGTCTATAGTAGATATTTTTCAAAAAAATCTCGAATTTTTTATATAATTAACAAATTTCTCTTTAAATTAAAATTTATTAAAAAATTATTTTATTTACAAATTGATTAATAAAAATAAAAATATTTTATTAAGTAATTAACAAATTATCAGTATCTTTTGTAAAATTTTCTTTTTGAATATGAAAGTTCATGATAAATTGATGAATATTTATGGAAATAAAATAAAATTTATTTTTCAATAAAAAAGTAAACATTAATGAAAACCAGAGTAAATGTCTAAATGAGAAAGAGCAGGAAGAAATTAGTGGAAGATGAGATTAATGGAGAGGAGGAAAGGCAATTAAAGGAAAATTAAGGTATATAAATTTAAACAAACTTTGGGGTTAACATGGCACCAATCCAGCCCAATTACAAGTGTTCCAAGGACCCAGCCCATTGTTTCAAAAAAGCACCCAGCAAAGCCCAAAACACTTTCCTATTCGCGCGCTCTTATTCATTATTCAAATTTTCCCGCGCATCTCACACTGTCCTTAATTGGACCTTGTAAAAAACCAGACTTTGTGTCCTGTGCAATACATATCACATATGTATATATCCATCGGAAAAGAGTTCAGGCAGGACGAGTGATTGGAGATCGTTGTTCTACATCGAGTCGTTGCGAAATCAACCGAAGGTTTGAGCTTTACTCCTTGTAAAAAACCAATCGATTTTTCGGGTGTATTAGTATTAGTGCTCACAAACTCAATGCTTCATTTCGTAATTTTTAAATATGATTTTCAGGTCATATCCTTCATTTCGAGATATGTTAAATTATTGCTAATTTGTTTCATATTTATATAAATGGACGAAATGTTAATGTGTGGTAGTAAATTCAAAGCAAACGGAACCAAGATTCCAAAACAGACCGGACTAAAATAATTATTGCTAAAATAAGTACTAAAAAGAGAATTTATTTGAGAATACTACTGGAGGAGTTTTTTGTATGTATTTTTTGTTTGACTAATGAAAATACTATTTTGGGGAAACTAGTGTATTCTTGTGTGACTGCGAGCCGGATAATGTATTTTAGGGGGAGGAGCATGAAATTGCAGTCACAGATCATGATTCCCAAGTGACTTATTCAAAGATTTATTGCAGGGAAACTAGTGTATTCTTGTTTCTAGATCACGATAATTGTTTATTGCATTGTTGTACTAAACTTAAGAGCTCAAGGTATACATAAATGCATACATTTGTCATGCAAGATAGAAGGCATTGATCAGTTAGTAGGAATTTATATTAGCTAGATATATTGTGTTTTATGTGATCTTAGTAAATCTAGTAAAACAGTTGCTGTAATAGCTTATGTAGATTTAATGATTCTGCTTGTTACCTGGTGGTTTTCTAATTCATAGAAAATGTAAATTAACCATTAATTTATCTTTTAATTTGGTGATAATAGTGGGCGTATGCTGTGTGCCTATGTCATCTATATCCAGTCGCATAGTAGGTTCAGTGTTTCAAAACCTTTTTCCTTGCTTTCTTTTGTGTATAGAGCATTTTGCGTATGACTTCCTTAACCAAAAGGTGATGGAGATTTTTGATGCAAAACAGGTATTAAAACAAAGATTTCTAGAATCAAACTATAAAAGGATAAGTTTGGGTGGATTAACTAAAAAAATCCAGTATCCCAAAGATTACTCCCAACCGTAGAACAGTGGGGCTTGTAAGAATTTGCAAGCCATTTCAATAGTCGATAATCAGTTATATACATCTTGAAACTTGAAAGTTCTACAGTTAATGTGGAATTTGTTTATTTCTGTGCAAAATATCTTTGTTAATTAAGGTGTTCCCGTCATATATTCACTATGCAGCAGATGGTTGACATGGATGTCGATCAGGTTATGGAGGTTCCTGATACACCAGATAGATTAATATCTCAGAATAGTAATGGCAGATATTGTATCAGACGGGAGGGTCATTTATCATCCGAAGTTAATCCTACTGGAAATGCTGATTTTCCTGATGAAGAGGTAAAAGGTGGGCTAGGGAACAAGAATAAACTTTTAACTAAAAGGGAGAACAGAAGTGTGTTTGTGCGAGAGAACAGACGTATATTTATTCCCCCTCAAAATGGTTGCAACAAATCTGAGCTTCAGGGTAATATGCGTAAAATTTCATCAGGAACTGCATTTTCTTCTAGGATTGCGTATTTCTCAAATAGTAATGCTGTAGATGATACACTCAATCATGGGGGCAAAATTAGCATCCAACCTGAATATCTGGGGAAAGGACAAGCTATTTCTTATTCTCATTCTCAGATGCCTGCATGCCAAGGACATGGTAGTGTAATTGATCTGACTGGACACGATGGTCATTCTAAAGTATGTCAAAGATTGGTCGCAGGAAGTAGTCAAGCAAAACAAAATGGAAGAAAAGTATCTGATGAAAGCTTTTCTCCCATCCTCATTGCAGAAGATTCTGATATTGGGAAAAAAATTGTACACACAGGGACTTCAGATCAGAATAGTTGTCAGAAAATATTGGTTGTAAAGGGATGCATGTCTCAATATAATGTAGCAAATGCTAAACAGTCAGCTCAGAAACAGAATTTCACTTCTATGCACTTTTACCAGAATGATTTCGGAACAAGTATGGATTCGTTGGCTGAAGACAAAGATTCTCGTCGAGTAAAGGGAAAAGGCCTTGTAACGGGCCCATAACATATTAGCAGATGAATCTGATGAAAAAACAAGGCTTTTGGCTGGCAGGTATATCACTTACTCAGATTTAATCAGGTATATTGCTTGTCATGTATATGCTGAAGGCAATATGCTGGGTTTTACTTCTCCTAGTTATTTAATAAAGTTACTCCATATATAGTATTTACTATAGAGAGTGGCCGAGTCAGTCATTGTTATCTTTTGCATTCTGTTATTAGATTGAGTCTGTATGAGAATAAATTCTTTTCCAATAATTAATCATTTTGTCTTTAGTATATCACATCAATGATTTGTTATCACGTTTTCCAGTTTGGGAAGCATGCTTGATGCTACTCACATGTTTAGAATAAAAGATTTTGGATCAGAATCCTTGTTGACATGTACTTTGTAATTACTGAACTCATAATACACACACGCAGACACAAACACATACCTATGTATGTATTTATGAACTATGATATATTATCATAATTTCAGGGAGTTTTAGATGTATTGCCATGTTGAATTCTGGGCAACTGGGTGTCTGGTTAATGGGCCAAATTGTGAGCTTAAGAAAATTGCTTCTACTCAAGTGAAGTGACAGGCTAGCTGACTCATTTACAGTGATGGCTTTTTACTTGCCAATTGGTATTAACTGAGTTGGTTGGGTTGAGATTAGTTATAATTGTCTAAACTAGATTAGTTAACCGTTTTTTTTTTTTGAGGGGAACTAGATTAGTTAGCTGATGGTTGTGCTGAGTATTGAATAATGGGAAAAGTTGATGGAGATTGCAAGTAGGTAGCAAAGTTTTGCTAGGACTTCTCAGGTTGACTACAATTAGGAATCGGCAGGCAGAACCAACTCAGTTCTCTCGACCAGATTGTTATTGATGCCATTTGCGCACTAGCCATAATTTTTCCGTATGTTTTCTATTTTCACCACTGAAGCGCTTTGTCTTCTTGTGACTTGTCTAAGAGCAAGTCCAATGCAATGTTTTTGATGCTATTTGCGCACTAGCCATAATTTTACCTTATGTGTTCTCTTTTCACCATGAAGCACTTTGTCTTTTCAGGACTTGTCTAAGAGCAAGTCCAATGCAGTGTTGTTGATGCCATTGCACACTAGCCATAATTTTACCGTATTTTTTTCTAATTTCACCATGAAGCACTTTGTCTTCTCTTCTCGTGACTTGTCTAATAGCAAGTCCAATGCAATGTTATTGATGCCATTTGCACACTATCCATAATTTTACCCTATGTGTTCTAGCAATGGATTGCCATATTATAGCAATGGAACCAATTATAGCATTTCAATGGACTTCCTTTGAATGGGGTTTGGCTTGAGACTGATACCATGTCTTGTAACTAATGATATATGTGCTATTCAATCAGAGTTTAAGCATAATATTAGAATAGCATATAACCAAACAATGTCTTAGCCTTTGTAATTCTGTTTAGTTGTATTTTAATATTGGTCAATGAGTTGACTCTAGAGACTATATAATGAGATGTAATGTCACAATGATTGAATAACAGAATTATAACAGATTTACATTTCTCTCTCTTTCTCTCATATCTCTCATATCTCTCTCTCGTTCATATCTCTCTGGTTATCAGAAATGTATAAGTCTATATGGTATCAAAGCATCAATCCTGGATAATCATTCTTCCGCATCTATCTCTCAGTGATCTCAATATGAATTTGTAAGTGTTTTCTTGAGAGTTATTCATCTGTTTAGCGTAATTTGAAGCATAATCTGAGATTGAGATGTTAGAGATGAGTTCGTTGTTCAGTTCTTGTATCTGAATCGTGTTTCTTAGAGTTTGTTGTTCATCAATTTCGTCTTGATTGTTGATTTACAACTATTTGTAAGGATATTCTTCTTTTGTACGGAGAATTGTACGGAGAATTGTACGGATGTTGTTGATCTAGGTTTTATAGATCTGATTAAGATTCTTCTTTTGGTTTCTTTGTTTAATCTGTGAATTGAGTTGAGTATACAATGGCAAGACCTACATATGCTCACATGGTTTCGAGTAGCTCAAATAATACTGGAAATGTTGAAGGAAATGCTGAGAAAACAGTCGATTATAACACTGTTATTGAAGAAAACTCTATGAATTCTAATCTTCATCCTCTGTTTTTGCAAAACATTGATCATCCTGGATTGATTCTTATCACTAAGAAACTAACAGGATCTGAAAACTTTGGACCTTGGAAAAGGTCATTGACTATAGCTTTATCAGCTAAGAACAAACTAGGTATAGTTGATGGTTCTGTACCTAGACATGAGGAATCATCTTTACTTCGACCTCAGTGGGATAGGGTAAATGACATGGTCATTAGCTGGATCTTAAATACTGTTTCTGATGAAATAAGTAATGGCATGGATTTTGTGAGTTCTGCAAAAGAAGTCTGGGATGAACTTACAGATCAGTTTTCAAGTGTCAATGGACACAGAGTTTATCAAGTCTTGAAGGACATACATGCTTTAGAACAGGGTCAATTGTCTGTTGAGATATATTACCACAAATTAAAGAATTTGTGGGATGAGTACAGTGCTTTAGAGCCTGTGATTGTTTGCAAATGTGCAATTTCTTGTGAGGCTCATAAACAACAAGAGGAAAGGGATCAAAGGAGGAAATTACTGCAGTTTCTTATGGGACTTAATGACAGTTTTACTTTAGCTAGAAGTCAAATATTGATGATGAATCCACTTCCCACTACTTCACAAGCTTATTCTCTTGTTAAGCAAGAAGAAAGACAGAGGCATACAGCTGTTACTTCAGGGTCTTTTCTGGATTCAGCAAAATATGGTACTAACAAGTTTGCTTCTGGTACTTCAAATTTGACTACTGATAATGTTAAAAAATCCAGTTTGAAGTGTTCATACTGTCATAAAGATGGTCATCTCAAGGAGACTTGTTTCAAACTTGTTGGATATCCACCACCAAAAGGTAGAGGTAGAGGAAAATTTGGTGCAGCCTCTAACACTGGTTTTAAATCTCAAGCAATGCAGGTTTCTGTTACTCAAAATGATCCAGGATCTGTATCTTCTAATATAGCTGAACATCAGAAAAATCAACATAGTACTATGGAGAGTCTACAGCAACAAGTTAATTTGCTTATGCAGATGATGACTAAAGGCTCTCATGCTTCTCATAGCACTCCAGAAGATCATGTTTCAAATGTTTCTCATATAGCAGGTTTGGCTTATACCATGCTTTCTTATGTGCCACATCATCTTAAAAATGTCTGGATCATTGACACTGGAGCTTCAAATCACATGTGTTGTGATAAAAACCTTATGACTAATATTCATACAAGTGTCACACCTTTTCATGTAGCATTACCAAATAGTCATATTTTTCAAGTTAATCAACTTGGTACAGTCAAGTTATCATCAGATATGGTATTGACTAATGTTCTTTTAGTACCACAGTTTAACTGCAACTTATTATCAGTCAGTAAACTATCTGTGGATTCTAAATGTGTAGTCACTTTTAGAATCCACAGATAATGTTTCCTTACTAATGTTTGTTTCAGGACCAGAACCAGGTGAAAACTCTGGCAGCTGGTACTGAACAAGGAGGCCTGTATTTCCTTTCACCCTCATCTGATGTTCATCCTTATTCTGCAATTTCTGCAAATTCTGCAAATTCTTTTCCAGCTAAAGACAATGATGTCAAACTCTGGCACTTAAGATTAGGTCATGCTCCTTCTCATGTTGTTGGTAGTATTTTTGTGAAGTTCGTTCGCAGGGAAGGACTGTTAATACAAGTTCAGGTTTTAATTTCTTATAATCTAGAAGTGTGAGGAATAATTTGGTGTTTGTTTCTAACTAAATTTAACTAAAATAAGCAGTTAAAACTAAGTTATGAGGAAAGTAACCCGAGAACTAGGTTTCTTCAATTGGTTAAATAATGTTGATGTGATGCGTATCTCTCGTACTTTGCTAAAAACAATCCTTCTAAATTCTATAATGTTCTCTCCCAAGATACAAAATAGTGTCTATAACTATATCTCAAAAGTCACTCCCATGATCAATCGAAATATAATTTTAGATTATTAAGATCCAAGAATTATAAGTTTCATAGTCCTCTTATTAATCTCCCGATTCAATAATAGAATTATGTCTATCAAATCATGTACTAGAATTATAAATCCTCTCCCAATTCATTACAATTCCTAGAAATACAATTAATGGTTCATGACTCCCTTAATTGGATTAAGCCCTCAATGATAGATTAGCAAAAGTAGAGAATTAGCATCACAATCAAACAAGCATATATCACCAATGAATACTACCTAATTCTCGGATTATAAAATTAGTTACACATGATATATAAATAACACAAACATATATATAAAATAAAAACCATATTTACAAAGTATAGAGTTAAGAAAAATACAACTTTGAAGAAATCTGTAAGTCTGAATTGAATCCCTTCAACCCTTGCCCAAGCTCTCATTCGAAGTATTTTCTTCTTCTCTACTTTTATTATCTACACCTAAACTAAATACTAAAATAGAAACTGAAATTTATGCAGTGCAGAGATTGATTCCAGGAGTGATCTTGAAGCTTATGAAATCACATCTATTTATAGCCAATATGCAGCACACCATCTCCTATAATTAATCTAGCCGGCAAACAACTCCACTAAATTTTGATACTTTCGGCTTTAGCACTTGTTTTGAATGATTGAATGTTCTTTTCTTTCTTTATTTACAAACTGGTGGGCGGCTACTTGCTCAACAAAAAATCATGGGCTTATTTCGTCCTATTAGAAATGGGTTCCGTAAAAAATGATTTTTAACCCGCACAGCTTGTAATCTTTAATTAATAAATAATTAATTAAATCCAGAAATTATAAAAATAAATATCTAATATTATTAGATATTTATAAATATAATTTTCTAAATAAATTAAATATTTATTAATATAAATAAATCCTTAAATCCTAAGCTGCGGACAATTGAGGGCTTGGAACCGGACTCCTTTCGCTTCACAAAAATTATATTAATTCCAACCGGGATTCCTGCTTTAAGAATATATCACTTTCCATATTTTAGTGACAATTCTTATTTCCTCATTGCTCGTCCAGGTCTAATCTACGGTCTCTTGAAGATGTGAAATCAGGCTCCTTTTGCTTCCAAAATTATCCTATAAACATAAAAAATCAACTTAGCAACCAATCCAAATTAAAATGCTACTAACATGCTAATCAAGGATAAAATTATTACAAACTAAGGATAAATGAGAGATAACATGCTATAAAATGTACATAAAATTAGCATGTATCAAATACCCCCCAACTTAACCTTTACTCGTCCTCGAGTAAACCACTATAAAATAACTACTTATTAATACCACTTTCGTAGGTGACACGATTGCATTGAGCACATGCAACAAGCCGTTAAACCCCTAGGTAGCCCTAGTAGGACGAGTTTTGTCTCGTGAGGGCCTATAGTGAATGTACCCACAAAATCCATCTAGCTCATGTAAAAGATCGAACGTCAATACAACACCACACATACAAGTCCTCTCATGCCACATCAACTTAAGAATCAAAGTGAATAATGCAATGTCTTGGTGTCGAAGATGCAAATATTCACATAGTTTTACTCAATGAATATGTATAAGTTCTCAAAAGTTCATGACAAATGTAAGAATAAGTTGGTAATCATGCTAAGCCCACAAGAGTACATCTTTGAGTAGGAACTTGGGATCTCATATGCAAAATTCAAGTAATAACTCACCATTCACTCACAAAAGAATATTCACTCAAGAACAAGGGTAAGTGTATCACTCAATTCCAACAAAATCATAAGCATGCTTGACATTTGGTATCAATCTAACTTTAACGCAACACACACCACTGATGATAATCAAAAGGTCTTTATTCGGGTTGTAATGGGGCTAGGGACAAGGTATGTCAAGTAAAGCCAAAGAAAGTGAAATGTCAAAAGCTAGTACCCAACAACATAATTCATTCAACTCCCCATCTATCATCCCCACTCTTGAATTCTTTTTCCAACAAATAACTTGATTAGTCGAATGAAGAAGGATCTCACAAAGATAAGTATGCTCTCATTATTTTATTTTATTTTTTTCATTTTTTTTAGAAAGAGCTAAATATAAACAAGAACAATGATCCATTGATATTATTACAAATTTCGACTAACAAGTAACAACCAAACCCAATATTTTCCCAAAAGTAATGATCATCGATAAACCCCCCTTTTTGCACACCTTATCACTCCCTTAAGCACTGTACTAGCCTTTGACAATTGGGTTCAAGATAAAGTAAGGCCAATACAAGAAAAAGGTCTAAGCAAGTAATGTGGTGCGTCACCGAAAAAATATGATTAAGCTCAATGGGATAACTAATTGATCATGTATAAATGGTGTGGTAATATGGGAATTATGAGGTTATACCTAACTGCCTTTATCATCTTATCATCAAATAATGTCATGCATTTCAAGAAAGATCTCAAACAAGTGCTAGCAATGCAAACAACATGCGGACACTCAAGCAAACGAAAAATCATGCAAAAGATATGCATATCGGCTCAAAACTCGCTTGGTGTGACAAAACATAATCAATCCCAAGTAACAAGACTATCTAACGCACCTACTTGTACTCAAAGCATGGAAACCAAGTCATCTTGCACATATTCATGTCATTCTAATCACTTACAACAGTCACCGAGTTCATTTGCTTCAACTTGCTAGTATATGTGTCTGCTCAAGAACAAAGCATATCACTTCTCAATCAAAAGGGGTTAAATCTCAAAGTGCTCACTGAAGTGGAGGGCTAGTATCAAATTGCTCACCCTAGTTATCGGCATCTCATTTGAATCATTAAAGTCATAATAAATATCAAATGGATACCTTTAAAATATACTCAAAAAATAATAAAAAAAATTCATTGATTTCTACACATTTTTCTTGAATGGTTCCATAACCAAACGAAAGGTTAATAATTCTAGTATTTTTGATAATATATTTAGAATTTAAAAAGTTTATTTACTATTTATTTTTAATTAAAACAAGGAAAATGACAATAAAATTAAAAATAAATAGTAAGTGAATTTTTAAAAATCTAAATATATTATCAGAAATACTAGAATTATTAACCTTTCGTTTGGTTATGGAAGCATTCAAGAAAAATATGTAGAAATCAATGAAAAATTATTTTTATTTTTCGAGTATCTTTTAAAGGTATCTATTTGATATTTATTATGACTTTAATGATTCAAATGAGATGCCGATAACTAGAGTGAGCAATTTGATACCAGTCCTCCACTTCAATGAGCACTTTGAGATTTAACCCCAATCAAAAGTGTCAATAACACAAGATTCTTTTAGCATGCATGGGCGCATTACGGCAAATTATAACAAGTGATCTTTTTACAAGGTTAGAATTATTTTTGATTTTTTCAATTATTATTATTATTATTATTATTATTATTATTATTTTTTTTTTTTTATAACACCACAATGAACACACCCCCTAACTTATCATGTTTCTTGTCCACAAGAAACAACCACTAACCACATATAACCTAAAGAAACAAACAATGACAACACAATGGACTAATATGCTAGGAAGAAAAGAAAGAACTCCCCTGAGTCATAGTCGAGGTGGTAGTGTGCAACAAAGAAATCATGATTCAGGCCCTTGGAATTAATTTCAAGCCCTTGAATTCTTCTGCAATGCCCCATCAATTTTTCACTTGCCATATGCTTCCATTTCCCTGCATAGTCCAAACACACAAGAATATTATTCAAATCAACAAAATTCCTTGGGTTGCCTCCCAAATAGCGCTTGTTTATTGTCATTGGCTCGACTTATTTGCACAAACAATCATACTAGTGAGGAGAAAAAGCAAATAGATGCACATATCTACGAATTTGTAATAAAACCATAATGTGCAAATAAACCTTAGATTCATTGAAAGGTACGAAAACTTTCAAGAACCTATCATGCTCAAGAGACTTGCAAAAGTAGCCAGAAAAGTCGTCAGAATAATCATCATAAATACGACTCATAAACTCCTCCCAAATTGGATCCTTATATTCCAAAGCAAGATTTTCAATTTCATCAATATTAACTTCCTTCTCTTTTATAATTGGACACTCATCAATTTTAATCTCGTCTACCAATGTATTAAGCTCAAATTTTTCTAGATTTGGTAGAATTTCAATTGCATCCAAATTATCATTAATGCGCATGGGACGATTATCAAATACACAAGTAGACTCATCAGACACAACATTATCATCAATTGCTAAACAAGAGTCATGGCATAGAGGAAAATTGACACAAGGGGGAGTTAGAGAACGGCCGTTATGCCACACTGCTCGAACTTCCCAAATAAAATTATTTAATTTAGCATTCTCCTCGTACCAAGCTATTGAATCACATGGAATATCATTATCACTAGCAATTTCTAATGGTGGGTCCTCAAAGTGATTAAAAACTCCCATCAAAAGTAAAGAAGGATCAGATTGAATTACACTCGTATCAACATCATTGCAGATATATGGATTAAGATCATCATGATATTGATTTTCCAAGGCAAATGAAAAATCATTGCTAGGGGTGTATGGAGCATGAAATGAGTTCTCAGAATAGAACGAATTCACCTGATATGCATTAAAATCCTCATAAGCATTGAATTGTGGGTAACGATTGAAGTCTTGATATCGTTCTTGACTGTTGTAGAAATTCTGAGCGTTGTTCCAACCAAAGTTGTACTCCATGTAGTCTCTTTGCCTACTCACTTTTTATTTTATTTTTATTTTACTATTTTTTTATTTATATTTTTTATATATATATTTTTTTAGAAACAAGAAAATCACACTAGACAAAACTCACAAAAACATCTCTACAAATTTAAAAGAAGATTTAAACTATTTTAAACTAATTAAGTAAAAATGGAAAGATCTAGAAACTAATTTTAACAATTAATAAAAAACTATTTAAAATCTAATTAAATCCTAGAATTTATTTGTTTTTTTAATTTTGTTTAATTTTATTATTTTATTATTTTTTAATTATATATATATATATATATATATATATATTTTTTTTTTACTAAAAACTGAATTTTGATTTTATTATATTTTTAAAACTCGAGTCAGCTTCAGTTCAGCACTCAACGAAAATAACGCTACACACAGGATGCAAAAATCGCAAAACTAACACTACCACTATGAAACCAATAAATCAGTAAACTGAAGCAAATCATTGTAATTAACAAGAACAATTGACACAAACAAACTGAGTCGACTCATAACAACTCGCAAAAGTATTCGGAAACTCAGAAATCGAACGACTACAACTTCAGTAACACAATTCAGCGGCTCTATACACAGAACACGGCAACACCCCGAACAAGAAACGCAGAATTCGGGAAAACAAGAAGCAAGAGTGTTTTTGTGCGTGTGTTTTATTTGAAGAGAAGGAGAAAAGGGACGGTGGTGGAGGCACAGAGCCACAGAGGGCAAAGTTTTATTATTTCATTGCACAAACAATCCTGACCATCAGGTTTATTATTTTCCAGATTCGTCCGATAATGTTTGCATTGAAGATTGCTATATAAGAACTGGGGACGACCTGGTGGCCATAAAAAGTGGGTGGGATCAGTATGGCATATCCTTTGCTCGTCCTAGTACGAATATAACTATCCACCGCCTTATTGGAGAGACAAATGTAAGTGCCGGTATTGCAATCGGAAGTGAGATGTCTGGAGGTGTATCAGATATATATGCTGAAGATATCTGATCGGTGAAGGGACAGGGAAGAGTGTTTGCAGTCGGGATTGAATAGTGGAATGGTGGCGTTGGTGAGAGGAAATGGAGGATTGGAGTGGTGATGGTGGTGGAAGAAAGAGGCGGTTGGAGAGACTTAGTTTTAGAGGGGCGAGTGGGTGGAGGGGATCGGTAAAGGAAAGAAGGGGTGTGGCGTGTGGCGCGGCGGAAGGAGAAGGGAGGATTGATGGTGGAGTGCGGAGAAGAAGAGGAAAAAGAGAGATTTTTGCTGGGTACAAGAAGAAGAAGAAACAGGAGCGAGGGGTGTGGTGGTGCACGAGCGGAAGGACTGGGGATGTCGGAGGTGTTGAGAACGAAATGGAGGAAGGGAGGAGAAAGAAATGGGTTTGTTTTTGTGTTTGGGGTATTTTGAAGAAACAGGGGAGACACTTGTGCTTCGAATAAAAATATAAAACGAAACAGAAAATAACTACTGTAAATTAATAAAACTGATATTTTTGTTATTTTAATTTTTTTTAATTTTTTAATTTTTTAATTTTTTATTTTTTTTACTGAACAAAATAAAATCTAAATTATAAGAAATAAATAACTTAAACTTAATATTACTGCCTTCCCCGGCAGCGGCGCCAATTTGTTGGTAGTATTTTTGTGAAGTTCGTTCGCAGGGAAGGACTGTTAATACAAGTTCAGGTTTTAATTTCTTATAATCTAGAAGTGTGAGGAATAATTTGGTGTTTGTTTCTAACTAAATTTAACTAAAATAAGCAGTTAAAACTAAGTTATGAGGAAAGTAACCCGAGAACTAGGTTTCTTCAATTGGTTAAATAATGTTGATGTGATGCGTATCTCTCGTACTTTGCTAAAAACAATCCTTCTAAATTCTATAATGTTCTCTCCCAAGATACAAAATAGTGTCTATAACTATATCTCAAAAGTCACTCCCATGATCAATCGAAATATAATTTTAGATTATTAAGATCCAAGAATTATAAGTTTCATAGTCCTCTTATTAATCTCCCGATTCAATAATAGAATTATGTCTATCAAATCATGTACTAGAATTATAAATCCTCTCCCAATTCATTACAATTCCTAGAAATACAATTAATGGTTCATGACTCCCTTAATTGGATTAAGCCCTCAATGATAGATTAGCAAAAGTAGAGAATTAGCATCACAATCAAACAAGCATATATCACCAATGAATACTACCTAATTCTCGGATTATAAAATTAGTTACACATGATATATAAATAACACAAACATATATATAAAATAAAAACCATATTTACAAAGTATAGAGTTAAGAAAAATACAACTTTGAAGAAATCTGTAAGTCTGAATTGAATCCCTTCAACCCTTGTCCAAGCTCTCATTCGAAGTATTTTCTTCTTCTCTACTTTTATTATCTACACCTAAACTAAATACTAAAATAGAAACTGAAATTTATGCAGTGCAGAGATTGATTCCAGGAGTGATCTTGAAGCTTATGAAATCACATCTATATATAGCCAATATGCAGCACACCATCTCCAATAATTAATCTAGCCGGCAAACAACTCCACTAAATTTTGATACTTTCGGCTTCAGCACTTGTTTTGAATGATTGAATGTTCTTTTCTTTCTTTATTTACAAACTGGTGGGCGGCTACTTGCTCAACAAAAAATCATGGGCTTATTTCGTCCTATTAGAAATGGGTTCCGTAAAAAATGATTTTTAACCCGCACAGCTTGTAATCTTTAATTAATAAATAATTAATTAAATCCAGAAATTATAAAAATAAATATCAAATATTATTAGATATTTATAAATATAATTTTCTAAATAAATTAAATATTTATTAATATAAATAAGTCCTTAAATCCTAAGCTGCGGACAATTGAGGGCTTGGAACCGGACTCCTTTCGCTTCACAAAAATTATATTAATTCCAACCGGGATTCCTGCTTTAAGAATATATCACTTTCCATATATTAGTGACAATTCTTATTTCCTCATTGCTCGTCCAGGTCTAATCTACGGTCTCTTGAAGATGTGAAATCAGGCTCCTTTTGCTTCCAAAATTATCCTATAAACATAAAAAATCAACTTAGCAACCAATCCAAATTAAAATGCTACTAACATGCTAATCAAGGATAAAATTATTACAAACTAAGGATAAATGAGAGATAACATGCTATAAAATGTACATAAAATTAGCATGTATCACATGTTTTGGAGCATATTCCTTGTATTGGTAGAATTCCTACTTGTAATGCTACTACTTGTCCTATTTGTCCTTATGCCAAACAATGTATGTTGTCTTTTCCACAACATAGTACTTCTCATGCAACTGAGATTTTTGATCTTGTTCATTTAGATGTTTGGGGTTCATATCATATTGCTACTACATCTGGTTGTAAATATTTTCTTACATTGGTTGATGATCATAGTAGAGCAACTTGGACAATGCTTATGTCTACCAAACAGAATGTTCTTCATTTGTTTAAAGATTTTGTAGCCTATGTCTCTAATCATTTTCACAGAAATATAAAGGCTATAAGATCTGACAATGGTAGTGAATTTGTTAGTCATAATTTCACATCTTTTCTTTCACAATCTGGTATTCTTCATCATAAATCTTGTACTTACACTCCACAGCAGAATGCTAGAGTAGAGAGGAAACATAGACACTTATTAGAAATAGAAAGATCCTTGAGATTTCAGTCTGGTCTTCCTTTTAAATACTGGGGAGATTGTATTTTAACAGCCACACATATTGTCAATAAACTACCTACACCTGTTCTGAAACACAAAACACCACATGAAATTCTTTACTAGATTATTCAATTCTTAAACCTTTTGGGTGTTTAGCTTATGCTTCTATTCATTCTACTGATAAATTTGATCCAAGAGCAGTCAAATGTATATTTTTGGGGTATCCACATCTTACCAAGGGGTATAAGCACTGGACACTCATGCTGTTATTGTCAGTAGACATGTCAAGTTCATTGAAACTGAATTTCCTTATCATCAGCATAATAATACATCTATTCAGTTCACCACTACCACTTCTGCTAATTCATATGATTTCTTGAATTGGTTAAATACTAAAACAGTGAGTACTAGTTCTGAATCATCATCTCCTGATACTTTATCTCTTGATCTACATTCAAATGATAGTCATTTGACTACTCCATCTGTTTCTCATGATTCAAATACTCAATTTCAAGAATGTTCTGATGTTTCACAAATACAGTCAAGTTCAACTGTGAATTTACCAGAGAATTCTGTAACTCCATCTTTGATCAGAAAATCTACCAGGGATAAAGGTAGACCTTTATGGTGGTCAGATTATCAAGTAATTCAGCCAAAGAAGTCTGTTAATGTAGTTAACATCAAATATCATGATTCTTCAGCTATGGATTCCTGTAATTTGGCACTTTCTCATTCTGTTTTTAATCCAGATCATCAAACCTTTCAAGCCTTTACAACACCTTCTTATTTTGAACCAAGTTTTTATCATCAAGCAGTCAAAGATCCATTATGGATAGAAGCCATGGATAAAGAGTTAATGGCATTAGAATCAAACAATACTTGGTCTTTGGTAAAGTTGCCACCAGATAAGAAAACAGTTGGGTGTAAATGGGTGTATAAGGTGAAAACTTTGGCAAATGGTCAAATAGATAGATACAAGGCCAGGTTAGTTGCTAAAGGATATACTCAGTCAGAGGGGCTTGATTTCCATGATACTTTTGCACCTGTTGTTAAAATGGTTACAGTAAGGAGTCTTTTAGCCATAGCAGCAGCCAACAATTGGCATATAGAACAACTGGATGTCAATAATGCTTTCTTACATGGAGAATTGGAAGAGGAAGTATACATGGATTTACCACAGGGATATAAGGTTAGTGATCCTAGTCTAGTTTGCAAACTCATTAAGTCAATCTATGGTTTGAGACAAGCTTCTAGACAGCGGTTTGCTAAACTCACATCATTCTTAATAGCAGCTGGTTATAAGCAGTCTTTACATGATTATTCACTGTTTACTTTTACTTCAAAGGATGTGTTTATAGCAGTGGTAATCTATGTGGATGATATTTTGATATCTGGTAATGATTTGAATATGATTCATTCATTAAAGAAGTTATTGGATGACAAGTTTAGCATTAAAGATTTAGGCAGCATCAAGTATTACTTAGGATTGGAGGTTCAGAGAAATAAATCAGGAATTTTTCTCAGCCAGCCTAAGTTTATTACTGATTTGTTGAAATCTGCTGATATGATGGATTGTAAGCCATTATCTGTTCCAATTGATCCACACATTAAGTTGTTTGACAATGATATGTCTGGAGAACTTATTACTAATCCTACTGTTTATAGAGCATGGGTTGGAAAATTGCTATATCTGACTTCTTCATGACCAGATATATCTTTTGCAGTTCAGTTGCTTAGTCAATTTTTACATGCCCCAAGGATTAAGCATTTGGAAGCTGCAAAGAGGGTTCTCAGGTATTTGAAATGTACAGTAAATCATGGTTTGTTCTTTCCTGCAAATAATTCACTACAACTACAAGGTTACAGTGATAGTGACTGGGGAGCAGATCCAAATGATAGGCGTTCTGTAGGAGGTTATACTTTCTTACTGGGTTCAGTTGTGATTTCTTGGAGAGCTAAGAAACAATCAGTCACTTCTAGAAGTACAGCAGAGGCAGAATACAGGGCATTGGCTGATGCATCTTGTGAGGTTTTATGGTTAAAAGGACTGTTAGCTGATTTGGGTCTAAATGTAGCAGGTCCTGTTCCATTAAAGTGTGATAACAAATCTGCTATTGATTTAACAGCAAATCCGGTTTATCATGCTAGAACAAAACATATAGAAATGGATTGCCATTTTATTCGTGACAAAATTCAAGCTGGTATTGTACAAGTTTCTCAAATTGCTTCTAAAGATAATTTTGCAGACATCTTGACAAAAGGTCTCGGCAGAAGCTTGCATTGGTCTTGTGTTAATAGTTTGGGTATCAAGTTTCTGCCTAAGCTCTCATCCAGTAAAGAAACAATTGAGGATTACATTGGGACCAGAGTTGAAGATGATTCAGACAGCATATATGATGTTAACAACCAGCAGTTGGGAGTTGTAGCTCATGCAACAGCAGTTGATAGTACTTCAGTCAAAGGGGGGGCTAATGATATATGTGCTATTCAATCAGAGTTTAAGCATAATATTAGAATAGCATATAAACAAACAATGTCTTAGCCTTTGTAATTCTGTTTAGTTGTATTTTAATATTGGTCAATGAGTTGACCGTAGAGACTATATAATGAGATGTAATGTCACAATGATTGAATAACAGAATTATAACAGATTTACATTTCTCTCTCTTTCTCTCATATCTCTCATATCTCTCTCGTTCATATCTCTCTGGTTATTAGAAATGTATAAGTCTATAGTAACTTGGTTGGCCAGTTCTGTGATTGCTTCAACTTTTCGAGCATTTGCTAACCGTAAAAAAAACAAAAGGGAAAACCCCATGATTGACTATGCACATCTCTGATCAGATATTATACTTCAATACTTACAATTGCCGTAAAACAAGAGAACAAATTTTGATATGTTTTTCAGAAATTTTGCATGGTTCACATGTCTGTTTAATGTGAATACTACATGAACTCTTTATATAACATATTCCTTGTGAATGAAATTAGGCTAGGGTTGTAAAGATGGTAAATTCTTATTCCGGTTCTCTGTTCTTGGGAAAATGACCTGTAATACACTTGCAGGAATCTTGCTGGCTAGGTAGATGACACTATACCTGCTAACAAGGATGGTTGTGAACGCTCCGAAAGAACAAGTGGATGGATAAGTACACACGAGTGTACAAGAAAATTAAATCCTCCCTTGTCTGATAAGGAATATCTTCTTTGCCACAGGACGGAAGATCCATGTAATGCGGATAAACTGCCTAGGAATGTGGTGGTGAGAAGGGAGAATAAAGATGAAAATAATGCTAGAAAACACTCAATTTCATCCCGAAATGTGTTACTAGAGCCTAAAATCCGAACCGTAACCCAAAAGCATCAATGCGACTGATCAAATGAGCATCATGGTTCTTCAGACATAGTTGTTAAAAGACAGAGGCAAGGTTACTATAGGAGTCTCACGGAGAATCTTCATCATCAGCAATTGGTAACTCAGACTTGGTAGTTCTTGGGTCATCACACAGTTTTAACCAAATTATTGATATTGTTGAGTTTTCCCCTGAAACAAGCAGTAGTGACTCCTACCACATAGATCTCAGTAGTAGCAGCGAGTCAGATGTTAGTGCTAGACCGATGGAAGCAGATGAACTTCATGAGCAACCATGTAATGAATTGAATGTTGCTGCAGATTGTGAGGTCTGTCGCTTTATTTAGTATTTCATCTTTCGTCTTTGCAAATCTATAAGGGAATACCTTTTTTTTTTCTTTTTTTTTTTTTTTCACTTCTCAATCTTTTCTTGTCACCTCACAACAACATATTGATGAACACGTGTTGGCCCGCAGCAGGGAAAGTTACAGCACGCTTCCTCTAGGGTAAGTCAACATGTATCTTGTTAGTGCATCATGAAACACTGTCTAATTCTGGTGTACCATCCTCTAAAGAACCGCGATCCACAAACTTTGTTGTCCTTGCACATGCATAATTAACTAATAACCCTAGAATTCTTAAGTGGTCAAATTTCAAATCGTAAATCTAGACCACTGCAAATGTAAAGTAAGCTCCAGTCCACAAAGCCCACCACAGGCTCAATAGATCATGATTTGTTGGTGACTTGGTGTACTTAGTAGTCGTACTTAAGCTTATATCCTCAGCATGTTGCTCCATGTGTTCTGATGGGGAACGGGGATGACATGTTCTTTATACTGTCATAAAAATTTCTGATTTTTAGGCATTACTAGCCAAAATCTTATTACTAGCAAATATTTAAATATTTCTGCCTTGGTCTTTCTTCCTTTTTTAATTTGCAGACAAGCTCGTCCGCATCAAACTTACATAGACAGAACCTATCACGATCTTCTGCACATGCTTCCACTCCAAGAGTTACTCAGGCTAGAGTTCCCACCTCTACTAGAATGACAAGGCCGAGAGGCCGTCTCCCAGGACAACCTCGTAGTATGTCATCTAGACAAAGTGATTCCCCAGTTCCTCCCATTATGGATGGCATGGTATAGGTTAAAATGTCTGTTGATTTTGTTATGTACTTATGTCTGCATAATTTTCCTAGTTCAGGGTTTTAGAGTAGACATATAAAATGTTAAAAAATCAATATTCATGTCTTTCTTCCTTATTTAATTTGCAGACAAGCTCGTCCGCATCAAACTTACATAGACAGAACCTATCACAATCTTCTGCACATGCTTCCACTCCAAGAGTTACTCAGGCTAGAGTTCCTACCTCTACTAGAATGACAAGGCCGAGAGGCCGTCTCCCAGGACAACCTCGTACTATGTCATCTAGACAAAGTGATTCCCCAGTTCCTCCCATTATGGATGGCATGGTATAGGTTAAAATGTCTGTTGATTTTGTTATGTACTTACGTCTGCATAGTTTTCCTAGTTTAGGGTTTTAGAGTAGACATAAAAAATGTTAAAAAAATCAATATTCATGTCTTTCTTCCTAATTTAATTTGCAGACAAGCTCGTCCGCACCAAACTTACATAGTCAGAACCTATCACGATTTTCTGCACAAGCTTCCACTCCAAGAGTTACCCAGGCTAGAGTTCCTACCTCTACTAGAATGACAAGGCCGAGAGGCCGTCTTCCAGGACAACCTCGTACTATATCATCTAGACAAAGTGATTCCCCAGTTCCTCCCATTATGGATGGCATGGTATAGGTTAAAATGTCTGTTGATTTTGTTATGTACTTCTATGTCTGCATAAAATTCCTAGTTCAGGGTTTTAGAGTAGACGTATAAAATGTTAAAAAAATCAATAGGCTCGCGGTTTCATTCAATCTGAGCGTGATTTCAATGAGTAAGTTATTCAATTTCAGTGGCCAAGTTATTGTTTTCTCTTTTAACTAGCCCATATCCTACAGTCAAACTAGACTAGACATTGAAGGTTTTATGTAGATAAACTGCTACTTGTAGTGTATACACTTGGCAACCTATGCACAGCCTAATTTGAGTTTACCACCAGTACAAAGATTCAGATCAAAATACTGAAGAATAAGAAAAGGTAGTTGATAAAAAGAATATTTGGATGAATTAACACAGATAATCCACTCCCTTAACGATCTGTTGATCTGTTCCCATAATTTTTATTAGAGCGAAGAGCAAAAAAAAAAAGAATGATCTTGAAAGAAAAGGAGAAAAAGGGCTTGAAAAAAAATACTTAAACTGCTTAGACAAATGAAAAAGAGAGAAAGGTTGGAGAAGGGTAAAGAGTATTCGGAAAACTAGAGAGTGAATTAAATAATAATCTAAGGAAACAAAAGTGCAGAAACAAAGAGAAAAAGGGAGGAGATAGTGACTCTGCAACTTTCAAGTACTTGTTGGAAAATGAAATTTTTTTATCTACAAGTTTGTTGCCTTCACGTCACAGGACCTGCTAACAAGCTTACATGCTTTTCTGGGAAGATGCACTCCTACGAAAAGCATTATGCTTTACCTATGGGCTATGACTGCTGGCTTGCTGCTAACATGCTTGTTACATGAAACAGCCAATTTGTTTTTTCTTTAAGTAATGACAATTTATGAAAACTACATTGACATTTTCTGCAATTTTGCCTGCATTCTATGTAACCCAACTTTATTTTTATATCTTGTTTAAATCTCCCATACTTGCATTTGCATGTAACCTTTTTTAGTCATACTTGCATGTGCAAAGTATGTGTTTCTCATGTTTCTCAAAGAAGTACAGTAGTAACCTAGCCTCATCTGTTACTTGGATCAGAGTGTTATTGGCTCTTCATAACAATCGCCAACATGGTGGTGCATCTGCCGCTCAGATTCATGGTTCACCAGGTTCAGGTACTGTTTGTACCTACCTACACATAAATACTTATATTGGAAATATACAATGCAGCGTCAACATGGCATCCTTCTTACTCACAAACAATTACATAGAAAAATTTATTAGTAATTAGTTCTATTCTCTTTCTCTATTTGTGACTTGTTATATTAAATTCCCCGACTTAGATGACATTGCATACAACTCATGTCTTTTTAGGATTTGTAGAGTTTCAATACCCAATTCCCTGACTAATATTGCCCTTAGCAATTATTGACTTTGCATTAAGTAGCCACAAGAGTTGTTAGTTTTAGCACTAGCTTTGCAGCAGCTAGAAGATCTTAGTGTTCATTGCCCCTAAAAAAGAACACAAATGGGAAGAATCATATTTAACATGAATATACTTTAATTAAATCTGTCTTAGCTTCATGTTTTTTTTTCCTTGTAGTAAAATTGAAGTAGTTTTCTATTTGGTCATTAATATTTCTGATAATATACTTTGTTACTTTTGGCATGCATCTAATGAATACTTGCGAAAATCCTATACTACTGGCGATTACTTGTGAAGATCTTATTAGTTCTGTCTCTGTCGTACATCCCTAATTTTGTAATGTTTTCTTTAAATTTTTGTTGCAGAGTAGCTCCTTCAGATCATACTTACGTGACCAAAACCTGTCAAGATCTTCTTCCACTCGAAGGGTTGCAGAAGCTCGAGTTCGTACCTCAACTAGAAGGACACGGCTAAGAAGTCATTTCCCAGGACAACCTCGTACAATATCATCTAGGCAAAGAAATTCACTTGTTCCTACCAATTTCAATGGCATGGTATAGCCTTATATGTTTGTTACCTCTGTTATGCCCTTAATTGACCTTTACATAACTACCCTACTTCAGGGTTTTGGGGGTAGACATGAATGGTGCTTAATTGATAAAGACTGATTCCTTGTTCAGCAGAGAATTGTTGGAAACGTGTATGTATATATAAGAAGAAATTATAATTTCTTTTTTTTTTCTCTCACACAAGAGCTTCAGCTCTTGCTTTCTATTTGTTTTGGTGTGTAATTTTACAATGCATATGGGCAGCCTTTTATAAGCTCTAATTGATTACATCATTGCTTACATAAATTCAAGGATGACATATTCACTTACCTCATACATGTATGAACATGTGTGTTTTTATTTGACTTGTTTTCTTAGCCTACAATTCTAGTTACTTCTCCAAGTTTGTTTTGTTTTCTTAGCATTTGTAGTCAAGTTTGTTTTTCTAACAAGAATACACTCGGATACTGGAATGGCTAGCGGTTTCCTTCAATCTCAGCGTGATTCCAACGAGTAAGTTTTCAATTTTAGTAAGTTATTGTCCTCTTACTGTAATAGCCCAACCTTCACAGCCAATCCAGAGAATGGAATTTGTATGTAAATAAACTGCAACTTATAGTGTATCAGGTTGTAAATTTGCACAGCCTAGTTACAGTTTTAGTACCAGTGTCAGCATGTAACTAAAACCCCAGATCATTTGGAAGTAATTAGGATTTGATATTTCTGACTAAGCAATACTGCATTGAGTACATTGTAAAGACAGAAGTTATATGGCAGCATTACTATAGAAAAATCATCATTTAAGAAGATCTCTACAGAAGAATCAGAAAGGAAACTGATAAAAAGAGAGTCGGTGACGTATTTACAATAAAGAGGGAAGAAATTGTGGACGGACATGAAAGTACTAGAAAATTTATGAATACAATAAAATGATATCGATGGAGTCATCAAAAACTAGACTCGTATTATATGCTTCTCTTTAATTCATTCCGCTTTTAAGGAGATATTTGATCCAAATCTTCCCTTCTCTTCTCTCTACTTATGTGCTTAAAATTGTCCTTAAAAATACTGGGAAACAGAACTACTAATACTATCACGAAAGAAGGTTGCTCAACTTCCCTCCCTCCCTCTTCTTTCCTTTTCTTTCTAACTCTTGACACATAGACAGAGCGGAAGGATTTGTTAACTGCAGAAAAGGAGAACTGTGTGGTAGCAAGCACTACAAGTAGTTCTCAAGGCCCACTAGTCTTAAAAATTCTTTTCACCGTATATTATTGTGTGCATATTAAATAGTTTTCCAAAAATAAGAACTTAGTTCAGTGAGTAACCGCTGTTACCTATACAATGTAAAAATATCCACTACCAAGGCTTGCTTAACAACAGGGTATAGGAAGTTACAAGCAACTAATTAACCGCGGTAACCCTAGACTCCTATAACCAAAAGTGTACTAAGCATTCAAGGCCTATTGAATATTTAACCTCTGCATGGAAAATATGTGAAATTAATTAAAAAAAACTTAAGAAACCTACTTAGCAAACCAGCTTATTGTAAAAGAATAAGGTACGTCACATCATCCTGTATTGGATGAATCTTAACAAGTAAGATAAATAAATTTGTTTCTTGATTTACCCATGCTCAGAAAAATTTAAAGTCTTAACAATAAAGATAATTAAATTTCATTTTTGATTTTACTTGTTTCCCAGCAACTGAACTTTTTGAAAATTATTCTTATATTTGTGTGTTTCACATTTTGATGCGGCCTGACAAATTAAAAATATCCTTTTTAGCCATCTTATATCTCACTTGGTGCAGCCACTGCAACAATGTTACCAAATTTGTAGTGCTGCTTGTCTTTTCAGTTGCACCTACACAGAGCCAACTCAGGCCATAGAAGTTTTAAATTTAAAAATGAATTCTGTTTTAATTAATTCTGTTTTAATTACTGTTTTATGTTATGCAAACCATATCATTTATACTCCTTCCCTCTCTAGGGTTAATATATAATGAGATCCAAATTGATATTCATTATAATAAATTTACATTTTATAATTAAAATGATGCTTATCATTTACAGCTTATTATATTTTTAAAACTCTTTGTAATAATGTTAAAACTCTTTGTAATAATGTTTATTATAAAGAATCTGTAATAAACCTGCCCTTCTGAATTTGGTATCAGAGCCTGTAAACAAAAAGGAGTGAATTTGGTGTATCACACGGAATAAAATTTGGTGAAATGAAATTGGTATCAAAAAAGTGTAAAATAGTAACCTAGAGCTACTAAAGTAAGTGGAAAAATATAGACAGGTTAGGTTTTAAAAGTGGAACAAATAGTAAGTCAAAACTTATATAAAACAATCACACGGCATGCATGAAAAGAAATGCACGGATATGTTATGTTATGTAAAAAAATCTTATGAAATTATAAATGAGACCTCCTATTAACTCAATATTTAGGAAAGAGTATAACTCACGTATAATTGCAACCCTATTATTAATAATGTATAAATCAAATAATAAATCTACCCAAAAGATGTGTAAAGAACTTATTAAAAAATATTTAGTTTAAAAATGGATCTAGAAAGAATTAAGAGAATACCAATAAAAACACCCACATATGACAAAGATATTAACTTAGAAAAGAATTTAACGATAATGTCAAGAAAAGATAAAGAGGTAAAAGAACTTAGAAAGGTTATAGAAGAACAATATAAATTCATAAATGATCTAGCTAAAGAATTAAATAAAATAAAATGACAATAAGGAGAAGATTTGAAATTTTTAAATATTATATAAAAGCTGGAGAAAAAATGGAACAAGAAATGGAAAAAAAATTCAAACTGAACTTAATAAAATAGAATTGATAGAAGAAACTCATTTAGAAAGAATAATATTATACCAGAGACTAGGTAAAATATTGGAAAAATATAGAACAAACAGAATAGATATAAAATGGTATCATGAAAGATTATTAGAAGATGCAAATTTAACCGGATAAAATGGAAAGATCTTATTTAAAAGAAAAAAAAATTAAAGAAATGCAACATTATGAAAAAATTATTGATAAAGATAAAGCTAGTTCTAATCATGAAAATTTAATACATAATATTAATTTCCTTAAAAGATACGTAAGCGACATAAATAAAGAAATAAAAACAGATATAGAAATTATTTGTCATGGATAGATCATATTTTATATATAGATCAGAAATAAAAGAAGAGGTTAAAGAAACCTATGAAAGATTAAAACATTATGAAAAGGTATTAATAAGTTTAGAATCTAAGATAAATCATCAGTCATATGAACAAAAAATAGATGATCAAATGAGAATAGAAGTCCTCAGGGAATATATAAGTGAATTAAAGAAAATATTAGAAACAAAAACAAATATTTATTTCTATGGATAAATCATACTTTGCATACATGCCTATAGCAAAAAATAAAATTAAAAGTAAATTTAAAAATATAGAAAATTGTGAAAAAAGAATTAAGAAAATACAAGGAAGAAAATATTGTAATAATAATATAAGTAAACCTTATAATGATCAAGCTATAAAGAAATAAGATTATCTTTAAAAAAATAAGATTTCTTAAAGAAATAATAAAAGAAAATAAAGAAAAAATTAATAAAATAGCAAATATTTATTTATATGGATAAAGGTAAAGAATTAGCTGAAGAATCTAATGAAACATATTACCAAATGGAAATATATGAAGAAGGAGCATCACAAACATTAAGCATTAAACCTTAAACTTACAGAAAAATACAAAATGAAAAAAAAGAATTACCTGTTAAGAAAATATTTAAAACTAGATTATTTCAAAGAAATAAAGAAATCAGATATATAGCACAAAAACATGAAAATATAATAGATATAACTAGTATACATGGTAAGACAAAAATAAGTCTAATAACTGATGAAATTATAAAAAGAGAATTAAGAAAATTATTTACTAAGAAGCAAATAAATACAGAAATATATATTTAGGAGCAGTAGAATTTACAATAAAAGCATATTTTCAGAAAAATATAGATACACCTATACAAATATATATATTAGATGATAGAATACTAGGAAATTTACAAGATGCCTTAATATCAGTAATTAAAGGAAATGTAATATATCAGAAATTAAAATTTACTATACAACCAGATTTTAGTATATCATTAAAGATGAACATAAAAAATTAGCTTTAACCCTATATTATAAATTAGACGGAATAAAAATGCCACATGGTAGTAAATTGATAAGTATTGAAACAAAAATGATATAAGTATTGAAACAAAAATGATATATGCATTAACAGGTAATCATCATGTAACTAAACAATATGAATTAGATGTTTTAGTACCAAAAATGTATCAAGAAATATTAGAACAAATAGAACATAAAGAAAACTCACAAATAACTATACCAGAAGAAATATATATGGATTTTAATACAAGAACAATAAGACCACCTAATAAAATAATACCAAGAATAGAAGGTTCAAGATTAAGTTTTAGAAAAGAACCATCAACCTCAAGACAACAAAAGATAACACGACAATATAGTTTACATAGAAGAATAAATTTAATAGATATAAGAACAGATAGATTAAAAATTAAAGTAATAATATTTGATGGAATTATAGCAAAAGATTGTATAGCTGAAATAAATATTGGAGCTATTAAAAGTTTTATACATATAAATAAAATTAATGAAAATGATTGTAGCATAATAGAACCACAAACTTATAATTATCCAGAGAATGAAAGAGAAATAATAATTACCAAAAGTGTTAACTTAAGATTCAAAATACAAGATTTAGAATATAATATAAATATATGAGTCATAGAATATGATAGTTCTAATAAATTATTATTAGGAAGTGACTTTTTAATTATGATAAATTACAAGATCAATAATAATGGAATTTAAATAAATGATCCAGGAAAGATTAGATTTATTAATAAACTATGAATATACAAGAGAAATTGGAAAATAAGAAAGTAAAACTACAAAAAATAAAAGATGCTTTAAAAGAAGGAATATACTCACAAATAAAATATTTGGAATATAGTGAAAAAGAAATTAAACTAAAAAATGATATAAAAGAATTGGAAATAATTATAAGCAAAGAAGAAACAAAATCTAATAAAATATAGATAGATATGGGAAATGGATGGAAAAAACGCATTAATATACCAAAAGAATGAACAACCCAAATAATTTTGATAAAATACAAGAATTATGGGAAGAAATAATAGTAAAAGAAAAATTAAAAAATATAGTAACAATAATAGATGAAATTAGAAACGATCAATCTCAAATAAGAAAGATAATAAGAGAAGAATTGTCTGATTTATGGAATATATCTGAAATACAACATTTAAAATAATATTAGATAAATTAGCCAAATTAGAAAAAGAAAAGCAAACAAATGTACAAATAATAAAAAATGAAGATAGTAATGAACAATCAGAAATGGTACCCATAAATGCTTGGAGAAGAACTAAGGAACCTATTATGGTAAATATAAGTAAAATGAAACCTAAGATATCAGAATCAGCAGATAAAGCATTAAAAAATTTATCTCTATTACAAAAAGAAGGAAATTTTTAAATGGACAAACAAGAATATAATGTAATAACATTTTTGAGAAATCATGGAAAAGAAATATTAGAAAGAGACAGATATAAGTATGAACCAATAAGAAGAGAATCAAAAAATATAGAAATTAATATTACTAAAGAAGAAAAGGAAACTATAGAATATTTAAAATTAAAATTAGAAAAACAAGAAAAAGAGTTAGAGAAAGTAAAAGAGGAAAATAATAAACTTAAATAAAAAACTAATGAAGAATGGTTTAATAAATATAAAAAATATAAAGACAAATATAAAACTGTTAAATAAGAGCTAAAAGAAACTAAAAGAGAATTAAAACAGGTAACATATGAATTACATCAAGAAATGGAAGAAACTAAAAAAGAATTAAATTTCTTAAATGAAGAAATTAAGAAATTTAAAGGAAAATAATTAATGATTATTGGAGAAAGTTCTCAAAAGAATGATGAAAATACAACTAATAATTCAGAAAGTTCAAATGATAGTTCTAATAAAAAATATGTAAATTTTATAGAAGAAACAGAAAGTGAAGGAGGATCAGAAGTAGAAAAGGAAAATAATCAAATAATGCAAGCTTTAAGAAAAATGAAAAATGTAAGTGCAATAATAAAAGAAGAACCTGAAAGTGATGATCCGATAGAAACAGAAATGGAAACAGATGAAACAATGAATGAAGATATAGATAATTATCAGGAAGAAGAACTATATGACCCAAATTTAGAAATAATAACAAGAGGTAGTAATAAAATTCCCAAACATATACCAATTGGACAACATGCAGAATTCAAAGAATTTGTAGGATCAATGTCACAAGGTGTTAATTTAAATGGCTATTTTTTAGACTTAGATAATGTATATGAAGAACAAGAAATTAGTAGAAGAATTACAGATTGGAATCTTGGAACTTATATAGCTTTAATGAGTTCTACACATACTAATAATTTAGAATATATTTATGATTTAATATCTAAAACATTAGTAGGAAAGGTTGCATAATAGAATCTATAGATTATCAATTAAGAATTGAAGTAATGAGAAGTACAGGAGATTGGAAATCTATGTTACAAATATTTGATATGATATTAAAAAGAGAATTTTTAGGAGAACCCTGGATAGTAGCCAGAGATCAAGTATTAGTAGAAAGAAAAATAGAAATAATAATGAATTTAAATAATATGAAATGTTGTAAAATAAATAAATTACCAGAATATACAATAAGTTTTTCTAAATTCTTTTATGGAGCTAGATTTCTACCTGAAGAAAGTCTAGTATATCAACAATTATATTATGATCACTTACCAAGTCCATATAATACTGAAATAACAAAAGAACATAATAAATTAGAACCAAGAGAAAATACTTTAGGAGAAAAAATAAGAGTGTTAAGAGGATATCTTATGAGAAAATGTGAAGAATATATAGAATACAACAGAAAGTTAAGAAAGATAAAAAATTAGGATTAAGAGAAATATGTGGATTAACTGAAAAAAGATTAGTATTTGGATGTGATAAAAAACCTTATAAAAAATATAAGAAAAAATATAGGAAAAAGACTAAAAAATATAAAGGTTATAGTAAAGATTATAAACCTAAAAATTATAATCCTTATTATAATAAGTATAAAAGGAAAAAATTTAGGAGATTTAGAAATACTAATAATACTAGAAATAAATTTAGAAATAAGAGAAAGTTTAGAAGAAAACCTAATAATAAAGGAAAAGATAAAATAAGTGAATGTAAGTGTTGGAATTGTAATGAAAAAGGACATTATGCTAATAAGTGCCCCAAATTAAAAGAAAAAGGTGTAAAGTATATTAATTCATCATAATTTATAATGAATCTTGAACAAATAAAAGAGGATAATGATAAATGGTATAAATATGAAGATTTTTATGTAAGTCAAACTGATAACAATGAAACGGAACAAGAAAATATAAATTACTATTCTACAGATAGTAACTCAGAATAATGGTAGCAATCTATGTAGAAGCATATGTAGAATATAAACCCGAAAAATTGATAAAACAAAAAATATTTATAGATAGCGGAGCAGATTTATGCTTAGCTAAAGGAGTATTAATACAACATAGATGGAAATGATCAAAATTACATAGAACTAGGGTAACAGGATTTAATGAACAAAGAAAAGAATTAGATACAATTGCAGAAAATATGAAAATATTATTAAATAAAACAATATTTAAACTTCCCTTGATATATCAGGAAAATAATATGAAACAATCAATACTATTAGGAAATAATTTCTTAAATCATTTTAAAACTCAAATAGTAACTTCAGAAACTTTAAGTTTACAAGCTCCATGTAATAAATGGATAGTATTAAAAAGAATATTACCCTTAGGGATAAAAAGGATAAATAACCTAATGATTGACAGAAATAATAATCTACAAGAATTAATAGCTAAATATAAGGAGTTATTAAAACCAAACTTTGGAGAAAATCCAGTACAATTATGGGATAAAGAAAAAATATATGCTGAAATAAAACTAGTAAACCCTAATGATATAGTACGATCTAAACCTATTAGATATAGCCCAAGTGATCAAAAAGAATTTGAAACCCAAATAAATGAATTACTAGAAATGAAAATAATCCACATAGTAGTCCTGCCTTTTTGGTAAGAAAACATAGTGAACAAAAAAGAGGTAAGGCTCGAATGGTAATAGATTAAAGAGAATTAAATAAAAAGACTGTATTTGGTGGATACTTTTTACCATATAAAAGAAATCTTATTAACATTCTTGGAAATAAAAAATGGTTTAGTAAATTTGATTGTAAAAGCGGATTTTGGCAAATAAAATTAACAAAAGAATCAAGACCTCTAACAGCTTTTAGTGCACCTCAAGGTCACTACGAGTGGATGGTACTTCCTTTTGGATTTAAAAATGCCCCACAAATATTTCAAAAAAGAATGGATCAAGTATTTAGAAAATTTAAAGATTTCTGTATAGTCTATGCAGATGATATATTAATATATAGTGAAACCCTAGAAGATCATATAAAACATTTAGATCAATTTATAGAAATTGTAAAACAACATGGAAAATTACTTTCTGAAAAGAAATCAGAATTATTTAAAAATAAAATAGAATATTTAGGATATATTATTGATAAAGAAGGTTTACAATTACAAAATTATATAGTATCAAAAATACAAAATTTTAAAGACAAATAAGAAAACAAGAAAGAGGTTCAACAATTTTTAGGAATAATTAATTATGCATCAGATTATATAAAAGATTTACCACAATTAAGAAAACCTTTCAGGAATTAACAACAAATAAAAAACACTTTCAGTGGATGGAAGAACATGATAAAGCCGTTAAAACCCTTAAAGAAAAGGTGAAGAATTTACCAAAGCATAGAATCCCTATAGAAACTGATCAATTAGAATTATTTACGGATGCAAGTGATATAGGATGGGGAGCAGTCCTCATAGCTTATGAACAAAATGATATTGATAAAGAAAAACCCCTTATATGTGGATATGCAGGAGGAACCTGAAACCTAATGAAATGAATTACCATATAAATGAAAAAGAATTATTAGCAATAAAATTTGGAATAAAGAAGTTTCATTATCATCTGTTACCAGTAAAATTCATAGTTAGAACTGATAATACTCAGGTAAAAGCATTTATTACTAATAAAATTGATTTATTACTAGAATTAAATAAAAGAAGAAAATGGCAGTCATTCTTTTGTTTTTATGATTTTATTGTTAAAAATATATCTGGTAGTAAGAATGTTCTAGCTGATTTTCTTAGCAGGTACAAAGATGGCAAATAATAATTTTGAAGAATATATTAGCAATATTACAAATGCTATCACCAAAAATCATGAAACCATTGCTCAGTTACAAAAAGAGATAGATGTCAAGGTACAAGAAAACAAACATCTCATGGAATCCTTGAATGAATCCATAAGAAACAGAATGAAAACCCTACAAAGCCCTACTACAAAACCTCAATCCTTTACATCTAAACTTGTAACTATGCTATCATCATCAAACACTTCCCAGATATCACCTACAACACCATCTGAAATAACCATGAGTGATAAGATTAAATATCCCTCTGGAGTTATAACAGCCTATGAGAAAATCATGAAATTTTATGATTATAAAACTAACATGAATATCCTGAGAAGCTTGAAACTAAGCAAATATCCTAGATATTTATGTAGTGAAAAAGCAAATCCAGATGTGGTAGAAAAATTATTTACATATGGATTCATTGACAAAATAATGGTGGATGAAACCCTATATAGTATTTCCAAATTACCATCAATTATTTTAGAGTTTGTGCAAGCCATGATAAAAGCATATGGAAATGGAACTTTTGGAGTACAAATTTTTGATGCCTCTACAGATTTAACAGGCAAACCCATAGTAATTTGTCAATTATTCTGGATGGGAAAAAAAGAAATACAAGGTGATTATGCTGATTTAACCCTACCACCACCTTGTACCCTTGCAAATTTCTAGGAATGGTTATGCATGAAACGTGCAATTGGTTTATCTACTTTGAAAGGTAAAATTGATGATATGATAAGGGCTGGAAAAGCTAAAGTCATAGGTATTAGCAAAGGTGGAGCAGTTGAAGAAATTATTACCATTTATTATGACAATGAAACCATATCAAGAGATACTATGGAATTGGAAAGGATGCGAGACAGAATTGTTCGTGTAACGCCCCCAAATCCGGGGTCAGGAGATTTGGTCGTTTCGCAAAAATCCTAAAATATATTCACATGTTTAATAACACAATATTCCTTGTAATTGTCCAAAATTGAAATATAACAGCTGTGACCCCAACCATCCAAGATCTTTTAGGTTATAGTGCTAGAAACAAGAATCCAAATTCCATTAAATAAAAATTTTTTTCTTTACAACATTCTCTTTGATCAATTCTTAAACCACTGGTATAACTTCGACAAGAAGTATACCTGGCCAACTAATCTATTAGATAATAATAATCATTAGTACCCAACTATATAAAATAGATCTTACACGAAATCCGGACATCCTGAGTCGAGTCATCTTCAAAAATAGCGTCTCGTTTCGTCTTTTTCCGAACTGAGCGAATACATCTCACCAAACTAACTTACTGAAAAGTTAGAATTTCAAAACAAACAAGTATGAGCGGAAGAAATGCTCAGCAAGCGTATAGTAAAACAGGAATTTTAATAAATCATTGCAAATAAAACAGATATTTTTTGTCAAAAGCTAAACCACAAGATAAGTATTTTGAATATAAAATCTTTCATCATAAAATTGATTAAAAGAAAGTATGAAATGAGTATTCAGACATGATAGGTTCAATGTTCTACTAGTGGGATCCCGACTAGCTAAACATTTGGTTTAGCTTCACTTCCAACAAGGAAGCACCATTGATTCACAAAGTCATGGTAAAAAAAAATAGTCAATTTTCATCAGAAAATCATCAACAAATCATCGATATTAAAAGAAATATTTTAATCAAATTTTCAATAGTAAAGTAAGTATGGTATATACTTACTCATCATTATTGGTATCACAATTAAATAAACAACTCACTTGAACGATAAGTGAGGGATAGTAACACTTGCCTCTGGTCCTTAGCTATTATGTAACGCCGAAGTAATACTATTTTCTTCTTCTATCTTACTGCATCACAATCTTTTATTTCGATCATCGTTTGGTTTAACGCTCTTGCAATTGCCACAAGTCTGATCTGCCGATATAAAGCCCCCACGTCAAACAAAGGTGGTGGCTTCCCCTTCCTTTACTATAGCTATTTTGCACCGTGAACCCACACCAGTTAACACCCTAATACCACACCTGCAACACTTGTATCACCTTAAAGCCTCTCCACCTATCTTTCTTGATCACCCCAGCCTCCTTTTGACTCCTCCATCTCCGTTTCACTACCATGACATACACTAACACGGCTTCCTGCTCCTCTTTCACCCCTTTTCTTTGCTCAGTCTTGGTTCTGCATCACAACCATAAGATATACAAACACGCCGCACACCAGTCCATACACCTATACACTCCCCCCAACCCCTATTTCTTTCTTCTCTTTTACTCACCATTATAGCACTAACCTAGTACAATCATCACGAGATCAGTACAAAACCACTGTAACAATTTAAGCACTCGAACTTATGCATACACTGCAGAATCATACACAACAATACATTCCAATCCAAACCCAACTCACACCAGGGAAGAACCGAAATCACAACAGCTTACTCACACACACTCACACTCGACAGCAGCTTACTCACACACACTCGACAGCAGTTTACACACACAAAGCACACACCTCGTGTATACATACACACCCAGCATCTATACGCAGTGGCATACACACAAGACCCCGTTGAAATAACAAGACTACGAACAGAGACTAACACGCACACACGATATACTCACACACGCACTTGTAATCGAACCCACACATATTTCAACACCTTCAATACTCACCATAAGCACGCAGGGAACACACACGACACCATATATATATATATATATATATATATATATATATATATATATATATATATATATACGCAGTTGGAGAGGAGAGGGAGACAGAAAAATCGAGAGAGATTTTTTTTGAGCAAGGGAGATTGAGAGCTCGGAAGAGAGATAGAGATAAGACCGAGAGAGAGATTATCCTGAACACTGCAGAGAACTCAAGAAGTCTCCAGAATAATCAAGAAAAATGGAGGAAAAAGAGAATGGGTTATGCGTATGAGAAAAGACAAGGGCAGGACTGTCATTTCCCACTGCTGAAAATATAAATTTAACAATT
This sequence comes from Saposhnikovia divaricata, assembly GCA_036435485.1. NCBI lineage: Eukaryota > Viridiplantae > Streptophyta > Magnoliopsida > Apiales > Apiaceae > Saposhnikovia > Saposhnikovia divaricata. The sequence goes on from JAZHRN010000131.1 coordinate 20,666,546, forward strand.
TAATCACTTCTAAAAATCGAATTTGAATGGAAATAAGTGAAAAATAAAATTTGAAAAATTCTAAATAAAGTTCATGAAATTACAATCACTCCCATATTTTTAAAATATTTTTTCGATAAAAAATGAATTAAATATGAATTTTACAAAATTTGATCCTTTAAATACAACATAACTCTTAAAATCATTTTAAAATACTTAACATCCAAAATAATTCTCCCAAAAATTTTAAAAGCTAAATAATTTCATAAATATGATAACACAAAAGATTTCATGATTTTTATAAACACCAATAATTTTACAAAAATCTCATAAGATCACTAATGCATGACTAAAATAGATTTTAATCATAAAAATGCAAATAAAATTTACACGGCGCACATAAATCATCATATACGCATTTAAACATGATATCACATATAAAATTTTCCTTCTAAAAAATATCCACAATCATATTCCTCCTCTATGTAAAAACCAATAAAATATTTAAATAATAATTCATAAAATTTCGGGTTGTTACAGTCTACCCCCTTAAAAGGATTCCGTCCTCGGAATCTACTGAGAGAAATTTCTAGGGTTCTCTTTTTCCAACCTTATTCCGATAACATCTACAACAATACTAATTCTTTATTCTTCAACATTTATTCTTTCTTGTTTGAAACTTCTACCATTTTCCTATAGAGGACCAATCCGGTTATAATATGTTCCTGCTATCTTATGAGCCTATCATTTGAGATTAAACATTCTCTCCTTTGAAACAAGGAATATAATACGTGTCCACACTTATCTCTTTTGACTAGTCAATTCCCTTTTCAGTCAACTCATTCACATAACTATCAAATACCAATCATATCAATCATCACTCTATTTCCAACTTTAACAAAATTATCTTTTCACGTGTCCTTATCATCTGCTCCTTAACCATAATCAATTTCTTCGTATTATCGAATCTTGTACGTGTGTTGTCCATCATGTAATCTAACTTGATATTCAATCTCTTCTTTATCATTAATTCTAAAACTTGATCATCCAACTCTCCGTTGACGTAACTGTATCTGGGACCACTTAGAAGGTCGCATGTCTATCTTTACTGAGTTCAATCATTGATAACTCTAGGAATCATAAGGTTTTATATTAAAAGGAATTAATGAAATAGGTGTTCACATGTATGAATATAAGATCAGTTTTTGTTCGATATGAATTTTATAAAAGAATTTAACTGAGAGACCAATATGATCATTGAACTAAATTTCAGGTTGCACTTGTCACTTAGTTCATCCGCCATAGCACAAGAAGGGGGCCAGCCTTCTGTACTTTCATGACAAACACAATCAGTGGTGTCCCACCAAACTTCCATTACATAGATAGTGTGTCCCTGAATCCCCTACATATATAGGGTTGTTCATCCCAGTTTGAATAAAGAAGATTAAAGGTCTCACAAATTTATATGTACAATGTTGGACCAAGTAACCCCTGAATAATAGAGGCATATATCTCTTTGAAATGATAGGAATGTGCTTAAGCGAATCGGATATACAAAGCTCATCATTAGTTGAAGTATAATTGATTGTCAAATTGGATATGGTACCAATAAAATAAGGAAGAACAAAATGAAGGTTAAATCTCCTTCGACAATAAATTAAATAAGATTGACAGCTGATAGTGGATAACCACGCTCTTACTCCCAACACATGCCAGTAATCGTATTTCACATCTTTTCTATAGTCCTTTCATACTCTCTTTAACGTTCGTTAGGTAACTAATGTCACAAAAAGGAATTCAAGAAGGTACATGAAAGTCCACAAGTAGCATCTTCCAAACTGGTAGCTCCGGTTGCCCAATTAGCTCATGTGGATCTGAATTAACTGCCTCGTCCGAAATGAATCTTCGGATGAATCGAACTCCTGCTCACGCGATATGTCAGGATACCAAATAACAAAGCAACACTCATCGTAATAACCTAAGACGAACCTTTTCCTAAATCGTTCAACCTCACGTCTATCTGTTAATTCCAACTTTTTTTTCTCCCTGATAACTTGATCAATACTGTAGCTATCTAGGTAAAAGCCTTTGATAACATTCAATACCGGCTCCTTTCTACGTGTGCCTTCTTTATCGGCTCCTTTGATGGCTCGTCATTCGATATAAACTCATCTTCTCCACGTCCTAAGTTTATCGATACCCTACATCGTCGTCAACTCATAATAATCTCGTCTTAAATTCCAGGAAACTTTCTTGGCCATCACATCTCCGTTCACGTAAAGCTGTATACATAACAAAACAAATACAACATCCTTCTTGCTTCGCCCCACAGCTCAAAGGATCCCCTTGTCCTTTTGTTTCTATTCGAAAGACTTATTGTTCTCGCCTTTGACTGTTAGAACATTATAATAATAACCAAGGGTGAGCACATAAAATGTTCGGCAAGTTCACTATCCCAAATCTTATACAAGAAAATTTTATCACATGACGATGATAAAAGAGAATGCTTGAACAAATAGAAACTCATATAATATTCAATCATGAAAGCCATATAAGCAACTTCTCAAATTTTGTGAGAATATAGAAATTCTACCAAAATCTTTGACAACTCAAGGAATTCAAATAATCTCAACCACAAGAACATCATAAACGAACTTTTCAACAATTTCAAGAATTTCATGAAAATCATCAACTTATTTGGTAGCTCAAAATTTAAGAAAAGATTACTGGTCTTCCACCGCTCGGTACCCCATGGTGCGATCAACTACCATGTCTCAAGTACCGTTCTCCTGTGATACCCCACCCAGCCTGATCAGGGCTATGATGTGGTACCACTAAAACTTTCTCTTTGCTAGCATAAAATGGGTTATCATTTTCAACCCTGGCAACATTAGTGCCAAAATAATTATCCGCATTTTCGGATAAAAATACCTCGCCGAAACCATGGGTTATTACCCATGTTGACCAGTTCACACCAGAGTTTCCCGAGTAAAAACTTAATGAAATCAATAGCTGCCAAAATTCCGCAATTAAATGTCAAGCACTACACACAGTCAGTGCTTTCTCAAACTCCACTGCTAATCCGAACAATGGATTAACCTTAAGGACAAGAACAAAGTTTGTTCGACGATACGAATAATGTATCATCCGCTTTTACAAAGGAGGTAGCTATCTCGAATTTTAATGAGAATAACTATATCAAGAAAATACAATTTAAGGTATACCCAACGAGCGAAATGGCTAATGGTTAGCAACCGAAAAATCTTCAACAATTTTAGCAAAATAGACACTTCAAGAAATATAAGTTGATTATGAACAGTTAAAATAAAATAAAATAAAATGAATTGTTACCATTTTAATAAATGGCTCGAACTATGAAACATTACCCGATGTAAAGAAAAGTAGTTGAATTTGAGATATAATTTCAACTAGTAGAAATAAATATTTAGCTATCTCGAAGCAATATGCCAAATTTCATCCAAATAATATTAAAAAGTCATCCCGATCAATGAGACCGACTCATATTTTTAAATGTCATCTTCCTCGCAAAAAGATTTATAATCAATTAAATTCTTCGATAGATATAATCAATCCAACATTTGATGTAAATATTTGAATAACCAACAATTTCACCAAAAAGTTTCATCACAACAATAAAATCCTTGTGAACAATAATGTTCATAGAAATCTCATAAATTCTTTAGGAGATAAGGGAGAGAATGAACTTGCCTTAGTCTTTGTGCTTGCTTAAACCCAATTAAGACTTACTCTTCGAATTCCGTAGTAGACATCAATCGTCTCAAGGTGTTTTATCCAGTTTAGCGCAACCATCTCACGCGAGCACTCAAATTTTAATTTACTAATTGGTACTATATCCAATAGTCCAACACGAACCCTATATGAGTTCTGACGTTCCTTACTTAGCTATACACACTCCTACACACTCTCGTTTCTAGTTTACTATAACCTTGCTCTGATACCATTCTGTAACGCCCCCAAATCCGGGGTCAGGAGATTTGGTCGTTACGCAAAAATCCTCAAATATATTCACATGTTTAATAACACAATATTCCTTGTAATTGTCCAAAATTGAAATATAACAGTTGTGACCCCAACCATCCAAGATCTTTTAGGTTATAGTGCTAGAAACAAGAATCCAAATTCCATAAATTAAAACTTTCTTCTTTACAACATTCTCTTTGATCAATTCTTAAACCACTGGTCTAACTTCGACAAGAAGTATACCGGGCCAACTAATCTATTACATAATAATAATCATTAGTACCCAACTATATAAAATAGATCTTACACGAAATCTGGACATCCTGAGTCGAGTCATCTTCAAAAATAGCGTCTCGTTTCGTCTTTTTCCGAACTGAGCGAATACATCTCACCAAACTAACTTACTGAAAAGTTAGAATTTCAAAACAAACAAGTATGAGCGGAAGAAATGCTCAGCAAGCGTATAGTAAAATAGGAATTTTAATAAATCATTGCAAATAAAACAGATATATTTTGTCAAAAGCTCAAACCACAAGATAAGTATTTTGAATCTAAAATCTTTCATCATAAAATTGATTAAAAGAAAGTATGAAATGAGTATTCAGACATGATAGGTTCAATGTTCTACTAGTGGGATCCCGACTAGCTAAACATTTGGTTTAGCTTCACTTCCAACAAGGAAGCACCATTGATTCACAAAGTCATGGTAAAAAAAATAGTCAATTTTCATCAGAAAATCATCAACAAATCATCGATATTAATAGAAATATTTTAATCAAATTTTCAATAGTAAAGTAAGTATGGTATATACTTACTCATCATTATTGGTATCACAATCAAATAAACAACTCACTTGAACGATAAGTGAGGGATAGTAACACTTGCCTCTGGTCCTTAGCTATTATGTAACGCCGAAGTAATACTATTTTCTTCTTCTATCTTACTGCATCACAATCTTTTATTTCGATCATCCTTTGGTTTAACGCTCTTGCAATTGCCACAAGTCTGATCTGCCGATATAAAGCCCGCGCGTTAAGCAAAGGTGGTGGCTTCCCCTTCCTTTACTATAGCTATTTTGCACCGTGAACCCACACCAGTTAACACCCTAATACCACACCTGCAACACTTGTATCACCTTAAAGCCTCTCCACCTATCTTTCTTGATCACCCCAGCCTCCTTCTGACTCCTCCATCTCCGTTTCACTACCATGACATACACTAACACGGCTTCCTGCTCCTCTTTCACCCCTTTTCTTTGCTCAGTCTTGGTTCCGCATCACAACCATAAGATATACAAACACACCGCACACCAGTCCATACACCTATACACTCCCCCCAACCCCTATTTCTTTCTTCTCTTTTACTCACCATTACAGCACTAACCTAGTACAATCATCACGAGATCAGTACAAAACCACTGTAACAATTTAAGCACTCGAACCTATGCATACACTGCAGAATTATACACAACAGTACATTCCAATCCAAACCCAACTCACACCAGGGAAGAACTAAAATCACAGAAGCTTACTCACACACACTCACACTCGACAGCAGCTTACTCACACACACTCGACAGTAGTTTACACACACAAAGCACACACCTCGTGTATACATACACACCCAGCATCTATACGCAGTGGCATACACACAAGGCCCCGTTGAAATAACAAGACTACGAACAGAGACTAACACGCACACGCGATATACTCACATACGCACTTGTAATCGAACCCACACATACCACTCCTGGATTTCAGCACCTTCAATACTCACCACAAGCACGCAGGGAACACACACGACACCATATATATCTATACTATATTATTATAAGCGAAATAGGGTATAATTGGTTGGTTGGTTTTGGTTAACACCTTCCAAAAAAATTGTTAACACCTTCCTAAAAATAACTATTATAAACAAACTAAATTGATCACCCATAATAAATAAATAGATTAACAAAATAAAAAAATAAATAAACACACGCATTCTCTGTTTGATAGTCGGCCTAAAGTAGAACTCCTAACACAAAGAACTACACACAATCTCAAACTATAAATATAATAATCCGTACTTGATAACTATTTGAAAAGCCATGTCAATTGAATAACAAAAAAATATTAACATATGATTGAAACAAAATTCTTGCATCGCAATAATATTAATTATCGCACTAATATTAATTGTATATACTAAACTATGTCCGAAGTTTCTATCTAAACTGTACATATGATAGCAAATTGTTTTCACGACCAGTCCCCTAATATATTAATTGTTTTATTGTTCATAATTATTTAAAGAACATGTACTTCAGATTTTGTTAACGTTGCTGAATTTAAAGCAAGTCTATCCTATATTGTTATATCATGTATTAATATATTAATTATTTGTTTTAATATAAAATTTTAATTTATTTTATTATTAATTTTAAATTACATATGTCTTATACTTAGTTTCATGACATAAATAAATATCATTCATTTAACGTTATTTTTAAATTTATTGTTAAATATCTTAAGAATTCAATAGATATTTTAAAAAAATTATTTTGTGTTTGTCAATTTTCCTAAAAATAACAAGTTAAAAAAATTATTTTATTTAGTATAAATAAAAAAATTTACCAATAAGGCACAAAAGTACATTTTTAAAAATTAATAAAATGTATTAAAAAATCTAAATTCAATTAAATTATATTCTCTTCGTCCTGTTTATATTGGTTATCAATAAAAAAACACGTATTGAGTAAATCAAGAAAAAACTACCAAACATACTCTCAATTCTTTACCTATTTAGAAAAACTTAAGATTTGTTTTATTAAGAAAACATGATTAATACTTTTGCGACATGCAAAAAACAGAAATTGTGGCCAAGGACGGAGGGAGTATATAATTTGTTAAAACTAAAAAACCACATATTTTATAGAATTATAAACATTTTCAATTATATGCCGATTATAATCATCGCCCGCACACACTTCTTCCCACGATTCTTTCTTCTGCGATTTTAGGTTACATTAAATAATTTTTTAAAAATATCTATTTAATTCTTAAGATATTTAACAATAAATTTAAAAATAACATTAAATTATTGATATTTATTTATGTCATGAAATTAAGTATGGAAAATATGTAAATTCAAATTAAGTATGAAATTAACTAATAATGAAATTAGTTAAACTAAATTAAAATTTATATTCAATCAAATAATTAATATATTAATTCATAATAATAATATATGATAGCCCCTGCTTTGCACGGGTTATAGGCAAGTATATCTATATACGCAGTTGGAGAGGAGAGGGAGACAGAAAGATCGAGAGAGATTTTTTGTTGAGCAAGGGAGATTGAGAGCTCGGAAGAGAGATAGAGATAAGACCGAGAGAGAGATTGTCCTGAACACTGCAGAGAACTCAAGAAGTCTCTGGAATAATCGAGAAAAATGGAGGAAAAAGAGAATGGGTTATGCGTATAAGAAAAGACAAGGGCAGGACTGTCATTTCCCACTGCTGAAAATATAAATTTAACAATTTAATCACTTCTAAAAATCGAATTTGAATGGAAATAAGTGAAAAATAAAATTTGAAAAATTCTAAATAAAGTTCATGAAATTACAATCACTCCCATATTTTTAAAATATTTTTTCGATCAAAAATGAATTAAATATGAATTTTACAAAATTTGATCCTTTAAATACAACATAACTCTTAAAATCATTTTAAAATACTTAACATCCAAAATAATTCTCCCAAAAATTTTAAAAGCTAAATAATTTCATAAATATGATAACACAAAAGATTTCATGATTTTTATCAACACCAATAATTTTACAAAAATCTCATAAGATCACTAATGCATGATTAAAATAGATTTTAATCATAAAAATGCAAATAAAATTTACACGGCGCACAAAAATCATCATATACGCATTTAAACATGATATCACATATAAAATTTTCCTTCTCAAAAATATCCACAATCATATTCCTCCTCTATGTAAAAACCAATAAAATATTTAAATATTAATTCATAAAGTTTCGGGATGTTACAGTTCGTCTCCAACATACTCATGCAAAACAAACCATAGAACATTATCAGGTAATCTCAGGTCAAAGAAAAAGGCCTGTTCTCAGTACTGTCAGTGGTACTAATAATACAAATATTACCATAAAATAATAAGGATCTCGTGATCCCTTCCAATGATACTGATAAACCCGATGTAGTTCAACTACTAGGGCCCATGAAATCATAACAGGCCAAATGTAGTAAAGCTACAGCAGGTCCATGATATCACTATATTACCATATTATAAACAAGAAGCAGCTGGACGGCTGGAAATAAAAGAAAAGGATGACAAGACAAAAAGCCAAAGAAAAAAGAAATGGAATCTTTGAAGACGGAAGAAAAAAGAAGCAAAGATAAGAATGATGGCAGACATGAAGTGATATGAAGAGATATGTATTTTGAAAATTATGTACTGAATAGATTATGAATAGAAACGGTGAAGAACCGGTTGTAAGTTGTAATGACGGAAGCTGCCTATAAAAGGAGCTTAATGTAATATGTAAACCATCGAAAGTTTTCCAGCAATAAAATTTCTGAAGTTTATACTTTCTCAATGTCTAGCTAAACACTCTGCTCTTCTATAATTTCTGCCAATAATATAGTATCATATTTTCAGAATTATTACTTTAAGATTATAAATAGTATTTGTTAGTCTATAAATTATTATCTAAAAAACAGTATTTATGATTAGTAAGTAGCATCTTGGAGGATATTCCATTGAAGCTCATAAAGCCTGGCCAAGTAAGACGCCGTGAAGCATGGATCCAGTTAGGCGCAGTGTGAAAGGGTAACGAATGGGTAACGAATGTGATAAAGTGATGACATGGTCATATGGGAGGGTTAGTGGTCACAAATTGGAGTCTTTAAGTTGGTCTTACATCCTTTAAAACCTTACGATTAAGTAGTGTTGTTAAGGTACTAACGTACGAATATTGATTATGTATAGATCTTCGTTCCACGTCGCGAGCTCAACCACCCCACCCTACCAAGGCAAGTTTACTTTTCAAAACTTATATATAAGGATTTTCACTGTATTGTTTGTGGCTTTCAAACGTATTATATGCTTATGCTTTATGAGGTTATGTTGAAGTTTGAGATATATGCACATATGTGTTTGTAAACCCTTGAACTTAAAATGAAAATGTTTTCTTCGGACAACGACTCTAGCAATAGAGGTCGTAGCGGTCCAAATATACTATTGACCGGGGAGCGATATATTATTGTATCGTGATTAAATTGCGAAAACCCGAAGGGTCATTCGGGAAGTATCGTATTAAATAATATCTATCTTGGATTAAAAGCTTATTTTAATTAAATAATTATTTTATTAATTGTTTATATTAAATCTCAAAATATCATTTATTAATTATTGTTCATTATTTTAAAGACAAAACTAATCCAAGATACCTTCATCGTTTTCAAACTCGAACTCTTTCGAACCCAAAACATTTTCGAAAACCCCCGGTCAGGTTTTGTTTCTTGTACACTTTTCAAGAATTATCGGTTGACTGAGGTCGAACTTCAACTACTCGAATTTTCTATCAAAATGATTTTTGACAAGAAAGAAAAAAAAAAGGGGGACTCTGGCAGGTGTGGGAATCGTTGACGAACGATTCCCGGGATGTGTAAGCGGCCGTGAGCCAGGCGGTCCATCAATTATTATTCCGGCCCAGGTGTTGCCGAAGGATGATTACGGATGTAGTTTTCATCGAGGGTGATTACGAATGTAGTTTTCACCCGAGGATAGTTACGGATGTAGTTTCTATCCTTCTACCGGTAGAGAAGACCCTCGGATTATTGGACTTGGATGTGGCGACTGATCATCGTCACTCCCTGTCAGATTTTGTGTTTTCTTTATGTCCCATTCCTCCACTTTGGAAAAATGCTCTGACACTGCTTCTTAGGCCTAAGTTCCAAGTTGCCGATAGTGTTCTATCTTGATAAGAAAAATATTGACATCGTGCAGTATCTAGAACTGCAAGATTTTCTATAAAGATTGGCATGTGTTAGTGCACTCTTGCAATTATTTCAAAGAATGAAATGTTTTTGAATGAGAAACCTTCTAAGCTAGTGGAAGGAAAGAGGTTTGCAATGATGTATTCCCTGTACAGTATGTTAACCGTAGAGTGTTTTACCGAAAATGATATCTCATATGTATATATTTTCAAGCTTGAGATATATTGAAATGGGAACCTTATAAAGGGTTCATATGTTATTCTTAAAGCTCCTTAGTGAGTATAGATGTTTTATTCAAACTCGGACATATATATTGTCCAATTATGTTTTGAAATCTGAGGTATATACCCATATAGTTGGGAATGTTTTCGAAATAAACCACATTATTATTTTTCAAAATGGTGAACTTGCTGAGCATTATATAGCTCATTCTTGCTTTATAAAAACTTTTCAGAAAGAGAAGAATTTGGCCGATTAACTCCGCACCAGCAGAAGAGGAGTAGAAGATTTACCCCGGAGATGATTTAGTTCCTGATAAATACTACAGAGTAAGTCTGATAGGTTTTCAACTGTAATAGTAAGACTTGTCTTCAAGTGTAGTTGTATAAGTGGAAGTGCGTAAGATTCTGGATTGTACAGATGAATTGTAATATTTAGTGTTACTTTTGATTATAGTTTCTGAGGCTCTAACTTGTTTGTGCATAAGATTGAGGTCTGGATGGATGTATTGTTGAGTTGTAAAGTTAATACAGGTATGATATGGTTGGATGGTGATGTGACGACTTGAATCTTTGACCTCGGATTTGAGGGCGTCACAGAAATGGTATCAGAGCGATAAGTTACAGTACTTAGAAACGAGAGTGTTGAGAGTTAAGTCTAAGTAGGAGAATGACATAAGAGATCGTAGTAAACTTATTATTGTACTTCCGGAAGAGGTACTGGTGAGTAGAATTGACTGGAGTGTTTACTGGAGGTATTATACTAGGGTCGATAGAAACCTTAGAGACCTTCAGAATGATGAATAGAGGTTTTATAGTCGTACATGACCTATCATAGGTAATGATATAGGAACCAGAGCGAAATCTCAAGAGCAGCTGAGGTAGAGGCGATATTGCCAATATGATTGGATGACTAGGCTGGCATAAATTTTATGGCCCATAGTCCTCCACAGTTTAGGAGGCGGCATTTTAAGAATCAAGAAGTTTAGACTTCCCTACATAATTAAGGTTACTTAGTACTTGGAATAATGAAAGTCTTTTACTTTGGCTATAAGATCCGATTTTCGATAAGTAACGGGTTTACCTGAAAGTTGGTCACTATGTCGTTGTGGATTTCATTACCCTTGATGGCGAATTTTACATGTGTTATACGAGAATGTTATCATAAGACGAGCATGCTAGATAATTCCACGCATGATTCGGACGCTAGAGCATGGTAGTTCAACTTAGAGAACAAACAAGTAGAATTAACAAAGGGACTCAAGAGAAGTTGAATATGGTTGCAACGAGCGATACAGTGATCTCAGAGTCTACCAAAAGAAAAGACCAGCGGGTCTAGAGTGGGATCCTTTGATAGAGATATTATCAGGGACTACGTATATATGTATTGTAGACCTCAATATTTTTGGTATATGTTCACATACACACACCCGCCACTGAACCTATGGACTGCACTGAGATCCCTGAGAGATCTCTTTGATCTGTTCCCAGGGGGAACTGGCCACTTGTGATTCATGTCGGAAGGCATGAAGTAGGACCCTATGGACTTAGCAGGTGTCCCCGGAATGATGTGAAGCTTGGTCTTCAAGATAAAGCACGGAAATGACAGATATATTTGTGAAACCCCAACTCGATAAATGACTTTAAGATGATGATTGAGAGATGCACTAGTTGGTGTCTTGTATTACGAAGACGAAGAGATGGAGTTACCCTCATAATGGTGATAATGAGATGCACGAATGATCATTAACTTATTTTGGTAACTACCGGCAGGTGCACTACTTCATTTTAAACTGTTCACTAACCCTATTACCTCGATTAGTTTATATCAGGTAACCCTTCTAGCTTTCTACTTCAAACTTGTGGAATAACAACCAGATACTTTCCCTAAAGCAGGACTTATCCGAAGTAATTTTATTTGATCCATGAACATTCTATTCAAAAATTTATGATGATCTTGTTCGGCTCAGGCCTATTTACACTTTCTTTCGATTATCCAAGGAAGGTTCAACGAATATTTCCTTAATTAATCGATGAATATTACTTAACGAATATTGATATTTGATTGCTTCTTTCATACTTGCACTCTTCAGTCGAGCTCATAAATATTTAACAAATTACTGAGGAGATGGATGATCTAATGTCCAGACATCCTTCATGAATTCTTTTCTTCTATTCAAGATGAGATTGTACATCGTACATTGAAATCATAGTAAGGATATCATTTTGATATTGGTATTCTGAATTTAATTCTATAGTAGGATCTGATAAAGCATGTGTACGGAGGCACCCTTGGGTGGACCGTTTCACTGGTAAGTAATATTTGATGAGAGGCTATCGATTGTTCCGATACCTAGAACATTCTCTTCAGATTTTATAATTTCTTTTTCAAACTTAATAACTTCTTATTTCCATTCGTTGTCCGAGTAGCCTAAAGTTTCTTCAGTGGCTACGATGTTGAAATTCCGTTCTAGCCAATTGAAACTGGCTAGTCGATATGTCAATATGAATGACTAGTTGATTGTTCTAACTAGTCAAAATTGTAATGTTGTGAAGAACACCTAGCTAATTGTCCTAGCTAGTGGTGATGTCTCAAACAGGTGAACTAGCAAATTTTGTCTAGCTAGTTGCTAGTGTTTCTTGAAAAGGACTAGTTATTGTTTCACTGGTCCAACTCCCAATTTAATTCATTCCGCAATGCATTTTGCATGTGGTAAAGTATGATGATGAAAGTTTTGACGAATAACTTGATTGAGACCTAGTGAGGTCGCCCACTCAACTTGAATTCTACCCATCTTCGTATCAGACTTTATGTCACTTGAATATTCTGTTCTTTCATTCATATAATGAAGATTCATTTGAAACTATAGATTACTTGAATGATAAACTGCTTCATTTTTTTATTGTCATAGAGTAGAATTGCTTTCGATCGATTGACCTTTATCAATGGGACTTTTAGATCCTCTATTTTTGAGGAAAAGTATTCACCAGATGTAAGAATGGTATAAAGATCGTCTTTATGACTTTTGTATCCAACAATCATTGCCCTCGTGCAACACTCTCTATGATATCCCATTACAAAATTATCAGGACATGAAGGAATAAACCTTGTTGTATTCTTTCTGTCCATCCTTACATCTCCAAAAATCGAGACTCCTAGTATTTGGAACCATCAACATTCTTGGAACATCCAATGTGGAATTCTTATTGAAATTATCTATTGGACCTTGTTATTTTGAAACCATTCCTTTCAAAGATGATTACTCTAAGGTGAACAGGAGGTACAATTGTGAACCGTTGCCCAATATGAGATCAAAAAAAAAAAAACCAAATGTTGTAATTGTGCAGCCAGAGCGTTATGCCGAGTAATTATTTAAAGTAGGAATAACATGTCGGGGCATACCACAAGGACCTTTAATATTAGTGTGAGGAAGGTTATAAGAAATGATGAGGTGGTTGGGAGTACGCTCCTACCAACCGTTGTCAGGATGTTATATTAATGAATTCTGGAGTTACCAAGCCTTTTCCTGATCCAAGAAATTCAAATCGATTTTGATGTAAGACATATCCTTAGAGGAAACTACCATGGAAGTGAGATGGACAAGAAAGGAAGAAATATCGTGACAAGAATGTGAAGCTTTACTTAGCTTAAAGGTATTGATGCACATAGAGAGACATAAAGTTTAAAAGGCCCCTAATAGCAAATGGATGCATGGATATATCCCAATGATCCTTCGAGATTACCACATAATCAAGTTTATTGGGAATCGCAGCAGCATGCAGGCCTCAGACTGATTGGCGCCAGTTGTGAAAGAGGACGAGCGTATGACATCTTACATATACCATCGAGAATCGATACCCCTAACTGAAGATGTAGGAATTGTTGACCAGTTAAAACGCGTAGTTGTTTTTCAAAGATAAGGTTGAAAAGCGGGTTTCACCAACTCAAGATCGACCTTTGTACTGTGCCAAAGTTGGCATTTCACACTAATATAAACGTTATAAAATTATGGTAGTATCATTTGAGTGGACTAATGAGTCAGAAGCCTTTATGGATTAATGAACAAAGTTTTGGAATGAAATGAGATATTAGCAACAACCTCGTTGTTAGCTATACTTGATGATAAAAAGAGGACTTTGAGAGTCACGATGATGCGTCTTTCAAGAGTTTAAGAGGTGTGCTGATGCAGTAGAAAGGGGATGATAGCCTATACTTCTAAACAACATAAAGGTTACGGGATAGGATATACTAACCGTGAGTCTGGGATTAGTCATGATGGCGTTCACGCATAAAACTGAGACGTTAACTTTATGAGAAAAGTGTGAAATTTTTTCCACAAGTACCATAAGTATATCTTCATATTAGAACTAAACATAAGAAAGAGAAGGTGACGAAAGGGAGCAGGGAGTATAATGGAGAAATCTGTTATTACCCAGGAAAGGCCAGTGTGGTGGCCGATACCTATAGAATGGATTATTCGAAATTGGAATTCAGTCAGTATTGACCAAGAAAATAGAGTATATACAATAAAGAATAATGTTAGAGGAAAATGACTAAATTATGGGGAAGGACAAAGATGTACAGAGAATTAAGAGAATGTTTGGCAAACGGATATGAAGAATGGTATTGGCAAACTATTAAGTACAAACGCAACATGTCAAAAACAAAATGATAGAGATCTAGTGGATTAATTCCGCCTGTAGAAAATCTTGAACGTGGACAGAATTATAATGAACTTCATGAGTAGGTCGCCGAAGACCGAGCCAAGAGATGGCCCTAGTTGATTTATAATTGCTGGACCAAGTGATTTACCTACGAGAGACTTTCCATTTAGAAGATTATCGATTTATATACGGAAGAGATGGTGAGGCAATATAAAACTTCTGCAGTGATTACGTCAGATAGAGACTTAAGGATAAACTTCGAATATTGAAGGTGCTTTCAAGTATAATTAATAAAGAGATTGAGCGTATGCACTAATTTGATCTGTGGCTGACGGACAGGGAAGAAGAGTTATCCAGACGATCGAATTTATATTTAGTGTCGTGCCTTAGATTTCACGGGGCAGTCGAGAATAAAAACTTATCCATGAAATGAATGTTGTTATCACGATCGTCACCATGCGAACGTAAGGACGTCTTTTGTAAAGCGTACTACGAAAGAAGAAGTTTCGCTTTTCTTGCGTTACGAAGAAGTCAATGAACGAGGGATATAGTAGCTGAACTGGTTTGACATATACCGAAGACTATACAGTATCCATAGCAAGTGGTAACGGCTGACGGGAGGCAACACATGCGTGCTAATCAAGCCAAGGAATATGAGGAATACCGTGTGTATTGACGTTTTCTCAGATTATAAAACACGACCACAAAGTATTCACGGGCCAACGATACAAGGACTCAACATGGATACTATGAACAAGGTAGAGGAGGAACGTATAAGTAGTGGGATAGAAATTTTCATTCGTAGAACAACCGATAAGGAATACAGGTCGAGGAGAGTATGCGTTGAGAAACAACATTAAAGCGTTGGTGAGACCAAGGGAGAGAACAATAGGGTTGAAGTGTCAACCTGAGAGTGGGAAAGGGTAAGGTTGGAATTGTATCCACAACTATTATCCTTAGGTTCTTAAGATAGAATCCTTTTAAGGAGAGGAGACTGCATTAACCCTAATTTTCGTGAATATTCGAAACCTGGATGAATAGTAATTTTATGGGTGGATGAGAAATTTTTGTAATCACGATATGTACGAATTATTAAATGAAGATTTCGAATTGATATTACGTCTTTACGGTACAGACGAGTGTATGTAAAAGTCAGTATTTTTTTTTACGATACCCATTATTTCGAATGGTCAAATTTTATGAGATATCAAAGGAGTATGAAGTGGGAGACTTCGTGATGCTAAAGGTATCCCCTGGAAAGGATTGATGAGATTTAGAAAGAAAGAGAAGCTAAGTCCGAGGTTTATAGGACCTTTTGAGATTTTGAGGCGTGTTGGAAAGTTAGCCTATGAACTAGCCTTGCCCCCGAGCTTGCAGCAAGTGCATAATGTGTTTCATGTGTCCATGCTACAACCCTACCATACGGACTTTCGACATGTGATAGAATACGACCAGATAGACCTACAACCAGATTTGACTTATGAGGAGAAACCAGTGGAAATCATGGATAGAAAAGAACAAGTGCTGAGGAACGAGGTTGTCAAATTAGTGAGAGTTTTGTGGAGGAACCAGAATGTTGAAGAATCAACATGGGAACTAGATTGCACGATGCGTGAGAAGTACCCCCAACTGTTTTCAACCTGATTCCGGGACGGAATCCTTTTAAGGAGGGGAGGCTGTAAGAACCCTAATTTTTGGTAATATTTTTTTAATATATAATATCATATGACATTGTGAATTTGGAACCTTTTGAGTCACCCATGTTGTTTAATGGAATTGATTATCTGAGAAATTTATGTTGTTACATTCACTATGTAAGAAAAAGGGAAGATTGCTGAAGGCAAGAGTCTTATTACTATTAAGATTTATAAAATTTGGGATTTGAGAGCTACTAGAGTGTTGAAAGATTTTAAGAGACTATGACAAAGAGTTATGGATATTTAAGGAATTTATACAATTTAGCACTTAATGAATTACAATGGAAATTTCTACGCGACAAAATATTATTACGAGGAGTTTTATTATAGATACTTCAAGAATTAAGGATTACGTAACGAAAATTGGTTGGGTAATGAGACAAGATAATATTCCATGCAATATTCCATGCAAACCATTAAGTTAGAAATGCTAACTAGAAGTACAAAAAGCAAACTAAGTAGCATGGGTTAGTAGTACATCTAGCCATGCTTTAAGTACAAGGGAGACATGGCCTAACTTAGGGCTAGCTAGTAGGGTGGAGACATGTGATTACTTATCATCTAATACACCACCAATATATCCATACACCACACAATTATTTGACCAAACAAAAACAAAAGAAAAGCTCTTTTCCCCCCTTACCAAACTGCTCTAATCTGAGCAGAAAAATAAGAGAGGAAGAAAAATCATTTTCTCTACTTCTACTCCTCTATAGTTCGCAAGATTAAAACCCACGCTTCCCCTAGGTGTTGTGAAGGTATGTACTAAGTTTCATAATTTTATTCAAAGTGTAGCATGGTGATAAAAATGGTGGAAGTTGGAGATGTATAACGACTAACCATAACTTTTGTTTTAGATCTTGAAGTTTAAGGTTCATCTAAGCTAGCTAAGGTGTTCTTAAGGATACCCAAGCTCGTACAAGGCTTCCCTAGGCTCAAGAAAGGTATAACATCCTCTTACTTTTAGTTTGTGTCAAGATTGGATGGATCTTTTAAGGTTTGAAAGTATTAGTGTAAATCTTGGAGGTTTTGGACTTTTGATGGTTAGATCTTGAGATATTATGCTTCTATCCATTTTGTAAGCCATGTTCTTGAGTTATGTAGTCATATATGTGTTAATGGTAAGGATCTTGATGGCTTTGACGGTTATGGTTAAGTGTACAATGTGATTTGAAAGTGATGTAGTTGTAAAGGTGTTGTTTGGAACTTTTGTAAACTGCTTTGTCTTGTGAGACAAATTCGGACCTTGAGTTTTGCCCCCTTGAGACCCACTGACCACGGTTGGAAAGATAATTGAATGTAGTTTCTAGAAATATAAGTTTCATACCCAGGAGATGTGTAGATCTTGAGTTATGGCCGGATTAGTGCAGTGTGGTTCTGGAATTCAGACTGCACTGTGTTGTCCACTTGTGAACTGAGTTAGGACTCCTTAAAGTTATGCTAGTGTTATGAAAATTTGAGGGTAGTTAGATTATACAGTTGTGAAGGCTGTCCAAAAAGAATTGGAATAAAATTTGTATTTTTCAATTTTATAAAAATGTTAGAGCGAAGTACGCGCGAGTGAAAAATCACCTAGGAGGTTAGTTTAACGTAGTTTTAAGAGTACTCACTTGTGTTTCAAGTTTGAGGAATGGATTCGAGTCGAATGGGTAACGAATGTGATAAAGTGATGACATGGTCATATGGGAGGGTTAGTGGTCACAAATTGGAGTCTTTAAGTTGGTCTTACATCCTTTAAAACCTTACGATTAAGTAGTGTTGTTAAGGTACTAACGTACGAATATTGATTATGTATATATCTTCGTTCCACGTCGCGAGCTCGACCACCCCACCCTACCAAGGCAAGTTTACTTTTCAAAACTTATATATAAGGATTTTCACTGTATTGTTTGTGGCTTTCAAACGTATTATATGCTTATGCTTTATGAGGTTATGTTGAAGTTTGAGATATATGCACATATGTGTTTGTACACCCTTGAACTTAAAATGAAAATGTTTTCTTCGGACAACGACTCTAGCAATAGAGGTCGTAGCAGTCCAAATATGCTATTGACCGGGGAGCGGTATATTATTGTATCGTGATTAAATTGCGAAAACCCGAAGGGTCATTCGGGAAGTATCGTATACTTAAGTATTTATTATTTTTACATTATTTTTACATTATTAAATAATTATTTTATTAATTGTTTATATTAAATCTCAAAATATCATTTATTAATTATTGTTCATTATTTTAAAGACAAAACTAATCCAAGATACCTTCATCGTTTTCAAACACGAACTCTTTCGAACCCAAAACATTTTCGAAAACCCCCGGTCAGGTTTTGTTTCTTGTACACTTTTCAAGAATTATCGGTCGACTGAGGTCGAACTTCAACTACTCGAATTTTCTATCAAAATGATTTTTGACAAGAAAGAAAAAAAAGGGGGACTCTGGCAGGTGTGGGAATCGTTGACGAACGATTCCCGGGATGTGTAAGCGGCCGTGAGCCAGGCGGTCCATCAATTATTATTCCGGCCCAGGTGTTGCCGAAGGATGATTACGGATGTAGTTTTCATCGAGGGTGATTACGGATGTAGTTTTCACCCGAGGATAGTTACAGATGTAGTTTCTATCCTCCTACCGGTAGAGAAGACCTGCGGATTATTGGATTTGGATGTGGCGACTGATCATCGTCACTCCCTGTCAGATTTTATGTTTTCTTTAAGTCCCATTCCTCCACTTTGGAAAAATGCTCTGACACTGCTTCTTAGGCCTAAGTGCCAAGTTGCCGATAGTGTTCTATCTTGATAAGAAAAATATTGACATCGTGCAGTATCTAGAACTGCAAGATTTTCTATAAAGATTGGCACGTGTTAGTGCACTCTTGCAATTATTTCAAAGAATGAAATGTTTTTGAATGAGAAACCTTCTAAGCTAATGGAAGGAAAGAGGTTTGCAATGATGTATTCCCTGTACAGTATGTTAACCGTAGAGTATTTTGCCGAAAATGATATACTCATATGTATATATTTTCAAGCTTGAGATATATTGAAATGGGAACCTTATAAAGGGTTCATATGTTATTCTTAAAGCTCCTTAGTGAGTATAGATGTTTTATTCAAACTCGGACATATATATTGTCAAATTATGTTTTGAAATCTGAGGTATATACCCATATAGTTGGGAATGTTTTCGAAATAAACCACATTGTTATTTTTCAAAATGGTGAACTTGCTGAGCATTATGTAGCTCATTCTTGCTTTATAAAAACTTTTCAGAAAGAGAAGAATTTGGCCGATTAACTCCGCACCAGCAGAAGAGGAGTAGAAGATTTACCCCGGAGATGATTTAGTTCCTGATAAATACTACAGAGTAAGCCTGATAGGTTTTCAACTGTAATAGTAAGACTCGTCTTCAAGTGTAGTTGTATAAGTGGAAGTGCGTAAGATTCTGGATTGTACAGATGAATTGTAATATTTAGTGTTACTTTTGATTATTGTTTCTGAGGCTCTAACTTGTTTGTGCGTAAGATTGAGGTCTGGATGGATGTATTGTTGAGTTGTAAAGTTAATACAGGTATGATATGGTTGGATGGTGATGTGACGACTTGAATCTTTGACCTCGGATTTGGGGGCGTCACACAAGATCAGGACTATAATGAGCAAGAAGATTCCCAGTATGGAGCAGAGGATGAACCCATGTACTCTGAAGACTTTGAGGGGGAAATAGAGGGTGGAGAAACTGAAGCGGAGCAGGAAGGGGAAAACCAGGGAAGAGACCCCATGGGCCAGTTCATGGATCTGCTTAGGCAGAATTTGAACCAATACCCTCAACCACCACAAGGAAACAACACTTCAGTGGCAAATTCCTTCAGGGCCTTTAAGTCCCTTAAGCCCCCAGAGTTCCACGGATCGGCTAACTCTGTTGAGGCAAGGGCCTGGATCAAGGAAATGGAAAAATCTTTCGAGATTCTGAGTATCAATGAGGTTCAGAAGACTGTTTTTGCTACCAACCTACTAAAGGAAGAGGTCAATTATTCTTGGAGAAGTACTTCCCGAAGTTCATGAAAACTCAGATGGAACTTAAGTTTTTGGAACTGAAACAGAATAATATGTCAGTGGCTGATTATGAGGCCAAATTTACTGAGTTGTCGAGATTTGTGCCAGAATTTATGGATACCGAAGAAAAGCTAAGAGGTTTCAATAAGGGTTGAAACAGTGGATCCAGAATAGAGTGGCGGTTTTAGAAATTACGGATTATGCCATCTTGGTGCAAAAGGCCACCATTGTGGAAGCTGGAAGCGATCAGATGCAGAGAGAGAAAGAGAATGAGGGATTAAAGAGAAAATATGTCAGTGTGGGCGGAGGGTCCGCAGGAGGAAAGCCCCCGAACAAGTTTAATCGAAGAGCAGTCTCTCTACCTAGCAGGGGCACGGGATTCAAACCACCTATGAGCATGAGTGTGAGCCAGGGCGTCCAGAATACAGGTGTGTCCCGTTCCCATCAGTCTAGACCTCCCTTTCCAGCATATGCAACGTCTGGGAAAAGACATCCCGGAGTGTGCAACCAGAAGCAGCCAACCTGTTATAAGTATGGATGAGTGGGCCACTACTCTAACACCTGCACTGCGTTTGTCCTTAGTACCAACAAAAGCACCACTTGTTTTCAGTGTGGACGGCAAAGGCACATGAGGAAGGATTGCCCAATGAACAAACCTGCAGCATCAGGGGCTAGCAGGGCTGCCTCAAATAGGCCACCAACTGCTCAGACTTTTAATATGACAGTACAAGATGCCGTGAGGGACACGGATGTGATAGCAGGTACATTTTCTCTCAATTCAGTCAGTGCAAATGTCTTATTTGATTCAGGAGCAACTAAGTCTTTTATATCTAGAGATTTTGCGCATAATTTGAAACTTAAAACCCAGCAACTAAGAGATTCCTTACAAGTAGAGATAGCTAATCAGGAAATCGCACCGATTAATCAAATTCACCCCGACTGTAAACTAGAAATAGGAGGAGGATCCTTCTATGTCAATTTAATTCCTTTTTAAGCTAGGGGAATTTGATGTCATTTTGGGTATGGATTGGTTGTCTCGCAATAATGCGCAGATAGATTGTAAAGGAAAAAGGTTAAGTTGAAAACCCAAGGGAAGAAAGAAATAGTGTTTAAGGGGATGCGACAGACCCAGAAAATTCTGACCATGGCGCAAACCAAGAGATTGTTACGAAAAGGGAAGGAGGCTTATTTAGCTTACGTTATAGACACTCAGAAGGAAGCGCCAAGATTGCAAGACATTCCGGTAGTTAATGAGTTCGAGGACGTGTTCCCACAAGATCTTCCCGGACTACCACCTGATAGGGTAATTGAGTTTGCCATCGAGTTAGCCCCGGGGACGGTGCCGGTTTCGAAGGCTCCATACCGATTAGCCCCAGTAGAAATGAAAGAGCTAGCTAAACATTTACAGGAATTGTTGGATAAGGGCATGATAAGGCCCAGTGTGTCACCTTGGGGCGCACCAGTGTTGTTTGTTAAGAAAAAGGATGGGAGTATGAGGTTATGCATCGACTACAGAGAGTTGAACAAGCTAACCATAAAGAATAAGTATCCACTACCCAGGATAGACGATTTGTTTGACCAGCTAAGAGGCGCTGAATACTTCTCTAAGATTGACCTGAGAACGGGATATCACCAACTGAAGATTAAACCTGAAGATATCCCGAAGACTGCATTCCGTACCAGATATGGACATTATGAGTTCTTGGTGATGTCATTTGGATTGACCAACGCCCCAGCAGCTTTCATGGACTTAATGAATAGAGTGTTCAAAGAATATTTGGACAAATTCGTGATGGTCTTCATTGATGATATTCTCATCTACTCAAGGACAGAGGCAGAACACGCTGAACATTTAAGGATAACTTTAGAAATACTCAGGAAGGAGCAGTTATATGCCAAGTTCTCCAAGTGTGAGTTTTGGAAAAATGAAGTACAATTCTTAGGGCACGTGATCAATAGAAAAGGAGTGTTGGTTGACCCCTCCAAGATAGAAGAAGTTTCAAACTGGGAACGGCCAACTACTCTAATCGAGGTGAGGAGTTTCATCGGACTGGCCGGATATTACAGAAGATTTGTCCAAGATTTTGCGAAAATCGCAGCTCCATTAACTCGACTTACCCGTAAAGCTGAGAAATTTGAATGGACTGAAAAATGCGAGAAGAGTTTCCAAGATTTAAAGAAGAGGTTGGTGACAGCCCCAGTGCTGGCATTACCTGATGGAAAAGGAGATTTTCGTGATTTATAGTGATGCTTCGCATAAAGGATTGGGATGCGTGCTTATGCAGCACGGCAAGGTAATAGCATATGCGTCTAGGCAATTGAAGGATTATGAGGTCAGATATCCCACGCATGATCTAGAACTAGCAGCCATAGTCTTCGCTCTAAAGATTTGGAGACACTACTTGTATGGGGAAAAGTGCGAGATTTACACTGACCATAAGAGCCTCAAGTACATTTTCACTCAGAAAGAGCTTAACATGCGCCAGAGGAGATGGTTAGAGTTAATCAAGGATTACGATTGTGAAATTCGTTATCACCCGGGCAAAGCCAATGTGGTGGCTGATGCCCTTAGTAGGAAAGAGAAACTCAAGATGATAACTTCAGAGGAAGAGTTAGTGAAAGATTTTGAGAAGCTGGAAATTGAGATTAAGTTACCCGAAGAGGGCCAAGAAAAGTTGATGGAAATTAGAATCCAACCTCCATTGTTAGAAAAGATTAGACTTTGCCAAGAACGGATGATGGAGAAAGAAGAGAACTCCACAGAAGAGATAATGACCGGGGAAGAAATTAAGTGTGAAAGAGACAAGGAAGGGATCATGAGGTACACGTACAGGATATGGATCCCAAACGTTCAGGAACTCAAGGATGAGATTTTAAACGAGGCACACAACTCAAGATACTCGATGCACCCCGGTAGCACCAAAATGTATAGGGATTTAAAGGAGTATTACTGGTGGCCCAATATGAAAAAGGAAGTCGCAGAGTGGGTAAGCAGATGCTTGACCTGCCAGCGAGTGAAAGCAGAGCACTAGAAGCCCAGCGGACTTCTACACCCCTTAGAGATTCCAGAATGGAAATGGGAACACATAGCCATGGATTTCGTAGTAGGTTTACCAAGGACCAAGGCTAATCATGACACCATATGGGTAATTTTAGATCGACTGACGAAGTCAGCTCACTTTTTCCCGATCAACGAAAGGTACACGGTCGACAGACTAGTGGATATCTACTTAAAAGAGATAGTGGCGCGACATGGAGTCCCAGTCGCAATAGTATCCGATCGAGATCCTAGATTTAACTCCAGGTTTTGGAGAAGTTTTCAAGAATGTGTAGGGACCCGGCTGAACATGAGCACAGCCTACCACCCCCAGACAGATGGGCAAAGTGAAAGGACCATCCAAACGCTAGAGGATATGTTGAGAGTCTGCACGATAGACTTCAAATGGAATTGGGATGATCACTTGCCATTGATCGAGTTTTCCTACAATAACAGTTTACATTCAAGTATAGGAATGCCACCTTATGAGGCCATTTATGGAAGGAAATGTCGATCTCCCTTGTATTGGGATGAAGTTGGAGAGCGAAAGATGCTCGGGCCCGAACTGGTCCAACGAACTAAAGATGCAGTAGATCTAATCAGAGGACGGTTGGTAGCAGCCCAGGATCGACAAAAGAAATATACCGACTTAGCTCGGAAAGGCAAAGAATACGAAGTAGGAGACCTAGTGTTCTTAAAAGTGTCATCTTGGAAAGGTTTAATGAGATTTGGAAAGAAAGGAAAGCTGAGTCCCAGATACATTGGACCATTTGAGATCTTAAGACGGATTGGGGAACTAGCTTATGAATTGGCACTGCCCCCAAATCTACAGCAGGTGCACAATGTGTTCCATGTTTCGATGCTGAGGAAGTATAATCCGGATGCCAAGCACATTGTAGAGTATGAGCAAGTGGACATGCAACCAGACTTGACCTATATAGAGAAACCTGTGGAAATCATAGACTGGAAAGAACAAGTGCTCCGAAACAAGGTCATTCAGCTAGTCAGAGTTTTGTGGCAGAACCACAATGTAGAAGAATCAACCTGGGAGCTTGAAAGCACAATGCAAGAGAAGTACCCCCATTTGTTTTCAAACTGATTCCAGGACAGAATCCTTTTAAGGAGGGGAGACTGTAAGAACCTAGATTTTGGGTAGAATTAAAACTTTTATTTATTTAATGATGTAAGAATGAATAGTGGTTACGACTACGATGTAATAGTTGATATTTTGAAAGAATGAATGGAATTCGACTTTATTGTTTATATGTCTTAAAGAATTCTAATGGTTTATAACTTAGGTAAGAATAATCTATCTCCTAGGGGAATAAGATATGGCGATTCCAAGCAGGAGAATATTCTCATGTCATCCAGATCGATAACGATTAATCGAGTGGTTCCGTAAAAAGGTTAAGGAACAATCGAAAGAGAATACGAACAATTGTACAACCCTAAGAGAATAAGAAAAGAATAAAGAATGAATATTTTTTTTGGTGGAAGTAGGAATAATATGAGACGACACTATATAGAAGTATTCGGAACGGATTTTCGAGTTCGTATTAGTGATCCAAGGGGAAAATAAGTGTATGTAAAAGCTGTCGGATTCTGAAAAACCACACTTTTATTTTCTTCGAGAGTTCCCTGGACACTGATAGCCTTAAGGATTTAACGAAGGGATTTAAGGAATATAAATTGGAAAGTTAGAAAGAAAGATGAAGAATGATAGTATTAATATTAAGAAGATTCCCGGTAAACCCTAATTAGAAATCCGTGAAATATTCCTACAAGCGATCAATCGAAACAAGCAATAATCGGACACAGAATCAAGTAGAGGAAACAAGATACATGCATGTACAAGTGATAAATATCTAGTAACTAGTATGGTTAGAGATTAACTAGCACTTAGCAAAATCAAACTACTAGTTACGTGAGAACCATCAAAATCTCAACACTTGTCCATCCATTTTCATCATCCTATACATCATCACTTTATAAAAGTGGATTTTGGATGATAGAATATCTAAATATCATCTTAATATTTCACTTTATCACATAACCAAGCAAAGAAACAAGGCAAACTCTCTCCCCCCCTTGTATCCTTCCATTCGACTTTTGCAACAATTCCAAAGCACAAATCCAACTTCCAACCATTGTTTGATCTTGTAATTTTTAAGGTGAGTCTTAAATTTCATAAAAATGATCTCTTCAAAATCTTAGCTTCAAACTCATCTTTTTCCATTTTCAAAAAAATCAAGAAAGGTGAGGGTGAATAGTGTTTCTTATGAACTAACCTTGAATTTTCTTGTTTTTCGTGGTTGATCTAGCAAGCTTAATCACTCCTAAGGATCATACAAAGCTTAGTGAGGCTATTAAACACTCTCAAAAAGGTATAAAGTCCTTGAAACCCTAGATCCACTTTGAGTTTTATGTATGTTCTTGAGTTATATAAGTTAGTTATGGTTATGTTAAGGTTAAAGCATGATTATAAGCATGATTATGAATGGATCTTGGATAAATGTTAAAAATAGTTAGATGAACGGAAAGGCATTGCTTGGCCTCAGTTCATGAGTATAAATCATGTATATGTTGTTTGGAATGGATACCATGTTTATGGAAAGATTTGAAATTGGTAGATATTCGATTTATAGCCGTCGTAATGCTGAAATTTCGTTAACCTTAAGAAAAACGACTTGGACACTAGATGTAACTCACTGCCTAGCTTTGTAATCTGTCTTGATAGGATAGATAATGCTCCAATCTTCATTTTGATATAAAGAACGTGTGAAACGGACTTACGGTTTAGGAGTTACGGCCGGTTTACTAAAAGTAGTTCGAAACCGTAAACGAGAATTCGTAATTAAAATTGAATCCTCGTAAAATACGTAAGTCAGTGGAGAATCTTGGTAATTAAATACTATAGGTAAAAAGGAAGGTGTGAGAGAAAACCTCATGTGAATCGGATCGTTTTTCGATTTTATAAAAATGTTTGAATCTAGGTTAAACGCGAACGAACCCCTTGAAAGTATAACTTTGGTTATAACTTAGAAAACGAGCGATAAAACTCGAGATATAATCTTGGTTCGTAATCGATCGAATTTAGAACTTATATGACTTAAGTATACACTAAGTGTGAGTACGATGACATGTCTAAATGACGAACAAATGTCGAATCGTATCGATAATAAAAAGAGTTACACTAAAAAGGGGTATAACGAGATAATTCGAAAACATGTTTCGACTTAAGTTAATACTTAACCTTTTTAAAAGTGTTAAGCAATTAACCTCGAATCTCTTGACTATTTATAGATCGCCGAGCTGACCCGGGATACCCTACCACTACCCCTACTCGTGCTCAATTACCAGGAAAGTTTCAACTTCCCCTTTTTAGGCTATTGTTGTGAATATATATGCTTTCTGTTATACATATGCCATTGCATGCATGCCTACTTTCAAGTCAAATTGATATACTTGTTCCCTGATTGTTCTTTGGCTTATAAGTAGATAGATAATATATCGATTATAAGCCGGATGTTGTTAAGACCCTTAGAGAAGGGCATATGAATCCTATTTGTTGAATATAGACCGGGAGTCAGTACTTCTTGATATATCGTAATTACTTTCGAGGGAAATATTTAAGTAAATAATTTCCATTATTTGGTTGACGAATATTATTTGAATATTCATCCGAGATTATTTAATTAACGATCATTACTTCAAATATTTATTTGAACGTTATCTATTCAATGAATATTATTTTTCAATATTCATTCAAAGACGAACCATTTATCGAATATTATTTCAAATATTTCTGTAAAATCTTCGATTATTAAATAAATATCATTCGGACATTCATTTAGAACATCATGTATTAAGTGAATATTATTCTCGAATATTCATTTAAAGTTTGATTTATTAAATGAATATCACTTGGATATTCATTTAAATTATTAATTATTAAATGAATATTATTTTTGAATATTAATTTGAAGTCTTATTTACTTAATGAATATTATTCCAAACATTCCTCTCAAAATTATTTATTAAATGAATATTATTTTTAATATTCATTTAAGTAATTATTTATTCAATAAATATTTTCTTAATATTCCTTCAAGGATTATTTTGAGAAATACTCTAATTAAAAATATTCTTTCATTCATTAAATACTTCCGACTCAATAAATATTCTATAAATATTTTCAATACTTGGAAACGACTTCATTGTTATTTATTCTTCTTCAAATATTACCTTCGACCTTCGATCATTCTGAAAATTCTTTGGAGTCATACGATTAATATTATATTAAGAAAGGTCCTCAAGATTCCATTCTTCACTCGAATCTATCTCTTAAATTATAAGGGAACCTTACTTGAGAAAGGTTAATTATCTTGTTGACTTCCCGGTCATAATTTTTATCCTTTTCACTCGCAACTTGGTTGCTATGGACTTATTAAGTCTGTGTGTACCTTCTCATCATTCGAGGGGTAAGATTGTTGGAACAAGTTGATATCCATTAACAAGCAGAAGCTTGGGAAATGTTGGTGAATTTTCCTTTCCAACTAGATACGACTACTTTGTGGAGTCTTATCAACAAGTATTTCACTTGGGGAAGGGAGGACAAACTCTACGTTTCAATGCTATGGATTTATTCGAACTAGGAGTCGTGTGTAAGAGGCCGAGTCGCGCGGTCCATCACAAGGCCTAACCATTGGCCAGGGAGTTACTATTAAAGGCAAACGACAAGTGGAGCCGTCAGTTCTTCCTTCTACCGGTAGTAAACTATATTGGGCTGTACCATCCCCGACTGATCATCAGGGAGTGGGACAGCTGGCGCGTGATAACTCCAGCATTGGTTCATCTCCCAAATTGGGAATTCCCTGCAACATGTATCGAAGAGACTTCTTTCAGGTTGACGGTGTCTTCTGCAACACGTATCGAAGAGACTTCTTTCAGGTTGTAGGACTTCGAAAAATGTTAATAACTGGAATTGCAAT
Organism: Saposhnikovia divaricata; assembly: GCA_036435485.1. NCBI lineage: Eukaryota > Viridiplantae > Streptophyta > Magnoliopsida > Apiales > Apiaceae > Saposhnikovia > Saposhnikovia divaricata. The sequence continues at coordinate 20,695,193 of JAZHRN010000131.1, forward strand.
ATTTTCCTTGCAAGTTCCTCTTTATATGATAAATGATAATATCTTGCTTATTTTGACTTAGTGGATATTTCCACAAAATAAACACTTTAAGTTACCTTGTAACTTCATCGTTCATATTATACTGGCATTAACTTCGTTAATGCATGGCATATGGAAATAATGTTAATTCAAACTGTTATATACTATCACTGTCCTGTTATATTATTATTGGTGGGCTATTGCTCACCCTTGCTTATTTATCATGTCACAACAACAGCTAGGACAGATGGCTCGCGTCAGGCGCACTCGGTGCAAGCGGGTTACCCTGCTAGCCGCCATTGCTGAGGTAGCATAGTTAGACAGCTTTTGTTTCCTGTTTAACTATATGTATAATTAATGTAATCAACGACAAAACTTTTAAACTTATGATGTTATCCTTTTGGATTGTAATAACTTTTATTCGTAAACCCTTTTATGTAAGAGTTATTTCAATTTCATCTCTGGGACTATAACTGTGTGTGCGTGAGTGGATATTATTGTGGGGTCATAGCATGCTACTTATTGATTTTGGACTTAAGTCAAGTATTATGTATGAGTTATGAGACCGTAACGACCCGATCCCTGACCCCGGATCTGGGGGTGTTATATATAGCCAAAAAGTAAGGCTTTTAGCTTTATTTAAAATGGTAAAATCATATGTCATAAAGGCAAGTGGGAAGGATGTAATCCATGACATCATATCAGCTGTGCAAGATTCAAAAATGCCTAGGAGAGAGTGCCTACACGTTTTTAATAATTAACGAATCAATAAAAATGTAAAATGCGCGTACGGACGAGTCGAAATGGGTTTAATCGCAATAAATCGAAAAATCATTCAAAAATTTTGAAATTTTGGAAATCTCCTAGAAATATTCCCAGAAAATTGTGGTCAAAATTTTGCCATGAAATGAGTTGACCAACTATGACTTTTAAGCGACCGATAAATCAATTACGTATCGATTTAAGGGGTCCCGGAGAAAAGTCATCCAAAATTTACGAAATTTATTCTACAATGTCCTATGGGGAAACTAAGGACACATTCAAAGTTTTAAGTCAAAAAGATGAGTGGAAGTATTTTTATGAATTTTTCGAATGTTAAAACAACCTTCCGGAGCGACCGAAAAATTCATTTGTCTTTACGGACAACTTAGACAAAAGTTTTGACTTGATATATATTCCAACATAATATTCCATATGAAATAATGACTATGATGTCCAAGGAATATATAAACTTGAATTAAAAATAATTTTATCCGGATAAATAAGGATTTAAGGGTTTTTCGGAATAAAATCTGTTTTGGGTCTTTTGGCACGGCTTTTGGCAAGGCAATTTGAATATATATATATATATATATATATATATATATATATATATATATATATTAAATAGATATATCAAGAATATTTGAGAGGAAAATATTTAAGAATAACATGCTTTTAAATAAATCGAACTGTTTGACTCGTAAAAGCAGTGTTAGGAAATTCTTGATTTTTGTGCCTTTAGCCAAATGCCTATTTTCTTTTGACATAAATAACTTAGAATATAAAATACCGATATCATGATATTCTCATCCTAAGTGAATGTCGAAAATATGTCGGAAAACATTTTTGGCTGGGTTTGACCATTTTGACTTGAATCACGAATTAAGTCGTCCCATGGGGAGGATTCTAAGTGTATTCCTAAATCTAATTTAATTTTTCTTTTATTTTGACAAATTCCAAAACCTAAAGAGCGAAAGTACTGACTCTGTCAATCTTCCCCTTTTTGGTATTTGTCAAAACTACTTGTGAAAATTAAATATGTGTGTGCAAGTCTACTTCCCTTAAGTGTATGCATGATACAAAATAAAAACTTTGGGTTACTTCCCCTAAATATATGCATTCCATTCATACAAGCATACAATCACACACATAGGCACATAGAATCACATAAACACATAAAGGTGTAAGTTTAGAATTTTACCCCGTGTGATAAGTGTCGGTACTTATCACAAAATATTTTCTTCCCCTTAAAATTTTTTTTTTCTGCAAAAACAAGGTTAGTAGCAACACACAATAATTTTCATTTTATATTCCCGTAGAATATTCTCTTCCCCTTTTTGACATAATGCCAAAAAGTGAAATTAATATTGAGGGAGGGAACAAGGGATTAGGGATTTAGGTGATAAAGTCCTACTTATTACAAATAAGCACCACCAATCTCCTTATTACTCCGAAACCAGTCAAACGTCCATAAATCTTCACAAATTATGGACTGGTTTGAATGAATTACAACTTGAATAGGACTATCCTATAAATACAAGTAAATCTCCCATAATTACAAGAAAATAGATACAACTATATAAATTAATCTTGTAATTCCATGCAATTTCCTTGAAAGAAATATATGGCCTTTAAAAATTTCCAAATTGATCGTAAAGGATCAATAATTCTGCAATAATTAAAATTGTTAAGTAGATTTTCAAGTTGCATATAACAATTTTTTAAAAAAAATATGAGTAGGAGAGGTTCAAATTTTTGCAAATATTCGAGTTTTCCATTTTTAGTCCATTCCAACTCTTTCCTTTTGAGATTCTCTGCAAATATCTAACAAGTTAGTGATTTCGAAAAATGTTGCCTTTAGAGAATCATTTTATAACACTCAGATTGAAAGATTGAAAGAGCATCGAATTATGAAAAATTCGAATAGATCATCCTGCAGAAAACTTTGTTAGAATATGCAAGCAAACTATATTTCTAATCGAATAATTAAATATCCAAGCTTATAAAACCAAAGTGTATAGTCTTTAACTATACAAGCATTCCAAAGCTTTTACCCTGAAAATGTAACTACTTAAAAGTAATTACAACAATAAAATTCGAATAATTTAATCTAACTAAGAAATTTGAAACACTATCTAAGGGTTAAGATTCCAGGTTTCTTATGAGACAAAGTGTTTGAGAATAGACTTTCACTTCCTGCATACAAACAACTTAGTTAGTACATCAACATTTTCTGTAAGTAAAGGCAATGAATCAAAGACAAATGTGATGAATTTGGGAAGGGGGAGGGCAGAGCTCAGGCTTGGCTCATCATTGCTACTAAACAAGACAATGTTAGTAATGTTCTCAAGAATAAATAATTGCAAGGAGAATAATAAAAAAATTGCAATATGTAATCAATTCAAGACAAAGAGAACAAACAGTGCATGTATGCAATAGAGAGCCATGACCAGACACGCTCAAATCCAAGGCACATTCCACTAAGCAAGGCTGCAAGACACCATTCAGGCACAAAAAAAAACTAAGATCAAGTGCAGAGATGATCTTTTCAAAGACAAGTAATCTGGAATGTTCATATAAGCTAAATACTTTCACTTAAGAAGTTTTAGCATATATGTGGCTATCAGCTGAGTGATATATATTGAATCATAGTTGTATCATAACTATAGTGCAATGATTTTCAACATCACTTAGCCACCCTCTTTTCAAGAGGGTACTTGCAAAACAAATAACCAAAAGAAAACAATTAGTAAGGGTCATGAGATGATTATAGTGGCTATCAGTCCAATAAAATAATCAGAGCTAAGTCATAGTGATTGTGGTGAATTTTTGACATCACTTAGCCACCCCTAGGGAGGGGAGTACGTGCAAAACAAACAAAGAAAACCAAGTTAGTAGGGGTTCTTTTGCAGGTTTCGAAAGCCATAAGCAGTCTCATCTTCCTCATACAAAGTGAGTTATGAGACTGGCATCATTTGGCCATCATCTCACCCAACCTTAGGATATGTCAATTTAAGCTCAAGGGAATGCAAAATTTATGCTTTCTAAGAAGTGACTGGTTCATCCTGGGTTCAGATCAAGAATTCTCTAAGGGAATTCAGGCAGTCAATGTAATCAGCAGTATGTGAGGCAAATGTGTCCTAAAAAATGCAGTTTATAATGCAATTTACAATTATGAAAATTAAGTACTTAAAGATTTCTGCAAAAGGGAAGTAATACATTGCATCAACCAGCTAGAAGCATTACATCAGCCAACATCAACTAGAAACAACAATACAAGCCAGTTTGGTACTGGTACCGAAAAGGAAACAACAACAAAGTAGAGCAGTCATCAATTAACAAATGCACAAAATAGATAGTGCATTCATACAACAAAAGCAGATAACTTAAATAACCAACATATAATCGAATCAACTTGATTAAAGGAATCAGAGTTGATAACAGCACTAATATCATTTGCAACATTACCAGAACCATCACCATTCCCAACAACCTCAGGTTTCACAGTATCACCTATCTCAGTATCAAGATCCTTAATGACAACAGATGGAGCAATTGGTTTGGGAGGTGGGGTGTTAGCATCAATTTGAATTTGAACAAGTTGAGATAAATTATTCTCAAGAACACTCAACCTTCCCATAGCAGATCCCAACATAGTCATCACTATATCTACCATCTCAAGTAACTGAGTATATCTCTCATTCAAAGCAAGAAACTGGTTTTTCAAGTCCTTATACTCAATGTCCAACTCATCACACTTAGAGGATAGTTTCATAAGTACAGAGAAGTAAGCAGATAATTGAGCATAAGAAATGTTGGAAACAGGGATAGCAGGGTGAACCACAGAAGGTCCAGCAACAGATTCAGTAGAAACATGTAACACATTTGCAGTAGAGACAGCAGGCATCACAATAGGCATAACAGCATCAAGTTCAACATGAGCAGGTATAGCAGAAATAGCAGGCAAGGCAACAGTCACATCAGGCATGGCAAGAGACACAGGAGGTAAGGTACCAAATTGAACATTCAAAGCAGCAGGCATAGCATTTAGTTCAGGTAAGGGCAAGGTTGTTCTATTCATTCTATCAGAAATGGTGTGTGACACAGAGAAGTAAGGAGGAAGGTTTATATCAAAAGAGAAGTGCTCAAACACTTGAGTAAGTAAGAGACCATAAAGCATGTACCCCAATCTAGCAGCAGAAATCATTTTGGTGATTATCATATAGGGCAAGTTAAAATCAATTTTCTTGTAGGACAACTTATACATGATTTTCATTTCCACAAAACTCATGAGTTTGCCAGCAGTTTGAGAAGGAAAGATATTCACCCTAATGATTTCAGCTAGGGTTTGGTAGAAAGGAGTGAAATGCTCATAATCAATACCACTATCAGTGTTAAAGACATTTGAAGGGACTTCAACTCCACAGAAAACGGAGATGAACAACCTTAGTTCATCAGGGTTAAAAGTGTAAGTCTTGGTCACATCAACTGGACTCAATGACATAACCTTAGGATCTAGCTTAAGTATCTTTCCCAACAACAAATGATCAAGGAGAATAGGCTTCCCATTAATCACAGAAGTCAGGTAGGACACCCCACCAACTCCACTCCCTACACCCATGTTGCAGAAGAACTCTGCCACCAAATTTGGTAGAACTCTCTTAGTAGGATAGACTAACAAAGGGTTCCACTTAGCATGAACAAATAAACCAAACAACTCAGAGTCTCTAGCAAGTTGAACAATTTTACCAGGTTGCAATTTGTTCCTAATAAACCTATTCTGGGCTTCACTAGAGATAAACATAGGGGAATTGTGTTTGGCCTTTTTGTGTTTCTTGTTTTTGGAAGAAGAAGAGTTATCAGGCTGAGAAGTGGGTGAAAATAGGTTAAGAGTGGTATCAACTGGTGTGAGAGACATGGTGTGCAAATGTGTATATTTATAGCAAGTAAGCAATTAAATGAAGACAACAAGAATGAATTAAACATTGCAGTGAGCATACTCTTAAATACACAGGCAAGCACAAATCTCAAGCATGCTGTTGCACAGATTATACAGGCAATGTATACATATAACATATTACAGATCTGAGCAATGAACTGGATTTCTAGAAGTTCAATTCAAATCCAACTAAGGCAGAAAATATTTAAGTGACCACACAATGCAACATTGAACTAAGTAGATATCACCCAAACGGACAAGTCACATTCCTCAGAAATAATCACAAGAATTTAAACAACATTCAGAGTTCTAGAAGGTCATCACACAAACATTACAAATAATATCTAAGTAATGATTAAACACTTATAGATACAAGCAAGAGCAATGCATCTCTACAAATCCATTCTTCCATACAACAACTGTCATTCAATAACACTCTTACCACAAACAAATTATCATGCAAATAACCGACTCTTAAACTCTCAAGGGAGTTAGAGTGAGTATAAGATATCTGAATCAACTAATCAAGGCAATGCAGATTCAAGTAAGTACATATAGACTTGCAATCCAACTTGAAATCAATGACAGAGTTCTGAGAACTCAAGACAAGGCATATACAACTCGAGCCAAGAATACTTCATCAATACATACAATTCAGAAATTTCATGGAAGCATTGTATTAATACTCAAACAACACATTATAATGCAGGGATCATAACAAGACTCAATCATCATATCTAGATATAGATAAAAGTGATCAAAGCTTAACAAGAATTCACACTGACTTGACAAGTATCAACAATAACAGAGCATGCAGACAGCTAGATTCAACAGGTCTCAATTCATCTCAACAATCACAAGGACTACATAAAAACTCACATAATCACCATTCACACAATATCAAACTACAGAAAGAATGTAACAGTGTGTAACAAAGGATTAGAACTTGTGCACCTTAGCTATGGTGGTCATACACATAGCACATACAAAAAAATGCATTTAACAATCAGGAAAAACAAGCATATCACTTTACCAGACTGTGAATCGCTCAACTGAGTCACCGGACTCACTGAGTCAACACCGAGTTAGTGCTCAAATCTTACAGATTCAACACTAGACATCTCTAAGTCACTGAAACACTAAACAAGAATGTTAGAACATGCATATAAATCAGTGAATTATTGAAATCGAAACTAGTGTTTGAACCACTCGGAATCAAAACAAAGGGCTTTTGATATATGATGTTAATAACATCATATCAAGAGCGAAAAAGACACGATTCAATCAAAACTTCATCGGATTGAAGCCTAATTGAAATAGCCAGATCTAGGGTTTGAGAGTATTGACTGGAAAGTGATAACTGAGACCGTAGAGGGGTGAGTTTTGATGAGAGGAACACGATTATGTGGTCCATTTGAACAGACGAGGTCAGAAATGATCGGAATCGGTAAATCGCTGATTAGGGTTCGAGAGAAAGAAGAGAGGCGAGAGAGAACAAAGTGGTTGTCCGTACAAAATGTAGTATATATGATTTAATTTGAACGACTGAGATTGTAGGGTTTTGAGTTCAATGGCTGAGATTAAAGGATATGAAACAATTTTGCTGAAAAATCATTTCTGATTTTCTAAGAATTATTTTAGTGATTTTAAACAAAATCTTTAAGTACAAAATTCTGTAAATAAGGATATAAAAATGCTAAAATCACAGAAAAATAATATTTAGTAAAATAAAAATTAGATCCAAATTTTAAAATTGAGTGCTAAATTTTAAGTTCTCAAATTTAATTAGCTTTTACATTTTTGCTCCGAGTTTTAAAACAACATTATTTCAAGGCCATGAAAAAATTAAGACTAATTAAATTTTATTCGTATTGAAATATTTCAATATGGTTTTTAGCCAAAACATTGCAACTCATAATAATGTCTATTTTTAAACAAATTTATTGCAGAGAAATCTGAATTTTCGAGTACCGAAATCCTAAGAAAATTCGCTCACATAATAAGGTTGAGTGCGTTGACTAGAAAATTACATGATTTATATTTCAATTTCAATTATAATTAAATGTAGAGAAAAACTATATTTAATTATTTGGACAATCCAACATTCCTAAAAGCAATCGCAATTTATCGAATCTTTCGGAATGCAATGGTTTCGTGAATATGTCGGCGACATTATTTTCCGTATCAATATGGTCCATAATAATATCACCTTTGTTGACATGATCACGAAGAAAATGATGTCGTATATCTATGTGTTTAGTACGAGAGTGAGACACCGGATTTTTACTTAAATCAATCGCACTCGTATTATCACACAAAATAGATATAGCATCAAACTTAATCATATAGTCGGCTAATGTTTGCTTCATCCATAAAATTTGAGCACAACATTTTGCCGCTGCTATATATTCGGCTTCCGCGGTAGATAAGGATACCAAGTTTTGTTTCTTCGAAAACCAAGAAACTAATCATCCACCGAGGAATTGACAAGTGCCGCTAGTGCTTTTTCTATCGATCAAGTGACCCGCGTAATCCGAGTCGGAAAAGCACACTAAGTCGAATGGTAATCCTTTCGGATACCAAAGACCAAGTTCAGTGGTGCCTTTAAGATATCTAAAAATCCGTTTAACCGTGGATAAATGAGATTCTTTAGGCGCCGCTTGAAATCGAGCACATTTGCAAACGCTATATTGAATGTCCGTCTACTAGCGGTAATATAAAGTAAACTACCAATCATACCACGGTATTTCTTTATATCAACCGGTTTTCCGGAATCATCCGCCACTAATTTCTCCGAGGGAGACATAGGAGTACTAAGTGGTTTAACATTCTCCATCTCAAATTTCTTGAGCATTTCCTTGCAATACTTTGATTGAGATATATGAATGCCTTCATTAGATTGCTTTATTTGCAAACCTGAGAAGAAATTTATTTCTCCCATCATGCTCATTTCGAATTCTTTACTCAACATTTCCGAGAATTCGTTACATAGTGATTCTTTAGTTGAACCAAAGATAATATCATCTACGTAAATTTGAACGAGCAAGATATCATCACCTTCATACTTCGTAAATAGAGTAGTGTCGACAATTCCCATTTTAAAACCATTATCAACTAGGAATTTGCTTAACCGCTCATACCAAGCTCTAGGAGCTTGCTTTAGTCCGTATAAGGCTTTATAAAGTTTATACACATATTCCGGATGTGTTAAATCTTCAAATCCCGGTGGTTTTCTTACAAACACTTCTTCTTCCAAGACACCATTTAGGAAAGCCGATTTAACATCCATTTGATAGACTTTGAAGCCTTTATGATAAGCGAAAGCTAATAACATTCGAATTGCTTCGAGTCTAGCTACAGGAGCATAAGTTTCATCATAGTCTATACCTTCCATTTATGTATAACCTTGAGCTACTAGTCGTGCTTTATTCCTTACCACTGTTCCACTTTCGTCTAATTTATTTCGAAATACCCAATTGGTTCCAATAGTAGAACTATCGAGTGGAGGTGGAACTAGTTCCCAAACTTTGTTCCAAGTAAATTGGTTTAACTCTTCTTGCATAGCAAGAATCCAATACTCGTCTAATAAAGCTTCTTTTGCAGTTTTGGGTTCTATTTGCGATACAAATGCTAAGTGACTAGCAATATTATGGACTTGAGATCGAATTTGGACTCCTTTAGTTCCATCACCTACGATATTCTCGATAGGATGATTTCTAACCCAAAGTATGTCCGAAGGTAATCCATTATCGACCTCAACTACTTTGAGAGGATTATCGGAACCGTAGTTCCATGATCAAAAGTTTCGATTTTTCTAATAACATTCTCAACGTTATCTTGACAATCTTCTTTTTGATCACTTTCCTCTTCAACTAGGTCTTTATACTTTGATAATGGTTTCGATTCATCAAACACAACGTTCAATGTTTCTTCCACCATTAAAGTTTTAAGATTAAATACCCGATAAGCTTTGCTTGTATTTGAATATCCAAGAAAGACACCCTCACTAGATCTTGGATCGAATTTCGTTAGATAATCTTTTGTATTCAAAATAAAGATTTACTTCCAAAAACCTTGAAGTAGCTTATCTTCGGAGTTTTACCAAAATAAAGCTCGTAGGGAGTCTTCATTTTAATAGGTCGTAGTAAAACCCGATTAATAACATAGCAAGCAGTTGACATAGCCTCGGCCCAAAAATATTTAGGTGGACGATATTCATTAAGCATAGTGTTTGCTATTTCTTATAAAGTTCTATTTTTCCTTTCAACAACCCCATTTGATTGAGGTGTATAAGGAGGAGAAAAGTTGTGAGTAATGCCATTTGCTCTACAAAATTCAACAAACTCGGAATTTTGAAATTCCTTACCATGATCCATCCTTATATAGGCAATAGACGTTTCTTGTTGAGTTTGAATCCTTTTGCAATGATATAAAGGCATCACTTTTTACTTTTAGGAACTCCGTCCACGTATATCGTGAGAAGTCGTCTACTACTACTAGAGTGTATAAACTTCCTCCCAAACTTTGTATGGGTACGGGTCCGATAAGATCCATATGCAAAAGCTCTAGTGGTCTAGTAGTAGACACCATGAATTTGGCTTTATGAGATGCTCGAATTTGTTTGCCAATTTCACAAGCTTCACATATATGATCTTTAACGAAACTGAGTTTCGGTAATCCACGTACATGTTCATTCGAACATATATTTTTGATGAGTTTCATGTTGACATGACCTAAACGTCGATGCCATAACCATGGGTCCTCATTCATGGATACCAAACACACATTTTCGTAGTCATTTAGGTCATACGAATAAACATTCTTACTTCGTGGACATTTAAGAATTAGTTTCCACTCTTTGTCATAAATAGCACAATGAGATGGAAAGAAAATAACTATGCAACCATTATCACATAGTTGACTTATTGAAAGCAAATTGTACTTTAGTCCCGTGACTAATTGTACATAATAAATTTTAAAGCTTTCATTACCAATGTCACCAATGCCAATAATGTCACCTTTGCTACTATCTCCAAAAGTTACAACTCCGGCGGTTGCCTTTCTAATGTTGTTCAACAACGACTTATTACCGGTCATATGTCGAGAACACCCACTATCAAGGTACCACACATCTTTCTTAGCAGCAAAGCACACCTACACAAAAGATTAATTAAATCTTTTGGTACCCTTTTTACTTGAGGGTCCAGGGTCCGGGTGTTAGTATATTATAAGGCAATCGAGTACTTTTATAGATAAATCGAGGCATAGGATAATCAGTCACATAAACAATATCATTTCTAGATGCCTGATTCTTATTAGAGATATGATATGGATTTCTTCTAGGAGCATATCTCGAATTTCCACGAAAAGCATTATTATTACTACAGGGAAATATAGTAATAACAGAATCTCTAGAGTGATTATTAGCACGATAATTACCATGATTATTGCTAGCATGAGCATGAGAGTTTCTAGGGTAAGCATGATGACTCACATTAGCATGTTGGCTCGATCTAGTATTAACATGACTAGCATTCCTAGGCACAGAATGAGCATTTAAGTTACGAGCATGACCATGACCATTTGGATTCTTTGCCTTATAACCTTGATTAGGAACTTTAGAAGAACTAGCGTTGTTGGTACTAGTACTAGCTTGATGTTGCACGTTCCTTTGTTGAAAACTAATCGATATTTGTTAATAATGAAACTTAGGTTGCTTTTTGTCATCCACAACGACTCTTTCTTTATTTTTAGCACCTTTAGTTTTATTACTATTTTTTGAACATCCACCTTTAGGAATCCATTTATACTTCCCCTTTCTTTCACCTTCTTTGGCTTTGCAATAAAGACTTATATGTCCACTAACATTGCAATATGAACACTTAGGTGAAGATGGTTTAGGAGGACTATTCCTTGAAGTATTTGGAAGTGGAACTTCTTGTTTCGGAGGAGAGTTCACATTATATCCCAAACCTTCTCGGTTAAATGGTACCTTCGAGTTAAATACCATACTATCCAATATAGTATTACTCTTGGTGAATTGCTTAACAGTTTTCTCAAGATTTTCCTTTTCGGCTAACAAAGAATTAATCTTGTTATTAAAGAAATTTGCTTGATCAAAGACTTGAGATAAGAGCTTGCTATTATCATTTTGAAGACTTTGATTTTCCACAAGAACCGATTTAAGTTCCGAGACTGCATGTTCTCGTTCCTTTGAATTGGTCTCGAGTAAATCACTTAGTTTTCCAAGTTTGAAATCTTTATCGGATAACATAACTTGAAAATCTAATTCTTTTTCTTTTATGGCTTCGTTTAGCTCTTCCTCAATATCTCCCGTTAAAGCTTGTTCGAGTTCTTTTATCTTTTCACTTAGTATCTCATTTTCGCGAATCAAAGATTCATTTCGAATCTTTAAATTCAACATCTCAACATGGAGATCACTAGTGTTAGTAGATAATTGAACTTTCTCATTTTCCATCTCTTCGGCTTGAATAACCAAGGATATATTCTCAATCTCGAGATTTCGAATAGTTTCATCCTTCTTAGAATTTTCAAGATTCAAGTGCTCTTTTTGAGATGAAATGAATTCGTAATATTCCATATCCTTGACATGGATATCGGTCAAACGAGTGACCTCTTTTTGTAGCTCAATATTCACATCTCGTATTTTATTCCTATCGGAACTAACCGTGATGTATCTTTGGCTAATTTCATCATGACTCGTTTTCAACATTTTTACAAGATTAATAAGCTCCGAGACACCCAAATTTTCATATTCTAATAACTTTATACTTACATTATCACTACTACAAGACGCCACATTATTAGTAGAGTTTAGGGTTACCTCTTGATTAGTAGTGGAGGTTTTCGTTGGTGTGGTCTCATCACCGATCGCCATCAAGCACAAGTTAACAACTTCTTCACTTTGTTCGGGAGCTTCTTCATCCTCGCTTAAGTCCCATCCATTTTCGGCTACAAGACTTCGTCCTTTAGCCAGCTTTGGACATTCCCGTTTAAAGTGACTGGGTTGTTTACATTCAAAACACAAGTCATGTGTTTCTTCACTTGGCGATTCCTTCGGCTTAGGTGGAGAATAATTATTTGAATAATTCGAATGATTAGTACTATTCCCTTGTTGAGCACTTTTGCCTTTGTTAAAACTCGTGGTCGGAAAATTGTTGTTACTCTTATAATTAAATTAGGCCTTCCTTTCGAGTTAAATACACGTTGTTGATTACTCGACTTAAGGAATCCTTTTCCGTATCGTTGAGCTTTACCTTACAAAACCTGACGTAGTTGTCTCGAAAGTAGTGCAATCTCTTGTTCATCGAGATTTTGTAACTCTTCGTTCAACTCATCGTCGTTTTCATCTTCATCGATAAGAATTGCTTTTAAGGCCATGTTCTTTCTTTTGTCTTCCACTTTAGGAAGGGCCTTTTCCGGAATATTATATTCCTCGTAAGCACGAAGATTTCCGAATAAGCTATCGATGGAGTATGAATTCAAGTTATGCATTTCTTTTATTGTGGTAACTTTGACTTTCCAACTTGGAGGTAATGCTTTCAAAATCCTACGATTTTTCTCATTAATAGTATATACCTTTCCAAGTTGTGCAAGTTCATCGACTATACGAGTAAACCTCGTTTCCATGTCGATGATGGTTTCACTTTGGAGGAGTTTAAAATTTTCATACTCTTGTATTAAAGTATCCATTCGGGATTCTTTAATATCTTTTGTACCCTCGTAAGTAATAACCAACTTGTTCCACATTTCTTGTGCGGACTTGCAATTATTAACACGTTTATACTCTTTTTCTGCAAGTACATTAGTAAGAACCATTTCCGGTTTCGCGGCTATGTTCATTTGAGTTTCTTCATCCAGAGTATATTCACTCACTTTCTTTTCGACCATTACGTCGCCTACCTTTTTAGTAGGAGTGGTGACTCCGTCTTCTATGGCCATCCAAACTTTGACACCTTGGGATCTAGCATAAATCCTAAATCATGTTTTCCAAGTTGCAAAGTTTGTGCCATCGAACAAAGGTGGTCGGGAGCTAGAAAGACCTTCTCCGCAACCAATAGTATTCAATTAAGCCATCAAAAAGATGTCCTTTTTACGGTTTTATTTAACGACTTTCTCAACAGTCAATAAACCCGATAAGGATCTACTTTTTGTTGTATTTTCGATTATCTCAACAATCGTAAAATACGGTTAAAAGCACTGCTCTGATACCAATTGATAGGTCCCGTATATGGGTTAGATAAGCTAGAAGGGGGGGTTGAATAGCTTATCACCTTTTAAAAATTTAGAGCTTGGCTTTTTGAAAATTCTTTCACCCTTTTAAACTTCGCTACTTGTCAACAAGTAAATAAAGTGCGGAAAGTAAAGAGCGAAAGAAAAGAGAGTAGCACACGGTCGATTTTATCCTGGTTCACGATGCCCGCAACCCCTAATGGATTCGAACACCCCTACTCCAGTCCCCGAACTCCTCCCCGAATTCGAGCTTTTCTCTACTACAAAGATACTCCTTTATAGTAGGCGGAGAAGCCTTTACAACTCCTTAAACCACTATTTAATTATCTTAGAGCAATACATACACGTATTCTCCTCAAATTAAATAGCTAAATACAAATTACAAAACTTGTCTTGGAACGTAACTCCCCGTCACCTCCTCAAAGACTTTGTAGTATCCCCTGGAAGACTATATACTTCTACAACTTTTCCGGTCTTGGATCTTAGGTCTTAGGTCTTGGACCTTCTCTTTTCCTCATGGTGCAAAGGGTACTAACTCCCCGTTAGTACGCCTAAGACTTGGGTCTTAGAACAAGAGTCACCTCACTGCAAAGATTAGAATACAAGTCCAACAACAACCAAGCAATATATATTAAGAGATATAAATCCGTGCAAGCTAGTATGTTACGGTACTAGTCACGGGGACGCTATTACGCGTTAAGTTAAATATATAACGACAAGGGATAAGTCAAAATAATGGACTTGTCACACAAGCAGTACACACACTTACACACAACACACAAGCAATTAAAACACAACTCACACGTGCGTAAAAGTAACTCGCTTATCTAAGGATAAAACGAGGGCCGCTATTATGCGTTAAAATATTACACACACACACAAGCAAGAATATAAACAAACAAAAAAGCAAACAAGAGTCACAAGTGCTAAGAGCACTTCGGACGAATGGTAAAGAAAGTGGAAGGCCGGATTTTTCAAAGTCCTAAAACAAGTGCAAGTAGTCTTGTTTAAATCCTTGTTCAAGATATAAAGATAAGACAAGTGAGTAACCAACTTGAACAATAAGACTACAAATGGTAGTGTTTTGGCCGAATATAACAAGAAAAGAAAAGGCCAAGAATAAATTACCATCTTGTTTTAAAGAGCTAGCTTGTATAGTCTTGATTTGTTATGTCCTTGTTTTAAAAATAAAACACAAGATGAACAAAGGACTTGGATATACAAGACTAACAACATCTTTTTATTTTTAAATATCAAGTTTAAACCACTTAAGGTAAAAACAAGATGTAAGCTTTTTGTTCTAAATCAAAAGATAGTTAACTAGCCTTTTTAATCCAAATACTCAACTTGGATTAAAGGACTTAAATGAGGTAGATCTCAAATTTCAACCTCAAGAACACACCTTACAAGATGTCAACTATACACTACACGAATATACTTCAAGAACAAGTGTATATTAGTGACAAAATGCAAGAATATTGAATATTAGTGTTAATAAGTGTAGATCTAACCAAACAAGCACTAAACACTAAATATTCAAGCCACCCACCACCACTACAACTATATATACTAGACTTATATATAGGAGAGTGGGGAAATATGAAAACCAACTTGTAACCCTTGAGATCTAGAGAGAAAACAAGAGAAAAAGCTAGTAACGAAGCTAAAAACACACAAAAATAGTCGCCGGAAAAGTCACCGGAAAATGGCTGGAATAAGGCTTTATGGCCGGACTTTTGGAGGCTCAAAAGGTCACTTATAATCTGTTAAAACAAGGTCAAGAGACCACAAAAATATTGGTGACCAAAGGTGTGTTTATGAGAGCAAGAAAGAGTGAAGAAAACAAGCCAAAATGATGTAAAATCAAGATGTAAAAATGGCTTAACACCAAGAAACGTTTTTGAAACTTTTGGGAAGTAGAGAGAATGTTTCTAGGAGTGTTTCTTCAGCATGTGTTTGGATCACAAAGCTTGGGAAAAGAGTGGGGGGGGGGGTAAGGGGCTATTTATAGCCAAAAAAATAAGGCTTTTAGCTTTATTTAAAATGGTAAAAGCATATGTCATAAAGGCAAGTGGGAGGGGTGTCATCCATGACATCATATCAGCTGTACAAGATTCAAAAATGCCTAGGAGAGAGTTCCCACATGTCTTTAATAATTAACGAATCGATAAAAACGTAAAATGCGCGTACCGACGAGACGAAATGGGTTTAATCGCGATAAATCGAAAAATCATTCAAAAATTATGATATTTTGGAAATCTCCTAGAAATATGCCCAGAAGATTGTGGTCAAAATTTTGCCACGAAATAAGTTGACCAACTATGACTTTTAAGCGACCGATAAATCAATTACGTATCGATTTAAGGGGTCCCGGAGAAAAGTCATCCAAAATTTACGAAATTTATTCTACAATGTCCTATGGGGAAACTAAGGACACATTCAAAGTTTCAAGTCAAAAAGATGAGTGGAAGTATTTTTATGAATTTTTCGAATGTTAAAACAACCTTCCGGAGCGACCGAAAAATTCATTTGTCTTTACGGACAACTTAGACAAAAGTTTTGACTTGATATATATTCCAACATAATATTCCATATGAAATAATGACTATGATGTCCAAGGAATATATAAACTTGAATTAAAAATGATTTTATCCGGATAAATAAGGATTTAAGGGTTTTTTGGAATAAAATCTGTTTTGGGTCTTTTGGCACGGCTTTTGGCAAGGCAATTTGAATATTAATATTAAATAGATATATCAAGAATATTTGAGAGGAAAACATTAAAGAATAACATGCTTTTAAATAAATCGAACTGTTTGACTCGTAAAAGCATTGTTAGGAAATTCTTGATTTTTGTGCCTTTAGCCAAATGCCTATTTTCTTTTGACATAAATAACTTAAAATATAAAATACCGATATCATGATATTCTCATCCTAAGTGAATGTCAAAAATATGTCGAAAACATTTTTGGCTCAGTTTGACCATTTTGACTTGAATCCCGAATTATGTCGTCCCATGGGGAGGATTCTAAGTGTATTCCTAAATCTAATATAATTTCACTTTTATTTTGACAAATTCCAAAACCTAAAGAGCGAACGTACTGACTCTGTCAAATATGATTTATTAATAAACTATGAATATACAAGAGAAATTGGAAAATAAGAAAGTAAAACTACAAAAAATAAAAGATGCTTTAAAAGAAGGAATATACTCACAAATAAAATATTTGGAATATAGTGAAAAAGAAATTAAACTAAAAAATGATATAAAAGAATTGGAAATAATTATAAGCAAAGAAGAAACAAAATCTAAGAAAATATGGATAGATATGGGAAATGGATGGAAAAAACGCATTAATATACCAAAAGAATGAACAACCCGAATAATTTTGATAAAATACAAGAATTATGGGAAGAAATAATAGTAAAAGAAAATTTAAAAAAATATAGTAACAATAATAGATGAAATTAGAAACGATCAATCTCAAATAAGAAAGATAATTAGAGAAGAATTGTCTGATTTATGGAATATATCTGAAATACCAACATTTAAAATAATATTAGATAAATTAGCCAAATTAGAAAAAGAAAAGCAAACAAACGTACAAATAATAAAAAATGAAGATAGTAATGACCAATCAGAAATGGTACCCATAAATGCTTTGAGAAGAACTAAGGAACCTATTATGGTAAATATAAGTAAAATGAAACCTAAGATATCAGAATCAGCAGATAAAGCATTAAAAAATTTATCTCTATTACAAAAAGAAGGAAAATTTTAAATGGACAAACAAGAATATAATGTAATAACATTTCTGAGAAATCATGGAAAAGAAATATTAGAAAGAGACAGATATAAGTATGAACCAATAAGAAGAGAATCAAAAAATATAGAAGTTAATATTACTAAAGAAGAAAAGGAAACTATAGAATATTTAAAATTAAAATTAGAAAAATAAGAAAAAGAGTTAGAGAAAGTAAAAGAGGAAAATAATAAACTTAAAGAAAAAACTAATGAAGAATGGTTTAATAAATATAAAAAATATAAAGACAAATATAAAACTGTTAAAAAAGAGCTAAAAGAAACTAAAAGAGAATTAAAACATGTAACATATGAATTACATCAAGAAATGGAAGAAACTAAAAAAGAATTAAATTTCTTAAAAGACGAAATTAAGAAATTTAAAGGAAAAGAATTAATGATTATTGGAGAAAGTTCTCAAAAGAATGATGAAAATACAAGTAGTGATTCAGAAAGTTCAAATGATAGTTCTAATAAAAAATATGTAAATTTTATAGAAGAATCAGAAAGTGAAGGAGGATCAGAAGTAGAAAAGGAAAATAATCAAATAATGCAAGCTTTAAGAAAAATGAATATTGTAAGTGCAATAATAAAAGAAGAACCTGAAAGTGATGAGCCGATAGAAACAGAAATGGAAACAGATGAAACAATGAATGAACATATAGATAATTATCAGGAAGAAGAATTATATGACCCAAATTTAGAAATAATAACAAGAGGTAGTAATAAAATTCCCAAACATATACCAATTGGACAACATGAAGAATTCAAA
The DNA here is from genome assembly GCA_036435485.1 of Saposhnikovia divaricata. Classification (NCBI taxonomy): domain Eukaryota; kingdom Viridiplantae; phylum Streptophyta; class Magnoliopsida; order Apiales; family Apiaceae; genus Saposhnikovia; species Saposhnikovia divaricata. The sequence goes on from JAZHRN010000131.1 coordinate 20,713,739, forward strand.
GAATTTGTAGGATCAATGTTACAAGGTGTTAATTTAAATGGCTATTTTTTTAGACTTAGATAATGTATATGAAGAACAAGAAATTAGTAGAAGAATTACAGATTGGAATCTTGGAACTTATATAGCTTTAATGAGTTCTACACATACTAATAATTTAGAATATATTTATGATTTAATATCTAAAACATTAATAGGAAAGGTTGCATACTGGATAGAATCTATAGATTATCAATTAAGAATTGAAGTAATGAGAAGTGCAGGAGATTGGAAATCTATGTTACAAATATTTGATATGATATTAAAAAGAGAATTTTTAGGAGAACCCTGGATAGTAGCCAGAGATCAAGTATTATTGGAAAGAAAAATAGAAATAATAGTGAATTTAAACAATATGAAATGTTGTAAAATAAATAAATTACCAGAATATACAATAAGTTTTACTAAATTCTTTTATGAAGCTAGATTTCTACCTGAAGAAAGTCTAGTATATCAACAATTATATTATGATCACTTACCAAGTCAATATAATACTGAAATAACAAAAGAATATAATAAATTAGAACCGAGAGAAAATACTCTAGGAGAAAAAATAAGAGTGTTAAGAGGATATCTTATGAGAAAATGTAAAGAATATAGAATACAACAGAAAGTTAAGAAAGATAAAAAATTAGGATTAAGAGAAATATGTGGATTAACTGAAAAAAGATAAGTATTTGAATGTGATAATAAACCTTATAAAAAATATAAGAAAAAATATTGGAAAAAGACTCAAAAATATAAAGGTTATGGTAAAGATTATAAACCTAAAAATTATAATCCTTATTATAATAAGTATAAAAGGAAAAAATTTAGGAGATTTAGAAATACTAATGATATGGGCTGAAAATAAGCCCTAAAGACACATTCAATATGGCATTAATTAGGCCAAGAATGGTCCAAACGTGGGGCCCACCAGATGGGCCCAAAACCCCAATTATAATATTAATTTCTTAATTAATATCGGGGGTAATAAACAGCTCAGCAATAAGAGTTGGATAAGGATATTATTTCCACCAGACTTAGCCACCAAGGCATCCAATTCAACATGGAAACTGATTCCTATAAGGAATAGATCTAGAACCTTCCTCAAGGAAGACTTGTCTACCAAGTCTCTGACTCCTACCATAATTCTAGGGCTTCTCAGCCTATATAAAGGGTCTAACCCCTCATCTCAGCACCACGTTTTTTGGGCAGAGCTCAATACGTCACTTACGTTTTGGCTTAATCCTCGGATAAGGACGTACAAGCCACTACGTCCTAGGTGAGCTCTCGCCGCCATAGCCTCGAGGGCACCATCACCTAGAACTACGTCCTGGCTTGATTCTCAATAACGAGATACGTAGGCACTCTGTGAGGACCGATCAGTCTCGTAACACGGAAACAGCCATTAAAGCTCGAAGCTCAACCACCCTAGCATTAATTACAAATCGTAACCTAGTTTTTATTCCACAACATTTGGCGCCGTCTGTGGGAAGACAACATCAACCATGATTAGCACACGAAGAACTGCACCAAGCTCTACCGAAGCTTTACCAATCAGCTTCGCTCCGCCTCTTACCTCTGGGACAACCACGTTTGAACAAGGGACGATCCCCCAAACTCAAGTTTCTCAGCCTCCAGGGACGAATCCCCCTGCTGGGAGTACGATGCCTATGGTTGTCCATCCAGATCAGGGAACCAACTATCTTCAGATGGTGATCTCTCCCCTGGTTGATCCTAATCACCCTCCATCTGGGGTACAGATCCATACTACGGATCTCCTCATGAATACGAACCCAATGTATGGGCTGCCCAACTACCCCCCTATTCGAGAACCTGGACTGAGTGGTCATGCTTTGCAGATCCGAGATCGCGAGTACCTAGACTACTCCGACCCCTATACTACTGATTCCACATCTGAGGATGACGATGATGACCGTTACGAAGCCCCAAGGAGGCGACGTGCTAGTAGAGAGCCCCGAAGGAGGGCCCGAAGAATCCATGATGGACCTCCACAAATGACTGAGGAAAGGATCAAGGCTCATGAGGCTGAGATCCAGAGGCTGAAAGATGACGCCGCCAGAGAGCAAGCAAGGCAGAATCAAAGTCTGCATCGACCTCCTCCAATCTCAGGAAGGGTTCCCGTCATAGATCTGGAGAGGTCGTCTAGGAGACGAAGAATGGCCGATACCTCAACTGAAGGAGCAACGAGGGCGGAAACCCCCAGAAACAACCCCAAGGATCTGATGCCGCTAGATCTTGATGATCCAACACCTCCGTTCACTGAGGAGGTGATGAATGCCCGCATCTCAAAGAAATTGAAGATGCCGACGATCAAAGCCTATGATGGAATAGGCGATCCTGAAACTCATGTCAGGACGTTCACAGATGCACTGCTATTGCAGCCTGCGAGCGACGCCTTAAAGTGTAGGGCGTTCCCTCAAACCCTGTCTGGCATGGCTCAAAGGTGGTATAGCCGCTTACCTGCAAACTCAATCGGCTCGTTCAAAGAGCTGAGTGCCGCCTTTGTCAGCCAGTTCATTAGTGGGAGAGTTCATTAAAAGTTCTGCATCCCTTATGTATGTGGTGCAGGGGAAGAACGAGAATCTGAGGGATTACCTCAAGCGGTTCACCAAGGAGACGCTGAATATCACTGATCTGGAAAATAAGGTGGCCATGGTAGCCCTGGAACACGGAACCACTGATCTCTTCTTTAAAAAGTCTTTGGCAAAACATCCTCCTGAAAATATGGCCGAGCTCCAACGGAGGGCCGACAAATATATCAAGGCCGAGGACAGCATGAAGAAAGAAACCACATGAGGCAATGGCAAGGTTTCTAATGATTCGAAGAAGCGAAAGTAAGAACAAGAGTATGATGCTAGGTACAAGTATCCCCGGACTAGCAAGGATTCTGATTCACCCCCGAAGAAGAATTTGGGACCAAGATTCAATGACTATGCGAGACTGAATGCTCCTAGGAGTCAGATCTTGCTAGATATTGAGAAGGATAAAGATTTCCGATGGCCGAAGCCACTTAGGGGTGATCCCACGAAAAGAAACAAAGATCAATACTGTAGGTACCACCGTGATGTGGGCCATGATACCGATGATTGTAGACAGTTGAAAGATGAGATTGAGTTCTTGATCCGAAAAGGAAAGCTAAGCAGGTTCACGAAGAATGATGATCGTGGAACCCAAAGAAGGGACTATGACAGGAGAGACAATGACAGGAGAGATAAAGATCGTGATCGTGATCGTAACCCACAGCCCCGAGGGCCAGTTGTTAATATGATTTGGGGAGGCCCGACAGCGGCCGGCACGACTCGAAACTCTCGAAAAGCGTATGCCAAAGAAGTAATGCACATCGTGGGAGAAGCCCCAAAACGTGCCAAGACTGAAATAGCTATTGGGTTTGATGATTCAGATCTCGAAGGGGTAAAGTTCCCCCATGACGACCCGTTGGTCATAACTCCTGTGATTGGAAACTCGGAGGTGAAACGAGTCTTGATCGACAATGGAGCTTCTGTTGATATCTTGTTTCACGATGCGTTTGTGAAAATGGGGTACACCGATTCTCAGTTGACCCCCACCAACATGCCAATCTCCGGATTTAATGGGGTTGAGTCCAAGGTTGAAGGGACTATTCAGTTACCCATGACGATTAGACAGGAACCTAGAGAAGCTACTCAGATGCTGAATTTCCTTGTGATCAAGGCATCCTCGACCTATAACGCAATCCTTGGAAGGACTGGACTTCATGCATTCAAGGCTGTGGCCTCCACATATCACATGAAGATTAAGTTTCCAACCAGGAATGGTGTTGGAGAACAAAAGGGTGATCAGAAGATGGCAAGAAGTTGTTATGTATCCGCGTTAAGGGCTGATGGAATCGGGGGGCAGGTACTTCCGATCGAAGACATGGATGTCCGTGGTGATGATGAACACAGAAGAAAGCCAGCGGAGGACTTAATACCTATTCCTCTGGAGCTAGGCGACCCTGAGAAGGTGACTTATATAGGAGCCTCTCTGAAGGAACCCCTGAAGGGCAAATTGATAGCATTCTTGCAAGAAAATAGCGATGTGTTTGCCTGGACAGCAGCTGATATGCCGGGGATTGATCCCCAACTCAAAACTCACAGATTGAATGTCGATCCTAATCGAAAGATAATACAGCAGAAGAAGAGGAACTTTGCACCTGAAAGGCAAGAGGCCATAAAGCAAGAAGTGGAAAAGCTCTTAGAAGCTGGGTTTATTGAAGAGATTCAGTTTCCAGAATGGTTGGCTAACCCTGTGATGGTCAAGAAAGCCAACGGTAAGTGGAGGATGTGTATAGACTTCACCGACTTGAATGATGCATGCCCTAAGGATTGCTTCCCTTTACCTAGGATAGACATGTTAATAGATGCCACAGCTGGACATGAGATGCTGAGCTTCATGGATGGGTTCAGCGGCTACAATCAGATTAAGATGCACAAGGATGACGTCCCTAAGGTATCTTTCATAACTGACTTTGGTGTTTTCTGCTATCTTGTTATGGCTTTCGGTCTAAAAAATGCAGGAGCTACTTACCAACGACTGGTGAATAAGATATTCGCCCATCTGATTGGAAAAACCATGGAGGTCTATGTTGATGACATGCTAGTCAAGAGCCTGTTCAAGGCAGACCGCATTAAGCACCTCAGAGAGGCATTCGAAGTGCTGAGGCACCACAAAATGATGTTGAATCCAGTCAAGTGTGCCTTTGGCGTTGAATCAGGAAATTTTTTGGGTCTGATGGTTTCAAAGAGAGGCATAGAGGCCAACCCTGACAAGATTAAGGCAATCTTAGACATGGAGCCACCACGCTCTATAAGAGATGTGCAGAAGTTGACAGGCCGGGTAGCGGCTTTAGGAAGATTCATCTCCAAGTCTGGTGACAAATGCTTGCCGTTCTTTCAAGCATTGAAGAAGGTGAAAAATTTTGAGTGGACCTCTGAGAGCCAAGAGGCCTTTGAACAACTGAAGAAGTACATGGTTGAAGCCCCATTGCTGGCCAAACCTAGTCCCGGGGAGACCCTTTATCTATACCTGGCGGTATCCGAGCAAGCGTTGAGCGCCGTTCTTATTCGAGAAGAAAAGAAGGTCCAGAAACCTATCTATTATGTGAGCAAGGTGTTGCACGGGGCTGAGCTGAATTACTCTCCCATTGAAAAGTTCGCCTTGGCTTTGATAACAGCCTCGAGGAAGTTACGCCCGTACTTCCAGGCACATAAGATTGAAGTCCTAACGGACCAACAGTTGAGAAACATATTGCATAGCCCAAAGGCTAGTGGAAGGCTAATCAAGTGGGCGATCGAACTTGGAGAATTTGACATCACGTATAAGCCTCGAACAGCCATTAAGGCTCAGGCATTGGCTGACTTCGTGGTTGAATGCACCATTAGCAACCAAGAAGTCGGGGGGCAGGAGATAATAACAACCCCTGAGAAGCAAGATAAAGATGGAGAACTTGAACCTGATCAGAAGGAATATTGGGTGCTCTATTTTGATGGAGCATCAAAAACAAAATCTAGTGGCGCAGGCTTAGTGTTGCAAAGCCCCGATGGGTTCACAGTCGAATATGCTTTGAAGTTGGACTTTCCTACTACCAACAATGAAGCTGAACATGAGGCATTGATAGCTGGCTTAGGTTAGGCAAGAATCATGAGGGTCAAGAATCTCAAGGTCTGGGGAGACTCAAGGCTTGTAGTATCACAAGTGAATGGCGAGTTTGAGGCCAAGGATGAAACCATGGCAAAATATCTAAGGATCGTGAAGGGTGTTATGACCCAATTTGAGGAATGCTATGTGGAGCACATCCCAAGAGAGGAAAACGTTAAGGCTGATGCCTTGTCAAAATTCGCTTCCTCTGAAATAGAGAATTACGCAGGGAATGTTTACTTCCAGGTCTTGAAGGCCCCGTCCATCAACTCTAAGTTGATAGCACCAATTAATCTAGGAAGCTGTTGGATGGATCCCATCAAAGCTCACCTTGAAACTGGATGGCTTCCTGACGATGCCTTGGAGGCACGAAAGTTGTCAGTAAGAGCATTGAGATACGCCCTGATCGAAGGCATTCTCTACAAGAGATCGTTTGTCATCCCATACCTGAAGTGTTTAAGGCCCCATGAGGCAAGAGAAGCGCTGGAAGAAGTTCATGGAGGGATCTGTGGACAACACTTGGGGGGCAGAGCCCTAGCTCACAAGATCCCTCGTCTAGGAGTCTATTAGCCAGAGATGTTGGCTGATGCAAAAGATTATGTTAAGAGATGTGAGAGGTGCCAAAAGCACGCTCCGATTGTAAGGCAGCCGCCTGAGATGTTGACCTCGATCAGCTCCCCTATTCCGTTTGCAATGTGGGGAATGGATATACTTGTTCCCTTTCCCGTAGCATCTGCACAAAGAAAGTTTTTGATAGTAGCCATCGACTACTTCACTAGGTGAATTGGGGCTAAACCCCTAGCCAAGATAACCACCAAGCAAGTTGCCCAGTTCTTTTGGGAGAACGTGATCTGTAGATATGGAATCCCGCGAATCCTTGTGACGGATAATGGGACACAATTCAACAATGAAGAATTCAAGAAGTACTGTGAGGAAAATGCTATTGATCTTTGTTTTACTTCAGTAGCACACCCGCAAGCTAATGGACAGGCAGAGATAGCCAATCGGATAATCCTTTATGGACTGGAGAAAAAGGTCGAACGCTCAAGAAACACTTGGGTGGATGAGTTACTGCTTATACTTTGGGCATATCACACCACTTGCAAAGTGACAACTGGAGCGACCCCGTTTTTTGTTAGCTTATAGAGCCGAGGCAGTTGTGCCCCTAGAGATCATGCATGCATCACCTCGAGTTGAGGCATATGAGCAAGAGACTAATGAAGAAGGCATGAGGCTTGCGCTAGACCTAATTGATGATGTTAGGGACGAAGCAAATGCCCGGAATGCAGAGCATCAGAAGAGAGCATCCTTCCACTACAACCGAAGGGTTAAGGAGAGGTTCTTTCGGCAAGGCGAACTGGTTCTAGAGAAGATAGAAGCTTCTGGAATTGGTCAGAAGGGAAAGCTAGCCCCTAATTGGGAAGGGCCGTATCGAGTCAAGAAGACGCTAGGATCGAGATCCAGCTTCTGGATCCTTGAAAGTCACGATTGACCAAAATACTAAACTAAGATCGAGATTCAGCTTCTGAATCCTTGAAAGTCACGATTGACCAAAAAACCAAACTAGGATCGAGATCCAGCTTCTGAATCCCTAGGATCGAGATCCACCTTCTGGATCCTTGAAAGTCACGGGTGACCAAGATACTAAACTAAGATCGAGATTCAGCTTCTGAATCCCTAGGATCGAGATTCAGCTTCTGAATCCTTGAAAGTCACGATTGACCAAAATACTAAACTAAGATCGAGATTCAGCTTCTGAATCCCTAGGATCGAGATTCAGCTTCTGAATCCTTGAAAGTCACGATTGACCAAAATACTAAACTAAGATCGAGATTCAGCTTCTGAATCCCTAGGATCGAGATTCAGCTTCTGAATCCTTGAAAGTCACGAGTGACCAAAAAACCAAACTAGGATCGAGATCCAGCTTCTGAATCCCTAGGATCGAGATCCAGCTTCTGGATCCTTGAAAGTCACGGGTGACCAAAATACTAAATTAGAGATCGAGATCCAGCTTTTGAATCCCTAGGATCGAGATCCAGCTTCTGGATCCTTGAAAGTCACGGGTGACCAAGATACTAAATTAGGGGTCGAGATCGAGCTTCCGAATCCTTGAAAATGGCCGACCATGACACCTGAAGGAGCCATGGCCGACCACCTCGTAGCCGACCACGGCGTTTTGGGATGCCTCGGCCGACCACGAGCTAAACGACCACGAACCGGCCGACCAAGGCACGCTAAGGAGCCCCAGCCGACCAGCCCGCAGCCGACCAGGTGCCGGCCGACCACCTGGGATCAAGGCCTCTCGGCCGACCAGGTGTCAGCCGACCACCTTGGTTCGAGGCCCTTCGGCCGACCAGGTGCACCGTTTATCGTCGAGATCCAGCTTCTGAATCCCAAGGATCGAGATTCAGCTTCTGGATCCTTGAAAGTCACGGGTGACCAAAATACTAAATTAGAGATCGAGATCCAGCTTCTGAATCCCAAGGATCGAGATTCAGCTTCTGGATCCTTGAAAGTCACGGGTGACAAAAAATACTGAATTAGAGATCGAGATCCAGCTTCTGAATCCCTAGGATCGAGATTCAGCTTCTGGATCCTTGAAAGTCACGGGTGACCAAAATACTAAATTAGAGATCGAGATCCAGCTTCTGAATCCCTAGGATCGAGATCCAGCTTCTGGATCCCTAGCCGACCAGCCTCTGGCCGATCACCTTGGATCAAGGCCCCTCGGCCGACCAGGTGCTAGCCGACCACGAACTAGCCCTCGATTAGAGATCGAGATCCAGCTTCTGAATCCCTAGGATCGAGATTCAGCTTCTGGATCCTTGAAAGTCACGGGTGACCAAAAATACTAAATTAGAGATCGAGATCCAGCTTCTGAATCCCAAGGATCGAGATTCAGCTTCTGGATCCTTGAAAGTCACGGGTGACCAAAATACTAAATTAGAGATCGAGATCCAGCTTCTGAATCCCTAGGATCGAGATTCAGCTTCTGGATCCTTGAAAGTCACGGGTGACCAAAATACTAAATTAGAGATCGAGATCCAGCTTCTGAATCCCTAGGATCGAGATTCAGCTTCTGGATCCTTGAAAGTCACGGGTGACCAAAATACTAAATTAGAGATCGAGATCCAGCTTCTGAATCCCTAGGATCGAGATCCAGCTTCTGGATCCCTAGCCGACCAGCCTTTGGCCGATCACCTTGGATCAAGGCCCTTCGGCCGACCAGGTGCTAGCCGACCACGAGCTAGCCCTCGATCCGGCCGATCGCGGGTTAGTTCGTGGTCCTGAATCTTGATTTTTCAGCAAATCTCGGGTAGTTTCTGGACCTAAATCTCGATTTTTTCGGATGGTTTTTAGAGCACCGTTTAGCACCATTTAGTGTCGATTAGTGCCGTTTAGCACCGTTTATCGCCGTTTAGCGTCGTTTAACATCGTTTAAACGTCGTTTAAGGCTGTTTAACACCGTTTAGTGTCGTATTAGTGCCGTTTAGCACCGTTTATCACCATTAAGCGTCGTTTAACATCGTTTAAACGTTGTTTAAGGCTGTTTAGCACCGTTTAGTGTCGTTTAGTGCCGTTTAGCACCGTTTATCGCCGATTAGCGTCGTTTAACATTGTTTAGACGTCGTTTAAGGCTGTTTAACACCGTTTAGTGTCGTATTAGTGCCGTTTAGCACCGTTTATCACCGTTAAGCGTCGTTTAACATCGTTTAAACGTCGTTTAAGGCTGTTTAGCACCGTTTAGTGTCGTTTAGTGCCGTTTAGCACCGTTTATCGCCGATTAGCATCGTTTAACATTGTTTAGACGTCGTTTAAGGCTGTTTAGCACCGTTTAGTGTCGTATTAGTGCCGTTTAGCACCGTTTATCGCCGTTTAGCGTCGTTTAACATCGTTTAAGCGTCGTTTAAGGCTGTTTAACACCGTTTAGTGTCGTTTAGTGCCGTTTAGCACCGTTTATCGCCTTTTAGCGTCGTTTAACATCGTTTAAACATCGTTTAAGGCTGTTTAGCACCGTTTAGTGTCGTATTAGTACCGTTTAGTACCGTTTATCGCCAATTAGCGTCGTTTAACATTGTTTAAACGTCGTTTAAGGCTGTTTAGCAGCGTTTAGTGTCGTATTAGTGCCGTTTAGCACCGTTTATCGCCGTTTAGCGTGGTTTAAACATCGTTTAAACGTCGTTTAAGGCTGTTTAGCACCATTTAGTGTCGTTTAGTGCCGTCTAGCACCGTTCGATGTTGTTGGCATAATCTAACATCATTGTAAACGCGTCGGTCGCTCCACGCTTTACATCAAAACGATATCAAAGATAAACCCTGACCCGAGTCTCGAGTTAGACAAGTAAAACTTCAAGGAAAGCCTGATCAGTTTTCCTAGAAGTTGGGGGGCAAATGATATGGGCTGAAAATAAGCCCTAAAGACACATTCAATATGGCATTAATTAGGCCAAGAATGGTCCAAACGTGGGGCCCACCAGATGGGCCCAAAACCCCAATTATAATATTAATTTCTTAATTAATATTGGGGGTAATAAACAAATCAGCAATAAGAGTTGGATAAGGATATTATTTCCACCAGACTTAGCCACCAAGGCATCCAATTCAACATGGAAACTGATTCCTATAAGGAATAGATCTAGAACCTTCCTCAAGGAAGACTTATCTACCAAGTCTCTGACTCCTACCATAATTCTAGGGCTTCTCAGCCTATATAAAGGGTCTAACCCCTCATCTCAGCACCACGTTTTTTGGGCAGAGCTCAATACGTCACTTACGTTTTGGCTTAATCCTCGGATAAGGACGTACAAGCCACTACGTCCTAGGTGAGCTCTCGCCGCCATAGCCTCGAGGGCACCATCACCTAGAACTACGTCCTGGCTTGATTCTCAATAACGAGATACGTAGGCACTCTGTGAGGACCGATCAGTCTCGTAACACGGAAACAGCCATTAAAGCTCGAAGCTCAACCACCCTAGCATTAATTACAAATCGTAACCTAGTTTTTATTCCACAACAACTAATAATACTAGAAATAAATTTAGAAATAAGAGAAAGTTTAGAAGAAAGCCTAATAATAAAGGAAAAGATAAAATAAGTGAATGTAAGTGTTGGAATTGTAATGAAAAAGGACATTATGCTAATAAGTGCCCCAAATTAAAAGAAAAATGTGTAAAGTATATTAATTCATCAAAATTTATAATGAATCTTGAACAAATAAAAGTGGATAATGATAAATGGTATAAATATGAAGATTTTTATGTAAGTCAAACTAATAACAGTGAAACGGAACAAGAAAATATAAATTACTATTCTACAGATAGTAACTCAGAATAATGGTAGCAATCTATGTAGAAGCATATGCATAATATAAACCCGAAAAATTGATAAAACAAAAAATATTTATAGATAGCGAAGAAGATTTATGCTTAGCTAAAGGAGTATTAATAAAAACATAGATGGAAAAGATCAAAATTACATAGAACTAGGGTAACAGGATTTAATGAACAAAGAAAAGAATTAGATACAATTGCAGAAAATATGACAATATTATTAAATAAAAAAATATTTAAACTTCCCTTAATATATCAAGAAAATAATATGAAACAATCAATATTATTAGGAAATAATTTCTTAGATCATTTTAAAACTCAAATAGTAATTTCAGATACTTTAATTTTTCAAACTCCATGTAATAAATGCATAGTATTAAAAAGAATATTACCATTAGGGATAAAAAGGATAAATACCCTAATGATTGACAGAAATAATAATCTACAAGAATTAATAGCTAAATATAAGGAGTTATTAAAACCAATCTTGGGAGAAAATCCAGTACAATTATGGGATAAAGAAAAAATATATGCTGAAATAAAACTAGTAAACCCTAATGATATAGTACGATCTAAAACTATTAGATATAGCCCAAGTGATCAAAAAGAATTTGAAACCCAAATAAATGAATTACTAGAAATGAAAATAATACAAGAAAGTAAAAGTCCACATAGTAGTCCTGCCTTTTTGGTAAGAAAACATAGTGAACAAAAAATAGGTAAGGCTCGGATGGTAATAGATTATAGAGAATTAAATAAAAAGACTGTATTTGATGGATACTTTTACCATATAAAAGAAATCTTATTAACATTCTTGGAAATAAAAAAATGGTTTAGTAAATTTGATTGTAAAAGCGAATTTTGGCAAATAAAACTAACAAAAGAATCAAGACCTCTAACAGCTTTTAGTGCACCTCAAGGTCACTACGAGTGGATGGTACTTCCTTTTGGATTTAAAAATACCCCACAAATATTTCAAAGAAGAATGGATCAAGTATTTAGAAAATTAAAGATTTCTGTATAGTCTATGTAAATGATATATTAATATATAGTGAAACCCTAGAAGATCATATAAAACATTTAGATCAATTTATAGAAATTGTAAAACAACATGGAATATTACTTTCTGAAAAGAAATCAGAATTATTTAAGAATAAAATAGAATATTTAGGATATATTATTGATAAAGAAGGTTTACAATTACAAAATCATATAGTATCAAAAATACAAAATTTTAAAGACAAATTAGAAAACAAGAAAGAGGTTCAACAATTTTTAGGAATAATTAATTATGCATCAGATTATATAAAAGATTTACCACAATTAAGAAAACCTTTACAGGAATTAACAAAAAATAAAAAACACTTTCAGTGGATAGAAGAGCATGATAAAGCCGTTAAAACCCTTAAAGAAAAGGTGAAGAATTTACCAAAGCATATAATCCCTATAGAAACTGATCAATTAGAATTATTTACGGATGCAAGTGATATAGGATGGGGAGCAGTCCTCATAGCTTATGAACAAAATGATATTGATAAAGAAAAACCCCTTATATGTGGATATGTAGGAGGAACCTGGAAACCTAATGAAATAAATTACCATATAAATTGTAATAACCGCGAATTTTTGAATAAATTTTTCTACTCGATATTTAATTTTATTTAAGAGCGATGCACTAGTATATTTTAATTAGCGCGTTTTTGTAAAATTTTGAAATTTATATATTCGTATGTAAGTAATATTATATTATATCTATTTAATTATATTTATTTGATGTTTATTAAAATTAGGAAATTTAGGAAAATAGGATTTTAGTTTTGGGTCAAATTTATTTTAGGAAACGAAATTAGTGTCTCGTTTTAATTAGCCAGCAGGAGGGAAACGAGATTATTGAGGAGACAACTGTTTCTTTTCACCTAACACGGGCTTTAATTTAAACAAAACACAATCATTGTTTTTGTAATTATTGTTTTGTGGCACTTCCTTTTGTTCCCCACGTTTTGTCTCTTCAAGTGTTATAAACAGAAAACAATCCCTTTTATCAACCCCATATTCCAGAGTCAAACAAACCGAGCTATATACATACATAATATACAGGGTGAGCTTCACTTTCTTTTCACCAAACAAAAACCGACTCCTTTTCTTTCTATTCAACAAAACTCGGAACATATTTATATCTATATAATCAGTTTAACCACAGGTAGTCATCTTCTTTAGTTTTGTTTTAATGTTTTATGCCCGATTAATACTAGTACTTGTATTGTTATTCTTGGCTTTGTTGTGAGTATTGTGGTGTAAATTCGATTTGTACTTAGAGATTTAGGTTGGTTTGTGTCCGATGTTGGTTGTGTTGGGGGTTCGGAGGTTGTAAGTCAGAGAAGAGGGAGAGAGGGGATAAAGGGAGAGACGAGGAGAGAGACTGGAGAGATTAATGGAGATTTGAAGGGAGACTGAGAGAGGGAATCGGAGATGGGGGGTCGATCGTGGGTTTGGGTGAAGACAGCCACCACCGAATTATGGTGGTGGTGGTAAGAATTTGGGGAGAGCAGGGGAGGGAGAGAAGGCAGGAGAGAGAGGAAGAGAAAGAGGGAGAGAGGAAGAAGAATGGAGAGACGGAGATTTAGAGATGAGGGAGGCAGAGATGGCGAGAGAAGGGAGGGGAGGGAGATGGACAGGGAGAGATGGAGAGATGGATAGTGAGAGACAAGCGGAGAGATTGAGGGAGAGAGACAGTCGAGAGAGAGAGAGAGAGAGAGGTGTGAGCGGAGAGAGATAGAGAAAAGAGAGAGATCGAGAGAGATTGACGCAGAGAGATGAGAGATGGAGTCGAGAGAGGTTGAGGGAGAAAGAGCAGGAGAGAGATTTGGGGAGAGAGGGCAGGAGAGAGAGAGAGAGAGAGAGAGAGAGAGAGAAAGAGAGAGAGAGAGAACGGGAGAGAGATGCAGGGGAGGGGGAGTCGCTCGGTGGTGGGGGCGTGGGGGCGCAGGTGGGACCCACGTACCACTGTAGCAGTAGAAAATAATAATAAAAATTAATGTATCAATAAAGATTAATGATCGTATATTTTATTAGGAATTATATAATTAATAATAAAAAGGGTTCAATTACTGTCATTTAAATTGAAATATTTTAAAATTGGAATATTATTTTTAAATTGTGAGAATTAATTAATTAAATAAAATGGTGATTGATTTATTAGTTAAATAAAAATATTTTATGATTATTTGGACATAATTAGAGATTTAATGATGTTAAATATAATTGATATGGTTAATATCAGTGTTTAAGTTTTACAGGGAAAAACAGAGTTTAACTTGAAACAGGAAGCAATCAGAGTTTAGTTAAACTCTGACAGTTAGAAGCTGAACAGAGTTTGCTATACGCTGACAATAGAAGCTTGACAGGGTTTGTTAAACTCTGTCTGGAGGAAGCGTCTACTTGTCAACAGTGTTTGAAGAATTATTGAAGATAATTATGGAAGCAATATCTTTGAAGATTGGATAGCTGTCAAAGAGATTGAGTTGACTAAGGAGACGAGTAGCAATCGTAATTGATATCAATTGTATAGCTAATTTATAGGAGTATCAATTATCGATTGTATAGCAGCTGTATATTTTATAAATACAGTTAGGTTAACCCTAAAAGGGTATCGATCATGTAATACAATATCTTTCATTGTAACCTAAGCAGCTCTCTGTGATAATTTACATCACTGAGAGAGAAGTTAATTCAAACAGTTTTTTAAAGCTTTTAAAGAACTTATTGTTATTCTCTCATACTTAGTTGATTATAAGTGTGTATTCGGCCTAACAATTGGTATCAGAGCTTGATCTGTTAATTTAATACAGTTTAAGATCCACACACACACAACTATAATCAATGGCAGAAATTCCTCCTCCTACATCAGGCTCTAGTGCTGAGAAGGCTCAACCTGCAACTGTGAGTCGATATGAAACAATCAGGGTTCCTATTCTTAAACCAGCAGAATACTCAACCTGGAAGGTGAAAATGGCTATGTTTCTGGAAGTTACAGATCCAGAATATCTTGACAGAATTTATGAAGGCCCTCATAAGCCTACAAAATTATCTGTTGTTGCTGCTGGACAGGAAGCTAAATCTATTCCAAAGGAGAAGAAAGATTTGACTCCTGAGGATATTTCATCCATTGGAAAGGATGCAAAGGTTAGACATCTTCTTCATAGTTCATTGAATAATGTTATGTCTAACAAAGTGATCAACTGTAAAACTGCAAAAGAGATTTGGGATGCTCTAGAGGTCAGATGTCAGGGAATTGCTGCAATTAAGAAGAATGGGAGGAACATACTCACACAGGAGTATGAACACTTTGAGGCTAGATCTGAAGAATCAATGACAGAAACCTTTGACAGATTCTGTAAGCTACTTAATGATCTGTCACTGGTTAATAAAGAATATGATCTGGAAGATTCAAATCTCAAGTTTCTTCTTTCTCTACCTGAAAAGTGGGATGTTAAGACAACCACTATTAGAGACAACTATGATCTGGCTGATACTGATATTGATGAGATCTATGGGTTGCTCAAGACTCATGAACTAGAAATGGAACAGAGAAGTAGAAGATCAGGCAGAAAGTCAAAATCTGTTGCTCTAAGAGTTGAAGAAAGACCATCAAAGAAGGAAGCATCAAGGAAGAAGGCAAAAGGAAAAGCTTTGGTCATTCATTCTGAAAGTGAGTCATCAAACTCTGATGTTGACTCAAATGCAGATGAATCATCTGATTCTGAAGATGATGAGGAAATGATGGAAATGGCTGCTTTGATGGTAAAGAATTTCAAGAAGATGGGATTCAAGAACTTCAAGAAAGGAAAGAGATTCTCCAAGAATGATTCAAAGTTTGACAGGAAGAATTTCAGAAAATCTGAGAGAAAGGATACCAAATCTGGGAAAAGAGACAAGTCTGAGATTCAATGCTACAAGTGTAAGGAGATGGGTCATTATGCTTCAGAGTGCAAGAAGGGTAAAACTGAGAAGGCACTCTTCACTAAAGGCAGAGATTGGGCAGACACCTCTGACTCAGATGAGGATGTAAACTATGCTCTCATGGCACTCTTCATTTTCTCTGCATCAATATTATATTGATGCTATTTTCAATTAGAAGATGCAACTAAACATATATGACAAAACATAAGGTCACATTCTGGTTATATTTTATCATATATATATATATATATATATATATATATATATATATATATATATATATATATATATATATATATATATATATATATATATATATATATATATATATATATTTCTGATATTACTATTTGTGCTTCAAGTTCTCTTTTAAAACTTGTTTCAGTGGTATTGCTCTTCTAATTCCAACCTGTACTGCAGATTATTTTTATTTATAAAGTCATAACTTTAATTTCTGGCTATTTATATAAAGTTTTAGAGTTATGCAACTAAGCTAATTCTTGTACCCAACCTTCTGACTAAGTTAGTACCACGGTGGGTTTCTGATCAGCGTATATGTTTAACAAAGACATGCGTAATCAATAACGTAAAGACATGCGTAATCAAGGTTAATAACAGATTGACTACCAGCAGTAGTATATTAGGAATAACAAAATTAAAGAACATATCCGCAAAATGATAGTAATAGCTGAGAAATCAATATATACCTTAATATCATCCTATATTGCATCTTTCAATCCTTCAGTAACTACATCCCAACTCTCGATATTAATATCAACTCGGAATCGAACAACTGATCCTACGTACTTCCTGAAATCTCCACCCATGTCCCCAACTGGGTCACCTAGATCATCAAAATCAATGCTACACTCTGAATTTTGCAATCAATGCAGAAATCGCATAATTTCTTTATGCAATTAACACAAATAAGACGCAAAATTGTTTGATCATAAGTAGGCTGGCAACCAAAATGCTCATTGTGTAGTTTAAGATGATTGGACAAAGCACACAGAATTCACCCCAGACCTTATCAAGTTGGAACATAATTTTAAATACTAAACAAGAAGAATGCATAGTGAATAGAAGCAATTTGTCAGTGATTCAAGATTCAAGCATCTGGAAGAAGCACTCAAAATTACGATCACTTATTTCGACTAAATTAATTCTGAACAACAAAATGGCCTCAAATAGAAAAACAAATTATGCACTCACAATTATGCAATATCACACAGAGAAGACTAGTAGCAAAAACAGAGTGCAAGAGCAGGTTTCATCAAATAGACTTGTAAATGAAGCAATGAATTATCAAATGCACAGGTTGACAAAAAATATACTGTAAGCATAGTCTGCAACATATAAAATAAGAACAGGAACTTTAATTCATCCATAGTGACTCACATATCTGATAAATTTGGTCCCAGATTTCTCATTAGCACGTCTTTTATTTCTTTGAAGTGACAAGGAACTGCCTAAGGCATTGCTCAGTAGCACTCTGGTCCTAATCTTATTACGTGGGGGGAGTAAATGTCCTACCACTAGATGTACTGTTAACTGGGGTTTTCTAGTCTGGTTAGCCATTAGCATGGTATTAGAAATAGTAATTAATCCATTTAATTCCTATGACTGATGAGTAAGTTTACTACCGGAAACCATTAGTCTAGTGTCCGGTGGAACATTATTTTATCAAGCTGATTGCCTATATTGTTGAATCACTTTTGTTTATTTTTTCCTGTTTTATACTATGAATTAAATTGCTTCTTTTGAAACCTATATGTATAAAGTGAAATGATAACTTAGTGTCTCATATTGAATTAACTATGCAACAAATGGAAATAGCTAAGAATCTAATTCAGGATGCTTAGCCTATAGACGGTAAGCAGGTTTCAAGTAGTAAAGGATAGTTCAAGTAGCCTTCATGGTAAAAATGATACAGGCCATAAAACAAGGAGCAGACCCAAACCAATCTCTAAAGAGACAGGCCATAAAACAAAACACACACGCAGTGAAACACAGAAAAAAAAAATCCTAAACCCATATGGCCATATACACATACGGCCTTCATCCCAACAGAATAAAACCTAGATAGTCAACTCGAAATCGAAACAGTAATCTAGTTCATATAAAGTTATGTATACTCGTATAAAAACAACAAAATAAAACACTACTTCAATCAACCAATTAAATATATGAGAAACCAAGAAACGGGTCATCAAATATTCAATCGGGTCAACCCAAATAATCACAAATTCACATAACCCATATATACATACATGTATATACATACATATACCAAAAAAACAAATCGACATAAATAAATGTAGAAGGGATACAATACCAAATTGATACAAGAAACCCCTCTTTATGTTGATACAGAAACCCTTAAGTACATACCCTGATTTTGATAGACCAGAAAATCGAGCAATTGAACCCAGCAATCCAGCAGTTCAGAGAAGAATCCCGGCCGATGCTTAATACCTGGCAATTGAAGGTATTTATGAGAGAGAAGCGCTATAAGTGAAGTACTGTATTGGTCGGTCCTAGTCTCCTGGAGAGTTGTAATTCTGTATGGCAAATTGGCAATTTAGCAAAAAAAAATAAAATCAAAGGGTTTAATTAAGGATTAAAAATATTTTCATACTTATTCATAAAATTATTTTTATATTATAAAAAATTAATATTGTAATTGATTTAATGTAATATTTTAATATTTCAAAATAAATAAATATATTAAAGTTTTTTGTCATAGTATAATGCAAATAATGAAATGTGATTCGAATAGAGTTTTGTCATACAAAATGATTCAAAATATTAAGTAGGAATTATTCCATTTTTATTATTTGTGTAATGAAAATATTAAAATTTAATTTTATAAATTTAATTTTATCTGAATAGACTTCTATCTTAAATATTTATTTAATGTTTATATTTTATATATTTAAAATAATTATATATTATAATAATATTAAATAAATTCCGATCATTTTGATTAATCCCCGATTAGCCGATTAATCCATATTGCGTGCCTTCACCGACTACTTCCAAAATATTCCTCTTTTTATAATACCGGTCATTATTCATAGTCATTTAAAAAATTCGCTTTCAACTTTCCGACGTACCCTTTTCCTTACCAAGATCTTTATTAATGAACGATGTTGTTTGCCCAATGACCAATAATATCTAACTTTTTTACTAAAAAAAGCACTTTTTTTAGTAAAATTTAATTTTAAATTTAAATTGTAAAATTTAAATTTTACTCATGTCACCACTAAAATAATGGTTAACATTGTTTATAATGTAAAGAGTTGAAAAGATTGGGAAAAAAATGGATAAAAGTGTTTGTATTTTAATACATAAAAGATAAAAAGTCAAATATTAGGAAAAAAGAAAAAAACAAGCAACTTAAACACGGCCATGAGGACTTTTGACAAAAAAAAACAGTACCAAGGACTCGAACTCGAGTCTTCTTGTAGGAAACCACGCACAAACGCCAACTGGACTACAGGCCCAATTGTTTAAAAAGGCATATTAGTTAGCTTTTATTACCAGCAGAAATATATTGAAACCACTCATTTTTTATGTATATTTTAACTTTTTCTATAATTTTTATTTAAAGATTTAGGCGTCGGCATTCCTGGCCCGACGCTATAGGTCCACTATAAATTATCTTTTGCGTCGGTTGAGTAATAACCGACGCTTATTTGTCGATTTTAGGCGTCGGTTGAGTAAACGCCGACGCTAAAGGGTTGGTTTTTAAGCGTCAGTTGACTCAAGACCGACGATAAAGGGTTGGATTTTAGGCGTCGGTTATTTATGCGACGCTAATGGTTGGTTTTAGGCATCGGTTGAATAAAGACCGACGCTAAAGGGTGAGTTTTAGGCGTCGGTTGTTTCATGACCGACGCAAAAGACCCATCACAAATGACTTTAAGCGTCGGTTAAGCTAGAAACCGACGCCTAAAGTAAGTATAGGCCACGACTCTCTAGATAACCGACGCCTAAAGTGCGACACTAAAAGCCTATTATGTACTAGTGACTGTTGATGAAGCTGAGGATTCTGAAAACAAGGTACCTCTAACTACCTATGCTTATAATACTGATGATATAACTGAATTAAGAATATATCTTAAGGCTTTGCATATCAGTTATAGGGATCAGACTTTAGAGAATGAGAGAATTAAAACTGAGAATTCTGAACTCAAAGAGAGAAATAAGGTTGTAGAAGAAAAACTTGCCAACATGCAGCAAGTTCAAAAGGAGAGAGATGATGCTGTCTATCTTGAACAAGAGTTGTTAAGTCAGTATAAACAACTAGAATCTGGGTTGGAAAAGGCAAATCACATTATTAAAACTTGGACTCACTCAGGAAAAGACACTCAAGAAGTTTTTCAATCTGACACTGTAGGTCTAGGTTATTCTGAGAAAGATGAACTTATGTTTCAGAATACAGTCACGATTAGACCACCTCTTCCACCTAAGAAATTTGGAACATTTGTTGATGGAATAAATGAACCTAGATTCGAAGGTGGAAAAGAAGCTGTTAAGAAAGAACCAGTAAAAACTAGTGTTAAACAGGTTAATATTGGTTTAATGATAGATAAACAACTTAAGCATAAGCTTAAGGAGTTAAAATCTGTTAAGAAACAGAAAGTGTCTAGAAAGAACAGAAATGGTAAATAGGCATTACTCAAGGCAATTATCCAATGCTTGCTACTTTAGCTCCAAGAAAGACATGTCATAACTGTGGTAGTACTAACCATCTTGCTAGTTTTTGCAGGAAGAACAAAGACATTAATTCTTTACCTTCCAAGTCTGAAGTAAAGAAAGATAATGTTAGAACTAAACCACAGACTTTATGCAAACACTGTGGAAGTACTTGGCATTCTATTTATACTTGCAGAAATTATCATGCTATTTATCATAATTACTATGAACTGAAACCTAATCTGAAATTGGTTAGAGTTAATTCTGCAAGTGTAAACTCTGATAAAGTTAGCTTAAACTCTGATAGTGAAAATTCCGCTGCTAAAGCTAACAAAATTAAGAAAGCCAAAGGATCCAAGCAAGTCTGGATCCTTAAATCTAATCCTCGTTAATTGTTTGTGATTGCAGGGCATCAGGGAAAGCATCCTAGTAGTGGACAGTGGATGTTCAGGACACATGACTGGAAATAAAGCCCTGCTATCAGAGTATGTGGAGAAGGCTGGCCCAAAAGTTTCCTATGGAGATGGCAACATAGGACATACTCTAGGATATGGCAATATTAATCTTGGAAGTGTCATCATCACAAATGTAGCTCTGGTTCCAGGACTCAAGCATGATTTGTTATCTGTGAGTCAAATCTGTGACAGAGGTTTTCATGTAGATTTTCAACCTGAATACTGTGAGGTTATCAGCAAAACCACAGGGAAAGTTGTTTTAGTTGGACAAAGGCACAACAATATCTATGAAGCAAGCTTGTTGACAAACTCTGATGGAAAAACAATGTGCCTGTCAACAAGAATATCCAATGAGGAGAGTTGGAAGTGGCATAAGAAACTCTCTCATTTGAATCTGAACAACATCAATGAGCTGATAAGAAAGGATCTTGTTAGAGGACTTCCAAAGTCTTTGTTAAATGTTGATGGTCTGTGTGATTCATGTCAAAAGGCCAAACAGAGGAAGACCTCTTTGTAGAGCAAGTCTGAATCTTCAATTGTTGATCCATATCATCTGTTACATGTTGATCTTTTTGGACCAGTAAATGTCTTGTCAATTGGAAGAAAGAAATATGCTCTAGTTATTGTTGATGAATATACCAGATACACTTGGGTGTATTTTCTAGCAAAGAAGGACGAAACTGCATTAACTCTGATGGAGCATGTAAAACTACTGGACAAAGGATCAAAACACAAAGTCAAAATAATCATAAGTGATAATGGAACTGAATTCAGAAATGCAACAATGGAAGAATTCTGCAAGAACAGAGGATTGAAGCAAGAATTTTCTGCACCTGGTACACCACAGCAAAATGGTGTAGTTGAGAGGAAGAACAGAACCTTGATAGAAGCTGCCAGAACTATGCTTGATGAAGCAAAATTGCCAACCTATTTCTTGGCAAAAGAAGTTCAAACTGCTTGTTTTACTCAAAATTCAACACTGATCAACAAGCATGGAAAAACACCATATGAGATGGTGAGGGAAAAGAAGCCAAACCTGAAATATTTTCTTATTTTTGGGTGCAAATGCTTTGTATTGAAAACTCATCCTGAACAGTTCACCAAATTTGAGTTGAAAGCAGATGAAGGAATTTTTGTTGGCTATCCAGTGTCAACCAAAGCATGCAGAGTTTATAATCTGAGAACAAGGGTGATTATGGAATCTATTCATGTGTCATTTGATGACAGGAAAATCACTGGACTTGAAGACGTTGATGAACATGATCAGTTGCATTTCGAAAATGAAGATCTAATCTCTGATGAAATAAACTCTGATGACACTAGTCCAACAAACTCTGTTGATGCAAACTCTGAACCTCTACTGGTACATACAGAAGAAATAGTACAGTCTGGACAAAGAGGAGAACCAGTTGAGGGGGAGCATGATCATAGTGATGACTCAAATTCTGTTAGTGAGTCAACTGAAAATTCTGGATCAAATTCAAACTCTGAAAGTCCAAATTCTGACAGTTCAAACTCTGAGAGATCAAATTCAGGGGGAGCCTCAGAGAATGAAGAAAGGCATCAAGATAATCAGGAGAACATTGATCAAGGGGGAGGATCAACTGTTGACAGAAGTCATTTACCTACAGCTAGGAAATGGACAAAATCACATACACCTGATTTAATCATTGGAGATCCAGATGCAAAAGTTAGGACAAGAAGTGCTACAACAAATGAATGTCTGTTTCATGCATTTCTGTCCAAATCTGAACCAAAGAAAGTGAAAGAAGCTCTTCAAGATGCTGACTGGATAACAGCAATGCAAGAGGAGTTATATGAATTTTAGAGAAATGAAGTATGGACCCTGGTACCTAGACCAAAGAATAGATCTGTTGTTGGTACTAGATGGGTTTTCAGAAACAAAACTGACAGTGATGGGGTTGTTACAAGAAACAAGTCCAGACTTGTGGCCAAAGGCTATTCACAGCAAGAAGGCATAGACTATGATGAAACTTTTGCTCCAGTTGCAAGGTTGGAGGCAATAAGAATCTTTCTAGCATATGTGTAATATCCCGTTATTTCAGAATAATAATAATATTAATAATATTAATAATAATAATAATAATAATAAATATAATAATAATAATAATAATAATAATAGAAAAAGAATGAATAAAAAATTACTAAAAAGTTAGGTATTAAAATTGAATTTAAAGATATTAGTCTAAAATATAGATGAGATTCTAAAACTAGGATAATTAGTAAAATTGGAATTAGAGTTTTAAAAATATACTAGATTAATTCTTATATAGAGCATTAATTTCTTTTTGTACAAGTTAGTTAATCAAAGATAAGATTTGTTATTATGGGAAAGAAGCGTGAGAAAATTTTAGAAGATTGATATCATAAATAGGATATTTTATTTTAAGAATTACTTGGGGAGGTTGTAAAATTATTAGGATCAAT
Organism: Saposhnikovia divaricata; assembly: GCA_036435485.1. Taxonomy (NCBI): domain Eukaryota; kingdom Viridiplantae; phylum Streptophyta; class Magnoliopsida; order Apiales; family Apiaceae; genus Saposhnikovia; species Saposhnikovia divaricata. The sequence continues at coordinate 20,737,329 of JAZHRN010000131.1, forward strand.
TTTTAGAATTACCTTATTTAATTAGGGTTTGTAAGACATTATAAATACATCATATTCTCCTTCTCCATCTTTTATAACAAAATTCGTAGGTCTCCTTCACACATAATTCAGCAGTTTTGTAAAATTCGTAGAAAATTCATCGTAAGTCGAAATTCGTTGATTCTGGACTTTTCGGAAAGATATTTTCATGCTCTACAACTTTCGTGTTTTGAGTTTTCCAAGAAAACATCGTTTAGAGGGTCAAAAAGGTTAAATACAGATCTGATCAGAATTGTAATCATGGAGTCTTTCAAGATTTTAGAAGTTTTGCTTCTGAGGGGTTGCTACATGTGTTCTTATGTGATTATGTGAATTCTTGATTTGCGTAATTGAGGTAAGTAACTATTCGTTGCTCCGTATTAATTTGAAACATGCTTTACAATATTTGATTACATGTTTTTGAATATTTATATAAGTAATTATCTGTTGCTCCGTATAGTTGTAAGTAACTGTCTGTTGCTCTGTATTATTCTGAAGCGTGCTTTATCTTGTTTAATTACATGTTGTTAGATATTTGTTTTAGTTATCGAAAATATGATATTGATATGTGATTGATAAGATAAGAACTTTGTTTTGATTCCCCAGTTTTAGTTGCGTATCGAATCATAGAATCCGGTCACTGAATAGTGTGACATATAGAATCATAGAACTAGTTTACGCACGTTCCGGAACACATAGATACCTTGTTGAGTTTGACTTAACGAGGGACGTAAACTGGCCCCCATCGAACCATCGAATTATAGAAGCCGTGTCACCGGCATAGTGTGACCGTAATTTAGAACTGTGGGAATTAAAAGAAGAATTTGATGTTAAGATTTATTTGTTCGGTTCGGATTTAGATTATGTGAGTTATTGAAAATATGGTGTACATCGATTTGATACTTGTTATAGACTATATTGTGTGAATTTTTATCGTAATTGTTATCGAGTATGTTGTGTGAAACTATGCGATAGATGTTATGTGCTACAAGTGAAAATCGTGTTTTTGAAAAATATAAAAATATTATTTTGGGTCGTCAGACGATAGTTGCTTGCTGGGCTTCGTAGCTCATTCTTTTAATATTTCAGGTTCGGTGTACGATCGAGTTTGCTAGCGTCGGAGTTCGAGGACCTTAGAATTGGGCTAGATTGACTTTTCGATAGATGTTAGCTGCGCTTTTGTAATTGACTTTTGGTTCAATAAATTGTAATTTGTTTTAGTTTTCAATTTAGAATTAATAGTCCGAAAAGTCGGGCTGTTACAGTTGGTATCAAGAGCAGGCTGTCCTACAGAGTTTGTTAGGTAGGGGACTATTACATTCCCTAGGATGCGATCCTATAGACTTTCGCTTAGGTGTAGATACGTAGAATAGATGTGTCATAAACATTTGGAATATAAGAGTTTGAGAATTTGGGGGCCAAATTCTTTTTAAGGAGGGTAGTATGTAATATCCCGTTATTTCAGAATAATAATAATATTAATAATATTAATAATAATAATAATAATAATAATAATAATAATAATAATAATAATAATAGAAAAAGAATGAATAAAAAATTACTAAAAAGTTAGGTATTAAAATTGAATTTGAAGATATTAGTCTAAAATATAGATGAGATTCTAAAACTAGGATAATTAGTAAAATTGGAATTAGAGTTTTAAAAATATACTAGATTAATTCTTATATAGAGCATTAATTTCTTTTTGAACAAGTTAGTTAATCAAAGATAAGATTTGTTATTATGGGAAAGAAGCGTGAGAAAATTTTAGAAGATTGATATCATAAATAGGATATTTTATTTTAAGAATTACTTGGGGAGGTTGTAAAATTATTAGGATCAATTTTTAGAATTACCTTATTTAATTAGGGTTTGTAAGACCTTATAAATACATCATATTCTCCTTCTCCATCTTTTATAACAAAATTCGTAGGTCTCCTTCACACATAATTCAGCAGTTTTGTAAAATTCGTAGAAAATTCATCGTAAGTCGAAATTCGTTGATTCTGGACTTTTCGGAAAGATATTTTCATGCTCTACAACTTTCGTGTTTTGAGTTTTCCAAGAAAACATCGTTTAGAGGGTCAAAAAGGTTAAATACAGATCTAATCAGAATTGTAATCATGGAGTCTTTCAAGATTTTAGAAGTTTTGCTTCTGAGGGGTTGCTGCATGTGTTCTTATGTGATTATGTGAATTCTTGATTTGCGTAATTGAGGTAAGTAACTATTCGTTGCTCCGTATTAATTTGAAACATGCTTTACAATATTTGATTACATGTTTTTGAATATTTATATAAGTAATTATCTGTTGCTCCGTATAGTTGTAAGTAACTGTCTGTTGCTCTGTATTATTCTGAAGCGTGCTTTATCTTGTTTAATTACATGTTGTTAGATATTTGTTTTAGTTATCGAAAATATGATATTGATATGTGATTGATAAGATAAGAACTTTGTTTTGATTCCCCAGTTTTAGTTGCGTATCGAATCATAGAATCCGGTCACTGAATAGTGTGACATATAGAATCATAGAACTAGTTTACGCACGTTCCGGAACACATAGATACCTTGTTGAGTTTGACTTAACGAGGGACGTAAACTGGCCCCCATCGAACCATCGAATTATAGAAGCCGTGTCACCGGCATAGTGTGACCGTAATTTAGAACTGTGGGAATTAAAAGAAGAATTTGATGTTAAGATTTATTTGTTCGGTTCGGATTTAGATTATGTGAGTTATTGAAAATATGGTGTACATCGATTTGATACTTGTTATAGACTATATTGTGTGAATTTTTATCGTAATTGTTATCGAGTATGTTGTGTGAAACTATGCGATAGATGTTATGTGCTACAAGTGAAAATCGTGTTTTTGAAAAATATAAAAATATTATTTTGGGTCGTCAGACGATAGTTGCTTGCTGGGCTTCGTAGCTCATTCTTTTAATATTTCAGGTTCGGTGTACGATCGAGTTTGCTAGCGTCGGAGTTCGAGGACTTTAGAATTGGGCTAGATTGACTTTTCGATAGATGTTAGCTGCGCTTTTGTAATTGACTTTTGGTTCAATAAATTGTAATTTGTTTTAGTTTTCAATTTAGAATTAATAGTCCGAAAAGTCGGGCTGTTACAATATGCTTCTCACAAGAAATTCAAGGTTTTTCAGATGGATGTGAAAAGTGCTTTTCTGAATGGAAAACTTGAAGAAGAAGTGTTTGTTGAACAACCACCAGGATTTGTAGATCCCAAGTATCCAGATTATGTCTACAGGCTTGACAAGGCACTCTATGGACTTAAACAGGCACCAAGAGCATGGTATGAAACTCTGGCTCAATTTCTCTTAGAAAGTGGGTTCCACAGAGGTACAATTGATAAAACCTTGTTCTATTTCAATCTTGGTAGTGATCTGTTATTAGTTCAAATATATGTAGATGACATAATCTTTGGATCTACTAATGATAAACTCTGTAAGAAGTTTGCCAAGCTCATGCAGTCTAGGTATCAAATGAGCATGATGGGAGAGCTCAGTTATTTTCTAGGGCTACAGGTGAAGCAAACAGATGTTGGAATTTTTATCAATCAAGCAAAATATACCAGAAATCTTCTCAAGAAATTTGGCATGCTTGACTGCTCATCTGCAACAACTCCCATGGCAACAGCAACAAAGTTGGATAGAGACACAGGTTCACCAGTGGATATGACAAACTATAGAGGAATGATTGGGTCTCTTCTTTATCTAACAGCTAGCAGACCTGACATCATGTATGCAACATGTCTTTGTGCAAGATTTCAGGCAGATCCAAGAGAACCACATCTAACAGCTGTGAAGAGAATCTTCAAATATCTTAAGGGAACCATAACTTTAGGTTTGTGGTATCCAAGAGAATCAGACATCAAGCTTCTTGGTTACTCTGATGCAGACTTTGCAGGCTGTAAGATAGACAGAAAAAGTACTAGTGGATGTTGTCAATTTCTTGGTGATAGAATTGTTTCTTGGTACAGCAAGAAACAGAAATCAATCTCTACATCTACAGCTGAAGCGGAGTATATTGCTGCTGGTAGCTGTTGTGCACAGATTCTATGGATGAAGAATCAATTACTGGATTATGGATTGAGGTACAGTAAAATACCTATTTACTGCGATAATCAAAGTGCTATTGCTATGACAGGTAATCCAGTACAGCATTCAATGACCAAGCACATCAGCATAAGGTATCATTTTATCAGAGAACATGTAAAGGAAGGGAATATTGAGCTTCATTTTGTGTGTACAGAACAACAGCTTGCAGATATCTTCACCAAACCATTGAGTGAAGCCGTATTTACAAGGATGGTAAATGAACTATGAATGGTCTCTGGCTTTGACTAGAGATATTGGTTAGACTCAAAACTCTACTTATGTACTGTGTTGCTCATATTTCTGTGGTATGTTAAACTCTGATATGCAAACTCTGCTCAATGACTGTTTAAGTCATACACTGTTAACTGTTGAATAAACTCTGAGAAACTCTGATAATGTTTCTTTCTGAACATAAACACCGATGAAGATACATGTATGAAACATTACTCTTAGTAATTAATCATCAATCCTTCTAAGTTATCTGTGATCTAATCTTAAACTGTGCAGGAAGTTAACACAGCATGATACTATTCTATATTTATAGCATCTCTTAGTTTATTTATCCTAAACTCTGAGTCTGTAAATACTGTGTGCATTGCCTCTCATAAATAATTTCTGATTTTGATGAGCTCTAAACTCTGTTAGTTATACACTGTTAAATTAAATTATGTTAATAGAATAACCCCAAAGCTAAAATATATAGATTGTTATAACTCCTTTGAGATCATGTTTGTAACTAAGATGACCCAGGAACTTACTGGTATATAGTAATGGCTAAAATTCTCTAATTTTTGGTGACTAGTCGAAAGCTAGGAAGAACCAAGAACGTATCAAACTGATAAGGGCTAAAATTATAGGATTTTTGGTGACTAGTTTCAACCTCTGATTACCGGAGAAAACCAAAAAAAAAAAATGGGGGTTATAGATTAATTAAATATTACTGTATATATACTATTTACTACAGAGTTTAGCATTCATCATATATTCAGTGTTTACTAAAAGAGTTTGTGCATCTAGTGTTTTCTGATTTACTTTATGGATTTTATGAAATACTAGATGCTATAAATACTGATTCAATAAACTCTGCTCTACACACACTCATTTTCACATCTGTGCAGTGTTTGAAAGGATAACAGTAATTAAGTTGGAGAATTGATAAACACTGTTGGATTTTGTTGAGTACTCTAAGGTAATATTTTATTTTAGACAAAACATTTACTTGGAGTACACAAAGAGTTTTTGAAATTTGCATGTAATATGTGCCAGTTGTTTAATGGTGTCAGACAGTTAAAGCTTATTGGAAATAGGAGAGAGAATGGCAGTAATAATAGGCATTATTACTGCGCGTGTAAATAATTGTTCCACTATTTATGTGACACGTCTCCCACTCACACACTTAACAAGAAATTGGTTGCGTGTTTAATGTCTAAAACGATTGGGTTTTGATTTTCAATTACAGATCTAATCAAAATCATTTCATTATTCACTTTTTCATCTTTACATCCACGAACACACAACATCACACACAATTTCTTTGTTACTTTCACTTAAGCATTTTCACAAACACTTTTCCACACACTCCCTTCTCTATTACACTGTTCTAATGGCAACCAAGAATTTTGTGGCTCAGGGATTAACTTTTGTTACAAACAACTATGCTGCAATACTAGACACTGCTAAAGCCCCAGAATCATTTCATCTGATTCAAAACTTCTTAAGAGACTCTGAAATTGGTCAGGCTCTTGTCCAACCAGAAAAACTCTCGGCCACACAAATCTCTCCCTTCTGGAGAAACTCTTTTTATGACGATGGTGGAGAGAATGGGACTCCATCTATTGTGTTTACCTATGAAGATCAAGAGTTTGTCATAACTCCTACAACTGTTCGTGAGGTTTTGGATTTTGACACTCACACTTCATACTCTGTGGCTGTTGAGAGTCAATTAAAAGAAATGTTACAGCAAATAAGGTTCTCTGCTCCTTTGGATAAGATTGGAAATGTCAAAAGACCAGGGCTCAGGAAGGAGTGGAGCTTTTTCTTTGATTGCATTACTCGAGCGTTTGGCAAGAAGGTCACCAACTGGGATGCAATTCCTGGTGAAAGTCTTCAAATCGGGTATTCTCTTCTTAATGGGAGTAACTTTGATTTTGGTCGTTTAGTACTTATGAATTTAGGTGAAAAACTTGCAGAGTCTAATACAACTGTTTATTTCTCACGTTTCTGTCAATGTTTATTCTCTGCTTGTTTACCTAATTTGCCAATTTCTGATGAGGATGTTATACAACCTTTTCAATGCCATAAGAGAATGTTTTCTGATTTAACAAATAAGGATGCTAACAAAGAGCAAGTACCAGAGTTTATCTATCCTCTTGCCCTCAGAAACTTTCTCAACCAACCACACGAACCACAAGAACCACAAGAACCACAACCTGAACCAATCATTGAACCTCCACAGTCACCACCTCAACCCACAAACACTGAACCACCTCAAACCATAAACACTGAACCAATCACTAAACCTACATCTCCACCCACCATTACTACTACTTCACAACCACAATCTTCATCACACCCTCAACCTCAACCACAATCCAAACCAAAGAAATCAAAGAAAAGCAAGGCTATAAGGCCATCAAGAAAACAAAGGATTGCTGAAGCTTCTAAGCCAAAGAGGGCTAGAAAGGAAAGGGCTAACAAACCTAAATCTCCATCTATACTTGATGATTCTGTCTCAGAAGAAGAGAGAGCAGAATTGAATCCTCCAGCTAAGAGAAGGAGAGTAATTCTTGAAGACTCTGATGAAGAACTAAATGTTGAAGCTCCAGAGGATATTTCTAAGGAAATACCTGCTGTTGAGATAGATAGAGATGGAAATGCTGATGCTCAAATGGATGAAATTCTTGAACCATTGTTCCCATTCTCTGAGAACATGGACATTCCAATCTCTTCACATGCTGTATTCTCTGAGGCAACTGATGCAGTAAATCAAACCACTGTGGTACATAAAGAAACAGTGGCTTCTCATACTAAGTTAATCTCTGATGCTCATCAATCTGTTGAACAGGGTGAGGAAATTGATCAACCACCCATGGAGACAAACTCTGAGCCTATTGTACAACCTGCACAGGATGTTGTAAAACTTGTTGCAGAGAATGTTGAACCTACTACTGAAACTGTTGCAGAGGATGTTGTTGAGAATGTTGAAACTGCTGATGAATCTATTCCAATTCCTGAATCAACTGTTCATGTTTTAGCTGAAATTGAAGTTGAAACTGAAGGGAATACTGAGTCAAGCTCTTCTTAGAGTTTACCAGTACAGACTGATGCTAAAGTTAAAGCTTTTGCTGGTGCTTCAAATCAAGCAGATGCTGAAGAAGAACACTATGAACAATTTTCAAATGACTGGTACAAGGAAACTTGTATCTTTCCTGTTGCAAGAGCAGCTGAATTTGTCAAGAGAACTTCCAGAACAATTACAAATCCAGAGATTCTATCTTGTCTCAAGGCTACAGTTGTCCAAGTGAAGACTCTCAATTCTAGGTTTGATCTTTATCAAAAGGCAATTTCTGATGTTCGAGGTGATGTTGTTAGAGGAGATGATATGATTAAACTTGACAACAAGAACAAATTTCAATATCTTTCTCAGAATCAAGAAACTTTGTCTCACAGGCTGAGCAAAGTTGAAGAAAACCAGAATGCTATGTCTTTAAAGATTGATTCTATTGCTACCTCCCTGGAGTTAATCACATCAATTCTTATGCCTGATGATGTCAAAAAGGGGGAGAGAGTTACTAAAAACAAATGCAAGCAATCTCAAACTCTGATCAGAAAGGATAATGCTGGAGATGGAGGAGCAAGTAATAAAGGCAGGGGCAAAACTGAAGAACTTCAAACTCTGAAATCTAGCAAGTCTTCTAAATCATAGTTTGCTGGGATAAACACTGATACTCAAGGTACTTCAAAGACCAAGAGTTTGGTATTCTCTTCTAATCCACAGACTGATGAGGAGTTGGCTGCTAAGTTATTTATTGAAGAAAATGAGGAAGGAGCTACTATCGAAGATATTAAAGCTGAAGAAAAGAGTTTACAAGAACAACATCTCAAAGCTTTAAAGTCTGGAAAGTTAAAGAAAGGAAGCTCCTAGGCCTGTTCTTAAAGGCATTGTGATCAAGGAAAATGTTGATGCTGGTCAAAGATCACATTTATCAAAGAAATCAACAGATGCAGAAGCTAAACTCAAGTTGAAAGGCATTGAAGGAGAAGTTTCAAAGAAGAAAGATACAACCTCTGTTTCTATACAAGTTGTACAGAAGAAAGAAAACACAACCTCTGTTGCTACACAAGTTGTGTCTAGACCTTTATCTTCTCAGTTGCAATCAGTTTTTGGTAAAGGAACACTTCATGATCCAAATCTATTATCTGGAGCTTCTATGGATTTTTCTGATGGAAGAGCTTTGTCTGGTAAGGTTGGAAACAATAAGGCTGGTCTAGGCTCACACAAAGACAGAAGGCAATATACTGGTCCCAGAGATCCTTCTTCACTGGCTGTTCCAGGTCGTGGTGTCACTCAAGAGAGTTTGGACAGACTGGAATCAGTACAGTTAGTTTATCAAAAGAGTTTAAAGAAGGATTTTCTCTTGTACTTCATGGCTGATGGGACAGTATTTAGAATTGGTGAGAATGATATTGGCTTGAAATATTGGGAAGAACTAGAATATGTTCTATATATTTTCAAGGTGAATAGTCAAAGGACTCAATCAGTTGCAAATGTGCTCAGACAGAAAATGCTCTAGAATTTGGCAATCAGAGTGATGAAGTGCAATAGCAGATATGTTCCTAAGTACAGAGACTGGAATGGAAATCTCATTGAAATGAAGAAGGGTACTGCAAAGCGGAAGACTGATTTGGGAATCACAGTACTTGACTTCAACTCACAGTCAGAGGAAGTGAAATTTATCAGGCTGGGAAATGAGATGAGGAGAAACAAAATCTATGATCTTAGATCTGCTATCTATCAAACAGATGAGAGTGATCCTCAGCTAAGAGAGATTAAGGAAGCTATGAAGATTGAGCTTGAAAATGCAGAGAGAAGATTGCTTATAGATTATCTCAGAACAACACCAGATCTTGAGGAGATTAGAGATTAAAGTCTGTAAGAATTTTCTTGTTATCTGTAGATTTTTGTTAAGTCAAGTTTAAACTCTGTTTATTTTAATAAACACTGTGTTTGTATGAAATTGTTTTGACATCATCAATTATTGTTAACTTGTGCATTTTTACTAATGAACAAGTTGGGGGAGATTGTTAAATATAATTGATATGGTTAATATCAGTGTTTAAGTTTTACAGGGAAAAACAGAGTTTAACTTGAAACAGGAAGCAGTCAGAGTTTAGTTAAACTCTGACAGTTAGAAGCTGAACAGAGTTTGCTATACGCTGATAATAGAAGCTCGACAGAGTTTGTTAAACTCTGTCTGGAGGAAGCGTCTACTTGTCAACAGTGTTTGAAGAGCTATTGAAGATAATTATGGAAGCAATATCTTTGAAGATTGGATAGCTGTCAAAGAGATTGAGTTGACTAAGGAGACGAGTAGCAATCGTAATTGATATCAATTGTATAGCTAATTTATAGGAGTATCAATTATCGATTGTATAGCAGCTGTATATCTTATAAATACAGTTAGGTTAACCCTAGAAGGGTATCGATCGTGTAATACAATATCTTTCATTGTAACCTAAGCAGCTCTCTGTGATAATTTACATCACTATGAGAGAAGTTAATTCAAACAGTTTTTTTAAAGCTTTTAAAGAACTTATTGTTATTCTCTCATACTTAGTTGATTATAAGTGTGTATTCGGCCTAACAAATGATTTATTAATAAAGGAGGGAATATTTGTGAATAAATAGAGTTAAATATGATTTTAATTTTAGAAAACTGATAATTAATATTTTCGAATTATTTTGATTAACCGGATCGGACCAGATTAATTTAGAGGCTAAAATCATATTAATATTAAATTATTTACGAGATTAAAAATGAAAGAGAAGTTAGTTATTGAGATTAATATTAATAATTATGGATTTAAATTGAATAAAAATGGATTGTTGAATTATTTTATTTGAGAATAAATAGAGATTAATATTAATTAAATTAGAGAGACTTGTAGATGATTCATAAGAGCTAATTTATTTTTGGAAAGTACGATTTAAATTGCTAATTAATTGTTAGCGAATACTTAGAAATGATTAGAGCCCTTTTTAAATGAGAATGTTCTTGTAATTAAATAAAGTGGGATTTACGAATATTAAAAATAGTATATATTTTCTAGATTTGATTCCCGAGTCCGATGGAAGAGTTATTTATCCGGGGATTATTTTCCGTTATTATTGTAGAGATTTTCGAGAGATGTTATTATTTAATATTTAAATATTATATTGGCGGTTTAGAAATACTTTTATTTTGACGAAGCGCTCACGTTTTTCTGGTTGCCATTTTTAGAGAATAATTTTCGAGCCGTAGATCGAAGCCAAGTTCACGGGTAGAGTATAAATTTTATCCGCATTCATTTGCACTACGAGATCGAGGCAAGTTCCTTCCTACCCTAACTCTTAGAGACTTGTATTTCTGTTCGTATTATGTCATTCCTTATTTATTTTCGAGCTGTCAATTATAAGATTTATTTGTTGCTCCATATGATGCAATAATTCTTTTGAGCATTATTTTCTCGTTGCGATATTTTGTTACTATTAAAATTAGTTTACTTGCGAATTATATCCCTTATAAGTGTGGAATCAGTTTCATTGCTATCGGGTCGATCTTATTAATTCGAGATGACTATTATTGTTATTCAGTGAAACTAATCTCATTTGTTCGAGATCGTTAAATTTATTCTTTTCAGTCGAATTTATTGTACAAATTCGACAATAATTATTGATTATCTTTTATTTGGTTCATCTCTCGAATCAACAAATAAGAGTTACAAAATTAGAATCGTTAGAGTTGTCACTCGTTGATCAAGTGAAAAATATTCTATTTAACGTTCATCAATTATGAGTATTGTAAATATTCGAGTAGTACTATTTGTTCGGTACAACTCAAAACATTCCATTTTAAGACTATTCTCATTGGTTCGAGATAGTTGCCGTTATTGTCAAGGTTTGTCATTTTGATCGTGTCAACCAATAAAATATTATTATTGAGAATTTACCTCGGTCCATTGTTCGGATTGGTGGAACAATTGAGTCAGACTGGCAGTCCGCCAGATTTGTAAATACTTTCCTGGAAGAATTATCTCAAGTTATCTGTTCATCAAATATTCGGGAATTCTGTACTCTACTGGTCAATTTTGGGAAAGAGGCCCATTATAGAGAAAGAGAGACCCGTGTACCGTTATACGTACACGAGGATTTAGGCACTATGCTGCCAGGGTTGAATTAATAACCCACTATGATGCTAGCATTCATACATTTATATTTTATATTGTTGATATCGTATTGTAGCCGTGATCGGGCGAAGTGCGGTGTCATTGGAGGACGGTATTCTCGGTCGGATAGTTGATTGCCCCACCGAGATACCGAGAGGCGGAAGGCCAGTTTATTCTTAAATCACGAGTCATCAGAGTTATATCAAATGAATTTTCGAGTATTCTGATTTCGAGATGAGTATTGAGTCAGAGTCAGATTGTGATATCCGATTTTAAAATTTTGAGTATTTCTTTCGGTAAACCTTATTATATTTATATATCGAGCAAGGAGAGAACTTGCTGAGCACCATAGTTGCTCTTTCTTGCTTTACAACATTTTATTCAGGTGTCAAGATGGAAAGAGGCGAGACGTCCAGCCAGGGATCCAGAGGAAAGGGAAAAGCTCCAGGCTATGCTGACAAGAAATAGAATATCAAGCTGGAACCTTTATCTTTCTACTTTTTTGAACTTATGTAATATATTATCTGGTGATGTAATATGTCGTATTGTAATATTGTGTGAGACCGATCTTGGATCTGCGGAGTGGGACATTTATGCTCCGTTGTAATGATATATCAAGTGAAGTTTAAATATTGTTTTATTTAGTAATATTTTCATATTTTCTGGAATTGTATCTAGTTGTTTTCTTTGTTCATTAAATCCTGTTACCCTAGTTCTATGTAATTTTGATCTTTTCGATCTATGTTGTATTTGTTAGGTTTCGAGGCATAAAACGCAGCGGATAAACGTAAATAAAACAATAAAAATCGAAACCCAAACCAGGATCCATGTATAATTATGGACAGATTATGGAGATTACGAATCATACCTTTAAAAAGCTTTACTTTCACGAACTCAGTGGAGATCCTAGCTTTCACGACTTGTGTCTACCTCTCGGAAATACCTCTGTGGTATCCACACGAACACCTTCAAGAACGACTCACGAACTTGACTGCGGAATGGATGTACTAGCCTCCATATTGATGATTCGATTTCTACCTTTTCTTGCTGCCTTCTCCAGGGTTTTTCACAAAAACGTAAAACCCTCTTAACCTATCATTATCTATTTATAATGACTGGTTAATGGGCCCTCAACAGCAAAAGCCCAACCCTTTTAGGTATAGGATTAAATAATAAAACGAAATTCTATTATTTAATTAATAACTAAGTCACACTTAATTATTATGGGCAGAAATACTCCTCTAATTCGAATTTATATATTATCTCAATTAATTAAGTCTCACTTAATTAACATAATAAAATTCAAATAATCACCAATTAATTTAAATCCATAATTTAAATTAATTATTCCTTTAAGTGCTCAATGTGTGTGACCCTATAGGCTATTATTTAATTGGCAATAATTTTATGCTCCAATAAAACTATAAACAATGAGCGGTATCTAGTAATACATCATTGCTACCCAATTAAACAATAATTAAATCGTGATTCGATAAAACCTTTTCCGTGATTAATGTTTCCGTGTAATATAATCCCTTTAACCAAATATTATAGATTAAACTCGAGGCATGTGTTTAGTCATCCTCTTCAACATTTAATCCGGGTTTACTTGATCCATGAGTAGACTATTAAAAACAAATCATTATTTGAGCACGGCCATGCATTTTATAGTCTCACTCAATCAATAGGCCAATAATATCTCTCCTAATTCTAGGAGGGTTAAATCCTTTATCTATCATTCATATTTCTCATACGACTCATGATATACCCGATGTCCACTTTTATCATCACCCGGTCAAAGGTAACTTTTAATGTAGTCAAAGTATATTAATCCTCGTATAGAAATATAATGATCTCAAGTCAAAGGATCATTACACCATTATCACTGTGAGTCTTTCTTATGACTTTATTAAACATGAAGAATCTCACTGTGGGTCTGTCCAGTACCATGTACTCCTACATGTACCTATGTATTGACTTTAGTATCTCCATACTTATAACCAATGAGATGTGGTTATCTGTCAAACAACATACTAGTCTATTTATGCATTATTATTGTCCTATAATAATAATACTCGACCAGGGACCTTTTAAGAATATGATATATTATATAATCTCAAGTTCAAGTCATGTACTTAAACTATATAATGTGTATCATGATTCTAAGGACATTTATTATGCTAACAAATATATCGCAGTAATTAAAGTCATAATAAATACGTTTAATTGAATGATCAAATGACATAAAGGTTTATTCAAAGAAACAATGTATTGCCTCTAGGGCACCTACACTAAAAGTATTAATACTCCTTCTTTAGCTAAGCATAAATCTGCTCCGCTATCTATAAATATTTTTTGTTTTATCAATTTTTCGGGTTTATATTCTACATATGCTTCTACATAGACGGCTACCATTATTCTGAGTTACTATCTGTAGAATAGTAATTTATATTTTCTTGTTCCGTTTCACTGTTATTAGTTTGACTTACATAAAAATCTTCATATTTATACCATTTATCATTATCCTCTTTTATTTGTTCAAGATTCATTATAAATTGTGATGAATTAATATACTTTACACCTTTTTCTTTTAATTTGGGGCACTTATTAGCATAATGTCCTTTTTCATTACAATTCCAACACTTACATTCACTTATTTTATCTTTTCCTTTATTATTAGGTTTTCTTCTAAACTTTCGCTTATTTCTAAATTTATTTCTAGTATTATTATTATTATTTCTAAATCTCCTAAATTTTTTCCTTTTATACTTATTATAATAGGGATTATAATTTTTAGGTTTATAATATTTACTATAACCTTTATATTTTTGAGTCTTTTTCCTATATTTTTTCTTATATTTTTTATAAAGTTTTTTTATCACATCCAAATACTAATCTTTTTTCAGTTAATCCACATATTTCTCTTAATCCTAATTTTTTATCTTTCTTAACTTTCGGTTGTATTCTATATTCTTCACATTTTCTCATAGGATATCCTCTTAACAATCTTATTTTTTCTCCTAAAGTATTTTCTCTTGGTTCTAATTTATTATATTTCTCTTAATCCACATATTTCTCTTAATCCTAATTTTTTATCTTTCTTAACTTTCGGTTGTATTCTATATTCTTCACATTTTCTCATAAGATATCCTCTTAACACTCTTATTTTTTCTCCTAAAGTATTTTCTCTTGGTTCTAATTTATTATATTCTTTTGTTATTTCAGTATTATATGGACTTGGGAAGTGATCATAATATAATTGTTGATATACTAGACTTTCTTCAGGTAGAAATCTAGCTTCATAAAAGAATTTAGTAAAACTTATTGTATATTCTGGTAATTTATTTATCTTACAACATTTCATATTATTTAAATTAATTATTATTTCTATTTTTCTTTCTACTAATACTTGATCTCTGGCTACTATCCACGGTCCTCCTAAAAATTCTCTTTTTAATATCATATCAAATATTTGTAACATAGATTTCCAATCTCCTGCACTTCTCATTACTTCAATTATTAATTGATAATCTATAGATTCTATCCCATATGCAACCTTTCCTATTAATGTTGTAGATATTAAATTATAAATATATTCTAAATTATTAGTATGTGTAGAACTCATTAAAGCTATATAAGTTCCAAAATTCCAATATGTAATTTTTCTACTAATTTTTGTTCTTCATATACATTATCTAAGTCTAAAAAATAGTCATTTAAATTAGCACCTTGTGACATTGATCTTACAAATTCTTTGAATTCAGCAATTGGTATATGTTTGGGAATTTTATTACAACTCTTGTTATTATTTCTAAATTTGGGTCATATAATTCTTCTTCCTGATAATTATCTATATCTTCATTCATTGTTTCATCTGTTTCCATTTCTGTTTCTATCGGCTCATCACTTTCAGGTTCTTCTTTTATTATTGCACTTACATTATTCATTTTTCTTAAAGCTTGTATTATTTGATTATTTTCCTTTTCTACTTCTGATCCTTCTTCACTTTTTGATTCTTCTATAAAATTTACATATTTTTTATTAGAACTATCATTTGAACCACTAGTTGTATTTTCATCATTCTTTTGAGAACATTCTCCAATAATCATTAATTCTTTTCCTTTAAATTTTTTAATTTCTTCTTTTAAGAAATTTAATTCTTTTTTAGTTTCTTCCATTTCTTGATGTAATTCATATGTTGCCTGTTTTAATTCTCTTTTAGTTTCTTTTAGCTCTTTTTTAACAGTTTTATATTTGTCTTTATATTTTTTACATTTATTAAACCATTCTTCATTAGTTTTTTCTTTAAGTTTATTATTTTCCTCTTTTACTTTCTCTAACTCTTTTTCTTGTTTTTCTAATTTTAATTTTAAATATTCTATAGTTTCCTTTTCTTCTTTAGTAATATTAACTTCTATACTTTTTGATTCTCTTCATATTGGTTCATACTTATATCTGTCTCTTTCTAATATTTCTTTTCCATGATTTCTCAGAAATGTTATTACATTATATTCTTGTTTGTCCATTTAAAATTTTCCTTCTTTTTGTAATAGAGATAAATTTTTTAATGCTTTATCTGCTGATTCTGATATCTCAGGTTTCATTTTACTTATATTTGCCATAATAGGTTCCTTAGTTCTTCTCCAAGCATTTATGGGTACCATTTCTGATTATTCATTACTATCTTCATTTTTTGAATCATAAGTTAACACTTTTGGTAATTATTATTTCTCTTTCATTCTCTGAATAATTATAAGTTTGTGGTTCTATTACACTACAATCATTTTCATTAATTTTATTTACATGTATAAAACTTTTAATAGCTCCAGTATTTATTTCAGCTATACAATCTTTTGCTATAATTCCATCAAATATTATTATTATTTTGATTTTTAATCTATCTGTTCTTATATCTATTATTCTTGGTATTATTTTATTAGGTGGTCTTATTGTTCTTGTATTAAAATCAATATATATTTCTTCTGGTACAGTTATTTGAGAGTTTTCTTTATGTTCTATTTGTTCTTATATTTCTTCATACATTTTTGGTACTAAAACATCTAATTCATGTTGTTTAGTTACATGATGATTACCTGTTAATGCGTATATCATTTTTGTTTCAATACTTATCACTTTACCTTGTGGCATTTTTATTCCTTCTAATTTATAATATAGGGTTAAAGCTAATTCTTTATGTTCATCTTTTAATGATATACTAAAATCTGGTTGTATAGTAAATTTTAATTTCTGATATATTAAATTTCCTTTAATTACTGATATTAAGGCATCTTGTAAATTTTCTAATATTCTATCATCCAATATATATATTTGTATAGATGTATCTATATTTTTCTGAAAATATGCTTTTATTGTAAATTCTACTGCTCCTAAATATATATTTCTGTATTTATTTGCTTCTTTCGTAGATAATTTTCTTAATTCTCTTTTTATAATTTCATCAGTTATTAGACTTATTTTTGTCTTACCATGTATACTGGTTATATCTATTATATTTTCATGTTTTTGTGCTAGATATCTGATTTCTTTATTTCTTTGAAATAATCCAGTTTTAAATATTTTCTTAACAGATAATTCTTCTTTTTCATTTTGTATTTTTCTGTAAGTTTCAGGTTTAAAGCTTAATGTTTGTGATACTGCTTCTTCATATGTTTCCATTTGGTAATATGTTTCGTTAGATTCTTTAGCTAATTCTTCACCTTTATCCATATAAATAAATATTTGCTATTTTATTAATTTTTTCTTTATTTTCTTTTATTATTTCTTTAACAAATCTTATGGCTTGATCATTATAAGGTTTACTTATATTATTATTACAATATTTTCTTCCTTGTATTTTCTTAATTCTTTTTTCACAATTTTCTATCTTTTTAAATTTATTTTTAATTTTATTTCTTGCTATAGGCATAAATATTTGTTTTTGTTTCAAATCTTTTCTTTAATTCACTTATATATTCCCTGAGGACTTGTATTCTCATTTGCTCTTCTATTTTTTGTTCATATGACTCTTAGATTCCAGACTTATTACTACCTTTTCATAATGTTTTAATCTTTCATAGGTTTCTTTAACCTCTTCTTTTATTTCTGATTTATACACAAAATATGATTTATCCATGACAAATCATTTCTGCATCTGTTTTTATATCTTTCTTCATGTCGCTTACTTATCTTTTAAGAAATTAATATTATGTATTAAATTTTCATGATTAGGACTAGCTTTATCTTTATCAATAATTTTTTCATAATGTTGCATTTCTTTAATTTTTTCTTTTATCTTTGATCTATATATAAAATAAGATCTTTCCATTTTATCCTGTTAAATTTGCATCTTCTAATAATCTTTCATGATACCATTTTATATCTATTCTGTTTGCTCTATATTTTTTCAATATTTTACGTAGTCTCTGGTATAATATTATTCTTTCTAAAGGAGTTTGTTCTATCCATTCTATTTTATTAAGTTCAGTTTGAATTTTTTCCATTTCTTGTTCCATTTTTTCTCCAGCTTTTATATAATATTTAAAAATTTCAAATCTTCTCCTTATTGTCATTTTATTTTATTTAATTCTTTAGCTAGATCATTTATTAATTTATATTGTTCTTCTCTAACCTTTCTAAGTTCATTTACCTCTTTATCTTTTCTTGATAGTATCGTTAAATTCTTTTCTTCTAATGTTCTTATTTTTGCATCTTTATCAGCTAACATATCTCTTAATATTTTTATTGTATCTTCTCTTTGATCTATTATTTTTAAACTGATTCTACAACTTTCAATATGTTCATTAATATATTTGTTATATGTGGGTGTTTTTATTGCTATTCTCCTAATTCTTTCTAGATCCATTTTTAAACTAAATATTTTTTAATAGGGTTAAATCTTAAAGTGCTCACCGAAATGGAGGGCTGGTATCAAATTGCTCACTCTAGTTATCGTCATCTCATTTGAATCATTAAAGTCATAATAAATATCAAATGGATACCTTTAAAATATACTCAAAAAATAAAAATAATTTTTCATTGATTTCTACACATTTTTCTTGAATGGTTCCATAACCAAACGAAAGGTTAATAATTCTAGTATTTTTGATAATATATTTAGAATTTAAAAAGTTTATTTACTATTTATTTTTAATTAAAACAAGGAAAATGACAATTAAATTAAAAATAAATAGTAAGTGAATTTTTAAAAATCTAAATATATTATCAGAAATACTAGAATTATTAACCTTTCGTTTGGTTATGGAAGCATTCAAGAAAAATATGTAGAAATCAAATGAGATGCCGATAACTAGAGTGAGCAATTTGATACCAGCCATCCACTTCAATGAGCACTTTGAGATTTAACCCTTTTTTAATAAGTTCTTTACACATCTTTTGGGTAGATTTATTATTTGATTTATACATTATTAATAGGGTTTCAATGATACATGAGTTATACTCTTTCCTAAATATTGAGTTAATAGGAGGTCTCATTTATAATTTCATAAGATTTTTTGTACATAACACAACACATCCGTGCATTTCTTTTCATGCATGCAGTGTGATTGTTTTATGTAAGTCTTTGACTATTTATTTGTTCCACTTTTAAAACCTAACATGTCTATATTTTTCCACTTACTTTAGTAGCTCTGATGTGCTAGAAATTAAACATTTAAATATCGCAAGCGCATGATCGTCGTTTTAGTATTTAAGATTTGATCCACAGGGACTAATATTTATTTTGCAAAACCTTAATTCTTAACTTAGGCGAATTAGAACAATTTGGGATTTTTGTAAATTTGGATTTATGCTTTTTTTATTTCCTAAAAGAAAATTTATTAAAAGAAAATCTAATTTATTCTAATTTTAATTTAACGAATTAAAATTTAAAAGAACATAAAAATTTGCAACTCTTAATTTCTAATTTAATCGAACTAAGTCAATTTGGGTTTTTTGGAATTTTACTATTTTAACTTTAGAACAATTAGTTTTCGAAAATTGAATTTTTACTCTTCTAATTCCTAATACGAAAGTTTAAACTATTTAAAACAACATTTGAATAAAATTGATTTTAACAATAATTAACTAATTTCATTGACAAAATTTTAAGAAAAATTTGACAATGACCTATTTGTAAATATAGCTAACCAACAAATTACTAAGCTATGAACTCAGACTTAAAAACAGCACCACAAAACGATTCCTGACTCGTTAACTCAAATCCAATAGCAAAATCACCCAACAAACAGAATTCGGAACAAATAACTCGACTCTTGCTAACATTACAACTCGGTAATCAAAGAGAATAAACAGTTGGACAAGTCAAATGCAAGCTCGGTAACCCATAGCAACCGGAACGACGAACTATAGTAGCAGCACAATGCTTCGCAAACTCACGACAGCAACAAAAACAAGTTTCGGACTCGAATTCGGAACTCAATTAATCCATCATACTTGATTACAAACTCGTGAATTTCAGCAAAGATTCGGAAGAAGCACAACTTAACATTTAGAGACAACAACTCGGCTAACAGCAGCAATACTACCGAAACTAAGCAACATTACAGAATAACTCGAATACAAACGCAGCAAATGCAGTAAATCGCAGACACAAAGAAATCACGAAACACTAATTACGACAGTTCAAACAAATAGCATAATCAATTCTAACAATACAAAACTCAGAATTCACACATTACAACTCGTGAACAAGAACATGAACAAAAAGAACGAGAATTAACGAAAAATCAGCAATAACCAGATTCGAACTCAGCAACGAACAAATTCACTGAGAACAGCAGACAATAAACTCGTGAATTCATAGCAAAATGGTCAACTCAACTAGCAGCTATTTAACCCGGAAAACAGTAGTTACAAACCTAGCTAATAACGACAATTCGGTAACACTCAAATGCAACACACCCAACTCGGTGAGTACGAAAACAAAGCGACAGACAGTAGTTGCACAATCGAAAACTCAGCATATTTCGGAAACAAAACAGGCCAGAACCAGTACATAAACGAAGACCAATTAACACAATGAAACAAAAACTAATCAATTTGAAGAACAACCGAGGAACAGGTAATTTGAAGAACAAAACAAGAATAAAACGAAAAAGAAGAAAAGGTAACAAGAATTGAACAAAAAACTCGAGCTAAACAACGACAACAACACGAAACTCGCAGCGAATTCACTCGATCAAAACAAATAAAGAGAAAGGAAGGTTTATGGGACAATCGAAGGAAAGAAAGGAGGGATGAAACTTGGTTTGGCGTGTTGAAGTCGAAGAAAAATGAAGTAGGGAAAGGGGACTGGATTGATTTTAATCAGAAAGAAGAAATCAGGAGGGGAGAGAGAGATGGGTTTGATTGTGGTGATTTAACCGGAAAAAAATGGAAGGAAAGAGGGAGGGGAGAGAGGTTGAAGATGAAGAAAATATTTACTGGGTTTGTTAAGACAGGGGAGAGTGTTGTATGCGGGTAGGAGTTGGGGAGGGAGAGAAATGTTTGAGAGTAAGTAATCAGAAGAAAGGAAACAATGAAAGTAGGGATGGTGGGTTAAGTGAAAGGCAAAGGAACGGGGAAGCTATGTATTTGTAGAGAATTAAAACAGAGAAAGAAAAAACTTGGTTTGTTGTTTGCTTATACGAATAATTATACTAATGGGTTCTAAAACTAAAGGGGCTTTTTTTAATCCTAAAAATGAGTTGTGTTTTTACAAGAGTTAATTAGGCTATTTATAGGAAAAAAAAATGTAAGATTTTGGTTGGTGTGGATTAATCCCTATCATTCATTTTTGTTTGGTGTGGTTTAATCCTAGCCATCCCTTTTTCTTTGCACCACACCCCCTTCTCTTTTATTTTCTTCTATTTTGGTCCTTCTTCTTCTTCTTTTTCTCTTCCTTGACCTTTATTTCTTTATTTTGTCATTTCTTCATTTTTTTCTTGAATTTCCTGAAATGCAACAAAATAATTTATTAAAATACGAATTCAAACAATAAATAGGTAATAAAAATATGCAAAAATATGCACTTATCAAATGCCTCCATACCTATCTTTTGCTCGTACTCGAGTAAAACAAAAAGAAAAATGCAGAATGAAAAACCTATACTCATTGTCGTAGGAATCACAGGTAATTTTAGGTTTACCAACCCGTTAAACTCATAGACGATCTCTACAAGAGGAGTTTTGTCTCCTAAGGGTTTATAGAAGATATACCCATAAAATCTTTGAGATAAGTTAGCAAGTATCCAACTTTCCTCTTTCAACCTAGCTTTCATTGGTGTCAACAAAACAATTTTGTAGGAAAATATATGCCTTAAAGATTATTCTAATAATAGCCAATTATAGGTTCTCACAATCCACATGAGTAGACTCTAAAAATTTACAAAAAATCCCAAGGTGTGTAGTGAATTTAAGGCCTATGATGGATAAAGTGCATACGAACATTTTCTCTTTTTCAACCAATATTGTACTGACCCAATCTCTATCAAAACAAGTATCTAGCCAAACTTCACGTTCTTAGTAGTTAGACCGACCGTGCAATGGTTGAGGTCCCAAAAGACTTTTGCATTGATACCCATTTAGCGAGTTTTAGGTCAACAATCCCATATCACAAAGGGCCTTAGGTTGCTAGGCACAAAGTCCCCTTAGACTTACTTACTCGGGTTATCAATGAGCCCAACCTAGCTGATTTCCCTACTAAGAATTCATTATTACAAAATTACACTAGCACTCAACAATTGCAAACATTTATTTACTCTTTTTCTTCTCTTTCTCTCTCTTTTTTTTAAATGACACTATAGGGACAATTCTCGCAAAGGTTTGATTTGACATTGTTCTAACATGTGGGTTCTTTCTCAGGTATCGAATAACATTCCTATACAATTTTTCCATCAAAAGTCTTGTGCAAATGTGTCGTCTTGGACTTTTAAGCAAAAATTTGTTCGGCATAAGTTTCATGAGGAAAACCTTACTTGACTACGTTCAAATTATCTAAAGGCATTATACATATAATTTTTAAAAACAGTTAACACCAACTAGTTCTAGAATTTAAAGAGTAGGAAGGATAACTAAGATAAAATAACTCTATTTTTGAATTTTTAAAATTTTTTAATTTTTTTGGATTTTTCAATTTTATGTATTTACACTAAAACTCTCCCCATACCTAAATAATGCATTGTCCTCAATGAACAATTATATAAAAGAAAAGTAAGAAATACAAAGAAAAGTAAGAAATACTCCCCTAATGCATAAGCCTGAAGTGTCGAAACTTGGAGTGCCACTCCAAAAAGACCAAAAACCTTTTGCGTGGGACCACCACGAATAAAATCAAGAGCATCAACAGTTGTCTTAATCCTGCACAAAGAAGCATTAGCAAATGTAACTACTACATCAATAATCAATTGATCAAGAAAGTATGTAGTTTTGGAAAATTTTGTGATAAAATTCACAGCCTCGAAAACGCCGAACTCCCTTAATATTCATGTGAGGTGGAGGCTCGGGTGGTGGTTCTTCTCCATTCCTTAGTTTCTCTGGAGCTATTTGATCCTCTTGGATTTTTAAATCAATGAATAAGGAGTAATTATCACGATCTCCTTCTTCCGAGAATTGAAGCGTAAGAGCCGTTTGGAATGGATTATCAAGCAAAATTGGAGAAAAATCTTCTTGGACAATTTTTGACCTCACGTCAACCTTGAAGCACATAGTCTCCTCCATATTCACAACATCATCAACAATAACAAAATCATTGATCTTTATATTGGTGGAAAGCTCCTCTTCTATTTCAATAAGTACATCATCAACATACACCGAGAAACTATTTTCCTCTTGATCACTTGTAAGAAAGATCGAATCCATTTCATCTCCTGGTGGTATAGAAGGCGCGGTGTAGAGTCAGGTTGCCTTGTAGTAGAAAAGCTAGCCAATTCTGAAATTTCAGCTTCCATCATCTTGTTACAAGTTTTTTGCTCATTCGTATTTTGCATGAACTCTTCTTGATCCTTTTGCATTTGAATTAGAATTTTCGTCACATCGTTTATTTTATCAAGTAACACATTTTCATTGGTTTGATGAACCTAAAAATTTTGCGGTGGAGGATATTCATATTGCTGCCATGATGATTGCTCAAATTGTTGTTGATCGTGATATTGTTCTTCATATTGTTGTTGTTGGAATTGTTGTTGATCATGATATGAGAAATTCTAAAAATTGTTGTCTGTGTACCAAAGATTTGGTTGACCCATCCAATCTTGATCATATGCATTAGAGTACGGATTGGACTCGTATCTTCCTCGATAATCATTCACTTGCCTCGATTGAGCATCTTGAGAATTGTAAATATTGTAAGAGCATTCATAACCAAAGTGACCATAAATACCATAAACTTCACAACATATGTATGTTTCAGGGGCCATTGGTGGCATCCCATTATTACTCAACGAACATGTAAGGGGCCCTGTATTCTGCAATAAATGTGCCCCTGGTAGAGAACATAGGTGTGCGAAATTATCAAACTCACCCATTGTATCCCTATAAACATACTACAAAACCAAGAAGAAGCAGTAAAACGGGTCTCAATAAAAATAAACTAGACCTTGATCCTAACTTTAAGGACCACAAAAAAAACTCGATAAATCAGGATTTATTTGGACCGATTTGGCTAGGTAGATGCAAGCATTGCCAAGAGGCTAAACACCAGTCTAAACACCAAATCTTAATTGGCCAGGTAAGCTTTCGCTTGCCTAGACACCAACGAGTCGGAATAATTAATGATTACTTCGTTTCTTAGGTACCTTTCTAATTGAGCGCCAAATTCCTAGGGGCCATGTCTAATTAATTTTATTAAAGGTTAGGGTATGCAAAATGAAGGATTTATTGTTTTTGGGCTAAGGAAAGAGTGATGAAATCCCTTCCCTTATCTTTTGAGTGGTTGTGCCCTTAAGATTTATTTACAAATGATGCAATACACAACGAGATATAAAAAGGCTATAAACATTTATGGATGCTCTACACTACGTGTCCTAATCTAAAGAAAAGAAGAATTTAACGTATCTTTGGGTCCTCCAGCAATCACCACAATTTATAAGGTACGAAAAATTAAAAACAAGAAAATAAAAATCTAGATGATGTGCCCTAAGTGATTAAATGCATGATGCAACAATTATGTATTTTCTAACTAATTTTTTTTTTGGATTTTAATTTCAATTTTTTTTTATTTTCTAAAAATAAAAAAGGCGAGAAGAGTGAAATACGGGTTACCGAAGCACGCTTCCAAAAGTTCAAATTTTTCCACGCTCCGTGAGAAGAGTCCCGAAATTTCAACTTTCCTAAAAATAAAATGAGATAAAAATGAGACAAGTAAAACTAATCCAAAAAATTAAAATCAAGGCGCGACAAATAATTATTTCCCCGGCAGCGGCGCCAAAAACTTGATGTGCTAGAAATTAAACATTTAAATATCGCAAGCGCACGATCATCGTTTTAGTATTTAATATTCGATCCACAGGGACTAATATTTATTTTGCAAAACCTTAATTCTTAACTTAGGCGAATTTGAACAATTTGGGATTTTTGTAAATTTGGATTTATGCTTTTTTTTTATTTCCTTAAAGAAAATTTAAACTAATTTGAAAAGAAAATCTAATTTATTCTAATTTTAATTTAACGAATTAAAATTTAAAAGAACATAAAAATTAGCCACTCTTAATTTCTAATTTATTCGAACTAAGTCAATTTGGGTTTTTTGGAATTTTAATATTTTAAGTTTAGAACAATTAGTTTTGGAAAATTGAATTTTTACTCTTCTAATTCCTAATACGAAAGTTTAAACTATTTAAAACAACATTTGAATAAAATTGATTTTAACAATAATAAACTAATTTTATTGACAAAAAATTTAAGAAAAATTTGACAATGACATATTTGTAAATATAGCTAACCAACAAATTACTAAGCTATGAACTCAGACTCAAAAACAGCACTACAAAACGATTCCTGACTCGTTAACTCAAATCCAATAGCAAAATCACCCAACAAACAGAATTCGGAACAAATAACTCGACTCTTGCTAACATTACAACTCGGTAATCAAAGAGAATAAACAGTTGGACAAGTCAAATGCAAGCTCGGTAACCCACAGCAACCAGAACGACGAACTATAGTAGCAGCACAATGCTTCGCAAACTCACGACAGCAACAAAAACAAGTTTCGGACTCGAATTCGGAACTTAATTAATCCATCATACTTGATTACAAACTCGTGAATTTCAGCAAAGATTCGGAAGAAGCACAACTTAACATTTAGAGACAACAACTCGGCTAACAGCAACAATACTACCGCAACTAAGGAACATTACAGAATAACGCGAATACAAACGCAGCAAATGCAGTAAATCGCAGACACAAAGAAATCACGAAACACTGATTACGACAGTTCACACAAATAGCATAATCAATTCTAACAATACAAAACTCAGAATTCACACATTACAACTCGCGAACTAGAACATGAACAACAAGAACGAGAATTAACGGAAACTCAGCAATAACCAGATTCGAACTCAGCAACGAACAAATTCACTGAGAACAGCAGACAATAAACTCCTGAATTCATAGCAAAATGGACAACTCAACAAGCAGCTATTTAACCCGGAAAACAGCAGTTACAAACCTAGCTAACAACGACAATTCGGTAACACTCAAACGCAAAACACCCAACTCGGTGAGTACAAAAACAAAGCGACAGACAGTAGTTGCATAATCGAAAACTAAGCATATTTCGGAAACAAAACAGGCCAGAACCAGTACATAAACGAATTCCAATTAACACAATGAAACAAAAACTAATCAATTTGAAGAACAACCGAGGAATAGGGAATTTGAAGAACAAAACAAGAATAAAACGATAAAGAAGAAAAGGTAACAAGAATTCAACACAAAACTCGAGCTAAACAGCGACAACAACACGAAACTCGCAGCGAATTCACTCGATCAAAACAAATAAAGAGAAAGGAAGGTTTATGCGAAAATCGAAGGGAAGAAAGGAGGGATGAAACTGGGTTTGGTGTGTTGAAGTCGAAGAAAAACGAAGTAGGGAAGGGGGACTGGATTGATTTTAATCGGAAAGAAGAAATCAGGAGGGGAGAGAGAGATGGGTTTGATTGTGGTGATTTAACCGGAAAAAAAAAACGGAAGGAAAGAGGGAGGGAGAGAGGTTGAAGATGAAGAAAATATTTACTGGGTTTGTTAAGACAGGGGAGAGTGTTGTATGCGGGTAGGAGTTGGGGAGGGAGAGAAATGTTTGAGAGTAAGTAATCAGAAGAAAGGAAACAATGAAAGTGGGGATGGCGGGTTCGAAGTGAAAGGCAAAGGAACAGGGAAGCTATGTATTTGCAGAGAATTAAAACAGAGCAAGAAGAAACTGGGTTTGTTGTTTGCTTATACGAATAAAACAAGGGAGATGGTGAACTAATGCTTCGAATTAACAAATAAATGCAGGAAAAATATGAACTTAAAATTTAAAATGTTTACAAGATCTACAAAGAAAGTTTACAACAATTAATTTAGGAGTGTGCTAATAATTATACTAATGGGTTCTAAAACTAAGGGGTTTTTTTTAATCCTAAAAATGAGTTGTGTTTTTACAAGAGATAATTAGGCTATTTATAGGGGAAAAAAATGTAAGATTTTGGTTGGTGTGGATTAATCCCCACCATTCATTTTTGTTTGGTGTGGTTTAATCCAAGCCATCCCTTTTTCTTTGCACCACACCCCCTTCTTTTTTCTTTTCTTCTATTTTGGTCCTTCTTCTTCTTATTTTTCTCTTCCTTGACCTTTATTCCTTTATTTTGTCATTTCTTCATTTTTTTCTCGAATTTCTTGAAATGCAACAAAATAATTTATTAAAATACGAATTCAAACAATAAATAGGTAATAAAAATATGCAAAAATATGCACTTATCAAGCTCTAGGTTACTATTTTACACTTTTTTGATACCAATTTCATTTTGCCAAATTTTATTCCGTGTGATACACCAAATTCACTCCTTTTTGTTTACAGGCTCTGATACCAAATTCAGAGGGGCAGGTTTATTACAAATTCTTTATAATAAACACTTTTTCATGATTTCTCAGAAATGTTATTACATTATATTCTTGTTTGCCCATTTAAAATTTTCCTTCTTTTTGTAATAGAGATAAATTTTTTAATGCTTTATCTGCTGATTCTGATATCTTTGATTTTATTTTACTTATATTTACCATAATAGGTTCCTTAGTTCTTCTCCAAGAATTTATGGGTACCATTTCTGATTGTTCATTACTATCTTCATTTTTAATTATTTGTACGTTTGTTTGCTTTTCTTTTTCTAATTTGCTTAATTTATCTAATATTATTTTAAATGTTGGTATTTCAGATATATTCCATAAATCAGACAATTCTTCTCTTATTATCTTTCTTATTTGAGATTGATCGTTTCTAATTTCATCTAAGCCAACTTTTTGGTGTCATATTAAATGGTAAAATTGAAATTGCTTAGAGTGAATGACCCTCAATGTTAATTCTTAGTACGTGAAAATCTGGAACAAATTGATCAGTCCAGGTCTGGCGATTAAACCGGGTCAACTCAGGATGGTAAGAGTTCCTTCATTAATTCTTAAGTCAAATGTGTTACTAACTTGATCACCTTTCACCTACAAGCCCATCATATCCTATATATAAAGGGAGTAAGGAAGTTTAGGTGATATGGTCATCAAGGGTAAATAATAAAATCTAAATTATAATTATTAGTGTATTTAAAAGAAAAAAAAGGAGAGATATAAAAAAAACGTATTTGAGATCAATAATACCTAAACCCTATAAAACAATTAAAAATAACATATTATGTTATATTAATTAAATTTCTTTGGTATGTGTAAAATGTTCTAAAACCATTAACAAAAAGGAACGAAGGAGCAGTAAATAAGATGAAAGTGAGTGGAAAGGAAAAAAATCGAAAAGCATAAGAAGAATGAAATATTGAAATATTATATCAAAGTCAAGAATAACAGCAGATGACCATGCATGTGAGAGTGAGACATCCCTATCTTTATATACATATAGTTGTTGTTGAGAATGCGCCCATGTTCTTACTTCCATGAATTGTGTTTCTTTCCACGAGTCTGTCTGATCCCATATTTTTTGATAAGAAACGATTAAAATAAAGTTTAAGGTTGGACTCTATTTAGTATACCAACAATCAAATACAATCAATTATGGATGAAAAAAAATGTATAATTAGATTAATTAATTAGATGAAAAGAAAGATGTAAGATTCCAACGAACACACTTGCATATTAGTAAATGCTAAGGTGCGGTAAGAGCTGCAGGTTCAAAAGCAAAATCTTCATACAAGCCGAAGCTTCTTTGAAAATTATTCTCGATTTTACATGGGAAAATGAATTTTTTTGTCACTGAATTATTGACCATTTTAGAAATCTACCATTCAACTATAAATTATTTTTTTTATTCTAACGTTAGATTCGGTTTTCTTTTAGTCACTAAACTTAGGTCCGGATTTTGTTTTACTAACTAAACTTAAAAAGGAGTGAATTTGGTGTATCACACCGAATAAAATTTGGTGAAATGAAATTGGTATCAAAAAAGTGTAAAATAGTAACCTAGAGCTACTAAAGTAAGTGAAAAATATAGACATGTTAGGTTTTAAAAGTGGAACAAATAGTAAGTTGATGTGTAAAATAACTGCAAGCGCACAGTGTTTAGTTGTAGCAATTACGGGTCGATCCACATAGACTACGAATTTTCAAAACCCTAATAATTAACTCATGCGAACTAGACAATAAGATTTGAGTTGAGATTTAATTAACCTAATTAGCAAAGATTATCAAATAATATGGAAAACCTAGGAATCCGAATCCGTTAATTAATCACAATTTATATCACCTCGCCCTAAAACCAATCCTATTTTTTTTCACAAACAAGATATATCAATTAACGAGACAAGCATATACTATGAAACTTGTTATCTAACAATAACCCATCAAAACTTCAAGGAGCAAGCGTAGGCTATGAAAAATAAATTCGGTAACAATAATATATCAAAATCACGTTGTCAATTAATAGGAACGAGAGGAAATCAAGAATAATTAAATTAACTTCATCTTCATCCTAGGACAAGTAATTTAGCTAGACATGATTGTATAATAGCCTAATAGTTAAGATAATATATATTAAACTAATTAAATAATAAATAAACTAGGTGGCCGAATTAAGGTATAAAAAGCTAATGTTATATAAACTACGAAAGCATGCAAGGTAAAAGCTATCCTATCCTCTACTTTCTGTCACCGAGAAGCACAAAACAAGTCGTTAGAATAATAAATAAAGTTGCAGCTGTAATGAAGTTTGCACCGAAAATCAATGGAAAATAAATTGCTAAAATATAGTATAATAACGCATAAATTGTTTGTAAGAAGAAAAAGGGAATAATGAAAATCTAATCCTACTCCTAAATTATGAAGAGGATAGGGAACCTGAGATGTATCTCAGGTAAATTACCTGAGATATATGGGATTTGTATGTAAAAATAGGATGGGTATTTTAGTAAATTCAGAGATTTTTAATTAGCCCTGCGGGTCCAGCAAAATTTAAAGGATATTTTGCATATTTCTTAGGAAAAGTTCCCTGAGATATATCTCAGGGTCCTTTTTCTCAATTATGAATGTGTCTAAAATTGGTGTTCCAAATACAAGAGATAAGGCCATATATATAGGGGAAAATATTGGGTTTGGGTCCTATGATTACAACCCGATCTTGAATATAATTTCTTCAATTTCCTTTTCTTCTCCGATAAATAATCGATTTTTCCTCCAATTTCCTTGACTTCAAGTATTTTCCACCTCCTTTCCCTTTTTGCACCTTTTCCTGCTTGAAATTTGTTTTTATTTATTTTCCTACAAAACAAAATAAAACAATTTATTAATTAATAAAATTACGAAAACGGACATAGAATAGGTATTAAAAATATGATTAATTATGGACCTATTAAATGCCCCCATACCTATCTTTTGCTTGTCCTCGAGAAAAATAAATATAAAATACTACCTAAATAAATAATACCACTTCCGTAGGTGATCACGGTTGCATTTGGCATATGCAACAAGCCCTTTAAACCCCTAGGCAGCCCTAGTGGACGAGTGAGGTCTCGTGAGGGCCTATAGTGAATGTACCCACAAAATCCATCTAGCTCATGTAAAAGATTGTTCAATGCAACACCACACATACAAGTCATCTCATGCAACATCAACTTAAGAAATCAAAGTGAATTTGCAATGTCTTGGTGTGTAGATGCAAGTATTCACATAGTCTACTCAAAGAAATATGCAGAGGTCATTAGAAGTCCACGTCAAGTGTAAAAATAAGTTGGTAACCATGCTAAGCCCACAAGAGTACATCTTAGAGTCAAAACTTGGGATCTCATATGCACAAAACAAGCAATAACTCACCTTTCACTCACAAAAGAATATTCACTCAAGAACAAGGGTAAGTGTATCACTCCATTCCAACAAAATCATAAGCATGCTTGACATTCGGTATCAATCTAACTTTAACACAACATACATTAATGATGATAATCAAAAGGTCTTTATTTGGGTTGTAATGGGGCTAGGGACAAGGTATGTCAAGTAAGGCCAAATAAGGTGAAGTGTCAAAAGCCATTTGGAACCATATTAAATCATTCACAACACCATACATCTTTCCCATACATGGATTTCTAAATTTTTTCAACAAAATTCTTGAATAGTCCAATGAAGAAGGATCACACAAACACATAAACATATAAGTATGCTCTCATATAATTTTTTCTTTTTTTCTCTTTTTTTTGGAGAGCTAAAATAAATATATACGTAACCACAATCCTTCTTCAAAAATTTCTTGAACGACTAACAAGTAAGCAACAAAATCCAATATTTCCCTATAATTAATGAACAAAAGTAAACCCCATTTCACACACCTTATTACTCCATAAACTTCCTACTAGCCTTTGACAATTAGGATCAAGTATACGTAAGGCTACAAAAGAAAAAGGTCTAGGCAAGTAATATGGTGTGTTACCAAAAAAATAGGATAAAGCTCAAAGGGGTAACTAATTGATCATATAAAAATGGTGTGGTAATTTGGATAATAATAGGTTATTCCTAAATGCCATTATCATCTTATCATCAAATAATGTCATGTATTTTAAGAAAGGTCTCAAACAAGTGCTAGCAATGTAAACAACATGTGGACACTCAAGAAAAAGAATATAAAATGCAAAAGATATGCATATAGGCTCAAAATCTCACTTAGTGGCAAAACATAATCAATCTCAAGCAAAAATCTCTTTAATGTACCTACTTGTACTCAAAGCATGCAAACCAAATCTTCTTGCACATATTCATGTCCTTTTAATTACTTACAACATTCAATAAGTCTACTAGTTTCAACTCGCAAGTGTATGTGTGTGCACAAGAACTTAGCATATCACTTCTCAAACAAAAGCGTCAGAAACACAAAAGTACTATAGAATGTAAGGGTGCATCAAGCCAACTTTTAACATGCAATCATTTCACAAGGCTGGAATTATTTTTTTGATTTTTTTGAATTTTTCAATTTTTTTTGGGTTTTTTGTATTAATAAATAATAATACTACTAAATCCTTCCCCCATACCTAAATCATGCATTGTCCTCAATGTATGCAAATGAGAGAAAACTGACAAAGTAAAAGGACGAGAATACCTGATAAGCAAGACGGAGATACATTATTACCTATAACGCACACACACAAACAAAAACAAATATAAAAGAAACAAACACACACACACACAAAACACATACTTATAATAAACACACACACACACATACACACACACACACTCCCCCATACCTAAACTTGGCTATATGGGAGATACATTATGAAATAGATATGCTAACCAATACCAGATCGAGGAAAAATAACACATGTAACACAATCAACACATATTTGAAACTCACCCACAAAAATAACATTATCCACTAGAGAAGTATGATCAAACACCAAAATGAAACTCATACAATAGACCAATTAGACGCTTCTTTATGTTGTTTAAGCAGGTTGATTACTTGAAATCCTTGGTTATGAACTAAGTCACTAGAAAGAACATGAGTTTCATTATCAACTACCAAAGACTCATCAAGAGTGGAAATAGATGGACTAGGAATGAATGTAGGTGACTCACCAACAGAAGTCTTAACAACAGACCTAGGATCAAAAGACCTATCCTCAAGTTGGGTTTCATGCTTAGAACAAATGGCATTCAATTCATCTAACATCTCATCAGAAGAAAAATTTCTATAAAGCTCATGAAGTTCTTTATTACACTCATACTCTAACAAAACATCTTCCTCAAGAAAAGAATCAATTGAACTATCCTCAAGAGTTGACCACGAAATAACCACATCTATCAAATTAACTCCTACAGGTTGTTCAAAAAGCTCATTAGGTTGATTTCCTACATTAAAGACATTAAGATCTATCGTCATGTTTCCAAAAGTGAGTTTCATCGAACCATTCCTACAGTTAATCAAAGCATTAGAGGTAGAAAGAAAAGGCCTTCCTAAAATGATAGGAATTTGATTTTTGAGATTTTTGAGTGATTCGGTTTCTAGAACAACAAAATCGACGGGGAAGAAAAAATCACCAACCTTAATCAACACATCTTCCACTATACCTGTTGGAGTTTTAACAGAATGATCAGCTAACTGAAGAGTGACACTAGTCTTCTTAAGTTCACCTAAACCCAAGGCTTGATAGACAGATAATGGAAGAAGATTCACACTAGCTCCTAGATCGAGTAAAGCTTTATCAATTAAAGTATCACCTATGACACAAGAGATGGTAGGACAACCGGGATCCTTATACTTCACAGGGATTTGATTAGACAAAATAGAACTAACATGAGATGTTAGGAAAGCTTTCTTAGGAACATGAGTGGTTCTTTTATGAGTACATAAATCTTTTAGACACTTAGCATAAGAGGGAACTTGTTGAATCGCATCTAAAAGAGGAATGTTAATCTTGACTTGCTTAAACACTTCCAAAATCTTATCTAACTGAGCAGATTGTTTGTTTGAAGTAAGTCTTTGAGGAAACGGGGCTTTCGGTTTAAAGACTTTTTCATTAGACACATCAGAGTGGGGTTTTGAAGGTGGTTCATCGGATGGTGATGACTCATCAGCTTTATCTACTTCAGAACTCTCGGGATTTGAAGATTGTTTAAGACTAGGATTCAAGAGCAAAGGATTTGGTTCAGATGTTAGCTTATCTTCTTCTTGAGTATTGACACCAGCATGATTGTTGAATTGATTACCAGACCTTAGAGAGATAACAGAATTCACGTTTTCATGAGACTTTTGATTTGGATGAAATTTAGGATTAGTCTCGGGTTGACTATGAAATCGATTTTTCTCTCTTTCACTGATTGTGTTTGCCAATTTACTGACTTGGACCTCTAGCTTAGATATGGCTTGAGTGTTGGAATTTAGTAACTGCCTATCTTGGGTCATAGCTTGCATGAAAGATTGTTGAGATTTAAGTAATGCATCCATACTCTTTTCAATAGAATTCAATTTCTTATCAGATTCACTAAAACCAGGAGGATTCATGGGGATTGAATTTGGATAATGACCAAGATTTTGAGGAAGATATGAATTAGGATTTTGAGGTGGATATGGACCAGGATTGGGCTTTTGAAAATCAGGTTGTGGATTTTGATTATACTGATTGTATTGACCTTGATTCCATGAGAAATTTGGGTGACTCTTCCAACCAGGATTGTAAGTGGGTGCATAAGGATCATTCCTAACTCTAGGTTGAAACATGGCATTGACTTGTTCAATTTCAGGGCAATTCTCTACCACATGATTAGGAGAACTACAGTTTGCACAGAGAGACATTTGAGAGATCACATTGTTGGTTTCTAAGGCTTCTAGACGTCTAATGAGTGTAGCTAACTTAGCTTCGGTTGTAATAGAATTACCAACTACATGCAAGCCCTTAGATGAGTTAGATCTTTCAGCTTCCTGATTAGGTTCCCTAGTTGACTCCCACAACATTGTTCTTTCAGCTAACTCCTCAAAAAATTGCCAAGCTTCATCCTCAGTTTTATCCATAAATTTACAATTGCACATAGACTCTAACAAAGCAGTGGTTTGGCTATCTAAGGCTTCATAAAGAATTTTGCAAAGTCTCCATTTTTCTATACCATGTTGAGGACATTTAGACAACAACTTTTTAAATCTATCAAAATATTTCCAAAAAGACTCATTCCGATTTTGTTGAAATTGGTTGATTTCATTCCTAAGTCTATTTGCCTTATGGTTTGGAAAATATTTTTTAAGGAAGATAGCAACAAATCCCTCCCATGTGGAAATAGAATTAACGGGTAAACTACACAACCACTGTTTAGCATCTTCTTTTAAAGCAAAGTTAATAAGCCTGAGCATAATGGAATCCTCACTTAGTTGTTGAAGTTTTTGCAATGCACACACTTCTCTAACTCTCGAATGAAAAGATATGGATCCTCTCCCTCTACCCCAGCAAACCTAGGTAACATGCTAATGTTGTGATGTTTGATTTCAAAGTTATTCGCGGTTACTGCGGGTAAGACTATGCATGAGGGTTGAGCGGTACGAGCGGGGTAACAACGGTCTTTGAGTGAAACAACCATGACTACGGGTTGAACTTCTAATTCTTTTCTTTTGACTCAATTCTAGTGGGTGAAAAGAACTCAAGAACTTTGCATACAAGAGAAGTAAACAATTAAGCACGTAGCAGACAAGATCTATAAGTAAACACCTAAAAAAAATGGAAAATTAAAAAGAAAAATCTATATTAACCTAAAAAAAAATCTAGACCTTGCTCCTAACAATAAGATACTACTAAAAGTCACAATTCAAAAAGCACTGGTCAGGCAGGTGCAAGTATTGCCATGAGGCTAAACATCTTTCTAGACACCAATCCAAATTAGCCAGGTAAGTGTCACGCTTGCCTAGACACCAAACGAAAGAATACTTAGTGATTCGTTCCTCTTAGATTCTCTTCCTAGTTGAGCGCGAAATCCTAGGGGCCAACGTCTACTTAATTTTATTAAGGAAAGGGGAATGCAAGATGAACGAATTAGTGATTTGTCGGCCAAGGAAAGGGTGATGAAATCACTCACCTTATCTTGTAATTGGGTGGCACCCTTAAGATTTATTGAATGATGCAACACACAAAGAACAAGAAAGTAAACACTTATGGATGCACTACACTACGTGTAATCTAGACGATGTGATCCTATGTGAGAGAATGAATAATGCAGCAAATTGGTTTTTAAACAAACAATTAACTAATTAATATTTTTATATTTTTTGAATATTTATTTTTTTTTGTGTTTTTTCAATAATAATGAAGAAAAGAAAAATAGAGAGAGGTGATACGGAATACCGAAAAGCGCTTCTAAAAATTTCAAAATAAACAACGAGGCCTTCCAACGATCTTCTTGTCCAAGCTTTTCTCCGCTTCACTATTCCATAAAAAAACAAAAAAACTAATCCGAAGAATTAATATCAAGGAAAGAAAATTAACAATATTCCCCGACAGCGGCGCCAAAAACTTGATGTGTAAAATAACTGCAAGCACACAGTGTTTAGTTGTAGCAATTATGGGTCGATCCACAGAGACTACAAATTTTCAAAACCCTAATAATTAACTCAGGCGAACTAGACAATAAGATTTGAGTTGAGATTTAATTAACCTAATTAGCAAAGATTATCAAATAATATGGAAAACCTAGGAATCCGAATCCGTTAATTAATCACAATTTATATCACCTCGCCCTAAAACCAATCCTCTTTTCTTCACAAACAAGATATATCAATTAACGAGACAAGCATATACTATGAAACTTGTTATCTAACAATAACCCATCAAAACTTCAAGGAGCGAGTATAGGCTATGAAAAATAAATTCGGTAACAATAATATATCAAAATCACTTTGTCAATTGATCAATTAAGCACCAAGAAAAATCATGAGAAACAATTAATAGGAACGAGAAGAAATCAAGAATAATTAAATTAACTTCATCTTCATCCTAGGACAAGTAATTTAGCTAGACATGATTGTATAATAGCCTAAATAATTAAGATAATATATATTAAACTAATTAAATAATAAATAAACTAGGTGGCCGAATTAAGGTATAAAAAGCTAATGTTATATAAACTACGAAAGCATGCAAGGTAAAAGCTATCCTATCCTGTACTTTCTGTCACCGAGAAGCACAAAACAAGTCGTTAGAATAATAAATAAAGTTGCAGCTGTAATGAAGTTTGCACTGAAAATCAATGGAAAATAAATTGCTAAAATATAGTATAATAACGCATAAACTGTTTGTAAGAAGAAAAAGGGAATAATGAAAATCTAATCCTACTCCTAAATTATGAATGTGTCTAAAATTGGTGTTCCAAATACAAGAGATAAGGCCATATATATAGGGGAAAATATTGGGTTTGGGTCCTATGATTACAACCCGATCTTGAATATAATTTCTTCAATTTCCTTTTCTTCTCCGATAAATAATCGATTTTTCCTCCAATTTCCTTGACTTCAAGTATTTTCCACCTCCTTTCCCTTTTTGCACCTTTTCCTGCTTGAAATTTGTTTTTATTTATTTTCCTACAAAACAAAATAAAACAATTTATTAATTAATAAAATTACGAAAACGGACATAGAATAGGTATTAAAAATATGATTAATTATGGACCTATCATAAGTCAAAGACTTATATAAAACAATCACACGGCATGCATGAAAAGAAATGCACGGATGTGTTATGTTATGTACAAAAAATCTTATGAAATTATAAATGAGACCTCCTATTAACTCAATATTTACGAAAGAGTATACCTCACGTATAATTGCAACCCTATTAATAATGTATAAATCAAATAATAAATCTACCCAAAAGATGTGTAAAGAACTTATTAAAAAATATTTAGTTTAAAAATGGATCTAGAAAGAATTAAGAGAATAGAAATAAAAACACCCACATATAACAAAGATATTAATCAACATATTGAAAGTTGTAGAATCCACCATTATTTTGTCAATGAATCCATATGTAAATAATTTTTCTACCACATCTGGATTTGTTTTTAAATTTCATGATTTTCTCATAGGCTGTTATAACTCCAGAGGGATATTTAAGCTTATCACTCATGGTTATCTTAGATGGTATTGTAGGTAATATCTGGGAAGTGTTTGATGATGATGATGGCATAGTTACAAGTTTAGATGTAAAGGATTGAGGTTTTGTAGTAGGGCTTTGTAGAGTTTTTATTCTGTTCCTTATAGCTTCATTCAAGGATTCCAAGAGATGTTTGTTTTCTTGTACCTTGACATCTATCTCTTTTTGTAACTGAGCAATGGATTCATGATTTTTGGTGATAGCATTTGTAATATTGCTAATATATTCTTCAAAATTATTATTTGCCATCTTTGTACCTGCTAAGAAAATCAGCTAGAACATTCTTAGTACCAGATATATTTTTAACAATAAAATCATAACAACAAAAGAATGACTGCCATTTTCTTCTTTTATTTAATTCTGGTAATAAATCAATTTTATTAGTAATAAATGCTTTTACCTGAGTATTATCATTTCTAACTATGAATTTTACTGGTAACAAATGATAATGAAACTTCTTTATTCTAAATTTTATTGCTAATAATTCTTTTTCATTTATATTGTAATTCATTTCATTAGGTTTCCAGGTTCCTCCTGCATATCCACATATAAGGGGTTTTTCTTTATCAATATCATTTTGTTCATAAGCTATGAGGACTGCTCCCCATCCTATATCACTTGCATCCGTAAATAATTCTAATTGATCAGTTTCTATAGGGATTTTATGCTTTGGTAAATTCTTCACCTTTTATTTAAGGGTTTTAGCGGCTTTATCATGTTCATCCATCCACTGAAAGTGTTTTTTATTTTTTGTTAATTCCTGTAAAGGTTTTCTTAATTGTGGTAAATCTTTTATATAATCTGATGCATAATTAATTATTTCTAAAAATTGTTGAACCTCTTTCTTGTTTTCTAATTTGTCTTTAAAATTTTGTATTTTTGATACTATATGATTTTGTAATTGTAATCCTTCTTTATCAATAATATATCCTAAATATTCTATTTTATTTTTAAATAATTCTGATTTCTTTTCAGAAAGTAATATTCCATGTTGTTTTACAATTTCTATAAATTGATGTAAATGTTCTATATGATCTTCTAGGGTTTCAGTATATATTAATATATCATCTACATAGACTATACAGAAATCTTTTAATTTTCTAAATACTTGATCCATTCTTCTTTGAAATATTTGTGGGCCATTTTTAAATCCAAAAGGAAGTACCATCTACTCGTAGTGACCTTGAGGTGCACTAAAAGCTGTTAGAGGTCGTGATTCTTTTGTTAATTTTATTTGCCAAAATCCGCTTTTACAATCAAATTTACTAAACCATTTTTTATTTCCAAGAATGTTAATAAGATTTCTTTTATATGGTAAAAAGTATCCATCAAATACAGTCTTTTTATTTAATTCTCTATAATCTATTACCATTCGAGCCTTACCTCTTTTTTGTTCACTATGTTTTCTTACTAAAAAGGCAGGACTACTATGTGGACTTTTACTTTCTTGTATTATTTTCATTTTTAGTAATTCATGTATTTGGGTTTCAAA
The DNA here is from genome assembly GCA_036435485.1 of Saposhnikovia divaricata. Lineage (NCBI taxonomy): Eukaryota > Viridiplantae > Streptophyta > Magnoliopsida > Apiales > Apiaceae > Saposhnikovia > Saposhnikovia divaricata. The sequence goes on from JAZHRN010000131.1 coordinate 20,776,680, forward strand.
TTCTTTTTGATCACTTGAGCTATATCTAATAGGTCTAGATCATACTATATCATTACGGTTTACTAGTTTTATTTCAGCATATATTTTTTCTTTATCCCATAATTGTACTGGATTTTCTCTAAAGTTTTGTTTTAATAACTCCTTATATTTAGCTATTAATTCTTGTGGATTATTATTTTTGTCAATAATTAGGTTATTTATCCTTTTTATCCCTAAGGGTAATATTCGAGTTTGTAAACTTAAAGTATCTGAAGTTACTATTTGAGTTTTAAAATGATCTAAGAAATTATTTCCTAATAATATTGATTGTTTCATATTATTTTCCTCATATATGAAGGGAAGTTTAAATATTGTTTTATTTAATAATATTTTCATATTTTCTGCAATTGTATCTAATTCTTTTCTTTGTCCATTAAATCCTGTTACCCTAATTCTATGTAATTTTGATCTTTTTCATCTATGTTGTATTAATACTCCTTCTTTAGCTAAGCATAAATCTGCTCCGCTATCTATAAATATGTTTTGTTTTATCACTTTTTCGAGTTTATATTCTACATATGCTTCTACATAGATTGCTACCATTATTCTGAGTTACTATCTGTAGAATAGTAATTTATATTTTCTTGTTCTGTTTCACTGTTATCAGTTTGACTTACATAAAAATCTTCATATTTATACCATTTAACATTATCCTCTTTTATTTGTTCAAGATTCATTGTAAATTGTAATAAATTAATATACTTTACACCTTTTTCTTTTAATTTGGGGCACTTATTAGCATAATGTCCTTTTTCATTACAATTCCAACACTTACATTCACTTATTTTATCTTTTCCTTTATTATTAGGTTTTCTTCTAAACTTTCTCTTATTTCTAAATTTATTTCTAGTATTATTAGTATTTCTAAATCTCCTAAATTTTTTCCTTTTATACTTATTATAATAAGGATTATAATTTTTAGGTTTATAATCTTTACTATAACCTTTATATTTTTTAGTCTTTTTCCTATATTTTTTCTTTTATTTTTTATATGGTTTTTTATCACATCCAAATACTAATCTTTTTTCAGTTAATCCACATATTTCTCTTAATCCTAATTTTTTATCTTTCTTAACTTTCTGTTGTATTCTATATTCTTCACATTTTCTCATAAGATATCCTCTTAACACTATTATTTTTTCTCCTAAAGTATTTTTTCTTGGTTCTAATTTATTATATTTTTTTGTTATTTCCGTATTATATGGACTTGGTAAGTGATCATAATATAATTGTTGATATACTAGACTTTCTTCAGGTAGAAATCTAGCTTCATAAAAGAATTTAGTAAAACTTATTGTATATTCTGGTAATTTATTTATTTTACAACATTTCATATTATTTAAATTCATTATTATTTCTATTTTTCTTTCTACTAATACTTGATCTCTGGCTACTATCCAGGGTTCTCCGGAAAATTCTCTTTTTAATATCATATCAAATATTTGTAACATATATTTCCAATCTCCTGCACTTCTCATTACTTCAATTCTTAATTGATAATCTATAGATACTATCCAGTATACAACCTTTCCTATTAATATTTTAGATATTAAATCATAAATATATTCTAAATTATTAGTATGTGTGGAACTCATTAAAGCTATATAAGTTCCAAGATTCCAATCTGTAATTCTTCTACTAATTTCTTGTTCTTCATATACATTATCTAAGTCTAAAAAATAACCATTTAGATTAACACCTCGTGACATTGATCCAACAAATTCTTTGAATTCTACATGTTGTTCAATTGGTATATGTTTGGGAATTTTATTACTACCTCTTGTTATTATTTCTAAATTTGGGTCATATAATTCTTCTTCCTGATAATTATCTATATCTTCATTCATTGTTTCATCTGTTTTCATTTATGTTTCTATCGGCTCATCACTTTCAGGTTCTTCTTTTATTATTGCACTTACATTATTCATTTTTCTTAAAGCTTGCATTATTTGATTATTTTCCTTTTCTACTTCTGATCCTCCTTCACTTTCTGATTCTTCTATAAAATTTACATATTTTTTATTAGAACTATCATTTGAACTTTCTGAATCACTAGTTGTATTTTCATCTTTCTTTTGAGAACATTCTCCAATAATCATTAATTCTTTTCCTTTAAATTTCTTAATTTCTTCTTTTAAGAAATTTAATTCTTTTTTAGTTTCTTCCATTTCTTGATGTAATTCATATGTTACCTGTTTTAATTCTCTTTTAGTTTATTTTAGCTCTTTTTTAACAGTTTTATATTTGTCTTTATATTTTTTATATTTATTAAACCATTATTCATTAGTTTTTTCTTTAAGATTATTATTTTCCTCTTTTACTTTCTCTAACTCTTTTTCTTGTTTTTCTAATTTTAATATTAAATATTTTATAGTTTCCTTTTCTTCTTTAGTAATATTAACTTCTATAATTTTTGATTCTCTTCTTATTGGTTCATACTTATATCTGTCTCTTTTTAATATTTCTTTTCCATGATTTCTCAGAAATGTTATTACATTATATTCTTGTTTGTCCATTGTTGTGGAATAAAAAGTAGGGTTACCAAAGTGCGGCTAGGGTTCGTGAGCTTCGTGCTTTAATGGCTACGATTGCGTTATCGTGACCTAATTCGGGTCCTCACAAGATGCCTACGTATCTTAGAGTTGAGAATCAAGCCAAGACGTAGTTCTAGGTGATGGTGCCCTCGAGGCTATGGCGGCGAGAGCTCACCTAGGACGCAGTGGCTTGTATGTCCATATTCGAGGATTAAACCAAAACGTGGTGGGTAACATATGGAGCTGTGTCCAAAATGTAGTCCTGAGATGAGGGGTCTGGCCCTTTATATAGGCTGTAGGAGCCTTAGAATCGTAATAGGGTTTGGAGACTTGGTGGACAAGTCACCGTTATTGAGGAAGGTTCTGACTCCTTCCTTATAGGAATTAGTTTCCATGTTGAATTAGGTGCCTTGGAGGCTACACAATATCCCTGGGATATTCTAGAACGTTCCTGGTTTCTAGAACGTTCCCGATTTGTGGATCAGGCCCATGTTAGAAACAAGCTTATACCGGGCGTCCCCGGTTTGGGCTGTTCTTTTGGGTTTAGTCATTAACTACGAATTTAATGCCCAACTAGGGTTTCGGGCCTTATTTACGAGCCAATAAATACTATATTAATTATGTCTTTAGGGATTATTTTTCACCCATATCATTTGCCCCCCAACTTCTAGGAAAACTTGATTTCGTAGAAGTTTAAGGTCACACCGGCCCTACCAAGGTATCGTCTTACAGTGAAGTGTGGAGCGACCTACACATTCACAACGACTAAAATTCTCTCCCAAGTTATTACTTAAGAAAGTTAAACGTTCCTTGGCCTCTCGAACCTTTTTTTTAAGATTTCTAGGCCTTTCGGGAATATGATTAGTGCCGTTTCGAGCTCGTAGACACTAATCCAAGTGCAATTCGTGCATAGGATCCTTTATTATAAATTCATTAGTGCTTTATTTCCCTCAACTTATCTAAGTTAGGGTCAATATCAGGCGGTCATTGCTCATAAGCCTTAATAAGGGCTAATTTCTAAGCGAAAGACACTAATTCAACCCTAAACGGGGCTACAAAGGCCTTAACCGAGGCTAAATAACTCGTCCTTGATGTATTTATTACTAGGATATTCATTCTTAACCTTAAGATAGGTTAATACTCGAGTGGAAATCCTTAAACGTTGCTAAACAAGGTTAATCACCTCCTAACTGCGATTAGTGAAATACTAACCTCGAATTTTGAAGTCAAGCTCATATTGTAGAGATTTTTATAATCTCCTTGGCGGAAAAAGAATCACGTGAAAATACCCATTTTTGAGCGTTCTAGAGCCAAACGAAATCAGCTAGGGGTCCAGGTGTTCGAAACACCTGGACCCATTTTTCCCCCAAGGTGGCCTGGTCGGCCAACCCTGGTCGGCCATTTGGCCAAGGGTGGCTGGAACCCACCCAAGACTATAGAGAATTTAATGAGCTTTGCGTGGACAGTAAGATCGTCCAAATCTGATATCCGGAGCTCGAGATATGGCCCAAATAGCGTGGACAGCCCGAAGGTGTTTTCAAACCCTCCTTAAGAGTTTTGTAGTAACTTGTTCTCAAAAAAATCACCTTGATTGCTTGAAACTTCATGTTCTTAAACCCTCAATCTTTCAATCATGTTTGAATCATGGATTCGTAGCTGATATTGGTTGGCTGAGGGGTGTTTCGAACACGTCAAGGGTTTCTGGTTTTCAAACCAGACCTGATTTTTCAACACCCCTAACACTTCTAACCTCAAATTTTGAAGTTGATCTTATATGATAGGGATTCTTATAATCTTCTGGTTGGAGAAAGAATCAAGTGAATATACCCATTTTTGATTTGTCTAGGCAAGAAATACGGTCCCCTAGAAGGTGTTTGAAACACCTTCAGGGTCTTTCAACACCCTCACGGTTTCTGAACACCCCTGGAATTTCTAAACTCAAATTTGAAGTTGATCTTATATGATGGGGATTCTTATAATCTCCTGGTATGAAGAAGAATCACATGAAAATATGCATTTTTGAACGTTTTGGAGGTGAAATACCTCATTCTAAGCTGGTTTTCAAACTAGGCCTTGTTCGTAACAAGGTCATTTTTTCAAATTCAAGGAAACACTTGGCCACCTACATAGGCTTGTAGAGGACCTTGCAAGGTTCTTGAATCTCAAATTTGAGCTTAAACGGAGCTTTTTTGAGCGTTCTTGAAGGTTTTAAAAACACCTACACTACTAGAAAAACTGGAATAGACATCGGGCCTTTAACATCGGTTAGAATTGCCACCGATGTTAAAAATGTTTATGACATCGGTTTTTGTAGAATTGATGTATTTATGCTGTTTAGACATCGATCCCTTGGTACGACCGATGTTAAAGATCCTTTTAAAAAAATCTAATTTTCCCTCCCTTAGCCAAAATTTTCATTTTCCCTCCCTTAACCAAATTTCCCACCCCTCTTAAAACATCTCCCCCTCTTAAAAATTCCCCCCTTTGTAAAAAAATTTCCCCCTTAACCAAAATTTCCCCCCATACAAATCAAATCCAAAAAAATAAAAACAAAACACGTAAAATCAAAAACAATATTCATTTAGCTAAAAAATCACACCCGATTCCGCCCCTTTTCTCTCTGAAGAACCCTAGCGGCCCCTTCAAAAACCCTAATCAATCAGCTAATCAATCTCGAAGCTAGATAATCAATCTTGAAGAACAACAAAGCTCGAACTCTTCAACTCGAAAGCTCGAAATCTATCTTAGCTCTGTTAGTCTCTCTCTCTCTGTCTCCCTCCTCTCTCTCTCTCTCTCTCTCTCTCTCTCTCTCCCTCTCTCTCTCTCCTTCATATTATTATGTTTGTGTGTTTTTACTAATTGTAAGTAATTGATGTGTTAAGAGAGTTAATTAAGATGTATTTATCAATCTGTTATGATGTTGTTAGATCTTTTGAACAAAGATTACCAGAGTTCACTCTCACCACTTTATCTGGAAGTTGTGAGTCTTATCCTCCCTTCTACCTCTCTTTAGATCTGCCTTGTATATATAACTTTTATTATTTGTCAAGTTTTGTCTCTCTTTTTTTTAGGGATTTTATCATTTGTTTTTCTTTTCTAATTCTTCAAGTCTGTTTTCTTTTTATATTGTTGTAGGCCTGTCAATAATTGTGTTTAGATTTGCTTTTTAATCAAACCTTTTAATATTTTCTTCTATTTTGTTTAGATTTTAATTGTGTTTAATTATATTATTGTAAAGATGGATTAATTTTAGTTTGTTCTTGTTCTTCCAACTCATCAGTTAGATCATTTGGTAGTGAGGGACGTAAGAAGGATGGTCCCCAAGTGCCTCCGAGTGACAAAGTTTACGAGTACATATTGTTTCGTGGAAGTGACATAAAGGTATTACCTGGTATGATTGAATATTTAATCACAGTTTGTGCGCTCTATGAATATTTAATCACAATTTATGTGGCCTCTATCTATATTTAATTATTTATAGAGAAAATTTTAGTTGAAGATTAAGGAAATTTTAGTTGAAGATTATGGATAGTTTACGAGGTGGAGGACCAGAATACAATGCAGAGATTTTAAGGAAAGTTCTTTCTGGTGAAAAAGGCTCGATAGCTGATGCATTTGTGAGTATAGGCAAATCAACTAGCTTCTTCATTCTGATAGAGAAAAAGCATTAGCAATAATCTTGCTATATATGCCCTCTGATTTCACGTTGTAGGCACTTTAGCTCTTAGCACACATATAATGATTACTTACCAATTCAAATTGTAAAGATTCTTCCTGTTATATACAAAGTAATTCCGGAAAGCAAATATGGACTTCAGTCATATTATATAAATCTAGGAGAAGATTCTAATTCCACAGCATATGTAGTTATGTGATTTTGTACAGTAAATTTTGTGATGTGGATCGGGGATTTGCAAAAAGCAACGTGTAATTTTACTGCTTTGATTGGCCAAGGGGCATTTGGTCTTGTTTATAAAGCTCAAATGTCAACTGGTGAGGTTGTTGCTGTTAAAATGCTTGCAACCGACTCTAAGCAAGGGGAAAAAGAGTTCCACACAGAGGTAATATGATTTCGTAAAGAGCATCAACTCATCTTCCTATTCTATATCATATGCTTGTGGATCAATTTGGTTTTTGATTCAACTTTTGGTCTCTGATTCTCACAACTTTCTCAGATTGATATTCGATCATATTTCACTTAGCTAGTTGTTTTTAATGTTTTGTGGACTTAACTTTAAAGTAACATAGAAGCATGTACATGCTTCAATATCACACACTGTTCTTACAAGCAAACTAGCATCTTAAAATTTGCAAATATAAATGTCTTTTCATTTTTAACAGATAAAAAAAGGAAATCTGAAACGCAAACAATTACCTGATCGTGCGATTTTCTGGAAGAAAGCTCGCAAGCCAAAAAATGGAGAGGTAGTTGATCCGGAGCAAGTGGAGATGAATGAAAGAATTGTAAGAATTTGTATCTTAATTTTTTTAAATTCCTCAAACTCAATGATTAGTGAAGTAATTAGTAATATATAGGAGTAATTATGCTTTTATGTTTATTTTTTTGTTGTTGGTAGGATATGTTACTAGAGCAGAAGGAAAGGGGTGATTTTGTACCATCTGGAACTCAAGATGTATTGACCACGGCACTAAAAACTCCTGAGCATTCAGGCAGGGTCAGAGGAGTTGGAAGTTTTGTCACCCCTAAAGTGTTCTTTGATTTGCCGAAAGAGAAAAGGACCAGAATTACCAAGGCTGAGTTGTTGGCTCGTGATAAACAGAGGACCGAAGAACTGGAGAAAACAAAACAACTTTTGTTGTTGGAGATTTCTGCACTTAAGGAGCTGATGAGAACATCTAATATTGAATCTCCATTGTCCGACAAAGCTAGTTCACAACCGATGCATGAAGTAAATGGAAAACCATCATCTGCCAAAGGATTGATGGCTGATGATGATGATCAGTGTACTGCTTTTCATCATACTCCACCATCCGGTAAAAAGGTAAAAAATATTCTAACTCTTATAAAAATATACGTAAGAAATTAATTATATGGGAAATTAAAAATATACGTAACTCTTATAAGAATATACGTAGGAAATTAATTATATGGGAAATTATTATCTGTGCTAATTATTATCTGTGTGCTCTGTGTAATTTGTAGTGGTCCACCAAGACTAGGCTGACTTACACAATGGCTGAACTTGATGAGGTTCGTGTGACGACGCTTGAGCAAATCGAAGACAAAATGTGAAGGATTAGGTTTCCAGCTGCCACGGTCTTTTAATGTTAGTTCAAGGCAAATATTAGATGTTTATGGAAATACTTGGGTTTGACAATATCGTGCCGGTCATTTTGTTAAGTACGTACTAAGTAATTATGGTCTGTGGAGTACAGTAAGTTGATAAATATGTTGGTTTGTACTATAGCTAGCTAAGAGGCATATATGTTTGTCGTTCCGTTATGTTGATCTACATTGTAAGCTACAAGGTTGGTCGAATGGTTTGTAGTTTTTGTCGATCGGTATAACTGATGAATATTTGGATATATGAAGTTGGGTTTTGGTATGGTATTGTGTTTAGAATGATTTTCGTTTTTTTGGTTTATATATGGTATACTGCAGATGGGAGAATGATAAATTCGACCATAATTAACATCATGTAACCATTGTAAACGATGTCTATAGTTTATTTGGCAACAGCTTACCAATGTAAAACCAATGTTATATAAAACATTTTACAACAGCTGTCTAATGGAAAACCGATGTGTAAACAGTCTAATAACATCAGTACAGTAAAACCAAACTGATGTAAAACGACAGTAATACAACACTTGATCAACAAGTAACCGATGTAAAAAGGCTAATCTAACAACGATTATTTTAAACAATCGATGTTTATATCTGTATAGACATCGCTTGTGTAATAAAATATCATTGCAAACTGAATGGTTACTTGATGCAAAGACATCAGAATACGTTTTATAGCCGATGTCTATAATAAGGATATACATCGGTTAAAAACCGATGTCAAAAACCACCACCTTTCTCTACACATGCGAAGACATCACTTCAGTTTTTTTTTTACATCGGTTTTTAGCCGATGTCTAATGCCATTTTTGTAGTAGTGCTAGGAGCACAGGTGTTTGAAACACCTGAGCAAGGTGGCCTGGTCGGCCTACCCTGGTTGGCCATTTGGACCAGGGTGCCTGGTCGGCCACCCCTGGTCGGCTGGGCCCCATCCCAATTTTTTTTTGAATGTTTCAAACACCTTCAGGGTCTTTCAACACCCTCACGGTTTCTGAACACCCTCCAGGTTTTGAACACTCCTGACATTTCTAAACCCAAATTTTGAAGTTGAGTTCATATGATAGAGATTCTTATAATCTCCTGGTATGAGCAAGAATCACATGAAAATATGCATTTTTGAACGTTTTAGAGGCGAAATACCTCATTTCGAGCTGGTTTCCAAACCAGACCTTGTTTCAAACACCTTCTTTTTTTCAACTTCTTTAAATCGCTGAGAGACCTACCTAGGCTTGTAGAGAACCTTACAAGGTTTCTAAATCTCAAATTTGGGCACAAACGGAGCATTTTTGAGCGTTCTGGAGGGTCATGAAATCACCCAGGGGGTTCAGGTGTTCAAAACACCTGACCAAGGTAGCCTGGTCGGCCTACCCTGGTCGGCCATTCGGCCAAGGGGACCTGGTCGGCTGGGGCCCATGAATTTTTTTTTTTTTGAATTTTAGCCAAATTTTGACTAGTTGACTTTGACTTTTGACCTTGATTTTGACTAAAGCCAAAACTTGTTTTGAACTCCCCTCCTTGTTTCTAGAGTGAGTTTACAACACCATGGTTGTTTTTGTGATCCTTGATCACAAACAACCTTCTTCTTAGTTTTCAGGACCTTCTGGATTTTAACTTGTTCTTGAACTCTTGGTTTCAAATAACCTTGGGTTATACTATGGCCCTTGGCTTCCAAACATCCTTGTGTACTTACAATAGGGTGTTTCCAACAACTTTTGCCTTGCCCCCCTTATCACAGAGGTCCTTGTTTCTTAGTTGCTTATTCAAGGAATTCCCTTGTTTTCAACACCTGACTTCAAGTCTATGGTATTATGGTTAGTTTTTATCCTTGATTTTATACTCAAAGACTTTAAAACTCCTACCTTGTTTGTAAGACCGTGCCTTAGCTTGATTTTATTCAACGTTTCCTGACTTTCAGGCCTTGAATTCAATCAACCAGCTTAATTCAGGGCATACAACCTCGTTGGCCATCTGGGCTTATATTTTGTGCAGAGTTTAAAAACTCCCATCATATTTCTTAGAGTATATTGATCACAAACAACCTTCTTCTTACTTTTCAGGACCTTCCGGGTCTTAACTTGTTCTTGAACTCTTGGTTTCAAACAACCTTGGATTCAACTATGACCTTTGGTTTCCAAAGACCCTTCCATCCTCATAATAGGATGTAGAATTTGTAATGAAGTATCTTTGGCCTTGGCCCCCTTATCCTTAAATAATGAGGTCTTGCTTTTTATTTGCATATTCAAGGAATTCCCTTGTTTTCAACACCCGACTTAAAGTCTAGGATATTTTGGTTGGGTTTTGATCCCTGATTTTGACTCAAGGACCTTAAATCTCCTACCTTGTTTGTAGAACCTTGCTTTGGTTTGAATTTAACCAATGGTTCCTAATTCAAGTTGTTGAATTCAAACAACAAGCTTGATTTGAGGCGGACAGCCTTGTTGCCCATCAAGGCTTAAATTTTGTATTAGGATTTGAAATTCAAAACTTTAAGTATGGAAATACAAAGGACCTCGTATAGAGAGACCTTCGATCAATGCATATCTCAATGCTCTCACTAACAGTTTTCGTGCCTCCAAGGCATTATCAGGGAGCCAACCAGTCTCAGGATGAGATTTGATGGGGATCTATCTAGCAACTTCCAATGTCGATGGGTACCAACAACTTGTGCTCTATAGTGGGGGTCTCCAAGACCTGATAGTAAACACTCCTAGCGAAATTCTCGATTTTAGACGAGGCGAACTTAGATAAGGCATCGGCCGTTATACCAGGAAGCATTCGAATCATACCAACTGTGATTTTACAATCCTCAGGTATTTCACCATCGTTTTATCTTTGGCTTCAAAATCTTCATTCACTTGGGCTATCACCAGCCTTGAGTCTCCACAGACTTTAAGATTTTTGGCCCTCATGGCTATAGTCGAGCCTAGTCCGGCTATCAAGTCTTTATACCCTGCTTCGTTATTAGTCGTTGAAAACTTCAACCTCAAGGCATATTCAATCCTGAGTTCCACTTATTTTTGTTTTTGATAACCCATTAAAATATGGCACCCAATATTCCTTCTAAACTTCATCCTTCTCTCCATCTTGGGGTGTCTCATCTTGCCCTTGTTGGGGTGTTGTGCCTTCCTGCCCCCCTGACTTCTTGGTTTTCAGTTGTACATTCAACCATGAAGTCAGCGAGTGCCTATGCCTTGACGTCCATTCGAGGCTTGTACGTAATATCAAACTCCCCAAGTTCGATCGCCCAATTAATTATCCTTCCCTTGGCCTTCGGGCTTTGCAATATTCTTCTTAACTTCTGGTCCGTCAGGACTTCAATTTTGTGTGCTTGGAAGTATGGTGTAGCTTCCTTGGGGCTGTTACCAGTGCTAAAGCAAAATTTTCAATGGGAGAGTAATTCAACTCAGCTCCGTGCAACATCTTGCTCACGTAGTAGATAGGCTTTTGAACCTTGTTTTCCTCTCGAATGAGAATGACACTCAGTGCTTGTTCGGATATCGCTAGATATAAATATAGGGTCTCTCCGGGACTAGGTTTGGCCAACAACGGGGCTTTAGCCATGTACTTTTTCAACTGTTCAAAGGCCTCTTGGCTTTATGAAGTCCATTAAAAAATTTTCACCTTCTTCAAAGCTGAAAGAAGGGCAAGCACTTGTTTCCAGACTTGGAGATGAATCTACCTAAGGCTGTAATTCTTCCAGTCAATTTCTGTACGTCCTTTATTGAACGTGGTGATTCCATATCTCGGATTGCCTTGATCTTATTAGGGTTGGCTTCTGTGCCTCGCTTTGAAACCATCAGACCCAAAAAATTTCCAGATCTCACGCCAAAGGCACACTTGGCTGGATTCAACATCATCTTGTGGTGCCTCAGCACTTCAAATGCCTCTCTGAGGTTCTTAATATGGCATGCCTTTATTAGGCTCCTGACTAACATGTCATCCCCGTAGACCTCTTTGGTCTTCTCGGTCAAGGGTGCAAAAATCTTGCTTGTTTATTAGCCTATGGTAAGTGGCTCTTGCAGACTCCTCATCTTGGGTTGACATCAACCTAGAGTTTTTAAAACAACCTTCCTTGGCTCGATTGGCCATAATGGCTTCAATGTTTGTCTTGGTTCCTGGGGCTTCTCTAGCGGCCTCTCGGCTGGCATGTGCTTGGCCTTAGGGCTGTTCGAGTGTTGAACGTCGATGCTCGAATGTCGATGTTCGAATGTCGAAAGTTGATGTTCGAAATTAAGGGTTTTCTACCTCAAGGAAGTTCTTTAAACTCGAACCTTGAAGTTTTGATGAAAGAGTGCATATTGGACTACCTTCACATGGTTTCAAGCCAAGTTTTGGGTGTTTTAAACCACCAAAACATCAGAGCCTCTGGTCAGCTCCTTAAGGTCGGCTGAAGGCCTCCTTGGCTTATGGTCGATCCCATGAGGTCTTGAACCTTCCCTATGACGTTTTCAATCTCCATTTCAGGGTTAATATTCAAGTGTTCAACGCTGGTGTTAGATGTTCAATGTTGGCATTCTGGATCGAGAATCCAAAATATCAGATTGGTTTTCAAGTTTTGACTTGAAGCTTCAACCTTTGGATCTTGATTGGAGGTTCATGACCCCCTCAAGTTTGACCTTCTTGGCCTTCATGGCTAATATCTCATGTTTCTCCACCTAGAATTCGAGGTTGATATTCACATGTTCAACGTTGGTGTTCATATGTCGACTACCAAGTATTCACGACCTTTCTTTTGGATTGATGTCAAACTAAAGTTCTCTAGGATCCCTTACTTGACTTCATGTCTTTCATGGCTTGTCTCAAACCTTTATTCTGATTTCAGGGTTTTCAAACCTATCTTTGCTTCTCATTTTTCTTGATTCAGGTTCAAAGATTTAAGGTTGATCCTCGATTTAGATTTCGAGAAATACAACCCCGTGGGTTTCTTACCATTTAAACTTCCGAGATGAAAACTTGCTTGGACTTCTTAATCCTTGTTCAAGGATATTCTTATATCCCTTGACCTTAGGACTATAATTCAAGGTTCTTTATTTGTTTCATCCTTGTATCTTCACTCCAGGTACTTAAAAAATATTGAAGAGTAGCTAGTTCTTAGCCTCCACAGCCTTACATGGCTTTAATTACCAGATGTGGCTTTTTAATCATCTTGTCTTTTATCCAGGGTCCTTCAAGGACTTAAACTCTTATTTGGTTGTATTATAACCTAACTCTCGACCCTTTAGGGTTTTTATTTATAGTTTGTTTGTTTCCATTCGTGTATTCTTTTATTTTCGGTACTTGGTCATCTTTGACTTACACACATCAGGTGCTTGGCACATAAATAAAACCACAGAATAGAGAACGAAAAATAAACTTGCATTAATAACTTGAAATGGGTTCAACCCTTACATAGAGTACTACTATCCTACTTGGAGCAACGTGCTCTGCAATGGTTTCATCGAACCTTATTTCTACTTCTACTAGATAAATATGAAGCTAAGTCCTATTAAGATAGTTTAAACCCATCGGGGCTCTTGCAAGACTAGGCCTGTATCGCTTGATTTTGTTTTTGATGCTCCATCAAAATAGAGCACCCATTACTCCTTCCTATCTCCTCATTCTTATTCTGAAGTTCACTTCCTGCTTGGGGTACTATCTCTAGCCCCCCGACTTCTTGGTTGCCAATGGTACATTCAACCACGAAGTCAGTTGATGCCATAGCCTTAATGGCTGTTCGAGGCTCTTGTGTGATGTCCTCTGCCGACCTTTCTAGGTCTTCCTTATCACTGTGGACATCCACGTCTTCAATCGGAAGGACCTGCCCCCCGACTCCATCAGGCCTTAATGCAGCTACATAGCAGCTCCTAGAAATTTTCTAATCACCTTTTTGTTCTCCTACACCATTCCTGGTTGGAAACTTGATCTTCATGTGATAGGTTGAGGCCACAGCCTTAAAAGCGTGAAGTCCAGTCCTTCCAAGGATGACATTGTAAGTAGAAGATGCTTTGATAACTAAAAAGTTCAGCATCTGTGTGGCCTCCATTGGCTTCTGTCCAATCGTGACGGGTAACTGAATAGTTCCCTCAATTTTGGATTCTACTCCATTGAACCCATATATAGGCATGTTATTGGGGGTCAACTGAGAATCATTGTACCCCATCTTCACAAACGCATCATGAAACAGAATGTCGACGGAAGCTCCATTGTCTATCAAGACTCGCTTCACCTCTGAGTTTCCAATCATAGGAGTTATGACCAGTGGGTCATCGTGGGGGAACTTCACCCCTTCAAGGTCTGAATCATCAAATTCAATAGTTACTTCGGGTCTTGCACGCTTTGGTGCCTCTCCGACAATATGCATCACCTCTCGGGCATAAGCCTTCCGAGAGTTCTTTGTTGTCCCGGCCGCGGTCGGGCCTCCTGAGATCATGTTGATTACTGGCCCTCGGGGTTGTGGGTTGCGATCTTGATCATCGTCGCTCCTATCATACTCTCTTCTCTGATTACCACGATCTTCACCCTTAGTGAAGTGACTCAGTTTCCCTCTACGGATCAAAAACTCGATCTCATCTTTGAGTTGCTTACAATCATCAGTGTTATGCCCCACATCTCTGTGGAATCTACAATACTGATTCTTGTTTCTCTTTGTGGGATCACCCCTGAGTGGCTTCGACCATCGGAAATCCTTATCCTTCTCAATGTCCAACAAGATTTGACTCCTAGGAGTATTCAACCTTGCATACTCAGTGAACCTTGGTCCTTGGTTCTTAGAGGCAGAGTCGGAGTCCTCGCTAGTTCGGGGATATTTGTCCCTAGCATCGTACTCTTGCTCTTGCTTCCGCTTTTGGGAACTTCCGTTTCCTTCATTCGTTGTAGGGGCTTCTGTCTTCCTCATGCTCTCTTCTGCTTTTATGTATTTACTCGCCCTTCTTTGGAGCTCAGTCATGCTCTCAGGGGGATGTTTTGCCAACGACATCTGAAATTAGGTGTTCGTTGTTCCATTCTCCAGGGCTATCATAGCTACCTTGTTCTCCTGGTCTGGGACGTTCAATGTCTCCTTGGTGAAACGCTTAAGATAATCCCTCAGGTTCTCATTCTTCCCTTGTTTCACTTACATGAGAGATGCAGAGCTTTTTTCATGGACTTTTCCACTAACAAACTGATTGATGAAAGCAGTGCTCAACTCCTTGAAGGAGCCAATTGAGCTTGCGGGCAACCGGCTATACCATCTTTGAGCCATGTCTGCCAGGGTTTGAGGGAACGCCCTACACTTAAGACCGTCGTTGGCGGGTTGTAACAACAGCGCGTTTGAGAACGTCCTGACATGATTCGAGGGATCACCCATTCCATCGTATGGTTTTATCGTGGGCATCTTAAATTTTCGGGAAACACGAGCGTTCATCACCTCCTCAGTGAACAGGGGTGTGGGATCGTCAGGGTCTCCGAGCGGCATCAGGTCTTTGGGATCACCCCTGGGGGTTTCCAACCTTGTAGCTCCTCCAGTTGGGGCATCAGCCCTTCTTTGTCTCCTTAAAGATCTTTCCAAATCAATAAAGGGAATCTCCCTCGAAGTTGGAGGGGGCATATTCTGATTCTGCCTTGCTTTCTCCCTGGATATATCGTCCTTCAGCCTTTGGATCTCAGCCTCATGGGCCTTGATTCTCTTAGCGGCTGTTTGAGGAGGTCCATCATGGATTCTTCGAGTCCTTCCCATAGGCTCCTTGCTTGCACGTCGCCTCCTCGGGGCTTCATCACGATCATCATCCTCAGACGAGGAATCATCAGTGTAAGGTCCGGAGTAATCATAATACCCTTGCTCAGGAGGGGCTAAACCCCTAACATAGGAAGGCTGATACGACTCAGGTATCTGTAGAGCGTGACCACTTGGTCCAGGATCCCTACAATTTGGAGGGTAGTTAGGCAATCCGTATAACGGATCGGTGCTCACGGGGAGTGTAGTGGTGGTGATCTGAACTCCTGAGAGTGGGGGACGACTATTTAATGGTGAGACCACCATCTGAAGCTGATTGGTCTCACGTCCCGGATGGACGTCCACTGGTAAGGTTCTCTCAACATGGAGATTCGTCCCTATGGGTTTAGAAACTTGAGGCTGAGTGGTTGTCGCTATTAATAGGGGTACATACCCTTGCTCCGTAACAACGGGTGGAGCGATGGAGATGGCTGGTGTAATAATCGCGAATTTTCGAATAAATTTTTTCTTACTCGATCTTTAAAGTTTTAATTAAGAGCGATGCACTATTATATTTTAATTAGTGCGTTTTTGTAAAATTTCGAAATTTTATGTATTCATATGTAAGTGAATATTATATTATATTTATTTAATTATATTTAATTGGTATTTATTAAAATTAGGAAATTTAGGAAAATAGGATTTTTGTTTCTAGGTCGAATTTATTTTAGGAAGCAATATTAGGGTCTCGTTTTAATTGACCAACAAAAAAAAACGAAAAAGGAGGAGACATCATTATTTTGCTTAGCCCACATTTCATGACTTATTTCTCTTAGCCCATATATTTTGACTTTTGTCACCACGTTTTATTCATTTTAAATCAAACAAACACATAACACAACACTCTTTTTAGAAATGTTCCAGCACTTTATTTTTTTTGTTTTCTTTCCAGTCTCCACGCATCTCTTTGGAAATAAAAACCCCTACTCCTTTTTTTTTTCAAGACACTAGACAATAATTATAGTACAAAACAGAGCTCATATAGGGGTGGTTATTTTCTTTCTTTTTTTTTCTCCTGCAAAAGACACCGACGGATTACCTCTTCTATATCAAACCCGACCCTATAATTATAGTATACAAAGAGAGTACAAGATCAGGTAATTATTGTTTTTAAGTTAAAACTTTCTTTTATTCTTTTCCATTTTTTTTTATTTCCGGTAGGCAATGGTCTGAGTTCTTTGTGTTGTATGTGGGTGCTGTGATTGTATACGACCACCACCGATGTGGTGGTGGTGTTGGTTGATTGAATCGGAAGTGGTGTAGTCGGAGTTTTGCAGTGGAGAAAGGGGGGGAGGATTGAGTGATTGAATCGGATGACCACCACCGCTGTGGTGGTGGTGTTGGTTATTGTAATTAACGGCGATGGGTGGTTATTAAGAGGGAGTCGGGAGGGAGAGGAGATGAAGAGAAAGGAGGAGAGGGGAGAGAGATATAGATGGTGGTGGAGAGATTAAGCGAGAGAGATAGAGAGATGAGGGCGGATAGAAAGAGAGAGGGAGAGAGAGCGAGAGATTGAGATCGGGACACACACAGAGAGAGAGAGAGAGAGAGAGAGAGAGAGAGAGAGAGAGAGAGAGAGAGAGAGAGAGAGAGAGAGAGAGAGAGAGAAAAGAGAGAGAGAGAAAGAGAGAAAGAGAGAAAGAGACTGAGGGAGAGAAAGAAAGAGAGAGGGCAGAGAGATTTCAGGGAGAGGAAGAGGGAACGGGGAAGGAGAGATTGACCGGGAGAGAGTGCAGGGGTGGTGGCACGCGGCAGTGGTGACAGGTGGGTCCCACACGTCGCGGTTGTTAAGCAGTAATAAAATGATACAGTTCAATAAATTAACGAGCGGATGTTATAATCAGGAAATAAATAAAAAGGGGTTCAATCAGTTTCGTTAAATCTGGAATATTATTTAATTTGTTTAGTAATAAATAATTTATTAAAATGGTGAGAAATAAAAAGGTGTTATAAAATTTGTTTATTATTTTAAAAATTGTGAGAAATAAAAAGAGTTTGATAAAATGAATGGATGAACGGTTTAATTGGGAGTTACCGAATAATTGATTTCGTTAAAAATTGGTTAATTATTAAATAAATAAAAATGGGTCAATTAATTTCATTTAAATTGGAATATGGAATATTATTTAAATTGTGAGAAATAAATAATAATTGATTTGTTATTTAAATTAGTTGGTAATAAATTGTTTTTAAAAAAATGGTTTAATTGTTTAATAGAATTATTTAGAGTTTTAAATGTAATTTTGAATTTATTATTTGAGTAATTAAATAGATATATTTTGTGTTTTTGAACCCCAATTAGAGATTTATTATTTTATGTTTTATTTTGGAAAGGATGTATGTAATATTTTTCTGGTTTATTTTAATTAACCGGATCGAGTCAGATTTAATTTAGAGATTAAAATTGTTTTATATTATTAATGAGTTTAGTAAATTAGAATTTGTGAGATTTCTTAAAAATTATAATTCTTTGATAAATTAGTTTAAAAATGAGAATAATTATTTTGGATTTAAATTGAATAAAAATGGATGTTTGAATTTTTCATTTTGAGTAAGAATTTAGATTTCCAGATATTAAAAATAGGATATATTCTCCAGATTTAATTCCTGTGTTCGATGAAATATTTATTTATCCCGGAATTAATTTCTGTTACTTATTCCGGAGATTTTATGAGATATTATATTATTATTAATTAGATTATCGGATCGGGAGTATTTTATTCTGAAGAATCGCTCACGTATTTATGGTTGCCATTTTTAGAAAATAATTCTCGAGACGTAGATCGACGCCAAATTCACGGGTAGAGTATATATTTTAGCTTCATTCATTCGTACTTCGAGATCAAGGCAAGTTCATTCCTACCCTAACTTTTGGAAACTATGAATTTCTGTTCGTGTTATTTAATTCCTTAATTATTTTCGAGATATTATATGTTGAGATTATTTGTTGCTCTGTATGATGCAATAATTTCTTTTGAGAATTATTTCTTGTTAAATATTATTATGTTGTTAAGTTAGTTTATTTGAGAATTATAATCCCTATAAGCGTAGAAACAATTTAGTTGCTATCGGGTCGATCTCATTAATTCGAGACGATTATTATTTTGATTCAGTGGAACTAATCTCATTCGTCTGAGATAGTTAAATTTATTCTTTTCGATTGAATTTATTGTACAAATTCAATCGTTATTTATTGATTATCTTTTAGTTAGTTCCTCGTTTGAACTAACCGATAGGAGTTTAAAATTATAATTATTAGAGATTTTTATTCGTCGATCAAGTGAAAAATATTCTATTTAAACGTTCATCAATGTTGAGTATTATAAATATTGAGAAGTACTATTTGTTCAGTACGACTCCCAATTACTTCAATCTTAAGACTATTCTCATAAATTCGAGATAGTTGATCTTATTGTCAGGGTTTGACATTTTGTTCATGTCAACCAATAAATTATTATTGAGAATTTACATCAGTCCATTGTTCGGATTGGTGGTAAAATTGAGTCATACTGGCAGTCCGCCAGATTTGTAAATATTTTCTGAAAGAGTTATCTCAAGCTTATCTGTACCCCAAATATTCGGGAATTCTGTATTCTACTGGTCAATTTTGGGCAAGAGGCCCATTATAGAGAAAGAGAGACTCGTGTACCGTTTTACGGACCCGAGAATAATTAGGCATTCGTTGCCTTGGTTGAATTGATAACCATTATGATGCTAGCATTCATACATATATATTATAGTTGATATCGTATTGTAGCCGTGATCGGGCGAAGTGCGGTGTAATTGGAGGCCGATATTCTTGGTTGGTTAGTTGATCGCCCCACCGAGATACGGAGAGGTGGAAGACCAGTTCATTCTTAAATCATGAGTTATCAGAGTTATATCAAATGAGTTATCGAGTATTCTGTCTCGAGATGAGTAATGAGTCTTTTGAGTATTCTGTTTTGAGATGAGTTTTGAGCCTTTCGAGTATGATATTTTCAAGTTGAATTTGAGCCAAATCATATTGTGATATCCGATATTAAAATTTTGAGTATTTATTTCGGTAAACTTTATTATATTTATATACCGAGCGAGAAGAGAACTTGCTGAGCACTATAGTTGCTCATTCTTGCTTTACAACATTTTGTTCAGTTGTCAAGACGGAAAGAGGCGAGACGTCCAGCCAGGGCTATAAAGGCAAGGGGAAAGCGCAAGGCTATGGCGACAATAATTAGAAGATTCAGATGGAATCTTTATATTTCTACTGTTGTGAACTTTTGTAACATATTATTTCGAGATGTATCAAGTTGGATTGTATTATGTTGTGAAGACGATCTGGGACCTGCGGAGTGGGACATTTATGCTCCGTTGTAATAAAAATTTGGTATTGTTATTGCGTTATCATATTGAGACAATGTGACGACCCGGGTCCCCTGTCTGGGTGGATTTGGGGGCGTCACAAAGTTGGTATCAGAGCATTAGTTATATTTTTAGGAATCGTACGAGCCTTGGAGTATAACCTGATGCGAGAATTTAGAGATGTAATACGAGCCTAGAACTATAACGCGACGTGAGAATTTAGAGATATATTATACGATGTTGAGATTTTGGCACTAAGCGCTTTACGCCTTTTTATATATATTTATAGGCATATCTAGTCGATTGAAACCTGACCGAGGTTTTTCGTACTTTTGTAGATGTCTACTTCCAGACCAACTGACTTTCGTTCTACTCGAGATAGACTTCCTACACCTTATTCACATGGACCCCTAGTTCCTAATAAATTTAAGATAGGATGCCTAATTTCCCATTATAAATGAGATCGGATGATACCTTACAGAGTTTCCACATTTTGTAAATGTTGTCAATACCCTTACCAGAGTCAGAATTGTAATAGCGCGGGTTACGTGCACCAGAGATATAACTTATTGAGGTTGAAATAGTTCTCTATGATATTTTGTTTTTAGTACATCCACTCTTAGAGATTTTCTTCCCTGACGAGCTACCGGAGTCTACGAGTGTCACTTTTATTCGAGAATCAATAGTCGATCCTAAGAGCTTATTGTGTGCTAGGAAATCGTTCCTTAAGTAACTTCCTTATCAATGATTATCGGTGATTTTTATCATTGGAATTTACTCAGGCAATATCTATCCTGTTTGAAAAGACCTATATTGTTCAAAGGTTCATTTGCAGAGCGTCATGTACTTCTATAAATATAAAACTCTTTCATATTCCTTCCTATATTTGTCCCCTTTGTGATACTAAGATGAACAACCCTACTTATACAGGGGAAGACTGTCTGTCTCTGTGATAGAAGTCTGGTGGGACGCCACCATTTGTACTGTTGTTTGTTAATTAGAGTACTAAAGGTTGGCCACCTTGTGTACTATGACGGTTGTCCTAATGATACATGCAACAAAACAAATGTTCGATGATCATAATGATCTCTCAGCTAATCCTTTCATAAAAGATTCTCACCATCAAGAATTGAGCGCGCATATGTGTTGTTTAACATCTATTCCTTATGAGTTATCTCTATTCAATGTTCTTATGGATCCTAAAATGATCGGTGTCTAAGAATTTCAAAGAGGTATACTGAAATTTGAATGTGATGAAACGTTACTCCCAGAAAAGAGAATTTCAGCAATTTGAGTTTGAGTACCAATTTATAATTATGAATAGACTATTACGCTAATTAGTCGCTAGTCAGATCTTCAAAAGTCTACGTAGTGTCCCATGGTTATGTGTTAAAGTGCTAAGCATTTGGTTTGAATGCGGAACAATCCTTTAAAAGTGAGAAGCGGGTTGATACTGAGTATACATTGATGATATATTACTTGTTGATGAAAGAGTGATAGTTTTTCATATAGGAAAAGAAATGAGAACATGGTTGAGAGAAATGTAGAATATTTTCTTTGTATAGTGTTGAATAAGCTAGGACTATCTCTGTTAATATGTTATGGTAAATAAAAATTATTGGTGGAAGGCAAAAGAGAACTATTGAAGGCACGATGGTAATATCTTAAGTTAGAATTATTGAGTTGATACTTAGCTAGGTATATCCCGAGAATTTAGACAACCTTCGAAGGAGAATCCAGTGCCTTGATTTACAGCACCTCCTAATAACAAGCCGACAGCGCAAACTTTTAGCATGACTGTAAGGAATACCATTGATGATAGCGATGTGATAACAGGTACGCTTCTAGTAAACTCTAAGGATGCGTGTGTTCTAGTTGATTCTGGAGCTACAAAATCTTTTATTTCTGAAGACTTCATGAATATTTAAATTTTGAGTCTGTACTCTTAGAGGGAATTCTTAATATAAAAATGAATAATCAGGAAGTTATACCAGTGAACCGATTGTGTCTGAATGGCTATATAGAGATACATAGGCAGCGTTTTGATGTAGACTTCATTCCCTTTAAGTTAGGGGAATTTGACGTAATCCTAAGGATGGATTGGTTATCACGTTATAATGTTCAAAAAAATTGTCATTGGAAGAGAGTTATCTTAAGTGGACCTAATGGTATAAGAATTCTGTTTTCCGGATGGAAACCGACTAAGGATTTTGTTGTCAATAATTCGAGTTAAAAGATTATTTTGGCAAGGATGTCAGGCCTATCTGGCTCATGGGATAGATACCGAGAAATAGACCCTTACGATCGGAGAAGTCCCTGTAGTTAATCAATTTGAAGATGTTTTTCCTGACAAGTTGCCTGGAATACCGCCGGATCAAGAGATTAAATTAGCAATTGACGTAGCACCAGGAACCGCACCAATCTCAAAGGCGCCGTATAGAATGGCACCAGTGGAAATGAAGGAATTGGCAACACAATTGCAAGAATTTCTAGAAAAATGTGTAATCAAACCAAGTGTATCCCTGTGGGGAGCTCCAGTATTGTTTGTAAAGAAGAGGGACGGATCTATGCGACAATGTATTTATTTTCGTGAATTGAACAAAGTTACCATAAAGAACAAGTACCCTCTACCATGAATCGACGATTTGTTTGACCAATTTAAGAGAGCTATACATTTCTTAAAGAATGATTTGAGATCCGGCTATCATCAACTAAAGATGAAGCCTGAGGATATTCCTAAGACGGCCTTTAGGACCTGGTATGGACATTACGAATTCCTAGTTATGTCTTTCAGAATGACGAATGCTCCAGTTGTTTTTATGGATTTAATGAATCATGTGTTCAAGAGATACTTAGATAAGTAAGTGATTGTATTTATTGATGACATCTTGATATACTCGAAGTTTCCTGAGGAACATGCTGAACACCTCCGTTTAGTTCTGGAAGCGCTGAGAAAGGAAAAGTTATATGCAAAATTTTCAAAGTGTGAATTCTGGCTAAAAGAAGTTCAATTTTTGGGACACATTGTAAGCGACGAAGGGATTTATATGGACCCCGCAAAGATAGAAGCCGTAGCAAATTGGGAAAGACCAAAGAATCCAACAGGGGTTAGAAGTTTCTTGGATTGGCTGGATACTATCGTAGATTTGTGAAAGATTTCTCAAGGATAGCTACGTCACTGAGTCGACTTACCAGAAAGAGTGAAAAGTTTGAATGGACCCCCAAATGCGAAAATAGCTTTCAGGAATTGAAGAAGAGATTGACTACTGCCCAGTATTGACCTTACCTGTTGAGAAAAGCGATCTCGTGATTTTCAACGATGCCTCTCACAAAGGTTTAGGATGTGTTCTGATGTAACACTGTAAAGTAATAGCTTACGCCTCTCGACAAGTGAAGGAATATGAGTCCCGTTACCCTACTCACGATTTAGAACATGCTGCTATCGTTTTTGCCCTAAAGATTTGGAGATATTACCTTTATGGAGAGAAATGCGAGATTTACATGAATCACAAGAACTTAAAGTATATATTCACGCAGAAGGAATTAAACATGAGATAGAGAAGATGGTTAGAACTGATTAAAGACTATGATAAATTACCTCCGAGGAAACCTCAGAAGAATTAGTCAAAGAATTTGAGAAAATGGAATTACAGATTAGGGTCCCAGTCCAAAACAATGAAAGAGTTTACAACATTCAGTTTCAACCAGAGTTACTCGAGAAGATTCACCGTTGGCAGGAACAAGTAATGGAAGAAAGAAGATTAGAGTTGACTGGAAAAGAATTTCTAAGTTCAATAGATGATAAGGGAATTAAGCAATTTGCATCGAGAATATAGATTCCTAATGTTACAGAGTTGAAGTAAGAAATTATGAGCGAAGTGCATAACTCGAGATGTTCTATTCACCCAGGGAGCACAAAAATGTATCAAGACATCAAGTTGAATTATTGGTGGCCTAGTATGAAAAGAAAGATTGCAGAATGGGTAAGCAAGTGTTTGACCTGTCAGGAAGTGAAGGCCGAACATCAACGACTAAGTGGACTTTTACAACCATTACAGATACCTGAGTGGAAATGAGAACATATTACCATGGATTTTGTCGTAAGGTTGCCCCAAACTAGAGCTAACTATGATGTAATTTGGGTTAGTGTCGACCGACTCACCAAATTTATGCATTTCCTACCAATTAGTGATAAGTACTCCGTTCAAAGATTGGTGAAGATATACCTAAAGGAAATTGTGGTTCGTCATAAAGTGCCTGTTTCAATTATATTTGAAAGGGATGCTGTTTTACTTCTCGATTTTGGAAAAGTTTTCAGGAATGTCTTCGCACGAAGTTAAATCTGAGCATTGCATATCATCCACAGACCGACGGACAAAGTGAAAGGACAATATTAAAACCTCGGAAAAGCGCGGGAAGCAGCCTCATTTCTTTCCTCTCCGTAATATTAAGAGCCTGTGTACTTGAGTTCAAAAGAAGTTGGGATGAGCATTTGCCCCTAGTTGAGTTTGCTTACAACAATAGTTACCACTCCAGCATAGGTATGGCACCATATGAAGCATTGTACGGTAGGAAGTGTAGATCACCCATATACTGGGATGAAGTAGGAGAAAGAAAGATATTGGGACCAGAACTACTTCAACAAACTAAGCAAGCAACCGAGGTTATTCGAAAAAGGTTAGTTGCAGCTCAGGATCGACAGAGAAAGTATGCCAATCAAAAGAGAAAAGACAAAGCATTTGAAGTGGGAGATAAAGTGATGCTGAAAGTTTCACCTTGTAAGGGAGTAATGAGATTCGGAAAGAAAGGCAAGTTGAGCCCCCAGATATATAGGACCTTTTGAGATTCTCAAGAAGATCGGACCACTAGCTTATCAGTTGGACCTACCGTCAGACCTTCAACATATCCATGATGTGTTTCATGTTTTTGCGTTAAGAGAGTATCATGCTGATTTCAGACATGTTATAACCTACGAACCAGTGGAAATACGTTCTGATTTGACATACGAAGAACAACGAGTATAGATCTTAGATTCTAAAGTGCGAGAGTTAATAATTTAGAGAGTAAATTTATTGAAAGTATTCTGGAGAAACCACCAAGTTGAGGAAGCCACGTGGGAATTAGAAAACGAAATACGGAATAAATATCCTGAAATTGTTTAATGCTTAGTTTTGATTCCGAGGACGGAATCCTATAAGGAGGGAAGACTGTAATAATCGCGAATTTTCGAATAAATTTTTTCTTACTGGATCTTTAAAGTTTTAATTAAGAGCGATGCACTATTATATTTTAATTAGTGCGTTTTTGTAAAATTTCGAAATTTTATGTATTCATATGTAAGCGAATATTATATTATATTTATTTAATTATATTTATTTGGTATTTATTAAAATTAGGAAATTTAGGAAAATAGGATTTTTGTTTCTAGGTCGAATTTATTTTAGGAAGCAATATTAGGGTCTCGTTTTAATTGACCAACAAAAAAAAATGAAAAAAGGAGGAGACATCATTATTTTGCTTAGCCCACATTTCATGACTTATTTTTCTTAGCCCATATATTTTGACTTTTGTCACCACGTTTTATTCATTTTAAATCAAACAAACACATAACACAACACTCTTTTTAGAAATGTTCCAGCACTTTATTTTTTTTGTTTTCTTTCCAGTCTCCACGCGTCTCTTTGGAAATAAAAACCCCTACTCCTTTTTTTTTCAAGACACTAGACTATAATTATAGTACAAAACAGAGCTCATACAGGGGTGGTTATTTTCTTTCTTTTTTTTCTCCTACAAAAGACACCGACGGATTACCTCTTCTATATCAAACCCGACCCTATAATTATAGTATACAAAGAGAGTACAAGATCAGGTAATTATTGTTTTTAAGTTAAAACTTTCTTTTATTCTTTTCCATTTTTTTTTATTTCCGGTAGGCAATGGTCTGAGTTCTTTGTGTTGTATGTGGGTGCTGTGATTGTATACGACCACCACCGATGTGGTGGTGGTGTTGGTTGATTGAATCGGAAGTGGTGTAGTCGGAGTTTTGCAGTGCAGAAAGGGGGGGGGAGGATTGAGTGATTGAATCGGACGACCACCACCGCTGTGGTGGTGGTGTTGGTTATTGTAATTAACGGCGATGGGTGGTTATTAAGAGGGAGTCGGGAGGGAGAGGAGATGAAGAGAAAGGAGGAGAGGGGAGAGAGATATAGATGGTGGTGGAGAGATTAAGCGAGAGAGATAGAGAGATGAGGGCAGATAGAAAGAGAGAGGGAGAGAGAGCGAGAGATTGAGATCGGGACACAGAGAGAGAGAGAGAGAGAGAGAGAGAGAGAGAGAGAGAGAGAGAGAGAGAGAGAGAGAGAGAAAGAGAGAGAGAGAGAGAGAGAGAGAGAGAGAGAGAGAGAGAAAGAGAGAAAGAGACTGAGGGAGAGAAAGAAGGAGAGATGGCAGAGAGATTTCAGGGAGAGGAAGAGGGAACGGGGAAGGAGAGATTGACTGGGAGAGAGTGCAGGGGTGGTGGCACGCGGCAGTGGTGACAGGTGGGTCCCACACGTCGCGGTTGTTAAGCAGTAATAAAATGATATAGTTCAATAAATTAACGAGCGGATGTTATAATCAGGAAATAAATAAAAAGGGGTTCAATCAGTTTCGTTAAATCTGGAATATTATTTAATTTGTTTAGTAATAAATAATTTATTAAAATGGTGAGAAATAAAAAGGTGTTATAAAATTTGTTTATTATTTTAAAAATTGTGAGAAATAAAAAGAGTTTGATAAAATGAATGGATGAACGGTTTAATTGGGAGTTACCGAATAATTGATTTCGTTAAAAATTGGTTAATTATTAAATAAATAAAAATGGGTCAATTAATTTCATTTAAATTGGAATATGGAATATTATTTAAATTCTGAGAAATAAATAATAATTGATTTGTTATTTAAATTAGTTGGTAATAAATTGTTTTTAAAAAAAATGGTTTAATTGTTTAATAGAATTATTTAGAGTTTTAAATGTAATTTTGAATTTATTATTTGAGTAATTAAATAGATATATTTTGTGTTTTTGAACCCCAATTAGAGATTTATTATTTTATAAATAAAAGGGGTATATTTGTGAATAATTAGAATAAAATATGTTTTATTTTGGAAAGGATGTATGTAATATTTTTCTGGTTTATTTTAATTAACCGGATCGAGTCAGATTTAATTTAGAGATTAAAATTGTTTTATATTATTAATGAGTTTAGTAAATTAGAATTTGTGAGATTTCTTAAAAATTATAATTCTTTGATAAATTAGTTTAAAAATGAGAATAATTATTTTGGATTTAAATTGAATAAAAATGGATGTTTGAATTTTTCATTTTGAGTAAGAATTTAGATTTCCAGATATTAAAAATAGGATATATTCTCCAGATTTAATTCCTGTGTTCGATGAAATATTTATTTATCCCGGAATTAATTTCTGTTACTTATTCCGGAGATTTTATGAGATATTATATTATTATTAATTAGATTATCGGATCGGAAGTATTTTATTCTGAAGAATCGCTCACGTATTTATGGTTGCCATTTTTAGAAAATAATTCTCGAGACGTAGATCGACGCCAAGTTCACGGGTAGAGTATATATTTTAGCTTCATTCATTCGTACTTCGAGATCGAGGAAAGTTCATTCCTACCCTAACTTTTGGAAACTATGAATTTCTGTTCGTGTTATTTAATTCCTTAATTATTTTCGAGATATTATATGTTGAGATTATCTGTTGCTCTGTATGATGCAATAATTTCTTTTGAGAATTATTTCTTATTAAATATTATTATGTTGTTAAGTTAGTTTATTTGAGAATTATAATCCCTATAAGCGTAGAAACAATTTAGTTGCTATCGGGTCGATCTCATTAATTCGAGACGATTATTATTTTGATTCAGTGGAACTAATCTCATTCGTCTGAGATAGTTAAATTTATTCTTTTCGATTGAATTTATTGTACAAATTCAATCGTTATTTATTGATTATCTTTTAGTTAGTTCCTCGTTTGAACTAACCGATAGGAGTTTAAAATTATAATTATTAGAGATTTTTATTCGTCGATCAAGTGAAAAATATTCTATTTAAACGTTCATCAATGTTGAGTATTATAAATATTGAGAAGTACTATTTGTTCAGTACGACTCCCAATTACTTCAATCTTAAGACTATTCTCATAAATTCGAGATAGTTGATCTTATTGTCAAGGTTTGACATTTTGTTCATGTCAACCAATAAATTATTATTGAGAATTTACATCAGTCCATTGTTCGGATTGGTGGTAAAATTGAGTCATACTGGCAGTCCGCCAGATTTGTAAATATTTTCTGAAAGAGTTATCTCAAGCTTATCTGTACCCCAAATATTCGGGAATTCTGTATTCTACTGGTCAATTTTGGGCAAGAGGCCCATTATAGAGAAAGAGAGACTCGTGTACCGTTTTACGGACCCGAGAATAATTAGGCATTCGTTGCCTTGGTTGAATTGATAACCATTATGATGCTAGCATTCATACATATATATTATAGTTGATATCGTATTGTAGCCGTGATCGGGCGAAGTGCGGTGTCATTGGAGGCCGATATTCTTGGTTGGTTAGTTGATCGCCCCACCGAGATACGGAGAGGTGGAAGACCAGTTCATTCTTAAATCATGAGTTATCAGAGTTATATCAAATGAGTTATCGAGTATTCTGTCTCGAGATGAGTAATGAGTCTTTTGAGTATTCTGTTTTGAGATGAGTTTTGAGCCTTTCGAGTATGATATTTTCAAGTTGAATTTGAGCCAAATCATATTGTGATATCCGATATTAAAATTTTGAGTATTTATATCGGTAAACTTTATTATATTTATATACCGAGCGAGAAGAGAACTTGCTGAGCACTATAGTTGCTCATTCTTGCTTTACAACATTTTGTTCAGTTGTCAAGACGGAAAGAGGCGAGACGTCCAGCCAGGGCTATAAAGGCAAGGGGAAAGCGCAAGGCTATGGCGACAATAATTAGAAGATTCAGATGGAATCTTTATATTTCTACTGTTGTGAACTTTTGTAACATATTATTTCGAGATGTATCAAGTTGGATTGTATTATGTTGTGAAGACGATCTTGGACCTGCGGAGTGGGACATTTATGCTCCGTTGTAATAAAAATTTGGTATTGTTATTGCGTTATCATATTGAGACAATGTGACGACCCGGGTCCCCTGTCTGGGTGGATTTGGGGGCGTCACAGCTGGTGGATCAGAAGTAATAGGAACGTTCTCGGTTGTCATTCTTCGTGTGTTAACCATGGTTGATGTTGTCTACCCACAGACGGCGCCAAATGTTGTGGAATAAAAAGTAGGGTTACCAAAGTGCGGCTAGGGTTCGTGAGTTTCGTGCTTTAATGGCTGCGCTTGCGTTATCGTGACCTAATTCGGGTCCTCACAAGATGCCTACGTATCTCAGAGTTGAGAATCAAGCCAAGACGTAGTTCTAGGTGATGGTGCCCTCGAGGCTATGGCGGCGAGAGCTCACCTAGGACGCAGTGGCTTGTATGTCCTTATTCGAAGATTAAGCCAAAACGTGGTGGGTAACGTATGGAGCTATGTCCAAAACGTAGTCCTGAGATGAGGGGTCTGGCCCTTTATATAGGTTGTAGGAGCCTTAGAATCGTAATAGGGTTTGGAGACTTGGTGGACAAGTCACCGTTATTGAGGAAGGTTCTGACTCCTTCCTTATAGGAATTAGTTTCCATGTTGAATTAGGTGCCTTGGAGGCTACACAATATCCCTGGGATATTCTAGAACGTTCCTGGTTTCTAGAACGTTCCCGATTTGTGGATCAGGCCCATGTTAGAAACAAGCTTATACCGGGCGTTCCCGGTTTGGGCTGTTCTTTTGGGTTTAGTCATTAATTACGAATTTAATGCCCAACTAGGGTTTCGGACCTTATTTACGAGCCAATAAATACTATATTAATTATGTCTTTAGGGATTATTTTTCACCCATATCATCCATTTAAAATTTTCCTTCTTTTTGTAATAGAGATAAATTTTTAAATGCTTTATCTGCTGATTCTAATATCTTAGGTTTCATTTTACTTATATTTACTATAATAGGTTCCTTAGTTCTTCTCCAATCATTTATGGGTACCATTTCTGATTGTTCATTACTATCTTCATTTTTTATTATTTGTTCGTTTGTTTGCTTTTCTTTTTCTAATTTGGCTAATTTATCTAATATTATTTTAAATGTTGGCATTTCAGATATATTCCATAAATCAGACAATTCTTCTCTTATTATCTTTCTTATTTGAGATTGATCGTTTCTAATTTCATCTATTATTGTTACTATATTTTTTTTAATTTTTCTTTTACTATTATTTCTTCCCATAATTCTTGTATTTTATCAAAATTATTTGGGTTGTTCATTCTTTTGGTATATTAATGCATTTTTTCCATCCATTTCCCATATCTATCCATATTTTCTTAGATGTTGTTTCTTCTTTACTAATTGTTTCCAATTCTTTTATATCATTTTTTAGTTTAATTTCTTTTTCACTATATTCTAAATATTTTATCTGTGAGTATATTCCTTCTTTTAAAGCATCTTTTATTTTTTGTATTTTTACTTTCTTATTTTTCAATATCTCTTGTATATTCATAGTTTATTAATAAATCTAATCTTTCCTTGATCATTTATTTCAATTCCATTATTATTGATCTTGTAATTTATCATAGTTAAAAAGTAACTTTCTAATAATAATTCATTAAAACTATCATATTCTATGACTCCTATATTTATATTATATTCTAAATCTTGTATTTTGAATCTTAAGTTAACACTTTTGGTAATTATTATTTCTCTTTCATTCTCTGGATAATTATAAGTTTGTGGTTCTATTATGCTACAATCTTTTTCATTAATTTTATTTATATGTATAAAACTTTTAATAGCTCCAGTATTTATTTCAGCTATACGGTCTTTTGCTATAATTCCATCAAATATTATTACTTTGATTTTTAATCTATTTGTTCTTATATCTATTAAATTTATTCTTCTAGGTAAACTATATTGTCGTGTTATCATTTGTTGTCTTATGGTTCTTTTCTAAAACTTAATCTTGAACCTTCTATTCTTGGTATTATTTTATTAGGTGGTCTTATTGTTCTTGTATTAAAATCCATATATATTTTTTCTGGTATAGTTATTTGTGAGTTTTCTTTATGTTCTATTTGTTCTAATATTTCTTGATATATTTTTTGTACTAAAACATCTAATTCATATTGTTTAGTTACATGATTACCTGTTAATGCATATATCTTTTGTTTCAATACTTATCACTTTACTACCTTGTGGCATTTTTATTCCTTCTAATTTATAATATAGGGTTAAAGCTAATTCTTTATGTTCATATTTTAATGATATACTAAAATCTGGTTGTATAGTAAAGTTTAATTTCTGATATATTAAATTTCCTTGAATTACTGATATTAAGGCATCTTGTAAATTTTCTAGTATTCTATCATCTAATATATATATTTCTATAGGTGTATCTATATTTTTCTGAAAATATGCTTTTATTGTAAATTCTACTGCTCCTAAATATATATTTCTGTATTTATTTGCTTCTTTAGTAGATAATTTTTTTAATTCTCTTTTTATAATTTCATCAATTATTAGACTTATTTTTGTCTTATACTGGTTATATCTATTGTATTTTCATGTTTTTGTGCTATATATCTGATTTCTTTATTTCTTTGAAATAATCGAGTTTTAAATATTTTCTTAACAGATAATTCTTCTTTTTCATTTTGTATTTTTCTGTAAGTTTTAGGTTTAAAGCTTAATGTTTGTAATACTCCTTCTTCATATGTTTCCATTTGGTAATATGTTTCGTTAGATTCTTCAGCTAATTATTTACCTTTATCCATATAAATAAATATTTGCTATTTTATTAATTTTTTCTTTATTTTTTTTATTATTTCTTTAAGAAATCTTATGGCTTGATCATTATAAGGTTTACATATATTATTATTACAATATTTTCTTCCTTGTATTTTCTTAATTCTTTTTTAACAATTTTCTATCTTTTTAAATTTACTTTTAATTTTATTTCTTGCTATAGGCATGTATGCAAAGTATGATTTATCCATAGAAATAAATATTTGTTTTTGTTTCTAATCTTTTCTTTAATTCACTTATATATTCCCTGAGGACTTCTATTCTCATTTGATCTTCTATTTTTTGTTCATATGACTGATAATTTATCTTAGATTCTAAACTTATTAATACCTTTTCATAATTTTTTAATCTTTCATAGGTTTCTTTAACCTCTTCTTTTATTTCTGATTTATATACAAAATATGATTTATCCATGACAAATCATTTCTATATCTATTTCTTCATGTCGCTTACGTATCTTTTAAGGAAATTAATATTATGTATTAAATTTTCATGATTAGGACTAGTTTTATCTTTATCAATAATTTTTTATTAATGTAGCATTTCTTTAATTTTTTCTTTTATCTTTGATCTATATATAAAATAAGATCTTTCCATTTTATCCTGTGAAATTTGCATCTTCCAATAATATTTCATGATACCATTTTATATCTATTCTGTTTGCTCTATATTTTTCCAATATTTTACCTAGTCTCTGGTATAATATTATTCTTTCTAAATGAGTTTCTTCTATCCATTCTATTTTATTAAGTTCAGTTTGAATTTTTTCCATTTCTTGTTCCATTTTTTCTCCAGCTTTTATATAGTATTTAAAAATTTCAAATCTACTCCTTATTGTCATTTTATATGTGGGTGTTTTTATTGCTATTCTCTTAATTCTTTCTAGATTCATTTTTAAACTAAATATTTTTTAATAAGTTCTTTACACATCTTTTGGGTAGATTTATTATTTAATTTATACATTATTAATAGGGTTGCAATTATACGTGAGTTATACTCTTTCCTAAATATTGAGTTAATAGGAGGTCTCATTTATAATTTCATAAGATTTTTTGTACATAACATAACACATTTCATGCATGCCGTGTGATTGTTTTATATAAGTCTTTGACTTACTATTTGTTCCACTTTTAAAACCTAACATGTCTATATTTTTCCACTTACTTTAGTAGCTCTAGGTTATTATTTTACACTTTTTTGATACCAATTTCATTTCACCAAATTTTATTCCATGTGATACACCAAATTCACTCCTTTTTGTTTACAGGCTCTGATATTTGTAGCGCTGCTTGTCTTTTCAGTTGCACCTACACAGAGTCAACTCAGGCCAACTACCACATCTTACCAGTTTTGGCAAATTTGAATGTTGTACTGAGTTGCAATGTGTTGTTTTTGTTAGAACTTATAGTTTATAGTACTTGCATGAATGTTAAGGCTAACTGTTTCGACATATAGAAAAGAAAAAAAAAGTTGGAGTAGAGGACTAAAGAAACTACAGAGAAATAGAGATGGAATATTTACTCCACAACTTAGAAGTACTTCTACAAATGAAAAGGTCTCCTCTAAGTCTATTTGGAAAGTAGAAGTATTGCTAGTGATCTATTTCATATGCACTCCTACTAGAAGTTATGCTTTACAGAAGACTGCTGACTTTAACCTCTAATATACTTGTTACATGTGTTTGTAGTGCAACCTATTCTGTTATTTATGATTAACAATTTTGATAACTTAATGAGAGGTACATCACTACAAGGATTTTTGCTTTAGACAACAGGCAAAACGTGTTGTCTGAATATACCAAAAACTGTTGACTATTGAGAAATCGTCTGATACACACCTCAGACAACACACAGCAAGCTGTTGTGTGAAAGTTGAAAGACAAGTAAAAGACACCTGAAAAGTGTCGTCTGATACCCAGAAACAACAACACTTCTTTGGAAACCTCTTGTCAAAGCTCCAATAACGCAA
The DNA here is from genome assembly GCA_036435485.1 of Saposhnikovia divaricata. Lineage (NCBI taxonomy): Eukaryota > Viridiplantae > Streptophyta > Magnoliopsida > Apiales > Apiaceae > Saposhnikovia > Saposhnikovia divaricata. The sequence continues at coordinate 20,810,573 of JAZHRN010000131.1, forward strand.
CACTTTTTAACGAACATATTGTTGTTATTAAGCAGTAAAGACCATGGTTTTTAAAAGAAAGCCTATTGTTTAAGTGCAAAAGATACAATCTTTTACTTGATCAGGACTGTTGTTGTATGTCACTACAGACAATGGTTTCTTAGGAAAAACCATTTGTTTTATGGTTAGATGTACAACATGTTATCTCATATGGCATGTTGTTGTATAGTAGGAAGGATAACACTTTCTTAGTATATAACTCTTGTTTGAAATTGTTTCAAACAATGGTGTTGCAGAGTATAACATGTTGTTATTCGTTAAAAGAGACAACAGTTTTGTGGGTTTTAACCTGCAGTGTGTATTCTTCTCCCACATTACTTTGTTAAATGGTACATGTTGTTTGATTGCATTTTTTTACAATTGTTAACATTAAGTAGTTTTTATTTTCCTATTGTGTGAGTCATTTTCTCACAAGGGATTTTATAAAAGCATTGCTTGATATATAATACAACAAGTGTTAATCATTGGTGGACATTGGCTAAAAGTATCTTAAACAATGGTTCTGGACATGTAAAGAAAACCAAACTACATTTTGAAATGAAAATACCAGAAACAAACAATAGAAACCAATTCAATCCATCCATCCATTACGAGCAATATTCACCATACCATCAACCAAAACTATAGAAGCAATTTTTCACCTTATAACGCCAACACCACCAACAAACGTACACAACCAACCAATCAAGTACATAATTAAAGTCTATCCACATCCAAAACAACTAATACATAAGTCATATTTTTAGGTGAACACATCCACAAAAGAGACGGACTAAAAGTTTAATTTACGCTACTACCAAGTACTTGTTCAACTCAAAATACCAATTTCAATAAAAGACGACAGAGTTCAACGAGCCAGGTGCTTCAACATATACTTCGCCAAGTCAGTCCTTATATAATAAGCTCAGCCATGCCATAGTTCAAGTTGCTTCTGCGTTGCCATTGCAAAATGGAACATGTATTGGAAGTCATATATCTTCACCACAAAACACAAGGATATCAGAAAAAATGCATTTTAAGTGGTTGCAGTGCATGGAATGCATTGGCAAGTGCTATCAGAACCTGAACACAACAAACTAATTTAGTATTTGATGCTGTATGACTTTTAAGTAAGTCATGGAAAAATAAATGTCATACATCTCACCTATAAGTTTGCACCATCAGACACTGGCTCCAAGGTAGTCAGGTCAAGCAGCCAGTTGATGAACAGCCTGAAATAAGGTCCAGGATTGAAAGCTGTTTTCTTTTCCTCTGCATCTTTGTAAATAGTTCTCACAGTAACTGCCAAAACCTAGATATATACCATAGTTAAACATACATAAATGTCATCCTAAAACAAAAATGTAAATGCATTACTGATTTCAAATCAAACCTTAGACAACAGATATAGTTTACTTGATCCCTGATCTGCAGGAAAGAACTGCAAACAAAAAAAAAAGTGAGGAAAGCAATTTATGACAAATTTGATAATACAACCAAAACATTCATCATAGATCCTAAGATCAACACCTTGAGTATTGAAAACACAAGCGCGGCATATATGTCAATAGCAAGGGAAGGCCATACCAATAGCAAGAACTCCCATCAGCAGAGAATCATTTTCCTCGGGTTCAGTTGAAACTAGAAGCATAACTACAAAAGATATGGAAAAACAAAAATTTAAGAAAAGAAGATAAAGATAAACTAGGCGAAACGACGCTACCATTTTACGATTTCTTAAGGCTAAGCATATACCAGTTCTAAGCAAACTCTTCATCATCTCTATAAAATGCACAAACACCCACTGAACTTGGAGGTCTTCAGGAGCGACTTCTTAAATATAAAAGGATGAATTAGTTGAGACATTTCATCAAACAGATTGTGTCCAATTGAAACTTACTAATTGAAAATAAAAACAGAATAGTAAAGAAGAGAGAAGAGAAGAGAAGTGAGAGTGTATGAGAAGAAATAAGAGAACGAGAAGAGAATTACGACTACTTCTTCGAGTGAGATAGGATAGTCCAGAGCGAGAGGGAGTAAAAGTGAGAGTGTATTATCTGAGATTGTAAAAGTGAGAGTGTATGATTTGCCCGTGAGCGAGAGTTTTATTTTGGTTAAGGGCAAGATAGTTTTATTTAGGTTTAAGGGGGAAAGTGAAATTGTAATATTTTGTGTAGGAGGGAAAAATACCGCCCTTCTTTTTCATGTTTGTGCTCCAACTTTTCTAATTTATTTTTTTAAAAGAATTTACTTAAAATTAAACAAATATCTATGTATGAGAGAATAGTACTTTTTACAAATTAGAGGGAATAATCATTTTAAAAAATGATTTGTTTTTTTCTAATTTTTTGTACATCACTAAAATCTGTATATCATTCGTACGGTTGGATCGTCGAAAAAAAAATTTAAAAAAATAGGAAATGTTCAATCAGTACGATACTAGTTAGAGGGAATACTACTTTTGGCGGATTTATATTATAAGCACTTATAAGAATGTTTTTTTCTAACTTTTTGTACACATCACTAGAATTAGTATATAACATCATCCGCATAGTTGGATCGTCCAAAAAAAATTTAAAAAAAAAATATTATTAAAAAATTATACTAGTTTGACCAAGGAGCACTTTGATAGTTGACCATTAAAATATCATACAAGAATGATTTGTTTTTTTCAACTTTTTTGCACACATCACTAAAATCAGTATATAACATCATTCGTATGGTTGGATCGTTGAATTTTTTTTTAAAAAAAATAGATCATGTTAAATCGATACGATACAAATTAGAGGGAGTAGTACTTTTGACGGATTTATATTATAAACACGTAAAAGAATGATTTTTTTTAACTTTTTGTACACGTCACTAGAATTGGTATATAACATCATCCGCACAGTTGGATCGTCCAAAAAAATTTTAAAAAAAAATATTATTCGAAAATTATACTAGTTTGATCAAGGAGTACTTTGATAGTTGACCATTAAAATATCATATAAGAATGATTGGATAAAAAAAAGCGTTGTTTAATGTTCTTGTATGATATTTTAATGGTCAACTATTAAAGTACTTCTTGGTCAAACTAGTATAATTTTCGAATAATATTTTTTTTAATTTTTTTTGTACGATCCAACTGTGCGGATGATGTTATATACTAATTCTAGTGATGTGTACAAAAAGTTAGAAAAAAAAATCATTCTTTTACGTGTTTATAATATAAATCCGCCAAAAATACTACTCACTCATTTCAATGTTGGGAAAAAATAATCAAAAATTGAAAAGGTCGGGTTGTACGAGATTTGAACAAAAACGTAGTAGAACTGATGCTTCCTGTAACGGGCACGATCCAGATTCACTGAATGATTTTTTTTAAATGATTTCTTCGACGATCAAACCGTACGAATGTTAATATACACTCATTTCAATGTTAGGAAAAAATAATCAAAAAATAAAAAGGTCGGGTTGTACGAGATTTGAACAAAAACGTAGTAAAAGTGATGCTTCCTGTAACGGGCACGATCCAGATTCACTGAATGATTTTTTTTAAAATGATTTCATCAACGATCGAACCGCACAGATGTTAATAGATACTTATTCTAGTGTTGGGAAAAAATAATCTAAAAATAAAAAGGTCGGGTTGTACGAGATTTTAATAACAAAGTAGTAAAGGTGCTGCTTCTCGTAGCGAGGCACGATCCAGATTAACTGAATAATTTTTTTGAATGATTTCTTCGACGATCGAACCGTACGGATGTTAATAAACGCTCATTTCAATTTTAGGAAAAAATAATCAAAAAATAAAAAGGTCGGGTTGTACGAGATTTGAACAAAAAGGTAGTAGAAGTGATGCTTCCTGTAACGGGGCACGATCCAGATTCACTGAATGATTTTTTTAAATAATTTCTTCCACGATCGAACCGTACGAATGTTAATAGACACTCATTTCAATATTGGTAAAAAATAATCAAAAAATAAAAAGGTCGGGTTGTACGAGATTTCAAAAAAAACGTAGTAAAAGTGATGCTTCCTGTAACGGGCACGATCCAAATTCACTGACTGATTTTTTAAATGATTTCTTCGACGATCGAACCATACGGATTTGTTTTCACTAGAATGATTTGATTTTTTCAAATTCTTTGTACACATCATTAAAATCGGTAGATATATAATTTTAAATTTATTAAAAATTTAAAAAAGATCATCATTCCCCCTAGATATGAATAAACTAAGTAAAACCCGTTTAACTAAATAAACATACTATTACAACGTTTCCGTTAAGATGAGACACAACCGGGCCTTTATATTTTTTTATTATTTTTTCCGAACACTGGAATGAGTATATATTAACATCCGTACGGTTCGATCATCGAAGAAATCGTTTAAAAAAAATCATTCATGAATCTAGCACGAGACCCGTTACTAGAATCTGTACTATTACAACATTTCCGTTAAGATGAGACACAACCGGGACTTTATATTTTTTAATTGTTTTTTCCCAACACTAGAATGCGTATCTATTAACATCCGTCCGGTTCGATCATCGAAGAAATCATTTAAAAAATACTACTCACTCTAAATAGTTTAGACCCGATTGTAATAATATTTTAAAAAATATTTTTTTGACTATTCAATCGTATAGATGTTAAAATCTTATCATTTTATTGATGTAAAAAAATAACTACAAAATTTGAAATTTATTTAATTTAATATTTTAATATTGAACTACTAATAATACGTCAAACTAAAAATTTATTAAATTATCTATAAAATTTATTTCTCGAAATTTTACTCCCCCCATCAAAATTTCATTCCCGCCCCCATCAAATTTCATTCTCCCCCCTTTATTTCACTTCCCCCTTTAATTAAAATTTCTCTTCCCCCTTCTATCTCCAAACAAAACCTAATTCTCTTTCATTTTAGACCACTGACTCTATTTACTCTCTCCCTCAGCCACTCTGACCAATTTCAAATTGTTGGCCAACTTCGATCATTTTCATATTTCACAATGAAGATCCATTTATTTCTAATGAATTTGCTATAAATGGTTATTAGTTGTTATCTTTGTTTTGCTGGCAATTTCTTTTTGAAGGGCGTGCCAATTTGCCTCTCCCAGGATTATAAGGTGCGGAAATTAACTTCGGCCTCATATTTGTTTGCCTTATTATTATCTTTGTTCTGGTGTTAGGTCCGATAAGATTGTAGAAGGGGGGGTTGAATGGAATCTATACCATTTTCTCGAAATTTATTCGTTAAACAATTTTCACTTAAACGAATATTTTGTGCGGAATAATATAACACAAATTTCAAGTTGAATATAACAATATATTAACTTGATGGGTGTTACAAAATCAGTCCAAACGATTATCAAGTAATTAATAACTAATTAGAAAATTCAACATGAACTTTGCTAATTTAGTTAATAAAAATCAAGATATCAATTTGTGAACTAGGTAACTTAATTCGCTAGTAGTACAAGAATCACAAGTAAACAAGTTCCAATGGATAAGAGATTACAACTGAGATGAACTTGAATTTACAGAATTTAATTTGTAAGTGTTCTTGAGCTTGAGAGAGAGATATATGAGCTGCTGTGTTGATTTTCTGTGTTTTGCTCGACTGCTTCATTTCTTCTGCATTCTGCTTCTTTATATAACACAGCCATAGTCATATTACTTTGTTTTAACTGATATAACAATCATTTAACATTAATATGACAATCGGTATGACTATCAATTGAATGTAATATGACTGTCCAGTTTAAATATAACTTTCGGTATAACTATCCAGCTCAATATAACATTCGGTATTACTATCAAGTTCAATATAACATTCGGTATTACTATCCTTTGAATGAAATATGACTATCCAATTGAACTGCATATGACTATCTCCTCTTTGAACTGTATATGACTATCGGTATAACTATTAGTTGATAGTTATATCATCATATTTTTCAGTTTATAATTAATTAAATGATTTATAAAAATCATTTAACTAATTATTTCTTTTTCATATTAATTCTTATTTAATTAATCTAATAATCACTATAACAAATATATTAATTCTGATAGAATTAATTTATTTATTAACTTAATTACTTGATTTAATCAATTAAAATAGAATTAATATAAATTCTTTAATAGTCAATACCTCACTGCGAACCACGTAATTATGATAAGGAACATACACTGGAACGATGTTGATGCTCGATGTACTGTCTGGTTCATGAACGACTAACTCCAATCTCTGTTCTTCATCGTGACTTTAACACTGTGGTCTTTTTATACTCTTCACTCTCATCAATCATTCGGTACTGAAATTGTTTCTTATCACTTATAGAAATCTCTGTCTCTTAAATGAATCCACTTGTTTCAATGCTACCTTGAGGCCTGATCAGATATCTGAATCTTCTTCCAGTGTAAAACATCAAAACTATAGATTGACTTGTTGATTTTTCTTCTGACGGTAATCATCTTTTGAGATTCCTGTGACAGTTGATATCATTTACTTATTAAAATCTAGTTTAATTGGATTAGGATCCTCGAACTACAAATAGGCTGAGTCATATGCCTTTCATCTGGTGCTCAAGTGCAGTACACAAATTTTGGTGTCTCAAGTGTTCGATTTAACTTTTATGCCTGCTCTCTTCATTTACCTTTCGTGTTTCAGTTAATTTCATTGCAATAAAATATTTTACATAATTATTGGGATGATTTCAATTTGGGGGAATTCATTGTAAATCACATGTTTAGATAGCCCAGATATAAGCTTCAATTGGATTTTGTGTTTTTATTCCCTGCTATGTGTTTGTGTAAATGCTTAACCCATATGGAGTATTCTTTCTGTTACTTCTTGACTTGTAAGTTCCTATATATGCTACGGCATCAAAATTTTCAGTTAGGATTGTTTATAATCCAATGATATTATGTACAACATTGTCGCCATTATTTGTCAATTTACATGCCAATGTTTCATATTATTTACCTCCTTGGATTGCTAGATTGGATTAAGGTTTATGGTAACCCCTGATCCATTAGCATTTAACCAAACACGTTGTTATTTAGGTAAACTGCCAATGTGGAAATTTTGGCTAGCTGCCATTGGTGAGCATCTTGATAGTACGGTGTTTACACATCAATTTACCAGGTTGAAACTTGCGTAGCTAGTGTATAAAAATGGGGAGGTAAAGGTAATGGTATCTTGGGTTTGTAGCATTATCTTTGTGATTGAAGGAGATATGTCTTATTACTCCATTACCAGTTTCATGTGCTGGTTCTCCTCTGTAAATCTGTTTATAATTTAATGACTGATAAAACAAGAGGATCACTCACTGCATGACATCACGATTAAATATATTCCTTTGTGTGACAAAACAACTCTATATTATCAAGACCTATGATCTAATCCCCATAGATTTAAGCCCGGTACAGTTGCTCTTTGTGCAATGTATAATCTAGGAACGATTTCAGTCAAAGTTTCTTAAGAGTAAATGTTCTTCCACCAGTGTGTAATTATACTCCATGCTAGATGACCTAAACAAACTCTATGATCTGTTATTTTGAAACATTTTAAATGACTCCAGGTGTTTGATATATTTACTTTATGCGTTTTTCGTACAGGAATGCCTAATCATTTGGAAACTAGTCAGGTCACTCCTCGAGTGAGATCATTTTTTCATGTCAATGGCAACTATGCATTGCATGTTTACATTCCTAGTAACTTAATTTTAGTATTTCTGTAAGTTCATTTGGTAGAATGCGGGTTTATTTGTGTATACTTTACGGGAAAAAGTTTGATAAGCTAAGAAAATAATGTAGGATTGATGTGATTAGGTGATTTGCTTACCTCTGATTGCTTGTGAATGTACTCGACTAGAACAAATATATTTGCTAAAAGTAAAAGGTGTATGGGCTATGTTAGTATAGTTTATTTCTTCGTGATAATACTGAGTATTAGTACCAGGTTGACTCTAATTACAAGATGGCTGCAACTGCAGATTGTGATTACTATTTTGACATGATGTTGTACTACGTTCTTTTTCTATAACTTATTTGGTTCACTGTTGTGGATCTTTAACAGGTTAGAAATGAGAAAGCTGGAGATTTTTTAGCTCTTCTCAATGAGTGGGAAAGACTCTGCAAACTGTTTTTCTTAATTGGAGATGAGGACTACCAATCACAATTTCCATCCTTAGAGTTTGAGGACAATGATGAAGATGAAATATTTTTCCTTAGGTTTCCTTAGTTTATAGCAAGAAATATTTTTCTTAGTTTAGAGCAAGAAATATTTTTCTGGAATTTTCTTTTTCTAGTATTATTGGTGGGTAATGGCACTCCTGAAATGTTTTTGTAGTCTCCCTTCAGTTTATCTTAGTCTTTTCTGTTGCACAAGATTCTAACCAATCCTGTATAATTCTATTATGTTTTCATCTTGTTGATCTGGTTCAAGGTAGTTTAGTGCCCAAGTGTTGTGCTAAAAAACTAACCAAATATGATATGTTTTTAGATACATAACAGTGGTATAATGTGTACCCACCGCAAAGAAATCGGATATAATGTCACACTGAGCATTTTTATGTTGTAATCAAAGTTCTGGATTAGGTTGATGTTAATGTCAAATTGCATCTTATTGTAAAACCATCTCTTGCAAAACCTGCACTTCTGTTTAGATTTCATTAATGACATTGCAGTTTTTTTCATGTTGCCACATGTGATTTTGTCAAGTTGACATGTCATCATGACCTATTATATCATGTTAAATATCATTACACAATACCACATTGGAAACCACTTGTCTCATTCTAACAATACTTTTTACGAAGTATTGTCTATGCTTCATTCACATAATATTTATAAAAATTGTTGTGTGTTGGTTCACTGTCACACGACACTATGGATAACATATTGTATGACTGCTACTTAGACAACAGACCTAAAAACACTTGTCTGAATACAACAACGGTTTTCCGGGATATTGTGTTGCAGGCATTCACACAACACTTATTTGCTAACGCTTGTCTAATCTTAAAAATACTTATGCATTTACACAACACCCCTGGTCAAGAAATGCTTGTCTGGTAAGATTTATCACACAATGGTTTTGGCCCATTAATGTTGGATTACACAATACTTTCTCGAGTAGGAAAATAACAGTTGTCTGATCATTTCGGGCAACACTTTTTTCCATGGGAGTTGTCTGATACATGTCGTCTATTGCCAGATTTCTTGTAGTGCATTGACAGTTTCTGCTATTTTGCCCATAGGCTAGATAAACCAATTTTTACTTTTATATATGTCTAGCTAGTTTAAATCTCCCATGCTTGCATATAACCTTCGTAGGCATAGTTTCTTGAACGAAGTATTTGTAGCTTAAAATGGTTATATGAACCTCATTTCTGATTTCTTATTAGGGTCAGTAACTATTATGACAGCAATCGCCAACATGGTGGTACAATTGCAGCTCAGATTGATAGTCTCCCAGAATCGACGGTTCAGGTACTATTCATTCTGGCATACACATATATACTTATAGTGACAAATATTACAACAATGCAAATATAGTAACATACCAACTCAAACAATAAGAGAGAAATTATTAAGTGATATAACTGTCCGCTAATCATGCAGACTGACAATCTTGAAGAATGTTCAATTTGTCTTGAAACTCCAAGTACTGGGGACACCGTGCGCTATCTTCATTGTCTACACAGATTTCACAAAGATGTAGGAACGTTATATTTTATACTTAAAATATGTCTTCAATAAAAAAATTAAAAAGCCACCAAACATCTAAAATTGTGGTTTTCTGACTCCTTTCAGTGCATAGATAAATGGCTCCGAAGAAGAAAGTCGTGTCCAATTTGCAAGTTTTCCATCACTTGATTTGCGCGTCAGGTCTCTCTCTCTATGAGCTACGAGAGGGAGGTCTTAAATTTTAAAGTATTATTAATGAAGATGTAGATGTTATCGTTTCCTGGCCTATTAAATGTTTTATCCGATTCTTGCTATACATGGCTGGTCTATTTGGCATGTCCATTTAAAATTGGTAGTGTTCGATTATCTATATTAACTGGTTCAAGTTGTTTTATGAACGAAATTATTGTTTTATCTTGTTTATATTTTTAAGCTAAAAGCATAGAGCAGGCTGACTTTAATATGGTTTTACTTGCAAATGAAAGGCCTCATATGTATTATGAACAGACATGCAGTGGGGAAACCTTAAAAAATTATTTTAGATTATTCTTTTTTCCGGCCTGCAATCAGCAATGTTAGCTTCATGCACTAGCTACTATCTTCTCCTTTGTCTTTGTTTCTCAAAATATTCGTCTTTATGTCTAAGCTATCTCAAGCTTCAGTTCCGAGTGAATAACTGGAATCACCATTGAATTAGGTGTGTTAAGGTTATGATTGAAGTGAATAGCTTTAAGTACTCATTTTCTGTCAGAAGATCCAGATGAGATGTTCAATTTAAGACATGCTTTTTGATATTGAGGTAATGGGTTATTATGCAATTCAGTAGAAATGTGTTAAGGTCGGTGAGTTCTAGGCCGGGAATACATACTGTTTTACATTTTCAAGATGAATTTCAAAATAAAGCTAGACTTTGGAACTTTGTCATCAGGAGTGGTCTGTAATGAAGCAAACAAAGAGTAGCAAACAGAGGTGGTGGATTTTTAAGAGAAAATTACCTACTATCGCTTGCTGTCACAATCGGATGATGAGAGTAAGATGATTGATAAGGACATGGCTAGTGCAGTGCTGATGGTTATGATATCGAAAATGCTGCACTCACTTTGGTTATCAACCATTTTTCTGTGTCTCAGGAGATCGAGTGATCCGGTATCAAGATTTAGAGATAATCCCTATTTGTTCTCATTTCCTTCTCCGTCATAGTCTTTCTATCTTGTTACTGTTAATATACATCCTCACTAGTTAATGCTTTATCTAAAGAGTACTTTGTCATTGATGTTTCATGGAAAGAGGACTTTGCAATTGATGATTCCTCCTTTGCTAAGCTTCATGATTATAGTTAGCTGTTGTACTGTTGTACTTGACAAGTCCAACATTCATGTAAACTGTAAAGTGAACCAAAGAAGCTCTAGGCCTCCAGCACAACATGTATTCATCTTTCTGATCAAACTAAATGAGCAAAGAGGTTAGAGAATTTGAGGTATTTGTATGCCTTACAAATTTCTAGAAATGCTAACTAAATATAATCGAACCATGATCAATGTTACTAAAACTAAACCAAAAACTAAAGTAACTCGTGATCCCGGATTAGAATTGATATTAGTTTGTTTTGTGACAACATATTGTTTGCCTCTCGTCAATGTCTAAGAAATATATTCCTCAATGTAAAGTCCTCTGCCTGAAAGTTCACTATTGATAATTCACAATATTGTTTTACTATAATATTGATATAATATCATCCATCTGGAAAACACGAATTTTTTCTTCCGGGGAGAATTTATTTTCCCGTTTCGTGTGAATAAGAGTATTGTCCAAATCCAAAACCAAACAGAGTTTTTTTCGATTTCGTAAGTTCTCTAGTGGAATTCTGTCAAATATTTGAGCATAGACAGCAGCTTGCATACATATTTCTCTTATCATTATATGTGATTTGTTGTGTGTGCCCATGATTATAGAAAGTTTAGAGTTGTAATGAAGTCTAGTACAGATAAATAAATACTTATAATAGATTTTGTAGTAGATCTGATTAGAATTAGGATAAATATGGATCCTACAAAACTTGGGCATCAAGGTAATCGGTAAAAAATTAGGAGTAACAAGTAACCGACTTTTGATGTAAATAAAAAGTAAAACTTAGATTAGTTTCCCGGCATGGGGCCGGTTGTTAATAAATAAATATTTTATTAAAATTATACTTTTATACAATTAACTATTAATATATTAATGATAATGAATGGATTATGAAAATAAAAGGCGTGTCATATTTAAATCAAATAATGAGATTATTTTATATATAATGTCATCATCTATTTTAGTGGTAAACTTTAAATGTATATTTTGTTTGTGAAAAATTTTAAATCGCATAATTTAGATTTGCCTAAATTCCTCGATATTCAAGACTGTCCCGATAAGAAAGTAGCAAAAAAAATTATTTAACTACAAAATCCTAATGTAAAAGTAACCTTTAACCAAATAATCTATCATTCATTTATATAAATTCAATGGTTTGCATCAATCAGCATATAGAAAGGATGCACATTGTAGGAGATAATTACATTCATGTTAATTTTTTATTCCTAAAAATTTTACTTATCAACAAATTTATATTAGATTTACATATGTGAAAATGTACATATACGTGGTTGGAGCAAGGAGCGGATTTGAGAAATAATGAAGTGTCTGAATAATGATCGGAAAAAGATCGAAGTGAGAAGGTAGGTGGTCAGTATTTAATTGGAGGAGATATGATGTAGGCATATGAGTAAAAGAAAAAATAGATATTTAAAAAATTTTGTGGCTAAGTTTGAACATAATTAAAAAAAAACTATTGTCGTGATGATTCTTTTAGGATTTCTACTCAAAAAACAAACTAGATTATACATTATTATTGTGGTAATACTTGATAGGTGATGATTAATTCTTATATACCATTTTTGTCGGTTATCCTTCTCACATTAAACAAGCACCACTATAAATATGATCCTCAAAGTTTAAAATACGCTAATAATTTGAATTTAAAACATTTATTAATTGTTGACTTCAATTTACCATTGCACATGAAAGGTAAAACAGATTGGTAGGAGAATAGAAAAGACTCTATCGCATGATTCAAAAGATATTATATCAATTAGAATGTGGTATGTGCCTTGCACGGGCTATCATGTTAGTTATATATAGTTATATGTCAGTATTTTATTTAGTATATTTATCAAAAATACCATGCCGTGGAAATGGGTCTCGGAGAATACAGGAGTACGTGAAGTTGTCTCTAGACTTGTACGACAATTGTGATGAAATTGTTAGGGGATCAACTTATCAAGGCATTTGAACTTATTTATAGGCAACATCGGGTCAAATTTTGCATTGAAGTTGGTGGATGAGGGGAACGATGAGATGGTTGATGTTGTAAATTCTGTCAACACCACCAATTTCAACAACTTTTGGCGCAGTGGGAGTCTACTTTGCCTAGTTCCATCTGCAGTTCATATCAGATGCACGAAAAAGGTGGGGCATGGTAAAAGTTTTGTGTAGTTCAACAAATCAAGTATATAGTTCCGTTTTCGGATACGAAAGAAAAGGGTCCTGCAACTTAATGTTTCGAATCCACAAATCCCTAACGATCTCTAGTGGAATTCTGTGAAATATTTGAGCATAGGCAGTAGCTTGCATACATATTTCTCGTATTTTATGTGATTTGTTGTATGCCCATGATTATAGAACTTCAGAGAATTTGGTAATGAAGTCTAGTACATATCAATCGATACTTATATTAAATTTTTTTAGTAGATCTCACTAAAATTAGGATAACTATAGATCCTCCGAAACTTGGGCGTCAAGGTAATCGGTAAAAAATTAGGAGTAACAAGTAAATAAAAAGTAAAACTTAGATTAGTTTCACGGGATGGGCCCCGGTTGTTAAATAAATATTTTATTAAAATTTTATTTTTACAATCTATCTATCTATTATCTATACTATTATATTAAAGCCGAAACATTGAAAGTTTTGAAAGTTTTGGTTTTCGGTTTGGTTGTCCTATTTATTAAAATAAATAATAACATATTATAATTAAGTTAATTAGCCAATTGCCTTTTACACAATTACTTTTAGTTGAAAATATTACCTTTTATAAACATCTAAAAACATTAAATTGTATCATATCTTCCAATCATTAATATTTCCTTTCAAATTAAAACATCTTACCTTTTTTATTTAAAACTAATCTTATCATATCTTCCAACCATTAACATTTTCTTTCTAATTAAAACATCTTACCTTTTTGATTTAAAACTAATCTTACAATCATTAATATATACCCGAAAATATCACACCATACTTTCCAATTATTAATAATATATATTAAAAATCCGTATACGTTGTTTATAATAATAAAACATTAGTATAATTTGTAAACATGAGTATATTAAATTATATTAAATTAAAATTTAAAAAATTATTAAAAAATGATTATATAAAAACATAATTGTAATATTAAATAAAATTTATAACATTATATAAGAAATTCATGCATCGCACTGACATTGAAAGTGTGTCGGTTCGGTTTTCAGCACAATCATCATAATTATTAAAATAAATAATAAAATAATATAATTAATGTGATTGCCTTTTTTAATGAAAAGACGTTTACTTTTAATTGATGATATTACCTTTTATAAACTCCTAAAATATCGTATCTTTTAATCAATAATATTTCTTTTTCTAATTAAAGCACGTTAATTTTTAATTTAAAACATAATCTTGCAAAAATTAATATATACCCAAAAATATCACACCATATCTTCTAATCACTAACAAAATATAATAGAAATCTGTATACAACGAATAATGACCATTAGATTTTTAGTAAAAAATCAAAACTGTTGGTTCTAATTATTAGATATATTATATGACTAAATTAATTTACTAAAATTTCAAGGTTCGAATTGCATCAATGATATATTTATTTTAAAATTTTATAATATAAGTTTTAAGCCATGCATATTAATAATTAAATTTTTATAAAATTATTTAAATTTAAATTAAAATAAATAATTAAAAATAATGATTATATAAAAATATAATTGTAGTATAAAACAAAATTTATTAAATATCAAAAGAAATCTGTGCATCGCACGGGTTCAAAGTTTTGGTTTTCGGTTTGGTTATCCTATTTATTAAATTTTATTTATTAAATTTTCAATTAATTTCAAAGATAAAATAAATCAAGTGCGTTACAGTTTTAGTGGACTTCAAATTAAGAACAAAACTCCTAACACAGGACTCTTTTCTTTTAAACCTAATCTCTTTGTCAATGCCCAAGCTTCATCGATTCAATCTATAAGCTTCTTCCTAATACGGTGAATATAAATTCATTGTGTTTAGTTTTTATATTTCTTCACAATTCAGTGTAGCTTCTCCTTACAGGTAATTTCTTCGGCTTTTATTTTCTTTTTCAACAAAAAATAATGTGCCTAAATATATTTACTTATTGCTATGGTTTATTAGTAGCAATTCATCATATATGTATCAATCTTCACATTATATAACTTCAGTAGATGTATTAATACATTTAATCAATTTTACTAATATAATATTTTAGTTAAATTTTAGTAATACTTTTAATCAATTTATTCGTATTTTGGAAAATTGAAATAGACCAGTTTAATATGATTATTATTGGTTTTAATATTTTGTATTGTAATATTTTTTTTAAAATTTTAAATCATATACAAAAAACCTTATATAACCCGCCCGTGCCTTGCACGGGTTATAGGCTAGTATATCTAATACACTAACAAAGGGTTTTCCTGAGCAAATTAATTCAAAATGACAATTTACCCTCATTTTTAATATATCTTTTCAGGGTTATTTTGGTCTTTTAACATCAATATATTCAATACATATCATTAAATACTACAAAATTAATATACATACTTATACATACATATATACATACATACACATACATAAAAAATAAATATTTAATACATATTATTAAATGCTATAAAATTAATATGCATATTTATACATGCATACATATGTACACACATACATACATGCATATATACATATATACATGCAGTCATTTATGTGAATATATGATAATATTTCAGTCAACGATTTTTATTTTTTGTTGCATACTCGTACAGACATACATACATACATACATACATACACATATGCATAGATTTATATAAATGTATTGTAATATATGATCATATACACTAACATATGCCATATGTCATTATACCATTTTTAGATTTACTGTAAATTTTTATGAATTTATTAAAAAAAATATTATTTGAGTAAAATCTATATATTAAGCATGTATGTGCATTGTAGTTATTTATACCTCTAATATATTAAACTATACATACATATTTTAAGTATTATATTTGTATGTCACAAATACGTTCAAATGAATACAAGATAATAAATAAATAAATAAATAAAAATTTCATGTATATAAAGGTAATACAAATTTGTACTAACTTTACTTGTCGAATAACTCATAAATTGTTATTATAATACACAAATGTATAAAAAATTCTCGAACAAACTAATAGTTTAATTATATCTAGGATATAACTATTATTATTTTAACGACAATGTATAGATTGTAAAAAGAAACTTTTTATATGTAGCAATGTTAAGTAATTAACAAACATCATTTTTTTTTGTTAAAAATTCTTTTTAAATATTAAAATGTATGATAAATTGATGAATATCAATGGAAATAAAATTAATATTATTATTTAAAAGGATAATTAAAAATAAATGAAAATGAGAGCGTATAAGAAAAAGTAGGAAGAAAGAATTAGGTTCTATTTGCGATTGTTGTCAAAATTTGATGTACTGTTAGAAAAATAAAATTTTTGATATTTGCATTTTTTATGTAATAGTATAAAAAAAAATAACGTAGTCGATGAGATTTAATGGTGAAATCATTTCCCACAAAAGTTGAATTTAAAACTCTAGCATTTAGATCTTTCAGGTTGTATTTGGTTGGAATAAATGATATGAAATGGGGGGAGATTTAAAATTTAAAATTTAAAATAACTACTACATTTTAAGAAATATCGTACTTTGATCCATTCAATTCCTAATCACTTAATTAAAATTTAAACATTTCAAATTGAAAGGTAATGTTTTGTTATATCAATTTTTTTCACAATTCTTATTACAATAATTCTATATTATCTCTCTTTTTTTTTCAAATTTGTCATCCAATCCCCATTAATTTCTTTATATTTCATGCGTTATTTTTAGTTGTTGTTCACCAAGATCACTCATAACTATATTTGGTCTTATAGATTAGACATAAATTAGTAGTCAATCATTTATAATAAACAGTGTCCAAAGTCAAAACAAGACACACAAATTGAAACGGAGGGAGTATTTTATTTCATTCCTCACAATCAAACACAACATATTCTTCCTTCCACAAAGAGCAAACATCTTCAACGGGAGGGTTGTGTAAAAGTGATTTGAGCAATTGTAAAATTATACTTAAATGCTTTTCAAATTAGACTATTGAACTCTTAACGCATATACAATCATACGAAGGTGGTAAATACCTTGGTGGAGAATTTGGTGCCAAGCAAGTTTTTCACCGAAGTACAAGCATTAGGAGGGAGCAAGTTCAAGCTTGTATAGAAATACAAGCAACCCGTTCACCAAGTTAATCAAATGAACTAAAAATAAACAAGTTTAAACATGCTTAAATGGACTTAAACAAACACATTAATGAACCTACACGATCCTCCTTTTCTTGTTTTTCCCAGTTATGGAAGTAGCAGCAACAGTAGCTCGTCTACCCACTTGTCTTTTCTCTCTGCATTCCTCAATCTCCAGCTCCTGCATTTTTAGTTGTTGTTCCTTGGTGAGACCTAATGAAGGGGACTTGTGGCCCTTCTTGACAAAAATCCTGCTTCTTGAAGCCAACAACCTACTAACACTTCCAGTGTCATTGTTTCCACCTTCACAACTTTCACAAAAACAAATATCTGTTTGTTCGTTTGGAACCCTGTTCTGAGACTCTATCTTGTTAATGTTTGTTGGGATTTATGGGTGATAGCTTAGAGACAACTTAACTAGATTTTATCATACTTAGTTTTTGCTAAGTAGAACATGTAGCATCCCATAATCCGGGATACAGATCTGGGGCCACTAACCACAAACAATAATATACAACCCTGGATATAAACAACATATAATAATAAAAACCCCTGAACCAAGATCGCATATAGGTTATGGTATGAAACAAACTATCGAATTATAAATTTTACAACCATTCTCAAAATAAACTGCTATACAAGTGTTATAAATACATGAGATATCTGTCTATCTAAATGTCCCACCTTGACCAATTCCCAACCACTATCCGATGAGATTTCATAACCCGATCGTCTCCTCTCGCTGCTGGAAAGCAACACCATTGACCATTACTAGGTCCACTAATCCTCTCTATTAACTGAAGAAAACAAACAAGTAAGAGTGAGCCAACAATGCTCAGCAAGTGCAGTGGTGATAACAATTTCAATAACGATAACAATCTGACGAACAAAGGGGTTTCATTTCATTCTATGAAAGAATTAGTTATATCCACTTTTAGATTCCACGAGGGCCAACAATTCACATTAATAAGGTGCATCAGAAACTAGAACTGATAAGAGTTCCGATATCCAAATGTTATTAAAACAGACTTCCAACGAGTCAAGAACTAAACATCTCAATCTCAGAGTATAGATTAGAATTGAATTTTTATTTATTTTTTTAAAAAAACAATAAGGTTATGCTGTTAATCAGTCACGCACTAACCCCGGACAAACGCACACAGCAATGTCCTTAATTGGATCCATGGCACACATTGGCCTTAACTTCCGACCATAATATGGTCTCACCCCGAATGGTTTTACGCCCCAAGGGCCACTTTTAAAAAAAACATTTCCAATTCTATATCAACCACAATAGGCGTCGGGACAATCGACAGCCTTTGCCAACCAATAACTGGAAACTCACGTTCCTGAATAATGACTTATGATTAATAGTCAATGAGGATACAACAATATCTGCTAATATCAATGAGTTCGATACGATACAGGGGAATAACCAGATAATCGCGATCTTTAACAATTACCGACAAGTTCGGTAATAAGTGGGGTGGAGAATATAAAGAACAACAGTTAAATAAATATCGACAAGATAAATATAAATAAATGGGGACATAACATCATTAAATTGATTGAAGAGATAATCAACTAGAGCAACAATAGAAGATATAAATCGCGACAAGATTATCATCACTTGAAATTCTAAGTTAGAGGAGGGACATAATAGAGCACTACAAATTTATAAAATCTTTTAACGCACAATAAGGTTTGATTTCACATAAGCGAGTAAAACAGCTTAAACGATTATTTGTGAAAAGATAGTTTTAGGATAATTAATTTTCAAATCATTTTGAAGAAAACATTTTAAGAAGAAAGGGGTTCTCTGGTGAAATTATGCTAAAACCAGAAATTTCAGTAACAGGTATTTGTAGATGTTTAAGACATGGATTCTTCCTAATTAGAGAGCCTTTTAACATTTTTAAAAAGATAAAAGAAAAGTCTTCCATTAAGGAAGCTTTAACATCCCTTGGATGAAATAATTTGCAGAAAAAAGGATATTGGTATGGTCCTTTGAAAAATTTGATGCTTGCTCTGGGTAGGGAGAATTAACTATATAGCGCAAATTGAAAGAGTGCATCACTTTCTAAACATGCTTGACCATTCAATATTATTCAACCAAGAAATTGAGTTGCATCACTTGAAAAATAAGTGACTAGCAATAACACTTGCCTCGATATACGAAGTTCTCAATCCTAACATTGATCCTCGACCCAATTTCACGTCAGCCTTTACTTGCTAGCCTTTTATTTGGCTTTACTTCCATTTCTACTTCGTAACTCACCACTTCCCATGTCAATTCACCCGTTGGCTTTAATACTTGTCCTCATGTTCGTCTTTCCATTTTCCCACGCACTGCTCTTGGCTATGAATCCTATTCAGACCTTTACAAGGTCAGATACTATTTCAGTATGAACTTAAGCAAAACCTTATTGTTTGCTCTATTCTACCCAAACGCGTCCTATAACGCTTATACACATATCATATATAAACATGTATAATTATATTCACAAAATAGCTTTAGTATAACCAACTAGGTCAAATATACACTTCACATAAACACTTAATACAGATGGCCATCTAGTACTTAAATATTAACCACTGGCAACCACTTCAAAATAATACCACAGCTCAATTCTTCACATCAACTAATACATATCTACCTAGATCCTTAGAAATCATAACATACTTTCAAATCATCGAAATTAAATAAATTAAATAGATTTTAAATAGATTTGCAGGGGAATTTTAGAAAATTTCGCCATGAAGTATTCGTAAATAGGACTATTCCCCTATTTTTCAATTCAACCATTTACCAACCAAATTATATGAAAATAGAGCTACCTCAACTTGTAGCAACATAAAAGTAAACATATAAGAAAAGTACCCGCCCAGACATGCGGCACATAGCACATAAGGAATTCTGCCTCGACATGCAGTAAACACATAATAATTTATATTAGCATTAACTACTACTTACGCTACATCAATAATCGTATCACTCACGCATTTTAATGATACACGTGACAATCAATTATTGACATTCGTAAGCCCTAGGGAACAACCCCTAGCATTAACTATTACTTACGCTATATCAATGATCACATCACTCAAGTATATTAATTATACTCGTGATAGTTAATCATTGATATTCGTAAGCCCGAGGAACTAGTTGACGAGAATTACACAAGTCCTTAAATATTGACACTTAAGACTTGTGATCTCATTGCAACTCCTCGTAGATAAACACATAATAAAATGAATCTAACAATTAATCTTTGATAAATAACATTTTAAAACCATACAGTCAGGAATTAAATTCTTATTTTAAGAAAACTTTGTCAATTAGCCTTTTTGTAAGTTGGACTATCCCGGGGTCACAACCCCTCAATTTTAATCAAAACTAAATCAAGACATACCACACAGCCTCTAGGGCAAGTGGTACTTTCAGAATTCACCACATTAACATCTACCAAATATAAGGTTTAATTAATTATAAAATACTAAGTCAAAACCATTTTGACCATACGTTTAACTCATCACCACGTAATTGACAAGTATAGCATTTAACAGATAATAGGACTCGACCTATAACATTTAGCACATAGACATTTATAACTAATATAACCACATAACTCCACATATTATACGACAATTAATAATTACCCACTAACATAAAAACTAAAACAAATTATCCAACTCGACATATATCCAAAACCCCCAAATTCCACTTCCGAAATTATTACACAATAATAACAATCAGCAACTAAATATCACCAAAACATATAATCGAACCCACAATTAATTAACAATAACAATCGCTAAACTCGAACATATATCGAATTCACCATTAATGTCAATAATTATAATTAACAACTAACAATAATAATTAACTACATTCTCCGAATTAATTCACAAAAACATAATAATACCCACAATTTACAACTTTAATCTAATTACAAAAATCAACATATGTAACTTGCAATTTAACTCAAATTAAATTACAACAATTAAATAATTAAAATACGAAAGTATACCATTACGGTTCGATCCGACCCACCGAAAAACTCCCCCTTTCTCTTCTTCGCTGGTCCCTCTCTCTCTCTCTCTCTCTCTCTCTCTCTCTCTCTCTCTCTGCACACAACCCGAACAGCCTCTCTCGTTCTTTTTCTTCATCTCCTCCCACTGCGGTTGCTATCTCGCGCGACCACAGACCCGCCAGCCACCACCATGGCGTCGCCACCTCTGCTACACCACCATGGACACAACCCACACACCCACATAGCACGCACACACACACATAGATATACACACACCACACGATTATATATATATGTATAGGTTTCAATTTGATTAAAATCAAAACCCCCAAATCTCTTGTCCAAACCCTAATTTCTCTATATTTTCCCCTTTTTGTTCTCTCTCCCCGACCTAATTCTCTCGACTGTTGTGTGTTTTTGTTTTGTTTGTGTTAATGGGCTTGGCCCAATGCTAATATATTCTGCCCTATCTTCTATCCGGCCCAATTTAAAACACTTATTCGCTTTTAATACCAATAAACAACTTTTATAAATCGAAATTAAATAAAATATTCAAAAACTTAAACTTTTCATTTTAAAAATAAAGAATATAAAATTACGAGCACACACATATTTTTAAAATATTTTTCGGATCAAAAATGAATTAAATATGGATTTTACAAGTTTTGATCCTTTAAATACAATAAAACTCTTGAAATCATTTTAAAATTCTAAAACATCCGAATTAATCCACCCACCAATTTTTAAAAACTCAATAAATATATAAAGATAATATTTCAAGAAATTTCATGATTTTAATTCCTCCGATAATTTTATAAAATTGACAGAGGATCAAAAATGCATGATTTAGCTTTATTTAAATCCTCAAAATTACAAATAAAATACACCAACCTTCACAACTTACCCAAATCATCATATAAACACATAAGCATAATTTCACATGCATTTCACATTTACAACAATATTCACATAATATAATTCATAATAAATAATTTTAAATTCAAAATTTTCTAGGGCGTTATAGAACATACTGTCACAGCCAGAGTATGTTCTTGTGACCAAAATAGTTGCTGTAATTTAATAAGTATGTATCTTGGAAGAAGTTCATTCAATTGTTCAAGCCTCAAGATTACATCAGTTCGATAGCAAGAATAAATGTTACTGTCACAACATTGACAGTAAGGTTACAAGAAGACAATATGTTGCAAGTCACGACAATAGACTCCATCAACAGCAACATTGGCGGAAACATGAGACAACAACATCTCACAGTTTGACAGCAAGTCTGGGATTCCTGACAGCAACATTGGCGGGGATTCATACTGTCAACCAAGGAACATTCTCTTGACAGCAGACTTGGCGGTTAAAGTTACTGTCTCACTGAATTATTTTAATTGGGGATTTATCTCAGTCAAACCCGTGACAGTTTAGATGTTCAAGAAATAGATTTGCTGCAACTTGTCAAAGATTGTAGCAGACCTGCAAGACTACGATAGAAGCTTGAGAGATCACAAGACAAAGCTCATCAATTCAAGAGTATGACAAATCTACATCTACTAGAATTTTATTAGCTTGAATTAGAAAAAATCTAGGTTGTTTTACATATTATGATAACTCTGTTTGTATAGCAATATAGGAAAGTCACATGGGTGTGCAAATTGTAAAGTGCTGCCACTTGAAAATGACAGCAGCTCCACAACCCATATGACAGAGATGTTAGAGCAAATTAGTCTACATAGAGAATAATCTCTCATTCTTTCGAAGTATTCGTGAATTCAATTCTTTGTAATCACTTAAGAAACCGAAACTTGCGAAAATACTTTCTCAAGGTTGTAGCAACACTTTGCAAAATAAATAAAACATTTATTTTGTGAGAATATCTTGAGCTATCACTTGTGTTTGCATTTCGTATACTGATAGGTTAGAATTTTTATTATTTGTTGTTGAAGTAAAGATTTGAATTTATCATTATTGCATTCAACCACCCCTTCTGCAATACTCCGGGACCAACAATGTTTATTTGTCATAGAATCATGTCTATACACATCTATATAACAAGCTTATTGTATAATAATGCTATGCATAATTACTTGCGTGATTCCTTAACTGGGGAACCCCTTTGTTAATTTTTATATCATGTAAATGTATAAATCAAATTCATTTGTCATTCATCTATAATGTATAAATTAGCTGAACAATAATGCTTGAAAAAAGATCTTTGGACCATGTCTCAAGATTGAAGAAGAAGGTAGCAATAATTGTTAGGTCCGTTGAGATTGTAGAAGGGGGGGTTGAATACAATCTTTACCTTTTTCTCGAAATTTGTCCGTTAAATAAAATTTAGTTTTAGACAAATTTGTACGGAATTAATTGAAACAAAATTCAAGTTAAATATAACGATATATTAAACTTGATGGTTGTTACAAAATCAGTACAGAGTGTTACCTCGTTAATAAAAACTAATTAGAAAATTCGACATGAACTTTTCTAATTTAGTTAATAAAAATCGAGATAAAAACTAGGAAACTTAATTCGCTAGTAGTGCAAGAGTGATCAATAAACAAGTTCTATCGGATCAAATATTACAAAGGGCTTGAACTTGATTTATTGTGAAAATTAAAAGCTTGGCAGTTGTATTAAAGAAGAGAGAGGTGTGATGTTATTTTTGTCTTTAATTTCTTCTGTCTGTGTCTCGTGTATTGCTTCTGTCCCTTCTTTTTTCTATTATAGCCAATGACTAAAAACACCAGCCGTTGACATCTTTTAAAGGTCGGTATGACTTAGAAGCTCTACAAGACTCAACCTCTTTCTGTCGGTATGACTTAGCCTCCTCCATGACTTAAACATTTACTGTCGGCATGACTTAGCCTGCATCAAGACATAACACAAAGCAGTCGGTATGACTTAAACTGTTTCAAGACATAACCAAAGCTTTCGGTATGACTTAAACTGCCTGCCTTTGTTCGGTATGACTTAAACCTTCTACCTTCTTTCAGTATGCCATCACTCAGCCAAGACTTAGATTTAATATCTGTCAATATGACTTAATCTGAGCAGCTTTGTCAAATCTTTCTTTAAGTCATATAGAATTATTTAATTATCTAATGATTAACCAATTCACATTTAATTGATACAATAATTAATTTAATAAATAAATTAATTCTTTTAGGATTAATTTATTAATTAAATCAACTAAATGATTTCTATCAATTACAAATGAATTTAATTAAATCACTAGATAATTAAACCAATTCTTTGAACCACTGAAAATCATAAAGAATTATCACTGACTTATTTTTGCTGACGCTCCATGCATGGTCTGGTTCATGAACAACTAACCAAAATCAATGTTCTTTAATCTTGACTCTAAGCTCAGGTTCTTTTCTTTACTCAACTCTTTTGACTTCTTCTGTACTGATGCTGTCTCCACAATAATCTCTGTCACTATAAATGAATCCACTTGCTTCAATGTTATACTGAGGCATGATCAGATAACTGAATCTTCTTCCAGTGTAAAGCATCAAAACTATAGATTGACTTTCTTCTTTCTTCTGACATATAATACTTTGTGAGATTCCTGAGACAGTTAATATTATTTACTTATTACAATCTGATTTAAGTTGACTTAAATCCTCGAACTACAAATAGGCTTGTCATATGCCTTTCAATCTCCCCCTATTTGTTTGTTATAAACTAACAAGCAAATTCCTAGAGGATAACTCAACTAACTCAACTTAAACTAGTAAATTATAAAACATTAATAGCAAGTAAATAATGAAAAAGTTCTGGTATTTATAACAATTTCCAGATTCAAACATAAAGATAAATACAAGATAGATGATCCTCTAGCCTGATCACATTAAACATTATCATGTCTTGATCTATCTAGCTCTAAAGATATAACATGTAGAGCAGGTCTTCAATTCTGACTGTCTTCCCTCCTGAATTCTCCTTTTTCTGGTTCATCCAACACTGGCAGATTCTTATGTAATTCAGCATCAACAAGTAGCTCTCTTCTTGAAGATAACCCTGTAGGAAGGACTAGTGGAATTCCAAGTTTCTTTCTTAATTCACCTTTGAACTTCTCATAATCAGCAATGTTGGTTTGAGCATAAGATTTAATATGATCTGCAGCTTCCCTTTTTTGCTTGAGATGTAAAT
Organism: Saposhnikovia divaricata; assembly: GCA_036435485.1. Lineage (NCBI taxonomy): Eukaryota > Viridiplantae > Streptophyta > Magnoliopsida > Apiales > Apiaceae > Saposhnikovia > Saposhnikovia divaricata. The sequence goes on from JAZHRN010000131.1 coordinate 20,836,143, forward strand.
CCATGATTTCTGAGAATAAACTCAACATATATTAGGTGCTTGGCAGTATGTGTATATAACTCATCTATCTGAAGGTTAACTGTATGAAGTACCTCACCTATAAGGAATTTTACTTGACTAGGCTCTTCTATCACTTCAGGACCAGCCCTTTCAGCAAATTCCTTAAATTTCTTGTGAAGTAATACACCCAACTCAGAAGATGTTCTCACATTTGGTCTTAGAACCCAAATTTCTGTCAATGGTCTGTCATAAAAGAACTGAAGAGACACTCTGTGTGTTCCAGAATTATGACAATCAACCAAGATTACCAACTAATCTTTTCTTGCGTCAAATGCAGAAACTATCCTGACAACTTCTGTTTTTAAGGCTCTCATATACATCTCATGATTTGGATTAGCCTTTTTAAAGCTATCAAAGATATAACCAAGACGACGATCATCATTTTCAGAAGTTTGAGGTGAGTCTATTGCTCTTTGAGCATGATCCCATACTTCACCACTCTTATACCTGATGTATACCTTCATTGCTTCAACCTTGAGGGCATGTTCCCGTTGCTTTGCTTCTGCTTTCTGAAGTCTTTCCCTGTGTGCAATCAGATCTAATGTCTTTTGAAACCTTACATCTTTCAATTTTAGTTATGCTTCTTGCTTATCAATTAATGCTTCAGCTTCAAAATTCAGTCATATTTGTTCAGCTTCATATTCAGGATCCACTTGTTCTTCATCTTCCCATTGACTCAGATCTGGTTCTGGTATTACTTCACCAACATCAGGGAACTCCAAATCAGTAAACATATCCATATCATCTGGTTCACCTGTGTAGTAGTAACCTTCAGCGTCTTCAGTTGCTTTCTGAGAATCTGCATCTGCTTACTTCTTCCCCTTATCTCTCCCTTGTGTACCTTGACCATTCTTCTTAGTTTTATCTTCAGAAGCTCTCCCTTTTGACTTGTCTTCAGTAGCTCCACTAGCACCCACTCTTGATTTCTCCCCCTTAGTTGAGGAATCCTCTACAGATGGATTAGATGCACCAGCTCCAGGGTCTCGCTCATCACCATTTTCACCTTCATCTCTAAAGAATTCCTTCTCTTCTTCTGTAGGTGTGTGTGCGTGTGTGTGTGTGTGTGTGAGTCTTGCTAATTAAATTAAACAAATGTTTTAGCCCCTTAGCTTGACGTGCATTTTGCTTTTCAATCCGATCAAGACGATGTTCAGTGGACGACTGATTCTCAAGTACCTCAGTCTGAAGATCTTCAACTTTATCTGCAATAGAAGTGATAAATCTATCTTGACTAACTGTGATGTCCGAAGAATTAGAGAGTATCTTTTCTTGAGAGAGTTTAAGAGTGCTGATCTTGGTATTGAAAGCAGTCTTTATGAGGTCTATGTCATTCTTTATTTCTACAAGCTGATTATTGACAGAGGTGGATGAAGAAGACCGTTCATCCACTTGTGCTCGAAGTAATCTTGCTTCAGCTTTAGTTTCCTCAAGTTCTTTTTCTAGATCTTTAATCTTTTCTTGCAATGAATAAGTGTATGTGTCAGTGTGTGCACTCACCTGAATGTCACTCTAAGTTTCACTCATCTGACGTGCATGTGTTTCACTCAGTTTAGAGGTGGTCCTCACATCACTCCTCACAATTTCCTTAGCTCCAGAAGGTGTACCTGCAAATAAAATCACCCTAGCCTCCTCTTGGAAGGTCAGTGGTGGTGCAATGGGAGTTCGTAATTCCCTATCCTCAGTCATTTCTGTCATCTCATTAGGATTTGATGTCTGAATTGCTTCAGTGACAGAAAGACCAGGTTGCCTTCCACTTTCTCTAGTTGAAACTACGAGTGGAAACTCCCTTGAGGGATCCAGGTATTTTCCACCTGAGAGGGGAGATGATGATTCTATTATAAGTGGCTCAAAATCAAGATTTCCCTCGTAAGCTTGTGAAGGCTCCTCTGCCGTAACTATGGCAGGCACTGTTTCCAACCCTATGTGCTCTCCTTGCTCAGTGTTCTTAGCAACATCAGTTTCTAAAGTTACGTTTTCCCCCATTGTGAGTAATAGGGGTGTGCTTGACTCTGTACAAGGTGCCACAGCCCTATGGCGAACTTCAATAATTTCATCCTGTTGAGAGGATGAAATTAGTAACTGTTTATCGGCCATTTCAATGTCCAAGTCCTTTTGGGAGGAAATGGATGGGCTTACAGTTGCCTCAGATTCATTTCTATTCTTCTTTAGTAGAGGCAGAGCTGTGGGTTCACTCACTTCATCACTACTTCTTTCAGGTCTTTTAAGTGACAATTTATTCTTCTTGGTTTGATAGAATTTGCCTGTTTTTGACTTTGTGTTTGGCTTTATGACCTGGGTTAGAGATTGTGGTGCTACAATCCCTTGGTCAGTCCTAACAACCACTTGGGTTTCAGAAGAAGATTGCAAAAGAGAAGTATTTAATGGTTAAAAATGCAATACCTGGTCAGCAGATGTTGTAGAGTCCCCAGCTGGAATGGGTTGAACCACTTAAGATTGAATTGCTTGTTCAGGGATAGCTTGCTCAAGAGCAGGAGCTGCTTGTTCAGGTACTGGTACAATTGGCTCAGGAACTTGTTGTTCAATATCAAGTGCAGGTTCAACAACTAGTGCTGCTTGTTCAAGTACTAGTACTGGTTGCTCAGGAACTGGCACTATTGCATCCTGAATGATAGGTAGTTGGATGTAATTGGACATGTAATGTGTAACAACCACCTGTACATTTGGAAACTTAACCTCAGCACCATACCCTGTGAATAATCTGGTTGATGGTTTACCAGATACCATGGATCGACAATTCAGGAATGGAGCATGATATTCAATTGGAACTAAGTGATTAAAAATCAAGGTTAAGAATCTAGGGTAATAGCATGAAACTTTTTCATCCTTATCAAAGTTCTTTTTAGCATTGATGATCCTCCTAACCATGGGAACACAAAGAAGTCTGCCAATGTTGATTCTTCGATTATGAGCAACTGCAAATCCAATATGTTGTAAAAAGGAAGGTATTACACTGAAATTTCTTTTTGTAGTATTGGCAAACACCTTTGATAGTGTATCAAACAAATAGTCCCATTCTTGAAAAAGATGTTTTTTTATTCAGAATAGAAAGGTCTATCTCATGTTGATAATTAATTCCAGTGAAAAAATTAATCAACTCCTGATTGGACGGAAGATCTTGAAAATTGTCACTTGGAAAGTTTAGAACAGTATTAATGACAGATTCATCCACTGTGCACCGGTTTGTTCCAACAGAGAAAGCAAATGATCGGTTATTATTTAAGATAACAGCAGTGGTACACATTTGTCGCAAAGGTTCAATTTTCAGAGGAGCATCTAACCTTAATGCAGTGCTAACAAGTGAATGATCATTCATAAATCGAATCCATGGTCTAAAACGTTCAAGTGAACACCTCTCGGGATCAAAATATCCAATCAAATTATGCTTAACTAGCTCAAAACGATCATTGTTATTACCAGCCATTTTAATCAAATTAAAACACCTTGAAAATTTCAGATTTTAACCAATTAATTAATTAAACTGAATTAATTCAAATTAATAATTAATTAAAAATTCGAAAAATTCCAAAGTTCTTCAAAAATTTTGAAAATTTCAGGATATGATCTTGATATACTCACATACACACAGGTATTTTTAGTTTTCGAGAAATCAAAACCAAACTTGTAAAATTTTAGATCTTGCGAGGTGGGTTTTGAAAAGTTCGAAAGTTCAATACTCAACCAAATCACGATTTACAACCGTTGGAATGAAGATAATCAAACAAGGAATCGATGGATGTTCTCAGATCACGATTCCATTAAGATTTTAGGGGAAAATTTGGCAGAGTTTCGACTCAAAAGGTCATGTATATCGTGTGTATATGTATCAGACCTCGGTGACTTAACACGCGAGTTTTGTAAAAGACCAAAAACTGAAAATGACTTAAATGTTAAGACAAAACTGATATATATACTAAAACCGTGAATATGACTTAAATCTATACAAAACAGCTCGGTATAACTTAAATCTAATTAAGACTTAAATCTCGATTAGACTTAACTAAAGACCCAATATGACCTAGAATAGAAAAACGTTATATGTAACAACACAATATTACTAAATCTCCTTAGTACAAGCCATATTGTAACGGTCCCAAAATCCGGGGTACAGATTTGGGGCCACCAACCACAATCAACATATTACTAACTTGGATATAAACATTAAATAAACTAATAAACATTAAAACCCCTTAACCAAGATCGCATACCGGTTATGGTATGAAACAAACTATCGAATTACTTTATTACAACTCAATCTCAGAATAATAAAAATATTATACATTTTGTGAATATACAAACCACTGTCTAATTATATCTCCAACCTTGACAATTCTCAATCCACTATCTAGCGAAATCCATAACTCGACTGTCTCCTCTCGCTGCCCGGATATTAACACCAACTGTCCACTTACTAGGTCTATTAAACTTCTCTATTAACTGGAGAAAACAAACAAAAGCAAGAGTGAGCCAAAAATGCTCAGCAAGTGCATAAAGTGATAACAATTTTAATATCGAAACAATTCTGATAACAAAAGAATTTCAACTCATACTTTAAAAGAATCTGTGATATTATTTTTAAATTGCCACAAGGGCGAATAATTCACCGTTAATGAGGTGCAACAGGAACTATAATGGATAAGAGTTTTGTTCAGCCAAAATAAGCATTATAGACTTCAAGGGAATCGGGCTTTAGTGATTCAATAATGATACTCGAAAACTCAAGGTCAAATGATAACCATTCGATAATAATACTTGGAAATTCATGGTCAAGCAATACGAATCAATGTCCAACTGGATACTCAATCTATAGATTAGAATTGGATTTTCATTTTGACGCAACGAGTTAAAGTGGATGATCAGTCACACTAAAACTCCGGATATACTCTCTTGGTATATCCAAATACTCAACTGGATCCACGGCCCATTTTGGCCTAAAACATAATACTCATATACTGACTGGCGTCCTCAGTCCTGAAAACATTTTCATTTAATAAAACTTCCAATTCTGTCTTTAATACTCAGGTCAGGTGTCGGGACAATCGACCACCCTGCTTAATTCGAGTAAAGGTGTATATCAAGTAATTCAAACCAGAAATCAGATATCTAGCATTTTATTCATTTTCATGTGAGAAATAATAATTCAGGTTCAACATACATAGCATTAGGTGAATACGATCAAAGGAATATGATTCAGCATTAATGAATTGACTTGATATCGAAAGGGAAAGTAAATCAACACAACATGATGTATCTACAGAATTAAAGTTGCATGAACGAGTACAAGTGAAACAATGTTCGACATAGTTGAAGAATCCGATTAAAATCACTTGGGTAAAATATGGTTAAATCGGGAATTTCATTAACAGGTATTTATAAGGATTTTGAAATCTGGATTTTCTCTATTCAACGAATTTCTTAAACACAATCGAAGAAAATAAAGAAATGGCGTTCCACTGGGGAATCCAACGACATACCATGTGTAGGGTATTGTATAGAAAAAGGTTAATTGTGAGATTCTTTAAAATTTGATATTTAACTGAGGGTGGGGAAATAAACACTTTCTCGCTCATTGAAGAAACATATCATTTTCTAAATATATTTGTCCAACTCATTTAATACGATAAATAAACTAAATTGCATCACTTGAACAATAAGTGAATACCGATAACACTTGCCTCGATTTACGGAGTTCTTGATCCTACCATAGATCCTTGACTCAATTTCACATCAGTCCTTACTTGTAATTTGCTACTTCACATCCATACCCTCGTCGACTTCGCTAACTACCATTTTTGTTCCAATTACCACTTGTCCTTGCACTGCTCTCGGACTGGTCTCTTACTCGTACCTTTACAAATTCAAGTACCATTTCAGTGTCAAATCAAGCAAATTCTTATTTGCTCTACTCTACCCATACGCGTCCTATAACGCTTATACTCATGTATACACACATACACAATTACATATAGACATATCCCACCATATCCATAAGGTGGTCTTAGTATAGCTACTAAGTGACATAACCACTCCAAAACAGCACATCATCAAATCTTCAAAACCACAATATATGCTTGAAACAATCCACTGATACATATACTTAAACCCTTAGAAATCATAGCACATTTCCAAGCATTGGAATCAAATTAGTTAATTAGACTTTTAAAAACTTGCAGGGGATTTTTAGAAAATTTCGGCATGAAGTATTCATAAATAGGACTTTTCCCCTGTTTTTCAATTCAACAATCCCAAGGAAATATCAAGCTGCTTCTATGGCAGCAACTTAAAGTAAACATATAAGAAAGTATCCGCCCTGACATGCGGCACATAGCATTTAATAATTTACATTACACTACTACTTACGCAACACCAATGATCGTATTTCTCACGCATTTTAATGATACACGTGACAATCAATCATTGATGTTCGTAAGCCCTAGGGAACAACCCCTAGCACTAACTATTACTTACGCTATACCGATGATCACACCACTCAAGTATATTAATTATACTCGTGATAGCAAATCATGGATATTCGTAAGCCCGAGGAACTAGTTGAAGAGAATTACACAAGTCCTTAAATATTGACATTTAGGACTTGCGATCTCATTGCAACTCTTCGCAAATAAACACATAATCAAATAAATCTAACAATTAATCTTCGATAATTAACATTTGAAAACCATACAAATAGTTCACCACCACATACAATTTACCACCAAATACTCGACTTATAACATTTTGTACATAAACATTTATAACTAGTAAATCCACATAAACTTCAAACATTATTACCGAATCCACAATTTATACCACAATTACAATTAACGACTAACAATTATAATCAACCACACTCTCCGAATTAAATCCGAAAACTCAACAATACTCATACTTTACAATATCATTCTAATTAAGACAATTATCACGTTAAACTCACAACTTAATTAATAATTATAAACTTTTACAAATTTTGACCTCGGTAATTAAGCAACATACTCGCAATTAACTCTAATTTAATCACAACAATTTTAATTAACACTTATGCTATTCGAATAACCCACGAAAATATAAAAATACAATTTCTCAATTTAAAACTAATTAATTTACAACAATTAAACTATATCGAAATTTACAACTAATTAAATACGAAAATTAAATAATTAAAACGCGAAATTATACCATTTGCGTTTCCGATCCGGTCCGCCAAAAATCCAGTCACCGGAGAAATCTCTCCCCCATCTCCTTCTCTCTCTCTCTCTCTCTACATCACTGCTTCCTCCCCCACCTGCTCCTCTTCCCGCTGCTGGGGTGCGCTCGCCACCACCACCACTGCACGGTGGTGGCTCTTCCGGCCGCCTCTACACAACCCCCCACCCGCGCCATACACATACACGGGTTTACACACACACACGCGAATTATCTACGCACACACACACACGAGTACATACACACCTACATATATATACACACACTAATTGATTCAATCTTCCTCCCCAATCAATTTCCCCCAATTTTACGAACCCTAATTTCTTTTTCTTCTCCCCAATTCACTTTTCTCTCTCCCCGTAATTGTTTTTCTGGTGTGTTTGTGTGTTTTGATCCATTGGGCTTGGCCCAATATAATTATAAGCTGACTTCTACTATAATTCGGGCCCAATTATAACACTACTTATACACTTTTAAAACTACTACGTAACTTCATAAATCGAAATTAAATAAATTATTCATAAAATTAAACTTTTCACTTTTAAAATAAAGAATATAAAATTACGAGCACGCACATATTTTCGAAATATTTTTCGGATAAAAAATGAATTAAATATGAATTTTCAAAGTTTTGATCCTTTAAATACAATAAAACTATAAAAATCATTTTAAAATACTCAAACACCCAATTTAATCCACCCAACAATTTTAAAGACTCTATAAATATATAAAGATAATATTACAAAAGATTTCATGATTTTAATCCCTCCGATAATTTTATAAAATTTACAGAGGATCAAAAATACATGATTTAAATATACTTAAATCCTCAAAAAATACAAATAAAAAAAACATGGGCCTTCACAACTTATCCAGATCATCATATAAGCACATAAGCACAAGTTCACATACATTCCACTTTCCAACAATACTCACATAATAATATTCATAATTTATATAAATAAATAATTCTAAATTCAAAATGTTCTAGGACGTTATATCCTTCCCCCCTTAATAGGATTCTGTCCTCAGAATCAACGCTAAGGACACAAATAACGATTTTTCTCAAACTTCTTACTTTCACTTCCCAGGTTGCATCTTCAACTCTAGGATTTCTCTTATCAACTCAAATTTAATAAGCTCATTCTGCGAGTCTTCAAATTTCGAAATAACCTTAAACTTTGACTTCCAAATCTTTTTAACTCTAAATGCTTAACTCACGGGAACAAATATCTTTCCCCGACAGTCCTTATAACTTTTTCGCATAACTATAACTTGCGTCAAAACTATACTACTATGCAAATCTTTCGCAATAATACTATCGTGCATTTTGCCTAAATTTACCATGATCTACGTTGGGTATACTTCCCACGCTATACCTATAGCCACACGATTTTAAATAGAACTCCGAGAAAGTATCTCCAGAAATTCTCTGATCGCTTCCACTTCACTTTCAAGTACTATGTGGATCGAGAAGGGAATAATTAAAAAGTTTCTTCTTGTATTCCCATGTTCTTACCGAATACCCAATCTGGAAACTTAAGCATCATACCGTCCATTCTCATTCGCATCCTTGCAATCGAATACGATAATCACATATACGTCCTTAGACATACCTCCAGCATATTTCAACTAGTAACTGGATTCCCATTCTTATAAAATAGTCTGGTTTGCCAAATTCTTGGAGAACATAGCCTCGATTATTTTCAGCTTTTGATAACTAATATACTTGTCACCTTATCTGTGACTTCAATTAATACAAACACAAGATTGAAATATCCAATTTGTTACCAATTCTTCTGCCATCATAACTTCACTCAATACTAATCACGAAACAATTCTTCAACGATTTCCAACAACTCCCGCTTTTATCAACACGAATCTTCCACTTAACCTACATCGCCACTTATTTACATCTCCTGAAATGAACCTTCCTCAGATAAAATTTTTGAGAAAAGAATATCAAGAAACCCTCAATCATTCTTACTCCTTTTTCACGTGCAATGTTACTTGAGAAGGGAATAATCGGAAAATTTCTATCCATCCTTCGTCTAATTGTTTTACCATGCAACCATTTCGAACTAATAACTATTCTCCTTAGATTATATATATTTTATTCGCAATACCTTATTCCGTCTCCTCTAAAATCAACTTTCAAATCACCATTCTGCATACTTGACGAGTCCTCGAAGTTGACTCTACCCGCTACGACTTCAACATTTAACACCACTCACATTAGGATTCTGCATACTTGGAACCTTTCAAGGTCATTCTCCATTGGATTGTATACACTTCACGAATCTTCGATCATCTTGATATATGATCTACGATCAGATTAAATTATGCGTCCAATTGCTATTTGAAATCTTATTCATTGAAACGGGCTTTGACTCAATCATCTCCTTTCTGCTACCTTTTTCTTATACAACACGACTTCATTCCTTTGATATCACCATTTCTGGATCTGCTTGATTGCTAAGACTTCTATATCTGCTTTCGACTTCAGAACATCATTTTTTTTTCACATTTCTTAAGATCGAAATCTCCCCTTCATTAATAGGAAATAAATCCAATCCTAAATCATATTTGACTCTTTTTATAGTCGTCACAATCCACTTCCTGATAACTCCCTTTATAATCACATTGAATTTCTCGATTCCTTGATAATTGTAACAGTAGTCTTATTACTCTCTTCGTAATTTAACTAAGATAGATATGATACTATTTCTGGCAAAAATTTCCATCTTTCCAAGCTCATAACACATAGCTTTGACTTCTAATTCTACTACTTATCACTACATTGTCTTTCTGGTTACAGCCACAACTTCCCACATTTCTCTTAATAAAATCTCTAGGGATTCTACTCCCGAAATCTTATTTTCTGACCATGGGATCTCGTTAATTTCTGGTAATTCTCTTTCTATAGGCAACCACGGTGCCCTTTTCTCTTCTAACTCCACATCTCCAGGATTCCACATTCTTTTCTTAGCCAAATTTATATGTCTTCTATTTAGTCACTTCTGGAAACTTTATGATTTCTTTATCTTCCACCTTACTGTCATTTTACTTCACCTCGGTTAACTTTCCAACATCCTTGATAACCATGATTTCCTACACTGGCCTTGCATGAGTCATTTACTCCGCATGTTCGCCTTATCCTTCTCTTAACCCCTGGTTAAGTCTTACAAACCTTTTCGTTCTGCTTTACTTTGTTCTACTCAAATCATCTCTCCTTGATTCTACCATTTTATGGCATTCCATTTACTACCTTCACCTTACCATAGGTGTCTAAAACAATCCTTCTTTAACATTGAACATCTCATACCCAACCTCTTAGTCACCATTCTCTTTTCATCATTTAACAACATTTATAATCATAGACTCTCATTTACTATCTTTTCTCCCTTATTCAATTCTCATTAGCCTCAATTCTCGTTCATAATTCCTCGAATCAGTACTTATTCCAATTTGACATTACATACCCGTCTTAGTCACCAAATTCTTAAACTTGCACAACCAATTCTTCGTCAGCATAATTGTAGTTAAATCACTTAAGACGTCATCGCGTCTAACCTCGCATCTCTTCATCATTAGGAATTTTGAAGTCATCGGATTTCCGACAAAGGAGGTCAACGAAATGAATGGGGTATCAATATGAATATATACTTAGTTTGTTTGACAAAACTTTATAAAGGAATTTAACCGAGAGATCAATATGATCTTTGAAATATTTTCAGGTTGCGTTCGTCACTTGGTTAACCACCATAGTACATAAGGATGGCCAGTCCTTAGTACCTTTATGACAAACACAATCAGTGGCGTCCCACTGGACTTCTATCACAAAGATAAGATGTCCCTGAATCCCCTATCTGCATAGGTTGTTCACCTCAGCTGGAACAGAGAAAGTCAAGTGTTCATGAAAAAAAAAAGAAAGGGATTCAAGAGTTTCAACAATTTTCAAGTAAAGTTGGATCAATTATCCTCTGAAAGATATAGATATTTCTAAAAGAACGGAATTGAATTCGAATTAAGCTGACATACCAAACTCGTCATCATTTGATGTATAAAAGACTTTTCAATAGATACTTCAATGATTGATCAAGAAAACATTCAAGAAGTTCTTAATTATTCATAATCTCACCCTTGTCGACTAAGCACTAATATACTTAGCTGCCAAACCGGCCTGACCTCAATGAGTTGAATAAATAAGAAGATCTCAATTCATTCTCGATTTTTGAACCGTCACTGGGCAACGAATGTTTCCGCAACGATACTAACCGGGAATTAATTTATGACGATAATTCAAAGAAGAATAGGAAATTTTCTTAGGCAATGAATTTGAATGAATCAACGATTAAGGATACACAACTATGCTCAACTTCCAACTCATGCTAATAATCACTTCCCACTTCGTGTTCATAACCTTCTCGTATTCCTTTCGAAACGTTCGCATCGAAGCTAATATCGTAGGAAATTCTAGATTCTACGTAAAAAATCTCGAGATAACGTCCCTCGGACTGATAGCTCTAGCTGCCCACCTAGCTTATGCTGCTTCGGGTTCGCTGTTTGGCTAATAGCCCAATCCTTAAACGATTCAAACTTCTACTCGTGCGATATGCCGAAAGACCGATTAACGTTGCAACGCTTGCCGAAATATCCTAACGTGATCCTTATCCTAAACCGTTCTACCCGACATCTATCATATACACGTACCATAATCCTCCTAATCTGTTTCAGTGACCATAACCTGTAGCTCTGATACCAACTTGTAACGGTCCCAAAATCCGGGGTACAGATTTGGGGCCACCAACCACAATCAACATATTACTAACTTGGATATAAACATTAAATAAACTGATAAAACATTAAAACCCCTTAACCAAGATCGCATGCCGGTTATGGTATGAAACAAACTATCGAATTACTTTATTACAACTCAATCTCAGAATAATAAAAATATTATACATTTTGTGAATATACAAACCACTGTCTAATTATATCTCCAACCTTGACAATTCTCAATCCACTATCTGGCGAAATCCATAACTCGACTGTCTCCTCTCGCTGCCCGGAGATTAACACCAACTATCCACTTACTAGGTCTACTAAACTTCTCTATTAACTGGAGAAAACAAACAAAAGCAAGAGTGAGCCAACAATGCTCAGCAAGTGCATAAAGTGATAACAATTTTAATATCGAAGCAATTCTGATAACAAAAGAATTTCAACTCATACTTTGAAAGAATCTGTGATATTATTTTTAAATTGCCACAAGGGCCAATAATTCACCGTTAATGAGGTGCAATAGGAACTAGAACAGATAAGAGTTTTGTTCAGCCAAAATAAGCATTATAGACTTCAAGGGAATCAGGCTTTAGTGATTCAATAATGATACTCGAAAACTCAAGGTCAAATGATAACCATTCGATAATAATACTTGGAAATTCATGGTCAAGCAATACGAATCAATGTCCAACTGGATACTCAATCTATAGATTAGAATTGGATTTTCATTTTGACGCAACGAGTTAAAGTGGATGATCAGTCACACATGGCATTCCACTGGGGAATCCAACGACACACCATGTGTAGGGTATTGTATAGAAAAAGGTTATTTGTGAGATTCTTTAAAATTTGATATTTAACTGAGGGTGGGGAAACAAAACACTTTCCCGCTCATTGAAGAAACATATCATTTTCTAAATATATTTGTCCAACTCATTTCATATGATAAATAAACTAAATTGCAACACTTGAACAATAAGTGAATAGCGATAACACTTGCCTCGATTTACGGAGTTCTTGATCCTACCATAGATCCTTGACTCAATTTCACATCAGTCCTTACTTGTAATTTGCTACTTCATATCCATACCCTCGTCGACTTCGCTAACTACCATTTTTGTTCCAATTACCACTTGTCCTTGCTATAACGCCTTAGAAATTTTCAGAATTTTTAATTACTGAAATTATTTATTTTATATTAAATGTGAATTATGTGGCGTGTATAATTGTTGAGAAGTGGAATTGTGTGTGGAATAATATTTGTGGGCTTAGTTGGTGATTTTTGTGAGTTCGTTAAGCCGGGTATTTAATTATATTTTTGGGAATTTTATTCCATTTTAATTCATTTTATTTACCTTCCGCGAATTTTGTAAAATTATCGGAATTAGTAAAAATTTCGAAATCTTTTGAATTATTAACTTTATTAGTTTATATGACTTTTAAAAATATTTGGTGAATTAATTTTGGGTTTTGAGAATTTTAAAATGATTTTATGAATTATTTTTCCATTCTATGGATTTAAACTTGTAAAATCCATATTTAATTCGTTTTCAATCCTAAAGATATTTTAAAAATATGGGGAGGTAGATAATTTCATCCTCTACGTTTTAAAAATGAAATTGTGATTTTTCCCAATGGTTACCTATTTATTTGTTATTTTACGAGATGGATTTTTTTTTAAATTGTTAATCAGTTTCTAAAATTACTAAACCATTTTATTTCCTTTTCCCCCAAAATTCTTTATAACCCAATCCCTAATTTTCCAATTAGAGTGCAGCATCAGTTCGGTTCTCTGGAAACATCTCGACCTCTCCCTTCTCTCAAAATACACTCGGCCTCTCTCTTGTAAGCACGATTCCAGCTGGGTTTTTAGCTGATTATTGTGATTGTTGTGGCTGTCAAAACAATCTCTTCTCTCCTGTTATCTCTTGTGGTGTACTGCGTGTATATATATTTGTGTTCTTGTCGTGTGGCTGCATATATGTATGTGTGAGTTCGCGTGTGTATCGTTAATTTGGAGGGGTTTTCCCGTGTTTGAGCTGCGTGTGTGTGCGTTTTGTGGTGTTGTGTGTGTTAGCTATGGTCGAAGTGTGTATGTATTCACCATGTGTGTATATACACGAAGTATGTGTGTGCAAGTCCTTGATGCTTCTAGTACGAATCATCTTTCTTTCCTGAAGTAAGTCAATTTTGAGCTAGTACCTGTGTTGTGATGGTTGAACTGCCTATTTTTGGTACTCCACCGTGAGCACCTTCTTGGCCGACATTGACCCATTTGATTTGGTTAATTTGGTTCTGTGAAATTGTGACTTGTAATTGCTTAATTGCTCGATTAATTCAGTGATGTAAATTGCAATTTTGTCCGTATTAAATTTGGTAGAGTTTCGTGATTGGAAACCCGAATTAGGGTACCTCCGGGACTTTGCCCCATCGACAATGATATTAATAATAAATTGAGTCGATGGTAATTGGCGATGATGATTTTTCTGAGCCAAATTTAAATTTTAATAACTACGTTATAATTTTAATTTCTTCTTTTAAATTCTGAATTTATATAATTGTTAGTAATATGATCGAGAGGGATTATTGGATTGTGGTTGTTTTATAAGTGATGATTGTGTTGGTTGTGTCGGTTGTATCCCGACTGGCAGTCACCCGTATAAAGGGGATGCCGTCAAAAATTTTCTAAAAATCTTAATCTATTTCTTGAAAATGTGTATGTATAATTATACAACTTGCATAAATTATGAGTCGGGCTTCATATTTTTTTAAAACTAATTGATTATGTGATAATGTACCAATTATGATTAAATATTTTATCAGTGGCTTATATAATGTTAGTATATAATTAAATAAATGTAAATTAGGAGATTATTCGCGGGGGTAGATTAAGTTAAATTTTGATATTGATTAGCGATTATTGAGTAGAATTCTAAAATAGTGTTATAATATGTGTAGATCCCAAGGATAAAGGGAAAGCTAAAGTCGAGGACGTAGGAACTCTCCGAATTCTGTGATTTCCCGTTTAAGGCAAGTAAACCACTTCACTTATCTTTCAAGTGAATTATGATTATCATAACTTGATTCTTATGCTCGTTTGATTTATCCTTGATATAACTGTTCTGTTAATTTCCATTAATTTCGAATATTAAATTGTTATACCCCAAATCGATTATATTGATTTCGTTGATTCTTTAGTGGCTTGACTTAAATCAATATCCCTTTTTCTATATCGAACTTGTCGATATCTAATTCAGAAATTTCCCGACCTTATTTTATTTTGTGAGATTTGAGATGTTGACCTGGTACGAAAGTGTCCAGGGTGTTTGGCAGTTGAGGTGGTCGATTGTTCCGACACCTGATGTCTAGTTAGGATTGGGCTGTTACTTTTTTTTTAAATGTGGACCGTAAGGGTCGGACCAGATTCATGGTCAGAAATTATTAAGGCCAATGTGTGCCGTGGATCCATTAAGGACATTGCTGTGTGCGTTTGTCCGGGGTTAGTGCGTGACTGATCAGCAGCCTAACCTTATGATTGTTTTTATTTATAAAATACATAATAGTCCAATCCACTCCTATTTTATGATTCAGATAAAAGACATATTTATCAGTTGAGCTTTTATATTGTTGATTATTAGTTCCTAACAGACCTGTAGTTTCAGTTTATTTATGCTTGTAACTATATATACTTGCTGAGCATTCTTAGCTCACTTGCTTGCTAATCCTGTTTCTTCAGCTAAGCACGAAGATATCTAGGAGGAGTGGACCGTCAGGTCGGGGCAGCCATAGGGGCAGTCAGAGAGTTGAGGTGGTGGGATGGGTAGACAACTTATAACCTTATTTCTTATCATTTCTGTATCGGTTAGAAAGATTAATTAATTTATGGAGTTGTATATTATTTTATTTAGAACTTGGGTTCTAATAGTTAATTAGTAGTTGTTTCATACTGTGACCTGTGAGCGGTCTTGGCTAGTCAGAGTTTATGTTTCTTTATAAGTTTTGCTATTATTATGCCTGTGAGCAGGTTTGGTTATAGTTGGTTGGTTTGGTTGATTTGGACAGGTGGTTAGTCCTATTTGCGAACACATCATGCCGAATTTTCTAAAATGTCTTCTATATAAATGTTTAATTAATTATAAAAGCATATAATCTTAATATTGGTAAGTGAGGGTGTTACAAGTTGGTATCAGAGCTACAGGTCACAGTCACTGAAACAATTAGGTGGGAAGTCGGGGTAGAGTAATAGGAAAGGTTAGGATCGTTTTGCGAGAGATAGAACGTCTAACTATAAGGTAATTATGTACTACAGGCACCTGTTTCTAGTTCTGATCCTGACCCGTCAGAGGATCCAGTTGAGGTGGACCCTATACCATAGCCAGCGCCATTGAGATCCGTGTCTTCACGCGTTGTTTCACAGAGCTCGGTGAACGGGCCACTATATCAGTTTACTCAGCCCCCTGTTCCATACCATGAGTACCAGAGAGTGGGGGCAGAGCGAGACTTTCTGTTTGGACAGTGTGACGCCCCTAAATCTGAGGTCAAAGGTTCAGGTCGTCACATCATCATCCAACCATATCATACCTGTATTAACTTTACAACTCAACGATACATACGTCCAGACCTCAATCTTACGCACAAACAAGTTAGAGCCTCAGAAACGATACTCAAAAGTAACACTAAATATTACAATTCATCTGTACAATCCAGAGTCTTACGCACTTCCACTTATACAACTATACTTGAAGACAAGTCTTACTATTACAGTTGAAAACCTATCAGACTTACTCTGTAGTATTTATCAGGAACTAAATCATCTCCGGGATAATTCTTCTACTCCTCTTCTGCTGGTGCGGAGTTAATCGGCCAAATTCTTCTCTTTCTGAAAAGTTTTTATAAAGCAAGAATGAGCTACATAATGCTCAGCAAGTTCACCATTTTGTAAAGTAATAATGTGGTTTATTTCGAAAACCTTCCCAACTATATGGGTATATATCTCAGATTTCAAAACATAATTGGACAATGTATATGTCCGAGTTTGAATAAAACATCTATACTCACTAAGGAGCTTTAACAATAACATATGAACCCTTTATAAGGTTCCCATTTCAATATATCTCAAGTTTGAAAATATATACATATGAGTATATCATTTTCGGCAAAACACTCTACGGTTAACATACTGTACCGGGAATACATCTTTGCAAACCTCTTTCCTTCCATTAGCTTCGAAGGTTTCTCATTCAAAAACATTTCGTTCTTTGAAATAATTGCAAGAGTGCACTAACACGTGCCAATCTTTATAGAAAATCTTGCAGTGTTTGAGTATTTTTCCAAAGTGGAGGATAGGACTGGAAGAAAACATAAAAACCTGACAGGGATTGACGATGATCAGTCGCCACATCCAAGTCCAATAATCCGCGGGTCTTCTCTACCGGTAGAAGGATAGAAACTACATCCGTAACTATCCTCGAATGAAAACTACATCCGTAATCACCCTCGATGAAAACTACATCCGTAATCATCCTTTGGCAACACCTGGGCCGGAATAATAATTGATGGACCGCCTGGCTCACGACCGCTTACACATCCCGGGAATTGTTCGTCAATGATTCCCACACCTGCCAGAGTCCCTTTTCTTTTTCTTTTAAAAACTTGATTTTGATTGAAAACCGAGTAGTTGAGGTCCGACATCAGTCGACCGATGATTCTTGAAATCACACAAGAAGCAAACCTGACCGGGGGTTTCGAAAATGTTTTGAGTTCGAAAGAGTTTGAGTTTGAAAGTGTTAAAGGTATCTTGGATTAGCTTGGTCTTTAAAATAATGAACAATAATTAATAAATGATATTTTAAGATTTAATATTAATAATTAATAAAATAATTATTTAATTAAATAAGCTTTTAATCCAAGATAGGTATTTTGAGTATTTACGAAGATATAAAAATAATTACTTGAGTACACGATACTTCCCGAATGACCCTTCGGGTTTTCGCAATTTAATTACGATATAATAATATACCGCTCCCCGGTCAATAGCATATACGGACCGCTACGACCTCTATTGCTAGAGTCGCTGTCCGAAGAAAACATTTCATTCTAAGTTCAAGGGGTGCAAACATATATTTACTTATACATCTCAATTTCATCGATACTTCGATAAACATAAACATTTGATATGATTGAAAACTACAAACACAACAGTGAAAGTCCTTGTATATGTAAGTTTTGAAAAGTAAACTTGCAAAGGTAGAATCAGGAACATAATATCTTGAAAATAAATGCTTAGGGTTGGAAACTTGCCTTGGGAAGGTTGGGGTGGTTGGGCTCGTGGAGTGGAGCGACAATCTATAAATATCCAATATTCGCTCGTTAGTATCTTAGCAACACCACTTAATCATAATGTTCTAAAGAATACAAGGCCATCTTAGCGACTCCACCATTTGACCCACTAGCCCTCCTATATGACCATGTCATCACATTATCACATTCTTTACCCATTCGACTCAAATCTATTCCTGAAACTCGAAACTCAAGTGAATACTCTTAAAACTACTTTAAACTAATCTCCTAAGTGGTTTTTCACTTGCGCGGATTTTACTTCAACATTTTTATAAAATTGAAAAATACATATTTTAATCCAATTCTTTTTGGGTAGCCTTCCCCACTGCATTTACTAGCTTCTCTAATTTTTTCATGATCCTACATAAATTTTTAGGGGTTCAAACAAGGTTCACAAGGGGACCACTTAGTGCAGTCCGGAATCCGGAAACACATTTCACTTCTCAGGCCATAACTCAAAATCTATAAATCACCTAGTCATGAACCTTATATTTCTGGAAACTAAATTCACCAACAATATATATTAGGACTTCAGGGGACAAGATTTGGGGGTTCAAAACCCTCCTACAAGACAGTACAAGTTCCTGGGAAAAACTCAGCATGCTTATATCACTAAACCAACCAAGAATCTTACATCCACATCACAACCAACATCTAAATCACCAAGATCATACTTTATAACATACATGGAGATACATACACTAATCACAAGCTTAAAAATCACAACCACAACACTTAAACTCAAGGTCTACATCATCCATAACTTATATGTCCAAGATTCACACTAATAACCATGGATCTAACATTAAACATCACAAATACTACATGGCCAAGAGGGGTTAGGGTTTTTATACCTTCTTGATGTTCTTACAATCTCAAACAAGCTTGGTTAACCTTGGGGAAGCCTTACTCTATGCTCACCATCTTCAATCTCACCAAAGAAATCAAGAACATGGAAATGAGTTTCCTGACTGGAAAAACACGCCCTAAAAATCAGCCAAAACGAAGCCCTTGCACTCGTTTCCTGGTCGAGGCTCCTGAATGAAACTTGTAGAGCGTCTTCACAGATTTCTAACCATATAAAGAACAAAAAATTTCATTGAGTAATGAAGTCTCTAGGCCCATTTTAGTGAGCTCCTTTCCTGCTGGGCAGAATGGAGTATTTGGTGTTTGTTTTGTTTGATTAAAGTGATAAAGTGATCAATAATGCTTGATATTTTCACTTGGATGCATCTTATCTTCTTGCCATGTGGTGTCATCTCCTCATTGGTTCATTTGGATTACCATTATCCATCCATAATTGCAAACAAGTCCCTTGCTTTATACATATTGTTTCCAAGTCCTTCCTTCCTTTTCTTATTTGCACCAAGGGGCTTCCCTTCTTGTATATTTACTAAATCAATATGTTACAACTTATATGTTGCACTTCATTGTAATAGTGTGGCCCAATACCTCAAACAATCGTTGTGTCCAATTTTCTTTGTATTTTCTCTTTATCTCAGAAAAAAAAAAATTCTCGCGGTTTCTCAATTGTTCTCATTTCCTTTAACTCTAGGATTTTATTCTCAATTCCATTTTCCTCTCATAATATATCCTTCCTTGGACTTCTAATATTTACTATTCTCAATTCATGATTCGCTCGCTTGATCGCTTAATCTCGTTGTAAAGTTTCAGCGGTTTCTAGAACGTTTGTTTCACTTCCTCAGTGGTTTTCGTTCCAAATTCTCAAATCACTTATAATAAAATTCCAAAATATTAACTCCTCAATTCCTCAAATTAAATATCTCATTTCTTGATATTACTGATATATAATTCACTGCTCGGTCAACTATTACACGAAAATAGAATTTGGAATTTCTGAATTCCGATCGCATTTAAATACACTTATTTACTCCGTAGATTACTAGTATAACTTCGGAACATCCAAACTACGTCTCGTACATAGGTGGCATGAAAAATTTTCTTAATCCTCAAAATCACTATTCATCCACCAAATCACTATTCATTGATGCACTTCATCATAATAGGAAAAGTTTTAATTCTACCGAAATTTTGGGTTCTTACAGTCTCCCCTCCTTAAAAGGATTCCGTCCCGGAATCAGTTTAGGAATCACTGGGATTACTCCTTCTTTGTTTCACTCTTTCAACTTCCAGGTGGATTCTTCCACATCTTGATTTTCTCACAATTCCTTATTAGTTTGAAAACCTTGTTCCTCAGCACTTGTTCTTCTCTATCCATGATTTCCACGGGTTGCTCCACATAGGTCAAGTCTGGTTGTAGGCCCACTTGGTCGTACTCTATCACATGCCGAAAGTCCGTATGGTAGGGTCGTAGCATGGACATATGAAACACATTATGAATTTGCTGCAAGCTTGGGGGCAAGGCTTACTCGTAGGCTAACTTCCCGATACGCCTCAAAATCTCAAAAGGTCCAATAAACCTCAGACTTAGCTTCCCTTCCTTACCAAATCGCATCAATCCTTTCCAGGGGATACCTTTAGCATCACGAAGTCTCCCACCTCATACTCCTTTGATATCTCATAAAATTTGACCATTCGAAATAATGGGTTTTGTAAAAAAAAAAACTAATGACTTTTACATACACTCATCTGTACCGTAAAGACGTAATATAAATTCGAAATCTTCATTTAATAATTCGTACATATCGTGATTGCAAGAATTTCTCATCCACCCATAAAATTACTATTCGTCCAGGTTTCGAATATTCACGAAAATTAGGGTTAATGCAGTCTCCTCTCCTTAAAAGGATTCTATCTTAAGAACCTAAGGAAAATAGTTGTGGATACAATTCCAACTTTACCCTTTCCAATTCTCAGGTTGACACTTCAACCCTTTTGTTCTCTCACCTTGGTCTCACCAACGCTTTAATGTTGTTTCTCAACGCATGCTCTCCTCGACCTGTATTCCTTATCGGTTACTCTATGAATGAAAATTTCTATCCCACTACTTATGCGTTCCTCTTCTACATTGTTCATAGTATCCGTGTTGAGTCCTTGTATCGTTGGCCCGTGAATACTTTGTGGTCGCGTTTTATAATCTGAGACAACGTCAATACGCATGGTATTCCTCACATTCCTTGGCTTGATCAGCACGCATGTGTTGCCTCCCGTCAGCCGTTACCACTTGCTATGGATACTGTATAGTATTCGGTATATGTCGAACCAGTTCAGCTACTATATCCCTCGTTCATTGACTTCTTCGTAGCGCAAGAAAAGAGAAACTTCTTCTTTCACAGTACACTTTACAAGAGACGTCCTTACGTTCGCAGGGTGATGATCGTGATAACAACATTCGTTTCATGGATAAGTTTTTTTTTTTCTCGATTTCCCCGTGAAATCTAAGGCACGACACTAAATACAAATTCGATAGTCTGGATAATTCTTCTTCCATGTCCGTCAGCCACAGGTCAAATTAGTACATACGCTCAATCTCTTTGTTAAATATACCTGAAAGCACCTTCAATATTCGAAGTTTAACCTTAAGTCTTTATCTGACGTAATCGCTGCAGAAGTTTTATATTGCACCACCATCTCTTCCGTATATAATTCGATAATCTTCTAAATGGAAAGTCTCTCGTAGGTAAATCACTTGGTCCAACAATTATAACTCAACTAGGGCCATCTCTTGGCTCGGTCTTCGGCGACCTACTTATGAAATTCATTATAATTTTGTCCACGTTCAAGATTTTCTACAGGCAGAATTAATCCACTAGATCTCTATCATTCTGCTTTTGACATGTCACGTTTGTACTTAGTAGTTTGCCAATACCATTCCTCATATCCGTTTGCCAAACATTCTCTTAATTCTCTATACATCTTTGTCCTTCCCCATAATTTATTTATTTTCCTCTAACATTATTCTTTATTGTATATACTCTATTTTCTTGGTCAATACTGACTGAATTCCAATTTCGAATAATACCTTCTATAGGTATCGGCCACCACACTGGCCTTCCCTAGGTAATAACAAATTTCTCCATTATACTCCCTGCTCCTTTTCGTCACCTTCTCTTTCTTTTGTTTAGTTCTAATATGAAGATATACTTATGGCACTTGTGGAGAAATTTTTACACTTTTCTCATAAGGTTAACGTCTCAGTTTTATGCGTGAACGCCATCATGACTAATCCCAGACTCACGGTTAGTATATCCTATCCCGTAACCTTCATGTTGTTTAGAAGTATAGGCTATCATCCCCTTTCTACTGCATCAGCACACCTCTTAAACTCTTGAAAGACGCATCATCGTGACTCTCAAAGTTCTCTTTTTATCATCAAGTATAGCTAACAACGAGGTTGTTGCTAATATCTCATTTCATTCCAAAACTTTGTTCATTAATCCATAAATGCTTCTGACTCATTAGTCCACTTAAATGATACTACCATAATTTTATAACGTTTATATTAGTGTGAAATGCCAACTTTAGTAAGTACAGAGGTCAATCTTGAGTTAATGAAACCCGCTTTTCAACCTTATCTTTGAAAAACAACTACGCGTTTTAACTGGTCAACAATTCCTACATCTCCGGTTAGGGGTATCGGTTCTCGATGGTATATGTAAGATGTCATACGCTCGCCCTCTTTCACAACTGGAGCCAATCAGTCTGAGGCCTGCATGCTGCTGCGATTCCCAATAAAATTGATTAGGTGGTAATCTTGAAGGACCATTGGCATATATCCATGCATCCATTTGCTATTAGGGGCCTGTTAAACTTTATGTCTCTCTATGTGCATCAATCCCTTTAAGCTAAGTAAAGCTTCACATTCTTGCCACGATATTTCTTCCTTTCTTGTCCATCTCACTTCCATGTTAGTTTCCTCTAAGGATATGTCTTACATCGCAATCGATTTGAATTTCTTGGATCAGGAAAAGGCTTGGTAGCTCCAGAATTCATTAATATAACATCCTGACAACGGTTGGTAGGAGCGTACTCCCAACCACCTCATCATTTCTTATAACTTTCCTCACACTAATATTAAAGGTCTTGTGGTATGCCCCGACATGTTATTTCTACTTTAATAATTACTCGGCATAACGCTCTGGCTGCACAATTACAACATTTGGTTTCATAATTGTACCTCCCGTTCACCTTAGAGTAATCACTTTGAAAGGAATGGTTTCAAAATAACAAGGTCCAATAGATAATTTCAATAAGAATTCCACATTGGATGTTCCAAGAATGTTGATGGTTCCAAATACTAGGAGTCTCGATTTTCGGAGATGTAAGGATGGACCGAAAGAGTACAACAAGGTTTATTCCTTCAGGTCCTGATAATTCTGTAATATGATATCATAGAGAATGTTGCACGAGGGCAATGATTGTTGGATACAAAAGTCATAAAGACAGTCTTTATACAGTTCTTACATCGGGTGGATACTTTTCCTCCTGAATAATAAGAGGAAATCTAAAGTCGCATTGATGAAGGTCAGCCAATAGAAAGCAATTCTACTCCATGACAATTAAAGAATGAAGTAGTTTGTCATTCAAGTAATCAATAGTTTCAAATGAATTCTCATTGTATGAATGAAAGAATAAAATATTCAAGTGATATAAAGTCTGATACGAAGATGGGTAAGAGTTCAAGTCGAGTGGGCGACCTCACTAGGTCTCAATCAAGTTATTCGTCAAAACTTTCATCATCATACTTTACCACATGCAAAATGCATTGCGGAATGAATTAAATTGGGAGTTGGACCAGTGGAACAATAACTAGTCCTTTTCAAGAAACACTAGCAACTAGCTAGACAAAATTTGCTAGTTCACCTGTTTGAGACATCACCACCAGCTAGGACAATTAGCTAGGAGTTCTTCACAACATTACAATTTTGAGTAGTTAGAACAATCAACTAGTCATTCATATTGACATAACGACTAGCCAGTTTCAATTGGATAGAACGGAATTTCAACATCGTAGCCACTGAAGAAACTTTAGGCTACTCGGACAACGAATGGAAATAAGAAGTTATTAAGTTTGAAAAAGAAAACTATAAAATCTGAAGAGAATGTTCTAGGTATCGGAACAATCGATAACCTCTCATCAAATATTACTTACCAGTGAAACGGTCCACCCAAGGGTGCCTCCGTACACACGCTTTATCAGATCTGGCAATAGAATTAAATTCGGAATACCAATATCAAGATGATATCCTTACTATGATTTCAATGTACGGTGTACAATCTCATCTTGAATAGAAGAAAAGAATTCAAGAGGGATGTCTGGACATTAGATCATCCCTGTCCTCAGTAATTTGTTGAATATTTATGAGCTCAACTGAAGAATGCAAGTATGAAAGAAGCAATCAAATATCGATATTCGTTAAGTAGTATTCGTCGATTAATTAAGGAAATATTTGTGGAACATTCCTTGGATAATTGAAAGAGAGTGTAAATAGTCCTGAGCAGAAATAATTATAAACTTCAAATAGAATGCTCGGGCTGAATTAAGATACTTTGGATGAGTCCCGGTTTAGAGAAAGTATATCACTGGTTGTTATTCCACAAGTTTGAAGTAGAAAGCTAGGAGGGTTACCTGATATAAACTAATCGAGGTAACATGGTTAGTGAACAGTTTAAAATGAAGTAGTGCACCAGCCGGTAGTCACCAAAATAAGTTAATAATCATTCGTGCATCTCATTATCACCATTATGAGGGTAGCTCCATCTCTTCGTCTTCGTAATACAAGACACCAACTAGTGCGTCTCTCAATCATCATCTTAAAGTCATTTATCGAGTTAGGGTTTCACAAATATATTTGTCATTTCCGTGCTTTATCTTGAAGACCAAACTTCACATCATTTCGGGGACACCTGCTAAGTCCATAGGGTCCTACTTCATGCCTTCCGACATGAATCACAAGTGGCCAGTTCCCCCTGGGAACAGATCAAAGAGATCTCTCAGGGATCTCAGTGCAGTCCATAGGTTCAGTGGCGGGTGTGTGTATGTGAACATATACCAAAAATATTGAGGTCTACAATACATATATACGTAGTCCCTACTAACATCTCTATCAAAGGATCCCACTCTAGACCCGCTGGTCTTTCTTTTGGTAGACTCTGAGATCACTGTATCGCTCGTTGCAACCATATTCAACTTCTCTTGAGTCCCTTTGTTAATCCCACTTGTTTGTTCTCTAAGTTGAACTACCATGCTCTAGCGTCCGAATCATACGTGGAATTATCTAGCACGCTCGTCTTATGATAACATTCTCGTATGACACATGTAAAATTCGCCATCAAGGGTAATGAAATCCACAATGGCATAGTAACCACCTCTCAGGTAAACCCGTTACTTATCGAAAATCGGATCTTATAGCCAAAGTAAAAGACTTTCATTATTCCGAGTACTAAGTACCCTTAATTATGTAGGGAAGTCTAAACTCCTTGATTCTTAAAATGCCGCCTCCTAAACTGTGGAGGACTATGGGCCACAAAATTTATGCCAGCTTAGTCATCCGATCATATTGGCAATATCGCCTCTACCTCAGCTGTTCTTGAGATTTCGCTCTGCTTCCTATATCATTACCTATGATAGGTCATGTACGACTCTCAAACCTCTATTCATCATTCTGAAGGTCTCTAAGGATTCTATCAACCCTAGTATAATACCTCCAGTCAACACTCCAGTCCCTTCTACTCACCGGTACCTCTTCCGGTAGTCCAATAATAAGTTTACTACGATCTCTTATGTCATTCTCCTGCTTAGACTTAACTCTCAACACTCTCGTTTCTGAAAACTGTAACTTATCGCTCTGATACCATTTCTGTGACGCCCCCAAATCTGAGGCCAAAGGTTCAGGTCGTCACATCATCATCCAACCATATCATACCTGTATTAACTTTACAACTCAACAATACATACGTCCAGACCTCAATCTTACGCACAAACAAGTTAGAGCCTCAAAAACGATACTCAAAAGTAACACTAAATATTACAATTCATCTGTACAATCCAGAGTCTTACGCACTTCCACTTATACAACTATACTTGAAGACAAGTCTTACTATTACAGTTGAAAACCTATCAGACTTACTCTGTAGTATTTATCAGGAACTAAATCATCTCCGGGATAATTCTTCTACTCCTCTTCTGCTGGTGCGGAGTTAATCGGCCAAATTCTTCTCTTTCTGAAAAGTTTTTATAAAGCAAGAATGAGCTACATAATGCTCAGCAAGTTCACCATTTTGTAAAGTAATAATGTGGTTTATTTCGAAAACCTTCCAAACTATATGGGTATATATCTCAGATTTCAAAACATAATTGGACAATGTATATGTCCGAGTTTGAATAAAACATCTATACTCACTAAGGAGCTTTAAGAATAACATATGAACCCTTTATAAGGTTCCCATTTCAATATATCTCAAGTTTGAAAATATATACATATGAGTATATCATTTTCGGCAAAACACTCTACGGTTAACATACTGTACCGGGAATACATCTTTGCAAACCTCTTTCCTTCCATTAGCTTGGAAGGTTTCTCATTCAAAAACATTTCGTTCTTTGAAATAATTGCAAGAGTGCACTAACACGTGCCAATCTTTATAGAAAATCTTGCAGTTCTAGATACTGCACGATGTAAATATTTTTCTTATCAAAAGCCACACTATCGGCAACTTGGCACTTAGGCCCAAGAAGCAGTGTTTGAGTATTTTTCCAAAGTAGAGGATGGGACTGGAAGAAAACATAAAAACCTGACAGGGATTGACGATGATCAGTCGCCACATCCAAGTCCAATAATCCGCGGGTCTTCTCTACCGGTAGAAGGATAGAAACTACATCCGTAACTATCCTCGGGTGAAAACTACATCCGTAATCACCCTCGATGAAAACTACATCCGTAATCATCCTTCGGCAAAACCTGGGCCGGAATAATAATTTATGGACCGCCTGGCTCACGACCGCTTACACATCCCGGGAATCGTTCGTCAACGATTCCCACACCTGCCAGAGTCCTTTTTCTTTTTCTTTTAAAAACTTGATTTTGATTGAAAACCGAGTAGTTGAGGTCCGACATCAGTCGACCGATGATTCCTGAAATCACACAAGAAGCAAACCTGACCGGGGGTTTTCGAAAATGTTTTGAGTTCGAAAGAGTTCGAGTTTTAAAGTGTTAAAGGTATCTTGGATTAGCTTGGTCTTTAAAATAATGAACAATAATTAATAAATGATATTTTAAGATTTAATATTAATAATTAATAAAATAATTATTTAATTAAATAAGCTTTTAATCCAAGATAGGTATTTTGAGTATTTACGAAGATATAAAAATAATTACTTGAGTACACGATACTTCCCGAATGACCCTTCAGGTTTTCGCAATTTAATTACGATATAATAATATACCGCTCCCCGGTCAATAGCATATACGGACCGCTACGACTTCTATTGCTAGAGTCGCTGTCCGAAGAAAACATTTCAATCTAAGTTCAAGGGGTGCAAACATATATGTACTTATACATCTCAATTTCATCGATACTTCGATAAACATAAACATTTGATATGATTGAAAACTACAAACACAACAGTGAAAGTCCTTGTATATGTAAGTTTTGAAAAGTAAACTTGCAAAAGTAGAATCAGGAACATAATATCTTGAAAATAAATGCTTAGGGTTGGAAAACTTGCCTTGGGAAGGTTGGGGTGGTTGGGCTCGTGGAGTGGAGCGACAATCTATAAATATCCAATATTCGCTCGTTAGTATCTTAGCAACACCACTTAATCATAATGTTTTAAAGAATACAAGGCCATCTTAGCGACTCCACCATTTGACCCACTAACCCTCCTATATGACCATGTCATCACATTATCACATTCTTTACCCATTCGACTCAAATCTATTCCTCAAACTCGAAACTCAAGTGAATACTCTTAAAACTACTTTAAACTAATCTCCTAAGTGGTTTTTCACTTGCGCGGATTTTACTTCAACATTTTTATAAAATTGAAAAATACATATTTTAATCCAATTCTTTTTGGGTAGCCTTCCCCACTGCATTTACTAGCTTCTCTAATTTTTTCATGATCCTACATAAATTTTTAGGGGTTCAAACAAGGTTCACAAGGAGACCACTTAGTGCAGTCCAGAATCCAGAAACACATTTCACTTCTCAGGCCATAACTCAAAATCTGTAAATCACCTAGTCATGAACCTTATATTTCTGGAAACTAAATTCAAATACCTTTCCAACAATATATATTAGAACTTCAGGGGACAAGATTTGGGGGTTCAAAACCCTCCTACAAGACAGTACAAGTTCCTGGGAAAAACTCAGCATGCTTATATCACTAAACCAACCAAGAATCTTACATCCACATCACAACCAACATCTAAATCACCAAGATCATACTTTATAACATACATGGAGATACATACACTAACCACAAGCTTAAAAATCACAACCACAACACTTAAACTCAAGGTCTACATCATCCATAACTTATATGTCCAAGATTCACAATAATAACCATGGATCTAACATTAAACATCACAAATACTACATGGCCAAGAGGGGTTAGGGTTTTTATACCTTCTTGATGTTCTTACAATCTCAAACAAGCTTGGTTAACCTTGGGGAAGCCTTACTCTATGCTCACCAACTTCAATCTCACCAAAGAAATCAAGAACATGGAAGTGAGTTTCCTGACTGGAAAAACATGCCCCAAAGATCAGCCAAAACGAAGCCCTTGCACTCGTTTCCTGGTCGAGGATCCTGAATGAAAGTTGTAGAGCGTCTTCACAGCTTTCTACCATATAAAGAACAAAAAATTTCATTGAGTAATGAAGTCTCTAGGCCCGTTTTAGTGAGCTCCTTTCCTGCTGGGCAGAATGGAGTATTTGGTGTTTGTTTTGTTTGATTAAAGTGATAAAGTGATCAATAATGCTTGATATTTTCACTTGGATGCATCTTATCTTCTTGCCATGTGGTGTCATCTCCTCATTGGTTCATTTGGATTACCTTTATCCATCCATAATTGCAAGCAAGTCCCTTGCTTTATACATATTGTTTCCAAGTCCTTCCTTCCTTTTCTTATTTGCACCAAGGGGCTTCCCTTCTTGTATATTTACTAAATCAATATGTTACAACTTATATGTTGCACTTCATTGTAATAGTGTGGCCCAATACCTCAAACAATCGTTGTGTCCAATTTTCTTTGTATTTTCTCTTTATCTCAGAAAAAAAATTCTCGCGGTTTCTCAATTGTTCTCATTTCCTTTAACTCTAGAATTTTATTCTCAATTCCAGTTTCCTCTCATAATATATCCTTCCTTCGACTTCTAATATTTACTATTCTCAATTCATGATTCGCTCGCTTGATCGCTTAATCTCGTTGTAAAGTTTCAGCGGTTTCTAGAACGTTTGTTTCACTTCCTCAGTGGTTTTCGTTCCAAATTCTCAAATCACTTATAATAAAATTCCAAAATATTAACTCCTCAATTCCTCAAATTAAATATCTCATTTCTTGATATTACTGATATATAATTCACTGCTCGGTCAAATATTACACGAAAATAGAATTTGGAATTTCTGAATTTCGATCGCATTTACATACACTTATTTACTCCGTAGATTACTAGTATAACTTCGGAACATCCACACTACGTCTCGTACATAGGTGGCATGAAAAATTTTCTTAATCCTCAAAATCACTATTCATCCACCAAATCACTATTCATTGATGCACTTCATCATAATAGGAAAAGTTTTAATTCTACCGAAATTTTGGGTTCTTACAGACAGCTAGCTGAGGTTAGAGCTCTACACGAGACACAGGCACAGATGGCTAGGGAGCGAGCCCGAGTAGTAGAGGAGTTGGGACAGATTCGGATGCGGCTATGGGTGATGAGGACTATTATCCAGACGCGGACTCAGCATTCGTCCGATGATGAGTTTTCAGCCATGGCACTCCATGTGACGTTGGCATCTGTGGTGAGTGAGCTAGATGACATTCTCGGACCAGATTAGTAGACGAGGATCAGTTGGTTAGTGGAGTTATGGGTGGGATTTTATATGTCGTAACGTAGTGATTCCATCCTGACGCATGGTACATAGATGCATAGTATGGTAGCAGCAGGGTTTGCAGTGCAACTAGTTTTGTTGTAGATATCTGTTGCACTGTGACTAGATGCTAGCAGTTTCCACTTTTAGTGTTATGTTGTACCTATATCGAAGCGTTGTTTTTATGTTTGTACCAGATATATATGATGATCCCTTTCTGCAAAACTGCGTTAAATTCCTTTCACATTGTTATTTATTTTAAGCATCATATTTACCTTTCAGCATTGAATTTATTTTCAGCACTGCTTCTTTTTCTAGTACTGCCTTTACCTTCAGTATCATATTTAATTTGAGCATTATGTTTATTGTTCTGTTAATGCATCTATCAGATATTTATGAATACCTTGCATAGCTTTGATTTTTGCACTCTGTTATACCTTGTAAACCAATTGCTGACCCGAGTAATGGTTGGGACCCTTGAATTATATTTCAATAGTATATTCACTGTTGGCTTAAATTAGATTCTTTTGATATTGACTCTTGAATCTGAACCTAATGATTGCCCGTTGATTTCAGAAATATGCCTCCAGGAAAGAAGAAACAAAATACTCGAACCTCCAATCAGGGTGAACAAGCCAACCCACCTCCTGTAGGTCAAATGGACCCTGCTTTGGCTCAAATATTACAGACCCTTGTTCAGCAAACTGCTACTCTAGCACAGCAACAGCAACAGTTACAACAGCAGCTGTTGGCACAGCAACAACAGCAACAACAGCAACAGCAGCAACAGCAGCTGCAACAACAATAACCTGTTCCTCCGGTAGTCACCTTTAAGTCCTTCCAGGCAGTTAAACCTCCCAAATTTAAAGGAACAGCGGACCCAGTAGAGGCGAGATCTTGGCTGAAAGAGATGGAAAAGGCTATTGAACTGGTGGGGGTCCCAGCAAATAAACAGACCGAATATGTAAGTTACTTCCTGAAGAATGAAGCCACTTATTGGTGGGAGTCGGTAAAGATGCTGGAAGCTATGGAAGTGATTCCTTGGGAAAGTTTTACAGAGTTGTTCTTAGAAAAGTATTTCCCAGACTACATGAAAGATCAAATGGAGATGAAGTTCTTAGAGTTGAAACAGGGAAGTATGTCAGTGACAGAGTATGAGACAAAGTTTACTGAAGTAGCTAGGTTTGCTCCGGCTTATGTAGACATGGAGAGGAAGAAGGCAAAGAGGTTTCAACAAGGGTTGAAGCCCTGGATTCGTAGTAAACTAGCAGTTTTGGAACTGGATACTTATGTAGCTGTGGTGCAGAAGGCCATGATAGCCGAAGGAGAAAGTGAATTGTACTTTAAGGAAAAAGAGGGAAAGAAAAGAAAAGCTGGGTCAATGGAAGGACGACAAGTGCAAGGCAGCTCTCAGAGTGTGCCCAATAAAAAGCCAGGGTTTCAGTCAGGAAAGAATGGGAATTCTAAGAAGCCAGGATCGGGGAATGGAGGGCAAGGGAATAGACTTCAAGAATCAAATCAACAAAAACTGGTTAGGCCACCCTTGGCAGAGTGCAAGACTTGTGGAAAGAGGCATCCAGGAGTGTGTGCAAAATTGGAGGTAACGTGCTACAAGTGTAATCAGAAAGGTCACTATGCTCGAGAGTGCAAGGTAGGAATTGTATGTCACCGTTGTGGGAAACCAGGGCATGTAACGAGAGACTGTAAAGTACCTGTGGTGAAACCTTCGGTTCTGGCTAACCCAATGTTTCAAGCGATTGAGGCACCCCCAACAGCAAATGTTAGACCAGTGGCGAGGACCCTCAATATGACTATGAATGAAGCTATTAAGAATTCTGATGTGGTAGCAGGTACGCTCCCTATAAATTCTATTCAAGCTAAAGTATTAATTTATTCCGGGGCTACGAAATCCTTTATATCTAAAGAATTTGTTCAAAGGTTAAATTGTGAGATATGCATGTTACATGAGGCTATAATTATAGAAATAGCCAATTCAGAACGAATTCCAGTTACTCAAGTATGTCCTCGTTGTAAGATCGATATCTCAGGGCATTGCTTTTACGCTAATTTGATACCTTTCCAGTTAGGTGAATTTGATGTCATCCTAGGAATGGATTGGTTAACAGAGAATAATGCCCAAATTGACTGTAAGAACAAAAAGGTGATACTTAAGCCCTCCGATAATGTAGAAGTTACCTTTAGGGGTCAGAGACAGACTAGGAGATTTTTAACGATCATGCAAACTAAGAGGCTGTTGAGGCAGGGATGCGAGGGCTATATGGCTTATGTTATGGATACCAAGCAAGAGGTACCTAAGATAGAGGAAATACCAGTGGTGAATGAGTTTCTCGATGTTTTTCCAGATGAACTTCCCGGGTTACCTACGGATAGAGAAATAGAATTTACCATCGATTTAGCCCCAGGGACCGAACCCGTGTCAAAAGCTCCATATCGTATGGAACCTATAGAGATGAAAGAATTGGAAGCTCAGTTGCAAGATCTTTTGGAGAAAGGTATTATTAGGCCTAGTGTTTCACCGTGGGGAGCTCCAGTATTATTTGTAAAGAAGAAGGATGGAAGTATGAGATTGTGTATCGATTATCGGGAACTAAATAAGTTGACCATTAAGAATAAGTACCCATTGCCAAGAATTGATGATTTATTCGATCAGCTGAAAGGAGCAACTTGTTTTTCGAAAATTGATTTGCGATCAGGATATTTCCAATTAAAGATTAGACCGGAAGACGTTCCAAAAACAGCGTTTCGGACTAGGTATGGGCACTAAGAGTTCTTAGTG
This sequence comes from Saposhnikovia divaricata, assembly GCA_036435485.1. NCBI lineage: Eukaryota > Viridiplantae > Streptophyta > Magnoliopsida > Apiales > Apiaceae > Saposhnikovia > Saposhnikovia divaricata. Next base: position 20,869,366 of record JAZHRN010000131.1, read on the forward strand.
ATGGCCTTTGGGCTAACTAATGCACCAGCAGCGTTCATGGACCTAATGAATAGAGTTTTTAAGAAATATTTAGATAAGTTTGTGATTGTGTTTATAGATGATATTTTGATATACTCAAAGACCGAAGAAGAGCATGCCGGGCATTTGAGGATAGCTCTAGAAACGTTGAGAAAAGAGAAATTGTATGCCAAGTTTTCTAAGTGCGAGTTCTGGTTGAAAGAGGTGCAGTTTTTAGGGCATGTCATCAGCAGTGAAGGGATTAAAGTGGATCCTGCTAAGATTGAAGCTGTAATGAATTGGGAGAGACCTAAAACACCTACAGAAGTTCGAAGTTTCTTAGGATTGGCGGGATATTATCGAAGATTTGTTCAAGACTTTGCGAAGATAGCCACCCCACTAACAAAGTTGACAAGGAAGAATGAAAAGTTTGTGTAAAATGAGAGGTGTGAAGAAAGTTTCCAGGAATCGAAGAAGAGATTGGTGACTGCACCTGTATTGACACTTCCAGACGAAAAAGGAAATTTTGTGATCTACAGTGATGCATCTCACAAAGGTTTGGGATGTGTACTAATGCAGCACGGTAAGGTAATTGCTTACGCTTCGAGACAATTGAAACCTCACGAGCAGAAATATCCTACCCATGACTTAGAATTAGCCGCGATTGTTTTCGCCTTGAAGATTTGGAGACATTATTTGTATGGGGAAAAGTGTGAAATTTACACGGACCATAAGAGTTTAAAGTATATTTTCACCCAAAAAGACTTAAACATGAGGCAGAGGAGATGGTTAGAATTGCTCAAGGATTATGATTGTACAATTAACTATCATCCCGGGAAAGCGAATGTGGTGGCTGACGCTCTAAGTAGAAAGGAGAAAATTAACATGTTTACACTACCTGAGGAGTTATATAGAGAATTTGAGAAATTAGAGATAGAAGTCTGCGTGTCTACGGGCAGTACAGACAAGGGTTGCACCATGACGTTTCAGCCCGAATTGTTAGAAAAGATTCGCAGATGTCAGGAGGAAGTCATGAAAGGAGATGTTAACAAGTTAACAGGTGAACAAATATGCACTCAAGTAGATGACAATGGAATATTGAGATTTTCTTCACGCATTTGGATACCAAATGTGACAGAGTTAAAGAACGAAATTCTACAGGAAGCCCACAGTTCAAAATATTCGATTCATCCAGGAAGTACGAAAATGTATCGAGACTTGAAAAGAAACTTCTGGTGGCCGGATATGAAGAGAGATATTGCCGAATGGGTAAGTAAGTGTTTAACCTGTCAGAAAGTAAAAGCTGAACATCAGAGACCAAGTGGGATGCTACAACCATTAGAGATTCCCGAGTGGAAATGGGAACATATTGCGATGGATTTTGTGGTAGGATGGCCAAGGACGAGAGCTAATCATGATGCTATCTGGGTAGTTGTTGATCGATTAACGAAATCTGCACACTTCCTTCCGATAAATGAGAGGTTTTCATTAGACAAATTGGTTCATCTATACATAAAAGAGATTGTGGTGCGACATGGAGTTCCAGTATCAATAGTCTCAGATCGAGTTAAAGTGGATGATCAGTCACACTAAAACTCCGGATATACTCTCTTGGTATATCCAAATACTCAACTGGATCCATGGCCCATTTTGGCCTAAAACATAATACTCATATACTGACTGGCGTCCTCAGTCCTGAAAACATTTTCATTTAATAAAACTTCCAATTCTGTCTTTAATACTCAGGTCAGGTGTCGGGACAATCGACCACCTTGCTTAATTCGAGTAAAGGTGTATATCAAGTAATTCAAACCAGAAATCAGATATCTAGCATTTTATTCATTTTCATGTGAGAAATAATAATTCAGGTTCAACATACATAGCATCAGGTGAATACAATCGAAGGAATATGATTCAGCATTAATGAATTGACTTGATATTGAAAGGGAAAGTAAATCAACACAACATGATGTATCTACAGAATTAAAGTTCATGAAGGAGTACAAGTGAAACAATGTTCGATATAGTTGAAGAATCCGATTAAAATCACTTGGGTAAAATATGGTAAAATCGGGAATTTTGTTAACAGGTATTTATAAGGATTTTGAAATCTGGATTTTCTCTATTCAACGAATTTCTTAAACACAATCGAAGAAAATAAAGAAATGGCATTCCACTGGGGAATCCAACGACATACCATGTGTAGGGTATTGTATAGAAAAAGGTTATTTGTGAGATTCTTTAAAATTTGATATTTAACTGAGGGTGGGGAAATAAACACTTTCCCGCTCATTGAAGAAACATATCATTTTCTAAATATATTTGTCCAACTCATTTCATACGATAAATAAACTAAATTGCATCACTTGAACAATAAGTGAATAGCGATAACACTTGCCTCGATTTACGGAGTTCTTGATCCTACCATAGATCCTTGACTCAATTTCACATCAGTCCTTACTTGTAATTTGCTACTTCACATCTATACCCTCGTCGACTTCGCTAACTACCATTTTTGTTCCAATTACCACTTGTCCTTGCACTGCTCTCGGACTGGTCTCTTACTCGTACCTTTACAAATTCAAGTACCATTTCAATGTCAAATCAAGCAAATTCTTATTTGCTCTACTCTACCCATACGCGTCCTATAACGCTTATACTCATGTATACACACATACACAATCACATATAGACATATCCCACCATATCCATAAGGTGGTCTTAGTATAGTTACTAAGTGACATAACCACTCCAAAACAGCACATCATCAAATCTTCAAAACCACAATATATGCTTGAAACAATCCACTGACACATATAATTAAACCCTTAGAAATCATAGCACATTTCCAAGCATTGGAATCAAATTAGTTAATTAGACTTTTAAATAAACTTGCAGGGGATTTTTAGAAAATTTCGGCATGAAGTATTCATAAATAGGACTTTTCCCCTGTTTTTCAATTTAACAATCCCAAGGAAATATCAAGCTGCTTCTATGGCAGCAACTTAAAGTAAACATATAAGAAAGTATCCGCCCTGACATGCGGCACATAGCACATAATAATTTACATTACACTACTACTTACGCTACACCAATGATCGTATTTCTCACGCATTTTAATGATACACGTGACAATCAATCATTGATGTTCGAAAGCCCTAGGGAACAACCCCTAGCACTAACTATTACTTACGCTATATCGATGATCACACCACTCAAGTATATTAATTATACTCGTGATAGCAAATCATGGATATTCGTAAGCCCGAGGAACTAGTTGAAGAGAATTACACAAGTCCTTAAATATTGACATTTAGGACTTGCGATCTCATTGCAACTCCTCGCAAATAAACACATAATCAAATAAATCTAACAATTAATCTTCAATAATTAACATTTGAAAACCATACAAATAGTTCACCACCACATACAATTTACCACCAAATACTCGACTTATAACATTTAGTACATAAACATTTATAACTAGTAAATCCACAAAAACTTCAAACATTATTACCGAATCCACAATTTATACCACAATTACAATTAACGACTAACAATTATAATCAACCACACTCTTCGAATTAAATTCGAAAACTCAACAATACTCATACTTTACAATATCAATCTAATTAAGACAATTATCACGTTAAACTCACAACTTAATTAATAATTATAAACTTTTGCAAATTTTAACCTCGGTAATTAAGCAACATACTCGCAATTAACTCTAATTTAATCACAACAATTTTAATTAACACTTATGCTATTCGAATAACCCACGAAAATATAAAAATACAATTTCTCAATTTAAAACTAATTAATTTACAACAATTAAACTATATCGAAATTTACAACTAATTAAATACGAAAATTAAATAATTAAAACGCGAAATTATACCATTTGCGTTTCCGATCCGGTCCGCCAAAAATCCAGTCACCGGAGAAATCTCTCCCCCATCTCCTTCTCTCTCTCTCTCTCTCTCTCTCTCTCTCTACATCACTGCTTCCTCCCCCACCTGCTCCTCTTCCCGCTGCTGGGGTGCGCTTGCCACCAGCACCACTGCACGGTGGTGGCTCTTCCGGCCGCCTCTACACAGCCCCCCACCCGCGCCATACACATACACGGGTTTACACACACGCACACGAATTATCTACGCACACACACACGAGTACATACACACCTACATATATATACACACACTAATTGATTCAATCTTCCTCCCCAATCAATTTCCCCCAATTTTACAAACCCTAATTTCTTTTTCTTCTCCCCAATTCACTTTTCTCTCTCCCCGTAATTGTTTTTCTGGTGTGTTTGTGTGTTCTGATCCATTGGGCTTGGCCCAATATAATTATAAGCTGACTTCTACTATAATTCGGGCCCAATTATAACACTACTTATACACTTTTAAAACTACTACGTAACTTCAGAAATCGAAATTAAATAAATTATTCAGAAAATTAAATTTTCACTTTTAAAATAAAGAATATAAAATTACGAGCACGCACATATTTTCAAAATATTTTTCGGATAAAAAATGAATTAAATATGAATTTTCAATGTTTTTGATCCTTTAAATACAATAAAACTATAAAAATCATTTTAAAATACTCAAGCTCCCAATTTAATCCACCCAATAATTTTAAAAACTCCATAAATATATAAAGATAATATTACAAAAGATTTCATGATTTTTAATCCCTCCGATAATTTTATAAAATTTACAGAGGATCAAAAATACATGATTTAAATATACTTAAATCCTCAAAAAATACAAATAAAAAAAAACATGGGCCTTCACAACTTATCCAGATCATCATATAAGCACATAATCACAAGTTCACATACATTCCACTTTCCAACAATACTCACATAATAATATTCATAATTTATATAAATAATAATTCAAAATTCGAAATTTTCTAGGACGTTATAAATATGACTCAAGTCCCATTATGCCATATCTCGGTATAACTATTAAGTCATACCGACCAGAAAACAAAAGAAATAACCTAGGACAAAATAAGAATAAGTCAAATTAAGGTCATAATCTAATTTAAGTCATATCCGAACTATCAGAAATTAATATACAATTAGATCACTCTAATAAAAGTAAAATAATTTACAATACTAATAAGAGTAATCAGAAATACTAATACGATTATAGGTAGTCCCTTAAACGGAAACGAAACATTAATAATAAAAGGACAAACACTACAAAAACAATAAATAAAATATTATCTATTTACATAAATATTTATGGAAAAATAATAAATCTATACATTTCCTAATAAAATAACTTTCTAATAGAAAATTATTTTAAGAGAAAATATGACTTATTAAATCATCACAAATATTCAAAAGTGACTTTAAAATAATAACATTTTCAGGAAAAATAAGTTTCTCACAAATTATAACTTGTAAAATTTGAGAAAAATATTTTTAGAGAAAATGAATTAATCTAAAATTAGAAGAAGTAAGTAGGGATATATTAAGAAGACAATGACAATGATTAAGAATTAACAAACAAGGAGGTAAGTTGATAAAATAATTATACAAGTGACTTTAATAATAATTGATAACAAAATAATCACTTATAAATTATTAAAGAGCAAACCTCAAATACTAAATAGTTTAATTACTAGGGCTATTTAACATACCCAATTCACCAACAATTCTGGTGAACGTGGATTCGTCAAGAGACTTAGTAAAAATATCTGCTGTTTATTCTTCCGTGGGTACAAAATGTAACTCCACGGTACCATTCATGACATGCTCTCGGATAAAATGATACCTGATGTCGATGTGCTTGGTCCTCGTATGCTGCACAGGATTGTTGGAGATTGCTATGGCACTTGTATTGTCACACAAGATTAGAATTTTGTCAAGTACAAATCCATAGTCACGTAGCTGATTCCTAATCCACAAGATCTGAGCACAACAGCTTCCAGCAGCTATATATTCAGCTTCAGCTGTTGAGTTGGAAACTTTTTGTTGCTTCTTGCTGTACCAGGAGACCAACCTGCCACCTAGGAATTGACAACTCCCAGAGGTGCTTTTTCTATCTACAACACTTCCTGCATAATCTAAATCTGTATATCCAACAAGGTTAAAACCAGATTCTTTAGGGTACCAAATACCTAAGTTAGGTGTACCCTTAAGATATCTCCAGATTCGTTTAACAGCAATGAGATGCACATCTCTAGGATCCGTTTGGAACCTTGCACACAAGCATGTAACATACATAATATCAGGTCTACTTGCAATAAGGTAAAGCAATGAACCTATCATACCTCTGTAGCTTGTGACATCTACCTTGGCAGAATTTTCACATGCCCCAAACTTGATAGCTGTAGATGATGGAGTCCTTGCTGAAGATGAGTCCTCCATTTGATATTTCTTGAGGAGCTCTCTGACATACTTGGATTGACAGATAAATATTCCATCTGTTCTTTGACTTACTTGTAATCCAAGAAAGAACTTCAGCTCACCCATTAGACTCATTTCAAATTTACCCTGCATTAGCTTGGCAAATTTCTTGCACAGAATATCATTAGTAGACCCAAATATTATATCGTCCACATAGACTTGGACTAGTATAGTATCATTCTTATGTTTCTTTGTGAAGAGAGTTTTGTCTATGATACCTCTAACAAAACCATTTTCAAGTAAGAATTCAGATAGAGTGTCATACCATTTCCTTGGAGCTTGCTTAAGACCATAAATTGCCTTGAAGAGAAAGTAGACATAGCCCAAAAATTCTGGATCTTCAAAGCCAGGGGGCTGTTCTACATATACCTCTTCATCAAGCTTACCATTCAGAAAAGCACTCTTGACATCCATTTGATAAACTTTAAAGTGAGAATGCTGCGAATGCCAAGAATATTCTAATGGCCTCAAGTCTAGCCACTGGAGCATAGGTCTCATCATAATCAATGCCTTCAAATTGTGAATAACCCTTTGCTACCAGTCTTGCTTTATTTCTCATCACTGTGCCATCTTCATCTAATTGTTACTGAATACCCACCTAGTATCAACCACTTTCTTGTCCTTAGGTCTGGGCACCAGCTTCCATACTTCTTGTTGTTTGAATTGATTGAGTTCATCTTGCATAGCAATCACCCAATCAAGATCAGAAAGAGCTTCCTCGGTTTTCTTAGGTTCCATTTTCGATAGAAACCCGGAATAATTACATTGATTCTGAAAAGCTCTTCTAGTCTTTACACCAACATCTGGATCGCCAATGATTAGCTCATATGGATGAGCTCTATTCCAGACTGTTTGTCTGGGAAGATTAGATCTTGATGATTCACCTTGATCTTCATTGTGATGTTGAGTATGACTAGTTGATCCTTCATTATCTCCCCCTGAGTTGTTGCCAGGTTGACTAGATGAATGTTCAGGAGTGTCAGGTGTATCTCCAATATTATTATTGTTTCCACCACCATTACCCTGATCATCATCATCATCATTGTTGTCATTATCATCAGCAACAATATCAGGTAGGTTGTCACCATCTGAATCTGAATCTGTCATGTCATCAAAGGATAGCATTTCAGATGGATCTTCAGTTTGGATACTAGGAAGTTTAGTGTCATCAAATGTTACATTGACACTTTCAAGCATTTTCTGCTGATCAATCACATACACCCTATAGGCTCTTCTTGTGTAACCAATAAAAATTGCTTCATGTGCTTTGGCCTCAAACTTTCCACCTTGATCATCTCCTTCTTTTAGCACAAAGCATTTAGCTCCAAATACATGAAAGTATTTGAGTGTTGGTTTCTTTTCAGTTAATGCTTCATAGGAGGTCTTCATCAAATCTTTATTGATGAGAGTTTGATTCTAGGTATAACACGCAGTGTTGATAACTTCAGCCCAAAAGTATAATGGAAGCCTTGATTCACTTAACATAGTACGTGCAGCTTCAATCAAGGTTCTATTTTTTCTTTCCACTACCCCATTTTGCTGAGGAGTTCTTGGAGCTGAGTACTGTCTGGTTATACCCCTTTCAGTGTAGAAATCATTTAGAACTACATTCTTGAATTCAGTTCCATTATCTGATCTTATAGCTCTCACTGGATGTTTTGAGTCCAGCTCAATCAGCTTGATGTGATCAATCACTAGTTGTGGAGTCTCATCTTTGGAATTTAGAAACAGGACCCATGTGTACTTTGAAAAGTTATCAACAATCACAAGAGCATATCTTTTCTTTGACATTGACATCACATTTACTGGACCAAACAGATCCATATGTAGTAGTTGTAAAGGTTCAGTTATTGAAGATATGTCAGTGCTCCTGTGAGTTGCCCTTTTTAACTTACCTTTTTGACAGGCATCACATAGTCCTTCCTGGGTGAATTCCATTGGAGGCAACCCTCTCACCATTTCTCTCCTAACCAGAGAATTCATTGTTTTGAAGTTTAGGTGAGAAAGTTTCTTGTGCCAAATCCAACTTTCATCAGAAGATGCTTTAGAGTAGAAACAGTTGATTTCTTCAGAGCTTCCAGTGTTCATATTGGCCACGTACAAGTTTTCTTTTCTAACTCCCAGAAGAGATGGTTGTTCATATCTTTTGTGTGTGACCAGGCAATTCTTCTTGTTAAAGTAGACTTCAAATCCATTATCACAGAATTGACTGACACTGAGCAAATTATGCTCCAGTCCTTTTACAAAAGATACTTCATTAATGATAACATTTCCTGCTTCAAGTCTGCCATATCCATTAGTTCTACCTTTGCTGTTATCTCTAAAGGTAAATACTGGGCTAGCTTTCTCCACCACATTTGTCAGCAGGGTTCTATCTCCAGTCATATGCCTTGAACATCCACTGTCCAAGATCCAGGTTACACGATCAACCTGCTTAACACCCTGCAATGACAAATGGATTAAACCTTCTTCGAACCCAAATTTGATTGGGTCCAGAATACTTAAAGAATTGGCCTTTGTTAGGCAAAACAACATTTTTAACCTTAGCACCAATTTCACCATTAAGCAATAAGCTTTTAACCCTATAAACAGATTTGACAATCTTTTGTTTTATCTTGGGTATCCATGTTTCTTTAGCAGCAATGACATTTGTTTCATTGACTGGACATTTGACCTTGTAATCAGCCTTAACAAAGGTTTGTTTAGGCTTTGGTACAAATGTCTCTCTCCTGACTTGAGGAGGACTAGCAGTCTTTGATCTAACATTTTTATTCTTATTCATATGTTATCGAGGAGCAGTCTTACCAGCACATGCTTGATTACCATTAAAGTAAGCAGACATCACATTAAAAGCACAAGACATACAATTGACAACACCACATGCTTTATGAGAAGAATCAATGATAGGCATGTTATGTATGTTAGACATGTTATTGTTCTTTATCAACTTGTTACCACTTGATCCAGTTTTAGATGAACTAGTTGACTCAACAACCTTAACTGGTTCCTTAACAGATTTAACATTATCAAGGACTATGCCATTAGCACTGTCCTCATTTCTCATTTCTTCCTGGATAACAAAAGAAAGCATATTTGGTGGTTCAACAACAGACTTTCTGAATAGAGGTTCTTTAACATTCTTGAGCACATGTGGGATACCCCTTTCCTTAGCACTAACAAGGTTAGGAGTATTTATGCCCAAGGATCCAACAGCCTCGTTGTAGCCATACCCTATTCCTACAGTTCGTTCTACAGCTTGTCTATTGAAGAGCTCTTTAGAAACTTTACACAAATTAAAGCAAGCCCTAACTTGTGTTTCAAGTTCAGCAATCCTAGTAAGTTGTTTGGACACCACTTCCACTAAAGACTTATCCCTTTTAATAAGTAGTGTCATTTGCTCTTGTTGCTGTTCTTGATTAACATGCACCTTTTTCAGCTCTAACACTTCATTTTCAAGATTAGTGTTTAACAGAACTAATCTAGCAATTTCATTCTGTGCATTAACCAAGGAATCACCTAATTGATGAACCAAGTCAGAGTCAGTAAATTTTACCTGAGAATTATAAATAGTAGATGAATCAGCATTTGCCACCATAGCAAGATTTCCATATTCTTCATCTTCACTATCTATGTCATCCCAGCTTTTACCAGCAGCAACATAGGCTTTTTCAGGCCTTTTCTTTTCAGGAGCAAAATCTCTCCTCTGGGCTTGTTTGGGTTTCAGACACTCTGTGGCAAAATGTCCAAGTTCATTACAATTATAACAATGAATTTTGCTTCTATCAATAGTCCCAGTTTTATAGCAACCTTTGCTACTGGAGGATGAGGAACCTCCTCTTTGGAATCTGTTATTAGACTTGAACTTGAACTTTGGATTTCTTCTGAATCTAAAGTTACCAAATTGCCTCACCATTAGTGCCATGGATTCATCCTCCAATTGATCCAATTCTTCTAATGAGTAAAACTCACTTCCATCCTGAGTAGCTGGTGTCTGACCCTGTTCCACTTCAGTCTGCTCCTTGTCTGAGCTGCAAGGTCGAACAACCTTGGCTTCCACTTCTTTTGGAGACTCAACCACTAAATTTTTAGATGTATTTGCAACTCTACCTTTACCATAAATTTCTTTCTGTTGAGCTTGTTCCAGTTCATAGGTTTTCAAAACACCAAAGAGTCTTTCAAGAGAGGTTTCATTCAGATCTCTGGATTCTCTAATGGCAGTGATTCTATGTTCAAGGTGAGTAGGCATAGTCAGTAAGAACTTCTGATTGATCTCCTTCTATGTATAGTGCTTACCATGGATTAGCATGTTATTGATTATTTTATTATACCTTTCAAACACTTCTTGAATGCCTTCATTAGGGCCAGATCTAAAGTGTTCGTATTCAGAGGTAAGGATCTCAAGTCTGTTCTCTCTGACTTCATCCGTTCCTTCATTAATGGTCTCAATAATTTCCCACATGTGTTGAGCAGTTTTACAATTCATCACATGGATATACATCACAACATCCAGGGAATCTATTAGGATGAGTCTTAAATTCTTATCCAGTCCAGCATCCTCCTTGTCATCAGGGGTATACAAAGCAGGGTCCTTTTCATAGGCTCTACCAGGAGTTACAACCACATTATTAACAACAACTTCTGCTTCATAGACCATAGGAATTTTAGGTCCTTTTTTCAACACACCCAAATATTTGGAATTTGTAACATCTAGAAACAATTCCATTTTATTTTTCCACATATCATAATTATCTTTATCAAAGATAGATATCTTAACAATGGCTTTAGAAGTCATGATAAATTTTTAAGTGAGTTAAAAATTCGAGCTTGATTTTTAATTGAGTAAGGATAGGATCTTGATTTGTATGTCAATCAAACGACTCGGATACCAATTGTTAGGTCCGTTGAGATTGTATAAGGGGGGTTGAATACAATCTTTACCTTTTTCTCGAAATTTGTTCGTTAAATAAAATTTAGTTTTAGACAAATTTGTGCGGAATTAATTGAAACAAAATTCAAGTTAAATATAACGATATATTAAACTTGATGGTTGTTACAAAATCAGTACAGAGTGTTACCACGTTAATAAAAACTAATTAGAAAATTTGACATGAACTTTTCTAATTTAGTTAATAAAAATCGAGATAAAAACTAGGAAACTTAATTCGCTAGTAGTGCAAGAGTGATCAATAAACAAGTTCTATCGGATCAAATATTACAAAGGGCTTGAACTTGATTTATTGTGAAAATTAAGAGCTTGGCAGTTGTATTAAAGAAGAGAGAGATGTGATGTTATTTTCGTCTTTAATTTCTTCTATCTATGTCTCGTGTATTGCTTCTGTCCCTTCTTTTTTCTTTTACAGCCAATGACTAAAAACACCAGCTGTTGAGATCTTTTTCAGGTCGGTATGACTTAGAAGCTCTACAAGACTCAACCTCTTTCTGTCGGTATGACTTAGCCTCCTCCATGACTTAAACATTTACTGTCGGCATGACTTAGCCTGCATCAAGACATAACACAAAGCTGTCGGTATGACTTAAACTGTTTCAAGACATAACCAAAGCTTTCGGTATGACTTAAACTACCTGCCTTTGTTCGGTATGACTTAAACCTTCTGCCTTCTTTCAGTATGACATAACTCAGCCAAGACTTAGATTTAATATCTGTCAATATGACTTAATCTGAGCAGCTTTGTCAAATCTTTCTTTAAGTCATATAGAATTATTTAATTATCTAATGATTAACCAATTCACATTTAATTGATACAATAATTAATTTAATAAATTAATTAATTCTTTTAGGATTAATTTATTAATTAAATCAACTAAATGATTTCTATCAATTACAAGTGAATTTAATTAAATCACTAGATAATTAAACCAATTCTTTGAACCACTGAAAATCATAAAGAATTATCACTGACTTATTTTTGCTGACGCTCCATGCACGGTCTGGTTCATGAACGACTAACCAAAATCAATGTTCTTTAATCTTGACTCTATGCTCAGGTTCTTTTCTTTACTCAACTCTTTTGACTTCTTCTGTACTGAAGCTGTCTCCACAATAATCTCTGTCACTATAAATGAATCCACTTGCTTCAATGCTATACTGAGGCATGATCAGATAACTGAATCTTCTTCCAGTGTAAAGCATCAAAACTATAAATTGACTTTCTTCTTTCTTCTGACATATAATACTTTGTGAGATTCCTGAGAAAGTTAATATTATTTACTTATTACAATCTGATTTAAGTTGAGTTAAATCCTCGAACTACAAATAGGCTATGTCATATGCCTTTCAATAATCACAATTAAAGTTTAAAGAATAAAGAAAATTTGACTAAGTACAAAAAGTGAATTTGGTCTATTAAAGAAGTTAAGGATTCGACATTTCAAAAATTTCAGAAATGAAATACTACATTTGATATCTTAAGGATTGCATCTGCATGTTAGAATATTACATTCAACTAGCATGATAGCCCGTGCGAAGCACGGACACCATTTAAATTCGTCTAATTTAATTGTTTTGATTATTAAGATAGATTCATAATTTTTGGAATACAATACATAACAAATGTGATATATATTTAACAAAAATTTTTAAAAAATATTACAAAAATACATAATTTTTCAAATATAAAAAATATGCTAAATTTTTTTAAATATTATATATGAAGATTGATTTCATATATGATCGTAAAAATTTACTTAAGAATTTCATATTATCGTAAAATTTTACTTACACTTAGGAATTCATATGATTTTTTGTAAATAATTCTGAAAATGTAACTTAGAATGACAAAATAGTAACTACTTTGAAAAATCTATCCTTGAATTAGTAGATTCACGTGTAGACATTCATAGATAAGTGCTCACATGATAACTTATATTATAATGAGAAATGAGAACTAATCTCATGCTTAAATGTATAGTGTGTGCATAAATACAACATCCTCACTCAGTCATTCGTTCATGTCAACAAATCGAGCATTACTCTAGTAATAATTTACGAACACTTTTGTTACCGAGTTTCAACCACATTCCCGATAACATAATTCGATAGCTTATTCATCCCATTTTCATCATTTCACAATAGAAATGAGTTTACAAATGCCCACTGGTATCATTTCACCCACTATACCACCATTAATGTCTTCACCAACACCTTCGAATACTATCAACATTTCTGATCTTAATTTTTTGATAATTTGTTCAAAACTTTTAGAATAATCTACGTTCAGACATTGATGATTCAATTTAAATTTTCATTGATCCTGCTTAGATTTTAGTGTGTAAGTGGTGGTGCACATTCAAATGTAATCTACATCTCCAACTTTACCCATCTTCCTCAGCAATTTTTGACAATTTTTTTATACCAACTTCGACAATACAATAAAGTTATCACCACCTTTTCCCCACTTGTACATTGTGTGTATACATCTATAAACCATTGTCACTCAACAATTCTTTCATGTCACCAAATCGGCAACACTCTAGAAATGACTTGCAAACACATTTGTCACGAATTCCAACCACCCTACACCTCCGCTCGCTCATTCATCTCACTTTTCTTCCTCTCACATAAGATCTGAGTTTATAAAGCCCACTGATATCGTTTTCACCCACTCTACTACCGTCAGCACCAACACCTTCGAACACTATCAGAATTTCAAATTTTGGAAATTTTGGTAATTTGCGTTCAAAATTTTTAGTGATTTGAGTTCAAATTTTAGTGATTTAAGTTGAATGTTCGATCATTCCACTATCATTTTGATTTTTTGTGGTGTAGAGGCTGATGTTAGTTTGATTGTAGTAAAAAATTTAGTGCTTTCTCTCGTGATTCTAGTGAATGTGTGTGGTGGTGGTATGGCCGTGATGGTGATAGTGGTTTTAGCGATGTGTTGTTAGTATTGATACTAATAATTATGTATTCATATAAAACACATGACTTATGTATATTTTTTTAAATATCTATCTTTCATTAACATAACTATACATCTTAATCTCAAAATTAATTGTATTGCGTATATAATCTAATTTTTAATGTCGTGTCTTAACCTAGCTACATTTTTTTAATTAAAAATCAATACAATGTTTGTATCTGACATGTAATTATTTAATTGATCACAAAATCATTTTTTAAATTAGTATAACGGGTATATTGAATTTTTTATAACTCATCAAAAATCATTTTGGCCTGTAATAAACATAATACATAAACAACATAATTCATTTGAGGGTTATGCTAAACATAACAGATAGATAACATAATTCATCTCATTAAAGTTTTTAATTCTCATCAAGGTAGTAATATTAAATAAAATAGAACATGTGAGTTATTTGTGCATGTACTAAATGGTTTTTAAAAGGTTAACATAAATTTCTTCTTTGGTGTAGTGTTTGGAAATGGGAACATAAGTAATTTATAACCCAAAGAACTTGGGTTCAATCCTCATTACCAACATTTTTTAATATATTAATATAGTTTAGGGATAAATACGTAATATACTCAATAACCTTGAAAGATACATAATTGACTAAATAACCTTGAAAGAGCTTGATGACATATAATATATATATAATGGATGGATACTTTTATTTAGCATTTTTTTTCCTTAAAAATTTCTAGCTTCTCTAAAAATCTAACAATATAAAAAAAACTCTTTCAAGATAGTGATGTAAGTTTCAATTGAGAATGTCAAGCCTCTTCAAGAGAAATTTATTTTATTGAAAGAGGTCAATTACACTCTTCCAACTTTTTTAAAATTACCTTTGGTCAAGATTGTATAACTTGGAGTGTGTGGCATATCCCCTTGTTTCATTGACTTCTTCTCTAAGCAGTTATTTGTCCCTACATCAAGATATTAGTCAATTAAGTTCTTTCGACTGAATCTTTCCTTAATGGACATAAGTATCGATCAATATACGTGAAATACAGACATTTTAGGTATACATATTTATTTAATTATCGAAAACTACTAGTTATTTACAAAATTGGATTATATATTATTTTTTATTGCTTTTATTTCACATCAAATACAATTATGTCATGATTTTGTTTCTAAGAAAGCAGGAATGATCCTAACTATAGGCGAAATAGTCTTGCGCCTAATTCATCCAAAATTTAAGGATCCCAAATTTTTAGAGGCATAGTAGGTATTTTTGTAAAAAAAACTTATAAATGTTGAGTCGGAATGGAATGTAGATATCCAAATGCTTGGATTTCTTATAGGAATTTTCTAACTATATACGTTGCTTATTCAGAACATATCTATACTATTATATTAAAGTCGAAACATTGAAAGTTTTGGTTTTCGGTTTGGTTATCCCATTTATTTTGGTTTTCACATATAATTAAATTATAAAAATAACTTAAAAAGCTAATTACTAAGGTTAACGTAATTATATTCAGATTAAAATTCCTTTATACATATTGAGCTTCTACTTGGACTCTTTTTTCAGCTCCAACAACTCAATTACCCATTTTTTCTAAAGATTTTACTTCTAATTGAAACACTTTACCATTTAATTTAAAACTAATATTACAATAATTAATATATATCCAAAATATCACACCATATCTTTCCGTAATTATTTTAGTAGTAATTTTTGTAATTAAAACAAGTTACTTTTTAATTTAAAATTAATCTTGCGATAACTAATATACACCCAAAAATATCTCACCATATATTCAAATCATTATTTTTAGTAATAAATAAGAATTGTTAGATCTAATAATAAGATATATTATATGATTAATTTACTAAAAATTCAAAGTTAGAACCCGTCAACAACATTTTTAATTTAGAATTTTACAAAATAAATTTCAAACCATGCATATCATTATATAAATTTATATTAAATTAAAATTAAAAAATTATTAAAAATAAGGATTATATAAAAACATAATTATAATGTTAAATAAATTTTATAACCTATCAAAAGAAACCCGTGCTTCGCACGGGTTATACCCCATGTTTTAATTACAAAAATTACTACTAAAAATAATTACGGAAAGATATGGTGTGATATTTTGGATATATATTAATTATTGTAATATTAGTTTTAAATTAAATGGTAAAGTGTTTTAATTATAAGTAAAATCTTTAGAAAAAATGAATAATTGAGTTGTTCGAGCAGAAAAAAGAGTCCAAGTAGAAGTGGATGAAGGAATTTTAATCAGAATATAATTACGTTAACATTAGTAATTAGCTTTTTGAGTTGTTTTTGTAATTTAATTATTTATTTTAATAATTAGGATAACCAAACCGAAAACCAAAACTTAGGATAACCAAACCGAAAACCAAAACTTTCAATGTTTCGGCTTTAATATAAAGGAATTTTAATCTGAATATAATTACGTTAACCTTAGTAATTAGCTTTTTAAGTTATTTTTATAATTTAATTATCTGTGAAAACCAAAATAAATGGGATAACCAAACCGAAAACCAAAACTTTCAATGTTTCGGCTTTAATATAATAGTATAGATTACAAAAACAACTCAAAAAACTAATTACTAATGTTAACGTAATTATATTCTGATTAAAATTCCTTCATCCACTTCTACTTGGACTCTTTTTTCTGCTCAACAACTCAATTATTCATTTTTTCTAAAGATTTTACTTCTAATTAAAACACTTTACCATTTAATTTAAAACTAATATTACAATAATTAATATATATATCCAAAATATCTCACCATATCTTTCCGTAATTATTTTTAGTAGTAATTTTTGTAATTAAAACATGGAGTACTTTTTAATTTAAAATTAATTATATTTTTCTTGAAAATTATGGTTTGATATTTTCGGGTATATATTTTAATTCGAAAGAAAAATATTAATCGAAAGATATGATACGATTGATGTTTTTAATTGTTTATAAAAGGTAATATGTTTAACTCAAAGTAAATGTGAAAAGGGCAATCAACTAATTACCATTAATTTTATTATACTAATGTGAAAAGGCAATCGACTAATTACCATTAATTTTATTATGTTAATCGACTAATTACCATTAATTATAACGTGTTTTAATTCGAAAGGAAATACTAATAATGGAAAGATATGATACGATTTATGTTTTTAGGTGTTTATTAAAGCTAATATCTTATCCTATTTATTTTGGTTTTTGGTTTGGTTAATTTAATTTTTAATTAATTTTAAATATAAAATAAATAAATTTTAATCCGTTATTGGCTATAGTCCTAAAGACACAATAGTATTTTATATTTACACCATTACTAATACAGTTAAACTTAAAACCTTCGTTGCCTTCACGAACACTGCGCACAGAACTGTATTCTTCTAAACCTAATTTACACCATCTTCATCAATTCAATACACAAGTTTCTTCGGCTTTTCTCTTCTTTTGCAACACCATATATATCATTAAAGTGTAAGTATAATGATTGTATTATGTATTTGTATCTTAATTATTAAATAAATAATAATAATATTATATAATAAAAATAATATCTCAATAAATTAATTACTAATGTTAAGGTAATTATATTACAATTAAAATTCCTCCACCCGCTTGGACTCTTTCCTTCTCAATTACTCATCTTCTCCAAAGATTTCACTTCTAATTAAAACACGTTATCTTTTAATTTAAAATAAATATTACAATAATTAATATATACCTAAAATATCACACCTTATCTTTCCATCATTATTTTAGTAATATTTTTTTCTGAATAAAACACGTTACTTTTTAATTTAAAACTAATCTTGCAATCATTAATATACACCCAAATATATCACACCATATATTCAAATCATTATTTTAGTAATAAATAGGAATCGTCAGATTTAATAATAAGATATATTATATGATTAAATTACTTACTAAACATTTAAGGTTCGAACCGGTCAACGAGATATTTAATTTAGAATTTTACAATATAAATTTTAAACCATGCATATAATTTTTTAAATTTATATTAAATTAAAATTTAGAAAACATTATTCAAAAATAATGATTATATAAAAACATAATTACAATGTTAATAAAAATTTATTAGATATTAAAATAAACCCGTGCTTCGCACGGGTTATAATTAAAGCCGAAACATTGAAAGTTTTGGTTTTCGGTTTGGTTATCCTATTTATTTTGGTTTTCGGTTTGGTTAATTTAATTTTTAATTAATTTTAAATATAAAATAAATCAATTTTAATCCGTTATTGGCTATAGTAGTCCTAAAAACAAAATAGTATTTTATATTTACACCATTACTAATACAGTTAAACTTAAAACCTTCGTTGCCTTCACGAACACTGCGCACAGAACTCTATTCTTCTAAACCTAATTTACACCATCTTCATCAATTCAATACACAAGTTTCTTCGGCTTTTCTCTTCTTTTGTAACACCATATATATCATTAATTTACTAAAAATTCAAAGTTCGAACCCGTCAACGACATTTTTAATTTAGAATTTTACAAAATAAATTTTAAACCATGCATATCATTATATAAATTTATATTAAATTAAAATTAAAAAATTATTAAAAATAAGGATTATATAAAAACATAATTATAATGTTAAATAAATTTTATAACCTATCAAAAGAAACCCGTGCTTCGCACGGGTTATAAGCTAGTAGTTTTTTAAAACTAAAGCTGAGATACTACCTTCGTTCAACCATGTCTCAAGGATTGTTAAATCGTTCAGCTATGTTATCTATAAAAAATAATAAGGTTCAGAAACTTGACTACGTGAATTTGATTGATATTTTTGCATTTAAAAATACAAGGCGTGTTAGATTTAAATCAAATAATGAGATTATTTTACATACTATGTCGTCATATATTTTATTAGTAAATTTTAAGTGTATATTTTGTTTGTAAAAAAAAATTTAAATCCAATAATTTAGATTCATCTAGGACCCCTTAATTTTTAGGACCGTCCCTGTTAAAAAAGTAGCAAAATTTTTTATATAAATACAAAACTCTAATTTTTAAGTAACTTTTAACCAAATAACCTATCATTCATCATATAAATTCAATCGTTTGCATCAATCAACATACACATTGCAGGAGACATTTCATACTACATACATGGTAAACTTCGTTGCGTAAAAATTTACTTATCAATAAATTTGTATTTTATTTTTTTATCAGTTACTTATAGTTATGTTATTGTTACTTTTATTTTTGTATTAAAGATAACTAGGCAATTAATTCGTGTTTCGCGTGGTTTATAAATTTTTATATTAAAATATTGAAGTTAAATAAATAATTTTTATTATTTTTAAAATTTATTGATCTCTTAAGAATTTCCTAAAAAATTGATTTAAACTAATTTACATGAATTATTAATTTGAAAAATACTCTCATCATGTATCTAAAATTTTGATAATCCTAAAATATCATAAACATAAAAATTAGCGTTAACAATACGAACGTAATCTTTTCGATAAAAGTTATAAATATTAAATAGAATAACGTTTTTTAAAGCCGACGCCCCTCTCATCACATACATATTCATTAATAGCGTAAGAATTTATTTAATTAGAATATTAATTTATTTCGACAAAATATAATAAACAACGGGTGTATAACTTTTTTTTATTCAATTTAATCGTTTTGGTCATAACCCATGTATAATTTATTCATGTGCAAAATTAAAAATATTTTGTATTATTTTATACAAATTCTAGA
The DNA here is from genome assembly GCA_036435485.1 of Saposhnikovia divaricata. NCBI lineage: Eukaryota > Viridiplantae > Streptophyta > Magnoliopsida > Apiales > Apiaceae > Saposhnikovia > Saposhnikovia divaricata. Next base: position 20,889,459 of record JAZHRN010000131.1, read on the forward strand.
TGTTAATCGAAGATCTATATACTTTCATAATTTATTATGATTTCCATAATTAGTCATAATAAAGATCATCTGAGAAGTTATGGTCATCTTTACAACAATCGTTCAAAAAGAAATTAATGTGATCTTATAGGGAATAAAAACCAACGCAATGTAAACAATTTTCAGTCATCATTTTACCTAAACATACACTTATATATATATATATATATATATATAATATTGAAATAATAATTATATGCTCAAACACTGTTTCTAATTTTTTAAATATGTAAAATTAAGTAAATTTTACTCCCTCCATCCCACAATAGTAGTCTCTTTTGAGAGAATTTTTTTTCCAATAATACATGTCCATTTCCAATTTTCAATGTAAATTTATGACACTTTTCCTAAATTATCCTTTTTGAAAATTGTATATCAATTAATGAGTAATGACCAAGAGTATAAAATACATCATATTCTTAAAAGTCAATGCATTTATAATGGGCATAAGAGGAAATGTATCATCAAATTAATGTTTTCTTAAGATGCGTAATTTTTTCAAAAGAAACTTTTATTGTGGGACGGAGGGAGTATATAGATTTAATAGTTATAATTAATGACTAATTAAGATGTCATTAAGAGCTATTTAATGCAATAAAAGAATTTTAATAAAAAATAAAAAAATGAATATTCATAAAAAATATTTGAACATTTCTAGTGCATTTTCGATGTTTTCTAATTTTTTAAATATGTAAAATAAAGTAAATTTTATATTTATTTATAGGTGTAATTAATGATTAATTAAGATGTAACTAAGAAATATTTAATGCAAGAAAAGAATTTTAATAAAAAAATCAAAAAATCGAAAATTAAGAAAAATATTTTGAACATTTCTGATGCATTTCCGATCTCCTGTCATTATTATAACTAGGCAACTTATCCGCGTTTCGCGCGGTTTATAAATTTTTATTTTAAATATTAAAAATAGATTATTTAATTTCTGTTATTTTTTAAAAATTGACTGGTTTTTTTAAAAATTCCTGAAATAAAAAGATGTAAAACAATATACATGAATAATTAGTTAAAAAAAGTACTTTCATTACATATCTAAAGTTTTTATTATCTTAAAAATATCGACAACTTAAAATATACCAATTACAATGGGAACGTAATCTTTACGATCAAAAGTTATAAATATTGAATATAACTTAATAACATTTTTTAAAGCCGACACCCCTTTCAAACATACTTGTTCAATAATAGTGTAAAAAATTATGTAATTATAATATTAATGTATGTTGACACAATGTAATGAAATAACGGGTGTATAACTTTTAATCGATTAAATCTGCCGATAGAAATGGTATTAATCTGCCGATAGAAATGGTTAGGTTTATTCAATTTAATCAGTTTATCATAATTCATGTGTAATTTATTCATGTGCAAAGGTAAATATCAATCTGTATTATTTGTATACAAATTTCAAATGTTAATCAAAAATCTATGTATTTCTATAATTTATTACGATTTTTACAATCATTGATGATAAAGATTAGATTATTTGAGAAAATAAGATACAATCGTCTGAAAAGAAATTGCAGTGAATGAGTGATCTTGAATAGGGAATAAAAAAGGACTTAATGCATACAACTCTAAGTCATTTTAAAAACAGATCGATTTTTTAAGAATTTTCTAAATAAATTGATTTAAAACAATTTACATGAGTTATTAGTTGAAAAAGACTCTCATTATATATCTAAAGTTTTGATATTCTTAAAAAAAATCATAAACATAAAAAATAGTAATTTCAATACAAACGTAATCTCTTTGATCAAAAGTTATAAATATTAAATGTAACTCAATAGCATTTTTTAAAGTTGACACCCCTTTCAAAACATACATGTTTAATAATAGTGTAAAAAAATATTTAATTAGAATGTTAATTTGTATTGAGACAATTTAATGAAACAAAGGGTATATAACTTTTTTATCGATTTAATTACCGATAAAAATGGTTGGGTTTATTTAATTTAATCGATTTGGTCATAATCCATGTGTAATTTAATCATGTGCAAAGGTAAAAGTGTATATGTATTATTTGTATACAAATTTCAAATGTTAAGCGAAGATCTATATACTTCTATAATTTATTATGATTTCCACAATCATTAATAATAAAGATTGTTTGAGAACTTAAGGTCGTCTGTGCTATAGTCGTCCGAAAAGAAATTGCAGAGAATCAGTGGTCTTGAATAGGAATAAAAAGGACAAAATGTAAATAATTTTAAGTTATCATTTTACCTTAAAATAATATGTATATATATATATATATATATATATAATAATTATATATTGAAATAATAATTATAATACACAAATAAAGTTTACTAATTTTTTTTAAAGTTTGCTAATTTTTAAATAAATAAAATAAAGTACATTGATATCTATTTAATAGGTGTAATTAATGACTAATTAAGATATCATCAAGAGCTATTTAATGCAAAAAATCAAAAATACGAAAATTCAAGAAAACTATCTTAAACGAATTTGGTAACTTTTGGATCTTCTAGCATTATAATATATATAGATAGATTATCTCATTGTTTTGTCTTTAGGATAGTGCACATATTTTACATTTAATTACAAAACGACGCCTGATAGTATAAGATTTCACATAAATTTATGAAATATTTTGAAACCTGAATTATATATTTATGTTTTGAGAAAAATAATTCTGAGATTGATCTCAGGGAACTTTTCATGAGATACTTAAAAATTATACTTTAAATTTGACTAGCTTAAACCCGTGCGATGCACGAATTTATTTAATATTATATGATTTTTTCAATAATTTGAATGAATTTTTATGATATGAATTTTGTAAGTTAAATTTTTATTATGGTATATATATAGTTATAAGGTATAAATAAGATGATACTTTTTAGCTGAAAAGGGTAATCAGTTAATTATTAATTATTATGGTATTTTTTATTGAATACAATTATCCGTTGAAAATGTAATTTGCTAGTTATTAGTAATCATAATAATATTATTTTATTTAATATAATTGTCCGCCGTATTTTTAGAATATAAAACATTATGTGTTTTATATTAAAATAAAATTAATTAGTTATTCAAAAAATAAAAGGTAACATGTTTTAACAATAATAATTATTTAAGTAAGGATAATTAAGTAAGAAAAAAAAGTTTGAAAATTAGATATTTTAGTTAGAAAATATAGAAAAGATATTACATTTTAGCTGAAAAAGGTAATCAATTAGTTATTAGTTATAAATTTATTAGTTTATTTCATTAAATAGAATGACCCATACCATTTTTGGAAAGAAGAGGTTCTAGTCAGAAAAGTTAGAAAAGATAATATATTTTAACTGAAAAAAGTAATTGGTTAGTTATTAGGAACTATAGTACCGTTATTTTGTTTTATAAAATAAAATTACATGTTTTTACCAATAATAAATATTTAAGTTAGGATAATTAAGTAAAAAATCAAGTTTGAAAATTAGATATTTTAGTTAGAAAATATAGAAAAGTATTACCTTTTACTTGCAAAAGTTAATCAGTTAGCTATTAATACTTATAATATTATTAATTTATTTCATTAATTAGAACGAATATATTTTTGGAAAATAAAATTTAGTTAGAAAAGTTAGAAAAGGTAATAGCGGTAATTGGTTAGTTATTATTTAGGGAAACTGTTGGGAAGAGCTGCGTGATTGTGTTTTGTTTTTTATAATTAAATTAAAGAATTAAGGGTAATAAAGTAAAAGAATTAAATAAGGTAAATACCGTACAGTACCTCAATAGGTACCGTACCGACCGGACAAACTTTTATTGTTTCGGCTATTGTAATATATATAGTATAGATTTAAGTAAGGATAATTAAATAAAAAAATTAAGTTTGAAAATGAGATATTTTTGTTAGAAAATATATAAAAGATATTACCTTTTAGTTGGAAAAGGTAATTAGCTAGTTAAAGTAAATAATTATTAGTTTATTTCATTAATTAGAACGACTATATTTTTGGAAAGAAAAAATTTTAGTTAAAAAAGTTAATAGCTGAAAAAGGTAATTGGTTAGTTATTATTTAGGAGAAAATGAAATATTTTAGTTAGAAAAGATAGAAAATAAATTACTAGCTTAAAAAGATAATTGGTTAGTTATTATTTAGAAGAAAATGAGATATTTTAATTAAAAAATACAGAAAAGATAATATCTTTTAGCCCAAAAAGTTAATCAGTTACACCTTCTGTCCTATTCATTTCTACCCATTTACTATTTTAGGGTGTCCCTGTACCCAATCCAAAAATAGTAAAGTTTTAATAATAAAAAATACTATTACACCCACTAACTTTCCTCCACTATCACAAATCTATAATATAAAACACTATTACACCCACTATTTTCCTTCACTATCTCAAATCTATTATTAAATATTGATGGGTCCCATCACTTTACCCACTTTTCATCTAACTTTACTCATTTTTTATACATTTCTTGGTCCCGTGCCCAAACCAAACGGGTATAATTCACTGGAACGGAGTGAGTAGTTATTAGTAATTATAATATATTAGTTATTTCATTAATTAGAACGATCATGTTTTTGGAAAAAATAGATTTTACTTAGAAAAGTTAGAAAATGTAATTGTTGAAAAAGGTAGTTGGTTAGTTATTATTTAGGGGAAGTGTTGGGAGTGTTGCCTGTGATATTTTGAGAAAAAATTATGTTTTGTTTTTTAATAAGTAACTAAAATAATTAATAGTAATAAATTAAAACAATTAAATAAGGTAAGAACTGTGAAAAGATAATTGGTTAGTTATTATTTAGAATAAAATGAGATATTTTAGTTACAAAATATAGAAAAGATATTACCTTTTAGCTGGAAAAGATAATCAGTTAGTTATAATTAATTATAATATATTAGTTATTTCATTAATTACAACGATCATGTTTTTCGAAAGAATAGATTTTAGTTAGAAAAGGTAATATCTGAAAAAGGTGATTGGTTAGTTATTATTTGGGAGAAGTGTTGTGTGATATTTTGAGAAAATATTGTATTTTGTTTTGTAATAAGGAAGTAAAATAATTAATGGTAATAAAATAAAACAATTAAATAAGGTAAGTACTGTACTGTACCGTACAAAACTTTTAATGTTTCGTTTTTTATAATATAGTATAGATTGGGTCTGCAGGGCTAATTAAAAAATTCCGATTTTACAAAAATGTCCACCCCATAAAAATTCTGATTTGCATATAAATTCCATGTATCTCTACTTGAGATACATTTCACGCTCCCTAATCTCTTATGTTTTTCCTTATCCAAGAGGCATTGAAGAAGTATGCTCACTTCTGGCCGATATAGTAAATTACTTATTGTGAGTTGTGACTATTAATTAATTATTGTGTCTAATTAAAGAATTTATCTTTGATTAGATTTTATTTTTCCAAGTTTATTAAATTTTACTTTTATTTTTCTTTGAAATAATGTTTTAATATCATTAGAATTTAGAAATAATTTTTGCTGTGTTATTTTCTTTAATTTTGATTAGAAATATTATTTTAATAAGTTTTCTTGTGGTTTTTTCAGGTGAGAAGACTTTGGTAAGTCTCTTTTTGGACACTAAAGTCTTATTATCTAAATTTCCGAGGACATTTATGCATGCCCTTCAGTTAGATGATATACTTTATTGAAATAAAGAAACTAAATCCCTTTATCTAATTTTACTGGTATTGTATTTCAATACAATTCATATACGACAATGAATATTCTTAAAAAAAAAAGTCTGTTCACTTCACATGGGTGTAAAGCATAAAAGAGACACATATTAGCTAAATATACGTAGGTACCAAACACAAATAAACCCCGTAGGACCCGTTAACGTAAAAGCCCACAGGTCCATCAGATGCTCCACCTTGATTTCTGTCCAGTTGTTAATTGTAAGTCGGAAATTTTGACTGTAAGAATATAATAATATGGTATATTGGGGATATTTGCGGACCGTTTGATTTACCTTAAAATGAATAGCTTAAGAATTATAAGTATAAGTGTTATATAAATGATAAGTAGATCAGAAATTATGAATCAGTAGAGTGTTTGGTAAATCAGAACTTATAAATCAGTAGAGTATTTGGTAAATCAGAATTTATAAGTTAACTTTTTTTATTATTTTCAAAATATTTGTTTTTAATATATATCAATGGATGTCAACGGATAGATCTCGATGAGTAGAGAAATTTGAGATATACATATCAATTTTCTAATGAACGGGTCAAAAGATATATAATTTTGAAGATTGAAGGATATTATATATTGCGTGTATCGAGAAATAAGTTATAAGCATAATTTGAGGGCCTGTTTGGCTTACCTTAAAATAAGTAACTTATAACTTAAAGTGATAAGTATCATATAAGTGATAAGTAGATGAGAACTTATAAGTTAATAGAGTGTTTGGTAAATCAGAAATTATAAGTCAGTAGAGTGTTTGGTAAATTAGAACTTATAAGTTAACTTTTTTAAATATTTTCAAAATAATTGTTTTTTAATATATATAAGTGGATATCAACGGATAGATCTCGATGAGTAGAGAAATTTGACATATACATATTAATTTTTTAATGAACGGATCAAAAGATATATGATTTTGAATATTTGAAGGATATTACATATTGCGTATATCGAGAAATAAGAATAAGTTGAAAGTTGAATGTTAGGATTTCTTAACATTCAACTTATCCCATATAAGTTGTTAATAAGTCCATTCGACTTATTTGCCAAACACACCAAAAAAAATGAGAACGGGCGTTCGGCTTTTAAGTTGACTTATATGGAATGCCAAACAGCCCCTGAATGTTATGATTTCCTAACATTCAACTTATCAACATATAAGTCTTAAGTTGAGCTAAAACTTAAATACGCAAACACCCCTCATAAGTTCTTATGGAATTATAAGTCATAAGTTGCCTAGAATAAGCTAAGCCAAACACGCACTTCAAATTGTTACTTTACGTAGTACTCCCTCCGTTCCATATTTCTTTTCCTACTTTCCTTTTAAGGATATTCAATATACTTTTCTCCTTTCTATTTTTGTCCATAAAAACAAAATATTATACTATTAAAAAACCCAACGAGATTGACAGTTGTTCACATGTTCACATATTCCCACCTGCTCCCACCTACTCCCACTAACCCTAATTTCTCTCTATTCTCTCTCGTCCCTCTCTATTCTCTCTATTTTCCGCCTCCAAACCCTAATTAATTACTCAAAAACATGAGTTTACATTTAGGCTTTTCCGATTCCGATGATGAATCTCGTAATACGGTTAAATACGAGTGTTCCGATCCCACTCATTGTGACAAAGGTGATAGTTGTGATGGGGAACACGGTTATAGTCGTGAATATCTTTGATTGAGATGTGGTACAACTAAATCTGAGGAATCGGCGCCCAAATCAGATGTGACGGTGGATCAAAACCCTCGATCGCCGTTGCATGAAACTGTTATTCAAGTCCCCTTGGATGAATATGATGCTCCTCCGTCCCCTCCTTCAGATTTAGTTGAAGTGGCCGTTGTTGCTCCGGATCCGTCGACCGATGACTTGGATTTGGATGTTGAGGCTGATTCAGAAGATGCATGCTCTCGCTCTTAATCGGAGTAAATATGTTCTACCTTGAACTTGTTGTTAACTGTTTTTGTAAAGATGTTGCTCGCTCTTGTAATTAACTGTTTATCTTTGTAGTTTAACCGGTTGCTTTTGTTGTTAATCGAATGTTTTTAATCGAATGTCTTGTTGTTAATCGAATGTTTTTAATCAAATGTCTTGTTGTTAATCGAATGTTAAATGCTCTTGTGTTGTTAATCGAATGTCATGTTTTTGTTCATAATCTGTCGTTCGTATGATGCAGAGGCTTTGAATTTAAAGATGTAAAATTGTTTCACTTAGATTTGATTTGAATTTATATGTGTAATCTGTATGCTTTCAATTTATATGTGTAATCTGTGTAATTTATATGTGTACTTATATGCTTGTTTGTGTGCATGTAGTACTTAGATTTTATTGGTTGTTCAATTAGTCTTTTGTAATTAACTGTTTGTCTTTATAGTGCTCTATATTGTGCTGATTATTAATCGAATGTCCTGTTGTTAATCGAATGTTAAATGCTCCTATGTTGTTAAAGATGTAAAATTGTTTCACTTAGATTTGAATTTGTTCAATTAGTTTCTTGTAATCTTATTGGTGGATATATTTAGGTGGTAATCTTAGTTCCCACTTCATTTTCAATCTATGATGATAGTTCAAATTGCTGAGACAATGTATGCCCTAGTGTGCCATAAGCAACCAGTTTCATTGATTGGAGGCTTGTGTGTGCTTAGTGGTTGTACTTACATGTCGATGATGCTTGGGGACGATCTGAGATCAAGAAATTATATTTTTTTGAAATGCTTACTTAGCTTACATGTTGTGCTTCAAACTAAGCTTACTTTTAATACATGTTCTACTTAAAACTAAGCTTACTCCTAGCACTAGTAAAAAACTAAGCTTACATGTCCCCTGAGCTGCTAATTCCATTCAAGTAATTCCATGCCTCATGGACAGCCCACATTCGTGCAGTGACTTGAACTGGTAGCTTACCCTCAGCTGCTAATTTCTTCTTATTAACATGAGGCACAAGGTAATCATTCGAACCTTTTACTTTTAGCACTTCATTCATGACATATTGATAGGATAACCATACATTTCCCAGTGTTGTTACATTGAACAGCTTGGCCACTTCTTGAATTGCACCATGCTTAAGCTTCCCCTCTATCTGCTTGTTCAAAATCCACATGAATACTTGCATCCTTGAGTCACAGCTGAGCTTTGGCCTCTTTTTGTGATGATGAGCATGTGTTTCTTCATGTCTTTGCCCTTTTGTGTCTCCATCTGCTGGCTGATTCAAATCAAAAGGGAAAGAAAAATCCATTTCTGAACAAATGGAGGCAAAGCAATGATGCAGAGGCTTTTTATAGATGTAAATATGTTGTTGTACTGATATTTGTAATTTTCTTGTATTAGTGGCACAATCTGTGTGCATGTAATACTTAAATCTGATTGGTTGTTCAATCACTCTGTTGTAATCTTATTGGTGGATATTTTTAATTGTGGATTGATTCATCTAAATAAGTTTAGGCGGTAATCTAATTTCCCACTTCTTTTTCAAATTTGTTCACTTTGCCTCCTAATTAGCTTCTAATCATTAGTTTGCATAAAAACCTGTGACAATCAAGAAAAGAAATTAGAGACATAGGGAGTATAAAACTTTATCAACTACTACCCCCTTTATATAGTATAAAACTTTGGTCCTATTTGTCAATTAGCGATTAAATGAAGTGAATTTAATTATCTTTTTTATTAATTGATTTGAATAATTGTTTTAACTAATAGATTGAATTATTTATTTTTGAAAAAAGTTATTTGGTATGTAATAAGATGTTTGTATTAGCTATTTGTAAACTAGACACATGATAACTTTAATTCAAAAGATTCCTACAAGTACTTTTTTTCAAAATTAGCTAATTATTCATCTCAATAATCTATTTTAATCATACACATATTAGAGGATTTTCTTGGTCAAACCTCTAACTTAGCTCAATCCTTTAATTTTTACTTAAATCTCTAACTTTAAAACACCACCTTTATGAACTAGTACTCCCTCCGTCTAATATTTAAATGTATTCGGTTGAGATATTTATAAACAATACTTTCTTTTTTTTGTTTTGTATAAAAAAAAATCTTATACTTTTGTTCCAAACAAAAAAAAGAAAATATTTTTCACACACAAAATATGTATCTAGTTCCAACACCAAAATCTAATTATACACGTGGCACATTTAAATCATGCTTGCTGGCTTGCAGTGACGTCTCCCGAACTGCACTTTTTAATACCATCCCAGGTTTTTTTTTTAAAATAGCGACATCTACATACAGTGTATATTTAGGTTGTTTCACTTTCCTCAAATCACAGTCTCTCCTTTCTTCTACACATTTCTCACACTCTAAAACGATGCAGCTAATTAATTACTACCAAATTACAACTCCTTCACACAAATATTTCCATTTAAACCACTCCTCTGTTGTCAACTCCAACAACACACTCATTAATACACCAAAACCAATACTATTTCCCCATAAAATCACTTCTCCGGCGCCGCCTCTTTTTCCGGCCAATCCTAACGTTGCTCCGGCCCAAAATCCGTTTCAAAAACTTGCTGCTTCAGCTCTACAACTTGTCGAAAACATATTAATCAATAATCTTGCTAAGCACCACACCTTGCCCCGAATGTCAAACCCGGATATTCAGCTTCAAGGCAACTTTGCACCTGTCCAAGAGTGTCCAGTTCGGGTCGGGTTGGAAGTAGTGGGTCGGATCCCTCATGAGTTAACCGGTGTTTATCTTCGAAACGGTGGAAACCCTATGTTTAAACCTATAGGTGGTTACCACCTTTTTGACGGTGACGGAATGGTTCACTCCGTTAAGTTGAGTGCACATGATAATAAAGCTAGTTATAGTTGTCGGTTCACTCGTACGAGCCGGTTGGTTCAAGAACAAGCCTTGGGAAGGGCGGTGTTTCCCAAGCCAATTGGTGAGTTGCATGGCCACCTTGGTTTAGCTTGGCTCGGTTTATTTTACGCACGAGCCGGGATCGGGCTAGTTGATGCGGACCGGGGTATCGGTTTGGCTAACGCCGGTTTGGTTTATTTTAACGGACGTTTACTTGCCATGTCCGAGGATGATCTCCCGTACGAGGTTCATATCAAAGATGACGGAGATATCGAGACGTTGGGGCGTGTTGATTTTGACGGGCAGATCGATTTTCCGTTAATTGCGCATCCTAAAGTGGACCCCATCACAGGTGATCTTTGTTCATTGAGTTATAATATCTTGAAGAAACCTTACCTTAAATTCCTCAAATTTGACTCGTGTGGACATAAGTCACGTGACGTGGATATTTCTCTGAAACAACCTACTATGATTCATGATTTTGCTATTACGGAAAGTCACGTGATCATTCCGGATCAACAAGTTGTATTCAAGTTATCCGAAATGATTAAAGGTGGGTCACCCGTGATCCATGATCCGAATAAAGTATCTCGGTTCGGAGTGATGTCGAAGAACAGTGTAGACGAATCGGATATTAATTGGATCGATGTGCCCGATTGTTTTTGCTTTCACTTATGGAATGCATGGGAGGAATACAACAAAGATGGTGATAAAACCATTGTTGTTATAGGGTCATGCATGAATCCACCCGACTCGATATTTACGGATCATGTTACTGATCCGTTGAAAACCGAGTTAACAGAGATCAGTTTAAACATGAAAACGGGTCGATCAACCCGACATGTAATTGTTCGGGGAATGAATTTGGAAGCGGGTCAAGTAAACAAGACGAAATTGGGTCGAAAAACCCGATATGTGTATCTAGCAATTGCCGACCCGTGGCCTAAATGTGAAGGTATAGCGAAGGTAGATGTGGTGACAGGAGAAGTAACAAAATTTTTGTACGGGGAGAATAGGTTTGGCGGGGAACCTTGTTTTGTGCCACTTAAAAAGGGACATGAAGAGGGCGTGTCCGTGAAATCGGGACAGGAAGGGGAAGAGGATGAAGGTTATGTAATGAGTTTTGTAAGGGATGAAAAGGAGGAGAAATCTGAGTTGGTAATAATAAGAGCTAAAGATATGAAAGAGGTCGCATTAGTTAAGCTACCTGCTAGAGTTCCGTATGGTTTTCATGGTACATTTGTAAGCGCACAAGAGTTAGCTAAACAAACCTATCAATGTTAACTAGCCAATCCAATATGAGAATGTCTTTTACGGAAACAACATATCTACTCTGCAACTTTTCGAGTAAAAATAAGATTTGCTTAAATCGTATATATATCATGCTAGTAACACCGAGCTACATATGTCTGGTAGGATAAATCTACTAGATTTTTTTTTTGGTTTTGTGTACATAAATGATATATATGAATATTATGAAGTTTTCTCCGGTTTATCGATGAGATACATACCATATTTTATTTCCTTACTCTAACTTCGTTCAATATCATCTGTGGTATAGTGAGTTTTGAGCCTGGGCTTACTGTTTGTGGGAAATTTTAAAGTTGTGGCCGTGGATAATTAGTTACTTGATTTTAAACTTGCATGATATACAAAATCCAGAGCCAAAACTTGAAAATACAGTCCATTAGTTTTTAACAAGTCGGATGAAGCAGGTAAAACAAAATGGTAGAATGATTGTAACTCGTAAGGATCGACCTGTGATTATCACTTTCTTTTGGGTGAGAAAAGAAATTACACGTGGTGCTTTTGCACAAGTCCACCCAAATGAAGCCCTTGCAAGATACTCTTTCTCTCCCTCTCATTTATTTACATAAAAAACTGCATGTTTGGTACACATTGTGCATTTTAAAGATAGTTCTATAACTTATTTTTTATATTTTCTTTTTTTGTATAAAAATAGAATTGTTCTATTTTTATACAAAAAAAGAAAATATCAAAAATAAGTTATAGAACTATCCTTAAAATGCATCTTAAAATTCGTGTCGAAAACTGGTCCGCAAACGTAAAGAATTCGGAGGGACGGAGTGAGTAGTTTTGCAATTTTTTATTGTGATTATCAAAGCTCCAAGAGACATTCGGGGTGTTTGGGAGAACTTTTTTCCAGAATAAGTCAACTTATTTTAAGACAAAGTTAGAAATTTCCAACTTTTCCTGAAAAAAGTTAACTTTTTTTTTTGCAACTTATAGAATCTCAAACATACATTAAATATTTGTATAATTTTTTTTATCAAAATATGATATTTTTATCTGAAAATAAGTTCATAAAAATTTTAAAAAAACTCAGTCAAACAGGCTCATTATTTACTGACATTTACAATAACCATAGACCAGGGCGGCCCTGAGGTTTTTGGGGCCCGGTGTGGGAAAGTTTCGAGGCCCTTTTTAACCGCGCGAAGCGCGGAAATTTTTTTGGGTCCGAATTAGATCCGGATTTTTAATCGTGCGAAGCACAGATTTTTTTTAGGATCTTGAGTAATTTGTTATTTATAAATATGTACGTATTAGATAGGAGGCCCCCTAAATATGTATGTGTTAGAGAGGAGGCGCCAATATGCTATTTTTGTATAATTAACTCTTAATAGGAGTAATATTTTTAGGGACCCCAAAAATATTATTTTTTGTATAATTAACTCTTAATAATATTTATAGAGGCCCCGAAATGCTATTTATAGATGCTATAAATTGATATTTTTTGTAAGATAATAATATTAATTTATATATATATATATATTTTTTTTGACTATATATATACTGTAAAAAAAAAAAATTTTGGACCCCCTGACCCAATGAGCCCTGTACAACCGTACTGTTAGCACTGGGCAAGGGCCGGCACTGCCATAGACATTAATTTCACCTTGCAAGCACAATCCATCGTCCAAGATATGTTATTAATTACATCACATCAAGATATTGGTCTATTAATTTTTTTCTTTTTAAGCTTTCCTTTCATTGACAAAAACATCAATCAATGTTATGATCGCATTAATTTTCACACTATATACGATAATGTCACCGTTTTGTTTTTAGGAAAGTGATCAAAACGCTACACCTAGTTACAAAATGACACCACTCTAATTTTAAAATAACTATAAACAACCTATTCTGCTTCATAATTTTGTTATTACGGACAATCACGTGATCATTTCGGATAGTATTCAAATTATTCGAAATGCTTGGCAATTTTGCAATTATGTTTAACTTATGCTACTAGGTATTAAGCCCATCCGCAGTGGTAAAGCCCGAGTCCACTTTTTTCAGGCCCTGCCTTGGTGCCACATTTGCAAAATGTGGTTTTGTCAAAAAGTTGTCCCATTTCCTCACCTAAGTCAATTGATTTTGTAGGTCCTATTTATTTATTTTATGTATTTGGCCGCCATAACTTGAAGTTATGGGTGCCCGTAACTTGAAGTTACGGAAGCATATTTCAAGCGTTCTCAATAATATGAGTAATGCTAGATAACCAAATAAATTTTCTAAAAACTTCTCCAAAATGATGTGGCAGGTGATGATATGTTAAATTGGAAAGATTTAATTAGTGGAATTGACGTGAATGCAAGGGGTCCATCTCATTTATTACTTTTGCCACATCATTTTGGAGAAATTTTTGGGAAAAATGTTTGGTTCCCTAGCATTTTTCCAATAATATATATATTATTAGATTATAATAATATAATTTAGATGGTAAACAAAAATTTTAAATTAAAATCAAAAAACGTAGAACACTTACAATTTTATTGAACTAATTAATAAAAGAATACATTACAAGAATACAAAAAACATAAAATTAAAAACATTATATATTAAATAAATTAACGATTATTATGAAATAAGCAAAAGTTGGACTTGAGACGTAGTTTTAAATTCATCCAATGTAAAATCTATTATCATCTGCTATCCGATCCCACTTATTGTACTATGAAGAGGAAGTAAGACACAAATGATAAATTAAATATTAATATAAAGAGCTAAATTGCAGAATCGGGCTCGGTCCAGCTTGATGGCCCTGGACAGATTTTGTGAGTTACTCCAACGCTAAACTTTGAAATGGGATCTACTTCACGATTTCCAACGCAGGTCACGCAGCCTGCGTTGGAGATGGTCTAAGACCCCGTGTCTACTTGTTGGTCCCGGAGTATATTGCAGAAAGGGGGGGTTGAATGCAATATAGATAATTTCAAATCTTTAGCTCAACAACAATGATAAAGATTATAAACTATCTAGATAAGAATTGCAAACACAAGTAGTAATTCAAGATGTTCTCACAAAATAAATGTTTTATTTATTTTGTAATGTATTGCTACAACCTCGAGAAAAATGGTTTTCTCAAGTTTCGACTTCTTGTGAGATTGTTACTCATGATAGTAACATTGAAAGCTACGGTCACAAGCTGCGGTTTAACCACTTTGAAAATGTAAAAACTAGTAAGTTAACATACCAGATTTAGCATTCCCAATTCACTTACCAACCTGTTGAAGGTTGCTTCATCTAGTGGCTTCGTGAAGATGTCTGCAAGTTGCTTTTCTGTTGGAACATAAACCAGCTTCACAGTTCCCTTTTCAACATGCACTCTGATGAAATGATGTCTAATATAAATGTGCTTCGTCCTGGAATGTTGAACTAGATTATCTGAAATGGCTATGGCACTGGTGGTATCACAATAAATGGGAATATTGGACAACTCTAAACCATAATCCATTAGCTGATTTTTCATCCAAAGAATTTGAGCACAGCAACTTCCAGCTGCAATGTATTCGGCTTCTGCAGTTGAGGTAGACACAAAATGCTGCTTCTTGCTAAACCATGACACTAATTTTCCACCAAGAAATTGTCAGCTTCCTGTTATACTTTTTCTGTCAATCTTGCATCTAGCACAGTCTGAATCCGAATATCCTATCAAATCAAATCCAGAATCTTTAGGATAACAAAGGCCTAAATTTGGAGTACCTTTGAGATACCAAAAGATTCTCTTGATTGCTACCAAGTGTGACTCTTTTGGATCAGCTTGAAACCTTGCACAGAGACATGTAGCAAACATAATATCTGGTCTGCTAGCAGTTAGATACAGCAATGATCCTACCATGCCCCTGTAGGTACTAGAGTCCACTTTCTTTCCTTTAGAATCCAAATCCAGTTTGGTTGCAGTAGAGATAGGTGTCTTGGTAGGTGATGCATCTTCCAAGTTGAACTTTTTGAGAAGTTCCTTGACATATTTTTCTTGGCAAATGAAGATGCCATCATCCTTTTGATGAATTTGTAAACCTAGGAAAAATGACAGTTCTCCCATCATACTCATCTCATATTTGTTCTTCATAAGAGATGAAAACTTTTCACACAGCTTCTCATTTGTAGAACCAAAGATTATGTCATCAACATAGATCTGCACCAGAATGATGTCTTTGCCATGATGCTTGTAGAATAGTGTCTTATCCACAACACCTCTTACATATTGATTCTCCAGCAGAAAGGTAGAGAGAGCATCATACCAAGCTCTAGGGGCTTGATTCAATCCATAAAGTGCCTTGAACAGTTTGTAGACAAAGTCATACAATTCAGCATCTTCAAATTCAGGTGGCTATTTAACGTACACTTCCTCCTCTAGCTCTCCATTGAGAAAAGCACTTTTGACATCCATTAGGAACACTTTGAAGTTACAGTGTGCAACATAGGCTAGGAAAATTCTTCTGGCTTCAAGTCTGGCAACAGGTGCAAATGTTTCATCATAGTCTATTCCTTCCTGTTGACAGTATCCTTTGGCCACTAGTCTTGCTTTGTTCCTTGTCACATTTCCACCTTCATCCAGTTTGTTTCTGAAGACCCACTTTGTGTCAACAACTGATTTCCCTTTAGGTCTAGGGACCATCTTCCATACATTGTTTCTCTCAAATTGGTTGAGCTCTTCTTGCATGGCTATCACCCAATCTGAATCCAACAATGCTTCATCAATTGACTTTGGCTCAGTTTGAGATAGAAAGCAAAAGAACATGCTGTTAGCAGAAACATTTCTCCTTGTCCTTATACTAGTAGTGGGATCACCAATGATTAGATTGCTGGTGTGATCTCTATTCCACTTAGCGGTTCTAGGCAAGCTTCTTTCTTGACCTGCTTGATCAGTTCCTCTTTGAGGAGTTGATTCTCCACCATTGATGGTTTCTCCTTCATGTTCTTCAACATCTCCAAACTCATTCTCATTCTGATAATTTGGAGTTATTTTTTGAGACTGAGCTGAGGTTGAGTAACATCATTGGTGTTGACAGCATCTCTTCCAAACTAAATGGACTGAGTGCAAGTAGGTTTATCAGCAACAACTTCTTCTTCCTCCAAGTAACCTTGATTTTCAAATCTAAGAGGCTCCATTTGACCATCCTCTTGCAATCCAGGGAACTTGGTTTCATCAAATGTGACATTTACACTTTCTTCAATGACTTTGTGATCAATGACATAGACTCTGTACGTAGTCCTTTCCAATCCATATCCCATGAAAATGCCTTCATAAGCTTTAGCATCAAACTTTCCTTTCCTTTCATGGTTGTCAACCATCATGAAACACTTACTCCCAAATACATGAAAGTATTTGACAGTTGGTTTCTTTCCTGTTAAAAGATAGTAAGGAGTGTTTCCATGAGTCTTTTTGATCAAGGTTCTGTTCTGTGTGTAGCAAGCTTTGTTAATAGATTTTGCCCAGAAATATGTTGGTAATTTAGAATCATTCAACATAGTTCTCACAGCTTCAATGAGAGTTATATTCTTCCTTTCTACAACTCCATTTTGTTGTGGTGTCTTGTCAGTGAAGAATTGTTGGACAATGCCTTCTTCTTTGCAGAAGTTTCCAAATGTGGCATTTCTGAACTCAGTACCATTGTCACTTCTCAGATATTGAATTTTTGCATTCGGGGTTCTATCAAGAACTCTTATGTGATCAATGATTTCTTGAGCAGCTTCGTCCTTTATCTCTAAGAACTTTACCCAAGTGTACCTCGAGTAATCATCCACTATTACCAGGGCATATCTTTTTCTTGCAAGAGATTGAACATTTACTGGACCAAACAAATCCATATGAATTAATTTGAGTGGCTCAGTGTTGGTATTCACTTGCTTTGACTTGTGCACTGATCTTTTCAATTTAACCATTTGACAATCCTCGCACAATCCTTCTTGACAGAATTCCTGTTGAGGTAGTCCTCTCACCAAATCCTTCTTCATCAGAATATTCATATTCTTGAAATTGAGATGGGAGAACTTCTTGTGCCAAAGCATGCTTTCACCAACTGATGCTTTACTGTAGAAATAGTAAGCCTTGTCTTTCTTCACAGAATTTAAGTCTACAACAAACAAACTTCCTTTCCTGACTCCTTTCAAGGAGAGGCTTCCATCCTTCTTGTGATAGATATTGCAAACCATCATATCAAAGTCAACTCTGAATCCCTTGTCACTGAACTGGCTGACACTGAGTAGGTTATGCTTCAATCCATCCACAAGAGCAATGTCTTCAATGACAACATTTCCAATTTCCAAACAGCTATATCCCACAGTGTAACCTTTGCTGTTATCTCCAAAAGTTATGATTGGGCCGACTTTCTCCACAAAATTGTGATAGCAGGGCTATATCACCTGTCATGTGTCTAGAACATCCACTATCGATGATCCACATGACTTGCTTCTACTTTTTGCCCTGCAAAACAGATGATTTTAATTTGCATCTAGTACCCAAACTCTGTTAGGTCCTGCAGTTACAGCATTATTATTCATATCCATCTGTTTCACATTTGAGTCAACACTAGAATCCTCCTGTTTGACTTCTTTCACAGTCCACTTAGGCTTAGAGTTAGACTTGGTCTTTCTCTTGGTGGATGTTGCCTTTTTACCAACATAGGCAGGCTTAGAAGTCTCAACAGTTTGCATATAGGAACATCTTTCAGTAGACAGAATAGGCAAATTGAAACAAGTACTCATAACAACAATCTTGCATGGCATACAGTCAATATTATTACAGACATCCACTTCTCTTTGCATGATGGGGGTTTTATGTAAGTTACCACTAACATTGGTCGCATTAACCTTGTTCTTGTTGGGTTTCTTACAAACAAATGTTAAATGTTGAGATGAGCCACAATTATTGCAAAGCTTCCTAGGAGCGTCTTTAACATGAGCATAGCCATTCTTCTTGTCAATTCCTAACTTGCCATTCCTATTCTTAGGCTTGTAGGCATTTGTCTTGACAGTATGTTCTGAAGTTGCTGTCGAGCTACCTTTGACAGTACCTTTCTTTTCCTCTGTCTTGATAGCAGGTTGAAAGTTGCTGTCTTGGGTTCTCTCTTGACAGTATCTTTTGAAGTTTCTGTCATATCCTTGTTGACAGCTACTTTAGAACATTCTGTCTGATTGCTTGGCAAAGTTTCTATCACGGGAGACTTGACAGTATCTTTCCCTTCATCTAGTGTGCTGTCAACGCACTCACCCTCATCAAGAAGCTCTTGTTTGATGAACAGGGAGGTTTCATCAAAATCAGCTTGAAGATTTTTGAAAATCGGTTTGTAAACTCTTTTGAGAATATGATGTTTGACAGCATCACTATCATCAAGAACAATTGCCTTTCCATGCCTCCTACCATACTCGAAGCCTATACCTACCTTTTGATTCTCAGTGTGATTATCATGATATTCCTGGACTAACTTAGAAGAGTTTCTAAATGCTTTAAGTTTAAACTCATTTTCTGCAATTTGATTCATGAGAAATTCTTCTATTTCCTTAGCACAGACAATATCATTTTTCAATCTAGTATTCTCTTGAGCTAACGAATCTAGAGGACTGGTTCTAAGCAATAAAATTTCATTTTTAGATGTGAGAGTTTCATTTTGTTTAGTTAACTTAGAAATTTCTTCATGAGCAGCAGATAAACTAACATGAATGTTAAACATCTCAGCACTTAAATCTTCAATGGTATGCTTGTATTCAGTTTTAGACATATCAAGTAAGACTAGAGATGGTACCTGAATTGAGGAACTAGAAGCTTCATTATCAGATTTGGCCATGATGGCAAAGTTTACAAACTCTTCTACTTCCTCATCTTCAGAAGCATCCCAGCATTTCCCTTCAACCACATAGGCTTTACCTTGATTCCTCTTAAACTGATTTCCAGATCCTTTTCCTTGATTCTGTTTTGGTCTTCTGCATTCAGTAGCAAAATGACCTAGCTCATTGCAGTTGTAGCACCTGAACTTCGACCTATCCACCATCCCGGTCTTGTATCCACCTCTCGTGGCACCACCAACAGCTTTTGAAAAACTCCCCTTGTTGAACTTAGATGTTTGACCCTGTGGCTTGTATGACTTGTCCCTTCTGAACTTGATGTTCTTGAATCTCTTAGCCATATAAGCCATGGTTGGATTATCCATGCTTTCAATCTCTTCTATTGTGTAGAAGTCTTCATCTTCAACATCTTTGAGCTGCAGAACCACCTTCTCCTCATCATCCAACACCTCTTCAATCTTCAATGGTGGTACTTGTGTTGGTTGTGAACTTTGTGAGGATTCACTTGGACAGGCTACTTGTGGTTCATGAGCTACAAGGGCTCCTGACATGTTTGCCAACTTTCCTTTGGTTCCAGTTTGAATAGCTCCCTTTTGAAAGAGTTCGAGTTCGTATGATTTGAGCACACCATAAAGAGTTTCTAGAGAGACATCGCTCAAGTTTCTTCCTTCTCTTATGGCTGTGACTTTGTGCTCAAGATGCTCAAGAAGAGTGAGCAGAAATTTGATGTTAATCTCCTTTCTATCATAGAACTTCCCATGAATTTGTAACTCAGCTATTAGCTTACTGAACCTTTCAAACATGTGTGTGAGTTCATCGCTTGGCTTGGCCATGAAGGCTTCATATTGTGATACAAGGATTTGCCTTTGATTTTCTCGGACCTCTTCACTTCCTTCACACAGCAGCTCTATCTTGCTCCACATCTCTTTTGCAGATGAACATTCCATGACATTACCACACATGGCTTTGTCTAAAGTGAGAGAGCCGAGTAAGATAAGTTGTAAGTAGTCATCCAAGGCTACATTCTCCTTTTCGGTCTCTGTGTATTCTGAAGGCCTCTTGGCAACCCAATGGGCTGGAATGACTTTGTCATTTATAGTAGCAACAGCTACTTCCTTTTGAGGAATAAAGGGGCCGTTCTCATGGATTCCCAAGTATAGTGGATGGGCAGCTTCGATAAATAACAAGATCTTTCTTTTCCAGAAATTGTAGTTCTCTTTATCAAAGACTGGAATCTTGATACCACTTGACTTCTGAACGCTCGTCATGTTCTTCAGATTTGTATATCAATCTGTTACTCTGATACCAGTTGTTGGTCCGGGAGTATATTACAGAAGGGGGGTTGAATGCAATATAGATAATTTCAAATCTTTAGCTCAACAACAATGATAAAGATTGTAAACTATCTAGATAAGAATTGCAAACACAAGTAGTAATTTAAGATGTTCTCACAAAATAAATGTTTTATTTATTTTGTAATGTGTTGCTACAACCTCGAGAAAAATGGTTTTCTCAATCTTCGACTTCTTGTGAGAATCCCTTACAGAAAGAATGAAAGATGTGTCTTTATATAGACTAATCTTCCTTTTGCATCTCAGTCACATGGGTGGCGGAGCTGTTGTCATTTTCAAGTGACAGCTCCTCACAATTTGCGCACACATGTGACCTTTCCTAAAAATGCTATACAAACAGAGTTATCTTTAAGCATAAGGCATTCTGGGTTTTTTCTAAAATTAGCTATAACAATTCTAGTAGATGCAGACTTGTCATACTCTTGAATTATCGAGCCTCGTCTTGTGATCTCTCAAGCTTCTGTCGTAGTCTTGCAGGCCTGCTACAATCTTTGATGAATTGCAACAAATCTGTTTCTCAAACATCTAAACTGTCACGGGGGTTTGACTGAGATAAAATCCCCAAATCAAATAATTCGGTGAGACAGTAACTCTTGCCGCCAAGTTTGCTATCATAGGAATATTCAGTAGTTGAAAATATGAGCTCTCGCCAATGTTGTTGTCAGAACTCCAAACTTGCTGTCAAGTGTGAGAATGTTGCTGTCCCCTGCTTCAGCCAATGTTGCTGTCAAATGAAACTTACTGTCGTGACCTTGCAACATGCAGTCTTCTTGTAACGTTACCATCAATGTATTGACAGTAACTTTATTATTGCTATCGAACTGATGTATTTTCTTGAGGCTTTAACATATCAATGAACTTCTTCCAAGATACATACTTATTACATTACAACAATTATTTGATTACAAGAACACATTCTGGCTGTGACAGTATGTTCTACTTAGCCTATACAAATAAACTAAGTACTAGTTAAGTTGTCTCTACGCTATCACCCATAAATCCTAATACTACTACATCTGTATATCAGTTTTGAGATCAAGTTGATTAAACTAGTTATTCATGCACCTAATTTGATAAAATAAATTTATTTTAACAATTTTCTAACGATTAATTCCTTACATCAAGTATAAATTTAGTTATATATATATATATATGGAAATCATTATTTTTTTTTCTATTCTGGTATACTTCCCAAATTTTTCTCAAATAATATGACATGACACATGGCACAATTTAATTTGTGATGCATATGAATGCACGCGAATTTTAATTTTATAATTAGGAAATTTACCAATCTTAAGTATGATACATAAGCATTTGGGGAATTTTTTTGGAATATTTAGCATTTTCCTACTTTTATTGATAAGATGCACTTTTAATAATAAAATACTGTAGTAAATAAGAAATGAATGTAAGGAAATATTATGAAAGAAAGAAATACTTATCCATTCCTAAATTACTATTAATCAAATTTTTGTATAATATTTCAGAATTGAATTAGGAGACTATCAAATTTACGCTAATGCAACACTATTCTGTGTCTAAGGCAACACTAGAAATGTGTTGCATTAAATCTTTTATGATTTTGTGTTTTCTCTAATCTTTCCTAGTTGACACAAGCATTGATCAATGTACCGGTAGGAAGTATGCACATTTGGAAAGATAATATGCATATTGAATTAATTAATTGCTTGAAAATTCTAATGTTTTTACAAATTGTCATTGCGTATTTTTTTAGTCTGTTACTTACAGTTATGTTACGATCGCTTTAATTTTTATATTATATATAGTTATATGTCACTGTTTTACTTATAGGAAAGTGATCAAAACTTTACACTTAGTTACCAAAAGAGACAACCTTATTTTAAAGTAATTCTAAACCAAATTATCTAAGCCATTCATTTGTAATAATCCTGTTATAAGTGAGAAAATTAGGAAAATTGAGGCCAATGTACATCTGATCCCAAGAGCTAGCTATCCTCTGTTAATACAGATATAGATATGTATATAGTGCATGTAAGTACTGAAGTGTAAAATTGTAGCTAGTGTGGTCGTCTGACACCAGCCATTGCGTGGCTCCGCCACAGCATGCCATATTTTTATTTTCTTTCTTCTATCATCTATGGGACTTTATTTTGATTTCTGAGTGTGGGCGTATTGTTTGCCATAGAGAGAGTTGAGAAGGGAAACCGGCTCATAGAGAGAGTTGAAAGTACAGCCCATAAAATTTTAACAGTCGGATCAAGTGGTAAAGCAAAATGCATGGTATAGTCTTTTTTTTCTAAGGATACTGGATAGAGAATATTTTACACATCGGCATATTTAATTTATTTTTATATTAGAAAAAGTAATTTAAAATTTTAACGTTTATTTTTTTAACACAAAAACAACTTTTATTCAATAAGCAGAATCAAATAACAGAGTCCCCAACATGAAATCTGGAAGAGAAGTAAAAATATTGAAGCAAGTATAACTAGTGGAACAAGGACCACGCGCCAACAAATGGGCAGCCTTGTTGGTATGTTTTCGAACGTGAGAAAGAGAAATATCCATTCTGTTATATAACAATTGTTTGCAGCTGGCAATGACATTGCCTACTTCCAATCGGTTTGATCTTGAACTCTTGATTGCTGAGACCGTTAGAAGAGAATCCGTTTCAACGTCAACTTCCAAAATTAAAAGTGAATGAATACAAGTTAGTGCTTCAAAGACCGACACCTTACCTAAAAATTTCTTAGTCTTCCCTCGGATAAAGAGACCTATATGATCACGAATAACAATTCCAATGGAGAAAAAGTCCTCCTCCTTGTACACAAAAGCATCTACATTTACTTCTAACAGTTCCTCATTCGTGGTTAAAGTAATGTTCCTTGCCTCTGAATGTGTAAGCTTAGATTTTGCTTATTGCCAGTCCACAATCTGCTTTAAATTACATTCTACAGCCACCTTAGCCCTAACAAGCTTATTATCCCATACTAACTTATTCCGAAAAAACCAAATTCCCCACAAGACAGAAACCATTTTTACCATCGCTTTTTTTTTTCCATACTGAACATATCAAGTAGCCATTCGAAAATTGTTTGCTCCGCCTGTAAATTAAAATCAAGGCCTACCTCATTCCAGCAGCTTGTAGCAAAATAGCAGTGAAAAAATATATACTCCCCTTAAGACACGCGTGAAAGATTACAATACGAAGTATACTCCCCTTAATGTCCAGTAGGCAAGCACTGTTATTGCACAGCATTACAATAGCTCTTTTAATAAAAATTTAACAATTTTAAATTATCTATGTTTTTTAGAACTTCCTTGATTCGAAGAATAGTTATTATTAATTTTAAATTTAATACATTTTCACAGTTTTGTGATAGCAAACGAGAAAAATATCTGTGAATGGCTAAATAAGTTGATAGAATTTATTGTATTTCAAAGAAATTTACTTATAAAAATATAAGTTCCGTAAGAAAACAAAATCAATGGAAGTTTTGTAATCATATTTACAATATTAAATGTACTGCATATTTATTTAAGTCCCCAAAATACGCAGGACATTTTTCTCTTAAACTAATAATAGATTGCTTATTAATTATGATGAATGAAACTTGCTTTTACTTTATTTTAAAATAAAATCCTTATCTATCGTGTGAACGACTTAAATGCCTGCCCAAAATTTGTAATGGATTTAATTTTAGGCCCATGGATATTGAGAGGCCCAATTAAGGTGGTTTGGGTAATAGCTGTTGAGTTTCAGTTTTGGAGGTAGCTGTGGAGGTGCTGTTTTTAGGGAAGCTGTGCAGGTGCTGTTTTGAGGGAAGCTGTGCAGGTGCTGTTTACAGCTCCGCCTCTGTCTAACAGAAGTAAAGTTTGACAAGGACTCTTGTTCCTAAACTTTAGGAGCACGGGAATGCACTCAAAAAATGTACTTTGAGATGGATTCTACTACATCAAATGGGATATACACGTTATACACATCATATATGTATATACATGTGGATAATATACATGGATAAATGGACTTCTAGTGGTATACTTAAAGTAGGACTCTTACTTCTACACAAACACTTAAAGATCAGCATTGGAGGAAGGATAAAATACATCAAAAACGTGGCTTATTGCTCAAGAAAGGAGTCCATGGCCTACAGAACTACATCGGGGCTTGATTCCTATAAATAGGATATGTAGGCAGCTGGCAAGGGGGTTGGTATTTTCACTTCTCTCTACACAAGGCACGTGTAACCTTGGTGATACTTTCCCGGGCATATCTTGGCCGAAAATTAATGTCATATTGTCCGGTAACCTTGCCGATTCAGTCCCAAAACACCATAAATCTCCACCCGCTCCGGCAGTTGGAGCTGTAGTGCGAAGCTGAAGCTGCGGACGTGCGAACCTACTTCAACGTCCGATATCCAAGGACAAATTCGGTTATTCCAGCGATATTCTCTCGGGGTGTTGTTGCGGAATTTTCTCACAACCTTTTTGGCGCTAGAAGGAGGGGATCTCTGATCTTTTGAGAAGAACAATCTCTATAAGCTCCGGCGATGATCGTACCTTGAAGAACGATCGAGGTAATCTTGAAAATGTGCCCGAGAATGAATTCTCGAGAAAGAATTTCACGGATTAAATTCCAAATAAGGGCAGGAGAATCATTACTCTAAAAAAATCCGAAAAATTGGAGAAACGGAGGAGAAATCATGGCTTGTTGGAGAAAAGGCGAAGAAGAAGGGAGGTAATCACCTTTATACTAGTCATTTAATGGTGAAAATGCATAAAGGATGATATATGACTCAAAGATGCACACATTTATGGCTTGATGGAAGAGACATGAAAAGAATGGCCGGAAAATGAAGTTTTCGGATGTTAATTTTCGTCAAAAATATCCAGAAATGGGGTTCCGTTATGAGAGCTTCTATGACCCGGGAGCTTCTCATGTCAGGGGTGCTGATATGTTTAACTAGCCAGGTGAAGCTGAACATCCACCTACTAATGGAGGTACGACCATCTAAAGAGGTTTGGTCGAGAGTTTCTAATGGAAAAGACAGGAGAGACCTCAATCTCGAGGTTGCACCTATGGAAGAAGGTTTTCGTAATGTACCCCCAAATACTTCATCTTAGCATATGATAAGGAGATTGTTATGGTCAGAAAATGGTGAATCTCAACTTAGAGGTTCAATCGGTTGGAGGTTCAATCTCAATGTAAATGAGATAACACCCCGAGTTATCTAAAAATTCTGGAATTTGTATACGGTCCCCAGCTAGAGCTGAAGAGGGAAGCTTTGAACACAAAGCTTGCCCAGGAAAGGTCTGCTCAGAAGGAAAGAAGGAAGGAAGCCTATGAAGCTGGCTACAACATTGCCATCAACGACTATATCAAATCCACTCACCTCAGGTTCCCTGACCTAGACTGGTCCCAGCTTGGCGAAGATGCTGTTAAAGCGGTGGAGGATATCAAGAAAAATGAGGCTACCAAAATCAGGGTGGATAAAGTGAATCCAGCTGTTAAGGAGAATGAGATGGAGGTTCCCATAAAAGAGACAGCTGAAGCTCAGGCAAATGCCTCCAACATAGCTGCTCCCATTTCCCCTCCTCCAACAATCCAGGAACACGCCGATTGAAGGTGAACCTGCATGGGAAGGAAGGTGAAGCATGTTACCATATAGCCTTAATGGAGGAACCTCACGATGAAGGTTCCAGTTTTTCGGGGGGTAACCACCCATGGCATTGATGAAAATGGCTGCTCTAATGAAGGATAATAAGGGCAAGGCACACCATGTGGAAGTTATAAAAAAAAGTGCAAGGGAACCTCGCGAAGTTCTTGGTTGGTCATGTGGCAGCACCTACAGAAGTAGGTGAAAGAAACTTATAGGGGTGCTCATAGCGGAAGTTTCACCAATAGTGGAAGGTTGAAGGTCAGAATATCTAGTTGAAGGCATTGAGCAAAGGTGCCAAGGTATGATCTAGGTGATGTTGAAGCTCCAACAAAATAGGCATAAGGGAAGCTAAAGGCGAATTGGTACCTCTTATAGACTCAAAGAGGAGTGGCCCATTCTAAAAAATACAGCATGAGGGACTTATGAAGCATCTAAGGTGCTCAATTAATAAAGGAGCCAACAATAAGGTTAAAAGAGGAAGCTCTTGGAAAGGAACCATCTCAGCTCGTGAAAGCTTCAAGCAATATAATTATATGATGATCATCATGGTGAAGAATCCCGAGGCGGTTCTCAACTGTAAGCCTTTTAGGCATGATAAGTTGGAAGGTGTCTCACAAAGAGGTTCTGCTGCTATAAGCTTCTCGAATATTGGAAGCTGGGATTTAGGGATACCTCATGGAAGGAATTGCAGAAGGAGCCAATGATAATAATCTCAATCAGGATCTGGGAATTTAGCTACTGGATAAAGAAGAAGGTACGAATGACCTCTCGATTACTAAAGGAAGTTGTGCGAGGTTCACATATGGAGCTACCTACCAATCAGCGGATGCAGAATGGAAATACATGTTAAAGGCATGTAAGCACGAACCTCTCAAGGGAAAAATCACCAGAGGCTATGGAAGTTTGAGAAATAATGGAGCTACACCTTTGTACGCTAAGGTAGTGGAAGGAAATCAGGTGTGACTGAAGACACCATCTCAATATTGGTAGAGGTCAGTAATCCTAATAAAATCTGAAGGATCGAAAGGCAACCTGGGTCGCACATGAGCGAAATATTCATCTCAATTTCGAAGGTGAACTTTACAAGGAGATTGTTATCTATCAAGAGGTAGCTCCCCCCAAGGCACTATCATTGGCAGCTTTCTTGTTAAAAGGTTGCATGTTGATTGGATTCAGCTGTAAAAACCCTGATTTTTGTACTATTGTAAAACGACTTGGATGAATATTAATTTCATTACTTAAGGGAAATGATTCTAATCACCACTTATGTATGATGGATATTTAAGATTTGAGTTCATATTATGATTTCTTAAGCGAAATAAGTGTATGTAAAAGTCATCGGAATTTGAAAAATCCCAACGACCCACGTTTTTATGAGATATCGATAAATGCGAGTATTATGACAAGCCAAGGGTTATATAATTCAAAGCTGATCATGCAACCAAGGTATTAAGATAAGGAAATAAGAATATTGGAAGGTTACTTGGAAAAGTTTTTACACCAAAAGCATTTTTAAGGATTAATGGAGATTAGCATGGAAATTAAAGAATAATTATGGAAAAATGATAAAGATGGCAAGATCTTAGGTAAATTCCATGCATGCAAACCCCATGCAAGCTCCATGTAATCCATGCAAACAACCTAGTTAGAAACCAACCAAGTTATTAGAATTTAGTTAGAAAACAAGTTCCTTGAAACAAGCTTAGTTGGCTACTTTGTCAAAACTGCTATTTTGCTTTTAGACTTTGATGACCACAAGGACATACACCATACCTTGGCAAGGCTAGCAGCTGATATACACCACAATACATTTCATTTTATTACACCTTACAAGTAGCAAAAGCAAGTTTTCTCCCTTTTTTCTTTCAAGCAGTTCGGACTTTTCAGAG
This sequence comes from Saposhnikovia divaricata, assembly GCA_036435485.1. Classification (NCBI taxonomy): domain Eukaryota; kingdom Viridiplantae; phylum Streptophyta; class Magnoliopsida; order Apiales; family Apiaceae; genus Saposhnikovia; species Saposhnikovia divaricata. The sequence continues at coordinate 20,917,973 of JAZHRN010000131.1, forward strand.
GCAGGGGTCTTGGCGATTTTTTTTCACCTAGTTCTACTCATCTAAAAATCATGAAAAATATAACGGAGCTTCTACACATCAAGATGAAGTTGTGGATTTAATTTCATAATTTTTGAAGATCGTTTGGATGGGTAAATAAATTCGAGAAGTTCATCCTATTTTTCCCCTAAGCACCTCGAATTTTTGGAGTTTTGAGATTTCAAAATCCATCTTCCACCCCTTGTTAAATCTCCAAACTTTTATGGTAAGTATTACATTTCATATAATGGATCTCCTAGAAATCTTAGCTTCAATCTCCACTTTTTCCATTTTCAAATAAATCATTCAAGTGGAGGGTGAATAGTAACCTTCATGGACTAATGTTGTTTTTCTTGATTCTTTGGTTTATCTAAGCTAGATGAAGCACACCCCAAGGACAAATAAAGGTTTATTAGGTTCTTAACACTCCAAGGAAGGTATAAAATCTCACACCCATCTTAAGTTTTTGAGTTTTAAGATTTATATGGAATTTGGATGAAAGATTGTACACGATTAAGTGGGTCTTGAAGTTATAACCTCTTTAATGATTGTGTAAATCTTGGATAATGATAAGTGGATAATACCACTGGTCTTAGAGACCCTAAATGATGTTTATATGATCTTGATGTGGTGTGGTTGCTTTAAGTGGTTTAATGGAATTTATGGAATTTGGAATGATCGTTATATAGCCGTTATAATGCCAGAATTACGTTAGGTTAATTTTTACAGAAAACCCCGAATGTGTAATATGCTATTTTTGAACCAAACTGATTGAAAACATGAAGATATGATCTTGTAGTTTACTTGAGAATTTGAATCGCCTAAAAATGATTTACGGTTTAGGAATTACACTCGAATTAGTAAAATCGGTTAAAACGAATGAATCGTGCACAACCACTGACATTGCAGTGACATTCTGACCTCTTGTAAAAAGAATAATATTATGAAAATTTTTGTGACACTAGCTCTTACAGTAATAAAGATTTTCCAAAAAGAATCAAGTCAAAATATTAATTTTTTGATTTACTAAAAATCGTGGAGTCGGGACTGCGCAAGTAACATTCCTGCAGAAAAGAGTGTTGTTTAAGGACTTGGTTAAGGACCTTATGGAAATCCTTGATATGTGCAAAAATTATATTTGGACCTCTATTCAGTGGGGAAAACATGAGAAAAAGAATTTTGTAAAAATGATTCTTTTCGATTTTATAAAAATGTTCGAATGAAAGTTGCGCGAGTGAAATACACTTTTAGGGGACGAGCGAATATAATCGAACGAAACCGAAACTCGACCCGGATAAAATCGGTAATTTTAATTCGGTCAAGGAACGCTATCATAAGCATGTAAGTGTAACATGGACATTAAGGATCCCTTAAGGAAATTGGTTTCGTTAAATAAACCTAGGATAAATGGTTCGAATACGAAACTGACCCTACTATTTCCTTGATTGATTATAGATCGTCGCCCTAGCACGTGCCTACTTCCCCCACAGATTCAGTCAGGCAAGTTTTCTATACCAAACTTTAAGTATGCTTTAAAACTGTTGTTGTTGTGATATAAATGCATGCATTGTCTTAAATATTACTGTTTTGAGAAAAAGCTTATATGTGCATGCTTGATTCTGAAAGTACTTGTGAATTTTCTTATGCATATATATACACCCAATGACTTATGCGTATATATATAGTGATGTTAAGGCTCGGGTAGAGCGTAAGTACTTTCGTTATAAATTGGGATTCGGAGTATTTTTCAAAACCCGGTAACCCCGGAGGCGTATATTTTCAAGAAACGCTTATGATCCGATGATTTAAAAATCTATGAATATCGGAATTATTTTATTCTTAAATAAACATTATTTAGAAATATTTATTTATTATGAATGAATATTATTTTAAATATTCATTTAAAGTTAATTTATTTAATTATTTAATTATTTAATTAATTATTCATTTATTTAATAATTAATTAATTATTACTTATTTAAAAAAATTTTAAAAAATGTTAAAATTATTTAAAAATTATTTTAAATATTTTCTAACCTTTAGAAAAATATCAGGGGTTCTCAAATATTTTTATAATTACCCATACCTCGTAAATACCACCCCAACGGCTCGCGAACTTATCAAAACTTGAGAACCCAAGGCTTTGGGAGCTACTACAAATATTTTCTCCCTTCGCTGCAACTGAAGAGGTGACTCTGCCTTATCAAGGGGAGTCAGGTTTTAGAAATTCTTAAGAAAACTCCGAATAACTCCCAAGTTGAATTAAAAAGAATTCCCTGAGTAGAGAAAATCAGTTGACAGAGGTCAACTTGTGTGATGAACATACTTCCATGTTTTCTTTCGGAAGTGTCGCAGTTTTAAAAAGGTATCAAAGTTGGTTTAATGGCTCCGGGACTGGATGTTATTTTGGATGGGAAGCGACTCGTGGGTTGCAGGCCCATCCTGGAAGTGCGTATACCGAAGTGTAAGAGATGGCAGGTGGCCTGTCCATCAAGGTATATGTACTGGATGAAGAAACTTGCCAGTAGGCAAGTCAATTATAAGACCCATAGATGGTCGGGCCACGGCCTCCATAGTAGGTATGTCACCCGTCTACTAGTAGCGAAGTGTTGATTATTTTGCGGTACAGAGGCTGATCACCTTGTACCGTGGTTATCCGGTATAGTCCCATCTTTCCAATTGGAATTGTGCTGCTACACTGTACTGAGGGCCCAGGTGCACCGGTACCGATAGTTTAGTCAGTGTTGAATTCATCGTGCAAGATTTTGGAAATCCGAACCATCTGTTTTAAAAATAACTCAGGGAAAGTTACTATGGTTGAAAAAAGTTTATATGATATTACTCATGTTTTCAAACGAAAGACAATTTTTACAGTACTATTATTATTATTTTGCTGAGCTTATGCTCACACTTGTTTCCTATATATATATCATCAACAACAATAGGTAGTCATGGCAAGGACATACCAGACCGCCAAGAAGCGCGTGGGAAACGCACAGCTGTTCCGTAGGTTGTTCGGACCCCGGATGCCCCTGCCTCAGGTGAGAAGACTTAGTAGGATAGGTTGCCAACTTAGAATGGTTAGGTTTTTGTACAAGTATGAATTGTGTAAACTTTTGAAAACCAGAAAACTATCCTGCTCTCACTATCACCTCAGGTAGTAGTTTTTGATGGATTATCAACCTTTTCTAAGACGAAACATTTGGTTTGTAATAACTTTTAACTTTGGTCTGTACCCAGAACCTTAAGTAAAGTCTTGCTTTCGCTCTGAGCTTATAACCTGTGATGGATATTATTTATTTAGGGGACACTGCCAACGTGGAATATAAATTAGTAAAATGGTTAATAATCAGGGATGGTAATTGATAAAATTGGAATCTTGATTGGCGTAACAACCTGGATCGTTGACCCCGGATCTAGGGGTGTTACATCAGCTGTAGGAGCAGCTTCTTCGGATTTCACCTATTGGTTGCAGGTTGATTGGTTTCAGCTGCAGGAGCAGCTTCCTTGGTATTAACATGCTGGTTGCAGGTTGATTGGTTTTAGCTGTGTGTAGCAGCTTTTTGGTATTCACCTGCTGGTTGCAGGTTGATTTAATTCAGCTACCAGTCGTAGCTGTATTGGTGTTCACCTATGGGTTCAGCTTCATTGGCTTCATATGCTGGCTATAGGTTCATTCTTTTTACCAGCTGCTGTAGGTACGAGTTGCAGGTTCATTCGCACTCACCTGTGAGTTGTAACTTCATTGGTATTCGCTTATAAACAATAATGGATTTCATGGAGGGGCATGGATCTGGACTATGGATTTCATTGGGGGGTTAGGCTCATGACATGCTGAAATATCTTAGGGTTCACATTCTTGAGGAGCTTCCCTATATTCTCTAGCTCGCGATATTTAAGCGTGGCTTGGACGGATTTGGATATTGGAATTGTGGAGAAACCTCTTCGGTAGACACCTTTGGGTAGGGATTCGGTAGACCTATATATAGGCTTAGGAGAGATAAAACGGTTTATTAGGTATGACTGTCACGCTTAGGTTTAGGTTTTGATATGTTTAGTTGTCATTAATATGTGTGTCTTATGTGGATTATATGTTTACATGATCTATGTGGATTATATGTTTATGTGTTTACGTGCTCCTTGTTTATATGCTACATATGTGAATATTCCATGCCTGAATGGATGAATCTAGCTCTTCATTATCGTTAGTCATATGTCAAGTAACTAGGAGGGTAGTGGGAGAATGGACCTGCTAGGTAGATCCTCTTAAGTATGAACCTCTTAGGTACGAACCTCCACGGGGAGTATGGACCAGGCTCGCGAAGTTCCTATGCTTATAGGATCGCGAGGTGCCTTGATGGAGCCAGGCTCGCGGAGTCTCTTGGCATATGGATTGGAATTCGGATTGTACTATGAGCTCATCAAACCCTTGGTCCGGTAGTGAAGCGCTTTCATTTTTTGAAAATTTTTACGTCAAGGGAATGGTGTTTAAAAGCATATGGAGATTTGATACGAGTTATACCTAGAAGAATCTTAAAAGGCCAAGTTCTGGAAGTGTGGTCTAGCTACAACTACTTATGATTTATTGAGATTCAGGTACAGCTGCTGGTTTTTTGACCAACTGCTTCTGAGCTGATCAACATATTTGGGATTCAAGCTGGAGAAGGTTTTGCATGTCATATCGCAAGGAAATCTAATAGCTCGGGGGTACATCATATTTTCGTGGAAGAGCTGGCAGATTGGAAAAGAGGTTCTCACCATGAGCTTGCAGAGAGGGAGCTTCTACCAAATAGGTTCGACGGTCGAACCTGATCTAAAGCAGAACCATAAGAAAGCAGATAAGTTCTATTTTCATGATTTTACATATTCATTATCATTCATGTTTTGTGTGCGTATAAGGAAATTTTTCATAGCGTCAAGCTAAAACCATCATTCGAACCTCATATTTTCAAATGGATCATTATCTAAATGTGCATATCTCATGATTTCAAGGAAGCAAGTTTGCATGGATTTATAAAGAAAAGGTCATCATTCCATATACATTTATTAAATTATGCATGGTTTTCAAAAGGTGTTTTCAAAGTTGCTAGCTGAAGCTGTCAGGTAGGTACTTAGGCACGCTGTATGCCCCATAATGTGACCACTTGGAAAGACATAGCAACAATTGAGGAGGTCTACATGGCATTCCATTGGTCCCTCTTGTGATACGTATATGGAATCAATTATAACTTACAAACGCTTGGAGTATCCCAAGGTTTATGGGAAAGGTCTGGAAAGTCCCATGATGCTGGGCATCATAGGAGAAGTCCTCAAAATACTGAACAAAATCTTTGGAGGTCCATTGTGATAAGTTCGTGGAAATTTCTGAAAATTGTGGCATTATGTCTTGAAGATTGTGTTCGCCAAGGTTCTGCTTGATTGTAGAGGCAGCAACGGATTTATATACAAAATCATTTGCACTTGCATACTTGCATGGATGTTTTCTATGTGTATGAGCTGTATGCATTATATAGGTGAGCTATTTAGCTCATGTTACTAATCACCGTTTCTAGTTATTGTCGTAGCTCAGGTTTGGAATGTTGAGGTATCTTTGCAACAGCAGGAGCTCCATACGGAAGCTCCATGGTATGGCTCATGAGGAATTCTTACACGAAGGTTATCTTAGCAGGAGAAAGGAGCATCTCGAGGAATCAGATTATGGTTTTAAAGGAAAAATGCCGGAAGCTAGTAGGTTCATGTACGAAGCTGAGGAAGCTTATAACTGGAGCTGGAGTGTCGTACGTGATCTAAGGTATAAGGAAGGGTTTCATTTAAGGATTCAGATTGAGGTACCCATGCGGAAGCATTGTGCTTCCTGTTTCTTACGCCGAGTTTGCTCATGTAAGCTTGGAAGTGCGGTGCTGAAGCTATGTATCTATCTGAGAAGGTAAGGAAGGATTGGAACTCTTCTTTTATATAGGTTCCTTTCGCATTTCATGACATCAAGGAACCGGGGGGTAGTTGTTGTGCCCAAAATTTGTAATGGATTTAATTTTAGGCCCATGGATATTGAGAGGCCCAATTAAGGTGGTTTGGGTAATAGCTGTTGAGGTTCAGTTTTGGAGGTAGCTGTGGAGGTGTTGTTTTTAGGGAAGCTGTGCAGGTGCTGTTTTGAGGAAGATGTGCAGGTGCTGTTTACAGCTCCGCCTCTATCTAACAGAAGTAAAGTTGGACAAGGACTATTGTTCCTAAACTTTAGGAGCACGGGAATGGACTCAAAAGATGTACTTTGAGATGGATTCTACTACATCAAATGGGATATACACGTTATACACATCATATATGTATATATATGTGGATAATTACATGAAAACACATGGACAAATGGACTTCTAGTGGTATACTAGAAGTAGGACTCTTATTTCTACACAAACACTTCAAGATCAGCATTGGAGGAAGGATAAAATACATCAAAAACGTGGTTTATTGCTCAAGAAAGGAGTCCATGACCTAAAAAACTACATCGGGGCTTGATTCCTATAAATAGGATATGTAGGCAGTTGGCAAGGGGGTTGGGATTTTCACTTCTCTCTACACAAGGCACGTGTAACCTTGGTGATACTTTCCCGGGCATATCTTGGCCTGAATTTAATGCCATATTGTCCGGTGACCTTGCCGATTCAGTCCCAAAACACCACAAATCTCCACCCACTCCAGCAGCTGGAGCTGTAGTGCGAAGCTGAAGCTGCGGACGTGCGAACCTGCTTCAACGTCCGATATCCAAGGATAAATTCGGTTATTCCAGTGATATTCTCTCGGGGTGTTGTTGCGGAATTTTCTCACAACACCTAGCTATTTTTTAAATTAAAGTTATCAAAATGCCTACATAGGAAGATTGTGATTCAAAATACCCGTTGAACACACATATTTGCTATGCATGTTCAATTGATGCATTTGCACATTCATGTTCTACTTAATAAGATTTTTTTTATTTCATATACGCATTTTTGGAATGCGTGTAATAATAGATTTATGCATATTACACACACGCAAGTTTTACATATGTGTACCCAACTCAAATCACAAATCATAACAATTAATAAATTTTTTGTGCAAATATATGATGGATCCACGAACATGTGATTTAGCGATGCATACGTATAGCTTGTTTTCTTGACGCTAATACTGAATAAGACAACGAATTAGCTACATTTTAATAGTTATGAGCATAATTTTTATGCGTAATCCATGAATATATATCTGTCTATATGATAAATCCTGTTGCCATTTGCATACACTTTTTACTCCCCCTAACCCAAGAGTTCATACATTATTACAATAAATGCCATTTAGTGACAATAATTCTACTACAAAGTAAAAGGGCATGTACCGGAAATATACAATTCTTGGATACAAAAGGATTTGCCAACTACTACTACAAGGTCACTTTCATTCACGTGATTTCATTTGCCCAGACAATACAGCTTCCTCAACAAACTTTATGCTCATATCAAAACTTTACATTGTATAGAGTAAATTCAAAATTTGAATGGCTTTTGATTTTTATCCACCCATTCTCTGTCTTCTCTCTCTTCTCTCCCCCTCTCTCTCGATAATACATTCAAATTTATGTTATAATGGATACTTATATATTCTTTTTCTATCTTGCAGATTTGTTATACATACATATAAGAGTATCGTATATGTGATCTGGACTACTTTTTCACGGTTAGTAATATTTTTTGTATATTTCTTATATTGATTTTCATATTTATGATTCATTGATGTATCAATTTTTGGTTGATTAAATAGTGTTGATTGTACTTTGGTAAGTGATTCTTCCTGTTTCTTGAAGATTTAGTTTTGCACTTCATCTGTTTGATAAAAGTACTGAATCAATTTTTCAATTACTTTTTCAATTACCTTTTATTACGAAAAAAGGTATACGACTTATACATAAAGTTTTGGGTTGTTACATTGAATCACTACTGTAATGATTTTGATTTATTGTAGTACACATATTTGATTACAATTGTGTGTAAATTATGAAACTATAATGATTATGATGCGTATCCAATTCAAAATTTAGTAGTTAACATTTGTAGTTTCAGTGTAATGTCCAGTTTCATTTAAAGATTTGCATATCAAATGTTTGATTGTTGTTTTTAGAGATTTTACAATTATTTTTTATTTTTTAAACCAAGGATAAGTCTTTTTATAGCCATATCATATGCACGTTTTATATATTGGAGAGATAAGATAGTAGTTTATATTTTGGAGTTGTTTGTTTATAAATTGTACTATCAATTTTAATTTGGATAAGTAAGATGTTTTGGCTATGGGTAATATTTGTTTTCCGATTTGCAGTTGACATTCAAGTATGATATCAAGCAAGAAAGTAGCAGCCCTTCCCATGTTTCATTGACAATATATGACTTCTTTTAGGTGCTATTCTCTGAGGTTGGCGAGTTAAGAAGATATTCAATTCATTATGACAAGAGCGGAAGATCAAAGGTACCATGACTGGTTTTGGTTACTCTGGTTCTATTGAAGATTTAGGTTACTCTGGTTCTATTGAAGAAATATTACTATGTGGTAGTGGCTTAGTATAAAGTGTTTATCTTAGGGAACTGCCGAAGTTGCTTTCGCACGTCAATCAGATGCTTTTGTTGTTGTGAAGAAATACAACGGTGTCCAGCTTGATGGGAAACCCATGAAGATTGAGATGGTTGGAGTGAAGTTAGTTGCCCTGCTAACATTGCTATGCCGCCAACTATAAATGGCTTTCAAGGAAATACTGGCGGGGCTTTTCGGAGGTAAACTATTTTACCCCGCTTCCTCATTGCACGCTCTTTACTTTCATCTACTTTGCTGGCAGTACAAGTGTTATTCATAATTTATCCCATCTACAAGACTACAACTATGATAAAAGAATGTCCTTGATGACATACATAGTTTCCATTTCTTTTTGTTTAATAAATTTAAAATCCATTCTGTAGAGGACAAGGAGAGAAGGTGTCTCCTGAAGATCTTGATGCTGATTTAGAAAAGTATCATCAAGAGGCTATGCAGTTAAACTAAAGGCCATTAGTGATCTCCATTAGGGGCATCCTGCTGTTCTGCTGATGTGTGTTTTTGAATTTTTTTTATTATCATGCAACTATCTTTAGTCAGTGTACACATCACCGTGATGAGAAGTCTTAGATGTTGGATAGAGCTTAATTAGTTACAATTGTCCTTAATTTTGGTCCACAGAGAAAAGAAGGATTTGTAGTTGCTACTAAATGGTTTAGTTGCACCTAGATTCGGTTTCTTCCGGGTTGTATTGGTGGTCATGTTGCCATATTATGTGGATATGTGAAATTTTATATAGTTGGAACTGCAGTTGTGCCATGTTTTATGGACTTGAGTTGCATTAGAAGTATAATTTTCTTCTTTGAAATACATGTTTTGGTACATCTGCACTCGACAGTTTAGTGTACCCTTCTGCTGAAACCGATGCTGTGTTTGGCAGGAAAGAGTGAAATTTTAATTGTTTCATATAAGTTGGTGATGAACAATTATTCTTTTACTTGCCAAACATCAGCAATAGGTGAGTTTGCATGAAAAGTACTGAAAATTGCACCAGTTTGTGCAGCAAAATTTGATGTTTTTATTTGTTATTACATTCTATATATTTGTTGAAATTTAAGCTGAGAGGTCAAATTTACTTGGGAATGAATGCTCAATTTACACTTTTTCCTTCACTTTTTTTTATCAATGAATATGCAAATGCAACTCCATACTTTTGCACTTTCAAATTATATGGTTCTATGGAACATATAAACAATCATATGCACTCTCATATCTATCTATATGATCTTGATGCATATACGTGTGTGACACTTTGTTTGATGTAAATAATATAGAATTGGAAATAATCAATTTTAAAGAATGAGTAGGAATGAAGAGTGTTTTAACAAAAAATTAGCTCTACTGTTTTGTATATAATTTTGTGTACTAGAGTATTAGTGTGATGACTTTGAATGTCAGAGTTGAGCTTGTTGGAAAAATTAAGTAATATTCTTAAAGCTCACGAGAGTTGTTGTTGTCTTTTTAATTATATTTATAGATTTACTTCTTCTCCTTTATTAAAATTTAAATCACTATTTTTCCAAAATTTGTATAATGTTACATTATATACAAAATACAAATAAATTCATAATATATATACAAAAATACATATATTTTCACAATTAATAGATCAAAATAGTGATTTAGACATTAAAATTTTGTAGTGTTGCGTCATTTAAAAAATTTGTTCCATGAATTTAGCAAAATTGACACATCAAAATGTGATAATATATTTTTAATAGTTAATTCTTTTATATAAAAAGCGAGGTATCGCCGGAGGCGAGCCGAGAAATCTTTGTAATAATTTTTTTTTTGTATAAAATCAACATACTTTTATTAATAAAATAAAACTTTGAAATTATATTTTTCAAAGTTGTCATCGTTCGAGAATTTTTGAATACAAAATATTGTAGATAGTAGATAATAGGTACATAATCAGTGAATTGGGAATGTGAATTCCATCAAACTGATGTGTTGGTAATGTGAATTGAGAACTATAAATTATTTGCAAAAAAATAAATAGAAAAAGAAAAAAAATTATAAATGTAAATTGTGGATTTTTTTTAGTTTTCATATAAATCATTTAAATTAAGTAGCAATTTAAATTTTATAAAGCCACAGCGTAGCGGGCATAAATACTAGTATATATATAGAACCAAGTATCCCGTAAAAAAATGGTGATATGGAATTGAAATCATATATTAATGATTAATTGTATTTTGGTAATTTAATGAGTTAAATGCTAATTGATTCTTATTTTTGAGGTTTTGACTTTAAGTGGTCTAATTGATTGTGTTTTATTTTTGGTTTGATTTTTTATTTTGAAAAGTCTTAAATACTACTATTGTACCATTTTATATGGTTGTTGTACCTCTGAGGGTGTGCCATTTATTGTGGCTTTTTGGACCAATATTGGGTTAATTCGATGTCGTCTTTTGACGAGTTGGATCATTATTTATGAGTATTATTTTGTCATATTTGTAATCGACTCCAAGAGGCCGGTATAATAAACTACTTATTGTGAGTTATGACTATTAGTTAATTGTTTGTATGTGTGTGTACTTAAATTTTATAGATCTAAATGTGTGTTACTGTGTCTAATCAAAGGGTTTCCATTTGATTACATTTTATTTTTATAGTTGATTAGAGTTTACTTTTATTTTTTATTGTAATAATGTTTTTAATATCACTAGGATTTAGGAATAATTTTTGCTGTGTTATTTACTTTAATATTTGTTATGGAATAAAAAGTAGGGTATATTTATTGCGTATTGAATGCTAGGGTTAAGGGGAGCTTCGAGCTTTAATGGCTGATCAAGTGTTTCGTGACTTAACTCGGGTCCTCATAAGATGCCTACGTATCTTGCAATATATCAAGAATCAAGCCAAAAAAATGTAGTTCTAGATGTGAAGGAGCAGGTCCTTATATAGGTGATGAAAACCCTAGAGTTAGAGTTGAATTAGGAGACTTGGTGGGCAAGTCACAGCCTTGGCCCAATTCTAGATCCTTCCAAAGGATAGATGGATAAGTATTGGAATTATATGCCTTGAAGACCACTCCTGATATGATTTGGTTTCCTTGTTGACTCAAATACGGGGTCTTTTATTTGGCTGATTTTATAACTACGAATTTATTATCATTATTAAGGTTTTGGGCCTCGTAATTGGGCTTTGACCTTGGACCAACTTAGGTTCATTTAATGCAACATTAAATGTGTTTTTAGGACTTACTTTCAGCCCATATCATTTGCCCCCCAACTTCTAGGAAAACTAATCAGGTTTTCGTGGAAGTTATAATTGTCTTCTTCGAGACTCGGGGACATTTATATCCCTTACCTAGGACTCCTTATTTTTCGTACCCTCATATGGGGATTTTGATTTACACTAGTGTTTCACATATACCGCCTTATTGTAAAGTGTGGAGCGACCTACACTTTTACGACGATTTGCCTTATTCGAGGTTTTAACTTGTGTCTTGTGCTTGCTTTTAGCAATTTTTGGCACTTTTATAGAGCTTTTATGCATTATTAGCATAAATTATTGCTCAATTTATCAAGAAAATATTTCTATAATTTTTCTCGTATTTTTCTGTACTTTTCCTAATATTTGAGGAATTTTCGTGTACTCACAGATATTTTTTCTTATTTATTCCTAATAATTTAGGAATTTTTATATACCCACGGGTATTTTCCTTAATTTTTCCTAATAATTTAGGAATTTTCGGGTACCCACAGGTGTTTTTCTTAATTTTTCCTAATAATTTAGGAATTTTCGGGTACCCACAGGTATTTTTCTTAATTTCTCGTAATAATTTAGGAATTTTCGGGTACCCACAGGTATTTTTCTTAATTTTTCCTAATAATTTAGGAATTTTCGGGTACCCACAGGTATTTTTCTTAATTTTTCCTAACAATTTAGGAATTTTCGGGTACCCACAGGTATTTTTCTTAATTTTTCCTAATAATTTAGGAATTTTCGGGTACCCACAGGTATTTTTCTTATTTTTTCCTAATAATTTAGGAATTTTTTGGTACCCACAGGTATTTTTCTTAATTTTTCCTAATAATTTAGGAATTTTCGGGTACCCACAGGTATTTTTCTTAATTTTTCCTAATAATTTAGGAATTTTCGGGTACCCATAGGTATTTTTCTTAATAATTTAGGAATTAACTTGTAACCAATGTAAAACTTCAAGGGTCAAATTGTAATTTGACCATTCATTCTCAGTCGGCATTTTTTTTTTTTTTTACATTTTCCGATTGAAACATCAAGTGGGGCCACCCTATTTTTTGCTCCTGCTCGGCAAATCTGTTCGGACTCTCCTTTTTTTTTTTTTACATTTTCCGATTGAAACTTTCAAGTGGGGCCACCCCATTTTTATCCTCCTGCTCGGCAATTTCATTCGGCAATTTTTTTTTAACACTTTCCGATTGAAAATTTCAAGTGGGGCCACCCCATTTTTATCCTCCTGCTCGGCAATTTCATTAGGATTTTTTTATCCAATTTTCGAATGAAAATTGATAGGTGGGACCAGTCCATTTTTGGTCTTCATTCGATAAGTAGCAATCGAAAATTATTGTTTCGAATCTTCATTTTTCGAGCGAGATTTTCTGAATGGGGCTCTTGCCCTACTTGGATTTTTCAATTTTTCCTTCCTTTTCGAAAAATTCGAATCAAAAAATATTTCTTATTTATATTTGTACCGGACTAACCCTCCGGGGTTTTATTTATGCATTTTTCCGATTTTTCTTTTTATTTTGTCATTTGTACTTGGCCTTTCTTGGCTAGCAATTCAAATTTGCTTTGATACATAACAGACATAGAACTTGAGTAAAGAAAACCAAATTGCATTAATAAATTCTGAAATGGGTTCAACCCTTACATAATACTCTACTTCTTACTCGGAGTTTGAAAACTCTGATATGGTTTCGTCAACCTTATTTCTACTTTCCTATTAGATATAAGCTATATCCTACTTAGGATAATCAAACATAATAGACTTTGAGGTTTGATGCATGCCAGATGCGAGGCACCTCGTTTCCTTCCAAAGTCTCCAACTTGTATGATCCTCGTCCCAGTGTGCCTTTGACCCGATATGGGCCTTCCCAATTTGGAGCCAGCTTCCCCTTCTGTCCAACTCCGGATGCTTCAATCTTTCTAAGTACTAGGTCCCCATGACGGAAGAACCTTTCTTTCACCCTTAGGTTATAGTAGAAGGAGGCTTTCTTCTGATGTTCAACATTCCTAGCATGAGCTTCATCCCTCACCTCATCGATCAAGTCGAGGGCCATCCTCATTCCTTCTTAATTTGTGTCTGATTCAAAGGCTTCAACCCGTGGAGATACATGCATGATTTCCACGGGCACCACAGCTTCAGCCCCGTAGGTTAACATGAATGGGGTTTCACTAGTCGTCACTTTGCAGGTGGTGCGATATGCCCAGAGTATGGGCAACAACTCATCCACCCAAGTGTTCCTAGAACGTTCCACCCTTTTCTTAAGTCCATCGAGGATGATTCGATTAGCAACTTCAGCTTGCCCATTGGCTTGAGGATGGGCGACTGAGGTGAATCGAAGCTCAATTCCATTTTCATCACAGTAATCTCTAAATTCTTTGTTGTTGAATTGTAACCCATTGTCCGTAACTAGGATCCGTGGTATCCCGTACCTACATATGACATTCTCCCAGAAGAACTGCATGATTTGCTTGGTTGTGATTTTAGCTAAAGGTTTGGCATCAATCCACTTTGTGAAGTAGTCGATAGCTACAACTAGAAACTTCCTCTGAGCAGTGGCCATAGGAAAGGGCCCAAGAATGTCCATCCCCCACATAGCAAACGGGATGGGGGAGCTCACGGATGTCAACATCTCTAGTGGTTGTCTAACCACTGGTGCATGCTTCTGGAACCGATCACACATTTTCACGTGCTCTTTGGCATCAGCCATCATCTCAGGGCAATAGAACCCGAGTCTAACTATCTTGTGAGCTAGGGCCCTGCCCCCAAGTGCTGTCCACAAATCCCCTCATGGACCTCCTCAATAGCTGATTTGGCCTCCTCGGGTCTTAAGCACTTTAGATATGGAATCACAAAAGACTTCTTGTATAGTATCCCTTCAATTAGTGCATACCTTAAAGCCCTCACAGACAATTTTCGTGCCTTCATGGCATTAGTCGGGAGCCAACCGGTCTCGAGGTGTGCTTTTATGGGATCTATCCAACATTCCCTGACATCAATAGGCGCGACCAACTTTGAATCGATGGTAGGGGCTCTCAGAACTTGGAAGTAGACACTTCCAGAGTAATTCTCTATCTCGGAGGAGGCGAACTTGGATAAGGCATCGGCCTTGATGTTCTCCTCCTTCGGAATGTGCTCTATGTAACACTCATCAAATTGAGTCATTACTGCCTTCACAAGCCTTAAGTACTTGGCCATGGTTTCATCCCTTGCCTCAAACTCTCCATTGACTTGGGCCACAACTAGCCTTGAATCTCCACAAACTTTAAGATTCTTAACCCTTAATGCCCTTGCTAGACCAAGCCCGACTATCAAAGCTTCATACTCTGCCTCATTGTTGGTTGTTAGGAAGTCCAACTTCAGGGCGTATTCAATCGCGAATCCATCGGGACTTTGCAGAACAAGACATGCACCACTTGTTTTTGTTTTTGATGCCCCATCAAAATAGAGCATCCAGTATTCCTTCTCCTCGAGCACGGGTTCCTTATCCTCCTTATGCGGTTCATTGCCTTCTTGAGGTACTATCTCTTGCCCCCCGACTTCTTGGTTGTCGATGGTACATTCAACCACGAAGTCATCCAATGCCTGGGCTTTGATGGCCGTCCTTGGCTTGAAATTAACATCAAATTCTCCCAACTCAATTGCCCACTTGATGAGCCTACCACTAGCTTTAGGGCTGTGCAAAATATTCCTTAACGGTTGTTCTGTAAGGACCTCTATCTTATGTGCCTGAAAATAAGGCCGTAACTTCCTAGAAGCGGTCACCAACGCTAAGGCAAACTTCTCAATGGTGGAGTAATTCAACTCTGCTCCGTGTAAAACCTTACTCGCATAGTATATGGGTTTCTGAACCTTGTCTTCTTCCTTCACAAGCACAGCACTCACTGCTTGATCTGAAATTGCCAAGTAGAGATAGAGGATTTCTCCCGTACTTGGTTTAGCTAGCAATGGGGCCTCAACCATATACTTCTTCACTTGCTCAAAGGCCTCTTGGCTTTCCTCTGTCCATTCAAAGTTTTTTACCTTCTTCAGGGTTTTAAAGAATGGCAAACACTTGTCCCCGGATTTGGAGACGAATCTTCCCAATGCAGCAATCCTCCCGGTTAATTTCTGTACGTCCCTTATAGAACGTGGTGGTTCCATGTCCATGATAGCCTTGATTTTGTCGGGGTTAGCCTCGATTCCCCGTTTTGAGACCATGAGACCCAAGAACTTTCCTGACCCAACCCCGAAAGCACATTTGGTTGGGTTCAACATCATTTTATGGTGCCTTAGCACTTCAAATGCCTCACGTAGGTGCTCGATGTGATCTACCTTGTGTAGGCTTTTCACCAACATATCATCCACATAAACTTCCATAGTCTTTCCAATGAGATGGGCAAAAATCTTGTTTACCAACCTCTGATAGGTCGCTCCTGCGTTCTTCAGTCCAAAGGCCATGACCAGGTAACAATACACACCAAAGTCGGTGATGAATGATACCTTAGGGATGTCGTCCTTGTGCATCTTAATTTGGTTGTAGCCACTGAAGCCATCCATGAAACTCAGCATGTCGTGCCCAGCCGTGGCATCTATCAACATATCGATCCTTGGCAAAGGGAAACAGTCCTTTGGGCATGCATCATTCAGATCAGTAAAGTCTATGCACATCCTCCACTTTCCATTGGCCTTCTTGACCATTACAGGATTGGCCAACCATTCTGGGAACTGAATTTCCTCAATGAAACCCGCTTCTAGGAGTTTATCAACTTCCTGTTTTATGGCTTCTTGCCTCTCACGTGCAAAATTTCTCTTCTTTTTTTCACCGTCTTCCGTTCCGGATCCACATTCAAGTTGTGTGTTATCAATTGGGGATCTATCCCTGGCATATCAGCTGCTGTCCATGCAAAGACGTCATTATTGTCTTGTAGGAAGGTAATCAGCTTGCTTCTCAAGGGGTCTTTCAGAGATGCTCCGATGTAAGTAACCTTCTCAGGATCTCCCAACTCCAAAGGTATGGGAATCAAGTCCTCTGCTGGCTTTCCTCTTCGTTCTTCATCCTCACGGATGTCCATATCCTCAATCGGGAGGACCTGCCCCCCAGTTCAATCAGGCCTCAAAACGGCCACAAAACAACTCCTTGCCATTTTTTGATCTCCTTTTTTTCTCCCACACCGTTTCTGGTTGGGAACTTAATTTTCAAATGATATGTAGAGGCAACTGCCTTAAATGCATGGAGTCCCGTCTTGCCTAAGATAGCATTATAGGTAGACGTGGCTTTGATGACCAAAAAATTTAACATCTGAGTTGCCTCCCGTGGCTCCTGCCCTATAGTCATAGGTAGCTGAATTGTTCCCTCGACTTTCGATTCCACTCCGTTGAACCCATATATGGGCATGTTTGACGGTGTCAGCTGAGACTCAGTGTATCCCATTTTTAAGAAGGCATCATGAAATAGAATGTCCACCGATGCTCCATTGTCAATTAAGACTCTCTTCACTTGGGAGTTGCCTATCACAGGTGAAATCACCAGTGGATCATCATGGGGGAACTTCACCCCTTCAAGGTCCGAGTCATCGAATCCAATCGAGACCTCCGTTTTTGCACGCTTTGGTGCTTCCCCAACAATGTGCATAACCTCTCGTGCATATGCGTTTCTGGAATTTCTGCTTAACCTGGCCGCTGTCGGTCCACCGAAAATCATGTTTATCACTGGCCCCCGGGGCTGTGGATTACGGTTACGATCTTCATCATTCCTATCATAATCCCATCTCGAGTTTCCTCGATCCCCATCTTTGCAGAATTTATTTAACTTTCCTCTGCGGATCAAGAACTCAATCTCATCTTTCAGTTGCCTACAATCGTCGGTATCGTGCCCCACGTCTTTGTGGAATCGGCAGTATTGGTTCTTATTTCTCTTCTTAGGATCTGTCCTTAGTGGCTTCGGCCATCTTACGTCCCTATCATTCTCTATGTCCATCAGGATTTGGCTTCTTGGGGCGTTCAACCTTGCATAATCCGTAAACCTTTGTCCCGGACTACCCTTTTTAGGGGCTGAATCAGAATCTCTGCCCGTGCGCGGGTACTTATCTCTAGCATCGTATTCCTGTTCCGACTTCCGCTTCTTAGAGTTGTCACCATTTCTGGTGTTCCCTGTTCCTGACTCTTTTTTCAGATTATCTTCCGCCTTGATGTACTTGCTCGCCCTTTGTTGGAGTTCAACCATATTTTCAGGGGGATGCTAAGCCAATGACATTTTAAAATAAACATTCGAAGTTCCATTCTGCAATGCCACCATGGCTACCTTGTTTTCCAGGTTTGTAATGTTGAGCGTTTCCTTTATGAATCGCTTGAGATAGTCTTTGAGATTTTTGTTCTTTCCTTGTATCACAGTCATGAGGGATGCGGAATCTTTCTCATGAATTCTTCCTCCTATGAACTGGCTGACGAAAGCATTGCTTAGTTCTTTGAAAGAGGCAATGGAGTTTGGTGGTAGGCGGCTGTACCAACGTTGTGCCATACCCGCTAATGTTTGGGGAAACGCCCTACACTTCAAGGCGTCACTGGCAGGTTGTAACAACAATGCGTTAGAGAACGTTCTTACATGATTAGCGGGATCTCCCGTTCCATCGTAAGTCTTTATGGTAGGCATCTTGAACTTCCGTGATATATGCGCATTCATCACCTCCTCAGTGAATGGAGGGGTTGGATCATCAGGATCTCCAAGTTGCATTAAGTCTTCAGGGTTGCCTCTGGGGGTTTCGACCCTCGTGTTTCCACCTCTAGGGACTTCGGTCCTTCTCTCTCTCCTTGGGGTTCTTTCCAAATCAACAAAAGGAATGTCTCCTCCCGTCACTGGTGGGAGTCGATTCTGATTCTATCTTCGCTGTTCCCTTTCTATGTCCTCCTTTAGTTTTTGGATCTTGGCCTCATGAGCCTTGATTTTTTCAGCAGTCGTTAAGGGAGGTCGATCATGGGTTCTTCGGCATCCAATAGGTTCCTTACTTGGATGACGTCTCCTCGGGGCTTCATCCGTATCTTCTTCCGAGGATGAGTCATCAGAATACGGGCCTGAGTAGTCATAGTATTGCTGGCCTTGATTGGGTCCTAAACCTCTGATGTAAGGTGGATTGTATGGCTCGTGTATCTGGAGGGCGTGACCACTTGGTCCGGCCTGGTACGGGGGATAATTGGGCAACCCATATCGGGTTCGTGCTCGCGGGGATCACTGTAGTAGAGATTTGAGCGGTGGGTGGAGCGGACTGCCCTCCGAGAGGGGCGACCACCATCTGAAGGGGATTCATCCCTTGGGTGGTGGGATTCGTCACTAAGGGTAACGACTTATGAGGTTGCGCTTCAGTTCCTTGTGGCTGAGTGACCAGCGGTTGAGAATTCGCCCCTGGGGCACTTGTTCCCCGATCGGGGGTGCGATGGTGTTAGTGATGGTTTCAGAAAGTGTTGGTGTTCTCCGGGTGGTAACCATGGTTGATATCCGGTTTCCACAGACGGCACCAAATGTTATGGAATAAAAAGTAGGGTATATTTATTGCGTATTGAATGCTAGGGTTAAGGGGAGCTTCGAGCTTTAATGGCTGATCAAGTGTTTCGTGACTTAACTCGGGTCCTAACAAGATGCCTACGTATCTTGCAATATATCAAGAATCAAGCCAAAAAACGTAGTTCTAGATGTGAAGGAGCAGGTCCTTATATAGGTGATGAAAACCCTAGAGTTAGAGTTGAATTAAGAGACTTGGTGGGCAAGTCACAGCCTTGGCCCAATTCTAGATCCTTCCAAAGGATAGATGGATAAGTATTGGAATTATATGCCTTGAAGACCACTCCTGATATGATTTGGTTTCCTTGTTGACTCAAATACGGGGTCATTTATTTGGCTGATTTTACAACTATGAATTTATTATCATTATTAAGGTTTTGGGCCTCGTAATTTGGCTTTGACCTCGGACCAACTTAGGTTCATGTAATGCAACATTAAATGTGTTTATAGGGCTTACTGTCAGCCCATATCAATATTAATTATAAATATTATTTTTTTAATTAGTTTTCTTGTTATTTTTTCAGGTGAGAAGACTTTGGGAAGTCTCTTTTCGGACTTTAAAGTCTTATTATCTAAATTTCCGAGGACATCTATGCATGCCCTTCGGTTAGATGAAAAACTTTATTGAATGAAACTAAACCCCTTTTTTTGATTTTACCGGTATCAGGGGTGAGCAAAAAACCGAAATAAAACCGAAACCGAACCGAAATCGGGGAAAACCGAACCGAAAAAAACCGAAACTGAAAAAAACCGAAACCGAAAATTGAAAAACCGAACCGTTCTAATATTTCGGTTTCGGTTTTTGGTGGAAACCGAACTGAAAAAAACCGAAACCGAACCGATTATTTATATAAATAAATATTTATATTTTTTATAAATATTTTTAAAATTAATCATATATATATATTATATATACACAAAAGTAGAGAGGTACTGAAATAAAAAAATAAGTGGGCCTAACATTTGTTGTTGTATTACGGTCTATTTGGGCCTTAGGAGTTAGAATATTAGTCCAAATACACGGACCATATTATACACTAATACCGTAAAACAGACTCGAGAGTTGAGACTTGAGACTATGACTTATAAACATAACTTAATTTTCAATTCGCCGTTATTACCTTATTCATCAACTGAACTCGAAGACTCGAAGTGACGATCTGGGCATCTGATAATCATGTCCAATCCATCTGATAATCCAATTTCTCAGCAAGTAGCTTCTCCAAAAGGTTCTTTACAAGTTGAACCTGAAGTGGTATGCTACTATTTATTACTCCGAACTTAATTAGTTATTGTATTGTACTTTATTTGATAGTTTTATGGTTTTCATCTTGAATTAGCGTTCTCTAAATTTGAAATTGGATATCTTTTCTTTCTTTGCAGGTAACTGTAAACTTGGAAGATGAAGAAGTAAAAGGTGATAATAAAGAGGAGGAAAATTGTGAGAAAAGGGGTTCACGGGCATGGGACTATTTCGATCGAATACCGGGTTGTCCAGTTGGTAAGGAGAAAGCAAAGTGCAAATTTTGTAAAGTGATGATTGGATGCAATACACGCAATGGTACATCCGGAATGATGAATCATTTAAAACTGGTATGTGCTAAATCACCACTACGTACCAATCTTGATAAGTTACAAAAAACATTGCGATTTGAAAAATTAAAGAAGGATAAATTTCATACCATTGAAGTTCATGAGTTTAATCAAGAGAGGTTAAGGAAAAAACTTGCTTTAATGTGTATCAAATATAATCAACCCTTTAGGATTGTGGAACACGAAGGGTTTAGAGAATTAATGAATGAAGCCGAACCAAGATTTAGATGCCAAGTAGATGAACAATTGCTAGAGATTGTCTCAAAATATATGGTGAAGAGTTAGTAAAATTAAAAAAGTGTTTGTCCTCCCAAAGAATTTCCTTCACAACGGATACTTGGACATCGATACAAAACACTAATTATATGTGCCTTACGGCTCATTGGATCAATGATGATTGGAATATGTGCAAAAGAATTTTAAATTTCCCTCAAATTGGAAGTCATAAAGGTGTTGCAATTGGAAAGATGCTACTTGAGTTATTTTCATTATGGGGGATAGATCGTATATTTACCATCACATTAGATAATGCATCCTCAAATGATAAAGCAATCTCGCATTTGAATAAATTTCTTAGAGGACCGGAGGCTATATTAGATCTTAAATTTCTACATATGCGATGTGAGCTGCTACTGGCCTACTGCTAGTCTGCTACTGGCTTACTGCACTAATTGATAATTATGTGTATTTTACAGATGAGCTGAAAGTGGTCGGTTCGTATGGTAACCTGGGCATCGATGATTAGAGGAGTAGAGCCGTAGAGGTATTATGTTAAACCAGTTGATAAGTCTGCTAGTACTGCATGTTAATTGTTACTAATTGTTAAGCAGTCTGCTACTAATTGTTACTTGTCCCCAGTTTTAAAAATGTTCTGAACTCTGTTTCCATAGCATGTCTGCTACCAAACAACCATTGCTATGTTAGTTTATGTAATTGTAGAAGATATAACATGAAGATCATGTAGTTTGTAATGTTATCAACCGAAGCAATAACAACATTGAAGTTTGCAATTCATCCATTTGATGATTAATCCATATGGAGGTGTTTATTTTTATGCTGGCATAACTTGTACATCCTGCTGTATGGTTATATAATATGCTGGTTTAGTCTCTTAGTTATCAAGACCAATGCTACTCGTCTAGTTTCTCTTTGGTTTTTTGTCGGTACCTACTTCCTGGTGTGGTATTCTAAACTAATGACGTGTTTGATTAAGCATTAAGGTTTTTGTTTTAAGTATGAGATAGTTTGCTACCTTGTTTGTTGAGTGGTAAAAGCCACTCCTGACATGGTAGTTGTGAAGTTATCAGCAGAAGTGATGGCAGTAATAAACTTTGCAATTTGTCGATTGGATGATTAATTCAGCAGGAGTTGTCTGTTTTTATGCTGGCACAACTTGACCATGATGTTGTATGGTTTAATATCTTGCTTTTCAAAACCATATGTAACTCATCTAATTTTAGCTTTACAAACTACAATTACATATGGATTTCTTAGTTGGCTTTTGTTATATCTTCTAATTTTAAAAGAACTTGACTAATTAAATAAACGAATATGAGGAAATATTATCGTATGAAATTGCAACTGCCTTGATATTAGCTTTTATCATAGTTGCCTCTAGAATATCTTGTAGCTAGTACACAGTTCTTCATGTTCAGAACTTGGTCTTGTTTGTGCAATGCAGTTGATTCCCCAGGCTAATCTATGTACAAAGGATCTTTCTCTAATTCTAATGAGAACTTGGTTTTTCTAAAATCTTTTTTGGTCCTGTATCTTTCTCTATGTCTGGTGTACTCATGCGGTCAATCATGCCTTCAATTTTCTGGTCTGCAGCAGCAATAATCAATTTACTTAGATATTGTATTGCTTTTTTTTGAACTGTTCTCTTGAATATATATGACTTGCCCTTTTGATTTGTAGGTAATACTGATATCTATGGTGACAACAATTTGTAAGCAATACCAACTGGATCTGATTCAGAGTGCTATGAACCAGCTTCAAAGTGATTGATTTTGTATTCCGATCAGAGTGCTTCAACAGTTCAACTGGACTGCCTCACTGGACAATGGACATCTGCCATTTTTTTTTTATAGTTTCAAGTTTTAAAAATTGTTGTATGAATACATTTGGACGATTTATGTTTTTATGATAGAACTACTTTTTTAATTAATTTGTAATACTTTCTTATTTTTATTTTAATCGGTTTTAAAACCGAAACCGAACCGATAAAAGCCGAAACCGGGATTTTAAAACCGAAACCGATGGTTCGGTTGCGGTTCCGGTTGTCGATTTTTAAAACCGAGGACATGCGATTCCGGTTCCAGTTTTACCGAAAACTGAACCGAACCGGGGTTTGCTCCCCCTAACCGGTATTGTATTTCGATAAAATTCATATACGAGAATGTATATTCTCGACAAAAAAAAAAGTATCCCGCAAAAATGTATATTGGATATCCGATACTCAATATATCTAGTTGATTGTTTAGGGCCTGGCGAAACTATTAGATTCTTTAACTCTAGTCTATGTATAATATAAATCCTGAATCCTTTTTGCCTTAATCTTCCTGTTTTGTCCTTACTTTTTGTCACATCCTTCCGATTTTATCCTTATTCCCACATTACAAGATCAATCTACCATGGATATACATGTAAATTCACTTGCAAATAAAAAAAGCCACGTCAGAAATCAATCAAAACAGACTATCCTTGATACATGCTAACCCTATTCTCTCTCATTTATTAAAAACAAACCACGATCCTAATTATCTGTCATCATCATTATTTCAAAAATCAAAACTTGAACAACTTCTCTATCTTCATTCTTGAAGATCGACAATTGCACAATACATCTAAACTGGAAACATGTTATGAATTTGATACCTATTATGGATGAACAATCGAAAAAATCAACATCTTATGCTGATGATGAGTTCCGTGTTTCGTCGAATTTTGATTTCATTCCGAGGAAAAGAGGGAGACCTAAAAAGCTTGAATCATCACCGGATGTTACTTTACTAGGCAGTAACGTTTCTCATCAAACCATTCCATGTTGTTCTTCTGGTGATTCGAATAAGAGCAATCGAAATAAATCAATGAGTTTCTTTTGTATGAATACAATTACTGGTATGTTGTCAAGTTGTTTGTTATACATATATGAATACTCTATGTATCGGATAAAACTTATTCTATGAGAATTCTTTACTATGCAGATAATGCATTCTCTCCTCAACAAACGAATAATATGCATCTACAGGAACAAAGTTCTCATTCGTTTCTGGGTAGCAAATACTCTCAAGTCACCGGAAACAAAGAGAATGTTCATCCCATGTCTACAACTGAAATTCCAAGTTAAGTTACGTTATAATCTCTGTTATGTTTCCAAAGACGAATTATTAATTTCCTCTTAACATGATTACTACAGACGTACCGATTACCAAAAAGCGAGGAAGGCCAAGGAAGGTGGATTTATCATTGTTCTCCAACAATGTTAATGTCTTTCCAAATAATACTACTGAAAAAATTCCAAGAAACAAAGAGAATGTTCAGCCCAGCTCTACAACTGAAATTTCAAGTTAAGTTACGTTATAATCTCATTTACCTTGCTTAGACGATTTATTTATTGTCTCCTAATATGGTTACTACAGATGTACCGATTACCAAAAAGCGAGGAAGACCAAGGAAGGTGAATATATCATTGAATCCCAGCAATGTTAATGTCTTACCAAATAATTCTACGGAATCTATTACAGGTTTTTGTTTGCTTTTTATTTGTTACCTATTGTACCATTATTACACGTAGATGTTATGTCCAGTTACATTTCAATTATTATGATGTTCAAGTACTTCTGTAAATAAGAAGCGTACCACTGGTTATGTTCCTTTGTTGTTGGATTCTTATTCTAATATTTGGTTATGATCAATGTTTATATAAATCTTGAACATCAGCATAATGTTAAACTAAATATAAACCATAACAATTTTATCATTAACTCATTGTGCCTATCATGAATATTACAGATGTACCGATTGCAAAAAAGAGAGATAGGCCAAGAAAGCTGGATTTATTACCAAGCCAGACATCTTCGCGTCCTTTTTCTGATATAACGAACAACGATTGTAAGATACATTTTTTTGAATTATTATAAATGCTTATAATGCTGTCTTGGCCTAAACATTGTTTCTGAGTCATATGTTTTTGTATATCATGAACCAGATATATCCAAAAAATAAGGACATAGAACAAAAGCTCAAATATCTGGTGAATTTAACCCTATAACAAAGTCAGCAGATCCTCATTTTAACAACAGACATGGGAAGGAATTTATGGACGAGAGAAACATAAATCAATACTATATGAATATGAATATACGTGGTATGGACTATCTATCCTAAATTATGAGCTCATTTATCCCTCATATTAGATGTCTATACTGAATTAAAACGTTATTTTTATATGTATACTTGCAGGTACAAAGCAAATACATTCAGATGGAACTTATAACGTATCCAATAGTAGAGTAGAGTTAACTTCGCAGGATGCTGTTGAATCATATTATTCGAGAGAATACGATTTCGAGAATTATGGTATAAGAATATATCAGATCTCAAAATCTTTTTATAACTTGGAATTAATATATTCTCTCCTTAAACATTATTAAATCTGAAATTTTTTTCTAATGCAGATGGAATTCCTCTTACGAATCCAACTGTTGATAGCGATTTTGATGATGATTTCCATTATTTGTTCCGCCCGGAGTCTGATTTTGGATCTGATTCGGAGTCAGAATTTATAAATGAGATAAATAAGAATAAAGAAACTGCTTCAACATCCAAACAATTTTCTGAGTTTATACCTAAGCCACCAGTTTCATCTTTTTTTGGTAAGGCATTTCATAATCATGTTAGTTCTTTCAGTTTCACATGTTTTTCATTTCAATAAAATTTTTTTTATTCCAGAAAATTACCTTTGTGATAGACCAAATTCTGAGTCTGAAGGTGATGATTTCAGTAGTGAAGGTCATTCTGATGGTATGTTTTCTGGAGATTCTGAAAATGAAAGTCATACTGATAATGATTAAGAAGATGAGGAATACAGTAATGCACATCAAAATGAGCACCGTTCTTCCATATTTGCGACACTCTCATCTGAAAATGTGTTGCAAAAAAATAAAAATCCATATATTATGCTGAACATTGGAAAAAGACATTTACCTATTTGTTCAGAGTATCGAAGCCTTGGAGGTCCAACCTCAAAATGTAGACATTGCAATGCTCAAATGTGGGAAATGGAGCGTGTAAATAAGAGAAATAGGAATAAAGCACCTGTGTTCTCTTTGTGCTGTAGTAAAGGTCAAATTAAGCTTCCTAAGGTAAGGCCTACTCCTAAATACTTGCATGATTTGTACATGGACAAGGAGAAAGGTGAAAATTTCAGAAACAATATTAGGACGTACAACGCCATGTTTAATTTTTCTTCCATTGGTGGAAAAATAGATCATGGAATAAATAAAGGTAGAGGACCTAAGGTTTTCAGAATGACTGGAATTAATCACCATAA
Source organism: Saposhnikovia divaricata (assembly GCA_036435485.1). Lineage (NCBI taxonomy): Eukaryota > Viridiplantae > Streptophyta > Magnoliopsida > Apiales > Apiaceae > Saposhnikovia > Saposhnikovia divaricata. Next base: position 20,944,499 of record JAZHRN010000131.1, read on the forward strand.
AATGGGAAGCCTGTTACCAAATGATGGAGAGTTGCCTAGGTTTTGTCAATTGTATATTTATGATACAGAGAATGAGGTTAAGAATATAATGAAGTCTATAAATGTACAACATTCTTCCAAAATAGATCCAGAAATTGTGGAAGGATTGATCAAGATGCTTGAGCAAAATAATCACTTGGTTCAAAAATTTAGAATGGCCAGAGATCGTTTTAAGAATGATAATGTTATGGATTTGAAGATAGTTATGAAAATCTCAAGGTCTACCAGTGGCCGTGAAAATCATATTCTGCCTTCTGATGAAATTGTTGTAATAATGGTTGGTGATGATGATCCAAAATGTGAAGACCGAGATATTGTTGTTTCGAGTAAGACTGATGGCTTACAACGCATTACTACTTTGCATCCATTGATGATGGCACTCCAGTATCCGATACTATTTCCGCATGGTGAAGACGGTTTTAGAAAGGGTTTGAAGTATTGTGCCAGTTCAGATGATCGCAAAAAGAAAAGAGAGAATGTTACCATGAAAGAGTATTATTCTCACACTTTTATGGTTAGATTGGACCAAGGTATTTGCTCCTACCTTAAAATAGTATGTAGATACATTGATTTCAAGATATTTTCTCATCATGAATATGTTTGCTCCTAACAGGTCATACTTTTAGACTTGGTGGTAGACTATATCATCAGTTTATAGTGGATGCATTCTCTGCTGTTGAACAATCCAGGTTATGGTATATTCGGAAAAATCAGAAGAAACTGAGAGCAGAATTGTACCGAAACCTGTGTGACATAGTTTATAGCAGTGATAATGTTGAAGCAGCAAATGTAGGACAAGGATACATATTACCATCTAGCTTTGTTGGTTCTGCTCGATATATGCGGCAAAACTTCCAAGATTCCCTTGCCGTCTGTCGGAAAATTGGATATCCAGACCTTTTCTTAACCATGACATGCAATCCCTACTGGGATGAGATTCTCCAGATGATGTCACTGCTTCCTCATTGCAAACCAGAGGATTGTCCAGATATAATTGCTCGCGTGTTCAAGCTAAAATTGGACCAGCTGTATGATGATATAAAGAATAAAAATAGGTTTGGAAAGTGCATTTCAGGTATTATTCAATTTAAAAATATTAATGTCATGTATTAGAATGAAAAATGATTTAGTCTGCTTTCTAATCATTTACAACCTATTCACTGTAGTTATGTATGTTGTGGAATACCAGAAGAGAGGTTTGCCTCATGCTCATATATTAATTTGGTTAGACCCTGCTGCAAAATATAAATTGAATAAAGATATTGACAGCTTTGTATCTGCTGAAATACCTGATGAAGTAGCTGATCCTAATGGATATGCTGCTGTGAAACAATATATGATACATGGTCCTTGCGGTGTTCAACACAATTATTCACCATGTATGAAAGATAATAAATGTACAAGAGGTTTTCCGAAACAGTAAGCTTTAATAATGCTCAACTCTTACTTTAAATATGCTTGCTAATTTTCTTGGTGATCAATATACATGTTAATACATGTTGCTTTATAGGTATTGTGCAACTAAAACGTTTGATCAATATGGATTTCCTGCTTATAGAAGGAGAAAAACAAACAACACTGTAAATGTCAGAAATGCTGTTTTGGATAACCAATGGGTAGTTCCTTACAACAGGGATTTGATAGTTCAGTATCAATGTCACATAAATCTTGAAGTTTGCAATCATGGCCGCTGTATCAAATACCTGTTCAAGTATTGTTTGAAAGGTCCCGACCGTGCTACTGTTATGGTCCAGGGTTCGAGCAATTCTACTACAGAAAATAACAAGGCTAGGAATGAAATTAAAATGTATTTGGATGGCAGGTTAGGATCATTTGTAATCGTGATATTTTCATCTTATTTTTATGCAATTTATTTGACAAATCTTAATATATTTTTCAACTTTGCAGATATGTTTGTGGGGCTGAAGCTGCTCATAGGATGTTTGGTTTTGATATACACCATCGTAGTATATCTGTTGAAAGGTTATCCTTTCATTTGCCAAATGAAAGGTTATCTGTTGAAAGGTTTTGATATACACCATCGTAGTATATCTGTTGAAAGGTTTGTAGAAGAGCATCTTTTAAACAGAGCAAGCTAGAAGCTTTTTTTCATATTTGCAGAGAAAATCCTCAAGCAAGACAATACACCTATCAGGAAATTCCGGAACATTTTGTTTGGGATGCAGGGCAATCTGTATGGATGTATAGAAAAAAAGGTCAGAAGGTTGGTAGGTTGAATTCTTCCCATTATTCTTCTGGAGAGTTGTGGTACTTGCGTATGCTATTATGTCGAGTTAAAGGACCTAGATGCTTTAGAGACTTGCGGTATTTTGAAGGTGATATGGGCTAAAAGTAAGCCCTAAAGACACATTTAATGTTGCATTAATTAGACCCGGTATGGTCCGAACGTGGGGCCCACCAACAGGGTCCAAAATCCTATTTTAAATATTAATTTCGTAATTAATATTGGGGGTAATAAACAGCTCAGCAATAAGTGTCAGATAATGACATTATCTCTACAAGACTTAGCCTCCAAGGCATCCAATTCGATATGGCAACAGACTCCTACAAGGAAGGAGTCTAGAACTTTCCTCAAGGAGGTGACTTATCTATTAAGTCTCCAACTCCTACCTTAATTCTAAGGCTTCTCAGCCTATATAAAGGGCCTGACCCCTCATTCTCAGAACTACGTTGGCTTGATTCTCTAGCAATACAGAGATACGTAGGCATCTTGTGAGGACCGATCAGTCTCGAACGCAAGAACAGCCATTAAAGCTCGAAGCTCACCATCCCTTGTATTTAATACATACAAACCCTCGTTTTTATTCCACAACATTTGGCGCCGTCTGTGGGAAGACAACATCAACCATGGTTCAAACACGAAGAACAACACCAGTTGTAACTGAGGCCGTGCCAATTAGCTCTGCCCCACCTCTCACCGAGCAGACTCCCCCAGCATCAGGGACGATCATTCAACAGGCTCCCCCAACATCAGCTGTCATTATCCACTCTCAAGTTTCTCAGCAACCAGGGGTGATCCCTCATGCTGAGAGTACGTTGCCTCTGTCCAATCAGGCAGGACAAGCGACCAACTCTCTCCAGATTGTTGATCCGAACAACCCGCCACCAGGGGTACAGATCCATACTACGGATCTCCTCTTGTACACTAATCCCAGGCACGGTCTGCCCAACTACCCCCCGATGACTCAAGCCTCAGGACCAAGTGGTCATGCCTTACAAATCCGGGACCGAGATTATGATGACTACTCCGGCCCTTATACTGATGATTCATCGTCTGAGGATGATGATCGTGATGAAGCCCCGAGGAGGCAACGTGCTAGAAGAGAGCCTCAAGGAAGGACTCAAGGGATCCATGATGGACCTCCACCAACGGCTGAGGAGAGGATTAAGGCTCACGAGGCTGAGATCCAAAGGCTGAAGGATGACATAGCAATGGAGCAAGCAAGACAGAATCAAACTCGACCTCCTCCAACCTCAGGAACGATTCCCATCATTGATTTGGAGAGGTCTTCAAGGAGATGAAGAAGGGCTGATGCCTCATTCGGAAGAACAACCACAAGGATGGAAATTCCCAAGGGAAACCCCAAAGATCTGATGCCTCTCGGAGATCCTGATGATCCAACACCCCCGTTCACCGAGGAAGTGATGAATGCTCACATCTCTAGGAAGTTTAAGATGCCTACAATAAAGGCTTATGATGGAACGGGTGATCCCGCAAACCATGTGAGAACATTCTCGAACGCACTGCTGTTGCAGCCTGCTAGTGACGCTCTCAAGTGTAGGGCGTTCCCTCAAACCCTGTCGGGTATGGCTCAAAGGTGGTACAGTCGTTTGCCTACAAATTCGATTGGATCTTTTAAGGAATTGAGCACTGCTTTTATCAGCCAATTCATTAGTGGAAGAGTTCATGAGAAGAGCTTTGCGTCTCTTATGTATGTGGTACAAGGAAAGAATGAAAATCTAAGGGATTACCTTAAGCGATTCACTAAGGAGACTCTAAATATCACTGACTTGGAGAATAAGGTGGCCATGGTAGCCCTGGAGCACGGAACCACTGACCTCTTCTTTAAAAGGTCATTAGCGAAGCATCCCCCAGAAAATATGGCTGAGCTCCAACGAAGGGCTGATAAGTATATTAAAGCTGAGGATAGCTTGAAGAAAGAAACCACCGTAGGTGGAGGAGGAGGTAACAATGACTCCAAGAAGCGAAAGCAAGACCAGGACTATGATGATCAAGAGTATGATGCTAGGGACAAGTATCCCCGAACTAGCGAGGACTCCGACTCTGCCCCTAAGAAGAACCAAGGGTCAAGGTTCACTGAGTATGCAAGGTTGAATACTCCTAGGAGTCGAATCTTGTTGGACATTGAGAATGATAAGGATTTCAGATGGCCGAAGCCACTCAGGGGTGATCCCGCAAAGAGAAACCAGAATCAGTATTGCAGATTCCATAGAGACGTGGGGCATGACACTGACGATTGTAAGCAACTCAAAGATGAGATTGAGTTTTTGATACGTAGAGGGAAGCTGAGGCACTTCACTAAGGGTGAAGACCGTGCTAATCAGAGAAGAGACTATAATAGAAGGGATGACGATCAAGATCGCAACCCACAGCCCCGAGGGCCAGTAATCAACATGATCTCAGGAGGCCCGACTGTGGCCGGGACAACTAGAAACTCTCGAAAGGCTTATGCTCGAGAGGCGTTGCACATCGTGGGAGAGGCCCCGAAGCGTGAAAAAATCGAGGTAGCGATTAGCTTTGATGACTCAGACTTGGAAGGGGTGAAGTTCCCCCATGATGACCCGTTGGTTAAAACTCCTGTGATTGGAAACTCGGAGGTGAAGCGAGTCTTGATAGACAATGGAGCTTCCGTTGACATTCTGTTTCATGATGCGTTTGTGAAGATGGGATACATTGATTCTCAGTTGACCCCCAATAACATGCCTATATACGGATTTAATGGAGTAAAATCCAAAGTTGAAGGGACAATTCAGCTGCCTGTAACTATTGGGCAAGAGCCCAAGGAGGCCACTCGGATGTTGAACTTCCTGGTAATCAAGGCGGATTCAACGTACAACGCTATCCTTGGAAGGACTGGACTTCATGCATTCAAGGCCGTTGCCTCAACCTATCATGTGAAGATCAAGTTCCCTACCAGGAATGGTGTTGGAGAACATAAAGGTGATCAGAAGATGGCACGAAGCTGTTATGTAGCCTCGTTAAGGCCTGATGGAGTCGGGGGGCAGGTCCTTCCGATTGAAGACATGGAAGTCCACAGTGGTAAGGAACACAAAGAAAGGTCAGCAGAGGACATCACACAGAAGCCTCGGACAGCCATTGAGGCTAAGGCGTTAACTGACTTTGTGGTTGAGTGTACCATTGGCAACCAAGAAGTCGGGGGGCAGGAGGTAGTACCCCAAGCAGGAAGTGAACTTCAGAATAAGAATGAGGAGACCAGAAGGAGTGGTGGGTGCCCTATTTTGATGGAGCACCAAAAACAAAATCAAGTGGTGCAGACCTAGTCTTGCAAAGGCTCGATTGGGCTTAAGTTATCCTAGTAGGACTTAGCTTCATATTTATATAGTAGAAGTAGAAATAAGGTTCATTAAAACCATTGCAGAGCATGTTGCTCCGAGTAGGATAGTAGTACTCTATGTAAGGGTTGAACCCATTTCCAAGTTATTAATGCAAGTTTGTTTTCCATTCATTGATTGTATTTTATTTATGTGCCAAGCACCTGATGTGTGAGTCAAAGAAGACCAAGTACCGAAAATAAAAGAATACACGAATGAAAACAAACAAATGCATACCCCGAAGGGTAGAGTTAGGTTACAGCAGATAAGAGTTTAAGTCCTTGAAGGACCCTGGATAAAGACAAACGTTGAAGCCCTGATGGAACACCTCATCAAGTGGGCAATCAAACTAGGAAAATTTGATGTTAAGTGCAAGCATAGGACGACCATCAAAACCCAGGCTCTAGCCGACTTCGTGGTTGAATATACCATTGACAACCAAGAAGTTGGGGGGCAGGAGGTAATAGACCAGGAAGGTCAGCAGGGTGAAAAACCCCTGGAAGAGAAGAAGGAATATTGGATGCTCTATTTTGATGGGGCATCAAAAACAAAAAGCTCTATTTTCATGGGGCATCAAAAACAAAAACCAGTGGTGCAGTTTAAGTTCTGCAAAGCCCCGATGGGTTCACACTCGAGTATGCCTTGAAGTTGGACTTCCAAATAACCTATAACGAGGCGGAGTATGAAGCTCTGATAGCCGACCTAGACTGACAAGAGCCCTGAGGGTCAAGAACCTGAAATTCTGTGGAGACTCAAAGTTGGTAGTCTCACAAGTCAATGGAGAGTTTGAGGTTAGAGAAAAGAATATGGCCAAATACTTGAGGATTGTGAAAGCTGCGATAGCCCAGTTAGATGAGTGCCAGGTATATCCCAAGGATGAAGAAATTGTTAGAATAATCTTCAAATCTTCAAAGGAATTGAAGAACAAACCCAGAAAAAGGGTGATCTTCAAACTATAAAGCTAGAAATTCTGGAAAATACCTTGAGTATTCTTCAAATCTTCAACAACAACCGGAAAATTTCTGGAAAATTGCCAGAAATCCTTCAGCAGTCTTCAAAGCTTCAAAGGAAAGTTCTTAAAGAACTTTGGAACTTTTGAGAGAGTTATTTTTAGAAACTATTGTGATGAAAGTGAAAATGAAAGCCTTGGCCTTTATATAGACAAAATCTAGGGCATCTCAACCGGTTAGAGAGAATGTCAACCGGCTGTAACCTATTGAAAACCTTTGTGGGCCATCAACACAAATTGGACTCTAAAAGGCCCAACAAAGGCCCAAGTCCAGCTAAAGTAATTAAAAAGGATTAAGGCCTGTCACGGCCCAACCAAGATTGATAAACCTAATTAAGGTTTTGATTTAAGGTCATTTTGACCCGTGCTAAAGGCCCAACCAAGATTGATAAACCTAATTAAGGTTTTGATTTAAGGTCATTTTGACCCGTGCTAAAGGCCCAACCAAAACTTAAAGAGTGTTGTAGGCCCAAACGATGTGAAAACCTAGGCCCAGCCCATGAAAATTAAAAGACAGGGCCCGTTAAAGTCCATAATAAAACTTGGAGTTACCAAAAGGAAGCACGAGGTCGTGACAATCGATCTCGTTTTTTAGTACAATTACGAGCTCGACAAGGCGACTTGGAGAAATCAATCTGAGGTCGTAAGTAACCTTGAAAAATCGAGGTCGTTATAACGTGGCTTGAGATCGCAAATCTCAGGTCGAATATGAACTGAAAAGTAAGAAAAATAGCCACGACCTGGCTCCCATTTGAGCTCGAAAACGAGCTCGAAAATGCATGGGTTCTCCTCGAAATTTCCAGGTCGAAAATGACCTAGGATACAAGAAAAATAGCCACGACCTGGCCCCCATTTGAGCTCGAAAATGAGCTCGAAAATACATTATTTGAGCTCGAAATTTCCAGGTCGAAAATGAACTGAAAGACCTGTAAAACAGCCACGATCTGGCCCCCATTTGAGCTCGAAAATGAGCTCGAAAATACATTATTTGAGCTCGAAATTTCCAGGTCGAAAATGAACTGAAAGACCTGTAAAACAGCCACGACCTGGCCCCCATTTGAGCTCGAAAATGAGCTCGAAAATACATTATTTGAGCTCGAAATTTCCAGGTCGAAAATGAACTGAAAGACCTGTAAAACAGCCACGACCTGGCCCCAATTTGAGCTCGAAATTGAGCTCGAAAAAACACTATTTCTCCTCGAAATTTCTAGGTCGAAAATGACCTACGAAATAAGAAAATTGGCTGCGATCTGGAGGCGGTTTGAGCTCGAATTTTGTGATTAAAATTCTGAAATTTGAGTCGAAATGATAATTTCTGAATAGTACTAACCCTTGGAAATAAAAAATTTCCAAGCTCGACCCCAGCCAGGGGCTCTGCCCCTTGGACCCCGCCAGGGGCTGCCGCCCCTTGGACCCCGCCAGGGGCTGCCGCCCCTTGGACCCCGCCCGGGGGCTGCCGCCCCCGGACCCCCGCTAGTGCCGTTTAGCACCGTTTAGCGCCGTTTAGAATCGCTTAACATTGTTTAAGTGTCGTTCAAGGCTTGTTAGTGCCGATAGCACCGTTAGTGCCGATTAAGTGCCGATTAGCACCGTTAGTACCGATAACACCGATTAAGTGTCGATAGCACCGTTAGTGCTGATAAGCACCGTTCAGTGTCGTTTAATGCCGGTTGGCGTCACTTAAACGTTGTTTAAGTGTCGTTTAAGGCTAGTTAGTACCGTTTAGTGCCGTTTTATGCCGTTCAACGTCGTTTAAACATTGTTTAAATGTCGTTAAGGCTGATTAGTGCCGATTAGCATCGAATTAACATTGTCGTAAACGCGTCGGTCGCTCCACGCTTTACATAAAGACAATACTCGTGAAACACTAGTGTATAAAGATGAACCCTGACCCGAGTCTTGGAAAGGACCGTTAAAACTTCAAGGAAAACCTGATCAGTTTTCCTAGAAGTTGGGGGGCAAATTATATGGGCTAAAAGTAAGCCCTAAAGACACATTTAATGTTGCATTAATTAGACCCGGTATGGTCCGAACGTGGGGCCCACCAACAGGGTCCAAAATCCTATTTTAAATATTAATTTCGTAATTAATATTGGGGGTAATAAACAGCTCAGCAATAAGTGTCAGATAATGACATTATCTCTACAAGACTTAGCCTCCAAGGCATCCAATTCGATATGGCAACAGACTCCTACAAGGAAGGAGTCTAGAACTTTCCTCAAGGAGGTGACTTATCTATTAAGTCTCCAACTCCTACCTTAATTCTAAGGCTTCTCAGCCTATATAAAGGGCCTGACCCCTCATTCTCAGAACTACGTTGGCTTGATTCTCTAGCAATACAGAGATACGTAGGCATCTTGTGAGGACCGATCAGTCTCGAACGCAAGAACAGCCATTAAAGCTCGAAGCTCACCATCCCTTGTATTTAATACATACAAACCCTCGTTTTTATTCCACAACAGAAGGTAATACGTACGATACATTCCAGGAGACCTGTGCAGCAATGGGATTACTTAATGATGACAATGAATGGCATGATGCAATACAAGAAAATGTTGATACTGCTATGCCTTGCCAGCTACGCTCCCTCTTTGTTCATATAATTGTCAACTGTCAGGTCAGCGACATACTCAGACTGTGGACATCTCACTGGAGGCCAATTTCTGATGATATATTAATGAAATGACGGAAATTGACAGGGAAAGATAAGCTATGCTTAAACGATCAAGAATTAGAATATTACACCCTTGGAGGTAAAAATTCATCCATCTTTATATCATTTTTTATCAATATGAATATTATAACATTAAGTATATGTATTCAATTATCTTCGTACATTTTGCAGAGATTGAGCATTTATTAAATTCTATTGGTAGATCCCTAAGGAATTATCCAACTTTGCCAATGCCTCTAGCTAAATTCCTAGACAACTGCAAGAATAAACTGGTATTGGAAGAGACAAGTTATGATAAAAAAGAAATGGCAGAACATCACCAACGCTTGGTTCAAAATTTAAATCTTGAACAGAAAAAGGTGTATGACCCTGTTATCGGAAAAGTTGAGAAGAATGATGGAGGATTCTATTTTGTCTACGGTAGTGGAGGTTGTGGAAAGACCTATCTTTGGAACACTATTATTACTAAGCTCAGATCTGAAAATAAAATTGTTCTCCCAGTTGCATCTTCTGGAATTGCAGCTACTCTCTTACCTGGAGGTCGAACAGCACATTCAAGATTTAAAATACCTTTGAAATTGGATGACGAATCATCATGTTCCATTCCCCATAATTCAGATATAGCAGAGCTTATTAAGAAAACAAGTCTTATTATCTGGCACGAGGCGCCAATGCAGAACAAACTTGCATTTGAATGTTTGGATCGTACTCTTCGTGATATCATGAAATCTGTGAGTGCCGAACGATATGACAAACTTTTTGGTGGAATTACCGTATTACTTGGTGGGGATTTTATACAAATTTTGCCAGTTATCAGTAAAGGTTCTCGAGCGGATATAGTATCTGCCTCCATTTCAAGGTCTCATTTATGGTCTCAATGTCATCTATTTGTTCTTAAAGATAACATGAGATTACGTCGAGGTAATTCAGAAGATGATATACGACGGATTAAAGATTTTAGTAAGTGGGTTCTTGATGTTGGTGATGGAAAAATACCACATTTGGATAGTAGTTGTGTGGATGAATTTTCCAAATCTATCAGTATACCCAACCAATATTGCATACAATCTGATACATCTGACCTAAACCAGCTCATTGATGCTATCTTTCCTCAATTGCAACATCGATTCAATGAAGTCAGCTATTTACGTGAGCGAGCTATTTTGACACCAACAAATAAAATTGTTGATCATGTTAACGATCTTATTCTTCAAAGAATAGATGGTGAGTCATTCACATATAATTCTGCTGATTCAGTTCAATGCCCTGTTGGTTGTCATGAGAACTTAACTTCTGCATTCCCTGTTGAGTATCTTAATTCTATCAAGGTTCCTGGAATGCCTCCTCACAAATTAATTTTGAAAGAGGGTGTTGTTGTAATGCTGTTGAGGAATCTTAATCAGATTGTTGGACTTTGTAATGGAACCCGGATGATTGTCAGAAAGTGTATGAAACATACCGTCATATGTGAAATCATTGGTGGAAGTCATGCTGGAGCAAAACATCTTATTCCAAGGATTGAGCTCTGTCCATCTGATACAAATCTTCCGTTTGATTTAGTTCGATTGCAATTCCCACTTCAGGTATGTTTTGCCATGACAATCAATAATGCACAAGGACAGTCTCTTGATCGTGTTGGAATTTATTTGCCGGAACCAGTATTCTGTCACGGACAATTGTATGTTGCTGTGAGCCGTGTAACCTCTCCAGAAGGTCTTACATTCTTTATAGAAAGTAAGGAAGGAGTTACATGTAGTAGTACGAGTAACATTGTTTATGATGAAATTTTTTATGATTTGTTATCCAAATTATGACATTTAATGGCACATCTTTTATGTAACATTCCTATTAAATAAATGTTAATAGTCTTTAAAAAATTGAGTATTGGTGTAACTATATAGGTTTCATCATAAACTTATTTACCTAATGAATAATTTACAGTGATATAATTTTTAAAAAAAGACAAAGACAAAGAATGTATAAGATCTCAACATTAAATGTTTGTCTGCTTGCCATTTTCAATTTATATATGTTATGAAATTTGATACCCTGATTTGATGATATTACAAATCTCCTACAATTCTTCTGTCAGTTAATGAAACATAGCCATTAAATGATTTTCCATACTTTGTCACAAATGTCACTTCATTTGGAATGACATTCTGAAACATCTTGAAAAAGGATCATGTTATATCCTAAATATAACACAAGAATCTTAGTTAATTCTAGCTCAACAGATTATGAGTGATTTAGAATGTCATCTTACATAGAAAATATTCAAGATATTAAAGTGCAAATAGTCACAACTTCCCTTTCGCAAAAAGAATTACCAATACCAAACATAAAATATCCGCATAACAAATCAGAGACAAAGGTAACAAAAGCTTTAAACTTCATAGTATATTCCAAAAGACAGCATCAACATTAAATCTGTCATAATCGTTAATTAATAATACTAGAGATTTTCATCCATTTCGGATGTCAAAGATTATCCCATCATGTTCCTCCTCAAATGTGAAAACTAATTTCTGGTTCTTTCTTAGTTTATTGTCACGAGTAAATTTGTTCCATCCTGCCGAAAACCTTGGTAAACTGTTGTTTTTAAATACTATTCCAACTTGCCAATTTCCAGTAGGAGTTTTAAGGGAAACCTGTTCACCAGCTGGCCAATCTCTGTTTTGTGGTCTGATGTGTCTTGGTATGTGCTGAAACAAATTAAATTAATGATCAATATAACAAACTGGCGTTAATCATCTTGAATAGACCACATGTAGGTTTTAGTACTATACATACCACTCCATGAGATGTAAAATCCACATTTGATGGTGCCAGGCATGAAGTGAATGTATTATTCATGACATTAATTGGATTTTCAATTACTAAATTATCTTCATCATTATCAGGATCTTGAGGTTGGTCTTGCACAAATAAACCAAAGTTAGATGTTTCTGCATTATCGTGCATTTCTTGGTCTAAATCCATACCTGTTTTCACAAATTGCATTTAAAAATTAGTCCAACTAACTGCATAGAATTTATATTAGACAGCAACAATTAATAGCCAAATGTATTTAAGTATAAATGATTACCTGTACTTGCTCCATCATCAATCAAAATTCTCTCAATCTTTTTCTTATCAAATATGACAATATCAAATTTTCCAGCTCCATAATAGGTAAACAAAACCAGATCTTTTCTCTCAAGATGTTTTAATTGAATTAGACCTAGCAGGCCAGACATCCTTTTCTCATTTGCCAAGTAACTACCATGGAATGTATCACCATTATTCAATGTCAATGAAATTGCATTAGGAATCAACTCTCCAAATCGCTTATAAAATGAATCTGGCATGATCTAAAAAAGCAAATATAAAACATGGTTATATAAACCAAAAATTACGCACTTAGTGATTTTCATTTGGCAAAAAAAAAATTGTTGTGAAATGGTATTAAATTGTTGTATAAAGCTTACCAACTCTCCAGATTCATAAATAGTACCAATAACAGAAACAAAAAATTTGAAGCCAACACCACTGTTGTTTTCTGCATTTTTCCAACAAAAAGTAATTAGAAGAATTGCAATCTAATAACCAGATTATTATTGTTTTATAAGTATGTAAAATGGCATACCTTGGCGCAATGGTCGCTCTATTGCAATTTTTCGTATTGGGGTGTACTCTACTTCTGAATAATCATCATTTAATATATGAACCAAGAATAGTCCTTCACCCTTACAACAGAACACAAGTATCGAACCAGCATACTTTGTTATTTCTTTGAGAAATGTACAAATGTTATAGAAACATTGCTCAATCCTATTAAAACCAACGTGCATTTCACGGCCCGATGGTAACTGGATTGTAACATTCAGGGGAATGTTATCTCCGTGTTCCAAACTGACTTCTTCGGGAATTTTCGATTCCAAAAAATTAAAGAGGAAATTAATTTTTAGTACTAGATATCGCACAATTCTCAGTCTAATCCAAATGTAAAGCGTAAATTTCTTACCATCTTGCCTTTTTCCAAGTGTTCAGGCTTAAAAACTATGACAAAATCAGGAAAGATTGAGCTATTTACGAACATCTACAAAATATTATAAAAGAGTGTAAATCAAACAGATTCAAGTGCATCTAATCAAATCAAACAATTAAATATATATAAACTCATACCTTTTTTGAAGTTTCCCCGACATCCATTTGTTACATCTGTTCAGCATCATTGTTGCTTTCTTCTTCAGATTCTATAAAGAAAATTTCAACATTACATATGCGAATGTTGTCAATGAAAAAACTGTTCCTTAAATTTAACTATACCTGTGTCTGAGTTCCAGTTAACATTCCAAAACCATCCAGCGTTGACGGTACTTGAAATTCCATTACAACGACTTGCATAATCTATCTCTTTCCCGTCAATATCATAAATCCTTCCATATATTACAGAGCTGTTATCAATAGTAAGGATAATGGTCTCTTTTCCCTTTAACTTGAAGCGCTTTAGCATTTGCTCAAGGTTTGAAATGTAACCACCCTTAGAATTATAGAATATGAAGCAACCTTCACCAGCAATTTTTAACCTTCGAATATTACTCAATTTCTCACCATAATAATCTTTTATCCTTTTTGGAACAACCTAATTAACATAACATTGTAAATATACATAAGATGACATTCTTCGCAAATTGTAATTGCTTAGAATTCCACGTAATCCGATGTGGATAGACACATGGAAAATACACTAACCAACGAATGTTAATAAGTAATCCAAAAAATACATACCAACAAGCCATCCTTTATTAAGATTTCTGATACAACTTTGAAGAAAGATGTATTCCAATCTGCATTTCCTAAATCTCAGGAAACACAATACAAATTATATATAAATTTGTAGTTAAACCAATGCAAATGTTATTTTTTCAGAGCAAAATGTTTTGTACTACCTGCACTTTCATCAAATTCTTTATCCTTCCCTTTAAAAATGCAGACATTGAAAAATGCAGATGCATATGATGGATCCTTATAGAGCACAACAGTATCGCCATGTTCGATCTCTGTTTCCTTAGCAAATTCATGTCATCCTTTAACAAAAAAACATCTTCCATCCATCCACTGAATACCAATTTCCCATGCCTTTTCAACAAAGTTGAGATATATATTTGTACCAACCTTCCACTCTTTGTACAAGTCTTCCATATCTGAACTTAAAATCTGTTTTCAATCATAACAACAACTTGGTCAAATATATATGGAATAAACCTTTAATAATATATGTTCACAACTCAAAACAATATAACTTTTATATTGTCTAAACATCGAAAAACTAAAACTAACCTGTTTATCAATATCATCGTTGTGGATCATTAACTCAAAATATTGAACATAATTCTGACAAGCACAGAAGTTCCATAGTGCGCGTGCTTTGTCGTATGCCAATGACCAGCCATCAAGTTCATACTCCTCTTCTTTAAATGTAGATAGATGTACTACAGTAAGGAAGTCCTTTGGATTACATTGTAGATACTTTAACTCAATAGCTGATTCCTTGAAAATCTTAGTAACAAACAAATCATCTCCATAGTAATCAAACTGTACAAGATTGTACAATTTAATTTCATGGAAATGCATAAACTTTGCCAATCCACATAGTTTTTCTTTCTCTTCGTCGATTTCAGCTTTCCATGTAAAATTCATGCACTTTATCTTCACTTTTGACGATAGTTGTTTCCCAAACTCATTAAAGAATGAGTTAGGAATCCTCTATTATAGAAAATAGAAAGCTCATATTAATACATAATATTAATGCAAAATTATGATCTTAAAAATTTATACCAATAGAGTTCATACTTACTAATGAGACAGAATAGTTTGCATAATGTATAAATTATTAACTACAAAATGTTCCAAAAAAAGCTCAAACTTACAAATGAGCCAAAAGATTTTCTATCATTATTAGCCGAGAGAAAACTTGAAAGCATCTGTCTTTTCCCTGTTACAATACGTTTTTATAATTAGAAATAATATGAATATGCATAACATATTGTGAAAGAGGCAAAATTACATACCTGCATACACATCTTGGCTGGATTTCATTTTAGCTTTGTCCTATATTTCACCAAAACACAGAAAATTACCATTGTAAGGGTTGTAAAATCTATGTATAATTAATATTAAAGTTGGCTACATAAGCTTATACATTGTAAACACAATATGTCTAAAATGTTGTCAACTACATTTGAACATTAGCCTACATGAACTAATCCGGATAAACATGATTACTACAGTAATAGATGCATATTTGTTAGGTCATTATATCTTCTTTTGTTAATTCACCTATCTTATCAAAATCATAGTAATTAGCAATAAGAGAATTATAAATTTAGCATCAATAACAGAATCCAAACCATTCCAATATAAAGCATTATATGAATTGATCATTTATAATCTTATTTGGGCGATATATATGTATATATATATATATACATCTATGCATCAACAATCAACAATCATAGTAACATATTCATCGATCTGCCAACAACATATATATATGCATACCTTCATAGACGAGGACTCAGTTAGTTGATGCTCTGTATTCATTTAGTTCTTCTTCGAGAGCTTCAAGTCTGTTTCGAGTATCATCCGAGAGAGAATATTGGTCTTTCAATACCTATAATGATTCCTCTCAAATTGGTTTACTATATTTACGTATGTATATATTGTCAGCTTTACTACTATCCTAATTAATAGCTTTAAGTGTCGTAGTGTATAGAAAAACTGTCAACCATTATCTCTAAAAGTCAAAGTCTATCTTTATTATTGAAATATAAATTTTTTTTTTTTAATTTAGATTTAAAGAGTAATTTTAAATTAATTCGAAATTAAATTTTAATACTTATAATATAAATAAATCTATAACATAAAATTGAGCAAAATTATATTTTATTTTGCTATAATATTACCTTAGAGCATCTCCAATGGAGAATATCCCTTAGCTAAAATCACAAATATATTACCATAAATAAATTTTATAGAAATTATGTAAAAAAAAAAATGACTCCAATGGAACATTACTGTTATCAAAAAATTTAGATAATCACTTTTCGTTGGCTATATTTGGCCAACCTCTAGAGACTCGTAAGGAAGATTTTACATGATCTATTACCTTAAAAAAATAGATTCTATTAATAACAACCTGAAATAATAATAACATACTATATTTACAATATATACAACATTATAGCCAATATACCATTGGAGCACAACTTCTTACAGGTTCGGCAAATTTTACATAATCAATATTTTATCTGATTTAGCCAACCATTTTTAGCTAATACCGTTGGAGATGCTCTTACACCATTAATACAGATACCATCTAATTTATATATATTAATTTTTAAAAAATTATAATACCCAATAAATTTAATAAACCAAATTCAAAACTCTCTCCGTCCCAAACTAAGTTCTTTTCACTTTGTACAAATGTTTTAATGTTTAAAAATTAAATTTACAAAAATTATATGTTGAAGTTACTTTTAATATGCTGTCAAATATTTCCACAACGTGAAGGCTACATTTATTTGAGATAAAGTGAATATTAAAACTTTTGTTGTTTCTATGAAAATTGTTTCTATTACTTTTATAAAAGAATGTTTCTATTACTTAATGACAATATGATCTACATAATAAACGATAATGATTTCCAACAAATTACAATATAGTAAATTACAACAAATTACAAATTAACGATAATGATAATGTTTTTGATAAATATTTTAATTGTATTAACAATTACAATATAGTAAAGTTTACAATTACAACAAATTGTAGGAAAATAATGTACAAATTAAAAATCTTAATACATATAAGTATATCTCATGGATTAAGAGTACTATGATATATAAACACATTTAGAGATTTTTATAACTAGCTTATAACCCGTGCAACACACGGTTCCTTTTTAAATATCTACAATTATATTATTATTATTATTTTTAATATTTATACGTCATTAATTTACATATCAAATTTTTATTAAAAAAATTAACATATATAAGATTTTACACGTTCAATTTAATATTTGTGCTCTGTCTTAAATTCTTAAAATTTTATTTGGACAATTTTACAGCCCATATGAAATTAGCAAAATAATCATTAATTTAGTGAAGATTTAACAATTATTTTCCAATTAAAATTACGCACAAAACAAAAGAGAGAAGAAATTGATCATTGTTTACATTGAAAAAAATCTATTCGATTTATGAAATCTACTTATATTTCGTTTTGATTAACAAAATACCCATTTTATTATTTAAAGATAGTTCTACTAACAACCAAGTACAATTTTAATAATAATTAAGAATCGTTAGATCAAAAAATAATTAGATGTCAAATGATGGATCTATCATAAAAAATATTTTATTTTTTTAACATGTAAATTAAAAACTGTATTTATATTGAAATACGAAATCGTGTATGTCAATGATTTAAATCATATATAATTTGGTTATCTAAATAGAATAAGATTATCAATGTATGTCTTCTACACTGAATAAGATTAATGTAAAAATTTGTAATTTTACTTTTTTTTTGAGATTCTGAGTGTTTCTTTTTCGATAATAATTGTAAAATCATCACTAAATTGAAGATAATTTTATGAGCTTCGCATGAACTGTAAAATCATCCAAATCTATTATTTATAGATCTCGGAATAGATTCCAAACAATAAATATAAACTTGGTCAAATATTAATTAAAAAATTAAGTGAAATTCAATTGTATCCTTTTTTAAGTATATTCTTTGCATATTATATTTTTCTTTTTAAAATTCAAATCCAATATAACATTTTTTAATTATATCCTGTTTAAATTATAATTTTCTTTTTAATATGATATATATCCTATTTAGATTATAATTTTCCTTTTAATGTGATATAATCTTGATTGTCTATTTTTAAAATATAAAATTCGACGTTTGAGATTATTTTGGTAGTACAACGAATAAAACAAAATTATAAATAAGATCCCTCTTACGCTTTTTATATATAAAGATATAATTAGAAGGTATGATGTGATATTTTTGGTTATATATTAATGTTAGATATAATATGATTGGAATATATTATACCATTGATGTTTTTAGATGTTTATAAAAGATAATATCTTCAATTAAAAGTGAATGTGAAAAAAGAAAATCGACAACTAATTTTACATTGGAAAAAGGTCGTGGAACTAATTTTAATGTTCTCAAATAGTATATTTTTATAATTTATTTTTAATGTTTAAACTTTATTTAAGTAAAAATTTATTATAAAAATAATTTATGAGAAACGTTGTAATAATTTAAAATTTATTTTCGTACCATTACCAGCTCATTATATACACGCAAAATATCCATTTTTCTCATCACAGAATAATATATATGTACAATATAAACAATTTAAATTACAAAAATTTCTGTATATCTTTGGAGATTTGTTCCCTATGAGATATTTGTTACATAATGTTGACATCTCATGTAATCATATAATATAAGATTTTGAAAAATGCCTATACAATGAATAGGCATTGTATAACAAAAATGCATATACAATGAATAACAAAAATAAAATTAGTTCCCATGTATCTTTCCTTAATTGTTTCCTATTTAATTCTTTCCTATGTAATGCCTATAGATTGTTATTATTTACTTAAGATCTCATGTAATCTTAGAAAAAATAAATTTATTTCCTTAATTAGTATAATGATGTACAAAGATTTACATATTTTATTGATTCTTTGCTTACAAACTTTAATTAGCGTCTTGGTAATTATTTGCAAAAATACGTATGAGTATTCGTCACTTAGACTATATTTATTAACATATTAAATTTTATTGTAAATATTTTCATATTTTTTTTTCATAAATAAATCACTAGCTCATTATAAACATGCAAGATATGCATTTTTGCCTAATGCTGATATCTAATGTAATTATTTTATCTAAGTTTACAAGTTACGAAATATACACTATAGTCTATGTACACTATAACCAATAAAAATTTCAATGATTCCCGTGTATATTTGGAGATTTGTTACATAATGCTGTAGTAATGATGTTGTACAAATTTACAAGTTAAATATATTTTCAAAATCTTTTATTAGATTCATGTATTCAATTTTAAGCTACATTAAAAAAACAATTAGATAAACATGCAAGATATGCATTTTTGCCTAATGCTGATATCTAATGTAAATATTTTGTCTAAGTTTACAAGTTACGAAATATACACTATAGTCTATGTACACTATAACCAATATAAATTTCAATGATTCCCGTGTATCTTTTGAGATTTGTTACATAATGCTGACATCTCATGTATTAATGATTTTGTACAAATTTACAAGTTAAATATATTTTCAAAATCTTTTATTAGATTCATGTATTCAATTTTAAGCTACATTTTAAAAAAAACAATTAGAAACATAGGAGCTGAACAGTCGATCCATGTATGCATGCATGGGACAGACTGAGAACAAGTAGGAATTAACTGCACCCTTTCACATTCTCCAAAGCTCAGACATAAAGCTTCATCTCAAACTTTGTCTGCGCCTCTGCTTAAGTTATCACATTTGTATTCAATCTTCGTTATACCAAAAAAAAACAAACGTACACCAAAAAACATGGATGCTAACAACTTTCAGAATTTACGAGCTGATGTTCTGTGTCAGATTTTCAACTTCATCATACTGGAAGACAACAATTTTTCAGGTTTTTGCAAGCTGCTGATCATCTGGGCAATAGGTCAATCAAGGCAAAGGATCAAGTTTGTGCTGGAGAGACTAAACTGGGATGCATTGTACCAGTTTCATATTGAGCCTATTGAGGTTGTTTGTGATCTTTTTAACGAGTTCATAAAATATGCTGTTAGGTATGATGTTGATCAAGCTAAATATTTCAATTCAACTCGGAACCTGTTTTTGAGACAACATGTTCAGCACCATCTATCTATTTTAGCTGATCTCTCAGGTACCCATTTCCCTTCAAGATTCACTTATGTTTTTTTCAAAGTAATCTATAGAACATTTCATAGGAATGAAACCGCTGAGGAGATGAATACCTTGCTGAATGTTACTCATCTGAGGAGTCGGATAATCGAACAAATGACCTATCTTCAAGATATGTATTTTAACATGTTTGAACTCGATTATCTTTTGCCTGTTTTCAAATTTTACCCAAATGCAAGGAATCTCCACCCCATGTATCAGAAAGATGGACTTCCTCTAGGAGATGAGCAATGGTTCTCCCTCTATCCAAATACTGTTGAAGACAAGCACATTGATGACCATCATCCATTGGGAAAATCGATAACTATGGAGCACATGTGGGACACTCAGTGTATTCACTGCAAGGTTCAGATCATTCTCTTCAAAGTTCTCCTAGGTTCTGTTCAATCGTAAGCTGTTGTAAATTTAAGTAATTCTGTTTTCAAACCTGATGTTTTGTAATATAACCTCTGTTGTTGGTTTATGACTTTCTATGTTTGTGGAGATGGATTTATCATGTAATATGAAATATGTACAAGCATTAAACAAGACACTTATATTTACATGGACACAACCAAACTACAACATTAGCAGATGACATGATCCTGTCTTCGTTAAATTCAACCAAAGCAAATACTTAAACATAAATTGACTTGATCAATACTATCCAAACTGAACTATATGTTACGGACGAATTACAGAATTTGAACTATATATTACGGATGAAATCCACAAGTTGTCCACCCATTTTGAGTCTCTGCCTTTCCAGTTCCACAGACTTTGCTTTCCAATCATTTATCTTTTCAATCCATTCTGCTTGAAAAGTCTGAAAACCTGTTAACATTTCATCTAATCTTTCCGTCAATAGTTTTACATGGCTAACAATTGATGTATTTGTATGTTCCACAAATTTTCTTTCATTTTCTGTATATGCAGTGTTCTCTAGAACATTTTGCTGGGAAGATTCTCCGACACTTCCACGTCCGTTACCTTCCAACACCTCGATAATGTTCCTACATTTGGAAAACAGTAGTTGTATCATTATAATGAAATTAAAATAGTCTAGCAATAACAATTTTTTGTACCCGTATTTTTCCTCTAAGCCAATGGTGCGAGCATATAGCAAAGATTGTCTATCAAACATGCTGTTGAAAAACAATCCAAAATCTTCATTTGCTTCACGAATTTCTTCATTCAACTCTGCCGATGTGATGTTAAGGTTGTTAAGGTCATTCACCAACATATTTTTGATGCTTGAGTATCTACGCCTCTTTGATGATCTTGAACTCATTGTTGAAGAAACAATGCTTAAAAAAGGAAATTTGTTAATGTAATAGATTTGAAAAGGCAAGTAATATATTTATAGGACTTTTTATACGGTTTTACAATATGTGGTGGTTTTAAAACTGTCTTACCACTTTCAAGATAACTTATAGGTTAGTTATCTTAAGCAGTTACAACATTCATTGATGAACTGCCTTTGGCATGAATCCATCTTATGCCTCATCAGTCTCTGTTTGGACGTGATCCTCTTACTTTATTGTGAAAACATCTTAGAACTAAACAAACATGTAGCAAAGACAAGATCATGATTAAGCATGGATCGTATGTACAAAAAGTGTATTACTACTGTTACAATGTTACAATGAATGTTTTTCATATTTAAACGAATAGAATTTTTCTACACGAATTTATAATACGTAAATAGAAATATGTACTAATCATACGTTTTCTTGCTTTATTAACATCCTTAAAAAACTATTCGCAAAGTTCCCTCATCATATAATATAATACAATTATATAAATAGACAATAACTCTCTAAATGTATAATGCATTATTGATTTATTGCATTTTGCACAATATTGCATATAATCATATTCATAATCCTGTCGTTTTATTTATTGCACGAAAATTAAAAGATGCTAATAGGAATTTTTGGTTCTGATATTTTTAATGGATTTATATGTACATAGCCGAATTTTCAAAATGCAATCAATCATGATCGTATTGTAACTGTGTCTTATATATCTGATTCTTTTTTTTAGCAACAAATTTTCCTAGGTGATAAGTATTAATCTTCCTTTTAAATATAAAGATCAGAACTGAAAAACTAATTGTGTGCTTCTTCCTTTGCCTCTCAAAGTGGTTGTCCCATGGGTTAATTCTAAAACTTATTTTGTCATGCTGCAACTCATATTCTAAGTACTACTCTGTTCGTAAATTACACCATGCTTCCATCCTTATGTACATCTTTCTTTCTTTTTACAGATGGAGACGGAGACATGTTTGATCACCTTGAATCGCTGAACATTTCCAACGACCATAGTAGTATTAAGGTCCGAGTAACACGAATATGGCCAACAAGGAATTTGGAGGGACAAGTACTTGGAATGAATCTTATACTTCTCGATAATCAAGTAAGATTATGCAGTTTAAATTCTCTATAAATGATAAGGTAATATATATTCTTCTGACTTTATGATATGATATTTACATATTACAGAATTACCATTTGCAAGCATTAGTGCGACTTGATATTTGGAATGCCTTTGCCAATAATATCATGGTTGGAAATGTTTACGAAATATCCGAGTTTAATGTTAGATGTGTATTTGGCCAATACAGAGCAGTTCATTCATCCATGTGTATCATTCTTACAAATAAAACCAGAGTTGATATGGTTGTTCCTGAAGATCTTTCCATACCATCACAAAAATTTGAATTAATCCAAGTGAGCCAAATCATTGAGAATGCTGAAGATTACCATAAAGATCGTACTTATGCAATAGGTGATTTATCTCACATTATCTGCTTATATGTATTGTAAATGCAAGCAATTGTAACTTTTTAATCATATGGATTGCATATGAAACAGATGTCATTGGAGTTGTTGAAAATATCCAACCTGTTCAGATGAAGTACACAACACGAGGAATAAGTCCATTGATTAGATTCAGGCTTGGTGATGGAAGGTAAAACACCCTCAGATTATTCCGTTTATAATATTATGTCAATGTTCATTGTTGTTAATAATCATGTGTCCTTATATGTCTTCAAAGCCAATCTTTACACGTTCACTTATGGGGAGAGATTACAGAGGAACTGAATCCAATTTTTGAAGAGGTTATTGAACGACCAGTTATAGTAATTCTAGCAGCTGTCAAGGTCCAGATTTCCATGGGTTAGTTCTTTATGTGATTCAGTGATGAGAAGTACAATCTTCTTTTTAATACATATATTTATTAGGTCTTTTATACATAGATTTTCTTTCACATTTATATTTTCTTTGCAGATAGAATAACTATTACTAATGTTGCACCATCAAAGGTTTATATTAACCCAAATGAACTTGCTGTTTTCGCATTGCACCATAGGTATAATAATGTTTCCATTTAATTAGTTTTAAAATTGTAGATACGTATCAATTCCAATATTGATTCCTTCCTATATGCGACAGGCTTGATACAGATGGTTATGAAGAGCCACCAAATCATCAATGATGTGATTCTACGAGTATATTTCTGAAGAAATAAAGTCACGAGCATCTTTGGGAATAATATGTTTTTATTTCATTCGTTGTCGATTAGACAATTTTATTTAATCGTAAAATTATAGTTTCTACATTGCAATATGTTTCGAAATTAACCATGAATTTTTTTACATTGTAAAAATAATATTTTAGTTTCCACGTCGCAATATTATATTCATAGTGAGTGTTGGATTATTAAAAATGGAAATAATCCTCATTTTTTTTCAAAAAAAATAATGTCTTAATTCATGTAATAAGATCTGCAATTAAATTTTCAGAATTTCAACATCTACACATCTATACATGTTGTTGTATTTAAAAAGATTCTTGACAAGTTTTTTTGTAAATCATTATTTATTTAGATTACAGCTTTCGTTTACATAAATTATATCACAAAATTTGTTCTAAAATACTTTACAGTTTAAGGGAACGTTGTGACAGTTTGATTTTTATTTGTGGAAACAATAATATTCTTCTTACAATTTTCTAGGTGAATACAAGATTACTGTAAACATGTTAAAATGATACACGTCTTGAGACATCAATATTTGGTTAAAGTAAAAAATAATATTTCTTAAATTAACATTTTATTTTTATATAAAAATATAAAATGTTAACAATATATAACACATTATACTAAATAATATAGATTTACATTAAATTATAGGTTGTTAAAAGGTTGTTATAGATATGAATGAACGTAATCTTTCTTAATCAAGTTTGTTACAACTTCCCTTAAACATTGTTCAAAATTTTATTTACTTGAATAAAATTAAATTTAATAGATTGATAATCCGATCCTTTAAGATTTGTTTATTAAGATCAACAAAACTTGCACGATCATCGTTGTTATACTGATAAAATATTCCTAGGTCATTATCTAATTCTATGTAATTATATGGACAATAATCTATGTATGTATATATATTGGATATGCATAATAATGTATGTAGAAAATTAATATCAATAACAATCCCACAAATGTAGGCTTAATTTAAGGGATTTGTATTCATATTGTTCCATTAACATTAGTGGCACATCTTCTTGCGTATTTGCCTCACATTAAACATACCGAGGTCGTATATAAATGACTTATAAACTTAGACCTAATTACACACAAACTAACTTTGCTGGTTTACATCATTGTGAATTACATCAAAAACTTATCAAGTTTTAATTAGAATCTGTTTTATGTTTTTTATATTATACATCTTCGTTTTGCAGTTAAGCATTATGAGCAACGTCAAGTTTGATAGCTTGGATTCACTAAATGACAGTAAGTATGACTGGACGATTAAGGTTAGGGTCATTCGTATTTGGGATAGCTACAGTTCAAAAGGAGATAAAGAGTTCAAAGGCCGTAACATGCTTTTGCTGGATGATAAGGTGATTATACAAAAACTTGACAAGGTGATAGTATTGTTCTATTTTCTGATATTCCATTTGTTTACCTCTATGATAACAGCATGTCAGAATGCATGCTTTCATATGGCCAAGCTATATTGATACGTTTGATAAAACCTTTGAAGAAGGCAAGATATATTCTATAAGGAACTTCTCAGTCAAAACATATCGCAAAGAAACTCTTCAATGCACAAGATATGACAAACAAATTTGGCTATCAAATTATACCAAAGTTATGGTATTTCAAGATTCCGAGATGATTGACAGGATGATACGTAAGATGGAATTTGATTTCTTTGACATCGGTGACATCCGCGATATGAGCAGCAACCAATCTGACAATAATTATCTGATTGGTATGGTAGAATAAATATGGTTATAATTTTGCATTCTTCCTGTTTCCTTTAAGCATATAGCAACTTGGTAGTTTGATCATTTTTCGTAGATATCATTGGAGTGCTGAAAGATCAGGATATTCTTAGAAACAGAATATATCAAAAGGAGGTCGACCAGCGTTGCATCAGGTTTACTCTTACTGATGGAAGGTATTATCTCTGATGCATATCACTATCAAGAATTTAATTACAACTGAATTGTTATGCGAGTAATTATTTATTTTGTTGCCTTTACATTTTATTTTATAGTGCATTTATCAAAGCATGTTTCTGGGACAAATTCGGAGAATCCTTCTTATCAGAAATACTGAAAATTACTGATATCCCAATAGTTGTTATTGTGGCTAGCTGCAGAGTTAATGAGTTCAAGGGTATTTCAATTAACTCTACTTCGTACTACGAATTGATGTTATAATTCTATCTTATTAACGTCTAATAATTATGATAAAGTAGTATGCATTATTATTTGTGATTATTAAAATTAGACTCTAAGTTATTAGTGTTTGTAGGAGAGCCGTACATGTCCAATGTTGGAGCCACAAGGTTCTTCATAAACTACATTCATCGTAGTGTTTCAGAAATGAAAAGAAGGTATATTTATACGATTGTAGACAATAAAACATAGTGCATTCAAAATAGATCAACTTTTAATAATAAATTAATTCAATGCTTAGGTCCATTCTACCAGAATTCAACCTGGATCAACCAAATGTTCTAGCAGAACCAGAAAAAGCAAGTATCTTCACCATTGCTGAACTGCGAACACTTGATGAGTCGTACATTCTGGTATTATTTGCGATCTCTAATGGCTGATTATGTGTGTCTCTTTTATGTGTCTCTCTATTATGCATTGGCTGAAATTTATTCTTTTATAACTGAATGTAGAATTTAGTTATGTGCCAAGTAACTGTTAGTTCAGTGAAAGAAACAAAAGAATGGAACTATGATGCTTGCAGCAGTTGTCAAAAGGAAATTTATATGATTGAAGGAAAATTTAGATGTGAGGAATGTAAGAGAAATATTCCATTCCCTGAAAAGAGGTAATCAAACAGGTCTCTGTTACACAAATGTAACTTGTATTATTATTATTATTATGTAAGATTATTCATCCATATATATGCTTGGTTCTGTTAAAAAGGTTTAGGATATGTTTGATTGCTGGAGATTCTACTGGTGTAGCTGCATTTATCTTATATGATCGCGAGGTTGAAAATATAATTGGTATAACTGTGTTTGATGTTCTGGCATAGCAAGATAAGGTATGATCACTGCAAACACATTTTCATTTTGTCATTTAAATTTGCGTACAAATTTTTAAATGTTTCACAAATAGTTTTATATATTTGAAATCCTGTTTTGATCTGCTGCACTAGGAAGGGAAAGCTGCTGAGTTTCCAAGAAGCCTAAAGATTTTTGTATGCAATGAATATACATTAACAATTCGTATGAATGAGGAAAATATCAAGAAGAATTCTTACACGTACTCAATTGTTGATATCTACAAGGGTTTTGAAATCATTGGACACAATAAACCAGATGATAGTGATTTCAGTCTTGGTTGTAAGACTTCCCAGGTATGTAAAAAAAAACTTAAACATTCTTTTCAGATCATACTTTTTTGTCAATGTTGCAAGCATTGGATTTCATTTTTGTACTAACAAACATTTTGAATCACTTTGTACACAGTACTCATCAACATATTCCGTTCATAATTCTGATTCCAAGTCTCCAGATACTGAGAAATCTACATCAAATCGTCTCAAGAGATTGAATGACAACACTGTCATTTCTATACCAGACCTGGATGATGTCTCTGACAATGCGGTTGATAAAGAAAATAAACCAAAACCTATCCCGCTCAAGCAAATCAAAAAGGAAAAGGTAAGTCATGTGGTCAATCAGTTTTGCAACGTTCTTAAACATAAACATGTTATAAACATACATGACTTAAATCATACATGTTTCCTGTAAATATACAGGTCTGAAAAGGATTGCAATTTCAAGAGATGTCTTCTTCATGCAGCATAATTTTCAATTTCCACTTTCTCAATAAAATTGTTTGTTTCGAACTTTAGTTTATTTCGGGTGATGCAATACCCTGATTTTATTTACAGCATTTTTTAAGAAATTTAAACTTCTTGCTTTGGTGATGTTCAGTATTTGAATCAATCAATAATAAATGTTCTTGCTTTAGACATGATCATTATTAGTGTCGCAGATCATAATTAAATTAGTTATGTTTTCCAGTAATACATATGCTCAAAATGCAGAGTAACTCATATATTGCAACTGAAGAATTACTTGGGATATTGTGTATCATACCATAATGTCATATGTTTTTCAATTGTGAGGCAACATGTCTACTTATGTACTTCTTTAACCACATCTACGTTTATGTCATATAACATTGTCATGTTTACACCCATTGGTCCATTTGAGAAAAGCATTCAATACTGACATTACAAAATAGTTATGTTGTCCAACAACATTGCAAATGGACTAACATTTGCTATGTTGTTATTGGTGCTCAAAGTAATTGCAAATGTCGAGTTTCATAAACAACATCTTCCATTTAGTTGATTGTGCAGATATGACTGTGAGTACATAAGTACAAAAGTAATGTAAAACAACATAACTATACCTTGATTATACCAAAGATTTAGTGGTACAGTGGTATGTTGGTGTGCAAATGCAT
This sequence comes from Saposhnikovia divaricata, assembly GCA_036435485.1. Lineage (NCBI taxonomy): Eukaryota > Viridiplantae > Streptophyta > Magnoliopsida > Apiales > Apiaceae > Saposhnikovia > Saposhnikovia divaricata. The sequence continues at coordinate 20,972,852 of JAZHRN010000131.1, forward strand.
GCTAAGCCCCGGGTTCAACTCCTTTCAACAACAATTTCTTTACAAAAAAAAAAAATACCTTGATTATATCAATGCAATTATGTCAAATAATTATATTACTACCAATAATCATGAGTTGCTATGTTTATAGGAAAAACAATTAATACAATTTTTTTGAAAAACAATTGTGTGGTCGAACTGACATGTTGATTATGCTTTCTAATCAAGTACAAATTATGCTACAAGACATTAATGGAAACTTTATATATAGCAAAAAAATCATCCAAAAAGATGATTATTTTTTATGGACTAAGCCATTACTTAGTAAACAATCCTTATTTAGTGTTGTTATGTCTTAACACACTTTTCTACTATATCAATCCTAAATCCTTAAATTATGCTCTCTCTTCCCTAATTCTGTCCAACTAAATTTTATTTTTACAATACAACTTTGATAAATGAATATTCAAAAAACAAATTACTTAATTAAATGAGTAATTATTTTTTGTTTCCGACATAATAGAAACAGTCTATTTTTAATCTCAATAAATGAATACTTTTGATTAATGAATAAATTTTTCCAGTCCCGACCAAATTAATTTATTGAGGTATAACTGTATTTTTTCATAATACAGTTATACCTCAATAATACATGTGCTTAGTATGGAGAGTTTCTCATATATTGCAACTGATGAATTACGTTTTCATATCTTGCAACTGAAGAATTACGTTTTGTGAGGGAATATGTACACTTCTGCACTTCTTTTACCACATCTACATTTATTTCATATAATTTGGTCATGTTTACACTCATTTGTCCATCTGAATACACATTTAATAATGATTAATAAGCCATTACTTATTAATTAAACCTTATTTAGTGTTGTTAAATACGTTTCGTGACTTATTTAGTCCTAAATCCCTTCTGCTTTGTCTTTCCTAATGCTGGCCAAGTGAATTTTATTGTTAAAGTAGAACCTTGATAAATGAATATTCAATAAACAAATGACCTCATTAAATGAATAATTTTTTCCGGTTTCAACATAATAGAGACAGTCTATTTTTTATCTCGATTAATGCATACAATTTTCCAGTCCCGAGCATATTCATTTATTAAGGTTTAACTATATTTTTTAGTTCAACAATGGATGTAAATCATTTGGAATTATCAATATTGTAAAGCTAATTATTTACAATATTAATGATATTATTTTATAAATTCTTATATAGTAAAGTTAATGCTATTGTTTGTAATATATGTACACGTGCTAAGACCATCAATACGTTTATAATATATGTACAAGTTAAATATTGATTTTCGGCCACAACATCATTAATTATAAATTATGATTTTATAAATTTCAACATTTTGTAAGAAAGCCAAAAAAAAAAGGCCTATTATTTTAAAACATATCTTTTTTTATTATCGACTGCGAAATAAAAATTTATCTAAAAGTAGGGTGTGAACTTTAAAACTACTTTTTTAATAAAAAAAGATATATATTTCAAAACATTTTAGTAATGAATGTAAAATAAATATTTAATAATTATATATATCAATTGATAAATATTTTTTGCTTTTATAATTTTTATAATTTGTACATAATTAGGATTAGTGTTTTTTATAATTTTATAATTTGTACATAATTAGGATTTGTAGTTCCTTACAACAGGGATTAGTGTGTAAATTATATTTAAAGAGCTTTATTTTATTACTTACAAAATATTCAATATTACAATTGATTGTATACATACATCCCAAAGTACCAAACTCTCTCTTGCATGCAACTGTGTTCCACTTCGCACGATTCACCATCGATCAAGCTTGGAGGGTGTAAAAGACTTCAATCTCGGATCAATATCTCTTTCAGAAATGGAGGTTTGTTCTAACACTGATCCACGGAAGACTTTTGATTCATCTAATATACTGTTCTGCATCTTACTTTCATGGTCTGTAATTGATTTATAAACTGTATTATAGATATGTATATGTTTATGATTGAATCCATGTTTAAATATGATGCACGTTTAATCAAAAATTTAGTTTATATCATCGATGTTGAAGATTAAACTGCTTAATTGATGATTAAGGTTAATTATATTTATAATCGAAAATTGAAGTTTGTGAATATGCTTTCTGAATTATGATTTAGGATTCTAAGTAAACTATTGAGATAGTTCTAATCATCAAGAATTAGAAACATACAATTCTAAAATCTGATTAAGTACTTCTTTATCCATGACGAATACGATATAGGCTTTTGCTTCATATTGTAAATGTTAGTCAAGAATAATATTAATTTAGTGACGTTAATCGACCCTTATTTAGTGTTGTTAAAAACTAAACACGTTTTTATACAAGCCTATATCCCTAAATCCTACTCTGTCTTCCCTAATCCTTGCCAAGTGAATGTTATTCTTATTCTTCTGTTTAACAATGGAGTAAATTATACTAAACTATCAATATTGTTCTATTCTATTGTTACTATGTATGATTGTTATGCACATTGTTGATATAGAAGTTAATTTTGGTACCCAATTTTTTAGTATGTTGACAATAGACCATACCTACAATTCTGCTGCATTGTTGTTAATCGACCTTTATTTAGTGTTGTTAAAAACTAAACACGTCCTCATACAGGCCTATATCCCTAAATCCTGCTCTGTCTTCCCTAATTTTTGCCAAGTGAATGTTATTCTTATTCTTCTGTTCAACAATGGAGTAAATCATATTGAACTATCAATATTGTTCTATTCTATTTTTACTATGTATGATTGTTATGCACATTGTTGATATAGAAGTTAATGTTTGTACCCAATTTTTTAGTATGTTGACAATAGACCATATCTACAATTCTGCTGCATTGTTGTTAATCGACCTTTATTTAGTGTTGTTAAAAACTAAACACGTCTTCATACAGGCCTATATCCCTAAATCTTGCTCTGTCTTCCCTAATCCTTGCCAAGTGAATGTTATTCTTATTCTTCTGTTCAACAATGGAGTAAATCGTATTGAACTATCAATATTGTTCTATTCTATTTTTACTATGTATGATTGTTATGCACATTGTTGATATAGAAGTTAATGTTGTTACCCAATTTTTTAGTGTTTGATTGTCCTCGGTTTTGGAGTGTTAGTATGTCTTTGTATGTTTTGTTTTATAGTTTTGTTTCGTCGAAAAGTATTAAATTGTATCCGTAATATGAATGGCAGTGTTGATGGCAAATATCATACATGAGATGAATTTTAGTACCAGTTTATTGTGAATTATACTCTATATTATGTTAGTATGGACGCATATTTATGCAATCGGGGTCCCATATCATTTTAAGAAAATTACCAATTATACAAAGATTTGGGAACAATTTTGGGACATATTTTAGGGACTATAAGTTCCTATATAGTAAAGTTAATATCGTTCTTTGTACACTTATACATGCCTCATTTCATACCCGTGTTTATATATGAGTACTGTTTAAAATCCCTAATTACTGTTCTGTCTTCACTAATCGTCTTCTTCATTCCTTGCTGAATCACGATTATTCTTATTTCTCTGTTCAACGATGGAGGTAAATCATATGGAACTATCAATATTGATCTATTACATTGTTATTGTATATGATTGTTATGCAAATGGTTGATATAGAAGTTAATTTTGGTACTATATTCTTTTGTGGTTTATTGTTTTGTGTTTAGGAATGTAAGAATGTTTTGGCATGCATACGTTTTATTGTTTTGTTTCGTTGAGAAGTATTAAGTTGTATCAGTAATATGATTTGCAATGTTGATAACAAAATCATATTAATAGCTTAGTTTAATGCCTTGGTGATCATTATACTTTCAAGCTTTTCAAAAATCTCATTTGTATAAGTCTTATTCGGAACATAAACTGACACAACTCATTATCAAGAACACAAACACCCAGCATTCATGGTTAGACTGTTTCCCAGAGATTTCGCAAAGACGTCGATGGTAATAACATAAATGTTGTTCATGATTCGTATACAAAACAAATCTCCCAGAAGAATTTAATATCGCACAATTATTGTACATACCTTCTAATTCATATAACCCTATTTGGTTTATGTAGAAATTTCCTTCAGGCTTTGTTAGAGAATGTGCACAACATGTACCACAGCAAGTCACTCTGATCATTCATAGAAATGGATACCAATACAATGTTATTTTCCATAAGGATAGAAATGAGTTTACCAACTTGGCTCTGTTTTTTAATGATTTTCGAACTGAAAAAGGTTTCTATACATTGTTCTACTACAATGGTTCTGGGATATTTACTGTATTCATACTTGATGACACTGGTATGGAAATAGATTATCCAGCATCGAACAGGTTTCAACTAGCTCCTGTTTATGTAACACGCTATATCAAATTGTTCATATTACATTAACTTATATCTCTGAAAATAGTAAAATGTCTAACTAATGTTAGCATATATTTTTGTTATGACAGACAATATTGATGGAATTGGGAAGAAATTTATTGTTCATATTCACGAAAAGCATATTGAATCAGCTGAGATCGTAAGTCCTTAACTTGCCACTGTATAAGATTTTTCAACAAGTACATTACCTAGACTAATGTATCTTATAAATTGTAACTCTGTAATGAATTGATTAGGATATTCCTCCTGTGTTTGTTGATCGGTTTCGACACATGCTGAAGAGGAAAAATTATCTAAATTTGAAGAATAAAGATAAATTTCAGTTCACTTTTTCAGCTAAAATGAAAAAGTTTGTTGGTATGGAAGTGATGCTGAAGGGCAAATACTGGAAAATCGGAGATACTCTTCTTTTCGAGCTCTTGGATAAGACTGAATTCTCTGCTACTATATTCTCCAGGAAAGGAGTTGAAAAGAATCTTCCTGCTATGACATCAACTACAAGTATGTTATCAACTGCTATATTTGTGTAAGAAATATAACAAGATGCTTTTCTTACTAAGTTTACTCAGTAGTATGATAAGGTGAAATCCCTCTATAGCTTCCTGTTTAAAAGGTGTGGAAAATGAGTCTATTAGTATTTGATGAAGTTTAAAGGTTAAACAAAAAGATTAAATACTACAAAACAGTTAGAGGATGGATACTAAATACAACTGCACATGTAATTCAATATAGTTACTTTAGAAGAACAGACAGGTTTAATTTCGGCTGAGTAGACCATGATTGTAGATTTGGTGCAGATTAATTTTATAACATAAGAATTGATATAGACGAAATTAATAGATAGGCTGATACGAATTCTTTGAAACAAACAGCACTACAAGAAAATCTTATTTTGCTAACAGAAATATCCCTTGGCATGTGAAGGAAATCTGTTAGTAAAACAGCATGCTACTTAGTAGTATGATAAGTTTACTATGTTTGACTGCTATGTTAAACTGCTATATTCAAGAAAGTTTGTTATCAACTACTATATAAAACACATCATGATGCTATGTTTGTGTAAGTATATCTGTTGATAGCAGGTCATATATTCCAAGTTAACTAAGTAGTACTTCATGTAAGTGTGATTCTGGTGCAGCCAATGTCATAGCAACAGAAGAAATGGATGACTTCCGGACAACTTTTGAAGCTAATTTGATCAGCTCAAATTTTGATATGAATACTCATGGACTGGTATTTACAATGTCTTACACCTCTTAATATATATGCATCAATGTCACATGTTTATCAATATAAGTAACTTTGTTATTTAATTATTTCGCAGTACATTCCACCTTGGATAACTCTTGAAAACCATGCTTGGAACTCAATCAAGCATGTGTACCTGAGAATTGAACGAAGAAAGTGGAAGGTTGGAATCGTTTTGTCAGGTGGTAGACCAAGATTCTCCAAAGGCTGGGATAAGTTTGTAAAGGAGAACAAGTTTGTTTTCAATGACAAACTACACTTTGTAATGAAGGAGGAGGACAATGTACTTTCATTTGTTATCCGTCGTTTATAAATTGAGCTATGTGTTGTATTTTTAAACAAAGTTTCCTTCATATTTTGGAGATATATGTAATGAGGGAGTAGAACGTGTAAAACGTGGATTTTTATGTTGTTACAGTTTTATTATGTTTTCCTATATTATTCATAATTTTATTTAGCGTTATTAAACATTCCCTGTTTTCAAACTAATTTATTTGGTTTGCTAATTACAAATTAAATATTTATATTAATATATCTTTAGAATTTTATAATAAACAAGAGTAATCGACGCCCGCTCGCAGAACGCAGAACGCAGAACGCGGGTAAAAAAGACTAGTCTCAGTTTAAAAGACAGGAAGCCCGTTGTAATTTTAAGCCCACCCAGAAAACTAGTAAAGTTTTGCTTCAACAACGCAGAAAAAAGGAATACCTAAACAACGCAGCAGCTCATAAATTTGGTTACATCTCCTGGCGCACATCTCCATTCTCGTTACTCAGGTTAGTTAAATTTGACTAGTGTTGTTGTTCATTTAGTTGTTGTGTTGGAGATTGATTATTGATACATACAGCTTTATCTTGTGCAATTTCTAATTCTTGAACAGCTTTGAGTGTTGTAGGTAAGATAAGCAAGTTTTGATTAATGCGTGTTAACTGTTTGATTAATGTCCACTGAGAATTATTTATAAGTTATAGCTGTGCTGCTTTATAACGTGTTACGATTAATCGGAGTTTGCGAAATGGAAGTAACTGGTTGTGCGTTGTGCTGAATATTCATTGTGAATTCCCTTGCTACTCCCAAATGAAATGATAAAAGGGGGAACTTGAGGAATTAATATGGGCACTTTTTCGACTTAGGATTAGAGATGTTGAAGTTTTTGTTGTTAATCGCACCGTCAAAGTTTTGGAGGAATGTGTTGCTATAGCTTATCAGTAAATAACTTATACTAAAATGTAGGAAGATAACATGTAGGTTTATAATTTTGACGGATTGTGTTTCAGTAATTCAAACTACAGTGACACCTTCTACACAGAAAGAATTATTTACACCATAAGAAACATTGTAATTGTACTACTTATATATCTCAATCATCTTAGCTAGCATGATTCATATAACATATGAGAAATTATTATGATCATTATTTTCGAGAAATGTTAATACATGCTATCAGGTTGTTCAAAGCAAGCCTAAGCACTGAACATGTTTATAAACAACTTCTTAAAGCAGTGCGTCTTCCAAGAAGTTACATGACAACTAATTATATTAGATCCAAAGATTTTTTGCTATGAACCCAGTCAGCCAATAAATACATAAGCATCCACTTGCAACCTAAAGAAATTAAACGGAAAATTAGATGATTGGCTATAACTTCACTCTTGGTATGTGTGTTGATATGCATTAACAGATATCCATGCACACAATACTCTACGTGGCACTGTTTTATTCAAACAAGTACGCCAATATACAATTTTGTACCTCAAGTTTGTACTTTGCAAACTAGTACTCTTAACAAATAACTTCATTCCTTACGTCTGTACAGTCCATAAGACTAGTAAACATGGTGACAAAGTCGGTACATTAAGTTATATGACTTCATCAATACAAATGGCACAAAGTCGGTATCTTTTACATCGTCAACGTATGTATATTCATAAGTATCTGTCAGGGAATGAGCTGTTAGTAGTATAACTGGAGCACCAGTAGTACAATAAGTGGTAAGGGTAGAATATTCTTTTCATTTAGCAGTAAAGATGGATTCTATAAATAGATGAGAAGTTGTAAACTTTCTATTTTGTTTAATTTACAGAAAATGGAATTACATTCAACCAAACCTCTCTTGCTCTGTGTGTGTGTGTGTGTGTTTCTTCTTCTGCAATCTATCTTCTCTCTCAAATTCTCTGCTCTGTCTCTCTGATCTATCTCTACTTCTTAGTTCTCTACATCAAACTAGCTTAGTTTGTTACTTGTTAGCTTACTTTACTGAAATTCTATATCAGAAAACACAAAAACAGTCACATATATAAAACCACAAAATAGAGTTCCTGACAGTATCTCTATTATGTACACACATCTGTTTTTGCTACACACGTATATTTCATTTTTGTTGTGTTTGACTTAATTTGTCAAATAAGAGAAAATTGAAATAAGAGAAATTAAATACATAAATTATGTATTTGTAAGTTATGATATATATATATTGATTGTGCACAAAATGTAACGGATGATATTGATTAATATTAATGAGTAATTAAAGGGCGGTTACAAACTTTGGGAGTGGAGATGGTGTAAGAAGCCTACATATAGTGGATTTTATCCTATAGAAAGAGGCACTCTAAATTAAAGAGAGCTTGTTCAATACATACATTGGAACTCCCATAACACTTTCTAATTTTCTTTATCCTAAATAGCTATTCTATTACATATTTTGTAGGTCCAATACTTCATTGGTATCAGAGCTTTAAGTTGTGTGGCTGTCTTCCTGGGCTAATTCTTTTCTTTGGCGATGGTGGTGTACTCGGTTCACGGGCTTCATCTTTAATGCGTTGGACTTGTATCAGCTCTCTTTCTGATCTTTCTAACCTTTTTTTTTCTTTTTGTGCCTTTTAATCTGGTGAATGGTTATGTATCACTTATCATCCTCTTGCTTCTGATTGCTTTTTAAGTAGTAATTATTCGATAATTGATTTTGTTTATGTCTGTTATGCTATATTTGTATGATTTACATGTTTTTTTATGATTGTTATTATATAAATCTAGTGCCTAGTAATGTTATTTATTTTATTTTTATTTTGTTTACAAGCCCATGCCAAATTTTTGCCTTAATTGCTTTTTTAGGCTTGTAGAGTCGGTTGCCTTGTTAGTTCTGCCCATGATTTACTTTTCTAATATATGTGATGCTAGCCACCAATGCTGGAGTATTAAATTAGTAAGGTGCATGTGTTCTGCTCGGTTTTTTTTTCTATACCTATCTGGATCTGTAATTGTGATGACATGTTTTTTCTCGGTTATATATGTGTGATTATTAATATTCTTGTGCTTGTCATTTCTAATGCTTTATCTACTTTGTTAGACATATTTTTTTAGCCCTTCGTGCATTCTTTGTGTGTCCATTTCATTTTAGCCTATCTTTATCAATTGTGAATACATGTTGTTCGTTGAGTGATTTTGGTTTTTGTTACGATTTGAAAATTTAAAATATTATTTTGTGTTTAAATGATTCTTGAAAATGAAGAATTTTTTTTAAAGGAAAATGAATTGTCATAGGACAATTTAGAAGTTTTCGTTGAAATAGATGAGTGGTGGATTGTGAATTGAAAATTGTGATTTAAATAAATGAAATTGAACTAGAGGATATTTCTATTTGGCTTAGAAAAGGGGCACGAAAAACGTGAAAATATTTTAAGTGGTGGACAAGTTGATTATATTGAAATTGGAATATAGATTGTGTCCAAAAATATTTTCGAAAAATTGAGAAGGCTCAAATTATATTGAGTGGAGCAAGAGAATAAGGTCATAAACGACATTGTTGTTTGAGAAATTTTTTGTGGCTCTCAGAATAGAGAGCAGAAAAGATAATAAAATTGGAACAAGTGTCCGGAATCAAATAAATAAGATAATTTTGAATTTGTCATCGAAAAATATTGAGGTTTTATTTGAACAAAAATGCTCAGAATATAGAGCACGTAAAAAAAAATAGTTGTTTTTGTCGCTCGTAATAGAGAGCGCGAAAAATTAACTATTTTTAAACAAGTACTTTATGACGTGTTTAGCAAGATCGATCAAGAATAATGAATCGGAACTGAATATTGATAATGAAGCATTTTATTGAATATAAAATGTTTAAAATCCAATTGAGTGGATGAACAACTATTATGTATATAATGTGGAAATATATTTTATTTTGTAGCGAGGGAACAAATCGTTCTCACGCATTGAAGTTACTCTACCACTGATAATTTTTTTTTTTTTTTTGAGAATCGAGAAATCGAAATAATTTTATTTCATGAAATTGAATTAAAAGTGGGAGTTGAGTGAACCACCGTAATATAGAAAATTCGTTGGTTGTAATTGAATTTTGAAAATTAAAATAAAGTTGGTAGTGTGTTTATAAATTTGAGGCATGACCGTGTTTTTTTTTGGGAATTTTATATCGTAAAGAATTAGACAATTGTGTATGTATTTCTTTTTCTGGAGTTTGTTTACGATTATATCGTATATTTTGATGATAGTTGTTAGCGAAAAACGAGAAGGAAATGTTAAATTGTGGGATCTCATTTAGAAATATGAGATGAAAAATATTGGAGAAATTTCATGTGTTCAAAGAATCCGGTTTGTAAGAGATAAAAAGGAACACTGAGTTTGAATTGAAAAGTTGGGATTGCAAGTGTGAATATTTATAAACTTGAGAAATGTGTGTGAAATTTGAGAAGTTAAAAAATTCAAATTTAAGGAAAATAATTTGAATATTGAATATGAGCCAACAGAAGGTATTTGAGTAAAATGTTTAATTGTTTTGGATCCAGAATTGCAGTCCGGCGCTAACCCTATTGGTAATGGGAAAATGATTATTCAGAAAAGGAACCACTGAATGTATTATGTGCAAGTAGTCAGAAGTTCGATATATTTTATGTTGTATAATCGATTGACTTGACTTGACATTTTTAGTTAGTAGTTTTGTAAGTGGATTGTGAAGCAATTTTGCTTGAGCCTAGTGAGAGGCTGTAAGGAGGATCACGATCATGTACTTGAAGAGTACATTGTGTAACAAATTGGTGAATCAAGCAGACGTGCTTGGAGTTATTGTTTATTGCGATATAAGTGTCGATGGTGATATTGGTAATAAAAATTCAACTTCGGGATGTTTATTTAATTTTGGTGGAGTTGAAGTTGAAAAAAAAAAAAAATAATAATAAATAAATAAGAAACTTAATTAAAGTGTTGGAAAAGGTAAAAGTGACAACATAGATTGATTGAAAGTGATGGTTACTAGAAATATTTGGCAAAGACGTCAAATGGAAGATGTTGGTTTGATTGGATATAAGTTGTGGAAATTATAAACTATGACCAATAATAAGAGTGCGTATTTGAGATAGATTTAATAGTTATAGATCCTACGAAAAGTGGGAGTTTGGAAAGGTATTTGACAAATGCGTCAAGTGGGAGATGTTGTGTTTGAATTAATTTGTCAAATAAGAGAAAATTGAAATAAGAGAAATTAAATACATGAATTATGTATTTGTAAGTTATGATATATATATATTGATTGTGCACAAAATGTAACGGATGATATTGATTAATATTAATGAGTAATTAAAGGGCGGTTACAAACTTTGGGAGTGGAGATGGTGTAAGAAGCCTACATATAGTGGATTTTATCCTATAGAAAGAGGCACTCTAAATTAAAGAGAGCTTGTTCAATACATACATTGGAACTCCCATAACACTTTCTAATTTTCTTTATCCTAAATAGCTATTCTATTACATATTTTGTAGGTCCAATACTTCAATTTTCTCATTATATATGGGTGTCAGTGAGTAGAAATCAGAATACCCACGGGCACGCACACACCTGTATATATTGTTGGATTTTTTTCCCCCCAATATTGTGTATTTGTATGTTTATCTTCAATATCTTTGAAAAGTATCGCTCTAAATATGAATGAACCTCCATTGAATTCTTTTCTGGTAACTAAGAATTTAGGTCACTGATATATAGCAGAACCTCTGAAAAATCTTGTTCAGGGTTTTGCATTGAAAACTTCTGCCATTTGCTTCAAGAATCAACTTTGAATCTGATTCATCGATGACAAAGAAGAGAAGCAGAAACCAAAATCCCGAGCCCTTCCTCCCCGAGGATGACTCCAAGTCAAAAGCCTCCAAGAAACAAGCCAAAGCTCCCAAACAGCACCAGCAAGAGCAGAAGGCACGCTCTCTCTGTCTCTCTCTCTATATGTGTGTGTGTGTGTGTTTTATCCTTAAATGCTTACAAACTCCTCTCTGTAATATGAAAAATGTGTACAGCTTATATCATCGGGCATGAGCTCCAAGATATTGAAGGAAGCTCTAATACAGCAGAAGGAAATACAGGAGGAGGCTGAAGCTCAGATTCCTGGTGCCAGCAATTTTGCTTCCCTCAAAGAAAAGACTGACACAGCTCAATTTGATGAAGAGGACCTTGATCAGTTTAATGGGTTCTCAGAGACTCAAAGCCAGTATGGCGGCAATGAGGTGAATTATCTGAAGTTCTTTCTTACCCTAATGAGCTGGTGTATTTATATTTTTTCTTTTCTTTTCTCTAGGTCCAGTTGTTTTATGGTTTTGTTAGGCAAGATGTATTTAATAGTAAGTGAAAACTGAGTGCTGTTTGATATGCATTTAGTTTAATTTTAATTTCTGAGCCTGTCAGATTATTGCTAACTAATTCTTCTTCTTTCTATTTTTTCTTTATTTGTTTTCGACGTTTTTCATTTATTTATTATTGTATAGATCAGACAGAGTCCCATTTAAGTATTACTTGTTCCACAAAAGAATCATCTTTGTATTTACTAAGAACATGAATAAGAATATGCATTTATTAATTAATTTTGTTGTCACTGCATGACTTCTAAATTATGATCATTATATTTTTAGGGGTTATAATGCAACCAAATAAAGCAATTATCTTCGGAAAGTTTGCATTGAGATGTTGAAGTGGCAGCAAAGAAACTAAATTTTTGCTATAACTGGTTGACCTTGGTAGTTAGAATAAATAAAGAGTGTATGAGCAAATTCCAAAATTGTAGCTGTAACTAATTGACCTTTCACTGGTTATAAGGATAAGTAAATGGTGTATAAGCAAAATTGTATATGATCTGTATAATGTCCCTGATACATTTTTATTTTAGTACGTATAATCTGGTCTTCCTCCTAGTCTTTCATTTCTCGTTCAAATCTAGTTCTCTTCATCTTTGCCTTAAGTGTCCCTGAAAAAATGGAGACAGTTAGCAAAAAAAAAAAAAAGGAGACAGAAGACAAGCATTAGTTGTGCTGCTTAATATTTTCTTGTCTCTTGCTTGCTTGTGTCAAAAGATAGATAAGTGATGTCAGGTTTATTTGAAATTTTAGTTATTACGTAACTTATGTTTGTTTGAAGAGATATCAACTTGTACTGAGGTTCATTCCTTTGTAATGAAACAGGAAGATATTGACGAGGATGATGAGAAGTTACTTGAAGCGTTCTTATCAAAAGACCCCCGTCCACAGCGTACATTGGCAGATCTCATTGTAGACAAGATCAAAGAAAATGATGCTCAAGTTTCCTCAGGCATCTTATCATCCTCTGAATTTTTTTATGGTCTATTATAAAACATGCGTCATATTATTTGAAACTTTTATGATCTACTGATTTATTCATTTGTAATTAGCCCTCATACGATCAATGAATAATGATCTATGCCCTCTTTAAGAAGGAAGCAGTTGAGATCTTACAGATTTCTTCGGGCATTTGTCGATTGGCAGTTTTTTCACTTTCAAAATTTTATATGGTAAATAAACTCGTGTATGATTTTTGCAGAAAAACAACCGTTGCCTAAATTGGATGATTCTATCATAGAATTATACAAGGGGTAGGTATTTATAGTTTACTTGACGGGTTCCCAGTGTATATTTGATTTTACAAACTTTCTTATTTTTATTAATCTCGGACGTAATTTAATACGCAGAGTTGGCAAACTTCTTAATAAATACACGGCAGGCAAGGTACCAAAAGCTTTTAAGCACATCCCTTCGTTGCAATTTTGGGAGGAGGTATTGTACCTGACTGAACCTGAAAAATGGTCTCCAAATGCGATGTTCCAAGCCACAAGAATATTTTCTTCCAATTTCGGTGTGAAGAAGGCAGAACGATTTTACAAGTTAGTCTTACTTCCAAGAATTAGAGAAGATATTCGCAAGAAAAAGAGACTGCATTTTGCGTTATATCAAGCTCTAAAAAAATCTCTGTACAAACCAGCTGCATTTAATAAGGGAATATTGTTTCCGTTGTGCGAGGTATATATATGTATATTTATGTTCTTTGGTATAATATATGCATGGAAGATGTAGTTTGTATAGTTGGCAGCCAAAAGGATTAGACTATATTATGTAAGAAGTGACAAGCTGAATAGGTAAATAGGTATCATGTTAAGTTTTTCTCTGTGATGTGTCACTCTAAATTTGTTTATGAAAATGTTGAATACTTTGATATTAATAAATGGCAGAAGGTGACACAGAATTTGTTTATCTGCATCAATATAAATATTGTAAATTCAGAGTATCATTCTAATATCAGGATCTGCCTTGACATGACTTGAGAACTTTCTGGGTTCTAACATAATTTTTTGCAGTCAAGGACCTGCAACTTGAGGGAGGCTGTCATTATTGGGAGCATCATTCAAAAAGTCTCTATTCCTCCTCTTCATTCAAGGTCTAGAGATTGAGTACTGCTGTACCTTCTATTCATGTCGGCTTTTAATTGCACATATCATCTATTCAAATGTATATATATGTATACTACCTTTTTCTCTACGAGTTTTACAATAGTTGTTTGTTGTCTTGTTGCCTAAGGTGCATGTAAATGGTTTTTTGGGTAGGCTACTTGTGTGAAACACCTCTTTTATGTGGGATATTTTTGCCATTATATGTGATAGACCTCTGTGTTTTTACTTGTCTTTAAAGATTCTCCTTTGTTTTGTCTACTTTTTTCCCTTTTCTTTTCTTTTTGTATTTTATTTTTTTATTGAGAGACCCAACTTACATTGAATGGATTTGCAGTGTTGCGCTGTTGAAACTGGCTGAGATGCAGTACTGTGGCACTACAAGGTAATTATTCCATATGATGATGTTATACTTAGATCAGCAAATTATTATCCCCTTCCCACCAAATACTCCCGATTAATGAAAACTTATAGAACTGCTGCCAAGTTATATTGTCTATGGTAATTCATTCTTTGCTTTGCAGGAAAAACTTTGACAAAACAGACCTCAAGCTCTGTTTGATTTATTTGGGTTTATCAAAAAAAAAAAATTCTGTTTGATTGTGAATATGATATCTGTTACATTTTGCGATCTCTTGTGTTTGCGCACTTGTAACTTATATAATATCTTATAAATTTTCTTGCTGCTATTTGCTTGAACATGCCAGTTTATTTGCGCTACTGTCATCAGAAATGTGTTACTTATTGTCCATCTTTTGCTTTGGGTGTTTGGTGTAGCTATTTCATTAAGCTTTTAGTTGAAAAGAAGTATGCTTTGCCATATCGTGTCCTTGATGCCTTGGTTGAACATTTTATGGCCTTTCTTAATGATGAAAGAACAATGCCTGTGATCTGGCATCAATCACTTCTTGCATTTGTGCAAAGGTTTGTTTCTTATCTGTAATGTCTTACGATTCATTTTTAATGTCTAATTTAAAAACACGATTTACGATTGCCTGTGTCCAAGTTTCATACGCTAAATTTTGTATGGGTTGAGCTTTTATTTTCCCATTAGTTTGTCTTTGTGTCTTCTCCCATTGCTTTTATTCTATTAATTGTCTGGTTCTTTTATTTTATATTTAGGCTAATTTAGCTTTGCTTTGTGACAGGTACAAAAATGAACTGGTGAAAGAGGACAAACTCAACCTCAATGCTCTTGTAGAAAAACAATGGCATAAGTTGGTAAGGACTGTAATTTCTGCAGCTGTTGTATTAATTTCTTCTTCCATTATATTGCAACTAATTATATCTGTACAAATGCAGGTTACTCCTGAAATATGTAGAGAGCTGAAAAACAGCCGGAATCGCGGGGATAAGGAAGATGACCTAATGTCAATATATATCCTTTTCTTTCGGTGGAAGTTTATGTCCTTAGTTTTAAATCCTAAATTATTTGCTTGCTCGTGACATAAAAATAACTAAATCTATAATCAACTATTTGTCAAGTTCATCAATACGTAGATGTATGTCGATATAAAATAGTTTAAGCCAATATAAATTTGCCACAATTCTTGGTGTAATGTTCACTCAAGGTCCTCTTCTAACTTTTGAAGCTTTCCAGTCTGAAATTCTTTAATGTTGCCTGCTAGAGTGGTTTTATGTGCAACTTACTGGCTTAAAACAGATTTGGTAAAATTTGAGAATTTGCTCTGATGATCTATGTTACTCCGACACTTCTGTTTAGGTTACTGTACCCGTGTTGAACACTTGGACACGACACTTATCTCGTGTCGGATCCTTTGACTAAACTTTGGACATTTTGACCAATTTAAAGATCAAATTTGAGTCAAAATTAAGATTCAAATAAATACTATATGAGAAGAAAGAAAGAAGCAAGAATTAGATAGAAGTAGGAAGATGCCTAAATTGCGAAGCCCTTTAAAAAAATCAAGTTTAATCTAAGTTCTACTGTTACTTTTTACTAAGATGTCCAACTTACCATATTTGTTTATTTATATATTATGTCGTGTTCCTGTATCCATGTCCAAAAAAATGACAGTGTCCCCATGTCCCCAATTTTTAAAATTTCAAGTCTGATATATGTCGTGTCCGACACTCTGTACCCGAGTGGTAACATAGCTGATGATTTGCAAATAAATGCAATCTTTTTGTTTAGTCATCCCTTTGTGTAGGAAAAGACCTTGTCTGTTGTATCTTTGCGGTGTAAATAAGTAAGAGTATTTCGTCAATTTTTGAATACAAAGAGCTCCAATTTCATTAGTTATATATGTTTCATATAATTTTTTTACATGTACATTGCTTATAGAACAAATTAGCTGTACTGCTAGAACGAAGAGCTATGCCTGTTTCTCGAGTTGTTCCTTGTTGGTTAGATATTCTTTTTATGTGATTAACATCCTGTTTCCTTAACTGGCCCTTACCTTCTCCTGCTTATGTGATTAACAAAACAATAGAGGAAGACAGGTTCGATATCCCGGAGGTACCAATGGAGGACTGAATGAGCATGTACTGTTTAATATCAGGTTAGGCTGGCACAGTTGGAGACAAGTACACATGCACACTGAAAATTGAAAGGTTTTATGATGAATAATTGTAGTTTTTAGGTATGGAGAGAAATGCTGAGTTCAATGGCTTTAGTGCATGGAAGATTTGTGGGAGATTATTGGAACCTATGACGGTTCTTGCAGGTTTATATTCACGACAAATCATGCTGTTGGTTCATGTCCTAAACAAAATTGTGTTGGTGCTGATTGATAAAATATCAGTTTCTTTCATGAATTTTTCATTAGATTTCATCGTCAAAGTTTTGTATCCCATTTATTGAGGTGTTTGCCATCTTGTACTAAATTGTTTCATTTTGTATCTCGTGGCTAGAGAACCTTGAATCCCTTATGTATCGATTGTTGATAATATATTTATACACCATTCCCTTCAGCATTTTCCAGAACAAAGTGATCATGTTACCTATCGCATTGACCTGGCATGATTATGTTATTTTTTATTTACTGAAGTGGATGAACTTGTCTAAACAGATTAAAACTAATTAAAGTATGAAGCTGTATCCTGTTATATTCTGGCATAGGGTTTCATACTGTAGCATAGGAAAAATTAGCTATTTGAAGAACCTTCAATAATTTGTTTGATGATGAACTTATGTGAATAAAAATGGATGATCATTGAAGGGGAGGAACAACTGAACAAGAGAAAATGCTTAAAGTGATTCGGTTACATTCTTTCGGAAGAACAAAAGAAACCACAATGCTGCAGGAGTGCTTCAGCTTGACAGTAAAATTACACACTGAAATCTGAAAAAAAGCTCACTTCAGATCCTCTATTCATTCATACTATGTACCATATATCAACGAAAGTATTACACGAAATCTTCCCCGATGATCCACTAACATTCTTTGAAAAAACTACGTGGTAGTAAACCACTGTAACCCTAATTACTGCAAAGAAAAGTACTTTCTACATCTTTTGGACAGAACTTCCTAAGACTAATCGACACCTATGAACTGAACACCGAAATTTGAGAACAGAAATCAAGAGCAAAGACTGATTCAGGTTCTGGTTCCGCCACTGCTGATTCCATCAACTACTTCAATGTCAATCGGAATTTTGAAAAGAGCAAAGACTGATCAACTGCTATAATGTCGATCGTCCCATCATGCATCATCAAATGAGCTTGTAGTAGCAGGAGGTTCCGGAAAGAAGAATGTGATAAGCTTTGCTACAGGGACACTTGAACTTAATGATCAGGCATTCTCTAGTTTTATCCACGATAACCGCTTCATCAGTTTCATTCACAGCTTCTGAGCACTCTTTTCCCTGCATTTCAAAACGTCCAAATATAAGAATCAATAAATCATCGTACTATTTCAACAATAATTCCAACTTGTATCAATAATTCCCAACATAAGATACAACCAACCACTCATCCAACCTGTTGTGAGGGAAAATTGGTACAACACTTCAATGAGAGAATTAAAATAATAAACCAAAAAAAACCAATAATAATGATTGAATAATTCGAATTACAAGCCAAAAACCCTAGTTTCATAAACCCTAATCCGAGAGGTGGAAGAGTGATTTTTTGGACTGGGTTTGCAAGTACTCCAAGCTATGGTGATTGAATATAACCTACCCAATCGAATGCCAACAGCTAGGAGCAAGTGTTAGAGGTGTTTATGTGTGTCTAACCTTGCAAATTGCCTACATACCCTTATATATATAAGAGATCAAGTCCTCATGTAGTTCTTCATAATTATCCTCCACCTTCTTCTGCCATATCCCTCGTAACAGATCTGCCATGCTCGTTTATCCAACCTTCCATCTTTATCCGGCCGTTTTTCCCATGATTTATCCATTTACTCATAATATATCCTCGATATATACGTATATATATACATATACATGCACATATATATATATATATTCCATGTATACATGATGTTAATCCGTGATAATCACTACTGATAAGCCGTTCCTATTGTTTAGGAGATATCCCGAAGTCTGTTACCATGTTTCCCCTCTGATTCTCCGCGATTTAAGGAGTTCCGAGACTGCTGGTATATTTTCTGGAAACCTTTGGGGTTCATGCGCGTCTCCCTAGCCTGACAGCCTGCTACCCAGTTGAACCCCCTTCTGGCCTCCACACAGCTTTACCCCTATCTGGGGTTCACATGCTCGCAGCCCTATATGAATATTTTTCACATTTAACACCAGATCCTCATCCCTCAACCCATCCTCGATGCATATCAAGCCATCACATTCAACCTTGGACCCAGCTTATCCTTTCATATTCAACTAATTCGAGTCTGTCCTCTTAATGGGCCTTAAATCAAGCCCAGGGCGGATTTCGGGCACAACAACTACCCCCCGGTTCCTTGTAGCCATTTGAATGCAAAAGGAACCCAACATTACTCGTACCTCTAATCACACCTTCATCCCATGCGAACCCTTAAGCCTACATGGGCGTACCCGTTGTAGGAAACAAGGGATTCCACCACGAAACTCCGGTGCTAAAGACTATACTTTCATAACCTTCGAGTTTGAAGCTCAGGGTTCCACCATCACCACACTGGGGTGCCATTAACGAACCTCCCAATTTACGCCCAATGTCCCGGATAATTATCAGAGAAGTATCTTAGACAAAAACTCTTTCCAAGCGATAACCCTCCAAATAAATAAAGTCCCAGTTAAACTTTAACTCTATAAACTTCAAATCCTATAAAAACTCTAATTTTCCAAAATTCAAAATTTTATTTTCATATAACCATTCCACTTCCTCCATAAAATCCCATGTATTGAACCTTCCTCCCGTCCATGTTCAAAGCCCTTATATTCCCAAAACATCTATTCGTAATTATCTTTATTAATCTTGCACGCGGGTCTGTGCTTCAACGAACACGTGTCTCACCCGTTCATATCCCCATACACTTATATATACATATCCCTCTACGCTTTCTTCTTTTTTTAACATTTTCTCAGCGAATCGACGCCAAACCCTCTTCTTTCCTTTTCAATCGTTTCGCCTGCTCAAGTTTAATTCCGGTGAAGGCTCCCGTTCTCCAATCATCTCCTCCAATCAAAAGGTACTTCCTACTCTCATTCCTTCATTATTTCTCGTATTATTTGATGCTTACTGTTTTTTTTTATATGTACACTGATGCACACATTCGTACACCCAGATCTTATACTTGTGTCTTTTGATGGCTGATAGTCCGTCCCGACCGTCTCCTTACCCTTTTCCTTGTGTCGAATACTGTTCTTTAGATGAAGTTCTGTAGTATTTGCATATGCATGTTATGCTTAACTGCATAATTGAGTAGATCTGCTTACTTCCGATGACAATTTTCCGTCTGCCTGTTCATATTCTATATATACACGTTTATTTTCATACACCTGTTCTTCAATTGTGCACGAATCTCGATTTCTTTTTGCACTTACTCACATTTGTTAATCGATATTTCGTCCAAAACCCGTGTGCCTGTAACGTCAATGGATTTCCATCCGTGTTTCCCCTACTCCAACCTCCTTGTACATGGGCTGTAGTTTACTAAGCTCATGTAATATATGGGAAATTTAGATAATAATAATAATAATAATAATAATAATAATAATAATAATAATAATAATAATAATAATAATAATAATAATAATAATAATAATAATAATAATAATACAAATATTTAATTTACATTAGTTTGTATTTATTAATGAGAAAGGGATTAAAATTAGAATTATATTTTTGTAACAGAATTCTTTTTAAAATTGAATACTATTAGTAATCGGTGAGTTAAGTCTATATAAATTTACTAAGTTTTACAAAACCCTAAAAGCTTAATAAAAGATTAGCCGCAACAAGGGAAAGGCAGAGGTAAAAAAAAAACAGAGCCACAAACTTGGAATCCGAGTGAGGCGATTTTGAAAAGTTAGACAAGTAAGAAGTTTTTTTTGTTTATTATTATAATAGTTAATTTAATGATTTGTTTGAGTCTGTTACTATACCATGCACATGTTGAACTGACTAAATCAAGTTCTAGGTGATCTTTGTTCTGGACTGTGGTCTACAATGCTACAAACATGTTTTATATCGTATTTTGTTAAAATACAAATTTGATATATATATATATATATATATATATAATTGTGTTATTTAATTATTATATTAGACAAGTGTTTATGGTTATGCATATAAGTTTCCATTAGATCTTTCGATCGGAGTGTATGTGTGCTAATTTTTATTCGTTTTAATTTTGTAATTAATTGTTCATAATTTTGGAATTGATTATTTACATATAATGGGTTGAATTATGAACCATGTTAATTGAGTTACTCTAAACGAGATATGTCGTGCTATGTGTGTATATTTTTATTAAGTTAGTTAGGCTACAAGAATTTAACCAAGTTTTATATTTTAATATTGTTATGATGTAAATGTAAAGTATCATGTATTTTGTTATTATTATATTGTGTTTTTGATTTGTTAAACTTGTACACCCAATATCATCCTCTGACTTGGTTTCGGAGTCCGAATTTTTGTACATGTAGTACAGTCCGGGAGTGGTTAGTAAATTATTATTATTATTATTTTTTTTTTTAGCTATTTGTTCTATTGTTACATACAAATTAATTACTAATAATTAAATTAAGTGAATTTTGTGACTTTGCATGCGTTGTCACTTATATGGTAAAGAAAATATGTATGTTAATTATTAATTATATTTTTGTAATTAGATCGTGGGACGGGAGTTTAGAGGATCTACTGCAGATTTCGTTAGTATTTTAGTTGCTATTTTTGAGGTACGGATTCTCTCTCCCTTTTTATTCAGCGCTACTCATCTTAGGATTTATTATATTAAATCTGTTTTGTCCTCAAATATATTCACTTGGTTTTGACTGTTCTGATTTAATAAAAAAATATTTTGACTCATCGACTTTGAAAAATGATTTTTATATCTGTTTGAAAATATTTAAATATCTGTTTCTGCGACTCTTTAGAATTTTGCAAATTATATATTTGTTGGAAATGTTCAAATATCTGTTTATTGTGATTCAAAGATTTTGCGAAATATTTTATTTGAACCCTTAGCGATATAGGGTATACCGAGTTAACCAGCTGTAGGGGTACTACAGCCATGTCATTGCGGCACCAGTGACATGACACTTCCGTGGCAGTGTGATTGGTCACGGCGTATCCTTCTAATAGCTCAGGTGGCGAGCTTTTGCGCATTTTGATATTTGTTTCAGGATACGTGGGTGCACCCAGATTTTGATTTGATTTGTGATTTGATTTGGCGGTGACGTTGTATATGCCGTACACGTTATCCGGTTTGTTGCATACATTACGGTACCCTATGATGTATGTATCTGTATATGTATCTGTTCTGATCTCGGTATGAAATATCCTAACCCCTCGTTGCTTCAGCCATGCATATTTTTAAAATAAATGTTTTATTATAACTGTCAAATATTCATATCTATTTTTTATGTTTTATAAATTGTATTCCAAATCCGTACTGGGCGTTTGGCTCATGCCGTATTCTTTTTCTGGCAGGTGCTTAGGGGGATCTGGGACTGTGTGGTGGAGTGCTACCCATTATTTCGTTGTTTAGGATTTATGGACTTCTAGAATTATTTAGACTGGATTATTTATTTACAGATTTGTGGTTTTCGTATTTATTGGTTTGAACTGTAATTTGGAGGTTTATTTTAATTTTGGAGATTATTAGATTGTTTAATCGTTATTTAGAGATTATTTTAGTGCTCTGTTTGCAGGCTTATGGATTATAGGTAATATCTCCTTCTATTTAGGGAAGGGGGTGTTACAAAGATGGCATCAGAGCTTAGGTTCTTTCTTGTAGAAAACCTATTTAGGTTGACCTGTGAGTTTGGGTAGACGTTAGGATGGGTATTCTGTTTAAAATTCATATCATCTTGCTTTACTCTTTCGATATCTATTTTTAACTGCTTCTGATTATCTAATCTTGTGATCTTCATTCGTTTGTTAATCTTATATTGTAGATGCCTCCTAAGAAAAATCAAAATCAAACTACCCTGAATGTTAGCCCGACTCAGCTAGCTAATATGTTAGGACAAGCAGTGGCGAACGGTATATAACAAGCTATGGCAAATATGAATAATCAGAATAATCAGAATGGTCAGGGTAATCAGAATGGCCAAGGCAATCAGAATGGTCATGGAAATCAGAATAATCAGAATGGTCAGGGCAATCAGAATGGCCAAGGCAATCAGGATGGCCAGGGTAATCAGTTAGAGCCATTTGCATGGTTGGAGAGGTTTTCTAAGCAGAAACCGGATTCTTTTCATTCAGCGCCGACTCCTATAGATGCTGAAAACTGGATTGTACATCTTGAGAAGATTTTTGATGCCTTGGGTTGTGATGAGGTTCAGAAGGTCAGGTTAGCTGTGTATAAGTTGGAGGGGGATGCTCAGAGGTGGTGGAGAGGAGTGAAAGCTACTAGAGGAGAGGAATTTACAGAGACATTGGTATGGCAGGGATTCAAGGAGGTGTTCTATGAGCAGTACTTTTCTAATGCAGACAGAGAGGGTTACTTGAGGGAGTTTCATTCTATTGCGCAGAATTTTGATGAGAGCATTACTAACTATATGGCGAGGTTCATCAGGTTGGCTGGATTTGCTGGGACAGTTGCAGGGACTGCTGCACAGCAGGCTGAGAAATTAAATGGGGGTTGAGGCCTAATCTGAGGGGTGGTATCATTTCACTGAGGTTTCCTAATGTGGCTGAGGTGGCAGATGCAGCTAAGGATATTGAGAAGGAGCGCAGAGAGTATAGAGCTTACAGGTTCCAGAATGATCGCAAGCGGAATAGAGATGATCAGAGTTTTGTACAGGGTAAGCAGTGGAATGGAGGTCAGGGTACTCAGCAGGGACAGTGGCGTGGAAGACATCAGAATATGAGGACTCAGTCAGCTTATGGTCAGAATCAGTATGGTGGTCAGAAACAGAATCAGAATCAGCGATTTCAGCAGCAGCAGCCTAGGCAGTGGCAGGGTCGTCAACCGGGGCAGAGTCGTTATTCAGTTTATGGGGGCAACCCCAATATGATTCCAGTGGCTCCTTGTGCTACATGTGGTGGACATCATCCAGGGAGAGCTTGTTATAAACAGACCGGGGCTTATTTCTTGTGTGGTAGCATGTCACATAGGGCAAAGGATTGTACCGCGTCACGTAACACTGGTGGAGGAGCAGGTGGTAGTGGTAGTGGCAGTCAGCAGAATACTTCAGGCAGAGTGTTTGCATTGACTGCTAATCAGGCAGCAGCTAGTTCAGGTACCATCTCAGGAACACTTCTTGTTGGTAGACGTGATGCTTATGTGTTATTTGTGTAGGAATTTATGACCGTAGCGGAAGTGTAAATCACATTTACTTGCATAAAAACCTAATTAATCATGTATATAGATTTAAAAATTGTATGAACACAAGAAAAATACCTTGATAGCTTTCTTGGGATTGTTATGAATTTGTCTATGATTTCCAGCAATCACCCCTCAAGTGTGGAGTGCTCTAATGGTATCCACCAAGATCAAATATCATATAGTAGATTAAGAACAATTGAGAAAATTAATTAAATGGTTTGGAATGATTTTGATGAACTTCAAAAGCTCTCCATGATCTTCTAAACCTCCTGGGATGTTTTGTGTTATGTGTTTGAGATGTGTTTCCAACTCTTGGATATGTTTGATATTTAAAGAAATAAAGTCTTTACTTTATCTAATTAAATAATCATATAATAATTAAAACCTTTTTAATTATTAATCCCATTCTGAAAATAATTCTCTCATAAAATTTAATTTCTCAAACTAAATTTTGTAATTAATAATTATTAAGAACTTTTCTTAATTTATTTATAATCTATTAAATCTCATTTAATAAATTATAAATAATTGCTAATTAATTATTTATTCAATAAATAAATAATTCATAGCCATTATTTATTATTCTCATCATCTATAAATATTTAACCTTTTTATGGTGTGACCCTTTAGGTTCAATATTAAGCCGGTAGTAGAAATAAATAATAATAAACTATTTATTATTACTTATACGAATTACTAATTAATTCGTTAAATATAATTACATAAGTAATTAATATTTATTCTACATCGTGAGTGATACTTTTGAATATATCGCGACTATCCGGATAATATGAATTCATTGCTTAGAATATATAAAACCTATTCAGCAAATGGTTACCGTACAATCAATTCCTTCTACCCGACAATATCCCGATTAAATACAAGGCATGGATCGCGTGTCAAGCCTATTTAATTTAATCATATAATTTCTTATACATTATGTCTAGTTCATTTGAATTATAAACTCTTTCTAACTTCAATTACTCTGGCCAGAGATTCCAGAACTAACATAGTAAGAACATCATAGGATATTCACTTTCTTTTACTGAAAGGGGTAGATTCTTTATCGATCGTTAACTATCTTCATATACAAATTCCTATACCCGGAATAGAACTAATGATTGTCCCTTGAGGACTTAGAACTAAACCAAAACATAGTTCATTGTATATAAGATTACTTTAACGGTCTCAAGTCTAAGGACACTTGTACCACCATCAACTTATGAACAACTATTAACACGTGAGTAAACTCCATTAGTCGTTCATTTGATCAAGTCACGTTCAGTGAACTTATTCTCCAATAAGCACCTACATACTAGCTATAGTGTCACCACACGAATGTCTATGAGAACAGACATCCTTCCGAGGAAGCAAGCATAGTATGTACCGATCTTTACGGATTGACTAACTCCCAATTAGTTATCCTACGATCGGGAACTATTTAAGTTTAATGTTATCATCTTCTAGATCTCATTATTATAATCTCATTATAATTCTAGAAGCTTTACTCTAAACTATGGAACTTCTTATTTAAACACTTTAAATAGATAAAGCCCGTAATAAAAACAACAAGTCTTTTATTAATATAAATAAAATCAAATAAGATTACATGAAAGTATTTCCTAACCCATCACACATGATTGGGTTTAGGACAAAATACTATCAAACTCCCACTTGTACTAAAGCCAATCACTCTGGTATCTTATACCCATCTTATCTCTATGTCGATCAAAGTGAGCCTGAGACAATGCCTTAGTAAATGGGTCCGCTATGTTGTTATGTGTGTCAATCCTTACGATGTTGACATCCCCTCTTTCTATGATCTCTCGAATCAGATGAAAGCGCCGCAACACGTGTTTGGAATTCTTATGGGATCTTGGTTCCTTAGCTTGAGCTATCGCTGCGTTGTTATCACAATACAACACTATAGGATCCTCAATGCTAGGAACTACTCCCAAATCAGAAACAAATTTCCTCATCCAGACAGCTTCCTTTGCAGCTTCACATGCAGCTATATATTCCGCTTCCGCTGTGGAGTCAGCCGTTGTAGGTTGTTTGGAACTCTTCCAACTAATCGCTCCCCCATTTAGAGTAAATACATACCTGACTGGGATCTGCTACCATCGCCTTCTGATTGAAAACTAGAGTCAGTATAACCCTCAATTTTCAATTCAGATCCACCAAAAACAAGAAAAACATCTTTAGTCCTTCTCAAGTACTTTAATATGTTCTTCACTGCTTTCCAGTGTTCTTCACCTGGGTTAGACTGATATCTGCTCGTCACACTAAGTGAATGAGCAACATCAGCTCTAGTACATAACATCGCATACATGATGGATCCTATTGCCGAGGCATAAGGAATCCTACTCATGCGCACCCTTTCCTCATATGTCTTTGGAGACATCTTCTCGGAAAGAGTAATCCCATGACTAATAGGAATGAGACCTCTTTTCGAGTTCTCCATGCTAAACCGTTTTAGCACTTTATCGATGTATGTACCTTGGGATAGGCCAATCGTTCGATTAGATCTATCTCTATAGATCTTCATCCCTAAAATATAGGATGCCTCTCCCAAGTCCTTCATGGTGAAGTTCTTTGATAGCCAGACCTTGACTGATTGTAACATCGGTATATCATTTCCTATTATAAGTATGTCATCCACATACAATATAAGAAATGTTATCGCGCTCCCACTAACCTTCTTGTAAACACATGGTTCATCTAAGTTTTTGATAAAATCAAACTCTTTGATTGTCTCATCAAAACGGATGTTCCATCTTCGAGAAGCTTGCTTCAAACCATATATGGATCGAAGCAGTCTACATATTAGATTTTCGTTTCCACTGGAAACAAAACCCTCTGGCTATGTCATATACACTTCCTCTTCAAGTTTCCCATTGAGGAAGGCCGTCTTTACGTCCATTTGCCAGATCTCGTAATCATAGTAGGCTGCAATCGCAAGCAAAATCCTAATGGATTTGAGCAAGGCTACAGGCGAAAAGGTTTCATCAAAGTCAATCCCTTGTCTTTGTTTGAATCCTTTTGCCACAAGCCTGGCCTTATAGGTCTCCACCTGGCCATCTGCTCCTAACTTTCGTTTGTATATCCATTTACACCCAATGGGTTTAACTCCTTCAGGTGCCTCAACCAAAGTCCACACTTGGTTTATATACATCGAGTCCATTTCGGATTTCATGGCATCCTGCCATTTCTCTGAGTCATTACAACTCACAGCCTCTTCATAAGTCATAGGGTCCTCATCATCAACAAATGACAAATCATCATCATTTTCAATGACAAGCCCGTAATATCTTTCGATTGGGCGGGACACTCTCTCTGACCTACGTAAAGGTTGTTCTACAGAAGGTTGTTCTTTCTGAACAGGTACTTCTTCTCTAATCGTTGCATTTTGTGGTTCTTGAACTTCATCAAGTTCAATATTTCTCCCACTGTTTCTATCAAGGAGGAACTGTTCCTCTAAGAAGTGTGCGTGTCTAGAAACAAATATCTTTTGATCAGAAGGATCATAGAAATAATATCCATGACCTTCTTTAGGATATCCCACAAAACTGCATTTCACGGATCTAGGTTCCAACTTATCATGTTCAACTTTCTTGACATAAGCTGGACACCCCCAAACCTTAACATGTTTAAGACCTGGTTTCTTCCCACTCCACATCTCATGTGGGGTCGTGAGAACCGATTTAGAAGGCACCTTGTTCAGTAAATACGCTGACATCTCTAAAGCATAACCCCATAGTGATACTGGAAGATCAGTAAAGCTCATCATGGACCTCACCATATCTAATAGAGTACGATTCCTTCTCTCAGATACTCCATTTAATTGTGGAGTATAGGGAGGGGTCCATTGAGAAACTATACCATTTTCTTTAAGATAACCTAAAAACTCTCCGCTTAAGTACTCACCTCCTCGATCTGATCGAAGAACTTTTATACTACGTGCGGTTTGTTTTTCTACTTCATTTCTATATTCCTTGAACTTTTCAAAAGCTTCGGATTTGTATTTCATAAGATATACATATCCTAACCTGGATCGATCATCCGTAAAAGTAATGAAGTATGAGAATCCTCCTCTAGCACTTGTTGACATTGGTCCACATACATCTGTGTGTACCAAGTCTAACAACCCCGCAGCTCTCTCTCCATGTCCAGTAAATGGAGATTTAGTCATTTTACCCATGAGACAAGACTCGCATGTAGGATATGATTCAAAATCAAAATGTTCTAGTAACTTATCCTTATGTAATGTGCGAAGTCTGTTCTCACTAATATGACCTAGTCTGCAGTGCCATAAATAAGTTGGATTTTTATTATCTCTTTTTCTTTTATTATTAGGTTGTTCAATTTGAAACAAATTATGTTCTAAGTCACATATATACAAACCATTATGTAATGTACCGTATCCATAAGTAATATTATTTCTCTTAATTAAACATTTATTATTCTCAACAATAAATGTAAAACCATCCGAATCAAGTACAGGAATAGAAACAATATTTCTTACAATAGATGGTACATAATAACATTTATTCAACACGATAGTTTTGCCCGTAGGCATATGCAAAGGAAATGATCCTACAGCTGCAGCAGCAACTCTTACTCCATTGCCCATCAATAGAATCACTTCATCTTCCCCCAGAGATCTACTTTGCTTTAGTCCCTGCAACGAATTGAAAATATGAGACCCACAAGCAGTATCAAATACCCAAGTAGAAATCTGACTTAAAGACATATTTAGTTCAATCATGAACATACCTGAATCTGAAGCGGTAATCTCATTGCCCTTCTTATTCTTTAACTCTGCAAGGTAAACCTTGCAATTCCTCTTCCAGTGTCCCACCTTGTTACAGTGGAAGCAAACTCTTTTGCTTTTCGGGTCAGCCTTTGGTGGAATAGGCTTATTCTCACCCTTTTTCTTATTCTTCGGCTTCCAGTTCCTCTTCCTCTTAGTAGAGGTACTGGCACCGATCATAAGAACAGAACCCCTGAAAATTCGCCTCAGCAGTTTTCAGCATGTTGTGGAGCTCAGCTAAGCTGGCATCCAGCTTGTTCATGTGAAAGTTCATAACGAACTGCGAGAACGAATCCGGGAGTGACTGCAAGACTAAATCTTGGCATAACTCCCCATCCATGACAAAACCTAACTGCCCTAGATGCTCAATCAGATTGATCATCTTAAGCACATGGTCATTCACAGACGACCCTTCAGCCATTCTACATTGGAATAGCTCTTTCGATATATCATATCGAGCGGTTCTCCCTTGTACATCATAAAGCTCCTGTAGATGTATCAGAATGGTAGGAGCATCCATTTTCTCATGTTGCTTCTGTAACTCAGGTGTCATGGATGCTAGCATGACACATTGAGCAACATTAGCAGCATCTAACCATTCATCATACACTTCTCGTTCATGGAAAAGTGCATCATCAGAAGGAGGTACAGGTAAAGGCGAGTCAAGCACATAATCCTTCTTCTCAGCCCTGAGAACGATTCTCAGGTTTCGAAGCCAATCAGCATAATTGGGACCAGTCAATTTGTTCGCATCAAGTATGCTACGGAGTGATAGAGCAGAAGACATGATCTATAAATCTGAAATTTGTGAACACATAACAACATTAGTAGATATCCAATTTTATTATAACACCTTATGAATCGGGTCTTTATTCATAGGTGGCTCCCACAGTTTTATTAAAATTATACAACCCTCAAATGTATAACTTAAGCATTCTCAATGCATGTGAGAATAGGGATCCTACTTTCCATTATATAACCTCGGCTGTAGCACGAAACGCTATGTAATGTTCCATAGGCAGATAACTCTTTATCAATTACATCTCATGTTATTCCCTAATTCCATTTAGCCTCTTGAATCATTGAATCACGGCTGTAGCACGTCTAAATTCAATATTCTAAGTCAAGTGAGACCCAACATCTCGTTAAATTAATAAGATCTCAATAGCCCACGGCTGTAGCACGTAACGACAATTGGATTCTAATTAATTATACGCATCTCATGTAATAGACAAGTAATTCCTATTTTTGAAAACGAAGCCCTCGGCTGTAGCACGAAACGACAAAGCTCAAAACTAAGAATCACTTTCTACCATTTTGGAAGGCTATGACCGACACAAGCCCGTTGTGACATTGGCCATTTTATTACTTGATATTAAATAACGAGGGATTTTATATTATTTAGGTTACGAAACGTTTTCGTTAAAACCTAAAGTCAAACATGCATTTTATATACGATATATAAAACTATATATATTATCTCATGGCATTTCTATGCACACATATATATAGGCAAACATGTTGTATCATGTTAAACATTGTTAAACATCTATATGAAACAATATTAGTATTTTAAAGCATTTTAACATAATTAAAACGGGCTTTAAAACACTTCCGGAAGCTATAACCATTTTAAAATTAATTTTTAAAATTTATTTAACCACTCCATTAGATCCGTCTCGGAAAAACGAATCCAACGATATATTATACGCCTCAAACGGAGTTTCGGATCAACGGGAAAAATCAAAATACGAATCAGGGTCATTTCTGTCACATACAGACACTGTAACGCAATACCAGAATGCGTTACAGGCCAAAAAACCATTTTTTTTCTCTGTAACGCATTCAGCAGATGCGTTACGCAATCATGCTGACGTCATGCTGACGTCAGCATTCGACCCGTGACCCGACCCGACCCGATTTTCGACCCGACCCGGCTGACCCGACCCCGGCGCGTGCGCTGCACGCGCGGCGCGTGAGCCGCCAGCGCGTGCCGCCCACGCGCGGGTCGCAGACGCGCGCAGTGCTGTCCTTTTTCCAGTCGACAGAATATATTTAATATATATATATATATATATATATATATATATATATATATATATATATATATATATATATATTTATAAATCTTCTGTCGGCCTGATTTTATCCTTCCAGCCCACCAGCCCAATAATACATATTTTGGGCCCCCATACTTTAACTGCCCATCAAGATATTTTATAAATATAATATATATTTATAAAACAGATTATTATTTATTAATTTCTAAACTCTTTAAAAATCAATAATAAATAATCTATCCATGGGAAAATTATGAAACTTTTTCTGGGACTTCTACAACACTTGTAGAAAATATATCAGTGATCAAAATTATTTTAAAAAATAATTTATTAATTAATTCGTAATTAATTTGATTATAGCCTCCTAGAACTTCAAAAAATCATAACTAATTCATACAAGCTTGAAAAATTCCGAAATTTTTTCTGGGATCTATATACATGCAACCTATGCTCTGATACCATTGTAGGAATTTATGACCGTAGCGGAAGTGTAAATCACATTTACTTGCATAAAAACCTAATTAATCATGTATATAGATTTAAAAATTGTATGAACACAAGAAAAATACCTTGATAGCTTTCCTGGGATTGTTATGAATTTGTCTATGATTTCCAGCAATCACCCCTCAAGTGTGGAGTGCTCTAATGGTATCCACCAAGATCAAATATCATATAGTAGATTGAGAACAATTGAGAAAATTAATTAAATGGTTTGGAATGATTTTGATGAACTTCAAAAGCTCTCCATGATCTTCTAAACCTCCTGGGATGTTTTGTGTTATGTGTTTGAGATGTGTTTCCAACTCTTGGATATGTTTGATATTTAAAGAAATAAAGTCTTTACTTTATCTAATTAAATAATCATTTAATAATTAAAACCCTTTTAATTATTAATCCCATTCTGAAAATAATTCTCTCATAAAATTTAATTTCTCAAACTAAATTTTGTAATTAATAATTATTAAGAACTTTTCTTAATTTATTTATAATCTATTAAATCTCATTTAATAAATTATAAATAATTGATAATTAATTATTTATTCAATAAATAAATAATTCATAGCCATTATTAATTATTCTCATCATCTATAAATATTTAACCTTTTTATGGTGTGATCCTTTAGGTTCAATATTAAGCCGGTAGTAGAAATAAATAATAATAAACTATTTATTATTACTTATACAAATTACTAATTAATTCGTTAAATATAATTACATAAGTAATTAATATTTATTCTACATCGTGAGTGATACTTTTGAATATATCGCGACTATCCGGATAATATGAATTCATTGCTTAGAATATATAAAACCTATTCAGCAAATGGTTACCGTACAATCAATTCCTTCTACCCGACAATATCCCGATTAAATACAAGGCATGGATCGCGTGTCAAGCCTATTTAATTTAATCATATAATTTCTTATACATTATGTCTAGTTCATTTGAATTAGAAACTCTTTCTAACTTCATTTACTCTGGCCAGAGATTCCAGAACTAACATAGTAAGAACATCATAGGATATTCACTTTCTTTTACTGAAAGGGGTAGATTCTTTATCGATCGTTAACTATCTTCATATACAAATTCCTATACCCGGAATAGAACTAATGATTGTCCCTTGAGGACTTAGAACTAAACCAAAACATAGTTCATTGTATATAAGATTACTTTAACGGTCTCAAGTCTAAGGACACTTGTACCACCATCAACTTATGAACAACTATTAACACGTGAGTAAACTCCATTAGTCGTTCATTTGATCAAGTCACGTTCAGTGAACTTATTCTCCAATAAGCACCTACATACTAGCTATAGTGTCACCACACGAATGTCTATGAGAACAGACATCCTTCCGAGGAAGCAAGCATAGTATGTACCGATCTTTACGGATTGACTAACTCCCAATTAGTTATCCTACGATCGGGAACTATTTAAGTTTAGTGTTATCATCTTCTAGATCTCATTATTATAATCTCATTATAATTCTAGAAGCTTTACTCTAAATTATGGAACTTCTTATTTAAACACTTTAAATAGATAAAGCCCGTAATAAAAACAACAAGTCTTTTATTAATATAAATAAAATCAAATAAGATTACATGAAAGTATTTCCTAACCCATCACACATGATTGGGTTTAGGACAAAATACTATCAATTTGATACTGGTTCGACACATTCTGTAGTGTCTTTATCTTTTGTTCGTCATCTTGGTGTTGTACCTTCATTACTATACCCTCATATGTCTATTGCTACCCCGATGGGGAATTCTGTTATTATTTCTGATGTGTACCGAGAGTGTCCGATAGTTGTTGGGGAGAGAAATTGTAAGGTTAACTTGCTCCCGATGGAGATGCATGACTTTGACATTATTCTGGGTATGGATTGGTTGAGTGAGCATCGAGCTACAATTGACTGTCAGGGGAAGAGGGTGATCTTTGGAGATGCAGATAAACCAGAATTTGTATACCAGGGTTCTCAACCGAAAGGAGAGATTAAAATGATTTCAGCTCTAAAGGCGGGTAAACTTTTGTCTAAGGGTTGTGATGGCTATCTTGCTTTTGTGAAGGATACGTCTAAGGATGAGCCTCGCATCGAGGATTATCCAGTTGTTAATGAGTTTACAGATGTGTTTCCCGATGAGCTACCAGGTTTGCCACCACAGAGAGAAGTGGAGTTTACTATTGAACTTGTTCCAGGTGCAGAGCCTATTTCTAAGGCGCCATACCGAATGGCACCACTAGAGTTGCAGGAATTGAAAGTGCAGTTGCAAGAGTTGTTTGATAGAGGATTTATCAGGCCAAGTGTATCTCCATGGGGTGCCCCGGTATTGTTTGTGAAGAAGAAGAACGGTTCTATGAGGTTGTGCATCGACTACAGGGAGTTGAATAAGGTGACTATCAGAAACAGATATCCTTTGCCACGCATTGATGACCTGTTTGATCAGTTACAAGGGGCGATATTCTTTTCGAAGATAGATTTGAGATCAGGTTATCACCAATTGCGAGTGAGGGAAGAAGATATTCCGAAGACTGCATTTCGTACTCGTTATGGTCATTATGAGTTTCTCGTGATGTCCTTTGGGTTGACGAATGCACCAGCGGTGTTTATGGATTTGATGAACCGGGTCTTTCATGATTACTTGGATAAGTTTGTTGTGGTCTTCATTGATGATATCTTGATATACTCGAGGAGCAGGGAGGAGCATGAGGAACATTTACGTATTGTGCTTGAGATCTTGAGGGAGAAGAAGTTATTTGCAAAATTTTCAAAATGTGAGTTCTGGTTGGAGCAGGTGGCATTTTTGGGGCATATTGTGTCTTCTAGAGGGATTGAGTTGGATCCTGCGAAAGTCGAGGCTATCACTAACTGGCCGAGACCTAGCAATGTGACAGAGGTGAGGAGTTTCTTGGGTTTGGCAGGTTACTACAAGCGCTTTGTGGAAGGTTTCTCATCCATAGCTTTGCCATTGACTCAACTGATGGGGAAGGGTGTTAAGTTCGAGTGGAATAATGACCGTGAGCAGAGTTTCCAAGAGTTAAAGAAGAGGTTGGTGTCAGCTCCTATACTTGTGTTGCCATCAGGGAGTGGAGGATTTCAGGTTTATAGTGATGCTTCTAAGAGAGGATTGGGGTGTGTTCTTATGCAGCATGGGAAGGTGATTTCGTATGCTTCTAGGCAGCTTAAACCTTATGAGGTAAATTATCCTACTCATGACTTGGAGTTAGCAGCAGTGGTCTTTGCTTTGAAGATTTGGAGGCATTATCTGTATGGAGAGACCTGTGATATTTTCACTGATCATAAGAGTCTTAAGTACATTTTTACTCAGAAGGAGCTTAACATGAGGCAACGAAGATGGCTTGAACTTCTTAAGGATTATGATGCTAATATTCAGTACCATCCAGGGAAGGCGAATGTTGTGGCAGACGCTCTTAGTAGGAAGAACTTGGGGAGTGTTGCATCTCTCATTACTCATCCGCATCTTATTTCAGACATGGAGCGCTTTGGTATTGAGCTGTATGTTAGAGGATCAGATGGTAGCATTGCGAGTTTGAGAGTGGAACCAAATCTGGTTTCAAGGGTTAAGGAAGCTCAGAAGAATGATACAGGATTGGAAGGTATTAGATCAAAGGTGGCAGAAGGTAAGCAAAAATATTTTCGTGTTGATGATGAGGGTGTGATATGGTTTGGTAGTAAATTGTGTGTGCCCGCGGATGTGGCGATTCGTGAAGAGATTTTGACTGAGGCCCATAGCTCTTCATTCTCTATTCATCCAGGTTCCACCAAGATGTATAGAGATTTGAAGAAGCACTTTTGGTGGAGTGGAATGAAGGGAGACATAGCAGAGTTTGTGGGAAAATGTCTCATATGTCAACAGGTGAAGATAGATCATCAGAGGCCTAGTGGATTGTTGCAGCAGTTGGATATTCCAGTTTGGAAGTGGGAGAACATTACTATGGATTTTGTGACTCATTTGCCGAGGACCTTTAGAAAGAATGATGTTATATGGGTGGTGGTTGATAGACTTACTAAGTCTGCTCATTTCTTGCCTATTAGAGAGACTACTCCTGTTCATGAGTTGGCAGAGATTTTTCAGCGGGATATTGTTAGACTTCATGGTGTGCCTGTGTCGATAGTTTCTGACAGGGATACGAGGTTTACATCACGTTTTTGGAAGGGATTTCAGCAAGCTTGGGGTACGAGACTTAATTTTAGTACTGCTTATCATCCGCAGACTGATGGACAGTCAGAGAGGACGATTCAGACATTGGAGGATATGCTGAGGGCTTGTGCTTTGGAGTGGACAGGTGATTGGGATAAGTATTTGTATCTTGTTGAGTTTGCGTACAATAATAGCTGGCACGCGAGTATTGGTATGCCACCATTTGAAGCTTTGTATGGTAGGAGGTGTAGGGCACCATCTTGTTGGGATGAGGTTGGTGAGAGAGTCATTGAAGGACCAGAACTAGTTAGAGTTACTAATGAGAAGGTAGAGAAGGTTAAGGCAAGCTTGAAAGAAGCTCGGTCACGTCAAAAGAGTTATGCAGATCAACATAGAAAGTTTGGTGGATTTGAACCAGGTGATCATGTGTTCTTGAAGGTGTCTCCTTGCAGGGGTGTTAAACGCTTTGGTATGAAAGGAAAGCTTAGTCCGAGATATGTTGGCCCGTTTGACATTATAGAGAAAGTGGGAGAAGTGTCTTATAGAGTTGCGTTGCCACCATAGTTATCGCATGTGCATAATGTGTTTCATGTTTCGGTTTTGAGGGGCTATAAGTATCATCCGTTACACATAGTTCAGTACCCGCTACATAAGATTAGAGAGGATCTTTCCTTTGAGGAAGAAGCAGAGGCTATCTTAGCTCGAGAGGAGCGGGTTTTGAGGAAGAATACCATTCCATTTGTGAAAGTTTTGTGGAAAAATCATTCTGAGAGAGAGGCTACTTGGGAACTAGAAGAGTCTATTCGTGAGAGATATCCGCACTTATTCGAATGAGGTACGATTTTAGTTTTCGTTTGATTCCGGGGACGGAATCCTTTTTAAGGGGGTATATATGTAATATATGGGAAATTTAGATAATAATAATAATAATAATAATAATAATAATAATAATAATAATAATAATAATAATAATAATAATAATAATAATAATAATAATACAAATATTTAATTTACATTAGTTTGTATTTATTAATGAGAAAAGGATTAAAATTAGAATTATATTTTTGTAACAGAATTCTTTTTAAAATTGAATACTATTAGTAATCGGTGAGTTAAGTCTATATAAATTTACTAAGTTTTACAAAACCCTAAAAGCTTAATAAAAGATTAGCCGCAACAAGGGAAAGGCAGAGGTAAAAAAAAACAGAGCCACAGACTTGGAATCCGAGTGAGGCGATTTTGAAAAGTTAGACAAGTAAGAATTTTTTTTTATTTATTATTATAATAGTTAATTTAATGATTTGTTTGAGTCTGTTACTATACCATGCACATGTTGAACTGACTAAATCAAGTTCTAGGTGATCTTTGTTCTGGACTTTGGTCTACAATGCTACAAACATGTTTTATATCGAATTTTCTTAAAATACAAATTTGATATATATATATATATATATATATAATTGTGTTATTTAATTATTATATTAGACAAGTGTTTATGGTTATGCATATAAGTTTCCATTAGATCTTTCGATCGGAGTGTATGTGTGCTAATTTTTATTCGTTTTAATTTTGTAATTAATTGTTCATAATTTTGGAATTGATTATTTACATATAATGGGTTGAATTATGAACCATGTTAATTGAGTTACTCTAAACGAGATATGTCGTGCTATGTGTGTATATTTTTATTAAGTTAGTTAGGCTACAAGAATTTAACCAAGTTTTATATTTTAATATTGTTATGATGTACATGTAAAGTATCATGTATTTTGTTATTATTATATTGTGTTTTTGATTTGTTAAACTTGTACACCCAATATCATCCTCTGACTTGGTTTCGGAGTCCGAATTTTTGTACATGTAGTACAGTCCGGGAGTGGTTAGTAAATTATTTTTTTTTTAGCTATTTGTTCTATTGTTACATACAAATTAATTACTAATAATTAAATTAAGTGAATTTTGTGACTTTGCATGCGTTGTCACTTATATGGTAAAGAAAATATGTATGTTAATTATTAATTATATTTTTGTAATTAGATCGTGGGACGGGAGTTTAGAGGATCTACTGCAGATTTCGTTAGTATTTTAGCTGCTATTTTTGAGGTACGGATTCTCTCTCCCTTTTTATTCAGCGCTACTCATCTTAGGATTTATTATATTAAATCTGTTTTGTCCTCAAATATATTCACTTGGTTTTGACTGTTCTGATTTAATAAAAAAATATTTTGACTCATTGACTTTGAAAAATCATTTTTATATCTGTTTGAAAATATTTAAATATCTGTTTCTGCGACTCTTTAGAATTTTGCAAATTATATATTTGTTGGAAATGTTCAAATATCTTATTATTGTGATTCAAAGATTTTGCGAAATATTTTATTTGAACCCTTAGCGATATAGGGTATACCGAGTTAACCAGCTGTAGGGGTACTACAGCCATGTCATTGCGGCACCAGTGACATGACACTTCCGTGGTAGTGTGATTGGTCACGGCGTATCCTTCTGATAGCTCAGGTGGCGAGCTTTTGCGCATTTTGATATTTGTTTCAGGATACGTGGGTGCACCCAGATTTTGATTTGATTTGTGATTTGATTTGGCGGTGACGTTGTATATGCCGTACACGTTATCCGGTTTGTTGCATACATTACGATACCCTATGATGTATGTATCTGTATATGTATCTGTTCTGATCTCGGTATGAAATATCCTAACCCCTCGTTGCTTCAGCCATGCATATTTTTAAAATAAATGTTTTATTATAACTGTCAAATATTCATATCTATTTTTTATGTTTTATAAATTGTATTCCAAATCCGTACTGGGCGTTTGGCTCATGCCGTATTCTTTTTCTAGCAGGTGCTTAGGGGGATCTGGGACTGTGTGGTGGAGTGCTACCCATTATTTCGTTGCTTAGGATTTATGGACATCTAGAATTATTTAGACTGGATTATTTATTTACAGATTTGTGGTTTTCGTATTTATTGGTTTGAACTGTAATTTGGAGGTTTATTTTAATTTTGGAGATTATTAGATTGTTTAATCGTTATTTAGAGATTATTTTAGTGCTCTGTTTGCAGGCTTATGGATTATAGGTAATATCTCCTTCTATTTAGGGAAGGGGGTGTTACAGCTCAGCCCTAGCTTTGTCAGCCCAGGGGTTTAACATGCGTAACCTCCTTCATTTGGCCTGGGGTATGCGCATGCGCAAGCCCTGTTTGAGATAATGCCTCACCTATCCTTTCCTTTTTATTATCTCTTTTCCTTTCTTTTTTGTCTTAAGGGGTTTTTTTTCTTATGTGAAACCCAGGATGAATTGGAATACCTCCAACCACTTCCCTTCGTTGCAATTCGAGAAATGATCCCAGACAAATTGGGGGTTCCCATTCTTGAACCCCTATAATCAGTACACTTTCCCTGTATTTTTCTTAATATGACAACTGCCACTCCTCAAGATTTGTCCCAAGGATTCAGAACTCACTCTGCTTTTCTGTGTGCAGATGTCGAGTCAATCCGCATCTGATAAGTCCCAGAGTTCTATTGCCAAAGAGATTTCTCAGATTGCAGGAGCCTCCGATGGTGACTCATTTTCCTCACCCAATCCCATATCCAGACTTCCTCCCATGACCTCCACCGTGAGTGGCCACACTCGATCCAAGGTCAAAGTCCTTGACCCTACTGCTGCCCAAATTTCACTCAGATCCTGCTCCCTTGATCTTTCTTCTATCATACCTGCCACTGTTAGTTCTGACTCTCTTGGATCTGAGGAAGAAATTGACTCATTAGAGAACTTATCCCCAACGGTTGAACCCTTCAATGACCAGCCTGAAGCTAATGAAAACCAAGATAAGGCTATTCCTGCTAAAACCCCCACTGCCTCTGTCTATCAACTTTCATGTGTCGACACTTGTACCTCAATGACTGCCCAAAAGCTAGAAAATTTACTAGGAGTTTGCAACCCGGGGTGTACTCTGGTCATACCCCAACCAGATGAAAGATGCCATGACTTTTCCAACTTCGAACCAGATCAAGTGATCCCCTGTGCTGTCTTCTCTGCTCAGTTCTTTAGACTGGGATTATCATTACCGCTTCATCCCTTCATTGTGGATATTCTTAACACCTACCAACTTGCCCCACTACAATTGACCCCAAATTCTTACCGCATGGCCATCTGTATGTATATTTTATATGATTCCATGTTCCAAATCAAACTGACTGCTCGTGAGTTGGGTTTCTTCTACCAACTCAAAGAAACTAGGAAGACTACTGGTTTCTTTTATCTTACCACCTGGAACGTCCATCAGGGGAAATGTATAAAAGGAAATAAAAAGGGAATGTCGGGATGGCATAAGCAGTTCTTATACTGCTACGACTGTCCAGAATACAGAAAAGAGTTTAACCCTTATCCAGACATGCCTGCTCAGACCATACTAGAAGGAGACGAGCTAAAAAGAGCTCGTAAAGCTTTAAGAATGAGTGCAGGGCTAGGAGATGGTGCTAGCCTGCTTACCAAGAGAAAATTACTTCGCTTAGGTTTTAACAAAAAACTCAGCTCCAAGCCTCCAAGGGACGCCAGTACCCCTGTTGAGGAGAATCCTGTCGACGTACCCTCCAAAGAGATAGGTTCATGCTTACATCCTTGCTCGTAGGCGTACCCCTCCCCCTTTATTTGCTTTTCCCTTAGTGATTTATGCTTCACACACACATTTTTTTTATTCATGTGATTTACTTGATATTTTACCGAAGAATGTCTTTATTGTTGTTAAGACTTGGCTAATGATTCATGTGATAATGCAGATATGTCTTTCTCAGTGCCTTCCTTCATCACCAAGCGTTCAGCACACAAGAATGTTTCCAGATCGCCTGTACCCCCATCTCCTGTTGAGCGAACCCCTGTTCCCTCTTCAAAAATCAACTCAGCTTCCACAGAGAAGAATGTTTCCTCGAGAAAGAGGCCTACACAACATACTCCTGAAGTGTCCGCGGGCGTCTGGCTCTAGGGGAGGCAAACGTTCCAAGTATGAGGTCGAACTAAGTCCCTCTGGCACCATCTCTCCAGCTCCCCTCACTGCTTTTGTTGATGCAATCAAGGAGTCAATCCATGCACGGTCTATCTCAGAGTGGGACAGCCTAAGTTTCGAGGAAGCCACAAACAGGGTATCCTTGGTGAGTGCCGAAAGCCTCTTCCTATCCCTGAAATATAGCAACCAGATTCTTGAGGCTTCCAAAGCTGTTGAAGAGCTTGACAGGGTACGTTTGGAGTTGAAGACCTCCCAGAATGATAGGAAGAAGCTGTTGGCTTCCAACAAGAAGCTTTATAAGAGTGAGGGTACGCTGATCCAGGAGAGAGACAAGCTGCTGAAGGAGAAGGATACCATGGATAAGGAGAGAGAGGATGCTGCCAAAGCCAATAAGAAAGAGAAGAAGAAACTTGAGCTCAAAGTGAGAACACTTCAGGGTGCAATCGCCAAGTACAAGGTCATCATTGCTCAACAGGAGAACAAGGAATTCGACAATGGCTACAAAGCTGGGATTAGAGACTACATGACTTCCACGTATGAGGTTTTCCCGAACTTGGATTGGAACCTCTTAGGTCAAGATGCTGTGGACGCCATCGAACTGATCAAAGCTGAGCAAGCTGCAAACCCCCCCGAGGTGCATATGGAAGAAGCCCCCCAGGAGAAGGCTGAAGAGGTTCTTGCAGATGCTGTCGCAGAAGTAGCAGTTGAAGCCATAGAGGCTCAGTCTGGGGAGGCTAAAGATGGGGGTCCAACCATGGAACCCCAGGTGAAGGCCACCTCATCCGACCCTGAGTCCCAAAGACCTCTCCACCTGACGAGAATCCTTCTGCCTCTCCGCTCAAATCAGGCCAGTAATTTGATTGTCAATCCTTTAAGCAAACTTTTATGAACCTTTTCGGCCTTGAACTGGATATTTTGAGGGTGCGGACTCCTCTGAAGGTCTCGCAAGATGTAATCCTTTAACTTCGTTTTCTTCGGATTCTTGTTAAGGTTTATGCATTTTATCTCCTTTCGATTAGTATATGCTTGCCATGTGAATAAACTGTACGTACACAGGCGTGCACACTCACTTTAGCTCTTGCATTTAGCACTTCCCATTTCATATGCCATGCTTCACAAGATATCCACGCCTTAAGTTGTTTCACTAGGAGTTGGGGTTATATCCCTTTCTAGAGTAACACCAATTTCCATTAACCTTCGGGGGCTTACCCCACGTACCTCTCCATAGGTTGGATTGAAATAAACATGTGTCCCAGGTCTGAGAACAGCAGGTATTCCACCTGTCGTATTCTTGGCATATTTGGACAAACACCATCCAGATACCATCAATCTGTAGATCCATAAGCCAAGTGAGTTCCTCACTAAGCTTGTCATTCATATCCCAAGTCATTAATGTGCAACCAATCCTTATTATCCATACAGCCTTTGTTAGAAGATGATTGGTGTTCCACCAGTCGTACCCTTTGAGAATGTTAGATCCCTACCTACCTTGATTTCCATTTCCATATGATTTCCTCGCAAGACCATTTTCCTTAGCCATTCCACCCTCCTTAAAGATTAAGTCCCCCTCACCCAGTTTCCCTGGGTCGTAGCAAGGTTATTTTTCATTTTGCACTTAGCTTCCATAGCCGTGCCCAAATCCTATGATGATGTTGGTTATCCACCATGCTGATTACACGGAATTTCAGGGTTCAAACGGTTGAACCTCCATATGAGAGAGCCTCATGGCCCTAGTTTCCCTAGAGCCTTCCTGCCTTGGGGTTCTACCCCTTTTTATGCATAAGCCATACATGTTCCAATCCATATGCGTAATCCACGTACATTTCTATCCAAGTATCCGTATAATCCATACATATTCCATATAATGATTCGTGTAATCCATTAACATATATTCCATATGATGATCCGTGTAATCCATTAACATATATTCCATACGTTTTCATTCCTTAAGCATATAATCCATATGTTTCCATTCCATTACATAGATTTTGCTTTAAAATTTGCCCATTTTTAAGCCGAGTTATCTTTCCATTAATTAGTGTACACCTACTACCCCCCGAGTTCTTTAGTATAATTATACTTATAATGAAGAACTAGGTTCAATAGTCGTATCCTTTATCAAACATAAGTAAAGCAGGTTACACATAGCATGCATCTATCCACATATCCACACATTTTCATGCATAAAACAGAGATAAAGAAAACAAGTTGATTCCATTTTCATTAAATCAAATTATAATTGGTGTTCAACAGGTAGGCGTACATTCACAACCCCCCGAGCACTTTATTAACAAGAGGAAATTCCTACCCAACTGATCCTAGCAATAAGGTAGCTACAACTAGTAAGCCACTTTTATTTTCCTACACCTGAAAGAGGTCTACAAGAAATGTTACCTGGATTCAACTACTGGTAATATTTCTTAAGATGTTCGGCGTTCCACGCCCTCGGGATTAACTTCCCGTCCAAGTCCTCCAAATGATAAGTTCCTTCCCATAGGACCGATTTGATCACGTATGGGCCTCCCCAATTTGCCTCAAAGGCCCCATATCCTGGGGTCCTCATGTTAGGCATCATCTTCTTTAAAACCAGATCTCCAACTTTCAAGGGTCGTGCCCGAACTTTGCCAACAAAGTACTTGCGAGTCCTTTGTTGATAGGCTGCAAGTTTCAGCTGAGAGGTTGCACGAACCTCCTCCACCAAATCCAAGTACAAACGATGATTAACTTCATTTTCCATGGGATCAAAT
The DNA here is from genome assembly GCA_036435485.1 of Saposhnikovia divaricata. Taxonomy (NCBI): domain Eukaryota; kingdom Viridiplantae; phylum Streptophyta; class Magnoliopsida; order Apiales; family Apiaceae; genus Saposhnikovia; species Saposhnikovia divaricata. Next base: position 21,016,418 of record JAZHRN010000131.1, read on the forward strand.
TTATCCCTCCTAAATGAACCAGCACCAATCTCCACAGGTACCATTGCTTTGCACCCGTATGCCAAAGTAAACGGGGATTCACCAGTTGTAGTCCTGGGTGTTGTATTGTAGGACCATAACACCATAGGTAGCTCCTCCGGCCAACAGCCCTTCTTATCTTCCAACTTCGCCTTCAAAGTATGCTTAATGATCTTGTTGATGGCCTCCGTTTGGCCGTTGCTTTGTGGATGGCAAACTGCAGAGAAGCCCTTTACAATCCCGAGGTCTTCACATAAACCCCTCATTTCCTTACTATCGAATTGTTTGCCATTATCCGATATTAGCTTGTAAGGAACCCCGTACCGACATACAATTGCTCGGAATACAAACTCCTTTAACTTGGCTGCGGTGATCGTACCCAGGGGTTCAGCCTCTGCCCATTTGGTGAAATAATCAACGGCTACCACTGCGTACTTTACTCCTCCTTTCCCCTTAGGAAGTTCTCCGATTAAATCAATCCCCCAGACTGCGAAAGGCCATGGACTTGAGAGTGGCTTTAAGGGTACAGCAGGGTTCCTATTCGAGTTAGCATACCTTTGGCACCGGTCACATGCCTTTGTGAATTTGTGGGCATCCTGCTATAGCGTTGGCCAGAAGTACCCCTGTCGAAGTATTTTGTGAGCCAACGAGGTTCCCCCAGAGTGGTTCCCACATATGCCTTCGTGTACCTCCCGCATTATATACTCACATTCACTGCCTGCTATACATCGCAGCAGCGGCTTGTTGAAACCCCTCTTGTATAGCTTTCCATCATACAAAACATAACGCATGGCTTTATACTTCATCCTTCGGGCCTCATCCTTGTCAGCTGGTAGAACCCCCTTTGTTATGTACTCCAAGATGGGAGTAATCCAGGTATCATTCATCTAAACCTCAACATCCATACAGTCAAACCTTGGGATGCTAGGTTGTTGCTGTATTTCCAAGAGTATCACCCCTAGCATGGTTGCTTCCCTAGTTGACCCCATTTTAGCTAGGGCGTCTGCACTTGAGTTTTCTGTCCTTGGAATCTGTACAAGGTTTATCTCCCCAAACTTTCTCATTAGCTCCTGAGCGTATCTCATGTATAGGTCTGTACGTGGACCCCTAGCTTGAAAGTTGCTTTTGATATGTCCTACTACCAGCATGGAATCACTATAGACAGTCATGTTTACCACCTTCATCTCAAGAGCTAACTTCAAACCCGCAATCAAAGCTTCATATTCAGCATCGTTGTTTGTAGCCTTGAATGTAAAATGAATCGAACTTTGTAACTTGTGGCCTTCGGAGCTTATCAGGACTATGCCAGCACCTGCGCCGTTCCCATTCACAGCTCCATCTACATAAAGGGTCCACCAAGGTGCACAATTTTCCGTTGCAGCCTCCTTTTCTTGGGGTTCCATGACCTTCTCCTTGACTTCAACCTCTGAGTATGGTGGGAACTCTAGTAAAAAATCTGCAAGTGCTTGGCCTTTGATAGCTGTCCTTGGCTTGTATTCAACATCAAATTGGCCCAATTCCACAGCCCATTTCATTAACCTTCCCGAGGCTTCAGGTTTGTGCAGGACTTGCCTTAGTGGGAATGAGGTTCGCACCTCTATGGTGTGCGCATGGAAGTATGGCCTCAACTTTCTTGATGACAGAATCAGGGCGTAAGCCAATTTTTCCATATTAGTGTATCGAGCTTCCGCATCGAGAAGCCTCTTGCTCACATAATATACAGGATACTGGGTTTGATTCTCCTCACGAACCAGAACTGAACTAATTGAATATTCAGAAACCGCCAAGTATAAAATCAGGGTTTCACCTTCCACTGGCTTTGCTAGCAATGGGGGGCTTCCAAGTTGCTCCTTTAACTTAGTGAAGGCAGTGTCACATTCGGGTGTCCACTCGAAGCCTCTCCTTCTCTTGATAGCTGAGAAGAATTCTCGACATCTATAAGAGGATTTAGAGATGAACCTGTTCAAAGCTGCCACTCGTCCCGTAAGGCTTTGGACTTCCTTTACACTCCGAGGGGACCTCATTTCAACCAGTGCCTTGATTTTGGCAGGATTGGCTTCGAATCCTCGGTGATTCACGATGAAGCCCAAGAACTTTCCAGATTCAACCCCGAATACGCATTTTTGGGGGTTCAGCTTCATTCTATACCTCCTTAGGATGCCAAACATTTCTTTGAGGTGGGCGACGTGGTCGTTTGCTTCCTTGGATTTGACCAGCATGTCATCCACATACACTTCCATGGTCCTTCCGATCTGCTCCTTAAACATTTTGTTCACCAATCTTTGGTAAGTTGCCCCAGCGTTCAACAATCCAAATGGCATCCCAATGTAACAATAGAGGCCTCTGTCCGTTATGAAGGAAGTGTGATCTTGATCGGGTTCATACATCGGGATTTGGTTGTAACCCGAGTATGCATCCATGAAGCTCAGCAAGGCATGGCCGGCCGTAGCATCAACTAGTTGGTCAATGCGCGGGAGCGGAAAGCTATCCTTAGGGCATGCCTTGTTCAAATCAGTAAAATCCACACACGTACGCCACTTTCCATTGGGCTTCTCTACCAGAACTGGATTTGCCAACCACATGGGGTAGAATGACTCCCTTACCAATTTAGCCTTCAACAACCTATCTACCTCCTCCTCTAGAGCAATAGCTCTTTCTGCACTTATAGCTCTCCTTTTCTGCCTTACGGTCTTCTTCTCTGGATCAATGTTTAGGCGATGGCACATCACTTTTGGATCTATCCCCACCATGTCCTCATGGCTCCATGCAAATATATCCAGGTTGTTTTTCAAAAATGAGACTAATGTTTCCCTGATTACAGGGTTCAGCTGTTTGCCAACCTTCAACTCCTTAGTAGAATCAGCTGCATCTACCAGGATAGACACAGTGTCTTCAGCCGCACCAGCCTTTTCCTTTGCTTCCGGCATACGCGGGTCAAGATCAATTTCCACTGGGTTCGCCTTGTTCATCCCCTGATGAGATTTCACCAACTGACCGTTGGATCCCTTTGCACCTTGCCGCTCATTTTCATCCTTCAAACTCTCAAAATCACTGTCCATTACTTCTTCAACTATCCATTCGATCAATGTATCTTCTATCTCTGAATTTTGAATTTTCGGGGCTTCCAACATTAGCACCCTATTGGGGGTATCCACCCCACGAAAACTTGTAACATCTGTGTAAGGCTCCTCACCTGGATGTTGCACAATCATGATGACATTGCACATGTCTCTTGCTGGCTTTGCTTCCTTCCGACGTAGGGGTTCCTCCTCCTGCCCTATACCAGGTTCCAAGTAGCGATAACATCTCTCAGATGAACCCCCATCCACCAGCAAAAGATGTTTGCAAGCCTGCTCAGCAGTATGCAAGGCTTTACTATAACATTCCCTTGAATCAGATTGACATCCTTGAACGCATCCGATTCCTCCCGGGGTTGGGAATTTCATGGACATGTGGTAGATAGAGGTTACCACTCGCATCTCCTTGAGTAACGGCCTTCCAAGTATCCCATTATAAGAGATGTCTTCATTAACTACCATGAATTCTACTACTTGCGTTGCAGTCCGGGGTTCATCTCCCAAAGTGACAGGGAGCTTTACCCGCCCCACAATTTGTACGGGGTTTCTCGTAAAGCCATATAACTCGTTATAAGAGGGAGCCATCTCTTTATCTAGTAACCCCATCTTCTGGTAGGTGCTGTAGGCTAGAATGTTAACCGAGCTTCCGTTATCCACCAATACTCGGTGTACGTTCATACCCCCGATCGTAACCTTAATTACTAGAGCATCATTATGCGGATGGTGTACATGTCTGGAATCCTCCTCTGTGAATGTTATATCAGCCGCTTCGCCTCTGAAAAGTTTCGGTGGCCTTTCAGACAAATTGTACACATTTGTGAGGGGTGCACCCCTCGCCTCCCGGGTGTAATTTTTGTGGGCATTCCTGCTTGCACCCCCAATGTAGGGTCCACCAATGATAACATGTATACTGTTGGCCCTTGTACGACATTCGGGGTTCTCCTTCTCGGTTTCCTTACCAGTCCTGTCATTCTTGTACCCTTTAGCTTCCTGGGCCACGAATTCAGTGAGGTAACCCCTCCTGATCAGATCTTCGATATGATCCTTCAAATGACGGCAATCCGCCGTTTCATGTCCATTAACATCATGGAAGGCACAATATCGCCCTTCATTTTTGTTTCCCGGAGGTCCATTTCTTGTTGGCTTTCTGAACATTCCTGCCTTGTTCCCTACCTCGTACACCTGCTCAACAGAAGCGGTGAGCGGGGTGTACTCAGTATACTTACCTGACCCCTGAAAATCTTTCCTCGAAGGATATTTATAGCTTACTGTCCTCCCTATATTATTTGTGTTCACAGTGATAGGTGTCGTCTTCTCATCACGATGGGTGGACCTGCTAGAAGATCCTCCACCATAGGAGGTTCGTTTGTGGTACCCCCTGTCCTTTGGGCTGTATGACCTACGCCTCTTGCTCCTGCTCCACTCCCTTGAGCTTCGACTTTTTTCAAGTTTAGCCATCGACTCCTCAATTATCTTGTGAGTTTCAGCCTTTGCATAAAAATCTGCCAAAGTCTTAGGTTCCGCCCCTTGTAGCTCCTTCCAGAAATCAGTACCTGGGCGTACGCCCGCAATCAAAAAATTCTTGTAGGTTTCATCAGTGGTCTTCCTCACCTTAGGGACCTCCGCGTTGAATCGTTTGAAATACTCAGTAAGAGTTTCATTCTTGTCTTGTTTGATGTTCGCCAGAGTGTTGGCTGGGGGTGCGAACGCAACTGAAGCCCGAAACTGTGTAACAAATAGCTCACTCATTTGTCTCCAGGATCGAATAGAATTTGGGCGTAGCCTCTTAAACCATTGGTGAGCACTTTCCCTTAACGTGGCCGCCAACAAACGACATTTCGTCAAGTCTTTCACCTGGTACACCTCCATTTCCGTGTCAAACCGACTAAGATACTCCACCGAATCGGTGGTTCCACTGAATTTCAGGTCTCCTACCCCCCGATACTTTGGCGGGAGTGGCGAATCCCTCACTTTTTTGGTGAAGGGTGAAGCTACTGTTAACCCATCCAACGACTGTTTCTCCAACTTCAACTTTTTTAGCGCTTCACGCAAATCCTTCACCTTGTAACGTTCATTCTCACCATCCGTGAATTGACTTCCATCGTCACTGGAGTCCCCAGTTGAATCCTGACCATCATCTCAGTGCTCAGGGTTATGCTGAGAGCTGTAGCTTCGCACATCATCACCCCCCTTAGAGAGCCTTCCGGACCGAGAAATAGATTTGTCCTTCCTGTGACTTTGCGATCCCCTCGATTGAGACCTTATATCCTGAGTTCTCCTAGTCTGCTTCTCCCTTTTTCCATCGAGTTTATGGCGCAAATCCCTGCTAGTCACCCTGTTCCCCAGCCTATCAAAGACACTCAGGCTGCGAGTGGGTGAACCCTGAGACTGCTGAATTTCTTCATCCCCATCCTTCCAGTCCGGATTTGCCTGATCAGTCTCCACATCAGAAAATCCCTTCTGTGGTGCCTCCTTTTCCGACTCCTCCCCATCCTCATTACTGTCAAAGTCCAAACGAACCGGTGTAACCACCTTCTTTTTCACCTTTCGGTCCGTGGAACCGTGCTTCATCTTCCATTTCTTCAACTTTTCGAATTTCCTTTCCAAAGAAACGATCTTCTTTTCCATCTTTTTAATCTTTTCTTTGAGCTCCTGGTTTGCGACTTCATCATCACGTCTTCCATTATCCTCACTGCGTTCATCCTCCGGTGTATGTATATCACCCGAATTCCGTGACATCTCTTCCCTCAAGAGAAGCTACCTCCCCTCCTTTTAGCGCCACAAATGTTGTGAGGGAAAATTGGTACAACACTTCAATGAGAGAATTACAATAATAAACCAAAAAAAACCAATAATAATGATTGAATAAATAGAATTACAAGCCAAAAACTCTAGTTTCATAAACCCTAATCCGAGAGGTGGAAGAGTGATTTTTTGGACTGGGTTTGCAAGTACTCCAAGCTATGGTGATTGAATATAACCTACCCAATCGAATGCCAACAGCTAGGAGCAAGTGTTAGAGGTATTTATGTGTGTCTAACCTTGAAAATTGCCTACATACCCTTATATATATAAGAGATCAAGTCCTCATGTAGTTCTTCATAATTATCCTCCACCTTCTTCTGCCATATCCCTCGTAACAGACCTGCCATGCTCGTTTATCCAACCTTCCATCTTTATCCGGCCGTTTTTCCCATGATTTATCCATTTACTCATAATATATCCTCGATATATACGTATATATATACATATACATGCACATATATATATTCCATGTATACATGATGTTAATCCGTGATAATCACTACTGATAAGCCGTTCCTATTGTTTAGGAGATATCCCGAAGTCTGTTACCATGTTTCCCCTCTGATTCCCCGCGATTTAAGGAGTTCCGAGACCGCTGGTATATTTTCTGGAAACCTTTGGGGTTCATGCGCGTATCCCTAGCCTGACAGCCTGCTACCCAGTTGAACCCCCTTCTGGCCTCCACACAGCTTTACCCCTATCTGGGGTTCACATGCTCGCAACCCTATATGAACATACTTCACATTTAACACCAGATCCTCATCCCTCAACCCATCCTCGATGCATACCAAGCCATCACATTCAACCTTGGACCCAGCTTATCCTTTCATATTCAACTAATTCGAGTCTGTCCTCTTAATGGGCCTTAAATCAAGCCCAGGGCGGATTTCGGGCACAACACAACCTAATCTAATCATATCCAGTATCTTGAGATTGAATAATTCCAGAATAACCAAGCTTTTATAAACATAATAATCAAAGGACAAATGGACAAAAAAATCTCAGTCAAAAAAATTAACACAAAAATCATTTAATTCAAGAAATCAAGAAAATGAGACCTTGGGATTTTCAGTCTTATGTTTACATTCACAGCCTTTTTGTTCTTGTTCTTGATCATCTTCCAGTCTTTGTTCTTGTTCTTGGTCATCTTCCATTTCAAGAGCTTCACTAAACCATTGACTCATCTGTCTCAAGCCCTTCTTGATCTTCTTCAACTCCTGCAAACCATATATAAATCATCTTAAAAAAGGATTCATATAATAACAAAAGATACATACATACATATATACACAAAAAGTGAAAGAACATATAATGTGATTAACTAACCAAAGAAGCAGGGCTCTCTTTCTCAGAACCACTCTTCCCTGCACTCATAGCATCAGACATTTTTCGATGAACCACAGGGCGACGATGAGGCAAAGAACTCGGAGTAGTTTCCACAACATTGACCACCGACACAATTCTCCGGTCACTTTCAGACGATTTTGCCTCAACCAAACAAGGGTCAGAGAGTGTTCTCTGAAGATTTTCCGACGACTGAGTGTTCGAGAACTCGCAATGTGGATCAAGGGGTTCGGAGATTGTACGACGATGAATCGTGGGTGGGAGTTGGATTTTCTTGAAACCCTCTAGAGAATGGCCGGAGAGGTCACTGGGGGAAACAGGGGAAGGTAATAAGTTGGGTTTCTTGGAAACAGGGGATGTTGAAGAGAAGAGTAGCTTTCGCTTAATGGAGCCGCTTTTGTTTTCGGAGATTTGGTGGTGGTTAGTGGTGGGTTCTTGGTGGGTGATTGTGGTGAGAAAGGTGGTGTCATCTTCTTGATTTTGCATTTGCATCATCATTGTGGTTGTTCTGTTTTGTTTGAAAGTTGATGAGTGGGGAATGGGAGGGAGGGGTGTATAGTATATATAGACTAGTTATGGAGATGCCCATGCAAGTTGTGGAATCTTGAGATTCAGTTGGGAGTATATTCTGTTTGTTAGTTATGAAATTGGAATCTTCATGTTTTTTTAATGATGGGAATGTTAAGAATTTGAACTTGTTGTATCCAAGCTTGAAATGACACACACGCTTATAGAAAAAAAAAAGTGGAATGATTGATTTTTTATTGTTATAAGAAATTATGGATATAAATTATATGAATTAATAAATATTTGAGTTTAGTAATGCAAGGATTCAACTCCTTCCTGTTTTACCATGACAATAAAAAATCATGTCATCTTTGTCCCTCACAAATCAAAGGATTAATGACCTTTTGATCTTTCAAGTTTGCACAGTTATACCCGTAAAGTCCTACAGTTTTAAATTGTTCTTTTTCGTCCCTCCAACTTCAGAAATGTACCTTTTTGTCATAAACCGTCGTCTATTCGTTCTAAAAGGCGACGGTTTTGTGTCAAAAAGGCGACGGTTTTGTGGTTAAAAGATACATTCCTGAAGTTAGAGGGGCGAAAAGGAACGCTTTAAAACTGTAAGGCTTACGAGTATAAATTTGCAAACTTGAAGGGGCAAAAGGTCATTAAACCTTTCTCAAATCTATAGAGGAGCGAAAAGCATAAAAAATTATGACTATTAAAACAATGCTGTGCAGCTATATTGCAACTACCGACTACAGTAACTCAAGTATTCCTCCACAAGCTTCGATTCTCTCTAAACACACTCCAATCCGGTTGTATATTCCAGCAAAATTTTCCTTTGACAGTGCAACAAGGGATATTTGAGTTGCAATGCTGCATACCCCTCATCTTCACAATTTTTTTGTACGACAAACTTGGCGTACAAATATGACTCATTTCATTTCCAAGGAACTTGCAGTTACGGAGTTGAGTTACATCGAAACAAACGAGGCCTATAAACTTCGTAATCTAAGTAGTTGATCAATTTGGGAAGGACAAATCTGTAACAAATGAACAAGAACAAATAGATGACCAGATAAACCAATGTCAACTTTACATTCATACAAACATGCTTCCATTTTGAGCCTAATGTGTTCAATTTCTGATCATGTGGCAAATAGGCGAGAGTATCAAACATGTGGCATACCGCATACATACCATATTCCTAATTTTGTCTTTTTTTTTTGCAAAGCTAATATATTAATATACAAAAAAAAATTACAAATGAAACAACCTCTAAAATCTACACCCGTAAAATTCTAGTATCAAAAATACATAAAAAGAGATAACACGAAACCTAATACTGATTTCGAGAAGCACATCCTCTACACTCAATACTTGAAAGAAGGGTTTATTCTGCATATTGTTGATTCTTCCTAGCCTCATGACCCTTCACATCCCCTCTATTGCTATATTTAATATTCTTGAAATTTATTTAAAATATTAAATATTTTTAGATTTTATCTATAAAAATTAAATTTTTATTCGGATTTCTTAAAAAGCCCGTACTTTTATCCGGACCGAACAGGGCTTTTATCCGGACTTTTTAAAAGCACGAGCTTTATCTGGGTTTTTCGGGCTTTGGGCCGGGCTTTATGAAAAATAGGAGGTCCATCTTAGGCCCATGGGCCGGACCGGGCTTTTTTCAAGCCGGGCTTTTCTGGTTTTTTTACAAATCGAATCGGGCCGAATTTCGGGTTTCAAACTTTTTAAACATCTCTAGTCATGATCCCCTCAAAATCTTCCCTAAAAGTTTAGCTTTCTTCAATTTTATGTATGCCTTTTGATTATATATAGAGTGTATTTGGTCCCCCCATAACCTATTAAATCTTTATGATCTCCCAAATATATTTATAAATATCATATATCTTTGATTTTCATACACATAAATTCATATATTGTTCTTGAAAACCTTTAATCTTACATATAATTTTAATACAACATGCAATCATTAATTTTGATTTAGTACGTCCTAAATAAAAATTTCAGAATACCTTAGGATACAATTTGAGACTGAAAATGTTAGAAGTACAAACTTGTATACAAAAATGATATGAAATTGAAGTATTTATAACTCAAAAGAATACCTCAAGAAAATGTTAGAAGTACAAACTTGTATACAAAAATGATATCAAATTCATAAGTCATTACATTCGGTATTTATATTTCATATCTTTTTTAATTAACTGTTTTATATTTTTGGAATAGTTAATTTGAAGTGATTTAACCTCTTCTACATTCTCATTATTGAATCTCATTATTGATATCCAAGGGAATTAACAATAAGATACATAGAATTTTGTATTTCTTTATAATGTACTTTTTTTCTTTTTCTTTTTTCTTTTTTTTTTTTTAAAAAAATTGTACCAAACGAGTAACTTGGATGCACTGGCCCTGCCATAATGTACTGTCATGTTGCGTGGGCTCCAAGTTGGTATATGCAACATACCAACATTGTCTGGCCCAACTAAAGTACCATCCTTTATTTTATTATTAATTTCTCAGGTAACGTCTTAATTTGATTTTTTCTGCTATGAATTTTGTTGATACATGTTATTTTTAATACAAATTTTTTGATATATGGGTGAACTCATTTAACTTGTATAGAGTCATAGAGATACAAATGAACATAGCCGAGTTTTGCCCGAGTCGAGTTCAACTCTTTTTTTTTTTTTAAACGAGCCGAGTCGATTGGAGTTATCTAATCAAATGAAAAGTGATTTTCAAGGTCGACTCGATAATAAACGAGCCAAACTCAAATTTAGTCGTGAACAATTCGAGTCAAGCCGAGTACGAACAGAGTCGAGTTATGCACAAACAGTTTATATATGTTTTTTACTTAACTAACCCTAATTCGTAAAATATAGGAGTAACTTATAATTTTGCAAATTACATTCTAAATATCTAACAATCCTGCAATCAGGCGACTCAGACTCGCTTCGCCTCACTTGTAGAGTAGAGTTATGCACTTGATCTTTTCTTCTAAATCATTTCATGTACGGTTGTACTTCATGTGAAATTTAATTTTTTTAACTAGAAAAAATAATTGTGATATTTATTACTATAAGTGCATTATCATTATAAAAGTTTAAAGCGCATTATCATTATAAGATCGTGTATTTACTTTGATTCGGTTTTAGAATATTATTTTACTATTCTTCTGTCAACATTTTTACCATGAAATTAGGGGTGAGCATCGGGCGATCCATTATAGAATTTATTAATATTTTTAAAACCAAATACTTACATATAAATTAATATCTTTAAATATGAATCATTAATAATTTTAAGAAAAGTTCATATCTTTAAAATGATATATATTAGTTTCAAGTAGGCTTGTGCAATCGGTAATTCAGTTAATGTGGTTACCGAATAAAGAAAAGAATCAGTACCGAAATAATAACCGAATTTTTGGTTCAATACCGAACCGAAATATTTATTTCGGTTAATTCGGTTATTCTAGCGAAATTCCCGAATTTTATATATATATATAGAGAGAGAGAGAGAGAGTTAAGTTCTATGGAGACCAATATTTTAGTGGAGACCATATATCAATCAAAACATTGCAAAAACTTATTCATTGAAAGTCATGTTTTATGAAAATTACTATTTCATTTATTTCATTGACAATTTTGAAAATCATATATGTTTTGCATGCAAATTTCATTAAAAATCTTGAAAATCATGTATGTTTTGCAAAAAAAAATATTGCAGGACGTATTGTTCTCGAAAACATGTTCTGCTTACAAATTATATATGATTTTTAAGATTTTGACTGAAATAATAATGTTCATTGAACATTCTTTGCAAATGTATATGTTCTGCAATGTTTTGAGTGCATAATGTAATATTGAACCGAATTATTTCGATTAATTCAGTTCGATTTTTGGTTAATCGAACCGTTTGCGCACCCTAGTTTCAAGTTATATGTTTGAATATTTTTATAATACATACTATGTAGATTCTAATTTATGATTAATATTACATACATAAGTAACATGACACATGTATGTTAATGTATTAATCTAAATGTTTGGTTCGGTCGGTCGGTTTGGGGGTAAAAACCGAAACCAAATTGAAACTTTTCGGTTTTTAATATTTCAAACCAAACCAAACCGTTAATAAACCGTAAACATCGGTTGGGACAATTTGGATCGATCGGTTTCGGACGGTTTGGAGAATTCTTGCTCACCCCTACATGAAACAAGTATAAAAAATGTTCTTCAAATTTTATTCTAATGACAATGACTTGAAATTTTATTTTAAAATATTTAAAATATTCATAATATTTTATATTTTATAATTTATATAGATATTATTTGAGCTGAGCTCAAGCCGATCTCGACCTTAAAGAGCCGTGTTCGAATTTTGTTCATGAACAACTTTATTCATTTTCATTTGCAGCCCTAAACTTGTACCAGGTTATAACGATTTTTGAGAGCAAACATAGAGTGGCATTTTCGTATTGTGTCTATAAAGGTTCACCAATATATTTATTATACAATTCTATTTTATTTCATATAACAATAATAAATATTATTAGATTGTGTTTGAGACTATTAATACCAAAAGATGATCCCTATTGTCAATTTTTATTCTAAAATTTATGCTTGAATTTAGAGCTCTAAACGAATCGAATCGAGTTTGAGTTTTTTTTTTTCGAGTTGAGCCCGAACTCAGTTAACTTATCGAGTTTTTTTATGTCTGAACTCGAGTTCGTTAACAAATCGATCGAGTCGAGTTTCTTCACGATTATCGATTAGCTCGGTTCAGTTACATTGAGGGCAGTAGCCCGAGCGGATACCACTCATCTTTTCAATGCAAAAGATCGAGGGTTCAACTCAAGTGGGAGGGATCTGTGTGCGCGTGTATATCAATTAGCAAAAAAAAAAAGAACCGGATCAAGTCGAGCTTTTCCGAGTTCAAGTTTTTTCTTACCGAATCAAGTCGAGCTCAACTCGATTCACTTACAACTCTATTTGAATTAGAATGACTTTTAATTCAATCAAATTCAATTTTTTTGGTTATTCAAAAAGATCTTTTATTCAAAGGAATATACTAAAAATATAATATTGGTTCGCAAAATGTTAAACAAACTTTGATGAAGTCAATCTTAATCGCAATTAAGACATGATCAACACTTTTTGAGTCTCACAACTTCCAACTACCTGACACTAGCAACAGCGGCACATTATATAAGAACAAATGCACAGCTAAAAACATCAAACACATACATAGAAACAAAAGAATCAGACGTCATAATGTAAAATGGACTGGTAATAAAAAGATTAATCAGAAAGAAACACACCTTGCAAACACAAACTTTTAAAGCAAAATTATAGAGTGTCAAGCCATATTAATTAGGTAGGAAGAGAATAGACCCAAGCAAAAAAAAAATGTATCACAGAACCATTCTTATGGATGTTAATTATAGTAACTAGAATACTATACATGACCTCTTCATTAAGTAGTCACAGGAATAATCTAGCTAACTAAAAAATTCTCAATTATTTCATAAACCTGTAACTACAGTAACTTCACAGTTTGATAAGATATTTAAATTGAAGAGTATATGCAAGGCTTTACCACAGTATTATACATTATTTTGCTTTAAAGCCTAATATTGCAATAATTTAGAAAAGCAAGAACAAAAAGGTGAAAACATAACAAAGCATAAAAACCATATTGATATATACATACTTATATATATAGAACTGCCTGAACATATTACTAACCTAATAAAAAAAAAACAATAGCATGCCACTTTGAAAAAAGACTGAACTTGAAGACATATATAATAGTATTTTCGAGTTCAACTGTTTGTTTGGAATTTACTTCAAATTACATAATATAATTAAAAGGGCTTCAGAGTTCAAACCCACACCAACTGAACCCAGACTTCAGACCAACAGTTAACTAGCAGCAATTAACTCGTGCATTCAAGGATAATCTAGGCAGCTGCTGCAATTCTTGTTTAACCCGCAACTTCTCTTTGGGATCATTGATTTTAGTGGTGCAGAAAAGTGAAATAACTTTGAGTGAAGGGGAACATGCAAGCAAATGCTTTATGAAAGGGAGCACATAACTCAAATCCTCGACACCCTGTATGTCCACAGTTTGGAGTTGGTCAAGAAACATGTCTTTCCCATCTAATGATCCCAAATAACGTTCAGTTGTCAATTCTGTAGCATTCAAAGTCTGCACTTGATCAAGTTCCTAGATGCAAAAAAAATATAATTTAATCTTTAATCATTTAAAAATTAAAACTCAAGCCTAAACGCACAAGAATATAAACATATCAATGATATATATATATAGTTGCACTCCATAGCAAACACCTTATATAACAAACAATAAAGAACACCTCATATCTAATATAATTTAAGAGTTCCGTCATAGCACCCAATACAAAAAATTGTTATTTTTTTACCCTATAGCAAACCAGCAAAAAAAAAAAATTGAAAATTTACTGTTCATTGATGACGTCATGATAACGCCATCAGTGACGTCATCAGTGAAGAGTAATTTTCAATTTAATTTTTTTTTTTTAAGACTTGATAGAGGATAAAAAAATAACAACTTTTTGTATTGGGTGCCCCTGGCGGGGCCAAAGGATCTAATAGATCTAAGGTGTTCTTTGTTGTTTGTTATATAAGAGTGTTCTGTATGGAGCAAAGGCCTATATATATATATATATTTACACATCTCAAACAGCAATTTCTAAAAGCTTAAAAATTGTTGAAGGGTACATTGCTTCATACTACATCAGGTTCTCACCAGTTGAATCGCCAGATATTGCAAGTTGGGAAAACTTCTTATCAAGTAACCAACATTTGACATCTGGCACAAATTGTATAATGTAAGCCGCAATAACTTCAAAACTCTCACTTTTTTTATAGTCATCGTCAAATCTGAGGGAGGAGGTCCGAAAACCTAAAAGAAAACGCGACACATTAAAATGTAAACACATACACAGCTTAAAGTTTCTTCTTCTATATTGGTAAATAAAAGAAAAAATTGAATTATTAAGTTTGCTGAATATTCGCAGTACCTCGAGGGTGGGACCATTAAGAGCCAAAGAACTAAAGGTAGGAATTTTACTGAGAAGCTTAATCAATTTGTTGACTTTCTTCTTCATGTTGGAATTTGCGGCGGTCAACGTAAGACCCAGGATTACCAGTTTTGTGGTGCATTGGAACCACTGCCACTCAATTTTTGTACAGTCATAGAAATACAAATTTTGTAAATTGTTACCACTAGTAAATTGGGGGGCTAGATGTTCAATTCCGCTACAGCTTTGCAAGTACAAACTCTGAAGTTGTGTCCCAAATGTCATGTCAAGAGTAATCGTGGTTACAGAAAGTTGCACACTTGTCAGATTAGTGAAGCTGCTTCTTCCGGACGGACCACCGATTACCGAGTTCACAAGTCTAAATTGAATCAAATCCCGACAACCAAACAAAGTAGAGGGAACTACGTAGATCTCATTGTTCTCCATCTTCTCAAATGCCAAATATAAATCCCTAAGACCCTTTTCGTATAATTTCTCAATCCACTCATGATTAAAACAGCGAGAAAGCATAGGACTAACGAACAGAATAAACGTGGTAATGGGGCCAGTGTGAGCAGAAAGAATCATATTGAAGACCTTATGAAATTCAGAAATGTGTGTGCTTTCCTTTTTATTACAAGTTATCTCTAAATAAAATCTCTTACAGAGAATTAGATAAGGATGCGTAGGCCAAAATTTGCTCCAAGTTTTTGAGAGGACACTCGTTCTTGCCACTTCATGAATGTTCAGATGCTTTAATATACGAGTAATTAACCCTCTGGGCAACTTGCTTATCCTATCCTCCCCAGAAGCTCCCCGTCCATTCGTCATAACCTTGTATCTGTCAATTCCAAAATAACCTTATATAGTTCAATTGCATGTATGTGTGTATAATTCATCTATATAACTACACATCAGCCAGAATCTTACCGGATATCGACTGCATAAGAAACCTAATAGCAATCAATTAAATTGTAATTCTAAACCCTAATTTCATTAAATTGTATCCAAGAAATCAGGCAAATAAATCAAGGGGCAATTACTTAATGAACATCAACAAGTAAAGATCTAAACATAAAAACTTATCAAGATTTTTGTTTCAAACACATAAAAAAGAAGAACAATCAAGGCTTGATTATACATACATGGACGAGTTTTGAAGACAAAGCAAGGGCTATGAATGTAATTGACGAGTTTGTACTTTGAGAGCATGTCACTGTATATACACTTGGCCGCTCGCGCCTTCCCTTTTCTTTTTTCCTTTTTTTAAAAAAAAATTATTTTCTAAATTTTGTTTTAATTATGTGTTTTAAAATTTAAAAAAATTATAATAATAAATATATTAATTTATTATACAAAAATTACTTGGTATTATTTTACCCTCTTTAGATATATTTAATATTTGAAATGATAATATATTAATTTAATTTTAGAATTTGTTTTAATTAAACAAACACATTTTTTTCCGAAGATAAATAAAATTTATTCCAACAGTCATGTTTATCACCAAATTAAAAATATATATAAACAATTCCATTTACCATGAAAACACACACACACAGAGCTCAAAATAATAATTCCATCAAATGATAGTCACGACTATTCCCAAATAAAAATAGATTGTATGCCATAAGCAAAATCATTCTAGAATCGCTCTAAAAATTTGCAAAAATATTATAAATAAATATATATATATATATATATATATATATATATATAGGATCAGATTCCAATAAAAACTAGGTTATATTTAGAAGTTTACAACTAATATATGTTCTTCTACAGAACATACTACTATATATTATTATCAATTTACATTTTTTGCATAATAATTTTTTGTAATTATATTTATAAGAATGAGAAAAATATTGTGTCACGCTATAAAATAATTTATTTTTAGAAAATAGTATGTAATATATAAAAAAACACAATATTCTGAAAAAGAACACCATATTCTCTAATTTACAAAAAATTTTGTGTTATGCAGCAAAACAATAACCATATCTATGATGATTGATATTGTTCAAAGTTCTAATTTGAACCTAACACTATCTATCTATCTATACTATTATATTAAAGACCAAACATTGAAAGTTTTGGTTTTCAGTTTGGTTATTCTAAGTTTTGGTTTTCGGTTTGGTTATCCTAATTATTAAAATAAATAATTAAATTACAAAAACAACTAAAAAAGCTAATTGCTAATGTTAACGTAATTATATTCTGATTAAAATTCATTCATCCACTTCTACTTGGACTCTTTTTTCTGCTCCAACAACTCAATTATTCATTTTTTCTAAAGATTTTACTTCTAATTAAAACACTTTACCATTTAATTTAAAACTAATATTACAATAATTAATATATATCCAAAATATCACACCATATCTTTCCGTAATTATTTTTAGTAGTAATTTTTGTAATTAAAACATGAGGTACTTTTTAATTTAAAATTAATCTTGTGATCACTAATATACACCCAAAAATATCTCACCATATATACAAATCATTATTTTTATTAATAAATAACAATCGTTAGATCTAATAATAAGATATATTATATGATTAAATTAATTTACTAAAAATTCAAAGTTCGAACCCGTCAACGACATTTTTAATTTAGAATTTTACAAAATAAAATTTAAACCATGCATTTCATTATATAAATTTATATTAAATTAAAATTAAAAAATTATTAAAAATAAGGATTATATAAAAACATAATTATAATGTTAAATAAATTTAATAACCTATCAAAAGAAACCCGTGCTTCGCACGGGTTATAAGCTAGTACTATTATATTAAAGCCGAAACATTGAAAGTTTTGGTTTTCGGTTTGGTTATCCTAATTATTAAAATAAATAATTAAATTACAAAAACAACTCAAAAAGCTAATTACTAATGTTAACGTAATTATATTCTGATTAAAATTCCTTCATACACATTGGGCTTCTACTTGGACTCTTTTTTCTCCTCCAACAACTCAATTACCCAGTTTTTCTAAAGATTTTGACTTCTAATTAAAACAATTTACCATTTAATTTAAAACTAATATTACAATAATTAATATATATCCAAATTATCACACCATATCTTTCCGTAATTATTTTTAGTAGTAATTTTTGTAATTAAAACACGTTACTTTTTAATTTAAAATTAATCTTGCGATCACTAATATACACCCAAAAATATCTCACTATATATTCAAATCATTATTTTTCGTAATAAATAAGAATCGTTAGATCTAATAATAAGATATATTATATGATTAAATTAATTTACTAAAAATTTAAAGTTCGAACCCGTCAACGACATTTTTAATTTAGAATTTTACAAAATAAATTTTAAACCATGCATATCATTATATAAATTTATATTAAATTAAAATTAAAAAATTATTAAAAATAAGGATTATATAAAAACATAATTATAATGTTAAATAAATTTTATAACCTATCAAAAGAAACCCGTGCTTCGCACGGGTTATAAGCTAGTACTATTATATTAAAGCCGAAACATTGAATGTTTTGGTTTTCGGTTTGGTTATCCTATTTATTTTGGTTTTCGGTTTGGTTAATTTAATTTTTAATTAATTTTAAATATAAAATAAATCAATTTTAATCCGTTATTGACTATAGTCCTAAAGACACAATAGTATTTTATCACTAACACTGCCCACAGAACTCTATTCTTCTAAACCTAATTTACACCATCTTCATCAATTTAATACACAAGTTTCTTCGGCTTTTCTCTTCTTTTGCAACACCATATATATCATTAAAGTGTAAGTATAATGATTGTATTTTGGTGTTTCGTATTATATTAAAGCCGAAACATTGAAAGTTTTGGTTTTCGGTTTGGTTATCCCATTTATTTTGGTTTTCGGTTTGGTTAATTTAATTTTTAATTAATTTTAAAAATAAAATAAATCAATTTTAATCCGTTATTGGCTATAGTCCTAAAGACACAATAGTATTTTATATTTACACCATTACTAATACAGCTAAACTTAAAACCTCCGCTGCCTTCACGGACACTACGCACAGATAATTAAATTATAAAAATAACTTAAAAAGCTAATTACTAAGGTTAACGTAATTATATTCAGATTAAAATTCCTTTATCCATATTGAGCTTCTACTTGGACTCTTTTTTCAGCTCCAACAACTCAATTACCCATTTTTTCTAAAGATTTTACTTCTAATTGAAACACTTTACCATTTAATTTAAAACTAATATTACAATAATTAATATATATCCAAAATATCACACCATATCTTTCTGTAATTATTTTAGTAGTAATTTTTGTAATTAAAACAAGTTACTTTTTAATTTAAAATTAATCTTGCGATAACTAATATACACCCAAAAATATCTCACCATATATTCAAATCATTATTTTTAGTAATAAATAAGAATCGTTAGATCTAATAATAAGATATATTATATGATTAAATTAATTTACTAAAAATTCAAAGTTAGAACCCGTCAACGACATTTTTAATTTAGAATTTTACAAAATAAATTTCAAACCATGCATATCATTATATAAATTTATATTAAATTAAAATTAAAAAATTATTAAAAATAAGGATTATATAAAAACATAATTATAATGTTAAATAAATTTTATAACCTATCAAAAGAAACCCGTGCTTCGCACGGGTTATAAGCTAGTACTATATTATAAAATACGAAACATTAAAAGTTTTGGTACGGGTACTTACCTTATTTAATTATTTTAATTTATTATCCTTAATTATATAACTTAATTATAAAAAAAACAAAACACAATCTTTTTTTCAAAATATTACACGCAACTCTTCCCAACACTTCCCCTAAATAATAACTAACCAGTTACTTTTGTCAGCTATTACCTTTTCTAACTTTTCTAACTAAAATCTCTTTTTTCCAAAAATATGGTTTGTCGGCTATTACCTTTTCTAACTAAAATCTCTTTTTTCCAAAAATATGATCGTTCTAATTAATGAAATAAACATATAATATTACAATTACTAATAAATAACTGATTACCTTTTATAGCTAAAAGGTAATATCTTTCAAAAATATGATCGTTCTAATTAATGAAATAAACTAATAATATTATAATTACTAATAACTAACTAATTACCTTTCCAACTAAAAGATAATATCATTTCTATACTCCTAAATAAGAACTAACCAATTATCTTTTTCACCTATTACCTTTTCTAGTTTTTTTAACTAAAATATTTTCTTTCCAAAAATATGATCGTTATAATTAATTAAATAAACTAATAATAATATAATTACTAATAACTAACTGATTATCTTTTCCAGCTAAAAGGTAATATCTTTTCTACCTTTTCTAACTAAAAATATCTCATTTTCTCCTAAATAATAACTAATCAATTACCTTTTCTAACTAAAATATATTCTTCCCAAAAATATGGTCGTTCTAATTAATGAAATAAACTAATGATATTATAATTATTAATAACTAACCGATTACCTTTTTCAACTAGAAGGTAATATCTTTTTTTATATTTTCTAACATAAATATCTCATTTTCAAACTTTTTTTTACTTAATTATCCTCACTTAAATCAATCAATCAAAACTATTATATAAAAACCGAAACATTAAAAGTTTTGTTGGTCGGTATGGTATCTGTTGATTTTACTTGTTTACCCTTACTTATCAATTTATATTCATCCTTCTATGTAATCAATTTATATCTTTTATATTTTATGTAACTAAAATTTCTCCTAAACATATTACCTTTTCTATTTTTCAATACTAAATTACTTCCGTTTTAGGTAAAATACAATATCTTCTATATTTTATCTAACTAAAAAATATATTATAATTACCATTAACTAATCTATTTACCATTACTTATCAATTTATATTCATCCTACTATCTAATCAATTTATATCTTTTATATTTTTTCTAACTAAAATTTCTCCTAAACATATTACCTTTATTATTTTTCAATATTAAGTAACTTCCTTTTTATGTAAAATATAATATCTTCTATATTTTATCTAACAAAAAAGTATATTATAATTACTATTAATTAATATGGTACCTATTGATTTTACTTATTTACCCTTAATTATCAATTTATATCCATCCTACTATCTAATCAATTTATATTTTATCTAACTAAAATTTCTCCTAAACATATTACCTTTTCTATTTTTCAATACTAAGTAACTTCCATTTTAGGTAAAATATAATATCTTCTATATTTTATCTAACTAAAAAGTATATTATAATTACTATTAACTAATCAATTTACCCTTACTTATCAATTTATATCCATCCTACTATCTAATCAATTTATATCTTTTATATTTTATCTAGCTAAAATTTCTCCTAAACATATTACCTTTTTTATTTTTCAATACTAAGTAACTTCCTTTTTAGGTAAAATATAATATCTTCTTGATATGGGCTGAAAATAAGCCCTAAAGACACATTTAATGTGGCATTAATTAGGCCAAGAATGGTCCAAACGTGGGGCCCACCAGCTGGGCCCAAAACCCCAATTATAATATTAATTTCGTAATTAATATTGGGGGAAATAAACAGCTCAGCAATAAGAGTTGGATAAGGATATTATTTCCACCAGACTTATCCACCAAGGCATCCAATTCAATATGGAAACTGATTCCTACAAGGAATAGATCTAGAACCTTCCTCAAAGACTTTTCTACCAAGTCTCTGACTCCTACCATAATTCTAAGGCTCCTGCAGCCTATTTAAAGGGCCAGACCCCTCATCTCAGAACTACGTTTTTGGCTTGATCTTTGATATTCATCAAAGTACGTAGGCATCTTGTGAAGGCAGATTCAGCCACGAACACAAGAACAGCCATTAAAGCTCGAAGCTCAACCACCCTAGCATTAATTACAAATCGTAAACTAGTTTTTATTCCACAACATTTGGCGCCATCTGTGGGAAGAAAACATCAACCATGGTTCAAACACGAAGAACAACATCGACTGAGGCCATACCCCTTAGCTCTGCTCCACCTGCTATCTCTGATCCGCTCATCACCACTGAAGAAGGACAATTACCCCCACCAACAGGGACGGTCATTCAACCTCTAACCTCTCAACCCTCAGGGACGATTCCCCATGTTGAGGGAACTTTACCTGTGGCTATTCCTCAAAGCCAAGAAACTAACCCTCTTCAGATGGTGGTTTCTCCTCTTGATAGCGCTGGTCGTACGCTACCTCCGGGGGTACAGATCCACACCACGGATCTCCCTTTGAATACCAACCCGATGTATGGGCTGCCTAATTATCCCCCTCAACACAGAGAACCTGGACCGAGCGGTCATGCCTTACAGATCCGAGATCGGGAGTACGATGATTACTCTGGTCCCTGTACTGATGATTCAACGTCTGAGGATGACAACGATGATCTTGATGAAGCCCCGAGGAGGCGACGTGCTAGTAAAGAACCTCGAAGGAGGTCCCAAAGAATCAATGATGGACCTCCACAAACGGCTGAGGAAAGGATTAAGGCTCATGAGGCAGAGATCCAAAGGCTGAAGGATGATATTGCTAGAGAGCAAGCAAGGTGAAGTCTGATTCAACCTCCTCCAGTTACAGGGAGGATTCCCATTATAAATCTGGAGAGGCCCTCAAGGAGACAACGAAGGGCCGAAGCCCCGATTGAAAAATCGACAAGGGTGGAGACCCCCAAAAGTAACCCTAGGGATCTGATGCCCCTTGGGGATCCTGATGATCCTACACCTCCGTTCACTGAAGAGGTAATGAATGCTCGCATCTCAAGGAAGTTCAAGATGCCGACAATTAAGGCCTATAATGGAACGGGCGATCCTGCAAACCATGTTAGGACATTCTCAAATGCACTGCTGTTGCAGCCTGCGAGCGACGCCTTAAAGTGTAGGGCGTTCCCTCAAACCCTGTCTGGAATGGCTCAAAGGTGGTATAGCCGCTTACCTGCAAACTCAATCGGCTCGTCCAAAGAGCTGAGTGCCGCCTTTGTCAGCCAGTTCATTAGTGGGAGAGTTCATGAAAAAAGTTCTGCATCCCTTATGTATGTGGTGCAGGGGAAGAATGAGAATCTGAGGGATTACCTCAAGAGGTTCACCAAGGAGACGCTGAATATCACTGATCTGGAAAATAAGGTGGCCATGGTAGCCCTGGAACACGGAACCACTTATCTCTTCTTTAAAAGGTCGTTGGCAAAACATCCTCCTGAAAATATGGCCGAGCTCCAACGGAGGGCCGACAAATATATCAAGGCCGAGGACAGCATGAAGAAAGAAACCACAGGAGGCAATGGCAGGGGTTCTAATGATTCGAAGAAACAAAAGCAAGAGCAAGAGTACGATGCTAGGGACAAGTATCCCCGGACTAGCAAGGATTCCGAGTCACCACCAAAGAAGGGTTTGGGACCGAGGTTTTCTGATTATGCAAGGCTGAATGCTCCTAGGAGTCAGATCTTTCTAGATATTGAGAAGGATAAAGATTTCCGATGGCCGAAGCCACTTAGGGGTGATCCCACGAAAAGAAACAAGGATCAATACTGTAGGTACCACCGTGATGTGGGTAATGATACAGATGATTGCAGACAGTTGAAAGATGAGATTGAGTTCTTGATCCGAAAAAGAAAGCTAAGCAGGTTCACGAAGAATGATGATCGTGGAACCCAAAGAAGGGACTATGACCGGAGAGACAATGACAGGAGAGATAACGATCGTGATTGTGATCGTAACCCACAGCCCCGAGGGCCAGTTGTTAATATGATTTGGGGAGGCCCGACAGCGGCCGACACGACTCGAAACTCTCGAAAAGCATATGCCAAAGAAGTAATGCACATCGTGGGAGAAGCCCCAAAACGTGCCAAGACTGAAATAGTTATTGGGTTTGATGATTCAGATCTCGAAGGGGTAAAGTTCCCCCATGACGACCCGTTGGTCATAAATCCTGTGATTGGAAACTCGGAGGTGAAACGAGTCTTGATAGATAATGGAGCTTCTGTTGATATCTTGTTTCACGATGCGTTTGTGAAAATGGGGTACACCGATTCTCAGTTGACCCCCACCAACATGCCAATCTACGGATTTAATGGAGTTGAGTCCAAGGTTGAAGGGACTATTCAGTTACCCATGACGATTGGACAGGAACCTAGAGTAGCTACTCAGATGTTGAATTTCCTTGTGATAAAGGCATTCTCGACCTATAACCCGATCCTAGGAAGGATTGGACTTCATGCATTCAAGGCTGTGGCCTCCACATATCACATGAAGATTAAGTTTCCAACCAGGAATGGTGTTGGAGAACAAAAGGGTGATCAGAAGATGGCAAGAAGTTGTTATGTATCCGCGTTAAGGGCTGATGGAATCGGGGGGCAGGTACTTCCGATCGAAGACATGGATGTCCGTGGTGATGATGAACACAAGGGAAAGCCAGCAGAGGACTTAATACCTATTCCTCTGGAGCTAGGCGACCCTGAGAAGGTGACTTATATAGGAGCCTCTCTGAAGGAACCCCTGAAGGGCAAATTGATAGCATTCTTGCAAGAAAATAACGATGTGTTTGCTTGGACAGCAGCTGATATGCCAGGGATTGATCCCCAACTCATAACTCACAGATTGAATGTCGATCCTAATCGGAAGATAATACAGCAGAAGAAGAGGAACTTTGCACCTGAAAGGCAAGAGGCCATAAAGCAAGAAGTGGAAAAGCTCTTAGAAGCTGGGTTTGTTGAGGAGATTCAGTTTCCAGAATGGTTGGCTAACCCTGTGATGGTCAAGAAAGCCAACGGTAAGTGGAGGATGTGTATAGACTTCACCGACTTGAATGATGCATGCCCTAAGGATTGCTTCCCTTTACCAAGGATAGACATGTTAATAGATGCCATAGCTGGACATGAGATGCTTAGCTTCATGGATGGGTTCAGTGGTTATAATCAGATTAATATGCACAAGGATGACGTCCCTAAGGTATCTTTCATAACTGACTTTGGTGTTTTCTGCTATCTTGTTATGGCTTTCGGTCTAAAAAATGCAGGAGCTACTTACCAACGACTGGTGAATAAGATATTCGCCCATCTGATTGGAAAAACCATGGAGGTCTATGTTGATGACATGTTAGTCAAGAGCCTGTTCAAGGCAGACCACATTAAGCACCTCAGAGAGGCATTCGAAGTGCTGAGGCACCACAAAATGATGTTGAATCCAGTCAAGTATGCCTTTGGCGTTGGATCAGGCAAATTTTTGGGTCTGATGGTTTCAAAGAGAGGCATAGAGGCCAACCCTGACAAGATCAAGGCGATCTTAGACATGGAGCCACCACGCTCTATAAGAGAGGTACAGAAGTTGACAGGCCGGGTAGCGGATTTAGGAAGATTCATCTCCAAGTCTGGTGACAAATGCTTGCCTTTCTTTCAAGCATTGAAGAAGGTGAAGAATTTTGAGTGGACTTCTGAGAGCCAAGAGGCCTTTGAACAACTGAAGAAGTACATGGTTGAAGCCCCGTTTCTGGCTAAACCTAATCCCGGGGAGACTCTTTATCTATACCTGGCGGTATCTGAGCAAGCGTTGAGCGCCGTTCTCATTCGAGAAGAAAAGAAGGTCCAGAAACCTATCTATTATGTGAGCAAGGTGTTGCATGGGGCTGAGTTGAATTACTCTCCCATTGAAAAGTTCGCCTTGGCTTTTATAACAGCGTCGAGGAAGTTACGTCCGTACTTCCAGGCACATAAGATTGAAGTCCTGACGGACCAACAGCTGAGAAACATATTGCATAGCCCGAAGGCTAGTGGAAGGCTAATCAAGTGGGCGATTGAACTTGGAGAATTTGACATCACGTATAAGCCTCGAACAGCCATTAAGGCTCAGGCATTGGCTGACTTCGTGGTTGAATGCACCATTAGCAACCAAGAAGTCGGGGGGTAGGAGATAATAACAACCCTTGAGAAGCAAGATAAAGATGGAGAACTTGAACCTGATCAGAAGGAATATTGGGTGCTCTATTTTGATGGAGCATTAAAAAAAATCTAGTGGCGCAGGCTTAGTATTGCAAAGCCCCGATGGGTTCACAGTTGAATATGCTTTGAAGTTGGATTTCCAGACAACCAACAATGAAGCTGAGTATGAGGCCTTGATAGCTGGTTTAGGCTTGGCCAGAATTATGAGAGTCAAGAATCTCAAAGTTTGTGGAGATTCAAGATTAGTAGTCTCTCAAGTAAATGGTGAATTTGAGGCCAAGGATGAAACTATGGCCAAGTATCTGCGAGTTGTGAAAGCTGTCATGACTCAGTTTGATGAGTGTTATGTAGAACACATTCTGAAAGAAGAGAACGTTAAGGCCGATGCCCTGTCTAAGTTCGCTTCTTCCGAAATAGAAAACTATGCAGGGAGTGTTTACTTCCAGGTCTTGAAGGCCCCGACTATCAACTCAAAATTAGTGGCACCAATTGATGTGGGAAGCTGTTGGATAGATCCTATCAAAGCTCACCTAGAAACCGGATGGCTCCCCGACAATGCCTCGGAGGCACGAAAGCTGTCAGTGAGAGCATTAAGATATTCCTTGATCGAGGGCGTTCTTTACAAAAGGTCTTTCGTTATCCCGTACTTGAAATGTTTGAGGCCCCAAGAGGCAAGGGAAGCTTTGGAAGAAGTTCATGAAGGTATTTGTGGGCAGCACTTGGGGGGTAGAGCCCTAGCTCACAAAATAACTCATTTGGGATTCTACTGGCCAGAAATGCTGGCCGATGCACAGAGCTATGTCAAGCGGTGCGATCGATGTCAGAAGCATGCTCCGATAGTAAGGCAGCCGCCTGAGATGTTAACATCGGTTAACTCCCCTATTCCATTCGCGATGTGGGGAATGGATATACTTGGTCCCTTCCCCGTAGCTTCAGCACAAAGGAAGTTTCTGATAGTGGCCATTGATTACTTTACTAAGTGGATTGAGGCTAAACCTCTAGCCAAGATAACCACCAAACAAGTTGCCCAGTTCTTTTGGGAGAATATAATTTGCAGGTATGGAATTCCACGAATTTTGGTGATAGACAATGGGACACAGTTCAATAATGAAGAGTTCAAGAAGTATTGTGAGGAGAATGCAATTGAGCTTCGTTTTACCTCTATGGCTCATCCACAAGCCAACGGGCAAGCTGAGGTAGCTAATCGAATTATCCTTGATGGACTGAAGAAGAGGGTCGAACGCTCTAGAAACACTTGGGTAGATGAGTTGCTGCCCATACTATGGGCATACCGTACCACTTGTAAAGTGACCACTGGAGCAACCCCGTTCCTGCTGGCTTACGGAGCTGAGGCAGTTGTGCCTTTGGAGATCATGCAAGCGTCACCTCGAGTTGAGGCCTTTGAACAGAAACTAATGAAGAAGGCATGAGACTCGCCCAAGACCTGATTGACGAAGTCAGGGATGAGGCAAACGCTAGAAATGTGGAACATCAGAAGAAAGCATCCTTTTATTACAACCATAGGGTTAAGGAAAGGTTCTTTCGACAAGGCGACCTGGTTCTAAGGAAGATCGAGGCTTCTGGAGTTGGTCAGAAGGGAAAGCTAGCCCCTAATTGGGAAGGGCCGTATCGAGTCAAGAAGACGTTGGGACGAGGATCATATAAGTTGGAGACCTTGGACGGGGTTGAGGTGCCCCGTACTTGGCATGCCTTGAACCTCAAAGTTTATTATGTATAAGCTATCCTTGCATGGATTTAGCTTTCTATCTATTTATTATGAGGAGTAGAAATAAGGTTCGATGAAACCATTCCAGGCTTTACGCCCCGAGTAGGACAATAATAAGCTATGTAAGGGTTAAACCCATTTCAGATTATTAATGCAAAGTTTGTTTCCCTTCAATGATTCTGTGATTTTGTTTATGTACCAAGCACCTGTTGAGTGTGAGTCTAGGAACGACAAGTACCGAAAACAAGTAAACAAACAAATGAGGAAACAAATGCATAAATAAAGACCCCGAAGGGCCAACAGTTAGGTTACATTAACAAGACAGATAAAAGTTTGGTCCCCAAGGACCGTGAATGAAATCTAGACAAATAAAGCCACATACGGCTAACAAGGCCATGCAAGGCCACGAACTAACTCCAGCTACTTCGGCTCCTTTTTCCTCGGAAGATGAAGAAGAAGTAGAACTGCTCTCGTTCCGGATTAGTCTCTTCCCAGGGATGGGTTGGCGAACTACTCCAACTTTCTTTGCAGGCGGGATTTTCTTCCCACGGGAGCTAGAAGAAGATGAGTCATGGCTAGCAGCGGGAACAACCCCCTTTGAGTTGGACCCAGAACGATGATGACTGCCTCTGGAGCCGGATCCTGATGCCTGAGGAACAATTTTAGTTCCCGAACCAGAAGCTAGGTTAACCGGGATGGCACCCCAATTTGGGCAAGGAAAATCAGCCGGGTTGACAACAGATGGATGCCCATGACTCACAGCGTTAATGGCCTTATCCCAACCAACAGACATGTTGAAGGGACGCACCTCATCATCATGATCATCAATGAGCTTAAGAAAATCTTCAGACCTATGGTAGGCCTGGATCACCTTGTCGGCATCAGAGGCCTTCTTTTTGGCTAGAGAAGCAAGCTGTTTGCGGGTAGATGCGGCATTAGCTTCAGCACGAACAACTTGGGAGTGCAGATCGTCAATATCTTCCCGGAACCTTATTGATTCATTTCTCAAGCTAACATTTTCGTCCCTAAAGGCCCGGCCTTGGGTCGAAACAGTTTGAAAATAAGCGTTGGCCTGCAACAAGGAAATAAGTGAGCCACAAGGAGTATGTAGAGTTGAAATCAATAACAATGTCAAACTTAACAGAAGGAATTTCATACCTGATACAAGGCCTGGGCGCCCATGAGCTGAGACTCATCCATTTTGTCACCTGCATGCATTGTCGCTTGGTCAGGCGGAGTGATTGAAAGCTTGGACTAGTCTAGGGCCAAATGAGGACTCCCGAAGACCGAGTCTTGTTCGCATATGCCCCAAGGAGGTATGAAGGGAGTCCGGACATCCCCGTCAGCGTTTCGGGATCGTTTACCCCCTTGAGAACAATGCTCCAAGAAATTAGGGATGTGAGGCTTAGTTGGATTCAGCTTCTCCTCAGCCCTTTTCTGCATCCTCTTGGTAACAGTTGGCCGGTTCTCGGGATGATTATCAATCTCCTCAGCAGCTGAAATACAAAGAGAAAAATATCGGTATAAGAACAAACAGAGTTCATAATAAGTTCAAGTAAGAAAGTTACCCTCAATGGAAAGAAAGCTAAGGCCAGCCCCAATGAGATTCTTTTCATTTAAAAAAGTTTTATAGTGTGTGCGGCCGTCGTCAGCAAGAAGCCTATCCCGGTCCAACAATTCCGAATCAGTAAGGTCACACACGAAGTGGGAACTATCTTCTACGGACCCGAATTTCTTCACAAAGAAGTTGCCCCAGTCACCACCCTTCCATTCAAGAACTACAAACTCTCTTTCCCAGAAATGTTGTGAATCTGGAAAGGAGAAGGGATTCACCATGTGTGGAAGTTTGGCTCGGTGCTTGAGGCTCACCCATCCTTTCTTGGAGTCAGAAGAGTTGCTGGCCCCGAAGATACTTCGAAACATTGTGGTTGTCGGATGAATCCCCAGCTCCCGACACCTTATCAAGAAAATAGAAATGTACCTCCAAGCATTGGGATACAACTGACAGGGGTGGATCTGATACTCAGCCAGCAGCCTAATAATAAAATTGTCAACCGGGAACCTGAACCCAGCATCTAAGGCACCCCAGTAAACACAGATCCTCTCAGGATGCCAGTTGCAAGTTCTATCTGATGGATTCGGGAGACGAACCTGGATGGCACTTGGAAAGTGATAAGACTCCCTTATCATTTGGACATCCCGTTTCGACAATTTACTGGGACTATTAAAAGAATCTAGGCTAGAACATTTGGGAAATGCATCCCTCATGATATTTAGAAGTTCTAGCAAGGATTCGAATCTATGTTCAACATATGTAGGAGGTTTGATTCTTTCTTTACCTTTGGCGGTTCTCATTTTACTCCTCTTTGACATAGCTTCCATCATGGAGACCGGGGGAGCCATTGGCTGATCACCTTCCGACATCTTGATACAGAAGCTGAAACTTGATCTTGGATCTGAAACCTGATCTTGAAGCTCGAACTGGATCTTGCAACTTGAACCTAAGAGAACTTAAGAATTTGAGAGCTCAGAAATGAAGAAGTGAATGGAAATGAAGGCTACTTCTCCTCTTTTATAGAAAATACATGACCTGGTACATCAGGTTGAATCTCAGCTTGGTTCGTGTTTACAGGTCATCTATCGTTTATAGACGAAAAAAGGACAGAAATTATCCACGTTATACAGAAAGAATCGTTATAATTCATATCTGTCGGAAAAGAAATAGCTGGAATATTTACTGCATGGATGTTTGCACTTAAAAAGATAAACAATGAGTTTAGTCTTAAACACGAGGTTAGTAGTGCTAATCCTGAATTAAGGTGTAGTACCCTAGGATCGAGATTCAGCTTCTGAATCCCTAGGATCGAGATTCAGCTTCTGGATCCTTGAAAGTCACGGGTGACCAAAATACCAAATTAGAGATCGAGATCCAGCTTCTGAATCCCTAGGATCGAGATTCAGCTTCTGGATCCTTGAAAGTCACGGGTGACCAAAATACCAAATTAGAGATCGAGATCCAGCTTCTGAATCCCTAGGATCGGGATTCAGCTTCTTGATCCTTGAAAGTCACGGGTGACCAAAATACCAAATTAGAGATCGAGATCCAGCTTCTGAATCCCTAGGATCGAGATTCAGCTTCTGGATCCTTGAAAGTCACGGGTGACCAAAATACCAAAATAGAGATCGAGATCCAGCTTCTGAATCCCTAGGATCGAGATTCAGCTTCTGGATCCTTGAAAGTCACGGGTGACCAAAATACCAAATTAGAGATCGAATCCAGCTTCTGAATCCCTAGGATCGAGATTCAGCTTCTGGATCCTTGAAAGTCACGGGTGACCAAAATACTAAATTAGGGATCGAGATCGAGCTTCCGGATCCTTGAAAATGGCCGACCATGAGACCTGAAGGAGCCATGGCCGACCACCTCGCAGCCGACCACGGCGTTTTGGGATGCCCCAGCCGACCACGAGCTAAACGACCACGAACCGGCCGACCAAGGCACGTCAAAGAGCCCCAGCCGACCAGCCCGCAGCTGACCAGGTGCCGGCCGACCACCTGGGATCAAGGCCTCCCAGCCGACCACCTTGGTTCGAGGCCCTTCGGCCGACCAGGAGCTAGCCGACCACGAGCTAGCCCTCGATCCGGCCGATCGCGGGTTAGCTCGTGGTCCTGAATCTTGATTTTTCAGCAATTCTCGGGTAGTTTCTGGACCTAAATCTCGATTTTTTCGTATGGTTTTCGGTGCGCCGTTTAGTGCCGTTTAGCACCGTTTATCGCCGTTTAGCGTCGTTTAACACCGTTTAAACGTCGTTTAAGGCTGTTTAGCACCGTTTAGTGCCGTTTAGTGCCGTTTAGCACCGTTTATCGCCGTTTAGTGTCGTTTAACATCGTTTAAACGTCGTTTAAGGCTGTTTAGCACCGTTTAGTGTCGTTTAGTGCCGTTTAGCACCGTTTATTTCCGTTTAGCGTCGTTTAACATCGTTTAAACGTCGTTTAAGGCTGTTTAGCACCGTTTAGTGTCGTTTAGTGCCGTTTAGCACCGTTTATCGCCGTTTATCGTCATTTAACACCGTTTAAACGTCGTTTAAGGCTGTTTAGCACTGTTTAGTGCCGTTTAGCACCGTTTATCGCCGTTTAGCGTCGTTTAAGGCTGTTTAGCACCGTTTAGTGTCGTTTAGTGTCGTTTAGCACCGTTCAATGCTACTGGCACAATCTAACGTTGTTGTAAACGCGTCGGTCGTTCCACGCTTTACGTCAAAACGATATCAAAGATAAACCCTGACCCGAGTCTCGAATTAGACAAGTAGAACTTCAAGGAAAACCTGATCAATTTTCCTAGAAGTTGGGGGGCAAATGATATGGGCTGAAAATAAGCCCTAAAGACACATTTAATGTGGCATTAATTAGGCCAAGAATGGTCCAAATGTGGGGCCCACCAGCTGGGCCCAAAACCCCAATTATAATATTAATTTCGTAATTAATATTGGGGGAAATAAACAGCTCAGCAATAAGAGTTGGATAAGGATATTATTTCCACCAGACTTATCCACCAAGGCATCCAATTCAATATGGAAACTGATTCCTACAAGGAATAGATCTAGAACCTTCCTCAAAGACTTTTCTACCAAGTCTCTGACTCCTACCATAATTCTAAGGCTCCTGCAGCCTATTTAAAGGGCCAGACCCCTCATCTCAGAACTACGTTTTTGGCTTGATCTTTGATATTCATCAAAGTACGTAGGCATCTTGTGAAGGCAGATTCAGCCACGAACACAAGAACAGCCATTAAAGCTCGAAGCTCAACCACCCTAGCATTAATTACAAATCGTAAACTAGTTTTTATTCCACAACACTTCTATATTTTGTCTAACAAAAAAATATATTATAATTACTATTAACTAATCAATTAACTTTGTTAGCCAAAACACGTTACATTTTCTCATTCCTCTAACTAAAATATTTATTTTTCCAATTATATCACGGGTTACCTTTTTCGGTCAAAATACTATTTCCTCTAACTAAAACCTCTCTTTTTCCAATTATATCAGGAACGATACTATTTAATAAAAATTAAATAATAATATTATAGTGCTAAAAATTAACAAATTACCATTTCTGCTAAAATGTATCATTTTTTTATTTTTTCTAATTAATTGTTTTTTCCTAAAAAAATCACAGGTAACATTAATTTCTTATTTTCTAAAAACACTACAAACAATTTTATAAACAATTAAATTCTAATTATTATAAACTAACCAATTACCATTTAATTTTCACGTTACCTTTTCTATTTTTTCAAAACTAAAACTTTTCTATTTTTTTCAAACTAAAATATCTCTTTTTCCAATTATATCACAGAATGTACAATTTAACAAAATAAAACAATAATTTATAATACTAATAATTCACGAAATACCTTTTTTAGTTAAAACGTATCATCTTTTCTATATTTTCTAACTAAAATCCCTCTTTTTCTATAAATATCACGGGCAACATTAATTTTTCTTTTTCTAAAAACATTACGAGCAATTTTATTAAGTAAAATAATATAATTAAATTATAATTACTATAAACTAATCAATTACCATTTTCACTTAAAACATGTTACCTATTTGATTGTCGGATCTCTAACTAAGTCATCTCTTTTTCCAATTATATCACGAGCATTCTATTTAATAAAAATAAAATAACAATTTTATAATTACTAATAGTTAACAAATTAACTTTTTCATCTAAAATTTATCACTTTTTCTATATTTTCTAACTAAAATCCTTTATTTTATAAAAATATCACGGATAACATTTAAATAATTATGATCATCTTCTCATTTAAAATTTATGCTTACAAAATTCATGGTTTAAAAATATTAATTCAAATTAATGAAAAAATTCATATAATATTAAAAAAATTCTTGTATCGCACGGGTTTTAAAAGTCGAAACATTAAAAGTTTGGTTGGTTGGTACCTGTTGATTTTACTTATTTACCCTTTCATAATTATAGATAAAATCCATCCTACTAACTAATTAATTTCCTTTTTCTGATTAAACATATTACCTTTCTTATTTTTCATTAACTAATTAATTTTCCATTTCCGGTAAAACACAATATCTTTTATATTGTATCTAACTAAAATTACCCTTTTTCTAAAAATATCACGGACAACATTAATTTTTCCTAAATTCATATTTAAAAAAAATAATTCAAATTAATAAAAAAATCATATAATGTGAAAAAAAATCCGTGCATCCGGGTTTTAATCTAGTACTAGCTTATAACCCGTGCGATGCACGAATTTCTTTTTATATGTAATAAATTTTATTTTACGTTACAATTATATTTTTAAATAATCATTATTTACAATATTTTATTTTAAATTATTTAATATAAACTTAGTTAATGATATTATTGAGTATTGAATACAGTAAAAGAATACAGAGGGGGGTGAATGGATTCTTGAACTTTTCTTCGTTCTTGAATCTTTGTAGCAAGATATGTGTTGAGTGTGTGAGATATGTAAGTGCGGATAACAAAGACAAACACAACACAATATTACTTTAATCTAATATTTTATTAGATAAAGATTTTGCTAAAATCTGTGAATACAAATGATAGTATTCTCAGCTTCGTTTTTCTTAGAGAGATATTTCTTGTGATGTATCTTAAAAAAAGGCTTAATGACCTTTTAACCCTCAAAGTTTCCATTGATATACCCATCAGCCCTCAATATTTCAAAACGTTCCTTTTAACCCTCGAAGTATCCATAAAGGTCCTAATAACCCTTAAACCGGTACAAAAAATAAAAAATAAAAAAAGGGTATAACTCGGATGGGCAAAAAAGACATTTCACAAACTGATACCGAGGGTTAAAAGGTATACTTTAGATACTTTGGGGGTTAAAAGGTATACTTTAGATACTTTGGGGGTTAAAAGGTATAACTCGTACAAATGAAGTTATTCCAATTTTTTTATGGAATGGGCTAGCATCACGGCATTCGAAGGCAGCCAGTGATGCTTATTTAAGAGGTGATCACTTATCTGCCCAACAATATTCCACAAAGGCCAGGGAAGAATGGAAGGAAGCTGAAATGTATAATGCAGTGGCCGCAAAGGAAATCCTAAGAAAAAGGAATTGCTATAGTGCCGTTTTCTTTTAACAGTGGATACTCTTTGATAGATCCAGAATTTTGTGTGATTTTTTTGTTTGGTGCTCGTCCATTTTAGTTTATACACGTTGATTTCCGTCTATTTTAGATTATTCACGTTAGTGTGAATTTTCGCAATGGAACTTTTGAGATTATCTGGGATAGACCCTAGCCTAGGTGGAGAATGTAACATGAGGTAATAGATGTTAATTAGCTAAGCACATGTTACAGTTCTAACTTCTAATAGACCCTCACTTGGCATGTGACCTGTAGTATTACTATGAGGTAATTGATTCTTACCTCTCCAGTTGATCCCGACCCTCATTGTTTGTGCTGTAGCAATCTTATATTTTCATGACTTCCAATCTAGTTTAAGGTCTTATCCCCTTATTAGTAGCCGAAGTGTAGACCGGCTAATTAAGGAAAAACCTTTTTACATATGCATCGGAAGACTAGAACGTATTTAATAAGCGTTAGTCGACAAGGGAATCCTTGATGCTTCTCAAATGTCTTGAAGAATGCTCTCCTTGATGTGAGGTAAATGTGAGGGAAATAAAGAAGTTCAGGGGTAAGTCAGTTCGCAGTGAAACTCCGAGAGGAGAGTCTTCATTCCACTCCGATCCTAGTTAGCCGAGTAGCTTGAAAGCAATCTACATTTAGTGAATAGCTATCTTAGTTCTCCCCAATACTGATTAGTTGGTCGAGCACCCTATCCCCTATTCCTTCGATCGAAACTGGAAACTTAACGTCTTCCCCCCTCCCTGGGGTATCCCCTCTCCGTCTTAGTTTGTAGAGTCATCTTCCCTCCCATACTTGAGTAAGTACCTCAAAAACCTTTAAGTAAAGCCTTGGGAACTATATCTTATATTTTTTATCCTTCCTCTGTTGAGCTAGGAACCTACCCACTTTGTAAAGCTTCTCTCTGTTATTAAACCCGCTCCCAATTTTTTTGAGCGAGCAAACTCGTTTCCGAAGCCAATATTCGATCTTTCCTCACTAGTTATAAAATGCCCTGGCTACTCATTATGAGTTACCCAGTCTTACCCTACTATCCGTCTAGTCTTTCCAGGACTGGTTAAAAGCAAGAAGCCCTCTTTCTTCTGTCGTAGTCGATCGAGGTGATTATATCTCAGGTGATTCCCCGGTTGAGGGTTACCCCATTTTTGATTCCGAACTAGAGTCTGAATCTCTTTCTGATGTTGGAACCCCCTCTACTGCTTAGCCGAGCTTCTTTCTTTGAAGCTTTTAGCCGAGCACCCTTCCTTGGCTCATCCACATTGGAATATCATACTTTCCAGCTTCTAAATAACCATTTACTTTAGACTAGCTTTACATTACGAAATACCACTCGGGGAGTTCGAGGGAAGACCCCAGAACCCGATCTACAGCCGAATAGAAAGACGTACGTAAGCATAGAAACTTCGAGCAGAACTCAAAGCGATCATAGCGCTGATTCCCTTACCTACATAGCCATTCTTGCAGATCCGGGCGTTGCGTGCTTGTTTTGCAAGATTTAGCTTTCAGTTCATAGAGTGGATCAAAGATGTGTTCAGCTTGATTCGTTGGTGCAGTCACTTCGTCATCTTATGATTTGAAACTCGATTCTGCCTACACAAACAACGTAGTTGTTGCTTGGTGAGTCCCTTCATTTGCTTTGTGTGCTCCTTCGGCTTTATAGTAGCAAGATCTGGCTTTTGGTTTGAAGATTGAATCAGTGGTCAGCCTGTGCTTGAACGACGGCATTCCAAGAAGCAACTTCCTATGGTATGGGATGGCCCCCTATTGATTCTGCTTCTTTAGTTCAATTCTTTAAATTCCTTTTCACTGGGAACAACTCCTGGTTCATTAGTTCAAGCGGAATCCAATACCTGTAGTGCCTCACTTTACTGAAAGCAGGAAGCATCCATTTCTTTGACATCTGAGGCATTAGGTTCCTTTTTTATCCTGTGCAAGTGTCGAATAGACGGAATTAGTGGAAGTATGGCATCGGTTGTTCTCGAATCCGCACTCGAAAGGGCATGAACATCTAGACTAGCCAGGGAAATCCCATCCTGGGGGGAAGCGCAACTGTGCAACAATCCCTACTTCCGCGTCCAGCAAAATAGGCTCTGTAGGGCCATTCTACTAAAAATATCCCGCTTAGAAAACCGGTCTGGTACTGGTACTAGAGCTATAGGCTTCAAAGCTATAACAATGGAGGTTGGGAATGACTATTTGTTACTCACCTTGGAGTATGCTGACCGAAGGCAAAGGTGCACTGCCTGCTATTCTCTTTCTTTTCGTCTTCATCCGCAAAAGCATAGAAAGCCGGGAGGGGGTTTGGTGCTTCGTCAGGTAAGCTACTCGGGTTCATTGTCAGCAGAAGATAAATCGAAGTCGACTTGCAAAAGCCAAAGCAATTATCGGCATGCCGGTACCAAAGACAGAGAAAGAAATTTGTAGCAGGCTACAATACATCAGCAGGTTCATTGCCCAGCTCACACCCATCTGTGAGCCGATCTTTAAACTGCTCAGAAATAATACCCCCCTTTCAGAAAAGATAGACATAAGGAAGACCAATCCACCATTCTAAAGGTAATTGAGAGGAACCAGGTGGCTTAGACGCTACCACCCATAATCGTTCCCAGCGTGATGATCGTCGAGAAGAGTATAGGCGCGATCGTACTCTAAAACCAGCACCAGCTAACCGAAACAAAATATTCGGGTTGCGGATCTTAAAAAGCATAGCTGGGTAAGGCCTAGGAATGATCGAATTGTCAACAAAGCTTTCATCTCTCTTCCAAATGATCTCCTCTCCTTAGCTTAGCGACTAATCGAGTAAACTCCCTTTTTTGTGTGTGAAATAGGATCATCATCTTTCTTTAGTTTTCTATTGTAAGCCCATCCGCTGGGAGAGGAATAATACCAATTGAGAGAAAGATTCCTAACATCAAATCTAAACCAACAGCCGTTAGCACAGAACCACCAGCTGGGATCTTTATAGACGATAATGGGGGAACATTGGCTAAGGTAGATTCTATCTCAGATGAAAGGTCGTGAGTCTCAACGAATCCCATTCTCTTGAATGAAGAATTACAACGATCCATGTTCAGAAAGGTGTTATAATCATCTATAGACCTTAACATGCTAGCTGGAGCCACGTGTTCAAGACCAGGCGTAAACGTATACCAAATTGTAACACCTACGCCTAAGCAGACAAGAATTCTGAAATGACCATACATACCTTTGTGATAAGTGAATATCTCCAACAACGATCTTGTTGAAAATTGATTGTTCGATATGCTACGCAAACCTAGACCAGAATTGCTATATGGTAACAAGGAGTCCCTTGATAAGGGGCATCTATAAGATGATTGACCTAGAGATTGAAACAATTACGTCAAAGACGACAATGATTTGGTAACCTCAATTCTTCTAGAATGAATGAATCTCGATGGAGAGGAAAAAAGCGATATGTTATACCCAGTTTGTTCAACCTATCATCTAGCAAACCCGGTCTTCCCACTAAGGGGATTTGGACTTCCTTCTTTATTGGCATCATATGTGGAGAGCTTTTAATGCTAGTCATAAGACTACTAAACATACTGGTGCTACCATAGAAAGAGGGGGTAGTACGTTATATAACAATGGTGATTTCATCATATTGGTTCTATCAACATACGAGACCTTATTCGTTTTTCCATCACTTTCACTACCCGGTAAAGACACATTTTTGTACACTGAAAACACTTTAATGTTTTATAAGGCATGTTGAACAACACACTTTTTCATAATTACATTTGTTTTACTAGAACGGTGGATCTTGCCAAACTCTGTCATGCCCGTCCTCCTTTGAGTTTATAAAACCAATATCCCCTTCTGTTTTTCCGTCTTCTTCTCTGCCTTCAAGTCCCAGAGCTGATGAAATAGCTGTTCTGTCTTCTTTCTTTCTTTTACCACCAGCAGCGGATAGGAGTACTCCAGCACTACCACAGCTTAGTGATTCAACCACGGCTGATATTTACTCAACTGCGGTTACACCAAGAACTCCTATTGCATCAAGAGCTGATTCAATTGCAGCACTTACTGTAACAAGAAGAGCGTGAACTCATTCTCAAGCACTTGCAGCGGCAATGTAGTATTCTCTTCTAGCAGCGCTTCCTGATTCAATTGCTTGATTCACTGGGCTGGGCTAAACCTTCGACACCGGCACTGGATTCGCACAAAGATAAAGACAAGACCGTCTAAGGCGCAAAGCCCTTCTTGTCCAATCCTAACCCCCCCTCACAGCTGCCTATTCTGTAACAAGAGCATTCGATGCATTTTCCTTATTAGAATTAGAAAGAAATTCTGTAATTTCCTTGCAGAAAGAGTCTATTGAAGGTTAGCCCTCTAACTCGGCTAGTGACACATCAGACCTCTTTCTTTTTTACAAAGGCCTTGATTTAAGCATCTTCACAAGAGTGACAGGGGTACCAGTAAGTGACTCTATTTTTTTTTACCGATTGATGGTATCTATCTCATATCCCTTTCTTGCGCAAAGAGCATATTCGAGCGGAGCGGAGTAATGAAAAAGAATAGCCACTTCCTTATCTACGCTATTTATTTAGTTTCCTCCCCTCTTCTCTGTTGAGTTCATCTCGTAAAGGGGGCTACAGTTCAATAGTATGGGCATTTATCCTTATAACTTCTAAGAAGGAGGGCGTATTAAAGCCATCGAATAGGGGCTGCCGTAGTTGCTCCCACAAGGATTGATAAGTTGCATCAATCCGGCCTTCTGCGGAGATAAAAGGAAGAATCTATTTCTTTGAAATATTCTCTTTATTTCCATCTCAAGCTCGATCATTGGCTATTCTCCTCCTTTAATTGCGCAAGCTCAAATGCTTGCATGAAGGTGGTGGGCCTAAGCAGCAGTACTCCTCCCCAACTCTCGTCCTTCAGGCCGACAATTTAAAACTCCACCAAAAAGTCTTCGGGTAGACTTGGGATTTTATTAGAGAACGTTCAAACTTTGTTTGGAAGTTAGAAATGGTTTACGTTTATCGTAGCCAATCCTGTTGGCGCTTTGAACTGGAGGATGAACGAATGCTCTCATCTTCGGCTGACTCTCGTTTAGAGGAAATTTGCCCCCTACCCACTTCCTTAGGCTCCGCACCTTTACTTTCACTTTAATGGGCTCTACTTTGCAAATGAGATTCATGAAAGCCCGTTGCGACCACCTTTCGAGGAAAGGCGGGGCACACATCGCTTTCTTCTTCAATCTCTCATCTGGATAGAGGCATATTCCTCGCCAGGACTGGACAATTTTATTCTTTTTAGGGGTTAGGGGGCAGTCAATAGAGAGTCAACAAAATGCGCAGGTAGGCCCTTTTGACCCTTCAATTATTTAGGAGGAAAGCGAGTTAGCTGGTACGGGCGGACCCAGAAAGAAGAGAAGAGGGTTCACCACCAAGGATCGGAAAAGATAAAAAGAGTATGAATCCGTCAGGTTAGTTTCTTGATCCCGTACCGCAGGCTTCTTCAGGCGATGAGGCAAGATCTAATTGTCCGGCGTCACTCTATAAAATGAGCATCGGCAAAGAGTGGAGGCTGGCTGGCATTTCAAGCTGCCTTTTTTTTAGCCTTTCCTTGCAATGAACCGAAAGGTGAGAGTAAGAGCTCGGTCTCAAGGTTCAAAGTCACTAGTCAGTCCAACTGCACGAGTGAAGGGCGAAAGTCAAGATTACGTGCAACCATGTATAACGTGTCAAAGGCTGCCGAGTCATCGAAAAGGGGAATAGGTTGTTTTGCGCATCCAACAGCAGAGAAGGGTTGAGTTGCGTAATAGCAGATTTGTAGGTAAATAAATTGTTGGATTTGAAATTTCCTTAGGCGGATAGGAATTGAGACTTTCAACGGTCCGCTTTTCTCTCCTCGTGCTCGAAGCTGACCCTAGAAGTGGGGTATTCCTTCTTAAGAGGACACTAAACCTCCCGATCTTGCTAGCCGGGGGCTCAGTCTTTCAAGATTGAATCTTTCCCCTTCCGGTCCCAGGGAATCGCTCTTATAGTAGGAGGTTGACTATGTCCCCAACTTCTCTTTATTAATAAACTCGGTTGTTCGAATTCTAAGAATTCTAAGAAATAGATTGTACCCTAAGCGCTGATCCTAAAGAAAGCAGTTAGCTCTTCCTGCATCCATGCATAAAGAATTAGTAAGTAGGGTCTTCTCTCAGCACGCCATTCCTACGCCTATGGCTAATAGAATAGAGTCGAAATTGCTTTGATGGTTGAAGCCGACTAGGCCCTAGCGTCACTATATCCTACTTTATTCCATTCCCCCTTCTTGCCTCTCTATGATTGAGCAGCTTTGCAAGCTCCCACTCGATTGTAAACTCATGATTCCAAGAAAGAAAGCAGATGTTCTCTCGCTAAGTGAGTTTTGTGTTATAGTCTATGTTCTCGTTAATGTTTTAGCTGAGTTCTGCGCTCTTTTGATGGTAGCCTATCTCAGAGAGCCCTATCTCGACCTGTGGAAGGAGGTGACTATTGTTACAAGTACTTACATTCCGATCCCTGATCTATAGCTATGGCTTTGTTCGATTTATTATGGCATTTGAACAAAAGTCTCCCCGAAGCAGAACTTGAAAATAGAGGTGATCTGGTGGGTGCAATCAATCCCGTTCTTATTACAACCTACTCCTGTTTTTATTCATTACTTGCTTTCAGTAAAGGGAGAGCGCCTCACGTCGAAGAAAGAAAGCGTCGAGGAGTTGAGGTGATCATAATTTCAGTTGCAATGAAAGCAATGAAAACGAATTTACTTCAAATATCGTATACAGGATGTTCTATAAGAAATTATTCGTCTTTCATAGTGAAGTCGGATTGTGAATTGAGGAAGCAGCGCCCAGTAGTGCCCAGCTGTAATGAACCTAAATGGTTCAGCTCGGGTCGGTAACCGTATGCCTAAGATTCTATCTGACTCCACTTTTAATTCTTGACGATATCGAACTGGAACAACCTATTCTTCCGGAAGACCCTGATTCAAGGCCAAAGGATTTCCCGTCGCTACCATATAGTATTCATCTTTACCTGGTGATAAATAAAGCATCCGTGCCCCTTTTGATCTCTCAGAAATCTCATAAAACGGGCTTTCTAGAGATCCCCAACGACCAATCTTCGCATGAATTGCTAAGGATGCTATAAATTCATTGAATTGGCTTTCCAGCGTTTCCATTTTTTATTCCCAACCATTTTTTGGTTGTATTATAGATTCGCCAATGAGTCGCTCCCTTTGCTCGGTCCAAAAAGGATCCGGATCCAATTCCGACATACGTTTTGAATTCTTCCTGTTTTCACAGCAATTCTTTGCTGTATGCTTTCTGGGGGGAATACATCATCATATTGCCGAAATAAGCGAAAAAGTCTTTTGTTGTTCGGGAAATGGTCCCTCGTTTCACAGGCGCCGCATGGAGGGGAGAACGAATGGCTCAGGAATCGGCCGGTTCCGAGTAGACTTGTGGAGCCGCAGTTTGGATTCTCGTAGAATAAGAAGAGCTGTATGAGGAAATGACTTCACTTAAAAGACAAATGCCGCCGCTGCGAGGCGAGGGAGCAACTTGTCTGGTCTTGCGGTGCACTCATTCCCGTTACGAGAATGAAATGGCGCCCCAGCTTGACTCGAGACCAAGACTCCTCACAACTCGCACCAATAGCGGCACTGCGCGGTCAGAGATTGATAGCCCCCTAGCCGCCTACCTGCTCGCTCGTGTTCGTAGCTCGATCGGAGGTCAAGACTTTGGTCCGGCGGAAAAACAGGCGTCATCCGTATCAAGTGATACGTGAATTGCTCAGTAGTGCTTCGCCACTACCGTAGCTGGCGGAAATAGCTTAATGGTAGAGCATAGCCTTGCCAAGGCTGAGGTTGAGGGTTCAAGTCCTTTCTTCCGCTCCCGGCTTCGTCGTTTAGTGGTAACGAGTGGAGTGCATAAACCCCTTTAGAGAGAGGGGCGAGCAGCAAGCAGCCCCTTGTATTGTATAGGGTTCCAAACCTATCTTACTAATAACATAGAAAGGGGCAAGCCAAAACCTACTCCTAACAAGCTGCCGGCTTTTCATCAGCCATTGCGCACTTCTGTTTTTCAGCAGGCTTCTTCAAATATCCCATAAATGAAATAAATGAAGAAGTAGGGGCTATAACTTCTAAGTGTAAGTAGCTAGCAGCTAGCAGCTAGCGCGCTAGCGTTTTCCCTTACTAGTAACTAGTAAAGGGGCTGCTAGTTATAGCGCGCAGTGTACTGGTGAATAGGAAAGGCGAATTTAGATGACTAATGTCAGATGGAGGTTGAGGATAGAACATGTTCGGTGCCTCGCCCTTGTCTCCTTCGCCGGAGACTGCAAATGATGGGAATCCTATCGATAAAGAAGAGGCATAAGCATCGCCTCTCGACCCAATCCGTCTTCCCTGCCTCCCCAACACACTCTGGATACGAAAGAAACCTCCCGCCATAGAGAAGAGATCTAAAGCCTGGGTCCCCTCGATCACCCCCCCTTGAAGGTCGAGAGAGACGAACCCGCACCACATTTTAGAACCTTCGAACCGAAACCCCCAACTAGAGATGGAATTCAAGAACCTAAACAACTCAGTTAAGAGCTCCGCGACTGGTTCAAGGGAAGGTCCACCATTGATTGATAGGCCCCCCTATCCGTCTCTTGTCATTCCACTAATCCGTTCTTACTGATTCATTCAAGGCGTAGACTCCCCATTTCTTTGTCTTATTTTATTAGCGCAGGTGTTATTCAACGATGAAAGCCGCTGAACTTAAGACTCGAGTTGAGAAAGTGGGCTAGGCCACCGGGAGGGCTTTCAGGGACTGGGGAGGGTGGATTCTAGAGCTAGGGAGGGGCAAATCGAAGGGTTTTCCATTGGGATTGGGCATGGACGAGCCTCGACTGGGCCAGCATTGATGAAAAAAAAGGAAAAAGGGGGCTTGTAAATAAGTCTTGGGCTCTCCATCTCTAGGAAGATTGTGTCCAGGATCTGGTAATCTAAGCCTTGTTTCTTCTGGTCGGCTCGTATTAGCCTGTGCTTTATTACAGGTAGTAATTCCCCCGTTCCTTTAGTCTTTTCAACGGTACTTGAATCTTAAGTCGCGGTCATGTCTCGCCCCCCCAGTATAGTAACCGGTTCTATCTTTTTCCCGAATTTCATCAGTTCCAGGCTCAAGTGCCTGTTCATCCATCTTCATTCCAAAGGCGAACATCCCCATTGAGTAACTGTAAATGCTATGGTTTACAGTCAATAGTTCTTAACCAACCCTTTCTTATTATGTCTTTCTTTCTGAAGGGCTTGCGGTTCATTACACCAAAGGCTTCAGTGAACTATTGAAGCTATCGAGAGAGTACCAAACGCTGACGGTGACGAAGGTTACCTACTTTCGGTGGACGCGGAGCCGTGTAGCATTGCAAGTAAATAGAGCAGAGAGCTTACCCTTTGTTTCTATTAGAGTCGCGAGCTTGATGTAGTCGGTCCTAAAGGGAGAACCTTGCTGCTTACTTGCTATATCCTCACGCTCTTTTGCACGGCTCGACTTCTTCTTCG
Source organism: Saposhnikovia divaricata (assembly GCA_036435485.1). Lineage (NCBI taxonomy): Eukaryota > Viridiplantae > Streptophyta > Magnoliopsida > Apiales > Apiaceae > Saposhnikovia > Saposhnikovia divaricata. Next base: position 21,060,641 of record JAZHRN010000131.1, read on the forward strand.
AGCCCTGCTTCTCCCTTCCCCCTCTCCCCGTTCTGCCGTCCAAAACAGGCCGTATGGAGTACAGCCAAGTGGTAAGGCATCGGTTTTTGGTACCGGCATGCAAAGGTTCGAATCCTTTTACTCCAGATTATGAACACCCGATCAGATCTGTCAAGAACGAGCTGACGACTACAGGGGAAGCGGCTGACTGCATTATCTGATTTTAATCACCAGAGCTTCAGATTTTTCATCCTGCATGAACAAATGTATCAATAGACGACAACAATATGCGTCTGTCTGTATGTGTTAATTTAGTAGCCCGTGTTATGTAACTAGGGTCTGATAATTAAGTTATTGCATATATACGAACTTACTCCCCAAGAACTTAAACTATAAAAGATATACCGATAAGTGATTCAAGATAAGTTTCAGTTCTATCAATAACATGAGTGCGTAAAACCAAAGTATGGTCTGTTGGGAAAGCCAAACAAGAGTTCTGGAGTACAGCTTATGTTCTCTGTCCTAGGACAGTGGAAGACTCGTAAAAGCTTAGACTTCTTTGAATCGAGTTGAACCTTGCCTTGAGAACTCTGGACAAGTGAACCTTTCTCTATGTCAGAAATTCATTTGATAAAGAAAATAGAAAAGATGTTAATTGTTTCTTTTGTCTATGGTGTTGGACGGTGAGTCCCTATTGACTAGTATATGAATTGTTAAGTAGTGACTGGTAATTGTGGGCTTGGTTGCAAGTAATTATCAATGTGTCGTTTCATTGTCAGTCAAGAGCTTGTCTTTGACCTCAGCATAGGCAGCATCTATATATTTTGGATTTGGTCGTCTATCTCTGTTAGACCTTCGTACTTCATGTTGTGAAGACTCTTGTTGTTGTTCTTCCAGTTGATTAGTCTGTGCTTCATCTGGTGTTTCATAAACACCTATTCTCCAAGGTCTTCTTGACTTGGATCATACCTCCAATTGATCCGTCGGGGATTGTGGTTCCTCTGTATCGCCATTGTTTTGAGATGAATCTAACTGTAACTTGATTTGTAGCTTCTCTTGCAGCTCCTGTGTATCTGGCAATGCTACCTTGTTTGTGTACTATGACGATGCCTCATCAAATACAACATTTCGTGAGACATATATCTTGTTTGTATTGGGATCACAACATCTCCAACCTTTCTTCTGTTCGTCGTATCCCATAAAAATGCAACGGATAGCTTTCTTATCAAACTGATTACAGTCTTCATCTGCAACAAACACATAACATACACAACCAAATACCCGGAAATAATTGACAGTTGGTTTTAGGTTATACATCTTCTGAAATGGTGAAACAAATTCCAACCCTGGTTGAGGTAGCCTGTTAGTGATATAGACCACCGTCTTCATGCATTATGCCAAAAATCTTGTATCAACATTCTTGGCATGTAGAAGACTTCTACACGTCTCTACTAGATGGCGGTTCTTCCTCTCCGCTACTCCATTCAGTTGTGGAGTTTTTGCACAAGTGAGTTGTCTCCGGATGTTGAACTTCTTGAGGTAGTTGTTGAACTCATTTGAAGTGTATTCTCCTCCATTATCAATGCGAAGGCACTTGATTTTTCTTCCGAGCTCGCGTTCTACCGTGTCCTTGAATTCCCTGAATTTTTCAAAAACCTCATCTATATGTTTTAAGAAGTATACCCACACATACCTCGAAAAATCATCAATGAAGGTTAACAAATATTGATAACCACGAGTTGATGGTTGTTTGATTTTTCCAAGAACATCTGAGTGCACCAGCTCCAACGGCTCCTTTGCTCTAAACTTTGACTCCTTGTACGACAATTGATGCGCTTTACCATATTGACATCCAGCACATACAGTATCATGACGGATCTCAATTTGTGGGAGTCCCTTCAACATTGACTTTTGCATCATAATCTTCAATTTGCTGTAGTTGACATGCCTGAGTCGTGCATGCCACAAGTAGCCTGTGTCACTCTTTCTGGCCTTGTCTACATAGGCCTCTTCAGCTGACATCACATAGATAGCCTTCATTTTTGGTCCTTCTATGAAAGGTGTACCTATGACTTTTAATTCTTTATACACCTTCACATCATCTGGGCCGAATAGTACATAGTTACCTGAAGTTGTTAGTTGGGGTACTGACAATAGGTTCTTCTTCATCCCTGGGACATGATAAACATTTTCTAGTTGTATTTCTTCATGTTTGTACTTTTGTGAAAGCTGCGTCTTGCCAACATGGGATATTGGCAAATGTGTGTTATCTGCTGTTACGATAACACGATCTCCTATGTACTTTGTTATGCTCGACAATTTTGACACATCTCCGATCATATGATTGGAACAGCCTGAATCAACGATCCAATCATTCTTGTAGTCGACTGACTGCTCACATACAGCAGTAATTGCATGTTCTTCTGTTGGGCCTTTCCCTCGTGCATCAATAATCTCTTTGTCTTCCACAAAGAAAGAAGTGTCGAAGTTCCAATCTTCTTCTCCAGCGTCTTCGTTCTTAGAAGATGTTGCGACATTTCCTTCAATTTTCTTGGACCAGCAATTTCTTGCATAATGTTCCTTCTTGCCACAATTATAACATTCATCACTTTGATGATCTTTTTGTTGCCACCGGTTCTGACCACCATGATTATTTTGAGCTCCTCGAGCTCCCCCTGATTGGAAACCTCTATATTGATTTCCTCGAACGTCTCTTTCTTGACTATTGAATCTCCCGGCACCACGTCCTTGTCCTCGACCTCTATCACAACCACGACCGCGTCCTCGACCGTCTCTCCTGTTGGTGAAAAGAGCCGTCTCTTCAAGGATGGTTGGTTGACTAGACATGGGTTTGTCTAGTTCCTCTTCGTTAATTATCAAATTCTCCAGATCTGCTATAGTTGGCTCGGTGGCCCAGCCCCGAGTTGCAGTGATAATACTCTTGTACTCCAGCTTTAGTCCATGGATGATAATTCTTTTCATCTTGGTTGGTGTAATACCATTTTCTGGATCTAGTTTGGAAATCTCGTCACAGAGAGATTTTACCTTTGAGAAATATTGACTCACGGTCATATTTTGCTGGGAGATGGACAAAAGCTCATTTTCGAGCCTTTGTAATTTTGCGTCAATCTTCTTAGCGAAAACTCCTGTTAATATGTCCCACGCCTCTTTCGGCATTTGGGCATCTTTGATTCGCTGTAGAAATGGAAGGTTAAGGCAGGAAAAGCCATGTACGCTTTAACCGTAGCTGTGGAGAAATTCATTCTCTATAGCTACGGTTAAAGCGTACATGGCTTTTCTTGCCTTAACCTTCCATTTCATTAAGATCTCAGGGTCAGCTACTGGTCTTTGAGGTGTAGCCTCTGGTCGTGCCGGTGTTGAGGTTGAATCGACGGAACTTGTGTCTATACTTTTGGCCTCCCTTGGTGGTGTTGTATCACTGCCATTTACAATATCCCATAAATCATGTCCAAGCAGATAAAACTTTATACGGGTACTCCATGACCCATAATTATTGTTGTTGAGTTTCTGAATAGAGTTTGTAAAATCTCCCATGATTTTTACAGTGAACAGTACTTCGTCTTCTACGGTGTGAACAGTGTCGTGTGTATGAATAGTGTCGTATGAACAGTGTCGTATGAACCGTGCCGTATGAAGAGTACCGTATGAACAGTGTCATATGAACAGTACTCTTCACCTACTCTTCACCTACCATAGCTTCTTTTGTTGAATGAAGAGTTTGAATATTCTAACAACTATATCTGTACAAATGCAGGTTACTCCTGAAATCTGTAGAGAGCTGAAAAACAGCCGGAATTGCGGGGATAAGGAAGATGACCTAATGTCAATATATATCCTTTTCTTTCGGTGGAAGTTTATGTCTTTAGTTTTAAATCCTAAATTATTTTCTTGCTCGTGACATAAAAATAATTAAATCTATAATCAACTATTTGTCAAGTTCAACAATACGTAGATGTATGTCGATATAAAATAGTTTAAGCCATATAAATTTGCCACAATTCTTGTGATAAGTGGATTTTATATCCACTTGGAACGCCTCAGTTCGGCTTAAATTGATTATTTTGGACTCAAGATGTTGTAGTTTTGATGTGTTTTGCTTAGTTGTGCAGATTTACGAGAATGTTGATTAAAGTTGATGCTTCTATTGTTTTTGGAGATTTATTTGATTAAAATTCGGATTTTCCAGGAAGGCTGCGCAACTTATACTGTTTTGGCCATATCTGGAGTTCTAGAAGTCCGTTTGAGGCCCGTAAGCAGTCCACGCGAAGCTTGAGAGATTTTCTACAACATGGGATAGGAAGCAGGTGCAAGGAACATGCTGATTAAATTCGCGCACGTGATCTTTTAAAAGAAGGCTATAAATTTACTGTTTTGCCCTTTTTCTAATTCTAATTGTATTCTGGGCAGTTTTGGTACCTTCTTTAAATTCTAATTGTAATAGAAGGTAATTGCTTGTTGGGCAAGATTAGGAGTATCTATATAAACACATCTAGGGATGGGAAAAACGGGGTTCATGGTTAGAGAGATACAATTTGTACGCAGCTTTTAGGATTTTTTTCTGGAGAACCATTATTTTCTTTGAAGATTGAAGTTAAAAGGTTTCTTTTCTATATTCTTCTAATTATGATTTCTTCTATTAATTCTTGTTTTGTTAATTTAATCATGTGTAACTAATTCTCTAATCTGAGAATTGGGTAGTATTCCTTGGTATTCATGTATGTTTAATTATCTTGGTGTAATGTTTACTCAAGGTCCTCTTCTAACTTTTGAAGCTTTCCAGTCTGAAATTCTTTAATGTTGCCTGTTAGAGTGGTTTTATGTGCAACTTACTGGCTTAAAACAGATGTGGTAAAATTCGAGAATTTGCTCTGATGATCTATGTTACTCCGACAATTCTGTTTAGGTTACCGTACCCGTGTTGAACACTTGGACACGACACATATCTCGTGTCGGATCCTTTGACTAAACTTTGGACATTTTGACCAATTTAAAGATCAAATTTGAGTCAAAATTAAGATTCAAATAAATACTATATGAGAAGAAAGAAAGAAGCAAGAATTAAATAGAAGTAGGAAGATGCCTAAATTGCGAAGCCCTTTAAAAAAATCAAGTTTAATCTAAGTTCTACTGTTACTTTTTACTAAGATGTCTAACTTACCATATTTGTTTATTTATATATTATGTCATGTTCCTGTACCCGTGTCCAAAAAAATGACAGTGTCCCCGTGTCCCCAATTTTTAAACTTTTCAAGTCCGACACTCGGATATGTGTCGTGTCCGACACTCTGTACCCGAGTAGTAACATAGCTGATGATTTGCAAATAAATGCAATCTTTTTGTTTAGTCATTCCTTTGTTTAGGAAAAGAGCTTGTTTGTTGTATCTTTGCGGTGTAAATACATTCTTGGCTTTGTAAGAAAAACTTTGACAAAATATACCGCAAGCTCTGTTCGATTAAATTAGGTTTATCAAAAAAAAAAGAAGCGTGAATATGATATCTGTTACATTTTGCGATCTCTTGTGTTTGTGCACATGTAAGTATGTAACCTATATAGTATCTAATAAATTTTCTTGCTGCTATTTGCTTGAACATGGTAGTTTATATGGGCTACTGTCATAAGAAATGTGTTACTTATTGTCCATCTTTTGCTTTGGGTGTTTGGTGCAGCTATTTCATTAAGCTTTTAGTTGAGAAGAAGTATGCTTTGCCATATCGTGTCCTTGATGCCTTGGTTGAACATTTTATGGCCTTTCTTAATGATGAAAGAACAATGCCTATGATCAGGCATCAATCACTTCTTGCATTTGTGCAAAGGTTTGTTTCTTATCTGTAATGTCTTACGATTCAATTTTTATGTTTAATTTAAAAACACGATTTACGATTGCCTGTGTCCAAGCTCCTAAGCTAAATTTTGCACGGGTTGAGCTCTTATTTTCCCATTAGTTTGTCTTTGTTTCTATTAATTGCCTGGGTCTTTTATTTTATATTTAGCTTTGCTTTGTGACAGGTACAAAAATGAACTGGTGAAAGAGGACAAACTCAACCTCAATGCTCTTGTAGAAAAACAATGGCATAAGTTGGTAAGGACTATAATTTCTGCAGCTGTTGTGTTAATTTCTTCTTCCATTATATTGCAACTAATTATATTTGTACAAATGCAAGTTACACCTGAAATATGTAGAGAGCTGAGGAACAGGCGAAATCGCGGGGATAAGGAAGATGACCTAATGTCAATATATATCCTTTTCTTTCGGTGGAAGTTTATGTCTTTACTTTTAAATCCTAAATTATTTGATGCTCGTGACATGAAAATAATTGAATCTATAATCAACTATTTGTCAAGTACTCAAGTTCATCAATATGTTGATGTATTGTCGATATAAAATAGTTTAAGCCATAAAAATTTCTCACAATTCTTGGTATAATGTTTACGTCCTCTTTCTCACTTGTGAAGCTTTCCAGTATGAAATTCTTTAATGTTGCCGCTAGAGTGGTTTTCTGTGCAACTTACAAATGTGGTAAAATTTGAGAATTTGCTCTGATGATTTACAAATAAATGCAACCTTTTCGTTTAGTCATCCCTTTGTGTAGGAAAAGATGTTTGTTGTATTTTTGCAGTGTAAATAAGTAAGAGCATTTCATCAATTTTTGAATACAAAGTGCTCCAATTTCATTAGTTATATCTGTTTCATATAATTTTTTTACATGTACATTGCTGATAGAACAAATTAGCTGTACAGCTAAAACGAGGAGCTATGCCTGTTTCTCAAGTTGTTCCTTGTTGGTTAGATATTCTTATTGCTTAACAAAACAATAGATGAAGACAGGTTCGATATCTCGGAGGTACCAATGGAGGACTTGTTAACACTAAAACACGCAAGCGTACGTGGTCACAAGTAATATAGATAGAAGTCAAGTTCGTTCCCACAGAGATCTGGTTAGGTTTCAATTCAGTTCATGCACCTATGCAACAATGTATGATTATTATTCACTACTAAGAAAAATAACAAGATTAAGTTTTTACTAACTATAATTAACTAGGATACAAATTAACAAACTACAAATTACTAACTAATGAGAATTAAAATTGAATTACTTATATGCAAGAAAACATGGAATCCTAACTTCATTAAATACTTCGCTTAGATCTGACGCCTTTAATCTCTATATGCAATGGTTATGATATCTGATCGGATAACACGAAACAAGTATACGCTACTTCTCAGTATACGAATACCAAACTAAACATACATCCACAAAAGAGATAGAAGATGAATAGACACTAATTATGCTTAGACCCTATATGTCTATAGAATTTGAAAACATAACGGTTGAAGAGCAAGTTATCAATAAAGATCACACAGGGCAATATAAGTATTCTCATCTCATACTACGAATCATGTTGATAAACAATCATGAACCTATGCTAGCATGGCAAGTTCTAAATCTCAAGATCCACTTTCACTTCACAAGAGATTAACAAATTAGATGTTCATGACGCATCTATCAATTAAGCATAACCATACGAGGATATCAAATATACATCACACACAGATCTTTAAAGCATCAAGATACTAAGCTCCATAAATAATTCCGTTAGAATCCCATGACAACGATTAGTTCATAATCGAACCGCTCGTCATCATGGGATCTAATGAAACCATGATAGAAGACGAGATATGAAAGAAATTAATAATATTATTAAAACTAAGAGTTAAGAAAACAAATCTAGAATCCAGAATAACACAAAGGATGAAGTAGATCTAGATCCGTTGCTTGTCACGAGCGTTGAATCCTTCTCTCCTTTTCTCCCTTGCAGATCTAAGCTATATTATGTACAAGATATCTAATTGTCTAATTGTCTAATTTACAAGGGGTTGGATGTGTTTATATAGGCACTCCAAGTCTTGCCCAGCAAGAATTTACCTTCTATTATAATTAGAAATCGATTAAGGTACTAAAAACTGCCCAAAATATAATTAGAACTTGAAAAGGGCAAAACAGTAAATTCCTGCTCCCATCAGTCTGCTTGTCGCGCAACCTGCCCCCACCACACGCAACTTCTGCGCATAAATCCTGTCCTAAGTTGTAGAAAATCTTCCAAGCTTCGCGTGAGCTGTAAGATCGCTGAAAACGGACTTCTAGAACTCCAGATATGGCTAAAACAGTGTAGACTGCGCAACCTTCCCGGAAAATCTGAATTTTAATCAATTAATCCTCCAAACACGATAGAAGCATCCACCATAATCGACATTCTTGCAACTCTGCACAACTAAGCAAAACACATCAAAACTACAACAAACTTGAGTTCAAGACAATAAATTTAAGTCGATATGGAACGCTCCAAGTGGATATAAATCCACTTATCACACCCCCAAACTTAAACCGATGCTTGACCTCAAGCATAAACAATTACAACTAACTAACTAACTAGTACCATTTCCGTAGGTGATCACAGTTGCATTTGGCATATGCAACAAGCCCTTTAAACCCCTAGGCAGCCCTAGTGGACGAGTAAGGTCTCGTGAGGGCCTATAGCGAATGTACCCACAAAATCCATTTAACCTAATGTAATGCAATGCATGAATGCAACTAGAATGAAAATGCAACGATCCCCTTCAAACTAACCAAAACCAACTAACAAGCAAATATCTCAAAGAATGCAACTAAATCCAAATAGAGCTCGACTAAGTTCCCGTATACTAACAATACATGAACAGAAACGTGCGTGTGTGCAATGCTCATCAGAAGTACTCCCAAAACTAGGTCAAAGATCATACATGCTCTTCGTCAAGACAATCACAGGTTCATAAATAGAATAGACTGTAGACACTTCATAACCTAGGAACACCTCCATCCTTATCCAAGGTAGACAGAAATTCATGCTTTATTACTAACTACTACGACACATATATACAATCATGCTTATTTAACCGTGCAATGGATGAGACCCCGAAAGGCTTATATAATAATACCCATGTAGCGAGCGTTGGGTTAGTGGATCCCAGACTATAAAAATCTTAGGTCACTAGGCACAAAGTCCCCGCGAACTTAATTGTTCGAGTATTAAAGAGCTCACCCTAGTTAATTTTGCATAAAAACACTTAAAACTTTTGACTTTTTTTTTCCTTTTTTTTCTTTTTTTTTTTCTTTTCTATGCAATCTGGAATGAGAATTCTCAATTCCAATCCTAGACTACTCATATAAATATGAGCCGGCTACTAGCAATTTGACATCTAGCAATTATTGACAATTATTTATAATTTAGCATGAAATCCCTGTTTTCCCCCAAACTTAGACTTAAGTGTTCCTACGCTATCAAGGGAATAACGAAAATTCTAAATATAAACAAGTGATTAAATCTCAAAACATCCAAACAAGCATGACCTCAACCTAGCCTAAAAGCACCCAATGAGAGACTGTGTAATTAGTTTTGTTTCTGAAACACATAAGTCAATTTCTTAGAAACTATAAGTCAACCCTCTATTCATCATTACCACACTCAATTAGACACCTACCTACCGATCAGAATTAGCTCGTCTTAAGGGATCATGAAATATGCATGCCATGAAATGCAACTAATATGAACTCACATGGTATATGAAAAATAAAAACAGAATGTCCTATATGAAACAAACATAATTAATACGAACATATATGCATAATTTACTACTACTAATATGCAAAGCATGAAATCCTACATGAACAAATAATACAACAACAACTACTAAACCCTCAAACAACCCCCCAAACTTAAAATATTCAACGTCCGCATTGAATGGAAGTAAATACGAGGGAAAGTAGAAAACATACCTAACCAGCTGAGTCATCACCCTCCTCGGATGAATCTGGTGGAGGATAATGCGTACGAGCTCCATAGACTGGTCACTTCCCAAATAACAAGAATACTACAAAACCCCCAATTACAAGAACACAAATTCGTAATAAAAATAATATTAGAGAAAAAGATTTACCAAATACGAATTGAAGAGGTGAACTTGCAATTAAACTTCCCCCAAACTTGAATCCTTCTTGAACTCGAATTTTTTAGAGATGTAGAGGTTTAGAGAATGAATTGGGTTTGTATGAATAGGTGTATATATATAATGGAGGGATTGGATGACTAAAAATTGAACGTGAAAGGGAGAAATTTTGAGTGGGTAAAAATTTGAGGTAAGATAGAAAAAGGATTTAATAATTTAGAGAAAAAGAATTTGAATTGATATAGGTTTAGAGATTTGAATAGGAGATGGGGGTTTTTGGAATTGTTATAAAATTAGGAATAGATTTAGGGATGAAAGAATAGGATTAGAAAAGGAATTGGAATTTTTTTTTTTATATAACAGCTGAAAAAATCTGGCAAACCAAGTAGTCACGCAGGCGTAACCTGTGTCACGCAGGCGCAGCCTGCGCGACACTCAGTAACGCAGGCGCAGCCTGCGTGAAAAACACTGTTCCAATTTTTTTTTTTTTTTTGAATACGACACTCAAATTTTTTTTCCTTCACAGCACTCTTCTTTTTTTTTTCAACACTCATTTTTTTTTTCACAACAAGCTTTTTTTTTCCTACACTAATGCGTGGCTTGCCTCCCACGAAGCGCTCCTTTAACGTCAATAGCTTTACATTACTTCCTCAACTCATGGCTGTTCCAAAAGAATAACTGAACCGTCCTCAATAGATAGACCATTCATACGAACGTTGACCTCTTATTTGCTTGCTTTCCACAAATCTCTCCCGTCAGACTTCAACCTAATTTTACCACCCAACGGCCTAATCTTCTTCTTTTTCTTCTTCACACCTCTAATGTGCTTCTCCAACTCGAACGACTGAACAAAACTTTCTTCTTCCTTATCATCGGCTTTCCACCTTCGCAACACATTATCATGCCCCTCTTCAAAAATCACTAGCTCAATATTCAAAAGGACATACCTTAAATGTGGTGGAAGTTTCCCAAGCTTTACATTCGAAAGATCTCGAATTGAAGAACTGTCAATGAAATCACTGATGTGATGCTTTAGCACGTGTGTGTCCGACTTTTCGCTCAACAACTGATCAAACTTCTTTCTCTGACCCGTATCAACTATTTCCACACTGCAACACTCTTCATCCTCTGTCGGAAATTTCATGGCCTTGAAAATATTAAAGGTGACATTCTGATCTTGCACCCTCATTGTAAGCTCTCCCTTTTACACATCAATCAAAGTATGACGTGTAGCTAGAAAAGGCCTTCCCAATATTATGGGAATCTTCTTGTCTTCTTCAAAATCCAAGATAACAAAATCAGCTGGGAAGATAAGCTTATCAACTTTCACCAAAACGTCCTCCACTATGCCCCTTGGATATGTGATAGATCGATCAGCCAACTGCAAAGAGATATTGGTTGGCTTTGGCTCCGGCAGACCAAGTTGCTTGAACACAGATAAAGGCATGAGATTGATGCTAGCTCCCAAGTCACACAAGCACTTGCTAAAAGAAAGGTTGCCAATAGTGCAAGGGATGGTGAAACTTCCCGGATCTTTAAATTTGGGTGGCAACTTCTGCTGCAGAACTGCACTACACTCCTCCGTTAATGCCACTGTTTCAAATTCTTCCAACCTTCTTTTTCGTGACAAAATATCCTTCATGAACTTTGTATACCTCGGCATCTGCTCCAATGCTTCAACAAAAGGAATGTTAATAGACAATTTCTTGAAGACATCCATAAACTTCTGAAACTGTTTCTCTTGACTTTTCTGCAAGCGTCCAGGATATGAAGGAGGAGGATATATCTGAGTATTCTTCATAGACTGCTCCGGAGTAGATTTTTCAACAGGATTCTTGCTCTTCTCACCATCAAGCTGATCAGCCACTAAATCAGATTTCTCAATTTCTGGCACTGCATATTTTTCAACCTGCTGATTCTGAACATCTTCATCTTCCTTAGCTGCTGATTTAGGATCCCTCGTGACTTTTCCAGATCTCAAAGTAACTGCATTGACCTGTTCTTTGCTTTCCCTTCTGCCTGAATTATCCTCCGTATCACTAGGCAGAGTTCCTTGTGGCCTACTATGTAAAGCACTAACAATCTATCCTCTCTGGTTTTCCAAGACCTTTTGAGAAGCTTGCAGGTTCTTCATCATCATCCTCAAATCATCCATTTCTGATTTTTCATTAGATGATTGCCCCGCATGAGCCTGGGGTTGTTGCTGCTGAAATCCAGGAGGTTGATATGGTGCCCTTGGAGCATAAGGCTGTTGATAGCCTTGATTGAATGGCTTCGTTTGCTGTCCCTGAAACTGTTGCTGATAAGGTTGTTGAGCACCTTGATTGTTGCTCCAGCTGAAATTGGGATGATTCCTATTGCTTGGATGATAAGTAGCTGGAACTGGTTGAGGAGGTCGCTGAAAGTTACTCACAAACTGTGCCGATTCAGAAGAGATAGCACACTGATTCGTCTCATGTGCGCCCGCACATAGCTCACAAATACTAACCTGCTGAATCCCATGATTTGCCAAAGAATCTATTTTCCTATTCATTGCCTCTAGCTGAGCTGCTAGAGCTGAGACTGCATTAACATCAAGAACACCTGCTACCTTGCCTTGAGAAAGTCTCTGGGTTGGATTTTGATATTCATTAGCAGCCATCGTCTCAATAAGATCATAAGCCTCCTCAGAGCTCTTAGCCCACAGAGCTCCACCTGATGCTGCATCTAACAAAGGTCTAGACTGTGCTCCCAACCCATTGTAGAAACCGTTAATGACCATCCAATCAGGCATGCCATGATGTGGACACCTACGAAGCATCTCCTTGTAATGTTCCCAAGCCTCACACAAAGACTCGCCAGATTGCTGTTGAAACTTCTGAGCCAGATCCTCCCATGTAGTAATGGAACCAGCTGGTAGAGAGTGTAACCAGCCCTTAGCCTTATCCCTTAAAGAGAATGGGAAAAGCCTCAACTTGATAGCATCCTCCGACACACCATTAAATTTGAAAGTGTCGTAGATCTCGATAAAGTCCCGGATGTGCGTGTTAGGATCCTCTGTCGAAGCACCCCCAAACTGAACCGAATTCTGCACCATCTGAATTGTGCTCGGCTTGATCTCAAAGTTGTTCGCTGCAATAGCTGGCCTGACAATACTAGATTGTATGTCATTGATCTTTGGTTGCGAATAGTCCTTCAAAGCCTTGACTACTGCTGGTAAGTCTGCCATCTCTTTTACTGCTACAAGTTCTTCTTCTACCAGTTTACGAATTTGCAAACGTGTTCGCATACACATTCAAGTACCTGAAAACACCACGAAACACACAAACTAAATAAGAAATCCGAGTCAGTGAACGCTAACGACCACTGATGACAAGCACATAAACTAAATTAAACACTGATGATCCCCGGCAGCGGTGCCAAAAACTTGTTAACACTAAAACACACAAGCGTACGTGGTCACAAGTAATATAGATAGAAGTCAAGTTCGTTCCCACAGAGATCTGGTTAGGTTTCAATTCAGTTCATGCACCTATGCAACAATGTATGATTATTATTCACTGCTAAGACAAATAACAAGATTAAGTTTTTAGTAACTATAATTAACTAGGATACAAATTAACAAACTACAAATTACTAACTAATGAGAATTAAAATTGAATTAATTATATGCAAGAAAACATGGAATCCTAACTTTATTAAATACTTCGCTTAGATATGACGCCTTTCATCTCTATATGTAATGGTTATGATATCTGATCGGATAACACGAAACAAGTATACGCTACTTCTCAGTATACGAATACCAAACTAAACATACATCCCCAAAAAAGATAGAAGATGAATAGACACCAATTATGCTTAGACTATATATGTATATAGAATTTGAAAACATAACGATTGAAGAGCAAGTTATTCATAAAGATCACACAGGGCAATATAAGTATTCTCATCTCATACTATGAATCATGTTGATAAACAATCATGAAGCTATGCTAGCATGGCAAGTTCTAAATCTCAAGATCCACTTTCACTTCACAAGAGATTAACAAATTAGATGTTCATGACGCATCTATCAATTAAGCATAACCATACGAGGATATCAAATATACATCACACACAGATCTTTAAAGCATCAAGATACTAAGCTCCATAAATAAATCCGTTAGAAAACGATTAGTTCATAATCGAACCGCTCGTCATCATGGGATCTAATGAAACCATGATAGAAGACGAGATATGAAAGAAATTAATAATATTATTAAAACTAAGAGTTAAGAAAACAAATCTAGAATCCAGAATAACACAAAGGATGAAGTAGATCTAGATCCGTTGCTTGTCACGAGCGTTGAATCCTTCTCTCCTTTTCTCCCTTGCAGATCTAAGCTATATTATGTACAAGATATCTAATTGTCTAATCGTCTAATTTACAAGGGGTTGGATGTGTTTATATAGGCACTCCAAGTCTTGCCCAGCAAGAATTTACCTTCTATTACAATTAGAATTCGATTAAAGTACTAAAAACTGCCAAAAATATAATTAGAACTTGAAAAGGGCAAAACAGTAAATTCCTGCTCCCATCAGTCTGCTTGTCGCGCAACCTGCCCCCACCACACGCAACTTGCGCGCACGAATCCTGTCCTAAGTTGTAAAAAATCTTCCAAGCTTCGCGTGAGCTGTAAGATCGCTGAAAACGGAATTCTAGAACTCCAGATATGGCTAAAACAGTGTAGACTGCGCAACCTTCCCAGAAAATCCGAATTTTAATCAATTAATCCTCCAAACACGATAGAAGCATCCACCATAATCGATATTCTTGCAACTCTGCACAACTAAGCAAAACACCTCAAAACTACAACAAACTTGAGTCCAAGACAATCAATTTAAGCCGATATGGAACGCTCCAAGTGGATATAAATCCACTTATCAGGACAGAATGAGCATGTACTATTTCATATCAGGTTAGACTGTCATGAAAGAATTAGTATATTTATGTACTGAAATTTATAAAATATAAAGAAGAAAAATGATTTGGGGTTCCAGAAGAAGATTGAGCAAGCTTATCTTTTTCTCTATTTCTTTGAATGCTCTTTTCTTGTAGGAGTTAACCTCTATATATAGGCCATTCTTCTACTTCTTCCACCCCATAAAATGTAACGGCCCCTTTAATACATATAAATGTCATTATATGAACCAATATGTAACTTACAAATAAATATTTACTTAATTAATATGTATAACCTTCAAATACGTAACTCATGTATTTAATTTATTCTTTATTAAATTTGACAAATAAAAGTCAAATACAACATCTCCCACTTGACTTTTTGTCAAATAATTTTCATAACTTCCACTTGACGTTTTTGTCAAATACGTTTTGTAACTCTCACTTTTTGCGGAGTGTAAAATTTTTAAATATAAGTCCAACTAATACCATGACTCCCACTTTTCGCGGAGTGTAAACTTGATAAATATAAATCCAACCAATATGCTAAGGTGTTTCTTACTTTCCCAACTTCACATCCACCATAAATCAATAGGTCTTCCAAAGTTGAACTCTCATTATCTTATTAGATTTATTTATATTCTCAACACTAAGTTCCAACTTAGTTTTGTTGAGCATTCCTTTATTAATTACTGACAACAATATATCATTAACATATACTGATAATATTGTAAACAAACTCCCACTTTTCAAAATACAGACATTATTTTCTAATTCATTTTCGGCAAAATTTTCTCAATTTCTGCGTGACACCTTTCGCAATTGAACATACTTCTCGATTAAAATTAGACACATTTTGTCTCATATTTCCCTTTCAAAATCCATATACAACCTATGAAAATAGGTTTCCTATTTTTAATCATATAACAATTTTCCAATCTTTCCCACTTTTAGGCGGGTGTCAATGATCTTTTTCAAGACACTTGCCCTTATTTCTTTCTTGAGTTCATCGAACTTAGTTAAATAGATTGCTTGTCACCATACTTATGCTATCTATTCTAAGCATCACTAAAAATTGAGTGTCATTCATTCTTTTATATTTTTCAAACCGAAAATATATAGATACAACACATTATTATTTTCTATGCTCAATTTCCGAGCATCACTAGAAATTTCCTACTATACAATATTGTGTTTTTCAACAATAATTCTCAGTTCACACCCAATAATTATTTACAAACTTTATAATTCTCCTTTTAAAGTTTCACTAAAAATTTCCTCCTTTTCTTTTTATTATTAACATATGTCAATTCCGACACTATTTTACCTCGTCACCTCAAAATTATCAATCGGTGATGTAATTAAACAAGATTAATGTTACTAGAAATTCCTTCTAGTATAGTTCTTCCAAATTTTCTAATAATAAAAACTTTAAAACATGATATTCAATTTATTAATGCTAAATTAAATTGTATGCTAATATTATTTCTTCTCAAGACCAAAAATTAGCAATTACCTTTTAAATCAAAGAATATTAAAACCAAACAAAACACAAAAGTTCTAGATCAGGTTTACAAATTATTTACATTTAAGATGAAACAACGTAGGCAAATTATCACATATAATCCACCCACTAATCAAAGATAGATAACTTATTATATTGATTCTCTTATATTAATCATCAAAACCAGGCTAAGCATAAGACAACCAAAACAAAATTTGATTATATATTTGACTTATCAATTATATGCAAACAAACAAAACAACCGAGCAACGACTAAACCAAACAAAGTAATAATTATGCTAACAGCCAAATAGACACAAGAAAACATTAAATTGAAGCAATATGCATGTTCAGGGAAAAAAAACGAACCTATGCACACAACCAAAAAGATATTAGACCATAAACCCACAAACTACATTATTCATTAATCAAGCCTAGTGAGAGGTTGTATAGGATTTCTTTCGTATCCATTCACTAGACCAATTAAATATGCCAAGTCAAGTCAATCGATTACACAACATCGAACTTCCGATTACTTGCGCATATGATACATCAAGTTACTTTTCCGCATTAACCGTTTTCCCTTTACCAATGGGTTGGTGCTGGACTGCAATTTTGCATCCTAATTTATTTTACTAAATAAATCAATCACATTATTCTTATAATCAATACATATATTTGTAACTGCATTCAATTAATACATTTTATTTACTTTTTATATTTATCAAAAAAAGTCAATTTACAACATCTCCCACTTGACTTATATGATAAATATCTATTTAGCTCCCACTTTTCTCATGTACCAAAAATATTATTTAAGTTCAGGTTCCTCTCACCAATTTAAAGCACATCACAAGCGACAACACGTATCCTTGCATCTTGTCACTTAATATACATCAATTTTCCAGGACTTGGATTCACCTCAATGCCTTAATCGTTTTCCTATAACAATAGGATTGGTACATCCCAAACCAAAACAACTAGAGATTACAATCTCTACAAACAACTTACGTGCCTTTTAATCGTTTTAACTTCTTGGTTGCAACCTTAAAATTTTTAACATTCTTGTAGGCAATAATTTAATTATTTTCTTACAACATCTCAAACTTACATGTCACACTCACGCATGCACATGCAACATCACCCAAAAACAATTAATCAAGAAATCCATATATATGTTTATTCCACTCCAAAATTAAATTCAAACATGAAACATCTCATGGACTCATATATGCCAATTATTGACACACGTAATTTAAAAAAATACTCAAAACATCACATGACCGGACCCAGACTTGCCCATTATTCATAAACTATAGCCCATAGCATACACCTTCTTATTTGAAACTCGATTATTATAAAAAACACACCTGTAATCCATTATTAAGCAGTACAGGACATAAACTATATTGCGCCTCATTCAGAAGTAAACATCACATCATCCATCTCAAAAGTGTTCTACTAAATGCCAACTTAATTTTTTTTTTTCAACATGACTTTATTTCCCAATAATAATATATCAACCACATATAATCATCATATAATAACAACTCCAACTTCTCAAAATGTTGACATGACTTTAAAAATTTTCTCATAAAAAACCCATTTTCTCTCGTAAAATCTTTCACAACTGGGCATAACTCATATTTATAAATAGATTCACGGGCCCCATATTTCCTATTCGAAAATTCATTTATAATCGACTTATTTTCTATGCATAAGTCGATCAACTCTCACATTTACTTTTATTCCATAAACTCAATTCATCTCCCATAACCTCCTTTCATGAATCAGATTATTACTACATTCATGTCTATCGATGATACTTCGTTATCAATACATAATAATCACTCACCTATTCAGGTGGAACTTTCAATCTCTTGTTCTTAACCACATCCAATGTTCAGTACAAAAATTTCACTCCAAATTATTATTCATTCAAATTTAGATTTACACGTATCTCACTTCGTGAGAAATTTCATTCAAAAAAAAAAACTCTTCCCCATTTACAAACTAACTTCATATTATCCATATGAGCCAACAAATCATTATTCATAATAGGGTTTTATATCAAACGGGCCACTGATCTCATTAAAAAGTATCAAGTAGCTTCCCAATCTCCACGGGGACTCATTTAAACCACTAAACTAAGAAATAAATCATTTGCCCCCTGCATTCACAAAAATAATACAATTTTTGGTGGCCTAAGTGTCTTGGATAAAATTTATGGTGGCAAAAAAAAGTTCAATTTTGGATTAGATTGTATTATTCTCACTTAGGCCACCATAAATTGTATTATTTTTGTGAATGCAGGGGGGGCAAATGATATATTTCTTAGTTTAGTGGCTTAAATGAGTCCCCGTGGAGACTGGGGAGCTACTTGATACTTTTTAATGAGATCGGTGGCCCGTTTGATATAAAACCCCTTCATAATATAAGTTAAAATTGAAAATTGAAACAAACAAATATTCAAATTTGTTATAACAACACCTCATTATCTCTACTAATTTTAGTTCTATCGTCATATAATTGCATTATCAACCGGTAAATTTAGTTGTTTCTTAGTCTCTTACATATTGTTGTGTCCGATTTTTAGCCATCTTGTTTTCGCATAGCCGCCTACCTATTGTTTTTTTTTGTGAATTGTTGCCTGGTTTTTGTGTACTTGTGACTCTGTTCTGTATTCGTATCTTACAGATTGTATCAATTTTTATTCATGTTTATTCTAATTATATTTGATTACTTGGGTTTGCCTGGACGTGTTGCAATATATTGATATTTGTGTGCTCGTTTATGTTTTGTTAAAGGTTAGGTTGATAGGTTTATTTATCTGGCCTAGCATAATTGTTCTTCTTTTTTTTTACCTCTAGATTGGTCTTTCTGATTTTGTATTTAGTATTTGTGGGAGCTTATCTAATTTTATAGTATTATATGTTTGAAATGGCAAATGATTTATTTTATTATATTGATATTTGGAGCCAAAAAGTGGTAACAGAGCTTAGGTGATTTTAAATTCTTTTCAACATCACTTGCGATATCGATTCATGCTGTCGCCCTGGATTTCCGAATCGGCTGAGTTTATTTTATACCATCTGGTGATGTCTTTCATAATTTCAGTATATGGTGGTTAAGTTGATTCATCTAGTGAACTAGAAAATGTGTGTTCTTGTTTAAAATAATTTGTTTATTTGGAACCCGTTGTTATACGTGGTATTAAGGTAATTTGGAATCGTTTTTGAAAACGACGACACTGTTATAGAAGAAATTATAGTGACTCTTAGAACAAAGAGTAAAAAGGAAAAGATGTTTTTCTTTGTGACACTCAGAATGGTGAGTATAAAATTAGAATTTTTGAAATGAAATCGAAAGAATTTTAGTTCATGGAAATGATATAAAAGTCGGAGTTGTAAGATCCACCGTAATATAGAAAATTCGTTGGTTGTAAATGAATTTTGAAAAGAAATAAATTTGTTGGTGTGTTTATAAATTTGAGGCATGACCGGTGAAGATAATTTTAAAGGAAAAATTGGGAATTTTATATCGACACAGAATTAGAAAGTTGTGTTAGTAATTTTTTTTGAAAGTGGGAGTTCGTTTACGATTATATCGAATATCTTGAAGATAAGTTGTTAGCGAAAAATGAGATGAAAATGTTAAATTGTGGGATCTCATTTAAAAATTTGTGATGAAAGATATTTGGGAAATTTCATGTGTTCCAAGAATCCGGTTTGTGAGGAATAAAAAGGAACATTGAATTTGAATTAAGAAGTGTGTATAATGGTTAATTGTTTTAGGATGCAGAATTGCAGTCCGGTGCCAACACTATTGGTACAGGGAAATCGATTAATGTAGAAAAGGAACCATTGAATGTATTATGCGCAAGTAGTCGGAAGTTTGATGTATTTTATGTTGTGTAATCGATTGACTTGACTTGATATTTTTAGTTAGTTTTGTAAGTGGATTGTGAAGCAATTTTGCTTGAGCCTAGTGAGAGGCTATAAAGAGGATCATGATCATGTATGTACTTAAAAAGTATTTTTTTTTGTGAATTAGGCAGACGTGCCTGGAATTATTATTTATTGAGATATATGTATCGAATGTGATCTTATTAATTGAGAATTCACCTTCAGCATACACATTTAATTAATAATGTGGAATTGAAGTTGGAAAGATTATATAAGACATGAATGTGTTGCAATGCACGAAGTGAAAGTGAAAATGTGTGATATTACGAAAAGTGGGAGTTAAAAGAAAATGTTTATCAAACAAGGTAGTTTGATTGGAGTTGGAAATATGAAGACTCTATAAAAGGTTGGAGTTAATGAGAAATGTATTTGTCAAACATGTTAGTTTGAAATTTTTTGAGTCATTGAATATGGATTGTTATACACTCTCGGAAAAGTGGGAGTGACAAAATATATTTGTCAAAATAAGTCAAGTGGGAGATGTTATATTTGACTTATTTTTGTCAAATATAAAATAAAAGAAATTAAATAAAATACTTTATTTATGTATTTGAAAGTTACAAATATTGTTTATATGGATAATAAATATGTAAGTTAAATTGGGGTTAGGGACATTAAATGTGGGAGTTTCAAAGTTTTTATTGGGAGTTACATATCTCATGAAATAGGAGTTACATATTTTATAATGAATATATGAAATAAATTATGGGGCAGTTACAATGTAAAGGGGTGAAAGATTTGTTGAAGTAGCCTATAAATAGAGAAGCAATTCTCATGGAATAAGCACACAAAGATACAAGAGCTTGTTCTCAACATTTGCTGGAACCCCTTTACAATTTCTAAATTTTTTATCTTTTAATATATACATTACATAAAAATACAACATTCATTTTTCAAAATACTTTTAGAGTTCTTTAACTCCTTAGTCCAACAAAACCATCAAACTCTTATTTATTAAATTCTGGGCACTTGCTCCAATTTTCTTGTAAATTAAATAAATAACTTATTTTAAAATTTCTCTTTTCATTTCTATATACTCTATATTCCGAGTATCATAAAAATATTTCTTACAAAATGTTATCTTTTAAATTGATAAATTTTCTGATTGTCTCCAAACAATCTATACTCTCATTTTTTTTTTTGCTCAGCTTAATAAAATATTAAACACAATTATCTCCATACATTTTCTTTTCCGCTCCCCTTTCTAAGAGCCATAAAAATTTCTCAAACAAAACATCGTTTATTTTAACGATAAATTTTAAATTGTACATAAACAATTTATTTCTTATTTACCGGCTCCAATATAATTTGAGACATTCAATTTGTCAAAACAATTCAGTTTCCACATTTTAGCTCCAAATAACATAATTTGGTGTCATTCAATTTCCAAAAACAACTAATTCGAATAGAAGTAATATGTATATATTCCCAATATAAATCTTCTCACAAGATTTGTAAACAAAAAAAAACATATCACTAAATTTATTGCGTAGGAGGAAAAAAAAATACACATTTAAACAAATAATTATTATGAACAAAAACAAATATTTTAAACTAATTCATCCAACATGGGATCAAAATAAAATGGTATTATAATATGCAACACACAATTAATAGCATGTATTAGGCACTAGATGACAAATCCAGGACTAATGGTCTAATACTAACAATTAAAACAAGTCAATTTGACAACCTAGAAACCAAAAAAAAAATTACTATCACAAGGCCTAACAAACATTGTCAATACAACATGTATTGATATAAAAGTCACTAATCAAGGATCACAAGTAAGTTTATAGTGAGATCAAAACAGTCAATACGATATTGAACACAGAAAAAACATATATTTAGTGAACCAAGTATGCAATGGATAAAGGACTAGATATATACACTATGCAACAAAACAGATAAATTGAACGAACATGAAGAGTACAAAACAAATAATAGGCCACATAAAAAAATATATCATGCTAGACAGACAAGCCAAGAAAGAAATGAAGCAAAAGATATAACCAAATGAATTCTAATATAAGGACCATAATAACAAAGGCTGAGATACAAAAGTCTGGTGGA
This sequence comes from Saposhnikovia divaricata, assembly GCA_036435485.1. Lineage (NCBI taxonomy): Eukaryota > Viridiplantae > Streptophyta > Magnoliopsida > Apiales > Apiaceae > Saposhnikovia > Saposhnikovia divaricata. Next base: position 21,083,090 of record JAZHRN010000131.1, read on the forward strand.
GCGCCAGCAGAAGCAAAACCAGAGACATTCATTGACAACTGGAAAAAAATATTGCAACGGCCCAAAATCTCCTTAGCTCTGATACCAATGTTGTATTTTTATGTAATGTATATATTAAAAGATAAAAAATTTAGAAATTGTAAAGGGGTTCCAGCAAATGTTGAGAACAAGCTCTTGTATCTTTGTGTGCTTATTCCATGAGAATTGCTTCTCTATTTATAGGCTACTTCAACAAATCTTCCACCCCTTTACATTGTAACTACCCCATAATTTATTTCATATATTCATTATAAAATATGTAACTCCTATTTCATGAGATATGTAACTCCCAATATAAACTTTGAAACTCCCACATTTAATGTCCCTAACCCCAATTTAACTTACATATTTATTATCCACAAAACAATATTTGTAACTTTCAAATACATAAATAATGTATTTTATTTAATTTCTTTTATTTTATATTTGACAAAAATAAGTCAAATATAGTATTTGACTTTTATTTGTCAAATTTAATAAAGAATAAATTAAATACATGAGTTACGTATTTGAAGGTTATAAATATTAATTAAGTAAATATTTATTTGTAAGTTACATATTGGTTCATATAATGACATTTATATGTATTAAAGGGGCCGTTACATTTTATGGGGTGGAAGAAGTAGAAGAATGGCCTATATATAGAGGTTAACTCCTACAAGAAAAGAGCATTCAAAGAAATAGAGAAAAAGATAAGCTTGCTCAATCTTCTTCTGGAACCCCAAATCATTTTTCTTCTTTATATTTTATAAATTTCAGTACATAAATATACTAATTCTTTCATTGGTATCAGAGCAAATCGATGTTATCACGTTTCTGGAATACGCTTAAAGCTGCTAACTCTGTTTTTTTTTCTACGGGCTGAGTTTCGTACCTTTTGAGGAATCGTATTTGTATCCACTCATATTTTATGATATTATGTATTGTCTGTTTGTTTCCTTTTAGATCCCATGAGCAGGTTTGGTTTTAAATTTTTTTTATGCATACCATTCACAATTTCTTAAGTGTTGCTTCGTTATCTTTAGTATTCATCTTACTTAATGTGTTTTCTTTTTGTCCTTATGTGTTCATTAAACAGCTTTATTTTTTTTAAGTGCATGTATTGGGTATTCTTTTCTTTGTTTCCCTCATAGATTAACATTGTTTTGATTTTTGATCTTTTTTATGTGTTCTATTTTATGAATAATATTTCTTTTATGTAGTTTGTGGGTTTATGGTCTAATATCTTTTTGGTTGTGTGCATAGGTTCGTTTTTTTTCCCTGAACATGCATATTGCTTCAATTTAATGTTTTCTTGTGTCTATTTGGCTGTTAGCATAATTATTACTTTGTTTGGTTTAGTCGTTGCTCGGCTATTTTGTTTGTTTGCATATAATTGATAAGTCAAATATATAATCAAATTTTGTTTTGGTTGTCTTATGCTTAGCCTGGTTTTGATGATTAATATAAGAGAATCAATATAATAAGTTATCTATCTTTGATTAGTGGGTGGATTATATGTGATAATTTGCCTACGTTGTTTCATCTTAAATGTAAATAATTTGTAAACCTGATCTAGAACTTTTGTGTTTTGTTTGGTTTTAATATTCTTTGATTTAAAAGGTAATTGCTAATTTTTGGTCTTGAGAAGAAATAATATTAGCATACAATTTAATTTAGCATTAATAAATTGAATAGCATGTTTTAAAGTTTTTATTATTAGAAAATTTGGAAGAACTATACTAGAAGGAATTTCTAGTAACATTAATCTTGTTTAATTACATTACCGATTGATAATTTTGAGGTGATGAGGTAAAATAGTGTCGGAATTGACATATGTTAATAATAAAAAGAAAAGGAGGAAATTTTTAGTGAAACTTTAAAAGGAGAATTATAAAGTTTGTAAATAATTATTGGGTGTGAACTGAGAATTATTGTTGAAAAACACAATATTGTATAGTAGGAAATTTCTAGTGATGCTCGGAAATTGAGCATAGAAAATAATAATGTGTTGTATCTATATATTTTCAGTTTGAAAAATATAAAAGAATGAATGACACTCAATTTTTAGTGATGCTTAGAATAGATAGCATAAGTATGGTGACAAGCAATCTATTTAACTAAGTTCGATGAACTCAAGAAAGAAATAAGGGCAAGTGTCTTGAAAAAGATCATTGACACCCGCCTAAAAGTGGGAAAGATTGGAAAATTGTTATATGATTAAAAATAGGAAACCTATTTTCATAGGTTGTATATGGATTTTGAAAGGGAAAGATGAGACAAAATGTGTCTAATTTTAATCGAGAAGTATGTTCAATTGTGAAAGGTGTCACGCAGAAATTGAGAAAATTTTGCCGAAAATGAATTAGAGAATAATGTCTGTATTTTGAAAAGTGGGAGTTTGTTTACAATATTATCAGTATATGTTAATGATATATTGTTGTCATTAATTAATAAAGGAATGCTCAACAAAACTAAGTTGGAACTTAGTGGGAAGGTTGAGAATATAAATAAATCTGATAAGTTTAGGGAATTAAATAATTTGAATATTTAGTGTGAACCAGAGGTATCCGAATGAAATGCTTAAACGTTTTAGGATGCAAAATTGCAGTCCGGCAGTAATGGGGAAATGGTTAATGCGGAAAAGGCACTTGATGTATCATGTGCACAAATAGTCGGAAGTTCGATGTTGTGTAATCGATTGACTTGACTTGGCGTATTTAACTGGCCTAGTGAATAGAAACGAAAGAAATCATAATCAAGCCTAGTGAGAGGTTGTGAATAGGAAAATGAAGTACTTGAATTGTACATTGCACCACTAATTGGTTATGAGGCAGACGTGCCTGAATTTATTGATTGTTCTGGTGCAGATTTTGAAGGTGATAAGATAATGAGAGTTCAACTTTGGAAGACCTATTGATTTATGGTGGATGTGAAGTTGGGAAAGTAAGAAACACCTTGGCATATTGGTTGGATTTATATTTTTCAAGTTTACACTCCGCGAAAAGTGGGAGTCATGGTATTAGTTGGACTTATATTTAAAAATTTTACACTCCGCAAAAAGTGAGAGTTATAAAACTTATTTGACAAAAACGTCAAGTGGAAGTTATGAAAATTATTTGACAAAAAGTCAAGTGGGAGATGTTGTATTTGACTTTTATTTGTCAAATTTAATAAAGAATAAATTAAATACATGAGTTACGTATTTGAAGATTATAAATATTAATTAAGTAAATATTTATTTGTAAGTTACATATTGGTTCATATAATGACATTTATATGTATTAAAGGGGCCGTTACATTTTATGGGGTGGAAGAAGTAGAAGAATGGCCTATATATAGATGTTAACTCCTACAAGAAAACAGCATTCAAAGAAATAGAGAAAAAGATAAGCTTGCTCAATCTTCTTCTGGAACCCCAAATTATTTTTCTTCTTTATATTTTATAAATTTCAGTACATAAATATACTAATTCTTTCAACAGTTGGAGACAAGTACACATGCACACTGAAAATTGAAAGGTTTTATGATGAATAATTGCATTTTTCAGGTATGGAGAGAAATGCCAAGTTCAATGGCTTTAGTGCATGGAAGATTTGTGGGAGATTATTGGAACCAGCCCCTAACACACACTTATGAGGGTTCTTACAGGTTTATATTCATGCCAAATCATGCTGTTGGTTCATGCCCTAAACAAAATTTTATCGGTGCTGATTGATATAACATCAGTTTCTTTTATGAATTTTTCATTAGATTTCATCGTCAAAGTTTTGTATCCCATATATCGAGGTGTTTGCTATCTTGTACTAAATTGTTTCATTTTGTATCTCGTGGGTAGAGAACCCTGAACCCCTTGTGTATCCGATTGTTGATAATATATTTATACACCATTCCCTTCAGCATTTTCCAGAACAAAGGGATCATGTTACCTTGCATGATTATGTTATTTTTTATTTACTGAAGTGGATGAATTTTTGTAAACAGATTAAAACTAATTAAAGTATGAAGCTGTATCCTGTTATATTGTGGCATAAGGTTTCAAACTGTAGCATAGGAAAAATTAGCTATGCAAATTACACACTGAAATCTTCGATAATTTGTTTGATGTTGAACTCAAGTGAATAAAAATGAATGATCATTGAAGGAGGAGGGGAGGGGGGGGGGGGGGGGGGGGAACAACTGAACAAGAGGTCATGCTTAAAGTGATGCAGGAGTGCTTGAGCTTGACAGTAAAATTACACACTCAAATCTGAAAAAAAGCTCACTTCAGATCCTCTATTCATTCATACTATCTACCATATATCAACGAAAGTATTACACAAAATCTTCCCCGATGATCCACTAACATTCTTTGAAAAAACTACGTGGTAGTAAACCACTGTAACCCTAATTACTGCAAAGAAAAGTACTTTCTACATCTTTTGGACAGAACTTCCTAAGAGTAATCGACACCTATGAACTGAACACCGAAATTTGAGAACAGAAATCAAGAGCAAAGACTGATCCATCAACTACTTCAATGTCAATCGGAATTTTGAAAAGAGCAAAGACTGATCAACTGCTATAATGTCGATCGTCCCATCTTGCATCATCAAATGAGCTTGTAGTAGCAGGAGGTTCCGGAAAGAAGAATGTGATAAGCTTTGCTACAGGGACACTTGAACTTAATGATCAGGCATTCTCCAGTTTTATCCACGCTAACCGCTTCATCGGTTTCATTCACAGCTTCTGAGCACTCTTTTCCCTGCATTTCAAAACGTCCAAATATAAGAATCAATAAATCATAGTACTATTTCAACAATAATTCCAACTTGTATCAATAATTCCAAACATAAGATACAACCAACCACTCATCCAACATAATCATAGCCAGTATCTTGAGATTGAATAATTCCAGAATAACCAAGCTTTTATAAACATAATAATCAAAGGACAAATGGACAAAAAAATCTCAGACAAAAAAATGAACACAAAAATCATTTAATTCAAGAAATCAAGAAAATGAGACCTTGGGATTTTCAGTCTTATGTTTACATTCACAGCCTTTTTGTTCTTGTTCTTCATCATCTTCCAGTCTTTGTTCTTGTTCTTGATCATCTTCCATATCAAGAGCTTCACTAAACCATTGACTCATCTGTCTCAAGCCCTTCTTGATCTTCTTCAACTCCTGCAAACCATATTTAAATCATCTTAACAAAGATTCATATAATAACAAAAGATGCATACATATATACACACAAAGTGAAATTAAGAACATATAATGTGATTAACTAACCAAAGAAGCAGGGCTCTCTTTCTCAGAACCAATCTTCCCTGCACTCATAGCATCAGACATATTTCGATGAACCACAGGGCGACGAGGAGGCAAAGAACTCGGAGTAGTTTCCACAACATTCACCACCGGCACAATTCTCCGGTCACTTTCAGGCGATTTTGCCTCAACAAAACAAGGGTCAGAGAGTGCTCTCTGAAGATTTTCCGACGACTGAGTGTTCGAGAACTCGCAATGTGGATCAAGGGGTTCGGAGATTGTGCGACGGAGAATCGTGGGTGGGAGTTGGATTTTCTTGAAACCCTCTGGAGAATGGCCGGAGAGGTCACCGGGGGAAACAGGGGAAGGTGATAAGTTGGGTTTGTTGGAAACAGGGGATGTTGAAGAGAAGAGTAGCTTTCGCTTAATGGAGCCGCTTTTGTTTTCGGAGATTTGGTGGTGGTTAGTGGTGGGTTCTTTGTGGGTGATTGTGGTGAGAAAGGTGGTGTCATCTTCTTGATTTTGCATTTGCATCATCATTGTGGTTGCTCTGTTTTTAGCTCTGTTTTGTTTGAAAGTTGATGAGTGTATATAGACTAGTTATGTAGATGCACATGCAAGTTGTGTAATCTTGAGATTCAGTTGGGAGTATATTCTGTTTGTTAGTTATGAAATTGGAATCTTTCATGTTTTTATAATGATGGGAATGTTTATCTGAAATTTATAAACATTTTTTTTGGTAATGGAACACTCGACTCCTTCCTGTTTTACCATGACAATAAAAAAATCATAAACAACTTTTCTTTGATTCTCGTGTTAAAAAGCTAGAGAAATGTATTGCAGATGTACTACATTAAAAAAACCACATCAAAGAGTGAAAAGAAAGAGGAATGAACAATATATGGTGTTAAACCATGTCATTTCTCGTCCCTGCATTTCTCAAATCTACATACAAGGGAAAAGCATAAAAATGTGTTCGAATTTAGCTGCAACATATAAGAACTTCCAAATTAAAAAAGAAGCAACCAAATAATGCAACTCATTTCATTTCCAAAGAACTTTACACTTACCAAGTTGAGTTAAATCGAAACAAATAAGGTTTATATATTTCGTAATCTAAGTAGTTCATCAATTTGAAATAAACAAGGCTTATATATTTCGTGATCTAAGTGGTTCATCAATTTGGTATGGACAAATCTATAATAAATGAACAGGAACAAATAGATGCCCAGAAAAAAATTTCAACTTTGTATTCTTACAAAATTGTTACTACCATTTTACTTAGCTAAAATAAAAATAAAAATTGAGTCTTCGTGGAAATTTGCGCAAAACATTACTCTATACCTTAAAATCTAATAGCATCTCCAACCACATTAATTATAACCACTAGCTAAAATATAATAAAATAATCGTTAGCTAAATTATACATAACCGAAAAGGACTTGCTCCAACCATGTTAGCTATAACCGTTATCTATATTTTTTTTCTTTTTGCCAAATTTAGAGCAGATTTCATTAATACTTTGAAAAAGATTCAATCGGGACAAACCCCCAATTGATCATGCAACCAGGTTGAAAAACAAACAAACAAACAAACTAAATAATTAGTCGTTTTATTTCCGGATTGCTTAATTAATTGAATACAAATATTCTTAAAATTAAAAATGAAGATAACAGTTTCCCGAGCAATCCAACTTGCATCTCCCCTGAAAACAGTAGCTTCACAATTGACCCTCACGTTAACTTCATGGATAGTGCAATGTTCAGAGAACTTAGTTAAAAAAACTAAGCTTAGATACCTCATGTTATGAACAAACATTTTTTGTGAGAGGTGAGCACATGCGATTTTTACCACCGTTCCAAACGCACCCCAGCTATTTACTTGCCGAACACCAGCTATAGACCTGCCGAAAGTGGTGTTGATGCGAGATATCCAGATCTCCCAATACACCGCAGAATTCATTTTCAACACAACCAACACATCGCACAAAGCGAGACACATCGCATAAAGCGAGACAATCAAACACACAACTAATAACTCAAACAGAACGAAACGAAAAAAATCCGAAAATTCAAATATCTCGGAAATAAACCAATTTTTAATACGATGTTAGACCAGAGATTTTGAATCCAAAACTGAATTTTATTATAAAATCCGAGCTCTTATGTTGTGCTAAGAAAAATGATTAAATTTGAATCACAAACGCACAATTCGTTTCGTTGTAATATTTAATTGATTCGTTCCACATGGACTATTTTTATTCGCATTCCTTAATTTTTAATTTAATCGAATTAGAACAAATTTGGGTTTTGGAAAATTTTAATTTTATACTATTTAATTACGAAAAGAAATTTTAATCTAATTGTAAACAAAAACTAAATTTTATTCTAAATTGAAACTAATTAATTAAAAGTAAAATGAGCAGAACTAAATAACAAATTTTTTTTTTAAATCAAATTTTATTTACCTAATTTTCAGGAAAATGGCGATTTTGTAAATTAATGTAACAAGCCAAAAACAGTAAAACAGAATTAAACCAGGCCATTCAGCAACATTTCCTACGCAGAATACTGGACACAATCATCAATTCAACAAGAGAGGAACTCATTACACATGACACTGATGTCTACGGTAGAGATTCGGCAATTAACAAGCTTAGCAAAACCAAATCTGAACTCAGACTCGCAAGAAAACTCAAAGCAAATCATCAATTAACTCAAACGACAACTTAGTTACCAATTCAGTACACAAGCAACGAAACCAACTACACTGGACATTCGATCGAAATTTCAGCAAACAAAACAGACCACAGACTGCAAAACACGAAACTCAACAAGAACCGGCTGATTCTACACACGACTGATCAAATTCGAACCGGCCTAAAACAAACGCAGCAGTAGAAAAAAAACTAGATTAAACAAAATAAAACTCGTGGAATCAGTACTGGACGCACAACTCGGTAAAATTCAGCCATACGAAATTCAGGAAAGACAAAATGCGAATTCAAAAAATGCAGAACTCGGAAGAAGAACCACAAACACATAAGAAAACACAAAAAAGGGGGTGTGTTTATCCGTGATTTGAGAGAGAGAGACAGATAGAGATATAGGGAGAGAGAGTCGAGTGAAGGCAAGGGAGATTGTGGTCTTCGTAGGTTGGTGTTGTCGTGGGAGAGGCTGGGTTAGAGAGAAAGGGTTGGGGAGAGTAAGAGAGAATAGAGAGGGAGAAATTGAGAGAGATTAGGAGAGGTTGAGAGAGATGAAAAGAGAGAGAAGAGATGAGATAGTTAAAAATAGCGACTTGAGATTTTTAAAAAAAACACGAACTGAAAAGGGGAAGAGGATGGAGATTGAATCGCAGAGAAAGAAGAGAGGTAGAGGTTTGCTGTGTTTTAGAGAAAAACAGGGGACAAATTAGAATAAAGAACAAAAATTAAAAACAGAGGTCTTATGCTTCGACTTTTTGATAATTAAAACAAGTAAAAATGTACTGAAAATTTTAAAACTAATATTTTTTTTTAAAAACGAAAATAAAGAAAATTTTAACCACGAAAGGAAAATTGTGCTAAAATGATAATTTAGAATTAAAATGGCCCACAATAAAATTGAAATTTAAAGGGGCAAAATTACGAATTAAAACTACGAACAAGAAAATTAAAATTCGCTACTTTCAACCCATAGTGGTTAGCTTTTCGCTACTTTGTCCACTACTTGGATTTACGAAAATAACGAACAAGTCAACAATAACGAAAGAGCAAGACAAGAAGTAAAGAAAATAAAAACTGCATTAATTATAATAGGAGTGTTTACAAGATTTGAAACTAAGAAAAGAAATACAAGAAATTAAAACTACCCTAAAATCTAAGTTACTAAATACAAGGGGGGTGAGGGGGTATTTATAGGATAGGAATTAGGGTTAAGGGGGGTGTTGGGTAAATCCCCACCATACATTTGGGTTTTGTGGTGGTGAAATCCTAGCCATCTATTTGTTTCCTTCCCCCTTAAGCTTTGAAGAGTTGATCTTGGCCATACACTTATGTAGTGTGTTGGGATGATCTCCACCTTCCACTTGTCTTGAAATATTCCTTTTGCTCCAAGCTCCTAATTCTTTTCCTTCTTTCATTTTTGGTCCTTTTTCTTCCTCTTTTTCCTTTCCTTGCTCTTTATTTTTTTTATTTTGCCATTTCTTTATTTATTTACGAATTTCCTGAAATGCAACAAAATAATTTATTAAAATACGAGTTCAAGCAATAAATAGGTAATAAAAATATGCAAAAATATGCACTTATCAAATGCCCCCATACCTATCTTTTGCTCGTCCTCAAGTAAAACAAAAAAGAAAATCTAGATAAAAAGTCCTATACTCCTTTTCGTAGGTGTGACGGTTGCATTTGGCATATGCAACAAGCCCTTTAAACCCCTAGGCAGCCCTAGTGGACGAATGAGGTCTCGTGAGGGCCTATAGTGAATGTACCCACAAAATCCATCTAGCTTGTATAAAAGATCACATGGCAATGCACACCACACATACATGTCCTCTCATGACACATCAACTTAAGAATCAAAATGAATTGGCAAAGTCTTGGTGTGGAAAGTGCAAGGATTCACATAGTCTACTCAAAGAACCATGCAAGATTGATCACAAGTTCATGTCAAGTGCAAAAATTATTGGTAATCATGCTAAGTCTACAAGAGCACACCTCAAAGTCAAAACTTGAGATCTCTTATGCAAAAAACAAATAAGCAATACCTCACCTTTCACTCATAAAAGAATATTCACTCAAGAACAAGGGTAAGTGTATCACTCAATTCCAACAAAATCAAATGCATGCTTGACACTTGGTATCATCCCAACTTAAATCACAACATACATTAATAATGACAATCAAAAGGTCTTTATTAGGGTTGTAATGGGGCTAGGGACAAGGTATGTCAAGAAAGGCCAAAGCAAGGTGAAGTGTCAAAAGCTAGTAGTCACCATGAATATCATACACAACACCAAACTTCCTCCCCACACAATTTATTTTCATTTTTTCAACAAAAAGACTTGACTAGTCGAATGAAGGAGGATTACAAAAACATAAGTATGCTCTCGTATTTTATTTTATTTTTTTTCAATTTTTTTTAAGGAAAATGATAAATGTAACAATAATCCTCCTTTAGATTTAATTTTGAAAATCGACTATCAAGGTAACAACAAATATTTCCTCACAAGTTATGAACAAAAGTAAACCCTATTTCACACACCTTATTGCTCCCTCAAGTTCCTACTAGCCTTTGACAAAATGGGATCAAGAATACGTAAGGCTAAACAAGAAAAAGGTCTTAGGTGAGTAATGTGGTGTGTCACCGAAAGAAAATGATTAGGCTCAAAGGGTTAACTAATTGATCATATAAGAATGGTGTGGATAATTTGGAAATATAGGTTATTCCTAAGTGCCTTTATCATTTTATCATCAATTAATGTCATGTATTTCAAGAAGGAACTCAAACAAGTGCTAGCGATGCAAATGACAAGTGGACACTCAAGCAAACGAATATAAATGCAACAGATGTGCATATAGGCTCAAAACTCACTTGTGGTAAAACATAATCAATCTCAATAAATGGTATCCTCAATGCACCTACTTGTACTCAAAGCATGAAGACCAAATCATCTTACACCTAATCATGTCCTTCTAATTTCATGCACAATTCAATTAAGTCTACTAGCTTCACCTTGCTAGTGTAAGTGTGTGAACAATAACTTTAGCAAATCACTTCTCAAACAAAAGCTAATGGATCATAAGATTATCATAGCATGCAAGGGTGCATCAAGCAACTAGCAATCAATTAACAAGACTAGAATACGAAAAGAACTCTTTTTGTGATTTTTTCATTTTTTTCATTTTTTTTGGATTTTTCAATTTTTACTATTTACACTAAAAACCCCCCATACCTAAATCATGCATTGTCCTCAATGTATGCAAAAGAGAAATGAGAAAGAAGAAAGGTGAGGAAATACCTGATAAGGGATGACGGAGACTGAAAACTATTAGAATTTATGAAAGAAAACAACTCACACACACAACTCCTCCCCCATACCTACATTCTACTATGGGAGGTACAAAACAAATATTTACTAACCAATACCTGCTCTCGGAAAAACTATTTTTGTTATACAACCAACATATTTCAGAAACTCACCCACGAAAATAGCATAGACCTCTCGAACGATCCGATTAGGCGCAAGAATAAAACTCATATTCCTAACTTCATCCATAGACCACGAGGATGCTTCTTTTTGTTGTTTAAGCAAATTAATTACGCTAAGATGTTGGTCATGAATATCATGAGTTTCGATGAAAGATGGAGCACGAGTGGAAAATGAAGAAATAGAAACGGGTGGGGCGGCTCTTCGAAAAATGTTTTACCAACAGAATTAGGATCACAAGAACTATCCTTATTTTGGGTTTCCCATTTGGAACAAATATTCTTCATCTCTCCAAACATCTCTTCCGAGGTCAAATCCTTAAAAGATTCGTGAAGCTCTCGATTAGCCTCGTAATGCAATTGAAAATCTTGTTTAAGAAGAGACTCAATCTCATGATCGTCCAAATTTGACCTTGAAACAACCTCCTTAACTAGATTAGCTCCTATTGGTTGAGTATGAAGTTCTTTGGGTTTTTCAGGAAGAGGTTTGGAAGATGAAAGGAAAAGTTCACTAGAAGAAGATGATGGTTGTCTAGGTGAAGCCAAAAACTCAGAATCATCGGGATTCTTCGTTTGACCTAGAGAAAGAATGATGTCAGTATTAGAATCTTCTTCGTGTGAATCACCACCGAAAGGAGTGTCAACTTGAACATTAGACCTAGGAGAAATGATATCATCGAAAGTATCGATAGGTCTTTGAGTGATAAGAAATTTAGGGTTGACCTCAGGTGGATTCGGGGTGGTTATCGTCTCACGCTCGCACATGGTGGCTAATTGATTCACTTGAAATTCTAACTTAGATAAGGCTTGAACATTAGAGTTCAAAATTTGTCTATCAGAAGTTATGGTTCGCATGAAGTTTGCTTGGGAAATCAATAAAACCTCGATACTCTTTTCTAAGGTGTCAAGTTTCCTATTTGAATCATGAAATCCGGGTGTTTAAATTGAACTCGAATAAGGAACTTGACTCGGAATTGGATAAGAGTTCGGTTCTTGAAAATGTGGAGGCGGAGTTTGATAGCTATGACCTTGGTTCCATGAGAGATCGGGATAATCTCTCCAACCGGAATTAGAAGACGTTGTAAAGTGGTCATTTCGAGAGGTTGGTTGAAACATGGCATTGACTTGTTGAGAGTCGGGGCCATGTTGAAAATCGAGACTCGGAGAGTTGAAATTTGGGTCCCAAGACGTGTGTGAAGGGCCACTAAGGGTTTCTAAGGCTTCGAGTCGTCTAGTAAGAGCATCTAATTCAGAGTCGATTGCAATATCGTTTTCACTATAATGCAAATCACTAAAAGTACTAGACGACTCGTTATATACACTAGGTTCCCTAATTCACTCACACCGCATCGTATTATCCGCTAACTCCTCGTCAAAATCCCAACCTTGGTAATAACGCTCCCTAAATGCTACGGACATGGTAAAGATTGATCAAGGATAAAACCACGTAGCACGTAAGTGCGAAAATGAAACACACAAAATAAATAGTGAAAAATCAAAAGAAAAATCTAACCTAGGTTCCCTAAATAAAATAACTAGACATTGCTCAAAACGTTAAGACACACTAAAAATTCCGTAAATTAAGAATTATTCAGACCGATTCGGCCAGATTAGAGCAGGCATTGCCAAGAGGCCAAACTCGTCACTTAGACACCGAATCTTAACAGCCAGGCGAACCTTAGACACTGAAGGTCGTGAATAAGTCTTAATTACGTTTATTTTTAGGCACCTTTCTAATTGACCGCGAAATTCCTAGGGGCAAACGTCTAATTAATTTTATTAAAGGCTAGGTATGCAAAATGAGGGAATAAATTGTTTTTGGGCTAAGGAAAGAGTGATGAAATCCCTTCCCTTATCTTTTGAGAGGTTATGCCCTTATAGTTTATTTACAAAATGATGCAACAAACAATGATATATACAAAAATTATAAACAACTATGGATGCTTACTCTACGTGTTCTAATCTAAAGAAATAAAGAAATTTAACGTACCTTAGGGTCCTCCAGCGATCACCACAATTATAGGTACGAAAAATTTAAAAAAAAAAAAAATCTAGCATGATGTGCACCTACATGATGAATGCATGATTCAACAATTATGTAATTACAACTAACTTTTTTGGATTTTCTGATTTTAAATTTTTTTGTGATTTTTGTGATTTTTTTTTTGATTTTTTAAATAAAAAACGAAAGAGGAGAGAGATACGGTTTACCCAAGCAAAGCTTCCAAAATTCCGAGAAAATTCTTCCGCTTTAATCCAAGTTGCCCGAATTTTCCTCCAAATTCCTCGAAAAAATACAAAAAAGAAAAAGGGTGAGAAAAGAGCTAATCCGAAAAATTAAAAACTAAGGTGCGAAAAATAATTAGTACCCGGCAGCGGCGCAAAAACTTGTTGTGCTAAGAAAAATGATTAAATTTGAATCGCAAACGCACAATTCGTTTCGTTGTAATATTTAATTGATTCGTTCCACAGGGACTATTTTTATTCGCATTCCTTAATTTTCAATTTAATCGAATTAGAACAAATTTGGGTTTTGGAAAATTTTAATTTTATACTATTTAATTATGAAAAGAAATTTTAATCTAATTTTAAACAAAAACTAAATTTTATTCTAAATTGAAACTAATTAATTAAAAGTAAAATGAGCAGAACTAAATAACAAATTTTTTTTTAAAATCAAATTTTATTTACCTAATTTTCAGGAAAATGGCGATTTTGTAAATTAATGTAACAAGCCAAAAACAGTAAAATAGAATTAAACCAGGCCATTCAGCAACATTTCCTACGCAGAATACTGGACACAATCATCAATTCAACAAGAGAGGAACTCATTACACATGACACAGATGTCTACAGTAGAGATTCGGCAATCAACAAGCTTAGCAAAACCAAATCTGAACTCAGACTCGCAGGAAAACTCAAACGACAACTCATCAATTAACTCAAACGATAACTTAGTTAACAATTCAGTACACAAGCAATGAAACCAACTACACTGGACATTCGATCGAAATTTCAGCAAACAAAACAGACCACATACTGCAAAACACGAAACTCAACAAGAACCGGCTGATTCTACACACGACTGATCAAATTCGAACCGGCCTTAAACAAACGCAGCAGTAGAAAAAAAACTAGATTAAACAAAATAAAACTCGTGGAATCAGTACTGGACGCACAACTCGGTAAAATTCAGCCATACGAAATTCAGGAAAGACAAAATGCGAATTCAGAAAATGCAGAACTCGGAAGAAGAACCACAAACACATAAGAAAACACAAAAAAAGGGGGTGTGTTTATCCGTGACTTGAGAGAGAGAGGCAGATAGAGATATAGGGAGAGAGAGTCGAGTGAAGGCAAGGGAGATTGTGGTCTTCGTAGGTTGGTGTTGTCGTGGGAGAGGCTGGGTTAGAGAGAAAGGGTTGGGGAGAGTAAGAGAGAATAGAGAGGGAGAAATTGAGAGAGATTAGAAGAGGTTGAGAGAGATGAAAAGAGAGAGAAGAGATGAGATAGTTAAAAACAGCGACTTGAGATTTTTAAAAAAACACGAACTGAAAAGGGGAAGGGGATGGAGATTGAATCGCAGAGAAAGAAGAGAGGTAGAGGTTTGCTGTGTTTTAGAGAAAAACAGGGGACAAATTAGAATAAAGAACAAAAATTAAAAACAGAGGTCTTATGCTTCGACTTTTTGATAATTAAAACAAGTAAAAATGTACTGAAAATTTTAAAACTAATATTTTTTTTAAAAACGAAAATAAAGAAAATTTTAACCACGAAAGGAAAATTGTGCTAAAATGATAATTTAGAATTAAAATGGCCCACAATAAAATTGAACTTTAAAGGGGCAAAATTACGAATTAAAACTACGAACAAGAAAATTAAAATTCGCTACTTTCAACCCATAGTGGTTAGCTTTTCGCTACTTTGTCCACTACTTGGATTTACGAAAATAACGAAACAAGGCAACAATAACGAAAGAGCAAGACAAGAAGTAAAGAAAATAAAAACTGCATTAATTATAATAGGAGTGTTTACAAGATTTGAAACTAAGAAAAAAAATACAAGAAATTAAAACTACCCTAAAATCTAAGTTACTAAATACAAGGGGGGTGAGGGGGTATTTATAGGATAGGAATTAGGGTTAAGGGGGGTGTTGGGTAAATCCCCACCATACATTTGGGTTGTGTGGTGGTGAAATCCTAGCCATCTATTTGTTTCCTTCCCCCTTAAGCTTTGAAGAGTTGATCTTGGTCATACACTTATGTAGTGTGTTGGGATGATCTCCACCTTCCACTTGTCTTGAAATATTCCTTTTGCTCCAAGCTCCTAATTCTTTTCCTTCTTTCATTTTTGGTCCTTTTTCTTCCTCTTTTTCCTTTCCTTGCTCTTTATTTTTTTTTATTTTGCCATTTCTTTATTTATTTACGAATTTCATGAAATGCAACAAAATAATTTATTAAAATACGAGTTCAAGCAATAAATAGGTAATAAAAATATGCAAAAATATGCACTTATCAAATGCCCCCATACCTATCTTTTGCTCGTCCTTGAGTAAAACAAAAAAGAAAATCTAGATAAAAAGTCCTATACTCCTTTTCGTAGGTGTGACGGTTGCATTTGGCATATGCAACAAGCCCTTTAAACCCCTAGGCAGCCCTAGTGGACGAGTGAGGTCTCGTGAGGGCCTATAGTGAATGTACCCACAAAATCCATCTAGCTTGTATAAAAGATCACATGGCAATGCACACCACACATACATGTCCTCTCATGACATATCAACTTAAGAATCAAAATGAATTTGCAAAGTCTTGGTGTGGAAAGTGCAAGGATTCACATAGTCTACTCAAAGAACCATGCAAGATTGATCACAAGTTCATGTCAAGTGCAAAAATTATTGGTAATCATGCTAAGTCTACAAGAGCACACCTCATAGTCAAAACTTGAGATCTCTTATGCAAAAAACAAATAAGCAATACCTCACCTTTCACTCATAAAAGAATATTCACTCAAGAACAAGGGTAAGTGTATCACTCAATTCCAACAAAATGAAATGCATGCTTGACACTTGGTATCGTCCCAACTTATCAAACCGAGTTCATCTAAATAAGCCAAATTCGAGTTTTGTTCACTAACAACCTTAGCTATTGGCAACATTAGCCCCTACGGCCCTAACATTATAAAATGGAATTCTAGTTTCTTAATTAAACATTTACGTAATGTTGAATTTATTTAATATGCTCTCTCTGTCCCATGAAAGTTAATTTATTTCAACTTTTTAAAGTTGAACTCTAGAAATTTGACTACAAATTAATCGTTCATACTTTTACAATTTCAGAAATTATTTTCAACAATAGGTCAAATATGTTTAATTATGTTTTTTTTTACAATTAATGCGTTTTAGTATTTCTTTTAATTATTAGTCAAATAAGATCAATTTAATTTTAAAAAATTAAAATAAATCAGTTTGAATGAGACGGAGGAGGCGGAGATATAATATATGCAGTGTACTCTTATTTTGAAGAATAATATAATTGGCTTGTTTGGTTCACCTTATATTAAGGATTTATGGAATTGTTTTCAGGTAAAAATTTTATATTTTGATAATTTTTTTATACAAGTATTTAATGTATGTTTGATATTCAATAAGTTGCAAAAATAAGTTGGAAAGTTAGGAATCTTAACTTTCAACTTAAAATAAGTTGACTTATTCTGAAAAATAAGTTGCCGAAACATCCCCGATATAATTGTATTATTTAGGATCTTTTAGTATGTTTATTTCGGGGCTGCAGGATCTTTTTTTTTTTTTTGAAAGATAATGGTTTTCATTAAAACGACGAATCATACATAAGAATCTTCATCAATCGAGAAGGAGGAGACCTGAATACATTGAAGCAATTAATCAAACAAGGTAATCTAGCTAGCTCATGCGCTACCTTATTTGCATGCTTTCGAATAAAAGATACAGAAACCCCATCATTGTCTTGAAGATTAGACCAACAACTTTGCAAAACATCACCCACCTCAAGTTGATAATCGGAACCTTTCTTTAATGCTTGTACTGTAGTTAGGGAGTCTGTTTCAACCACTGCCCTTCGATTCCTTTTCGCCTTAATCCAAGAGAGCGCCTCTGAAACACCCAAAGCTTCTCCTTCAAAAACTGAGTTGGGATTTGGCAAACAAGTATTCGTCCCTTCAACAAATCTGCCTTCAGAGTTTCGAATGACCATGCCTATAGAAAAGGAGTCTGCTCCTTCAAATACGGATGCATCCACATTCACTTTGAAGCAATTTTCTTTAGGAGGTTTCCATCTCTGCACCTCAGATCCCATGCTCGTATTTCCAGCTGCACCTCCTGCATTGTTCCTACCACGATCTGCATTAGCATTCTTCCAATCTGCAAGCATTTTGGAGCTCCAATCCATGGCCGTAGCAACAGTTATCTGAGTATTCTCCCAGACCTTCTTGTTACGCCACTGCCAAATGCCCCACAGGACCCCAGCAATTTTAATCATCTCATCATCAGTCGACGTTTTGAGCTTGTTTAGCAGCCACTCCTGGGCTGCAGGATCTTTTAGTACGTGGTTTGCATGTCGTATGCATTATTTTATCGTGCGGTCCATGCAGTCCAGGCCGGGATTTACACGGGTTTGGCACTCTAAACATTAACACTGAATAGCATGAAACGTGCCGTGCGCCGTGCCGTGCCTGAATCACCGAATGAGAGCACGGAACTGGATTCACGGGTACATGGATGTGCGGGTTGTTCCTGCGGGCCGTGCCGGTTTAACACGAATGTTCACACTCTACGAAGTCAAAGTACTAGATAAGATACTCTAAAGCGAAATCTGGTCGTAAATATGGAAATATAATAATACTAATAAAATAGGCAGGAAATCAGATGTACTTTATAATATTTCATTTTTTTCTCCTTATTTTCCTTTTCATGGTAGGTCGACTAATTACTTTTACTGCACCCAGCCTAGACAATATTTTTACTCATGGATAATGGACTAAATTTCAAATATTCTAAAGTTAAATTTATTTTGGTTAGTATATTATAAAATTCGAATTATTATTAATATTCCCTCCGCTTGAAACCAGGATTTTTTTTATTAAGATAAAATGAATCAAATTAATCAGGATATCAAAATTTATTTCTTTTTCTATAAAAAAACCATGCAAGTACATATTTCTCAATATATTTGTTAGGAAAAAAGTAAAATCCCCCAAAAATAAAATATTGGGCTTTTCATTTTCCATCTTATTTTTAATATTAAAATGGGCATTTAGTTTTCTTTCTAGTACAAAAAAAAGATGCCCCAAGTTTTATTACAACGCAATATATGCATACACATATATATAAACCAAACCAAACCAAACATACCCAGTATATCCCACTCAGAGCAGGGTCTGGGGAGGGTAAATTGTATGCAGACCATGCCCCTACTTTTTAGGGTAGGGAGGCTGTTTCCGTGTAGACCCCCGGCTATGTGCACGACAATTAAGGTGGGTGATCAATACTAAAGAATCTAAATGATCTGCGAGAAAGTTCAACATATACCTGAGCCCATGGCTTTCTCCACACGGGCCTTACCTTCCCCGCCCCCCTGATGAACCAGGCTAAGCTCCAATGCAACTGAGCCCATTTGTACTCCCACACCCGAGCTAAGCTCCCTGCACCTGCAGAGAAAAAAAAAGGCGATAAAAAAAACACTAACCAAACCGCACTCCTATGATAAAGCTAAACGAGATAACCCAACTCTGAGGCTCTCCACCACAGAGCCGCTCCCTAGAAGCGAATCCACCACTCTGATCTGCCGCTTCCAGGAACCCCTGCCAGCTGTCATGGTCTCATTTAAGTTCAAGGCCTTCAGATCCAACTTTAGCTGTTCTTCCCACGACCTCCTCGGTCTGCCCCTCCTCCTCACCCCAACAACCGACAGACTCTCGACCCTCCTCACCGGGGCTTGAGGCAGCCTCTTGCGGATGTGACCGAACCATCTCAACCTCCCTTCCCTCACTTTCGCAGCAAAAGGTGCCACTTCAAGCTCGCTCCGAAACACCCTATTCGGGATTCTATCTAGCATCGTGCGCCCACAGGACCACCGTAGCATCCTCATTTCCACCGCTTCCAACTTGGTTTCTACTTCCTTTTTTGCCGCCCAGCACTCCGAACCATATAACAACGCCGGGCGGATTGCCGCTCTGTAGAATTTCCCTTTCAACTTTAAAGGGACTTTCTTGTTGCACATCACCCCTGACGCTGCCCTCCACTTCAACCACCCAGCCTTGATACGATGTTTGGCATCGTCGTCTACCTCTCCTTCTTTCTGGATGATCGACCCCAGATACTTAAACTTATCCGTATGAGGGACGATCTGGTCTTCAAGCTTAACCTCTACCCCTTCTTCGACGGCCTCCCCGCTGAAGTTACACCAGAGATACTTGGTTTTAGATCGGCTCAATCGCACGCCTTGGGACTCCAAAGTAGAACTCCATAGCTCCAACTTCTCGTTGACCTCCCCTCTCGACTCCGTCACTAACACGATATCGTCCGCGAAAAGCATGCACCAAGGGACGGCCTCTTGGATCTCTCGCGACATGACATCAAGAATAACGGCGAAAAGAAGGGGACTTAAGGCCGACCCCTGATGCAACCCAACCTCAACAGGGAAAAAGCGGGATTCACCCACTGGGGTTCTGACGCAAGAACTAGCTTTGGCGTACATGTCTTGGATCGCCCTAATGTAAGACGACGAAACTCCTAGCTCTTCAAGGCTCTTCCAAATAGCTTCCCGGGGGATGCTATCGTATGCCTTCTCGAGATCGATGAACACCATATGCAGGTCCTTGCGGCGCTCCCTGAACATTTCCATAAGGCGTTTGATGAGATGAATGGCCTCGGTCGTCGATCTCCTGGGCATAAAACCAAATTGATTCTCTGAGATTTCAACTTCTCTTCTAATCCGGCTTTCAATCACTCTCTCCCATAGTTTCATAGTATGACTGAGTAATTTAATACCCCGATAGTTACTACAACTCTGAGCGTCGCCTTTGTTTTTGAAAAAAGGGACCACAATACTACGCCTCCATTCAGGTGGCATCTTAGCACCCGAGAGGAGAGCATTAAACAGATCTGTAAGCCATTGGACGCCCACTTCCCCAAGACAAAGCCACACCTCTATTGGGATCTGATCTGAACCCACCGCCTTCCCTCTAGCCATCTTTAACATGGCACCCTTAACTTCGTCCTTGGTGACACGCTGACAAGAAACGTCAGAAAGCATAGACGGAGGAGAGTCCTCTTGATCTACACGTGCACCACTCCTTCTACTCTCATTGAAAAGATTATGGAAATATGAACTCCACCTCTCCTTAATAGCGTCTTCATTCAGTAACACTCGGCCTGAATCATCCTTAATAAACTTAACCGAACCCAGGTCACGCCTGCTTCTCTCCCTAGCTTTAGCTAGTTTAAAGATCTCGTTAGCTCCTTCCTTGGTATCTAGGGGCTTGTACATCCCCTCATATGCCTCCTCTTTGGCTTTCGTCACGGTCTTTTTTGCCTCTCGTCTGGCCACCTTGTACGCTTCCCTCTTCAGGCTCCTCTCCGGCACTGCACTCAACGACAAAAGCTCTATAAAGAGCGGTAGTTTTGCCTTAACTTTCCTTTGTACCTCCTCGTTCCACCACCACGACTCCTTATGCCCACTGACCCTCCCTGAGGAAACCCCCACCACCTTCTCGGCCACGCCCCGAATGGCCTGCGCCATGCTAGACCACCTACAGTTAGCATCTCCTCCTCTCGCGAAGCAACCTTCGTTGACCAGGGCCTCCCTGAATTCTGCCGCCTTCTCGCCCTTCAAATCTTTCCAAAGGATTCTCGGTCTAAACTCTCTCGACCTGTGTGTATCGTACGGTTCAACACGGACCGGTCACGGTTTTCCAAATCTCAACCCGTACCCGACACTAACATTTCAACAGTTTGGACGGGCTTGAAGCAGCCCGATTCGGTCCGAATATATATAAATAAAAGTACAAGCCGGTCCCGAGCGGGCGGTTTGAAACCGCTCGACTGGCCACCTTAACTGCACCTCTAATTTGCATTGCTAATCATTTCAAAACATGCATGCTAGTATGCTACTGATGATGATGACTATATACATTAATACTTGCATGCATATATTTTATAATTTAAAATTTTACTTATAGTCAACTCTATCTTATATTTTGTTTCTTTTCTGAAATGCTTTGACTTTAAAATCACGTTATCAGTTATATGTTCTAAATTTTAATAAACAATCTTTAGTTTTGATTTCTTTTGAATAAATAGATTTATATACCGAATAAATAAATATTTGTTCTTACAAACAAATATTTATTTTAACAAATTTCAAGAATGAGTGAAAATCGAATTCATGAACAACAACGATAAAAAATAAGTTCTTATCACTTAATTATCTCATAGCACTCATCTTTAATTTTGATTTAGTGCTACAATACAATTTGAGAATCAATGATAACTAAATTATGTAGAATAAACGGTTTAATCATCTTTAATTTTGATTTAGTGCTACAATACAATTTGAGAATGAATGATAACTAAATTATGTGGAATAAACAGTTTAATCCTTGAGTTTGAATACAATAATGATGGGTTGGAGAGTAATAGAAGTGTAATGTTAGGTGATATTCAAAAATTGCTCCCGAATGATGTGGCACTGATTATATGACAGAATGAAAAACTTTATTAGAGTAGTTGATGTGAATGCAGGAAAATCCATATTATTATAACCAATTAAATTCCATATTATTATAACCAATTAAATTCATACATTTGGTATTTAGAAATATCTAGCATTTTCTGTAATAGAATCTTAGCACATGCCTGAACACCCTTAATTAACTCCAGTCTGTTACAATATCAACTTAATTAATTCTAATCATCCTTATAAGAACACTTAACAAAGGCTCTAAACTAGTAAAAAAAAGTGCTGGACATGAGTAGGCAATACTTATGTTGATTCAGATTATGTTCAAGCCAATAAACATTGTGAGTGATAAAGACTGAGTGCACATTCATCTCATAACTGCAACGCATATTTGTAAAGACCGACATTTAGTGCTTTGCGGTGCAGCACAACCTAAAATTAGGTTGGGAATTTGCATTAAATTAATCTCATGTATTATTATTACACATCACATGGAGTTTAAGAGCGCATTTGGGTGGTGCATCCCTTTTAATTAAGAGAAATGTTGTAGTCCCCATAAATGTTTTCAAAATAGTTCGTGAATGATGACATGTCACTATATTATTGGATATTTTATTATAAATATAATAGAATTTTCGTATATAAATATGAATCCAATGAATAAATACATGACACATATTATTCCATAACATATTTATGATTCAATTTGAATATGTAGCATTACTCTTTTATTAATTTCTTCCCCTCAACTTTCTTTGTTGGAATTCTTTTCTCAAGTATTTTTTGAATCAACTCTTATCAATTCTTTTTCTTTTTTCCTTTAAATTCATTAGTCAGTTATAATATTCTAAACCCAAGAAATTTTGATCAAATCGTGGTTAAAGATTAATGATCAAAGGAACGGAGTTTATTGCCACATGCAAGTATGAAAGATTGGGTGAGTTCTACTTCTCTTGTGGACTAATGTCTCATACGGAAAGGTTTTGTAGACGTTTCATGGATAAGAGAAGCGAGGAGGGTGTGAAAGACTGGGGTAACTGGCTCAGAGCTCCACCCTGGCGAACAGCTGGTCAGGAAAAAAAGTAAATGGCTAAGGGAGGAGAATGATGCGGAGTTGGAAGCGAGAATTGGGAGAGAGAATAACGGCCCCAGATTTGCGGGAGATAATTCAGGAAGCAAGAATCAGAAGATAACTGTAACGAGTAATTATAGGGAGATGGAGTTAATATCCAACTCCAAAAATAGTTCTGATAAGGGTAAGGGCGCGTTATTACTGGCAAATGAACCAAATTCAAATTTTGAACTTCAACGTGGGCCTGATAATGAGGAAGAGATTGGGCTTAATGTCGAGGATAAGAAAAGAAGAAAAAGTGGGCCTGAAACTAAGGGTCCAATGGATACTGATGAGATTTTGAGGGGGATGGAATCCGGGATTATCACATTTCCAATACCGGGGGCTATTATTTCTGAAACGGATTTGTCAGCAACCACACAAACTGATTTGGCTAAGCTTGCGGAGCAAGCTAGCCATTCGCCATGAAACTCATAAGTTGAACTGCCGAGGTCTGGGAAATGCTCGGTCAGTTCGAACTCTCGGGGACTTAATAAAGTCTCAAAATCCCACATTAATATTTTTTTCTGAAACTCTTGTTACGTGTAATGTTATTTCTGATATTAGTAGGAAGTTTGGTTTCTGTCATTATTTTGCAGTAGATACAGTTGGAAGGAGTGGAGGATTAGCTATTTTATGGAAGAACATTATTAGCTGTAAGATTGTGAACTCGTCCTCAAATCACATTAATCTACACATTCTAGAAAAGGAAATTCCGTCTTGGAGACTCACTTGTTATTATGGTTTTTCAGAACGTGCTCGAAGACAGGAGGCTTGGGATTTTCTACGTCAGCTTGCAGGAACTGATTCATTGCCTTAATGCATTTTTGGGGACTTTAATGACCTCCTTTATACTTCGGATAAAATGGGAAAGAACGCTCATCCTCAAAATCTTTTGGAGGAATTTCGGACAGTAGTTGTAGATTGTAGACTCACAGAGATGGACCTTACAGGAGGAGATTACACTTGGGAGAAAGGTAAGGGCACTTCGAATTGGGTGAAGGAACGCTTAGACAGAGCTTTTGCTTCTAGCGATTGTGTTATTTCCCAGTTATACACTACGAGATTGTAGAAGGGGAGGTTGAATACAATCTTGACTAAATTATTTCGAATTGGTGAGGTTTTAAACAGATCGTTGTAAGAAGAGAAAGTAAACAGATTATTTAAGACACATACAACACAAGATATAATAAATCTTAGGTGGGTTTGGATGGTCCACCTGATGGTTGTATTTGAAGAAAATACTTTGTGTAGAAAGACACAGCTGCGGGTTACAATGTCTTAGTGTTTACAAGAAACCATAATGCAATATCTGATACGCTCTCTGTTTTCTTCTCTACTAAAACTATGCTGCTCATACAGCTTATTTAAACTATATGAAGACAAGTGAAATACATAAAATGTAAAAATACATTTTTGGTATGACTTGTCACACACACATGCTTGAAGTAATGACCATTTATGGAAAAGTCTTGAAGATCTTCTATCCTTGATTTGGACAATCCCAGCATGCTTCAAGTCCGTGTATGTTTCTTTCTTCATAAGTTACTAAGTTCTTGAAATAACTTAGCTTCCAAGCCCACGTGATGCTTTATGCAAAAGATCTCTTTGGTTTGAATCTTTATCTCTGAAAAGTAGCTTTAGCAAAAAGATAATCTTTTCGAAAGTCAATAAGCTTTTCTGCTTATTGAGATGTGCTTGAACTTCCCAGATAAAGCAACTGATCCTTATACATTCATCAAGATATCCTTTGAATTCTTCAGTAGTAATGTAATCATGTTGAAGGTTGCTTCCACTCTTATTCTTGCCCTTAGAGTCGGATAAACAGTGACTGATTTCACCTTTCACTTGGAAGAGTTTGAGCCTTCAAATATTTACAATTTGACTCCCTACTCGTAACATCATTTGTGTAATTGATCACTGTTGTGACAGCCCTAGATCCGGGGTCAGGAATCCAGGTCATCACGGTCCAATTTCCATTAAATTACATTATATCCTTGATACTTTGAATTTTGAATATTTTAATTATCATTTTATTCTCACACCACTGACCCCACACTTATGACATTACACACCAGTCATATGCTTAGAGAACAGCATCCATCATAGATAAAAGTTACGATAAAGTTATTATTACAAACCCAGAATACCATTTAAGTAGTGTTGCTGATTAATACTTCTACAAGAAGCATATCAACAACCAAAAGTATATTACATCAACCTTCTTAATTAACTTACATCACTACACCATAAACAACCTACGGTAACATAAAAAAAATGTTACAGCAGGTACATTATATGTTACCTTAGGCCCATAAAGTAGCTAAGGTAACATTTTTCTGGTGATAGCTCTCAGCATGTTGCCTTAGGTGTCTAAGGTAACATTTTTGATCCCTAAGGTAACATGCAATTTTATGTTACCATAGCTTGCTATAGCAACAAAAGTGAGGGCTTAGGCAACTTAATATATATGTTACCTTAGAGGCCTAGATTTTTTTTAAAACAGTGGGCCCCACACTATGGGACCCACTGTGTTTGACCTAATGCAACATTTTTTTTGTTACATTAGCTTTTATATAGCAACATTTCCATTAGATAAGGTAACATCTTTTCCAGAAAAAATTTAACAAAACTACACACAAATATTATGCATCCCAAATTAAACCTGCTGTTCATTTCCAAATCCAACACATTACATAATCCAAAACATGTCACCAGCTACTACATAATCCACCAACTACAACATAATCCACCAACTAGTTGATTCCAGTTTACCAATACATTACACAATCAACATACTAAATCTCCCAAACATCCTAATCCACCAGTTACATCATAATCAATAGCAAAAGAACTACGACCAAGTTGCTTCTGTGGCAGCATGATCTGTGCAGAGTAAGAATCAGGTAAATAAGATGGTAAATAAGAATTTGCTTCTCTGCCTCCACTACATCTGAAATTGGACAGCTTAGTATGTATAGACAGCTTCGTGATGGAAGCACATCATGGTGTGGAGAAAATTTCTCATATGGCTGCAAGATTAGAAATTCCCCCATTGGAGCATATAACAAGCCCTGTTATGCAAAGTTCAAATCAGTAAATTGGAAAAGTAAAATTCATATTTTAGTGGTATAATAGCAATTAGCATGATATAATTCGCAAGGTAGTCACTAGCGAGCAAAGAAGATCATTAAGTCTTACAACAAACAACAAAGGAAAAATATACAGGGACAAATAGCACATCAATGCAAAAGGTAATACACTAATATCAAACAGATTTAGTAACAGATTCCGCAAAATGTAGCAAGTTATTTACAAGTATGTACACAACTATTATATTTTTAATTTTCAATCCACAATTTTCTTCTTTTATCAAAGCACTGTTGATATATCAAACATGTCATGAATAAAAACAATATTTTAAAAACAATATCAGTCACAGAATGCCTCCAAAGTTGATACTATAATCATTCTTTAAGAATTTAGTTGATACAAATCAATTGGCAAGGCAAAATAGATTTAATAAATAATAATTCTACCATTCCTGAACAGCAACTAATGTAAACATGGTGTGACTGTATCTATTTTCAGTATAATATAGTGCAAGTAAATATAGTAATAATTTAAATCAAAGTTAGTTGACCTTTCTGGAAAGCCCTTCTGTTGCTCTACTTTTCAAAAAATCGCAATCACTTCCTGCTTTTCCTACCCAGCTTGTCGCCAAGCCATCTGAAAAAGAGCTGGCCAGATAGTGTCCCACAAAAAACTACACCATTGACAGCAGCAGAGACATTGGGAGGTAAAGTGCCTGGTTTTTCAACACCATCAACATGGTAAGCAATTCCACTAGTTAATTAACAAACACATGTTCATCATTTTTATGTAAGAGCAAAACCTTCATTGTTCATGGAAAAGCATAAATCCAAGTAAACTCTGTTTCAAATTGACATCTCTGATACTATCCGATCACATTATACAAATATAACATTCTACACATGTAATACAGTATACATGTAGCCACATATAACAATATACACACATATAACAGTAGGCATTCATATGGGAAGGGGGTAATACCTCCAAATCGAATCCCCAAATCCACTAAACAAGCCCCAAATCCAAAGCCCAATGTGAAAAATCTCTGAAATCGAAAAGAGAGATCCATTAGTTGATGTTTAAGTGAAGAAATCGAATCGATTGAACTCAAAATCAAGAATCCGTAATTTGCGAAAGCCCTAATCTGAAGAACCCTAATTTAAACAAGTAAAAGCCTCAAACCCAAGCCTTAATCAGTTGAGAATCTCTAATTTGAACCCAAATACGTATTAATATGAAGAAAATTAAAGAAGAATTGAGTCTTGCGAGAGAGTTCAGAGTGAGAACCGGGACTCGAGAGAGCCTAAACCTCAAAATATCCCATCCCGAGCGAGAGAGATTGAGAGAATATAATAAGAGTGAAATTTCAGTATGGCTGTATTTTTTGTTGAAGTGTTAAGATTGAAATTTTAGTAAAGCGCCATTTTTTGCCGCTTATAATTTCACGGATCTACGTGTCATTCAATGTTCCATACTTATAAATAAATATATTCATTATTTGATTTAATATAAAATTTAATTTATTTTAATTTATTTTATTATATTTTATTATAAATGAATTTGGAATTTTTAACTCATTTTTTAAATTTTTTAAAAATATATTTTTGTACCTTATTGGTAAATTTGGTTGTTTATAATAAATAAATTAAAATTTTTAATATGATTTTTTTAACTTAATATTCTTAGAAAGGTGTTAACAATTTTTTTGGAAGGCGTTAACCAACTAACCAAATATAACTTATTTTGCTTAGAATAGTATAGTATAGATTATTCCAAAATATTTATGAGTTTTTATTTTCAAAAAATTGTACATTTAAAATTTAATAATAAATATAAATTTAAAAAATTAATAACTAAATCCTCTAAATATTTAAAAATAATAACTCATTTATATGGAAAATAAAAATGAATTAATTAAGGTAAATGTGATTTTTAAATAATTAAACAATTTTGGTTAAAAAAATTCAAAATTGAGTTTATTAATGATCTAAGGTAACATATCATGTATGTTGCTAACATCCAACACTTTAAAGCTAAAGTAACATAACGTTTGTGGCTAAGGTAACACAAAAAAAAAAATGTTATAGTAGGTCCAAAATAACATGCTAAGGTAACATATTTTAGTAACATCCATGAAAAAGATGTTCCGATAGCCCATCTATGGCGTAGTGCATACATCTACTCATACCCTGTACATATATAGATAAGCTACCTCAGGAATGGGCGACAAATCCCTATCATATAGTCCTGCCCTTACCCTCTTTCGGGGTGTTATGCGACGTATCGGCGGCATCAGATATAGCTGTTTTATAAACACAAGCAAGCGTGAGCTATAATAGCTCAGCAAGATAAACTTTTTTTTTTAAACCATTATGAAGTAAAACATATAATCATTTTATAAAAATCTCGGAAACATTTATTAACTGTAAAACGAACATTGTTCCAATTTAATATAAAAAATGAAGTTACAAGGTAAATAAATAAATTATTTGCATAATAAGCTATATCTTCTTTGCGCAGTAATACACCAACATAAACTTGTTTGTCATTTATTTTTACATTACTTCCCTTTTTTCTATATAAATATAATATCAGTTTCTCTTCTAATAATTTAACACATTCCGTTGTTATCTGCCATTTCCTTCTTTTCAAGTTGTCATTATAATATGATTGCCAACAATTTCTTTCAGAATTCTTGGGGATCTTCCTTGTAGCCAGATACGTCAGGACGATGATCAGTCGCCCTACCCGTACCTGTTCCCTGTTTACTACTAGTAGAAGGAATGATCCTCTCCGATTACCATCCCTTGAGGAAAGTTCTCCACAATCCTCCTTCGGCAACACATGGGCCGGAATAGAATGTTGAATGCTGGACTGAATTAAACTCAGCCCCCAATGTCAGAATCCCCATTATAAAAGTCGTTATTCCATTTTATTCTGATAGACACCCCTTTTTCAATTCCATTATTCCATTTCCATTTTACCCTTTTATAAATTCTGAATAAACTTCAGAGTTAAGATTCCAGCAAAGAATCTGTTTGAAAGAGTTTGACCAGAGAGCCTTGTATACTTAAGAAACCCTTGTCTTTTAAAAGAATCACATTTAATACTTTTAATATTCTTTAAAATGTTTGTAATAAAATATTCTTTGAAACAATTGTAGGAAAATATTCTTTATAATATATACTTCCTGTTCGTACATACACCAGTGGATGCTTGTTTTCTATCCATAATAGGAACATATATAAACTCTATCCTTCTGGCTCTTGGTCACTCACAAATATAACTTATGACCACACCTTTATATATCATACCCCTTTTTATCCATAAGTATCTTGCACTATTTATGTCCATATCAAGTAATAGCAGGAATCAGGAAACATGTCCCTAACAGTATGGTATAAAACTCTCTCTCACACACACACACACACACACACACATATATATATAACAAAACCATTTTCCAAGAACCTTATAAATTTATCAAAGCAAAGATATAAGAAATCTTACCTTGGTCTCTACGTCGGGTAGAAGCGATCCGAGGTTCGTTTCGAGTATCTATAGAAACGAAAAGAATCACCGTTAGAAATATATCCTATTATATTTCAGTATTACTTAACACAATAACCTTAACCACTTAGTAGGTATTCAAGCCGTAAAGGGTTTAAGTCGGCCATTTACTCGAGAAGATTACCGTTTGTCCATTTAAGGGGTATTCCATTAGTGTACCCTGGACTTAAACATTTTAATAAAATCGAGAAATTATCCTATCGACATGAGGTTTCCTTCCACACCTTCCTTATGACCTCTACTATTTAATTATTAAGATTTGCAACCGAATCACTTATGCTAAGGGAGTGCAATTGAAGTTATGAACTTGCACTTACGTTTTCGAACCACTTTTATGATTTTGGCCATATCTCCTAAACCGTTCCTCACATTTTTACGTACTTTATATCAAAACGATCTATGAACTAAGATCTATCTTATCATGACCATTTGGTATGTCTTACTGTCCTTAACCAATTCGGGATTTACTACCTTAACAAGGTAGTTCCTGCTTTAACGAAAATCAGGCATTATAACAGCTATACTTTCGTACTTTCCAAATTTTTACTCCTCCAAACTCATCATCCAACACATATCACAATCCATACACCATGTGGTCATCATACCAGCCATGGTTCAAGCACAATACACTTCCATAATCAATCAAAACACTTATAAACATTTATATAACCATGATTTCATACTTTACACAAGTTTATCCTAAAACCAACCATAAACTCAAGATTCATTCTAGGGTTTCAAGTGGTATAGCTTCCTTAGAGTGTGTACAAGCCTTAGTAAACCTTGTATAATCCTTGTATCACCTTAATATAGCTTTAATCATCCAAAGAAACCAAGAAAAACAAAGTTAGTTCTTGAAGTTCCTATTCATCACTATTCATCCATCAACTTTGATGAATTTATTAACCATGCAAATGAAGTTTGTTTGCTCTCAAATTTAATACATACATTAGTATATATGTAAGCAAGCTCCATGAATTTTTCCTTGAGTTTTAGTGGCTTGATACTATGGTTTTGGATTTTCTTTTTCTCCTTTTTCTCTTGACTGGCCGAATGGGGTAATGAAGGAGAAGATGAGAGATTTTTTTTGTGTTGGCTTGCTAGATTCTAGAGTTTAGTAGATGTTTTTATATATATATATATATATATATATATATATATACATATATATATATATATACCTTGTAATTACTAATAATCCTTGGTTAAAAGTTAGTGGAAAGTGGCCTAACTTGATGATGTAAGGAATGATGTCATAATGGATGATCATGTAGTTTTGTCTTTGAATTTCCAATTAATGTATTAATGATTTTGGTAAATGATAATGTGGTATATATCCTTGTTATAATGTTAATCTTGGTTGTTTAGTTCTTCATACTCGTTTAATCCCGATTCTTTTATTAATCCAAGTTCCGGTGGTAATCGTTTGCTTTGTTCATTACTAGGGTTTATTCTTATTTCGTCCAATTCCTTATTCTTAGAAAATGTTCTCGCGCTCTCTCGAGCTTTCCAATCTCTTTTACGGAACCACTTAACTTATACTAGACATCGATTTGGATGACATGAGAATAGCTCCTTTTTAGAATACCATAACTCCCTTTTTAGACGATAGATTATTCTTATATAAATCATCAACCAATTACCTCAGCCATTGCATATATGATAGTGTTAGTGCCCTAGAGACAATGTAGTTGTACTTCTAGGAAAGACTATTTTGTTACTTAATGATCATGTTCTACTGATTATTCTACATTAATTTATTATATCTTCATTTACTGCGATATAAATATAAGAGTAATAAATGTCCTTGGAATATAGAACATGTATTCTATATCTTTAAGTATGTGGCTTAAAAATGAGATTATATGAATAGTTTTTATATTCCTAAATATCCCTAATCGAGCATTATTAATATGGGACAATTATAATGCATAAAGATTAGTATGTTTGTTGACGGATGACCACATCTCATTGGTCATAGGTATAGTGATACTAAAGTCAAGAACATAGGTGCATGTAATTTTATACATGGCACTGGATTAACCCACGGTGAGATTCTACATGTTGATAATGTCATTAGAAAGACTCACAGTGATAATGTTGTAATGATCCTTAGACTTGAGATCATTATATTTCTATACGAGGATTAATATACTTTGACTACATTAAAAGTTACCTTTGACCGGGTGATGATAAAAGTGTACATCGGGTATATTATGAGTCGTATGAGAAATATTAATGATAGATAAAGGATTTAACCCTTCTATTATTAGGAGAGATATTATTGGCCACTTGATTGAGTGAGACTATGAAAATGCATGGCCATGCTCAAATATTGATTTCTTTTAATAATCTACTCATTGATCAAGGAAACCCGGATTAAACGTTGAAGAGGATGACTATTAACATGCCTCGAGTTTAATCTATAATATTTGGTTAAAGGGATTATATTACACGGAAACATTAATCACGAAAGGTTTAATTGGATCACCAATTATTATTACTTGGGTAGCAATGATGTATTACTAGATGCCGCTCATTGTTTATAATTTTATTATTAGATATTAAAATTATTGCCAACGTAATAATAACCTAAAGGGTTACACAATAAGAACGTTTAAAAGAAGTTTTAATTTAAATTATGAATTTAAATTAAATCATTAAATTAGAAATTGGTTATTAATTAATTAAGCTGGTCTTAATTAATTATTAAAGAGAATTCGAATTTAATAATAAAACCAAATCAGAATGGGTTTGGAGAAGCCCAATACGATTTAGGGTTTTAGCCCAATCTCTCTTCCCTATAAATACATTACGATGTATTGTTTAGGAACACACTTTTGCAATTCATTAAAACGTGTGGAAGGCTAGAGAGAGAGAGGCAGGTTCTTCGGCTAGTACCGGCTCCGGTGATCGTTGGACGATCAAGCGTTCGTGTGGACTACTTTGGCAACGTAGATCTCGAAGAGTGTTGCGTGGTAATTGCATTGGACCTCCATCTGTCATCAATTTTTTAAAGCTTCGTTTTAAGGTAAACATTCATAACTACGAATTAAACGTCTTGTTTAGCATGGATCCTGCAATTGGGTTTCGATTTTATTGTTTTAATTATTGTTTTCCGCTGTGTTTGATGCTCGAAACCCTTCAATATAAACATTCAAATCCAAATCCATTGAAATATTCATTGCCATAAAGACTCAACTAAAATCGAAAACCTTTAGAGTTCCGACTCGAGAATCTTCAAAATCTGTGATCATTTCCAGTCACTCATTTTTATAGTACAACAATAATATGATTTCAACTTATCCATTTTACGATTCGCACAAAGAGTAATTACTTCATTTTTTTTTCACAAATCCACAAAATTACTATTCATTGAGATACTGTAGCATTACAAAAGTTAGGGACTATCACAACTGTCTATAAGTCACGGATTGTAAAGTAATTCTGGGTTTGTTCTTCATCCGATATCTTCCATTAGAGAACTTTGGTATTACTAAGAATCCAGACTGAGTTCTCGAATTGATAAATCTTGAACTCTCGAATGTTGACTTCTCGAATAGTCCCTTTTGTTTAGTTCACGAATGACTTCTCGAATAGTCTATATCGCAGACTTCTCGAATAGAGTATATTGCAGACTTCTCGAATAGAGGTAGCAGCCTGACTTCTCGAACTAGGACTTCTCGAATAACCATTTTTGTTGAGTTCTCGAATCCACCTAATCTAAGATAACTCGAATAGAGTTATAGCAGTGGGCTGGCTTCTCAAACTCTTCTTTTCTTGACTTCTCGAATATACTTGCATGGTTACAGCAAGCTCTCTTCTTATTACAGATACTTGATTAAATCATCTTATGGCTTGTTACAGAAATACTCTCTAACTGCTTGCAGAGTTCCTTTCTATAGACATGTATCAGTATTTCAGTTAGCTTCTTGATTTATTTATCAGCTTCGATTCCTTGATTCATTTTCCACCTTGTGGTATTTGTTATCCTCATCTATAGACATGTATGTCTCAACAATCTCCCCCTATTTATGTCTTCAGACATAAATCCAGATATTGATGATAACAAAAACAACTATTTATATTTTTCTTTCATTGGGACAGAAAATATGATCAAGCTTCCATGACACAATTTCTGGATTGTACTACTCAATTCACTTGAGTACTTAGAACTGCTCCCCCTATGTATACTACCTAACCTGAGAGTTTGTTATGTTCCCCTACTTGCTGGTTGGTCTGAAGGTCTCTTCTTCCTCTTTAGCTCTATTCCACAAATTTCTCCCCCTTTTGAACAAAGATAGAAATATCTGAACCTTCTACCCCTTAGGTTGCAAAAAGCTCTGAGCCTTTTCCCCCTTTGTTGAGCAAGGAAAAATTTTGAAAGTCCCTTCTTCCCAAGGATAAGAGCTTTTGATCCTCCTCCCCCTTGTTGAAACAAGAAGAAAAATTCTGAACCCCTTCTCCTCTTTTGTTTTTGATGAAGAAAAATTCTGATACCTTCTCCCCCTTTTTCGTTATCAACAAGAATAGTGATGTAGTAAAGATAAGAGTCAGAGGGATGAGAAGCTAGAATCTGCATAAAGAAAAACTTCTCTCTTAATCTCTCTATTTTTGCATCAGGATCTCATCCTGGCTCACTTCTCACAACTCACCTTCCATTACTAAAGAGGTACTCAATCTCTCATTTTGCTCTCCTGAAAGAAATAGGAGACCACTCTTGTACACAACTCACCTTTTGCCCTGGAGAAACCAGGCCTCTCCTGTTTTTCACTCCTTTCCCTCTGTCCTAAAAAGAAATCATAAGATTCCATAAAGATTGTAGAGGTATGGATATAAGGCATTGATGTTCCAGAAAAATTCAATGAACTGCTCTGTTAAGAGCTTAGAGAATTCAAAGTTGAGTGTTGGCTTCTTCATGAAATAAGATGAAGAATCAAGAGTGTTTGGTGTGTATGTTGAAGTGCTTCATTGTCACAAATTAGGTATCCATGAGTGGGGCTGAATCCTCTCATTTACAGAAGATTCATCAACCTGAATTTGAGAAACAGTTAAGAGTAACATGTGTATGCTCCCCTTGTGTCCCTGCAACTTGTGCTAATTCCTGATTAGAAGACAAGTATGAGAAGGTTGTACAACTATGTCCCTTACCCTCACTAAGTGTATTCCTGGCTGGGAACTGATTCAATAGTTAAAGTCTGTTGAGAGACTGAAACTAGAAACGTAGATATCCTTTTTAATCACTATGCCTTTTTGGGAAGACATAGGATGACTAGGCTGGTTTTACACACCCTTACCTTCCTTGTTCTTGTGGTTTCTTGATGTTCACCACTTCCCTCACCCTCACTTTCCTCCTGTTCACTCCCCTCAAGTTAAGATATAACAGAGTTATCAACTACAGTTTGTTGAGAAACTGTAGAGGGGATAATAGATGGTAAAAAATTGAATGTATGGTGTGCTGATTGGGTAGAGAATCTGGGGGACATTCCAATAATTCTCATTTCAGTAGAGAAAGACAATGATTTTAGGACAAGAATAAAAAAGTGCTGATAAATTAGAACTCAATACCTGAGCTAGGTGTATTAGATGTAAAGACTTCCCCTTATGAAGGTTATTTGTTCGGCAGTAAGTGACACCATTGGCTTCTTGAATTAGGTTGACAATGTGCTTGAAGCTGTACTTCGGGAAAAGAAACAAAATTTGCAGAGATAATCAAAGATATTCATGTAAGAATCTGCAATTTTGTTGAATTTAACCTAATGCCATAATTAGTCAACTTAAGTTTAGAGTTCAATCAGCAAAGAAAAGTTACCCATTCATGTGATCAATATTAACTAATTAGTCATGTTTTAAAGCAAAGTTCAAATTAGTTATTTTGACTTTAATATTAATTCTAGATGTTTTACACATGGCAAATGATAGAATTGAAGAACCTGGTAAAAGTTAACCAGGTTTTCTTGTGAAACACCAACACATCATCATCGTCCTTTGTTGATTCGTTCAAGTCCTTGGGAATACTGCGAAAAGGACATGAAATAGTACAACAGTGTAGCCATTGAGACTCACTCTTTGGTTAGATGACAGTGTTAAGTTAGAATTAAGATTATCATGAACAAGGTCTTGAGATAAACAACAAATCTAGTCAGTTTATGTCAAATAGATTCGAAATGAACTGATTAAATTGAAGTTAACTTAATGAAATGTATGCTTGACCACTTACAAATTCAGAAATACGCATAAGTTGAGTTAATCTATCCACATAGGTTAGGTTATTACTATAACTTAGGTGGTTTAAGCACAGATCGGATTAACTTATCTAAGTGTTCTTTGTTTAATTAGATCAAACTTTAATCTAACAGTGAGATCGTTGTAGAGACATGCAGAATGAAACATACAAGCAGATTTTAACAAGAACAATGAAGAACAATAAGTGGATAAGAAAAGGAACATTTGATTAATAAAAAAAATTACATATATGGTCGAAAAGACCATTAACAAAATAAAACAAAAAAAACTTAAAAACAACTCCCCCCACCCCACCTAAACACCAAACTAGGTTGCTGCGGCTGGGCCGTTGTCTCCATCCCTCCGGCCGCGAGCTCGGAAGGCGTCCAGAGCTACACGCATGGCAGCAATGACAACCTCCTCCTCCCTGATGAGCTCGTCGATCTTCTCGTGTAATGCTAGCACATTCTCATGGAAGGGCATGGCTTCAAACTCCTCTACAAAGACTCTTAGAGTGCTCCTAGTCATCGTGAAAGAGGTAGAAGAAGAAGAGAGGGTTGCAAAAGAAAATGTGAGTCTAAATGATCTCTACGCTAGCCTATTTATAAGCCAAGAAGTCTGAAAGACGCGACTATTAACTAGGGTTTAAACGGGTGAAAGGTTAAGCAAAGGTCACATCTCTTTAAACACTCTAACGCATGCAAAAGAGATTACACGGTGTCCTAGACTAATGTTTGCACAAATACACGCAAGCGTACGTGGTCACAAGTAATATAGATTTAAGTCAAGTTCGTTCCCACAGAGATCTGGTTTAGGTTTCAATTCAGTTAATGCACTTATGCAACAATATATGGTTTTTATTCACTGCTAAGACAATTAACAAGATTTAGTTTTGATTAACTAAATTTAACTAAAAAGCAAATTAACAAACTAAGAATTAATTAACTAATGAGAATTTGAATCGAGGTACTTATGCTAGAGAAAACATGGGATCCTAACTTCATTAAATACTTTGCTTAGATCTGACGCCTTTAATCACTATATGCAATGGTTATGATATCTGATCGGACAACACGAAACAAGTACACGCTACCTATAAGTATACGTATACCAAACTACTCATACATCCACAAAAGAGATAGAAGATGAATAGACACCAATTATGCTTAGACCCTATATGTGTATAGAATTTGAAAACATAACGGTTGAAGAACAAGTTATCCATAAAGATCACACTGGGCAGAGTAAGATAGTTCAAATTACACTACG
Source organism: Saposhnikovia divaricata (assembly GCA_036435485.1). NCBI lineage: Eukaryota > Viridiplantae > Streptophyta > Magnoliopsida > Apiales > Apiaceae > Saposhnikovia > Saposhnikovia divaricata. Next base: position 21,120,533 of record JAZHRN010000131.1, read on the forward strand.
AATCATGTTGATAAACAATCATGAAACTATGCTAGCATGGCAAGTTCTAAATCTCAAGATCCACTTTCACTTCACAAGAGATTAACAGATTAGACGTTAGCTACGCATCTAACAATTAAGTATAACCATACGAGGATATCAATATACATCACACACAGATCTTTAAAGCATCAAAATACTAAAGCTCCATAAATAAATCCGTTAGAATCCCATGACAACGATTAGTTCATAATCGAACGGCTCGTCACCATGGGATCTGATGAAAACATGATAGTAAACGAAGTATTTAAGATTACAAATAAACTAGAGTAATGAGTTAAGAAAACAAATCCGAAATCCAGAGTATCGCCTAATTTAGAAGAATACAAAAGTAGATCTGAATCTCCGAATGCTGTCACGTCCTTCGGAATCCATCTCCAAGTCTGACTCTCTATATCTAGCTCTCTATGTGTTAATTCTAAGTACTGGTACCAATTACTGTTGGGTTTCATGGAATCAAACGCATCGGAAAACGCAAAAATAAAATAAAACTGAAACCCACCACAAGGATCCATGCGAGAATTGTATATTTAATTCGTGGTTATTAGAAATCATTACCTTAAAGAGCTTTTCGATGTCTGAGAGTGAAGAAAGGTTTGTTCGATCACAACGTATCCCGCACGAGCGATGTATGCCTCTATGGTATCCACGCGAACGCTTTCTCGAAGGAATTGCAGTGTATTAGCACCAAGAACTCGATTTTCTCCTCTTCTTTCTCTCTCACCTTTTTTCTATTATGGTTTATTGTTTTTAATAATAAAAACGTGTAACCTAGCAGCCTACCAAGAGAGAGTTATATAGCTGGAGATTAAAAATGAAATTCAACTATAATCTCTTTTAGAGTTTTGTATAAATCCAAATTATGTTAATTCTCATCTTATTAAGTCTTACTTAATAAGCAAGCTACTGAATATTGAATTTATAATAATTCAAATTTTGTTTATTTAATTAATCAAGTCAATACTTAATTAATTAATTAACAATTCGAATTATCATTTTAATTTAAATCCGACTATTTAAATTAAATTATCCTTCAAGCGCTCTTGTCTGTGACCCTATAGGTTATTATTATATTGGCAACAATTTTATTTAATAAATAAAATCGTAAACAATGAGCGGCATCTAGTAATACATCATTGTTACCCAAATAATAATAATTAAATCGGTGAATCGATTTCGCCTTTCGTGAACAATGTTCTATGTAATATAATCCCTTTAACCATGATATTATAGATTAAAATGGAGGCATGGAATGTGTCATCCTCGTCATAATTTAATCTTTATTTTCTTGATCGATAAGTAGACTATTCAAACAAATCATTATTTGAGCACGGTCATGCATTTCATAGTCTCACTCAAACAAGAGGCCAATAATATCACTTTTATATGTTAAGGAGGGTTAAATTCCATCTAGATCATTCACATTTCTCATACGATTCATAAAATACCCAATACTACCTTTATCATTACCCGTTTAAAGATAACCTTTGATAGAATCAAAATATATTAATTCTCGTATAGAAATGTAATGACTTTAGGTCTAAGGATCATTACATCATTATCACATTGAGATTCATAATGACACATTTATTCATTCCATGTCGAATCTCATAGTGGGTCTATCCAGTACATCGTACTCATACATGTACCTATGCATTGACTTTAGTATCACTATACCTATGATCAATGAGAAGTGATCATCAGTCAATCAACATACTAGTCTCGATGTATTATTATTGTCCCAATAAGAATAATACTTGACTAGGGATATTTAAGATTATTATACTGTATATTATCTCATATTAATATAGTTCGTATCAATAATCTAGGGACATTTATTATACTAACAATTATATCGCAGTAAATACAAAGCATAATAAAACATCAATATAATCAAAATAGAAAATAAATGTCAATAACATAGTTTAAATAAACTGAAATGTATTGCCTCTAGGGCACCTGAACTTACAATTACAATGCTAGGACATGTTTATATAGGCCCTAGAAATCTTTTCTAGCAAGAAAAGTCCTAAAATAGTAATTTAATTCGAAACATGATAGAAAACAGAATTTTCCAGGATGTCTGGCGCTGCCAGCGCTACCACGGCACAGCCAGCGCTGCCTTCTTCTTTCCTGGCACAGCCTGCACTGGTCAAACTGCTGCTTCTTGATTTTCTGCATTTTTTTCTTCGTTCTGCCTCCGCTTTCTTCCGTTCCTTTTGCGTTAGCTCCCATCTTCAATCCTTTTGACTTATGATCTTCATGGTAACTTAATGCAAGATTCCATTCTTCATTCCAATGCTCAAATTCAACTTCAAGATTGACGAAAAACACCAACACTAGTCGACATTTCACGAACCTGCACAACTAGACAAAAACACATTAAAAACACAACAAACTTGAGGCCAAGTGAATCAATTCAAGTCGATATGGAACGCTCCAAGTGGATATAAAATCCATTTATCACACCCCCAAATTTAAACCGATGCTTGTCCTCAAGCATAAACAAATATAATTATATACAACTAACTAGTACCACTTCCGTAGGTGATCACGGTTGCATTTGGCTTATGCAACAAGCCCTTTAAACCCCTAGGTAGCCCTAGTGGACGAGTGAGGTCTCGTGAGGGCCTATAGTGAATGTACCCACAAAATCCATCTAACTAAACAATGCAATGCATGAATGCAACTAATATGAAAATGCAATGATCCCCCTTTAACTAACCAAAACCAACTAGCAAGCAAATATCTCAAAGAATGGAACCAAATCCAAATAGAGCTCGACTAAGTCCCCGTATACTAACAATGCATGAACAGAAACGTGCGTGTGTGTGATGCTCATCAGATATACTCCTAACACTATATCTAAATCAAACCCATTTTTCGCCAAGACAATCACAGGTTTATAAATAAAATAGACGGTAAACAACTACTAACAACTACGATACATAGTAATATACACAACTACGACACCTAGGAACACCTCCATCATCATTTGAGCTAGACAGGAATTCATGCTTTATTACTAAAAACTACGACACATAGTAATATACACAACAACGCATGATTATTTAACCGTGCAATGGATGAGACCCCAAGTGGCTTATATAATAATACCCATGTAGCGAGCGTTAGGTTAATGGATCCCAGACTATAAAAGCCTTAGGTCACTAGGCACAAAGTCCCCTAGAACTTAATTGCTCGAGTATTAAAGAGCTCACCTGGTTAATTCTGCATTTAACCAATTAAACTTTTGACTTTTTTTTTCTGCTTTTTTTTCTTTTTTTTTAACACAACTAACTTGGAATGAGTGCGTTTCGCTCCATCTCATCCAACCCTAGACTACTCATAATATATGAGCCGGCTACTATCCATTTGACGCCTAGCCATTATTGACAACTATTAACAATTAGCATGAAATCTCTGGTTTCCCCCAAACTTATACTTTAGTGCACCTACGCCATCAAGCGAATAACGAAAATTCTAAATATAAACAAGTGATTAAATCTAAAACAACCAAACAAGCATGACCTCCACCTAGCCCAAAAGCAAACGATGAGACTGTGTAAAGATTGTGTTTCCGAAGCATGCAAATCATTTTCATAAGAACTATAAATCAACCCTCTATTCATCATTACCACACTCAATTAGACATCTACCTACCAATCAGAATTAGCTCCTCCTAAGGGATCATGAAATATGCATGCTATGCATATGCAACTAAAATGAACTCACATGGTATAGAAACAAAATAAAAAAACGTCCTATATGAAACAAACATGCAATAATACGAAAAAAACATGAATGAATTACTACTAACAAGCAAAATGAGTTCCTATATGAACAAATGACACACCAACACTACTTATCCCCAAATCACCCCAAAACTTAGAATATTCAATGTCCCCATTGAAGGTAATACAAGGGATAGTAGACATACCTAATCATCGGCAGGGCCACCCTCCTCGGGTGATGAATCTGGTGATGGATAAGTGGCATGAGCTCCAAAAACAGGCCTAGTGACCTCTACACCCTCCTCACAAAAATAGTATTCCAGAATTATGAAGAATTGGGGAAAATGCTCTTTTATTTGAAAGCAGGAAATCCATGGGTTGCCTCCCAGGAAGTGCCTTTGTTTAAAGTCTTTAGCTAGACATGGCAATGGCTTTTTCTCTTGAAAATTTCTACACCATATCTCTTTATGGCCATTTAATTATCTTTTCCGGGGCTACATCCTTGATGACAAGTTTCATCCTTCTTTGCTCCTCAAAAGTGTCAGTAGCATTGTTCTCTTCACTACCTGACAAGTTAGCAACAATAATAATAGGCAAAGTAGATGATTGACCCAAATATGCATACCTCGGGTGATTTGGTGGTTTAAGCTCGAGTTTGGAAGCCTCTTCAACATGATGATTTTCATTATTAATTACCAAAGACTGATCACGAGTGGAAATAGACGGATTAGGAACGGAAGTGGGTGGTTCACCAATAGAAGTCTTAACAACAGATTTAGGATAAAAAGAACTCTCCTCAAGTTGAATTTCATGCTTAGAACAAATAGCATTCAACTCCTCTAACATCTCATCAGAAGTAAAATTCCTATACAACTCATGAAGATCTTTATTACCCTCATACTTTAACAAAACATCTTTCTCAAGAAAAGACTCAATTGAACTATCCTCAAGATTTGACCATGAACCCTGCGTGTAGCCGTGTTGGAGAGACAGTGGAAACTTTGACCAAGACAAGGCGCGGTATATCTTGCGTATCGCAGGGAAGCCCAGCCACTGGGTCTTACCGCACGGTTAGCATGATTTACATGCCGGTGTTGACCATGGGGCTGGTCGGCCGGTCCTGGTATATAATCCAGGCAGGCTAGCGTGTCCTGAACAACACGTTTTTTTTGACCAAGATTTGACCATGAAACAACCTCATCAATCAGCACCTGAGAATCCCAAAGATCAGCCATGCCTAATTCCTCATCTTCAGTATCAGACTTTCCTTATAAAACAACATCTAATGGATCCGACTTCAACATCTGATCAAACACTTTATTCTGGCCAGTATCAACCCCTTCCACTGTAAAACACTCTTCATTCTCTGCAGGAAATCTCATGGCCTTGAACATATTAAAAGAGACAGTCTGATCGTGCACTCTCATTGTGAGCTCTCCTTTCTGAACATCTATCAAAGTACGGCCAGTAGCGAGAAAAGGCCTTCCCAAGATGATGGGAATCTTCTTATCTTCTTCAAAATCAAGAATTACGAAATCCACAGAGAAGATGAGTTTATCAACTTTTACCAATACATCCTCCACGATACTTCTAGGATAAGTGATGGACCGATCAGCCAGCTGTAAAGAGATATTTGTAGGTTTAGGATCGGGCAGACCAAGTTGCATGAAAATAGACAGAGGCATGAGATTGATGCTAGCTCCCAAGTCACATAAACACTTGTCGAATGAAAGATTTCCAATGGTGCATGGTATGGTAAATCTTCCTGGATCCTTAAACTTCGGTGGCAATTTCTGTTGCAGAACCGCACTACACTCCTCTGTCAAAGCAACAGTTTCCAATTCCTCGAGTTTTAGCTTCCGTGATAGAATACCCTTCATGAACTTTGCATAGCTCGGCATCTGTTCAAGAGAATACCCTCTAGAAACTTAGCAAACTACTTGTCCAACTTCTTCTTCTGGAGCCTTTTAGGATATGGAGGAGGAGGATAGATCTAATTATTCTTCATAGATTGCTCCGGAATAGACTTTTCAACAGACTTCTTGCTCTTTTCCACTTCACCGTTCAACTGATCAACCACCAAGTCAGATTTCTCAATTTCTGGTGCTGCAGATTTTTCAACCTGCTGATTCTGAACTTCTTCATCTTCCTTAGCTGCTGATTTCTGATCGGTTGTAACCTTTTCGGATCTTAAAGTAATTGCCTTCACCTGCTCTTTGACTTCCCTCTTGCCTGGATTAGCTTCAGTATCACTCGGAAGAGTTCCTTGTGGCCTATTCAACAATGCATTAGCAATCTGACCAATCTGGTTCTCCAAGGTCTTGATAGAAACTGCTTGGCTCTTTCACATCAACCTCAATTCCTCCAGTTCAGATTTTTCAGAAAAAGATTGCCCCACACTTGCATGAGGCTTCTGTTGAAATCCAAGAGGCTAAAATTGTTGCCTCGGAGCACACTGCTGCTGATAACTTTGATTAAATGGCTTAGCTCCATATTGCTGACCCTGAAACTGCTGATAAGGCTGTTGTTGTTGAGCACCTTAATTGTTGCTCCAGCTGAAATTAGGATGATTCCTATTGTTGGGATGATAGACGGCTGGAGCTGGTTGTTGTGGCCTCTGAAAATTGTTAACAAACTGCGCCGACTCATTAGATATGGCACACTGATTCATCTCATGTGCACCCGCACATAGCTCACAAACACTAGCCACTTGCTGAACTCCATAGTTAGTAAGAGAATCCACCTTCATCGTCAAAGCCTTCAACTGAGCTGTTATAGCTGTAGCTGCATCCACTTCCAGAATTCCTGCTACTTTGCCTTGAGATAGTTTCTGAGTTGGATTTTGATATTCGTTAGCAGCCATCGTCTCAATTAGCTCATAAGCTTCATCGTAGCTCTTAGCCCATAAACCTCCACCTGATGCTGCATCTAGCAATGGTCTAGATTGTGCTCCCAGCCCATTATAGAAACCATTAATCACAATCCAGTCTGGCATACCATGATGAGGACACTTCCTAAGCATCACCTTATAGCGCTTCCAAGCTTCACATAAAGATTCACCAGATTGTTGTGCAAATTGAGTCAGAACGTTCCTGATTGCTGCTGTTTTATCCATGGGGAAGAATTTAGTGAGAAACTTCTGAGCAAGATCCTCCCATGTCGTAATAGAACCGGCTGGTAAAGAATGTAACCAGCCCTTAGCTTTATCCCTCAAAGAGAATGGGAAAAGTCTCAATTTGACAGCATCTTCCGACATACCGTTGAACTTGAAAGTATCGCAGATCTCGATGAAGTTGCGAATATGCATGTTAGGATCTTCCATTGGAGCACCCCAAACTGAACTGAATTCTGTACCATTTTAATCGTACCAGGCTTGATTTCAAAGGTATTAGCTGCAATGGCTGGTCTGACAATGCTAGATTGGATGTCATTGATTTTAGGTTGAGAATAGTCCTTCAAAGCCTTAGTTGTTGCTGCTGGTTCTCCCATATCTTTAACTTCTGCAAGTTCTTCTTCTTCCAATTTTTCCCCACGAGTTTGAGAACATGTTCGCATACACGCTCAAGTACCTAAAACACCAAGAAATAAACAACTATGTAAGAAATAATCCGAGTCAGTGAACTCTAATGACCACTGATGACAAGCACATAAACTAAAAATAAAATACCAATGATCCCTGGCAGCGGCGCCAAAAACTTGTTTGCACTAATACACGCAAGCGTACGTGGTCACAAGTAATATAGATTTAAGTCAAGTTCGTTCCCACAGAGATCTGATTTAGGTTCCAATTCAGTTAATGTACTTATGCAACAATGTATGGTTTTTATTCACTGCTAAGACAATTAACAAGATTGAGTTTTGATTAACTAAATTTAACTAAAAAGCAAATTAACAAACTAAAGATTAATTAACTAATGAGAATTTGAATCGAGTTACTTATGCTAGAGAAAACATGGGATCCTAACTTCATTAAATACTTTGCTTAGATTTGATGCCTTTAATCACTATATGCAATGGTAATGATATCTGATCGGACAACACGAAACAAGTACACGCTACATGTCAGTATACGTATACCAAACTGCTCATACATCCATAAAAGAGATAGAAGATGAATAGACACCAATAATGCTTTGACCCTATATGTCTATAGAATTTAAAAACATAACGGTTGAAGAACAAGTTATCCATAAAGATCACACAGGGCAAAGTAAGATAGTTCAAATTACACTACGAATCATGTTGGTAAACAATCATGAAACTATGCTAGCATGGCAAGTTCTAATTCTCAAGATCCACTTTCACTTCACAAGAGATTAACTGATTAGACGTTAGCTACGCATCTAACAATTAAGTATAACCATACGAGGATATCAATATACATCACACACAGATCTTTAAAGCGTCAAAATACTAAAACTCCATAAATAAATCTGTTAGAATCCCATGACAACGATTAGTTTATAATCGAACGGCTCGTCACCATGGGATCTGATGAAAACATGATAGTAAACGAAGTATTAAAGATTACAAATAAACTAGAGTAATGAGTTAAGAAAGCAAATCCGAAATCCAGAGTATCGCCTAATTTAGAAGAATACAAAGGTAGATCTGAATCTCTGAATGCTGTCACGTCCTTCGGAATCCGTCTCCAAGTCTGACTCTCTATCTATAGCTCTCTTTGTGTTTATTCTAAGTACTGGTACCAATTAAAATGCTAGGACATGTTTATATAAGCCATAGAAATCTTTTCCAGCAAGAAAAGTCTTAAAAAAGTAATTTAATTCGAAACAAGATAGAAAACAGAATTTTTCCAGGATGTCTGGCGCTACCACGGCGCAGCCAACGCTGCCTTCTTCTTTCCTGGAGCAGCCAGCACTGCAAATGGCGCAGCCTGCGCTACTCAAACTGCCGCTTCTTGATTTTCTGCATTTTTTTCTTCGTTCTGCCTCCGCTTTCTTCCGTTCCTTTTACGTTAGCTCCCGTCTTCAATCCTTTTGACTTATGATCTTCATGGTAAATTAATGCAAGATTCCATTCTTCATTCCAATGCTCAAATTCAACTTCAAGATTGATGAAAAACACCAACCCTAGTCGACATTTCACGAACCTGCACAACTAGACAAAAACACAACAAACTTGAGGCCAAGTGAATCAATTCAAGCCGATATGGAACGCTCCAAGTGGATATAAAATCCAATTATCAACTAATCCTGGCAGATCATTTAGAAAGAATAAAATGTAAAATATTATGTGTGTAACTTGTTCCAAAATCATTTAAGTCTTACGGCTTGAGTCTAATCAATCGAGACAAATAATTCTAGAGTACAAATCACACAAAGCATTCGATTACTCTGGATAAATGATAAAACAATTAAATGACATCAACAAATAATTAATCCATTCGATATCTTAAATATTAACCATTTGATATTATCTGAATGTTAACTAATTCGATATCTCTTAGTAATTGACTAGTCGATATCTCTAGCAGGAAGGCTAGTTCGATATCTCTTAGGGAATCAACTAATCGATATCTCAAGCATAACATTCATTCGATAACTCAAATGAGTGAATATATTTATCCGATATCTTCAGGAAACTAAGTGTTCAATATCTCCAGAGTAATCAAGCAGATAAGCAAATAAAACAGATAAAATCCCGAGAATAAAATTCACTGGCTGCAACTAATTGAACAGATATTTAAAGATTATGAAAAGTTTAACATACCAAGCTCACTTACCAACCTTGAGAATGTTGCATCATCCAGAGATTTAGAGAAGATATCTGTCAATTTTTTCTCACTTGGAACAAAATATAGTTCCACAGTACCTTCCATCACATGCTCCTTGAAGAAATGGTATCTGATGTCTTTGTGCTTGGTTCTTGAATGCTGCACTGGGTTCTCAGAAATTGCAATTGCACTGGTGTTGTCACAGAAAATTGGAATCTTCTCAACCTTAACTCCATATCAAGCAATTGATTTTTCATCCATAAAATATGTGCACAACAACTTCCAGTTGCTATATACTCAGCCTCTACAGTTGATGTAGAAGCTGAATTTTGCTTCTTACTGAACCATGAAACCAGCTTGTTTCCTAAGAATAGATAGGTGCCTGTGGTACTTTTTCTATCCATCTTACTACCTGCATAATCTGCATCTGAATAGCCTATTAGATCAAAGCTAGAATCTCTAGGGTACCAAATGCCAAGGTTTGGTGTTCCCTTAAGATACCTGAAAATCTTTTTAATAGCTATTAAATGAGATTCCCTAGGATCAGCTTGGAATCTAGCACATAAACATGTAGCAAACATAATATCTGGTCAACTTGTAGGTAAATATAAAAGAGATCCAACCATGCCTCTATAGCTTGAAATGTCCACCTTCTTTTCCTTAGTATTCAACTCAAGCTTAGTGGCAGTGGCCATGGGTGTTTTTGCAGAAGAGCAATCTGCTAAGTCAAATCTTTTTAAAAGATCATGTACATATTTAGTTTGACTTATAAAAATTCCCTCATTTACTTGTTTAACTTGTAAACCAAGAAAATAAGTTAATTCACCCATCATGCTAATTTCAAAGGCATACGACACAGCCTATTTGTAGTTCGAGGACTCAACTCAATTTAAATTAGTATGTAACAGTAAATAATAAATATGAACTGTCCAGGAATCTCAGGATGTTTAATATGTCAGAAGAAAAAGATCAAAGTTACTCTAAAGACTTGAAGATTTACTACATTGAAAGAAGCTCAGACATCTGATTAAGCCTCAGTGAAGTATTCCATAATAAGTGGATTTGTTTATAAGACAGAGACTTCTGTTGTGATAGGTTCAGAAAGAGTACAGTGGAATATAGAAAGAGATGAGAAGAGAAATGGAATCACACTTTGTTAGGTCCGATAAGATTGTAGAAGGGGGGTTGAATACAATCTATATTCTTTTTTCGAAATTTGTTCTTTAAATAAAATTTATTTTAAACAAATTTGTGTGGAATAATATAACACAAATTTCAAGTTGAATATAACAATATATTAACTTGATGGGTGTTACAAAATCAGTCCAAATGATTATCAAGTAATTAATAACTAATTAGAAAATTCAACATGAACTTTGCTAATTTAGTTAATAAAAATCAAGATATCAATTTGTGAACTAGGAAACTTAATTCGCTAGTAGTACAAGAATCACAAGTAAACAAGTTCCAATGGATAGAATATTACAACTGAGATGAACTTGAATTTACAGAATTTAATTTGTAAGTGTTCTTGAGCTTGAGAGAGAGAGATATAGGCTGCTGTGTATTTTTTTATGTTATGTTCGACTGATTCTTCTTCTTCTGCAATCTGCTGCCTTTTATAACACAGCCATAGTCATATTGCTTTGTTTCAACTGATATAACAATCAGTTACCAATAATATGACATTCGGTATGACTATCCAATGCAAGTAATATGACTCTCTCTTTAAATATAACTTTCGGTATGACTATCTCCTTGAATGAGATATGACTGTCCAATCCAATATAACATTCAGTATTACTATCTCCTCGAATGAAATATGACTGTCCAGTTGAACTGAATATGACTGTCACACTTGAACTGAATATGACTGTCACACTTGAACTGAATATGACTATCGGTATAACTATCCTTTGATAGTTATATTATCATATTTTGCAGCTTATAATTAATCAAATGATTTATAAAAATCATTTAAATAATTATTTCTTTTTCATATTAATTCTAATTTAATTAATCTAATAATTACTTTAATAAATATATTAATTCTGATAGAATTAATTTATTTATTTAAATTAATTATTTGATTTAATTAATTAAAGTAGAATTAATACAAATCCTTTAATAGTCAATACTTCACTGTGAACCACGTAATTATAATAAGGAACATTCACTGGATCGATGTTGACGCTCGATGTACTGTCTGGTTCATGTACGACTAACTCCAATCTCTGTTCTTCATCTTGACTTTAAACTGTGGTCTTTTTCTATTCTTCACTCTCTTCAATCATTCGGTACTGATATTGTTTCTTATCACTTACAGAAATCTCTGTCCTTTAAATGAATCCATGTGTTTCAATGCTACCTTGACGCTTGATCAGATAACTGAATCTTCTTCCAGTGTAAAACATCAAAACTATAGATTGACTTGTTGATTTTTCTTCTGACAGCTATCATCTTTTGAGATTCCTGTGACAGTTGATATTATTTACTTATTACAATCTAGTTTAATTGGATTAGGATCCTCAAACTACAAATAGGCTGAGTCATATGCCTTTCAATCTCCCCCTATTTGTTTGTTAGACAATAACAAGCAAATACCTAGAGGATTCTTCAACTAATCCCAATTAAACAAGTAAAGGAAAAAACTTTAAATGCTAAGTAAATAATGGAAAAGTTCTGGTTCATATTTAACATTATCCAGATTCAAACAGAAAAGATAAATACAAGATAGATGATCCTCTAGACTGATCATATAAGACAATTATCCTATCTTGTTCTATCAAAGCTCTAATGATATAACTTGTAGAGTTAATCTTTATTTACCACCTTCTTCCTCGTTGATTTCTCCTTCTTCTTGTTCATCCATATCAGGTAGATTCTTGATCAATTCAGAGTCAACAAGTAACTATCTTCTGGATGACACATCTGTAGGATAAACTAGTGGTATTCCAAGTTTCTTTCTCAACTCACCTTGATACTGCTTATACTTCTTCATGTTGGTCTGAGCATAGGATCTTATACGATCTGCAGCTTCAATTTTTTCTCTAGATGCAAAACCATGATTTCGAAGAGCATATTCAACATACACCAAATGTCTGGCAAGATGTGTATATAATTACTTTGTCTGAAGATTAACAGTGTGAATAACTTCTCCCTTAAGAATTTTAAGTTGTGGAGGGTTATCTATTACTTCAGGACCAGCTCTTTCAGCAAATTCTTGAAATTTTTCATGAAGTAGTATACCTAGCTCAGAAGATGTTCTGACTTTTGGTCTTAGCACCCAAAGCTCTGACAGAGATCTTGTTGGTGTATACTGAAAATATTTATTTGAAGTATATACATTTATTTCTGGCCTATTTTATTGAGAATCATTTAAATGTTTACATGTTGTCTAAATATTATATATTGTGAATAATCTAGTATCAAATGGGATAGAGAATATTAGATTATTAAATACGGTTTATATAATATAATATGGTTCACAGCACAGGTGGTGTTAGACAATCCACTGGAATGGCTGTAGTATTATTTAGATTAGTTTATATTGACTAATAAATAATACTAGTATACTTTGTGTATATTGAACAGGATCAAATTTAGAATTGTTCCCTTATACTGATTAAGAAGGTGAACTAAGATTCTATGTTATTATTAATGCTTAGGTTCTTAATCCAGATATAGTAATTGACACGTGTATATTATTTACATGCTTTGATTTATATATAAAATAATTCTTTTGATTTATTTCATTATATTTTGGGTGATGGAATAATATATATGGTGGATATTATTTATTGAAGGAATCCATGTCCTGATAATATTCGGGTTAATGATGTCCCCTTGAAAGCTCAAAAAAGATTTAATTATGTGAAACCCTGCAGGTGGATTTATTCCGGCATAATTAAATAAAGGTTGAGTGGATGATCAAGGATAAAAGATATTAATTAAATGAATTATCAGTAATTTATTTAATTAATGGACATGCGATATTTTAAACATGGGGAATTTAATAAACAAATAATATTGGAACCGAATTAATTAATTAACTTACGGTATTGGGAAAGGTAGTGCAAATATTAATTCTTTAGTGGATTGAATTAATATTTAATTACATTGGGCTATGCCCAAGATGTAATTAGAAGGCCCAACCTAATTGTCCATGATCCCTATTGTAGCCCTATATATATTCCTATTCTCTTCTTGCGAGGGTTGGTCGAAAAAATTTTGTAGCCACCCAGGAGCAAGAAGAGAGGTTAACTTGAGAAGACGAAGGCCACACTTCGCTCAAGGGAATTTGGGAATACAATAGAAGAGCGTGGAATCAACCGTTAACAAGGTGATTTTTCTATTCGTACTCGTTAATTTATTGTATCGAAAATCGCAGTGCCAAGATCTGATTGTCCCAACAATTGGCATCAAGAGCTAGGTTCAATGGTTCTGCGATTTTTGATACGATGTCCATGTCGTAATTATATATGCATGTATATAGTGGTAGGCTTGTATAATTCTTTTTTGCAGGTTGTTATCCACTATTATGGCCATGTATATTTTAATTATGTGTTTGGATCTCACGTGGTTTAATCGTGGTTATTTTGTTTGGTTTCCTCGTGGTTTATCGTGGTTGTAAAACACGAGGGTTGATCGTGTTAGAATAGATTTTACAAATTAGTTTTGTATTAGATCTATTTTTATGTAATTGTTTGATGGATTTTGTATAATCCGGGTATTTTGTAACAATTACGTGCGATCGGAAATTAAATCGGAGCAATTAAGTTTTCCGCTGCGTAGCTGATTGTTCGATTAAGCTGCTGGTAAGGAACAAAAGTCGAACAGAAACAGGTCTGGTGGCGACAGAAAGAGAAGCAGGCGCGCGTGAAAAAAAAATCTGTTGAAAGTGTGTAACGCTGGTCGGACTTGCGTTACATGTGCAAACTGCACTGTAATGCATGAAGCGCCTGCGCAACAGGGACTGGAGGTCTGTAACGCAGGAGGCTCCTGCGCAACAGACACTGTAGGGCTGTAACGCAGGCAGGAGTTGCGCAACAGCAGTTTCTTTGCAGAAATTTTTTTTACAGCAGAATACAGGGCTGCAAATATTTTTTCAAGGGGCCATAATAGTGGAATTTTTATTTTAATTTTTTCCACTGATTTTAATTATTGCTTTAATTAATTATTATGTGTGTTGTTAATTATATGTGTAATTATTTTTTAATTGCATGTTTAACATAATTAGGACGACATGGACATATTATTTATTTATTATGCTTTAATCATGTATAGCATGCTGTTATGTTATGTGTTTTGTGTATTTTGATACATGTGGACTGCGATTAAATAACATAAGGCGATGCATGCTAGATAAAATTCCTCAATTTTAAATAAAAATACTAAGTGGGTGAGGGAATTAATTAGGAATTAAATCCCAAGGTCTCCATTATTGTTTGTATGTAATTTTAACACTAAGACGAATATAAATTATATATAGTCCACCCTAACGTGGCATATGATTTATGGTGTCAGGTAGTGTTATGGATATTACTAGGACAAACTTCCTAAATTAATTACGAATATTGAAAGGTATACATGCCACACAACGTGGCATACCAAGTTTCATAGAATTCGATTAATTAGAAGGGTACCACTGATTGAATATAGATTTTTGATATTGAGAGAAAGGATGATTCTGTCTAGAAAGGGGTCTTAAGTGACGCCTCTTGACAATGCTCCCCCCGATCTGGGAATTATCCTATTATCGATTATTGATTTGAAATATTTAATGGTGGCATCCGGTCTTATTCCTATTAATTTAAGATTTGATAATGGTATACACTTAGCTATGAAAGGTAATATATAGTCCACCCAAACGTGGCGTATTATTTAGTAACAGGACCGAAGTAATATTTAAACGAATTAAGTGGTATATAGGTCACCCATCGTGGCGTACCAGATACTTATGGTGTTTAAATATTAGTGCATTAATTTTAATTAATTGTTAGAGGAAACCAATAGGATTTAAGATTTATGCAACTATCTGATTATGTGTTACATGTATGATTCTCAGGATTAGATCATTATGGGCTTTAATCCACTATTCACCATACTTAAGGATAACAAACTTACTGGACCGAACTATATTGAATGGAAACGTAATTTGGACATAGTGTTGACTGCTGAGGAGTACAAATTTTGTACTTATGAACCCAAGCCAGATCAGCCTGCTGAAGATGCTAGTGAAAGTGAGAAGGAGTATTATAATCGGTGGGTTAAGGCTGATGAGATGTCGCGATGTTACATTCTGGCAGCAATGTCGGGTGTTTTGCAGCATCAGCATCAGGCTATGCCCACTGCTTCAGATATGCTCTTTAATCTCAAGGAACTTTTTGAAGAACAGAATAGGGCTGCTAGGCAAGTAGCAATGAAAGCTTTAATGAACACTCAGATGGCTGAAGGAACACCTGTAAGGGATCATGTTCTCAGGATGATGTCTCATCTGAATGAGATGGAGATCCTTGGTGCTGATATTGATGGGGAAACCCAGATCGATATCATCCTTATGAGTCTGCCCAAAAGTTTTGAGCAGTTCCCCTTGAATTACACCATGAACAAAAGGATGTATAGTCTCGCGGAACTTCTGACAGAACTTCAGGCAGCTGAAGGACTCTTTAAGCAGAATGTTCAAGTGAATGTGGCTGAGAAAGCTTCTTCCTCTAAGCCGAAAGGCAAGAAGAAGAAAAAGGTTCAGACACAGAAAGCTGGAAAGGTTGCTAATGCAGTGGGAGTTCAAGGTGCTGTGAAAAAGCCTAAGGGCAAGTGCTTCAGGTGCAAGCAGTCAGGTCACTGGAAACAGGATTGTCCTCTTCCTAAGAAGACAAACAATACTGGTATGTCTCTTTCTCTAGTTACAGAAACATATATAGCGGCTATATCTACAAGCACTTGGTGTGTAGATACAGGAGCCACTGACCATGTTTGTAACTCTATGCAGGGGTTCCAGCAATCCAAAATGCTTAGAGATGGCGAGATATATGTGTTCATGGGAGATGCTACGAAAGTAGCAGTAGTTGCAGTTGGAATAATTGCATTATCTTTTGGCGATGATAGGATTTTGGTTTTGAACAATTGTCTTTATGTACCTTCGTTTAGAAGGAATTTAATTTCGGTTTCTAAACTTTCCATGGATGGTTATATTGTTTGTTTGGATCGTAATGTTTCTATTATGATGAATAAACGAGTTATATGTTCTGGTACATTGCAAGACAATTTATATATTATTAATCCTGTCCAACCAATGCTGCAACAAAAGGAAACTAATAACATTCTTTCTAGCTCAAATAAAAGAAAGAAACCTTCTGAATTGAACCAAACATATCTTTGGCACTTAAGATTAGGTCATATTAACTTGAGGAGGATTCAAAGACTGGTAGTAGATGGGCCATTAGGCTCGTTGGCAGTGGAGCCATTTCCAGTTTGCGAATCCTGCTTGGAAGGTAAGATGACTAATAGGCTTTTTAAAGCAAAGGGGAATAGAGCTAAAGAAGTGTTAGAATTGGTTCATACTGATTTATTTGGACCTATGAGTATCCAAGCAAGAGGAGGTTATGAGTATTTTGTCACTTTCATTGACGATTATTCTAGATATGGGTACATTTATTTGTTGCGCCGTAAGTCTGAGTGCTTTGAAAAATTCAAAGAGTACAAAGCAAGTGCGGAGAAGCGACATCTTGGAAAATGTATCAAGTCACTACGATCAGATCGTGGTGGCGAATACTTGCTTGGAGAATTTAGGGAATATTTATTAGAAAATGGGATTGCATCCCAGTTTTCTGCACCTGGCACACCTCAGCAGAATGGCGTAGCAGAGAGAAGGAATCGGACTCTTTTAGAGAGTGTTAGATTGATGATGAGTTATTCAGATTTACCCAAGTCGTTCTGGGGATATGCTATAGAAACAGCGGCTTACCTTCTGAACTTGGTACCTTCTAAGTCGGTTCCCAAGACTCCAATAGAATTGTGGACTGGTAGCAAACCAAGTCTAAGACATATTCAGATTTGGGGTTGTCCAGCACATGTGCTGAACAAGAACACGACTAAGTTAGAATCTCGTACAGAAGTAAGGCTGTTTGTAGGCTATCCCACGGGAACGAAAGGTTATTCATTTTATAGTCCTAGGGATCGAGATATCATTGTTAGCACCAATGCTAGATTATTAGAAGAATACAATATAATTAACCATAAACCCATGAGTAGTATCATTTTAGAGGAACTAGTGGGAGGGACAGATAATCCCCAAGTGCCAATAGTACAAGTAGAACAGCCACAAGAAAATGCACAACTTAACACTAATACTGCACCAGTGCCTCGTCGTAGTGGGAGGGTTGTTCAACAACCAGATAGATTCATGTTTTTGGGAGAGTCCTCGGACTTGGTCTCTGGCGAACATGATGAGGATCCCAGGACATACGAAGAGGCAATTCTAGATAAAGATGAAGATCTATGGCAAAACGCAATGGAATCTGAGATGGAATCTATGTATTCCAATCAAGTTTGGGAGCTCGTGGAACCACCCAAAGGTATAAAACCCATTGGATGTATGTGGATCTACAAGAAGAAAAGAGGATCTGACAAAAAGGTGAAAGCCTGGAAAGCACGACTTGTTGCGAAAGGGTATACTCAGAAAGAAGGGATCGATTATGAGGAAACCTTTTCGCCGGTTGCTTAAGTCGATCCGGATTCTTTTATCTATAGCAGCTCATCTCGATTATGAGATTTGGAAAATGGATGTCAAGACAGCTTTCCTTAATGGAAGTCTTGAGGAAACCATCTATATGCAACAACCAAAAGGATTCATTAAGGAAGGCCAAGAGCATCTTGTTTGTAAGCTTAAGAGGTCTATTTATGGACTAAAACAAGTTTCTAGGGACTGGAATATTCGTTTTGATCAGGCAGTCCAGTCATATGGATTTGATCAAAGTCCAAGCGAATCATGTGTTTATAAGAGAAGTGAGGGTAATGCAGTGGTTTTTCTAGTACTGTATGTAGATGACATTTTACTCATTGGAAACAATGTTAAGATGTTGTCATCAGTAAAGGCATGGTTGTTCAAACAATTTGAAATGAAGGACTTAGGTGAAGCAGCATACATCCTTGGGATCAAAGTAATAAGGGATCGCAAGAAAAGGATGTTGGCTTTATCTCAAGAGCCCTACATTGATGAAGTATTAGCTCGTTTTAACATGCAGAACTCTAAGAAAGGTTTTCTACCTTTTAAACATGGAGTGGCTCTATCCAAGGAGTAGTGTCCTTCGACACCTAAGGATATAGAGAGCATGAAAGCAGTTCCTTATGCTTCGGCATGTGGAAGCTTAATGTATGCTATGTTATGTACGAGGCCTGACATCTGCTTTGCTGTAGGCATGGTTAGTAGATATCAGTCGAACCCAGGTCAGGAACATTGGAGTGCAGTAAAAACTATACTCAAGTACCTGAGAAGGACTAAGGAGTATATGTTAATTTACAAGGCCTCAGATCTATTTCCTTTGGGATATACTGATTCAGATTTCCAATCAGATAGGGATAAGAGGAAATCGACCTCGGGATATGTTTTTACTTTGGGAGGTGGAGCCGTTATATGGAGGAGTGTAAAGCAGAAATGCATTGCAGACTCTACCATGGAAGCCGAGTACGTGGCGGCCTCTGAGGCTGCAAAGGAGGTTGTATGGTTCAGGAACTTCCTTTTGGACTTGGATGTGGTACCTAATTTGCTTAGGAGCTTGACAGTGTATTGTGATAACACTGGTGCTGTGGCAAATTCGAAGGAACCGCGAGATCACAAAGCAGCTAAACATATTGAACGTAAGTATCATCTCATACGAGGAATCATAAAGCGAGGAGATATAGTTGTGGCTCACATATCATCAGAAGACAACCGGGCAGATCCTTTCACAAAGAGCCTGCCAGCCAAAGTTTCTGACAGGCATGTGGAAGCGATAGGAGTCAGATGGATGGACACATAGGTTTTGTGTAATAGTGGATTAAATAAACACTGATATACTCATAGAATATTTTGAGTATAAGTGGGAGATTGTTGGTGTATACTGAAAATATTTATTTGAAGTATATACATTTATTTCTGGCCTATTTTATTGAGAATCATTTAAATGTTTACATGTTGTCTAAATATTATATATTGTGAATAATCTAGTATCAAATGGGATAGAGAATATTAGATTATTAAATACGGTTTATATAATATAATATGGTTCACAGCACAGGTGGTGTTAGACAATCCACTGGAATGGCTGTAGTATTATTTAGATTAGTTTATATTGACTAATAAATAATACTAGTATACTTTGTGTATATTGAACAGGATCAAATTTAGAATTGTTCCCTTATACTGATTAAGAAGGTGAACTAAGATTCTATGTTATTATTAATGCTTAGGTTCTTAATCCAGATATAGTAATTGACACGTGTATATTATTTACATGCTTTGATTTATATATAAAATAATTCTTTTGATTTATTTCATTATATTTTGGGTGATGGAATAATATATATGGTGGATATTATTTATTGAAGGAATCCATGTCCTGATAATATTCGGGTTAATGATGTCCCCTTGAAAGCTCAAAAAAGATTTAATTATGTGAAACCCTGCAGGTGGATTTATTCCGGCATAATTAAATAAAGGTTGAGTGGATGATCAAGGATAAAAGATATTAATTAAATGAATTATCAGTAATTTATTTAATTAATGGACATGCGATATTTTAAACATGGGGAATTTAATAAGCAAATAATATTGGAACCGAATTAATTAATTAAATTACGGTATTGGGAAAGGTAGTGCAAATATTAATTCTTTAGTGGATTGAATTAATATTTAATTACATTGGGCTATGCCCAAGATGTAATTAGAAGGCCCAACCTAATTGTCCATGATCCCTATTGTAGCCCTATATATATTCCTATTCTCTTCTTGCGAGGGTTGGTCGAAAAAAATTTGTAGCCACCCAGGAGCAAGAAGAGAGGTTAACTTGAGAAGACGAAGGCCACACTTCGCTCAAGGGAATTTGGGAATACAATAGAAGAGCGTGGAATCAACCGTTAACAAGGTGATTTTTCTATTCGTACTCGTTAATTTATTGTATCGAAAATCGCAGTGCCAAGATCTGATTGTCCCAACAGATCTATCATAGAAGAACTGAAGAGATACTTTATGAGATCCAAGTTTATGACATTCAACAAAGATTAGTAGCTCACCATTCTTCGGATCAGTTGCAGTAGTTATTCTCACAATTTCTTTCTTCAAAGCTTTTAAGTACATGTCATGTACAGGGTTCTTCTTTTTAAAGCTTTCAAAAATAGCAATCACCCGACGATCATCATAGTCAGAACTTTGTGGTGAGTCTATTACCTTTTGAGCACGTTCCCATTTATCACCACTTTTGTACTTGATGTACATCTTCCTAGCTTCCAGCTTTTGAGCATGTTGCTTTTGAAGTGCTTCTTGTTCAGCCTTTTGAAGCCTTTCATTATGAGCTATCTGTTCTAGTGTCTTCTTGAGTCTTTCTTCTCTCATAGACAGATTAGCATCATTCTGTTCAAGTTATTTATTCGCTTCAAAATTCATTCTTTGTGTTTTAACAGAATCAGGAATTACTGGCTCTTCATCATCCCAAAAACTGAGATCCGGTTCATCAAATTCTTCACCAACATCAAGAAACTGCAAGTCAGCAAAAAGATCAAGGTTATCAGGTTTACCTGTATAGTAATAACCTTCTACAGGGTCATCATCATCCTGTTCTGCTGCTGCTTGAGTTATCTTCTTCTTCCCCTCACTCCTATCTTCAACTTTTTCTTTACTCACACTTCCTCCCCCTCTAGATTTCTCCCCCTTAGTTTAGGAATCCTCTACAGTTTTATGGCTTGTACCAGCTCCAGGGCCACCTTCATCACTACTTTCAAAGAATTTCTTCTCTTCTGCTGTAAGTGAGTGAGTTCTGCTAATGATATTATATAAGTGTCTCAACCCCTTTGCTTGATGATCATTTTGCCTTTCAATTTGACTGAGACGATGTTCAGTGGATAAGTGATTCTCATTTATGTTATTCTGAAGATCTTCAATCTGATTCGACATAGAAGTTATAATGAGATCTTGATCCACTGTGACATCTCCAGAGTCTACAATTGCTTGTTGTTGAGAGAGTTTGAGTGCATTGATCTTGTTGTTGAAGATAGTTCTCATGTTATCCATGTCAAACCTTAAGTTTTTATTATCCTCTTCAGCTTGAGCAAGACTTTCTTCATTTGATCAAGTTGTGCCATGAGAGATAGAGTGTTTATGTCATTGTGTGCTCTCACCTCAATAGCTCTATGAGTATCACTCACCTCACGTGCTACTGTTTCACTCAGATTTGAGGTAATCCTTACATCACTCCTCTCATATTCCTGAGCTGCATCCATTGTACCTGCACCAGAAATCACCCTAGCCTCCTCTTGGAAGGTCAGTGGTGGTGCAATGGGAGTTCGCAAATCCCTATCAACCTGTGAGGGTTCTTCTGCCGTAACAATGGCAGGCACTGTAACTTGCTCTCCTTGCATGACAATGTTTTCAGCTTCATTTAAGAAAATGTCTTCCCCCATTGTGAGTAACAGGGGTGTTCTTGAAGAAATGAAGGGGTTTATAGTTGCCACATATATAGTTTTATTTCTCTTTTGTATAGGCAAATCTGTTGTTTCACTCAAGACATCACTACTAGGGTTAGATCTTTGACTGACAATTTCTTTCTGCGACAGTGTTTGGAGAATTTAGGATTGGTGTTTGGTGCATTGATCTGGGTTTAGGGTTGTGGTTCTACAGCCCCTTGGTCACTTCTCACAATTAATTGACTATCATAAAGATATTGAGATTGCAAAGTAGTTGAGTCAAATACCTGATCATTAACATTTGCAGCATCTTCACTTTGAGTGGGTTGATCCACTGGAAGTTGAGGTTCAGGAGCAGTTAAGGGTTCAGGATCAGGTTGAGGTTCTGATTCTGGTTGATGTTCAGGAGCTTGTTCTGCTTCATGTTCTGGAGCTTGTTCAATTGCAAGTATCCCAACAACTGGTTGAGGCATAACATTTGGCAAATTTATGAATGTCGACATATATGGTGTTATGACCACTGGAACATGCAACAGAGCCTTAGAAGTATCCAACCTAGTGTAGAACTTCTTGTTTGGTTTACCAGACCATTGAACTCGATCATTTGGAAAAGGAGCAGGCTGATCCTTAGGCATAAGATGATTAAATATTAATGTGAAAAATCGAGGGTAATGACACTTAACCATTTTACCTTTCCCAAAGTTCTTTCTAGCCTTCTTCACATGATTTAACAATATAGGCCATATCAAGCTACCAAAGTTGATCCTTCTGTTATGAGAAATTGAGAAACCAATTGACTGTAACATACCTGTGATAACGGTATTGTTACTCTTGGTAGAATTGGCAAAAACCTTTGCTATGATCTCGAAGAAAATGTTCCATTCTTGAACAAGGTTGCTTTTGAGTGGACGTTTAAGATCCAGTTGACCTTGATAGTTCAGATGTGTAAAGAATTGAGTCAACTCATCAATTGATGGCGCTTCAGCAAACTGTTCAGTAGGAAGTTTCAGAGCAGCATTGAAGACAGATTCATCCACTGTATATGTCTTATCATTAAAGTTGAAAGAAAACGATCTTCCATCTGAGACAGCTGTAGTACACATTAGTTTAAGTAGACAAAATTTCATGGGAATATTTGTAGTTATAGCGTGGCTACAGATATTTTGTTCGTTCAGAAAATTTATCCAAGGCTTGAACCGATCCACCGAGCAATCCTCGGGATTAAAATATCCAATAAAATTGTGATTAACAATCTCAAAATTATTATAAGCACCAGCCATTCCAAATCAGGTATTAAAATTAAGGAATCTGCAAAATTCAACAATTAACCCAATTAATTCATAAAATTCGAATTAATAATTAATTAAAAATTCGAAAAACTGAATTCTTCACCAAAAATTCTGAAAATTTGAGGCAAAGATCTTGATACCAGTACAAACACATGTATATTTTTAGTTTTTGGAAAATCACAACCAATCTTCTTGAATTTTAGATCGAAAATTCGAAAGATTCAAACTCAAAATCACAAAAACTCAACCAAATCTTACATTTAAACCGTGATTTTGAAGATAATCGACTGGGTAATCGATTAAATTTCTTAAAATCGTGATTTGAGAGGAAAATCGGGCAGCAATTCGACTCAGTGATGTGTGTATATGTATGTATCGACTGTTGTTCTCGGTGACTTAACACGCGAGTTGGAGAGAAATAACACTGATATGACTACTGGATATAACTATCTGTTTATATACAAATCAGTTGTAATATGACTATCGGTTGATAGTCATACCGATAGTTATATTACGTGTTATCGTAATATAACTCACCTGTTCTGATAGTTATATTACAGCTAAATAACAATATTACTATAAAAAAAACACAGAATATGACAATTAGTAAAATTGTTATATCGATAGTCATATTTCGAGCAATAACACTAATATAACAATACACTAATTAAAGTTATATATACAGAATACAGTAATATGACTATCTAATTAATAAGTTATATCTAGAGTTATATCACAATAAACTTAACTAATATAACTATCAACAAACTCGAATATAACAATCAGATTGATTGTTATACCGATTGTAATATTAACAAAACAACTAATATAACTATCCTAAAATCCAAATATTAACAGAATATTTACAAGTAGCAAATTCTAACAATAAAGCAATTTAATTATTATTAAAAAATAAGCTACAAAATAGCAAAATAATTTACACTAAAATTAGAAAACCTAATAAAAATTATACAAACGATCATAGATAGTCCATTTTACAAAATCAAACATTAATAACAAAAGGACAAACACTACAAATCAAAATAAAATAAAATACTAAATATTTACATAATTATTTCTGGTGAATTAATAAATCAATAAATTTTCTAATAAAATAATTTCCATATAGAAAATTATTCAAAAAGAAACTATAATTCATTAAACATAAAAAATAATTAAACTGATTTTAAAATAATAACATTTTCAAGAAAAATAGATTTCTCATAAATTACAGCTTGTAAAATTTGAGAAAAATATTTTTAAGGAAAATGAATTACTCTAAAATTACAAGAAGTAATTAGAAATATATAAAGAAGATAATGACAATGATTTAAGAAAAAACAAGCAAAAGTATAAGTTGATAAAATAATTATACAAGTGATTTCAATAACAAATATTAACACATCAATCACTTGTAAATTATTAAAGATCAAACCTCAGATATGAACTAGTTTAATTACTAGGACTATTTAACATACCCAATTCACCAACAAGTCTGGTAAATGTGGATTCGTCAAGAGACTTAGTAAAAATATCTGCTGTTTGTTCTTCCGTAGGTATAAAAAGTAATTCCACGGTACCATTCATGACATGCTCTCGAATAAAATGATACCTGATGTCAATGTGCTTTGTTCTCGTATGCTGCACGGGATTGTTGGAGATTGCTATGGCACTTGTATTATCACACAAAATAGGAATATTGTTTAATACAAAGTCATAGTCTCTAAGTTGATTCCTAATCCATAAGATCTGAGCACAGCAGCTTCCAGCAGCGATGTATTCAGCTTCGGCTGTTGAGTTGGAAACTATCTGTTGTTTCTTACCGTACCAGGAAATAAGTCTTCCACCTAGGAATTGACAACTCCCAGATGTGCTTTTTCTGTCTACAACACTTCCTGCATAATCTGAATCTGTATATCCAACAAGGTTAAAACCAGAATCTTTAGGGTACCAGATGCCTAAGTTAGGCGTACCCTTAAGATATCTCAGGATTCGTTTAACAGCAATGAGATGAACATCTCTAGGATCCGATTGGAACCTTGCACACAAGCACATAGCATGCATAATATCAGGTCTACTTGCAGTAAGGTAAAGTAATGAGCCTATCATACCTCTGTAGCTTGTGATATCTACCTTGGCAGAATTTTCACATGCTCCAAATTTGACCGCTGTGGATGATGGTGTTCTTGGTGAAGATGAGTCCTCCATTTGATATTTCTTGAGAAGCTCTTTGACATACTTGGATTGACAGATAAATATTCGATCTGTCCTTTGACTTACTTGCAATCCAAGAAAGAACTTTAGCTCACCCATCATGCTCATTTCAAACTTACCCTGCATTAACTTAGCAAATTTCTTGCAAAGAAGATCATTAGTAGACCCGAATATTATATCGTCCATATAGATTTGGACTAATATTGTATCATTCTTATGTTTCTTTGTGAAGAGAGTTTTGTCTATGACTCCTCTAGTAAATTCATTTTCAAGTAAAAATTCAGAGAGAGTATCATACCATTTCCTTGGTGCTTGCTTAAGACCATAAATAGCCTTGAAGAGAAAGTAGACATAACCCAATAGATCTGGATATTCAAAACCAGGTGGTTGTTCTACATATACCTCTTCATCCAGCTTACCATTAAGAAAGGCACTCTTGACATCCATTTGATAAACATGAAAGTTAGAAAAGGCTGCGAATGCCAAGAATATTCTAATGGCCTCAAGTCTAGCCACTGGAGCATAGGTCTCATCATAGTCAATGCCTTCAGATTGTGAATAACCTTTTGCTACCAACCTTGCTTTATTTCTTGTTACTGCACCATCTTCATCAAGTTTGTTTCTGAATACCCACCTAGTACCAACCACTGTTCTAATTGTAGGTCTGGGTACCAGCTTCCATACTTCTTGTTGTTTAAATTGATTGAGTTCATCTTGCATAGCAATCACCTAATCAGGATCTGAAAGAGCTTCTTCAGTTTTCTTAGGTTCTATTTCAGATAGAAACCCTGAATAATTACATTGATTTTTGCAAAGCTCTTCTAGTCTTTACACCAACTTCTGGATCACCAACGATTAGCGCAAAAGGATGAGCTCTATTCCAAACAGTCTGTCTGGGAAGAATTAGTCTTGATGATTCGCCTTGTTCTTCATTGTGATGTTGAGTATGACTAGTAGATCCTTCATTAACTCCCCCTGAATTGTTGCCAGAATGATTAGATGAGTGTTCAGAAGTATGAGTGGTGTTTTCAATATTATCATAATTTTCACCACCATTATTCTGATTAGACTCATCATTGTCATTGTTGTCATTAGCATCAGCAAAAACATCAGGTGGACTATCATCATCTGAATCTAGATCTCTCATATCCTCAAAAGATAGCTTTTCATATGAATCTTCAGTTTCGATACTAGGGAGTTTAGTGTCATCAAATGTTACATTGACACTTTCCATCATCTTCTGATATTCAATCAAATACACCTTATAAGCTCTTCTTTCATAACCAACAAAAATTGCTTCATGTGCTTTAGCTTCAAATTTTCCACCTTGATCGTCTCCTTCTTTAAGTACAAAGCATTTTGTTCCAAATACATGAAAGTATTTGAGTGTTGGTTTCTTTTCATTCATGGCTTCATAGGGTGTTTTCATCAAGTCTTTGTTGATAAGAGTTCGATTCTGAGTATAGCAAGCAGTGTTGACAGCTTCAGCCCAAAAGTACAATGGAAGCCTTGATTCACTTAACATAGTACGTGCAGCTTCAATCAAGGTTCTATTCTTTCTTTCAACTACCCCATTTTGCTGAGGAGTTCTTGGAGCTGAGTATTGTCTGGTTATACCCTTTTCAGTACAAAAGTCATTCAGAACTGCATTCTTGAATTCAGTTCCATTGTCTAACCTTATAGCCCTCACTGGATACTTGGAATCCAGCTCAATCACCAATTGTGGAGTCTCATCTTTAGAATTCAGGAACAAGACCCATGTGTACTTTGAAAAATCATCAACAATCACAAGAGGATATCTTTTCTTTGACATAGACATCACATTCACTGGACCAAATAGATCCATGTGAAGTAACTGTAAAGGATAAGTTATTTAAGATATATTAGTGCTTCTGTGAGTTGCCCTTTTTAGTTTGCCTTTTTGACATGCATCACATAGTCCTTCTTGTGTGAATTCCATAGGGGGTAAACCTCTCACCATTTCTCTCTTAACCAAATAATTCATTGTTTTGAAATTTAGATGAGAAAGTTTCTTGTGCCATAGCCAGCTTTCATCTGTGGATGCTTTAAAATAGAAGCAATTGATTTCTTCAGTGCTTCTAGTGTTCATGTTGGCTACATACAAGTTTCCTTTTCTGACTCCCGTTAGATATGGTTGTTCACTTATTTTGTGTGAAATCAGACAATTATTTTTGTTAAAGTAGACTTCAAATCCCTTGTCACAGAATTGACTGATGCTGAGCAAATTATGCTCAAGTCCTTTTACAAAGGACACTTCTTCAATTATAACATTTCCAGCTTCAAGTCTGCCATATCCATCAGTTCTACCTTTGTTGTTATCTCCAAAGGTAACTACTAGGCCGGCCTTCTCCACCACATTTGTCAGCAGGGTTCTGTCTCCAGTCATATGCCTTGAACATCTACTATCCAAGATCCAGGTTACTCGTTCAACCCGTTCAATACCCTGCAATGACAAATGGATTAAACCTTCTTCGGGACCCAAATTTGATTGGGTCCTGCGGATTTAAAGTATTGACCTTTATCAGGCAAAACAACATTTTTAATTTTAATCTCTTTAATTAATAAACATTTAACCTTATAAACAGATTTGAAAATCTTTTGTTTTATCTTAGGTATCCATGTTTCTTTAGCAGCAATAACACTTGTGTCATTGACTGGACATTTGACCTGGTAAACATTCTTGGTAACCCTTTGTTTAGTCTTAGGCACAAATGTCTCTCTCCTAACTTGAGGAGGAAAAGCAGTCTTTGGTCGAACATTATTGTTCCTGTTCATATGCTGTCGAGGAGCAGTCTGTTTATCACATGCATAACTACAATTAAAATAAGCACGCACACTGTTAAAAGCACAAGACATACAATTGATAACACCACATGCTTTATGATTAGAATCAATGATTGGCATGGTACTCATGTTAGACATGTTATTTTTCTACTTCAACTTATTACCACCTAATCCAGTCTTAAAAGAACTAGTTGTATCAACAACTTTGACTGGCACTTTTGGTACATCTTTCTTGGATGAAACATTCTTTGGATTAGTGTCCTCAACAGATTTAGCCTTAACAAAGACTGTGACATCTTTCTTAGATGAAACATTCTTTGGATTAGCGTTCTTAACAGATTTATCCTTAACAAAGACTGTGCCATTTGCACTGTCCTCATTTCTCATTTCTTCCTGGATAACCATAGAAAGAATATCTGGTGGTCTAGCATCAGATCTTTTAAATAGAGGTTCTTTAACATTCTTGAGCACATGTGGTATTGCCCTTTCTTTAGCACTAACAAGGTTAGGGGAATTTATGCCCAATGATCCAACAACTTCATTGTAACCATACCCTATACCTGCTGTTCGTTCTACGGATTGTTTGTTAAAAAACTCTTTGGAAACTTTAACAGAATTATAACAAGCCCTGACCTGTGTTTCAAGTTCAGTAATTCAAGCCATTTGTTTGCCTACAACTTCTAGAATAGATTTCTCCTTTTTATAAAGCATTGTTATTTCATCTCTTTGTTGATCTTGATTAATATTCACCTTTTTCAATTCTGACACTTCATTTCCAAGTTTAGTGCTTAGCAGATCTAGTCTATTATATCCAGTTTGTGCATTATCTAAGGAATTATATAGACTACGAATCAACTCAGTGTCAGTAACAATTACCGGTTTGTTATGATGATCAGATGCTTCATCATTTGCCACTGGCGCAAGATTTCCATATTCTTCATCTTCGCTGTCCGTGTCATCCCAACTCTTACCAGCCGCAACATAGGCTTTTCCAGGTTTCTTCTTCTCAGCAGCAAAGTCTCTTCTTTGAGTTTGCTTGGGTTTCTGACATTCAGTGGCAAAGTGCCCCAATTCATTACAATTGAAGCAACGAATCTTTCTTCTATCAACAGATCCAGTTTTGTATCCTCCCCTGTTACTAGAGGAAGAAGAGCCTCCTCTCTGGAATCTGTTATTTGACTTGAACCTGTACTTTGGATTTCTTCTGAATCTAAAGTTGCCAAATTGCCTTACCATCAATGCCAGGGATTCATCCTCCAGTTGATCTAGCTCTTCCAATGAGTAAAAGTCTCCACCATCCTGAGTAGGTGGTGTCTGACCAAGTTCTACTTCAGTCTTTTCCTTGTCTGAGCTGTAAGGTAGAATAACATTAGCTTCCACTTCCTTAGGTGCCTCAACTACAAGAGCCGTAGATGAACTTGGCACTCTTCCTTTACCAGAGACCTCCCTCTGCTGTACTTGCTCCAGTTCATAGGTTTTCAGAACACCGAACAACCTTTCAAGAGCAATCTTATTCAAATCTCTTGATTCTCTGATGGCCGTTATCCTATGTTCAAGATGAGTGGGCATTGTCAACAAAAACTTCATATTAATCTCCTTCTGTGTATATTGCTTGCCATGAACTTGCAAGTTGTTGATTATCTTGTTATACCTTTCAAACACTTCCTGAATGCCTTCATTAGGACCAACTCTAAAGTGTTCATATTCAGAGGTTAAAATTTGAAGTCTGTTTTCCCTGACTTCATCAGTTCCTTAATTAATAGTCTCAATTGTTTCCCACATGTATTTTGCAGTTTTACAATTCATCACATGACTGTACATCACAGCATCCAGAGAATCTATTAGAATAAGTCTCAAATTCTTATGTAGTCCTGCGTCCTCTTTTTCATCAGGAGTAAGAGAAGCAGCAGGCTTTGGAAAAGATGATGCAGGTGTTACAACATTTCCTCCAACAATAGATTCAGATACATATTCTTTTGGAATTATAGGTATGTTCTGTAGAACACCTAAATATTTAGAATTTGCGACATCAAGAAACAACTCCATTTTATTTTTCCACATTGCATAATTGTCCTTATTAAACATGGGAATCTTAACAATGCTTTTTGACGACATGATGAATTTTTAAGTGAGTTAAAAATTCGAGATAGATTTTTGACGGAATAAAATTAGGATCTTGATTTGTGTATCAATCAATAGGCTCTGATACCAATTGTTAGGTCCGATAAGATTGTAAAAGGGGGGTTGAATACAATCTATATCATTTTCTCGAAATTTGTTCTTTAAATAAAATTTATTTTAAACAAATTTGTACGGAATAATATAACACAAATTTCAAGTTGAATATAACAATATATTAACTTGATGGGTGCTACAAAATCGGTCCAAATGATTATCAAGTAATTAATAACTAATTAGAAAATTCAACATGAACTTTGCTAATTTAGTTAATAAAAATCAAGATATCAATTTGTGAACTAGGAAACTTAATTCGCTAGTAGTACAAGAATCACAAGTAAACAAGTTCCAATGGATAGAATATTACAACTGAGATGAACTTGAATTTACAGAATTTAATTTGTAAGTGTTCTTGAGCTTGAGAGAGAGAGATATAGGCTGCTGTGTATTTTTTTATGTTATGTTCGACTGATTCTTCTTCTTCTGCAATCTGCTGCCTTTTATAACACAGCCATAGTCATATTGCTTGGTTTCAACTGATATAACAATCAGTTAACAATAATATGACATTCGGTATGACCATCCAATGCAAGTAATATGACTGTCTCTTTAAATATAACTTTCGGTATGACTATCTCCTTGAATGAGATATGACTGTCCAATCCAATATAACATTCGGTATTACTATCACCTTGAATGAAATATGACTGTCCAGTTTGAACTGAATATGACTATCACACTTGAACTGAATATGACTGTCACACTTGAACTGAATATGACTATCGGTATGACTATCCTTTGATAGTTATATTATCATATTTTGCAGCTTATAATTAATCAAATGATTTATAAAAATCATTTAAATAATTATTTCTTTTTCATATTAATTCTGATTTAATTAATCTAATAATTACTTTAATAAATATATTAATTATGATAGAATTAATTTATTTATTTAAATTAATTATTTGATTTAATTAATTAAAGTAGAATTAATACAAATCCTTTAATAGTCAATACTTCACTGTGAACCACGTAATTATAATAAGGAACATACACTGGATCGATGTTGACGCTCGATGTACTGACTGGTTCATGAACGACTAACTCCAATCTCTGTTCTTCATCTTGACTTTAAACTGTGGTCTTTTTCTATTCTTCACTCTCTTCAATCATTCGGTACTGATATTGTTTCTTATCACTTACAGAAATCTCTGTCCCTTAAATGAATCCATGTGTTTCAATGCTACCTTGAGGCTTGATCAGATAACTGAATCTTCTTCCAGTGTAAAACATCAAAACTATAGATTGACTTGTTGATTTTTCTTCTGACAGCTATCATCTTTTGAGATTCCTGTGACAGTTGAGATTATTTACTTATTACAATCTAGTTTAATTGGATTAGGATCCTCGAACTACACATAGGCTGAGTCATATGCCTTTCACACTTTAATGTGAAAAATAAAGGACAATCATTGAAGTTAGTCATTCATGAACCAGACCGTGCATGGAGCATCTACAGAATGTTCAGTGGTACTTCTTTATTAACTTTAGTGATTCTGAAAAGAATTAAGACAATCTAAGGATTTATGATTATTCTTCTTTAAATAATTAAATCAAGTAGTTAATTTAATTAATAAATTAAATCTTCAAGAATTAATTTATTTATTAAATTAGTTATTAAATTAATTAAATCTGAATAATTAATTAAGTAAGTTTAAATTAAGATGATTATTAATTTAATAAAATTGATTTAAATCTGAAAAAGAGAACTAGAAAGACAATCTATGAATGTCTTGCCGATTGTCTTGGCACAGAAGAAATGATTGTATTACCGACTGTCTTGGCAATATAAAACAGATTGTCTTGAAGCACAACAGATTGTCTTGGCAAGTCAGAACTCCATAAATATCTAAAAAGACAGATTGTCTGGGCGACTGTCTTGGTGGTTTTCAATTGTCTTGCCGACTGTCTTGGTAGCATGAAGAATGTCTTGGTGACTATCTTGGCAGTACAAAATCAATTGTCTTTGAGAGCTCAATTTTCTTGGTGATTGTCTTTGATGTACAAATTGTAAGGGAATTTGACAGAAACTTTTGAAGACAAACGAATATATGATCAAGGCAAGACAACAGACATACAGACAACATAATATCTCAAGACAAAAAGTCCAAGAACAAATATCTCTCTCATCTTTATTACCCTCATTAAAGAGCAATAAATTCGTAGAAAATCAAAAGCTTAGTGTTTGTAATATTCTATCCGTTCAAACTTGATTACTTGTGACTCTTGTACTATTAGCGAGTTTTTACTCCTAATCTATATCTTGATGTTTATTAACAAATCTAGAAAAATTCATGTCGAATTTTCTAATTTGTTTTTATTAACTAGATAGTACTTTGTACTGATTTTGTAACAACCCTCAAGTTTAATATATTGATATATTCAACTTTTGAACTTTGTTTCATTTAATTCCGCACTAATTTGTCTAAATTGAATTTAAATCCAAAGGACAAATTTTGATAAAAGGAACTGTTTGTATTCAACCCCCCTTCTACAAACATATTGGACCTAACAACTGGTTTCAGAGCCGTTTGATTGATATACAAATCAAGATCCTATCTTTATTCAATTAAAAATCAAGCTTGAATTTTTAACTCACTTAAAAATTCATCATGACTTCAAAAGCCATTGTGAAGATACCTATCTTTGACAAAGATAATTATGATATATGGAAGAATAAGATGGAGTTTTTCTAGATGTTACAAATCCCAAATATTTGGGTGTTTTGAAAAAAGGACCTAAAATTCCTATGGTCTTTGAAGCAGAAGTTGTTGTAAAAGGAGAAGTTGTAACTCCTGGTAGAGCCTATGAAAAGGACCCTGCTTCCTTTACTCCTGATGAAAAGGAGGATGCTGGACTGGATAAAAATTTAAGACTCATCCTAACAGATTCCCTGGACGCTTTGATGTATAGCCATGTGATGAATTGTAAAACTGCTAAACAAATGTGGGAAACTATTGAAACCATCAATGAAGGAACAGATGAAGTCAGGGAGAATAGATTTGAGATCCTAACCTCTGAATATGAACACTTTAGATCTGGCCCAAAATGAAGGCATTCAAGAAGTGTTTGAAAGGTATAATAAATTGAATAACAACTTGTAAATCCATGGCAAGCACTATACACAGAAGGAGATTAATCGGAAGTTCTTACTGACTATGCCTATTCACCTAAAACACAGGATCACTGCCATTAGAGAATCCAGAGACATGAATGAAACAACTCTCGAAAGACTCTTCGGTGTTCTAAAAACCTATGAACTGGAGCAAGCTCAACAGAAAGAGATTTATGGTAAAGGTAGAGTTGCAAACACATCTATAGCTTTAGTTCTTGAGACTCCACGGGAAATGGAAGCTAAGGTTGTTCGACCTTACAGCACTGACAACGAACAGTTTGAATTTGAAGTTGGTCAAACACCTGCTACTCAAGATGGTGGAGAGTTTTATTCGTTAGAAGAGCTGGATCAGTTGGAGGATGAATCCATGGCTATGATCATGAGATAGTTCAGTAACTTTAGATTCAGAAGGAATCCCAAGTTCAATTTTAAATCTAACAGTAATAGATTCCAGAAAGGAGGTTTTTCATCCTCTGGTAGTAGGAGTGGTTATAAAACTGGAACTATTGACAGACGCAAGGTTAGGTGCTTCAATTGTAATGAACTTGGACATTTTGCCACTGAGTGTCAAAGACCCAAACAAAATCAAAAGAGGGATTATGCTCCTAAAAAGAAAAAGACTTGAAAAGCTTATGTGGCTGCTGGTAAAAGCTGGGATGACACAGACAGTGAAGATGAAGAAGTTGGTAATCTTGCGCTGATGGAAAATTCTAACAATTCCAATGGTTCTACCTCACAGGTAAAATTTACTAATGCTGAAATAATATGTCCTCTTGGTAGTACTTTGGAGTGTGCAATGAGTGAAAATGCTAGAATAAATCTGTTAAACACTGAGCTTGAAAATCAAGTGCTAGAACTAAAAAATGTGCAAAATTTTCAGGATAAGCAAAAAGAGGAAATAGAACTACTTATAAAAAGGGAGAAGTCCTTAGTGGAAGTAGTATCTAAACAACTTGCTAAAATCAGTGAACTTGAGACCAAGGTTAGGGCTTTCTATAATTCTTGCAAAGATGCTAAAGAGATGTTCAACAAACAAGCTGTTGAGAAAACCGTAGGAATAAGGTTTGGCTACAACGAAGCTGTTGGAATGTTAGGCATAAATTCCCCTAATCTTATTAGTACTGAAGAAAGGGGAATACCACATGTGCTTAAGGGTGTTAAGAACCCTCTCTTTTAAAAGTCTATTGCAGAACTATTAGTCACCACTTTTAATCATTCAAGAAGAATTAAGAACTGAAGACATTGCAAATGCAAATGTCTGTTCTAATAATGATGTGCTTATGGTGCCAGTCAAGGTTGTTAATTCAACTAGTTCTTCGAAGACTGGATTAAATCATGATAATGTGGATAAATGCGATAACATATCTAACATGCCTACTATTGATTCATCTCACAAAGCATGTGGTGTTGTCAATTGTATGTCTTGTGCTTTTAATGTTATGTCTGCATATTTTATGGTATGCATGCAACTAGTAGTATGAGTGCTCCAAGGCAACAAATGAATAGTAGAAAACATGTTAGACCCAGGACTGTTACTCCACCTAATCCTAGGTCAAGGACCTCAAGTCCTCCTAAGGTTATGGTGAAGACATGGATACCCAAGCTAAAACCTGAGAATGTTAAAGCTATTTACAGGGTTAAGTGTCCAGTCTCTGCTGAAGATGTTGTTGTTAAGATTAAGAATGTTGTTTTGCCTGATAAAGGCCAATTCGTCAAGTACTCTGGACCCAATCAAATCTGGGTTCCGAAGAAAGTTTAACCTATTTGTCAATGTAGGGTATGGAATAGGTTGATCGTGTTTTGTGGATTTTGGACAGTGGATGTTCAAGGCATATGACCGGAGATAGAGCCCTGCTGACAAATGTGGTGGAGAAAGCCGACCTAGTGGTTACCTTTGGAGATAACATCAAAGGTAAAACTGATGGATATGGTAGATTGGAAGCTGGAAATGTTATCATTGATGAAGTGTCTTTTATGAAAGGACTTGAACATAATCTGCTAAGTATCAGTCAATTTTGTGACAAGGGATATGAAGCCTTTTTTAACAAGAAGAATTTTCTGATCTCACACAAGAGATATAAACAGCCTGCACTAATTGGAGTTAGAAAGGTAATTTGTATGTAGCCAACATGAACTCTGAAAGCACTGAAGAAATCACTTGCTTCTATTCTAAAGCATCTACAGATGATAGTTGGCTATGGCATAAGAAACTTTCTCACCTTAACTTCAAGACAATGAATTCTCTGGTTAAAAGAGAATTGGTGAGAGGTTTGCCTTCTATGGAATTTACTCAGGAAGGACTCTGTGATGCATGTCAAAAAGGGAAGTTAAAAACAATAACTCATAGGAGCAATGACACATCATCAATAACTGAACCTTTGCAACTACTCCACATGGATCTTTTTGGTCCGGTTAATGTGATGTCTATGTCGAAGAAAATATATGCTCTCGTGATAGTTGATGACTTCTCAAAATACACTTGGGTTCTTTTTCTAAATTCCAAAGACGAAACTCCACAATTAGTGATTGATCACATCAAGTTGATTGAGCTAGATTCAAAACATCCAGTAAGAGCAATAAGGTCAGACAACGGAACTGAATTAAAGAATGCAATTCTAAATGACTTTTGTGCTGAAAAAGGAATAACAAGATAGTATTCAGCTCCAAGAACTCCTCAGCAAAATGGGGTAGTAGAAAGAAAGAATAGAACATTGATTGAAGTTGCACGTACAATTTTAAGTGAATCGAGGCTTCCCTTATATTTTTGCGCTGAAGCTATCAACACTGCATGTTATACCCAGAATCGAACTCTTATCAACAAAGATTTAATGAAGACACCTTATGAAATAATGAATGTAAAGAAACCAACGCTCAAATACTTTCATGTATTTGGAGCAAAATGTTTTGTGCTTAAAGAAGAAGATGATCGTGGTGGAAAATTCGAGGCCAAAGCACATGAAGCAATTTTTATTGGTTATACAAGAAGAGCTTAATTATAAGGTGTATGTAATTGGTCAACAGAAAATGCTTGAAAGTGTCAATGTAACATTTGATGACACTAAACTCCCCAGTATCCAAACAGAAGATCCATCTGAAAAGTTATCTTTTGATGACATGTTAGATTCAGATTCAGATGGTGACAATCCACATGATGTTGTTAATGATGATAACAATAATGATAATGATGATCAGGGTGGTGGTGGTGGAAATAGTGATAATATTGGAGATACCCCTGACACTCCTGAACAATCATCAAGTAAACCTGGCAACAACTCAGGGGAAGACAATGAAGGATCAACTAGTCATACTCAACATCATAATGAAGAACAAGGCAAATCATCAAGATCTAATCTTCCCAGACAGACTGTTTGGAATAGATCTTACCCCTTGAGCTAATCCTTGGTGATCCAGATGTTGGTGTGAGAACTAAAAGAGCTTATCAAAGTCAATGTAATTATTCAGGGTTTCTGTCTTAAATGGAACCTAAGAAAACTGAGGAAGCTCTTTCTGATCCTGATTGGATACTTGCTATGCAAGATGAACTCAATCAGTTTAAACAACAAGAAGTGTAGAAGCTGGTACCCAGACCTAAGGAAAAGAAAGTGGTTGATACTAGGTGGGTATTCAAAAATAAACTAGATGAAGATGGCACTGTGACCAAAAACAAAGCAAGACTGATTGCTAAAGGTTATTCCCAAACTGAAGGAATTGATTATGATGAAACCTATGCGCCAGTGACTAGACTTGAAGCTATCAGAATATTCTTGGCATTTGCAGCATTCTCAAACTTTAAGGTTTATCAAATGGATGTCAAGAGTACTTTTTTGAATGGTAAGTTAGATGAAGAAGTTTACGTAGAACATCCCCCTAGCTTTGAAGATCCAGATTTTTTGGACTATGTCTACTTTCTCTTTAAGGCTATCTATAGTCTTAAGCACGCGCCAAGAAAATGGTATGACACTCTTTCTGAATTCTTACTTGAAAATGGTTTTGTTAGAGGTGTTATGGACAAAACTCTCTTTACAAAGAAACATAAGAATGATACTATACTAGTCCAAGTCTATGTGGACGATATAATATTTGAGTCTACTAATGATCTTCTGTGCAAGAAATTTGCTAAACTAATGCAGGGTAAATTTGGGATGAGCTTGACGGGTGAGCTGAAGTTCTTTCTTGGATTACAAGTATGTCAAAGGATAGATGGAATTTTTATTTGTCAATCCGAGTATGTCAGAGAACTCCTCAAGATATATCAAATGGAGGACTCATCTTCAGCAAAGACACCATCATCTGCCGTTGTGAAGTTTGGGGCATGTGAAAATTCTGCCAAAGTAGATGTCACAAGCTACAGAGGTATGATAGGTTCATTACTTTACCTTACTGCAAGTAGACCTGATACTATGTATGCTACATGCTTGTGTGTAAGGTTCCAAGCTGTAACACCCCCAGATCCGGGGTCAGGGATCGGGTCGTTACGGTCTCATAACTCATACATAATACTTGACTTGAGTCCAAAATCAACAAGTAGCATGCTATGACCCCACAATAATATCCACTCACACACACACACACAGTTATAGTCCCAGAGATGAAATTGAAATAAGTCTTATAAAAGGGTTTGCGAATAAAAGTTATTACAATCAAAAAGGATAACATCACAAGTTTAAAAGTTTTGCCGTTGATTACATTAATTATACATATAGTTAAACAGGAAACAAAAACTGTCTAACTATGCTACCTCAGCAATGGCGGCTAGCATCTCAGCGGGGAGTCCGGTGGGTCGGGTTACCCGCTTGCGCCGAGTGCGCCTGACGTGAGCCATCTGTCCTAGCTGTTGTTGTGACATGATAAATAAGCAAGGGTGAGCAATAGCCCACCAATAATAATATAACAGGACAGTGATAGTGTATAACAGTTCGAAGTATCATTATTTCCATATGCCATGCATTAACGAAGTTAGTGCCAGTATAATATAAAGGATGAAGTTACAAGGTAACTTAAAGTGTTTATTTTGTGGAAATATCTGCTAAGTCAAAATAAGCAAGATATCATTATTTATCATATTAAGAGGAACTTGCAAGGAAAATATTGCAGTTTACATTTTTCGAAGTTCTACAACCTGAAAGAAGTCTCTTCGATACGTGTTGCGGAAGACACCGTCAACCTGAAAGAAGTATCTTCGATACGTGTTGCAGGGAATTCCCAATTTGGGAGATGAACCAATACTGGAGTTATCACGCGCCAGCTGTCCCACTCCCTGATGATCAGTCGGGGATGGTACAGCCCAATATAGTTTACTACCGGTAGAAGGAAGAACTGATGGCTCCACTTGTCAATGGCCTTTAATAGTAACTCCCTGGCCAATGATTAGGCCTTGTGATGGACCGCGCGACTCGGCCTCTTACACACGACTCCTAGTTCGAGTAAATCCACAGCATTGAAACGTATAGTTTATCCTCCCTTCCCCAAGTGAAATACTTGTTGACAAGACTCCATAAAGTAGTCGTATCTAGTTGGAAAGGAAAATTCACTAACATTTCCCAAGCTTTTGCTTGTTAATGGATATCAACTTGTTCCAACGATCTTACCCCTCGAATGATGAGAAGGTACACACAGACTTAACGAGTCCGTAGCAACCAAGTTGCGAGTGAAAAGGATAAACTATGTCCGGGAAGTCAACAAGGTAAAGAACCTCCCGCAAGTAAGGTTCCCTTATAATTTAAGAGATAGATTCGAGTGAAGAATGGAATCTAGAGGACCTTTCTTAATATAATTTTAATCGTATGAATCCGAAGAATTTTCAGAATGATCAAAGGTCGAAAATAATATTTGAAGAAAAATAAACAATTTTGAAGTTGTTTCCAAGTATTGAATAAATATTTATAGAATATTTATTGAGTCGGAAGTATTTAATGAATGAAAGACTATTTTTAATCAGAGTATTTCTAAAAATAATCCTTGAACGAATATTAAGACAATATTTATTGAATAAATGATTACTTAAATGAATATTAAAATAATATTCATTTAATAAATAAGTTTGAAAGGACTATTTGGAATAATATTCGTTAAATAAATAAGACTTCAAATTAATATTCAAAAATAGTATTCATATAATAATTAATAATTTAAATGAATATCCAAGTGATATTCATTTAATAAATTAAGCCTTAAAGGAATATTCGAGAATAATATTCCCTTAATACATGATGTTCTAGATGAATGTCCGAATGATATCTATTTAATAATCGAAGGTTTTATAGAAATATTTGAAATAATAATCGATAAATGGTTCGTCTTTGAATGAATATTGA
Source organism: Saposhnikovia divaricata (assembly GCA_036435485.1). Classification (NCBI taxonomy): domain Eukaryota; kingdom Viridiplantae; phylum Streptophyta; class Magnoliopsida; order Apiales; family Apiaceae; genus Saposhnikovia; species Saposhnikovia divaricata. Next base: position 21,160,675 of record JAZHRN010000131.1, read on the forward strand.
AAAATAATAATCATTGAATAGATAACGTTCAAATAAATAATTGAAGTAATGATCGTTAATTAAATAATCTCGAACGAATATTCAAATAATATTCGTCAACCAAATAATGGAAATTATTTACTTAAATATTTCCCTCGAAAATAATTACGATATATCAAGAAGTACTGACTCCCGGTCTATATTCAACAAATAGGATTCAGATGCCCATCTCTAAGGGTCTTAACGACATCCGGCTTATAATCGATATATTATCTATCTACTTATAAGCCAAAGAACAATCAGGGAACAAGTATATCAATATGATTTGAAAGTAGGCATGCATGTTATGGCATATGTATAACAGAAAGCATATATTATCACAACAACAGCCTAAAAAGGGAAAGTTGAAACTTGCCTGGTAATTGAGCACGGGTAGGGGTAGTGGTAGGGTGTCCCGAGTCAGCTCGATGATCTATAATAGTCAAGAGATTCGAGATTAATCACTTAACATTTTTCAAAAGGTTAAGTATTAACTTAAGTCGAAACATGTTTTCGAATTATCTCGTTATACCCCTTTTTAGTGTAACTCTTTTTATTACCGATACGATTCGACATTTGTTCGTCATTAAGACATGTCATCGTACTCACACTTAGTGTATACTTAAGTCGTATAAGTTCTAAATTCGATCGATTACGAACCAAGATTATATCTCGAGTTTTATCACTCGTTTTCTAAGTTATAACCAAAGTTATACTTTTAAGGGGTTCGTTCGCGTTTAACCTAGATTCGAACATTTTTATAAAATCGAAAAATGATCCGATTCACATGAGGTTTTCTCTCACACCTTCCTTTTTATCTCTAGTATTTAATTACCAAGATTCGCCACTGACTTACGTATTTTACGAGGGTTCAATTTTAGTTACGAATTCTCGGTTACGGTTTCGAACTACTTTTAGTAAATCGGCCATAAATCCTAAACCGTAAGTCTGTTTGATTAGATTCTTTTTCCAAAATGATCTACGACTCAAGATCTACAAGGGCATATTAGATACTTATCCAGTTTCGGCCATTAGACCTACTGTGATGCACGGTTTTCAATGATTAACGAAATTTCGGCATTATAACGGCTATAATACGAACGTTCCAAAAATCACAATCAACAACCCAAGCCACACCGGGCATCAATACAACTTATACACATAATAATCATCTCAACAAGTCCAGAAGCTACTGATCTTAGCATCAAAATCATCATGCTTCTTAAATCCCTAAATCATTAACTACGCATGCTTATAACATGAACATAATCATAACTAAGCTAGATCCATCAAGAACATGCTTAAAACTCAAAGTAGATCTAGGGTTTTCAAGTCTAATACCTTCCTTGTAGTATGTACTAGCCTCACAAAGCTTGGTATGGTCCTTGGATAGCCTTAACTTAGCTAGGATCAACCATGAAAACAAGAAAAACAAAGATTAGTTCTTGAAAACACTATTCATCATCATCTTTGATGATTTATTTGAAAATGGAAGAAAGTGAATTTGAATCTGAATTTTCTAGGGGATCTAAGCTATGATATGTAGTACTTACCCTAAAAATTTGAAGATCAAACAATGGTGGGAACCCCCTTTTATAGCTTCTTGGCCGAGAGTTTTGAAGAAAAAAAAAGGAATGAAGAGTGTTTGCTTATTTTCTTGATTTTCTTTGTTCAATTATGCATAAAGTGAATTTGGATAGATAATATCTCATCTTAGTTGTGTTAGTGGAGTGTGATGTCATGGATGAGGCAATTAGGAGGGACAAGTGTTGTGTTTTGCATGGTGGAAGACTAACCAAGGGTTTTTGATTTCTAAGTACTAGTTATATTCTAATTAATCTAGTTACTTGCTAGTTACCTAGATATTTATCACTTGTCATGCATGTATCTTGCTTTCTCTGCTTGATTCTGTGTCCAGTTATTGCTCGTTTCGATTGATCGTTCGTAGGAATATTTCACGGATTTCTAATTAGAGTTTACCGGGAATCCTCTTAATATTAATACTATCATTCTCCATCTTTCTTTCTATCTTTCCAATTTATATTCCTTAAATCCATTAGTTAATTCCTTAAGTCTGTCAGTGTCCAGGGAACTCTCGGAGAAAATGAAAGTGCAGTTTTTCAGAATCCGACAGCTTTTACATACACTTATTTTCCCCCTTGATCAATAATACGAACTCGGAAATCCGTTCCGGATACTTCTATATAGTGTCGTCTCATATTATTCTCACTTCCACCAAAAATACTATTCATTCTTTATTCTTTAATTATTCTCTTAGGGTTGTACAATTGTCCGTATTCGCTTTCGATCGTTCCTTAACTTTTTTACGAAACCACTGGATTAATCGTTATCGATCTGGATGACATGAGAATATTTTCCTGCTTGGAATTGTCATACCTTATTCCCCTAGGAGATAGATTATTCTTACCTAAGTTGTCCATCATTAGCATTCTTCAAGACATAGAAATAATAAAGTCAAATTCCATTCGTTCTTTCAAAATATCATCTATTACATTGTAGCCGTAACCACTAATCATTCTTATATCATTAAATAAACAAAAGTTTTAATTCTACCCAAAATCTGGGTTCTTACACAAGCGGATCCTAGAGATGTGCATCTCATTGCTGTAAAACGAATCTTGAGATATCTTAAGGGTACCCCTAACTTAGGTATTTGGTACCCTAAAGAATCTGGTTTTAACCTTGTTGGATATACAGATTCAGATTATGCAGGAAGTGTTGTAGATAGAAAAAGCACATCTGGAAGTTGTCAATTCCTAAGAGGAAGACTGGTCTCCTGGTACAGCAAGAAACTGCAAACGGTTTCCATCTTAACAGCCGAAGCTGAATACATCGCTGCTGGAAGCTGCTGTGCTCAGATCTTGTGGATTAGGAATCAGCTACGGGACTATGGCTTTGTACTTGACAGGATTCCTATCTTGTGTGACAATACAAGTGCCATAGCAATCTCCAACAATCCTGTGCAGCATACGAGGACCAAGCACATCGACATCAAGTATCATTTTATCCGAGAGCATGTCATGAATGGTAACGTGGAGTTACATTTTGTACCCACAGAAGAACAAACAGCAGATATTTTTACTAAGTCTCTTGTCGAATCCACATTCACCAGAATTATTGGTGAATTGGGTATGTTAAATAGTCCTAATAATTAAACTAGTTAATATCTGAGGTTTGCTCTTTAATAATTTATAAGTGATTATTTGGTTAACAATTATTAATAGAATCACTTGTATAATTATTTTATCAACTTACCTTCTTGCTTGTTAATTCTCAAACTATTGTCATTATCTTCTTAATATATCCCTACTTACTTCTTTTATTTTAGAATAATTTTATTTTCTCTAAAAATATTTTTCTCAAATTTTACAAGTTGAAATAATTGAGAAATCTATTTTTGATGAAAATTTTATTATTTTAAACTACTTTTGTGAAGGTATGTAAATAGTCAATATTATATTTAATAATTTGTAGTGTTTGTCCTTTTATTATTAATGTCTTAGTTTCGTAAAAAGGGCAACCTTTGTTTTTGATAAAAATATATTTATATATTTATGTTAATTTAAGTAGTAAATAAGGTTGTGTGCTAATTAAGATTAGTTTATTATTGTGTATAACTATAATCTATGTAGTAACTTTTCGAATTATTGAATTTTATGATTGAATAATTCAATTTTTTTTTTGTTTTTGTGTGAATGTATCTATACTGTCAAGACAATAGCCAAGACAATCATTTGATTGTCTTGGTAGCTTAGTTTTCTATTTTAATTAACTAATATTTATCTGTTATTGTCTTGGCAGGTCATTTTCAAAACAATAATATTTTGTTATATATATATCTACCTATATTTTTCTTTATTTTCAAATTAACCCAATCGATTGTCTTGGTAACTTTTGTACTGCCAAGACAATCGGCAAGACAATCACCCGATTGTCTTGCTAAGTCAGTGTTGTACGTAATCAAAAAATTGTATTGTTGACTTAAAAAAAACATTGTCTTGTTACTCTCTCTCTCGTGTTTTTACACAGAGCCGATATATATACATACGATACACACATCCTTCAGCTGAAACTCTGCCAAAATATCATCACGATTCTTCGAAACCAACACCAGTTCTGAACAGATCGATTAAAGCCCGTTAATTTGATCCCCAAATCACTGTACTTGGAGTAATTTTTAGAAATTCGATTTCTTAAAAACTAATCGAATTTCTGACAGTTCTTGAGCTTTAAAATTTGATCTCTAAAATGTGAAAATACTAGTGGATTCGTAGTATTTCAGAGGACAACATACATTAATTTGAGATTTTTCTGTGAAGTTTGAATTTAGTCGCATTTAGAATTAATTTTAATTAATCCTAAATTCTGAAAAATTCAAAAACTTAGTTCTCTGAATTCTCTGTGTGAAATAAATGTTGTGTGTATTTATTAAAAATGGCTGATAATTTCGAGATAATGAAGCATAATTTGGTTGTATTTTTTAATCCAAATGATTGTCCGTATGATCGATTTAAGCCTTGGATTCGATTTTTGAACGAGTATTCGCTTATTCGTACGGCTATCTCTTTGGATACTCCATTAAAATTAGGACCTCTAAGATTACTTTGCACAACAGCTGTGGTGTCTGATGATTTAACCTCATTTTCTTTTTACTTTAATGACACACAACATATTGTGACTGAACTTAGTACTGTTTTAAATCTTCCAATGGAGAATTTTGATCCACTTCCAACCAATGTTGAGCTGACTCAATTTTTCAATACTATTCGTTATCATGGTGAGATTGATCTTAACAATTTGAGCAAAAGGAATCTCGTTCAATAATGGTATGCTTTCTTCGACACTATCTCTAAGGTGTTTGCTAACTCAGCTAGAGGTAATTTTCATTTACTTACTTCTATGTTGCAGAATATTGGTTATGCAGTTGCTAACAACCATAGACCCAATATTGGAAAACTAATTTGGAATACTATCATTAGTCGAATTGTTAAGAGCAGAAGGGATTTTGATGCGGGTAAGAAAGTCTTTTGTTATTACCCTAGATTTTTAATGTTGATATTCAGTCATCTAATTCCTGTTGGGCAATTTTTCAAAATGATAATCCTGTTGTGTCTAGTAAGCAAACCAAAAAGATATTCACTAACCTAGACACACACGGAAAATTCCAAAATGTTCCAGTGCTTGTAACACCATACTTGGCCAATTTCATAAATCTACTTGTCATACCTGCTCTTGCTATTGAGCAACCTGAGCCTGCTCCTGTACAACCTGCACCAGTTCCTGAGCAACCAGATCACGTAGTTGCACCTGCTCCTGAATCTGAACATCAACTTTAAGTGGATCAACCCACTACTGCTGGGACTTCTGCAGTTGCTACTGAACAGGTATTGCCTCCTAACTCTCAAACTACTTCACAGTCTATAACTATTTCTGGAACCCAAGTGTTTGATAGGTTAGACCAAGAGGTTGTAGAACCACAACCTCTATCCCAGGTCTTAGAGCCAAACACAGTGTCTTCTCAAATCTCAAAACCTAAATCCAGAAGTAAATTGCTAGTGAAAAGAGCTGATAGAAGTAGTGATGATACGAGTGATCCCACATCTCTGCCTCCATTAAAGAAGAGAAGAAATTTACTGCTTGAGGCAACTGTAAGCCCATCCATATCCTACAAATAGGATATGGACTTTGAAATGGCACATGAACAGTTACTGGAACCATTCTCTCAACAGGATGAATCCATTGAACTTGGCCAGTCAGCCATGACACCTTGTACATAGTCAAGCACACCCCTGTTACTCACAATGGGGGAAAACATTACTGTAGAATCTAATGTTTCTAGGGACACTGAGCAAGGAGTGCATAACAGGATTACTACTGAAACAGTGCCTACCATTGTCACGGTATAAGAGCCTTCACAGGCTTCAGAGGGAAATCTTGACTCTTTGCCACCAATAATAGAGTCATCATCTCCCCTCCAAGGAGGAACATTCCTGGCTCCCTCTGAATGAACAAGTAGATTTGATTGAGGATCGGGATTTGCGAACTTCCATTGCACCACCACTGACCTTCCCAGAGGAGGCTAGGGTGATTTCTATTACAGGTACAGCTTATGTTGAGTGATGTAAAGACCACCACAAAAATGAGTGAAACACTTGCACGTAAGGTGAGTGAAACACCATTGAGTGAACTTCATGTGAGTGCACACATTCACACAAACACTTTATCATTCATGGCTCAAATCCAAGCACTGCAGGAGAAACTTGAGGAAACTGAAGCTGAAAAACAATTCTTTAAAGCACAAGTGGATGAACGATCTTCTTCTTCCACCTCTGTCAATACCCAGCCCACTGTGATCAAAGATGATATTCTGAACTTAAAGACCACATTCACTCCAGCCATAAATACTTTGCTCCAATCTAATGCCCAGGCATCCTTAGAAAGGTCAAATATCTTACTTGCCATTGATAATCTCTCTACAAAAATGGAGGAGCTTCAAAAAGAAATGCATGAAACTGCTGAGTCTTATGAACGCACCTTTACAAAGCTTGAAGAAAAGTATGACTACATGTATGAAGGGTTGCATTGTAAAGCCCACTCTTAACATCACATCTGAATAGAAGGAGTACTTTGAAGGTAGTGGAGATGGTGGAAATTATGGTGCTATCAAAGATAAATCTGTAGAGGATAACGCAACTAAGGGGGAGAAAGTAAGTGGATAAGGGGAGAAGCAGCAGCAGCAGTCAGTAAAGGGAAAAGGAGTAGCTGCAACTGAAAACATATCAGAACCAGACAACACTGAATACTATACTGGTGAAGCTGATGATTTTGATGTTTTTGTTGATATTGCTTATAATGCCTTAGAAAATATCGTAATTATTATTATTATTTAATTATTTAATATTAAATGTGGAATATATGGTGTGAATTTTTATTATAGTTAAAAATATGTGACATCATGTTTACAGGTTTATATGGTGATGTATGTGTGTCGTGTAGGTTCGTGTATTTTTATTTGAATTTTTATGATTAAAGTCTATTTAAATCATGAATTATTGATCTTCTGAGAATTTTATAAAATCATCGGAGTTGATAAAAATCATGAAATCTTTCGTAATATTATCTTTGTGTAATTATTTAGTTTTTAAAATGATTGGGAGATTTATTTTGGGTGTTTAAGTATTTTAAAATGATTTTAAGATTTATATTTCATTTAAAGGATCAAAACTTGCAAAATTCATATTTAATTCATTTTTCATCCTAAAAATATTTTGAAAATATGTGGGCGTTTGTAATTTCATAAACTTTAATTTAAAAAATTTTTAAATTTATTTTTCATGTATTTTTCATTTAATTTCAATTTTAGGAATGATTTACATTGTTTAATTATTGGTTTTCAGTATGAATTTATGAATTTGCCCCTGCACTATTTTAACATCACAACAGCTCTTTTCTTCTCCAGAATCATCTTGATTGGTCCCTCTCTTTTGAGAGTTCTCTCTACCAATCTCTCTCTCTCTCTCTCTCTCTCTCTCTCTCTCTCTCTCTCTCTCTCTCTTTATCTCTCTCTCTCTCTCTCTCTCTCTCTCTCTCACACATACATAATCTCTCTCGAATTTCGCTCTCTTCCGATTAATCTCTCTAAAGGTTATCTCTTCTCAATCTCTTTGTTTTCCCTCTTCTCTCCCATATATCTCTCCCCTATGTTCCGTGTGTGTGATCGTGTGGAGGCTGTACTGTCATGAGTGGGTGTGTCGATTATATGGGTGTGTGAGTATGGACAGAGGTGTGGGTTTTGTTGTGTATATACTCTGCTATGGCCTTATAGTCATGTGTGTGTAAGCAAAGCAGCGTGTGTGTGTTACTGTGTGTGTGCGTGAGGATGTGTAGAGTTGTGTCCATGTGTGTAGATCAGATGGGTGTGTGGGTTGTCCTGTTTCCATCGAATCAATATGCTGGGTCTTGTTCTTTTTTTGGTTTCGTTTGAATACAATGCTGGTAAAACTATGATGATTTGTTGGGCCATTAAATGGACCACGAATGTGTGATATTTCGTGTATAATAGATATTAAAAGTAGGTCGATCATTGCCTTGCTTGAGTCCGATTATTATGATGAATTTTGATTCGAATTAGTTGTGCGATATCATTGGTGGAATTCATATTTTTTTTTAATTTTAGAGTTTTGTATTCGAAATTGTATAAATAGATCAATGTGAAAGAATTGTTCGATTTGGAATAATTATAAATTATAATGTTCGCTACTTGTATGGCTGTAAATTAGATTTGGGGTATCATTGTGGTTGATTTTGGTGTCGGCTGTGTCCGACTGCTAGGTTGCCCGTACAAAGGGGATGCTGTCAAAATTTCTAAAAACTGTAAGGTTTCCAAAAATAGTATTACTCTTTCCTATAATATAATATGTATATTAATAGTAGAATAACTTTCGAATTTTGTGAATTGTTCGATTTTAAATGTTTACATGGATTTACAATTTAAGTTTCATTTGTTAATTAAATTTTGATTTAATAAATTATAAATGATGTACATTTTTGTGTTGTAGTTAGATTGTAAATTTTACAATGATACATGTATTATTACTTGATTTGGTGGATTGATGAATAATAGTGGTGTACGGTCAAATGTTATAATTGTTAAGTGCTAACTAGATTATGATTAATGAATATGTTATATGATTAGAAATTTGTATATTATATTGTCGCTAATAATTATAATTGCCATTAAGGGTATTAGTGGGATTCTAAGTATTATAGTGAAAGATAAGTATGGTGATTTGGATTGTGAATGATACGAAAATGTATACTAGTATGATTGTGAAGGTGATGAGATTATATCGAGTTGGTAGTAAAGAAAAGAAGGTTTAATTTTTCTTGTAGTAAGTTGTATTCTAACAGGTTAGGACCTATTTTAGAGGAGGTGCTGTCCGAATTTTAGTAGGATTATTTTGTAATTTGTATCGCAAATTTATAGCAAGTGTTTGTAAATAGATGTGATATATGTGATAACTGGCATAAGTGTAAATTATTATTACGTGCTAAGTGCCTATGTGGTTTATATGGCTATATTGTACTATTTTGAGAATGTGATTAATATGTGCTATATGTGTTATGTTGTAAAGCGTAATAGGACACGTTTGGGTAGCATAGAGTCAGATGGCTATGGTTATACGAGTACTGAAGTAGTACTTTACCTGTATATAGGTACGCATAGGAGGCCAGCTAAAAGTCCGCGCATGTGTAGATGGAATGTAAAGGAAAGAGGGAATTATCGGGATTGACAAAGTGATAAAGGAAAAATGGATGTGTAAGCGAAGAAAGGTCAAGTAGAGACGGATGTAAAGTGATAAGGAGTTGAAGTATTGGAAATGGAAACTCTGTATATCAAGGCAAGTTTACTATACCTCACTTATTGTTCAAGTGATGTGAAACCTTTTGTGTTATTTATTTATTCTTTCGAAATCCTTTCTTTCTAGCCATAATATTCTTCATATTTATTCCGGATAATTGTGAACCTGTTCTTTTAATTATACAATGTTCCTTTCAGATCTTTTTGCTAGTGCCTATACCTTTCATTTTATTTCCAGTGACATTTTTCGTCTATTAATTTACAACCCTCTTTCTCAAATTATTCTGTCATTGTTTATTTTCTCACCTATTGTTCAGGTGTTGAATTCTTTTAAAAATTAATTTATTTCAATATTTCCTCGTCTTTATTAATATTTTTCAAAGAGCATTTTTTTCTTCAAATTATTGTAAACTAATTCAAGGTTTATACTGTTGTTGAGGCATGTGTTGCTCAGTGACGGTTAAAACCGAGAATGAATTGAGATCTTCTTAATTATTCAAAGTCATTATTGTCATGCCGGTTCTGGCAGCTAAAGTCTATGAGTGCTTAGCCGAAAGGAGTGAGACCTTGGGTAACTGAGAATTTCTTAAATCTTCATTTTAGTCTATTCAAATCTATTCTGTTCATTCAAATTTTACAGTGTAATTTCATAAATTTAAAATCTTTGAAATAAGTGGTTATATCTAGTGCAGTGACTTAAAATCTTCTATTGAACTTCGAACTTTCTTTACTCCCTGCTTTCTTTATAATTGTTGTTCCATTTCTAGATTCTAAATAAGTGCTCAGTTATTTAATTTATCATGTTTCCTTGTTGATATATGATTCTATCTTGCTGAATCCTGCCATGTTTAGTCTAATCTTATTTCTTTGCTGTTTATGAATCCTTATATTACATGTTTCCCTTGAAACTTAACCTTATTGCTGTTGTTCATGATTCTGCATATTAATTGCTTCCCTAAACCTTAGTCTTTTATAATTAAAAATGAAAATGGATTAATTAATTAAAGGTGTTCTTGAAATTCCTTATACTGGGTCGATATGTTATTAGTGAGTATAAAGGACTTAAAAATTAAATGTTTTAAATTATTAATAAACGGTTATAAATTGGAAAGCGTAAGAGGCTAGGGGTGGTTCCCCTAGTCCAGCACTTTTATTTAGCGTAAGAGGCTAGGGGTGGTTCCCCTAGTCCAGCATTAAAGGCCAATGTGTTGCCTAATTGGGAATCCAATTTCAAGGGAAGGGGGACTCTCGTGGCTGATCACCCGTATTGTCCGTAATCAGGATAATAATACAATCAACTTAAATGTTTTTAAAAAGTTTATGAAAAGTATGTTTTGATGGAAAGTTTTATGCTATGTTAGAAATTGAGTTATTCCTTTGAGATAGTTTGGTCATTGACATTGCTCATCAATAAATCATTGAAATATTGTTGTTTCACTATATTGAATACTTGCTGAGCGTTGTTGGCTCACTCTTGCTTTATTTTCCATAACCTTTCAGTTAGGATTAAGGGTGGATGTCTACATCTTACAAATCATATGAGAGCGAGGAGACAGTCTATACAGGATAAAGTTTGAAGCCAGAGCGGGTAAGCACAGATCGGAATTAAGCTACAGATTAGACGGTATAGTAATTGTATTCAGAGTAGTGAAAGAAATTGTAATAATTTGTATAATTTAGATTCTTGTTTCATACCATAACCTGGAATCGATCCTCGGTGAGGAATCGTTGGTGTATTAAGTTTTATTTGTTATTGTTAACTGGAATTCGGTTTGGGTTGAAATACAGGTGGATACTCCGATTTACGAATGCTTCATGCCGAAATTTTCTAAAATTCCCCTGTATCAAAATCTATTTTATTATAAAAAGTTTATTTTCAGTATTAGGAAATCGGGACGTTACATTGCTGAGCAAGATGGTATTATTGGTGAACCAGAATTTGAACTAGAAATTGATCTTAGTGAGTGGACAGAACAAGCACCTGACCCGGACTTTGATACGAACATGTTAGAGCATGTGTGAAGGTAAGGGAAGAAAAACTAGAAAAGATAACTCAGATGTTGAACGAAAAGGAAAAGCTTCTTAAAAAGGAAAAATCTGAAAGCCAACGGCTACATCACTTCAATCTTGAAAAGAGGAAACTTGACATTCTATACAAGGATGGTCAGAATTGGGATCAAGCCAGAAAGGTAATGAGTCTTCCACAACTTTCAACAAACAATGATGAGCAATTTTTTCAAATCATTTACAAGTATCAAGTGGCCAATCCAGAACACCAAGCGTACACTGATGCATTGAAGAATGAGATTAATAGAATAATGGCTGGTTTTGACTCTTTCAAAAAGGAATTGGTAATCGTTGTCCATTGTCGTAATGAAGGTTCGTTTCATGTAACTCTTAATTATCTAGAAACAAGAACCTTGTCTGAGCTATGGATTATGGCTCAAAAGGTATCACATAATACTGAGCTGAATGTATTGTTGTATGAACAACTCAAGGAGTTTTCTCGAAAAGCCAGTCCAGAAATAACTTGTCTGCCTTATCAAGTTAAATTTCTAAAGAAAGACATACTTCAAACCATAATCTGTGATTCTGAGCACATGCCTCTTTATGATGCTAAGCATTTGGTGTAGGTTGGAAAAATGCTGAGGAACACTAGTTTCAATACCAAAGAAAAGAATGATGCTGCTGATTTCATTCAAACTTACTGTGTTAAAAATATTCCAAGGTATAAACAGGAGGTGAACAGACAAAAGGGATTTCAAACTCAACCAGTCATACTTGAAGGTATAGCAACTGAACATGAACGTATTTTTGATGCTGTGTTGATATAAAATCTGAAGCCCCTCAATGATAAGCCAATAGAAGATGAAGTTGAACCTGGAGAGATAAGGGAGGAAGACACTTCGAAGTGAAGAAAAGCTCTACATGTTATATTTTTAGAGCTTAGATAGATCAAGATAGGATAATGTTAAATATGATCAGGCTAGAGGATCATCTATCTTGTATTTATCTTTATGTTTGAATCTGGAAATTGTTTATAAATACCAGAACTCTTTCATTATTTACTTAGCACTTACAAATTTATCTTTTACTTGTTTAAGTTGAGTTAGTTGAGTTATCCTCTAGGAATTTGCTTGTTAATCTATAACAAACAAATAGGGGGAGATTGAAAGGTATATGACACAGCCTATTTGTAGTCCGAGGACTCAACTCAACTTAAATTAGTATATAACAGTAAATAATAAATATGAACTGTCCAAGAATCTCAGGATGTTTAATCTGTCAGAAGAAAAAGATCAAAGTCAATCTACATACTTGAAAATTTACTACATTGAAAGAAGCTCAAACATTTGATCAAGCCTTAGTGAAGTATTCGACAATAAGTGGATTTGTTTAGAAGATAGAGATTTCTGTAGTGACAGGTTCAGACAGATGTTAGTCGTATTTTTGTAGTTCGTTCTCAGGGAAGGACTAATATGTAGAATCAAGTTCAAGTATTTTATCTCTCACAATTTAGAAGTGTAGAAGAATGTTTGGTTTGTTTTTAAACTAATTAAACTAATTATCAATTGAGAATAAAATATATGAGGAAAATAATCCAAGAACTGGGGTTCTTCACTTGGTTTCAATGCACATTCAATATCTCTATGACATCTACGTTCTTACTCTGCTGAAAACAATTCTTCTAAGGTTATAATGTTCCCTTCCAAGATACACTATAATGTCTACAACTACACCTTAATTGTCACTTCCGTGATACAATCAAAGTACAATCATAAACTATTACGCACCAAGAATTGTAAGTCTCACAACTCTCCTATTAATCTTCCAATCAAATATTCGAGTTATGTCTGTTAAATCGTGTACTAAAATTGCAACTCCTCTTCCAAGTTATCACAATTCCTAAAATCCAATCAAAGGTTCATGACTCCCCTAATTATAGTAAGCCCTCAATAACAGATCAGCAAAGAAAGAAAATCACAGATAATTAAACATACATGAATACCAAGGAATACTACCCAATCCTCAGATTAGAGATTTAGTTACACATAATTAAGGAAGAAAACAAAACACACGAATTAATAGAAGAACTCATAATTATAAGAATATAGAAAAAACCTTTAATCTTCAATCTTCAAAGAAAATAATAGTTCTCCAGAAAAATCCCTAAAAGCTGCGTGTTACAATGATATGATATGTATATCTATGTGATGATATGATTTTACAATGATATAATGTGTTTTTATAGGCCCTAGAAGTTTTATACAACAAGGAAATACCAAAAATACCAAATAGAGTCAAAACAGGAAAGTTATGGAGGGTTTTTAGTGAAATTTTCGTCATGGACAGCGGCCATGCTAGGCTGCGGCCTAGGTAGCTAGGCTGCGGCCTAGCTCCAAATCTGTTGGAAATTTTTGAGCATGCTACTTCCTTCGTTTTTTCTTCGTTTTGCCTCCGTTTCCTTTCGTTCTTTTTCTCAAAGCTTCCATACTTCAATTCCTTGCCTTGGAACCTTCATGGTGGCTCACAACAAGACTCCATTGTTCATTCTTAAGCTCGAATTCATCTCCAGAATTGACAGGAATTGCAACCTTATTCAACATTCTTGCAACCCATAATTTATTCATTTCTTCTCGTAAATTCACCAAATCAATTTCTCGAACTCAAAATCACATAAATCACTGAATAATGCTCGATTTCTTTCAACTTGGCAATTATTTATTTCCTGTAATAAACTCCAAGAAAACTCATTAAATCGACACGATCAAAAGAACCGTAAATGTGGGAATAAAATCCTATAAAATATATATAAAATATATTCTATCAAATATCCCCGCACTTTGCGCGTCCTCGTGCAAACTAAAATAATAATTACACTACTAACTAACTAGTACCACTTCCGTAGGTGATCACGGTTGCATTTGACATATGCAACAAGTCCTTTAAACCCCTAGGTAGCCCTAGTGGACGAGTAAGGTCTCGTGAGGGCTTATAGCGAATATACCCACAAAATTCATCTAGCTCATACAAAAGACCACACATCAACACAACACCACACACACAAAGTCCTCTAATGCCATATCAACTTAAGAATCAAAATGAATACGCAATGCCTTGGTGTCTAAAGTGCAAGTATCCACATAGCATACTCAAATCACATGAATAAAATCATAGAATTCCATGTCAAGTGCGAAAATCGTTGGTAAATATGCTAAGCACACAAAAACACATCATCAAGACACAACCTGGGATCTCCTATGCAAAAGCAACAACTCACCGTTCACTCACAAAAGATATTCACTCCAAACAAGGGGTAAGTGTAACACTAAACTCCAACAATATCATAAGCATGCTTTACAAGTGGTATCAATCTAACCCTCAACACAACATACACCATCAATGACAATCAAAAGGTCTTTTATTAGGGCTGTAATGTGGGCTAGGGACAAGGTATGTCAAGTAAAGCCAAAGAAGGTTAAGTCAAAAGCTAGTACTCAACAATAAAATTAACAACTCCCATACTTTCATCCCCACACTTGAACTTTTATTTATATACAACTTGACTAGCCGAATCAAAGTAGGATCACAAAAGATAAGAATGCTCTCATATTTATTATATATTTTTTTCTTTTTCTGAATTTTTTTTTTCAGAGAGAGCTAATAGAAAGCAATAACAATGATCCATTGATATTTTACAAATTTCGACTAACAAGCACACAACCCAACTCAATATTCCCCCTAAGGTATGATCATCAATATCCCCCTTCATGAACGCCTTATTACTCCCTTAAGAACAATACTAGCCTTTGACAATTGGGTTCAAAATTGATATAAGGCCAATACAAAAAAAAGGATAATGGCAAGTAACGTGGTATGTCACCGAAAGAATAGGATTAGGCTCAAAAGGGTGAACTAATGGATCATGTATAAATGGTTTGGTAATATGGGAAATATAAGGTTAACCTATTGCCTTTATCATGTTGTCATCAATTAATGTCATGCGTCTCAAGAAAGACATCAAACACGTGCTAGCACTGCAAATAACAAGTGGACACTCAAGCAAACGAAAAAATCATGCAAAACATATGCATATTGGCTCAAAACTCACTTGGTGTGTAAAAGCACAATCAATCCCAAATAGAAGTCTCTCTAATGTACCTACTTGTACTCAAAGCATATAGACCAAATTATCTTGCACATATTCATGTCATTCTAGTCCCTTACCACATTCAATAAGTCTACCAGCTTCAACTTGCTAGTGTAAGTGTGTGCACAAGAACATCATATATCACTTCTCAATCAAAAGAATCCATAAACACAAGATTTCTAACAGCATGCATGGGTGCATTAAAACACGTAAACTTCACAAGGCTAGAATTATTTTTGGTCTTTTCAATTTTTTTTTTAATTTGTTTGGATTTTTCATTTTTTAAAGCATATACATATAACTACAACACATGAGACCACATCCCCACACTTAAATGGGTCAATGTCCTCAATGACACACTACTATAGAAAAGCATGAAAGAAATACTCATAATTCATGGGTTGCCTCCCACGAAGCGCTCGTTTAACGTCATTAGCTTGACCCCGATTCTCAACTGATGATAGGGTCTTGGAGGTGAAAAATGCTCATTCCTCGCTCCACTGTTTCTCTAAGTAGGTATGGCTTAAGTCTCTGCACGTTCACCTTGAATACATCTGAACCTTCTCTAGTAATCTCACAAACGCCATTAGGATAGACCTTCACAATCTCAAAAGTCCGGACCATCGCGATCTGAGCTTTCCGGGGAATAAACGGAGTCTTGAATTAAACAATAGAACATGTTGCCCAACCTCAAATTCCTTCTTCTGAATGTGCTTATCATGCCACAATTTGGTCTTCTCCTTGTAGATACTAGCATTTTCATAAGACTGGAGCCTAATCTCCTCAAGCTCTCCAAGTTGAAGCAAAACCTTCTCTCCCGCAGATTTTAGATCAAAATTCAAATTCCTCGTTGCCCAAAACGCCTTATGCTGAAGTTCCACCGGCAAATGACATGGCTTCCCAAAAACCAACCTATATGGAGACATCCCAATAGGTGTTTTAAATTCCGTCCTATATGCCCAAAGAGCATCATCAAGCTTTGTTGACCAATCCTTTCTTGAAGCTGCCACTGTCTTCTCCAAAATTGACTTTAGCTCACGATTCGAAATCTCAACTTGTCCACTTGTTTGCGGATGATAAGGAGTTGCCACCTTTTGTGTCACACCATACTTTTTCAAGAGATCAGCCACCTGTTTATTGCAAAAGTGCGAACCTCCATCATTGATAATAGACCTTGGCACTCCAAATCTAGTGAACACATGCTTCTTTAGGAACTTCTTCACCACTCTAGCATCGTTAGTAGGAGACGCAATAGCTTCCACCCATTTCGAGACATAATCAACTCCCACCAAAATATACTGGTTCCCATAAGAAGATGGAAATGGACCCATAAAGTCCATCCCCCACACATCGAAAATTTCCACGTCAAGAACAGACTGTAAAGGCATCTCGTTCCTCCTCGAAATATTCCCAACTCGTTGACATCTATCACATTTAGCCACAAAGTCTCTAGCATCTTGATGCATGGTTGGCCAATAGAATCCCGACTGCAAAATCTTAGCAACTGTCTTCATGCTACTGTTATGACCTCCATACTCAAGAGAATGGCAATGCCTGAAAATATGAGGAACTTCATCATGAGGTACACATCTACGAAACATTCAATCAGCACACTCCTTGTAAAGAAGCGGTTCCTCCCAATAGTAGTGCTTCACATCATAGAAGAATTTCTTCTTTTGGTTATAAGAGAGATTATCTGGCACAACTCCTCCCACAATGTAGTTCACAAAATCTGCATACCATGGTGTAGACATGGACACAACTAGAAGTTGCTCCTCCGGAAATTTATCATTGATAGGTTTTTCACCCCTACCTCTCCATCTCCTTGGTCCAACCTAGATAAATGATCAGCTACCATGTTCTCAGACCCATTCTTATCTCGAATCTCAAGATCAAATTCCTGGAGTAAGAGAATCCAACGAACTAGACGAGGCTTGGCATCCTTCTTTGTCATCAAGAAACGAATCGTAGCATGATCCGAATAGACAATCACCTTAGACCCAACAAGATAGGATCTAAATTTATCCAGTGCAAATACCACTGCAAGTAGCTCTTTCTCCGTAGTGGAATAGTTGATTTGTGCATCATCAAGAGTCTTGCTTGCATAAGCTATCACGTGCATACGCTTATCCTTCTTTTGCCCAAGAACAACACCCACAACATAATCACTTGCATCACACATAAGCTCAAATGGCAAGCTCCAATCGGGCGATGTAACTATGGGTGCAGAAGTAAGTTCCTTCTTCAGCCTGTTAAAAGCAACAAGACAACTTTCATCAAAGTCAAAGACACGATCCTTTTCGAGAAGATTGCAGAGAGGCCGAGCTAACTTGGAGAAATCCTTGATGAACCGTCGATAAAAACCAGCATGACCAAGAAAGCTTCGAATTCCTTTCACATATGAAGGTGGTGGCAATTTTTCAATAACTTCTATTTTTGCTCTATCGACCTCAATGCCTTTATTAGAGATTTTATGCCCAAGCACAATGCCCTCCTTCACCATAAAGTGACATTTTTCCCAATTAAGAACAAGATTAGTTTCCATACATCTCTGCAACACCTTCGACAAACTAGCTAAACATAATTCAAAGGAAGAACCATATACCGTGAAGTCATCCACGAAGACCTCCATGTCTCTCCCTATAAAATCTGAGAATATGTGGTTCATAAGCCGTTGAAACGTCGAAGGACCATTACACAAACCAAAAGGAAGTCTCCGATAGGCAAAAGTGCCATAAGGACAAGTAAAGGTGGTCTTCTCTTGATCTTCGGTGCAATAGGAATCTGAAAGTAACCCGAGAATCCATCCAGAAAGTTGTAATACTCATTACCCGCCAACCTTTCGAGCATTTGATCAATAAATGGGAGGGGAAAGTGATCTTTGCGAGTAGCGTTATTCAACTTCCTATAATCAATGCAAACTCTCCAACCTGTTACTGTTCTCGTGGGAATTAATTCATTCTTCTCATTGTGTACAACAGTCATCCCACCTTTTTTAGGCACAACATGAATAGGGCTAACCCATTGACTGTGTGGAACCGAATATATGATACCAGCATCAAGCAACTTATTGATTTCTTTCTTCACCACCTCTTGCAAATTCGGATTCAATCTTCTTTGTCCCTCAATCACAGGCTTATGATTATCTTCTAAGGCAATTCTATGCATGCAAAGAGCAGGGCTAATTCCCTTGATATCTTGAATTGTCCAACCAATAGCTGATTTATATTGCCGAAGAACATGTAATAATTTTTCAAGCTCATCATCACTAAGCAAAGCAGAAACTACCACAGGATATGTATTATTAGGACCCAAAAAAGCATACCTCAAATTAGCAGGTAGAGGTTTAAGTTCAACCTGTGGTGCCTCTGAAAGTGTAAAAGCCATCTCAACTTCTGTGTCTCAAACAACAAGTGCTTCTTCTTCTACTACATCATCTAACACCCGTTCTGCTCCCACGAAGTGTTCATTTTCGAGCTGCACAATATCATCCACTATGTCAACAGTAAAACAAGTTGCTCCAACAGGAGGCATCTTCATTGCTTTATTCAGATCAAATTCCACTTTGTCTCGCCAACATTCAATGTCAATTTTCCAGCTTTAACATCGATTGTAGTGCCAGCAGTAGCCAAGAATGGCCTTCCCAAGATAATGGGTATCTCGACATCTTCATCCATCTCTAACACCACAAAATCACAAGGTATGACAAATTTATCCACTTTGACTACCACATCTTCAATAACCCCCAATTGATACTTAACAGAACGATCCGCCAACTGAAGTGAAATCCGTGTCTTTTTAAGTTCTCCAAGACCAAGCCTTTTGCAGATTGAATATGGCATCAAACTCACACTTGCCCCTAAGTCACACAAGGCTTTCATGTTTTCCATCTTCCCAATAGTGCAAGGCAAAGAGAAGCTTCCCGGATCTTTCAATTTCTAAGGAATAGCCTTCTGGATGACTGCACTGCATTCTGCATTAAGAGTAATAGTTTCTGCATCTTCAAGTTTCCTCTTCTTTGTTAACATCTCCTTAAGAAATTTAGCATAAAGTGGCATTTGATTCAAAGCTTCAGCCAAATGAATATTAACATGCAACTGCCGGAACATAGTCAAAAACTTCTCGTACTGCTTCTCTAACTACCTGTTGTGAAGTCTCTGTGGAAATGGAATAGGAGGAAAATAAGGTGGTGGAGGAACATACGGCTTTTCTGATTCTTCTTCCTTCTTCTTCTCATCTTCTTTTTCTGACGTGTCTGCAGCAATCTCTACTGGCTTATCCTCTTTCTCAGCATCACTCTCTTTAGGCTTAAGAACCTCAACCTCGGGCAACTCTTTTCCGCTCCTCAAAGTAATTGCTTTGCATTGCTCTTTACCAGTCTGGTCGGGTTGACTAGGAAGAGACCCTTGCTCACGAACACCCATCTTTGAGGCAATCTGTCCAATCTGTGTTTCTAGCATCTTTTGAGATGATGCCATCCGATCTATTCTTGATTCCATATTAGCCAATGCCCCAGAAGTCCCTTGCATAATCTTATTTAGTGCAACCTCCCACTCAGCTGGTTCTTTCTTTGGTGGAGGTTGATACTACTACTGTGCTTGATATGGCGGTCGTGACTGAAAACCAGGAGGTTGATTCTGCCTTGGAAATGCATAGGAAGGATTAACTGCATGATTATTGCTGTAAGAAAGATTGTTGTTTGGCCTTTGATTCGGATTGTAATAAGAATTATTCTGCATAGGCCAAGGCTGTCTTCCTTGAATAAAAGATGCTTCTTCTGGAAATTGTTGCACATAAGAGTTCTGACTAGCACCATAATCATGATACCCTTCCATAGGTGAAGAAATAGCATTCACATTTACCTTTTGTCCTCGCACCTCCTGAGCTAGAGTATCCAACTTTTGAGCCAGCATGTTGATCATCTCAGATTCTTGTGCTGCTTTTGCTGAGCTCGTCCCACTAGGTGCCCATGAATAATTATTAGATGATAATTCCTCAAGGAGTGCTTTAGCCTGTGTAGTTGGTGCCTTCTTGAAATTTCCACCAGCAGCCACATCCAAACTCAAACGAATATCTGCATTCATGGCCCCATAAAAAGTACTAATGATCTGCTAATCTTCTAAGCCATGATGTGGACACTTCCTCAATAGTGCCTTGAATCTCTCCCATGCCTGATATAGACCTTCACCCGGTTGTGCTTTAAAACTCATAATCATAGTCCTCAACTGTTGCGTCTTGTCATAAGGATAGTATTTGGACAAGAATGCAATAGAAAGACTCTCCCATGTAGCAACCGAAGTGTTTGGAAGTTGCTGAAACCATTCCAAAGCTCTTCCCTTAATAGAGTAGGGAAACATATGGAGACGAATCTGATCACTCGTAACACCAGTGATTCTGAATGAGCCACACATCTGCACAAAACGCTCTAGATGTCTGTGTGGGTCTTCTAATTCAATGTCTCCTTCAAAAGCTTGATTGCTGATCATCTGAATTAAGCTCGGATTAATATGGAACTGAGCTGCACCAATCTCTGGAGTTTTGTACATGCAATTCGCTAGATTCAGTGTCTCATGGTCCCAAATAGAAGACTGATCAACATTAACAGCTTGATTCTCCGCATCTCCCATTTAGCTTTCTCTTTTCTGATCTTTCTCAAAGTACGTTCAATTTCACGGTCAAATTCCAATTTTCTAGCGCACGAAGAACGTCGCATACACCTGAAAATCACCAACAAAACAACTTGTGGAACCAATTAAAATCTAAACAATAAGAAACAATTAACCTAAACTCAAGTATACTACCTTCCCCGGCAGCGGTGCAAATTTGTTAGTAGTATTTTTGTAGTCCGTTCTCAGGGAAGGACTAATATGTAGAATCAAGTTCAAGTATTTTATCTCTCACAATTTAGAAGTGTAGAAGAATGTTTGGTTTGTTTTTAAACTAATTAAACTAATTATCAATTGAGAATAAAATATATGAGGAAAATAATCCAAGAACTGGGGTTCTTCACTTGGTTTCAATGCACATTCAATATCTCTATGACATCTACGTTCTTACTCTGCTGAAAACAATTCTTCTAAGGTTATAATGTTCCCTTCCAAGATACACTATAATGTCTACAACTACACCTTAATTGTCACTTCCGTGATACAATCAAAGTACAATCATAAACTATTACGCACCAAGAATTATATGATATGTATATCTATGTGATGATATGATTTTACAATGATATAATGTGTTTTTATAGGCCCTAGAAGTTTTATACAACAAGGAAATACCAAAAATACCAAATAGAGTCAAAACAGGAAAGTTATGGAGGGTTTTTAGTGAAATTTTCGTCATGGACAGCGGCCATGCTAGGCTGCGGCCTAGCTCCAAATCTGTTGGAAATTTTTGAGCATGCTATTTCCTTCGTTTTTTCTTCGTTTTGCCTCCGTTTCCTTTCGTTCTTTTTCTCAAAGCTTCCATACTTCAATTCCTTGCCTTGGAACCTTCATGGTGGCTCACAACAAGATTCCATTGTTCATTCTTAAGCTCGAATTCATCTCCAGAATTGACAGGAATTGCAACCTTATTCAACATTCTTGCAACCCATAATTTATTCATTTCTTCTCGTAAATTCTCCAAATCAATTTCTCGAACTCAAAATCACATAAATCACTGAATAATGCTCGATTTCTTTCAAATTGGCAATTATTTATTTCCTGCAATAAACTCCAATAAAACTCATTAAATCGACACGATTATTCACAAAAGCACCGTAAATGTGGGAATAAAATCCTATAAAATATATATAAAATATATTCTATCAACAGAGTACAGTGGAATACAGAGAGAGATGAGAAGAGAAATGGAATCACACTTTAATGTGAAAAATAAAGGACAGTCATTGAAGTTAGTCGTTCATGAACCAGACCGTGCATGGAGCGTCTACAGAATGTTCAGTGGTACTTCTTTATTAACTTTAGTGATTCAGAAATGAATTAAGACAATCTAAGGATTTATGATTATTCTTATTTAATTAATTAAATCAAGTAGTTAATTTAATTAATAAATTAATTCTTCTAGAATTAATTAATTTATTAAATTAGTTATTAAATTAATTAAATCTGAAAAAGAGAACTAGCAAGACAATCTATGAATGTCTTGCCGATTGTCTTGGCACAGAAGAAATGATTGTATTGCCGACTGTCTTGGCAATATAAAACAGATTGTCTTGAAGCACAACAGATTGTCTTGGCAAGTAAGAACTCCATAAATATCTGAAAAGATAGATTGTCTTGGCGACTGTCTTGGTGGTTTTCAATTGTCTTGCCGACTGTCTTGGTAGCATGAAGAATGTCTTGGTGGCTATCTTGGCTGTACAAAATCAATTGTCTTTGAGAGCTCAATTGTCTTGGTGATTGTCTTTGATGTACAAACTGCAAGGGATTTTGACAGAAACTTTTGAAGACAAACGAATATATGATCAAGGCAAGACAGCAAACATACATACAACATAATATCTCAAGACAAAAAGACCAAGAAGAAACATGTCTCTCATCTTTATTACCCTCATACAAGAGCAATAAATTCGTAGAAAATCAAAAGCTTAGTGTTTGTAATATTTATCCGTTCAAGCTTGATTACTTGTGACTCTTGTACTATTAGCAAGTTTTTACTCCTAATCTATATCTTGATTTTTATTAACAAATCTAGAGAAATTCATGTCGAATTTTCTAATTTTTTTTATTAACTAGATATCACTCTGTAATGATTTTGTAACAACCCTCAAGTTTAATATATTGATATATTCAACTTGAACTTTGTTTCATTTAATTCCGCACTATTTGTCTAAATTGAATTTAAATCCAAAGGACAAATTTAGATAAAAGGTACTGTTTGTATTCAACCCCCCCTTCTACAAACATATTGGACCTAACATCATTTCATATTTACTTTGCATAAGTTTGGCAAACCTTTTGCAAAGCTTCTCATCTGTAGACCCAAATATTATATCATCTACATAAATTTGGACAAGTATCATAGAGCCATTAACATTTCTATAAAAGAGAGTTTTATCAACAGTACCTCTAGTGAAGTGATTCTCAGTGAGGAACTATGAAAGTGTGTCATACCAAGTTCTAAGTGCTTGCTTCAGGCCATAGAGTGCTTTGAGCAGATAATAAACATATTCTGGAAAGTCTGGATCTTCAAAACCAGGAGGTTGACTAACATACACCTCTTCTTCCAGAATACCGTTTAGAAATGCACTCTTGACATCCATCTGATAGACCTTAAAATTGGCATGAGCTGCATAGGCTAGGAAGATTCTGATTGCTTTTAACCTTGCCACTGGTGCAAAGGTTTCTTCAAAGTCAATTCCTTCTTCTTGACAGTAGCCTTTAGCAACTAGTCTAGCTTTATTTCTTGTAACTATGCCATTCTCATCCATCTTGTTCTTGAATACCCACTTAGTGTCAATCACTGGTTTGTATTTAGGTTTGGGTACAAGTCTCCATTCTTCATTTCTCTCAAACTGGTTTAGCTCTTCTTGCATTGCTAAAACCCAGTCTGGATCTAGAAGAGCATCCTCAACCTTCTTAGGTTCTTCTTTAGAAAGAAAGCTGTTGTACCAGCATTCTTCTCGAGTTGCTCTCCTAGTTTGGACTTTTGCACTGGAATCACCAATTATGAGTTCAAATGGGTAATCCTTAGTCCATTTCCTTTGTGGTGGTAAGCTTGACCTTGTTGAAGTAGCTTCATTTTCTCTATGTTGACCATCTTGATTTGTTGTTGAGGGTTGACTGTGAGAAGCTCCCCCTGAGTGTATGGACCTCGAGTTGAGAGGAGTTCTAACAAAGTTATCAACAGATATTTCTCTTTGATTCTCAATAGATGCTTCAAGATGATCTTCAACAGATGGTGTGAATTGCTCTTTCACAGATGGTCCATTCTGCACTTCAATTGATGGTCCAGATTTGTTCTCTACATCGATCGATATCCTTTCTTCATCATCATCTTCGCTTTCTTCACCATTTGTCTCATTCTCGAATGAGAGTGAATCATGAAAACCTTCATCTACTAGACCCGATATTTTCTTGTCATCGAAGACAACATGTATGGATTCCATAACAATGTTAAGTCTTAGGTTGTATACCCTGTAAGATTTTCCAGCTAAATACCCAACAAAGATAGCTTCATCTTCATCTGAATCAAATTTCCCAAGGCTCTCGCCATAGCTTTTCAATACAAAGCATTTGCATCCAAAGATATGCAGAAATTTAATTCTTGGCTTCTTGCCTTTGAATAGTTGGTAAGGTGTCATGCCCTTTGCCTGATTGACCAAAGACCAAAGAGATATTCTGAGTGTAACATGAAGTGTTAACCGCTTCAGCCCAGAAATATGTTGGCAAATTTGATTCTTCAAGCATAGTCCTTGCAGCTTCAATAAGAGTTATGTTCTTCCTCTCCACTACACCATTTTTTTGAGGAGTTCTTGATGCAGAGAATCTTGAGTAATTCCTTCTTCTTCATAAAACTCTCTTAACACAAAATTCTTGAACTCAGTTTCATTATCACTTCTAATCCTTCTTACTTTGAAGATTGGATTGTTGTTGACTGTCTTGATATGTTTGATAATGATTTTACTTGCCTCATCTTTTGAATGCAGAAAGAAAGTCCAAATATATTTGGAGAAATCATCAAAAATTACAAGACAGTACTTCTTGTTAGATATCGACAATAAATTGGCTGGTCAAAATAGATCCATGTGTAGTAGCTGTAAGGGTAGATCAATTGATGACATTGACTTGGATTTGAAAGAGGCCTTCTTTTGCTTCCCTTTCTGGCATGCATCACACAGTCCATCCTTGGAGAACTCCAATTTCGGAATACCTCTAACCAAATCCTTCTTAACCAATTCATTCATGGCTTTAAAACTTAAGTGATACAGTCTCTTGTGCCAAAGCCATCCTTCATCCACACTTTCCTTGCTGAAGAGGATTGTAGCAAAGTGTGCACTTGTTGAATTGAAGTTAGCAATGTACACATTTCCTTTCCTGTTCCCTGTCATCACTACCTTGTTGTCATTTTTCTTGAAAACAACACAAGCTTCAGATGTAAACCAGACATTCTGATTCTTATCACATAGTTGACTGATACTAAGCAAGTTGTGCTTATGACCATCAACCAGTGCTACTTCCTCAATGATAACATTTCCTTGTGAAATCAAGCCATATCCTCTAGTATATTCTTTGTTGTTGTCTCCAAAGGTAATGCTAGGGCCAGCTCTCTCCTCGAACTTAGTGAGCAGGGTAGAATCTCCAGTCATGTGCCTAGAACAGCCACTATCCAGATACCAAAGATTCTTTCTGTCTTTCTACACATCAAATCCAAATCAAGTTGATTTTGGTCCCCAAGTTACCTTCGGTTCTGCCTTGTTAACCTTTCTTCTATTCTTCAAACCCTTTTCATCCAAGGATTCTGATTAAGTTAATGCAACCTTAACTCTTGGTGTAGGTCTTTGAAGAACAGGATGTACCAATTGCTCATATGCATTAAAAGTGGGTGTAGAGTTAGGCATAATCTGTGCAAACATGTTATTCATCATCCATGGTATCTGAGGCATATTAAAAGCATTTTAATATGGATTGTACATGAATGGCATGTTAGCATACTGACTAGATGCATGAGCAGGTTGAACATACATATTAGGCATAACATAGGCACACTAGGCACAGAGGCATCTTTCACAGTTTTGCAATTGGCAGATAAATGATTAGCACTACCACACTTCATACACTCTTTCCTAGGAGCATATTTGTTAGGTGTGTAGTTGTTATGTTTGTTAATTCCTACCTAGCCGTTTCTATTCTTCTTTTTATCCTTAGTCTTTGATTCAATGTTGTCTAACTTATCCTTCAATTTCTTGATGGACAAGTGGCCTATGTTATCCTTTTCAACTGATTTGGTTTTGCTGCATTCTCCAACTACAAAGTTTTTGCTTATGGGTCCATACTGTTTATTCAACTTAACCAAGGTTACTTTGCTAACAGGTTTTGACTTTAATGGGCATTCCTCATCCATCGAGTCACTGTCTGGGGCAACCTCCCCATCAACTCCTAACTTTTCTTCTGCTAATTTGCAGAAAAATCAACTCCTTGGACATTAACAATTTCTCCAGTTATTGCCTTTGATCCTTTCCACTTAGCAATTAAATCGTGTTCCTTTCTTAACTATTCTTTTAAACACTCTTCTCTTTTCAGAGCCTCAAGTAATTCATTCTTTGCATCCTGGAAATCTCTTTTCATCGTTTCAAACTCAATTAACTGAGTCTCTAACAAAGTATTCCTATCACCTAACTTAACTTTTAGATCTTTAATCTTTTCGTTCTCTTTGTTAAGCGATTTTAATGTGACATGCATGTTATACAATTCATTAGACATTTCGTTAATAACATTATCACATTCATCTTTGGAAAGCTTAGTTAAGTTTGTAGAGTATACCTGGTTGCTTGCTGAACTAGCCTCTTCATCGTTCTCGTTTTCCATGAGTGCACGATTGACAAACTCTTCCTCTGCATCCGAGTCTCCTCCAGATGCACAATCATCATCCCTTGATACGAATGCTCTTTCCTTTTGCTTGAGAAGATCAAAATATTTCATCTTGTAGTCAATAGTCTCAAACTGTTTCTTCTCTTTCTCAGTTTTGGATTTTCTGCATTCATTGGCAAAGTGACCAACAATTCCACATCTATAGCATTTGATCTTTGACCTTTCAACCACATCCTTGTTTGGTTGGTAGCTTCTCTTGAATTGTCCTGCTCCTGCTGGATTCTTCTTGAATCTTAGCTTTTAAAATCTCTTTGACAGGAATGCCAAATATTCATCTACATATTCAGATTCATCCTCACTCAATGCATCAAGTTCTTCAATCATCTTGCTTTTACCTTTGCTAGTTCCAGCTCCACCTTCACAAGCTCTTTGACTTGGTGTGGCTTCTACATTCTTCATCTTCTCTCCATCTTGGTTGGTTGGAACGTTGGCCACCAAAGCTACACTTCCACCTTTCTTCTGGATCTTCTCAACTTCCTCATCTTGTTGCAACTCGAGCTCATGGGTCTTTAAAATTCCATACAGTCTCTCAAGTGTAAAATCTTTGTAGTCTTGAGAATTCCTCAATGGGACTATTACTGGCTTCCATTCTTTGGGAAAAGACCTCAAAAATTTCAGGTTGGAATCTTTGGTTTCATATACACTCCCATAGAACTTTAACCCATTTAGCAGTTTCTGAAATCTACTAAATATATCAGTTAGACTTTCACCTGAACTGAAGTGAAAGTGTTCATACTGTTGTATGAGGAGTTGTTTCTTATTCTCTCTAACTTGCTCAGTCCCTTCACAGAGTGTTCGAATAGTGTCCCACACTTTCTTGGCAGTGGTGCAGTTTATGACATTATCGAACATGTCTTAATCAATACCATTGAACAGTATGCTCATGGTTTTCTGTCCTTCTGGACTTCTTCTTTGTCTGCATCTGTGAATTCTGCTGGTAGTTTGGGAATAGGCCTTCCAGCAGCTGCGGTTCTAGCTGTTTCTCCAACTGTAGAGTTAGCCTTCATAGGAATATAAGGACCTTTCTCTATGCAGTTTGCATAACCTTCATCAATGGATAAGAGATGTAAATGCATCTTTACTTTCCAATGAAAGTAATTATCTTTGTCAAGAACTGGTATCTTTACGCCTGTATCCTTCTTTCCAATGGTGGTGATCTTTAGACTTCTTGTATGTTAGAAACTTGCTCTGATACCAATTGTTATTTCTCAGTTATATACCACGAGATTGTAGAAGGGGGGGTTGAATACAATCTTGACTAAATTCTTTCGAATTGGTGAGGTCTTAAAACAGATCGTTATAAGAACAGAAAGTAAACAAATTATCTGAGACACATACAACACAAGATATAAAAAATCTCAGGTGTGTTTGAATGGTCCACCTAATGGTTGTATTTGAAGAAAATACTCTGTGTAGAAATACACAGATGCGGGTTACAATGTCTTAGTGTTTACAAGAAAACCTAATGCAATATCTGATATGCTCTCTGTTTTCTTCTTTATTAAAACTATGCTACTCATACAGCTTATTTAAACTATAAGAAGACAAGTGAAATACGCAAAATGTAAAGATACATTTTTAGTATGACTTGTCACACACACATGCTTGAAGTAATGACCATTTTTGGAAATGTCTTGAAGATCTTCTTTCCTTGATTTGGACAATCCCAGCATGCTTCAAGTCTGTGTATGTTTCTTTCTTCATAAGTTACTAATTTCTTGAAATGACTTGGCTTTCAAGACCACATGATGCTTTATGCAAAAGATCTCTTTGGTTTGAATCTTTATCTCTAAAAAGTAGCATTAGTAGAAAGATAATCTTTTCGAAAGTCAATAAGCTTTTCTGCTTATTGAGTTGTGCTTGAACTTCCCAGATAAAGCAACTGATCCTTATGCATTCATCAAGATATCCTTTGAATTCTTCAGTAGTAATGTAATCATGTTAGAGGTTGCTTCCACTCTTATTGTTGCCCTTGGAGTCGGATAAACAGTGACTGATTTCACCTTTTACTTGGAAGAGTTTGAGCCTTAAAATATTTATAATTTGACTTCCTACTCGTAACATTCTTTGTATAATTGATCATTGTCTATAAGTCACGGGTTGCAAAGTAATTTTGGGTTTGTTCTTCATTCGATATCTTCTATTAGAGAACTCTGGTATTACTTATAATCCAGATTGAGTTCTCTAATTGATAAATCTTGAACTCTCGAATGTTGACTTCTCGAGTATTCCTTTTGTTTAGTTCTTGAATAGTCTATATTGAATACTTCTCGAATAGAGTATATTGCAGACTTCTCGAATAGAGGTAGCAGCCTGACTTCTCGAACTAGGACTTCTCGAATAACCCTTTTTGTTGAGTTCTCGAATCCACCAAATCTAAGATAACTCGAATAGAGTTATAACAGTGGGCTGGCTTCTCAAACTCTTCTTTTCTTGACTTCTCGAATATACTTGCATGGTTACAACAAGCTCTCTTCTAATTACAGATACTTGATTAAAGCATCTTATGGCTTGTTACTCTCTAAATGCTTGCAGAGTTCCTTTCTCAAGATGTAGCTTTAGTTGATCTGCATTTCAGTTAGCTTCCTGATTTATTTATCATCTTCGATTCCTTGATTCATTTTCTGCCTTGTAGTATTTGTTATCATCATCTATAGTCAAGTACATGGTCTGTTTAATGGCACTTTGGTTGGCCCAATCTCTCCAGGACGTGGTTTACGTCAAGGCGATCCTCTATCGCCATATATGTTCTTATTTTGTATTGAAGGCTTATCCCTCTTGATTAAAGATGCAGCAAGTAATGAAGCTATACATGGGTGTAAAATCAGCTCAACTGCACCAGCCATAACACACTTGCTTTTCGCTGATGATAGCTTTCTCTTTTTCAAAGCTAACAAGGAGGAAACGCAAGTTGTTGAAAATCTTTTAAAGTCGTATGAGTTGATGTCTGGGCAAGCAGTGAATTATCAAAAGTCAGGCATTTTCTTTAGTGCTAATGTACGCAGAGATAAACAACAAGAAATTTTGGAGATCTTGGCTGTCAGGAATGAACTTCGTGATAGCTACTATTTGGGGCTACTATCGTTAGTTGGCAGATCAAAAAAACGAGTATTTAATTTTCTAAAAGAACGAGTTTGGAAGATAGTTCAAGGTTGGTCCAATAAACTACTTTCCAAAGCTGGAAAAACAGTTCTGATTAAAACTGTAGTACAATCCCTCCAATCGTATTGTATGTCTTGTTTCTTGATCCCTAAAACACTGTGCCAGGAGATGGAGAGAGTCATGAATGGTTACTTGTGGGCTTCGAATAATAATAACAGAAAGGGCATCAAATGGCTAGCGTGGGAAAAGATGTGTACAGCTAAAAGCAATGGTGGTCTGGGCTTCCGTTCTCTTCATGGGTTTAATCTGGCCCTTCTTGGAAAACACGTTTGGAACTTTGTAAGTAACCCCACTTCCTTAGTTACCAAAGTTTTCCAGGCAAAATATTTTCAGGATTGTAATGTTCTTCAAGCACAAAAGGGAATGGATCAAGCTTCATCTGGACCGGTATTTAGGAGGCTAAAGAGATTTTAAGCAGAGATTTTAGATGGGTTCTGGGTAACGGGAAGGATATATGCATTTTCAAGGACCCTTGGCTGAAAGGCAAGAGAGATTATAGGGTTGAAGACCACCATACGAACAGTACACGAAGTGATAAAATTTGTGAATATTACCGTCCAAACATCAAGGAATGGGACGTGCAAAAAATTCAACAAACTTTTCACAACGGTGATGTTATGTGCATTCTTCAGACTCTAATTCCTCAGAACGAAGTACAGGACAGGTTAGCATGGACGTTGGTGAATAATGGCAAATATTTTGTGAAAACTTGATATCAATGTTGGCAAACCCAGCAAGAGAGTTCAACTCAGGTGAGCACAGCTAAGGGGTGGAGTAGGATCTGAAAGCTTGATGTGCCACATAAAACACGAATTTTCTTGTAGAGGTTCTGTAAAAATAATATCCCTGTTAGGAACTTGTTTAGAGGAAAAGGTGTCCGCAACCCAATTATTTGCCCTATGTACAAACATAATATAGAGCACGTCTTACACCTCTTCTTCGACTGTAATTTTGCGAAAGATTGCTGGATGGAAAGCAGACCTGTGCTATGATATGAGGGATGTGGAGAGAGGGGATGACTGGCTTCTGGAAAAGTTGAACTCAAAATCGATGGCCAACTTGATCATTATTGTAAGGTGTTGACGGGGATATGGTTTTCTAGAAATAATCGTGTCTGGGAGGGTAAGCAAATTGACTTAAGTAGGGTGATAGAGATGAGTACTAAGCAGACTATAGATTGGAAGGAAGCCCACAAAAAAAGAGTAAGTTGCAGACTAATACAACGGGTAAAAATGCAAGGGAAATCAGATAGACAGCTCCAGAGATGGGATGGTTGAAACTTAATGTGGATGCATAATTATATGAAGGTGATTCGAGCTTTGCTATAGGCATGGTGGTAAGGAATGATCGTGGTGAGTTTTTGATGGGGAAAAACATGAGGTTGGCAGGTCAGGCGAGTGTTATGGAGGCTGAAGCTTGTGGTGTCTACGAGGCTCTTAAATGGATTCAGGAGATGCAACTCAAGCAAGTTATAGTTGAATGTGACTCCAGTCTTGTGGTGCAGGCTCTGAATCAGAAATCTGAGTATTTTCTGGAAGTGGGAACTGTGTTGGTAGCATGTGATGCAATCCTATGTCTTAGAAATGATGTGGTTATCCGACATGTTAAGAAGCGCGCAAATGGGGTTGCTCATAACTTGGCTAGAATTCCCTGTTTGATAGATTGCTACAATATGTTTATATCTCCTTCACAGTGCGTGTTGAAGATCCTTTTGTTTGATTATTATTCTCTTTAATGGAATTATTCCGTTTCAAAAAAGAAAACTTTAAATCTCAGTCTAAATGATACGGTGAATTTAAATTGGACAATATATATTTCCATTTCATAATTAATTTTACACGAATTTGAGAGGAAACTCAAATGTTAATTTTGCATTGGTATTTATCCAAATTTTAAGTACTTTTCATGGTGCGAAATAAAAGGAAACTTATATATTAAAAATAAATAAATTCTATATA
Organism: Saposhnikovia divaricata; assembly: GCA_036435485.1. Classification (NCBI taxonomy): domain Eukaryota; kingdom Viridiplantae; phylum Streptophyta; class Magnoliopsida; order Apiales; family Apiaceae; genus Saposhnikovia; species Saposhnikovia divaricata. Next base: position 21,192,943 of record JAZHRN010000131.1, read on the forward strand.
TAAAATGGAAGCCACTAGGAAAACATTAAAAAATGGAGTTTTGCAATCAAATCTAATAACTTATACTAAAGTAAAATCTCCTACCCCAATTTTCCTCTAAAAATTCTCTCCTCTCTCTCCTCCCATCTTAACTTCTAGAATTTTCCTTCTCTCTCCCCTCATTTCAAATTTCTCACTTGAAATTCACTCTTCTCTCTCATCTCACTTATATTTTTTATCATTATCTATCGATATCTATATGACTATATCCTCCCAAATTTCTCTCTTCTCCCACTTTCTATTCCAAATTTTCCTCTTCTCCCTCCTCCTACATTCTCAAATATTTATTTTTTTACTCTTTTCTACCCTTCCACTTTACACAAATATTAGTTTATTCTCCACTTTCTTTCCTCTCTCATTCTCTTTTTTCTCTCCATTCACTTATTATTTTATCATTTTTCTTTCATTTCTTTTTTCCCACCTAAGTACCTCATTCATCTTTTCTTATCATCCATCATTTAAATTAGTATTTGTTCCATCTCATATTTGTCACTCTTTTCTCAAATGTTAAAATGATTTTTTTTTTTAATTTCCATCATATTATTTTTATAAATAATAGTGCAAAATGAATAAAATTTAATCCTCATTAAATTTGTATTTCATCTACAACTTTCAACATATGGTAATTTTTTTATCATGACTATTTAAATCATATATAGCATCTTTATATAAGCAATCAATATTTTTGTATATGTAGATTACTTCTAAAATTTATTCTATTTTTAACATAATATGTGGAAAGCATTCTATTTTTCGAATATTTTGAATTAAAAAAACTAACCAAAATAACTCGAATTGAGATAGGGATGACAACGGGTCGGTCGGGTTCGGCTCGGGTTTTTTAAAATCCAAATCCAAATCTAAATATGGGATTTTAAAATAAATCTATATCCAAATCCAAAAATTCGAGTTCGGTATATCCAAAAAATAGGATTTGGATCGGGTATGTAATAACCTTAACTTTAGCAAAACTACAATGATCACATGAATAGTAATTTTGAGGATTTAGAGAAATGGTATGTAGGTACTCTGCAATGGAAACAGAAAATGAATAAACAGAAACCATACTAGTAATGTACACTGAAATTAAGTGACTCGAAATGACGATGGATTTCAGAAATTCCTAAATATGGATTTTTGAGGATTTTGACTTCCAAAGAGCTTCTATTGGATCTTAAGGGGCATGGAAATATTATTAGAATTATATATTGAGGGATTAGAGAATTTAGATTAAACCAGGGGATTATTAAGTTAAGAGAATACCAAAGGAATTTGGAATGTTAAATGATTTCAGAACCACTGAGATAATGAGGTATATTCGAGACGAACCACAATTAGACGAGTATGGAAACCAAGCAACCAAGATTAGTAATATAACAAGGATACATACCACATTTTTACTTACCTAGATTATTAGCATTATACTTAGAAAATCAAAATGGGATTTATTGGATCATCAAGTGACATCACCATCCACTAACTTGTTTTAATGGGCAAATTAGTCATTTAGCATGGTTTTATACACTAAATATCTTCCAATCTTCCACCATACTCTAGAATTAATAAGTGATTAGCTAGATAAGATCAAAACCAAGAGCAAAACTCTCTCCCCCACCTCATTTCATCAATTCGGCCAAACAGTAACAGCCTACTTAGAACAGGCATATCTCCTTCGTTTCTCAGCCAAATTTTGCGTTCTATAGCGTTTTGGAAAGCCCATGAGATAATCTATAACTCTCATTTCACAAGGTGTGTCCAGAAAAGCAAGGTAAGGGCCTCGTTTTTCATGTTCTTTCAGCTGGGTTTTAGAACTCCGAAAATCTCTAAGTATGTTCTTGATGTTTCTTGTTAGTTTAAGGTGTTATAAGGTTATATCAAGGCTTCTCAAGGACTAAAAGCCTTTGTTAAGTGTTGTTAAAGCTTCAAGGCAGGTATAAACCCTAACCCCTTTTTATTATGTGAGTTTTAGTGATGTTAATGGATGATGTGTGGTTAAAAGTGATTATTGTGATGTTAGCTAGCATAAATTTTGATTGATTGTTGGGTGATGGTATTGAGGCCTAACCATTGATTATATGGATTATGAGGATGTAATATTGATGTGTATGGAGTGGTGGATGATTATATGGCTTGGTTGTGATGGAATGGTTTTCGGAATGTCCGAAATATAGTCGTTATAATGCCCGATTTTCGTTAGGAAGAAATCTGCACTGTTTTGTGACCCCTGTATCCGTACGGTACCCTACTTCCTAGGTTACCAATTGACCATGTAATGATAGAGCTTAGTTCATAGATCGTTTTGATATAAGGTACGTTAAAATCTGACGTACGGTTTAGGAGAAAAGTCAGTTTTAGTGAAAGCGGTTCAGAAACCGAGAAAACGTAGTTGTGTCAACTTTGAGGCAATGACTACCATACTTAAACATTTTTAAAAATTATGAAACTTTGGGATAATGTAGTAAGGTAGTCAAAGAGTTGTTACCAGTTGACCTTGTGATAAAATTCGAAATCCAAATTTTCTGAGAATTTTTACAGTTAAGTGTGATCGTTAGGGGAAATGGTGAAAACCCCTGAAACTTCGATTAAGGTTTTAAATGGCTAAGTTCTTGAACCTTTGGGGTAATAGGAATACGTTAAACATATATTAAAGTTTCAAAGGTAATGTTATACAAGAGTGTAGTGAGTAAGAGATGTGGTTCTAACGACAGTCCTTTTGTGTTTATAGAAACTCCGGAAGAGGGACGAGCCATACTGTCAGGATACCGAAACCGAGGCAAGATTTCTTCTATCCTTACTTTGTAAAACTACTTATCTTCACAAAGAAACTTGATTTCATGGAATATATATGTGATGCTATTATTACTATATTGTGAAGAAATTGTCTTCCTTGAGTATTGATATTGAAAAGAAAGGTATACGAAGATGTATATGAATATGAATATGAGTACGAAGATGTATATGAATATGGATATGAGTATGAGATGGATATGTATAGAGATGATTATGCATGAAGTGAACATGCCTTATGATTAAGAGAATATGAGAGAATGGTATCAGTTGTAATCTAAAGAAAAGAATGGTATCAGTTGTTATCTAGGGTTATATGATTTATAATATTTTGCTAAAGATATTCTTTTTCAATATCAGTGGTTTAATAAATATTATTTGGTTATTATTTACTACTCTTTAAATAGACGGAATATTTTCGGAATATAAAAGTATATTTGATTTCTTGATTATGAAAGAGATGTCTGGATCATGATCAAAGCATTATGTTATATATATATATATATATATATATATATATATATATATATATATATATATATATATGTTATAGAAGTAATGTGCGAGAATGGAAATGATATGAGCAAATGATATGTGGGAATGAAAGCGAGAAAATGGAAATGTGGAATGATATTTTGAAAAGGGAATAATGATGTGATAAAAAGGGGGATTGCAACAGACTTGCGTAAGTGGCTGTGTCAGGGCTGTGTGCGACACAGTCCAGCATTTATTATTTTATTACGGCACGAAGATGCCAAGGGAGGACGTTAGCAGGTGGCCTTCCTCCAGGGATGATCTTCATTCCTTCTACCGGTAGTAAAAAGAGAGCAGGTACGATTAGGCGACTGATCATCGTCCTAACGTATCAGGCGACAGCAGATATCCCTAATGTTTTTGAAAAGAAAGTGTAGACAATGGTTTCAGATTTCTATACTGAAAACAGAATAATGATATGAGATGATGGAATTATGGTTACAGATAAAGAAAAACTGATATTATATTATTTTAGATTTCTTTCTTATAATAGTAAGTGGATGATGTATTATTAAATAAGAGCTTTATTCTTCCTTAAGGCTTTTAATTGTTTTCTGCTATTATATATGCATATACATATATGTATACCTGTTCACATTCTAAATTCTAGATTACAATATTATCTTGCTGAGCTATTATAGCTCACTCTTGCTACTTATGTATATAGCAGCTAGGTCCCATGCCGATACTACGCACTACACCCCGCAAGAGGGTAAGGGAAAGGCGACCTTTTGAGCTAGTGTTGGCGACCATCCCCGAGGTTGTGACAAGCGAAGGGGCTTAGTAGATTTATGTAAATTAAGTGTGTAAGTTGTAATAAACTTTTGGTTGTTGAAATGCTTCCTGTAGAAGTATTATTCAACAATGTACTTAGTAGAATTCTGGGTTTGTAATAACTGTTAACTTTACACTTTTAATATTGTGAATGTTGTTCTATGAGCATATGACTGGTGTGTGTGTGTGTGTGTGTGTGTGTGTATTAGTGTGGGGTCAATTGCTTAATTAATAAAAAAAAAGACTAAAGAGATATTGATATTGATCGGAAATTGGACCGTGATGACCTGGATCCTTGACCCCGGATCTAGGGGCGTCACAGATGGTATCAGAGCTAAGAGTCATATTGCTCAGGAACAAGAGTGATAGTAATATACGCATATAGATATATAGGTAATGATATAAAATATGAACTCATATCGAGTTCAAGGAGGGTTTATCAAACGAAGCGTTTATTCTGAGTCGCGATTATAATTTTATAGATTATTGCTAATTAAGGTTATTATGCCAAAACTGTTAAGTTTATGTAGCACATGAGATCGATATGAGAAAGGGAATACTTGATGTATCGGGAAGTGTACGTTAGATAACCTCGTGAGTAATCCCAGGGTGATCTATCATCTCTTATTCGAAAAAAAAAAAAAGAAAGAAGGGCCTGTATCTTTTCAAAACTTTCTGGTACCTTTGGAATGTGTTTCAAAATTGTATTTTATCTATTTTAGTCAAAATATTTCTCTAAGATTATTTTTGGAAGAGGGTATTTATCATCGTGATTAAATGTTTTCTTTATACTTCTTATTCCAACTAAGAGGAACAATCCTATATGTATACACAAGGACGATCTGTCTGTGTGATTGAAAGTCGGAGGGGACGCCCTCACTTGTGTTACGTACGGGTTCTTCCATCATATTGATTTCCCAAAATATTCTTTTGTTTCGAATAAGAGCTATTTAAAACTATTAATCTTATAAATTGTTGCGGGACCCTTGCTTGTTTCTGGGTCCGTTTCAAATCAAAGTTTCTTAAATTTTATAAATTATTTCGAATATAGAAGATTTCAGTAATGGATGGGATAATGGAAGCAAGGTTTAGAGTATACGTGATTATACGAGGAAACTTGAGATTTCAAGGGAAATTTCAATAAGAGATAATTAGAGCTAGAAGCGTTTCGATATAAAAGAGAAAGGAATTTCGTGAGAAGAAATGGGCATATTTGAGGACTAGTGAGATAAAAGAATATGAGGAATTTTAAGGTATAATTGAGATTTACTATTGAAAGTAAGGTGTATTTTGAGGAAAAGTCAGAATAAGGATAAACAAAGGAAGTGGGGATAATTAATGAAGTTTGTGTATTCTGTCGAAATTCTATCGTATTTTGATATTAAATGTTGAGATTCTAAAATATTGATGTATATAAGGTGATTGACTTAAATGAAAAGGTTATTGTGCTAAAGGTGATACGCTTATTTGCTAAAGTTGAGTTGAGAATATTAGGGTATATAAATGAGTTAACTAGTGATATAATTGTGTATATGAGAATGATGTATATGGGAATGATGTATGTTGTACCCTAAATTTGGGTGATTAATGAAGAATATTGTTATATACAGAATCATGCCGCCTAAGCGTGATAATAGAGCGAATGCAAGAGAAAATGAGAGAGAGGAAGGAAGTCATAATAGGCAGGGTGAAAACGCTCATAATAAACAAAATCATGAAGAAGAAGAAGATGAATCAACTGGCCAACAAGGAAATCAGGGTGGTGACCCTTTTGACCAACTTATGTAACACCCCCAGATCCGGGGTCAGGGATCTGGTGGTTACGGTCTTACATCCATTCATAATACTTGACTTGAGTCCACAATAAATAAATCACATGCTGTGACCCCACAATAATTACCACTCACACACACAACAGTTATAGTCCCAGAGATGAAATTGAAATAAGTCTTACATTAAAGGGTTACGAATAAAAGTTATTACAATCCCAAAAGGATAACATCATAGGTTTAAACGTTTTGCCGTTGATTACATTAATTATACATATAGTTAAACAGGAAACAAAAGCTGTCTAACTATGCTACCTCAGCAATGGCGGCTAGCATCTCAGCGGGTAGTCCGGTGGGTCGGGTAACCTGCTTGCGCCGAGTGCGCCTGACGCGAGCCATCTGTCCTAGCTGTTGTTGTGACATAATATAAACAAAGCAAGGGTGAGCGAAAGCCCACCAACAAATATATAACTGAACGATAATTTAAAACAGTTCAAAGCCATCTTTTAAACCATATGCCATGCATTTACGGAAATGATGCCAGTATAATATGAACGATGAAGTTACAAGGTAACTTAAAGTATTTGTTTGAAGAAATATCTGCTACATCAAAGTAAGCGAGATATTATTATCGATAATAAGAAGAGGAACTTGCAAGAAAGGGTTGCAATTCCAGTTATGACTCTTCTCCAACTCTGCCAACAGTAATCATGTTGCAGGAAATAAAGGAATTTGGATGATGAACCAATGATGGAGTATTCACCGCGCCCGCTGTTCCAATCTTGATGATCAGTCGAGATCGTACAGCTCAATTTAGATTTACTACCGGTAGAAGGAAGAACTGACGGCTTTACTTGTATACCGCCTTGCTAGCTCTCCCCGGCCAACGGTTGGGCCAAGGGGATGGACCGGCGCTACTCGGCCTCTTACACGACTCCTAGTTCAAATAGAATTCATGATTCTGAATGTAACGTTCGTCCCCCTTTCCCCAAGTATAAGACTTGTTGATAAGACTCCACAAAGTAGTCGTATCTAGTTGGAAAGGAAAATTTACCAATATCTCCCAAGCTATTACTTGGTAATGGATATCAACTTGTTCCAGTAATCTTACCCCTCGAAAGATGAGAAGGTAAACAACGACTTTAATAAGTCAACAGCACCCGAGTTGCGGGTGAAGGGAATACTTTATGACCGGGAAGTCGACAAGATAAATAACATTTTTCCAAGTAAGGTTCCCTTATTATTAAGAAGATAGACTCAAAGATGAATGATGTCTGGGAACCTTTCTTGATATAAGATTAATAATAATATGACTTCGAAATATTTTCTGTAATAATCGAAGAAGATTAACCTTATCGAGATTATTCTAAGTATGGAATAAATATTCAGAGAATATTTATTGAGTTAAAATATTGAAAGAATATTTGGGAATATGAAAGAATATTTTTAATCAGAGTATTTCTCAAAATAATCCCTGAAGAAATATCAGGAGAATATTTATTGAATAAATAAATATTTAAATGAATATTCAAAACAATATTCATTAATTAATAAGACCTGAAAAGAATATTTAAGGTAATATTCATGATTAATTAGGAATTTAAATGAATATTCAAAAGTAATATTCATTTAATGAATAATATCCTAAATGAATATCAAGTAATATTCATTTAGTAATCCAAGCCTTAAGGAATATTCGAAATAATATTCGATAATTAAATCAAGCTTCAGATGAATATTAAAATAATATTCATCAAGTATTTAATATCTTAAATGAATATTCAAAAGTAATATTGATTTAATAAAATAATAATCTAAAAGAATATCCAAAATAATATTCATTTAATAGTCTCATCTTTAGAAGAATATTCGAAATAATAGTCGATAATCAGTTCGACTCTGAATGAATATTGAGAAATATTATTCGTTGAATAGTTACGTTCAAATAATTATTTGAAGTAAGGATCGTTGAAAATAATTAGTCTCGAACGAATATTCAAATAATATTCGTCGCCCAAATAATAGAAAATATTTACTTAAATATTTTCTTCCGAGGTAATCTCGATATATCAAGGAATATTGACTCCCGGTCTATTTTTGATTAATAAGATATATACGCCCTTCTATGAGGGTCTTACAATAACCGGCTTATAACTGATATATAACTATCTAGCTTATAAGCCAACAATAACATTTAGGGAACAAGTATATCAATTCAACTTGAAAGTAGGCATGCATGCAATGGCATATGTATATCAGCAATCATATATATATATTTATTCAATCACAACAACAGCCTAAAAGAAGGGAATTGAAACTTGCCTGGTAGTCGAGTACGGTAAGGGGTAGTGGTAGCGGGTCCCGGTTCAGCCTGGTGATCTATAAATAGCCAAGGCATTCGGAATTAATCACTTAACATAGTAAACGTTAAGTTATACTTAAATCGAAACACGTTCTCGAGTCATCTCGTTATACCCCTTTTAGTGGATTACTTATTATCACTGATCCGACCCGACATTCGTTCGTTAATACGACATGTCACTGCACTTATACTTGGGACATACTTAAGTCATATGAGTTCTAAGGTTGATCGTTACGAACCAATATTTTACTCCGAGTTTTATCGCCCGTTTTCTAAGCGTTTTACCAAAGTTATAAAAGAGTCGTCTTTTAGGGGTTCGTTCTCGTTTAACCTTGACTCGAACATTTTTAATAAATCGAAAAATGCTCTTTTTGACATACGGTTTTCTTTCACACCTTCCTTCTTACCCCTAGTATTTATTTACCAAGATTCGCCATGACGTTACATTGCTTACGAGGGTTCAATTTCAGTTACGAACTTTTGTTTACGGATTCGAACTACTTTTAGTAATTTAGTCATAAATCCTAAACCGTAAGTCCGTTTCACGTGATCTTTATATCAAAACGAAGCTTATAACATAATCTAGCCTTTCATGGCAAAATCCGAGACTGGACAGTGTGTTCATGCTACTGCTAATCACGGTTTCTTAAGGCTAACGACAATCGGGCATTACGACGGCTATGTTTACATGATTTCCAAATTTCAAACCATCCAATAATCATAGTTTCCACTCCAAACAACATTTACATGTTATTCAACCATGAACTAAGACCAAGCAATGTCTTTCCGTTCATCTAAACTAATTTCACATTTAATAAATCCCAATCATAATCTTAAGGTCCTAAACATGCATTAAATCCATATAACTCATCTAAAATACCAAAACTTAAACTAAGAGCTTGGTTTTCAAGAGTGGTATACCTTCCTTGGTGTATGTATGAACTTATCAAGCCTTGTTTAGCCCTTATCTAGCCTTAGTATAGCTTGAATAATCAAAAGAAATCAAGAAATAAAAGTTAGTTTATGAAGAACACTATTCATCATCATCTTTGATGATTTATTTGAAAATGATAAAAGATGAATTTGAAGCTGAAATTTCTAGGAGATCATTACCATGATATGTAGTACTTACCATAAAAATTTGAAGAACAAGTGATGGTTGGAAGTTGGACTTCCAATTAGCTAAGAATGGGCAGATTTTTATGAAGAAATGGAGAAAAATGGTGGTGGTTTGTTTTGTTTTGGTGATTTATGGCTAATACATGTATAACCCTTGCATATATAATGGATGCATCTCTTTTAATGTGTTGTTGGCAATCCGATGGTGCCACTTGTTGCTTCCTCATTGGGCCAAGTGTTGGCACTACAACAAACAACTCCATTTTTGCAAGAATGCAATTACACCACTCATCTTGTAGTTGACTTATAAGGATGTTACTTGGGTTTCTCCTTTTCCCACCAATTGCACTTGTTTGTCTCTTGGTTATTTATTCGTTCCTTTGTCCGGGTATTACTCAATTTCCTTGCTTGTTCGTTGATCGTTCGAGGGAATAACTCATTCGTTTCTAGTTAGGGTTTTACCGAAAACCTTCTTAATATTTCTAATACTATTCTTCATCTTACTTAATACTTCTCGAATTTAAATTCCTTAATTCCCTTTTATAACTCCTTAAGTCTTGTAGTGTCCAGGGAAATCTCGGAGAAAATAAAAGTGCTCTTTTTCTGAATCCGACGGCTTTTACATACACTTATTTTCTTCCTGGATCACTAATACGAACTCAGAAATCCGTTCCGAATACCGGGTATATCATTATTATAATAATATTCCAAATTCCACCAAAATCACTATTCATCACTTATTTTTATTTAATTCCTATAATTAGGAAAATGAACCTGGTTCACTCTCGAGTGCTTCTTAACCTTTTTACGGAACCGCTGGACTTATAATAGATATTGATTTGGATGACACAAGAATAATCTTACTTGAAGTAATATACTTATATCCTTAGGAGATAGATCATTCTTACCTATGCCGTCAACCAAAAGTATTCTGCATGACATGTAAATAATTGAATTCAAATCCATTCCATTCATTTAATAGACATTCGTTACATCGCAGTCATAACCACTATTCATTCCCATATTATTACATACTAAAAAGTTTTAATTCTATCAAAAATCTGGGTTCTTACAGTCTCCCCTCCTTAAAAGGATTCCGTCCCGGAATCAGTTTGAAAACAAGTGGGGGTACTTTTCTTGCATTGCGCCATCAAGTTCCCAGGTGGATTCTTCTACATTGTGGTTCTGCCACAAAACTCTGACTAGCTGAATGACCTTGTTTCGGAGCACTTGTTCTTTCCGGTCTATGATTTCCACAGGTTGCTCTACATAGGTCAGGTCTGGTTGCATGTCCACTTGCTCATACTCTACAATATGCTTAGCATCCGGATTATACTTCCTCAGCATCGAAACATGGAACACATTGTGCACCTGCTGTAGATTCGGGGGCAATGCGAGTTCATAAGCTAGTTCCCCAATTCGTCTCAAGATCTCAAATGGTCCAATGTATCTGGGACTCAGCTTTCCTTTCTTCCCAAATCTCATTAAACCTTTCCAAGGTGACACTTTCAAGAACACTAGGTCCCCTACCTCGTATTCCTTGCCTTTCCGAGCTAAGTCGGCATATTTCTTTTGTCGATCCTGGGCTGCTACCAACCGTCCTCTGATTAGATCTACTACATCTTTAGTTCGTTGGACCACTTCGGGCCCGAGCATCTTCCGCTCTCCAACTTCATCCCAATACAAGGGAGATCGACATTTTCTTCCATAAAGGGCCTCATAAGGTGGCATCCCAATGCTTGAATGATAACTGTTATTATAGGAGAACTCAACCAATGGCAAGTGATCATCCCAACTCCCTTTGAAGTCTATCGCGCAGACTCTCAACATATCCTCTAGTGTTTGGATGGTCCTTTCACTTTGCCCATCTGTCTGGGGGTGGTAGGCTGTGCTCATGTTCAGTCGGGTCCCTACACATTCTTGAAAACTTCTCCAAAACCTGGAGTTAAATCTAGGATCTCGATCGGATACTATTGCGACTGGGACTCCATGTCGCGCCACTATCTCTTTTAAGTAGATGTCCACTAGTCTATCGACCGTGTACCTTTCGTTGATCGGGAGAAAGTGAGCCGATTTCGTCAGTCGATCTACAATTACCCATATGGTGTCATGATTAGCCTTGGTCCTGGGTAAACCTACTACGAAATCCATGGCTATATGTTCCCATTTCCATTCTGGAATCTCTAAGGGATGTAGAAGTCCGCTGGGTCTCTGGTGCTCTGCCTTCACTCGTTGGCAGGTCAAGCATCTGCTTACCCACTCTGCTACGTCCTTTTTCATATTGGGCCACCAGTAATACTCCTTCAAATCCCTATACATTTTAGTGCTACCGGGGTGCACTGAGTATCTTGAGTTGTGTGCCTCATTTAAAATCTCATCCTTGAGCTCCTGAACATTTGGGATCCATATCCTGTACGTGTACCTCATGATCCCTTCCTTGTCTCTTTCGCACTTAATTTCCTCCCCGGTCATTAGCTCTTCTGTGGAGTTCTTTTCTTCCTCCATCATCCGTTCCTGGCACAGTCTAATCTTTTCTAGCAATGGAGGTTGGATTCTAATTTCCATCAACTTTTCTTGGCCCTCTTCAGGTAACTTAACCTCGATTTCCAACTTCTCAAAATCCTTCACTAGCTCTTTCTCTGAAGTTATCATCTTGAGCTTCTCTTTCCGACTAAGGGCGTCAGCCACCACATTGGCTTTACCCGGGTGATATCGAATTTCACAGTCGTAATCCTTGATTAACTCTAACCACCTCCTCTGGCGCATGTTAAGCTCTTTCTGAGTGAAAATGTATTTGAGGCTCTTATGGTCTGTGTAAATCTCGCATTTTTCCCCATACAGGTAGTGTCTCCAAATCTTTAAAGCGAAGACTATGGCTGCTAGTTCTAGATCATGCGTGGGATATCTGACTTCATAATCCTTCAATTGCCTAGACGTATACGCTATTACCTTGCCGTGCTGCATAAGCACGCATCCCAGTCCTTTATGCGAAGCGTCACTGTAAATCACGAAATCTCCTTTTCCATCAGGTAATGCCAGCACTGGGGCTGTCACCAGCCTCTTCTTTAACTCCTGGAAACTCTTCTCGCATTTCTCAGTCCATTCAAATTTCTCGGTTTTACGGGTAAGTCGAGTTAATGGAGCTGCGAGTTTCGCAAAGTCTTGGACAAATCTCCTGTAATATCCGGCCAGTCCAATGAAACTCCTCACCTCGGTTGGAGTAGTTGGCCGTTCCCAGTTTGAAACTGCTTCTATCTTGGAGGGGTCAACCAACACTCCTTCTCTATTGATCACGTGCCCTAAGAATTGTACCTCATTTTTCCAAAACTCACACTTGGAGAACTTGGCATATAACTGCTCCTTCCTGAGTATTTCTAAGGTTATCCTTAAATGTTCAGCGTGTTCTGCCTCTGTCTTTGAGTAGATGAGAATATCATCAATGAAAACTATCACGAATTTGTCCAAATATTCCTTGAACACCCTATTCATTAGGTCCATGAAGGCAGCTGGGGCGTTGGTCAATCCAAACGACATAACTAAGAACTCATAATGTCCATATCTGGTGCGGAATGCAGTCTTCGGGATATCTTCAGGTTTGATCTTCAGTTGGTGATATCCCGTTCTCAAATCAATCTTAGAGAAGTATTCAGCTCCTCTTAGCTGGTCAAACAAATCGTCTATCCTGGGCAATGGATACTTATTCTTTATGGTTAGCTTGTTCAATTCTCTGTAGTCGATGCATAACCTCATACTTCCATCCTTTTTCTTAACAAACAACACTGGTGCGCCCCAAGGCGACACACTGGGCCTTATCATGCCCTTATCCAACAATTCCTGTAATTGTTTAGCTAGCTCCTTCATTTCTACTGGGGCTAGTCGGTACGGGGCCTTCGAAACTGGCGCCGTCCCCGGGGCTAATTCGATGGCAAACTCAATTACCCTATCAGGTGGTAGTCCAGGAAGATCTTGTGGGAACACGTCCTCGAACTCATTAACTACCAGAATGTCCTGCAATCTTGGCACTTCCTTCTGAGTATCTATAACGTAGGCTAAATAAGCCTCGTTCCCTTTTCGTAACAATCTCTTGGTTTGCGCCATGGTCAGAATTTTCTGGGTCTGTCGCATCCCTTTAAACACTATTTCTTTCTTCCCTGGAGTTTTCAACTTAACCTTTTTCCCTTTACAATCTATCTGCGCATCACTGCGAGACAACCAATCCATACCCAAAATGACATCGAATTCCCCTAGCTTAAAAGGAATTAAATCGACATAGAAGGATCGTCCTCCTATTTCTAGCTTACAATCGGGGTGAATTTGATTAACCGGTACGATTTCCTGATTAGCTATTTCTACTTGTAAGGAATCTCTTAGTTGCTGGGTTTTAAGTTTCAAGTTATGCGCAAAATCTCTAGATATAAAAGACTTAGTTGCTCCTGAATCAAATAAGACATTTGCACTGACTGAATTAAGAGAAAAAGTACCTGCTATCACATCTGTGTCCCTCACGGCATCTTGTACTGACATATTGAAAGTCCTAGCAGTTGGTGGCCTATTTGAGGCAACCTTGCTTGCTCCTGATGCTGCTGGTTTGCTCTTTGGGCAATCCTTCCTCATGTGCCCTCGCTGTCCACACTGGAAACAGGTTGTGCTGTTAGGGATGACCGTGGTGCAAGCGGTAGCATAATGCCCAGCTCGCCCACACTTATAACAGTTTATCTGCTTCAGGTTGCACACCTCGGAGTGCCTCTTCCCACAAGTAGCACACAATGGCAATGGAGGTCGAGAAGGGTTGGAACGGGACATTCCTGATTGGTGGCCGCCCTGGCTCACACTCACACTCGCAGATGGTTTAAACCCTACACTCCTCCCTGGTAGGGAAACCGCTCCTCGATTAAACTTGGTTGGGGGTTTTCCTCCAGCGGATCTTCCGCCCATACTAACATGCTTTCTCTTTATCCCCCCCTTTCTCTCTCTCTCTCTGCATCTGATCACTACCAGCCTCCACAATGGTTGCCTTCTGCACCAAGGTGGCATAATCTGTAATCTCTAAAACAGCCACCCTATTCTGGATCCACTGTTTCAGCCCTTGTTGAAACCTGTTAGCTTTCTTCTCTTCTGTGTCTACAAACTCTGGCACAAATCTTGATAGCTCAGTAAATTTAGCCTCATAGTCAGCCACTGACATATTGTTCTGTTTCAGTTCCAAGAACTTAAGTTCCATCTGGGTTTTCATGAACTTCGGGAAGTACTTCTCCAGGAATAATTGTTTGAACCTTTCCCAGGCTATGACAGCATCAGTCTCCATGTTTTTCTTGGCTTCCCACCAATAATTGGCCTCTCCCTTTAGTAGGTAAGTAGCAAAAACAGTCTTCTGAGCCTCATTGATACTCAGAATCTCAAAAGACTTTTCCATTTCTTTGATCCAGGCCCTCGCCTCAACGGGATCAGCCGATCCGTGGAACTCTGGGGGCTTAAGGGACTTAAAGGCCCTAAAGGAATTTGCCACTGAAGTGTTGTTGCTTGGTGGTGGTTGGGGGTATTGGTTCAAATTCTGCCTAAGTAGATCCATAAACTGGCCCATGGGGTTTCCGCCCTGGTTCTCCCCTTCCTGTTCTACTTCAGTTTCTCCACCCTCTATTTCCCTTTCAAATTCTTCAGAGTACAGGGGTTCATCCTCTGCTCCATACTGGGAATCTTCTTGCTCATTATAGTCCTGATCTTGTTCCTCACTACTTTCACGGTTTTCCTCGTGTTGGTTGTGACTTTCTTGGTCAGTAGATTCGCGGGGGTTAGCCCTAGTGCCCATTCGTCTTGGAGGCATTTTACTGAAAATTTGGAAAGTTATACATTAGGTTCACTGATCTGTTTTAGAGGATTTTTCCTTGCACATTTCTTTACATGATTGGGTTTTAAAATCCCACAGTTTTATATCTCATGGAAACTTAATCGAAAAGTAATACATATGCTAATAAACTCGTGATCACTTCCCAACAAAATTGTAATGACTGAAATGGAAACAAATATATACCAGGTACCGAAAAGGTACAACATCCGAGTTACAACGATAGTTTAAAGTACAGCCATCCTAACAACAACAACAAGTCAAAAGTGAAATATGCTGTCTATCTGTCTAGTCTGCAAAAAGGGAAAACAAGTACAAGAAAACCATCCCTACAAAAGCCGACACTACTATGTCCGTACATGACTAGACAACTAGACCACTGCATCACCAGATCTGAAATCAGCCGCCACGACGAAACATCCTCCGAACCCTCCCCATGGCGATGCGGAAAACCTCCTCAGCCGCTGCTCTGTCTACCCTACCATGCCCATCAGTAGGCAACTGTCGCACCCTCACCCGAGCCCTCAGCTCGATGCGGGTCACAGCCCTATACCCAACTCTGTCACTGATAGTCCTCCTGCCCTGCACCCTCATCCGGGCGGCTCTCTCTGCTGCTAACTCACTCCTAGACTCTGCCAACCTGGCATCTCCCACAGACAACTCTCTATAAAGCCCGTTCACAATCAAGTTGTGAACACATACTGGGACTCCTCCTATCGGGGCATGAGGTGGGGTGGATGGCTCAGCTGGAGCGGCGGTCTCTGTCTGCTGGGGCTCTGGGGTAAGCTCCTCAAACTCGTCGGGGTAGGGGCTCACAGGTAGTGGTGGTGGGGTAGGGGCTCTCTCAACAGGGAGGAGTGGCACAAAAAGTCCAGAACTCCCTACAGCACCAACCACTGGCTCATCTATATCTCCCTCAACACCCTCATCCACCGGCACCACCTGATCCGTGGTCATGTCAGTGTCATCTCCCATAGTCCTGAACTCAGTCATAACCCAATAATCATCATCCTCAACCACTAACTCAGCATCCTGTCCTGTCTGGATCCCCTCCGGGTCCTCCTCCCCCTCAGTCTCAACAACATCTGTGTCAGCATCATCCTGGACCTCCTCAGGGTCCTCCTCCTCAGACTCAATCACATCAGTATCAGCCTCAACCTGGACCTCCTCCGCGTCCTCCTCCTCAGGCTCAGTATCCTCCTCAGGCAAGTGCTCATAGTATGGGTCCCTAGTCCGGAACATGTCCTCATCATGCTGTCTCGCAGCTGCCTCCTGGGCCGACAAGTCGCTCGCCTACACAAGACGAACTATGTTACTATCATGATACTTAAAAAGTTCCCGTAAGGGTTTTAGGTGAACCTGGCAAGGGTTCTTATTATATTATTGAATTTATTATTATATAACGTCGTATCATCTCTTGGGATATATAACTCTCGCTCTGATACCATCTCTGTAACACCCCCAGATCCGGGGTCAGGGATCTGGTGGTTACGGTCTTACATCCATTCATAATACTTGACTTGAGTCCACAATAAATAAATCACATGCTGTGACCCCACAATAATTACCACTCACACACACAACAGTTATAGTCCCAGAGATGAAATTGAAATAAGTCTTACATTAAAGGGTTACGAATAAAAGTTATTACAATCCCAAAAGGATAACATCTTAGGTTTAAACGTTTTGCCGTTGATTACATTAATTATACATATAGTTAAACAGGAAACAAAAGCTGTCTAACTATGCTACCTCAGCAATGGCGGCTAGCATCTTAGCGGGTAGTCCGGTGGGTCGGGTAACCTGCTTGCGCCGAGTGCGCCTGACGCGAGCCATCTGTCCTAGCTGTTGTTGTGACATAATATAAACAAAGCAAGGGTGAGCGAAAGCCCACCAACAAATATATAACTGAACGATAATTTAAAACAGTTCAAAGCCATCTTTTAAACCATATGCCATGCATTTACGAAAATGATGCCAGTATAATATGAACGATGAAGTTACAAGGTAACTTAAAGTATTTGTTTGAAGAAATATCTGCTACATCAAAGTAAGCGAGATATTATTATCGATAATAAGAAGAGGAACTTGCAAGAAAGGGTTGCAATTCCAGTTATGACTCTTCTCCAACTCTGCCAACAGTAATCATGTTGCAGGAAATAAAGGAATTTGGATGATGAACCAATGATGGAGTATTCACCGCGCCCGCTGTTCCAATCTTGATGATCAGTCGAGATCGTACAGCTCAATTTAGATTTACTACCGGTAGAAGGAAGAACTGACGGCTTTACTTGTATACCGCCTTGCTAGCTCTCCCCGGCCAACGGTTGGGCCAAGGGGATGGACCGGCGCTACTCGGCCTCTTACACGACTCCTAGTTCAAATAGAATTCATGATTCTGAATGTAACGTTCGTCCCCCTTTCCCCAAGTATAAGACTTGTTGATAAGACTCCACAAAGTAGTCGTATCTAGTTGGAAAGGAAAATTTACCAATATCTCCCAAGCTATTACTTGGTAATGGATATCAACTTGTTCCAGTAATCTTACCCCTCGAAAGATGAGAAGGTAAACAACGACTTTAATAAGTCAACAGCACCCGAGTTGCGGGTGAAGGGAATACTTTATGACCGGGAAGTCGACAAGATAAATAACATTTTTCCAAGTAAGGTTCCCTTATTATTAAGAAGATAGACTCAAAGATGAATGATGTCTGGGAACCTTTCTTGATATAAGATTAATAATAATATGACTTCGAAATATTTTCTGTAATAATCGAAGAAGATTAACCTTATCGAGATTATTCTAAGTATGGAATAAATATTCAGAGAATATTTATTGAGTTAAAATATTGAAAGAATATTTGGGAATATGAAAGAATATTTTTAATCAGAGTATTTCTCAAAATAATCCCTGAAGAAATATCAGGAGAATATTTATTGAATAAATAAATATTTAAATGAATATTCAAAACAATATTCATTAATTAATAAGACCTGAAAAGAATATTTAAGGTAATATTCATGATTAATTAGGAATTTAAATGAATATTCAAAAGTAATATTCATTTAATGAATAATATCCTAAATGAATATCAAGTAATATTCATTTAGTAATCCAAGCCTTAAGGAATATTCGAAATAATATTCGATAATTAAATCAAGCTTCAGATGAATATTAAAATAATATTCATCAAGTATTTAATATCTTAAATGAATATTCAAAAGTAATATTGATTTAATAAAATAATAATCTAAAAGAATATCCAAAATAATATTCATTTAATAGTCTCATCTTTAGAAGAATATTCGAAATAATAGTCGATAATCAGTTCGACTCTGAATGAATATTGAGAAATATTATTCGTTGAATAGTTACGTTCAAATAATTATTTGAAGTAAGGATCGTTGAAAATAATTAGTCTCGAACGAATATTCAAATAATATTCGTCGCCCAAATAATAGAAAATATTTACTTAAATATTTTCTTCCGAGGTAATCTCGATATATCAAGGAATATTGACTCCCGGTCTATTTTTGATTAATAAGATATATACGCCCTTCTATGAGGGTCTTACAATAACCGGCTTATAACTGATATATAACTATCTAGCTTATAAGCCAACAATAACATTTAGGGAACAAGTATATCAATTCAACTTGAAAGTAGGCATGCATGCAATGGCATATGTATATCAGCAATCATATATATATATTTATTCAATCACAACAACAGCCTAAAAGAAGGGAATTGAAACTTGCCTGGTAGTCGAGTACGGTAAGGGGTAGTGG
The DNA here is from genome assembly GCA_036435485.1 of Saposhnikovia divaricata. Classification (NCBI taxonomy): domain Eukaryota; kingdom Viridiplantae; phylum Streptophyta; class Magnoliopsida; order Apiales; family Apiaceae; genus Saposhnikovia; species Saposhnikovia divaricata. The sequence goes on from JAZHRN010000131.1 coordinate 21,211,958, forward strand.
TAGCGGGTCCCGGTTCAGCCTGGTGATCTATAAATAGCCAAGGCATTCGGAATTAATCACTTAACATAGTAAACGTTAAGTTATACTTAAATCGAAACACGTTCTCGAGTCATCTCGTTATACCCCTTTTAGTGGATTACTTATTATCACTGATCCGACCCGACATTCGTTCGTTAATACGACATGTCACTGCACTTATACTTGGGACATACTTAAGTCATATGAGTTCTAAGGTTGATCGTTACGAACCAATATTTTACTCCGAGTTTTATCGCCCGTTTTCTAAGCGTTTTACCAAAGTTATAAAAGAGTCGTCTTTTAGGGGTTCGTTCTCGTTTAACCTTGACTCGAACATTTTTAATAAATCGAAAAATGCTCTTTTTGACATACGGTTTTCTTTCACACCTTCCTTCTTACCCCTAGTATTTATTTACCAAGATTCGCCATGACGTTACATTGCTTACGAGGGTTCAATTTCAGTTACGAACTTTTGTTTACGGATTCGAACTACTTTTAGTAATTTAGTCATAAATCCTAAACCGTAAGTCCGTTTCACGTGATCTTTATATCAAAACGAAGCTTATAACATAATCTAGCCTTTCATGGCAAAATCCGAGACTGGACAGTGTGTTCATGCTACTGCTAATCACGGTTTCTTAAGGCTAACGACAATCGGGCATTACGACGGCTATGTTTACATGATTTCCAAATTTCAAACCATCCAATAATCATAGTTTCCACTCCAAACAACATTTACATGTTATTCAACCATGAACTAAGACCAAGCAATGTCTTTCCGTTCATCTAAACTAATTTCACATTTAATAAATCCCAATCATAATCTTAAGGTCCTAAACATGCATTAAATCCATATAACTCATCTAAAATACCAAAACTTAAACTAAGAGCTTGGTTTTCAAGAGTGGTATACCTTCCTTGGTGTATGTATGAACTTATCAAGCCTTGTTTAGCCCTTATCTAGCCTTAGTATAGCTTGAATAATCAAAAGAAATCAAGAAATAAAAGTTAGTTTATGAAGAACACTATTCATCATCATCTTTGATGATTTATTTGAAAATGATAAAAGATGAATTTGAAGCTGAAATTTCTAGGAGATCATTACCATGATATGTAGTACTTACCATAAAAATTTGAAGAACAAGTGATGGTTGGAAGTTGGACTTCCAATTAGCTAAGAATGGGCAGATTTTTATGAAGAAATGGAGAAAAATGGTGGTGGCTTGTTTTGTTTTGGTGATTTATGGCTAATACATGTATAACCCTTGCATATATAATGGATGCATCTCTTTTAATGTGTTGTTGGCAATCCCATGGTGCCACTTGTTGCTTCCTCATTGGGCCAAGTGTTGGCACTACAACAAACAACTCCATTTTTGCAAGAATGCAATTACACCACTCATCTTGTAGTTGACTTATAAGGATGTTACTTGGGTTTCTCCTTTTCCCACCAATTGCACTTGTTTGTCTCTTGGTTATTTATTCGTTCCTTTGTCCGGGTATTACTCAATTTCCTTGCTTGTTCGTTGATCGTTCGAGGGAATAACTCATTCGTTTCTAGTTAGGGTTTTACCGAAAACCTTCTTAATATTTCTAATACTATTCTTCATCTTACTTAATACTTCTCGAATTTAAATTCCTTAATTCCCTTTTATAACTCCTTAAGTCTTGTAGTGTCCAGGGAAATCTCGGAGAAAATAAAAGTGCTCTTTTTCTGAATCCGACGGCTTTTACATACACTTATTTTCTTCCTGGATCACTAATACGAACTCAGAAATCCGTTCCGAATACCGGGTATATCATTATTATAATAATATTCCAAATTCCACCAAAATCACTATTCATCACTTATTTTTATTTAATTCCTATAATTAGGAAAATGAACCTGGTTCACTCTCGAGTGCTTCTTAACCTTTTTACGGAACCGCTGGACTTATAATAGATATTGATTTGGATGACACAAGAATAATCTTACTTGAAGTAATATACTTATATCCTTAGGAGATAGATCATTCTTACCTATGCCGTCAACCAAAAGTATTCTGCATGGCATGTAAATAATTGAATTCAAATCCATTCCATTCATTTAATAGACATTCGTTACATCGCAGTCATAACCACTATTCATTCCCATATTATTACATACTAAAAAGTTTTAATTCTATCAAAAATCTGGGTTCTTACAACTTATGGACCTATTAAGGCAGAATTTAGTTAATCCACAGAATCCTCAACAACCACCTGTTCTTCCCAATCAGGCAGCTAACTCATTTCGTGCTTTTAAGTCATTAAAACCCCTAGAGTTTGAGGGAACTGCTAACCCAGTAGTAGCCCGAGCCTGGTTAAAAGAGATGGAAAAAGCTTTTGAGATATTGAGGATAGAAGAGGATCAGAAAACAATCTTTGCAACCTATCTCTTAAAGGGAGAGGCAAATTATTGGTGGGAAGCTAAGAAGAATCTAGAAGGAGCGGGAGTGCTAACCTGGGAGCGTTTTACTAGGGTGTTCTTAGAAAAGTACTCCCCTAGGTATTTGGAAAAACAAATGGAGATGAAATTTCTGGAATTAAAGCAGGATAATCTATCAGTGGCTGAGTATGAAACTAAATTTACTGAACTGTCTAGGTTTGTTCCCGAATTTTTGCGTACTGAAGAACAAAGAGTAAAAAGGTTCCAACAAGGATTGAAACCATGGCTACGAACGCGAGTGGCACCATTTGAGTTGACTGATTTTGCTGCAGTGGTTCAGAAGGCATCTATTATAGAAGCCGAGAGTGAACAAACCCAAATAGGTCGAGAGAACAAGAAAAGGAAACTTGAGGGTCCAAAGGGAGGTTCAAGTGAGGGAAGCTACTTTAACAGAGTTGGTAGAGGACAAAAACCCCAGTTTGGAGGAAAGTCAGGGAATAATAAGGCTACCAGTGAGACTGTGAATCAGGGTGGTAGATCCACAGGAACCTTTCAGTCAAATCAATCACGACCGCCATTACTAGATTGTGAGATGTGTGGTAGGAAGCATGCAGGAACGTGTAGAGTGTTAGGTGTGACCTGTTTTAAGTGTGGACAGAAAGGGCATTATCAGGACAGGTGTCCATCAGCTGATACGAACCTTCGAGGTGAGATCAAGTGTTACCAGTGTGGGAAACTAGGACACTTTGCTAGGGATTACCGTTCCGGTGGGTCATCTGCGCCGGGACAAAGTACGACTGCTTCAAATAAACCCACTGCCAGAGTGTACAATATGACCTTAGGGGAAGCATTGAAAAAGCCGGATACAGATGCAGGTGAACATTTTCTTTTAGTATTTAAATTTTTAGTGTAAATGTTTGGTTAAGAATCAATGTGGTCAATGAATGGTGTAAATAAGTTAATAAAATAGATAAGAATGATCTATCTGAGTTGGAAGTAAGATATGCTGAACCAGAGAGAGAAAGTAATAGTATATTGGGGGTAAACCACAGACTTGTTTAGATACGAACAGGAAATATATATTATAGGTAGTATTTCCTTACAATTGTTTCAAGGGATTTTATTCTAGTCGGATTTCTGGAAGATTTTACGGAGACAAGATATAATAAGATCGAAGTGTGTATATTTTATGTCATGATAGAGATTCAAAATAGGGATAAACCATAAGTGAGATACACTACCATTCAGGGGAGGCCAATGTGGTGGCCAATACCCTTAGCTAAAAGAGGAATGAGAGATAAACCAATATAAAATGACTAAAACAGGAGGAAATTGCAAGATAAAGATAGTGAAAGCACTGCTACTGATAAGTTAAATGGCATGTTGATGAATGACAAGAAAGTTTAGGTTGGTGTATTCTGTGCAAACAAGATAGAGATATTATGAAGGAAAAAGGATGGAGAAAGTGGTATAGAAGTTATATGGTGTAGATGAAAAAGGTATTTATGGACATTTTCAACGTGATACCGGGACGGAATCCTTTTAAGGGGGGAAGGATGTAATAACCCTAACTTTAGCAAAACTACAATGATCACATGAATAGTAATTTTGAGGATTTAGAGAAATGGTATGTAGGTACTCTGCAATGGAAACAGAAAATGAATAAACAGAAACCATACTAGTAATGTACACTGAAATTAAGTGACTCGAAATGACGATGGATTTCAGAAATTCCTAAATATGGATTTTTGAGGATTTTGACTTCCAAAGAGCTTCTATTGGATCTTAAGGGGCATGGAAATATTATTAGAATTATATATTGTGGGATTAGAGAATTTAGATTAAACCAGGGGATTATTAAGTTAAGAGAATACCAAAGGAATTTGGAATGTTAAATGATTTCAGAACCACTGAGATAATGAGGTATATTCGAGACGAACCACAATTAGACGAGTATGGAAACCAAGCAACCAAGATTAGTAATATAACAAGGATACATACCACATTTTTACTTACCTAGATCATTAGCATTATACTTAGAAAATCAAAATGGGATTTATTGGATCATCAAGTGACATCACCATCCACTAACTTGTTTTAATGGGCAAATTAGTCATTTAGCATGGTTTTATACACTAAATATCTTCCAATCTTCCACCATACTCTAGAATTAATAAGTGATTAGCTAGATAAGATCAAAACCAAGAGCAAAACTCTCTCCCCCACCTCATTTCATCAATTCGGCCAAACAGTAACAGCCTACTTAGAACAGGCATATCTCCTTCGTTTCTCAGCCAAATTTTGCGTTCTCTAGCGTTTTGGAAAGCCCATGAGATAATCTATAACTCTTATTTCACAAGGTGTGTCCAGAAAAGCAAGGTAAGGGCCTCGTTTTTCATGTTCTTTCAGCTGGGTTTTAGAACTCCGAAAATCTCTAAGTATGTTCTTGATGTTTCTTGTTAGTTTAAGGTGTTATAAGGTTATATCAAGGCTTCTCAAGGACTAAAAGCCTTTGTTAAGTGTTGTTAAAGCTTCAAGGCAGGTATAAACCCTAACCCCTTTTTATTATGTGAGTTTTAGTGATGTTAATGGATGATGTGTGGTTAAAAGTGATTATTGTGATGTTAGCTAGCATAAATTTTGATTGATTGTTGGGTGATGGTATTGAGGCCTCACCATTGATTATATGGATTATGAGGATGTAATATTGATATGTATGGTGTGGTGGATGATTATATGGCTTGGTTGTGATGGAATGGTTTTTGGAATGTCCAAAATATAGCCGTTATAATGCCCGATTTTCGTTAGGAAGAAATCTGCCCTGTTTTGTGACCCCTGTATCCGTACGGTACCCTAATTCCTAGGTTACCAATTGACCATGTAATGATAGAGCTTAGTTCATAGATCGTTTTGATATAAGGTACGTTAAAATCTGACGTACGGTTTAGGAGAAAAGTCAGTTTTAGTGAAAGCGGTTCAGAAACCGAGAAAACGTAGTTGTGTCAACTTTGAGGCAATGACTACCATACTTAAACATTTTTAAAAATAATGAAACTTTGGGATAATGTAGTAAGGTAGTCAAAGAGTTGTTACCAGTTGACCTTGTGATAAAATTCGAAATCCATATTTTCTGAGAATTTTTACAGTTAAGTGTGATCGTTAGGGGAAATGGTGAAAACCCCTGAAACTTCGATTAAGGTTTTAAATGGCTAAGTTCTTGAACCTTTGGGGTAATAGGAATACGTTAAACATATATTAAAGTTTCAAAGGTAATGTTATACAAGAGTGTAGTGAGTAAGAGATGTGGTTCTAACGACAATCCTTTTGTGTTTATAGAAACTCCGGAAGAGGGACGAGCCATACTGTCAGGATACCGAAACCGAGGCAAGATTTCTTCTATCCTTACTTTGTAAAACTACTTATCTTCACAAAGAAACTTGATTTCATGGAATATATATGTGATGCTATTATTACTATATTGTGAAGAAATTGTCTTCCTTGAGTATTGATATTGAAAAGAAAGGTATACGAAGATGTATATGAATATGAATATGAGTACGAAGATGTATATGAATATGGATATGAGTATGAGATGGATATGTATAGAGATGATTATGCATGAAGTGAACATGCCTTATGATTAAGAGAATATGAGAGAATGGTATCAGTTGTTATCTAAAGAAAAGAATGGTATCAGTTGTTATCTAGGGTTATATGATTTATAATATTTTGCTAAAGATATTCTTTTTCAATATCAGTGGTTTAATAAATATTATTTGGTTATTATTTACTACTCTTTAAATAGACGGAATATTTTCGGAATATAAAAGTATATTTGATTTCTTGATTATGAAAGAGATGTCTGGATCATGATCAAAGCATTATGTTATATATATATATATATATATACACATATATATATATATATATATGTGTTATAGAAGTAATGTGCGAGAATGGAAATGATATGAGCGAATGATATGTGGGAATGAAAGCGAGAAAATGGAAATGTGGAATGATATTTTGAAAAGGGAATAATGATGTGATAAAAAGGGGGATTGCAACAGACTTACGTAAGTGGCTGTGTCAGGGCTGTGTGCGACACAGTCCAGCATTTATTATTTTATTACGGCACGAAGATGCCAAGGGAGGATGTTAGCAGGTGGCCTTCCTCCAGGGATGATCTTCATTCCTTCTACCGGTAGTAAAAAGAGAGCAGGTACGATTAGGCGACTGATCATCGTCCTAACGTATCAGGCGACAGCAGATATCCCCAATGTTTTTGAAAAGAAAGTGTAGATAATGGTTTCAGATTTCTATACTGAAAACAGAATAATGATATGAGATGATGGAATTATGGTTGCAGATGAAGAAAAACTGATATTATATTATTTTAGATTTCTTTCTTATAATAGTAAGTGAATGATGTATTATTAAATAAGAGCTTTATTCTTCCTTAAGGCTTTTAATTGTTTTCTGCTATTATATATGCATATACATATATGTATACCTGTTCACATTCTAAATTCTAGATTACAATATTATCTTGCTGAGCTATTATAGCTCACTCTTGCTACTTATGTATATAGCAGCTAGGTCCCATGCCGATACTATGCACTACACCCTGCAAGAGGGTAAGGGAAAGGCGATCTTTTGAGCTAGTGTTGGCGACCATCCCCGAGGTTGTGACAATCGAAGGGGCTTAGTAGATTTATGTAAATTAAGTGTGTAAGTTGTAATAAACTTTTGGTTGTTGAAATGCTTCCTGTAGAAGTATTATTCAACAATGTACTTAGTAGAATTCTGGGTTTGTAATAACTGTTAACTTTAAACTTTTAATATTGTGAATGTTGTTCTATGAGCATATGACTGGTGTGTGTGTGTGTGTGTGTGTGTGTGTATTAGTGTGGGGTCAATTGCTTAATTAGTAAAAAAAAAAAAACTAAAGAGATATTGATATTGATCGAAAATTGGACCGTGATGACCTGGATCCTTGACCCCGGATCTAGGGGCGTCACAGGGTATCCGTCGGATCGGATTAATTTGTCTACCCTACATTGAGATGATATTTATTAGTGAAAGATTCATTACTTGAGGGAGACAGGGGGGCGTTGTTAGTATTGTAAATTTATTAAGATGATGATCTTATATTTGCGATTGAGATTTTTGATTTTGCAAATATTTTAACTTCAAATGTGTAATATAATTTTGTAAAAAAACATATATTGATTATAATTGATGTTAATACTAATATCAATGATGTTGCATCTAGAAATATTTGCAAAAAAAATCTTCGATGATCGTCGTTAATTAATTACTACTTATTTCGATATAGAAGTTTACACGAATAAATAAAATGTTATAGTCTAAAAGTATTATTTTAGTATAAGTTGAAATGTTTTAATTATATAAAAATATTATTTTATTTATTATTTTCCCACTTATTCTATATTTGTAATATAAATCGAAGTGAACTTAATATTTAATTCTAAAAATATAAATGTAATTAAACTTAATCTAAAAAAGAAGTTATGATATATGAGAATAAATTTGTTCGCCTAATCCAAAAATTAATACCTAATCAATTGAATTAATTTTTATTAGAATGTCGAAAATATAACTAATGTAAATGAAAATTGATTTTTATGAATAAAATTTTTAGTCATTTAAATTATATTTTCTTCAAAACTAAGGTCATGTTTGGTATTGTTGTTGGAAACACCAACATCAGCTTAATTTTGAAAAGCAAGTAAAAAAGTATTTGATAAATTTCAAAAGTTGCTTTTTTGAGAAGTGGTCTGTTTTAGATAAAACATGTCCCCCATACTTTTGAAAAAAAACTTTCAGCTCTTGGGGGAAGCATCTACTAATTTCAACATCAAACCTCACGAAAAACATTATTTTTAATAAATTATAACCAAAATATGCATATATCAAAAATATTACCAAACATGTATCTAATTTTCGCGACAACACTTATTTTAACGGCACTTTTTTCAATAGCACAAAAGCAATCCCAAACAGAGCCTAACAAATTCAAATTTCAATGAATATATTTGACAAAAGAAAAACAATTCAATTAATATAAAAATTAATTATAATAAATATAATAATTGCTCATTAATTATTTGAATAGTATTCAAAAATATATTAGTTACAAACTTATATTCAATTTGTCCCATTTTCTTCACACTTTAAATTTTTTTTGATATTTCTCCAAATATTACATCCTCCATGACCATCACTTAACTCATATTTTTTTTTGATTATTCTCATTACCTTTAAAATCGTGCATAGTACGAGTATTATTTAGTTACTTATTTGAACAAAACAAAAACATGTTTTACTCTCTATTCACATTTGCCATGCCATTGCCTTATATATATCGTCTATATTGACCGTATAGTAAATGTGACAACTTTTGTCAGAATATTATTTCCAATAAATATCTCACAGCCTAAGAGCATCTCCAATGTACAAGACCCCTTAGCTAAAATCAAAAATATAATATGTTAGTCACAGAGGCATGCCTGAATACATCTAATAACAAGCCTAAGTGTGTGTAATGCTATGCATTACCTACATGACCTCTTAACTGAGGGAACCTCTAGTTGTAGAGTTTCTATTTGTTCTGTACTTGTAATAGGCATCAAATTCTAGTTGTGTTACTGTAATTATAAAGTCAAGAATAATGCTTGAAAGAAGTTCCAAGGTTCATGCCTCAAGCAAGGAGATAAAGACTGTCAAATAATCACAGTTGGGATTTGAAGAAATGAAGAAATTGCCTAAGTACTAATTCGAGAAGTACATTTGTCTATTCGAGAAGTCTAGCATTCGAGAAGTCTGAAGTTCGATATCTCAGAAGACACTATTCGATATCTCTCAATATGCTATTCGATATCTCAGGGATTCGATATGTCAAAATGCTCTATTCGATATCTCAAGGAGTCCCAGAGAAAAGAGCTATTCGAGAAGTGATTCGATATGTCAAGATAACACTATTCGAGAACTCAGAGTTATCGATCAAGTCAACTCCAGTTCTCGAATCACTTACTTAGTCACTTCTCGAATACATTCTTGAGGACAAAATACTGAAGAATTGTACAAGTCAGAAACCTGCAACAAGCCAGGATACTTTATTTGACTCTGTCCTATAAAGCATGCTGGAAAGCCTACAAAGAAGCTTGGAGAGATAAGACAAGGGACAAGGAGCTGAAGAAGTGGATCTAAACAGGCTTTTCAAAGTCAAATCTGTAGCCGTTTGGACTCTTACTAAAATGAGATAGACAGACTGGAAAGTGCTTTTGTTTTACCTACCTCATTTGTAGCAAGGGGGTGTATCCATGTCTATAAGGATACAGCCTCACTTCCTTAGCTGTTAAGGTTTTGAAGTTTCTCAAATATATCCAGAAAATATCTCTCTGAGAAAAACGAAGCTGAGAATACTATCATTTGTATTCACAGATTGTAGCAACATCTTAATCTAATAAAATATTAGATTAAAGTGATATTGTGTTGTGTTTGTGTTTAATTATCCGCATCTTCATATCTCACACACTCATCACTTATCTTGCTGCAAAGATTCAAAACCGAAGAAAAACTCAAGAATCCATTCACCCCCCCCCCCTCTGTATTCTTTTACTGTATTCAATACTCAACAAGTGGTATCAGAGCAGGCTGTTTAATCTAAACAGAAAACGATCATGAGTTCGAATACACCAAAGACTACAGGTACGGTAAAGGTCCCTAAATTCGACAAAGAAAATTACAACCTCTGGAAAATAAAAATGCTGTTGTTCATCAAAGCTGCCAATCCTCTCTACCCTGACATTCTCAAGAATGGTCCATTCATACCACAACAAGAAGTTGCTGAATCCACAGTGGGCGCAGTAGTCATTCCTAGATCATACGTTCCAAAAGAGCCATCCAAATGGACGGACTCAGAGAAGGAAAAGATTGCCCTAGACAGCCACCTCATGTTGTTAATCATAGACTCCTTGGATATGTCGATGTTTGCCAACGTAGCATCATGCAGATCAGCCAAGGACATGTGGAATCACATCGAGGTGTTATGTGAAGGGACAGAGGAGGTAAGAGAAAATAAGAAACAGATACTGGTCACACAGTATGAGGCGTTCATGGCACAGCCCAAGGAAAGTATCACTGATATGTTTGAAAGATTTCACAAGCTGGTGACTGAGCTCCAAATGAATGGGAAGGTTTACAGCACTAAGGAATTAAATATGAAGTTTCTACTATCGTCACCAATCCATCTAGAGCAAAGGGTCATATCTCTAAGAGAAAGAGATTTGAACAAAGTCACGTATGATGTGCTCTATGGGGTTTTAAAGACACACGAGCTTGAGTTGCTTCAAAAGAGGGCTATCCAAGCTAACCAAGGCAGAATGATAAACACATCCTGCGCCTTGATTGTCAACAAATCTATTCAAGACCTGGAAGCATCTGCAAGTCAGCTGAGAATAGAAGAGATAGTAGATGATGAAGAAACTGAGGAAGTAGTGACTGAACCTTCTGATGACAAGGAAGAAGATGAGTTCTACACTCTTGAAGAGCTGGATGGCATGGAAAATACATCATATGCTTTTATGGCTAGAAAATTTCCAAACATCAGATTCAAGAGGAATCAGCCCTTCAAGCCTAGACCTCAAAATCATTCATTCAACAAGGGCAAGGCACCTATGAAAACAAACAAGAACAGATTCAAAACCAGCTATGTGGATAGGTCATCTGTAAGATGTTATAGATGCAATGACCTAGGGCATTTTGCCAGTGAATGCAAGAAGCCTAAAAAGAAGGATAAGGAGTTTCTTGAGCTTGAAGCTAAGTATGAGGCCCTTCTAAAGAAGCAGACACCAGGTAAGGCTTACATAGCTGAAGGGAAGTGTTGGGATGATTCTGACAGTGATGGGGAAGAACAAGAATTCTGCAACTATGCCTTGATGGCCAATTCCAAGGAAGAACCATCTGCATCAGACTCACAGGTACCATCTCTCACTACCATAGACATGTCTGTTTCTGAATATAAATCTTTGGTTGAACAACTATCCGTTGAGATGTTTAACATTCATACTAGTATGACTGCTGCTAATGAAGAGATTGCTAAACTGTCTACCAGGAATGAACTGTTAAATAAGAGAAATGAGGAACTAGAGCTAACTACTGTGCAAATAGAAAATCTTAAACAAGAGATTGAGTATCTAAAGAACAAAGTTCTATGTGCTAGTCAAGTTGAGAAAGCTCTTAGGGATGAATTAGCTGAAAATGAATTTAAGTTGAAAACATTTAAGAATTCCTCTAGTCTATTGCAGTCTTATCATGAGAAAAATCTAGCTAGACCTAAGGCTGCCATTGGACTTGATTATGACACTCTTAAACAGAGGAAAGGCTATGCAGTCATTGAAGATGACATTGTTGTTCAAGAGGAGGTGCCTCAGGTTTTGAAAAAGACTGAGAATCCAATATTTAAAACACCAACACTTGAGATTGATGAGGATGCCTTACTCATCAAGCAAATGTTGGAGGATGAAGATGAGGCACAATCAAATGAACAACAAGCATCCTCTGAGAGTAAGAATGTCAAAACCAAAGCCAAGGAGCCAGTAGGAGGTAGACCTAGACTTGAGAAACCTGTAAAGTTTGTTTCAGCTGGAAATTATGAGACTAAGAAGAAAGTGACTAATAAGAGACCAAACAGGAATGGCAAATTAGGGATTAACAAAGATAACAACTACGCTTATGTGCCAAATGCCCCTAGGAAAGTTTGTCAAAACTGTTTTAGCTCTAATCATTTGACTCATGCTTGCAAGAAACCATCTGGTAGTGTTGCTAAACCATTCTATGATTGCTCTGTGCCTTTAAGACATAGAGACTCTCCTTTCTGTGATAAACTTGATTGTATGCCATGTAACATGAATGTGATGACTAGTTGTTTTAATTTGAGAAGACAATTCATGGAGGGCTGTATCAATCATAATGTTCACACACACTACACAAGGACAAAGTCTTCAAGTCCTCCTAAAGTTAGGAAGGTACCTCTGTCACCTAAGTCTAAGAACCCTGATTCTAAGACTCCCAACAGTGACAAGAAGACCAACATCAAGAAAACTGATAAGCATGCTGATTTTGATAAAACTGTCACTAAGTCACATGGACCCAAACTCGTTTGGGTACCAAAGGAGAAGTAATACTTTTGTGTTTGCAGGGCAAAGAAAGTAAAAAGAAGGTCATGTGGATTTTGGACAGTGGATGCTCAAATCATATGACTGGTGATATGGCCCTGCTATCACAGTATGAGGAAAAGGCTGGCCCAATGGTTGCTTTTGGAGATGACAGCATCGGCAACACACTGGGATATGGCAAGTTGGAAATTGGAAATGTCATCATTGAGAATGTAGCACTGGTCAAGGGGCTCAAGCATAATCTACTGAGTGTTGGTCAATTCACTGACAGAGGCTTCAAAGTGAACTTTGACAAAGATGAATGTTTGATCACCCACAAGAAGACTGGTGATTTTGCTCTGTCTGGAGTAAGGAAGGGAAGCCTGTTTGTAGCCAATTTGGACTCTGCAAGCAAGGACACAATTTGTTGCTTCTACTCAAAAGCATCAAATGAAGACAGTTGGCTGTGGCACAAGAAGCTATCACACCTGAACTTCAAAGCCATTAATTCCCTAGTCAAAAGGGAGTTAGTGAGAGGCATGCCCACACTTGAATTCTGTCAAGAAGGAGTGTGTGAGGCGTGTCAAAAGGGAAAAATGAAAAGATCAAGCCACAAGTCAAAAACAGTGACATCTATAACCAAGCCCCTGCAACTGATTCATATGGATTTGTTTGGGCCTGTCAATATTATGTCACTAGGAAGGAAGAAGTATGCTCTAGTGATGGTTGATGATTTTACAAGGTATACATGGGTAGAATTTCTGGCATCAAAGGATGAGGCTCCACAAGTAATCATTGAGCACATAAAGAAAGTTGACAAAGAAGCAAAGGCCATAAATGCAAGTGTGATTGCATTAAGAAGTGATAATGGGACAGAATTCAGAAATGCCATGCTTGGAGCATTCTGCAAAGAAAATGGTATTTCTCAACAATTCTCAGCTCCAAGGACTCCACAACAAAATGGAGTTGTTGAGAGAAAGAATAGGACTCTGATAGAGGCTGCTAGAACAATGCTACTTGATGCAAAGATGCCTACATGTTTTTGGGCTGAGGCTGTGAGCACTGCATGCTACATCCAAAACAGAACCCTCATCAACAAAAACACTGGAAAGACACCTTACAACTTGATGACTGGAAAGAAGCCTACTCTAAAGTATGTTCATACTTTTGGAAGCAAGTGCTTTGTGCTAAAAGATAATTCAGAATATGTTGGAAAGTTTGATGCAAAGGCATTTGAAGGAATCTTTCTTGGCTATTCTATGGAAAGAATTGCATACAAAGTTTATGTCATTTGTCAAAAGAAAGTAATGGAGAGCACAGATGTAACATTTGATGACAGCAAACTACCTGGATTAGAAGAAGCCAATGATGAAGATAAAGATCCTTTGAAGTTTGACAATCTAGATGATTCTGATGAGGAGATTGAAAGTGAATCTGAACTCATAATCCAACAAACTCAAGTGAATGAAGAACCTGTGTCAACCAACAATGAAGAAACAAGCATCCAAGATACACCTGTGAGGAGTGACAACTTCACAGGGGGAGGAAATGTAGATGATCATGATCTAAATGATGAAGCAACATCAAGGATGAGAAATCAATCTGAACATACAAGGAAATGGGATAGATCACACACTGCAGATCAAATAATTGGAAATCCAAATGCAGGAGTAAGGACAAGAAGAGCAACTATAAATGAATGTCTCTATGGCTGCTTTCTATCCCAAGTTGAGCCTAAGAAACTTGATGATGCATTGTTGGATCCTGACTGGATAATTGCTATGCAAGAGGAGCTAAATCAATTTGAAAGGAGCAAAGTATGGGAACTAGTGCCTGCACCAAAGGATAGAACCGTTGTTGGAACTAAATGGGTTCTAAGGAATAAGATGGATGAAAATGGTGTAGTCATAAGAAACAAAGCAAGGTTGGTTGCAAAAGGATACTCTCAACAGGAAGGTATTGACTATGATGAGACCTTTGCCCCTGTTGCTAGACTAGAAGCCATCAGAATTTTCTTGGCATTTGCTGCACATTCTAATTTCAAGGTCTATCAAATGGATGTCAAGAGTGCATTCCTGAATGGGGAGTTGGAAGAAGAAGTATATGTGCAACAACCACCTGGCTTTGAGGATCCACAGTTTCCCCACTTTGTCTACAGATTACTTAAAGCATTGTATGGACTCAAGCAAGCTCCTAGGGCATGGTATGACACACTATCACAATTTCTACTGGAGAATCAATTCACTAGAGGCACACTGGACAAGACACTGTTCTACAAGAAACATGGTGATGATATTATCCTAGTTCAAATCTATGTGGATGATATCATATTTGGCTCTACAAATGAGAAGCTGTGTGAAAAATTCTCTAAGCTCATGCAAAGCAGATATGAGATGAGTATGATGGGAGAATTAACATTCTTTCTTGGACTACAAGTGAGTCAAAGGAAGGATGGCATTTTTATAAGTCAAACCAAATACATTAAAGATTTACTGAAGAAATTTGATTTGGAAGAATGCTCACCTGCGAAGACACCCATGGCCACTGTCACCAAGTTAGATGATGATGCTAAGGGCAAAAAGGTAGATATCTCAATCTACAGAGGCATGGTCGGTTCTCTACTCTACCTCACTGCTAGTAGGCCAGATATCATGTTTGCTACATGCTTATGTGCAAGGTTTCAATCAAACCCAAAGGAATCACACATGATAGCTATAAAAAGGATCTTCAAATATCTGAAAGGCACACCAAACTTGGGGTTATGGTATCCTAAGGACACAGGGTTCAATCTGGTTGGTTATTCTGATGCTGATTATGCTGGATGCAGAGTGGATAGGAAAAGCACATCAGGTAGCTGCCAGTTTCTTGGCCAAAGGTTAGTCTCTTGGTACAGCAAGAAACAACAATCTGTGTCAACTTCCACAGCTGAAGCTGAATACATAGCTGCTGGAAGTTGCTGTGCTCAAGTGCTTTGGATTAGAAACCAACTTAGAGATTATGGACTTGTGTTGGAAAGAATTCCTATCATGTGTGACAACACAAGTGCAATCTCTATAGTTGCCAATCCTGTCAATCATTCTAGAACAAAGCACATTGACATCAGATATCATTTCATAAGGGAGCATGCAACTAATGGAACCATTGAGTTACATTATGTTCCCACAGAAAAACAACTAGCTGACATATTCACTAAGCCATTAGATGAAGCCACCTTCACTAGGCTGGTCAGTGAGATTGGAATGCTGAATTCTTCGAATTCTGGCTAAGTGAATATATCAACTAGATTGTTGCAGCAGTAAATACTTACCTTATCAAATGCTCAATATTTTTAAAAGTAAGTATTGGCTGGAGTATGATGTATAAATATTCCAATGCTGCACATGTTGAAAATCATACATCTTTAGCTTGAAATTTCTGTGAAATTTTGAGAAAATCACTATTTAATTTAGTAGAATATTCTTCAGTGAATATTTCTGGTAAATTTTAAAAGATAGTGAAAATTGAATTTTATGAGTGAAAAGTATAGTTCGATAAGTCAGACTTCTCGAATGGTTCATTGTTATGTCTTGGCTCGAGTTCTCGAATAGGCCTATCTAGAACCCTCTTGAGTTCTCGAATAGTGTCTTTTAGAGAAATCGAATAGCACACTTTGAGTTCTCGAATAGAGTATTTTAGTTCTCTAATGATAGAGTTCTCGAATACTGCATTTGAGTTATCGAATCATTTGAAAAGGCTGATCTTTCGCTGACACTTAATCGCTTTTTGGATTTATATTCAAAACTTCATTTCACTCATAAAAATATATATTCTTAACTTTGAATTTTCTTCTGAGTTAAATCACTGCCAGCTGTGAGTTAAAAACTGTCTGAGATATCGAATAAGCCTTTCTTGACTTCTCGAATAGTTGTTTCATACTTCTCGAATGACTTGTCGCTACAGAACACTTATCTATCGACAACTCAAGACATTCATACATATACATTCAACTTCACAACTATTCAATTCTTTTCGTTCGATTTCTCAAGCACCTCAACTCCTGAAACCTCTGAAAAACCCTAACTGCGAATTTCTTCTTCAATCCTAATTCTCTTTTCTTCTCTACCCAAATGGCAAACCCTAAACTCACCATATCATTCCAAACTAATTTCATCGCAATCACCAGTGATGTGGAAGCACCGAATGCCAATTTCAAGTGCTTTGTTCGGTGGTTGTCTGAATCATACATCAAGAGTGCGCTCTCAGCCAACCCAACTCTGTACACAGATCTATTGGAACAATTCTGGAGGACTGCTACTGTGGAGGTCATCGCTCTTGAGAATGCTATCACTTCTTATATTGTTCACTGCAAGATTCAAGGAGAGGATATCACTATCACCACTGCAGACATGAATCAAGCCTTGGATATGCAGCAAGAGACGTATGATGCTCTGGCCTCCAATGATGAGTTGGAAGAATTCTTTGACTTCATCAACTACTCTGATACTATCAAGCTGGGAAAATTGAATAGGAAGTTCTTAAGGAAAGAATGGAGCTTTGTATTTGCTACACTCCTTCATGTATTCACTGCACGAAAATCAAGCTTTGATCAGATTAGTACACCCGTGCAGCAGCTTGCCTATGCCTTGGCTCATGGGAGAAAGATAGATGTTGGACTTCTCATCCTACAGGAACTCTATGGGAGACTTGGTCAGACCACAGCCAAGAGAGGTAATGAAATTTTCTTTCCTCACTTTATTCAATCAGTGCTTAACTTTAAAAATGCTTCTTTGATTGAATTGCCTGGAGTAGATAAGAGTAAAATAGGCTATCCTAGGTCCATGACCAAACTCATTTTTGGTAATTTGGAGACTAGGAATGATGTGGATGTAAGACTTAGCATAACTCCCCACATGGAGGGTTTGTTTAGGTCTTACCCCCACAACATGCCAATATTTGATTCTAAATCTCAGTTAGCACAGCCTAAGCAAGGAGAACAAAGTGCTAACCCAAGGCCTGCTAACCAACCCCCTCAGCCAAACACTCTATCCAGCAAAGAGCCAACTGCATCATCCTCTCAAAAGGGTGATGTTAGTAAAAAGAAGAGAAAACAGGTTGCTTCTGAACCTTTAGAAATCTTAACTGAAGCAGCCTTGGCTGTAGAACTAGGGTTAGAAAGTGAGAAACCTGAGTCACCTATCATAAGCCTAAAGAAGAAGAAGAAGTCTAAAACCACCTCTTCAGTCACTCAAATGGCTGAAGTTGTAAAATCAGGGGCACACAGCTCACTAGATGTATCCTCTCAACAGGATGCATCTATAGAATCAAGCATCCTCCCCAATGCACCTATCTGTAAAGAGTCAGCACAAGGGAGTGATAAGGCTGGCACAACACTGAGTGGAGAGCACATCACAACTGAAACTCCCTCTATTTCTCAGGGGGAGTTGCCAAAATCTTGTCTACAACACACTTCTCTTTCAGAATCTACCACTCATATTTCTTTGAAGCCTGCAACTCAAGCAATTGAGGAGCAAGGCATTGATCATCAAGAATTCTTTTCCTTTGATGAGCCAATGGATTCAAGTGACTTGGTGCATGACACCTTGCTCACCACCCAGGTACCACATTTGGATGGTCAGGGAATGCATGCTGGGGCATATCCTAATGACACCATCACAAACACAGAGGATTCACTAGTTCTTACTAGAGACTCTGTGCCTGTGTCAACTACTGTTGTAACTCATCCCACTTCTGTGGAGACAACAGTAGTAGAGTCTGTTCATCCGGTTGCAGAAGTTGCATCTGTAACTGAGGAGCCTAGCAAGCCTAGCTCTAGCTCTAACTTTTTGTCTCAATGGCTGAAGCCTGTGCAACATGACAGTGCTTCAGGATCAGGGTCTGTTCCACCACAATTGACGGTTGAGGCACTTCAAAGCTTAGTTGTGGATCAGATCCCTGAGTTCACAAAAATTGCTCAGCACCTTCTCACTGCAAACATGCCCAATCCAGACTATGAAGCTATTCTCCTATGTCACAAAGAGGATGTAGAGCTACAGAAGGAGAAAATCATAGATGAAACTGAGAGAGATGGGAATATCGATGCTTGGCTGCAAGGAACCAATTCAATCCCTCTCTCAGAAGGTCTCCAGTATCTCAGAGAAGAGTACATCACTTCACTAGGGTCCAATGCCAAATCTCTCAACCCTACTGATGTGTTTGAAGCAGTGAATGACAGCTATAAAGGCATTCTCAAGGCTGCACACTATCTTGGTAAAGGCTTAAAGACAGAAATTAATGAAGTGTGTTCAGCTACAACCAAGGAGGTGCATGAGATCAAGAGGACTTTTGATGCTAAATTCCCTCAATTGGAGACTGTGCTCAAGGACATTCGAACCTGCAATGCTACTTGCACCAGGATGGACAATGGTTTAGCTATTCTCAAGGATGCTGTCACAGGTCTGGGGCACAAATTTCAATCCTTATCAGATCAGACAACTTATGCCAATGCCATGCTCAGGACCCTCTTTGCAAATCAATATGGAGACAAGCTGGTCACTGAGGTTCCTGTGCATGAGATGTCAAGGTTCGAAGTGCAGAGACTGAAGGATCAATCCCTATCTGGTTTTAAGGCCAATGAACTCTTCACTAAAGTGGAAACTCTTGAAAAGGAGGTAGTCTCTCTCCACAAGTCCAATGCTCATCTTACAGACACTGTGACAACTCTGACTGAGCAGTTGAACACTCAAGCCACCACCACAGCTGATGTTCTTCTGCATCAACAATCAATGTTGTCTACAATGATGAAGCACATGGGTCTTCCCCTACCTGATGAATCTTCAACTCCAAAGGTGCATCCTACAGTCCCTGTGTCTGTCAACAAGCCTAAGGGGGAGAAGAGGATATCAAAGAACTCAAATCCAAAGGGGGAGAGATCACTAGAAAAGGGCATCAAGATCACTGAGGGTGGCCATCAGAGAACTTTGACATCTACTACTCATGTGCCTGGAAAAGGAAAGGACAAAGTTGATGAGCCTCCCACTTCTCTGCCAGTTGTCACTCTACCAACTGTGCACATCACTACTCCTGATGGTCAAAGGCAGTCTATTACAACCACAGTGGTTGCAGGGAGTATGCCATCTGACAAGCCTCAAATCTCAATATCTAAGAGTGCCAAGCCAGTAGAAGTGAAGGTGGTCACTGAGGCCAAGCTACAAGAAATTGCTAACTCAAATGTCTATCATGATGATGCATTCTTGGAGCTTCTGAAAGTCTCTAGAGAACAGGCTGGTGATGCTCTGCTATATCATGAGAGTTTGAAGAGTCAGATTGACTGTCTCACTGTAGTACCAAGGAGGCTTAATGATCTATGGCTCAAGGAGATATTGATGGTAGGAAAGAACAAGATATGGCACTTAACCATCAATACTCTACAGAGTCTAAAGCACTCAGAAGTGAATGTGCTCCTTGGACTAATTGAGAAGGGAAATGAGAACAACAAGAGTCTTCATGATGAATTGAGGAATGGTCAACCTTCAAGGCTACCTGAAGTTTTCACAGATCCTAGAACTATTATCTACCAGGCTGGAACAAGAATTGAAGATATCAAGCAGCTGGTCATTCCTAAGCATCTAACTCCTCAAAATAAAAATCTCATCATAGCCATCATTGAGAAACTGATCAAGAAGAAGGGATCAAGAACAGCAGAAGAATTAGAAGCTATATCTTATCTCAGGTCATATATTGCAACTGGCATTGTATCTGAGACTGCTAAGTTCAACCCAAGCAAAGATCAAGACAAGGATGAAGATAAAAGTGATGGAAGGAGAAGACATCACAGGAGTAATAAGGGTGATGAAGACAAGAAGAAGAAGAAGGATGATGAGAAGAGGAAGAATGATGATGATCAAGGTAAAGGCTCTGAGAGGAAAAGTGGAAGACAGCAAGCCTCAGGCATTGCTGACAGTAACCTCACCACAACACAAGACTCTAAGTCTAGGGTGAATGCTGCCAGTAGTGACCTTTCAAAATTTGCATCTATGGCTTCTGCAACTGTCTTGCCACCTCAAGAAGAGAAGAAGATTCAAGTCAAGAAACCATATGTATGTTTCAAAAAGCAAACTGCTAATGGAATACTACAATGGTCTACAAACAAAGGTCACATACTGCTGCCAAGTAATCATGTAAAAAGAATCAAGTTCAAGCAAGCTGCAAGGAAATCAAAGCCAACCATATCAAAAACCCTGACAATCTATCCAGGCCTAAAACTCCAACCACTAGATGAAGATTATGATGTAGACAAACTGCAATTTTTGCAAGCTCAAAGAATCTATCATGTTGCCATTGTTGATAATTGCCTTGAGATTAAATATTCGGATGGAAGGGAGGAGAAATTCAAACAAGGAGGATGTCAACACTGGGGCAAGCTATATGACATAGAGAGAATCATTGCACTGTTGAGCTCAGAAGATAAAGTGGAGAGAGTATGGAAACTGGAGCTAATTGATTTTGTGAAAATGAAGAGAGATCATGAAGAAAAAGTCAGAAAAGAGTGTTTTGAGAAATGGCTGGCAAGGGAGAAAGAAATTGAGAGACTGGAAAGTGAAGCAGAAAAGCTGAGGAAAAAGGGTTTGTGTAGAGTTCAGTTCAACCCCTACATGGTAAAGTATAGGAGGAGGAATGGAAATCAAGTCAACATCAGAATGAATCTACTCAACCACTATCCTGCAAATATTCTGGAACCAGTACTTGAAGATTTCAAAGACTCAATTTTGCTTGAAGAATTGGATGCTATGGCAGAAATAATAAAAGCTATGGATGAGAATACAAGGAAGGAGAAAGAAAGAAGAGAGAAAGAATATGATGAATTTCAAGCCAAAGCTATGGAAAGGGAATCAAAAGACAATGGCTAGTTCTTCATCATAGGCTGTAAGATTACTCACTCTGTAGTTCTATCCAAATTGCTAATGGAAATTCATACCTGTACTGTCAAGTTTTATCTTTATGTATGATAGGCTTGTTATCAGACATGAAATTGTGACTAAGGGTCTTACTCACAATTTGGGGGAGATTGTTAGTCACAGAGGCATGCCTGAATACATCTAATAACAAGCCTAAGTGTGTGTAATGCTATGCATTACCTACATGACCTCTTAACTGAGGGAACCTCTAGTTGTAGAGTTTCTATTTGTTCTGTACTTGTAATAGGCATCAAATTCTAGTTGTGTTACTGTAATTATAAAGTCAAGAATAATGCTTGAAAGAAGTTCCAAGGTTCATGCCTCAAGCAAGGAGATAAAGACTGTCAAATAATCACAGTTGGGATTTGAAGAAATGAAGAAATTGCCTAAGTACTAATTCGAGAAGTACATTTGTCTATTCGAGAAGTCTAGCATTCGAGAAGTCTGAAGTTCGATATCTCAGAAGACACTATTCGATATCTCTCAATATGCTATTCGATATCTCAGGGATTCGATATGTCAAAATGCTCTATTCGATATCTCAAGGAGTCCCAGAGAAAAGAGCTATTCGAGAAGTGATTCGATATGTCAAGATAACACTATTCGAGAACTCAGAGTTATCGATCAAGTCAACTCCAGTTCTCGAATCACTTACTTAGTCACTTCTCGAATACATTCTTGAGGACAAAATACTGAAGAATTGTACAAGTCAGAAACCTGCAACAAGCCAGGATACTTTATTTGACTCTGTCCTATAAAGCATGCTGGAAAGCCTACAAAGAAGCTTGGAGAGATAAGACAAGGGACAAGGAGCTGAAGAAGTGGATCTAAACAGGCTTTTCAAAGTCAAATCTGTAGCCGTTTGGACTCTTACTAAAATGAGATAGACAGACTGGAAAGTGCTTTTGTTTTACCTACCTCATTTGTAGCAAGGGGGTGTATCCATGTCTATAAGGATACAGCCTCACTTCCTTAGCTGTTAAGGTTTTGAAGTTTCTCAAATATATCCAGAAAATATCTCTCTGAGAAAAACGAAGCTGAGAATACTATCATTTGTATTCACAGATTGTAGCAACATCTTAATCTAATAAAATATTAGATTAAAGTGATATTGTGTTGTGTTTGTGTTTAATTATCCGCATCTTCATATCTCACACACTCATCACTTATCTTGCTGCAAAGATTCAAAACCGAAGAAAAACTCAAGAATCCATTCACCCCCCCCCCTCTGTATTCTTTTACTGTATTCAATACTCAACATAATACCATAAATAAAATTTATAGAGATTTTGTAAAAAAATACTCACTCCAATGGGACATTACTCTTAGCAAAAAATTTAGATAATATGTTTTCGTTGGCTATATTTGGCCAACCTCTAGAGGTCTGTAAGGAATATTTTATATGATCTATTACCTTACATAAATATATTCTATTTATAATAACCTGAAATAATAATAACATACTATATTTACAATAAAATCAACATTATAGCTAATATACCATTGGAGCACAACATCTTACAGGTTCAGCAAATTTTACATAATCAATATTTTATTCGATTTAGCCAACCATTTTTAGACAATACCCTTGGAGATGCTCTAAAAATACAAAAACTTTTATATTAACATGTAATTAAAGTATGAAAAAGAGATTTTGCAATATATATATATTTGTGTTTTCTTCCCATTTTACAGTTTAACTTACATAAATATTCGAAAGAAAAGGCCCTCAATATCACATTTCCAACACAATTGGTCCCAAATATCACAACTCAAAAACTTCGCTCCAAATATCACTTCAAGACATAGTATCGTGTAGCGTTTAATTTTTCAACAAAAAACGCTACTTCATGTAGCGTTTTATATTTTTTTTAATTGTTTTTTAAAAAAACGCTACATTAAGTTGTGTTTTGGTGGGGGGAAGACGCTAGATTAAACTGTGTTTTGGAGAAAACGCTAGTTTAAGTTGTGTTTTGGGGAGGAAGACCAAAGATTAAGTTATGTTTTGGGGGGAGACCAAAGATTAAGTTGTGTTTTGGGGTAACGCTACACGAAGTAGCGTTTATGCTAAAAAAAAAAAAAATTAAAACCCTATATTATACTATGTCTTGGATTGATATTTGGGACCAAGTTTTTGAGTTATGATATTTGGGACCATTTGTATTGGAAATGTGATAGAAAGGGCCAATACCCGATATTCGAAAGAATCAATAACTTACCATAATATTAAATTATTATAATATTTAAATTTACGAAATATTGATCACCATGAGATAACTCAAGTGGTGTATGACTTATTTCTTATCGGCGATGCGAGAATGACATGACAGATAAACTTGAAACAAATATGTAAGATCGTGTTGCCAGATTAAAAGAAGTGTATAAAACTAATACGGAATACTTAATAACCAAGCCACCTTAATTGAGGTTGTGAAATTAAAATGTGGTTCATGCTGCCAACTCAAACCCACGTTGTTCAAGTAATTCATGTTTGTGTGAGTTGAGTCCCGCTGTTCAACCTTCAAATTCGGACAAAAATCAATTATAATTATTCTCCCACTAAATTAAATAATTATTTAATTTCTACTAGATTTTGGGTTAGTTGCATTAATTTCATGCTTAAAAATCCTAAAAGCAGCATTCGTGCTAATATTTTTGTGTTAGACTCATTTTGAAGCTTAATTAGCAGAAGCCAGACTTGAAATGAAGTTTGATCATGTTATTATCGAGTTAATTATGATTACCTTTTTAATTATATTAATATTAAAGCGTGAAAGGAAAAATACATGTTTTAAATTATTTCAGCCATTAAACTTGATCGATTTGGCTTTTAAATAAAAAGAACTAGCCAATTTTTCCGTGCTTCGCGCGGTTTATAAATTTTTATTTTAAAGTATTGAAAATAGATAAATTAATTTTTATTATTCTTAAAAATTGATTGGTCTCACTACAAGAAACAGAGTCTTTTCCGACCGTCATAAATCCGACTAACTCTTTACTGGAGCTAAATCCGACCGTTAGGTACGACGGTCGGGTTTATTTTGAATCCGACCACTTAAACCGACCAACAGGTCTTGTGGAGCCCACATTTGTTGACTGACTGGCCACGTCAGCCTAAACCGACCAATATTATTTGTGGATCCCACACGAACACTAAAGAATAAAACCGATCACTTAAACTGTTGACTGACGGGCCACGTCAGTTTAATCCGACCAATAAAACCGACCAATATCATTTTTGGATCCCACACGAACACTAAAGAATAAAACCGACCAATATTTCCGACCGTTGTTTCGGGCCTTCCCACGTCAGACTAACCCGACCGTTCGGACGGTCGGGTTTGTGAGACACTTAAATATTTTCGTAGTTCCCGTTTTATGTTTTATTCCGTTAACTCTCTCCTCTCTCCAATTAACTCTCTCACTCACTCCTCTCTCCGGCATCTCTCTCTGTCTCTCTCTGGTAACTCATCTCTCTCTCTCTGGTAACTCATCTCTCTCTCTGTTATATACTTACACACACGCACTGTATCTATATATTCGATTTGGGTTTTAACTTTATGGATTTATGAATTTGGGGCTAGTAAATTGATTCTCTATTATATGATTTTGTATGTCGGATTCCTTGGTTCGAATTATGTTCGATTATATGATTTTGTATGTCGGATTTCTTGGTTCGAATTATGTTCGATTATATGAGTTAGTATGTTGGATTTCTTGGTTCGAATGGATGGATTCAAATTTATTTTTCGATTATAGGATTTTGTTTGTTGGATTTGTTGGTTCGATTTGACACATTCGAATTTATGTTCGATTTTTATGTAATTTTGTTGTTCAATTCATTCTCTTTTTTTGAATATATAGATATGGATGGTCAAAATTACCTCTTTCCACGTTTTATGCGCCTTGTCCATCCCAGCGAATATAAACCGCAAAATAAAATGGCATGAGTAATGGTCAATTAATGTATGCATTTGAATATGTAGATATGTATGACACCTCTTTTTTCCGCAGAGAATACCACCGCCGATTTTAACACATTTTGGAGCTGAGATGCCATAAACAGTTATATTCGAGCTTCCTAACGGTGAGAAGACCCATGTGAGATTCGATCGGGAGGATGGGATTTTTAAAAACGTATTGGGATTTTTTAAGAAATTTCGGAGCAAGTATGGTATATGCGCCGTGTTTACCTACAAGGGCAACGGGATCTTTATGGTAAATGTTTTGAATGAATATCTGACAGAGGTTGAGTATGATCCCCCGACCTATGGTAAATTTTCTATCATTTATCCTTTGTTATATATATATATATATATATATATATATATATATATAGCTATCAATTAGTAATTAACTTAAGTAATTGTGTTTTTACTTTTAGATAAACTTACCATGGTTGGATGTAAGGCTTTTTCATTATGTAAGACTAAATCCCACGCAGAAAGGGGTCTCGTAGTAAGTTCACATTATCTTACTTTTAATGCATTATACGCAATACAATTTTCATCTTTTTTGATATAATTTTGGTTGATCATATACATATGTACAAATGCAGGCCCTCTCCCCGGCTTTTTTTAAGCGATTTGCTCATCTTCTACCTTCTGAAATTACCGTTACTTTACCAAATGGCCAAACCTTCATTGGATCTTACTCACCGGAAAGCAAGATTTCTGGCTTGAGGTTTTTTTAGGAGGGAGACATTATAGTGCTTACTTATCTTGGTGATGGGCGATTTGAAGCAATTTTATTTGGTCCAAGTCTCGTGGAGAAATCATATTCTGTTAATGAATTCAAAGTAGGAATTGTACAATCACATCTCCTGAATTATTGCTATGGAATTGTAAGTTTTTGTTTGTTTTATATTAAAATTTGTATGATTTAATTATTTAGCAAAAAAAGATTTATGATTTTGCAATTGTTTAACCTGTGATTAATGTGTAGGAGCTAGCAGCAAAGTTCAAATCAGTGGCGGAGAAGTGGCATGACGGTGATGTCTTGGAAATTAAGGATGAGCTTAACAATAAAACGTGGCACTTACAAGTTAAGGCGACCGGTCAACGAATAAGAATTCAGGATCGAGCTTGGGTGGGTTTTTCCAAATCGTTAGGGCTAGAAGTGTGAGATGTTCTAGTCTTTACCGGGGGGCCTATTAATCCTAGGAAATTTAGTGTAATTTGCTACAAGAAAAATGGTCCGGATTTGATGGACATTGATGTATGATTACTTTTGGTCCGATTGGATGACTGTGTACCTTAAAAACTATGGTTTGGATTTGTAGACTTTTGGTTTGGATTTGTAAACTATGGTTTCATATATTTAAAATCTTACGTAAATTTTAATGTTTTAATGATTCTTAATATACTGGATACTGGATGGATAGATAGATTCGATGGGTTGATTTGGTGGATGGATTGATTTTATTGTGTTGATTTTGTTATTGGTACAGCTGGGAACCAGAACTGCAGGAAAAAAAAAAATTGCAGGCTTTAAACCGACCGAGTAATCCGACTGAAAGTCTTAAACCGACCGTTTTTTACCATTGTTTCCCCAGTAAACCCGACCGTATTCTTAATATAGTGGTCGGTTTAAATTAGTCGGTTTTCTTACTCTCTGGAATGAATCCGACCGTTACGGTCGGTTGCAAACCCGACCACTTATTCCGACCGCTTTAGTCGGATTAAAACTGCATTAAATGCTTCCAACTACCTCTGCACCGATGGTGACAAAAAGTTGATTATTCGTAATTTAAACCGACCGTTATGGTCGGATTAGAACTGACCCTATTTCTACCTATACACCCCTTTTTCTTTCCCTCTTCATTTATTGTTTTCTTGAGACATTAAGTGGTTGGAGGCTTGAATCTAGAAAAATCTTGGAGAACATTGAAAGCTCATTATGGTGAAAAATCTTGGAGAACATTGAAAGCTCATTAATGGTATGTCATAAATTATGCCCACTTTTGTTTTAATTTTTTTTCATTTGTGAATATATACATACATGTTTTGTACATATTATATTTGTGAATATGTACATTAATAGTGAACAAATATACATGTTTGTACATATTCTTTAATTTTGTGTACATATTAAATTTGTCAAATATATATGTACATTATATTTGTGCATTAATTGTGTGAAATGTGAATATGTTTTTTTGTTGATTTATAGTTATGTGAAAAATGTATTATGAAATTGATATATATATATATATATATATATATATATATATATATATATATATAGATGTCGAAACGTGATTGGATGAACCGACGTGTGGAAAATAATGTACTTTCATCGAGTAATGAATATTGGGATGGTGTGAAAGAATTTTTGGAGTTCGCGCGTAAAAATGGTATGAAGGGCGAAAAAATATTATGTCCGTGTAAGAAATGTAAAAATGCGTTGTGGGCGAAACTTGATAGTGTTGAACTTCACTTATATAAAAATGGTATTATGGAACATTATAAAGTATGGACTTTGCATGGTGAAAAAAGAGAAGTTATCAAAAAGAAAAAACGTAAGCGTACCTCGGAAGAGATTGTTGAGGAAGAGATTGTTGAAGAACCCTTTGATTTAAACGCATTATTACGAGATATTAGTGGTGAAAATCATGGTGATGCGAGTAATAGTAATGTTGAAGCACCACCAAATACATATGCTTCTCAATTTTACAAGGATGTTAAAGATTCAGGAGCTCCAATTTATCCGGGTAGCACAACTTTTACAAGAATGTCATTGACCACTCGATTGTTACATTTTAAAAATATGGCACAATGCTCTGAAAAGGTCTTTGATTCTTTACTTGCATTGCTTGGTGAAGTTCTTCCTAAGGCCCATACTTTACCGAATTCTTATTACATTATGAAAACAATGATGAAGAAGTTAACTTTGGGATATGAGAAAATTGATGTATGTGAGAATGATTGTATGTTGTACTACGGTGATGATGAGAACAAGATTGTTTGTGACATTTGTGGTAAAAGTCGTTACAAAGGTAAAAAAAAGAAAAACGGAAGAGGGATACCGAACAAGGTCTTGAGATATTTTCCACTTATCCCTCGTCTACAGAGATTGTATATGTCAGAGCATACCGCTAAACACATGACATGGTACAAAAAAAGGGAAACAAAGCCAGGAGAACTTAGTCACCCTGCAGACGGAGATGAGTGGGAAGAATTTGATCGTCGTTATCCAAGATTTGCAAGGGAGAGTAGGAATATCCGTCTTGGACTTGCAACTGATGGCTTTTGCCCTTTTAGCAATTCCGGGAAAAAGGTGTACTCGGTGTGGCCGGTGATAGTGGTCGTCTACAATCTTCCTCCCTCTATGGGAATGAAAAAACCGTACACTTTTATGCTTCTTTTAATTCCCGGTGAAAAGAGTCCGGCCAAGAATCTAATCGTGTACCTTAGACCTCTCATAAAAGAATTAAAGGAGTTGTGGGATGTAGGGGTGGAAACATTTGATCAATCATTAAAGCAAAATTTTACCTTGAGGGCGGCGATTATGTGGACAATAACCGATTTTCCTGGGTTAGGTATGGTTAGCGGATGGTCAACACATGGAAAACTCTCATGTCCGGTTTGTGGTGGAAAAATTCAAGGAATTCAATTGAAAACATGTGGAAAGTGTAGTTTTTTTGGTACAAATCGTTGTTTCTTACCCGAAGATGATCCTCTCCGTCTTCCAAGTACTAAGTTTCCAAGTGAAGAAAAAAGGGTGTTTGTTGGTCGCTCAAGTGGTGAGACTTTGAAGAATATTTGTGAAAATTTAAAATTTCCACCACCGGGAAGAGAAAACAAAAATAAGAAAAGCCTCGGTTTCGGAGTTGATCACAATTGGACGCACTTTTCAATGTTTTTTGAGTTGCCATATTGGTCATCACTTTCGATGCGTCATTGTATCGATGTCATGCACACCGAAAAAAATGTGTTTGACAATATTTTTTATACTATCATCAATGATACAAACAAGACGAAGGATCACAAGAAGGCAAGGATCGATTGCAAGTTGATGAATGTTTTGCCCGAATTGTGGATCGAAGGTGGAAAAAAGCCAAAAGCACCTTTTACACTCACAAAAAAACAACGAAAACTCATGTGTGATTGGTTTCATTCATTGTCACTTCCGGATGGTTATGCATCAAATATAGGCCGTTGTTGTAAAGAGAATTGTACGTTTTCGGGGTTCAAATCACACGATTGTCATATTATCATGCAAAAGTTGTTGCCGCATGCGATTCGTGAGCTTCTACCTCAATATATTGTTGATGCACTATCTTCGCTTTCAAATTTCTTTCAAGACATTTGTTCTTCTACCTTAATCCAAGATGATTTAAAAATTTTGGAAAAGTCTATAGTCCGAACGATGCTCGTGCTAGAAACATTTTTTCCACCAAGTTTTTTTGATTCAATGGAGCACTTGGTACTACACTTGGCTGAAGAATGTAGGTTAGGAGGTCCCGTTAATTATCGTTGGATGTATTTTGTTGAGAGAATGATGGGATATATGAAGCATAAGGTTCGTAATAAGGCAAGGGTTGAAGGTTCAATTGCAGAACGTTATATAGAAGAGGAGATGTTGAATTTTTTCTCATTCTACTTTGATTCTAAATCGGTCACGGTTCATAATCAATTACGTCGTAACGAGGTTGTGTGTGGCACAAATGATAAAAATGAACTCGAAGTGTTCATATATCCTATTAATACCACGGGAAAGCACAAAAATGCATATTTGACGGATGAAGAATGATTACTTGCGGACGAATATGTTTTCATGAACTCACCCGAAGTTCAACCTTACATACTAGAGTATGAAGCTCACGTGAAAGAAGAACAACCAAACACAATACCGGAAGAATTGGAGAGATTGTTAAAAACCGAATTTAGATCATGGTTTCGCACAAAGGTTGAAAACGATGATGTGAATGGTCCGCGTTTTAGATCCTTACTTTTGGGACTAGCAAAATTGGCAATGTTGTATGAAATTTGTACCGTTAATGGCTACAAATTTCATACTAAATCTTCTTCAAGTGCTAGTTCCGGAGTTATGGTCAAATGTAGTTCACATAATAATGTCTTAAATGATTATTATAGTCAATTGCAAGAAATCATCAAGCTTATTTATCAAGGTGGAAAACAAGTTTACTTGTTTAAATGTGATTGGTTCGATAGTGCCAGATCCGGTGTACGGATTGACCGAAATCGTGTTATTACAGTTGATGTAAGTTCACGATTACAATCAAATGAGAAATTTATCTTGGCTAGTCAAGCTACTCAAGTGTATTATGCTCCTAGTGTGTTGTATCCACAAGGTAACATATATACGGTTATTACAAGTAAAAGTCGTCCATTTGATGAATCGATAAATTCATGTAGAGAAGAAAAAGCCTTTCAAGAAAATCAATCGAGACCTTCATTTTCTTTATTTGTTGATTTCGCTCAATATGCGCCTATGACACAAAATAACCAACAAGAAGAAGACGAGGAAGAGGAAGAGGAGGAGGAAGAAGAAGAATAGAATAATGAAGAAGGAGAAGAAGGAGAAGGAGAAGAAGAAGAAGAAGATGGTGATGATGATTCCGATTATGATTAAGTGTAAAATAATTGTATTTTAATCAAGTATGAGACGATGTTTGCAATTATAACTTAATGCAATTCATTAGATTGGATTTTAAATATTTCGTTCGATTGATTTTATGTATGAATAGGTGATTGTACTTGTTCAGGGTTGGATTGAATCTTTGTTATTGGTAATATTGTTAGAGGGGAATAGGTAATATAATTATTGGTAAAAAAAAAGTTCAGGATCAAAACCAACCGTTTAAGGATTAAACCGACCGTTTTTGACCATTTCGTTCCAGGAAAACCGACCGTCATCATAATATAGTGGTCGGTTTAACATTCAACATGTTGACTTATGGTAATCTGTGCGGTTATTTAAGAGTTTTGATTGTTGAGAAACGACCCTAAAAACCGACTGATTATTCAAAAACGCGGTCGGGTTTAAGTTTGAAAAAATTTCTTGTTCAATGCATCTGGTATTCCGTGCGGTTATGGGAAATAAAAAGGTGAAACCAGTCAGTGAAGGGGCGCGTCCATATGCCTATATATATCATGTAGTTTCATAAGTCATAACATATTGTGAATCTTCTCATTACATTGGTAATATATTTATATATGTTTGTATATTTTCAATTACTTTGCAAATATTACATTGGTATTTTAATATAATCTGTATCTTGCAGTCATGGATTCGATCAAGGGTTCGAGCAAGACCGAGTCGTCCAAGAAGAAGTTGCAAGAGGAGTTGAAAGAAGCAAGGATGGAGAACAAGTTGCTCCAAGAAAAAGTTGACGAACTGGCGGTACAAGTGGAGGAACTCCAGGATTCTTTACAGGAGGCAAAAATGGAGATTGCACATTTAACGAAATTGTATAATCACCAGTTTCCTTGATTATGTAATTTGATTTTTATTTTGATTATGTATTTTAAAAACTTTTTATGATTCATTCGGACTTTGTTTTATTGGTTTTGATTAGACTTTTGTTGTATTTTAATTATGGTTTTTTAGGCTGCATTTCTGGTTCTAGGAACCAGAAATGCAGCCTAAAAAAATAAAAAACGCAGTACAAACCCGACCGTTTAATCCGACGGCCAGGACAAAACCGACCATTACTGACCATTTCGTTCTTAGTAAAACCGACCGCATTCATATTTATAATTATATGGTCGGTTTTACTGGTAAAGTAATAAAAACATATTAATAATTGCTTTGGTCGGTTAAATTTGGTCGGTTTTCTGGACACCAAAAAGTCTCTGGAATGAATCCGACCAATATGGTCGGTACATAAACCGACCAATAAAACCGACCGTAAGAAACCCTAACGGTCGGTCTGTAAGAAACCCTAACCCATATTAAAACCGACCGTAATGGTCGGTTTATTGCTGATGTCATAAATAGCAAAACAACCATTCTCATTTCAATGATTTTCAGCCACTTTTTTATTATAAAGTTTTCTAAATATGATTAGTACTAAGTTTTATGATTTAATTAAACAAAAATCATTTTTTTTTATAAAGTTACATAATTTTCAATAATTATATATTATTTTAGGCAATAAAAAACAATAAAAATAACAAACAATTAAATTTACCAACTTGAAAAATATTAAAAAAAAATTAATTTCATAGTGTTCACTTTCTTCATAAGAAACAACATTAAAAAATGTTTTCTTATTGTTTTAAAAAAATTCTAATATTGTGTAATTAATGCATAATTAAGTGTCATTTTTAAATAATATTTGTAAAATAGTGTAATACTATAATTTTGACCAATTCTCGAACTATTTATGTTGTATTGTATATAAAGTCAAGTAAAGTCTTCAGAAAAATTATTTGACAAAATTTAAGATTCGGTTTATGGAGAAACGGGAGTATCATGATTATAAAGTAATACAATTCATAGACATTTATCAAAATGTCCAAAATTATCCTTTGTTAATATTTTTGTAAAAAATATGTTACAAACAAACCTTACGGATTTAAATATCACTTTAAAATGACTATTAACAATTTTTATAGTTTTAATAATTAAGTGTTTTAAATTTTTGTGTAGTATTTTTCATAAATTTGAAAATTATTATACATATAACCGACTAATATGGTCGGTTTTAAATGGAGGGAAAACGAAAAATTCTAATTTTCAGTAAAATTTCAATATCGCGCCAATATTAAAACCGACCATTCAAAACCGACCCGTAAACAAGTGAACGGTCGGTTTTGGGACTGATTAGGGTAAATAGCCGCAGTTTCCCCCGTTTCTTTTTTCTCTCTTTTTCTTGCCTTCTCCCTTTTCTCTCTTTTCTCCCTTTTCTCTCTCAAGTCTCAACTGTCAAAACTCAACAATATGGGTCTCAATTATGTGATTTCTCTACTGATTGCACTTGTCTTGCTGCTTAACTACTCATCCACTGCCAAAAATCCCAAAAAAATGAGGAATCAAAGAGCTTCAAGTACAACTGAAGATGGGGTTCCATGGAGGTATCTACTTGTTTTCAAGCATGGTTGTCTCGATTTTACAACTTGTTTGTATCTACTTGTTCCAATTTTACTTGTTTTCATGGTTTAATTCCTTGCATTTATATATATATATATATATATATATATATATATATATATATATATATATATCTCTACCTGTTTCCATGGGTTTTATTTGTCTAATTCTTACTTGTTTACTTCTATTTTTGTATTTTTTTTTTGCTTTTATATATGAAATTTGTTTCCGAATGACTTTGTTTTTAGATAATTTTCGAAATGGGTTTTCTTTTCGAAATGGGGTAATGACTTTGTTTTGTTTTGTTTAGGTAATTCTTTGGGCTGTGGGAATATAATTTGTTGAGATGATGATATAATTTTGTTGAGATGTGAATTATGCTTATATTAATTGTTGTGAATTGGTAAATGTTATATGAATTGGTAATTATAAGTACTGTGATGAAAAGTGTGTGTACGTATATATACGTGCATGCATGAGATTATGTAATTGGTCGGATATATATACTTTATACGTTTACATGATTTTGATTTTGATTACTCTTAATTTGTAGGTTGTTTGGTGTTTTTTGTTGGTGTGTATGCTTGTTATCACTATCTCGGCACTAATGGCTAGAGTAGGTGCTAAAGGCAAGGGAAAGAAGAAGGCGCGTACTACTGCAAATACAAGTCGGCGTACGAGTCAGGGTAGACGAAGAACTAGCGGTCGTTTGAGGGACAAACCCGAAGAGGAGGATGGCGAAGATGAGCAGCAATCTGATGTTAATGAAGAGGAAGAGCGGAGGATGTTGGTTGTGCAGCAAGAAGCGGCACGGCGAGCTCGAATAATTGCAACACCAATTCGGCGTACACATTCAATCGGAATTTTGGGAACTCCACCGCCACACCCTTATGCCATAAATATATCGGATGGATAGTAAGTTTCCTCTCTCGTTGTAATTTGTTGAGTAGGCATATTAATGGACTAATTAAGCATGAATATCTTAGGGATTGGATATTTTAATGTTTGTAATGAAGTACAACCAAAACAATAGACAATTTGAATGCCCTTGATTGGTATTAAAAGACACTGCTATATATATATATATATATATATTATCAAGTTGTTGTCATTGTTATTATTGAATTGTCATTGTTATTATTTATTGTAGTATCAAGCATCCGGTGGCTAAAAAAACGATCTTACAAATCATGCGATCAACGTGGCCACGTCGTTTGTTTACCTATAGGGATATTGTGAAGAAGAACCCAAAATGGATTACGGATGTGATAGCCGAATTCAATGTAAGTCAAATACTATAAACCAAACCAAACCAAACCAAACATACCCAGTATATCCCGCTCAGAGCAGGGTCTGGGGAGGGTAAGTTGTACGCAGACCATGCCCCCGCTTTTTAAGGCAGGGAGGCTGTTTCCGTGGAGACCCTCGGCTAGGTGCATGACAGATACGGTGGGTGCTATATACATAGGAATCCAAAAGGTACGAAAATGTTCAAAGCAATACCTGCGCCCATGGCGTTCTCCACATGGGACCTACCTATATATATATATATATGTGTGTGTGTGTGTGTGTGTGTGTGTGTGATTATGATGATGCTTATCTTTTTTTGTAGCAATATTACACACACAAGGAGGATGTAAAAACCGACAAGGGTGCTTATGAGAGTATTTATAAGCATGTTCAAAGCGAACTTAAGCACACCTTAAATGAGACGAAAAAAAAGGCCAAGGAAGATGCGAAGAGGTTAAACAAAACCCTTCTTGATGTTAACCCGGGTTATTTTGATGATGACTTTTGGAAGGAGCTTGTGGAGTATTGGAATAGCGGACCCCATGCTCATCGCTCCGAAGTTGGTGCCAACAACAGAAAAAAGATGAAGACTTTGCATAGTGCGGGTGCAAAGTCATTTACGGAGATGGAAGATGTATGTATTGTCATTTCTTGGTTATGTTTACTAACTTTTTGATGTTTTGTTGTAATTTTGAATACTTGTTGTGATTTGTAGGAATATGTTGAAAAGGTTGGAAAAAAACCCCCCCCAAGCTTGGTGGTATAAGAAGACTCATTTGAAGAAAAATGGTAAACAAGTGGAGATAGATGAGCTTCCATGTGATTCGGATTTCATGACCGATGAAAGCCGATTGATTGCGGTATAAATTTAAACCTTTTCCTTCCTAATATAGTATATGTATGCTATTTATAACACATTTAATTTTATTTTGTATATATAGGCTCGATACGCGGACATAGTCGAGCGAAACCGGGATTGGTTTGCGAGTCAACCCGGCGGAGAGGAAGAAGCTACTCATCCTATACAATGGTGGGTTGAAGCAACTGCCCCAGGGTGTGCAAGACCCCCGAGAAATCAACTTATTGGTTATCCACGGATCCCCGCGTCCACTCTCATCCCGGATCTTGCTGCAAATTATCGGGCCCAACGTGTTGGTGGTGCAGGTTCTTCAAGCCAAGCTAATCAAGGCAGTGGATCGGTTATTCCGGATCCCATATTCATCAATGTAGTGAGGAATGTCTTACATGAAGCACAAGCAAATCCGGGTGCCTACCATACTCCACCAACCTTCGAACAAGTGACAAATATCGCCAATGCCGCTCTAGAAATGCAAAGTGTAAGAACCCTAATTTTTGCAATATTTTCTTTTATTTAATATCATGTGACATTGTCAAATTGGAACCTTTTTAGTCATCCCTTTGTTTAATGGAATTGATTGTCTGAGAAACTATGTTGTTACATTCACTATGTAAGATAAAGAGAAGATTGTTGAGGGCAAGAGTCTTATTGTTAGTAAGATTTATAAAACTTGGGATTTGAGAATGATTAGAGTATTAAAAGATTTATTAAAGATTATGACGAGGAATTATGGATATTCGAGGAATTTACACAATTAAGTACTTAAGGAATTACTAGGGAAATCTCTACGCGACAAAATATTATTACGAGAGATTAATTAAATACGATACGAATTAAAGATTACGTGACAAGCATTGGTGGAAGAATAATGATACAAGGGGTAGTATTGCATGCAAGTCCCATGCAACCAAGTAGTTAGGAAAAAGAAAACTAGTTAAACCAAATGGCAAGAGGAATAGTAACTAGTTGCATTTCTTTTTCCAAGGAGGAGACAATAGTACAAGGAGACCATACCTAGGTTAGTACCATGAATATACATACACTAATATGTATCACCCAAGCACTTTATCAATTATTCAAACAAACACAAAAAATCAAAACAACAAAAGCTCTCCCCCCCCCTTGAACACAAAGCTCTCGGCCAAGCTTCAAAAAGGGAAGAAAAATTCTTCCTTCCTCCATTTCTCCTCACTCATAATTCAAGGCATAATTCCTAGGCTCTCTCCATCAACTAAGAAAGGTATACTAAGAGTTTCAAGCCCTTTCATCCATTAACTTTCAAGATATTAATTGTTAAAGATATTGTGAATAGTAACCATGTTAAGTTTTTCTTATAGATCTTGGATTATAAGGATAGTAGGAGCTTATTCAAGGTGTTCTTGAGTTTTGTAAGGCTTACCCAAGGCTCCTAGGTACTCAAGAAGGTATAAAAATCATAACCCCTCTTGGCCATGTAGTGTTTATGATATTCAATGATAGATCCATGTATATTTGTGTTAATCTTGGATGTTCAAGTGATGGATGATATGGATCTTGAGTTTTGGTGTTGTGGTTGTGATTTTTATGATTGTGGTTAGTATATGTATCTCCTTGAATGTTGTAAAGCATGAACTAGGTGAATTAGGTGTTGGTTGTGTTGTGGAAGTAAGAATCTTGGTTGATTTAAGTGAAACATGCATGCTGAATTTTTCCAGAAACTTGACCAGTTTTGTAACATGGTTTTGAACGCCCAAATATTGTCCCCTGAGGTCCTACCATATATTGTTGGAAAGGTATTTGAATGTAGTTTCTGGAAATGTAAGGTTCATGACTAGGTGATGTACAGATTTTAAGTTATGGCCGGAGAAGTAAAATGTGTTTCTGGATTCCGGACTGCACTAATTGACCCCCTTGTGAACCTTTTTTAAACCCCTAAAAATTTTTGTGGGATCATGGAAAAATTTGAGAAGCTAGGAAATGCAGTGGTGAAGGATACCCAAAAAGAATTGGATTAAAATATGAAGTTTTCAATTTTATAAAAATACTAGAGTAAAATTCGCGCAAGGGAAAAAGTCGTTAAGTGGAGTATAATTCTAGGGGTAATGAATATGGTTCGGATATGTTAACTAAATTAAGTCGAATAGGTAACGAGCGTAATCGAGTGATGACATGAACCTATAGTGGGGCTAGAGTGTCATAAGACGAAGTCATTAAGTAAATTTCGTACCCCCTAAAAACCCCGCAATTAAAGAGATGTTGTTAAGGTACTAACGAGCGGTTATTGCTTATGTCTAGATCGTTCCACTCCGCACGCTCGACCACCCCAACCAAACCAAGGCAAGTTTACTTTTCAAAACTTATACATATACAAGGACTTTCACTATTGTGTTTGTAGTTTTCAATCATATCAAATGTTATGTCTATCGAAGTATTGATGCAATTGAGATTGTATAAGTACATATATGTTTGTACCCCTTGAACTTAGATTGAAATGTTTTCTTCGGACAACGACTCTAGCAATAGAGGTCGTAGCGGTCCGTATATACTATTGACCGGGGAGCGGTATATTATTATATCGTAACTAGATTGCGAAAACCCGAAGGGTCATTCGGGGAGTATCGTATACTAAAGTAATTATTTTCATATCTTCGTAAATACTTGAAACCCTATCTTGGATTAAAAGTTTATTTTACCGAATAATTATTTTATTAATTATTAATATTAAATCTTAAAATATTATTTATTAATTATTGTTCATTATTTTAAAGATGAAGTCAATCCAAGATACATTTAATACTTTCAAACTCGAACTCTTTCGAACTCAAAACATTTTCGAAAACCCCCGGTCAGGTTCTGCTTCTTGTATGATTTCAAGAATCATGGGTCGACTGATGTCGGACCTCAATTACTCTGTTTTCAATCAAAATCAAGTTTTCAAAAGAAAAAGAAAAAGGGACTCTGGCAGGTGTGGGAATCGTTGACGAACGATTCCCGGGATGTGTAAGCGGCCGTGATCCAGGCGGTCCATCAATTATTATTCCGGCCCAGGTGTTGCCGAAGGATGATTACGGATGTAGTTTTCATCGAGGGTGATTACGGATGTAGTTTTCACCCGGGGATAGTTACGGATGTAGTTTCTATCCTTCTACCGGTAGAGAAGACCCGCGGATTATTGGACTTGGATGTGGCGACTGATCATCGTCAATCCTTGCCAGGTTTTATGTTTTCTTTAAGTCCCATTCCTCCATTTTGGAAAAATGCTTTGACACTGCTTCTTAGGCTTTTGTGCCAAGTTGTTGATAGTGTTCTATTTTGATGAGAAAGATGTTGACTCTATGCAGTATCTAGAACTGCAAGTTTATTTTGAAAACGAGGGCACATATTGTTGCACCTTCAGAATTTATCAACAATGACAAGTGATTTTATATCTGATTGATACAAACGAGTTTAATAACTGCTAATCATATGAAATGTTATTTTGCTTACCTTATACATATATTTCTTGCTGAGCTATAGTTGCTCACTCTTGCTTGTTTTCAAATTTACAAACACAACAGCTAAGCGAAATGGCAAGACCTAGACAGACTGCCCGAAAGCAGGTGACTAGACCCGAGCCAGCAGTTGAGATCCCACCGGTAGGCCCCATTAGCCGGATTGGTTGGCAACTTTTGTTAGTTCATTTTATTTATCAGTATGACCTGTGCAAGGCAGTGTACCGTAACAAACTTTCAAGCCGCCAACTTCGCTTCATATCGAAGTGTTGCTGGTAGCATAAATACTATTTAATTCGGTCTGTAATAACTCTGATACTTTTATTCCTGCTTAATCAATGTTGTGACATTTCTGAGACTCTAACCTGTGTGTGTGTGTGTGCGGTGTGAGTTTATTGTGGGGTCGATGGCTGTGTTATATATTATGTGCAAGAACAGGTATGTTATTAATGGAAAATGGACCGTAGGCGCCTAGATCTCCGACCCCGGATCTGGGGGCGTCACAGAAATGGTATGAGAGTGAGGTTACAGTTCTCAGAAACGATAGTAATTTAAGAAAGCAACCCTAATAATAATAACAATAATAATAACCCTAATAACAACCCTAATAATACTTAGAACTCTCATCGAGTTTGCAGTCGGGTTATCGGATATAGCCCTGACTTTAAGGCCCGTGAGGGAACTACTCCTTAAACCTTTCTTTATGGTTAGTGACCCACCTTATTTCCCTTGTGTAGATGGAGGAGATACCAGACCCTGAGGCTTTCGAGAGAGAGCATGATGAGGCAATGATGCGAGACACCGAGGATCCTGAGGAGGATATGGGTGCTGACTCTGAGCTTGGCCCCTGGATTACGCTGATAGGAGATACTGATGATGAGGATCCCGTTGAGGAGCCCTTTGAGCCTGAGCTAGAGCCTGTTACCCCATCTCCTGTAGCTACTGATGAGGAGAGTGTGAGATCCGGTGAGGGTCGTGTTGTGTCACCCCCACATTCTCCGCAGTCATGGAGCCCTGTTTCATCGGACGGTGACTCCGAGGATGATACTTCTATCGAGGAGGAGCTTGACCCTACCCCTGCTACTGCTCCTGCTACCGCTACTGCACCTGCTCCTGTTCCTGTCATACCACCTCCACCGATGGACCTACCCCCAGTGTCGGGTACTGAGCACGCTTACGTGGTGCAGTTCCTGACCCGAGACTTACTTTCTGCAGAGGCCCGACTTAACGAGGCGAGGCGGGCACTAGTGGAGGAGCGCGAGGCGCGCTTGAGGATCCAGGCTGAGATGAGGACCGCTGTTGCTAGGAGGACTAGGGCTCGACTCCATAGGATTGAGAGGAGGAGTCGCGAGAGGATTCTTGGTTTAGGGATCCGCGGGGACGGAGTGATCCAGGCTAGGGATGCTAGGCGTGTTGTGCGTCGTGCATTTTCCCGAGTGAGGACCTTGCTCCGCCGCGGTACGGCCCCGTGATGCGTTACTGATAGCTCAGTCCCCTAGGTTCAGATGACATTTGTGTGTCGATTTTACGGGATAGTTGACTTGTGCAGTGGTATCCTTTCTGACCAGTGGATGAGTAGACTGACCTACAGATATGTAGACGTGACTACGGATAGTATGTATGGATGTAGCCTTACTTTTGTGTAGCCCTGACTATTCAGATGATGTACTTGTTATTGTTCCACTTTTGCTAGACTTTGACATCGGAACTATGTATTTGGCTCTAACATCCAAACTTTGTGATAACCCTTGTACCGTACTTATTTAGTTTCAGTTTCCTTGATATTGTCTCAACTGCCTTACTTTCCGATGCCATGGTTTACTGTTTTGATATACAACTGTGAATATATACAATTGCACAAACCACAAATGCAACCAAGCTGTTTCAAATTTACGATATGCGATTTCAAATTATTCTCTAAAAATTTCCAAAATGTTCCTACAATTTTAAAATAAATTTTCTTCAAAAAAAAACAAAAAAAAAACAAAAAAAAAATTTTGAGGTTTCGAAATCTTGAAAACTCTTGCAAATGTTTTCGCATCCCATAGAGATTTTCCCGAAAATGTTTTGACGTTTTATCTCCAGCATCGGGTTATTAAAACTTTTGCAACTTCCACCCTTATGAGGAGGAACGATACGTTCCTGACCCGTGTAAACGCTGTCAGGTAATTGGAAAACCCTAACCCATCTCTTGTTTTATTATCAGAATCATGCCACCCAGAAGAATGAACACTCGAGCTCACCCGATCAGTTCTGAGGGCCAGGGTAGCCACTATGGGACCGGAGGCCACCAGAACCATGAAGGGGAGAATGTGAACCTGAGTGAGAATGAGGGCAACGATCGTAACTTGTTTGATGACTCTGAATATGAAGAAGAAGAAGAAGCTGGTGATGACACCCGAGAGGTAGAACATCCTAGGGGAGGCCCTATGGAGCAGTTCATGGAACTACTTAGGCAGAACTTGGACCATCCCCCGGTTCAGCAACCACCCCACAATGCTAATGCAAATGCTTTCCGGAACTTCAAATCCCTGAAACCCCCAGAATTTAAAGGAACTGCCGATCCGGTCGAGGCAAGAGCCTGGCTGAAGGAAATGGAAAAATCTTTCGAGATACTAGGTGTCGCTGAGGAGCAGAAGACTGTTTTTGCCACTTACCTTCTGAAGGGTGAGGCGAACTATTGGTGGGAAGCTAAGAAGAATTTGGAAGGAAGAGGTGTGGTGACCTGGGAGAGGTTTAGCGAGCTGTTCTTGGAGAAGTACTTTCCTAGGTTCATGGAGACACAAATGGAGCTGAAGTTTTTGGAACTGAAGCAAGGTAACATGACAATGGCCGAGTATGAGGCCAAATTTACTGAGTTGTCGAGGTTTGTGCCGGAATATGTGAGCTCTGAGGCAAAGAGGGCCCGAAGGTTTCAATTAGGGCTAAAGCAATGGATTCAGAATCGTGTGGCGGTTCTTGAGCTGACAGACTATGCCACCCTGGTACAGAAAGCATCAATTGTTGAGGCTGGGAGTGAACAGATGCAGAAGGAGAGGGAAGGAAAGAAGAGGAAGTTTGATAGTCGAAAGGGAAAATCTGCGGGTGGGAGCTTTCCGAGAAAATTTAAGCGAGGAACGATGTCCCAACCCAGCGGAAACTTTGGAACCAAGAGAGTTGAAAGTTGGAGTGTGGGCCAGAGCGGCCGACCACAGGGATCATCTTACTCTGCCCCATCCCGACCCCTACCCCCAGAATGCAATAAATGTGGAAGGAAACATGCGGGCGTGTGTAACCTACAGGATGT
Source organism: Saposhnikovia divaricata (assembly GCA_036435485.1). Taxonomy (NCBI): domain Eukaryota; kingdom Viridiplantae; phylum Streptophyta; class Magnoliopsida; order Apiales; family Apiaceae; genus Saposhnikovia; species Saposhnikovia divaricata. The sequence continues at coordinate 21,254,459 of JAZHRN010000131.1, forward strand.
GAAGTGCTTCAAGTGTGGGCTGACAGGACATTATGCTAACGCCTGTTGGGGAACTAGTAACAACACCAGTGCCGGAGGTAATTGCTTCAAGTGTGGGAAACCAGGGCACCGAATGAGGGAATGTATGTCCTCTGGGCCAGCTGCATCAAGAGTGAGTGGAACTGCTTCTAACAAGGCCCCTACTGCAAGAACTTTTAACATGATGGTGCAGGATGTCGTGAGGAACACGGATGTGATTGCAGGTACTCTACAACTCAACTCAGTTAAGGCAAATGTTTTATTTGATTCGGGAGCTACCAAGTCTTTCATATCTCTAGATTTTGTATGTCAGTTAGGCCTTAAGACTGAACCATTGAAAGACAGACTGCAAATAGAGATAGCTAATCATGAAATTATTCCTGTTAACCAAGTATGTCCAGGTTGCGACCTAGAAATAGAAGGGCGACACTTTCGGGTAGACTTAATACCTTTTAAACTAGGAGAGTTTGACGTAATAGTAGGTATGGATTGGTTAACAACCCACGGAGTCCAGATTGATTGTGTAAAGAAGAAAGTAAGTTTGAGACTGCCAGGGGACGAGGAAGTAGTGTTTAGTGGAAAACGGCAAAACCAAAAGTTCCTGACTATGATTCAAGCTAAGAAGCTGTTACGTAAAGGATGCGAAGCCTATTTAGCCTATGTGAAGGATACCAAGAAGGAGGCACCAAACCTACAGGAAATCCCTGTCGTTAATGAGTTCGCGGACGTATTTCCGGATGATCTTCCAGGACTACCACCTGATAGAGACATCGAGTTCGCTATAGAATTAGTTCCGGGTACGGCCCCAATTTCTAAAGCCCCATATCGGCTAGCCCCAGTGGAGATGAAAGAGCTAGCCACTCAGTTACAAGAGTTGTTGGATAAAGGGATGATAAGACCTAGTGTGTGACCGTGGGGAGCCCCGGTGTTATTCGTGAAAAAGAAGGATGGTAGTATGAGGTTATGTATAGACTACAGAGATTTGAACAAGGTGACTATAAAGAATAAGTATCCCTTGCCCAGAATAGATGACCTGTTTGATCAATTGAAAGACGCAGTTTATTTTTCAAAAATTGATTTGAGGACTGGGTATTACCAGTTAAAGATTAAACCAGAAGATATACCAAAGACGGCCTTTCGTACCCGGTACGAACACTATGAGTTCCTAGTGATGTCATTTGGGTTAACGAATGCCCCTGCAGCTTTCATGGACTTAATGAATCGAGTCTTCAAGAAGTACTTGGACAAGTGTGTTATAGTCTTCATCGATGACATCTTGATTTATTCCAAGACGAAGGAGGAACATGCAAAGCACTTGAGGATTGTATTGGGAGCATTGAGAGAAGAAAAGTTGTACGCTAAGTTCTCGAAGTGTGAATTTTGGTTGAAGGAAGTTCAGTTTTTAGGGCATGTGATTAGCGAACAAGGCATTCTAGTGGACCCAGACAAAATAGAGGCTGTGTCAAATTGGGAGAGACTAACCACTCCGACAGAGGTGAGAAGTTTTATAGGATTGGTTGGCTACTATAGAAGGTTTGTCCAAGACTTTGCCAAGATAGCAGCCCCTCTGACCCGACTAACTCGCAAGACCGAGAAGTTTGTGTGGACTGAAAAATGAGAAGAGAGCTTCCAAGAGTTGAAAAAGAGGTTGGTGACGGCACCAGTACTAGCCCTACCTGATGATAAGGGAGATTTTGTGATTTATAGCGACGCGTCCCATAAAGGTTTAGGGTGTGTGCTTATGCAACACGGTAAAGTGATTGCGTATGCGTCCAGACAACTTAAGGAGTACGAGATAAGATACCCCACCCATGATTTGGAATTAGCAGCGATAGTTTTTGCTTTGAAGATCTGGAGACATTATCTTTACGGAGAAAAGTGTGAAATCTACACGGATCACAAGAGCTTAAAGTACATATTCACTCAGAAAGAGTTAAACATGAGGCAGAGGAGATGGTTAGAGCTAATCAAAGATTATGATTGTGAGATTCATTATCACCCAGGGAAGGCCAACGTGGTGGCCGATGCACTTAGCCGAAAGGAGAAACTCAAGATGATAACGTCAGTGGACGAATTGATTAAGGACCTCGAGAAACTGGAGATTGAGGTGAGGTTACCAGGAATTGGACAAGAGAGTCTAATGGAAATAAGAGTCCAACCACCGCTATTGGAAAAGATTAAGTTATGCCAGGAAAAGAAGATAGAAGAAGAAAAGAATTCGATGGAGAAAATTTTGACTGGCGAGGAAATTAAGTGTGAGAAGGACGGGAATGGAATTATGAGGTACGCATCTAGGATATGGATCACGAACGTTCAAGAATTAAAAGACGAGATTTTACAAGAGGCTCATAGTTCGAGGTACTCAATTCACCCTGGAGGCACTAAAATGTATAGAGATTTGAGAGAATACTATTGGTGGCCAAATATGAAGAAGGACGTGGCAGAGTGGGTAAGTAAATGCTTGACATGTCAAAGAGTAAAGGCCGAACACCAGAGGCCCAGTGGATTGTTGCAACCCTTAGAGATACCCGAATGGAAGTGGGAGCATATTGCGATGGACTTTGTGGTCGGATTACCAAGGACCAAGACTAATCATGATGTCATTTGGGTGATTATCGATAGATTGACCAAGTCAGCACATTTTCTTCCAATCAACGAGAGATACACTGTCGACAAGCTGGCGGATATTTACTTAAAGGAGATTATGGTTAGGCATGGGGTTCCTGTGAGCATTGTATCAGATAGAGACCCAAGATTCAAATCCAGGTTCTAGAGAAGTTTTCAGGATTGTGTGGGGACCAAGTTAAACATGAGTACTGCATACCATCCCCAAACAGACGGACAGAGTGAGAGAACCATCCAGACCATCGAGGACATGTTGAGAGTATGTGCCATAGTTTTCAAGGGGAGTTAGGATGACCACTTGCCGTTGATCGAATTTTCCTACAACAACTGTTACCATGCGAGTATAGGCATGCCCCCATATGAAGCTTTATACGGACGAAGATGTCGGTCTCCCTTGTGTTGGGAAGAAGTTGGAGAGCGGAAGATTCTAGGGCCTGAACTGGTCCAATAGACAAGAGAAACTATCGAACTCATAAGAGGACGGCTGGTAGCGGCCTAAGACAGACAGAAGAAGTATGCGGACCAGACCCGCAAGGACAAAGAATATGAGGTAGGAGAGTTTGTGATGTTAAAGGTATCACCGTAGAAGGGATTGATGAGATTTGGTAAGAAGGGAAAGCTGAGCCCCAGATTTATTGGACCTTTTGAGATCTTGAGACGAGTTGGAAAGTTAGCCTATGAATTGGCTTTACCCCCGAGTTTGCAGCAAGTACATAATGTGTTCCATGTGTCCATGCTACGACCCTATCATACCGACTTCCGACACGTGATAGAACATGATCGAGTGGATCTGCAGCCAGACTTAACCTATGTGGAGCAACCCGTAGAAATCATGGATAGAAAAGAACAGGTGCTGAGGAACAAGGTTGTCAAACTAGTGAGAATTTTGTGGAGGAACCAGAATGTTGAAGAATCAACATGGGAACTACAGAGCGCGATGCGTGAAAAGCACCCCCAACTGTTTTCAACCTGATTCCGGGACGGAATCCTTTTAAGGAGGGGAGGCTGTAAGAACCCTAATTTTTGCAATATTTTCTTTTATTTAATATCATGTGACATTGTCAAATTGGAACCTTTCTAGTCATCCCTGTTGTTTAATGGAATTGATTGTCTGAGAAACTATGTTGTTACATTCACTATGTAAGATAAAGAGAAGATTGTTGAGGGCAAGAGTCTTATTGTTAGTAAGATTTATAAAACTTGGGATTTGAGAATGATTAGAGTATTAAAAGATTTATTAAGGATTATGACGAGGAATTATGGATATTCGAGGAATTTACACAATTAAGTACTTAAGAAATTACTAGGGAAATCTCTACGCGACAAAATATTATTACGAGAGATTAATTAAGATACGATACGAATTAAAGATTAAGTGACAAGCATTAGTGGAAGAATAATGATACAAGGAGTAGTATTGCATGCAAATCCCATGCAACCAAGTAGTTAGGAAAAAGCAAACTAGTTAAACCAAATGGCAAGAGGAATAGTAACTAGTTGCATTTCTTTTTCCAAGGAGGAGACAATAGTACAAGGAGACCATACCTAGGTTAGTACCAAGAATATACATACACTAATATGTATCACCCAAGCACTTTATCAATTATTCAAACAAACACAAAAAATCAAAACAACAAAAGCTCCCCCCCCCCCTTGAACACAAAGCTCTCGGCCAAGCTTCAAAAAGGGAAGAAAAATTCTTCCTTCCTCCATTTCTCCTCACTCATAATTCAAGGCATAATTCCTAGGCTCTCTCCATCAACTAAGAAAGGTATACTAAGAGTTTCAAGCCCTTTCATCCATTAACTTTCAAGATATTAATTGTTAAAGATATTGTGAATAGTAACCATGTTAAGTTTTTCTTATAGATCTTAGATTATAAGGATAGTAGGAGCTTATTCAAGGTGTTCTTGAGTTTTGTAAGGCTTACCCAAGGCTCCTAGGTACTCAAGAAGGTATAAAAATCATAACCCCTCTTGGCCATGTAGTGTTTATGATATTCAATGATAGATCCATGTATATTTGTGTTAATCTTGGATGTTCAAGTGATGGATGATATGGATCTTGAGTTTTGGTGTTGTGGTTGTGATTTTTATGATTGTGGTTAGTATATGTATCTCCTTGAATGTTGTAAAGCATGAACTAGGTGAATTAGGTGTTGGTTGTGTTGTGGAAGTAAGAATCTTGGTTGATTTAAGTGAAACATGCATGCTGAATTTTTCCAGAAACTTGACCAGTCTTGTAACATGGTTTTGAACGCCCAAATATTGTCCCCTGAGGTCCTACCATATATTGTTGGAAAGGTATTTGAATGTAGTTTCTGGAAATGTAAGGTTCATGACTAGGTGATGTACAGATTTTAAGTTATGGCCGGAGAAGTAAAATGTGTTTCTGGATTCCGGACTGCACTAAGTGACCCCCTTGTGAACCTTTTTTAAACCCCTAAAAATTTTTGTGGGATCATGGAAAAATTTGAGAAGCTAGGAAATGCAGTGGTGAAGGATACCCAAAAAGAATTGGATTAAAATATGAAGTTTTCAATTTTATAAAAATACTAGAGTAAAATTCGCGCAAGGGAAAAAGTCGTTAAGTGGAGTATAATTCTAGGGGTAATGAATATGGTTCGGATATGTTAACTAAATTAAGTCGAATAGGTAACGAGCGTAATCGAGTGATGACATGAACCTATAGTGGGGCTAGAGTGTCATAAGACGAAGTCATTAAGTAAATTTCGTACCCCCTAAAAACCCCGCAATTAAAGAGATGTTGTTAAGGTACTAACGAGCGGTTATTGCTTATGTATAGATCGTTCCACTCCGCACGCTCGACCACCCCAACCAAACCAAGGCAAGTTTACTTTTCAAAACTTATACATATACAAGGACTTTCACTATTGTGTTTGTAGTTTTCAATCATATCAAATGTTATGTCTATCGAAGTATTGATGCAATTGAGATTGTATAAGTACATATATGTTTGTACCCCTTGAACTTAGATTGAAATGTTTTCTTCGGACAACGACTCTAGCAATAGAGGTCGTAGCGGTCCGTATATACTATTGACCGGGGAGCGGTATATTATTATATCTTAACTAGATTGCGAAAACCCGAAGGATCATTCGGGGAGTATCGTATACTCAAGTAATTATTTTCATATCTTCGTAAATACTCGAAACCCTATCTTGGATTAAAAGTTTATTTTACCGAATAATTATTTTATTAATTATTAATATTAAATCTTAAAATATTATTTATTAATTATTGTTCATTATTTTAAAGATGAAGTCAATCCAAGATACATTTAATACTTTCAAACTCGAACTCTTTCGAACTCAAAACATTTTCGAAAACCCCCGGTCAGGTTCTGCTTCTTGTATGATTTCAAGAATCATCGGTCGACTGATGTCGGACCTCAACTACTCTGTTTTCAATCAAAATCAAGTTTTCAAAAGAAAAAGAAAAAGGGAGTCTGGCAGGTGTGGGAACCGTTGACGAACGATTCCCGGGATGTGTAAGCGGCCGTGAGCCAGGCGGTCCATCAATTATTATTCCGGCCCAGGTGTTGCCGAAGGATGATTACGGATATAGTTTTCATCGAGGGTGATTACGGATGTAGTTTTCACCCGGGGATAGTTACGGATGTAGTTTCTATCCTTCTACCGGTAGAGAAGACCCGCGGATTATTGGACTTGGATGTGGCGACTGATCATCGTCAATCCTTGCCAGGTTTTATGTTTTCTTTAAGTCCCATTCCTCCATTTTGGAAAAATGTTTTGACACTGCTTCTTAGGCTTTTGTGCCAAGTTGCTGATAGTGTTCTATTTTGATGAGAAAGATGTTGACTCTATGCAGTATCTAGAACTGCAAGTTTATTTTGAAAACGAGGGCACATATTGTTGCACCTTCGGAATTTATCAACAATGACAAGTGATTTTATATCTGACTGATACAAACGAGTTTAATAACTGCTAATCATATGAAATGTTATATTGCTTACCTTATACATATATTTCTTGCTGAGCTATAGTTGCTCACTCTTGCTTGTTTTCAAATTTACAAACACAACAGCTAAGCGAAATGGCAAGACCTTGACAGACTGCCCGAAAGCAGGTGACTAGACCCGAGCCAGCAGTTGAGATCCCACCGGTAGGCCCCATTAGCCGGATTGGTTGGCAACTTTTGTTAGTTCGTTTTATTTATCAGTATGACCTGTGCAAGGCAGTGTACCGTAACAAACTTTCAAGCCGCCAACTTCGCTTCATATCGAAGTGTTGCTGGTAGCATAAATATTATTTAATTCGGTCTGTAATAACTCTGATACTTTTATTCCTGCTTAATCAATGTTGTGACGTTTCTGAGACTCTAACCTGTGTGTGTGCGTGTGCGGTGTGAGTTTATTGTGGGGTCGATGGCTGTGTTATATATTATGTGCAAGAACAGGTATGTTATTAATGGAAAATGGACCGTGAGCGCCTAGATCTCCGACCCCGGATCTGGGGGCGTCACACAAAGGAACCCGGAAATGGGGTCACAACCATTTTCTAATGCTATTGTTGGTGAGGTAACTCGATTGGTTGGAGAAATCCTCCAATCGATTTATAACAAATATGAAAATGCAAATGCGGATGTAATAAATATAAGAATTTTTCAAGTCACATTTTAGTTTAGTTATTATTATAAATGTTAGTGTAGTTTTGAATATATATTAAGTCTCGTCTACTCTTATATGTAGGCGATAAGGAGGGCTGAAGGTGGTGCCGATGATGGGGGAGAGGACGATGGAGGAGAGGACGATGGAGGAGGAGAGGACCAGGAGTAGCCGGTGGTTAGGTTTTTAAAAAATTGCATGTAAATTAAGTTTGCTATATTTTGGAAAACTCGTGTTTTAATGTTAATGTATGGTTTTGATGGATTATACTCGTGGTTCAATGTAAAATTGATGGTTGTTATGTACTTGTTTTGTTGGTACTGCATATGTAATTGGTAATGTATGTCAGTTTTTGGTTGAATATTTGTTATTGGTAATGTATGTACAGGGGAACCAGAACTGCAGAAAAAAAAATTGCAGACTTAAACCGACCATTTAATCCGACTAAAAACCCAAAACCGACCGTTTTTGACCATTCGGTGCCCAGAAAACCCGACCGTATTCATGCTAAACCCGACCGTATTCAGGCTAAACCGACCAAACAAATAATTGCTTTGGTCGGTTAAGTTTGGTCGGTTTCAAAACTCTCTGGAATGAATCCGACCAATTTAGTCGGTTCTTAAACCGACCATTAAAACCGACCAACAGAGGTCTAACTACGTGGGCAGTGACGTGGCACTGAAGTGGGGTCGCCAGGTCAGTTGGGTCCCACCTACGTGTCAGTGACATGTCAGCGTCATGGGCCCGCCACGTCATATGGGCCCCTTGACACGTGGTGCTTAAATCCATTTGTTGGTCAATGAGAGTCAACGCTAAAACCGACCGTTACGGTGCAAAACCGACTAGGTTTAAACCGACAATTCTAAACCGACCGTAGGTGTTAAAACCGACCGTTTATATATTAAATCCGACCGTTTGTTCGGTCGGAAATGACTCTGTTTCTTGTAGTGTCTCTTATGAATTTTCTAAAAAAAATATTTTAAAAATAATTTACACGAATTATTATTTTAATAAATACTCTCATTATATATCTAAAATTTTGATAATCTTAAAAATATCACAAACATATAAAAATAAAAATTACAATATGAACGTAATATTTACGATCAAAAGTTACAAATATTGAATATAACTTAATAACGTTTTTTAAAGCCGACATCCCTCTCATAATATACATGTTCAATAATATTGTAAAAATTTATTTAATTTGAATATTAATTTATTTTGACACAATGTAATGAAACAACCGGTATATAAATTTTTTATCAATTCAATCTTCTGATAAAATGGTTAGGTTTGTTCAATTTAATTAGTTTGGTCATAACTCATATGTAATTTATTTATGTGCAAAAGTAAAAATTTTCCTGTATTATTTGTTTACAAATTTCAGATATTAAGTAAAGATCTGTGTACTTGCATAATTTATTACGACTCCACAATCATTGATAATAAAGATTGCTTGAAAAGTTCAGGTTAATAACGTTTTTTAAAGTCGACACCCCTCTCATAATATACATATTCATTAATAGTGTAAGATTTTGTTTAATTAGAATAAAAATTTATTTCGACATAATATAATGAAACAATGGGTGTACAACTTTTTTATCGATTTTATCTTTCGATAAATGACAGGGTTTGTTAAATTTAATCGATTTGATCATAACTCGTGTATAATTTATTCATGTGCAAAATTAAAAATATGTATGTATTGTTTGTATACAATTCTAGATACAGTATAACCTCGATAAATGAATATTTGATAAACGAATAACCTCATTAAATGAATAATTTTTTCCGGTCCTGACATAATAGAGCCAGTGTATTTTTGACTTCGATAAATGAATAATCTCGATTAATGAACAAAATTTTTCGATCCCGGACGTATTCATTTATCCAGATTTAACTGTATTAAGTAAATATCTTATACTTCCATAATTTATTACAACTTTCACAATCATTGATAATAAAAATTTCTTGAGAAGTTAAGGTCGTCTACTCTATAATCATCCGAAAAAAATTATAGTGATCTTGAATAAGAAATAAAAATTAACGCAATTTCAACAATTATTAGTAGTCATTTTATCTAAAAATAAACTTAACTATATATAATTAATATTTAATATTGAAATAATAACTATAATGTTCAAATAAAGTTTGCTAATTATAAATAAATTAAATAGAGTAAATTTAATAGATATTTTAGAGGTGTAATTAATGATTAATTAAATTGTCATTAATAGCTATTTAATGCAAGAAAAGAATTTTAATAAAAAAATCAAAAAAAAAATAAGAAAAATACCTTAAACTGTTTTGGTGCATTATCCGCGCTTCGCGCGATTCATAAATTTTTATTTTAAAATATTGAAAAAAATGAATAGTTTTTATTATTTTTAGAAATTGATTGGTCTCTTAAATTTTTTTAAAAAAAATTGATTTAAAACAATTAACATGAATTATAAGTTTGAAAATACTCTCATTATATATCTAAAATTTTCATAATCTCAAAAATATCTTAAACATAAAACGTAGCAATTATAATACAAACGTAATCTTTATGATCAAAAGTTATAAATATTATATATAATAACACTTTTAAAGCCGACGCCCCTCTCATAACATACATGTTCAATAGTAGTGTAAGAATTTATTTAATTTGAATATTTATTTATTTTGACACAATATAATGAACAACGGGTGTATAAATTTTTTATCGATCCTATCGATAAAACTGGATTTTTTCAATTTAATCGGTTTGGTCATAACCCATGTGTAATTTATTCATGTGTAAAAATAAAAAAATATTTGTATTTATTTTTATTACAGGTGCTAAGCGAAGATTTATATACTTCCATAATTTATTACGATTTCCATAATCACTAATAATAAATATTTCTTGAGAACTAAAGGTCATCTGTACTATAATTGTCCGAAAAGAAATTGCAGTGGTATTAGATAGGAAATATAAAAGGACGCAATTTAAACAATTTTTATTCATCATTTTACCTAAAAAAACTTAATTATATATGTAATTAATATTTAATATTGATATAATAAGTATAACGCTCATACAATGTTTTATAATTTTTAAAATAAATAAAATAAAATAAATTTAATATGTATTTATTAGGTATAATTAATGACTAATTAATACGACATTAAGAGCTATTTAATGCAAGAAAATAATTTTAATAAAAAGGTCAAAAAAACGAAAATTCAAGAAAAGTATTTTGAACGTAAAATAAATAAATTTAATATATATTTATTAGGTGTAATTAATGACTAAATAATATGACATTAAGAGCTATTTAATGCAAGAAAATAATTTTAATAAAAAAGTCAAAAAAATGAAAATTCAAGAAAAGTATCTTAAACGTTTCTGGTACCTTTCCGATCTCCTGGCATTATAATATATATAGATAGATAGTAATATTAAGTTGTCAAAGGACTCACAAGTCACAACTAAAAATGCTAAGAACGTGACCAAGAAATTACAAGTAAAATAACTTTTTGCATGTGATCGTTTTTTTCACTTATCATACGAAGTTGACAATGAAATGATTAAATATTAATAATTTTATATAGATATTAAGATGAACACACGCACTGCACACGGATAGCCAATGATTTATCAATGTGTACAAAATATATATTTGCCATGGTTATACATATATTATGGAAGATGTATGGAATAATTTTGTTAAGGACTTTAGTGCACTTTTTGCATCCAGGCGAAATTATACTTTGCACCATATTGTTTCAACAATTATAATTTGCATTCCGACTGTTTCAATCATGTTACAGTTAGCATCCATTTAACAATTTTAACCTAATTTTGATCGTTACCGTTAGTCAAAGTAAGGGTATTTCAGTCGTTAATTATTGTAACACCCCCAGATCCGGGGTCCGGGATCCAGTCGTTACGGTCTCCAATTCTGTCCACAATACTTGAACTTACTTCAACATAAAATAAATTACATCATTATGACCCAACACAACAATATAAAACATACCCGTTATAGTCCCAGAGATGAAATCAGAGTAACAATCAAATTTTATTAATCACATTTTTAGTTCTTACAACCCAAAAGAATTACAATATAAATACATACTCTTTGCCATCCATTTACATAAGTCATACTAGCCCATATACTTGGTGCTGAAAGAATGAATCTATCCTACCAATAGCTTTCTATTCGGTTCTGGTAGTCTCATCGTCCTCGCCAGCGTCGAGTGCGCCTTGTGCGAGTCATCTGGTCTAGTTGTTGTTGTGATATAATAATAAAGTAAGGGTGAGCAATAGCCCACCAACAATAACGTATAATTGAACGATAATATATAACAGTTCAAAAGTATCTTTCAAACCATATGCCATACATTTACGGAAATGATGCCAGTAACATAAACGATGATGTTACAAGGTAACTCAAAATGTATATATAGGTGGAAATATCTGCTATGTCAAAGATAAGCAAGATATTATCATTTATCATAAAAGAGGAACTTGCATGAAAAATATTACAATTCCAATTACGAATACTTTTCCAATACTGCCAACAATGATAATGTTGCAGAAAATAAATGAATTTGAATGATGAACTAATGCTGGAGTATTTGTAACACCCCGACTTCCCAATACTAAAAATATACTTTTATAATAAATTATTGGATTTAATTAAACAAATAGAATTTGATACAGGGGAATTTTTAAAAATTTCGGCATGTAGTATTCGTAATACGGACTATCCACCTGTAAATTTGAATCCAAACCAATTCTTTCCAACATCACAACAATTTCAACTACTAAAGAAATAATACCACACATGTTCAACCTGTCCTAACTGATCAGGTGAACCATACCAAAATACCCTCCCGATCAGAGCAAAGATCGGGGCATCATAAAACCAACTAAAACATAAACCATGATAACAACATAATAATAATAAATACAACCCCACTACTAACCCGGATCTCTACCAGGTAGTGGTATGAAACAAGCAACTATTAACTAAGTTATTACATGACAACACTAAATCCTTAATTAAAAGATACATACACTCCACAAATATAACTACAATTAACTAGAACTATTACACAACTTGATACTGATACACAAAAGTTCAACCTTCTAGTAGAGTGCAATTAGGCTGCTTATGGTCCACAACAGGTTCTTCTCGGATGTAGCTCCTACTTCGTATCTTTTTCTTCTTTAACTGAAAAAGGGGTTAGAAACAGTAGCAAGGAGTGAGCCAAATGCTCAGCAAGTGATAAAAGTAGAAATAAAGGTTTCACAACTGTATACTGGCTACATCAAATTAAAGTTACCAAAGAATATTCAGAATGTTCAAATTTTAATTCACAATCTCAAGGTAAAACTGTCTGGTAATACTGTACTCTGTTTATGACTTTTCAAAATCATCAAATAAACTTTTATTTAAAACATTTAAATTGATTGGAGGTTTTTCCCGACTCTGGACAATACGGGTGATCAGCCACGTAAAGTCCCCAGCACGAACACTCGATCCGTCTGGACATAAAAATTGGGTTCCCAATTAGGCAACACATTGGCCTATAAGATGCTGGACTGGTCCCACCAGAACTACAGCATAAAATAAAACATGCTGGACCGGCGTCACCCGGCCTCTTATGCTCTCCAATCTGAAGGAAACCGTAGAAAACATTTTTGACGGAATCCCTCATAATAAATCTTCAAATTTTTTAAAACCATTCATTTTCAAGTCCTTTATACTCACTGATAACAGATCAGCCCAGTATAAGGAAATTTTAAAACATTTATAAAGAAATAAGCCATTTTGATTTGCATTTGAAATAGATTAAGGGTCAAGGAACCGCTCAGCAGTAGTTGCATAAAGTTTTCAAGATCAGAATTCAAGCGTGGTTAAAAGGTATTAAGAATATGGTTTTGTCGAGCACATAATAGCATTAGGAAGTGATGTAAAACAAATATTTATTCAACTCGGGTAGGTTTCAGAAAACTGGAATAAAACAAATGGAAAGGTTCATGAGTTAGTAAAGAGTCAAGTAATGATTAAGGTTTCAGAATTACGGTTTCAAGGATTATAAGTAGGATTTTATTTGTTTGTTTTAGGGAAAAATAGACATAAGGAAAGGTTAAAGTTGGAGCAAGGTATCAATTATAAAATTAGGGTTTATAGTTCAATTTGACTTGGAGCAACAATAGAGTATAGTAGTTAATTAATTGTTCAGAGGTACAAGGGTTTAAACGTCAAGTCATAAGAGCAAGGACTAGGAAAATCAAGGTACATGAGTTTCTGGGATAAATTATAAAGAATAATTAACAAGGTGCACAAGATCCAACAATAATTTAAAAGGAATAGCAGGAGATTATAAGAATATAAACACAATTCATAAGCAGTTGAAAGAATCTAAACGTAATGGCGAGGTTTATATCACTTGCCTTAATAAGGTGCTTTCACGCTAGTCACCTAGCTCAAAAACCATCAGCCTTTGCCTTTCCTTTATCCCTTGATTCTACGTCCTTCAAATCTACACATATAAAAACACTATTTTAGAATGCTATATTCCTTATTCGCTTAATCCTAATCTACCCAACGATCTATATATCGATGATAATACTTAATACCTATTACTTACCAAATAATTGACCACAATAAGCTAAGCACATAACACATAGCTTCTATAACATGAAATAACATAAGTCACTTAACACATGATACCAGCTTATATGAAATCAGTTTATAACCAAATATTATAGACTTAATAACTCATTATTCTAACGAAAATCGGGCAGCATCTCCTTTATAAAATAGACTATCCCGTCGAAAACATTCGACTCAAATCACAATTAAAACCATCCGATGGATTTCAAATCCACCTACAAGCCCAATCATAATAATCCATTCTAAATCATATAATTTCTATTTATCAATTTAATTCCTACAAAAACTCATGTATACAATCATAGATTCAAAATAAAAATCAAAGAGAGATATAATTATATACCAAGAACTTAAGCAACTAAATTTCAAATTAACGAACCAAAAATCTTCACATTAAAATTACAATATACAATTTTCCAAAATCACATCTCAAACATACCCTTTAAAAATTCGAACTAATTACAACGTTTATAAACCCAATTTTCACAAAACAATTCAGAGTATCACAAAAATTACTAGGAAATATCAATTACAGTCACTCGTCATCAAAAATTCAGAAAATAAATAGCAGCCATGAACAAGCCCAAACAACACTGTCGCATAACAACTAGGCTAAAAAAAATCGAACCTATCACAAGAACACACACTGACCCGAAATAACATAGCAACAAATCATCATAAACAGCCCTGCAATGGATTTAAACCAGGCAGAATTAAGAAGCCCAAGCACAGAATCATAACTCAGCTGTATACACACACCTCGCCATACACATACACACACCCACTCGGAAAAACACACACACATATACCGAACACACAGTCCCCTGCTACACACCTATACACACGCCGTGTACATGGCTACGGGAGGAAAAAATTAACAGAGAGAGTGGCTGGACGAGAGAGATTTTGTGCGAGAGGAAGAGAAGAGTGCGAGAGAGAGAGAGAGAGACGACACCGAGAGAGAGGGATACCCGGGAGAGAGGAGAGATTGATTTCTGAGGGAGAGAGAGAGCTCGTTGCTTCTGGAAAAACCGAGAGAGTTAGAGAGATTTTTTTGTTCTGTTTTCCAATTAGACCAAATTAGGGATTTAAGGGGGATTTGGGGAATTTTATAATTTTAAAACTAAAAACTAACTTAAAAACAATTAGATAGCTTTTAATACTTCAAAATTAAATGGGGAAAAATAAAATTTTTCATTTTTAAAATAAAGAGTATAAAATTATGAACACACACATATTTTTAAAATATTTTTAGGATCAAAAATGAATTAAATATCAATTTTTACAAGATTAAATCCATAAAATGGAAAATAATTCATAAAATCATTTTAAAATCCTTAAAAATCAAAATAAATCCATCTAATATTTTTAAAACTCAAATAAATTAATAAAGTTAATAATGCAAAAGATTTCATAATTTTTACTAACACCGAAAATTTTATAACATCTTCAGAAGATAAATAACTCATGATTTAAATAGAATTTATTCACCACAAATACAATTAAAATACACAGACTTACACGACACCTATAAATCATCAAATAAACCCACGAATATAATATTCCACATATTTCACCTACTCCACCAATATTCACATTATATAATTCACATTTAATATTAAATAAATAATTATAAATATGAAATTTTTCTAAGGCGTTATAGTATTCACCGCGTCCGCTGTTCCAATCCTTACGATGATCAGTCGCAGATTGTACAGCTCAATTTAGATTTACTACCGGTAGAAGGAAGAGCTGACGGATTTACTTGTCTACCGCCCTGTTAGATCTCCCCGGCCAACGGTTGGGCCAATGGGATGGACCGGCGCTACTCGGCCTCTTACACGACTCCAAGTTCGAAAAGAAATTCATGACTCTGAACGTAAGGTTCGTCCCCCTTTCCCCAAATATAATACTTGTTGATAAGACTCCACAAGTAGTCGTATCTAGTTGGAAAGGAAAATTCAACATCATATCTCCCAAGCTGCTGCTTGTTAGAGGATACCATCTTGTTCCAATAATCTTACCCCTCGAATGATGAGAAGGTTACTCAAAGATTTACTTGACGAACAGCAACCAAGTTGCGAGTGAAAAGAATAGTTTTAAAAGATTTATGACCGGGAGGTCAACAAGATAAATAACATTTCTCAAGTAAGGTTCCCCTATAATATGGGAATTTGAGCGAGCATTTAAATCCTTTTAAGATAGATTTAAATGAAAAATAAAGAGTTGAGAACCTTTACTTGATAAAATAGTCGTAAAAAGACTCCGAAATATTTTACATAATATCTGAAGGTGAAAGATAATCTTCGAATAATATAAATCATTTTAAAAAGAATGTAAAAGAATTAAATAAATATTCCAAGAATATTTATTAAATCAATAATAATTACGGAATATTATTAAATCATAATATTGCTCGTAAGTAATCCTCGAATGAATATATAGAATTATTTACTAAATAAATCCCTCCTTAAATGAATATTCAAAATAATAGTCATTAAATAATTAAACTCCAATAACTATTTAAAATAATGTTCAATAAATAAGTCAAACCTTAAATGAATATTTGAAAGTAATATTCATTTAGTAAATAATCTTCTAAATGAATATCCAAATAATATTCATTTAGTAATCAAAACTTTAAAGGAATATTCGAAATAATATTCCTTAAGTAAATAGAACTTACAGTGAATATTTTAAAATGATATTCATCAAGTACATAAAACCTTAAATGAATATTCGAAAGTAATATTCATTTAATAAATAAAATTCCAATGAATATCAAAGTAATTATTCATTAAATAATCCAACTCTAAGTGAATATTCAAAAATAATATTCACCTAATATTTCTCGACTGAGATAATACTCAAATAACATTCCTTGAAAGATTTCTAAGTAATTGATACTTTATGGAATATAAATAATGTTTAATAATAACATTCCTCAAGATAAATAATAAACTGCCGTTGGAATCCCTCCAGGTTTCCACGACTATCTATATATCTCAAAATACCGACTCCCGATCTATATTTAAGAATGAATATCATATGCCCTTCGCTAAGGGTCTTACCAAAACAGTCCGGCTTATAACTGATAATTCGTATCTAGTCTATAAGCCAATATCAATTCAGGGAACAAGTATCATAATATAATTTGACAATAGGCATGCATGCTATGGCATATGTATCAGAAACAACAGATATACATATTATCACAACAACAGTTCCAAGGTATTGGAAACTTGCCTGGTAATCGGGTGTGGGTGGAGATAGCGTGTCCTGGGTCTGCTCGATGATCTATAAATAATCAGAACATTCGAGATTAACCACTTAACACCTTTTAAAAGTCTAAGTATAAACTTCACTTAAGTCGAAACACGTTTTCAAGTTATCTCGTTATGCACCCTTTTTGTGTACCCTTATTAACCTCGTTTTGACCCGACATTTGTTCGTCATTACGGCTCGTCGTTACACTTACACTTGGTATATACTTAAGCCATGTAAGTGCTAAAGTAGGTCGTTTACGAATCATGATGGTACCTCGAGTTTTATCGTCCGTTTTCTAAGTGTTTTACCAAAGTTATAACCAAGTGGGGTTTTAGGGGTTCGTTCGCGTTTAACTTCGATTCAAAATTTTTTATAAAATCGGCAAACGATCCGTTTGACATGTGGTTTTCTCTCATACCTTTCTTATGACCTCTAGTATTTATTTACCAAGATTCGCCACTGAGTAACATGCTTTACAAGGGTTCAATTGAAGTTACGAAATTTTACTTACGGTTTCGAATCGATTTTAGTAATTTGACCATAACTCCTAAACCGTAAGTCGGAATGTTTTGATTCTCGTGCCAAAATGATCTATGGCTCGAGATCTACAAGGAAAAGTGATAACATTACCAAGGTCAGGAATTTATATTAACTACCATGCTCTGTAACGCCCCCAAATCCGGGGTCAGTAGATTTGGGCGTCACGCTAACAAACTCAATAATTCTAACAAAAATTGGCCATGATGTATTCGTAAATACAACATAAACCTGCTGAATACTAAACTAAAAATCTGAAATCAACATAAAACTGAAATAAAAATAAAACTCAATCAAAAGCTCTTTGACCCCAACTCCCAACTAAGGACCTTAGGTTACAGTTCTAGAAACAAGAAAACCCGAAACCAACTAAAATAAAACTCTATATACAAAACTTTATACAGACTTAATTCACTGGTATAACTTCGAATGGAAGTATACCAGGCCAACTAATGAAATACATACTATAACTACTAAACTATATTTACATACAATAATTCAACTTTAAATTTAAATACCCTGATCCACGTCAGCTTCACAACAGCATCCTGCTTCTTCTTCCCACTTTCTGAACTGCACAAGCTAAGCCTCGCCAACTAGTTTACTGAAAAGTTAGATTTTTAAAACAACAAGTGTGAGCCAAAGAATGCTCAGCAAGTTATATATAGAACTTGATAAGTGGATTTTATATCTACTTGGAACATTCTAATTCGGCTTAAATTGATTGCTTTGGCCTCAAGTTTGTGGTAGTTTTGATGTGTTTTGCTTAATTGTGCAGGGTTGAAGAAATGTCGATTAAAGGTGTAGTTTCCGTCGTTATTTGGAGTTGATTTATGATATGGAATGAAGAATGGAGGCTAATGTCAACTACCAAGAAGTATACAAGTCATTAAGGATGAAAGACGGAAGCTCATGCAAAAGGAACGGAAGAAAAAGCTTAAAAACCGAAGAAAAATCAATTTTCGCAGATCGGAACCAAGCCGGGAGCCCCAATTGGCGCCCCGGTGCTGTTTTATGCAGATTGAGATGGCGCCTCAGGCGCGGTTGGCGCCCCTGGCGCGGCGGCGTGCTGGGGAAAATCAGCCAGAATTTCTGATTCTTGTTTTGGCCATATCTTGAGTTCTAGAAGTCCGTTTTGGACGATCTTACAGTCCACGCGAAGCTAACGAGATTCTCTATCATTATAAAGTAGTCCAGATGTCCACTTACAACTGGAACGGCCCAGAAATATTGAATAAAAGTCAGCTACGAATTTTCCTTAAAAACATAATCAGTTTAGGAAACGTATTATGTGCCGAACTGCAGAAATTCAACTTTGACAATGAAATTGCTATAATTCCTACTTCTAATAAGTATGGTAATTGATTTGGGCGGCTAGAACATTCCAGAATCAGACTTACACATGGAATTTGCAATTCTATTCTCATTCAAGAACGGAAATTGCCAATCTTCTATTCCAACTCTAAAAAGGCAATTGCTTGGTGGACAAGACTTCTAGAGCCTATATAAACACATCCTACCATTGTAATTTGGTACACACCATTACATATCAATTACTTAGTTTTATTTGTATCTTTTCATACTTTGTTTTTATCATGGTTTCATCAGATCCCATGATGACGAGAGGTTCAATTATGAACTAATCGTTGTCATGGGATTCTAACGGATTTATTTATGGAGCTTAGTATCTTGATTGCTTAAAGATCTGTGTGTGATGTATATTTGATATCCTCGTATGGTTATGCTTAATTGATAGATGCGTCGCGAACATCTAATTTGTTAATCTCTTGTGAAGTGAAAGTGGATCTTGAGATTTAGAACTTGTCATGCTAGCATAGGTTCATGATTTTTATCAACATGATTCGTAGTATGAAATGAAAATACTTATATTGCCCTGTGTGATCTTTATGGATAACTTGTTCTTCAACCGTTATGTTTTCAAATTCTATAGACATATAGGGTCTAAGCATAATTGGTATCTATTCATCTTCTATCTCTTTTGTGGATGTATGTTTAGTTTGGTATACGTATGCTGACAGGTAGCGTGTACTTGTTTCGTGTTATCCGATCAGATATCATGACCATTGCATATAGTGATTAAAGGCATCAGATCTAAGAGAAGTATTTAATGAAGTTAGGATTCCATGGTTCATATTGCGTAAGTAATTTGATTTTAATTATCGTTAGTTAGTTAATTCTTAGTTGTTAATTTACTTCTTAGTTAATTTAGTTAATTAAACCCAATTTGTTATTTGTCTTAGCTGTGAGTAATAACCATACATTGTTGCATAGGTACAATAACTGAATTAAAATCATAACCAGATCTCTGTGGGAACGAACTCAACTTTATTCTATATTACTTGTGACCGCGTACGCTTGCGTGTATTAGTGTAAACAGAACTGAACTGGATGAAATAAGAATGCAATAATTGCAATTCAAGAAATAGGAACAATAAATATGAACAAAGGAATGCTCACCACTTTATAATCAATACTATAATTGAAATCTGGATTCTTAACTTTAACAGAAGATTAATATCATTTAAAACATTTATAACTCGAAATCAGAATTTAATAACTGAGAAGGTTTGTAATACTAGATTCAATACTTTTAATACTTGAAAAATACTTTAACTATCGCTTTAACAAAATCCCCAAGAAATTCTCAGTTACTCAAATTTTATTCATGTCACTAAGCGTTTGCACACCTAGCTGCCTAACCGGCCTGACAATCATGAGTTTGAATAAATAAGAAGATCTCAATTCATTCTCGGTCCTTACTATCACTGCGCAACAAATGCCACAGTGACCATAATAACCGTGAATTAGTTTTCACCGTTCAAAACACTAATATGAATAACTTTCCATTTTTATACTAACAGTATTTATTAACTCAAATCATAACTTTTAACTCAAATCATAACTTTATATCCAACATACTTGGAAATGAAAATGTACTTTAACTTAAACATTCTATCATAAGAATATACTTGCATAAAAACAACATTTAATAGAATTGGAGTTTTCATCATACTCTGGACATTACGGGTGATCAGCCACGTAAAGTCCAGCTAAAAACAATACTCTGGGATTCCTCACTAGGCACTTATTGACATTGGCCTTTACTACTCTGACCACGAAGCTGGTCCACATTTTTATAAAATTCTTCCAATTCCATTAAACTACTTTACTATCAATTAATCTCAGGGAAACCATATACATTCAGAACATTATACTAAAACAAGGAAAAAGAATGCAATACCTGCAATAAAACTTTAACAGAATATTACTGATAATATTTAAGAAAGAATAATACTGGCAATAAAACTGAAATTCTACTTTCCACATAATATATGAATAAAATACATCCTTATCAATAATTTGAAGGAGAGGATACTAGCAATACGGATTTGAAAGGACTACTTATATTGAATAGAAACATATTTATCTCGCTTGAACGATAAGCGAGGGTTAGTACACTTGCCTCGATTCTAATGCGTCGATTCGCTACTTACTATACTTCGGTCTTTACTCGTCATGCATTCATTTTCCTTCAATCGTCTCGTCAACACGCTCGCTGGGTCCATATCGAATCCCTAATTATACTCGAAATAATAGTAAAGTACTATTTAGTACATAAACAACTCAATTAATAACTAATTACTTATAACTCGCAAAGCAATACATACATAAATATATATACCCACACCTCATTAATCAACACATATGTACTTAAACACTCATACACATACATGCCTTTAAATCCTTAAATCAAATAATTTAAATAACTTTAAATACAGGGGATTTTTAGAAAATTTCGGCATGAAGTATTCGTTTATCGGACTATGGGCACAGCCCCTCAAATAGAATTCAACCCGGTTTTTGCAAAAATAAAGTTACCTCAACTTGCAGCAACATAAAAGTAAACAAGTAAGAAAAGTACCCGCCCAGACATGCGGCACCTAGCACATAAGAAATTTATATTACACTACTACTTACGCTACACCAATGATCGTATTTCTCACGCATTTTAATGATACACGTGACAATCAATCATTGATGTTCGTAAGCCCTAGGGAACAACCCCTAGCACTAACTATTACTTACGCTATATCGATGATCATACCACTCAAGTATATTAATTATACCCGTGATAGCAAATCATGGATATTCGTAAGCCCGAGGAACTAGTTGAAGAGAATTACACAAGTCGTTAAATATTGACATTTAAGACTCGTGATCTCATTACAACTCCTCGCAGATAAACATATAAAGAAAATTAAATAACAATTTAACTTTACTATAGATTACATTTAAAAAACTATACAATCAGGAGACAGTTTCATATTACGGACATATATCACAATCCAATCAAAATATACATGTAACTTCTTTTTTCCTAAAACCCATATCCACAAATAGTGATTTAACCAGTATAATTGTCACTCCAAATTCAACACACAATTTACTAATCATATAACATATCCGATAATCACTAACAATTATCAAGGTAAATTAGTAACCACTTACTCAACAATACCAAGTACTTGACAATTACGAATTTCGACAATTACTCAAACTCGACTTATAATATTTAGCACATAAACATTCATCACTTAGTAAATATACTTTCCGAATTATAATACGAAAAAAGAAAAAATTAAAATTAAAACAATATACATAATCTCCCCAATTAAACTCCGAAATCAAACTTTAATTAATTATTAATCAATTTCAACACTAACCCATCAACTCCAATTACTAGCAAATCATAAATATACTCCAACAAAACCAATATCTCAAGAACAAATTTAACAATTAAAATCACAGTTAAGATGAGGGATTATACCTCCAAGAAGCTTCTCTCTTTCCAACCTCTCCTCTCTCTCTCTCTTCACCTCTGCTATACACCCAACACAGCCCCCCCTCTTCTTCTCCAACCGCTGCAACTCGACCCCACCACAGTCGGCTGCATCCTCCTGCCTACCACCACCAACAGCCACCGCCGCCTGTCTCTTTCCCCCGCTCGCGACCTCTCCACCGCGGTACAACTCACCCGCACACCACGCATCACACAAACCACGTAGCACACGCACCATACACCATACACCAGTATATACACACACATACACGCGATTTACATATACAATTATTAACCAATTGATTCAAAACTCAAAATCCCCAATTTCAACTCTCAAACCATAATTTCTCCCCTCTTTCTTTTCTCTCTCCCCGACTGTCTATCTCAGCTGTGTTTTGTTTTTCCAATTGGGCTTGGCCCAATTCTCTAATTATATAACTACTTGCAATTCTATCTAGGCCCAATTAAAACACTACTCATAAATCTATAAATCATACTTAAATAAAATATTCGAAAAAATTAAACTTATCATTTTTAAAATAAAGGATATAAAATTACGAGCACCCACATATTTTCGAAATATTTTTCGGATCAAAATGAATTAAATATGAATTTTTAAAGTTTTGATCCTTTAAATACAATAAAACTCTTAAAATCATTTTAAAATACTCGACCACCCAAATTAGTCCACCCAACAATTTTAAAAACTCAATAAATATATAAAGATAATTTTAAAAAAGATTTCATGATTTTTAAGCCCTCCGATAATTAAATAAATATTTTTGAAGATCAATAATACTTGATTTAAATATTTTTAAGCCACTAAAAATACCAATAAAATACTGGGGCACACATAACTCAATATATACTCATATAAACTCAATACTAAATATCGTTGAATCCCACAACGATATTCTCAAATCCAATTCCATCCTTTAAATACTAATTAACATAATAAAATAAAAAAAATAATAATAATAAATCCTAAAATAATCTGGTATCTTACATGCTCGGTTTCTAAGTGTTAACAAAAATTCGGCATTACGACGGCTATAAATCGGACGTTCCAAACATCATAATCATCAAACCAAGCCACACCGGGCATACCATACATCTCCTAATCGTATAATCCATCTTACAAGACCAAGAACCAGTGACTTTAACATCATAATCATCATCATGCTTAGATCAACTTAAACCACTATCTAATCATGCTTATAACATCACTATAACCATACTAAGCTAAATCTATGCTTTTAATCTCAAAACAAGAGCTAGGGTTTCAAGTGATATACCTTCCATGAAGTGGTTAAAGACCTTGCTAAGCCTTGTATAGTCCATGTCTACCCTTAACCAAGCTTAGATCATCCAAAAAATCAAAATCCAAGAATTTTTGTTCTTGAGATTACTATTCATCCTCCACTTTGATGATTTTATTGAAAATGGAAAAATTGGTGTTTGAGGCTAAGATTTCTAGGGTATCATTTTTATGAAATATAGGATCTATGATAAAATTTTGGAGATCAAACAATGGTGGGAAGGATGATTTCTTCCCTTGAATTAAAGAAAAAGCCGAATGGCTTATAAGAGGGAGAGAGAAAGATTTTGCTTGGTTGCTTTGAACAATAATGCATAAAGTGAGATGATTTTGAATAATATCTCATATTATCTTGCTTTAATAAAGTGATGATGCAAGGGATGATGTTTTTGGATGAGTATGTGTTGATGTTTAAGTGGTGGAATGGTAAAGAGATGCTAAGTACTAGTTAATCTCTAATGGTGCTAGTTAGTAATGCAACTAGCTTGGTTTCTTTGATCTTATCTAGCATAAAGTAATTATGTCACCTTCCACTAGCTCATCACACCTCTTGGTCCTCTGCTTGTCTCTTTGTCCGGTTATTGCTCAATTCATTGATCGTTCGGAGGAATAACTCAATCGTTTCTAGTTAGGGTTTTACCGGAAACCTTCTAAATGTTTATAATACTATTCTCCATCTTTCTTGGTAATTCTCGAATTTAAGTTCCTTAAATCCCTTCGTTAAATCCTTAAGTCTATCAGTGTCCAGGGAATTCTCGGAGAAAATAAAAGTGCGGTTTTTCAGAATCCGACAGCTTTTACATACACTTATTTTCCCCTGGATCACTAATACGAACTCGAAATCCGTTCCGGAATACTTCTATATAGCTTCGTCTAATAATATTCTCATTTCCACAAAAAACACTATTCAATCTTTATTCTTTCTTTATTCCCTATATTTATGATAATGTCCTTGTTCTCTTTCGGACGTTCTTTAACCCTTTTCACGGAACCACTGGACTAATCATTATCGATCTGGATGACATGAGAATATTCTCCTGCTTGGAATTGCCATATCTTATTTCCTTAGGAAATAGATTATTCTTATCTAAGTTGTCAACCATTAGCATTCTTCAATACATATAAATATTTAAATCGAATTCCATTCATTCATTCAGAAGATCAACTATTACATCGTAGCCGTAACCACTATTCATTCTTACATCATTATACAATAAAAAGTTTTAATTCTATCCAAAATCTGGGTTCTTACAATTATTATATTAAATAATTTATTTTCAAAAAAAGTAAAAAACAAAATTTAAAAATTCATTTTTTTTCAAAAAAAATGAAAAACAGAATAAAATCTTAAATTTATGATATTTATTTAATGGAGAATATTTTGAAAATTAAAACAAATATAGTTTATATTTAAAAAATAGTTTACGAGAATTTAGTAATGTAAATATTAAAAAAAATCTTAATTATAAATTATGCTTTAAAAAATCTGTGAATGAATTGGTAGATAAAATGATGATAAATCTAAAAATATAAAATTAGAAAAGTAATTGAAATTATTTAATTTTAAAAATTATTATTAAGTATAATGACCGAAATACCCTCATTTTGACTAACGGCAACGATCAAAATTAAATTAAAGTTGTTAAAGGTGTGCTAAATACGGCAGGATTGAAACAGTAGGAATGCAAATTGCAATTGTTAAAACAGTATGCAAAGTGAAATTTCGCCTAACATAAGAATGTAAAGTGCAATAAAATCTTTTGTTAAGTGAAAAAAATCAGCGAAAGTGCATATATATATATATATATATATATATATATATTTTATAATGCTAAAAAAATCAAGTTCGAGAAAATCATTATATTGGATAGAACACGTAGTTAGACAAAGCTGAGAACAAGGTATAGTTGTGTGAAGGTCTAGCAATTATGTTCAAGATCATGAAATGATTTAGAGACACATGTTATTGTCATATCTTTTAGCGAATCACATAATAAATGCATGCTATACATTTCAAAAATAATCTCGAACCGAATATTACGTTATATCATTTTATTTATGAGATTAATATTAACATATGAGGTTCATTTATTAGTAATAAAATAACCAATTATATGATAATAATTTAGTATTTGGGAAAAATTTTGAAAACATTCTCGAAAACTTTATTATTTTTATTTATTGTACTATATCAAAGTCAATTAGACATAATGAATAACAGCATACAGCAACAATAATATTTCTCCGTGTGCATGTTCCCGTTATCAAAAATTGAGAATTCGAATATGCGATATTGTATATAAAACGTATTAAAAAAAATGTACTCTTTATATAATAATTGTATCCAGCATCATGTTTGTAGTTAGTTGCAATCCCCAAAACTTGTTGACAAATCGTTGTAGGATTGAATTCCATGTGCAGCATTTCATGTGGTAGGAAACATGGAGGGTCGTATTTTGCATTTTCTTGCTTCTTAGGCTTTACAATTTTTAATTTAAACTTAATTGCATCCACATTACAGTATTGCCCTTCAAAGAAACACACAGAAATACATTACGTGTGTGTATTTGGATTGAAAATACTCGATTCCGTGTCCTAACGTACACAAAGTGCAAGTTTAATAAGACTCCTCTCTTATAACATCTCCAACAGACTCCTACATTCACTCTCCAAAATAATATAAATAAATAATATAAATAAATAACTCTTAGCAAGTTATTCTATTGGTTTATGTGTCAAACTCGAAAAATCCTCTTTATATTAGCTCTTTATTTATATTTTATTCATAAATTAACCCCACTATAACTAAAAGTTGTGCAAGAATTGGTGGACATGTATATTTTATTATTAAAATACAAGTTAAGAGCTACTAAGAGCATCTCCAAGAGACTCTCTACTTGAGTTCTTAACTCAAAAAATGAGGAGAGAGAATGAAAATGTTGCACCAAGAGACTCTTAGTGATTCTTAAAAACACTAAGAGTCTCTTCTCTCTCCTCATTTTTAAGAGCCACTAGTAGCTCTTAACTTATATTTTAATAATAAACTATTTATGTTCACCAATTCTTGCACAACTTTTGGTTATAGTGGGGTTGATTTATGAATAAATTATAGATAAAGAGCTAATATAAAGAGTATTGTTGGAGTTTAACACATAAACCAATGTAATAACTTGCTAAGAATCATTTATTTATATTATTTTTAAAAGTGAATGTAGGAGTCTCTTGGAGATGCTCTAACGGCTCTTAGAAATGAGAAGAGAGAAGAGATTCTTAGTGTTTTTAAGAACCACTAAGAATCTCTTGGAGCAACATTTTCATTCACTCTCCTCATTTTTTGAGTTAAGAGCTTGAGTAAAGAACCTCTTAAAAATGCTCTTATATAATATTTTCCTCATTTCTACTCTCTTGATGTAGCGATATTTCGTTCATTTTTTTTACGAAATATCGAGGATAAAGTAAATCTGTGAGTATGGAAAAAAGAAAATTAAGTGAGACTGTATATGTGTTCTAGGTCAACATAATTGACTGTCTGCTGGGTTGGAAATGAGGACAAAAACATGTTCAATCCCCCCGTTTGGCTGCCATGTACAAATTGTTCATTCTCCGTCACATGTAATGATGTAAAAACTATTTTTTTTTAAAATCATCCTGTGCAAAAAAAAAAAAAAAATCGATTACGATAACATTAATGAACATCAAATATAAAGGAAAACAAAAATAAAAAATTGTAGTTATTACTCAAAAAAGATAGAGATGTTAATTTTCTAGTAGCAAAATAGAGATTAAAACTTAAAAGACTAAGAATAGATAACGGAAACAAAACAAATGATAGTCTGATAGATTCTCCATTTGTAACCGTAAGACGTAAGTCAGTTAAAAACAAAAGTATTTATTGACCCCAGTGAAATGATAATCCACGTGAGTCTTGCAAGTTGCAGTTAATACTACCATTTTACTAAAAATAATTGCATTTGCAGTTTTAGGTATTGAAAAATATTAAATATTATTAAATTTCAACTTTGTTTTATTATTAAATATTAACCTTGTTTAATTGAATTATTGAATATAGAAATATATATCATGTTATAAAGATAATAAATTAAGGTTTAAGATCGTGTAATAGTTTTACAGCACAATCAATTTTTTATACAAAGTAATTATAGTTATTTGAATAAAGTAATGTTCTAAAAATTGTTTGAATTCTTGAAAATCACCAATAAATCATCGATTTATCATTAAAAAATGTTTGATCATATTGATTTTTAAAATTCTATTTATCTTTATGAATTATTTTTGAATGGTATCTCATATTATAAATAAGATCAATATATTAAATATTATTAAAATATTAAAATTTATTCAAAATTTTATTCTAATTTATCATTCCGATATATTGTCAATTACTCGATAAACCGCTAATTGGTACCTCAACTAATTTGTTCGGATATATAGTTCAAAATATCCACCAGATACTCCACCGAATATTAGGAACATCAGGTCGAATACTCCACTCAAGATGGAGTATCTTAATGTTCGATACTCTAACGGTAGTGGAGTATCACTTATAATGTTCCATAGATAAGTATCATTTTTAATAATTCATTACAAATAAAATATTTGATCGAAATGAACATTTGATTAATGTTTTTGAAAATGAACATTTTGAACAAATAAACATAAAATGAGATAATATGATATTTTTTCAATAAAGAGGCATGCGGTTCATTATGTAAAGAAAAAAGAATGTAATTGAAAAGGTTAGGGATCAATAACGATATAAGAGAGGAATCTAATGGGGGAAAAGGGGTAGTTAGGATAATTAACGGCCGTTAAGTACCGACATGTTGTTGTTTGTGTTTGTGTATAAAACATGCTCTTACGCGGGTCTCCGTATCTTCATTCTTATCTCTCTCCTCTCTCTCGTTCTGTCTGCACACACATACATACATAATTACATACAGATAAACTCAGCTTCTTTAATTCAGCTATATACATTGTCGTCACAGACGATTGAAAGCTCGCAATCAACTGCACACATATATTTACATACATATACTAGCTAGCTGAGTATTGTGGTGAAGATAATGGCAATGCCGGTTTCTGTAAGATCATTTTTTTTCGCGTCGCTACTCCTTCTTCTTCTCTTCGTCGCCGCCTTCGCCGCTACTCACCAAAGGTCTCTCCTCCCTCTCTCCCTCCCTCCCTCCCTCTCTCTCTCTCTCTCTCTCTCTCTCTCTCTCTCTCTCCCTCTCTCCCTCTCTCTCTCCCCCCCTTCCTTATATAATCACACACACATAGTGCATTAGTGTGTGTTTTTTTTATCTTTACTAGCTTATTAAATTTCAAATTGAGAGCTTGGATAGACAATGTAATCAAACACAATTGCACAGTGTGTGTGTGTACATAATTTTTTACTGTTTGATTCTGTTGTGCAAGTTAAATTTAAGCTGTTACTGTTTTGTCGGTGATCCTCGTGTAAACTTCCACCGGTAATTAAATATGAATTAACCGCTTTCTGTTAACAGGAGTGGTGAAAAAAAGCATGTGCAGAGCTCAACCAACTCAACAATGGCGGAAAGGTATTATTACGACTCCACTCGCTTCTCGTGTTTAGATCCGTTAATATACCGCCAAACTTCAATTAAAACCTGTAAATTGTTGTTTTCTTTATTTACCCTTACTTAAATACTCAATTAATTTCATTTTACACTAAACCTATTACCTATCAGGGGTAAATTCGTCTTTCCATCAATTCTGCATACTTTACTTTTCTGTCTCCGAGGCTCTGTTATTTTCAACTGTTTTTATGTATGTACTCTGAGCTCTACTGTAAGTCTGTAAAAGCACTTTTTTGAGGGTTCTACTTTTAGCTAAGGAGCAGTAGAAGCTGAGCAGACGAGTGGTGCTTGTACTTTAATTTGTCTCCTACCTCTCTCTTTTCTCCTCTTCTCATCCACACACACTTTGCTGAACTGCTCTGCCTGTACATGTGGTGTTTTCCCTGATTTTACAGGAATGTCCCTTGTTTTAATGCATCAATTGGGTCCATTTTATTATAATGAAGTAATGAATTTGGAGTAATTTAATGGAAATTGAGCTTTTTGGAGGTGTTTGTTCTGTTTTAGAGCCTAATTTCTTACCAAATTTGACATTTGATATGTCTATTTGATGGTTTATGATATGTTTTGTAGTGGAATTCATTAGGGCAATTATGATTTGTGTAGGGTGAAAAATGTTGAAGGTCAGAATGAGCATGCAGTTGCTGACCCAGATGAGATTGCTGCTATGGTTGACATGTAAGAAACAAAATCCTGTTTTTGTGAAGAAGATTCTTACTTCCTCTGTTTCACACACATTTACATAAAGTGTACTATATTTGCTGATGGTAAATTGGTAATGACACTGATTGAGAATTATGTTTGGTGGTTATAGTAGTTCGTGGGTGTGACCACATTAGGACCATCCAACCTATAAAAGTGAACTAGTAGTAGCAGATATTTTTGAGTTTTTTTTGGGATTTTCTTCAAAAAGGCTTTGTTTAATAGGGCAAGTGTTGTAATTTTTCTTGGTATTTTTTCTGCTTTTATTTCTTGTGCTTTTCCTCATTTATCTGTATGTATTTTCAACTTCATAAACTTTAACGTCTGAGGATTGAAAGACCCACCATGTTCTCATTTGCTATATTCTGAACATCAGTATCATGCTTTGTTCAGTTTCATCACATGCCCTTCTTTTCTTAACCAATAAATTCTCTCATTCTCTATCCTTTCTCTATCCTTTCAGTTTTGTGTATCCACCAATCCATGTGTATAGGCTTTTGTGTTTATTAAATCTGATAATGACAGAGATATAAAAATTTTAAGTTGGTGGCTTTGTGTTGTAGGAGCCTCATATATTTCATTGATACAGCTTTTTATATGTTGTTAAAGTTATTGGGGGTACTTGCAGTCCTAACCAAGAACTGATAAAAGAAGATTTAAAGCTTCTAATTAAGATTTTGCCTAAAAATTTTGGCTTAAGGATGATCAGAATACCCATTCAGGTGGAAGCATTTGCATGAACAAATCGCCCCTGCTTTATACATCTCCACCGTCATCAATCCAATATACTTGGATTAATTATAGTGTCTTGGTTACTTTTCTTAGTCATGTGAATGCATGCCATTCACAACTGTAAGGTTCTCATTCTTGTTTATAAGCATGTGCTTGTCCCAAAAGGTGCATTAAGGACTAATTTTTTTGAACAAAAACTACGGGTGCATAGCATATCATATATTCATTTAAGTAGATATAAGTGCATAGCCTTTTTCCTTTTGTATCCCATCTTTGTTACAGTACCAGCATCAACGACTCAGCCATTTGTGGGAAAGAAGAGAAAAGGCACTTTCCAGTTGTTGCTTTAAATTATAAATGGCCAACAAATGATGGCCCCATCAAACAAGAAGTACCAAATTTTCTCTTGTAGATTGGAAAATATAACTTCCACCGACACCAGCTAGATTACCCTTCATTTGTATCTATGTATATGTGTAGTTCAATCTAACTCTAGGGAAGACAACAGTGGAAATTTAATTTACTTTTAACGGTACCTTTCTTTTGTATTAAAACATAAGACACTTGTTTTGTATTATTTCCTGCTTGCGTTGATCACTTATTTTTAGTTTAAAAGGCATTCCTATTGTTTGATAATGTTATTACAATCCTAGAGCACATATTGAAGTTTAGTTACTCAATACAGGAGCATACATAACAGCACAGAAAGGAGGAAATTGGGATTTTTTTCCTGTGGAACGGGGAATCCGATTGATGATTGCTGGCGTTGTGACCCTAACTGGCAGCGCAATCGTAAGCGCCTTGCTGATTGTGGCATTGGTTTTGGCCGAAATGCCATTGGAGGCCGTGATGGTCGTTTTTATGTTGTCACTGATCCGGGTGACGATGACCCTGTCAACCCCCGGCCTGGCACCCTGCGCCATGCTGTTATCCAGGACGAACCTCTCTGGATTATTTTCAAGCGTGATATGGTGATAACACTAAAGCAGGAGCTCATAATGAACAGCTTTAAGACAATTGATGGTCGTGGGGTCAATGTCCATATTGCTAATGGAGCGTGCATCACAGTCCAGTTTGTTACTAATGTCATTGTTCATGGTTTGCATATCCATGACTGCAAACCCACCGGAAATGCTATGGTTAGGAGCTCGCCATCCCATTTTGGCTGGAGGACAATGGCTGATGGTGATGCTATATCCATCTTTGGTTCGAGCCACATATGGGTTGATCACAATTCACTATCTAACTGTGCTGACGGGCTTGTTGATGCTGTCATGGGCTCAACTGCCATTACAGTTTCTAACAATTTTTTCACCCATCACAATGAGGTATGTTCATTTGAGAACTGTAACTAAAGGGCTTGTTTTAATCCGTCTCTTTTGTTTTAGGAGCTAACATGTTCTGCAAACCAGGTTATGCTGTTGGGTCACAGTGATAGCTACATGAGAGACAAGCAAATGCAAGTGACTATTGCCTTCAACCATTTTGGAGAGGGTCTTATCCAGAGAATGCCAAGGCAAGATATATATCATTCTTTAGCTTTCCTTGGCATCTGTGTTACCCAGTTAAAAGAAACTGAAAGTGCAGCATTTAAAGATTCTAAATCTGGTTCATTTTCTATCTAAAAACCCATCATAAAATGGAGCAATTTAAAACCTTTCTTATTATGGGAACCTAGTTCATCGTGTCTCACACATACTAATGTATTATAAAAAAAATGCAGGTGCAGGCATGGGTATTTCCATGTGGTCAACAATGACTACACTCACTGGGAGATGTATGCTATTGGTGGAAGTGCAAATCCCACCATCAACAGCCAAGGCAACAGATACCTTGCCCCAGTCAATCCTTTTGCAAAGGAGGTAATTCTTCTAGCCCCTCCATTCTTTTAATGTTCTCTTCCAATCCCAATTGTATGAGACAAAGATGGCCTACTTTGTATTGTAATAAAAGCTTAAATTACTATTGCTGGATTTTATTGATGGAATTTGTGTGCCAGGTGACAAAGAGAGTAGATACTGATGCTGGCCAGTGGGAAGGTTGGAATTGGAGGTCAGAGGGTGACTTGTTACTAAATGGGGCCTATTTCACACCATCTGGAGCTGGAGCTTCAGCCAGTTATGCCAGAGCTTCAAGCTTGGGGGCAAAGTCTTCTGCCATGGTCGGCACTATTACATCCGGAGCTGGTGTTCTTGACTGCCGCAGGGGAAGGCAGTGCTAGCGATGAGCAACCTCAGTGAATCAGTACATTCTATCAAAAAAAAAAAAACCGGTTGTCTTTTTTCCTTTCATTTTACTCTTATATAGTTTTTGTCTCCCTCAGTGTGTCTGCAATATCCTTTAACTTTTGGCAAGTGCACATTTTTTACACTTGTCAATATCATTTGTCCACAAGTCCTTCCATTGTTGTGCAACCTCAGCCTGCTTATCTGAAGAAAAAGAAAACAGTCCTCATTTGAGGGGTAGGCCTTGAAGTGTTGTTCATCTCTCTCCCACCTTACATATAAAAAAAAACTCCTAAAACCTTCTCCATCTAACCTCCCTAGGCTCGGGTTATCTGATTATATTTCAAATATGTGTTACTTATATATCGTGTTTCTGCATTTGGGTTTATAGAAGAACAAATATATTGTAATTTTTTTTACCTACGGAGTCATACTTGTAAGTACAAGTTATAGCGTGAATGCCAAAAGTCTTCAGTCTAGAAGAAATAAAGTCTCATACTATCTTGCTTTATCTTTATCAGTAGGAAAACATCTTGATGTTATATTTGTCCGTTCATTCTTCATGCATAGTTTCGGCTTTCGTCCTAAACTGAAGTTACATACTACTCTGTGTTCTCTCCTCCACTTTAGACTTGCAAAAATAGAAAGAAATGTACTTAGCCCAGTCTGTGTAGTTTAAACCTACTGTTACCTTTCACATTTATATATTTGTTCGCTTACAAATCATTTTTAAGGAAGGTAAGAAGCAAGAAATTAAAACAAAGGCTAATGGTTTATAAAATTATACCCTGTGAAAACCAGAAAAAAGAAACCACCACTTTCAGACCAGCTAAAAACTACAGAATACTAGATAGTTGACACCCAAAAGGGAGAAATAAACATAATCAACACTAAAAACTAATACAGCATAAGAATTAATGAATTATTCAAAAGAATTATGTGATGAAAATTCTAGCAGCTAAATACTCAGCTCACTAACAGTTCTCTGAACGAATTCGTATAACTGGGTTGGAGAATGACAAGCCACCCCCATGTAACTTTGCATTTCTATCCTTCCATGAAAGCTAAACAGTAGTGAAGACTTGCTTGTTTTGAAGTTTCTGGCATAGAGAGAAATTTTGATACTTAGGTGCATTTTACGTGTAGCAGGTACCATAGCAAGTGAGAGTTTACTAGTTTCCGGTTCTTAGAAAATCCAACAGAAAACCCGCCCGTAGTTTTTTATATTCACATTCTTTCTCATCTATCGTCATGGACCAGGGTCTCCAAAATGGATTTTTCTTGTTTTTGTATCCTTAACTAAATAGATTTGCCAGCATTCCAAACACTCTCCTGTTTGTATATTCTGTTAAGAAACCAAAATTTGAAATTTCTTAATATTTCGGAAACCACTAAATATACCATCATAGATCGGTTATAGTACTTTATACTTGATTCCACAGTGTTAAAGTTGAGTGACCATGAATGGACAACGTTTCAACTCTACCAGCACCTCCTAAATAAGAAGCAACTGTAACAATTAAAAGGCAAAAACGTATCTAAAAGAAAATGCCATTGCCGTTGTTTTCTATAATACTTACCACCATCTTGTGTCAGGCAGAACCATTTGATCAGCTTGTAAATGCTAGTGATGGAGCCATGGAAACTTAAGGGTTCTCTGGGATATCAAATGAAATTTCTTAACCAGTTCGAAAGGAATCATTTAAGTAGCTAACAAAAAAACAAACCCATCATCATCACCTGTATAGTAAGCTTATGTGTTAAAGAACATACACACATAGGACGTAACTGAGCGTAGCTAGCTAAAACCAACTTATTCTGTCAGCATATACATGACAAAAAATATTAGTACTTGAGTTCATAAGATTTAAAATAACAAGTTCCGTTCTGGACGGAAAAAAAAAACTCATCGTTTCAGTAATCCCCCCCCCCCCCCCCCCTCTTTCCTTCCTCCCCAAATGTATACATGCTGACATGCTCATTGTGCCTATTTCTTTTGTCAGAACTCAGAAATGATGTCTTTTTACGAGCAAAACTGGCAACGTCTAAGGAATCAACTCATCCTGCAAGAAATACAGAACCCAGTTTAATATACTTTATCAACATGATAACACATAAATATATAAAAATAAATTAGTCTTCAAGAGAAAAGTTAAGAGGAAACATTAACTACTGTCTGTGCAGGAAACTCAGGATATTATCTGAAGAAAAACATTATCCATAAAAATTAACCAGACTAAAGAATGAAGCAAGAATAGATAGTAGAGACTATAAATGAAAGAGATTTTCATTTACTATTAAGCATCAATATGCATAGATCATATGTATATTGAAACATTTGAACTCTGCACAATCATCTAGTTATTGGAATAAGAAAATATGTCTGGAAGTTTAAATATCTACTACACAGTTTAATGGGTTATGGGAGCAACTTATCTCGTGAATGTCCTAGTCACTACATGCAGTGGCGGATACAGGATTTGAGCTACGCGAGGAAAATTTTTTCACTATTCATGAGGAAAAAGGGTTGCCAAACACTCCATTAATAAAGAATGTAGAGGCTGATTCATATAAGCCCAGTTCAAGTATTAAAATATCATTAATGATATCTAATGATTTTTAATATATCTCCCAGTACAAACTTGAAGCCCAGCATTAATGATATCTAGTATTTAATTTTTAACTTATGATATGCAGCCTTCATAAGCCCAACTTGAAACCCAGCTTTGAGCCCACTGAGTAATAAAACTTACTACTTGAGTAAAGTAAAAAAAAAAAAAAATTTTTGCAAATAATGGTGTATCACCGGACCCACCATGCCCAAGAATGTGTCCGCCACTAGGGTTGTTCACGAACAGAGCCGTTTGTGAACAGCTCGAGCTCGGCTCGATAAAAGCTCGGTTCGGCTCGAGCTCGTTTCGACTTGAGCTCGTTTCGGCTCGGTTCGATAAGAGCTCGTTTCATCTTGGCTCGACCTCGGCTCGGCTCGTCGGCTCGTTAAAGCTCGAAAAAAATCAAAAATTTTACTTTTTATTTTTTTATCTCCAACCAGATTAATTTTTTATTTTTTGAAAATTTGGGAATATCACTAAATTAGATATATCTTGACATCTGCATGGTTGGGTCATCGAGAAATATTTTTTAAAAAATAGAAACAACAATCTGTGACAAAGCACTAGTTACTAGTACTAGTTAGAATAGTAGTGATCTACTAAGATCTCCAACCAAATTAATTTTTTATTTTTTGAAAATTTGGGAATATCACTAAATTAGATATATCTTGACATCCGTATGGTTGGGTCGTCGAGAAATATTTTTTAAAAAATAGAAACAATAATCCGTGACAAAACACTAGTTACTAGTACTAGTTAGAATAGTAGTGATCTACTAAGATCTCCAACCAAATTAATTTATTTTTTTTTGAAAATTTGGGAATATCACTAAATTAGATATATCTTGACATCCGTATGGTTGGGTCGTCGAGAAATATTTTTTAAAAAATAGAAACAACAATCCGTGACAAAGCACTAGTTACTAGTACTAGTTAGATATTAGTGATCTACTAAGATCTCCAACCAAATTAATTTTTTATTTTTTGAAAATTTGGGAATATCACTAAATTAGATATATTTTGATATCTGTGTGGTTGGGTCTTCGAAAAATATTTTTTAAAAAATAGAAACAACAATCCGTGACAAAGCACTTGTTACTAGTACTAGTTAGAATAATAGTGATCTACTAAGATCTCCAACCAAATTAAATTTATATTTTTTGAAAATTTGGGAATATCACTAAATTAGATATATCTTGGCATCTGTACAGTTGGATCGTCGAGAAATATTTTTAAAAAAAATAGGAACAACAATCCGTGACAAAGCACTAGTTACTAGTACTAGTTAGAATAGTAGTGATCTATTAAGATCTCCAACCAAATTAATTTTTTATTTTTTGAAAATTTGGGAATATCACTAAATTAGATATATCTTGACATCCGTACGGTTGGATCGTCGAAAAATATTTTATAAAAA
This sequence comes from Saposhnikovia divaricata, assembly GCA_036435485.1. NCBI lineage: Eukaryota > Viridiplantae > Streptophyta > Magnoliopsida > Apiales > Apiaceae > Saposhnikovia > Saposhnikovia divaricata. The sequence goes on from JAZHRN010000131.1 coordinate 21,291,696, forward strand.
ATAGAAACAATAATCCGGGACAAAGCACTAGTTACTAGTACTAGTAAGAATAGTAGTGATCTACTATAAGATCTCCAACCAAATTAATTTTTTGTTTTTTGAAAATTTGGGAATATCACTAAATTAGTAATTGAGGAATATTTTATGTAATTATTATGAATCATTAGTAATCATTAGCTTCTTTCTTTTCTTTTTTATATGTACATTATTATTTTCTTCACGGTTAACTTAGTTTCTTTAGTTATTGTAATCATTACCAACCATAATTATTATATTCATTGCCATGTTAATTAGTTGATCACTGCACAATTATTTTTTTTGTCTTGATAGATTTGTTTCTTCATAAATCACAGTAGTTCTTTATGTCCGGTAAAATTATTTTAATTTTATTAAAAATAATTGTTTTAATTTTATTTTAAATAATTGTTAATTAGTTAAAATAAAATCTCACCTCGAAATCTTTGGCCTAATTCGCCTAAATTAGAAATTAAGGAAACGCGAAAAATATATAGTCTCTCTAGATCGATATCTCAAAATTAAAACGATGAAATTGTGCACCTGTAATTTAAATGTTTATTAAGATCTCCAAACAAATTAATTGTTCACGAACAGCTCGAGCTCGGATCGAACTCGGCCCGGCTCGAGGCTGTTCGTGAACAACTCGAGTTCGGCTCGGTTCGGTCAAATCTCGGCTCGGTTCGTTAAGAAATCAGTTCGGTTCGTTAAGATCAAAGCTCGGTTCGTTAAGGTCAAAGCTCGGCTCGTTTCAGTCAAAGCTCGACTCGACTCGGTTCGTGAATAGCCCTATCCGCCACTAACTACATGGACCAGTCGTGTAAACACATTTTCTTGCAGAACGCGTGAGGATCAACATTTTGGGTAATATTTAGCTACTTCCCTGGATTCTTGCTGATGAATTGTATATTAGACTTTTTTTTTTTTGCTAATTATATTAGACTTTGGTTAATATGTTGTGAATAAGCTCACTTTATTCTTCTCCTCCTCACCCATTGTTCTTGATCTCCGCCCGTCGCCTTCTATCTATCTATCTATCTATCTATATGATCTTTGAGTTTTAGTATATAATAACGTTATGAGTTTCGAAGTTAAATCAGATTGGCAAATACTCCATTTATCAAAAAAATTGTGGGTTGACCTAGGACGTGGTTGAATTGACTTTTATAATTCAAATAGAAATAACCTTTATTATTAATCTATCTATATGTACTATCTATACTATCTATTTATCTATACTATATTTTGGTACAATACGGTACGGTACTTACTTTATTTAATTGTTTTACTTTATTACTCTTAATCATTTTACTTAATTATTAAAAAACAAAACACAATCGTTTTTCAAAATATTACACCCAGCATTAAAAGTTTTGACTATCTATACTATTATATAAAAGCCGAAACATTAAAAGTTTGGTTAGTCGGTACGGTACCTGTTGATTTTACTTATTTACCCTTACTTAATTACAAGTAAAATCTATCCTATTAACTAATTAATTTCCTTTTTTAGATTAAATATATTAAACATATTAAACATATTACCTTTTCTTTTTTTCACTAACTAATTAATTTTCCTTTTTAGGTAAAACACAATATCTTTTATATTGAATCTAACTAAAATTTCTCCTTTCTTATAAACACTACGAGCAATTTTGTTTAATAGAATAACATAATTATATTATAATTACTATTAACTAATCAATTACCTTTTCTCTATTCTGTAATTAAAATATATCTTTTTCCAATTATATCAGGATGGTTCTATTTAATAAAATAAATAATAATATTATAATACTAATAATTACCTATTACCTTTTTCAACTAAAACGTGTCATCTTTTCCATATTTCATAATTAAATTCCTTTTTTCTAGAAATATCACGGGCAACATTAATTTCTCACTATATAAAGACCCTACGAACAATTTAATTTAGTAAAATAACATAAATTAAATTATAATTATTATAAACTAATCAATTACATTTTTCATCTAAAACATGTTTCCTTTTAAATTTTCCTAACTAAGATCTCTCTTTTTCCAATTAAATCACGGCATTTTATTTAATAAAATTAAATAATAATTTTATAATTACTTATCTTTTTCAACTAAAATTTATCATCATTTCAATATTTTCTAACTAAAATTCCTCTTTTCCTAGAAATATCACAAATAACATTTATATAATTATTATGAAATCATCTCATTTAAAAATTTAAGCCTCCAAAATTCGAATTTTAAAAAAATTAATTCAAATTAATAAAAAAAATCATATAATATTAAAAAAAATCCGTGTATCGCACGGGTTTTAAGCTAGTATTATAAAAGACGAAACATTAAAAGTTTTGGTACGGTATGGTACGGTACTTACCTTATTTAATTATTTTACTTTATTACTCTTAATCATTTTACTTAATTATGAAAAAACAAAACATAATCTTTTTTCAAAATATTACACCTAACATTAAAAGTTTTGGTACGGTACGGTACTTACCTTATTTAATTCTTTTACTTTACTAGATTATTGCCCGTGAAGCATGGGTTACTTTTAATTTTTTTTAATTTGTTATAATTTAGTATATATAATATTATAAACATTACATTTAATATGTTGGAAGAATTCAAATTTTGAACCTTTGTATATAAATAATTTTTAGTATTAAATCTAAATTAATATGTTGTTGGTGGGAATCGAACCTTCAACCATTCTATATAACATAATTTAGTATTAATTTTATATTAAAATATTGTTGGCGGGATTCGAACCTTAGAACTCCAACTTTTAGTATTGTTGTATCTAACGATCGTAATCTATTTTTGTTGTATCTAACGGTCATAATCTATTTGAGTTGAAAACTTAACGGTTGTGAATGGGGGATAACAAAAAATGAGGAACCAAAAGAGGGAGTAATGCGATGCACGGATTTCTTTTGATATGTAATAAATTTCATTTTACGTTACAATTATATTTTTATATTATCATTATTTACAATATTTGTATTTTAATTTAAATTTAATTAGCGATATTCATGGTTTAAAACTTATATTATAAAATTTTAAAATTATTTTTAGGATATAAATATATTTTTAGGATATAATTTTAATTAAGATTAATATAATATAATCTTAAATATAATTTTTAAAGATTATTAGCAATATAATCTTAAATCTTTATTTTAAGATGTGTTCTAAAAATATGATATTTTAGTTAGAAAAGATAGAAAAGATATTACGTTTTAGTTGGAAAAGATAATTAGTTAGTTATTAGTAGTAATTATAATATTATTAGTTTGTTTCATTAATTAGAGCGATCATATTTTTGGAAAGAAGATATTATAGTTAGAAAATGTAGTAGCTGAAAAAGATAATTGGTTAGTTATTACTTAGGAGAAAATGAGATATTTTAGTTAAAAAATATAGAAAAGATATTTAACTTATAGTTGGAAAAGGTAATCAGTTAGTTATTAATAATTATAATATATTAGTTATTTCATTAATTTGACGATCATGTGTTTGGAAAGAATAGATTTTAGTTAGAAAAATTAGAAAAGGTAATAGCTGAAAAAGGTAATTGGTTAATTATTATTTAGGGGAAGTGTTTGGAAGAGCTGCGTGTGATATTTTGAGAAAAAATTGTATTTTTTTTAATAAGTAAGTAAAATAATTAACGGTGGTAAGTAATTAGTTAGTTATTATTTAGGAAAAAATGAGATATTTTAGTTAGAAAAGGTAGAAAAGATATTACCTTTTAGCAAAAAAAGATAATCAGTTAGTTATTAGTAATTATAATATTATTAGTTTATTTCATTAATTAGAACAATCATATTTATGGAAAGAAGAAATTATTGTTAGAAAAGTTAGAAAATGTTAGAAAAGGTAGTAGTTGAAAAAGATAATTGGTTAGTTATTACTTCGGAGAAAATGAGATATTTTAGTTAGAAAATATATTTAACTTTTAACTAAAAAAGGTAATCAGTTAGTTATTAGTAATTATAATATATTAGTTATTTCATTAATTAGAACGATCATGTTTTTGGAAAGAATATATTTTAGTTAGAAAAGGTAATAGCTGAAAAAGTTAGTTGGTTAATTATTATTTATGAGAAGTGTTGGGAAAAGCTACGTATAATATTTTGAGAAAAGATTGTGTTTTAGTTTTTAATAAGTAAGTAAAATAATTAATGTTAATAAAGTAAAACAATTAAATAAGGTAAGTACTGTACCGTACCAAAACTTTTAATGTTTCGTCTTTTATAATATAATATAGAGAAAAAAGATTGTGTTTTATTTTTTAATAAGTAAGTAAAATAATTAATGTTAATAAAGTAAAATAATTAAATAAGGTAAGTATTGTACCGTACATATCAAAACTTTTAATATTTCGTCTTTTATAAATTGTATAGATTACTCTTAATTATTTTACTTAATTATGAAAAACAACACAATCTTTTTTCAAAATATTACACCCAGCTCTTCCAAAAATATGGTCGTTCTAATTAATGAAATTAATTAATAATATTATAATTACTAATAACTAATTGATTCTTTCCAAAAATGTGGTCGTTCTAATTAATGAAACACAATCTTTTTACACGCCGCTCTTTCCAACAATTTTTCTAAATAATAACTAACGAGTTATTACCTTGTTCACCTATTAACTTTTCTAACTAAAATCAGTTTTTTCCAAAAATATGATCATTTTAACTAATGAAATAAACTAATAATATTATAATTACTAATAACTAACTGATTATCTTTTACAGCTAAGAGGTAATCTCTTTTTTATTTTCTAACTAAAATATCTCAATTTCAAACTTGATTTTTTTTATTTAATTATCCACAAAACACAATCTCTTCTCAAAATACACGCAACTCTTCCCAACACTTCTTCTAAATAATAACTAACTAATATTTTCTAACTTTTCTAACTAAAACCCCTTCTTTCAAAAAATATGGTCGTTCTTATTAATGAAACAAAGTAATAATATTATTATTATTAATAACTAAATAATTACCTTATATATATATATGTAATTATTATCAAATTATATCATTTAAAAATTCAACTTACAAAATTCATATCATAAAAAACTCATTCAAATTATTGAAAAAATTATATAATATTAAAGAAAATTCGTGCATCGCACTGGTTTTAAACTAGTTATTATTAATAAGCGAAATCCTTTTTTAATGGTACCAAATTTGGTTTGCACCATATTTTGGTTTTATCCGAAATTTGGTTCGCTCCATATTTTGTTTTCACCCCTAAACTCCTAATTCTAATAGAATTCTATGTTGTTTTTTAATTAAAAGAATAAAAAACCTATTATAAATATAATTCTCTTTATGCAATTATTTTAATTAACACTAGGTAAAACACCAACGATAAAATATCAGTCGGGTACAAAAAAAACAATGCTAATCAAATTTGTGAAAAGGTAAAGATTCTATATCCCATGACAATTTTATTTTTTTTCAACATAATCGCTTTCTAGCCAGCCAAGTTGTGTCCATCTGCATGCTGTTTAATATGCTGTTGAGGTCAATTTATTCATCATTAGCCTAATTATCTTTAGATAAACCTTTAGGAAAACTCAAATTTTTGCAACATATTAGATTTTCATCATGTTCATATTAGCTTTTTGTCATGCTCGACGGTGCTGGTGCCCATCTGCATGTACTTTTTAATTTTTGTTGGTACTTATCATCAGAAGACGACTTTCAATAAACTTATTATATATTTATTATATATTTAATTTTCTATTATATAAACTGAATTTAGTTATATATGCCTATTAAGGTTAATCTATTTATAACTAACCTTATTATATTTAGAAAATTTGAAATAAATTTAACCATAGTTTCAAAGCAAGGAGAATCGTACCAACTGTACTTTAAGATCAATAATTCTACTTCTACCCTTTTTTTCTTCGGTTTCACCCATTTATTCCTATTTATTCTAAAACTCTATGTTTTATAATCTTATAACAATTATAATATTTCCGTCCCGTTATTCCTATCTCTTCGGGAACTCTATGTTATTTTTAATAAAATAGTAAAATTATTGTTATCCTAAAACTACTGAAATTCTTTTATTATAACCGTATTGAGTTACAAATTAATGTATCTATAAGAAACATATATATATATATATCGTATTTTCTTGATTTTCTTAAATTAATAATGAATTAAACAATATTTAAAATATCCGTTTTAATGATATTTCAGTCTCCAAATTTGATTTCACCCCATGATTCGTATCCACCGAAATTATTGAAATTTTGTTGTAAATACAATCATTTTTTGATTATAACCAAATGAGTTGTATAAATAAAAAAAAAAAATTAAGGTCATTCAAAATTATAAATTAATAATTATTTTAAATTAATTTTTCGGACCCGTGCGAACATCTAATATTTTTTAATTTCAAAAATAAATCAAAATACAAATTCAATACTCAATTTCCAAATCTATTGAGTTTCGGATTGATACCAATACAGGAGTAATTGGTGCAAATTACTATGTTTTGCGGCACGAAAATTGGTTATAAATATTCTGCAATAATTGTATTAAATTTATCCGATGTTTACCGAGTACATTCCTACATTTTAGGTCTGTAATATTGCAAATACATATTCTGTAATCTTTAATTGATTCTGACGTGATTCTTACACCTAGTGATTACTATATAAACACATAGTCACATAGGTTGGAGGGACAGAGAAAACAGAGGACTCTCCTACTATCTTGTATCATATTACATTATAGTAGCTGAGTTTAGTGGTAAGAAGAATACATAATGGCCATGGTGGTTTCTCATGTTAAATCGATCTTTCTTGCTTGCTTAGTGCTTCTACTTATCGTCGTCGGAGCCATGGCCTCTGCTACTAATCAAAGGTTTGTTACTCTTGTTCATATCGTATAAATTACAGTAGCGGAGCCAGAAAATTATAGCTGTAATATAAAGATTTTTATATTGACCTCATTATCTTGACATGTTTTTCGATGAGTCCTTGCGTCCTCTGCATGCTATTGCATGCGTTGTTTTTCCTTAATATATAAGTTGAATGATGATCTCAAAACCATGAGAAGTAAAGAGTTGATCCATATGTAATATGTACATCTGTAGAAGTTGATGCAATTTTTTATTTGATTTTTCTGTTTTTATCGAATTTGACCATGCGATCGATGGTTATTTAGAGGTTTGTAGTGGAATTAATTAGGGTTTTATGTTTTGTGTAGGGTGAAAGAAGTTGAAGGTCTGGATGAACATGCAGTTCCTGATCCAGATATGATTTCTGACATGGTTCACGAGTAAGAAAAATACGTCTGTTATTTGTTAATTTTTTATATTAAATTATATCGAATTATGATTTTATATTTGGTTAATAATGTTAGCGTTTATTAAAGTTTAGTTTACTCAATGCAGGAGCATAATTAACAGCACGGAGAGGAGGAAATTGGGATTTTCTTGTGCAACTGGAAATCCCATTGATGATTGTTGGCGTTGTGACCCTAACTGGTATCTCCATCGCAAGCGCCTTGCTGATTGTGGCATTGGTTTTGGTAAATATGCCATTGGAGGCCGCAATGGTCGTTTTTATGTTGTAACTGATTCAAGCGATAATGACCCTGTTAATCCCCGGCCTGGAACCTTGCGACATGCTGTTATCCAGAACGAACCACTCTGGATTATTTTCAGCCGTGATATGGTGATAACGTTAAAGCAGGAGCTCATAATGAACAGCTATAAGACGATTGATGGTCGTGGGGTTAATGTCCATATTGCTTATGGAGCGTGCTTCACTATCCAGTTTATTTCCCATGTCATTATTCATGGGTTGCATATCCATCACTGCAAACCCACTGGAAATGCTATGGTTAGGGACTCGCCATCTCATTATGGCTGGAGGGCAATAGCCGATGGTGATGCCATTAACATCTTTGGTTCGAGCTTTGTATGGATTGATCACAATTCACTTTCCAACTGTGCCGATGGCCTTGTTGATGCTGTCATAGGCTCAACTGCTATTACAATCTCCAACAATTACTTCAGTCAACACAATGAGGTTTGTTTATCGGAGAACTGTAACTGAAATACTCTTTGTACAAACGGATCTGTCTCTTTTCGTTTAGGAACTAACACACTTCTGTGAACCAGGTTATGATGTTGGGTCACAACGATAATTACTTCGGGGACAAGCGAATGCAAGTGACTATTGCCTTTAACCATTTCGGAGAGGGTCTTACCCAAAGAATCCCAAGGTAAATTTATATAGTATCATTTAACAAATCATAAATTCCTTTTCTGAACACGCACAAATCATAAAAATAACATACTTTAAATCCTTTCTTGTTATGGGAATCATCTAGTTCACCGTGTCTAAGACGTACTATTTTTTAAAAAATGCAGGTGCAGGCATGGGTATTTCCATGTGGTCAACAATGACTACACTCACTGGGGAATGTATGCAATTGGTGGAAGTGCAAACCCCACCATCATCAGCCAAGGCAACAGATTCCTTGCCCCAAACAATCGCTATTCAAAGGAGGTAAATCTTCTAACCCCTCCATTCTCTTGTCGTAATATTTCCCATTTTGAAGATGCCTACTTGGTATTATCACCAAAATTTCTATTGCTAGATTTTATTGATTTTATTTGTGTGCCAGGTGACGAAGAGAGTAGAGACTAAAGGCAACCAGTGGAAAGGTTGGAATTGGAGGTCGGAAGGTGACTTGTTCCTGAACGGGGCCTATTTCATTCAATCTGGAAGTCCATTTTCAGACAATTTAGCCAAACGTTCAAGCATGAAAGCAAAGCCTTCTTCTATGGTTGGCACAATAACTTCTCAAGCTGGTGTTCTTGCCTGCCGCAGGGGACGCCGATGCTAGCAAAAGAACAACCACAGTGTAGCAGTATATTAATGTAGGAAAAAATTAAATATTAATTAAAAAAATTGTTCCTTTTTTAGACAAAGCAGGCTAGTCTCCCTCAGCCTGTCTACAATTTCCTGTCAAAACAATTCGTCCATTTCCTTCCATCTTTGTGCAACCTCAGCCTGCGAAAAAATATATATAAGTTCTTTTGCTCTATCTTTAACAATGGGAACATCTTGATGCGAATACCCTGTACAATCTTCATAAATAGTTTATGTCGTTCATAGTAAGGTGATTAAGCTGATGATAGCTAACTACTCGCTTATTTTATCAATTCGAAATACGTTTAGCCATGGTCTCTGTGTATCTTGCTGCACTTATTTGTACTTTATTAAATCTGCATATTACTTATTGAACTACCATCACAAGTGAGAATATGTATGTTTCTAGTTCTTAATATACCCAGAAAAATCACCAATAATCCTTTATATAATTCTAATCCATGGTCATGAGTACCCGTATCAAATTATTGCTATATTGCAAAGATATGATTATCATAGTTTAAAAAGAAAATGTCGTTCAGACGAGGGACAAAGAAACAAGAACAGCGGATATGACCCAGATGACCCAATTTCTGCTTGTTTTGAGCTAAAATCCCCAGACACCAGGAGTCCAGGACCTTAACCTGGTTAACTGGTTTAAGCACTCTATACTTAATTTAGTGAAAGTGTTAGTATTATTTTTATTTTAGTGAAGTGAATTGCACACGTTCAACTGCGTCGGAACCTCAAAAATAAGAATCAATTTTTAACTTTAAGAAAATAACAGCATACATTGGAGAAAATGGTATAAAAATAACCCGGACTAAGGCTGGTTATAAAAAACTGCCAAGCCATCTGAAAAAAAGACAACATACGACCATTTGTGACTGGAAATCCAAACTAGGTAGAGGAACAGAAGCTAGAGAGAGTTAACGCAGAAAGACATACATACATCACCACCTCACAAGTGCTAAAAATATACTTGCATCAGAAATGATGTGTTTTTTAAGCTTAAAGCTAATTAGCTTTAAATACTTTAAGAGTAGTGTTACATAACCCGAAAAGGATCCCAAAAATGTTCCCAAATACCAAGTGGCATCGTTATATTCATGAGATTCATATAAACACGCGAGGGATCCATCTTATTAATGAAAAACTAACCAATTATATGATGACAACTCAGCATCCAGGAACGATTTTGGACACTTCGGGAACTCTTAACATTTCTCATACTTTAATATATTAAATGTGCATCATAGTACCACTTCTATACCTAACCCTGAGATTTGTTCAATCGGATTTAGTTTGTAATATATATCTCAATTTGATGCAATAAATTAAAAGGGAAATACAGGCTTGCAACAATAAAAGATTTATACTGGAGCATACTTTCATGTAGCAATACATGCAAGTGTAAGGCATCAGAATTTTTCAACACTTAATTTCATAGTATTGTACTCGTTTCCCCTCTTTAACGTTTGAATACAAGATATGCACATTCGCATATCCCCTCTTTTCCTTCAGTTTTAGTTACACATTTGCTTTTCTTGACATCATACAATACATTTGATGAAAGTTTGCAGCCATTACCTACGTTTAGAACTAATAAAACACAAGTACTTTGCTAGTTTGCTTAATCTCAAATAGACGTCTCAGTCTTGAAAATGTATCCAGTCTCGGCAAAATGATCTTTCACCAATGCAAGAGCCCTAGAGCGATGAGAAATCTTGTTCTTTTCTTCCTTCAGCATCTCAGCGTAACTACAGGAGCATATTAATCAGCTGTATTGTCTAATGTCATACAGTAGATAAAACCATGGGAAGATGAGCATATAAATGAAAAAGTTCTGCTTACGTCTGATCATAGCCTTCTGGTTGAAAGATTGGGTCCCATCCAAAGTCATTTGGTCCCCGTGGAAGAACAATCTTACCCTGGAATGTTTAGACATTAGTCCCGTATGTATAAACAACTACAGGGAAAAGATTCTGATATATTCTTACCCTCTGATTTCTTTAGCAGACATAGCCGACATATGAACAAACCAAATTTAAGTACTCACGTATACAAAATGTAACCAAGTAAACAGTAAAGAATAGAACATAAAAACTTGAGAAAAACATGCAATCACAATCTATGCAAAACTTGAGATAGGTCAGCAACAAAAGATAAAGTCGGCAGCAGGAGTAAACTGGCATCACCATAAGGGCAGAAATCACGATCTGTGCTTACTGCTTTTCCCAATGAAAGTCAAAAGGAATGATTTTATTATAGGTTATATAAGAAAATAGAAGATTTATTTAATTTGATATTGTAATTTATTTATTTTATATATAGCAACCTGATGCATAACAGTTAACAAGGTACTATATAGTTAGAACTGTAAACGAACCGAACTCGGACGAACTTTTAACGAACACGAACAAAATCTAAACGAACCGAACAATTTTCGATAACCTTATCGGACAGATTTTCTTGTCCGTGTCCGTGTTGGTTAAGCAGTCGACCGACTGTTCGCGAACATATCGAACCGAACCGAAAACGAACCGAACATGAATAGTTCGTTAATATTTTATATTTTCAAAATTTTTAAACCTATTTTTAACTTAATTTAATATAAAATAGCTCAACAATTATTTAAATATTTTTAACCCATACAATATCTATTTTAGACAATTATATAATTATAAAATTAAAAAATACATAATATATGGATACTATATATTATATATACATATAATATTGTAAATATTATTGTTTTTTATCGAACGAACGCGAACTCGGACGAACTCGAACGAACTCAGACGAACTTTTAACGAACACAGACTTTTAACGAATCGAACCATCAAACTTATCTGACAGATTTTCTTGTCCGTGTTCGTTAAGTCGTCGAACCGAGCTTAACGAACTCGAACACGAATGAACTTACCGAACTGTTCGGTTCGCTTACAGCTCTATATATAGTCCTGTTCCAGAAGCATACACTATACAAAACTATGAAGCGGGAATGTCAAGTACATCTTACCATCTCACTACCCTGCATTCAAAAACCAGGTTCAATATAATTTGTGTATTATATCGGTAGTCCTTCAGACCTGTTTTAGGTCTGTGTTCCGGCTAATCAAACTATCAACATAAAAGGTAGCCAGATTTTATCATCTGTCCAAGCAAAAAGAACTACTGCACATCCAAATCACCACTTGTTAACGCGAACATGCCTTATTTTGGCTATCAATTAGCAGCAGGACTTTCCATAGAAGTTATTATTTTTTTGAGAATAACTTTCCATAGAAGTTATTGATCTATTAAGAAAGCATTTTAAACAAATAATTTATTCTCCGTTATATTATTCCAGTAAAATTTTTGTTTGCACTCTTATAGAAGATATGGCTGTGAAGAGCTAATAGAACTTCTATATCGCACAAGAATCCCATCCAAAAGCAGTTCAAAGGTTCAGTATCATGTTAAACGTATTTAGATTAAGTTGATGAGTGATGACACATGCTACAAAGTCCAAAGCACATCGAGACACTTATTTCAACTTGAAGGGTAAGTCTAGTTCACGAAAGTTGGAACCACAGGTATTGCACCTTAAGGTAAAAAAGATGATGATTATAATGGCGGAGAAGTCCAAAGGGATCTCTAATATGAAATAGTGTAGTTTCTTTTTAGCGTACAATCAACATCATTTCTTGAAAGCTCTTACACTGTGTTCCCGAAACTTTTACTTAAAAGAAAAGAAAGGAAAGGAAAAGAGTTAATTTCTTCAACTTGTTTCTGAATTATTTTTTTTTAAAAGAATGGAAAAGAAACTCTCTACATAATTGTCTCCAACTTTTTCTTCCTACGTTTGGATGATTATGAGACAAAGGAAAATAACTCCGTTTCTATTCTTTTATTTTCTTTCCTAACTTCAGGAATACAACGTTAACGATTAATTCTGATTGCCAACAATATAATGAAAGGAAACTATAAGCATCTTTGAAAGGACTAAAACAATAAATGTGTATTAAAACGCATACCAGTGTCTGGCCTAGGAAAGTAAGTGGTTCCTCGTTTGGTCCAAGAGCAAGTGAAAAAACACATAATGCATAAGCTGATTTATCCTCGTATGCCAATAACATATTGTTCAGTCCTAGAAGTTGAGCATATTTGTTCATTGTTAAAAGGCATTCAAGAACTGCACACAAGAATACAAACAATGAAAGGGAGCAAAGAGTAAAATGTAAGTACCTTCATGACCAATCTTCTGCAAAAACCACTTGCTGCATTATTAAGTTCAGCCAGAAGAGAGTATTAGAAACATCACTAAAAGGCTATATTCGAAGAGAGCTATACCTACTTGTTGCTTCACATTGATTAGTAAAATGGGAGATGTTAAACCAATTTTTAAAGAGCAACTTTAACTACCAAGAACAAGATAATTTAACTTGCTTGGGAATTAAAAAAAAAAAATTAAGATTTCCTATGTGGAAATAAAATCTAAAAATAATAAATAGTAGGCATGCTCCATATGTATCATGAACTACGTTGCTTCCAATCTACGATGATAGGGTGTACATGGTATACCAATATTTGCAAAGGGAAATGATATTTGCATGACTATTGAAGTTTGAACATGATTTACCCTCTCGTGAAGCTGTGGCCACCATTTCGTTGAGCAGATACCAACATACACATCAAAACTTGTAGTTGCCTTCTTATTCATGTGACACTCACATTTTTAACATTTTTACAGAACACTTACGAAAAGAGATTTTCTTGGCAACATGGCAAAAAGAATGGATTGAGGTTTCAATACATAACGGCCCTTTATTGCACGAATTAGTGACAGTATAGTATAGTTATTAGTTTTTCACAATAACATACAAGAAAATCATTTCTCCAAATCTAACAAGTAGGCTCGCAACTAGCATACTGGAAAAAGGACTTGTCTTTATGTTTTCTTATCATCACAACTATAGTTCTTATAAATGTTAGCCAATTTAAATAGAAGTAATTTTGTAAGGTAGTTAGTAATTGTGCAAGAATCTACTAAATCATATTTTTTAAAAAGGTTGACCTAATAAACTAGTTGTGTGCTCTCCAATGGGTCGAAATTCCCTCTGGTAACGAAATATGTGGAAATGCGAGAAGGTAGAAACAGATCCCTTTATGATAACTGAAAAGTACAAGAGAATTTTAAAAACACCCGCCTCAACGAAATTACAAATTTGACCGTCAGAAGAATTTCACGAAACTTGGCACTAACACTGGAACTGAAGTCAAGGTACAAATAGCCTCACCACTAAAGGCTCCAACAATCTCTAGGACATAAAAAATTATAGGGCTTTTTTGAAATATACCTAATGATTTTAAACTTTTTGCAAAAATACTATTACTTCAAAGATATTTTTGCAAAAATACGGTCTTTATTACAAAAATACGGTCTTTTTAAAAACAATTGCAAAAATACGGGATTCAACCAAAGCAACTAACAGCAACCCTTCGAAGCTCGCCGGAATCATTCGAAACTCTCTTTCCCTAGCCTGCGGCCTCGATCTCCAACAGATAGGAGAAGACGACTGAGAAGACAATAGATCGGAGAATTCGAAGCTCGCCGGAATTCCTTCGAAGCTCGCCGGAATCCTTCAAAACTCTCTCTCCCTGGCCTGCGGCCCCGATCTCCAACAGATTGGAGAAGACGATTGAGAAGACAATAGATCGGAGAATTCGAAGCTCACCGGAATCATCAATTGATTCAAATACGAATTGGTAGATCGGAGTTGGAGGTGGTGGTGGTGGGTGTGGGTGGTGGTGGCTGTCGGAGTCGGAGAAGAAGGTGGTGGTAGTGTGGGTGTGGAAATAATAGGGTTGAAATGAATGGTAGGAGAGAAGACGATACATTTGAGATGAAAATACTAAATACTTTAAAAGAATGGAAAGGCAGGTAGAATACGTAAAGACCGTATTATTGCAAGGACATTAAACTGATCGTATAATTGCAAATAAACTACGAAAATCCCGTAAAAACGGTAAATACTCAAAATTATATGATGGTAAACCCGGAAACTATTACCAGGTATCTGTTTTTATGTTCATAAAACCAGACACATTCCATAATCTCATAGTAAACTGTTTTTGTAGTGCAAGGAGAGGATATGAACAATTATCTGAATTAAAAGAGTAATAAATTAAAGTAGTGAAAATGTAGAATCGAGTCTTTTGATCTCCGTCAGACCGTCACTCTCTATAGCCTTAGGTTGGAGTGATCACAGAATATTTAGCTGCCTTGTTTCACTGGCAATTGACTCAGAGATCTCAGTAACTAAACTCAATCATCAACAGATGAAGTTTTAATGAAACTATAGAGTAAGAAACACAGAGAAGTTGGATTAATCAAATATGTTTCATGTAAAAAATATGCATAAATATTATGTTGGCATAGTAATCAAGTAAAATAGAGTCTTACATTAGTAAAAAAATGAATTAATATATACGTAATACACATGCTTTCATCTTAAGACTTAATACAACGTGCCGAGTAAAGTGATAGTATGCAACACCACTATATGAACCTATGTGATGGATAGGTCACTACTGACATGAACCCATCAAAAAACAAAAAGCAAACAAGATTTCTGAATTGTATATTAACAAGTACCACAATCACAAACAAAAACCTGAGGTACATAATTTGTTCATAATTACACAAAGCTTGCAATACTAGCATAGATAACAACTTTCACCTTGACTAGAAGGAGAAATTGGAAAACTTACATGTACGGCCCTGCAAGAATCAAACAGTAATACGTCATTAACTACCCAATAAAGACTTGTTAAGTATGCAGTAGAATTACAGCAATAGTCAATATGCATAGTGTGTGTGTGTCTTGCTCTATGCATAACCATGTATAGACAGGGAACCTAAGAACTAATATTGTACTATTCGATCTAATTAAAATAAATGAATCATTAAACTTAATCTAGTACAGAAATTTTGCAATTATTATAAATAATTGATAATAGATTTTCATGTATTAGTATTTTCTGATTTTAAACTGATGTGCAAATCAATTTTATCCTCCAAATATTCTATAAGCTTCGTCACTATCAATTAGTGATACCGATGTAATTTCAAAGCAAACAAAACCAATTTTCATAATTCATCATGATTTTGGGTGTTTTGCGACAGTAAAATCGTAGCATAAAAATTAACTACAGAGATTGAGAACTACCAACAACAAAAAAAATACCAATTGCTAAAAACAAAAGACAATACTGGAGATATTTGGTCAAAAAGAAACGAAAGGTTGATTTTAAGGATACTGAAGGAAGACTAGAAGAGTAGTCAACTACACTCGGATAACATTGGAAAACGGGAGTTTTAAAGCTTGCGAGTCAATATTTTCTTAACTTATGCAGGTCTTAATAATAAGCACTGGATGACAAAAAACAGATAAGAAGACACAAGTGCTAATTTCTCATAAAAAAAAGTGTAACTGTCTTGAGTGAGTTTATATAAAAAAGACAAGCAGACATTACATGATTACATTTGCATTTCATTTCAATTAGAATTAACATTTGATTCAGATTGTTGTTTGCCATATATGATACAACGGCTGCAATCAGGGGCCGTTTGAATCATGGGATTTCTCATATTTCAATACATAAATGTATTAGACTCTCATTCCCAATCCCATTGACCACGGATTAAATTTCATGACCCGAAAACTCCCATTTCCCCACTTGTCGCATAAAATTAGTTTCCTTTCATAAGAAAGCTTATATCGTACCTGGAAGGCCTTTTAGAGAATTAAAACACAGGCACGTATCTTCCACCAATACCGGCCCATTCACCTTAGCAATTCCATAAACAATCAGTAGTCGGTACATTCATCATACTCGCAAAACCCAATGCAAATACTAATCATATTATACACAAACACAAAAAAAACAAACAGAGAGAAAGGCAAGTAGAGTACCTGTTTGGCAGCTAATCTAGCTTTTTCCTTAGAAATATCTTCCGGTTCGCCCTGTAATTCTGGAACTGCAGTTCAATTTTAAAACAACAGTCATATACATATATACACGCAAGTGCTCAAATCGAAACCACTTAAGATCAAAACCGCTGAGAACCAGTGATTTGTATTGCTCATTTGGATTTAAATCCGTCACACAAATCATGAATTATCAGTTTTCATTTTAAGTTGATTCTCATTGGAATGGATAAAGTTAAAATTGAGACATAAAACAAAAGGACACAAAAGGAAGTACTGAATTAGGGTTTAGAGAGAGAGAGAGAGAGAGAGGGAGGGAGGGAGGGAGGGGGAGAGAGAGAGAGAGAGAGAGAGAGAGAGAGAGAGAGAGAGAGGAGGGAGAGTACGATCGAGCTTGAGAGACTGAAAAGGAATAGATTGGCCTAATATAGCACGGACTTCTTCAAGCTTCTTGGCGTTACCAGTGACAAATGTCACCGGCCGTGAAAGGACTGGACCTGTCCCCAATATTCTCGCCGCCGCCATTTTCCCGCCTCTTTCTTTTGTCCTGTAAACTACTCCTTAACAGGCGTGTTAAAATTGGTTGAGTGTTGCAGATGGAAGTGGTGTACACGGATCGGGTTGGTTGGTCGGGTTCGAGTAAAATTTTAATTCAATCTATTTTTAATTGGTTTGGAAAATTTTAACCTAATTCATGAAAAATAAATTTTTAACCTAATCCTACCTTTATATAATAAAGATCGGGTTGGGTTGATTTGGGTCGGTTTGGATGGGTATATTGTCGATTTGAGTGATTTTTGGTTTAAGTATCTATCAACGTCATTCTTTTTTTTGGTTATCAACATTTATTGGTGATGCATATGATTTCCAATAATCTCCTCTTACTTGATACATTGCTAGTTGAAACTAACTACAACAAATTGTTAAACCAGCTGAGTAATCGATTAGCATGTTTCTTGAGCTAAAGATTAATAAGACAGAAACAATATAGTGCACTTGTAATATTAATACATAAGTATAATATATAAAATCATACTAAGATTTAAATTTTGTTCCTATTGGAAAGAATTATTAGGATCTTGTTTTTATTTATTTTAAAGAAGTATTTGGGTCTTAGCATTGCTTATGTTTATGTATACTACAAAAACAGTATCAAACACCCTAACCACATTATTTATATATGCAAATCAAACTGATCATGTAAAAAATTATCGTAGGAAGATTGAAGTAAACCTAATAATATATAGACAAGGGCTAGACTATTAAATTTATAGGTAAATATCTATTAATTTGCCAAAATTCTAAATTGAGTTAAAAAAATCGAAAACCATACCCAATCCATTAACATCGGGTTGAAATATTTTTAACCTAACCTTATTTCAGTTTGAAATTAATCGGATTGGATCGACCGAATATAAGATCCGTTTGAGTCGGGTTGGTCAGTTTCGCCAACCCATGTACACCCCTAAATGGAACTCAATACTATAGAGTTTTTTTTGCTTAAATTTAGCAAATTAATCTTATCAAAAATTGTTTTTTTTCCCTGGGTGCATAATAAGTGTACAAAGATACTACCCCTATTTAAAAAAAAAAAAACTGCAAACGGACTCTGTGTAAGTGTTGTTGAGACATACATGTTTATAGATGATGATAGCAAATACCACAAGGCAGAAAATAAATCAAGGAATCGAAGCTGACAAATAAATGGAAGCTAACTGAAATGCAGATTAACTAAAGCTAAATCTTGAGAAAGGGATCTCTGCAAACAATTAGGAAGTATTTCTGTAACAAGCCTTGAGATGCTAAAATCAAGTATCAGTAATCAGAAGAGAGTTTGCTGTAACCATGCAAGTAATTTTGAGAAATCAAGAAAAGAAGAGTTCGAGAAGTCATTCGAGAACTCTACAAAAAGGGCCTATTCGAGAAGTCCTAGTTCGAGAAGTCAGGTTGTTCTTGTATTCGAGAAGTCTGCAATTTTCACTTCTCGAGAAGTCTACATGATGGGCTGTTCGAGAAGTCATTCGAGAACTCAATAAAAGGGACTATTCGAGAAGTCAACATTCGAGAATTCAAGACTCATCAATTCGAGAACTCAGCCTGGTTTCTTGATAATGCCAGAGTTCTCTAATGGAACATATCGAATGGAGATCAAAACCCATAATTACTTTGCAACCCCTGACTTATAGGCAGTGATCAATTACATAGAGGATGTTACAAGTAGGGAGTCAAATTATGAATATTTGAAGGCTCAAACTCTTCAAGGTGAAAGGTGAAATTAGTCACTATTTATTCGACTTCAAGGGCAGCAATAAGAGTGGAAGCAACCTCTAACATGATTACACTACTATTGAAGAATTCAAAGGATATCTTGATGAATGCATAAGGATCAGCTGTTTTATCTGGGAAGTTCAAGCACAGCTCAATAAGCAGAAAAGCTTATTGACTTTCGAAAAGATTATCTTTTTGATTAAAGGTACTTTTCAGAGATAAAGATCCAAAGCAAAAAAGATCTTTTGCATAAAGCATCACATGGGCTTGGAAGCTAAGTCAACTCAAGAACTTAGTAACTTATGAAGAAAGAAACATACACTGACTTGAAGCATGCTGGGACTGTCCAAATCAAGGAATGAAGATCTTCAAGACAATTCCAGAAATGGCTACCACTTCAAGCATGTGTGTGTGACAAGTTATACCAAAAATGTATCATTGCATTTTACGTAGCTTACTTGTCTTCAAATAGTTTATATAAGCTGTATGAGCAGCATAGTTTTTAGTGTAAGCAGTATAGAAGAAAACACTTAGCATAATGCACATTGCATTAGGTTCTCTTGTAAACACTAAGACCTTGTAACCCATAGCTGTGTATCTCTACACAGAGTATTTTCTTCAAATACAACCATCAGGTGGACCGAACAAACCCACCTGAGATTTTTTATATCTTGTGTTGCATGTGTCTTAGATATTTTGTTTACGTGTTTACTCTTCGTTCTTATAAACACTCTACCTTAAGAACTCATCAAGTCGAAATAATTTACTCAAAATTGTGTTCAACTCCCCCTTCTACAATCTCGTGGTGCATAACTGGGAAATAACACATGCCCCTAACACCAAATGCAAATTATATCAACTAGCCATATTGTCAAATAATTATGAATATAATGTAATATAATCTCCTTTATATGAAATTTGGATGAGTTAGACAAAAAATAAGTTAGATATGAAATTATTGTTAGGTCACGCATTACCTATTAACTCGTATGATATTGTTCACTCTGGGCTGTGGTCAAGCTCACACGAATTTGTTTTTGGACTCCTCCCAAAAGACCTCATACTAATGGAGTTATTTATGGTCAAGCCCACACGGATTTGTTTTTGGACTCCTCCCAAAAGGCCTCATACTAATGGAGTTGTTCTTCTTTATCTTATCGATGTGGGACTTGGATTGACACTCACTCTACAATCTCCCCTAAATCCAAGAACCACCAATCTTGTGACCCTTATACCGCCGCTATTCATCTGTGGCTCCTCATCTTGCGGGACACGCTCCAATCGTAGTTCTGGAGAGCATCCCACCACACAACTTGCAGCCCACAACCTTGATAGAATATATTTTTATATATATTTTAGATGATTTTATTCTCATATTTAATGTGTTTTGCACTGATTTGGATATTTATTTAATGGATTTTGATGTTTTATTGTAGGATAAAAGGAATTTCTAAACTTGGAAGGATTTGGAGAAAAAGATCTATTTTGGAGCTAAATTAGAAATTCAGAATTATTGGACTACACATGCTCTTGACGTTGTTTGGATCATATCTTGAGTTCCAGAAGTCCGATTTTAGCGATCTTATAGTCCACGCGAAGCTTGTGGAATTCTCTTTAATTCAGAGGTGGTCCAGTAAGCAAAATCCAGTTGGAACAGCTCAGAAACAGAGGAGAACAGACAGCTATGAATATTATTAGAGAATCCTATTCAGTTTATAAGACTGATTTGTAAATTTATTAAAATATTAAAATACTTTATTAGGAGGATCAGATTTTATTATTACTTTTATTAGCTTGTAGCTAGGGTTTTCTTCTTCATCTTTTAGATAGATGTAGTTTTGTTTAGCTATCTTGATTCATCACCATTAATGGAAAGTTAAGGTATTCCTTATATTCTCTTGTTTATTAGTGTATGGTTTATATGATGTTCTTCATTGTTTTTGTTGCTTTTAATCTTAGTATTAGCGAGTAGTCGTTTCTAGGGTATTAAAGGGAAGCCATGTTTGCACTAATCTTGGCATGATTTCACAGTGGTTTGATTGGTTATGGTTAATTCTAATTGATTATGTTTTTATATTAATTTGTATAATCGATCGATATCATGAATTAATTCTTTGCGAATAGGAGTATGATCGAGAGATATACTACTAGTGGCCCACATACGATTAGCAAAATTGAATTTGAGTGCGAGTGCATCATTTGATTTCTGACAGCGTTGATGCTTGAGAGAGATTGACAATTGCTCTAATTATCTAACTGATCGAATTACTAAAAGTGGTTAATTGTGTTGAATGTTTCCAGACTGTTAATGTTTGAGAGAGATTAGCATACTCTAGTTATGTGATCAATTAATTGTTTTAGTTTAGAAGCCGGTTATTGTGTAAACATGGTGGACCTGATTGCCCTACATTTTAAATTATTTGTTAATCATCAATTTACTTAGTGTTAGTTTAGTTTAATTTATTAATTAGTTAATATTTCCCACATAATCGTTTTGCTCTTGGAAAAATTGATAATAACTGAATCAAATTAAATCGATAGAACATGTCTCCTTGTGGTACGACCCGCTTGCCATTTTGTACTAGCAATAGACACACGCAATTCACACCCACACACGCGACTTACACACATACACACGTATATATATATATATATATATATATATATATATATATATATATATAGACACACACACACACACACCTCTCTTCTTCTCCTTCAATTACCAACCCCCAATTCAATTACTATAAACCCTAATTTCTAATTTCCCCCTATTCTTTTCCCTCTTTCTCTCTCCTGATATTTTTCTCTCGACTGTGTTGTGTTCTCTCTAATTGGGCTTGGCCCAATTAAAACACTACTTATTCGCTTTCAAAACTAATAAACATCTTTTACAAATAGAAAGTAATAGAAAATTCGGAAAATTCAACTTTTCATTTTTTTTAAAATAAAGCGTATAAAATTACGAGCACATATATATTTTTAAAATATTTTTAGGATAAAAAATGAATTAAATATGGATTTTACAAGTTTTGATCCTTTTTAAATGCAATAAAACTCTTAAAATTATTTTAAAATACTAAAACACCCAAATTAATTCACCCAAATAATTTTAAAAACTAAATAAATATATAAACATAATATTACATGAGATTTCATAATTTTTAATAACTCCAATAATTTTATAAAATTGCCAGAGGATCAAAATGTATGATTTAAACACATTTAAATCCTCAAAAATACAAATAAAAATACACAGACTTTCACAGCTCACACAAATCATCATGTAGACACATAAACACAATTTCACATATATTCCACCTTTCCAACAATATTCACATAATAAAATTCATAATTTATATTAAATAAATATTTATAAAATACGAAATTTTCTAGGGCGTTATATCCTTCCCCCCTTAATAGGGTTCTGTCCTCAGAATCAATCTTAAGGACACAAGTAACAGTTCTTCTTAAACATCTTGCTTCCACTTCCCAGGTTGTATCTTCAATTCTAGGATTCCTTATATCAGCTCATACATTAATAAGCTCATCTTGTGAGCCCTCAAATTTCGAAATAACCTTAAACTTTGGTTTCCGAGTCTTATTAACTCTAGACGTTTACCACACGTAGGCGAATATATTTTCTCCAGAAATCGGCATGACTTTTCCGTGTAACGGACTATACTCTGCGTAAAAACTTATAATACCAAACCAATCATTCTCAATAACGCAAAATCGGCCTTGACTCGCAACAACATACACTTGGTACAACTCCCAAGCTCCTACTCATATTCACACGGCCACAGATAAAACTTTGAGAAAAGAATATCAAGAAATTCCTCGATCACTCTTACTTCACTTTTAACGTGCAATGTCGTTCGAGAAGGGAATAACTAGGAAACTTCTATTTATCCTTATCCCACTATTTTACCGAGTACCTGATTTAAAAACATAACCTCATATCATATATTCCCAGTCGTATCTTTGATACCAAAAAACACGATCAATTTTTGTAGCATGGCATGCACGTCAACCACTAGGTTTACAACTCATTTTTCACCTTCTCAAAACATCGGTTTGTTAAAACATTTAAAAGAAAACCTCGAATATTTTGTTGGTTTAAAACAAATCAAGGATTATTATTATTATTATTATTTATCCAATGAAAATCCTTTTGAAAAATATTTTAAAAAATATTTTAAAAACATTTAAAATAATGAAGTTTTAAACAAAAAGCTTTTGAAACAAAATATCTTTGAAAGCATTTTATTCTTGACATTTACAGTTTTGAAAACTAATAAACTCCATAACTTGGCTTCGACATAACTCTCTACAACAACATAATATTTAAAACAACTTGTTTGTAGCATCACTATTCCGCGTCCTCTGAAATCAACTCTCGAAACACAACTTCGCATACTTGACGAGTCTTTGAATTTGACTCTGCGCATTACAACTTCAACATTTAGCACCACTCACATTAACTACAAAAATCATGACACTCCAGAAATTTACATTAAAATCCTTGTGCCACATTTTCTTCCTTTTCTTGGAACCTTTTAAGGTCATTCTCGATTGATTTGCATACGCTTCACAAGTCTTCAAATATCTTGAAATGTCATCTATGAACATAATTAAATTCTTCGTCCGAATGTTGTTTGAAATCTCATTCCTTGAAATATGCTTCGACTTAACCATTTTCTTTCTGATATCTCCTTGTACAAAACAACTTCATACCCTTGGTATAACAATTTCTTGATCTTCCTGATGGTTAAGACTTTTATGTCTACTTCCGACCTCAAAACACCGTTTTTATATTTCTTAAAAATCAAAGTCTCATTTTCTTGTCCTTGCAATTTGCTCATACCTCGTTGTTAGGAAATAAATCCAATCCTGAATCACACTTAACTCTCTTTACCGTTATCACAATCCACTTCTTGCTAACTTCCTTCATAATCGTGTTGAATTTCTAGATTCCTAATAATGATAGAAAATAGTCTTGTCATTTTCATCATAGATTCCACTAAGATTGATGTGATACCATCTCTGGCAAAATTCCTATCTTTCCAAACTCATAACACATAGCTTTAACTTCTGACTCTGTCACTTGTTACCATGCTACTCTTTCTGGTTACAGTTGCAACTCTCCACATTCATCTCAACAAAATCTTCATGGGCTTTTCTCTTGAAATCTTATCTTCTGATCATAAGGTCTCGTTAACCTCTGCTAATTCTCATTTTATAGGCAACTATTGTGCCCTCATTCTTTTAACTCCAAATACTTGGGATTCCACATTCTTCCCCTTACTAACTTATGTGTCTTCTGTTTAAACGCTTCCGGAAACTTACTGGGTTTTTTTCATGTCTTTCTCTTCTTGTCATTTTGTTCCATCTTGGTCAACTCTCCTCCATCCTTAATAATCATGACTTTTTAAACTGGCTCGCATAAGTTACTTACTCCACACAATCACCTTACCCTTCGCTCAATCCTAGTTCCTCCTGTTAATTCTTACAAACCATTATGTTCTGCTTCACTCTACTTTACTCAAGTCATCCTTCTTGATTCTAAAATATTATGTCCAACGACGGGTTCCAAACATTCAAAATCTTATGATATTCCATTTACTACCTCTATCGTTCAATAGGTGTCTAAAACAATCTTCCTTAAGCATTGAACATCTAATACCAAACATCTCCATCACCATTACCATTCTCTTTTCGCCCTTTAACAATATTTGCAATCATGTGCTCTTATTTTCTGCTCTTTTCCTTTATTCAATTCCCATTAGTCTCGAATCTTGTCCATGTTTTATCGATCCAAAAAATGATCCAATTTGACACGACATATTTGTCTTAATCACCAAATTCTTAAACTTGCAAAACCAATTCTTCGTCAGCACAATTGTAGTTTCAATCATTTAAGACGTCGTCGCGTCTATCTTTGCATCTCTTCATCGCTAGTAATTTTGAAACCATTAGGATTTCTGACAAAAGGAGTCGATGGAATGAATGGGCATCAAGCATGAATATACACCGAGTTTGTTTGATAAAACTTTTATAGAGGAGTTTAACCGAGAGATCAATATGATCTTTGAACTATTATCAGGTTGCATTTGTCACTTGGTCAACCACCACAGTATATAAAGATGGCCAGTCTTTAGTACTTTCATGACAAACACAATCAGTGGCATCCCACCGGACTTCTATGACAAAGATAAGATGTCCCTAAATCCCCTATCTGTATAGGTTGTTCATCTCAGCTGGAATAAAGAAGATCAGATATTCATGAAAAATGAAAGGCGTTCAAGAGTTTCAAAAAAAAATTATGTAAAGTTGGATCAAGTGTTCTCTGAAAAATATAGATATTTCCGAAAGAATGAGATTGAATTCGAATAAATCAGATATACAAAGCTCATCATCAATTGGTGGATAGTAGACTTTTCCATAGATGCATCAACTATTGATCAGGAAAACACTCTAAGAAATTCCTAATTATTCATAATCTTATTCTTGTCGACTAAGCACTAATATACTTAGTTGCCAAAACCGGCCTGACAATAATGAGTTGAATAAATAAGAATATCTAAATTCATTCTCGATTTTGGACCGTCACTGTGCAACGAATGCCTCAGCAACGATACCAACCGGGAATTAATTTACGACAATTCAAAAGAAGAACATGAAATTTCTTTAGGCAATAGATTGAACAAAATCAATAATTAGGGGTGAACAGCTAAGCTTAACTTCCAACCCATGCCAATAATCACTTCCCACTTCATGTTCATAACCTTCTCGTATTCTCTCCGTGACGTTCACCTCGTAACTAATATCGTAGAAAAGTTCTAAAATATACGCGAAAGACTCAAGATAACGTCCTCTAGACTGGTAGCTCCAGCTGCCCACATAGCTTATGCGGCTTCGGATTCGCTGCCTCGCTCATAGCCAAATCCTTAAACGATTCGAACTCCTACTCGCGCGATATGCCGAAAGACCATATAACATCGCAATACTTGCCAAAGTATCCTAAGGCGATCTTTATCTTAAATTGTTCTACCTGACGTCTATCTTATACACGTACACCTAACCCTCTTAATTTGTTTCAGTGACCATAACCTGTAGCTCTGATACCAACTGTGGCATCCCATAATCCGGGGTACAGATCTGGGACCACTAACCATAAACAACATCATATAACCCTGGATAAAACATGATATAATAATAGAAACCCCTTAACCAAGATCGTATACAGGTTATGGTATGCAACAAACTATCAAATTACATTATTACAATCCAACTTCAGAATAAAATTCTTATACAAATTTTGTAACTATCTATGATCACTACTGAACTAGATATCCAACCTTGACAAGTTCCAGAACCACTATCCGACGAAATCAACAACTCGAACATCGCCTCTCGCTGTCGAAAGAGTAATATCGACTGACCACAAGGCCCACTAATCATCTCTATTAACTGGAGAAAATAAACATAAAAGCAAGAGTGAGCCAACAATGCTCATCAAGTGCAAATAGTGATACAATATCAACAACAATTTATAAGATCTGAAAAACAAGAATAATCAACATATGCTGCGAAAAGAATCAACTAAGTCAATTATCTTATTACCACGAGGAGCCAACATTGCACCACTGGAATAAGGTGCATCAACAATGAGAACTGTTAAAAGTTCTGATAGTAAAATATAATCGAAATAAGCTTCAAGGGAATCAGGTACCAAAACAACTCAATCTCAATGTATAGATTAGAATTGGATTTTTATTTATTTTAAAAAAAACAATAAGGTTAGGCTGCTGATCAGTCACGCACTAACCCCGGAAAAACACACACAGCAATGTCCTTTAATGGATCCACGGCACACATTGGCCTTATTAACTTCCGACCACGAATCTGGTCCGACCCCTTACAATCCACATTTCAAAAACATTCCAATTCTATTTTAAATGCTCTAGGTGTCGGGACAATCAACAACCTTTGCCAACCAACCGACTGGAAAACTCACGCTCCAGAACAACTCATAATATGAGAGTCAATGAAGAATTCACAATCAATAGGTGTCGACGAGTTCGACACGATAAAGGGGTAATAAATGAAGAACAACAATCTCAAAAGGTATCGACAAGTTCGATACGAATAATTGGGGTGGTAACCTAATAATTAAAATCTTTAATAAATACCGACGAGTTCGATAATAAATGGGGTAGAGAATATAAAGAACAATATTTTGAACACGTATCAACAAAATAGATATGAGTAATTGGGGACATAACATCATTAACTTAATTAAAGGGAAAATCAACTTGGGCAACAATAAAAGATATAAATTGAAACAAGATTATCAATAATTGAAATTCTACGTTAGAGCAGGGACATGGTCAAGCACTACGCATTTAATAAAATTTTACAACACGTTGTAAGGTTTGAATCAACATAAGCGAATAAAGTAGTTTAAACGATTATTTGTAAAATAATTCCAGGATAACTAATTGCGGTTCAGTTTGAAGAAAACATTTCAAAAAGGGGTCCATTGGTGAAAATATGCTAAAAATCAGGAAATTTCGCTAACAGGTATTTATAGGGATTTAAAACTTGGATTTTCTCTATTCAGAGAGTTCCTTAAACATTTTCGAAGAAAACAAAAGAAATGGCATTCCACTGAGGAATCCAATAACATACCTTGAGTAAAGTATTATGTGGAAATAGGTTATTTGTAAGATTCTTTAAAAATTTGGTATTCGAACTATGGGTGGGGAAAATAAACATGTGCACACTAATTGAAGAAGTACATCATTTTCTAAATATACTTGACCAAACAATCTTATACGACAAAAGAACTGAATTGCATCACTTGAACAATAAGTGAAGAGCAATAACACTTGCCTCGATTCACGAAGTTCTCGATCTTAAACATTGATCCTTAACTCAACTTCTCATCAGTCTCTACCCTTTACATGTGGGCTTCTTACTTGGCCCTACCTCCATCTTTACTTCATAATTCGCTAATCTTCACGTCAATACCCTCGTCGACTTCTCTAATTATCCTTCTGTTCAAATTTCTGTTTACCCGTGCACTGCTCTCGGCCAGGTCTCTTACTCGTACCTTTACAAGGTAAAGTACTATTTCAGTATCAACCAAGCAAAAAATTATTGTTTGCTCTATTCTACCCATGCGCATCCTATAACGCTTACCATATAACACATATAGAACATATCCAATTATATTCATAGAATAGTTTCAGTATAACCAGCTAAATCACATAAACACGTCACATAAACACTTCAAAACAATACAACAATTTAATCTTCAAAACCACAATCTATCCTCGAAATAATCAACTGATACATATACCTAAACCCTTAGCAATCATAGCACACTTTTAGATCATTTAAATCAAATAAGTTAAATAGATTTACAGGGGAATTTTAGAAAATTTCGGCATGAAGTATTCGTAAATAGGACTATCCACCTGTTTTCCAATTCAACAATTTAATCTAATAAGCCCTACGAAAATAAAGCCACCTCAACTTGCAGCAACATAAAAGTAAACAAGTAAGGAAAGTACCCGCCCAGACTTGCGGCACCTAAACAATTAAGAAAATGATCCACCCAGACATGCGGCAACTAAACAATTAAGAAAATGATCTTCCCAGACATGCGGCACCTCAACATGTAAGGAAAATAAACTAACAGTTTATCCTTGCTATATATAACATTTGAAATCCATGCAACCAGGAATTAAACACCTATTATAAGAAAAATTTTGACATCCACCAATAGTTATAATTTGACTTACCTAATTTAAACCCATATACATGGCCAATAACCTTTTAATTACTTATAACCCAACACCAAGTAGTTTACAATTATGACATCCCACAAATACTACGACTACACTTACAGCACATAGCACATAAACATTATCGGAATCAATTACAACAAGTAAAGCCACATAAACTCGGCATATTATACGACAATTAATAATCACCCACTAACGATAACTAGGCCCGAATATAGCATCGAAATCTCAAATAATACCAAAATCATAATTAATAACCCACAATCATTAAACCCGAATATTAACGAGACCACAAAATAATTCCGACAATTACAATTAGCAATTAATAATTAACAATTACTAACCCGAACATTTAATCGGACTCACAATTAATGTAAGAACCCAGATTTTTGGTAGAATTAAAACTTTTATTATGTATTGGAGTATGAATGAATAGTGATTACGACTACAACGTATCAGTGGTTTAATAAATGAATATTTGACGGATTTGGATTTAAATGTTTATATGCCATGAACAATGCAATTGGTTGATAACTTAGATCAGAATAATCTATCTCCTAGAAAGTAAGATAGGGTATTCCAAAGGGGAAGGAAATATTCTCAGGTCATCCAAATTGATATCTAGTATAAGTCCAGTGGTTCTATAAAAGGGTTAAGGAACGCTCGGGAAAGCACGAGAACATTTTTCTAATTATAAGAATTAAAGAGAAAATAAGCAATGAATAGTATTTTTGGTGGAAATTGGAATATTATCAGGTGACGCTATATAGGAGTATTCAGAACGGATTTCTGAGTTCGTATTAATGACCGATAAGCAATATAAGTGTATGTAAACGATATCAGATTCAGAAAAATAGCACTTTTATTTTCTCCGAGATCTCCCTAGACACTGAATGATTTAATGATTTAATATAAAGATTTAAGGAATTTAATTCAAGAATTATAAAGGAGGATTAAAGATGTTAGCAAAAATATCAAGGAGGTTTCCGGTAAAACCCTAACAAGAAATGCTTGAGATATTCCTCCGAACGATCAATCAAATTGAGCAATAATCGGACAAAGAAAAAAGCAGAGGATCAAGATGCATGCATGTGCAAGTGGATATGGTCAAGTAACCAAGCTAGTTACAAAGCTAACCAACAACATTAGAAACCAAACCATTTAGTTAGCTTAAACACCTCATCTCACCACCAAACACTAACACTTGGCAAGGATGATGCATGAGATGACTTAGGAACTTTAATAAAGCTACTTTAGCAAGATATTATCCAAGGCAACACAATAATGCAAGAGAAACAAGCCAACAAAAAATAAAAAACTCAACTTCTCCCCCATTTAGAGCCATTCGGCTTTTACTAAAATTCAAGAACAAGAATCAAGCTTCCATCCCTTGTTTGATATTGAGATTTTTATGGTAAGTACTATGTTTCATATCATAGGTATCCTCTAAATTTCAGCCTTAGATTCCACTTCTTTCATTTTCAAATAAATCATCAAAGATGATGATGAATAGTACTTTCAAGAACTAATCTTTGATTTCCTGTTTTCTTTGGTGATCTAAACTATATTAAGGATATACAAGGACTAGATCAAGCTTAGTAAGGCCATTTTATACTCCAAAGAAGGTATACCACTTGAAACCCTAGATCTTACTTTGAGTTATATGCATGTTCTTGATGGTTTTATATTAGTTATGATTATGGTGTTGTTATAAGCATGATTATGTAGATAGTTTGGTGGATCTAAGTAATATGATGATTATGATGGTGAAGTAAGATGTTCTTTTACTTATAAGACAAGTATTATGTGTATAAGATGTTTGATATGCCTGGTGTGGCTTGGTTGTGATGAAACGAATTTAGAAACGTTCGATTTATAGCCGTCGTAATGCCGAAATTTCGTTAACCCTTGAAACTCATGCTTAGCAGTAGCCATAATTTACTAAACTTGATAATTATATGACATAACCTTGTAGATCTCGAGTCATAGATCGTTTTGGCATGAGAATCGAAGCAAACGAACTTCCGATTTAGGAGTTATGGTCAAATTAGTAAAAGTAATTCGAAACCGTAAGTGCGAGTTCGTAACGGAAATTGAACCCCCTTAATATTACTACTTCAATGGCGAATCTTGATAATTAAAAATTAGAGATCATAAGGAAGGTGTGAGAGGAAACCTCATGTCAAACGGATCATTTTTCGATTTTACAAAAATGTTCGAATCAGGGTTAAGTACGAATGAACCACTAAAAAGAACAAGTGGTTATAACTTTGGAAAATCACTTAGAAACGATCAATAAACCTCGAGGTATAATCTCTTTTAGTAAACGTATGACCTTAGCACTTTTGGGGTATAAGTACCTACCAAGGGTAAGTGTAATGACATGCCTTAATAACGAACAAATGTCGGGCCATAACGGTGATAAAAAGGGTTACACTAGAGGGTGTATAACGAGATAACTTGAAAATGTGTCTTAATCTATGTTAAGTATATACTTAGCCTTTTAAAAGTGTTAAGTGATTAATCTCGAATACTTTGATTGTTTATAGATCACCGAGCTGACCCAGGACAAGCTACCCCTATTCGACTACCACGCAAGTTTCCAATACTTTGGAACTGTTGTTGTGATAATATATATAATTGAATGTTGTTATACATATGCCATAGCATGCATGCCTACTTTCAAATTTACATTGTGATACTTGTTCCATGATTGATGTTGGCTTACAAGTTAGATACAAGATATACTAATTATAAGCCAGATATTGCTAAGACCCTTAGTGAAGGGCATATGATCTCATTCTTTTAATGAAGATCGGGAGTCTGTAAGTTGTAATATAGAGATAGTCATGGAAACCCGGAGGGATTCCAGTGACAGATTATTTGAGGAATGTTATTTATGAACATTATTTATATTTCCATAAGCATTAATTACGTGGAAATTATTCGAGGAATGTTATTTGAATATTCATTCGAGATTATTTATTTAATAAATATTATTTTGAATATTCATTTGAGGCTATTGATTTAGATGAATATTATTTTGGAATATTCATTTGAGTTTATTTATTTAACGAATATTATTTTGAATATTCATTTGAGCTTTATTTCTTCAATGAATATTATCTTGAATATTCATTTAAGGTTGATTAAATTATCGGATATTATTTGAATATTTATTCAAGGAATTATTTATTTAATGAATATTCTCATATGTTATTCGAGGATTACTTTGAGCAATATTTCATATTAAAAATATTCTTTAAATATTTATGAGTTAATAAATTTTCTTTGAATATTTATATAATTCTTTTAACTAGTTTTAAAATATATTATTTATTCAAATATTATCCTTGCCCTTCAAAAATTATGTAAAATATTTCTGAGTCTTATTATGACTATTTTTATGAATGGGAGGTTCCCGAAACTCCATTCTTCATTCGAATCTATCTTCCAAATTATAAGGGAACCTTACCCGAGGGCTGTTATTTATTTTTGTTTGACTTCCAGGTCATAAATCTTTTGAAACTATTCTTTGCACTCGCAACTTGGTTGCTATTCACCAAATTGAGTCTTGGTATTACTTCCTCATCATTCGAGGGGTAAGATTGTTGGAACAAGTCGATATCCAATAACAAGCAACAACTGGGAAATATTGGTGAATTTTCCTTTCCAACTAGATACGACTACTTTGTGGAGTCTTATCAACAAGTATTATACTTGGGGAAATGGGGACGAACTTTACGTTTCAGAGTCATGGATGTTATTCGAACTAGGAGCCCTGTATGTGGCCGAGTGGTGCCGGTCCAGCAATGGCCCAACCGTTGGTCGGGGGGTTCCAGAGGGCGGTAGATAAGTAAATCCGTCGGTGCTTCCTTCTACATGTAGAGAACAAAGATGGGAAGCATAACATGCGACTGATCATCATAAATGTTATGGCTTCTGGTGCGTCAATGCTCCAATATTAGTTCATCTTTCAAAGTTAGAAATTTTCTGCAACATTATCAATGTTGGCAGGGTTGAAAAGTGTCCCAGATTGGGATTGCATATTTTTCCTGCAATTTCCTTTTTATGAGATGTGATGATATCTGGCTCATATTTTTGCATATGAGATATTTCTACGAAAGATATATTTTGAGTTACCTTGTAACTTCATCGTTTATATTATATTGGCACTATGTTCGTTAATGCATGGCATATGGTTTAAAAAATACTTTTGAACTGTTGTATATATTATTGTTCAGTATACATTATCGTTGGTGGGCTACTACTCACCCTTGCTTTATTTTATTATATCACAACAACAGCTAGAGAAGATAGCCGTCCAAGGCACACTTGGCGCAAGAGCGTGGGAGCCGGCAGTGTGTTACCCGCTGATGTAGCTACCATTGCTGAGGAGGAAACTATTGGTAGGCTAGTTTTCCGCTTTTAAGCATCAGATATATTTATCCATATAACTTATGTAAATGGATGGCAAAGAGTATGTAAGTAAAATTCTTTTGGGTTGTAATCACTCAAACTCGTGATTGATAATATTTGATAGTTACTCTGATTTCATCTTTGGGACTATAACTGGCGTGTTCTTATGTTGTTGTTTTGGGTCACAAGTTTGTAATTTAAGTTATGTTGCTTTTGTGGATGGAAATTGAGTCCGTAACGACCGGATCCCAGACCCCGGATCTGGGGCTGTTACAGAAATGGTATCAGAGCGAGAGTTATATATCCCAGAGATGAGGCGACGTTATAACAATAAATTCAATAAGATAGTAAGAACTCTTGCCAAGTTCACCTAAAACCCTTATGGGAACTCTTAAGTATCATAGTAGTAACTTAGCTCGATATCGTATCGACGATCAAGGCAACAGATCTTGAGGATTACGAGCAGCAGCACGATGAGGCTTTATTATATATGATCGACGATCGGCTTGTAGATTCGATAGAGTACCCTACTGAGAACCCGGAGGAGGTTCCAGCAAAGGAGGTGAATCCTATGAAGGATAGGGAGTTTACCTTTGAGGAAATGAGGGCCGCAGCCAGAGAGACTATGAAAGTTAAGGTATAGTGCTCAAAGAAGTGAGTGTCAAGAACTGAGATATTATTAAGAAAAACTAAAGATGCATATTGGATTCGAAGCCGGACTACCGAATGTGGTACCAGCAAGTAAGACGGATTGGAAGAATTACTTGAGATCTTATATGAGGATAGATAAGAATCCTTAGAGACCATCAGATTAATGAGAAAAGAGTTAGAGTGGTACATGATTATCAAACACATCGATATAGGACGGGAAACAGAGTCTCCAAGAGTAGTTGAGATAGAGGCAACAAGTGCCATATCATTTGATGAAGGGATTAGTGTGAATATTGTCAATGGTAATTCGCCATGAGAAGGCAGGTTTCATAGGTTACAAGTTATAAAGTCAAATTAAGATTGATGAGGTGGTTTTATTCAGGAAATGTTTATTTGTCCGAATGGATCAACTTAGAAAGTAAAGACATTGGGAAGTGATGGTATGATTGGATAAATTTATATAAGGAAGTAGTAAACGAGACAATGATCTCACCTACAAGAGGAAAAGACCAGTGAGTCTATGATAGACTCATAATAATACTACTGTCAGGGACTAAGTATAGGTTTAATTCAACTCAGTATAATGATTAACCAGAAACATTAGATGCATGTGGTTCAGAGGAATATTAAATTCTTTCTTTTCCTTGAATGGATTATAGTAGTTACATTAAGTTTACTCCGACGGTGAATCATAAATGGATCAAGTAAATATGATCAGTGGTTAAGAGGTAATGGAGAATGTTTTGAGATGAAACCTGAAAGAGCAAGTGTATGCCAAGTTCTCGAAGTATGAATTCTGATAAAATAAAGTTCAGTTATTAGGACATGCGATCAATAGTAAGTAGTGTTCGTTGACCCCGCCGAGTAAAGGCAGTTTCAATTGAGAAAGGCCAACCACACCGATAAAGGTAAGAAATTTCATAAGATTCCCAAGGTATTACCAAAGATTTGTTCAGGACTTTACAAAGATAGCAGTCCCGTAACCCGACTTATTTGTAAGACTAAGAAGTTGGAATGAACAGGAAAATGTAAGAAAATCTTCCTGGAGCTAAAGAGGAAATTGGAGGCGACCCCGCCTTGGCGTTGCCTAATGGAAGAAGGAAAACTTTGTGATATATTATGATGCGCCTCATATAGGTTTAGGTGGTGTGCTTATGCAGCACGACAGAGTAACTGCGGATGCATTCGGACAGCACGATTCACCAGATTCGGATGGCCTTGGTAGTGTCAATTATGTGGAACGACTAACTCCGACGGTAGCGTCCCTTATGAAACTAGTGGTTAGGTAGACTGACCTTTGGTAGTATCGACTATTAGGACATATATGTATCGAGAAGATGTGGCATGTTTCAGTTTGAAACTTTCGATTTCCCTTCTATGGGATGTATATGTTTGGTTCCTTTCCAGTGGTTAAAAACTTCCAACGTTATGTCAATCATTCCGTTATTATAACTGCTTACGATTTTACCTGCTTGGTTGTTCATAGAACTGTTCTTTAGGTTTCGAAATTGATCTTCCTAGTATTACCAGTGGGTGGATAGATTAACCAAAATTGTCCTGATTCTGGAAAGAAATTCAACAAATTTTGGCAAACCTTGTCTTTCTGATTATCAGAGAACATCACTGAAGAGAGTAGAAACTAGAGCGAACCCGGTGGATTGGGTAAAGTAGCTGCTATATGGGTCGGTGGACAGACCCTGATTATTACAACTGAGTGAAGAGATAAAAGGATGAAGTTGAGACTGGACGGAAAAAAGGGAAATGTATTTAAGCACCAAAATGGACTGAGAAATTCCGGGATTGACTTAAATGAAAAGGCTATTATGACAAAGGTGTTAAGCTTATGTAGCACGTGGGATTGGTAAGAGAAGTTGAAAAGATAAAAATAAAGGAAAGGTGCCCGGAGACGGTACCGAGAAGTCGATTGAGATTTATATGGAGTACAATTTTGGAAAGATCAGAAGGTATCGAGGAAGAGGAATGAACGAAGAGTGGTAGTGCTCAAGTTGAGTGACTATTCTACTCTGGTACTTAAGATTGCTGTATAAAGGAAAGCAGTGAACAAACGCAAAAAGAAAAGGTTTAAGAATGCGCGGGGAAAAGTATGTTGATAAGCGTAACCTATCCCAAATAAATTATCTTCGCTATGGACGAAGGAGGCACTATGTCAGGAAATTGCTAGAAAAGTAATGCCATTAGCTAACCCTAAACTCACATACTATAGCGCGGCCATTTGGGGCCATGTGGTAAAGAATTATAAAGTGACTAGACCAGCAATGTAAGGACACAGTGGGGTATTTCTAACTGAGCGCCAACCGCGAGAACTTTTGATATAAAATGAAGTGATTCAGCCGTATATGATTGACCAGCTTATGAGCTAGAAAGAGAAATAAAATGAATTGAGATACATGACGATGTGATTTTACATCAATTGAGGTTTATGAAGAGTGTCAGAGATGGTGCTGTATGATGCATAAACGTTATCTGAAATAGAATATCCTCAAGAAAAGTAATAGGTATTAAGAGATTCACGTTGAACTCGACCAATATCTTCCAAAACATCCTTGCTACCATTACCAAGTTCTGTAAGAAGAACAGATAGACATATGTTATCTTTCGGAAGGTCATGTAGACTGACGTCAAGTCGAAAGAAAAGGCTAGCATTAAGTAACCTATAGATTATCAAGATGAGAACGATTGAAAAGAGACCTTTATTAAGGATATATGATCGGATTATCAAGTAAAGGTTGTAAGTATTTCTTGAAAACATAATTGGGGATAGAGTATCCATAGATTAGGAGGAACCCTGGGGATGCACAAAGGATGGAATTAACCCTAATAAAGACATTGTGAATTCAGATGATATAAGTTGGATTGACTAAGGCAACAATAACCTTTAAGGATTCATTGGAAGGAGTTTCAGAAGGTACGTAAACAGAATTGTTATCGGATTGATTAGTGATATTTTAATATACCCTGTACCTAGAAAATACAGGAGGAATAATGAGGATGACCTAAGAAATCTTATAAGGAAAAGGGTAATATTTTGAGTATCAAAAAAATAGAATTATGGTAAGGAATGTACTACAATAATAATAATAATAATGCCAGGTGAGGCATGTGTGAGACCATGAGGAAGTATGGACTGAACCAAATAAAGGTTGAGATTATCCTAAAACAAGAAAGAATTAAGGGAAGAAATATCCTAGGTATGATTAGGAGTAACTGTGATAAAATTCCCACGAAAAGGTGAAGGCAATGACTTATGGAAAAAGACTGATAGATACTTTTCTCCTTCAGCAGAGCTTAAGGGAAAATGCTTTCACCCAATAGTGATGGGAATGAGGTAGAAAAAAAAATTGAGTTGGAATAGATCCAAAGAACATTGATTACAAGAAATTTTTATTATCAGGAAAGGCCAATGAGGTGGCCGACACTTTAAGTATAGAGGAGTAATTATAAATGCTCATGCCCAAGCAACAGAATGATATTTGGAAGGACCTTGAAAGTCATATTGGAGTGGAGGAATTTACATTCCTTCCGGTGATTGTGCAAGAATCGACGGTAATAATAATTGAAGTAAAGATTTTTTTCCTGATATCGTCTTAAGCAAATTACACACTTTAGGAGTACCTATTTTGAGGTAAACCAGGACCATGATACAAAATGACCAATTAAATCGTTAAGTTTCCAGTCTTCTACTGAAGATACATGATTAATAATTTCATCAACCTGTCATAGCTGCGATGCTTGAAACTCTTCTGCAACTTTATTTGCTTCATTAATATCTACATCAAGTTCGGGAAGTATTCCTATGGATAAGGAATAGGGTTTATTTTGTCTTCCTAGAGGATTTTGATCTAATAATTATGAAACCCGTATGATTAGCTATTAAAGCACTATGTCAATGACAAACGATAGTGATTCAACAATGGACTACATTAATATAGTGGTGCTTCTTCTGAGAAATTAGGTGATAACGACCGTGGAGATGTCGGAGTGAAAAACAGAAATAGATTGTATTGGATCTAAGTTAGAGAAATCGTCAAGGTTCATTTCGGATGGTTTAATTTTGGAATGATGTGATGCCTGAAATAAATGATAATGCTATGATGGTTCATAAAGAAATTATAGTCGAAATAGAAACAAGATGACTGATGAAAGAAATGTAGGGTTGAGGACATAAAAGGAATAAAGTTTGAGGAATAATAAGGGAGTTAGATATGCGGATTCCTGAGAAACCCCAGCAATAAAGCTAGAAAAGTATGAAATTGACATGTCAAAGGTTGTTGGTCACAACGGAAAGTTGAAATTGAAAGTATGAATGACACACAGATTAACTCCCTATAAGTTGGGGGAATCGGGGAAATTTGGAATAGATTGGTTGAGTAATAAGGAAACTCATGGAACGAGGAAATGAGAATTTAGTTGGTTGAACAAAGGGAAGTTTGACCCCAAAAATGTGATGCTTATTGAATACATGTGACGGGATACCAATAGGGAATACCAAGTACAAAGGACATCCCAATAATGAGATGACGGTGGAGATAAATAACAGAATTGAAGAAGAATCAGATGATAAGAAGGATGTGATTGATAAAGTAATTATGGAATGTGAAGCAAGGAATGTTATGAATGGATTAATGAATGGGCTTTCTAACGAATTCTCGGGATGACAACCTGATAGTGTTAGTATTATAAATATGAAAAAGCTAGTAGCGTGGCATGGAATGTCAGTAACAATGATATCAAGCGAGAAACCTAAGATTTAACCTGAAAGGTTGAAGGATTTGCAAAAGTGAGTGTTGCTAAGATTGAACAAGAGTATAGGTCCATAGAATGATGGACGGGGCAGTGAGGATATGTTGACACGTGAGATTACGATAAAGTAGTATTTGATACGAATATGATTATTTTTCTTCTCTGATGAACCTCTATAGTTCAGAGGTCAATTCTAAGTATGATATTTTGCAATCATGAAAATTTTCTATAATTCTTTGAAATTCTTTTCTTCTCTTCTCTATTAATAATCTTCTTTATGAATTGAGAAGAACAACCCTTTAAGGAGGGGAGGTACTGCTACGTGACTATCTGTCTGTGTGATAGAAATCTAAGTGGAATACCATGACTTGTTTAATTGCGTGTCAAGTATTAAAGGCTGGCCCCCTTCTGTACTAACTATGCAATATAACAAATGTTCATTGATCATAATGATCTCTCAATAAATCTTTCCACTTCTCTATATTGATCGAGATTGCGAAGATTAAAGCGATCAAAAAATGCATAGTGCGAGTGAGGTTATCTCCGAATTCGCAACGTGATAGTGATACCAAAGTCATTGCAGATACCAATAGGGATAATAGTATATGACTGAGTAAGAGCATAACCTGGATAGTGTATTGTGCGAAAAGTAGCAAAGTTGATGGAAAAATGATAAAGTGTGTGTTGTAGCACCAGTAGATGTGCTGAGAAAGGATTGGAATGTTTAAAGATCAACCGGGGAACTGGAAAGCGAAATGACAAACAAAT
The DNA here is from genome assembly GCA_036435485.1 of Saposhnikovia divaricata. Classification (NCBI taxonomy): domain Eukaryota; kingdom Viridiplantae; phylum Streptophyta; class Magnoliopsida; order Apiales; family Apiaceae; genus Saposhnikovia; species Saposhnikovia divaricata. Next base: position 21,331,287 of record JAZHRN010000131.1, read on the forward strand.
ACCAAACTGTTTCCTACCTGATTCCGGGACGGAATCCTTTTGAGCAGGGGAGACTGTAAGAACCTAGATTTTTGGTAGAATTAAAACTTTATTATGTATTGGAGTATGAATGAATAGTGGTTACGACTACAACGTATCAGTGGTTTAATAAATGAATATTTGACGGATTTGGATTTAAATGTTTATATGCCATGAACAATACAATTGATTGACAACTTAGATCAGAATAATCTATCTCCTAGAAAGTAAGATAGGGTATTCCAAAGGGGAAGGAAATATTCTCCGGTCATCCAAATCGATATCTAGTATAAGTCCAGTGGTTCCGTAAAAGGGTTAAGGAACGCTCGAGAAAGCGCGAGAACATTTTTCTAATTATAAGAATTAAAGAGAAAATAACCAATGAATAGTGTTTTTGGTGGAAATTGGAATATTATCAGACGACACTATATAGGAGTATTCGGAACGGATTTCTGAATTCGTATTAATGACCGATAAGCAGTATAAGTGTATGTAAACGATATCAGATTCAAAAAAATAGCACTTTTATTTTCTCCGAGATCTCCCCAGACACTGAATGATTTAATGATTTAATATAAATATTTAAGGAATTTAATTCAAGAATTATTAAGGAGGATTAAAGATGTTAGCAAAAATATCAAGGAGGTTTCCGGTAAAACCCTAACTAGAAATGCTTGAGATATTCCTCCGAACGATCAATCAAATTGAGCAATAACCGGAAAAAGAAACAAGTAGAGGATCAAGATGCATGCATGTGCAAGTGGATATGGTCAAGTAACCAAGCAGTTACAAAGCTAACCAACAACATTAGAAACCAAACCATTTAGTTAGCTTAAACACCTCATCTCACCACAAAACACTAACACTTGGAAAGGATGATGCATGGGATGACTTAGGCACTTTAATAAAGCTACTTTAGCAAGATATTATCCAAGGCAACACAATAATACAAGAGAAACAAGCCAACAAAAAATCAAAAACTCCACCTTTCCCCCATTTAGAGCCATTCGGCTTTTACTAAAATTCAAGAACAAGAATCAAGCTTCCAACCCTTGTTTGATCTTGAGATTATTATGGTAAGTACTATATTTCATATCATAGTTATCCTCCAAATTTCAGCCTTAGATTCCACTTCTTTCATTTTCAAATAAATCATCAAAGATGATGATGAATAGTATTTTCAAGAACTAATCTTTGATTTCTTTTTTTCCTTGGTTGATCTAAGCTATATTAAGGATATACAAGGACTAGATCAAGCTTAGTAAGGCCTTTTCATACTCCAAAGAAGGTATACCACTTGAAACCCTAGATCTTACTTTGAGTTATATGCATGTTCTTGATGGTTTTAGATTAGTTATGATTATGGTGTTGTTATAAGCATGATTATGTAGATAGTTTGGTGGATCTAAGTAATATGATGATTATGATGGTGAAGTGAGATGTTCTTGGACTTATAAGACAAGTATTATGTGTATAAGATGTTTGATATGCCCGGTGTGGCTTGGTTGTGATGAAACGAATTTAGAAACGTTCGATTTATAGCCATCGTAATGCCGAAATTTCGTTAACCCTTGAAACTCGTGCTTAGCTGTAGCCATAAGTCACTGAACTTGATAAGTATATGACATACCCTTGAAGATCTCGAGTCATAGATCATTTTGGCATGAGAATCGAAGCAAACGGACTTTCGGTTTAGGAGTTATGGTCAAATTAGTAAAAGTAATTCGAAACCGTAAGTGCGAGTTCGTAACTGAAATTGAACCCCCTTAATATTACTAATTCAGTGGCGAATCTTGATAATTAAATATTAGAGATCATAAGGAAGGTGTGAGAGGAAACCTAATGTCAAACGGATCTTTTTCGATTTTATAAAAATGTTCGAATCAGGATTAAGTACGAATGAACCCCTAAAAAGAACAAGTGGTTATCACTTTGGAAAATCACTTAGAAAACGATCAATAAACCTCGAGGTATAATCTATTTTAGTAAACGACCGACCTTAGCACTTTTGGGGTATAAGTACCTACCAAGGGTAAGTGTAATGACATGCCTTAATAACGAACAAATGTCGGGCCATAACGGTGATAAAAAGGGTTACACTAGAGGGTGTATAACGAGATAACTTGAAAACGTGTCTTAATCTATGTTAAGTATATACTTAGCCTTTTAAAAGTGTTAAGTGATTAATCTCGAATACTTTGATTGTTTATAGATCACCGAGCTGACCCAGGACAAGCTACCCCTATTCGACTACCAGGCAAGTTTCCAATACTTTGGAACTGTTGTTGTGATAATATATATAATTGAATGTTGTTATACATATGTCATAGCATGCATGCCTACTTTCAAATTTACATTTTGATACTTGTTCCCTGATTGATGTTGGCTTATAAGTTAGATACAAGATATACTAATTATAAGCCATATATTGCAAAGACCCTTAGTGAAGGGCATATGATCTCATTCTTTTAATGAAGATCGGCAGTCTGTATGTTGTAATATAGAGATAGTCATGGAAACACGGAGGGATTCTAGTGACAGATTATTTGAGGAATTTTATTTATGAACATTATTTATATTTCCATAAATATTAATTACGTGGAAATTATTCGAGGAATGTTATTTGAATATTCATTCGAGATTATTTATTTAATAAATATTATTTTGAATATTCATTTGAGGCTATTGATTTAGATGAATATTATTTTGGAATATTCATTTGAGTTTATTTATTTAACGAATATTATTTTGAATATTCATTTGAGCTTTATTTCTTCAATGAATATTATCTTGAATATTCATTTAAGGTTGATTAAATTATCGGATATTATTTGAATATTTATTCGAGGAATTATTTATTTAATGAATATTCTCATATGTTATTCGAGGATTACTTTGAGCAATATTTCATATTAAAAATATTCTTTAAATATTTATGAGTTAATAAATATTCTTTGAATATTTATATAATTCTTTTAACTAGTTTTAAAATATATTATTTATTCAAATATTATCCTTGCCCTTCAAAAATTATGTAAAATATTTTTGAGTCTTATTATGACTATTTTTATCGAGGGGAGGTTCCCGAAACTCCATTCTTCATTCGAATCTATCTTCCAAATTATAAGGGAACCTTACCTGAGGGCTGTTATTTATTTTTGTTTGACTTCCCGGTCGTAAATCTTTTGAAACTATTATTTGCACTCGCAACTTGGTTGCTATTCATCAAATTGAGTCTTGGTATTACTTCCTCATCATTTGAGGGGTAAGATTGTTGGAACAAGTCGATATCCATCAACAAGCAACGGCTTTGGAAATATTGGTGAATTTTCCTTTCCAACTAGATACGACTACTTTGTGGAGTCTTATCAACAAGTATTATACTTGGGGAAATGGGGACGAACTTTACGTTTCAGAGTCATGGATGTTATTCGAACTAGGAGCCGTGTAAGTGGCCGAGTGGCGCCGTTCCAGCAATGGCCCAACCGTTGGTCGGGGGGTTCCAGAGGGCGGTAGACAAGTAAATCCGTCATTGCTTCCTTCTACATGTAAAGAACAAAGATGGAAAGTATAACATGCGACTGATCATCGTAAATGTTATGGCTTCTGGCGCGTCAATGCTCCAGTATTAGTTCATCTTTCAAAGTTAGAAATTTTCTGCAACATTATCAGTATTTGAAAGAACCCTAATTTTTGGTAATATTTCCTTTTATTTAATATCTTGTGACTTTGTCATTATGGAACCTTTCTAGTCATCCCTGTTGATTAATAGAATTGATTGTCTGAGAAACTGCGTTGTTGCATTTATTATGTAAGATAAAAAGGAAGATTGTGAAGGCAGGAGTCTTATTGTTAGTAAGATTTATAAAACTTGGGATTTGAGAATGATTAGAGTATTAAAAGAATTATTAAGAATTGTGACGAGGAATTATGGATATTCGAGGGATTTACACAATTAAGTACTTAAGGAATTATAGGGGAAATCTCTACGCGACAAAATATTATTACGAGAGATTAGTTAGGATACGATACGAATTAAAGATTAAATGACAAGCATTGATGGAAGAATAATGATACAAGGAGTAGTATTGCATGCAAGTCCCATGCAACCAAGTGGTTAGAAATCAAGCAAACTAGTTAGCAATTGGAAGATGAATAGTACCTAGTTACTTGCTTTTTCAAAAAGAGGGACAAGTAGTACACATGCCCATGCTTGCTAGTACTTGCCTATACATACATGATATGTATCACCCAACCTAACTTAACATCAATTATTCAACAACATAACACACAAAACCAAAAACACAAACTCTTCCCCCCCTTGCTATCTTGCTCTCGGCCAAAGAAAAAGGAGGAGAAGAAAAATTCTTCTTCCCCCTCTTCCATCACTCATAAATCATAACATAAATCCTAGGCCATCTCCATCATCTAGACAAGGTATGTTAGTAATTTCAAGCCATTTCATCCACCCAATTTCAAGTTAAAAATTGTTAAACCTTGGGTGAATAGTAACTATGTTTGATTTTCTTTAAGATCTTGGATTGTAAGTGTTGTAGGAGACCATTTAAGGTGTTGTTGAGTTGTGAAAAGCTTATCCAAGGCCCCTAGGTGCTCAAGAAGGTATAAAAATCTCAAACCCTCTTGGTTATGTATTATTTATAATGTGTGGTAGTAGATCCATGTGTTTGTGAGCTAATCTTGGTTGTATATGTATTGGATGACATGGATCTTGAGTTTTGATGTTGAGATTGTGACTTTTATGATTATGGATAATATATATATCTCCATGAGTGTTATGAACCATGAGCTAAGTGAATTAAGTGTTGATTGTGTTGTGGAAGTGTGAAAAATGGTTGATCTAAGTAGTATGTGCTTGCTGAGTTTTGTCCAGGAGCATTGACCTGTATTGTAACACGGATTTGAACCCCCAAATGTTGTCCCCTGATGTCCTACCATATATTGTTGGAAAGATAATTGAATGTAGTTTCTGGAAATGTAAGGTTCATGGTTAGGTGATGTATAGATTTTAAGTTATGGCCGAAGGAGTGAATTGTGTTTCTGGATTCCAGACTGCACTAAGTGACCCCCTTGTGAACCTTGTTTAAACCCCTAAAAATATATGTGGGATCATGGAAAAAATGCTAGAGTAAAATTCGCGCAAGGGAAAAAGTCGATTAGTGGAACATGATTATAGGGTTAATGGTTATTATTCGAATGAGGTAACTAAATTAAGTCGATTAAGTGACGAGCGTAATCGAGTGATGACATGAACCTATAGTGGGGCTAGAGAGTCATAAGACGAAGTCGTTAAGTTAATTTCATACCCCCCTAAACTCCGTAATTAAAGAGATATTGTTAAGGTACTAACGAGCGGTTATTGCTTATGTATAGATCGTTCGACTCCGCACGCTCGACCACCCCAACCAAACCAAGGCAAGTTTACTTTTCAAAACTTATCCATATACAAGGACTTTCACTATTGTGTTTGTAGTTTTCAATTATATCAAATGCTATGTTTATCGAAGTATTGATGCAATTGAAATTGTATAAGTACATATATGTTTGTACCCCTTGAACTTAGATTGAAATGTTTTCTTCGGACAACGACTCTAGCAATAGAGGTCGTAGCGGTCCGTATATACTATTGACCGGGGAGCGGTATACTATTATATCGTATCTAGTTTGCGAAAACCCGAAGGGTCATTCGGGTAGTATCGTATACTTGAGTAACTATTGTTATATCTTCGTAAATACTCGAAACCCTATCTTGGATTAAAAGTTTATTTTATCGAATAATTATTTTATTAATTATTAATATTAAATCTTAAAATATTATTTATTAATTATTGTTCATTATTTAAAGACAAAGTTAATCCAAGATACATTTTAATACTTTCAAACTCGAACTCTTTCGAACTCAAAACATTTTCGAAAACCCCCGGTCAGATTCTGCTTCTTGTATGATTTCAAGAATCATCGGTCGACTGATGTCGGACCTCAATTACTCTGTTTTCAATCAAAATCAAGTTTTAAAAGAAAAAGAAAAAGGGACTCTGGCAGGTGTGGGAACCGTTGACGAACGATTCCCGGGATATGTAAGCGGCCGTGAGCCAGGCGGTCCATCAATTATTATTCCGGCCCAGGTGTTGCCGAAGGATGATTACGGATGTAGTTTTCATCGAGGGTGATTACGGATGTAGTTTTCACCCGAGGGATAGTTATGGATGTAGTTTTTATCCTTCTACCGGTAGAGAAGACCCGCGGATTATTGGACTTGGATGTGGCGACTGATCATCGTCAATCCTTGTCAGGTTTTGTGTTTTCTTTAAGTCCCATTCCTCCATTTTGGAAAAATGCTTTGACACTGCTTCTTAGGCTTTTGTGCCAAGTAGCCGATAGTGTTCTATTTTGATGAGAAAGATGTTGACTCAATGCAGTATCTAGAACTGCAAGTTTATTTTGAAAACAAGGGCACATATTGTTGCACCTTCGAGATTTATTAACTATGATAAGTGATTTTATATCTGATTGATACAAACAAGTTTATCAACTGCCAATCATATGAAATGTTATATTGCTTACCTTATACATATATTTCTTGCGGAGCTATAGTTGCTCACTCTTGCTTGTTTTCAAATTTTACAAACACAACAGCTAAGCGAAATGGCAAGAACCAGACAGACTGCTCGAAAGCAGGTGACTAGACCCGAGCCAGCACTTGAGATTCCACCGGTAGGCCCCATTAGCCGGATTGGTTGGCAGTTTTTGTTAGTTCGTTTTATTTATCAGTACGACCTGTGCAAGGCAGTGTATCGTAACAAACTTTCAAGCCGCCAACTTCGCTTCATATCGAAGTGTTGCTGGTAGCATAAATACTATTTAATTCGGTCTGTAATAACTCTGATAATTTTATTACTGTTTAATCAATGTGTGACGTTTCTGAGGCTCTAACCTATGTGTGTGTGTGCGGTGTGAGTTTATTGTGGGGTCGATGGCTGTGTTATTTATATTATGTGCAAGAACAGGTATGTTATTAATGGAAAATGGACCGTGAGCGCCTAGATCTCCGACCCCGGATCCGGGGGCGTCACAGAAATGGTATCAGAGCGAGGTTACAGTTCTCAGAAACGATAGTAATTTAAGAAAGCAACCCTAATAATAATAACAATAACGATAACCCTAATAACAACTTTAATAACACTTAGAACTCTCATCGAGTTTGTAGTCGGGTTATCGGATATAGCCCTGACTTTAAGGCCCGTGAGGGAACTACTCCTAAACCTTTCTTCTATGGTTAGTGACCCACCTTATTTCCCTTGTGTAGATGGAGGAGATACCAGACCCTGAGGATTTCGAGAGAGAGCATGATGAGGCACTGATGCGAGATACCGAGGATCCTGAGGAGGATATGGGTGCTGACTCCGAGCTTGGCCCCTGGATTACACTGATAGAGGATACTGATGATGAGGATCCCGTTGAGGAGCCCTTTGAGCCTGAGCCTGAGCCAGAGCCTGTTACCCCATCTCCTGTAGCTACTGATGAGGAGAGTGTGAGATCCGGTGAGGGTCGTGTTGTGTCACCCCCACCTTCTCCACAGACATCTAGCCCTGTTTCATCAGACGGTGACTCCGAGGATGATACTTCTGGCGAGGAGGAGCTTGACCCTACCCCTGCTACTGCTCCTGCTGCTGCTGCTGCGGCACCTACTCCTGTTCCTGTCATACCACCTCCACCGATGGACCTACCCCCAGTGTCGGGTACTGAGCACGCTTACGTGGTACAGTTCCTGACCCGAGACTTACTATCTGCAGAGGTCCGACTTAACGAGGCGAGGCGGGCACTAGTGGAGGAGCGCGAGGCGCGCTTGAGGATCCAGGCTGAAATGAGGACCGCTGTTGCTAGGAGGACTAGGGCTCGACTCCATAGGATTGAGAGGAGGAGCCATGATAGGATTCTTGGTTTAGGGATCCGCGGGGGCGGAGTGATCCAGGCTAGGGATGCTAGGCGTGTTGTGCGTCGTGCATTTGCCCGAGTGAGGACCTTGCTCCGTCGCGGCGCGGCCCCGTGATGTGTTAGTGATAGCTCAGTCCCCTAGGTTCAGATGACATTAGTGTGTCGATTTTGCGGGATAGTAGACTTGTGCAGTGGTATCCTTTCTGACCAGTGGATGAGTAGACTGACCTACAAATATGTAGATGTGACTTCGGATAGTATGTACGGATGTAGCCCTACTTTTGTGTAGCCTGACTATTCGGATGATGTACTTGTATTGTTCCACTTTTGCTAGACTTTGACATCGGAACTATGTATTTGGCTCTAACATCCAAACTTTGTGATAACCATTGTACCGTACTTATTTAGTTTCAGTTTCCTCAATATTGCCTCAACTGCTTTACTTTCCGATGCCATGCTTTACTGTTTTGATATACAACTATGATTATACAATTGCTACAAGCCACAAATACAACCATGCTGGTTCAAATTTTCGATATGCGATTTCAAATTGTTTTCTAAAATTTCCAAAAATGTTCCTACAATCTTTAAAAATAAAATTAAAAAAAAAAAATTTGTTTTGAAATTTTGAAAAAAAAAATATATATTTTTGAGGTTTCGAAGTTTTGAAAACTCTTGTAAATGTTTTCGCATCCCAAAGGGATTTTTCCCCAAAAATGTTTGACATTTTATCTCCAACATCGGATTATTAAAACTTTTGCAACTTCCACCCTTATGGGAAGGAAGGATACGCTCCTGACCCGTGCAAACGCTGTCAGGTAATTGGAAAACCCTAACCCCTTTCTTGTTTTATTATCAGAATCATGCCACCCAGAAGAATGAACACCCGAGCTCACCCGATCAGTTCTGAGGGCCAGGGTAGCCACCATGGAACCGGAGGCCACCAGAACCATGAAGGGGAGAATGCCAACCTGAGTGAGAATGAGGGCAACAATCATAACTTGTTTGATGAATCAGAGTATGAAGAAGAAGAAGCTGGTGATGACACCCGAGAGGTAGAACATCCTAGGGGAGGCCCTATGGAACAGTTCATGGAGTTACTTAGGCAGAACTTGGACCGTCCCCCAGTTCAGCAACCACCCCAAAATTCTAATGCTAATGCTTTCCGGAACTTCAAATCCCTGAAACCCCCAGAATTTAAAGGAACTGCCGACCCGGTCGAGGCAAGGGCCTGGCTGAAGGAAATGGAAAAATCTTTCGAGATACTAGGTGTCGCTGAGGAGCAGAAGACTGTTTTCGCCACTTACCTTCTGAAGGGTGAGGCGAACTATTGGTGGGAAGCTAAGAAGAATTTGGAAGGAAGAGGTGTAGTGACCTGGGAGAGATTTAGCGAGCTGTTCTTGGAGAAGTACTTTCCTAGGTTCATGGAGACACAAATGGAGCTGAAGTTTTTGGAACTGAAGCAAGAAAACATGACGGTGGCCGAGTATGAGGCCAAATTTACTGAGCTGTCGAGGTTTGTGCCGGAATATGTGAACTCTGAGGCAAAGAGGGCCCGAAGGTTTTAATTAGGGCTAAAACAATGGATTCAGAATCGTGTGGCGGTTCTTGAGCTGACGGACTATGCCACCCTGGTATAGAAAGCATCAATTGTTGAGGCTGGGAGTGAACAGATGCAGAAGGAGAGAGAAGGAAAGAAGAGGAAGTTTGATAGTCGAAAGGGAAACTCTGCAGGTGGGAGCTTTCCGAGCAAATTTAAGCGAGGAACGATGTCCCAACCCAGCGGAAACTTTGGAACCAAGAGAGCTGAAAGTTGGAGTGTGGGCAAGAGCGGCCGACCACAGGGATCGTCTTACTCTACCCCATCCCGAGCCCAACCCCCAGAATGTAATAAATGTGCCTGCAAGATGTGAAGTGCTTCAAGTGTGGGCTGACAGGGCACTATGCTAACGCCTGTCGCGGAACTAGTAACAACCCGAGTGCTGGAGGTAATTGCTTCAAGTGTGGGAAACCAGGGCACCGAATGAGGGAATGTATGTCCTCTGGGCCAGCTGCAACGAGAGTGAGTGGAACTACTTCTAACAAGGCCCCTACTACAAGAACTTTTAACATGACGGTGCAGGATGCCGTGAGGAACACGGATGTGATTGCAGGTACTCTACTACTCAACTCAGTTAAGGCAAATGTTTTATTTGATTCGGGAGCTACCAAGTCTTTCATATCTCTAGATTTTGTATGTCAGTTAGGCCTTAAGACTGAACCATTGAAAGATAGATTGCAAATAGAGATAGCTAATCATAAAATTATTCCCGTTAGCCAAGTATGTCCAGGTTGTGACCTAGAAATAGAAGGGCGACACTTTCGGGTAGACTTAATACCTTTTAAACTAGGGGAGTTTGACGTTATAGTAGGTATGGATTGGTTAACAACCCACGGAGCCCAGATTGATTGTGTCAAGAAAAAAGTAAGTTTGAGACTGCCAGGGGACGAGGAAGTAGTGTTTAGTGGGAAACGGCAAAACCAAAAGTTCCTGACTATAATTCAAGCTAAGAAGCTGTTACGTAAAGGATGCGAAGCCTATTTAGCCTATGTGAAGGATACCAAGAAAGAGGCACCAAACCTACAGGAAATCCCTGTCGTGAATGAGTTCGCGGACGTATTTCCGGATGATCTTCGAGGACTACCACCTGATAGAGACATCGAGTTCGCTATAGACTTAGTTCCGGGTACGGCCCCAATTTCGAAAGCCCCATATCGGCTAGCCCCAGTGGAGATGAAAGAGCTAGCCACTCAGTTACAAGAGTTGTTGGATAAAGGGATGATAAGACCTAGTGTGTCACCGTGGGGAGCCCCGGTGTTATTCGTGAAAAAGAAGGATGGTAGTATGAGATTATGTATAGACTACAGGGAGTTGAACAAGGTGACTATAAAGAATAAGTATCCCTTGCCCAGGATAGATGACCTGTTTGATCAATTGAAAGATGCAGTTTACTTCTCTAAAATTGATTTGAGGACCGGGTATCACCAGTTAAAGATTAAACCAGAAGATATACCAAAGACGGCCTTTCGCACCCGGTACAGACACTATGAGTTCCTAGTGATGTCATTTGGGTTAACGAATGCCCCTGCAGCTTTCATGGATTTAATGAATCGAGTCTTCAAGAAGTACTTGGACAAGTGTGTTATAGTCTTCATCGATGACATCTTGATTTATTCCAAGACGAAGGAGGAACATGCAGAGCACTTGAGGATTGTATTGGGAGCATTGAGAGAAGAAAAGTTGCACGCTAAGTTCTCGAAGTGTGAATTTTGGTTGAAGGAAGTTCAGTTTTTAGGGCATGTGATTAGCGAACAAGGCATTCTAGTGGACCCAGCCAAAATAGAGGCTGTATCAAATTGGGAAAGACCAACCACTCCGACAGAGGTGAGAAGTTTCATAGGACTGGCTGGCTACTATAGGAGATTTGTCTAAGACTTTGCAAAGATAGCAGCCCCTTTGACCCGACTAACTCGCAAGACCGAGAAGTTTGTGTGGACTGAAAAATGCGAAGAGAGCTTCCAAGAGTTGAAAAAGAGGTTGGTGATAGCACCAGTACTAGCCCTACCTGATGATAAGGGAGATTTTGTGATTTATAGCGACGCATCCCATAAAGGTTTAGGGTTTGTGCTTATGCAGCACGGTAAAGTGATCGCGTATGCATCCAGACAACTTAAGGAGTATGAGATAAGATACCCCACCCATGATTTGGAATTAGCAGCGATAGTTTTTGCATTGAAGATCTGGAGACACTATCTTTACGGAGAAAAGTGTGAAATCTACACGGATCACAAGAGCTTAAAGTACATGTTCACTCAGAAAGAGTTAAACATGAGTCAAAGGAGATGGCTAGAGCTAATTAAAGATTATGATTGTGAGATTCATTATCACCCAGGGAAGGCCAACATAGTGGCCGATGCACTTAGCCGAAAGGAGAGGCTTAAGATGATAACGTCCGTGGACGAGTTGATCAAGGACCTTGAGAAGCTGGAGATTGAAGTGAGGTTACCAGGAATTGGACAAGAGAGTCCAATGGAGATAAAAGTCCAACCACCGCTATTGGAAAAGATTAAGTTATGCCAGGAAAAGAAGATAGAAGAAGAAAAGAATTCGATGGAGAAAATTTTGACTGGCGAGGAAATTAAGTGTGAGAAGGACGGGAATGGAATTATGAGGTACGCATCTAGGATATGGATCCCGAACGTTCAAGAATTAAAAGACGAGATTTTGCAAGAGGCTCATAGTTCAAGGTACTCAATTCACCCTGGAGGCACTAAGATGTATAGAGATTTAAGAGAATACTATTGGTGGCCAAATATGAAGAAGGACGTGGCAGAGTGGGAAAGTAAATGCTTGACATGTCAAAGAGTGAAGGCCGAACACCAGAGGCCCAGTGGATTGTTGCAACCCTTAGAGATACCCGAGTGGAAGTGGGAGCAAATTGCGATGGACTTTGTGGTCGGATTACCAAGGACCAAGACTAATCATGATGCCATTTGGGTAATTATCGATAGGTTGACCAAGTCAGCACATTTTCTTCCAATCAACGAGAGATATACTATCGACAAGCTGGCGGATATTTATTTAAAGGAGATTGTGGTTAGGCACGGGGTTCCTGTGAGCATTGTATCAGATAGAGACCCAAGATTCAACTCCAGGTTCTGGAGAAGTTTTCAGGATTGTGTGGGGACCAAGTTAAACATGAGTACTGCATACCATCCCCAAACAGACGGACAGAGTGAGAGAACCATCCAGACCATCGAGGACATGTTGAGGGTATGTGCCATTGATTTTAAGGGAAGTTGGGATGACCACTTGCCGTTGATCGAATTTTCCTACAACAACAGTTACCATGCGAGTATAGGCATGCCCCCATATGAAGCTTTATACGGACGAAGATGTCGGTCTCCCTTGTGTTGGGAAGAAGTTGGAGAGCGGAAGATTTTAGGACCTGAACTGGTCCAACAGACAAGAGAAACCATCGAGCTCATAAGAGGACGGCTGGTAGCGGCCCAAGACAGACAGAAGAAGTATGCGGACCAGACCCGCAAGGACAAAGAATATGAGGTAGGAGAGTTTGTGATGTTGAAGGTATCACCGTGGAAAGGATTGATGAGATTTGGTAAGAAGGGAAAACTAAGCCCGAGATTTATTGGACCTTTTGAGATCTTGAAACGAGTTAGGAAGTTAGCCTATGAATTGGCTTTACCTCCGAGCTTACAGCAAGTACATAATGTGTTCCATGTGTCCATGCTACGACCATACCATACCGACTTCCGACATGTAATAGAAAATGATCAAGTGGATCTGCAACCAGACTTAACATATGTAGAGCAACCCGTAGAAATCATGGATAGAAAAGAACAGGTGCTGAGGAACAAGGTTGTCAAATTAGTGAGATTTTTGTGGAGGAATCAGAATGTCGAAGAATCAACATGGGAACTAGAGAGCGCGATGCGTGAAAAGCACCCCCAACTGTTTTCAACCTGATTCCGGGACGGAATCCTTTTAAGGAGGGGAGTCTGTAAGAACCCTAATTTTTGGTAATATTTCCTTTTATTTAATATCTTGTGACATTGTCATTATGGAACCTTTCTAGTCATCCCTGTTGATTAATAGAATTGATTGTCTGAGAAACTGCTTTGTTGCATTTATTATGTAAGATAAAAAGGAAGATTGTGAAGGCAAGAGTCTTATTGTTAGTAAGATTTATAAAACTTGGGATTTGAGAATGATTAGAGTATTAAAAGAATTATTAAGAATTATGACGAGGAATTATGGATATTCGAGGGATTTACACAATTAAGTACTTAAGGAATTATAGGGGAAATCTCTACGCGACAAAATATTATTACGAGAGATTAGTTAGGATACGATACGAATTAAAGATTAAATGACAAGCATTGATGGAAGAATAATGATACAAGGAGTAGTATTGCATGCAAGTCCCATGCAACCAAGTGGTTAGAAATCAAGCAAACTAGTTAGCAGTTGGAAGATGAATAGTACCTAGTTACTTGCTTTTTCAAAAAGAGGGACAAGTAGTACACATGCCCATGCTTGCTAGTACTTGCCTATACATACATGATATGTATCACCCAACCTAACTTAACATCAATTATTCAACAACATAACACACAAAACCAAAAACACACACTCTTCCCCCCCTTGCTATCTTGCTCTCGGCCAAAGAAAAAGGAGGAGAAGAAAAATTCTTCTTCCCCCTCTTCCATCACTCATAAATCATAACATAAATCCTAGGCCATCTCCATCATCTAGACAAGGTATGTTAGTAATTTCAAGCCATTTCATCCACCCAATTTCAAGTTAAAAATTGTTAAAGCTTGGGTGAATAGTAACTATGTTTGATTTTCTTTTAGATCTTGGATTGTAAGTGTTGTAGGAGACCATTTAAGGTGTTGTTGAGTTGTGAAAAGCTTATCCAAGGCCCCTAGGTGCTCAAGAAGGTATAAAAATCTCAAACCCTCTTGGTTATGTATTATTTATAATGTGTGGTAGTAGATCCATGTGTTTGTGAGCTAATCTTGGTTGTATATGTATTGGATGACATGGATCTTGAGTTTTGATGTTGAGATTATGACTTTTATGATTATGGATAATATATATATATATATATATATCTCCATGAGTGTTATGAACCATGATCTAAGTGTATTAAGTGTTGATTGTGTTGTGGAAGTGTGAAAAATGGTTGATCTAAGTAGTATGTGCTTGCTGAGTTTTGTCCAGGAGCATTGACCTGTATTGTAACACGGATTTGAACCCCCAAATGTTGTCCCCTGATGTCCTACCATATATTGTTGGAAAGATAATTGAATGTAGTTTCTGGAAATGTAAGGTTCATGGCTAGGTGATGTATAGATTTTAAGTTATGGCCGGAGGAGTGAATTGTGTTTCTGGATTCCGGACTGCACTAAGTGACCCCCTTGTGAACCTTGTTTAAACCCCTAAAAATATATGTGGGATCATGGAAAAATTTGAGAAGCTAGGAAATGCAGGGGTGAAGACCACCCAAAAAGAATTGGTTTAAAATATGAATTTTTGGATTTTATAAAAATGCTAGAGTAAAATTCGCGCAAGGGAAAAAGTCGATTAGTGGAACATGATTCTAGGGTTAATGGTTATTATTCGAATGAGGTAACTAAATTAAGTCGATTAAGTGACGAGCGTAATCGAGTGATGACATGAACCTTTAGTGGGGCTAGAGAGTCATAAGACGAAGTCGTTAAGTCAATTTTGTACCCCCCTAAACTCCGTAATTAAAGAGATATTGTTAAGGTACTAACGAGCGGTTATTGCTTATGTATAGATCGTTCGACTCCGCACGCTCGACCACCCCAACCAAACCAAGGCAAGTTTACTTTTCAAAACTTATCCATATACAAGGACTTTCAATGTTGTGTTTGTAGTTTTCAATTATATCAAATGCTATGTTTATCGAAGTATTGATGCAATTGAAATTGTATAAGTACATATATGTTTGTACCCCTTGAACTTAGATTGAAATGTTTTCTTCGGACAACGACTCTAGCAATAGAGGTCGTAGCGGTCCGTATATACTATTGACCGGGGAGCGGTATACTATTATATCGTATCTAGTTTGCGAAAACCCGAAGGGTCATTCGGGTAGTATCGTATACTTGAGTAACTATTGTTATATCTTCGTAAATACTCGAAACCCTATCTTGGATTAAAAGTTTATTTTATCGAATAATTATTTTATTAATTATTAATATTAAATCTTAAAATATTATTTATTAATTATTGTTCATTATTTAAAGACAAAGTTAATCCAAGATACATTTTAATACTTTCAAACTCGAACTCTTTCGAACTCAAAACATTTTCGAAAACCCCCGGTCAGATTCTGCTTCTTGTATGATTTCAAGAATCATCGGTCGACTGATGTCGGACCTCAATTACTCTATTTTCAATCAAAATCAAGTTTTAAAAGAAAAAGAAAATTGACTCTGGCAGGTGTGGGAACCGTTGACGAACGATTCCCGGGATGTGTAAGCGGCCGTGAGCCAGGCGGTCCATCAATTATTATTCCGGCCCAGGTGTTGCCTAAGGATGATTACGGATGTAGTTTTCATCGAGGGTGATTACGGATGTAGTTTTCACCCGAGGGATAGTTACGGATGTAGTTTCTATCCTTCTACCGGTAGAGAAGACCCGCGGATTATTGGACTTGGATGTGGCGACTGATCATCGTCAATCCTTGTCAGGTTTGTGTTTTCTTTAAGTCCCATTCCTCCATTTTGGAAAAATGCTTTGACACTGCTTCTTAGGCTTTTGTGCCAAGTAGCCGATAGTGTTCTATTTTGATGAGAAAGATGTTGACTCAATGCAGTATCTAGAACTGCAAGTTTATTTTGAAAACAAGGGCACATATTGTTGCACCTTCGAGATTTATCAACTATGACAAGTGATTTTATATCTGATTGATACAAACAAGTTTATCAACTGCCAATCATATGAAATGTTATATTGCTTACCTTATACATATATTTCTTGCGGAGCTATAGTTGCTCACTCTTGCTTGTTTTCAAATTTTACAAACACAACAGCTAAGCGAAATGGCAAGAACCAGACAGACTGCTCGAAAGCAGGTGACTAGACCCGAGCCAGCACTTGAGATTCCACCGGTAGGCCCCATTAGCCGGATTGGTTGGCAGCTTTTGTTAGTTCGTTTTATTTATCAGTACGACCTGTGCAAGGCAGTGTATAACTCTGATAATTTTATTACTGTTTAATCAATGTGTGACGTTTCTGAGGCTCTAACCTCTGTGTGTGTGTGCGGTGTGAGTTTATTGTGGGGTCGATGGCTGTGTTATTTATATTATGTGCAAGAACAGGTATGTTATTAATGGAAAATGGACCGTGAGCGCCTAGATCTCCGACCCCGGATCCGGGGGCGTCACAGTATTGGTAGGGTTGAAAAGTGTCCCAGACTGGGATTACATATTTTTTTTATGCAATTTCCTTTTTATGAGATGTGATGATATCTGGCTCATATTTTTGCATAGCAGATATTTCTACGAAAGATATATTTTGAGTTACCTTGTAACTTCATCGTTTATATTATATTAACACTATGTTCGTTAATGCATGGCATATGGTTTCAAAAATACTTTTGAACTGTTGTATATATTATTGTTCATTATACATTATCGTTGGTGGGCTATTGCTCACCCTTGCTTTATTTTATTATATCACTGCAATAGCTAGAGAAGATAGCCGTCCAAGGCACACTTGGCGCAAGAGCGTGGGAACCGGTTGAGAGTTACCCGCTGATGTAGCTACCATTGCTGAGGAGGAAACTATTGGTACGCTAGTTTTCCGCTTTTAAGCATCGGATATATTTATCCATATAACTTATGTAAATGGATGGCAAAGAGTATGTAAGTTAAATTATTTTGGGTTGTAATCACTCAAACTCGTGATTAATAATATTTGATAGTTACTCTGATTTCATCTCTGGGACTATAACTGACATGTTTTTATGTTGTTGTTTTGGGTCACAGGGTTGTAATTTAAGTTATGTTGGTTTTGTGGATGGAAATTGAGTCCGTAACGACCGGATCCCCAACCCCGGATCTGGGATAGTTACAATTAATCCCGACAATTATAATTAACAACTATAAACTTTCCAAATTAAATCACGGAAATAAAACAATATTCATAATTTACAACATTAATCTAATTACGAAAATTAACACATTAATCTTACAATTTAAATCTAATTAAATTACAATAATTAAATAATTAAAATACGAAAATAAACCATTTTCGTTTTGTCCGACCCACCTCGAAACATCTCCACCATCTCTCTCTCTCTCTCTCTCTCTCAACTTTTATTTATTAAATATGGATTTTACAAGTTTTGATCCTTTTTAAATGAAATAAAACTCTTAAAATCATTTTAAAATACTAAAACACCCAAATTAATTCACCAAAATAATTTTAAAAACTAAATAAATATATAAAGATAATATTACATGAGATTTCATAATTTTGAATAACTCCAATAATTTTATAAAATTGCCAGAGGATCAAAATGTATGATTTAAACACATTTAAATCCTAAAAAATACAAATAAAAATACACAGACTTTCACAGCTCACACAAATCATCATGTAGACACATAAACACAATTTCACATATATTTCACCTTTCCAACAATATTCACATAATAAAATTCATAATTTGTATTAAATAAATATTTATAAAATACGAAATTTTCTAGGGCGTTATATAGATGCCATGGAAAATACTTCATATGCTTTCATGTCTAGAAAATTTACAAACATTAAATTCAAGAGAAAGCAATCCTTCAAACCTAGACCTCAGAATCATTCATTCAACAAGAGTAAAACACCTGTGAAACCAAGCAAGAATAAATTCAAAACTGGCTATGTGGATAGGTCATCTGTGAGATGCTATAGATGCAATGACCTAGAGCATTTAGCTAGTGAATGCAAGAAGCCTAAAAAGAAGGATAAGGAGTTTCTTGAGCTTGAAGCTAAGTATGAGGCCCTTCTAAGAAAGCAAACACCAGGCAAGGCCTACATAGCTGAAGGGAAGTGTTGGGATGATACTGACAGTGATAAAGAAGAGCAAGAATTTTGCAATTATGCCTTGATGGCCGATTCCAAGGATAAGACATCTTCATCAGACCATCAGGGCAAAGAACAGAAAAAGAAAGTCATGTGGATTCTGGACAGTGGATGCTCAAATCATATGACTGGTGATATAGCCTTGCCCTATGGTTGCTTTTGGAGATGACAGCATTTATGGCAAGTTGGAAGTTGGTAATGTCATCATTGAAGATGTAGCACTGGTCAAAGGGCTCAAGCATAATCTTCTGAGTATTGGTCAGTTTACTGACAGGGGTTTCAGAGTGAATTTTGACAAGGATGAATGCTTGATCACTCAAAAGAAGACTGGTGAATCTGCTCTATCTGGAGTAAGAAAAGGAATCCTGTTTGTAGCTAATATGAATTCTGCAAGCAAGGATAAAGTTTGTTGCTTCTACTCAAAAGCCTCAAATGAAGATTGTTGGTTGTGGCATAAGAAATTATCACACTTGAACTTCAAAGCTATTAACTCTTTAGTCAAAAGTGAGTTAGTGAGAGGCATGGCCACACTTGAATTCTGTCAAGAAGGAGTGTGTGAGGCTTGTCAAAAGGGAAAGATGAAAAGGTCAAGCCACAAGTCAAAGACAGTGACATCAATAACCAATCCCCTGTAACTAATTCATATGGACTTGTTTGGGCCTGTCAATATTATGTCACTTGCAAGAAAGAAGTATGCCTTGGTGATGGTTGATGAGTTTACAAGGTATACATGGGTGGAATTTCTAGCATCAAAGTTTGAGGCTCCACAAGTAATCATTGAGAACATAAAGAAAGTTGATAAAGAAGCAAAGGCCAACAATGCAAGTGTGATTGCATTAAGAAGTGACAATGGAACAAAGTTTATAAATGCCATGCTTGAAGCATTCTGTAAAGAGAATGGCATTTCACAACAATTCTCAGCTCCAAGGACTCCACAACAAAATGGAGTTGTTGAGAGAAAGAATAGAACTCTAATTGAGGCTGCTAGAACAATGTTATTTGATGCAAAAATGCCTACATGTTTTTGGGCTGAGGCTTTGAGCACTGCATGCTATATTCAGAACAGAACTCTCATCAACAAAAACACTGGAAAGACACTTTATATTTTGATGACTGGAAAGAAGCCTACCCTTAAATATGTTCATGCTTTTGAAAGCAAATGCTTTGTGTTAAAGGATAATTCAGAATATGTTGGTAAGTTTGAAGCAAAGGCATTTGAAGGAATTTTTCTTGGCTATTCTATGGAGAGAACTGCTTACAAGGTTTATGTCATCAGTCAAAAGAAAGTTATGGAAAGCACATAGGTGACATTTGATGACAACAAACTACCTGGACTAGAAGAAGCCAATGATGAAGATAGAGATCCATTAAGGTTCGAAAATATGGATGATTCTGATGAAGAGATTGAAACTGAAGTTGAGACTAAAGTTCAACAAACTCCAATGAATGATGAAGCAAGAGAAGAGTTTGTGCCAATCAACAGTGAAGATACAAGCATCCAAGACACACCTGTGAATGAAAGCAACTTCACAGGGGGATGAAATGAATATGATCATAACTTGGATGATGAAGCAACATCAAATTTGAGAAATCAAACTGAACATTCAAGGAAATGGGATAGATCTGTTGCCCAGTAATTAACAATTGTAGAAGGGGGGTTGAATACAACTGTATAAGATTTTTGACTTAAACAGAAATGATAACACAAGTATGAATAAATAACAGTTTTATTAACTCTGATATAAAACTGTTACAAACTCTCTCAAGAAATCCTTATGTTCTTGAGAGCTGCTAGGGTACAAGATAACTCGTGTAAGCGATTACAATCATGTAAAACCTAAACTGTGTTTATATAACGTACACATCTACACTATCAATTACAAGATATTCTAAATCAATTACATACAACTCTGAATGCATATCTTGCATGATAGCTGCCTTCCTATAATTTAGGAATCGACATATCAATCTTCCCTAATCTCTGGACTGATAAAAATCTTCATGTAATCCTGATCAGCTCATAATCCTGATAACACCCTAATACTGACGTTGCATTACTGATGACATCAGCATCAGTATCTGATCAGCAGTCTAGATCTTGACATCACTTGAATCAATATCTAACAATCTCCCCCAATTTGTACTTTATGAAATAAATCACAAATTCCTTGATTCAAGATGTCAAAAACTCAAAACAAAATATTATAAGTAATCCTCAGGCTACTCAAAACATAAAGAAATTACTCATCTGCAAGAAACGTGATAGTAATTCCTCTTCTTTTCTTTCGAGAATTTGAATCAGTCTTTTCTTCAGATTCCTGAGTTCTTCATCTTCCTCATTAATTTGATAAATACCTGCCCTAAGATTTTGAATTGAGCTTCTTGGTAAATCTAAATCTCCCAACAGTAGATATGCAAGTTCTTTCCCACCAGGATTCAGAGATAATTGTTCTTGATAAAATATCACTTCTTTAACAGCTGAACCTCTTTGAATTTCAATTTCTTGTCCTATTGTATTCAAGTGCATGAGAGTATAATTACCATCATACCTTGATCCTCCATCTAAATGTCTGCATCTGATAGTTCTGAGAATCATGGTACACCAGTTATTGTAAACATTAGCTTCCTTATCATGAATTTTTATTCTTGAGTAGATAAAGAACGTATTCCAGCTCTTTTGTTGATTTGCACAACACCTCCTGAATAGTCAGCTTCTTGACACTCTTGCTTTCATGAAATACAACAACTTTTCTACCTTCTTAGAATCAACATTGCAAGCAACAATTGCAACAGCTTCAAGTTCCCAAATATCATCAACTGTTAGTTCATCACCAATTCTTTTCACTAGAATATACTGATCTGTTTGAGTTGTAAACATAAATTCTGATTCTTTAGAACAAATACCTCCTCTTGTGTTAGGTTCTAGTCCTTTCAACTCAGATTGCATTTTAGTCCATCTTGGTGAAAGTTTGTCAGACCTAGAAACTTTATCTGCAACACTCAGTGGAGGAATAAGAAGTTTTTCTTTAGCAACTTGTGGAGGTTTAGTTATCACACCACCAGATTGAAAAATAGCCGATCTAGTGTAATTTATGTTATCAATCTTCTTCCACTTGTTTCCCTTCATTTTGGAATGAGATTCATTAGCTTCTTCCTCCTTAGCTTGCTTTGTGATATCATACCACAACTTTTTGTCAGAACTGAAAACATTTCTCAAATACCTTTCACTTTCCCTATCATCAATAGTTCTTCCTTTTTCCCTGATAACCTTTGCTTCTTCAAGTTTTCTGAATCTTTCTTGATCAATCTTCAAGTTCATCTCATCAACTTATAGATTATGAGATTCAATTACAACAACAAGAATCATCACTTCAAGATCTTTCAAGATTTCAGCTTCATCAGAATGAGGAATTGCAGGTTGAGTAGTTCCAACAGCAACATTTTGTGCTCTCACAGTAGCTTTACTTTTCCTATCTCTCAGTAGATTTTCTTCTTCAACTTCTTCAGAAACATTGATAATATCTTCAGTTTCATTAAATATGTTGTCTGGAGCCATTTCAAGAAGTAGTGGAGTTTTATTCCTTTTAATTTTCCGAGGATCTTCAGTTATCTCCTCAATTGTGATTCCACTAGACCTTTTCTGTCTTGTACTTGTCTGAACAAGTTTTCTTCCTCTGCCTCTGCTTCTACCTCCTCTGCCTCTCCCTCTACTTGCAATATGAGCTTCTTTCTGTTTGGCAATTTCCTCAAGAATCTTCTTTTGTTCTTTTAAGATCTCTTGAGTACTAATGTCAGAATTCTCTGCAGAGATCAAAGCCAGTGCCTCCCTAGCATGATGTTGTTGAACTTTAATATCATTGTGATATACAATTTTGCTCTCACCTGACTTGGAAGTAATCTTCTTAAAGAGATGTGGAGCATCTTCTATCTCAGTAACAAACAAATCCTCATCTTCTTCAGGAATTGTTAAAAGTGATTGATTTTGACCAGGTAGTTGAGATTGTTCTTCTGTCAGAACTTGAGATTGCACCATTGTCCTTACTGTTCTCTTCCCAGATTTAGAAACATGAGTTGACTTCTTGGTTTGAGTTTGAGACAAACTTCTCCTTGTTACCAAAGCAACATCGGAGGTTCCTAGTTCATGTGGCTGAGCACCACCATCATTTCCAGAGGTGTCATCATCCTTTCTTACAACTGGATTAGGTGTGCATTTTGTTTTGACTACCTTCTCCCCCTTTTTGACATCAGACGCAGCATCAGTAGGATCAATTAACAAGGATAAGATCAATTAGAGAGAATCTTCAATATTAGTCATCCTTGAGGACAAAGTAACAACCTTATCTTCCAAGGTATCCATCCTTGTGGTGAAGGCAGTGCTTAAACGTTGAAGCTGTTTAGTAGTAGCAATCTCAGAAGAATCCTTAACAAACCGAGCATGAAACTTTTCATTATCAATCTTGATAGAGTTAATTTCATCTTTCAAGCCTTTTGCCAGAATAGTAGTAGTCTTCAGATGAGCTTTGAGATTAGGATCAGAAAGCTTAATAGCTATATGACTCGAGTAAAATAGAGCATTATTGAAATTTATATCAGCAGTAGGCTGATTCCACTGTGTATACCATTCAGATCTCCTTAGAGCTTGAATATGTTCAGGAATAAGATGGCTATAATCTCCTCTCATCTAAACTTGAGCAGCTGTAGATTTACCCATAGACTCCATAAACTTGCTGGATGATCCATAAGTAGGTCCTAGACTTGCTTTCATGACAACATTCAGCTGAGCAGCTTTAGGATCATTATCAGCATCATCATCATCATCTGAGCTATCATTAGCCTCAGGGATTCTATCATCCACATTGTCTTCAGGATTCATAAATCCTTTCAATTTTAAATCAACAACAGATTGTACTGTTGTATCCTGAAATCCTACATTCAGATTAGAAACAATTCCTATATCTCTCTATTTTTCTAAAGTGATCTCACCACTTCTCACAACATCACCTAAGTTACTTTCAATAGTAACTGCTACCTCACTAGAACTTTGAAACTTCTCACTCCGTTCTACCTCTCCTTTTGCCAGTTCAGGAGACTTCCTCTCTTCACTCTTCTTTTTCTCTAATTGTTCACTCTTTTTCTCACAAGAAAGGTTCTGGCTCAACAAATTCAAAGAAATAAGAGGTGGCTGAGAGGAGTGGACTGAAATCATACAAATAGAGGTATCCCTTATCTCAGGTCTATCTGTAATCATGCTATCAATAGTAAAAGAAGTAGAGATAGAAGTGTTACCTAATGAAGTAGTAAGAGATTCCATTGGTCTTGAAGAAATTGGTTCAATGAGCAGTGGAATATTTGGATCAGAAATATTTACATCAGGATTGACATCTGCAACTGGAGAATGACTTGCATCAGTATTTGCTACCAATGGTTCTTATGGAGTCTGAGGTTGTGAAGCTGCTTCAACACTTTGAGTCAAAGGTTCTTGTGTGCTTCCTTCAAATGCAGTGTCCTTGAGAAGTTCATCACATTCAGTAATGTGCAAATCATGAGCAGCTTTATCTGCCAGACTTTGAGCTAAGTCAAATTCAATTTCAGAAATCCCTTGAGCATTGTTAGGAAACTTCTATGCTGATGTGGTTTTGCCTGCATCTTCACTTTGAGAAGATGGTTCTTGTGGGGCAGGAATGTTCTTGTCTTCACCTTCCCTTTGAGAAAGTGGTTCCTGTGGGACTATTCCTTTAGAAATGTCTGCACCCACACTTTGAGTGAGTGGTTCTTGTGTGACTGGATCTTCAGTAGCTGCTGAACTCCTTTGAAGTTCAGGTTCTTCTAGGCTAGATCCTTTCAGAGGTGAAGTAATTCTCCATTTCTTTTGTCTTGAAAGACCCTTGCTTCAGCCTGTCTCTTCACTTGAAGTGGTGATGGTGCAAGACCAAGCTGAGCAGCAATAGCATTTGCTTCTTCCACAGACATCTCAATGATTCTTCTTTTTGGAGAAGCAGGTGCTGGAGAATTAGAAATCTCAACAGTCTTCACAGGTGAATTATCAGGAGTAGAGGTATCAAGATTGACAGTTGTGTCAAGAATTGATGAATTGTTAGGATTGGTAGAGACTTCAGGAATGGTCTCTATATCATCATCAAGATTCTGTTTTTCCATAGGAATGAAAAATGTGCTCTTGTTAATCATCCTCCTTCTTTTCTTTGGCTTTTCAGAGACAGCCAATTCTTCAGGAACAACAGCAGCAATTTCCTTTTTCTTCAACATAACGGATAATGGTACTCTAGCATCACCAGAATCAGAATCAGAATCAGAATCCCCCTTCTCACAAAATTTCCTCTTCTCTCCTGTTTCTTTATACACTCCTATTTCAATTAAAGATTCATCAACCTTGGAAACAGGTTTCTTCAGAACCAGGACCCCTTGTTCACCCCCTTATGACTTCTTTTGAGTGAGGGCTGGAGTGGAGAAATCCTTTGACCCTGATTGCCTTCCAGACACATCAGATCTAGCTGAATTCTTAGATTTTACAACTGATGCTTTTTGTGAGACACCAGAGGTGGTTGACTGTTTGGATGAGTGATTGGGTTGTGTGCTTTGGTCAGAAACAGAATGTGTGTTGTCCTGTCTCATAGCACCAGAAATATGTCCAAGACCATCAGTAATTGATCCATAATGAGTAGGCTTTCTCTTTTTCAAAAGAAGCATGACCTCATTAGGAATAATAGCATTGCCTTTAAGATTGTTTACCTTATCACATTTTTCCAAATTTTTGATGTTATTCTCATAAATTTTGAATATAGGCAACACTGTATCATTTTCAAACTCAACATTGGGGCATAAGTGAGAGAATATCTATTGAAAGAATCTAATAAAATAGACATAACCACATTTATCTGTTCTTCTAGCACTTAATGCTTTTAGAATGAATGACCCATAATCAAATAAAGTTTCATGGATTAGAGAATACCCAATGTGAACTGAAGCAGAAGGTAGTGCATCAAAGTTAGAAACTTTGTTCAAGAAGCATCTACTGATGATGTCAAAGAAGAAATTCCATTCCTTCTTTAGCTTGGTTCTGGACAGATCTCCAAATTTCTTTGGTTGTCCATTGTAGCCCAAACTTGTAGCATATTCCACAAGAGTAGTATTAGAAATTTTGCTGGAGACTTACCATTTAGAGATGGTAATTTGAGCCCTTCAACTACAACTTTTGGAGTTACATGATGTGTAACACCATTGTATTTAAAGGTCAAGTTTGGTTTTCTTGAAGGTTCAAAGTTGCCAAAGATAGCAGTATTCCAAACCTGCATAACATACTTGAAAGAGACTTTTGCAGGTTGGGTTAAAGCATAATTAATTGGATTAATGCCAAGAAATCTTGAATGATATGAAAATCATTCGACAGTTCCTGATGATCAAGAATAGCAACATAATTGTTAGGAGCAAAAGTGAAACCATTGATAACAACCTTATTGTTTACGAATGATGAAGTGTCCATTATAGTTGAGACTGTGAGAGAAATTGAGATTTTTGAACAGTTAGGATTTATGTTCGCATAGAGATGGAGAGAAAAGGCAATACTGATAGTTTTGAGAATAGCGAACAATTTAGAAAACTAAATTGATTTTAGACAAGGCAAACGATTTCTCAAATACAGGTGTCAGTGTGTGATTTGTGCAAACATGAGTAGCAGACTAATTGACATGAGAGAGTGGTGATAACTGCACGTGACACGTTTTACAATGTGTATCTATATGTTTTTGTGAGTGAAAAACACGTGCCAGTGTTTTTAATTAAGAAATACAACTGTGATAATGATGAGAAATATGGCAATGATTTTAATTAAAGAAATCAAATATCACAATCTAAAAATACATGGTACCAATAAAAACCAGAATATGAATCGTTTCATGTCCTCATTCGTCTCCCACCTCTATTTAACACGAGACATGTCCACTAACTCTTTAACCTTTCATTCTCTCCTGAAAATCAAAGAAAACACCTTAATAAAAAGATGTCTAACCTTACCATCAAAGAAAAAAAATCTCCATCTTGTAGAGAAGAGAGATATCTTCAGTTATACTCGTGAAGAGTTTGATGCCTTTGCTGGGAAAGGCAACTTGAAACTTTGTGGCTGTAGATGGATGCCAGTCTTGAAGAGATCGAGATGGAGAGACCTGCAAAAGTGATCGACATCGATGCTGCTCTCCAAGCAACATTTGCATGGCTTTCCTCCAAGGAATCCTCATCCAACTCCACCAACCACTGTTAATGAATATGTCAGCAAAAATAACCTTATCCCTTTCGACTTCCACCCAAACAAAGTGGAAAAGATAGGATCTAGGATAGCTGCTCTCAATGGTGTGGTTTGGACTTCACTTTTTCTTGTGCTGTTGAATAGATTAGTAGATAGAGAAAGCAAAATATGTAATATTTCCATGTAATCTCTTTCTTATTATTAATGAAAAGCTTTGTTTCTCTAATCTCATTCAATTTGTTCTGCATCTTTATGTTATTAAACTGTTCTTCCAAGAATTAAAACAAAGAAGTGAACATGAGAACTAATTAAAGTAATCACATTATCAACAAGTTCATTAACAAATAACCACAAATAAATCAGGAAAAAGAACAATAAAGAGTACTTAGATTCTGAAGGTTATACTGATAATAGAACCATCGCATCAGGATTCGATGTTTGACTAGAGTCAGGATTTGCTATGCATCAGGATTCGATGTTCATCAGTATTTGGTCTCCCTTTGTTCTCAGAAACTCTCATAGTTCACCATTCCTAATTCATTCACCAATTTTGTAAAAGTAGTTTCAGGAAGTGGATTGGTGAATATATCAGCTAGCTGTTGATTAGTAGGAACAAAGTGTAACTCAGTTGTCCCTTCCATTACTTGCTCTCTTATAAAATGATATCTGATAGTGATATGCTTAGTAAGAGAATTCTGTACTGGATTTCCAGTCATAGCAATAGCACTTTGGTTATCACAATAGATAGATATTTTTGAATATGACAAACCATAGTCCATTAGCTGAATTCTCATCCATATTATCTAAGCACAATAGCTTCCAGCAGCAATGTACTCAGCTTCTGCAGTTGATGTAAAGATTGACTTTTGCTTTTTACTGAACCAAGAAACTAGTCTTCCTCCAAGAAACTGACAACTGCCTGAAGTACTTTTCCTGTCTATTTTGCAGCCTGCAAAATCAACATCTGAGTATCCACATAAACTAAGATCAGACTCTCTAGCATACCAAAGGCCAAGAGACGGAGTGCCTTTTTGCTTGAAATCTTGCACATAGACAGGTTGCATACATGATATCTGGTCTACTAGTAGTTAGATACAAAAGTGAGCCAATCATACCTCTGTAGTTAGTTACATCTACCTCAATACCTTGATCAGGATCAAGCTTAGTAGCTGTAGCTATGGGAGTTGAAGTAGTAGCACTGTCTTGCATGTTAAACTTTTTTAATTGATTCTTTGTGTACTTTGACTGATTGATAAAAATCCCATCATCAGTCAGTTTAACTTGCAGACCTAAGAAATAGCTCATTTCCCCCATCATGCTCATTTGATATCTAGACTGCATTAGCTTTGAAAACTTCTCACACAATTTGGAGTTAGTTGACCCAAAAATGATATCATCAACATAAATTTGAACTAAAAGCAAATCCTTACCATGATTCAAGTAAAACAAGGTTTTATCAATTGTACCTCTTTTGAATCCACTTTCCAGTAAGAATTGAGCCAATGTTTCATACCAGGCTCTTGGAGCTTGCTTTAGTCCATAAAGTGTTTTATCTAGTCTATAGACATAATCTGGATATTTAGGATAAATAAAGCCAGGAGGTTGTTCAACATATACCTCCTCTTCCAATTCTCCATTTAGAAAAGAACTTTTCACATCCATCTGGAAAACCTTGAATTTCTTGTGGGCTGCATATACCAGAAAAATTCTGATGGCTTCTAGCATTGCAACTGGAGCAAAAGTCTCATCATATTCTATTCCTTCCTGTTGAGAATACCCCTTTGCAACTAGTCTTGCTTTATTCCTTACAATTGTGCCATCTGAATCTGTCTTGTTTCTGAACACCCTTCTTGTGCCCACAATTGACCTACCCTTTGGCCTTGGTACTAGTTTCCAGACTTCATTTCTTTCAAATTCATTTAGTTCTTCTTGCATAGCTGTAACCCAATCAGCATCCTTAAGTGCATCTTCAACTTTCTTAGGCTCCTCATTTGATAGAAAGTTGTGATAAAGACATTCATTCTGAGTGGCATTTATGGTTTTATCACCTGCATCTAGATTCCCAATAATTAAATCAGGAGTATGGCTTTTAGTCCATTTCCTTGCTGGTGGTAAGTCATTTCTTGAGCTGGATGCTCCTCCTGGATTGGTGTTATCTACAAAAGAACTAGAATTGCTAGATGCTCCCCCTGAGATAGTGCTATTTCTTTCTGATCTGCTGTCAGAATTATCACTTGAATCTGTTTCTGATGAATCTCCTCCTGATGTTTGAGATGTTTCTGAGTTGATGGTCTCTTGTTGTTGCTCCCCCTCAACATTTGCATCACCATTAATAATTTGTGTTTCATCAGGAATGAGAGAATTGTCAGGATCTGATGGTGTTTCAGTGTCTGACATAATTTCATCAGAATTCTTGGTAGCTTCATTTGCAAAAACCAAACTGTCATGTGAGTCTTCAGCTATTCCTGTTATCTTCTTATTATCAAAAGATACATTGATAGACTTCATGACTGTCTTTGTTCTTAGATTGTAGACTTTAAAGGCTTTTGTTGTTGGATAGCCGATAAAGATGCCTTCATCAGCTTTAGTCTCAAACTTTCCTAGCTGTTCAGGATGAGGTCTTAGAACATAGCACTTGTAGCTAAATACATGTAAATGCTTCAGACTTGGCTTCTTTTCCTTAATCATTTGATAAGGGGTTACACCATGTCTGTTGATCAGTGTAATGTTCTTAATGTTCTGAGTGTACTGCTTCTGCCCAGAAATATGTAGGTAGTTTAGCTTCCTCCAACATAGTTCTGCCAGCTTCAATAAGAGTTCTGTTCTTTCTTTCAACCACTCCATTTTGCTAGGGTGTGCCAGGAGCAGAGAATTGTTGAACTATTCCTTTGTACTTGCAGAACTCTTCCATTGCTGAATTCTTGAATTTAGTTCCATTATCACTTCTTAGAATCTTGACTTTGTACTTTGTGCCAGTTTCAATGAGTCTCACATGATCCAAAAGTATCTCAGCTGTTTCATCTTTTCTGTGCAAAAAATACACCCAGGTAAATCTAGTATATTCATCAACAATGACTAGAGTATACCTTTCCTTACTGATGGACATTATGTTGACTGGTCCAAACAAGTCAAGATGAAGCATGTGATATGGTTCATCAATTGAGGATTCTGTTTTACTCTTGAATGATGTCCTTCTCTGTTTAGCCTTCTGACAAGCATCACAGAGTCCATCAGAAGTATACAATGCCTTTGGTAATCCTCTCACCAAATCTTTCTTAACCAACTCATTGATGTTGTTGAAGTTGAGATGAGAAAGCTTCTTGTGCCAATTCCAACTATCATCTACAGAAGCTTTACTGATGAGACATGTAGATGAACCATCAGTATTGGTGTTGGTGTTAGCTTCATATATGTTACCATGCCTTTGACCAGTTAATGCAACCTTCCCCGATGCCTTGTTGATCACTTCAAAATGAGTATCATAGAAGTTGACATGATAACCTCTGTCTGTAATTTTACTAACACTTAGCAGATTATGTTTGAGTCCCTTCACCAGAGCTACTTTTTCAATGATGACATTTCCAATGATTATATTCCCATATCCCAAGGTTTGTCCAATGTTACCATCTCCATAAGACATAGTTGGGCTAGCCTTCTCTTCAAATCCTGACAGCAAGGTTTTGTTTCCTGTCATGTGTACAGAGCATCCACTATCCATGACTAACACGTTTTTCTTTTTACCCTGCAATCAGAACCACAAAGAATTCAGTTAGAATTTTTAAGAACCCATACTTGTTGGGTTCTTTTCGCATGCAATTTAACATTTTTAGCAGCAGAAGACTTCTTAACAAAAGCATTTTCTTTAGGATTGACTCCATCAGAATTTGCCTTGTAATTATCGAATTTAAGAGATGCATGTTTAAAATTCACATTCTTTGTTTTACCAGAATTTTTACTTTTATTAAACTTTTGCAATGGATCATAAGGATTGTAGTACAAACTATGGTATTCTTCACATGTATAAATAGAATGCCATTTACTACCACAATGAAAACAGGGATTCTGTGGTTTATAAAATACTGATCTATTCCTAATGTCAGACTTAGGAATTACAATAGCCTTCTTTTTACTCTTCCTGCAATCAATAGCAAGATGATTAGAGTTACCACAGTTAAAACATACATTCCTTGGTGCGTTTGGAATATACTTATAATTATTCTCTTTGTTTATTCCAACTTTACCATTCCTGTTCCTTTTAGCAGTAGAAACTTTCTTTTTGTCTGTTACTTCACAGATTATGTCTCTCAGTTGTTTCTTAGACAAAATACCTACATTTTTGTTTTTGACAGTTCTAGACTCAGAATTTTGTGTAGAAGTAGATCCCTTTTCTGAAGTAGATTTGGGATTTTCTGGATACACATAATTAACAGGTTTTAATTCAGTTTTTGTTCTGTCTGTAACATATCTGTAGGTTTTTGGATTTGTTGACTCATTCACAACAAATCTTCCTGGTTCTGTTGTTTCAGCAGTAACAACTTTACCTTTATTCTTTTTCTCATTCTCTGGCTTATAACCTAGACACTCTTTCCAATTTTTGTGAGTGATAATTCCATGAGTTTTCTTTCCAGAGTGTGTCCAGGTTCTGAGTTTCTCTTTAGCATCCTCAAGTTCTTTTTCAAGTTCAGTACATTTAAACTCTATTTCTAGTTTCATGTGCTTAGCATTATCACATTCTGTTTGTACCTCTTGCAAGAAAAGTAACTCAGCTTCTAGATGATCATTTCTCTTAGCCACCTCTGCCATTTCAGATTTTATTCTAGCATTTTCAAGAGATTGACTTCTAAAGCTAATATGCAGAGATTTTAGAACTGATCTTAACTCAGAGACATTATTAGTATCAAAATCAAACAAAGTTTCAGATACCTTATTATCAGCAGCAGCAGTTTCATCAGTATTAGCCATCAAAGCATAATTCACCATCTCTTCTTCAGATTCAGAGGAAGAGTCCATCCAATCCTTGCTTGATGAAATGAGAGCTCTTGCTTTGGCCTTCTTGCACTCAGTTGCAAAGTGACCCATTCCATCACAATTGTAGCATCTGACTTTTGACTTGTCAAATTTGCCGCTTTTGTCTATTTTCTTCTTGTACCTGTCCTTGTCAGCATTGAAGGTTTTCTTTTGAAACTTTCCTTGATTCCTAGCCTTTCTGAACTTCATCTTCTTGAAGCCCTTGACTATCATAGCTACCATCTCTATCATATCAGAATCAGTAGAGTCATCATCAGTATCAGAATCAGACCTAGCATCAGTATTTGATGATGAGTCATCAGGAATTGACTCAACAACTCTACTCTTCCTACTAGAAACCTCCTCAGCTTTTCCCTTTGATTTTGATTCCACCTTCAAAGCAACAGACTTTGCCTTAACATTCTTCTTGTTCTTTCTTCGTTAAACCTCAAGATCATAGGTTCTCAGCATTCCATAGACTTCATCAAGAGACAACATTTTCAAATCATGCTGATGTCTAATGATTGAGGCTTGAGTATCCCACAACTCAGGTAGGGCTCTTAGAAACTTGGTATTTGAATCCTCTAGATCATACTCTTTGCCAACAAGAGATAGATTGTTCAACAGTGTCAGAAATCTATCATACATATCAGTAAGGCTTTCATCAGATTTAGCATCAAACTGTTCATACTCCTGAATCAATAGAGGCCTTCTGTTTCTTTTAATAGATTCAATGCCTTGGCATTGAGTTTCCAAGGTATCCCAGATTTCTTTAGCAGTTTTGCATGCTATTACCCTGTTTGACATGACAACATCAAGAATGTTATGCAAAATACTCTTTACCTTTGCATCTTTGAGTATTTGAGCCTTTTCCTCTGGAGTCCATTCACTTTTTGCCTTGACGACATATTGTTCAGGAACAGTCTCTGTTCTTCCAACTAATCCCGTTGGAAGAAATGGTCCATCATTAATCTTATCGAGATAATCTGGATCAGTTGCATCCAGATACATCAACATTTTCACTCAGTTTTCCTTAGAATAGGAATCTTAATGCTTTCATACTTGCTTGTCGACATCTTAAGATCATTTTTGATTATAATTAATCAGTTTGCTCTGATACCAATTGTTGCCCAGTAATTAACAATTGTAGAAGGGGGGTTGAATACAATTGTATAAGATTTTCGACTTAAAACAGAAATGATAACACAAGTATGAATAAATAACAGTTTTATTAACTCTGATATAAAACTGTTATAAACTCTCTCAAGAAATCCTTATGTTCTTGAGAGCTACTAGGTTACAAGATAACTCGTGTAAGCAATTATAATAATGTAAAACCTAACTGTGTTTATATAACGTACACAGCTACACTATCAACTACAAGATATTCTAAATCAATTACATACAACTCTGAATGCATATCTTGCATGATAGCTGCCTTCCTATAATTTAGGAACCGACATATCAATCTTCCTTGATCTCTGGACTGATAAAAATCTTCATGTAATCCTGATCAGCTCATAATCCTGATAACACCCTAATACTGACATTCCATTATTGATGACGTTAGCATTAGTATCTGATCAGTAGTCCAGATCCTGACATCACTTGAATCAATATCTAACAAGATCACACACTGCAGAACAAATTATTGGAGATCCAAATGCAGGAGTGAGAACTAGGAGAGCAACTCAAAATGAATGTCTCTATGGTTGCTTCACTGAAAGGTTAAGGAAAAATAATATCATTGAGCCAATTGCTCAGCAAGTGCATAAACAACAATATAAGACTGGCAGAATAATTCAACTGTAAAGCAAGATATGAAATCTGCAAATGAACTGTATCAACTGAATCAATATCAAAATAAAATGAGAAGGAATTGGAATATCTGATAAGACGCTACGAGCAACGCTGGGTGATCAGCCCACGACAGAGCTCCGAACCCGCATATCCAATACGGTGTTCATCAAATATAAGGGGATCCCAGGCACACATTGGCCTATAATAGTAACATGATTTGGACCGGCGCCTCGGTCAAAGTAACATTCCATCCAATTCCATTTAGGTCAAACAATGTTTATCAAATTCAATTCATCTCAAAGAAACAAGAATATCAATGTTATATCAAGTTGTTAATCAACAAGAATAGGATTCTCAAATTTCGAATAAATGAAAAGGGTCAAATGAAGAAAATCAATCATTTCGGATTCTTAGAAGTTGGGGTTATATTTAAAGTACTTGGTTAAGTCAAGAAAATAAGTCAAGAATGAATCAGTGTTTTAAGGTAGAAAAGAATTCATCAAACAAGATGGCGTTTATATAGTTGATTCAAGGGTTCAAGAGTTCAAGAAAATACGAAAAGGTTTCCACGCAATGTGGTCATGATTAACAAAACAAGTCAAGTTCAAGTTCAAAGGATATGAATCAATCACAAGGTATACGACAATATTAAGGTCGGAAAGAATAAGGTACTAATTTGTGACAACTTAACAATTCGATATTTCATGGCATTCAATATATGGTATCAACAAGGTAAGATAGTACACTTGCCTTAAATCACGAGATCAAACTAGATAGCGTCCTCCTCAATCGGCTCCTTGCCAGGCCTCCTACTCGGACCTATAATAATAATAATAAACAATATCTTATTTTCCCCTCTTTTGTTTACATATCACAAAGCAATCCTAATAATGCTAACGCCCCATCGATATAACCATGTTATACACATACATTTATACATGTAAACACATAAGTCATGTAAGTCACTTAGCACGTAATTCACTTAACATACAATGTAGTAAGATATAGTACTATAATGATTCTACGACTTAACATTGGAGATGTGCCTTTAGGGTTTTGGAAATCACTTATTATATTTTTAGAAATTTCGGCGGCATCTCCTTTGTATAGTCGTCAAACCATACCGAATATAATCGGTCTCAATCAATCACAAAACAACACAATGCACCTCCAATGGCTACAACTTCATCATCAATCGACTACTACAATCACCAAGCAATCCTAGGCTATCCTACTCTCTCCACGATGACTCATTAAGCAATTCATAACTCAAATTCACATAGCAATTCAATCATGCAACCAATTATTTCATGTAACAATTTAATCAATTAGCACTTAAACAATTCAAGCAAGTAACTCACAATAATTCACACAAGTCCCACAATCTCTCTTCTCTTCCTCCCTCTCTCGGCCTCTCGGCCTCTCTCTCTCCCTCTCCTCTCTCTCTCTCGGCTTCTCCCTCTCTCCCTCTCTCTTCCTCCCTCTCGGTCTCTCTCCCTCCTCCATCAATCTCTCTCGGCCTCTCCCTCTTCTTCACCAACAATCACATACAAAACCCTCACAATGACATACACCATTACTTACATGCATATCAATTCACAAAACCATAATCTCACATACCCACCAATGTTACTTATAAATTTTACAATCAAAATCAATTTATAAACTTATCCCATCAAAGTTCATAACATTAAATCATCAAAATCACTAACCTTCTTAATTTGACACCTACTAACAATCATCAACTAACAAAACAAGCATACCCACAACTTGAAATCTTATAAAAACTCAAACCCATCATCAAAATCAACATAAAAAGTTATAAAAACTCACATGCATCCACATATCACCTACTAATCATGTAAAATCATAAAATTAACACTTGCATGCAACCCTTCGGCTCACTTTCATTCATGGCCGAAGGTTTGGGGTCCTCCGGAGAGCCCGAAAATTCGTGGGTCTCTTCCAGGGAGTATACCCAATCATCAACACCCACAAACTTACCTTGATTCTTTGATTTTCGAAAAACCCTAAATTGGAAAAGTAAAGAAATTGAAATTTAAAACCATGGGTTTGTAGAGGATGACAAGAGGAGTGTTTTTATGTATAATAGTGTGGGGTTTTAATGGAGGAATTTACCTTGATTAAGCTTGAGAATCAATGGAGGTTATGAGAACTTGAGAGAAAAGATGAAGTCAGTGTGGGGGGGGGGGGGGTTGTGTCTCGGCCGAATGAAAAAAATAAGGGGAGGGGAGGGTTTTGTCCAAGCCTACTAACACACACATGTAATTAAATCATATTTTATTGATACATCTTTTAATTAAATAAAAGACTTGTAAAAATAATTCTATTTACAAGATATTTTGGATCCAAAAATAATTTATTGACACATAAAATTAAAATATGGAATTCTCTTCCTCAATATATTTTTAAAACATTTTTAAAATCATTTTATGAAAAGATTTGAATTTTACAAGTTTTAATATTTTAAAAAGGAAAATAATTGGAAAAATCCTTGTAAAATATTTTAATGCGAAAATAAATTAAACTTTTATTTTTAAAAAGTCTTTAAATGCATAAGCATAATAAAACAAGAAATTTCATGATTTTTTACTAACTCCAAGAATTTTATAAAAATGTTTAAGTGAACAAAAATCATGTTTTAACATTTAAAAGCTATACAGAATTTTAATAAAATTTCACGTCAACACATCTAGCAATTAGACACGTAACACATATTCACAATCACACAAACATGTAATGACTCATCAATTAAGGCACATAATAATATTTTAATGCCAAATAATATTATTTATAGAGTACGAAATTCCCAGATATTACATCCTTCCCCCCTTAAAAGGATTCTGTCCCCAGAATCAGCTATGTAAACAATTGAGGGTACTGTTCTAACATATCGCTTTCTAACTCCCAGGTTGACTCTTCAACCTTAGGATTCCTCCACAAGACTTTAACTAAAGCAACTGATTTATTTCTAAGCACTTTCTCTCGGCGATCTTCTATTCTGATCGGCCGCTCTACATAATACAAATCTGGCTGAATTTCTACTGGCTCATACTCTATTACACACTTAGTGTCAGGATGAAACTTCTTAAGCATCGATACATGAAAAACATTATGAATATGCTGCATCTGAGGCGGTAAAGCTAATTCATATGCTACTTTGCCTACACGTCGCAGAATCTCAAAAGGTCCTACAAATCTTGGACTTAGCTTTCCTTTCTTCCCAAATCTGGTTAATCCTTTCCATGGCGAAACTTTTAACAATACTGGATCACCTACTTCAAAATCTACTTTCTTTCTCGTTGGATCCGAATACTTTCTCTGTCTGTCTTGAGCAGCTCGCAATCTTTTCTGAATTATTTCCACTGTCTCTTTCGTCTGCTGAATCAATTCTGGTCCGACTATCTTTCGCTCACCAACTTCTTCCCAACACACAGGAGATCTACACTTCCTTCCATAGAGAGCTTCATACGGAGGCATCCCAATACTAGCATGATAGCTGTTGTTGTAAGAAAATTCCACCAAAGGTAGATGCTCGTCCCAATTGCCTTTAAAATCTATTGCACAAACTCTAAGCATGTCTTCAATTGTCTGAATCGTTCTTTCGCTCTGACCATCTGTCTGAGGATGATAAGCAGTACTCATTCTGAGTTGCGTTTCGAGATGTTCTTGAAACTGTCTCCAAAATCTTGAGTTAAAACGTGGATCTCTGTCAGATACTATAGATACTGGAACTCCATGACGAGTCACAATCTCTTTCAA
Source organism: Saposhnikovia divaricata (assembly GCA_036435485.1). Lineage (NCBI taxonomy): Eukaryota > Viridiplantae > Streptophyta > Magnoliopsida > Apiales > Apiaceae > Saposhnikovia > Saposhnikovia divaricata. Next base: position 21,368,783 of record JAZHRN010000131.1, read on the forward strand.
GTACAAATGCACCAACTTGTCTAGCGAAAATCTCTCGTTAATCGGCAAGAAATGAGCTGATTTCGTCAATCGATCAACTATAACCCAAATCGCATCATGATTAGCCTTCGATCTTGGTAGATGTAACACCCCCAGATCCGGTGGTTACGGTTTCCAATTCTGTCCACAATAATTGAACTTTCCTTAACATAAAATAAATCACGTCTCTATAACCCAACACAACAATATAAAACACACCCGTTATAGTCCCAGAGATGAAATCAGAGTAACAATCAAATTTTTATTAATCACATTATGAGTTCTTACAATCCAAAAGAATTTCAATATAAATACATACTCTTTGCCATCCATTTACATAAGTCATACTAGACCATATTCTTGGTACTGAAAGAATAAATATACCCTACCAATAGCTTCTTCTTCAGCTCTGGTAGTCTCATCGTCCTCGCCCGCGTCGAGTGCGCCTTGTGCGAGTCATCTGGTCTAGCTGTTGTTGTGATATAATAATAAAGCAAGGGTGAGCAATAGCCCACCAACAATAATATATAACTGAACGATAATGTATAACAGTTCAAAAGTATCTTTCAAACCATATGTCATGCATTTACGGAAATGATGCCAGTATAATATGAACGATTAAGGTACAAGGTAACTTAAAGTATTTGTTTGTAGAAATATCTGCTACATCAAAGTAAGCGAGATATTTTTATTGTTATTAAGAAGAGGAACTTGCAAGAAAAGGTTGCAATTCCAGTTATGACCCTTTTCCAACTCTGCCAACAGTAATCATGTTGCAGGAAATAAATAAATTTGGATGATGAACCAATGATGGAGTATTCACCGCGCCCGCTGTTCCAATCTTGATGATCAGTCGAGATCGTACAACTCAATTTAGATTTACTACCGGTAGAAGGAAGAACTGACGGCTTTACTTGTATACCGCCTTACTAGCTCTCCCCGGCCAACGGTTGGGCCAAAGGGGATGGACCGGCGCTACTCGGCCTCTTACACGACTCCTAGTTCAAATAGAATTCATGATTCTGAATGTAACGTTCGTCCCCCTTTCCCCAAGTATAATACTTGTTGATAAGACTCCACAAAGTAGTCGTATCTAGTTGGAAAGGAAAATTTACCAATAACTCCCAAGCTATTACTTGGTAACGGATATCAACTTGTTCCAGTAATCTTACCCCTCGAAAGATGAGAAGGTAAGCAACGACTTAATAAGTCAACAGCACCCGAGTTGCGGGTGAAGGGAATACTTTATGACCGGGAAGTCGACAAGATAAATAACATTTTCCAAGTAAGGTTCCCTTATTATTAAGGGGGTAGACTCAAAGAAGAATGATGTCTGAGAACCTTTCTTGATATAAGATTAATAATAATATGACTCCGAGATATTTTCTGTAATAATCGAAGAAGATAAACCTTATCGACGTTATTCTAAGTATGGAATAAATATCCAGAGAATATTTATTGAGTTAAAATATTTAAAGAATATTTGGGAATATGAAAGAATATCTTTAATCAGAGTATTTCTCAAAATAATCCCTGAAGAAATATCAGGAGGATATTTATTGAATAAATAAATATTTAAATGAATATTCAAAACAATATTCATTAATTAATAAGACCTGAAAGAATATTTAAGGTAATATTCATAATTAATTATGAATTTAAATGAATATTCAAAAGTAATATTCATTTAATGAATAATATCCTAAATGAATATCAAGTAATATTCATTTAGTAATCCAAGCCTTAAGGAATATTCGAGATAATATTCGGTAATTAAATCAAGCTTCAGATGAATATTAAAATAATATTCATCAAGTATTTAATATCTTAAATGAATATTCAAAAGTAATATTTATTTAATAAAATAATATTCTAAAAGAATATCCAAATAATATTCATTTAATAGTCTCATCTTTAGAAGAATATTCGAAATAATAGTCGATAATCAATTCGACTCTGAATGAATATTGAGAAATATTATTCGTTGAATAGTTACGTTCAAATAATTATTTGAAGCAAGGATCGATAAAATAATTAGTCTCGAACGAATATTCAAATAATATTCGTCGCCCAAATAATAGAAAATATTTACTTAAATATTTTCCTCCGAGGTAATCTCGATATATCAAGAAATATTGACTCCCGGTCTATATTCGATGAATAAGATATATGCGCCCTTCTCTGAGGGTCTTACAATAACCGGCTTATAACTGATGTATAACTATCTAGCTTATAAGCCAACAATAACATTCAGGGAACAAGTATATCAATTCAACTTGAAAGTAGGCATGCATGCAATGGCATATGTATATCAGCAATCATATATATATATTTATTCAATCACAACAACAGCCTAAAAGAAGGGAATTGAAACTTGCCTGGTAGTCGAGTACGGTAAGGGGTAGTGGTAGCGGGTCCCGGTTCAGCTTGGTGATCTATAAATAACCAAGGCATTCGGGATTAATCACTTAACATATTAAAAGTTAAGTTATACTTAACTCGAAACACGTTCTCGAGTTATCTCGTTATACCCCTTTTTGTGGATTACTTTTATCACTGATCCGACCCGACATTCGTTCGTTAATACGACATGTCATTGTACTTATACTTGGGACATACTTAAGTCATATGAGTTCTAAGGTCGATCGTTACGAACCAATACTATACTCCGAGTTTTATCGCCCGTTTTCTAAGTGTTTTACCGAAGTTATAAAAGAGTCGTCTTTTAGGGGTTCGTTCGCGTTTAACCTCGACTCGAACATTTTTAATAAATCGAAAAATGATCCTTTTGACATACGGTTTTCTTTCACACCTTCCTTTTTACCTCTAGTATTTATTTACCAAGATTTGCCATGACGTTACATAGTTTACGAGGGTTCAATTACAGTTACGAACTTTCGTTTACGGATTGGAACTACTTTTAGTAATTTGGTTGTAAATCCTAAACCGTAAGTCCGTTTCACGTGATCTTTATATCAAAACGAAGCTTAGAACATTACCTATCCTATCATGGCAGATTACAAAGCTAGGCAGTGAGTTACATCTACTGTCCAAGTTGTTTTTCTTAAGGTTAACGAAATTTCGGCATTACGACGGCTATATATCGAACGTTCCAAAAATTATAACAATCCAACCAAGCCACACCGGGCATCCACACAACTTATCACATGATCATGAACATCATCAAGTCCAGATCATACCAGTTTACCACAATAATTAACATGCTTTCTTGCTCAACTAAATCACTTACTAATTATGCTTATAATCATGCTAACATCATAACCAAGCTTAGCTCATCAAAAACATCCATAAACTTAAAGTTGATCTAGGGTTTCAAGAGTGTTATACCTTCTTGAGAGTATGTACTAGCCTTACAAAGCTTGTTATAGTCCTTGGATAGCCTCAGGGTAGCTAAGATCAACCATGAAAACAAGAAAAATCAAAGATTAGTTCATGAAACACTATTCATCCTCCTCTTTCATGATTTTTTTGAAAATGGAAACAAAGGAGTTTGGACTTGAAATTTTTAGGAGATTGCTTTTATGAAATATAGGACTCACCATAAAAATTTGATGATCAAACAAGGAGTGGAAGCTTGGTTTGGAAATCTAAAAATTCCAAAAATTCGAAGTCTTGTTTCTTGAGGGGAAAAACAGGGTGATTTTCTTGAATTTATTTACCTATCCAAACGATCTTAAAAAATTATGAAATTTTGAACGAATACTCTACATATATTGAGGAAGCTATGGTTAAAATTTGGTGATCTATGAATGGGTAGAAGTGGAGATATGAATTTTTCTTTGAGGAGTGTTCTTGCTTGGCAGTTTTGAAGAATGGAGAGAATGGAGTTGTTTTGCTTGGTTGAATTTCAATAATGCATAAAGTGATGTAAGTTGGATAATATCTCATCCTAAAGCTACTTTAATAAAGGTGTGATGCAATGCATGATGTCATTTGGGGCATGTGTCAAGAGGTGTGTTAAAGAAGTTAACACTTGGTTGATCTTTGGATGGAATTCATGCTAAGTATTAGTTCCAATCTCTAAGTGTGCTAGTTACTTGAGTCACCACTTGGTTGCTAGATATTTTCTACTAGCACATGCATGCATCTTGATTCCCGGCTTGTTTCTGTGTCCGGTTATTGCCCGTTTCGATTGATCGTTCGTGAGAATATTTCACGGATTTCTAATTAGGGTTTACCGGGAATCCTTTTTAATATTAATACTTTCATTCTCCATCTTTCATTCTAACTTTCCAATTTATATTCCTTAAATCCATTCATTAAATACTTAAGGCTATCAGTGTCCAGGGAACTCTCGGAGAAAATAAAAGTGCGGTTTTTCAGAATCCGACAGCTTTTACATACACTTATTTTCCTCCTGGATCACTAATACGAACTCGGAAATCCGTTCCGAATACTTCTATATAGTGTCGTCTCATATTATTATATACTCCCACCACAACACTATTAATTCTGTATTCTTTACTTGTTCTCTTAGGGTTGTATAATTGTCCGTATTCTCTTTCGATCGTTCCTTAACCTTTTTACGGAACTACTGGATTAATCGTTACCGATCTGGATGACATGAGAATATTCTCCTGCTTGAGATTGCCATATCTTATGAAGATAGATTATTCTTACCTATGTTGTTACCCTTTAGCATTCTTCAAGACATAGAAATAATAAAGTCGAATTCCATTCATTCTTTCCAAATATCAATTATTACATTGTAGCCATAACCACTCCTCAGTGGTTTCCTACCTTCATTCTTAAATCAATATAATAACATCCCAAAATATCAAATCCTCAAAGTTAATATCTCAATTCTTGGATTATAATAATATTTAATCCACTGTCCGGTCAAATATTATACCGAAAAGAATTTGGAATTTCTGAATTCCGATCGTCTCTGCATTCACTTATTTCCTCCGCGTATTACTAATATGACTTCGAAACATCCATATCACGTCCCGTACATAGGGTGGAGTGAAAAGTTTTCCAACTTACAAAATCACTATTCGTCCACCAAATTACTATGCACATACAGGAAACACTATGCACGTACGGGAAATACTATGCACGTACGGGAAATACTATGCACGTACTCATTTCCCTTCAAGGATCAATTAGCTCCTTTCTGGATGGTAGATTATTCTTATCTAGGTCCTCAACCATCGAATTACTCTATTCTGACAATATACCAATGCATCAGGATCATTGTCCAAAGCAATGTCCATTCATTACAATCATTGTTCTTTGAAACCACCATTCATTAGAGTTGGTGACCTTGCTGTCGGAATCATTGTTTCTCATTTTATCATTACTTAATAAAAAGTTTTAATTATATCCAAAATTTGGGGTTCTTACAGTCTCCCCTCCTTAAAAGGATTCCGTCCCGGAATCAGGTAGGAAGCAAAGAGTCGTTTGCCTGTCGTTCACTCTTTAGCTTCCCGGTCAATTCTTAGTCGTTCTACCCTTCCTCAGCACATCTTCTAGTGCTACAATTCATACTTTATCCTTTTTCCATCAACGTTGCTACTTTTCGTACAACTCACTATCCGGGTTATACTCTTACTCAGTCTTATCCTTATTGATACCTGCAGTAACATTGGTATCACTATCACCCTACGATTCGGAGGTAACCTCGCTCGTACTGTGCATTTCCTGATCACTTTAATCTTCGTAATCTCGATCAATATAGAGAAGTGGAAAGATTTATTGAGAGATCACTATGATCAATTGAACATTTGTCATATTGCATAGTTAGTACAGAAGGGGGCCAGCCTTTAGTACTTGACAAGCAATTAAACAAGTCATTGCATTCCACTTAGACTTCTATCACATAGACAGATAGTCACGTAGCAGTACCTCCCCTCCTAAAAGGGTTGTTCTTCTCAATTCATAAAGAAGATGAATAAGAGAGAAGAAGAGAAAAGAGTTCTAATGGATTATAGAAAGCTTTCATGATTGTAGAATATCATACTCAGAATTTACCTCTGAACTATAGAGGTTTATCAAAGAAGAAATTAATCATAATTATATCCAATACTATTTGATCGCAATCTCACATGTCAACATATCTTGCTGCTTTGTACATTATTCTATGGACAAATACTCTTGTTCAATCTTAGCGATACTCACATTCGGGAAATCCTTCAACCTTTCAGGTTAAATCTTAGATTTCTCACTTGACATCATTATTACTGACATCCCATATCATGTTACTAGCTTTTTCATAACTATAATATTGACACTATCAGGTTGTCATCCTGAGAATTCATTAGAAAACCCATTCATAACATTCCTTGCTTCTCATTCCATAGTTGCTTCCCCAGCCTTTTCTTTATCAATCACATCCTTCTTATTAGCTGATTCATATAATCTACTTCTGCCAACCTTGTTTCTCATTACTTGTTCTTTTCTATCCGTGGTTTTCCACAGGTTGTCTTTCGTAAGTCAGACCAGGTCGCATATCTACATGCTCGTACTCCTATCATCTGTTGAACATCTGCATTTTACTGGCGTAGCCTGGCCACATGAAAACCCGTTATGACCGTGCCATAATTTTGGGGGTAAGGCTGGCTCGAATACCGCCGTCCGAACACTTTAAACTCTCAAGTGGCCCAATAAGTCTTGGGCTCAACCGCCCTTCCCTCCAAGTCTCATTAATTCTTTCTACGGGAATACGTTTAGCATCACGAATTATCAACCTCATATTCTTTATCTTGTTTGTGCAGAAGTACACTAACACAAACTTGCTTGTCATTCATCAACATGCCATTTAGCTTATCAATAGCAGCACTTTCTTTATCTTTACGTTGTCATCTCCTTTCTTAGAAGAATCACCATCGCTTGTTGTTTACGTAGTGCGTTAATAGCTAACCCTACGGGTTTCAAATCCCTTAGGGAGACAAAGTAATCATTATTCCTTATCCATAAGGAACACTTCCTGAACTTGATGTAGATATAACGTGAAGCAGATAGAATTGCAGAAGAGTTTCAAGCATCGCAGCTAGGTCCGGTTGATGAAACTATCACTTATGCATCTTCCATAAAAGACTGGAAACTTAACGGTTTACTTCATCAATTTTGTACCATGGTCCTGGTTTGCCTCAAAACGGGGCCTTCTAAGGTACGTAATATGCTTAAGACTCCATCAGGAATCGAATCTTTACTTAAACTATTATTACTGTTAATTCTTGCACAGTCATCAGAAGGAATGTAAATTCCTCCATTCCGATATGACCTTCAAGGTCCTACCAAATATCATCCTGTTTTTTAGGTATGAACATTTGTAATTATTCCTTTATACTTAGATTGTTGGCCACCTCATTGGCCTTTCTTGATGATAATGTTTTCTTGTAACCCATGTTTTCTGGGTACATTCCAGCTCAAGTTTTTCTACCTCATTCCCATCACTGTTGGGTTAAAGCATTCTCCCTTAAGCTCTGCTGAAGGAGAAAATATAACTATCAGTCATTTCCATAAGTCATTGCTTCCACCTACCCGTGGGAACTTTATCACGTTTATTCCCAATCCTACTTAGGATACTTCTTTTCTTAGTTCTTTCTTTATCTTAGGATAATCTCAACCTTTATAGGTTCAACCCATACTTCCTCAGGGTTTCATACATGCCTCATCTGGCATTATTGTTACGATATCATACATTCCTTACTAAACTTCCATTTTTGAAGTTCGGAATATTACCCTTTTTCCTTGTAAGGTTTCGTAGGCCATCCTTATCATTCCTCCGGTATTTTCTGGGTACCGGGTATATCAAAATGTCATTGATCAATACTCTAATAATTCTATTTATGTTCTTTCCAGAACTCTTTTTAATAATCCTTACCGGTCATTGTTGCCTTAGCAAGTCCAGCTCATATCATCTGAAGTCATAATGTCGTTATTAGGGTTAATGCCACCCCTTGTGCATTCCCCAGGGTTTGTCTTAATTTATGGATATCCTATCCTTAATTCAACTGCCAAGGAATTCTTGCATCTTATAATTGGCAATCAGATCATGTATCCTTAATAAAGGTCTTTTTTTTTCAATCATTCTCATTTGATAATCGATCGGTGGTTTAATGCCACCCTCTTCTTTCAGACAGTTGTCAGCCTATTTGGCCTTCCAAAAAGGCAACGTATGCCAATCTCTTCTCTTACCGAACTTGTTAATGGTAGCAAGGATGTTCTGGAAGATATTGGTCGAGTTCAACGTGAATCTCTTAGTGCTTATCGTTCTTCGCAAAGGTACTTGCCTCAGACAAAATTCCTACAGCATAATGTTCAATTTCTGACCTTTTCTATACCCTCTTCATATACCTTCATTGTTTACTTTCCTCCATCATAATATATTCATGGTATTCATGATACCCTAACATCATACATCTCAAGTCACTATACTGCCATTTTACTCGAAATCTTGGACAACCATATACACATGAGTCACTTTAGTACGGGTGACCCCATCCCAAAAAGGTCTAGTGAATTCCCAATCAAAACATGGGTTGTTCGGCAGAAGATTCACACGATCTCATTAATGCTTCCTTTATATCAGAAGCCCTTGCAGTCGGTGCTTTCTTAGAAGCAACCCTGCTTTGTCTTTTCATTGCTGGTCTAGTCACTTTATAGTCCGTTGTGACTTGGCCTCAACTGGCCACACATAAAAATATATGATTTTAGGGGTTGGCTAATAGCATTACTTTTCTAGCAATTGCCGGCATAGTGCCTTCTTCTTTGATACCTTTCTACCTTTCCAAAACTTTACTCCATATAAGTCTTAATCGACTACTCGGCACCGTCTCCGGTCACCTTTCCTCCACTTTTATCTTTTCAACTATTCTTATCAATCCTGCGTGCCACACAAGCTTACCATTCCTGGCATAACAGCCTTTTCATTTAAGTCAATCCTGGAATTTCTCAGTCCGGCTGGTTTCTTACTTACATTTCCTATTTTCGTCCAATCTCACTTCATCATTTTATCACTACCGTCGATTGTAATGCTCAGGGTCCGTTTACTAACCCATTTTACAGCATCCTTACCCAAATCACAGGGTTTGCTCCAATTTTTACTCTCTTCCATGACATTCTCTGATAATCAGAAAGACAAGGTTTGCCAAAATTCACCGAATTCCTTTCCAGACTCAGGGAAATTTTGATCAATCTACCCACCTACTGGTAACATTAAGGAGACCAGTTTCGAAACCTGAAGAATAGTTCTATGAACCTCCAAGCAGGTGGAATCATAAGCAGTCATAGTTAACGAAATAATCATCATCGGATTGGAAGTTTACCCACTGGAGAGGAATCAATTATATCCATCCCTTAGAAGGGAATCAATAGTTTCAAACTGAAACCTGTCACAACGTCCTAATATTCAATACTACCAAATGTCGGTCTACCTAACCCTTTATGCGAAGCGTCATTGGAAGCACAAAGTCTCCTTTTTCCATTAAGCAATGCCAGCTCTTGGTCATTACCAATTTCACCTTTTAGCTCCAGGAAGATTTTCTCACATTTTTCTCTTTAACTGCTGATCGTATTACTTGATCTATTATAATTCCGTGTCGGAGTAAACTTAAGGTAACTTCTATAATCCATTCAAAGAGAAGAAGGAATTTAATATTCCTCTGAATCACATGCATCTAACGTTTCTGGTTCATCATTTAACTGAGTTGAATTAACTCTATACTCAGTCTCTGGCAGTAGTCTCATTACGAGTTCATCTTGACTCACTGGTCTTATCTTCCGGTAGGTTCTGAGATCATTGTCTTGCTTACTACTTCCTTATATAACTTTACCCAACCATGCTATCACTTCCCAATGTCTTTACTTTCTAAATGATTCATTCATAAAATGAACATTTTCCTTAATAAAACCACCTTATTAACCTCAATTTGGTTCCATAATTTACAACCTACGACACCTGCCTTCTCATGGCGAATTATTACTGACCATATTCATACTAATTCATTTATCAAATGATATGGCACTTACTGCCTCCTTCTCAACTATTCCTAGGGACTCTGTTCCTCGCCCTAAATCGATGTCTTTGATAATCATACATCCCTCTAGCTCTTTCTTTGTTAAGATGAAAATCTCTAAGGATTCTCATCTTTTTTTCCGTATAAGATCTCAAGTAATTCTTCCAATCCTTCTTTCTTGCTGGTACTACATCTGGTAGTCCGGCTGTGAATTCAACATGCATCTTCAGATCTCTTAATAATATCTCGGTTCTTTATACTCACTTTTCGGAGAACCATATCTTAATCATCACAGTCATTCTAGCTGCGACCCTCATTACCCATGGGTAAGCTCCTTATCCTAACAGGATTTTCCTTAGCTGCTGGAACCTCTTCCGGGTCTCCAGTAGGGTACTCCATCGAATTACCCGCTGATCTTCAGCATATAAAGCATCATCGCGCTGTTGCTCGTATGCCTCAAGGTCAGTCGCCTTACTCGTCGATACGATATCGAGCTAAGTTACTATCATTATACTTACGAGTTCCCATAAGGGTTTTATATGTCATCATTACATTAAGTAGTCCGACTATGAACTTGGCAAGAGTTCTTATTATCTTATTGAATTTATTGTTTTAACGTCACCTCATCTCTGGGGTTTATAACGTACGCTCTGATACCACTTCTGTAACACCCCCAGATCCGGGGTCCGGGATCCGGTGGTTACGGTTTCCAATTCTGTCCACAATAATTGAACTTTCCTTAACATAAAATAAATTACGTCTCTATAACCCAACACAACAATATAAAACACACCCGTTATAGTCCCAGAGATGAAATCAGAGTAACAATCAAATTTTTATTAATCACATTATGAGTTCTTACAATCCAAAAGAATTTCAATATAAATACATACTCTTTGCCATCCATTTACATAAGTCATACTAGACCATATTCTTGGTACTGAAAGAATAAATATACCCTACCAATAGCTTCTTCTTCAGCTCTGGTAGTCTCATCGTCCTCGCCCGCGTCGAGTGCGCCTTGTGCGAGTCATCTGGTCTAGCTGTTGTTGTGATATAATAATAAAGCAAGGGTGAGCAATAGCCCACCAACAATAATATATAACTGAACGATAATGTATAACAGTTCAAAAGTATCTTTCAAACCATATGTCATGCATTTACGGAAATGATGCCAGTATAATATGAACGATTAAGGTACAAGGTAACTTAAAGTATTTGTTTGTAGAAATATCTGCTACATCAAAGTAAGCGAGATATTTTTATTGTTATTAAGAAGAGGAACTTGCAAGAAAAGGTTGCAATTCCAGTTATGACCCTTTTCCAACTCTGCCAACAGTAATCATGTTGCAGGAAATAAATAAATTTGGATGATGAACCAATGATGGAGTATTCACCGCGCCCGCTGTTCCAATCTTGATGATCAGTCGAGATCGTACAGCTCAATTTAGATTTACTACCGGTAGAAGGAAGAACTGACGGCTTTACTTGTATACCGCCTTACTAGCTCTCCCCGGCCAACGGTTGGGCCAAAGGGGATGGACCGGCGCTACTCGGCCTCTTACACGACTCCTAGTTCAAATAGAATTCATGATTCTGAATGTAACGTTCGTCCCCCTTTCCCCAAGTATAATACTTGTTGATAAGACTCCACAAAGTAGTCGTATCTAGTTGGAAAGGAAAATTTACCAATAACTCCCAAGCTATTACTTGGTAACGGATATCAACTTGTTCCAGTAATCTTACCCCTCGAAAGATGAGAAGGTAAGCAACGACTTAATAAGTCAACAGCACCCGAGTTGCGGGTGAAGGGAATACTTTATGACCGGGAAGTCGACAAGATAAATAACATTTTCCAAGTAAGGTTCCCTTATTATTAAGGGGGTAGACTCAAAGAAGAATGATGTCTGAGAACCTTTCTTGATACAAGATTAATAATAATATGACTCCGAGATATTTTCTGTAATAATCGAAGAAGATAAACCTTATCGACGTTATTCTAAGTATGGAATAAATATCCAGAGAATATTTATTGAGTTAAAATATTTAAAGAATATTTGGGAATATGAAAGAATATCTTTAATCAGAGTATTTCTCAAAATAATCCCTGAAGAAATATCAGGAGGATATTTATTGAATAAATAAATATTTAAATGAATATTCAAAACAATATTCATTAATTAATAAGACCTGAAAAGAATATTTAAGGTAATATTCATAATTAATTAGGAATTTAAATGAATATTCAAAAGTAATATTCATTTAATGAATAATATCCTAAATGAATATCAAGTAATATTCATTTAGTAATCCAAGCCTTAAGGAATATTCGAGATAATATTCGGTAATTAAATCAAGCTTCAGATGAATATTAAAATAATATTCATCAAGTATTTAATATCTTAAATGAATATTCAAAAGTAATATTTATTTAATAAAATAATATTCTAAAAGAATATCCAAATAATATTCATTTAATAGTCTCATCTTTAGAAGAATATTCGAAATAATAGTCGATAATCAATTCGACTCTGAATGAATATTGAGAAATATTATTCGTTGAATAGTTACGTTCAAATAATTATTTGAAGCAAGGATCGATAAAATAATTAGTCTCGAACGAATATTCAAATAATATTCGTCGCCCAAATAATAGAAAATATTTACTTAAATATTTTCCTCCGAGGTAATCTCGATATATCAAGAAATATTGACTCCCGGTCTATATTCGATGAATAAGATATATGCGCCCTTCTCTGAGGGTCTTACAATAACCGGCTTATAACTGATGTATAACTATCTAGCTTATAAGCCAACAATAACATTCAGGAAACAAGTATATCAATTCAACTTGAAAGTAGGCATGCATGCAATGGCATATGTATATCAGCAATCATATATATATATTTATTCAATCACAACAACAGCCTAAAAGAAGGGAATTGAAACTTGCCTGGTAGTCGAGTACGGTAAGGGGTAGTGGTAGCGGGTCCCGGTTCAGCTTGGTGATCTATAAATAACCAAGGCATTCGGGATTAATCACTTAACATATTAAAAGTTAAGTTATACTTAACTCGAAACACGTTCTCGAGTTATCTCGTTATACCCCTTTTTGTGGATTACTTTTATCACTGATCCGACCCGACATTCGTTCGTTAATACGACATGTCATTGTACTTATACTTGGGACATACTTAAGTCATATGAGTTCTAAGGTCGATCGTTACGAACCAATACTATACTCCGAGTTTTATCGCCCGTTTTCTAAGTGTTTTACCGAAGTTATAAAAGAGTCGTCTTTTAGGGGTTCGTTCGCGTTTAACCTCGACTCGAACATTTTTAATAAATCGAAAAATGATCCTTTTGACATACGGTTTTCTTTCACACCTTCCTTTTTACCTCTAGTATTTATTTACCAAGATTTGCCATGACGTTACATAGTTTACGAGGGTTCAATTACAGTTACGAACTTTCGTTTACGGATTGGAACTACTTTTAGTAATTTGGTTGTAAATCCTAAACCGTAAGTCCGTTTCACGTGATCTTTATATCAAAACGAAGCTTAGAACATTACCTATCCTATCATGGCAGATTACAAAGCTAGGCAGTGAGTTACATCTACTGTCCAAGTTGTTTTTCTTAAGGTTAACGAAATTTCGGCATTACGACGGCTATATATCGAACGTTCCAAAAATTATAACAATCCAACCAAGCCACACCGGGCATCCACACAACTTATCACATGATCATGAACATCATCAAGTCCAGATCATACCAGTTTACCACAATAATTAACATGCTTTCTTGCTCAACTAAATCACTTACTAATTATGCTTATAATCATGCTAACATCATAACCAAGCTTAGCTCATCAAAAACATCCATAAACTTAAAGTTGATCTAGGGTTTCAAGAGTGTTATACCTTCTTGAGAGTATGTACTAGCCTTACAAAGCTTGTTATAGTCCTTGGATAGCCTCAGGGTAGCTAAGATCAACCATGAAAACAAGAAAAATCAAAGATTAGTTCATGAAACACTATTCATCCTCCTCTTTCATGATTTTTTTGAAAATGGAAACAAAGGAGTTTGGACTTGAAATTTTTAGGAGATTGCTTTTATGAAATATAGGACTCACCATAAAAATTTGATGATCAAACAAGGAGTGGAAGCTTGGTTTGGAAATCTAAAAATTCCAAAAATTCGAAGTCTTGTTTCTTGAGGGGAAAAACAGGGTGATTTTCTTGAATTTATTTACCTATCCAAACGATCTTCAAAAATTATGAAATTTTGAACGAATACTCTACATATATTGAGGAAGCTATGGTTAAAATTTGGTGATCTATGAATGGGTAGAAGTGGAGATATGAATTTTTCTTTGAGGAGTGTTCTTGCTTGGCAGTTTTGAAGAATGGAGAGAATGGAGTTGTTTTGCTTGGTTGAATTTCAATAATGCATAAAGTGATGTAAGTTGGATAATATCTCATCCTAAAGCTACTTTAATAAAGGTGTGATGCAATGCATGATGTCATTTGGGGCATGTGTCAAGAGGTGTGTTAAAGAAGTTAACACTTGGTTGATCTTTGGATGGAATTCATGCTAAGTATTAGTTCCAATCTCTAAGTGTGCTAGTTACTTGAGTCACCACTTGGTTGCTAGATATTTTCTACTAGCACATGCATGCATCTTGATTCCCGGCTTGTTTCTGTGTCCGGTTATTGCCCGTTTCGATTGATCGTTCGTGAGAATATTTCACGGATTTCTAATTAGGGTTTACCGGGAATCCTTTTTAATATTAATACTTTCATTCTCCATCTTTCATTCTAACTTTCCAATTTATATTCCTTAAATCCATTCGTTAAATACTTAAGGCTATCAGTGTCCAGGGAACTCTCGGAGAAAATAAAAGTGCGGTTTTTCAGAATCCGACAGCTTTTACATACACTTATTTTCCTCCTGGATCACTAATACGAACTCGGAAATCCGTTCCGAATACTTCTATATAGTGTCGTCTCATATTATTATATACTCCCACCACAACACTATTAATTCTGTATTCTTTACTTGTTCTCTTAGGGTTGTATAATTGTCCGTATTCTCTTTCGATCGTTCCTTAACCTTTTTACGGAACTACTGGATTAATCGTTACCGATCTGGATGACATGAGAATATTCTCCTGCTTGAGATTGCCATATCTTATTCCCTTAGAAGATAGATTATTCTTACCTATGTTGTTACCCTTTAGCATTCTTCAAGACATAGAAATAATAAAGTCGAATTCCATTCATTCTTTCCAAATATCAATTATTACATTGTAGCCATAACCACTCCTCAGTGGTTTCCTACCTTCATTCTTAAATCAATATAATAACATCCCAAAATATCAAATCCTCAAAGTTAATATCTCAATTCTTGGATTATAATAATATTTAATCCACTGTCCGGTCAAATATTATACCGAAAAGAATTTGGAATTTCTGAATTCCGATCGTCTCTGCATTCACTTATTTCCTCCGCGTATTACTAATATGACTTCGAAACATCCATATCACGTCCCGTACATAGGGTGGAGTGAAAAGTTTTCCAACTTACAAAATCACTATTCGTCCACCAAATTACTATGCACATACAGGAAACACTATGCACGTACGGGAAATACTATGCACGTACGGGAAATACTATGCACGTACTCATTTCCCTTCAAGGATCAATTAGCTCCTTTCTGGATGGTAGATTATTCTTATCTAGGTCCTCAACCATCGAATTACTCTATTCTGACAATATACCAATGCATCAGGATCATTGTCCAAAGCAATGTCCATTCATTACAATCATTGTTCTTTGAAACCACCATTCATTAGAGTTGGTGACCTTGCTGTCGGAATCATTGTTTCTCATTTTATCATTACTTAATAAAAAGTTTTAATTATATCCAAAATTTGGGGTTCTTACAGTAGACCTACTACAAAATCCATTGCAATGTGCTCCCACTTCCACTCAGGTATCTCCAATAGTTGAATTAATCCACTTGGTCTTTGATGTTCTGCTTTCACTCTTTGGCATGTATAACAACGACTTACCCACTCTGCAATTTCTCTTTTCATGTCTGGCCACCAAAAGTTCTTCTTCAAATCTTGATACATTTTCGTGCTTCCAGGATGTAATGAAAACTTAGAACTATGGGCATCACACAACAATTCTTCTTTCAACTCTTTCACATCAGGAATCCATATCCTTGAGGAAAATCTTAAAATACCTTGGTTATCTTTCTGCGTACAAATTTCTTCTCCGGTCAATTCATTCAATCTCTGATTCATCACTTCTTCTTGGCATTTCCGAATTTTGTCCAATAGTACTGGTTGAAATGTCATGGTATAGACTTGATCTGCTGGTATCTCTGTTGCACAAACTTCAATTTCTAACTTCTCAAACTCTCTAAACAATTCTTGAGTCATTGTCAACGTATTCAATCTTTCCTTCCTGCTTAGCGCATCAGCTACGACATTCGCCTTTCCCGGGTGATAACTAATGGTACAATCATAATCCTTTATCAGTTCTAACCATCTTCTTTGTCTCATGTTGAGTTCCTTTTGAGTAAAAATGTACTTAAGACTCTTATGATCCGTGAATATCTCACACTTCTCACCATAAAGATAATGTCTCCACAATTTCAATGCAAATACGATCGCTGCTAGCTCGAGGTCATGGGTAGGGTATCTCTGTTCATGAGGTTTCAGTTGCCTTGAAGCATACGCAATCACCTTTCCATGCTGCATCAACACACACCCTAATCCTTTATGCGAAGCATCGCTGTAGATTACAAACTCTCCTTTATCATCCGGTAATGCTAACACTGGAGCAGTTACCAATCTTTGCTTAAGCTCTTGAAAATTCTTTTCACACTTATCAGTCCATTCAAACTTTTCATTCTTCCGGGTCAACTTGGTCAATGGTACAGCAATCTTAGAAAAATCCTTAACAAATCTGCGATAATATCCTGCTAATCCCATAAAACTTCTTACTTCTGTTGGTGTCCTTGGTCTTTCCCAATTCACAACTGCTTCAATCTTTGCTGGGTCGACTCGAATTCCTTCCTTACTCACAATATGTCCCAAAAATTGGACTTCCTTCAACCAAAACTCACACTTGGAAAACTTGGCATACAACTTCTCCTTTCTCAATATCTCCAATGCTATCCTTAAATGCTCTGCATGTTCTGCTTCCGTCTTAGAGTATATCAAAATATCGTCAATGAAGACTATCACAAACTTATCTAAAAATTTCTTAAACACTCGGTTCATCAAATCCATAAATGCTGCGGGTGCGTTCGTCAATCCAAAAGCCATAACCAAAAATTCATAGTGACCATACCTTGTTCGAAAAGCAGTCTTTGGTATATCCTCTGGTTTGATTTTCAGCTGGTGATATCCTGATCTTAGATCTATCTTCGAAAAACATGTCGCTCCTTTCAACTGGTCAAACAAATCATCGATCCTTGGTAACGGGTATCTATTCTTGATAGTTAACTTATTCAACTCTCGATAGTCGATACAAAGTCTCATACTTCCATCTTTCTTCTTTACGAACAATACTGGCGCTCCCCAGGGTGATACACTTGGTCTTATATCTCCTTTATTCAATAAATCCTAAAGCTGATTGGCGAGTTCCTTCATTTCAGACGGTGCCATTCTGTATGGAGCCTTGGAAATAGGTTCTGTTCCTGGTGCTAAGTCAATCGCGAACTCAATCTGACGATCTGGAGGTAATCCGGGTAGTTCTTCGGGAAACACATCGGGAAACTCATTGACTACAGGAATATCCTCTAATTCCACTCCTTCTCGACTCTTATCTATCACATAAGCAAGATAAGCCTCACATCCTTTCCTTAACAATCTCTTGGTTTGCATCATGGTAAGAAACGTACTAGTCTGCCTACGCCCCTTAAAGATAACTCTATCGCCTTCTGGAGATCTCAATGACACTCTCTTACTCTTACAATCGATATGCGCATCATACTCGGCAAGCCAATCCATTCCTAAAATAATGTCAAAATCTCCTAGTTGAAAAGGTATCAAGGTGACGGGAAAAAGATAACCTGAAATCTCTACTGCACAAGGTGAACATACCCTATCTACTGGTATCTGATCCTGATTAGCTAACACAATATTCAAAACTTCTCTTAACATATGAGTACCACACTTCAATTTATTCACAAAATCTTTAGCAACAAACGATCTAGTAGCACCCGAATCAATTAACACTTTTGCACTAATGGCGTTCACGAAAAGCGTACCTGCCACTACATCCGAGCTTTTCACTGCATCATTCATGTTCATGTTGAAGGTCCTGGCACGAATCGGATATGCTGACGCTTGATAACTCTGAGCTTGAAGAGCTGGAACTTGCTGAAGTACAGGTGGACTTAGAATCTGAGTTGGAATCTGAGATGTTGCTATCTGGTTCACTGGGGTAGAGGTAGTCAATCTCATCAAATTATTGTTTAGAACAGGCGATCTGCACTCCCTAGCCATGTGTCCTACCTTACCACACTTGTAACAATTCACACTCGACTTCGAATTCCTGCACTCGTTTGCATAATGACCTTTCTGGTTACACTTGAAACAAACAATATCTGCCTTCACACACGCTCCGGTATGCCTCTTAGAACATGCCTTGCACTCTGGTATAGAGGGTCGGGGAAATCTTGGTTGATTGGGGTTCTGAGGAAGGGTTTCTGAGTTCCTGTTTCTGGGCACATTCCTTTTAAAATTTCTTCCCTGGTTCTGAAATCCGGGCTTTCTATCCATCTGATTAGTTGACTTTCCTTGATCCTGATTCCTTTCTATTGCTTCCACTTTCCTCTTTAAATTGCCCCTTTCCTTCTGATTCTGATCACTCTCACCTTCTATTATCATAGCCTTCTGAACCACTTCTGCATACGAGTTGATCTCAAAAGCTGCAACTCTGCTCCTTAACCATGGCTTCAATCCCTGTTGAAACCTCTTCGCTCTCTTTTCATCCGTATCCACATAATCTCCTACAAACCTTGCTAATTCGGTAAACTTCTTCTCATACTCATCAACACTCATATTTTCCTGCTTAAGATTAAAGAACTTTAACTCCATCTGATTCTGCATATACCTAGGAAAATACTTCTCCAGAAAAATCCTTTTAAACCTATCCCACTGAATCACTTCTGTTGCTTCCAATGCTTTAGCCGACTCCCACCAATAATTAGATTCACCCTTAAGAAAATAACTAGCAAATTCTACCTTCTGCTCATCACTAACCTTCACCAATGCGAAGGCCTTCTCCATTTCCTTAAGCCATATCTGGGCTTCAACTGGATCTTTTGTTCCTTGAAAATCTGGGGGTTTCACAGCCTGAAAAGATTTAAAAGTTACCGCAAGTTGGGCTGGTTGTTGCTGTCCTTGTTGCTGTTGCAATTGTTGATATTGTTGCTGAAGTAGCTGCTGCTGCTGAGCCAAAGTAGTCGTCTGCTGTTGCAAAAGTCCCAAAAGTTGGGCCATATCCATATTGCCTTGATTATCTTCTCTATTCTGATCATCTTGATCCCTATTCTGATTAGCTCTAGTATTGCTCCTTCTTGGAGGCATCTTTCTGAATATTAAACAAGCATCTATTTATCCACAAACATACATCTAACCGCAACATGGCACAATATAGTCTAACAGTTCTAATATGACATGGTACAACCTAAAATTTAAACCATCTCACGCGGCCAAATAATACGATAAAAAGAAACGATAATAATAAACGATACGGCACCGATGACATCCATCGATAACCCAAATCCAAAGGTTCAAAGTACCAACCAACATAAAGTTCGAAAACCGAAACTAAAAATACGATAAAGTCTAACAACATAAGTCTGATAATCATATGGCTATACTATAAGCCATCTCATAAAACCCATAACATAAAACTAGTTATCCAGCAACTGGCTGATCACACGCTGAAGCTCGTCCACCATCATCTGAACCATAGCATAACTCTCCCAATCTCGATAAGGTACCATAGCGCGAAGCCTCTCGTTAGCCATCTCGGTGAGTGACTGAAGCCTGGAGGCAAGAGTCGGGACATGATCCTCGGGTATATCCTCACCATCGCCATACAATGCATCAACTCTCCTCTGAAGCTGAGCGTTCTCATTATAAAGATGATCACACTCCCTAAGTAACTCCTGATAAACGGGCAAAGGTACAGTATCTGCTGTCTCGGCCGGAGGTGGAGCTGAAGGTCCTGGTGCCCTCTGTCGCTGCCAATAATAATATAATATATATATATATATATATATATAAGCGTCAGATAAAACTTAGAAGCATACTACTTAAACACTCTCGATAATAGGGGTCAATCAATCCTATTCTTTTAGAAATATCATACTATTAACCTTCTAAGTGAGTTTCTTTTTCAATCCTAAGTGATTATTGAAAATGTGATCTATCTTGTTACCTAAACCTATATTGTTCAGTGACTCAAACCTGTGGCTCTGATACCAAACCTGTGACGGCCCCAAATCCCTTAATCAAAATTAACTAGATAATGGTAAAGCATGCATATTAATTATTTAGACATTACCACTCCCACGCCTAGATCGCCAACAGGTAAGAGTTTGAAGCAATATAAACTACCAATTCAAAACCAATTATTTATTACAGACCACAAATTATTCTAAGTTCAAAAGATTATAGACTAAGTCAAAAGTCTAGCAAAACATGATCCATCTGACCGCCACTCCCTTCTACCTGGAACTGCCTTCTATAGGCTACACCTGAACCACCACAATTCTTACGCGCAGTCTCAAGAGTCCTTACCATCTTCGAGCTTCACTGAAAGGTTAAGGAAAAATAATATCATTGAGCCAATTGCTCAGCAAGTGCATAAACAACAATATAAGACTGGCAGAATAATTCAACTGTAAAGCAAGATATGAAATCTGCAAATGAACTGTATCAACTGAATCAATATCAAAATAAAATGAGAAGGAATTGGAATATCTGATAAGACGCTACGAGCAACGCTGGGTGATCAGCCCACGACAGAGCTCCGAACCCGCATATCCAATACGGTGTTCATCAAATATAAGGGGATCCCAGGCACACATTGGCCTATAATAGTAACATGCTTTGGACCGGCGCCTCGGTCAAAGTAACATTCCATCCAATTCCATTTAGGTCAAACAATGTTTATCAAATTCAATTCATCTCAAAGAAACAAGAATATCAATGTTATATCAAGTTGTTAATCAACAAGAATAGGATTCTCAAATTTCGAATAAATGAAAAGGGTCAAATGAAGAAAATCAATCATTTCGGATTCTTAGAAGTTGGGGTTATATTTAAAGTACTTGGTTAAGTCAAGAAAATAAGTCAAGAATGAATCAGTGTTTTAAGGTAGAAAAGAATTCATCAAACAAGATGGCGTTTATATAGTTGATTCAAGGGTTCAAGAGTTCAAGAAAATACGAAAAGGTTTCCACGCAATGTGGTCATGATTAACAAAACAAGTCAAGTTCAAGTTCAAAAGATATGAATCAATCACAAGGTATACGACAATATTAAGGTCGGAAAGAATAAGGTACTAATTTGTGACAACTTAACAATTCGATATTTCATGGCATTCAATATATGGTATCAACAAGGTAAGATAGTACACTTGCCTTAAATCACGAGATCAAACTAGATAGCGTCCTCCTCAATCGGCTCCTTGCCAGGCCTCCTACTCGGACCTATAATAATAATAATAAACAATATCTTATTTTCCCCTCTTTTGTTTACATATCACAAAGCAATCCTAATAATGCTAACGCCCCATCGATATAACCATGTTATACACATACATTTATACATGTAAACACATAAGTCATGTAAGTCACTTAGCACGTAATTCACTTAACATACAATGTAGTAAGATATAGTACTATAATGATTCTACGACTTAACATTGGAGATGTGCCTTTAGGGTTTTGGAAATCACTTATTATATTTTTAGAAATTTCGGCGGCATCTCCTTTGTATAGTCGTCAAACCATACCGAATATAATCGGTCTCAATCAATCACAAAACAACACAATGCACCTCCAATGGCTACAACTTCATCATCAATCGACTACTACAATCACCAAGCAATCCTAGGCTATCCTACTCTCTCCACGATGACTCATTAAGCAATTCATAACTCAAATTCACATAGCAATTCAATCATGCAACCAATTAATTCATGTAACAATTTAATCAATTAGCACTTAAACAATTCAAGCAAGTAACTCACAATAATTCACACAAGTCCCACAATCTCTCTTCTCTTCCTCCCTCTCTCGGCCTCTCGGCCTCTCTCTCTCCCTCTCCTCTCTCTCTCTCGGCTTCTCCCTCTCTCCCTCTCTCTTCCTCCCTCTCGGTCTCTCTCCCTCCTCCATCAATCTCTCTCGGCCTCTCCCTCTTCTTCACCAACAATCACATACAAAACCCTCACAATGACATACACCATTACTTACATGCATATCAATTCATAAAACCATAATCTCACATACCCACCAATGTTACTTATAAATTTTACAATCAAAATCAATTTATAAACTTATCCCATCAAAGTTCATAACATTAAATCATCAAATCACAAACCTTCTTAATTTGACACCTACTAACAATCATCAACTAATAAAACAAGCATACCCACAACTTGAAATCTTATAAAAACTCAAACCCATCATCAAAATCAACATAAAAAGTTATAAAAACTCACATGCATCCACATATCACCTACTAATCATGTAAAATCATAAAATTAACACTTGCATGCAACCCTTCGGCTCACTTTCATTCATGGCCGAAGGTTTGGGGTCCTCCGGAGAGCCCGAAAATTCGTGGGTCTCTTCCAGGGAGTATACCCAATCATCAACACCCACAAACTTACCTTGATTCTTTGATTTTCGAAAAACCCTAAATTGGAAAAGTAAAGAAATTGAAATTTAAAACCATGGGTTTGTAGAGGATGACAAGAGGAGTGTTTTTATGTATAATAGTGTGGGGTTTTAATGGAGGAATTTACCTTGATTAAGCTTGAGAATCAATGGAGGTTATGAGAACTTGAGAGAAAAGATGAAGTCAGTGTGGGGGGGGGGGGTTGTGTCTCGGCCGAATGAAAAAAATAAGGGGAGGGGAGGGTTTTGTCCAAGCCTACTAACACACACATGTAATTAAATCATATTTTATTGATACATCTTTTAATTAAATAAAAGACTTGTAAAAATAATTCTATTTACAAGATATTTTGGATCCAAAAATAATTTATTGACACATAAAATTAAAATATGGAATTCTCTTCCTCAATATATTTTTAAAACATTTTTAAAATCATTTTATGAAAAGATTTGAATTTTACAAGTTTTAATATTTTAAAAAGGAAAATAATTGGAAAAATCCTTGTAAAATATTTTAATGCGAAAATAAATTAAACTTTTATTTTTAAAAAGTCTTTAAATGCATAAGGATAATAAAACAAGAAATTTCATGATTTTTTACTAACTCCAAGAATTTTATAAAAATGTTTAAGTGAACAAAAATCATGTTTTAACATTTAAAAGCTATACAGAATTTTAATAAAATTTCACGTCAACACATCTAGCAATTAGACACGTAACACATATTCACAATCACACAAACATGTAATGACTCATCAATTAAGGCACATAATAATATTTTAATGCCAAATAATACTCCCTCTGTCCCATCCATTTCTTTACATAAAAAATTGCGTATCTGACACGCATTTTAAGGTGTATTTTAAAGATAGTTTCATAACTTATTTTTGATATTTTCTTTTTTTATATAAAAATAGGATTGTTCTATTTTTATACAAAAAAAGAAAATATAAAAAATAAGTTATAGTACTATCCTTAAAATATACCTTAAAATACGTGCCGGAAATTGGTCCGCAAATGTAAATAAACACATGGGACGGAGGGAGTATTATTTATAGAGTACGAAATTCCCAGATATTACATGAATCAATTTGAAAGAACAAAGTATGAGAGCTTATGCCTGCACCAAAGAACAGAACCATTGTTGGAATAAAGCGGGTTCTGAAAAATAAGATGGATGAAGATGGTGTGATTATAAGGAACAAAGCAAGGTTGGTTACAAAATGATACTCTCAACAGGAAGGCATTAATTATGATAAGACTTTTGCCCCTATTTCTAGATTGGAAGCCATCAGAATCTTCTTGGCATTTGCTGCTCATTCAAATTTTAAAGTCTACCAAATGGATGTCAAGTGTGTATTTCTGAATGGAAAGTTGGAAGAAGAAGTATATGTGCAACAACCACCTCGCTTTGGGGATCCACATTTCCCAGAATTTGTCTACAGATTGCTTAAGGCATTGTATGGAATTAAGCATGCTCCAAGGGCATGGTATGACACATTATCACAATTTCTTCTTGAAAATCAATTCACTAGAGGCACATTGGACAAGACACTGTTTTACAAGAATCATGGTAATGATATTATCCTAGTTCAAATCTTTGTGGATGATATCATATTTGGTTCTACAAATGAGAAACTGTGCGAGAAATTCTATAAGCTCATGCAAAGCAGATATGAGATGAGCATGATGGGAGAGTTGACATTCTTTCTTGGATTGCAAATTAGTCAAAGAAAGGATGGTATCTTTATCAGTCAAACCAAGTACATAAAGGATTTATTGAAGAAGTTTGACTTAGAAGACTGCTCACCTGCAAAGACCCCTATGGCCACTGCCACTAAATTGGATGAAGAGGCTAAGGGCAAGAAAGTAGATATCTTAGCCTACAAAGACATGGTTGGCTCTCTACTCTATCTCACTGCTAGTTGAAGGAATTTACGGACAAGCGGAAGCGTGATATAACAATTATTCCGTAAAAACCATGTATCGCACATATAAAAAAACATATGAAAATCGAGAGCGGAGAAATCGTAACCATACCTTGAAAAAAGAAGCTTTATAAGATTGGTTTCTAGCAGTTGCTCCTCAGAGTATGAACACTCTACCGGTATCCAACAAGATTAATCCTTCAATGAAGCTTTTATAAAACAAGCTTTTATAAAAATGGTGCCCTTGTTCTTTTGAGAGAGAGAGAAAAAAAATGAAGAAGAAGAGAGGTGGCAACTAGGTTTTTCACAAAAAAAACTTTGCATACTAAACACCTCCTCATCTCATTCTATATATAGGGCTCAACTAGGTTTTAATATAATTAATATATCAATATATATATTAATATATAAATCCCATACTTTATCTTATAAAATGTTTAAATAATAATTTAAACTATTTTAACCATTATTATTTTTCTAAACTCTTTAGAAAACAACTTGCTCTCTCAAAATACCTTCATCAGTAAATTAATCTTTTTATGGTGTGACCCTGTAGGTTCAATATTAAGCCGGTAGTAGAAATAAATAATAATAAACTTTTATTTATTATTTATATGAATTCTAAAATTCATTAAATACAATTAACTGATTAATTATATTTATTCTACATCGTGAGTGATGCTTCTCAACATATCGCGACTATCCGGATAATATGAATTCACTGCTTAGAATACCAAGAACCTGTCAGTGACTAGTTACCGTACAATCAATTCCTTCTACCCTTACAATATCCCGATTAAATACAAGGCATGGATCTCGTGTCAGGCCTATCAAATTTAATCATATGATTTCTTATTCATAATGCAAAGTTCATATTAATGCAAATTAGAAACTCCTTCCTAATTTCATACACTCTGGCCAGAGATTCCAGAACTCGCATACTAAGAATAACATTGGATATTCTCTTCCTATACTGGAAGGGGTAGATTCTTTATTTACCGTTAACTATCTCCATACACAAATCCCTATGCCCAGAATAGACCTAATGGATGTCCTTGAGACTAAGGACTAATCCAAAGCATAGTTCATTATATACAAGATTACTCTAACGATTTCAAGTCTAAGGACACTTGCACAACTATCACTCAGTAAACAACTATCGACACGTGAGTAAACTCCATTAGCTGTTCAACTTATCGAGTCATGTTCAGTGAACTTATTCCCTAATAAGCACCTACATACTAGCTATAGTGTCACCACACAAATGCCTATGAGAACAGACATCCCCCTGTCGGGAGCAAGCATAGTATGTACCAATCTTTGTGGATTCACTAACTTCCGATTAGTTATCCTATGATCAGGAACTGTTTAAGTCTAGAGTTATCATCTTCTAGATCTCACTATTACAATCTCATTATAATACTAGAAGCTTTACTCTAAACTATGGAACATCTTATTTAAAACACTTTAAATAGATAAAGCCCATAATAAAACCAAAACATGTCTTTTATTAATATTAATGAAATCAAATAAGAATACAAGAAAGTTCATCCTAACTCATCATACATGATTGGATTTAGGACAAACACTTTCAATCTCCCACTTGAACTAAAGCAAATTACCCTGGTATCTAATACCCATCTTCTCTTTATGACGATCAAAGTGAATCTGAGACAATGACTTTGTGAGTGGGTCTGCTACGTTGTTATATGTGTCAACTCTCTCAATCTTGACGTCTCCTCTTTCAATGATTTCCCTAATCAAATGAAAGCGCCGTAAAACATGTTTGGAATTTTTATGAGACCTAGGTACCTTGGCTTGTGCTATTGCTGCGTTGTTATTACAATACAACACAATAGGCTCCTCAATGCTAGGAACAACTCCTAACTTAGAAACAAATTTCCTCATCCAAACGGCTTCTTTTGCAGCCTTACTTGCATCTATATACTCTGCTTCCGCCGTGGAGTCAGCCGTTGTAGACTGTTTGGAACTCTTCCAACTAATCGCACCACCATTCAGAGTAAACACGTAACCTGACATGGATTTGCTATCATCTCTTTCTGATTGAAAACTAGAGTCAGTATAACCCTCTATTTTCAACTCAGATCCACCAAAAACAAGAAAAATATCCTTAGTCCTTCGCAAGTACTTAAGGATGTTCTTCACTGCTTTCCAGTGGTCTTCACCTGGATCGGACTGATATCTGCTCGTCACACTAATTTAATAAGCAACATCAGGCCTAGTACATAACATCGGGTACATGATAGATCCTATTGCTGAAGCATAAGGAATCTAACTCATACGCTCTCTTTCCTCAGGTGTCTTAGGAGACATCTTTTCGGAAAAGGGATACTCCATGGCTCATCGGTATGAGACCTCTCTTGGAGTTTTCCATGCTAAACCTTTTAAGCACTTTCTCGATGTATGTATCCTGGGTAAGACCTATCATTCTTCTAGATCTATCTCTATATATCTTCATACCGAGAATGTAGGATGCTTCTCCCAAGTCCTTCCTAGTGAAGTTCTTCGATAGCCATACTTTGACTGATTGTAGCATCGATATATCATTTCCTATAAGAAGTATCTCATCCACATACAATACAAGAAATGTTACCGCGCTCCCACTAACCTTCTTGTAGACACATGGTTCATCTATGTTTTTGAGAAAACAAAACTCTTTGATTGTCTCATCAAAACGGATGTTCCATCTACGAGAATCTTGCTTTAACCCATATATGGTTCATAGCAGCTTACACACTAGGTGTTCATTCCCTTTGGAAACAAAACCCTCTAGCTATGTCATATACACTTCCTCTTCAAGTTTCCCATTGAGGAAGGCCGTTTTCACGTCCATTTGCAAGATCTCATAGTCGTAGTAAGCAGCAATCGCAAGCAAAATCTGAATTTATTTCAACAGGGCTACAGGCGAAAAAGTTTTATCAAAGTCAATCCATTGCCTTTGTCTGAATACTTTTGCCACGAGCCTGGCCTTATAGGTCTCCACCTGGTCATCTGCTCCAATCTTTCTTTTGTATACCCATTTGCACCCAATAGGATTCACATCCTCTGGTGCTTCAACCAAAGTCCATACTTTGTTGGCATACATAGAATCCATTTCGGATTTCATGGCACTCTGCCATTTCTCTGAGTCAACACTACTCATAGCCTCATTATAGGTCATAGGGTCGTCATCATAAATGATTGACAACTCATTGTCATTCTCAATGACAAGGCCATAATACCTCTCAGGTTGGCGAGACACTCTCTCTGACCTACGAATGGGCTGTTCCACAGAAGGTTGTTCAGTCTGAACCGGTGTTTCCTCTTGAACCGTAGTAGCTTGTGTTTCTTGAACTTCATTAAGTTCTATTTTGCTCCCACTGTTTCCTTCAAGGTTAAACTGTTTTCCAAGAAGGTAGCATGTCTGGAGACAAATACCCTATGATTGGTGTAAAGGTAATACCCTAAAGTCTCTTTCGGATATCCCACAAACTTACATGTTACGGATCGAGATTCCAGCTTATCAGGGTCAACTTTCTTAACATAAGCTGGACATTCCCAAATCTTAACGTGTTTAAGACTCGGTTTCCTTTCTTTCCATATCTCATATGAAGTTTGAGGAACAGATTTGGAAGGCACATTATTCAGTAAATATGCTGAGGTTTCCAATGCATAACCCCAAAGGAATAATGGAAGATCTGCATAGCTCATCATGGACCGAACCATGTCTAACAAAGTTCGATTTCTCCTTTCAGATACTCTATTCAACTGTGGAGTATATGGAGGAGTATATTGAGAGACTATACCATTTTCTTTGAGATAATCTAGAAACTCTCCATTCAAATATTCACCACCTCGATCTGATCGAAGGGTTTTAATACTATGTTTGGTTTGTTTCTCCACTTCATACTTATATTCTTTGAACTTTTCAAAGGCTTCAGACTTGTGTTTCATCAAATACACATATTCGAATCTAGATCGATCATCTATGAAAGTAATGAAGCACGAAAATCCACCCATGGCTTGCATAGACATCGGTCCACATACATCTGTGTGTACCAATCCTAACAAATCTGCAGCCCTCTCTCCATGTTCACTAAATGGAGATTTGGTCATTTTACCCAATAGACAAGACTCGCATGTAGGATATGATTCAAAATCGAAGGGGTCAAGTAACCCTTCCTTATGCAATGTCCGCAGTCTATTTTCACTAATATGACCAAGTCTACACTGCCACAAATAGGTGAGATTTTCATCATCCCTTTTCCTTTTATTAATATGTTCAATTTGTAGTAAATTATTCTCAACGTCACATACATACAGACCATTATTTAAAAAACCACTACCATAAAGGACGTTATCTCTAAGAATTGAACATTTATTTTTCTGAAAAACAAACGAAAATCCAGCCAAGTCTAACATGGGAATAGAAATAATATTCCTCACAATCGAGGGAACAAAATAACAATTATTTAAAACAACAGTCTTGCCCGTATGCATATGTAAATCAAATGACCCTACAGCTTCAGCAGCAACTCTTGCTCCATTTCCCATCCGTAGAATCACCTCCTCTTTCTCAAGAGTCCTACTTCTCCTTAGCCCCTGCAACGAATTGTAAATGTGAGAAACACAGGCGGTATCTAATACCCAAGTAGAAATTTGATTTAATGACATATTCACTTCAATCATGAACATGCCTGAATCAGAAGCGGCAGTCTCACTACCCTTCTTCTTCTTCAATTCTGCAAGGTAAACCTTGCAGTTCCTCTTCCAGTGCCGCACCTTATTATAGTGGAAGCAAACAGCTTTGCTCTTACGGTCTTTAGCTTTTGGTGGAACCGGTTTTTTCTCACCTACTTTCTTCTTCTTGTGAGGGTTATTCTTCCTTTTCTTAGGATTGGAACCTTCACCCATTATAAGAACAAAACTCTTATTAGAGGGGAAATTTGATTCTGCAGTCTTCAACATGTTGTAGAGTTCAGCCAGGCTGACATCCAAATTATTAATGTGAAAGTTCACAACAAACTACGAAAACGAACTCGGAAGTGATTGCAAGATCAAGTCTTGACTTAGCTCCCGATCCATGGCAAAACCAAGTTGTCCAAGATGTTCAATCAAATTGATCATCTTAAGTACATGGTCATTCACAGATGATCCCTCAGACATCCTACAACGGATCAGCTCATTCGATATCTCATATCGAGCTGTCCTCCCTGCCACATCATACAACTCTTGTAGATGCGTTAGGATAGTGTGAGCATCTATAAGCTCATGTTGCTTCTGTAACTCAATGTTCATGGAACTAGAATGATACATTGAGCAACATTTGCATCATCTATCCACTTACGATACACAACATGTTCATCATTATGTGCATCGTTAGCAGGTTCAGCAGGCTTAGGTGAGTCAAGCACATATTCCAGCTTCTCAACCCTGAGAACAATTCTCAAGTTTCGAAGCCAGTCAGCAAAATTAGGACTAGTCAATTTGTGAGCGAGCATCTAGTATGCTCCGGAGTGATAGTGCAGAAGACATAATGTATATAGTAAATTTGTAAATGATAAACACATAACAACACTTAGCAAATATTCAATTTCATTTTAAAACACTATATGAATCGGGTCTTTATTCATAAGTGACTCCCACTAGTTTATCTAATTTATACAACCCCCTAAGTGAAAAATTAAGCATTCATAATGCTAGTGGGAATAGGGATCCTATATTCCATCACACAACCTCGGCTGTAGCACGAAACGCCATGTGATGTTCAGTAGGCAGACAACTCCTGTCAATTACATCTCATGTTATTCCCTAATTAAACTTTATCCTCTTGAATAATTGAGTCACGGCTGTAGCACGACAAACTCGATATTCTAAGTCAAGTCTAACCCAACATTTCGTACTACTAAATTAGTCTCCAACGACCCACGGCTGTAGCACGTAACGACCATTAGATTCTAATTCATTGTACACATCTCTATGTAATAGACAAGTATTTCTTATTTCGAAATCAAAGCCCTCGGCTGTAGCACGAACCGACAATGATTCAAAAATACGAATTACTTTCTACCATGTTGGAAGGCTATGACCGACACAAGCCCGTTGTGTCATTGGCAAATTACTACATGATATTATTTAATTTTAGAGGGATTATATTATGTTACAATCATAATCATATTATAAAGAGATTCTTCCTTATAAATTAAATATTTCAAATCAATAATAGATAATTGGATGATTCCTAGATCAGGGGGAGCATTGTGAAGAGGCATCACTTAATACCCCTTTCTTACAGATCGAAATCCGTTTTTGACAGAATCATCCTTTCTCTCAATATTGAAAATTCATATTTAATTATGTGTTTCACAAACACAAGAATTTCATGATTGTATTCATAATATTATTGTTAAGGCAAGAAACGATTCCTATTCTAGATTTTCTAGAGCACGCCTTATTTTAATTTAAGTTCACCTAAATCTATCATCGCATGGTAGACATAGGCATATATCTCATATATAAAAATAAATAAACAAGTAAGCATGCAAGTAATATCATGTCACACAATGATATATTGATGTATGAATTTATTATAGTATTTAAAAGCAATTAAAACAATTAAAACTTGCTTTAAAACACTTTCGGGAATATAAACAGTACCAAACTTTTATATAAAAAATATTTGACCACTCCATTAGATCTGTCTCGGAAAAACAAATCCAACGATATATCACACGCCCAAATCGGAGTTACGAAACTCCCAAAAAATCAAATTTAATATTGATAGAAAGACTGTAACGCATTTATGGAATGTGTTACAACAATTTAAATCCATTAAATAGAGTAACACATGTTTCTGTTGATGTAATATTTGTGAGAGTTCGTTCACAGGGAAGGACTAATATTAATTTAAGTTCAAGTTTTAATATCTTACAGTCTAGATGTGTAGAAGAATAATTGGGTGTTTTGTTTGCTAATTAAATTTAACTATAAAGCAAGTACGATTTAACGATGATAAAAGCAATCCAGGAAATCAAGGTTCTTCAATGGTTTCAATGACTGTCTAATACTTGTGATATCTATGTTCTTACTTCGATAAAAACAATTCTTCTAATATTTATATTGTTCTCTCCCAAGATACAATATAGTGCTTACCACTATACCTTGAACGTCACTCCCATGATCAATCAAAATATAATCATAAACTATTAAGACCCAAGAATCAAAGGTTTCATAACTCGCATATTAATCTCCCGATTCAATAATTGAATTACGTCTATTATATCATGTACTAGAACTGTAAATCATCTCCAAATTCATTACAATTCCTAGAGATACAATCAAAGGTTCATGACTCCCTTAATCGTGTGAAATCCTTAATAATAGATTAGCAAAGCAAGAAAATCACGTGTAATCAAACAATCATATTTAACCAATGAATACTACCCAATCCCTGGATTAAAGGATTAGTTACCCATGATATATAAAGAACACAAACACACACACACACACACACACAGATATATATATATATATATATATATATATATATATATATATATATATATATATATATATATATATATATAATCAAAACCATGTTTACAAGAGTATAGAGTTAAGAAAGATACAACTTGAAGAAATCTCTAGCTTTGGATTGAATCCCTTCAAACCCTTGCCCAAGTACTCTTCTTCTCTATTATCTATGTTCTTCTCTTGTAAAATAATACACGACCACTAATAATAAGCCCTAGAAATTATATATATCCTAATATAAAAGTGTTTTTAATGGGTTTTCTAAAAAATAAAATCCATATTCTAAAATAAGTTGGATTTGTTTTAAAATTCGATGTCTGACTTCCAGGC
Organism: Saposhnikovia divaricata; assembly: GCA_036435485.1. Lineage (NCBI taxonomy): Eukaryota > Viridiplantae > Streptophyta > Magnoliopsida > Apiales > Apiaceae > Saposhnikovia > Saposhnikovia divaricata. The sequence goes on from JAZHRN010000131.1 coordinate 21,401,515, forward strand.
CTATTTATGGGCTGCTCTAGTTGTAAAAAGAGTATTGGACCACCTCTGAATTAAAGATAATTCATTCCTCTTCGCGTGGGTTGTAAGATCGCCCAATTCTGACGTATAGAACTCGAGATATGGCCCAAACAGTGATATATGTGCTAGGCCTCCAATAAATCCGAATTTCACATGATTTAGGCCCAAATTAAACTCCTTGTGCTCAATTTCCTCCAACTTTAAGAATGTTTATTTCCTGCCATTAAACACTACAAATAATTAGTAAACAACCAATTATTTACAAAATCTTATAAATATTAAAATAAAATCCTATTAAAGTGTATATAAATATACACTCTATCAAATATCCCCACACTTAACACTTTGCACGTCCTCGTGCAAACTAATATAATATAACTATTAACTTCTGACTAGTACCACTTCCGTAGGTGATCACGGTTGCATTCGGCATATGCAACAAGCCCTTTAAACCCCTAGGTAGCCCTAGTGGACGAGTGAGGTCTCGTGAGGGCCTATAGTGAATGTACCCACAAAATCCATCTAGCTCATGTAAACAATTTAATGACAATACAACACCACACATACAAGTCCTCTCATGCTACATCAACTTAAGAATCAAAGTAATTATGCAATGTCTTGGTGTCGAAGGTGCAAGTATCACATAGTCTACTCAAAGAACGTGCATAAGCTCTCAAAAGTTCATGTCAAGTGTAAGAATAAGTTGGTAACCATGCTAAGCCTACAATAGTACATCTTTGAGTCAAAACTTGGGATCTCATATGCCAAAACCAGTAATAACTCACCTTTCACTAACAAAAGAATATTCACTCAAAAACAAGGGTAGGTGTATCACTCCATTCCAACAAAATCATAAGCATGCTTGACATTTGATATCAACCTAACTTTAACACAACATACACCACTGATGATAATCAAAAAGTCTTTATTCGGGTTGTAATGGGGGCTAGGGACAAGGCATGTCAAGTAAAGCCAAAGAAGGTGAAATGTCAAAAGCTAGTACCCAACAAAATAAATGACTCAACTTCCTATCTATCATCCCTACACTTTGATCTTTCTTTATTCTCTTTCAACAAATAACTTGATTAGTTGAATGAAGAAGGATCGTAGAAACATAAGTACACTCTCGTATAAATAATATTTTTTTTCGTTTTTTGTTTCTATATTTTTTTTTCCGAGATCTAAATATAAATAAGTACAATGATCCCATGCCGTTCTTATAAATTCGACTAACAAGTAAACAACCAAACTCGATATTTCCCCAAAGCATGACCATCAATAAATACCCCCTTGTACACCTTTTCACTCCCTCAAACACCCTGCTAGCCTTTGACAATTTGGGTTCAAGTTAAACTAAGGCCAATACAAGAAAAAGGTCTGGGCAAGTACTGTGGCGTGTCACCGAAAAATATGATTAAGCTCAACGGGGTAACTAATTGATCATATTTAAATGGTGTGGTAATATAGGTAATATGAGGTTATCCTTAAATTCCTTTGTCACGTTATCATCAAATAATGTCATGCATTTCAAGAAAGGTCTCAAACAAGTGCTAGCAATGCAAACAACATGTGGACACTCAAGCAAACGAACATAAGATGCAAAAGATATGCATTTAGGCTCAAAAGCTCACTTGGAGGCAAACCATAATCAATCCCAAGTAAGAGTCTCTCTGACACACCTACTTGTACTCAAAGCGTGCAAACCAAATCATCTTGCACATATTCATGTCATTTTAATTACTTACAACATTCAAAAAGTCTACTAATTTCAACTTGCTAGTGTATGTGTGTGCACAAGAACAAAGCATATCACTTCTCAAACAAAAGTGTCAATAACACAAAATTCCTATAGCATGCATGGGTGCATTAAGGCAAATTACAACAAGTAATCTTCACAAGACTAGAATTTTTTTTTTCTTCACAAGGCTGGAAGAGCAATTGATGTGCGCTAAATCTGTACATGTTAGGATCACATATACAAACATATATTTAATAAGTTATATAATTAAGTATAATTCTAAAATTATTTTTATATGATACATATAATATTAAGAAAATATAATATATAAATAATTAATAAAATTAATAAAAGTATATACATAAAATCTAAACAATATACATAACATAAATAAAGTAAAATAATATATGATAAATTAAATATATAACAATAATATAAATTAATTATACAATTATAATATAAATAATATAATATAATATGTAAATAAGATAATATAAATATAATTAATATTATATAATTATATAATATAAACAATGTTATAAAATACAAATAATTTTACATAATACAATAATAAAAATAATATAATACACTAAGTTTACTTGAAATACTATAGAACTATAATAGTATAAGTAAACTAAATAAAAGTTATTATTTAATATTAATATATAACAAGAGTAGCACTCTATGGAGAACCACCTTACGTGGAGAACCCTATGATTCTGTAGTAGAACCAATTTTTTTTAAATTTTTTTCTAATACTGTAACAGAACCAAAAAAAAATTTTCAAAAAAAAAAAATTCGAAACTGCCACGTCAGCAATGCTCACGGGTTAGGGAGTAGTTCCCTCACGGGTCTTAAAGTCAGGGCTATATCCGATAACCCGACTGCAAACTCGATGAGAGTTCTAAGTATTATTAGGGTTGTTATTAGGGTTATTATTATTGTTATTATTATTAGGATTGCTTTCTTAAACTACTATCGTTTCTGAGAACTGTAACCTCGCTCTGATACCATTTATGTGACGCCCCCAGATCCGGGGTCGGAGATCTAGGCGCTCACGGTCCATTTTCCATTAATAACATACCTGTTCTTGCACATAATATATAAAGCAGCCATCGACCCCACAATAAAACTCACACCGCACACACACACACACAGGTTAGAGTCTCAGAAACGTCATACACTTGATTAAGCAAAAGTAAAAGTTTCAGAGTTATTACAGACTGAATTAAATAGCATTTATGCTACCAGCAACACTTCGATATGAAGCGGAGTTGGCGGCTTGAATGTTTGTTACGGTACACTGCTTTGCACAGGTCGTACTTATAAATAAAACGTACTAACAAAAGTTGCCAACCAATCCGGCTAATGGGGCCTACCGGTGGAATCTCAACTGCTGCCTCGGGTCTAGTCACCTGCTTTCGGGCAGTCTGTCTGGGTCTTGCCATTTCTCTTAGCTGTTGTGTTTGTAAATTTGAAAACAAGCAAGAGTGAGCAACTATAGCTCAGCAAGAAATATATGTATAAGGTAAGCAATATAACATTACATGTGTTTAGCAGTTATTAAACTCGTTTATATCAATCAGTTATAAAATAACTTGTCATCGTTGATAAATTTCAAAGGTGCACCAATACGTGCCCTTGTTTTCAAAATAAACTTGCAGTTCTAGATACTGCATAGAGTCAACATCTTTCTCATCAAAATAGAACACTATCAGCAACTTGGCACATAAGCCTAAGAAGCAGTGTCAGAGCATTTTCCAAAATGGAGGAATGGGACTTAAAGAAAACATAAAACTTGACAGGGATTGACGATGATCAGTCACCACATCCAAGTCCAATAATCCGCGGGTCTTCTCTACCGGTAGAAGGATAGAAACTACATCCGTAACTATCCCCGGGTGAAAACTACATCCGTAATCACCCTCGATGAAAACTACATCCGTAATCATCCTTCGGCAACACCTGGGCCGGAATAATAATTGATGGACCGCCTGGCTCACGGCCGCTTACACATCCCGGGAATCGTTCGTCAACGGTTCCCACACCTGCCAGAGTCCCTTTTTCTTTTTCTTTTAAAAACTTGATTTTGATTGAAAACTGAGTAATTGAGATCCGACATCAGTCGACCGATGATTCTTGAAATCGTACAAGAAGCAAACCTGACCGGGGGTTTTCGAAAATGTTTTGAGTTCGAAAGAGTTCGAGTTTGAAAGTGCTAAAGGTATCTTGGATTAGCTTTATCTTTAAAATAATGAACAGTAATTAATAAATGATATTTTTAGATTTAATATTAATAATTAATAAAATAATTATTTAATTAAATAAGCTTTTAATCCAAGATAGGTATTTTGAGTTTTTATGATGATATAAAAATAATTACTTGAGTATACGATACTTCCCGAATGACCCTTCGGTTTTTCGCAATTTAATTACGATATAATAATATACCGCTCCCCGGTCAATAGTATATATGGACCGCTACGACCTCTATTGCTAGAGTCGTTGTCCGAAGAAAACATTTCATTCTAAGTTCAAGGGGTGCAACATATATGTGCTTATACATCTCAATTTCATCATTACTTCAATAAGCATAAACATTTGATACGATTGAAAACTACAAACACAACAGTGAAAACCCTTATATATGTAAGTTCTGAAAAGTAAACTTGCCTTGGTGAGGTTGGGGTGGTCGAGCTTGCGGAGTGGAACGATCTATACATAATCAATAGCCGATCGTTAGTACCTTAACAATATCTCTTTTAATTGCGAGGTTTTAGGGGGTACAAAATTAACTTATTGACTTCGTCTTATGACTCTCTAGCCCCACTATAAGTTCATGTCATCACTCAATTACGCTCGTCACTTATTCGACTTAATTTGGTTACCACATCCGAATCATATTCAATCCCCCTAAAATCACACTCCACTTACGACTTTTCACTTGCGCGAATTTTACTCTAAAATTTTTAAAATATTGAAAAATACATATTTTAATCCAATTCTTTTTGGGTAGCCTTCACCACTGCATTTACTAGCTCCTCTAATTTTTCCATGATCCTACATAAATTTTTAGGGGTTTAAACAAGGTTCACAAGGGGACCATTTAGTGCAGTTCGGACTCCAGAAATAAATTTCACTTCTCAGGCCATAACTCAAAATCTATACATCACCTAATCATGAACCTTATATTTCTGCAAACTACATTCAAATACCTTTCCAACAATATATATTAGGACTTCAGGGGACAAGATTTAGGGGTTCAAAACCCTCCTACAAGACAGTACAAGTTCCTTGAAAATTATTCAGCATGCTTTTACCACTTAATCATTCAAGAATCTTTTATAAACATCACAACCACCATCTAAACCACCAAGATCATACTCTATAGTATACATGGAGTTACATACACTAACCATAAGCTTAAAAATCACAACCACAACATTTAAACTCAAGATCTACATCATCCATAACTTATATGTCCAAGATTTACACTAAGATTTACACTAATATCCATGGATCTAAGATTTATAACTTGAAAACTAATGGATGAAAAGGGTTGGAATTCATAGTATACATTCATTATATGATACAGAGTACCTAGGATTTTTGCCTTGAATTAAGAGTGAAGAGAAGTGGAAGAAAGAATTCTTCTTCCCCTTGTTTTTGTGTTTGGCCGAGAGCAACAAGGGCTTGGGGGGGGGGGGGGGAGAGAGTTTTTGTTTTGTTTTTGGTGTTAGTTGAATAAAATGAATTGTGTGGTTGATATATATTAGGTGTATGTATATGTATCACATGTTGCAAGTCTAGTGTCTAGACCACCATACCTCCTTGTCTCCTTGGACAATGTACCAAACTAGTTACTATTCCTCTTGCTATCTTTGCATTGCTAGTTTGCTTTCCTAACTACTTAGTTGCATGGGACTTGCATGCAATATCATTCCTTGTATCATTATTCTTCCACCAATGCTTGTCACTTAATCTTTAATTCGTATCGTATCTTAATTAATTCCTCGTAATAATATTTTGTCGCGTAGAGATTTCCCTTGTAATTCCTTAAGTACCTAATTGTGTAAATTCCTCGAATATCCATAACTCCTCGTCATAATTCCTAATAAATCTTTTAATACTCCAATAACTCTCAAGTCCCAAGTTTTATAAATCTTACTAACAATAAGATTCTTGCCTTCAACAATCTTCCCTTTATCTTACATGGTGAATGTAACAACATAATTTCTTAGACAATCAATTCCATTAAACAACAGGGATGACTAAAAAGGTTCCAAATTGACAATGTCATATGATATTATATAAAAGAAAATATTACAAAAATTAGGGTTCTTACAGCCTCCCCTCCTTAAAAGGATTCCGTCCCGGAATCAGGTTGAAAACAGTTGGGGGTGCTTTTCACGCATCGTGCTCTCTAGTTCCCATGTTGATTCTTCGACATTCTGGTTCCTCCACAAAACTCTCACTAGTTTGACAACCTTGTTCCTCAGCACCTGTTCTTTTCTATCCATGATTTCTACGGGTTGCTCCACATAGGTTAAGTCTGGCTGCAAATCCACTTGATCATATTCTATCACGTGCCGAAAGTCGGTATGGTAGGGTCGTAGCATGGACACATGGAACACATTATGTACTTGCTGCAAGCTTGGGGGTAAAGCCAATTCATAGGCTAACTTTCCAACTCGTCTCAAAATCTCAAAAGGTCCAATAAATTTGGGCTTAGCTTCCCCTTCTTACCAAATCTCATCAATCCCTTCCACGGTGATACCTTTAACATCACAAATTCTCCTACCTCATATTCTTTGTCCTTGCGGGTCTGGTCCGCATACTTCTTCTGTCTGTCTTGGGCCGTTACCAGCCGTCCTCTTATGAGCTCGATAGTTTCTCTTGTCTGTTGGACTAGTTCAGGCCCTAAAATCTTCCGCTCTCCAACTTCTTCCCAACACAAGGGAGACCGACATCTTCGTCCGTATAAATCTTCATATGGGGGCATCCCTATACTCGCATGGTAACTGTTGTTGTAGGAAAATTCGATCAACGGCAAGTGGTCATCCCAACTTCCCTTGAAATCTATGGCACATACTCTCAACATGTCCTCTATGGTCTGGATGGTTCTCCCACTCTGTCCGTCTGATTGGGGGTGGTATGCAGTACTCATGTTTAACTTGGTCCCCACACAATCCTGAAAACTCCTCCAGAACCTGGAGTTGAACCTTGGGTCCCTATCAGATACAATGCTCACAGGAACCCCATGCCTAACCACAATCTCCTTTAAGTAAATATCCACCAGCTTGTCGACAGTGTATCTCTCGTTGATTGGGAGAAAATGTGCTGACTTGGTCAATCTATCGATAATTACCCAAATGGCGTCATGATTAGTCTTGGTCCTTGGTAGTCCGACCACAAAGTCCATCGCAATATGCTCCCACTTCCACTCGGGTATCTCTAAGGGTTGCAACAATCCATTGGGCCTCTGGTGTTCGGCCTTTACTCTTTGACATGTCAAGCATTTACTTACCCACTCTGCCACGTCCTTCTTCATATTTGGCCACCAATAGTATTCTCTCAGATCTCTATACATCTTAGTGCCTCCAGGGTGAATTGAGTACCTTGAACTATGAGCCTCTTGCAAAATCTCGTCTTTTAATTCCTGAACGTTCGGGATCCATATCCTAGATGCGTACCTCATAATTCCATTCCCGTCCTTTTCACACTTAATTTCCTCGCCAGTCAAAATTTTCTCCATCGAATTCTTTTCTTCTTCTATCTTCTTTTCCTGGCATAACTTAATCTTTTCCAATAGCGGTGGTTGGACTCTTATTTCCATTAGACTCTCTTGTCCAATTCCTGGTAACCTCACTTCAATCTCCAGTTTCTCAAGGTCCTTGATCAATTCGTCCAATGACGTTATCATCTTGAGTTTCTCCTTTCGGCTAAGTGCATCGGCCACCACGTTGGCCTTCCCTGGGTGATAATGAATCTCACAATCATAATCTTTGATTAGCTCTAGCCATCTCATCTGCCTCATGTTTAACTCTTTCTGAGTGAATATGTACTTTAAGCTCTTGTGATCCGTGTAGATTTCACACTTTTCTCCGTACAGATAATGTCTCCAGATCTTCAAAGCGAAAACTATCGCCGCTAATTCCAAATCATGGGTGGGGTATCTTATCTCGTATTCCTTGAGTTTTCTGGACGCATACGCAATCACTTTACCGTGCTGCATAAGCACACACCCTAAACCTTTATGGGATGCGTCGCTATAAATCACAAAATCTCCCTTATCATCAGGTAGGGCTAGTACTGGTGCTGTCACCAACCTCTTTTTCAACTCTTGGAAGCTCTCTTCGCATTTTTCAGTCCACACAAACTTCTCGGTCTTGCGAGTTAGTCGGGTCAAAGGGGCTGCTATCTTGGCAAAGTCTTGGACAAACCTTCTATAGTAGCCAGCCAATCCTATAAAACTTCTCACCTCTGTCGGAGTGGTTGGTCTCTCCCAATTTGATACAGCCTCTATTTTGGCTGGGTCCACTAGAATGCCTTGATCGCTAATCACATGCCCTAAAAACTGAACTTCCTTCAACCAAAATTCAGACTTCGAGAACTTAGCGTACAACTTTTCTTCTCTCAATGCTCCCAATACAATCCTCAAGTGCTCTGCATGTTCCTCTTTCGTCTTGGAATAAATCAAGATGTCATCGATGAAGACTATAACACACTTGTCCAAGTACTTCTTGAAGACTCGATTCATTAAATCCATGAAAGCTGCAGGGGCATTCGTTAACCAAAATGACATCACTAGGAACTCATAGTGTCCGTACCGGGTGCGAAAGGCCGTCTTTGGTATATCTTCTGGCTTAATCCTTAACTGGTGGTACCCGGTCCTCAAATCGATTTTTGAAAAATAAACTGCGTCCTTTAGTTGATCAAACAGGTCATCTATTCTGGGCAAGGGATATTTATTCTTTATAGTCACCTTGTTCAACTCCCTGTAGTCTATACATAATCTCATACTACCATCCTTCTTTTTCACGAATAACACCGGGGCTCCCCACGGTGACACACTAGGTCTTATCATCCCTTTATCCAACAACTCTTGTAACTGAGTGGCTAGCTCTTTCATCTCCACTGGGGCTAGCCGATAAGGGGCTTTCGAAATTGGGGCCGTACCCGGAACTAAGTCTATAGCGAACTCGATGTCTCTATCAGGTGGTAGTCCGGGAAGATCATCCGGAAATACGTCCGCGAACTCATTAACGACAGGGATTTCCTGTAGGTTTGATGCCTCCTTCTTGGTATCCTTCACATAGGCTAAATAGGTTTCGCATCCTTTACGTAACAGCTTCTTAGCTTGAATCATAGTCAGGAACTTTTGGTTTTGCCGTTTTCCACTAAACACTACTTCCTCGTTCCCTGGCAGTCTCAAACTTACTTTCTTCTTTACACAATCAATCTGGGCTCCGTGGGTTGTTAACCAATCCATACCTACTATTACGTCAAACTCTCCTAGTTTAAAAGGTATTAAATCTACCCGAAAGTGTCGCCCTTCTATTTCTAGGTCACAACCTGGACATACTTGGCTAACAGGGATAATTTCATGATTAGCTATCTCTACTTGCAGTCTGTCTTTCAATGGTTCAGCCGTAAGGCCTAACTGACATACAAAATCTAGAGATATGAAAGACTTGGTAGCTCCCGAATCAAATAAAACATTTGCCTTAACTGAGTTGAGTAGTAGGGTACCTGCAATCACATCCGTGTTCCTCACGGCATCTTGCACCGTCATGTTAAAAGTTCTTGCAGTAGGGGCCTTGTTAGAAGCAGTTCCACTCACTCTTGATGCAGCTGGCCCAGAGGACATACATTCCATCATTCTGTGTCCTGGTTTCCCACACTTGAAGCAATTGCCTCCGACATTGGTATTGTTACTAGTTCCTCGACAGGCGTTAGCATAATGTCCTGTCAGCCCACACTTGAAGCACTTCACATCCTGTAGATTACACACGCCCGCATGTTTCCTTCCACACTTATTGCAATCCGGGGATAGGGCTCGGGATGGGGTAGAGTAAGACGATCCCTGTGGTCGGCCGCTCTGGCCCACACTCCAACTTTCAGCCCTCTTGGTTCCAAAGTTTCCGCTGGGTTGGGACATCGTCCCTCGCTTAAATTTGCTCGGAAAGCTCCCACCCACAGAATTTCCCTTCCGACTATCAAACTTCATCTTCTTTCCTTCCCTCTCCTTCTGCATCTGTTCACTCCCAGCCTCGACAATTGATGCTTTCTGTACCAGGGTGGCATAGTCTGTCAGCTCAAGAACCGCCACACGATTCTGAATCCATTGCTTTAGCCCCAATTGAAACCTTCGGGCCCTCTTTGCCTCAGAGTTCACATATTCCAGCACAAACCTCGACAGCTCAGTAAATTTGGCCTCATACTCAGCCACCGTCATGTTACCTTACTTTAGTTCCAAAAACTTCAGCTCCATTTGTGTCTCCGTGAACCTAGGAAAGTACTTTTCTAAGAACAGCTCGCTAAACCTCTCCCAGGTCACCACACCTCTTCCTTCCAAATTCCTCTTAGCTTCCCACCAATAGTTTGCCTCACCCTTCAAGAGGTAGGTGGCGAAAATAGTCTTCTGCTCATCAGCGACACCTAGTATCTCGAAAGATTTTTCCATTTCCTTCAGCCAGGCTCTGGCCTCAACCGGATCTGCCGTTCCTTTAAATTCTGGGGGTTTCAGGGATTTGAAGTTCCGGAAAGCATTTGCATTAGCATTGCTGGGTGGTTGCTGAACCGGGGGACGGTCCAAGTTCTGCCTAAGTAGTTCCATGAACTGTTCCATAGGGCCTCCCCTTGGATGTTCCACCTCTCGGGTGTCATCACCAGCTTCTTCTTCGTCATACTCAGAGTCATCAAACAAGTTATTATCGTTGCCCTCATCCTCACTTAGGTTCACATTCCCCCCTTCATGGTTCTGGTGGCCTCCGGTCCCATGGTGGCTACCCTGGCCTTCAGAACTGACCGGGTGAGCTCGAGTGTTCATTCTTCTGGGTGGCATGATTCTGATAATGAAACAAAAAATGGGTTAGGGTTTTCTAATTACCTGACAGCGTTTACATGGGTCAGGAACGTATCGTTCCTCCTCATAAGGGTGGAAGTTGCAAAAGTTTTAATAACCCGATGCTGGAGATAAAACGTCAAAACATTTTTGGGAAAAATCTCTATGGGTGCGAAAACATTTGCAAGAGTTTTCAAGATTTCAAAACCTCATTTTTTTTGAAAAAAATTTATTTTAAAATTTGTAGGAACATTTTGGGAATTTGTAGAGAACAATTTGAAATCGCATGTCGAAATTTGAAACATCATGGTTGTATTTGTGGCTTGTAGCAATTGTATATTCGCAGTTGTATATCAAAACAGTAAAGCATGGCATCGGAAAGTAAGGAAGTTGAGACAATATCAAGGAAACTGAAACTAGATAAGTACGGTACAAGAGTTATCACAAAGTTTGGATGTTAGAGCCTAATACATAGTTCCGATGTCAAAGTCTAGAAAAAGTGGAACAATAACAAGTACATCATCTGAATAGTCAGGGCTACACAAAAGTAGGGCTACATCCGTACATACTATCCGAAGTCACATCTACATATCTGTAGGTCAGTCTACTCATCCACTGGTCAGAAAGGATACCACTGCACAAGTCAACTATCCCGCAAAATTGACACACTAATGTCATCTGAACCTAGAGGACTGAGCTATCCGTAACACATCATGGGGCCGCACCGCGATGGAGCAAGGCCCTCACTCGGGAAATGCACGACGCGCAACACGCCTAGCATCCCTAGCATGGATCACTCTGCCCCCGCGGATCCCTAAACCAAGAATCCTCGCGCGACTCCTCCTCTCAATCCTATGGAGTCGAGCTCTAGTCCTCCTAGCAACAGCAGTCCTCATCTCAGCCTGAATCCTCAATCGCGCCTCGCGCTCCTCCACTAGTGCCCACCTTGCCTCGTTAAGTCTGGCCTCTGCAGAAAGTAAGTCTCGGGTCAGGAACTGCACCACGTAGGCGTGCTTAGTGCCTGACAGTGGGGGTAGGTCCATCGGCGGGGGTGGTATGACAGGAACAGGAGCAGGTGCAGGAGCAGTAGCAGGAGTAGGAGCAGGGGTAGGGTCAAGCTCCTCCTCGCCAAAAGTATCATCCTCGGAGTCACCGTCCGATGAAACAGGGCTCGATGACTGCGGAGAGGGTGGGGGTGACACAACACGGCCCTCACCGGATCTCACACTCTCCTCGTCAGTAGCTACAGGAGAGGGGGTAACAGGCTCAGGCTCAGGCTCAAAGGGCTCCTCCTCGGGATCATAATCACTAGTATCCCCTATCAGCGTAATCCAGGGGCCAAGCTCAGGGTCAGCACCCATATCCTCCTCAGGATCCTCGGTATCTCGCATCAGTGCCTCATCATGCTCTCTCTCAAAGGCCTCAGGGTCTGGTATCTCCTCCATCTACACAAGGGAAATAAGGTGGGTCACTAACCATAAAGAAAGGTTTAAGGAGTAGTTCCCTCACGGGTCTTAAAGTCAGGGCTATATCCGATAACCCGACTGCAAACTCGATGAGAGTTCTAAGTATTATTAGGGTTGTTATTAGGGTTATTATTATTGTTATTATTATTAGGATTGCTTTCTTAAACTACTATCGTTTCTGAGAACTGTAACCTCGCTCTGATACCATTTATGTGACGCCCCCAGATCCGGGGTCGGAGATCTAGGCGCTCACGGTCCATTTTCCATTAATAACATACCTGTTCTTGCACATAATATATAAAGCAGCCATCGACCCCACAATAAAACTCACACCGCACACACACACACACACACAGGTTAGAGTCTCAGAAACGTCATACACCTGATTAAGCAAAAGTAAAAGTTTCAGAGTTATTACAGACTGAATTAAATAGCATTTATGCTACCAGCAACACTTCGATATGAAGCGGAGTTGGCGGCTTGAATGTTTGTTACGGTACACTGCTTCGCACAGGTCATACTTATAAATAAAATGTACTAACAAAAGTTGCCAACCAATTCGGCTAATGGGGCCTACCGGTGGAATCTCAACTGCTGCCTCGGGTCTAGTCACCTGCTTTCGGGAAGTCTGTCTGGGTCTTGCCATTTCTCTTAGCTGTTGTGTTTGTAAATTTGAAAACAAGCAAGAGTGAGCAACTATAGCTCAGCAAGAAATATATGTATAAGGTAAGCAATATAACATTACGTGTGTTTAGCAGTTATTAAACTCGTTTATATCAATCAGTTATAAAATCACTTGTCATCGTTGATAAATTTCAAAGGTGCACCAATACGTGCCCTTGTTTTCAAAATAAACTTGCAGTTCTAGATACTGCATAGAGTCAACATCTTTCTCATCAAAATAGAACACTATCAGCAACTTGGCACATAAGCCTAAGAAGCAGTGTCAGAGCATTTTCCAAAATGGAGGAATGGGACTTAAAGAAAACATAAAACCTGACAGGGATTGACGATGATCAGTCGCCACATCCAAGTCCAATAATTCGCGGGTATTCTCTACCGGTAGAAGGATAGAAACTACATCCGTAACTATCCCCGGGTGAAAACTACATCCGTAATCACCCTCGATGAAAACTACATCCGTAATCATCCTCCGGCAACACCTGGGCCGGAATAATAATTGATGGACCGCCTGGCTCACGACCGCTTACACATCCCGGGAATCGTTCGTCAACGGTTCCCACACCTGCCAGAGTCCCTTTTTCTTTTTCTTTTAAAAACTTGATTTTGATTGAAAACTGAGTAATTGAGGTCCGACATCAGTCGACCGATGATTCTTGAAATCGTACAAGAAGCAAACCTGACCGGGGGTTTTCGAAAATGTTTTGAGTTCGAAAGAGTTCGAGTTTGAAAGTGCTAAAGGTATCTTGGATTAGCTTTGTCTTTAAAATAATGAACAATAATTAATAAATGATATTTTAAGATTTAATATTAATAATTAATAAAATAATTATTTAATTAAATAAGCTTTTAATCCAAGATAGGTATTTTGAGTATTTATGATGATATAAAAATAATTACTTGAGTATACGATACTTCCCGAATGACCCTTCGGTTTTTCGCAATTTAATTACGATATAATAATATACCGCTCCCCGGTCAATAGTATATATGGACCGCTACGACCTCTATTGCTAGAGTCGTTGTCCGAAGAAAACATTTCATTCTAAGTTTAAGGGGTGCAACATATATGTGCTTATACATCTCAATTTCATCATTACTTCAATAAGCATAAACATTTGATACGATTGAAAACTACAAACACAACAGCGAAAGCCCTTATATATGTAAGTTCTGAAAAGTAAACTTGCCTTGGTGAGGTTGGGGTGGTCGAGCTTGCGGAGTGGAACGATCTATACATAATCAATAGCCGATCGTTAGTACCTTAATAATATCTCTTTTAATTGCGAGGTTTTAGTGGGTACAAAATTAACTTAATGACTTCATCTTATGACTCTCTAGCCCCACTATAAGTTCATGTCATCACTCGATTACGCTCGTCACTTATTCGACTTAATTTGGTTACCACGTCCGAATCATATTCAATCCCCCTAAAATCACACTCCACTTACGACTTTTCACTTGCGCGAATTTTACTCTAACATTTTTATAAAATTGAAAAATACATATTTTAATCCAATTCTTTTTGGGTAGCCTTCACCACTGCATTTACTAGCTCCTCTAATTTTTCCATGATCCTACATAAATTTTTAGGGGTTTAAACAAGGTTCACAAGGGGACCATTTAGTGCAGTTCGGACTCCAGAAACAAATTTCACTTCTCAGGCCATAACTCAAAATCTGTACATCACCTAATCATGAACCTTATATTTCTGGAAACTAAATTCAAATACCTTTCAAACAATATATATTAGGACTTCAGGGGACAATATTTAGGGGTTCAAAACCCTCCTACAAGACAGTACAAGTTCCTGGAAAATTACTCAGCATGCTTTTACCAGTTAATCATTCAAGAATCTTATATAAACATCACAACCACCATCTAAACCGCCAAGATCATACTCTATAGCATACATGGAGTTATATACACTAACCACAAGCTTAAAAATCACAACCACAACATTTAAACTCAAGATCTACATCATCCATAACTTATATGTCCAAGATTTACACTAATATCCATGGATCTAACATTAAACATCACAAATACTACATGGCCAAGAGGGGTTAGGGTTTTTATACCTTCTTGAGTATCTAGGAGCCTTGGGTATGCCTTACAAGTCTCAAGAACACCTTGGATGAGCTCCTACAATCGTTACAACTCAAGATCTAAATGAAAACTAAACATTGTTACTATTCAACAAAACTTCAACAATTTATAACTTGAAAACTAATGGATGAAAAGGGTTGGAATTCATAGTATACCTTCCTTATATGATATAGAGTACCTAGGATTTTTGCCTTGAATTAAGAGTGAAGAGAAGTGGAAGAAAGAATTCTTCTTCCCCTTGTTTTTGTGTTTGGCCGAGAGCAACAAGGGCTTGGGGGGGAGAGAGAGTTTTTGTTTTGTTTTTGGTGTTTGTTGAATAAAGTGAATTGTGTGGTTGATATGTATTAGGTGTATATATATTTATCACATGTTGCAAGTCTAGTGTCTAGACCACCATACCTCCTTGTCTCCTTGGACAATGTACCAAACTAGTTACTATTCCTCTTGCTATCTTTGCATTGCTAGTTTGCTTTCCTAACTACTTAGTTGCATGGGACTTGCATGCAATATCATTCCTTGTATCATTATTCTTCCACCAATGCTTGTCACTTAATCTTTAATTCGTATCGTATCTTAATTAATTCCTCGTAATAATATTTTGTCGCGTAGAGATTTCCCTTGTAATTCCTTAAGTACCTAATTGTGTAAATTCTTCGAATATCCATAACTCCTCGTCATAATTCCTAATAAATCTTTTAATACTCCAATAACTCTCAAGTCCCAAGTTTTATAAATCTTACTAACAATAAGATTCTTGCCTTCAACAATCTTCCCTTTATCTTACATGGTGAATGTAACAACATAATTTCTTAGACAATCAATTCCATTAAACAACAGGGATGACTAAAAAGGTTCCAAATTGACAATGTCATTTGATATTATATAAAAGAAAATATTACAAAAATTAGGGTTCTTACACTTTATTGATCTATCTGCCAGTTGAAGTGAAACCCGTGTCTTCTTTAACTCCCCTAAACCAAGTCTCTTATAAATAGAATGTGGCATTAAACTCACACTAGCTCCAAGATCACATAAGGCTCTTTTTACTCCGACTTCACCAATGGTGCATGGTAAAGAAAAACTCCCAGGGTCCTTGAGTTTGGGAGGAATATTGCGTTGAATAACAGCACTACACTCTTCATTAAGAGTGATTGTTTCCACCTCCTCTAACTTCTTCCTATTGGACAACACCTCTTTCATAAATTTAATCTAAAGAGACATTTGAGCCAAAGCATCAGCAAAAGGAATGCTAATATGTATTTCACGAAACATCTTCAAAAACTTTTCATATTGCTTCTCTAGCTTCAAAATTTTCAACCTTTGTGAAAAAGGAATTGGAGGCACATATGGTTTAATGGGAGCATTAGATGTAGGCTTCTCTTCTTTTGGCTTCTCCTCACGCTTCTCAGAAATCTCCGCATTAGCTTTAGGTATTTTTCTCTTTTTAGGAGGAAGAATTTCAGCTTTAAGTTTTGGAGCTTCAATTTCTGGTAGTTCTCTTCCACTCCTCAAAGTGATAGCCTTACATTGTTCTTTTGTAGTCATATCAGGTTGACTAGGTAATGCTCCTTGTTCACGCACACCAATTCAATTAGCAATTTGTCCCACTTGCATTTCTAACAACTTTTGTGAGGTAGCGACTTGCTCAAGCCTCGTGTCAATTTGTCTGAATTTAGTCTTAAAATTTTCAAAAGCATTAGTAGTCCCTTGTATCATCTTGTTTAGAGCAACTTCCCAATCAGCAGGTTCCTTCTTTTCTTTTTATGGAAGTTGATGGTGTTGTTGGAAACCTAGGGTGGATTCTGTCTTGGTGCTACATATGGATTTTGAGCATGGTTGTTGTTGCAAGATAGATTGTTGTTCGACCTTTGATCTAGATTATAGTAAGAATTATTTTACACTGGCCAAGATTGTCTTCTCTGAATAAAAGATGCTTCCTCGGGAAACTGAGAAGCATAGGAAGACTGATCAACACCATAATCACCATACCCTCCCATTGGGGCAGAGATAGCACTAACATTCGCCCTTTGTCCACGTACCTCTTGAGTAAGAGCATCCAATCTAAGAGTGATCAAGTTCATCATCTCAGTATCTTGTGCTGATTTAACTGAGCTCGTCCCACTAGGTACCCAAGAATAGTTATTTTCTGCCAATTGCTCAAGAAGTGCTTTTGCCTTATTAACTGGTGTTTTCTTGAAATCTCCACCAACTACCACATCCAAACTCAAACGAACATCTGCATTCAAAGATCCATAAAAAGTACTCAAAATCATCCACTCCGTACAACCGTGATGTGGACATTTTCTCAACAATGCCTTGTATCTCTCCCATGCTTGATACAAGCCTTCACCTGGTTGTGTTTTGAAACTCAGAATAATTGTCCTCATTTGTTGAGTCTTTTCAGAAGGATAATATTTGGACAAGAACTCGGTAGAAAGTGTAACACCCCCAGATCCGGGGTCCGGTCGTTACGGTTTCCATATCTGTCCTCAATACTTGAACGTACTTCAACATAAAATAAATTATATCTTTATGACCCCACACAACAATATAAAACACACCCATTATAGTCCCAGAGATGAAATCAGACTAAATTTTATTAATCACATTTGGAGTTCTTACAACCCAAAAGAATTACAATATAAATACATACTCTTTGCCATCCATTTGCATAAGTCATACTAGCCCATACATTTGTTACTAGAAGAATGAATCTATCCTACCAACAGCTTCCCTTCGGCTGTGGTAGTCTCATCGCCCTTGCCAGCGTCGAGTGCGCCTTGTGTGAGTCATCTGGTCTAGCTGTTGTTGTGATATAATAATAAAGCAAGGGTGAGCAATAGCCCACCAACAATAATGTATAACTGAACGATAATATATAAAAGTTCAAAAGTATCTTTCAAACCATATGCCATGCATTTACGGAAATGATGCTAGTATAACATGAACGATGAAGTTACAAGGTAACTAAAAATGCATATATAGATGGGAATATCTGCTATGTCAAAGATAAGCCAGATATTATCATTTATCATAAAGAGGAACTTGCAAGAAAATATTGCAATTCCGATTATGAATACTTTCCAATATTGCCAACAATGATAATGTTGCAGAAAATAAATGAATTTAAATGATGAACTTTTGCTGGAGTATTCACCGCGCCCACTGTTCCAATCCTTACGATGATCAGTCGCAGATTGTACAGCTCAATTTAGATTTACTACCGGTAGAAGGAAGAGCTGACGGATTTACTTGTCTACCGCCCTGTTAGATCTCCCCGGCCAACGGTTGGGCCAATTGGGATGGACCGGCGCTACTCGGCCTCTTACACGACTCCAAGTTCGAAAAGAAGTTCTTGACTCTGAATGTAAAGTTCGTCCCCCTTTCCCCAAGTATGATACTTGTTGATAAGACTCCACAAAGTAGTTGTATCTAGTTGGAAAGGAAAATTCAATATCATATCTCTCAAGCTGCTGCTTGTTAGAGGATACCATCTTGTTCCAATAATCTTACCCCTCGAATGATGAGAATGTTACTCAAAGATTCAATTGATAAACAGCAACCAAGTTGCGAGTGAAACGAATAGTTTTACAAGATTTATGACCGGGAAGTCAACAAGATAAATAACATTGCTCAAGTAGGTTCCCCTATAATATGGAAGTTTGAGCGAGAATTTAAATCCTTTTAGGATAGATATAAATGAAAAATAAAGAGTTGGTAACCTTTCCTTGATAAAATAGTCGTAAAAGACTCCGAAATATTTTACATAATATTTGGAGGTGAAAGATAATCTTCGAATAATATAAATCATTTTAAAAAAGAATTTAAAAGAATTAAATAAATATTCCAAGAATAGTTATTAACTCAATACTAATTACGGAATATTATTAAATCATGATATTGCTCGTAAGTAATCCTCGAATGAATATATAGAATTATTTACTAAATAAATCCCTCCTTAAATGAATATTCAAAATAATATTAATTAAATAATTAAACCCCAATAAATATTTAAAATAATATTCAATAAATAAGTCAAACCTTAAATGAATATTTGAAAATAATATTCATTTAATAAATAATCTTCTAAATGAATATCCAAATAATATTCATTTAGTAATCAAAACTTTAAAAGAATATTTGAAATAATATCCCTTAAGTAAATAGAACTTCCAATGAATATTTTAAAATAATATTCATCACGTACATAAAACCTAAAATGAATATTCGAAAGTAATATTCATTTAATAAATAAAATTCCAATGCATATCAAGTAATTATTCATTAAATAATCAAACTCTAAGTGAATATTCAAAAAAATAATATTCACTTAATATTTCTCGGCTTAGATAATACTCAAATAACGTTCTTCGAAAGATTTCCAAGTAATTGTTACTTTATGGAAATATAAATAATGTTTAATAATAACATTCCTCAAGATAAATAATGATCTGCCGTTGGAATCCCTCCGGGTTTCCATGGCTATCTATATATCTCAAAATACCGACTCCCGGTCTATACTTAAGAATGAATATCATAAGTCCTTCGCTAAGGGTCTTACCAAAACAATCCGGCTTATAACTGATAATTCCAGTCTAGTCTATAAGCCAATATCAATTCAGGAAATAGGTATCATAGTATAATTTGACAATAGGCATGCATGCTATGGCATATGTAAAATGGCAATCACATATATATATTATCACAACAACAGGTTCAAAGTTTTGAACACTTGCCTAGTAATCGGGTGCGGGTAGAGATAGCGTGTCCTGGGTCTGCGCGATGATCTATAAACAATCAGAACATTCGAGATTAACCACTTAACACCTTTTAAAAGTCTAAGTATAACTTCACTTAAATCGAAACACGTTTTCGAACTATCTCGTTATACACCTTTTAGTGTAACTTTTTTTATTACCGATACGATCCGACATTTGTTCGTTATTACGACATGTCATCATACCCACACTCGGTATATACTTAGGTCATATAAGTTCTAAAGTCGATCGAATATGAACCGAGATAATACCTCGAGTTTTATCGTTCGTTTTCTAAGTGTTTTACCAAAGTTATAACCAAGCGGGTTTTTAGGGGTTCGTTCGCGTTTAACGTTGATTCAAACATTTTTATAAAATCGGAAAACGATCCGTTTGACATGTGGTTTTCTCTCATACCGTCCTTATGACCTCTAGTATTTATTTACCAAGATTCGCCACTGATTAACATGCTCTACGAGGTTCAATTGAAGTTACGAACTTTTACTACGGTTTCGAACCACTTTTAGTAATTTAACCATAACTCCTAAACCGTAAGTCGGAATGTTTCGATTCTTTCGCCAAAACGATCTATGACTCGAGATCTACGAGGACATGTCATGTTCATAACCAGTTAAGACAATTAACCCTACTGTGATTCACGAATTCTTTAAGGTTATCGAAAATCGGGCATTACGACAGCTATAAATCGAATATTTCCAAATTCCAAACTTTCCAATAATCATAGTTTCCACTCCAAACAACATATACATGTTATTTAACCATGAACTAAGGCCAAGCAATGCCTTTCCGTTCATCTAAACTATTTTATCCTCTATATCAACAAATAACTACATAAACATGCTTTAATCATCACCATAATCATACTAATCTAAAAACTCATCAAGAACATCATTAAACTCAAAGTAAGAGCTAGGGTTTTGGTGATATATACCTTCCATGGAGTGGTTAAAGACCTTTATAAGCCTTGTATAGTCCTTGTATATCCTTAACCAAGCTTAGATCATCCAAGAAAACCAAGATTTGTTCTTGAAAGTTACTATTCACCCTAGACTTTGATGATTTTATTGAAAATGGAAAAAGTGGTGTTTGAGGCTAAAATTTTTAGGGTATCATTTTTATGAAATATAAGATCTACCATAAAAATTTGGAGATCAAACAATGGTTGGAAGGTTGATTTTTGTTTTTGAATTAGGAGGGAGGTCGAATGGAACCAAGGAGAGGAAATGGTGTTCTTGCTTGGTTGCTTCTTGAATACTAATGCATAAAGTGATGCTTTAGGATAATATCTCATCCAAGATTGCTTTATTAAAGGTGTGATGTCATGGATGATGCCTTTGGATGGACAAATTTTGTTGTTTAAGTGGTAAGATGAGAAAGAGATGCTAAGTACTTGGTTGCTTTCTAATCTTGCTAGTTACTCTCGTAACTACTTAGTTACTTGATCTCATCCACTTGAGCATGCTTGCCCCTTGGTTCTCTGCTTGTATCTTTGTCCGGTTATTGCTTAATTCATTGATCGTTCGGAGGAATAACTCATTCGTTTCTAGTTAGGGTTTTACCGGAAACCTTCTTAATATTTATACTATCATCCTCCATTCTCTTTAATAATTCTTGAACCTATTTTCCTTAAATCCCTTCAATAATTCCTTAAGTCTTTCAGTGTCCAGGGAAATCTCGGGGAAAATAAAAGTGCTATTTTTCAGAATCCGACGGCTTTTACATACATTCTTTTTCCCCTGGATCACTAATACGAACTTAGAATTTCGTTCCGGGTACTTCTATATAGCGTCGTCTAATAATATTCCTAAATCCACCAAAATCACTATTCATCCATTTTTCTTTACTCATCCTTTTAGGGTTGTACAATTGTCCCTGATCTCTTTCGATCGTTCCTTAACCTTTTGACGGAACCACTGGGCTAATCGTTATCGATCTGGATGACATGAGAATATTCTCCTGCTTGGAACTGCCACATCTTATTCCCCTAGGAGATAGATTATTCTTACCTAAGTTGTCAACCATTAGCATTCTTCAAGACATATAAATATTTAAATCGAATTCCATTCCTTTATTCAGAAGATCCACTATTACATCGTAGTCGTAACCATTATTCATTCTTACATCATTATATAACAAAAACTTTTAATTCTACCAAAAAATTTGGTTTCTTACAGTCTCCCCTCCTTAAAAGGATTCCGTCCCGGAATCAGGTAGAAAACAAGAGTCGTTTTATCTGTCGTTTCACCTTTCAGTTTCCCGGTCGATTCTTAGTCGTTCTACCCTTTCTCATCACATCTACTGGTGCTACAATACGTACTTTATCCTTTTTCCATCAACTTTCCTACTTTTCGTACAACACGTTATCCGGGTTATGCTCTTATTCAGTCCCATACTATTATCCCTATTGATATCCGTAGTGGCTTTGGTATCTCTATCGCACTGCGAATTCGGAGTTAATCTCGCTCGCACTGCGCATTTCTTGATCGATTTAATCTTCGCAATCTCGATCAATATAGAGAAGTGGAAAGATTTATTGAGAGATCACTATGATCAATTGAACATTTGTTATATTGCATAGTTAGTACAGAAGGGGGCCAGCCTTTAGTACTTGACAAGCAATTACACAAGTTATGGTATTCCACTTAGACTTCTATCACATAGACAGATAGTCACGTAGCAGTACCTCCCCTCATTAAAGGGTTGTTCTTCTTAATTCATAAAGAAGATGAATAAGAGAGAAGAAAAAAAAAGGATTCTAAAGGATTATAGAAAGTTTTCATGATTGTAAAATATCATACTCAGAATTTACCTCTGAACTAGAGAGGTTCATCAAGGAAGAAATTAATCATAATTATATCCAATACTATTTGATCGTAATCTCATGTGTCAACATATCTTGCTGCTTTGCCCACTATTCTATGGACCTATACTCTGGTTCAACCTTAGCATACTTACTTTTGGAAAATCTTTGAACCTCTCAGGTTAAATCTTAATTTCTCGCTTGACACCATTGTTACTGACATTCCATGTCACGCTACTAGCTTATTCATATCTATAATATTAACACTATCAGGTTGTCATCCCGAGAATTCATCAGAAAATCCTTTTCTTAATCCATTCATAACATTCATTGCTTCACATTCCCTAGTTGCTTTCCCAGTCTTTTCTTTATCAATCACGTCCTTCTTATTATCTGATTCTTATTTACTTCTGTTATTTACTTTCACCTTCATCTCTTTATTGAGATATCTTTTGCACTTGGTACCTCCTTATTGGTATCCCGTTACATTTACTCTATAATCATCATATTATTCCAATTTAAATTCTCCGAAATGAATCTGGACGATCCCTTTAACTTAGATTCAATATAATCTACTTCTGTCAACTTGTTTCTCATCACTTATTCTTTTCTACCCGCGGTTTTCCACAGGTTGTCATTCGTAACTCAGACCAGGTCGTACATCTACCTGCTCGCACTCTTATCATCTATTGAGCATCTGCGTTTTACTGGTGTAGCTTTGCCACATGAAACACGTTACTACCATGCTA
Organism: Saposhnikovia divaricata; assembly: GCA_036435485.1. Classification (NCBI taxonomy): domain Eukaryota; kingdom Viridiplantae; phylum Streptophyta; class Magnoliopsida; order Apiales; family Apiaceae; genus Saposhnikovia; species Saposhnikovia divaricata. The sequence continues at coordinate 21,424,921 of JAZHRN010000131.1, forward strand.
TAAGCTTTGGGGGTAAAACTGGCTCGAATGCCACCTTCCGAACACTTTTAAATTCTCAGGTGGCCTAATAAGTCTCGGGCTCAACTGCCCTTCTCTCTAAGTCTCATTAATTCTTTCTTCGGGAATACATTTAGCATCATGAATCATCAACCTCATATTCTCTATCTTGTTTGCGCAGAAGTACACTAACACAAACTTGCTTGTCATTCATCAACATGCCATTTAGCTTATCAATAGCAGCACTTTCTTTATCTTTACGTTGTGATCTACTTTCTTAGAAGATTCACCATTGCTTGTTGTTTACGTAGTGCGTTAATAGCTAACCATACGGGTTTCAATCCTTTAGGGAGACAAAGTAATCACTATTCCTTATCCATAAGGAACACTTCCTGAACTTGATGTAGATATTACATGAAGTAGATAAAATTGCAGAAGAGTTTCAAGCATCGCAGCTATGTCAGGTTGATGAAACTATCACTCATGTAGCTTCCATAAAGACTGGAAACTTAACGGTTTACTTCTTCAATTTTGTATCATGGTCCTGGTTTGCCTCAAAACGGGACCTTCTAAGGTACGTAATATGCTTAAGACTCCATCAGGAATCGAATTTTTACTTAAACTATTATTACCGTCAATTCTTGTACAGTCATCAGAAGGAATGTAAATTCCTCCATTCCGATATGACCTTCAAGGTCCTTCCAAATATCATTCTATTTCTTCGGTATGAACATTTGTAATTATTCCTTTATACTTTGACTATCGGCCATCTCATTGGCCTTTCTTGATACTAACAATTTCTTGTAATCCATGTTCTCTGGATACATTTTAACTCAAACTTTCCTACCTCATTCCCATCGTTGTTGGGTGAAAGCATTCTCTCTTAAGCTCTGCTGAAGGAGAAAAATATATCTATTAGTCTTTTTCCAAAAGTCATTGCTTCCACCTTCCCGTGGGAACTTTATCAAAGTTACCCTCAATCATACCTAGGATATTTGTTCTCTTAGTTCTTTCTTGTTCTAGGATAATCTCAACCTTCTTGGGATCCATCCATACCTCATCATGGTTTCATACATGCCTCATCTGGCATTATTGTTATTGTGTCTTACATTCTCTACCAAACTTCTATTTTGAAACTCAGTATATTAACTTTTTCCTTGTAAGGTTTCTTAGGTCGCCCTCATCATTCCTCCTGTATTTTCAAGGTACAGGGTATAACAAAACGTCATTGATCAATACTCTAATAATTCTGTCTATGTTCTTTCCAGAACTCTTTTTAATAATCCTTACAGGTCATTGTTGCCTTAGCAAATCCAACTCATATCATTTGAATTCACAATGTCTTTATTAGGGTTAATGCCATCTGATGTGGCAAAAATGTGTACAATTTAATTATCGCAAGCGCACGATCTCGTTTTAGTATTTTAGATTCGATCCACAGGGAATAATATTTTCGCAAATCCTTAATTCTAATTTAATCGAACTAGAACAATTTGGGTTTTTGGAGGTTCTTACTATTAATTTCCTAAAACTATTTAGAAGAAAATTAAATCTATTCTAATTCTAAACTAATTCAAAATGAAAAGATCAAAAATTAATTTATTCTAAGAATTGGATTTTGAAAGATTTGGATTTTACATTATTTAATTCCTAATTCTAAAATATCTAATTTATTCTAAAACTGAAGATTATTCTAAAATTCGTTAATTCTAAATAAAACTAAATTCTATTCTGATGAAATTTTACTATTTAATAATTAAAAGAAAATTATTCTATAAAATTATTCTTCTTTTTTTTATTTAATTAAAAAAAACAAAAGGAACCAAAAACTAAATTATGCTAAAAGAAAATCCAAATTTTGAATTAAAACAAAATTTTTATTCTAACAGAAAATTACTTTAAAACTCGCAAACAAGAATCCAGCTTTAAGCTAACAAAACGCAGCAAAATTTTACGACAAAATAATGGATCATTTCACTCAAACACAAACACGGCAATGACTCGAGAAACAGACAGCAAAACAATTGAATAGAACTCGAACAATAACAACTCAGTTTAAACACGAAGAAAACTCAAACATCAACTCGGTGAAGAAACAAGATTCAAAAGAAAAACCCATAACATTCAAAGCACCAATCGCTAGAAGAACCAAAACGAAATAAAAAAAACGCAGAAAAACAGTCCATTGCAGGTGCCCAGAACCAGCTAACACAAAGAACAAGCAGGATTCAAACAAAACACAAAGCAAAAAAAAAAAAAACAACTCGATAAACAATACAAAATCGACTTAGCAACGCAACAAGTTGCACGAACTCAAACAAACACAGCACCTAAGTCAAAAGAAAAAGACATAGAACTAAACAATATCATATACTACGATTACAACTCAAAGTAACTCGGAATTCACAGAAATCGCAGAACAAGCACTGGACTCAGACATGAATCTCAGCAACAACTCAGTAAAAAAAAAAACAGAATTCGAAAATCAACAAAATCATAACTCAACGACTCGGCCGAAGAACCCAATCGAGTCTATGACTCTTTACAAACTTAATCTACCAACAAAACGGAGTAAACACTTGCAAAATACCCAACAATCAAAGAAAAACAGCTAAACGGAGTAAACCAAAGAAAATCGGGATGAATCAAAACTCCAACTGGGCCAATTGGAACGCGGCAAATACACAAACTTGAAGCCCAGAACATCAAATTACACTAAACTGCAAAATTAATTCGGAAAACAACATGACAATTATAATGAACTTTGTAACTTAAACGAACACAGTGGATTGATTAATCTTTTGATTCGATTGTAGAGGGGCGGGGAAATGGGTTTGGAGTGGCTTTGGTGTTTGAGAAAAAGGAAAAGAAGAATGGAGATGAAGGCGCAGGAGGTGGAACAAAGGAGGAGGGGTGTGTTTGGGTTCGTGTTGTTTGCAGAAAAAGGGAGAGGAGGTCGGGTTTTATGCGTTGTAAACGAAAGAGGGGAGAAAGAGACGCGGTGTTTGAGAGAGGAGATGGGTGTTTGATTGTTTAAAGAGAAGAAAGGAGAAGAGGTCGAAGAAGGGGAGAGAAAGAAGACCTGGGTTTGTGAAAATCTGAGAAAATAGGGAAGCTAAATCAAATGCTTCGAATTTTAACTACAATTAAAATGATTAAAACGTACTGAAAATTTAAATATAATTTTTTTTGTATAATTTTTTATTTATTACCCTAACTCATGAAATAAGAAATTTTAGATCTACAATTAACAATAATAAAAACCCACAATAAAATTGAGATTTAAAGGGGAATAACTACAATTAAAACAAAAATTAAAATTACGAAAACAAGTCCTTGAAATCGATACTTTCAATCCCGAGTGGTTAGCGTCACTACTTTATCCACCCGAGAATTTACGAAAATAATGAAATAAAGAACAAGGAAAATAAAATGAATGAGGGATGCAAGAATTAAAATGAAACTTGAAATTACATAAAAATGAAGAGTGTTTACAAGAAAAATAGAAAATTACAATTATAATTTTTGGAGAAGAACTACTACAATAATAATTCTAGTATGTAAGGTAATTGGTGTTTTCCAAGTGAAGAAATGAAGGCTATTTATAGGAAAATTTTAGGGTTTTTGGTTGGTAAGGTTGAATCTTGACCATTGATTTAGTTTAGTGTTGGCTAAATCTTGGCCATCCATTTTGTTTGGTGAAAACATGCACCACCCCCCCTTGCTTTTCCTTTTCTTCTTGTTTTGGTCCTTCTTTTTCTTCTTTTGTCATTTATTTCTTTATTTTGCCATTTCTTCAGTTTTCTCGAATTTTCCTGAAATGCAACAAAATAATTTATTAAAATGCGAACACAAGCAATAAATAGGCAATAAAAATATGCAAAATTATGCACTAATCAAATGCCCCCATACCTATCTTTTGCTCGTCCTCGAGTAAAACAAAAAGAAAATCTAGATAAAAAGTCCTATACTCCTTTTCGTAGGTGTGACGGGTAATTTTAGGTTTACCAACCCGTTAAACCTATAGACGATCTCTACAGGAGGAGTGTTGTCTCCTAAGGGTTTACAGAAGATATACCCATAAAATCTTTGAGATAAATCAGCAAGTATCCAACTTTCCTCTTTCAATCTAGCTTTCATTGGTGTTAACAAAACAATTTTGTAGGAAAATATATGCCTTAAAGATTATTCTAATAATAGCCAAGTTATAGGTTCCCACAATCCAATTGATTAGACTAAAAATTTACAAAAAATCCCAAGGTGTGTAGTGAATTTAAGGCCTTCGATGGATTAACTGCATACGAACATTTTCTCTTTTTCAACCAATATTGAACTGACCCAATCTCTATCAAAACAAGGTTCTAGCCAAACTTCACGTTCTTAGTAGTTAGACCGACTGTGCAATGGTTGAGGTCCCAAAAGACTTTTGCATCAATACCCATTTAGCGAGTTTTAGGTCAACAATCCCAGATCACAAGGGACCTTAGGTTGCTAGGCACAAAGTCCCCTCAGACTTACTTACTCGGGTTATTAATGAGCCTAACCTAGCCGATTTCCCTACTAAGAATTTATTACTAGCACTCAACAATTACAAACATTTATTGACTTTTTTTTTGACACTATACGAACCAAATTTCGCAAAGGTTTGATTCGACATTGTTCTAACATGTGGGTTCTCTCTCAGGTATCGAATAACATTCCTATACAATTCTTCCATCAAAAGTCTTGTGCAAATGTGTCGTCTTGGACTTTTAAGCAAAAATTTGTTCGACACAAGTTTCATGAGAAAAACCTTACTTGACTACGTTCAAATCATCTAAAGGCATTATACATATAATTTTCGAAAAATAATCAACACCAACTAGTTCTAGAATTTAAAGAGTGGGAAGGACAACTAAGCTAAAATATCTCTATTTTTAAAATTTTTCAATTTTTTTGGATTTTTCAATTTTTATGTATTTACACTAAAACCCTCCCCCATACCTAAATCATGCATTGTCCTCAATGTATGCAAAATGCAAGATAAATGACAAGGGAGAATGATGAGAAAATACCTGATAAGGATGAAAGAGAGTTTACAATTACCTACTGAAGAAACTTACTTGATTCATGGATCGATGAGGTAGATAACCTCATCCTCGGGATCAATTGGCAGCTCTAAAAATGGTTTGAGTCTTTGTCCATTAACCTTAAATATATCACCATTTTTAGGATTTTCAATTTCAACAACACCGTGAGGAAAAACGACCCTAACAACATAAGGACCTTCCCACCGGGATCTCAATTTCCCGGGAAACAAATGAAGCCTAGAATTGTACAAAAGAACTTTTTGACCGGGAGAAAAAGATTTTCTCAAAATAGATTTATCATGAAAAAGCTTAGTTCTTTGTTTATAGATTTTGGCATTCTCGTAGGCTTCATTTCTCAACTCCTCGAGTTCAGACAATTGCAACTTCCTATGACTACCAGCGGTTGGTAAGTCAAAATTCAACTCTCGAATGGCCCACATGGCCCAATGTTCGAGCTCAACGGGCAAGTGACAGGCCTTTCCAAAGACAATCCGATAAGGGGACATGCCTAAAATGGTTTTAAAAGCGGTCCGATAGGCCCACAAGGCGTCTATCAACTTAGTTGACCAATCCTTCCTATTCGAGTTGACAGTCTTTTCTAAAATTTGCTTAATTTGACGGTTCGAGACTTCAACTTGCCCACTAGTTTGAGGATGGTAAGGGGTGGCTAGCCGATGAGTTATTGAGTACTTTTTCAAAAGAGACTCAAATTGACGATTCTTGAAGTGCTTGCCTTGGTCACTAATGATAGCCCTAGGTGTACCGAAACGAGAAAAGATATTCTCTTTGAGGAATTTAAGAACGACCTTGTTATCATTGGACTTAGTAGCAATGGCTTCCACCCACTTAGACACGTAATCGACCGCTAACAGAATGTAGAGGTTGCCAAAGGAACTAGGAAAGGGGCCCATAAAATCGATACCCCATACATCGAAAATCTCAATGATTAAGATGGGGTTCATTGGCATCATGTTTCTCCTAGTGATCTTTCCTAAGTGTTGACACCTATTACACGCGGCACAGTATTCAGCAGCATCCTTGAACAATGTGGGCCAATAAAAACCACTTTAGAGGATTTTAGCGGCTGTTTTCTTAGCACTAAAATGCCCTCCACAGGCTTGGTCATGGCAGAAAGAAAGGATATTCTTGAATTCATGATTTGGGACGCACCTCCGAATGATTTGATCGGGACAGTATTTAAAGAGATACGGGTCATCCCAAAAGAAGTGTTTGACCTGTGAGAAAAATTTCGATCTATCTTGAGAGGACCAATGAGAGGGAATGTCACCGGTTGCAAGATAGTTGACAACATCGGCGAACCAAGGGGGAGTGGAAATGGAAAGAAGTTGCTCGTCCGGAAAAGATTCGTTTACGGGAGAGTCGATGGTGGACTCCACTATCAAGCGGGAAAGATGATCGGCGACAACATTCTCAGAACCCTTCTTATCCCTGATTTCTAGGTCAAACTCTTGGAGCAAGAGAATCCACCTAATCAATCGGGCTTTAGAGTCTTTCTTAGAGAATAGATAACGAAGAGCGGCATGATCGGTGTAGACAATGATTTTTGAACCGATAAGATAGGACCGAAACTTGTCGAGAGCAAAGACTACGGCTAGAAGTTCTTTTTTGATGGTTGAATAGTTAAGTTGGGAATCATTCAAAGTCTTGCTAGTGTAGTAAATGACATGGGGCATCTTATCGATTCGTTGCCCTAAAACGGCTCCTACCGCATAATCAGAAGCGTCACACATCAACTCGAAGGGGAGATTCCAATCGGGAGATCGAATGATTGGGGCAGAAGTCAATTCTTTCTTAAGATGCTCAAAAGATTGTAAACAATTGCTATTAAAATCGAATTTGACATCCTTCCCGAGAAGATTGGTTAAGGGTCGAGCCTTCTTGCTAAAATCCTTAATGAAACGCCTATAAAAACCTGCATGGCCTAGGAATGAACGAATGGCTTTGACCGTCTTGGGTGGGGGTAGATTTGCAATGAGGTCAACTTTGGCTTTATCGACTTCTATCCCCTTTTCAGAAATTTTATGACCAAGAACGATCCCTTCCTTAACCATGAAATGACATTTCTCCCAGTTGAGAACGAGGTTGGTTTCTTTACACCGTTTTAAAACTAACTCAAGATGGTTTAGGCACTGGTGAAAAGATGAACCAAAGATGGAAAAGTCATCGATAAAGATCTCGAGAAAATCTCCTACCATGTCTGAAAAGATGCTCATCATACACCTTTGGAAAGTGGCTGGAGCAGTGGTTAGACCAAAGGCCAAACGTCGATAGGCAAAGGTTCCAAAGGGACATGTGAAAGTGGTCTTTTCTTGGTCTTCGGGAGCAATGGGAATTTGAAAATAGCCAGAATAACCATCTAGAAAACAATAGAACGAATGACCGGCTAACCTTTCCAACATTTGATCGATAAAAGGCAAGGGAAAGTGGTCTTTTCTAGTGGCAGAATTGAGTTTCCTATAGTCTATGCATACCCTCCACCCATTCTGAACACGGGTGGGCACTTGCTCATCATTCTCGTTGGTGACAACGGTAATGCCAGACTTCTTCGGAACTACTTGAATGGGGCTGACCCAAGAGCTATCAGAAATGGGATAAATGATCCCATTATCGAGACACTTAAGAATTTCTTTTCGAACAACTTCCATCATGGTGGGGTTCAAACGCCGTTGAGGATCTCGAACGGGTTTCGCATCATCAACTAGGTGAATTCGATGTTGGACAATGGCCGGGCTAATTCCTTTAATATCAGAGATACTCTAACCTATGGCCTCCTTATGTTCTCTAAGTACCATAACAAGCTCATCCTCTTGTGACTCAGTCAAATCAGAGGCGATAATAACAGGAAGAGACTCGTTAGGACCTAAAAAGGCATACTTAAGAGTGTCGGGGAGAGGTTTGAGTTCTAGATCGGGCGGCGTCGACTCAACGGGTTCACTAGTTTCGAAAAGAGACAGGGGAGATGGTTCAACATCAAGATTATTTGTAGGAATGGTGGATTCTAACATTTGGTTGACCTCATTTGTATATTCAGAAACATCCCAGTTTTGACCAAAGTGGTTTAAACAAAAATCAAGAGCATCATTAGGGGTCATGAAATTTTGATCAACTATTTCATCAATTAAATTAACATCCATAGGTTGATCATGAAAATCATCGGGTTGTTTCCCAACATGAAAGATATTGAGGTCAATGGTCATGTTCCCAAAAGTTAGTTTCATCAATCCATTCCTACAATTAATCAAAGCATTCGAAGTGGCTAGAAACGGACGTCCTAGAATGACGGGAATTTGATATGTCGGATTCCTAACCGGTTCGGTTTCTAGTACCAAAAAATCAACAGGAAAGACGAAATCTCCAACTTTAATTAGCACGTCCTCGATGATCCCCTTAGGAATTTTGATTGATCTATCTGCTAATTGGAGGGTAACATTCGTCTTTTGAAGTTCTCCTAACCCTAGGGTTTGGTAGACAGAAAATGGAAGCAAGTTCACACTGGCGCCTAAATCGAGTAACGCCTTGTCCACAAAAGAATTACCTATGACACATGAAATTGTGGGACAACCGGGGTCCTTATATTTCACGGGAATCTGGTACAAAAGAATTGAGCTCACTTGAGAGGTCAAAAAGGCTTTCTTAGGGACTTGGGTGGTTCGCTTATGTGTGCACAAATCTTTTAGACACTTCGCATAAGAGGGAATTTGTTGAATTGCGTCTAAAAGAGGAATGTTGACCTTAACTTGCTTGAAAACCTCTAAGATCTTGTCTAATTGAGCAGTTTGCTTATTAGAGACGAGGCGTTGTGGGTAAGGAGCCTTTGGTTTATAGACTTGTTCTTCAGGAACGGGCTCCGAGGTTGTTCCACTCGAAGAAAATGGCTGACTAGAAGAGACAGGAATCGGTGTTTGATCAGAAGGATCGAGAATAGGTGTCGGTGCAACGTTTGATTCTTCTTCTTCCTCTTTGGGGGACTCGACTCCTACTCGATTATCAACATGCTTCCCGGATCTCAGGGAAATGACAGCATGCACATTGTCAGGAGGTCTTTGATTAATAGGAAACTTAGGATTGACCTCAGCCTGACTTGGAAACTTATTCTTCTCACGCTCGTGGATGGCGCTAGCTAATTGGCTCACTTGTATCTCCAACTTAGATATGGCTTGGGTGCTAGCATTTAAGATCTGCCTATCTTGCGTCATGGTTTGCATGAAAGCTTGTTGAGATTGAGCCAAATTAGTTGTTGATTTTAGAAGCGCATCAAGGCTTTTTTTCCAAGGAATTAAGTCTCTTATCTGACTCATGAAAGCCGGGAGGATGGGCGGGTGTTTGAGTCGGAATAGGACCATGATTTTGAGTTGGGTTTGGAAAAGGTCCTTGGTTTGGAGCTGAGTAAGAATTCTGATTGGGCCTTTGAAAAGAAGGTTGAAAAGAAGGTGGCGGAGATTGAAAATTTTGGCCCTGGTTCCACGAGAAATTTGGGTGATTCTTCCAACCGGGATTGTATGTAGGTGCAAAAGGATCATTCCTAGGGTTTGGTTGAAACACGCATTGATCTGTTGAAAATCTTGGAAACTTTGCATCCCTTGATTCGGGTTCGTAGACATGTTTGAGGGACCACTATGCGTTTCTAGGGCTTCGAGTCGTCTAGTAAGGGTGGCTAACTTGGCATCGGTTGCGATGTTATTTCCAATTGAATGCAAACCCCTAGAAGTTGAACTAGACGATTCAGTAGACTTATTTGGTTCCCTAGTGGATTCCCACAACATTGTCTTTTCGGCTAACTCTTCAAAAAATTCCCACCCTTCGTCCTCATCTTTTTCCATGAATTTACCTTGACACATTGACTCTAATAAGGCAGTGGTTCGACTATCCAAGGCTTCGTAAACAATTTTGCATAGTCTCCATTTTTCTATTCCGTTGTGGGGGCATTGTGATAAAAGACTTTTGAAACGATCAAATAATTTCAAAAAAGTCTCATTTTCTTTTTGATGAAATTGATTTATTTCATTTGTAATTCTCGTAGTCTTGTGATTAGGAAAATATTTTTTTAGAAACATCACCACAAATCCCTCCCACGTGGAAATAGAATTAACGGGAAGACTATACAACCATTTCTTAGCATTTTCTTTAAGTGCGAAATTAATGAGCCTAAGCCTAATTGAGTCCTCGGTTAATTGTTGGAGTTTTTGTAAGGCACAAACCTCCTCGAATTCATGAAGAAAAAGATAGGGATCCTCACCGTCGCTCCCGGTAAATTTTGGTAACATGCTAATGTGATGGGCTTTAATCTCAAAATTATTACCAGTAACCGGTGGAAGAGTGATACACGAGGGTTGAGCGGAGCGGGTGGGATAGCAACGGTCCTTAAGAGATATGGCCATGGTTACTACGGGGTCAAGAATTTCGACGGGTTCGGATTCCGAAGAGGATGAACACTCAATTGGTCTCACTAACCTAGAAGAATTATCTCTAACCCAAGTAGTGCGCATGAACCACGAAAGGAAACACGTAGCAAGTAAGTACGAAAGATTAAAACACACAAAAAGTAAGGGTGTAAAATCAAAAGAAAAATTCTAAACCTAGGTTCCCTAATAAAATAACTAGACCTTGCTCCTAACTGTAAGGACCACATAAAACTCGGTAAATCAGAATTTATTCGGACCGATTTGGCCAGATTAGAGCAGGCATTGCCAAGAGGCCAAACTCGTCACTTAGACACCAAATCTTAATTGGCCAGGTAAGCTTTCGCTTGCCTCGACACCAAAGAGTCGGAATAATTAATGATTACTTCGTTTCTTAGGTACCTTCCTAATTGAGTGCGAAATTTCTAGGGGTCAACGTCTAATTAATTTTATTAAAGGCTTGGTATGCAAAATGATGGATTAAATTGTTTTTGGGCCAAGGAAAGAGTGATGAAATCCCTTCCCTTATCTTTTGATGGGTTTTGCCCTTAAAATTTATTAGAATGAATGCAACAAACAATGAAATATATACGAAAGCGGTAAACAATTACGGATGCTTACACTACTTGCTCTAATCTAAAGAAGAGAAGAATTTAACATACCTTTGGGTCCTCCAGCAATCACCACAATTTATAAGGTACGAAAAATTAAAAACAAGAAAATAAAAATCTAAATGATGTGCCCTAGGTGATTAAATGCATGATGCAACAATTATGTATTTACAAATAGATTTTTTTGATTTTTTTGATTTTTTTTTTGATTTCTTTTTTTTTTTGTGATTTTCTAAAATAAAAAGATGAAAAGTGGGGGATACGGGTTACCGAAGCATGCTTCCAGAACTTCCAATTTTTTCCACGCTCCGAGAGAAGATTCCCGAAATTTCACACTTTCCTGATAAAAACGAGATAAAAATAAGGCAAGAAATAAAACTAATCCGAAAAATTAAAAATTACGGTGCGAAAAATAATTAAGTTCCCCGGCAGCGGCGCCAAAAACTTGATGTGGCAAAATTGTGTACAATTTAATTATCGCAAGCGCACGATCTCGTTTTATTATTTTAGATTCGATCCACAGGGAATAATATTTTCGCAAATCCTTAATTCTAATTTAATCGAACTAGAACAATTTGGGTTTTTGGAGGTTTTTACTATTAATTTCCTAAAACTATTTAGAAGAAAATTAAATCTATTCTAATTCTAAACTAATTCAAAATGAAAAGATCGAAAATTAATTTATTCTAAGAATGGATTTTGAAAGATTTGGATTTTACATTATTTAATTCCTAATTCTAAAATATCTAATTTATTCTAAAACTGAAGATTATTCTAAAATTCGTTAATTCGAAATAAAACTAAATTCTATTCTGATGAAATTTTACTATTTAATAATTAAAAGAAAATTATTCTATAAAATTATTCTTTTTTTTTATTTAATTAAAAAAAACAAAAGGAACCAAAAACTAAATTATGCTAAAAGAAAATCCAAATTTTGAATTAAAACAAAAATTTTATTCTAACAGAAAATTACTTTAAAACTCGCAAACAAGAATCCAGCTTTAAGCTAACAAAACGCAGCAAAATTTTACGACAAAATAATGGATCATTTCACTCAAACACAAACACGACAATGACTCGGGAAACAGACAGCAAAACAACTGAATAGAACTCGAACAATAACAACTCAGTTTAAACACGAAGAAAACTCAAACATCAACTCGGTGAAGAAACAAGATTCAAAAGAAAAACCCATAACATTCAAAGCACCAATCGCTAGAAGAACCAAAACGAAATAAAAAAAAAACGCAGAAAAACAGTCCATTGCAGGTGCCCAGAACCAGCTAACACAAAGAACAAGCAAGATTCAAACAAAACACAAAGCAAAAAAAAAAAACAACTCGATAAACAATACAAAATCGACTTAGCAACGCAACAAGTTGCACGAACTCAAACAAACACAGCACCTAAGTCAAAAGAAAAAGACATAGAACTAAACAATATCATATACTACGATTACAACTCAAAGTAACTCGGAATTCACAGAAATCGCAGACCAAGCACTGGACTCAGACATGAATCTCAGCAACAACTCAGTAAACAAAAAAAACAGAATTCGAAAATCAACAAAATCATAACTCAACGACTCGGCCGAAGAACCCAATCGAGTCTATGACTCTTTACAAACTTAATCTACCAACAAAACGGAGTAAACACTTGCAAAATACCCAACAATTAAAGAAAAACAGCTAAACGGAGTAAACCAAAGAAAATCGGGATGAAGCAAAACTCCAACTGGGCCAATTGGAACGCGGCAAATACACAAACTTGAAGCCCAGAACACCAAATTACACTAAACTGCAAAATTAATTCGGAAAACAACATGACAATTATAATGAACTTTGTAACTTAAATGAACACAGTGGCTTGATTAATCTTTTGATTCGATTGTAGAGGGGCGGGGAAATGGGTTTGGAGTGGCTTTGGTGTTTGAGAAAAAACGGAAAAGAAGAAAGGAGATGAAGGCACAGGAGGTGGAACAAAGGAGGAGGGGTGTGTTTGGGTTCGTGTTGTTTGCAGAAAAAGGGAGAGGAGGTCGGGTTTTATGCGTTGTAAACGAAAGAGGGGAGAAAGAGACGCGGTGTTTGAGAGAGGAGATGGGTGTTTGATTGTTTAAAGAGAAGAAAGGAGAAGAGGTCGAAGAAGGGGAGAGAAAGAAGACCTGGGTTTGTGAAAATCTGAGAAAATAGGGAAGCTAAATCAAATGCTTCGAATTTTAACTACAATTAAAATGATTAAAACGTACTGAAAATTTAAATATAATTTTTTTTGTATAATTTTTTATTTATTACCCTAACTCATGAAATAAGAAATTTTAGATCTACAATTAACAATAATAAAAACCCATAATAAAATTGAGATTTAAAGGGGCATAACTACAATTAAAACAAAAATTAAAATTACGAAAACAAGTCCTTGAAATCGATACTTTCAATCCCGAGTGGTTAGCGTCACTACTTTATCCACCCGAGAATTTACGAAAATAACGAAATAAAGAACAAGGAAAATAAAATGAATGAGGGATGCAAGAATTAAAATGAAACTTGAAATTACATAAAAATGAAGAGTGTTTACAAGAAAAATAGAAAATTACAATTATAATTTTTGGAGAAGAACTACTACAATAATAATTCTAGTATGTAAGGTAATTGGTGTTTTCCAAGTGAAGAAATGAAGGCTATTTATAGGAAAATTTTAGGGTTTTTGGTTGGTAAGGTTGAATCTTGACCATTGATTTAGTTTAGTGTTGGCTAAATCTTGGCCATCCATTTTGTTTGGTGAAAACATGCACCACCCCCCCTTGCTTTTCCTTTTCTTCTTGTTTTGGTCCTTCTTTTTCTTCTTTTGTCATTTATTTCTTTATTTTGCCATTTCTTCAGTTTTCTCGAATTTTCCTGAAATGCAACAAAATAATTTATTAAAATACGAACACAAGCAATAAATAGGCAATAAAAATATGCAAAATTATGCACTAATCACCATCCCTTGTGCATTCCCCAGGGTTTATCTTAATTTATGGATATCCTATCCTTAATTCAACTGCCAAGGAATTCTTGCATCCTATAATTGGCAATCAGATCATGTATCCTTAATAAGGGTCTCTTTTCAATCATTCTCATTTGATAATCGGTCGGTGGCTTAATGCTAACCTCTTCTTTCGGATAGTTGTCAGCCTATTTGACCTTCCAAAAGACAACGTATGTCTATCTGCTTTCTTACAGCACTTGGTAATGGTAGCAAGGACGTTCTGGAAGATATTGGTCGAGTTCAACGTGAATCTCTTAGTGCTTATCGTTCTTCTCAAAGGTACTTACCTTAGGCAAAATTTCAATAGTATACTAATCAATCTCTGACCATTTCCATACTTTCTTCATAAATCTTCATTGTTTTCTTTCCTTAGTAATAATATTCATGGTATTTATAATACCCTAACATCATAAATCTCAAGTCACTATACTTCTATTTTTACTCGTAATCTTGGACAATCATATACACATGAATCACTTTAGTACGGGTGACACCATACTAAAAATCTAGTGAATTCCCAATCAAAACATGGGTTGCAAGGGTTTAGTAGAAGATTCCTACGATCTCATTAATGTTTCCTTTATATCAGAAGCCCTTGCAGTCGGTGCTTACTTAGAAGCAACCCTGCTTTGTCCTTTCATTGCTGGTCTAGTCACTTGATAATCCTTTGTGACTTGGCCTCAACTGGCCACACTAAAATAAAAATATATGATTTTAGGGGCTGGCTAACAGCATTACTTTTCTAGCAATTGCCGGCGTAGTGCCTTCTTCTTTGATACCTTTCTACCTTTCCAAAACTTTACTCCATATAAGTCTTAATCGACTTCTCGGCACCGTCTCTGGTCACATTTCCTCTACTTTTATCTTTTCAACTATTCTTATCAATCCCACGTGCCACGCAAGCTTACCATTCCTGGCATAACAGCCTTTTCACTTAAGTCAATCCCGTAGTTTCTCAGTCCGGCTGGTTTCTTACTTACATTTCTTGTTTTCGTCCAATCTCACTTCATCATTGTATTTCTACAATCAATCGTGATAACCGGGGTCTGTCCACCAACCCATATAGCGGCTACCTTACCCAATTCACGGGGTTCGCCCTAGTTTCTACTCTCTTCCATGACGTTCTCTAATAATCAGAAAGACAAGGTTTGTCAAAATTCATTGAAGTTCTTTCCAGAATCAGGGAAATTTTAATCAATCTATCCACCTACTGGTAACATTAAGGAGACCAGTTTCAAAATCTGGAGAATAGTTCTATGAACCTCCAAGCAGGTGGAACCATAAGCAGTCATAATTAATGAAATAATCGTCATCAGATTGGAAGTTTAACCACTGGAGAGGACCCAATTATATACATCCCTTAGAAGGGAATCAACTGTTTCAAACTGAAACCTGTCACAACATCTTGATACTTATACGTCCTGATATTCAATATTTCCCAATGTCAGTCTACCTAACCTCTAGTCTCAGAAGGAACGTTACCGTCGGAGTTGGTTGTTCCACAAAAATTGGCACTACTAAGGCCATCCGAACCTGGTGAACCGTGCTGTCCGAATGCATCCGCAAGTACTTTGTTGTGATGCGCAAGCACACATCCTAATCTTTTATGCGAAGCGTCGTTGGAAGCACAAAGTCTCCCTTTCCATTAAGCAATGCTAACTCTTGGACATTACCAATTTCATCTTTTAGCTCCAGGAAGATTTTCTCACATTTTTTCTCTTTAACTGCTGATTGTATTACTTGATCCATTATAATTCCACGTCGGAGTAAACTTAAGGTAACTACTATAATCCATTCAAAGAAAAGAAAGAATTTAATATTCCTCTGAATCACATGCATCTAACGTTTCTGGTTCATCATTTCACTGAGTTAAATTAACCCTATACTTAGTCTCTGACAATAGTCTCATTACGAGTTCATCTTGACTCGCTGGTCTTATCTTCCGGTAGGTTCTGAGATCATTGTCTTGCTTACTACTTCCTTATATAACTTTATCCAATCATGCTGTCACTTCCCAATATTTTCACTTTCTAACTGATTCATTCATAAAATGGACATTTTTTTTGAATAAAACAACTTCATTAACCTCAATTTGGTTCCATAAATTACAACCTATGACATCTGCCTTCTCATGGTGAATTATTACTGACAATAATCATACTAATTCATTTGTCAAATGATATGGCACTTACTGCCTCTTTCTCAACTATTTCTAAGGACTCTGCTCCTCGTCCTATATCGATGTCTTTGATAATTATACATCCCTCTAGCTCTTTCTTCGTTAATATGAAAGTCTCTGAGGATTCTCGTCTATTCCCGTATAAGATCTCAAGTAATTCTTCCAATCCGTCTTACTCGCTGGTACTACATCCAGTAGTCCGGCTACGAATCCAACACGAATCTTTAGTTCTCTTACTAGTAGCTTAGTTCTTTATGCTCACTTTTTTTAGCACCATATCTTAATCATCACAGTCTTTCTGGTTGCAGCCCTCATTCCTCGAGGGTAAGCTCCTTATCCTAACAGGATTTTCCTTATCTGCAGGAACCTCTTCTGGGTCTCCATTAGCGTACTCTATTGAATTTACCCGCTGATCTTCAGCATATAATAAAGCATCATCGCGCTTCTGCTCGTATGCCTCAAGGTCTGTCGCCTTACTCGTCGATACGATATCGAGCTAAGTTACTATCATGATACTTAAGAGTTCCCATAAGGGTTTTATAGGTCATCACTATATTAAGTAGTCCGACTACGAACTTGGCAAGAGTTCTTATTATCTTAGTGAATTTATTGTTTTAACGTCGGCTCACCTCTGGGGTTTATAACGTACGCTCTGATACCATTTCTGTAACACCCCCAGATCCGGGGTCCGGGATCCGGTCGTTACGGTTTCCATATCTGTCCGCAATACTTGAACTTACTTCAACATAAAATAAATTAAATCTTTATGACCCCACACAACAACATAAAACACACCCGTTATAGTCCCAGAGATGAAATCAGAGTAAATTTTATTAATCACATTTGGAGTTCTTACAACCCAAAAGAATTACAATATAAATACATACTCTTTGCCATCCATTTGCATAAGTCATACTAGCCCGTACACTTGGTACTAAAAGAATGAATCTATCCTACCAATAGCTTCCCTTCGGCTTTGGTGGTCTCATCGCCCTTGCCAGCGTCGAGTGCGCCTTGTACGAGTCATCTGGTCTAGTTGTTGTTGTGATATAAGAATAAAGCAAGGGTGAGAAATAGCCCACCAACAATAATGTATAATTGAACGATAATATATAACAGTTCAAAAGTATCTTTCAAACCATATGCCATGCATTTACGGAAATGATGCCAGTATAACATGAAAGATGAAGTTACAAGGTAACTAAAAATGCATATATAGATGGGAATATCTGCTATGTCAAAGATAAGCCAGATATTATCATTTATCATAAAGAGGAACTTGCAGGAAAATATTGCAATTCCGATTATGAATAATTTCCAATACTTCCAACAATGATAATGTTGCAGAAAATAAATGAATTTAAATGATGAACTTTTGCAGGAGTATTCACCGTGCCCACTGTTCCAATCCTTACGATGATCAGTCGCAGATTGTACAGCTCAATTTAGATTTACTACCGGTAGAAGGAAGAGCTGACGGATTTGATTGCTACCGCCCTGTTAGATCTCCCCGGCCAACGGTTGGGCCAATTGGGATGGACCGGCGCTACTCGGCCTCTTACACGACTCCAAGTTCGAAAAGAAGTTCTTGACTCTGAATGTAAAGTTCGTCCCCCTTTCCCCAAGTATGATACTTGTTGATAAGACTCCACAAAGTAGTTGTATCTAGTTGGAAAGGAAAATTCAACATCATATCTCTCAAGCTGTTGCTTGTTAGAGGATACCATCTTGTTCCAATAATCTTACCCCTCGAATGATGAGAATGTTACTCAAAGATTCAATTGATAAACAGCAACCAAGTTGCGAGTGAAACGAATAGTTTTACAAGATTTATGACCGGGAAGTCAACAAGATAAATAACATTGCTCAAGTAGGTTCCCCTATAATATGAAAGTTTGAGCGAGAATTTAAATCCTTTTAAGATAGATTTAAATTAAAAATAAAGAGTTGGGAACCTTTCCTTGATAAAATAGTCGTAAAAGACTCCGAAATATTTTACATAATATTTGGAGGTGAAAGATAATCATCGAATAATATAAATCATTTTAAAAAAGAATTTAAAAGAATTAAATAAATATTCCAAGAATATTTATTAACTCAATAATAATTACGGAATATTATTAAATCATGAAATTGCTCGTAAGTAATCCTCGAATGAATATATAGAATTATTTACTAAATAAATCCCTCCTTAAATGAATATTCAAAATAATATTGATTAAATAATTAAAATCCAATAAATATTTAAATAATATTCAATAAATAAGTCAAACCTTAAATGAATATTTGAAAATAATATTCATTTAATAAATAATCTTCTAAATGAATATCCAAATAATATTCATTTAGTAATCAAAACTTTAAAGGAATATTTGAAATAATATCCCTTAAGTAAATAGAATTTCCAATGAATATTTTAAAATAATATTCATCACGTACATAAAACCTTAAATGAATATTCGAAAGTAATATTCATTTAATAAATAAAATTCCAATGCATATCAAGTAATTATTCATTAAATAATCAAACTCTAAGTGAATATTCAAAAAAATAATATTCACTTAATATTTCTCGGCTGAGATAATACTCAAATAACGTTCTTCGAAAGATTTCCAAGTAATTGTTACTTTATGGAAATATAAATAATGTTTAATAATAACATTCCTCAAGATAAATAATGATCTCCCGTTGGAATCCCTCCGGGTTTCCATGGCTATCTATATATCTCAAAATACCGACTCGCGGTCTATACTTAAGCTAATATTAATTCAGGGAACAGGTATCATAATATAATTTAACAATAGGCATGCATGCTATGGCATATGTAAAATGGCAATCACATATATATATTATCACAACAACAGGTTCAAAGTTTTGAACACTTGCCTGGTAATCGGGTGCGGGTAGAGATAGCGTGTCCTGGGTCTGCTCGATGATCTATAAACAATCAGAACATTCAAGATTAACCACTTAACACCTTTTAAAACTCTAAGTATAACTTCATTTAAATCGAAACACGTTTTCGAACTATCTCGTTATACACCTTTTAGTGTAACTCTTTTTATTACCGATACGATCCGACATTTATTCGTTATTACGACATATCATCATACCCACACTCGATATATACTTAGGTCGTATAAGTTCTAAAGTCGATCGATTATGAACCGAAATTATACCTCGAGTTTTATCGTTCATTTTCTAAGTGTTTTACCAAAGTTATAACCTTGATTCAAACATTTTTATAAAATCGGAAAACGATCCGTTTGACATGAGGTTTTCTCTAATAGCTTCCTTATGACCTCTAGTATTTATTTACCAAGATTCGCCACTGAGTAACATGCTCTACGAGGGTTCAATTGAAGTTACGAACTTTTACTTACGGTTTCGAACCACTTTTAGTAATTTGACCATAACTCCTAAACCGTAAGTCGGAATGTTTCGATTCTTTCACCAAAATGATCTATGACTCGAAATCTAAGAGGACATGTCATGTTCATAACCAGTTAAGACAATTAACCCTACTGTGATTCACGAATTCTTTAAGGTTATCGAAAATCGGGCATTACGACGGCTATAAATCGAATATTTCCAAATTCTAAACTTTCCAATAATCATATTTTCCACTCCAAACAACATATACATGTTATTTAACCATGAACTAAGGCCAAGCAATGCCTTTTCGTTCATCTAAACTATTTTATCCTCTTATATCAACAAATCACTACATAAGCATGCTTTAATCATCACCATAATCATACTAATCTAAAAACTCATCAAGAACATCATTAAACTCAAAGTAAGAGCTAGGGTTTTGGTGAGATATACCTTCCATGGAGTGGTTAAAGACCTTGCTAAGCCTTGTATAGTCCTTGTATATCTTAACCAAGCTTAGATCATCCAAGAAATCAAGAAAACCAAGATTTGTTCTTGAAAGTTACCATTCACCCTAGAATTTGATGATTTTACTGAAAATGGAAAAATTGGTGTTTGAGGCTAAAATTTCTAGGGTATCATTTTTATGAAATATAAGATCTACGATAAAAATTTGGAGATCAAACAATGGTTGGAAAGTTGATTTTTGTTTTTGAATTAGGAGGGAGGTCGAATGGAACCAAGGAGAGGAAATGGTGTTCTTGCTTGGTTGCTTCTTGAATACTAATGCATAAAGTGATGTTTAAGGATAATATCTCATCCAAGGTTGTTTTATTAAAGGTGTGATGTCATGGATGATGCCTTTGGATGGACAAATGTTGTTGTTTAAGTGGTAAGATGAGAAAGAGATGCTAAGTACTTGGTTGCTTTCTAATCTTGCTAGTTACTCTTGTAACTACTTAGTTACTTGATCTCATCCACTTGAGCATGCTTGCCCCTTGGCTCTCTGCTTGTATCTTTGTCCTGTTATTGCTTAATTCATTGATCGTTCGGAGGAATAACTCATTCGTTTCTAGTTAGGGTTTTACCGGAAACCGTCTTAATATTTATACTATCATCCTCCATTCTCTTTAATAATTCTTGAACCTATTTTCCTTAAATCCCTTCAATAATTCCTTAAGTCTTTCAGTGTCCTGGGAAATCTCGGGGAAAATAAAAGTGCTATTTTTCAGAATCCGACGACTTTTACATACACTCTTTTTCCCCTGGATCACTAATACGAACTTTGAATTTCGTTCCGGGTACTTCTATATAGCGTCGTCTAATAATATTCCTAAATCCACCAAAATCACTATTCATCCATTTTTCTTTACTTATCCTCTTAGGGTTGTACAATTGTCTCTGATCTCTTTCGATCGTTCCTTAACCTTTTGACGGAACCACTGGACTAATCGTTATCGATCTGGATGACATGAGAATATTCTCCTGCTTGGAACTGCCATATCTTATTCCCCTAGGAGATAGATTATTCTTACCTAAGTTGTCAACCATTAGCATTCTTCAAGACATATAAATATTTAAATCGAATTCCATTCCTTCATTCAGAAGATCCACTATTACATCGTAGTCGTAACCATTATTCATTCTTACATCATTATATAACAAAAAGTTTTAATTCTACAGAAAATTTGGGTTTTTACAGAAAGACTCTCCCAAGTAGCAACTGCAGTTTCTAAAAGCTGTTGGAACCATTCCATGGCTCTTCCTTTGATAGAGTAATGAAACATGTGAAGACGAATCTGATCTGACGTAACTCCAGTGATCTTGAATGAACCACACATTTGCACGAAGCTCTCAAGATGACGGTGTGGATCCTCTCGCTCAATGTCCCCTTCAAAAGCTGAATTGCTCACCATCTGAATTAAGCTTGGATTGATGTTGTACTGAGCTGCGCTAATCTCATGAGTCTTGTACCTACAGTTTGCAGGATTGGGAGTCTCATGATCCCAAATAGAAGTCTCATCAAGAACAATTGGTGGGTCAGGAGGATTAACAACTTGACGATCTCTCGGTTCCTCCATATGGTTTCTTTCTTTCCTTTGCTTTGTCTCTCGCCTTAAAGCTTGAAAAGTGCGTTCAATTTCTGGATCAAACTTTAAATCTCCCCACTTATAGAACGTCACATACAAGAGTTACAGCACCTGAAAAGAAAACACCAATAAGATAGATCTTGGAAACAAATTTGATAAAATCTAAACAATAAGAAATAATTAACCTAAACTTAATATTACTGCCTTCCCCGGCAGCGGCGCCAATTTGTTGATGTAATATTTGTGAGAGTTCGTTCACAGGGAAGGACTAATATTAATTTAAGTTCAAGTTTTAATATCTTACAGTCTAGATGTGTAGAAGAATAATTGGGTGTTTTGTTTGCTAATTAAATTTAACTATAAAGCAAGTACGATTTAACGATGATAAAAGCAATCCAGGAAATCAGGGTTCTTCAATTGGTTTCAATGATTGTCTAATACTTGTGATATCTATGTTCTTACTTTGATAAAAACAATTCTTCTAATATTTATATTGTTCTCTCCCAAGATACAATATAGTGCTTACCACTATACCTTGAACGTCACTCCCATGATCAATCAAAATATAATCTAACTATTAAAACCCAAGAATTAATGGTTTCATAACTCGAATATTAATCTCCCGATTCAATAATTGAATTACGTCTGTTATATCATGTACTAGAACTGTAAATCATCTCCCAATTCATTACCATTCCTAGAGATACAATCAAAGGTTCATGACTCCCTTAATCGTGTGAAATCCTCAATAATGGATTAGCAAAGCAAGAAAATCACATGTAATCAAACAATCATATTTAACAAATGAATACTACCCAATCCCTGGATTAAAGGATTAGTTACCCATGATATATAAAGAACACAAACATATATATATAATCAAAACCATGTTTACAAGAGTATAGAGTTAAGAAAGATACAACTTGAAGAAATCTCTAGCTTTGGATTGAATCCCTTCAAACCCTTGCCCAAGTACTCTTCTTCGCTATTCTCTCTGTTCTTCTCTTGTAAAATAATACAGACCACTAATAATAAGCCCTAGAAATTATATATATCCTAATATAAAAGTGTTTTTAATGGGTTTTCTAGAAAATAAAATCCAGATCCTAAAATAAGTTGGATTTGTTGTAAAATTCGAAGTCTAACTTACAGGCCTATTTCTGGGCTGCTCCAGTTGTAAAAAGAGTATTGGACCACCACTGAATTAAAGATAATTCCTTCCTCATCGTGTGGGCTGTAAGATCGCCCAATTCTGATGTATAGAACTCGAGATATGGCCCAAACAGTGATATATGTGCTAGGCCTCCAATAAATCCGAATTTCACATGATTTAGGCCCAAATTAAACTCCTTGTGCTCAATTTCCTCCAACTTTAAGAATGTTTATTTCCTGCAATTAAACACTACAAATAATTAATAAACAACCAATTATTTACAAAATCTTATAAATATTAGAATAAAATCCTATTAAAGTGTATATAAATATACACTCTATCAAATATCCCCACACTTAACACTTTGCACGTCCTCGTGCAAACTAATATAATATAACTATTAACTTCTGACTAGTACCAGTTCCGTAGGTGATCACGGTTGCATTTGGCATATGCAACAAGCCCTTTAAACCCCTAGGTAGCACTAGTGGACGAGTAAGGTCTCGTGAGGGCCTATAGTGAATGTACCCACAAAATCCATCTAGCTCATGTTAACGATTCAATGACAATGCAACACCACACATACAAGTCCTCTCATGCTACATCAACTTAAGAATCAAAGTAATTATGCAATGTCTTGGTGTCGAAGGTGCAAGTATTCACGTAGTCTACTCAAAAAACATGCATAAGCTCTCAAAAGTTCATGCCAAGTGTAAGAATAAGTTGGTAACCATGCTAAGCCTACAAGAGTTCATCTTTGAGTCAAAACTTGGGATCTCATATGCCAAAACCAGTAATAACTCAACTTTCACTCACAAAAGAATATTCACTCAAAAACAAGGGTAAGTGTATCACTCCATTCCAACAAAATCATAAGCATGCTTGACATTTGATATCAACCTAACTTTAACACAACATACACCACTGATGATAATCAAAAGGTCTTTATTCGGGTTGTAATGGGGGCTAGGGACAAGGCATGTCAAGTAAAGCCAAAGAAGGTGAAATGTCAAAAGCTAGTACCCAACAGAAAAAATGACTCAACTCCCTATCTATCATCCCTACACTTTGATCTTTCTTTATTCTCTTTCAACAAATAACTTGATTAGTCGAATGAAGAAGGATCGTAGAAATATAAGTACACTCACGTATAAATAATATTTTTTTTTCATTTTTTTCTATATATTTTTTTCCAAGAGCTAAATATAAATACGTACAATGATCCAATGCCATTCTTATAAATTCGACTAACAAGTAAACAACCAAACTCGATATTTCCCCAAAGCATGACCATCAATAAATACCCCGTAATAGCTGCAGTTTTTTTTTCAGTTTCTCAGCCGACCGTTGTACATCAGCAGCTTTATTACAATAAACTTCCGCAACAGTTACAGAGGAGAATAATACCAAAAAAAAAAAAAGCTGCAGTGCTTTATTAATAATAACTATTATTATTAATATCATAATTTTAATATTAATAAATTAATTAACAATTAATTAATTAATTAAAAATTACCAGAACATGATTTCTTGAACCAACAACGGGAAAAAAACAGGTAGCTATGGGGTCCTGGTGCAAATTTTAATTTCATATTTATTCACATGCATAATTATTTTGTAACAGCCCCGGATCCGGGGTCGGGGACCTGGTCGTTACGGTCTTAATTCCATCAATAATACTTGACTTGAGTTCAAATAAATAAACACATGTTGTGACCCCGCAATAATATCACATCACTCACACACAAACAGTTATAGTCCCAGAGATGAAATTGAAATAAGTCTTCTACTTATAGGATCCACAAATAAAAGTTATTACAACCCAAAAGGATAATAACATAAGTTTAAAGTTTTTGCCGTTGATTACATTAATTATACATATAATTAAGGCTGAAATAAAAGCTGCCAATCTACCTCAGTAATGGCAGCGATAATATCAGCGGGTAGTCCTCTGGCTGGGGTCACCTGCTTGCGCCGAGTGCGCCTTAAGCGGGCCATTCAACCTAGCTGTTGTTGCGATATAATAAATAAAGTAAGGGTGAGCAATAGCCCACCAACAATAATATATAACTGAACAACAGTAATATATAACGATATCAAGAATATCTTTGAAACCATATGTCATGCATTAACGAACATAGTGCCAGTATAAGGTAAAGGATGAAGTTACAAGGTAACTCAAAACATATATTCTCTAGAAATATCTGCTGTGCAAGGTAAAAGCAAGACATAATCATATGTCATAAAAGAAGGGAATTGCAGGAAAATGTTGCAATCCCAGTTTTGAACATTTTTCAAACTCCTGTCAACCTGAAAGAAGTCTCTTCGATACGTGTTGCGGGGGATGCCCGTCAACCTGAAAGAAGTCTCTTCCATACGTGTTGCAGAAATTCCTAATTCGGGAGATGAACTAATACTGGAGTTATCACGCGCTAGCTATCCCACTCCCCGATGATCAGTCGGAGATGGTACAGCCCAATATAGTTTACTACCGGTAGAAGGAAGAACTGACGGATTTACTCGTCTACCGCCCTTTTTAGTAACTCCCTTGCCAACGGTTGGGCCTTGTGATGGACCGCGCGACTCGGCCTCTTACACACGACTCCTAGTTCGAATAAATCCATGACTCTGAAACGTAAAGTTCGTCCTCCTTTCCCCAAGTGTAATACTTGTTGATAGGACTCCACAAAGTAGTCGTATCTAATTGGAAAAGAAGATTCACCAATATTTCCCCAGCTGGTGCTTGTTAATGGATATAAACTTGTCCCAACACTCTTACCCCTCGAATGATGAGGAAGTAATAAAAGATTTAATCGATGAATAGCAACCAAGTTGCGAGTACAAGGAATAGTTTTAAAAGATTTATGACCGGGAAGTCAACAAGATAAATAACATTTCTCAAGTAAGGTTCCCTTATAATTTGAAAGATAGATTTGAATGAAGAATAGAATTTTTGAGAACCTTCCTTGATAAAAATAATATTAATAATAAGACTCAGAGATAATTTACAAAATATACGAAGGTCGAAGATAATATTTGAATGAAGTAGATAATTTTTAAAACTAGATAGAAGAAGTGAATAATATTCCAAAAGTATTTATTTAATCACACATATTTGAAGAATATTCTTAATATAAAATATTGATCAAAATATCCTTCGAATAAATATTCACCATAATATTCATTAAATAATTAATGAATAGTCAAATTAATAATACATGTTGAATAAATAAAATTTAAATGAATATTCGAAATAATATTCATTAAATAAATAATGATCAAATGAATATTAGAAAATAATTCCCTTTAAATAAATATCTCGAATGAATATTCAAATTTAATATTCATTAAGTAAATAATCTCAAATAAATATTTAAATAATATTCAGTAAATAAATAATGGAAGAAAATTTACTTAAATATTTTCCTCCGAAAATAATCCCAATATATCAAGAAATACCGACTCCTGGTCTATATTCGAAGAATGAGATTCATATGCCCTTCACTTAAGGGTCTTAGCAATATCCGGCTTATAACTGATATATTATCTATCTAGCTTATAAGCCAACATTAAATCAGGGAACAAGGATCACAGTATAACTTGAAAGTAGGCATGCATGCTATGGCATATGCATAACAGAATCAGTTCATATATCTATTATCACAACAACAGTTCCAAAGTATTGGAAACTTGCCTGGTAGTCGGGTAGGGGTAGCGTGTCCTGGGTCTGCTCGGTGATCTATAAACAATCAAAGCATTCGAGATTAATCACTTAACGCTTTGTAAAAGGCTAAGTATATACTTAACTTAAGTTGAAACACGTTTTCAAGTTATCCCGTTATACCCCTTCCTAATGTAACTCTTATTAACACTGTTATGACCCGACATTGGTTTGCTATTAAGGCATGTCATTACACTTACACTTGGTAGGTACTTAAGCCATATAAGTTCTAAGGTCGAAAGATTATACCTCGAGATTTATTGATCGTTATCTAAGTTATTTTCCAAAGTTATAACCACTCGTTCTTTTTAGGGGTTCATTCGTATTTAACCCTGATTCGAATATTTTTATAAAATCAAAAAACGATCCGTTTGACATGAGGTTTTCTCTCACACCTTCCTTATGATCTCTAATATTTAATTACCAAGATTCGTCAGTGAATTACTCGAGTTAAGGGGGTTCAATTTCAATTACGAATTTGCATTTACTGTTTCGAGCCACTTTTATTAAATCGGCCATAATTCCTAAACCGTAAGTCCGTTTACTTCGATTCTTGCGCCAAAACGATCTATGACTCGAGATCTATAAGGATGGGTCAACTATTCATCAAGATCAGAAAATTATACCAACTGTCATGAACGAATATTAATGGTTAACGAAATTTCGGCATTACGATGGCTATAAATCGAACGTTCCAAAATTCTTAACATCAAAACCAAGCCACACCGGGCATCCATGCTTCTTACATACATGATAATCAACTTAACAAGTCCAAAACATCTCACTTTACCAACAAGATCATCATATCTCTAAATCAACTACAAGATCATGCTAACAAGCTTATAATTATACTAATATCATAACTATGCTAAAAACCATCAAGATCATGCATATACTTAAAATAAGGCCTAGGGTTTCAAGAGAGTTATACCTTCCTTGGTGTGTATATGAGTCTAACAAGCCTTGATCTAGTCCTTAGAACACCTTAATATAGCTTAGATCATCAAAAGAAACCAAGAAAACAGCATTAGTTCATGAAGGTTACTATTCACCCTCCACTTGAATGATTTATTTGAAAATGGAAAAAGTGGAGTTTGAAGCTAAGATTTCTAGGAGATCATTTTTATGAAATTTAATACTCACCATAATAATTTGGAGATCAAATGATGGTTGGAAGTTGGATTTTGGATCTTGAATTTTGAGAATAGCCGAATGGGAGATAAGAGAGAGTGGTGAGGTTGTTTTGCTTTCTTGCTCTTGGAATAATGCATAAAGTGATTTCTTTAGCTAATATCTAATGTAAAGTAGCTTTAGTAAAGGTGGGATGTCATGCATGATGTTTTTCAAGGGACATTTGTCATGATCTTGTGGTCGGATGAGGTGATAATGATAAGTACTAGTTTGATTTGCTATGTATGCTAGTTGCTTATGTAACTACTTAGTTAGTTGCTCTTATCCACTAGCACATGCATGCACCATGGCTTTCTGCTTTCTCTTTTGTCCGGTTATTGCTCAATTTCATTGATTGTTCGGAGGAATATCTCAAGGATTTCTAATTAGGGTTTTACCGGAAATCGTCTTAATATTTATACTATCATTCTCAATTCTCTTTAATAATTCTTGAATCCAAATTTCTTAAATCTTTTCAATAAATCCTTAAGTCTTTCAGTGTCCAGGGAAATCTCGGGGAAAATAAAAGTGCTATTTTTCAGAATCCGATAACTTTTATATACACTCTTTTTCCCCTTGGATCATTAATACGAACTCAGAATTTCGTTCCGGGTACTTCTATATAGTGTCGTCTAATAATATTCCTATTTCCACCAAAAAACTATTCATCACTTATTCTCTCTTTATTCCTTATAATTAGAAAAATGTCCTTGCGCTTTCCCGAGCGTTCCTTAACCCTTTTATGGAACCACCGGACTTATAACAGATATCGACTTGGATGACATGAGAATAACCTTTCTCTTTGGAATTTACCATATCTTACTTATCCTGGAGATAGATTATTCTTATCTAAGTTGTCAACCAATTGCATTGTTCATGTCATATAAACATTTGAATCAAAATCCTTTCAATATTCATTTATTAGAACCACTGTTACACTTATACTCCATTACATAATAAAAGTTTTTAATTCTACCAAAAATTTGGGTTCTTACAGTCTCCCCTCCTTAAAAGGATTATGTCCCGGAATCAGTCTGAAAACAAATGGGGATACTTCTCTTGCATCGCGCTTTCTAGCTCCCCAGTTGATTCTTCTACGTTGCGGTTCTGCCACAAAACTCTGACAAGCTTGATGACCTTGTTTCGGAGCACCTGTTCTTTTCGATCTATGATTTCCACACGCTGTTCCACATAGGTTAGGTCTGGCTGCATGTCTACGTGCTTGTATTCCAAAATATGCTTGGCATCCGGATTATATTTCCTCAACATCGAAACATGGAACACATTGTGTACTTGTTGCAGATTTGGGGGTAATGCTAGTTCGTAAGCTAGTTCCCCAATATGTCTTAAGATCTCAAAGGGTCCAATATATCTAGGACTCAGTTTTCCCTTCTTCCCAAACCTCATTAAACCTTTCCAGGAAGATGCCTTTCCGAACTAAGTCGGCATATCTCTTTTGTCGATCTTGGGTTGCTACCAGCCGTCCTCTAATTAGATCTACTGCATCTTTAGTCCATTGGACCATTTCGGATCCGAGCATCTTTCGCTCTCCAACTTCATCCCAATACAAGGGAGATCGGCATTTCCTTCCATAAAAGACCTCATAAGGCGGCATTCCTATGCTTGAATGAAAACTATTATTGTAGGAGAACTCGATCAATGGCAAGTGATCATCCCAATTTCCTTTAAAGTCTATAGCACAGACTCTCAACATATCCTCTAGCATTTGGATGGTCCTTTCACTTTTCCCGTCTGTCTGGGGGTGATAGGCTGTACTCATGTTTAGCCTGGTTCCTACACACTCTTGAAAGCTCCTCCAAAATCTGGAGTTAAACCTAGGATCTCGATCGAATATGATGGCGACTGGGACTCCATGTCGCGCCACTATCTCTTTTAAGTAGATATCTACTAGTCTGTCGACCGTATACCTTTCGTTGATCAGAAGAAAGTGAGCTGACTTCGTTAGTCGGTCTATAATTACCCATATGACATCATGATTAGCTTTGGTCCTTGGTAAACCTACTACGAAATCCATGGCTATGTGTTCCCATTTCCATTCGGGAATCTCTAAGGGGTGCAAAATTCCACTGGGTCTCTGGTGCTCTGCTTTCACTCTTTGGCAGGTCAAGCATCAGCTTACCCACTCTGCTATGTCCTTTTTCATGTTAGGCCACAAGTAGTACCCTTTCAAATCTCTATACATCTTGGTACTACCGGGTGCACTGAGTACCTTGAGTCGTGTCCCTCATATAAAATCTCGTCCTTGAGCTCCTGCATATTTGGAATCCATATCCTGTATGTATACCTCATGATCCATTCTTTGTCTCTTTCACACTTAATTTCTTCTCCGATCATTGTCTCTTCCGTGGAGTTCTCTTTTTCCTCCATTATCCATTCTTGACATAGTCTAATCTTTTCTAATAATGGGGGTTGGATTCGAATTTCCATTAACCTTTCTTGACCATCTCCGGGTTTCTTGACCTCGATTTCCAAATTTTCGAAATCTCTCACTAATTCTTCTTCTGAGGTTATCATTTTGAGTTTCTCTTCCCTACTGAGGGCGTTAGCCACCACATTGGCTTTACCCGGGTGATAACGAATCTCATAATCATAATCCTTGATTAATTCCAGCCATCTTCTGTGGCGCATATTAAGCTCTTTCTGAGTGAAAATGTACTTGAGGCTCTTATGGTCAGTGTAAATCTCGCACTTCTCTCCATACAAGTAGTGCCTCCAAATCTTTAAAGCGAAAACTATTGCTGCTAATTCTAGATCATGAGTGGGATATCGAATCTCATATTCCTTTAGCTACCTTGACGCATACGCGATTACCTTACCGTGCTGCATAAGCACGCGTCCTAATCCTTTATGCGAAGCATCACTATAAATTACAAAATCTCCTTTTCCATCAGGCAACGCCAACACTGGGGCCGTCACCAACCTCTTCTTCAGCTCTTGGAAACTTTTCTCGCATTTTTCAGTCCATTCAAATTTCTTAATTTTACGGGTAAGTCGAGTTAACGGGGCTGCGATTTTCGCAAAATCTTGAACAAATCTTCTATAATACCCTGCCAATCCGATGAAACTCCTTACCTCTGTTGGAGTGCTTGGCCATTCCCAGTTTGAAACTGCCTCTATCTTGGAGGGGTCAACCAACACTCCTTCCTTATTGATCACGTGCCATAAGAATTGCACCTCATTTTTCTAGAACTCACACTTCAAAAATTTGGCATACAACTGTTCTTTCCTGAGTATTTCTAAGGCTATCCTCAAATGTTCGGTGTGTTCTGCCTCTGTCTTTGAGTAGATAAGAATATCATCGATGAAAACTACCACAAACTGGTCCAAATACTTCTTGTTCATTAAATCCATGAAAGCTGCTGGGGCATTGGTTAGTCCAAATGACATCACCATGAACTCATAATGTCCATATCTGGTACGGAATGCAGTCTTTGGGATATCTTCGGGTTTAATCTTCAATTGGTGACATCCCGTTCTCAGGTCAATCTTAGAGAAGTATTCAGCACCCTTTAGCTGGTCAAACAAGTCATCTATTCTGGGTAACGGGTACTTATTCTTTATGGTTAGCTTGTTCAACTCTCGATAGTCGATGCATAACCTCATACTCCCGTCCTTCTTCTTAACGAACAACACTGGTGCCCCCCATGGCGACATACTGGTCGTATCATACCTTTATCCAACAATTCTTGCAATTGCTTAGCTAGATCTTTCATTTCAACTGGGGCTAATCGGTACGGGGCCTTCAAAACTGGCACCATCCCCGGGGCTAACTCGATAGCAAACTCAATTACCCTATCAGGTGGTAATCCGGGAAGATCTTGTGGAAACACATCTTCGAATTCATTAACTACCGGAATGTCTTGTATCTTGGGCGTTTCCTTCTGGGTATCTATAACATAAGCTAAATAAGCTTTGTTCCCTTTTCGCAACAATCTCTTGGTTTGCGCCATGGTTAGAATGTTTCGGGTCTGTCGTAGCCCTCTAAACATTATTTCCTTCTTTCCTGGGGTTTTAAACTTAACCTTTTTCCCTTTACAATCTATCTGAGCGTTATTATGAGACAACCAGTCCATTCCCAAAATGACATCAAACTCCCCTAGTTTAAAAGGAATTAAATCAACATAGAAAGATCATCCTCCTATATCTAATTCGCAATCGGGGTGAATTTGATTAACTGGAACGACTTCCTGGTTAGCTATTTCTACATGTAAGGAATCCCTTAGTGGTTGGGTCTTAAGTTTCAATTTACGCGAAAAATCCCTCGATATAAAAGACTTAGTTGCTCCAGAATCAAATAGGACGTTTGCACTAACTGAGTTGAGAGAAAATGTACCTGCTATCACATCCATGTTTCTCACGACATCCTGCACCATCATGTTAAAAGTTCTAGCAGTTGGTGGCCTATTGGAGGCAGCTTTGCTTGCCCCTAATGCTGCTGGTTTATTCATTGGGCAATCCTTCCTCATGTGACCTTGACGTCCGCACTGGAAACAAGTGGTTTTTTTGTTGACAATAGGGATAGGTGCGGTGCAAGTGTTGGAATAGTGGCCCACTCGTCCACACTTATAACAGGTTGGCTGATTCTGGTTGCACACCCCGGGATGTCTCCTCCCACAAGTCGCACATACTGGTATTGAAGGTCTGGAAAGGTGGGAACGGGACGCTCCTGGTTGCTGGCCGCCCTGGCTCACACTTGCGCTCACAGAGGGTTTGAATCCTACATTCCTTCCAGGTAGGGAAACTGTTCCTCGGTTAAATTTATTCGGGGGTTTTCCTCCTGTGGAGCCTCCGCCCGTGCTGGCATGCTTCCTCTTTATTCCCCCTTTCTCTCTTTCCCTCTGTGTTAGGTCCAATATGTTTGTAGAAAGGGGGGTTGAATACAAACAGTACTGTTTAATCAAAATTTGTCCAGATAATTTAATTTATATTTTGACAAATTTGAGCGGAATTAAATGAAACAAAATTCAAGTTGAATATAAAATTATATTAACTTGAGGGGTTTGTTACAAATACAGTACATAATTTATATCTAGTTAATAAAAACAAATTAGAAAATTCGACATGAATTTTTCTAGATTTGTTAATAAAAATCCAGATATAGATTAGGAGTAAAAACTCGCTAATAGTACAAGAGTATCAAGTAAACCAGTTCTATCGGATCAGATATTAAAAATAAGATGAACTTGATTTTCTATGAATTTTTCTTCTTCTTGTGCTGTGTTCTTGATGAGAGAGAAGAGAGGAATCTGCTTTGTATGTAATATTTTGATCTGTGTTGTCTTCTGTCGATTCCATCTTGATATATAATATTCACTGCCTCTTTATCTTCAAATATAACTGTCAAGACAATCGGCAATACAATTTATTCTTCCAAGACAACCAATTTTGTACTGCCAAGACAATAGGCAATACAATCGTCAAGACAATCAGGTTCTTCCAAGACAATCGGCAAGACAATCAAATTCTGAGATCTTTGTCTTGCTTTAACAAAAATTATCATTCTGTCTGAAGCTTTTTCTTTTTGATCATTATCAAGACAATCTGATTTGAACTGTCAAGACAATCAAATCAGATTTTTATTCTACTTTTTAAAAGCTTTTCAGAAATTATCATTACCAAGACAATCGGCAAGACAATCAGAGATTGTCTTGCTTTACTGATTTTCTTCTTCAAGACAATCAGTGATTGTCTTGTTTCTCTAGATCCCTTCTCCAAGACAATCGGCAAGACAATCAAGGATTGTCTTGCTAGTTCATTTTTCAGATTAAATTAAATTGATTAACAAATAATCATTTTAATTTATTCTTACTTAAATAATTAATCAGATTTAATTAATCTAATAATTAATTTAATTAAAGAATTAATTCAGGATGAATTAAATAATTAATTAAATTGACTACTTGATTTAAATTAATTAAATAAGAATAATTATATATCCTTGGATTGTCTTAATTCTTTTCTGAATCACTGAAAGTAATAAAGGAATACCACTGAATATTTTGTTGACGTTCCATGCACGGTCTGGTTCATGAACGACTAACTTCAATGACTATCCTTTAATTTTCACATTAAAAATGTGATTCATTTTTCTTCTCATTTCTTTCTCCTTCTTGTACTTCACTGTATACTGTCTGAACTTGTCACTCTAGAAATCTCTGTCTTAGAAATAAATCCATTTCTTTGATGCTATACTGAGGCTTGATCAGCAATCTGAGCTTCTTCCAGTGTAAAACATCAAAACTATAGATTGACTTTAGGGTTTTTCTTCTGATAGATAGTACCTCCTGAGATTCCTGTGACAGTTAAAGTTATTTACTTATTACAATCTAAGCTTAAGTTGAGTTGAGTCCTCGAACTACAAATAGGCTGTGTCATATGCCTTTCAATCTCCCCCTATTTGTTTGTTAGAAGATAACAAACAAATACCTAGAGGATTACTCAACTAACTCAACTTAACTTAGTAAAAGATAAAACTTTAAGCACAAAGTAAATAAAATAAAAGTTCTGGTTTATATTTAACATTGTCCAGATTCAAACATAAAAGATAAATACAAGATAGATGATCCTCTAGACTGATCATATAATACAATTTTCTATCTTGACCTATCTAAGCTCTAAAGATATCACATGTAGAGCTGATCTTCACTTTGAAGTTTCTTCATCCCTTATCTCTCCAGGTTCAACTTCATCTTCTTGCTCTAGAAATCTTCTAATATTCTATGTGTCAAATCGTTCTTGATCATCCAAGGTTTTGATCAAATCCTTGTCAAGTACACGTTCATAATCTGACACAAGACCTTTAGGTTTCTTAGGCAAAATTCCAAGGTTACCCCATAGCCGATTCCGAAGTATGTAATATTCTTTTCAAAGCCAGTTAAAGCATATGATCGAATAATTTCAGCAACAAAGATACTTTCTTTATCTTCGAATCCTGTAGTCCTCAGCATATGTTCTAACCAGACCAGATGAGATGCAGTGTATAATTTCATCGACTTAGAATCAAGGAAGCAAGAATGTAGTGTATTACCCTTGAGAAACTTAAAATGATGTGGAGTTTGAATAACTTGTGGACTATTCCTTTGAGCAAACTCCAAAAGTCTTTCTTGAAGTAAAATATTCAGTTCAGAAAACCTTTTTACCTTTAGGGACATAATCCACAGTTCAATCAAGCTTCTCTGTTGAAAGATTTGAAGTGACACATAGAGAGAACCCATTGTACGAGAGTCAATCTGAATTATCAGTTGATCTGCACATCTGTCAAACCCAGCTACTATCCTCGAGATTTCCAGCATCAATGCATCCATATATTGCAAGTAATTTGGATTGGTCTCTTGAAACTGTTGAAGTAGTTGGAGTAAACGTTCATCATCATTAGCAGTGTTCTGAATAGAATCAAAAATTTCTCTTGCTCTCTCCCACTTTGGACCAATCTTCAACTGAATATCTCTTTTCCTTTCCTGTACACTGATTGCATGTAGCTTTTGTTTCTCTGCATCTTCAGCTTGCTTCAGCTTCAATCTTTTATCCACTACCTGTCTGGTCTTCTCAAGCTTAGCTTGTCTCATCTGACGATCAGCTTTCTCCTCTTGAAGTTCCTTCTCAAATTCAGGATCATCTTGCCAGTTTGAAAGATCTTCTTCAATATCATTTAATTGCCGTACTTCAAACTTACTATTCTTGAGACATCCTGATCATGAGCAGCTTTTTCTTTTTCCTTGGTAGACTTCTCAGACTTCTCCTTATGCCTCCCTTGACCTCCTGACTTACTTCCTCCAGCTTCTCCAGACTTACCTGCTCCTCCATCTCCAGACTTCTCCCCCTTAGTTGAGGAATCCTCTACAGACTTTCGTTGACTGCCAAGCTCCCTATTTGCATCATTATCCCCTTCATTATCATCATCATAGTCTTCAAAATATGCTCTTTGTTCTGGTGTGATATTATGAGTAGGTTTAAAAATGTTGTATAGATGATCAAGTCCTTCAAACATGTAATCATACTTTTCTTCAAGCTTCGCAAAGGTTGTTGAATATGATTGAGCAGTTTCATGCATTTCCACTTGAAGTTCATCCACCCTATTAGAGAGTCTGTCAATAGCATTTAGAATATCTGTTCTTTCTGTAGATGCCTGAGAGTTGGATTGTATCAATGTATTGATTGCTGGAGTGAGTGTAGTCTTTATGTTGTGGACATCTTCACGAATAATCATGAGCTGATTGTTGACAGAGGTGGAAGAAGAAGACCGTTCATCCACTTGTGCTTTTAAAACTTGTTTTTCAGCCTCAGTTTCCATCAATTTCTTTTGCAGATCTTTGATTTGAGCCATAAGAGACAAAGTGTTTGTGTCAGTGTGTGCGCTCACCGGATGTTCACTCAAGGATATGTCACTCTCCTTTCGTGCATGTGTTTCACTCATATTTAAGGTGGTCCTCACATCACTCAACACTAGCTCCTTTCCTTGAGCTGTACCTGCATAAGAAATCACCCTAGCCTCTTCTGGAGAGGTCAGTGGTGGTGCAATGGGAGTTCGCAATTCCCAATCCTCAGTCATCTCTATCAATTCATTTGGATTTGATAACTGAATTTCTTCAATGATAGGATGACCAAGTTGCCCTTCACTTTCTCCAGATAAATCTGCGAGTGAAGAATCCCTTGAGGGAGCCAGGAATGTTCCTCCTGGGAGGGGAGATGATGACTCTATTATAACTGGCAGAGAGTCAAGATTTCCCTCTGAAGCCTGTGAAGGCTCTTCTACCGTAACAATGGTAGGCACTGTAACAATCCTATCGTGCACTCCTTGCTCAGTGTCCTTAACAACATCAGATTCTACGGTAATGTTTTCCCCCATTGTGAGTAATAGAGGTGTGCTTGACTCTGTACAAGGTGCCACGGCCCTTTGGCGAATTTCAATAATTTCATCCTGTTGAGAGGATGAAATTAGTAACAGTTCATCGGCCATTTCAATGTCCAAGTCCTGTTGGGAGGAAATGGATGGGCTAGCAGATGCCTCAAGTAGTAGGTTTCTTCTCTTCTTTGGTGGAGGCAGAGCTGTGGGATCACTCACATTGTCACTTCTTCTATCAGCTCTTTTTGTCAACAACTTGCTTCTGGCTTTAGGTTTAGAGATTTGATTAGACACAGTGTTTGACTCTAAGACCTGGGATAGAGGTTGTGGTTCTACAACCTCTTGGTCTGACCTATCAGCCACATGGGCTCCAGAAACAGTTTGAGAGATAGAAGGCAATACCTGCTCCATTGATGCAGTAGCTGTACCCGAAGGAATAGATTGTTCCATTTGATGTTGAAGTTCAGGGACAGGTACATTTCGAGGTTCAGGTTCAGGTGCATTTACAAGTCGAGGAATGAAAGATAGATTTATGAAGTTAGACAAATATGGTGTAATATACACTGGCACATTTATCAATTTTCTATGTGTATCAAGGCTAGTGAATATCTTCTTGGTTTGCCTGCCTGATACCATAGGGTTGTCATTCCTAAAAATTGTTTGTTGACCAACAGGAACAAGATGATTAAATAACGAAGTTAAGAATCTAGGATAATAACATAGAACTTTCTTACCCTCATCGAAATCCCTTCTGGCCTTAACAATTCTACCAACAATAGTATTCCAAAGTAGGTTACCAATATTGATTCTACGGTTGTTAGCAACAGCATAACCAATAGTTTGTAACATAGAGGTGAGTAAATGAAAGTTACCTCTGGCTGTATTAGCAAATACCTTGGAGATTGTGTCGAAAAATGCATCCCATTGTTGAACCAGATTCCTTTTGCTCAGGTTGTTCATATCAATTACTCCATGATAATTAATATCACTGAAGAATTGATAGAGTTGTTCACTGATTGGAAATGGATCAAAATTATCCGCCGGAAGGCCCAATACAATAGTAAGGGTTGATTCTGTCACGACGTGATGTGTACCATCAAAATCAAAAGAGAATGAGGTCAAATCTTCAGACACCACAGCTTCTGTGCAAATCAATCTCAGTGGTCCTATCTTAATTGGGGCTTCGATCGAAATGGCAGTTCGGATAATTGAATCGTCATTTAAAAATCGTATCCAAGGCCTAAATCGATCATAGGGACAATCGTTCGGATTAAAATAGCCAACCAAATTATGCTTCATTATCTCAAAATTATCAGCCATTTTTTAAACACAAAAACACACTTCAATTTTAGGAAAATTAAAGCAATTCGAAAATTCTCTGAATTATTAATTATTTAAAATTAATTAAAAATTCGAATTAATTCAAAGTTGTCAGAAAAATCCCAAAAATTTATATGATGATCTCCTAATCACTGAGAGTCTCAATCTATTTTTAGATTTCAAAGAAAAAATCTAAAACAGTTAAAACAGTGAAAACCCGATTCAATTTTTTTTGAAAATTTGATTTTTCAAAACCTTAATGAAACTCGAAGATTTTAGGTTCAATAGATAGACAATCGAACGATCTATTCAAAGCAGGTCTCAGATTTCAGTTTTGTTGGAAAAAATCGAGCAGAGTTTCAGTAAAGTTGTGTGTATGTATCGTGTATATATATCGAGTCTCTGTGTAAAAACACGAGAGAGAGAGAGAGAGAGAGAGAGAGAGAGATTGTCTTGGCTGTTTGTGTTCTGAGTTTTTTTTTTAAGTACAAAA
Source organism: Saposhnikovia divaricata (assembly GCA_036435485.1). Lineage (NCBI taxonomy): Eukaryota > Viridiplantae > Streptophyta > Magnoliopsida > Apiales > Apiaceae > Saposhnikovia > Saposhnikovia divaricata. The sequence continues at coordinate 21,463,413 of JAZHRN010000131.1, forward strand.
CAACACTACAAGACAATCGGTTGATTGTCTTGCCGATTGTCTTGGTAGTTCAAAAGCTATCAAGACAATCGTTTACTATACTAATAAATAAAAGAAAACGAAAATATTTTTTTTATTATTATTTTTTTAAGTGCAAATTAACATTACAAGACAATCAGTTGATTGTCTTGCCGATTGTCTTGGTAGTATAAATACTATCAAGACAATCATGTATTTAACTGATTAAAAGCAAATTTACTCACACAATTTTTTTTAATTAAATACTGAATAGACATTCCAAGACAATCAAGTGATTGTCTTCCCGATTGTCTTGGTAGTTCAAAACTATCAAGACAGTCATTTGTCTTGAGTAAAACAAAATAAAAACAAAACAAAAAATCTGAAAAATATTTTATTATTAACAAAATAACCTGCCAAGACAATCTATGAATTGTCTTGGCGATTGTCTTGATATTAAAATGACAAACAAGACAATTAATTAATCTGTTAATTTTATACTAATAAAATACAAATTAATGTGCATAATTAATCCAATTAAAATACACTCTAATATATTATTAAAAATACTATAAATAAATATTTTGCAAACACATGGATTAATCTTTTTACGAAAACAAATATAAATAACAAAAGGACAAACACTACAAAACATTAAATAAAATATTAAATATATTTACAAAAACATTTATAACAAATTAATGAATCTAAATATTTTCTAATAAATAACTTTCTAATAGAAAATTATTTAATGAGAGAATATGATTCATTAATAAATCACAAATATTTCAAAACACAAGACGTAATAAAGAAGTTATTATAAACATGTTGACAAAGATTTTTAGTAATTACAAGCAATAGAAAGTTGATAAAATAATTATGCAAGTGATTAAAATTTAAAAATAATAACAAAATCACTTGCTAATTATTAAAGAATAAACCTCAGATATTAACCAGCTTAATTACTCGGACAGTTTAACATACCCAATTCACCAACAATTTTGGTGAATGTGGATTCGTCAAGAGACTTAGTAAATATATCTGCTGTTTGTTCTTCTGTGGGTACAAATAACAATTCCACAGTACCATTCATGACATGTTCTCTTATAAAATGATACCTGATGTCTATGTGCTTGGTCCTCGAATGCTGCACAGGATTGTTGGAGATTGCTATGGCACTTGTATTATCACACAAAATTGGAATTTTTGTTAATATAAAACCATAGTCTTTCAGCTGATTCCTAATCCACAAGATTTGTGCACAACAGCTTCCAGCAGCTATGTATTCAGCTTCAGCTGTTGAGTTGGAAACTGTTTGTTGTTTCTTGCTGTACCAGGAAACTAGCCTGCCACCTAGGAATTGAAAACTCCCAGAGGTGCTTTTTCTATCTACAACACTTCCTGCATAATCTGAATCTGTGTATCCAACAAGATTAAAACCAGATTCTTTAGGGTACCAGATACCTAGATTAGGTGTACCCTTAAGATATCTTAAGATTCGTTTTACAGCAATGAGATGAACATTTCTAGGATCTGCTTGGAACCTTGCACACAAGCATGTAGCATACATAATATCTGGTCTACTTGCAGTAAGGTAAAGTAATGAGCCTATCATACCTCTGTAACTTGTGACATCTACCTTGGCAGAATTTTTACAAGCTCCAAACTTGACAGCTGTAGATGATGGTGTCTTAGCTGAAGATGAATCCTCCATTTGATATTTCTTGAGGAGCTCTTTGATATACTTGGATTGACAGATAAATATTCCATCTGTCCTTTGACTTATTTGCAATCCAAGAAAGAATTTTAGTTCTCCCATCATGCTCATTTCAAATTTACCCTGCATTAACTTAGCAAATTTCTTGCACAAAAGATCATTAGTAGACCTAAATATTATATCGTCCACATAGAATTGGACTAATATTGTATCATATTTATGCTTCTTAGTAAAGAGAGTTTTGTCTATGACACCTCTAACAAAGCCATTTTCAAGTAAAAATTCAGAAAGGGTGTCATACCATTTTCTTGGTGCTTGCTTGAGGCCATAGATAGCCTTGAAAAGGAAGTAGACATAGTCCAACAGATCTGGATCTTCAAAGCCAGGGGCTGTTCTACATAGACCTCTTCATCCAGCTTAACATTTAGAAAATCACTCTTTACATCCATTTGATAAACATTAAAGTTTGAGAATGCTGCGAATGCCAAGAATATTCTAATGGCCTCGAGTCTTGCCACTGGAGCATAGGTTTCATCATAGTCAATGCCTTCAGCTTGTGAATAACCCTTTGCTACCGGTCTTGCTTTATTTCTTGTGACTGTGCCATCTTCATCAAGTTTGTTTCTGAATACCCATCTAGTGCCAACCACTGTTCTATTTGAAGGTCTGGGTATCAGCTTCCATACTTCTTGTTGTTTGAATTGATTGAGTTCATCTTGCATAGCAATCACCCAATCAGGATCAGAAAGAGCTTCTTCAGTTTTCTTAGGTTCCATTTCAGATAGAAACCCTGAATAATTGCATTGATTCTGATAAGCTCTTCTAGTCTTTACTCCAACATCTGGATCACCAATAATTAACTCAAAAGGATGAGTTCTATTCCAAACAGTTTGTCTGGGTAGATTAACTCTTGATGATTCCCCTTGATTTAAATTGAGTTGTTGAGTATGACTTGTTGATCCTTCACTAACTCCCCCTGAGTTGTTGCCAGGATGATTAGATGAGTGTTCAGAAGCATGAGTGATGTTTTCAATATTATCATTATTATCACCACCATCATTCTGATTAAAATCATCATTGACATTACTGTCATTAGCATCAGCAAAAACATCAGGTGGACTATCATCATCTGAATCTAGATCTTTCATATCTTCAAATGATAGCTTTTCAGATGAATCTTCAGTTTGGATACTAGGGAGTTTAGTGTCATTAAATGTTACATTGACACTTTCCATCATCTTCTGATGTTCAATCAAATACACCTTATAAGCTCTTCTTTCATAACCAACAAAAATTGCTTCATGTGCTTCTGCTTCAAATTTTCCACCTTGATCGTCTCCTTCTTTAAGTACAAAGCATTTAGCTCCAAATACATGGAAGTATTTGAGTGTTGGTTTATTTTCATTCAAGGCTTCATAGGGTGTCTTCATCAAGTCTTTGTTGATAAGAGTTCGATTCTGAGTATAACAAGCAGTGTTGACAGCTTCAGCCCAAAAATATAATGGAAGTCTTGATTCGCTTAACATAGTACGTGTAGCTTCAATCAAGGTTCTATTCTTTCTTTCAACTACCCCATTTTGCTGAGGAGTTCTTGGAGCTGAGTATTGTCTGGTTATTCCTTTTTCAGTACAAAAGTCATTCAGAACTGCATTCTTGAATTCAGTTCCATTGTCTGACCTTATAGCCCTCACTGGATACTTGGAATCCAACTCAATTAACTTGATGTGATCAATCACCAGTTGTGGAGTCTCATCTTTAGAATTCAGGAACAAAACCCATGTGTACTTTGAAAAATCATCAACAATCACAAGAGCATATCTTTTCTTTGACATAGACATCATATTCACTGGACCAAATAGATCCATGTGAAGTAACTGTAAAGGATCAGTTATTGAAGATATATCAGTGCTTTTGTGAGTTGCCCTTTTTAGTTTGCCTTTTTGACAGGCATTACATAGTCCTTCCTGCGTGAATTCCATAGGGGGTAAACCTCTCACCATTTCTCTTTTAACTAGAGAATTCATTGTTTTGAAATTCAGGTGAGAAAGTTTCTTGTGCCATAGCCAGCTTTCATCTGTGGATGATTTAGAATAGAAGCAATTAATTTCTTGAGTGCTTCTAGTGTTCATGTTGGCTACATACAAGTTTCCTTTTCTGACTCCCGTCAGAGATGGTTGTTCATTTCTTTTGTGTGAAATCAGACAATTCATTTTGTTAAAGTGGACTTCAAATCCCTTGTCACAGAATTGACTGATGCTGAGCAAATTATGCTCAAGTCCTTTTACAAAGGACACTTCTTCAATGATAACATTTCCAACTTCAAGCTGCCATATCCATCAGGTCTACCTTTGCTGTTATCTCCAAAGGTAACTACTGGGCCGGCCTTCTCCACCACATTTGTCAGCAGGGTTCTGTCTCCAGTCATATGCCTTGAACATCCACTGTCTAAGATCCAGGTTACTCGATCAACCTGTTCAATACCCTGCAATGACAAATGAATTAAACCTTCTTCGAGACCCAAATTTGATTGGGTCCTGCGTATTTAAAGTATTGACCTTTATCAGGCAAAACAACATTTTTAATTTTAACATCTTTAGTCAATAAACATTTAACCTTATAAACAGATTTGAAAATCTTTTGTTTTATCTTGGGTATCCATGTTTCTCTAGCAGCAGTAACACTTGTGTCATTGACTGGACATTTGACCTGGTAAACATTCTTGGTAACCTTTTGTTTAGTCTTAGGTGCAAATGTCTCTCTCTAACTTGAGGAGGAAAAGCAGTCTTTGATCGAACATTATTGTTCCTGTTCATGTGCTGTCGAGGAGCATTCTGTTTAACACATGCATAATTACCATTAAAATAAGCACGCATACTGTTAAAAGCACAAGACATACAATTGATAACACCACATGCTTTATGATTAGAATCAATGGTAGGCATGGTATTTTTCTGTTTCAACTTATTACCACCTAATCCAGTCTTAGAAGAACTAGCTGATTCAACAACTTTGACTGGGACTTTAGGTACATCTTTCTTGGATGAAATATTCGTTGAATTAATGTCCTCAACTGATTTAGCCTTAACAAAGACAGTGACATCCTTTTTTAATGAAACATTCTTTGGATTAGCGTTCTTAACATATTTATCCTTAACAAAGACTGTGCCATTAGCACTATCCTCATTTCTTATTTCTTCTTGGATAACCATAGAAAGAATATCTGGTGGTCCAGCATCAGATTTTTTAAATAGAGGTTCTTTAACATTTTTGAGCACATGTGGTATTCCCCTTTCTTTAGCACTAACAGGGTTAGAGGAATTTATGCCCAACGATCCAACAGCTTCATTGTAACCATACCCTATACCTGTTGTTCGTTCTACAACTTGATTGTTAAAGAACTCTTTGGAAACTTTAACCGAATTATAACAAGCCCTGACCTGTGTTTCAAGTTCAGTAATTCTAGCCATTTGTTTGCCTACAACTTCTAGAATAGCTTTCTCCTTTTTATAAAGCATTGTTATTTCATCTCTTTGTTGATCTTGATTAATATGCACCTTTTTCAATTCTAATACTTCATTGCCAAGATTAGTGCTTAATACATCTAATCTTCTATAATCAGTTTTTGCATTATCTAAGGAATTATAAAGACTACGAATCAACTCAGGATCAGCAACAATTACCTGTTTGCTAAGATGATCAGATGCTTGATCATTTTCCATCAACGCAAGATTTCCATATTCCTCATCTTCGCTGTCCGTGTCATCCCAACTCTTACCAGCCGCAACATAGGCTTTTCCAGGTTTCTTCTTCTCAGCAGCAAAATCTCTTCTTTGAGTTTGCTTGGGTTTCTGACATTCAGTGGCAAAGTGCCCTAATTCATTACAGTTGAAGCAACGAATCTTGCTTCTGTCAACAGATCCAGTTTTGTATCCTCCCCTGTTACTAGAGGAAGAAGAGCCTCCTCTTTGGAATCTGTTATTTGACTTAAACCTGTACTTTGGATTTCTTCTGAATCTGAAGTTGCCAAATTGTCTTACCATCAATGCCAGGGATTCATCTTCCAGTTGATCTAATTCTTCCAATGAATAGAAATCTCCACCATCCTGAGTAGGTGGTGTTTGACCAAGTTCTACTTCAGTCTTTTCCTTGTCTGAGCTGTAAGGTAGAACAACCTTAGCTTCCACTTCCTTAGGTGCCTCAACTACAAGAGCTGTAGATGAACTTGGCACTCTCCCTTTACCAGAGACCTCCCTCTGCTGTACTTGTTCCAGTTCATAGGTTTTCAGAACACCAAACAATCTGTCAAGTCTTATTCAAATCTCTTGATTCTCTGATGGCTGTTATCCTATGTTCAAGATGAGTGGGCATTGTCAAACCAAAACTTCATATTAATCTCCTTCTGTGTATATTGCTTGCCATTGACTTGCAAGTTGTTGATAATTTTGTTATACCTTTCAAACACTTCCTGAATGCCTTCATTAGGGCCAGCTCTAAAGTGTTCATACTCAGAGGTTAAAATCTGAAGTCTGTTTTCCCTGACTTCATCAGTTCCTTCATTGATAACCTCAATAGTTTCCCACATGTGTTTTGCAGTTTTACAATTTATCACATGACTGTACATCACAGGATCCAGGGAATCTATTAAAATAATCTCAAATTCTTATCTAGTCCTGCGTCCTCTTTTTCAGCAGGAGTAAAAGAATCAGCATGCTTTGGAACAGATGTTGCAGGTGATACTACAATTCCTCCAACAATAGATTCAGATATATGTTCTTTTGGAATTATAGGTCCATTCTGTAGAACACCCAAATATTTAGAATTTGCGACATCAAGAAACAACTCCATTTTATTTTTCCACATTGTATAATTGTCCTTGTTAAACATGGGAATTTTAACAATGCTTTTTGACGACATGATGAATTTTTAAGTGAGTTAAAAATTCGAGATAGATTTTTAGCGGAATAAAATTAGGATCTTGATTTGTATATCAATCATTAGGCTCTGATACCAATTGTTAGGTCCAATATGTTTGTAGAAGGGGGGTTGAATACAAACAGTACTGTTTAATCGAAATTTATCCGGATAATTTAATTTATATTTTGACAAATTTGAGCGGAATTAAATGAAACAAAATTCAAGTTGAATATAAAATTATATTAACTTGAGGGGTTTGTTACAAATACAGTACAGAATTAATATCTAGTTAATAAAAACAAATTAGAAAATTCGACATGAATTTCTCTAGATTTGTTAATAAAAATCAAGATATAGATTAGGAGTAAAAACTCGTTAATAGTACAAGAGTATCAAGTAAACCAGTTCTATCGGATCAGATATTAAAAATAAGATGAACTTGATTTTCTATGAATTTTTCTTCTTCTTGTGCTGTGTTCTTGATGAGAGAGAAAAGAGGAATCTGCTTTGTATGTAATATTTTGATCTGTGTTGTCTTCTGTCGATTCCATCTTGATATATAATATTCACTGCCTCTTTATCTTCAAATATAACTGTCAAGACAATCGGCAATACAATTTATTCTTCCAAGACAACCAATTTTGTACTGCCAAGATAATAGGCAATACAATCGTCAAGACAATCAGGTTCTTCCAAGACAATCGACAAGACAATCAAATTCTGAGATCTTTGTCTTGCTTTAACAAAAATTATCATTCTGCTTGAAGCTTTTTCTTTTTGATCATTATCAATACAATCTGATTTGAACTGTCAAGACAATCGTCAAGACAATCAAATCAGATTTTTATTCTACTTTTTAAAAGCTTTTCAGAAATTATCATTACCAAGACAATCGGCAAGACAATCAGAGATTGTCTTGCTTTACTGATTTTCTTCTTCAAGACAATCAGTGATTGTCTTGTTTCTCTAGATCCCTTCTCCAAGACAATCGGCAAGACAATCAAGGATTGTCTTGCTAGTTCATTTTTCAGATTAAATTAAATTGATTAACAAATAATCATTTTAATTTATTCTTACTTAAATAATTAATCAGATTTAATTAATCTAATAATTAATTTAATTAAAGAATTAATTCAGGATGAATTAATTAATTAATTAAATTGACTACTTGATTTAAATTAATTAAATAAGAATAATTATATATCCTTGGATTGTCTTAATTCTTTTCTGAATCACTGAAAGTAATAAAGGAATACCACTGAATATTTTGTTGACGTTCCATGCACGGTCTGGTTCATGAACGACTAACTTCAATGACTGTCCTTTAATTTTGACATTAAAAATGTGATTCATTTTTCTTCTCATTTCTTTCTCCTTCTTGTACTTCACTGTATACTATCTAAACTTGTCACTCTAGAAATCTCTGTCTTAGAAATAAATCCACTTCTTTGATGCTATACTGAGGCTTGATCAGCAATCTGAGCTTCTTCCAGTGTAAAACATCAAAACAATAGATTGACTTTAGGGTTTTTCTTCTGACAGATAGTAACTCCTGGGATTCCTGTGACAGTTAAAGTTATTTACTTATTACAATCTAATCTTAAGTTGAGTTGAGTCCTCGAACTACAAATAGGCTGTGTCATATGCCTTTCACTCTGTATTTTATCGCTCCCTGCTTCCACAATGGTTGCCTTTTGCACCAAGGTGGCATAATCCGTAATTTCTAAGACCGCCACAGGATTCTGAATCCATTGTCTCAACCTTTGCTGAAACCTGTTCGCTTTCTTCTCCTCAGTATCCACAAATTTTGGCACAAACCTTGATAACTCGGTAAACTTGGCCTCATAATCAGCCACTGACAAATTGTTCTATTTTAGTTCTAAAAACTTGAGCTCCATTTGAGTTTTCATAAACCTCGGGAAGTACTTTTCCAGAAATAATTGCTTGAACCTCTCCCAGGTTACTATAGCATCGGTCTCCATGTTCTTCTTAGCCTCCCAATAATAATTGGCCTCTCCTTTCAGAAGGTAAGTGGCGAAAACAGTCTTTTCCGCCTCCTCAATGCTTAGAATCTCAAATGACTTTTCCATTTCCTTTATCCAGGCTCTTGCCTCAACTGGGTCAGCTGATCCGTGGAATTCTGGGGGTTTAAGGGACTTAAAGGCCCTAAAAGAGTTTGACACAGTACTATTGTTTCCCTGGGGTGGTTGGGGGTAACGGTTCAAATTTTGCATAAGCAAATCCATAAACTGGCCCATTGGGTCCCTATCCTGGTTCTCCCCTTCCTGTTCAACCTCAATTTCTTCCCTTTCTACTTCTTCTTCGAATTCTCCATTGAAAAAGGTTTCATCTGCTATCCCATACTGGGAATCCTCTTGCTCATTATAATCCTCATCTTGCACTTCATTATATTCGGGATCTTCCCTATGTTGATTGTGACTTTCTTGATCGGTGGACTCATGGGGGTTAGCCCTAGTTCCCATTCTTCATGGAGGCATCTTACTGAAAATTTGGACAATTACACATTAGGCTAATTCACTTGTTTTAAAGGTTCCTCCTTGCAAAATCGTTACATATTTGGTTTTAGGATCCCACAGTTCTATATGTCATGGTAACTTAATCAAAAGTAGCGTGCAGTAAATAAGCTAATAAACTGGTGATCGCGTCACAACAGAACTGAAATAACTGAAAGTAAACAAATATATACATAGTGCTGAAAGATACATCATCTGAGTCACATCAATAGCTTAAGAGTATAACCCTCCTAACAACATCTAGCCAAAAGTGAAATACATGGTCTATCCGTCTAGTCAGTAAAAGGGAAACTAAATACAATGAAACTAACCTGCAAAAGTCGGCACTACTATGTCCGTACATGACTAGAAGACTAGACTACTACATCACTGTCTCTAAAATCAACCACCAGTGGAACCCAAAGCCCTAACCCTCATCATAGCAATGCGGAAGATCTCCTTAGCATCAATCCTGGATACCATGCCATGCCCATCGGTAGGTAAAGTCCGGACCCTCATCCGGGCCCTCAGCTCAATACGGGTCACTACCCTATGCATCTCTCGAGCTCTAGCACTCCTCCCACCGTTCAGGCGTCCCAACCTAGCAACTCTCTCAGCAGCGAGCTCCGTCCTGGACTTTGCTAACCTGGCCTCAGCCACTGCTAAATTTGTAGAAAGTCTGCTCACAACCCAGTTATGCACACATACTGGGATCCCCTCTATCTGGATATGGGGTGGGGTAGATGGCTCTGCTGAAGGTGCGGCCTCTGCCTGCTGCGGCTCGGGGGTCAGCTCCTCAAACTCCTCAGAAATAGGGCTCATAGGCAAGGGTGGTGAGGTAGGGACCCTCTCAGTAGAGAGTGGTGGTACACGAAGTCCTGAACTCCAATAGCATCATCAACTGGCTCATCAACATCTCCCTCAGTACCCTTATCCATTGCCTGCTCTAAAACCACATCCATAACCTGCTCGGTAGTCATCTCGGTGTCCTCCTCCATAACCCTAACATCATATATCGCCCGGATCTCCTCCAGATCCTCATCATCAGCATCCTCAGCAACTATCTCAGTATCCTCTCCTGTCTGGACCTCCTCAGGGTCCTCCTCCTCCTCAAACTCAACAACCTCAGTATCTACATCTGGCTGGGCCTCCTCTAGGTCCTCCTCCTCAGACTCTACAACCTCTTTGTCTCCATTATCATCACCCAGACGCTCATAATAAGGATATATGGTCCTGAACAAGTCATCAGAATCAACCACTGCCATGTCCTCGGCGGCCTGGATCGCCTCGTCGTACTGTCTCTCAAAAGCCTCTGGGTCGGAGATGTCACTCGCCTACACAATACGAACTATGTTACTATCATGATACTTAAAAAGTTCCCGTAAGGGTTTTAGGTGAACTTGGCAAGAGTTCTTATTATTTTAGTGAATTTATTATTATATAACGTCATATCATCTCTTGGGATATATAACTCTCGCTCTGATACCATTTCTGTAACAGCCCCAGATCTGGGGTCGGGGACCTGGTCGTTACGGTCTAAATTCCATCAATAATACTTGACTTGAGTTCAAATAAATAAACACATGCTGTGACCCCGCAATAATATCACATCACACACACACACAAACAGTTATAGTCCCAGAGATGAAATTGAAATAAGTCTTCTACTTATAGGATCCACAAATAAAAGTTATGACAACCCAAAAGGATAATAACATAAGTTTAAAGTTTTTGTTGTTGATTACATTAATTATACATATAATTAAGGCTGAAACAAAAGCTGCCAATCTACCTCAGCAATGGCAGCGATAATATCAGCGGGTAGTCCTCTAGCTGGGGTCACCTGCTTGCGCCGAGTGCGCCTTACGCGGGCCATTCAACCTAGCTGTTGTTGTGATATAATAAATAAAGAAAGGGTGTGCAATAGACCACCAACAATAACATATAACTAAACAACAGTAATATATAACGTTATCAAGAATATCTTTGAAACCATATGCCATGCATTAACGAACATAGTGCCAGTATAAGGTAAAGGATGAAGTTACAAGGTAACTCAAAACATATATTCTGTAGAAATATCTGCTGTGCAAGGTAAAAGCAAGACATCGTCATATGTCATAAAAGAAGGGAATTGCAGGAAAATATTGCAATCCCAGTTTTGAACATTTTTCAAACTCCTGTCAACCTGAAAGAAGTCTCTTCGATACGTGTTGCGGGGGATGCCCGTCAACCTGAAAGAAGTCTCTTCGATACGTGTTGCAGGAAATTACCAATTCGGGAGATGAACTAATACTGGAGTTATCACGCGCCAGCTATCCCACTCCCCGATGATCAGTCGGAGATGGTACAGTCCAATATAGTTTACTACCGGTAGAAGGAAGAACTGACGGATTTACTTGTCTACCGCCCTTTTTAGTAACTCCTTGGCCAACGGTTGGGACTTGTGATGGACCGCGCGACTCGGCCTCTTACACACGACTCCTAGTTCGAATAAATCCATGACTCTGAAACGTAAAGTTCGTCCTCCTTTCCCAAAGTGTAATACTTGTTGATAGGACTCCACAAAGTAGTCGTATCTAATTGGAAAAGAAGATTCACCAATATTTCTCAAGCTGGTGCTTGTTAATGGATATAAACTTGTCCCAACACTCTTACCCTTCGAATGATGAGGAAGTAATAAAATATTCAATCGATAAATAGCAACCAAGTTGCGAGTACAAGGAATAGTTTTAAAAGATTTATGACCGGGAAGTCAACAAGATAAATAGCATTGTTAGTCACAGAGGCATGCCTGAATACATCTAATAACAAGCCTAAGTATGTGTAATGCTATGCATTACCTACATGCCCTCTTAACTGAGGGAACCTCTAGTTGTAGAGTTTCTATTTGTTCTGTACTTGTAATAGGCATCAAATTCTAGTTGTGTTTCTGTAACTATAAAGTCAAGAATAATGCTTGAAAGAAGTTCCAAGGTTCATGCCTCAAGCAAGGAGGTAAAGACTGCCAAATAATCACAGTTGGGATTTGAAGAAAAGAAGAATTTGCCTAAGTACCAATTCGAGAAGTACATTTGTCTATTCGAAAAGTCTAGCATTCGAGAAGTCAGAGATTCGATATCTCAGAAGACACTATTCGATATCTCTGAATACACTGTTCGATATCTCATTCGATATCTCAGATATTCGATATGTCTATTACTCTATTCGAGAACTCATGGAGTCAACAAGTCAAAGCATCATTCGAGTTCTCAAAGAGTCAACAAGTCAATGATCTATTCGATATCTCAAGGACTAAAGAAGCTATTCGACATCTCAGGAATTCGATATGTCAAAATGCTCTATTCGATATCTCAAGGAGTCCCAGAGAAAAGAGCTATTCGAGAAGTGATTCGATATGTCAATATAACACTATTCGAGAACTCAGAGTTATCGATTAAGTCAATTCGAGTTCTCGAATCAATCACTTAGCCACTTCTCGAATACATTCTTGGAGACAAAATACTGAAGAATTGTACAAGTCAGAAACCTGCAACAAGCCAAGACGCTTTATTTGACTATGTACTATAAAGCAGATTGGAAAGCCTACAAAGAAGCTTGGAGAGATAAGACAAAGGGACAAGGAGCTAAAGAAGTGGATCTGAACAGGCTTTGCAAAGTCAAATCTGTAACCGTTTGGACTCTTACTCAAATAAGATAGACAGATTGGAAAGTATTTTGTTTACCTACCTTATTTGTAGTAGTAGGTGTATCCATGTCTATAAGGATACAGCCTCACTTCCTTAGCTAGAGAGAGTGATAAGTTTTTCAATATACATCTCAAGAAATATCTCTCTAAGAAAAACGAAGCTGAGAATACTACCATTTGTATTCACAGATTGTAGCAAAATCTTAATCTAATAAAATATTAGATTAAAGTGATATTGTGTTGCGTTTGTCTTTGTTATCTGTTCTTACATATTTTACACTTTCAACACATATCTTGCTGCAAAGATTCAAGAACGAAGAAAAGTTCAAGAATCCATTCACCCCCCCTCTGTATTCTTTTACTGTATTCAATACTCAACAAGTGGTATCAAAGCAGGCTGTTTAATCTAAACAGGAAACGATCATGAGTTCGAATACACCAAAGACTACAGGTACGGTGAAGGTCCCTAAGTTCGACAAAGAGAATTACAACCTCTGGAAAATAAAAATGCTGTTGTTCATCAAAGCTGCCAATCCTCTCTACCCTGACATCCTCAAGAATGGTCCATTTGTACCACAACAAGAAATTGCTGAATCTACAATGGGCACAATAGTCATTCCTAGATCATATGTTGCAAAAGAGCCATCCAAATGGACGGACTCAGAGAAGGAGAAGGTTGCCATAGACAGTCATCTCATGTTACTGATCATAGACTCCATGGATATGTCGATGTTTGCTAATATAGCATCATGCACATCAGCCAAGGACATGTGGAACCACATCGAGGTGTTATGTGAAGGGACAGAGGAGGTAAGAGAAAATAGGAAACAGATACTGGTCACACAGTATGAAGCTTTCATGACACAGTCCAAAGAAAGTATTACTGATATGTTTGAGAGATTTCACAAACTGGTGACTGAGCTTCAAATGAATGGGAAGGTTTACAGTACTAAGGAATTAAACATGAAGTTTCTACTATCTGCACCAAACCATCTAGAGCAAAGGGTCATATCTCTAAGAGAAAGAGATTTGATCAAAGTCACATATGATGTGCTCTATGGGGTTTTAAAAACTCATGAGCTTGAGTTGCTTCAGAAGAGGGCTATCCAAGCCAACCAAGGCAGAATGATAAACACATCCTGTGCCTTGATTGTAAACAAATCCGTTCAAGACCTGGAAGCATCTACAAGTCAACTGAGAATAGAAGAGATAGTAGATGATGAAGAGACTGAAGAAGAAGTGACTGAACCTGTTGATGAAAAGGAAGAAGATGAGTTCTATACTCTTGAAGAGTTGGATGCCATGGAAAACACTTCATATGCTTTTATGGCTAGAAAATTCCCAAACATCAGATTTAAGAGGAATCAGCCCTTCAAGTCTAGATCTCAAAATCATTCATTCAACAAGAGCAAGGCACCTGTGAAAGCAAACAAAAACAAATTCAAAACCAGCTATGTGGATAGGTCATCTGTGAGATGTTATAGATGCAATGACCTAGGGCATTTTGCCAATGAATGCAAGAAGCCTAAGAAGAAAGATAAGGAGTTTCTTGAGCTTGAAGCTAAGTTTGAGGCTCTGCTAAAGAAGCATGCACAAAGTAAGGCCTACATAGCTGAAGGGAAGTGTTGGGATGATTCTGATAGTGATGGAGAAGAACAAGAATTCTGCAACTATGCCTTGATGGCCAACTCCAAGGAAGAACCATCTGAATCAGACTCTCAGGGCAAAGAAAGTGAAAGAAAGGTCATGTGGATTTTGGACAGTGGATGCTCAAACCGTATGACTGGTGATATGGCCCTGCTATCACAGTATGAGGAGAAGGCTGGCCCAATGGTTGCTTTTGGAGATGACAGCATTGGCAACACACTGGGATATGGCAAGTTGAAAATTGGAAATGTCATCATTGAGAATGTAGCACTGGTCAAGGGACTCAAGCACAATCTACTGAGTGTTGGTCAATTTACTGACAGAGGCTTCAAAGTGAATTTTGACAAAGATGAATGTTTGATCACCCACAAAAAGACTGGTGACTTTGCTCTATCTTGAGTAAGGAAAGGAAGCCTGTTTGTAGCCAATATGAACTCTGCAAACAAGGACAAAATTTGTTGCTTTTACTCAAAAGCATCAAATGAAGATAGTTGGCTGTGGCATAAGAAGCTATCACACTTGAACTTCAAAGGCATTAATTCTCTAGTCAAAAGAGAGTTAGTAAGAGGCATGCCCACACTTGAATTCTGTCAAGAAGGAGTGTGTGAGGCTTGTCAAAAGGGAAAAATGAAAAGATCAAGCCACAAGTCAAAGATAGTGACATCAATAACCAAGCCCCTACAACTAATTCATATGGACTTGTTTGGGCCTGTCAATATTATGTCACTAGGAAGGAAAAAGTATGCTCTGGTGATGGTTGATGATTTCACAAGGTATACATGGGTAGAATTTCTGGCATCAAAAGATGAGGCTCCCCAAGTAATCATTGAGCATATAAAGAAAATTGACAAGGAAGCAAAGGCCAACAATGCAAGTGTGATTGCATTAAGGAGTGATAATGGAACAGAGTTCAGAAATGCCATGCTTGGAGCATTCTGCAAAGAAAATGGTATTTCTCAACAATTCTCAGCTCCAAGGACTCCACAACAAAATGGAGTTGTTGAAAGAAAGAATAGAACTCTGATTGAGGCTGCTAGAACAATGTTACTTGATGCAAAGATGCCTACATGTTTTTGGGCTGAGGCTGTGAGCACTGCATGCTATATCCAAAACAGAACCCTCATCAACAAAAACACTGGAAAGACACCTTACAACTTGATGACTGGAAAGAAGCCCACCCTAAAGTATGTTCATACTTTTGGAAGCAAATGCTTTGTTTTAAAAGACAACTCAGAATATGTTGGAAAGTTTGATGCAAAAGCATTTGAAGGAATTTTTCTTGGCTACTCTATGGAAAGAATTGCATACAAAGTTTATGTCATCACTCAAAAGAAAGTTATGGAAAGCACAGATGTGACATTTGATGACAGCAAACTACCTGGATTAGAAGAAGCCAATGATGAAGATAAAGATCCTTTGAAGTTTGACAATCTAGATGATTCTGATGAGGAGATTGAAATTGAATTTGAGCCCAAAATTCAACAAACTCAAGTGAATGAAGAACCTGTGCCAACCAACAATGAAGAAACAAGCATCCAAGACACACCTGTGATTAGTGGAAACTTCACATGGGGAGGAAATGTAAATGATCATGATCTGGATGATGAAGCAACATCAAGGCTGAGAAATCAATCTGAACATACAAGGAAATGGGATAGATCACATACTGCAGATCAGATAATTGGAGATCCAAATACAGGAGTGAGAACAAGGAGAGCAACTCTAAATGAATGTCTCTATGGTTGCTTTCTATCCCAAGTTGAGCCTAAGAAACTTGAAGATGCATTGTTGGATCCTGATTGGATAATTGCTATGCAAGAGGAGCTAAACCAATTTGAAAGAAGCAAAGTATGGGAACTTGTGCCTGCACCAAAGGATAGAACCATTGTTGGAACAAAATGGGTTCTAAGGAATAAGATGGATGAAAATGGTGTAGTCATAAGAAACAAAGCAAGGTTGTTTGCAAAAGGATACTCTCAACAGGAAGGCATTGACTATGATGAGACTTTTGCCCCTGTTGCCAGACTAGAGGCCATCAGAATTTTCTTGGCATTTGCTGCACATTCTAATTTCAAAGTCTATCAAATGGATGTCAAGAGTGCATTTCTGAATGGGGAGTTGGAAGAAGAAGTATATGTGCAACAGCCACCTGGCTTTGAGGATCCACAATTCCCTCACTTTGTCTACAGATTGCTTAAAGCATTGTATGGACTTAAGCAAGCTCCTAGGGCATGGTATGACACAATGTCACAATTTCTACTTGAGAATCAATTCTCTAGAGGCACACTGGACAAGACACTGTTTTACAAGAAACATGGTGATGATATTATCTTAGTTCAAATCTATGTGGATGATATCATATTTGGCTCTACAAATGAGAAGCTGTGTGAGAAATTCTCTAAGCTAATGCAGAGCAGATATGAGATGAGTATGATGGGAGAGTTAACATTCTTTCTTGGGCTGCAAGTGAGTCAAAGGAAGGATGGCATTTTTATAAGCCAAACCAAATACATCAAGGATCTATTGAAGAAATTTGACTTAGAAGAATGCTCACCTGCAAAGACACCCATGGCCACTGCCACCAAGTTAGATGAAGATAGTAAGGGCAAGAAGGTAGATATCTCAATCTACAGAGGCATGGTTGGTTCTCTACTCTACCTCACTGCCAGTAGGCCAGACATCATGTTTGTAACATGCTTGTGTGCAAGGTTTCAATCAAATCCAAAGGAATCACATATGATAGCAATAAAGAGGATTTTCCGATATCTGAAGGGCACACCAAACTTGGGGTTATGGTATCCTAAGGACACAGGGTTCAATCTGGTTGGTTATTCTGATGCTGATTATGCTGGATGCAGAGTGGATAGGAAAAGCACCTCAGGTAGCTGCCAGTTTCTTGGACAAAGGTTAGTCTCTTGGTACAGCAAGAAACAACAATTTGTGTCAACCTCCACAGCTGAAGCTGAGTACATAGCTGCTGGAAGTTGTTGTGCTCAAGTGCTTTGGATCAGAAACCAACTTAGAGATTATGGACTTGTGTTGGAAAGAATTCCAATCATGCGTGACAACACAAGTGTAATCTCTATAGTTTCCAATCCTGTCAATCATTCTAGCACAAAGTACATTGACATCAGATATCACTTCATAAGGGAGCATGCAACTAATGGAACCATTGAGTTACATTATGTTCCCACAGAGAAACAACTAGCTGACATATTCACTAAGCCATTAGATGAAGCCACCTTCACAAGGTTGGTTAGTGAGATTGGAATGCTGAATTCTTCAAATTCTGGCTAAGTGAATATATCAACTAGATTGTTGCATCAGTAAATACTTACTTTATCAAATGCTCAATATTCCTAAAGTAAGTATTGGCTGGATTATGATTTATAAATATTCCACAATGCTGCATATGTTGGAAATCATACATCTTTAGCTTGAAATTTCTGTGAAATTTTGAGAAAATCACTATTTAATTTAGTAGAATATTCTTCAATGAATATTTCTGGTAAATTTTAAAAGATAGTGAAAATTGAATTTTATGAGTGAAAAGTATAGTTCGATAAGTCAGACTTCTCGAATGGTTCATTGTTTTGTCATGGCTCGAGTTCTCGAATAGGCCTATCAAGAACCCTCCTGAGTTCTCGAATAGTGTCTTTTGAGAAATTGAATAGCACACTTTGAGTTCTCGAATAGAGTATTTTAGTTCTCTAATGATGGAGTTCTCGAATACAGGATTTATATTCAAAATTTCATCTCACTCATAAAAACATATTTTATTTAGTTTAGAATTATTTTCTGAGTTAAATAACTGCCAGCTGTGAGTTACAAACTGCTTGAGATATCGAATAAGCCTTTCTTGACTTATCGAATAGTTGTTTTATACTTCTCGAATGACTGACTTGTCGATACAAAACCTATATCTAATCGACAACTTAAGTCACTCACATATATACAATTCCACAACTGTTCAAATCATTTCATTCGATTTCTCAAGCAGCTAAAGTTCCAAAACCTCTATAAACCCTAACGTCAAAAGCTAAATTTCTTCTTCAACCTTCATTCTCTTCTCATCTCTCTGTGTAACAATGGCAAATACCCAACTCACAATTCCTAAACACACCAATTTCATAGCAATAACCAATGATGTTGAAGCACCCAATGCAAACTTTAAGTGCTTCGTTCGATGGATGGCTGAATCATACATCAAGGATGCACTCTCAGCTAACCCAACTCTGTATCTAGATTTACTAGAACAGTTTTGGAGAACTGCTACTGTGGAGGTCGTGGCCCTAGAGAATGCAATTACTTCATACGTAATCTATTGCAAGATTCAGGACAAGGAAATCACCATCACTACTGAAAATATGAATCAAGCACTGGGGTTACAACAAGGAGTGTATGACAGTCAAGCAACTGATCAGGAATTGGAAGATTTCTTTGATTTTATCAACTACTCAGATAAAATCAAGCTTGGAAATTTGAATAGGAAGTACTTGAAGAAGGAATGGAGCTATGTCTTTGGCACTCTTCTTCAAGTATTCACAGCAAGGAAGTCCAGCTTTGATCAAATCAGCACACCTGTTCAACAAATAGGATATGCTCTAGCATATGGGAGAAAGATTGATGTTGGTTTGATCATAATGCAAGAATTGTATGGGAGACTTGGTAAGAACTCAGCCAAGAGAGGTAATGAAATTTTCTTCCCTCGCTTTATTCAATCTGTACTTAATTTCATAGATGTTAAATTGATTGAATTGCCTGGGTTAGACAAAAATAGAATAGGCTATCCGAAATCCATGACCAAACTCATTTTTGGTAGCTTGGAGACTAGGAATGATGTGGATGTAAGGCTCAAAATAACTCCCCTTATGGAGAGTTTATTTAGGACTTACCCCCACAACATGCCAACATGTGCCTCAAAATCTGAGTTAGCTAGGCCCAAGCAAGTAGAGCAAAATGCTAACCCAGGGCCTGCTAACCAACCCTCTCAGCCAAACACTTTACCAAACAAAGAGACAACTGCATCATCCTCTCAAAAGGGTGATGTTAGTAAAAAGAAGAGAAAACAGGTTGCTTCTGAACCTCTAAAAATCTTAACTGAAGCAGCCTTGGCTGTAGAATTAGGCATAGCAAGTGAGGAACCTGAGTCACCCTTACTAAGGCCAAAGAAGAAGAAGAAGTCTAAAACCACCTCCTCAGTCACCCAAATGGCTGAAGTTGTAAAATTAGGGGCAAACAGCTCACTAGATGTATCCTCTCAACAGGGTGCATCTATAGAATCAAGCATTCTCCCCAATGCACCTACTTGTACAGAGTCAACACATGGGAGTGATAAGGCTGGCAAAACACTGAGTGGAGAGCACATCACAATTGAAACTCCCTCTATCTCTCAGGGGGAGTTGCCAAAATCTAATCTACAACACACTTCTCTTCCAGAATCTACCACTCATATTTCTTTGGAGCCTGCAACTCAAGCAATTGAGGAGCAAGGCATTGATCATCAAGAATTCTTTTCTCTTGATGATCCAATGGATTCAAGTGACTTGGTGCATGACACCTTGCTCACCACCCTGGTGCCACATTTAGATGGTCAGGGAATGCATGCTGGGGCATCTCCTAATGACACCATCACAAACATAGAGGATTCACTAGTTTTAACTAGAGACTCTGTGCCTGTGTCAACTACTGTTGTAACTCATCCCACTTCTGTGGAGACAACAGTAGCAGAGTCTTTTCATCCGATTACAGAAGTTGCATCTGTAACTGAGGAGTCTAGCTTGCCTAGCTCTAGCTCTCACTTTTTGTCTCAATGGCTGAAGCCTGTGTGTAACACCCCCAGATCCGGGGTCCGGGATCCGGTCGTTACGGTTTCCAATTCTGTCCACAACACTTGAACTTTCCTTAACATAAATTAAATTACATCTCTATGACCCAACACAACAATGTAAAACACACCCGTTATAGTCCCAGAGATGAAATCAGAGTAACAATCAAATTTTTATTAATCACATTATGAGTTCTTACAATCCAAAAGAATTTCAATATAAATACATACTCTTTGCCATCTATTTACACAAGTCATACTAGACCATATACTTGGTACTGAAAGAATAAATCTATCCTACCAATAGCTTCTTCTTCAGCTCTGGTAGTCTCATCGTCCTCGCCCGCGTCGAGTGCGCCTTGTGCGAGTCATCTGGTCTAGCTGTTGTTGTGATATAATAATAAAGCAAGGGTGAGCAATAGCCCACCAACTATAATATATAACTGAACGATAATATATAACAGTTCAAAAGTATCTTTCAAACCATATGCCATGAATTTACGGAAATGATGCCAGTATAATATGAACGATGAAGTTACAAGGTAACTTAAAGTATTTGTTTGTAGAAATATCTGCTACATCAAAAGTAAGCGAGATATTCTCATTGTCATTAAAAAGAGGAACTTGCATGAAAAGATTGCAATTCCAGTTATGAACACTTTTCCAGCTCTGCCAACAGTAATCATGTTGCAGGAAATAAATAAGTTTGGATGATGAACCAATGATGGAGTATTCACCGCGTCCGCTGTTCCAATCTTGATGATCAGTCGAGATCGTACATCTCAAATTAGATTTACTACAGGTAGAAGGAAGAACCGACGGCTTTACTTGTCTACCGCCTTACTAGCTCTCCCCGGCCAACGGTTGGGCCAAAGGGGATGGACCGGCGCTACTCGGCCTCTTACACGACTCCTAGTTCAAATAGAATTCATGATTCTGAATGTAACGTTCGTCCCCCTTTCCCCAAGTATAATACTTGTTGATAAGACTCTACAAAGTAGTCATATCTAGTTGGAAAGGAAAATTCACCAATAACTTCCAAGCTATTGCTTGGTAACGAATAACAACTTGTTCCAACAATCTTACCCCTCGAAAGATGAGAAGGTAAACAACGACTTAATAAGTCAATAGCACCCTAATTGCGAGTGAAGAGAATACTTTATGACCGGGAAGTCGACAAGATAAATAACATTTTCCAAGTAAGGTTCCCTTATTTTTAGGGAGATAGACTCAAGAAGAATGATGTCTGAGAACCTTTCTTGATATAAGATTAATAATAATATGTCTCCGAAATATTTTTCATAATAATCGAAGAAGATAAAACTTACTGAGGTTATTCTAAGTATGGAATAAATATTCAGAGAATATTTATTGAATTAAGAATATTTAAAGAATATTTAGGAATATGAAAGAATATCTTTAATCAGAGTATTTTTCAAAATAATCCCTGAAGAAATATCAGGAGAATATTTATTGAATAAATAAATATTTAAATGAATATTCAAAACAATATTCATAAATTAATAAGACCTGAAAGGAATATTTAAGGTAATATTCATAATTAATTAGGAATTTAAATGAATATTCAAAAGTAATATTCATTTAATGAATAATATTCTAAATGAATATCAAGTAATATTCATTTAGTAATCCAAGCCTTAAAGGAATATTCGAGATAATATTCGATAATTAAATCAAGCTTCAGATGAATATTAAAATAATATTCATCAAGTAATTAATATCTTAAATGAATATTCAAAAGTAATATTTATTTAATAAAATAATATTCTAAAAGAATATCCAAATAATATTCATTTAGTAGTCTCATCTTTAGAAGAATATTCGAAATAATAATCGATAATCAATTCGACTCTGAATGAATATTGACAAATATTATTCGTCGAATGATTACGTTCAAATAATTATTTGAAGTAAGGATCATTAAATAAATAATCTCGAACGAATATTCAAATAATATTTGTCTCCCGAATAAGGGAAAATATTTACTTAAATATTTTCCTCCGAGGTAACCTCGATATATCAAGAAATATTGACTCCCGGTCTATATTTGATGAATAAGATATATACACCCTTCTCTGAGGGTCTTACAATAACCGGCTTATAATTGATACGTTAGCTATCTAATTTATAAGCCAATAAACAATCAGGGAACAAGCATAATGATATAACTTGAAAGTAGTCATGCATGCTATGGCATATGTATAACAGAAACATATATATATATATATATATATATATATATATATATATATATATATATATATATATATATATATATATATATATATTCAATCACAACAACAGCCTAAAAGAAGGGAATTGAAACTTGCCTGATGCTTGAGAAGTGGTAGGGGCTCGTGACAATGTCAAACAATCTAGACAAAGTCAAAAGAAAACGTACGATTAATCCCCTAGATGATTCACTTATAATTCAATGCTTAAACACGTAAGCAATACACAACGAAGGCGTTACTAGCTCGCTTTAGGCTCGTACTATGTCCATGTCAATCGACAAATACTTAAGTCGAAGATTTGTTTTAGAATTCGGATCTCATTCTCCCGTTTCATTAAGCGGTTTACAAAGTTATAATCGGGTGCTCCTTTAAGGGGTTTCTTCGCACTTAACCTTGATTCAAATATTTTTATAAAATCCAAAAATAATCTTTTTGACACAAGGTCTTCTCTCATATCTTTATTATGACCTATAGTATTTAATTACCAAGATTCGCAACCGAATTTATCACTTTAAAGGGGTTCAATTGCAGTTACGAATTCATACGTACGTTTACTAACTACTTTTACGAATTTTACGATTTCTCCTAAACCGTAAGTCCGAATGCTACGATTCTCATGTCAAAACGATCCTCGTAACATGAGTCAACTATTCATGGCAGGAGATGCTACTGGCCAGTTGGTCACTTAGCACGAAAATGGCATAGAAATCATGGCATTGTAAAATCGGGCATTATAACGGCTATGTTTACACGTTTTCCAAAGTTTTCGCATCACCGCAATTCAATCAAGCACTACACCCCATCCATTCTATCATATGAACACATCATTACAAGTCTAATAACATCACATAATCACCATCTCATGGATCATCATCTAACTAATCAACAACCATCAACTAAAATCATAGATCTTAACATACATAACCTACTAACACTAAAATCATCCATAAAAACATATAATACTCAAAGTAGCTCTAGGGTTTATGAACTTTATACCTTCCTTTGAAGTATTAAAACACTTAACAAGCCTTGTTTGATCCTTGTAATACCTTAACCAAGCTCTAGATCAACCAAAGATTCAAGAAAACAAAGTTAGTTTCTAAGATCCACTATTCATCATCAATCTTGTAAAAATCATATAAAATCAAAAACTAAGAGTTTGGTTCTAAAATTTTTACCACACCTTCTACTCTTCAAGGTATTTCTTTTAAGCTACAGAACACAAGAATCCAACCATGGGAGCTAGGGTTTTGAGCCCCATCTTTCTACTGATCAGAACCTGGTCAGTTTTGGTCCTCCAACTTTAAGCATGGATTTGACTAGGCTATACTACTTGGATTTCCATGAAATTTGGAACGACTCTTGCCCATGGAGTGGAGAAGCTATAGTTAAAATTTGGTGATTTTATCATGGATAGAAATGGAGATATGAATTTTTCTTTGATCTTTGTTCCTGCTGGGCAGTTTTGGAGTGTTTGGTGTTTTTGCTTTGTTTTCTCTTGTTCTTGCTTGCTTTATGGCCAATAATGCTAACATCTTGTAATATATATCTAATGTCTTTGGATGCATCTCTTCAAGATGTGTTGTCATGCTTTGATTGGTCCTTTTTAAAATATCTTAACCTCACAATTACACTTACGTACTCATCTCTTGGCTTTTAGCACTTAAGTCCCTGGGTAAACTGCAACTAGGTGCTTAGATATTTCTATAAAGGTGTGATGTCATCTTCCACTATCTTTGGTGGATGCATCCTATCTTGTTCGTTCGTTTCTTTGTTCGGTTATCGCTCAATTTCGCTGATCGTTCGAAGAATAACCAAGTAGTTTCACCTCTAGGGTTTACCGGGAAATTTCTCGATATTCATAATACCTTCCCCAATCCTTAATATAATCCTCGTGATGATCATGTAGGATATTTAATCTCGATACGAACTTAATCCGTAATCTTGGATTCGTTCGCTTTATTGATTAATCTCGTTATAACGTTTTAGCGGTTTCTAGAACGCTTGTTTCACTGCCTCAGAGGTTTCTTACCTTCATTCTTAAATCAAATATAATAACATCCCAAAATATCAAATCCTCAAAGTTAATATCTAAATTCTTGGATTATAATAATATTTAATCCACTGTCCAGTCATATATTATACCGAAAAAGAATTTGGAATTTCTGAATTCCGATCGTCTCTGCATTCACTTATTTCCTCCGCGTATTACTAATATGACTTCGAAACATCCATATCACGTCCCGTACATAGGGTGGCGTGAAAAGTTTTCCAACTTACAAAATCACTATTCATCCACCAAATTACTATGCACGTACAGGAAACACTATGCACGTACGGGAAATACTATGCACGTATGGAAAACACTATGCACGTACGAGAAACACTATGCACGTATGGGAAACACTATGCACGTACTCATTTCCCTTCAAGGATCCATTAGCTCCTTCCTGGATGGTAGATTATTCTTATCTAAGTCCTCAACCATCGAATTACTCTATTCTGACAATATACCAATGCATCAGGATCATTGTCCAAAGCAATATCCATTCATTACAATCATTGTTCTTTGAAACCACCATTCATTAGTGCTCTTTAACCACAATAAGAAAAGTTTTAATTCTACCCAAAATTCGGGTTATTACAGTCTTCCCTCCTTAAAAGGATTCTGTCCTCGGAATCAGTTTAGGAATAACTGGGGTTACTTCTATCCCATTGCACTTTCTATTTCTCAGGTGGATTCTTCCACTTCTTGATTTTCTTCAAATCTCTCACTAGCTTGACAACCTTATCTCTTAGCTCTTGCTCTTTTCTATTCATAATTTCCACAGGTTGTCCTTCGTAGTTCAGATTCGGTTATGTATATCTATCTGCTCGTACTCTGTCATATGCCGGGCATCTATAGTATACTGATGAGGCACGTACGCATGAACCATGTTATGACCATTTTACCGGTTTGGGTGAGGCTGGCTCATAGGCCACCTTCCTGGCGCGTTTAAACTCTTCCTTTCATTCTAATCTTGTTAATTCCTTCCACGAGGATACCTTTTCTTATTAAAAATCTCGAAGCTCATATTCTCTATCTTGTTTGCACAGAAATACATCAACAAAAACTTGCTTGTCAAAATCCTCTATTAATTCTAGATATTTCCCAATTCCATTGTATAAATGTCAACTCTATTGTCGACTGGGCACTCTGTATTGAAACTAGTTCGAGTATTCTAACAACCGATTCAAGTAACTCTTGATGTCTAGCAACGAGCTCGTCGGCCATCACTGTTTTGGCCTCGCTATCTCATTGTTAACTACTATCACCCCCGGTGTTCCAACCTCTTCTTTAATCATCTCACAGAATGCCAATTTACCTCCTGTGTTCATTCAGTCATTCTCTATTATCTCATCTCTTCTCCTTTCTGAAAGAAAGGCGGATCTCTTGGGGGGATTTGTTTGCGGGGAATGTTGTCTGGTTCGAGGACTCTCAATCCTTTTATCAAAAATCATAATCTTCATATACACACAAGCATACATATTTTCAGATCTGATATGTTTGATCCTTTTTGATTTCGCACCTTTCCTTCATATATACGATGTTTCGATATACTTAGGGCGAAAACTATCTCAGATAACTCACAGCCAATTCATTAAATTCCAAAAAGTTGTGGGTGCAATAGTCAACCCAAAATGACATCACTTACAATTTCATAGTGTCTATACCTAGTGCGATTCACAATCTTGGATATATCCTCAATTTTTAACTTCCAACCGGTGATGTCCCATTTCCTAATAAGTTTGGAAAATACACAGCGTCCCTGTGCTGCTCAGACAATCTTCTACAACAGTACCTATACTCAATGTTGACTCATTCAACTCTCGAGGTTCGATGCACAATCTTGTGCTAACATATTTCTTTCTTACAACACACCGGTTCCTCACGGTGGCACATTGAGTCTCATCGCACTCTTATTCAACAATCCTCGCATCTGAGTTGATAATTCTTTTATTCCTACTGGGCTAACGGGAGATGCAGCACTAGGCTCTGAACACTCGATATTCATT
Source organism: Saposhnikovia divaricata (assembly GCA_036435485.1). NCBI lineage: Eukaryota > Viridiplantae > Streptophyta > Magnoliopsida > Apiales > Apiaceae > Saposhnikovia > Saposhnikovia divaricata. The sequence continues at coordinate 21,490,027 of JAZHRN010000131.1, forward strand.
ATTATGTCATCCAAATCGATATCTGGTAGCTTATTAAAACCTTGTACAACCTCCCAAAATCATTATAATTATACTTGGTGTCTCTTTCCTCGGGGTCAACCATATGAGCTAATCAAGCCTCATATCTCTGGCATCATAATCTCTTAGTCTGAACTAGATTCCAAAATCTCTGACTCCGTCTTTATCCTTGAATTATTTCCCTCATAATCAATTTGGCTCCATTGGGTATCAATTAATCCATCATTATTATAATATCAATTTCTCCCTAATTCGAAAGGAATCAAATCTCTCGATCGAGTGGTACTCTGGGTAGTTTCTCTGGAAATCACTATTCCTTATCCATAAGGAACACTTCCTGAACTTGATGTAGATATTACATGAAGTAGATAAAATTGCAGAAGAGTTTCAAGCATCGCAGCTAGGTCAGGTTGATGAAACTATCATTCATGCAGCTTCCATAAAAGACTGGAAACTTAACGGTTTACTTCGTCAATTTTGTATCATGGTCCTGGTTTGCCTCAAAACGGGACCTTCTAAGGTACGTAATATGCTTAAGACTCCATCACGAATCGAATCTTTACTTAAACTATTATTACCTTCGATTCTTGCACAATCATCAAAAGGAATGTAACTTCCTCCACTCCGATATGACCTTCAAGGTCTTTCCAAATATCATTTTGTTTCTTTGGTATGAACATTTGTTATTATTCCTTTATACTTAGACAGTCGGCCACCACATTGGCCTTTCCTGATAATAATAATTTTTGGTAATCCTTGTTCTCTGGATATATTCCAATTCAAACTTTTCTACCTCATTCCCATCACTGTTGGGTGAAAGCATTCTCCCTTAAGCTCTGCTGATGGAGAAAAATATATTTATCAGTCTTTTTCCATAAGTCATTGCTTCCACCTACCCGTGGGAACTTTATCACGTTTATTCCCAATCCTAATTAGGATACTTCTTTTCTTAGTTTTTTCCTTATCTTAGGATAATCTCAACCTTTATAGGTTCAATCCATACTTCCTCAGGGTTTCATACATGCCTCATCTGGCATTATTGTTACTATGTCATACATTCCTTACCAAACTTCCATTTTGAAGTTCGGAATATTACTTTTTTCCTTGTAAGGTTTCATAGGTCATCCTCATCATTCCTCCTGTATTTTCTGGGTACAGGGTATATCAAAATGTCATTGATCAATACTCTAATAATTCTATCTATGTTCTTTCCAGAACTCTTTTTAATAATCCTTACCGGTCATTGTTGCCTTAGCAAGTCCAACTCATATCATCTGAATTCATAATGTCGTTATTAGGGTTAATGCCATCCCTTGTGCATTCCCCAGGGTTTGTCTTAATTTATGGATATCCTATCCTTAATTCAACTGCCAAGGAATTCTTGCATCCTATACTTGGCAATCAAATCATGTATCCTTAATAAGGGTCTCTTTTCAATCATTCTCATTTGATAATCGATCGGTGGCTTAATGCTAACCTCTTCTTTCAGATAGTTGTCAGCCTATTTGACCTTCCAAAAGACAATGTATGTCTATCTGCTCTCATACAGAACTTGGTAATGGTAGCAAGGATGTTCTGGAAGATATTGATCGAGTTCAACGTGAATCTCTTAGTACTTATCGTTTTTCTCAAAGGTACTTGCCTTAGACAAAATTTCTACAGCATACTGATCCATCTATGACCATTTCTATACTCTCTTCATAAACCTTCATTGTTTACTTCCCTTGGTCATAATATATTCATGGTATTTATAATACCCTAACATCATACATCTCAAGTCATTATACTTCCATTTTTACTCGTAATCTTGGGCAATCATATACACATGAATCACTTTAGTACGGGTGACCCCATTCCAAAAAGTCTAGTAAATTCCCAATCCAAACATGGGTTGCAAATGGTTCAGTAGAAGATTCCTACGATCTCATTAATATTTCCTTTATATCAAAAGCCCTTGCAGTCGGCGCTTACTTAAAAGCAACCCTACTTTGTCCTTTCATTGCTGGTCTAGTCACTTGAAAATCCTTCGTGACTTGGCCTCAACTGACCACACTAAAATAAAAATATATGGTTTTAGGGGTTGGCTAATTAGCATTACTTTTCTAGCAATTGCTGGCATAGTGCCTTCTACTTTGATACCTTTCTACCTTTCCAAAACTTTACTCCATATAGGTCTTAATCGACTTCTCGGCACCGTCTCCGGTCACCTTTCCTCCACTTTTATCTTTTCAACTATTCTTATCAATCCCACGTGCCACGCAAGCTTACCATTCATGGTATAACAACCTTTTCACTTAAGTCAATCCCGGAGTTTTCTCAGTTCGACTGGTTTCTTACTTACATTTCCTGTTTTCTTCCAATCTCACTTCATTATTGTATTTCTACAATCAATCGCGATAACCGGGGTCTATCCACCAACCCATACAGCGGCTACTTTACCCAATTCACAGGGTTCGCCCCAGTTTCTACTCTCTTCCATGATGTTCTCTGATAATCAGAAAGACAAGGTTTGCCAAAATTCGTTGAATTTCTTTCCAGAATCAAGGAAATTTTGGTCAATCTATCCAACCACCGGTAACACTATGAAGATCAATTTCAAAACCTAGAGAATAGTTCTATGAGCATCCAAGCAGGTAGAATCATAAGCAGTTATAATAACGGAATTATTGACAAAAAGTTTGAAGTTTAACCACTAGAAAGGAACCAAATATATATATATCCCATAGAAGGGAAATCAAAAGTTTCAAACTGAAACATGCCACCTCTTCCTGATACATATACATTTAATTGTCGATAATTTCAAATGTCAGTCTTCCTAACCACAGGTTTCAGAAGGAACACTACCGTCGGAGTTAGTCGTTTCATAAAAATTGGCACTACTAGGGCCATCCTAGTCTGGTGTACCGTGTTGTTCAAATGCATCCGCAATTACTCTGTCGTGCTGCATAAGCACACCACCTAAACCTGTATGAGATGCATCATAGTGTATCATAAAGTCTTCCTTCTCCCGTTAGGCAACACCAACGCCGGGTCATTACCAAATTCATCTTAAAACATTCTCTATTACCTCTTAACCACTAATCGCATTACTTGATCCATTTGCAATTCAGTGTCAGAATAAACTTAAGGTAACTACTATAATCTATTCGGGGAAAAGAAAGAATTTAATATTCTTCTGAATCACATGCATCTAACGTTCCCGATTCACCATTTTACTGAGTTAAAATAAACTTATACTTAGTACCTGATAGTAGTCATATTACGAGTTTATCATAGACCCACTGGTCTTTTCCTCTGGTAGTTTCTGAGATCATCGTCTCGCTTACTACTTTATATAACTTTATCCAATCAGGCCATCACTTTCCACTATCTTTACTTTCGAAGCTGGTTCATTCATAATATGGACATTTCGCTGAATAAAACCACCTCAACAATCACAATTTGGTTTCATAAAATATAACCCATGAAATCCGCCTTCTCATGGCGAATTACCATTGACAATATTCACATTAATCCATTTATCCGATAATATGGCACTTGTTGCCTCTATCTCAACTGCTCCTGGGTGCTCCCCGTCCTACATCGACGTCTTTGATAATCATGCATCATTCTAACTCCTTTCTCATTAATCTGAAAGTCTCTAAGGATCTTTATCTATCCCCATATAAGACCTCAAGTAATCCTTCCAATCTGTCTTAATTGCTGGTACTACCTCTCGTAGTCCGGCTATAAGTCCAACATAAAATTTCAATTCTCTTAATAATATCTCAGTTCTTTGTGCTCAGTTCTCTGAGCACTATAATCTTAACTCTCGCTATCCCTCTGGCTACAGCCCTCATTTCCTTGGAGTAAACTCCTCATCCTCAATAGAATTCTCCTCTGCTGGAACCTCTTTCGAGTCCTCAATAGGGTACTCTATCGAATTCACAATCCGATCGTCATCATATAATAAAACATCATCATGCTGCTACTCGTACACCTCAAGGTCTGTCGCCTTACTAGTCAATACGAGAACGAGCTAAGTTACTATCATGATACTTAAAAAGTTCCTGTAAGGGTTTTAGGTGAACCTGGCAAGGGTCCTTATTATATTAGTGAATTTATTATTATATAACGTCGTATCATCTCTTGGGATATATAACTCTCGCTCTGATACCACTTCTGTAACACCCCCAGATCCGGGGTCCGGGATCCGGTCGTTACGGTTTCCAATTCTGTCCACAACACTTGAACTTTCCTTAACATAAATTAAATTACATCTCTATGACCCAACACAACAATGTAAAACACACCCGTTATAGTCCCAGAGATGAAATCAGAGTAACAATCAAATTTTTATTAATCACATTATGAGTTCTTACAATCCAAAAGAATTTCAATATAAATACATACTCTTTACCATCTATTTACACAAGTCATACTAGACCATATACTTGGTACTGAAAGAATAAATCTATCCTACCAATAGCTTCTTCTTCAGCTCTGGTAGTCTCATCGTCCTCGCCCGCGTCGAGTGCGCCTTGTGCGAGTCATCTGGTCTAGCTGTTGTTGTGATATAATAATAAAGCAAGGGTGAGCAATAGCCCACCAACAATAATATATAACTGAACGATAATATATAACAGTTCAAAAGTATCTTTCAAACCATATGCCATGAATTTACGGAAATGATGCCAGTATAATATGAACGATGAAGTTACAAGGTAACTTAAAGTATTTGTTTGTAGAAATATCTGCTACATCAAAAGTAAGCGGTGTCATTAAAAAGAGGAACTTGCATGAAAAGATTGCACTTCCAGTTATGAACACTTTTCCAGCTCTGCCAACAGTAATCATGTTGCAGGAAATAAATAAGTTTGGATGATGAACCAATGATGGAGTATTCACTGCGCCCGCTGTTCCAATCTTGATGATCAGTCGAGATCGTACAGCTCAAATTAGATTTACTACCGGTAGAAGGAAGAACTGGAGGCTTTACTTGTCTACCGCCTTACTAGCTCTCCCCGGCCAACGGTTGGGCCAAAGGGGATGGACCGGCGCTACTCGGCCTCTTACACGACTCCTAGTTCAAATAGAATTCATGATTCTGAATGTAACGTTCGTCCCCCTTTCCCCAAGTATAATACTTGTTGATAAGACTATATAAAGTAGTCATATCTAGTTGGAAAGGAAAATTCACCCATAACTTCCAAGCTATTGCTTGGTAACGAATATCAACTTGTTCCAACAATCTTACCCCTCGAAAGATGAGAAGGTAAACAACGACTTAATAAGTCAATAGCACCCTAATTGCGAGTGAAGAGAATACTTTATGACCGGGAAGTCGACAAGATAAATAACATTTTCCAAGTAAGGTTCCCTTATTTTTAGGGAGATAGACTCAAGAAGAATGATGTCTGAGAACCTTTCTTGATATAAGATTAATAATAATATGTCTCCGAAATATTTTTCGTAATAATCGAAGAAGATAAAACTTACTGAGGTTATTCTAAGTATGGAATAAATATTCAGAGAATATTTATTGAATTAAGAATATTTAAAGAATATTTAGGAATATGAAAGAATATCTTTAATCAGAGTATTTTTCAAAATAATCCCTGAAGAAATATCAGGAGAATATTTATTGAATAAATAAATATTTAAATGAATATTCAAAACAATATTCATAAATTAATAAGACCTGAAAGGAATATTTAAGGTAATATTCATAATTAATTAGGAATTTAAATGAATATTCAAAAGTAATATTCATTTAATGAATAATATTCTAAATGAATATCAAGTAATATTCATTTAGTAATCCAAGCCTTAAAGGAATATTCGAGATAATATTCGATAATTAAATCAAGCTTCAGATGAATATTAAAATAATATTCATCAAGTAATTAATATCTTAAATGAATATTCAAAAGTAATATTTATTTAATAAAATAATATTCTAAAAGAATATCCAAATAATATTCATTTAGTAGTCTCATCTTTAGAAGAATATTCGAAATAATAATCGATAATCAATTCGACTCTGAATGAATATTGACAAATATTATTCGTCGAATGATTACGTTCAAATAATTATTTGAAGTAAGGATCATTAAATAAATAATCTCGAACGAATATTCAAATAATATTTGTCGCCCGAATAAGGGAAAATATTTACTTAAATATTTTCCTCCGAGGTAACCTCGATATATCAAGAAATATTGACTCCCGGTCTATATTTGATGAATAAGATATATACACCCTTCTCTGAGGGTCTTACAATAACCGGCTTATAATTGATACGTTAGCTATCTAATTTATAAGTCAATAAACAATCAGGGAACAAGCATAATGATATAACTTGAAAGTAGTCATGCATGCTATGGCATATGTATAACAGAAACATATATATATATATATATATTCAATCACAACAACAGCCTAAAAGAAGGGAATTGAAACTTGCCTGATGCTCGAGAAGTGGTAGGGGCTCGTGACAATGTCAAACAATCTAGACAAAGTCAAAAGAAAACGTACGATTAATCCCCTAGATGATTCACTTATAATTCAATGCTTAAACACGTAAGCAATACACAACGAAGGCGTTACTAGCTCGCTTTAGGCTCGTACTATGTCCATGTCAATCGACAAATACTTAAGTCGAAGATTTGTTTTAGAATTCGGATCTCATTCTCCCGTTTCACTAAGCGGTTTACAAAGTTATAATCGGGTGCTCCTTTAAGGGGTTTCTTCGCACTTAACCTTGATTCAAATATTTTTATAAAATCCAAAAATAATCTTTTTGACACAAGGTCTTCTCTCATATCTTTATTATGACCTATAGTATTTAATTACCAAGATTCGTAACCGAATTTATCACTTTAAAGGGGTTCAATTGCAGTTACGAATTCATACGTACGTTTACGAACTACTTTTACGAATTTTACGATTTCTCCTAAACCGTAAGTCCGAATGCTACGATTCTCATGTCAAAACGATCCTCGTAACATGAGTCAACTATTCATGGCAGGAGATGCTACTGGTCAGTTGGTCACTTAGCACGAAAATGGCATACAAATCATGGCATTGTAAAATCGGGCATTATAACGGCTATGTTTACACGTTTTCCAAAGTTTTCGAATCACCGCGATTCAATCAAGCACTACACCCCATCCATTCTATCATATGAACACATCATTACAAGTCTAATAACATCACATAATCACCATCTCATGGATCATCATCCAACTAATCAACAACCATCAACTAAAATCATAGATCTTAACATACATAACCTACTAACACTAAAATCATCCATAAAAACATATAATACTCAAAGTAGCTCTAGGGTTTATGAACTTTATACCTTCCTTTGAAGTATGAAAACACTTAACAAGCCTTGTTTGATCCTTGTAATACATTAACCAAGCTCTAGATCAACCAAAGATTCAAGAAAACAAAGTTAGTTTCTAAGATCCACTATTCATCATCAATCTTGTAAAAATCATATAAAATCAAAAACTAAGAGTTTGGTTCTAAAATTTTTACCACACCTTCTACTCTTCAAGGTATTTCTTTTGAGCTATAGAACACAAGAATCCAACCATAGGAGCTAGGGTTTTGAGCCCCATCTTTCTACTGATCAGAACCTGGTCCGTTTTGGTCCTCCAACTTTAAGCATGGATTTGACTAGGCTATACTACTTGGATTTCCATGAAATTTGGAACGACTCTTGCCCATGGAGTGGAGAAGCTATAGTTAAAATTTGGTGATTTTATCATGGATAGAAATGGAGATATGAATTTTTCTTTGATCTTTGTTCCTGCTGGGCAGTTTTGGAGTGTTTGGTGTTTTTGCTTTGTTTTCTCTTGTTCTTGCTTGCTTTATGGCCAATAATACTAACATCTTGTAATATATATCTAATGTCTTTGGATGCATCTCTTCAAGATGTGTTGTCATGCTTTGATTGGTCCTTTTTAAAATATCTTAACCTCACAATTACACTTACGTACTCATCTCTTGCCTTTTAGCACTTAAGTCCCTGGGTAAACTGCAACTAGGTGCTTAGATATTTCTATAAAGGTGTGATGTCATCTTCCACTATCTTTGGTGGATGCATCCTATCTTGTTCGTTCGTTTCTTTGTTCGGTTATCGCTCAATTTCGCTGATCGTTCGAAGAATAACCAAGTAGTTTCACCTCTAGGGTTTACCGGGAAATTTCTCGATATTCATAATACCTTCCCCAATCCTTAATATAATCCTCGTGATGATCATGTAGGATATTTAATCTCGATACGAACTTAATCCGTAATCTTGGATTCGTTTGCTTTATTGATTAATCTCGTTATAACGTTTTAGCGGTTTCTAGAACGCTTGTTTCACTGCCTCAGAGGTTTCTTACCTTCATTCTTAAATCAAATATAATAACATCCCAAAATATCAAATCCTCAAAGTTAATATCTAAATTCTTGGATTATAATAATATTTAATCCACTGTCCGGTCAAATATTATACCGAAAAAGAATTTGGAATTTCTGAATTCCGATCGTCTCTGCATTCACTTATTTCCTCCGCGCATTACTAATATGACTTCGAAACATCCATATCACGTCCCGTACATAGGGTGGCGTGAAAAGTTTTCCAACTTACAAAATCACTATTCATCCACCAAATTACTATGCACGTACAGGAAACACTATGCACGTACAGGAAACACTATGCACGTACGGGAAATACTATGCACGTATGGAAAACACTATGCACGTACGAGAAACACTATGCACGTATGGGAAACACTATGCACGTACTCATTTCCCTTCAAGGATCCATTAGCTCCTTCCTGGATGGTAGATTATTCTTATCTAGGTCCTCAACCATCGAATTACTCTATTCTGACAATATACCAATGCATCAGGATCATTGTCCAAAGCAATATCCATTCATTACAATCATTGTTCTTTGAAACCACCATTCATTAGTGCTCTTTAACCACAATAAGAAAAGTTTTAATTCTACCCAAAATTCGGGTTATTACAGTCTCCCCTCCTTAAAAGGATTCTGTCCTCGGAATCAGTTTAGGAATAACTGGGGTTACTTCTATCCCATTGCACTTTCTATTTCTCAGGTGGATTCTTCCACTTCTTGATTTTCTTCAAATCTCTCACTAGCTTGACAACCTTATCTCTTAGCTCTTGCTCTTTTCTATTCATAATTTCCACAGGTTGTCCTTCGTAGTTCAGATTCGGTTATGTATATCTATCTGCTCGTACTCTGTCATATGCCGGGCATCTATAGTATACTGATGAGGCACATACGCATGAACCATGTTATGACCATTTTACCGGTTTGGGTGAGGCTGGCTCATAGGCCACCTTCCTGACGCGTTTAAACTCTTCCTTTCATTCTAATCTTGTTAATTCCTTCCACGAGGATACCTTTTCTTATTACAAATCTCGAAGCTCATATTCTCTATCTTGTTTGCACAGAAATACATCAACAAAAACTTGCTTGTCAAAATCATCTATTAATTCTAGATATTTCCCAATTCCATTGTATAAATGTCAACTCTATTGTCGACGGGGTACTCTGTATTGAAACTAGTTCGAGTATTCTAACAACCGATTCAAGTAACTCTTGATGTCTAGCAACGAGCTCGTCGGCCATCACTGTTTTGGCCTCGCTATCTCATTGTTAACTACTATCACCCCCGGTGTTCCAACCTCTTCTTTAATCATCTCACAGAATGCCAATCTACCTCCTGTGTTCATTCAGTCATTCTCTATTATCTCATCTCTTCTCCTTTCTGAAAGAAAGGCGAATCTCTTGGGGGGATTTGTTTGCGGGGAATGTTGTCTGGTTCGAGGACTCTCAATCCTTTTATCAAAAATCATAATCTTCATATACACACAAGCATACATATTTTTAGATCTGATATGTTTGATCCTTTTTGATTTCGCACCTTTCCTTCATATATACGATGTTTCGATATACTTAGGGCGAAAACTATCTCAGATAACTCACAGCCAATTCATTAAATTCCAAAAAGTTGTGGGTGCAATAGTCAACCCAAAATGACATCACTTACAATTTCATAGTGTCTATACCTAGTGCGATTCACAATCTTGGATATATCCTTAATTTTTAACTTCCAACCGGTGATGTCCCATTTCCTAATAAGTTTGGAAAATACACAGCGTCCCTGTGCTGCTCAGACAATCTTCTACAACAGTACCTATACTCAATGTTGACTCATTCAACTCTCGAGGTTCGATGCAAAATCTTGTGCTAACATATTTCTTTCTTACAACACACCGGTTCCTCACGGTGGCACACTGAGTCTCATCGCACTCTTATTCAACAATCCTCGCATCTGAGTTGATAATTCTTTTATTCCTACTGGGCTAACGGGAGATGCAGCACTAGGCTCTGAACACTCGATATTCATTATTATGTCATCCAAATCGATATCTGGTAGCTTATTAAAACCTTGTACAACCTCCCAAAATCATTATAATTATACTTGGTGTCTCTTTCCTCGGGGTCAACCATATGAGCTAATCAAGCCTCATATCTCTGGCATCATAATCTCTTAGTCTGAACTAGATTCCAAAATCTCTGACTCCGTCTTTATCCTTGAATTATTTCCCTCATAATCAATTTGGCTCCATTGGGTATCAACTAATCCATCATTATTATAATATCAATTTCTCCCTAATTCGAAAGGAATCAAATCTCTCGATCGAGTGGTACTCTGGGTAGTTTCTCTGGAAATCACTATTCCTTATCCATAAGGAACACTTCCTGAACTTGATGTAGATATTACATGAAGTAGATAAAACTGCAGAAGAGTTTCAAGCATCGCAGCTATGTCAGGTTGATGAAACTATCATTCATGCAGCTTCCATAAAAGACTGGAAACTTAACGGTTTACTTCGTCAATTTTGTATCAGGGTCCTGGTTTGCCTCAAAACGGGACCTTCTAAGGTACGTAATATGCTTAAGACTCCATCACGAATCGAATCTTTACTTAAACTATTATTACCTTCGATTCTTGCACAATCATCAAAAGGAATGTAACTTCCTCCACTCCGATATGACCTTCAAGGTCTTTCCAAATATCATTTTGTTTCTTTGGTATGAACATTTGTTATTATTCCTTTATACTTAGACAGTCGGCCACCACATTGGCCTTTCCTGATAATAATAATTTCTGGTAATCCTTGTTCTCTGGATATATTCCAATTCAAACTTTTCTACCTCATTCCCATCACTGTTGGGTGAAAGCATTCTCCCTTAAACTCTGCTGATGGAGAAAAATATATTTATCAGTCTTTTTCCATAAGTCATTGCTTCCACCTACCCGTGGGAACTTTATCACGTTTATTCACAATCCTACTTAGGATACTTCTTTTCTTAGTTCTTTCCTTATCTTAGGATAATCTCAACCTTTATAGGTTCAATCCATACTTCCTCAGGGTTTCATACATGCCTCATCTGGCATTATTGTTACTATGTCATACATTCCTTACCAAACTTCCATTTTGAAGTTCGGAATATTACTTTTTTCCTTGTAAGGTTTCATAGGTCATCCTCATCATTCCTCCTGTATTTTTTGGGTACAGGGTATATCAAAATGTCATTGATCAATACTCTAATAATTCTATCTATGTTCTTTCCAGAACTCTTTTTAATAATCCTTACCGGTCATTGTTGCCTTAGCAAGTCCAACTCATATCATCTGAATTCATAATGTCGTTATTAGGGTTAATGCCATCCCTTGTGCATTCCCCAGGGTTTGTCTTAATTTATGGATATCCTATCCTTAATTCAACTGCCAAGGAATTCTTGCATCCTATACTTGGCAATCAAATCATGTATCCTTAATAAGGGTCTCTTTTCAATCATTCTCATTTGATAATCGATCGGTGGCTTAATGCTAACCTCTTCTTTCAGATAGTTGTCAGCCTATTTGACCTTCCAAAAGACAACGTATGTCTATCTGCTCTCATACAGAACTTGGTAATGGTAGCAAGGATGTTCTGGAAGATATTGATCGAGTTCCACGTGAATCTCTTAGTACTTATCGTTTTTCTCAAAGGTACTTGCCTTAGACAAAATTTCTACAGCATACTGATCCATCTATGACCATTTCTATACTCTCTTCATAAACCTTCATTGTTTACTTCCCTTGGTCATAATATATTCATGGTATTTATAATACCCTAACATCATACATCTCAAGTCATTATACTTCCATTTTTACTCGTAATCTTGGGCAATCATATACACATGAATCACTTTAGTACGGGTGACCCCATTCCAAAAAGTCTAGTAAATTCCCAATCCAAACATGGGTTGCAAATGGTTCAGTAGAAGATTCCTACGATCTCATTAACATTTCCTTTATATCAAAAGCCCTTGCAGTCGGCGCTTACTTAAAAGCAACCCTACTTTGTCCTTTCATTGCTGGTCTAGTCACTTGAAAATCCTTCGTGACTTGGCCTCAACTGACCACACTAAAATAAAAATATATGGTTTTAGGGGTTGGCTAATTAGCATTACTTTTCTAGCAATTGCTGGCATAGTGCCTTCTACTTTGATAGCTTTCTACCTTTCCAAAACTTTACTCCATATAGGTCTTAATCGACTTCTCGGCACCGTCTCCGGTCACCTTTCCTCCACTTTTATCTTTTCAAATATTCTTATCAATCCCACGTGCCACGCAAGGTTACCATTCATGGTATAACAACCTTTTCACTTAAGTCAATCCCGGAGTTTTCTCAGTTCGACTGGTTTCTTACTTACATTTCCTGTTTTCTTCCAATCTCACTTCATTATTGTATTTCTACAATCAATCGCGATAACCGGGGTCTATCCACCAACCCATACAGCGGCTACTTTACCCAATTCACGGGGTTCGCCCCAGTTTCTACTCGCTTCCATGATGTTCTCTGATAATCAGAAAGACAAGGTTTGCCAAAATTCGTTGAATTTCTTTCCAGAATCAAGGAAATTTTGGTCAATCTATCCAACCACCGGTAACACTATGAAGATCAATTTCGAAACCTAGAGAATAGTTCTATGAGCATCCAAGCAGGTAGAATCATAAGCAGTTATAATAACGGAATTATTGACAAAAAGTTGGAAGTTTAACCACTAGAAAGGAACCAAATATATATATATATATCCCATAGAAGGGAAATCAAAAGTTTCAAACTGAAACATGCCACCTCTTCCTGATACATATACATCTTAATTGTCGATAATTTCAAATGTCAGTCTTCCTAACCACAGGTTTCAGAAGGAACACTACCGTCGGAGTTAGTCGTTTCATAAAAATTGGCACTACTAGGGCCATCCTAGTCTGGTGTACCGTGTTGTTCAAATGCATCCGCAATTACTCTGTCGTGCTGCATAAGCACACCACCTAAACCTGTATGAGATGCATCATAGTGTATCATAAAGTCTTCCTTCTCCCGTTAGGCAACACCAACGCCGGGTCATTACCAAATTCATCTTAAAACATTCTCTATTACCTCTTAACCACTAATTGCATTACTTGATCCATTTGCAATTCAGTGTCAGAATAAACTTAAGGTAACTACTATAATCTATTCGGGGAAAAGAAAGAATTTAATATTCTTCTGAATCACATGCATCTAACGTTCCCGATTCACCATTTTACTGAGTTAAAATAAACTTATACTTAGTACCTGATAGTAGTCATATTACGAGTTTATCATAGACCCACTGGTCTTTTCCTCTGGTAGTTTCTGAGATCATCGTCTCGCTTACTACTTTATATAACTTTATCCAATCAGGCCATCACTTTCCACTATCTTTACTTTCAAAGCTGGTTCATTCATAATATGGACATTTCGCTGAATAAAACCACCTCAACAATCTCAATTTGGTTTCATAAAATATAACCCATGAAATCCGCCTTCTCATGGCGAATTACCATTGACAATATTCACATTAATCCATTTATCCGATAATATGGCACTTGTTACCTCTATCTCAACTGCTCCTGGGTGCTCCCCGTCCTACATCGACGTCTTTGATAATCATGCATCATTCTAACTCCTTTCTCATTAATCTGAAAGTCTCTAAGGATCTTTATCTATCCCCATATAAGACCTCAAGTAATCCTTCCAATCTGTCTTAATTGCTGGTACTACCTCTCGTAGTCCGGCTATAAATCCAACATAAAATTTCAATTCTCTTAATAATATCTCAGTTCTTTGTGCTCAGTTCTCTGAGCACTATAATCTTAACTCTCGCTATCCCTCTGGCTACAGCCCTCATTTCCTTGGAGTAAACTCCTCATCCTCAATAGAATTCTCCTCTGCTGGAACCTCTTTCGAGTCCTCAATAGGGTACTCTATCGAATTCACAATCCGATCGTCAGCATATAATAAAACATCATCATGCTGCTACTCGTACGCCTCAAGGTCTGTCGCCTTACTAGTCAATACGAGAACGAGCTAAGTTACTATCATGATACTTAAAAAGTTCCTGTAAGGGTTTTAGGTGAACCTGGCAAGGGTCCTTATTATATTAGTGAATTTATTATTATATAACGTCGTATCATCTCTTGGGATATATAACTCTCGCTCTGATACCACTTCTGTAACACCCCCAGATCCGGGGTCCGGGATCCGGTCGTTACGGTTTCCAATTCTGTCCACAACACTTGAACTTTCCTTAACATAAATTAAATTACATCTCTATGACCCAACACAACAATGTAAAACACACCCGTTATAGTCCCAGAGATGAAATCAGAGTAACAATCAAATTTTTATTAATCACATTATGAGTTCTTACAATCCAAAAGAATTTCAATATAAATACATACTCTTTGCCATCTATTTACACAAGTCATACTAGACCATATACTTGGTACTGAAAGAATAAATCTATCCTACCAATAGCTTCTTCTTCAGCTCTGGTAGTCTCATCGTCCTCGCCCGCGTCGAGTGCGCCTTGTGCGAGTCATCTGGTCTAGCTGTTTTTGTGATATAATAATAAAGCAAGGGTGAGCAATAGCCCACCAACAATAATATATAACTGAACGATAATATATAACAGTTCAAAAGTATCTTTCAAACCATATGCCATGAATTTACGGAAATGATGCCAGTATAATATGAACGATGAAGTTACAAGGTAACTTAAAGTATTTGTTTGTAGAAATATCTGCTACATCAAAAGTAAGCGAGATATTCTCATTGTCATTAAAAAGAGGAACTTGCATGAAAAGATTGCAATTCCAGTTATGAACACTTTTCCAGCTCTGCCAACAGTAATCATGTTGCAGGAAATAAATAAGTTTGGATGATGAACCTATGATGGAGTATTCACCGCGCCCGCTGTTCCAATCTTGATGATCAGTCGAGATCGTACAGCTCAAATTAGATTTACTACCGGTAGAAGGAAGAACCGACGGCTTTACTTGTCTACCGCCTTACTAGCTCTCCCCGGCCAACGGTTGGGCCAAAGGGGATGGACCGGCGCTACTCGGCCTCTTACACGACTCCTAGTTCAAATAGAATTCATGATTCTGAATGTAATGTTCGTCCCCCTTTCCCCAAGTATAATACTTGTTGATAAGACTCTACAAAGTAGTCGTATCTAGTTGGAAAGGAAAATTCACCAATAACTTCCAAGCTATTGCTTGGTAACGAATATCAACTTGTTCCAACAAACTTACCCCTCGAAAGATGAGAAGGTAAACAACGACTTAATAAGTCAATAGCACCCTAATTGCGAGTGAAGAGAATACTTTATGACCGGGAAGTCGACAAGATAAATAACATTTTCCAAGTAAGGTTCCCTTATTTTTAGGGAGATAGACTCAAGAAGAATGATGTCTGAGAACCTTTCTTGATATAAGATTAATAATAATATGTCTCCGAAATATTTTTCGTAATAATCGAAGAAGATAAAACTTATTGAGGTTATTCTAAGTATGGAATAAATATTCAGAGAATATTTATTGAATTAAGAATATTTAAAGAATATTTCGGAATATGAAAGAATATCTTTAATCAGAGTATTTTTCAAAATAATCCCTGAAGAAATATCAGGAGAATATTTATTGAATAAATAAATATTTAAATGAATATTCAAAACAATATTCATAAATTAATAAGACCTGAAAGGAATATTTAAGGTAATATTCATAATTAATTATGAATTTAAATGAATATTCAAAAGTAATATTCATTTAATGAATAATATTCTAAATGAATATCAAGTAATATTCATTTAGTAATCCAAGCCTTAAAGGAATATTCGAGATAATATTCGATAATTAAATCAAGCTTCAGATGAATATTAAAATAATATTCATCAAATAATTAATATCTTAAATGAATATTCAAAAGTAATATTTATTTAATAAAATAATATTCTAAAAGAATATCCAAATAATATTCATTTAGTAGTCTCATCTTTAGAAGAATATTCGAAATAATAATCGATAATCAATTCGACTCTGAATGAATATTGACAAATATTATTCGTCGAATGATTACGTTCAAATAATTATTTGAAGTAAGGATCATTAAATAAATAATCTCGAACGAATATTCAAATAATATTTGTCGCCCGAATAAGGGAAAATATTTACTTAAATATTTTCCTCCGAGGTAACCTCGATATATCAAGAAATATTGACTCCCGGTCTATATTTGATGAATAAGATATATACACCCTTCTCTGAGGGTCTTACAATAACCGGCTTATAATTGATACGTTAGCTATCTAATTTATAAGCCAATAAACAATCAGGGAACAAGCATAATGATATAACTTGAAAGTAGTCATGCATGCTATGGCATATGTATAACAGAAGGCGTTACTAGCTCGCTTTAGGCTCGTACTATGTCCATGTCAATCGACAAATACTAAAGTCGAAGATTTGTTTTAGAATTCGGATCTCATTCTCCCGTTTCACTAAGCGGTTTACAAAGTTATAATCGGGTGCTCCTTTAAGGGGTTTCTTCGCACTTAACCTTTATTCAAATATTTTTATAAAATCCAAAAATAATCTTTTTGACACAAGGTCTTCTCTCATATCTTTATTATGACCTATAGTATTTAATTACCAAGATTCGCAATCGAATTTATCACTTTAAAGGGGTTCAATTGCAGTTACGAATTCATACGTACGTTTACGAACTGCTTTTACGAATTTTACGATTTCTCCTAAACCGTAAGTCCGAATGCTACGATTCTCATGTCAAAACGATCCTCGTAACATGAGTCAACTATTCATGGCAGGAGATGCTACTGGTCAGTTGGTCACTTAGCACGAAAATGGCATACAAATCATGGCATTGTAAAATCGGGCATTATAACGGCTATGTTTACACGTTTTCCAAAGTTTTCGCATCACCGCGATTCAGTCAAGCACTACACCCCATCCATTCTATCATATGAACACATCATTACAAGTCTAATAACATCACATAATCACCATCTCATGGATCATCATCCAACTAATCAACAACCATCAACTAAAATCATAGATCTTAACATACATAACCTACTAACACTAAAATCATCCATAAAAACATATAATACTCAAAGTAGCTCTAGGGTTTATGAACTTTATACCTTCCTTTGAAGTATTAAAACACTTAACAAGCCTTTTTTGATCCTTGTAATACCTTAACCAAGCTCTAGATCAACCAAAGATTCAAGAAAACAAAGTTAGTTTCTAAGATCCACTATTCATCATCAATCTTGTAAAAATCATATAAAATCAAAAACTAAGAGTTTGGTTCTAAAAATTTTACCACACCTTCTACTCTTCAAGGTATTTCTTTTGAGCTATAGAACACAAGAATCCAACCATGGGAGCTAGGGTTTTGAGCCCCATCTTTCTACTGATCAGAACCTGGTCAGTTTTGGTCCTCCAACTTTAAGCATGGATTTGACTAGGCTATACTACTTGGATTTCCATGAAATTTGGAACGAATCTTGCCCATGGAGTGGAGAAGCTATAGTTAAAATTTGGTGATTTTATCATGGATAGAAATGGAGATATGAATTTTCTTTGATCTTTGTTCCTGCTGGGCAGTTTTGGAGTGTTTGGTGTTTTTGCTTTGTTTTCTCTTGTTCTTGCTTGCTTTATGGCCAATAATGCTAACATCTTGTAATATATATCTAATGTCTTTGGATGCATCTCTTCAAGATGTGTTGTCATGCTTTGATTGGTCCTTTTTAAAATATCTTAACCTCACAATTACACTTACGTACTCATCTCTTGCCTTTTAGCACTTAAGTCCCTGGGTAAACTGCAACTAGGTGCTTAGATATTTCTATAAAGGTGTGATGTCATCTTCCACTATCTTTGGTGGATGCATCCTATCTTGTTCGTTCGTTTCTTTGTTCGGTTATCGCTCAATTTCGCTGATCGTTCGAAGAATAACCAAGTAGTTTCACCTCTAGGGTTTACCGGGAAATTTCTCGATATTCATAATACCTTCCCCAATCCTTAATATAATCCTCGTGATGATCATGTAGGATATTTAATCTCGATACGAACTTAATCCGTAATCTTGGATTCGTTCGCTTTATTGATTAATCTCGTTATAACGTTTTAGCGGTTTCTAGAACGCTTGTTTCACTGCCTCAGAGGTTTCCTACCTTCATTCTTAAATCAAATATAATAACATCCCAAAATATCAGATCCTCAAAGTTAATATCTAAATTCTTGGATTATAATAATATTTAATCCACTATCCGGTCAAATATTATACCGAAAAAGAATTTGGAATTTCTGAATTCCGATCGTCTCTGCATTCACTTATTTCCTCCGCGTATTACTAATATGACTTCGAAACATCCATATCACGTCCCGTACATAGGGTGGCGTGAAAAGTTTTCCAACTTACAAAATCACTATTCATCCACCAAATTACTATGCACGTACAGGAAACACTATGCACGTACGGGAAATACTATGCACGTATGGAAAACACTATGCACGTACGAGAAACACTATGCACGTATGGGAAACACTATGCACGTACTCATTTTCCTTCAAGGATCCATTAGCTCCTTCCTAGATGGTAGATTATTCTTATCTAGGTCCTCAACCATCGAATTACTCTATTCTGACAATATACCAATGCATCAGGATCATTGTCCAAGCAATATCCATTCATTACAATCATTGTTCTTTGAAACCACCATTCATTAGTGCTCTTTAACCACAATAAGAAAAGTTTTAATTCTACCCAAAATTCGGGTTATTACACTGTGCAACATGACAGTGCTTCAGGATCAGGGTCTGTTCCACCACAAATGTCCATTGACGCTCTCCAAAGCTATGTTGTGGATCAGATTCATGAGTTTGTCAAAATAGCCCAGAACCTTGTCACCTCCAACATCTCAAATCCAGATTATGAAGCCATCCTACTATGTCATAGGGATGATGTGGAGATGCAGAAGGCCAAGATTATTGATGATGCTGAGAGAGATGGCAATGTAGATGCCTGGATGCAAGGAAAGTATGATGTAACTCTCAGTGAAGCACTTCAATATCTTAGAGAGGAATACATCACTTCACTGGGTTCAAATGCAAAATCCCTGCCCCCTAGAGAAGTGTTTGAAGTTGTCAATGATTCCTACAAGGGTTTCCTCAAGGCTGCACACTATCTTGGCAAGGGAGTCAAAACTGAAGTCAACAAGGTGAGTGACAAGACAGCCACTTCAGTAGAAGAGATAAAGAGGGCCTTTGATGCCAAATTTCCTCAACTAGACAGTGTGGTCAAAGATATCAGACACTGCAACACCACCTGCACCAAGATGGATAACAGTCTAGCTCTCCTTAAAGATACAATCACAGGTCTAGGAAGCAAATTTCAAATTCTATCTGATCAGACTACAGATGCCAATGCCATGCTTAGGACACTCTTTTCAAATCAATATGGAGACAAGCTGGTAACTGAGGTTCCTGTGCATGAGCTATCTAGATTTGAAGTGCAGAGAGTTAAAGAACAATCCCTGTCTGGCTTCAAATCTACTGCATTATTCAGTAAGGTAGATGCACTTGAAAAGGAGGTAGCTATTCTCACTCAGTCCAATGCCCATCTTACAGACAAGGTAGAGACTCTCACTGAGTAGATGAACACTCAAGCCACCCCCACAGCTGATGTTCTTCTGCATCAACAATCAATGTTGTCTGCAATGATGAAGCACATGGGTCTCCCTCTACCTGAAGAATCTTCAACCCCAAAGGTCAACACTACAGCCTCTGTGCCTGACAACAAGCCTAAGGGGGAGAAGAGGACATCAAGGAACTCAAATACAAAGGGGGAGAAACCACCAGTAAAGGGCATCAAAATCACTGAAGGTGCTCATCAAAGAACTTCAAAATCTCTAACTCATGTGCCTGGCAAAGGAAAAGACAAAATTGATGAGCCTCCTATTTCTCTGCCAGTTGTCACTCTACCAACTGTGCACATCACTACTTCCAGTGGTCAAAAGCAAACTATCACAACCACAGTGGTTGCAGGGAGTATGCCATCTGATAAACCTTCACTATCCATATCTAAAAGTACCAAGCCTGTAGAAGTGAAGGTGGTCACTGAGGCCAAACTATAAGAAATTGCAAACTCAAATGTTTATCATGATGATGCATTCTTGGAGTTTCTGAAAGTCTCAAGAGAACAGGCTGGTGACACTCAATTGTATCTAAGGAGCTTGAAGGATCAGATCGATTACTTCACTATGGTACCTAGAAAAGTTAATAGCTCATGGCTCAAGGAAGTAATGATGGTAGAAAAATCCAGAATCTGGCATCTAACCTACAAAACTCTACATGCCCTGAAACATTCAGAGATAGATGCACTGATAGAGCTCATAGAGAAGAGGAATGTAAATGGAAACAATAAGAGTCTGTATGATGACTTGAGGAATGGCCAACCTTCAATGCTGCTAGAAGTGATTAAGAAGACATGGACCATTATCTATCAGTATGGCACCAGAATTGAAGAGATTAAACAATTGGTCATTCCAAATGATCTCACCTCTCGAAATCACAGACTCATTATTGCCATCATTGATCTACTGCAAAAGAAAAAGGGGACAAGTACTGCTGAAGAGATAGAGGCACTGCACATTCTCAGATCATTCATTGCAACTGGTGTAATTCCAGAAATGGCCAAGCCAAGGAGGAAGAAGGATGATGAAGATGAAGACAAGAGTGATGGGAGGAAAAGTCATCACAGGAGTGATAAGGGGGATGAGGATAAGAAGAAGAAGAAAGACAGCAAGGATAAGAAGGATGATGACCAAGGCAAAGTCTATGAGAGGAAGAATGGAAAACAGCAAGCCTTAGGCATTGCTAGCAGTAATCTCACCACAACACAAGACTCTAAGTCTAGGGTGAATGCTGTTAGTAATGACCTACCAAAATCTAATCCCATGGCTTCTGCAACTATTTTACCACCTCAAGAAGAGAGGAAGATTCAAGTCAAGAAACCATCTGTACATTTCAAAAAGCATACTGCTAATGGAATACTACAATGGTACACAAACAAAGGTCACATGCTACTGTCAGGCAACCATGTCAAAAGGATCAAATTCAAACAAGCTGCAAGGAAACCAAAGCTATCCAAGTCAAGGACTCTAACAATCTATCCAGGCTTAAAACTCCAACCACTAGATGAAGATTTTGATGAAGACCAACTGCAATTCTTACAAGCTCAAAGAATCTATCATGTTGCCATTGTTGATAACTGCCTTGAGATCAAATATACTGATGGAAGGGAGGAGAAATTCAAACAAGGAGGATGTCAACACTGGGGCAAACTACGTGACATAGAAAGAATCATTGCATTGTTGAGCTCAGAAGATAAAGTGGAAAGAGTATGGAAGCTGGAGCTAATTGATTTTGTGAAGATGAAGAGAGATCATAAGGAGAAAATCAGAAAAGAGTGTCTTGAGAAATGGCTAGCAAGGGAGAAAAAAATTGAGAGACTGGAGATTGAAGCAGAAAAGCTAAGGGCAAAGGGATTGTGTAGAGTTCAGTTTAACCCCTATGTGGTGAAGTATAGGAGGAGAAATGGGAATCAGATCCACATCAGAATGAATCTACTCAACCACTATCATTGTAAACATTCTGAAACCAGTACTTGAAGAGACTCAATTTTGCTTGAGGAACTGGATGCTATGATAGAAATATTGAAAGCTATGGATGAGCATACAAGGAAGGAGAAAGAAAGAAGACAGAAGGCATATGATGATTTGCAAGCCAAAGCTATGGAAAGGGAAACTAATGACAATGGCTAGTACATCATTATAGGCTGTAAGATTACTCACCCTGTAGTTCTATTCACATTGCTGATCAAAATTCATACATGTACTGTCAAGTTTTATCTTTATGTATGTTAGGCTTGTTATCAGACATGAAATTGTGACTAAGGGTCTTACTCACAATTTTGGGGAGATTGTTAGTCACAGAGGCATGCCTGAATATATCTAATAACAAGCCTAAGTATGTGTAATGCTATGCATTACCTACATGACCTCTTAACTGAGGGAACCTCTAGTTGTAGAGTTTCTATTTATTCTGTACTTGTAATAGGCATCAAATTCTAGTTGTGTTACTGTAACTATAAAGTCAAGAATAATGCTTGAAAGAAGTTCCAAGGTTCATGCCTCAAGCAAGGAGGTATAGACTGCCAAATAATCACAGTTGGGATTTGAAGAAAAGAAGAATTTGCCTAAGTACCAATTCGAGAAGTACATTTGTCTATTCGAGAAGTCTAGCATTCGAGAAGTCAGAGATTCGATATCTCAGAAGACACTATTCGATATCTCTGAATACACTGTTCGATATCTCATTCGATATCTCAGAGATTCGATATGTCTATTACTCTATTCGAGAACTCATGGAGTCAACAAGTCAAAGCATCATTCGAGTTCTCTAAGAGTCAACAAGTCAATGATCTATTCGATACCTCAAGGACTAAAGAAGCTATTCGACATCTCAGGGATTCGATATGTCAGAATGCTCTATTCGATATCTCAAGGAGTCCCAGAGAAAAGAGCTATTCGAGAAGTGATTCGATATGTCAATATAACACTATTCGAAAACTCAGAGTTATCGATTAAGTCAATTCGAGTTCTCGAATCAATCACTTAGCCACTTCTCGAATACATTCATGGAGACAAAATACTGAAGAATTGTACAAGTCAGAAACCTACAACAAGCCAAGACGCTTTATTTGACTATGTACTATAAAGCAGATTGGAAAGCCTACAAAGAAGCTTGGAGAGATAAGACAAAGGGACAAGGAGCTAAAGAAGTGGATCTGAACAGGCTTTGCAAAGTCAAATCTGTAACCATTTGGACTCTTACTCAAATAAGATAGACAGACTGGAAAGTATTTTGTTTACCTACCTTATTTGTAGTAGTAGGTGTATCCATGTCTATAAGGATACAGCCTCACTTCCTTAGCTAGAGAGAGTGATAAGTTTTTCAATATACATCTCAAGAAATATCTCTCTAAGAAAAACGAAGCTGAGAATACTACCATTTGTATTCACAGATTGTAGCAAAATCTTTATCTAATAAAATATTAGATTAAAGTGATATTGTGTTGCGTTTGTCTTTGTTATCTGTTCTTACATATTTTACACTTTCAACACATATATTGCTGCAAAGATTCAAGAACGAAGAAAAGTTCAAGAATCCATTCACCCCCCCTCTGTATTCTTTTACTGTATTCAATACTCAACAAACATTTCTCAAGTAAGGTTCCCTTATAATTTGAAAGATAGATTTGAATAAAGAATAGAATTTTTGAGAACCTTCCTTGATAAAATAATATTAATAATAAGACTTAAAGATAATTTACACAATATACGAAGGTCGAAGATAATATTTGAATGAAGTAAATAATTTTTAAAACTAGATAGAAGAAGTGAATAATATTCCAAAGGTATTTATTTAATCATACATATTTGAAGAATATTCTTAATATAAAATATTGATCAGAATATCCTTCGAATAAATATTCACCATAATATTCATTAAATAATTAATGAATAGTCAAATTAATAATACTTATTGAATTAATAAAATTTAAATGAATATTCGAAATAATATTAATTAAATAAATAATGATCAAATGAATATTCCAAAATAATTCCCTTTAAATAAATAACTCGAATGAATATTCAAATTTAATATTCAATAAGTAAATAATCTCAAATGAATATTTAAATAATATTCAGTAAATAAATAATGGAAAAAAATTTACTTAAATATTTTCCTCCGAAAATAATCCCAATATATCAAGAAATACCGACTCCCGGTCTATATTCGAAGAATGAGATTCATATGCCCTTCACTTAAGGGTCTTAGCAATATCCAGCATATAACCGATATATTATTTATCTAGCTTATAAGCCAACATTAAATCAGGGAACAAGGATCACAGTATAACTTGAAAGTAGGCATGCATGCTATGGCATATGTATAACAGAATCAGTTCATATATATATTATCACAACAATAGTTCCAAAGTATTGGAAACTTGCCTGGTAGTCGGGTAGGGGTAGCGTGTCCTGGGTCTGCTCGGTGATCTATAAATAATCAAAGCATTCGAGATTAATCACTTAACGCTTTTTAAAAGGATAAGTATATACTTAACTTAAGTCGAAACACGTTTTCAAGTTATCCCGTTATACCCCTTTCTAGTGTAACTCTTATTAACACTGTTATGACCCGACATTGGTTTGCTATTAAGGCATGTCATTACACTTACACTTGGTAGGTACTTAATCCATATAAGTTCTAAGGTCGAAAGATTATACCTCGAGATTTATCGATCGTTATCTAAGTGATTTTCCAAAGTTATAACCACTCGTTCTTTTTAGGGGTTCATTCGTACTTAACCCTGATTCGAATATTTTTATAAAATTGAAAAACGATCCGTTTGACATGAGGTTTTCTCTCACACCTTCCTTATGATCTCTAATATTTAATTACCAAGATTCTTTAGTGAATTACTCGAGTTAAGGGGGTTCAATTTCAATTACGAATTTGCATTTACTGTTTCGAACCACTTTTATTAAATCGGCCATAATTCCTAAACCGTAAGTCCGTTTACTTCGATTCTTGCGCCAAAACGATCTATGACTCGAGATCTATAAGGGTGGGTCAACTATTCATCAAGATCAGAAACTTATACCAACTGTCATGAACGAATTTTAATGGTTAACGAAATTTCGGCATTACGATGGCTATAAATCGAACGTTCCAAAATTCTTAACATCAAAACCAAGCCACACCGGGCATCCATACATCTTACATACATGATAATCAACTTAACAAGTCCAAAACATCTCACTTTACCAACAAGATCATCATATCTCTAAATCAACTACAAGATCATGCTAACAAGCTTATAATCATACTAATATCATAACTATGCTAAAAACCATTAAGATCATGCATATACTTAAAATAAGGCCTAGGGTTTCAAGAGAGTTATACCTTCCTTGGTGTGTATATGAGTCTAACAAGCCTTGATCTAGTCATTAGAAAACCTTAATATAGCTTAGATCATCAAAAGAAACCAAGAAAACAACATTAGTTCATGAAGGTTACTATTCACCCTCCACTTGAATGATTTATTTGAAAATGGAAAAAGTGGAGTTTGAAGCTAAGATTTCTAGGAGATCTTTTTTATGAAATTTAATACTCACCATAATAATTTGGAGATCAAATGATGGTTGGAAGTTGGATTTTGGATCTTGAATTTTGAGAATAGCCGAATGTGAAATAAGAGAGAGTGGTGAGGTTGTTTTTCTTGCTTGCTCTTGGAATAATGCATAAAGTGATTTCTTTGGCTAATATCCAATGTAAAGGTGGGAATTCATGCATGATGTTTTTCAAGGGACATTTGTCATGATCTTGTGGTAGGATGAGGTGATGATGTTAAGTGCTAGTTTGATTTGTTAAGTATGCTAGTTGCTTATGTAACTACTTAGTTACTTGCTCTTATCCACTAGCACATGCATGCACCTTGGCTTTCTGCTTGCTCTTTTGTCCGGTTATTGCTCAATTTCATTGATCGTTCGGAGGAATATCTCAAGGATTTCTAATTAAGGTTTTACCGGAAACCGTCTTAATATTTATACTATCATTCTCAATTCTCTTTAATAATTCTTGAATCCAAATTCCTTAAATCTTTTCAATAAATCCTTAAGTCTTTCAGTGTCCAGGGAAATCTCGGGGAAAATAAAAGTGCTATTTTTCAGAATCCGATAACTTTTACATACACTCTTTTTCCCCTTGGATCATTAATACGAACTCAGAATTCCGTTCCGAGTACTTCTATATAGTGTCGTCTAATAATATTCCTATTTCCACCAAAAACACTATTCATCACTTATTCTCTCTTTATTCCTTATAATTAGAAAAATGTCCTTGCGCTTTCCCGAGCTTTCCTTAACCCTTTTACGGAACCACCGGGCTTATAACAGATATCGACTTGGATGACATGAGAATAACCTTTCTCTTTGGAATTTACCATATCTTACTTATCCAGGAGATGGATTATTCTTATCTAAGTTGTCAACCAATTGCATTGTTTATGGCATATAAACATTTGAATCAAAATCCTTTCAATATTCATTTATTAGAACCACTGTTACACTTATACTCCATTACATAATAAAAGTTTTTAATTCTACCAAAAATCTGGGTTCTTACATATTTTATGAATTTTAATCAAAACAATTTTAAAAAATTCATAACAAATAAACTACACATCACAAAATTATGAAAAAAATTCCTAGATGGTCCACAACACTTGTAGAACCCAGATCAGTGGTCAAAATCTCATGCAAATATTATTTCGAATTAATTCATAATTAAATCTAAATAAACTTGCAAAAATCATAATAAATCCATACATGCATAAAATAATCTGAAATTTTTTATATGAATCTCTATATGTAGAACCTGACTCTGATGCCAATGAATGAATTTACGGTCGAGTGGAAGCATGATATAACAATTATTCCGTAAAAACCATGTATCGCACATATAGAAAAACATATGAAAATCAATAGCGGAGGAATCGTAACCATACCATGAAAAACGAAGCTTTATAAAATTGGTTTCTAGAAGTTGCTCCTCAGAGTGTGAAGCACTCTACCGGTATCCACCAAGATTAATCTTTTGAGAGAGAGAGAAAAAAAAACAAAATGAAGAAGAAAAGAGGTGGCAACTAGGTTTTTCACAAAACCACTTTGCATACTAAACACCTCTTCATCTCATTCTATATATAGGGTTCAACTAGGTTTTGATATAATTAATATATAAATCCCAAACTTTATCTTATAAAATGTTTAAATAATAATTAAAACTATTTTAACCATTATTATTTTTTCTAAACTCTTTAGAAAACAACTTGCTCTCTTAAAATACCTTCATCAGTAAATTAATCTTTTTATGGTGTGACCCTGTAGGTTCAATATTAAGCCAGTAGTAGAAATAAATAATAATAAATTTTTATTTATTATTTATATGAATTCTAAAATTCATAAAATATAATTAACTAATTAATTATATTTATTCTACATCGTGAGTGATGCTTCTCAACATATTGCGACTATCCGGATAATATGAATTCACTGCTTAGAATACCAAGAACCTGTCAGTGACTACTTACCGTACAATCAATTCCTTCTACCCTTACAATATCCCGATTAAATACAAGGCATGGATCTCGTGTCAGGCCTATCAAATTTAATCATATGATTTCTTATTCATAATGCAAAGTTCATATTAATGCAAATTAGAAACTCCTTTCTAATTTCATAACTCTGGCCAGAGATTCGTGGACTCGCATACTAAGAATAACATAGGATATTCTCTTCCTATACTGGAAGGGGTGGATTCTTTATTGACCGTTAACTATCTCCATACACAAATCCCTATGCCCAGAATAGACCTAATGGATGTCCTTAAGACTGAGGACTAATCCAAAGCATAGTTCATTATATACAAGATTACTCTAACGATCTCAAGTCTAAGGACACTTGCACAACTATCACTCAGTGAACAACTCTCGACACATGAGTAAACTCCATTAGCTGTTCAACTTATCGAGTCTTGTTCAGTGAACTTATTCCCTAATAAGCACCTACATACTAGCTATAGTGTCACCACACAAATGCCTATGAGAACAGACATCCTTCTGTCGGGAGCAAGCATAGTATGTACCAATCTTTGCGGATTCACTAACTTCCGATTAGTTATCCTATGATCAGGAACTGTTTAAGTCTAGAGTTATCATCTTCTAGATCTCACTATTATAATCTCATTATAATACTAGAAGCTTTACTCTAAACTATGGAACATCTTATTTAAAACAATTTAAATAGATAAAGCCCGTAATAAAACCAAAACAAGTCTTTTATTAATATTAATGAAATCAAATAAGAATACAAGAAAGTTCTTCCTAACTCATCATACATGATTGGATTTAGAACAAACACTTTAACTAGTAGACCAGACATCATGTTTGCAACATGTCTATGTGCAAGGTTTCAATCAAATCCAAAGGAATAACATATGATTGTTATCAAAAGGATCTTTAGATATCTGAAAGGCACTCCAAACTTGGGTTTATGGTATCCTAAGGACACATGGTTCAATCTGGTTGGTTACACTGATGCTGATTATGCTGGATGCAGAGTGGATAGGAAAAGTACCTCAGGTAGTTTCCAGTTCCTTGGACAAAGGTTAGTCTCTTGGTATAGCAAGAAACAACAATCTGTGTCAACTTCCACAGCTGAGGCTGAATACATAGCTGCTGGAAGTTACTGTGCTCAAGTGCTTTGGATTAGAAATCAACTTAGAGATTATGGACTTGTGTTGGAAAAGATTCCTATCATGTGTGACAACACAAGTGCAATCTCTATAGATGCAAATCCTGTCAATCATTCTACAACAAAGCACAATAATATCAGATATCATTTCATTAGAGAACATGCAACTAATGGAACCATTGAGTTGCATTATGTCTCTACAGATAAAAAGTTAGCTGATATATTCACTAAGCCATTGGATGAAGCCACCTTCACAAGGTTGGTTAGTGAGATTGGAATGCTAAATTCTTTAGAATCTGGCTAAGTGAAAGTATCAACTAAATTGTTGTAGCAGTAAACACTTACTTTATCTAAATTTTTAATATTTTTGAAGTAAGTGTTGGCTGAAATATGATTTATAAATATTTCAAATCTGTTGCATACGTTGAAAAATCATATTTTGTTAACTTGAAATTTCTATGAAATTTTAAGAAAATCACTATTTAATTTGTTAGAATATTCTTCATTGAATATTTATGGTGAATTTTTAAAAGATAATAAAAATTGAATTTTATGAGTGAAAGGAATATTTCGACAAGTCAGACTTCTCTAATGATTCATTTTATGTCAATGCTCGACTTCTCTAACAAGTCTCTTTAGAGTACTCTAGAGTTCTCGAATTAGATCTTTTGGAGATATCGAACAGAGACATGCTTGACTTCTCGAATATGGTATTTGAGTTCTCTAATGTCTGAGTTCTCGAATATGTATTTGAGTTCTCAAATTATTTGAAAGGCTGAATTCTCGCGAAAGTTTAACCGTTTTTGGATTATTGTCTAAAATTTTGATTCACTCATAAAAACATATTTTATTTAATTTAGAATTATTTCTAAATTGGATAAACTGCCAGCTGTGGGTTATTACCTGCTTGAGTTATCGAATTAGCCTTTTGTAATATCCACGAATTTTTCGAATATATTTTTTCTCCTTCTTCTACTCCATATTTAAATTTTATTTAAGATCGATGCACTAGTATATTTTTAATCAGTGCATTTTGTAAATATTTTAAAATTTTATATATTCGTATTATATTTAATATTTATATTTATTTAGTGTTAATTAAAATTGGAAATTTTAGAGAAATAGAATTTTAATTTTTGGGTCGAAGTTATTTATGAAACGAAATTAGAGTCTCGTTTTAATTAACCAGCAGGGGGGAAACGAGTCCTTTTTACCTAACATTTTACACTAACATTAGCATGATCATTATTTTAATTTTATTTTTCAGCAATTATTTTGTCTCCCATGTTTTTAATTTTTTAATTTATTAATTTTCCACTTACAAAACATAATTATGATTTAGGAGCACTAAAAAAAATTCCATAATATTGTTCCCCACTTCCGTTATTTGTATAAAACAGAATAGTAAGCCAAGACTTTTATTTATACAAAAACAGAACACCCTGTCTCTTTTTCTTTTTAACTAAAATTGCGAGCATATACACACACAGGGCATTTACATTCATATTCAGAGTAATCAACAGGTAGTATGTATTCTTCTGTTAATTAACTTGGAGGAATCAGTTTTGTTTTTATGTGTTATAATCGGGGAGAAGGGGAGTCAGGGATTTTGGGGGGAGTTATATGACCACCACCGATGTGGTGGTGGTGTTTGTTATCGAGAGAGAAGGGGCGAGAGAGAGAGAGAGAGAGAGAGAGAGAGAGAGAGAGAAGTATAGGGAGGCGGAAGGAGAGATTGAGGGGAGTTCGAGAGAGAAGGGGCGAGAGAGAGGGAGAGAGATGAGAGAAAGAGGCGAGAGATAGGAGATTTTCGGGGAGAGTAGAGAGATTGGGAGATGGGTTTTGTGTGCCGGTGGTTGAGGTTTGAAATGGGAGATATAAGGAGACGACCACCACCGTTGCGGTGGTGGTGTTAATTGGTTGAAATCCGAGTTGTGGTGGTAGTATATCAGAGTTGAGGGGTTAGAGATTGATATTGTTTGTAGTGTTATTGGGTTTGTTGATGTTGTGGTCAAAGAGGGGAGAAGAGGGGTTCGAAGTCGTGGGTTTGGTGAGGAGACCACCACCGATTTATGGTGATGGTGGTGGTGATTGTTGGTTAAGAGGGAGGAAGATAGAGACAGGGGCGTGAGAGAGATTGAGTCGAGAGAGATGATGGAGAAAGAGAGAGAGAGAGAGAGACGAGAGGGAGATGAGAGAAGAAAAGGTTGAGACGAGAGAGATTGGAATCGGAAGAGATGGTTGAGAAGGGGGGGAAGAGAACG
Source organism: Saposhnikovia divaricata (assembly GCA_036435485.1). Taxonomy (NCBI): domain Eukaryota; kingdom Viridiplantae; phylum Streptophyta; class Magnoliopsida; order Apiales; family Apiaceae; genus Saposhnikovia; species Saposhnikovia divaricata. The sequence goes on from JAZHRN010000131.1 coordinate 21,521,161, forward strand.
AGAGGGAGAGATGGACGAGGGATAGAGGGAATTGGAGTATGGGGGGAGGGGTGTTGCCGTTGATGTTGTCGTAGAAGGGGGAAGTGCAGAGAGATAAGAGAGATGGGAGAGGTGGTGGCGAGAGAGACGGAGGCAGAGAGATTGGTGACGAGAAAGAGGGAGAGAGGGAGGGAGAGAGAGAGAGGAGAAAGAGAGATGCGGGGCGGGAGAGAGCGCAGGGGAGGGGAGGGAGGAGCTCGGTGGTGGTAGTGTAGGTGGGACCCACACGGTGCAGGTGGGACCCACACGGTGTAGGTGGGACCCGCACGATGTTGCAGTTGGGAATAAAAATATTAAAATAATAGCGTAATGATAAAACGAATGGTTGATGTGTTAATCGGGGTTTAATTATTGGGATTATTATTTAAAATAGTTGGTAATAAATAATTTATTAAAAATGGTATAATTGATTAATTGGGTTATTTAGTAATAATTATGGATTTAATGTGAATAAAAATGGTGTAATTAATTAATTAATTAATTAATTAGAAATAATTAGTGATTATCTGATCGTGATTTAGAAATTTAATAATTTGTTGACAAAAAGAGATATTATTGTGAATAAATAGAATTAAATATGGTATTATTTTAGAGGATTGATATTTACTATTTTTGGATTATTATAATTAATCGAATTGAATTACATTATTTTTTACTAAAACTGGAATTAGTACAAAATAGCTGAACTAGGCTTTAGAAGGTGAAATGTCGGGCATAATAAAGTGAGTTTTTATTTGGTTATAGAGAATCAAAGACGTGGAGCCAGGTGAAGTATCGTACCGCAGAGCACAGGCAAGTTTACTAATTCGTACTCCATTGTTCGGAGTATTTATATTTTTTTAAAATTCATAAGTATGATGATTAATTTTTCGATTTACAAAATCAAGTATTCTTTCTAGTGATTTATACTAGATTTTATTCATGCAATTTACATATATATATATGTATATATATATATATATATATTATTGTTGAGCTGTTATCCGGATATATTATATCACGAGGTGTTCAAATTTATTTCATGAGTTGGTCCATATTGTTGGGACGTTTATTGAGATACTTCATTCGTATTCGTAGAAGAGATGAGAAATATATATTTAATAATATTTTCATACTACAGAATGTTTATATTTAAGAGTGGGGATATATATATATATAAAGTAAGTTATGTATACTGATATGGGTCACCTCATTTCGATTCCATAATCAGAACAGTTTTTCATAATATTTACTCTACTCATTCGAGAGGAAAACTAAATTATTGGTGTTTATCGTTCATTGCTTATGAAGGCAAAAGTGACCAGAGTAACGCACCGTTCCAACTGAGTAGTATTTAGGGTGTGTTCGAGACTTCGGCTCATCCTTCTATCGATAGAAAACGAGTAGTGATAATGGATTGATCATCCATTACTTGAGTAGGCGTTCTGAGCAGAAATCCAATCATTGACATCCTAATGGTTAACCGATGCGTTTGTGGTTCTGTTAACTAAGGTGTTGATCTGAGCAGTTGTTATATTATATTATTTCAAATCAATTGAGTAGTTCTGAGGAGTTATTGAATTATTTTTGAGTAGTACTTTGAGAATTTATTGAGATACATTTATTCCTTCATTTGAGCAGTATTTCGAGATTTATAAGAATTTCTGAGTTGATCTCTTTTCAAATGTAATTATATTTATATAAGAGGATAACTCTTATAGAGTAGTAAAAACATATTTTGAGTGAGTTGTTGTATAATATGATATCTGTATATACTTGCTGGGCATTCTTTGGCTCATTCTTGCTATTTAAATATTATTAATCAGCGACATCTAAAGACGGCTCTAGCATGGCGAACCGTGGCAAAGGAAAGGGGAAGGGCTGTTAAATTCAACCCATTAGCCTTATAGTATCGAAGGAGGGTACAAGATGGAAAGAAGTTGTTTATTGCTTTATTATCGAGTATTTTGTATGTTGTAATAATATTTCAGAGATTCTGGGAGGTGAGTTTGCGTTGTAATAACTTCTGTATTATTGAGTGCTTGTTCTAAGACTATAACATGTGGAGTAAAATATGGAGTTGTTAAGAATATTGTTGTAGATTATATTATGAGCAGGTGATTGATTTCCGCAAGAGGTGAAATGACCTGGATTCCTGTAAGGGATTTGGGGGCGCTACACCTTTCTTGACTTATCGAATAGTTGTTTTACACTTCTCGAATGCTTAACTTCGATACAAAACATATATCTAACTGACAATTCAAGTACTTCATACTTATACAATTCCACAACTATTTCTCTCATTCTATTCGATTTCTCAAGCTAAAACCTTTCTCTCAAACCCTAACTGTAAAAAGCTTAATTTCTTCTTTAACCTTTATTCTTTTCTCTCTTCTCTGTATCAATGGCAAACATGAAATTCAACACCAATTTCATCGCTATATCTAGTGATGTCGAAGCACCCAATGCCAACTTCAAATGCTTTGTGAAATGGATGACTAAGTCATATATAAAGGGTGCTCTGTCAGCCAATCCAACTCTATACCTAGACCTCCTAGAACAGTTTTGGAGCTCTGTTGTGTGTGAGGCTAACGCACTTCAGGATACTACTCTTACCTACACCATTTACTGCAAGATTCAAGAGAAAGATATAACTATCACTACAGAGGATATGAATAAAGCACTAGGTTTAGGTCTACAACAAGAGGTGTACGACCCACTAGCTACAAATGACCAGTTGGTGGAATTCTCATATGAAATCAAGCTTGGGCATTTGAACAGAAAGTTTCTAAGGAAGGAATAGAGCTATTTTTTTGCTATTCTCCTTCAAGTCTTCACAGCAAGGAAGTCAAGCTTTGATCAGATTAGTGCTCCTGCATAGCAAATAGGCTATGCCTTAGCCTATGGGAAAAAGATAGATGTTGGATAGCTCATTTTGCAGGAGTTATATGGGAGACTTGGTAAGAACGCAGCCAAGAGAGGTACTGAAATTTTCTTCCCTCGTTTTATTCAATCTGTACTTAACTTTGTTGATAATAAATTGATTGAATTACCTGGGATAGATAAAAACAGAACAGGCTATCCTAAATCCATGACCAAACTCATTTTTGGTAATTTGGAAACTAGGAATGATGTGGATGTAAGACTTGAAATAACCCCTCATATGCTGAGTTTATTTGAGTCTTACCCTCACAACATGCCAACATTTACTTCTAAGTATGAGTTAGCAAAGCCCAAGCAAGTAGAACAAAATGCTAATCAACCTCCTCAACCAAAAACATTACCAAACAATGAGCCAACTACATCATCCTCTCAACAGGGTGATGTTAGTAAAAAGGAGAAAAAGAGAAAACATGTTGATTTTGAACCTTTGAACATATTAACTGAAGCTGCTTTAGCTGTAGAACTAGGTTTAGAAAGTGAGGAACCTGAGTCACCCTTGCATAGGCCAAAGAAGAAGAAGTCTAAGAAAACCACCTCTTCAGTCACCCAAATGGCTGAAGTTACAAAATCAGGGGAAAACAGCTCACTAGATGTGCCCTCTCAACAGGGTGCATCTATAGAATCAAGCATTATCCCCAATGCACAATCCTGTAAAGAGTCAGCACATGGGAGTGATAATGCTGGCACTACACTGAGTGGAGAGCACATCACACTTGAAACTCCCTCTATTTCTCAGGGGGAGTTTCCAAAATCTATTATACAAGACACTTCTCTTCCAGAATTTACAACTCAAATTTCTTTGCAGCCTGCAACTCAAGTAATTGAGGAACAAGACATTGATCACCAAGAATTTTCTTCTCTTGGTGAGCCAATGGATTCAAGTGACTTAGTGCAAGACACTTTGCTCACCACCCAGGACCTACATTTAGATGGTGAGGGAATGCATGCTGGGGCACCTCCTAATGATACCATCAAAAATAAATAGGCTTCACTAGTTTTCACTAGAGACTATGTGCATGTTTCATCTACTGTTGTAACTCATCCCACTTCTGTGGAGACAACAGTAGTAGAGTCATTTCATCATGTTACAGAAGTTGCATCTGTAACTGAGGGGTCTAGCTTGCCTAGCTCTAGCTCTGACTTTCTGTCAAAATGGCTGAAGCCTGTGCAACATGACAGTGCTTTAGGATCAGGGTCTACTCCATAACAATTGACGGTTGAAGCACTTCAAAGCTTAATTGTGGACCAGATTCCTGAGTTCACTAAGATTGCTCAAAACCTTCTCACAGCAGACATGCCTAATGCTTATTATGAAGATATTCTTCTCTGTCACAAGCAAGATGTAGAGGAATAACAAGACAAGATAGTTGATGAAGCTGAAAGAGATGGTAATGTGGATGCATGGTTGCAAGGGGTAGGGAGTGTAACCTTGTCAAAAGCTCTTCAATATCTAAGGGAAGAATACATCACCTCACTAGTGTCAAATGCCAAATCTCTAACTCCTGGTGAAGTGTATGAAGCTATAAATAATGCATATAAGGGAAGCCTGAAGGCTGCTCACTACCTTGGCAAAGGAGTTAAAACAGAAATAGATGAAGTGTGCAAAGCCATGACAAAGGTAGTGAGTGAGGTCAAGACTGAGTTCTCCACAAAATTCCCCTCTCTGGAGTCATTCTTCAAAAGTGTTAAAGAGTGCAGAACCACATGCACATCTCTGGATAATCGTCTTCCAATGGTCCAAGATTCTCTCAATAAACTTACCACTCAAGTGCAAAATCTATCTTCTTAGACAACTGATGCCAATGCACAAATCAGAGTTCTTTTTGCCAATCAGTATGGAGATAATCTAGTGACTGATGTCCCTATACATGACATGAAGAAGTTTGAGGTAGAAAGACTCAAGGAACAATCATTATCTGGTTTCAAGGCTGAACAATTATTGACTAAAGTAAACATCTTGGAAACAAAAGTGGTTTCTCACAAAAAATTCAATGTTGAGCTCAAAGATTCTGTTGCCATTCTAAATGAAAAGTTGGACACTCAGGAAACTACTACTACTGAGGTTCTTCTTCACCAACAACAGATGATTTCTGCCATGATGCACCACATGGGAGTCCCTCAACCTGCAAACCTGTCCACTACTCCACAACCACCAGCCTCTACTTCAAACCCAAGGGCCCCATCAAAGAAACCTGTGCCTGAGAACAAGCCTAAGGGGGAGAAGAAAGTGAACTCAAAATCTAAGGGGGAGAAAGGTATTGTCATCTCTGAGGATCAACCAAAGCCTACAAAATCTAAACCCCAAATTCAAACAAGAGGAAAAGGCAAAACCAAAGTCACTGAGCCTATTACTTCTCTACCAACTGTCACCCTACCAACTGTGCACGTCACTACTCCAAGTGGTTTGTAGCAATCAATCATATCTACAGTGGTGGCAGGTTCAATGCCAACTGATCAAGCTAATCCCTCCAGGCATGAAGATGATCAGCCAGTTAAAGTGAGTATAGTCACAGTGGCCAAACTGATAGAAGTTGCAAATTCTGAGATATATCATGACGTTGCTTTCTTGAAGTTTCTACAAGCCTCAAGGATAAATGTTGGAGGAGATACACTACTATACAGGAGGAGTCTTAAGGAACAAATCAAGTACTTAACAGTGATCCCAAGGAAGCTAAATCAAATCTTTCTGAAGGAGATTATGATGGTGACCAATTGCAAAATATGGCACCTATATTATGACACCTTAAAGGACTTAAAATTCATTTAGATTGATGCTATCCTGGAGCTGATTGAGAAAGGGGGAGAAAACAACAAGAATCTCTATTCTGATCTAAGGAATGGCCAACATGCTAGACTGCCTAAAGTGTGTACTCAACCAAGAACTATTCTTTATCATTCTGGTACAAGAATTGAAGATGTTGGTCAACTAGTCATCCCAAAGCATCTCACCCCTCAGAATACAAGGCTGATTCATGCAATCACTGATCAACTTAACAGGAAGAAAGGGTGCAGATCAGCTGAAGAATTTGAGGCCCTATCATATCTCAAATCATATCTAGCAACTGGCACTATCCCTGAATCTGCTAAGGCAAGGAGAGATAAGGATGATGATAATGAAGATAAAAGTGATAGGAGAGGAAGGCATCACAGGAGTGATAAGGATGATAAAGAGAAGAAAAAGAAAGATGACAAGAACAGAAGGGAGGTGATGGAAAAGATGAAGGGAAAGTGTATGAAAGAAAAAGTGGAAGACAGCAAGCCATGAACATTATTAATGACACTCCTACCACAACACAAGGCTCAATGCCTAGGGTGGATGTCACTGGTAATGATTCATCAAAATCCATTTCTAAGGCTTCTGAAACTATCTTACCACTACTACCAAAGAATATTCAAATCAAGAAACCATCAGTATGTCTCCAAAAACAAACTTCTAATGGTGTACTACAATGGTCCAAAGACAAAGGATTCAAACTCACCTCAAGTGACAAGATGAAAAAGCTGAAAATCAGGCATATGGCTAGAAAGGCAAGAAAGGTAAAGACATCTACCTCTCAGGCTCTCACAATTATTCCAGGATTAGACTTGCTTCCTCTAGATGAAGAATAAGATGAAGATCAACTGCTATTCCTAAGGGCTCAAAAATCTATCATGTTGCTATTGTTGATGATTGCTTTGAATTTAAGTACACTGATGGGAGACAGGAGAAATTCAAGCAAGGAATGTGTCAGCATTGGGGTAAACTATATGATATTGAGAGGATAATAGCAATGTTGAATTCTGAAGATAAAGTGGAGAGAGTTTGGAAGTTGGAATTGATTGATTTTGTGAAAATGAAGAGAGATTATCAGGCAGAGCAGAAAAGGAAGAGTAAGGAGCTGTTAAAGAAGAAGATGGAGGAGTTTAATGCTCTTGAATCCAAAGCAGATGAGCTAAGGGCTAAAGGGTTATGCAGAGTTCAGTTCAATCCCTATGTTGTGAAATATAGGAGGAGAAATGGAGATAATCAACATCAGAATGAACCTGGTCAACCATTACCCTGAAAACATACTGAATCGAGTACTTGAAGATTTTAAGGATTCACCTACGATTGAAGAGCTAAATGCTATGGTAGATATCTTGGATGCAATGAAAGAAAACAAAAGAAAGGCAGAAGAGAAATAGCAAGAGAAACTGAATGAGTATCTAGCTAAGAGTCAAGGGATAAATGCTAAAGGAACTGGATAATCTTCAACTGTAAGAATGTTTTTTTTGTATTCAAGATTCAATCAATTTCATACATGAACTGTTAATGTTTTATCTCTCTGTATGTTAGGCTTGTTATCAGGCATGAAATTGTGACAAACGGTCTTACTCACAATTTGGGGGAGATTGTTAGTCACAGAGGCATGCCTGTATTTATCTAATATCAAGCCTAATTGTTTATAATTCTTTGCATTACTTACATGACCCCTTAACTGGGGGAACCTCTAGTTGTAGAGTTTCTACTTGTATTTAGTACTTATAAAGGGCATCAAATTCTACAAGTGTAACTGTAAATTAAGTTATGAAATAATGCATGAAAGAAGATCTAGAGATCATGCCTCGAGCTTGAAGAACAAGGCTGTCAAAATAAACACAGTTGGATTTTGAAGATTGAAGGTTTGCCTAAGTACTAATTAGAGAAGTACTTTTGTCTATTTGAGAAGTCTAGCTTTCGAGAAATCAGGGATTCGATATCTCAAAAGACACTGTTCGATATCTCAGGAAGTCAATAAGCCAAAGTTTCATTCGATAACTCAGAGATTCGACATGTCTAATACTCTGTTCGAGAACTCAAGAAGTCAACAAGTCAAAACATCATTCGAGTTCTCAAAGAGTCAACAAGTCAAAGCTACATTCGATATCTCAAGGATTTAGGAAGCTATTCGACATCTCAAGGATTCCATAAGTTAAAAGCTCTGTTCGATAAGTCAAGGATTCCTGAAGAAAAGACTAATTCGAGAAGTGATTCGATATGTCAATAATACAGTATTCGAGAACCCAGAGTTATCTAATAAGTCAATTCTAGTTCTCGAATCAATCACTTGGTTACTTCTCGAATGGATTCTTGAAGACAAAATACTGAAAATTGTAGAAGTCAGAAACTTGCAGCAAGCCAAGACACTTTCAGGACCACTCTACTGTAAAGTGATCATGGAAAGTCTACAAAGAAGCTGCCTGGATGTATTCCAAAATAGGGATACTTTCAGGACAATGTTAAGTGATCATGGGCAAGTTAAAGAAAGTCAAATTACAAGCTGCCTGGATGTATTCCAAAATAGGGATAGACAAGTTAGAAAGTAGATTTGTCTGTTCTACCTTTGTAGTAAGTAGGGTGTACACATGTTCTATAAGTGTACAACCCCACTTCTCTAGCAGTTAAGTTAGTGAAGTTTTTGAAGTTTTTTCATTACAACTTAGAACATCTCTCTGAGAAAAACGCAGCTGAGAATACTAACATTTGTATTCACAGTTTGTAGCAAATCTTTATCTAATACAATATTAGATTAAAGTGAGTGATCGTATTCTTGTGTTTAGATTCCGCACTTAAATATTTTGTTAAACACAAACACACACTTTGCCACACAAACAGATTCAAACCTTCAAACAATCATTCTGAATATTCATATTTGAAGAAAAGTTTGAAAATACATTCAACTCCCCCTCTGTATTTTTTTGTCTGTGTATTCCATACTCAACAGGTACAATCAATACTATAATACTTGTTATCAAGAATGGATGGATCAATCTACTTTCTCATACATGGACAATGGTACTTAAAAAATTTCGTATCATGAACAATATGAGCAGCCGTCGCTGCAATAATATAAATATCTTCCACTACAAGAAGATCTACAAGGATCTCAGACCAATATGGATATGCAACCAGATCAAACGAGTGAGTTATGGGATATGCTGATAAAGTTAAAAAGTAGTTTTGATGAGACCACCGAGATGATTGATGTAAGAACCCAAATTTTCGGTAGAATTAAAACTTTTATTATTAAGAATAGGTATATACGTGAATAGTGTTGTCATACGTGAATAGTAATTTGGTGGATGAATAATAATTTTGAGGATTAGGAAAAGTTTTCATGTCACCTATGTACGAGACGTAGAATGGATATTCCGAAGTCGTACTAGTGACCCATGGAGTAAATAAGTGTATGTAAAGATGATCGGAATTCAGAGAATCCAAACTTTATTTTATTCCAATTTTGACAGAGGAGTCAGGGATATAATAATTGGATTATTAATTGAGGATATTGGATATGAGAAGTCCAAGGAGGGATATATATTATGAGAGGAAAATGGGATTGAGGATGAAACCCTAGAGGTGAGGAATAGAGAATACTTGAGAAAATCGGGAGGACGTTTCCAGAGATAAAGAGAGAATAAACAAGGAATGTTGGATTTAATATTGGATTATAGATTGAACACATGACAAGATTAAATACCATGCAAGATTATTAAGTGCAACAAATCAATAGAAGTAGTGTGAAACCAAACAAGATGCAAGTGGATTAAGAATAGTACAAGGTGAGGTGTTCTTGTTAAAACCATGCAAATAAAACACCTAAACTCTCCCATTACTTGACACTTGTGTGGAAGGAGAATATGAAGAGTAGCACAGCTGATAAACATAGCAAAATATCACACATTAGCTAGAAAACAAGTCAAGAAAGCTAGAGAAAAGCAAGCTAACTCCATTTCTTTCCAAACTGCCCAGCATGAGCTACTATGAAAGAAAAATTCATATCTCCACTTCTATCCATTTATAAATCACCAAATTTGAACCATAGCTTCCTCAATATATGTATAACATTCGTTCAAAATTTCATGGCTAACAAAGGAGTGTAGCCTAGTCAAATCCCTTCCCCAAGTTGAAGAACCAAACCTGTCCAGATTCTGATCAGCAGAAAGAAGAGCCTCAAAACCCTAGCAACCGAGCACCAAATCTTGTGATCTATAGCTCAAAAGAAATCCCTTGAAGAGTAGAAGGTGTGGTAAAAATTTGAGAACCAATCTCTAATTTTTCGATTTTATATAGATTTTACAAAGTTGATGATGAATAGTGTTTTAAGTTGGTTTCTTGTTTTGTTCATGGCTTTTAGGCTTTGTTAAGACTACCCAAGGCTATTATAAGGTGTACAAAGCTTTGTTAGTGTTGTGAGAGTATCAAGAAAGGTATAAACCTCAACTTTACCTTTTATATATATGAGTTTTGGTGAAGTTTTGATGCTAGTGTAAAGATTAGTTCATGTTAAGAATTTATATGATTGTTTAGCTTTGTCTTGAGGTGTATATGTTGAGTGGTGGTCATTGGACCTTACCACTGCCCTTAGAGGCCTAGTATGAGTGTTGGTGTGTAATATTAGAGTATGGGTTGCCTTGTATGGCTTGATTGAGGAGTTACAAAAATGGTAATGTTCGATTTAGAGCCGTTATAATGCCCAAATTTCTTGAACAATGTTGACAGTAGCTACCCGAGTCCTTAAACATGTTTAAATTGCAACCACTGACCATGTTGGGTAGGTTTTGGATAGATGTGACAATGGATTGATCATCCATTACTTGATGCAGCGTTCGAGGAAAAGTCCAATCATTGATTCTCTAGCTATTAACCGATGCCTTTGTGGTTCGGATTAACTAGGGTATCGATCTGAGAAATTATTATATTATATTATTATATTGAGGAGTTTGAGCAATTATCATGTTACCGTTGAGTAATATGGAGAAGTTATTGAGATGTATTTATTCCATCATTTGGGTATTAAAATTCCGAGATAAATCTCTTTTCAAAATAAATATATATATTCGTATGAGGGGAAAAGTTTTGTAGAGCGGTTTAGTAATATTTTGTGTGAATTGTTAGGAATAGGGGATAGTTATAACCTTGCTGGGCATTCTTTGGCTCATTCTTGTTATTTTATATATTGTTAAGCAGCGGCATCCAGGGCTAACTCAAGTATGGCCAATCGAGGCAAGGGGAAAGCGACGAACTACTGATTCAGCGCGGTGGCCTTGTAGTATCTAAGTAAGGTGGAAGCTGAAGAGTAGTGGTTTAGTATTTTGTTATCTAGTATTTTGGAATTGTAATAACATTCAGAAATTCTAGTAGATGAACTCGTGTTGTATTAACCTTTGATTTATGGAATGCTTGTTCTAAGACTATAACCCGTGGAGTAATTGTGGAGTCTATTAAGAATATTGTTGTAGATTATATTATGAGCAGGTGATTGTATATTCCGCAAGAGGTGTGACAACCTGGATTCCGGTAGGGAATTTGGGGGTGTTACAGTAATGGTATCAGAGCGATAGGTTATAAACCTTAGAACAAGAGTTTTAGAAACCGAGAGACCGAGATGGAAGTTCGGTAGTAGAACCTTAAGGGGTAGTTAGGGTAGAGGCATGATGGCCCAGACCAGTAGTAGAATCAGTGGGGACGAGAAAAATGTGTATCCATGATTATTGAAGGAGTTAAAAGTTATATGGATCCGTAGATATATATATGTGTAGTTGCAAATGCATTTATATATATTTATGTGCATGTGTATATACTGTTTGCTTCGTAAATAAGTGTTTCATGAGTATGTAGTTTCATTGGACCGACTGATTTATTAAGTTTTCTTTTATTATAGGAGAATGCCGCCTAGAAGGAACGCGGGGGCTAACCCTGATGAAGAATCAATTGGAGGTGGAGGAAATACAGGAGGAGATAACAACCAAGGAGATAACCAGAATAACAACCAGAACCAGCAAGGAATGAACCAACTTTTGGATTTGTTGAGGCAAACCCTAGACCGTGGCCACCAGGATCCTAGACCTAATGTAGGGAACCAGACTGCAGCAGCTTTCAAGGCTTTTAAGTCAATCCAACCACCTGAGTTTAAGGGGTTCGGTGAACCAGTAGAGGCGAGGTCATGGCTGAAAGAGATGGAGAAATCCTTTAAGATTATAGGAGTGGAAGATGCGCAGAAGACGATCTTTGCCACCTATTTGCTGAAAGAGGAGGCAAATTATTGGTGGGAGTCTAAGGAAGCAATGGAACCTGAAGGGGTAGTAACCTGGGCGAGATTCACTGAGTTGTTTTTGGAGAAGTACTTTCCTGAGCATATGGAGGGCAGGATGGAGATAAAGTTTTTGGAGCTGAAACAGAATAATAAGACAGTAGCTGAGTATGAGAAGGAGTTTACGGAGCTAGCTAGGTTTGTACCACATTTCGTGGATACCGACAAGAAGAAGGCGATGAGGTTTCAGCATGGGTTGAAACCGTGGATACAAACTAGAGTAGCTGTTTTTGAGCTTACTGAGTATGTTAAGGTGGTGAACAAGGCAGAAGTGGTAGAAGCAGGGAGTAATTTTGATCCCAAGGAGAATGAAGGGAAGAAGAGAAAAGCGGAGAGTTGGGGAGGAAGTCAGGCCAGTGGAGCATTTCAGAACCAGTATGGTAGGAGGTCTGGATTTAAGGCTGGGAGGTCCGGGGGGTTTAACCCAGCAGAAAGTATGGCTAGTGTACAAGTGGGACAACAAGGAAATGGGAGCCAGTTTAGGAAGTCAGGACCACCGCTGCCGGACTGTGAGGTGTGTGGAAAGAAGCATCTGGGAGTTTGCAACCAAGTTAAGTGTTATAACTGTGGTCAGGAGGGGCATCAGAAGATGAATTGTCCCAGGAGGGAAGTGGTTTGCTTCAAATGTGGAAAGGAGGGCCACATCTCTAGAGATTGTAGAGTGTCGACAGCTGGACCCGCGACATCGCGACAAAGCAGTGGAGTTAATAGCAACCGACAAACCGCTAGAGTTTTTAATATGACATTGGCCGATGGCTTAAAGGAGAGGAACGAGGCGCCAGGTACACAGTTTCTTAAATTTTGGGAATGCATAGATTAATGATGAGTTAGTGTAAAAATAGAGGCATGTTAAGGAATAAGAGGGTTATCGGAGATGGAATAGCGTTATAATATGAGAATGTATAACTGGAAGTAGAAAGCATAGTACGGGTAAGGCGAATATATTGACTAGTAGAGTACGAGACAATTAACCTTAGTTGTTACCTGCGTTGATTCCGAGGACGGAATCCTTTTAAGGAGGGAAGATTGTAAGAACCCAAATTTTCGGTAGAATTAAAACTTTTATTATTAAGAATAGGTATATACGTGAATAGTGTTGTCATACGTGAATAGTAATTTGGTGGATGAATAATAATTTTGAGGATTAGGAAAAGTTTTCATGTCACCTATGTACGAGACGTAGAATGGATATTCCGAAGTCGTACTAGTGACCCATGGAGTAAATAAGTGTATGTAAAGACGATCGGAATTCAGAGAATCCAAACTTTATTTTATTCCAATTTTGACAGAGGAGTCAGGGATATAATAATTGGATTATTAATTGAGGATATTGGATATGAGAAGTCCAAGGAGGGATATATATTATGAGAGGAAAATGGGATTGAGGATGAAACCCTAGAGGTGAGGAATAGAGAATACTTGAGAAAATCGGGAGGACGTTTCCAGAGATAAAGAGAGAATAAACAAGGAATGTTGGATTTAATATTGGATTATAGATTGAACACATGACAAGATTAAATACCATGCAAGATTATTAAGTGCAACAAATCAATAGAAGTAGTGTGAAACCAAACAAGATGCAAGTGGATTAAGAATAGTACAAGGTGAGGTGTTCTTGTTAAAACCATGCAAATAAAACACCTAAACTCTCCCATTACTTGACACTTGTGTGGAAGGAGAATATGAAGAGTAGCACAGCTGATAAACATAGCAAAATATCACACATTAGCTAGAAAACAAGTCAAGAAAGCTAGAGAAAAGCAAGCTAACTCCATTTCTTTCCAAACTGCCCAGCATGAGCTACTATGAAAGAAAAATTCATATCTCCACTTCTATCCATTTATAAATCACCAAATTTGAACCATAGCTTCCTCAATATATGTATAACATTCGTTCAAAATTTCATGGCTAACAAAGGAGTGTAGCCTAGTCAAATCCCTTCCCCAAGTTGAAGAACCAAACCTGTCCAGATTCTGATCAGCAGAAAGAAGAGCCTCAAAACCCTAGCAACCGAGCACCAAATCTTGTGATCTATAGCTCAAAAGAAATCCCTTGAAGAGTAGAAGGTGTGGTAAAAATTTGAGAACCAATCTCTAATTTTTCGATTTTATATAGATTTTACAAAGTTGATGATGAATAGTGTTTTAAGTTGGTTTCTTGTTTTGTTCATGGCTTTTAGGCTTTGTTAAGACTACCCAAGGCTATTATAAGGTGTACAAAGCTTTGTTAGTGTTGTGAGAGTATCAAGAAAGGTATAAACCTCAACTTTACCTTTTATATATATGAGTTTTGGTGAAGTTTTGATGCTAGTGTAAAGATTAGTTCATGTTAAGAATTTATATGATTGTTTAGCTTTGTCTTGAGGTGTATATGTTGAGTGGTGGTCATTGGACCTTACCACTGCCCTTAGAGGCCTAGTATGAGTGTTGGTGTGTAATATTAGAGTATGGGTTGCCTTGTATGGCTTGATTGAGGAGTTACAAAAATGGTAATGTTCGATTTAGAGCCGTTATAATGCCCAAATTTCTTGAACAATGTTGACAGTAGCTACCCGAGTCCTTAAACATGTTTAAATTGCAACCACTGACCATGTTGGGTAGGTTTTGGATTCTAGTTTATGTGGCCGCAAGAATCGTGTCAAAAGAGTTTACGGTTTGTGAGTAATGACCGTTTTAGTGAAAGCGATTCGAGAAACCATGTCGCAGAAATGTATCAACTTTGAGGTTAAGTTTGAGACCCTTAAAAATTGAATTAGAGTATGATATTTTGAGGATAAGTACTAAGGTCAGTTAGAAAGGTTTGTACGAAGGTTTCGAGTTAAAAAGATTATTTTTCGATTTTATAAAAAGGGCGTAAGCCGAGATTGCGCAAGTGGAAAACCCCTTAGAAAGACCATAAGACTCACTGCATAGCCACTGCCCTGTTTTGAAAATTCCGAAAAATGAGCCTTCTGACCAGAGCCAAGTTTTGAGTTAGTTACCTTCTAGACATTCCCTAGATCGTGTACGCGAAAACGGTGCGTCATTTGGGTTAACGGTTATCGAGTTATGAACATTTTAGTGAAAGAGGTGCAAATAGTAAAACCCGTAGTTGACTGAACTTCAAAAATACAATTCCCCTGCCTAGACCCGTAGATTTGAATCGAAACTTTTATGATAAATATTACAAATACCAAAGGTGATTTTAGAGGTGGTTTCGTATTTAAATACATTCCCGGTGATTTATTAAAAGTGTTGGAGTGCGAGTCACGGAATAGTGAATCTCAGGAAAGTCAACTCTAGAGGTGCTACTTGACCATCCGCTTTGGCTGAGTTAAAAGAGGAATTTCGAGTCGACTAAAACATGAAACTTGTTAAGAATTATCAAGGCAACATATTGGTGTAAAGAACGGGGTTAAAAATGGTTAAGTATAACATGGACTTAGACGAGTCTAGAGGGACCCCTTAGTGCTTTGTTTTGATTGACTTAAGTGTCTAAGTGTTGGACTATTATTGGATTGTATAGGGGATTAATAGCATGTTTTCTTGACTTTATTTAGATTGTCGGACCCCGCTACCAGCCGTTACTGCATCAGGAGTACCAGGCAAGTATACTAACTCTTACTCTATCATTCAGAGTAGAGATGTTTTGTGTATAAAATGTTCGTAATGGTAGTTATATGTGAATTATTATATTGAGGAGATAAGGGAAGTATGGTTAGGAGTAACTTACGTTTCCCTTTAGATGATGTAACATGAGGAGTAAATAGTGAATACGAAGTAGTGAGGAGTTGGATTTTCTTCAAAAACCCGGACAAAGATTTTAAAGAATTTCGCAATAATGAACCTAAAGGAAACATCACCAATAATCTAGCGTTTATTAATCAAGTAGATACTTGAGTAGCATTTACTGATTAAATGAACCTTATTCGTCTAATTAGATTTATTTAATTAGAAGAATATTATTTTCAAAAAAATGTTTTCTTAAAACAACTTTGTCCGGAGAAATATCAATGTTGATTTACAAAATTATTCTATCAAGGTGATTACTTTTAGAGATGTTTTCTTCTTGCAATATATATATATATATATATATATATATATATATATATATATATATATATTATTTTTGAGCTGTTACTTGAATAATATTATTATGCTAGATGTTCTATTTTAGTTCATGAGATGGTCCGTATTGTGGGACATTTATCGAGTTACTTCATTCGTACTCGAAGAGGAGATAATAAAGGCGTATTAATAATATCTTCATACTATATATTTACTGTTATTTAAGGGTGGAGTTATGTATATATTTATATATACTGACATGGGTCCTTCATTCTGGATTCATAGTCAGAACAATCTTTCATAAATATTTTCCTCCACTCATTCGGAAGGAGAACCAAATTATTGGAGGTGTATATCGTTCATTGTTTCTGAACGATATTGGAGTATTAATTCGTTTCAAAATAAATAAAGGTGCACGTGTTATTTCACCGTGACGCCTAAGCTATTTGTTGTTAAAGGTGATCGAAGATTCCGACACCTAATATCCTGGACTGAAAGTGCGTAAGAGACCGGGACAGGGCCGGCTCAGCACATAAATCGATGAAAGTGCGTACGAGACCGGGACAGGGCCGGCTCGGCACATAAATTGATGAAAGTGACCGGAGTAACGCACCGGCCCAACTAAGGGTGAGGGTCCGAGTCTGTCGACTCATCCTTATGAGGAATATTATTGGATGGTTCGAGACGTCGACTGTCCTTTCTATCGATAGAAAAATTGAGATGTGACAATGGATTGATCATCCATTACTTGATGCAGCGTTCGAGGAAAAGTCCAATCATTGATTCTCTAGCTATTAACCGATGCCTTTGTGGTTCGGATTAACTAGGGTATCGATCTGAGAAATTATTATATTATATTGAGGAGTTTGAGCAATTATCATGTTACCGTTGAGTAATATGGAGAAGTTATTGAGATGTATTTATTCCATCATTTGGGTATTAAAATTCCGAGATAAATCTCTTTTCAAAATAAATATATATATTCGTATGAGGGGAAAAGTTTTGTAGAGCGGTTTAGTAATATTTTGTGTGAATTGTTGGGAATAGGGGATAGTTATAACCTTGCTGGGCATTCTTTGGCTCATTCTTGTTATTTTATATATTGTTAAGCAGCGGCATCCAGGGCTAACTCAAGTATGGCCAATCGAGGCAAGGGGAAAGCGACGAACTACTGATTCAGCGCGGTGGCCTTGTAGTATCTAAGTAAGGTGGAAGCTGAAGAGTAGTGGTTTAGTATTTTGTTATCTAGTATTTTGGAATTGTAATAACATTCAGAAATTCTAGTAGATGAACTCGTGTTGTATTAACCTTTGATTTATGGAATGCTTGTTCTAAGACTATAACCCGTGGAGTAATTGTGGAGTCTATTAAGAATATTGTTGTAGATTATATTATGAGCAGGTGATTGTATATTCCGCAAGAGGTGTGACAACCTGGATTCCGGTAGGGAATTTGGGGGTGTTACAATTGAAGACTTTAAAAATCAGAAATTGGTGATGGAGACTGAAATTGCAAAGTTGGATAGCTCTTCTACTACATGGCAACCCAATTCTTTACCATCACCTTCTATCGAGCCAGAAGAGGACTTGATTGCTCTCATTTTCACAAGTGATCAGGAATATGATAGTTTCTCCATGTGTGATGATGATGTGACTATTGATAAAGAAGAGGAATATGCCACTGATAATAAGATAAATAATGTTGTTGTTGCTGAGGACAATGTGAGTGATGATGAGATTACAAAAGAAAGAAATACAGAGATAGTTGTTGTTTCTCTTCCACAACTTGTGCCTAAGCTACCATTCCCAAATCGAAACATAGCTCATGTGGATCAATGGTTTGGTATTAGTAAATTTTCTTTCAGTCTAGCGTCTACTTACAAGGCTCCTTTGCTTGAGACTACTTGCTACAAGGTTGATGTGATAACAGTTGTCCAAGATGATCTTTTTCAAATTTTGATTAATGATCTATACAAAGTGGCTCCTAAGTAGGAAGATCAGGAAGAGGGAGAAAATGGAAGTGTCTGCTTAATCAATTATGTGATAAGCCAAGAATTTCGAATGACTCCTGGAAAAGTGAGGAGTGAAGACAAGCCACCACCTGAGCCTCCACCTCATGTGAACATCAAGGGAGTTCAATATTTTCATGGTGCTGAATTTTATCATTGTTTTATCACAAAATTTTCCAAAGATGTACAAGCATATACTCAAATTTTGCTTATTGATGACATATTTTATTTTATTGATGCTTGTTTGGAGATTTTGTGCAGGATAAAGACAACTAATGATGCTCTTGAATTTTTTCATGGTGGTAAGTTAATGATCGAGAAAGTGGATATTCCGCCTTCATTAGAGTGATTTAGAGGAGGAGGTCGAGCTAATGACCTTAAACAAAATAAGCAATTTTCTTGGGAGGCAACCCAAGATTGTTGTAGAACTAGTAAAAAAAAATCATTTTTCTTTTAATCTTTTTAGGTAGAATTTTTGTATTTATTTTTACTTCCTCAAAGTGCCTTGTTGATTTTTGTGTGAAGTGTTTAAGGGAAAAAAATAGGTTGTGTTAATGAGCTACCCACGAACTCTATGCTTCTATTCGTGGTGTGCATCACCCCTGTTGTGAGGAGTTAACTAAAAAAAAAAAAGGATTCCTGCGGTGTAATTCTGACTCCCCATGATGCGACTGCCCCTGTGAGTTGTGACTATACAAAATACAACAAAACAACTTAAGGATAGGCGAGACCCGCGTTGTGAATTTGTCCACCTGCGGTACGGGTGAGCAAAAAATCAAATTGAAACCGAAACTGAACCAAAACCGGCCAAAATCGAAACCGAAATCGAACCGGTGGTTACGGTTTTTGATTTTTAAAAACCGAGACTTTCGGTTCCGGTTTCGGTAATAGGTTCAAACCAAACCGAAAAAACCCGAAACCGAACTGATTATTTATATAAATAAATAAATATTTATATTTTTAAAGATATTTAAATTTAAGAGACCTTTCTCATGCATGTCCTTTCATTTGATTTTGTAAAATTTCACATGCATTTGCACAAAGCAAGTTTATCTTGTAATATGCTAAGTATTCAGTAAGGCTTGTAATGACAGGCTTGTAATATGTGTAGGTAGAGGCCATGTTAAGCATGCTATTTTCCAGTTTTCAAGTTCAATCCTAAGTTGCTATGTACTAGGAGTTCAGTCTGTACGTGCAAATGCAAGATTCACAAGGCAGATTCCTGACAAAAATTGGTAAGGAATATAAAAACAGGCCAAATATTAATTAATTTAAAGGTGGACGATTTATGTTTTTATGGTAGAACTATTTTTTTAATTAATTTGTAATACTTTTTTTATTCGATTTTGGAACCGAAACCGAACCGATAAAAACCGAACCGGGATTTTAAAACCGAAACCGAAACCGAAGGTTCGGTTGCGGTTCCGGTTTTCGATTTTTAAAACCGAGGACTTTCGGTTTCGGTTCTGGCTTTATCCAAAAACCGAATCGAACCGGGGTTTGCTCTCCCCTAACCTGTGGTGCCCCCTCCCCTGGTACCCCTTGTTAACATGTTAACATGACCACATGATTACTTGTATTTCGATTTTTTTTGTTTTTTTTTCTTCTTTTCTTTTCTTTTGTTTTTTGTTTTTTTATTCATTAATATTTTTATGTTACAAATGTTTATTATTATTTATGTTTATTATTATTTATGTTTATATTGTTTATGTTATTTTTTTGTAATTATTCTTATTTGACTTCAATATTATATATATAATTTTTTTTCAACATATGTATATTTCATTATTATGCTTTTAATTATTATTATTATTATTATTATTATTATTATTATTATATAATTTTTTTTTCTTATTTCTTTATATGTATTATTATTATGTAAAATAACTTATATTCTTACTATATTTTTATATATTATTTAATGTAATATTTTTGGGAATCTTAATTTGTATTATAAATATGAATATGTATTTAAGAGATAAGAAACAAAAAAATACTAAACAAAAAGAAAATACTTTTGTAATGCTTGTGTATATGTTACTTTGTGTATATGTTACTTACGTACCTGGCCAATTAACCTTAACCCTATAGCACCTTTCACGTTCTTCTACATGCACTACAACCACCAACCACTTGGCTCTTCTGTTGGTTCATATATCGCAGCTAGGGGTGTGTATATGGGTTGGCCAAACCGACCAACCCGACCCAATTCAATCCTGTTTTTGGCCAACCCAACTCGTATAATTATAAACCGAAACATGTTTGGGTTAAAATATGTTCAACCCGATTTTAATGAGTTGGGTATGGGTTTATATTTTTTTAACTCAACCCAACCAAACCCGGTTAAAAAAAACTAAAGAGACAAACCTGGAGGCTGTAGCATATTTAACATACCATCTATCAGTGGATTTGAAGAATTAAGGAAGTAGTGAAGCATTATATTCATGTTTGTATACTGTTACTAGTTTACAACAAAAATAGAGGAAAAAAATGGTAGTGGTTTACCATGGCAAGCATAATCAAAGCCAGGAAGTAAGTATTTCTTTTCGTGTTTCTTATTTAGACTACAAGTATGATGAAATTTACAAGTAATTTAGTAACATTAATTAGCAGTGTATGAAAATTTTATTATGTGACATATATCATTTGCAAGTCAAGTCTGGTAGAAACTTTAACAGATGACGACTGTAGCTAGTTAAGGACTGTGAAGTAAGGAAGAGCATACATTTAAGCAACCCATCCAAACCGACCCGACCCAACCCGAACCGACCTTTAAGAAATAGGGTTGGGTTATCAATTTAATTTTTATGGGTCGGGTTAAAAATTTTCA
Organism: Saposhnikovia divaricata; assembly: GCA_036435485.1. Lineage (NCBI taxonomy): Eukaryota > Viridiplantae > Streptophyta > Magnoliopsida > Apiales > Apiaceae > Saposhnikovia > Saposhnikovia divaricata. The sequence continues at coordinate 21,542,098 of JAZHRN010000131.1, forward strand.
AACCGCTTTAAAATGGGTTGGGTCATTTTATTGCTTCAACCTGGCTGACCCGACCCGTGTAAGCTCATAATTTTTAAGGGAAAAATGGGGTCAGAGGTCACATTTCAGCAAGGCAACACATCATACTATTCAAGGAGTAGCTTATGCATTAGGGGTGTATTTTTCATCTTTCTTTGTATAATTTTTGTAATTATTTTCATTTTAAATTGTTTTATTTTGTATTTTAATTAGGATTTTTTTTCTTTTCTTAATGTTTTTTTTTCTTTCATATATTTGTTCATTGAGGACAATAAACCGCTTAAGTGTGGGGATGGGTTCTCAATGTTAAGAAAATAAAAAAAAGTATAAATATAAAAATCCAAAAAAAATTGAAAAATTAAAAACTTTTGTATATTGCCATGTCTCAAAGTGTGTTAACAAGGATAGGTACACATCTTGTGGACTTATTTTGCATGATTATTTGATATGTCATATTTCTGAAGATCATGTACTTGATGATTCCTTGTTTGTGCTTGCGAAAATTCTAAACTTGAGATGTGTCTTTGTCAATTTTAGTGAGTACTGAAGCCTGCTTTCACCTTGTGAGATCTTGGACCTAATATGTGATTGATTTATTTTATATCAATCAATTTAATTATTGTGTGTTGTTCATCATTGAGTATGTTGCTCTAAAACTTGTTTTAAACCATTTTGAGACTACATGGTATGTGTATGCATGAAGATGATAAAGGCACTAGGATTAACCACATTTATTCAAACAGTACCCGTGAATTATATCCCTAGTGAACCCCTTTGAGATTTTTATCCATTATTTTTTGCATATCACCACTCTAAATTCTTGAGCCTACTTGTTTATTCTTCTCTTGATTTACTAGTAGAGCATTTTGATTCATTTGGGGATTGGTGAGTGCATTGTGTGGGGATTTCTTTCTTAAGGTGTGAAAATTTGGTGAGAATCAATATGAGAAAAAAAAAGGCTAGGTACTTCTTTGAGACCAATGGGTGGCAAGTGCAATGTCATATGAAATGGACGATCCATGTACATGTGCTGGTATTAAGTGCATTGTACTAGAAATTATTCTTGGTGACTTTTCACTGTTCTTGGTTACTGGAGTTTGAAACAAAAAAGATCAAGTAGAATTTGTGTTCATTGGTTTGTACAATATGAGAGTGAAAAGTACATGGTAATATGTGTTTGGGGTTTAATGCTTGTGAGAGTTTGCTCAGCTTTTACGTGATCAAAATTTCATGTTGAGTGCTTAATTAAATATGAACATTTTGCTCTATTAGTTGTCAAGTTAGCCACTTGTTAGCCTTTTTCTTGATTCCCTACCCTTCACCTTATCCATGTTACAACCTTTAATAAAGACCTTTTGATTTGTGCATGCATGTATACAAAGTAGTGGAGATTTGGTGGACAACCAAGCATATGGTAGCACATGACTTTATTGATTGAACTTGAGCGAATACACTTCACCTATACACTTGTGTGATTTGAGAGTTATGTGAGCTTTTCTATCCATTGCATGTTACTCACTGAAGCGGCATTGATATCTATTTCATGATCTTTTTGTCTATCTATACTGTGTGCTTACTTGGATAATCTTGTGCATATAATGTGTAAGGGAACAGACTTTCAATATTGTTCGATTGAGTTTTACTTGTGTGGAGTACTATGACATGTTGCATACTTGAGACTTAGCAGAAAAAATTGGATTTTGTGGGTAAATTCACTATAAACCCTCACGAGACAACACTCGTCCTACTAGGGCTGCCTAGGGATTTAACGGCTTGTTACATATGCTCAATGCAATCGTGTCACCTACAAAAATGATGTTAGTTAGTTAGTTACGACTTAGTTTACAAATGCTTAGTGTGGGGATGTTTGATAAAATATATTTTTATATATATTTTAGATGATTTTATTCTCATATTTAATGTGTTTTGCACTGATTTGGATATTTATTTAATAGATTTTGATGTTTTATTGTAGGATAAAAGGAATTTCTAAACTTGGAAGGATTTGGAGAAAAAGATCTATTTTGGAGCTAAATTAGAAATTCATAATTATTGGACTACACGGGCTCTTCACTATCTTTGGGCCATATCTTGAGTTCCAGAAGTCCGATTTTAGCAATCTTAGTAAGCAAAATCCAGTTGGAACAGCCCAGAAACAGAGGAGAACAGACAACTACGAATTTTTATTAGAGAATCCTATTCGATTTAGAAGACTGATTTGTAAATTTATTAAAACATTAAAATACTTTATTAGGAGGATCATATTTTATTATTACTTTTATTAGCTTGTAACGTAGGTAGAGGGGGGAACGTACTTTACTCTTTGTAGCTAGGGTTTTCTTCTTCATCTTTTAGATAGATGTAGTTTTGTTTAGTTATCTTAATTCATCACCATTAATGGAAAGTTAAGGTATTCCTTATATTTTCTTGTTTATTATTGAATGGTTTATATGATGTTCTTCATTATTTTTGTTGCTTTTAATCTTAGTATTAGCGAGTAGTTGTTTCTAGGATATTAAAGGGAAGCCATGTTTGCACTAATCTTGGCATGATTTCACAGTGGTTTGATTGGTTATGGTTTATTCTAATTGATTATGTATTTATATTAATTTGTGTAATCGGCCAATATCATGAATTAATTCTATGCGAATTGGAGTATGATCGAGAGATATACTACTAGAGGCACACATACGATTAGCATAATTGAATTTGAGTGCGAGAGCATCATTGGATTTCTGAGAGCATTGATGCTTAAGAGAGATTGACAATTGCTCTAATTATCTAACTGATCGAATTACTAAAAGTGGTTAATTGTGTTGAATGTTTCCAGAGTGTTAATGTTTGAGAGAGATTAGCATACTCTAGTTATATGATCAATTAATTGTTTTAGTTTAGAAGTCGCTTATTGTGTAAACATGGTGGACCTGATTGCCCTATATTTTAAATTATTTGTTAATCATCAATTTACTTAGTGTTAGTTTAGTTTAATTTATTAATTAGTTAATATTTCCCACATAATCGTTTTGCTCTTGGACAGAGCCGGTCCTGAGATTTTGGATGCCCTGTGCAAAACAAAAAAAAGTGCCCTAATACTAATAAATTATTTTAACAACTACATAAAATATTAAACATTAACTGAAATTTGTAAAAAAACATTTAATAACTTTAATGATATTTATAGTCTTTTTTTTTACAGCACGCTTAACAATAAAAATAATTAGTATTTGTTGTGGAATAAAAACTAGTTTACGATTTGTAATTAATGCTAGGGTGGTTGAGCTTCGAGCTTTAATGGCTGCTTCTGCGTTCGAGACTGATCGGTCCTCACAGAATGCCTATGTATCTCTGTATTAGAGAATCAAGCCTAGAAAACGTAGTTCTGAGAATGAGGGGTAGGCCCTTTATATAGGCTGAGAAGCCTTATAATTATGGTAGGATTCAGAGACTTGGTGGACAAGTCTTTGAGGAAGGTTCTAGATCTATTCCATATAGGAATCAGTTTCCATATTGAATTGGATGCCTTGGTGGATAAGTCTGAAGGGGATATTATCCTTATCCAACTCTTATTTGCTGAGCTGTTTATTACCCTTAATATTAATTACGAAATTAATATTTAAAATAGGATTTTGGACCCTGTTGGTGGGCCCCACGTTTGGACCATATCGGGTCTAATTAATGCAACACTAAATGTGTCTTTAGGGCTTATTTTTAGCCCATATCATTTGCCCCCCAACTTCTAGGAAAACTGATCAGGTTTTCCTTGAAGTCTTAACGGTCCTTTCCAAGACTCGGGTCAGGGTTCATCTTTATACACTAGTGTTTCACGAGTATTGTCTTTATGTAAAGCGTGGAGCGACCGACGCGTTTACGACAATGTTAATTCGATGCTAATCGGCACTAATCAGCCTTAACGACATTTAAACAATGTTTAAACGACGTTGAACGGCATAAAACGGCACTAAACGGTACTAACTAGCCTTAAACGACACTTAAACAACGTTTAAGTGACGCCAACCGGCATTAAACGACACTGAACGGTGCTTATCGGCACTAACGGTGCTATCGGCACTAACGGTGCTAATCGGCACTTAATCGGTGCTTATCGGCACTAACAAGCCTTGAACGACACTTAAACAATGTTAAGCGATTCTAAACGGCCCTAAACGGTGCTAAACGGCACTAGCGGGGGTCCGGGGCAGCAGCCCCCGGGCGGGGTCCAAGGGGCGGCAGCCCCTGGCGGGGTCCAAGGGGCAGAGCCCCTGGCTGGGGTCGAGCTTGGAAATTTTTTATTTCCAAGGGCTAGTACTATTCAGAAATTATCATTTCGACTCAAATTTCTGAATTTTAATCACAAATTTCGATCAGGAAACTTCACATTTTTCGACGGCACTAATGGCACTAATCGGCGCTAAACAGTGCTAATCGACACTAATCCGTGCTTAAACGGCACTAATCTGCGCTAATCAGCACTAATCGGTGCTAACAGACACTAATTTCAAACTCATATTTCACTTCTCTTGATTACCAAATCAAAAAAACCAAAAACAAGAAAAAAATGAAATTTTGCATACCCAACTCGAGCATCGCTGTCGGTTGGCCGGGCAAAAACCCGTACCGACCATCACTCCCGGTCGGCTGGAGGGTGTTGCAAGGGGCCGGTCGGCCGGAGCCCCGGTCGGCTGGTTTTTTTCATTTTTTTTTTTTGAAACGAAGGCAGAAAACCCGTATCGATGACCGAAGTCGGTCGGCTGGAGGGTTCCCCGTAGGGGCGGTCGGCTGAGGAGCCGGTCGGCTGGTACGAGCCCGTACCGAGAGTTGATTCTAGTCGGCTGTAGCATGTCTGGGGAGGCCGGTCGGCCGGTGACCCGGTCGGCTGAAAATTTTTTCCTTTTTTTTTTTGTCGAACCCATACCAACCGTCGACGTCGGTCGGCCGACGTGTGCACGGAAGGCCAGTCGGCTGGGACACCGGTCGGCCGGTTCAATATCCATGCTGGCGGTCGAAGTCGGTCGGCTGGAGGGCTTCCCGGAGGGCCGGTCGGCCGAGACTTCGGTCAGCTACAAAATTTTTTTTTTTTTTTTGCTCCGTTTCTTTGTTACAGTGGTTGGCTCGATCTCTATCAGTGATTTTGATCTTCACATACCGACATCTACCATCGACATGGAACCGACTTGGTCACTATTAGTGATTTTCAATTTTTGCATACCGGCTTCGACCATCGATATGGAATCAATGTTGGCCATTCATGGCTCTGTTTGAGGTTTTATATAGTACCTTAAATCCCATCACTAATCCAGTGCTTAGTATTAATCTTCCCATTAAACTTTTCTTAAGCATACTTAGCTTTCAAAGCTCATCTGACTGCTCTGGTAGAATATTTTGCCAAAAATTCTTCGTTTCTCTCCCAACATATCATGAGTTTTAACGACTCTTTCCGTCCTTAACAGATAACTTTTGCACCCTTTTCGTATTTAAACGGTACTTGACCTGTAAACGCGAACCGAGCTGTGTTTCAACCTGAGATTACAGGTCACCTTTTCCTTATAAAAGGAGGGGAGCATCCTTCATTTCTCTTCACTTCTTCACTTCTCAAACTTTCTTAAGTTCTAAAGCTCTTGAGTTCTCTAGTTTCCAAGCTTCCAAGTTCAAGCTTCAAGTTTCAAGATTCAAGGTTCAAGATGGCTGACAAGCAAGCTGCTGTCCCCCAACTCTCCATGGAGGAGGCTTTCAGAAAAAGGAGCATGGCGCGAACAATGAAAGGTAAGCTAAAACTCATGCCCCCTAAATATATTGAACGTCGATTTGAGTCTACGCTAGATTTGCTAAACACTATGGGAGAGTCATTCCCAAACAGCTTCAGCTTAGTTGCTTTTAATAGCCCTTCTAAATTAAGAAAGAAGGATGTTGAGAAGATTAGAAACACTTATGGCTTTCCAAACGCCATCAAAGTATGCCTTCCTAATCCAGGAGACAGAACCTGCAACTGGCATCCCGAAAGGATTTGCGTCATGAAAGGAGCATTGGAGGCGGGATTTAGGTTCCCCGTCCACCCATTTATCATCAGGTTCCTGGCAGAACTTCAAGTCCATCCTTGCCAACTTTACCCTAATTCTTGGAGGTTTCTGATCATTTTCTTGTTAAGATGCCACGAGTTGGAAATTCCTTGGAGTACAACCATGTTCAGAAGCATCTTCGCGGTCAAGAACTCTCCTGAGACTAAGCCGGGGTGGATCGGCTTTCAGCTTAGAAGCAATCACCCACTATAAAACCATCTTGACAGAAAAGAAACTCATTGAAGCTGGATTAAGCTTCCTTTCTTTAGAGGGTAATTTTTCTTTCATTCTACCATTATGAACTATGTTAGTTCTTATTCCAATGTTTTCCCTTCATTTTTCAGCTGCTGAGGAGATAGATAGCCGACCCAAAAATCAACCTCAAGTTACTAGAAGAATGATAAAGAAGGCGACAGAGCAACTGAACCCTCCTGACCGAAGGGTTCCTTCATTCCTAGAGGGATGTTCCAAAGGGGGGAAAAGGTCCCGTAACACTGGTGAGAGCATGAGAGTCCCTTTTGCCCCAGATTGGGGTATCTGCGAGCAAGACTCCATCTTAGGGAGTACCGATTTAGCCGTGTCCTGGTCCAGGCTCTCGATCACCGCCCCTGATCTCCTAACGGTAACGGCAGGGGACAAGGTTGATGAAGCTGAGCGCCTTGGTGCTCAAGCTCTTTATCAGGTACCAACTTTTACATTCGATCTCCTCATCTGCATTTTTTTTAAAGAAGATGTCTTACTAATTTCTCTATTACAGGCCAATGCTTATCTTCAGTCTGCTACTCATCAAGGCCGAGCCTATAGGGACAGCAATGAGGAACTGAAGATGGAGCAAGCAACGTTCAAGGAGCAAATCCAAGATCTGAACTCTAGAGTTGTTCGATCTGAGGCCAACAGCTTATCTTATCAAAAGCAACTTCACTCGCTTGGCAGGAAGAAACTTTCTGATGCAAACAAGATAATTGACTCGTATCGCAAGTCGGAGGATTTCATTAATTTTATGGACAAGCATGATGATGAGGTGCGGCCTTTTAACATGTCAGTTGGGTGGAACAAAGCTATTGACATTGTGAGCAACAAGTACCCTTCGGTAGTGAATCCAGCGGACTTCCCCTGCCCTACTTGGGCTGTTACTAGCGGAAATCAAGACGCAGATCCTGCGTCAGGCTCTGGGGGTAGACGTCGTCCTTCTGGTATGAGGAAGGCACCCAATGTTGTTAGCTCCAGTTCGACCTCTTCCCGTTCTGCTGGGAAGAAAGCTATGTCAGAGAGGGAAGCAGCTGCAAGGCGAGCTTTTCCCGGCAAGCAACTTCGTGCCAGAGTCGATTCATCAACCGAGACTTCAGAAGAGGAAGGGGACGCGGCAAAGAGAGGGAAGCAGCTGATGGAGATAGAGGCCGAAGAAGCTGAGGCAGATGAGGAGAGCTCCGGGGAAGAAAGCTCCGAGGAAGAAGAGGGCGAGGAGGTGGTGGAGGAATCCGCCGAAGAGTGAGTGGCCTTGCACGGCCTTGTTGGCCGCTTGTGGCTTTATGTTTTTCTGCTTTCAATCAAGGTCCTTCGGGACTTAACTTTTATTTGGTGATGTAATTTAACTTTGACCTTAGCCCCATGGGGGTGTTTATTATGCACTTGTTTCATTTCCACTTGTGTATCTTTATTTTCGTTACTTGGTCATCTTTGACTTGCACTCATCAGGTGCTTGGCACATAAATAAAATTACACAATCACAAATGGAAAACAAACTTGCATTAATAACTTGAAGCGGGTTCAACCCTTACATAAATACTCTATCTCCTACTGGGAGCAACATGCTCTGCAATGGTTTCATGGAACCTTATTTCTACTTCTCCTAATAGATGGATAAAAGCCAAGTCCTTACTAGGAAGGCTTACACATAATAAATCTTGAGGTTCACTGCATGCCAAGTTCGAGGTACCTCAACCCCATCTAACGTTTCCAGCTTGTATGATCCTCGTCCTAGCACCTTCTTAACTCGATACGGTCCTTCCCAGTTTGGGGCTAGCTTGCCTTTCTGGCCAACTCCTGAGGCTTCTATCTTCCTTAGAACCTAGTCACTTTGTCGAAAGAACCTCTCCTTAACCCTTTGGTTGTAGTGGAAAGATGCCTTCTTTTGATGCTCAGCGTTCCTGGCATTTGCTTCATCCCTGACTTCATCAATTAGATCTAGGGCGAGCCTCATGCCTTCTTCATTGGTCTCTTGTTCATATGCCTCAACCCGAGGTGATGTATGCATGATCTCTAAGGGCACCACCGCCTCGGCTCCGTAAGCGAGTAAAAACGGGGTTGCTCCTATTGTTACCTTACAAGTGGTGCGATATGCCCAGAGTATAGGTAATAGCTCATCCACCCAAGTGTTCCTTGAGCGTTCAACCCTATTCTTTAGTCCATCAAGGATAATTTGATTGGCTACCTCGGCTTGTCCATTAGCTTGTGGATGTGCTACTGAAGTAAAGCGAAGCTCAATAGCGTTTTCTTCACAATATTTTTTGAACTCTTCATTGTTGAACTGGGTTCCATTATCCGTTACAAGGATTCGTGGAATTCCATATCTGCAGATGATGTTCTCCAAAAAGAACTGAGCAACTTGCTTGGTGGTTATCTTGGCTAGAGGTTTAGCCTCAATCCATTTAGTGAAATAGTCAATGGCCACTATCAAAAACTTCATTTGGGCTGACGCCATTGGGAAAGGACCAAGTATGTCCATCCCCCACATGGAGAATGGTATGGGAGAGTTTACCGAGGTTAACATCTCAGGCGGCTGCCTTACAATGGGGGCGTGCTTTTGACATCGATCACACTTCTTGACATAACTTTGCGCATCTGCCAACATCTCAGGCCAATAGTATCCCAGACGAGTGATCTTGTGGGCTAGGGCTCTGCCCCCCAAGTGTTGCCCACAGATTCCTTCGTGAACTTCTTCCAGGGCTTCTTTAGCCTCTTGGGGCATTAAACACTTCAAGTACGGGATAACAAACGATCTCTTGTACAGGAGGCCTTCGATCAGGGCATATCTTGTTGCTCTTACTGACAGTTTTCGTGCCTCCAAGGAATTGTCAGGGAGCCATCCAGTCTCGAGGTGAGCTTTGATAGGATCAATCCAGCAACTTCCTACATCAATAGGTGCCACCAACTTGGAGTCGATAGTCGGGGCCTTCAAGACCTGGAAGTAGACACTCCCTGCATAATTCTCAATTTCAGAAGAAGCAAATTTAGACAAGGCATCAGCTTTAACGTTCTCTTCTCTCGGGATGTGTTCAACATAGCATTCCTCAAACTGAGTCATAACAGCTTTCACGACTCTCAGGTATTTTGCCATAGTCTCATCCTTGGCCTCAAATTCGCCATTCACTTGCGAAACTACCAGTCTTGAATCTCCACATACTTTGAGGTTCTTGGCCCTCATGACTCTAGCCAAGCCCAATCCGGCTATCAATGCTTCATACTCAGCCTCATTGTTGGTAGTAGGAAAATCCAACTTCAAAGCATACCCAACTGTGAATCCATCGGGGCTTTGCAGAACCAAACCTGCACCACTAGACTTTGTTTTTGATGCTCCATCAAAATAGAGCACCCAATATTCCTTCAGATCAGATACAAGTTCTTCATTTTTATCTCCACTTTCAGAGGTGGTTACTATCTCCTGCCCCCCGACTTCATGGTTGCCAATGGTGCATTCAACCACGAAGTCAGCCAATGCTTGAGCCTTAATGGCTGTCCGAGGCTTGTATGTGATATCAAATTCCCCTAACTCAACTGCCCACTTGATTAGCCTTCCACTGGCCTTAGGGCTATGCAATATGTTCCTCAATTGTTGGTCTGTCAAGACTTGAATTTTATGTGCCTGAAAATAAGGTCGCAATTTTCTCGAGGCTGTCAGCAATGCCAAAGCGAATTTCTCTATGGTTGAGTAACTCAATTCAGCCCCGTGCAAAACCTTGCTCACATAATAAATCGGTTTCTGAATCTTTTTCTCTTCTCGCACAAGAACAGCACTCAATGCTTGCTCAGATACCACCAGGTATAGGTAGAGAGTCTCCCCGGGACTTGGTTTGGCCAACAACGGGGCTTCAGCCATGTACTTCTTCAGCTGCTCAAAGGCCTCTTGGCTTTCTGTAGTCCACTCAAAATCTTTCACTTTCTTCAAGGCCTGAAAGAAAGGAAAGCACTTATCACCAGACTTGGAGATGAATCTCCCTAGGGCTGCAACTCGGCCAGTTAGCTTCTGTACATCTCGTATAGAGCGGGGTGGTTCCATGTCCAAAATTGCTTTGATCTTGTCAGGATTAGCCTCTATGCCTCTCTTCGAAACCATCAACCCCAAGAATTTTCCTGATCCAACACCAAAAGCACACTTGGCTGGATTCAACATCATCTCGTGGTGCCTCAGCACTTCGAATGCCTCTCTGAGGTGCTTAATGTGATCTGCTTGGCAAAGGCTCTTGACCAACATGTCATCAACATAGACCTCCATGGTTTTTCCAATTAGGTGGGCAAATATCTTATTCACCAGTCGTTGATAAGTAGCACCTGCATTCTTTAGACCAAAAGCCATAACAAGATAGCATAAAACACCAAAGTCTGTTATGAAAGATACCTTTGGGATGTCATCCTTGTGCATCTTAATCTGATTGTATCCACTGAAACCATCCATGAAACTCGGCATCTCATGTCCAGCCGTGGCATCTATCAACATGTCAATCCTTGGTAGGGGAAAACAATCCTTTGGACATGCATCATTCAGATCGGTAAAATCAATACACATCCTCCACTTCCCATTCGCCTTCTTGACCATCACAGGGTTAGCTAACCATTCGGGAAACTGAATTTCTTCAATGAAACTAGCTTCCAGCAACTTATCAACTTCTTGCTTAATGGCCTCTTGCCTTTCAGGAGCAAAATTCCTCTTTTTCTGTTTTACCTTCTTCCGTTCAGGATCAACATTCAACCTATGAGTTATAAGTTGGGGGTCAATCCCTGGCTTGTCAGCTGCTGTCCAAGCAAACACGTCACTGTTCTCTTGCAAGAACGTCGTCAACTCGCCCTTCAGGGGTTCCTTCAGAGATGCTCCTACATAAGTAACTTTCTCAGGGTCGCCTGGCTTTAGAGGTATGGGAACCAAATCCTCTGCTGGCTTCCCTCGGTGTTCATCATCATCACGGACATCCATGTCTTCAATCGGAAGTACCTGCCCCCCGATTCCATCATATCTCAGTGCGGACACATAACAGCTCCTTGCCATTTTCTGGTCACCTTTCTGTTCTCCCACTCCATTCCGGGTTGGGAACTTAATCTTCATGTGATAGGTAGAGGCAACAGCCTTGAACGCATGAAGTCCAGTCCTTCCCAGGATTGCATTGTAGGTAGAGGATGCCTTAATCACCAGAAAATTCAACATCTGAGTAGCCTCTCTAGGTTCTTGCCCAATAGTCATAGGTAACTGGATTGTTCCTTCAACTTTGGACTCAACTCCATTAAATCCATAAATCGGCATGTTGGACGGGGTCAGTTGAGAATCAGTATACCCCATCTTCATACATGCATCATGAAACAAAATATCAACAGAAGCTCCATTGTCTATCAAAACTCGTTTCACTTCCGAGTTCCCAATCACAGGGGTTATGACCAACGGGTCGTCATGGGGGAACTTCACCCCTTCAAGGTCAGAATCATCAAAACCAATTGCTATTTCGGTTCTAGCACGTTTCGGGGCTTCTCCCACGATGTGCATCACTTCTCTGGCATACGCCTTTCGAGAGTTTCGAGTTGTACCGGCCGCTGTCAGGCCTCCCCAGATCATGTTGATAACTGGCCCTCGGGGCTGTGTGTTACGATCACGATCATTATCCCTTCTTTCATTGTTTCTCCTATTGTAATCCCCTCTTTGGGTTCCATGATCTCCACCCTTTGTGAAATTATTCAGTTTTCCTTTACGGATCAAGAATTCAATCTCGTCCTTCAACTGTCTACAATCATCCGTGTCATGTCCCACGTCTCGGTGGAACCTACAGTATTGATCCTTGTTTCTCTTTGCGGGGTCACCCCTGAGTGGCTTCGGCCATCGGAAGTCCTTATCATTCTCGATCTCTAACAAGATTTGACTCCTAGGAGCATTCAACCTTGCATAGTCAGAAAATCTTGGTCCCATACTCTTCTTTGATGTTGACTCAGAGTCTTTGCTAGTACGGGGATACTTGTCCCTAGCATCATACTCCTGGTCTTGCTTCCGTTTCTTGGAGTCGTTGTTACCCCTACCATTGCCTCTCGCAGCTTCTTTCTTCATGCTATCCTCAGCTTTGATATACTTATCAGCCCTTCGCTGGAGCTCAGCCATGTTTTCGGGAGGATGCTTTGCCAATGACCTTTTAAAGAACTCGTCAGTGGTTTCGTGCTCCAGGGCTACCATGGCCACCTTATTTTCCAGATCAGTGATATTCAGCGTCTCCTTGGTGAACCGCTTGTGGTAATCCCTCAGATTCTCGTTCTTCCCCTGCACCACATACATAAGGGATGCAGAACTTTTTTCATGAACTCTCCCACTAATGAACTGGCTGACAAAGGCGGCACTCAGCTCTTTGAACGAGCCGATTGAGTTTGCATGTAATCGGCTATACCACCTTTGAGCCATGCCAGACAGGGTTTGAGGGAACGCCCTACACTTTAAGACGTCGCTCGCAGGCTGCAACAGCAGTGCATTTGAGAATGTCCTAACATGGTTTGCGGGATCGCCCGTTCCATCATAGGCCTTAATTGTCGGCATCTTGAACTTCCTTGAGATGCGAGCATTCATTACCTCCTCAGTGAACGGAGGTGTAGGATCATCAGGATCCCCAAGGGGCATCAGATCCCTAGGGTTACTTTTGGGGGTCTCCACCCTTGTCGATTTTTCAATCGGGGCTTCGGCCCTTCGTTGTCTCCTTGAGGGCCTCTCCAGATTTATAATGGGAATCCTCCCTGTAACTGGAGGAGGTTGAATCAGACCTCGCCTTGCTTGCTCTCTAGCAATATTATCCTTCAGCCTTTGGATCTCTGCCTCATGAGCCTTAATCCTTTCCTCAGCCGTTTGTGGAGGTCCATCATGGATTCTTTGGGACCTCCTTCGAGGTTCTTTACTAGCACGTCGCCTCCTCGGGGCTTCATCACGATCATCATTGTCATCCTCAGACGTTGAATCATCAGTATAGGGACCAGAGTAATCATCGTACTCCCGATCTCGGATCTGTAAGGCATGACCGCTCGGTCCAGGTTCCCTGTGTTGAGGGGGATAATTAGGCAGCCCATACATCGGGTTGGTATTCAAAGGGAGATCCGTGGTGTGGATCTGTACCCCCGGAGGTAGCGTACGACCAGCGCTATCAAGAGGAGAAACCACCATCTGAAGAGGGTTAGTTTCTTGGCTTTGAGGAATAGCCACAGGTAAAGTTCCCTCAACATGGGGAATCGTCCCTGAGGGTTGAGAGGTTAGAGGTTGAATGACCGTCCCTGTTGGTGGGGGTAATTGTCCTTCTTCAGCGGTGATGAGCGGATCAGAGATAGCAGGTGGAGCAGAGCTAAGGGGTATGGCCTCAGTCGATGTTGTTCTTCGTGTTTGAACCATGGTTGATGTTTTCATCCCACAGACGGCGCCAAATGTTGTGGAATAAAAACTAGTTTACGATTTGTAATTAATGCTAGGGTGGTTGAGCTTCGAGCTTTAATGGCTGCTTCTGCGTTCGAGACTGATCGGTCCTCACAGAATGCCTACGTATCTCTGTATTAGAGAATCAAGCCAAGAAAACGTAGTTCTGAGAATGAGGGGTCAGGCCCTTTATATAGGGTGAGAAGCCTTATAATTATGGTAGGATTCAGAGACTTGGTGGACAAGTCTTTGAGGAAGGTTCTAGATCTATTCCATATAGGAATCAGTTTCCATATTGAATTGGATGCCTTGGTGGATAAGTCTGAAGGGGATATTATCCTTATCCAACTCTTATTTGCTGAGCTGTTTATTACCCTTAATATTAATTACGAAATTAATATTTAAAATAGGATTTTGGACCCTGTTGGTGGGCCCCACGTTTGGACCATATCGGGTCTAATTAATGCAACACTAAATGTGTCTTTAGGGCTTATTTTTAGCCCATATCAGTATTAGTTGAAATTTGAAAGCAAAATTGTGTAAGTATAATATTTTCTTATTTTGCTCAATATAATAATTTTTTAATTATTTTGACAACACCATTTTCAACTTTTTTCTCATTTACAAATTTTTTTAACCTTTAAAATTAAACTTAACTTTTTTTTTTTCCAAATAAAATATACATACATATATACACCTACCTAAAAAAATGTGCCCTAGTAAAATGGAGTGCCCTGTGCGATCGAACATGTCGCACATGCTCAGGGCCGGCTCTGCTCTTGGAACAATTGATAATAACTAAATCAAATTAAATCGATAGAACCTGTCTCCTTGTGGTACGACCCGCTTGCCATTTTGTACTAGAAATAGACACTGTGTGCTTGCGGTAGATATAATTTGACATATCAAATCACATGATCAATTTCTTAACCATCGACTTTGATATCACTTCTTGGGTCGCGCAACATCGCTTTTAACTCCACATTATTATGATATTGTTCACTTGTTGGGCCGCGCAACACCCGTTAACTCCACATTAGTGTGATAATTATCTGTTCTTCCCAAAAGACCTTATACTAATGGAGTTGTTTGGCTGATTATGTTCAAAATAATTCTTTTTTATCTTATCAATATGGGACTTGGGTTGACACTCACTCTACAATTATTTGATTACAAAATGCAGTTAGCATTGGAGTATAAAATTTAGCACCAAAAATATCATTTTTTAACAATAACTATAACCATTTTACTTTACATTTAGTATTGGACTTGCTCGCATCGTATCCCGTGGCATATATGCCTCTTTAGAAATTTGAACTCTGTTTTGGTAAATGGCCTTCATCTGAAATCAAACCTCTCATCATTCTTGAAATCACAAACTTTCTCGCTATTGCAAGCGTTCTGAGGCATATGAACGCTACAAGTGTTTCACAAATGAAGCTCTGTCCCACCCTTCTCGCTAAGGTATCTTAATTTTACATAAAACTTTTAAGATGTAGACCATAATTGATTGGTTGGCATACACTTGTGATTTGTGCAAAAACATAAGGAGTGGATAAATAATTTCCCTCTATAGTGAGTTAGTAACATCCGGTTGGTTTGGATCGAATTGATCTTACTAGTCAAATTGTCCTTTTTTGTTTGGTTCTAAGAGATTCACCATGCTGCAAAATTTCTCAATTTTACTTTAAACTTCTAATTCTATAATAATTAAAATGCTAAAAATACCAGAGCATTGCAAACTTAATAATCAAAGCACAGGATCTATAGCTTTTGGTAAAGAGTTCAGCAATAGATAATAGATGTTGAAAATCTTAATTAACTAATCCAAGAAACCAACTAAGATATCATCTCACTGCAGAAAGAATTAAAACACAGATAGTGATATTAACGATAATAATAAGAATAAATCCCAACTAGAACAAGCTACTAGTCCTAGCAGTGTCCATAATGACCCATAGGGGGACCAAATGGACGTGGAGGCCCAAAGTATCGA
Source organism: Saposhnikovia divaricata (assembly GCA_036435485.1). Taxonomy (NCBI): domain Eukaryota; kingdom Viridiplantae; phylum Streptophyta; class Magnoliopsida; order Apiales; family Apiaceae; genus Saposhnikovia; species Saposhnikovia divaricata. Next base: position 21,557,801 of record JAZHRN010000131.1, read on the forward strand.
CGTGGGGGACCAAAGTGCTGATGTGGACCAAACTGGCCCCACGGTGCTGGTGCCGGCGAAAAACGCTGCCAAGGAGGTGGTGCAGGAGAAAAATGTCGGTGTGGCACCGGAGGATAGTGGCCATGACCATATGGTGGCGGATAGTTAGCATAATGTGGCGGTGGTACAGACATGTGTCGCATCCCCGGGTGGTAAGATGGCGCAACAACTGCATGGGGGTGATAGCCAGGGTCGTAGTACATATCTTGTGATCCATAATAGTCATCATACATATCATCATCAAAGTTGTACTTAACCATCTGAATATTCCTTAAACGCGGATTCTGAATCGAGTATCCTGCACCAGGCATCATATATGGAACCATGGCACCTGCAGCTAATTCTTGGGGTGGTTTAGGTTTCGATGCTTCCGCTGCTGGTGGTGGTGCTGCGGCTGCTGGTTTCTTGCCAGACGACTGCGTATACAAAACATATAATCCATTAGGAAAACTCTTCTACATTACTATAGTAGCATGCAAATTCAGAACACAAACATGCGATTTGTACCATATTTTTGTGTTAAGTATCTCATTAAAAGAATTAAGCGCAACAGTATCACTCGATCCCTTAATTATGTGTAAATCAGCAAATTTTAAACACGGACTATGTTAAAACTTTGTACACAAGATCACTCCACCCCAACCTAATAAAATCAAACCAAACATACTCAGTATATATATTCGACTCCATAAATTCGAGTACATAGGTATCAAGAACAGAGATGAACAGAAGACGATACCTTTTTAAGAAAACAAATAGGCATGGAAGAAGATAACTTGTAGAGTCAAACCAATGTTGGTACAAGAATGTTTATATATCTCAGAAACAAATATTTATATAATGACCATTTATTTCTCATAAGGGCCAAGAACGTGTATAACTTAGGCAAATAACGTAGAGAATATGGGAGCATTGTATATAATACCCACGCAATTTTATGTATGGAAAGTTGCTTTGTTTGGGAAAAAGGAATCATGTCTGTTTATGTCAATCATAATATCGTAATACCTAAGTTTTACTATTAAGGGAAAATTTAATACCATGAGATACATTACTTAATTTACGGTTCAACACGATCTTAGCATTCGTCGTTATGGCTAGGCTCATATAGATAGCTAATGAATAATTGTAACTATACTATATTTAATTTAACATTCATTATTCGTGGCTGTCGAATTTTTAAAATTTAAAGGAAAAGAAGAGGAAACTTTCATGATTTATTTTCGTGCAGAATATTTCTTTATAGGTTTGCAAATTTATCTCTGAAATAGTTCTAGATCATGGATTTGTATTTTCTAACCGAGGCATGTTGAACGAGCCCGGAAGAAAAAGAGGTGAATTGATTTTTGGGCTGGCATGATCTTTTTTTGGGCCATTTAAAGTTTCTTTTACCCATTTATGGGCTCAGTGATTATTTGTGGACATTATTAAATTACTATTAAAATAATTTCTTAGCCATCTTTTTATCATTGTAACCCCAAATTGGTATTCAAAAATTGCTCCAGAATGATGTGACATGGATGAATTGGATGTATGAAGGATTTTAATTGGTGAGAATGATATGATCGTGGAGGATCCATTATAATTATAATCAATACACGTGTAATTTGGGAAAAAAATTGGGGTTCAATTCGGAATATCTACAATTATTCTTGTAATATAGCCATCATTGTCAAAACAGTCTAGTCTAGTCTAGTCTAACAAACGGCAATCTTCTCGTTATTTATTTGTTGGATTATTTGATTACTCAAATTTTCAAGATTTCCATTTTTAACATCATAAATTACAATTAAGAAAGTGAATTTGCTAAAAAAATGGTTAAAATGCCAATGGAAAACCATACAAATAAAGTAGGGATAAATATTTCTCTTATTGTTTAAGTTCTCGATTCGATACTAATTCGATTCGAGATTTAATTCGATTTATAAGTTGCGATTTATAAGTTGCACCATGATTGTAAAAATCGGTAATCGGTATAAATCGGTTGAGGTACCGATTTAAGATTAATGGGATAATCGGGAATTAATCGAAATGATTAATCGGAGCATTAATCGAATATTATAATAATATATTAATATTTAATATATTAATCTAATTTATTATTAAACATATCATTTTAAATAAATTCATAGGATTAATCAGATTTCAAAAAACGAATTGATTGATTACTTTACAAAAAATTAATCGGAGATTAATCAATTAAATCGAAAATTTTTAGAATCGTGGTTGCACCATATATACACACTCATAACTCTTCATTTAATGTTAAGATTAAGGGCAAACATGGAAAGAAATTACATAATTAATTCTTTCTTAATATGTGTGTTTTTTGCAAATGTGCCAACTAAAAAGGGACGGAGGGAGTAATAAATAAATGGAAACTAAAAACTTGAAGTCGTGGGTACGGAGGTGATAGGGTTTTGGGGTTTGTGTCACCCTATTATATAATTGACTCAACTATTAATATTTTAAGATGAAAATACGCAAAATCGGGAGGTGCTTTCAGCGCCGTTAAACTTTAGATTTTATTAAGAGCCTATTTGGCTCGACCTCCTTAAAGGAGCTTTCGACTTTCAGAAGGAAATGTTATGTTTGGGTACATGGGTTTAAAGCCGGTTTTAAGTTAAAAAATTGCTTTAAGCCATAATTTCTATTTAGGTACTTTTGACTTATGACTTGTGATTTATGGATTTTTTTTATTTTTTTTTTTTTTTACAATTCTTGTAAAGCTTAAATATCATGAATTTAAATTTTTTTAAAGTCAAATTTCACTTTAAGCCAAAATTATTAAACCCTCATTTAACTTTAAGTAAAATTACCCAAACACTTTCATTCAACTTAAAGTAAAAAACTTTACTTTCTCCTTTAAGTTAAAAATACCCCCATTAAGTCAAAAGTAACTTATTTTAAGCAATCCCAAACACCCTCTAAATCAGGCTAGACCTTGTAGCGTTTATGCACAAATTTATACAATATTTTTTGCAATTTATTTTCTGTGGTGTTTTATTCTTCCTTCTCTCTCATGAGACGTCCATTTCTATCACTTTCTGTTTCTTCCCTTGTTTCATTTCGACATTACTTACTGTAGATATATAGAAATATGTGTACTTTTAGGTTTTTTACCGTTTGTATTATTGTCTTATCCATACCTCTATCAAAAACTATCGAATTTACTCTCTTTAAATCACTCACAAAAACAAATCAAAATTGATAATCACGGAGTTTTTATTGTCGGTTGGGGAAGGAAGCGTCGATTGTTAAGTTTGATGGGAGTCAAGTTTGATGGGAGTGGGGAGAGGTTTTTTATGGTTATGGATGAGAAAGTTTCGATTCATATGTCGGAGGATACTATATTGGTTTTGGAATTGGAGGGGCAGAAACAATGATTTGGTTTTCGTTGCGGTGTTCGTTGCTATCAGGTTTGCGTTATGGATCATAGTAGGGATATTGTTCATCGTTGTGTTAGCAGTTTTAGCAGTTCAGATGAAAGGTCGTTACGGAGGCACGGGGTACGAATGGCTACTTTGAATTTCTGGTTGATGTACTACTAGAAAAAGAAAATAGATGTTGCTTGTATTCAATTCGAGGTAAGTCCTGTGTGTATCATGCCACGGGCTAAGGTATTGTCCAAAACATCATTCATTTTTAATGCACTAAGCCGGGGGTCTGCACGGAAACAGCCTCCCTACTTTCAGGGTAGGGGCAGGGTCTGCGTACAATCTACCCTCCCCAGACCCCGTTCTAAACGGGATATACTGGGTATGTTTGGTTTGGTTTGGTTTGGTTAGGCTAGACCTTGTAGTGTTTATGAACAAATTTATACAATATTTTTTGCAATTTTAATAATCTGATTTTTCTTTTTCTTAATTGCTCAACATTACAAGGTAAGATACTATCCTAATTCCTGTTTCTTGATGCTAAGATAAAAATGACACCTATTGCAAACAAATTTCCGAAAGTTGTCCAGTTTCTCACTGGAATGGAAAAATCCTAATTAAAACCTAGGTAAATATAATCACATGGTATAATTTTTGTATAAGAATATTGTTGTATTATTGTTAGGGTTGTAAATGAGTTGATGTTGTGGAATAAAAACTAGGTTATGAATCGTATTTAATGCTAGGGTTGGTGAGCTTCGAGCTTTAATGGATGTTTCCGTGTTCGAGATTGATCGGTCCTCACAGAGTGCCTACGTATCTCGTTATTGAGAATCAAGCCAAGACGTAGTTTTGAGAATGAGGGGTCAGGCCCTTTATATAGGCTGCGAGAGCCTTAGAATTATGGTAGAATTTGAAGACTTGGCGGGCAAATCACCTCCTTGAGGAAGGTTTTAGACTCCTTCCTTGTAGGAATCAGTTTCCATGTTGAATTGAATGCCTTGGAGGCTAAGTCTGGCAGGAGTAGACGAGTAGTATCCTTATTTGACTCTTATTTGCTGAGCTGCTTATTACCCTTAGTATTAATTAAAAAATTAATATTTAATTATGGTTTTGGGCCTCGTAAATGGGCCCCACGTTTGGACCATACTGGGTCTAATTAATGTCACATTAAATGTGTCTTTAGGGCTTACTTTTAGCCCATATCATTTGCCCCCCAACTTCTAGGAAAACTGATCAGGTTTTCCTTGAAGTTTTAATGGCCTTTTTCGAGACTCGGGTCAGGGTTTATTGTTATACACTAGTACTGTCATGAATATCGTCTTGGTGTAAAGCGTGGAGCGACCGACGCGTTTACGACAACGTTAAACGACACTAAACGGTGTTAAACGGCACTAAACAGCGCTAATCAGCCTTAAACGACGTTTAAACAGTGTTAAACGATGCTAAACGATGTTAAACGGTGCTAAAGAGCACTAAACGGCACTAAACGGCGCTAAACAGCCTTAAACGACATTTAAACGATGCTAAACGGCGTTAAACGGTGCTAAACGGCACTACACTTTAACTTTGTCCTCGTACTGATTTTCACGTTTAGTACGTCAAGATTGAAGTTAAATACCAACTTACAGACCCGGACTGAAAATCAACCTTAATCAGCCAAAAAACTCGAGGACCAGGACCACATATCACCCGTGGTTGGCTGGAGCTCCGGGCGAGCCGAAGCTCCCCTGGTGGCGAGGTCGGCTGCTGGTGGTCGGTTGACGCTCCTTCGGGGGCCGTGGTCGGTTGCTGGTCGGCTAACCGTGGTCGGCAGCGGCCCTCCGGGTGTCGTGGTCGGCCACTTGTGGTTGGAGCTACGGAACCCGGACCAAAAACCAATTGTGGTCTTAGAAGTTATGGACCTTGGACCTAAAATCATCTGTGGTCTTAGAAGTTATAACCTCAATGTTGATCATTGAATCACAACTTACTAGTTTGGTCATTCGTGACTTTTAGTGAGATTACTCCTAAACTTAGGTTAGCATTGCTAATCCCATGTTTAAGGCTAATCTCCTTATTAAGTTTCTTAAATGTAATCAGCCTTTCGAAGATCATCTGTTTTGCAATTTCAGCAAATATATCTGTCGTTTCTTCTCTGACCTATATGAATTATAACGATTCTTTCCGTATAAAATGGGTAGTTTCTGTCCTTTTTTTATCTATAAACGATAGATGACCTGTAAACGTGACTCAAGCTGTGTTTTAACCTGATGTAGCAGGTCATGCCTCTTCTATAAAAGAGGAGGGGTGGCTTTCATTTCATTTCACTTCTTCACTTCAAAGCTTTCAAGTTCTTAAGCTCTCTCTAGTTTTCTAGTTACAGTTGAAGTTCAAGATTAAGCTTCAAGATCAAGTTTCAAGTTCAAGTTTCAAGATCAAGTTCAAGATCAAGATGTCAGAAGGCAAACGCCCAACTGCTCCCCCGGTCTCCATGATTGAAGCAATGGCCAAAAGGAGCAAGATGAGAACCACCAAAGGTAAGGAAAAAATAAAACCCCCTTCATATGTTGAACATCGGCTTGAATCCTTGCTAGATCTACTAAACATTATGAGGGAAGCATTCCCTAATAATTCGAGTTTAGACTCCTTTCATAGTCCATGTATGTTGAAGGAGCAAGATGTCAGGGAAATCAGGAAGACATACCATTTTCCAAGTGCCATTAAGGTTCGTCGTCCAAGCTCAACAGACAGAACCTGTAACTGGCATCCTAAGAGGATCTGTGTCCACCGGGGCGCCCTAGATGCTGGGTTCAGATTCTCGGTCGATTCCTTCATTATCAAATTGCTGGCGGAGCTTCAGATCCACCCTTGTCAGTTGTACCCCAACGCCTGGAGGTTTATCATTATTTTCATAATAAGATATCGACAGTTGGGAATCCCATTGTCTACTACGATGTTCCGGACTATTTTCGGGGCCAGGAACTCTTCTAACTGCAAGAAAGGATGGATCAGTCTTCAACATCAATCCAAACTTCCATACATAGTGAATTCTTTTTCCTTTCCAGATACACATCACCACTGGGAAAGGGAGTTTGTGATCCTTGAGTGGGAAGGTGGTGATTGGGGTAACTTCTTTGTAAAGAGGTTTGGATCCGTGGAAGATAGTTCACATATCGTGTGTGAACTTAATGATTCAGAATTACTAGATCGAGATAGGCTTCTTGCTGATGATGGTCGCACCCATTACAAAACTTTTTTGAATGAAAAGAATCTTGTTGAAGCTGGCCTCAGCTTTCTTTCTATTGAGGGTAATTTTCTTTATTAGCTATTTTGAACTCTATTTTGTTCTTATTCCGATATTTTTCCTCTTTGCATTTCAGCTACTGAGGAATTGGACAACCGTCCGGAGAATCAGCCAACCGTGACTAAGAGAATGAAGAAGAAGGCTGAGGCATTGCTGAATCCTACCAGACCTCGTGTTCCTAACTTCTTGGAGAGCTGCTCTCATGGTGGGAAAAGGTCCTGAAATGCTGACGGGGATGTCAGGACCCCCTTCATTCCATCCTGGGGGATCTGCGAACAAGACTCTGTCCTGGGAGATCCTCATATAGCCTTGGATTGGTCCAATCTTTCAATCACTCCTCCCGATCTTGTGACTTTGAATGCGGGCGACAAAATGGAAGAATCCGAGCTCATGGGGGCTCAAGCTATGTATTAGGTAGACACTCCCTCTTATGGGTTCGGCGCTCTTACTAATCTTGGCTTCATAAATGCCTTGTGTCTTATCAGCTTCTCCATTGCAGGCCAATGCTTATTGTTAGGCTATTTTTTGTCAAGGTCGGGCCTTTAGAGATGAGAATGTAACTTTGAAGAGTGACCAAGCAAGGTTTAAGGAAGAAGCCCTGGACTAGGAATCCAGGGTTGTTCGTGCTGAGGCGGACGCTTTATCCTATCAAAAGCAACTTGCTTCTTTGGCCAGAAAGAAGGCATCTGATGCTGATAAAGTGATCGAGGCCTATCATAGGTTAGAAGATTATCTCAAGTTCATGGATGACCATGAAGACGAGGTACGGCCCTTTAATATGTCCGTTGGATGGGGCAAGGCTATCAATGTTGTAAGCTATAGGCATCCTTCTGTTGTTATCCCTACGGACTTTCCTTGCCCTGACTAGGCTGATTCCGGCTCTGGGGTTCCAACTGTTTCTCAACCATCTGGCTCTGGTTCCAAGAAGGCTGTTCCAGCTGCTAGCCATGACTCAGGCTCCTCGGGCTCTTGTGGGAAGAAGCCCATGCCTGCAAGAAGAGATGGAATGATTCGACATCCGATCCCCGGAAAGAGACTGATCCGGAACGAAAACAGCTCCTCCTCTAGCTCTTCCTCTGGCGCAGTAGAGGTAGAGAGGACTGGGGCGCAAGTGACAGCTGAAGATGGTAGCGGCTCTGATGATGATTCGGACGAGGAGGGAGAGCTCTGAAGATGCTACACAGGAGTAGGTGGCCTTGCATGTCCTTGTTAGCCGCTTGTGGCTTTATCTTTAGTTAAGGTCCTTCGGGACTTATCTTTTATTTGGGTCTGTAACTTAAACTTTAACCTTAGCCCTTCGGGGCACTTTTATTTATGCATTTATTTCCCATCATTCGTATGTTCTTTTACTTTCGGTACTTGGTCATTCTAGACTTACACTCAACAGGTGCTTGGTACATAATTAAAATCACAGAATCATAGAATGGAAAACAAACTTGCATTAATAGTTGGGATGGGTTAAACCCTTACATAGATAACTACTGTCCTACTCGGGGCAATAAGCCCTGGAATGGTTTCATCGAACCTTATTTCTACTTCTCCTCATAAATAGATAAAAAGCTAAGTCCTTGTTAGGATAGCTTAAACGTAATAAATCTTTAGGTTCAAAGCATGCCAAGTGCGAGGCACTTCATTCCCGTCCAATGTCTCTAACTTGTAGGATCCTCATCCTAGCGTCTTCCTAATTCGATAAGGCCCTTCCCAGTTGGGGGCTAGCTTCCCTTTCTGGCCAACTCCGAAGGCCTCTATCTTCCTTAGAACCAAGTCACCTTGTCGAAAGAACCTCTCCTTAACCCTTTGGTTGTAGTGTAAAGATGCTCTCTTTTGATGCTCCGCATTCCTGGAATTTGCTTCATCCCTAACCTCATCAATCAGATCAAGGGCGAGCCTCATGTCTTCTTTATTAGTCTCTGGTTCATACGCCTCAACTCGCGGTGAATCATGCATAATCTCCAAGGACACAACTGCCTCGGCTCCGTAAGCCAGCAAGGACGGGGTTGCTCCAGTTGTCACCTTACAAGTGGTGCAATACGCCCAAAGTATAAGCAACAACTCATCCACCTACGTGTTCCTAGAACGTTCGACCCTCTTCTTCAGTCCATCAAGGATAATTCGATTGGCGACCTCTACCTGTCCATTTGCTTGTGGGTGTGCTACTGAAGTAAAACGAAGCTCAATAGCATTCTCCTCACAATATTTCTTGAACTCTTCGTTGTAGAACTGTGTCCCATTATCCGTCACAAGGATTTGGGGGATTCCATATCTGTAAATGATGCTCTCCCAAAAGAACTGGGCAACTTGCTTGGTGGTTATCTTGGCCAAGGGCTTAGCCTCAATCCACTTGGTAAAGTAGTCGATGGTTACTATCAGAAACTTCCTTTGTGCTGAAGCTACAGGGAAAGGACCAAGTATATCCATTCCCCACATTGCGAATGGGATAGGAGAGTTAATTGACGTTAACATCTCAGGCAGCTGCCTTACAATCGGAGCGTGCTTTTGGCACCTATCGCACCTCTTGACATAATTATGCGCATCGACCAACATCTCTGGCCAGTAGAATCCCAAACGAGTAATCTTGTGAGCTAGGGCTCTGCCCCCCAAGTGTTGCCCACAGATTCCTCCATGAACTTCTTCCAATACTTCCTTTGCCTCTTGGGGCCTTAAGCACTTAAAGTATGGGATGACAAACGACCTCTTGTAAAGGATACCTTCGATCAAGGCATATCTCAATACTTTCACTGACAGCTTTCGTGCCTCCAAGGCATTGTCAGGGAGCCATCCGGTTTCAAGGTGAGCTTTGATAGGATCTATCCAGCAGCTTCCTACATCAATCGGTGCTACCAACTTAGAGTTGATGGTAGGGGCCTTCAAGACCTGGAAGTAAACACTCCTTGCATAATTCTCGATCTCAGAAAAAGCGAACTTAGACAGGGCATCACCCTTAACGTTCTCTTCTCTCGAAATATGCTCCACATAGCACTCATCAAACTGAGTCATAACAGCTTTCATGACTCTCAAATACTTTGCCATAGTTTCATCCTTGGCTTCAAATTCACCATTCACTTGCGATACTACTAGTCTTGAATCCCCACAAACTTTGAGATTCTTGACCCTCATGATTCTGGCCAAGCCCAACCCGGCTATCAAGGCTTCATACTCAGCTTCGTTGTTGGTTGTCGAAAAGTCCAACTTCAAAGCATACTCAACTGTGAACCCATCAGGGCTTTGTAAGACTAAACCTGCACCACTAGATTTTGTTTTTGATGCTCCATCAAAATAGAGCACTCAATATTCCTTCAGATCAGGTACAAGTTCTTCATCTTTATTTTCACCTTCTTGGTTGGGTACTACCTCCTGCCCCCTGACTTCTTGGTTGCCAATATTCAACCACGAAGTCAGTTAATGCCTGAGCCTTGATGGTTGTTCGAGGCTTATACGCGATGTCAAATTCTCCATGTTCGATCGCCCACTTAATCAACCTTCCACTAGCCTTCGGGCTATGCAATATATTCCTCAACTGTTGGTCCGTCGGGACTTCAATCTTATGTGCCTGGAAGTACGGTCGTGGCTTCCTCGAGGCTGTTATCAATGCCAAAGCAAACTTCTCGATGGGAGAGTAATTCAACTCGGCCCCATGCAACACCTTGCTCACGTAGTAGATGGGTTTCTTAACCTTATTCTCTTCAATGAGGATGGCACTCAATGCTTGTTCAGATACCGCCAGTTATAGATAAAGAGTCTCTCCGGGACTAGGTTTGGCCAACAACGGGGCTTTAGCCATGTATTTCTTCAGCTGTTCAAAGGCCTCTTGGCTCTCAGGAGTCCAATCAAAATTTTTCACCTTCTTCAATGCCTGAAAAAAAGGCAAGCATTTATCACCAGACTTGGAGATAAATCTCCCCCGGGCTGCAACTCGGCCCGTTAACTTTTGCACGTCTCGTATAAAGCGGGGTGGTTCCATATCCAGAATCGCTTTGTTCTTGTCAGGGTTGGCCTCTATGCCTCTTTTTGAAACCAACAAACCCAAAAAATTTCCTGATCCAACGCCAAAAACACACTTGGCTGGATTCAACATCATCTTGTGGTGACTCAACACTTCAAATGCCTCTCTGAGGTGCTTAATGTGGTCTGCCTTGAATAGGCTCTTGACTAACATGTCATCAACATAGACCTCCATGGTTTTTCCAATCAGATGGGCGAATATCTTATTCACCAGTCGTTGGTAAGTAGCGCCTGTATTCTTTAGACCAAAAGCCATAACAAGATAGCAGAAAACACCAAAGTCAGTTATGAAAGATACCTTTGGGATGTCATCCTTGTGCATCTTAATCTGATTGTAGCCGCTGAACCCGTCCATGAAGTTCAACATCTCATGTCCAGCTATAGCATCTATCAATATGTCTATCCTTGGCAGGTGAAAATACTCCTTCGGGCATGCATCATTCAAATCAGTGAAATCTATACACATCCTCCACTTCCCATTTGCCTTCTTGACCATCACAGGGTTAGCCAACCATTCGGGAAACTGAATATCTTCAATAAACCCAGCTTCTAAGAGCTTGTCAACTTCTTACTTAATGGCCTCTTGCCTTTCAGGAGCAAAATTACTCTTCTTCTGTTTTATTGTCTTCCGTTCAGGATCAACATTCAAGTTGTGAGTTATGAGTTGGGGATCAATCCCTGGCATATCAGCTGCAGTCCAAGCAAACACATCACTGTTCTCTTGTAAGAATGCTGTCAACCTGCCCTTCAAGGGTTCCTTCAAAGAAGCTCCAATATACGTAACCTGTAAGAACCCCAAATTTTGGATATAATTAAAACTTTTTATTATGTACTGAGGTATTGGTGAATAGTGATTAGGACTACGATGTAACGATTGAGATAATGAATGAAAGGAATAGATTTGGATTCAAATGTTTATATGCCATGAAGAATACTATTGGTTGACACTTTAGATAAGAATTATCTATCTCCTAGGGAATTGAGATTTGATAATTCTAAAGGAGAATATTGTTCTTATGTCATCCAAATCGATATCCGTTATTGGTCCAGTGGGTCCGTAAAATGGTTAAGGAACGATCGAAAGAGATCAGGGACAATTGTACAACCCTAAGAGGATGAGTAAAGAAAAATTGATGAATAGTGATTTTGGGTGGACATAGGAATATTATTAGACGACGCGATATATAAGTATCCGGAACGAAATTCTGAGTTCGTATTAGTGATCCAGGGGGAAAAAGAGTGTATGTAAAAGCTGTCGGATTCTGAAAAATAGCACTTTTATTTTCCCCGATATTTCCCTGGACACTGAAAGACTTAAAGAATTATTGAAGGGATTTAAGGAATATAGGTTCAAGAATTATAAAAGAGAATTGAAAATGATGGTGTAAATATTAAGACGGTTTCCAGTAAAACCCTAACTAGAAATTTTTGAGATATTTCTCCGAACGATCAATGAATTGAGCAATAATCGGACAAAGAAACAAGAAAGGAATCAAGATACATGCATGTGCAAAAGGATAAGATCAAGTAACTAAGTAGTTACATGAGCAACTAGTATACTTAGCAAGTTAAACCAAGTACTTAGCAAGATTACACCATCCTACCACTAAATATCAACACATGTCTCTTGGATTGCATCATGCATGACCACACCACCTTTAATAAAGCTACTTTAGCTAGATATTATCAAGATGAGGTGTATTATGCAAGAGAACCAAGCAATCAAAGATCAAAATCTCCATTCTCTCCATTTTGTTCAAACTGCCCAGCAGAACACCCTCAAAGAAGAAAATTCATATCTCCATTTCTATCCATGATAAAATCACCAAATTTTGACCACAGCCTCTCCACTCCATGGGCAATATTCGCTCAAAATTTCATGGCAATATAATGTGTATAGCCTAGTCAAATCTCCTCCCCAAGTTGAAGAAATCAAACTGCCCTGTTCTTGACAGTTTCTGTCCAGCGGAAAAAGGGGGCTCAAAACCCTATCTAGGAAGCTTCAAATTTGATGAAATAGGACTCAAAACAAATCTTATGAAGATTCAAAGATGTGGTAAAAATTTGAGAGCCAAAATCTTATTTTTCAATTTTCTATGATTTTTACAAGTTTAGGATGTAACTTTCAAGAAACTAACTTTGTTTTTCTTGATTTCTTGGATGATCTAAGCTTGGTTAAGGTTGTACAAGGATTATTCAAGGCTTAGTAAGTGCATACACACCCAAGGAAGGTATAACACTCTTGAAACCCTAGGCCTTACTTTGAGTTTAATGATGTTCTTGATGAGTTTTTAGATTAGTATGATTATGGTGATGATTAAAGCATGCTTATGTAGTGATTTGTTGATATAGGAGGATATATAGTTTAGATGAATGGAAAGGCATTGCTTGGCCTTAGTTCATGGTTAAATAACATGTATATGTTGTTTGGAGTGGAAACTATGATTATTGGAAAGTTTGGAATTTGGAAATATTCGATTTATAGCCGTCGTAATGCCGAATTTTTGTTAACACATAGAAACCAAGAATGGTAGTTAATGTAGGTTCCTGACCTTGATAATATTATGACTGGTCCTTGTAGATCTCGAGCCATAGATTGTTTTGGCATGAGAATCGAGACATTCCGACTTACGGTTTAGGAGTTATGGTCAAATTACTAAAATTGGTTCGGAACCATAAGTAAAAGTTCGTAACTTCAATTGAACCCTCGTAAAACATGTTACTCAGTGGCGAATCTTGGTAAATAAATACTAGGGGTCATAAGGAAGGTATGAAAGAAAACCACATGTCAAACGGATCGTTTTCCGATTTTATAAAAATGTTCGAATCAAGGTTAAACGCGAACGAACCCCTTAAAAGTATAACTTTGGTTATAACTTCGAAAACGAACGATAAAACTCGAGGTATAATCTCGGTTCATAATCGATCGACTTTAGAACTTATACGACTTAAGTATATACCGAGTGTGGGTATGATGACATGTTACTTAAGGAATATTATTTCGATTATTCCTTTAAAGTTTTGATTACTAAATGAATATTATTTGGATATTCATTTAGAAGATTATTTATTAAATGAATATTATTTTCAAATATTCATTTAAGGTTTGACTTATTTATTGAATATTTATTTAAATATTTATTTGAGTTTAACTATTTAATGAATATTATTTCGAATATTCATTTAAGTAGGGATTTATTTAGTAAATAATTCCATATATTCATTCGAGGATTACTTACGAGCAATATTATGAGTTAATAATATTCCGTAATTATTATTGAGTTAATAAATATTCTCAGAATATCTATTTAATTCTTTTAAATTCTTTTTAAAATGATTTATATTATTCGGAGATTACCTTTCTCCTCCAGATATTATGTAAAATATTTCGAAGTCTTGTTACGACTATTTTATCAAGGAAAGGTTCCCAACTCTTTTATTTTTCATTTAAATCTAGCTTAAAAGGATTTAAATGCTCGCTCAAACTTCCATATTATAGGGGAACCTACTTGAGCAAGGTTATTTATCTTGTTGACTTCCTGGTCATAATTTATCCTTTTCACTCGCAACTTGGTTGCTATGGACTCATTAAGTCTGTGTGTACCTTCTCATCATTCGAGGGGTAAGATTGTTGGAACAAGTTGATATCCATTAACAAGCAAAAGCTTGGGAAATTTTGGTGAATTTTCCTTTCCAACTAGATACGACTACTTTGTGGAGTCTTATCAACAAGTATTTCACTTGGGGAAGGGAGGACAAACTCTACGTTTCAATGCTTTGGATTTATTCGAACTAGGAGTCATGTGTAAGAGGCCGAGTCGCACTGTCCATCACAAGGCCTAACCATTGGCCAGGGAGTTACTATTAAAGGCAATCGACAAGTGGAGCCGTCAGTTCTTCCTTCTACCGGTAGTAAACTATGTTGGGCTGTACCATCCCCGACTGATCATCAGGGAGTGGGACAGCTGGCGCGTGATAACTCCAGTATTGGTTCATCTCCCAAATTGGGAATTCCTTGCAACACGTATCGAAGAGACTTCTTTCAGGTTGACGGTGTCTTCCACAACACGTATCGAAGAGACTTCTTTCAGGTTGTAGGACTTCGAAAAATGTTAATAAATGGAATTGCAATATTTTCCTTGCAAGTTCCTCTTTATATGATAAATGATAATATCTTGCTTATTTTCGACATAGCAGATATTCCCACATATATTTACATTTTGAGTTACCTTGTAACTTCATCGTTCGTATTATACTGGCATCATTTCCGTAAATGCATGGCATATGGTTTGAAAGATACCTTTGAACTGTTATATATTATCGTTCAGTTAAATATTATTGTTGGTGGGCTATTGCTCTCCCTTGCTTTATTATTATATCACAACAACAGCTAGACCAGATGACTCGCACAAGGCGCACTCGACGCGGGCGAGGACGATGAGACTACCAGAGCTGAAGAAGAAGCTATTGGTAGGATAGATTCATTCTTTCAGTACCAAGTATATGGTCTAGTATGACTTATGCAAATGGATGGCAAAGAGTATGTATTCATATTGTAACTCTTTTGGGTTGTAAGAACTCATAATGTGTTTAATAAAATTTGGTTGTTTCTCTGATTTCATCTCTGGGACTATAACGGGTGTGTTTTATATTGTTGTGTTGGGTCAAAGATGTAATTTATTGTATGTTGAAGTAAGTTCAAGTATTGTGGACAGAATTGGAGACCGTAACGACCAGATCCCGGACCCCGGATCTGGGGGTGTTACAGAAGTGGTATCAGAGCGTACGTTATAAACCCCAGAGATGAGGCGACGTTAAAACAATAAATTCACTAAGATAATAAGAACTCTTGCCAAGTTCATAGTCGGACTACTTAATGTAGTGATGACATATAAAACCCTTATGGGAGCTCTTAAGTATCATGATAGTAACTTAGCTCGATATCGTATCGACGAGTAAGGCGACAGACCTTAAGGCATACGAGCAGCAGCGCGATGATGCTTTATATGCTGAAGATCAGCGGGTTAATTCGATGGAGTACCCTACTGGAGACCCGGAAGAGGTTCCAGCAGATAAGGAAAATCCTGTTAGGATAAGGAGTTTACCCTTGAGGAATGAGGGCTGTAGCCAGAAAGACTGAGATGATTAAGGTATAGTGCTCAGAAAAGTGAGCATAAAGAACTAAGCTATTAGCAAGAGAACTGAAGATTCATGTTGGATTCGTGGCCGGACTACTGGAGGTAGTACCAGCAAGTAAGACGGATTGGAAGAATTACTTGAGATCTTATACGGGAATAGATGAGAATCATTAGAGACTTTCATTTTAACGAAAAGAGTGCTAGAGGGATGTATGATTATCAAAGGCATCGATATAAGACGAGGAGCAGAGTCCCTAGGAATAGTTGAGAAGAGGCAGTAAGTGCCATATCATTTGATAAATGATTAAGTATGAATATTGTCAGTAATAATTCGCCATGAGAAGGCAGATGTCATAGGTTGTAATTTATGGAACCAAATTGAGGTTAATGAGGTGATTTTATTAAGGGAAATGTTCATTTTATGAATGAATCAGTTAGAAAGTAAAGACATTGGGAAGTGACAGCATGATTGGATAAAGTTATATAAGGAAGTAGTAAGCAAGACAATGATCTTAGAACCTACCGGAAGATAAGACCAGTGAGTCAAGATGAACTCATAATGAGACTACTGTCAAAGACTGAGTATAGGGTTATTTCAACTCAGTGAAATGATGAACCAGAAATGTTAGATGCATGTGATTCAGAGGAATATTAAATTCTTTCTTTGAATGGATTATAGTAGTTACCTTAAATTTACTCTGACACGGAATTATAATGGATCAAGTAATACGATCAGCAGTTAAAGAGAAAAATGTGAGAAAATCTTCCTGGAGCTAAAAGATGAAATTGGTAATGACCAAGAGTTGGCATTGCTTCATGGAAAAAGAGACTTTGTGCTTCCAACGATGCTTCGCATAAAGGATTAGGATGTGTGCTTGCGCAGCAAGACAAAGTACTTGCGGATGCATTCGGACAGTACGGTTCGCCAGGTTCGGATGGCCTTAGTAGTGCCAATTTTGTGGAACAACCAACTCCGACGGTAATGTTCCTTCTGAGACTAGTGGTTAGGTAGACTGACATTTGGTAATATTGAATATCAGGACGTATAAGTATCAGGACGTTGTGACAGGTTTCAGTTTCAAACTGTTGAGTCCCTCCTAAGGGATGTATATAATTGGTTCCTCTCCAGAGGTCAAACTTCCAATCTGATGATGATTATTTCATTAATTATGACTGCTTATGGTTCTACCTGCTTGGAGGTTCTGATGTGTCAAATTATACCTAACCGCAAGCGCACGGTGTCTATTGCTAGTACAGATGGCAAGCGGGTCGAATCCACAAGGAGACAGGTTCTACTAATTCCTTTTCAGTTATCGTTAATTGTTTCAAGGGTCAGACGAATATTGGAGAATATTAATTAACTAATTAAACAAGATTAACACTAATTAAACAGATGATAAACAAATTATTTAAAACCTAGGGCAATCAGGTCCACCATGCTTACACAATTGGCTCTTAAGCTAAAGCAATCAATGTGATCCTATAACTAGAGTATGTTAATCTCTTTCAAGCATTAACACTCTCGAAACATTCAACACAATTAACCATGTAATAACCCTAATTTTAGCAAAGCTATAGTGACCCCATGAATAGTAAATTTTGAGGATTTAAAGAAATGGTGTGTAGGTACTCTATATTGGAAATGAAAAATGAACAAACAAAAACCATATTAGTGATATACTATAAAAATAAGTGACTCGAAATGACGATGGATTTCAGAAATTCCTGAATTTAGATTTTGAGGATTTTGAGTTCGAACGAGCTTCTATTTATTGGATATTAAGGAGCATAGAAATATCAAAGGAATTTGGATTGTTAAATGATTTCAGAACCACTGAGGTAACGAGGTGTATTCGAAACGAAACGTGATTAAACGAGTATGAAAACAAAACAACCAAGATTAGTAATACAACAAGGATAAATACCACATTATCATTTACCAAGATTGTTAGCATTATACTTGGAAAAGAAAAGCAAAAAGAGATTATTAGATCATTAAGGTGACATCATCTTCCACTAACTTATAAAGCAAGGGCAAATTAGACATTTCGCATGAGGATTAATCCATAACCTTCCATAAACATCTCCAAGACTCTAGAATCATCAAGACTAAGCTAGATATTATCCTTACAATGAATATTGGATGAGATTGGATCAGGAAACAAGCTAGAAACTTCATCCTCTCAAATTGCCCAGCAAGAGCAAGGAGGAGAGGAAAAATCATATCTCCATTTCTATCCATGATAAAATCACCAAATTTGAACCACAACCTCTCCACTCTATGGGCATTATTCGCTCCAAATTTCATGGCAATCTAATGAGTATAGCCTAGTAAAATCGCCTCCCCAAGTTGAAGAACCGAGCTGCCAGAATCTTTGACAGTTTCTGTGATGATTTTCAAACGGCCATAGCTCCTTCATTACTCAATAGAATTTTGTGTTCTTTATATGTTTGGAAAGCTGGTAAGATGCTCTACAACTTTCATTTAGAAGCCTCATCCAGAAAACGTAGGTAAGGCCTTCGTTTTTGCGATTCTTTCAACTGGTGTCTAGTGAATCCGAATTTCTAACTTTGTTTTTATGATTTTTTTTAGTTGATCCAAGCTATCTTAAGGTTATTTAAGGACTATCCAAGGCTTATTAAGTGTTGTTCAAGCTCCAAGGAAGGTATAAAATTCAAGAACCCTTAGTATTACTTTGAGTTTATGATGGATTATGATGAGTTTAATGGTTAAGTTTGTTTTAAGTATAAATCATGAGTAGATGTGTGTTTATAAGTGATGAGATGATATATAGAAGTGTTTGGTGCTTGTAACCATGGTTGGTAAGATGACCACATGGTGTAGGTGATGGTGTATAAGGTGGATGATGGATTTGGAGGAGTAATATTTTGGAAAGTATGAAAATATAGCCGTAATAATGCCCGATTTTCGTTTAACCAAAGAATGCCCTATTTTTGAAACCTCAAACGCGTACGGTAGGTTCCTGTCTAGAACACCAACTAACCATGAGATGATAGAGCTTGAGTCATAGATCGTTTTGATATAAAGTGCGTCAAAATCTGATGAACGGTTTAGGAGAAAAGTGGATTTTAGTGAAAGTCGTTCGGAAACCGGAAAATTGCAATTGTGCCAACTTTGAGGTTATAATTACCATACTTAGACATTTTTAGAAATTATGAAATTTTGGGATAGTGTAGTAGGGTGGTCAGAGGACCATTTACAGTTGACCTTGTAGTAAAATTCGAAATCTATCTTTTCTGAGAATTTTTACAGTCGAGTGTGGTTATTAAGGGAAATTGTGGAATACACTAAAACTTAGATCGAGTTTAAAAATGGTGAAGTGCATGTAAACTTTTGGTGCATAAAAACCATGGTAAACGTATAATATGAGTTAAGGGTGTTATGGTGTAGAGATTAAGTGATTAAGTGGGGTATATACTAACGGTGATTCTTTTCGTTCCTATAGAAGCGGGAGACGAACTCAGGATTCCACCTACTCGCTTTAGAGATCCAGGCAAGATCTTTTCTATCCCTACTTGGAAATTTATTATCTTCAAAGAAACTTGATTTCTTGGAATATATATATATATACATGATGTGATGCTATTATTACTATATTGTGAAGAAATTGTCTCCCTTGAGTATTGATATTAAAAAGGAAGGTATATGAAGATGTATATGGATATGAATATGGATATGAGTATGAGATGGATATGTATAGAGATGATTATGCATGAAGTGAACATGCCTTATGCTAAAGAGAGGTGAAAGAGAATGGTATCAGTTGTTATCTAGAGTTATATGAAGAATGGTATCAGTTGTTATCTAAAGTAAACAAAAGAATGGTATCAGGTGTTATCTAGGGTTATATGATTTATAATATTTTGCTAAAAATATTCTTTTTAAATATTGTGATTTAATAAGTATTATTTGATTATTATCTACTATTTTTAAAAGTAGATGTAACAACATATATATATGTGTATATAAGAGAGCAAGATTTCTTCCACTCTTACTTTGGAAAACTATTTTATTTTTTTCAAAGTAAAATGATTTCATGGAATATATATGTTTTTCTACGTTGCTATATTGCTAAGTATTTATTTCCTGATTTTGAGAATTAAAGAAAGATAGATAAGATTATGGATAGAGCGAATATACTTTATGTTCTAAAGGCATATTTGACTTTAATAATTATAGAAAAGATGTATGAGTCATAATTAAAGTATTATGACATATGATTTAAAAGTGATGAATAAATGTGAATGGAAATGTGAATGGAAATGTGAATGGAAATGGAAATGGAAATGATAAATGTAAATGGAAAAATGATTTGACAAAAAGGGGGATTGCAAAAACTTGCGTAAGTGGCTGTGTCAGGGTTGTGTGCGACACAGTCCAGCATTTATTATTTTTATTACGGCACGAAGATGCCAAGGGAGGATGTTAGCAGGTGGCCTTCCTCCAGGTATGATCTTCATTCCTTCTACCGATAGTAAAAAGAGAGCAGGTACGATTAGGCGACTGATCATCGTCCTAATGTATCAGGCGACAGCAGATATCCCCAATGTTTTTGAAAAGAAAGTGTTGACAATGGTTTTCAGATTTCTATACTGAAAACAGAAAAATGATATGAGATGATGGGATTATGGTTACAGATGAAGAGAAACTGATTTTATATTAATTTATATAATTGTTGCATAAGAAGGAAATGAGAAGATGATAGCGAAAGATTTGTTCAAGTTTATCATATTATTTTAGAAAAGTACACTGAAATGGTATATTGATTGTTATATTATTTAAGAAGAGAAACTGATATTATAATACTATATATTTCTTTTCGTACAAAGATAATTGGAAAGTGTATATATATTGAATGAAAATAAAATTCTTTCCATAATAACTGAAATTTGTTTTTGTCTATTATATATATATATATATATATATATATATATATATATATATATATATATATATATATATAATGATTTATTTCCCTTTGATGCTAGTTGATAGAATTTATCTTGCTGAGCTATTTTAGCTCATTCTTGCTATTATGTATACAACAGCTAGGTATGCCGATACTCCGCACTACACCCCGCAAGAGGGTACGGGAAAGATGAACTTTTGAGAGAGTGTTGGCAACGATTCCCGAGGTAGCTATCGGACGGTTGGGTACTGGTAGATTATGTACATTTAGTGTGTAAGCTGTTGTAATAAACTTTTGATTGTTGAAATGCTTCATGTCGAAGTATTATTCAACAAGGTATTTAAGTATGATCCTGGTTTGTAATAACTGCTTAAATCTAAACTTTTAATATTGTGGATGTTGTTCTCTGAGCATATGACAGGTGTGTAACATTATTAAGTGTGGGGTCTATTATGTAAGTTTTAGTATGAATTTATATTCCAGCTGCCAAGAATGAAGTGTCACTAAACTGAAATTGGTCGTTGACGGCCCGGATTCCTGACCCCGGATCTGGGGCTGTCACAAACCACTTTTAGTAATTCAATCAATCAGGTAATTAGAGTCAAGTTAATCTCTTCCAAGCATTAACGCTCTCAGAAATCCAATGATGCTTCCGCACTCAAATTCAATTCTGCTAATCGTATGTGTGCCTCTAGTAAGTAAATCTCTCGATCCATACCCCTATTTGCATATAATTAATCCATGATATCGGACGATTACACAAATTAATGATTAAAACATATCAATCAGAATTAACCATAACCAATCAAACCACTATGAAAATCATGCCAATATTAGTGCAAACATGGCTTCCCTTTAAGCCCTAGAAATAACTACTCGCTAATAATTAAATAAGTAAAACAACTAGTAAAACACGAAAACATAATTAAACTAATAAGAAGAAAGAAAAGATTAAGAGAACAAAACCTTCAAACTTCAATGTTGTCACCCAAAAGAAGAGTCGTAGTATTTCTCTCCATCTCCAACTAATAATAATAATCTACTCTAAACTATATTATCTGATCTAATATTACCTCCCTCATTACAATGGTAGGATGTGTTTAAATAGGCTCTAAAAGTCTTGCCCAACAAGAAAATACCAAAACAGAATTATAATAGAATTTCTGCAAGATACGTTTCCTAAACTGATTCTGTTTTTTAAGGAAAATTCGTGGCTGACTTTTCTTCAGATTTTCTGGAACGTTCCAAACGTAATTGGACCTCTGGACCACCTTAGAATGATAGTGAATCTCGTTATCTTCGCGTGGACTGCTTACGAGCCTCAAACGGACTTCTAGAACTCAAGATATGGCCAAAACAGTGTTAAACGGCCCGTGTAGCCCAATAATACGAATTTCCTTCAATTTTATCTCCAAAATAGCTCTTTTTGCTCCAAATCCTTCCAAGTCATGAATTCTTTATTTCCTACAATAAAACAATCAAATCTATTAAATAAAAATCCAAATCAATGCAAAACACAATAAATATGAGAATAAAATCATCTAAAATATATATAAAAATATATTCTATCAAACATCCCCACACTAAGCATTTGCACGTGCTCGGGCAAATAAGTGAAATAAAAACTAAGTCCTAACAAACATCACTTTCGTAGATGACACGATTGCATTGAGCATATGCAACAAGCCGTTAAACCCCTAGGCAGCCCTAGTAGGACGAGTGTTGTCTCGTGAGGGTTTATAGTGAATGTACCCACAAAATTCATCTAACCATGCAAAAGATCAATGCTAACACAACACCACACACACAAGTCCTCTCATGCCACATCAACTTAAGAATCAAAGCAAACATACGATGTCTTGGTGTCAAAAGTGCAAGTATTCACGTAGTTTACTCAACCAACATGCAGAAGGTCATAAAAATTCATGTCAAGTGTAAAAATAGTTGGTAATCATGCTAAGCCCACAAGAAATACATCTTTAAGTCTAAACCTGGGATCTCCTATGCCAAAACAAGTAATAACTCACCTTTCACTCAAAAACGAATATTCACTCAAGAACAAGGTTAAGTGTATCACTCAATTCCAACAAAATCATAAACACAACTTGACACTCGCAATCAATCTCTCTCAACACAACATACATCACTGATGACAATCAAAAGGTCTTTATTCGGGTTGTAACGTGGGCTAGGGACCATGTATGTCAAGTAAAGCTAAAACAGGTTAAACGTCAAAAGCTAGTACCCAACAATAATCATTATTCAATTCCCTTTCTATTAAAACAAATACTTCCCCACACTTGGATTTTTCAATAACCCTTACATAATAACTTGACTAGTCGAATGAAGAAGGATCATACAAACATAAGAATGCTCTCAAATTTATTTATTTTTTTTCACTTTTTTTTCTATTTTTTTTCTTTTTTTCTGTTTTTTTTTCTGAGAGCTAAGGAATAAGCACAATGATCCATAGATATTATTATGAATTTCGACTAACAAGCATCAACCAAAATCAATATTCCCCAATGGTATGATCATCAATAACCCCCCTTTTATGAACACCTTATTACTCCCTTAAGCACGATACTAGCCTTTGACAATTTAGGTTCAAATTCAATGTAAGGCCAATAGAATAAAAAGGATAATGGCAAGTAATGTGGTGTGTCACCAAAAGAATAGGATTAGCTCAACGGGTTAACTAATTGATCATGTATAAAAGGTGTGGAAATATGGGAAATACGAGGTTAAACCTAAGTGCCTTTATCATCTCATCATCAAATAATGTCATGCATTTCAAGAAAGATCTCAAGTAAGTGCTAGCAATGTAAACAACATGTGGACACTCAAGCAAACGAAAAATCATGCAAAATATATGCATATAGGCTCAAAACTCGCTTGGTATGACAAAACATAATCAATCCCAAGTAACAAGACTCTCTAACGCACCTACTTGTACTCAAAGCATGAAAACCAAGTCATCTTGCACATATTCATGTCATTCTAATCACTTACTACATTCAATTAAGTCTACCAGTTTCAACTTGCTAGTGAAAGTGTGTGCACAAGAACAAAGCACGTCACTTCTCATACAAAAGCGTCAATAAACACAAGATTCCTACGCATGCATGGGTGTATCAAGCAAAATACAACAACTAATCAAATTGCATGGCCAGAATTATTTTTGGTATTTTTCAATTTTTTAAATTTTTTTGATTTTTTTTTTTGAATTTCTATACTATATAATAATTTTTGAATTTTTTTAATCATCGAAAACTCATCCCCACACTTAAGTGGTTCATTGTCCTCAATGAACAAATATATAAAAGATTCCTAAATAAAATACGAAAATAATAAAAAGGAAAATAATTACAACAAATATACAAAGAAAGAAAGGTGAAGAATACTCCCCTAGTGCATAAGCATGAAGTGGCCTTTGAAAATATTGAAGAAGTATGTGCTTACTCAAATTTAATTTCTGCCCAAGGCGCGCCTTACATATCCTTCCCCATCGCAACTCAACATGCTTGTTAGGCAAAAATCCCCTTTTCTTTAGCAATTGGCCTCAACAACAACCAATTAAATTCAACCTCCACTGTCTAAGACAAAAATTTTGCAACACTAGCACCACCTCTCCCACGCTTAAAGCATCTCCAACCCTACACACCTATTAGCTAAACTTGATGATATGGCATAATTTTTAGATAATATGCATAATTTTTCTTCTCCAACCATGCTTCCTGTTAGTTAAATTTTTAGATAATCATCTTGACATCCTCTATATTTGGAGGACATCTATAATATATAGATAATATCTATAATTCATTATCTCCACTTATATCGTGACACATCATCGATCTTATTTACTTATATATATATATATATATATATATATATATTATTAAAATAACAATAAAATACTATTTTTAAAATATAGCTATTCATTATAGCTAATACCATTGGAGTAAAATATCTTACAGTTCAGCAAATTTTTAGATAATCATTATATAGCTAATGATTTTAGCTATTACCGTTGGAGATGCTCTTAGGAGCCATAAGAATCAATACCCAAATCACAAAATTCACCAAAATCCACAAAAAATTCGAATTCACAAATACCCCCAAATAAGCAAGAACACACAACCCTAATAATGCAAGAACACAATTCGTAATATCAAAATAAAAGGAAGAATTATACCCCAAATACGAACTAGAGAGGTGAAACTTGCAATTAAAAATACCCCAAACTTGAATCTTGAAGCCTTGAAATTAATTGGAATGGGGTAGGATTTTTGTGTATATATAGGTGGGTATACAGATTTGGGGAAAAAAAATAAAAAATATGAAATAGGAGATGAATTGGGAATGATTTGGAATTAATATAGGACTAGAATTAGGATTTTAGGTGGAGAAAATAATTAGAAAAGAGATTGGAAATTTTTTTTTTATACGTTAAATACACTTACCTCGGACAAAAAGGCGCAGGACAAGAATTTGTGTAGGCAGGGTCGCGTTGTTGGCGCTGGGGCGCAGGAAGAATTCTGTTTCAACAATTTTTTTATGTGACAAATACACATACACGGGGTAATAAAAAAAAAAAAAAACTTGTCACGAGTCACGAGTGTAATACTCGTACACTACCTGGACAAAAAGATTTCCAGGCTACCTCCTGGAATTAACACCTTGTCGCGTAATTTTTCTTTTTTTTTTTTTTTTTGCGCAACACCACTATTTTTTTTTCCCTACATTCAATTTTTTTTTTCACTACACACAATTTTTTTTTTTTTCACAACACTCTCTTTTTTTTTTCAACACTCAATTTTTTTCCACAACACTCAAATTTTTTTTTTTTTACACTAATGCGTGGGTTGCCTCCCACGAAGCGCTTCTTTAACGTCAATAGCTTAACGTTACTCAAAAATACTCCGATGGAGGTGGAATATCCAATTTCTCGATCATAAACTCGCCACAAAAAAAGTATCAACAGTGTTAGTGGTTGTCTTTATCCTGCAGAAAGTCTCCAAACAAGCATCAGTAAAATAAAATATGTCATTAATAAGCAATAGAGAGAGTGCTTGTGCAGTTTTGGAAAACTTTGTGATAAAACAACGATAAAATTCGACACCACGAAAATATTGAACTCCCTTGACATAAGGTGGAGGTTCTGGTGGTGGCTTTTCTTCACTCCTCACTTTCACTGGAGCCATTCGGACATCTTGGCTTATCACATCATTGGCTAATAAGACACTTTCATCTCCTCCCTCTTCTCGAGCTTGAAACGTAGGAGCCACTTTGTATGGATCCTCAACCAGAATTTGAGAAATATTATCTTGGACAATATTTGTTATCACTTCAACCTTGAAATAAGTGTTCTTGAGCAAAGAAGCCTTGTAAGTAGAGGCTAGATCGAGAGCAAATTTATCATTACATGGTAGCTTAGGCACAGATTGCGGAAGAGAAACAACAACCATCTCTGTATTGCTTTCCTTTGTAGCCTCATCATCAATCACATTGTTCTCGGTAGCAGCAACTTCATTGATCTCGTCATCGGTGGCATGCTCCTTCTCTTTATCAATGGCCTCATCATCAACATACATGGAGAAACTATCATATTCCTGATCGCTTGTGAGATTGATAGTAGTCAGGTCCTCTTCGGATCGGATAGATGATGATGGTAAATAGTCGAGCTGCCCTATAGTAGAAGAGTTAGCCAACTGTGCAATTTGAGATTCAATCGCCAAACTTTGAGTTTCTAATTCTTGAAAACTCTTTAGCAGTTTATTCAAGATATCCCACAACTCATTTGTCTGATCAGCTTGCACATCTACGTTGGATTGAGAAACATGTAGATCTTCTTGTAGAGGAGGATATTGATATTCTTGTTGTGGCGGCTGCTCATATGACTGATAATATTGTTGCTCAAACCGTTGTTGATTATGATATGAGAAATTTTGAGCACCATTGTCCTGGTAGTAGAAATCTGGTTGATTCACGCATTCTTGATCAAAAGTGTTTGAATACTGATTGTACCCATATCCTTCTTCAAAAGAATTCATTTGTCCCAACTGAGCACTCTGAGAATTATAGACATTGTAAGAGCATTCAAAACCATAGTGACCCTGCACACCGCAAATTTGACAGAAGTTGTAAGTTTTAGGGGCCACTTGTGACATCTCATTGATACTCATTGGACGTGTAGTGGGCTCTGTAGTCTTTGACATGGCAATCTCTCGAGTATGTGCCTCTACTAGGGAAGATAAGAATGCAAAAGTATCAAATTCACCCATTGCAAACCTGTAGACACTCAACAAAGCCAAGAAAATGAAGTAAAATTTGCCTCAATTGGAACAAAGGTTCCAATGAGACAATGGAAACAATCGAAACAACTAAATTAAAATCAACAGAACTCGCTGTCTCCCCGGCAGCGGCGCCAAAAACTTGATGTGTCAAATTATACCTAACCGCAAGCGCACGGTGTCTATTGCTAGTACAGATGGCAAGCGGGTCGAATCCACAAGGAGACAGGTTCTACTAATTCCTTTTCAGTTATCGTTAATTGTTTCAAGGGTCAGACGAATATTGGAGAATATTAATTAACTAATTAAACAAGATTAACACTAATTAAACAGATGATAAACAAATTATTTAAAACCTAGGGCAATCAGGTCCACCATGCTTACACAATTGGCTCTTAAGCTAAAGCAATCAATGTGATCCTATAACTAGAGTATGTTAATCTCTTTCAAGCATTAACACTCTCGAAACATTCAACACAATTAACCACTTTTAGTAATTCAATCAATCAGGTAATTAGAGTCAAGTTAATCTCTTCCAAGCATTAACGCTCTCAGAAATCCAATGATGCTTCTGCACTCAAATTCAATTCTGCTAATCGTATGTGTGCCTCTAGTAAGTAAATCTCTCGATCCATACCCCTATTTGCATATAATTAATCCATGATATCGGCCGATTACACAAATTAATGATTAAAACATATCAATCAGAATTAACCATAACCAATCAAACCACTATTAAAATCATGCCAATATTAGTGCAAACATGGCTTCCCTTTAAGCCCTAGAAATACCTACTCGCTAATAATTAAATAAGTAAAACAACTAGTAAAACAAGAAAACATAATTAAACTAATAAGAACAAAGAAAAGATTAAGAGAACAAAACCTTCAAACTTCAATGTTGTCACCCAAAAGAAGAGTCATGGTGTTTCTCTACATCTCCAACTAATAATAATAATCTACTCTAAACTATATTATCTGATCTAATATTACCTCCCTCATTACAATGGTAGGATGTGTTTAAATAGGCTCTAAAAGTCTTGCCCAACAAGAAAATACCAAAACAGAATTATAATAGAATTTCTGCAAGATACGTTTCCTAAACTGATTCTGTTTTTTAAGGAAAATTCGTGGCTGACTTTTCTTCAGATTTTCTGGAACGTTCCAAACGTAATTGGACCTCTGGACCACCTTAGAATGATAGTGAATCTCGTTATCTTCGCATGGACTGCTTACGGGCCTCAAACGGACTTTTAGAGCTCAAGATATGGCCAAAACAGTGTTAAACGGCCCGTGTAGCCCAATAATACGAATTTCCTTCAATTTTATCTCCAAAATAGCTCTTTTTGCTCCAAATCCTTCCAAGTCATGAATTCTTTATTTCCTGCAATAAAACAATCAAATCTATTAAATAAAAATCCAAATCAATGCAAAACACAATAAATATGAGAATAAAATCATCTAAAATATATATAAAAATATATTCTATCAGGTTCATAGAACTATTCTTCAGGTTTCGAAACTGGTCTCCTTAATGTTACCAGTAGGTGGATAGATTGACCAAAATTTCCCTGATTCTGGAAAGAAATCCGGAGAATTTTGGCAAACCTTGTCTTTCTGATTATCAGAGAACATCATTGAAAAGAATGGAAACTGGAACGAACACTGTGGATTGGGTAAGGCTGCTGGCATATTGGTTAGTAGACGGACCCTGAGTATTACAATCGATGGTAGAGATAAAATGATGAAGTGAGATTGGACGGAAACAGGAAATGTAAGTAAGAAACCAGCCGGACTAAGAAACTCCGGGATTGACTTAAGTGAAAAGGCTGTTATGCCAGGAATGGTAAGCTTGCATGGCACGCGGGATTGATAAGAATAGTTGGAAAGATAAAAGTAGAAGAAAGGTGGCCGGAGACGGGCCGAGTAGTGATTAATACTTATAGGAAGTAAATTTTTGGAAAGGTAGAAAGGTATCAAAGAAGAAGACACTATGCCGGCAATTGCTAGAAAAGTAATGCTAATTAGCCAACCCCTAAAATCATATATTTTTATTTTAGTGTGGCCAGTTGAGGCCAAGTCACAACGGACTATAAAGTGATTAGACCAGCAATGAAAAGACAAAGCATGGTTGCTTCTAAGTAAGCACCGACTGCAAGGGCTTCTGATATAAAGGAAACATTAATGAGATCGTAGGAATCTTTTACTGAACCATTTGCAACCCATGTTTTGATTGGGAATTTACTAGATTTTTTTTGAAATGGGGTCACCCGTACTAAAGTGATTCATGTGTATACGATTGTCCAAGATTACGAGTAAAAATGAAAGTATAATGACTTGAGATGTATGATGTTAGGGTATCATGAATACCATGAATATATTATGACGGAGGAAAGTAAACAATGAAGGTTCATGAAGAGAGTATAGAAATGGTCAGAGATTGATCAGTATGTTGTAGAAATTTTGCCTAAGGCAAGTACCTTTGCGAAGAACGATAAGTACTAAGAGATTCATGTTGAACTCAACCAATATCTTCCAAAACATCCTTGCTACGATTACCAAGTTCGGTAAGAAAACAGACAGACATACGTTGTCTTTTGGAAGGTCAAATAGGCTAACAACTATCCGAAAGAAGAGGTTAACATTAAGCTACCAATCGATCATCAAATGAGAATGATTGAAAAGAGACCCTTATTAAGGATACATGATTTGATTTCCAAGTATAGGATGCAAGAATTCCTTGGTAGTTGAATTAAGGATAGGATATCCATAAATTAAGACAAACCCTGGGGAATGCACAAGGGATGGCATTAACCCTAATAACGACATTATGAATTCAGATGATATGAGTTGGACTTGCTAAGGCAACAATGACCGATAAGGATTATTAAAAAGAGTTCTGGAAAGAACATAGATAGAATTATTAGAGTATTGAGCAATGACGTTTTGATATACCCTGTACCCAGAAAATACAGGAGGAATGATGAGGATGACCTAAGAAACCTTACAAGGAAAAAGGTAATATTCCGAACTTCAAAATGGAAGTTTGGTAAGGAATGTATGACATAGTAACAATAATACCAGATGACGCATGTATGAAACCCTGAGGAAGTATGGATTGAACCTATAAAGGTTGAGATTATCTTAAGATAAGGAAAGAACTAAGAAAAGAAGTATCTTAAGTAGGATTGGGAATAAACGTGATAAAGTTCCTACGGGTAGGTGAAAGTAATGACTTATGGAAAAAGACTGATAGATATATTTTCTCCTTCAGCAGAGCTTAAGGGAGAATGCTTTCACCCAACAGTGATGGGAATGAGGTAGAAAAGTTTGAGTTGGAATGTATCCAGAGAACATGGATTACAAGAAATTATTATTATCAGAAAAGGCCAATGAGGTGGCCGACAGTCTAAGTATAAAGGAATAATTACAAATGTTCATACCGAAGAAACAGAATGATATTTGGAAGGACCTTGAAGGTCATATCAGAGTGGAGGAATTTACATTCCTTCTGATGATTGTGCAAGAATCGACAGTAATAGTAGTTTAAGTAAAGATTCGATTCCTGATGGGTCTTAAGCATATTACATACCTTAGAAGGTCCCGTTTTGAGGCAAACCAGGACCATGATACAAAATTGACGAAGTAAACCGTTAAGTTTCCAGTCTTTTATGGAAGCTGCATGAGTGATAGTTTCATCAACTTGACATAGCTGCGATGCTTGAAACTCTTCTGCAATTTTATCTACTTCATGTAATATCTACATCAAGTTCAGGAAGTGTTCCTTATGGATAAGGAATAGTGATTACTTTGTCTCCCTAAAGGATTGAAACCCGTATGGTTAGCTATTAACGCATTACGTAAACAACAAGCGATGGTGATTCTTCTAAGAAAGTTGATGACAACGTAAAGATAAAGAAAGTGCTGCTATTGATAAGCTAAATGGCATGTTGATGAATGACAAGCAAGTTGTGTTAGTGTACTTCTGCGCAAACAAGATAGAGAATATGAGGTTGATGATTCATGATGCTAAACGTATTCCCGTAGAAAGAATTAATGAGACTTATAGAGAAGGGCAGTTGAGCCCGAGACTTATTAGGCTACCTGAGAGTTTAAAAGAGTTCGGAAGGTGGCATTCAAGCCAGTTTTACCCCAAAAACTTACAGCATGATCGTAACGTGTTTCATGTGGCAAGGCTACGCCAGTATAATGTAGATGCTCGATAGATGATAAGAGTACGAGCAGGTAGATATACGACCTGGTCTGACTTACGAAGGACAACCTGTGGAAAACCACGGATAGAAAAGAACAAGTGATGAGAAACAAGGTTGGCAGAAGTAGATTATATCGGATCTAAGTTAAAGGGATCGGCCAGATTCATTTCGGAGAGTTTAAATTGGAATAATATGATGATTATAGAGGAAATGTGACGGGATACCAATAAGGAGGTACAAAGTGCAAAAGATGTCTCAATAAAGAGATGAAGGTGGAAGTAAATAACAGAAGTAAATAAGAATCAGAAAATAAGAAGGATGTGATTGATAAAGAAAAGACTGGGAAAGCAACTATAGAATGTGAAGCAAGGAATGTTATGAATGGATTAATAAATGGGTTTTCTGATGAATTCTCGGGATGACAACCTAATAGTGTTAATATTATAGATATGAAAAAGCTAGTAGCGTGACATGGAATGTCAGTAACAATGATGTCAAGCGAGAAACCTAAGATTTAACTTGAGAGGTTGAAAAATTTTTCAAAAGTGTTGCTAAGGTTGAACCAGAGTATAGGTCCATAGAATAATGGACAAAGCAGCAAGATAGGTTGACACGTGAAATTGCGATCAAATGGTATTGGATATAATCATGATTATTTTCTTCTTTGATGAACCTCTGTAGTTCAGAGGTAAATTCTGAGTATGATATTTTACAATCATGAAAACTTTCTATAATCCTTTAGAATTCTTTTCTTTTCTTCTCACTTATTCATCTTCTTTATGAATTGAGAAGAACAACCCTTTAAGGATGGGAGGTACTGCTACGTGACTATCTGTCTATGTGATAGAAGTCTAAGTGGAATACCATAACTTGTTTAATTACTTGTCAAGTACTAAAGGCTGGCCCCCTTCTGTACTAACTATGCAATATAACAAATGTTCATTGATCATAGTAATCTCTCAATAAATCTTTCCACTTCTCTATCTTGATCGAGATTGTGAAGATTAAACCGATCAGGAAATGCAAAGTACGAATGAGGTTACCTCCGAATTCGCAGTATGATAGAGATACCAATAAGGATAAGATTGAGTAAGAGCATAACCCGGATAGTGTGTGGTACGAAAATTAGCAACGTTGATGGAAAAAGGATAAAGTATGGATTGTAGCACTAGAAGATGTGCTGAGAAAGGGTAGAACGACTAAGAATTGACCGGGAAGTTAAAAAGTGAACAACAGGCAAACGACTCTTTGCTTCCTACCTGATTCCGGGACGGAATCCTTTTAAGGAGGGGAGACTGTAAGAACCCCAAATTTTGGATATAATTAAAACTTTTTATTATGTACTGAGGTATTGGTGAATAGTGATTAGGACTACGATGTAACGATTGAGATAATGAATGAAAGGAATAGATTTGGATTCAAATGTTTATATGCCATGAAGAATACTATTGGTTGACACTTTAGATAAGAATTATCTATCTCCTAGGGAATTGAGATTTGATAATTCTAAAGGAGAAGATTGTTCTTATGTCATCCAAATCGATATCCGTTATTGGTCCAGTGGGTCCGTAAAAAGGTTAATGAACGATCGAAAGAGATCAGGGACAATTGTACAACCCTAAGAGGATGAGTAAAGAAAAATTGATGAATAGTGACTTTGGGTGGACATAGGAATATTATTAGACGACGCGATATATAAGTATCCGGAACGAAATTCTGAGTTCGTATTAGTGATCCAGGGGGAAAAAGAGTGTATGTAAAAGCTGTCGGATTCTGAAAAATAGCACTTTTTTTTCCCCGAGATTTCCCTGGACACTGAAAGACTTAAAGAATTATTGAAGGGATTTAAGGAATATAGGTTCAAGAATTATTAAAGAGAATTGAAACTGATGGTGTAAATATTAAGACGGTTTCCGGTAAAACCCTAACTAGAAATTTTCGAGATATTTCTCCGAACGATCAATGAATTGAGCAATAATCGGACAAAGAAACAAGCAAGGAATCAAGATACATGCATGTGCAAAAGGATAAGATCAAGTAACTAAGTAGTTACATGAGCAACTAGTATACTTAGCAAGTTAAACCAAGTACTTAGCAAGATTACACCATCCTACCACTAAATATCAACACATGTCTCTTGGATTGCATCATGCATGACCACACCACCTTTAATAAAGCTACTTTAGCTAGATATTATCAAGATGAGGTGTATTATGCAAGAGAACCAAGCAATCAAAGATCAAAAACTCCATTCTCTCCATTTTGTTCAAACTGCCCAGCAGAACACCCTCAAAGAAGAAAATTCATATCTCCATTTCTATCCATGATAAAATCACCAAATTTTGACCACAGCCTCTCCACTCCATGGGCAATATTCGCTCAAAATTTCATGGCAATATAATGTGTATAGTCTAGTAAAATCTCCTCCCGAAGTTGAAGAAACCAAACTGCCCTGTTCTTGACAGTTTCTGTCCAGCGGAAAAAGGGGGCTCAAAACCCTAGCTAGGAAGCTTCAAATTTGATGAAATAGGACTCAAAACAAAGCTTATGAAGAGGCCAAGATTTGGTAAACATTTGAGAGCTAAACTCTTATTTTTCAATTTTCTATGATTTTTACAAGTTTAGGGTGAATAGTAACTTTCAAGAAACTAACTTTGTTTTTCTTGATTTCTTGGATGATCTAAGCTTGGTTAAGGTTGTAAAAGGATTATTCAAGGCTTAGTAAGTACATACACACCCCAAGAAAGTTATAACACTCTTGAAACCCTAGGCCTTACTTTGAGTTTAATGATGTTCTTGATGAGTTTTTAGATTATTATGATTATGGTGATGATTAAAGCATGCTTATGTAGTGATTTTTTGATATATGAGGATATATAGTTTAGATGAATGGAAAGGCATTGCTTGGCCTTAGTTCATGGTTAAATAACATGTATATGTTGTTTGGAGTGGAAACTATGATTATTGAAAAGTTTGGAATTTGGAAATATTCGATTTATAGCCGTCGTAATGCCGAATTTTTGTTAACACATAGAAACCAAGCATGGTAGTTAATGTAGGTTCCTGACCTTGATAATATTATGGCTGGTCCTTGTAGATCTCGAGCCATAGATCGTTTTGGCGTGAGAATCGAGACATTCCGACTTACGGTTTAGGAGTTATGGTCAAATTACTAAAATTGGTTCGGAACCGTAAGTAAAAGTTCGTAACTTCAATTGAACCCTCGTAAAGCATGTTACTCAGTGGCGAATCTTGGTAAATAAATACTAGGGGTCATAAGGAAGGTATGAAAGAAAACCACATGTCAAACAGATCGT
The DNA here is from genome assembly GCA_036435485.1 of Saposhnikovia divaricata. Taxonomy (NCBI): domain Eukaryota; kingdom Viridiplantae; phylum Streptophyta; class Magnoliopsida; order Apiales; family Apiaceae; genus Saposhnikovia; species Saposhnikovia divaricata. The sequence continues at coordinate 21,592,397 of JAZHRN010000131.1, forward strand.
TTTCCGATTTTATAAAAATGTTCGAATCAAGGTTAAACGCGAACGAACCCCATAAAAGTATAACTTTGGTTATAACTTAGAAAACGAACGATAAAACTTGAGGTATAATCTCGGTTCATAATCGATCGACTTTAGAACTTATACGACTTAAGTATATACCGAGTGTGGGTATGATGACATGTCTTAATAATGAACGAATGTCGGATCATATCGGTGATAAAAAGAGTTACACTAAAAGGTATATAACGAGATAATTCGAAAACGTGTTTCGACTTAAGTGAAGTTTATACTTAGACTTTTAAAAGGTGTTAAGTGGTTAATCTCGAATGTTCTGATTCTTTATAGATCATCGAGCAGACCCAGGACACGCTATCTCCACCCACACCTGAGTACCAGGTAAGTTTCCAATGCCTATTGTCAAATTATATTATGATACCTGTTCCCTGGATTGAGATTGGCTTATAGAGTAGTTACGAATTATCAGTTATAAGCCGAATTATTTTGATAAGACCCTTAGCGAAGGGCATATGATATTCATTCTTAAATATAGATCGGGAGTCGGTATTTTGAGATATAGATAGTCGTGGAAACCCGGAGGGATTCCAACGATAGATTATTATTTATTTGAGGAATGTTATTATTAAACGTTATTTATATTTCCATAAAGTATCAATTACTTGGAAATATTTCGAGGAATGTTATTCGAGTATTATCTCAGTCAAGAGATATTAAATGAATGTTAGTTTCGAATATTCATTTAGAGTTGATTATTTAATGAATATTATTTTGATATTCATTAGAATGTTATTTATTAAATGAATATTACTTTCGAATATTCATTTAAGGTTTTATGTACTTGATGAATATTATTTTAAAATATTCATTGAAAGTTCTATTTACTTAAGGAATATTATTTCGATTATTCCTTTAAAGTTTTGATTACTAAATAAATATTATTTGGATATTCATTTAAAAGATTATTTATTAAATGAATATTATTTTCAAATATTCATTTAAGGTTTGACTTATTTATTGAATATTAATTTAAATATTTATTGGAGTTTAATTATTTAATGAATATTATTTCGAATATTCATTTAAGGAGGGATTTATTTAGTAAATAATTCCATATATTCATTCGAGGATTACTTACGAGCAATATTATGAGTTAATAATATTCCGTAATTATTATTGAGTTAATAAATATTCTCAGAATATCTATTTAATTCTTTTAAATTCTTTTTAAAATAATTTATATTATTCGGAGATTACCTTTCACCTCCAGATATTTTGTAAAATATTTCGGAGTCTTGTTACGACTATTTTATCAAGGAAAGGTTCTCAACTCTTTTATTTTTCATTTAAATCTAGCTTAAAAGGATTTAAATGCTCGCTCAAACTTCCATATTATAGGGGAACCTACTTGAGCAAGGTTATTTATCTTGTTTACTTCCCGGTCATAATTTATCCTTTTCACTCGCAACTTGGTTGCTATGGACTTATTAAGTCTGTGTGTACCTTCTCATCATTCGAGGGGTAAGATTGTTGGAACAAGTTGATATCCATTAACAAGCAAAAGCTTGGGAAATGTTGGTGAATTTTCCTTTCCAACTAGATACGACTACTTTGTGGAGTCTTATCAACAAGTATTTCACTTGGGGAAGGGAGGACAAACTCTACGTTTCAATGCTGTGGATTTATTCGAACTAGGAGTCGTGTGTAAGAGGCCGAGTCGCGCGGTCCATCACAAGGCCTAACCATTGGCCAGGGAGTTACTATTAAAGGCAATCGACAAGTAGAGCCGTCAGTTCTTCCTTCTACCGGTAGTAAACTATGTTGGGCTGTACCATCCCCGACTGATCATCAGGGAGTGGGACAGCTGACGCGTGATAACTCCAGTATTGGTTCATCTCCCAAATTGGGATTTCCTTGCAACACGTATCGAAGAGACTTCTTTCAGGTTGACGGTGTCTTCCGCAACACGTATCGAAGAGACTTCTTTCAGGTTGACGGTGTCTTCCGCAAGACTTCGAAAAATGTTAATAAATGGTATTGCAATATTTTCCTTGCAAGTTCCTCTTTATATGATAAATGATAATATCCTGCTTATTTTCGACATAGCAGATATTCCCACATACATTTACATTTTGAGTTACCTTGTAACTTCATCGTTCATATTATACTGGCATCATTTCCGTAAATGCATGGCATATGGTTTGAAAGATACCTTTGAACTGTTATATATTATCGTTCAGTTAAATATTATTGTTGGTGGGCTATTGCTCACCCTTGCTTTATTATTATATCACAACAACAGCTAGACCAGATGACTCGCACAAGGCGCACTCGACGCGGGCGAGGACGATGAGACTACCAGAGCTGAAGAAGAAGCTATTGGTAGGATAGATTCATTCTTTCTGTACCAAGTATATGGTCTAGTATAACTTATGCAAATGGATGGCAAAGAGTATGTATTCATATTGTAACTCTTTTGGGTTGTAAGAACTCATAATGTGTTTAATAAAATTTGGTTGTTACTCTGATTTCATCTCTGGAACTATAACGGGTGTGTTTTATATTGTTGTGTTGGGTCAAAGATGTAATTTATTGTATGTTGAAGTAAGTTCAAGTATTGTGGACAGAATTGGAGACCGTAACGACCGGATCCCGGACCCCGGATCTGGGGGTGTTACATAACCTTTTCGGGGTCTCCGAGATCTAGAGGTATAGGAATCAAATCTTCTGCCGGCTTCCCTCGGTGCTCATCATCTCCTCGGACATCCATGTCTTCAATCGGAAGGACCTGCCCCCCGACTCCATCGACCCTTAAAGCAGCTATATAGCAACTTCTAGCCATTTTATGATCTCCTCTCTGTTCTCCAATACCATTACGAGTTGGAAACTTAATCTTCATGTGATAGGTTGAGGCTACATCCTTAAATGCATGAAGCCCCATCCTTCCCAGGATCGCATTATATGTCGAGGCTGCCTTGATTACTAAGAAATTCAGCATGTGAGTAGCCTCTTTAAGTTCCTGCCCAATAGTTATAGGCAGCTGAATGGTTCCTTCAACTTTGGACTCAACTCCATTAAATCCATAGATAGGCATATTGGTCGAGGTCAACTGAGAGTAAGTGTACCCCATCTTCACAAACGCGTCATGAAACCGAATGTCAAATGAAGCACCATTGTCTATCAGGACTCGCTTTACTTCCGAGTTTCCAATTACAGGGGTTATGACCAACGGGTCGTCGTGGGGGAACTTCACCCCTTCGAGGTCTGAATCATCAAAACCAATCACTATTTCAGTCTTAGCACGTTTCGGGGCCTCTCCCACGATGTGCATCACTTCTCTAGCATATGCCTTTCCAGAGTTTCGAGTTGTGCCGGCCGCTGTCGGGCCTCCCCAAATCACATTGATAATTGGCCCTCGGGGCTGTGCGTTGGGATCACGGTCGTTGTCCCTACGATCATTATTCTTCCTGTCATAATCCCTCCTTTGATTTCCACGATCTTCACCCTTCGTGAACTGGCCTAGATTCCCTCTTCGGATAAAGAATTCAATCTCGTCCTTGAGTTGCCTACAATCATCGGTATCATGTCCCACATCCTTATGGTACCTACAGTACTAATCCTTATTTCGTTTTTCGGGGTCTCCTCTAAGTGGCTTCGGCCATTGGAATTCCTTATCTTTCTCAATTTCAAACAAGATCTGACTCCTAGGAGCATTCAACCTTGCATAGTCAGAAAATCTTGGTCCAAAATTCTTCTTTGGTGGCGGTGAGTCAGAGTCCTTGCTAGTTCGGGGATACTTGTCCCTAGCATCGTACTCTTGCTTTTGCTTTCTCTTCTTTGAACCATTGTTACTTTTTCTATTACCTTCTGCGGCTTCTTTCTTCATGCTATCCTTAGCTTTAATATACTTATCAGCCCTTCATTGGAGCTCAGCCATATTCTTAGGGGGGGTGTTTTGACAATGACCTTTTAAAGAAGAGATCAGTGGTTCCATGTTCGAGGGCTACCATGGCCACCTTGTTCTCCAAATCAGTGATATTCAATGTCTCCTTAGTAAATCTCTTGAGGCAATCCCTCAAATTTTCGTTCTTTCCTTGCACCACATACATGAGAGATGTAGAGCCTTTCTCGTGAACTCTTCCGCTAATGAACTGACTTATGAAAGCAGCACTCAATTCCTTAAAGGAGCCAATTTAATTCGCGGGCAAGCGACTATACCATCTTTGAGCCATGCCCGACAGGGTTTGAGGGAACGCCCTACACTTTAAAGCATCACTTGCAGGCTGTAAAAGCAGTGCGTTTGAGAACGTCCTGACATGATTTGAGGGATCTCCCGTTCCATCATAAGCCTTGATTGTCGGCATCTTGAACTTCTTTGAAATACGAGCATTCATCACCTCCTCAGTAAACGGGGGTGTGGGATCATCAGGATCTCCTAGTGGCATCAGATCTTTGGGGTTACCCTTGGGGGTTTCCACCTTTATTGTTCTTCCAGTTGGGCCATCAACCCTTCTCTGTCTCCTTGAAGACCTCTCCAAGTCGATAATGGGAATCCTCCCTGTGGTTGGAGGAGGCTGAGTTTGACTCAATCTAGCTTGTTCTCTCGCCATATCGTTCTTCAACTTTAAGATCTCGGCCTCATGAGCCTTGATCCTCTCAGCAGTTGTCAAGGGGGGTCCATCATGGATACTTCGTGTCCTCCTTAGAGGTTCTCTGCTAGCACGTCGCCTCCTCGGGGCTTCATCACGATCATCGTTCTCAGATGATGATGAATCATCAGTATAGGGACCAGAGTAGTCATCATACTCTCGATCTCGGATCTATAAGGCATGACCGCTTGGTCCAGGTTCCCTTTGTCGAGGGGGATAATTAGGCAGCCCATACATCGGGTTGGTATTCAAGGGGAGATCCGTAGTGTGGATCTGTACTCCCGGTGGTAGCGGATGAGTAGGATCAGCAAGAGGAGAGACCACCATCTGAAGAGGGTTGGTTTCTTGACTTGGATGGACGACTACAGGTAACGTACTCTCAACATGGGGAATCGTCCCTATAGGTTGAGAAACTTGAGGTTGAGTGATCGCCCCTGTTGTTGGGGGCACTTGTTCAGTGGCGCGGAGCAGAGCTGAGGGGTATGGCCTCGGTAGAGGTCGGTACTGTTCTTCGTGTTTGAACCATGGTTGATGTTTTATTCCCACAGACGGCGCCAAATGTTGTGGAATAAAAACTAGGTTATGAATCGTATTTAATGCTAGGGTTGATGAGCTTCAAGCTTTAATGGCTGTTTCCGTGTTCAAGACTGATCGGTCCTCACAGAGTGTCTACGTATCTCGTTATTGAGAATCAAGCCAAGACGTAGTTCTGAGAATGAGTGGTCAGGCCCTTTATATAGGCTGCGAGAGCCTTAGAATTGTGGTAGGATTCGGAGACTTGACGGGCAAGTCACCTCCTTGAGGAAGGTTCTAGACTCCTTCCTTGTAGGAATCAGTTTCCATGTTGAATTGAATGTCTTAGAGGCTAAGTCTGGCAGGAGTAGTATCTTTATTTGACTCTTATTTGCTGAGCTGCTTATTACCCTTAATATTAATTACGAAATTAATATTTAATTAGGGTTTTGGGCCTCGTAAATGGGCCCCACGTTTGGACCAAACTGGGTCTAATTAATGCCACATTAAATGTGTCTTTAGGGCTTACTTTTAGCCCATATCTGTTGATATGTTCATAAACATTTTAGTATTCGATTTAAAAAAAAATTCATTTTGAGTTCGATTTGATTTGTAAACGAGTTGAACAGGAATACGATTTTAAGGCTCGTCTCATAAATGAGTTGAACTTAAACGTGATATAATTCAACTCGAAAGTTCGCGAACAAGTTCAATTATATAGTTCGTGAACAAGCTCGTTAATATAGTTCATGAACAACCTCGTTAATATAGTTCGTGAACAAGATCATAAATACGGTTCATGAATGAGTTCGTACACAAATTTGATATATATGTTCGTGAATATATTTCATTAACATTTCATAATTTTTATTTAAATTTATGTTAATTAATAAATATTTGTATATATGAATTACGAAGTGATATTAAAAGTTACATTGCGAAATTATTTTCTGGAACGGAGAAATGTTACGTTGCGAGAATCTACGAGGCATTGTCCATCCATCAAAATTCAAAGGATAAAAGTACAAAGAAATCTGCAAGTACACAAAAGAACTAGCTCCCTCGGCTCGCATACTTTTTTTTGTTGCTAATTTCGTTTACTATATTTTCGTTGAGTGTACAATGTAATGTTAGAATTTATCACGGTGTTTCAGTTGATTTGAATAATGATTTAAGAGTTTATTATCTTAAGATATAGGTTTGATCTTACTAGAAACACGAAAGTAATCGAATTACTTACTTAATAAATATAAATGTACTAATAATTTTTTGAATTAATTAAAAGTTATGTAAAAATTAATCCCAACACCAAATTACCAAACACAAATAATGTAATGGTAGAATATAAAAATATATGGAGCAAGACAATATAAGTGGATTCCATAGTCACGTGAAGTAACCTCAAAATCAGGAATCCGCTGTCAAAAGAGCTACAACTCCACTCACTCCTTGCCTCGTACTAGTTCATCAATTTTTTTTAATTATTTTTTGAAAAGGTAGTAGTTCATCTTTTGTCTCGACATATTTTGCATGTTGTATGTCACAAAATATAAAATACATTTATTCCATATTATTATCCAAATCCGTATTTAATTTAACCATATTCTATTGCGTACACCTTTTAACCGAACGCTCTTAATCTTATATTATAATAAATATATTATTCAATACTTTTCGATTGAGCTAAAACAAGATTAGATATATATCAATATCAAAACTAATAAAAAATAAAGATTAAATAAATAAATATCAATATCAGTTACTGTAAAAAGTTTGGAATAGCATGTGGTGTGATAAGTGTCATGGACTCATGGTGACTCCCATAATGTAGATGGTAGCTCTTACTCTATATTCGTGCCACTGCATCGACAGGCTTTTTTTCTCCATTTAAACACTAGAATAAGACTGCACTGGATTCTCTCCTTTATAAAGTCTTAATTTTGCAGATTATAAAAATGAAAAGATTGTTAAGCGCAATGCAAATTATGAAAACACACAGTATCATTGGATCTAATGGCCATCTGGGTCTATCCCCGCATTCCAATGGATGCTCTCTTCCCATTTACTTTCATCTCACAAGCCTACATTTTCAAACTAGATCCAATTCTTCAATTAACCACCATCCTTATGTTTGCAACTCCTAACGCGCCTAATTCATTCCTAGTAAAAATAAAGCTTTAATTTAGTGCATTATTTTAATTATTGTCTTGAATGTTATGAGAAAGAACTGTACTATCCCGTCAACTAAAAAGAGACCAAAGAAGTATCATTTATAAATTTTATTATCATCCATTAAATTAGATTCGAGTTTCTGGATCTCGCATCGTTCACTCTATTGCAAAGTAATCGAATGCTCCCATGCATGTTGAAATGTATATGGTTGAACATGAATGCTCATGTGTGATGTACAAATTAAAGAAAATTAATCAAGCCTAAGCTGTCTTAAAGTTAAAATCTCATGTTTACTTGAGTAAATAACAAGCCTAAATCCTCCAACATGTGTGTTTACTGATAGAGTAAACCACAAGCCTTAAATTAAACCCCTTCAACTTAAGCCATAAGCCAAGTGCCAAACACCATTTTTATCATAACCCAACATTTAAAATTCAACAAAAACAACTGCATATATGCTACTAATTTCTCCTATTTACCCTTAACCTTTTTACTTTCATCTCCTCTCTGCGCGTGACCAAATTTATCCATCCGACCATCCCCTCTTTTTTTAATCCATATATGCGTCGACAATGTGTGTGTTTATAATTACTTACATCTACTAAACTATAGAATTCACACAGAACGAGGCATGAATCCAAGGTGACCATAGAGGTGGGCTGGTGGGGGGTGGTGCTCTAGTTTGCTAATCTCTAGGTATTCCTTTCTTGCTATACCATTCTTTTTAAATTCTTTAAATTTAACCATTTTTTAACAACTGTAAATTAGGGTGATCATGATTCGGATTAAATTGCATAATCCGTCGTATATATTTACAATGTAAATATATACTATTGTAATACAGTAGCTAGTACTATAATTGTATGAAGTCCAAACCAAGAAAAGACCAGAGATGAATGAAACATAAACAAAACAAAACATTATCAAACACCAAACCCCAAATATTTGGTTATGCAAACCCAAGAACAAGAAAGTTTTGGAAATTGAGGCAAATGTCTTCCATGGCTACCTCGAATCCTTCCCATGATTTCTCATTAATCTTCAAAACTACCACAACCCTTTTTCGACCATCATTTCTTCAACTCACCACCCTCTTCCTCCTCCTCCTCTCCTCCGCCGTCTCCGTCGCCGGAAACAACCAAGAAGTCACCACTCTTTACTCATGGATACACTCTAGTGCACCTTCAACTCCACCACCTTTTTTCTCAACGTGGAACATTCTGGATCAAAATCCATGCAAATGGGATTATATTACATGCACAACACAAAATCATGTTTCTGCAATTGTAATACAATCTGTTCCACTTAAGTTCACTTCATTGCCATCAAATATATCTTCTTTTAAGTTTCTTACAAGACTTGTCATTTCTGATGCAAATGTCTCCGGTACTATCCCACCGGACCTCGGTGACTGCTCTGCACTCACTTTTCTTGACCTCAGTTCGAATAGTCTTGTGGGGCCCATTCCGGCAACCATCGGAAAACTTCAGAATCTTGAAGATTTGGTCTTAAACTCAAACCAACTCACCGGAAAAATTCCATTTGAGTTGAGTAACTGTACAAGCTTGAGAAATCTTTTGTTATTCGATAACCGTCTCTCGGGGAACATACCTGCAGAGCTAGGAAGACTATTAAGCCTCGAAAGTCTCCGTGCCGGTGGAAACAAAGATATAGCCGGAAAGATACCTGAGGAGCTTGGAAACTGTGGTAATTTGACTGTTTTAGGCCTTGCTGACACAAGGATTTTCGGGTCAATTCCGAGGTCATTTGGGAACTTGAAGAAGCTTCAGACATTGTCAATATACACTACAATGCTCTCGGGGGAAATACCACATGAGTTAGGTAATTGTTCTGAGCTTGTCAACTTGTATTTATATGAAAATAGTCTTTCTGGTTCAATTCCTCCCGAGCTTGGTAAACTTCGAAAACTCGAAAAAATATTGTTGTGGCAAAATAATCTAATTGGCTTAGTCCCTGAAGAGATTGGAAGTTGTAAAAAGTTGAATATGATTGATCTTTCTTTAAATTCTTTATCTGGAGTTATACCATTGTCATTTGGTGGACTAAGTGAGTTAGAAGAGCTAATGCTTAGTAATAACAATATTTCGGGTTCGATTCCTTCGAGTCTTGCCAATGCTACAAGTCTTATTCAGTTACAGCTTGATACGAATCAAATTTCGGGGTTGATTCCTCCTGAGATTGGGACGTTGAGAAATCTTCAAGTGTTTTTTGCTTGGCAGAATCAGCTTGAAGGTAGTATACCTTTGAGTTTGGGATATTGTAGTAACCTACAAGCATTGGATTTGTCTCATAATTCGTTAACTGGGACTCTGCCTTCGGGGTTGTTTGAGTTGAGAAATTTGACCAAGTTGCTGTTGATTTCTAATGATATTTCGGGTTCTATACCGAAAGAAATTGGAAATGCTTCTAGTTTAGTAAGGCTCAGACTTGGGGATAATAGGATAACAGGGGAAATTCCTAGAGAGATTGGAGGTCTTAAGAGCTTGAATTTTCTTGATTTTTCGGGGAACCATATCACAGGGTCTGTTCCTGATGAGATTGAAAGTTGCACCGAGTTGCAAATGGTGGACCTTAGCAACAATGCACTGGAAGGCCACTTACCTAATTCATTGTCATCTCTATCCGGTCTCCAAGTTTTGGATGTTTCGAATAATCAATTTGTGGGTCCTATCCCTGCAAGTTTTGGCAGGCTGGTATCCTTAAACAAGCTTATTCTTAGCAAGAATTTGTTATCTGGGTCAATACCTTTGTCTATTGGACTATGTTCAAGTCTGCAGATGCTTGATCTTAGCAGCAATGAGTTAGAGGGAAATATTCCGCTGGAGTTGGGGAAAATTGAGGCACTTGAGATCGCGCTAAATCTTAGTTGCAACAGCCTAAGTGGACCGATTCCATCTCAGTTTTATGCACTTACCAAACTTTCCATACTTGACTTGTCACACAACAAGCTGGAGGGAAATCTAAATCCACTTTCAGGGCTGGAGAATCTTGTGTCTCTCAACATATCCTTCAACAACTTCACTGGTTTTCTTCCTGACAATAAGCTCTTTAGGCAGTTATCATCAACAGACCTAGCTGGAAACGAACAATTATGTTTATCTGGCCAGGATTCGTGTTTTTCAAGCAATGTTGATGGAAAAGGGATGGCAGAGAACAAAAACCATGTGAGGACTTCAAAGACAATTAAAGTGGCAATTGCATTGCTAGTCACCTTGACAATAGCAATGGTGATCATGGGTGCCTTTGCTGTAATTCGAGCACGCAGAAGTATTAGTGGAGATGATGATTCGGAGATGGGAGACTCATGGCCTTGGCAATTTACTCCATTCCAGAAGCTAAATTTTTCAGTAGAGCAAATTTTGAGATGCTTAGTAGATTCCAATGCGATTGGTAAAGGTTGTTCTGGAGTTGTTTATCGTGCAGAGGTGAACGCTGGTGAGGTTATAGCAGTCAAAAAACTATGGCCGTCAACAGTTGCATCTGCTGCTAAGGGCTGCAACGAAGAAAAATGTGCAGTCCGTGATTCGTTCTCTGCAGAGGTAAAAACACTTGGTACGATACGACATAAGAACATTGTTAGGTTCTTGGGCTGTTGTTGGAATCGAAATACAAGATTGCTGATGTATGATTATATGCCTAATGGAAGTTTAGGAAGTCTTCTACATGAGAGGAATGGAACTTCATTGGAGTGGGAATTGAGATACCGAATTCTATTAGGATCAGCAGAAGGCCTTGCATATTTACATCATGATTGTGTCCCTCCCATTGTTCATAGGGACATCAAGGCTAATAATATCCTCATCGGTCTTGAGTACGAGCCTTACATTGCAGATTTTGGCCTTGCCAAGCTTGTTGACGATGGGGATTTTGCTCGATCCTCAAACACTGTTGCAGGTTCCTACGGATATATTGCTCCCGGTACATACATTTTTCATTATAACTAAAACACTCGTGTCTATGAATTTTTTTTCATGTATTCGATCACATTATTCTACCTAGTATTTTATATACTAATTTAGTTTTTTGTATTGCCATTGTCAGAATATGGTTATATGATGAAGATCACAGAGAAAAGTGATGTGTATAGCTATGGTGTTGTTGTACTCGAAGTCTTGACAGGGAAGCAGCCAATCGATCCGACAATCCCAGATGGACTCCATGTAGTGGATTGGGTAAGGCAAAAAAGAGGAGGGGCCGAAGTTCTAGCTCCAAGCTTGCTATCACGCTCTGAATCAGATCTCGATGAAATGATGCAAGCTTTAGGCATTGCCTTGTTATGTGTAAATGCCACTCCTGATGAAAGGCCTAACATGAAAGATGTAGCAGCAATGCTCAAGGAAATCAAACACGAACGTGAGGATTACGCAAAGGTTGATGCACTACTTAAAGGTTCTCCAGCAACCAATGTCAAAGAAAATAAATACTGTCAAGGTCTTCCAGCTTCTTCATCGACTAAAGCAATGAGAAGTTTGTATCACACAAGCAATAACACAAGCTTCTCAGCATCCTCATTGCTTTACTCATCTTCATCCAGTGGCAAGATGGGATTCAAATGATCATAATAAATACTAGGCTACAAGCTCAAGCTAGTTTTTGCTGAAGTTTGTTATAATCTAAGTATTACTATGTTTTTAAGTTTTCAAATTTGTACTGTGTTGTTAGTATGATGTAAAAAACAAGAAGTTAAACAGTGTTGTTATAGTTAATTACAGATGATATATAATTTTTCTGTTGCATTCACAAGTCAAGCTTTTGTCTCCACTCTCCAGTTTTTCAGATACCTGTCTAAAGCTAGATTGCAATGATAGAGTAGGATCCAGCAAGGAAATAATAGTGCCAACTACACATCAGGATCATCTTTGCATGAATTCTGGGATGATAAGAAGAGAATCACTGATGTCACACAAACACAACCCAATGGACAACAGACTGTCGTTTGTTTTTTATATTTTCCAGAGAAAACATCCAGCACCATTTGATGTGTATATTGAAAAAGAATAATGGTAGGTACCCCAAATTGTACCCCAAATTTTCAAATTGGTTATAAGTATAATGGATCCATCAGGGTCATATCAATCTCACCAATTAAAATCTTCCATACAGCTAATTCATCCATGCCACATCATTTGGGAGCATTTTTTGGGTACCAATTTGGGGTACCTAGCATTACTCATCGAAAAAATAATGTTAAAAAAGCTCTCCATTATTTGGGGGAATTTTGAGCTCCATTAACAGTTTTCAACGTTTCATGGTAGAACAAAATCAAATGGACTAGTGAACTGAATACATGATTGTTACAATAAAATCATAATTGTTGCTTTTGAGGCCTTAATTGCGGAGAAGAGTTTTAGAAGTACAACTAGAGGCGAACTAAATAAATTCGGGTATTAACTTTTTTTATACTATGCTATTCCAATATAACAGCATCTTCAAGAGTCTCTTAGCTCACTCCTAAATATATTATAAATAATTAAGCTCTTAGCAAGTTATTACATTGATTTGTGTGTCAACTCCAACAATGCTCTCTATTATGGCTCTTTATTTTATATTTTATTCATATTTCAATTCCACTTGGACAAACAATCAATAGATGAGAGAGAACAACCACTATTTTACTAATAAAATAATAAGTTAAGAGCTACTAGTTGCTCCTAAAATAGAGGAGAGAGAAGAAGCTCTTAACTTTTTAAAGAGCCTCTAAGAGTCTCTTGGAGCTTGATTTTTATTCTCTCTCCTCATTTTTTGAGTTAAGAGCTACAATAGAGAGCCTCTTGGAGATGCTCTAAAGGGTATTTCCTAACTCCACGTATTAAATGCGGAGTTATGGTTTGCGGGCAGTCCTCCACAAAATAAATTCATTTTAATAGAAGGAAACAATTAAGCAATGAGTAACATTATTCATCCTTCCCTTTGTGCACATGCACGTTGTAGTTTCTACTACCTTGCTGTGTTGATCATGTTGAGTATACAACAACGAAATCAAAACCCAAAGCGAATAAACAAGAACAAGAAAATAACGACAATCACACAAGACAAAGATTTACGTGGTTCGGAAATTCCTACTCCACAAGACGCACTAATTTTGTATTGATCTCTTACAATTGTGTTGTGTTATGTTACAATTACACGAGTATTTATAAGAGAAGAAACTAGGTCAAAATAAATAAGAGTCTAATTCTGAAATTCCTAACTCTAATCCTAACTCTAATTAGAGTACAATTCAGGAATTCCTAACTCAAGTCAGAATCCAATTCTGAAACCTGATAGACTCCACAAACCCAACAATCTCCTACTTGGAGTCTGACCACATCTTCACTTCACTCTTGTAAATCTAGTAACAAATAATCCCTCGATCAATAACTCTAACTAGTGCAACGCCTTCTCATCAATCAGTTCTAAAGGCCAGTTGAAGCTATGCAAAGCTTCAACTTTTCATTAGTAACCACCTTAGTCAACATATCTGCAGGATTCTTTGAACCAAGGATTTTCTTCAAGGACAAAGTACCATTGCTAATCAACTCTCTTGTAAAGTGATATCTCAACTGAATATGCTTCGTCCTAGCATGAAACACAGGATTCTTCGCAAGATGAATAGCACTCTGACTGTCGCTATACAAAGCACTGTCCGCCTGTTTCTTGCCCAACTCCTCAAGAAAATTCTTCAACCAAATCATCTCCTTGCTAGCTTCAGAGATAGCCATATAGTCTGCTTCCGTGGTTGAAAGAGCAACACTCTTTTGAAGTCGAGACATCCAACTAATTGCTGTGCCACCCAACATGAAAATATATCCCGTAGTACTTTTTCTTGTATCCAAACATCCACCCAAATCTGCATCAGAGAACCCTTCCAAGATAACATCTTTCTTGTTGAAACATAATGCAACCTTGGATGTGCCTTTCAAGTAGCGCAACAACCACTTGACTGCTTCCCAATGCTCTCTTCCTGGATTAGACATGAACCTGCCAACAACTCCCACTGCATGAGCAATATCTGGCCTTGTACACACCATAGCATACATCAAACTGCCAACTGCAGATGCATACGGAACTTTAGCCATATCTTTCTTGCCTTCATCCGTTTTAGGTGACTACTTCTTCGTGAGATTAAAGTGAGTCGGCAACGGTGTACTTCTGGTCTTCGCATCCTGGACACTGAATTTCTGCAATAATTTCTCAATATACTTCTCTTGAGATAATTTCAAAGTACCTTCAGATCTATCCTTTATGATGCTCATACCAAGTATCTGTTTTGCCGCACCCATATCCTTCATCTCAAACTCCTCAGACATCTGTCTCTTTAACCTGTTAATTTCCCTCATGTTTGATCCTGCTATCAACATGTCATCAACATACAACAACAATATGATATAAGATGAATCAAATTGTTTAAAATAACAACAATGATCCATAGCACTCCTAGTGTACCCATTCTTCATCATAAAGCTATCAAACTTCAAGTACCATTGTCTTGGCGCTTGCTTCAAACCATACAAGCTTTTTATAAGCTTGCAAACAAGGTTTTCTTTCCCAGCTACCTGAAATCCTTCTGGCTGTACCATGTAGATGTCTTCCTCAAGATCACCATGTAAGAACGCGGTCTTAACATCTAGTTGATCTAGATGTAACTCCTCTGCAGCCACAATACTTAGCACAATTCTAACAGTAGTCATCTTAACAACCGGAGAAAAATATATCAGTATAGTCAATACCCTTTTTCTGTTGATAACCCTTGACTACTAACCTCGCCTTGTATCTCTTGCTGCCATCAGGTTCTTCTTTGATCCGGAACACCCACTTATTCTGTAAAGCCTTCTTTCCTGCTGGTAACTCTGTTAAAGACCAAGTCTCATTCTTCTCAAGAGAACTCATCTCTTCTTCCATGGCTGATTTCCACTGAACTGAATCTTCCACCTGAACTGCCTCTGAATAACACTGAGGCTCTCTATCCTCAGTCAATAACATATAATATGCTGAAGGAGAAAATCTTTGTGGTGGTCTCACAATTCTGCTAGATCTTCTTACCTCAGCCTGTGGAGTAACTGGAACCGTGTCATTACCATTCCCCAAACTCCCACTATTTCCTGCAAGATCTTCTTCTGTAATCTCTTCAAGCACTGCTTTCTCTTTCTCATGTTGTTCCTTTGCAAACTCAGAATCGACTGCAAGCTTATCCTTGTACACTGCACTTTCGTTAAAAGTAACATCTCTACTTCTAACGACCTTCTTCGTTAGTTCATCCCAGAAATGGTAACCCATATCATTTGAGCCATAACCAATGAAGATACACTTCTTTGCTTTTGGATCAAGCTTGTCCCTATCAGAATCTTTAACACACACATAAGAAATACAACCAAAAACTCGCAAGTGTGAAAGATTTACCTCCTTTTTCTGCCACTCTTCTTCAGGAATCTTGAACCCCAAAGGAACTGAAGGTCCTCTATTTATGAGATACGCTGCTGTGCTAACTGCATCTGTCCGAAAAATCTTTGGCAATCCTGCATGCAATCTCATACTCTTGGCCCTCTCATTCAAGGTTCTATTCATGCGCTCTGCAACACCATTCTGTTGCGATGTCTCTGGAATAGTTTTGATCATTCTAATTCCATATTCTGCGCAATAGCTTTTAAACTCATCACTACTGTACTCACCACCATTATCTGACATCAAACTCTTAACCTTCAAACCGGTCTGATTTTCAACTTCGGTCTTCCACTTCTTGAAAGTAGCAAACACATCTGATTTATTCTTCAAAAAATAAACCCATACCTTTCTAGTGGAATCGTCAATGAAAGTGACATAGTAGCGAGATCCTCCCAATGACGTAACTGTTGTTGGACCATATACATCTGTATGAACTAGCTCTAGCCTCTCAGCCTTGGGTGTCCTCCCTGATTTTGCAAAAGTAACTCGTTTCTGCTTTCTAAGAACACATGGCTCACAGAACCCAACTTCCACATTCTTCAGCTCTGGAATCTTCCCCTTCGAAACTAACAGCTTCATACCCTTTTCACTCATATGACCAAGTCTTTGGTGCCACAAAGTTGAAGTCCCAATCTCATCAGCAACTGTATTTGCTTCATAGGTAGATTGTTCAACTATGTACAACGTCCCCTTTTTCTCTCCACGAGCAACAACTAGATTCCCCTTTATAACCTTCCACTGTCCGTCTCCGAAAGTAACTCGATACCCTTCCTTATCTAACTGACCCACGGATATCAACATCTTCTTCAGTCCAGGAATGTACCTTACATCTTTCAACGTCCAGCTAGTCCCCAAAGAGGTCTTGAGATTAATATCTCCCATGCCCGTAATATCTAGAGTCTCATCATCAGCAAGACAGACTTTACCAAAATTTCCAAGTCTGAAATTTAACATCAAATCCTTGCAAGGGGTAGCATGGAAAGATGCACCAGAATCCATAACCCATGATTCAACCGAACATTCAACACAACAAATCAAAGCATCGTCACTCACCACCTCTTCAACTACATTAGCTGAATTATCCTCTTTCTTCTTTCCTTTAGGAGCTGCTGGAGCCGTACACTGATTTCTGAAGTGACCTTTCTTCTGACAATTCCAATAAACAATCTCCTTGCGATCTTTTGACTGTCCTCTCTTCTGTGACTTCGATCTGCTACGCCCCTGATTCTGCCCCCTATCGGACTTTCTGCCTCTACTCTCAGTACTCAACAAGGAACCTGACGACTCTCCTGAGTTTCTCCTACGAATATCTTCTCCAAGAATCGCATCTCGAACTCCATCAAAAGTCATCTTACTACTCCAAGATGAATTACAAATAGCAGTGACAAATCCTGACCAACTGTCAGGTAACGAGGATACCAACAATAAGGCTTGTACTTCATCATCGAATTTAATATCCACTGATGTCAATCTTGATAGGATATAGTTAAATTCGTTCATATGATCAGCAACACAATCACCTTCATTCAATTTTGTGGCAAACAACAAGTGACACAAATATACCTTATTCGAAGCAGACGGCTTCTCATACATATTTGATAACGCCTTGATCAATCCATAAGTTGTCGTTTCCTTGACGATATTGTAAGCAACGTTCTTCGCCAAAGTAAATCTGACAACACCCAGAGCCTGCCTATCCAATAGCTTCCAATCTTTCTCATCCATCTTTTCTGGCTTCTTCTCCTCCAGCGGTTCGTGTAGTTTTTTCTGATACAAATAATCTTCAATTTGCATCTTCCAAAACCCAAAATCTCTGCCATCAAATTTGTCGATCTTTACTTTCCCTTCTTCTGCCATCGCTCCCACTCGCCTGAAAACCTAGGCTCTTGATACCACTTGTTGAGTATACAACAACGAAAGTAAAACCCAAAGCGAATAAACAAGAACAAGAAAATAACGACAATCACACAAGACAAAGATTTACGTGGTTCGGAAATTCCTACTCCACAAGCCGCACTAATTTTGTATTGATCTCTCACAATTGTGTTGTGTTATGTTACAATTACACGAGTATTTATAAGAGAAGAAACTGGGTCAAAATAAATCAGAGTCTAATTCTGAAATTCCTAACTCTAATCCTAACTCTAATTAGAGTACAATTCAGGATTTCCTAACTCAAGTCAAAATCCAATTCTGAAACTTGATAGATTCCACAAACCCAACAGATCAGCCATGTAATTGTAGATTGCTCTCGGGGTTCTTGTCCTGCTCCTCCTTCAGGGTTATCAGCAACATTCCTCAATTGCCACTGCACTCACCCAATTGTTAATATTTTCTAGATAGCATATTTTTTCCACTAATTTTAATTTTTGTGCTCGACCCAAATGTTAACAACTGGGTAAGACGGAGGGAGCAACTCATAAAAAATTCAAATATTGAGTTGTGATTTTCATACTTCATATCATTCAGTGCATACCCCTGCTATCCATTCTTCCACCTTCGTCCCATTTCTCCTCTTTTTTTCAATTTTCACAGTTTTTTTAATTCAATAAAGCTCCGAAAATTCCTTCGAATTTTCTCAGATCTGTTCCGATCTTGAGCTAGTTTGTGAATCCGACAGAGCTTAAATCATCAGAGCTTCCGTTGTCCTTCTTCTCAGGTTCAAGCGGGTGGATATTCGGTTCCTCTTGTTTTTGTGATTTCGCTCCGGATCTAAGGATTGCTTGTTTTAGTTGATCTAAGTTTAATTCGGATCTAAGGTTTCTAAGCCTTTTCCGATTGTAAGATCGATTTGTTTTGGTGTCTCACCTGTGTGTGAGTTTGATATTGTCCCACCGCTTGTTTGTGTGAGTTTGCTTTTATCTCACCGTTTGTGTGAGTTTTGGTGCTGGATTATATTATCTTGGAGGCTTGTACGGATAATATGGATAAACACTTTGATGAAGTGTTAGTGTATTACACACATAGGTCTGCGAATATTGTAGCTCATTGCTTAGCGAGGGCGAAATATTCTATGTCAGGTCTTTCGGAGTGGAATGTTTCTGTTCCAGATTGTATCATCTGTAATCTTGAGATATTTTAATGCAAGTACGATTTTATCAAAAAAATTACTACCCATATACTACTACAAAACTACATAAAGAAGTAAATGCATGTCCGTAAGTTCGGTAAGTGCTGTAGTGCCGACGGTGCGGTCATACCCCGCTGTTCAGATGGTAGTTGAAATATTACTACAGTACTACTATTGTTCTGTATTTCTGTGTAAAATGAAGTATGAACATTTTAATTTTAAAAATATTTATACATAATCGAGCGCGAAAAATCGCCTTTTATTTAATTGGATAAATGCAAGTCACTTTTTTAGACAATTTCTACTAGGGTTGTAATCGAGCCTAGCTGAGCCGAATATTACCAGGCTCGAGTTCGAATTCGACTAAATAGTTTGGGTTCGAGCTCGAGTTTGACAGTACCTTCAGTTTCAAGCTCAAAACTCGGCTCGTAAAATGTTCGATATATTTGAGCTCGGCTCAAATTATTTTAGAAATATAAATGTATTGGGAAAAATAAAAAACCGAAAAAGGATTCAATATTTACACCAAAGCTTCGTTGACTGACATTACTGAGACTTGGACCGTTAATATTCCCTTTCCAGATGCTCTGCCACTTTTACAGTTCAGGGGTGCTTTTTTACTGCTTAAACCCAGTACTGGCCTGCAGTTTCTTTCTTGAGTAAAAAAGGACTGCAATAATTTACCTAACACAGCAGCTCTGCTACCTTTTATTCTTTCATCAAAATCTCAGATAGATAGATAGATAGATATTTTACAGTTGATAAGCCCAGTTATTTGAACTCTTTCGTAAAGCTACCTGCAATGTAAGTCTCATGCGTCAATTACTCACTGTGTTACTACATCAAACTGTTATATCCAGTCGCAGTACTCAAAAACTACACTGCCAGAATTCTTTTTCTTTTACATTAAAATATTAATATTAACCTAAAAAATTTAATGTTGACATCAAAAGATAAAAATGCACTTTTCAAGTTAAAAATGCAAATGAAAAAATAATGAAATTGATGTTAAAGTGTCCATTATTCTTTTCAGGAGTTCGGATCAAATTGGTAGCAATACTGATTAGGATCCGAGCTCCCAGCTCATTGAATTGCTTATTCATGACCGATATGAATCCTTGTTCAAATTCTGGTTATCATGCATGTACAAGAATGATTCAGGCACATTTTATGAATCACGAGAATTGTACGAGAAGATACAAACTGGACCACATTTTATTCATTAAAACCTTATCCAAACTTTGGGAATCTCTTTTTATGAAATTATAACGCAATTCCCATTTTTATATTTTCACTCTACGTTCGACCTCTAGCTAGCTTTTATAAAAATATAGTCACAATAAAAAAATTCCAACCATTTACGTGACCGATGTAAGCCGAAAGATTTGTATACATGTGAAATCAGAATGATTCGGCCACAACAGGAGATTAATTTCAGTATATTAAAGAGAAAAAACTACAATTTCTTATGAATACAATGCACATTGCTTCAAGCTGAAGAATGGATATATACATTGGGATCACCTAACTCTCTGACACGGAGCCATTACTGACAGCGAGTTGCCATGCAATTCCCGCGATGCTCAGATCTGACATTAATGCAGGGTCTTTAATGCCTCAACTGTTTCCTCACCCTTCAGTGCCTCTTTAAATAGAACACCACTTTTAGCATTTTTCGCAACACTCAATAGTCTGGATCCTGTAGAGTAATATACACTTGCTTATCCGAAATGGCGTTAAAGTTGCATGTAGCAGTTTGTGTAGTAGTAGTAGCAGCAGTAGTAATGCTCGTGCATGTAACAAGTGCACGTAATGTACCAACCGAGAGTACTGTTGTTGGTGTTTCCAGCAAGAAAGCTGCTAGTTCTGGTTTGGAGGATAAAAAGAATTGCATTGTTGGGGGTGGTGTTGGTGGCATAGCTGGTGCTGTCATTGGTGGACTTGGTGGTGCTGCTGGTGGCATTGGGGGAATAGGCGGTGTTGGCGGTGTAGGTGGCTTAGGCGGAGTAGGTGGTGGTGTTGGTGGGGGTGCAGGTGGTTTGGGTGGGCTTGGTGGCATAGGCGGCGGTGCAGGTGGTTTGGGAGGCATAGGTGGTGGTGTTGGTGGCTTAGATGGTGTTGGTGGAGGTGGAGGTGTTGGAGGAGGTTCAGGTGTTGGTGGAGGTATTGGAGGAGGTTCCGGTGTTGGTGGGGGTATTGGAGGAGGTTCGGGTGCTGGTGGAGGTGTCGGAGGAGGTGGTGGTGGTGGTGTTGGAGGTGGAGCTGGTGGAGGTGCAGGAGGAGGTTATGGTGGAGGTGTTGGTGGTGGAGCTTAAACCTTATCATATTATATTTTGCAACTACATGTAGAAGTGTAATGTTTAAGTAATATATGGTGCATTTTCGCATTTGTAGTAGCTTTGTTTCATTTGTTTCAATGTTATATTCATGCATGTAATATTGTGAAGAGTGGTCTATATACTTCTCTTTGTTATGGCTTGAAATTTTAGCGTTAACGTGAGGAGTGATGACTCTTTTTGTACTTCAGTTTCGGGACTTCAAGGTATTTTTTACTACTATTTCATTCTACATTTCCTTTGTTTTTGATATTCATGTACGAGTTGTGACTTGTGACTTGTGAGTGGTATTTTTTTTTCACCAAATACGAAGTAAGTTAAAAGAAAAACAGTACGTTTAAGACAGAAGCCACCAGCCGACCAGGCCCATCTTATATTCCTATTATATGTATTTTTGGCCTTCATCTACTTTGAGAAACTTTTTTCAATCAACTTATTTTAAAATAGAGTTAGAGATTTTTAATTTTTTTTTGAAAAAAGTTAAGTTTTTTGTGATTTATAAAATCTCAAACATACATCAAATACTTATATAATAAAAATTTAAAATATGAAATTTTTATCCGAAAATAAGTTCATAAAGACTTAAAAAAAGCTCAGCTGTGTACATTTGAAGAGCACATATGACATAACCAATAAATTAGTTGGTCAATAAAAATTATACCTCGCAACTCATTACAATCTTTCTTTCAAAAAAGTTAAAAACAATCGAACTCTTTAACAAATATCTATGCAAGGTAATCTCAAAATAATTATTTATCTCTTTAAATTATGAAAATTGAAATTTTAATTAATATTTTTTTGATTAATTTTTTATTGTGAATCCGTTATAAGTTATTAAAAATAAAAATAAATAAATTAGATTTGATAAATTGATCATTGGAATAATGATAGGGCTTTTTTCAAAAATACCCTTATCTAGAAATTCTTTTGCAAAAATACTTTTCAAAAAAAATAATTTGTAAAAATACTATCTTATTTGCAAAAATACTATCTTATTTGTAATGTCTGCGCATTGTATTCACTTGCATATGTTGTTGAATATGCAACCTCCTATGCAACTGAAAATTACAATTTGAATTTTCATTTTTTTAACAAATTTCAGTTGTATATAAGGGCTGTACAGCAGCAAAAACTGGAAATTCATCTTTTAATATGCAACTGAATGCAACTAAAATTGAAAGTTAAATTTTCATTTTTTGCTGCTGCGCAACCCTTATATATAACTAAAAGTTGGAAAAAAATGGAAATTTAACTTTCAGTTTTTAGTTGCATTCAGTTGCATAGGTTGCATATGCAACTGAATACAACTAAAAACTGAAAGTTAAATTTGCATTTTTTGCTGTTGCGCAGCCCCTATAGAAGTTGAATAAAAAAATGAAAATTCAACTTTTAGTTTTCAGTTGCATTCAGTTGCATATAAGGTTGCATATGCAACCTAGGTATTTTTGCAAATAAACTGATATTTTTGCAAATATTTTGAGAAGATAGTAAAATTGCAATTTTTTTTTTAAAAGTAGTATTTTTGGTAAATACCTATAATGGTATTATCATTTATTAAATAAAATCAAAATTTAAAATAAAATTTCAAAAAATTATTTCTTACAAATTTCTGATTTTAGACTATTTTTTTTAATTTTGAATAATTTTCTTAGATGTTGTACAAAAGTAAACATTTCTTTTATAGTCAAAAACAACTTTAAGTCGATCATTTAAATCCATCCAAATTGAACGCGATTTAATATCTCAAGTGATAAGAGTTTTTTTCTTGTCATTGTTCTAGGTCCTGAATTCGATTTTTGATCGAAATTTATGAAAACAATTGCTCATTTGTAAAGTATATAAATCTATTTATTAAAAAAAAATCACCTAAATTGAAATTTGAATACATATTTTTTCGATTTGAATACTATAAAACTAGAAGAAAATGTCAGGTAACTTAAAACCTTTTACAAAATGCCTATGTGTCATTTACTTATGAGGTGATATTCCTTAAAATAATTGAGACCCCATGTGTATCCCCATGAGCTCCAAATTAAATGCAGCAACATTTGGACATTTTTGATTTTTTTTTATTCCCTAACATTATGATAAGTTTTAATATTAAGGTATGGTTTTTCTTAAATTAAATAACTCATGACTTATAAGTCGAATATTAACAACAACCTAAGTTTCATGTCAACTTATTTCTTATTTACTTGATTTATTTACTTATTTAATAATTATATTTTTATATTTGTAACTTTAAATGTATTTCTAATTTAAAATACTTATATTAATATTAAGTTTGACAGCTTTATGTTGAAGAATGGGTACACTAGGAGTGTTATGCATTATTGATGTTGAATGTTGATGACATGTTGATAGGAGGATCAAACATGAGGGAAATCAACAGGTTAAACAAACGGATGTCTAAGAAGATTGAGATGAAGGATATATATGTGTGCAACAAAATAGATATTTGATATGAGCATCATAAGGGATATATCCGAAGGTACTTTGAAATTATCTCAAGAGAAGTACATTGAGTAATTGTTTTAGAAAATTCAGTATCCAAGATGCGAACATTAGAAGTACACCGTTGCCAACTCACTTTAATCTCATGAAGAAGCAGTCACTTAAAATGGATGAAGGCAAGAAAGATATGGCAAAATTTCCGTACACATCTGCAGTAGGCAGTTTGATGTATGATATGGTATGTACAAGGCCAGATATTGCTCATGCAGTGAGAGTTGTTAGCAGGTTCATGTCTAATCTAGGGAAAGAGCATTGGGAAGCAGTCAAGTGATTGTTGCGCTACTTGAAAGGCACATCCAAGACTGCGTTATGTTTTAGCAAGAAAGATGTTCTCTTGGAAGGGTTCTCTGATGCAGATTTGGGTGGATGTTTGGATACAAGAAAAATTACTACGGGATATATTTTCATTTTGGGTGGCACAATAGTTAGTTGGATGTCTCGATTTCAAAAGAGTGTTGCTCTTTTAACCACAGAAGCAGAATATATGGCTATCTCTGAAGCTAGCAAGGAGATGATTTAGTTGAAGAATTTTATTGAGGAGTTGGGCAAGAAACAGGCGGATAGTGCTTGTTTAGCGATAGTAAAAGTGTTATTTATCTTGCGAATAATCCCGTGTTTCATGCTAGGTCGAATCATATTCACCTGAGATATCACTTTACAAGAGAGTTGATTAGCAATGGTACTTTGTCCTTGAAAAAAAATCTTGGTTCAAAGAATCCTGCAGATATGTTGACTAAGGTGGTTACTAATGAAAAGTTGAAGCTTTGCATAGCTTCAATTGGCCTTCAAAATTGATTGATGAGAAGGCGCTGCACTAGTTAGAGTTTTTGATCGAAATATTGGGGGTTACTAGACTTACAAGAGTGAAGCGAAGATGTGGACAGACTTCAAGTGGGAGATTGTTAAGTATGTGGAATCTTGACTGATCAGGACCCCTGGGCGTAGGCTCAGGACCGCTGAGAAAATCATTCAACACCTCTTTTGTGCTCAGGACCATGAGCTGATGCGCAGGCCCCTGAGTGGTGTTTTTTTAAGCTTTGGCCCACATGTTGAGATAAGTCCAGTTTCTTATATTATAAATATTTTCTTGTAGTTATAAAATCCTAACAAAATAAAACACAATATGAGAAATCGATACAAAATTAGTACGACTTGTGAAGTAGGAATTTCTGAACCACGTAAATCTTTTTTTTATGTGATTGTCGTTTATTTTATTATTATTGTTTATTTGCTTTGGAGTTTGCTTTTGTTGTTGTACACTCAACATATTTTATAAATCACCATTTTTTCTTCTAATATAATCTCCAAAATAACTACAACACTCATTGCATATAATAGTTTCGTGCTTCCAAAACTTTCATCATCTTACTTACTCAATACACGTGTTTGGAACAATTTGCTACCTAAGCGAAGAGCGGAATCATAGAACGAAATGGCCAGCAACTTATTGTAATTTAGACATAAAATAATGAAATTTTTTGTAATGATTGACTTGTAAAAAATGATGATAAAATATTTTCATAAACTTCAATTTGGAAAATATATTAATCAAATTACTTTTTAAAATTTTATGATATCTACAAATGATGTATTCTTTTCAATAAACAAAATTTTGTGACATTTAGTTTTAGTTTGATATCTCATATATGATACCATAAATATGTAACTGAAAATTTGAAATAAATATACATACGATATATTATTTGACAATTAAACTAATATTATATAAAAATAATAATATAGCAGTTTTATTTAGTAAGGAGAAAATTGAAAAATAATAAGAAACTAGGGTTTTTTTGATAAATAAATAGGAAAAAGTAAATTTTTGCACATTTACTTTTGTTAAGAATAGTTATTTGCAATTTTACTAACTAAGTTTCTGTTGTGGAATAAAAACTAGGCTACTAGTATTGCGGCTAGGGTGTATGTATTTAATGTAAGGGTGTGTGAGCTTCGTGCTTTAATGGCTGCTCTTGTGCTCGTGGCTGATTCTGCCTTCACAAGATGCCTACGTACTTTGATGAATATCAAAGATCAAGCCAAAAAACGTAGTTCTGAGGTGAGGGGTCTGACCCTTTATATAGGCTGAGAAGCCTTAGAATTAAGGTAGGAGTTGGAGACTTAATAGATAAGTCACCTCCTTGAGGAAAGTTCTAGATCTATTCCTTATAGGAATCAGTTTCCATATAGAATTGGATGCTTTATAGGATAAGTCTGAAGGAGATATTATCCTTATCCAACTCTTATTTGCTGAGCTGTTTATTACCCTTAATATTAATTACGAAATTAATATTATAAATAGGGTTTGGGCCCAACAGGTGGGCCCCACGTTTGGACTATTTCGGGCATAATTAATACCATATTAAAGGTGTCCTTAAGGCTTACTTTTAGCCCATATCATTTGCCCCCCAACTTCTAGGAAAACTGATCATGTTTTCCTTGAAGTTTTATCTGTCTTTCGTGAGACTTGGGTCAGGGCTTTGTACACTAGTGTTTCACGAATGTCGTCTTGATGCAAAGTGTGGAGCGACCGACACGTTTACGACGATATGCCTTATTCGAGGCTAAGCAATTTCCATAACTTTAGTTACAGAGTCTTTTTCTTCAAGGAATTATCTATGAAATTCCTCGTATTTCCATTTTTATCCTATTATGGTACCTACAGGTATCAAAATTCCATGTCTGTGAAGATTGGCTGTCAGAAAATCAATTTTTATAGCAAATTTCGACCAGGACTGAGTATTTTCGATCAGAAATTCGACCAGGAATTTGACCAGGAATTCGACCAGGAATTCGACCAGGATTCTGGTCGAAATAAGGCCTTCTTTTTCTTCCTGGTCGAAGAGATTTTCAACCAGGATTCCTGGTCATTTCGACCAGGATTCTGGTCGAAATAAGGGTCCAATTTTGCTCTGGTCGAAGAGTTTTTCGACCAGGATTCCTGGTCGTTTCGACCAGGATTCTGGTCGAAATAAGGGCCTCAGAATGGTTTTGGTCGAAGGGTTTTTCGACCAGGATTCCTGGTCGTTTCGACCAGGATTCTGGTCGAAATAAGGGCGTTTCCAACGCTTTGGTCGAAGGGTTTTTCGACCAGGATTCTTGCTCGTTTCGACCAGGATTCTGGTCGAAATAAGGGCGTTTCCAACGCTTTGGTCGAAGGGTTTTTCGACCAGGATTCTTGGTCGTTTCGACCAGGATTCTGGTCGAAATAAGGGCGTTTCCAACGCTTTGGTCGAAGGGTTTTTCGACCAGGATTCTTGGTCGTTTCGACCAGGATTCTGGTCGAAATAAGGGCGTTTCCAACGCTTTGGTCGAAGGGTTTTTCGACCAGGATTCTTGGTCGTTTCGACCAGGATTCTGGTCGAAATAAGGGCCACTTTGGCTTTGGGCCTATTCTTATGGGGCCTGGTACTTTTCTTTTCAAAATGGGCTTATCCTCATAGTTGTTATTGGGCCCGTCCGGGCTATTTGAATCCGAATCCAGGATTTATTGTCTATGATATTTTTTAAAAAATACCTATAATTTTCTTCAAAATATCTGAGATATTTTTCAAAGATATTTTCCTAAGAATGTCCTAGAATTGGGCCTTAATTTGGGCCGGTTTCATGGGCTTTTCTGACCTGTTACTGTAGGTTTTTTGACCGTTTGGAGGAATTTTAACCGGCTAAAAGGTTGTATATAAGAGTGAGAGTGAAGAGTTCATTTTCTCATTCTTACTTCTACTCAAACACTTCACTAGAAATTCTCTCTGTAGTTATCTCTATTTCAAGGCGATTTCCGGTGAAAGTTTTCTTCGAGCTCCTCCCCTTCACGGTGGTTTCTGGGTTTATTTCTTGAAGATACCTTCATTCCTTCATAGTTTCTGGGTTTTCTTTGAAGATTTTCTTCAAATCTTCAAACTTTCTGGGTTTTACAAGAGCTTCGAACCTTTCTTCAAGAGCACCAATGGAAGACAAAGCTAAGTCTCGCCTTGCAAAGATGAATTCTGCCTCCTCCAAAGGTACAATCACCATTCGCTCTTCTTACACATCTCTAGTAGATATGTTAAATCAACGTGGAGATGATTACCCCTCTTTGTCAGAATTAGATGCATATGACTGCTGTAGCTCTTACCATGATGTTGATGAAATCACTAGATATAACAAGCTTTTCAAAATTAAATCACCTTATAAACTTGTTCCAGCCGAGCCAGGTGACAGACCTTGTCACTGGAAACCCAATTCTTTGTGTGTTTATAGGGAGAGTTTAGTGGCCGGCCTTCGTTTTCCATTTCATGAATTCATTCCTAGACTCTTAGCTGATGTTCAAATTAGTCCATGTCAACTCCCGCCAAACGCGTGGAGAATTATATTATGTTTTATGGTTTTGTGTCTTCGACAACAACTCCCTTTATCAGTTGCGCTTTTTCGCAAACTTTTTCAATTTTACAATAGTCCTGCCACGAACCCTGGCTGGGTATATGTTAAGCTCCGTCCTAGAGTTCCCCAAATTTTTAATGGCAAGTCAATTCCTGATAATAATGCGGGCTGGAAAAATGAGTTCGCATACTTAGAATGGGATGGAGGTGATTGAGGCACTCTCTTTAGGCAGACATTCTCGAGAGTCTCAGATGGAAGTGCTAAGGGAATCGTCCTTAGTACCGAGGAACAGGCCGCTTATAATACTTTGACCAAGGCAGACGGTAGTTCTATTACCTGCCTAAGTCTTTTAAATGAGGAATCTCTAAGGGGAGTAGGCCTTTCCAGAGTTTCTGAGCGGGGTAATTTTCTTACTGGTCTTTGCCATTTACTTTTTATTACTGAATTTATTCCAACTCTCTTTTTGGTCGTTCTTGCAGTTGCGAAATTGATTGTGGAGGCTGCACCCTCTCCTGATGAAGAGACAGCCAGGATGGCTCGGGCTAAGAGGGTTGCCGACCCTCGAGGGAAAAACACGGAGCCTCCTTTCCTGCGCCCCCATAAGGTCCATAAAGGAGAGTTGAGATATGGTGACATAGCTGGACTGGAGGGGAGCTCCCAGGTTAATGTCCAGTCGACGGTTTTCAGGCCTCCTTGGGGCTTTAGGAAGCAGGATTCTGTGGTGGGCTCTACGAAGCACTCCATGGATTGGTCTTTAAACTCGATCACCACCCCTGATTATAAGGACATGGTCCTTGGTGGAGGTATTGGGGAGTCAGAGGCACTCGGTGCTCAGGCTCTCGCTGTGGTAAGTCTTAAACTTTTATCTTTCAATACCTTAACGGCTTTTAAGTTCATTACTTGATTTCAATGCTAACCTTTCATACAGGCTAACGTCCATTTCCAAAGCTTGGTTCACAAAGCCAAAGCTTGGAAAGAGAAGTCTAAAGCTTTTGAGTCTGAGTCTCAGAAGAAGACTCTCCATATTAACCGTCTGGAAGAGCAAATAAAGAAGAAAGATGAAGAGATGGTAGGGATGCATGCGGAGCTGGTCGCCCTGAGAGATGACAAGGAGAAGCATATTGATGAATATCTGGATTCAGATGAGTACAAGACTCTCATGGATCAGCATGATGAGATGCTCTTTCCTAGTCAGTTTTCTGATGGGTGGACCAAAGCCCTTGAAGCAGTTCTGAGGCAGCATCCAGGGTTATTCATGCCTTCTACTTTTCCTAGCCCTCACCTTCCCAATGCCTTGACACAGGGGTTTGGTTCCAGTGAAGAGCTGTTTGGGGAGGATGACGCTTTGGTTAAGGAGCATGCTACTGCCACTACTTCAGCTTTGGATCCCGAGCCTACTCTAGCCCAGCCTGGTGCTGTTATCTCTACCGACGAGGGGTCTACTACTGAGACTAGCTCTGAGGATGCTTCTCCTGCTAAGGAGGCCCCTAAGGCCCCTTAGGCTTTATTTATTTATCATTTGCCTTTCTGAACTCTGGATTTCAATCATTTGACTTAATAGCCTTCGGGCCTTTGTAATTTCTAACTTAACTATTTATGCAGTTTATTTCCGCTCATTTTTCTTGCCTTTGCTCATAGTTTGTTAATACTTTAGAATTTTTTGAGCACTTGGCCTCTTGGCTGGTACTTAAACTTACAAGTCGGTCCAACATTCGTCTTTCGTTTATTTTAGCAAGGAAGGATAACCAATAGAGAAAACAGAATAAATTCCATTATGCTGTCAAAGGACATTAATAAAATGGGTTCAACCCTTACATAGATACTCTATCAACTACTGGGAGCAACATGCTCTATAATGGTTTCATTCGAACCTTATTCCTAATAAATAGATAAAAGTTCAAGCCTTTATCAAAAGACCTCAAACATAATAAACTTTGAGGTTCACAGCATGCCAAGTCCGGGGCACCTCAACCCCATCCAAGGTTTCTAACTTGTAAGATCCTCGTCCTAACACCTTCCTGACCAGATACGGTCCTTCCCAATTTGGTGCTAACTTTCCTTTTTGGCCAACTCCTGAGGCTTCAATCTTCCTTAGGACCATGTCGCCTTGTCGAAAAAATCTTTCTTTAACTCTCTGGTTGTAATGAAAAGAGGCTCTCTTCTGATACTCAGCATTCCTAGCATTAGCTTCATCTCTAACCTCGTCAATTAAATCCAGGGCCAGTCTCATCCCTTCTTCATTAGTTTCTGGCTCATATGCCTCGATTCGAGGTGATGCCTGCATGATCTCCAAGGGCACAACAGCCTCGGCTCCATAAGCCAGCAAAAATGGGGTTGCTCCAGTTGTTACCTTACAAGTGGTACGATACGCCCAGAGTATGGGCAGCAGTTCATCTACCCAAGTGTTCCTAGAGCGCTCGACCCTCTTCTTCAGTCCATCAAGGATAATTCGATTAGCTACCTCAGCTTGCCCATTGGCTTGTGGATGTGCCACTGAGGTAAAGCGGAGCTCAATCGCATTCTCTTCACAATACTTCTTAAACTCCTCATTATTGAACTGTGTCCCATTGTCTGTCACAAGGATTCGTGGGATTCCGTACCTGCAAATGATGTTCTCCCAGAAGAACTGGGAAACTTGCTTGGTGGTTATCTTGGCCAGGGGTTTAGCCTCAATCCACTTAGTGAAGTAATCAATAGCCACTATCAGGAATTTCCTCTGTGCTGAAGCCATGGGAAAGGGTCCAAGTATGTCCATTCCCCACATTGCAAATGGAATGGGAGAGTTGATAGAGGTTAACATCTCAGGCGGTTGCCTCACAATTGGGGCATGCTTCTGGCATCTCTCACATCTCTTGACATAGTTTTGTGCATCAGCCAACATCTCCGGCCAATAAAACCCTAAACGAATTATCTTGTGAGCTAGGGCTCTGCCCCCCAAATGTTGCCCACAGATCCCTTCATGAACTTCCTCTAATGCTTCCCTTGCCTCTAAAGGCCTTAGACACTTCAAGTATGGGATGACAAACGACCTTTTGTACAGAATACCCTCAATCAAAGTATATCTCAATGCTCTTACTGAGAGTTTTCGTGCCTCCATGGCATTGTCTGGGAGCCAACCGGTCTCCAGGTGTGCCTTGATAGGATCTATCCAAGAGCTTCCTATATCAATCGGTGCCATTAACTTTGCATTAATGGTTGGGGCCTTCAGGACCTGAAAGTAGACACTCCCAGCATAATTTTCTATTTCAGAAGAAGCAAACTTAGACAGGGCATCGGCCTTAACGTTTTCTTCTCTCGGGATGTGCTCAACATAACATTCCTCAAACTGAGACATAACAGCCTTCACCACTCTCAGGTATTTCGCCATAGTCTCATCCTTAGCTTCGAATTCACCGTTTACTTGGGATATCACAAGTCGTGAATCTCCACAAACTTTAAGGTTTTTGACCCGCATGATTCTAGCTAAACCCAAACCAGCTATTAATGCCTCATACTCTGCCTCATTGTTAGTAGTAGGAAAATCCAGCTTTAAAGCATACTCAACTGTGAACCCATCAGGGCTTTGCAAAACCAAACCTGCACCACTAGAATTTGTTTTTGATGCTCCATCAAAATAGAGCACCCAATATTCCTTTAGATCAGGTGTAAGTTCCTCTTCTTTTTTCTCTTGCCCAGGGGTAGTCATTATCTCTTGCCCCCCGACTTCTTGGTTGTTAATAGTACATTCAACCACGAAGTCAGCCAATGCCTGAGCCTTGATGGCTGTCCGAGGCTTGTATGTGATATCGAATTCTCCTAACTCAATCGCCCATTTAATTAGCCTTCCACTGGCCTTAGGGCTATGCAATATGTTCCTCAACTGTTGGTTCGTCAGAACGTGAATCTTGTGTGCCTGAAAGTAAGGTCGCAATTTCCTTGAGGCAGTTACTAAAGCCAAAGCAAACTTTTCTATGGGTGAGTAATTCAACTCAGCCCCATGCAACACTTTGCTTACATAGTAGATAGGTTTCTGGACTTTCTCCTCTTCCCGAATAAGGACAGCACTCAGGGCTTGCTCAGATACCGCCAGGTATAGATAAAGAGTCTCTCCAGGACTTGGTTTGGTCAATAATGGGGCTTCAACCATGTATTTCTTCAATTGCTCGAAGGCCTCTTGGCTCTCAGGAGTCCACTCAAAATTTTTCACTTTCTTCAGTGCTTGAAAGAAAGGCAAGCACTTGTCACCAGACTTGGAGATGAATCTTCCTAAAGCCGCTACCCGGCCCGTCAACTTCTGCACATCTCTTATAGAGCGCGGTGGTTCCATGTCTAAGAT
Source organism: Saposhnikovia divaricata (assembly GCA_036435485.1). Lineage (NCBI taxonomy): Eukaryota > Viridiplantae > Streptophyta > Magnoliopsida > Apiales > Apiaceae > Saposhnikovia > Saposhnikovia divaricata. The sequence goes on from JAZHRN010000131.1 coordinate 21,624,782, forward strand.
TGCCTTGATCTTGTCGGGGTTGGCCTCTATGCCTCTTTTAGAAACCATCAGACCCAAAAATTTGCCTGATCCAACGCCAAAGGCACACTTGGCTGGATTCAACATCATCTTGTGGTGCCTCAGCACTTCAAATGCCTCTCTGAGGTGCTTGATATGATCTGTCTTGACCAAGCTTTTAACCAGCATATCATCGACATAAACCTCCATGGTTTTTCCAATCAGATGGGCAAATATCTTATTCACCAATCGTTGGTAAGTAGCTCCCGCATTCTTTAAGCCAAACGCCATAACAAGATAGGAGAAAACACCAAAGTCGGTTATGAAAGATACCTTAGGGATGTCATCCTTGTGCATCTTAATCTGATTATAGCCGCTGAACCCATCCATGAAGCTCAGCATCTCATGTCCAGCTGTGGCATCTATCAACATATCTATCCTTGGCAGAGGGAAACAATCCTTTGGGCATGCATCATTCAGGTCAGTGAAGTCTATACACATCCTCCACTTCCCATTCGCTTTCTTGACCATCACTGGGTTTGCTAACCACTCGGGAAACTGAATTTCCTCAATAAAACCAGCCTCCAAGAGCTTATCCACTTCTTGCTTAATGGCCTCTTGCCTTTCCGGAGCAAAATTTCTCTTCTTCTGCTGTACTATCTTCCGATTAGGGTCAACATTCAATCTATGAGTTATAAGTTGAGGATCAATCCCTGGCATGTCAGCTGCTGTCCAAGCAAAAACGTCACTATTCCTTTGTAAGAACTCTATTAATTTGCCCTTCAGGGGTTCTTTCAAAGAGGCTCCAATATAAGTAACCTTCTCAGGGTCGCCTAGCTCCAGAGGGATAGGTATTAAGTCCTCCGCTGGCTTTCCCCGGTGTTCATCATCACGGACATCCATGTCTTCAATCGGGAGTACCTGCCCCCCGGTTCCGTCAGCTCTCAAAGCAGCCACATAGCAACTCCTGGCCATTTTCTGATCTCCTTTTTGTTCCCCAACACCATTCCTGGTTGGAAATTTGACCTTCATGTGATAAGTAGAGGCAACAGCCTTGAATGCATGAAGTCCGGTCCTCCCTAAGATTGCATTGTACGTCGAGGCAGCCTTAATTACTAGAAAGTTTAGCATCTGGGTGGCCTCCTTAGGTTCTTGCCCTATTGTCATAGGCAGATGAATGGTCCCTTCAACCTTGGACTCAACTCCATTAAATCCGTAGATTGGCATGTTAGTCGGGGTTAGTTGAGAGTCAGTATACCCCATCCTCATAAAAGCATCATGAAACAAGATATGAACGGAAGCTCCATTGTCTATCAGGACTCGCTTCACTTCCGAGTTTCCAATTACTGGAGTTATGACCAACGGGTCATCATGGGGGAATTTCACCCCTTCAAGATCTGAATCATCAAAACCAATCACTGCCTCAGTCTTAGCACGCTTCGGGGCTTCTCCTGTGATGTGCATCACTTCCCTGGCATAAGCCTTTCGAGAGTTTCGGGTAGTGCCGGCCGCTGTTGGTCCTCCCCAAATCATATTAATTACTGGCCCTCGAGGCTGCGGGTTACGATTGCGATCGTTATCCCTCCTATCATTGTCTCTTCTTTCATAATCCCTCTTCTGGGTTCCACGGTCTTCACCTTTAGTGAACTTGTTTAACTTTCCCTTCCGGATTAAAAACTCAATTTCATCCTTCAACTGTCTGCAGTCATCTGTGTCATGCCCCACATCCTTATGGAATCTACAGTACAGATCTTTGTTTCTCTTTTCGGGATCACCCCTGAGCGGTTTAGGCCAGCGAAAGTCCTTATCCTTCTCAATGTCCAACAAAATTTGGCTCCTAGGAGCGTTCAACCTTGCGTAATCAGAAAACCTTGACCCAAAACCCTTCTTAGGTGATGAATCAGAGTCCTTGCCAGTCCGGGGATACTTGTCCCTAGCGTCGTACTCTTGTTCTGATTTTCTTTTCTTCGAATCATTAGAGCCCTTGCCATTACCTACTGTGGTTTCCTTCTTAATGCTGTCCTCGGCCTTGATATATTTATCGGCTCTTCTTTGGAGTTCGGCCATGTTCTCAGGAGGATGTTTTGCCAAAGACCTTTTGAAGAAAAGGTCAGTGGTTCCGTGTTCCAGGGCTACCATGGCCACCTTATTTTCCAAATCGGTGATATTCAGCGTCTCCTTGGTGAATCGCTTGAGATAATCCCTTAAGTTCTCATTCTTCCCTTGCACCACATACATAAGGGATGCAGAACTTTTCTCATGAATTCTCCCACTGATGAACTGGCTGATGAAAGCAGCGCTTAACTCCTTAAAAGAGCCAATCGAATTTGCAGGTAGACGGCTATACCATCTTTGAGCCATTCCTGACAGAGTTTGAGGGAACGCCCTACACTTTAAGGCATCACTAGCAGGCTGCAGCAGTAGTGCGTTCGAGAAAGTTCTGACATGATTTGCGGGATCGCCCGTTCCATCATAGGCCTTAATGGTTGGCATCTTAAACTTCCTTGAGATGTGGGCATTCATCACTTCCTCAGTAAACGGAGGTGTGGGATCGTCAGGGTCCCCAAGTGGCATCAGATCTTTGGGGTTACTCCTGGGGGTTTCCACCCTCATAGCTTCTCTTGTTGGGACATCAGCCCTCTTTTGTCTTCTTGAAGACCTCTCCAAATCTATAACAGGAATCCTTTCTGAGATTGGAGGGGGTCGAATCAGACTTTGTCTTGCCTGTTCCCTTGCTATATCATCCTTCAACCTTTGGATCTCAGCCTCATGAGCCTTAATCCTCTCCTCAATCGTTTGTGGAGGCCCATCATGGATTCTCCGTGTTCGTCTTAGGGGTTCCTTGCTAGCTCGTCGCCTCCTCGGGGCTTCATCTCGATCATCATCCTCAGATGATGATGAATCATCAGTATAGGGACCCGAGTAGTCATCATATTCTCGATCCCGGATCTGTAAGGCGTGTCCGCTCGGTCCAGGTTCCCTTCGTCGAGGGGGATAGTTAGGCAGTCCATACATAGGGTTGGTGTTCAAAGGGAGATCCGTAGTGTGGATCTGTACCCCCGTGCGATCAACGTTACCAAGAGGAGAAACCACCATCTGGAGAGGGTTGGTTTCTTGGCCTTGATGGACGATCACTGAGTGAGTCCCCTCTACATGGGGAGTCGTCCCTGGGGGTTGAGTGGGCAGAGGTTGAACGACCGTCCCTGTTGATGGGAGTATTTGTCCTTCCTCAGTGACGATGAGCGAATCTGAAGTGGCTGGTTGAGCAGAGTTAAGGGGCACGGCCTCGGTTGACGTTGTCCTTCGTGTTTGAACCATGGTTGATGTTGTCTTCCCACAGATGGCGCCAAATGTTGTGGAATAAAAACTAGGATACTAGTATTGCGGCTAGGGTGTATGTATTTAATGTAAGGGTGTGTGAGCTTCGTGCTTTAATGGCTGCTCTTGTGCTCGTGGCTGATTCTGCCTTCACAAGATGCCTACGTACTTTGATGAATATCAAAGATCAAGCCAAAAAACGTAGTTCTGAGGTGAGGGGTCTGACCCTTTATATAGGCTGAGAAGCCTTAGAATTAAGGTAGGAGTTGGAGACTTAATAGATAAGTCACCTCCTTGAGGAAAGTTCTAGATCTATTCCTTATAGGAATCAGTTTCCATATAGAATTGGATGCTTTATAGGATAAGTCTGAAGGAGATATTATCCTTATCCAACTCTTATTTGCTGAGCTGTTTATTACCCTTAATATTAATTACGAAATTAATATTATAAATAGGGTTTGGGCCCAACAGGTGGGCCCCACGTTTGGACTATTTCGGGCATAATTAATACCATATTAAAGGTGTCCTTAAGGCTTACTTTTAGCCCATATCAGTTTCAAAATTGCAAAAATACTAACCCTAGCCCCCCTCCCCCCTTTGTTGGACGCGGTTTTTTTTTTTATGGTGGGTGCTATTTTGGTTCATTTAAGGCCCCGCAGGGGCATATTCAACTGAATACAACCAAATTCAACTGAATTCAACTACATTCAACTTCTTATTTTTTAAGGTGGGGATATTTTTGTGGATTTGGTTTGCAAGGCTCCGCAGGGGCATATTCAACTGAATGCAACCACATGCAACTAATTACAACTAAATGCAACCACACGCAACTAATTGCAACTAAATGCAACCACATGCAACTAAATTTCTGATTTGAAGTTCCATTTGTCATTTGTCTTTTTCGACCTCATTTTTGAACTATATATATATATATATATATATAAGGTGGTGATATTTTGGTGGATTTAGGTTGCATGGCCCCGCAGGGGCATATTCAACTAAATTTGCAACTAAATGCAACCACATGCAACTAAATTTTTGATTTCAAGTTCCATTTTTCAGTTGTCATTTTTGACCTCATTTTTGAACTATATATATATATATATATATATATATATATATATGCAACTAAATTTCTGATTTCAGTTGCATTCAGTTGAATATTGCCCCTGGCGGAGCCTTGGAACCCAAATCCACCAAAATCACCCCACCTTAAAAAAAAGAAAGTTGAATGTGGTTGCATTTGGTTGTATATTGCCCCTGGCGTGGCCTTGCAACCCAAATCCACCAAAATCACCCCACCTTAAAAAAAAAGTTGAATGTGGTTGCATTGCATTTGGTTGTATATTGCCCCTGGCGGGGCCTTGCAACCCAAATCCACCAAAATCACCCCACCTTAAAAAAAAGAAAGTTGAATGTGGTTGCATTTGGTTGAATGTGGTTGCATTCGGTTGAATATGCCCCTACGGGGCCTTGCAACCCAAATCCACCAAAATAGCACCCCACCTTAAAAAAAAAAGAAAAAAAAAAATACACAGGCAGATGAACGCAGAAAGGATAAAGGGGAAAGGGGAAAGGGGGGAGGGTTAGGGTTGGTATTTTTGCAATTTTGAAACTTAGGTTGGTAAAATTGCAATTAATTCAAGGAGATGGTATTTTTGCAAATAGAAACTTTAAATATAGTATTCTTGGTAAATTTCCAAGAAACTAAAGTCATTAAAAATATTTTTAAATTTGTTGACCTCGGGTAATACTCAATTATTATATAATGAATGTAAAATCATCAAACTAAGGAACTCTATCACAAATTAACATGAAAATAAAGTAGCAAAGTATAATTATCAAAAGAGCAGGACTACGTACCTCGAAAATGATCCCAAAACAAGTTTCAAATGTCACATGGCATGATTTTACTGGTGTAATTCATATTTACACATAAAGGGCCCATCACATTAATAAAAAGATAATTAATCAGAGGATGACAACTTAGCATTCCGGAACGATTTCGTAACATTTTGGAAAACTCTAGCATTTCTCTTATCAAAAAGCATATGCCAAAATCTATGGTATCGCTTTACTACTCCACAAGTAGGACTGTCAATGGAACGGATCTGGATCGAATCAGGCATGATCCATATCTTGATCCATTTAGTTTTACCGGATTCGGATTCGGATCGGATCATAGCCGGATTTTTTTCAACATGATCCATATCTGGATCCGTTAGGATCAGGGATTATCGGATCGGAGCTCCGATCCGTTTATATGTAGAGAAAAAAAGTCCTTCCCCTAATGCATATTTCTCCGCGTGGAGTACATGTCAGAGCATCATACTCCATATCAAGAACAGATTCTCGGCACACATTAATGGATGGTAATGGAGGACCCACGGTACCGACCACTGCTACTTCATGCAGCTGTTAGACAAATGAACCTCCAAAGGTTTCTGTCAGACCTGCATACCAACTCATATAAAATCAGAATGAACATTTTCTGGAAGTTCATGTAGATGTCGATTGCTCCCTAGCTTGTATGTGCTGAGAAAAATTCAAAGTTGAGGTAATTTAGTTTGGAACTGTTCCTAAATTATCTATATTGTTAGTAATCAGTAAATTATGTAAATATATAATAAATATATTCATATAAATATATAATAAATATATTCATATAAATATATATATAAATTATGTAATATATATATATATATCCGGACCTGATCGTTAACGGATCGGATCGTATCAAATCCATATCCGCTCCATTAGCCTTCGGATTTTTTTCGGATCGGATTTTTCCCAAATCGGATTTTTTTTTACATGATCCATATCCGCTCCATTAACCTTCGGATCGGACCGGATATCCATATCTGATCCATTGACAGCCCTGTCCACAAGCATATAAACGACCTCACTCTCTGATTAATTGATTGATTGTTAATAGAGTGCTCAACACAATTAACAGTCATTAATTGTTAATGATTGATTAATTGATGCTCTAGCATTGAGTTGAGCACTCAATTAACAATCAATCAATTAATGAGTCTCAAAAGCCCTAGAAATGGCAATTACATTCACAGATCTACACACTGAGTCAGGACTCAACGATTTCCTCTCCGGCAAGTCATATATCTCCGGGTCTGTTCTCATAACTCGACTCAGTTATATGTTTTTTGTTTGTATATAAATTGTGTAATAGTGATTGATGTGTGAATTGATTGAATTTAAATCAGGGATATATAAGATTAGTAAGAGCATATCCAAGAGACTTTCTATTCAAGCTCTTAACTCAAAAAATGAGGAGAGAGAATGAAAATATTGCTTTAAGAGACTCTTAATGGCTCTTAAAAACACTAAGAGCCTCTTCTCTCTCCTCATTTCTAAGAGCTACTAGTAGCTCTTAACTTGTATTTTAATAATAAAATATTCATATCCACCAATTCTTACACAACTTTTGGTTCTAGTGAGGTTAATTTATGAATAAACTATAAATAAAGAGCTAAAGAGGATTGTTGGAGTTTGACACATAAACCAATGTAATAACTTGTTAAGAGCCATTTATTTATATTATTTTGAAGAATGAATGTAGGAGTCTCTTGGAGATGCTCTAAGGATGATGTGAAAGTGTATGCAGCTGTTGTTGTGAAGCCTGGTAATGCGTTTCCCAATGCTCGTCAGTGGTACGAGAGTGTTGCCACTCAGCTCGCTAAAAGGTTTAATAATTTCTTTGATTATTTATAATATATTTATTTATAGGCGTATTGTTCTAAACAAATTTAGATTACCAAGGTGATAATTTCGTGATATTTATTGCGGTGACTGATGGTTTTGTACATGATTTTTGAATTGTTGTGGAAATTGATATAATTTATACATGTGTATCTCATGTGTATGAAATTATCTGTTAGATATGCGTATGTCTATATGTATCTATTTAAATGAAGATGAGAGATGTGCTTGTTTCGGAACATATGGTTTCGATCGGGTTGCTAATGTGGATTTCTTGCATATGTGACTGTAAATTAAACACTAGACATTTAATTTAAAATCGGTACAACATAAGTAAGTAGTTTTTTTGAATGAGAACAGAGTTAGTAAAGATTGTCCCTGTTAACGATTTTTATTCTACCAGAGTGTCTATTGTTGAATGAGGAAAGAACAGTAAGTGTAGATATTTATTCAGTGAGAGTGTCTTTTGTTTCTTGATCCGGTAGAAAGAACCTTGATTTTCTATTTGCTGTCAATGCCTGATTTTTGACTAAAAGTATGCTAAAATGTTGCTAGACTGCAATATTGATATGTTTCTCTAATTTTAAGTTTTTTATTTTGTAGCTTCCCTGGTAAAGCTGTTGGCGTGAGTTTCGCTACCTAGTCTGCTCCAGCTGATTCTACTACCCAGTCTGCTCCGGCTGATTCTACTCCAGCTAAGGAAGCGGAGAAGGTTTGTACTTTTACCTACATATTTTGTCAATCATGATGTAGCTCAGAAGGTCAATGTAAATTTTCTTGTTTCTGTAACCTAATCTATACTATGTTAAATTAGTACAAGTAGTGGAATTGGCTTCTTCTTTATATACATACAGAAGACTTTACACCCCCCATTTGAGGTTTAAGAGCATCTCCAACAATCACCTAGTTGGCTCCTAAATATAATATAAATTATATATGGCTCTTAGCAAGTTAATACATAGATTACCGTGTCAATTCCAACAATATTATTTATCTTGACTCCTAATTTATATTTTATTAATATTTTAAACCTAACTATGACAAACATTTAAATTCAACCATGTGTAAGTGAATATTTTATTAGTAGAAAATAGTTAAGAGCCATGTAGTAGCTCTTAGAATTGAGGAGAGAGAAGAGGCTTGTTAGGCCGAATACACAGATTATAATCAACTAAGTATGAGAGAATAACAATAAGTTCTTAAATAACTTTAAAAACTGTTTGGAATTAACTTCTCTCTCAGTGATGTAAAATATCACAGAGAGCTGCTTAGGTTACAATGAAAGATATTGTGTTACACGATCGATACCCTTCTAGGGTTAACCTAACTGTATTTATAAAGATATACAGCTACGTACAATCGATAATTGATTCGCCTATAAATCAGCTATACAAATGTTATCAATTATGATTGCTACACATCTCCTAAGTCAACTCAATCTCTTTAACAGCTATCCAATCTGTAAAGATATTGCTTCCATAATTATCTTCAATTAATATTTAAACACTGTTGACTGGAGACGCGCTTCCTCCAGACAGAGTTTAACTAAACTCTGTCGAGCTTCCAATGTCAGCGTATAGCAAACTCTGTCAAGCTTCCAACTGTCAGAGTTTAACTAAACTCTGACTGCTTCCTGTTTCAAGTTAAACTCTGTTTTTCCCTGTAAAACTTAAACACTGATATTAACCATATCAATTATATTTAACAATTTCCCCCAACTTGTTCATTAGTAAAAATGCACAAGTTAACAATAATTGATGATGTCAAAACAATTTCATACAAACACAGTGTTTATTCAAATAAGCAGAGTTTAAACTTGACTTAACAAAAATCTACAGAAAACAAGAAAATTCTTACAGACTTTAATCTCTAATCTCCTCAAGATCTGGTGTTGTTCTGAGATAATCTATAAGCAATCTTCTCTCTACATTCTCAAGTTCAGTCTTCATAGCTTCCTTGATCTCTCTCAACTGAGGATCACTCTCATCAGTTTGATAAATAGCAGATCTTAGATCATAGATTTTGTTCCTCCTCATCTCATTTCCCAGTCTGATAAATTTTACTTCCTCTGACTGTGAATTGAAGTCAAGTACTGTTATTCCCAGATCAGTCTTCAGCTTTGCAGTACCCTTCTTCATTTCAATGAGATTTCCATTCCAGTCTCTGTACTTAGGAACATATCTACTGTTATACTTCATTCCTCTAATTGCCAAATTTTGGAGCATTTTCTGTCTGAGCACATTTGCAACTGATTGAGTCCTTCAACTATTCACCTTGAAAAGATACAGAACATGTTCTAGTTCTTCCCAATATTTCAAGTCAATATCATGCTCACCAATTTTAAATACTGTCCCATCAGCCATAAAGTATAAAAGAAAATCTTTCTTTAAACTCTTCTGATAAACTAACTGTACTGATTCCAGTCTGTCCAAACTCTCTTGAGTGACACCACGACCTGGAACAGCCAGTGAAGAAGGAACTCTAGGACCAGTATGTTGCCTTTTATCTCTGTGTGAGCCTAGACCAGCTTTATTGTTTCCAATCTTACCAGACAAGGCTCTTCCATCAGTAAAATCCATAGGAGCTCCAGATACTATATTTGGATCATGAAGTGTTCCTTTACCAAAGAATGATTTCAACTGAGAAGATAGTGGTCTAGACACAACTTGTGTAGCAACAGAGGTTGTGTTTTCTTTCTTCTGTACAACTTGTGTAGAAACAGAGGTTGTATCTTTCTTCTTTGAATCTTCTCCTTCCATAGCAATGCCTTTTAGCTTGAGTTTAGCTTCAACTTCTGTTGGCTTCTTAGATAAATGTGATCTTTGATCAGCATCAACATTTTCCTTAATCACAATGCCTTTAAGAACAGGCCTAGGAGCTTTTTCTTTCTTTTTAAACTTTCCAGACTTTAAAGCTTTCTGATGTTGTTCTTGTAAATTCTTTTCTTCAGCTTTAATATCTTCAATAGTAGCTCCTTCTTCATTTTCTTCAATAAATAACTTAGCAGCCAATTCCTTATCAGTCATTGAATTTTTAGTGAATAATAAACTCTTGTTGTTGGAAGTTGACTTTGACTTGGAAGACTTGCTAAATTTCAGACTTTGATCACTCTTAATATCTTCTTCTCTTTCCCCTTTGCTCCTGCTCCTCCATCTTCAGTATCTTCATCCTCTTTAGTCAGAGTTTGAGATTGCTTGCATTTAGACTTAGCAACTCTCTCCCCCTTTTTGACATCATCAGGCATGAGAATAGATGTGATTAACTCCAGAGAGGTAGCAATAGAATCAATCTTTAAAGACATGGCATTTTGATTTTCTTCAACTTTGCTCAGCCTGTGAGACAAAGTTTCTTGATTCTGGGAAAGATATTGAAACTTGTTCTTGCTATCGAGTTTAAGCATATCATCTACTCTAATAACTTCACCTTGAACATCAGAAATGGCCTTTTGACAATGATCAAATCTAGAATTGAGAGTCTTCACTTGGACAACAATGGCCTTGAGACAGGATAGAATCTATGGATTTGTGATTGTTCTGGATGTTCTCTTGACAAATTCAGCTGCTCTTGCAACAGGAAAGATGCAAGTTTCTTTGTACCAATCAGCTGAAAATTGTTCAAAGTAGTCTTCTTCAACATCTGCTTGATTTGAAGGGCCAGCAAAATCATTAACTTTAGCAGAGGTCTGTACTGGTAAACTCTGAGAAGAGCTTGACTCAGTACTCCCTTCAGTTTCAATTTCAGTTTCAGCTTCAATATGGTTAGTTGATTCAGGAATTGGAAGAGACTCATCAACAGTTTCTGCAACAGTGTCTGCAGTACGTTCAACATTCTCTGCAACAGGCTCTACAACATCCTCTGCAGGTTGTACAATAGGCTCAGATATTATCTCCATGGGTGGTTGATCAATTTCCTCACCCTGTTCGACAGATTGATGAGCATCAGAGATCAACTCAGTGTGAGAAGCCACTGTTTCCTCAAGTATCACAGTGGTTTGATTTACTGCATCAGTTTCTTCAGAGAAAACAGCAGGTGAAGAGATTGGAATGTCCATGTTCTCAGAGAATGGGAACAATGGCTCAAGAATTTCATCCATTGTAGCATCAGCATTACCATCTCTGTCTATCTCAACAACAGGTATTTCCTTAGAAATATCCTCTGGAGCTTCAATATTCAATTCTTCATCAGACTCTTCAATAATCAGTCTCCTCCTTTTAACTTGAGGATTCACTTCTGTTCTCTCTTCTTCTGAGATAGAATCATCTAGAGTAGATGGAGATTGAGGTCTGTTAGCCCTTTCCTTTCTAGCTCTCTTTGGCCTAGAAGCTTCAGCAGTCCTGTGCTTTCTTGGTGGCCTTATAGCCCTGCTTTTCTTTGGTTTCCTTGGTTTGGATTGTGGTTGAGGTTGAGGTTGTGATGAAGATTGAGGTTGTGAAGTAGTAGCAATGGTGGGTGGAGATGTGGGTTTAGAGGTTGGTTCAATGTTTATGGTTATGTGAGATTTAGTGTTTGTGGGTTGTGGAGGTGATTGTGGAGGTTCAAGTACAGGTTCAGGTTCTGGTGCTTGTTTCTTGTAACAACCCCATCACTGTCAGTTTTGTTTCTGAAAACCCATCTAGTACCAACAATAGATCTATTCTTTGGTCTAGGTACAAGGGTCCATACTTCATTTCTCTCAAATTCATTTAACTCCTCCTACATTGCTGTTATCCAGTCAGCATCTTGAAGAGCTTCTTCCACTTTCTTTGGTTCAGATTTGGATAGAAATGCATGAAACAGACATTCATTTGTTGTAGCACTTCTTGTCCTAACTTTTGCATCTGGATCTCCAATTATTAAATCAGGTGTATGTGATTTTGTCCATTTCTTAGCTGAAGGTAAATGACTTTTGTCAACAGTTGATCCTCCCCCTTGATCAATGTTCTCCTGATTATCTTGATGCCTTTCTTCATTCTCTGAGGCTCCCCCTGAATTTGATCGCTCAGAGTTTGAACTGTCAGAATTTGGACTTTCAGAGTTTGAGTTTGATCCAGAATTTTCAGTTGACTCACTATCAGAGTTTGAGTCATCACTATGATCATGCTCCCCCTCAACTGGTTCTCCTCTTTGTTCTGGCTGTACTATTTCTTCTGTGTGTACCAGTAGAGGTTCAGAGTTTGCATCAACAGAGTTTGTTGGATTAGTGTCATCAGAGTTTATTTCATCAGAGATTAGATCTTCATTTTCGAAATACAACTAATCATGTTCATCAACATCTTCAAGTCCAATGATTTTCTTGTCATCAAATGACACATGAATAGATTCCATAATCACCTTTGTTCTCAGATTATAAACTCTGAATGCCTTGGTTGACACTAGATAGCCAACAAAAATTGCTTCATCTGCTTTCAACTCAAATTTGGTCAACTGTTCAGGATGAGTTTTCAACACAAAGCATTTGCACCCAAAAATATGAAAATATTTCAGGTTTGGCTTCTTTTCCCTCACCATCTCATATGGTGTTTTTCCATGCTTGTTGATCAGTGTGGCATTTTGAGTAAAACAGGCAGTTTGAACTGCTTCTGCCCAGAAATAAGTTGGCAATTTTGCTTCATCAAGCATAGTTCTAGCAGCTTCTATCAAGGTTTTGTTCTTCCTCTAAACTACACCATTTTGTTGTGGTGTACCAGGTGCAGAAAACTCTTGTTTCAAACCTCTGTTCTAGCAGAATTCTTCCATTGTTGCATTTCTGAATTCAGTTCCATCATCACTTCTGATTATTTTGACTTTGTGTTTTGTTCCTTTGTCCAGTAGCTTTACATGTTCTATCAGAGTTAATGCAGTTTCATCCTTCTTTGCTAGAAAATACACCCAAGTGTATCTGGTATATTCATCAACAATGACTAGAGCATATTTCTTCCTTCCAATTGACAAGACATTCACTGGTCCAAATAGATCAACATGTAAAAGATGATATGGATCAACAATTGAAGATTCAGACTTGCTCTTGAAAGAAGTCTTTCTCTTTTTGGCCTTTTGACATGAATCACACAGACCATCAACATTTAACAAAGACTTTGGAAGTCCTCTAACAAGATCCTTTCTTATCAGCTCATTGATGTTGTTCAGATTCAAATGAGAGAGTTTATTATGCCACTTCCAACTCTCTTCTTTGGACATTCTTGTTGACAGGCACATAGTTTTTCCATCAGAGTTTGTCAGCAAGCTTGCTTCATAGATATTGTTGCGCCTTTGTCCAACTAAAACAACTTTCCCTGTGGTTTTGCTGATAACCTCACAGTATTCAGGTTGAAAATCTACATGAAAACCTCTGTCACAGATTTGACTCACAGATAGCAAATCATGCTTGAGTCCTGGAACCACAGCTACATTTGTGATGATGACACTTCCAAGATTAATATTGCCATATCCCAGAGTATGTCCTATATTGCCATCTCCATAGGAAACTTTTGGGCCACCCTTTTCCACATACTCTGATAGCAGGGCTTTATTTCCAGTCATGTGTCCTGAAAATCCACTGTCCACGACTAGGATACTTTCCCTGATGCCCTGCAATCACAAACAATTACTGAGGATTAGATTTAAGGATCCAGACTTGCTTGGATCCTTTGGCTTTCTTAATTTTGTTAGCTTTAGCAGCGGAATTTACACTATCAGAGTTTAAGCTAACTTTGTCCGAATTTACACTTGCAGAATTAACCCTAGCCCATTTCAGATTAGGTTTCAGTTCATAGTAATTATGATAAATAGCATGATAATTTCTGCAAGTATAAATAGAATGCCAAGTGCTTCCACAGTGTTTGCATAAAGTCTTTGGCCTAGTTCTAAAATTATCTTTCTTTACTTCAGACTTGGAAGGTAAAGAATTAATGTCTTTGTTCTTCCTGCAAAAACTAGCAAGATGGTTAGTGCTACCACAGTTATGACATGTCTTTCTTGGAGCTAAAGTAGCAAGCATTGGATAATTACCTTGAGTGATGCCTACTTTACCATTTTTGTTCTTTCTAGACACTTTCTGTTTCTTAACAGATTTTAACTCCTTAAGCTTATGCTTAAGTTGTTTATCTGTCATTAAACCAATATTAACCTGTTTAACACTAGTTTTTACTGGTTCTTTCTTAACAGCTTCTTTTCCACCTTCAAACCTAGGTTCACTTATTCCATTAACAAATGTTCCAAATTTCTTAGGTGGAAGAGGTGGTCTAATCTTGACTGTATTCTGAAACCTAAGTTCATCTTCCTCAGAATAACCTAGACCTACAGTGTCAGATTGAAAAACTTCTTGAGTGTCTTTTCCTGAGTGAGTCCAAGTTTTAATAATGTGATTTGCCTTTCGCAATTCAGATTCTAGTTGTTTATACTTACTTAACAACTCTTGTTCAAGATAGATAGCATCATCTCTCTCCTTTTGAACTTGCTGCATGTTAGCAAGTTTCTCTTCTACAACCTTATTTCTCTCTTTGAGTTCAGAATTCTCAGTTTTGATTCTCTCATTCTCTAAAGTCTGATCCCTATAACTGATATGCAAAGCCTTAAGATATATTCTTAATTCAGTTATATCATCAGTATTATAAACATAGGTAGTTAGAGGTACCTTGTTTTCAGAATCTTCAGCTTCATCAATAGTAGTAGCCATGAGAGCATAGTTCACATCCTCGTCTGAGTCAGAGGTGTCTGCCCAATCTCTGCCTTTAGTGAAGAGTGCCTTCTCAGTTTTACCCTTCTTGCACTCAGGAGCATAATGACCCATCTCCTTACACTTGTAGCATTGAATCTCAGACTTGTCTCTTTTCCCAGATTTGGTATCCTTTCTTTTAGATTTGCTGAAATTCTTCCTGTCAAACTTTGAATCATTCTTGGAGAATCTCTTCCCTTTCTTGAAGTTTTTGAATCCCATCTTCTTGAAGGTCTTTACCATCAAGGCAGCCATTTGTATCATTTCATCATCATCTTCAGAATCAGATGATCCATCTGTATTTGAGTCAACATCAGAGTTTGATGACTCACTTTCAGAATGAATGACCAAAGCTTTTCCTTTTGCCTTCTTCCTTGATGCTTCCTTCTTTGAGGGTCTTTCTTCAACTCTTAGAGCAACAGATTTTGACTTTTTGCCTGATCTTCTGCTTCTCTGTTCCATTTCTAGTTCATGAGTCTTGAGCAACCCATAGATCTCATCAATATCAGTATCAGCTAGATCATAGTTGTCTCTAATAGTGGTTGTCTTAACATCCCACTTTTCAGGTAGAGAAAGAAGAAACTTGAGATTTGAATCTTCTAGATCATATTCTTTATTAACCAGTGACAGATCATTAAGTAGCTTACAGAATCTGTCAAAGGTTTCTGTCATTGATTCTTCAGATTTAGCCTCAAAGTGTTCATACTCCTGTGTGAGTATGTTCCTTCTATTCTTCTTGATTGCAGCAGTTCCCTGATATCTAACCTCTAGAGCATCCCGGATCTCTTTTTCAGTTTTACAATTGATCAATTTGTTAGACATAACATTATCCAATGAACTATGAAGAAGATGTCTAACCTTTGCATCCTTACCAATGGATGAAATGTCCTCAGGAGTCAAATCTTTCTTCTCCTTTGGAATAGATTTAGCTTCCTGTCCAGCAGCAACAACAGATAATTTTGTAGGCATATGAGGGCCTTCATAAATTCTTTCAAGATATTCTGGATCTGTAGCCTCCAGAAACATAGCCATTTTCACCTTCCAGGTTGAGTATTCTGCTGGCTTAAGAATAGGAACCCTGATTGTTTCATATCGACTCACAGTTGCAGGTTGAGCCTTCTCAGCACTAGAGCCTGATGTTGGAGGAGGAATTTCTGCCATTGATTATAGTTGTGTGTGTGTGGATCTTAAACTGTATTAAATTAACAGATCAAGCTCTGATACCAATTGTACCCCATAATTTATCTTGACTCCTAATTTATATTTTATTAATATTTTAAACCTAACTATGACAAACATTTAAATTCAACAATGTGTAAGTGAATATTTTATTAGTAGAAAATAGTTAAGAGCCATGTAGTAGCTCTTAGAATTGAGGAGAGAGAAGAGGCTTGTTAGGCCGAATACACAGATTATAATCAACTAAGTATGAGAGAATAACAATAAGTTCTTAAATAACTTTAAAAACTGTTTGGAATTAACTTCTCTCTCAGTGATGTAAAATATCACAGAGAGCTGCTTAGGTTACAATGAAAGATATTGTGTTACACGATCGATACCCTTCTAGGGTTAACCTAACTGTATTTATAAAGATATACAGCTACGTACAATCGATAATTGATTCGCCTATAAATCAGCTATACAAATGTTATCAATTATGATTGCTACACATCTCCTAAGTTAACTCAATCTCTTTAACAGCTATCCAATCTGTAAAGATATTGCTTCCATAATTATCTTCAATTAATCTTTAATCACTGTTGACTGGAGACGCGCTTCCTCCAGACAGAGTTTAACTAAACTCTGTCGAGCTTCAAATGTCAGCGTATAGCAAACTCTGTCAAGCTTCCAACTGTCAGAGTTTAACTAAACTCTGACTGCTTCCTGTTTCAAGTTAAACTCTGTTTTTCCCTGTAAAACTTAAACACTGATATTAACCATATCAATTATATTTAACAAGGCTCTATAACTTTTTAAGAGCCACTAAGAGTCTCTTAGAGCATCTCCAAGAGGCTCTCTATTGTAGCTCTTAACTCAAAAAATGAGGAGAGAGAATAAAAATCAAGCTCCAAGAGACTCTTAGAGGCTCTTTAAAAAGTTAAGAGTCTCTCTCCTCTATTTTAGGAGCAACTAGTAGCTCTTAACTTAATATTTTATTAGTAAAATAATGGTTCTTCTCCCTCATCTATTGATTGTTTGTCCAAGTGGAATTGAAATATGAATAAAATATAAAATAAAGAGCCATAATAGAGAGCATTGTTGGAGTTGACACATAAATCAATGTAATAACTTGCTAAGAGCTTAATTGTTTATAATATATTTAGGAGTGAGCTAAGAGACTCTTGGAGATGCTCTTAGAGCTCAATTTTTTCTTATGCTCATTATTTTTGGACTTAAGAGCTTGTTTAAGAATCTCTTGAAGATGCTCTAATATGTGGTTATTTTTAGTTGCCACGTGAAATTAGCTACTTCACAACAATTCCCATCTTACTCAGAGTCCTTTCGTGTCATTTTCCAATTTTCAAGTAAATTGAAATGTTGCAGCATAACATGTTTGTTATGCTTGTAAACGTGCATTGATTTGACTAACAGGGTGAACCATAATGATAGTCCACTGAAATAAACCAATAAAATTATAATTTCTAATAACTAATTGGTTACCTTTTTCAGCTAAAATGTAATATCTTTTCTATATTTACTAACTAAAATATCTCATTTTCAAACTTTCTTTTCTTACTTAATTATCCTTAAATATTTATTAATGGTAAAAATATGTTACATTTTCTATTTTTTAATAACTAATTAATTTTATTTTTAGGTAAAACACGTTATCTTTTATATTCTAAAAATACTACGGACAATTATATTTAATAAAATAAAATAATATTATTATGATTACTAATAACTAACAAATTACATTTTCAACAAATATGCATCCTTGGTTTCAAAAGTAGATGATGTGGCAAGGATGCAATATGCATCCTTGGTTTCAAAAATGGAACCAAGGATGCATATTTGCATCTAGATATGGCACCCCTTTGGAGTTGAATTTTTTTTACATTTGGTGCTATAATTTAGCAATAGAATCATGGATAGCATTGCATTGGACTTGCTCTTTGAGCAACTCCAATAGAGTGCTAGTTCATTCCTTATATTTAATATTAAATATTGAATCTTAGTAGTTTGGAACATTGATAAGTACTTTGAGCTCCAACATTGTTACTTATATTAGTTCCTTATTTCATATTATATTATTAAAAGTACTTTCCATACAATATATAATAGAAAGAAAGAATGTGTTTCAATATTTTATTATTAATTAAAAGTTAACACATGCTTAGAAGAAGGGGGTGGTTAGCTATTTATGAGTAATTGAGGTAGGATTTTATTGAAATAAAAAACCACCATAATTCTATTGGAGCACATTTTTTAGCCTTATTCCCTAAATTACAACTTAGGAGTAAAAATAGCTAGTCTCTTAGAGTTGCTCTTAAATCGTAACATTAAGTCACATATTATTATTAATTTTTCTTCCTTTTTTTTCTCAGCAGAAAGAAACTACTCCTCCTCCTGCACCGAGCAAGAATGCGTATTTTTATTTGTATGTGCAGAGAAATGAAAGACTTAGTCGTTTAAATGTCACTAACTTATCCAAGGCCCCTGGATTTGAAATTGTTTTCAATTTTGGAAGCTCCCATCATCGCGACAGCTTAAGCCCGGTTGTCTGTTTTGATGCGGAATCTCATCTTTTTATGGTGGGGGATGTCTTTATCCATCAGGACCAGAGGCCAAAATCTTGTAAGCCCTTTTTTGACGTCTTTTCCGTCAACACTGCCAAGTCTCCGTCATTCCTCCCCTGCCCGCCTATGATAAGTGGATTTTATATCCACTTATTATGCGCTAATTGGACCTAGATTGGTGGTTTATCCTTAAGTATGTTGTATCTTTTAATTCATTTATGTTGTTTCAGTCTTTGTTGTGCAGAACTCGCAACTTTAGGTATCGTGGCGATAAAAGGCTAAAAACGATGGATTTTTGCCTCAATTCGGAATTAAGAGTTGCCAAGAGAGCGCAAGGTCTGAGGAAGTCAAGACTGGTATAAAGAAAATCATTGTGCAAGCAACAAAAGTGTTAAATCATTTAATCACAAGGATTTTATTATCAAGTGGACTGGCTACGAGGAAAAAGAATTATCATAAAGAAATTCTTAGTGATATATTCTTAATGTTGAAACCCCAGTTGGAATAGTTATATTTTTTGCTTAGCAAAAGGAGTCCGGTTTCAGATCCTCAATAGACCGTAGCTTACACCTGGATGAGCAAAGAAGAAATAAAATTATCACAAAAAGATGGAAAGTGATATATTCTTAAAGCTGGAACCCCGGTTGGAATTGATATATTTTTTGTTAAGCAAAAGGAGACTGATTCCAGACACTCAATAGACCGTAGCTTAGGACTTAAGGATTTATATATATTAATAAATATTTTATTTATTTAGAAAATTATATTTATAAATATCTAATAATATTAGATATTTATTTTTATAATTTCTGGATTAAAATAATTATTTATTAATTAAAAATTATAAGCTGTGCGGGTTAAAAAGCATTTTAGGAGCTGTCTACAATAAAGACGAAATAAGCCCCTTTTGAGTTATAAAAGATGGTCGGCAAAGAAAAGCAAGTAGTTGATTAAGAAAATCAATTAAGCAAAAGAAAGTAGCCGCCTGAGTTGTACAAGTTTGACAGCCGCCCAGTTCTCATTTTTTCTTTGCCGTTATTTGCTTTCAGCCAAACTTTTAGTACTAATTGTGGGCTGATTTCTCCTATAAATAGGAGTTTTTTCCTTAGATTTAAAATCATCCTACAGGTGAATTCTCATTTGTAATCTCTCTCAAAAATTCAGTAGCTTTCTTTGTAATTTTAGTTTTATTTTATATACTTTAATTTTCTGCAAATTTAGTATAAGTTTTATTTTGGTTGAAGATTTTAAGGGGATTACTTGGAGTGCTCTTCTCTTTCATTGGAAGCTATTCGGTTCTATTTTCTAAACTTTTGTAATTTCATATTTATTTTATGAAATTTTCTGCCATGCTTTCATTTAATCCCATGATGACGATCCGTTCGATTATGAACTAATCGCGGTCATGGGATTCTAATGGATTTATTTACGTAATTTAGTAATTCGATGCCTTAATAATTTGTATTATGATAAAAACTCAGATTGCCTAATGTGGTTGCGCTTAATTTATTAGATGCATAGTTAACATCTAAATTATTAATTCCTAATGAATGTGAAAATGGATTTAGGAATTTAGAATTTGACATGTTAGCATATGTTCGTAATTGTCATGTACATTTACGATAAGTGGTAGGAATTTGGATCACACCGCCCTATATAGTCATAATAAAGGAATTTATTCGTAAACCAATTATGTTTAACATCAACGGAGGTTAAACTTAACTGACTTGGATAATTTTTTTTCTCACGTCGTGTCTTCTAGCTCTGCCAGTATAAGGATCTTGAGTTGTTTATGCGAACGCGTGCCCAAACTCTTAAATCAAGAACCGTAATAAAGCTGGAAGAAGCATTAGAAATGGCGGATGTTGTGCCCAAGACGTTGATGGACTATTCTCAACCGAAAATCAATGACATTCAGTCGAGCATCGTCAGGCCAACCATTGCAGCCAACACATTTGAAATCAAACCTGGCACAAACTAGATGGTACAAAACTCTGTCCAGTTCGGGGGAGTGCCAACGGAAGATCCAAATATGCATATCCGGAACTTCATAGAGATTTGTGACACATTCAAATTCAACAACGTGTCAGATGATGCTGTAAAGATGATGTTGTAAATATGGAATGCTCTTGCTCAGTTCACACAACAGACGGGGGAATCTTTATGTGAAGCTTGGGAGCGCTTAAAGGAAATGCTAAGAAAATGCCCTCACCATGGCATGCCCAACTGGATGGTCATAAATTGTTTCTATAATGGACTGGGATGGCAGTCAAGACCTATTGTGGATGCAGCTTCAGGAGGAGCCTTATGGGCTAAGAGCTATGAAGCCGCCTACGAGCTAATTGAAATGATGGCGGCTAATGAGTATCAGAATCCGACATAGAGGATGCCTCAACACAAGGTGGCAGGAATCCTCGAGGTTGACACAGCCACATCCCTATCAGCTCAGCTTGAAGCACTAAGCATGAAGGTGGATTCTTTGACAAATTATGGGGTACATCTAGTAGCGAGTGTTTGTGAGCTATGCGCCGGTGGACATGAAACGGATCAATGTGCAATTTCCAATGAATCAGTGCACTTTGTGAGCAATTTTCAAAAGCAACAGCACCCAGTCCCAAACACTTACCAACCCAACAACAGAAACCATCCTAACTTCAGCTGGAGCAACAATAAAAATGGATTGTAACCACCACCATATCAAACTCCACCCCCATATCAAACACAGCAACCACAGCCATATCAACAACAGCCATACCATCAACCCCAAAATCAGCAGTATGGGGCCAAACCATACAATCCCTCAGGATCGCATCAACAGCAGGGGCAACAACTTCAGAATCAATTCACCCTGAAACAATCTCAACCTCCGGGATTTTATCAACAATATTATGCCGGTCCAGGCCAACAGTCTGCTGAGAAATCAGAATTAGAAGAACTAAGATTGATGTGTAGGAGCCAGCACTATGCCGTAAATGGCCTTCGGCAACACTTCAAAACTGTTGCCAAAGGCCCAAAAACTGTTGCCATAGCTTAAAAAATATCTACGGCAACACTTTTCGGGTGTTAGCTTTTTCGATGTTGGCGTAGGGTCAATAGCAACACTTTTACACCTACAGCAACATGATAAAATGTGTTGTCGTAGGATACACATTTGGTGTAAATGGCCACTGACACGTGACAGGACCCATTGACACTGGCTGGACCCCCATTGACACGTGGCAAGACCCATTGACACGTGGCAGGACCCACTGACACGTGGCAGGACCCATTGACAGGTGGGGCCCATTGGCAGTGGCAACACTTTGTCACAGCTATTGCAACACCTTTGTCATACCTATTTCAACACCTTATTAGTCTATTACAACATTTATCATACAATATTGCAACATTCTATTAAAACTACTACAACACCTTTTTAATTCAAAATAAAAATGTGCATTTTATACATAAGTTTTTCAAGTACTATGGTACTTACAAGTTACAACCTCCTGTTTTCAGTTAACCCCGACATACCAACATAATTTAGTACATACGATCAACATCACAAAATACCATAACTAGCTAGTACCTAAATATCATAAACATTAAATACTAACTAAGATCAAAACTTAGATATTTAACTAAGAGCTAGTATCATACTAATATCACAACTTAGATATCTAACTAAAAGCTAGTGCGTTCGAAGATTGGCCTGCCATCTTTTTCTTTTCCACTGAATTTGGATGTGATCCCCTACTTTTAAGTCATCTAAGAAATCTGAGGGATGAAGAGTGTGCGGTCCAGTTTCCACTGCTGGTGCACTAAGCCTATTCCAGTCTATATAATGCTCCATAGTTGATCTCCCATAAAAAAAGAACTTGCAACAATTAGAAATAATTACAAATGCAGTCATTATAATAGTTATTAATCTTTGAGTAGTAGCTAATAATTATAAAGTCATTTCACCCAAAAATGGTATCTACGCAATAATGTGATGAATTATGTGGATCACTAATGAAATAACGAAATGGAACTCCAGTAATCCCATCTTAAGTCACCGACTAGGCAAGTTAGAATCACAATATGATTCATTTATTAAGACTTATTACTTTCTGTTGGTGTTCTTGCACATGGTTACGATAAATAAATTAAAAAAAACCCTTGCATCTTATATGTTCTGAGAGCAGGTTAATATGCACTTTACAGTTGATATTCCAGATGTTAGCTTGTGAACACCACCAACACAGCAGACAACATAATAACATCCAATTAAAACAATAGCTTTACTTGTACACCATGTTCTTAAAGCATAGAAAATGACTGCCAGAATAAAATAGCATCAAGTGCATTACACAAATTTTAACACTTCCAAAGTACATGATCAATTATTCTATGTTACAGGATGCATATAAATCATACATAAATTTTACAGCGACTTACAAATGGTGTGAGAACTAAAGGATGAGACGTGTCCGGCGTTCCATATCCATCTCGGCAATTTTATCAAAAAGAGCACGAACAGCACCCACCACAACTGCAGGAAAGGCCCCTAGAAGAGCCTAACAAACTCAAGATGCTTTATTAATACACTAAGAAAACTAAAGCACAAATAATGTCACTACAGAAACTTAAATCCAAGGAGAACATGACTTAGTCACTAGTTCTGGCTTTACAATACCTTACAGAGGTCAATGATAACCAATGAGTAATATGTCGGCTTAAATGGAGGTTGAGGCAGTAAAAGAAGCTGCAAGAAGAGCTGATATTAGTACTTATGGTATGCTTTTTTATAAAAATTACTAGTCTGTAAAAAAATACTAAACTTGCATAATTAATTCAAAAAAAATATATTAACTTGATACTGGCATATATTTAAAGATGCAAAATGTAAAAAATTCATACTACATTTTGTCAACGACATTCCTATTTTCATAATTCTAGAACTTGTTGCATAGAATAAAAGAGGGTGTAACAACATATAATGTGTATCCTTTCTTGCTTAACAGTATAGACAGTAGAAGATCACTAAACTCTAAAGCAGCCTTACATATCCAGCAAAAAAAGGACGAAAGGGCCAAGCATCTCATAGCCATGCCACAAACAATGGTGCTAATACTTATAAAGTCATTTCAGTATAATGTATCACAATCACATATAGAATAGCTAATCAGAAAAGAATAGAAAACTAGGAACAAGTAAACTGTAGTAGAAAAAGAAACATAGGCAAGGAACATGAGTAGAAGAATCAGCCAGCAGCTTAACAAAGGGCAGAGAAAGTCATCAATTCTTACCTGGGAGAATATCATCTCTGCCATTAGATATTCATATCGAAAAGGAACAGGAAGACCGACCATGTACGAAGCACATTCCTTCCGACTAGCTTTGCGCAAATCAAGACATAAAAGAATAAGGAAAATGAGTAATGCAACAAAAATTTGTACCCAACTTCAGTATTCAATGTATATAAAATGGAAACACATCTGTTTACTCGTAGATAAGTAAAAATGTACCCTTTCATTACCAACAAAAATGCTACTGATAAAAGAAGAATGGTTAAGATATAGTATAAATGTATAATAGCTACTAATGTGTCGTAAAGTCTACAAACCAGCCATTCAAGAACAGAAGCACATCCAACAAGTACTCTTCCACCATAAAGCGATCAAAAGACTGCAAGTCCTGCCATCAGAGTAACAAATATAGTGACAAAGTTCAACTTCAGAGACCAAATAATAAGCATATGAAGTAGCTCAACTACAAATCTTTCCTCCAATAGACTAATACCTAAGTTCACACCTCGTAACAAAATTCAAAATCTAAAGATCAGAGAAAAGAGAAATATCTGAACTGTGGGCTCGTATAAATGTCAACACAATACAGAATACTTTATGGGCAAAATAATATTAACAGAACAGATATATCTATTGTGTGAGATGTAACATATAGCATTATGGTAGGAAAATGTTGGAGAGCATGTAAACTGTAAAGATAATTTTTTATATCAATTGTTCTTGTTCAGCAAATTGAAGTTCCAAATAGCAGCACTCTCTCAATACTGACTCTAGAATTTGAAAGATTGACACAAGTACAAAATTATTTTCTACTAAAAAACAAAATAACTAAATAAGGTGGGTATGTAACTAGGTGTATGTTTTAAAATGGTTGAAATAAGGAGCTAAAAAAGCTTGTAAAGTAGCTCTGAGATTTGTAATTATAACAAATAAAGCTATTTGTAACTAGGTGTATGTTTTAAAATGGTGTACAAGTAAAGCTATTGTTTTAGTGGCAGATTAGATGTTCTGGGAAGAAGCAGCAAGTTAGCTTGTGAGAATAGCAATGCTGCCATTAAGTGCAAAACTGACAATACTTCGTACCAGGCACTGAACAGGAGATAGATAGGCGTGACTGCTGGACCTTCTTGTCCGGCCATTACTACTACTCGGGTTCTAAGAGTTGATAGGCATTCCACCAAATTCTTTGACATACGTATAGGAGATAGATGCAGAGAGGGAAATAGATGCAGAGGGGGAGAGAGAGTGAAAGAGAAACACAAGAATCAGCACAAGAATCACATGCATATACATATACACAGAATTAACAACAGAAATTAACAAAACTAACAACAAATTAACAAAATTAACAGCAAATTAAAGTTGGGAAGAAGGATACCTAAATTTGCAAGCCCTAATCCGACTCCGGTATGAGGTCTTGAAGCTCTAATCCGACTCCGGTATGAGGTCTTGAAGCTCTAATCGAACGTAATTGAGTTTTGAGACCCTAATTCGAACCTCCCCTAATTGAATCCCTAATTCGCAGCTGCCTTTTCTGAGGGTGTGTTTGAGAGTGTGTTTGAGACTTGAGAGTGCGGCTGCGTAAGTATAACAGTGTGTATGCCCTATTCTTTGACTTAGACAATTATTGTCCAAATTTTAGGCGGTATAAATTGCCGCTCATTGAATTTTCACCAGCGGTCTGTCTTTTTTCTTTTCTTTTATACGCAAGTTTTTTGTCCAAATTGAAATTTCATCAAATTTTATTTTTGAAAACTTTTTTTAACGAAATATTTCAATTTCAGATTATTCAAAAAAATTATCATTTTCATTTCTATTAATGTTTTTTATATAACAAATAAATTCATTTCACAATTTTTTTATTGTTTTATGTAAAATGTTATTTATTGTGTGAATTATTTTAATTTTAAAAAAATTAAAAAATTAGCCCTGTGGGCCCCACTGCCACGTCAGCAGCCAACCACCTGACTAGTCAACTACCACGTCAGCAAGGAATGGGACCCACTACCACATCAGCTGCCACGTCAACATACTACGTCAGCAGGGTGGGTCCCACCTACCACGTCAGTAGGGGTGGGTCCCACCTGCCACGTTAGCATTGGTGGGCCCACATGCCACGTTAGCATGCCACGACAACAGGGTGGGGGCACACTGCCACTTCAGCATGCCACATCAGCAAAGTCCAGTCAGTAGTGTGGGGCCCACTCCCACGTCGGTGCACAGTCAGCATTGCCGAGTCAACATTATAATATAAAATAAATACATAATAGTATAATACATTATAAAACATCTACGCCAACACTTTTCATGTCTAAGATAACACAAATACTTGGTGTTGTAATAGGTAAAGATGAAAATAGCTACGGCATCACTTTTTCAAACGGCAACACCATGCAAAAATGTTGTGTAAAGTCATCTATGGCGTAGTGCAGGCTGTATCTCTTAAAACTCTGGAAAACCAAATCGGCCAAATAGCAAATGCCTTACTCAACAGGCCGCAAGGAGTTCTCCCTAGCGACACAGAAACAAACCCTGGAAAAAGGGATGGTAAAGAACAAGTCAAAGCTATCACTTTGAGATTTGGCAAAATCACAAAGGACCAAGAAGTTGAAAAGGTAACCGAACAGCCGGAGGCACAGGCCAGCCACACCACTACAGAGGAACAAACGGAGATCTCAAAACCTGAAAACAGCATCAACAAACTGGAGGGTATCAACGGGCCATCTGAGAAAGCATCTCAGGAGCATAAAACTGCAAACACTCAAATCTACCCCCTCCACCATATCCGCAGAGACTCCAGAAGCAGAGATTGGATAAGCAATTTGCAAAGTTTTTAGAGGTATTTAAGAAGCTACATATTAATATTCCTTTTGCAGAAGCATTGGAACAGATGCCGAGTTATGCTAAGTTCATGAAGGGTACTCTATCAAGGAAGCTGAAACTTGAGGAATTGGAAACCGTTGCTTTAACAGAAGAGTGTAGTGCCATTCTACAACAGAAATTTCCCCCGAAACTCAAAGATCCAGGGAGCTTCACAATACCATGCACAATTGGCAACATATCTTTCCATAAATGTTTATGCGACTTGGGAGCAAGTATAAATCTGATGCCGCTATCTGTTTTTGTTCAACTGGGACTCCCTGATCCAAAGCCTACTAATATCTCATTATAGCTAGCTGATCATTCGATCACATATCCGAGAGGTATAGTAGAGGATGTTTTGGTTAAGGTGGATAAACTAATCTTTCCTGCTGATTTTGTCATTCTAGATTTTGAAGAAGACAAGAACATTCCTATCATTTTGGGAAGACCATTTCTAGCCACAGGCAGAACTTTGATCGACGTTCAAAAAGGAGAGCTTACCATGAGAGTGCATGAGCATAATGTCACTTTTAATGTGTTCTCAGCAATGAAATTTCCAACAGAGGAAGAGGAATGTTTCAAAGTGGACATGGTGGAAACGTTCGTAAATAGAGAAGTTGAGCAGCTGCTGATTTCAGACCCCTTAGAAAAAGCTTTAATAGGGGATTCTGATGAGGAAGATGGAGAAGGAACAAAGCAAATTCAGATGTTCGATTCAGCCCCGTGGAATAGAAGGTTTGATTTTCCAATTGAGTCTCTTGGGTTAGAAGATCTTAAAAAGTCGCAGGTGCGCCTTAAACCATCTATTGAAGAAGCCCCTGTGCTCGAACTCAAACCTCTGCCGGATCACTGGAGGTATGTAAATTTAGGTGATGCATCTACATTACCTATTGTTATTGCTGCTAACCTGACAGGTAGTGAAGAAAACAAGCTGTTACGGATTCTAAGAGAGTATAACTTAGCAATCGGGTGGACCATAGCAGATATTAAGGGAATCAACCCCTCCTATTGCATGCATAAGATTCTTCTTGAGGAAGGAAGCAAACCATCTGTAGAGCAGCAGAGAAGACTCAACCCAATCATGAAAGAAGTGGTGAAGAAGGAAATTCTTAAATGGCTGGATGCAGGGATCATTTATCCTATTTCAGACAGTTCTTGGGTGAGTCCGGTGCAATGTGTGCCTAAGAAAGGAGGCATGACAGTGGTAGCAAATGAAAAGAATGAGCTCATCCCTACTCGGACAGTCACAAGGTGGAGAGTATGCATGGATTATCGGAAGCTAAATAAGGCCACCAGAAAAGATCATTTTCCTCTTCCATTCATCAATCAAATGCTGGATAGGTTGGCAGGCCATGAGTATTATTGCCTTCTTGATGGTTATTCAGGCTATAATCAGATTTATGTTGCTCCAGAGGATCAGGAGAAGACCACATTCACTTGTCCTTTTGGCACTTTTGCTTTCCGACGAGTTTCTTTCGGGCTCTATGGTGCACCTGCTACCTTTCAGAGATGCATGATGGCCATATTCTCTGACATGATTGGAATAAATGTGGAGGTTTTCATGGATGATTTTTCAATTTTTGGAACTTCTTATGATGACGCTTTGAATAATCTGAGTCTGGTGCTGAAACGATGTGTTGAGACCAATTTGGTGCTTAATTGGGAAAAATGCCATTTCATGGTGCAAGAGGGAATTATTCTCGGGCATAAGGTATCTATCAAGGGACTTGAAGTAGACAAGGCTAAAGTAGAGACTATTGAAAGACTTCCTCCTCCAATCTCAGTTAAGGGAATCCGTAGTTTTCTCGGCCATGCCGGATTCTATCGAAGATTTATCCAAGATTTTTCTAAAATCACAAAACCATTGTGCAACTTGTTGGAGAAGGACAACCATTTCAACTTTAATGAAGAGTGTTTGGCTGCATTTGAGCACTTGAAAGAAAAGCTGACTACTGCTCCCATCATTACAGCACCTAATTGGGACGATCCATTTGAGATGATGTGTGACGCTAGTGATTTCGTGGTGGGAGTTGTTCTGGGCCAACGGAAGAAGAATGTGTTCCACGTGGTCTACTATGCTAGTAAGACCCTCAGTGATGCACAACTGAATTACACCACAACTGAGAAGGAGCTTCTTGCAGTCGTCCATGGGTTCGACAAATTCAGATCATATCTACTTGGCATGAAAGTTACAGTTTACAAAGACCACGCAGCCATTAGATACTTGATCTCAATGAAAGATGCAAAGTCGCGTCTGATTCGATTGATTCTTTTGCTGCAGGAATTTGAGCTAGAAATAAAAGATAGGAAGGGAACGGAAAATCAAGTGGCAGACCACTTATCGCGGTAGGAAGATCATGGAAGAGCTAATGGAAATAATACCCTAATTAATTAATACTTTCCCGATGAGCAGCTGTTTGTGGTGCAAGGGGAAGAGCCATGGTTTGCAGATATTATAAACTACTTAGTGAGCAACATCATCCCTTCTGAATTTTCGGCAGTCCATCGAAAGAAGTTTCTGCATGACGTAAAATGGTATCATTGGGATGAGCCATTCTTGTTCAGACAATGTGCAGACAGGATGATCAGACGTTGCATACCCTACAACGAGATAGAGGGTATTCTACAGGACTGTCATTCCACCACGTCTGGAGGTCATTATGGTGGGGAAAGGACAGATGCCCGAGTGTTACAAGCAGGTTTCTTCTGGCCAACATTTTTCAAAGATGCGCATCACTTTGTACTGAAATGTGATATGTGTCAACGAGTGGGAAATATTTTCAAAAGAAATGAGATGCCCCTCAACATGATCCTGGAAGTGGAAATCTTTGATGTCTGGGGGATAGACTTCATGGGACCATTTGCCTCATCGTGCAACAACCAGTACATTCTGCTAGCGGTGGATTATGTGTCCAAGTGGGTAGAAGTCAAAGCTCTGCCTACAAATGATGCTAAAGTGGTGTTAAACTTTTTGCACAAGAATATATTCACATGCTTTGGAACACCACGAGCAATAATCAGCGATGAAGGGTCTCATTTCTGTAATCAGCAGTTCACAGCACTTATGGCCAAATATCGTGTAACCCATCGTGTCGCTACTGCCTATCATCCCCAAACAAATGGGCAAGTAGAAGTTTCCAATCGGGAGATCAAGCCAATCCTAGAAAAAGTGGTTAATCCGTCCAGGAAAGATTAGTCGCTGAAATTAGAAGAAGCTGCGTGGGCATACAGGACAGCATACAAGACTCCATTGGGAATGTCGCCATTTCAGTTGGTTTATGGAAAGGCTTGTCATCTTTCATCTGAGCTAGAACACAAGGCCTACTGGGCCTTAAAGAAATTAAATTTTGATATGAAAGCTGCAGGTGAAAAGCGAATGCTACAATTGAATGAGCTTGAGGAATTTCGTTCGCAAGCATATGAGAACTCAAAAATGTACAAGGAAAAGGTGAAACGATGGCATGATAGGAAGTTGGTACATAAATCATTTGAACCAGGTCAATCAGTCCTTTTGTACAACTCTAGACTCAAACTTTTCCCAGGAAAGCTCAAGTCAAGATGGTCGGGTCCATTCACCATCAAAACTGTTTTTCCACACGGCACCGTCGAGATCTATGACAGGTTCCCAGATAATCCGTTTAAAGTGAATGGACAGCGATTGAAACATTACTTCGGTGGTACGGTGAACCGTGAGGAAGTCACCGCTATTTTTGCCCCAACATGATCAAGCAGCAGAATCGTCAAGCTAGCAACAATAAACAAGCGCTTCATGGGAGGTACCCATAGGTTTAATGTTTTTATTTTTAGTTTGATTTTATTTAGTATTATGTCAAGTTTGCAGGTCATTGACGAATTACAGGAGCTTGCTTCGCAAAAGAATTTTTTTTCTTTCAAGGTAGACTGGCCTCAGTTTGGAGCTCATGCAGCATTTCCACCACCTGATTCACTATCCGAGGAGGGTGACGATGCCGACAGTTAGGGGAGTTCTCTTTTACCCTTTATCTATACCTTCAATGAGGACATTGAATATTTTATGTTTGGGGGTGATTTAGGATAATTGATTAATCGAGTCATAGTATTGCATATAGTTTCATGAAGTTCATAATATACCATGCTAGTATAATTTCATATAATTCATATTATACCATGTCAAAATAAAAAAAATTGCATATTCATGATTAGTTGCATAGCATATTTTCCTTGATCCCGTTGCGCTTGGTGGTTCCGTGTAGTAGCCAATGATGAATCTGAGTGTGATAATGATGAATAGAGGGCTGATTTAAATACTTATGAATTGACTTGCATGCTACAGAAACACATTCTTAACAGAGTCTCAGCGATTGCTCTTGAACTAGGAACATACTTGTTGTTTTGTTAAGAATAATCACTTGTTTATATTTAGAATGTTCTGTATTCCCTTGATTGCATAAGAGCACTAAAGTATAAGTTTGGGGGAAACCAAGGATTGTTTGCTGAAAGTTTAGTAGCTAACAGAGTTAATAAGGTTAGGCGTCAAAGGCTAGTAGCCGCTCATATACATATTATGAGTAGTCTAGGGGTGGAATGAGATGGAGCGAAACGCACTCATTTAAAAAAAATAGAAAAAAAAATTAAAAAAAAGGAAAAAAAATAATTAAAAAAAAAAGAAAAAAAATATGAGTGTATATGGGCATAATTGACTGCGGTTGGGCTCATTAATACTCGAGCAATTAAGTTCTAAGGGACTTTGTGCCTAGTGACCTAAGGCTTTCTCGGCCTGGGATCCATTAACCCGACGCTCGCTACAAGAGTATTAGTGCATAAGTCTTTAGGGACCTCAACCATTGCACGGTCAAATATGCATAAGTAGCATAGTTTTGTATATATAGCAGTTGAATGATCTAAATAAAGCATGTTGAATCCTTGGCAAACTTGAATAAGTATGAAGGTGTCTCTGAGTTATTAAGTGTTTAACGTTCATTCTATTTATAAACTTGTGATTGTTTGGTCAAAGAATAGGCTATGTTTCTGAACTAGTGTAGGGAGTATATTTGGTGAGCTAAGCACACACACACATTTCTGTGCTTGTAATTGTTAATATGCGGGTATTTAGTCGATTTCTATTTGGAATTATCACATTCTCTGAGGCACTCTGCTAAATTGGTAATTGCTTTGCCTATGGATCCTTGTATCAGTTGCATTCATGCATTTAGAGGTAGTCGAGTCTGTTTTCTCTTGACGACAAGCATCGGTTTAAGTTTGGGGGTGTGATAAGTGGATTTTATATCCACTTATTATGCGCTAATTGGACCTAGATTGGTGGTTTATCCTTAAGTATGTTGTATCTTTTAATTCATTTATGTTGTTTCAGTCTTTGTTGTGCAGAACTCGCAACTTTAGGTATCGTGGCGATAAAAGGCTAAAAACGATGGATTTTTGCCTCAATTCGGAATTAAGAGTTGCCAAGAGAGCGCAAGGTCTGAGGAAGTCAAGACTGGTATAAAGAAAATCACTGTGCAAGCAACAAAAGTGTTAAATCATTTAATCACAAGGATTTTATTATCAAGTGGACTGGCTACGAGGAAAAAGAATTATCATAAAGAAATTCTTAGTGATATATTCTTAATGCTGAAACCCCAGTTGGAATAGTTATATTTTTTGCTTAGCAAAAGGAGTCCGGTTTCAGATCCTCAATAGACCGTATCTTACACCTGGACGAGCAAAGAGGAAATAAAATTATCACAAAAAGATGGAAAGTGATATATTCTTAAAGCTGGAAACCCGGTTGGAATTGATATATTTTTTGTTAAGCAAAAGGAGACCGATTCCAGACCCTCAATAGACCGTAGCTTAGGACTTAAGGATTTATATATATTAATAAATATTTTATTTATTTAGAAAATTATATTTATAAATATCTAATAATATTAGATATTTATTTTTATAATTTCTGGATTAAAATTATTATTTATTAATTAAAAATTATAAGCTGTGCGGGTTAAAAAGCATTTTAGGAGCTGTCTATAATAAAGACGAAATAAGCCCCTTTTGAGTTATAAAAGATGGTCGGCAAAGAAAAGCAAGTAGTTGTAGGGATAGCAAAAAAAACCGAACCCGATTTTTTGGTTTTCGATTTGGATTTGATTTTTAAACCCGAAAGAGTTTGGATTCGGATATTAGCCAAATCCAACCCGATCCAAACCCGAAAAAAACCCAATATATATATACATATATTATAATTTTTATATATATACATATATATATATATATATATTAATTATTCCTTATAAGTAAATACCCATTGCTTAGGCTCAGCCCATTTACTGAATATTTATTTGCAATTGTAATTTTAATTTTTATGAAATTTAGCTTTAAAAAAAATATTACAACCTATTTACAAGAATTCAAAAATTCGGGTTTGGATAAACCCGAACCCGATCCAAACCCAGTGGATCGGATTTGGATTTTGAATTTCCAAATCCAATTGGATTTGGATCGGGTTTGGATATTGATTAAAGATTCGGGTTTAGATTTGGATATCACCGATATCCAACCCGATCCAACCCGTTTCCATCCCTAAGTAGTTGATTAAGAAAATCAATTAAGTAAAAGAAAGTGGCCGCTGAGTTGTACAAGTTTGACAGCCACCCAGTTCTCATTTTTTCTTTGCCGTTATTTGCTTTCAGCCAAACTTTTAGTACTAATTGTGGGCTGATTTTTCCTATAAATAGGAGTGTTTTCCTTAGATTTAAAATCATCCTACAGCTGAATTCTCATTTGTAATCTCTCTCAAAAATTCAGTAGCTTTCTTTGTAATTTTAGTTTTATTTTATACACTTTAATTTTCTGCAAATTTAGTATAAGTTTTATTTTGGTTGAATATTTTAAGGGGATTACTTGGAGTGCTCTTCTCTTTCATTGGAAGCTATTCGGTTCTATTTTCTAAACTTTTGTAATTTCATATTTAATTTATGCAATTTTCTGCCATGTTTTCATTTAATCCCATGATGACGATCCGTTCGATTATGAACTAATCGCCGTCATGGGATTCTAATGGATTTATTTACGTAATTTAGTAATTCGATGCCTTAATAATTTGTATTATGATAAAAACTCAGATTGCTAAATGTGGTTGCGCTTAATTTATTAGATGCATAGCTAACATCTAAATTATTAATTTCTAATGAATGCGAAAGTGGATTTAGGAATTTAGAATTTGCCATGTTAGCATAGGTTCGTAATTGTCATGTACATTTACGATAAGTGGTAGGATTTTGGATCACACCGCCCTATGTAGTCGTAATAAAGGAATTTATTCATAAACTAATTATGTTTTCAAATCTTATAGACATATAGAGTCTAAGCATAAACGGTGTCCACGCAACCAATTATGTTCGTGTGGTTTGATATAAGTTAAGGCTGAAAGGCGCTTATGTTAGTTTCGTGTTCCTGGCTATCTTTCGTAATTATCAAATAAAATTGAATTAAGGCATCAATTCTAAATGAAATAAGTAATGAAATTAGAATCCCATGTTTTTCTCACATATTAAATCTCGTTTAATTAAATCAAGTAGTTCGAATTATTTAGTATTATTATTTTGATAAATCAATTAGAAAAATAAAACAAACTCCCCTTTTATATTAATTCAAGCAGTTTGTTGTTTAATCATACGTCGTTGCATAAGCACTATTTCTGAACAAACACCAAGTCTTCGTGGGATCGATCTTATTATATTACTTGTGACCACGTACGCTTGCGTAGTTAGTTTTCGAACCAACAGCCTACCATTGCTCCTGGACCTACTGGTCAAAAAGTCGATCCTTTAGTGTGTGACCTTCACGGGAAAATCTATGTCCTGTCCCTACACTTTTATGTGGGTCAGCCCAGTTTCGAGGTCTATGATAATGGGAAGTGGGAAACTCTGCGTAATCCACCTCATTTTCCATGCGTTAAAACTGAAGGCAACCTATGGCGTTTATATACCGGGTTCAACTTTCATGCCCTCTATGCCTTGGGCTACAAGATTGTTGTTTGTCTTCGGGGAGGTACTTCGTACTGTTTCGACACGCAAACAGTTCAATGGATAGATACTGAAAGCAAGGAGCTACGTGTTTTGCAATGTGTCGCAGAATACAACAAGTTTCTCATCGCCAAGCCTTTCTTTTCCGAGGAGCTTGTTGTTTATGAGTTGGATGCAGATGGTTTCCCTGATTTTTATCAGGATCTTGATGGGCTCGAGGAGATATTTGATGATTCCCGCATCGAGAGTTCCTCTAATTCCTTTATCATCCCATTCGCTGATGATGTTGACAGATTTTGCTTCATCTATTTTGGCATGCCCCTCTGGAGCCTAGACTTTGAGTACATATTGCGTGTAGCGATTTTTCGGATGTCCATCTCAAACCTTGATGGCAAGAAAAAAGTCACTACAGTGCTCGAGGCACATCAAACTTATCCTTTCAAAGAAATAGAGGGTTCATCATTTGAGCCACATATTTACTCGGCTTCCTCAAGTAAGAAAATATCTTCTGAATCATTGATTGATAGTTAGCCCCCGTTTTTATTAAGTTGGGATCTAGTGAGACAATTCTTATTGTATTTTGTCAACTATTTAAAGGAATATCTTTCTTGTTCATGATATCTGTAGTGCTGTTTGGATCATGGGATTCCAACCCGGTTAACGAGAATGGGAATGAGATTTCAATACAAAAATGGATTAGAATCTCATTCCTATTCCCGTTAACCGGTTAAAATCCCATGATCCAAACAGCCCTTGTGTTTCTACAACTCTGATTGAGCTCCTAATTAGTTGAGCAAGTCTTGAAGATGTAAAGCTTCGTAAGATTTTATTGATCATTACTTAGTGTCTTTGACTGATCAGGTTTATTAAAATCTTTTCCCTCCATCTTTGTTATCCCTGAAATTCAAGTTTCTAATCTTCATATCTGGCCTTTTTCATTTTGTAGGCGTGATAATTTGAATTTGGATGATCTAAAGGCTGATCGAAGCTTTGGGAACCAATACTTGGATTGATTGCTTTGTTCCCTCTTTGCAGTCAGTAGTGGCCTATGAGTTGTTTAAGATCGTTTGTATTTTGTCGTATTACTACTAGTATGCACCATGCTTAATTGTAATCAATCGAAAATCCATACTTATATGTTATCAGAAAATGTTGCTTGGCCTTTTCTTGTCTATGATATGAAGTTGCAGTTCTGTATTGCAAAAGTTGCAATTGTATATTGCAAATGCTGCCTGGTAGAAATATTCTTTGTTGTGAATGTTACGCAATTTAAGTATAAGTAGTCTTCTTAAATCTTCGATCTGTGTTGGAAAGAAACATGTTTCTTATCTGCAGTGTTTAGGTTGCGTTCACTTTGATGGAATGGAATGAGAGGGGGAATGGAATGAATGAACTCTTATTTGGGTGAGATTGAGGAAAATGTTTAAAATTTTCATTCTTTATTTCATTCCATTCAAAACTATTTGAACTAAAATTCTAACCCACATGTTTTGGAAGGAATGCTCATTCCATTTCTACATCAATTTTCCTACAATCTTTATCATGAAAAATTTAGACTCCCTCGTATTCATTCATGATTTCACTCATATATTCTTCTTTCTTCATAAAATTTGTATATAATTTTTCATTCCATTCCATTCCCACCAAGTGAACACAACCTTAGAGGTATAGTGTACTGTGTGGAATCATATTGTTACTATGATACCATCGGTGGCTTCAATGTGATCATCGTGATCATCACTCTGAAGGAAAGGTGTAGAGAATGGAACAATTTTTTTACGAACTTGACATGTTAGTATATATACTAGTTTATAACCCGTGTGAATGCGTGATGTACATATTTCATTTAATACTGAATGATTTTTTGATTGGGTTAATTATCTAATTGGTCACTGAAGTCAGCCTGGATTATCAAGTTGGTCACTGAACTCAAAATGGGCTCAATCAGGTCACTTACTCGACATGAATGTACAGTTTGTTAAATAGTCTTCATTTTTTTTACGGAAGTTGTTAACATCTGCTAAAGATAACATTTATACACACATAACACAGACTGAAACGCTTATAATTGTAGATTCATGTAACGTTTCATAAATCTGAGACCATATCTGTGTTACCCAAATTATTCTCTTTAGAATATATACAATATTGATAAGTTTTATTTCAGTT
The DNA here is from genome assembly GCA_036435485.1 of Saposhnikovia divaricata. Lineage (NCBI taxonomy): Eukaryota > Viridiplantae > Streptophyta > Magnoliopsida > Apiales > Apiaceae > Saposhnikovia > Saposhnikovia divaricata. The sequence goes on from JAZHRN010000131.1 coordinate 21,661,530, forward strand.
TTTGAAGAATAACAGTTTTAGTTCTTGAATTTTATTTGTCGATTTATATAAATCTAGAGCTTATAATGAAAATCTAAGATCGATTTTGTGAGACTCATAGCATCTAGATTAACACACTTTAATTTCACAAAATTTGGTGGAGATTTTTTGAACAAAATTTTGCGGATAGTAACTTACGTCAAAAAAACGAAGACTATTTAATGGGTTGTACATATATGTCGAGTAAGTGACCTGATTGAGTCCGATTTGTGTTCAGTGACCAACTTGATAATTCAGGCTGACTTTAGTGACCAATCAGATCATTAACCCTTTTTTGATTTAATTTATAGTGAAAATTTTAAAACATCAAAATTTGTTGGTTTAAAATTTTTAAATGGCATGATTTAATAATAATTATGTATTAACATGTATCTATTCGTGATATTATTAGAAGTAAAAGTATTTTAGTTATAAAATATAAAAAAAGTAATGTGTTTGATTGAAAAGGTAACTGCTTAGTTATTAGTAATTATAATATAATTATTTTATTTTATTAAATACAATTGTCCATGTTATTTTTGGAAAAAACAAGTTTTGTTAATTATATCCTATTATATTATATCCTATTATATAATACTAGCTTATAGCCCGTGCAAAGCACGAGTTACTTTTAAATATTTTTAAAATTATATGATTAAAAAAAATAGAGTATAATAATTTATTATGGATATAATTTAACTTTGTAATATTAATTAATAAAATTATAGTAATAATAATAGTTATTTAATAAATGACATGTATTGTTTAAAACTAATAATATAAAATCTTAATATAAATTTGTTGTTGACGGGGATTCGAACCTTGGATCTTTATAAGAGTGATGTAAATATATAATATTCCTTATTATTAGATCTAACGATTATCATCTATTTACTAAATATTTACCGGTCACTATTTTTTTAACGGTTGGTTAAGCCAAATAACCAAACTACCAATTATCCCCTGGTTTGCTTATTATATATTACTAGCTAATAGCCCGTGCAAAGCACCGGTTACTTTTAAATACTTTTAAAATTATATGATTAAATAAAATAGAGTATACTAATATATTATGAATATAATTTAACTTTGTAATTAATTAATAAAATTATTAGTAATAATAATAGTTATTTAATAAATGATATGTATTGATTAGAACTAATAATATAAAATCTTAATGTAAATTTGTTGTTGACGGGATTCGAACCTTGGATCTTTAGAAGAGGGATTTAAATATAGAATATTCTTTATTATTAGATCTAACGGCTATCATCTATTTATTAAATATCTAACGGTCACTATTCTTTTAGATGGTTGAACCAAATTATACCCCTATTTGTTTATTATATAATAGTATAGTTGTTGTTGACGAGATTCGAACCTTGAATCTTTAGAAGAGGAATTTAAATATAGAATATTCTTTATTATTAGATCTAACGGCTATCATCTATTTACTAAATATCTAACGGTCACTATTCTTTTAGATGGTTGAACCAAGTTGAACCAAACAAACAAATTATAACCCTGTTTGCTTATTATATAATAGTATAGATACTAGCTTATAGCCCGTGCAAAGCACGGGTTACTTTTAAATACTTTTAAAATTATATGATAAATAAAATAGAGTATAATAATTTATTATGGATATAATTTGACATTGTAATTAATCGATAAAATTATTAGTAATTGTTAGGTCCAAATGTGTTGTAGAGGGGGGGGTGAATACAACTTTTCGAATATGAGAAGCAATAAATACGATGCAATAAACGAACACACAGATTCAAGGAATATATGTCTTATATATAACTTGAAATGGTTGCTACAACATTCATTACAAAGTATAACAGAAGTTCAGAGAGAAGTGAATGATACTAAGCTCTGTGAATGCACTCTCTCTCTTTTACAAGTGTTTCTCTCAAGAATTGCTCACTAACTAAAACATTACACAAGTACTTCTATTTATACTATATGTAATCTATGTCCTGTAGTCTTCAAAGACTAAGATATACGTGGCCCAATGATGTCCACATAAATCTTGCCTTATCCTGAAAGCTTGGAAATCTGCCAATCAGAAGATGCCATGTGTCATGTTGAAGCTGCACTCTAAGTAGAACTTCTACTTGAGAATTTCTACTTAGCCATCTCGAATTTCTAAGTAGAACTTCTACTTAGAAATTTCTACTTGGTCATCTAGAATATTTAGTACTTAGAAAATATTCTGGTCTTCAACTTGAAACTTCAATGCACATCTTGAACTTGTGAAATCTTCATGTCTTCTTTATTCTTCACCAAGCTCTTGAACATGGATCTTTATTACTGACATAAACTTGCTATCAATGTCCTGACACTTGATGCACTGGTCTGGTTCATAAGTGACTAGTCTTGATAGTGTTTTTGCTTCTTGAATAAATTACCATATCCAATTAGAAATGTGGCTTTCCAATATTTGCTTTCCTTCTTGTTCACTTGAAATCAATTAGTCTTATTGATACTGATAGTTATGATCTTGATTCTTGGTTTTTGAAATCACTGAGGCATGAACAACTTTGACTTGAACTTCTCTCAATGATTTCTTCTTGGCTTGATCATAGTTAACATGTTGAATTGTATCAATTACCTTGTCTTCATTTAGTGTTGATTTCTTTGTGACTTCTTGTTCTTGATTGTCTTCTGGTTAAGTATCTTTTCCTTTAGTTGAGTTACATTAGTTATAGTGTTACAAGTTTACACACTCTGCCTTTCAATCTCCCCCAATTTGATTGTCTAACAATGACATTCAAATTAATGAAGGATAACTCAACTAAACAATGAGACGAGAAAAGATAATTAACATTACAGTCTTGAATAATTTATAATTGAAATTTACTTGAAAACAATACAAAGAACTTAAACTAGAAACAGAATTCGAACTTCGAATTAAAGATCATTTGAGTGATTCCTATCACCTGGATTATTTCATACCTTTTAGTCAAACTTATATCACCTTATTGGATTCACTCTAAGGTGAATTTTCCTCAAGTGAGTTAAAGCAACCGAAAGACATGAAGTTTTTCCAACTTTAAGTTCACACCACTCTGACCTTTAACCCTAATTCCGTTTTCTCTTTCTAGCTTCAGCAGCTTGGTCTTTCTCTTCTTTCTGCCTTCTGCGCTTCTCCTTCTGCTGCTGTTCTTTCTTGTACACTGGATCTCGAAGCTGCTTCCACCTAGCATTCAACAGACTTACAGCTTCCATTTCTAGAGGATTCTTGGGCTCTGGATAAGGATGTTTGAAAAGCCTTCTGAGTTTGTCCACCTCCTGAGTAGTCCTGATCTTTGGAATATCCTCAAAGTTCTTCATTATGAGCTGAGGTTTCCAGTGAGATTTATCAGCTTTAAACTGACAATAGATCATCTTGGGGTAGCCCTTGACACGGTCAGTATTGTGGACACTGGCCGCATCTCGCTCCATCCGCTTCTTTTCCACCACTATCTCAGACAGGTAACTCAAGAGTCTCTGCTTTTCTTCCACATACATATCTTCCACTTCGCCCCATTTGAATACATGTAATACTCTCTTCAGAAATGCAGCATCGTGAGTCTGTAGCAGCCATTTTCTACTCATATGCAAGAATGTTTGATTCTGGTCTGCATCTATGAATACTAAGGTATCAGCTGTATCTTCAGCATAAGCATGTATCCAGTATACACTATCACCTCCTGGAACACCAATTGCCTCCCTTATCTCTCCTTGTTCCAGTGCTCCAGAAGGAAGAGTCAGAGTTTCATCTACATTCTTCATTGCTTGAAGAATATTCCATTTCTTCTCCATCAGCTCCGGCTCAATCTTCACGTTATCAAGAGGGTTTGGAGCAATGATATCACACTTCCACACCTCATTGCTCTTCTTGAATATGACTCTTTCAATGATCTTCACGGATTTTTCTTTAAGCTCAGAAGCGAATCCCTTACTCATTATTTGTCTACAGACAGCTTTGAGAGATTCCACTGAAAGCTCCATTAGATCATTTTCCTCCATGCTAACCCTCTTCATCTTTCTGTCAACTACCATCCGGACAAAATTTGGATATGCTGAGAATTCTGGACCCTTGTCCTCTGCTAGCTGCATTAACTGATCCCTATACAGAATGCTTAGCTCCTCAGATTGAGAGTATTGAATTTTTGTCGCTAACAAGAACAACTCTGACGCAGATCTTCTCGTTATGAATTGGTCATCCACATATAGGAAAGATGTTGGGACTCCTTCTACCAAAGACAAAATAACCTGCCACTCCTTAAGTGTTGCATTGTATCCAACCCTGACTTTAGAAATTAATCTCTTCAATGCACTTATATAGTCCCTAGTCATTGGATTCTGCAAATTCAAGTTGTAGAACAGATCATCTGCCTCCTTGTTATGAACTCCTTTCGCACAGGGTCCCATCATTATCTTCCTTGCTTCATCCCACTTCTGTCCTATCCTCCTCTTGTCGAGATCAACTTGGGGATCAGCTAGCCTTGCAAGCTCATGATCATACTGCTTCACTTGGAGCTCCACTTTCTTTTCTATGAAGGTAGCACGTTCTTGCATCATCTTCATTTTATGGAACTGAGCTTGTTCCAAGGCTAACTGTTGAGCTTTAAGGGTTTCCTCATCAACAGGAATTTCTTCAGGCATTCCGGAAGACATCCCAGCACCTCCACCTTGTTCCTTCAGAGATCTCTTTATAGCATGTGCCAAAGGTACGTCTTCCATATCAGAATCTGAGTCAAGTACCTCCTGTACTGTTTCCTGATGACTCAGGTCAACGAATGGTTCATCAACCATCATTGCCTTACCCTTTCTCCTCCTCAGAGCCTCTTCATCAACAGCAGGCTCAATTTCTATTTCCTTGACAAGATCAGTGGGTTCTTCAATTTCTTCGATGTGAACTGCCTGCTGTCTCGTCTCCTTTCCACTCTCCCCCTTAGGTGAGTTATCCTGAGATCCACCTTGGTCTTCAGATCCACCAGCTGTAAAAGAACCTCCAAAACCAGAACCAGAGGCTCCCGCTCCACTAGCACCACCTGCACCAGCATCGGGGGGAGGTTGTTGCGACTCGAAACACTCCGGGGGCACAAAACTCCTGACTGCGAACATCATTCTACTGATCTCCACTGCCATTGTATGCATTGTAGACTCCATTGCCCCCATCCTTTCATTAAGAGTGCTTCCCAAGACACCACCAGCATGGCCCAAGTCATTGACCTTGTTTGTCAAAGCATCAAAAGCTGTAGCTTGACTTGCCATTCGCGCTGCGTAGTCATCAAGAGCCCTTTGATTGTTTCCAATGTTAATCCCGAACTGCCCCATCGTCTGCCCGAACTGCCTCATCTGATTTTCCATAGAAGTCATACGTGAATCAAGATTTTCAATATTAAGGGACGGTGTTTGGTTTAGGTGACCTCGCTCTAATACTCGTTCTGTTAGTATTTGGCGCTCGGTTTCGGGCCTTAAAAATGAAGGTCCCTCTCTCCCTAACCTCTCACACACACTCCCTATCTCACGCTCGTGTATGTCTTCAATGATTGATCCAAAATATGAAGCAGTACCTGCAGAAATTGGATAAGCAATATAATTGGCAGTTATGGGATCTATTTCTGTTATGTCCTGAGTTGGAATCTCAGGCTGAGTGGCTGCAAAGTGTTCTTGTACGACATCAGAACCGATCCTCTTTGCAGCATCAGTACGTACCGGTGAAGGTACGGCTGAAGTTGTTAAAACTCCATGTCCTTTTGAAGCAACAGGATCATCAAAAGGTACATAATTGTCATCAAAATCCCTATGTGCAGATTGTTTAAGGGGAGAACCATTCTCGTGAGGTGGAGTGGTTGCGTGTGACACATTAGGGTTTGACTGGACGTTTGAAGTAGCAGCATGAAAAAGTTTGGCTTTCTTTCGAATAAGTTGCTGCTCTTCGGGTTCACTCTCCTCATCATCTCCCTGGGATAGATCCTGCGGGTTAGCAGTCACTTGGGTCTCGGAATCAGATACATAGGAGGAGGAATGAATAGTATGCAGGGAGAGATTACCTGATTGATTACCTTGTGCATCATCGCTTTGCTCATCAGGAATCTCATCAAATGCCTCAGCATGAACAGATGGATTCTGAGCATGTGATGAAACTTGTGATGATGCCTCCAAATTGGTAACTCCTGCATCATATGTAAGCCACATTTGAATATTTTCAGGAATTGACATCGGTTTACCTTGATGTTTATCCTGATTAGCAATGGTTGAAAGTGACTTAGTGCCCATCCCTAGCGGTGCAGATGTTGGGCTTCTGGCAAATCCCTGTCTAACAGCAAGAGCATCCTTCGGTATTAAATCATCAATCAGCATTTGTAGGAACCGAGGAAACCAGCAGACAACATCAGTTGTAGTGAGGTCTCTGCTTGCAGGAGATCCCATTGAGGCCACTATCTGAGAGAGAACTATACGTCCATAATTTATATCCAGTTCTCTTGCTAGGGCAACTGCAAAGGTTTGCATTGGAATTGGAATTTGATGAAAATCTTTTTCGCGTGCCCGAAAACATCTTGTGATGGCCTCGAAAAAGTAATTCCATTCCACATGGAAGAATTGTTTTTGGATGTTTCCAGTGATCCGGCCAGTCGGAGGATAACATCCTATTTCTTCAAAGAATGTGAGGCGTTGTTCCGCTGTAGTTTCTGCATCATAAGCATCTTTGATTGGAAATCCCAGAACCCTGTTGACAATTTCTTCAGTCACCTCATATTCCTGACCCGCTAAGGTAAACCTGAAACCGTAGGGGGTTGTTTTGCTCCCAAAAGTAACCGCACTAGTCCATAATTGCTGTAAAGCATCATGTACTAGTGTAGGTTTAGCAGTAAAAGCATGGCTAGCTTTGGAGTACAAATTGAGAAATCGTACCCAAAACTTAAACCATGGGAGTTGATCACCAATTTCCGTAGAAATATAATAAAAATTGTTTTTAGCAAGTGAAAACTGGTGAGCCATTTTAATTAAATGTTTTTCTTTAAAAGATGTGAATTTTTTTTTTAATTTGAAAAACAAGTAATTTACGAATTAACAGTTTTATCCCTTTTAATTTTTCGAAAATACAAAAAGACAATCTGAAAAGTTAAACTACGGGATATGAACAGTTGCCAATTACTAAATCTGAATATTCAAAGAAGATGAATATTCGTGTGTATACCAGTGAAATCGTGTGTGTATGTATATGCGGTTACAAAACACACCAACACAAAGATTAATGATAACACAGTGAATAGCAGTCAAAAAATTGGCAGTAATTCGTGATTAGTATGAGTTTAATCACAAAAACACGGATTACAGGTATGAAATTTGTGAAATCGCCCTGTTTTTGTGAAGCGGCTGCTGTGAAAAAGAAATTAGGTAAAGTGAATGATGCATCGAGTTAGAGATGTATATATAGATGATTGTGAAATGACAAAAGTATCCCTGTTAAAAAGAGTGTTAAAGTCTAAGTACATACAGGGAGGACTTAAGTCGAACTCTATCTCGAACATCTCTATCTCGAACTTCTCTATCTCGAACATCAAGTCGAACTTCGAGATGAAGTTCGAGATAGAGGTTAACTCGAACAAATAAGCACAAATAAGCACTTTAACCAATCTTACAGCAAAGACTACAGGGAAATCTTATCTCGAACTGGATTGGTTTGTAGACTTGGAAAATTCCCCTCCAGTAAAAGAAATAAAGGAAAATTTGAGATACGTTTCGAGTTAGAAGTTTAACTCTATCTCGAACATCAAGTCGAAATTCGAGTTGAGTTTCGAGATAGAGACTAACTAGAAGTTAATCTCAATTCTTTCCAAAATATCTTGAATGGAAACCTAATATCAACCTTCGAGATAAGATTCGAGTTAGGAGTAACTCAAAAAATTCCCTTAAGAAACTGAGAACTCTATCTCGAACATCAAGTCGAAATTCGAGTTGAGTTTCGAGATAGACTAACTCGAAGTTATTCTCAGTTCTATTCAAAATATTCCCTTAATGGAAACCTCATCTCAACATTTGAGATAAAATTCGAGATAGACTTTATCTCGAATATTTTGAAGATAGAACTAGGCACACTGGTAACTCGAACTCGAACTCGAACTCAAAGTCGAATTTCGAGATGGATTTCGAGATAGACAACTCGAAATTCTTCCCAGACTTAGAATTTTCAAAACTTCACTCTGACAGATTAAGTCGAAATTCAAGTCGAATTTCTAGATAAGTTTCGAGATAGACACTAACTCGAAATTTTGAAGAAATTCAATTCTAAGGCCTCTAATTACATGAAAATCATAGGTAAATTCATCTAAAAATCATGCAAAATTTAGAATATTATGAATTTAACTCCCCCTATGATCATGCAATCTAACAAGCATAAATTCACAGATTTGTGCTATAAAAGACACTTAAAACACAATGAATTTATACAAACTATATGCAAACTATAACAATCATTAATTAGGCATTTTAAAGTCTAAGCACATAATGATTAAGTAGCTTGCACATACAAACATAAACCTGGATTTTACAGATAGAAGGCTTTATTAACTTGTGTTAAGCATTCCCAATTCACCAACCAATCTATTGAATGTTACTTCATCAAGAGGTTTAGTGAATATATCTGCAATTTGTTGCATTGTGGGCACAAAATGTAGCTCCACAGTCCCCTCCTCGACATGTTCTCTTATGAAGTGATACCTGATGTCGATGTGCTTGGTTCTTGAGTGATCTACAGGATTGTTGGTTATGGCAATGGCACTTGTGTTGTCACACATAATTGGAATTTTCTTGTGCTCCATGCCATAATCCTTCAATTGGTTCCTCATCCACAGTATTTGAGCTACACAGCTTCCAGCAGCAATGTACTCAGCTTCAGCAGTAGAAGTAGATACTGTATGTTGCTTTTTACTTTGCCAGGACACCAATCTTCTGCCAAGAAATTGGCAAGCACCAGATGTGCTTTTCCTATCAATCCTGAAACCTGCATAGTCTGAATCCGAATAGCCAATTAAATTAAAACCTGTATCTCTTGGGTACCAAATCCCTAGATTTGGTGTGCCCTTGAGATACCTAAAAATTCTCTTGACGGCTACGAGATGTGATTCTCTAGGATCCGCTTGGAATCTTGCACATAAACAAGTTGCGAACATTATATCGGGTCTACTTGCAGTTAAATAGAGGAGTGAGCCAATCATACCTCGATAGCTTGTGATGTCAACTGATTTACCTGATTTGTCTTCATCAAGCTTCGTGGCTGTTGCCATGGGAGTCTTAGCTGCTGATGCATCTTCTAGATTATACTTCTTGAGTAAATCTCTGACGTACTTGGATTGACAGATAAAGATACCGTCTTTTCTCTGACTGATCTGTAATCCAAGGAAGAAGGACAACTCTCCCATCATGCTCATCTCATATTTTTCCTGCATTAGCTTGGCAAATTTCTCGCACAAGCGCTCATTTGATGACCCAAAAATAATATCGTCCACATCGACTTGAACAAGTATTAAGTCATTTCTTACATTTTTATAGAACAATGTTTTATCAATTACTCCCCTAACAAAACCATTTTCAATTAAGAATAAGGATAGGGTTTCATACCATCGCCTTGGGGATTGCTTGAGGCCATAGACAGATTTGAAGAGAAGATACACAAAATCTACATGTTCTGGATCAATGAAGCCAGGCGGCTGTTCCAGATACACTTCTTCTTCTAACTCTCCGTTCAGGAAGGCACTTTTCACATCCATCTGGAAAACCTTGAAGTTCTTATGTGCTGCAAATGCCAAGAACATCCTGACTGCCTCAAGTCTTGCAACCGGTGCATAGGTTTCATCATAATCAATTCCTTCTCGCTGAGAATAACCTTTTGCAACCAAACGAGCCTTGTTTCGTGTTACAAGTCCGTTTTCATCCAGTTTATTTCTGAATACCCACCTAGCTCCAATTACTGATATGTTCTTTGGTCGGGGTACCAGTTTCCAAACTTTCTGCCTTTCAAACTGATTGAGTTCCTCTTGCATTGCAATCACCCAATCAGCATCGCCAAGAGCTTCTTCTATTTCTTTAGGTTCAAGCTTGGATAAGAACCCAGAATATAAGGAAATATTAGCCAGGTCAGCTCTTGCAGTTCTTCTAGTAGTCACACCAGCATCTGGATCACCAATAATTAATTCAAACGGATGATCTCTATTCCATACCCGTTCTCTTGGAAATTGTCTTGATGATTCAGCTTGACTTTCTGAGTTATGGTGCTGACTACTTTGATTATTCTCACTAACTCCCCCTGAGTTAGTGCCAGCTCCTACAGAACTACTGTCAACTCGTCTCGAGCCTTGAACAGTTGTCCTTGAGCTGCTATTTACTCCCCCTGAGTTATTATCGGTTCGTACTGAAGAAGTCTCTTCTGATCTTGTAGAATTAGCTTGTTCACTAGACTCAGGTTCTTCACGTACACTTGGAACATTTAATGGGAAAACTAACTCAGGTTCATCTTCAAGTTCATCTAAGTCCAGATTCTGAAATTTTAGGGACTCAGGTTCACTAGAATCTCTAGAAATTGATGGGAGTTTGGTATCGTCGAATCTGACGTTGTAGCTTTCAGTCACTTTTCGATCATTCACTAAGAACACTCTATAAGCTGCCACCACATCTGTGGAATAACCAACAAAGATTCCTTCACGAGCTTTTGCTGCAAACTTGCCTAGATTTTCATCATCTATAAGCACATAGCATTTTGCTCCAAAGACATGAAAGTATTTGATTGTTGGTCTTCTATTGTTCATTAATTCACATGGTGTCTTTTCTTTATCTTTTATAATCAAGGTTCTATTTTGAGTGTAACAAGCGGTACTCACTGCTTCTGCCCAGAAGTATAGAGGAAGTTTCGAATCATACAACAAAGTTCTTGCTGCTTCAACCAATGTTCTATTCTTCCTTTCAACTACTCCATTTTGCTGTGGAGTTCTCGGGCCTGAATACTGACGACGTATTCCCTTAGATACACAGAAGTCATTTAGCACTGCGTTTTTGAATTCAGTGCCATTGTCTGATCTAATCGTCTTCACAGTAAGTGTTGAAACATTCTCAATTTGAGTGATGTGATCAATGATTAAGAAAGGTACTTCGTCTTTCGTCATTGCGAACAATACCCATGTATACTTGGAGAAGTCATCCACGATTACCAATGCATATCTTTTCCTAGACAAAGATAGGACATTCACTGGGCCAAACAAATCCATATGAAGAAGTTGCAGAGGCTCAGTAATACTAGAAATTTCTTTGCTTTTATGCGATGCTCGCTTCGACTTTCCCATTTCACAAGCTTCACAGAGTCCTTTCGGAGCGAACTCCATTTGAGGTAGATCTCTCACCAATTCTCGCCTCGCGAGAGCATTCATCGTTTTGAAGTTTAAGTGAGATAACTTTTTGTGCCATAACCAGCTTTCATCATCCGAGGCTTTGCTGTAGAAATAGGTGACCTCATTCTGATTTGCTGAATCCATGTCTGCAACAAAAAGATCTGCCTTTCGAACTCCTCTCAAAGCCAGTGAGCCTTCCTTGATGTGAGTGATTGATACACCTTTCTTGTTGAAGACAATTTCGTAACCTTTGTCACAGAATTGACTGATACTCAACAGATTGTGCTTCAGTCCCTCAACATAGGAAATATCTTCTATGATGACATTGCCAGTTTTCAGTTTGCCATATCCCTTAGTCACACCTATGCTGTCATCTCCAAAGGTAACATAAGGGCCAGCTTTCATAACCAACTCTGTAAGCAGGGACTTGTTTCCAGTCATATGCCTCGATGCTTCACTGTCTAGCACCCATATAACTTTATTTCTATTCTGCTTAACGCCCTGCAATGGCAGATTGGTTAGACATTCTTCGGAACCCAACTTTGATTGGGCCCGGCTTTTCGATAAGATCGAGAATCAACAGATTTAACAACAGGAAATGCACTTTTCTTAACATTACTAGAGCTTTCGACTTTCTCCTTTCCTTTCTCAGACTTGACAGCTTTGTTAGTCTTAGGAGAAGGTTTGTCACTCCTAACTTTAGGAGGACTGACAGTCTTGGCTCTCACATGCTTTTTCTTGATGTTTGAACTAGCAACAGTATTTGAGCATGACTGGCTAGATGCATTCATTAAATGCACAAAAGTTTGCATGATGTTAAAAGTGCATGGCATACAATTAGGTTGACCACACTGTGCATGATTCTGATGCAGATTATTCATTGTATGTATGGTAGGCATGGCATGTGCAGCAGGAAAATTTATGTTAGCTTTACATGCATAAGAAAGATGTTCAGTAGATTTACAGTGATAACATGCTTTCTTTATTCGTTCAGCCTTAACCTCTTTTATGCCTTTTTCTTTCTTTCCTTGTTATTTAACAGCCTTAGCTCCTAATCCTAGTCTAGATTCATCTCTAGGGAAATTGATTTTAACTTGTTTGATAGGATTTATAGGTTGTGCTTTCTGGCGATCTTCCATCTCAATCTCATATCTAGCTATCAATTCAGTCTCTTCTTCTTCTATTCTAGGAACAAGGTGTTTGTAGATAGGTTTGACAGCTGATTTAAGAATGCTAGGTGTTTCCTTTTTAAGGTCACTGGAACTAGGGTCAATAGGTCTCTTTCCTTCTTTCTTAGGAAGGTCAGAATAATCAAGTCCTACACCTACTCCAGTTATCTTCTTAAATGTGTCATTATCTACATACACTTTACTAGCAGCTAGTTTGTAAGCTTCGCATTTAGTTTCTAACTCCGCTAGATTGTTCCTAAGACATGCTTCTACTTCTTCCTTAAGGACGAGCTTGTGTTCTAGAGATTTAATAAAGTCTCTTAGGGAAGTATCTACAGTGCAAGCAGCCTCTAACTCTTCCACTTTTGCCTCAATCATTCTACATTTGGCAACAAGTGTTTTCTGTTCCTTTTGGGAAGAGTCTAGGCTTTTGCACAACATATAGATCTCTTCACTAAGAGCCCCGTTCTATTCCTTATAATCATCAATGGACATTTCTACTTTAAGGGTTAGAACTGGTACCTCTGGTTCCTCTGATGTCTCAGCCATGAGGGCAAAGTTTGCTACATGAGTAACATCTTCCTCATCTGAATCATCCCAAGCTCTTCCTTCTGTCACCAATAAAGCTCGTTTTCCATGTCTTTCCTTCACCAGCGATTCATACTTGCTTTTGAGGGCTTCATATGTCTCTTTTGGATAAGTCTGTTTAGGCTTTTTGCAGTCCAAGGCAAAATGTCCAGCTTCACCACAATTATAGCATTTGAACTTCATTTTGAAATCCAAAGGAGATTTGTAGCTGGTATTCTTGCCTTTACCTTGGTAGCCTGATGAACTACCACCACCCTTAGCAGCCCGATAGAAAGATGAAGAATTTCTCTGTGGTCGGTTGCTCTTTCTGAATCTCATGTTGCTGAACCTCCTTGCCATGTATGCCACAACACTATCGTCCATGTTGTCCAGCTCTTCTTGGGTGTAGTAGTCATCATCACTGTTAGATGTGCACTCGTCATCATTATCAACTTGATGTGGTGCAAGTGATGATTTAGGCTTTGTTGTAACTATTGCCTTCTTAGACTCTTCCTCATCAGCAACTAATCCTGATGCAGTTTTTTTTCCTTTTGAATCATTGTCCCATGCTTGATCTTAAAGTGTTTCCAGCTCATAGGTCTTTAATATTCCATAATACTCTTCCAGAGAAGTTGTATGCAAATCTCTGGTTTCTCTTATTGCGTAGACCCTATGTTCAATGCTCTTTGGCTGGTTCCTCAGATATCTCGTATTAGTCTCAACCATGGGGAGAGTTACACCTCTCAGATTCAAATCCAATACTAACTGACTGAATCTTAGATAGACGTCTGTTATGCCTTCTCCTTTTCGTATTCTAAAGGTGTCATACTCCATCTTGAGTATGAGTGTCTTGTTACTTCTAACCTCTGCAGATCCTTCCATGACAACTTCTATCTTGTCCCAAATCTTCTTTGCTGTAGTCAAACCTTTGACTATGTTGAACATTTCATGATCAAGAGATTCCATCAAGGTTTGTCGTACGGCAGTATCACAAGCTATTTGCTCCTTGTTAGCATCCGAAAAGTCCGCTGCCTTTTTGGGCTCAGACCGAGGTGCTATAACCACCCCTCCTTCCGTATGTGCAGGAACAACCACCATTGGAACAAATTTACCCTTGTCAAGGACTTCCAGATATTCAGGGTTAACAGTCTCTAGATAGAGTCTCATTCTGAAAACCCATTCTTCATAGTGATCTCGGTTGAACATTAGGATCTTGAATGCATTTTTAGGAGCCATTTCAATTCTGGTCACTAAAAGTTTCTAAGTACCCAAGACTAGGCTATGTAGAATTTATATGTAGAACTTTTGCCTAAGTCGAAATTTACTAAGTATAAATTGTCCAAGTCGAAATTCTATGTAGAAAATCTCAAGTAGAAATTCTATGTAGAACTTTTGTCCTTAGAATAATTTTTCTGCAGATTACTTTAATATTGAATAAACAATATTATCTCTTTAACACCTTTTGACTTTTGATGCTTTACTCACCTAACCCACCTAACCCACGTGCTAGGTACTGAGTATGTCTTGTTTCACTTTCGGCCGTGAATAATGCAAATCAAAAAGTCCAAAAACACCTTTTTATTCTTTTACTATTTATCTGTTTGAAAAGGAGATCAAAAAGTTGTTGGGTTGTCTTCTTTGATAAGAACAGATGATGAACACTCAAGAACACCAAATATCAAAGTACCCAGATTAATTCACAAAAATTAATTAAAATACACCCAAGCTAAATAATCACACCTGGAGTATTTAAATAATTTTTCGGATGAGTTTTCACTACGAACGAATTAAAGCTCACTTTTCGAGAAAATGAAAAGTAGATCTAGAAAATGAAAACTCACGATTCTTCTACCAAACACAAGGATCTATGTTTTGTATGTTAAACATATAGCTCTGATACCAATTGTTAGGTCCAAATGTGTTGTAGAGGGGGGTGAATACAACTTTTCGAATATGAGAAGCAATAAATACGATGCAATAAACGAACACACAGATTCAAGGAATATATGTCTTATATATAACTTGAAGTGGTTGCTACAACATTCATTACAAAGTATAACAGAAGTTCAGAGAGAAGTGAATGATACTAAGCTCTGTGAATGCACTCTCTCTCTTTTACAAGTGTTTCTCTCAAGAATTGCTCACTAACTAAAACATTACACAAGTACTTCTATTTATACTATATGTAATCTATGTCCTGTAGTCTTCAAAGACTAAGATATACGTGGCCCAATGATGTCCACATAAATCTTGCCTTATCCTGAAAGCTTGGAAATCTGCCAATCAGAAGATGCCATGTGTCATGTTGAAGCTGCACTCTAAGTAGAACTTCTACTTGAGAATTTCTACTTAGCCATCTCGAATTTCTAAGTAGAACTTCTACTTAGAAACTTCTACTTGGTCATCTAGAATATTTAGTACTTAGAAAATATTCTGGTCTTCAACTTGAAACTTCAATGCACATCTTGAACTTGTGAAATCTTCATGTCTTCTTTATTCTTCACCAAGCTCTTGAACATGGATCTTTATTACTTACATAAACTTGCTATCAATGTCCTGACACTTGATGCACTGGTCTGGTTCATAAGTGACTAGTCTTGATAGTGTTTTTGCTTCTTGAATAAATTACCATATCCAATTAGAAATGTGGCTTTCCAATATTTGCTTTCCGTCTTGTTCACTTGAAATCAATTAGTCTTATTGATACTGATAGTTATGATCTTGATTCTTGGTTTTTCAAATCACTGAGGCATGAACAACTTTGACTTGAACTTATCTCAATGATTTCTTCTTGGCTTGATCATAGTTAACATGTTGAATTGTATCAATTACCTTGTCTTCATTTAGTGTTGATTTCTTTGTGACTTCTTGTTCTTGATTGTCTTCTGGTTAAGTATCTTTTCCTTTAGTTGAGTTACATTAGTTATAGTGTTACAAGTTTACACACTCTGCCTTTCAGTAATAATAATAGTTATTTAATAAATGATATGTATTGATTAGAACTAATAATATAAAATCTTAATGTAAATTTGTTGTTGACGGGATTCGAACCTTGGATCTTTAGAAGAGGGATTTAAATATAGAATATTCCTTATTATTAGATCTAACGTATATTATCTATTTACTAAATATCTAACGGTCACTATTCTTTTAGATGATTGAACCAAGTTGAACCAAACAACCAAATTATACCCCTGTTTGCTTATTATATAATAGTATAGATTAGTATAGAAGAGTAAGAGAGATAATAAGTAAGTACTATCGTAGACCACGAGTTCGATTCTAATCAATAACATATTTAAATATATTTTGTAGCTAGTTTGCTTATTATATATTATTAGTATAGAAGAGTAAGAGAGATAATAAGTAAGTACTACCGTAGATAACGAGTTCTATCCTAATCAATAACATATTTAAATATATTTTGTAGCGTGTCCTGATATATTTAAATATATTTTGTGGCGTGTCCTGTAATTTTATACTTATTCATGCTCGATGAACTAGCTACTACACATGAACGGAAAACAAGTCAAAATATATTATTAATTCTAACTTCTACAATTTTGAATAATATTAATAACATATTAAGTAATATTCATAACTTTCGTTTTGAAAAAAAATATAGTATTTATTCAGTAGCATCTGTCTTCCCCTAGTCTCAATTCGTTAGTCGGGTATCAGATGACAAAGCAGTTAAGTATTTGCACATCTTGAAATCAAAAAGAAAACTTGAGTCGGTGAGGTAAAAGATGAGCAAAGAGGAGAGTTTGAGAGGGGATGGAAGTTTTTTTTTTTGTTGATAATCTCACATAAAAACTAAATCAATAAAGATCATTTGATTTTAAAGAAGATAAATTAAAATAAATAATTATGAACCGTTCGTATCTAATATTAAAAAATATTAACTTAAAATTCATGTAATATAAGCAGTTTTAATTGAAAAAGCTAATCGATTGGCTATTAGTTTTTTTTAAAGCAACATTAATAAATAAATCTTCAATTGTAATAGGGAAAAGGAACACAGACTCCAAAAGGCACCATAACCTGACGCCAGAGACCTAAACCAAACCATAACAAAGACCTAGACTAAACACACTAGGTGAAAAACCAGCTGACACCAATACTAGAAAGAAACAACCAAAAGGTAAGTACCAGCAGAAAAAGAAAGAGAGAAGAGAAATAATTGCTTTAGTTATTATAATGCTATTATTTAAATAAAATTGCTCAAGATATTATTGAAAAATAACAGTTGAGTGTTTTTGTATAATAAAAGTTATTTTTTGTGTAATGAAATTTTTGGTGCCAAAATTTACTATGATACCATCGATGGCTTCACTGTGATCATCACTCTGAAGGAAAGGTGTAGAAAATGGATCAATTTGTTTATGAACTTGACATGTTAGTATATATATAGTAGTTCATAACCCGTGCGAATGCGTGATGTACATATTTCATTTAATATTGAATGATTTTTTGATTTAATTTATAGTGAAAATTTTAAAACATCAAAATTTGTTAGTTTAAAATTTTTAAATGGCATGATTTAATAATAATTATGTATTAACATGTATCTATTCGTGATATTTTTAGAAGTAAAAGTATTTTGGTTATAAAATATAAAAAAAGTAATGTGTTTGATTGAAAAGGTAACTGGTTAGTAATTAGTAATTATAATATAATTATTTTATTTTATTAAATACAATTGTCCGTGTTATTTTTGGAAATAAAAACAAGTTTTGATAATTATATCATATTATATTATATACTATTATATAATACTAGCTTATAGCCCGTGCAAAGCACGAGTTAGTTTTAAATATTTTTAAAATTATATGATTAAATAAAATAGAGTATAATAATTTATTATGGATATATATTAATTAATAAAGTTATTAGTAATAATAACAGTTATTTAATAAATGACATGTATTGTTTAAACTAATAATATAAAATCTTAATATAAATTTGTTGTTGACGGGGATTCGAACCTTGGATCTTTAGAAGAGGGATGTAAATATAGAATATTCCTTATTATTATATCTAACGATTATCATCTATTTACTAAATATCTAACAGTCACTATTTTTTTAACGTTTGGTTAAACCAAATAACCAAACTACCAATTATCCCCTGGTTTGCTTATTATATATTACGAGCTTATAACCCGTTGTTCACACAAAATCACGCAAGCGTACGCGGTCACAAGTAATATAAGATAAAGTTAAGTTCGTTCCCACAGAGTCTGGTATATTTCAGAATATGCACCTATGCAACAATGTTTGATTATTATTCACTGCTAAGACAATAACAAATTTTGGGTTTTGTAACTAATTTAACTAAGAAGCAAATTAACAATACTAAGAACTAATTAATTAACGAGATTAAAATCGAATTACTTATGGATGAGAAAACATGGGATCCTAACTTCATTAAATACTTCGTCTAGAGTTGATGCCTTTAATCAAAGTATCTGATCGGACAACACGAAACAAGTATACGCTACCTGTCAGTATACGTATACCAAACTACTCAAACATCCACAAAAGAGATAGAAGTTAAGCAGACACCAATTATGTTTAGACCCTATATGTCTATAAGATTTGAAAACATAACGGTTTAAGAACAAGTTATCCATTAAGATCAAATAGGGCAGCGTAAGATGATTAAAATTACACTACGAATCATGATGTTAAAACATTCATAAACCTATGCTAGCATGGCAAGTTCTAATCTTTATATCCACTGTCGCTTCAATAAAGATTAACAATTTAGATGTTAGCTATGAATCTAAAAGAATTAAGTATAACCATACGAGGATATCACAATTCATCACACAAATCTTTTAAGCAATCAAACTACTAAACTACATAGATAAATCCGTTAGAATCCCATTACAACGATTAGTTCATAATCGAACGGCTCGTCATCATGGGATCTAGAGATAACATGATAACAAACAAAGTTTGAATAAAAACAATAGTGCTAGAGTAATAGAGTTAAGAAAACAAATCCAAAATAACGAGGATCCAAAGTATCGCCTAAAAGAAGAATACAAAATATGAAGTAGATCTAGATTTCCGTTGATTGTCACGATCTTCCGGGAATCCTTCTCTAACTCGACTCTCTTGTCTCTCTCTGTTAGAAACGTCCCTCTTATGATGGTAGCATGTGAATTTATAGCCCAGGCATCTTGGACGGCAAGAAAACATAAAAAATCCAACTTAAACTTGAATCGGGAATTTCATAAGCCCAAACCAGCGCGCCCGCGTAGCCATGGAGCGCGCCTGCCTAGACTGGAAATTTTGCTACAAACAGATTCGTCTTCTTCTGAGCTTTCCAACGACTGCTTACTGGCCTCAAACGGACTTGTAGAACTCCAGATATGGCCAAAACAGTGGAGACTGCGCAACCTACCCGGAAAATCCGAATTTTAATCAAATTAGCCTCCAACTCTTGCTATTTAAACTCCAAGCCCTCCTTTATTATATTTCCTTGTTACTTCTTTTCTTGACGTATCTCTGGCCTACTTCTGGCCTCCTACTCCCAAGCTAAATTCCACTACAATTATGTCATTATACACTACCAATGCCTCCAAATATTAGTTTTGCAAAACTCAATGCAAACACATCAAAAACACCACGTACTTGAGGTCAAGTTAATCAATTTAAGCCGATACAAAGCATTCTAAGTGGATATGAAATCCACTTATCACACCCCCAAACTTAAACCGATACTTGTCCTCAAGCATAAACAGACTCTATATACAATGCAATGCATGAATGCAACTAATATGAAAATGCAACGATCCCCTCGGAATAACCAAAACCAATTCAGCAAGCAAATATCTCAAAGAATGCAATAAGTCCAAATAGAGCTCGACTAAGTCCCCGTATACTAACAATACATGTACAGAAATGTAGGTGTGTACAATGCTCATCGGATATACTCCTAACACTAGATCAAAATCATACCTATTCTTCGCCAAGACAATCATAAGTTTATAAATAGAATGAACGGTAAACACTTCATAACTTA
This sequence comes from Saposhnikovia divaricata, assembly GCA_036435485.1. Taxonomy (NCBI): domain Eukaryota; kingdom Viridiplantae; phylum Streptophyta; class Magnoliopsida; order Apiales; family Apiaceae; genus Saposhnikovia; species Saposhnikovia divaricata. The sequence goes on from JAZHRN010000131.1 coordinate 21,681,700, forward strand.
GACACACCTCCATCATCATTTGAGTTATACAAAAATTCATGGTTTATTACTAAACAAAACCACGACACATAATACTATATACAACACACATGCTTATTTGACCGTGCAATGGATGAGACCCCTAAAGGCTTATACAGTAATACCCATGTAGCGAGCGTTAGGTTAGTGGATCCCAGACCGGAAAAGTCTTAGGTCACTAGGCACAAAGTCCCTTAGAACTTAATTGCTCGAGTATTAAAGAGCTCACCCGTGGCCAATTTTGCATTTACACATTCACATAACTCCCTTTCTTTTCCTTTTTTCTTTTTCTTTGACTTTTTTTTCTTTCTTTTTTGCATAACTAACTTGGAATGAGTGCGTTTCGCTCCATCTCATCCAACCCTAGACTACTCATGAATATGAGCGGCTACTAGGCTTTTGACACCTAACTATTATTAACAACTAGCATGCAATCCCTGGTTTCCCCCAAACTTATACTTTAGTGCTCCTGTTGTGCTAAGAAAAATGATTAAAATTTGAATCGTAAGCGCACAATTCGTTTCGTTGTAAAATTTCTGATTCGTTCCACGGGGACTAATATTTTCGCAGTCCTTAATTTCTAACTTAATCGAATTAGAACAAATTTGGGTGTTAGAGAAAATTTTGGATTTATTCTATTTAATTCCTAATTCTAAAATTTTAACTATGTTTAAATGAAAACTTAAATTACCCTAATTTTATACTAATTAAAACTAAAGAGAACCACAATTAAATTATTTTAAAAATTCTTAATTAAAAACTAGATTTTATTTAAAAAAATTTATAATAAGCTAATATTAAAGCATTGTACTCACTTGTATGATGTGTACAGTACTACAGTCAATGGGAAACGTACATAATAACAATTGTTCAATGGGAGTTGAGTGATTCATTTTAATTCCAACAAAAATGAATATAAAATCGTGGACGTACAATGTCCATCTAACGAAAAATCAAAATCTTAATTCATAGTCGTAAAATCAAAGCAAACACCCCTCTACCTCTTCAGAATGAGAATTCAAGCCAATTGATATATAAGTGTATGACTACTACATGTCTGCAAATGCCCAATTTCATAAAGAAATGGGGAAATTGAGATTGATGTTCATGCTCTCAACAGTGAGACCATGTGGGATTTGGACAAATTTGTAAGGATTCACAAAACAAATTGCTCAGAATAGGATGAGGAAATAAGTGCTAGTGAATCAATTAGCGTCTACAAAAAAAACAGCTTTATTCACAAAAAGACAAAAAAAACATTGTATTCGCAGCAAGGGAAAACAGGGGCATTGTATTCGTGTATGCAATTCACAAAATAGATAATAAGGACATGGGTTGGGCTTGTGCAAAAGAGAAAGGAGCAGGGGAATTTTAAAAATAAAAAGCTTGGAATTAACAAATTAAAGGCAGGTAATTTACGTACTGAATTTTTTTTTTTTTAAACTAACTGCAGAAATAAAGAAATTACCTCTGAAATTAAAATTATTACTAAACTAAAACGAAGATTTGGAATTTAATGGCCCACAATAAAATTGAGATTTAAAGGGGCAAAATTACGAATTAAACTACGAACACGAAAATAAAAATCGTTACTTTCAACCCATAGTGGTCAGCTTTTCGCTACGTTGTCCACTACTTGGATTTACGAAAATAACGAAAGCGAAGTAAAATAAACGAAAGAGCAAGACAAGAAATTAAAGGAAATGGAATTGCATTGAAATTAAAAAAAATGTTTACAAGATTTGAAACTAAGAAAAGTAATACAAGAAATTAAAACTACCCTAAAATCTAAGCTACTAAATACAAGGGGGGTGAGGGGGTATTTATAGGATAGGAATTAGGGTTAAGGGGGTGTTGGGTAAATCCCCACCATACATTTGGGTTGTGTGGTGGTGAAATCCTAGCCATCTATTTGATTCCTTCCCCCTTAAGCTTTGAAGAGTTGATCTTGGCCATACACTTTACTAATGTGTTGGGATGATCTCCACCTTCCACTTGTCTTGAAATATTCCTTTTGCTCCAAGCTCCTAATTCTTTTCATTCTTTCATTTTTGGTCCTTTTTCTTCCTCCTTTTCCCTTCCTTGCACTTTATTTATTTATTTATTTTGTCATTTCTTTATTTATTTACGATTTACCTGAAATGTAACAAAATAAATTATTAAAACACGAGTTCAAGTAATAAATAGGTAAATAAAATATGCAAAAATATGTAGTTATCAAATGCCCCCATACCTATCTTTTGCTCGTCCTCGAGGAAAATAAAAACAAAATGAAAATCTAGATGCAAAGTCCTATACTCCTTTTCGTAGGTGTGACGGTTGCATTTGGCATATGCAACAAGCCCTTTAAACCCCTAGGCAGCCCTAGTGGACGAGTGAGGTCTCGTGAGGGCCTATAGTGAATGTACCCACAAAATCCATCTAGCTTGTATAAAAGATCACATGGCGATGCACACCACACATACATGTCCTCTCATGATACATCAACTTAAGAATCAAAATGAAGTTGCAAAGTCTTGGTGTGGAAAGTGCAAGGATTCACATAGTCTACTCAAAAAACCATGCAAGAGTGATTATAAGTTCATGTCAAGTGCAAAAATTATTGGTAACCATGCTAAGTCTACAAGGACACACCTCAGAGTCAAAACTTGAGATCTCTTATGCAAAAAACAAATAAGCAATACCTCACCTTTCACTCACAAAAGAATATTCACTCAAGAACAAGGGTAAGTGTATCACTTAATTCCAACAAAATCAAATGCATGCTTGACACTTGGTATCATCCCAACTTAAATCACAACATACATTAATAATGACAATCAAAAGGTCTTTATTAGGGTTGTAATGGGGCTAGGGACAAGGTATGTCAAGAAAGGCCAAAGCAAGGTGAAGTGTCAAAAGCTAGTATTAACCATGAATATCATGCACAACACCAAACTTCTTCCCCACACAATTTTATTTTCAACGAAAAGCCTTGACTAGTCGAAATGAAGGAGGATTACAAAAAACATAAGATACTGAAATTCTAACTTAGATAAGGCTTGAACATTAGAGTTCAAAATTTGCCTATCAGAAGTTATGGTTCGCATGAAGTTTTCTTGAGAAATCAATAAAGCCTCGATACTCTTTTCTAAGGTGTCAAGTTTCCTACTCGAATCATGAAATCCGGGTGGGTGGGCGGGTGTTTGAATTGAACTCGAATAAGGAACTTGACTCGGAATTGGATAAGAGATCGGTTCTTGTAAATGTGGAGGCGGAGTTTGATAGCTATGACCTTGGTTCCATGAGAGATCGGGATAATCTCTCCAACCGGAATTAGAAGACGATGTAAAGTGGTCATTTCGAGAGGTTGGTTGAAACATGGCGTTGACTTGTTGAGAGTCGGGGCCATGTTGAAAATCGAGACTCGGAGAGTTGAAATTTGGGTCCCAAGACGTGTGTGAAGGGCCACTAAAGGTTTCTAAGGCTTCGAGTCGTCTAGTAAGAGCATCTAATTCAGAGTCGATTGCAATATCGTTTTCACTATAATGCAATTCACTAAAAGTACTAGACAACTTGTTATATACACTAGGTTCCCTAGTTGACTCACACCAAATCGTATTATCCGCTAACTCCTCGTCAAAATCCCAACCTTGGTAATAACGCTCCCTAAATGCTACGGACATGGTAAAGATTGATCAAGGATAAAACCACGTAGCACGTAAGTGCGAAAATGAAACACACAAAATAAATGGTGAAAAATCAAAAGAAAAATCTAACCTAGGTTCCCTAAATAAAATAACTAGACATTGCTCCTAACGTTAAGACACACTAAAAATTCCGTAAATTAAGAATTATTCAGACCGATTCAGCCAGATTAGAGCAGGCATTGCCAAAAGGCCAAACTCGTCACTTAGACACCGAATCTTAACAGCCAGGCGAACCTTAGACACTGAAGGTCGTGAATAAGTCTTAATTACGTTTATTTTTAGGTACCTTCCTAATTGAGCGCGAAGTTCCTAGGGGCAATGGTCTAATTAATTTTATTAAAAGGCTAGGGAATGCAAAATGAGGGATTAATGGTTTTGGGGCTAAGGAAAGAGTGATGAAATCCCTTCCCTTATCTTGTAGTGGTTTTGCCCTTAATGTTTATTTACAAAATGATGCAACAAACAATGATATATACAAAAATTATAAACAAATATGGATGCTTACACTACGTGATTTAATCTAAAGAAAGAAAGAAATTTAACGTACCTTAGGGTCCTCCAGCGATCACCACAATTATAGGTACGAAAAATTTAAAAACAAAAAATAAAATCTAGCATGATGTGCACCTACGTGATGAATGCATGATGCAACAATTATGTATTTACAACTAATATTTTTGGATTTTTGATTTTTCAGTTTTTTTGTGATTTTTGAATTTTTGAATTTTTTTTGTATTTTTCTAAAAATAAAAAGGGCGAAAAGAGTGAGATACGGTTACCGAAGCTCGCTTTCCAAAATATTCCAATTTTTCCATGTTTCTTGAGAAGAGTTCCGAAATCTCACAATTTCCTAAAAAGAACGAAATAAAGACAAGAAATAAAACTAACACGAAAAATTAAAAATTAAGGCGCGAAAAATAATTAGTCCCCGGCAGCGGCGCCAAAAACTTGTTGTGCTAAGAAAAATGATTAAAATTTGAATCGCAAGCGCACAATTCGTTTCGTTGTAAAATTTATGATTCGTTCCACGGGGACCAATATTTTCGCAGTCCTTAATTTCTAACTTAATCGAATTAGAACAAATTTGGGTTTTAGAGAAAATTTTGGATTTATTCTATTTAATTCCTAATTCTAAAATTTTAACTATGTTTAAAAGAAAACTTAAATTACTCTAATTTTATACTAATTAGAACTAAAGAGAACCACAATTAAATTATTTTAAAAATTCTTAATTAAAAACTAGATTTTATTTAAAAAAATTTATAATTAGTTAATATTAAAGCATTGTACTCACTTGTATGATGTGTACAGTACTACAGTCAATGGGAAACGTACATAATAACAATTGTTCAATGGGAGTTGAGTGATTCATTTTAATTCCAACAAAAATGAATATAAAATCGTGGACGTACAATGTCCATCTAACGAAAAATAAAAATCTTAATTCATAGTCGTAAAATCAAAGCAAACACCCCTCTACCTCTTCAGAATGAGAATTCAAGCCAATTGATATATAAGTGTATGACTACTACATGTCTGCAAATGCCCAATTTCATAAAGAAATGGGGAAATTGAGATTGATGTTCATGCTCTCAACAGTGAGACCATGTGGGATTTGGACAAATTTGTAAGGATTCACAAAACAAATTGCTCAGAATAGGATGAGGAAATAAGTGCTAGTGAATCAATTAGCGTCTACAAAAAAAAACACCTTTATTCACAAAAAGACAAAAAAAACATTGTATTCGCAGCAAGGGAAAACAGGGGCATTGTATTCGTGTATGCAATTCACAAAATAGATAATAAGGACATGGGTTGGGCTTGTGCAAAAGAGAAAGGAGCAGGGGAATTTTAAAAATAAAAAGATTGGAATTAACAAATTAAAGGCAGGTAATTTACGTACTAAATTTTATTTTTTTTAAACTAACTGCGGAAATAAAGAAATTACCTCTGAAATTAAAATTATTACTAAACTAAAACGAAGATTTGGAATTTAATGGCCCACAATAAAATTAAGATTTAAAGGGGCAAAATTACGAATTAAACTACGAACACGAAAATAAAAATCGTTACTTTCAACCCATAGTGGTTAGCTTTTCGCTACGTTGTCCACTACTTGGATTTACGAAAATAACGAAAGCGAAGTAAAATAAACGAAAGAGCAAGACAAGAAATTAAAGGAAATGAAATTGCATTGAAATTAAAAAAAAATGTTTACAAGATTTGAAACTAAGAAAAGTAATACAAGATATTAAAACTACCCTAAAATCTAAGCTACTAAATACAAGGGGGGTGAGGGGGTATTTATAGGATAGGAATTAGGGTTAAGGGGGGTGTTGGGTAAATCCCCACCATACATTTGGGTTGTGTGGTGGTGAAATTCTAGCCATCTATTTGATTCCTTCCCCCTTAAGCTTTGAAGAGTTGATCTTGGCCATACACTTTGCTAATGTGTTGGGATGATCTCCACCTTCCACTTGTCTTGAAATATTCCTTTTGCTCCAAGCTCCTAATTCTTACCTTCTTTCATTTTTGGTCCTTTTTCTTCCTCCTTTTCCCTTCCTTGCACTTTATTTATTTATTTTGTCATTTCTTTATTTATTTACGATTTACCTGAAATGTAACAAAATAAATTATTAAAACACGAGTTCAAGCAATAAATAGGTAAATAAAATATGCAAAAATATGCACTTATCAGCTCCTACGCCATCAAGGGAATAAAGAACATTCTAAATATAAACTGGTGATTAAATCTCAACAACCAAACAAGATATGACCTGATCTAGTCCAAAAGCAAACGATGAGACTGTGTAAAAGAATTTTGTTTCTGAAGTATGCAAGTCAATTCCTAGGCACTTAAATCAACCCTCTATTCATCATTACCACACTCAAATCAACATCAACCTACCAAACAGAAATAGCCAAATCCTTCGGGATCATGAAATATGCTATGCAAATGCAACTAAATGGACTCACATAGAATACATAAACAAATATGCAAACAAACATGCTCTATATAAAACAATCATGCAATAATATGAATGAAACTACTACTACACATGCAATATGATTTCTACATGCACAATGACTCTACTAACTACTAATCCTCAAAGCACCCCCAAACTTAAAATATTCAATGTCCTCATTGAAGGCAATAAAAAGGATGGTAGAGAACATACCTAATTGTCAGCATTTCCACCCTCCTCGGGTGGTGAATCAGGTGGTGGCTCCTCGAGTGGTAATGGCTTGAGTTCAAGTGCAAAAGCTTCCTCACTTGACAATTTACTTAGCACCTGAAAATTATTAAAATCAGCTAGCCCACGAGACTTATGCAGAATGTCAACTCTTCTTTCCAACGGAGTTGCATCCAACAACTGAAATAGCCCCTTTCTTTCTTCGTTCTCAATGCTAGAAATCCCTCTTGAAGCTTTTTCCACGGAATCTGATTTTTTTAGCTGTTCAATCTCCTTCTTCACAATCTTATCAACCACGTCCACTTTGAAACACTCTGCTGAATCTGACGGATATTTTGTTGCCTTGAACACTTTGAAAGTGACTTTTCGATCATGCACTCTCATGGTAAGCTCTCCTTTTTGCACATCAATCATAGTTCGGCCTTTAACCAGAAATGCCTTCCCAAGATGATGGCAATCCTCTTATCCTTCTCAAAGTCCAGTATAACAAAATCAACCGGAAAAATCAGCTTATCCACCTTCACTAATACATCCTCCACTATACCCCTCGGATACGTGATCGACCGATCTGCCAACTACAAGGTCATATTAACCGATTTTGGATCAGGCAACCCAAGTTGCTTAAAGACAGACAATGGCATCAGATTAATGCTAGCTCCCAAGTCACACAAGCACTTATCAAAAGATAAGTTGCCTATGGTGCACCGTATAGTAAAACTCTCCGGATCTTTAAGTTTAGGAGGAAACTTCTGTTGCAGAACAGCACTGCATTCTTCGGTAAAAGCAACCGTCTCTAAGTCTTCCAATTTCAACTTCCTTGAGAGAATACCCTTCATGAACCGTGCATAACTAGGCATATTTTCAAGTGCCTCTGCAAAAGGTATATTAATCTGTAATTTTCTGAATACCTCAAGAAATTTGCCTAACTGATTGTCAAGCCTCTTCTTCTGGAGTCTCTGAGGATATGGTGGAGGAGGATAGATATATTCATCGTCCTTCTTCTGCTCTAAAACTGATTTTTTAGAAGACTTCTTACTTTCTACCGCTCCACTGCTCAAATCTGATTTTTCCAACTCAGCATCATCACGAGGGTGCGAATCTAATTTTTTAAGCTCATCATCTACAAGGGAGCGCGGGGCCGTGGTCAATGGCATCTGCTCCTTGCTCTGCCGATTCTCTGCATCATTTACCATGCTTTCTGTGACTTTTCCCAACCTCAAAGTGATAGCTTTCGCTTGTTCATGGACAACTCTCTTTCCTGGATTAGGCTCCGTGTCACTAGAAAGCACTCCCTGTGGCCTATTTAGCAAAGCAGTAGCAATTTGCCCAATCTGATTTTCCAATGTCTTGAGCGAGACAGCTTGACTTTTGAACATCAATCTCAACTCCTCTAGTTCTGATTTTTCAGAAGTGGAATGCCAAGAACCTGCATGTGAATGTTGTTGCTGAAAACCCGGAGGTTTAGATTGCCTAGGGGCATACTGTTGCTGAAAATTCTGCCCTTGCTGTTGCTGAAAAATCTGGTTCTGCTGCTGCTGAAAATTCTGAGGAGTATAAGGCTTTGCTCCATATTGTTGACCTTAAAACTGCTGATTTTGTTGTTGGGATTGTAGCATGTCACCCTGATTATTGCTCCAACTGAAATTCGGATGATTTCTGTTGCTCGGATGATAGGTGGCTGGAGCTGGTTGTTGCGGTCTCTGAAAACTGCTCACAAACTGTGCCGAATCACTAGATATGGCACACTGATTCGTCTCATGTGCACCCACACAAAGCTCACAAACACTTGCCACCTGGCGAATCCCATGATTTACCAAAGAATCGATTTTCATATTCAATGCCTCTAGCTCAGCTGCTAAAGCTGTGGCTGCATTAATATCTAGAATTCCTGCCACCTTTTGTTGTGGCATTCTCTGAGTTGGATTCTGATATTCATTTTCTGCCATCATTTTGATAAGATCATAGGTCGCTTCATAGCTCTTAGCCCATAATGCTCCTCCTGAAGCTGCATCCACCATCGGTCTCGACTGCCATCCCAATCCATTGTAAAAACAGTTGATTACTGTAACACCCCCAGATCCGGGGTCAGGGATCTGGTCGTTACCGTCTCAATTCCCATCCACAATTCAACATAAATATTAAATTACAACCTTGTGACCCAAAACAATAACATAAAACACACCCGTTATAGTCCCAGAGATGAAATCAGAGTAACTGCCAAATTTTATTAAGCACATTATGAGTTCTTACAATCCAAAAAGAATTACAATGTGAAATACTCTTTGCCATCCATTATCATAAGTCATAACAGCCCATATATTTGGTACTGAAAGAATGAATCTTTTCTACCAATAGCTTTCTCTTCGGCTCTGGTAGTCTCATCGTCCCCGCCAGCGTCGAGTGCGCCTTGTGCGAGTCATCTGGTCTAGATGTTGTTGTGATATAATAATAAAGCAAGGGTGAGCACTAGCCCACCAACAATAATGTTTAACTGAACGATAATATATAACAGTTCAAAAGTATCTTTCAAACCATATGCCATGCATTTACGGAAATGATGCCAGTATAATATGGACGATGAAGTTACAAGGTAACTTAAAGTATTTATTTTGTGGAAATATCTGCTAAGTCAAAATAAGCAAGATATTATCATTTATCATATAAAGAGGAACTTGCAAGGAAAATATTGCAATTCCAGTTATTAACATTTTTCGAAGTCCTACAACCTGAAAGAAGTCTCTTCGTTACGTGTTGCGGAAGACACCGTCAACCTGAAAGAAGTATCTTCGATACGTGTTGCAGGGAATTCCCAATTTGGGAGATGAACCAATACTGGAGTTATCACGTGCCAGCTGTCCCACTCCCTGATGATCAGTCGGGGATGGTACAGTCTAATATAGTTTACTACCGGTAGAAGGAAGAACTGACGGCTCCACTTGTCGATTGCCTTTAATAGTAACTCCCTGGCCAATGGTTAGGCTTTGTGATGGACCGCGCGACTCGGCCTCTTACACACGACTCCTAGTTCGAATAAATCCACAGCATTGAAACGTATAGTTTGTCCTCCCTTCCCCAAGTGAAATACTTGTTGATAAGACTTCACAAAGTAGTCGTATCTAGTTGGAAAGGAAAATTCACCAACATTTCCCAAGATTTTGCTTGTTAATGGATATCAACTTGTTCCAACAATATTACCCCTCGAATGATGAGAAGGTACACACAGACTTAATGAGTCCATAGCAACCAAGTTGCGAGTGAAACGGATAAATTATGACCGGGGAGTCAACAAGATAAATAACATTGCTCAAGTAGGTTCCCTTATAATATGGAAGTTTGAGCGAGCATTTAAATCCTTTTAAGATAGATTTAAATGAAAAATAAAGAGTTGGGAACCTTTCCTTGATAAAATAGTCGTAAAAAGACTCCGAAATATTTTACATAATATCTGGAGGTGAAAGATAATCTCCGAATAATATAAATCATTTTAAAAAGAATTTAAAAGAATTAAATAAATATTCCAAGAATATTTATTTACTCAATAAGAATTACGGAATACTATTAACTCATAATATTGCTCGTAAGTAATCCTCGAATGAATATATGGAATTATTTACTAAATAAATCCCTCCTTAAATGAATATTCGAAATAATATTCATAAATAATTAAACTACAATAAATATTTAAAATAATATTCGATAAATAAGTCAAACCTTAAATGAATATTTGAAAATGATATTCATTTAATATATAATCTTCTAAAAGAATATCCAAATCATATTCATTTAGTAATCAAAACTTTAAAGAATAATCGAAATAATATTCCTTAAGTAAATAGAACTTCCAATGAATATTTAAAATAATATTCATCAAGTACATAAAACCTTAAATGAATATTCGAAAGTAATATTCATTTAATAAATAACATTCTAATGAATATCAAAATAATATTTATTAAATAATCAACTCTAAATGAATATTCGAAACTAACATTCATTTAATATCTCTCGACTGAGATAATACTCGAATAACATTCCTCGAAATATTTCCAAGTAATTTATACTTTATGGGAATATAAATAACGTTTAATAATAACATTCCTCGGATAAATAATAATCTATCGTTGGAATCCCTCCGGGTTTCCACGACTATCTATATCTCAAAATACCGACTCCCGATCTATATTTACGAATGAATATCATATGCCCTTCGCTAAGGGTCTTATCCAAACAATCCGGCTTATAACTTATAATTCGCATCTAGTCTATAAGCCAATATCAATTTCAGGGAACAGGTATCATTATATAATTTGACAATAGGCATGCATGCTATGGCATATGTAACATGGCAATCACATATATATATATTATCACAACAACAGGTTCAGAGTTTTGAACACTTGCCTGGTAATCAGGTGTGGGTGGAGATAGCGTGTCCTGGGTCTGCTCGATGATCTAAAAACAATCAGAACATTCGAGATTAACCACTTAACACGTTTTAAAAGTCTAGGTATAACTTCACTAAAATCGAAACACGTTTTCGAATTATCTCGTTATACACCTTTTGGTGTAACTCTTTTTATTGCTGATACGATCCAACATTTGTTCGTTATTACGACATGTCATCATACCCACGCTCGGTATATACCTAGGTCGTATAAGTTCTAAAGTCAATCGATTACGAACCGAGATTATACCTCGAGTTTTATCGTTCGTTTTCTAAGTGTTTTACCAAAGTTATAACCAAGCGGGTTTTTAAGGGTTCGTTCGCGTTTAACTTCGATTCAAACATTTTTATAAAATCGGAAAACGATCCGTTTCACATGAGGTTTTCTCTCACACCTTCCTTTTTACCTCTAGTATTTAATTACCAAGATTCGCCACTGACTTACGTATTTTACGAGGGTTCAATTTCAGTTACGAATTCTCGTTTACGGTTTCGAACTACTTTTCGTAATTTGACCATAACTCCTAAACCGTAAGTCGAAATGTTTCGATTCTCACGCCAAAACGATCTATGGCTCGATATCTACAAGGACATGTCATAATATTACCAAGGTCAGGAAATTATATTTACTGTCATGCTCGGTTTCTAAGTGTTAACATAAATTCGGCATTACGACGGCTATATATCGAACGTTCTAAAAATCGTAACAACACAACCAAGCCACACCGGGCATCAACACAATTTATAAACATGATTCTCATCTCAACAAGCCCTATAACCACTGATCTTAACCTCAAAATCATCATACTTCTTAAATCACATAACTAACTACATAATCATGCTTATAATCACCACTATAATCATACAAAGCTAAACCCATCAAAAACATATATAAATCTCAAATCAAATGCTAGGGTTTCAAGAGGTATACCTTCCTTGGAGTATGTTCTAGCCTCACTAAGCTTGGTATGATCCTTGAGTGGCCTTAAGCTAGCTAAATCAATCATAAAAATCAAAGAAAAACAAGATTAGTTCTTAAAGAACACTATTCACCCTCATCTTGTAAAATTCATATAAAATCGAAAAATAGGAGTTTGGTTCTCAAATTTTTACCACACCTTCTACTCTTCAAGGGCTTTCTTTCGAGCTATATATCACCAAAAACAAAGCTTCATAGCTATGGTTTTGATCCCATTCTTCCTGCTGGACAGAAGTTGGACAGATTTGTTTCCCTAACTTTGAGCATGGATTTGACTAGGCTATACTACTTTGTTGGCCATGAAATTTTGAACGAACCTTACACATGGAGTGGAGAGGATATGGTTAAAATTTGGTGATTTTAGAAGCTCTAGATTGGGAGATATGAATTTTTCTCTCCTTATTGGTCTTGCTGGACAGTTTGGAGAGTTCTTGTGTGTCTAGCTTTTCTCTTGCCCTTATCTCATCCAAGGTGTATTATTGATATGTGTCTAGATAATATCTTGTGTAAAGTGACTTTAATAAAGGGATTATGTCATGGATGAGGTCTTTTGCATGGACAAGTGTTAGATTTTTGTGGTTGGATGAGAAAGAATGCTAAGTACTTGGTTTGATTGCTAAGATTACTAGTTAGCTTTGTAACTAGCTTGGTTTCTTTGATCTTATCTTGCATAAAGTGATTATGTCACCTTCCAATAGCTCATCATACCTCTTGAATCTCTGCTTGTTTCTTTGTCCGGTTATTGCTCAATTTGACTGATCGTTCGGAGGAATATCTCAAGGATTTCTAGTTAGGATTTTACCGGAAACCTTCTTAATATTTATACTATCACCCTCCATTATCTTTAATAATTCTTGAACCTATTTTCCTTAAATCCCTTTAATAATTCTTTAATTCTTTCAGTGTCCAGGGAAATCTCGGGGAAAATAAAAGTGCTATTTTTCAGAATCCGACAGCTTTTACATACACTCTTTTTCCCCCTGGATCACTAATACGAACTCAGAATTTCGTTCCGGGTACTTCTATATAGCGTCGTCTAATAATATTCCTAATTCCACCAAAATCACTATTCATCCATTTTTCTTTACTCATCCTGTTAGGGTTGTACAATTGTCCCTGATCCCTTTCGATCGTTCCTTAACCTTTTTACGGACCCACTGGACCAATAACAGATATCGATTTGGATGACATGAGAATAATCTTTTCATTTAGAACTATCAAATCTCAATTCCCTAGGAGATAGATAATTCTTATCTAAAGTGTCAACCAATAGTATTCTTCATGGCATATAAACATTTGAATCCAAATCTATTCCTTTCATTCATTATCTCAATCGTTACATCGTAGTCGTAATCACTATTCACCATTACCTCAGTACATAATAGAAAGTTTTAATTATATCCAAAATTTGTGGTTCTTACAATTACCATCCAGTTCGGCATGCCATGATGAGGGCATTGTCTAAGCATCTCTTTGTATCTCTCCCATGCTTCATATAAAGATTCACCCGACTGCTGAGAAAATTGAGTAAGAGCATTCCTTATAGTTGTAGTCTTTGCCATGGGAAAAAATTTTGTGAGAAATTTCTGAGCAAGATCCTCCCATGTCTTAATAGAACCGGCTGGTAAAGAGTGTAACCAGCCCTTAGCCTTATCCCTCAGAGAAATGGGAAAAGTCTCAATTTCACAGCATCTTCCGACACACCGTTGAACTTGAAAGTGTCGCAGATCTCGACGAAGTTCCGTATGTGCATATTATGATCTTCCATAGGAGCACCCCCAAACTGAACTGAATTCTGTACCATTTGAATCGTGCCAGGCTTAATTTCAAAGGTATTAGCTGCAATGGCTGGTCTGACAATGCTAGATTGAATGTCGTTGATTTTCGGCTGAGAATAGTCCTTGAAAGCCTTCGTTGCTGCTGCTGGTTCTCCCATATCTTTAGTTGCTGCAAGTTCTTCTTTTGCCAGTTTACGAGATTGAGAACGTGTTCGCATACACGCTCAAGTACCTGAAACACACAAACAAAGCAAACTAAGTAAGAAAAGAATCTGAGTCAGTGAACTTTAATGACCACTGATGACAAGCACATAAACTATAATAAACACCGAGTCCCCGGTAGCGGCGCCAAAAACTTGTTCACACAAAATCACGCAAGCGTACGCGATCACAAGTAATATAAGATAAAGTTAAGTTCGTTCCCACAGAGACTGGTATATTTCAGAATATGCACCTATGCAATAATGTTTGATTATTATTCACTACTGAGACAATAACAAATTTTGGGTTTTGTAACTAATTTAACTAAGAAGCAAATTAACAATACTAAGAACTAATTAATTAACGAGATTAAAATTGAATTACTTATGGATGAGAAAACATGGGAACCTAACTTCATTAAATACTTCATCTAGAGTTGATGCCTTTAATCAAAGTATGTGATGGTTATGATATCTGATCGGACAACACGAAACAAGTACACGCTACCTGTCAGTATACGTATACCAAACTACTCAAACATCCACAAAAGAGATAGAAGTTAAGCAGACACCAATTATGTTTAGACCCTATATGTTTATAAGATTTGAAAACATAACGGTTTAAGAACAAGTTATCCATTAAGATCACATAGGTCAGCGTAAGATGATTAAAATTACACTGTGAATCGTGATGTCAAACATTCATAAACCTATGCTGGCATGGCAAGTTCTAATCTTTATATCCAATGTCGCTTCAATAAAGATTAACAATTTAGATGTTAGCTACGCGTCTAAAAGCATTAAGTATAACCATGCGAGGATATCACAATTCATCGCACACAAATCTTTTAAGCAATCAAACTACTAAACTACATAGATAAATCCGTTAGAATCCCATGACAACGATTATTTCATAATCGAACAGCTCGTCATCATGGGATCTAGAGATAACATGATAACAAACAAAGTCTGAATAAAAACAATAGTGCTAGAGTAATAGAGTTAAGAAAATAAATCCAAAATAATGAGGATCCAAAGTATCGCCTAAACGAAGAATACAAAAGATGAAGTAGATCTAGATCTCCGTTGATTGTCACGATCTTCCGGGAATCCTTCTCTAACTCGACTCTCTTGTCTCTCTCTGTTAAAAGCGTCCCTATTATGATGGTAGCATGTGTATTTATAGCCCAGGCATCTTGGACGGCAAGAAAACATAAAAAATCCAACTTAAACTTGAATCAGGAATTTCAGCAGCCCGAACCAGCGCGCCCGTGCAGCCATGGAGTGCGACCGCGCCCTCCTAGACTGGAAATTTTGCTACAAACAGATTCGTCTTCTTCCGAGGTTTCCAACGACTGCTTACGGGCCTCAAACGGACTTGTAGAACTCCATATATGGCCAAAACAGTGGAGACTGCGCAACCTACCCGGAAAATCCGAATTTTAATCAAATTAGCCTTCAACTCTTGCTATTTAAACTCCAAGCCCTCCTTTATAATATTTCCTTGATACTTCTTTTCTTGACGTATCTCTGGCCTCCTACTCCCGAGCTAAATTCCACCACAATTATGTCATTAAACACTACGAATGCCTCCAACTATTAGTTCTGCAAAACTCAATGCAAACACATCAAAAACACCACATACTTGAGGTCAAGTTAATCAATTTAAGCCAATACGAAGCGTTCTAAGTGAATATGAAATCCACTTATCACCCGTGCAATGCACGGGTTTCTTGTATTATATTAAAAATTTTATTTAATATTATAATTATGTTTTTATATAATCATTATTTTTAATAAGTTTTTTAGTTTAAATTTGATATAATTTAATATACTCATGTTTACGGATTATACTAATGTTTCCTTATTATAAACAACGTATACGATTTTTAATATATTTTATTAATAATTGAGAAATATGGTGTGATATTTTTGGGTATATATTAATAATTATAATATTTGTTGTAAATTAAAAATGTAATGTGTTTTAATTGTAAAGGAAGTATTAATGTTTGAAAGATATGATACGATTGATCTTTTTAGGTGTTTATAAAATATAATATCTTTAACTAAAAGTAAATGTGAAAAGGCAATCGACTAATTACCATTAATAATATTATGTTATTATTTATTTTAGGTGTTATATTTTTCTTGAAAATTATGGTGTGATATTTTCGGGTATATATTACTCCCTCCGTCTCGCTAATATTGGCCACCTTCAAAAATCCATGTATTTAGCGTTTAAGTTATATATACCATATTTAACCATAATTATTAACATATTTATGAAAACTTAACAAATTTGACACATAATTCGTTTTGTTAAGGAAATGTGAACAATAGTTTTGGGATAAACAAATATGGAAATGTGGCCAATATTAGTGGGACGGAGGGAGTAATTATTGTAAGGTTTGCTTTAAATTAAAAAGGTAACATGTTTTAATTCGAGAAAAATATTAATGATCGAAAGATATGATATGATTGATGTTTTTAGGTGTTTATAAAAGGTAATTTGATTAACTAAAAATAATATGAAAAAGAAAATCGACTAATTACCATTAATTTTATTATATTAACGTGAAAAAGGCAATCGACTAATTTCCATTAATTTTATTATGTTATAATTACCATTAATTATAATGTGTTTTAATTCGAAAGGAAATATTAATGATGGAAATATATGATACGATTGATGTTTTTAGGTGTTTATAAAAGATAATATCTCGACTAATTACCATTAATTATATTTTGTTATTATTTATTTTAGGTGTATTTATTTTTCTTTATAATGAAGAATAAATAAGTAAATTCACGAAGTACAAAAAAATAGGTACCAAAAAACAGGTACCAAAACTTTCAATGTTTCGGCTTTTATATAATAGTATAGATAAACTAATTATCATTAATTATATTATGTTATTATTTATTTTTGGTGTTATATTTTTCTTGAAAATTATGGTGTGATTTTTTCGGATATATATTAATGATTGTAAGATTTGTTTTAAATTAAAAAGGTAATGTATTTTAATTCGAAAGAAAATATTAATGATCGAAAGATATGATACGATTTATGTTTTTAGGTGTTTATAAAAGGTAATATGTTCAACTAAAAGTAAATGTGAAAAAGGCAATCGACTAATTACCATTATTTTTATTATATTAATGTGAAAAAGACAATCGACTAATTACCATTAATTTTATTATGTTAATCGACTAATTACCATTAATTATAACGTGTTTTAATTCGAAAGGAAATATTAATAATGGAAAGATATGATATAATTGATGTTTTTAGGTGTTTATAAAAGGTAATATCTCGACTAATTACCATTAATTGTATTATGTTATTATTTATTTTATGTGTATTTATTTTTCTTTATAATGAAGATAAGTAAATTTACGAAGTACCAAAAAACAGGTACCAAAACTTTCAATATTTCGGCTTTTATATAATAGTATAGATTAGTATAGAAGAGTAATAGAGATAATAAGTAAGTATTACCGTAGATCACGAGTTCGATTCTAATCAATAACATATTTAAATATATTTTGTAGCGTGTCCTGATATATTTAAATATATTTTGTAGCGTGTCCTGTAATTTTATAATTATTCATGCTCGGTAAACTAGCTACTATACATGAACGGAAAACAAGTCAAAATATATTATTAATTCTAACTCCTACATTTTTTAATAATATTAATTACATATTAAGTAATATTCATAACTTTCATATTATGAGGTTTTTAGAAAAAAAAATATAGTATTTGTTTAGTAGCATCTGTCTTTCCCTAGTCTCAATCCGTCTGTCGGGTATCACATGACAAAGCAGTTGAGTATTTGCACATCTTGAAATCAAAAAGAAAACTTGAGTCGGTGAGGTAAAAGATGAGCAAAGAGGAGAGTTTGAGAGGGGATGGAAGTTTTTTTTTTGTTGATAATCTCACATAAAAACAAAATCAATAAAGATCGTTAGATTTTAAAGAAGATAAATTAAAATAAATAATTATGAACTGTTCGTATATAATATTAAAAAGTATTAACTTAAAATTCGTGCAATATAAGCAGTTTTAACTGAAAAAGCTAATTGATTGGCTATTAGTTTTTTTTTGAAAAGCAACATTAATAAATAAATCTTAAATTGTAAAAGGGGAAAGGAACACAGAGTCAAAAGGCACCATAACATGACGCCAGAGACCGAAACCAAACCATAACAAAGACCTAGACTAAACACACAAGGTAAAAAACCAGCTGACACCAACACTAAAAATTATGAAAAGAAACAACCAAAAGGTAAGTACCAGCAGAAAAAGAAAGAGATAAGAGAAATAATAGTTTTAGTTATCATAGTGTTATTATTTAAATAAAATTGATCAAGATATTATTGAAAAATAACAGGTGAGTGTTTTTGTATAATAAAAGTTATTTTTTGTGTAATGTAATTTTTGGAGCCAAAATATTTACTATGATACATCGATGGCTTCACTGTGAACATCACTCTGAAGGAAAGGTGTAGAGAATGGAACAATTTGTTTACGAACTTGACATGTTAGTATATATACTAGTTCATAACCCGTGCGAATGCGTGATGTACATATTTCATTTAATATTGAATGATTTTTTGATTTAATTTATAGTGAAAATTTTAAAACATCAAAATTTGTTGGTTTAAAATTTTTAAATGGCACGATTTAATAATAATAATTATGTATTAACATGTATCTATTCGTGATATTTTTAGAAGTAAAAGTATTTTAGTTATAAAATATAAAAAAAGTAATGTGTTTGATTGAAAAGGTAACTGGTTAGTTATTAGTAATTATAATATAATTATTTTATTTTATTAAATACAATTGTTCGTGTTATTTTTGGAAAAAAAACAAGTTTTGTTAATTATATCCTATTATATTATATCCTATTATATAATACTAGCTTATAGCCCGTGCAAAGCACGAGTTACTTATAAATATTTTTAAAATTATATGATTAAACAAAATAGAGTATAATAATTTATTATGGATATAATTTAACTTTGTAATATTAATTAATAAAATTATTAGTAATAATAATAGTTATTTAATAAATGACATGTATTGTTTAAAACTAATAATATAAAATCTTAATATAAATTTGTTGTTGACGGGGATTCGAACCTTGGATCTCTAGAAGAATGATGTAAATATAGAATATTCCTTATTATTAGATCTAACGATTATCATCTATTTACTAAATACGTAACGGTCACTATTTTTTTAACGGTTGGTTAAACCAAATAACCTGTAACACCCCCAGATCCGGGGTCAGGGATCTGGTCGTTACGGTCTCAATTTCCATCCACAAAATCAAGATAAATATTAAATTACAACTTTGTTACCCAAAACAACAACATAAAACACACCCGTTATAGTCCTAGAGATAAAATCAGAGTAACTACCAAATTTTATTAATCACAAGATTGAGATCTTACGACCCAAAAGATTTACAATTTAACCATTACATACTCTTTGCCATCCATTTGTTTATGTCATATAATAAATACCTTTGATATTCAAAGGCTAACAACTAGCCTACCAATTGCTTCCTTTTAGCAATGGTAGTTATAACCTCAGCGGTAATCCTCTGACGGCTGACACCTGCTTACGCTGAATGCGCCTTGTGCGGGCCATCTGATCTAGCTGTTGTTGTGATATAACACATAAAGCAAGGGTGAGCAATATCCCACCAAAAGTAATATATATATATATATATATATATATATATATATATATATATATATAACAAGTCAACAATATCGTTGAAGCCATATGCCATGCATTTACGAAGATAGTGCCAGTATAATGTAAATGATGAAGTTACAAGGTAACTCAAAACATATATCCTGTGAAAATATCTGATGCCAAAGATAAGCAAGATATCATCATTTATCATAAAAGAGGAACTTGCAAAATATTGCAGTTCCAGTTTTAACACTTTTTCACCCTGCCAACACCGATGATGCGGCAGAACATTTCCAACTTTGAATGATGAACTAATACTAGAGTATTCACCGCGCCCGCTGTTCCAATCCTTACGATGATCAGTCGCAGATTGTACAGCTCAAATTAGTTTTACTACCGGTAGAAGGAAGAACTGACGGATTTACTTGTCTACAGCCCTGCTAGATCTCCCCGGCCAACGGTTGGGCCAATGGGATGGACCGGCGCTACTCGGCCTCTTACACGACTCCTAGTTCGAATAACATTCATAACTTTGAAACGTAAAGATCCTCCCCCTTTCCCCAAGTATGATACTTGTTGATAAGGCTCCACAAAGTAGTCGTATCTAGTTGGAAAGGAAAATTCACCAATACTTCTCAAGCTGCTGCTTGTTAATAGATATCAACTTGTTCCAACAATATTACCCCTCGAATGATGAGAAGGTACAAAAGATTCACTAAGCACTTAGCAACCAAGTTACGAGTGACAAGAATAATTTCAAAGGATTTATGACCCGGAAGTCAACAAGATAAATAACATTTCTCAAGTAAGGTTCCCTTATTATTTGGAAGATAGATTCGAAGGAAGAATGAAATTTTGAGAACCTTTCTTGATATAATATTAATAATAATACGGCTACGAAGTAATTTTATAATAATTGAAGGTCGAAGATAATATTTGAAGTCATTTCAGAGTATCGAATAAATATTCAGATAATATTTATTGAATCAGAAATAGTTAAAGAAGGATTATAACTATGAACGAATATTTTAATCGAAGTATTTCTCAGAATAATTCTCGAGGGAATAAAGAGAAATTTTTATTAGATAATTAAATATTTAAATGAATATTCAAAATAATATTCATTTCATTAATAAGACTTGAAAGGAATAGTAAACATAATATTCGATAAATAAATATAACATCAGATGAACTTTAAAATAATATTCATTAAGTAAATGGGCACTTAAATGAATATTCAAAAAGTAATATTCATTTAATGAATAATATTCTAAATGAATATCAAAATAATATTCATTTAGTAATCCAAGCTTTAAAGGAATATTCGAAATAATATTCGATAAATGAATCGACTTTAAATGAATATTGAAAAATAATATTCATTGAATACATAACCTTCAAATAATTAATTGAGGTAATGATCGTTAATTAAATGATCTCAGACGAATATTCAAATAATATTCGCCAACCAAATAATGGAAAATATTTACTTAAATATTTCCCTCGAAAGTAATTACGATATATCAAGAAGTACTGACTCCCGGTCTGTATTCAACGAATACGATATATATATATATACCCTTCTCTAAGGGACTTAACAACATCCGACTTATAACTGATACGTTATCTATCTAGCTTATAAGCCAACAATAATCAAGGAACAAGTATAACAATATGAATTGAAAACAGGCATGCATGCAATGGCATATGTATAACAACACTCATATATATATTATCACAACAACAATTCCAAGTATTGGAAACTTGCCTGGTAATCCTGTAGGGGCCGTGTGCCTCGGGTCAATCCGGTGATCTATAAATAGTCACAATATCCGAGGTTAAACACTTAATACTTTTAAAGGCTAAGTATAAACTTAACTTAAGTCGAAACATGTTTTCGAGTTATCTCGATGTTCGCCTTCTAGTGTAACTCTTGTTAACACCGTTATAATCCGACACTTGCCCGTTATTAAGACATGTCACTTCACTCATACTTGGCATGTGCTTAAGTCGTATAAGTTCTATGGTCGGTCATTTATGAACCAAGATTATATCTCAAGTTTTATCGCCCGTTTTCTAAGTGGTTTTCCAAAGTTAAACCAAATGTACTTGTAAGGGTTCGTTCGCGTTTAACCTTGATTCGAACATTTTTTATAAAATCAGAAAACAATCCATTTGACATGTGGTTTTCTCTCACACCTTCCTTTTTATCTCTAGTATTTAATTACCATGATTCGCCACTGACTTACGTATTTTACGAGGGTTCAATTTCAGTTACGAACTCTCGTTTACGGTTTCGAACTACTTTTAGTAAATCGGTCATAATTCCTAAACCGTAAGTCGAAATGCTTCGATTCTTTTGCCAAAGTGATCTATGACTCAAGATCTACAAGGGTAGGTCATATACTTGTCAAGGTCAGAAATTATTCTAACTGTTATGCTCGGTTTTTAAGGGTTATCGAAATTTCGGCATTACGACGGCTATAAATCGAACGTTTCAAAATTGTTTTCAACACAACCAAGCCACACCGAACAATTATACATCTTATACACATGTTATACATGTCAACAAGTCCAGGAATATTACTCTTCACCATCATAATCATCATATGGTTAAACCAACTACAAGATCATGCTCATGATAACACTAATGTCATAACTATGCTAAAATCCACCAAAAACATACATAATCTTAAAATAAGATCTAGGGTTCTTAAGGATTATACCTTCCTTGGAGAGTGTCTTAACCTTACTAAGCTTGTTATAGTCCTTGTATAGCCTCAACAAAGCTTAGATCATCCAAACAAAACAAGAAATCAAAGTTAGTTTCTAAGGGTTACTATTCCTCATCACTTTTGTAAAAATTATAGAAAATCGAAAAATAAGAGTTTGGCTCTCAAATATTTACCACATCTTGGTCTCTTCATAAGCTTTGTTTTGAGTCCTAGATCATCTAATTTGAAGCTTTGTAGCTATGGTTTTGAACCCGTTTTTCCCACTGGACAGAAACTGGTCAGATTTGTTTCCCCAACTTTGAGCATGGATTTGACTAGGCTATACTATTTTGTTGGCCATGAAATTTTGAACGAACCTTACCCATGGAGTGGAGAAGCTATGGTTAAAATTTGGTGATTTTAGAAGCTCTAGATTTTGAGATATGAATTTTTCTTTCATGGCTATTCTTGCTGGGCAGTTTTGAAGAATTGGAGAGAATGGAGTTTGCTTGGCTTGTCTTTGATCTCATCTAGTCTAAATGAATTATTGTTGATAATATCTTGCATAAAGCCACTTTAATAAAGTGCTTTGGTCATGGATGAGCTAATCAAGTGGACAAGTGTTGCATTCTTGTGGTAAGGTGTGTGTTGTAAGCTAAGTGCTTGGTTGGTTTTCTAATGATGCTAGTTAACTTGTAACTAGCTTGGTTACTTGATGTTATGCACTAGCACATGCATGTATCTTGATTCCTTGCTTGTTTCTTTGTCCGGTTATTGCTTGATTCACTAATCGTTCGGAGGACTATCCCAAGGATTTCTAGTTAGGATTTTACCGGAAACCTCCTTAATATTTATATTACTATTCTTAATCCTCCTCTATAATCTTTGAATCCAACTTTCTCAAATTTCCTTAATAAATCCTTAAATCATTCAGTGTCTGGGGAAATCTCGGGGAAAATAAGTGCTGTTTTTCAGAATTCGACAGCTTTTACATACACTCTTTTTCCCCCTAGATCATTAATACGAACTCAGAAATCCATTCCGGGTACTTCTATATAGTGTCGTCTAATTATATTCTTATTTCCATTAAAACACTATTCATCCCTTTTTCTTTACTTACTCTCTAGGTTTATACAAATGTCCCAATTCTCTTTCGAACGTTCCTTAACCCTTTTACGGAACCACCGGACTAATAACAGATATCTATTTGGATGACATAAGAATAATTTTCTTCCTTGGAATTACCACATCTTAATTTCCTAGGAGATAGATAATTCTTATCTAAGTTGTCAACCAATAGAATTCTTCATGGCATATAACAATTGAATCTGAATCCATTAAATAGTCGTTCGTTAAAACCACTGTTACATCGTAGTCGTAATCACTATTCACTTCTACATTGATACACAATAAAGGCTTTAATTCTACCGAAAATCTGGGTTCTTATAGTCTCCCCTCCTTAAAAGGATTTCGTCCCGGAATCAGGTAGGAAACAATCGGATGCTTGTTTGTCATTTCGTTTTCCAGTTCCCCGGTTTATCCTTAGCATTCTAATCCTTTCTCAGCACACCTACTGGTGCCACAATATACACTTTATCCTTTTTCCATCGACCTTGCTACTTTTCGTACAACACACCATCCAGGTTATGCTCTTATTCAGTCGTATACTCTTTACTCTTATTGGTATTTGCAGTGACTTTGGTATCACTATCGTGCTGCGAATTCGGAGATAATCCCATTCGTACTATGTTCCTGATCGCTTTAATCTTTGCAATCCCGATTAATATATAGAAATAGCAGAATTTATTGAGTGATTAATATGATCCATGAACATTTGTCATATTGCATAGTTAGTACAGAAGGGGGCCAACCTTTAGTACTTAACAAGAAATTAAACAATTAATGGTATTCCACTTAGACTTCTATCACATAGACAAATAGTCACGTAGCAGTACCTCCCCTCCTTAAAGGGTTGTTCTTCTCAATTCAAAAAGAAGATGAATAATAGAGAAGAAAATAAAGAATTTCAAAGAATTATAGAAAGTTTTCATGATTGCAAAATATCATACTTAGAATTTACCTCTGAACTATAGAGGTCTATTAAGGAAGGAAATAATCGTATTCGTATTAATTACTACTTTATCGTAGTCTCACGTGTCAACGCGTCCTTGCCGCTATGTCCATCTTCCTACGGGCCTACGTTCTTATTTAATCTCAGCAACAATTGCTCTGGAAACACCTTTCAACCTCTCCGATTAAATATTAGATTTCTCACTTGACATTATTATTACTGACATTCCATATCACGTTACTAGCTCTTTCATATTTATAATAATAACACTATCAGCTTGTCATCCCGAGGGTTCGTTTGAAACCCATTCATCAATCCATTCATAACATTCCTTGCTTTACATTTTATAATTATCTTCCCCAATCTTTTCTTTATCAATCACATCCTTCGTATTATCTTGATTCTCATTCACTTCTATTATTTAACTCCACCGTCACCTCATTATTGAGACACCCGTCACTTTTACTCAATAACGTCACATTTTTGGGGTTAAACTTCCCTTATTGCTCAACCGATCTATTCCAAATTTCCTCGTATTCTCCCTACTTAAGGGGTTAACTTGTATGTCATTTATGCTTTCAATTCCAACTTTCTGTTGCGTCCAATAACTTTGCCATGTCAATTTCATACTTTTCTTACCTCATTGCTGGGGTCTCTCAAGAGTCCGCATATCTCATTCCCTTGTTGATCCTCAACTCTATATTCATTTCCATCAGTCACTTGGTTTCTATTTCTACTATAATCGCTCTATGAGCCTTCATAGTCTAATCATAAATATCACGTCGTTTCCAAATTAAACCATCTGAAATAAACCTGGACGATTTCTCTAACTTAGGTTCAGTCCCGACATTTCCATAGTCGTTATCATTTAAGTCCTCAGAAGAATCACCACTACGTTAACGTAGTCCATGGTTGAATCACCATCGTTTATCGATTACGCAGCGCTTTAATAGCTAATCCTACGGGTTCCCTAACTGTCGGATCAAAATCCTTTAGGAAGACCACAAATAATCACTATTCCCTATCCCTAAGGAATACTTCCCGAACTTGCCGTAGATAATACATGAAGTAGATAAAATTGTAGGAAAGCTTCAAGCATTGCAGCTATGACAGGTTGAGGAGATTATTAATCATATGTCTCTAGTAGAAGGCTGGAAGCTTAGTGGAATACTTAATCACTTTCCAACCTCACATTCTCTATCTTGTTTGCACAAAAATGTACCAACATAAACTTGCTTGTCATTCATCATTATGCCAATTGGCTTATAAATTTTTTGTACCATCTCTGTTTCTTGTTATCTACTACCAACCTCTTGCTGGTCTAGTCCTTTTGCTTACTCTTTTTACTTAATCTCTCCTCTCTTTTTCAAAAAGAAGGCGAGTCTCTTGGGGAATTTGCTTGCAGGGATTGTTGTCTGGCCTGTCGCAAAACCTTCTAATGCCGGTAATGTGCCTCAGACAATATCAGGAATCGAATGTTTACTTAAACTATCCTTGAAGTTGATTCTCGCACAATCATCAGAGGGAATCGTAAATTCCTCCATCACATTCTGACCTTCGAGGTCCTTCTCAGTATCACTCTATTTCCTTTGGTATGAGCATTTATGGTACTTCTCTATACTTAAAGTGTCGGCCATCTCATTGGCCTTTCCTGATTATAATAATTTCCTGCAATCATTGTTTTCTGGATCTATACCAACTCAGGGTGAAAGCATTCTCCCTTAAACTCTACTGAAGGAGAAAGAAAAAAAAAAGCTCAGTCTCTTTTCCATAAGTCATTGCTTCCACCTTTCCGTGTGAACCTTATAACATTTATTCCTAATCCTACTTAGGATACTTCTTTTCTTAGTTCCTTCTTATTTTAGGATAACCTCAACCTTTATTGGTTCAATCCATACTTTCTCCTGGTTTCACACATGCTTCATCTGGCATTATTGTTACCATGTCATACATTCCCTACCAAGCTTCCACTTTAAAGTTCAAAATATTACCTTTATCCTTATAAGGTTTCTTAGGTCATCTTCATCATTCCTCCTATATATTCTAGGTATAAGGTATTATCAAAACATCATTAACCAATCCTATAATAATTCGGTCTATGTACTTTCCCGAAACTCCTTTAAATAAATTCTTAAAGGTTATTGTTGCCTTGGTCAATCCAACTTATATCATCTGGATTCACAATGTCTTTATTAGGGCAATGTCATCCTCTATACATCCCTAGGGTTCGTCTTCAACTATGGATATTCTATTCTCAATTCTCTTTTCAAGGAATGCCTACATCCTGTAACTGGCAATCAAATCATATATCCCTAATAAGGGTCTCTTTTCAATCGTTCGTTTCTTGATCATCTATAGGTAGCTTAATGCTAAACTCTCCTTTCAAATGGATGTCAGTCTACAAGACGTTCCAAAAAAAAGACAGTATATGTCTATCTGCTCTTTTCGCAGAACTTGGTAATGGTAGCAAGGATGTTCTGGAAGATATTGGTCATGTTCAACGTGAATCTCTTAGTACTTATTGCTTCTTATCAAAGATATTAGCGTTAGACAAAATTTTGGTAGCACACTGAGCAATTTCTGACCGCTTCCATACACTTAGGTTGATCATCTGTCTCGACCGTATCATAACCTTTGTATTTATAATATCCCAACACTATGTGTCTCAGATCATCGTACTTCTATTCTTACTCAGAATCCGGTCCATTATATACCCATGCATCACTTTACTTTATATCCCAAAAGTTCTCGCAGTCGGCGCTTAACTAAAAGCAACCCTGCTTTGTCCTCACATTGCTGGTCTAGCCATTTATGATCTTTTGTTTCATGGCCTTAAATAGTCGTATTAAAATATGCAAAACTGGGGCTTAGTCAGTAGTATTACTTTTTTAGCAATTGCTCGGCATAGTGCCTCTGTCAACCTTAACGAAGGTAATTTATCTGGGGTAGATTACGTTCCCATATAGGCTTTCCCCTGGCATACTCGTAAGCTTCCTTCACAAAACCATCTTAGATACCCGAGTAGTGTAGTCACTTGACTCGAGCACCGCCGCCCTTCATTCACTATTCTTTTATTTTCATCCTTGCGATTCCTCTTATTAATCCCACGTGCCGCATGAGCTTAACACTCCTGGCATAACAACCTTTTCATTTAAGTCATTCCCGGAATTTCTCAGTCCGGCTGGTTTCTTGAATACATTTCCCTTTTTATCATCCAATCTCAACTTCCAATTTCATCTCTACACTCAATTATAATAATCAGAGTCTATCTACCAACCCGTATAGCACCTACTTTACCTAATCCACAGGGTTCGCTCTGATTTTGACTCTCTTCGGGGACGTCTTCTGATAATCAGAAAGACAAGGTTTGCCAAAATTTGTTGAAGTTCTCTCCAGAATCAAGGAAATTTTGGTCAATCTATCCACCCACTGGTAATACTAAGAAGGCCAATTTCGAAACCTGGAGAATAGTTCTAGGAACATACAAGCAGGCAGAACCATAAATAGTTATAGTAACGGTATGACTTCCATAAAGTTGGGAGTTTAACCACTGTAAAGGAACCAAATATTTACATCCCATAGAAGAAAATCAAAAGTTTCAACTGAATCATGCCACATCGGCCTGATGCATCTTCGTCCTAATAGTTGATACTATTACATGTCAATCTACCAAACCACTAGTCCCAGAAGGAACACTTATCGTTGGAGTTAGTCGCTCCATAAAATTTGGCACTACCAAGGCCATTCGAATCTGGTAAACCGTTCTGTCCGAATGCATCCGCAATTACTCTGCCGTGCTGCATAAGCACACCACCTATTCCTGTATGAGGTGCATCATAATATATCACAAAGTCTTCCTTTTTCCATTAGGCAACGCCAATGCTGGGTCGTCACCAATGTCACCTATTTCATCTTTAGCTCCAGGAAGATTTTCTCACATTTTTCTGCCTATTCAACTCCTTAGCCTTACAAATAAGTCGGGTTGCGGGACTGCAATCTTTTTAGAGTCCTGAACAAATCTTTGGTAATACTTGGTGAATCTTATGAAATTTCTCACCTTTGCTGGGGTGGTTGGCCCTTCCCAATTGAAACTTCCTTTAATTCAGCGGGATCAACCAACACTACTCACTATTGATCGCATGTCCTAATAACTGAACTCCATTTTATCAGAATTCATACTTCGAGAACTTAACATACACTTTCTCTTTCAGGTTTCATCTTAAAACATTCTCAATCACCTCTGAACCACATGCATTTAATGTTTCTGGTTCATCATTTCACTGAGTTGAAATAAACCTATACTTAGTCCCTGACAGTAGTCTTATTACGAGTTCATCATAAACTCACTGGTCTTTTCCTCTTGTAGGTTCTAAGATCATCGTCTCGCTTACTACTTCCTTATATAACTTTATCCAATCATGCCATCACTTCCCAATGGTTTTACTTTCTAAGATGATCTATTCATAAAATGAACATTTCCCTGAATAAAACCACCTCATCAATCTCAGCTCGACCTTATAGATTATAACCTATAAAATCTGCCTTCTCATGGCGAATTACTATTGACAATATTCACACTAATTCATTTATCCAATGAATTATAGATTATAACCTATAATCATGCATCATTCTAACTCTTTCTCATTAATATGAAAGTCTCTAAGGATTATATCTATCCCCATATAAGACCTCAAGTAATTCTTCCAATCCGTCTTACTTGTTGGTACTACATCCGATAGTCAGGCTATGAATCCGATATGCATCTTTAGTTCTCTTAATAATATCTCAGTTCTTTACGCTCACTTCTTTGAGCACTATACCTTAACTCTTTTAGTCTCTCTGGCTGCAGCCCTCATTTCCTCAAGGGTAAACTCTTTATCCTTAACAGGATTCTCCTCCTTAGCTGGAACCTCCTCCGGGTTCTCAGTATGGTATTCTATCGAATCAACAAGCCGATCGCCAGCATATAATAAAGCATCATCGTGCTGCTGTCCAAACGCCTCAAGGTCTGTCGCCTTACGAGTCGGCACGAGAACGCGCTAAGTGTTAGGTCCAATATGTTTGTAGAAGGGGGGGTTGAATACAAACGGTACTGTTTAATCGAAATTTGTCTGGATAAATTTAATTTATATTTTGACAAATTTGAGCGGAATTAAATGAAACAAAATTCAAGTTGAATATAAAATTATATTAACTTGAGGAGTTTGTTACAAATACAGTACAGAATTTATATCTAGTTAATAAAAACAAATTAGAAAATTCGACATGAATTTTTCTAGATTTGTTAATAAAAATCGAGATATAGATTAGGAGTAAAACTCGCTAATAGTACAAGAGACTCAAGTAAACAAGTTCTATCGGGTCAGATATTAAAAATAAGATGAACTTGATTTTCTATGAATTTTTCCAGCTCCTGCAGTTTGTGTTCTTGATGAGAGAGAATGGCTATTCTTGTTTGAAGATGATATATTCTGTGTGTTGTTGTTTTTTTTATCTGGCCGCCTGTCTTGATTTTATGTAGTCTTCTGCATCTTTTCTTTTTCATTTGTACTGCCAAGACAATTGGCAAGACAATCTGCTCTTCCAAGACAATCAGTTTTGTACTGCCAAGACAATCGGCAAGACAATCAAAAACCTCCAAGACAATCAACTTGTACTGCCAAGACAATAGGCAATACAATAGGCAAGACAATCCAAGCTTACCAAGACAATCGGTAAGACAATCAAAATTGTCTTTAACAAATAAAAAAACTCAGCTGTAAAAATTGATTTTAACAAAACATTTCTGCTGCAAACGAAGAACCACTCGCAGGAAGGGAAGGTGTGTTGCACGCGCGCAGATTCCTTTTGTTTTGGCGGGCGTGTGAACAACACGCGCGGTAAAGGCGAGTAAAACCTGCAGCCGACAGGAACATGCTTTTGTCTGTTTTCTTTTGATTCATTTTTCCTTATGCATGCATTCATGATTAGTATACTTGTTGGCTGTTGCTTTCCTTTTTTTTTTTATTTGTTTTTGTCGACAACAAACAAACAAGCATCTTTCCTTCTTTTTTTTATTTATCTTTTGTTTCTTTTTCTTTGATTTTGATTTAATTAAATAACTTAATCAATTAATCATTTAAACAAATAATGATTAATTAATTAATTAAATCAATTCAGATTAATACATTAATTCAAAATTAATTAACATGATAATTAATTTAATAAATAAATTAATTCAGAATGAATTAATTTATTACATTAAATCAATTACATAATTATATTAATTAAAATAGAATTAATATAAATCTTTTGACAGCTCAAATCTTTTTCTTGAACCACTGAAAGTAATAAAGAATTACCACCAAATTTTCGTTGACGCTCGATGCACGGTCTGGTTCATGAGCGACTAACTCCAACGGGTTTTCTTTATTTTTGACTCTATGATTTGGTTCCTTTCTTTTCTTAACATACCAGTCTTGACAGCTTGAACCACTGAAGTTAATGATAAACAACCACTGTTTAATGTTGACACTCGATGTACTGTCTGGTTCATGAGTGACTAACCGCAATGACTGTTCTTCATATATTGACTTTAAAATCTGGTTCCTTTTCTTTTCTTTTTCTTCTCTCTCTATTAATTCTTCTGTACTGTCTCTATCACTGTCGAAATCTCTGTCACTTTAAATGAATCCACTTCTTTAACGAATACTTCACTGAGGCTTGATCAGATGTCTGAACTTCTTTCAATGTAGTAATACTTCAAGTCTGTAGATTGACCTTGATCTTTTTCTTCTGACAGATAATACTATCTGAGATTCCTTGTGACAGTCTATATACTATTTACTATTACAATCTTGTTTAAGTTGAGTTGTATCCTCGAAATACAAATAGGCTACATCATATGCCTTTCAATCTCCCCCTATTTGTTTGTTAGACAATAACAAGCAAATACCTAGAGGATAACTCAACTACCTCACTTAAACAAGAAAAAAATAAAACTTTTAAGAATTAAGTAAATAATACAAAAAAAAATTTCTCTGGTTTAGATTTAACAATTCCAGAATCTTCAGTTGATGAAATGATAGATGATTGTTCCTCTAGCACTGAACTGATCTTCAATAGATAACTCATCTTCATTTCTGATTCTTCATATCTCTGCCTGATAATCCTTCACATCTTACATTGGTGATTATCAGCAGTTCTTGATTTACAATCACTTCCCATTTCTGACACAGCTTTTCTCACTAAAGAAAGATAGTTGTTCCTACTATGTAGACAATGGTGAATCAATACCATTTCTATAACTTCTGGTGAATTTACTACTCTTCCACTTAGCCTTTATACATAGTACATTGAAAGACTAATAGAATAGTTTTGTGATGTAATTCTCCTTATATCTCCACTTTCTTAACAAATGAAAGTTCTTTTGCTTCTTCATCTAAGGCTCCCCCTTAGTAACTAGACTTGCTTCTCATTCTAAGCACAGTCTTTACTGCTCCCCCTTTCTAACTCACTCTTCTTTTACTTGTACCCCAATACTTCTCCCCCTTAGTTGAGTATATCCTACTAAGGTAAGCTTTTAAGCTTGAATATATTTTTTTCAATATATCTCTCCCCCTTAGTTGAGGAATCCTCCATTCAACTAATTGACAAAGTAGTTGATACCAAATTGTTACCAATTTATATCAATCATTAGAGTACATTGAAATCAACTGATAAAGCTTTGTTAGAAAGGAAGTTTCATTTTCTTCCTCACTGTGAGTGTGTGATAGTGTTTAGTGTACCTCACAAGTGTTTCACTCTTCTCTCCACTCATTTGTGTTGAGTGTCTCACTTCTCTCTGTGTTTACACTCTTGTTCACTAGTGTTTCACTCATAGCTCCAACATCCTTTAGTGTACCTGCAAAGAAAAATCACCCTAGCCCCTTTAAGAGAGGTCAGTGGTGGTGCAATGGGAGTTCACAAATCCCAAATCCTCGTTGGACTCGTCAGATGAATCTGAGTCATAATCTACAAGTTGCTAATTTTCCTTTTAAAGGTTCCAGATTTGAATTCTGGGAAGTAAACAATGATCTATAAATTTAGCATTGAGATCAAGGTTCCCTTCTAATGTCTGTGAAGACATCACCTTGTTAAACTCATCAGGTAAAATCTGAATCATAGTCTACAAGTTGCCGATCCGCACCTATGTCGGACCCGTTACCCGCAGGATCCAGATATGTTCCCTCTAGGGAGTTAGATAATGATCTTGTTGAATTTTGCATTTGAGATCAATACCTTCTCTCGAGGTCTGTGAAGACTCTTAGTTCATTAAAGAACCTTTAACTTATAATCCTAACCGTAAAATGGTTGGATTACAGGTTTTCGTCAATTCATCCTTGGTGTGTGCAATCTCACTTTGTGCATATGAAATATTTTGGTTAGTGTATAAGGTAGTGACTCTCCAACTGAATATCCCATACATCCTTGTTTGCTGCATCAAGTGCAGTTACTCCCTGGTGACCTCTAGTCTGATAGGTTACTTCCATTTAGGGGATAAGATAGAATGTGTTTGAGTTTGATTGTAGTCTAGGACAAAAGTTGTTGGGTTTACAACGTTATGACTAAACATGTGAGAATACAAAATTTCATGTAGATGAACCTGCATCACAGAATATGAGCAATATAGAGATAGAATGCATTTTTTAACATTGAAAAGTTTTCTAAGAAAATATTGCATTTTATCTTAAGAGAAATGATATACAGTTGTGATTTCAAAAGATTTACAATGTAAGCAATCACAGCTGTAGAAAGAGATTTTGAATTTAGGAAGTTAAAGAGATCTTGAGCTGGTTTTACTAAACAAAAACAAGGACAAAAATTCAATTAATAAAAATTAATCGAATTAATGTAAGTTAATGTTTAAACCAATACAAACAAAACTATTTTATCATGCTTTAGGTCCAGTAAGATAGATACCAACTATTAGAAATTGTTAGCACTTGATAGGTCTTGTCTTCCAATTGTTAGATCCTGAAAATCAAACATTAGTTCCTAACCAATTGTATAGACACATACCAATTTGATACCAACATTGGTCAATTGTTAAGTCCTTAACACGAAGATCTGTTAACAGCAATCACAAAACAAAGATTTATACTTAAACTGCAGGTTTTGTGTGTGTTAAGAAGAAGAACAACAAAAGAACCAAGTACAGTGACCTACTTGTAAGTTTTGAAAGTATAGTGACTAAACTGTAAAAACTATACAAACTATTTATATACACATGAAAAAGAATATACAAAAATAAGAAATAATATACATAATAATTATACAAAATAAAAACTATAAGAAAAGAAAAATTCAAATTCGAATTAGTATAGAAACAAATAAAATAGTAAAACTATACATAATTTAATAATTTACATAGCTTAAACTATAAACCAACATACGACTAAAATAAAAAGACAAACACTACAAAACATGTTAAATAAGATTAACATTTAAAAAATACAAAACATGTACAAAAACATTAAGTATATACAAGAGTATTTATAATAGGTTAGCAAATCCATATATTTTCTGACAAAACAACTTTCTACTAGAAAATTATTTAGAGAGAAAATATGATTTAATAAACTATCATAAATATGGCAGCTATTTTAAAATAATGAAATTTTCAATAAAAATAGCTTCCTCAAAAATTCAAACTAGAGAATTAGAGAAAAATATTTTTAGAGAAAATTATTATTCTAAAATAAAGAAACATGGATTAACGCATTAGAATGATTATGACAATTCTTATAGAAAGATGACAAGATAGAATTCGAAAAGAATGTCATACCAGTTACTTGGCGCTCAAACCTTGGCACCAACTTCCACGTTTCTTGTTGTTCCAGATTCGCAAGTGCTTTCTCAGATTCCTTAGATTCTATACCTTGATTCTGAGAGGCCCTTTTAGTTTTTACTACAACATCTGCATCACCAATGATCAACTCTATTCCAAACACACTGTCTGAGTAAGTTGGATCTTGATGAATCACCTTGTTCTTCATTGTGATGTTGTGTTTGACCAGTGAATCCTTTATTTACTTCCCTCGAGTTATTGCGAGAATGACTTGATGATTATTTTCCAGTGACATTGGTATCGCCAATAACAAAATTGTTTCCACCACTATCACTTGGATAATTATCATCATTAACATTTTAATCTTATGACTTCAAGGAAACTCCTCGATAACAACAATTATTAACTCCTAACAACTGTTTGTTGATAGACAACCTTGTTCTTAAAAATAAAACTTGATTACCAAGACTGTCTTGTCTGCAATCTTAGAAATAATATTCTAAGTCCAATACACCTTGATCCATAGTATAAAACATTTATTATCAAAGTGATTTGAAGCTTGCAAATAAGCATAAAAATTATTCAAAGTAATTGAACTATGGTAACTTTAGATATTTCAATATCCATAGTTCTACTTAGAGAATTTTTATACCATGTATAATAATATGAGTGAATTGTAAAAGATATAAAAATCATTACTTAGAGGAGTTCTAAGTAATTTCACACATACCGATACATCTCACAATTAGTTAGTAAATAGAATTCTAACTAAATATCATTAACTACATAAGTCAAAATTTCAATACAACCAATTGTTAGAACCATGATATTAATTATAATGAATTTCTGAAAATGGAATATTGATAAAATTCACTAGAATTAACATCTCACAACTAATTGAAGACCAATACAGATTAGGTCCAAATTAGTTATGTTTGTTTATTTATTTTAATAAATATAAGGTACAGAGCAAATACTAAATTGAATTGCTTCAAGTCCGTAACCCATATAAATCAAATTAAATAATTAAATAATTAAATACTAAATCTCTATGAGTTAGATTTTAGCATTTAAGTATTTAAATTATCCTTAAATAATCACCACTAAA
This sequence comes from Saposhnikovia divaricata, assembly GCA_036435485.1. Taxonomy (NCBI): domain Eukaryota; kingdom Viridiplantae; phylum Streptophyta; class Magnoliopsida; order Apiales; family Apiaceae; genus Saposhnikovia; species Saposhnikovia divaricata. The sequence continues at coordinate 21,717,419 of JAZHRN010000131.1, forward strand.
ATATATTGCAATTATACACATGGCAATCATTCAACAGATAATTTTCAGTGTGAGGTCTGGATGTAAATAAGTTCACAAGTCCTTTAAATACAGACAATTGAAAACTTGTGAGCTTACTTAAGAATTACTTAACAGATGGGATTTACAATCATATGGCATTAATAAAATCCTAAGTTTACAAACCAGTCTTGAAAAATTAATTTCATCAAGTGATTTAGTAAACATGTCTGCAAGTTGTTCTTAATTAAAGACATGCTCTCAAAAGAATTGATACCTTATGCAAGTTTCTTAGTCCTTGAGTGTTTCACAGAGTTGTTGGAGATGAAATTAATTCCTTGTGTTCTCCTGCTTTCGTACAACTCATTTGATCTGTCTCTATGTAGCAAAACATGTCAGAACTGATGTCTCTAGGGTACCATCTCCGTAGATTTGGATCCAACTTAAGACATCTGAAAATCAAGTGTAATAACTACAAGAATAGATTCTCAAGAATCCACTTGGGACCATGCACATTTGCATAATTGAGAATAAAATATGTGTGTAAGTGATCTATTAGAAATTGAATAAGATAATGAGCTGATGATTCCTCTATAGCCTGATTAGGTCCTAATTAGTAGATCCTGAACTTGTTGGGTCAAATATCTCTAGAGTACCATTTCCTCAGATCCGGGTTCATCTTAAGATTTTTGATTACCAAATTGTTAGATCCAAACTAACAGGTCAAAAGCCAGCTATAGTGAGGTGTTGGCATGTAGTCTTGACAGGTCTAGAATCTTCTGAATAGAACCAAAAGATCCTTGACTTATTTTTATTGTCATCATTCTTTTGGCTTACTGAAGTAAATCAAAAGAATTGCAACTTTACCAACATCAAAACAGCAAATATCTTGATACCAATTTATAGCTAGTAGACCAACATATAATATAATCAAGATATCATTGCACATATATATCATTTATGTTTGTGCCTAAAGATGTAGAGAGTTTTATAAATATGACACCAATTGTTAAAAAATACCAACTGTTAAAGATTGATACCAAATATTAAATTATAGTTAGGGTGTCATACCATGTCTTCCATGCTTGCTTGAGTGATGATACCAGTTTATACTAACCTGTAGAGATCTTCAATTATCTCACCAATCAGGAGTGCACTTGTTCACATTCCTCTAGCATCCAGATTCAGTAGGTCTAGATGTCCATTATAATCTTGAATGTGCAGCAGGTGCCTGATATCCTCAAGTCTTGTCACTGGTGCTTCTTGTCAAATATACTGTTTGATCAAATTGTAACCTAGCATCCAGTTTGGCTTTGTCCCTTATAACAATGCCTTGACATCATCCAGGTAGACTTCTGGTTATCCTTGTACCAAATACAGCCTTGTTGTTTGGTCTAGATACCAGCTTCCCTTCAATCTGCCTTTTGTACTGATTGAGATCATCTTGCATTGCAATCACTCAACCTGGATCTTTCAGAGCTTTTGTAGCTTTCTTAGTTTCTTCTAAAAGAAGACTAAAGAAATAATCACTAGTACTTGAAGCTCTGTTAGTCTTTTACTTCCACCATTAGAAACACTAAGAATTAGAACAAAGAGTTAATTGAGTCAACACTCTTTATCTTGGCAGACAGGTTCTCATAGTGTCCTTTGACTTTCAGTGTGGTGTTGAGTTGACTAGATGATCCTTCTTTTGCTCCCCCTAAGCTGTTTCTGGGTTTACATGAAGATTCTCAATGTTGACATTGCTTGGATCTGAATCATCATTACCATTGACAGCTGGGAGCTAGAAGTCGTTGAACATCACTAAGACTTTCAATCACCTTCTGTTGATTAATAACAATCACCCTGTAGGCTGTTGACTCCACTGAGTAACCAAGGAAATTATCCTCTTGAGCATTAGCTGATTGCCAGGATGCTCACTTTCATTTATCATTGCAAAACAATTTTCTTCATACTTGTGGGGTCTTCCTATATTCCTTACTGATCAGGGTTTAATCATGTCAATAGCAAACTATCGACTACTTCAGCATTAATACTCTTGAAGGTACAGAAATCATCCAGAACACTAATTGATAGGTCCTGTAATCTGGTCTCCAAGTTGTCATAGTCAATTTTGCTTCCTGACACTCTTCTAGATATGATCAATAACCATCAGTGGTGTCTTGTCTTTAGATTGTTTGAACAACAACTTGTTTGTGGAGAGAAGTCATCAGTCATCACCACTTAAGTATATTTTTCTTTGATGTAGAACTTCTGTGTGATTCGTTTTGACTTCCCTTTATGACATGCCTCATAATTTTATTTTACTTTAATTCCAGATGAGGCAGTCTCCTTTACTGATTCGATTTCCAGGAAAGAATCTCTTGATATGACATTCAGGTGAGAGAGCTCCTTATGTCATAGCTGAACTCTTGTCTGATGAAGCTTTAGATTTGACCTTGTTGACTTCACCTTTGACTGAGATTCCATGTCAGCTACAAATAAGTTCTCTTTCCTTAATCCTCGAACAGTAAGCTCTTCATCTTGTAAAAGATGCTTTATTACTGACAACATTCCTTGGCTATTGAATAGCCTTGACCCTAGGTCATACCCTTGCTATTGTCTCCAAGGGATGAACCACTTGGCCAGATACCGTCACCACTCTTGATAGCAAGGCTCTATCTTCGGTCATATGCCTTGAACATCCACTGTCCAGAATCCACATAACACGATCTACCTGTTACACACCCTGCAATGCCAAAACGGTTAAACCTTTTTTGGGACCCAAATTTGATTGGGTCCAGAATACTTGAAGTATTGGCCTTTGTCAGGCAAAACAACATTCTTAATCTTAACACCATTAGTCAGCAAACATTTTACCCTATAAACAGATTTGACAATCTTTTGTTTCGGTTTAGGTATCCATGTTTGTTTAGTAACAATATCATTGACTGGACATTTGACTTTGTAAACAGCCTTCATAAAACTTTGTTTAGGCTTTGGTACAAATGTCTCTCTCCTAACATAAGGAGGACTAGCAGTCTTTGATCTAACATTATTCCAGTTCATATGTTGTCGAGGAGTAGTCTTATTATCACATGCATGATTACCATTAAAGTAAGCAGACATCATATTAAAAGCACAAGACATACAGTTGACAACACCACATGCTTTATGATTAGAATCAATGATAGGCATGTTACTCATGTTAGACATGTTATTGTTCTGCTTCAACTTATTACCACCTAATCCAGTCTTAGATGAACTAGCTGTTTCAACAACCTTGACTGGCACTTTAGGTACATCTTTCTTGGATGAAACATTTTCTGGATTAGTGTCCTCAACAGATTTAGCCTTAACAAAGACTGTGACATCTTTCTTGGATGAAACATTCTTTGGATTAGCGTTCTTAACAGATTTATCCTTAACAACGACTGTGCCATTTGCACTGTCCTCATTTCTCATTTCTTCGTGGATAACCATAGAAAGAATATCTGGTGGTCCAGCATCAGATTTTTTAAATAGAGGTTCTTTAACATTCTTGAGTACATGTGGTATTCCCCTTTCTTTAGCACTAACAGGGTTAGGGGAATTTATGCCCAATGATCCAACAGCTTCATTGTAGCCATACCCTATACCTGTTGTTCGTTCTCAACTTGATTGTTAAAAAACTCTTTGGAAACTTTAACAGAATTATAACAAGCCCTGACCTGTGTTTCAAGTTCAGTAATTCTACCCATTTGTTTGCCTACAACTTCTAGAGTAGCTTTCTCCTTTTTATGAAGCATTGTTATTTCATCTCTTTGTTGATCTTGATTAATATGCACCTTTTTCAATTCTAACACTTCATTTCCAAGTTTAGTGCTTAGCAGATCTAGTCTTCTATATCCAGTTTGTGCATTATCTAAGGAATTATAAAGACTACGAATCAACTCAGGGTTGATGACACTCTGTTGCAAAGTGTCCAAGTTCATTTCATTTAAAGCACCTAATCCTGCTTCTGTCTACCATTCCAGTTTGGTAACCACCCCTTGTGCTACTTGAGGAAGAACCTCCTCGCTGGAATCTATTGTAGTTAGATTTGAACTTGAGCTTGGGATTCCTCCTAAATCTGAAGTTACTGAATTTCCTCACACATCATAGCCATTGACTCATCTTCCAACTGATCCAGCTCTTCCAATGAGTAGAAATCTCCACCATCCTGACTGACAGGTGTATGACCAATCTCAACTTCAACCTGTTCCTTGTCAGCGCTGCAAGGTTGAACCACCTTAGCTTCCACTTCCTTTGGAGTCTCAACCACTAGAGCTGTAGAAGAACTTGGAACCCTACCTTCACCATGAATTTCTTTCGATTAAACTTGTTCCAACTCATAGGTTTTCAAAATGCCGAAGAGCCTTTCAAGAGTAATTTGATTCATGTCTCTGGCTTCTCTAATGGCAGTTATCCTATGTTCTAGGTGAGTAGGCATGGTCAGTAGAAACTTCATGTTAATCTCCTTTTGTGTATATTGCTTGCCATGGATTTGCAAGTTTTTGATTATTTTGTTATACCTTTCAAACACTTCCAGAATGCCTTCATTAGGGCCAGCTCTAAAGTGTTCATACTCAGAGATTAAAATTTGAAGTCTGTTTTCCCTGACTTCGCCAGTTCCTTCATTAATAGTCTCAATAGTTTCCCACATGTGCTTTGCAGTTTTACAATTCATCACATGACTGTACATCACAGCATCTAGGGAATCTAATAGTATGAGTCTCAAATTCTTGTCTAGTCCTGCATCATCTTTTTCATCGGGAGTATAAGACGTAGGGTTTTTTTCATGGGTTCTAGCAGGTGTTGTAACAACTCCATTAGTAACAACTTGTTGTTCAATGACCATAGGAATTTTAGGTCCATTTTTCAGAACACCCAAATATTTAGAATTTGTAACATCAAGAAACAGCTCCATTTTATTTTTCCACATATCATAATTATCTTTATTAAAGATAGGAATCTTAACAAGGACTTTTGAAGACATGACGAATTTTTAAGTGAGTTAAAAATTCGAAATGGATTTTTGACTGAATAAAAATAGGATCTTGATTTGTGTATCAATCAATAGGCTCTGATACCAATTGTTAGGTCCAATATGTTTGTAGAAGGGGGGGTTGAATACAAACGGTACTGTTTAATCGAAATTTGTCCAGATAAATTTAATTTATATTTTGACAAATTTGAGCGGAATTAAATGAAACAAAATTCAAGTTGAATATAAAATTATATTAACTTGAGGGGTTTGTTACAAATACAGTACAGAATTTATATCTAGTTAATAAAAACAAATTAGAAAATTCGACATGAATTTTTCTAGATTTGTTAATAAAAATCGAGATATAGATTAGGAGTAAAAACTCGCTAATAGTACAAGAGACTAAAGTAAACAAGTTATATCGGATCAGATATTAAAAATAAGATGAATTTGATTTTCTATGAATTTTTCCAGCTCCTGCAGTTTGTGTTCTTGATGAGAGAGAATGGCTGTTCTTGTTTGAAGATGATATATTCTGTGTGTTGTTGTTTTTTTGATCTGGCTGCCTGTCTTGATTTTATGTAGTCTTCTGCATCTTTTCTTTTTCATTTGTACTGCCAAGACAATTGGCAAGACAATCTGCTCTTCCAAGACAATCAGTTTTGTACGGCCAAGACAATCGGCAAGACAATCCAAAACCTCCAAGACAATCAACTTGTACTGCCAAGACAATAGGCAATACAATAGGTAAGACAATCCAAGCTTACCAAGACAATCGGTAAGACAATCAAAATTGTCTTTAACAAATAAAAAAAACTCAGCTGTAATAATTGATTTTAACAAAACATTTCTGCTGCAAACGAAGAACCACTCGCAGGAAGGGAAGGTGTGTTGCACGCGCGCAGATTCCTTTTGTTTTGGCGGGCGCGTGAACAACACGCGCGGTAAAGGCGAGTAAAACCTGCAGCCGACAGGAACATGCTTTTGTCTGTTTTCTTTTGATTCATTTTTCCTTATGCATGCATTCATGATTACTATACTTGTTGGCTGTTACTTTCCTTTTTTTTTTTATTTGTTTTTGTCGACAACAAACAAACAAGCATCTTTCCTTCTTCTTTTTTTTTTATCTTTTGTTTCTTTTTCTTTGATTTTGATTTAATTAAATAACTTAATCAATTAATCATTTAAACAAATAATGATTAATTAATTAATTAATTAATTAAATCAATTCAGATTAATACATTAATTCAAAATTAATTAACATGATAATTAATTTAATAAATAAATTAATTCAGAATGAATTAATTTATTACATTAAATCAATTACATAAATATATTAATTAAAATAGAATTAATATAAATCTTTTGACAGCTCAAATCTTTTTCTTGAACCACTGAAAGTAATAAAGAATTACCACCAAATTTTCGTTGACGCTCGATGCACGGTCTGGTTCATGAGCGACTAACTCCAACGACTTTTCTTTATTTTTGACTCTATGATTTGGTTCCTTTCTTTTCTTAACATACCAGTCTTGACAGCTTGAACCACTGAAGTTAATGATAAACAACCACTGTTTAATGTTGACACTCGATGTACTGTCTGGTTCATGAGTGACTAACCGCAATGACTGTTCTTCATATATTGACTTTAAAATCTGGTTCTTTTTCTTTTCTTTTTCTTCTCTCTCTATTAATTCTTCTGTACTGTCTCTGTCACTGTCGAAATCTCTGTCACTTTAAATGAATCCAATTCTTTAACGAATACTTCACTGAGGCTTGATCAGATGTCTGAACTTCTTTCAATGTAGTAATTCTTCAAGTCTGTAGATTGACCTTGATCTTTTTCTTCTGACAGATAATACTATCTGAGATTCCTTGTGACAGTCTATATACTATTTACTATTACAATCTTGTTTAAGTTGAGTTGTATCCTCGAAATACAAATAGGCTACATCATATGCCTTTCACTAAGTTACTATCATGATACTTATGAGTTCCCATAAGGGTTTTATATGTCAGTACTACATTAAGTAGTCCAACTATGAACTTTACAAGAGTTCTTATTATCTTAGTGAATTTATCGTTTTAACGTCGCGTTATCTCTGGGGTTTATAACGTAACGCTCTGATACCATTTCTGTAACACCCCCAGATCCGGGGTCAGGGATCTGGTCGTTACGGTCTCAATTTCCATCCACAAAATCAACATTAATATTAAATTACAACTTTGTGACCCAAAACAACAACATAAAACACACCTGTTATAGTCCCAGAGATAAAATCAGAGTAACTACCAAATTTTATTAATCACAAATTTAAGATCTTACAACCCAAAAGATTTACAATTTAACCATTACATACTCTTTGCCATCCATTTGTTTATGTCATATAATAAATACCTTTGATATTCAAAGGCTAACAACTAGCCTACCAAATTCCTTCCTTTTAGCAATGGTAGTTATAACCTCAGCGGTAATCCTCTGACGGTTGACACCTACTTACGCTGAATGTGCCTTGTGCGGACCATCTGATATAGCTGTTGTTGTGATATAATACATAAAGCAAGGGTGAGCAATAGCCCACCAAAAGTAATATATGACTGAACAATAATATATATATATATATATATATATATATATATATATATATATATATATATATATATATATATATATAACAAGTCAACAATATCGTTGAAGCCATATGCCATGCATTTACGAAGATAGTGCCAGTATAATGTAAATGATGAAGTTACAAGGTAACTCAAAACAAATATCCTGTGAAAATATCTGATGCCAAAGATAAGCAAGATATCATCATTTATCGTAAAAGAGGAACTTGCAAAATATTGCAGTTCCAGTTTTAACACTTTTTCACCCTGCCAACACCGATGATGTTGCAGAACATTTCCAACTTTGAATGATGAACTAATACTGGAGTATTCACCGCGCCCGCTATTCCAATCCTTACGATGATCAGTCGCAGATTGTACAGCTCAAATTAGTTTCACTACCGGTAGAAGGAAGAACTGACGGATTTACTTGTCTACCGTCCTGCTAGATCTCCCCGGCCAACGGTTGGGCCAATGGGATGGACCGGCGCTACTCGGCCTCTTACACGACTCCTAGTTCGAATAACATTCATAACTTTGAAACGTAAAGATCCTCCCCCCTTTCCCCAAGTATGATACTTGTTGATAAGGCTCCACAAAGTAGTCGTATCTAGTTGGAAAGGAAAATTCACCAATACTTCCCAAGCTACTGCTTGTTAATAGATATCAACTTGTTCCAACAATATTACCCCTCGAATGATGAGAAGGTACATAAGATTCAATAAGCACTTAGCAACCAAGTTACGAGTGACAAGAAAAATTTCAAGGATTTATGACCGGGAAGTCAACAAGATAAATAACATTTCTCAAGTAAGGTTCCCTTATTATTTGGAAGATAGATTCAAAGGAAGAATGAAATTTTGAGAACCTTTCTTGATATAATATTGTTAGGAATATGTTGTACTTGATGATAACTTCACAATCAATCAAATTGTATAAGGTTTTGTAGCTGTCAACGGATGAGGATTTATAACTCTATCCGTTGACAGGTAGCTCATCAACGGATGAGGTTTTGTAGCATACTGTAGTATCTCTATGTTATCAGTTGATAGTGTTTTTATCCACAGTCATGTTGACCATCAACGGATAGGCAGAATAGGGTAGCCAATTGTAAATAAGCTATGCTATGTAATTCTGTCTAAGTGAAAGTGTATCAACAGATGAAGACAAAACTCTATCAACGGATACAACTCAAATCCACTCTATCAACGGATACAGCTCAAGTCTCAATATCAACGGATACAGCTCAATACATCATCAACGGATGTCAGTGTACAATATCAACGGATAATCATTGACACTGTCTTCTATGATTAGCTGGGGATTAGCAGTTGATAAGGACATGTTTGACTGACAGATCACATGGGTTGATAGTAGATACAAAAAGCAGTATGGCAGCCATACTTTGGAAACACAGAAGAAAGAAGCATTCCGTTTACACTATGAATACAAGAAAGGTGCAGGAGACATGTCTGAACACAAGGACAACCTTTCGGCTACATGTGTATTTGGAGTGTAGTAGCAAGTCAACTAGAATTAGATTAATATTATCTTATTCTAGTAGTACTTGTAAAATTGGGATTTATAACCAAGTGTAGCAACTCTTTGTAGGTTAAGAAAACACATACATTTTGCTTAGGGTTTCTATTGAATATTCTTAGAAAGCAAAGAGTTGTAAAACAGAAGCTGTGTACTTTTGTATCACAGAGTTTTCTTCGAATAAAAGCTTCAGGTGGTGCATTTAACCACCTGATTTTTATGTGTTTGTGCATTAATCTTTTTACAAGCAATTATCTAAGTATAGATTTCTGGAGTTCTTATCAGAAATTTATAAATATCAAGAATTGTATTCAACCCCCCCCCCCTTCTACAATTATACAAGTGTGTAATCTGGGAATAACAATTGGTATCAGAGCAAGCTTCTAACATATTTGAAGTTTAAAGATCAACACACTTCCAACATGTCTAAGAAGGATTATGGAGTAAAGATTCCAGTTCTTGATAGATAAAATTACTTTCACTGGAAAGTAAAGATGCGTCTACATCTCTCGTCTATTGATGAGGGCTTTGTGGATTGCATTGACAAGGGTCCTCACGTTCCAATGAAGACTGCAACAAGAGTTGGCCTGGCTGAAGGTGTGCCTGACACTCTCATTCCCAAACCTGTTTCTGAGTGGAGTCTTGAAGATATTACAGAAGTCCACAAAGACAAAAAGACCATGAATATTCTGTTCAATGGTCTAGAAACAGACATGGTTGACAATGTTATTAACTGTACTACCACCAAGGAAGTATGGGACACTGTTTAAACCCTGTGTGAAGGAACAGAACAGGTAAGGTGAAACAAGATGCAACTACTAATCCAACAGTATGAACATTTTCACTTTAAGAGTGGAGAAACATTGAATGATACATTTAGTAGATTTCAAAAGCTACTAAATGGTTTGAAACTGTATGGAAGAATCTATCAAGTTAAAGATTCTAATCTCAAATTTCCGAGATCACTGCCCAAGGAATAGAAGCCAATAACTGTTTCTCTAAGAAACACTCAAGAGTACAAGACATTTACTCTTGAAAGGCTCTATGGAACTTTAAAGACCTATGAGCTGGAAATGGAGCAGGATGAAGAGATTGAGAAGTCTCAAAAGAAAAGTGGGTCAGTTGCACTTGTTGCCAACTTGGAGCAAAAGGAGGAAAGGACAGAAACTGCTAGTTCTACACCAAACAGGGAGGTTTGTAAAGGTAGAGCAGAATCAAGCAGGAGCAAGGAAAAGGTGTCTGAGGAATTGAATGTTCTTCAGCAGGATGAATTGGATGAGATAGATGAGCACTTAGCTTTTCTATCTAGGAGATTCTCTAAGCTGAAATTCAAGAGAAACTCTGGGGTGGCCAAGCCATTTAACAAGGATTTTTCCACAAGCAACTATGTGGATAAATCCAAAATTAAATGCTACAATTGTGGAATTGCTGGTCACATGATAAGTGAATGCAGGAAACCTAGATCTGAGAACAAGGGAAAGTCAACTGAGGCTGTTGACTATAAGAAGAAATATTTTGATCTTCTCAGGCAGAAAGGAAAGGCATTCTTGACCCAAGAGTATGACTGGGCTGTTGATGACAATCATTCTGATGATGATGTTGAGTTAGTCAACCTTGCTTTAATGGCTGATTCTGGAGAGCAGGAAGCAAGTTCAGCTAGCAATCAGGTATTTTCTACTAATCTCTCTGAGCTCACCAAAGAGAAATGCAATAGTGTTATAGATGAAATGTCTACTGAACTATATCACTTAAGTGTTACTCTTAAATCACTTACTAAAGAGAACAATAGGATTAAAGAGTCTAATCTGTTTTTAAGTGATAGAAATGCTGCTCTAGAAACTCAATTTCTAGAATTTGAGAAAATAAGAGTTGATTGCAATAATGCTAAAAGTGAACTTGAAGCTGTGTTAAAAAGAGAACTGATTTTAAAAGACCAGCTTGAAAAAGAACAAGGGATAATTGCTAAATTTCAGAGTTGTAGAAATATTTCTCAAAACATAATAGAAGTTCAGGGAATAGAATCGTTTGTGAAGGATACCTGGACTCAAAAGAAAAAGGAGCTAGAACCTGGCCTTGAGGATCTAGAGACTATTTGTGAATCAACGGATAGTGATCATTCGTTGACAGATGAACCGTCAACGGATGAGAGGTATCCGTCGACGAACAAAAAGTTTGTTAGTAAGAAGGAACTCAGGAAACTGGATATCAAGTATGGTCCAGTCAACAAGAATTTTGTTAGTGGTGAGTGCAGCAAAACCGAATCCAGTGGGAAGGCTAAGGCAGGTGATTTACACAACAAAAAGGCTGTTGGTAAATCAGATAATGAAAAGGTAGAAATTGAGGATAAAAAGAAAAAGAACAGAAATGGTAAGATAGGCATCAACAAGAAAAACAATTACTCTCCTGACAAGTTTGCTCCTAGGAAAACTTGTAGTAATTGTAATAGTGTCAATCATCTATCTTCTAATTGAAAGATTGTCAATAAGGCTCCTGTTCATGTACCTCAACCAATGCCATGTATGCCTGCAATGCCTGTTATGCCTAGTTTGTTTCAAAATGCTAGTTTTTCAAATCCATATGTGAACATGCCATATGTGTCTAATCCTTACTTTCAATCTATGAATGTGCCACAAATGTCATGGAACATACCTAACATGAATAATATGTATGCCAATTTTCCACACATGCATGCATCAAATATTCATGCAAATGAGCATTTGTCAAACCCCATCACTCAAGCATTTACACCTAAGTTGAAGAATGCTAAGAGTGCAAAGCCAAAGGCTAACAAGAAAGGACCCAAGGAAGCTTGGGTACCAAAATCAACTTGATTTGTTTTTGAAATGTGTGCAGGGAAACAAAAGGAATCTATGGTACCTAGACAGTGGATGCTCTAGGCACATGATAGGAGATTCAACCCTGCTCACAGAGTTCAAGGAAAAAGCTGGCCCTAGAATTACCTTTGGAGATGACAGCAAAGGATATACTAAGGGATATGGCCTGATTTCAAAAGACAATGTCATCATTGAAGAAGTGGCTTTAGTTGAAGGTTTGAAGCACAATTTGCTGAGTGTCAGTCAGATTTGTGACAAAGACTATGAAGTAAAGTTCACAAAAGAAGCCTGTGTTGTTTCTGCCAAGAAAGACAACAATGTGGTATTGACAGGCTTTAGAAAAGGAAATGTTTACATAGCTGACTTCAATTCAGCATGCTCAGAATCCATTACTTGTCTCTTCAGCAAAGCAAGTAAGGATGAGAGTTGGCTATGGCATAAGAAGCTGTCACATTTGAATTTTAAAGTTATGAATGATTTGGTAAGAAAGGATCTTGCTAGAGGAATCCCTCAATTGGAGTTTGTCAGAGATGGACTGTGTGATGCCTGCCAATTAGGGAAACAAAAGAAATCATCCTTCAAAAGCAAGACAGAGTCATCCATTGTTAAGCCTCTTCAATTGCTGCATATGGACTTATTTGGTCCAGTAAATGTCATGTCTATTTCAAAGAAGAAATACTGTCTGGTGATTGTAGATGATTTTTCTAAGTTCACATGGACCTTCTTCCTGCACTCCAAGGATTGTGCAAGTGAAATCATCATCAATCACCTCAGAATACTAAACAATGGTTCTGAAGACAGAGTACAAAGAATCAGGAGTGACAATGGTACTGAATTCAAGAATTCCACAATGAAGATTTTCTGTGAAGAGAATGGAATTGTCCATGAGTTTTCTGCTGCCAGAACACCTCAGCAAAATGGGGTTGTTGAAAGGAAAAACAGAACTCTCATTGAAGCAGCTAGAACAATGTTAAGTGAATCAAGGTTACCAACATATTTCTGGGCTGAAGCTGTCAACACTGCATGCTTTACTCAGAATATTTCCTTGGTCAATCAAGCTAGAGGAATGACTCCTTATCAGTTATTAACCAATAAGAAACCAACTTTAGCTTTCCTACATGTCTTTGGATGTAAGTGTTTTGTGCTAAGGAATCATGGAGATAACTTGGGCAAATTTGAAGCAAAGGCAGATGAAGCTATTTTCGTTGGATATGCAGCAGGGAAAGCCTACAAGGTCTACAATCTAAGAACCAACATTGTTATGGAATATGTACATGTTGTGTTTGATGATCAAAAGATTCTAGGCCTAAATGATGAAGGTTCCCATGAAAAGTTGGAATTTGAGAATGAAGGTGAAGGAAGAATGCACTATGATGATGATGAGGAAATTGAAGATCATGACCACAGAGATCCACCTAGAGCTGTTATACCAACTAGAAGTGATGCATACACTGAAAATGAAGCATCCGTTGACAGTCATTCTGCAACATCCGTTGACAGTCATTCTGCAACATCCGTTGACACTATTAGAGATGCATCCGTTGACAGAGATTCTCAAGCATCCGTCGACAGGCAAAATGATGCATCCATTGATAGTCAACTTCATAATTCAGCAAGGACAACAAACTCAGGGGGAGTTTCTCAAGGTCAAAATTCAATGCTAAATCAACATGATCATGCTCATGGAAATGAAGCAACCTCATCAAGATCAAACCTTCCACCTGCAAGAAAATGGACTAGAGATCATCCATTTGAGTTAATCATTGGTGAATCAAATTCAAGAGTCCAAACTAGAAGGGCCACTCAAGCAGAATGTCTATACAGTAGCTTCCTGTCTCAAGAGGAACCTAAGAAAGTGGAAGATGCCCTTCTAGATCCAGATTGGGTGTTAGCAATGCAAGAAGAGCTAAACCAATTTGAAAGAAATAAAGTATGGAAACTTGTGCCCAAACCTGATGATAGAAGTGTCATAGGTACTAAATGGGTTCTCAAGAATAAGACAGATGAAAATGGCATAATTGTGAGGAATAAAGCTAGATTAGTGGCAAAAGGCTACTCTCAAGAAGAAGGAATAGATTTTGATGAAGCTTTTGCTCCAGTAGCAAGACTTGAGGCAATAAGAATCTTTCTAGCCTATGCAGCACATGCCAATTTCAAAGTCTATCAGATGGATGTCAAAAGTGCCTTTCTAAATGGGGAACTGGAAGAAGAGGTCTATGTCCATCAACCTCCTGGCTTTGAGGATCCAGAATTTCCAGGATATGTATATCTACTCATGAAAGCACTTTATGGTTTGAAGCAAGCACCAAGAGCCTGGTATGACACTTTATCTCAATTTCTTTTGGAGAACCACTTCACTAGAGGTACAGTAGATAAAACCTTATTTCATAGGAATATTAATGGCTCTTCAATACTTTTTCAAATCTATGTAGATGATATTATTTTTGGGTCTACAGATGAGAAGCTTTGCAAAAAGTTTGCCAAACTTATGCAAAGTAGGTATGAAATGAGCATGATGGGTGAATTAACTTACTTTCTTGGCCTACAAGTAAAGCAAGTTAATGAGGGCATTTTCATAAGTCAAACAAAATATATTTATGATCTCTTAAAGAAATTTGACTTAATGGATTGTACATCTGCTAAAACACCTATGGCCACTGCAACTAAGCTTGAGTTGAATACTAAGGAAAAGTCTGTGGACATCTCAAGCTATAGAGGCATGGTAGGTTCACTTCTATACCTAACAGCTAGTAGACCTGATATAATGTTTTCTACTTGTCTTTGTGCTAGATTTCAAGCTGACCCTAGAGAGTCTCACTTAATAGCTATTAAAAGATTTTTCAGGTATCTCAAGGGAACACCAAACCTTGGCATTTGGTACCCAAGAGAATCTGGTTTTGATCTAACTGGCTATTCAGATGCAGATTATGCAGGTTGCAGAGTTGATAGGAAAAGTACTACAGGTTCCTGTCAATTTCTAGGAAACAGGCTTGTTTCATGGTTCAGTAAGAAACAAAACTCATTCTCCACTTCTACAGCTGAAGCTGAGTACATTGCTGCTGGAAGCTGTTGTGCACAGATTCTATGGATGAGAAACCAACTCATTGACTATGGTCTAAAAGTTGAGAAGATTCCAATTTTCTGTGACAACACAGGTGCTATTGCCATCACAGGGAATCCAGTGCAACATTCGAGAACCAAGCACATTGACATCAAATACCACTTCATTAGAGAACATGTGATGAATGGTACAGTAGAAATGCACTTTGTGCCAAGTGAAATGCAGCTTGCAGATATCTTCACCAAACCTCTTGATGAATCCACATTCACAAGATTGGTAGGTGAGCTAGGTATGCTTAACTTGTCATAATTCCTAGTGATATTTGATTTCACTACATTGAAGCTAGAAATGTGTTTTGATTTACTTGAAAGTTAAAACTTTCAGAAAAAATTTCTGCAGAAATTTTGTCTAAAGCAAAATTAGCTTATCAACGGATATCCTTTTATCCGTTGATAGTATAAACACATTACTAGGTTTTTGCATGTCAACGGGTAACAGGCTATCCACGTCATCAATGGATAAACTGTATCTCAACCGTTCATTCTATATCCGTTGATATACATGTTTTTTTATATAGCCGTTGGTAACCGTGTATATCTAATCATGGCTGTACTTATTTTCTTTTCATTTATTATTTGACAGTTACTTTTGACCAATGGGGTAATTACTTTTAATTATTTCATTTTTAACTCTTGAAAAATATAAAAGGCTGACTTGTACTCTCACATCTCACTTTTATTCATTTTCAAGCATATCAAAAGTTAACTGCATCTTCTTCTCTAAAACTCTCTGTAACCAAAGTTCAAACACTTCAATGGCGCCCATTGTTAAGATGATGTCCTCCACTGGGTTTACCTATGAGAAGACCAATTTCGCGGCCTTTGTTGACACAGTTAATGCTCCAGAAGCTTACCACACTTTGATAGTTTCGTGAAGAAATGCAAACTGTCATATGCTATGACTGCCACCACTCCCTTAATCCACGAGGTAATTGAAGAGATGTGGACATCTGCTGAGTACAATGGCACAGACGGTACAATTGCTTTTTCTTTAAAGGGTAAAAACTATGTAGTTAATTCTGATGTAATAACTGCTTGTTTAAAATTGCATGAGAATAACTGTCTGAAAGTACCCACTGATGCTGAAATTGTTGCCATGCTTAATTCTATTAATTATGCCATTAGTACTAAAAACTTAGGGAAAATTGTTAGGAAAGGAATGGTTAAAGAATGGAGCTATTTCTGTGATGCCTTCATTAAAACTTTTTTAGGCAAAATTAGTAATTTTGATGCTGTTACCCAGTCCATGCTAACTATGATGTGTATGCTCTTAAATGATAAATTCTATAATTTTAGCACACTAGTTATGTATGAGATAGCTGCAAAGTTAGGTAAAAAGGAAACTAGGAGCAAGAATATCTACTTTGCTAGATTTTTAATGCTCTTAGCACTGCATGTATCTGAGAATGAGCTATCCATTGCTAACCCGGATAGCAAGTTCCAATGTTTTGTTCAGGAGAAGAGAGTCTTAAGTGACCTAATTCGAATGAACCTCAATGCAGGAGTACAATTGGTATATCTACCAATTGTTCAGGTAACTATTTCTAACTCTGAAACCCCTATCTCCAACCCCCAAATTTCTTTGCCTTCTAGTGACACAATGGAGTCTGTAGTTGTGACCAAACAGGCTCCTACCAAAGTGACCAAATCTAGAATTCCAAAATCACATTCTAGTAAGCAAACCTCAAGTGTCTCTCAAAAGACACCTGTTGTAAAATCTACCAAAACTCTTGAGGGGAGTGTGAAGGTGGTAGTGAGTGGTGAGGGACAGGGTGAACATCAAAGAAGCCCTAAGGATAAGGAAGGAGAGATGAGTGCAACCACCATTTCAGTCTCTCAAAAGACTGCTAATGTAACTACAAGCCAAATTCTAGTTACACTCTCTCAACAGAGTGTGACTACTGAATCAAGTTCCCCACAAGGAACACTGCACAAGAGGGTTAAAGACACAGATAGCCCACTCTAAAAAACCTATGGAAGAAGAGTGAAATCTAAAACCACAGGGGAATCACAGGGTGCACACAGTACAGGAAACTGTACCTTCTCAAATTCAGTTTGATGTGACTTCAATAAATGTGGAGTCACAGCCCCTTGATCTTAATCTTCAAATCGATACACATTACAATCCACCATCACCAACTCCATCTCTGGATGTGGATATGATATCTACATCAATTCCTGATTCTCCATCTTTAAGATTCTTGGAGAAGCCCCACTCTGCAATTGGTGGTCATCATCTTTTAGATGATTTGTTGGACCATCAATCTTCCCTTCCAGAATTCTCAACACAGACTGTGGCCTCGAACTTAAAATCAATCTCCACAGATTCAGTGTTGGTTTTCTCTTCAACGGATAAAATTATTCCTTCCTCAACGGATATCCTTCATCCGTTGACAAGTGTTTCTCCATCAACGGATGCGCCTCTGTCTAGCCATCCGTTGACAGCTATAACTACTCCATCAACGGATATTCCTTATCCGTTGATAACTCACTCTACCACTGCTATATCTGACATTCCTGTGTCAAGTGTGGAGGAGTTCTCAGTAGTTGAAACACTTTTAGGATTGAGGGAAGGGAGTGAGAGGCTGCCTTGTGAGCAGGCAAAAGGAGAGCTAAATAATGAGAGGCTGGCCATTTCTTCCGATCAGGCAAAAGGAGAGACTGAGAGTTCCACCTTAGTAGGTGAAGGTGAGGGTGTGAGAGGTGTGAGCCAAGGGGAGCCCTTGATGCAAGAAAAGAGAGATGAGAGGAGAGAAGGGACTACAGGAGAAATAAGGATGGAAGAAGCAGCCATTGCTAGTGAGTCAATGGAGGTTGAGGATGCAGCCAAGGAAATGGAATTTCAAAGAGAATATCAGTCCATGATTGACTCCATTTCTTTGGATGCTAAAACCTTTACTCACCCTGTTCCTGCCTATCAAATTCTGGCACAACAGGGCAATGTGGAAGCAGAGGAGGCAATGCACCTAGTGCACACCTCACAGTCTCTACTTAGAGCTAAGGAATCTTTAGAAGCTCTGCCAACCACTGCTGAGAGTGAAGAATTTGAAGAATCTGAAGATGAAGACAGCCAGAGCCCTGAAGATGAAGGTGATAGCAGTATTCATGATTGGAAATTTGCTAACAACTACACCTATCATCAACTTAATGTGGAAATCATAAGGCAATATAAATCTGCCCTGGCTGAGCACCAAGAAGCAGATCCACAGAGAAAGGTTGTTCTTCAACAGGCAATTGACTCCCTTAAGTTACAAAATATGCAAATGGTGATTCAGAGATCCAACTTAGAGGAGGTCAAACAAGAAATCAAGGATGTGAAGATCTCTGTGGATTCCAAGTTAGAGCAACTAGCTCCTACAGCCACTCAGAGGGTGTTGCAACAAAGGTTCATCAAATAAGACACCCTGGCTAAGTCTGTGCAACTACTCAACTCAAGAGTGGAAAAGATGGAATCCCAGATGGAGCAATTTCTTCACCATCAAAAACTGCAAACCCAACTGCTAGAAAAGTTAGTTGCAGGCCCAACTTCTA
This sequence comes from Saposhnikovia divaricata, assembly GCA_036435485.1. Classification (NCBI taxonomy): domain Eukaryota; kingdom Viridiplantae; phylum Streptophyta; class Magnoliopsida; order Apiales; family Apiaceae; genus Saposhnikovia; species Saposhnikovia divaricata. The sequence continues at coordinate 21,736,037 of JAZHRN010000131.1, forward strand.
GTCAAACCCTTAATGCTAACAAAAAGGGGGAGAAAATGGAAGAGGCTGTGGCAACTACAAGTCAAATCTTAATTTCTGAAAGAAGGGAAGCAGCAAGTGAGGGGGAGCAGCAGCCTACCATAGTGGTCAATCCACAGGACTTCATTGTCACAGCTTCCCCCAGCAAATCCAAACCTGTACAAGTAGCTCTATCTAAAGAGTTTGATTTCTCAAACTTGACAGAAGAGGAAAAGCTAGCCAAGATTGAAGCCCTGCAAAGGAAGAAAGAGGAGAACAATGAAAGAATAATGAGGACAGAAAGATTGATCAATGCATCTATTGTATCAAATCTGTTATCTAGCCAAACCTCAGCTCCAACAATATCTACCACAATTCTGAAGGTGCTCACTCCAGCAATTGTGGCTCCTACATTCTATGATGCTGAGCCTTCTCATGTTAAAGAATTTGAACCCTACATCAAAGCAAGACCCTACTCACCACCAAAAGCAAATGGGAAGAACAAGTTACAACTGGACTTTCCATTTCCCAAGGATGATGAAGAGAAGCTGATGGGTAAGCAAATTAAGGAATTCAAGGAGAAGACTAACAGTTGTGTAAGAGAATGGATGGCTGTAATCATAAGGAATGGAAAAGTTCTAAACATATCCAACAGCCATCCTAGATTTGTTGAAGCCAAGAGAGAAGAGACTTCAAGGCTGCTAAGAGAATCTCAACCAAGCAATGAAAATCAATATGAAAACTCAGATGAGAAGCAAGCCAGGCTGGCTCAAGAGTTAATGGATGAGGTAGAGGATGAAATGAGGGAACCTGAGGAAGTCCCCAAATCCAAAAGGAAAGGGAAATCAGTCCCCAAATCCAAATCTAAGAGAATGAAATCAAAGGCAAGGAGGCCTGTCTCTCCAGAAATTGAAAACAAGGAGACAGTTGGCTCATCACAACCTATTTCTGTAAAAATATTCAACCCAGCTGTGAATTTCCATGGTGATCCTATAGTACCTAAAGAGGAACCAATGAATCTTGAATCCATTGAGGTTCCTTCATTCTTATTGAAGCCTCAACAGAAGCCTATACAGAAGAAAAGGATACCAAGGAAGCAACCTTCAAAGGAACCAATTCAAGTTGCTAGGGTACCTACTATTGTCAGGCAACCAATCTTGGAAAACAAGGATGATTTTATCTATCAGGCAGATATTGAAGAATACTCTGGCATGAATCTTTATCTGGATGAATTGTCAGAAGTAAGAGGAATTGACAAATATAAACATTTGCCTGAGATATTGGTCTTTGTATACAAGGGAGGAAAGGAAAGGACATGGCCACTACAGAGGGTTCTTGGAGAAAATTATCTGACCTTAACCAAAGTGTTCTCTTCAATCAAGAGATACACAGGGTTCTCCAAGATAGCAAAAGGGGAGATACTGGATAGAATAGAACAGATAAGGAGGGAATGGAACTCACCATCAAGTCTACCAAGGAAGATGAAGATCCCATACAATGGACAGAAAATCCACCTTCAACCCATCTGGATGATGGAGTTCAAGGATGAAGATGGTAACAGGAGATTCTTCAGGTTAGAAGACCAACTACCAAAGGCTAGTTCTCAATACCTGAGATGGTTACAACAAAAGCTAAATCCAAAGGTTGATGAAGAAGATGCCTTCTATAGGCAACTCCAAATACAGATTGAGTCCAACTCTGCCAAAGAAGGAAAATCAAGGGTGATGCCAACAAGAGAAAAGAAACAGTCTTAATCTGCTCAGTCTAGAGGAGCACTTCTCTGTAAATTTCTCAAACTTTCAGTTTTTAATTTTTGTAGCTTAATACAATTTTTGCATTGTTCTATATATATCTTTAGGAATGTTTTGTTATCATCAAGGTCCTGAATTTATGCTTTATTGCCATCAAGTATAAATTGGGGGAGATTGTTAGGAATATGTTGTACTTGATGATAACTTCACAATCAATTAAATTGTATAAGGTTTTGTAGCTGTCAACGGATGAGGATTTATAACTCTATCCGTTGACAGGTAGCTCATCAACGGATGAGGTTTTGTAGCATACTGTAGTATCTCTATGTTATCAGTTGATAGTGTTTTTATCCACAGTCATGTTGACCATCAACGGATAGGCAGAATAGGGTAGCCAATTGTAAATAAGCTATACTATGTAATTCTGTCTAAGTGAAAGTGTATCAACAGATGAAGACAAAACTCTATCAACGGATACAACTCAAATCCACACTATCAACGGATACAGCTCAAGTCTCAATATCAACGGATACAGCTCAATACATCATCAACGGATGTTAGTGTACAATATCAACGGATAATCATTGACACTGTCTTCTATGATTAGCTGGGGATTAGCAGTTGATAAGGACATGTTTGACTGACAGATCACATGGGTTGATAGTAGATACAAAAAGCAGTATGGCAGCCATACTTTGGAAACACAGAAGAAAGAAGCATTCCGTTTACACTATGAATACAAGAAAGGTGCAGGAGACATGTCTGAACACAAGGACAACCTTTCGGCTACATGTGTATTTGGAGTGTAGTAGCAAGTCAACTAGAATTAGATTAATATTATCTTATTCCAGTAGTACTTGTAAAACTTGGGATTTATAACCAAGTGTAGCAACTCTTTGTAGGTTAAGAAAACACATACATTTTGCTTAGGGTTTCTATTGAATATTCTTAGAAAGCAAAGAGTTGTAAAACAGAAGCTGTGTACTTTTGTATCACAGAGTTTTTTTCGAATAAAAGCTTCAGGTGGTGCATTTAACCACCTGATTTTTATGTGTTTGTGCATTAATCTTTTTACAAGCAATTATCTAAGTATAGATTTCTGGAGTTCTTATCAGAAATTTATAAATATCAAGAATTGTATTCAACCCCCACCCCCCCTTCTACAATTATACAAGTGTGTAATCTGGGAATAACAAATATTAATAATAATACGGCCCCGAAGTAATTTTATAATAATCGAAGGTCGAAGATAACATTTGAAGTCATTTCAGAGTATCGAATAAATATCCAGATAATATTTATTGAATCAGAAATAGTTAAAGAAGGCTTATAACTATGAACGAATATTTAAATCGAAGTATTTCTCATAATAATTCTCGAGGGAATAAAGAGAAATTTTTATTAGATAATTAAATATTTAAATGAATATTCAAAATAATATTCATTTCATTAATAAGACTTGAAAGGAATAGTAAACATAATATTCGATAAATAAATATAACATCAGATGAACTTTAAAATAATATTCATTAAGTAAATGGGCACTTAAATGAATATTCAAAAAGTAATATTCATTTAATGAATAATATTCTAAATGAATATCAAAATAATATTCATTTAGTAATCTAAGTTTTAAAGGAATATTTGAAATAATATTCGATAAATGAATCGACTTTAAATGAATATTGAAAAATAATATTCATTGAATTGATAACGTTCAAATAATTAATTGAGGTAATGATCGTTAATTAAATTATCTCAGACGAATATTCAAATAATATTCGTCAACCAAATAATGGAAAATATTTACTTAAATATTTCCCTCGAAAGTAATTACGATATATCAAGAAGTACTGACTCCCGGTCTGTATTCAACGAATACGATATATATATATATACCCTTCTCTAAGGGACTTAACAACATCCGACTTATAACTGATACGTTATCAATCTAGCTTATAAGCCAATAATAATCAAGGAACAAGTATAACAATATTAATTGAAAACAGGCATGCATGCAATGGCATATGTATAACAACATTTATATATATATATATATTATCACAACAACAGTTCCAAGTATTGGAAACTTGCCTGGTAATCCTGTGGGGGCCGTGTGCCTCGGGTCAATCCGGTGATCTATAAATAGTCACAATATCCGATGTTAAACACTTAATACTTTTAAAGGCTAAATATAAACTTAATTTAAGTCGAAACATGTTTTCGAGTTATCTCGATGTTCGCCTTCTAGTGTAACTCTTGTTAACACCGTTATAATCCGACACTTTCCCGTTATTAAGACATGTCACTTCACTCATACTTGGCATGTGCTTAAGTCGTATAAGTTCTATGGTCGGTCATTTATGAACCAAGATTATATCTCAAGTTTTATCGCCCGTTTTCTAAGTGGTTTTCCAAAGTTAAACCAAATGTACTTGTAAGGGTTCGTTCGCGTTTAACCTTGATTCGAACATTTTTTATAAAATCAGAAAACAATCCATTTGACATGTGGTTTTCTCTCACACCTTCCTTTTTATCTCTAGTATTTAATTACCATGATTCGCCACTGACTTACGTATTTTACGAGGGTTCAATTTCAGTTACGAACTCTCGTTTACGGTTTCGAACTACTTTTAGTAAATCGGTCATAATTCCTAAACCGTAAGTCGAAATGCTTCGATTCTTTTGCCAAAGTGATCTATGACTCAAGATCTACAAGGGTAGGTCATATAATTGTCAAGGTCAGAAATTATTCTAACTGTTATGCTCGGTTTTTAATGGTTATCAAAATTTCGGCATTACGACGGCTATAAATCGAATGTTTCAAAATTGTTTTCAACACAACCAAGCCACACCGGGCATCCATACATCTTATACACATGTTATACATCTCAACAAGTCCAGGAATATTACTCTTCACCATCATAATCATCATATGGTTAAACCAACTACAAGATCATGCTCATGATAACACTAATGTCATAACTATGCTGAAATCCACCAAAAACATACATAATCTTAAAATAAGATCTAGGGTTCTTAAGGATTATACCTTCCTTGGAGAGTGTCCTAGCCTTACTAAGCTTGTTATAATCCTTGTATAGCCTCAACAAAGCTTAGATCATCCAAACAAAACAAGAAATCAAAGTTAGTTTCTATGGGTTACTATTCATCATCACTTTTGTAAAAATCATAGAAAATCGAAAAATAAGAGTTTGGCTCTCAAATTTTTACCACATCTTGGCCTCTTCATAAGCTTTGTTTTGAGTCCTAGATCATCTAATTTGAAGCTTTGTAGATATGGTTTTGAACCTGTTTTTCCCACTAGACGGAAACTGGTCAGATTTGTTTCCCCAACTTTGAGCATGGATTTGACTAGGCTATACTACTTTGTTGGCCATGAAATTTTGAACGAACCTTAAACATGGAGTGGAGAAGCTATGGTTAAAATTTGGTGATTTTAGAAGCTCTAGATTTTGAGATATGAATTTTTCTTTCATGGCTACTCTTGCTGGGGAGTTTTGAAGAAATGGAGAGAATGGAGATTGCTTGGCTTGTCTTTGATCTCATCTAGTCTAAATGAATTATTGTTGATAATATCTTGCATAAAGCCACTTTAATATAGTGCTTTGGTCATGGATGAGTTAATCAAGTGGACAAGTGTTACATTCTTGTGGTAAGGTGTGTGTTGTAAGCTAAGTGCTTGGTTGGTTTTCTAATGATGCTAGTTAACTGTAACTAGCTTGGTTACTTGATGTTATCCACTAGCACATGCATGTATCTTGATTCCTTGCTTGTTTCTTTGTCCGGTTATTGCTTGATTCACTAATCGTTCGGAGGACTATCCCAAGGATTTCTAGTTAGGATTTTACCGGAAACCTCCTTAATATTTATATTACTATTCTTAATCCTCCTCTATAATCTTTGAATCCAACTTTCTCAAATTTACTTAATAAATCCTTAAATCATTCAGTGTCTGGGGAAATCTCGGGGAAAATAAAAGTGTTGTTTTTCAGAATTCGACAGCTTTTACATACACTCTTTTCCCCCCTAGATCATTAATACGAACTCAGAAATCCATTCCGGGTACTTCTATATAGTGTCGTCTAATTATATTCCTATCTCCATCAAAACACTATTCATCCCTTTTTCTTTACTTGCTCTCTAGGTTTATACAAATGTCCCGATTCTCTTTCGAACGTTCCTTAACCCTTTTACGGAACCACCGGACTAATAACAGATATCGATTTGGATGACATAAGAATAATCTTCTTCCTTGGAATTACCACATCTTAATTTCCTAGGAGATAGATAATTCTTATCTAAGTTGTCAACCAATAGAATTCTTCATGGCATATAACAATTGAATCCGAATCCATTAAATAGTCGTTCGTTAAAACCACTGTTACATCGTAGTCGTAATCACTATTCATTTCTACATTGATACATAATAAAGGCTTTAATTCTACCGAAAATCTGGGTTCTTACATAACCGAACTACCAATTATCCTATACTAGCTTAAAACCTGTGCGATGCACGGATTTTTTTTAATATTATATGAATTTTCTTCATTAATTTAAAATAATTTTTTTGAAACATGAATTTTGGAGACTTAAATTTTTAAATGAGATGATTTCATAATAATTATATAAACGTTATCCGTGATATTTTTAGAAAATGAGTGATTTTAGTTAGAAAATTTAGAAAAGATGATAGATTTTAGTTGAAAAAGGTAATCGGTTAATTATTAGTAATTGTAACATTCTTATTTTATTTAACTAAATAGAATGTCCGTTATATAATTGGAAAAAGAGAGGTCTTAGTTAGAGAAAATTAAAAAGATAACATGTTTTAGGTGAAAAGTGTAATTGATTAGTTTATGTGATTATAATTTAATTATGGTATCTTATTAAATAAAATTACTCGTAATGTCTTTAGAAAAGGAGCAGAAGAGCACGATTAGATAGCCCAAGTGGCAGAGGGTGTATCCTTTGTTGTCCCAGGTCATGGGTTCGACTCTCGCTCACCCCGAGAATTATCTTAGAACGGATACTAAATTGTAATGCATATAAACCTACATAGTCAAAAAAAAGAAGAGAAAATGAGTAGAAAATATAGAAAAAATGTTATGTTTTAGCTGAAAAAGGTAATTGATCAATTATTAGTATGATAATATTATTATATTATTTTTATTAAATAGAACCGCCCGTGATATAATTGGGAAAAAAGAAATTTTATTTATAAAAAAGAGAAAAATAGCGTGTTTTCGCTGAAAAAGGTAATTGATTAGTTAATAGTAATTATAATATAATTATGATATTTAATTAAACAAAATTGCTCGTAATGTTTTTAAAAAGGTGAAATTTTAGTTAGATAAAATGTAAAAGATATTGTATTTTACCTGAAAAATGAAAATTTTTAGTTATTAAAAAATAAAAATGGTAAAATGTTTAACCTGAAAAAGGAAATTGATTAGTAAAGGATAAATTTTAGTTACATAAAATATGAAAAATATTATATTTTACCTGAAAAAGGAAATTATTTGGTTATTGAAAAATAGAAAAGATAATATGTTTAACCTGAAAAAAGAAATTAATTAGTTAGTAGGATGAAATTTATATGTAATTAAGTATGGTTAAATAAGTAAATTGGATAAGTACCTTACCAACCAACCAAACTTTTAATGTTTCAGTTATTATATATTTTAACATGTTTTAAAAAGGAAATTTATTAGTTATTCGTAACTATACGTAGGGGTCATTTGGCAATTATGAATAATTTATTTTTGAATGATTAAAATTCTTAATGATTAATAATCTGAATTCTGAATCAATAATACCATTTGGTAAAAAAATTACTAAAGTTTCTGAATGATATTAATTTTACTTTTTTCTGCATTATAAGTGAAAAGTGTTATATACAAATTATTTTTAGCTCAACATTCAAACGAGATCTTAATTAAATATAATGATATTTTATGAATAAAACAAGTAATTTTTCTAAAAAAAACAAATAATAAAAAAATTCAAAATTTGTATGTATGATGTTATCATAGAATTTCTTTTTTGTCCTCAAAAAATAAAATCATAAAAGTACTTTTTTTCCTTTTTTGAGATCTAAAAGAAAAATGTAGGGATGTTTTTTTTATGGGATAATAAATTATTTCGTCCTTCAACTTTATGCTGTTTATGGTTTAGGTACCTGAACTATGAAAAATAATATACAGATACCTAAACTTTTAAAATTTCTGATTGACATCCTTCCTTTCGCGGAATGAAGTGAAAATTTAATATGTTAATCTTCGAGTGATTATAAGAACATGGGTGGTGAAAATTTTCGATTTCGAATTCACTAACATATAGAAATCTGTACTTTAATTTCAAGAACACGAAAAAAAACTTACTAAAATCTGCAGATTTGCATATGTTAGTGAACTCAAAATTGAAAACTTTCACCACCCATGTTCTTATAATCACTCGAAGATTAACATGTTAAATTTTCACTTAATTTCGCGAAAGGAAGGATGTCAATCAGAAATTTTAAAAGTTTAGGTATCCGTATATTATTTTTCATAGTTCAGGGACCTAAACCATAAACAGCATAAAGTTGAAGGATGAAATAATTTATTTTCCCTTTTTTTTATCTTTACTCGGCTATTATTTTTGTGTAAACGTGTTTTTCAAAGAGGGAGGAGGATGGGCCTAGGAACCCTAGGGAAAGAAAGACCAACTTAACGCTTAAGCTGGACATTTTGGTTTTAACGATTAAGAAGTTTATGAATCATTAAGAAGAAAAAACATGAAAGCCAAATAATCTTAAGCGTTAAGATTGACTCATTAAGAATGGTTAAGAAGGATTAAGAGGAAAACAAATGACCTCGTAATTAACTAAAGATATTAAGGTAAAAATAACATATATCATTAAGTAATGGTAAATAAGTAAAATCAACAGGTACCATACCGACCAACCGAACTTTTAATGTTTCGGCTTTTATATAATAGTATAGATAAATAATTTTTAGTATTAAATCTAAATTAATATGCTATTGGTGGGAATCGAACCTTCAACCTTTCTATATAACATAATCTAGTATTAATTTTATATTAAAATGTTGTTGGTGGGATTCGAACCTTAGACCTCCAACTTTTAGTATTGTTGTATCTAATGGTCATGATCTATTTGAGTTGAAGATCTAACGGTTGTGAATGGGGGATAACCAAAATAGGGGATAACCAAACTACAAATTATAACCCCTTTCACTTATTATAATATAGTATAGATTAATATAGAAGAGTAACATATATAATAAGTACTACCGTAGATCACGAGTTCGATTCTAATCAATAACAATATTTAAATATATTTTGTAGCGTGTCCTGATATATTTAAATATATTTTGTAGCGTGTCCTGTATTTTTATATTTATTCATGCTTGGTGAACTAGCTACTGCACATGAACGGAAAACAAGTCAAAATATATTATTAATTCTAACTTCTACAGTTTTGAATAATATTAAGTAATATTCATAACTTTCATACTATGAGGTTTTTTGAAAAGAAAATATAGCATTTGTTTAGTAGCATCTGTCTTCCCCTAGTCTCAATTCGTCAGTCGGGTATCAGATGACAAAGAAGTTGAGTATTTGCACATCTTTTTTTTTTTTTGAAACCAAAGGGAAAATTTCATTAAGAAAATTCAGAATACAACGTCTCCAACAATACACTTGGAGGAGACTCAAACACCTTGTAGCAATCAACCTAACACTCTACCCTAGCTAACAGATGAGCGACTCGGTTTACTTGCTTCTTTACATGACAGAGAGAAATATCAGGTCTAAGCCTGATTTTTGTTTTACAGAAATCTAGTGCATGACCAACTTCCAGGTTGTACTCTATATCGTTGTGAATAGCCTTAACCACTAACTCAGAATCACACTCTATGATAACACCAACCAAGCTTTGATCCTCAATCCATTTGATCGCCTCCTGACTCCTCTAGCTTCAGCCTCCATGACTGCAATCTCTCCTGATATTCTCATATTTTTTCCTTTGACAAATTGGCCATGTTCATCACGAATCACCATGCCGAGGGAGAAAGATGAGCTCCCTCTAAAAACTGAAGCATCCACATTTAGTTTGAGACAACCTGTCGTAGGAGGTTGCCAGGTTAAAGTGCTCTGCACTACTGTCCTTGTTCCCAGATTATTGAAGGTTGGCCTTCGTTCCATAGCCTCTTGCCACTCTTTGACTTGGTTGCTACAAATGTCCACTGTGGTCAAAGGTGAGATACATTTGTTCTCCCATATTTTCTGATTCCTCGCAAACCAAATGCTCGATAATACGATTGCAATCTTCTCTATCTTGTCTGGGTTTTCTGAGCTTATTCTGTCTAGTAGCCATTGATGTGACGCCCCGAGATCCGGGGTAAAGGATCCGGGCCGTCAAGGTCCAATTTCCGATCAATATCAATATCTGTGTAGTCTTTTTTTTTTTTATATAAATAAGCAGTTGACCCCACACCAATACACACACACACACCAGTCATATGCTCATAGAACAACATCCACAATATTTAAAAGTTCAAAGTTAACAGTTATTACAAGCCCAGAATTTACTAAGTACATTGTTGAACAAAGCTTCTACAGGAAGCACTTCAACAACTAAAGTTTATTACAAACTTACACACTTAATTTACATAAATCTACTAAGCCCCTTCGCTTGTCACTACCTCGGGGATGGTCGCCAGCACTCGCTCAAAAGGTCGCCTTTCCCTTACCCTCTTGCGGGGTGTGGTACGTAGTATCGGCATGGGACCTAGCTGCTATATACATAAGTAGCAAGAGTGAGCCATAATAGCTCAGCAAGATAATATTGTAACCTAGAATTTAGAATGTGAACAGGTATACATATATGTATATGCATATATAATAGCAGAAAAATAATTAAAATCCTTAAGGAAGAATAGAGCTCTTATTTAATAATACATCATCCACTTACTATTATAAGAAAGAAATCTAAATTAATATAATATCAGTTTTTCTTCATCTGTAACTCTAATTCCATCATCTCATATCATTATTCTATTTTTAGTATAGAAATCTGAAATAATATAATATCAGTTTTTCTTCATCTGTAACCATAATTCCATCATCTCATATCATTATTCTGTTTTCAGTATAGAAATCTGAAAACCACTGTCTACACTTTCTTGTCAAAAACATTGGGGATATCTGCTGTCGCCTGATACGTTAGGACGATGATCAGTCGCCTAATCGTACCGGCTCTCTTTTTACTACCGGTAGAAGGAATGAAAATCATCCCTGGAGGAAGGCCACCTGCTAACATCCTCCCTTGGCATCTTCGTGCCGAAATAAAAATAATAAATGCTGGACTGTGTCGCACACAGCCCTGACACAGCCACTTACGCAAGTCTGTTGAAATCCCCCTTTTTGTCACATCATTATTCCATTTTCAAAATATCATTCCACATTTCCATTTTCTCGCTTTCATTTCCACATATCATTCTCTCATATCATTTCCATTCTCGCACATTACTTCTATAAAATATATATATATATATATATATATATATATATATATATATATCATAATGCTTTGATTATGATCCAGGCCTCTCTTTTATATTCAGAAATATTCCATCTATTTTAAGAGTAGTAAATAATAATCAATTATTATTTATTAAACCACTGATATTTGGAAAGAATATCTTTAGCAAAATATTATAAATCATATAACCCTTCTTTTCAATATCAATACTCAAGGAAGACAATTTCTTCACCATATAGTAATAATAGCATCACATATATATTCCATAAAATCAAGTTTCTTTGTGAAGATAAGTAGTTTTACAAGTAGGGATAGAAGAAATCTTGCCTCGGTTTCGGTATCCTGACGGTATGGCTCGTCCCGCTTCCGGAGTTTCTATAAACACAAAAGGACCGTCGTTAGAACCACATCTCTTACTCACTACACTCTTGTATAACATTACCTTTTGAAACTTTAATATATGTTTAACGTATTCCTATTACCCCAAAGGTTCAAGAACTTAGCCATTTAAAACCTTAATCGAAGTTTCAGGGGTTTTCACCATTTCCCTTAACGACCACACTCGATTGTAGAATTTCTTATAATTTTTAAATTTCGAATTTTAATGTAAGGTCAACTGGAAATAGTTCTTTTACCACACTACTACCATATCCCAAAATTTCGTGACTTTTAATAATGTTAAAGTATGGTAATTGTAACCTCAAGTTTGATACATTTACGGTTTCTCGGTTTTCGAACGTCTTTCACTAAAACTGACTTTTCTCCTAAACCGTTCATCAAATTTTAACGCACCTTATATCAAAACGATATATGAACTAAGCTCTATCATTTCATGGTCAATTGGTAACCTAGGCAGTGAGGTACCGTACGAATACAGGGGTCACAAAACAGGGCAGTTTGTAGTTCTAACGAAAAACGGGCATTATAACGGCTATATTTTCGTACTTTCCATAAATCCAACTCCTCCAAATCAATTATCAACCACAACAATCATCACCTACACCATGTGGTCTTCTTCACCAGCCATGGTTACAATTCCAAACACTTCCATATTTAACTCAAACCATTTACAAACACATATAACATCATAATCTTGATCTTTACATCACTTAATCACTAAACCAACAATATCCATCATAATATAAAAAGGGGCAAGAGTGTTTATACCTTCTTGAAGCTTTAAAGATCCTTAATGAACCTTGTTATATCCTTAAACAACCTTATCTTAGCTTGAATCAACTAAAAGATCCATAAAAACAAGGTTAGTTCTAAGATTCTACTATTCACTACTATTTATCAAGTAACTTGAATGATTTTATTACCTATGAAGATGATGATGATTGGCTTTGAAACTTTGTATATGATCCTTCCTATCCTCCAAGAACACCCATGATTTATCCCTTGATTTAATGTTGATGCTAGCTAGGGTTTGTGTTTTTATTTTTTTTCTTTTTCTACTTTTTTCTTCTTTGTGCCGAATGCAATGAAGAGGATGGGGGGAGAGATTTTTTTGTGTTTTGTTAATCCTATCTCATCTTGTCTTAATCTCTTGAGAATTCTAGAGTTTTGTGGAAAATCCCATGGTTAAAAGATTAATTTGCCCCTTAAAACAAGTTAGTGGATGATGATGTCATTCATGATGTCATTGGATGCATCCTTTAATCTTTTCTTCCTTTTTCCTAAGTAATTTGCTAGCACTTTTGGTAATAATAATGTGGTATATATCCTTGTTATATTATAATCTTAGTTGTTTGGTTTCCATACTCGTCTAATTGTGGTTCGTCTCGAATATACCTCATTATCTCAGTGGTTTTCGAAATCATTTACAAATCCAATTTCCTTTGGTATTCTTTTAACTTAATAATCCCTTGGTCTAACTTAAATTCACTAATTCCTCAATATATAATTCCTTTAGTATTTCTATACTCCTTAATATCCAAGATATAGAAGTTCGTTCAAGCTCAAAATCCTCAAAATCAAAATTCAGGAATTTCTAAAATTCATCGTCATTTCGAGTCACTTATTTTCAATGTACAATACTAATATGGTTTCTGTTTACTCATTTTCCATCCCTAATATAGAGTACCTACACACCATTTCCCTGGATTCCTCAAGATCACTATTCATTTGGGCACTGTAGCCTTTCTAAAGTTAGGGTTATTACAATTGAGAAGCAGATTCCACTTGTTGCATATCATAGAACAGACCCCCTCTTGTCCAACAGTCAGAGGCAAACTTACAATCAAAAAAGAATAGATGCAACATGTGTTCTATATCTGTGCCACACATCGGTCAAATGATAGTTGTGTCAACTCCTTTGCTTCTCAATAAATTCCTAACTGGAACGTTGTTATTGCAGAACCTCCAGAGAAAAGTTCTCATTTTATGCGGAAGATTTAGATTCCACAGTTTGTTCCAGGCACTTGATTCTGCAATGGATGCATGATTCCCATCGTTTGCGTTTTGTAAGGACCAATAATGATATCCCGTCTTGACTGTGTACATACCTGTGCTTGAATTTGTCCATGCAATTCTGTCATTTGTCGTAACCTGAGGAATTCTTGTTTGAAGAATAAGAGGAATATCGATAGGATGAAAATCTTGTTGAACCTTTTGCACATCCCAGGCCTTGCTATTAGGATGGAAGTAACAACATACTTTATCATTCCTTTCTCCATTCACATTATTATTCTCAATACAAAAATTATTTTTACCTCTGAGCCAAGGATCTTTAAAAATCCTTATATCATCTCCCACTATCCAGCGATAGCCTTTCCTTAGGTGTTCTTTAGCTTCCCAGATCCCCGTCCATACAAAACTCGAGCCCGATCCCTTAGCTGCATTAAGAACATTGTCTCCTGGAAAGTATCGAGCTCTAAAAAGTCTTGATACTAACGAAGAAGTGTTATTACAAAGCTTCCAAACATGTTTTCCCAGTAATGCTAGATTAAAACCGTAGAAATCTCTAAACCCAAGGCCACCTTTAGTTTTTGGACGTGCCATCTTTCCCCAACCAAACCATCGAATCCCTTTTGAGTTGTTTCCAGACGAAGTCCACCAGTACCCAATCAATAATCTTTCCAACTCTGAACACATTGTTTTTGGCAACAGGAAGCACGACATAGTGTAGGTCGGGATTGTTTGGCCTACATTCTTCACCATAACCGTTTTCCCCGCCTTAGATAAAGTTCTATGGTTCCAATCTTGCACCTTACGCCAAACTCTCTCCTTCACAAATTTAAAAACTGATTTTCTTGATCGACCAACAAACGATGGTAACCCTAGATATCTACTGTCCTTTAGGTCGTTATGAACCTCCAAAATGCTTCGTAATTCCTGCTGCTTATCTAATCTAACATTGGCACTAAAGAAAATTCCTGATTTAAAATAATTCACTGCTTGCCCAGAGTTTGATTCGTACCTGTTCAAAAGGTTTTTAATAGAAGAACACTCAGTTTCTGTTGCTTTGAAAAACAAGAAACTATCATCGACGAAGAGTAAATGTGTTACTCTTGGAGCTTCCGTGGCTATTTGACATCCTGTAATGCACCCTTCCATTGCGGCTTTAGATAACGAATGTGATAAGCCTTCTACGCAAAACAAGAAAAGGTAAGGAGATAGAGGATCTCCTTGCCGTAACCCACGATTCGGAATGATAGGTCCAACTGTTTTGCCATTGAAGTTAATCGTATAATTAACTATCGTCATACATAGCATTATCCACTTGATCCACTTCTCCTTGAACCCCATAGACCTCATTCGGTGTCTTAGATAATTCCAGTCTACTCTGTCATACGCTTTCGAGATATCTAACTTCAAGGCCACTTCACCCTCAGAACCTCTTTTCTTCTTCTTCATGAAGTGAAGAATCTCGAACGCAACTAAGACATTGTCAGATATGTTTCTGCCTGGAACAAAGGCTGATTGGTTTTCCGAGATTACGCCAGGCAAGATCACCTTCAGTCTGTTCGCTAAAACCTTAGCTAGAATCTTGTATAAAACGTTACACAATGCGATGGGCCTTAGATCAGTAAGCTTCTCAATATTCTCCTTCTTTGGGATCAGCACAAGAGTTGTGTCGTTGAAGCTAAGAGGGAAGTTCAGGTCCTTAAGCCACTCCTTGCAGCATCTAAAGATTTCTGGGCCAAGCAACTCCCAGAAGTGTTGGAAGAATGCTGGACTAAAGCCATCAGGGCCTGCAGATTTATCAGGGTGCATTTCTTTTATTGCCTTAGAAAATTCCTCAAACCTTATCTCTGACACTAACATTTCATTTTGCTCCTGTGATTAGCCTAGTAGCCACCTCCTCCTCTTGGATTTCCACTTCTCTGTCACCTGTGAAGATATTTTGAAAGTAGTTCAATGCCATCTGACTCATATCATCGATATCGTGTACTTTGTTCCCCTCTTCGTTCAACAAGTAAGTAATGGTATTTATTTTCCTCCTCCTCGTAGCTGTTGTGTGAAAGAATTTGGAATTCGTATCACCTTCTGTGAGCCAAAAAGATTTTGCACGTTGACGCCAGTAAAGTTCCTCATGGTACAAAAGATCATCCAATTTGCTCTTCTCAGAAAAATACTGTTGGATACCAATTTCATCTTGCCTGTTTGACAATGCATGTAGAATTTCTTTCTATTTTTTAACTTTATCTCTAAATTTATGAAAGAAGTTTCGACCCCATTTTGCCATGAACGAAGACACAGACAGTAACTTATGAAGCATGTGCATTGTTGGAATAGAATTCCAAAACTCTGTAACCTCTACTTTGAAATTGGGTTCATTTAACCAAGTGTTTTCAAATTTGAACCTAAATTGCTTCCTAGAGTGAGTGACACAAACTGATTCTAAAATAATCGGATCATGATCAGAATAAATCGTGTGAGTGACTGAGAGCTTACAAAGAGGGAATTTTCTTCTCCAAGCGTCATTTGCAAAGGCTCTATCGAGACGTTCTCTAACCCAGCTAGGGCTTCCTTTACTTTTCTCCCACGTAAACTCCCCTCCTACAAGATCAATTTCTGTGAGACTACAATCTTCTATGGCCAATCTAAACCCTTCCATGAGGTGGTGGGGGTGAGGGTGAGGACCCTTCTTGTCTGAATCGTAAAGCAAATCGTTAAAATCGCCAAAAATGCACCAAGGTAGATTAGCTCCTTCCGAAAGATTTCTAAGCATATCCCAAGCCTCTCTTCTACGGCTTCTTTCCGGGTAGCCATAGTAACAAGTTAACCTCCAGCTTACAGAAGAGTTTTCCATGACTTGGATATCTATATGATTATGAGATGAGTCTGTAACCTGACATTCCACCTTGCGCTTCCACAAAACTGCCAAACCTCCTGCTCTACCAACTTTGTCCACCGTAAACACACTAGTAAAACCAAACCTGTCTGCAATGTTATTAATAATTTTCCTGCCCTCCACAAGAGTTTCAGACAAGAAGATTAGATCAGGGTTCTGAGATTTAATCAAATCTCCTAGAATACGAATTGCACGAGGAGACCCCAAACCTCGGCAATTCCAGGCTACGTAATTCATAATGGGCGGCTAGCTTGCATAGCAAGCGTAGCCAAGTCTTTGTTTTTGATTGCTGAGGAATCCATTTCAGAAATCTCAGTATCCTTGTTTGGTGTCTTACCATCTAAGCCTTCACTCCTGGATAAAACATTCTCTATATCCATTATGTTGATTGTTTCTGGCCCACTTCTTAGTCTCTTTCTATTTTCCAATTCAAGCCCATTTGTTTCCTCCACCTCGAGCCCATCAGAAATACAAATAAGAGAATTAGGTCCACAGATATTTTTTTCCCGCTCATATTTGTTTTGGCTGACAATATGATTTGAGGTATTCCCCACAGCACTCTGAATGATGCTCCTCTCTGCTACCCCACAATCTTTGACTCCTGAATTTTCGCCCGTGAAAGTTGGAAAGTTGTTTCCTTTCCCAAATTTTACCGCCCAATCTGAATCCCCTTCTGATCTCAACCATTTGCTGTCACTTTGCCCCACCCCTCGCCGTGTCGGAGCTCGCAACCATGGCCCCCATTCTCTATTTCCTCCTTCACTTCTGTTGTCTATGGTTCTTCTGCAAAAACGTTCCGTATGGGTAACTAAACCACAAGCAAAGCAGAAGTCTCCTAGGCGTTCGTATTTGCATGATACCATAAACTCTGTACCATTCTTGCGTTTTATTTTCTTTTTCCTTTTCAAGGGTTTCCTAACATCCAATCTGATCTTCACTCGCATGTATTCCCTCCATATACCAGTGTTGTTCTTATTATCATAAGAGACGAATGTTCCAAAAAAGTTTCCCAGTTGAACACCCACTGCTTCAGACATAAATCCACTTGGGAGATCAAGAATATGTATCCATATATTCAGGTACCAAAGGGGTATCCTTAATGGTTCTTCTCCTTCTGGGATTTCCTCTAGTAGTAGCATTGCACTATCGAAGTTCCACGGGCCACCATTTAACACCCAAGCTTTGTCTTCCTTGTGAAAGAATTGGAAGAGATAGATTCCTGTTTCCAGCTCCTTAATGTTTATACCCATGGTAGGTTTCCAGAAATCCGCCATTTTCGATTTCATGACCCTTGTGTTTATAGTTTTTTCAGTCAAGAAACGACCAACTAAGCAAAGCTCATATTTACCAACCTCTTCTTCTATGTCTCCTTCGAAGATTAGATCTTCATTCTCCTCCTCGTCAACATTGAGGTTTTCCATCTGCTCTTCAATTTTCTGATATCTAGCCATAATGGCCTCACACGAACTTGGAAACCGTTCGGAGAGAAAAACTACCTCTCACAGGGTCGGAGAGAAAAAACTTGTCGTTGAAATCAAAAAGAAAACTTGAGTTGGTGAGGTAAAAGATGAGCAAAGAGGAGAGTTTTAGAGGGGATGAAAGTTTTCTTTTTTGTTGATAATCTCACATAAAAACTAAATCAATAAAGATCGTTAGATTTTAAAGAAGATAAATTAAAATAAATAATTACGAACTGTTCGTATCTAATATTAAAAAGTATTAACTTAAAATTCATGCAATATAAGCAGTTTTAACTGAAAAAGCTAATCAATTGGCTATTAGTTTTTTTTTTTGAAAAGCAACATTAATAAATAAATCTTCAATTGTAATAAGGGAAAGGAACACAGACATACTCCAAAACGCACCATAACCTACCGGCAGAAAAAGAAAGACCTAGACTAAACACACTAGGTGAAAAACCAGCTAACACCAATACTAGGATATTATGAAAAGAAACAACCAAAAGGTAAGTACCAGCAGAAAAAGAAAGAGTGAAGAGAAATAATAGTTTTAGTTATTATAATTCTATTATTTAAATAAAATTGCTCAAGATATTATTGAAAAATAACAGGTGAGTATTTTTGTATAATAAAAGTTATTTTTTGTATATTGAAATTTTTGGTGCCAAAATATTTTGGCAAGTCCCGCCAATGAAAAATTGAAAATCCCGCCTATAATTCGGTCAAGTTGACCAAAGTGTATAGTACATCGTGTATTGTAACACTAGTATAAATAATTCTAAAATTGTTAAAGTGATTCTTAGGCTTGCAATGCTTTTACATTTTATACAACAATTTTCCAAAATATTGCAATAGATCAGCAAGTTTTTTATCTGTAGCAACACTTTATGCAACACAAATGTATAATGGGTTTGCCATAGGCCATATGTAGTGACCATATTAATTTATATTTAATACTAAAATTATTATATACAAAGTTGTAAGATTCGAATTCTTCCAATAACATATTATTAATATTTAATAATATTATATTATACTATAAATAATTATAAAAAAATTGAAAATAACCTATATTTTACACAGGCTATAAACTAGTAAAAATAATATCAAAAACAATGTTATACCAAATTTACATCAAATTTGATGTTTTCTTATTTCCTACCATACTCTTGTTTTTTTAACAAAAATAAATGTATATCTCTAATTACATATATACTAGCTTATAACCCGTGTAATGCACGGGTGTCTTGTATTATGTTATAAATTTTATTTAATATTTCAGTTATGTTTTTATATAATCAATATTTTTAATACTTTTTTTAATTTTAATTTAATATAATTTAATATACTCATGTTTACGGATTATACTAATGTTTCCTTATTATAAACAACGTATACGATTTTTAATATATTTTATTAATAATTGAAAAATATGGTGTGATATTTTCGGGTATATATTGTAAGATTTATTGTAAACTAAAAAGGTAACGTGTTTTAATTAGAAAGAAAATATTAATGATTGAAAGATATGATACGATTGATCTTTTTAGGTGTTTATAAAAGGTAATATCTTCAACTAAAAGTAAATGTGAAAAACGCAATCAACTAATTACCATTAATTATATTCTGTTATTATTTATTTTAGGTGCTATATTTTTTCTTGAAAATTATGGTGTGATATTTTTGGATATATATTAATGACCGTAAGATTTGTTTTAAATTAAAAAGGTAACGTGTTTTAATTCGAAATGAAATATTAATGATTGAAATATATGATACGATTGATGTTTTTATGTTTTTATAAAAGGTAATATTTTCAACTAAAAGTAAATGTGAAAAAGGCAATTGGCTAATTACCATTAATTATATGATTTTATTATTTATTTTAATAATTTTGATAACCAAACCGACAAACTTTCAATCTTTCGGCTTTAATATAGTAGTACAGATATGTATTTTAATTAGAAAAGGCAATCGGCTGCTTATAATTAATTGTATTATTTTTTATTTATTAATTAAGATAACTGTACCTAAACCAAACCGATAAAATTTTCAACGTTTCAACTTTAATAAAATAACTACCTTATAACCCGTGCAATGCACGGGTTTCTTGTATTATGTTATAAATTTTATTTAATATTACAATTATATTTTTATATAATCTTTATTTTTAATAATTTTTTTAATTTTAATTTGATATAATTTAATATACTCATGTTTACGGATTATACTAATGTTTCCTTATTATAAACAACGTATATGATTTTAATATATTTTATTAATAATTGAAAAATATGGTGTGATAATTTCGGGCTATATTTTTCTTGAAAATTATGGTGTGATATTTTTGGTATATATTAACAATTGTAAGATTTGTTTTAAATTAAAAAGGTAACGTGTTTTAATTCGAAAGGAAATATTAATGATATGTTTTTAGGTATTTATAAAAGGTAATATATTCAACTAAAATTAAATGTGAAAAAGGCAATCGACTAATTACCTTTAATTTTATTATGTTAATGTGAAAAAGACAATCGACTAATTACCATTAATTATATTATGTTATTATTTATTTTAGGTGTTATGTTTTTCTTGAAAATTATGGTGTGATATTTTCGGGTATATATATTAATGATTGTAAGATTTGTTTTAAATTAAAATGGTAACGTGTTTTAATTCGAAAGGAAATATTAATGATTGATTGATGTTTATATAAAAGGTAATATCTTCAACTAAAAGTAAATGTGAAAAAACCAATCGACTAATTATCATTAATTTTATTATGTTAATGTGGAAAAGGCAATCGACTAATTACCATTAATTTCATTATGTTAATCAACAAATTATCATTAATTATATTATGTTATTATATATTTTAGGTGTTATATTTTTCTTGAAAATTATGGTGTGATATTCTCAGGTATATATTTTTAGGTGTTTATAAAAGGTAATATCTTCAACTAAAAGTAAATGTGAAAAGGCAATAGACTAATTACCATTAATTATATTATGTTATTATTTATTTTAGGTGTATTTATTTTTCTTTATAATGAAGGGTAAATAAGTAAATTCACGAAGTACCAAAATATAGGTACAAAAAAATAGGTACCAAAACTTTTAATATTTCGGCTTTTATATAATAGTATAGATATATCCCAATAAACACTTATTTAAACTTTTGAAAATATATTTTTAATGTGAACTATAGAACAAATAAATTGGAATTGGTTATGTAAATATTATAATTTCCATACAAAATTATGTCTAACTTACAAGTAATAATGATATGTTTTTAGGTATTTATAAAAGGTAATATATTCAACTAAAATTAAATGTGAAAAAGGCAATCGACTAATTACCTTTAATTTTATTATGTTAATGTGAAAAAGACAATCGACTAATTACCATTAATTATATTATGTTATTATTTATTTTAGGTGTTATGTTTTTCTTGAAATTTATGGTGTGATATTTTCGGGAATATATTAATGATTGTAAGATTTGTTTGAAATTAAATTAGTAACGTGTTTTAATTCGAAAGGAAATATTAATGATTGATTGATGTTTATATAAAAGGTAATATCTTCAACTAAAAGTAAATGTGAAAAAGCCAATCGACTAATTATCATTAATTTTATTATGTTAATGTGGAAAAGGCAATCGACTAATTACCATTAATTTTATTATGTTAATCAACAAATTATCATTAATTATACTATGTTATTATTTATTTTAGGTGTTATATTTTCCTTGAAAATTATGGTGTGATATTCTCGGGTATATATTTTTAGGTGTTTATAAAAGGTAATATCTTCAACTAAAAGTAAATGTGAAAAAGGCAATCGACTAATTACCATTAATTATATTATGTTATTATTTATTTAGGTGTATTTATTTTTCTTTATAATGAAGGGTAAATAAGTAAATTCACGAAGTATCAAAAAATAGGTACCAAAAAACAGGTACAAAAAAATAGGTACCAAAACTTTTAATATTTCGGCTTTTATATAATAGTATAGATATATCCCAATAAACACTTATTTAGGAAAAAATTTGAAAATATATTTTTAATGTGAACTATAGAACAAATAAATTGGAATTGGTTATGTAAATATTATAATTTCCATACAAAATTATGTCTAACTTACAAGTAATAATGATATGTTTTTAGGTATTTATAAAAGGTAATATATTCAACTAAAATTAAATGTGAAAATGGCAATCGACTAATTACCTTTAGTTTTATTATCTTAATATGAAAAAGACAATCGACTAATTACCATTAATTATATTATGTTATTATTTATTTTAGGTGTTATGTTTTTCTTGAAAATTATGTTGTGATATTTTCGGGTATATATTAATGATTGTAAGATTTGTTTTAAATTAAAATGGCAACGTGTTTTAATTCGAAAGGAAATATTAATGATTGATTGATGTTTATATAAAAGATAATATCTTCAACTAAAAGTAAATGTGAAAAAGCCAATCGACTAATTATCATTAATTTTATTATGTTAATGTGGAAAAGGCAATCGACTAATTACCATTAATTTTATTATGTTAATCAACAAATTATCATTAATTATATTATGTTATTATTTATTTTAGGTGTTATATTTTTCTTGAAAATTATGGTGTGATATTCTCGGGTATATATTTTTATGTGTTTATAAAAGGTAATATCTTCAACTAAAAGTAAATGTGAAAAAGGCAATCGATAATTACCATTAATTATATTATGTTATTATTTATTTTATGTGTATTTATTTTTCTTTATAATGAAGGGTAAATAAGTAAATTCACGAAGTACCAAAAAATAGGTACCAAAAAACAGGTACCAAAACTTTTAATATTCCGGCTTTTATATAATAGTATAGATATATCCCACTAAACACTTATTTAGGTAAAAATTTGAAAATATATTTTTAATGTGAATTATAGAACAAATAAATTGGAATTGGTTATGTAAATATTATAATTTCCATACAAAATTATGTCTAACTTACAAGTAATAAAATAGGGGTTTTATATTAAACTGGCCACCCGTTTCACTCAAAACTATCAATTAGACCACCCATTCAAAAACGATATCATTTGAATAATTAAAATCATAATAAATATCAAAGTAGCCACCCATTATAGTACTCGGGAAGTAAAAGTAATTTTTTATCGAGTTCTACACATTTTGCTTGAATGCTTCCATAACCAAACGAAAGGTTAATAATTCTAGTATTTTTGATAATATATTTAGAATTTAAAATTTTTATTTACTATTTATTTTTAATTAAAACAAGGAAAATGACAATAAAATAAAAAATAAATAGTAAATAAATTTTTAAAAATCTAAATATATTATCAGAAATACTAAAATTATTAACCATTCGTTTGGTTTTGGAAGCATTCAAGAAAAATGTGTAGAAATCAATAAAAAATTACTTTTACTTTCCGAGTACTATAATAGGTGGCCACTTTGATATTTATTATGATTTTAATAATTCAAATGATATCATTTTTGAATGGATGGTTTAATTGATAATTTTGAATGAAACGGGTGGACAATCAATATATATATATATAAAGGAGGATAGCGGACAATTTGATATAAAACCGAATAAAATACTAGCTAGTAGCTACCGCCTCCTATATCCCTTAATATCCCTGCTTCATTAAGGCGGGAAAAGAAAGAGAGAAGCACAGCAGCACTAACATTTTGGCGGAGCAAAACCATGGACGGAGATGCCTCGAAAAACGACCTTCAGGAGCTTCTCGACGCCATTAGATTATCTGAAGTAAGCTAAGCCTTCGTTCACCTTTCTAATTTCATTTTCTTAACTTTCATTTACAGCTTTCATCGATTTTCCTTTCGAATCGAATGTTTTCAATTCGATTTATCAACTACTAATCGACCTTAAATACATACTCTACATCTTTATTTAGCTTTGTCTATACGTTTTAGTTACGATTTATTGTGTTTCGTGCTCAATTTTAGGCCTCTAACTGATTTATTTGTCGAATCGTTGTTTCGTGTTTGTTACGAGTATGTGTATGTGTAGCAAGTGAAATGTGACCGCTAATATTGTAATTAGATGTTTATGTTTGGATGTTTTGTTTGCTCGATTTGTTCCTGAGTATTTAAATAAGCTCTGTATTTATAGATTACTTTTTTGGTTTATTTGTGGTAAGGAATATTGTGCCAATTGAATTGGTTATTTAAATAAGCTCTGTATTTATAGATTACTTTTTTGGTTTATTTGTGGTAAGGAATATTGTGCCAATTGAATTGGTTTTCAGTTAGTTCTACTGGTTTTGGTGTACTAGTTGTTTATCGGTGAATGATATAACCATTGATTGTAAATTGTTTGGGAAGGTGCACAAGTGAATTTTCGCTAGTGGTAGATAAACTTTTAAGATTTGATAATTTTTTTTCTATTATTCTTATTGCTTCATCCTAGATGAATTACCCTGTGTTCTTCTTAGGATCATATTCAAACCTATTGCAGTTCTCTAATTTTTCGGATATGAGAGCAGCAACATGCTCAAATTACAGCCACGAGGTTCTTATATTCTATTTTGTACTTTACCATCACTAGCCTCTCCTACTTCAACTACTAATAGTCAGACGGAGAAGTGGTTTAAGATAGTTGCATGTATTAGATCTTCTTTCCTCAAGGACTGGTTAACTGACGAATTAAGAAATATAAACTGGTGCATAATGAACATTAAGAGTCATGCTAAAGATTTCTGCATACTGAGTTTGTTAAATGATTCAGACTATATGTACACATTATTGTTGACTCTATTAATAATATATTTTGATTCCTCTTTTCTGTTGTGTTATATCTGTACAAGTGCTCTTGTTGTTCTGTGAAATCTCATTTAGAGCTTATTATGTTTCATTTGAAGTGTAAAGATCATGCATTATGCTATATCTTAATAAATTCAACTTTCTATCTTTCAGGTTGTTGAAAGCCGTGCCCAACTGATTACTAAACTTGCGAATTTAGACATAGATGAGGATATTGAACTGGATTCTCTTGTGGAATCTCTAACAGTATCAAGCTTACGTCTTCAGTTTAACTTACTTTTCTTGAATTTATCGTTAAAAGATGTACACACATTCATATGCATATTTGGGTAGTTTTTGCTATTGAAACTCAAACATGGTGTACTAAGTCTAAGACAGATACAAGCGGAGGATGTTTCTACTTATAACCTACTCATCTCTATTTGTTCCAGACAAATCTCATTTATAGCTTACTAGATTTTCGATTACATGTAATTAAATTTTCAGTTGCCTTACAATATTGATGTCAATGGACCGAAAAAAAGTTGAAGGATCTGTACCTTATCTATTAGCAAATGATACAGAGAAATGGAAACCAAAACATGAATGTTAGGTATTTGTACATCAGATAGGCACAAAATGTCCAATTAATCACTTACAAACTTTAAGCAATGATAAAACCTCCTAGTAAATCATTGACTGTGCTTATCATTCATGTTTTAGATTACCCTCTCTAAATCACATCTCTTCACTCTGTTGATAGAGATTTCTACTTGTATATTACATTTATTATAGTAAAACTACCAGTGTTTCTCTTTCACAAGGACCTGTTTTCTGATGTGTATATTCTCATTGTATAATATCTGATTCTTACCAATGTTTCCTTAACATCGAAATGGATATTCTGGGAAGACTTCACCTGTCTTGATATATCTCAGTGCACGTTGAACAAAACTATTCTGCATGTTGCTGCAAAATACCTAGATTCAGGCATATCCAGATGTCCGCATCGATATTATGCTCTTGGGACAAAGGTAGATTGTGCTTCCAATTTGAAGTTTGTTTTCTCCGCTTCCCTTTCTCAATTTTGAATAGGATATTTTTCTGATATTGCTTGTTAGGCATGCATTCTTCACTAACTTTTGTTTGATGTACAGGCAAGTAAATGGGTCAGGAAGCATTTAAAGATGACACTCACTTCAACTGAGGAGCCTCAAGAGGAAGAACATTCCAGCATTTTCTTCCAGGTAAAAGCTGTTGACACATGCTTGTTGTCCTTTTAAGAGAAAGAAAATCTCTTAACTCCATGGTTGGTCCTTTCTCTTTGTACAAGTGACAGATTGTTAACATTTGGGTTGGGCACAAAGATTAAGAAAAGTAAAGAAAAGAGAGGAAAATATGGGTAAGTTAATGGGACCTACTGAAATTAGTGAAGAAAAATATGATAGTTTAGGAAACGTTAACAGATGGGACATCCCAAAAAGGAAAGTATTTATAAATGGATGGGACAAAGGGAGTATGTTTTAAGAAGTTTGGAGGAAAAAAGCCTAAATAAAAAAGAGAAAAGACACGACGGTAATATGTGCTCTGTAATACAAGTATGGAAATAGATGAGATACTGAACTTTCTGTTTGGACATTTAAGTGGAAACACACGGACTTAAGTGACTATTACTACAAGATTACTATAATGCAGGTGATACTATTAAATCTTGCAATCGAAATTAAAAAAATCGACTGAAGAAAAAGAGGAAAGAAGTTTGAGAGGAAGTTATAGATCTTGCTTCTATACATTAATTTTAAGAAGCAGTGAGGAATTGTGATTCATTTACAGTAATTTCTGATTGTTGCCACATGAAATTTGCTATCTATATTTATTGGTTTGGCCATTTATAAAGTTTTGCAACAAATTAGTTAACAATTTCCAAAATCTTTTTTTCCTTTATGAAATTATGTTCTCAAGGTTCTTCATCAATGCTGAAATACCATTCTTACTTGCGTGGCTATTTAAATTGCACACCTTTTTGTTTTGTCTTATTAATATATACTTCTGATTATCAAATCTTACAATTTCCATTGTGTAATAAGCTTATTAGTAAACACTTCTGATAAAAATCTTTAGAATTCCCTTTGTGTAATTGCATAAACGATATGTACTAGTTCAGAGCCTCTTCTTAGTTCTTGCATTAGTCTTTAATTCTGAAACATTAAATAGACTTGAAAAAGGCATGTGTACCATATTCGAAGACCTTAAGTTGTTTCTGAGCTATATAGCAATCCTTTTCAGCTGCTCTTGGATCTGCTGAAATACTCTGGTGATAGTTTCTCAGCTTTGGCAAGATGTCCTGTCTCCACTTCCAAGGCAGTGGTGATTATTATCGAGGAATTCATCTCAGAACAGTTAAGCTTGGCAAAAGAGTGCTTGTCAGAGATAAAGGTACCAATTATTTGCATTTAATTTTAAAGTATGAATTTGATAGTGATTTTTTTTTTTTTGGAAGTAAGCTACCATTACTCTAGTCTCTAGGTAGTAGGTACTGCAATTCATTATCATCATGTTTTATGTACAATAAATTTTAAATTAGCTGTTAGATTTCATGAAGTGCAAGTTTGGGTTCTGTGATATACTCACTCGGATGGCAGATCCTTAAAACAGAGACCATCAAAAGTATTACCAGAAAGTAAAAACTAGAACTTTATAGGTGTAACTAGATGAAGTTGTTCTGTGCTGAGTCTTAGTTATTGAAATGTTACTGGATGTATGTCACTGCCTCTTTCCCTTCAACTAAATGCAAAAATGCAGGACAAAATTCCATGCCAAGTGCTTGGCGCAGCAAAGAAAATAAATAAATGCAGAATGCCTCATCATATATATAATGGATAATGGGCAACTCAGCAAGTCATGGGCCTTGCATCTGAATTAGCTTTTAAGTGTTACTGCAAGTATATATTAACATATTAGTTGTACCTGCATAAGGTTCTATATAGTAACATTATTCCTATAAGTATTGTCTCGTGTATGTAACTAGAGCCTCTGAATAAATATACTAAGATATGCACGTGCAAGCACTTATAGACGTCCTTGCTCCAAATTCACCATTTGGAGTCTTATATTGAGAAACCAGCACTACCATCATCCCCACATAATCCTCATGTTCAATCCCCAAAGACTCAGCAGTAACAGATGAGACGCATGGTACTACGAGGGAGGTGACATGCTCTGTGGCTTAGCCTTGAAACAAGTTTAATGCAGCTAATATGCAGAACATGTATTCTTATTTTTTTATATAAAGCTTAAAATTTGAATTGCATACTAAAAATCATAAGAGATTGTTATTTATCAAATGAAGGAAAATTATTTGTTTTTATTATATTACTGCACAACTGCATATATAATTTACAAAGCATTTCTAGCATTTAGTATAAAAAGCTGTTACTTTTTATGATACCTGAAATGTGCATAAATAAATCTGTTTGTAATTAATGATGTCACTGTAGAGTGATGATACCAAACTTGATCACATTGTATCATTGTATTATGTATATTATCATTTGCCAAGAAAAGTTAAACTCTTTTGTAATGTTATATTAGCACGGATGTGGTTTTACATGTAGAAATATAGAGTGTCATATTACCTGCATCATGCAAATCCTTTGATACATTATTAATTTTATCTGTGCTTATGAGTGTTATCAGTTATATATTGAAAGTAATTAACTCCTTTTTTCATAGAGATATGAACTAAAAGCATAAGAGTGACCACAGCACAGGCTTTTCCAAAGGAGAACTTATATAGGACTTAGATCAAACCTCTAACCCCATTGCACAAGGCTTCCACAAAGTAGAGGGTATATGAAGGACCCGATGTTGGTAAATTGTCCCTTAGTTTTTATGAAGAGGATGTATCCTGGGATTCAAACTCATGACCTAGCGGATAACAAGTAGACATTTGACCATCGCGCCAAACATGGCAGTTTGTAATGCAGCCTTGCCCTTATCTGGAATTGACTTGTACAAACTCCAAGCAAAGATGTCATGACAAGTATAAGCTTCCACTTACAGTTGTGCCACTTACAGTTGTCACCTTCCTGTTCCCTATAGCATCACAGTCATGAGATTATGCTTCTGGACTGGCATGACGTACAGTACATCCTTGGTCTGATGCACGAATTCATTCCTCACAGCTCTAATATTGTCTCACAGCACCTTGCGAATGTGGCAGTGTAGCTCACGGCAGTGACCTGTCTGTTTTGCTTCATGGCTGTGACTTAGCATATCACGACTGTGTTAACTGTCAATGCTACCTCAAGCTAGTGAGCTTACAGTTAATGGCTGGGCTACAGTTGTTTTCAGCTACTGCGAAGATTTTTTTTTTATTCTATCTCAGTATACATATAACCATGCAAAATGAGGAACTCAATAGGGCCTATTGAAAAGAACCTATTAGAGTAGATGTGTTTCCTACTCGAGGCTTACTGCTAGATTATAGAGGGTAAATGCATACTGGACTTGCAAATAATTCATCCTCAAACTCTATCTATGAATGTTTGCATGTTAACTCAAACAGGAGCATTATTTAGGATAAGGTATATATATTTGTGCAAGGGAGATGGGGAGTGAGAAATTGAACCTCCAACCTCAATAAAGAGCATATTAAAGTGTATATAAATGTATTGGGTAATCATTATTTCCATATTTTAGTATTATTTTTCGCATCTTGGATGAATCCCAGGTGTGTATCTATCACATTTTATTTTGAGCCAACGATTTTCTTATACATCCAGAACTGGAGCTTTACAGGTGGAAGTTATTATGGTCAGGAATGTCATGCTTGATGACAGTGCAAGTAACAGAATGAACAATTTTTTTAATTTTTCAGTGATAAAAGTATTGATTAAAGGAGATGCTAAAGTTGCAAGAAGAGGAGCTTGTTTGCATGTCTGATGATTACAAAATATCTTAATATTGTCCTCAATTGCCTTTGCTTTAAGAATAATAACTTGGTTGTTTGAGGCACCAACCATGCGACCATTGTAAAGTTTAGCGCATGTTTTTGACATCTGGATAAGATTCTTGTTCCGGTTTACATGCCAAATTTTATAAGATATAGCTATCTGTTAATACTTTGCTAATTATATGCTTTTTTTTCTGTGGAACAGAAAATTGATCCAGTTATTGGTTCAGAAGTTCTGAAGGTGGTGTACATCGTCCTTGATGCTGCCACACGACTATGCAAAGTTTATTGCAACAGTGTAAATTGGGATCTATATGATGAAAGAACAGAGCAAACTAGAGATCAAACAGATCCTGAAAAGCTTAATATTGCAGAACATACCATCAATATTACAAAATGTACTGTAGAAAAACTGTGTGAAGTGGGAATCCTTGCTGGCAATGATGGTGGGAATCTGGTAAATTTACTGAACTTGTCGTGGAAAGGTGTGGTTTCACTGCTTCAGCTTGGTAGGGGGAAGTTAGCATTAAAGGTTAATATAGCAGATATTATAGTTTCTCTGATTACTCTGGCCAATGACTCTTTGAGATGCGCAGCACAGTCATGGTCATGTCCTTTAAAAGAAAAGGTCCTTTTGACAGAAGCAAAAAGGATATTCCTACCGGTAAAGTTTTATTTGATCAATGCCGTAAGAATTATTTCACACTATTCGTCCCAAGCTTTTATGGTATACAAAGACATTATACTCTGTGTTATTATGATATCAGCCTTTAAAATTTCATTGAGTAAAGAAGAATTCCTAAAATCAGTAGGTGAAGCAATGACTGAACTTTTGGAGCCAACATCCTTTCATTTACTTAATTCTTTGTTAAATTCAGCTCAACTGAGACAGGAGCACAAGGTTCAAATTTTGGAATGGTTGTTTAGTCCCATAACTAGTTTCAAAATTGGGCTTGGAGATCCTCATCATATAAGCGACCCAATTGACTGCACTTCAATGGATGAAATATTTTCTGTCAGCTGTGATGGCATGCCAGGGACTCGGAATTTGTTACTTGGCCGGATTTTCTTATTTCTTGACCTTCTAAAAGGTTCTCCTGATCTGGAAGATGATTTAAGACTGGGACTTTCCAGTAAGCTCAAATGGTTAATAGATTCTATTATTGACATAGAGATTTACTCTTCAATCCTTGTTTTGCAAATTCCTGTATTATATGGTTCTGGGCAATCCCTGGAATTTTCATACCAGCCTATGTTTTTATCTATAATTCATGCATTAAAAACCTTCATGGTTGTGGTGTCCTCAACCCTTGCTTGTAAGGAAATTGTAGCTTTCCTGCTTGAAAACATCATCCATCCACACTTCCTTTGTAGGGAGATTGTTATGGAACTTTTGTGCTTCATTGTGCGGCATGCAGAGCCTGAAATGGTCAATGACATTATCGATAAGCTTTGCTCACTTTTAAAGGTCGCTACAACTTCAGAGTCAGTTCTTATCCCTTGTGGTGGTCTACGAATATTAGCAAGATCAATCTGTTTGCTCCTTGCTCACTGTCCACAGCCCACGGTAGATCTTGTATACCATTCAGTTATTGATAGTTGCAGTTCCAATTCTTCGAGTATGTATGCAGCCTTGCTCATGGAAGAATTCCCATTAGATTTGCTTACTGACAAGGTGAAGAGTGTTGCTAAAGAAAAAATTATTACTGAATATTTTGGGTTCGTGGATAGATTTGCTAATGATTCGCTGAGAGTTGGCGTATCTGGTGTATTATATACACCTGTCTCTGCTCTCTCTGCTGCTTTACAGTCTCTGTAAGTAAATCTTTTCTACAACATCGTCTTTGCTTAGAAGAATAACGTGTTTGTAGTACACATTTTTTCAAGGAACAGTTTTCTAAATAGTTCCCTGATTCATTTTTTATCTGATATTTTTAGCCAGGTCAGAATATCTGATACTGACATGAAGACCTTGAAGTTACTAGTTGCTGTAATCAACAAGTACAGAGACTCTAAAGGCAAAGTAAAGGACAGTTATGGAGAGCTTTTAAATGAAACTCTTGGGATTATCTCCATCATGAAGCATCTGTACGAGTCTGATGAGATGGAAGGAATCATCATAGAACTTAAAAACCTTTTTATTTTTGGGCAAACAGTATCAGATGATAGGTTGTCTCAGTGCAAACCAAATCTGGCCGTTTTCATGGCTGGTTTGAGTCACATTGAATTGGCAGAAGATGATGATTCTTCAAAGAGTGTAGCTGTATGGGAACTATATAATATGCTACTGAGGGAACGTCACTGGGCATTAGTGCACCTGGCACTCAAAGCATTTGGATATTTTGCAAGCCGAACTAATTGCAACCAGCTATGGAGGTTTGTTCCCCAAGATGCAGCTCTTTCATTTGATATAGATTCAGGCAAGGAAGCAAGTGAAGATAGATTTATGTCGGAATTGAAACGATTCCTTGATAAGGAGACTGCACATCTAGCATTCACACCCGCATCTGATCAGTTAGGGCTGCTTGTTAGAGAAGCAAAACTGCTACTGGAAAACGTTAAGACAATGCATACGGAACCAGATGCTATTTTGTGTGGCCAGATGGAGGTTGATGATGGACAACATGCAAACAAAAGAAAAAAGCTTTCTGACGGCATTGGTAAAGGCCAGATGGAGGTTGATGATGGACAACATGCAAACAAAAGAAGAAAACTTTCTGACGGCATTAGTAAAGGAGTGCAGTTGCTCAAAAGTGGATTGGAGATTATTGGTGATGGTCTTTCAATGTGGCAGCAAAGTGATCACCAAAATTCAGACCTATATGATAAGCTTGCAACTCACGTTGCCAGTCTTGAAAATGTGATTGGTCATCTAGTGGCCCTTTCTCGCTGTGATTAACTTACTAATTTGATCTTTAGCTGTTGATGCCATCAGTTGTTCTTCGTACTTCAGAATGCATGGTACACCCTCACCCTTGAGGAGTAAATGTAAAATACATAAATACTCTGATATGTAGATTATGTACAACGCTCTTATCTTTCTTGACAGGAATACATTTCCAGGATTGTATGGACCATTTACCAAGTAAACTGCACTCTTAACGTGCTATACTGAAGATGAGTTGAAGTTTCAAAAACTTGTTAAAGTTCGAACTGAGAGAACAAGTGGCGTATGCATTTTTGTTATTAGTTCTGCGTATGCATTTGTTATTAGTTGAATTAAATTACTTTGGTATATAATCCAAGTTTTATCCAAGTTATATGTACGGAATAAACGGGTAATAATTTGTGCAAAGATCTCATTAATTTGCAAATTTCATCAATCTAAATATAAAGGAAAATGCTAAAGGCTCTAAAACTTTCCCTAAAACTTTTATCAAATGCTGAGGTGTCACAAGTGTATTTGGTAACTTCCTATTAATAAAACAAGGTCCCGCGTGTATTCATATGCGTTCACGAATCAAATTTTGCCAAATGTCATGTCACGTCATTTGGTAAAAAATTTGGTAAATATTTTGGGGTACCTAATGCTACTCAAATATAAAACATTGTTTTTCATGATGTGATAAAGGAAAATGCTAAAGTTTTCAAAATTGTTCCCAAAACGGTTTCGAATGATGAGTTGTCAACACATGATTGATTATGTTTTTATAAATGAGATTGGCCTCTTGTACATTAATACGAATCCTATAAATTAAATAATGTGCTATCTATATATTATAAATTAGTGGATAGCCCTTAAGGTTTGGTATCCATATTTAGGTTTGGACAAGATTTTGTATTGATTTTGATTCATTGGATAATCCATTTTTAGGTTTGATATCCATATTACGTTTAGAAAGATCCAAATTCATTATTTGACCCATTGTTAATTAAAGAAAGTTTGTATACAAATTTAAATACTGTTAATACTAGCATTTTGCCCGTACTTCGTACACTGCATATTATTTAATTTAAAATGATAATACCAAAAATTTAACAAATTTGATTCATTTCTTAAAACATCTTATTTAATTTAAATTGACAATACCAAAAATTTAACAAATTTGATTGATTTCTTAAAAAGATATTGTATGCAATTATATAAATAATAAATTTTTAGAAAGATATTATATACAGTTATATAAGTATTTAATAAAATAATGATATACTAAAATTTATATAAAAAAGTAGCATACAATTCTATTTTAACAATGTTGAAAATTTATTTAATCCATCAAAATCTGCAATAAAAGTAATAAATATTTTTACAAATATTGTTCTCTAATTGAAAACAATAATAAATTGTCTTCATTATTCAAATGCGGAAATGATAATCCCTTCACCCCCAATGGTTCCAAAACATTAAACCTCATATAATATCAAGAACATATTATATTAACTATGAGACCTCATAGTTAATATAATCATAGTTAATATAATATGTAGATGTTGGAGAACAATGAGACCACATTTCAAGCAATTTTTAATTATTTTTGTTAATTTTTTTTATCAATGGATAGAGGGTAGAATTATAAGATTTTTGTGTGAAGATGTCCCTAGCGGGGCCCTTTAAAATAGCTTGAAATGTAGCGAATATGTGTGTTCTCACTGTTCTCATTTTATTTATTTTTCGTTAATTTTTTTATGAATGGATAGAGGGTAGAATTATTAGACCTTTTTTTGTGAAGATGCCCTTAGCGGGGCCCTTTAAAATAGCTTGAAATGTAGTGAATATGTGTGTTCTCACTGTTCTCATTCTCACCAGAGCGTGACCATTAAACTTTATTAGTAAATTCATGTATGAAAATACAGTGTATATATATTATTAATATAGATTCTTTTATTAAAAATAAGTAAATTATACAATTAATAAATAAGCAAGCCAAAATATCAGATAAATATTCTAGTAGATTTATAGTTTATGTTCAAATTAAGTTCTTTCACCATGGCTCTCGCTTTCTGAAATTGTTGAATTTTTATTTTATTGACTTTATTATATTAAAAGTATGTTCTTATTGAAACGAATATAATAATTTGAATTTGAATATATTTTTAAACTACTTATTTTGATGGGTTGTTAATTTTTTTGTGATCAACTTAGAGGGGTGACCAAAAATAAAATTAATGGGAATACATAAACCCATTACCCACGTTATGATAAACAATACCTATAAAATGGAAGTTGCTTATGTGGTTCAGGCTTGTTAATTACTTCAATACTTCATTAGCTTGATCATCATGTGGACCATCTTTCTTTTTATTACTTATGTTGCTGCAATGTAGTCTATCTGTAACTAACATCTTTCTTTTTATCACTTATGTTGTTGCTATGTAGTCTATCTGTAACTAAACATCTCTCTCTGCTTGTAATCTATATTTATAAATGCAAACTTCTTCTTGCATTGTATTTTGTTTTCAATATTTAAAATTATGTTTGTTAGTCACAGAGGCATGCCTGAATACATCTAATAACAAGCCTAAGTATGTGTGATGCTATGCATTACCTACATGACCTCTTAACTGAGGGAACCTCTAGTTGTAGAGTTTCTATTTGTTCCGTACTTGTAATAGGCATCAAATTCTATCTGTGTAACTGTACCTACTAAGTCAAGAATAAAGCTTGAAAGAAGTTCTAAGGTTCATGCCTCAAGCAAGGGAATGAAGACTGCCAAATAATCACAGTTGGGATTTGAAGAAATGAAGAATTTGCCTAAGTACCAATTCGAGAAGTACATTTGTTTATTCGAGAAGTCTAGCATTCGAGAAGTCTGAAGCTCGATATCTCAGAAGACACTATTCGATATCTCTCAATATGCTATTCGATATCTCAGGGATTCGATATGTCAAAATGCTCTATTCGATATCTCAAGGAGTCCCAGAGAAAAGAGCTATTCGAGAAGTGATTCGATATGTCAAGATAACACTATTCGAGAACTCAGAGTTATCGATCAAGTCAACTCCAGTTCTCGAATCACTTACTTAGTCACTTCTCGAATACATTCTTGAGGACAAAATACTGAAGAATTGTACAAGTCAGAAACCTGCAACAAGCCAGGATACTTTATTTGACTCTGTCCTATAAAGCATGCTGGAAAGCCTACAAAGAAGCTTGGAGAGATAAGACAAGGGACAAGGAGCTGAAGAAGTGGATCTAAACAGGCTTTTCAAAGTCAAATCTGTAGCCGTTTGGACTCTTACTAAAATGAGATAGACAGACTGGAAAGTGCTTTTGTTTTTACCTACCTCATTTGTAGCAAGGGGGTGTATCCATGTCTATAAGGATACAGCCTCACTTCCTTAGCTGTCAAGGTTTTGAAGTTTCTCAAATATATCCAGAAAATATCTCTCTGAGAAAAACGAAGCTGAGAATACTATCATTTGTATTCACAGATTGTAGCAACATCTTAATCTAATAAAATATTAGATTAAAGTGATATTGTGTTGTGTTTGTGTTTAATTATCCGCATCTTCATATCTCACACACTCATCACTTATCTTGCTGCAAAGATTCAAAACCGAAGAAAAACTCAAGAATCCATTCACCCCCCCCCCCCTCTGTATTCTTTTACTGTATTCAATACTCAACAAGTGGTATCAAAGCAGGCTGTTTAATCTAAACAGAAAACGATCATGAGTTCGAATACACCAAAGACTACAGGTACGGTAAAGGTCCCTAAATTCGACAAAGAAAATTACAACCTCTGGAAAATAAAAATGCTGTTGTTCATCAAAGCTGCCAATCCTCTCTACCCTGACATTCTCAAGAATGGTCCATTCATACCACAACAAGAAGTTGCTGAATCCACAGTGGGCGCAGTAGTCATTCCTAGATCATATGTTCCAAAAGAGCCATCCAAATGGACGGACTCAGAGAAGGAAAAGATTGCCCTAGACAGCCACCTCATGTTGTTAATTATAGACTCCTTGGATATGTCGATGTTTGCCAACGTAGCATCATGCAGATCAGCCAAGGACATGTGGAATCACATCGAGGTGTTATGTGAAGGGACAGAGGAGGTAAGAGAAAATAAGAAACAGATACTGGTCACACAGTATGAGGCGTTCATGGCACAGCCCAAGGAAAGTATCACTGATGTGTTTGAAAGATTTCACAAGCTGGTGACTGAGCTCCAAATGAATGGGAAGGTTTACAGCACTAAGGAATTAAATATGAAGTTTCTACTATCGTCACCAAACCATCTAGAGCAAAGGGTCATATCTCTAAGAGAAAGAGATTTGAACAAAGTCACGTATGATGTGCTCTATGGGGTTTTAAAGACACACGAGCTTGAGTTGCTTCAAAAGAGGGCTATCCAAGCTAACCAAGGCAGAATGATAAACACATCCTGTGCCTTGATTGTCAACAAATCTATTCAAGACCTGGAAGCATCTGCAAGTCAGCTGAGAATAGAAGAGATAGTAGATGATGAAGAAACTGAGGAAGTAGTGACTGAACCTTCTGATGACAAGGAAGAAGATGAGTTCTACACTCTTGAAGAGCTGGATGGCATGGAAAATACATCATATGCTTTTATGGCTAGAAAATTTCCAAACATCAGATTCAAGAGGAATCAGCCCTTCAAGCCTAGACCTCAAAATCATTCATTCAACAAGGGCAAGGCACCTATGAAAACAAACAAGAACAGATTCAAAACCAGCTATGTGGATAGGTCATCTGTAAGATGTTATAGATGCAATGACCTAGGGCATTTTGCCAGTGAATGCAAGAAGCCTAAAAAGAAGGATAAGGAGTTTCTTGAGCTTGAAGCTAAGTATGAGGCCCTTCTAAAGAAGCAGACACCAGGTAAGGCTTACATAGCTGAAGGGAAGTGTTGGGATGATTCTGACAGTGATGGGGAAGAACAAGAATTCTGCAACTATGCCTTGATGGCCAATTCCAAGGAAGAACCATCTGCATCAGACTCACAGGTACCATCTCTCACTACCATAGACATGTCTGTTTCTGAATATAAATCTTTGGTTGAACAACTATCCGTTGAGATGTTTAACATTCATACTAGTATGACTGCTGCTAATGAAGAGATTGCTAAACTGTCTACCAGGAATGAACTGTTAAATAAGAGAAATGAGGAACTAGAGCTAACTACTGTGCAAATAGAAAATCTTAAACAAGAGATTGAGTATCTAAAGAACAAAGTTCTATGTGCTAGTCAAGTTGAGAAAGCTCTTAGGGATGAATTAGCTGAAAATGAATTTAAGTTGAAAACATTTAAGAATTCCTCTAGTCTATTGCAGTCTTATCATGAGAAAAATCTAGCTAGACCTAAGGCTGCCATTGGACTTGATTATGACACTCTTAAACAGAGGAAAGGCTATGCAGTCATTGAAGATGACATTGTTGTTCAAGAGGAGGTGCCTCAGGTTTTGAAAAAGACTGAGAATCCAATATTTAAAACACCAACACTTGAGATTGATGAGGATGCCTTACTCATCAAGCAAATGTTGGAGGATGAAGATGAGGCACAATCAAATGAACAACAAGCATCCTCTGAGAGTAAGAATGTCAAAACCAAAGCCAAGGAGCCAGTAGGAGGTAGACCTAGACTTGAGAAACCTGTAAAGTTTGTTTCAGCTGGAAATTATGAGACTAAGAAGAAAGTGACTAATAAGAGACCAAACAGGAATGGCAAATTAGGGATTAACAAAGATAACAACTATGCTTATGTGCCAAATGCCCCTAGGAAAGTTTGTCAAAACTGTTTTAGCTCTAATCATTTGACTCATGCTTGCAAGAAACCATCTGGTAGTGTTGCTAAACCATTCTATGATTGCTCTGTGCCTTTAAGACATAGAGACTCTCCTTTCTGTGATAAACTTGATTGCATGCCATGTAACATGAATGTGATGACTAGTTGTTTTAATTTGAGAAGACAATTCATGGAGGGCTGTATCAATCATAATGTTCACACACACTACACAAGGACAAAGTCTTCAAGTCCTCCTAAAGTTAGGAAGGTACCTCTGTCACCTAAGTCTAAGAACCCTGATTCTAAGACTCCCAACAGTGACAAGAAGACCAACATCAAGAAAACTGATAAGCATGCTGATTTTGATAAAACTGTCACTAAGTCACATGGACCCAAACTCGTTTGGGTACCAAAGGAGAAGTAATACTTTTGTGTTTGCAGGGCAAAGAAAGTAAAAAGAAGGTCATGTGGATTTTGGACAGTGGATGCTCAAATCATATGACTGGTGATATGGCCCTGCTATCACAGTATGAGGAAAAGGCTGGCCCAATGGTTGCTTTTGGAGATGACAGCATCGGCAACACACTGGGATATGGCAAGTTGGAAATTGGAAATGTCATCATTGAGAATGTAGCACTGGTCAAGGGGCTCAAGCATAATCTACTGAGTGTTGGTCAATTCACTGACAGAGGCTTCAAAGTGAACTTTGACAAAGATGAATGTTTGATCACCCACAAGAAGACTGGTGATTTTGCTCTGTCTGGAGTAAGGAAGGGAAGCCTGTTTGTAGCCAATTTGGACTCTGCAAGCAAGGACACAATTTGTTGCTTCTACTCAAAAGCATCAAATGAAGATAGTTGGCTGTGGCACAAGAAGCTATCACACCTGAACTTCAAAGCCATTAATTCCCTAGTCAAAAGGGAGTTAGTGA
The DNA here is from genome assembly GCA_036435485.1 of Saposhnikovia divaricata. Taxonomy (NCBI): domain Eukaryota; kingdom Viridiplantae; phylum Streptophyta; class Magnoliopsida; order Apiales; family Apiaceae; genus Saposhnikovia; species Saposhnikovia divaricata. The sequence goes on from JAZHRN010000131.1 coordinate 21,775,474, forward strand.
GAGGCATGCCCACACTTGAATTCTGTCAAGAAGGAGTGTGTGAGGCGTGTCAAAAGGGAAAAATGAAAAGATCAAGCCACAAGTCAAAAACAGTGACATCTATCACCAAGCCCCTGCAACTGATTCATATGGATTTGTTTGGGCCTGTCAATATTATGTCACTAGGAAGGAAGAAGTATGCTCTAGTGATGGTTGATGATTTTACAAGGTATACATGGGTAGAATTTCTGGCATCAAAGGATGAGGCTCCACAAGTAATCATTGAGCACATAAAGAAAGTTGACAAAGAAGCAAAGGCCATAAATGCAAGTGTGATTGCATTAAGAAGTGATAATGGGACAGAATTCAGAAATGCCATGCTTGGAGCATTCTGCAAAGAAAATGGTATTTCTCAACAATTCTCAGCTCCAAGGACTCCACAACAAAATGGAGTTGTTGAGAGAAAGAATAGGACTCTGATAGAGGCTGCTAGAACAATGCTACTTGATGCAAAGATGCCTACATGTTTTTGGGCTGAGGCTGTGAGCACTGCATGCTACATCCAAAACAGAACCCTCATCAACAAAAACACTGGAAAGACACCTTACAACTTGATGACTGGAAAGAAGCCTACTCTAAAGTATGTTCATACTTTTGGAAGCAAGTGCTTTGTGCTAAAAGATAATTCAGAATATGTTGGAAAGTTTGATGCAAAGGCATTTGAAGGAATCTTTCTTGGCTATTCTATGGAAAGAATTGCATACAAAGTTTATGTCATTTGTCAAAAGAAAGTAATGGAAAGCACAGATGTAACATTTGATGACAGCAAACTACCTGGATTAGAAGAAGCCAATGATGAAGATAAAGATCCTTTGAAGTTTGACAATCTAGATGATTCTGATGAGGAGATTGAAAGTGAATCTGAACTCATAATCCAACAAACTCAAGTGAATGAAGAACCTGTGTCAACCAACAATGAAGAGACAAGCATCCAAGATACACCTGTGAGGAGTGACAACTTCACAGGGGGAGGAAATGCAGATGATCATGATCTAAATGATGAAGCAACATCAAGGATGAGAAATCAATCTGAACATACAAGGAAATGGGATAGATCACACACTGCAGATCAGATAATTGGAAATCCAAATGCAGGAGTAAGGACAAGGAGAGCAACTATAAATGAATGTCTCTATGGCTGCTTTCTATCCCAAGTTGAGCCTAAGAAACTTGATGATGCATTGTTGGATCCTGACTGGATAATTGCTATGCAAGAGGAGCTAAATCAATTTGAAAGGAGCAAAGTATGGGAACTAGTGCCTGCACCAAAGGATAGAACCGTTGTTGGAACTAAATGGGTTCTAAGGAATAAGATGGATGAAAATGGTGTAGTCATAAGAAACAAAGCAAGGTTGGTTGCAAAAGGATACTCTCAACAGGAAGGTATTGACTATGATGAGACCTTTGCCCCTGTTGCTAGACTAGAAGCCATCAGAATCTTCTTGGCATTTGCTGCACATTCTAATTTCAAGGTCTATCAAATGGATGTCAAGAGTGCATTCCTGAATGGGGAGTTGGAAGAAGAGGTATATGTGCAACAACCACCTGGCTTTGAGGATCCACAGTTTCCCCACTTTGTCTACAGATTACTTAAAGCATTGTATGGACTCAAGCAAGCTCCTAGGGCATGGTATGACACACTATCACAATTTCTACTGGAGAATCAATTCACTAGAGGCACACTGGACAAGACACTGTTCTACAAGAAACATGGTGATGATATTATCCTAGTTCAAATCTATGTGGATGATATCATATTTGGCTCTACAAATGAGAAGCTGTGTGAAAAATTCTCTAAGCTCATGCAAAGCAGATATGAGATGAGTATGATGGGAGAATTAACATTCTTTCTTGGACTGCAAGTGAGTCAAAGGAAGGATGGCATTTTTATAAGTCAAACCAAATACATTAAAGATTTACTGAAGAAATTTGATTTGGAAGAATGTTCACCTGCGAAGACACCCATGGCCACTGTCACCAAGTTAGATGATGATGCTAAGGGCAAAAAGGTAGATATCTCAATCTACAGAGGCATGGTCGGTTCTCTACTCTACCTCACTGCTAGTAGGCCAGATATCATGTTTGCTACATGCTTATGTGCAAGGTTTCAATCAAACCCAAAGGAATCACACATGATAGCTATAAAAAGGATCTTCAAATATCTGAAAGGCACACCAAACTTGGGGTTATGGTATCCTAAGGACACAGGGTTCAATCTGGTTGGTTATTCTGATGCTGATTATGCTGGATGCAGAGTGGATAGGAAAAGCACATCAGGTAGCTGCCAGTTTCTTGGCCAAAGGTTAGTCTCTTGGTACAGCAAGAAACAACAATCTGTGTCAACTTCCACAGCTGAAGCTGAATACATAGCTGCTGGAAGTTGCTGTGCTCAAGTGCTTTGGATTAGAAACCAACTTAGAGATTATGGACTTGTGTTGGAAAGAATTCCTATCATGTGTGACAACACAAGTGCAATCTCTATAGTTGCCAATCCTGTCAATCATTCTAGAACAAAGCACATTGACATCAGATATCATTTCATAAGGGAGCATGCAACTAATGGAACCATTGAGTTACATTATGTTCCCACAGAAAAACAACTAGCTGACATATTCACTAAGCCATTAGATGAAGCCACCTTCACTAGGCTGGTCAGTGAGATTGGAATGCTGAATTCTTCGAATTCTGGCTAAGTGAATATATCAACTAGATTGTTGCAGCAGTAAATACTTACCTTATCAAATGCTCAATATTTTTAAAAGTAAGTATTGGCTGGAGTATGATGTATAAATATTCCAATGCTGCACATGTTGAAAATCATACATCTTTAGCTTGAAATTTCTGTGAAATTTTGAGAAAATCACTATTTAATTTAGTAGAATATTCTTCAGTGAATATTTCTGGTAAATTTTAAAAGATAGTGAAAATTGAATTTTATGAGTGAAAAGTATAGTTCGATAAGTCAGACTTCTCGAATGGTTCATTGTTATGTCTTGGCTCGAGTTCTCGAATAGGCCTATCTAGAACCCTCTTGAGTTCTCGAATAGTGTCTTTTAGAGAAATCGAATAGCACACTTTGAGTTCTCGAATAGAGTATTTTAGTTCTCTAATGATAGAGTTCTCGAATACTGCATTTGAGTTATCGAATCATTTGAAAAGGCTGATCTTTCGCTGACACTTAATCGTTTTTTTTTTTTTTTTTGGATTTATATTCAAAACTTCATTTCACTCATAAAAATATATTCTTAACTTTGAATTTTCTTCTGAGTTAAATCACTGCCAGCTGTGAGTTAAAAACTGTCTGAGATATCGAATAAGCCTTTCTTGACTTCTCGAATAGTTGTTTCATACTTCTCGAATGACTTGTCGCTACAGAACACTTATCTATCGACAACTCAAGACATTCATATATATACATACAACTTCACAACTATTCAATTCTTTTTGTTCGATTTCTCAAGCACCTCAACTCCTGAAACCTCTGAAAAACCCTAACTGCGAATTTCTTCTTCAATCCTAATTCTCTTTTCTTCTCTACCCAAATGGCAAACCCTAAACTCACCATATCATTCCAAACTAATTTCATCGCAATCACCAGTGATGTGGAAGCACCGAATGCCAATTTCAAGTGCTTTGTTCGGTGGTTGTCTGAATCATACATCAAGAGTGCGCTCTCAGCCAACCCAACTCTGTACATAGATCTATTGGAACAATTCTGGAGGACTGCTACTGTGGAGGTCATCGCTCTTGAGAATGCTATCACTTCTTATATTGTTCACTGCAAGATTCAAGGAGAGGATATCACTATCACCACTGCAGACATGAATCAAGCCTTGGATATGCAGCAAGAGACGTATGATGCTCTGGCCTCCAATGATGAGTTGGAAGAATTCTTTGACTTCATCAACTACTCTGATACTATCAAGCTGGGAAAGTTGAATAGGAAGTTCTTAAGGAAAGAATGGAGCTTTGTATTTGCTACACTCCTTCATGTATTCACTGCACGAAAATCAAGCTTTGATCAGATTAGTACACCCGTGCAGCAGCTTGCCTATGCCTTGGCTCATGGGAGAAAGATAGATGTTGGACTTCTCATCCTACAGGAACTCTATGGGAGACTTGGTCAGACCACAGCCAAGAGAGGTAATGAAATTTTCTTTCCTCGCTTTATTCAATCAGTGCTTAACTTTAAAAATGCTTCTTTGATTGAATTGCCTGGAGTAGATAAGAGTAAAATAGGCTATCCTAGGTCCATGACCAAACTCATTTTTGGTAATTTGGAGACTAGGAATGATGTGGATGTAAGACTTAGCATAACTCCCCACATGGAGGGTTTGTTTAGGTCTTACCCCCACAACATGCCAATATTTGATTCAAAATCTCAGTTAGCACAGCCTAAGCAAGGAGAACAAAGTGCTAACCCAAGGCCTGCTAACCAACCCCCTCAGCCAAACACTCTATCCAGCAAAGAGCCAACTGCATCATCCTCTCAAAAGGGTGATGTTAGTAAAAAGAAGAGAAAACAGGTTGCTTCTGAACCTTTAGAAATCTTAACTGAAGCAGCCTTGGCTGTAGAACTAGGGTTAGAAAGTGAGAAACCTGAGTCACCTATCATAAGCCTAAAGAAGAAGAAGAAGTCTAAAACCACCTCTTCAGTCACTCAAATGGCTGAAGTTGTAAAATCAGGGGCACACAGCTCACTAGATGTATCCTCTCAACAGGATGCATCTATAGAATCAAGCATCCTTCCCAATGCACCTATCTGTAAAGAGTCAGCACAAGGGAGTGATAAGGCTGGCACAACACTGAGTGGAGAGCACATCATAACTGAAACTCCCTCTATTTCTCAGGGGGAGTTGCCAAAATCTTGTCTACAACACACTTCTCTTTCAGAATCTACCACTCATATTTCTTTGAAGCCTGCAACTCAAGCAATTGAGGAGCAAGGCATTGATCATCAAGAATTCTTTTCCTTTGATGAGCCAATGAATTCAAGTGACTTGGTGCATGACACCTTGCTCACCACCCAGGTACCACATTTGGATGGTCAGGGAATGCATGCTGGGGCATATCCTAATGACACCATCACAAACACAGAGGATTCACTAGTTCTTACTAGAGACTCTGTGCCTGTGTCAACTACTGTTGTAACTCATCCCACTTCTGTGGAGACAACAGTAGTAGAGTCTGTTCATCCGGTTGCAGAAGTTGCATCTGTAACTGAGGAGCCTAGCAAGCCTAGCTCTAGCTCTAACTTTTTGTCTCAATGGCTGAAGCCTGTGCAACATGACAGTGCTTCAGGATCAGGGTCTGTTCCACCACAATTGACGGTTGAAGCACTTCAAAGCTTAGTTGTGGATCAGATCCCTGAGTTCACAAAAATTGCTCAGCACCTTCTCACTGCAAACATGCCCAATCCAGACTATGAAGCTATTCTCCTATGTCACAAAGAGGATGTAGAGCTACAGAAGGAGAAAATCATAGATGAAACTGAGAGAGATGGGAATATCGATGCTTGGCTGCAAGGAACCAATTCAATCCCTCTCTCAGAAGGTCTCCAGTATCTCAGAGAAGAGTACATCACTTCACTAGGGTCCAATGCCAAATCTCTCAACCCTACTGATGTGTTTGAAGCAGTGAATGACAGCTATAAAGGCATTCTCAAGGCTGCACACTATCTTGGTAAAGGCTTAAAGACAGAAATTAATGAAGTGTGTTCAGCTACAACCAAGGAGGTGCATGAGATCAAGAGGACTTTTGATGCTAAATTCCCTCAATTGGAGACTGTTATCAAGGACATTCGAACCTGCAATGCTACTTGCACCAAGATGGACAATGGTTTGGCTATTCTCAAGGATGCTGTCACAGGTCTGGGGCACAAATTTCAATCCTTATCAGATCAGACAACTGATGCCAATGCCATGCTCAGGACCCTCTTTGCAAATCAATATGGAGACAAGCTGGTCACTGAGGTTCCTGTGCATGAGATGTCAAGGTTCGAAGTGCAGAGACTAAAGGATCAATCCCTATCTGGTTTTAAGGCCAATGAACTCTTCACTAAAGTGGATACTCTTGAAAAGGAGGTAGTCTCTCTCCACAAGTCCAATGCTCATCTTACAGACACTGTGACAACTCTGACTGAGCAGTTGAACACTCAAGCCACCACCACAGCTGATGTTCTTCTGCATCAACAATCAATGTTGTCTGCAATGATGAAGCACATGGGTCTCCCTCTACCTGATGAATCTTCAACTCCAAAGGTGCCTCTTACAGTCCCTGTGTCTGTCAACAAGCCTAAGGGGGAGAAGAGGATATCAAAGAACTCAAATCCAAAGGGGGAGAGACCACTAGAAAAGGGCATCAAGATCACTGAGGGTGGCCATCAGAGAACTTTGAAATCTACTACTCATGTGCCTGGAAAAGGAAAGGACAAAGTTGATGAGCCTCCCACTTCTCTGCCAGTTGTCACTCTACCAACTGTGCACATCACTACTCCTGATGGTCAAAGGCAGTCTATTACAACCACAGTGGTTGCAGGGAGTATGCCATCTGACAAGCCTCAAATCTCAATATCTAAGAGTGCCAAGCCAGTAGAAGTGAAGGTGGTCACTGAGGCCAAGCTACAAGAAATTGCAAACTCAAATGTCTATCATGATGATGCATTCTTGGAGCTTCTGAAAGTCTCTAGAGAACAGGCTGGTGATGCTCTGCTATATCATGAGAGTTTGAAGAGTCAGATTGACTGTCTCACTGTAGTACCAAGGAGGCTTAATGATCTATGGCTCAAGGAGATATTGATGGTAGGAAAGAACAAGATATGGCACTTAACCATCAATACTCTACAGAGTCTAAAGCACTCAGAAGTGAATGTGCTCCTTGGACTAATTGAGAAGGGAAATGAGAACAACAAGAGTCTTCATGATGAATTGAGGAATGGTCAACCTTCAAGGCTACCTGAAGTTTTCACAGATCCTAGAACTATTATCTACCAGGCTGGAACAAGAATTGAAGATATCAAGCAGCTGGTCATTCCTAAGCATCTAACTCCTCAAAATAAAAATCTCATCATAGCCATCATTGAGAAACTGATCAAGAAGAAGGGATCTAGAACAGCAGAAGAATTAGAAGCTATATCTTATCTCAGGTCATATATTGCAACTGGCATTGTATCTGAGACTGCTAAGTTCAACCCAAGCAAAGATCAAGACAAGGATGAAGATAAAAGTGATGGAAGGAGAAGATATCACAGGAGTAATAAGGGTGATGAAGACAAGAAGAAGAAGAAGGATGATGAGAAGAGGAAGAATGATGATGATCAAGGTAAAGGCTCTGAGAGGAAAAGTGGAAGACAGCAAGCCTCAGGCATTGCTGACAGTAACCTCACCACAACACAAGACTCTAAGTCTAGGGTGAATGCTGCCAGTAGTGACCTTTCAAAATTTGCATCTATGGCCTCTGCAACTGTCTTGCCACCTCAAGAAGAGAAGAAGATTCAAGTCAAGAAACCATCTGTATGTTTCAAAAAGCAAACTGCTAATGGAATACTACAATGGTCTACAAACAAAGGTCACATACTGCTGCCAAGTAATCATGTAAAAAGAATCAAGTTCAAGCAAGCTGCAAGGAAATCAAAGCCAACCATATCAAAAACCCTGACAATCTATCCAGGCCTAAAACTCCAACCACTAGATGAAGATTATGATGTAGACCAACTGCAATTTTTGCAAGCTCAAAGAATCTATCATGTTGCCATTGTTGATAATTGCCTTGAGATTAAATATTCGGATGGAAGGGAGGAGAAATTCAAACAAGGAGGATGTCAACACTGGGGCAAGCTATATGACATAGAGAGAATCATTGCACTGTTGAGCTCAGAAGATAAAGTGGAGAGAGTATGGAAACTGGAGCTAATTGATTTTGTGAAAATGAAGAGAGATCATGAAGAAAAAGTCAGAAAAGAGTGTTTTGAGAAATGGCTGGCAAGGGAGAAAGAAATTGAGAGACTGGAAAGTGAAGCAGAAAAGCTGAGGAAAAAGGGTTTGTGTAGAGTTCAGTTCAACCCCTACATGGTAAAGTATAGGAGGAGGAATGGAAATCAAGTCAACATCAGAATGAATCTACTCAACCACTATCCTGCAAATATTCTGGAACCAGTACTTGAAGATTTCAAAGACTCAATTTTGCTTGAAGAATTGGATGCTATGGCAGAAATAATAAAAGCTATGGATGAGAATACAAGGAAGGAGAAAGAAAGAAGAGAGAAAGAATATGATGAATTTCAAGCCAAAGCTATGGAAAGGGAATCAAAAGACAATGGCTAGTTCTTCATCATAGGCTGTAAGATTACTCACTCTGTAGTTCTATCCAAATTGCTGATGGAAATTCATACCTGTACTGTCAAGTTTTATCTTTATGTATGATAGGCTTGTTATCAGACATGAAATTGTGACTAAGAGTCTTACTCACAATTTGGGGGAGATTGTTAGTCACAGAGGCATGCCTGAATACATCTAATAACAAGCCTAAGTATGTGTGATGCTATGCATTACCTACATGACCTCTTAACTGAGGGAACCTCTAGTTGTAGAGTTTCTATTTGTTCCGTACTTGTAATAGGCATCAAATTCTATCTGTGTAACTGTACCTACTAAGTCAAGAATAAAGCTTGAAAGAAGTTCTAAGGTTCATGCCTCAAGCAAGGGAATGAAGACTGCCAAATAATCACAGTTGGGATTTGAAGAAATGAAGAATTTGCCTAAGTACCAATTCGAGAAGTACATTTGTTTATTCGAGAAGTCTAGCATTCGAGAAGTCTGAAGCTCGATATCTCAGAAGACACTATTCGATATCTCTCAATATGCTATTCGATATCTCAGGGATTCGATATGTCAAAATGCTCTATTCGATATCTCAAGGAGTCCCAGAGAAAAGAGCTATTCGAGAAGTGATTCGATATGTCAAGATAACACTATTCGAGAACTCAGAGTTATCGATCAAGTCAACTCCAGTTCTCGAATCACTTACTTAGTCACTTCTCGAATACATTCTTGAGGACAAAATACTGAAGAATTGTACAAGTCAGAAACCTGCAACAAGCCAGGATACTTTATTTGACTCTGTCCTATAAAGCATGCTGGAAAGCCTACAAAGAAGCTTGGAGAGATAAGACAAGGGACAAGGAGCTGAAGAAGTGGATCTAAACAGGCTTTTCAAAGTCAAATCTGTAGCCGTTTGGACTCTTACTAAAATGAGATAGACAGACTGGAAAGTGCTTTTGTTTTTACCTACCTCATTTGTAGCAAGGGGGTGTATCCATGTCTATAAGGATACAGCCTCACTTCCTTAGCTGTCAAGGTTTTGAAGTTTCTCAAATATATCCAGAAAATATCTCTCTGAGAAAAACGAAGCTGAGAATACTATCATTTGTATTCACAGATTGTAGCAACATCTTAATCTAATAAAATATTAGATTAAAGTGATATTGTGTTGTGTTTGTGTTTAATTATCCGCATCTTCATATCTCACACACTCATCACTTATCTTGCTGCAAAGATTCAAAACCGAAGAAAAACTCAAGAATCCATTCACCCCCCCCCTCTGTATTCTTTTACTGTATTCAATACTCAACAATGTTGCTGGAGGAGAAGAGAAAGGCTGGAGGTGCAATCGTAGTACTACAACATTACTGAAAATAAGTACAATATCATAATAGAATTTTTGTTCCAATCTAAATTAGGTCGCTCCAAATGCTTTGTAATGACAAAAAGGGCCATTAAAGAAATAAAGAAGATTAAAAAAATGAAGGATAATACTGTTTACCAAAAACACAGGTCTCCGCAAGAAGCTCACTTATTCACTTTTATCTTCAAATAATGTATGATTACAACAAATTATAAAAATGACATTTTCCACTACCTATTCTCTCTCAAAAAGCCAACTAAACTGAAAAAGGGAAAAGTTAATGCTTTTATATTTTAATATGGAGCTCAAGTGAAAGTGCTAAATATGAGATTATATATGAAGTGAAATTGAACGTGAGTAAAGAAGATATTTAGAGCATAAATAGGAGCAATGTTGCCTGACCTAGAGGGTGAGGCTTGTGACGTGGGTCTGAGCTTCTAAGTATGCTATTTCATAGTCCCTTCGGAGACATCCGATAAAAAGTATGCTATTCCATAAGACCTTCTAATACGTAGCATGTCTACCCCATGAACCTTAAGTTGAACAAATCCATAAAGAACATAAACTTGATTGAAAACAAAATAATGTCTATAAGTATCAAATTGAGTCCCAAGATTATTTACAAATAACATGGTCTGTACTGTATCAATGTTATTAACTGGTAATCTTTCCAACTACCTTTGTTATTATGACATGTAAAATCGAAAATTGAAAGGCCAAGCAAATATTTTAAAGGTACTCTAAGAACCCCAAATTTTGGATATAATTAAAACTTTTTATTTAGTAATGATAAAATGAGGAACAATGATTCCGACAACAAGGTCACCAGCTCTAATGAATGGTGGTTTCAAAGAACAATGATTGTAATGAATGGATATTGCTTTGGACAATGATCCTGATGCATTGGTATATTGTCAGAATAGAGTAATTCGATGGTTGAGGACCTAGATAAGAATAATCTACCATCCAGGAAGGAGCTAATGGATCCTTGAAGGGAAATGAGTACGTGCATAGTGTTTCCCATACGTGCATAGTATTTCCCGTACGTGCATAGTATTTCCCGTACGTGCATAGTGTTTCCTGTACGTGCATAGTAATTTGGTGGATGAATAGTGATTTTGTAAGTTGGAAAACTTTTCACTCCACCCTATGTACGGGACGTGATATGGATGTTTCGAAGTCATATTAGTAATACGCGGAGGAAATAAGTGAATGCAGAGACGATCAGAATTCAGAAATTCCAAATTCTTTTCGGTATAATATTTGACCGGACAGTGGATTAAATATTATTATAATCCAAGAATTGAGATATTAACTTTGAGGATTTGATATTTTGGGATGTTATTATATTGATTTAAGAATGAAGGTAGGAAACCACTAAGGAGTGGTTATGGCTACAATGTAATAATTGATATTTGGAAAGAATGAATGGAATTCGACTTTATTATTTCTATGTCTTGAAGAATGCTAAAGGGTAACAACATAGGTAAGAATAATCTATCTTATAAGGGAATAAGATATTGCAATTTCAAGCAGGAGAATATTCTCATGTCATCCAGATCGGTAACGATTAATCCAGTAGTTCCGTAAAAAGGATAAGGAACGATCGAAAGAGAATACGGACAATTGTACCACCCTAAGAGAACAAGTAAAGAATACAGAATGAATAGTGTTTTGGTGGGAGTATATAATAATATGAGACGACACTATATAGAAGCATTCGGAACGGATTTCCGAGTTCGTATTAGTGATCCAGGGGGAAAATAAGTGTATGTAAAAGCTGTCGGATTCTGAAAAACCGCACTTTTATTTTCTCCGAGAGTTCCCTGGACACTGATAGCCTCAAGTATTTAACGAATGGATTTAAAGAATATAAATTGGAAAGTTAGAATGAAAGATGGAGAATGAAAGTATTAATATTAAAAAGGATTCCCGGTAAACCCTAATTAGAAATCCGTGAAATATTCCTACGAACGATCAATGAATTGAGCAATAACCGGACAAAGAGACAAGCAGAGGGCCAAGAGGTATGATGAGCTAGTGGAAGGTGACATAATCACTTTATGCAAGATAAGATCAAAGAGACCAAGATAGTTACAAAGCTAACTAGCAATCTTAGCAATCAAACCAAGTACTTAGCATGCTTTCTCATCCTACCACACCAAATTAAACACTTGTCCACCAAGATGATGTATGCCATGACCTAGTACCTTTAATAAAGCAACTTTATGTTAGATATTTTCCTAATAATGCAAGAGAGCAAGCAACCAAGGCAAAGAACACAAACTCTCTCAAGAATAAGCCATTCGGCTATTTCCTTAATTCAAAATCCAAAGTCCAAGCTCCCACCATCATTTGATCTTGTAATTTTTAAGGTGAGTTCTATATTTCAAGAAAGTAATCTCCTAGAAATTTCAAGTTCAAACTCCATGTTTTCCATTTTCAAAGAAATCATCAAAGACTAGGGTGAATAGTGATTTTCAAGAACAACTCTTGATTTTCTTGATTTCTAGGATGATCTAAGCTTGGTTATGGGTATACAAGGACTATGCAAAGCTTAGCAAGGTCTTTACACACTCCAAGGAAGGTATAAATCTCTTGAAACCCTAACCCTTGTTTGAGATTTAAGCATGTTTATGATAGTTATAACTTAGTTATGGTTATGTTAAGATTATAAGCATGATTATGTATGGATTTTGGATTAATGATGTAAATAGCTAGATGAACGGAAAGGCATTGCTTGGCCTCGGTTCATGTATATAAGTCATGTATATGTTGTTTGGGTTGGATACTATGTTTATGGGAAGATTCGAAATTGGTAGAAATTCGATTTACAGCCGTTATAATGCCCGATTTTGCAATACCATGTTTTGTATGCCATTTTCCATGTCGAACCCCTACTGTCCAGAGACCTTATCTGCCATGATAGGATAGGTAATGTTCTAAGATTCGTTTTGATATAAAGATCACGTGAAACGGACTTACGGTTTAGGATTTATGACCAAATTACTAAAAGTAGTTCGAATCCGTAAACGAAAGTTCGTAACTGTAATTGAACCCTCGTAAAATATGTAACGTCATGGCGAATCTTGGTAAATAAATACTAGAGGTAAAAAGGAAGGTGTGAAAGAAAACCGTATGTCAAAAGGATCATTTTTCGATTTATTAAAAATGTTCGAGTCGAGGTTAAACGCGAACGAACCCCTAAAAGACGACTCTTTTATAACTTCGGTAAAACACTTAGAAAACGGGCGATAAAACTCGGAGTATAGTATTGGTTCGTAACGATCGATCTTAGTACTCATATGACTTAAGTATGTCCCAAGTATAAGTACAATGACATGTCGTATTAACGAACGAATGTCGGGTCGGATCAGTGATAAAAGTAATCCACTAAAAGGGGTATAACGAAATAACTCGAGAACGTGTTTCGAATTAGGTATAACTTAACTTTTAATATGTTAATTGATTAATCCCGAATGCCTTGGCTATTTATAGATCACCAAGCTGAACCGGGACCCGCTACCACTACCCCTTACCGTACTCGACTACCAGGCAAGTTTCAATTCCCTTCTTTTAGGCTGTTGTTGTGATTGAATATATATATATATATATATATATATATATATGATTGCTGATATACATATGCCATTGCATGCATGCCTACTTTCAAGTTGAATTGATATACTTGTTCCCTGAATGTTATTGTTGGCTTATAAGCTAGATAGTTATATATCAGTTATAAGCCGGTTATTGTAAGACCCTCATAGAAGGGCGTATACATCTTATTAATCAAAAATAGACCGGGAGTCAATATTCCTTGATATATCGAGATTACCTCGGAGGAAAATATTTAAGTAAATATTTTCTATTATTTGGGCGACGAATATTATTTGAATATTCGTTCGAAACTAATTATTTTAACGATCCTTACTTCAAATAATTATTTGAACGTAACTATTCAACGAATTATATTTCTCAATAATCATTCAGAGTCGAATTGATTATCGATTATTATTTCGAATATTCTTCTAAAGATGAGACTACTAAATGAATATTATTTGGATATTCTTTTAGAATATTATTTTATTAAATAAATATTACTTTTGAATATTCATTTAAATTCCTAATTAAATTATGAATATTACCTTAAATATTCTTTTCAAGTCTTATTAATTAATGAATATTGTTTTGAGTATTCATTTAAATATTTATTTATTCAATAAATATTCTCCTGATATTTCTTCAGGGATTATTTTGAGAAATACTCTGATTAAAGATATTATTTCATATTCCCAAATATTTTAACTCAATAAATATTCTCTGAATATTTATTCCATACTTAGAATAATGTCGATAAGGTTTATCTTCTTCGATTATTACAGAAAATATCTCGGAGTCATATTATTATAAATCTTATATCAAGAAAGGTTCTCAGACATCATTCTTCTTTGAGTCTATCTCCTTAATAATAAGGGAACCTTACTTGGAAAATGTTATTTATCTTGTCGACTTCCCGGTCATAAAGTATTCCCTTCACCCGCAACTCGGGTGCTGTTGACTTATTAAGTCGTTGCTTACCTTCTCATCTTTCGAGGGGTAAGATTACTGGAACAAGTTGATATCCGTTACCAAGTAATAGCTTGGGAGTTATTGGTAAATTTTCCTTTCCAACTAGATACGACTACTTTGTGGAGTCTTATCAACAAGTATTATACTTGGGGAAAGGGGGACGAACGTTACATTCAGAATCATGAATTCTATTTGAACTAGGAGTCGTGTAAGAGGCCGAGTAGCGCCGGTCCATCCCCTTTGGCCCAACCGTTGGTCGGGGAGAGCTAGTAAGGCGGTATACAAGTAAAGCCGTCAGTTCTTCCTTCTACCGGTAGTAAATCTAAATTGAGCTGTACGATCTCGACTGATCATCAAGATTGGAACAGCGGGCGCGGTGAATACTCCATCATTGGTTCATCATCCAAATTTATTTATTTCCTGCAACATGATTACTGTTGGCAGAGTTGGAAAAGGGTCATAACTGGAATTGCAACCTTTTCTTGCAAGTTCCTCTTCTTAATAACAATAAGAATATCTCGCTTACTTTGATGTAGCAGATATTTCTACAAACAAATACTTTAAGTTACCTTGTAACTTCATCGTTCGTATTATACTGGCATCATTTCCGTAAATGCATGGCATATGGTTTGAAAGATACTTTTGAACTGTTTTACATTATCGTTCAGTTATATATTATTGTTGGTGGGCTATTGCTCACCCTTGCTTTATTATTATATCACAACAACAGCTAGACCAGATGACTCGCACAAGGCGCACTCGACGCGGGCGAGGACGATGAGACTACCAGAGCTGAAGAAGAAGCTATTGGTAGGGTATATTTATTCTTTCAAGTACCAAAAATATGGTCTAGTATGACTTATGTAAATGGATGGCAAAGAGTATGTATTTATATTGAAATTCTTTTGGATTGTAAGAACTCATAATGCGATTAATAAAAATTTGATTGTTACTCTGATTTCATCTATGGGACTATAACGGGTGTGTTTTATATTGTTGTGTTGGGTTATAGAGACGTAATTTATTTTATGTTAAGGAAAGTTCAATTGTTGTGGACAGAATTGGAAACCGTAACCACCGGATCCCGGACCCCGGATCTGGGGGTGTTACAGAAGTGGTATCAGAGCGTACGTTATAAACCCCAGAGATGAGGTGACGTTAAAACAATAAATTCAATAAGATAATAAGAACTCTTGCCAAGTTCATAGTCGGACTACTTAATGTAGTGATGACATATAAAACCCTTATGGGAACTCGTAAGTATAATGATAGTAACTTAGCTCGATATCGTATCGACGAGTAAGGCGACAGACCTTGAGGCATACGAGCAGCAGCGCGATGATGCTTTATATGCTGAAGATCAGCGGGTAATTCGATGGAGTACCCTATTGGAGACCCGGAAGAGGTTCCAGTAGATAAGGAAAAATCCTGTTAGGATAAGGAGCTTACCCTTGAGGAATGAGGGTTGCAGCCAGAACAACTGTGATGATTAAAGTATAGTGCTCAGAAAAGGGAGCATAAAGAACTGAGTTATTAGCAAGAGAACTGAAGATTCATGTTGGATTCATAGCCGGACTACCAGATGTAGTACCAGCAAGAAAGAAGGATTGGAAGAATTACTTGAGATCTTATACGGAAATAGATGAGAATCCTTAGAGATTTTCATCTTAACAAAGAAAGAGCTAGAGGGATGTATGATTATCAAAGACATCGATTTAGGGCGAGGAGCAGAGTCCCTAGGAATAGTTGAGAAGGAGGCAGTAAGTGCCATATCATTTGATAAATGAATTAGTATGAATATGGTCAGTAATAAGTCGCCAGGAGAAGGCAGGTGTCGTAGGTTGTAAATTATGGAACCAAATTGAGGTTAATAAGGTGGTTTTATTAAGGAAAATGTTCATTTTATGAATGAATCATTTAGAAAGTAAAGACATTGGGAAGTGATAGCATGATTGGGTAAAGTTATATAAGGAAGTAGTAAGCAAGACAATGATCTCAGAACCTACCGGAAGATAAGACCAGTGAGTCAAGATGAACTCGTAATGAGACTACTGCCAGAGACTGAGTATAGAGTTAATTCAACTCAGTTAAATGATGAACCAGAAACGTTAGATGCATGTGATTCAGAGGAATATTAAATTCCTTCTTCTCTTTGAATGGATTATAGTAGTTACCTTAAGTTTACTCCGACACGGAATTATAATAGATCAAGTAATACGATCAGCAGTTAAAGAGAAAAATGTGAGAAAATCTTCCTGGAGCTAAAAGGTGAAATTGGTAATGACCAAGAGCTGGCATTGCTTAATGGAAAAAGGAGACTTTGTGCTTCCAATGACGCTTCGCATAAAGGGTTAGGTAGACCGACATTTGGTAGTATTGAATATTAGGACGTTGTGACAGGTTTCAGTTTGAAACTATTGATTCCCTTCTAAGGGATGGATATAATTGATTCCTCTCCAGTGGGTAAACTTCCAATCTGATGATGATTATTTCGTTAACTATGACTGCTTATGATTCCACCTGCTTGGAGGTTCATAGAACTATTCTTCAGGTTTCGAAACTGGTCTCCTTAATGTTACCAGTAGGTGGGTAGATTGATCAAAATTTCCCTGAGTCTGGAAAGGAATTCGGTGAATTTCGGCAAACCTTGTCTTTCTGATTATCAGAGAATGTCATGGAAGAGAGTAAAAATTGGAACAAACCCTGTGATTTGGGTAAGGATGCTGTAAAATGGGTCAGTAAACGGACCCTGAGCATTACAATCGACGGTAGTGATAAAATGATGAAGTGAGATTGGACGAAAATAGGAAATGTAAGTAAGAAACCAGCCGGACTGAGAAATTCCAGGATTGACTTAAATGAAAAGGCTGTTATGCCAGGAATGGTAAGCTTGTGTGGCACGCAGGATTGATAAGAATAGTTGAAAAGATAAAAGTGGAGGACAGGTGACCGGAGACGGTGCCGAGTAGTCGATTAAGACTTATATGGAGTAAAGTTTTGGAAAGGTAGAAAGGTATCAAAGAAGAAGGCACTATGCCGGCAATTGCTAGAAAAGTAATGCTATTAGCCAACCCCTAAAATCATATATTTTTATGTGTGGCCAGTTGAGGCCAAGTCACAACGGACTATAAAGTGACTAGACCAGCAATGAAAAGACAAAGCAGGGTTGCTTCTAAGAAAGCACCGACTGCAAGGGCTTCTGATATAAAGGAAACATTAATGAGATCGTTTGAATCTTCTGCCGAACAACCCATGTTTTGATTGGGAATTCACTAGACCTTTTTGGGATGGGGTCACCCGTACTAAAGTGACTCATGTGTATATGGTTGTCCAAGATCTCGAGTAAAATGGAAGTATAGTGACTTGAGATGTATGATGTTAGGGTATCATGAATACCATAAATATATTATGACGGAGGAAAGTAAACAATGAAGGTATATGAAGAGGGTATAGAAAAGGTCAGAAATTGAACAGTATGCTGTAGGAATTTTGTCTGAGGCAAGTACCTTTGCGAAGAACGATAAGCACTAAGAGATTCACGTGGAACTCGACCAATATCTTCCAGAACATCCTTGCTACCATTAACAAGTTCGGTAAGAGAAGAGATTGGCATACGTTGCCTTTTTGGAAGGCCAAATAGGCTGACAACTATCTGAAAGAAGAGGGTGGCATTAAACCACCGATCGATTATCAAATGAGAATGATTGAAAAGAGACCTTTATTAAGGATACATGATCTGATTGCCAATTATAAGATGCAAGAATTCCTTGGCAGTTGAATTAAGGATAGGATATCCATAAATTAAGACAAACCATGGGGAATGCACAAAGGGGTGGCATTAACCCTAATAACGACATTATGACTTCAGATGATATGAGCTGGACTTGCTAAGGCAACAGTGATCGGTAAGGATTATTAAAAAGAGTTCTGGAAAGAACATAGATAGAATTATTAGAGTATTGATCAATGACATTTTGATATACCCGGTACCCAGAAAATACCGGAGGAATGGTAAGGATGGCCTACGAAACCTTACAAGGAAAAAGGGTAATATTCCGAACTTCAAAAATGGAAGTTTGGTAAGGAATGTATGACATCGTAACAATAATGCCAGATGAGGCATGTATGAAACCCTGAGGAAGTATGGGTTGAACCTATAAAGGTTGAGATTATCCTAAGATAAAGAAAGAACTAAGAAAAGAAGTATCCTAAGTAGGATTGGGAATAAACGTGATAAAGTTCCCACGGGTAGGTGGAAGCAATGACTTATGGAAATGACTGATAGTTATATTTTCTCCTTCAGCAGAGCTTAAGGGAGAATGCTTTAACCCAACAGTGATGGGAATGAGGTAGAAAAACTTGAGCTGGAATGTACCCAGAAAACATGGGTTACAAGAAATCATTATCATCAAGAAAGGCCAATGAGGTGGCCGACAATCTAAGTATAAAGGAATAATTACAAATGTTCATACCGAAGAAACAGGATGATATTTGGAAGGACCTTGAAGGTCATATCGGAATGGAGGAATTTACATTCCTTCTGATGACTGTGCAAGAATTAACAGTAATAATAGTTTAAGTAAAGATTCAATTCCTGAAGGAGTCTTAAGCATATTACGTACCTTAGAAGGTCCCGTTTTGAGGCAAACCAGGACCATGGTACAAAATTGATGAAGTAAACCGTTAAGTTTCCAGTCTTTTATGGAAGATGCATAAGTGATAGTTTCATCAACCGGACCTAGCTGCGATGCTTGAAACTCTTCTGCAATTCTATCTGCTTCACGTTATATCTACATCAAGTTCAGGAAGTGTTCCTTATGGATAAGGAATAATGATTACTTTGTCTCCCTAAGGGATTTGAAACCCGTAGGGTTAGCTATTAACGCACTACGTAAACAACAAGCGATGGTGATTCTTCTAAGAAAGGAGATGACAACGTAAGGATAAAGAAAGTGCTGCTATTGATAAGCTAAATGGCATGTTGATGAATGACAAGCAAGTTTGTGTTAGTGTACTTCTGCACAAACAAGATAGAGAATATGAGGTTGATAATTCGTGATGCTAAACGTATTCCCGTAGAAAGAATTAATGAGACTTGGAGGGAAGGGCGGTTGAGCCCAAGACTTATTGGGCCACTTGAGAGTTTAAAGTGTTCGGACGGCGGTATTCGAGTCATCCTTACCCCCAAAATTATAGCACGGTCATAACGGGTTTTCATGTGGCCAGGCTACGCCAGTAAAATGCAGATGTTCAACAGATGATAGGAGTACGAGCATGTAGATATACGACCTGGTCTGACTTACGAAAGACAACCTGTGGAAAACCACGGATAGAAAAGAACAAGTAATGAGAAACAAGGTTGGCAGAAGTAGATTATATGAATCTAAGTTAAAGGAATCGGGCTAGATTCATTTCGGAAAGTTTAAATTGAAATAACGTGATGATTATAGAATAAATGAGACGGAATACCGATAAGGAGGTACCAAGTGCAAAAAGGTGTCTCAATAAAGAGGTGAAGGTGAAAGTAAATAATAGAAATGAGTAAGAATCAGCTAATAAGAAGGATGTGATTGATAAAGAAAAGGCTGGGGAAGCAACTATGGAATGAGAAGCAAGGAATGTTATGAATGGGTTTTCTAATGAATTCTCAGGATGACAACCTGATAGTGTCAATATTATAGTTATGAAAAAGCTAGTAACATGATATGGGATGTCAGTAATAATGATGTCAAGTGAGAAATCTAAGATTTAACCTGAAAGGTTGAAGGATTTCCCGAATGTGAGTATCGCTAAGATTGAACAAGAGTATTTGTCCATAGAATAATGGACAAAGCAGCAAGATATGTTGACACGTGAGATTGCGATCAAATAGTATTGGATATAATTATGATTAATTTCTTCTTTGATAAACCTCTATAGTTCAGAGGTAAATTCTGAGTATGATATTCTACAATCATGAAAGATTTCTATAATCCTTTAGAACTCTTTTCTCTTCTTCTCTCTTATTCATCTTCTTTATGAATTGAGAAGAACAACCCTTTTAGGAGGGGAGGTACTGCTACGTGACTATCTGTCTATGTGATAGAAGTCTAAGTGGAATGCCATGACTTGTTTAATTGCTTGGCAAGTACTAAAGGCTGGCCCCCTTCTGTACTAACTATGCAATATAACAAATGTTCAATTGATCATAGTGATCTCTCAATAAATCTTCCACTTCTCTATATTGATCGAGATTGCGAAGATTAAAGCGATCAGGAAATGCACAGTACGAGCGAGGTTACCTCCGAATCGTAGGGTGATAGTGATACCAATGTTACTGCAGGTATCAATAAGGATAAGACTGAGTAAGAGTATAACCCGGATAGTGAGTTGTACGAAAAGTAGCAACGTTGATGGAAAAAGGATAAAGTATGAATTGTAGCACTAGAATATGTGTTGAGGAAGAGTAGAACGACTAAGAATTGACCGGGAAGCTAAAGAGTGAACGGCAGGCAAACGACTCTTTGCTTCCTACCTGATTCCGGGACGGAATCCTTTTAAGGAGGGGAGACTGTAAGAACCCCAAATTTTGGATATAATTAAAACTTTTTATTTAGTAATGATAAAATGAGGAACAATGATTCCGACAACAAGGTCACCAGCTCTAATGAATGGTGGTTTCAAAGAACAATGATTGTAATGAATGGATATTGCTTTGGACAATGATCCTGAGGCATTGGTATATTGTCAGAATAGAGTAATTCGATGGTTGAGGACCTAGATAAGAATAATCTACCATCCAGGAAGGAGCTAATGGATCCTTGAAGGGAAATGAGTACGTGCATAGTGTTTCCCATACGTGCATAGTATTTCCCGGACGTGCATAGTATTTCCCGTACGTGCATAGTGTTTCCTGTACGTGCATAGTAATTTGGTGGATGAATAGTGATTTTGTAAGTTGGAAAACTTTTCACTCCACCCTATGTACGGGACGTGATATGGATGTTTCGAAGTCATATTAGTAATACGCGGAGGAAATAAGTGAATGCAGAGACGATCGGAATTCAGAAATTCCAAATTCTTTTCGGTATAATATTTGACCGGACAGTGGATTAAATATTATTATAATCCAAGAATTGAGATATTAACTTTGAGGATTTGATATTTTGGGATGTTATTATATTGATTTAAGAATGAAGGTAGGAAACCACTGAGGAGTGGTTATGGCTACAATGTAATAATTGATATTTGGAAAGAATGAATGGAATTCGACTTTATTATTTCTATGTCTTGAAGAATGCTAAAGGGTAACAACATAGGTAAGAATAATCTATCTTATAAGGGAATAAGATATGGCAATTTCAAGCAGGAGAATATTCTCATGTCATCCAGATCGGTAACGATTAATCCAGTAGTTCCGTAAAAAGGATAAGGAACGATCGAAAGAGAATACGGACAATTGTACCACCCTAAGAGAACAAGTAAAGAATACAGAATGAATAGTGTTTTGGTGGGAGTATATAATAATATAAGACGACACTATATAGAAGCATTCGGAACGGATTTCCGAGTTCGTATTAGTGATCCAGGGGGAAAATAAGTGTATGTAAAAGCTGTCGGATTCTGAAAAACCGCACTTTTATTTTCTCCGAGAGTTCCCTGGACACTGATAGCCTCAAGTATTTAACGAATGGATTTAAGGAATATAAATTGGAAAGTTAGAATGAAAGATGGAGAATGAAAGTATTAATATTAAAAAGGATTCCCGGTAAACCCTAATTAGAAATCCGTGAAATATTCCTACGAACGATCAATGAATTGAGCAATAACCGGACAAAGAGACAAGCAGAGGGCCAAGAGGTATGATGAGCTAGTGGAAGGTGACATAATCACTTTATGCAAGATAAGATCAAAGAGACCAAGCTAGTTACAAAGCTAACTAGCAATCTTAGCAATCAAACCAAGTACTTAGCATGCTTTCTCATCCTACCACACCAAATTAAACACTTGTCCACCAAGATGATGTATGCCATGACCTAGTACCTTTAATAAAGCAACTTTATGTTAGATATTTTCCTAATAATGCAAGAGAGCAAGCAACCAAGGCAAAGAACACAAACTCTCTCAAGAATAAGCCATTCGGCTATTTCCTTAATTCAAAATCCAAAGTCCAAGCTCCCACCATCATTTGATCTTGTAATTTTTAAGGTGAGTTCTATATTTCAAGAAAGTAATCTCCTAGAAATTTCAAGTTCAAACTCCATGTTTTCCATTTTCAAAGAAATCATCAAAGACTAGGGTGAATAGTGATTTTCAAGAACAACTCTTGATTTTCTTGATTTCTAGGATGATCTAAGCTTGGTTATGGGTATACAAGGACTATGCAAAGCTTAGCAAGGTCTTTACACACTCCAAGGAAGGTATAAAGCTCTTGAAACCCTAACCCTTGTTTGAGATTTAAGCATGTTTATGATAGTTATAACTTAGTTATGGTTATGTTAAGATTATAAGCATGATTATGTATGGATTTTGGATTAATGATGTAAATAGCTAGATGAACGGAAAGGCATTGCTTGGCCTCAGTTCATGTATATAAGTCATGTATATGTTGTTTGGGTTGGATACTATGTTTATGGGAAGATTCGAAATTGGTAGAAATTCGATTTACAGCCGTTAGAATGCCCGATTTTGCAATACCATGTTTTGTATGACATTTTCCATGTCGAACCCCTACTGTCCAGAGACCTTATCTGCCATGATAGGATAGGTAATGTTCTAAGCTTCGTTTTGATATAAAGATCACGTGAAATGGACTTACGGTTTAGGATTTATGATCAAATTACTAAAAGTAGTTCGAATCCGTAAACGAAAGTTCGTAACTGTAATTGAACCCTCGTAAACTATGTAACGTCATGGAGAATCTTGGTAAATAAATACTAGAGGTAAAAAGGAAGGTGTGAAAGAAAACCGTATGTCAAAAGGATCATTTTTCGATTTATTAAAAATGTTCGAGTCGAGGTTAAACGCGAACGAACCCCTAAAAGACGACTCTTTTATAACTTCGGTAAAACACTTAGAAAACGGGCGATAAAACTCGGAGTATAGTATTGGTTCGTAACTATCGACCTTAGTACTCATATGACTTAAGTATGTCCCAAGTATAAGTACAATGACATGTCGTATTAACGAACGAATGTCGGGTCGGATCAGTGATAAAAGTAATCCACTAAAAGGGGTATAACGAAATAACTCGAGAACGTGTTTCGAATTAGGTATAACTTAACTTTTAATATGTTAAGTGATTAATCCCGAATGCCTTGGCTATTTATAGATCACCAAGCTGAACCGGGACCCGCTACCACTACCCCTTACCGTACTCGACTACCAGGCAAGTTTCAATTCCCTTCTTTTAGGCTGTTGTTATGATTGAATACATATATATATATATATATGATTGCTGATATACATATGCCATTGAATGCATGCCTACTTTCAAGTTGAATTGATATACTTGTTCCCTGAATGTTATTGTTGGCTTATAAGCTAGATAGTTATATATCAGTTATAAGCCGGTTATTGTAAGACCCTCATAGAAGGGCGTATACATCTTATTAATCAAAAATAGACCGGGAGTCAATATTCCTTGATATATCGAGATTACCTCGGAGGAAAATATTTAAGTAAATATTTTCTATTATTTGGGCGACGAATATTATTTGAATATTCGTTCGAAACTAATTATTTTAACGATCCTTACTTCAAATAATTATTTGAACGTAACTATTCAACGAATAATATTTCTCAATAATCATTCAGAGTCGAATTGATTATCGATTATTATTTCGAATATTCTTCTAAAGATGAGACTACTAAATGAATATTATTTGGATATTCTTTTAGAATATTATTTTATTAAATAAATATTACTTTTGAATATTCATTTAAATTCCTAATTAAATTATGAATATTACCTTAAATATTCTTTTCAGGTCTTATTAATTAATGAATATTGTTTTGAGTATTCATTTAAATATTTATTTATTCAATAAATATTCTCCTGATATTTCTTCAGGGATTATTTTGAGAAATACTCTGATTAAAGATATTCTTTCATATTCCCAAATATTCTTTAAATATTTTAACTCAATAAATATTCTCTGAATATTTATTCCATACTTAGAATAATGTCGATAAGGTTTATCTTCTTCGATTATTACAGAAAATATCTCGGAGTCATATTATTATAAATCTTATATCAAGAAAGGTTCTCAGACATCATTCTTCTTTGAGTCTATCTCCTTAATAATAAGGGAACCTTACTTGGAAAATGTTATTTATCTTGTCGACTTCCCGGTCATAAAGTATTCCCTTCACCCGCAACTCGGGTGCTGTTGACTTATTAAGTCGTTGCTTACCTTCTCATCTTTCGAGGGGTAAGATTACTGGAACAAGTTGATATCCGTTACCAAGTAATAGCTTGGGAGTTATTGGTAAATTTTCCTTTCCAACTAGATACGACTACTTTGTGGAGTCTTATCAACAAGTATTATACTTGGGGAAAGGGGGACGAACGTTACATTCAGAATCATGAATTCTATTTGAACTAGGAGTCGTGTAAGAGGCCGAGTAGCGCCGGTCCATCCCCTTTGGCCCAACCGTTGGCCGGGGAGAGCTAGTAAGGCGGTATACAAGTAAAGCCGTCAGTTCTTCCTTCTACCGGTAGTAAATCTAAATTGAGCTGTACGATCTCGACTGATCATCAAGATTGGAACAGCGGGCGTGGTGAATACTCCATCATTGGTTCATCATCCAAATTTATTTATTTCCTGCAACATGATTACTGTTGGCAGAGTTGGAAAAGGGTCATAACTGGAATTGCAACCTTTTCTTGCAAGTTCCTCTTCTTAATAACAATAAGAATATCTCGCTTACTTTGATGTAGCAGATATTTCTACAAACAAATACTTTAAGTTACCTTGTAACTTCATCGTTCGTATTATACTGACATCATTTCCGTAAATGCATGGCATATGGTTTGAAAGATACTTTTGAACTGTTTTACATTATCGTTCAGTTATATATTATTGTTGGTGGGCTATTGCTCACCCTTGCTTTATTATTATATCACAACAACAGCTAGACCAGATGACTCGCACAAGGCGCACTCGACGCGGGCGAGGACGATGAGACTACCAGAGCTGAAGAAGAAGCTATTGGTAGGGTATATTTATTCTTTCAAGTACCAAAAATATGGTCTAGTATGACTTATGTAAATGGATGGCAAAGAGTATGTATTTATATTGAAATTCTTTTGGATTGTAAGAACTCATAATGCGATTAATAAAAATTTGATTGTTACTCTGATTTCATCTCTGGGACTATAACGGGTGTGTTTTATATTGTTGTGTTGGGTTATAGAGACGTAATTTATTTTATGTTAAGGAAAGTTCAATTGTTGTGGACAGAATTGGAAACCGTAACCACCGGATCCCGGACCCCGGATCTGGGGGTGTTACAGAAGTGGTATCAGAGCGTACGTTATAAACCCCAGAGATGAGGTGACGTTAAAACAATAAATTCAATAATATAATAAGAACTCTTGCCAAGTTCATAGTCGGACTACTTAATGTAGTGATGACATATAAAACCCTTATGGGAACTCGTAAGTATAATGATAGTAACTTAGCTCGATATCGTATCGACGAGTAAGGCGACAGACCTTGAGGCATACGAGCAGCAGCGCGATGATGCTTTATATGCTGAAGATCAGCGGGTAATTCGATGGAGTACCCTATTGGAGACCCGGAAGAGGTTCCAGTAGATAAGGAAAAATCCTGTTAGGATAAGGAGCTTACCCTTGAGGAATGAGGGTTGCAGCCAGAAAAACTGTGATGATTAAAGTATAGTGCTCAGAAAAGGGAGCATAAAGAACTGAGTTATTAGCAAGAGAACTGAAGATTCATGTTGGATTCATAGCCGGACTACCAGATGTAGTACCAGCAAGAAAGAAGGATTGGAAGAATTACTTGAGATCTTATACGGAAATAGATGAGAATCCTTAGAGATTTTCATCTTAACAAAGAAAGAGCTAGAGGGATGTATGATTATCAAAGACATCGATTTAGGGCGAGGAGCAGAGTCCCTAGGAATAGTTGAGAAGGAGGCAGTAAGTGCCATATCATTTGATAAATGAATTAGTATGAATATGGTCAGTAATAAGTCGCCAGGAGAAGGCAGGTGTCGTAGGTTGTAAATTATGGAACCAAATTGAGGTTAATAAGGTGGTTTTATTAAGGAAAATGTTCATTTTATGAATGAATCATTTAGAAAGTAAAGACATTGGGAAGTGATAGCATGATTGGGTAAAGTTATATAAGGAAGTAGTAAGCAAGACAATGATCTCAGAACCTACCGGAAGATAAGACCAGTGAATCAAGATGAACTCGTAATGAGACAACTGCCAGAGACTGAGTATAGAGTTAATTCAACTCAGTTAAATGATGAACCAGAAACGTTAGATGCATGTGATTCAGAGGAATATTAAATTCCTTCTTCTCTTTGAATGGATTATAGTAGTTACCTTAAGTTTACTCCGACACGGAATTATAACAGATCAAGTAATACGATCAGCAGTTAAAGAGAAAAATGTGAGAAAATCTTCCTGGAGCTAAAAGGTGAAATTGGTAATGACCAAGAGCTGGCATTGCTTAATGGAAAAAGGAGACTTTGTGCTTCCAATGACGCTTCGCATAAAGGGTTAGGTAGACCGACATTTGGTAGTATTGAATATCAGGACGTTGTGACAGGTTTCAGTTTGAAACTATTGATTCCCTTCTAAGGGATGGATATAATTGATTCCTCTCCAGTGGGTAAACTTCAAATCTGATGATGATTATTTCGTTAACTATGACTGCTTATGATTCCACCTGCTTGGAGGTTCATAGAACTATTCTTCAGGTTTCGAAACTGGTCTCCCTAATGTTACCAGTAGGTGGGTAGATTGATCAAAATTTCCCTGAGTCTGGAAAGGAATTCGGTGAATTTCGGCAAACCTTGTCTTTCTGATTATCAGAGAATGTCATGGAAGAGAGTAAAAATTGGAACAAACCCTGTGATTTGGGTAAGGATGCTGTAAAATGGGTCAGTAAACGGACCCTGAGCATTACAATCGACGGTAGTGATAAAATGATGAAGTGAGATTGGACGAAAATAGGAAATGTAAGTAAGAAACCAGCCGGACTGAGAAATTCCAGGATTGACTTAAATGAAAAGGCTGTTATGCCAGGAATGGTAAGCTTGTGTGGCACGCAGGATTGATAAGAATAGTTGAAAAGATAAAAGTGGAGGACAGGTGACCGGAGACGGTGCCGAGTAGTCGATTAAGACTTATATGGAGTAAAGTTTTGGAAAGGTAGAAAGGTATCAAAGAAGAAGGCACTATGCCGGCAATTGCTAGAAAAGTAATGCTATTAGCCAACCCCTAAAATCATATATTTTATGTGTGGCCAGTTGAGGCCAAGTCACAACGGACTATAAAGTGACTAGACCAGCAATGAAAAGAC
Organism: Saposhnikovia divaricata; assembly: GCA_036435485.1. Classification (NCBI taxonomy): domain Eukaryota; kingdom Viridiplantae; phylum Streptophyta; class Magnoliopsida; order Apiales; family Apiaceae; genus Saposhnikovia; species Saposhnikovia divaricata. The sequence continues at coordinate 21,803,307 of JAZHRN010000131.1, forward strand.
AAAGCAGGGTTGCTTCTAAGAAAGCACCAACTGCAAGGGCTTCTGATATAAAGGAAACATTAATGAGATCGTTTGAATCTTCTGCCGAACAACCCATGTTTTGATTGGGAATTCACTAGACCTTTTTGGGATGGGGTCACCCGTACTAAAGTGACTCATGTGTATATGGTTGTCCAAGATCTCGAGTAAAATGGAAGTATAGTGACTTGAGATGTATGATGTTAGGGTATCATGAATACCATGAATATATTATGACGGAGGAAAGTAAACAATGAAGGTATATGAAGAGGGTATAGAAAAGGTCAGAAATTGAACAGTATGCTGTAGGAATTTTGTCTGAGGCAAGTACCTTTGCGAAGAACGATAAGCACTAAGAGATTCACGTGGAACTCGACCAATATCTTCCAGAACATCCTTGCTACCATTAACAAGTTCGGTAAGAGAAGAGATTGGCATACGTTGCCTTTTTGGAAGGCCAAATAGGCTGACAACTATACGGATATTATTCGTTGTATACAAATTTTTATTATATTTTGTTAGTGGTTAGAAGATATGATGTCATATTTTTGGGTTGCAATTAGCAAATAAATTTAATCATGTAATATATTTAATCATTAGATCTAACAGTTCTAATTTTTAACTAAAAATCTAACGGATATTATTCGTTATATAAGAATTTTTATTATATTTTGTTAGTGGTTAGAAGATATGATGTCATATTTTTGGGTATGTATTAATTATTGCAATATTATGTTTTAAATTAAAAGTCAACGTATTTTAATTAGGGAGAAAAAAATTATTGATGGGAAGATATGATATTTTAGGTATTTATAAAAGGTAATATCATCAATTATAAGTAAACATCTTTTAATTGAAAAAGACAATCAACTAATTATCATTAATTATATTATTAATAAAAAAATGAAGGATAATAGTAGAGGTTTAGATTTGGGTTGATCCAATTGGGTCGCTCCAAATGCTGATTAGAGAGAAAAAAATTATTGATTGCAAGATATGATATTTTAGGTATTTATAAAAGGTAATATCATATCAATTATAAGTAAACATCTTTTAATTGAAAAAGGCAATCGGCTAATTATCATTAATTATATTATTAATAAAAAAATGAAGGATAATAGTAGAGGTTTAGATCCCCTCGTTTCTCCTTTATATAAGTGTATAATAGTTCTAATTTTTAACTAAAAATCTAACGGATATTATTCGTTGTATACGAATTTTTATTATATTTTGTTAGTGATATTTAATTTCCACTATTAGTAAAATTTAAAATGCAATTGAGGTGTATATTTAGTTTTCTCGATTAGTAAAAATTTAAAATGCAATTTAGAGAAATTTAATATTTTAATATGTTTTACTTGAAAACAGAAATTGATTAGTTATTAGGAGAAATTTTATTTATAATTAAGTAAGGGTAATTAAGTAAAAACAATAGATACCGACCGACCGACCAACCAATCAACCGACCGGCACCATATAATTGGAAAAATATAGATTTTAGCTAAAGGAAATAGAAAAGGTAACGTTTTTTTTAAAGAAAATTGATTATTTTAATATGTTTTACTTGAAAAAGAAAATTGATTAGTTATTGGGAAATTTTATTATTTATAATTAAGTAAAAATTGATTAGTTATTAGGAGAAATTTTATTTATAATTAAGTAAGGGTAATTAAGTAAAAACAATAGGTACCGACCGACCGACCAACCAACCAACCGACCGACCAAATTTTCAATGTTTTAAAATGCAATTTTAAAGGTAAAGATATTGAAATTGTATATTTAGTTTCCTCGATTAGTAAAAATTTAAAATGCAATTTAGATATTTACTTTACTTCATTAGTAAAGATTTTATAGGCAAAAAATAATGAAACTATATATCTAGTTTCCTCTATTAGTAAAGTTTTAAAATGCAATTGAGATTTTTTTAATCATTGGAATTATTAATTCAAAAATTTGAGAAAATTAAAAAGATGACATAATTTATGTGAAAAAGGTAATTGATTAGTTTATAGTAATTATAATTTAATTATGTTATTTTACTAAATAAATTTGCTCATAGTTTTTAGAAAATGAGAAATTAATGTTGCCCCTGAAATTTCTAGAAAAAAGGGAATTTAATTAGGAAAAATATAAAAGATGATATGTTTTAGTTGAAAAGGTAATCAATTAATTATTATTACTATAATATTATTATTTTATTATTATTAAATAGAATCGCCCGTGATATAATTGGAAAAAGAGATATTTCCGTAAGAGAAAGGAAAAAAAGGTAACGTGTTTGAAAAAGGTAACCGTCCATGATATAATTGGAAAAAGAGAGATTTTAGTTAGAGAAAAGAGAAAAGGTAACGTATTTTGGCTCAAAAAGGTAATTGATTAGTTAATACTAATTATAATATAATTATGTTATTTTATTATACAAAATTGATCGTAGTTTTTAAAAAAAAAAGAAATTTTAGTTAGATAAAATGTAAAAGATGTTATATTTTACCTAAGAAGGAAATTATTTAGTTATTGAAAAATAAAAAAGGTAATATGTTTAACCTGAAAAAGGAAATTGATTAATAAAGGAGAAATTTTAGTTAGATAAATTATAAAAAATATTGTATTTTACCTAAAAAAGGAAATTATTTAGTTTTTGAAAAATAGAAAAGATAATATGTTTAACCTGGAAGGGGAAATTAATCATGTAATATATTTAATCATTAGATCTAACAGTTCTAATTTTTAACTAAAAATCTAACGGATATTATTCGTTTTATACGAATTTTTATTATGTTTTGTTAGTGGTTAGAAGATATGATGTCATATTTTTGTGTATGTATTAATTATTGCAATATTATGTTTTAAATTAAAAGTCAACGTGTTTTAGTTAGAGAGAAAAAAATTATTAATAAAAAAATGAAGGATATAGTAGAGGTTTAGATTTGGGTAAATCCAATTGGGTCGATCCAAATGTTGTGTAAAGATAAAAAATAGTATAGATTTAGATTTGGGTCGATCCAATCTAAATTGGGTCGCTCCAAATGTTGTGTAATGACAAAAAGGGACATCAAAGAAATAAAGAAGATTAGAAAAATAAAGGATTAAAACAGTAATTTTCCTGTGTATTGACAAAAAAGGACATCAAAGAAATAAAGAAGATTAAAAAAATGTAGGATAAAAGCAGTAATTTTCAAAATGCAATACTAACAGACATTAGGAATATATTGATATTGATATTGATTGATTGATATTCTCTTAATATTTATGGTAAGATTATTAATGAAAATTTAAATAAATCTTTTAATTTTGGTATGCTTATTATCAATACATATTATCACATAACAGATATAGAAAATCTAAATAATTTTATTTTTGATTGCATTTGTTATAATATATAAAAATAATATTTTATTAATATTATTTCTTTCAATATTAATTTATTTGATCTTAAATATAAGATTATTTTCTTTGTTTAATCGTTATTATTATGTATCATAATTATTATGAAATTTAAATTTAAACTACAGTGTGCGTAGCACGGGCTAATAATCTAGTAAATTAAATAATGCCATGTGTCATTCGGGAAAAATTTTGGGAATTTTTTCGGGATACGTAGTATTACTCTATGGTAAAAGCTAATAATACAAATTACACAATCCATTACCAAATTTGCTCAAGAAGAAATTTCGAAAGAAACAGTCCATTTTATTCAATTTAAACACACACCCTCTCTTGTCCAGGTTAATTGTTTTCATCTCAATTATCAATGATTAAAAGAATAAAACTTAGAAAAATTAAAAATGTGTAATTTTATTATAAAATTTAATCAGATATGAAACCAAAATCAATCACTTTCTAAAACAACTTAAACGTGTTTTTATGTCATGTAGAATGAATCCAAGTTATCTTTGGCGGAGTCTTATGGAAACTCAGGATACGATGAAACGGGGGGTGCGTAAGAGGATTGGTAATGGTTTGACGACTACAGTATGGAAGGTGCCTTGGCTTCCTGCTTTGGATGATGGGTACATCACAACGAAACCATATGAACAGTTACAGGATATTAAGGTGCAGAATGTAATGGATGAAACTCAACGCGCATGGGATGTGGAGGTGGTCTCAGATTTGTTTAATGAACGGGATAGAAGACTCATTCTACAAATACCACTTCTTATACAGAGTAAAGAAGATTCGTGGTATTGGGTGTTAGAAGACAAAGGAATTTTCTCTGTTAAAAGCTGCTACAGGAAAATTCGAGGTGAGTATGCAGGTTTGGATCGAATCTTTTGGAAGAAGATATGGGGTCTGCAATTACCGGGGAAGATGATTAATTTTTTGTGGAGGGCCTGTGCTAATGTCTTACCAACGGCAATGGCTTTGCGGAGTAAAATGGTGAATATTTCTTCTTGCTGTTCCTGGTGTCATGCAGATGTAGAAGATGCAGTACATGTTCTATTTACTTGTAGCATTGCTAGAGAAGTATGGTGCTCAGTTGGACTGCAAAACGTAGTCAGAGTCATACATAATGATACTGTCATGTCAGTTCTTAAACGAGTGCTCGAAGTGGGTACAAGGGAACAATGGATTATGGTGGGCTTGATGTGTTGGAGCTTATGGTCGAGGAGGAATAAATGGGTGTGGGAGAGAGTCAATATGTCTGCATTTGGTACTAAGGCTATGGCGCTTAACTTAGTGGCTGATTGGAAACGTTCTCGAGCCTCAGATGGTACAAATCGGAGTACGACTACTGAACACTGTAAAACATGGGTGAAACCTCCAGAAGGGTGGATAAAGATTAATATCGACGCATCGTTTTGTGCAAGAGGCAGTAACGTTGGTATCGGTTGTGTGGTTCGTGATAGCAGAGGCCGTTTTCTTCGAGCAAGATGCAAGGTACTGCATAGAACTGCACAGGTGAGAGAGGCGGAGGCGTGCAGTTTGAAAGAAGCTTTAGAATGGATACGAGGATGGAGAACAGAAAAGTGCATCTTTGAATCAGATGCCAAAATACTAGTGGATGCATTTCAGAGGGATCGAGGGCGATCAAACTTTGATACTATTGTTGAAGCTTGTAGTGATAGTCTTAAACACTTTGAGGAAGTGTCAATTGTTTTTGCTAGTCGATCTGCGAATAGTGTGGCTCATGCATTAGCACAAGCTGAATATTCTATGTCAGGTCCTACGGAGTGGATTAGTACTGCTCCAGATTTTATCTCATGTAACCTTGATTTGGATTTAAATTAATATAAGCAAGTACGTTTTACTAAAAAAAAAAAGAGAAGGGACATGAAAATTGGACACATATAAATTTGTTTGATTAATACTCCCTCCACCTCGTATTGTGTTTCTCATTTAAAATGCCGGGACTGTTCATAACATGAGATAAATTACTGATTTACGCATAATCTATAAGATCAAATATAGTTATGAGTGATCTTGTTGGATTCGTATTTATGAGTACTTTAATACATTGAAGTTTTTATATTTAATACTAATGCGAAATTGAAGATATTAATGATTAAAAGTGTGCATTGGCAAACGTGTCCAGAGGAAACAGGAAACATATTTAGAGACGGGGGGAGTATATAATATAGAACAAAGTGTGAAGGAATGTTGTCTTTATTGTTTTTTTTAAACTAGAGGAGAGTGGACAAATGTATAATTTTATTATTTTACATGTATTTTATTATATGAATTAAATTAAAATGAGAAATCAAAGGAAATTGAATTAAAAAATTGAGCATATAAAATGGTATGCCTTGCAATATGTTAGGTCCAAAACAGTTTGTAGAAGGGGGGTTGAATACAAACTATGTCGTTTAATCGAATTTGCTCTTTTCTTAAAATATTAAATCAAGAACAAATTGATGCGGAATAAAACGAATACCGATATTCAAGTTAAATATAAAATTTATATTAACTTGATGGGGTGTGTCTAAATACACGGGTACAAATTACAAGGATTTGACGACCAACTAATTATTACAAATTCTATAGAAAATTCGACATGAACTTTTCTATATTTGTAATAAAAAGATCGAATGCTAAAAAGCAATTCGAGAGATAAGTTCTAGGGAACTTAATCCGCTAGATAGTTCCAATAGTACAAGTAAACTATTTCTAGTGGTTCAGATTTAACAATACAATCCAGAAATAATTTACAAGAATTTATTTGAAGCTCAAGAACATTTCTCTCTTGGTCTCTCTGTCTCTCTCGGGTCTGTCTATTTTGAGGAGAAGTGAAGAAGTGTGTCTCTTGTTTTTGGCTGCTGGCTTCTGTCTGTTTTTATAGCACAACCATAGTCATATTGCTTTGTTTCAGCTGATATAACAATCAGTTAACAATAATATGACATTCGGTATGACTATCCACTTCAAGTAATATGACAGTCTCTTCCAATATAACTTTCGGTATGACTATCCTTAATACTTGATATGACAGTCTGTTGAACTAGATATGACAATCCATCCCAATATAACTTTCGGTATAACTATCTCTTTGAATGAGATATGACTATCCAGTTGAGATAATATGACTGTCCAATCCAACATCTTGATATGACTATTCTCTTGAACTGAATATGACAATCCAATAATCATATTCTTTTCTTTTGCTGGATATAACTTTCGGTATGATTTGCAATTCATTCTGCCGACACAAGCAATTCTCTTGAATTATTTAAACAAACAATTCTTTTTGTTTACTTGTTTTATAAGTACGGGCTTCGTAGAAATGCATTTAAATCCGCATTGCTTATAATCTTTAATTAATAAATAATTCATTTAATTCAGAAATTATAAAAATAAATATTTAATATTATTAGATATTTATAAATATAATTTTCTAATTAAATAAAATATTTATTAATATAAATAAAACCTTAAGTTCCAAGCTGCGGTCTCCTGAGGGTCTGGAACCGGACTCTTTTTGCTTAACAAAAAATATATCAATTCCAACCGGGGTTCCAGCTTTAAGAATATATCACCTTCCATTTCCTTGTGATAGTTCTATTTTCTCATAACCCGTCCAGGTGTAAGCTACGGTCTCTTGAGGATGTGAAACCGGACTCTTTTTGCTTAACAAAAAATACAACAATTCTAACCGGGGTTTCAGCATTAAGAATATATCACTTTGCATTTCTTTGTGATAAATCTTTTTCCTCACAGCCAGTCCACTTGATAGTAAAATCCTTGTGGTTAATTAATTTAGCACTTCTGTTGCTTGCACAATGATTCTTTCACATACCAGTCTTGATAGCTTGAACCACTGAAGTTAATGACGAACAACCACTGTTTAATGTTGACACTCGATGTACTGTCTGGTTCATGAGTGACTAACCGCAATGACTGTTCTTCATATATTGACTTTAAAACTGTGGTTCATGTCTCCCTTTTCTTCACTCTTTTTCAAACCTTTATAATCTGTATTCTGCCACTGTAGGAACCTCTTGTCACTATAAATAGAACCCACTGTCTTGATTACTCCACTGATGCTTGATCAACTGAATGAACTTCTTCAAGTGGAGTATAACTCAAAACGGTAGATTGACTTTGTCTTCTTTCTTTTGACAGTTATGCAATTGAGATCCATGTGACAGTACATATACTATTTACTATTACATTCTTGTTTAAGTTGAGTTGAATCCTCGAAATACAAATAGGCTACATCATATGCCTTTCAATCTCCCCCTATTTGTTTGTTAGACAATAACAATCAAATACCTAGAGGATAACTCAACTACAAACAAGAAGAAGATAAAGCATTAAAGAACTATAGTAAATAATACATTAAAAAAAGTTTCTGGTTTAGATATAACATTTCCAGAATCTCAGTAGATGAAATGATAGATGATTGTTCCTCTGACACTGAATTAATTAACTCATCTTCATTTCTTGACATATCTGCGTGATAACCCTTTACATCTAATATTGAACATTATCAGCAGATACTTGGGAATTCTTCAGTGGTAAAGAATATGACTTTTCAACCACATACTGAAGAATTCTTCTTTGTCGTTTCATACTTCTCTCCTTCCTTATGTCTCCCTACCTAAGGTGATATGTCTCTTCCTTATAACGGTGAATACTCCTTATCTCCCCTTACAAGGCGAATAAATCTATCTCCCCCTGACAAGGTGAATACTCCCCCATTCTAAGGTATATCTTTTTTTTATATCTCTCCCCCTTAGATAGAAAATCTCCCCCTCACTAAGGTAAGCTTATACTCTCCCCCTTAGTTGAGTATCTCTTACTAAGGCAATCTTTGAGTATATCTTCTTCAGTATATCTCTCCCCCTTAGTTGAGTAATCCTCCAAGCATTCAATTATAGCAAACATCCAAATGTAAATTAGATGATACCATATTTTCAATTATAACTCACCTCTTACCTTTAGTACAACAGATTCTTCATACATCTAACATTGACTGCTAGAATAAAGTAAAGAAGCTTTGCTTGTGTTGAAGGATTTTTATGAAGACTTCCAGAATAGAAGTATGTAGACTGATCAACTTTGCCCTTTAGATATTTTAAAATGGCTTCACTGTTGATCATCCTGACAACCAAATCTTCCGACAATTTCCATATATCTCCCAACTCTTGTAATTGAACTTTGTTTGGGGAATAGGGAATGGGATTTGGTGTTTATCTTTCTTCCTCACTGTGAGTGTGAGATTCTGTTTCGTGTACCTCACAAGTGTTTAACTCATCTCTCCACTCATATCACTTAAAATGAGTGATCTCATCTCTCAACTCTCAAGTGTTTACACTCATGCTCACTAGTGTATCACTCTTATCTCTCATAGCTCCAACATCCATGTGTACCTGCAAGGAAAATTCACCTAGCCCCTTCTAGAGAGGTCACTGGTGGTGCAATGGGGTTTCGCAAATCCCCGATCCTCGTTAGACTCGTCAGACGAATCTGAGTCATAATCTACAAGTTGATAAAAATTTTCCCTTTTTATGGGTTTCAGATTTGAATTCTGATAAGGTAAACAATGAAATCAAAACTTAGAATTAAAATCATGTTTCCATCTAATGTCTATGAAGACATCACCTTGTTAAACTCATCAGGTAAATCTGAATCATAGTTAACAAGTTGCCGATCCGCACCTATGTTGGATCCGATACCCGCAGGATCCAGAGATGTTCCCTCTGGGGAGTTAGATAATGATCTTGTTGAATTTTGCATTGAGATCAATACCTGCTCTCGAGGTCTGTGAAGACTCTTGGTTCTTTGAGGAACCTTCAACTTATAATCCTAACCGTAAAATGGTCGAAGTATTAGTTGTTTCCGTCAATTCGTCTTTAGTGTGTGCAATCTCACTTTGTGCATAGAAAGTATTTTAGTCTTGTGCATGAAGTAGTGACTTACCAACAAATACCCTGGCTGACAGTCGAATTTCAATAGACTCATCATTTTAAGATAATGAATCCAGAGACTATTTTAGTGCCATTTTCAGCTCTGCATCCTTTTGGGAGAATGCAGGCGAGCTTACAGATACCTCAAGTTGTATAAGACTATTCTCCTTGAGAGGTAGAGTTGTGGGTTTACTATCCCTCACATCCTTATTTGTTGTAACAAGTACATTTACTCCCTTATTGACCTTTAGTCTAATAGGTTACTTCCACTTCAGGGGGTAAGTTAGGATGTGTTTAGATTTGGATTTATAGTCCGGGATAGAAGTTGTTTGGTTTACAACTTCATGACTTACAATGTGAGAAAACTTCCACTAGGAGCTGAACCTGCATCACATAGCAATAGAGCAATATAGAGATAGAATGCATTTACATCATATCATAACATTGTGTGAAAACATATGCATTATATCTTGTAAGAGAATTGATGTACATTTATGATTTCAAAAAGTTTTACAATTATAAACAATCACAAATGTTGAATGATTTGAGTTTTCTTTTAAAAACTGTTAATGTGCAAGAGTCTGTATTTATGTATAAAACAATGTATTATCATGTCTTTTAATGAAAACTAGGTCGTTTTAATTTTAAAAGACACAAACTCTTGACTTCGCAGTAATTTAGAAAGAAAGATTTTCTTTAAGTGCTTATTATGTATAGAGAACTTTAACACAAAGTTAGTGAAAAGACTCATACAAGCATTTGATGTCGTTTAGGTGACAAAGATTACCAAGTACATAAGTACAGATAACCAATGTCTCTCCTTTCGCACTTCATTACTTAGCACAACATAAACTAAGTAATTGATTGATGGATGTAAAAATATTCTAAGAACTATCATGTATATAAAGTGGTGTATAACCAGAATTAGAGAATTCAATTTTGAAAATTTTCACCACTTCAAAATATGATAGGAGACCGAATGTAATTTTAAGTCTCACTTACTTAGAAAGTTGAACACCTTAATTTATACTAACACTAATGATTTATAGATAAGACACATTTACTCAGAATAAATCCTAAGTAATATCATCAGAGATAATATATACATCACAATTAGTTTGAAATAAAGTATCAGAACAACTTGCAATTGTCAGTAAACAAATATTTTACTATTTGATACCAATTGCTAGTATTTATCAAATACTTTAAAATGCAACTAATTGTGCTTATGATTACTTTACCAAAATTAAATTATGAGCAAATAAACCATTGAATTGCTTCACGTCATAATTTAACTAGGATATAAATAATCATTGCTATATACTAAATATTCAATGATACCAATTGTTTGATAAATTCAATCTATTGTAAGATAAATTCAATTTAGTGAAGATTGAATTGTTACATTGAGTACCAATTGACAGAATGAATATTAGTATCTAACTACTTAAGAACATCATTCACTGATATTCATAAGTACGAGGAACTAGTTGACAAGAAATACACAAGCTCTTAAGATATAACATTTCAAACTTATGACTTCAAGGCAACTCCTCGATAATAACAATTGTTAACTCCTAACAACTGTTTACTGGTAGACAACCTTGGTTCTATAAATAAGACTCGATTACCAAAGTTGTCTTGTCTGCAATCTTAGAAATGATATTCTAAGTCCTATACACCTTGATCCATAGTATATAACATTTATTATCAAAGTGATTAGAAGCTTGCAAATAAGCATAAAAATTATTCCAAGTAACTGAACAATGGTCACTTTAGATATTTCAATATCCATAGTTTTACTTAGAGAATTTTCATACTATGCATAGTAATATGAGTGAATTGTAAAAGATATAACAATGATTACTTAGAGGAGTTCTAAGTAATTTCACACATACCAATATATATCACAATTAGTTAGTAAATAGAATTCTAACTAAATATCATTAACTGATATAAGTCAAAACTTCAATACAACCAATTGTTAGAGACATGATATTAATTATAGTGAATTTCTGAAAATGGAGCATTGATAAAATTCACTAGAATTAACATCTCACAACTAATTGAAGACCAAGACAGATAGGTCCAATTTAGTTATGATTCAGATTTATTTTGATAAATGAGGCATAGAGAAAATACTAATTTGAATTGCTTTAGGTTCTATAACTCATATTAATCAAAATAAATAATTAAATAAATAAATACTAAATCTCTATGAGTTAGATTTTAGCATTTAAGTATTTTAAATTATCCTGAAATAATCACCACTAAAATATATTGCAATTATACACATGACAATCATTCAACAGATAATTCTCAGCGTGAGGTCTGGATGTAAATAAGTTCACAAGTCCTTTCGATACAGACAATTGAATACTTTTGAGCTTACTTAAGAATTACTTAACAGATGGGATTTACAAATCATATAGCATTAATAAAATCCAAAGTTTACAAACCAATCTTGAAAATATAATTTCATCAAGTGATTTAGTAAACGTATCTGCAAGTTATTCTTGACTAAAGACATGCTCTCTCAAAAGAATTGATACCTTATGCAAGATGCTTAGCCTTGAGCGTTCCACAGAGTTGTTGGAGATGAAGTTGTTTCCTTGTGTTCTCTTACTTTCGTACAACTCATTTGATCTGTCTCTATGCAGCAAAACATGTCAGAACTGATGTCTCTAGGGTACCAACTCTGCAGATTTGGGTCCAACTTAAGACATCTGAAAATCAATTGTAATAACTACAAGAATAGATTCTCTAGGATCCACTTGGGGCCTTGCACATTTGCATATTAAGAATAAAATATGTGTAAGTGATCTATTATCAATTGAATAAGATAATGAGCTGATGATTCCTCTATAGCATGATTAGGTCCTAATTAGTAGATCCTGAACTTATTGGGTCAAATATCTCTAGGGTACCATTTCCTTGGATTTGGGTCCATCTTAAGATTTTTGATTACCAACTTGTTAGGTCCAAACTAATAGGTCAAATGCCAGCTATAGTGGTGTGTTGGCATGTAGTCTTGACAGGTCTAGAATCTTCTAAATAGAAACAAAAGATCCTGGACTTACTTTTATTGTCATCATTCTTTTGGCTTACTTGTGCTCCAAATAGAATTATTCTTTTGGCTTGCCTGAGCTCCTAAAAGGATTCTTCTATTGGCTTGCATGAAGTAATTCAAAAGAATTACAACTTTACCAATATCAAAACAGCAAATATCTTGATACCAATTTTTAGTTAATAAACAAACATAAAATATAATCAACATATCATTGCACATATATATAATTGTATTTGTGCCTAAAGATGTAGAGAGTTCTATAAATGTGACACCAATTTTTAAAAGATACCAACTGTTAAAGATTGATACCAAATATTAAATTATAGGTAGGGTGTCATACCATGTCTTCCATGCTTGCATGAGTGATGATACCAGTTCATACTAACCTGTAGAGATTTTCAATTATCTCATCAACTAGGAGTGCACTTGTTCACATTCCACTAGCATCCAGATTCAGTAGGTCCAGATGTCCATTATGATCATGAATGTACAACAGGTGCCTGATATCCTCAAGTCTTGTCACTGGTGCTTCATGTTAGATATACTGTCTTATCAGCTTGTAACCTTGCACCCAGTTTGGCCTTGTCCCTCATAACAATGCCTTGATATCCAGTTAAACTTCTGGTTATCCTTATACCAAATACAGCCTTGTTGTTTGGTCTGGATACCAGCTTCCCTTCAATCTGCCTTTTGTAGTGATTGAGATCATCTTGCATTGCAATCAATCAATCTGAATCTTTCAGAGCTTTTGTAGCTTTCTTAGTTTCTTCTAAAAGAAAACTAAAGAAATAATCATTAGTACTTGAAGCCCTGCTAGTCTTTTACTTCCACCATTAGAAACACTAAGAACTAGGACAAAGAATTAATTGAGTCAACATTCTTTGTCTTGGCAGACATGTTCTCATAGTATCCTTTGACTTTCAGTGTGGTGTTGAGTTGACTAGTTGATCCTTCTGTTGCTCCCCCTAAGCTGCTGTTGGGTTTACATGAAGATTCTCCATGTTTGACATTGCTTGGATCTGAATCACCATCACCATTGATAGCTGGGAGCTAGAGGTTATTGAACATCACTAAGACTTTCAATCACCTTCTGTTGATTAATAACAATCACCCTGTAGGCTATTGACTCCACTGAGTAACCAAGGAAATTAACCTCTTGAGCATTAGCTAATTGCAAGATGCTCACTTATATTTAACATTGCAAAACAATTTCCTTCATAACTTGTGGGGTCTTCCTATATTTCTTACTGATCAGGGTTTAAGATGTGATCAATCACCATCAGTAGTGTCTTGTCTTCAGATTGTCTGAACAACAACTTGTTTGTTGAGAGAAGTCATCAGTATCACTACTAAAATATATTTTGTTAGTCACAGAGGCATGCCTGAATACATCTAATAAGAAGCCTAAGTATGTGTAATGCTATGCATTACCTACATGACCTCTGAACTGAGGGAACCTCTAGTTGTAGAGTTTTTATTTATTCTGTACTTGTAATAGGCATCAAATCCTAGTTGTGTAACTGTACTTATAAAGTCAAGAATAGTGCTTGAAAGATGTTCCAAGGTTCATGCCTCAAGCAAGGAGATAAAGACTGCCAAATAATCACAGTTGGGATTTGAAGAAATGAAGAATTTGCCTAAGTACCAATTCGAGAAGTACATTTGTCTATTCGAGAAGTCTAGCATTCGAGAAGTCAGGGGTTCGATATCTCAGAAGACACTATTCGATATCTCTGAATACACTGTTCGATATCTCAGAGATTCGATATGTCTATTACTCTGTTCGAGAACTCATGGAGTCAACAAGTCAAAGCATCATTCGAGTTCTCTAATAGTCAACAAGTCAATGCTCTATTCGATATCTCAAGGACTAAAGAAGCTATTCGACATCTCAGGGATTCGATATGTCAAAATTCTCTATTCGATATCTCAAGGAGTCCCAGAGAAAAGAGCTATTCGAGAAGTGATTCGATATGTCAATATAACACTATTCGAGAACTCAGAGTTATCGATTAAGTCAATTCGAGTTCTCAAATCAATCACTTAGCCACTTCTCGAATACATTCTTGGAGACAAAATACTGAAGAATTGTACAAGTCAGAAACCTGCAACAATCCAAGACGCTTTATTTGACTATGTACTACAAAGCACGCTGGAAAGCCTACAAAGAAGCTTAGAGAGATAAGACAAGGGACAAGGAGCTAAAGAAGTGGATCTGAACAGGCTTTGCAAAGTCAAATCTGTAGCCGTTTAGACTCTTACTCAAATAAGATAGACAGACTGGAAAGTATTTTGTTTACCTACCTTATTTTGTAGTAAGTAGGTGTATCCATGTCTATAAGGATACAGCCTCACTTCCTTAGCAGATAAGGTGTTAAGTTTTTCAAGATACATCACAAGAAATATCTCTCTGAGAAAAACGAAGCTGAGAATACTATCATTTGTATTCACAGATTGTAGCAAAATCTTTATCTAATAAAATATTAGATTAAAGTGATATTGTGTTATGTTTGTCTTTGTTATCCGCACTTACATATCTCACACACTCAACACATATCTTGCTGCAAAGATTCAAGAACAAAGAAAAGTTCAAGAATCCATTCACCCCCCTTTGTATTCTTTTACTGTATTCAATACTCAACAAGTGGTATCAGAGCAGGCTGTTTAATCTAAACAGAAAACGATCATGAGTTCGAATACACCAAAGACTACAGGTACAGTAAAGGTCCCTAAGTTCGACAAAGAGAATTACAACCTCTGGAAAATATCAAAGCTGCCAATCCTCTCTACCCTGACATCCTCAAGAATGGTCCATTTGTACCACAACAGGAAATTGCTGAATCTACAGTGGGCACAATAGTCATTCCTAGATCATATGTTGCAAAAGAGCCATCCAAATGGACGGACTCAGAGAAGGAAAAAGTTGCCCTAGACAGTCATCTCATGTTGCTGATCACAGACTCCATGGATATGTCGATGTTTGCCAACATAGCATCATGCACATCAGCCAAGGACATGTGGAACCACATCGAGGTGTTATGTGAAGGGATAGAGGAGGTAAGAGAGAATAGGAAACAGATACTGGTCACACAGTATGAGGCTTTCATGGCACAGTCCAAAGAAAGTATTACTGATATGTTTGAGAGATTTCACAAGCTGGTGACCGAGCTTCAAATGAATGGGAAGGTTTACGGCACTAAGGAATTAAACATGAAGTTTCTACTATCTGCACCAAACCATTTAGAGCAAAGGGTCATATCTCTAAGAGAAAGAGATTTGAATAAAGTCACATATGATGTGCTCTATGGGGTTTTAAAGACTCATGAGCTTGAGCTGCTTCAGAAGAGGGCTATCCAAGCCAACCAAGGCAGAATGATAAACACATCCTGTACCTTGATTGTCAACAAATCTGTTCAAGACCTGGAAGCATCTACAAGTCAGCTGAGAATAGAAGAGATAGTAGATGATGAAGAAGTGACTGAACCTGTTGATGAAAAGGAAGAAGATGAGTTCTACACTCTTGAAGAGTTGGATGCCATGGAAAACACTTCATATGCTTTTATGGCTAGAAAATTCCCAAACATCAGATTTAAGAGGAATCATCCCTTCAAGTCTAGATCTCAAAATCATTCATTCAACAAGAGCAAGGCACCTGTGAAAGCAAACAAAAACAAATTCAAAACCAGTTATGTGGATAGGTCATCTGTGAGATGTTATAGATGCAATGACCTAGGGCATTTTGCCAGTGAATGCAAGAAGCCTAAAAAGAAGGATAAGGAGTTTCTTGAGATTGAAGCTAAGTATGAGGCTCTGCTAAAGAAGCATACACCAGGTAAGGCCTACATAGCTGAAGTGAAGTGTTGGGATGATTCTCATAGTGATGGAGAAGAACAAGAATTCTGCAACTTTGCCTTAATGGCAAACTCCAAGGAAGAACCATCTGAATCAGACTCTCAGGTACCATCCCTCACTACCATAGACATGTCTGTTTCTGAATACAAATCTATGGTTGAACAACTATCTGTTGAGATGTTTAATATTCATACTAGTATGACTACTGCTAATGAAGAAATTGTTAAACTGTCTACTAAGAATGAACTGTTGAACAAAAGAAATGAGGAACTAGAACTAAATACTATGCAAGTAGAAAACCTTAAACAAGAAATTGAATATCTAAAGAATAAGGTTTTATGTGCTCGTCAAGTTGAGAAAGCTCTTAGGGATGAACTAGCTGAAAATGAATTTAAATTGAAAACATTTAAGAATTCCTCTAGTCTATTGCAGTCCTACCATGAGAAAAATCTAGCTAGACCTAAGGCTGCCATTGGACTTGATTATGACACTCTTAAACAGAGGAAAGGCTATGCAGTCATTGAAGATGACATTGTTGTTCAAGAGGAAGTGCCTCAGGTTTTGAAAAAGACTGAGAACCCAATATTTAAAACACCAACACTTAAGATTGATGAGGATGCCTTACTCATTAAGCAAATGTTGGATGATGAATATAAGGCATAATCAAATGAATAACAAGCATCCTCTAAGAGTGAGAATGTCAAAACCAAAGCCAAGGAGCCAGTAGGAGGTAGACCTAGACCTCAGAAATTTGTGAAGTTTGTTTCAGCTGGGAATAATGAGTTTGAGAAGAAAGTGGCTAAAAAGAAACAAAACAGGAATGGCAAATTGGGAATTAACAAGGACAACAACTATGTTTATGTGCCAAATGCCCCTAAGAAAGTTTGTCAAAACTGTTTTAGCACTAATCATTTAACTCATGCATGCAAGAAACCATCTGGTAGTGTTGCTAAACCATTCTATGATTGCTCTGTGCCTTTAAGACATAGAGACTCTCCTTTCTGTGATAAATTTGATTGTATGCCATGTAACATGAATGTAATGACTAGTTGTTTTAATTTGAGAAGACAATTCATGGAAGGTTGCATCAGTCACAATGTTCACACACACTACACAAGAACAAAGTCTTCAAGTCCTCCTAAAGTTAGGAAGGTACCTCTGTCACCTAAGTCTAAGAACCCTGATTCTAAGACTTCTAACAGTGACAAGAAGACTAACATCAAGAAAATTGATAAGCATGCTGTTTATGTTAAAACTGTTGCTAAGCCACATGGACCCAAACTTGTTTGGGTACCAAAGGAGAAGTAATACCTTTGTGTTTGCAGGGCAAAGAAAGTGAAAAGAAGGTCATGTGGATTTTGGACAGTGGATGCTCAAACCATATGACTGGTGATATGGCCCTGCTATCATAGTATGAGGAGAAGGCTGGCCCAATGGTTGCTTTTGGAGATGACAGCATTGGCAACACATTGGGATATGGCAAGTTAGAAATTGGAAATGTCATCATTGAAAATGTAGCACTGGTCAAGGGGCTCAAGCACAATCTACTGAGTGTTGGTCAATTTACTGACAGAGGCTTCAAAGTGAATTTTGACAAAGATGAATGTTTGATCACCCACAAGAAGATTGGTGACTTTCCTCTATCTGGAGTAAGGAAAGGAAGCCTGTTTGTAGCCAATATGAACTCTGCAAACAAGGACAAAATTTGTTGCTTTTACTCAAAAGCATCAAATGAAGATAGTTGGCTGTGGCACAAGAAGCTATCACACTTGAACTTCAAAGGCATTAATTTTCTAGTCAAAAGGGAGTTAGTGAGAGGCATTCCCACACTTGAATTCTGTCAAGAATGAGTGTGTGAGGCTTGTCAAAAAGGAAAAATGAAAAGATCAAGCCACAAGTCAAAGACAGTGACATCAATAACCAAGCCCCTACAACTAATTCATATGGACTTGTTTGGGCCTGTCAATATTATGTCACTAGGTAGGAAGAAGTATGCTCTATTGATGGTTGATGATTTCACAAGGTATACATGGGTAGAATTTCTGGCATCAAAGGATGAGGCTCCACAAGTAATCATTGAGCATATAAAGAAAATTGACAAGGAAGCAAAGGCCAACAATGCAAGTGTGATTGCATTAAGAAGTGATAATGGAACAGAGTTCAGAAATGCCATGCTTGAAGCATTTTTGCAAAGAGAATGGTATTTCTCAACAATTCTCAGCTCCAAGGACTCCACAACAAAATGGAGTTGTTGAGAGAAAGAATAGAACTCTGATTGAGGCTGCTAGAACAATGTTACTTGATGCAAAGATGCCTACATGTTTTTGGGCTGAGGCTGTGAGCACTGCATGCTATATCCAAAACAGAACCCTCATCAACAAAAACACTGGAAAGACACCTTACAACTTGATGACTGGAAAGAAACCTACTCTAAAGTATGTTCATACTTTTGGAAGCAAATGCTTTTTGTTAAAAGACAATTCAGAATATGTTGGAAAGTTTGATGCAAAAGCATTTGAAGAAATTTTTCTTGGCTACTCTATGGAAAGAATTGCATACAAAGTTTATATCATCAATCAAAAGAAAGTTATGGAAAGCACAGATGTGACATTTGATGACAGCAAACTACCTGGATTAGAAGAAGCCAATGATGAAGATAAAGATCCTTTAAAGTTTGACAATCTAGATGATTCTGATGAGGAGATTGAAACTGAATTTGAGCCCACAATCCAACAAACTCAAGTGAATGAAGAACTTGTGTCAACCAACAATGAAGAAACAAGCATCCAAGACACACCTGTGATTAGTGGCAACTTCACAGGGGGAGGAAATGTAAATGATCATGATCTGGATGATGAAGCAACATCAAGGCTAAGAAATCAATCTGAACATACAAGGAAATGGGATAGATCACATACTGCAGATCAGATAATTGGAGATCCAAATACAGGAGTGAGGACAAGGAGAGCAACTCTAAATGAATGTCTCTATGATTGCTTTCTATCCCAAGTTGAACCTAAGAAACTTGATGATGCATTGTTGGATCCTGATTGGATAATTGCTATGCAAGAGGAGCTAAATCAATTTGAAAGAAGCAAAGTATGGGAACTTGTGCCTGCACCAAAGGATAGAACCATTGTTGGAACAAAATGGGTTCTAAGGAATAAGATGGATGAAAATGGTGTAGTCATAAGAAACAAAGCAAGGTTGGTTGCAAAAGGATACTCTCAACATGAAGGCATTGACTATGATGAGACTTTTGCCCCTGTTGCTAGACTAGAGGCCATCAAAATTTTCTTGGCATTTGCTGCACATTCTAATTTCAAGGTTTATCAAATGGATGTCAAGAGTGCATTTCTGAATGGGGAGTTGGAAGAAGAAGTATATGTGCAACAACCACCTGGCTTTGAGGATCCACAATTCCCTCACTTTGTCTACAGATTGCTTAAAGCATTGTATGGACTTAAGCAAGCTCCTAGGGCATGGTATGACACATTATCACAATTTCTACTGGAGAATCAATTCACTAGAGGCACACTGGACAAGACACTGTTTTACAAGAAACATGGTGATGATATTATCTTAGTTCAAATCTATGTGGATGATATTATATTTGGCTCTATAAATGAGAAACTGTGTGAGAAATTCTCTAAGCTCATGCAGAGCAGATATGAGATGAGTATGATGGGAGAATTAACATTCTTTCTTGGGCTGCAAGTTAGTCAAAGGAAGGATGGCATTTTTATAAGTCAAACCAAGTACATCAAGGATCTATTGAAGAAATTTGACTTGGAAGAATGCTCACCTGCAAAGACACCCATGGCCACTGCCACCAAGTTAGATGAAGATGTTAAGGGCAAGATGGTAGATATTTCAATCTACAGAGGCATGGTTGGTTCTCTACTCTACCTCACTGCTAGTAGGCCAGACATCATGTTTTCAACATGCTTGTGTGCAAGGTTTCAATCAAATCCAAAGGAATCACATATGATAGCAATAAAGAGGATTTTTAAATATCTGAAGGGCACACCAAGCTTGGGGTTATGGTATCCTAAGGACACAGGGTTCAATCTGGTTTATTTATTCTGATGCTGATTATGCTGGATGCAAAGTGGATAGGAAAAGCACCTCAGGTAGCTGCCAGTTTCTTGGACAAAGGTTAGTCTCTTGGTACAGCAAGAAACAACAATCTGTGTCAACTTCTACAGCTGAAGCTGAGTACATAGCTGCTGGAAGTTGCTGTGCTCAAGTGCTTTGGATCAGAAACCAACTTAGAGATTATGGACTTGTGTTGGAAAGAATTCCAATCATGTGTGACAACACAAGTGCAATCTCTATAGTTTCCAATCCTGTCAATCATTCTAGGACAAAGCACATTGACATCAGATATCACTTAATAAGGGAGAATGCAACTAATGGAACCATTGAGTTACATTATGTTCCCACAGAAAAACAACTAGCTGACATATTCACTAAGCCATTAGATGAAGCCACCTTCACAAGGTTGGTTAGTGAGATTGGAATGCTGAATTCTTTAAATTCTGGCTAAGTGAATATATCAACTAGATGGTTGCAGCAGTAAATACTTACTTTATCAAATGCTCTATATTTTTGAAGTAAGTATTGGCTGGAGTATGATTTATAAATATTCCATAATGCTGCATATGTTGAAAATCATACATCTTCAGCTTGAAATTTCTGTGAAATTTTGAGAGAATCACTATT
The DNA here is from genome assembly GCA_036435485.1 of Saposhnikovia divaricata. Lineage (NCBI taxonomy): Eukaryota > Viridiplantae > Streptophyta > Magnoliopsida > Apiales > Apiaceae > Saposhnikovia > Saposhnikovia divaricata. Next base: position 21,824,316 of record JAZHRN010000131.1, read on the forward strand.
TAATTTGGTAGAATATTCTTCAGTGAATATTTCTGGTAAATTTTAAAAGAAAGTGAAAATTGAATTTTATGAGTGAAAAGTATAGTTCGATAAGTCAGACTTCTCGAATGGTTCATTGTTATGTCATGGCTCGAGTTCTCGAATAGGCCTATCTAGAACCCTCTTGAGTTCTCGAATAGTGTCTTTTGGAGAAATCGAATAGCACACTCTGAGTTCTCGAATAGAGTATTTTAGTTCTCTAATGATGGAGTTCTCGAATACTGTATTTGAGTTATCGAATCATTTGAAAAGGCTGATTTTTCGCTGACACTTAATCGCTTTTTGGATTTATATTCAAAATTTCATTTCGCTCATAAAAACATATTTTATTTAGCTTAGAATTATTTTCTAAGTTAAATAACTGCCAGCTGTGAGTTACAAACTGCTTGAGATATCGAATAAGCCTTTCTTGACTTATCGAATAGTTGTTTTATACTTCTCGAATGACTGACTTGTCGATACAAAACTTATATCTAATCGACAACTCAAGTCACTCACATATATACAATTCCACAACTGTTCAAATCATTTCATTCGATTTCTCAGGCAGCTAAAGTTCCAAAACCTCTGAAAACCATAACGTCAAAAGCTAAATTTCTTCTTCAACCTTCATTCTCTTCTCATCTCTCTGTGTAACAATGGCAAATACCCAACTCACAATTCCTACCCACACCAATTTCATAGCAATAACCAACGATGTTGAAGCACCCAATGCAAACTTTAAGTGCTTCGTTCGATGGATGGCTGAATCATACATCAAGGATGCACTCTCAGCCAACCCAACTCTGTATCTAGACCTACTAGAACAGTTTTGGAGAACTGCTACTGTGGAGGTCGTGGCCCTAGAGAATGCAATAACTTCATACATAATCTATTGCAAGATTCAGGACAAGGAAATCACCATCACTACTGAAGACATGAATCAAGCACTGGGGTTACAACAAGGAGTGTATGACAGTCAAGCTACTGATCAGGAATTGGAAGACTTCTTTGATTTTATCAACTACTCAGATAGAATCAAGCTTGGAAATTTGAATAGGAAGTACTTGAGGAAAGAATGTAGCTATGTCTTTGCCACTCTTCTTCAAGTCTTCATAGCAAGGAAGTCCAGCTTTGATCAAATCAGCACACCTGTTCAATAAATAGGCTATGCTCTAGCATATGGGAGAAAGATTGATGTTGGTTTGATCATAATTCAAGAATTGTATGGGAGACTTGGTAAGAACTCAGCCAAGAGAGGTAATGAAATTTTCTTCCCTCGCTTTATTCAATCTGTACTTAATTTCATAGATGCTAAATTGATTGAATTGCCTGGGTTAGACAAAAATAGAATAGGCTATCCGAAATCCATGACCAAACTCATTTTTGGTAGCTTGGAGACTAGGAATGATGTGGATGTAAGACTCAAAATAACTCCCCTTATGGAGAGTTTATTTAGGACTTACCCCCACAACATGCCAATATGTGCCTCAAAATCTGAGTTAGCTAGGCCCAAGCAAGTAGAGCAAAATGCTAACCCAGGGCCTGCTAACCAACCCTCTCAGCCAAACACTTTACCAAACACAGAGCCAACTGCATCATCCTCTCAAAAGGGTGATGTTAGTAAAAAGAAGAGAAAACAGGTTGCTTCTGAACCTCTAAAAATCTTAACTGAAGCAGCCTTGGCTGTAGAATTAGGTATAGAAAGTGAGGAACCTGAGTCACCCTTACTAAGGCCAAAGAAGAAGAAGAAGAAGTCTAAAACCACCTCTTCAGTCACCCAAATGGCTGAAGTTGTAAAATCAGGGGCAAACAGCTCACTAGATGTATCCTCTCAACAGGGTGCATCTATAGAATCAAGCATCCTCCCCAATGCACCTATTTGTACAGAGTCAGCACATGGGAGTGATAAGGCTGGCACAACACTGAGTGGAGAGCACATTACACTTCTCTTCCAGAATCTACCACTCATATTTCAGGATTTATTATTTTGATGATTTAAGTATTTTATTTATTTTCCTATTAAGGAGGAAAAAGATTGTGGATATTTTGAGAGGTCAAATATATATGTTATTATGTTTTCGTGTTTATATGATGGTTTACGGGTCTTGGGTAAACCCGTGTATTTTTATTTGTATTTTGAGGATTTAAATGTATTTAAATCATGCATTGTTGAGCTTCGGAAAATTTTTATAAAATCATCGGAGCATTTAAAAATCAATAAATCTTTTGTAAAATTATCTTTATATATTTATTGAGTTTTTAAAATTTTTGGGTGGATTAATTTGGGAGCTTAAGTATTTTAAAATGATTTTAAGAGTTTTATTGTATTTAAAGGATCAAAACTTTGAAAATTCATATTTAATTCATTTTTGATCCGAAAAATATTTTGAAAATATGTGGGTGCTCATAATTTTATATTCTTTATTTTAAAATTTCAAAGTGTAATTTTCCAGGGTTTTATTTAATTGTGATTTATTAGTCGCTTAATTGAATGTATTGGGGCCCGAAATGTAGTGTTAGTAGTATTTAGATATTGGGCCAAGCCCAATATAAACACAACGCACACAAGCAACAACTCAGTTCGACATCTTGCTTCTGGAAATCTCTGGAGAACTCTCGGGCACTCCAAATCTCTCTCGCTAATCCTCTCAATCTCTCTCGTTCTCTCAATTATCGGTAATCTCTCTCTCCCTCGTCTGATTTAATCTCTCTCCAGCTGTTGTGTGTATGTATATATATATATATATACGAGTATGTGCATATGTGTGGGGGAGCGGTGAGCTCGATTGTGAGCATATGGGTGTATGTATAGCAGCGTGTATGTACTGTAATGGTGGGTATGCGTATAGCTCGGTCTATTCTTGTTGTTTTGGTCCGATTATGTGTACATACGAGCCTTGTGTGTATGTATATTTGCATTTTTGTTGTTAAGACTGATTTCATAGTAATAATGGATGAGAACATTTGATTTTGGGGTTAGTAGTGTAATGGGTAGTAATTAATTGTGGTATAAAGGAGGTATAGATGATTTATATGAGTTGTATGTGTAAACCTTGAGTCCTATGTTAAACTTCTTTTGTTAATAAAACTTATGTGTGTTATGCGTACTTTTGTTTTGAAAATTTAAGAGTGTTAATGGTCTCAATTAAGAAGTGGGTTGATGGAACGAGCTGTTGTGGTGTTGAAATGGTGAATAAGTAAGGGAAGCAGTAGTATTAAAAGGGGATTTTCCGAAAACCCTTTCATAATCTCAGTTAATTGGTTCATGTGGTGATTAATTATTGTGGGATTTAATTGGTAGATTAAATATGTAAAAGTGTGATTATAGGTGTCTATATGAAATTACGGTTAAATTTCAATTGTTAATGATAATTAGCATGTTTAAAGGATTGTTAAGAGGTTACTAATTTACTTTGATAATTGTAAGATTTTTGTCTTGATTCTCGTGAGTAATTCGAAGAGCATAATTGTTAATAATAATTGTTGAGTTAATTATGAGTCCAATTAAATGTTCGGATTAGTAATTACTAATTTGCTAATTGTTAGTGTTGTATATAATGTGTTAAGAGTATATTTGAGTTTGCTAAGTTATAATTGGTTGTGAGCTAAATGTTATAATTAGTCAAGTCGAGGTATTTATTGAATTTCATATTTTTCAAACTAGTGGAAGGTGGAGTTTATATGAGTTTGAAATTGTTAATGATTATCGGATATGTTATATGATTAGTAAATTGTGTGTTGAATTTGGAGTGACAATTATACTTGGTAAATCGCTATTTGTGGATATGGATTTTAGGATAAAAGAAATTATTTGTACATTTTAATTGGATTGTGATATATGCCCGTAATATGAAACTGTCTCCTGATTGTATAGTTCTCAAATGTAATCTATAGTATAGTTAAGCTGTTATTTAATTTTCTTTATATGTGTATCTGCGAGGAGTTGTAATGAGATCACGAGTCTTAAATGTCAATATTTAACGACTTGTGTAATTCTCGTCAACTAGTTCCTCGGGCTTACGAATATCCATGATTTGCTATCACGAGTATAATTAATATACTTGAGTGGTGTGATCATCGATATAGCGTAAGTAATAGTTAGTGCTAGGGGTTGTTCCTAGGGCTTACGAACATCAATGATTGATTGTCACGTGTATCATTAAAACGCGTGAGAAATATGATCATTGGTGTAGCGTAAGTAGTAGTGTAATATAAATTTCTTATGTGCTATGTGCCGCATGTCAGGGTGGGTACTTTTCTTATTTGTTTACTTTTATGTTGCTGCAAGTTGAGGCAGCTTTATTTTTTTCAAAAACAGGGTTGAATTGTATTTGAGGGGCTGTGCCCAAAGTCCGATAAACGAATACTTCATGCCGAAATTTTCTGAAAATTCCCTGCGATTAAATTTATTTACCTTATTTGATTTCAAGGGTTTAAAGGCATGATAAGGGAGTTAAATGTTTAAATAAATATGTGTCAAAGGATGGGTTTCGAGGATTAACTATGTCTTGGGGATTAATGGTTTATTTATCTGTTAAATTGAGGATTGAGTGCATTTTGAGAATTATCTGTTAATGGGATAGTGTCAAGAGGATGTCTATAGTATTATGATGGAAAATGTAAATGGCGTTTTATTACGTATTAAATGTGATTGGCACCGGGAGATGTCTACCATGTATAGGGGACTCCTTTCGTGTCATTGTCGATTGCTATATCTGTTATATGTATTAAGTGATAATACGATAGTTAACTATAAGGAGAACGCCTATAGCTTATCTTTATGTGATCTAGTAGAAACTCTGAATCGGGTCTACTCGAGATACGAGTTTGGACTGACGCGTACGTGTAACTATTGCAGTCGTTAAAGCATGATCAGGTTGAAGCGGTGTATATCAAATAGGAAAGATCGGGGCATCATATAAAGTCCATGGAATTACTTGGGCGAAATGCTGAGAATATGTTGCGTTCTTTTACATTATGCTAAGGACCAGAGGCAAGTTATTATGCATGCTCTATTGTTCAGAGCATTTGTATTTTGAAATATATGATGTTGAGAATCCAATTTGAATTCATAATTGCAATTTTTCTAAACTTGTACTTCTTTATCAAAACCAGATTTGAGTTGTTGAACTCTTTTGCTGTTACAGTTACGTTATTATTCTGGAATGTGAATTTACAGATTTGCTGATTATTAGAGGTTACCGATTGTTCCGAGACCTGAGACGTTAGATATAGGATTGGACTGTTAGTTTTTTTAAAAATGTGGACCGTAAGGGTCGGACCAGATTCGTGGTCAGAATTATTAAGGCCAATGTGTGTCGTGGATCCATTAAGGACATTGCTGTGTGCGTTTGTCCGGGGTTAGTGCGTGACTGATCAGCAGCCTAACCTAATTGTTTTATAAAAATTATATAATAGTCCAATTCTATTCTAGTCACTGCATTGATATTTCTTGAACTTTGATTACCTTTGAGTTCTTCTTTCTAGTTATCATGGAAATGGATTTTACATATCAGTTCTGCCATTGTTGCAATCATTTAATTATACAAATATATACTTGTTGAGCAATTCTTTCGCTCATACTTGCTTGTTTTAAATATTAACCTTTCAGAGGAAGGTAGACAGATGAGGCTTACCTGCACAGCTTGGAAGAAGCAGGCAACATGACTTGTGAAGATGATTTGATCCAGAAATTTTATAGCTGGAGTAAATTTTTGTGCATATATATTGAGGTGTATTGTACTTATACTTTGTATATATAATATTAGTTGCTAGTATACTTCTCATAGAAGATTATACTAGTATAAGTGTAAGATAAGGCGATGTAATTAAATTGGATAAGGATAATGTAAAATTTGATTCTTGTTTCTAGTCCTATAGCCTAGAAGATGCTGGTGGTTGGAATTTCAATGATGTAATTCAGTTATTAAATTAATTCTTATGGATTAATGTTGTTATAATTCAGTTATTAATTGCAAATAAGTGGTTTAATGGGATTAAGCAGATGTTTGAAATTGGGGGCGTTACAACCATCACAAACACAGAGGATTCACTAGTTTTCACTAGAGACTCTGTGCCTGTGTCACCTACTGTTGTAACTCATCCCACTCCTGTGGAGACAACAGTAGTAGAGTCTTTCCAATCGGTTACAGAAGTTGCATCTGTAACTGAGGAGTCTAGCTTGCCTAACTCTAGCTCTGACTTTCTGTCACAATGGCTGAAGCCTGTGCAACATGACAGTGCTTCAGGATCAGGATCTGTTCCACCACAATTGACGGTTGAAGCACTTCAAAGCTTAGTTGTGGATCAGATTCCTGAGTTTGTAAAGATAGCCCAGAACTTGGTCACCTCCAATGTGCCAAATCCAGATTATGAAGCAATATTGCTCTGCCATAGAGATGATGTGGAGATGCAGAAAACAAAGATACTTGATGAGGCTGAGAGAGATGGCAATGTAGATGCCTGGATGCAAGGAACTTATGATATCACTCTCAATGAAGCCTTACAGTATCTGAGGGAGGAGTATATCACTTCACTAGGCTCCAATGCTAAATCCTTAACTCCTGGTGAAGTGTATGAAGCCATCAATGACTCATACAAGGGATTCCTCAAGGTTGCACACTACCTGGGTAAAGGTGTCAAATCAGAAGTCAACAAGGTAAGTGATGCAATAGACAAGTCTGTGGGAGAGATAAAGAGGACTTTTGATTCCAAATTCCCTCAATTGGAGACTGTAGTCAAGGATATTCTAGCCTGTAAGTCTACCTGCACCAAGATGGACAATGGTTTAGCCATTCTCAAAGATGCTGTGACAGGACTGGGGCACAAATTCCAAAATCTCACTGATCAGACAACTGAGGCCAATGCCATGCTCAGGACCCTCTTTGCAAATCAATATAGAGACAAGCTGGTCACTGAGGTCCCTGTGCATGAGATGTCAAGGTTTGAAGTGCAGAGACTTAAAGAACAATCCCTTTCTGGTTTTAAGGCCAATGAGCTCTTCACTAAAGTGGATACTCTTGAAAAGGAGGTAGCTTCTCTCCAACAGTCTAATGCTCATCTTACAGACACTGTAACCACTCTGACTGAGCAGTTGAACACTCAAGCTACCACTACAGCTGATGTTCTTCTGCATAAACAATCAATGTTGTCTGCAATGATGAAGCACATGGGTCTCCCTCTACCTGAAGAATCTTCAACCCCAAAGGTCACTCCTACAGCCTTTGTGCCTGACAACAAGCCTAAGGGGGAGAAGAGGATTTCAAGGTCAAATACAAAGGGGGAGAAACCAACAAAGGGGGAGAGACCACTAGAAAAGGGCATCAAGTTCAATGAGGGTGGCCATCAAAGAGCTTCAAAATCTTTAACTCATGTGCCTGGAAAAGGAAAAGACAAAGTTGATGAGCCTCCTACTTCTCTGCCAGTTGTCACTCTACCAACTATGCACATCACTACTCCCAGTGGTCAAAAGCAATCTATCACAACCACAGTGGTTGCAGGGAGTATGCCATCTGACAAACCTCTATTCTCCATATCTAAGAGTGCCAAGCCAGTAGAAGTGAAGGTGGTCACTGAGGCCAAGCTACAAGAAATTGCAAACTCAAATGTCTATCATGATGATGCATTCTTGGAGTTTCTGAAAGTCTCAAGAGAACAGGCTGGTGATGCTCAATCATATCATAGGAGTTTGAAGAATCAGATTGACTATCTCACTGTAGTACCAAGGAAAGTTGATGGCCTATGGCTCAAAGAGATAATGATGGTAGGAAAGAATAAGATATGGCACTTAACCATCAACACTCTACAGGGTCTAAATGTTGGGACAATCAGATCTTGGCACAGCGATTTTTGATACAATAAATTAACGAGTATGAATAGAAAAGTCACCTTGTTAACGGTTGATTCCACGCTCTTCTATTGTATTCCCAAATTCCCTTGAGCGAAGTGTGGCCTTCGTCTTCTCAAGTTAACCTCTCTTCTTGCTCCTGGGTGGCGGCAAAATTTTTTCGACCAGCCCTAGCAAGAAGAGAATAAGAATATATATAGGCTACAATAGGGATCATGGACAATTAGGTTGGGCCTTCTAATTACATCTTGGGCATAGCCCAATGTAATTAAATATTAATTCAATCCACTAAAGAATTAATATTTGCACTACCTTTCCCAATACCGTAATTTAATTAATTAATTCGGTTCCAATATTATTTGCTTATTAAATTCCCCATGTTTAAAATATCGCATGTCCATTAATTAAATAAATTACTGATAATTCATTTAATTAATATCTTTTATCCTTGATCATCCACTCAACCTTTATTTAATTATGCCGGAATAAATCCACCTGCAGGGTTTCACATAATTAAATCTTTTTGAGCTTTCAAGGGGACATCATTAACCCGAATATTATCAGGACATGGATTCCTTCAATAAATAATATTCACCATATATATTATTTCATCACCCAAAATATAATGAAATAAATCAAAAGAATTATTTCATATATAAATCAAAGCATGTAAATAATATACACGTGTCAATTACTATATCTGGATTAAGAACCTAAGCATTAATAATAACATAGAATCTTAGTTCACCTTCTTAATCAGTATAAGGGAACAATTCTAAATTTGATCCTGTTCAATATACACAAAGTATACTAGTATTATTTATTAGTCAATATAAACTAATCTAAATAATACTACAGCCATTCTAGTGGATTGTCTAACACCACCTGTGCTGTGAACCATATTATATTATATAAACCGTATTTAATAATCTAATATTCTGTATCCCATTTGATACTAGATTATTCACAATATATAATATTTAGACAACATGTAAACATTTAAATGATTCTCGATAAAATAGGCCAGAAATAAATGTATATACTTCAAATAAATATTTTCAGTATACACCAACAATCTCCCACTTATACTCAAAATATTCTATGAGTATATCAGTGTTTATTTAATCCACTATTACACAAAAACTATGTGTCTATCCATCTGACTCCTATCGCTTCCACATGCCTGTCAAAAACTTTGGCTGGCAAGCTCTTTGTGAAAGGATCTGCCCGGTTGTCTTCTGATGATATGTGAGCCACAACTATATCTCCTCGCTTTACGATTCCTCGTATGAGATGATACTTACGTTCAATATGTTTAGCTGCTTTGTGGTCTCGCGGTTCCTTCGAATTTGCCACAGCACCAGTGTTATCACAATACACTGTCAAGCTCCTAGGCAAGTTAGGTACCACATCCAAGTCCAAAAGAAAGTTCCTGAACCATAAAGCCTCCTTTGCAGCCTCAGAGGCCGCCACGTACTCGGCTTCCATGGTAGAGTCTGCAATGCATTTCTGCTTTACACTCCTCCATATAACGGCTCCACCTCCCAAAGTAAAAACATATCCCGAGGTTGATTTCCTCTTATCCCTATCTGATTGAAAATCTGAATCAGTATATCCCAAAGGAAATAGATCTGAGGCCTTGTAAATTAACATATACTCCTTAGTCCTTCTCAGGTACTTGAGTATAGTTTTTACTGCACTCCAATGTTCCTGACCTGGGTTCGACTGATATCTACTAACCATGCCTACAGCAAAGCAGATGTCAGGCCTCGTACATAACATAGCATACATTAAGCTTCCACATGCCGAAGCATAAGGAACTGCTTTCATGCTCTCTATATCCTTAGGTGTCGAAGGACACTGCTCCTTGGATAGAGCCACTCCATGCTTAAAAGGTAGAAAACCTTTCTTAGAGTTCTGCATGTTAAAACGAGCTAATACTTCATCAATGTAGGGCTCTTGAGATAAAGCCAACATCCTTTTCTTGCGATCCCTTATTACTTTGATCCCAAGGATGTATGCCGCTTCACCTAAGTCCTTCATTTCAAATTGTTTGAACAACCATGCCTTTACTGATGACAACATCTTAACATTGTTTCCAATGAGTAAAATGTCATCCATATACAGTACTAGAAAAACCACTGCATTACCCTCACTTCTCTTATACACACATGATTCGCTTAGACTTTGATCAAATCCATATGACTGGACTGCCTGATCAAAACGAATATTCCAGTCCCTAGAAGCTTGTTTTAGCCCATAAATAGACCTCTTAAGCTTACAAACAAGATGCTCTTGGCCTTCCTAAATGAATCCTTTTGGTTGTTGCATATAGATGGTTTCCTCAAGACTTCCATTAAGGAAAGCTTTCTTGACATCCATTTGCCAAATCTCATAATCGAGATGAGCTGCTATAGATAAAAGAATCCGGATCGACTTAAGCATAACAACTGGCGAAAAGGTTTCCTCATAATCGATCCCTTCTTTCTGAGTATACCCTTTCGCAACAAGTCGTGCTTTCCAGGCTTTCACCTTTTTGTCAGATCCTCTTTTCTTCTTGTAGATCCACATACATCCAATGGGTTTTACACCTTTGGGTGGTTCCATGAGCTCCCAAACTTGATTAGAATACATAGATTCCATCTCAGATTCCATTGCCTTTTGCCAAAGATCTGCATCTTTATCTAGAATTGCTTCTTCGTATGTCCTGGGATCCTCATCATGTTCACCAGAGACCAAGTCCGAGGACTCTCCCAAAAACATGAATCTATCAGGTTGTTAAACAACCCTCCCACTACAACGAAGCACCGGTGTGGTATTAGTGACAGGTTGTGCATTTTCTTGTGGTTGATCTACTTGTACTATTGGCACTTGGGGATTATCTGTCCCTCCCACTAGTTCCTCTAAAACGATACTACTCATGGGTTTGTGGTTCATTATATAGTCTTCTTCTAAGAATCTAGAATTGGTGCTAACAATGATATCTCGATCCCTAGGACTATAAAATGAATAACCTTTCGTTCCCATGGGATAGCCTACAAACAGCCTTACTTCTGTACGAGATTCTAACTTGGTCGCGTTCTTGTTCAGCACATGTGCTGGACAACCCCAAATCCGAATATGTCTTAGACTTGGTTTGCTACCAGTCCACAATTCTATTGGAGTCTTGGGAACCGACTTAGAAGGTGCCAAGTTTAGAAGGTAAGCCGCTGTTTCTATAGTATATCCCCAGAACGACTTGGGTAAATCTGAATAACTCATCATCGATCTAACACTTTCTAAAAGAGTCCGATTCCTTCTCTCTGCTACACCATTCTGTTGAGGTGTGCCAAGTGCAGACAACTGGGATGCAATCCAATTTTCTAATAAATATTCCCTAAATTCTCCAAGCAAGTATTCGCCACCACGATCTGATCGTAGTGACTTGATACATTTTCCAAGATGTCGCTTCTTCGCACTTGCTTTGTACTCTTTGAATTTTTCAAAGCACTCAGACTTACGGCGCAACAAATAAATGTACCCATATCTAGAATAATCGTCAATAAAAGTGACAAAATACTCATAACCTCCTCTTGCTTGGATACTCATAGGTCCACATAAATCAGTATGAACCAATTCTAACACTTCTTTGGCTCTATTCCCCTTTGCTTTAAAAGGCCTATTAGTCATCTTACCTTCCAAGCAGGATTCGCAAACTGGAAATGGCTCCACTGCCAACGAGCCTAATGGCCCATCTACTACCAGTCTTTGAATCCTCCTCAAGTTAATATGACCTAATCTTAAGTGCCAAAGATATGTTTGGTTCAATTCAGATGGTTTCTTTCTTTTATTTGAGCTAGAAAGAATGTTATTAGTTTCCTTTTGTTGCAGCATTGGTTGGACAGGATTAATAATATATAAATTGTCTTGCAATGTACCAGAACATATAACTCGTTTATTCATCATAATAGAAACATTACGATCCAAACAAACATTATAACCATCCATGGAAAGTTTAGAAACCGAAAATAAATTCCTTCTAAACGAAGGTACATAAAGACAATTGTTCAAAACCAAAATCCTATCATCGCCAAAAGATAATGTAATTATTCCAACTGCAACTACTGCTACTTTCGTAGCATCTCCCATGAACACATATATCTCGCCATCTCTAAGCATTCTGGATTGCTGGAACCCCTGCATAGAGTTACAAACATGGTCAGTGGCTCCTGTATCTACACACCAAGTGCTCGTAGATATAGCCGCTATATATGTTTCTGTAACTAGAGAAAGAGACATACCAGTATTGTTTGTCTTCTTAGGAAGAGGACAATCCTGTTTCCAGTGACCTGACTGCTTGCACCTGAAGCACTTGCCCTTAGGCTTTTTCACACCACCTTGAACTCCCACTGTATTAGCAATCTTTCCAGCTTTCTGTGTCTGAGTCTTTTTCTTCTTCTTACCTTTCGGCTTAGATGAAGAAGCTTTCTCGGCCACATTCACTTGAACATTCTGCTTAAAGAGTCCTTCAGCTGCCTGAAGTTCTGTCAGAAGTTCCGCGAGACTATACATCCTTTTGTTCATGGTGTAATTCAAGCGGAACTGCTCAAAACTTTTGGGCAAGCTCATAAGGATGATATCGATCTGGGTTTCCCCATCAATATCAGCACCAAGGATCTCCATCTCATTCAGATGAGACATCATCCTGAGAACATGATCCCTTACAGGTGTTCCTTCAGCCATCTGAGTGTTCATTAAAGCCTTCATTGCTACTTGCCTAGCAGCCCTATTCTGTTCCCCAAAAAGTTCCTTGAGATTAAAGAGCATATCTGAAGCTGTAGGCATAGCCTGATGCTGATGCTGCAAAACACTCGACATTGCTGCCAGAATGTAACATCGCGACATCTCATCAGCCTTAATCCACCGCTTATAATACTCCTTCTCACTTTCAGGAGCATCTTCAGCAGGCTGATCTGGCTTGGGTTCATAAGTACAAAATTTGTACTCCTCAGCAATCAAAACTATGTCCAAATTACGTTTCCATTCAATATAGTTCGGTCCAGTAAGTTTGTTATCCTTAAGTATGGTGAATAATGGATTAAAGCCCATAATGATCTAATCCTGAGAATCATACATGTAACACGTAATCAGAGAGTTGCACAAATCTAAAAACCTATTGGTTTCCTCTAACAATTAATTAAAATTAATGCACTAATATTTAAGCACCATAAGTATCTGGTACGTCACGATGGGTGACATATATACCACTTAATTCGTTTAAATATTACTTCGGTCCTATTACTAAATAATACGCCACGTTTGGGTGGACTATATATTACCTTTCATAGCTAAGTGTATACCATTATCAAATCTTAAATTAATAGCAATAAGACCGGATGCCATCATTAAATATTTCAAATCAATAATCGATAATAGGATAATTCCCAGATCGGGGGGAGCATTGTCAAGAGGCGTCACTTAAGACCCCTTTCTAGACAGAATCATCCTTTCTCTCAATATCAAAAATCTATATTCAATCAGTGGTACCCTTCTAATTAATCGAATTCTATGAAACTTGGTATGCCACGTTGTGTGGCATGTATACCTTTCAATATTCGTAATTAATTTAGGAAGTTTGTCCTAGTAATATCCATAACACTACCTGACACCATAAATCATATGCCACGTTAGGGTGGACTATATATAATTTATATTTGTCTTAGTGTTAAAATTACATACAAACAATAATGGAGACCGTGGGATTTAATTCCTAATTAATTCCCTCACCCACTTAGTATTTTTATTTAAAATTGAGGAATTTTATCTAGCATGCATCGCCTTATGTTATTTAATCGCAGTCCACATGTATCAAAATACACAAAACACATAACATAACAGCATGCTATTCATGATTAAAGCATAATAAATAAATACTATGTCCATGTCGTCCTAATTATGTTAAACATGCAATTAAAAAATAATTACACACATAATTAACAACACACATAATTAATTAATTAAAGCAATAATCAAAAAATCAGTGGAAATAATTAAATAAAATTTTCCACTATTATGGCCCTCTGAAAAAAAAAATTCCAGCCCTGTGTCATGCTGAAAAAACAGTTTTCTGCCAAGAATTGCTGTTGCGCAGGAACATCATGCGTTACAAGCTTCTGGCGCCTGTTGCGCAGGCACATCCTGCGTTACAGTCCCTTATCCGGCTGTGGCGTAGGCCAGACCTGCGTTACAATCTTTAACAGGCTGTTGCGCATGTGGAACATGCGTTACTGCCTTCAAACCAGAATTTTTAAGTCGTGCGCCTCTTCCCTGCTATCGCCAGACTTTCTGTGTCAGTGTTCCTGTTCATCTTAATCAAAAATAAACTGAACCAGCAGCCTTCAACAGCTACGCAGCGGATAATTTTTTTTTCTCCGTTTTGATTTCCGATCGCACGTAATTGTTACAAAATACCCGGATCTTACAAAATCCATCAAACAATTACATAAAAAATAGATCTAATACAAAACTAATTTGTAAAATCTATTCTAACACGATCAACCCTCGTGTTTTACAACCACGATAAACCACGTGGAAACCAAACAAAATAACCACGATTAAACCACGTGGGATCCAAACACATAATTAAAATATACATGGCCATAATAGTGGATACTAACCTGCAAAACAAAATATACAAGCCTACCACCATATACATGTATATATAATTACGACATGGACATCGTATCAAAAATCGCAGAACCATTGAACCAGGCTCTTGATACCAATTATTGGGACAATCAGATCTTGGAACTGCGATTTTTGATACAATAAATTAACGAGTATGAATAGAAAAGTCACCTTGTTAACGGTTGATTCCACGCTCTTCTATTGTATTCCCAAATTCCCTTGAGCGAAGTGTGGCCTTCGTCTTCTCAAGTTAACCTCTCTTCTTGCTCCTGGGTGGCTGCAAAATTTTTTCGACCAGCCCTAGCAAGAAGAGAATAATAATATATATAGGCTACAATAGGGATCATGGACAATTATGTTGGGCCTTCTAATTACATCTTGGGCATAGCCCAATGTAATTAAATATTAATTCAATCCACTAAAGAATTAATATTTACACTACCTTTCCCAATACCGTAATTTAATTAATTAATTCGGTTCCAATATTATTTGCTTATTAAATTCCCCATGTTTAAAATATCGCATGTCCATTAATTAAATAAATTACTGATAATTCATTTAATTAATATCTTTTATCCTTGATCATCCACTCAACCTTTATTTAATTATGCCGGAATAAATCCACCTGCAGGGTTTCACATAATTAAATCTTTTTTAGCTTTCAAGGGGACATCATTAACCCGAATATTATCAGGACATGGATTCCTTCAATAAATAATATTCACCATATATATTATTTCATCACCCAAAATATAATGAAATAAATCAAAAGAATTATTTCATATATAAATCAAAGCATGTAAATAATATACACGTGTCAATTACTATATCTGGATTAAGAACCTAAGCATTAATAATAACATAGAATCTTAGTTCACCTTCTTAATCAGTATAAGGGAACAATTCTAAATTTGATCCTGTTCAATATGCACAAAGTATACTAGTATTATTTATTAGTCAATATAAACTAATCTAAATAATACTACAGCCATTCCAGTGGATTGTCTAACACCACCTGTGCTGTGAACCATATTATATCATATAAACCGTATTTAATAATCTAATATTCTGTATCCCATTTGATACTAGATTATTCACAATATATAATATTTAGACAACATGTAAACATTTAAATGATTCTCAATAAAATAGGCCAGAAATAAATGTATATACTTCAAATAAATATTTTCAGTATACACCAACACTAAAGCACTCAGAAGTGGATGTGCTCTTGGCACTAATTGAAAGAAGGAATGAGAACAACAAGAGTCTCTATGATGAGTTAAGGGATGGTCAACCAGCAAGGCTACCTGAAGTATTCACAAATCCTAGAACCATCATCTATCAGGTTGCAACAAGAATTGATGATATCAAGCAGCTGGTCATTCCTAAGCATCTAACTCCTCAGAACAAATCTCTCATTATTGCCATCATTGAGCAGCTGAACAAGAAGAAGGGTTTAAGAATAGCAGAAGAATTGGAAGCTATATCTTATCTCAGGTCATACATTGCAACTGGCATTGTACCTGAATCTGCTAAGTTCCACCCAAGCAAGGATGGTGATCAAGACAAGGATGGAGACAGAAGTGATGGAAGGAGAAGACATCACAGGAGTGATAAGGGTGATGAAGATAAAAAGAAGAAGAAGGATGATAAGGAGAAGAAGAATGATGATGACCAAGGTAAAGTCTCTGAGAGGAAAAGTGGAAGACAACAAGCCTTAGGCATTGCTAACAGTAACCTCACCACAACACAAGACTCTAAGTCTAGGGTGAATACTGTTAGTAGTGACCTACCAAAATCTACATCTATGGCTTCTGCAACTGTCTTGCCACCTCAAGAAGAGAAGAAGATTCAATGCAAGAAACCATTTGTATATTTCAAAAAGCAAACTGCTAATGGAATACTACAATGGTCTACAAACAAAGATCACATGCTACTGCCAGGCAACCATGTAAAAAGGATCAAATTCAAACAAGCTGCAAGGAAACCAAATCTATCCAAATCAAGGACTCTGACACTCTATCCAGGCTTAAAACTCCAACCACTAGATGAAGATTTTGATGAAGACCAACTGCAATTCTTACAAGCTCAAAGAATCTACCATGTTGCCATTGTTGATAACTGCCTTGAGATCAAATATACTGATGGAAGGGAGGAGAAATTCAAACGTGGAGGATGTCAACACTGGGCCAAGCTACATGACATAGAAAGAATCATTGCATTGTTGAGCTCAGAAGATAAAGTGGAAAGAGTATGGAAGCTGGAGCCAATTGATTTTGTGAAGATGAAGAGAGATCATGAGGAGAGAATCAGAAAAGAGTGTCTTGAGAAATGGCTAGCAAGGGAGAAAGAAATTGAGAGACTGGAGATTGAAGCAGAAAAGCTAAGGGCAAAGGGATTGTGTAGAGTTCAGTTTAATCCCTATGTGGTGAAGTATAGGAGGAGAAATGGGGATCAGGTACACATCAGAATGAACCTACTCAACCACTATCCTGCAAACATTCTGAAGCCAGTACTTTGAAGATTTCAAAGACTCAATTTTGCTTGAAGAATTGGATGTTATGGCAGAAATAATAAAAGCTATGGATGAGAATACAAGGAAGGAGAAAGAAAGAAGACAGAAAGCATATGATGATTTGCAAGCCAAAGCTATGGAAAGGGAAACAAATGACAATGGCTAGTACTTCATCATAGGCTGTAAGATTACTCACCCTGTAGTTCTATCCACATTGCTAATCAAAATTCATACATGTACTGTCAAGTTTTATCTTTATGTATGTTAGGCTTGTTATCAGACATGAAATTGTGACTAAGGGTCTTACTCACAATTTGGGGGAGATTGTTAGTCATAGAGGCATGGCTGAATACATCTAATAACAAGCCTAAGTATGTGTAATGCTATGCATTACCTACATGACCTCTTAACTGAGGGAACCTCTAGTTGTAGAGTTTCTATTTGTTCTGTACTTGTAATAAACATCAAATCCTAGTTGTGTAACTGTACTTATAAAGTCAAGAATAATGCTTGAAAGAAGTTCCAAGGTTCATGCCTCAAGCAAGGAAATAAAGACTGCCAAATAATCACAATTGGGATTTGAAGAAATGAAGAATTTGCCTAAGTACCAATTCGAGAAGTACATTTGTCTATTCGAGAAGTCTAGCATTCGAGAAGTCAGAGGTTCGATATCTCAGAAGACACTATTCGATATCTCTGAATACACTGTTCGATATCTCAGAGATTCGATATGTCTATTACTCTGTTCGAGAACTCATGGAGTCAACAAGTCAAAGCATCATTCGAGTTCTCTAATAGTCAACAAGTCAATGCTCTATTCGATATCTCAAGGACTAAAGAAGCTATTCGACATCTCAGGGATTCGATATGTCAAAATGCTCTATTCGATATCTCAAGGAGTCCCAGAGAAAAGAGCTATTCGAGAAGTGATTCGATATGTCAATATAACACTATTCGAGAACTCCGAGTTATCGATTAAGTCAATTCGAGTTCTCGAATCAATCACTTAGCCACTTCTCGAATACATTCTTGGAGACAAAATACTGAAGAATTGTACAAGTCAGAAACCTGCAACAAGCCAAGACGCTTTATTTGACTATGTATTATAAAGCACGCTGGAAAGCCTACAAAGAATCTTGGAGAGATAAGACTAGGGACAAGGAGCTAAAGAAGTGGATCTGAACAGGCTTTGCAAAGTCAAATCTGTAGCCGTTTGGACTATTACTCAAATAATATAGACAGACTGGAAAGTATTTTGTTTACCTACCTTATTTTGTAGTAAGTAGGTGTATCCATGTCTATAAGGATACAGCCTCACTTCCTTAGCAGATAAGGTGTTAAGTTTTTCAAGATACATCACAAGAAATATCTCTCTGAGAAAAACGAAGCTGAGAATACTATCATTTGTATTCAAAGATTGTAGCAAAATCTTTATCTAATAAAATATTAGATTAATGTGATATTGTGTTGTGTTTGTCTTTGTTATCCGCACTTACATATCTCACACACTCAACACATATCTTGTTGCAAAGATTCAAGAACAAAGAAAAGTTCAAGAATCCATTCACCCCCCTGTATTCTTTTACTGTATTCAATACTCAACATATTTTACTTTGATGTAGAACTTCTATGTGATGCTTCTTTGACTTCCCTTTATGACATGCCTCGTAATTTCATTTTACTTTAATTTCAGATGAGGCAGTCTCCTTTACTAATTCGATTTCCAGGAAAGAATCTCTTGATATGACATTCACGTGAGAGAGCTCCTTATGTCATAGCTGAACTCTTGTCTGATGAAGCTTTAGATTTGACCTTGTTGACTTCACCTTTGATTGAGATTCCATGTCAGCTACAGATAAGTTCTCTTTCCTTAATCCTCGAACAGTAGGCTCTTCATCTTGTAAAAAAAATGCTTTATTACTGATAACATTCCTTAGCTATTGAATAGCCTTGACCCTAGGTCATACCCTTGTTGTTGTCTCCAAGGGATAAACCACTTGGCCTGTCTTCACATTAATATTTGATAGCAGGGTTCTTTCTTCGATGATATGCTTTGAATAAATCAATAATAATGCATAATCGATTAACCTGTTAAGCCCTACATTCACAAATGGATAAAAAGTTCTTGGTACCCAAATTGTTTAATTGGGTCCAGATGGATTAGAGATTTCTCTTTTATTAGAGTTAATAACAGTTTTAACCTTAACATGCTCATTCTTATCTTTGACTGACCATTTCTCCTTTTTAATGTCATTGACAAAATATTCACTGAGCAAGGAGAATAGTGGTTCCTTCCTAACATAAGGAGGACTAGCAGTCTGTACCTTATTGTCATTCTTAAACATGCTTTTTCTATGATCAATGCAAATACTAGGAAATGCATTTATGACATTTGAAATAAGCAGGCATGATAATAAGAATACATTGCATACATTCAGCATTAAAACATTGCAGATAAGAATTATGCAAATTATGCATGTTATGCATTTTAGAAAATTCAATACTATCTACTTTAACCTATGTACACTTGTGTAACAGGTAGCAAGTAGATTTACAGATATTCAATAATTTTCTAAACATGCATGGAATAGAAGAATTAACAATTAATCACTAATTCTATCCAATCCATTCCTATTGTTATATTATATTATATAATCTCTATTACCTAAGTCAGTTTTACAAATGACTTGATGTTCTACTGACACCCTAGGTAATTATTCCATCTTTTAAACTTTTTTAAACCTTAACAAACAATTCAGAATGAATAAACAAATCTTGTTCTACTGGGGATCCTAAAACTAGCTTAAGCAGAGGTCATATATGCTTGACATATATCATTTAAGAATTGAGAGATATTGTCTAAGGAACACTTCTAACTCACTGTTGCAATTAATTAAATTCAACAAATATTCATACACATAATAAGATCTTCTAACCAAAGATATAACAATTAAAAACTAAGATCTTAACATGCTTTGAATTTCTGAGAATTACATATTACACTAGTTTGAAGAATTGATACCTGAGACATGTGAGGTGAATCATCTTCAGAGATTGCTATGAAGGCAGGATATTAATTATGCTATTCTCATCATCATATGATCCATCCCAACTCTTTTCTTCAACAATTAAGTTCTGCACTGATGCTTCTGTTTCATCTCATTTAATGAATCCCTATTCATCCTTGTCTGTCAGAATTCTGTACCATGTTGCACACCTTGATAGTTACTTATCACATAAAACTTTTCATAACTGCAACTATCATGTTTTGTTCTTTCCACCAACTCAGTCTTGTAGCCACCTCTTGAACTGTATCCTGAAGAGTTTCTGCTTCGGAATAGATAGGCCTAATTCCTGGATTAAACATTTGTACTCTTTCTAAATTAGTAACTCTTCATGTATGTTCTGAGGTTCCATCATTAATTCCTGACTGAGATGTCTAACTGTCTAGTTCATTCTCAAACCTCCTTGATTCCACTTTTCTAAAATCTCTGTTGATTCCTTGTAAGGTATTTCTTGGTACAATCCACTAAGTGTAGTAGATGTTACATTGGAGCAATCCACTTAGTGTTTGTATATCACATAATCAATAGACTTAATTCAAATCTTCGAGAAAAATTCTATCCACTAAAACCTCTTCCATTCCTGCTTCTGAAAAACCAGTGAATTCTATGGATATAACTTTAAAGAGCTTCCACAAATTTTTCTTCAGTAGGTAGAAATTAATTTCATTGAAAAATGCATTTTCTTCAAAAGATTCGAATCATCTTTGACAATTCGGAGGAATCTTCAACTAACAACCTTCTTAGAACTATTGGCTTAGAATAAATTCAAAATATTTAAAATTCAAAAACTTCAAGGACTCGAAAATTTTTGAGAAATAAAAAATCTGAAAGTAAGTTCAAATTAATTAAAATTCGAAATTAGAGTCAAATTAATTAAGAATCAAAAAATCTCAAGAAATGATAATTTTTTAGAGTTAAAGAATCCAAAAATAAATTCAATTTAATTAAAATTTGAAATTATCAAGAATTAAAAATTTTGAAAATTAAACAATTTGAAAATAAACTCAAGTTGTTTAAAAATCAAAATTTCCAAGAATTGATCATTTCAAGAATTAAAAAATTCGAATATAAGTTCAAATTATTTAAAGATCAAAAATCTCAAAAATGAATATTTTTGAAGGTTAAAGAATTCGAAAATAGAGGAGTTGACTTTTTGGTCTAATACCGGATTTAATTTCTGTATGGGTCAACAAATTCGAAAACCAATTGGAGGATCACAAAAATAAGGATCTTGATTTGTGCGTCAATCAAAAAGCTCTGATGCCAATTGTTAGGTCCAAAATAGTTTGTAGAAGGGGGGTTGAATACAAACTATGTCGTTTAATCGAATTTGCTCTTTTCTTAAAATATTAAATCAAGAACAAATTGATGTGGAATAAAACGAATACAGATATTCAAGTTAAATATAAAATTTATATTAACTTGATGAGGTGTGTCTAAATACACGGGTACAAATTACAAGGATTTGATGGCCAACTAATTATTACAAATTCTATAGAAAATTCAACATGAACTTTTCTATATTTGTAATAAAAAGATCGAATGCTAAAAAGCAATTCAAGAGATAAGTTCTAGGGAACTTAATCCGCTAGATTGTTCCAATAGTACAAGTAAACTATTTCTAGTGGTTCAGATTTAACAATACAATCCAGAAATAATTTACAAGAATTTATTTGAAGCTCAAGAACATTTCTCTCTTGGTCTCTCTTTCTCTCTCGGGTCTGTCTATTTTGAGGAGAAGTGAAGAAGTGTGTCTCTTGTTTTTGGCTGCTGGCTTCTGTCTGTTTTTATAGCACAGCCATAGTCATATTGCTTTGTTTCAGATGATATAACAATCAGTTAACAATAATATGACATTCGGTATGACTATCCACTGCAAGTAATATGATAGTCTCTTCCAATATAACTTTCGGTATGACTATCCTTAATACTTGATATGACAGTCTGTTGAACTAGATATGACAATCCATCCCAATATAACTTTCGGTATAACTATCTCTTTGAACGAGATATGACTATCCAGTTGAGATAATATGACTGTCCAATCCAACATCTTGATATGACTATTCTCTTGAACTGAATATGACAATCCAATAATCATATTCTTTTCTTTTGCTGGATATAACTTTCGGTATGACTTGCAATTCATTCTGCCGACACAAGCAATTCTCTTGAATTATTTAAACAAACAATTCTGTTTTTTTACTTGTTTTATAAGGAGAAAAGGCCCTCTTTATCACAATTTAAAGTCAAAATGCCCTAAATATCACAAACCAGGAAAATGGCCATTTGTATCACAAAGTAACGCAACATTATATTTCGTTTCTAACCAACGCATGGTCATGTGGCGTTATGGCTGAGAATTGTTTTTATTTTTATTTTTGAAACATACAAACGCAAGATTATGAAACGTTTTTTATTTTTTTATTTTCTTTTATAAACAAACGTAATATTAACTAACGTTTCTATGTTCAAAAAAAAACTAACATTTCTTAAAAACGTAACATTAAGTTTATTTTATTTGAATATTTTAATGATATTCAATTCAATTTAAAATTTTTAGATTTAAAAAAAACAATTTTAATTAAATTTAGGGGTTCAACAATTAACTTTTGGGGTTCAATGTTTCCATTTTGGGTTTTAGAAATATTCGAAATGACGAAAACCGTATACGAACTTAGGGTTTAGGGTTTGGGGTTTAGGGTTGTTTACAACCCTAAACCCTAAACCCTAACTTATCCTGATTTTTAAACGCGTAAGCGTTTAAAAATCAGGACGCCGGATTCAATTTTTTAATTAACATTTTTAAATTTAAAAAATACAATTTTAATTAAATTTAGGGGTTCAACAATTAACTTTTGGGGTTCAACGTTTCCCTTTTGGGTTTTAGAAATATTCGAAACGATGAATAAACTGTATACGAATATTTTAAATAAAAAATATTCAATTTTTTATTTAAAATTTTTAAATTTTATTTGAAAAAAAAACAAAAAAAAACGCTTGTTAAAATGGCATTAGGGGGAGGTGGCAACGGGTGTTAAACATACATTCATGCTATTGCTTCTCTGGACCCCGCATGGTCAAACATAGAAGACGTGCCATTAACTTGCGTTTCTGAATAATTTTTTTTTTTTTAAAGTACCGCAAGACGCCTTTGCGTTTTTAAAAAACGCCACACGCCAATGCGTTATTCTGTGATATAAAGGGCCATTTTTGTGGGTTGTGAGATTTAGGGCCTTTTGATTCCAAATTGTGATAAAGAGGGCCAACACCCTTTTATAAGTACGGGCTTCGTAGAAATGCTTTTAAATCCGCATTGCTTATAATCTTTAATTAATAAATAATTCATTTAATTCAGAAATTATAAAAATAAATATCTAATATTATTAGATATTTATAAATATAATTTTCTAATTAAATAAAATATTTATTAATATAAATAAAACCTTAAGTTCCAAGCTGCGGTCTCCTGAGGGTCTGGAACCGGACTCCTTTTGCTTAACAAAAATATATCAATTCCAACCGGGGTTCCAGCTTTAAGAATATATCACCTTCCATTTCCTTGTGATAATTCTATTTTCTCATAACCGGTCCAGGTGTAAGCTACGGTCTCTTGAGGATGTGAAACCGGACTCTTTTTGCTTAACAAAAAATACAACAATTCTAACCGGGGTTTCAGCATTAAGAATATATCACTTTGCATTTCTTTGTGATAAATCTTTTTCCTCACAGCCAGTCCACTTGATAGTAAAATCCTTGTGGTTAATTAATTTAGCACTTCTGTTGCTTGCACAATGATTCTTTCACATACCAGTCTTGATAGCTTGAACCACTGAAGTTAATGACGAACAACCACTGTTTAATGTTGACACTCGATGTACTATCTGGTTCATGAGTGACTAACCGCAATGACTGTTCTTCATATATTAACTTTAAAACTGTGGTTCATGTCTCCCTTTTCTTCACTCTTTTTCAAACCTTTATAATATGTATTCTGCCACTGTAGGAACCTCTTGTCACTATAAATAGAACCCACTGTCTTGATTACTCCACTGATGCTTGATTAACTGAATGAACTTCTTCAAGTGTAGTATAACTCAAAACGGTAGATTGACTTTTGATAAGTGGGTTTTATATCCACTTGGAGCCTTCCATATCGGCTTAAATTGATTGTTTTGGACTCAAGTTTGTTGTAGTTTTGATATGTTTTGCTTAGTTGTGCAGATTTACGAGAATATTGATTAAGGTTGATGAGTCTGTCGTTTTGGAGATTTAATTGATTAAAATTCGGATTTTCCGGGAAGGTTACGCAGTTTACACTGTTTTGGCCATATCTGGAGTTCTAGAAGTCCGTTTTCAGCGATCTTACTGTCCACGCGAAGCTTGGGAGATTTTCTACAACATGGAACAGGTTTTACAAGAGCAAGTTGCGCGTGGTTGGCGCAGACAGCACGACAAACAGACTGCTTGGCGCAGGTTGCGCAAGGAAAATCCTGAAAATTACTGTTTTGACCATATCTTGAGTTCTACAAGTCCGTTTTGGACGATCTTACAGCTCACGCGAAGACAACGGAATTATCTACAATTCAGAAGTGTTCCAATATCAGTATTCCAACGGGATCAGCCCAGAAACAGGCCAGAAAATCCAGCAGCTTCTTGAAATTCGATTTGAAGTGGGAAACTTCCATAAATCCAATCCTAATCAACATGGAAACACTAGGGGCGCTAGGAACATTCTAGAGGGCTGTGTTAAGCGTGGAAACTTGCAATTCTTACTTCTATTCAAGCTTGGAAACTTGCCATCTCCTAATCCAACTCTATTTGTGGCAACTTCCTTGGAATGCAATTCTATTATGGAAAGGACTTGGAGGCTAATACATCTAGTGGCTATATAAACACATCTTGGGACACATTATTAAGGATGTAATATTAGATCAGATAATATAGTTTAGAGTAGATTATTATTATTATTTGGAGATGTAGAGAAACACCATGACTCTTCTTTTGGGTGACAACATTGAAGTTTGAAGGTTTTGTTCTCTTAATCTTTTCTTTGTTCTTATTAGTTTAATTATGTTTTCTTGTTTTACTAGTTGTTTTACTTATTTAATTATTAGCGAGTAGTTATTTCTAGGGCTTAAAGGGAAGCCATGTTTGCACTAATATTGGCATGATTTTCATAGTGGTTTGATTGGTTATGGTTAATTCTGATTGATATGTTTTAATCATTAATTTGTGTAATCGGCCGATATCATGGATTAATTATATGCAAATAGGGGTATGGATCGAGAGATTTACTTACTAGAGGCACACATACGATTAGCAGAATTGAATTTGAGTGCGGAATCATCATTGGATTTCTGAGAGCGTTAATGCTTGGAAGAGATTAACTTGACTCTAATTACCTGATTGATTGAATTACTAAAAGTGGTTAATTGTGTTGAATGTTTCGAGAGTGTTAATGCTTGAAAGAGATTAACATACTCTAGTTATAGGATCACATTGATTGCTTTAGCTTAAGAGCCAATTGTGTAAGCATGGTGGACCTGATTGCCCTAGGTTTTAAATAATTTGTTTATCATCTGTTTAATTAGTGTTAATCTTGTTTAATTAGTTAATTAATATTCTCCAATATTCGTCTGACCCTTGAAACAATTAACGATAACTGAAAAGGAATTAGTAGAACCTGTCTCCTTGTGGATTCGACCCGCTTGCCATCTGTACTAGCAATAGATACCGTGCGCTTGCGGTTAGGTATAATTTGACACATCAAGTTTTTGGCGCCGCTGCCGGGGAGACAGCGAGTTTCTGTTGATTTTAATTTAGTTATTTCGATTGTTTCTATTGTCTCATTAGAACCTTGTTCCAATTGAGGCAAATTTTACTTCGTTTTCTTGGCTTTGTTGAGTGTCTACAGGTTTGCAATGGGTGAAGTTGATACTTTTGCACTCTTATCTTCCCTAGTAGAGGCACATACTCGAGAGATTGCCATGTCGAAGACAACAGAGCCCACTATGCGTCCAATGAGTATAAATGAGATGTCACAAGTGGCCCCTAAAACTTACAACTTCTGTCAAATTTGTGGTGTGCAGGGTCACTTTGGTTTTGAATACTCTTACAATGTCTATAATTCTCAGAGTGCTCAGTTGGGACAAATCAATTCTTTTGAAGAAGGATATGGGTACAATCAGTATTCAAACACTTTTGATCAAGAATGCGTGAATCAACCAGATTTCTACTACCAGGACAATGGTGCTCAAAATTTTTCATATCATAATCAGCAACAGTTTGAGCAACAATATTATCAGTCATATGAGCAGTCGCTACAGCAAGAATATCAATATCCTCCTCTACAAGAAGATCTACATGTTTCTCAACCCAGCGTAGATGTGCAAGCTGATCAGACAAATGAGATGTGGGATATCTTGAATAAACTGCTAAAGCGTTCTGAAGAATTAGAAACTCAAAGTTTGGCGATTGAATCTGAAATTGCACAGTTGGCTAACTCTTCCACTATAGGGCATCTCGACTATTTACCATCATCATCTATCCGATCCGAAGAGGACCTGACTGCTATCAATCTCACAAGCGATCAGGAATATGATAGTTTCTCCATGTATGTTGATGATGAGGCCATTGATAAAGAGAAGGAGCATGCCACCGATGACGAGATGAATGATGTTGCTGCTACCGAGAACAATGTGACTGATGATGAGGCTACAAAGGAAAGCAATACAGAGATGGTTGTTGTTTCTCTTCCGCAATCTGTGCCTAAGCTACCATGTATTGATAAATTTGCTCTCGATCTAGCCTCTACTTACAAGGCTTCTTTGCTCAAGAACACTTATTTCAAGGTTGATGTGATAACAAATATTGTCCAAGATGATATTTCTCAAATTCTGGTTGAGGATCCATACAAAGTGGCTCCTACGTTTCAAGCTCGAGAAGAGGGAGAAGATGGAAGTGTCTTATTAGCCAATGATATGATAAGCCAAGATGTCCGAATGGCTCCAGTGAAAGTGAGGAGTGAAGAAAAGCCACCACTAGAACCTCCACCTTATGTCCAGGAAGTTCAATATTTTCATGGTGTCGAATTTTATCGCTGTTTTATCACAAAGTTTTCCAAAACTGCACAAGCACTCTCTCTATTGCTTTTTAATGACATATTTTATTTTACTGATGCTTGTTTGGAGACTTTCTGCAGGATAAAGACAACCACTAACACTCTTGATACTTTTTGTGGTGACGAGTTTATGATCGAGAAATTGGATATTCCGTCTCCATCGGAGTATTTTTTAGGAGGTCAAGCTATTGACGTTAAAGAAGCGCTTCTTGGGAGGCAACCCAAGCATTGTTGTATACTAGTATGTTTTCTACTTTCCCTCGTATTTACTTCCATTCAATGGGGACATTGAAGTTTTTAAGTTTGGGGGTGGTTTGAGGGATTAGTAGTTGTTGTTGTATTATGTGTTCATGTAGGATTTCATGTTTTGCATATTAGTAGTAGTAATTCATGCATATATGTTCGTAATAATTATGTTTGTTTCATGTAGGACATTCTGTTTTTATTTTTCGTATACCATATGAGTTCATATTAGTTGCATGCATATTTCATGATCCCTTAGAACGAGCTAATTCTGATTGGTAGGTAGGTGTCTAATTGAGTGTGGTAATGATGAATAGAGGGTTGATTTATAGTTCTTATGAAATTGACTTGCATGTTTCAGAAACAATATTTACACAGTCTCATCGTTTGCTTTTGGGCTAGGTTGAGGTTATGCTTGTTTGGATGTTTTGAGATTTAATCACTTGATTATAGTTAGAATTTTCTTTATTCCCTTGATGGCCTAGATCACTAAAGTCTAAGTTTGGGGGAAAACAGGGATTTCATGCTAGTTATATAATTGTCAATAATGGCTAGGCGTCAAATGGCTAGTAGCCGGCTCATATTTATATGAGTAGTCTAGGGTTGGAGATGAGAATTCTCACTCCAGATTGCATTTAGAAAAAAAAATGAAAAAAAAAGAAGAAAAAAAAAAGATGAAAAAGAAAGAAGAAAAAAAGATGAAAAAAGAGAATTATGTGAATTGTGAATTGCAAAATTAACCAGGGTGAGCTCTTTAATACTCGAGCTATTAAGTACGAGGGGACTTTGTGCCTAGTGACCTAAGGCTTTTATAGTCTGGGATCCACTAACCCAACGCTCGTTACATGGGTATTATTGTAGAAGCCTTCCGGGGTCTCATCCATTGCACGGTTAAATAAGCATGATTGTATATATGTGTCGTATTAGTTAGTAATAAAGCATGAATTTCTGTCTACCTTGGATAAGGATGGAGGTGTTCCCAGGTTATGAAGTGTTTACAGTCTATTCTATTTATAAACCCGTGATTGTCTTGACGAAGAGCATGTATGATTTTTGACCTAGTTTTGGGAGTATTTATGATGAGCATTGCACACACGCACGTTTCTGTTCATGTGATGTTAGTATACGGGAACTTGGTCGAGCTCTATTTGGATTTAGTTGCATTTTCTAAGATATTTGCTTGCTAGTTGGTTTTGGTTAGTTTGAAGGGGATCGTTGCATTTTTCATATTAGTTGCATTCATGCATTGCATTGCATTGTTAGTTAAATGGATTTTGTGGGTACATTCGCTATAGGCCCTCACGAGACCTTACTCGTCCACTAGGGCTGCCTAGGGGTTTAAAGGGCTTGTTGCATATGCCAAATGCAACCGTGATCACCTACGGAAGTGGTACTAGTTAGTTAGTTAGTTGTAATTGTTTATGCTTGAGGACAAGCATCGGTTTAAGTTTAGGGGTGTGATAAGTGGGTTTTATATCCACTTGGAGCCTTCCATATCGGCTTAAATTGATTGTTTTGGACTCAAGTTTGTTGTAGTTTTGATATGTTTTGCTTAGTTGTGCAGATTTACGAGAATATTGATTAAGGTTGATGAGTCTGTCGTTTTGGAGATTTAATTGATTAAAATTCGGATTTTCCGGGAAGGTTACGCAGTTTACACTGTTTTGGCCATATCTGGAGTTCTAGAAGTCCGTTTTCAGCGATCTTACTGTCCACGCGAAGCTTGGGAGATTTTCTACAACATGGAACAGGTTTTACAAGAGCAAGTTGCGCGTGGTTGGCGCATACAGCACGACAAACAGACTGCTTGGCGCAGGTTGCGCAAGGAAAATCCTGAAAATTACTGTTTTGACCATATCTTGAGTTCTACAAGTCCGTTTTGGACGATCTTACAGCTCACGCGAAGACAACGGAATTATCTACAATTCAGAAGTGTTCCAATATCAGTATTCCAACGGGATCAGCCCAGAAACAGGCCAGAAAATCCAGCAGCTTCTTGAAATTCGATTTGAAGTGGGAAACTTCCATAAATCCAATCCTAATCAACATGGAAACACTAGGGGCGCTAGGAACATTCTAGAGGGCTGTGTTAAGCGTGGAAACTTGCAATTCTTACTTCTATTCAAGCTTGGAAACTTGCCATCTCCTAATCCAACTCTATTTGTGGCAACTTCCTTGGAATGCAATTCTATTATGGAAAGGACTTGGAGGCTAATACATCTAGTGGCTATATAAACACATCTTGGGACACATTATTAAGGATGTAATATTAGATCAGATAATATAGTTTAGAGTAGATTATTATTATTATTTGGAGATGTAGAGAAACACCATGACTCTTCTTTTGGGTGACAACATTGAAGTTTGAAGGTTTTGTTCTCTTAATCTTTTCTTTGTTCTTATTAGTTTAATTATGTTTTCTTGTTTTACTAGTTGTTTTACTTATTTAATTATTAGCGAGTAGTTATTTCTAGGGCTTAAAGGGAAGCCATGTTTGCACTAATATTGGCATGATTTTCATAGTGGTTTGATTGGTTATGGTTAATTCTGATTGATATGTTTTAATCATTAATTTGTGTAATCGGCCGATATCATGGATTAATTATATGCAAATAGGGGTATGGATCGAGAGATTTACTTACTAGAGGCACACATACGATTAGCAGAATTGAATTTGAGTGCGGAATCATCATTGGATTTCTGAGAGCGTTAATGCTTGGAAGAGATTAACTTGACTCTAATTACCTGATTGATTGAATTACTAAAAGTGGTTAATTGTGTTGAATGTTTCGAGAGTGTTAATGCTTGAAAGAGATTAACATACTGTAGTTATAGGATCACATTGATTGCTTTAGCTTAAGAGCCAATTGTGTAAGCATGGTGGACCTGATTGCCCTAGGTTTTAAATAATTTGTTTATCATCTGTTTAATTAGTGTTAATCTTGTTTAATTAGTTAATTAATATTCTCCAATATTCGTCTGACCCTTGAAACAATTAACGATAACTGAAAAGGAATTAGTAGAACCTGTCTCCTTGTGGATTCGACCCGCTTGCCATCTGTACTAGCAATAGATACCGTGCGCTTGCGGTTAGGTATAATTTGACACATCAACTTTGTCTTCTTTCTTTTGACAGTTATGCAATTGGGATCCCTGTGACAGTACATATACTATTTACTATTACATTGTTGTTTAAGTTGAGTTGAATCCTCGAAATACAAATAGGCTATATCATATGCCTTTCACAATATATTTCTATTTTTGACAAACAATATGTGCCAGAAGAGTTTTGTACCTATTCGCTTTTCGAAAGAGATTAAAACAATCATTTTCCTCCTCTTTATATATATATAGAGAGAGAGTCGCACTCCATAACAAACACCTTATATAACAAACAATAAAGAACACCTCATATCTAATCTAATATAAGAGTTCCGTCATGGCACCCAATACAAAATGTTGTTATTTTTTTACCCTCTATCCATCCAGCAAAAAAAAATTAATTTTTTTTAAAAAAAAATTACTGTTCATGAGGACGTCAACATGACGTCATCATGAACAGTAAATTTTTTTTATTATTTTTTTTATTGTTTTTTGCTGGCTTGATAGAGGGTAAAAAAATAACAACTTTTTGTATTGGGTGGCCCTGGCTGGGCCATTGGATCTATTAGATCCAATGGCCCCGCCAGGGCCACCCAATACAAAAAGTTGTTATTTTTTTACCCTCTATCCATCCAGCAAAAAAAAAATTGAAAAATTACTGTTCACTGAAGACGTCATCATGATGTCATTAGTGTATAGTAAATTTTCAATTTTTTTTTGCTCGCTTGATTGAGGATAAAAAAATAATAACTTTTTGTATTGGGTGCTATGACAGAACTCTTAGATTAGATTAGATATGAGGTGTTCTTTATTGTTTGTTATATAAGGTGTTTGTTATGGAGTGCAACTATATATATATATATATATATATATATAGTTGCACTCCATAGCAAACACCTTATATAACAAATAATAAAGAACACCTCATATCTAATATAATTTAAGAGTTCCGTCATAGCACCCAATACAAAAAGTTGTTATTTTTTATCCTCTAGCAAACCAGCAAAAAAAATTGAAAATTTACTGTTCATTGATGATGTCATCAGTGAACAGTACTTTTCATTTTTTTTTGCAGACTTGATAGAGGGTAAAAAAATAACAACTTTTTGTATTGGGTTCCCCTGGCGGGGCCAAATGATCTAATAGATCTAAGGTGTTCTTTGTTGTTTGTTATATAAGAGTGTTCTGTATGGAGCAAAGGCCTATATATATATATATATGGGTGCCCTTCCACAACCACCGTTCGTTGGAAAATTGTGCGCAACCACCATCTCGTACACTACCGCAAGTGTTCATTGCGGCAGGAAAAAACACAGTCTGCCGCAATGCTTCATTGCGGCAGTGTTTTAAAAAAAACTTTATATTTTGTGGAGTCGATCTTAGGACCTTCACCAAAGGTAACAACAACTTAACCACTACACCAATTAAACGATTTGGTAATTATTTTCAAAACAGTATTACATATCATTGTAAGTTATTATACTTTTATATTTTTTATTTATTAAAATAATAAAAAATGGTAAATTAATACATAATAAAATATAAAATGTTTATAAAATTTAAATTTTAAATTTTAAATAAATTATTATGGGTTTATATTTAATAAAATTAATAAAAAATAATAAATTAATAAAAGTTGTTAATTTCAGATATAGAAACCAGTAAAATATGAAATTACGTTTTCACCCTCTAAAATACTGCATCAATGATACGTAGCGGAAGATTGAAATCTGAAATTACCTTTTTACCCTTAATGGCTGCCGCAAGGAAACATTGTGTATATCTAACAATTTGCAATTACATTTTTACCCTTAATTTTTCTGCCGCAATGTTACAATGCGGAGTCCAGAAGATATACAACCACCAATTGCGGCTTCCGCGACCCAAACTAAACCCTCAGGCGACTAAAACTAAACCCTCAGGCGATTTCCAGCCGATTTCCTCCCCAGGCGACTAATCTCAGGCGATTTCCTCTTCTAGGTATCTTCTAATTGATACTTACACACACACGCACATAGTTATACATACACACACGCACTACTATATACATTGCTACTCACGATTATATTTACATGGTTTGATTCGTTTTTAACTGTGGGTGGTGTTTATTTGCTTCATTTTAGTTAAAATCATGAATTAAATCGAATTATTAGGGTTTATAGTTCGAATTTTACCCATTTTTGGTTTGAACTAGTTTGAAATTAGGGCTTTTACCCTCAGTTGAGTTGAAATTAGGGTTTCTCATCTTCAATTAGGTTGAATTAGTTCGAATTGCCCAATTTCTTATTATGATTCGAATTATTATCCAAATTTTTATTAAAACTATGAATTAATTCGAATTATTAGAGTTTATAATTATGAAATTATAATTATAAATTTTTTTATGAGTTGTGGAAATTTTAATTCGAATTTTTGAATTATTAATTTGAATTTTTGAGTTTAAAATTCGAATTTATGAATTAATATGATTTATTAATTCGAATTTTGATTAATTAATGTTATTAGTACTGCATTTTATTTGATAAATGATATTCATTGTTAATTTATTCTTGTTTTAAATATGTCTTCATGGAATGATAATTTTATCCAATTTTGGTACAAGTTTATGAAATGTGCCTTATTTCTTTGATTTTGCACATTGCAGATACTATGGATATCCAGTGCGAGCCTCTCGATAGGTCCCTCTTGACCATGCAGGATGATCATATTAGCAGTCACATATAGCAGGGGGGTGAGAGGGAGAAGTTGGATGTCCGGCAGTTGACAGCCAACCTCGACGAGTGGGTATTTGACGAGAGCCAGGTTAGTTTGCTGACAGATTGGGGTTTCCGAGCGTTTGCCAACCCACGCTCGATTCCCCAGAACGACATCCGATTGATCACGGCGATGGTGGAGAGGTGGAGGCCAGAGACCAACACCATTCATTTCCCATTTGGTGAGATGACCATCACTCTAGAGGATGTTTACATGATATTGGGTTTGCCTGTTCGTGGTCGTGTTGTTACTCATACGGAGCTTTCCACACCGCTTCCATATTGGCTGAGATGGTGGCATGATTTGAGGTTGACTGAGACCGACCGCAAAAATGTGTATAAAAAAGGTTTCCATTTTAGTCCATAAATTCTAATTTCTTGCATTTTAGTCCTTAATTTGTTTAATTCTTGCATGTTATACCTTAAATTTTCATTTCTTTGCAATTTAGGAAGGTAATTATCTAGTTATTGCATTTTAGCCCATAAATTCTAATTTCTTGCATTTTAGTTCGTAATTTGTTTAATTCTTGCATGTTATACCTTAAATTTTCATTTCTTTGAAATTTAGGAAGATAATTATCTATTTATTGCATTTTAGCCCATAAATTCTAATTTCTTGCATTTTAGTCCTTAGTTTGTTTAATTCTTGCATGTTATACCTTAAATTTTCATTTCTTTGCAATTTAGGAAGATAATTATCTAGTTATTGCATTTTATCCCATAAATTCTAATTTCTTGCATTTTAGTCCTTAATTTGTTTCATTCTTGCATGTTATACATTAAATTTTCACTTCTTTGCAATTTAGGAAGATAATTTTCTAGTTATTGTATTTTAGCCCATAAATTCTAATTTCTTGCATTTTAGTCCTTAATTTGTTTAATTCTTGCATGTTATACATTAAATTTTCATTTCTTTGCAATTTAGGTGGGGTGAAGCTTCATAGGTTGAGGGAAATCTATAAAAAGAAATCGGAGAAGCCTTCTCCCGAGTTTATCGAGCATGATAACCTTATGTACACCCGGGCTTATCTTTTTTACATCATTGGGGGTGTGTTGTTTCCTTCATCGAACAGAGATGTCGTGCATCCTAGGTACTTCTTAACTTCATTTCTCTCTCTAGTCCTTGCAATTTATGCTTAAATTTATCTTATTCTTGCATTTTATGCCTTAAATTTCACATTTCTTGCATGTTCATCCTTAATTTCTCCAATTATTGAATTCTTACCTTAATTTGCATTTCCTGAATTTTTGCAGGTATTTACAGTTAATCCAGAATTCGCATGAGATTATGGGGTATGCCTGGGGAGCTGCGGTTCTGAGTTATTTGTTCAGGGGTTTGACCAAGACTGCTCAGAAGACTGTCACTGCTATTAATAGGTGCACCATGCTTTTGCAGCTTTGGTCCTGCGAGAGGTTGTTACCTGGGGCACCGCAGCTTGCACCTCATCAGGATTTTGTTTGGTCGAGGGCATTGGCATGGGCTGAGCCGGTAGATGAGAGGAGGGTTAACCCCTACCACCATACAGGTCTTTATCGCGGGGACTTTGACGGCTTTCAGCTTAGTTGGCTGACATAGCAGCCTTATTAGAGATTTTATGACATTCAGAATGTTTCAAGAGATTATAATATCGATTTGATGGATGCTAACTATATGGCTCTCGGTCGTGTCCCTTTCATTTCTTTTGATATTGTTGAGTATATCATGCCTGATAGAGTCTTGAGACAGTTTGGTGTTCTACAGCATATCCCACAGGACCCGGTTGACATGACTTTACTACGGACGGAGAGATAATCTCGTTGGGTGCGGGACAATCATACATTGTTGCTGGCAAATTACATTGAGGAGTGGGATGCTTTTAATGATGGCATGATACCTATTGTCGAGGAGGGCAATTACGTGTCTATAGAGGAGTACATGTATTGGTACAGGCGTGTCAGTAAGCTAAGGATTGCTCCATTTATGGTTGAGCATGGTGCTAAGATTGTGCCTCGTGACTGGTATCCCCAGCAGGACATGGCTGATGCGGTATGCATTTTAGACCTTTATTACTCTAATTCTTGCATTTTAGACGTTTATTTCTCCAATTCATGAATTTTAGACATTTATTTCTATAATTCGGCATTTTAGACCTTTATTTCTATACTTTTGCACTTTAGACCTTTATTTCTCTAATTCTTGCATCTAAATACTTCAATGCAGCTGGATTGTGGAATGAGGACATTACATGCCATTTACCGTCGTGATCCCCCCGACTGGTTCTTTGATATCATCAATGAGTTTTTGGGTCGTTATGATCGGATCAACACCGAGTGGAGGGGTGTTGGATTTACTAGTCCTAGTTTTGATAGACCCTCTCGTGCACATGATATGGATATTGACCCCAGCAATCCTTCATCTTCACAGCAGCCTCCACCATCCGTCTCTCAGAAACGTTTGCGTGATGTAGTAATCTTTTGATACTTGTTATCTTTCAATGGCGATGTTTGAATATATGTATGATTGTTGTATATATTATTGCAGGTTGAGACTGTTGATTCTCTTGCTTCACTTACGCACGATGCCACACCTCATGTCTCTTATAAACGTCCTCGTCAGGTAGTAATCCTTAATGCTAGGTTTAATTCGAGTCACGTAGGAGGAATTATATATATAACTATATGATCGGTGCGTTGACATATAATTGCAGGTTGAGACTACAGATGCTCTTGCTACACAGTCTACCCCGGTATCTGTCCCGCCTGTAGTCCAAGTTGAGGTATCAATCCTTAACGCTTGGTTTAATGCAAGTATTATTGAAATAAGGGTCTAAAATGCAAGAAATAGAGAAATAGAGGTCTAAAATGCAAGAATTATAGAAATAAGGATCTAAAATGCGAAATTATAGAAATAAGGATCTAAAATGCAAGAATTATAGAAATAAGGGTCTAAAATGCATGATCGGTGTATCTTGTAGGTTGAGGCTAGAGTAGCTCCTCCTCCTGTTACACAGACGACCCCGGTATCTAGCCCTCCTCCTTCACAGTCTACCCCGGTATCTATCCCCCTCATGCTCATATTAATCTCTCCTAAATGTAATTTCCTTCTTATATACCAACTTTTTATATGTTCTTCGTGTTTTTATCCTATTGTGGTTGCAGGTTAGCACTATTCCTACTGTGACAGAGTCTACCCCGGTATCTGTCCCCCTAATGCTCATATTGAGGTACTAATCTCTCCTATTTGTGATTTTCTTCTTATATACCATTGATAATTGTAGTTGTAATTTGAATTTTGTTATCATAATTGTAGGCTCCAATACCATGTGAGTTGGCAGTGGATAGCATAGACAACAAGGTTGCCTATGGTATGGCTTACCCAGATGGAGGAGAAATGAGTAGGAAAATACATGGAAAGCCAATGCCTACTGGATGTCTGAGAGTGTCAGTGGATGGTGGGATTAAACTAGAAGCCTTGATTCCAGTTCCAGTACTTGGTGAGATGGAGACGGTCAAGCAAGCTGTTGGATCTCATGTCGCATGGCCCAAGGAATGGATCATACGTCGAAATACTGAGGTTTGTATTTCTATAAAAATAATATAAAGGTCTAAAATGCAAGAAATAGAGAAATAAAGGTCTAAAATGCAAAATTATAGAAATAAGGGTTTAAAATACAAGAAATAAAGAAATAAAGGTCTAAAATGCAAAATTATTGAAATAAGGGTCTAAAATGCAAGAAATAAAGAAATAAAGGTCTAAAATGTAAGAAATAGAGAAATAAACGTCTAAAATGTAAAATTATAGAAATAAGGATCTAAAATGCTAGAATTATAGAAATAAGGGTCTAAAATGCAAGAAAAAGAGAAATAAAGGTCTAAAATGCATGATCGGTGTATCTTGTAGGTTGAGACTACATCAGCTGCTCCTCCTGTTACACAGACGACCCCGGGATCTTGCCCTCCTCCTTCACAGTCTACCCCGACATCTGTCCCACCTGATGCTCATATTGAGGTACTAATATCTCCTATTTGTGATTTCCTTTCTTATATACCAACTTTGAATATGTTCTTCATGTTTTTATCACATTGTGGTTGCAGGTTAGCCCTCCTCCTTCAGAGGTGATACAGGTTCAGATTACAGTTGACAAAGGAAATACCGAGGTTTGTATTTCTACAAAAATAATATAATCCCAGTATATGTGCATGATGTGTAATTTGCCAACTTATAGTGATTTCCCTTCTTATATACCAACTGTTGAGGTAAAGGTCTAAAATGCAAGAAATAGAGAAATAAATGTCTAAAATGCAAAATTATAGAAATAAGGGTCTAAAATGCAAGAAATAAAGGTCTAAAATGCAAGAAATAGGGAAATAAAGGTCTAAAATGCAAAATTATAGAAATAAGGATCTAAAATACTAGAATTATAGAAATAAGGGTCTAAAATGCAAGAAATAAAGAAATAAAGGTCTAAAATGCAAGAAATAGAGATATAAAGGTCTAAAATGCAAAATTATAGACATAAGGATCTAAAATGCTAGAATTATAGAAATAAGGGCCTAAAATGCAAGAAATAGAGAAATAAATGTCTAAAATGCAAAATTATAGAAATAAGGGTCTAAAATGCAAAATATCTTGTAGGTTGAGACTACAACAGCTGCTCCTCTTGTTACACAGACGACCCCGGGATCTTGCCCTCCTTCTTCACAGTCTACCCCGGCATCTGTCCCCCCTGATGCTCATATTAAGGTACTAATCTCTCCTATTTGTGATTTCCTTTTTTATATACCAACTTTGAATATGTTCTTCATGTTTTTATCACATTGTGGTTGCAGGTTAGCCCTCCTCCTTCACAGCCGATACAGGTTCAGAGTACAGTTGCTCCTTCTCCTTCTACACCCATCCCTCCTAGTGTCAACCTTGACGTAATAATCTTTAACTTTGAAATAACCTTGACGTATTGTATTTGAAATGTGTATATGATTTTCGTATCTTCATCGAATGGCAGGTTGAAACCTCTACTCCTGGTTCAGAGTTTACCCTAGTGGCGGGTGGACTTGTGAAGTTTGGTAGTATTAGTGGTGTTATTCCTGATAGGTTAAGAGAAATGCTTGGGGTACGTATCTTGAATCTTACATTCGTTTTGGCTAGCTATTTTTTCCATATGCCATGAATATCCATCATGATTAGGGGTATTGACATGTATTTACAGTTGGACACAAATGAGGATAAATACAAGGATGTGGAGAGGCGGGCTGGTTTTGTATCAGGTGATATGAAGAAGCCACTGAAAAATTGGAAAATCAACTGGCTGTTTAAGCATTGATGGGGTGAAAAGCATAATTTTATTTGGAATGAACAAGGGATGACTCCGGACCTTGCTTGGGAAAATGTCCAATGCCTAAGACGCGATCGCGAAATAGAGTCGTCAGTTCTGGATGCATATGTTGAGCTGCTGAAGCTTAGGGAGAGCATATATTTTCATAGTAAAGTGCTAGTCCGTCCATGCAAGAGGTTCTTCCTTGGAATGAGTTATTTCATGACCATTGCAGTTGGGCATTGCACCGACTTGGAGGTAAATCAATTCAAATTTCTTGCATTTTAGTTCTTAATTTGGTTAATTATTGCATTTCATAACTTATTGCATTTCATAACTTATTGTCTCATTATAGAATTATAAAATGCAAGAAATAGAGAAATAAAGGTCTAAAATGTAAAATTATAGAAATAAGGGTCTAAAATGCAAGAATTATAGAAATAAGGGTCTAAAATGCAATAAATACAGAAATAATGGTTAAAATACAAAATTATATAAATAAGGGTCTAAAATGCAAGAATTATAGAAATAAGGGTCTAAAATGCAAGAAATACAGAAATAAGGATCTAAGATGTAAAATTATAGAAATAAGGATCTAAGATGCAAGAATTATAGAAATAAGGGTCTAAAATGCAAGAAATGGAGAAATAAAGGTCTAAAATGCAAAATTATAGAAATAAGGATCTAAAATGCTTGAAATAAAGAAATAAAGGTCTAAAATGCAAGAAATAGAGAAATAAAGGTCTAAAATGCAAGAAATATAGAAATAAAGGTCTAAAATGAAGGAAATAGAGAAATAAAGGTCTAAAATGCAAAATTATAGAAATAATGATATAAAATGCATGAAATAAAGAAATAAGGGTCTAAAATGCAAAATTATAGAAAGAAGGATCTGAAATGCAAGAAATATAGAATAATAGAAATTGCAAGAATTCTTGCATTTCATAACTTATTTTCTCTTTTTTGCAGATGCATCCAAATTGTAAAACTCCGGAGATGATGAAAGACCAGGAACGGTTCTATCTTACCTACCAAGACCAGCACTTTGGGCCACCAATACAATTGTGTGATGTTGCTTTGTTCCCCGTATGCACAGGTAGTCATTGGTTTTTGTTTGTTGTGGACCTTGAACGAATGAAATTGCTTTTAATTGATCCTCCCCGGGAACATGTCCCTCCACATTGTGACTTACAAAAAGGCATACGCCAAGGAGATTTTTGTCATGGTAATCTATGCTCTTCATAGTTATCTATTTATTTACTACTTATTTCTTTCTTCTTTTTTGAATATGTTTTTAATTTTTTGTGGTAAATTTGTAGGAAAAATTATTGCCGTGCATGCTTCA
This sequence comes from Saposhnikovia divaricata, assembly GCA_036435485.1. NCBI lineage: Eukaryota > Viridiplantae > Streptophyta > Magnoliopsida > Apiales > Apiaceae > Saposhnikovia > Saposhnikovia divaricata. Next base: position 21,864,289 of record JAZHRN010000131.1, read on the forward strand.
TTTCTTGGAACCTTTGAGATTTGTTGAAGACGGTTTCAGGGATGTGAAGTTCATTACGGATCGACCGAAGCAACAAGGCGGCTCTGATTGTGGCGTGCACGTTTGCAAGTATATGGATGCTATACTTGGCGGCATATCATTGAAAGATGCAAGGTGGCACCCTGTATATGATGTTTTGACTTTCCGGTATTGCATAGCTTTGGATCTTTTTAAAGGGGAAGCGCGGAGAATGACTAATACCGGGTTACAAAAGAGGAATCTGGGACTTTAGTTAATTTTGATCTTGTTTATTTGATTTTATTATTATTTTGTTAATTTTGCTTTGAAAGTAGTTAGTTGTATTGTTGTATTTATATTGGTTGGGATTGTGTTGATATGGTATTGTTATAGGGAGAATATTGTATAACAATATTTTGGAGGTTTGATGGAATCACGGAGCAAAATACAGATATTTTGCTAAGAACACGAAGAACACGGAAGGAGATTGGAGATCGTTTGTGGCTGATCTTGTATGGTGTTTTCAGGGGTGAACTGACAATCATCTGTAACAAGGTGCCTACGTACCCTATTTATAGGGATCAAGCCATACGTAGTTCTTGGAGAAGAAGTTACCTAGACGGGCTAGGGTTTCTATGGGCTCGACTTGGCCCAAATCCACTAGACATCTTCTTGGGTTGATATATTTTACCCATTTATTCTGCTCATGACCCATGGCCCATTAAAGGTTGCCTATGGCTGGCATGATGCTTAAATCAACTGGCCTCACTGACGAGGCGAATGGAGAAGCTGCATGGCCTCGCATGCGGCCTCGCTGGGCTAGTCATGCGAGGTGGTCCACGCTGTACGGAGATAATTATACTCACGCGACCTCGTTGGGCCTGACCGTAAGCCTATATAATAAATATGCTCTAGGCCTCGCTGGACCTCTAGGCCTCGCTGGACCTTGTAGACTGTATTCTAGGCCTTGCTGGACCTCTAGGCCACGCTGGACCTCTAGGTCACGCTGGACCTCTAGCCTCCATAAAAGTATTCTAGGCCTCGCTGGACCTCTAGGCCACGCTGGACCTTGTAGAGAGACGTGCATGATAGATGTTATCCCATACTAGGGACTTTGCTGGCGAACTTGACCCGCGGCTTGGGGTCGCAAACTTCCACATTGTGCTTGATAGTATATTGGACTGACTCCTGGTGGTGAGTTTTAGTGACCCAATCTTCATCTCTAGGCCCATTATGAGTTGTGGACCTCTATTCAAGCCCATTAGGCCTGCTTAGGGCTTATGCCAAGATTTGGGCATAACAACTACCCCCCGAGTCCATATTGTCATTGAAGATGCGATGTGGACTCAAAAACTGCTTTGTCGAAACTTTGATGCGAGGCCTATGCTCGATATAGATTGCTGTAGATGAAAAAATAGCTATCTCAAGTGCCTTGGAATTGCATCGCGATCCCTATGAATTTTAATGGTTGCGGACAACTGTTGTATTTCGAGATCTTCTCCCAGCTGCACGATGATAACATGTGTTGTGTGTCTTTCAATTAATGCGAAGCCATGTATAAGTGAGTGATGGTGACCTCGAAGGGTTCTTCCAAGCGTAATGAGGTCCTGCAGGGACCTTGAGAGGCGACCCCATAAGGCCTTGTAGTCATAAGTTGTTATAATTACATCTTATGTCCAGCTGATGTGTGAGCTCAGGCTTTCACCTATATATTCAGGTCTTCTTAAAGTATGATGAGAGTGTTCTCCTCTGCTCCTTGTTATTATGATGAGAGGCCTTCTCGTAAGTTGAGAGGACTCCTTACAGCATCATATGTTGTGAGGCCTCCTTGCAGCCTTATACATTGTGAGGCCTCTTCGCAGCCTCATACGTTGCGAGGCCTCCACGCAGCCTCATATGTTACGAGGCCCCCTCGCAGCCTCATACGTTGCGAGGCCTCCTCGCAGCCTCATACATTGCGAGGCCTCCTCGCAGCCTCAATTCTTGTAATGAATCTGCTTAGAATTCATATCAATTTTCAAGTATGGCAACTACCCCCAGTTTTTCGGTGTAGGCAGTTGTAGCGGAGAACTATTTTTTCCGGTCTTCAAAATTTCTTCAAAATTATTCTGAAGTCGTTCAAAAATAAAATCAAAATTATTATTTGACTTTTGGGAAGCCTCCTCGCTTAGCAACTTTGGATTTTTTTAGTTTAATGCGAGCCCATGTCTTCTCGTAGTGGCCACCTTGATAAAATTTTTTTTACGTACGCAGCCTTCTTACGTCTCTTCTCACCTTGTTTTTCTTTACAGCCTTGTGGAGCCGTGGTCCTTATATTTGTACTTTCACCTCGCTGACTTTTTTTTTTCACTTTGGTTGAGATCTCCTCGCTTTTCGCTGCTTCCTTCTATTTTTAATAACTCTTGCTGATATAATAAGAGGACTCCTTGTGGCCTCCTATGTGGATAGGCCTCCTCGCTGATATAATAAGAAAGTCTCCTCTATGCATGTATATTTTTTTTGCCGTGATCGTTGCGAAAGGCTCAACCTCAGCCCACTTAGTGAAATAATCCACAACCATCACTGCATACTTTACTCCTCCATTAGCTTTGGGGAGCTCCCCAATAATATCAATACCCCATTTGGCAAAGGGCACAGGCTCATGAGAGAAGTTAGATGAGCAAATAGGGCATTACTGAAATTGGCATTCCTTTGGCACTTGTCACACCTCCTAGCGAACTCAAAAGCATCTATTTTCAGTGTAGGCAGAAATACCCTTGGTGAAGAATCTTTTGTGCTAGAGAACTACCCCCGAGTGATTGCCACATATGCCTTCGTGGACCTCCCTTATCATGTAGTTGCACTCCTTACCATTTACACACCTCAAGAGTGGTGTGTTGAACCCTCTTCGATATAGACTTTCATCGTAAATTACATAGTGAGCCGCCTGGTACATAATCTTCCTCGCTACCTTCTTTTCTTGGGGTAGAGTCCCATTCTTCACATACTCCCATATAGGGGTCGTCCATGTTGGCCCCTAACTCGCTACCTCCATGATAAATTCTTCAGGGACACTAGGCTTAGTCTGGATTTCCAATGGAATAACCCCAAGTAAGGTGGCCTCTCAGTGCGATCCCAACTTTTTGAGGGCATTTGCTCCTTTATTTTTTGTCCATCTGATAAATTTCACTTTCACTGCCAGAATGACTTCATAAGTCTCTGCACATATCACAGATAGAGCTCAATTTGAGACCCCTAGCTTGCCACCCACATCCAATATGAGCTGTGACCATCATGGAATCGTTATAAGCATTGAGATTCTCCACCTTCATTATAATTGCGAGCTTAAGACCATTGATTAGGGCCTCATACTCGGCTGCATTGTTTAAGGCTTCGAATGCGAAGTGGACTGTGCTACTTAACCTGTGACCCTCAGGTGTAACGAGCTCGACTTCGGCTCCAGCTCCTTCCTTATTAGATGCTCCATCAACATAGAGCTCCCACCACGAGGATTAATTCTGTTGGTTGGCCTCGGACTCGGCTGGCATGGGGGTCGCAACGAGAGCCCAAGCATCTCCTTCAGATAGTAGAGGGAATTCCAAGATAAAATATGCTAAAGCTTGTCCTTTCAAAGCACCTCGAGGCTTGTACTCGATGTCAAATTAGCCTAGTTCCACTGTCCGCGCTAGAAGTCTTTCCGAGGTCTCATGCTTATGCATCACTTGCCTTAAGGGAAAGGCTGTGCGAACCTAAATTTTATGAGCCTAAAAGTATGGCCTCAACCTCCGCGAGGCCAACACCAAGGCATAAGCGAGCTTCTCCATGTTGGTGTAGTGAGTCTCAATATCTAGCATCCTTTACTGACATAATAAACAGGGTATTGAACCCTTTCCTCCTCGTGAACTAACACTGCACTTACTGCATGCTTTCAGCTAGATACAAAATAAGGGTCTCCCCCTCTTTAGGCTTAGAAAGTAGAGGTGGCGAGCCCAAATGTTCCTTTATTTGATGTTAATAATTTTGCAATGTACTTTAAGCCTCGCATCTGCTTGCATAAAGGACTCATGTTGCATGATTTTAGCATGTATAGATTCCTCCATGACGCCTCTCCATATCTGTTAAATTTTTTACAAGTGTTTTAGGATAGCTGATGGAGTCTTCAAATGATCCTGATTGCGCCTATGGGGCCGAGAGGCCTCGCATCGCAAGGTGTCGAGTTTGCGGCCTCGCGTCGCTAGGTACGGCCTCGCAACGCTAGGTGCCGACCTCGCAACGCTAGGTACGACCTCGGAACGCTAGGTGCCGGCCTTGCAACGCTAGGTACGGCCTCCCAACGCTAGGTGCCGGCCTTGCAACGCTAGGTACGGCCTCGCAACGCTAGGTGCCGGCTTCGCAACGCTAGGTGCTGGCCTTGTCTTGCAATTTTTCAAATGTCCTGCTAGAAGTGGTGTTTATGTAATGTCACTACCCCCCGAGTCCTTATTATATTGTAGATGTGATGAGGAATCAACATGTGTCAGCAACCTTCTTGTATTATTTGGAGTTGACACCATTTATAATGAAGAGAACTTGATGTGACACCGCTATGAGTTCTTCTTTAGATTGGGGCAATTGTATGCTGATATTAGTGCAGTCCATACCAAGCAGGGGCTTGTTTGATAGAAGCTCTTCCTGGTGTACTAAGGTAGTCGAGGACCTCCTCATTGCCGCCAAGGATCGGGGGCGTCCCCCCTCTCCCCAAGTATCGGAGGCGTCCCCCTCTCCTCGACGTAGAGGTATTTCACCAAGAAGCATCTCATGTAGAGGCATCCCACAAAGGGGAATCTCACAAAGAGGCATCTATTTGATCTCGATAGCCACATCATATAGGGGACTCAGTGGTCACATAAGAGGGAGCCTCGTTAGCTACATCATATAGGGGGTCTCCTGATCTCGACGAGGAGATGGGGGTCTGTCGTGACGACAATGGGACCGCTCACTATCTCGACGAGGAGAAGGGGGTCTCTTAGAACCTTGACCCCTACCTTAGCTCTACCATGGGGTCGTTAATCCTTCTTGTCAACAGTGACTTCTCGAGCTTGAAGTGGAGATCATTCTCAATTAACTTCTTTCCAATGCGATCAAAGACACTTACTGACCTCCCCTCAGATGAGGCAGCCTCACGCTGAGATCCCTCCTTTGTCTTAGTAGTATCTTATTAAAGGCCTTCTTCAGCTCCTCGAGGTTAAATTTCCTAATCTTGATATTCTTATCCTCAACCCTTTTTTCTGTCCCTCTCCAGTGCTACCATGATGGGATTGAGTCTTTTTGGTAGCGCTTGACTCCTTGCGATCTTCCTTTTTTGCGATTCCGGGGTTCGGGTTCATACTTATTGGACCGCTCACGATCTCGACGTGGAGAGGGGGGTCGTTCATCGCGGTGATGGGACCGTTCGTGCTCTCTACGAAGAGAGAGGGGTCTGTCTTCGCGACGATAAGACCACTCACGCTCTCTACGAAGAGATGGGGGTTATTCCGGACCTCGGCCCCTATCTTCGCCTCGCTCCTGGGTGTCTTGTGAGACCCGGGGTCTCCCCGTTGGTGTTCCCTCCGTTCTTCTTGTTCGATTTAGTCATCCTTCTCCCAATATGATGACTCCCCCTCCTTCTAGCACCAAATGTTATAGGGAGAATATTGTATAACAATATTTTGGAGGTTTGCTGGAATCACGGAGCAAAATACAGATATTTTGCTAAGAACACGAAGAACACGGAAGGAGATTGGAGATCGTTTTTGGCTGATCTTGTATGGTGTTTTCAGAGGTGAACTGACAATCATCTGTAACAAGGTGCCTACGTACCCTATTTATAGGGATCAAGCCATACGTAGTTCTTGGAGAAGAAGTTACCTAGACGGGCTAGGGTTTCTATGGGCTCGACTTGGCCCAAATCCACTAGACGTCTTCTTGGGTTGATATATTTTACCCATTTATTCTGCTCATGACCCATGGCCCATTAAAGGTTGCCTATGGCTAGCATGATGCTTAAATCAACTGGCCTCGCTGACGAGGCGAATGAAGAAGCTGCATGGCCTCGCATGCGGCCTCGCTGGGCTAGTCATGCGAGGTGGTCCACGCTATACGGAGATAATTATACTCACGCGACCTCGTTGGGCCTGACCGTAAGCCTATATAATAAATATGCTCTAGGCCTCGCTGGACCTCTAGGCCTCGCTGGACCTTGTAGACTGTATTCTAGGCCTCGCTGGACCTCTAGGCCACGCTGGACCTCTAGGTCACGCTGGACCTCTAGCCTCCATAAAAGTATTCTAGGCCTCGCTGGACCTCTAGGCCACGCTGGACCTCCAGGCCACGCTGGACCTTGTAGAGAGACGTGCATGATAGATGTTATCCCATACTAGGGACTTTGCTGGCGAACTCGACCCGCGGCTTGGGGTCGCAAACTTCCACATTGTGCTTGATAGTATATTGGACTGACTCCTGGTGGTGAGTTTTAGTGACCCAATCTTCATCTCTAGGCCCATTATGAGTTGTGGACCTCTATTCAAGCCCATTAGGCCTGCTTAGGGCTTATGCCAAGATTTGGGCATAACAGGTATTATTGTGTTATTTGGTTGAAACAGGTTTTAAATATGTATGGAAAGCAGTAAAAAAAGACTCCTTATTGCAGTTTATTTTACTATCTATTTTTACTCGGTAGAAGAAAAAACAAGCAGACCCTTTAAAAAAAATAAAACCAGGCCGCAATGAGTCATTGCGGCTAGGTTTTGTTTTTTTAATTTTTTTTCCAGTTTTTTGAATATTAGGAAAAAAATATTTAAATTTTGGAAAAAATTAGTTTTTCATTTTTCTCGAATTTTATATTTAACATTTGAAATAATAGTAATTTTATCATTTTTCCAATTTTTAATATTATGAAATAAATAATAAAAAAAACTAGGTTAAAAACAGGGGAAAACAGGGGAGGAGAGAGAAAGGCTACTGCACTCTCGTCTGTCGCAATGAGGGGTTGCGGATAGCCTCAATGCCTCATTGCGGCATAAGAGAGTGCAGTAGCCCTTCCCTCTCCTCCCCTGTTTTCCCCTGATTTTAACCTAGTTTTTTATTATTATTTATTTCTTGATATTAAAAACTGGAAAAATGATATTCTATTGATAATATTTTTTCCAAAAATTTTCTCTAAAATTAAATTTTTTCAAATTTTAAATTACATTTTGGAAAAAAAATTATTTTATCAACAGAATATTATTTTTTTTTCACTATTTTTTTTGTCATATTTTTTATCATATCATATAATTCATTTTTAAGGAAATTATGGCTTCAATATTTTTATAAATAGTAATCAATTATTCAATTAATCAAATTTCTTCATTATTGGGGATTATTTGGAAAAATAGATAAATTAATCGTTTTTTTTCGAATTTTAGTTTAAAAATCTAGGAAATATAATTTCTTCCATTTTTCTCGAATTTTAAATTAATTAGCTAGTTCAAAAAATAATTTAGTAATTCAGAAAAATTATTAGCTAATTTTTTCGAATTTTAAAGCAATATTTATTATTAAATATTTTAAAATATTATTACTTAAAAAATATTGAAATATGAGTAGAATTCGTTTCGCATGCATATATGAATGGTTAATAGAACTAACAAATGTGGTATTCCTGGCCGAGTGTGTTAGTGCGAATCGAAACTCCGAGGTTAAGCGTGCTTGGGCTAGAGCAATCTATGATGGGTGACCCCGTGGGAAGTTCCCTTTTTCCAATTTTTTTTTTAATTTTGCTCAAAACAATTAGCTAATAATTTTTTTGAATCACTAAATTTTTTTTTCCGGGGACATTTGGATTAAAATATAATTTAAGCATTCATATATGAATTTTAAATTGAATATTTGGGAAAAGAGATAATTGTTTTGAGCAAACTCAAAAAAAAATTTTTGAAAAAGGGGACTTCCCAGGGGGTCACCCATCATAGATTACTCTAGCCCAAGCACGCTTAACCTCGGAGTTTCGATTAGCACTTACACACTCGGCCAGGAATGCCAAATCTGTTAATTCTATTACCCATTCATATATGAATGCGAAACGAATTTCACTCATATTTCAATATTTTTTTAAGTAATAATATTTTAAAATATTTATTTATAAATATTAATTTAAAACTCGAAAAAAAGCATAAAATTATATTTTAAATTAATCCTTTTTTTCGAATTTTAGTTTAAAAATCTGGGAAAAATAATATTTTTCCAATTTTCTCGAATTTTAAATTAATTATTAGGAATAAAATATAATTTATGCTTTTTTTGGAATTTTAAATGCAATTTTATTGGTAGAGGTGCGCAACTCTAACTGACGCATGGCTGACGTCATGCTGAGGTAGGATGTCGCGTTGAGTCATTGCGGCAGTATGTTTTTCGGATTTTGCTACCGCTTTGAGTCATTGCGACTGTATGAAGTTCAACTTACATTCCAAAAAATTCAAATGTTATTTTCAAGTTACATTAAATTTTATTTTGAATTTGAATGTTGAAAAAGTTTTATAAATAGTAATCAATTACTCAATATTTTTATAAATAGTAATCAATTATTCAATTAATCAAATTTCTTCATTATTGGGGATTATTTTGGAAAAATAGATAAATTAATCATTTTTTTCGAATTTTAGTTTAAAAATCTAGGAAATATAATTTCTTCCATTTTTCTCGAATTTTAAATTAATTAGCTAGTTCAAAAAATAATTTAGTAATTCAAAAAAATTATTAGGTAATTTTTTTCGAATTTTAAATCAATATTTATAAATAAATATTTTAAAATATTATTACTTAAAAAATATTGAAATATGAGTGGAATTCGTTTCGCATTCATATATGAATGGTTAATAGAACTAACAGATGTGGCATTTCTGGCCGAGTGTGTTAGTGCGAATCGAAACTCCGAGGTTAAGCGTGCTTGGGCTAGAGCTATCTATGATGGGTGACCCCCTGGGAAGTTCTCTTTTTCCAATTTTTTTAATTTTGCTCAAAACAATTATCTAATAATTTTTTTGAATCACTAAATTATTTTTTCCTGGGACATTTGGATTAAAATATAATTTAAGCATTCATATATGAATTTTAAATTGAATATTTGGGAAAAGAGATAATTGTTTTGAGCAAACTTAAAAAAAAAATTTGGAAAAAGGGAACTTCACAGGGGGTCACCCATCATAGATTACTCTAGCCCAAGCATGCTTAACCTCGGAGTTTTGATTAGCACTAACACACTCGGCCAGGAATGCCACATCTGTTCATTCTATTAACCATTCATATATGAATGCGAAACGAATTCCACTCATATTTCAATATTTTTTTAAGTAATAATATTTTAAAATATTTATTTATAAATATTGCTTTAAAATTCGAAAAAAGCATAAAATTATATTTTAAATTAATCCTTTTTTTCGAATTTTAGTTTAAAAATCTGGGGAAAATAATTTTTTTCCATTTTTCTCGAATTTTAAATTAATTATTAGGAATAAAATATAATTTATGCTTTTTTTCGAATTTTAAAGGCAATTCTAACTGACGCCTGGCTGACGTCATGCTGAGGTAGGATGCCGCGTTGAGTCATTACGGCAGTATGTTTTCCGGATTTTACTGCCGCTTTGAGTCATTGCGGCAGTATGACCTCACCAGTTTTACACAGTCTTCAATGTGTTCAACTTACATTCCCAATAATTCAAATGTTATTTTCAAGTTACATTAAATTTTATTTTGAATTTAAATGTTAAAAAAATTTTACTTTCAAAATTTTTCTCTATAAATACTCACCCTCAACCTAAGTTTATTTTCGTATCCTAATCTTATCAATTTTCTCTCTAGCAACAAAGAGTAAGTCATGGATGCTAAAAATGAGAAGGAGGCTATTTTTAAATCAAAGTTGAAAGAAGCCAAGATAGAGATCAAGGTTCTTGAAGATCAAATTGTTCATTTGGAGTTGAAAGTGGAAGATCTCCAAGAAGCCTTGAAAGAGGCTAACATCGAGATTGCATATTTGAGAGAATTGTACGGGCATGGAGATGCATATCCGTAGACGGAAGTGTTAGTGTAGGTGCCCTAGAGGCAATACATTGTTTCTTTGAATAAACCTCTATGTCATTTGATCATTCAATAAACGTATTTATTATGACTTTAATTACTGCGATATATTTGTTAGCATAATAAATGTCCTTAGAATCATGATACACATTATATAGTTTAAGTAAATGACTTGAACTTGAGATTATATAATATATCATATTCTTAAAAGGTCCCTGGTCGAGTATTATTATTATAGGACAATAATAATACATAAATAGACTAGTATGTTGTTTGACAGATAACCACATCTCATTGGTTATAAGTATGGAGATACTAAAGTCAATACATAGGTACATGTAGGAGTACATGGTACTGGACAGACCCACAGTGAGATTCTTCATGTTTAATAAAGTCATAAGAAAGACTCGCAGTGATAATAGTGTAATAATCCTTTGACTTGAGATCATTATATTTCTATACGAGGATTAATATACTTTGACTACATTAAAAGTTACCTTTGACCGGGTGATGATAAAAGTGGACATCGGGTATATCATGAGTCGCATGAGAAATATGAATGATAGATAAAGGATTTAACCCTCCTATAATTAGGAGAGATATTATTGGCCTCTTGATTGAGTGAGACTATAAAATGCATGGCCGTGCTCAAATAATGATTTGTTTTTAAATAGTCTACTCATGGATCAAGTAAACCCGGATTAAATGTTGAAGAGGATGACTAAACACATGCCTCGAGTTTAATCTATAATATTTGGTTACAGGGATTATATTACACGGAAACATTAATCACGAAAGGTTTAATATGGATCACCATTTAAATTATTATTACTTGGGTAGCAATGATGTATTACTAGATGTCGCTCTTTGTTTACGATTTTAATTGAGAATTTAAAATCGTTGCTAACGTAATAATAACCTATAGGGTCACACACTTAGAATGTCTTAAAAGGAGTTTTAATTTAAATTGAGAATTTAAATTAAATCATTATTAAATAAAGAATTGGCTATTTAATTAATTGGATTGGTCCTAATTAATTATCTAAGTAAATTCGAATTTAATAAAGTAAGAACAGTATTGGGTTTAAGGAAATCCAATAATAAAATCAAAATAAAATTAGAATTGGGTTTAAGGAAGCCCAATTCGGTTTTTTGATTTTAGCCCACTATCTCTCATATAAATACATGATGATGTATTACTTTAGGGTTAGGGATTTCATAAAATCGTTTTATTAAAAACCCTAGCAGCTCTTTGAGAGGCTAGAGAGATAGAGAGAGGTTGTTCTTCGTGGGCTAGTACCTGGCTCCTCGGATCGTTGGACGGTCGGATATTCGTGTGGATTACCTTAGAGACACAGATCTTGACGTGAAGATTGTGTGTGGTGATTACAAGCTAGGATCTCCGTTGAGTTTGTGAAAGTAACGTTTTAAAGGTATGATTCGTTTCTCCATAATCTGTCCGTAATTATACATGGATCCTGGTTTGGTTTCGAATTTTTTTTTTGTTTTATTTACATTATTCCGCTGCGTTTTATGCCTCGGAACCCAACAACGGTATCAGAGCTACGTGTATAAGGGGCTGATTTGGTTACGTGTTTACTGTATTTGATGCATGTGTGCATGTTATATGAATCTGCCATGAAACAGTTATGAGATATGTCGATTATAATATGTTATGTCGTTCATATATGATTCTGTTATGTTGAATATTATGATATAATGATACAAGCATGTTTACAATCTGTCATGACTGATAAGTATACGATTTTTGTATGTTATGCATGTTGTCAGGTTTATATAGTGATATAAACTGTTGGACAGATTGTGTATGGACACGATGTGTAAACTGGGATACGATTTGAATGTATATGATACATGCTTCCAGAACTGTATATGATGCAGTGGCGGCAGAGGCTAAAAGATATGATCTTTTGTTAAGAAATTGATGATTTCTTAAGAGGACGAGTCTTCTGGAATTAAAAAAATCCCGAGTTCGAGCCCCGGACCCCGCCCGGGGGCTGCCGCCCCCGGACCCCCGCAGTGTTTGTTTATATGTTTTTAATTGTTTATTTGAGCATGGTGCTGGTTATGGCCTTAAGACCCTTAGTTTAATGGCTTGTGGTTTTATAAATACGACTTGCATGTCGTTTTCTTCATTCTTGTAATTGTTTAACCTCGAATGTAACTCGAGTTTTATTATGTAAGTACATTAGTATAGGTTGTATTCAATTATTCAATGTAATGTACTTGAAGATTGAAGGACGATCAATGAGGAGAAGCAACCAAGGAGAAAGAGAAGAATGAAGACTTGTAATTGTATTTATATTTATCCACCATAGATTGACCTTGATTCTTTTCATTAGCTTGAAAAGGATCATTTAGGATAAAGGCCATAACCAAGCACGTTTACTTACTGCACTTTACATATATATGAATGTATGCGATATATATAATGTATGTGTAGAGATAAAGATGCATGTTTGATTAGATTAATCATGTATGTATTAGATACATCACCCATGCCATGCCTGCTTAAACAAGTTAAAATCTGTAACGATTCGAGATTTTAAAATTTAACATAACGATCATGAGATTTCTGTGTTTATGAAACACGGAATTAAATACAAATTTTCAATTATTTCGATATGGGGAGATTTTGTCAAAAACGGGTTTTACCTGTAAGGAAGTTGGGTATTAAGCGAGGCCACTTGTGACTCCTCCAACAACCTGGAAATCAAACTATTGATGAATATTGATTTGAAGTATTTAATTCAAGGAAAATTGGGAATCTTTTTATGATGGGATCATGGTAGTTTTTAATTATAAACCCCTTAACAAAAATATTAAGTTTTAATCAGATGCTTTCCAATGAATGAACACTCATCGAATCCTAGATCGATAAGGGGAAGGGCTGTCAGTGGCAGGGGACTCCTGTCTATCGTGGTGAGATGTGATGAATATAAATGGTTATATTCGGCCGTTGTATCATTGGGTCTAACTTAACTGAGTCGTCATAATATGGTGGAAATAAATGGTTATATTCAACTATTATGAACTTAGAAGCATAGAGTTTGGTTGAAAATCTATTTGATAGATAAGATCAATCGTTGATCACCAAACTATCCAAGAATTATATATGATATAATTGACAACTGTTGTCTACCTAAATAATCATGTTTTAAGGACTACCAGTGGTTGACTTAGGACATGACGAAATATGGATCTTGGCTCACTAGAAAGATTTATGGGATATACTTTCCGAATTAATAGTAAGGGCTATTGATTTGATAAAAATAGTGGGAGATATATTATGAATATATATCATAATCATTTGAACATAATAATTTATAAATTCAGACAATCTAATGTTTATTATGTGCTTTTATCATTATAGATACTAAATAATGGCAAACAACACAAACACACTATCCGTACGATCAGTCCTTGAGAAGGATAAGCTGACAGGAGGAAACAACTTCCTAGACTGGCAGAGGAATTTGGGGATTGTCCTCAGGCAGGAGCGTAAGCTTCATTGCATTGATATCCCTTTGCCAGGTCCCCTTCCCGAGGGCGCTACTGCTGAGGAAATAGCGGCCCAAGCAAGGGATGAGAATGATGCAAATGATGTTGCATGTCTTATGTTGGCAACTATGAGTGCTGAGCTTCAAAGACAGCATGTGCATATGGATGCATATACTATCAATGAGCACTTGCAAAGCATGTTTGCAAGCCAAACTCGTCAAGAAAGGTTCAACACGAGTAAGTCACTCTTTAATTGCAAACAAGGGGCAAGTGAACCAATTGGCCCACATGTTCTGAAGATGATTGGTTACATTGAGTACCTTGCTACTTTGGGTTTCCCGATTGCTGCGGAAACTGGTATTGACCTAATCATGAATTCTTTGAATAACAAATTCACTCAGTTTGTTGTGAACTATAATATGAATGAATTTGACAAAACACCTACTGAATTGTTGCATATGTTGAGAATATATGAGACCAACATGAAGACAGCTGAACCTGCTCCCATACTGATGGTGGGCAATAAAGGTAAGGCCAAGGGGAAAGGCAAGTGGAAGGGTAAGAAGAAGACTGGATCTGATTCTACACCCAAGCCAAAGTCAGGTCCCAAACAGGCTTTAAAGCCTAAAGGTGGGGTTGCTAAGGGTGAATGTCACTACTGTAAGAAAACTGGTCACTGGAAGAGAAACTGTCCTGTTTACTTGGAGGATCTGAAGAAAATGAAGGCTGTTCAGATTTCTGGATCAGGTATTTATGTTATAGAAGTCAATCTGTCTACTTCTACATCTTTGGTATTGGATACTGGATGTGCTTCTCAAATTTGTATAAATGTGCAGGAACTGCAGAGAAGTAGGACTTTGGCTAAGGGAGTAGTGGACCTACGAGTAGGCAATGGAGCAAGAGTTGCTGCTTTAGCTGTAGGAACTTATTATTTATCTTCGCCCTCTGGGCTTGTTTTAGAACTTGAATACTGTTTTTACGTGCCTGCGATTCGCAGAAACATTATTTCTGTTTCTTGTTTGGACAAGAAAGGTTTTTCGTTTACAATAAAGAACAACAGTTGCTCTTTTGCTTTGAATGATTTAACCTATGGTGTTGCGCGTTTGTTTAATGGTTTATATGTTCTTGATTTAGATAACCCAGTCTGTAATATAGAAAACAAACGACTTAAAGTTAATGACTCAAATAAAACATACATCTGGCATTGTCGTCTAGGCCATATAAATGAGAAACGCATATCCAAATTACATAAGGATGGATATTTGGATAAGTTTGATTTTGAATCATACCAAGAATGCGAATCTTGTTTGCTTGGTAAGATGACTAAAGCCCCTTTCACTGGTAAAGGTCAAAGGGCCACTCAACGTCTGGAGCTAATACATAGTGATGTATGTGGCCCAATGCGTGTGATGGCTAGAGGAGGATACTACTACTTCATAACATTTACTGATGATTTCAGTAGATATGGATATGTATATCTTATGAAGAATAAATCCGATTCTTTTGAAAAGTTCAAAGAATACAAGGCTGAAGTAGAGAAGCAAATTGGCGGTGGTGCAAGTATTAAGATCTTACGATCCGATCGTGGGGGTGAATACTTAAGCACTGAATTTAAAGAGTATTTAAAGAAGTGTGGTATTGTATCACAACTCACTCCGCCAGGTACACCTCAATGGAATGGAGTTTCAGAGAGGAGAAATCGCACCTTGTTGGACATGGTGCGATCGATGATGAGTCATGCAGATCTTCCAATAAGTTTCTGGGGTTATGCTCTAGAAACAGCGGCTTTCACACTTAACCGTGTTCCTACTAAGAAGGTTCAAAAGACTCCATATGAGATATGGGAGGAGAAACGGTCAGGCATGAGCTTTATGAAAGTTTGGGGATGCAAGACGTTTGTAAAACGTCAAGTATCTAACAAGCTTGGACCTAAATCCGAAGAGTGCAATTTTGTGGGATACCCTAAAAAAACAAAGGCGTATTATTTTTATAGTCCTTCTGAGCAGAAAGTGTTTATTGCTCGAGATGCTGTCTTCATGGAAAGAGATTTTGTTTCCAAAAGAAACAGTGGGAGAACTATAGATCTCGATGAAGAACGAGAATCACAAAACAACATTGAATCTGAAGTGGAACAAGAGCAGAATGATGATAATGCTCAACAAACACAGGTTGTTCGTAGATCTGGTAAAATTCGCCATGAGCCAGAGAGATATGGATTTCTCTTGACTCAATGTGGTGATTTGATGCTCATAGATGAAGATGAGCCTCTTACATACCAAGATGCTATGAACAGTCCAGACTCTAAGAGATGGCTTGAAGCCATGAAATCTGAGATGGATTCCATGTACGAAAACCAAGTATGGACTTTGGTTGATCCACCTGAAGGGGTAAAACCCGTAGGGTGCAAATGGGTTTTCAAGAAGAAAACTGACATGGATGGAAATGTTCAGACCTATAAAGCAAGGCTGGTAGCAAAAGGTTTCAAACAAATTCATGGTATTGACTATGATGAAACTTTCTCACCAGTGGCTATGGTCAAGTCCATAAGGATTTTGCTTGCCATTGCAGCATTCCATGATTATGAATTCTGGCAAATGGATGTAAAAATAGCCTTCCTTAATGGAAGCCTTGAAGAGGATGTGTACATGACACAACCTGAAGGTTTTGTAGATCCAAGGAATGTTGGCAAGGTATGTAAATTACGTCGATCCATTTATGGATTGAAGCAAGCATCTAGGAGATGGAATATTCGTTTTGATGAAATAGTCAAAGAGTATGGCTTTGTTCAAAACGAAGATGAACCTTGAGTTTACAGGAAGGTTAGTGGGAAGCCATGTGGCATTCATAGTACTATATGTTGATGATATACTACTAATGGGGAATGACATACCTTCTCTAAAGGCTGTTAAGACTTGGTTAGGGAGCAACTTCTCTATGAAAGACTTAGGAGAGGCAACCTACATTCTAGGAATGAGGATCTATAGAGATAGATCTAGAAGGATGATCGGTCTAAGTCAGAGCACATACATTGATAAGGTTTTGCATCGTTTTGGTATGCAAAATGCAAAAAGGGGATATGTCCCCGTGTCTCAAGGGATAACGATCTCTAAAGACCAGTGTCCGAAATCATTGGATGAGAAGGATCACATGAGTAAGGTTCCATATGCCTCAGCAATTGGATCTATCATGTATGCAATGGTATGTAATCGCCCAGATGTTTCGTATGCTTTGAGCATGACGAACAGATACCAGTCTAATCCAGGTGAAGGTCACTGGACGGCAGTCAAGAATATTCTAAAGTACCTGAAAAGGACTAAAGATTCATTCTTGGTGTATGGAGGAGAGGAGAAACTGGTTGTAAAAGGTTACACCGATGCAAGTTTCCAAACAGACAGGGATGATACTGTATCACAGTCTGGTTTTGTGTTTTGTCTAAACGGAGGTGCTGTAAGCTGGAAAAGTTCAAAATAAGAAACAGTAGTTGATTCTACAATGGAGGTTGAGTACATTGCAGCTTGTGAAGCAGCTAAGGAGGCTGTTTGGATTCGAAAATTCATTACTGATTTGGGAGTGGTTCCATCGATCGCAGATCCCATTGATCTATACTGCGATAATAATGGAGCCATTGCAAAGGCTAAAGAACCTAGATCACACTCCCGATCCAAACATATACTCAGGAGATTTCACCTTATTCGAGAGATTAATGAAAGGGGTGACATACACATATGTAAAGTGCACACAAATGATAACATTGCAGACCCACTGACCAAAGGCTTGTCGCAGCAGAAGCACGATGGTCATACTAGTTCCATGGGTATTAGATACATGGGTGATTGGCTCTAGTGCAAGTGGGAGATTGTTAGTGTAGGTGCCCTAGAGGCAATACATTGTTTCTTTGAATAAACCTTTATGTCATTTGATCATTCAATAAATGTATTTATTATGACTTTAATTACTGCGATATATTTATTAGCATAATAAATGTCCTTAGAATCATGATACACATTATATAGTTTAAGTAAATGACTTGAACTTGAGATTATATAATATATCATATTCTTAAAAGGTCCCTGGTCGAGTATTATTATTATAGGACAATAATAATACATAAATAGGCTAGTATGTTGTTTGACAGATAACCACATCTCATTGGTTATAAGTATGGAGATACTAAAGTCAATACATAGGTACATGTAGGAGTACATGGTACTGGACAGATCCACAGTGAGATTCTTCATGTTTAATAAAGTCATAAGAAAGACTCACAGTGATAATGGTGTAATGATCCTTTGACTTGAGATCATTATATTCCTATACGAGGATTAATATACTTTGACTACATTAAAAGTTACCTTTGACCGGGTGATGATAAAGTGGACATCAGGTATATCATGAGTCGCATGAGAAATATGAATGATAGATAAAGGATTTAACCCCCCTATAATTAGGAGAGATATTATTGGCCTCTTGATTGAGTGAGACTATAAAATGCATGGCCGTGCTCAAATAATGATTTGTTTTTAAATAGTCTACTCATGGATCAAGTAAACCCGGATTAAATGTTGAAGAGGATGACTAAACACATGCCTCGAGTTTAATCTATAATATTTGGTTAAAGGGATTATATTACACGGAAGCATTAATCACGAAAGGTTTAATAAGGATCACCATTTAAATTATTATTACTTGGGTAGCAATGATGTATTACTAGATGCCGCTCTTTGTTTACGATTTTAATTGAGAATTTAAAATCATTGTCAACGTAATAATAACTTATAGGGTCACACACTTAGAATGTCTTAAAAGGAGTTTTAATTTAAATTGAGAATTTAAATTAAATCATTATTAAGTAAAGAATTGGCTATTTAATTAATTGGATTGGTCCTAATTAATTATCTAAGTAAATTCTAATTTAATAAAGTAAGAACAATATTGGGTTTAAGGAAATCCAATAATAAAATCAAAATAAAATTAGAATTGGGTTTAAGGAAGCCCAATTCGGTTTTTTGATTTTAGCCCACTATCTCTCATATAAATACATGATGATGTATTACTTTAGGGTTAGGGATTTCATAAAATCGTTTTATTAAAAACCCTAGCAGCTCTTTGAGAGGCTAGAGAGATAGAGAGAGGCTGTTCTTCGCGGGCTAGTACCTGGCTCCTCGGATCGTTGGACGGTCGGATGTTCGTGTGGATTACCTTAGAGACATAGATCTTGACGTGAAGATTGTGTGTGGTGATTACAAGCTAGGATCTCCGTTGAGTTCGTGAAAGTAACGTTTTAAAGGTATGATTCGTTTCTCCATAATCTGTCCGTAATTATACATGGATCCTGGTTTGGGTTTTGAAGAAATTTTTTTGTTTTATTTACATTATTCCGCTGCGTTTTATGCCTCGGAACCCAACAGGAAGAAGAAGGAGGGTACCGAATCTCCGAAGAATTTATTTGAAATAAAAATTGTATTTTGATGTTTTCCCCACTCTCAAATTATTATTAATGAATTAAAATCTTGTTTTGATGTTTAATCTAAACAATTTGTATTATTGGCTTAAAATTTATCTCCAATTCAATTAACAAAAATATATCTTTTTAACATTTATTCGATTAAATAAATATTTTTGGGTAAATTCAAATTAGAAAGAATTTTTCGTAAAATTTGGAATAGAATTTTATTTTATCAATTTTTTCAAATTTTAAAATAAATTTTGGGAAAAATTATTTTTTAATTTTTCTCGAATTTTATATTTAACATTTGAAATAAATTGTAATTAGCCGCAACGCCTAATTGTGGCAGCCGAGAGTCCAGTAGCCATTCTCTCTCCTCCCCTGTTTTCCCCTGTTCTGGTCTGTTCAAAAAAAAAATTCACAATTTTTTTTGTCATATTTTTTATCATATCATATAATTCATTTTTAATAAAAGTATGGATTCAATATTTTAATAAATAGTAATCAATTATTCAATTAATCTAATTTATTCATTTGTTTTAATTATTATTACTATTACAAATGCATGGATTGCATATTAATACCTTACATTGAAAATTAAGATTATAATTAATAAAAATAGTTTCAAATATTACAGAATACATTTGAAACTAACGGCCAGGACAATTTCTTCTATCATGGTTTGCTCCTACCAACCCACATTTTCTGCACTTTCGTTGCTTGGTTGTTAAAGTTGACGTTTCAATACCACTTTTATATCTTGTCGATTTCTCTCGTCCCTTAGTTTGTGACATTGGAGGATCGAATATCGGATCATGATCCCAATCATCTTGATGAAACGACTCGTTCAATTTTTCGGTCTTATCTTCTTGTGGAAAAGCATTTTCCCCGTGACACTTCTCTCGCTCAATCACGTTCATCACGTAATTGAAACGTGGGATGGAACAACTACCAATAGCGCCTAAACTTTGAAATGATTTGCACAATGCACTATACCTTGATGCTTGTGATGCACGAACATTACCAAGAACGGGAGGGGTATAAGGTAGAGGTCCGGCAATTTTGTTGCCATTTTTTGTCCACCTAGACTTGATATAATCAATCGGTATACGTATTTTTTATTTCTTGTCTAGGTGATGGATCATGTGTTTACAAATCATCCCGGAATGTTCAAATTGCCTACAAACACATTCAATCTTTCCATCAATATGGACCGTCAACTGATAGCTTCTTCTACGATCCTCCGGCACGGTAGACTTCTCAACCAAGTACATTTTAAATAAATAACATCCACCTTTGGCTTTCTTCACGACATAAGATGTACTTTTTAGAAGTTCCTTTTGAAAATGCCTAAACATCTCTTTCGTGTAAATTTCGGATGCATGAATTTCCAAGGATGATTGCAATACTAGTCTCCTTTCCCTTTCTTCGCTCTCGTAGTCACCTTTAACCTCCCTAAGATATTGTGCCTCCAAAGCCTTTCGGGAATTCTCAATGAATTCTTTCAAACCGGTAGATGCTTGCACATATTCATCAAAAAATGCATTCATTGATTCGCTTGTAGAGGTAGTGGTCATACTGGCGGCAAAATGTGATTTTGTGTAAGCACCAATCCATTGATGTCTAATGCGATACATTTCATTTAACCAAACATGATCCTCAAGGTTGTACTTCTCGACCAATTCCTCCCATCTACCTTCAATTTCCGTGGGTGACAACGACTTGTACACACATGCATTAAAATTCATTTTGAATTCCGGATATTTGGTGTACAAACTAGATAACTTCTCGGGAAATTTAATACTTATATGCCATGTACAATATAAGTGTTTTGTTTCGGGCATAACCGTGGCTATAGCATTTCCCAAAGCAATGTCTTGATCGGTAATTATTGTAGTGGGAGGTTTGTTGTCAACGGCTTCCAACCAAGTTTCTAAAACCCATTTATAAGATGTCTTGGTCTCATCTCTCATGAGTGCAAATCCAAACAAAATATTTTGGTAATGGTGGTTCACCCCCGTAATAGGTATGAAAGGCATACAATACCTATTCGTTCGATAAGTTGAGTCGAACGTCACCACATCACCAAAATTCTTATAAGCATTCATGCATCGAGGATCAACCCACACCAAACCTTTAACACGATTCTCGTTATCCACATCCACTCGATAGAAGAAATGACCAAACGCATTCTCTTGTTGTAACTTTCGTAACAAGACCAAGCCACACTCCGCATCACCGGAATCAAACACTCGGTGCCGAATATCCCGTATGACATTACGTACATCTTGATTAGAAAACCATAAATTTTTAATGCCTCCACATGTTTCACCAAGATATTTCATCACTTAACTCGTCTCGATCCCCGATTTGTTAAACAACTTAATCAATGATTGGGTGATCGGATCGATGTTGCGCGATGTTTGAAAAAATTGTCTCTTATCCGGTGTACCATGGCATGATTGTGTTTCAAATCAACCAAAGTTACCTTCCATTTGTTTACATTCACTAGATGACATACGTACATTCGAGCACGACAATTCGTTCGTGGATCTACATCCCTAATGCGTCGTTTTCCTTTATCACGATAATCCGATTCCGGTGCTACTCTTCCACCATTCTTACAAATAAACATACGGGATGATGGATCATGACTCCGTTGATGTCTATGAGTATTCCTAATTATTATCTCGAATCCGACATTTCGACCATAATTTCTATAAAAACTTTCCGCCTCATCTAATGTATCGAAAATCATTCCAACACAAGGCACAACCTTATTAACATCCGCAAATGTAAACTCACAATTTTCGTTTCCAATATCCTCATCATCATCAATTTTTCCCATCCTAATATCCTCATCATCATCAATTTTTGCCATCCTAATATCCTCATCATCATTAATTTTTTCCATCTTAATATCCTCATCATCATCAATTTTTCCCATCCTAATATCCTCATCTCCTTCATCATCATTTTTTCCCATCCCAAATTTCTCATCTTTTTTATCATCATCATCACCATCACTAATAATTATCTTGTTTTTACCCTTTCCACCATCATTTTTTTCTCAACCAACATCATCAACATTCATTTTATCTTTATGAACATTGTAATTCACTCTACGTTTATGAACACTACTATAATAATTATCAATATCTACATCATCAACGAATAATTTACGAGAAACATAATTTTTTTTAACGGGCGGCGTAACATAATCATCACCATTACGTTCATTAGATGAACTAGAAGAGCTAAATAAAATGAAGCCATTGAATAGTGCACTAAACTTAATTTTGGATGAATTTTTGAGCTCCAAACCCTTAAAATTCGTAGGTGTTTTCTGCTATTTGAAAAAAGGAATTTGAAGAAGACAAATTCTTTGTAACCTTAAAGGAAACAGATTTCACGCCAGCCGCATTGTTTCATTGCGGCAGGAAACCTTAAATGCGAACTGCCGCAATGAAACCTTGCTGCAAGTGGTTCATTTATTACCAGCCACCAACTGTATTTAATGCCGAAAATTTTTTTTGAGCCACAACTACACATTGTGGCATCAAAAGCTGCCGCAATGAGCCCATGCGGAAGGATATTAAGATTTTTCATTTATTTTATTTTATTTTTAAATCTTCAAATATGCATCCAAATAATAAACTATATTAATTTTAACTTTAAAGTATCTTTAATAATGTATTATGGATATTTTTAAATGTTATGTAGTTTAAATAATGATGGATTGACATGTACATCTCAATCTTAGATAACTGTTGAAAAATAAATCAGCATGGTAACATTTTTTGTTATTTTTTCTATTTAAAATATTCAATATAAATTTTTTCTTAACGCTCTCATTCATTTTAACTTACATTACTGTTTTATGCTATTTTTTTCATTTTTAAGAATATAATAATATATTATCATTATTTTCAAATTTTGACTTTACATAACATTTTTTTCCTAAATTTGTTTAAAATTTAATTAAATAATAATTTAAATGTGTCATGGTTGGAAGTCATTTCCATGTTCATTAAATCGTCTATACACATTTTTATATGTTATTATCTATTAATTTACTATTTTTTATTAATTTTATAAATATATATCAAATTACAATAATGTAAAATAATATGTAAGATAATGTTGCTTAAATGTTTGGGTACAAGTTGGTGGTGTGGCAAAATGTTTTATTCATTTGGAAAAGGTCAAGAGTTCGAATCCAAACGAATGGTTTTAATTTACTATTTTTTATTAATTTTATAAATAAATATTTATCAAATTAATAATTTTAAATAATATATAAGATAATTTTGTTTAAATTTCTAGAGTACAAGTTGGTGGAGTGACAAAAGTTTTGTATAATTTGTAAAAGGTCAAGAGTTCGAATCCAAACTTATGCTATGTTTTTTTTATTTAAATAACTAATAAATACTGCCGCAATGAAGGACTGCGGCAGTGATATTTTTACTACTGCCGCAATAAAGGGCTGCGGCAGTGCTGCCGCAATGAAGAGTTGCGGCAGTAGTGGTGGCTGTTCCAACCAACGGTGGTTGTGGACCGAAACGCTATATATATATATATATATATATATATATATATATATATATATATATATAATATAAACCGACTTAAATTTATTTTTGTCTAATTTATAATATACATTCATATATGTCCTACTTATATATTTGTAAATTCAAATCTTTTATTATAATATCTGAATCTACCAACCAATCAGAAAATTATGAATTATTTTAGAACCAATCAGAGTTAATTCCTAAATTTAAGACCATTCATGTTATATTAAGAATTTTCCTTATTTACAATCTCACCCTACCTCTTTAACCATGATTAGTTAACATTTCTAATTTAAATACAATAATTAGATAATCTAACAATTTGTTATAAATGTGATGAATATGTATATCTGATTTGTCAGAACGTATTCAAACAACTGACCAGAACTGTGATCATATACTATCCAAATCAATGAATTAAAATATATGGATAGACAAAATCCACGAACAGGATATTAGGCTCTCAGTAAAGAGAGATATTTATTAAAGCCAAAGTAAAATCAGGAAAAAAAGTGAATCTTATCATTTACAAGGGAGATAGTACAAAATCTAATATTTTTGCAGATAAAAATCCACCAACAGGTAACGAGGTACTAGACTCTCAATGATATATTTATTCAAAAATAAAAAAAATTAAGAAAAAAATTATAAAAAAATTTAAAAAGCTGATATCAGCTCCTAAACTTTAGTTTAACATTTTTTGGAAAAGGTGGAGAGAGAGAGAGAGAAAGAGCAGCAGCAACAACGGTTTTTTTATAACAATTATTAGTAATGATAAACAAAAAGGTTGATAAAATTAAAATTATATATTATTTTTAAAAAAAGGTGCCTTTTTTAATTTTGTATAATTGAATTAAAGTAATAGTATCAATTACCATATCTTAACATAAGAACATATATTGAATTTGCTTGGTTGGTTGATTATATATATTTTTTTTAATATCAACGAAGCATAAAATATGGCTAAGAAAACTCAACTTGATAGAAAGATTCTACACAAAGAGAGATATTTGTTAACGAGAAATAAGAAAAAATAAAAAGGAGGGTTGGGAGACTTTACAGCATGCATACTACTCTTAGTTTTGTTTTGTAAAATCTCAATGTTGTTCTAAGACATATAATTATATATTTACATAACTTGGATACATAGTAATATTTCATGTAATTGTAATATTTTTTCTATTCGTGTATTTCATTTATTTTGTGTACACGAATTTGTTTGGTTAGTTGATAATATTTTTTTTAGTAAATTAATTCATTAATAAAAGGACATATAATTTGTAAAAATGATATTGAACAATCACATAGCAAACTAGATTATATGAAAGTTTCTACTATTATAACTACGTTCATTTCATGTATCTTGCAAAGTAGATATCCTTTCTCATATCGCTGAAACATGCAACCTTTTTTTTTGATAAACAGTCTAATGATTTATTGGAGTCGTGAGGATTAAGTTTCTATATATTTTTAATATGTAATCGAAAAATTAACCACGACCATACAAATATTTTCAATAAATTAATATAATGAATATTTTAAGGATCAATATTGAATAAATATATCGAATCAGAATATGGGTGAAAAATTTGTTAACATGATACGTAGAAATATTCTGTAACAAAGAGAGAAATAAAATGAAAGATAAATTTTTAAAAAAAAAATAAAGAGGGATTTTGAACTTTTCAACGGGGGTTGTAGTTGTTTTGATGATTGGTTCATAATATTAATATTAGTTCAATTGGTATGAATTCACGGATATATAATTTTATACTTAAGTTAATTAACATTCCAATAAAATTATATTTTTTTCTAAACTAAAATTAAAATAATATATTTATATTAATTAATTTATACAATTTATCGGTCGGTGCGTAGCACGGGTGGAACGCTAGTTAGTGATATCATATGTTTGCTAATTCAATTTATTAAATTATTTACTCCCACAAGCTCTAAATGAAAGTTTTGCTATTTTTCTGCACATATATTTAGGATTACTAAATAAAATAAAATTTTAGTAAAAGTTATTAATTTATATATAAAATTCGAATCTATAATTCAAAATTTTATTTGACATAAAGTTTAAAATTTAAGATTAACTGCAATATTTCTTAGTTCAAAATATGTGCCATAAAAATAAGAAATCAGTATCTAGAATCTGTGAATATATTTTAAAATATCAATCAATCTATGTACACAAAAAAATCCTTTATTAGTTTATTAAGTTTTTCTTTTAATTTTCATATTAAATACTACTACTCTTATCTTAACAAAGTAGAGTCAACATATTTGTTAGGTCCCGTATAAGGGCTATATTAAGCTAGAAGGGGGGGTTGAATAGCTTAATTACCAATTTAAAAATTATTATGGCATTTTTAAAAATATTTTCCCTTTTTAAATATTTTTACCGAGTCGTTAGCAGTTTATAGGTGCGGAAAATAAACGACAAGTAAAGAAAATACCACACAGGAGATTTTATCCTGGTTCGCGATGGTGCAACCCCTAATGGATTCGCTTACCCTTAAAAATGAACTCGCTCCTTTAGTAGGCGGAGAAGCCTTTACAACCCTACAAATATTTGTCTTGGTGCGTAACTGCCCGTTACCACCTCAAAAAAAATGTAAACAAATACAAGACTCGTCTTGGTCCGTAACTACCCGTTACCACCTCAAAGTCGTTTTAAAACCTACACAACTTATCTTAGACAGCAACTCCCCGCTACTTCTACAAAGTTGATGTAGAACCTTTAGTGTAGACTATTGATTCTTGGCTTTTATCGGTCTTGGGTCTTAGATGAAAGGTCTTGGGTCTTTCCTCTTCTTCACGGTGCAAAGACTACTAACTCCCCGTTAGTATGTCTAGGACTTGGGTCTTAGAACGAGAATCACCTCACTTCAACTTCACCTCACTACAAAAGTTAGAAAAACAATATCTACGAAACAAATATCTTTAAGCAAGATGTATAATAAAATCGTGCAAAACTAGTAGGTTACGGTACTAGCCACGATGTACGCTATTATGCGTTAAAATATTATTCAACTCACAAGTGTGAGGATGAGAAAGAAAATTCAACACGCAAGTGCGAGGACCGTGAAAGAACGCTATTACACGTTAGCTATATGCGTAGTGCGGAAAGTAGTAAATAACGGCAAGGGTTAAGTCACACGAGTGGACTTGACACACAAGCGGTATTAGAATGGAACTTTAATATTCAATTAAGAATATTAAGTTATGTATGTGTAATTTTAACTTCTTCCACGAAGTTTGGGTGATACGAAGTATTTCTTTAAAGAATATCCCACGGAGCACTGTAGATGTTAGTTGGGAATCCGTAAAAATACTTTTCGTAACAACTTTGACTTATGTCAAATATCCAAGTCTTTTTAAGCTACTAGGCTTAAGACCTTTAAGATGTATAGTTGCTTTTGACTAAAGTCAATGTCAAAGTATAATCTTCTTTGAACTTCTTGCACGAAAAGAGTTTATGGCCACGTAAAATAAAACGTAAGTGCGATAAAACAAGTGGCTAAACTTGTGCTTAAAGAATCTTAGGTTGAACAAAGTACTCCTTTAAAATAAATTCCCACGGAGCACTTTAGATGTTAGTTGGGAACCCTTAAGAATACTTAATCGTTTCAACTTTTGACCTATGTCAAAAATAATCTTTCTCTTTTATAAAGAGACCTTTGGGATCTTTAAAATAGATCCAAGAATGGAGATTGAGATGAAGTAGAGAAGTTAAGCACCAATCTCAAATATAAATATGGTCGGTTAAGACTCGAATACGAAGCTAAAACTTACCACCTTTGGAAAACGATCTGAAAAGTTTGCCGGAAAAATTCGCCGGAGGTTCGGCCGGATTTTTGCACTTGGTCGAACTTTGGGCAGCCATTTAGGAGACCGAAGAGTGGTAGTAGATGAGCTAGCTTGGGTGAACAAAGCTTGGTTGGGTGGAACTAAGCTTGGTGTATCAAAAACCTTGTGTATATGGATATATATTTAGGAGAGAGAAGGTTTTTGAGATGAAGTAGATGAAGAGAGTGTTTGAATATTGAAAGAGAGAGTCTACTTCAAAAATCGCAGAAATTCTATGGCTCTTAGCTTGTGTTTAAATGGGTGTGTGGAGGCGGTATTTATAGATATGGTTGGGTGGAATGAATGGTGGAGATTTAAATTTAAGGGAGTGGTTGAGATTGATTTCACTTGGATTGGTGACATGGATAGCACAAGGATTGCCAACATGTAAAGTTTTGTGTTTCTATGCAAGTGGATGAGCAAAAGATCCCAGCAACTATTTGAGCTCTAATAAAATCGTACCGATTAATAATTAAATACGAACCACGTATCGTTAATTAAATACCCGATAAATACGAAAACACCCAATAAATAATTCTAAAATTATGGAGCACTTAGGAATATTATAAAATAATATTCTGAAAAGTTTTGGTCAATTTTGGTCAAGGTTGACTTGGTCAAACATGGTCAACTATTGACTTACTGTCTCGATTTTTGTGCCCGGACGAAAATACTCGAAAAATTACGAAACTTTAATCATGCATAGGAAATAGTATTTAAATGACCAATCTCAAGTTTCAAGTCATCTAGCAAGTGGAAGTATTTTATTTGGATTTAAAACGATTAAATCAGCTTTTGGTTCCGAATAAAATACGATTGGCCTTTTCTTAAAATAGATAAATCTTTTGACCAATGTTTTGACTAGAATAAATACTTAGAATATATTTCCTAAAATATAAAATATTTTGAGAGTGTAGGAAATATATTTGAGTGGTTAAACTAATTTTCTCCGAAATATAATGTAATTGCTAATCGGGAGAAAAATTACTTTAAACATTTTTGGCACGAGATAAAAATATTCCTGAGGATAAAAAGTCTTTTCTATGATGAGAGAATATTTTGAGTGTGAAGATGGAATATTTTTCGAATAAAAACTGATAGTTTTGGAATTTAGCACGAGTTCTCTAAAGAATATAAACTGGTGAATATTCTTTGTTTGAGCTTGTCGCCTTATTGATGTTGCAGCGGAGATCTAAAAAATATCAGATCTCGATATTTCTTTTTCGATCTTATTGCCTTGGTAGAGATATATTCCATAAAATATAATTTTGATTTTTCAGCAAGATGGAATATCTCTTATATTTTAAAATAGGATGAAGAATTTGCTAGAATTGACCATTTGACTTTTGACCGAATCAATCTATATATATATTATAATTCCTGGAGATCGGAAATGCACCAGAACAGTTCAAGGTATTTTTCTTGAATTTTCTTTTTTATGATATTTTTATTAAAATTCTTTTCTTGCATTAAATAGCTATTAATGACAATTTAATTAGTCATTAATTACACCTATTAAAGATATATTAAATTTACTCTATTTAATTTGTTTAAAAATTAGCAAATTAGTTGAACATTATAGTTATTATTTCAATATTAAATATTAATTATATAGTTATGTTTATTTTTAGGTAAAATGACGACTAACAATTGTTTATATTGCGTTATTTTTTATTCCCTATTGAAGATCACTATAATTTCTTTTCGGATAATTATAGGGTAGACGACCTTAACTTCTCAAGCAATTTTTATTATCAATAATTGTGAAAGTCGTAATAAATTATGAAAGTACAAGATATTTACTTAATATCTGGAATTGTATGCAAATAATACAAAAAAATTTTTAGTTTTGCACGTGAATAAATAATACACGAGTTATGATCAAATCGATTAAATTTAACAAATCGAACCATTTATCGGTAGATAAAATTGATAAAAAAGCTATACACCCAATGTTTCGTTATATTGTGTCGAAATAAATTTTTATTGTAATTAAACAAATTCTTACACTATTATTGAATATGTATATTATGAGAGGGGTGTCGGCTTTAAAAAATGTTATTAACCTTAACTTCTCAAATAACCTTTATTATCAATGATTATGGAGTCGTAGTAAATTATGGAAGTACACGGATCTTTACTTAATATCTGAAATTTGTAAAAAAATCATGCACATGAATAAATTACACTTGAATTATGACTAAACTAATTAAATTGAACAAACCCAACCATTTTATCGGAAGATTAAATTGATAAAAAATTTATACACCCATTGTTTCATTATATCATGTCAAAATAAATTAATATTCAAATTAAATAAATTCTTACATTATTATTGAACATGTATATTATGAAAGGGGTGTCGACTTTAAAAAGCGTTATTAAGTTGTATTCAATATTTGTAACTTTTGATCGTACATATTACGTTCATATTGTAATTTTTATTTTTATATGTTTGTGATATTTTTAAGATTATCAAAATTTTGTATATAATGAGAGTATTTTTCCAATTAATAATTTATGTAAATTATTTTTAAATTAATTTTTTTATAAAAAATTCATAAGAGACCAATCAATTTTTAAGAATAATAGAAATTAATTTATCTATTACAATACTTTTATATCAAGATTTATAAACCGCGCGAAGCGCGGATAAGTTGGCTAGTATATATTATAATGCTTGGAGATCAGAAACCAGAAACGTTTCAGATAATTTTCTTGAATTGTCGTATTTTTGATTTTTTTATTAAAATTCTTTTCGAGCATTAAATAACTCTTAATGGCATCTTAATGACATTCATAATCATTAATTACACTTATTAAATAAATATACATATTAAATTTACTTCATATTATTTATATAAAGATTGGCAAACTTTATTTGAGCATTTTAATTATTATTTCAACATAAAATATTAATTACATGTATAAAATTAAGAATATTTTTTTATGTAAATTAATGATTTAAAATTGTTCACATTGCGTCATTTTTTATTGTGTTAAAATGTTATACACATGTTGTTTCATTATATTATGTCAAAATAAATTAATATTTTAATTATATAAATTCTTATAACTTTATTGAGCATGTATATTATGAGAGGGATGTCGGGTTTAAAAATGTTATTTAGTTATATTTAATATTGTAATTGCTATTTTTCATGTTTATAATATTTTAAATTTTTTAAAATTATTGATATATAATGAGAGTATTATTCCAACTAATAATTCATACAACTGTTTTAAATAACTTTTTTAGGAAATTTTTAAAATACCTATTAATATTTATATTAATTTATTGTTTTCAGTAGCTAAAAATAAAATTTTATTTACCGCGCGAAGCGCGGCTAAGTTGCCTAGTTAAATATAATGATCTAGTGGAGAGGATTCTATGTGTATTTAAATTTTATGTTAAATCGTACAAATACCAAAATAAATAATATATCGAAAATATTCTTTCAATATTGCTAATTCCTACTTGCTTTTTTCTTTTTTCTAAAAAAAGGATAAAAAGAAAGAAAAATAAATCGATATGATATGGCCCATTTAAGTGGACGTGGCAGCACTTAAAAACCCACACACTCTGCACAACTTTTGTCAAAACAAGATAATAAAATCCTCTCTTTCTTTTCTTCCGACAACATTTTAACTACTTAATAATTCAGACAGTTATATTCATTTCAGTTTATGTAAGATCCATGTTCTTGAAACTTTTGTATATCTATATATGTATGTATAGGCATAGCCAATTTCAGTAGCTAAAATTTCAAGAACCAAAAAAAAAAAAAAAATGCAAGGAGGTGGGTTGGTTTTTCAGTCACCATTTGTGTTATCAACTAAAGGGAAGCTTCATTTTGCTGATTTGGATGTACCCAGAAGAATCTTTTTGCCTTTAGTATTATCATCTTCATGTAAGCTTTCTGTTTATAATTTTTTTTTGATTTTTTAATAAAGTTTTTACAATAATTGAATTACAGAATTGCTTGTTTAGTGTGATATGGATGTTTGTATGAATTTGTTAATTGAACTTGGAAATCATGGAGCTAGTTGTTTTGTAATTCTGTTAAAATTAATCTTTAAGTGAATTTACCAGTGAGATTTTGGAGGATGATTGAGCTCACATTATGCTGATTGAAGCAGCTGTTTAGAGTGTTAGCATAAGATCCCCTCTGACATAACATTATAAGGTTTAGTATAAAGGGTGGCTTTTTATTGTGAGTTGATGCATTTGGAATTATGGACATAACAGGACATAAGTGTTGGAAGTGTTTTTGAAGGTCTTTGATTTAGTGATTTTTTGGATGGTCTTTTGAGAAACCAAATGTTGGTTAAAATTTTTATTCTTTCCTCATGAACTCGTCTGTTAGAATTTGCTTGCTAGATGGTCTGTCATATAAGCTTGCTTTAGTTATTTTTAGGGAGTAACTTTGCTGAAATTGTTTGTTGTTAGGAAGCTGTGATATTTAAAACTTGAATTAGATCCAATATATAACCTTGGAGCGTATATTAAGTAACGCCAGGATAATTTGTTATACATTTACCCTTTTCATCTTAATTTTTGGGATATTCCTAATGGCACCATTATATTCAATATTTGTTAATGGGTATAGTACACAGCATGTTACATTCTTTGTTATTGCTGGGCTCCTCGATGTAAATGCCTGCTCTGCTTGCACCCAGAAACCCTGCATATAGGTGCTGTATAAATTTCTCAAAAACAATTGCAATATTCAAACAATGTGAATAGTCAATATGATGTCTTAAAATACAGCAAATGAAGTGAATATATCAAATATGTCAAAACAAAATGATATTTTTGCTGGTCAAAGTTGCATTTCTTGTGTCTGCCTCTGGTCAAAAAAGTTGGATGACTGCACCTACTAATCGATCCCACGAAGACTAGATGCACAAAATGATATTCATCTATAGATTGTAGTACATCCAAAGGGGCATAACGAACCTATTTGGGACACCCATGCTTAACTTTCTACCGAAGTTAAAATGATCCTCTCTGTTGGCATGATATTTTTCTGAATGCACATTATTCATTCTTATGTAAATATTGAATCCTACATATGTATTGCATTTCAGCTCCTGATGTCACATGACTGTATCTGTTGATGTACGCAGTTAAAATGGTTTTAAGTAAAAGTACCTGACCAATCTCTTGTTTTCAGTAAAACATCGGGAAGTCAGAAGGCTAAACTTAACGAGCAGGACGGTTACTGTTCATGCATCTAGTGTTGGTACCGGAGCTGGAGGCTTTGAAGGGAGTGAAGAAGATGACAGCAAAAAGATCTTCGTTAGTCCTGATGATGACACATCATCTGACATGTAAGCGCGTTGCAGCATTGGTTTGGTTAATCTTGGTAGAAGATGAATAAACTAATAAATATATGTTTTGACCTTAATATGTGTATACAGGCATTTCACGAAAATGCATTTCAAGTACCATCTTATTTTAGCCAGCAAACGAAAATGGACTTTTTAAAATTCACTCCAACTTACATGCACTTTTTACATGAATTGCAGTAAGAAGCTTCCTTTCCAACTTCCTTATCCCGCCTCAATAGCTTTAGTGTTAGTTGGATGTGCTGTGGTGTACTCATTGATCGTTTTCGCAAAAGGATCACCTTCATCAGTCTTAGGGGCAATAGCAAAGTCAGGGTTCACTGCTGCATTCTCTTTGATATTTGTTTCTGAAATTGGCGACAAGGTAACAACCTACAAAGTTGAACTTAATGTCTAATGAATAAAATGATAATCTGGACTAGGTACATACTTGCTGCTTTGTTTTTCCTTTTTCTTTTTTTAAAAAAATAGCCTAGTTCTCTACTTGACTTTCTCTCGGTTAAGTGTATTTTCATGTATGTATGCCAAAATGTGCTTTTAATTGTTCGACCTAGTTTCCATTGCAAAATTTGTCTTTATCAATTAAAAACCGCCTTTCACACTTTCACTTTTACCAATTATATCTGCTTCTTTTGTTGTGGTGGTGGTCTAAGTCACTCGGACTCGGGTACGAAGTGTCGGACACGACACGGAACCGAGTGTCGGATTCGAAAATTCTGAAATTTTAGGACACGGGGACACCGTCCAAAATTTGGACACGGGTACGGGGACACGGCAAATATTTTTAATAAATATTAATATTAATATTCATAGCAAAGACAAAAAAACCAGTTATATTAAGAAAATATAATAAAATATAATAAAATATGTAATCGTTGTTTATATTAAGAAAAACCATTTATTTGACACACGAAATTTTATAGTTCAAGTTAACTTTCTAATTTTTTCTTAAATCTGAAAATAAAAATTTGACTTAATGAAAAAGAAATACAAATTAATATTTGTTCTCAAAAGAAATTTTAAAATTATCGAGAATCGAGATGATAAAAAATAAACTCTTATCTTTTCAAATATTAATAAAAATGTATCAATTTTTTTTCCTTTTTTTTTTCAAAAAATGAAACTATTTAGCACGTTGATATGAACACTGAATAAATCCTTAATCTAATGTGAAATGTGAAACGTTGTGTACATAAAAGCTGGTAAAGGCAACTGTGATTTAGTACACCGACACGACACCCATTATTTTTTTGAACTCATTAAAAAATTAAATGTAATTTTCGAAATATTAAAAGATGATTGAAAATCAAGTACATTAGTTTGACTTTAGAGTCATTACACGTGACCACGTCTTTATTTTTTGCTAAGTACGTGACCACATGGTCCACATCTTCCTCAGCAGTCACCACATCTTCCTCCTTCCTCTTCCGTTTCTTCGCCCTTCCTCTCGTCGTTTCTTCATTTCTTCAAAACCTGCAAACATATACATAGTTCTATTCAAATCATTAACATATATAAGATTTTCATTCGCAACCTTTCACCGGCGACCTGCAAAAAAATTCCGGCGAAGCTTCAAAAATTTTTCGACAACGACCGGATCCTAAAGCTCGCACACGAATCCGGCACGTATCCGGCGTCGCGTCCCGGGTCGTGTCGTGTCGAGTCGACGCCGGTACGGCCACCGGAAATGCCGAGTCGGAGTATCATAGGTGGTGGTTGTTGTTGAGATGGATTTACACTTTAAAGAAAAAAACCCTCAAATACTTCCAGATATTGAACCCCGATACTCTTGTGTACTTCCGTATCTACCTAATGATATAAATTTAAGAAGATGATATTTGATTATTCGTAGTGCAAAATTGTGCTTTGTATTAGTCCAGAGTAGACCTGGCAAATTGGGTTAGGATCCGAAGAACCGATCCGAAATTCATGGAACCGAGATCCGATTTTATATCCGGATTAGATTAACCGAAATTTAACCGAATCCGAAACAATCCGACTGAAATACGATCCGTTATAGTCAAATCCGATTATTGTCCGAAAACCGATCTCATCCGATCCGAAAATTACCCGAACCGAATATCTAACCGATAATAATCCGAAATACTTGATCCGATGATGATCCAAAACCGAATCCGAAAAAAATATTATCCGAACAGAATATGACTCAAAGTATTATATTCGTTCTAAATTGGAAACTAAAAACACCTATACCAAAAATTATGAGATGAAATAATATTATTGAGATTATATTTTTATATCTCTCTCTGACTCAAAATATTCTATATTTAGGACAAAACGTTTCAAGATATCATATATGTATCAAAATATTCATGTATAGTAAATATTTTATTTTGGAAATAAAAACGAATGATATTATTTATTCTAGAAAGGTATTAAATATACCATCGGAACCAAAATCCGGCTACCTCCAAATGAGCCCAGAAAAATTTGTCAATAAAATATGTGTCATAAAAACTCGCGATCTAAATATTCACCAAAACATAATTTACATACGACTATTAAACCCAGATTCCGATCAACCAAACATTTTTTGACGAGTCAAAACAAATCTACAAAAATCTCAATTTAATATATAAATATATATATATATATATATATATATATACTAGCATGCGACGATATATACAATAGTCAAAATAGAAAATTAAAAAGAAATTATAATAGCCGATTCCGGCAACTCAATAATTTTCCGACGAAATAAAAAGTACCCAAAAAATTATAAAATTAATACTTAAGCACAAACAAATATCGATATACAACCTTGCAGGCTCAAAATCATCAAAAACTCCATCAAACCTTCAAATTGAATAAAACTCCAAATATTACCTAGAAAAATATTTGTTCGAAATAAGAAAATATTTATATCAATGTATAGAGCTCGATTGTAGAACACATGCATATGTAAATCATTAATTTTGGATGAGTAGATTGAGAGATATAAATTTTTAAATATTAAATTTTTATGTATGTGTGAGAGAGAGCTGCTGCTTAGGTGGGGGTGGGGGTGCGAAACTTTGGTTGGTTGGGTGGGTGGTTGGGGGGGAGGGTTGGGGGCGGTGGAGGTGGAACATGGGGGTGGGAGGGTAGGTAGTTAATTTTTATGTATATGTACCATATATATATATGTGTTTTTTAAATGAATGGTTAGGATTTATATTTGTTTCTTTTTAGGTCTCAGATTAATTGACTCATCAATTCATGTGACAGCAAATGGACCAATGAGAGACAGTCACGCAGATGCTGACTGAGAAATTCAATTAAAATTTTAAAAACATTTTCCGAATCATAGTTAAAATATAGTTAAAAATACTTAAAAAATATATTAAATAATATAAAAATTCCCAGAAAATTCTCAAATATTCAGAAAAATATTCTTTACTAGAATATGATTTTCTTAAATATTTGTTACCAAACAATAATTTTGTTGAATTTCTAAATGACCTTAAAAATTTAAAATAATATCTAATTTTGTAGAATTCATTTGTATTTTTCATTTTTTCGATGATTTAATCATATCGATAATAATATCGTATCTTATTAACTTATCATAATAATATTTTTTCGATGATTGAATAGAGAAATTAGTAGTCAACTATATATTTGACTAGTACTACTAACCGGTGATTTGTCCCGAATTGTTGTTTCTATTTTTTAAAAAATATTTATCGACGATCCAACCGTACGGATGTCAATATATATCTAATTTAGTAATACTTCCAAAATTTTAAAAAATAAAAAATCAATTTGGATAGTGAAATTACTAGTCAACTATTGATTTGACTAGTACTACTAACTAGTACTTTGTCCCAGATTGTTGTTTCTATTTTTTTAAAAATATCTATCGACGATCCAACTGTACGAATGTCAATATATATCTAATTTAGTGATATTCCCAAAATTTTAAAAATTAAAAAAATAATTTGGATGGTGAAATTAGTAGTCAACTATTGATTTGCCTAGTACTGCTAACTAGTACTTTGTCCCAGATTGTTGTTTTTATTATTTTAAAAATATTTATCGACGATCCAACCGTATGGATGTCATTATATATCTAATTTAATGACTCTCCCAAAATTTTAAAAAATAAAAAATTAATTGGGATAATGAAATTAGTAGTCAACTATTGAATTGACTAATACTACTAAATAGTACTTTGTCCCATATCGTTGTTTATATTTTTTAAAAAATATTTATCGAAGATCCAACCGTATGGATGATAATATATAATGATTTTAGTAATGTGCATATTTTTTTAGAAAATTTCAAATCAATCTTGTATGATTGTTTTAAAATAAACCATTCATATTCTCCCTAACTCTCTCGTTTATGTACCAAGTTGAGAAGAATTATTTTTTCTATTCATAATTACTCTTCCAAATTTTTTTATTACATGTAATATGTCATCCTAAAACACACATATTTTTTAAAAATTAGTAGACATTTATTTTATTTTTTCCGAAACTATTAAATAAATGAAAATTCGATGTTTTCTTATTATATTTAACATTTCTTGATAATTTTTAAATAAATTAAATTTTAACTTGTGATAAACGTTATACTTGTATGTTTACATTTTTATGATTATGTGTAATGATCTTTATATAATTAATCAATCAAATCAATCAAATTTATCAAAAACAACTTAAGTCGGTCGAATATATATTTGAATATTTTGACCAAAAATAGGTGGCATATTTCCCTCCAAATAGGTTAAATTCGACCAACCCAAAATTCAATCGATATCGGTCGAATTTATAAATTCGACCGAATATATTCAAATATATAAATACGATCAGTATTAAATATGATCGAATTGAATATTTAGTCGTATTTAAAGTTAAAAACAACCGCACAAAAATGACCGAATATAAATTCGACTGAATCCGGTTGAATTTAGCTCTGACTAAATAAATGTTGAAGTTGACCTTAAATCAACCAAATCCGGTCGAATTTAAGGTCGGTCATTTTTAGCCGGTTTTCTTTTAGTGTGTCAAACAAAATAAAAACCTAACAAATAATTTTTGATCTTTTTTTTATTAATTAAAAATTAAAATTATTCTACAAGTCTATTTCTCAACTAATTGAAAATATTTTTTTTAAATGATTAAGAAATAAAATTCAGTTAGTAATATAATTGATTAAATTAGACTTATTAATTATAATAAAAAAATCCTAACCACTTAAAAAACTTTAAAAGATAAAAACAAGATTTAGATTCAAAAATTGTCACATATAATTGAATATGCTTGAAAGTTGAATTAAGATATATAAATCAATAATTTTTAAAAATAAATAAATATTATTATATATTTTTTGGATTTTTCTGGAAACATCGAGTAATATTGCATGTATATATAATTAAATTATAAATGGTATAGTTTGTATTCCATAATGACAAAATTTTAAAAACGAAATTTACTTTTAATTTTGTGAGAACTGAAAATAAAGGTGAATATAACTCATATTTTAAAAATAAATGGATAATGTATAATATAGCAAATATTCTTTTTCTAAAGTTATAATATTATACATTTAGCAAAAATGTTATTTTATATTACTGATCCAAGTATAGACTAGAAAAAATAATATTAAATATTAAATATTAAATACTCAAAAAACAATCAAGTTTTATATTACTCAATTGAGTATTTATTTTCACGTTATAAGTATACTTTTACAAACTTACTAATGACATTTATTT
Organism: Saposhnikovia divaricata; assembly: GCA_036435485.1. Classification (NCBI taxonomy): domain Eukaryota; kingdom Viridiplantae; phylum Streptophyta; class Magnoliopsida; order Apiales; family Apiaceae; genus Saposhnikovia; species Saposhnikovia divaricata. The sequence continues at coordinate 21,902,810 of JAZHRN010000131.1, forward strand.
AGTTTCATGATAATTCAAAATTGATACAACATAATTGAAACCAAATTTTTTCGATCCGACAAAATCCAATCTGAAAAGATCCGAACCGAATTTTATCTGATCTTACTCTGAAATTTATCCGATTTTAATCTGAAATTGACCCGATCCGAAACTAGATCTGAACCGAACCGAAACCGATTAAAATTTTGTAAAACCGATACTAGACCCGAAGTGAATTAGATCCGATCCGATCCGAATTGTATCAAAAAAATATATGAAATCCTAAAATTGATCCGATCCGAAATAGATACAATCCGAAACCTAACCGATTATCCGATTTGACAGGTCTAGTCCAGAGCATAGCATTTCAAATGCAAGCCCAGAATGATTATAAGAAAGCTTAAGCTGCTGACTTAAATAAATAGACATCTAGTATAGGGGTCAGACAAAGGTTTGTTAAATCTTTTCCCAGCAGCGCAAAAGTCCGGTATAACCTTTTTTTGCCAACACATTGGAATTTGCTCGAGTAAAACCAGTAGCTTGTCAAATATATTATGTAATGTTGTTACACATGATGAAAATAAATTGATTATTGGGAGTGATGTATAGCCATATCCAACTACACATTCTATGAATAATTCTTTATTTCTTTACTTGCTAAGGTCGTGTTGGTAACTCATTTTGCATGTCTGGTTTTCATGAATATAACTACTGTTTGTTTTTATGAAGTACCGTTTGTCCTTTTCAAGTACCGAGTTCTACTTGTAATGTTTTCTTTCTCTCCAATTGGATCAGACATTCTTCATTGCTGCACTCTTAGCCATGCAATACGAGAAAGTACTGGTATGATCTCTCTTAACACTTACAGCACTCTATTTTCTATTGGTAGCAGAACTGATGAAAATATAGATTGATTATATATTGGCTCATTTTGAGGACTTATCGCTGAATCGCCTTTGAGTGGATTACAGTATTATCTACTGAAGGTTCTAGTTGCTTAGACTGGTAGTTCTAATTTCTTTTTGTTATAACATACGATTTCCTTAACAACAGTTGGTTGGAGCTGGTGTTGCTTAAGCTCATTTATACATGTTATATGCGTAGATACAGTAAATATATATGTGTGTGTGTTAGTTAGGATGTTGCTTAGACCACTAATTTATTCATTAATTTGTTGCTACTATCAATGATAAGGTTCTTGTGGGATCTATGGGTGCTTTATCACTGATGACGGTTCTGTCGGTCATAATTGGAAGGATATTTCACTCGGTTCCTGCTCAATTTCAAACTAGTAAGTTTTAGTTCCTGGTATGAGTATCTTTGCGTTGATTTCTTTGTAGTCTAATGTAGTCCTGTTGTTCCACAATTACAGATATGTCATATGTTCCATTTTTCTTCTTTCAAGATCAGAGATGTGTTCTAGTTATACCGTAAAGTAACATAAACTTATTTTCCCATTGCCTATTTCCAAGTAGTTTGCATATCATTTCAGAACCACAATTAGAACTTGAATGAGTTTTTTCATTTATTTAGAGTGTTCAAGTTATCATGAGACTTTTTCATTTTTCAAGTTAAAAGTTTTGAAAGTATAAAGTAACTAAAGACATTGTCGGAATGGAATTTTTTTTGTCCATAGCAGTATTACAAGCTACTAAAAGTATACTTTTTCTAATACCACTATGATTTGTTCATCAAACCTTTTGCAAAAGCACCCAATATTACGAAAATCACTGCAAGGTAAGGACCTTCAACAAGATACTCTGATACTCTGATATAACGATCTAAAGAAATTGTCCACGTGCAATTTATATACCATGTGTCTGCAACCTGTCTAGATTTCTGATGTGATGTTTATGTTCAAGAGAAGCATCATCGGGCATACAACTCATATAAATGTGTGTAGATACACATCTACACATGTAAAAGTCCCAAATTAGGAAGGGAAGAAAGTAGGTCTCAAGTGATATCTTGTCAACTTATTTATTCTATAGGAATGAAGTGATCAGTCAAATATCTTCTCTACACATCCAGGTTTTAGCACCTTCTCGATTCTTGGATATGTACAAGTCTCTTCATAGACCAAAGTATTGGATGCATTAGAGACTGAGATAGTGAGATGTCAAAAAATGGAGGCATATATTGTTATCTGTAGAATACAAATACTTCTGTCCTTTTATCCACGTCTACTCTCTGTATCAGTAAATTAGACAATGTCTGGTGGGAAACTAATACTATTGTCATATAAACACAGCATTACCAGTTGGAGAATATGCAGCTGTAGCTCTCCTCATGTTTTTTGGCCTCAAATCAATTAAAGATGCATGGGACCTTCCCTCAGCTGCAGTAAAAGATGGTGTGGAAGATACGGGGAACCTTGACGAGTATGCTGAAGCTGAAGAGCTTGTGAAGGAAAAGGTTAGATCTTTACATAGTAGCTTTTAAACATCCTTTAGTATAGGGCTTATTGACTGGAAACTATTTATATTTTTATTTATGCTCTCATTGTTTTTTAGTCATAATTAATGCATGAATGAATGGCACTCTTTAGAGATGATCATGTTTAATACTATACACTACAAAGAGATGGTAAGATTCTTTGACAATTACAATATCTCCAATTTGGTATGATGAAACCAAAGTATTCGAATGGCATTTAAGAAAAGTTCTAATTCATCTCGAACCGGAGGTACTGTCGTGAATATTTTGCCAGAGTACTTCAGACAAATCATCTCTCTATTTAGAGTTTTGTTCATTGCTTAATGCTGTTTTTGATGTTCTCAGGCGTCAAAACGAATATCAAATCCACTTGAAATTTTGTGGAAGTCATTTAGCCTCATATTTTTCGCTGTAAGCATCTCGACTTGTATATCATATGCTACTTTCTCTTCTGTACATGTTTAATATGATTTAGCCTCTGCTATACTAAACACTAAGCTTCAAATTGCCAATCATTGGTCGCATGTCACAACATATGGAGGTTGTTTTTTTTAATTTCAAGAAAACAGATACATATATTCTTTGGGTGTTATATTGTACCTTATGATGTAGTGCACCAGTTCCTTTTTGTATTCTGAAGGGCACGATTGAACCACAAGCTTTTTTTATTCAAATTTCTTGTCCAAGGCCTGGGTTTGGGTTGGGATGATTATTATCAATCTGATTCACATAGATTCACAGTATTTAGAATTTAATGTCCTGAAGCACACTTTTTGAATGTGGCCATCGGTGTTCAGGAATGGGGTGATCGTTCCATGCTTGCAACAATTGCTCTTGGTGCTGCTCAGGTAGAGTTTGGTACTAGTCATCTTTATATGTTTAACATACTTCGTTTCATATACCTTCCAGTAAATTTCGAAGTACACTGATACAGTCTCCGTGGGGTGTGGCAAGTGGAGCTATTGCTGGACACCTACTGGCAACACTACTTGCAATAGTTGGAGGAGCAATACTTGCCGAATACATCTCTGAAAAACTGGTATGAAATATCTCTTACTCTGGCACTTGGTGAAAAGTATGCAAAACAATTTAAAATGTGTTACTCTTGTTGTGTTTCTTACCTCTGATCTGGAATTAGGTTGGCTACTTGGGTGGAGCTTTGTTTTTAGTTTTTGCAGTAGCCACATTTTTTGGAGTCTTTTAGTGGAGTTATAGCATTCAGCGTAAAGATAGGAAGATTCTGCAGACCACATTGCAACCAGCAAGCCTGGAAACTGAGGCAAATAATATGAACATGTAAAAAGAAGAGCATAAGATTTTCAAGTGCATTGGATATAAATTAAATTATTTATGGCAAATTTATTTCATTACGCTTACATGCAGATCACCCAAGTTTACCATTTATGTACTAGTAACACTTGCACAAGGGCAAGCAGTTTGTAACTTCATTTATATAGAACCCCAGCCTTTGGATTATATCATCAATAGTCTAGTGATCCAAACTTTCCCAAGTTATCAATTTACTTGCAAAAAGAGTTCTAATGTAAAATTAAAATGTGGAAATAGTTTTATATATTCCACTGGCATATTGCATGGTAAAATTGATTACATATACAGCTGAACAGAACATATTAAGAGTGGTAAAGATAGTCGGCAAAAAAAAAGTGGTAAAGAACAGGAACATACAGTGAGCTACAATCTGCACCTTCTTTCCTGCTTGGAAGGGACACATGTCAAGGTATTGACCCATCTCAGTACTTTCTTTTGATCAGTGATTGCATTTACAACAGCAAGTTAGTGTTCAAGTGTTACAAATAATGAGCTAAACTAGTGCAATATATCAAAATTTTCAACAGTGCCTCAAGTAGTTCCTTTTCTTTCATATATTATTTACTCTTCTAGTTTTCTGGGAGGTTATCATTCGACGACGCATTGATGAGATTTGTATGCCCCATCTGATAATAGTTGAACAATACTCCTCTCGAGTTTTTTAGCTCCTGGACCTGGTCTCAAAACTTCTGCATCCCCCCATTCGGTACAAATGTCATCTTCTGATTCACCTAGACACCAACCACCAGGTGCTGGCTTTCCTGGATCACGGCCTAGAATTTTCTGGTCAATGAGATCGAGAACTGGGTCATCTGGGAGAAATGGAGAGGCAAAAGCAGCTCCAGTATTAAATAAATCATCAAGATCACTGGAATTGAGAGGGTGGGGTTCCTGTTTGTCGTCAAGGACAGCATGCTGCAGATTGTGGTTGACTATTGTTCTACGGAATTGCTTAGAGTTACATATGAGAGTTGGGAAGTACACAGACTGAGCTGAAAGCGAGTTTGACAGGTACATAAGTAGAGTCCTTGGAAAGTTTTCTGTACCAAAGATGCAAAACTCAAGTAACTTGCGGCTCAATATGACGGAGGCTGAACCTGTACGGAGGGAAACACATACTTGTCAGTAGTTCTATCTTTCCTTTCAGTGATACCTAAAGAACCATAATACAATACCATAGCACTTAAAAGTAACTAGATAAATTTTCCTTCTGCTGATATCATGCCAATAGCACCATCAAACGGAACAAAAGTAGTGCTCACCGGAAAAAAATTATTTTACCAAGGACAAACACATGGCAGATCATATAGGGAAAGGTAACTAGGATGAAACCAGCACTATGTCTTCATACGCAATCTAGGGTTCTTACCAATAAACAGTAAATGTAATAAATTACTTACTAAGTATGAATAAACTTTCACGAGCTTTGCCTGCCAATGAAATAAACTTTTTCCTTAATGTTGCATGCAGGTAGAACATATGCAGAAATCATAGGTACTGGAATTAGCAGAGGAGGAAGTAGAGAGATGATACATCAATTCTTATTGATTGCGGTAGATTTGCTTACAGACAGAAAGAAATTTGCTATAACATTAATTTTAATTTTAAGTGCAAATTATACTTTTACGATGTTTAGACTAGGGTACAGAGTATTGGACACAACACGGATCAGAGTGTTGAACTTGGTACTTTTGAAAAACGGCTACCGGGCCGTCTTAATTTCACAAAAGTACGGGGACGTGTCATAATATATACAAACAAGTACATATAAGATATCGCAACAAACATCAAACGTTACATTTAAATTCAAGATGATTGAGATGGTTTAAATACCAAGGCAACATCTCCTTCAGTCTTCGCCTCTTCTTTACTCCCTCCATCCCTTTTTAGTTGTCTTTTTTGAAAAAAAATTTGTCCCTAAATACTTGTCCTTCTCTTCTTTCAAAGTAACTTCTGGTAAATTATTCCAAAGATTACCCTTATACTATTTCCAATGTTTACTAATATGCACATACAAACAACTCAATTTAATTCAAATTTTAATGCGATTATTAAGGGTAGACAAAGAAACCATTTATCCAACTAACATTTTCTTAAGATGCGTAATTTTTTCAAAAGGGACATTACAAAGGGATGGAGGGAGTATTTACTAGCCTCTTTTTCTTATGCCATCCCAAAGTCATCTTATATGTTCCTAAATTTTCTTTACCTCCTTTTCTCTTTTAACCCAAAATTTAATAAAAAATGTAGCTTATCGGTTGGTCAAAGTGACTAATTTCAATAAAAGGATTAGATATGGAATAAGGGTCGTGTTGCGTTAAATGGGTACAACAGTCGACAACAAAGAGTCAGAAAAACTTAATACTGCAAAAGAATCATCTATCTGTTGCACTCCTGTCCCACAAAATTGGCTTATTTGACTTTGAAATATTTCCATCCAAATAGATTAATTTTGTAATATAATCTATATTGGTATATGATAAATAGAAATTTAACACACATATATTTCTCATCCAAAACTATATATCTAATCTACTATAAGATTTAATCGCAAGTCAAAGTTTGACTAGTCAAGCCAATTCTATTTGGAGTTAGGACACGGATTTTTTTTTAGGTTGATCAAACTAGGTTCCCAGGCAAACTGATGTTTGATCTATGCCATTATATCCTTTTCCCAGTCACATATGGTTTTTGTCAGATTTAACATTTTTTGCCTAAAAAGAATTTAAACTCCAACTTTTTTTGGTTTGTGACCTTTCGAATAAGTTCATCATTTAAACACAGCTGCAGTTTTACTAAGCTTTGATATGTGATTTGGCTTAATATACATATTAATAAAGCTCACAAATTCAAGCATGGAGAGTATCTGTTTTGACTGATCTCATTTGTTTCCTAGGAAAAACGATGCTAAATTACGCTCCAACATCCAGTAAATTTCTTCCTTCATTCTGGATATCATGTTTGGTTATAATGATTATATGAGATTAGCGAAGAGCTCATTTAGATATAAAAAATCGGGTATTTCTTAAAAGAAAGCCTTCTCTCTGTCCTAAACGGAAAGATTATATTACAAGTAAAAGTTTATATTTCCAGAAAGGTGATTACCCTGAAGCTAGATATAACATTTGACACTTGGGAACTTAAGGTTAAACTATTACGTCCATCACCTCATGTCAGAAATTTCAAGGGCACCCTCTATGTTACTTTCTATCACTCACTCGTTCTAGGATTTAACTGCTTCTCTGCACTTTTTATATACACTCCAAATCTATCGCACAGCTCAGTGTCGGGAAAATGCAATTTATCCAACTTTAAGATGTTGCTGTAAGGTTACTTCAGGCATTCAGATGGTACATATGCTCGCAAACTTAGCTCTTGATTACTCCTAAGGCCACACAATTGTCTACAACCTATTTCAAGCCAAACTATACTTCTTCAGTAAGTACAAGGATTTGTAATCTCTCCTTGCAAGTGCAAAAGCAGTCACATATATTTGTTGGCTTATTTTATTATCTCAATTGTATATTATTGACAACTCAAGACATAATTATTTCAGCATTTGCCCAATCACGGGAATATGATTACATTACTGCAAGAAGATAAGTCAAAGTGTAGCGAGTAATCAAACATACCAGAAAACAAATGGTAGGCATCTGGCAGTTCTCGTTTCTGAGTAGCATAAAACATGGGATTTATCTCCGAAAGATAGAGACCGGGATCAACAACTATCGGTTTCAACCTCCGAGATCTATAAAACCAAAAAACTAATTTAAACTCCACATATCGCATCCCTCTAATTCTTCAACATAAATGTACAAAAAATAAATGAAGTTTTAAACTTACTCTCTCCAACCAATGTAGCTTGTGTGATTCACAAAGTTAACATCTTTAGGCAGATACGACAGAATATGAAGCAGATCTGTAAAACCACAAAATTAATATCATTCAGTAATTGCACAAAACTGAAATAAACAACATTTCATTTATACAACTCTGATCAATGAACATCAGAAATAGAATTCATGATCAATGAACACGGCTACTGAAACTGCCCATGTTAATTCTAACAATAAGATACCACTTTACTACTAATAATCTTTACCGAAATGAAATATATGACACGATGATTAAGCCAAATATAACCTAAAAATGAAGCATTAATTAAAATTCCATTCCTTTAACATTGCATGTTTATTTATATTAAAATTCATGAAGTTATAACAACATGAAATTAACCCATTTACAACATAAACATGACCCCCTACCCTAAAATGTCCTTCAACACACAAGTAGCACATATTCAATAATTACAGAAACATGCAAACACAATGTACCATCATAAAACAAAACTCTAGAATAAAAAAAGTCCCAAAAGCAAAATGATGATAATAATAAAGGAAGGATACCATCTTGAGTAACGAGCGGATAATGAGAAGGCGAGAGATTAACAAACCAATCCCAATCCCCCGAAAGCCTCAACAAAACCGAAGCCCCGTGCAAAACACACGAAACCTTGGACGCCCCGTCTTCATAACAAAACCCAGCTTTCCCCACCACATCAACATTCTGTGCGGCCTTAAAAATCCTCACACCCATCACAACTCTCGCCATCTCCTCCCTATCACTCTCCTCCGCCCCCAAATCAAGATGAATCAAGTAATGATTTTTAGGATGATAAACAGCATATAACAGCCTCAGGATCCGACCCGAATCGCCTTTTGACCCGGAAATGAGGTAAGCTAAGGAGGGAGAGGGAGGGGGAGTGGAGGGAGAGGGGTTGCGGTGGGAGAGAAATAAGAGACGGTGGTTGTGGTGAGGGTGGGAGGGGAAGAGAAGAGGGTGGGGAGAGAGATGGGAGAGAGAAGGGGGAGGGAGAGAGGAGAGATAGAGAAGGAAGAGGAGAGAGAAGAGGAGAGTGGGGAGAAGGTAGTGGAAAGTGGTGGAGGGGGAGGGTGGAGGTGGGGTTGTTGGTGATTGGATTTGGAGTGTCATCTTGCTTTCAAATTGTTGGTTTTGATTTCCGGTGGAGTTGGAATGGGAATGGGGGGACTGGGGAGTGTGGAAAGTTGTGAATCGGAATGGAATGGAATGGGATTAGTTAGTTCACGGGGTTTCGAGGGACTGCAGCAACTGCAAGGGACCCTTTTTTTTTTTTCATTTTCTAAATTCGTAAAAAAAATTGAGTCGACCAACTAAATTCGTTAAAAAAATCAAAAAAAACATATCAACGTACTAATTAACAAGCAAATGGCATACGCCATGCAGTATTATCAAGGTTCAAAAAAGATCGTTAGGCAGGTCTAAACGATGAATCTATTTTTTATTGATTATTCGGAATATTAATGGAATGTATTTAAATATTTTTTTAATATTTAATTAAATTTTAATATTGAAAAATAATTTTTAGAGAAAATTACAAAAATAATCATATTTGAGCTTGCTTGGCCTTATTTATCGACGGGACACGTTAAATCGTGTACCGTAATATATAGTATAACACGGTATTTCGTCTACCGTAACACTGCCTCATACGGTGGACCGTGTAACGTGTTTTTGGTAATACGGTACACTGTGTCCCGTGTTAGCGGGGTGCGCAGCACAATAATGGTACACACTCTACCGTATCGTCCATAACACGGAAAACGTAGTCCCGTATCATTCATAATACGGAATATCGTGCAACGCATCCAGCTATTACGGATGACGAAACTCCGTATCCCGTCGGTATTTCGGACCATCTTTTCCATAATCAACATTTTGGGCAATCATTATTTATTTTTGATTATTTTGGCTCATCATACAAATAAAATTAAAAATATTTTTATTTTACTATCAAACATGATAAGTGAATTTACCCTTTCACGTGTTAGTTATATTTTTTATTAAAAAATTACATTTTTACAATTTTATGCTTAATTTAACTATTTTTTATCGTCGATTTTTAAAATAAAAAAATTTGATCCATTTTTATAAAAATTATTCAAGAAAATGTAATAAATTTTAATTTTTTTCTGTATATTCCTTTAATTTGGAAGAATACATTAAATACAGATCTAACTTTCTTATTAAAAAATGAAAGAAAATATTTTTGAAGTCAGCGCACGTGGCGCACAATAACCATTGTACAGTCAGTGCACAGTCAACATACTATAATTATTAAATTAAAAAATATAAATACATTATATCCTTTTATACTATACTATTATAAGCAAAACAACCTCTATTTGGTTAGTTGGTAGTTTGCTCACTTATTTGGTCACTTATTTGGTACACTCAATCTAATTGTTGGATTTTAAGGTAGATTAACGAGAACCGTTGGATATAATAATAAAAAAAACTTTTTTAATACATTTATATTATATTATAAACTACTCCAATAAATACAGGGAAGTGTTTGTTTTTCATTCATGTTCCACCGACGTAATTTTACAAAAACACAACCAACAATCTATGCCCACACAACACGAAATGGACATGTACCAAATCCAAATTATCGCGCGAACATAATGCAATACCCAATCCAGTTGTTTTTTGAGGAGATGGTCAATAAAGGTTAATGGAAATTCTAATCCAACCCCCATTGTTAGAAAAGATTAGACTATATCAAGAACGGATAATGCAGGAAGAAGAGAACTCCATGGAAGAGATAATGACCGGAGAAGAATTAAGTGTGAAAGAGACAAAGAAGGAATCATGAGGTACACATACAGGATATGGATTCCAAATATGCAAGAGCTCAAGGACGAGGTACACATACAGGATATGGATTCCAAATATGCAAGAGCTCAAGGACGAGATTTTATAAGAGGGACACAACTCAAGGTACTCAGTGCATCCCGGTAGTACAAAAATGTATAGAGATTTGAAAGAGTACTACTGGTGGCCTAACATGAAAAAGGACGTAGCAGAGTGGGTAAGCAGATGCTTGACCTGCCAAAGAGTGAAAGCAGAGCAGCAGAGACCCAGTGGACTTTTGCACCCCTTAGAGATTCCTGAATGGAAATGGGAACATATAGCCATGGATTTCGTAGTAGGTTTACCAAGGACCAAAGCTAATCATGACGCCATATGGGTAATTATAGACCGACTACCGAAGTCAGCTCACTTTCTCCCGATCAATGAAAGGTATACGATCGATAGACTAGTAGATATCTACTTAAAAGAGATAGTGGCGCGACATGGAGTCCCAATCGCCATAGTGTCCGATCGAGATCCCATATTTAACTCCAGGTTTTGGAGAAGCTTTCAAGAGTGTGTAGGAACCAGGCTAAACATGAGTACAGCCTATCACCCCCAGACAGACGGGCAAAGTGAAAGGACCATCCAAACGTTAGAGGATATGTTGAGAGTTTGTGCTATAGACTTTAAAGGAAATTGGGATGATCACTTGCCATTGATTGAGTTCTCCTACAACAATAGTTTTCATTCAAGCGTAGGAATGCCGCCTTATGAGGCCCTTTATGGAAGGAAATGCCGATCTCCCCTATATTGGGATGAAGTTGGAGAGCGAAAGATGCTCGGACCCGAAATGGTCCAACGGACTAAAGAGGCAGTAGATCTAATCAGAGGACGGCTGGTAGCAGCCCAAGATCGACAAAAGAGATATGCCGACTTAGCTCGGAAAGGCAAGGAATATGAAGTTGGAGACCTAGTGTTTTTAAAGGTATCTCCCTAGAAAGGTTTAATGTGGTTTGGGAAGAAGGGAAAACTGAGTGCTAGATACATTGGACCTTTTGAGATCTTAAGACGTATTGGGGAACTAGCTTACGTAGCATTACCCCTAAATCTGCAACAAGTACACAATGTGTTCCATGTTTCGATGTTGAGGAAATATAATCCGGATGCCAAGCATATTGTGGAATACGAGCACGTAGACATGCTGCCAGACCTAACCTATGTGGAACAGCTTGTGGAAATTATAGACCGAAAAGAACAAGTGCTCCGAAACAAGGTCATCCAGCTAGTCAGAGTTTTATGGCAGAACCACAACGTGGAAGAGTCAACATGGGAGCTAGAAAGCGCAATGATGGAAAAGTACCCCCATTTGTTTTTAGACTGATTCCGGGACGGAATCCTTTTAAGGAGGGGAGACTGTAAGAACCCAAATTTTTAGTAGAATTAAAACTTTGATTATGTATTAATGTAAATATGAATAGTGGTTACAACTACGATTAACAATTGTTCTGATGAATGAAAAAGGAATGGATTTGGATTCAAATGTTCATATGTCTTGAAGAATGCTATTGGTTGACAACTTAGATAAGAATAATATATCTCCTGGATAAGTAAGATATGGTAATTCCAAATAGGAGAGTTATTCTCATGTCATCCAAATCGATATCTGTTATTAGTCCAGTGGTTCCGTAAAAGGGTTAAGGAACGCTCGAGAAAGCGCGAGAACATTTTTCTAATTATAAGGAATAAAGGGAGAATAAGTGATGAATAGTGTTTTTGGTGGAAATAGGAATATTATTAGACGACACTATATAGAAGTACCTGGAACGGATTTCTGAGTTCGTATTAATGATCCAAGGGGAAAAAGAGTGTATGTAAAAGTTATCGGATTCTGAAAAATAGCACTTTTATTTTCCCCAAGATTTTCCTGGACACTGAAAGACCTAAGGACTTATTAAAAAGACTTAAGGGATTTAAATTCAAGAATTATAAAGGAGGATTAAAGATGTGAGCAAAAATATTAAGAAGATTTTCGGTAAAATCCTAATTAGAAATCTTCGAGGTATTCCTCCGAATGATCAATGAATTGAGCAATAACCGGACAAAGAAACAAGCAGGGGATCAAGATGCATACATGTGCTAGTGGAAAATATCTAGTAACTAAGTAGTTATAAGAGTAACTAGCAAGATTAGAAGCCAACTAGTACTTAGCATCACTTTATCATCTTATCACTAAATCACCGACACTTGTCCACTTGATTAACATCATCCATGACCTAATCACCTTTATTAAAGTAGCTTTATGGCCTTGATATTTTCTAAACCTTACAATAATTCATTACTATCACAAACAAAGCAAGAGAAGCCAAGTAAAACACCATATCTCCCCATTTTGCTCCATTCGGCTACTTCCAAAATTCAAGATCCAAAATCAACCTTCCACCCCTTGTTTGATCTCCAAATTTTTATGGCGAGTCCTATATTTCATATAAATGATCTCCTAGAAATCTTAGCTTCAAACTCCATTGTTTCCATTTTCAAAAAAATCATCAAAGTGGAGGATGAATAGTGATCTTCATTAACTAACTTGGATTTTCTTGATTTCTTTGATGATTTAAGCTATATTAAGGTGTTCTAAGGACTAGATCAAGACTTGTTAGACTCATATACACACCAAGGAAGGTATAACTCTCTTGAAACCCTAGGCCTTATTTTAAGTATATGCATGATCTTGTGTTTTTTAGCATAGTTATGATATTAGTATGATTATAAGCATGTTAGCATGATCTTGTAGTTGATTTAGTAACATGATGATTATTATGATGAAGTGATATGTTCTTGGACATTTTAATATGAGAATCATGAGTATAAGATGTATGATATGCCCGGTGTGCCTTGGTTTTGATGTTAAGAATTTTGGAACGTTCTATTTATAGCCGTCGTAATGCCGAAATTTAGTAAAACCTTGAAATTCGTGCATAATCAGTAGGTATAATTCACTGACCTTGTCAAGTATATGCCATACCCTTATAGATCTCGAGTCATAGATCGTTTTGGCGAAAGAATCGAAGCAAACGGACTTACGGTTTAGGAATTATGGCCGATTTACTAAAAGTGGTTCGAAACCGTAAATGCAAATTCGTAATTGAAATTGAACCCCCTTAACTTGAGTAATTCAATGACTAATCTTGGTAATTAAATATTAGAGATCATAAGGAAGGTGTGAGAGAAGACCTCATGTTAAAAATATCGTTTTTCGATTTTATAAAAATATTCGAACCAAGGTTAAGTGCGAATGAACCCCTAAAAAGAACGAGTAGTTATAACTTTGGAAAGTCACTTAGATAACGATCGATAAATCTCGAGGTATAATCTTTCGACCTTAGAACTTACATGGTTTAAGTACCTACCAAGTGTAAGTGTAATGACCTGCCTTAATAGCGAACCAATACCGGGTCATAATGGTGTTAATAAGAGTTACACTAAAGAGTGTACAACGGGATAACTTGAAAACGTGTTTCGACTTAAGTTAAGTATATACTTGGCCTTTTACAAAGTGTTAAGTGTTTAACCTCGAATGCTTTGATTGTTTATAGATCACCGAGCAGACCCAAGACACGCTACCCCTACCCGACTACTGTTGATGTAATTTTTGTGAAGTTCGTTCGCAGGGAAGAACTATTAATACAAGTTCAAGTTTTAATTTCTTAAAATCTAGAAGTGTGAGAAATAATTGATGTGTTCAAGTAAAACTAAAATTTAATGATGAGGAAAAGCAATCCGAGAAATAGGGTTCTTCAATTGGTTCAATAATGTTGTTGTAATGCGATATATATATATTTCTCATATTTTGCTAAAAACAATTCTTCTAACCTTTATAATGTTCTCTCCCAAGATACAAAATAATGTCTACAACCATATCTCAAAAGTCACTCCCATGATCAATCGAAATACAATTTTAGATTTTTGAGACCCAAAAATTATAAGTTTCATAGTCCTCTTATTAATCTCCCGATTCAATAATTAAACTATGTCTATCAAATCATGAACAAGAATTATGACTCATCTCCCAATTTATCATAATCCCTATGAATACAATTAAAGGTTAGCTACGCCCTTAATTGGGTTAAGCCCTCAATGATAGATTAGCAAAAATAGAGAATTATTATCACAATCAAACAAGCATATATCACCAATGAATACTACCTAATTCTCGGATTATAGAATTAGCTACTCATGCTAAATAAAGAAAATAAGCATATAATAAATGGTAAAATCATAATTAAAAGAGTTTAGAGTGAAGAAATTACAACTTTAAGATTTTGTCCTCCCGATATAGTTTCCAATGAAATGAATGAGCACTCCAAGCAATTCCCTTACAATCTTCAACCGAAATAGAACTGAAATTTGCAATAAATAGAGAATTAAGCCGAAGAAAATGTACATTAAAGAGAAGAAAACCAAGCCCCTAACTCCAAAATACAAAACTTAGCCGAATGAAGATGTGGTGTGTATGCTTTAGGATTTGATGTTTATGCGGTGTACGTATGTTGGTCTAAGTTGGTGTAAATTGGTGCCCTCTCCCCTGCATTTTCCATCCATTTTATAGCCTTCATTCCCTCTCCAATTTGCAATATAAAATACCTCCATCATTACCTTTCATCATTAATATTCTTCATCCACCTTGCCAACCAATCTTTTTTTCTTTCTTTTCTAATCCAACCACTCCACTTCACCACTTTCGGCTGAAATTTATTCTTACAAATGGCCCATCAATCAATACACGCACTTTACAAAATAAATTACAATAAAATTCCAAAAGTAAAAAGATTTTTTTTACTAAAATTCGGAACTGAATTTTCTCCTCAGCTTTCAAGCTGCTTCAGTCGGATTTTTGCTTATTTAATCCCTCTGAATTGTAGATAATTTTCTAAGTTTCGCGTGGACCGTAAGATCGTCCAAATCCGACTTCTACAACTCCGGATATGAATTAAATACCGTAGAAAACGGGTGTAGCTAAATAAATCCGATTTTCTTCCATTTTTAGCTCCAAAATAGCTCTTTAAATCCAAATTCAGGAATTCTTGTCTTCTGTAATAAAACATTAAAATTTATTAAATAAATATCCAAATTAATGCAAAATGCAATTAAATATGGGAATAAAATTATCTAAAATATATATATAAATATATCTTATCAAACTACCAGGCAAGTTTCCAATACTTTTGAACTGTTGTTGTGATAATATATATCTGTTGTTTTCTGATACATATGTCATAGCATGCATGCCTACTTTTAAGTCTATTGCAATACTTGTTCCCTGATTGATGTTGTCTTATAAGTTAGATACAAGATATACTAATTATAAGCCGGATATTGCTAAGACCCTTAGTGTATTTTGTAATATAGAGATAGTCATGGAAACCCGGAGGGATTCCAGTGACAGTTTATTAGAGGGATGTTATTTACGAACATTATTTATATTTTCATAAGTATTAAGTACTTGGAAATTATTCGAGGAATGTTATTTAAATATTCATTTGAGTTTATTTATTTAATGAATATTATTTATAATATTCATTTGAGCTTTATTTATTTAAATGAATAATATTTAATATTCATTTGAGTTTATTTATTTATTGAATATTATTTTCGAATATTCAATTGAGCTTATTTACTTAATGAATATTATCTTGAATATTCATTTAAGGTTTTAATTATTTTCTTGGAGATTATTTTGAATATTTATTCGAGAAATTATTTATTTAATGAATATTTTAGATATACTTATTCGAGGGTTAATCATGAGCAATATTTATATTAAGAATATTAAGAATATTTCTTATGCAACTGAATACAACTGAATGCAACTGAAAATTGAAAATTCAAATTATAATTTTTCTGCTACTGGCGCAACCCTTATATACAACTGAAAGTTGGCAAAAAAAAATGATAATTTCTTATGCAACTGAATGCAACCACATGCAACTAGCAAGCAAAAAAAAAAGATGAACAGTAACCTGCCACGTGGTAGGTTACTGTTCATCCGAATTATTTTTAAATTTTTTTTAAAAAAACAAAAATTTAAAATTTGGTTGGAAGTGGAAAGATAGCATTTTCGCAATTAAGATAGTAAATATGCAATTAATTAAAGAAGATGGTATTTTTGCAAAGAGAAACTTTAAACCTAGTATTTTTGGTAAATTTCTAGATTTAATTAGGAACAAATTTATTAAACCATTACAAAATTAAAGATTACTAGCTTATAACCCGTGCAATGCACGGGTTTCTTGTATTATATTATAAATTTTATTTAATGTTATAATTATGTTTTTGTATAATCATTATTTTTAATATATTTTTTATTTAATATATATTAATATACCCATTATACATATTATATTAATGTTTCCTTATTATAAACAATGTATACAATTTTTAATATATTTTATTAATAATTGAGAAATTTGATGTGATATTTTCGGGTATATATCAATGATTGTAAGATTTGTTGTAAATTAAATGGGTAACGTGTTTTAATTATAAAGGAAATATTAATGATCGAAATATATGATATGTTTGATGTTTTTAGGTGTTTATAAAAGGTAATATGTTTAACTAAAAGTAGATGTGAAAAAGGTAATCGATTAATTATCATTAATTTAGATTTGTTTTAAATTAAAAAGGTAATGTGTTTTAATTGAAAGAAAATATTAATGATCGAAAGATATGATATGACTGATGTTTTTAGGTTTTTATAAAAGGTAATATGTTTAATAAAAGTAAATGTGAAAAGGCAATCGACTAATTACCATTAATTTTATTATATTAATGTGAAAAAGGCAATCGACTAATTACCATTAATTTTATTATCTTAATCGGCTAATTATCATTAATTATAACGTGCTTTAATTGGAAAGAAAATATTAATGATGGAAAGATATGATATGATTGATGTTTTTAGGTGTTTATAAAATGTATTATCTCGACTTATTACTATTAATTATATTATGTTATTATTTATTTTAGGTGTATTTATGTTTTTTTACAATGAAGGGTAAATAAGTAAATTCACTAAGTACCAAAAAATAGGTACCAAAACTTTCAATGTTTCGGAATTTATATAATAGTATAGATTTTGTTAATTTCACGTGGGCTGTAATTTCCAAATCAAATTTTAAGAATACAAAATAGAGTACAAAAATTAAATTGAACGTGTAAAATCTTATATATATCAATTTTTAATAATAATTTTATATATAAATTAATAACATATAAAATTAAAAAAATTGATATAATTATATGTATTAAAAAAGAAGTCATGCGTTGCACGGGTTATAAGCCAGTAACATTATAAAACAACTAGTTGATAAAGCCGCGCTTCGCGGCGGCATTACAATTTTTATTTTTAAAAAAATTCAATACATTTACGTTATATTATAATATTAATATTAAATTTTAATAATTAAATAATCTTCTCTAATGAACCAATTTCTTGTTAAATACGATTCTGTCGATTGAGCCGCTCTCTCGTTAAAACCGAAATCCCAACTTTTTAACATATATTATAAAGGCTTATATAATATTTTTTTTATCCATAAAATCGAACCGTAAAAATAAAAAAATTATGACTACAGTATTCAATTCTAATATCTAATACAATCTTTTCTAGCGAGCCCTCTTCCCGTTAAATACGTTTCGAGCAGCTCTTATTTGAAACCGAAATTCTAACTTCACTATATAAAGAGAGTAAATTCCAATTTTTATATTCTTTAAACTTTCTAATATTTATAGAGTTTTAAAAGATGAAAATACATCTTATATTTTCTGTATATTATAGATAAACTTGTATAAAAAAGTTAACATAAAGGATTTTTAGGAAAAAAAGATGTATAGTTTTAAAAAAATCGTATATAACGTCTCCACCGTCCTCGTCTTCTACTTCCAATAAAACATTTTATTTTTTGTATTATATATTTAAACACTTTTTATACGGTCTTATTTAATGAACCGCTTTCTTGTTAAACACGGTTATTACTATTGATCCGCTCTCTCGTTAAGACCAAAAACCTAACTTTTACATATATTACTTGTATGATAATGTTTATTCATAAAAATCAAATCCTAAAAATAAAATAAAATTTATAACATCAATATGGTATTTTAATAGCTAGTACAATCTTTTATAGTGAGTCGTCTTCCCGTTAAACATGTTTCGAGCCGCTCTCGTTTGGGATCGAAATTCCAACTTCATTACATATTATTGATGATACTTATCTTACACAACAATTTTTTTCCTTAAAATCAAAACCTAAAAAATAGAGTGAATTCCAATTTATACTTCTCTAGACTTTCTAAAATTTTTGGAGTTTTAGAAAATGAAAACACATCTTATTTTCTCTTTATATTATAGATACTCCTGTATTTATTTAGGATTCTTGCATGAGATTGTTCTTTTATTATGTTAACACATCAATTCTTTTCTTTTTAAATACGGTGAATTATGTTAACACATCAATTCTTTTTTTTTAAATACGGTGACTTTTTTTATGACAATGGTATTGGATTTATGAATAAATTTTCCTAATATAAGTATAATTAACTTAAATAAAAAATATATAATTTAAGAAGATCGTACTTTCTATAAAATATTTAATTATATTTCTGCTCTATATATTCAAACACCTATTCTACTTCTAGTAGAACGTTTATTTATATATTTTTCCGATAAATTCGAACTCTTATTATTTATAAATTCGAACTCCTATTCTACTTCCAATAGAACTTTTAATCGTATGCCTTATAAATACTTATTATACTTACAATAGAACTTCTAACCATATGTCTTCCCTATAAATTCGAACTCTTCTCATTTATAAATTCGAACACCTATTGTTCTACTTCTAATATGTTAATTGATATTTTTGTATTTATTATTGTTTAAAATTCTAAAATTCTAGAAAATTAGAAAAATAGATTGAGACGATTTTAGAGCGCCACCTAAACTCCCGCTATCCTCCTTTATATATCTATATTATTATATAAATTCCGAAACATTGAAAGTTTTGGTACCTGTTTTTTGGTACTAAGTGAATTTACTTATTTACCCTTCATTATAAAGAAATATATATCTGATATCTATACTATTAAAATTCCTAAAATAAATAATAACATAATATGATTAATGGTAAGTAGTTGATTGTCTTTTTTCACATTTACTTTTAATTGAAGACATTACCTTTTATAAACACCTACTAATCTTGCAATCATTAATATATACCCGAAAATATCACATCATATTTTTCAATTATTAATAAAATATATTAATAATCTGTATACGTTGTTTATAAAAACATCAGTCGTATTCATATAATATTTTAAAAAATCCGTGCATCGCACGGGTTTTAAGCTAGTATATATATATTGATATTGATGATGATTAAGATAGTATATTTTCAGTTAAGATAATATATCTATCTATTATATATATAAAGGAAAACCCCAAGGAGTTTACTATCTTAATCATCATCATCATCAATATCAATATATCTATTATATATATAAAGGAAAACCCCAAGGAGTTTGGTGGAGCGCTAGAATCGCTCGATTCATGTTTATCTATTTTTCTAGAGCTCCTCAATTTTAAATAATTAAAATTAAAACTTCCTTCTATAGTTCCTATTTTTTTGAAAAGAAGTCAAAACTTCCTTTTTTAACATTAAATTCGAAATCAAATTATAAACCCAATCAAAACTTCCTTCTTTAGCTCCTATTTTTTAGAAAAGAAAATTGAAACCTTTTTAAACTGGATAAGAAATATTTATAACTGAAATATCAAAATTTCCTTTTTTAGAAAATATTTATAAATATTTTATAACTATTTATATATTTATATATATAAATATTTTGTATATATTTATAAATAAAAACTATTTTAATAAAAGAAAATTGAAACCTTTTTTAAACTAGATAAGAAATATTTATATCTGAAATATCAAAATTTCCTTTTTTAGGTCCAAATTGAGTCCTCTAATTCAAATATTAAAAATTAAATTTCCTTTTTAATGTCCTAAATTTTAAAGAAGGAAATAGTCCTCCAAAATTATAAACTAATCATATTCAGAATCTAAAATCCAAAAAACCTATATAAATCGAATTCCCCGTACAAGAATAGTACATCTGCAACCTTTATTTTATAATTGGTTTTATAAAGATTGATCACTAATCAAATTTTGCCATATTTTTTTTTCAGCGTGCACACAAAGTAATATGAATCATTGCATGCTAATACAATGCACTTCCAGGTTTCGATTACAAAGATAGAAGAAAGCAAGCAAGAACAATGATACTTCTATCATTATCAAGCATTCGTTTTTTCATTAATAAGATTAACATGTATTTGTTGATTTGTGTAATCAATTTTTTACTAACAAGTGATTTTTTATATGTAAATTAAGGTTGTTGGTTTCACGATGAATCGATAATTTGATTTGGAAGAGTAAAGATAACGTGAAGGTATTGTATCGTTCAAATTTTTCGCTTATTCAATTTTTTAAATTCATCCCGGCTACTCATTAAATTACTTTTGTCTTTGTCTTCTTTCTTTTAATTTTTTTATTCATTCTTATTTTGTTTAATTATGGATTATTGGTAACCATTGATTATTTTTGCTTTGGATTTTGTATTTTTTTGTTAGTGATCTCGGTACAGATCGTGTGAATAAGAATTAGGAGATCTTTCTGTTTGAGAAGTATAAGCACTTGAAAAACTTGGAACAAAGGTTTGAACTTTTACCATTACCTCAATATTTATTTAATGTTAATTTTTAATTTATCGTTATTACCTTCTCATTGTTCTTGATCATAATATTCCAACGTCTTCTTTTAATTAATTCAATCAAATATACTTTTTTATCTATATTTATCTTATTTTTTAGAGCTCTTCTATTTTAATTTATAAAAATTAAAATTTCCTTCTTTACCTCCTATTTTGTAGATAAAATATACTTATAAAAGACAAGCCCAACAAAATCATAAATATAATCAAATTTTATTACTAATATATTAAAATTTTATAAATTTTCTCATCATTATATATACTTGAAGGCAACTTTGGTCAGATAGATTTATTAAGTTACGTGCTCTAATGATTTTTTCTATTATTTCAGGGATTTGGTAAACACTAATGCATAAGATAGAAACGAGAAACAAGAAGTCAATTTTATGCCTATGTTTTTATTTTAGTATGCGTTAAATTCTTTCATTAAGATGTTTTTATTAAATCGATATGATTCTCTTTTTGTGTTACAGGTACTTTTATTTTCTTCTCTTCATTTTTGTTTGCTTTCTGTTTTGCTGATTTTGTGCGTACACATGATTATGTCATTTTCATTATACACATGTTTCAAAATTTATTAAATTCGTGATTATGAAGGATTTGTACAAGTTATTCATCCAAAGATTCAACAAGCCAGGTAATACATAACCACACTTTAGGTGGCGTAAAACAAAAATCACTATAAACATAAACACCATGATATTATATGCACATAATATAATTTATTTTAATAGTGTCGTGAGATACATCCGATCCTTTTCTAATGAAAAATTTGTTGTATTATCTTACAGGATTAAACTAACACACAGTTTATTTTCATTAATTGAAGAGATTAATTTCTTAGAAGTGTAATGTGATAAGCCGGAAGAAAATTTAGCACCTTTTAAAAGCTCTATTTTAAGAAAAAGATGATATCGACTCATAATTAAGGTTTTATGTTTTGTTTAGAGCTACGTGAATTGTTTTAATTCCTTATTTGCTTCTTAAATTATTTATTGAGACGGTTGGCTTTCAATTTATGCTACAAGTACTTTTGAGAGCATCTTCTTCTCAACTAAGTTCATGATACGTAACCAAAATTAAAGTTAAAGAGAATTTTAATAATTAAATTTTTATTATTGTATACATTTAGTATCTTTATAATATACAATGAGTACTGACATAAAAAATTTTGAGACAAAATCGCTAAATCAAAGTCAAAGATGATTTTAGCATTTAAATTTTATTATTGTGTATGCTTAGTATTTTTATAAGATATACAACGGGTGTCGGCCTAAAAGTTCATGGAACCAAAGCGGTATAAAAAATGTAAGCATATTTTTATAATATATATAACGGGTGTCGGCCAAAAAAATCGTGAGTCAGAAGCGGTATAAAAAAATATATGAATAATTTATTTTTTTATTTATGTATATTTAATTTATACAATATTTATTATAGATATATTTCTGTCGATTATTTTGATAAATAAATTAAATTTAAATTTAAAAAAAATGTTATAAGGCCGCCGCGAAGCGCGGCTTAGTCAACTAATTTACAATATATTTGAAGAGATAGTATTTTTGCAAAACAAACTAGAAAATCTAGTATTTTTTATAAGTTGTTTAAAATAATCACGCGAATGACAAGTTAATAATTTCTTTTTCTGAAACCATTCAATATTAACAAATAAATTATGAATTCTAAGGAAACCAAAAAAAAAAAAAAAAAAATAAATTCATCCGGCAATTATAAAATGTAGAAATTAGGGCTCGAACTTGCTGTAAAAAAATTATCCCCAATCCTCATCTGGCGGGAAGAATCAATTGGACAATCACACCTTCAAAACCTCCATTGTTGTTCACTAAATGTCGTTTCTCGAAGAATTTCAGGCCAGTAAGTACCTCTATATCTCTCCGTTATCTATACATACAAGTTTTTGTATCTATAGCTCACACCAATTAGAGATTTATCGAACCCTAGCTGATATGAAACATCATATTGTTTAACACTTTGTTGTTGAATGTCCTTTATTTCTACTAAAATTGTTAACATGTGTAATTGAATTTACTAAAATTTCGATGCCCTAATTGTTGTTTGAAAAGTGATTTTGTGATATTTTCAATTTGTTGTGATGACTTTGTCGATTAGTTTAAAACAAAATGTAAGAGTTTTTAACAATTTTTCTGAGTGCAATTTTTTTTTCGGAGTGGAGTAGGAAAGTCGTTTTATTTTTATAAATTGATTAACTAAAAGCTGTTTGAGTTTTATTTGTAGATTGGATTGTTATGAGATTATCAAACTAAAGAAAATAGATGTATTGATGTTGCACTAGATATCATTTGTCATTATGCAACACTAAATTGTCTATTTGGTGTGTGAACTTATTTTAAGTACTAAGTTTTTCTTGTCTAATAATGATTTTTGTTGGGACCAAAATAAGATTTTTGATTCTCGGGCCATCCAGATTTAAATGTCCTCTATGTATTTATCCTAATCAATTTGCCAAAACAAACGATGACATTTAAAATGGCATGCTGGAGTAAACAGTTGGTTGTCGTAGTCCAATTAGACTCAAACTCAAGTATGCTATCTTATTACAAAAAAATAGTGAAGGAGGAATTTCTTGAGGAAAAACCAAGTATGATTTTCTGTCTAAGCACATTCAGTAATATCTAGCTGCACAACATGAAAATATATTGTTGACAAAATTTTCCTTTCTATGCTCCGAATACTGGAGGGGGGTACTTAAATACTGACTGGTACCAGGTTAATCTGAGTATCCACTTTATTATTCATGTGAAAGTAAATGCTAGTTGTGTAAGCATTTTCACTTTTTGATTTATGAGTTATTATTTTTTGTTTGGTTCAGTATGTAGTCTTTTTTTTTGCTTGTGCATTTGGTTCGGTATATGTTTTCACTTTTCATTCATGGTGATAATATTTCGTGATGACAAAAGGATTAACATCTTACTTTCTATACCTATTGTGAAATAGTTAGTTTTTGAGAGAAAAACTTGTGTATATTTCTCCTTTTGGCAGATATAACACTAAACCAAGCTAAGGCCTTAACAAGGAATCCACTTTACTCATCATTTACTGTAAATTATTCCAATTTGTGGTACTTTGGGTTTTATGGCGTGCTTAAGATGCAGGCTGTTTTTTGTGCTGAGCTTTGATTGGCCGACCTTGAATTCTCTATAATATTTAGTAATATTGTAGCGCAACTAAAGTGAATCACTTAATTTTGATGCTAAGTCATTAATTTATGCTATAAATTTGTTTCTGATTTAGTCATATTTTACTCGAGGATAATACTTTCTTACGGGTACTGATGACATTAATTTATAATTTTGGAGTATTCAATTTTTTTTTAATAAAAAAAGTACTTCTTATTGTCCTATAACTGTCAAGATTCATGGATTTTTATAGATTTTATTGTTTGCCTACTCAGATTTGGAATCATTGCCAAATATCATACAAAGGAAGTATGCTATACTGCGGGATTTAGATAAAAGTTTACAAGGTACATTATTCTTTAAATTGATCCATCGATTTAACTATTGCGAGTTTCACCTGTAAAAGTTTGGTTTCGCACCACATCTGCTGATGTGTTATATTTGTTTTCATTGTTGTGATGAACTCGAAAGATGTAAAATAATATTATTTGTAGACAATATTCATTGGTGACATGGTTAGATTTTCTAGATAAACCTACTTGCTTCTCTATTGTGATAATAGCCGGAATGAAAGCCCAGTGTGGCGATTCTATAATATTCATGAAGTTTAATGTGTAAATTTATCACATACAATAAGCTTACTCTTTTGTTCGATTCGGTTGTGGCGTTGGCTATTATACATGATAATTAATATTATTCACCTTCTTTAGTTTAGAGTATCATTCTCTTTCCAATTCTCTATCACAATTTAAAAGAAGCTTATTAAGTAACTAGGCAGAATCATGCTTGTAACCTGGAAATACACTGTTTCACACTTTCACCAGATTTTCTGCCTTTAGTTTGGCACTTTTTCACTCAGCTGTTGCTGTAGACTCCGTTACACGGACCTTTTAATTTTTCCCTCATACCCGTGTCTACAGGACATGACATGGGCGTCGGTATGGGATCTGAGTCGGACATATATCACCGGACACTTCACCTGGATAAATCCTAGTTCCAAATGATTTACAAGGCCTCACAACAACTTGTTTTTAGAGATTGATGTCTATAGTGACTTTTCCCATGTTTTCCTTTTCATTCATGCTTAAATTTGTCACAAATATTATGTGTATGTTTTGGGTGGAAGATGTTAGAATATAGGAACAAGAGAGATAGAGGAGAATTTGTATATTCAGATGATTATTACATGAGGAGAAGATCCTATATATAGAAGAACTAAGACACCAAAGTCTATACTAGGATGTTATAAGTCTATACTAGAGTGTATATATTCAAGGACGGTGCCTAACTTAAGCTGACAATAGAGACGGTGCCTAACTCTTGCTGACAATTTTGACACTCACCCTCAAGTTGATGCATATATATCACTCATGCCCAACTTGCCAATAAGTGGATGTAGCATTTTTCTTCCAAATCCCTTGGTTAACACATCAGCAACTTGATCTTACAAATTGAATTTCTCTTTAATAAAGTGCCGATCAATCTCGATATGTTTGGTTCGATCATGTTGAACTGGATCATGTGCAATGGCAATTGCTGCTTTATTATCACAATGCAGCTTCATCGGAGTGGGTAATGCAAGTCCTAATTCTATAAGCAGCAATCTAACCCATAGTAGTTCCCGCACTCCTCGAGCCATAGCTCTGTATTCTGCTTCAGCACTAGATAATGCAACTACTGGTTGCTTCTTACTTCGCCAAGTAACTAGGTTACCTCCCACAAATGTACAGTATCCTGAAGTGGAACGTCTATCATCTAGACATCCAGCCCAATCTGCATCTGTATAGCTCTCAACCCCAAGATGATTGTTTTTAGTAAACATTACTCCTTTTCCAGGAGCAGCTTTGAGATACCTTAATATCATATAAACTGCATCCAAATGAGGTTGGCGAGGATCATGCATGTACCTGCCAGTGTTGTTAAAGGCGCGCTTAATTGCGCGATTAATGGCGCTTCGCGCTTAGGCGCAAGGTATGCGATTCAGAATTGTGCGATTTAGTGTGATTCTGAAATCGTCCAAAAAGCGCTCATGAAGCGCGATTAAGCGCAAAAAGAAAGCGCTAAGAAGCGCAAAAAGCGCTCAGATTAGCAAAAGATAAAATTACACTTAAAAAGAAAGGTAAAGAAAAAAAACCCCTCTTTAGTGTTTCACACAAATGCAACTTATGGAGCATCTTCTTTAAGTCTAATAAATAAAGATGATGAGGAGAAAGAGCAAGAATTTAAGGGGGCGGAGATTGAAGTAAAAGACTCTGAAGCCCTGAATTATTGAATATTATTGTTTAATACTACATAGTCTACATTATTGACATATTTATCATCTTATATATGTGTCCTATAATTTTTGAGTGTTTAGGATATGTCAAGTATTATTTTCTTGTTAAATTTGTGAATAATTTTTTTGGGTCAAAAAGCGCGCGATTAATGGCTTCAAAATCAGGTCTTGCGCTTTTTTAGAATTAGCGCCTTAAACAACACTGGTACCTGTTAACAATCCCTATTGCATATGCTATGCCTGGCCTTGTATGTGCAAGGTAGATTAGTCGTCCAACTAAGTTTTGATATTGAGATTTATTGACAATTTCACCAGTATCTCCACAAAGCTTATGATTTGCTTCTATTGGAGAATCTGCAGGTCTACATCCCAACATCCCTGTTTCTTTCAAAAGATCAAGGGTATACTTCTGTTGTGAAAGGAAGATACCACCCGGACTTCTGGAGACTTCAATGCCAAGGAAATATCGTAGTTTTCCCAAGTCTTTCATCTCAAATTCAGAGGCAAGTCTCTGTTTAACATTTGTAATCTCACATGTGTCGTTGCCGGTGATCACAATATCATTGACATAAACAATCAACACTGTGATCTTTACACCTCGTCTTTTCACGAACATGGTGTTATCCGAGTTGCTCTGTTTGTAGCCAAATTTAACTACTATTCTCTGAAATTTGCCAAACCAATCCCTTGGAGACTGTTTCAATCCATAAATAGTCTTCTTTAACTTGCATACTTTCCCAATGGTCATATCTGTAGAAAAACCAGGTGGAATATCCATGTAGATTTCTTCTTTCAGGTCTCCGTGTAAGAATGCATTTTTCACATCCAACTATTGAAGTTCCCAACCAAGATTTGCTGCACATGATATTAAGAGTCGAATAGACGCCATCTTTGCTACTGGAGCAAAAGTTTTCTGATAATCAATCCCGTAAGATTGAGTATACCCTTTTGCCACAAGTCTTGCTTTGTACCTATCAACCAACCCATTAGGTTTTTGCTTCACAGTGAACACCCATTTGCATCCTACTACCTTCCTTTCAGCAGGAAGATGAGTCAACTCCCAAGTGTTATTATGTTTTAATGCATTCATTTCTTCAATCATAGCATCTTTCCATTTAGGATCACATAAAGCTTCCTGCCAAGTAGAGGGACAGAAACACTAGACAAGGATGACACAAAAGCAAGTGAAGAAGGAGATAATGCATTATAGGACACACAGTTTGAGATCGGGTGGTTAGTACAAGAACGTACACCCTTTCTAAAAGCAATAGGAAGATTAAGAGTAGGATCAAGAGTGTTACCGTTATCAGGCTCAATTGTAGGAGTTGTAGGATCTGCCTCGAGGTCAGAAGTCTCTGGAGGTGGTAAAGTGGTTATATCATTATTTTTCCGTCTAGAATATGTGATCAAATCTGGCCCCTTTAATCTATTTAGATCATCCAACTCTCTACTCATAAGTGGAGGGATGGATGATGTGTTTGGGCTAGTGTTTGGCACATTGATGAATGGAAGGAATTGAGACTCCTCTGTCGCTTTACTATCAAGACTGTGAGACTCCTCTGTCGCTTTACAATCAAGACTGTGTCAGTTAATCTCCCCCTGAAGCAAGGAGGAGGATCCGGGAGAGAAGTAAGAAATACTCCCAGAAAGTAACATCGTGACTGACATATGTGCGATGTGAGGGAGGATGATAGCACTTATACCCCTTTTGAGTTGGTGTATAACCAATGAAAACACAGCGGAGAGCACGAGAATCAAGTTTATCGCGAGAGGGAGAATGATTATGAACAAAGCATACACTCCCAAATAACCGAAGAGGCAATGGATGAGACGAAGGTGTAGGAATAAAAGACAACGATGTTCTGAATTGTAGTACACTTGAAGGGAGACGGTTGATCAGATATGCAGCAGTCATGACTGCCTCACCCCAAAGATATTTAGGGACATGCATAGTTAATATGAGGGACCGTGCTACCTGTTGTAAGTGACCAATTTTCCTTTCAACAATTCCATTTTGCTGAGAGGTTTTAACACATGTAGTTTGATGAATAATACCCCATGTGTCCAAATAAGATGTAAACATTCCGGCATACTCGGTACCATTATCACTTCGCAGAATTGTAACAGAGGCATTGAATTGTGTTTGAATCATGTGGTGAAAGGATTTAAAACATCCGAATACTTCACTTTTGTGTTTAAGAAGGTATACAAAAGTAAGTCGAGAATGACAATCAACAAAGACAACAAACCACCTATACCCATCATGTGTAGGATGACTAAATGGTCCCCAAACATCAGTATGAATAGTAGAAAATAAAGTAGGACTTCCCTTATTTCTAGATAGATAAGGTGACCTTTTATGTTTTGCTAATTCACATGGTTCACAAAAAAATTCATCCTTTTTACATTTTGATGCTAAATTCGGAAAGAGATGCGACAGAACACCAAATGAAGGATGACCTAAGCGTTTATGCCATTGATACAAGGACTCTAAACTGGGATTAGATTTAGATGAAATCTGATAACTTGCCGATGGCGAAACAGAATTCCCTTCCATAATATATAGGCCATCTACCACTTTACCACTGCCAAGGACCTTGCCTGTCGCCAGATCCTGAAACACACAGTGAGAAGGGAAAAAAGTTACTGAACAATTAAGATTTTCATTAATTTGATGAACCGATAATAAATTCACTGATAAGGACGGAACATGTAAGACAGATGATAGAGGTAGTGAAGGGAGACAGTTGGAAGTGCCCCATCCGTGAACGGGCACATGAGTTCCATTGGCAACACGAACACTCTCTGTTTTATTAATGTAGTGATATGACTGCAGTAAACTGGAATTTCCAGTCATATGTTCTGATGCTCCCGAGTCAATGATCCATGAATTAGGTGAACTGTGAGAGACAGAATGACAAGAAATGCTCGAATGAAAAGTATTTGTCGGTACAAATGAGGCTGCAGTCTTTAACTTTATATCAGAAACCAACTGTCGAAAAAACTTGAGGCCCGAAACAGTTAGGCCGGAGTGAGTTACAGAAAAATCCTCTTTCATCATGCTAAATAAATCCGGAATAAAATACCCGAAATATTTAAGAGAGACAAGAATAAAGCCTCGACTTATTTCTTGTAAACCAAAAAAAACGTACAGAATTTTTTTCACCACTTTAAAGAGGCTGTCCTCGTTTGTTTATGGCCCAAAAATCAAAAAAAGGCCCAATAACAAAAAAAAAAACAAATAACAGCCGTTACCCTTTTTTCTGTCAAAGCTCAATCGACATATACATACGTGCATATATACATGCACATATCTCCTCTTCAACCAAGAAAAAAAATACTGAACTGCTCAATCACTGATCCTAACAGAAACTGGGTGTTGAGTTGATTGTGGGGACTCGAATATATACGAGTGTGTGAACTCTCTGTGATTTTGCGGGTGAGATGAGTGAACTCGGGCGGAGTTTTACCGAGCTAGATGAACTGATTTGAGTGTGGTTTATGGTTTGTATATTGTGAATGGTATGATGTTCAACCGCTGTTTGATGATTATGGCTGATATGATGATAACCCACAAGGTGTTTGTGAAAATGTCACAAAGAAAAAGCTTGGAAGATGAAGGTACCGGAGACAATGGCTGCCACTGGAATGACATAGGTAAGGATCTTAAAGCTCTGATACCATGTTAGAATATAGGAACAAGAGAGATAGAGGAGAATTTGTATATTCAGATGATTGTTACATGAGGAGAAGATCCTATATATAGAAGAACTAAGACACCAAAGTCTATACTAGAGTGTATATATTCAAGGACGGTGCCTAACTTAAGCTGACAATAGAGACGGTGCCTAACTCTTGCTGACAATTTTGACAGAAGACAGTATTTTTATATGTAGAATAAGAAAAGGATATGTATAGCTGCACTTATATCATGTTAATTCCTGCTAGCAGTATATATGTGCTCCCTTCCTTTCCATGTGCCATCCGTATGTGTTTTATTGATCTCATATTCATTAGCTTTAGAAATCTTATGTATTTGTGTTTTTTTTTGTTGAAAATGTTGCTTGTTTCTTATTTTCTATATTTAAGGATGTGATTTTTGTCTTTTGGCAGTGATTGAACAGCAAAATGAACAACGCTGTGGACAAGAACTTGAAAATTATAAGCGAGGAGTTAGATCCGGTGCTATTATGCCCGACTCTTCACTTGCTAAATACTCAGATGAGGCACTTGATGAACAAAAGCATGCCGTTAGACTTGCTGATGAGAAGGTTGCATTGGCCATGCAAGTATATGATTTGGTATGAATGTGTATGATAATTCTCTCTCTCTCTCTCTCTCTCTCTCTCTCTCTCTCTCTCTCTCTCTCTCTCTCTCTCTCTCTCTCTCTCTCTCTCTCTCTCTCTCTCTCTCTCTCTCTATATATATATATATATATATATATAAATATTTCATTCTCTGACTTGATGTTTTTTACTACGTTTTTTTACTTACGCTATAAGCATCAAAGAGGGTCTGCTTTCTTGCAGTTCTGTTTATCTATCTGAGTACTAATTTCCTCATGTAGCAATTATGAATGTGCCTTTAGTCCCCCTTCTTGTGTTCAGATATGCTCTTTATGTATCCAGAAATTATGGCTATCTCTACTGCAGCTGCAGCACTTGTGTATTATTTGTAGTAACAGACGTCTAATAGAATTTGGGCATGGTTTTTATTATATACCCATCAAGGACGTTCTTGATTTTACATGTCTTTTTATGCCTCAATGTTCATGCACATTCAGATTTACTTGTATTTTCTTAGGAATGTCATTAATATTTGAATTACTCGCATGATAGTTTTGAGCTACGCCAACTTAATTCTCTACATTATTTGTGTTAAATTTGCTTTTACGCACCTGGGATGAGAGTTATGAAGGACCAGATGGATGTAGTGGCTTACATCAACCAGGTGTCACGTTTCTGTTAAACTGACCAAAAGATTAGTGACGTCATTGAAAAATTATCATAAGGTCTGCCCTTGGTTTCTGATGACATAAAGCTCCACTTTTGATTTAGTATTGTGTTTTACCTTCATACTTCAAATAGATTTATATAATTCTATATCAAGGGTGATTTGCCTATACTTGCAAAAAGTATACCGAACATACTTGCAGAGTATCTCTCCACAACAACTTAATGCAAAATCCTCAATGTACCCCAATGTTTTACGTAGGACCTGTTTGGAATATAATTTAGATTCTCAGAAGCTACAAAGGAAGTGTTTGTTACAGCTTTCTAGCGCAAATGCTATAATCAGGTACAATATAACCCCTTTTATCTATGGATAAAAGCTAAAAGCTAGAAGCACCCTTTTTCTCCTGGGAATGGGTAATTACAGGAAATTAAATACTCACGAGCACATGCCTTAAACGAGGCTTGAATGCTCATCTCTAGAAGAGAGGTATTTTCTAGGTTCCACACTTTCTTTTACTACTACTTTTCGGTTTTGCTT
This sequence comes from Saposhnikovia divaricata, assembly GCA_036435485.1. Classification (NCBI taxonomy): domain Eukaryota; kingdom Viridiplantae; phylum Streptophyta; class Magnoliopsida; order Apiales; family Apiaceae; genus Saposhnikovia; species Saposhnikovia divaricata. The sequence continues at coordinate 21,934,991 of JAZHRN010000131.1, forward strand.
GGTAGGATCTTCAGACACGGTAGTTACTCTGTACCAAATCATTTGTGAACCTCTGCTGATTTCATGTACGTGTACATTCCTTATATCTTGTTAGGCATCCTTAACTACCAGCAAGGACATAGATGCCTAGATGGCAAATATCATTTGTATATCTTCATGTAGTTCATTAAATGGTATGTTGAGCATCTTGTCAAATGTCATTTGCCATTGTGTTTTAATTGGGAGTTGCTTGATTCATAGATAGTATGTGTTAGTTTTTGTTCTCCTAAAGATTTAAAGATTTCATATAACTGTGACGAGAATGTGGGTCATTTTGGAATTTTTGTCAGTTGAAATGCTCTACTTTATATGTACAATAGTTCAGCTTATGTTAATGTTTGAGCAAGTTGGATCTCTTTCGGATCAGAATTGAAATTACATGGCATCTTAATCCCTCTAATTTGTTTTTTATGTTATTATGAACAGGTAGATTCTCATATTCAACAGCTTGATCAGCAAATGAAAAAGTTCAATGAAGATCTTCAGCGTGGTATGTATATTTTCAGCCTGCAACTCTTCGTTTTACATTGAATAGAGTTGGTCGGGGTGGTACTTGGCAAGAGTTATTTATAAGTTTGATCCATAGAACCATCTAATATTTTCACTTGAATTATTTCTGACTTTTATCTGAATTGAGCAGAAAGAGATAGCAGTGCTGCAACTGGATCACTTCCCTCAAACAACGATGGCACTGCAAAACCCGGAAGGAGTGAAAGTGGTAGAGGAGGTCGCAAGAAGTAATCACTTGTCGCTATTCTGTTTCTAATAATTATTTCGATAACTCCACTTTCTTTTGCTAGGTATACATGTTACTTGAAATAGATAAATTTAGACTGTAGTGTCTGATCCTTGTTCTGTTATTTTTAGGCACTTCTCCATTTACCTAAGTTACTTCAAATTATATATATGTGAGAGTGGATCAATCATAAAATACTTTCTGCTAATATTTGTTAAAGATTTGAATTGGTTACAGTTAAGCTGTCTTTAGTAAAATGAATTTAAAGGTCTTTATAGATAGATATTAATTTTTGGAGTAAATGCTAATTTGACTCTTATGTGCTCATTTTGTAAAGCTTTTTAAATGACGTTTGGAATTCTGGGATATTACATTATTACTGGTCAAACCATTGTCAAACGCTATCCTGAGTTAGAACTGAAATTGGATTGCTACCCACACTATCGATACAGAAATCCTCCGTAGTCTTTAGTTAATGAAAATTGTTAGTAAAGTTAGATGTGGTAAAGAAGGCTGCAGGACATGAAAGAAGATGAGAGTGAAGAAAATGATTGGTTTTTTTTTTTGACACCAGAAAATGATTGATTATGTATTAATAGATGGCTAAAATCTGTGAAGGATAAGTGGTAGGAACAGATGTGCATTTATTTGTAAATTGAAAGGAAAGAAAGTTCAGTTATGTTTGTGTTTCATGCATTAATGTTTAACTAACCTAAGTTTTACTACATTCCTGTCTCATTCCAGTCCAACCAACAAAGCAAAACATAGACTTGTTAACATACTTGGGTGCTGCTTTGGCTGGTTTTTCGTCTAAAATTGTATTCCTGTTTCTTGCTCCATGGTCTGTAACTTCTTGTTATGAAAAATTGTAAAATGAATTAGTAGAGACCACATTCTCATGTGTATTGTTTCCTCATTCCTGATATTATTGTTGGATGGTCAAAATATTATTTTGGCAGGACACGCGCGGTGGCATCAGCTGCACCAGCAGTGCCTGCAAACCCAACAAGCATGGATCTAGATCTACCAGTGGATCCAAATGAACCCACGTATTGTCTCTGCAACCAAGTGAGCTATGGTGACATGGTAGCATGTGACAATCCTGATGTAAGTATTACACTTTCTTTTCTACTGTTCATTGGTTAGATACAACAGAGGCGATGACGGACTTACCACTAATGCATGTACTTCTTTTGAAATATGTTTAACAGTGCAAGATAGAATGGTTTCATTTTGGCTGTGTTGGTGTGAAAGAACAACCCAAGGGAAAATGGTATTGCTCGGACTGTGCCGGACTGCAGAAACGCAGGAAAGGAAAGTAATATTAACGATATTCCGCTCGCTGGTCCATATCCAGTGTATTTGCTGTTAAGAGGAGCATTTACTTGATAAGGAATTTACTTACTGTATAATCATGTGTAGTCCAGTTATACCCTGCACTTTTTCGTCTTTGTGACATGACTTCACTTCTTGTAATTTGTTTGCTCTTATATTACAGTGAAGTTTAAGATTCTTTAGAACCTCTCTCAACCAGAAAGTAGATAAAATATAAAATTCCTGATTATTTATGGGTTATTTCATGAATATATAAACCGATGTCTTTTTTAAGTGTCTTTATTCTTTAAGGGTCTCTCTCCTAAGGGTACACTCTAACAATCACCTTTTTATATAAGTTGGCAAATTTTTATTAGTTGAATTTTTGTGCATGCAGGGAGCTTATTATTATTAATGAAAATAAATCAATCACAAAATGTCAATTAAGCTCTTATTATGCCATTGGGCACATATTAGAAAAACCGATTCTTTAATAGTTTGTGTATATTTATGACTTTGGGCGAGTGCATGCATATTCAGTTGATGGAAACCATACTTGTTCATATTTCATATTTTAGTACTTTCATTCCAAACCGACTGTGAAATTAGAATATGGATAAATCAAAAATTTAATATTTTATTCAATGAGTTTTACTAGCCGCATATTGTCTTGTGTATTTACCGCTACTAGCACTATGTTACATGCTGTAGAAAAATTTACTTTTATTTTGTTCCAAGTCCACAAATGTATTTCATACAGATAAAATTTTAGTCCTTTTTTCCCCAGATAAATTAAAAACTCTGAATACAAATATGACAATTTAAGCAATCATGCAATTTAAGGGTCTCTCAAATCTGATCACAGAGCATAGCTTTTCAGAAGTAGAGGAGGTGGTTAAGGTGACCCACCCAACACGCACGACAAGAATTGTATTAGCTGTAAGTCTAATCACGTACATTTCTAATCACGTATATTGTGCATTGTTGTTTTAGTTGTTGCTGCCTGTTGGCATTCTTGAATTGTACTGGAGCAGAAACTTTAACTTCACCACCAAATTAATTTTTTCCGCAAAAGATCAAGAATCAAGAATGTGGTTCTCAAGAATTTCAAAGCTCGCTACTTCATCTATTTCCAGAAGATTCACTTACAAAAATCAACCCAACTCTAAGCCAAAATGCTGGTTTTTCCAGTCTTGTGGATTCGAAAGCACCATCCATTTCTTCGAAATATGGATACACAAACTACCCCAAGAATCTCTATCTTGTAAAACACTACCACAACTCTGGTGTTGACAAATGGTACAAAAATATACCAAAGAACTCTGGTTGGGTTTGTATCTCCCAAGAGAATTAGTTTTCTCCTGTTTTCTGTTCTTACAGGCCTTGTTATTGTTAAGGTCTATGACAAGGTCTATCACCATTCTGAAAAAATTCCTTACACCAACAGAACCCACATTGTGTTGCGCCATCATATTTCGATAAAATTGCTGGTGATTTTTTTCTTCATCAGATTGTTCCGTTAAAGATACTTTCAGAGCAACACCCGGATAGTATTCGGGTTAAGAGGATTTGAGAACAAATTGTTAAGGCATTAGAGAGTGATTTGAAAGCTATGAAGAATAAAAATGTTAGTGTTGATCATTTGGGGGGACTTATTTGGGAGTTTGTAGTTGTGGATTCTTTACATTGTGGGAAGATTCTTGTGGGCACTGATACGCTTAAGGAACTTAAAGTACTGCTACAATGTTGATTTCATTGTGTGTTTTGCTGAATGAATTCAGCTTACATTTATAACCAAAAATGTAAAGAATAAACTAACTTGCACTCTAGGAATGACTTCAATGACTTGCACTCTAGGAATGGCTTCACATGACTTGCACTCTAGGAATGGCTTCACATGATGAAGGAATGAGAAGTAACATGCCTTCACATGACTTGCACTCTAGGAATGGCTTCACATGACTTGCACTCTAGGAATGGCTTCACATGATGAAGGAATGAGAAGTAACATGCCTTGCACTCCTTGTATCACCAATACTCCCCCTCAAGTTGGAGCATGTAGGTTACGTGCGCCCAACTTGGATAATAAAAAAAGAAACGATGGACTTGCGAGAGACTTTGTAAACATGTCAGCCAGCTGATGTTTTGTGCTTATATGAGCAGTTTTAATAACACCCTGAAGGAGCAATTCTCTGATGAAGTGACAATCAATATCGATGTGCTTTGATCGCTCATGGAAGATTGGATTGGCTGCAATGTAAATGGCTGCCATATTGTCACAAAATAAACGAGCAGGTTGTTGGTGTGAGACTCCAAGGGAAGCAAGCAAATACCGTAGCCATTTTATTTCAGCACATGTGTAAGCCATAGCACGATATTCAGCCTCGGCGGATGATCGAGACACAGTGTTTTGTTTCTTTGTTTTCCATGATATCGGGGATGAGCCTAACATGATGAAGTAACCGCTCACAGACCGACGAGAGATGGGGCAGCTTGCCCAATCAGAATCACAATAAGCAGACAGTTGGAGGTTGTTATTAGCGTGAAGAAGAAGACCTTGCCCTGGTCTACCTTTAAGATAACGAAGAACACGTATGGCTGCATCACAGTGTTCCTGGCGAGGTGCCTGCATGAATTGTGAGAGAATATGCACAGAATACGAGAGGTCTGGCCGGGTGATTGTTAAATAAATAAGTCGACCCACAAGACGTCGATATTGGGATGGATCGTGATATAGATTACCAGTTGCTAGAGCAAGTTTGTGATTCAGAGGAAGAGGTGTATCAACTGGTTTTGCAGCTGAGAGCCCTGTGTCACGAAGAATGTCTAAGGCATATTGACGTTGGCTGAGGTACAAACCTTCTGGAGACCGAGCACATTCAATCCCAAGAAAAAATTTAACTGGGCCCAAGTCCTTGAGTTGAAAACAATTATCTAGATATTTCTTGAAGGATTGTCCAAGAGTAGGATTACTACTAGCCACTAGGATGTCATCAACGTAGACTAGGAGAGACAATGAGTCTTTGCCATTTCGATAAGTGAATAACGTGTGGTCTGCATGAGACTGCTTGAAACCATAACGACGAAGAGCAGCGCTTAGTTTAGCGAACCAATTGCGAGGTGATTGTCGCAGTCCATATAATGATTTGCGAAGACGACACACCATACCAGGAGTAGAAGAGTAACCTGGTGGAAGACGCATGTAAACTTCTTCGTGTAAATCCCCATGGAGAAATGCGTTGTTGACGTCAAGCTGATGAATATCCCAATTGAGTGCTACAGCTACTGCCAGAAAGGTACGGACACTAGTCATTTTGGCAACCGGAGCGAATGTGTCCGTAAAATCTTCTCCTTCCTTTTGATGGTTGCCCAATACGACAAGACGGGCTTTGTTGCGTTCAAAGGTACCATCAGATTTATACTTTGTCTTGAATATCCATTGGCATCCAATTGCTTTTCGTCCCGGGGGAAGAGGAGTGATGTCCCATGTATGATTTTTGTCAAGAGCTATGATTTCTTGTTGCATAGCTTTCCGCCAATGATCATGTTTTATTGCTTCTTTAAATGTCCTAGGCTCAATATTTGTAGTAACAGCAGCAATATATTTCTTATGGTTAGGAGAAAAAGCATCATAAGAAACATAATTGGCCATAGGGAACCGCGTACCTGAAGATGTCGAGGCTGGGTCAGACGTGGCGGGGTGTAGAGGACGTGCCGAGTAACACACATAATCCTGTAAATATGGAGGGCGGCGACGATCTCGCTGAGGTTGTGTGGAAGTACTAGGGGCAGCAACCGAGTCAGGCTCGCGATTAGGGGTGGACGAGACCTGTTCATTGGTAGGCATCGAGTGGTTATCTTGTTGTGCCACTTGCGAGGTTGGTGAACTCCCCCTTTCTGCTGGACTCCCCCTGTCGGCTGAAGGTTGTGTGGAGACCCATTGAGTCATGTCCAAGTCAGTATATGTAGAAATAGTAGAAGTAGTGTCTGGAGTTGGCGGTGTGGCAAATGGGAATATATTTTCAACAAACCGAACGTCGCGGGAGACAAATATCTTATTAGTCTCCAAGTTCATTACTATCCAACCTTTCTTGCCAAACGGGTATCCCAAAAACACACACTTGATACTACGCTCTCCGAATTTATCTTTGACTCGTGGGTTGTTGTGAGTGTAACACAAACATCCGAAAACCCGCAACATTTGTAAATTTGGGGGAGACCCAAATAGTACTTCATACGGCGATTTTCCTTGTAGTAATGTAGTGGGGGTGCAATTGATGAGATGAACAGCTGCTTGTACACATTCAGCCCAAAGTTTGATTGGAATAGATGCTTGAAACATGAGGGCTCGTGCCACTTCTAGTATATTTCTGTGCTTGCGTTCAACTCGCCCATTTTGTTGAGGGGTTCCTGGGCATGATGTATGTACTAGGATGCCATTGTCACTATAGTAATTTTTTAGTGTTTTGTTGACAAACTCCGTGCCGTTGTCACTCCGGACGACTTTGATTGTTTTTGAGAACTGTGTGCGGATCATAGTGACAAAATGTTGCATCGAGCTAGTTACTTGAAGTTTATCGGTAAGCATATATGTCCAAACAGCACGGGAATGGTCATCGACAATTGTTAAAAAATAATTGAAGCCAGTGCTTGAAGTGGTAGAGTACGGACCCCATAAATCACAATGTATTAAATCAAATATGACTGAAGCTTTATTATCACTCAAAGGAAACATACCACGAGTTTGTTTAGCTCGAAAACACGTATCACATGATGACACTAATGTCTTTATCTTACTATTTTTGCTAGAATTTGAAATAAAAGCCAAATTTTCACTTGAAGGATGCCCGAGACGCTGGTGAAGAAGAATCAGATTTTCTGCTACAGTTGCATGAGTGGCTATGTTGTGTGTTACTGGACGAAAACAATACACCCCGTCCTGTGCTTTACCCAGACCAATCGGCATCCTCGTAGTGCGGTCCTGCAAGACACAAAAAAATTAGTAAACAGTACATTACAGTTGTTGTCACGAGCAAGTTGTCCAACAGAGATAAGATTGCATTTGATGTTTGGGACAAATAGAACATTATAAAGGACCAAGTGGTGACTCAGTCGCACACTCCCTTGCTTAGTTGCTGCGGTATGTATTCCATCAGGAAGAGTGACCGGGGACGGTACGATATCCGAGCATTCAGAGAGGTGGTCCAAGGTTCCTGTCATGTGGTGAGATGCACCACTATCTAGTAACCATGGTGTGGTATGTTCATAATGGTTACCTGTTAATGAAGGCAGGGGAACAGGAGTGTCAAGCATACTAAGAAGTCGCTTGACTTGGTCATTGCTTAATCCTGGAATCGAGGTTGCAGCGGTTGTAGGTGTTGTGCCATATGTACTCTCGGTGTTCGGAATTTGAGCAGCGTTTGCTGTTGCAGAAATTTGTGATCCACGTCCAGAAAGTGCTCCACTTCGTCCACGTCCACGTCCACCACGGCCACGCCCACGCGTACCTCCTGATGGGAAGCCAACACGTCGAAAACACACGTCATAGTCATGACCGAGACGTCCACAGTAAGTACAAGTGATTGCTGCTATTGATGAAGCTGGAAGATGGACTTGTTTCGATGGTGTAAAAGTCGATGAGTGAACTGCAAAGCTGACAATGTCTGATTTGTCGTCGCGTCCCCGGATTATTGTTTTATGGCGTTCTTCTTGGGTGGCCAAGGCGAACGCTTTGTTAAGTGATGGAAAGGGTTCCATGCTTAGAATTTGTGTGCGAAGAGCGCCATACTGATCGTCATCGAGACCAAGGACAAAATCGTGAGTTTTCTCTTTATCAGCCCGAGCTTTTATTTTCGAAGCTGCATCACAAGTGCAACCACATGTGACATCCTCAGATCCGTAGAGTTCGTCCCATATTGCTGTGAATTTATTGTAGTAGGCGACAACAGACATCCCCTTTTGACGGAGTGCTTGATATTCAGACTTCAATTGGTTGATACGCGGCCCGTTTAGAATGGCGTAGCGTTCTTTAATGTCTTTCCACATTTCTGATGCAATCTTGTGTGACACCACGCTTGGTTGAATGGAGGTATCCACGGAGTTGAAGATCCATGAACAGATTGTATAGTTATTGGCTTTCCATGCCGCAAATTCGGGAGTTGTTGTTCCTGAAGGACGCGGGAAATCAATGGAGATGAATCCAAATTTGTTCTTTCCTTCGAGAGCATTGGTTACAGCCTTCTCCCAGACATCGTAGTTGTCCCCTGTTAGTACGTATTTGGTGAGGGAGTTTTGAGGGCCATCGGAGGGGTGGAGAAAATAAATCGAAGACGAGTCATGGATGAGTTGACTCGGCATGATTATGGGAGAAGATGGACTTGAGGGAGGAGTTGCATCTCCTGGCTCTGATACCATGCTACAATGTTGATTTCATTGTGTGTTTTGCTGAATGAATTCAGCTTACATTTATAACCAAAAATGTAAAGAATAAACTAACTTGCACTCTAGGAATGACTTCACATGACTTGCACTCTAGGAATGGCTTCACATGACTTGCACTCTAGGAATGGCTTCACATGATGAAGGAATGAGAAGTAACATGCCTTCACATGACTTGCACTCTAGGAATGGCTTCACATGACTTGCACTCTAGGAATTGTTTCACATGATGAAGGAATGAGAAGTAACATGCCTTGCACTCCTTGTATCACCAATAAGTACTTAAATCAGATGCAGATTTTGATACTCTTATTCGGCTTCAGGTATACGAGTTTGACGTGTCTTTTTCTTGATGTGTTTGTCTATATATGAGTATCATTATTTTAACAAGACATATTTTACTTATTTATACATTAAAGAAAAAAGGCTCAAGAAGTTTATATTACTAAATTAGATATAAATTTTTGGTATCAAATGCATGTTCTGCTCTATTTTATTTTGGCTTATGATCTGTATCTGTATTTGTATATTTCGCTTGCATATTAGAATTTAACTGGTGGAGCTGGTTATTTACCTGGTGGGAAGATTCTTGTGAGCACAAATTTGCTTAAGGAACTTAAATCAGATGCAGATGCAGATATTGCTACTATCATTGGGCATCAGGTATACAAGTTTCACATGCTTTTTTCTTGATATGCTTGTCTATACGTGTATTATGGTATTGTAGTGTGTCTAGCAAGGTTTCAATATACTCAGCTTCACAGCCAGGCCAGTCCATTATCCGATTACTTAAGTTTCTATTTGTTTATCTTGGATTATTTATGCATTTTAGAATTTTGTTACAAACCTTGTTAGAATGACTTGACTATGTGGGCGGCGTCACTGTAGCTGCCGGATTTGATCCACCTAACACCACCTACCACACCTAACTCCTTAGATTGTGTCTATAAAATAGATATGCATGTAAGGATTGTAAATTCATCTGAAAAACCTCTGTAATCTGTTTATCCTCAAGATCAATATAAATTATTTCTCTTCTGCATATAATCTTTCTTGCTTAAGTTATAACAAATTGGTATCAGAGCTTTTGGTTGAAGCTGCTGTGTTTTTTGCGAAAATTTTCGCCGGAATTTTTTCAAGCTCGCCGGAGAAGACGACACTGTTCAGGCGGAGTTACTGTTCATCGTCGGAGAAGACGACACTGTTCATACGGTACTGTTCATACGGCACCGTTCATACAGAACTATTCATACGACACTGTTTATACGGCACTGTTCATACGGTACTGTTCATGTATACGGTTCTGGGAGAAAGATGTCTGGTGGTATTAACGTTAAGGTCGACAAATTTACTGGGAGAAATAGTTTCAGTCTATGGCAAATCAAGATGCGTGCCTTGTTAAAGCAACAGGGGCTCTGGGCGCCGTTGAACACAAAAACGGCTGCTTCTGGAAGCGCTGAGATGACCAATCTCGAAGAAAAGGCACACTCAACAATTCTGTTGTGCCTTGCAGATGATATTATTACTGAAATTGCGGAGGAGGATACCGCGTCTGGTTTATGGTTAAAGCTTGAAAGTCTCTACATGACAAAGTCTTTAACAAATAAGTTGCTTCTGAAGCAACGTCTGTTCAGTCTGCGAATGCAGGAAGGTATGCCTCTTCGAGATCACTTAGATCAATTAAACACAATTTTATTAGAATTGCGTAATATTGATGTTAAAGTTGAAGATGTGGATGCTGCTTTGATTCTGTTAGTTTCTTTACCATTATCGTATGAGAACTTTGTGCAATCGTTTATTGTTGGTAAAAATACTATTTCTCTAGAGGAGGTTAGATCTGCTCTTCATTCTAGAGAGTTGTGCCATAAGGCGGCTGGTACAAGTACAGATAATCATGCTGCTGGGTTGGTAGCTAGCGGGAGTACCGGACATGGAAAGTCGGGGAAGTATAAATCCAAGAAACCAGCTTCTAAGGGTTCGGGAGCTAATGATGTCTGCAATTACTGTAAAGAGAAGGGACACTGGAAATCCGACTGTCCCAAGAAAAAGAAGCAACATGATGCTGCTGCAGGAATTGCTGCTGTAGCTGATGCTAATTCCGAAGAAGATATTGCTCTAGTTGCTGTCAAGGACACACATCACTCTGATGTGTGGATTCTTGATTCTGGAGCGTCTTATCATATATGTCCGCGCAGGGAGTGGTTTACAACCTACGAGCGAGTAGACGGTGGCAAGATTTCTATGGCTAACAGTTTTACTTGTGAGACGGTTGGAATAGGCTCGATTAAAATTCGGACACATGATGGTAAATTCTGCACATTGAATGATGTTAGGCATGTTCCACTTATGACAAAGAATCTGATATCTTTGAGTATGTTAGACAGCAAGGGTTTTAGTTTTAAAGGTGAATGTGGAGTTTTACATGTCTGCAAGGGTTCTGATGTGGTTCTGAAAGGTGTTAAACGTGGTACCTTGTATCTTCTTCAAGGTTCTACGTTAACAGGTTCTGTTATTGTTGCATCTTCGGAAATTGAAAAGGAAAATATCACCAGGTTGTGGCACATGAGGCTTGGTCACATGAGTGAAAATGGGATGCAGATTCTGTCAAAAGCTGATCTTCTTTGTGGTCACAAGGTCACAGGTCTCGAGTTTTGTGAACATTGTGTTTTTGGAAAGCTACATCGCAGCATATTTCCTAAAGCAATCCACAGAACAAAAGGCACACTTGATTACATCCATTCTGATTGTTGGGGCCCTTCCCGGGTGGAGTCTTTAGGGGGTCACAGATATTTTGTGTCAATGATCGATGATTTATCAAGAATGACTTGGCTGTTAATCATAAAGCACAAAAGTGAAGCCTTTAAGACTTTCAAGCAGTGGAAGACGCTAGTGGAGAATCAAACAGGGAAGAAGATTAAGAGGCTATGAACAGATAATGGCCTGGAATTTTGTTCGTCCGAGTTTGCAGATTTCTGCAAGAATGAGGGGATTGCTAGGCATCATACAGTCAGGGATACACCACAGCAGAATGGTGTAGCAGAGCGTATGAATCAGACACTTCTGGAGAGAGCTAGGTGTAAGCTTTCTAATGCTGGACTAACTAGAAGATTCTGGGCAGAGGCGGTTAGTACAGCGTGTTATTTGATTAATCGTGGACCTCACACAGGTATCCATCTCAAAACTCCTATTGAGAAATGGTCTGGTAAGCCTGCTGATTACTCCAATTTAAGAGTTTTTGGTTGTACTATTTATTATCATGTAAATGAGGGTAAACTGGAGCCACGAGCTAAAAAGAGAGTTTTTGTTGGCTATGGGGATGGGGTTAAATGAAAGGAATATGATGTAGCCTATTTGTATTTCGAGGATACAACTCAACTTAAAAAAGATTGTAATAGTAAATAGTATATAGACTGTCACAAGGAATCTCAGATTGTATTATCTGTCAGAAGAAAAAGATCAAGGTCAATCTACAGACTTGAGGAATTACTACATTGAAAGAAGTTCAGACATCTGATCAAGCCCCAGTGAAGTATTCGTTAAAGAAGTGGATTCATTTAAAGTGACAGAGATTTCGACAGTGACAGAGACAGTACAGAAGAATTAATAGAGACAGGAGAAAAGAAAAGGAACCAGATTTTAAAGTCAATATATGAAGAACAGTCATTGCGGTTAGTCACTCATGAACCAGACAGTACATCGAGTATCAACATTAAACAGTGGTTGTTTATCATTAACTTCAGTGGTTCAAGCTGTCAAGACTGGTATGTTAAGAGAAGAAAGGAACCAAATCATAGAGTCAAAAATAAAGAAAAGCCGTTGGAGTTAGTTGCTCATGAACCAGACCGTGCATCGAGCGTCAACGAAAATTCGGTGGTAATTCTTTATTACTTTCAGTGGTTCAAGAAAAAGATTTGAGCTGTCAAAAGATTTATATTAATTCTCTTTTAATTAATATAATTATGTAATTGATTTAATTTAATAAATTAATTCATTCTGAATTAATTTATTTATTAAATTAATTATCATGTTAATTAATTTTGAATTAATGTATTAATCTAAATTGATTTAATTATTTAATTAATTAATCATTATTTACTTAAATGATTAATTGATTAAATTTAATTAAGTCAAAAGAAACAAAACAAGTAAAAAAAAAGAAAAGAAAGAAAAAGCTGGTACGTTGTTGAATTAACTGTGAAAAGATGTCGGCAGAATTGTTTTAGAAACAAAAAAATGAGTTAGGCAGGAAAGTTCATCACATGCACATGCTGGGTGGTTGTCAGGAAGAAAACGCGCCTGTGGCGCGCGTGAAACTCACGCGCTGGAAGCAAAAGCTTTAACAAGCCGCGCGTGCACTCCACCCCCTTTCCTGAGACTGGTCTTCGTTTGCAGCAGAAATGTTTTGTTTACAAATTCAATCATACAGTCGAATTATTTAATTTTAACAAGACAATCTCAATTGTCTTGCCGATTGTATTGGTAAGCTTGGATTGTCTTGCCCATTGTATTGCCTATTGTCTTGGCAGTACAAGTTGATTGTCTTGGTTGTTTTGGATTGTCTTGTCGATTGTCTTGACAGTATAAAACTAGTTGTCTTGGAAGAACAGATTGTCTTGCCGATTGTCTTGGCAGTACAAATGAAAAAGAAAAGATGTAGAAGACTACATAAAATCAAGACAGGCGGCCAGATCAAAAAACACGCAGAATATATCATCTTCAAGAAACAAAAAGCTATTCTCTCTCATTAAGAACACAAACCGCAGGAGCTGGAAAAATTCATAGAAAATCAAGTTCATCTTATTTTTAATATCTGATCCGATAGAACTTGTTTACTTGAGTCTCTTGTACTATTAGCGAGTTTTTACTCCTAATCTATATCTCGATTTTTATTAACAAATCTAGAAAAATTCATGTCGAATTTTTTAATTTGTTTTTATTAACTAGATATAATTTCTGTACTATATTTGTAACAAACCCCTCAAGTTAATATAATTTTATATTCAACTTGAATTTTGTTTCATTTAATTCCGCTCAAATTTGTCAAAATATAAACTAAATTTATCCGGACAAATTTCGATTAAACAGTACAGTTTGTATTCAACCCCCCTTCTACAAACTTATTGGACCTAACAATTGGTATCAGAGCCTATTGATTGATACACAAATCAAGATCCTATTTTTATTCAGTCAAAAATCCATTTCGAATTTTTAACTCACTTAAAAATTCATCATGTCTTCAAAAGTCATTGTTAAGATTCCTATCTTTAATAAAGATAATTATGATATGTGGAAAAATAAAATGGAGCTGTTTCTTGATGTTACAAATTCTAAATATCTGGGTGTTCTGAAAAATGGACCTAAAATTCCTATGGTCATTGAACAACAAGTTGTTACTGATGGAGTTGTTACAACACCTGCTAGAACCCATGAAAAAGACCCTGCATCTTATACTCCTGATGAAAAAGAGGATGCAGGACTAGACAAGAATTTGAGACTTATTCTAATAGATTCCCTGGATGCTGTGATGTACAGTCATGTGATGAATTGTAAAACTGCAAAGCACATGTGGGAAACTATTGAGACTATTAATGAAGGAACTGATGAAGTCCGGGAAAACAGACTTCAAATTTTAACCTCTGAGTATGAACACTTTAGAGCTGGCCCTAATGAAGGCATTCGGGAAGTGTTTGAAAGATATAACAAAATAATCAACAACTTGCAAATCCATGGCAAGCAATATACACAAAAGGAGATTAACATGAAGTTTCTACTGACCATGCCTACTCACCTAGAACATAGGATAATTGCCATTAGAGAAGCCAGAGACATGAATCAAATTACTCTTGAAAGGCTCTTCGGCATTTTGAAAACCTATGAGTTGGAACAAGTTCAACAGAAAGAAATTCATGGTGAAGGTAGGGTTCCAAGTTCTTCTACAACTCTAGTGGTTGAGACTCCAAAGGAAGTGGAAGCTAAGGTTGTTCAACCTTGCAGCGCTGACAAGGAACAGGTTGAATTTGAGATTGGTCATACACCTGTCAGTCAGGATGGTGGAGATCTCTACTCCTTGGAAGAGATGGATCAGTTGGAAGATGAGTCAATGGCTATGATGGTGAGGCAATTCAGTAACTTCAGATTTAGGAGGAATCCCAAGTTCAAGTTCAAATCTAACTACAATAGATTCCAGCGAGGAGGTTCTGCCTCAAGTAGCACAAGGGGTGGCTACCAAACTGGAATGGTAGACAGAAGCAGGATTAGGTGCTTTAAATGTAATGAACTTGGACACTTTGCAACTGAGTGTCATCAACCTCAACAAGATGCAAGGAGAGAGTATGCATCTGGTAAGAAGAACACAGACACGGCCTATGTGGTACAAGGCAAAAGCTGGGATGACACTGACAGTGGTGAAGAGGAGGTTGAGGATTTTGCGCTGGTGGTAAATGCTGATACATCAACTCCTTATAGTACTCCAGTAATTCTTACTGACACTGAGTTGATTCCTAGTCTATATAATTCCTTAGATAATGCCCAAATTGGATATAAGAGACTAGATCTGCTAAGCACTAAACTTGGCAATGAAGTGTCAGAATTGAAAAAGGTGCATATTAATCAAGATCAACAAAGAGATGAAATAACAATGCTTCATAAAAAGGAGAAATCCATTCTAGAAGTTGCAGGCAAACAAATGGCTAGAATTACTGAACTTGAAACACAGGTCAGGGCTTGTTATAATTCTGTTAAAGTTTCAAAAGAGTTTTTTAACAAACAATCTGTAGAACGAACAACAGGTATAGGGTATGGCTACAATGAAGTGTTGGATCATTGGGCATAAATTCCCCTAACCTTGTTAGTGCTAAAGAAAGGGGAATACCACATGTGCTCAAGAATGTTAAAGAACCTCTATTTAAACAATCTGATGCTGGACCACCAGATATTCTTTCTATGGTTATCCAGGAAGAAATGAGAAATGAGGACAGTGCAAATGGCACAGTCTTTGTTAAGGATAAATCTGTTAAGGAAGCTAATCCAAAGAATGTTTCATCCAAGAAAGATGTCACAGTCTTTGTTAAGGCTAAATCTGTTGAGGACACTAATCCAAAGAATGTTTCATCCAAGAAAGATGTACCTAAAGTGCCAGTCAAGGTTGTTGAAACAACTAGTTCTTCTAAGACTGGATTAGGTGGTAACAAGTTGAAGCAGAACAATAACATACCATGCCTATCTTTGATTCTAATCACAAAGCATGTGGTGTTGTCAATTGTATGTCTTGTGCTTTTAATGTGATGTCTGCTTACTTTAATGGTAATCATGCATGTGATAATAAGACTGCTCCTCGACAACATATGAACAGGAATAATGTTAGATCAAAGACTGCTAGTCCTCCTTATGTTAGGAGAGAGACATTTGTACCAAAGCCTAAACAAAGTTTTATGAAGGCTGTTTACAAAGTCAAATGTCCAGTCAATGATATTGTTACTAAACAAACATGGATACCTAAACTGAAACAAAAGATTGTCAAATCTGTTTATAGGGTAAAATGTTTATTGACTAATGGTAAAATTGGTGTCAAGGTTAAAAATGTTGTTTTGCCTAACAAAGGCCAATACTTTAAATACTCTGGACCCAATCAAATTTGGGTTCCAAAGAAGGTTTAATCCGTTTGTCATTGCAGGGTATTGAACAGGTTGAACGAGTAACCTGGATCTTGGACAGTGGATGTTCAAGGCATATGACTGGAGACAGAACCCTGCTGACAAATGTGGCGGAGAAAGCCGGCCCAGTAGTTACCTTTGGAGATAACAGCAAAGGTAGAACTGATGGATATGGCAGACTTGAAGCTGGAAATGTTATCATTGAGAAAGTGTCCTTTGTAAAAGGACTTGAGCATAATTTGCTCAGTATCAGTCAGTTCTGTGATAAGGGATTTGAAGTCTACTTTAACAAGAAGAATTGTCTGATTTCACACAAGAGAAGTGAACAACCATCTCTTACAGGAGTCAGAAAAGGAAACTTGTACGTAGCCAATATGAACACTGGAAGCACTGAAGAAATCAATTGCTTCTATTCTAAAGCATCCACAAATGATAGTTGGCTATGGCACAAGAAAGTTTCTCACCTAAATTTCAAGATGATGAACTCTCTGGTCAAGAGAGAGTTGGTGAGAGGTTTACCTTCTATGGAATTTACACAGGAAGGACTATGTGATGCATGTCAAAAAGGCAAGTTAAAAAGGACAACTCACAGGAGCACTGACATATCTTCAATAACTGAACCTTTAACTACTTCACATGGATTTGTTTGGTCCAGTTAATGTGATGTCAATGTCAAAGAAAAGATATGCTCTTGTGATTGTTGATGATTTTTCAAAATACACATGGGTCCTATTCCTAAATTCTAAAGATGAGACTCCACAACTGGTGATTAATCACATCAAGGTGATTGAGCTGGATTCTAAGTATTCAGTGAGAGCTATAAGGTCAGATAATGGAACTGAATTCAAGAATGCAGTTCTGAATGATTTCTACACTGAGAAGGGTATAACCAGACAGTACTCAATTCTAAGAACTCTTCAACAAAATGGGGTAGTAGAAAGAAAGAATAGAACCTTGATTGAAGCTGCACGTACTATGTTAAGTGAATCAAGGCTTCCATTGTACTTTTGGGCTGAAGCTGTCAACACTGCTTGCTATACCCAGAATCGAACACTTATTAATAAAGACTTGATGAAGACACCTTATGAAGCTGTTATTGAAAAGAAACCAACACTCAAATACTTTCATGTATTTGGGGCGAAATGTTTTGTGCTTAAAGAAGGAGATGAACAAGGTGGAAAATTTGAGACCAAAGCACATGAAGCAATTTTTATTGGTTATACAAGAAGAGCTTACAGGGTGTACATGATTGATCAACAGACTGTGATTGAAAGTGTCAATGTAACATTTGATGACACTAAACTCCCTAGTATCCAAACTAAAGATTCATCTGAAAAGCTATCTTTTGAGGATATGATAGATCCAGATTCAGATGATGACAATCCACCTGATGTTTTTGCTGATGCTAATGACAACAATGATAATGATGAGGATGATCAGGGTAATGGTGGTGGAAACAATGATAATATTGGAGATACCACTGACACTCCTGAACATTCATCTAGTCAACCTGGCAACAACTCAGGGGGAGTTAATGAGGGATCAACTAGTCATACTCAACATCACAATGAAGAACAAGGCGAATCATCAAGATTAAATCTTCCCAGACAGACTGTTTGGAATAGAGCTCATCCTTTTGAGATAATCATTGGTGATCTAGATGTTGGTGTAAAAACTAGAAGAGCTGTCCAAAATCAATGTAATTATTCAGGGTTTCTATCTGAAATGGAACCTAAGAAAACTGAAGAAGCTCTTTCTGATCCTGATTGGGTGATTGCGATGCAAGATGAACTCAATCAATTCAAACAACAAGAAGTATGGAAGCTGGTACCCAGACCTACAAACAGAACAGTAGTAGGCATTAGATGGGTATTCAGAAACAAACTTGATGAAGATGGCAAAGTGATGAAGAATAAGGCAAGACTGGTTGCTAAAGGTTATTATCAAACTGAAGGAATTGATTATGATGAAACCTATGCACCAGTGGCAAGACTTGAGGCCATCAGAATATTCTTGGCATTCGCAGCATTTTCAAACTTCAAAGTTTATCAAATGGATGTCAACAGTGCTTTTCTGAATGGTAAGCTGGATGAAGAGGTGTATGTAGAACAACCCCCTGGCTTTGAAGATCCAGATCTATTGGATTATGTCTACGTTCTCTTCAAGGCTATCTATGGTCTTAAGCAAGTGCCAAGAAAATGGTATGACACTCTCTCTGAATTTTTACTTGAAAATGGTTTCGTTAGAGGTGTCATAGACAAGACTCTCTTTTCAAAGAAACATAAGAATGATACAATATTAGTCCAAGTCTATGTGGACGATATAATATTCGGGTCTACTAATGATCTTTTGTGCAAGAAATTTGCTAAGCTAATGCAGGGTAAATTTGAGATGAGCATGATGAGTGAACTGAAGTTCTTTCTTGGATTACAAGTAAGTCAAAGGACATATGGAATATTTATTTGTCAATCCAAGTATGTCAGAGAGCTCCTCAAGAAATATCAAATGGAGGACTCATCTTCAGCAAAGACACCATCATCTATAGCTGTCAAGTTTGGAGCATGTGAAAATTCTGCTAAGGTAGATGTCACAAGCTACAGAGGTATGATAGGCTCATTACTTTACCTTACTGCAAGTAGACCAGATATTATGTATGCTACATGCTTGTGTGCAAGGTTCCAAGCGGATCCTAGAGATGTGCATCTCATTGCTGTTAAACGAATCTTGAGATATCTTAAGGGTACACCTAACTTAGGTATTTGGTACCCTAAAGTATCTGGTTTTAATCTTGTTGGATATACAGATTCATATTATACAGGAAGTGTTGTAGACAAAAAAAGCACCTCCGGGAGTTGTCAGTTCCTAGGTGACAGATTGGTTTCCTGGTACAGCAAGAAACAACAAACAGTTTCTAGCTCAACAGCCGAAGCTGAATATATAGCTACTGGAAGCTGTTGTGCTCAAATCTTGTGGATTAGGAATCAGCTGAGAGACTATGGCTTTATACTGGATAATATTCCTATATTATGTGATCATACAAGTGCCATAGCAATCTCCAACAATCCTGTGCAGCATATGAGAACCAAGCACATCGACATCAGGTATCATTTTATTAGAGAGCATGTCATGAATGGTATCGTGGAGTTACTTTCTGTACCCACGAAAGACCAAACAACAGATATTTTTACTAAGTCTCTTGACGAATCCATATTCACAAGAATTGTTGATGAATTGGGTATGTTAAACAGTCCTAGTAATTAAACTAGTTAATATCTGAGGTTTGATCTTTAATAATTTACAAGTGATTATTTTGTGAATATTTAAATCACTTGTATAATTATTTTATCAACTTATAATCTTGCTTGCTAATTCTTAAATCATTGTCATTATCTTCTTAATATTTTCCTACTTACTTCTTTTAATTTTATAATAATTTTATTTTCTCTAAAAATATTTTTCTCAAATTTTACAAGTGGAAATTAGTGAGAAATCTATTTTTGTTGAAAATTTCTTATGAATATTTGTGATCTTTTAATAAATCATATTTTCTTTCAAAATTATTTTCTGATAAGAAAGTTATTTTATTCGAAAATATATATAGATTTATTAATTTGCTACAAATGTTTATGTAAATAGTTAATATTTTATTCAATATTTTGTAGTGTTTGTCTTTCTGTTATTAATGTGTTAATTCCGTCAAAAGGACAACCTGTGGTATTTTTAGTATTTTATATTTTCTATTTAGTTATTTTAAGTAGTTATATTGTTGTAGATATTTTTGTAAATTATTATCTTTTATCTTTAATATTCTGTAAATATTATTAATACAGTTATTTTTGAATTTAAAAAAAAAAATATATAAAAAATATAAAAATAAAAATTAATAAAAATAAAAATTTGTTTGTATATTATTGTTGTGGAACAAAATTAGGTTGCAAATTGCTGCTAGGGTTTGAGTGTGTTTAATGCAAAGGGGGTTGGTGAGCATCGAGCTTTAATGGTTGTTTTCGTGTTCGAGACTAATCGGTCCTCACAGAGTGCCTACGTATCTCGTATTGAGAATCAAGCCAAAAACGTAGTTCTGAGTTGGAGGATCAGGTCCTTTATATAGGCTTGGGAAGCCTTAGAATTATGGTAGGACTTGGATACTTGGTGGGCAAGCCACCGCTTTGAGGAAGGTTCTAGACTCCTTCCTTGTAGGAGTCTGTTTCCATATCGAATTGGGTGCCTTGGAGGCTAAGTTTTGTAGGAATAGTATCCTTATCTGATGCTTATTGCTGAGCTGTTAATATCCCTTAATATTAATTACGAAATTAATATTGAAATAGGGTTTGGGACCCATAAATGGCCCCCACGTTTGGACCATGTTGGGTCTAATTAATGCAACATTAAATGTGTCTTTTGGGCTTACTTTTAGCCCATATCATTTGCCCCCCAACTTCCAGGAAAACTGATCAGGTTTTCCTTGAAGTTATAACGGCCTTTATTCGAGGCTCGGGTCAGGGTCTATCTTTATACACTAGTGTTTCACGAATATTGTCTTGATGTAAAGCGTGGAGCGACCAACGCGTTTACGACAATGTTAAGCAAATGCTACTTGGTGCTAACAATGTTTAAACGATGTTAAACGGTGTTAAACGACCTAAAATGGCACTAATCGATGCTAATCGACTCTAATCGGTGCTAATCGGCACTAATCGATGCTAATCGGTGCTACTCGGCACTAATCGATGCTAATCGGTGCTACTCGGCACTAATCGATGCTAATCGACTCTAATCGACACTAATCGGTGCTAATCGGCACTAATCGGTGCTATTCGGCACTAATCGGTGCTAATCGACACTAATCGGTGCTACTCGGCACTAATCGGTGCTACTCGGCTAATCGGTGCTACTCGGCACTAATCGGTGCTAATCGGCACTAATCGATGCTAATCGACTCTAATAGGTGCTACTCGGCACTAATCGGTGCTAATCGGCACTAATCGATGCTAATCGATTCTAATCGGTGCTACTTGGCACTAATCGGTGCTAATCGGCACTAATCGATACTAATCGACTCTAATCGGTGCTACTCGGCACTAATCGGTGCTACTCGGCACTAATCGGAGTCACATTGATTGGCCAAAAAAGACCCGAAACAGCTACACCCCTAGTCAGCTGCCAGGAGATCCTGGTCGGCTGCCAGGAGGTCCTGGTCGGCTGCCAGGAGGTCCTGGTCGGCTGCCAGGAGGTCCTGGTCGGTTGACAGGAGGTCCTGGTCGGCCTGACCCCTCCAATGGCAGCTGGTCGGCTGACAGGAGGTCCTGGTCGGCTTACAGGAAGTCCTGGTCGGTTGACGGGAGGTCCTGGTCGGCTGACAGGAGGTCCTGGTCGGCTGACAGGAGGTCCTTGGCCGGTCAGGGCTGACATGAGGTCCTTGGCCGGTCAGGGATGACATGAGGTCGGCCGGACCCCTCCTTGGACGGCTGGTCAGCTGACATGAGGTCCTTGGCCGGCCACGGCTGACATGAGGTCCTTGGCCGGCCACGAGCTGACATGAGGTCCTTGGCCGGTCAGGGCTGACATGAGGTCCTTGGCCGGTCAGGGCTGACATGAGGTCGGCCGGACCCCTCCTTGGACGGCTGGTCGGCTGACATAAGGTCCTTGGCCGGCCACGGCTGACATGAGGTCCTTGGCCGGCCACGGGCTGACATGAGGTCCTTGGCCGGTCAGGGCTGACATGAGGTCGGCCTGACATGAGGTCCTTTGCCGGTCAGGGCTGACATGAGGTCCTTGGCCGGCCACGGGCTGACATGAGGTCCTTGGCCGGTCAGGGCTGACATGAGGTCCTTGGCCTTGTCTTGAGCGCCTTATCGTGCCTCTCGGAGCTTTTTCGCAATATCTGAGTTCTCGGTCTTGAATCATGACCGTGACTGTTGGCTGTAGAGTATCACCTTTTATCGGCTGGAGCCTCCTTCGGAGCTCGGTCGGTCGTTGCTCGGTCCTTGAACCTCAATGTCAGTATATGAACGTCAATATTTGGACATCAACGTCAGTATTCAAATGTCGATATTTGGACCTCAACGTCTATATTCAAACAGACATCCTTCAATTCAAATTGGCTTTCATAGCTTTCGTGACCTTCTAGGCCTTAACTTGCTTGTTGACTCCTTGGTTTTAAACCTTGAACCCGTTCATGGTTGTCGGTTGTTACCAACCCTTCATTCTCGTTCTAAAATGTGGATCTTGTGATGAAGCTTTAGTTCTTGCCCCCCTTACTACATATGGTGGAGGTCTTGATTCTCGGTTGATCGTTCAAGAAGTTCCCTTGCCACTCAGCACTTGACTTCAAGTCTGGTGTGCCTTGGCTGGTTGTTAACCCTTTATCTTGATTCTAGGTTTCCAACCTTCTTCTTATGCTCACAGGACCTTGCCTTGGTTTGAATTCGATTGACGGTTCTTGATTCAAGTCCTTAACTCAAATGACAAACTTGATTGGAGGCAGACAGCCTTTTTGGCCATCAAGGCTAAAATTTTGTGTCGGGATTTGAGGTTCAAGATTTTAAGTATGGAATGACAAATGACCTCTTATCTTAACACTCTTACTGACAGTTTCTGTGCCTTTAAGGCATTATCAGGGAGCAAACCAGTCCCAAGATGAGCTTTAAGAGGGTCTATCCTTCAGCTTACATCAACTGGTGCTACCAATTTCGCATTGATAGTGGGGTCTTCAGGACCTGAAAGTAAAAATTCTCGGCATAATTCTCTATCTCAGAAGATGCAAACTTAGATTGGGCATCAGCCTTAACGTTCTTTTCTCTCGGAATGTGCTCCTCGTAGCACTCATCAAACTGAGTCATCACGGCCTTCACGACTCTCAAGTACTTTGCCATAGTTTCGTCCTTGGCTTCAAATTCACCATTCATTTGTGAGACTACTAGTCTTGAATCCCCACATACTTTGAGATTCTTGACTCTCATAATTCTGGCCAAGCCCAATCCGGCTATCAAGGCTTCATTATCAGCTTCGTTGTTAAATGTTGGGAAATCCAACTTCAAGGCATACTCAGCTGTGAACCCATCGGGGCTTTGCAAGACTAAACCTGCACCACTAGATTTTGTTTTTGATGCTCCATCAAAATAGAGAAAATTGAGCACCCAATATTCCTTCTGATTAGGTACAAGCTCTTCATCTTCATTCTCTCTCCCAGGGGTGGTTACTATCTCCTGTCCCCCGACTTCTTGGTTGCTAATAGTGCATTCAACCACGAAGTCAGCTAATGCCTGAGCCTTGATGGCTGTCCGAGGCTTTTACGTGATGTCAAATTCTCCAAGTTCTATTGCCCACTTGATTAGCCTTCCACTTGCCTTCGGGCTGTGCAAAATATTTCCAACTGTTGGTCCGTCAGGACTTCAATCTTGTATGATTGAAAGTATGGTCGCAGCTTCCTGGAAGCTGTTACCAATGCCAAAGCAAATTTCTCGATGGGAGAGTAATTCAACTCAGCTCCATGCAACACCTTGCTCACGTAGTAAATAGGTTTTATCGAACCTTATTCTCTTCTCGAATGAGGACAACACTCAATGCTTGTTCAGATACCGCCAGGTATAGATAAAGAGTCTCCCCAAGACTAGGTTTGGCCAACAACGGGGCTTCAGTCATGTATTTCTTCAGCTGTTCAAAGGCCTCTTGGCTTTCAGGTGTCCACTCAAAATTCTTCACCTTCTTCAATGCTTGAAAGAAAGGCAAGCATTTGTCACCAGATTTAGAGATGAATCTCCCTAGGGTTGTAACTCGGCCCGTCTACTTCTGTACATCTCGTATAGAGTGGGGTGGTTCCATGTCCAAGATCGCTTTGATCTTATCAGGGATTGGCCTCAATGCCTCTTTTTGAAACCATCAGACCAAGAAACTTTTCCTGATCCAACGCCAAAAGCACACTTGGACGGATTTAACATCATCTTGTTGTGCCTCAGCACTGCAAACGCCTCTCTGAGGTGCTCAATGTGGTCAGCCGTGAATAGGCTCTTGACTAACATGTCATCAACATAGACCTCCATGGTTTTTCCAATTAGATGGGCAAATATCTTATTCACCAGTCGTTGGTATGTAGCTCCCGCATTCTTTAGACCAAAAGCCATAACAAGATAACAGAAAACACCAAAGTCAGTTATGAAAGATACCTTTGGGATGTCATCCTTGTGCATCTTAATCTGATTATAGCCACTGAATCCATCCATGAAGCTCAGCATCTCATGTCCAGCTGTGGCATCTATCAACGTATCAATCCTTGGTAGAGGAAAACAATCTTTTGGGCATGTATCATTTAAATCAGTGAAGTCTATACACATCCTCCACTTTCCATTTGCTTTCTTGACCATCACAGGGTTAGCCAACCATTTGGGGAACTGAATCTCCTCAATAAAACCAGCTTCCAAGAGCTTGTCAACCTCTTGCTTGATGGCATCTTGCCTTTCAGGAGCAAAATTTCTCTTCTTCTGCTTTATTGTCTTTCGTTCAGGATCGACATTCAACCTGTGAGTTATAATTTGGGGATCAATCCCTGGCATATCGGCTGCTGTTCAAGCAAACACATCACTATTCTCTTGCATAAATGCTATCAACTTGCCCTTCAAGGGTTCCTTCAGAGAAGCTCTTATGTAAGTAACTTTCTCAGGATCGCTTGGCCGTCATGACTCCAATGTTTGTCTTTTATCCCAGGTCCTTCAAGGACTTAAACTCTTATTTGGTTGTGTTGTAACCTAACTCTCGATCCTTCAGGGTTTTTACTTATGCGTTTGTTTATTTCCATTCGTGTATTCTTTTATTTTCGGTACTTGGTCATCTTTGACTTACACACATCAGGTGCTTGGCACATAAATAGAATCACACAATCAATGAATAGAAATCAAACTTGCATTAATAACTTGAAATGGGTTCAATCCTATCCTTACATAGAGTACTACTGTCCTACTCGGAGCAACATGCTCTGCAATGGTTTCAATGAACCTTTATTTCTACTACTATTAGATAAATATAAAGCTAAGTCCTACTAGGATAACTTGAGCCCATCGGGGCTTTGCAAGACTAGGCCTGCACCACTTGATTTTGTTTTTGATGTTCCATCAAAATAGAGCGCCCACCATTCCTTCTGGTCTCCTCATTCTTATTCCAAAGTTCACTTCCTGCTTGGGGTACTACCTCCTGCCCCCCGACTTCTTGGTTGCCAATAGTACATTCAACCATGAAGTCAGTTAATGCCTTAGCCTCAATGGTTGTCTGAGGCTTCCGTGTGATGTCCTCTACTGACCTTTCTTGGTGTTCCTTACCACTGCAGGCATCCATGTCTTCAATCGGAAGGACCTGCCCCCCGACTCCATCAGGCCTTAACGAGGCTACATAACAGCTTCGTGCCATCTTTTGATCACATTTATGTTCTCCAACACCATTCCTGGTTGGGAACTTGATCTTCATGTGATAGGTAGAGGCTACAGCCTTAAAAGTATGGAGTCCAGTCCTTCCGAGGATGGCATTGTAAGTCGAAGATGCTTTGATAACCGAAAAGTTCAGCATCTCAGTGGCCTCTATCGGCTTCTGTCCGATGGTGGTGGGCAACTGAATAGTTCCCTCAACTTTAGATTCTACTCCATTAAACCCGTATATAGGCGTGTTGGAGGGGGTCAGTTGAGAGTCGCTATACCCCATCTTCATAAATGCATCATGAAAGAAGATATCCACGGAAGCGCCATTATCTATCAAGACTCGCTTCACCTCTGAGTTTCCAATCACAAGAGTTATGACCAGCGGGTCATCATGGGGGAACTTCACCCCTTCAAGGTCTGAATCATCAAATCCGATTATTACCTCGGTTCCTGCGCGCTTTGGTGCCTCTCCAACAATATGCATCACCTCTCGGGCATAAGCCTTCCGAGATTTCCTAGTTGTCCCGGCCGCAGTCGGGCCTTCTGAGATCATGTTGATTACTGGCCCTCGGGGCTGCGGGTTGCGATCTTGATCATCATCCCTTCTATTATAGTCTCTTCTTTGATCACCACGATCTTCACCCTTAGTGAAGTGGCTCAGTTTTCCTCTACGGATCAAAAACTCGATCTCATCTTTGAGTTGCTTGCAGTCATCAGTGTCATGCACTACATCCTTGTGGAATCTGCAATACTGATTCTTGTTTCTCTTTGCGGGATCACCCCTAAGTGGCTTCGGCCATCGGAAATCCTTACCCTTCTCAATGTCCAACAAGATTCGACTCCTAGGAGTATTCAACCTTGCATACTCAGTGAACCTTGATCCTTGGCTCTTCTTAGGGGCAGAGTCGGAGTCCTCGCTAGTTCGGGGATACTTGTCCCTAGCATCATACTTCTGGTCATCATACTCCTGGTCTCGATTTCGTTTCTTGGAGTTGCCATTGCCTCCACCTACGGTGGCCTCTTTCTTTATGCTATCCTCAGCCTTGATATACTTGTCATCCCTTCGTTGGAGCTCGGCCATGTTTTCAGGAGGATGCTTCGCCAACGACCTTTTGAAGAATAGATCAGTAGTTCCGTGTTCCAGGGCTACCACGGCCACATTATTCTCCAAGTCAGTGATGTTCAACGTCTCCTTAGTGAACCACTTGAGGTAATCTCTCAGATTTTCGTTCTTCCCCTGTACCACATACATAAGGGATGCAGAACTTTTCTCATGAACTCTTCCGCTGATAAACTGGCTGACAAAGGCAGCGCTCAACTCCTTAAAAGAGCGAATCGAGTTTGCAGGTAGGCGGATGTACCACCTTTGAGCCATGCTCGACAGGGTTTGAGGGAACGCCCTACACTTTAAGGCGTCACTCGCAGGCTGCAGCAGCAGTGCGTTTGAGAACGTCCTGACATGGTTCGCGAGGTCGCCCGTTCCATCATAAGCCTTAATCGTCGGCATCTTGAACTTCCTTGAGATGCGGGCATTCATCACCTCTTCAGTAAACGGAGGTGTGGGATCATCAGGATCCCCAAGTGGCATCAGGTCCTTGGGGTTGCTTCTGGGGGTCTCCACCCTTGTCGATTTCTCAGTTGGGGCATCGGCCCTTCGCTGTCTCCTTGAAGGCCTCTCCAGATTTATAATGGGAATCCTCCCTGTCACTGGAGGAGGTCGAATCAGACTTTGCTTTGCTTGCTCCCTGGCAATATCATCCTTTATCCTTTGGATCTCAGCCTCATGAGCCTTAATCCTTTCCTTAGCCGTTTGTGGAGGTCCATCATGAATTCTTTGGGACCTCCTTCGAGGTTCTCTACTAGCACGTCGCCTCCTTGGGGCTTCATAACGATCATCATCCCCATCCTCAGATGTTGAATCATCAGTATAGGGGCCGGAGTAATCATCGTACTCTCGATCTCGGATCTGTAAGGCGTGACCACTTGGTCCAGGTTCCCTTTGTCGAGGGGGATAATTAGGCAGCCCATACATCGGGTTGGTATTCAAGGGGAGATTCGTAGTATGGATCTGTATCCCCGGGGGTAACGTAGGATCAACGTTATCAAGAGGAGAAACCACCATCTGAAGAGGGTTAGTTTCTTGGTTTTGATGAATAACCACGGGTAGAGTTCCCTCAGCATGGGGAATCGTCCCTGGGGGTTGAGAGGCTAGAGGTTGAACGACCGTCCCTGTTGATGGGGGTAATTGTCCTTCTTCAGTAGTGATAAGCGGATCAGAGGTGGTAGGTGGAGCAGAACTAAGGGGTATGGCCTCAGTCGAGGTTGACGTTGTCCTTCGTGTTTGAACCATGGTTGATGTTTTCGTCCCACAGACGGCGCCAAATGTTGTGGAACAAAATTAGGTTGCAAATTGTGGCTAGGGTTTGAGTGTGTTTAATGCAAAGGGGGTTGGTGAGCTTTAAGCTAAAAAGAGAGTTTTTGTTGGCTATGGGGATGGGGTTAAATGAAAGGAATATGATGTAGCCTATTTGTATTTCGAGGATACAAATCAACTTAAACAAGATTGTAATAGTAAATAGTATATAGACTATCACAAGGAATCTCAGATTGTATTATCTGTCAGAAGAAAAAGATCAAGGTCAATCTACTGACTTGAGGAATTACTACATTGAAAGAAGTTCAGACATCTGATCAAGCCCCAGTGAAGTATTCGTTAAAGAAGTGGATTCATTTAAAGTGACAGAGATTTCGACAGTGACAGAGACAATACAGAAGAATTAATAGAGAGAGGAGAAAAGAAAAGGAACCAGATTTTAAAGTCAATATATGAAGAACAGTCATTGCGGTTAGTCACTCATGAACCAGACAGTACATCGAGTGTCAACATTAAACAGTGGTTGTTTATCATTAACTTCAGTGGTTCAAGCTGTCAAGACTGGTATGTTAAGAGAAGAAAGGAACCGAATCATAGAGTCAAAAATAAAGAAAAGCCGTTGGAGTTAGTTGCTCATGAACCAGACCGTGCATCGAGCGTCAACGAAAATTCGGTGGTAATTCTTTATTACTTTCAGTGGTTCAAGAAAAAGATTTGAGCTGTCAAAAGATTTATATTAATTCTCTTTTAATTAATATAATTATGTAATTAATTTAATTTAATAAATTAATTAATTCATTCTGAATTAATTAATTTATTAAATTAATTATCATGTTAATTAATTTTGAATTAATGTATTAATCTAAATTGATTTAATTATTTAATTAATTAATCATTATTTACTTAAATGATTAATTGATTAAATTTAATTAAGTCAAAAGAAACAAAACAAATAAAAAAAAAAAAAGAAAGAAAAAGCTGGTACGTTGTTGAATTAACTGTGAAAAGATGTCGGCAGAATTGTTTTAGAAACAAAAAAATGAGTTAGGCGGGAAAGTTCATCACATGCACATGCTGGGTGGTTGTCGGGAAGAAAACGCGCCTGTGGCGCGCGTGAAACTCACGCGCTGGAAGCAAAAGCTTTAACAAGCCACGCGTGCACTCCACCCCCCTTTCCTGAGACAGGTCTTCATTTGCAGCAGAAATGTTTTGTTTACAAATTCAATCATACAACCGAATTATTTAATTTTAACAAGACAATCTCAATTGTCTTGCCGATTGTATTGGTAAGCTTGGATTGTCTTGCCCATTGTATTGCCTATTGTCTTGGCAGTACAAGTTGATTGTCTTGGTTGTTTTGGATTGTCTTGTCGACTGTCTTGACAGTATAAAACTGATTGTCTTGGAAGAACAGATTGTCTTGCCGATTGTCTTGGCAGTACAAATGAAAAAGAAAAGATGCAGAAGACTACATAAAATCAAGACAGGCGGCCAGATCAAAAAACACGCAGAATATATCATCTTCAAGAAACAAAAAGCTATTCTCTCTCATCAAGAACACAAACTGCAGGAGCTGGAAAAATTCATAGAAAATCAAGTTCATCTTATTTTTAATATCTGATCCGATAGAACTTGTTTACTTGAGTCTCTTGTACTATTAGCGAGTTTTTACTCCTAATCTATATCTCAATTTTTATTAACAAATCTAGAAAAATTCATGTCGAATTTTCTAATTTGTTTTTATTAACTAGATATAATTTCTGTACTGTATTTGTAACAAACCCCTCAAGTTAATATAATTTTATATTCAACTTGAATTTTTTTTCATTTAATTTCGCTCAAATTTGTCAAAATATAAATTAAATTTATCCGGACAAATTTCGATTAAACAGTACAGGTTGTATTCAACCCCCCCTTCTACAAACTTATTGGACCTAACATTAAATGTTATAGAATCTGGTCTCCATCTGAAAATAGGGTTATACTAAGTAGAAATGTAGTCTTTGATGAAAATTCTATGTTTAACGCTACTGTGAAGTCTACGATTATTTCAGAAAGTGGTGGTGTTGAGAAACAGGTGGAGCAGGAAGTCACTCAAGATGAGAGTGAACCACAACAAGAAGTTCAACAACCACAGTCAGAATCTGAACCATCAGTACCAGTAGTAAATCAGCACAATTTGGCTCTTGATCGATCGAGGAGAGCTAAGTATGGAGTGCCTCCAAAGAAATATGGTTTTGAAGATATGGTGACATACGCACTACAGGTAGCTGAAGATGTGGATCCTAGCTTTGATGAGCCATCTACTTACAAAGAAGCGGTGACATGTACTGAATCTACAAAATGGTTTGCTGCAATGGGAGATGAAATTGAGTCACTTCAGAAGAATAAGGCTTGGGAATTAGTCAAGCGGCCTCGAGACAGAAATATTGTTACTTGTAAATGGGTCTACAAGAAGAAGGAAGGAGAAACATCGGTTGAGGGTATCAAGTATAAAGCTCGGTTAGTAGCTCGAGGGTT
This sequence comes from Saposhnikovia divaricata, assembly GCA_036435485.1. Classification (NCBI taxonomy): domain Eukaryota; kingdom Viridiplantae; phylum Streptophyta; class Magnoliopsida; order Apiales; family Apiaceae; genus Saposhnikovia; species Saposhnikovia divaricata. The sequence goes on from JAZHRN010000131.1 coordinate 21,965,468, forward strand.
CACTCAGAAAGAAGGAGTAGATTACAATGAGATTTTTTCACCAGTGGTCAGACACACCTATATCAGGGTGCTACTAGCAATAGTTGCACATCAGAATCTGGAGCTTGAACAACTCGATGTGAAGATAGCTTTTCTGCATGGAGAGCTGGAGGAGGAGATATACATGACTCAGCCAGATGGTTTTCAGGTTCCTGGTAAAGAAGACTATATGTGCAAGTTATTGAAGTCCTTGTATGGGCTAAAGCAGTCTCCGAGGCAGTGGTACAAGAAATTTGATAGCTATATGATAGGTATTGGCTACACCAGGAGTCCGTATGATTGCTGTGTTTATCACAGTAAGACAGCAAATGGTTCTTTCATTTATCTGGTCCTGTATGTAGATGATATGTTGATAGCTGCAGAGAACAAGTCTGATATTCAGAAGTTGAAAGGTCTCCTCAGTGCTGAGTTTGAAATGAAAGATTTGGGTGCAGCTCGGAAAATTCTGGGAATGGAGATTTATAGGGATAGAAGCAAAAGAAAGCTCTTCTTGTCACAGAAGGGATACATTCAGAAGATTTTGTCAAGGTTTCACATGTCTACAGCAAAGCCCATAGATACTCCTAGTGCTGCAAATGCACATCTGTCTGTCGCTTTTGCACCTAAGTCTGCTGAGGAAAAAGAGTACATGTCTCGAGTTCCCTATGCTAGTGCAGTAGGAAGCTTGATGTATGCAATGGTCTGCACTAGGCCTGATCTTGCACAGTCTGTCAATGTTGTTAGTAGGTTCATGGGTGATCTAGGAAAGGAGCATTGGCAAGCTGTGAAGAGGGTTTTTCGGTACTTAAAAGGTACGTCTGATGTTGGTCTCGTTTATGGAAGTGATACTGCATGTTTGGTGACAAGGTTTTCAAACTCTGATTATGCTGGAGATGTTGAAAGTAGAAGATCTATGACTGGTTATGCCTTCACTCTGGGTGGTTCGATTGTCAGTTGGAAAGCTACTCTGCAACCTACAGTGACTTTGTCTACTACAGAAGCAGAGTACATGGCATTGACAGAAGCCGCAAAAGAAGGAATCTGGTTGAAAGGATTGGTCAGCGATCTGAGTCTACGTCATGATCGGGCTACAGTATTTTGTGACAGTCTTAGTGCAATCTGTTTAGCCAAGGATCAAGTCCATCATGAGCAGACTAAGCACATAGATGTGAGATATCATTTTCTAAGAAGTGAGAAAAGAATCAAGGTGTACAAAGTGGGTACTGCTGATAACCCAGCTGATATGCTCACCAAGCCGGTTCCACATAGCAAGTTTCAACACTGTTTAAACTTGCTAAATGTTCGGAGTTATTGATTGTCCTTTTAGGGCAAAATCTGAGGCAGAAGAGTTTTATCTGGTACATCTGGCATTATTATAATTCGTCTGGTACATCTGTTATAATGCGTCTGGTACATCTGTTATCTGTTTTTTGTGAGAGGATTCAAGTCAAGGTGGAGATTTGTTAGAATGACTAGACTATGTGGGCGGCGGCCGCCGGCGGCGGCCGCCGGCATCACTATAGCCGCCGGATTTGACCCACCTAACACCACCTACTACACCTAACCCCTTAGATTGTGTCTATAAATAGATATGCATGTAAGGATTGTAAATTCATCTGAAAAACCTCTGTAATCTGTTTATCCTCAAGATCAATATAAATTATTTCTCTTCTGCATATAATCTTTCTTGCTTCAGTTATAACAAACCTGTTGATTGTCACTTATTTGTGCCCCTTTATCCTTTTGCTCATAGGCCTCCAGAAGGCCGGTGTAGTAAACTACTTGTTGTGAGTTGTGATTATTAGTTGTTTGTATGTGTGTGTATTTATTTACAGGTCTGAATGTGTGTAATTGTGTCCCAGGAACTACCATAGAGACTAATCAATGCCAGTAATTTTTGACTTATGACTCATTTTTGGTGGTACTCATAAGTTAAATTTAAATGGATTAGGTTGGACATATTGTTGCAAGGCATGGAGCCAATGCAATGAACATGACGATTCTTGCTTTTCAAATAAAAGGGTTTTTCAGGCTGACTAAACCAGAAAAATGGATTCCAACTTTCCTTGAATATCCTAAGCGTCAGAGTTTGGCTAGCAGTTCTATGTAAACATCTTTTCATTAAATGAAAAAACTTAAATGATTACTATTCTGGATCAGACTTGTGATATTTTCTTAATTACTATTCTGGATTCTGGAAAATTATATGTTCAATAATTGTGGATTTATTTGGAAAGCAATTTTATTTGAACTTCAGTTCAGTCACAACCAAGGAAATTTTATCTGTTAATCTATTATGGCATGATAGGAACAGAGCAGAGATTGATTTGAGTTACTACTATATATCCATGTTTTTTTGCTAAGTATCCATGAAGTGTGTTAATGGATAACTGTTTTAATAGAAGGGTTCGTAAGCTTAAGCACATAAGCATATGTCCAGTCAGTTGACAGTGCTCTGTTCACTATTCCATTCCCATCTCTCTTTCTCTATAAATTTTATGTAAATGTACAGCTTTTCGTCGTCATCTATGGCTTGAATAAGGATCTAATATGTTGTGTGCATGTGTGTGTATCTCTCTAATTAGGTGTACTGTTTGCACTAAATCACGCAATCGTACGCGGTCACAAGTAATATAGAATAAAGTTTAGTTCGTTCCCACAAAGATCTGGTTTAGGTTCAATTCAGTTCATGTACCTATGCAACAATGTATGGTTTTTATTCACTGCTAAGACAATTAACAAATTTGGGTTTAATTAACTAAATTAACTAAGAAGTAAATTAACAACTAAGAATTAACTAACTAACGGAATCGAATTACTTCTACAAGAATAAACATGGGATCCTAACTTCATTAAATACTTCGCTTAGATCTGACGCCTTTAATCACTATATGTAATGGTTATGATATCTGATCGAATAACACAAAACAAGTACATGCTACCTGTCAGCATACGTATACCAAACTAAACATACATCCACAAAAGAGATAGAAGATGAATAGACACCAATTATGCTTAGACCCTATATGTCTATAGAATTTGAAAATATAACGGTTGAAGAACAAGTTATCCATAAAGATCACACAGGGAAATATAAGTATTTTCATCTCATACTATGAATCATGTTGATAAACAATCATGAACCTATACTAGCATGACAAGTTCTAAATCTCAAGATCCACTTTCACTTCACAAGAGATTAACAAATTAGATGTTCGCGACGCATCTATCAATTAAGCATAACCATACAAGGATATCAGATATACATCACACACAGATCTTTAAAGCAATCAAGATACTAAAGATCCATAAATAAATCCATTAGAATTCCATGACAACGATTAGTTCATAATCGAACCTCTCGTCATCATGGGATCTGATGAAACCATGATAAAAACAAAGTATGAAAAGATACAAATAAACCTTAGTAATTGATATGTAATGGTGATACAAATTACAATGGTAGGATGTGTTTAAATAGGCTCTAGAAGTCTTGCCCAGCAAGGAAACTACCAAATCAGAATTAAAATAGAATACGTTTCCTAACTGATTCTGTTTTTAAGGATAATTCGTAGCTGGCTTTTCTTCAATATTTCTGGGCCGTTCCAGTCGTAATTGGACCTCTGAACCACTTTAGAATGATAGAGAATCTCGTTATCTTCGCGTGGACAGTAAGATCGTCCAAAACGGACTTGTAGAACTCAAGATATGGCCAAAATCGTAAAAAGGGCAAAACTGTAATTTTTCAGCGATTTTTTTGGCAAGTTGCGCGAGATTTGGGCAAGTTGCATGCCTAGGCACTATTCTGAGGTAATTCTGGCGCAAGTTTCGTGAGATTTGGGCAAGTTGCCCAACCTATTTCTGTCCAACTGCTTGAAATTGCCCAGATTCTTCGTTTAAACTCCGAATTGCATTCCGTTTCTTCCGGTAATCTCGCAACGCGATGAACTTTCATTCTAGCCTTCAAATTCCAACTTGGAATCACATTGAAATGCTCTTTCCTCTTCTAGGGTCACTTCCTGCATAACTCACTAAAACATATCAAAACTACAACAAACTTGAGGCCAAGTGAATCAATTTAAGCCGAATTGAAGCGATCCAAGTAGATATAAATCCACTTATCACACCCCCAAACTTAAACCGATGCTTGTCCTCAAGCATAACAAATATACAACTAACTAGTACCACTTCTGTAGGTGATCACGGTTGCATTTGACATATACAACAAGCCCTTTAAACCCCTAGGCAGCCCTAGTGGACGAGTAAGGTCTCGTGAGGGCCTATAGTGAATGTACCCAAAAAATCCAATGCAATGCAATGCATGAATGCAACTAATATGAAAATGCAAAGATCCCCTTCAAACTGACCAAAACCAACTAGCAAGCACATATCTCAAGGAATGCAAATAACTCCAAGTAGAGCTCGACTAAATCCCCGTATACTAACAATACATGAACAGAAACGTGCATGTGTGCGGTGCTCATCAGATATACTCCTAAAATTAGATTAAAAATCATACATGCTCTTCGCCAAGACAATCACAGGTTTATAAATAGAATAGACGGTAAACACTTCATAACCTAGGAACACCTCATCCTTATCTGAGTTAGCCAGGAATTCATGCTTTATTACTAACAACTATGACACATAATACTATACACAATAACGCATGCTTATTCAACCGTGCAATGGATGAGACCCCTAAAGGCTTATACAATAATACCCATGTAGCGAGCGTTGGGTTAGTGGATCCCAGACTGTAAAAACCTTAGGTCACTAGGCACAAAGTCCCCTAGAACTTAATTGCTCAAGTATTAAAGAGAACCCTGGTTAATTTGCATTTATTCTATTTACATGACTTTTTTTTCTTCTTTTTTTTTTTTTAATAATATCTGGAATGAGAATTCTCAATTCCAACCCTAGACTACTCATATAAATATGAGCCGGCTACTAGCCATTTGATACCTAGCCTTTATTGATAATTATTTACAACTAGCATGAAATTCCTAGTTTTCCCCCAAACTTAGACTTTAGTGCTTCTATGTCATCAAGGGAATAACGAAAATTCTAAATATAATCAAGTGATTAAATCTCAAACAACCAAACAAGCATGACCTCAATCTAGCCCAAAAGCAAACTAATGAGACTGTGTAAAAGTATTTGTTTCTGAATCATGCACGTCAATTTCATAAGAACTATAAATCAACCCTCTATTCATCATTACCACACTCAAATAGACATCGACCTACCAATCAGAATTGGCTCATCTTAAGGGATCATGAAAAATGCATGCCATGAAATGCAACTAACATGAACTCACATGATATACGAAACAAAAACAGAATGCCCTACATGAAACAAACATAATTAATACGAACATATATGCATGAATTACACCTACTATTATGCAAAATATGATATCTATATGAACACAATGACTCACAATCACAAATAACTACATATACACTACTTATCCCCAAACCACCCCCAAACTTAAAAGATTCAATGTCCGCATTGAATGGAAGTAAATACAAGGGATAGCAAGAAACATACCTAAAAATACCGAAACACGTGGGTTGCCTCCCACGAAGCGCCTTTGTTTAAAGTCTTTAGCTAGACCTGGCAATGGCTTTTTCTATTGAAAATTTCTACACCGTATCTCTATATAGCCATTTAATTATCTTTTCCGGGGCTACATCCTCGATGACAAGTTTCTGCCTTCTTTGCTCTTCAAAGGTGTCAGCAACAATGTTCTCTTCACTACCTGACAAGTTAGCAACAATAATAATAGGCAAAGTAGATGATTGACCCAAATATACATACCTCAAGTGATCTGGTGGTTTAAGCTCGAGTTTGGAAACTTCTTCAACGTGATGAGTTTCATTATTAACTACCAAAGACTGATCAAGAGTGGTAATGGACGGATTAGGAACGGAAGTGGGTGGTTCACCAACAGAAGTCTTATCAACAGACTTAGGATCAAAAGAACTCTCCTCAAGTTGAATTTCATGCTTAGAACAAATAGCATTCAATTCCTCTAACATCTCATCAGAAGTAAAATTCTTGTACAACTCATGAAGATCCTCATTACCCTCAATCAAAACATCTTCCTCAAGATAAGACTCAGTTGCACTATCCTCAAGATTTGACCATGAAACCACCTCATCAACCAGCACCTTAGAATCCCAAAGATCAGCCAAGCCTAGTGACTCACACTCTTCCTCCTCATCACTATCCACCACAGGTTCTGACAAAACAAAATTTTCTTCTTCTTCTTCTATAGGATCCTGATCATGAATTTCTTCTTCATCCTCAATTTCTGAATTCTGATCGTTTGTAGCCTTTCCAGATCTCAAGGTAACTGATTTCACCTGCTCTTCGACTTCCCTCTTGCCTGGATTAGCCTCCGTGTCGCTAAGAAGAGTCCCTTGTGGCATACTCAACAAGGCATTAGTAATCTACCCAATATGATTTTCCAAGGTCTTAAACGATACAGCGTTGCTTTTCAACAGCAACCTCAATTCTTCTAATTCAGATTTGTCATAAGTGGAATGCCGAGAACCAACATTTGACTGTTGTTGCTGAAAACCCGAAGGTTGAAATTGCCACGGGGCATACTGTTGCTGAAAATTCTACCCTTGTTGCTGCTGAAAATTCTGGTGATTGTAAGGTTGTGCTCCATATTGTTGACCATGACTGCTGATAAGGCTGTTGTGGTTGCAGCATGCCACCTTGATTGTTGCTCCAGCTCACTGATGCACTATAGATGGCACACTGATTCGTCTCATGTGCGCCCACACATAGCTCACAAACACTAGCCACCTACTGAACTCCATATTAAGTTAGAAAATCCATCTTCAAATTCAATGCCTTCAACTGAGCTGCTATAGCTATAGCTGCACACGTACCTGAAACACCAACGAACTACACAAGATAGGTTAGAAAAACAATCCGAGTCAGTGAACTCTAACGACCACTGATGACAAGCACATAAACTAAATATAAAACACCGATGATCCCCGACAGCGGCGCCAAAAACTTGTTTGCACTAAATCACGCAAGCGTACGCGGTCACAAGTAATATAGAATAAAGTTGAGTTTGTTCCCACAGAGATCTGGTTTAGGTTCAATTCAGTTCATGTACCAATGCAACAATGTATGGTTTTTATTCACTGCTAAGACAATTAACAAATTTGGGTTTAATTAACTAAATTAACTAAGAAGTAAATAAACAACTAAGAATTAACTAACTAACGAGAATTGGAATCGAATTACTTCTACAAGAATAAACATGGGATCCTAACTTCATTAAATACTTCGCTTAGATCTGACGCCTTTAATCACTATATGCAATGGTTATGATATCTTATCGGATAACACGAAATAAGTACACGCTACCTGTCAGCATACTTATACCAAACTAAACATACATCCACAAAAGAGATAGAAGATGAATAGACACCAATTATGCTTAGACCCTATATGTCTATAGAATTTGAAAACATAACGGTTGAAGAACAAGTTATCCATAAAGATCACACAGGGCAATATAAGTATTTTCATCTCGTACTACGAATCATGTTGATAAACAATCATGAACCTATGCTATCATGGCAAGTTCTAAATCTCAAGATCCACTTTCACTTCACAAGAGATTAACAAATTAGATGTTCGCGACGCATCTATCAATTAAGCATAACCATACAAGGATATCAGATATACATCACACACAGATCTTTAAAGCAATCAAGATACTAAAGCTCCATAAATAAATCCATTAGAATCCCATGACAACAATTAGTTCATAATCGAACCTCTCGTCATCATGGGATCTGATGAAACCATGATAAAAACAAAGTATGAAAAGATACAAATAAACCTAAGTAATTGATATGTAATGGTGATACAAATTACAATGGTAGGATGTGTTTAAATAGGCTCTAGAAGTCTTGCCCAGCAAGGAAACTACCAAATCAGAATTAAAATAGAATACGTTTCCTAACTGATTCTGTTTTTAAGGAAAATTCGTAGCTGGCTTTTCTTCAATATTTCTGGGCCGTTCCAGTCGTAATTGGACCTCTGAACCACTTTAGAATGATAGAGAATCTCGTTATCTTCGCGTGGACAGTAAGATCGTCCAAAACGGACTTGTAGAACTCAAGATATGGCCAAAATCGTAAAAAAGACAAAACTGTAATTTTTCAGCGATTTTTTTGGGCAAGTTGCGCGAGATTTGGGCAAGTTGCACGGCTAGGCACTGTTCTGAGGTAATTCTGGCGCAAGTTGCGTGAGATTTGGGCAAGTTGCCCGGCCACATTCTATCCAACTGCTTGAAATTGCCTAGATTCTTCGTTTAAACTCCGAATTGCATTCCGTTTCTTCCGGCAATCTCGCAACGCGATGAACTTTCATTCTAGCCTTCAAATTCCACCTTGCAATCACATCGAATTGCTCTTTCCTCTTCTAGGGTGTGACGCCCCCAAATCCGAGGTCAAAGATTCAGGTCGTCACATCATCATCCAACCATATCATACCTGTATTAACTTTACAACTCAACAATACATACGTCCAGACCTCAATCTTACGCACAAACAAGTTAGAGCCTCAGAAACGATAATCAAAAGTAACACTAAATATTACAATTCATCTGTACAATCCAGAGTCTTACGCACTTCCACTTATACAACTATACTTGAAGACAAGTCTTACTATTACAGTTGAAAACCTATCAGACTTACTCTGTAGTATTTATCAGGAACTAAATCATTTCCGGGGTAATTCTTCTACTCCTCTTCTGCTGGTGCGGAGTTAATCGGCCAAATTCTTCTCTTGCTGAAAAGTTTTTATAAAGCAAGAATGAGCTACATAATGCTCAGCAAGTTCACTATTTTGTAAAATAATAATGTGGTTTTTTTCGAAAACATTCCCAACTATATGGGTATATATCCCAGATTTCAAAACATAATTGGACAATGTATATGTCCGAGTTTGAATAAAACATCTATACTCACTAAGGAGCTTTAAGAATAACATATGAACCCTTTATAAGGTTCCCACTTCAATATATCTCAAGTTTGAAGATATATACATATGAGTATATCATTTTCGGCAAAACACTCTACGATTAACATACTGTACAGGGAATACATCATTGCAAACCTCTTTCCTTCCATTAGCTTAGAAGGTTTCCCATACAAAACATTTCATTCTTTGAAACAATTGCAAGAGTGCACTAACACGTGCCAATCTTTATAGAAAATCTCCACACTACGTCTCGTACATAGGTGGCATGAAAAATTTTCTTAATCCTCAAAATCACTATTCATCCACCAAATCACTATTCATTGATGCACTTTATCATAATAGGAAAAGTTTTAATTCTACCGAAATTTTGGGTTCTTACAGTCTCCCCTCCTTAAAAGGATTCCGTCCCGGAATCAGTTTAGGAATCATTGGGGTTACTCCTTCTTTGTTTCACTCTTTCAACTTCCAGGTGGATTCTTCCATATCATGATTTTCTCACAATTCCTTATTAGTTTGAAAACCTTGTTCCTCAGCACTTGTTCTTCTCTATCCATGATTTCCACGGGTTGCTCCACATAGGTCAAGTCTGGTTGTGGGTCCACTTGGTTGTACTCTATCACATGCCGAAAGTCCGGGTGGTAGGGTCGTAGCATAGTCACATGAAACGCATTATGCACTTGCTGCAAGCTCGGGGGCAAGGCTAGTTCATAGGCTAACTTTCCAACACGCCTCAAAATCTCAAAAGGTCCTATAAACCTCAGACTTAGCTTCCCTTTCTTTCCAAATCTCATCAATCCTTTTCGAGGGGATACCTTTAGCATCACGAAGTCTCCCACCTCATACTCCTTTGATATCTCATAAAATTTGACCATACGAAATAATGGGTTTCGTAAAAAAAAAACTAATGACTTTTACATACACTCGTTTGTACCGTAATGACGTAATATGAATTCGAAATCTTCATTTAGTAATTCGTACATCTCGTGATCGCAAAGATTTCTCATCCACCCATAAAATTACTATTCGACCAGGTTTCGAATATTCACGAAAATTAGGGTTAATGCAGTCTCCTCTCCTTAAAAGGATTCTATCTTAAGAACCTAAGGATAATAGTTGTGGATACAATTCCAACCTTACCCTTTCCAACTCTCAGGTTGACACTTCAACCCTATTGTTCTCTCCCTTGGTCTCACCAACGCTTTAATGTTGTTTCCCAACGCATGCTCTCCTCGACCTGTATTCCTTATCGGTTGTGCTATGAATGAAAATTTCTATCCCACTACTTATACGTTCCTCTTCTACATTGTTCATAGTATCCGTGTTGAGTCCTTGTATCGTTGGCCCGTGAATACTTTGTGGTCGCGTTTTATAATCTGAGACAACGTCAATACGCATGGTATTCCTCACATTCCTTGGCTTGATCAGCACACATGTGTTGCCTCCCGTCAGCCGTTACCACTTGCTATGGATACTGTATAGTCTTCGGTATATGTCGAACCAGTTCAACTATTATATCCCTCGTTTATTGACTTCTTCGTAGTGCAAGAAAAGCGAAACTTCTTCTTTCACAGTACGCTTTACAAGAGACGTCCTTACGTTCACAGGGTGATGATCGTAATAACAACATTCATTTCATGGATAAGTTTTTATTCTCGATTTCCCCGTGAAATCTAAGGCACGACACTAAATACAAATTCGATCGTCTGGATAATTCTTCTTCCCTGTCCGTCAACCACAGATCAAATTAGTACATACGCTCAATCTCTTTGTTAAATATACCTGAAAGCACCTTCAATATTCGAAGTTTAACCTTAAGTCTTTATCTGACGTAATCGCTGCAGAAGTTTTATATTGCACCACCATCTCTTCCGTATAATATTCAATAATCTTCTCAATGGAAAGTCTCTCGTAGGTAAATCACTTGGTCCAACAATTATAACTCAACTAGGGCCATCTCTTGGCTCGGTCTTTGGCGACCTACTTATGAAATTCATTATAATTCTGTTCACGTTCAATATTTTCTACAGGCGGAATTAATCCACTAGATCTCTATCATTCTGCTTTTGGCATGTCGCGTTTGTACTTAATAGTTTGCCAATACCATTCTTCATATCCGTTTGCCAAACATTCTCTTAATTCTCTATACATCTTTGTCCTTCCCCATAATTTATTTATTTTCCTCTAACATTATTCTTTATTGTATATACTCTATTTTCTTGGTCAATACTGACTGAATTCCAATTTCGAATAATACCTTCTATAGGTATCGGCCACCACACTGGCCTTCCCTAGATAATAACAAATTTCTCCATTATACTCTCTGCTCCCTTTCGTCACCTTCTCTTTCTTATGTTTAGTTATAATATGAAGATATACTTATGGCACTTGTGGAGAAATTTTCACACTTTTCTCCTAAGGTTAACGTCTCAGTTTTATGCGTGAACGCCATCATGACTAATCCCAGACTCACGGTTAGTATATCCTATCCCGTAACCTTTATGTTGTTTAGAAGTATAGGCTATCATCCCCTTTCTACTGCATCAGCACACCTCTTAAACTCTTGAAAGACGCATCATCGTGACTCTTAAAGTCCTCTTTTTATCATCAAGTATAGCTAACAATGAGGTTGTTGCTAATATCTCATTTCATCCCAACACTTTGTTCATTAATCCATAAAGGCTTCTGACTCATTAGTCCATTCAAACGATACTACCACAATTTTATAACATTTATATTAGTGTGAAATGCCAACTTTGGCACAGTACAGAGGTCGATCTTGAGTTGGTGAAACCTTCTCTTCAACCTTATCCTTGAAAAACAACTACTCATTTTAACTAGTCAACAATTCCTCCATTTCCGGTAAGGGTATCAGTTCTCGATGGTATATATAAGATGTCATACGCTCGTCCTCCTTCACAACTGGCGCCAATCAGCCTGAGGCCTGCATGCGGCTGCGATTCCCAATAAACTTGATTAGGTGGTAATCTCGAAGGATCATTGGCATATCTCCATGCATCCATTTGCTATTAGGGGCCTGTTAAACTATATGTCTCTCTATGTGCATCAATCCCTTTAAGCTAAGTAAAGCTTCACATTCTTGCCACGATATTTCTTCCTTTCTCGTCCATCTCACTTCCATGTCAGTTTCCTCCAAGGATATGTTTTACATCGCAATCGATTTGCATTTCCTGGATCAGGAAAAGGCTTGGTAACTCCAGAATTCATTAATATAACATCCTGACAACGGTTGGTAGAGGCGTACTCCCAACCACCTCATCATTTCTTATAACTTTCCCCACACTAATATTAAAGGTCTTGTGGTATGCCCCGACATGTTATTTCTACTTTAATAATTACTCGGCATAACGCTCTGGCTGCACAATTACAACATTTGGTTTTTGATCTCATATTGGTGTAACGGTTCATAATTGTACCTCCCGTTCACCTTAGAGTAATCACTTTGAAAGGAATGGTTTCAAAATAACAAGGTCCAAAAGATAATTTCAATAAGAATTCCACATTGGATGTTCCAAGAATGTTGATGGTTCCAAATACTAGGAGTCTCGATTTTTGGAGATGTAAGGATGGACAGAAAGAATACAACAAGGTTTATTCCTTCCCGTCCTGATAATTCTGTAATATGATACCATAGAGAATGTTGCACAAGGCAATGATTGTTGGATACAAAAGTCATAAAGACGGTCTTTATACAATTCTTACATCGGGTGGATACTTTTCCTCCTGTATAATAAGAGGAAATCTAAAGTCGCATTGATGAAGGTCAGCCAATAGAAAGCAATTCTACTCCATGACAATTAAAGAATGAAGTAGTTTATCATTCAAGTAATCAGTGGTTTCAAATGAATTCTCATTGTATGAATGAAAGAATAAAATATTCAAGTGATATAGAGTCAGATACGAAGATGGGTAGAATTCGAGTTGAGTGGGCAACCTCATTAGGTCTCAATCAAGTTATTCGTCAAAACTTTCGTCATCATACTTTACCACATGCAAAATGCATTGCAGAATGAATTAAATTGGGAGTTGGACCAGTGAAACAATAACTAGTCCTTTTCAAGAAACACTAGCAACTAGCTAGACAAAATTTGCTAGTCCACCTGTTTGAGACATCACCACCAGCTAGGACAATTAGCTAGGTGTTCTTCACAACATTTACAATTTTGAGTAGTTAGAACAATCAACTAGTCATTCATATTGACATAACGACTAGCCAGTTTCACTTGGATAGAACGGAATTTCAACATCGTAGCCACTAAAGAAACTTTAGGCTTCTCGGACAACGAATGAAAATAAGAAGTTATTAAGTTTGAAAAAGAAAACTATAAAATCTGAAGAGAATGTTCTAGGTATCGGAACAATCGATAACCTCTCATCAAATATTACTTATCAGTGAAACGGTCCACCCAAGGGTGCCTCCGTACACATGCTTTATCAGATCCGACAATAGAATTAAATTCGGAATACCACTATCAAAATGATATCCTTACTATGATTGCAATGTACGATGTACAATCTCATCTTGAATAGAAGAAAAGAATTCATGAGGGACGTCTGGACATTAGATCATCCATGTCCTCAGTAATTTGTTGAATATTTATGAGCCCAACTGAAGAGTGCAAGTATGAAAGAAGCAATCAGATATCGATATTCGGTAAGTAGTATTCGTCGATTAATTAAGGAAATATTTGTTGAACATTCCTTGGATAATTGAAAGAAAGTGTAAATAGTCCTGAGCAGAAATAATTATAAACTTCAAATAGAATGCTCGGGGATCAAATAAGATACTTTGGATGAGTCCCGGTTTCGAGAAAGTATATCACTGGTTGTTATTCCACAAGTTTGAAGTAGAAAGCTAGGAGGGTTACCTGATATAAACTAATCGAGGTAACATGGTTAGTGAACAATTTAAAATGAAGTAGTGCACCAGCCGGTAGTTACCAAAATAAGTTAATAATCATTCGTGCATCTCATTATCACCACTATGAGGGTAACTCCATCTCTTCGTCTTCGTAATACAAGACACCAACTAGTGCGTCTCTCAATCATCATCTTAAAGTCATTTATCGAGTTAGGGTTTCACAAATATATCTGTCATTTCCGTGCTTTATCTTGAAGACCAAGCTTCACATCATTCCGGGGACACCTGTAAGTCCATAGGGTCCTACTTCATGCCTTCCGACATGAATCACAAGTGGCCAGTTCCCCCTGGGAACAGATCAAAGAGATCTCTCAGGGATCTCAGTGCAGTCCATAGGTTCAGTGGTGGGTGTGTGTATGTGAACATATACCAAAAATATTGAGGTCTACAATACATATATACGTAGTCCCTGATAACATCTCTATCAAAGGATCCCACTCTAGACCCGCTGGTCTTTTCTTTTGGTAGATTCTGAGATCACTGTATCGCTCGTTGCAACCATATTCAACTTCTCTTGAGTCCCTTTGTTAATCCTACTTGTTTGTTCTCTAAGTTGAACTACCATGTTCTAGCATCCGAATCATGCGTGGAATTATCTAGCACGCTCGTCTTATGATAACATTCTCGTATAACACATGTAAAATTCGCCATCAAGGGTAATGGAATCCACAACGACATAGTGACCAACCTTCAGGTAAACCCGTTACTTATCGAAAATCGGATCTTATAGCCAAAGTAAAAGACTTTCATTAATCCAAGTACTAAGTACCCTTAATTATGTAGGGAAGTTCAAACTTCTTGATTCTTAAAATGCCGCCTCCTAAACTGTGGAGGAATATGGGCCACAAACTTTATGCCAGCCTAGTCATCCGATCATATTGGCAATATCGCCTCTACCTCACCTGCTCTCGAGATTTCGCTCTGCTTCCTATATCATTACCTATGATAGGTCATGTACGACTCTCAAACCTCTATTCATTATTCTGAAGGTCTCTAGGGATTCTATCGACCCTAGTATAATACCTTCAGTAACACTCCAGTCCATTCTACTTACCGGTACCTCTTCCGGTAGTCCAATCATAAGTTTACTACGATCTCTTATGTCATTATCCTACTTAGACTTAACTCTCAACACTCTCGTTTCTGAGTACTGTAACTTATCGCTCTGATACCATTTCTGTGACGCCCCCAAATCTGAGGTCAAAGATTCAGGTCGTCACATCATCATCCAACCATATCATACCTGTATTAACTTTACAACTCAACAATACATACGTCCAGACCTCAATCTTACGTACAAACAAGTTAGAGCCTCAGAAACGATAATCAAAAGTAACACTAAATATTACAATTCATCTGTACAATCCAGAGTCTTACGCACTTCCACTTATACAACTATACTTGAAGACAAGTCTTACTATTACAGTTGAAAACCTATCAGACTTACTCTGTAGTATTTATCAGGAACTAAATCATCTCCGGGGTAATTCTTCTACTCCTCTTCTGCTGGTGCGGAGTTAATCGGCCAAATTCTTCTCTTGTTGAAAAGTTTTTATAAAGCAAGAATGAGCTACATAATGCTCAGCAAGTTCACCATTTTGTAAAATAATAATGTGGTTTATTTCGAAAACATTCCCAACTATATGGGTATATATCCCAGATTTCAAAACATAATTGGACAATGTATATGTCCGAGTTTGAATAAAACATCTATACTCACTAAGGAGCTTTAAGAATAACATATGAACCCTTTATAAGGTTCCTATTTCAATATATCTCAAGTTTGAAGATATATACATATGAGTATATCATTTTCGGCAAAACACTCTACGATTAACATACTATACAGGGAATACATCATTGCAAACCTCTTTCCTTCCATTAGCTTAGAAGGTTTCCCATACAAAACATTTCATTCTTTGAAACAATTGCAAGAGTGCACTAACACGTGCCAATCTTTATAGAAAATCTTGCAGTTATAGATACTGCACGATGTCAATATTTTTCTTATAAAAAACCACACTATCGGCAACTTGGCACTTAGGCCCAAGAAGCAGTGTTTGAGTATTTATCCAAAGTGGAGGATGGGACTGGAAGAAAACATAAAAACCTGACAAGGATTGACGATGATCAGTCGCCACATCCAAGTCCAATAATCCGCGGGTCTTCTCTACCGGTAGAAGGATAGAAACTACATCCGTAACTATCCCCGGGTGAAAACTACATCCGTAATCACCCTCGATGAAAACTACATCCGTAATCATCCTTTGGCAACACCTGGGCCGGAATAATAATTGATGGACCGCCTGGCTCACGGCCGCTTACACATCCCGGGAATCGTTCGTCAACGGTTCCCACACCTGCCAGAGTCCCTTTTTCTTTTTCTTTTAAAACTTGATTTTGATTGAAAACTGAGTAATTGAGGTCCGACATCAGTCGACCGATGATTCTTGAAATCATACAAGAAGCAAACCTGACCGGGGGTTTTCGAAAATGTTTTGAGTTCGAAAGAGTTCGAGTTTGAAAGTGCTAAAGGTATCTTGGATTAGCTTTGTCTTTAAAATAATGAACAATAATTAATAAATGATATTTTAAGATTTAATATTAATAATTAATAAAATAATTATTTAATTAAATAAGCTTTTAATCCAAGATAGGTATTTTGAGTATTTACGAAGATATAAAAATAATTAATTGAGTATACGATACTCCCCGAATGACCCTTCGGGTTTTCGCAATTTAATTACGATATAATAATATACCGCTCCCCGGTCAATAGTATATACGGACCGCTACGACCTCTATTGCTAGAGTCGTTGTCCGAAGAAAACATTTCATTCTAAGTTCAAGGGGTGCAAACATATATGTACTTATACATCTCAATTTCATCGATACTTCGATAAACATAAACATTTGATATGATTGAAAACTACAAACACAACAGTGAAAGTCCTTGTATATGCAAGTTTTGAAAAGTAAACTTGCCTTGGTGAGGTTGGGGTGGTCGAGCGTGCGGAGTGGAATGATCTATACATAAGCAATAACCGTTCGTTAGTACCTTAATCAATATCTCTTTAATTGCGGGGTTTTAGGGGGTCTTATGACACTCTAGCCCCACTATAGGTTCATGTCATCACTCGATTACGCTCGTCACTTATTTGACTTAATTTGGTTACCATATCCGAATCATATCCATTACCCCTAAAATTACACTCCACTTACGACCTTTTTCCCTTGCGCGAATTTTACTCTAGCATTTTTATAAAATTGAAAAATACATATTTTAATCCAATTCTTTTTGGGTAGCCTTCACCACTGCATTTTCTAGCTTCTCTAATTTTTCCATGATCCTACATAAATTTTTAGGGGTTTAAACAAGGTTCACAAGGGGACCATTTAGTGCAGCCCGGAATCCAGAAACACATTTCACTTCTCAGGCAATAACTCAAAATCTATACATCACCTAGTCATGAACCTTATATTTCTGGAAACTACATTCAAATACCTTTCCAAAAATATATATTAGGACCTCAGGGGACAAGATTTGGTGGTTCAAAACCCTCTTACAAGACAGTTCAAGTTCCTGGAAAAATCTCAGTATGCTTATATCACTAAACCAACCAAGAATCTTACATCCACATCACAACCAACATCTAAATCACCAAGATCATACTTTATAACATACATGGAGATACATACACTAACCAAAAGCTTAAAAATCACAACCACAACACTTAAACTCAAGATCTACATCATCCATAACTTATATGTCCAAGATTCACACTAATATCCATGGATCTAACATTAAACACCATAAATAATTCATGGCCAAGAGGGGTTAGAGTTTTATAACTTCTTGATGTTCTTACAATCTCAAACAAGCTTGGTTAACCTTGGGGAAGCCTTACTCTATGCTCACCATCTTCAATCTCACCAAAGAAATCAAGAACATGGAAGTGGGTTTCCTGACTGGAAAAACACGCCCCAAAGATCAGCAAAAACGAAGCCCTTGCACTCGTTTCCTGGTCGAGGCTCCTGAATGAAAGTTGTAGAGCATCTTAACAGCTTTCTAACCATATAAAGAACAAAAAACTTCATTGAGTAATGAAGGCTCTAGGCCCGTTTTACTGAGAGGTGTTCTGCTGGGCAGAATGGTTTTGTTCTTGGTTTTATGTTCTAATAATGCCATACACTTGATATATATCTATTTTTGGTTGGATGCATCTCATCCTTGCTAGGTGGCAACCTCTCATTGGCTCCTCTAGATTTCTTATCCACTTAAATTGCAACCAAGCCCTTTGCTAATTGCAACCAAGTCCTTGTCTCTTGTTTCTTGCACTTAAGTCCTTTTGTTTTGTTTTCTTTTCCACCGCCTTGATTTCCTTGTCGTTTCTTGAATAAAATAAATACGTTACAACTTATACGTTGCATATTATTGCTCTAATATAGCACCATACCTCGAACGAATATTAATTCCAACATCCCTTGTTTATTTCTCTTTATCTCAGAAAATGTTCTCCCGATTTCTCAAGCATTCTCTTTTCTCAATTCTAGGAGTTTATTCTCAATCACTTTTCCCTCTCATAATATATCCTTCCTTGGACTCTTAATATACCATATCCTTAATCCATGATTCGTTCGCTCAATCGCTTAATCTCATTGTAAAGTTTCAGCGGTTTCTAGAACGTTTATTTCACTTCCTCAGTGGTTTTCGTTCCAAATTCTCAAATCACTTATAATAAAATTCCAAAAAATTAACTCCTCAATTCCTCAAATTAAATATCTCATTTCTTGATATTACTGATATATAATTCACTGATCGGTCAAATATTACACGAAAATAGAATTTGGAATTTCTGAATTCCGATCGCATTTACATACACTTATTTACTCCGTAGATTACTAGTATAACTTCGGAATATCCACACTACGTCTCGTACATAGGTGGCATGAAAAATTTTCTTAATCCTCAAAATCACTATTCATCCACCAAATCACTATTCATTGATGCACTTCATCATAATAGGAAAAGTTTTAATTCTACCGAAATTTTGGGTTCTTACACAGGGTCACTTCCTGCACAACTCACTAAAACATATCAAAACTACAACAAATTTGAGGCCAAGTGAATCAATTTAAGTCGAATTGAAACGATCCAAGTAGATATAAATCCACTTATCATGTACATAGAGGTATTGTTTTATTTGCTAAAAGACGATGTGTTCAAATGAGTTGAATACAGTTGAAGATGAAGCTTCAGGAAGTTTGTGTCACAAAAGGCTTGGTTACATGAGCGAGAAAGGGCTACAGATCTTAGCAAAGAAATCCCTCATTCCGTTTGCTAAAGATACTGCATTGCAGCCTCGCGAATATTGTTTATTCGGGAAACAACATCAAGTATCTTTTAGCAGTCCACTGAAGAAAAAGTCAGTGGTGCTAGAAAGAGTTCACTCTGACGTTTGTGGTCCATTTGAGGTGGAGTCCTTAGGCGGAAATAGGTACTTTGTTACCTTCATTGATGAAGCATCTCGAAAGGTGTGGGTTGAGATACTCAAATCGAAATATCAAGTGTTTGAGTACTTCCAGAAGTTTCATGCCATGGTTGAAAGATCAACAGGGAAACAACTGAAGTGCCTTCGTAGTGACAACGGAGGGGAGTACACTTCAAAAGAGTTTCAAGAGTACCTCGCAAGGCATGGTATCCGGCATGAAAGAACAGTTCCTGGCACCCCACAACAGAATGGCATTGCGGAAAGAATGAACCGCACCATTGCTGAACGAGTCAGATGCATGTTGAAAATGGCTAAATTGCCGAAGTCATTTTGGGGAGAAGCTGTAAGAACAGCTTGCTACTTGATCAATCGATCTCCATCGGCACCTCTGAATTTTGAGATTCCAGAGAAGTTTTGGTTAGGAAAGGATGTTTCCTATTCCTACTTGCGGGTGTTTTGGATGCAAGGCTTTTGCACACATCCCAAAGGAGCATAAAACAAAGCTTGAAGATAAAGCAACTCCGTGTATTCTCGTTGGCTACGGGGATCCAGAGTTCGGGTATCGGTTGTGGAATCCTGAATCGAAGAAGATATTCAGGAGCAGAGATGTGGTTTTCCATGAGTCTCAGAATTATGAGAATTTTGGGAGCACTCAACAACCAAAGCAAGCTAGAAATCCAGATACATTAGAAGATGATGGAGATGATATGGCAGATGATGAGGCTGCTGAGCAGGGGGAGCTACCACCTCAGCCTGAAGCTGAAGAAACTCAGCCACGTCGTTCTACAAGAGAACGGAGACCATCAGGAAGATATCTTTCATCCGAGTATATCTTAATTGCTGATGAGGGGGAGCCCGAGACCTTTGAGGAAGTCAAGACTCATAAAGAAAGCAGTTGCTGGCTGAAAGCAATGCAAGAGGAGATGGATTCTTTAAACAAGGATGAAACTTATGAGTTGACTACACTTCCGAGAGAACGAAAGGCTTTGAGGAACAAATGGGTCTTCAAAGTAAAAAGGGATGATGAAAAGCTTGTAAAGTATAAAGCACGCTTGGTTGTTAAAGGCTTTTCATAGAAGGAAGGCATTGATTCCGATGAAATCTTTTCTCCGGTTGTAAAGATGACATCAATCCGAACAGTTCTCAAATTAGCGGCTAACATGGATCTTGAGCTTGAGCAGTTAGATGTGAAAACTGCATTCCTTCATGGAGATTTGAAGGAAGAGATCTACATGCACCAGCCAGAAGGATTTGAAGTGAAAGGGAAGGAGCACATGGTTTGTAAACTCAAGAAGAGTTTATACGGGCTTAAGCAAGCGCCAAGATAGTGGTACAAAAAGTTTGATTCATTCATGAGGAATCATAAGTTCAAGAGAACTGCATCCGATCACTGTGCTTATGTGAAAAGGTTTCCTAATGGTAACTTCATTATCCTGCTGCTTTATGTTGATGATATGTTAGTGGTCGGCCAAGATGCTAACATGATCCGCAAGTTGAAAGAAGATTTGTCCAAGTTCTTTGATATGAAAGACTTGGGCCCAGCAAAACAAATCCTAGGGATGAAGATTGTTCGTGACAGAACAACTCGGAGGTTGTGGCTTTCACAACAGGGATATATTGAACGGGTATTGAAAAGGTTCAATATGGATGATGCTAAACCTGTTAGCATACCATTGGCGGGACATTTTAAACTGGACAAGAAAATGTGTCCGTCAACAGACAAGGAGAAGGAGGATATGGGGGAAGTTCCCTACTCATCCGCAGTGGGGAGTCTTATGTATTCATTAGTTTGTACAAGACCAGATATTGCTCATGCTGTTGGAGTTGTGAGTAGATATCTGTCAAATCCAGAAAGAAAGCACTGGGAAGCTGTTAAGTGGATTCTCAGATATCTTAAGGGCACTTCCGGGTTATGCTTGAAGTATGGACATGGTGAACAAGTCTTGGAAGGTTTTACAGATGCTGACATGGCAGGACATCCAAATGGGATGAAGTCCACGTCAGGGATGCTTTTCACTTTGCGGGGGAGCTATAGCATGGCAGTCGAAGCTGCAAAAGTGTGTTGCACTGTCAACAATCAAACCAGAATATATTGCTTCTTGTGAAGCAGGCAAGGAGCTGGTTTGGTTAAAGCGGTTTCTCCAAGAATTGGGTCTGAAACAGGATAACTTTGAGTTATACTGTGATAGTCATAGTGCTATTGACTTGAGCAAGAATGCTACTTGTCACAGTCGTACTAAGCATATTAATGTACGTTACCATTGGCTACGGGAACAAGTTGAAGATGGGGTGATACAGATAGAGAAGATACACACGGATAAGAATCCGGCTGATATGATGACGAAGCTCGTTCCACGGGAAAAGTTAGAGCTGTGCAAACAGGGCGCAGGTATGGAGTGCAAGTGAAGAGCTGTAAGTTTGGAAAGAGGGGGAGATTGTTAGGTAGCCTACCAAGCCAACCTTTCTTTGCGAAACTCATACCTACCACCACCTACCCCACCCCCACCTACTACATCTTCCCTTCTATAAATACCCCCTCCCCCTTCATTAGTTAAAGACACCAAAACATCTTACTCTTTTCTCTCCTTCATAGCTGCTAGATAGTCCGTCTAGTAGGAAACTTACCTTGTGGTAGTTTCAGGCAGGTCAGAGTAGGGGGCCCTCGTGCTTCTCTCTTCTTTCGTTTCGGGTGAGTTAGTGTGAGAGTTTGGTCGGGTTGTAGCCATCTGGGTCTACAGCATTAGGAGTTCGTCCAGTCATTGCAGCCGCAACAAGGGGAATCCTCCAGGTTATCCGGCCAAGTACCGAAGGGACAGTTCTGTCCAGGTTATTCGGTCCAGTATCGAAGGAATAATTAATCATTGTATTACTATTCAGGTGTACCTCAAGTGTTACTTCGTAAACTTGAAAGAGAATATTGTAACCATTATTATCATTATAGTGGAAACATTCGGAGTTGGTCCCGTGGTTTTTACCTCTTTGGCTTAAGGGGGTTTTCCACGTATAAATCTTGGTGTTCATCTGTCAATATCTGTTATTATTATTGACTGTTATAATCCCCGTATTTAATTTACGCAAAGATAGGAAACGGGAATTCCTAACAAAGGAATCAGAATAATGTTGGTGTTGGTCATTCGGTGGGACTGGAACGGGAGTTTGTAGTTATGGATGAGCCTATTGTTGGTGTCTAATTTGTACTTGGGGGCAAGCTTGCTAAGTTAGTGGTAAATAAGGACATTGTTTCTTCCCATAGCTGATTATAATGGAAAGCTTAAGAGAGTGTGCGATCAATTGTAGATATCAGAACCTTATCCCTTTGGTTACCCCATATATACCTTTGGTTTACTATGTCATGGTGTTATTTACTATCTCATCAGCTTGAGATTTGGTTTAATGGTCTCTGACCCTAGACAATTGTTATCTGATGCTCGATAAATAGAAGTTTCACTGTATTGTATTGCTTGTTATGATACTACAGGCTAATATTGGTTAATACACTGAGAAACTTCTTTTTGAGGAGTGTTAGAACAATCGACCCGCTAGGTTACAAAGAGATATTGTCGTCTGTGACTTGCCTCACTATTTTATTCCTAAATTTTATGATCTGTGAATCTAAAGCTGTTATGATCAAGTATCGCTTAACATAATCGCTACTGCGGCCTTTTATTTTTAACATAATTATCTTAGTTTGTTCCTTCCTTGTTAGCTTGCTTCTTACTAATTGACTGAGCCGTTATGTAAATTTATAACAAGTACTAAATAACATGGGAGGATAGTCCGATATGTTACACATCTCCAGCTAAATGCACATCCTAGGAGTCCAATTCTAACTCTAGGATTGGCAGTTGCGATGGCTATTACCATTGCTCCGTCTATAATCAATGTTACGACTTCATGCCTTTGTTGCACAAGAGAGCCTTATCAATCCAATTGTAGCTGGACTTGATCTTAGAGCAATTCCAATGGTGATAAATGTAAAATGGTTATAGCCATTGCTATAATATGGCATCAAAAAGTGTATTTTGATGCTAAAATAATATTTGCATTCCAATGCTAATTGTATTTTACGACTAACAAATTCCAAATTTAGCAACATTTTATCTAATTATTTCACTTTCATTTAAAGTGGACCCTTACACTTCATATTTCTAGTTAATTAATTATGTGACAGGAATGATTATAGTTATCTTTGTTTCTAAATATACAACCAAGTATCCATCTAAGAATAGCTATGCATTGGAGTTGAACTTTTGATTTTAATTCTATGTAGGGCTGTCAAAAAAATCCGAAAAATCCGATATCCGACCGAAAAATTCGATACCGAATCCGAAAAAACGGATAATATCCGTATTCGAAAGAAAACGGATATTATTCGTATCCGAAAATAGCGGATACGGATATAGGCACATCCGTATTCGAAATATCCGATATCCGAAAATTTATAAATGTATATATATATATATATATATGTTTACTTTTTAGGATATATAATTTATAATAAATAATTTAATATTTATAATATATTATTTATGTATTAATATTTAATTATTTAATTCATTAATAAGTAAAGATATTAAATAATTAATTATTTAATTATTTAATTATTTAATTTGTAATTAATGAATTATTTAATTCATTAATAAGTAAAGATATTTAATTATTTAATTCATTAATAAGTAAAAAATTGTTATTTTTTAATTTTTTTAAATGATTCGGATATTCGAATATTCGGATTTTCAGATTTTCGGAGATATTCGGATTTTTTAAAAAATCTCAAAATTCGGATATTCGGATTCGGATATTATCCGTACGGATAATATCCGTCGGATTCGAATTCAAATATAATTTTCTAATATCCGTCGGATTCGGATACGGATTCGGATAGTAATTTCGGATTTCGGATTCGGATATAGGCAGATTCGTATCCGAAATATCCGTTTGACAGCCCTAATTCTATGTTATAGCTATACGACTAATTATAGTTATGCATTCAACTTGTTCTTATATGGAATACCAACTATTGGACTTAAAGTAAGTCCATTGTGGTGTTAAAAGTGATAAGTGTGGTGTTAAACTTGATGCTACATCTTTAATATAGCATCCAAGAAAAAAAATTCACTTTAATGGGTGCCATGTGAATGCAAAATAGCAAAATCTTTTATCTGATGCTAAACATAAAATCAAATATAAATGTATAATTATCACATAAAAATGCAAATGAGAAAATAAGCAACTAATGTAATAGTACATAAACATAATTCTGCGTTCTTTCGTTAAACTTAATAATCGTGCATTTTAAAATTAGGTAGTTTAAATATAATTTAATTGGGTCAGGTTTTCCATAGAATTCTTAGAACTAAATTACATATTTTTCTATAGAACATAATACTTTTTCTATTAAATAAATAAAAGTAACTTTTTTGCATAATAAAATTTTATACTTTTTGTATATTTAATGACTTGACGGTATACGGATCCAGTTGATTTATTCAGTACTTATTCAGAGTTTCATTCCAAAACAGTTGTAAAATTAGAATATGGATCAACTCAAATATTGCTCATAATTTTTTTTTTTAATAATTTCAAAAATTATTAAACATCAAGAATCAAGAATTTCAAAGCTTGCTGCTTCATCTATTTCCAAGAGATTCACTTGCAAAACTCACCCAACTCTGAACCGAAATGCTTCCTTTTCCAGTCTTGTAGGTTTGAAATCACAAATTTCTTCGAAAAATGGATACACAAACTACCCCAACAATCTATATCTTGTAAAAAACTACCACAACTCTGGTGTTCATAAATGGTACAAAAATATACTACCTGGAACACCAAAAAAACCTTCTTCACCTGGGGGTCGGTTTGTAATTTACAAGAAAATTATAATTTTCCTTGTTTCTCTTCTTACTGTCCAAGTTACTTTCTTGGCCTATATGTTTTCTGAAAAAATACCTTACACCAACAGAACCCACATTGTGGTTGCGCCACCATCTTGGGATAAAATGTTTGGAGATATCATTTTTGAGGGAATGTGTTTGTGTAAAACACTTTCGGAGGAACACCCGGATAGTGTTCGGGTTAAGATGATTGGAGAACAGATTGTTGAGGCATTAGAGAGTGATTTGAAAGCTATGAACAATCAAAATGTTAGGGTTGATCATTTGGTAAGATTCACATGGAAGTTTATAGTTGTGGATGACCCTATTTTTACTGCTCATTCTATAGCTGGTGGGAAGATTTTTGTGAATACAGGTTTGCTTAAAAAACTTGAATCAGATGCAGAGATTGCTACTATCATTGGGCATGAGGTATACAACTTTCACATGTTTATTTCATCAAGAGAAAAGTTTTTAATACATGTTTTTCACTTATTTATTACATTTAAGAGAAAAGTTTCAAGAGGTTTATAATACTAGATTATAATCTTTTTTTAATCATATGCATGTTCTGCTGTTCTTTGTTTTTGTTTCAAATGCATTGACTCAAATCTTGAGTTGTGTTTGTATATTTAGGGTGATTTATACATTATAGATTTTTGTTAAAAACTTTTGATGGGCTCTTTAATGTGCCCCTTTATCTTTTCGCTCTTCTTCCTGAGCCTTCCGAAGGTCGGGACTGCTTAGCCTTACTGGTTGTTGTGACTATCGTTTGTTTATGTATAAATTGAATTTATTACGTTACTTGAGGTTGCTACACAGCGTTCAAAGACTAACAAATATGTGTGTATGTGTCTCCAAGAAACTACCTTAGACATTCATCAGTGCTAGTAATTTATTACTTATAATGAGTCTTGCTTGTTAATCATAAGTTTAACTGGATTAGGTTGGACATACTGTGGCAAGGCATATAGCTAATAGAAATAACATGCGGATGCTTGTTTTCAATACAATAGCGGTATTTGGGATGGCTGAATCAAAAATGAAGATGGTTGACCACATTCCTCATGGTGTCTCAAAATGGCTTAGAGTTCTCTTTCAATATCCTAGGTGGCGGAGGTACCTTATTATGCAAACAAAGTTAATGTTATGTTTTGATCATTGATTATGCTTTACGAGTTTTGATGACTAATAATTTCTTAATTTCTGTTCTGACTTGTGCAAAATTAATGTTTCATTACATAGATTCGTTTGACAAGTGAATTCATTTAAACTAGCCAAAACAATTCTACCTGTTAATCTTTATGGCATGATAGGGAGCACAGGTTGATTTGCGTAATTTATATCCATAATTGTCTTAATCATATAGCAATTTTAGTGATACATGGAGTGTGTTTACGGACATTTGCTTTAAGAAAATGGTTTGTAAACTTAAACTCAAATACTAATTTGCGCCAGTCAGTTGACAGTGCCCTGTTCAGTTTTCCACCCTCACTCTCTCTCTCTCTCTCTGAATTTTTTTGTCAGCGAACTGCTTTTTTATAGTCATCTATGGGGTATATGAGTATATATGAGGTATTTGGATCCCAGAGTTAAAAAATGATTATAAGGAGTCAAGGGTGTTGATAATGAGAGGAGAAGAGTGAAACTGTGTGAATATACTGCTTCATTGGGGAGAGTGCACCTCGCCACTAGGCACCTCTCATTCTCTCTGGCTATAGCACGCTTAACTGCAGGAGCCACAAGCTCAACTGGTTTTTTGTGTAGCCCTCATGCTTTACACTATTAGTTTATATAAATTGGCTTACATATGTAAATATGAATAAATAATGTTGAGCATGATCACTATGAATTCCCTTTGTAATTAGGCAAGAAAGTGATGCAGATGACATTGGGTTGCTTCTAATGGCATCAGCTGGCTATGATCCTCAAGCGGCGCCTAAGGTGTATGAAATATTTGAGACTCCAGGAAGTGATTTTTATAAAGTGCATCCCTCTGGAAAGAATAGAGCCAAGAAACTGGCCAGCGGAAAAGTAATGAAAGAAGCAAAGTCTATGTACTCGAAAGTTATTGAGACAAGGTATATATAAATGGCATCTTTCTGTCTATATATGCAAAACTTTAATGCACGTTTTGACCGACTAATCACATTTTTATTTGGAATCTGGATAAAAGTATCTACTTTACAAATGCCAGAGTTTAACATTTTTCTTTATCTGGTTGCCTGTTTTTTCTGTTCATGTAGGAAGATGATTGACCTTAAAGATCGTTGATTCTGATGCTAGTATGATCGTGTTAAATGTAGCTAACGGAGGACCTT
Source organism: Saposhnikovia divaricata (assembly GCA_036435485.1). NCBI lineage: Eukaryota > Viridiplantae > Streptophyta > Magnoliopsida > Apiales > Apiaceae > Saposhnikovia > Saposhnikovia divaricata. The sequence goes on from JAZHRN010000131.1 coordinate 21,993,135, forward strand.
GATCGCTGATTCAAACAACTGAGGATGTATCACAATATCTAATTATCTGACAAGTAGTTCAGCGGAGATTACTTATTTCTGGTGGCCTTGTTTTGAAAGAACTAACCAATGGGAAGTGTATTGCTCAGACCCTGTGTGGCTGTGTGGAAAATCAGAATTGTTTGTGCACGTCGAACTTCGGTATTTTGAAACATTTGGCTTCAATGTTCAATGTTAAGGTGACACAATATGCAAGGCAAGAGTATACTGTAGCTGTACACATACCTCACATGCAGTTTATTGTTGTTGCTGATTTTCTTCAAACTTTACTATAAATTTACTCTTCTTTTCCTTCTAAAAGATCAAGAATGTGGTAGACACGACTAACATTACTTGCTTCTCTTTGTTCACCCCTGAAAAACAGTTAACTCTAAATCGAAAGCGTTCATTTTCCAATCTTTTGGGTCGGAAGCCTTCATTTTCCAATCTGTTGGGTTTGAAATCACCACCCATTTTTTCAAAAAATGGATACAAATAGCATTATTGTGAACAATTATAACAAGTTTCATGATACATACTGATACTAGTATCATCATCCAAGACCTTTTTCTTCATCAAGGGATTGGGGTATATTGGAATTTCATCCTTTTCCTTCATCACTGATAAAATACCTTATGCCAATTGAATCCACATTGCGCTTGTGCCAGCATACATGGACACAGCTATTGGGTACGGGTACGGTTGAGCATACTTTTTGAGAAACACCTGGATATTGTTCGGGTACGGTTAAGTTGATTGAGGACAGATTGTCATGGCATTAACGTGATTTGAATGAGGAATCAGACTAATGTTAGTGTTGGTCATTTGGTGGGACTGGAATGGGAGTTTGTAATTGTGGATGAGCTTATTATTAGTGTCTAATGATGTACCTGGTAGGAAGCCTGCTACGTACATAGGTTTGCCAGAGCAACTTGAATCAGATGTAGATATTGCTAAGTTGAGTGGTAAATAAAGACATGTTTTATAGTGGAAAGCTTAAGAGAGTGTTGGATCAATTCTAGATTTTAGAACCTTATAATCCCGGATGTACATTTGATTTGGTTAAAAGGCTGATTCGATTTGTTGTTAATTAAAATAAATCTTATGATCAAGTTAAGATTAGTTTATCAAGCATGGATCCTCTTCCTTCAGTTAATAAGGTCTATCACATGCTTAATCGAATCATGAAACAAAATAGCTTGAAATTGTAATGACTGTTAAGAATATTACTCCTAGCTTCAAGACGTTTGCAAATCAGAGAAAGGATTATACGGACTTCAAGAGGATGTAAATGGCTAAGGTGTGTAATCTCTGCAAAATGAGAGGCCCATGTTAAGAAACACTGCTTCAAGAAAATTGGTTATACTGAATGGTATAAAGGCAAGGGAAATCAGGTTTTTAAAGGTTTGTCGGAAGTGTACAACCTGATTCTTGTCCAAATCTACTCTGATACTCGCCCTTTCCTTTTCTTTTGGAAACGATACTTGGATAATCACCTTTGGATATTGAATCAAGTAGTGCCAGATGTACCAAGTTAGGTACCAAAATTTGTTACCAAATGTCATGACACTAATTACTTGTCATTTTGGGATGTTTTAATTGGATGGTCCTGGCGGACCCATTACAATTATAACCAATCAAAATAATGTCAAATCAATTGGTAACAATTTTTGGTACCCAATTTGGTACCTCTAACATTTTTCTTTTATACACGGTCCTCGCCTTTGGATATTGAATCAAGTAATTTTACACACGGTCCTGCTAATGCACCAACTTACACACATTTCATGTCTCCAACATTTCATGAAGTGTGCATGATATGCATATTGGTGTTAGGTGAATGGGGGATCCCACGGAACTATATGATTTTATGGATACTAGCGAGCACGGTTAATTATCAATTATCTTAAATTTTTAATTTTTATTTTTTAATAAAATCATTTATTATATTCTTTCAATTAAATAATTTAATGACATTTACTTAGTTTGATATTAATATTTTTTTTTAAAAAAAATCATGTTTTAGTTGATCATAATTTAATTATCAATAATATTTGTAAGATCTGGATCAAGAAAGAAAGTAAACACTAAAAGAGAATTGAAGAACCATTATTAGTCATTGGATTACTTCTAAGTCAATATAATTGTCAACCAAATATGAATTGTCTCTAAATTATATATTTTGTATTTTTGGACAACTTTGTCCCTGATCTATATATAATAATATATAAATAAAGTGTCACGCTCTAGTGAAAACACATATTAACATGAGAATAGTGAGAACATAATTGTTCTGCAGCAAAACAATACAAAAATAAAAATGTGAAAAATATTCAGAACAATTGTTCTGCACTTTTTAAAGGAGTGCGTATAAATTGTTCTCACTTGAATCATGCCCAATATATAAATTATTATGAAATTTATATAAGAGTTCTTAGTTTCTCCGTTTAAGGAATCTGCAAGGAACATGACCCAATATTTATAATTCATTATAATATATGTTAACCGTCATAAAAGTATAGAGGTCCGGTAATATAAGAGTAGATATATTATTAATTGCATTTATTATTAATCTATTATAGATACTTTTTAAATATTAATTAATGGAGCCTGAAGTTGTATATAATACTATTTTCTCGACTTTTATTTCGATTGTTAGTTAATAGACTTGTAGTATAAAATTTCACTATTAAATTAAATTAATATTTAATATTATTATTTTAATTAAGTGAATTTATATGACTTCACTCTGGTAATATAAGAGTAGCTATATTATTAATTGCATATATACATATGTAATACTTTCGACATAAAATAGATATTCATCAAATCATTATTTAAATTATTGGTAGCATTTTCTCACATACTAATATAATTAAGTAATATTTTTAAATAACATATATGGTTTTTCAAACTAATTTATTAAATATATGAAGGTCATTAAAAACATGAAAGATTAGAGCATAAAAAATTTGTCATTAGAAAAAGAATTTATCTAACATAAATGTGTTGAGATGTTTCTTATGGATGTTAATTTTAATTACCACATATTAAAAAGTTTCAACATAATTTAAAATTTTAATTTTCGTTTGTTATTATTTCGTAATTGTAAATGATTTTTTTTTAACATGTACTCTACATATCATTATTATTATTTTTCGGATCATAAAGTCATTATTTGATTATATGAATTTAGAAACTCAAATTTAGTCCTCAAATATGAAAATTTAATAATATTTTTGTAATGTATCATGCATGATTTGATGATATTAAGTCATATAAATTTGATAACACTTTCGATTATAATATTCGTAATGTTATCTACATTAAAGAGTAAAATATTTTATATATTATTTTTTTATTTTTATTATATTTAATAACATAATTGAAAGTAAACTAATATTTTTTTGTATAAATAGGAAATTAAACTAATTATAATTTAAAATATACATTAAAAATATTAAATAACAAAACTGATGTGGAATAAAAACTAGGGTGTATTTATTGCGTATTGAATGCTCGGGTTAAGGAGAGCTTCGAGCTTTAATGGCTGATCAAGTATTTCGTGACTTAACTCAGGTCCTCACAAGATGCCTATGTATCTTGCAGTTATCAAGAATCAAGCCAAAAAACGTAGTTCTGTTTGTGTGGAATCATATCCTTATATAGGTGATAGGTCCATAAATAATCATATTTTTAATACCTATTTTATGTCCATTTTCGTAATTTTATTAATTAATAAATTGTTTCATTTTGTTTTGTAGGAAAATAAATAAAAACAGTTTTCAAGCAGGAAAAGGTGCAAAAAAGGGAAAGGAGGTGGAAAATACTTGAAGTCAAGGAAACTAGAGGGAAAATCGATTACTTATCGGAGAAGAAAAGGAAATTGAAGAAATTATATTCAAGATTGGATTGTAATCAAAGGGCCCAAACCCAATATTTTCCCTTATATATTTGGCCTTCTCCCTTGTAATTGAGACACCTATTTTAGATTCGATAATTTGGAGTAGGATAATTTTATTTTTGTTCAACCCTTTATCTGTATTTTATTCAACACTTTTGTTTCGTTAAATAATTTTCCGGCGAGCTTTCGTTAAAATTGTTCGGTGGTGCTTTCAGTGACAGGGAGCATTCTTATCTCTTTGTTTTAATATTAAACTTGTTTGATTCCTTTTATCGCATGTTTTGTGTTTCTAGTGTAAGTTCACGTGCCATTCTTTAATACATGTTTTTAGCTTAATTTAATAATTGTTTATTAATTACATGGTTTAAATATTACTTAATTTTAATTGTAATCATGCGTAGCTAAATTTCTTACCCTAGGATGAAGATGAAGTTAATTTAATTGCTTTTGATTTCTTCTCGATCCTATTAATTGATTTTCATAATTTTTCTTGGTGCTTAATTGTTCAATTGACAAAGTGATTTTGATATATTATTGTTACCGGATTTATTTTTCATAGCCTATGCTTGCTCCTTGAAGTTTTGATAGGTTATTGTTAGATAACAAGTTTCATAGTATATGCTTGTCTCGTTAATTGATATATCTTATTGGTGAAGGAAAGATAATTGATTTTAGGACGAGTTGATATTAATTGTGATTGATTAACGGATTCGGATTCCTAGGTTTTCCATATTATTTGATAATCTTTGCTAATTAGGTTAATTAAAACTCATCTCAAACCTATTTGTCTAGTTCGCCTGATTTAATTATTAGGGTTTTGAAAATTCGTAGTCTTTGTGGATCGACCTGTAATTGCTACAACTAACCACTGTGCGCTTGCAGTTATTTTACACATCAAGTTTTTGGCGCCGCTGCCGGGGACTATTGGTAATTTTCTTTCCTTGATATTAATTCTTCGGATTAGTTTCTTGTTTTCTTTTGTTTGTTTTTTTAGGGAATTGTGAAGCGGAGAAAAGCTTGGACAAAAAGATCGCTAGAAGGCCTCGCTGTCTCTTTTGAAATTTTTAGAAGCGCTTTTCGGTATTCCGTATCACCTCTCTCTATTTTTCTTTCTTTCTCATTATTGAAAAAAACACAAAAAAAATTAAAAATTCAGAAAACCCAAAAATATTAGTTAGTTAATTGTTTGTTAAAAACCAGTTTGCTGCATCATTCATTCTCTCGCATAGGATCACATCATCTAGATTTCTTTATTGTATTTATTGCTTTCCATCTTTTAATTGTGGTGATTGCTGGAGGAAAGAGGTACGTACAATTTAGAATAGAACACGTAGTGTAGTGCATCCATAAGTGTTTATTTTCTTGTTCTTTGTGTGTTGCATCATTTAATAAATCTTAAGGGTGCCACCCAATTACAAGATAAGGTGAGGGATTTCATCACCCTTTACTTGGCCCACAAATCATTAATTCGTTCATCTGCATACCCCTTTCCTTAATAAAACTAAGTAGACGTTGGCCCCTAGGATCTCGCGCTCAACTAGGAAGAGAATCTAGGAGGAACAAATCACTAAGTATTCTTTCGTTTGGTGTCTAGGCAAGCGTGACGCTTACCTGGCTATTTTGGATTGGTGTCTAGAAAGGTGTTTAGCCTCTTGGCAATGCTTGCACCTGCCTGGCCAGTCAGGACGAATGCTTTTTGAGTTGTGACTTTTAGTAGTATCTTATTGTTAGGAGCAAGGTCTAGGTTTTTTTTTAGGATAATATAGATTTTTCTTTTTAATTTTCCATTTTTTTTAGGTGTTTACTTATAGATATTGTCTACTACGTGCTTAATTGTTTACTTCTCTTGTATGCAAAGTGCTTGGGTTCGAGACACTTCATCTAGATTAGTAAGACAAACCAATCTGTCATCTCCTAAAGTTGTAAGGCAACTTGAGTTTTCTTCACCCACTAGAATTGAGTCAAAAGAATTAGAAGTTCGACCCGTAGTCATGGCTATTTCACTTAAAGACCGTTGTTACCCCGCTCGTACCGCTCAACCCTCATGCATAGTCTTACCCGCAGTAACCGTGAATAACTTTGAAATCAAACATCATAACATTAGCATGTTACCTAGGTTTGCTGGGGTAGAGGGAGAGGATCCATATCTTTTCATTCGAGAGTTTGAGGAAGTGTGTGCATTGCAGAAACTTCAACAATTGAGTGAGGATTCCATTAGGCTCAGGCTTATTAATTTTGCTTTGAAAGAAGATGCTAAACAGTGGTTATACAGTCTACCCGTTAATTCTATTTCCACATGGGAGGGATTTGTTGCTATCTTTCTTAAAAAATATTTTCCAAACCATAAGGCAAACAGACTTAGGAATGAAATCAACCAATTTCAACAAAATCGGAATGAGTCTTTTTGGAAATATTTTGATAGATTTAAAAAGTTTTTGTCTAAATGTCCTCAACATGGTATAGAAAAATGGAGACTTTGCAAAATTCTTTATGAAGCCTTAGATAGTCAAACCACTGCTTTGTTAGAGTCTATGTGTAATGGTAAGTTTATGGACAAAGATGAAGATGAAACTTGGCAATTTTTTGAGGAGTTAGTTGAAAGAACAATGTTGTGGGAGTCAACTAGGGAACCTAATCAGGAAGCTGAAAAATCTAACTCATCTAAGGGCTTACACACAGTTGGTAATTCTATTGCAACTGAAGCTAAGTTAGCTACACTCACTAGACGTCTAGAAGCCTTAGAAACCAACAATGCGTCCTCTCAAATGTCTCTCTGTGCAAACTGTAGTTCTCCTAATCATGTGGTAGAGAATTGCCCTGAAATTGAACAAGTCAATGCCATGTTTCAACCTAGAGTTAGGAATGATCCTTGTGCACCCACATACAATCCTGGTTGGAAGAGTCACCCAAATTTCTCATGGAATCAAGGTCAATATAATCAGTACAATCAAAATCCTCAACCTACTTTTCAAAAGCCCAATCCTGGTCCATACACAACTCAAAATCCTAATTCATATCCACCTCAAAATCTTGGTCATTATCCAAACTCGATCCCCATGAATCCTCCTGGTTTTAGTGAATCTGATAAGAAATTGAATTATTTAGAAAAGAGTATGGAGGCATTACTCAAATCTCAACAATATTTCATGCAAGTTATGACCCAAGATAGGTAGTTACTAAATTCTAACACTCAAGCCATATCTAAGCTAGAGCTCCAAGTCAGTCAATTGGCAAACACAATCAGTGAGAGAGAGAAAAATCGATTTCCTAGTCAACCCGAGATTAATCCTAAATTTCATCCAAATCAAAAGTCTCATGAAAATGTAAATTCTGTTATCTCTCTAAGGTCTGGTAATCAATTCAACAATCATGTTGGTGTCAATACTCAAGAAGAAGATAAGCTAACATCTGAACCAAATCCTTTACTCTTGAATCCTAGTCTTAAACAATCTTCAAATCCCGAGAGTTCTGAAGTAGATAAAGCTGATGAGTCATCACCATCCGATGAACCACCTTCGAAACCCCACTCTGATGTGTCTAATGAAAAAGTCTTTAAGCCGAAAGCCCCGTTTCCTCAAAGACTTACTTCAAACAAACAATCTGCTCAGTTAGATAAGATTTTAGAAGTCTTTAAGCAAGTCAAGATTAACATTCCTCTTTTAGATGCGATTCAACAAGTTCCCTCTTATGCTAAGTGTCTAAAAGATTTATGTACTCGTAAAAGAACCACTCATGTTCCTAAGAAAGCTTTCCTTACATCTCATGTCAGTTCTATTTTGTCAAATCAAATCCCTGTGAAGTATAAGGATCCTGGTTGTCCTACCATCTCTTGTGTCATAGGTGATACTTTCATTGATAAAGCTTTACTTGATCTAGGAGATAGTGTAAATCTTCTTCCATTATCTGTCTATCAAGCCTTGGGTTTAGGTGAACTTAAGAAGACTAGTGTCACTCTTCAATTAGCTGATCGTTCTGTTAAAACTCCAAAAGGTATAGTGGAAGATCTGTTGATTAAGGTTGGTGATTTTGTCTTCCCCGTCGATTTTGTGGTTCTAGAAACCGAACCAGTCAAAAATCTCAAAAATCAAATTCCTATTATTTTAGGAAGGCCTTTTCTTGCTACCTCTAATGCTTTGATTAACTGTAGGAATGGTTCGATGAAACTCACTTTTGGAAACATGACGATAGATCTTAATGTCTTTAATGTAGGAAATCAACCTAATGAGCTTTTTGAACAACCTGTAGGAGTTAATTTGATTGATGAGGTTGTTTCGTGGTCAACTCTTGAGGATAGTTCAATTGAGTCTTTTCTTGAGGAAGATGTTTTGTTAGAGTATGAGAGTAATAAAGAACTTCATGAGCTTTATAGAAATTTTTCTTCTGATGAGATGTTAGATGAATTGAATGCCATTTGTTCTAAGCATGAAACCCAACTTGAGGATAGTTCTTTTGATCCTAAGTCCATTGTTAAGACTTTTGTTGGTGAGCCACCCACTTTCGGTCCTAATCCGTCTTTTTCCACTCTTGATCAGTCTTTGGTAGTTGATAATGAAACTTATCATGTTCTTTCTTGTGACTTAGTTCATGACCAAGAATTTCAAGTGATTAATTTGCTTAAACAACATAAAGAAGCGTCTAATTGGTCTATGAATGATGTTAGGTGTATGAGTTTCATTTTGGTGTGTGATCATACTTCTCTAGTGGATAATGATGTTTTTGTGGGTGAGTTTCACATGTGTGTTGATTGTGTTACGAATGTTATTTTCCCTCGATCTGGTATAGGTTAATATATATGTTCATAATGTATCTCCCATATAGTCAAGTGTAGGTATGGGGGAGTTTGTGTGTGTGTGTGTGTATATTTTGTGTTTTTGTGTGTGTGTTATAGGTAGTTATGTATCTCCATCAGCCTTATCAGGTATTCTCGTCCTTTTACTTTGTCATTTTTTCTCATTTGCATACATTGAGGACAATGCATGATTTAGATATGGGGGAGGGATTTAGTAGTATTATTATTAAAAAAAACCCCAAAAAATTGAAAAATGAAAAAAATACAAAAATAATTCTAGCCTTGTGAAATGATTACTTGTTAAAAGTTAGCTTAATGCATCCTTACATGCTATAGTACTCTTGTGTTTCTGAAGCTTTTGATTGAGAAGTGATTTGCTAAGTTCTTGTGCACACACATACACTAGCAAGTTGAAACTAGTAGACTTATAGAATGTTGTAAGTAATTAAAAGGACATGAATATGTGCAAGAAGATTTGGTTTCCATGCTTTGAGTACAAGTAGGTGCATTAAAGAGATTTTTGCTTGGGATTGATTATGTTTACCACCAAGTGAGATTTTGAGCCTATATGCATATCTTTTGCATTTTATATTCGTTTGCTTGAGTGTCCACATGTTATTTGCATTCCTAGCACTTGTTTGAGACCTTTCTTAAAATGCATGACATTATTTGATGATAAGATGATAAAGGCATTTAGGAATAACATATTATTATCCAAATTACCACACCCTTTATATATGATCAATTAGTTACCCCTTTGAGCTTAATCCTATTTTTTCGGTGACACACCACATTATTTGCCTGGACTTTTTTTTTTCTTGTGCAGCCTTACGTATATTTGATCCCAATTGTCAAAGGCTAGTCGGAAGTTGAGGGAGTAATAAGGTGTGTGAGATGGGGTTTACTTTTGTTCATTAATTTTAAGGAAATATTGGATTTTGTTGCTTACTTGTTAGTCGTTCAAGAAATTTTTGAAGAAGGATTGTGGTTGCGTATATATTTATCTTAGCTCTCCAGAAAAAAAAACAAGAAAAAAAAATGAAAAAAAAAGAAGAAAAAAAAGAAAAAAAATCATATGAGAGCATAATTATGTTTCTGTGTTTTTGTGAACCTTCTTCATTCACTAGTCAAGCAGTTTGTTGGAAGAAAATTAGAAATCCATGTATGGGGAGAAAGTATGGTGTTGTGTATGATATATTATGGATCCTACTAGCTTTTGACACTTCACCTTATTTGGCCTTACTTGACATACCTTGTCCTTAGCCCCGTTACAACCCAAATAAAGACCTTTTGATTATCATCGTTAATGTATGTTGTGTTAAAGTTAGATTGATACCAAATCTCAAGCATGCTTATGATTTTGTTGGAATGGAGTGATACACTTACCCTTGTTCTTGAGTGAATATTCTTTTGTGAGTGAAAGGTGAGTTGTTGCTTATTTTTGCATATGAGATCCCAAGTTTTGACTCTAAGGTGTACTCTTGTGGGCTTAGCATGGTTACCAACTTATTTTTACACTTGACATGGATTTTTGAGTACCTATGCATATTTCTTTGAGTAGACTATGTGAATACTTGCACCTTACACACCAAGACATTGCAAATTCACTTTGATTTCTTAAGTTGATGTAGCATGAGATGACTTGTATGTGTGGTGTTGCATTGAGCAATCTTTTACATGAGCTAGATGGATTTTGTGGGTACATTCACTATAGGCCCTCACGAGACCTCACTCGTCCACTAGGGCTGCCTAGGGGTTTAAAGGGCTTGTTGCATATGCCAAATGCAACCGTGATCACCTACGGAAGTGGTATTATATATTAGATAGTATTTTATTATATATTTTTCTCGAGGACGAGCAAAAGATAGGTATGGGGACATTTGATAGGTCCATAAATAATCATATTTTTAATACCTATTTTATGTCCATTTTCGTAATTTTATTAATTAATAAATTGTTTCATTTTGTTTTGTAGGAAAATAAATAAAAACAGATTTCAAGCAGGAAAAGGTGCAAAAAAGGGAAAGGAGGTGGAAAATACTTGAAGTTAAGGAAACTAGAGGGAAAATTAATTACTTATCGGAGAAGAAAAGGAAATTGAAGAAATTATATTCTAGATTGGATTGTAATCAAAGGGGCCAAACCCAATATTTTCCCTTATATATATGGCCTTCTCCCTTGTAATTGAGACACCTATTTTAGATTCGATAATTTGGAGTAGGATAATTTTATTTTTGTTCAACCCTTTATCTGTATTTTATTCAACACTTTTGTTTCGTTAAATAATTTTCCGGCGAGCTTTCCTTAAAATTGTTCGGTGGTGCTTTCAGTGACAGGGAGCATTCTTATCTCTTTGTTTTAATATTAAACTTGTTTGATTCCTTTTAGCGCATGTTTTGTGTTTCTAGTGTAAGTTCACGTGCCATTCTTTAATACATGTTTTTAGCTTAATTTAATAATTGTTTATTAATTACATGGTTTACATATTACTTAATTTTAATTGTAATCATGCGTAGCTAAATTTCTTACCCTAGGATGAAGATGAAGTTAATTTAATTGCTTTTGATTTCTTCTCGATCCTATTAATTGATTTTCATAATTTTTCTTGGTGCTTAATTGTTCAATTGACAAAGTGATTTTGATATATTATTGTTACCGGATTTATTTTTCATAGCCTATGCTTGCTCCTTGAAGTTTTGATAGGTTATTGTTAGATAACAAGTTTCATAGTATATGCTTGTCTCGTTAATTGATATATCTTATTGGTGAAGGAAAGATAATTGATTTTAGGACGAGTTGATATTAATTGTGATTGATTAACGGATTCGGATTCCTAGGTTTTCCATATTATTTGATAATCTTTGCTAATTAGGTTAATTAAAACTTATCTCAAACCTATTTGTCTAGTTCGCCTGATTTAATTATTAGGGTTTTGAAAATTCGTAGTCTCTGTGGATCGACCTGTAATTGCTACAACTAACCACTGTGCGCTTGCAGTTATTTTACACATCAATAGGTGTTGAGAACCCTAGGATCAGAATAGAATTAGGTGTCTTGGTGGGCAAGCCACAACTTAGGCCCAATTCTAGATCCTTCCAGATGGAAGGTGGATAAGTACTGAATTTTTATGTCTTGGAGGTTACTCCAAAGATTATTTGATTTCATTTTGGAGTCAATAACGGAGTCTTTTATTTGGCTGATTTAATTGCTACGAAATTATTATCATTAATCAGGGTTTTGGGCCTCATAAATGGGCTTTGACCTTGGACCATCCTGGGTTCATTTAATGTGTCATTAAATGTATTTTTAGGGCTTATTTCCATCCCATATCATTTGCCCCCCCAACTTTTAAGAAAACTGATCAGGTTTTCTTGGAAGTTAAGGTTTAGGTACACTAGTGTTTCACAGGTTTCACCATGAATGTAAAGTGTGGATTGACCTACACATTTAGGGCGATTCACCTTACCGAGGCTAAGCAACCATATTTGTGTCTTACGGAAAGTTATTAACAATTTCCTAACACTTTTCTCATACTCACAGGTATTTTATTATTTATCACAAATATTTTGGACCCCTAGCTTTTGGAGACAAGTTTGTATTTTCCTGGAGTTTTTAGGAACTTTTCTTCCCAAATTTTCCAAAAAAATACCATTCATACAAAAAAAATCCAAGTAATGCTGAATATTTTCGACCAGGAATCCTGGTCAAACTCGATCAGGATCCTGGTCGAATTAAGGGCTGTTTTAGCATCCTGATTGAAGGCTTTTCGATCAGGAATCCTGATCGAATTCGATCAGGATCCTGGTCGAATTGAGACCTGTTTTCACACTCCGGTCGAATTCGATCAGGATTCTGGTCGAATTAAGGTCCATTTCTACATTTCGGTCGAAGACTTTTCGACCAGGATTCATGGTCGAATTCGATCAGGATTCTGGTCGAATTAAGGTCCATTTCTACATTTTGGTCGAAGACTTTTCGACCAGGAATTCTGGTCGAATTCAATCAGGATTCTGGTCGAATTAAGGTCCATTTCTACATTTTGGTCGAAGACTTTTCGACCAGGAATCCTGGTCGAATTCGATCAGGATTCTGGTCGAATTAAGGTCCAATACTTTCTCGGGGCCTTAACATTTTATTGGGCATCATAACTACAATAAGCTGGGCCCAATTATTTTTAGGCTAAACTAACGTGCTTTTTTGAGCTGGGCCTTTGACTTTTAAGGGTCCTAGTCTAATCGACCAGGATTCTAGTCGAATTAAGGGTCCTTTTGTCATTCTGCTAGAAGGCTTTTCGATCAGGAATCCTGATCGAATTAAGGCCACTTCTAGTGTTCTAATCGAAGGTTATTCGATCAAAATTCTTGGTCGAATTCGATGTGAATCCTGATCGAATTAAGGCCATTTTTGACACTCTGCTCATAGCATTTTCGATTGGAAATCCTGATCGAAATCAATCACAATTTTCGTCGAAAATTCAAATTTCATGAGCCCTATTTTTGGCCTGAAGTATTTCGGGCCATTTGGGCCTATTTTGTCCTTAATTTATTTTTTATTTATTTCATAAACATCACCTTTCTATGTTAGGTTCTAGTTTATTCTAGAACCTTCTTCTTTTTGGGGCTTTGGGCCTTTAATGGGCCTTTACCGGCTATCAACAGTTAAAGGCGATTTTCGGCGAAACTCAAAAGGCATTTTCCGGCGACTATTCCACCATTTTCTGGATTCCTTCGAAGATCCTTCAAAACTTCTGGGTTTTTCTTTGCATCTTCATCTTTTTCGACCATTTTTTTTGGGTTCAAGCATTCTTACTTTGAAGAAAATGGGGGATAAAGCAGCTCAACGTTTGGTGAAAATGAATTCTGCATCCAAAAGAGGTAATGATATCGACATTCACTCCTCTTATATGAGTTTAAGTGATATGATTAACACTCGTGGGGATGAATACCCTAGCCTATCAGAACTCGATGCTTATAATTGCTGTAATAAATTTCACGATGAGGATAGTGTTCGTAGCTTTAATAAAAATTATAACATTAAGTCCCCGCTTAAATTGGTAATGACTGGGCCTGGCGACAGGCCTTGCCATTGGAGGCCCAATGCACTTTACGTTTTTAGGGATGCCCTTGTAGCTGGGCTTAGGTTTCCTTTTCACAGTTTTATTCCAACCTTATTGGCCGATGTTCAAATCAGCCCATGTCAATTGCCACCCAATGCCTGGCGATCAATTCTCTGTTTCATGGTTTTATGTCTAAGGAAGAAATTCCCACTTACTGTCCCCCTCTTTAGGAAGATTTTTCAATTTTACAATAATTCTAGCAACTAACCGGGTTGGGTCTACATTAGACAAAGGCCCAAGATTCCACATATCTTTAATGGGTACTCGGTAGTTGACAATAACCCCAAATGGAAGGAAGAATTTATGTACTTGTTATGGGAAGGGGGTGATTGGGGCACCCTTTTCAGAAAATCATTTGGGAAAGTAGCCGATGGCAATCCCAACAAAATCGTGCTTAATACTGAAGAACAGGCTGCCTATGATGAGCTTACTAAAGATAACGGTCAATCGCTGTGCTGGGACCTTATCAACGAGGAATCACTGAGGGCCGTTGGCCTGTCTAAAGTTTCTGACCTTGGTAATTTCTTATTCCCTGCATTTTTTCTTTATTTCGGTTTTATTTATACCAACGTGTTTTGTTTTTGTGTTTGCAGCCACGAAAAAGATCATGGAGGCCACAGAGCCAATGGAGGAAGAGTCCTCTCGAATGAGGAGGGCTAAAAGGGGTTTGGATCCCCGCACTGAGGGCCTAGAGCCAGCCTTTTTGCGACCTCACAAGGTTACAAAAAAGGATATTGTGAATGTGGACTTGGACGAGGGGCCACTACAAGTGATCGTCAAATCTTCTGTCTATAGGGCCCCTTGGGGTTTCAGGAAACAGGACTCAGTTGTCGGTTCCACCAAACACTCCATAGACTGGTCGCTTAATTCTATCACTCCCTGCGACTATAAGGATTTGGTCTCCGGAGGCTCCATGGAACAGTCTGAGCACCTGGGCGATCAGGCCCTAGCAACTGTAAGCACCTAAAATCTACAGTTTTCCTTCGTCTTACCCCCATCTGTTGAATGTTCTGATTAAATCTTTTTGCAGGCCAATGTTCATTTCCAGGGGATGGTTCATCAAGCCAAATCCTAGAAGAACAATGCTAAGTCTTTTGAGACTAAGTTTCAAAAGGCTAAGATCAGGGCTGAGGGAGCTAAAGAGAATCTCCAGAAGAAGGAGGAGGAACTGGCTACAGCTAATGCCGAGCTAGTTGATTTGAGGGCAAAGAAAGATGAGGCCATCGATGCCTATATGGATTCTGAGGACTTCCAGAAGCTTATGGAGCAGCATGACAGGATTCTGTTTCCTAGTCAGTACACGGAGGGTTGGGATGAGGCCATAGAGGCTGTGTTGAAGAAACACACGGGCTTGTTCTCTCCTACTGACTTTCTTAACCCACATCCACCTGTTCCTACCCCTGTTGAGGGTAGTGAGGATAAAGCTATTGAGGATGGGACTCGGATTCTAGATCCTGAGGATTCTCCCCTTCAGAAGGACTCGGATACTACTAAGACTTCGCCTTCTCGCTCCGCAGGAGGTTCAAAAGTCTAGGGAGACGAAGAGGAGTCTGCTTCATCCCAAGCTCCTGGGACTTAGATTATTTTCGGTTGGCCCTGCGTGGCATATGTTTTTATGATTTCATTCTTGTTTTGTAACTTATAACTTATAACTTATAGGCTCCGGGCTTATTTATGCATTCTCGAGTTTTCTTTATATTTAGTAATTTTGCCTTTTGTACTTAGCCTTTACAGGCTTGCAATTTAATTATGCATGGGTACATAGTAGACATAAATATAAACACAAAGAATACTGAAAATCAAAATTTATAAATGCATAAACGAATCTTGAAACGGGTCCAGCCCTTACATAAGTACTCTACTTCCTACTCGGAGTTTGAAAACTCTGAAATGGTTTCGTCAACCTTATTTCTATTCTCCTAATAACTTTAGCTATGTCATAATCAGGATAATCAAACATAATAGACCTTGAGGTTTGATGCATGCCAAGTGCGAGGCATATCACTTCCTTCCAAAGTCTCCAACTTGTACGATCCACGTCCCAGTGTTTCCTTGACTCGATACGGACCTTCCCAATTCGGGGCCAGCTTCCCCATCTGTCCAACTCCGGATGCTTCAATCTTTCTGAGCACTAGGTCCCCCTGACGGAAGAACCTCTCTTTCACCCTTAAGTTATAGTAGAAGGAAGCTCTCTTCTGATGTTCAACATTCCTAGCATGAGCTTCATCTCTCACCTCATCTATCAGGTCAAGGGCCAACTTCATTCCCTCTTCATTTGTGTCTGGTTCAAAAGCTTCTATTCATAGGGAAGCATGCATAATCTCCACAGGTACCACGGCTTCAGCTCCGTAAGCTAACATGAATGGAGTTGCCCCAGTGTTTACCTTACATGTGGTGCGGTATGCCCAGAGTATGGGTAGTAACTCATCTACCCAAGTCTTCCTAGAGCGTTCCACGTCCATCAAGGATTATTCGATTAGCAACCTCAACTTGCCCGTTAGCTTGAGGGTGGGCAACTGAGGTAAACCGAAGCTCAATCCCATTCTCATCACAATAGTCCCTGAACTCTTTGTTATTAAATTGTATCCCATTGCTCATAACGAGGATTCATGGTATTCCATACATGCACATGACATTCTCCCAGAAGAATTGCATGACTTGCTTGGTTGTAATTTTAGCCAAAGGTTTGGCCTCAATCCACTTCGTGAAGTAATCAATAGCTACAACCAGGAACTTCCTTTGAGCAGTGGCCATTGGAAAGGGCCCAAGTATATCCATCCCCCACATAGCGAAAGGAATGGGGGAGCTGACGGATGTCAACATCTCGGGTGGCTGCCTAACCACTGATGTATGTTTCTGGCACCGATCACACCTTTTCACGTACTCCTTGGCATCAGCCATCATCTCAGACCAATAGAATCCGAGTCTGACTATCTTGTGAGCTAGGGCCCTGCCCCCCAAGTGTTATCCAAAAATTCCCTCATGGACCTCCTGAATAGCTGATCTGGCCTCTTTGGGCCTCAAACACTTTAGGTACGGAATCACAAAAGACTTCTTGTAGAGTATCCCTTCAATCAGAGCGTACCTCAACGCCCTCACAGATAATTTTCGTGCCTCCATGGCATTGGTCGGGAGCCAACCGGTCTCAAGGTGTGCCTTTATGGGATCTATCCAACATTCCCTTACCCTGATAGGTGCAACCAACTTCGCATCGATAGTAGGGGTTCTCAGAACTTGGAAGTAGACAGTACCAGGATAATTCTCTATCTCGGAGGAAGCAAACTTAGATAAGGCATCAGCCTTGATGTTTTCTTCCCTCGAAATGTGTTCTATGTAACACTCATCAAATTGAGTCATCACTGGTTTCACTAACCTTAAGTACTTGGCCATGGTTTCATCCCTTGCCTCAAACTCTCCATTGACTTGGGACACAAATAGCCTTGAATCTCCATAAACTTTAAGATTTTTGACCATTAGTGCTCCTGCCAAACCAAGTCTAGCTATCAAAGCTTCATACTCTGCCTCATTATTGGTTGTTGGGAAGTCCAACTTTAGGGCGTATTCAATCATAAATCCATCGGGACTTTGCAGGACAAGACCTGCACCACTTGTTTTTGTTTTTGATGCCCCATCAAAATAGAGCATCCAAAATTCTTTCTCCTCAATCACGGGTTCCTTGTCCTCCTTATTGCCTTCCTGAGGTATCTCCTGCCCCTCGACTTCTTGGTTGTCAATGGTGCATTCAACCACGAAGTCAGCGAGTGCTTGAGCTTTGATGGCCGTCCTTGGCTTATACTTAATATCGAATTCTCCCAACTCAATTGCCCACTTGATGAGCCTACCACTGGCTTTAAGGCTGTGCAAAATATTCCTCAGTGGCTGTCCTGTAAGGACCTCGATTTTGTGAGCCTGAAAATAGGATCGTAATTTCTTAGAGGTAGTTACCAATGCTAAGGCAAACTTCTCAATAGTGGAGTAGTTCAACTCCGCTCCATGCAAAACTTTGCTAACATAATATACGGGTTTCTGAACCTTGTCTTCATCCTTTACCATCACTGCGCTCACAGCTTGATCCGAAATTGCCAAGTAAAGATAGAGGATTTCCCCCACACTTGGCTTGGCCAACAGCGGGGCTTCAGCCATATACTTCTTCACCTGTTCAAAGGCCTCTTGGCTTTCTTCTGTCTATTCAAAGTTTTTTACTTTCTTTAGTGTTTTGAAGAACGTCAAACACTTATCTTCGGACTTAGAGATGAACCTCCCCAATGCAGCAATCCTCCCAGTCAGTTTCTGTATGTCCCTTATGGAACGTGGTGGTTCCATATCTAAGATAGCTTTAATCTTTTTAGGGTTAGCCTCTATACCTCATTTCGAGACCATAAGACCCAAGAACTTCCCTAACCCAACACCAAAAGCGCACTTGGCAGGGTTCAACATCATCTTGTTGTGTCTTAACAGTTCAAATGCCTCTCGTAGGTGCTCAATGTGATCTGCCTTGTGTAGGCTCTTCACCAACATGTCATCCACATAAACTTCCATAGTCTTTCCAATGAGATGAGCAAAAATCTTGTTTACCAACCTCTGATAGGTAACTCCTGCATTTTTCAGTCCAAAAGCCATGACCAGGTAACAATACACACCAAAGTCAGTGATGTATGATACCTTAGGAATATCATCCTTATGCATCTTGATTTGATTGTAGCCACTAAATCCATCCATGAAACTCAACATCTCGTTCCCAGCCATGGCATCTATTAACATATCGATCCTTGGCAAGGGAAAACAGTCCTTTGGGCATGCATCATTCAGATCAATGAAGTCTATACACATCCTCCACTTTCCATTAGCCTTCTTGACCATTACTGGATTGGCCAACCATTCTGGGAACTGAATTTCCTCAATGAAGCGTGCCTCTAGGAGTTTGTCAACTTCCTGTTTTATGGCTTCTTGCCTCTCTGGTGCAAAATTCCTCTTCTTTTGTTTCACCGCCTTCCGGTCTGGATCCACATTCAAGTTGTGTGTTATCAATTGGGGATCTATCCCTGGCATATCAGCTGCTGTCCACGCAAAGATGTCACTATTGTCTTGCAAGAAGGTGATCAATTTGCTTTTCAAAGGGTCTTTCAGAGATGCCCCGATATGAGTAACCTTCTCAAAATCTCCCAACTCTAAAGGTATGGGAACCAAGTCCTTTACTGGTTTTCCTCTCCGCTCTTCATCCTCTCGAACATCCATATACTCAATCGGAAGGACCTGCCCCCCAATTCCATCCGGTCTCAGTGCGACCACATAACAACTCCTTGCCATCTTTTGATCTCCTTTCTCTTCTCCTACTCCATTTCTGGTTGGGAACTTAATCTTTAAATGATAGGTAGGGGCAACCGCCTTAAAAGCATGAAGTCCCGTCCTACCTAGCATAGCATTGTATGTAGATGTGGCTTTGATAACCAAGAAATTTAACATCTGAGTAGCCTCCCGTGGCTCTTGCCCTATAGTCATGGGTAGCTGAATTGTCCCCTCAACTTTCGACTCCACTCCGTCGAACCCATATATGGGCAAGTTTGATGGTGTCAACTGAGACTCAGTATATCCCATCTTCAAGAAGGCATCATGGAACAGAATGTCCACTGATGCCCCATTGTCAATCAAGACTCTCTTCACTTGGGAGTTGCCTATCACAGGTGAGATCACCAGTGGTTCATCGTGGGGAAACTTCACCCCTTCGAGGTCCGAATCATCGAATTCAATTGAGACTTCCGTCTTTGCATGCTTTGGTGCTTCCCCTACGATGTGCATCACCGCTTGTGCATACACCTTTCTGGAATTTCTACTTGTCCCGGCCGCTGTTGGGCCACCAAAGATCATGTTTATCACCGGCCCTCGGGGCTGCGGATTGCGGTTACGATCCTCATCTTTCCTATCATAATCCCGCCTTGGGTTTCCCGGATCCCCATCTTTACAGAATTTATTCAATTTTCCTCTACGGATCAAGAACTTAATCTCATCTTTCAATTGTCTACAATCGTCGGTATCGTGTCCCACATCTTTGTGGAACCGGCAGTACTGATTCTTGTTTCTTTTCTCAGGATCAGTCATTAGTGGCTTCGGCCATCTCACGTCCCTGTCCTTTTCTATCTCCATCAGGATTTGGCTTCTTGGGGCATTCAACCTTGCATACTCCGTAAACCTTTGCCCGGGACTCCCCTTTTTAGGAGCTGAATCAGAATCTCTGCCCGTACACGGGTATTTATCTCTCTCATCATATTCTTGCTCCGGCTTCCGCTTCTTAGAATTGTCACCGTTCACGGTGTTTCCCGTTCCTAACTCCTTCTTTAAACTATCCTCAGCTTTAATATACTTATCAGCTGTAACACCCCCAGATCCGGGGTCCGGGAACCGGTGGTTACGGTTTCCAATTCTGTCCACAACAATTGAACTTTCCTTAACATAAAATAAATTACGTCTCTATAACCCAACACAACAATATAAAACACACCCGTTATAGTCCCAGAGATGAAATCAGAGTAACAATCAAATTTTTATTAATCACATTATGAGTTCTTACAATCCAAAAGGATTTCAATATAAATACATACTCTTTGCCATCCATTTACATAAGTCATACTAGACCATATTCTTGGTACTGAAAGAATAAATATACCCTACCAATAGCTTCTTCTTCAGCTCTGGTAGTCTCATCGTCCTCGCCCGCGTCGAGTGCGCCTTGTGCGAGTCATCTGATCTAGCTATTGTTGTGATATAATAATAAAGCAAGGGTGAGCAGTAGCCCACCAACAATAATATATAACTGAACGATAATGTATAACAGTTCAAAAGTATCTTTCAAACCATATGCCATGCATTTACGGAAATGATGCCAGTATAATATGAACGATGAAGTTACAAGGTAACTTAAAGTATTTGTCTGTAGAAATATCTGCTACATCAAAGTAAGCGAGATATTCTTATTGTTATTAAGAAGAGGAGTTTGCAAGAAAAGGTTGCAATTCCAGTTATGACCCTTTTCCAACTCTGCCAACAGTAATCATGTTGCAGGAAATAAATAAATTTGGATGATGAACCAATGATGGAGTATTCACCGCGCCCGCTGTTCCAATCTTGATGATCAGTCGAGATCGTACAGCTCAATTTAGATTTACTACCGGTAGAAGGAAGAACTGACGGCTTTACTTGTATACCGCCTTGCTAGCTCTCCCCGGCCAACGGTTGGGCCAAAGGGGATGGACCGGCGCTACTCGGCCTCTTACACGACTCCTAGTTCAAATAGAATTCATGATTCTGAATGTAACGTTCGTCCCCCTTTCCCCAAGTATAATACTTGTTGATAAGACTCCACAAAGTAGTCGTATCTAGTTGGAAAGGAAAATTTACCAATAACTCCCAAGCTATTACTTGGTAACGGATATCAACTTGTTCCAGTAATCTTACCCCTCGAAAGATGAGAAGGTAAGCAACGACTTAATAAGTCAACAGCACCCGAGTTGCGAGTGAAGGGAATACTTTATGACCGGGAAGTCGACAAGATAAATAACATTTTCCAAGTAAGGTTCCCTTATTATTAAGGAGATAGACTCAAAGAAGAATGATGTCTGAGAACCTTTCTTGATATAAGATTAATAATAATATGACTCCGAAATATTTTCTGTAATAATCGAAGAAGATAAACCTTATCGAGGTTATTCTAAGTATGGAATAAATATTCAGAGAATATTTATTGAATTAAAATATTTTACGGAATATTTAGGAATATGAAAGAATATCTTTAATCAGAGTATCTCTCAAATAATTCTTGAAGAAATATCGAGAGAATATTTATTGCATAACTAAATATTCAAATGAATATCCCAAATAATATTCATTAATTAATAAGACCTGAAAGGAATATTTAAAATAATATTCGATGATTAAATAGAACCCTGGATGAATATTCAAAATAATATTCATAATTAATTAGGAATTTAAATGAATATTGATAAAGTAATATTCATTTAATGGATAATATTCTAAATGAATATCAAGTAATGTTCATTTAGTAATCCAAGCTTTAAAGGAATATTCGAGATAAGACTCGATAAATAAATCAAGTTTCAGATGAACATTAAAATAATACTCGATAGGTAATTACTATCTTAAATGAATACTCAAAAGTAATATTCATTTAATGAATAATATTCTAAATGAATATTCAATTAATATTCATTTAGTAGTCCAACCTTTAGAAGAATATTCGCAATAATAATCGATAAATAATTCGACTCTGAATGAATATTAAAAATATTACTCGTCGAATAGTTACGTTCAAATAATTATTTGAAGTAAAGATCGTTAAAATAAATAATCTTGAACGAATATTCAAATAATATTCGTCGCCCGAATAATGGAAAATATTTACTTAAATATTTTCCTCCGAGGTAATCTCGATATATCAAGAAATATTGACTCCCGGTCTATATTTGATGAATAAGATGTATACGCCCTTCTATGAGGGTCTTACAATAACCGGCTTATAACTGATGTATAACTATCTAGCTTATAAGCCAACAATAACATTCAGGGAACAAGTATATCAATTCAACTTGAAAGTAGGCATGCATGCAATGGCATATGTATATCAGCAATCATATATATATATTTATTCAATCACAACAACAGCCTAAAAGAAGGGAATTGAAACTTGCCTGGTAGTCGAGTACGGTAAGGGGTAGTGGTAGCGGGTCCCGGTTCAGCTTGGTGATCTATAAATAGCCAAGGCATTCGGGATTAATCACTTAACATATTAAAAGTTAAGTTATACTTAATTCGAAACACGTTCTCGAGTTATCTCGTTATACCCCTTTTTAGTGGATTACTTATTATCACTGATCCGACCCGACATTCGTTCGTTAATACGACATGTCACTGCACTTATACTTGGGACATACTTAATTCATATGAGTTCTAAGGTTGATCATTACGAACCAATATTATACTCCGAGTTTTATCGCCCGTTTTCTAAGTGTTTTACCGAAGTTATAAAAGAGTCGTCTTTTAGGGGTTCGTTCGCGTTTAACCTTGACTCGAACATTTTTAATAAATCGAAAAATGCTCTTTTTGACATACGGTTTTCTTTCACACCTTCCTTCTTACCCCTAGTATTTATTTACCAAGATTCGCCATGACGTTACATAGTTTACGAGGGTTCAATTTCAGTTACGAACTTTCGTTTACGGATTCGAACTACTTTTAGTAATTTGGTCATAATTCCTAAACCGTAAATCAAAATGCTTCAATTCTTTCGCCAAAGTGATCTATGTTCAAAAATCTATCAGTAGGGTTCATTAACTTGCCAAGAACAGAGAGTTATGGCTACTGACCAGTTCGGTTTCTTAGTGTTAATGAAAATCGGGCATTACGACGGCTACGAATCGAGCGTTCTAAAATTCATTACGCAACAACCAAGCCACACCGGGCATCTAATCAACTTATACACATAATAAGCACCCCAACAAGACCAGAAGCCACTGATCTTAGTATCAAACTCATCATGTTAATCAAATCACTAAATCACTAACTAAACATGCTTATAACATGAACATAATCGTAACTAAGCTAGATCCATCAAGAACATGCTTAAAACTCAAAGTAGAGCAAGGGTTTTCAAGTCTTATACCTTCCTTGTAGTATGTAATAGCCTCACAAAGCTTGGTATTGCCCTTGGATGGCCTTAACTTAGCTAGGATCAACCATGAAAACAAGAAAAACAAAGATTAGTTCTTAGAAACACTATTCATCATCACCTTTGATGATTTATTTGAAAATGAAAGGAAGTGAATTTGAGGCTGAAATTTCTAGGGGATCTAAGCTATGATATGTAGTACTTACCCTAAAAATTAGAAGAACAAACAATGGTGGGAACCTCCTTTTCTAGCTCCTTGGCCGAAACTTTGAAGAAAAGAAAGGAATGGAGAGTGTTTGCTTGGTTTCTTGCTTTTCCTTAGTCAATTTTGCATAAAGTGAATTTGGATAGATAATATCTCATCCTAGTTGTGTTAGTGGAGTGTGATGTCATGGATGAGGCAATTTGGAGAGACAAGTGTTATGTTTTGGATGGTGGAAGGCTAAGTATTGGTTGGTTTTTCTAAGTACTACTTCCATCTCCAAGTATGCTAGTTACTTTAAGCCACTTGGTTGCTAGATATTTATTCTAGTAGCTTACACAAGACTCTTGCTTCCTCTGCTTGTTTCTGTGTCCGGTTATTACCCGTTTCGATTGATCGTTCGTGAGAATATTTCACGGATTTCTAATTAGGGTTTACCGGGAATCCTCTTTAATATTAATACTTTCATTCTCCATCTTTCATTCTAACTTTCCAATTTATATTCCTTAAATCCATTCGTTAAATACTTAAGGCTATCAGTGTCCAGGGAACTCTCGGAGAAAATAAAAGTGCGGTTTTTCAGAATCCGATAGCTTTTACATACACTTATTTTCCCCCTGGATCACTAATACGAACTCGGAAATCCGTTCCGAATGCTTCTGTATAGTGTCGTCTCATATTATTATATACTCCCACCAAACACTATTCATTCTGTATTCTTTACCTGTTCTCTTAGGGTGGTACAATTGTCCGTATTCTCTTTCGATCGTTCCTTAACCTTTTTACGGAACTACTGGATTAATCGTTATCGATCTGGATGACATGAGGGTATTCTCTTGCTTGAAGTTGCCATATCTTATTCCCTTAGAAGATAGATTATTCTTACCTATGTTGTCACCCTTTAGCATTCTTCAAGACATAAACATAATAAGGTCGAATTCCATTCATTCTTTCCAAATATCATTAATTACATTGTAGCCATAACCACTCCTCAGTGGTTTCCTACCTTCATTCTTAAATCAAATATAATAACGTCCCAAAATATCAAATCCTCAAAGTTAATATCTCAATTCTTGGATTATAATAATATTTAATCCACTGTCCGGTCAAATATTATACCGAAAAGAATTTGGAATTTCTGAATTCCGATCGTCTCTGCATTCACTTATTTCCTCCGCGTATTACTAATATGACTTCGAAACATCCATATCACGTCCCGTACATAGGGTGGAGTGAAAAGTTTTCCAACTTACAAAATCACTATTCATCCACCAAATTACTATGCACGTACAGGAAACACTATGCACGTACGGGAAACACTATGCACGTACGGGAAACACTATGCACATACTCATTTCCCTTCAAGGATCCATTAGCTCCTTCCTGGATGGTAGATTATTCTTATCTAGGTCCTCAACCATCGAATTACTCTATTCTGACAATATACCAATGCATCAGGATCATTGTCCAAAGCAATATCCATTCATTACAATCATTGTTCTTTGAAACCACCATTCATTAGAGCTGGTGACCTTGTTATCGGAATCATTGTTCCTCATCTTATCATTACTTAATAAAAAGTTTTAATTATATCCAAAATTTGGGGTTCTTACATCAGCCCTTCGTAGGAGCTCAGCCATGTTCTCAGGGGGATGTTTTGCCAGCGAACTCTTAAAGACGAGGTCAGTGATTCCATGCTCCAGGGCTACCATGGCCACCTTATTCTCCAAGCCTGTGATATTCAATGTCTCTTTGGTGAATCGCTTGAGGTAATCTCTCAAATTTTCATTCTTTCCTTGCACTACATACATAAGAGATGCAGAACTTTTCTCATGAACTCTTCCACTAATGAATTGGCTGACAGAAGCGGCACTCAGCTCTTTAAAAGAGCCAATTGAATTCTGGGGAAGACGGCTATACCAATGTTGTGCCATGCCCGACAGGGTTTGAGGGAACGCCCTACACTTGAGATCGTCACTAGCCGGCTGAAACAGCAGCGCGTTTGAAAATGTCCTAACGTGATTGGCGGGATCGCCCATTCCATTATAAGCCTTAATAGTGGGCATCTTAAACTTCCTAAAAACATGAGCATTCATCACCTCCTCAGTGAATGGGGGCGTGGGATTGTCAGGGTCTCCCAGCGGCATCAAATCCTTAGGGTCTCCCTTGGGAGTTTCAACCCTTGTTGATCTTCCAGCTGGGGTATCTACCGTTCTTTGTCTCCTTGAAGACCTCTCCAAGTCGATTAGGGGAATCTCCCATGAAGTCGGAGGGGGTCGATTTTGATTTTGCCTGGCTTGCTCTCTTGCTATGTCGTCCTTCAGCCTTAGGATCTTGGCCTCGTGTGCCTTGATTCTCTCGGCAACTATCTGAGGGGGTCCGTCATGGATTCTTCGGTGAGCCTGCCCTATAGGCTCCTTGCTCGGACGTCGCCTCCTTGGGGCTTCTTCCCTATCTTCCTCCAAGGATGAGTCATCAGAGTACGGGCCTGAATAATCGTGGTATTGCTGGCCTTGATTGGGTCCTAAACCTCTGATGTAAGGTGGATTGTACGGTTCGCGTATCTGGAGGGCATGACCACTTGGTCCGGCCTGATACGGGGGATAGTTGGGCAAGCCATACACCTGGTTCGTGCTTGCGAGAATCAAGGTTGTAGAGATCTGAGCGATGGGTGGAGCGGATTGTCCTCCGAGAGGGGAGACCACCATCTGAATGGGATTCATCCCTTGGGTGGAGGGATTCGTCACTATGGGTAACGATCCGTGAGTTTGCATTTCGGTTCCTTGAGGTTGAGTGGTTAGTGTTTGGGAATCCGTCCCTAGGGGTACCTGTTCCCCAATCGGGGGTGCGGTGGTGCTGGTAGTGGTTTCAGAAAGTGTTGGTGTTCTCCGGGTGGTAACCATGGTTGATATCCTTTTCCCACAGATGGCGCCAAATGACGTGGAATAAAAACTAGGGTGTATTTATTGCGTATTGAATGCTAGGGTTAAGGAGATCTTCGAGCTTTAATGGCTGATCAAGTGTTTCGTGACTTAACTCAGGTCCTCACAAGATGCCTACGTATCTTGCAGTTATCAAGAATCAAGCCAAAAAGCATAGTTCTGTTTGTGTGGAATCAGATCCTTATATAGGTGTTGAGAACCCTAGAATCAGAATAGAATTAGGTGTCTTGGTGGGCAAGCCACAACTTAGGTCCAATTCTAGATCCATCCAGATGGAAGGTGGATAAGTACTGAATTTGTATGTCTTGGAGGTTACTCCAAAGATGATTTGATTTCCTTTTGGAGACAATAACGGAGTCTTTTGTTTGGTTGAATTAATTGCTACGAAATTATTATCATTAATCAGGGTTTTGGGCCTCATAAATGGGCTTTGACCTTGGACCATCCTAGGTTCATTTAATGTGTCATTAAATGTATTTTTAGGGCTTATTTCCAGCCCATATCAAAAACAAAAATATAAATAATGAAAATAAATAATTTTTTCATACAAAAACTATTAACACATAATCAATCAAATTATTTTTTATTAGAAAATCGAGAAATTTACTAACGTAATGTTAAAATAATCATTATAATTTTTATAAAAATCCCAATTGCTTCTAATTAATTTAATTTTAATAAGAATAAAAATAATTACATTAAAGTGAATAATATTAATAATCTATTTATGTTTTACATTAATTTTTATAATATTTAAATATATTTTCAAATAAATATATTTAAAAAATTGTACATATGCACGGGTATTATCAAGTTCATTATAATATATATTAACCATCATAAAAGTATAGAGGTCCGGTAATATAAGAGTAGATATATTATTAATTGCATTTATTATTAATATATTATAGATACTTTTTAAATATTAATTAATGGAGCCTGAAGTTGTATATAATACTATTTTCTCGACTTTTATTGAGAAAATGCCCAAACTACACCACTTTTGTGTAGAAGGTGCCCGAAATACCCATAACCAAGTATGTCCGTCTTTTTTACCCACGGTCTGTGCATGCTGGGCATGCGTGGCTCGGGATACGCATTCTAGACATGCGTATCTCAGGTCATGCATCTCCCAGATGCGCAATGATGTCAGCTGACGTCATTTCTTCACAAACAACTCCGGCGTTCAGACGACCAAAAAATTGCCTCAAAATCGCCTCTCCCCGTCCATCAGATTCAGGCCACCCCCATAAAAACTAAGCACATCAAAATGATGCCCAGGCCTGTCTCTACATATTGCCATATTCGGTTGATGAGTTTTGGCCCCGTAGGGGCGTGTACGAACGATCTGAAAACCAAATCGGAAAAAAGAGCTCGATTTGGGGCTTTCGAATCCGGCGAATCAAATGGAAAATGGTTTGTATAGGCTTGTAAAGTAAGAAAAGGCGATCAAATTGGTATATAATACGGTAGTCAAAGATTGCTTGAAATAGCTGAACGAAGTGGTCAAAAATTTGGCCGGAAAACAAGTCTGACGGCTTACGAAGGGGACGATGAACAGTGACCAATACTCATGTCCAACATGCGTATCATGGTCCACGCATGTTTAACATGCGTATTCATGGTACTGTTCATTGATTTAAGCAGCTAAAATTAACAAAGATTATGCTTTACACACTTGCGTATACTGGCTGTACGCATTTGAACTATGCGTATACCCTCTACGCATGTGAAACATGCGTGACCCGTGGGTAAAAAAGGCGGATCTTTTCCCCCCGATCGGTATTTTGGGCACTTTGAAATAAAAGGTGGGTATTTTTGATTTTTTACCCACTTTTATTTCGATTGTTAGTTAATAGACTCGTAGTATAAAACTTCACTATTAAATTAAATTAATATTTAATATTATTAATTTAATTAATTGAATTTATATGACTTCACTCTGGTAATATAAGAGTAGCTATATTAATTGCATTTATTATTAATCAATTGTTGATACTTTTTAAATATTAATTAATGGAGTCCTAAGTTGTACATAATACTATATTTTTAATTTTTATTTCGATTTTTAGTTAATAGACTCCTAGTATATAACTTCATTGTTAAATTAAATTAAATTAGTTTAATATTTAGTGGCATACCGCGGTATGCATGGCATACCATTAAGAGGGGTTTTTTACTTTTAATAAAGAGTATAGATGTGCAAGGTGAGCTTGTTATTTAACAATGACATGAACAGTAATAATAAACTTTCCGAGGAACATACATGATATGTCCTGAGTTTTGAGATGCCCTGATAGGGATGGACGTCGGTGCACTTTGGGGCCGGGGAGTGCTATCCCCGCCCCCATCCCCGAATTCAAACCCGATCCCCGTCCCCGGCCCGATCCCCGTCGGGGACTATTTTTCATTCCCCGTCCCCGGCCCAAACGGGTAACGGGGATCCCCGCGGGGAATCGGAAAATTTTATTTAAAACAAAAAATTATATTAAATAATTTTAAACACTAACTAGTGAGCTCAAATGCACTAAATTAAGATACAAAAAATAATACTTAAGGAAACAATTACAAATAACATGGAAATGAAGTTATTTGACTATTAGAAAACAAACATATAAAATTAAAACATCATTTAGTTTCAAATATGAAGTATTGGAAATTCGTTTATATTAATATATGATTATTAATATATATATATATATATATATATATATATATATATATGTATGTATGTATGTATTAAAGTGTGGTGAAATCGAGTCGAGATTGAAAATCGGGTCGGGTAGAAAAAATCGGGGCGGGGATCGGGGATCGGGCTGGGGACACATAAAAACCCGGTCCCGGCCCGCTCCCCGATTTTTTTTGAAAATTGTCCACGCTCCCCGGCCCGTACCCGAAAAAATTCCCGAATCCCCGCCTCGTTCGGTGCGGGGAACGGATCGGGATCGAGCGGGCCGGGATGAATGCCCATCCCTATGCCCTGACTTCAAAAATTTTCCCCCATCCACTCCAATTTTTTTCGATAAGAAAAATATATTGTTACTTATTAAAACATAAAAAAAAAGAAGAAAAAAAAAGCAAAGCAATAGGATTAAAGGTGGTAAAAATGCATTGAAAAAAAATACTAAGCTCCCGTTATAGGATACTCATAACAAAATCAGGAAACTCAATGGAGTACCTAACAAAAAATGATAAATGGCTACTTAAAAAATTATTCTTCTCACATTTTTCTTAGCAAAATCATTAATCAAGCTTTAAAAATTAGAATTTTCTGGCATTTCCTTCTTGATTGATGACATAGCCAGCCCGTTCAATTGTTCTTGTGACCTACCAGAACGGGGATACAGTTTAATCAACTTCAATTTTGACAAACAACTTTAATTTTGAAAAACAAGCTTAATCGCCCCTTTAATATACCCCATTTTCTAATTGCTAATTAAAACATGCCTCCTTTATCTTCAACTTCTAATAATTGGCTTATTTTCGATTTTTCTTAAAAATTACCCTTGGATGATGGAAGCCCACGCGATGACTTTTATTGCTTACCTTCAGGATCGATCCTGTCGGGGAACACCCGAATAGTGTTCGGGTTAAGATGATTGAAGAACATAGAGGCAATAGAGAGTAACTTGAAAATATGAAGAATGAAAATGTTAGTGTTGATCATTTGAGGGGACTTATTTGGAAGTATGTAGTTGTGGTCCTTGTGGATCAGCCTATTGGTGGTGCTGGTTCTTTACCTGGTGGGAAGATTCTTTTGGGCACAGATTTGCTTAAGTAACTTAAATCAGATGCAGATATTGCTACTATCATAGGGCATCACGTGTACGAGTTTTACATGTTTTTTTCTTAATATGTTTGTATAAATATGATAATCGTGTTATTGCAGGACACGCCTTGCTGCTGCAGCGTTGGCATCTGAAATGGCTGCAAACCTAACAAGCATGGATCTAGATCTACCACTGGATCGAAATGAAACCACATATTCTATGCATTCAAGTGAGCTATGGTGACATGGTAGCATGTGACAATTCTGATGTAAGTATTACACTTTCTTTTCTATTGTTCAATCAGTTAGATACAACAGAGGCGATGATGGACTTACCCCTAATGTATATACTCTTTTTGATATATGTTTAACAGTGCATGATAGAATGGTTTCATTTTGGCTGTGTTGGTGTGAAAGAACAACCCAAGGGAAAGTGGTATTGCTCGGACTGTGCCGGACTGTAGAAACTGACGCATAACGGAAAACTAAGAACAACAAACGTTAATCCTTAAGAACAATATCGAACCCGCAAACGCGAATTCAATTGATAAATACTGGAATCCACCAGAAAAGATATGGAAACTCTAAAGGTTTTTTTATTCAATCAAAGATAATCCTCAAATACAATACGAAGATGTTTTTATACGTAGGGATATAAAACCCTTAAAGAAAATAAAATAAAAACAAGTTCGAATTTGAATAAAATATTTATTATAAAGCAGCATGATCATGCATTATTTTTGCTTCTGACGATCTAATTTCCATGATTTAGCATGATCACACAGCATGTCAACATGGTCGTGCTAATCCTGCTGAAATCAGCCGCTTGTTGCTATTGCTTCAGCATGATCGTACAGTTCTCAAGATAATCATGTCGTTGATCTTCCTTGCTTCCTTGCAAACCTTTTCTTGTCAAATTTTTCTTCAAAATTCCGGGCCTCTTGTCCTACATCAGTCCCTCTCACCTGTGAAAAACTCGACCTCGAGTTTTCGTCTAGATTAAGAACTACCTAAGCTTGCTGCTTGTCCCTCCATGGTGGTACGAACGCCTTATTGGAATTTTGTACCTGAATTCTTCGAGAAGATCAATATATTGCAAAGATCGTCCATGAATCAAACTAACACAAGCTTCATTAACCATTGTCAACATAGAAATTAAACTGCCTTTGACAAAAATCCAGATGATGAAATCAAGGCATCCTTATCATCCATTGAATACACAACATGCGTCATATTATCATTCATGAACTAAGTTGTCTTCTCCCTACTTTTGTGACACAAATTCAAGTCAAACTAATTTGACCTATCCATTACTAATTGATAAGCACCTACATCAAGATTATCAAAAACAGTAACATCCTTGTACTTCAAACTAGCAATGTCAATCACAAAATTTTCACTTCCTATAGTGACAGTTATAGGATTAATCCAAACAACATTATGTGCTGCTACATGAATTTGCGGAGGCAACTTGATTTCATTAATCATATCCCTCAAATTAAATTTATCGTGATATTGACAATCTACCACAATCTCAAAAGTCTATAACTCACCTTGCATATTGACTGAACCAAGCTATGATGTTATGAATCATCTACCGATTTATGAGTGTCCAAGGATAATGTTTGTTAACCTTTAACATAACGTTCATCATCGCCATTATTATCATATTATAGCAATTATCACTTATTTCTTTGACGTGTTCTTCAACAATATCGAACTTTTCTTCTTCTTCAACCATATCACCTTCACCAAAATTTGCAGATACCAGATTTTCACAATTCACTTTATCACCTCCTTCAACCTTTTCTACACCTTCTATATCTTTCAAGTATTCT
This sequence comes from Saposhnikovia divaricata, assembly GCA_036435485.1. Classification (NCBI taxonomy): domain Eukaryota; kingdom Viridiplantae; phylum Streptophyta; class Magnoliopsida; order Apiales; family Apiaceae; genus Saposhnikovia; species Saposhnikovia divaricata. The sequence continues at coordinate 22,025,389 of JAZHRN010000131.1, forward strand.
TCCGCATTAGTATAATCAAACACCTTTTTAATATTCAACGAAGTATCATGTTTTTGTTGAGAACAAACTTCAAACACATTATCAGCATCATCTGGTTCATAATTTTGAATTGGGGTTAATTATCAATTGAGTCAGTTATTTCACTTCAATATATTAAAGTGGTCACCAATTTCATTTCGGTATCATTTGAATCACTAAAATCATAATAAATATCAAATAAATAACTCTAAATATGTGTTCGAAAAATAAAAGTAATTTTTTTGTTGATTCTGCACATTTTTCTTGAATGCTACCGCAACCAAATGAATATTGTTAAATTCTAGTATTTCAGATAACATTTTTAGAATTTAAAATGTTTCTTACACCCCATATGCGTCTTAGACTCATAATTCTCCGGTAAAAACCTCTCGAACATCAATCATTTCATTCGCCCCCAGGATCGATATTTTGCCTTTATGTCTCCTATTAATTTGCAACATCTCCCAACATATAGCAACAATGCCCCTTAAACGAACCACCACCATCTTAACCTACATATTTTCAGGAACCCCACGACATCGAAAAGATTATCAACATCATCCTTCCAATCTAGGAACTCCTCAACTCCCATATAACACGCTTTTCTATAATATCGTTGTTATTAGGCTGGGTAGCTGTATATGCCTCGGGAAATTCGATTTCGATATTCTCTTTCACCTCTATATTGGTAGTAATTGTTCATGCTTTCTGTTAATGTATTCATCCTATCTGTCAAAGACTTGAGACTCGCGGTAAAATCAGTCATAATGTCGACAAGATCTTCTTTGGTAATTAGTTCTCTCCTAACAAATCAGGTAACGAAAAGACATGATAAAACCTGTTCCGATGCCACTTGACGCAGAACGGAAGATTAGGATCAACAAACATTAATCCTTAAGAATAGTATCGAATCCGCAAATGCGAATTCAATTGATAAACTCTGAAATTCATAAGAAAAGATGAGAAAACTCTCAAACGTTTTTTTATTCAATCAAAGATAATCTTCCAACAAAATACGATGATGTTTTTATATGTAGGGATATAAAATCCTTAAAAAATAAAATAAAAACAAGACTTAATTGCAGCATGATGGCCCCAACTATAATTTTTTTGCACAAAAATAGTCCAATTATTAAACTTGCCATTTGAATAACTCAACTATTTTTATTTTAACACTTTATTGAATTCCATCAAATTTGTCTAACGGCGTTATATTGTTGGAGGGTATTTTTGTCTGTTTGGATTACAACACTCTTTCCTGCACATCTGGGTGTATATAATAACCCCAATTGAATAACTTGAAACCCTAAACAGATATATGGCATACATCAATTGAACTCCAATTACACTTCTCTTTTTGTTCTATAAATGCTCTTTGTGGTGTTACCTCCGTCCACTTCTCTTTTCCAGTTTGTGAGTGGCATTTAAATGCCTATCTGAAGTATGAGTCACAAGGTAATAAGTTAAGGATTTCTTATTTCGAGTTGCCAGTTCTGGATGTCTCTATTGCATTTCCCCAAGCCACTCCAGCATCCATCTTTCCTCTGGTATCATTAAAAATTTCTATTTCAGAGATTTGGTTGTCCTAGTGTTTCCATTACAGGAATTGCTATAGCAAATGCAGAAGTGGCAAGAGTTGACGCAAGTTGCTCAACTTTCATTAGAGTGAACTCTTGTTTTGGCAATGCTCATTATTGGTGTGACCAAAAGTATGATTATGTCTGTTACAACCAATTTCCGTCGGTGTATCCGTTCGGTCGGACCTGCAATTGAAGAAGAATGCGAGGGTGTGGCCCCCCGATTCACCTCCGGTGTGAGAATAAGTTAAACTGGTTTTTATGAATGAAGGTAAACGCAGAATGTTTGTGTGTAAGTAAGTGAATGAATGATATCAAACCTCCGATCACCTTCTTATTCACTAATCTGGCAGTTATCGGGGAGTGGGACGAATGGAGAACGTGTCCTACGTTCCCACGTTCCCCGGGAATGCAACTGAATAGACCGTTGTATATAACTGGGCCGAATGACATGGACCCTCGCCAGTCTGGAGCCTCCAAGCCGATTATCCTTATTGGGCTTTCGGTCCAGCCCGATAAGAAGTTGGGCCTCTAACATGTCCCTAGGCTTCGTTCGGAATTATCCTCAGGACGAAGGCTAAAGCCCAAGCCCATCTTCGGAAATCCATCTTCGTACGTGTCCTTCGGGTAAGGATGGCAATGGACAAGGCCGAGACGTCTCCTGGGAAGTCGTGTCCCTTTATGGATGACAACTGTCTGTCCTTGAGATTTGCGCTTCAATCCCCGCCGTTGAATATGAACCGACTATGTCCAAACGTCACATCTTTTCTATTTAAACTCCACAGTTCATCTCTTTCTTTCTTTTACGCACATATCATTTCTTCAACATTCAAAAGAAAAGCTCCCTCCAGAGAGATCTCCAAATAGCAATTGGGAACGTTGTTTCATCACCGGAGGCCCCCAAATCGCCGATTCCAGTCGACATTCACGTTCAAGAGGCCTACCCCCACGAACTCGATCTTATCAGAGACCTCAAACAAGTCAGTAAGTTCTCATTACTTCCCTTCTTTTTCCGATTCGTCGTACTTGAATTACTTTCTTTCCTGCTTTTGTGTTCTTACTTATTTTCCGTACTCGTAAACATGTATCTATATGTACACATATGTGGTTACCCGTGCAGTTTATTCTTGCCGTTTTGAGTAGAACATGCGCGTGTCTTTTCCTTTTAGTTTCCGTTGTTATGCTCTGATACAAACCCTTACTTGAACCTTGAGTTTTGCTTGGGAAGTTGTTGGGGTGGAGATGTCCTTCGGGATTTCCAAACCCTGAGAACTCCCTTCGGTCTGTCCCAATCTTTATAACCTTTAGATGACCCGTAATTTGCCAAACCTTAGATTTTAGGATTCTCCGACCGATCCTGGCTCACTGTACTCGGCCTCTCCCCCTTTTTTTGTTTTCGTCTTCTTTGTCCGAGTACAAAGCTAATGTCTCTTCATTTCCGAATGCAGGGACATGGATCGGTCAACCGAAGGTGCCGGTCCTTCGGAGGTATCTCCGTTTAGTGACGTCGGGGAGTATCCTGCGGCGAACTTTCGGTCGCACTTAACTGAGGAGAAAATAGAAGAGTTCCATTCCAAATACCTGGTAGAGAGGAATGTCTGGTACTTCTTCACTCCCAGGAAGAAAGACCGTATTTGGCACAACCCGGAGGTTCCACCTCTCTTCGGCGGGAGTGTGGCCACCGGCATATCCGAAATGGCCTTCAAGTGTGGCTTTCGGCTGCCGATGCTACCCATACTGAAAAAATTGCTGAGGCAAGTTGGGATCGCCATCGGGCAGCTGGATCCAAACAGCTTTTTCCATATAAATGCTTTCCAAGCCCGATGCTTAGCCAAAAAGATGACTCCGAGGACAACCCTGTTCTGGCATCATTATGAGCTTCGGAGGAATTCTAAAAGCAACGGTTTCTACACTATCGCTCGTCGGACCGGCAGGGCCGATTGGGCTCAGACAAACTCCAACAATAGGGGGGCCCACGAGAAGTGGGTTTTTATCTCGGGCCCGAAAATGGAGAAGTATGGCCGCTGGCAGGATCTGGACCCGTCGAGGCTGCGGTATCCCGAACTGTTGGAGGCGGAGAAACACGATTATCGTCTTCTTTGTGAACTCGATATGGGTAGGGTTCCCCTATCGGACAGCCGGGATAACGCCTGGTTGGTCTCCCTCTGGGGTAGTGGTAACATATATCTTTACTTTTTCCATCCGAGTGTTTCCTTTACTGCATTTTTATTTCTTGTTGCTAACGTCTAACACTCTTGTTTTTGTGCAGTGTCTTCTCTTGGTCACATTATTGAGCGCAAGCGCAAGAAGGCAGCTCAACTCTCAATAGCTGCTACGGCCGAAGCCGATGCTGCCGATCAATCGGCCGGCAAGGAGCTGGAAGCTGTTCCCGGCACCGGTGGGGGAAGCGAAACTCCGGCGGCTTCTCCTCCGCGCGATCAGGGGGATGATATCGTCCAGGCCCTCTCGACCGATTCCCGAAAGAGGGGTCGGTCGGGAGATGCCGGACTGAAAGTGTACCAACCTCCCTGGGGAGTCCTTGAGACAGATCAAATCATTGTCCCTGCCCCCCAGCTGTCCACCATAGTAGGTCCCGATCTTTGCCGGGGTCTCATTCTGCCAGCCGATAGGCCCACGTTTGCTAAGGCAAACGACCTTGAGGCTTGTACTGAAATGCTGGCTCTGCTCTCCATGGTAAGCTTTGCTTTTCCTCGGTGTTGTTTCTTTCACTTGTATTCAGTGTTTAATTCTTTTCCCTTGTTTGTTTCCAGGGGGTCTCTTGGTCGGCCGTAGTGACCGAACGGATGGAGGGTATCCAGAAAAAACTGGAGGCCGCCAACCAGACTGAAGTTCGGGCAATCAAAGCTGAAGAGAGCCTCCGGAATGCAACTTCTGAGTTGGAGAGAGTCACCGGCCAATCCAACTCCTTGAAGACCGAAAATGATGCCTTGAAGGCAAAGTTGCGGGAGATGGACACCTTGAGGGCTAGGGTCGAGTGGAGGAACAAGCAGCTCAAGCTCTCAAGGAAAAAGGTTCGGAAGCTGCAGAAGACCCTGGAGCTGACCGAAGAAAGATGCTACCAACTGGGGTATGATGGCGCTGTACTGAAAGCACATTCTTTGGGCTTCGATCATACCCAGCTGGTAGATCCTTCGCTCGGGATGACAGATCCGGTTGGTCGGGAGGAGTCTGATCAACCCTTAGAAGTTTCTTCGGGCGAAGATGAGTCTCTCTCCGACGAGCCTCCAGCTGATGAAGCCTTGTAACTTTGTAGATTTTAATATTTCCGAACTTGTAATGATTAACTTTGCCTTCGGGCTCTTTATTCGTGCCTTCGGGCTTGTAATACTTTACTTTGCCTTCGGGCTTATTTTATTTAAGTTTGCCTTAGCATAATATTCTTCTTTTATGCGTCTTCGGCTTCGGCCTTAATTTGGCTTCTGTTTCTGTTCATGCGTCTTTGGCTATGTTTTGCCTTAGCATGATTTTTCTTTTTTATGCCTCTTCGGCTTCGTTTTGCCTTAGCATATTTATTTTATTTTTATGCGTCTTCGGCATTATATTGCCTTGGCATAATTACTTATATTTTTATGCTTCTTCGGCCATTCTTGCCTTTCTGTGCATCTTTGGTCGTAACCTAGCTGCCCCCAAGTATTCAAGGGGTTTTGTAAATGATTAAGGTCTCATTCGGTCGGCTGAAAAATATTTTCTCCCGGCCTTAATTAATGTCAAAGCAGCTTGAATACTAAGACAATTTTGTAAGAGGCCAAATTTTATTCGGTCGGCCCCAAATTTGGATTCGTCAAGTATTTGTAGCTTAAAACGCAATGTACTTGAACACTACCGGTAAGTTAAAGGGCGCATGTTTTATACGGTCGGCCCCAAACATGGGTCTATTAAGCTTAATATTGCGTACTTAGCTTTTTGGCTATAAATGTACTTTAGCTTAACAATAACGGATAAAAAATGGAGCAAAACAATCTTTTCATTAATCATGCAACTCTTACATAGATTTAATTACAGATTGATGCTAGCTTATGGAATTCAGAATAACGTTGCATAAGACAAAATACGGAAGCAAAAAAGCAATAAAAGTTGGACCAGTATGCTTACTGGTAGAAACGGCGAAGGCGAGCGGCGTGCCAGGTGTTTTTGACTGGGCTGCCGTCCGGATGAGCCAATTTGTAGGTGCCTGGTCGGACCACTTCAATCACCACATATGGACCTTCCCAGTTGGGCATAAGCTTGCCTTTTTTTGCTGGCATGGAGGTGGCTAACTCCCGAAGCACTAAGTCCCCGGCTCGGAAAGATCTCTTCTTTACCCCCGAATCATAGTACTGGGCTGCCTGCAGTTGGTACCTTAAGTTTCTTTGGTGGGCAGCCTCTCTTTCTTCTTCTAGCAAGTCCACATTTGCTCGAAGTCCGAACTCATTTCTCTCCACGTTAAACGTTTCTGTTCGGTACGACTCTAAACCAACTTCGACAGGTAGAAGGGCATCAGTTCCGAAAGCAAGTTTGAAAGGTGTTTCCCCGGTTGAAGATCTTGTAGTGGTTCGGTAAGCCCATAGGACCCATGGTAGTTCTTCAGCCCAAAGTCCCTTAGCTTCCCCCAGCCTTTTCTTGATTCCGTCAAAAATGATTTTGTTGGCCGCCTCGATCGCCCCATTTCCCTGGGGATGCCCTACCGAACTGAACTTCTGTTTTATCCCGAATTGAGCCAGGAATTTTCTGAACTTGCTCCCAATAAATTGAGTACCGTTATCGGACACACAAACCATAGGTATGCCGAACCTCAAGATGATCTGTTCCAGCATGAATTTTTTCGCGGCCTCTTCGGTGATGGCCGAAAGGGGTTTTGCTTCTATCCACTTTGTCATATAGTCGATTGCCACAATACAGTATTTCGCTTGCTTAGTGCTGATGGGTAGGATCCCCACAATATCGACCGCCCACATAGCAAATGGGATCGGGCTAAGGACTGAAGACATCTCTTCGGGAGGTTGCTTTGGGATTGTGCTGAATATCTGGCATTGCTTGCATTTCTTTGCATACTCTGTGGCGTCTTCTTTCATTTTTGGCCAGAAGAATCCCTGCCTAAGGATCTTGAAGGCTAAGGATCGTCCTGCCAGATGTTCTCCACAAATCCCTTCATGAACCGTCTCCAAAGCAAGCTGTTGTTCATCTTTGTCCAAACATCTGAGTAGCGGCTGGCTTACCGATCGTCTGAACAAACGGCCCCCGACCAGAGTGTAATTCCCCGACCGATACTTAACCTTCTGTGCTTCTCTTCGGTCAAGTGGTAGGATGCCCTTTTCCAAGAAGGCCCTGATAGGGGTCATCCAATTGACCCCTTGATGAATTTCCATGCACTGCTTCTTGTCTATCGAAGGTGTCTTTACTTCGGTCAGATAGATGGACCCACTTAGGTTTTGGGTTTCTGCCGAAGCTAACCTCGAGAGGGCGTCTGCCCGACTGTTGTTTTCTCTAGCTACTTGAGTTAACTCGAAAGTTTCAAATAGCAAAGATTGTTCACGTACCTTAAGGGCGTATGCCTTGGTTCGGGGATCTTTTTGCCCATACTCTCCCGAGAACTGTTTTACCACCAACATTGAGTCACTGAATGCCCTTATGTGCTTAACTTCCAAATTTTTTGCCAAATCTAGCCCGGCCAAGAGTGCTTCATATTCGGCTTCGTTGTTCGTCAACGGGAAAGTGAATCTGATAGCTTGACAAATCTCGAATCCTTCTGGGCTTGTAAGAATTAGCCCTGCCCCGCACTTTTCCTTGGCGACCGAACCATCGACAAACAACTTCCATTTTCCCGGTGTCTGAATCAATTGTTCTTCGGGGGCTAAGTCATTCGGCCCCGTAAAAGAGCATTCTACTATGAAATCCGCCAATGCTTGGGCTTTGATCGAAGTCCTCGGTGTATACTCTAAATCATGCTCCCCCAATTCGATCGCCTAAGCAACCACTCTGCCCGATGCCTCTGGCCTTTGCAATATTTTCTTTAACGGCTGATCGGTTACAACTTTGATCGTCCTTCCCTGGAAATAGTGCCTTAGCTTTCTTGCGGCCACTACCAGTCCATAGGCAAACTTCTCTGCATTCGGATATCTTGTTTCTGCGTCCTTGAGAATATGAGAGACATAGAATACCGGATGCTGGTTTCCTTCATGTTCTTTGACCAACACGGCTCCAAGTGTTCGATCGTTCACAGCCAAGTACAGCTGCAATGTCTCTTTCGGGTCGGGTCTCATTAAGAGGGGGGCTTTCACTAAGTACTCTTTAACATCCTCGAATGCTTTCTGGCAATTTGGCCCCCATTCGAAATTCTTGGACCCCCGAAGCACTTCAAAGAATGGTAAGGCCTTTTCGGCCGATCGGGAGATGAACCTCCTCAGGGCTGCTAGCCGTCCGGTCAGCTTTTGAATGTCCCTGATTGTCTTCGGTGCCTCCATATCAATTACTGCTTTGATCTTCTCCGGATTGGCTTCAATTCCTCTGGCGCTAACCATGTATCCCAGAAATTTCCCACTATTCACTCCAAACGTACATTTGTTCGGATTGATCCTCATGTTGTTTCTTCTAAGCGTTTCAAAACATTCCTTCAGATCTTCGGCATGATCCCTGAAAAGGGACTTAACGATCATATCGTCCACGTAGCATTCCATGTTCCGTCCGATCTGGGCTTTGAACAGTTTGTTGATCATCTTTTGGAATGTTGCCCCGGCATTCTTCAAGCCGAAAGGCATCTTGATGTAGGCATAAGTACCATTCGGTGTGATGAATGCTGTCTTGGGAACGTCCTCGGCATTCATGGCAATTTGGTGATATCCTGAGAATGCATCCAGGAAACTGAGTATTTGATGCCCCGAAGTAGCATCTATCAGTTGGTCAATGTTTGGCAAGGGATAATGGTCTTTCGGGCAATGCTTATTCAGGTCAGTGTAGTCGACACACATCCTCCACTTGCCATTAGATTTCTTCACCACCACTACGTTTGCCAACCAATCGGGATAGTCTATCTCTTCAATGAACTTTGCTTCCAGCAATTTTTCGACTTCAACTTGGATTACTTTCTGCCTTTCCATGGCGAAATTCCTCCTCTTTTGTTTCACGGGCTTGGCTTCGGGATCTACATTTAAACAGTGTTTGGCAACTGCAGGGTCCAAGCCTGGCATATCTTCGGGATTCCATGCGAATACGTCGTGGAATTCCCTAATGACCTTAATGACTTTCTCTTTCAATTTCGGCTCCATGTTCTTTCCAATTTGGATCATCTTTCCCGACTGACCCACGTACAGTTCTACCTCTTCGGTCTCTGCAGCCGGCTCAGCAATCGGGCTTGACAGGTCGGCCCCAAACTTTTCCAACTCAATGTTCAGCAGTTGGTGGCTACCCCCAGCTTCGGTCTCATTTCTTTTCCTTTTTCCGGCTTCAGTCATCTCTATGTCTTTGTCTCTTTCCAAATCCTCCAACATGATTATTCTGGCGGCTTTCTGATCGCCTCTCATTTCTCCAACTCCATGTTCTGTTGGGAACTTCAACTTTAGATGAGGGACAGAGGACACGGCCTGGAACAAAGATAAGGCCGGCCTTCCCAAAATTCCGTTGTACGGACTATCGACCCGGACGACATAGAACTTTGCTTCCTTCACCACAGTGTACGGCGCTTTTCCCATCATGACAGACAAAGTGATGGTCCCTTCTATCGGTACAGGCTGATTACCGAAACCATACAAGGGCGCCTCGTGGCATGGCTCCAACTGTTCACCTCCTAAATTCATCTTGCAATATGTCCGGTGATATAGAATGTTGACTGAGCTCCCTTCGTCCACCAGCACTCTCCATATCTTGTTTTCCCCGATTACTGGGTTTATAACAAGTGGGTCTTCGTGCGGCCATATCACGTCTTCGTAGTCATCTTCTGTGAAGGAGATAGGCGATGGTTGCTTAGCTGAACTTGATTGGTACAAGTTGTAGATCTGTCTGGCGTACTTTTTCCTTGCTGTCTTACTATCCCGATCAAGCACTGTTCCTCCGGAAATTGTCCTGACCTCTCCTCTGTACTTCTCTGAACTCTCAGCGTCCTTCCTTTTCTCCTTGGACTCGAGTTTGTCCCTCAAGTCGCCCACAAATTGGGTCAGTTCCCCATCTTTGATCATTTTTTCAATTAACTTCTTCAAATGATAGCACTCCTCGGTGTTGTGACCTTTGTCCCGATGGTAGTCACAATACTTGCTGTCGCTTCTTCTGTTCTCAGGGGTCTTCAACTTGGGTGGTCTGACAAACCCAGGTTTACCCTTTATCTCATGGAGAATCTTCGAGATAGGTGTGTTTAACGGTGTGAACACAGTGCTATCTCTATCTCTTCTTCGTTCGGCCCCTTTGTCGGGCCTTGTATCATTCAACCTGCTCTTGATATCTCCTCGACCCCTTCGGTCGTCTCTTCTGTCATCCCTTCGGTCGTCTCTCCTATCATACCTATCATTTTTCTTCTCCTTGTATCCCCCGATTGATTCTAATTTTCTTCTAATGGCCTCTCCTCTCACATATATATCATTTAAAGATTTGGGAGGCATATCATAAAGAGAGGACCGAAGCTTCTTACCTTTAACAGGGTCGAGGCCTGCTGCGAGGAATCCAGCCGCCTTGACTTTATCCAAGTTGGTGACCATGCCAGCTTCCTCTTTGAACCTTGCTAAGTAATCACCCAAATCTTCGTTCGGCCCTTGCCTGCAGTGGATCAGCGCTTCAGTGTCCTTCTCTCTTCGGCACAAATGTGAGTAGTGCCTTAAGAATTTTTTCTTCACTTGCTCATACGAGCCTATCGACCTAGGTCTCAGCGACCTGTACCACATGGATGCATTCCCCTTCAGGTAGGTCTTGAACATCTTACATAGCATCACATCGCAGTGCCCCATCCCAGTCATGAGCGATTCATATTTCTCACAATGATCTTCGGGGTCGCCCTTTCCGTTAAATTCATTCATCTTCGGGAACTGCCTTCCAGGAGGCGGTCGAAAGTGTTCGACGTCTTCGGTCACCACTGGCTCGTGGCTCACCTTTCTCTCTCCAAACATGGCCTTCTCAATTCTCCGGATGCGGTCGTCCGTATGTGGACCTTCCTCTTCCGAATCGGAGGAGTAAACCACCTTTGACCGAGTTCTCCTCGAGTTTGATTCAGAGTCCTCTGACTCATCTTCATCAATTCTGGTTCTTGGTCTTTTGTCTCTTCGGTCGTCTAACTCCGGGTCTTCGGCTTCTAGAGCCTCGCGGAGTACCTTTTCTTGTAACTCGATCTCCTCCCTTTGGATCCTTAGGGCTTCCAGCCTCAAACGGTCGGCCTCCCTTTTTTTGGCCAGACGTTCGGCCTCCCTGCTGCTTTTCTCTTTCTCTATCTCTTTCCGTTTCCCCTTGGCTTTTTGTTCTTCTCGCCACTTCATCAAAATTTCCCGTTGCTCTTCGGGAGACGGTATGTCCCCCTCTTCGTCGAAAATCAAATGTCTTGGGGTGATGGGAGGGGTGGTGCGAGTGTTTACAGCCATAGTGCCATCGTCAGCCGTCGGTATCTCGGTTTCGTTCGCCATTACTAACAATATAATCCAACACAAACGTAACTCTGCGTTTCCCACAGACGGCGCCAAATGTTACAACCAATTTCCGTCGGTGTATCCGTTCGGTCGGACCTGCAATTGAAGAAGAATGCGAGGGTGTGGCCCCCCGATTCACCTCCGGTGTGAGAATAAGTTAAACTGGTTTTTATGAATGAAGGTAAACGCAGAGTGTTTGTGTGTAAGTAAGTGAATGAATGATATCAAACCTCCGATCACCTTCTTATTCACTAATCTGGCAGTTATCGGGGAGTGGGACGAATGGAGAACGTGTCCTACGTTCCCACGTTCCCCGGGAATGCAACTGAATAGACCGTTGTATATAACTGGGCCGAATGACATGGACCCTCGCCAGTCTGGAGCCTCCAAGCCGATTATCCTTATTGGGCTTTCGGTCCAGCCCGATAAGAAGTTGGGCCTCTAACAATGTCAGTTACTAATGCTACTAATTAATTAATAATAACCCAACTTTGCTTCATTCGTTTATCATCCTAATGTCGATTATCATATGAAATGCAGGGAAAATAATGTATAACTGTTAACTTAATGTACACAATCATTCAAAACACAAGGTAATGCATATACCCAAGCATCTTGCAAACTCTTATCAGTACTCTCCACATATCCTGTTCTTTCCTTAATATTTATCCCTGGATCCCTAACCATATCAATTCAGTTTGAACAAAATAGAAGATTAGTTCCTCATAGTTTAATTTATACCTCGTAGTCATCTATTAATTAGAAATTGTGCCATTTTAACTACCAAAAATGAAACACGGAGGGAACTAGAAAGCACTCTTGTTTTGTCTTCATCCCGGATTAAGGCTTTAACTGAACCAGGTTGTGGAAGCGAGCAAGTTCCTGCTGTTGTAGAACTAAATCTTAGAGATAAAACAGAGAATAAAGACACGAACATATGGAGTCCTGGTGTAGAAAAACACAGAGACAAAGGGGGTTATTTGTACAAAAAAATATGTATGAAAGAGATGTAAGACAATAATGCCCTCCAACACTATAACGTGGTTAGCGTGACTTAACAGAATGCAATAAAATGTTTAAAAAAAATAATTGAGTCATTCAAGTGGCAAATTTTATAATTGAGCCATTTTGGTGCAAAAACGTTATAGTTCAGGCCATTATACTGCAATTAAGTCTAAAAACAAGTCAGAATTTAAATATCCTTACTTCCTTGCAAACCTTTTTCTATCAAATTATTCTTTAAAATTCCGGACCTCTCGTTCTACATCAGAAATAGAAAAGGGAAGTAATATTAACGATATCCCGCTTGTTGGAACTTGTTGGTCCATTTCCAGTGTATTTGTTATTAGAGGAACATTTACTTTACAAGGAATTTACTTACTGTATAACATTCGAATCCTTTGTAGTGTATTTTTTCGCCTTTGTCGCACGACTTCACTTATTGTAATTTGTATGCTCTTATAATAAGTTCTGGTGGCTTTCAAATGTGGAGAATAATAGAGGAATTCATTGGATACGCTGGGAGAGGCTGTGCTATCCAAAGAAATTTGGAGGATTGGGTTTTCGAAGAATTAGAGAATTTTATATAGCAATGCTTGGAAAATATGCTTGGCGTTTATTGACTGCCCCTAATTCATTGGTAGCTAAGTTATTGCGAGCTAGATACTTTCCTTCCAATTCTTTTAAAGATGCACAGCTAGGTGGTAACCCAAGCTTTATTTGGCGAAGTATCTTTGCTGCTAAGGAATTAATCGACTCCGGGAGTAGAATAAAAGTGGGAAATGGTTCTTCTATACATATTTGGCGTGACCCCTGGATCTCAGTGTTAGAGAATGCTCGAGTGGTTACTCCCTGTGTTCTTGAGCTTCAAGATGTAACAGTTAATAATTTGTTCAAAACTGATGCTAAGGAATGAGAGCAAGAGCTGGTAAGAGATATTTTTAACGAGCAGGATGCCTCAAACATTTTGAACATTCCTCTTAGTCAAACTGCTGTAGAGGATTCGTGGTTTTGGATTTAAGATGACAAAGGCATTTATTCGGTTATGAGCGGTTATAGGGTCTTATGTAAATTAAATAATCATCTGCCAGGTGCTTTTATTCAGTTTAATTGGTTGAAATTATGGGCACTCTCCATCCCCCCGAAGGTTAAAAATTTCTTCTGGAGAGCTGTTCACAATTGTCTTCCGACTCTAGACAATTTGCAGAAAAAGCAAGTGGATATTTCTGCTCTCTGTCCTATTTGTAAGGCGGTAATGGAAATGTTGGATCATATTCTTCGTTCATGTCCTTACTCCATGCGGTGTTGGGAGTTAATTAAGATTAATGTGCAGAATTATGCAGGGGTCCTAGTCGGGAAGTGGCTGTCTAATCTGTTCAGCTCATTGCCAGGAAAAGACCTGGAGCTATTCTGCTCAATAGCTTGGAATCTATGGTCGCACAGAAAGTCAGTGGTTTGGAAGAATTATTTTCGAACTCCAACAATGGTAGTGAATGGAGCTAGCACGTTTCTTTTCTAGTGGCAAAGCGCTCAAGTTAAGTCTTTCTCATCTAATTTCTTGAATCAAATAGAAGGAGTATTTATTTGGTAGAAGCCAATTTCAGGTTGGGTCACTTGTAATATAGATGCAGCAGTTCAGGTGAAGAGGAATGTTAGTGCTATTGGCAGTTTTATCAGGAATGAACATGGGGAATTCTTGGCGGGGTATGGTGGCCCGCTTATAAGTGGTGGACTGGTGATCCTAAAATTGCTAAAGCAATGGCTTTTAGGGAAGCTCTTTCTTGGTTGAAAAGGATGGAGATATCTAATGTTTTAATTGAGCTTCACTCACTTAATGTAGTCCAAGCAATGCGGGCTGGAGTAGTTGATCTGTCTTATTTCGGCTAGATCATTTCTGATTGTTCTTCTAATATAAAGGATTTGAGATCCAATTTTGTTTATTTTGTTAGGAGGTCAGCGAACATAGCGACTCACACGATAGCTAGAGAAGCTTGTTCTATGTCTGATCATAAGGAATGGTTGTATACACCATCCTTCTTGATTGATGTATTAGCCAGTGATATTCAATAAAAGGTGCTCTTTGTTTCCAAAAAAAAAAAATATAGTTATTAACTATAATAATTATAATGATGGTTCGGTTGTGATTACGGGTTTCAATTTTTAAAACCGCAGACATCCAGATTCGGGTTCGGTTTCGGGACAAAACTGCCCTAAACCGAACCGTGCTCTCCCCTAAATTAGTTAAGGTTAAGATTCTTTAGAACCTTTCTTAATCAGAAAGCAGATTTTAAAAAAAAAATCTGATTATTTGATTATTTACGGGTTATTTCAAGAATATATAAACGGATGTCTGTACTACAAAATGAGTTGTACTCTTCATTTTTCTCCAGAAGAATTAGAACTCTGAATTATAATATAACAATTTAAGGGTCTAAAGTCTGATCACAGAACATAGCTTTTCAGAAGTAGATAGAGAAGGTTAGGTAACAAACAACACGCATGACAAGAGTATTAGCTGCAAGTCTTTAGCCATACAATATAGTAATATACACGTACAAATCTCTATTTTTTTCGAAAGTGTTATTAATTTACGTTTATATTTTTACGAATGGGTCCAAATCAATTGTAAAATCAAAATATGGATCAAATTATGTTTGTTGGATATTCCTCCTGCATTCATTATTTATAGTATATTTTAATATAATATTTGTAATATATTTTAATATAATATGTTACATATAACTCGGAAATAGAAAAATAGTTCTGAAATCAACATTTTTCAAATAATTAAGAATTTTATTTCAATAAATTTTATCCGCATACCTCTTTTTATTTGATCCAAATGAGCCACAAGGACATATGTTTGGTTGTTTTTTACTCGCATATGTCCCTGTCTTAATTGTACCGCTATTTGCATTATGTTGCAAAATTTTTTACTCTCATTTTGTGCAAGTCCAAAAATGTATTTCACATGGATAAAATATTGTATTCTTGGTACTACAAAATGAAGAACAAAATATACTCCAAATTTTTCTTTCAGATACAGATAACCTTCCTATTCTCAAAGATGAATTAACTTCTGAATTCTAATAGTATGAAAATTTAAGGATTCATTTCAAAAAAAAAAAATTTAAGGGTCTGAAGTCTGGTCACAGATCACAGCTTTTCAGAAGTAGAGAAGGTTAAGGTGACCTACTCAAAACACATGATAAGGTTACAAAACACATAACAAGATTAAGGTTACCATACAATACACATTGTCTTCTTGAATTGTACTAGAGTAGATATTTAACTTCACCTTCAAAATATTTTTTAGAGTTAATTGCATATTGCATCCCCTTGGTTTTGGCCAACTGTAATATTTACTCAAACTTTATATAATTTCAATTTGCATCCCACATGTTTTTGCGGTTCACTATAAACCCCTGTCACCCCCATCCGTCAAATTAGTCCAGTTAACGTGAAGAGATAAGGGTAAAACCGTCTTTTGTATTAGTAATATGTAAAAAAAAAAGATAAACAAACTAAACTTCTCTGTCAAACTCAATCATTTCTCTATAAAATCCTAATTCTCAATCTACCAAAATATTAGCAATGGAGGAACATTATCTTCCAAATCAGCAGCAAAACGTTCAGAAGTATAATCGAGTCCATGAATAGCAGCTGTAATATATGCAAGTGGCAAATGATCAGCATTCTCCAAAATCTTAACACGCTCCTGGATGTCACCCAAGTACAAGGCGTTGTGGAATTGACCCATAACATCAGCAATTTTCATCATTTTTGAAAGTTTATCCAAGTCTCCTTTTATAAGATAAAGGAAAGATAGCCTTTCAAAATTCTTTGTTCTCTGATATGCATATTCCACGATACCTGCATTACCTTGACGAAGGGCCTCTACCCCCAACCTGTACCAGTGATCTTTCTCATCAATCTCTTTAGCGGAAGCAACTGTTATCTAGATGTTCCCGCTTTCGAGTGCCAAATTGAAACGAGTTCGCTCATCCTTTACAAAATGAAGTGCGACTTTAGGAAACCCCTTTTGTTGAAGATAAGAAATCAAAGCTTGTCCGTAAAGGTCTTATTTCCTAATCATGGTCATAACATGGCCATATTTCTCCCGTAGGCGAGAGAGAAATTAATATATGAATAATTTAATTTCCAGTTTTACCCTTGTCTCTTTAACGTTAATGGGACTAATTTAACGGAAGGAGGTGAAAGGGGTCTACAGTGAACCGCCAAAACATGTTGTGGGATGCAAACTGAAATTACATGAAGTTTGAGTAAATATTGCAGTTGGCCAAAACCAAGGAGATGTGATATGCAATTAACTCTATTTTTTAATCAAAAGATCAAGAATCAAGAATGTGATACTCAAGAATATCAAAGCTCGCTACTTCTTCTTTTTCTAAGAAATTCGCCTACAAAAATCATCCAACTTTGAACCAAAATGCTTGTTTTTCCAGTCTTGTGGGTTCGAAAGCACCATCCATTTCTTCAAAAAATGGATACATAAACTACTCTAAGAATCTCCTTCTTGTAAAACACTACCACAACTCTGGTGTTGACAAGTGGTACAAAAATATACTTGGAACACCAAAAAGAACTTTTAAGTATTATCAGCAAAAAATGATTTCTTCACCTAGGGTTGGGTTTGTATCTCTCACGAGGATTAATTATTTTCTCTTTTATTTTGTTCTTCCTGTAATCCTGTCCTTATTATTGTTAGTGGCCTTGTTGTGCATGTTACTCTTAGGGTCTGTGGGATATATGAAAAAATACCTTACACCAACAGAACCCACATTGTGTTTTTATCCATCAGAATGTGATAAAGATATTGGTGATCTTTTATTTCAACGGCAACTTTGTTGGAAACGTGTATGATATACAAAGTGTTTACTAAAGATTTGATAATGAAACAAACAAACACAAACTTCTTTTCTATAAACCAAAAGCCACTGATTATATTACTAAGAAGGCTACAGCCCTTTTCTTTTACACAGCAGGTCTCTTTTCTTCTCTCTGTTTTTCACTCAGTGTTTACAAAACTCACTTCAGTGTATTTAGTACAAAGCACAGTAGCTCCTATTTATAGACTTAGAACTATAGATTTACGTCCGGCCTTACATCACCAGTAATTTAATTCCTTGTTTCCTGACCAACCTTGCATCTACAGAATTCAAAGGTAGCCTACCTATATTTCAGCTTTGAACAAAGACCAGCCCAACACTTGTTGAACCTGCTGTATGTTTTTTTTCTTCTTTTCATATTGTATGCATATTGTTTCTAGAGAGTTTGACTTTTAACACTCCGCCTCAAACTCGACTTTGCATTCCGAGCTTTTCTTTCATCTTATGAAACACTTCCGGCTTCAATGGCTTCGTGAAATATCTTCTAAGTTGTCTTCTGTTTTGCAGTGCACCAGCTCCACGATTTTATCGTTCACTTGTTCTCGAATAAAATGATATTTAATATTGATGTGCTTGTTTCGACTGTGTGACACTGGATTTTTCGCGAGTGATATAGCAGATTTGTTATCCACATAAATAGTAATTGAATCTTCCTTTGCAAGTTTTAACTTGCTCAGTATGTAGCCTAGCCACATAGCTTGACATGCGCACGCTGCTGCTGCCATATACTCCATCTCACATGTTGACAGAGCCACTGTCTGTTGCTTTTTAGATGACTATGAAAATATCGCTGAACCGATATGAAAAGCATATCCTGAAGTGCTTTTCCTTTCATCCAAGTCACCACCATAATCACTGTCCGAGTAGCCAACTAATTTCGAATCTTGAGAATGAGTGTAAAATAAACCATGATTAAGTGTACCTTTTATGTACCTCAAAATTCTTTTGGCTGCCATGAAGTGATCTTGCTTCGGCTTCTCCATGTACCTACTAACCAGTCCAACTGCATACATGATATCTGGACGAGTGAAAGTTAGGTACCTCAGACTTCCAACCAAACTTTTGAACAATGTCGGATTTACCGACTCTCTCGTTGAATCATTTCTGAGCTTTATGCTCATTTCTGCGGGCGTGCTCACCGGCTTGCATTCTTCCATTCTGAACTTGCTTAAAATCTACTCGGTATATTTTTTCTGAGACATAAAAATCTCATCTTTGCTTTGCTTCACCTCGACTCCAAGTAAGTATGACATTTGACCAATATCTGTCATCTCAAATTCATTAGTCATAACTTTCTTAAAATCATCGAACATACCAGGGTTATTTCCGGTAAAGATCATGTCATCCACGTACAAGCACACGATCATAATATCTCCCCCTGAATTTGTTTTGGTGTAGAGTGCATGCTCGTATGGACTCTTCACAAAACCGTTCTTCTAAAAGTATTCATCAACCCTTGTGTTCCATGCTCGCGGAGCTTGCTTCAGACCATACAATGCTTTCTTTAGCTGATAGACTTTATCTTCCTTGCCTTTCTGAACATATCCGGGAGGTTGCTCAATATAGACTTCTTCCTCGAGATAGCCATTCAAGAATGCTGACTTGACATCCATCTGAAAAATCTTCCACTGATTCTGAGCTGCAATAGTTGTAAGAAGTCTGATGGTATCAACTCTTGCAACTGGAGCAAATACCTCATCGTAGTCAATCCCATATCTCTGCTTGTAACCTTTAGCCACTAGCCTTGCCTTGTATTTTTCCACTTCACCATCTTGATTTGTCTTTGTCTTGTAGACCCATTTGACACCAATTTCTTTTTGTCCTTCTGGAAGACTTGTAAGCTCCCAAGTATCATTCTTCTTGATAGCACCAATTTCTTCATCCATGGCCTTATTCCAGTTGCTTTCTTCAGAAGCTTCCTCAAATGTAACTGGATCACACTCAGCCATCAAACAAAACAGTGAATAATCAAAGGTAGTTTGTACCGGACTTGTTGCTTCATAAATACTATCCAGACTCCGCATTTTTCTTGGTGCTCCCCCTGAACTGCTGCTACTGCTGCTTCCTGAACTCGATGGTATCGAGGCATGAGTTTGCTGATTTGGACTTTGGGGAGGAGTTGGATCATCATCTCCACCATCTTCTATTTTGGAATCATCACCATCATCATCATTGAAAAATAAACCCGCAACTTTTCTTTCTTCCTCGCTCCATCTCTAGTAATCAGATTCATCAAACTCAACATCTCGAGAAATGATTAATTTCTTCGTGAGGGGATTATAGAGTCTGTACGCCTTTCTTCTTTTATCATATCCGGAAAAGATGCACTTTTCACCTTTATCATCCAGCTTCTTTCTTTTCTGATCAGGAACATGTGCATATGCAATGCACCCAAAAATTCTGAGATGCCCAACTGATGGTTTACTACCACTCCATGCTTCATTTGGAGTTTTGTTTCTGACACTTTTTGTTGGACATCGATTCAACAAATAAACTGCACATAGAACGGCTTCAGCCCAGAAAGTTCTTGGCATGTGCTTTGCTTTCACCATACTCCTTGCCATGTCTAGAATGGTGCGATTCGTCCTCTCTGCAATGCCATTCTGTTGTGGAGTATATGCGGTTGTAAACTGATGATTTATTCCATGTGCTCGGCAGAAGCTTTTGAACAGATTTGAAGTATACTCGCCTACTCTGTCTAACCTGAGTACCTTCAAATATTGACTACTTTGCTTTTCTGCCAATGCTTTGAACTCCTTGAATTTATCAAGAGCCTCCGACTTTTCTTTCAGAATATACACCCAACTTTTCCTGCTAAAATCATCAATAAATGTTAGGTAATATCTGTTACCTCCAAATGATGGAATATCAAATGGACCAGCTATATCCGTATGAACAATATCCAACGGCCATCTAGCTCGCCATGATTTTCCAACCGGACAGCTTTGTTGATGTTGCTTTCCTTTAACACAAGCTTCACACAACTGATTTGGTTCGTTGATTGCTGGCAAACCGTCCACCATCTTTGTCTTTGACAATAACTTTAGACCAGAAAATCCAAGATGACCAAATCTTAAATGCTATAACCACGAGTCATTTTTAATGACTTACTTCAAACACTTCTGCACCTCCGTCTGCATATCAAGAGTGAAGAGACGATTCTTTGACATTTCCACATTTGTAATTAATTCTCGAACCTGATTTCTGGTGATAAGAGAATTATCCTGCATCTGAATATTGTATCCATTCTCCACAAGTTGGCCAAGACTGATGATGTTACTTTTCAAAGCAGGTATATAATAAACATCATTTATATACTTTTTCTCACCTTTCTTTGACATAATTGTAACAGTACCTTTCCCTTTGACCGGAATCTTCGATGAGTCACCAAAAGTAACTTCTCCACTGATGGTGTTGTCTATCTCCGTAAATAATTCCTTATGGCCACACATGTGATTGCTGGCTCCCGAAACAATATACCATGTATTCTTCTTGCCTTCGTCATCTCCTTTATAAGTGAGGAACATAGCAGACCCCACATCTTTATCTTCTCTTGCTGTTGCAAAATGACTCCTTTCTTCCACCTTCGGTGATCTACACTCGTAACTGAAGTGACCATATTTGTTGCAATTATAACATTGTAATTGAGACTTGTCACCTCGTTGTTGGAATCCGCCTCTTCCCCGGCCTCTGAAATTTTGACCGCGACCAGATGGTTGATAGCCTTCATTATTCTGGCCTCTACTGAATGTCTGTCTTCCACGTCCTCGTCCACCTCGATATCCACCTCCATAGCCACCTCTGCCATGTGAAGAACTGCTACTGCCAGAACTGTCATCGATGGATACTTTACTTTGCAATGCCTTTTCCAAATGGCTTGCATCATCATATTGGTTCATTCGCTACTCATGCACTTGAAGTGAACCAACTAGCTCATCAATAGAAATCGTGGACAAATCTTTCGACTCCTCGATAGCAGTAACAACAAAATCAAATTTTCTTGTTAGCGAGCGGATGAGTTTTTCCATGACCCGAACATCATCGAGACTTTTGCCATTTCTTTTCATTTCGTTTGTCACCGTTTTCAAATGCGTAATATATTCACCAATATTCTCTGAAGTCTTCATTTTGATATTTTCAAATTCGGCACGAAGAACTTGGAGCCGCACCTTTTTTACTTTCTCGACACCTTAGAATGATTTTTGTAAAATCTCCCACGCCTCTTTTGCTCTCTTTGCATTTGAAATTTTTTCGAAGGTGGATTCATCGACACCTTGAAAAAATTGTGTATAACGCCTTGTTGTCTTTTTTCCGAAATTCTTTTAACGCCATCTTCTCGGCAGTAGGAAGTGCTGCTTCAGCGGTAGCATCTTCGGGCTCGCTATAGCCACTTTCAACGATATCCCAATTATCGTATGAACCGAGTAACACCTTCATTTGGATACTCCAGTTTCCATAATTTGTAGCCGTCAACTTTGGAATATTTTGTTGCACCATATTCGCCATTTTTAAAAAAAAAAATATCCTTGCACAGTATAAGTGAACAGTACCGTATGTATGAATAGTATCGTATGAATAGTGTCGTACAGTATCCGTGAATAGTACCGTATGAACAGTATCGGTGAATAGTCCCATATGAACAGTGCTTCGTCTTCTACGGCGTGAACAGTATTTTCCGGCTGAAATAGTGACCAAAATTTTTTCCAGAAATTTGTGAATTTCTTTTCCGAACGTAACCTTAGCTCTGATACCAATTGTTAGAAACGTGTATGATATACAAAGTGTTTACTAAAGATTTGATAATGAAACAAACAAACACAAACTTCTTTTCTATAAACCAAAAGCCACTGCTTATATTACAAGAAGGCTACAGCCCTTTTCTTTTACACAGCAGGTCTCTTTTCTTCTCTCTGTTTTTCACTCTGTGTTTACAAAACTCACTTCGGTGTATTTAGTACAAAGCACAGCAGCTCCTATTTATAGACTTAGAACTATAGATTTACGTCAGGCCTTACATCACCAGTAATTTAATTCCTTGTTTCCTGACCAACCTTGCATCTACAGAATTCAATGGTAGCCTACCTATATTTCAGCTTTAAACAAAGACCAGCCAACACTTGTTGAACCTGCTGTATGTTTTTTTCTTCTTTTCATATTGTTTCTAGAGAGTTTGACTTCTAACAAACTTCAGTACTTAAAGATACTTTCCGAGGAACACCCGGATAGTGTTTGGGTTAAGATGATTGGAGAACGGATTGTTGAGGCATTAGAGAGTGATTTGAAAGCTATGAAGAATCAAAATGTTCGTGTTGATCATCTGAGGGGATTTATATGGAAGTTTATAGTTGTGGATGACCCTACTGTTACTCCTGAAGTTTTTATGAATACAGGTTTGCTTAATGAACTTAAATCAGATGCAGAGATTGCTACTATCATTGGGCATGAGGTATATAAGTTTCACATGTTTATTTCTTGGATATGCGTGTCTATAAAACTATTATGTTATTCTAGTGTGTCCGCAAGGTCCCGATATACCTTCAGAGCCACTCCATTGTCGTGCTAAATACTGTTTTGTTTGAAAAACATCAACTCAAATCTTGATTTGTGTTTGTATATTTAGGGTGATCTATGCATTTTAGATTTTTGTTAAAAACTTCCAATGGGGGCTTATATGTGCTCCTTTATCTTTTCGCTCCTATTCCTAAGCATTCCGAAGGTCGGGACTGCAGCTTAGCCTTATCCATACTCTGTGTGTAGTAAACTGGTTGTTGCGACTATCATTCTTTAATTTATATATTGAATTTATTACTCATAATGACTCTTGTTTGTTAATCATACGTTTAATTCGATTAGATTGCACATTATGTTGCAAGGCATCCACCTAGTAAATGTAACATGCGGATGCTTGCTTCAGTTAGAAGATCGTTACTCGGGCTGGATGTATCAAAATTTGACTTCAATATTGACCCCAATACTCATGGTGTCTCAAAATGGATTAGAGTTCTCTTTCAATATCCTAACTGGCGGAGGTACCTTACTATGCACATACTAAGTTTATGTTATATTTTGATCATTGATTATGTATCACGAGTTTTATTGACTGATATTTTCTTATTTTCTGTTCTGAATTGTGCAAAATGTATGTTTAATTATATATATGTTACGTCATATTTTCGGTTGCCTCAATTATCTCCCAAATTTCCAAATACGAATCTAATAATAATTAACTTAATCCCCAAGTTAAATATTTCCTCTCTCTAAAATGAGGAATTATCTCCAATTTATGATAGAAAATATCTCCAAACGATATCCTTAAAATCAGGAAGGTATCCCAACGCGAATATAATTTAAAGAGATAAAATCTACTAATTCCCAAAATACATCCCTAAACAATCATAGGGATTAAAAACCAATCCTTAACAGAACTGCGTTGGCTTGATCTCTATAAATATAGAGTACGCATGGATCTTGAAAAAGGACCTGACACATCTAACAAGTCGAGACACCTCTCAAGTCCATCCCCAAACATCCAAATCCCAAATCCCCCTATTTTCATGATTTCGTTATTCCAGCAACCTCCAAAATTTGTTATCACCAAATTCCTCCATTAACAATTGGCGCTAGAAGGAGGGCATATTTTTTTTATGGAGGACAATCAATTCATATGCATGGGGGGTTATTATGGATCTGGAGCTGCTTTAATGGAGGAGCTAAATGGAGGAGACGGTGGTTCTATTCTGAATTAAGTTAAGTTTTTTCTTATGATTTTGTTCATACAAATTAGCTATCTTATAAAATTCGTAGTAAATTCAATACATGTCGGATTTCGATGATTTTTAATGATTCAGAAATCTTTTTAAATTACCTATAACTTTCGTTCTTTGAGTTTTCTCAGATTACATCTCGATCTATTCGCAAAATCACAAAAAACAATCAGATCTCGTTTTTCAGCATCGAGAGTTAATCAGCAGACGTTTTATTTGATTCCCGATTCTTTATAAGTCCGGTTTTGATGATCCATATCTTGTCAGAAAGATCTTTTCGTTATCTATAATTTTCATGTTTTGTGTTTTCGAAGAAAAAAATGTTTAGATGGTCAAAAAGGTTAAAAACATATCTGAGCAGAATCTGAATCATGAAGATGTTCAAGATTGAGATGGAATTTCGTGGTACATGAAGAACAAATAGAAGCTTGAAAACTTCTAAATTTATCGGAAACAAAAATCAAGTTTTTGTTGAAAACTACACAAGAAGGCCCTTTGGGTATTATTTCGGAAGGCCCTCCTTTACGGTGGGTATTGCTTGGATTGTTTTTGGAAGACCCTCCTTTGTAGAGTTAATATTTTGGAAGGCCTTCCTTTGTGGGGGTAATATTTTGGAAGGTTCTTCTCCTCCTTTGTGGGGGTAATATTTTGGAAGGTTCTTCTTTAGAAAGGGTATTATTTGGGAAGACCCTCTTTTGATGAGTCTTATTAAAAATCCTTGAAAAACCGTACTTCCGGGGGGGATGTCCGTACTTCCGGCGCCTCATCAAGGTACGAGCTTCGGGAAACTGACCTCCTGAGAGGAGGATATTTCTGGAATGGGGAATGACCTCCTTTGAGGAGGGTATCCCGAATTATAAAGTCCTTGCAAAAATCGTACTTCCTGGGGGGATGTCCGTACTTCCGGCGCCTCATCAAGGTACGAGCTCTAAGAATATGACCTCCCGTGAGGAGGGTATTCTTTGGAATGCACTTTGAATGGTTGTTTTTCAGGATATTGTTCGGAATGTTTTGGATGACTTTATGGAATAATGCTTGGACGACCCTCTAAGATACATTCTCTTACACCTAGAAAACTACTCGTACATCTATTCTTTTTTACATTTTGCATATTGTCTCGTTTAAATCTAAATGCATGCTACGGGCACCTAGGTACTCCATATTTTTTACTAATCTTCATCTCCTAGTTGTTTTAATGACTCAGGAAATTTGGAAGATCGAAGCATGCTTAGTTCTCCAGTCTATCAAGCTACATTGAAGAACTGGGGGGTAGTTGTTACGCCATATTTTTGGTTGCCTCAATTATCTTCCAAATTTCCAAATACGAATATAATATTAATTAACTTAATCCCCAAGTTAACGATTTCCTCTCTCTAAAACAAGGAATTATCTCCAATTTATGATATAAAATATCTCCAAACGATATCCTTCAAAACAGGAAGGTATCCCAACGCGAATATAATTTAAAGAGATAAAATCTACTAATTCCCAAAATACATCCATGAACAATCATAGGGATTAAAAACCAATCCTTAACAGAACTGCGTTGGCTTGATCTCTATAAATGTAGAGTACACAGGCATCTTGAAAAAGGATCCGACACGTCTAACAAGTCGAGACACCTCTCAAGTCCAGCCCCAAACATCCAAATCCCAAATCCCCCTATTTTTATGATTTCATTATTCCAGCAACCTCCGAAATTTGTTATCACCAAATTCCTCTGTTAACAATATATTTGTTTGACAAGTGAATTTATTTGAAGTAGCCAAAGCAATTCATACTGTTAATCTTTATGGCATGAAAGGGAGCACAAATTGATTTGGGTTACTATTACATCCATGTTTGTTTTTATCTTATAGCAAGCTAAGTGATATTGGAGCGTGTTTACAGACATTTGCTTAAAGATAATGAGTGTAGGTTTAAGCTCTCATACTCATTTGCGCCAATGTGCCTTGTTCCCCCGCTCTCTGAAATTTTCTGTAAAATAGGTTGTACTCATTTGCGTTTACAGGGGTATATGAGTATCTAATAGGTTGTGCGCATATGTGTGTATTTATAATAATGTGTATATATATGAGGTGTTTGAATCCTAGAGTTTAATAATGATTATAAGGAATACTCAAGGACTAAAATAATAAGAGGAGAAGAGTAAAACTGTGAATATATTGCTTCATCGTAGTCTTTATTGGGAGTACATGTCTATACTATAATGTATTGATTATAGTTGATATATATGACAATGGTGTGAGTGCACTGAGCCACTAGAATCATTCGTTCTTTCTGGCTAGTGGCTATAGCATGCTTAAGTGTAGGAGCACATGCTCAACTGGTTTTTTTTGTAGCCCTCATGATTTACACTTTTAGGATATAATTTGACATTACATATGTAAATATGAATGAATAATGATGAGAATGATCAATATGAATTCCCTTTGTAAATAGGCAAGAAAGTGAAGTAGATGACATTGGATTACTTATAATGGCATCTGCTGGCTATGATCCTCAAGAGGCGCCAAAGGTGTATGAAATGCTTGGGAAATTTTATGAAGGTGATTTTAATAGTACGTATCCCTCTGGAAAGAAGAGAGCCATGAATCTGACAAAAACTAAAGTAATGGATAAAGCACGTTCCATATATTCAATTTTAAATAATATATGTTTTAGCATAAGATCCTGTTGGGGCCTTTCTATAACACCTTAAGGTTTTAGAGTGACTGGTTACTTAACATGGTATCAGAGCTCGGTTTAGAAGGGGTCTCAGGTTCGAGTCCCTCCACCCCATTTATTTAATTCATTATTTGTTGTCCGTCTCCTTCATGTCTCCATTATCTATTTGTCGTCTGTCAATCGTAGCAAAACGTATCGTACGATTGAGGGGGAGTGTTAAATAATATATGTTGTAGCATAAGATCCTGTTGGGGCCTTAACACAATATCACGCAAGCGTACGTGGTCACAAGTAATACAGATAGAAGTCAAGTTCGTTCCCACAGAGATCTTAGGTTTCAATTCAGTTTTGTACCTATGCAACAATGTATGGTTATTATGCACTGCTAAGACAATTAAAAATATTAAGTTTTTACTAACTATAATTAACTAGGATACAAATTAACAAACTACAATTTACTAACTAATGAGAATTAAAATTGAATTACTTATATGCAAGAAAACATGGAATCCTAACTTCATTAAATACTTCGCTTAGATCTGACGCCTTTAATTTCTATATGCAATGGTTATGATATCTGATCGGACAACACGAAACAAGTACACGCTACCTCTCAGTATACGTATACCAAACTAAACATACATCCACAAAAGAGATAGAAGATGAATAGACACCAATTATGCTTAGACCGTATATGTCTATAGAATTTGAAAACATAAAGGTTGAAGAGCAAGTTATCCATAAAGATCACACAGGGCAATATAAGTATTCTCATCTCATACTACGAATCATGTTGATAAACAATCATGAACCTATGCTAGCATGGCAAGTTCTAAATCTCAAGATCCACTTTCACTTCACAAGAGATTAACAAATTAGATGTTCATGACGCATCTATCAATTAAGCATAACCATACGAGGATATCAAATATACATCACATACAGATCTTTAAGAAATCAAGATACTAAGTTCCATAAGTAAATCCGTTAGAATCCCATGACAACGATTAGTTCATAATCGAACCGCTCGTCATCATGGGATCTAATGAAACCATGATAGAAGACGAGATATGAAAGAAATTAATAATATTATTAAAACTAAGAGTTAAGAAAACAAATCTAGAATCCAGAATAACACAAAGGATGAAGTAGATCTAGATCCGTTGCTTGTCACGAGCGTTGAATCCTTCTCTCCTTTTCTCCCTTGCAGATCTAAGCTATATTATGTACAAGATATCTAATTGTCTAATTGTCTAATTTACAAGGGGTTGGATGTGTTTATATAGGCACTACAAGTCTTGCCCAGCAAGAAATTGCCTTCTGTTACAATTAGAATTCGATTTAGTTACCAAAAACTGCCCAAAATATAATTAGAACTTGAAAAGGGCAAAACAGTAAATTCCCTGCTCCCATCAGTCTGCTTGTCACGCAGATTGCGCCCATCACACGCAACTTGCGCGCGCGGATCCTTTCCTAAGTTGTAGAAAATCTTCCAAGCTTCGCGTGGACAGCTTACGGGTCTCAAACGGACTTATAGAACTCCAGATATGGCCAAAACAGTGTAGACTGCGCAACCTTCCCGGAAAATCCGAATTTAAATCAATTAATCCTCCAAACACGATAGAAGCATCCACCATAATCGACATTCTTGTAAATCTGCACAACTAAGCAAAACACATCAAAACTACAATAAACTTGAGGCCAAGACAATCAATTTAAGCCGAATTTAAGCGATCAAAGTGGATATAAATCCACTTATCACACCCCCAAACTTAAACCGATGCTTGTCCTCAAGCATAAACAATTACAACTAACTAACTAACTAGTACCACTTCCGTAGGTGATCACGGTTGCATTTGGCATATGCAACAAGCCCTTTAAACCCCTAGGCAGCCCCAGTGGACGAGTAAGGTCTCGTGAGGGCCTATAGCGAATGTACCCACAAAATCCATCTAACCTAATGCAATGCAATGCATGAATGCAACTAATATGAAAAATGCAACGATCCCCTTCAAACTAACCAAAACCAACTAGCAAGCAAATATCTTAGAGAATTTAACTAAATCCAAATTGAGCTCGACCATACTATCTATACATGAACAGAAACGTGCGTGTGTGCAATGCTCATCAGAAATACTCCCACAACTAGGTCAAAGATCATACATGCTCTTCACCAAGACAATCACAGGTTTATAAAAAGAATAGACTGTAGACACTTCATAACCTAGGAACACCTCCATCCTTATCCAAGGTAGACAGAAATTCATGCTTTATTACTAACTACTACGACACATATATACAAGCATGCTTATTTAACCGTGCAATGGATGAGACCCCAAAAGGCTTATACAATAATACCCATGTAACGAGCGTTGGGTTAGTGGATCCCAGACTATAAAAGCCTTAGGTCACTAGGCACAAAGTCCCCGCGAACTTAATAGCTCGAGTATTAAAGAGCTCACCCTAGTTAATTTTGCATATAAACAATTGACACTTTTGACTCTTTTTTATTCTTTTTTCTGCTTTTTTTTCTGTTTTTTTTTTGTTTCAATCTGGAATGAGAATTCTCAATTCCAACCCTAGACTACTCATATAAATATGAGCCGGCTACTAGCCATTTGACACCTAGCCATTATTAACAATTAAGCATGAAATCCTTATTTTCCCTAAAACTTAGACTTTAGTGATCCTACGCCATAAAGGGAATAACGCAAATTCTAACTATAAACAAGTGATTTTAATCTCAAAACATCCAAACAAGCATGACCCTAACCTAGCCCAAAAGCACCCAATGAGACTGTGTAAAAGTTTTGTTTCTGAAACATGCAGGTCAATTTCATAAGGACTATAAATCAACCCTCTACTCATCATCAGTCACACTCAATAAGACACCTACCTACCAATCAGAATCAGCTCGTTCTAAGGGATCATGAAAAAATGCATGCCATTAAAATGCAACTAATATGAACTCACATGGTATACGAAAATAAAAACAGAATAACAGAATGTCCTATATGAAACAAACATAGATATCACGAAACTACATGCATGAATTACTACTACTAATATGCAAAGCATGAAATCCTACATGAACACAATGACTAACAATCACATATATATACACTACTTATCCCTCAAACCACCCCCAAACTTGAAAAATTCAATGCCCTCATTGAATGGAAGTAAATACGAGGGAAAGTAGAAAACATACCAGTATACAACAATGCTTGGGTTGCCTCCCAAGAAGCGCTTCTTTAACGTCAATAGCTTGACGTCACTTCCAAACCTCCATTAAGGATGATAATAGTTTGCCTGGTCCTCTCTTCGTGAGACTTCATCGTCATCACGGCGGCACACTTTCTGCCCCTTCTCCTCGTTTGGGCTATTCGTATAACAAATATGTCCTGTTCCAATGCCTTCTTCTGTTGACCCAAAATCTGTCAATTTGTAGAACAACACACCTTCGCGGGCTTCGGTTGAATATAATGGAGGAGGGTAAATGTAAGTTTCTGAAGCCTTTGGTTCCTCTAAGAGAACTTCCTCCATTGGCTCTAATGCGCTACCTCCATCTTTAAACTCTGAGACAAGTAGAAGACCTGCATCTTTCCCATGTTCGTCATCCTCTTGGTTCGCACCTACCAATTCTTGAAATTTGCGTAGCTCATCAGTGTCCTCTTGGTACGCACATACCAATTCTTGAAATTTGTGCAGCTCATCAGTGTCTGTCTCAAATTGTGCCCTTTCCAAATCATCCACCTCACTAGCTTGATCAAATTCCTCACATGGCTTGTGAACACTCACCTCCTCTTGGAATTTGTCTTCTTCAATTATGCATGCAGTACCTTGCTCCAAGTCATCGTTATTTTCTGGAATTGCCTCCCGTATGGATTGCTGTTTCTCTTGTTCCAAGACACTCAAAACTTGATCAACTAGTGTCTCCATAGATTTGAGAGACTTCTCATGACTCTCTGCAAGCATCCTAATCTCCTTCCTAATCTCCTTCAAATCATCAACCTCATCTGACTGAAAAGTAGGAGTAGGTTGCTGATGTTGAAACTCTTCACTTCCAAAGAAATATGACCTATCTGGAACATCTTGCTGGTACTGTTGAGGATGGTATGGAAAATATGGTTGTTCCTCATAACTTAGAGGTTCTGTTTGCCATGGGTCATACTGCTGCAGAAAATTCTGGTTCTGCTGCTGTAGAAAATTCTGAGGATAGTAAGGCTGTGCTCCATATTGTTGACCTTGATACTGCTGATAAGGCTGCTGAGGTTGTTGAATACCACCTTGGTTGCTCCAGCACTGATTCGTCTCATGTGCGCCCTCACATAGCTCACAAACACTAACCACCTGCTGAACTCCATAGTAATTTAGAAAATCCATCTTCAAAGTCAACGCTCTCTGACAAGTACCTGAAACACCAACGAACTACAAAAATAGATAAGTAACTAATCCGAGTCAGTGAACTCTAACGACCACTATTGACAAGCACATAAACCAAAAATAAAACACCGATGATCCCCGGCAGCGACGCCAAAAACTTGTTAACACAATATCACGCAAGCGTACGTGGTCACAAGTAATATAGATAGAAGTCAAGTTCGTTCCCACAGAGATCTTAGGTTTCAATTCAGTTTTGTACCTATGCAACAATGTATGGTAATTATGCACTGCTAAGACAATTAACAATATTAAGTTTTTACTAACTATAATTAACTAGGATACAAATTAACAAACCACAATTTACTAACTAATGAGAATTAAAATTGAATTACTTATATGCAAAAAAACATGGAATCCTAACTTCATTAAATACTTCGCTTAGATCTGACGCCTTTAATCTCTATATGCAATGGTTATGATATCTGATCAGACAACACGAAACAAGTACACGCTACCTCTCAGTATACGTATACCAAACTAAACATACATTCACAAAAGAGATAGAAGATGAATAGACACCAATTATGCTTAGACCCTATATGTCTATAGAATTTGAAAACATAACGGTTGAAGAGCAAGTTATCCATAAAGATCACACAGGGCAATATAAGTATTCTCATCTCATACTACGAATCATGTTGATAAACAATCATGAACCTATGCTAGCATGGCAAGTTCTAAATCTCAAGATCCACTTTCACTTCACAAGAGATTAACAAATTAGATGTTCATGACGCATCTATCAATTAAGCATAACCATACGAGGATATCAAATATACATCACACACAGATCTTTAAGCAATCAAGATACTAAGTTCCATAAGTAAATCCGTTAGAATCCCATGACAACGATTAGTTCATAATTGAACCTCTCGTCATCATGGGATCAAGTGAAACCATGATAACAAACAAGATATGGAAGAAAGTAATAATATTAATAAAACAAGAGTTAAGAAAACAAATCTATGATACAAAAGATGAAGTAGATCTAGATCCGTTGCTTGTCACGAGCGTTGAATCCTTCTCTCCTTTTCTCCCTTGCAGATCTAAGCTATATTATGTACAAGATATCTAATTGTCTAATTATCTAATTCTCTAATTGTCTCCTTTACAAGAGGTTGGATGTGTTTATATAGGCACTACAAGTCTTGCCCAGCAAGAAATTGCCTTCTATTACAATTAGAATTCGATTTAGGTACCAAAAACTGCCCAAAATATAATTAGAACTTGAAAAGGGCAAAACAGTAAATTCCCTGCTCCCATCAGTCTGCTTGTCACGCAGATTGCGCCCATCACACGCAACTTGCACGCGCGGATCCTGTCCTAAGTTGTAGAAAATCTTCCAAGCTTCGCGTGGACAGCTTACGGGCCTCAAACGGACTTATAGAACTCAAGATATGGCCAAAACAGTGTAGACTGCGCAACCTTCCCGGAAAATCTGAATTTAAATCAATTAATCCTCCAAACACGATAGAAGCATCCACCATAATCGACATTCTTGTAAATCTGCACAACTAATCAAAACACATCAAAACTACAATAAAATTGAGGCCAAGACAATCAATTTAAGCCGAATTTAAGCGATCAAAGTGGATATAAATCCACTTATCACTTTCTCTAACACCATAAGGTTTTAGAGCGACTGGTTACTTAACATTCAAAAGCCATTGAAACAGGGTACATATTGATGGTGTCTTTTTATCCATATACGCAAAACTGAAATGCAGATTTACAAAGTTTGTCATTGTTATTCGGAATTTGGCTAGACTATTATTGCTTGTTAAATCCCATGTTATAACGTTTATCTTTTTCTTTGTATACTGTGTTTGCTTTCCATGTAGAAAGATGAACGACCTCAAAGATCGTTTGTTAATAGCGGACCCAAATTACTGATCTAAGCAGTTGAGGATGTGTTATGATACCTAATTCTCTGACAAGTAGCTAG
Organism: Saposhnikovia divaricata; assembly: GCA_036435485.1. Classification (NCBI taxonomy): domain Eukaryota; kingdom Viridiplantae; phylum Streptophyta; class Magnoliopsida; order Apiales; family Apiaceae; genus Saposhnikovia; species Saposhnikovia divaricata. The sequence continues at coordinate 22,058,311 of JAZHRN010000131.1, forward strand.
TGAATCGTAGATTGCTTTGTTTTTAGTTGCCTTGTTTTGAAAGAACAAGCCAACAGGAAGTGTATTGCCCGGTCCGGTGTAGAACTGCAGAAGTTCCAAGGGAAATGCGTCAGAAAAAACTTGTGATATTTTCTTAATTACTATTCTGAATTCTGGCAAATTATATGTTAGTGGCAAAACTTCTTTAGTGCACATTTAGACCGACTAACAATCTTATTTGAAATTCGGATAAAAAACTTCTACTTGTCGAATGTCAGAGTATAATGTTTTTCTTCATCTGGTTGCGTATTTCTTTGTTCATGTAGGAAGATGAATGGCCTTAAAGATCGTTGATTCTGGTACTAGTGGATCGTGTTAGAGGTAGCTTTCGGGGAACCTTGATCACTAATTTAAACAACTGAGGATGCGTAATGATATATAATTATCTGACAAAGTAATTCAGCGTAGATGTCTTTATTTCTAGTTGCTTTATATTTTAAGAACCAACAATGGGAAGTGAATTGTTTAGACCTGTGTGCTTTAATTGTATTTCGATTTGGCATTGCTACTGAGGATTGCCCTGTGTGGCTATGGAAAACCAGAATTGTAGGCGCATGTTCAACTTTGTTATTTTAGAAAATTTGGCTTCATCAATCCTTTATTATAATAGCTGAGTCTACCCTTATATACAGTTAGATGCACTGAGCGAATCAGAAAATTATGAATTATTTTAGGACCAATCACAGGTCATTTCTAAATTTTCGACTAATCATATTAAAAATTTTCCTTATTTACCATTCTCAACCTTTTATACTAATCGTGGTTAGTTAACAATTCTAATTTAAATATAGTAGTTACTTGATTTAACATATCCATATATTACATATTTTTTAATGTCAAAATATATTTATTGTAAATTAATATTTTAAATTAAAATCAATCAAGATTATACAAATATATAATATTAAGCTATTTTCGCAATATTACTTTTCCACAGTTTTGATTTACAATTAATCATAATTACATTATTATATGTTACGAATTAATTTTCATAAATATATATAATAAAAATTAAATTAATTATATCATTCTCATCATAATTTACTCAATGTGGTTATTTAACAATTTTTTTTGGAAAACAAAATTTATTTTATTTAGTACATGCGTAATTTACATATTTTTAAATTTTTAAAGTGATTAAATGTTTAATAACTTATCAATCTTTTAATTTAAACTCAATCAAAATTATACTATTATATATTTTGAGCTAATTTTCATAAATATCAATTACAATCATACTATAATACATAGTTATCTATTACAGGTTAATTTTCATAAATATTTATTAACTAATTAATCACAATTTTTAATTTAAAATGAGTCACAATTATATTATTATTTATGGGCACATCTATTCTTTGCGGGGTGAGTGCCCAAAATGTCCCATTTCCAATCTTCATGGCCCTCCCTACCCCAATTCAGAAACACGGCCCTAAATACCCCGCAGATACGGGGGTTCGTCTGCCATTTTGCATGTTGCGTTGTTTCGTCATACGTATTACCTCATGTTGCGTTGTTCCATCTTCAGCATCAAGGCAACACACGGTGTACACTACTCCGTATCAGCACTGTTTCGGTGCCCGAAATAGCGCAACATGCGCGAATTTTTGAAAAACAGGTTGCGCTACATGAAATTCAGCATTTGGGGGGTACTTGAGGGCCATACATCTTGGATTTGGGGCATTTTGGTTATTATCTCTTCTTTGCGCCCCTCTCTTTTACATACACGGTCATTTTCTAAACTTGCGTATTTATCTGTTGATTTAAATACAAATATGTTTTTATCTATATCATATAATATAATATTTTAATATCACAAACTCTTGATCTACAATCAAAAGATGCAATTAAATTTGAATAAATCTATTATAATTGAACTAAAAATGTTAAAAATCAAAAAATATTTATTACAATATTCTAAATACACATCAAAATTAAAGTTATATAAACATTTAAATTACTCAATTATAAAGGAAATCTGATTCAACCAAATAAAATACTAAAATAAATTTTAAACCAATTATCTTTAATATTTTACTTATACTCATTTTTTAGTTATGCAATAATTAACGGGACAAACAAATTGACCTGACAATATATTTGAATTATTCAAAATATAAACATACTCTCAAATAGTATTAAATATTATTTAGTGTATAAATTATCAATCAAAAAAATTAGTTTATTATAGAGTCATGAAAATATTTTTTGTGAATATTTTCATAGCAAATTGGTCAATTCACCGCAAAAAATTTATAATTCATTATTTTTTATACATAATTAATTTATCAATAAATTGGCATATACATCTGCAAAAATAATCCAAATTTCAAATTTTCTTATAAATCACAATTTCTATAGGTAATCAATTCATCAATAAGGTCATACAACATCTACAAAAATAATCAAGATCGGACAAACACATATTAAAATAGATCATATCAAGGTTTCCTTCACATATTAAAATAGGTCATATCAAGGTTTCCTTCATCCGAAACCGAAAAACCGAACCAAACCGAGTAATTTCGGTTCGGTTTGGATTGCATTTTTCTGAAAATTTCGGTTATTTCGGGTTTTCGGTTTAAACCGGAAAAATATCGGTTTGGTTCGGTCTGCAGATTATCGGTTCGGTTAAAAACTGAATTAACTGAATTATATATACATATATATTTCTAAATTATATTTATATATTTATATTCAATATTCTATTTCTTTCATAGTTTCCTAAAATAATAATACTAACCATACGACTTCAGATTTAGGTCAGACACAGACTCACGCTGCTCACTGCTGCTCACGCCTCCGGCCTCACGCTCACTGCTCACAGACTCGATCTTCATTCTTCACGCCGATTCAATCTTCGAGTTCTTTAATTCGATTCAATCTTCGAATCAGTATCCTATATTCTTATTCTTCAAGTTCGAGACTTCAATCTTCTAATTAGGTAATCTTCTAATTAGGTTTCAATCTTCATTAACTATGCTTACTTTCAGTCGATTTTCTTTGTTTACTACTTTACCTAATATATTCGATTCTTTAATTTGTTGTACAAGTTTTAACTATGTCACAATCACATCCCGAGACTCCCGAGACTGAGATGAAAGATTCAAATGATGCTAATACTTAAGCAAGCTGTGCGAAAAGGAAACCAAAGTCAATGAGAGCAAGGTCTATGGTGTGGGATCATTTTAACAAGTTTACGGACACCGATGGCTCGGTAAAATCGAGGTGCAAGTACTGTGATAAGGTATATGCTTCCGATAGTAGTCTAAATGGCACTTCTACACTCAATAGTCACCTAAAAGTTTGTAAAAAACTTCCACTTAGTGGTGAATCGAAGCAAACACAGCTATCTTTGCAATCGGTAAAAGGAAATGAGGAGAGCACTCTTAAGAAATGGTTTTTTAACCAAAAAATATCTCGAGAGAAATTAGCTGCCATGATTATAATTGATGAACTTCCGTTTAGATTTGTTGAGGGTGAAGGGTTTATTGATTTTATGCAAAGTACTCAACCACGTTTACTATTTGCAAACGTCCAAAGACAATTGAACAAGATGTGGATGATATCGAGAAATTTGAACAAGGTATTAACTACTTTTACTGGCTTGATGAAATAGAGTTTAAAATAGTCTGTCATTAACTACTGTTAGCAAGTCTGACTAAAATTTTCATTTCTTACGTGTTCATTAATTCTTGTTAGAGTGGTAATCTACTCTGTTCCTTCTTCTTTTGTTATTTGCAAACTTGTAATTCAATTCAGCAATAACTGTAGTGTTTCATGACTCATGAGCATCATAAGCATCAAAAATTTAATCATGAATTTGGTTATTGTTTGTATGAAATTTTATGATCAGATGTCTGGCGACTTGGTCGCTACGAAATAAAGTTTTGCTCATGTTCTTTTAGATTTCTTTTTAGCCATATTCACCCGAAGACATTGACTGGTTGCATCAAAACTACAGAAGTGTTTCTAACAACAGCAGTGATCGATCTGGGATTCATCAAAATAAAAAATCTGATCGGTTTCAACTAGGCCTCGACATTTACAAAATATATAGATGCGGAAAGAATATTACGGTTGTGGTTCATAGTTGCAGTAATCACAATGTAGTTGCATTCTGTAAATTGTGTTCTTGAGTTGGATGATCAGCACTTCCTCTCAGACATTATGCATCGTTAAGGGTAACAGATTTTACTTCTTATCATTAACATCAGTGTCAAAGCAAGCTACCACAAAATTTAAAATTCATATATTGTTACAGCCTTTTTCCCAGAAGTCTGGCCTTTGCTGGTAAATAAGTTTATTTTTTAGTTCTTGCCTTGAGCTGAGGCCTGAGTGAATCTTTTCATATTATTATGTTTATTCCTTTTTCGGTGTTTTGATTTTAAGTTTACATGCTTTTATGAAGCAAAGCATGATAATCTGACTTAAACGAGTTTGTTTAGATTACTGTGAAGTTAATGATAAGAGTTCTCATATATCTGCTGTTAATTTGCAGGCTTTAATTGTCATAAAAATGGAATTTTCATGTTACTGCTTGATGTTGCAGCACACCAGCACCAGCAGACCAGCACCAGGATGGAAATTTCAATTTTAGTTCATGTAGTCATGTCATTATCACTTTGTTTTTTTAATTATTATTGTTCCAGACTTCCAACAATGTAATTTTATTTTGGTGTTTTGTATGCTTACTTGAAAGCTTGTCACTTGTGATACTCTTTGCTAATTGCTATGATAGTTGTATGTTTTATCAAAAATTCCATGAAAACTTCAAACTTGTACTGAGGTCTGAGCAGTGAGCAGCAGGCAGCAGGCTGTAGCAAGTATAAATGGACAATTTTAAAATTTTAGTTTTATGGTAAACCGAACCGAATAAACCGATCCATTTTATTTCGGTTCGGTTTTGCAAGCAAATCGGTTCGGTTCGGTTTGACAAAATTTGCAATTCGGATATTCGGTTTTTTAATTCGGTTCGGTTTTTAACCGAACCGACCGAATGCTCACCCCTATATATAGCCTATTTGGCGAGATAATCCAACAATTCATTGTAATTTTGGGGAAAATAAATATTTGATTTGTCAGAATGTATTCAAACAACCAACCATAACTGCGATTCTAAAATATCCAAATCAATGAACCAATTTAACAAAATCATGTAGACCAAAGATCCCGGATGCCAGAATAAAATAATCTATTCTCACAAAGAGAAAGAACGGAACCTAATATGGGTAGATAAAATCCACTAACGGGGTAGTAGACTTTCAATAAAGAGATAAATTTATTTAAAAATAAAGTAAAATCAAGGAAAAAAATGGTAGTTATCGCTCACAAGGAGAAGTACAAAATCCAACATATCAGTAGATAAAACCCAGCAACGGGGTACTACACTCAATAAAGAGAGATATTTATTGAAAAACAAAGTAAAATCAAGGAAAACAATAAAAAGAAGGTTTATCATCTACCAAAACGTTGATGTCAGCCCAAACTTTAGTTTAGTATATATGGGAGAGGATGAGAGATAGGGACCGCTACGATCTTTTGTTATAAAAATCACTATTATTGATAACTTGATAGGTTGATACATATAAAATTATATATTATTTCTACTAAAAAGGTGCCATTTTTAATTTTGTATTCTTGAATAAAAGTAATTGTAAATTCACTTCGCATATCCTAATCTAAGAGCAGACATATCGAATTTGCTTAGTTGGTGATAATTTTATTTTTTAAATCAACAAAATCTTAAATATAAGTAAAAAAAAACTTAATAACTTGGTAGATAGATTCCAAACAAACATAGATAGTTATTATGGATATTCACAAAAATAACCAATTTTTTGAAAGTATTTTCAAAACTACTACCGAAAGTTGCATATGAGGTTGCAAATGTTGCATTTGAGGTTGCAAATCAGGTTGCAAATGTTGCATTTGGGGTTGCAAGGTTTGTAAACCAGGTTGCAACCGTATTTTTGACAAAAATTTCTGTAATATGGGTATTTTAAAAAAACCCTATTTATTAACAATAAACAAAATTAAAAAAAAGTTTCATTTTATGTACTCTACTCATAATTTTGTTTGTATCATCTCAATGTTGTTTTCAATTATATAATAACATACCTAGATAATTTGGGTAGAAAGTAACATTAAATGTGATTATCAGATTTTTTTTCTTTTCGTGTATTATTTTCGTTTCGTGTACAAAAAAAGAATTTATGTAGTTTAGTAGCATTTTGTGTCCGAATTTTGGGCACACAAAAAAAATTTCATGTCATTTTCGTACAAGACCCAAAAGACACACGTCAAGAATTAATGTACATAACACAAACGATTTGTCAGGTCTACACATAAGGCTTTCTTCTAACATCTATACTCACTGCAGTTAACAAAAAATGAATTTCATGTTTTTTAACCCGATAATAAATTACAAGGACACATATAAAATAGTGTGATTATGTTTTATATATTACACATTTGATTTTAATTTCATGTACAATTTTCTATTTTAACGTGATAGTCAAATAGAAAAAAGATAGGAGATATTTTTTTGAAATATCTTACTTTACGCATAGCAATGACAACTGGTTGGGTACAGTTCGATTTTTGTAAAATCCAAACCCATACCCAAATTTTTTTGGGTGTTAAAAATATATTTAAATACAAATCCAAAACTCAATAGCCAAAACCAAATTCGTCGGGTTTAAGATTAGATCTAATTTTTTCGTGTATCCAAAATTAGTAATAATGTAGTCAAATTAAAAAATTGCTACACGCAAACAATATCTATTAACTTTACAAAATACTAAATTACTAAATTAATGAAACTTGAGATTTTGAAATAGAAGTTCTAATTACTAAATTAATATTGACTATTTCTAATAAAATATTTTAATAAAAATAAATAGATTATATGTCTTATATCTAAAATATTACATACACTAATTTCAACTTATGATATTATATTATTAATGTATCGGGTTTCGATATTGGATCGAGTTTCAGCTTTCGAATCGGATATCGGTTCGGTACAATTGAAATCTAAATCTAAATAGAAACTATTTCGGATTTAAAATTTAAATAATCCAAAAATTCAGGTTAGGTATATCCAAAAGTTTTGGTTTTAGATTGGGTATCATCAGATTGAATTAATTTGCCATCCCTATTTATGGGTAAAAGAAAACTAATATTTAATATACCATATTCTAATTAAAAAAAAAAAAGAATAAAAAATTTAACATACAAATTTCCAAAATAAATATACACATTTTAAGTTGTCAATAAAAACAAGTTGATCGAGGGCAATCACCATAAACTCTAACAGTCATATCTTACTCTAAGAACAGGAAATATTGGATATGTTTGGTTGATTAATAATGTTTATTTTTCTATAGCAAATCAGTTTACTAATAAAAGAACATACAATTTGTAAAAATGATATTGAACGAACACATATGAAACTAGATTAAATGAAAATTTTCTTTATCAATTCTACGTTCAATTATTGAATCTCGCACAATAAAGATCCTTTCTCATAATGATTTATAATGGTCATGAGAAATAAGTGTTTATGAATTTTTAATATGTATTCGGAAAATTGATCAGGACCTATACAATTTGTTTGAATAAATTAATATAATAAAATTTATAGAAACCCATAGTAGTGCACATTTAAATATACCAAATATCTAAAAGAATAAAACTTAAAATATAGGTAAAAAAACTTGTGAATTTCGTAGAACGATTCTCAAAAATGAGAGAAATGAAATGAAAAACAAAATTACGGAAACGCAATAAATAGGGGCTTCGAACGTTTTAGTGGGGGATGTGAATGTTATGATAATTTTGTAGTTAAATTTATTACATTCTAATTAATTATCATTTTTTCTAAATAATGATTAAAATAATAGGTTTATATTAATTATTTAATAAATATTACCGTTCGGTGCATAGCATGGATAGAATGGTAGTAATTTTATAATTTATTGGGTATTTTTTAAAAAAATTTATGCTAAATTTGGTGATATTTGTTCACTTAATATTGTTTATTATTTTAAATGAAGCAGGAAGATCGAGATTAAGATATTAATATTATTAATTTATAATCCGTGCAACACGGCTTCTTTTTTAATATTTATAATTAATTTTTTTAATATGTATATATATTATTAATTTGTATATCAATTTTTTGTTAAAAATTGATATAAATAAGATTTTACACGTTCAATTTAATATTTATGTTATATCTTGAATTCTTAAAAATTTGATTTTGAAGATTTTATAGCCCACATGAATTTAACAAAATAATTTTTAATTTAGTGATGGTTTAAAAATTACTTTCCAATTAAAACTACGCAAAAATAAAACAGAAAAGAAATTGATGATTTCTTATGTTGAAAATTATATTCGATTTATGAAATCTACTTATTTTTAGTTTTGATTATCAAAATATCCTTCTTATTATTTGAAGATAGTTATACTAACAACAAAATATAGTTTCAATAAGTGTGAGAGTGATTTTGTCCAAAATTTTGATAGGCGATAATCGGGTATTCAGTACGACAAAATAAATAAGAACCGTTAGATGATAATATAAATTTATGAAAAATGTTGGATCTAGCAAGAAAAATATTTTACGTTTTAAAATTTAAAGTACAAAGTGTATTTATATTGAAAGACGAAAAGTGAATGTCAATGATTTAAATCATAAATATTTTGGTTTTACACATTGAATAGGGTTATCAATGTAGGTCTTCTATACCGAATAGGATTAATGTTAAATTTCGTAATTATATTTTATATTGAGATTTTGAGTGTTTCCATTTCGATAATAAGTGTTAAATCATCACTAAATTAAAGATAGTTTTATGACCTTCGCGTGGACTATAAAATCATCCAAATCTGATTTTTAGATCTTGAGATAGAGCCCAAATAGTAAATATGAACTTTTTATTAATAATTAAAAAATAAATAAAATTCAATTGTATTTTTTTTAATAAATCATTTTCATAATATAATTTTCTTTTTAAAATCCAATTTTAATATAATCTTTTTTAATAATATCCTTTTTAGATTATAATTTTATTTTTAATATGATATAATCTTGATCGTAGCTATTTTTTAAAAACATTAGATCGACGGTTGAGATTAATTTGGTAGTACAGTGACCAAAATTATGCATAAAATCCTTCTTGTGCTTGTTATATATAAGGATATAATTAAATTATTGAATGTAGTTATTATTATTAAATATTATTTAAATAGTAGATAATAGCCCGTGTGAAGCAAATGCGTGGTAAAAATTATTGGGCTTTTTTCTAAAAATACCCATGTTGCTGAAACTGAAAGGATATCTTCGATATATTATTTATTTTGGTATCTGTACGATTTAACATAAAATTTAATTACACTTAGTTATCCTCTCCACTAGGTCATTATTTTAATTGATTCCGTTAAAAGTCAAATGTCAATTCTAGCAATATTTCTTTTTACCTTATAAGAGATATTCCATTATTGCGAAAAATCAAATTATATTTTTATGGAATATATCTCTACATCAATGCAATAAGATCGAACAAGAAATATCGAGGTTTGATATTTTTTAGATCTACGTTGCAAAAAGTGATAAGGCGACAGGCTCGAACAAAGAATATTCGGGGATTAATATTCTTTAGAGAACTCGTGCTATATTTAAAAACGATCAGTTTTTATTCAAAAATATTCCGCCTTCGCACTCAAAATGGTTTTACCCTCAAGAATATTAATATTCAGTGGTAGAATATTAATACTCGTTTTATCTCGTGCCAGAAATATTTAAAGTAATTTTTTTCCCACTTCGTAAATTTATTCCATTTTCGGAGAAAATTATTTTAAATACTCAAAAATATTTCCTACACTCTCAATATATTTTATATATTAGGAAATATATTCTAAGTATTTATTCAAGTCAAAACATTGGTCAAAAGATGTCTAATTCAAGGAAAGATCAATCGTATTCTATTCGGAACTGAAACCTGATTTAATCGTATTAAATTCAAATAAAATACTTCCACTTGCTAGAGTGACTTGAAACTTGAGATGGGTCACTTAAATGTTATTTTCTATGCATGGTAAAAAATTTCGTAATTTTCGGAGAATTTTAGTCCAGACACGAAAATCGAGGTAGTGGGTCCACGTTTGACCACGTTTGACTGAGTCAACGTTGACCATTTATTTGACCAAAACTTCCAGAATTCCATTTTATGATTTTCCTAAGTGCTCCATAATTTTAGGATTATTTATTGGGTATTTTCGTATTTTTCAGGTATTTAATTAACGATATATGTTACGTATTTATTCGTTAATTGATACGAGTACGATACAATTAATTAGAGCCCAAACAGAGCTGGTATTACTTTACCAAACCCACTCCAATGAAACAAAAAACCAACCCCAACAAACATAATACCACTTTCCACCTCATCAATCCAAGTGCTTTCAATCTCAATCACTCCTTTTACTTAAAATCCTCACCCTTCCTTCCACCCAACTTCTCCTATAAATAAACCCCTTCCCCCAACCATTTTACACAAGCTAAAGAGCCAAATAATTGCTGGGAATTTAGAAGTGTGAGCTCTCTCCAAATATCCAAACACTCTCTACACACACTTCATCTCATAAACCTTCTCTTTCTTATATATACTTAAATATATACAAGGTTTTTGTTCCAAAAAGCTTAGTTCCTTCAACCAAGCTCTCTCCCACCAAGCAAGCTCCTCTACCACTACTATCCGGCCTCCCGAAGGGCTGCCCAAGTTTGACCATAAGCCAAAATCCGTCCGAACCTCCGGCGAATTTTTCCGGCGAATCTCCAAAAGTGGTAATTCTTAGCTTCATTATTCGAGTCTTAACCGACCATTTTTATATACGTATAAGAGCTCTATACTTTCATCTTATCTTCTTTATTAAGCTCTTATATCGGATCTATATTTGACGACGGTCAAATTAATACATCGAGCTTGATTTGATTCCCTTCTATCACCTTAGTGTTCCGGGGGAAAAGAATCTCAAAGCCTTAATTAAAACTTTAACGCACTTACTTTGGCCATTAATATTTTATTGTTGTGTGGTGTGTTTAATTACTAATACGTGTGTGTTAATTTTAACGCATAATAGCGTGGCGAAAGCCTTGTTTACTTTCCGCACATTTTTTCCTCATCCTCACACTTGTGAGTGATTTTACTTTCCGCATCTTTTTTCCTCGTCCTCACACTTGTGAGTGATTTTACTTTCCGCATCTTTTTTTCCTCGTCCTCACACATGTGAGTGATTTTACTTTCCGCATCTTTTTTTCCTCGTCCTCACACTTGTGAGTGATTTTACTTTTCGTACTAATTTAACGCATAATAGCGGCCCTCGTTTTATCCTATAGATAAGCGAGCAACATTTCTGTACGTGTGCGTTTATTTGTGTGTTGTGTTTAATTGGCCAAATTATATTAAAGTGCAAATTGTTAAAGTAAAATTGTAACACTCTCGTTTAAATAAATATATACGAATAGTCTAATCAAAGACTATATCAAACGAGAAGTTGTTTATCAATGATCCTTAAGCTATAAAGCTTTTACGGACTTGGTATTTACATTACTTCGAAAATAGACGTATTTTCGATAAAGAAGTAAATTATAAGTATACGTCGATCTTTATAAAAGACGAACAAAGTATACGATTATAAACCTTATAAGCCTACGAGCTTAAAGGACATAATCAATATCTACAACCCCGAGATATATTTAAATCTTATTAAACGGAGTATTGTATTAAAAGTATTCTTCGATCTACAAGTCATATCGAATACAAGAATACACATAAAGTCATAAGCAAATAAAGCTTATTGAACTTATTATAATTAATATTCGGATAAGAATATTATAATCACCCTAGGACATATTAGTCCAAACCTCTCTTTATATTACTGTTTGTTTCGTAGATATTGTTTTCTAAGTTTTGCAGTGAGGTGAAGTTGAAGTGAGGCGATTCTCATTCTAAGACCCAAGTCCTAGGCACTAGCGGGGAGTTAGTGGCCTTTGCACCGTGAAGAAGAGGAAAGACCCGAGACCTTTCATCTAAGATCCAAGACCGGCAAAAGCGAGGAATTCAAAGACTACACCAAGGGTGCTACATCAACTTTGAAGAAGTAGCGGGGAGTTGCTGTCTAAGATAAGTTGTGTAGGTTTTTCACAACGACTTTGAGGGTGTAACGGGGAGTTACGACCCAAGACGAGTCTTGTGGGTTTTTATATTTATTGTGAGGTAGTATCTTGGAGATACGTACCAAGACCAATATTTATTGGGTTGTAAAGGCTTCTCCGCCTACTAAAGGAGCGAGATATTTTTAAGGGAAAATCTCGAGTCCAGAGAGGAGCTCGGGGACTGGAGTAGGGGTGAGCGAATCCATTAGGGGTTGCGCCATCGCGAACCAGGATAAAATCTCTTGTGAGGTATTTTCTTCAATTATCTTTTATTTTCTGCACTTATAAACTTCATAACGACTCGGTAAAAGTTTTAAAAAGAGAAAATTATTTTAAAACGCCATAATAATTTTTAAATTGGATATTAAGCTATTCAACCCCCTTCTAGCTTAAATTAGCCCTTTTACGGGACCTTACAATTGGTATCAAAGCGGTGCTTTTTAACGTGTTTGTTAAGTGATTTGCAGATTTACAGGCACAACAAAAAGTTATCCTACATGGCGTATCTAAATACCATCGGTTGCGGTGAAGGCCTATTTAGCTCTCGCCCTCTTCTATTTGATGGCACCAACTTTGCAACATGGAAAATGAGGTTTCGCATCTATGCTAGATCTCAAGGAGTCAAAGTTTGGATGGCCATAGAAGACGGAGTTGTTATTCCTACCGAAACAGTTGACGGTGTCATTGATGAAAAGAAGGTTAGTGAATACACTCTCGCTGAGGAAAATATGATGAATATAGCCGCAAAAGCTTAAATGGTTCTCACAAGTGCACTTGCAAAAAAAGAATATAAAAGAGTAAACAATTGCAAGTCCGCACAAGAAATGTGGAACAAATTAGTGGTTACCAACGAAGGAACCATTGATATAAAAGATTCTCGAATGGAAACTTTAATCCATGAATACGAGAACTTTAAACTCCAAGAAGGAGAAAATATCATCGATATGGAAACAAGATTTACTCGTATAATCGATGAATTATCTCAACTCGGAAAGAGTTATACTCGAAATGAGAAGAACCGAGGAGTTCTAAAATCTTTACCTCCTAGTTGGAAGGTTAAAGTTACTACCATAAAAGAAATGCATAATCTAAATGATTATGACATCGATAGTTTATTTGGAAATCTTCGTGCATACGAAGAAGACAATATTCCGGATAAGGTCATTCCTAAAGTGGAAGACAAAAAGAAAAATATGGCTTTAAAAGCTATATTAATCGATGAAAATGAAAACGACGAGGAGTTAAATGAAGAACTCCAAGATCTCGATGAAAGCGAAATTGATTTACTAACGAGACAACTTCGTCGTGTGCGTAAAGCTCAAAGATACGGAAAAGGCTTCCTAAAATCAAATAATCAACAAAGAGTTTTTAACTCTAAAGGAAGGCCTAATTACTCTCAAAATTATAGTCCTAACTATAAGAGTAATTTTCCAACAACGAGCTATAATAAAGGCAAAGGCACTCAAAATACTAATGCCTATAATAATGCCAACAACAATAATAATCTTCCTTACATTCCTCCAAAATATAAGGAACAAAATCCGGAGGAAACACAAGAAGTGTGTTTCGAGTGTAAGCAACCGGGTCACTTCAAAAGAGAATGTCCAAAGCTTGCTAAAGGAAGAATTCTCGTGGCGGAAAACGGTTGGGATTTGAGTGAAGATGAAGAAGTTCCGGAAGCTAGTGAAGAAGTTGTCAACTTGTGCTTAATGGCTATCAGAGATGAAGCTACTTCAACGGGAGCCTCCACTTCTCATCAAGAGGTAAGTTCTAATCTCAAATAAATTGCAATTAGATAAATCTAACTTGAATCTAGTTGATATGAGTAAGTATGATTTAATTGAGCTTGTAGTGGGTATCAACAATAAATATAAAGATGTTGATAAAAGACTTCATTCTTTATGGTCCGAGAAAATGAAACTCGAAGAAATGCATCATACGCAAAGTAAAGAGTTCACTCGGATGATGGATTTTAAAATCCAAAATGAAAATGAAATTATGTTCTTGAGTGATCAAAATCATCACTTGAAAAGTGAAGTTAATAAATTTCAGGATAATGCTCTAAATCTTGAAGTAGAAAATGTGGCTTTAGTGCTTCAAGTTGAAGAGTTGGAAAATGAGAAGTTACAACTCAACGACAACATTAGTAATATTAATGTTGATCTTTTGAACTTAAAGATTCAAAACGAATCAATAGTTCGAAATAGTGTAACATCTCAATCTCATGTAAACAATCTTGAAAAAGAGAATGAGCTATCACAAATCTTTGAGTTAAAAGAAAAGGAATTACAAGAAGAAACTCAAAGAGTGAGAGAAGAAAATTTCAAGCTCACATCTCAAGTTATGGATCAAGCAAGATTCTTTAACAACAAGATTGATGCCTTAGAAAGAGAAAAAGAAAATCTTGAAACTGTTGTTCGAAGATTTACTATAGACACTGGGATATTAGATAAAATGGTACATTCACAAGTACCCCATAACGGTGAAGGGTTGGGATATAATAGAAACGCTCCTCCTATGAGAAACGTTCAACCCCAAGCTCAACCTCCTATGGCTCCTCCTCAACCACGAACTCTAAAATGCACATATTGTAACAAAGATGGACATTCTGTCTTTGATTGCAAATTCAAGAGTGGCGAATTTAAGGGGAAGCATGTATGGATTCGTAAAGGATCAAGACCATACAAGAAGGTTGAAAGACAAGTACCATTTAACCGAGTTGCTCAAAATGATCAAAGGCAACAAAGGTTTCAATAACCTAGGATGTATCAAAATAGAAACACCATGCACTATAACAATACTAATAGGTATGCATCTAGAAATCAACATGCTCCTTTTCGTAATTTTTATCCTCAAAATGCTCCCTACTTTGCAAATGCTAGAAATAATATGCATCGTGTTAACTCTAGATTTTATGATAATACTAGATGTCCACAACATCATGTTAGACATCATGCACCTAGAAATATCTATATGCCTAACAATGACTATTCTATGCCTAGATATTATCATGCAAATTCGAATATTATTTATGATGAACTAACCCTAGGACCCTCAAGACAAAAGGGTACCTATAAATATAATTGATTTATTTTGTAGGTTTGTCTTGCCGCTAAACAAGACATGTGGTACCTTGATAGTGGTTGTTCACGACACATGACCGGCAATGAGTCATTGTTAAATAACACTAAAAAGGTCACTGCGGGAAGTGTCACATTTGGAGATAGTAGTAAAGGCATCATTGTCGGCATCGGAGACATCGGGAATAGTCGCTTCAAAATTTCTAATGTAAAACTAGTCACGGGACTTAAGTACAATCTACTCTCGATAAGTCAACTTTGCGACAATGATTACAAGGTAATCTTCTATACTACTCATTGTTGTATTTTAGACAAAGATTGGAAATTGATTCTTACTTGCCCTCGAAACAAAAATGTCTACACATGTGACATGAGCAAGAATGAGAATGTGTGCCTAATCACAACAAACGATGACCCTTGGTTATGGCATCGAAGATTAGGACATGCAAACATGAAGTTGATTAAAAATATATCAACTAAAGATCATGTTCGAGGTATACCAAAATTGAATTATCAAAAAGATCATACTTGTGAAGCCTGTGAAATTGGAAAACAAATTCGAGCCTCTCACAAAGCGAAATTCATGGTATCAACCTCTAGACCTCTCGAGCTTTTACACATGGATCTTATTGGTCCGGTTCCTATACAAAGTCTCGGAGGTTGTTCATACACGTTAGTAATAGTTGATGATTATTCACGATACACGTGGACTGAACTTCTCAAATCAAAAAGTGATGCATTTGAATCTTTCTCTTCTCTATGTAAAAAGATTCAAAATCAATAAAATAGTACCATCGTCTATATTCGGACGGATCATGGTAAAGAATTTGATAATTCTAGTTTTATGAACTTTTGTGATGAAATTGGAATCACAAATAATTTTTCCGCTCCATACACTCCATAATTGTTAATAGTATTTTTTTTTGTTCGTTCGCAGGGAAGGACTGAATGTAATATCAAGTTCAAGTATCCTATCTCTCACAATTTAGAAGTGTAGAAGAATGTTTGGTTTGTTTATAAACTAAATTAGACTAATTATCAATCGAGAATAAAATATATGAGGAAAACAATCCAAGAACTGGGGTTCTTCACTTGGTTTCAATGCACATTCAATATCTATGTGACATCTACGTTCTTACTCTGCTGAAAACAATTCTTCTAAGGTTATAATGTTCTCTTCCAAGATACAATATAGTGTCTACAACTACACCTTTATTGTCACTTTCGTGATACAATCAAAGTACAATCATAAACCATTACGCACCAAGAATTATAAGTCTCACAACTCTCCTATTAATCTTCCAATCAAATATTCGAGTTATGTCTGTTAAATCTTGTACTAAAATCGCAACTCCTCTTCCAAGTTATTACAATCCCTAAAATCCAATCAAAGGTTCATGACTCCCCTAATTGTATTAAGCCCTCAATAACAGATCAACAAAGCAAGAAAATCACAGATAATTAAACATACATGAATACCAAGGAATACTACCCAATTCTCAGATTAGAGATTTAGTTACACATAATTAAATTAACAAAACAAGAATTAATAGAAGAAATCATAATTAGAAGAATATAGAAAAAAACCTTTAATCTTCAATCTTCAAAGAAAATAATAGTTCTCCAGAAAAATCCCTAAAAGCTGCGTACAAAATTGGATCTCTACAACAATGAACCCCGTTTTTCCCATCCCCAGATGTGTTTATATAGATACTCCTAATCTTGCCCAACAAGCAATTACCTTCTATTACAATTAGAATTTAAAGAAGGTACCCAAAACTGCCCAGAATACAATTAGAATTAGAAAAAGGGCAAAACAGTAAATTCCTAGCCTTCTTTTACAAGATCACATGCGCGACTTTAATCATCACATTCCTTGCACGTGTTTTCTATCCCAGGTTGTATAAAATTTCTCAAGCTTCGCGTGGGCAGTAATATCGCTGAAAACGGACTTCTAGAACTCCAGATATGGCCAAAACAGTATAAGCTGCGCAGCCTTCCCAGAAAATCCGAATTTTAATCCATTAATCCTCCAAACACGAATGAAGTATCCACCCATAATCGATATTCTTGTAAATCTGCACAACTAAGCAAAACACATCAAAACTACAATAATCTTGAGTCCAAAACAATCAATTTAAGCCTAACTGAAGCATTCCAAGTGGATATAAAATCCACTTATCAATAATCAAATGGAGTTGTAGAAAGGAAAAATAGAACATTACAAGAAATGGCTAGCACCATGCTTAATGAATATCGCCGACCTAAATATTTTTTGGCCGAAGCGATGTCTACTTTTTGTCATATTCTTAATCGGGTGTTGCTACGACCAATAACTCAAAAGACTCCTTACGAGCTTTACATTGGCAAAACACCGAAACTAAGTTACTTTCGAGTATTCGGATGCAAATGCTTCATATTAAACTCGAAAGACTATCTAACCAAATTTGATCCTAAATCAAATGAAGGTATATTTCTTGGATACTCTACAAATAGCAAAGGCTATCGAGTATTCAATCTTAAAACACTTCTGGTGGAAGAATCTATGAATGTTACATTTGATGAAAGCAAACCACCATCAAAGTACAAAGATCTTGTCGAAAATGATAAAGTTGAACAAGACGATGTGGAAAATATTATTTGACAATTCGAAAATATGGATCTTGGAACACCTATCCCAAGAAATCCATTAGAATTAGCCGAAACGGAAGTAGAACTTCCAAAAGAAATTCCTATTATTAGAAGTCATCCACTAAATAACGTTCTTGGAGACTTAAATAAAGGAGTTCAAACGCGGTCACAAGTACAAAACGTTGTGATTCATCTTAGTTTTCTATCTCAAATAGAACCTAAGACCTCTAAAGAAGCTTTGCTAAACGAAGATTGGATCTCGGCTATGCAAGATGAATTATTACAATTCACTCGTAGCAAAGTTTGGGAACTTGTTCCAAAACCCAAATATACTTCCATAATTGGAACCAAATGGGTATTTAGAAACAAGTTAGATGAAAATGGAACGGTTGTTCGAAATAAAGCGAGATTAGTCGCTCAAGGCTATACCCAAATGGAAGGGATAGACTTTGATGAAACTTATGCACCCGTAGCACGAATTGAATCAATTCGAATGCAATTAGCTTATGCGTGTCATAAAGATTTCAAAGTATACCAAATGGATGTCAAATCGGCTTTCTTAAACGGGATATTAGAAGAAGAAGTTTATGTCAAACAACCTCCCGGTTTTGAAGATGCCACACATCCAGAATATGTATACAAATTATTCAAAGCTTTATACGGCTTAAAACAAGCCCCACGAGCTTGATATGAAAGGTTGAACAAGTTCCTATTAGAAAACAATTTTAAAATGGGAACGGCCGATAAAACCTTATTTACAAGACAAGAAAAAGATGATATCTTGCTTGTACAAATATACGTAGATGACATCATTTTTGGTTCAACCAATGATGCACTATGCAAAGAATTCTCTGACTATATGAGCAAAGAATTCGAAATGAGTATGATGGGTGGATTAAATTTCTTTTTAGGATTGCAAATTAAGAAATCTGATGAAGGCATACATATTTCACAATCGAAATATTGTAAAGAAATGATAAAGAAATTTGAAATGGAAAATTCAAAACCCATATCTACTCCTATGTCTACTTCTGATAAATTAACAGAAGAACCCAACGGAATACCCATTGACACTAAGAAATATCGAGGCATGATTGGTAGCTTGCTATATATTACCGCAAGTCGTCCCGATATTCAATATAGTGTGTGTAAGTGTGCTAGATTCAAAGTAGCACCAAAGGAATCTCACTTATCCGCAGTAAAGCGAATATTGAGATTAAAAAAGGAACCACTGAAGTAGGTCTTTGGTATCCAAAAGGAGTACCATTCGACTTGGTATGTTTTTCTAATTCGGACTATGCCGGGCATTTAGTCGACAGAAAAAATACAAGTGGTACATGTCAGTTTCTGGGAGGATGCCTAGTATCTTGGTTTTCCAAGAAACAAAATTCGGTATCTATTTCCACCACGGAAGCTGAATATATAGCGACCGCAAAATGTTGTGCTCAAATATTATGGATGAAGCAAACATTAGCCGACTATAATACTAAATTTGATGTAATCTCAATCTTATGCGATAACACGAGTGCTATTGATCTTAGCAAAAATCTCGTGTTACATTCAAGATCTAAGCATATAGATGTGAGACATCATTTCTTACGTGATCATGTCAATAAAGGCGATATAAAAATGACTCATATCGAAACTAAGTACAATCTTGCAGACATATTCACGAAACCATTGAATTCCGAAAGATTCACTAAACTCCGTTTGGATTTAGGAATGTTGGAAATTCCAAAATAATGGTTTATATTGATATATAAATATTATAAATATTTTTATATTTATGTGAGAATATTTATCATTATTTATAGTCATCTCACGAAAAAGATATCTTTCCGGATAATTAATTATCTAAAACTCAGATTCATCGATAATGATAATATATGAAATTTTATCGAGAATTTAATGTAAAGATTAAACTATTCGAGCAAATATTTATCGAAATTAATTTCGGAAATATTCTTGAGATACTAAATAAATGATATTTATCTAAATACAAAGAAACAAAATATTAGTATTAGTAATAAATTATTATATATCGATACATATATATATAATAATTATTATTAGTTTTAAAACTATTTTTCAAAAATAAAAATTTATTTTCTAAAAATTTTTGTCATTTTTTTCGACCCAGTCCATTTAATTGGACCAGCCCAATTCAGCATGACCCAGCCCAATACATTAAACCCTAGCATCTGAGCCGTCCATTATAAGGATGATTTAATCTTGGCTGTGGTTTTTTAAAATATATATACTAATTATATACACAAAATCATTTTATGTGTATATTGTTCAGCCGCGAGTCTCTGTTCTCTCTCGAACCCTAATCTCTCTCGTCGCCTCTTCTCAAAACTCGACTCTAAACCCTAATTTCTTACATAAACAGTGTTCGTATACACTAAAATGAGTCTTAGTTAACCCTTTTATGTCGAGTAATCCAATAATCGATGTGAATTACAGCTGAGTTAGGTTAGTAGAGCGTTTTTGATGAATAGACTGTTATCGTTTCAATCGATCTCGGTTTTTAGATCAAAATTGAACATTTATATATATATATATATATACATGATATACACACACACACACACGATTCACAGTCCTTTCGATTGTCATGTTTGATTTTTCAAAACCCTAATTAGGTTTTTGAGAGTTTGGTGCAGGAATGAAGAAGTAACACCTAATTAAGGTGTTTGCTGTGTTAAGAGTCTCAAATCAAGCTTCGAAAGAGCTTAAATCGGTGGAATCGCCTCGACCCGGTGAGTCAACTCGGAACTCGACAAGTTATGGATCGGTAAGTCCCAAGATGACTACGAGGCCTTGGGCTCAGGTATTCTTCATGATTAAACTCAATAATCTGCTATGAATGTGTGTAAATCAATGTGTTCTTAAGTTTTATTTACATTACTTGAACTCTCGGGTTGTTAATGTGGTTGAAAATGAAGAAGTTGTATGTTTTTTTCTGACCTCTGAGTAATTTCTTGAGAAGTCGAGCTTGTATGATATTTGTTTATATAAATAGTGATTCAATTTGGGAAACAAGTCTATCTGGGTTATCAGTATACGTGCTGGACTTGTATGAAATTATTCAAATAAAGTGTAATAAAACATAATTTGTGACTTCTGTCTACTGATGTGGAAAAATAATCAAGTTGCTTGATATTTGACTAAAAGTGTACCTGTAGCATAAATTAAATGGATTAATTCGAGTATAATGTGATTTACAATTTGTGATGCTAAAAATTTTTATTTGTGTACTTGGTTGACTTAGTCAATTTTATGATTCTGTGTGATTATATACTTTGGATATGTCTTGGTTTCTATAGTATAATGAGTTAGTTGTTTGTGACTTGGCTGTGTAGTTCAAACAATGTGATTTGGTTACACTTTGTATGGAATACCTTAGTGATTTATAAATCATAGGCATTAATGCATACACTCACACACTTGCCCTCACTCAAAGCCTTGGCGAGGACTCCCTTAGAGAGGCCTAGTATCTGGACACTGGGGTGCAATGACCACTTAGATGAATTAGGATTCATACCTTGCATTTTTATTACTTGTTTAATCCAATACTATGTTCTATAAAGTGGTATATATGCTCTGTTTTGTGATACATAGTTGTTTATCTTGTGTGACTTGGTCAATATGTTATCTATGCTCTTAAATGAAGGAAAGATTGTGGTCTGGTGTGCATGTCTCTTTCAATCAATCATTTGTAATATATAGAACCTTGAGTCATTAATATATTCTTATAGTACTAAAAGTATAAACTTGGCATTAAATGAGAAGTGACCACAGTGGACTTTAAAGGATACAAACTTTGTCTTTAAGAGATAACTTTTAGTATAGACAGCCATGTGTCCCCTTTTATGCATACTTTGAAAAGTCAAAAACATCATGCTTTTCTCATGCACTTCATATAATATATACTATATGTAATATTTTGTGAGCATATCTGAGTTGCACTAATACACATGCCTGACAAATGTTTCTATCCATTTTTCTTCAAAGCATCTCATTTAATTAAAACACTGTTTTATGTACAATTCTGCATTATGAGTTGCACACTCTTACACTGAAGCTGTCATTTATCTGCACTCTTATCCGGACTTGGTCTTGAAATTTCATGCAAAAACAGATATTTATATAAGATATAAGCATTCATATATGTCAAAATTCATGTTTTACAGCTGCATACTATCTTATAAGCATGAATCATGTCTGTGCATGCCCTGCAACTCATTTATTAAGTGTACTATGTGTTCACCAAACCTGCATCACCACTTATGTGTTGATAAAAATATGTGCATGGATTACCTATCCTTACTTGAGCTAACTGGCTATATATATACAATGCATGCATAACACAAACAACACACACCTACACTTAGTCTCCATTTGTGGAATTTACACCATTAAAACCCAACCCAAAAGCCAAAAATCTCCAACTCCTTTCTCTATTTCCTACCATGAATAGGAAAGATTTTAACCATAACCTATATTCTCCCTTCACACCATATTGCCACCCAGACAGTTCCAAAGAACACTATCACAAGAAAATCAAACCAAACAACTCAAACCTAAATGAATTTGCTTATTTCTCTAGTAGTAATAAGCTACCTGTTTTCAGACATCCAAACCCTGTGTTCCAAGCTATGCCCATTTCTGAGAAATCTGTCAACTCTCATATGCCTAGAACAAACATCAAACCTCCAAATCCTACTCTAGTAAGGCTATCAAACACTGTCAAACTCAATAGAATGCTCAAAAATAACCAACCTGGAATGATGGTGTTTGTTCCACCAAATGGAGACATTCATAGCTTGCTCACTTCCAATAGATGGGAAAATTATGTGTTTTACAGAGGTCAAAACTACTACACTCATTTCATTGCTGAATTTTATGCTAATATGGAAGTGCAACAAAGAACTGATGGAATCTTCTACTTAAGTTCATTTGTGAATGGTAAGAATGTTTATGTGGATCACAATGTTCTTAATAAGTCTCTAAGATTAGGAAACAAACTACCAGAGTTGCCTTGTGTCAATATATTTGAAAAGTTTGTCTTTGACCAAAGTGAATTTGAGCTATTTCTTGGTCTTTTCTGTGAAGAGGATGTGCCTAATGGTTTGTGTGTTAGGGAATTTGCTATAAATTTTAGACATTTCTTGCCTAAGTTCCAATAGCTTGCTATAATCATTAGGTCAAACATTCTGCCTAAGCCAAAACATGACAAATTCTTTGACTTTGTTGACCTCAAAGTGATGTTTAAAATTGTGTCAAACTCCATTGACTTTAATCTCAATTATTTGATTGTGCTAAACATGATAAATGCCTTTAATGTGGACTATATGCCTTATGGTTTGCTCTTAACCTCTATTTTTGAAACTCACTACATACACATGTCTAGGAAGCACTTAAACAAAATTGACTATTGTGCTATTGATGGTCTAGTCCAACCTAAACTTACCCTCAAGAACTGTCAAACCAGTCATCCTAATAAGATTGTTATCCCATCCCTTGCACCAAAAACTGATGCTTATGCTGTTCTTAGGGAAGAGATTAACAAACTTAGCCTTATAGTGGATGTCCTTAAGGAATCAAACAGTGAGCTTCATACTAGAGTTGAAAACCTAGAGAGTACAGTCCATAAGAATAAGGGAAAAGTCATTGAGATTGATACTGTTGTTAAATCTGCTAAGAAAACTGAGAAAAAGTTGGTTGGTGAGTTGGTTTCTGTTGGTACCAGTGATGATATGGAAAAGGTTTATGCCTCTCTACCTGATCTAGTGAAGACCTAGGTGGTGTTGCTTCTGATCCTGTTATGAACTGATATGCTTGCTTGCATATTTTGTGCTACTATTTGCTGATACTTGAGCTTGAAAGTTGTTTTTTTTCTACTACTGATTAAGAGATCTCAGCTTGTGGTACTTAATTTGCTATGTTTTTGTTGTTTTATGATGTTGCTTTCTGCTTGGAATAAGACCAATGCAATCAAGTTCTCTATGAATCAGTGAACCACACTGATAAATTAGGACTCTTTTGATGTATATACAATTGCATTGACTGAAGTTTGCTTATTGCACTTGTTTTACCTATATATGTCCTTAACTTTTGGATAAATATCTCTGAAAATCTAGTATAATCTAGTACTGCGAACTATCTATGGTTGACATCATACGAAGTACTAATATGAGAAGGTAGTTGTTATGATATTCTCAGATGCTTGGTCTACAATGAAAAATCTAAGTGAGATATCTAGATTTCAATATTGCATTCTTGTTGGGACAACAGAACTTAAGTTACATAGTACGCAAAGGTAATAAAGTATTCCTGGAGATGATATGAATTAGCGTTTGTTATTGCTATTTAGTAAAGGAAAAGAGTACTCAGAAAACTATCAAGTTTGCATATCGATGAATACGTATACTCAGGAACTATGCTCTTACGATTGATTATCTTATCAGATTCCTTAGTAGTATAAATTTGCAGCTTGTGTATGAAGAGCTGACTCTTTGATCAGCCTTCAACAATCTCGTTTGAACATTCAGTTTGCTTACGAAAAGAATTATGTACTTTTAAGACTGAATGATTTATGATTATGTGGAATAGGTCTAACTTATATCCAGAAAGACTATTCAGACTACATTCGAGATTATTCTTGTAATTTTAAATTTGAGTAAGTTATGTTATAACGTTTGTATCGTTTATGGACTGTTTATTTGTCAAAATTCTTGTACTAAACGTTCATTAGAACAACGTTATAGACATAATCGTACTTGGTTAGAGTGAAAATAGTTGAATAAAAACCTGTTATTATATTTTCGATTACTAAGAAAACAAGTGATTAGAATGTTATTTGTACGAATCATGATTGCCAAACTCAGAGTAATACAGATCGACAAAAACGATTGAAACTTATAAATATTTGATAAAAAAATGAGAAAAACAAAAATCTTTGGTACCACACCAAAAGAAAAAGAACATACGATTCATTTACAAAAATAAAAGAAAATTTTGCAAGTAAATGAACGATTAAAAGACGAAAAGGAGAAAAGAAAGAAATTCTGTATTACTTTGATTCAAAAAGAAAATTAATTGATAATACATAAATTACAAACAAAAAAAAAGGGAAAAATTATTCGGTAATACACCGAATGCAACAAAAAATTCTTGGTAATCCAAGAATTAGAAAAGAAAAGGAAAATTTGGTACTATACCAAATTAAAAGGGGAAGAAGAAATTACAAAGGTAATATACCAAGAGTATATTATTCCAAAAGGGGAAGAGATAAGGAAAATGAAAATGATTCTCACAAACAAATCTTATTTTGAGGGGAAGCACAAATTTTTGATAAATACATCAAAAATATCAAATAAAGGAGAAATAAGGGAAAGTCATTCGGTACTTTACCAATTCAATTGGTCTTAACCGAAATATTCAAAAAAAAGGGGAAGAGGAAATTCGAAATTCTTTTTGGTATTATACCAAACAAAAAGGGGAAGAGAAAATTAGACCAGAATTAGACCCCCCAATTTAAAATTTTCAAAATTTCCTGAATTACCTAACAATGTTTATTCATCTCTTAAGTTGTTTTGCAGGAATCAATTAGTGGAGAAAACGGTTTGTCGCGTGCTTCAAATCGAGTCTAAAATATTTTCTAAATTCATGCATACACTAAGGGGAAGCACACACGGGTAAATTTTTAAATTTTATGTTTTATTTGGCAAATACCAAAAAGGGGAAGATTGAAAGGATATCTTCGATATATTATTTATTTTGGTATCTGTACGATTTAACATAAAATTTAATTACACTTAGTTATCCTCTCCACAAGGTCATTATTTTAATTGATTTCGTTAAAAGTCAAAAGTCAATTCTAGCAATATTTATTTTTACCTTATAAGAGATATTCCATTATTGCGAAAAATAAAATTATATTTTTATGGAATATATCCCTACATCAAGGCAATAAGATCGAACAAGAAATATCGAGGTTTGATATTTTTTAGATCTACGTTGCAAAAAGTGATAAGGTGATAGGCTCGAACAAAGAATATTCGGGGATTAATATTCTTTAGAGAACTCGTGCTATATTTAAAAACGATCAGTTTTTATTCAAAAATATTCCGCCTTCGCACTCAAAATGGTTTTACCTTCAAGAATATTAATATTCAGTGGTAGAATATTAATACTCGTTTTATCTAGTGCCAGAAATATTTAAAGTAATTTTTCTCCCACTTCGTAAATTTATTCCATTTTCTGAGAAAATTATTTTAAATACTCAGAAATATTTCATATACTCTTAATATATTTTATATATTAGGAAACATATTCTAAGTATTTATTCAAGTCAAAACCTTGGTCAAAAGATGTATCTAATTCAAGGAAAGACCAATCGTATTTTATTCGGAACCGAAACCTGATTTAATCGTACTAAATTCAAATAAAATACTTCCACTTGCTAGAATGACTTGAAACTTGAGATGGGTCACTTAAATGTTATTTTCTATGCATGGTAAAAGTTTCGTAATTTTTGGAGAATTTAGGTCCAGACACGAAAATCGAGGCAGTGGGTCCACGTTTGACCACGTTTGACTGAGTCAACATTGACCATTTATTTGACCAAAACTTCCAGAATTCCATTTTATGATATTCCTAAGTGCTCCATAATTTTAGGATTATTTATAGGGTATTTTCGTATTTTTCGGGTATTTAATTAACGATATATGTTACGTATTTATTCGTTAATTGATACGAGTACAATACAATTAATTAGAGCCCAAACACAGCTGGTATTACTTTACCAAACCCACTCCAAAGAAATACAAAACCACCCCCAACAAACACGATACCACTTTCCACCTCATCAATCCAAGTGCTTTCAATCTCAACCACTCCTTTTACTTTAAATCCTCACCCTTCCTTCCACCCAAGTTCTCCTATAAATAAACCCCTTCCCCCAACCATTTTACACAAGCTAAAGAGCCAAATAATTTCTGGGAATTTAGAAGTGTGAGCTATCTCCAAATATCCAAACACTCTCTACACACACTTCATCTCAAAAACATTCTCTTTTTTATATATAGTTAAATATATACAAGGTTTTTGTTCCAAAAAGCTTAGTTCCTTCAACCAAGCTCTCTCCCACCAAGCAAGCTCCTCTACCACTACTATCCGGCCTCCCAAAGGGCTGCCCAAGTTCGACCATAAGCCAAAATTCGGCCGAACCTCCGGCGAATTTTTTCGGCAAACTTTTCCGGCGAATCTCCAAAAGTGGTAATTCTTAGCTTCATTATTCGAGTCTTAACCGACCATTTTTATATACGTATAAGAGCTCTATACCTTCATCTTATCTTCTTTATTAAGCTCTTATATCGGATCTATATTTGACGACGGTCAAATTAATACATCGAGCTTGATTTGATTCCCTTCTATCACCTTAGTGTTCCGGGGGAAAAGAATCTCAAAGTCTTAATTAAAACTTTAACACACTTACTTTGGCCATTAATATTTTATTGTTGTGTGGTGTGTTTAATTACTAATACGTGTGTGTTAATTTTAACGCATCATAGCGTGGCGAAAGCCTTGTTTACTTTCCACACATTTTTTCCTCGTCCTCACACTTGTGAGTGATTTTACTTTCCGCATCTTTTTTCCTCGTCCTCACACTTGTGAGTGATTTTACTTTCCGCATCTTTTTTTCCTCTTCCTCATACTTGTGAGTGATTTTACTTTTCGCATCTTTTTTTCCTCGTCCTCACACTTGTGAGTGATTTTACTTTTCGCACTAATTTAACGCATAATAGCGGCCCTCGTTTTATCCTATAGATAAGCGAGCTACATTTCTATACGTGTACGTTTATTTGTGTGTTGTGTTTAATTGGCCAAATTATATTATAGTACAAATTGTTAAAGTAAAATTGTAACACTCTCGTTTAAATAAATATATACGAATAGTCTAATCAAAGACTATATCAAACGAGAAGTTGTTTATCAAAGATCCTTAAGCTATAAAGCTTTTACTGACTTGGTATTTACATTACTTCGAAAATAGACGTATTTTCGATAAAGAAGTAAATTATAAGTATACGTCGATCTTTATAAAAGACGAACAAAGTATACGATTATAAACCTTATAAGCCTACGAGCTTAAAGGACATAATCAATATTTACAAACTCTGAGATATATTTAAATCTCATTAAACGGAGTATTGTATTAAAAGTATTCTTCGATCTACAAGTCATATCGAATACAAGAATACACATAAAGTCGTAAGCAAATAAAGCTTATTGAACTTATTATAATTAATATTCGGATAAGAATATTATAATCACCCTAGGACATATTAGTCCAAACCTCTCTTTATATTACTGTTTGTTTCGTAGATATTGTTTTCTAAGTTTTGCAGTGAGGTGAAGTTGAAGTGAGGTGATTCTCGCTCTAAGACCCAAGTCCTAGGCACTAGCGGGGAGTTAGTGGCCTTTGCACCGTGAAGAAGAGGAAAGACACGAGACCTTTCATCTAAGATCCAAGACCGGCAAAAGCGAGGAATTCAAAGACTACACCAAGGGTTCTACATCAACTTTGAAGAAGTAGCGGGGAGTTGCTGTCTAAGATAAGTAGTGTAGGTTTTTCACAACGACTTTGAGGGTGTAACGGGGAGTTACGAACCAAGACGAGTCTTGTGGGTTTTTATATTTATTGTAAGGTAGTATCTTGGAGATACGTACCAAGACCAATATTTATTGGGTTGTAAAGGCTTCTCCGCCTACTAAAGGAGTGAGATATTTTTAAGGGAAAATCTCTAGTCCGGAGAGGAGCTCGGGGACTGGAGTAGGGGTGAGCGAATCCATTAGGGGTTGCGTCATCACGAACCAGGAGAGAAATCTCCTGTGTGGTATTTTCTTCCCTTGTCTTTTATTTTCTGCACTTATAAACTGCATAACGACTCGGTAAAAGTTTTAAAAAGGGAAAATTATTTTAAAACGCCATAATAATTTTTAAATTGGATATTAAGCTATTCAACCCCCCTTCTAGCTTAAGGTAGCGTTTGGGAGTGCCGTTCCGGAAAGCTACAGCAGCTTTTAGCACAAAAGCAGGTAAAATGACGTTTGGTAAAAAATAAAAGCTGCTTTTGGGGAAAGTGCTTTTTTTATAAAAGCTGTTTTTTTTTAAAAGTAGGTAAGAGATGCTTTTCAAAAAAGCTGCTTCTAAAAATTAAGCGGACAGTAGCTAATGAAACCTGCCATCAAACCCCAGCTCCTGCATCTTTTTTTAAAACAATTTTTACTAATAAGGTACAATCCTATACAAAATCAAACTTCACTATATATATAAATATAAACTCATGTATTCAATCAAAATAGGGTTTATACGTAGGTTCAATGGTTCAACTTCGATTAGTGGTACTCTTCTTCCCTCTTTTACATGAAAATAATCCTAAAACTTAATAAATCAAAATTTCCCAATTCTCTGTTCATGCATATTAGTAGTAATTATCTAAGATGCACAGAACATCTTTAAAGAATGGTAAGGAGTCCCTGCAGGACTACATTAACGAATTTTAGTAGATCTACTGCTACACCGTCCTTCTCAACGTATTTCAGTGCAGAGCCATATAAGGGTTTGGTTCATTAAAATATGCTTCGGAAGATTAGTACCGGCTTCTCAACTTCATGTTCTAAGAAGCCTGATTATTAAACCTGGAGATAATCCAATATCAAACAAAAAAAATTGATGGATGAACCATGATCGAGTGAAAGAGCTTAGGGAATTTGTTTTAAGCAGTGCAAAGGTGCTAGTTTGGTTATGTATTTGAATTATATTGCAAGTCTCATCAATCCAAGAATGATGTCGCACCTAACAGTGTAGGATTGGTGCTTTACTGGACTACACAACAAAGCATTTATGATATTATTACAAAATGCGGAAAACCATGCTGACAAGCTAAAAACATAATGGGGAATCCAAGGTGAAAACACAATTTCAATCTTCTTGGAATAGTTTCTTTGTGATTGTTGTAACAGTACTTATGCTGTAAATTTGGTGTATAACGTTAGAATTGTGACAAGCTAATTGTTATATGGTGCTTACATTCTTGACATATAATTTTTTCTTTTTTTCTGTAAATTTCTTCTCAACTGGCCGGAGCTCCACACTGTAAACTAACTTGTACAAAAAAAATAGCCGGGACTGTCTCAGAAGTCAGAAGTTGCTTAAAGAATCGCTTCATAAGATAATGAAAATACATATCATCAGGGAAGAAAATACGCATGATACAGAAAAGTTTTGCAGTGGGAGTAACATAGGAAGATAAGTCCTCAGTCTGTGATCTGCCTAATCATAGTTGAGAATCTGACTCCACCTCGTCAAATGTTTGTGGAGTTAAAAATAGACAAGATTCGAAAAGCCAACGTGGTTATACATTGTATCATCTATCTACGTAGCTATTCCTTTCTTTTTGTTTTTCTTATTGGCGTTATGGCATAGATGCTTTGTGAAGAAAAGATGTTTATCGCATTAGCTGATATGGTCAGAAAATTGGGTTTAACCATCTTGAAAGATTAATATGTAACTGTATATCACTTTGGCATACATCAGAGATTGCTTGGAAGTAATAACAAATGCTTTTACCAGCAATGAGAAGATTGTTACATTAATTGATTAGACAAACTATGCTTCTGTAATACTCTGCGACAATCTGTAGCTTCCACAGAAGGTTGCACTACAGTTCCAGTTCTGCCGATCGCCACAAACAAGAAGCAGTTTAACATTTCGATTTTGATGGAAAGTTTTCTGATGTTTTGTCTCTGTACTGTGTATATCTCGATTTCTATCTAGTTACACTACGTTGGCTAATCCCTCAAAGGGAAGAGATTAAACTGTTTCCAAACTCTAGGTACACTACGTTATGCTCAAATTTTGTACTAGCTAGTTTGTCGTGTAAAGACATTGTTAAATAAGAAATTTTTAAAAATTATTTACCAAACGCTTATTTATCAGCTTTTCATTCAACAGCAGATTAATTATGAATTTTACCAAACAGTCAACAACTTTTTCTGAAGCAGCTTTTTCTGACCGTGCTTTTTCCCACAGCTACAGCAGTTCTTAACAGCAATCCCAAACAGAGCCTAAATTAGCCCTCTTACGGGACTTTACAAAAACTTTTTTCAAAAATACGGTTGTAACTTTTGCAACCAAAATGCAACATTTGCAACCTCATCTGGAACTTTATTTAATATTTTTGAAAATATTTTTAAAAAGTTGGATATTTTTGTGAATATCCCAAAATTATTTAAACTGATCACTAATATATTATTTTGGCCGAATCTAAAATTTTATACTATTTTGTTCTATAATAGTAATAGTATTATTTAAAAATTTGGCTTATATTTGTTACATTTATATTTTTTTATGGAATTAATTTTTAATTATTTTGCTTGGTCAACATTTTCAGTGTTGCCCAATAAAATAAGAATTTTTTTATTTTATTTATTTATAGCATAATGAAATAATTATATCGACATCATAATGAAGGTAAATAAATTATTTATAGAATTATAAAATTAAAATTATAAATTTATAAAAAAAAACTACTTTATTTGTGCAATTCAATAAGTTATATAATAAATGAATTGTACTAAAAACAAAATTCCAAAATTTTTGGGATAAAATTAAATTTGGTATTGAAGTGCCATTAAAATAGGAGTTTATTTATTAATAAAGGTTATTTAATTTTATATAAGGTTATTTTAAGAAAATAGAACATTTATAGTTTTGATTCGTTATTTTTGAAATTTAGTAGAGTTATAATAAAAGAAAATTAAAATAAAATAAATTTTCAACAAATTTCTTATTTTATTAAAAAAATATTATAAAATCCTAAGAGAAATAGGAATACACGAATGAAACAGAGGCAAATTTGGTCCGGAACGACGGATGCCATAGTTTCGTTAATTTATAAAGGTTATAGTCTTATAGATGTATTTGCAAAAAATTGAATGATAAAAATAGATTATAAAGAAATACTATAAAATTATACAGGAGTCTAAACTATGTGAAGTTAAAAAAATTAAAGTAAATAAATAAACTTTGTATAATTAAGTATTTATAAGAAATTGAAGCCGAGCTTATGGATAGCCAAAATTTGGTAACTTTATATTTTAGCACTATTATGCATCATTAAAATATGATTTTTCTTATCAGTAAAGAGTATAAATTCCTTGTACTAAAATTGAAGAAGAAAGAATTAAGGAATTATACGGTTGATTTTTTTATATTTTTATTTTTTACTTTTTAAAATGAGATTTTTCTTATTTTCTTAAATATAGATAACCATTGGATTCTCAAAGATGAATTAAAACTCTGAATTCTAACATGACAATTTAAGGATTTGAAGTCTGATAACAGAATGTTTGAGACGTGGGTTTGGAGTGTTAAAATGTCTACAATTAGAACAAGTCTTTGTAGGAGTCTGTGTGATTATTAGTATTTGGAAAGTAAATGTTTAGTTGGTCAACACAAAGTTTGTTACAACTTACAACTAGCTTGTTACAGTTGAAGCGTTGTAGTATAAATACAGAACAGAATGTAAACACTGACCAAGTTTTTCAGTTCTACTGAATCTACTTTCTCTTTCTAACACACTCTCTCTCTCTCTCTCAACTTTTCTCTCTCGATCTCTCTGTAACCACCTTACTATGACTTGATTTCTTTTATGCCTCCATTGTTGTGTACACAAAGCTTTAGTGTACATATATAGATGAGTTTCATCATCTGTACATGGCATTTATGCTACCATATATAGATGCACATGTAACATGCTTTATGACATGTTTTATTAGTTGATAATTTTGTACAATATTGTCGTTGAAGTTGAAAATTTAACTTTACCTTGAAAACATTTCATTTTTTCTCAAAAGATCAAGAATCAAGAATGTGGTACTCAAGAATATCAATGCTTGCTACTTCATCTATTTCCAAGAGATTCACTTGCAAAAATCACCCGACTCTGAACCGAAATGCTTCTTTTTCCAGTCTTGTAAGTTTGAAATCGCAAATTTCTTCGAAAAATGGTGATAACAAATTTCGGAGGTTGCTGGAAAAAGAATTATGAAAATATGGGGAATTTGGGATTTTGGATGTTTGGGGCTGGACTTGAGAGGTATCTCGATTTGTCTCGTGTATCGGATCCTTTTTCAAGATGCCTGCGTACCTTATATTTATAAGGATCAAGCCAACGCAGTTCTGTGAAATTGATTTGTGTCTATCCCTTAGAGACTTTAGGGATAAACTTCGTTAATCTTGGTAATTACTGATTTTATCTGATTTAATCTTATCGTTGTGATATCTTCCTGATTTGAAGAATACCATTTGGAGATATTTTCCGTTAGTGATTGATTGAGATTGATTATTTCCTCGTTTTAGAGAGAGGATAAAACTTAGCGGTTAAGTTATAATTATTAATCTAAATTAATAATTAATAATATTGGAAATTTGGGAGATTATTAGACATGCCAAAAATCTGGCGTAACAACTACCCCCCAGTTCTTCAGTGTAGCTTGCTGCAGTGGAGAACTACTAAGCATGCTTCGATCTTCCAAATTTCTTGAGTCACTAAAACAACTAGGAGAGAAAGATTAGTAAATAATATGGAGCACCTACGTGCTCGTAATATGCATGTAGATGTAAATAAGATAATATGCAATATGTAAATAATAAGTTTTGTGGGTGTGAGAGAATTTATCTTGTAGAATCATTCAAGCATTATTCGGAGAGTCGTGAAAAGCATTTTGAGCAACATCCAGTCGAAAAAGGTCATATCTACCATGTCTTCTAGAGGGTATCCCCTCAAAGGGGGTCATTTTCCTCAGAATTTTATAATACTCTCCTCAAAGGAGATTATTTTTAGTACTCTCCTCAAAGGAGACCATTTTTGTCCAGAAATACCCTCCTCACAGGAGGTGGATTTTCCGAAGCTCGAACCTTGATGAGGCGCCGGAAGTACGGACATCCCCCCGGAAGTACGGTTTTTGCAAGGATTTGGTAATTTGGGATACCCTCCTCAAAGAAGGTCGTTCCCCATTCCAGAAAAATCCCTCCTCACAGGAGGTGGACTTCCCGAAGTTCGTGCCTTGATGAGGAGCCGGAAGTACGGACATCCCCCCCGGAAGTACGGTTTTTGCAAGGACTTTGGTAATTTGGGATACCCTCCTCAAAGGAAGTCGTTCCCCATTCCAGAAATATCCCTCCTCACAGGAGGTGGATTTCCCAAAGTTTATTCCATTAACTCTCCTCAAAGGAGACCATTTTTTTTATATAAATTACGAAGACCCTCCTTAGAGGAGGTCGTCTAACACAAAAAATAAGGGAGACCCTTCTTAGAGGAGGTTATCTTCCCAAAGCAATATCAATATCCCAAGATTCTTCCAAAAAATATCAGCTACACTTGAAGGGTCTTCTAAAAAAAAATCAGCAACACACAAATTGTCTTCTAAAAAATATCAGCAACACACAAAATGTCTTCTAAAAATATAAAAAATATCCTCATCACAAAGGGTCTTCAAAAATAACCAACTCTTCCAATAAGAGCCTTCCAAAATATAAACTCTTCAAATAAGAGCCTTCCAAAATTATAAACTCTTCGAATAAGAGCCTTCCAAAATATTACCCCTACAAAGGAGGACCTTCCAAAATAATAAACTCTTCAAATAAGAGCTTCCAAAATATTACCCCTGCAATGGAGGGCCTTTCAAAATAATAAACTCTTCAAATAGAGACTTCCAAAATATTACCCCTGCAAAGGAGGGCCTTCTAAAATAATTCTCTTCAAATAAGAGTCTTCCAAAATATTACCCCTGCAAAGGAAGGTCTTTTTTTTTTTGACAAATTCAATCCGCAAATTCGAAATTAATTTTTTATATATAATGCAATGCAAATAAAAAACTTAAGACATAATTCATGCATAATAAATATGTTAATTTAAGCATGCATAAAATATTTAATCAAAAATTATTTATAACTCACAATTTTTTTAATAATAAAAATATAATATGCATGACATAAAGTATTTATATAATTGCATAAAATTAAATTAAACAGAAAACATATCTCAATTTTTTAAGGAGGAGCCGGAGTGATTTTCGAACGCTGCCAAATTTTTTCCTCTTCCATTCCATGCTAGCCCACCAAAAATTACGAACCAATCTTCTTTGTATTTTCCTGATATACGCTCTTGGCTTCCAATCTTCCTCTTTTTTTCCTTTTTTTTCGCAGATCCAACTTGCAATTTGTATTTGTGAAATCTCAATTTTCCAGCCCTGTTTT
Source organism: Saposhnikovia divaricata (assembly GCA_036435485.1). NCBI lineage: Eukaryota > Viridiplantae > Streptophyta > Magnoliopsida > Apiales > Apiaceae > Saposhnikovia > Saposhnikovia divaricata. The sequence continues at coordinate 22,093,622 of JAZHRN010000131.1, forward strand.
GACTTCCTCTTATACTTTTGGCTCATCTTCCATCTTTGCATGCGGGCCCCACAAACTTGTTATTTGCAACCATTAATTTTTGTCTTGTTTCATTAATTGAATTCATTGCCTCCTGTACTTCACGCGCGCATGTCATGCCAGCTTTGCTTTATCCTCACGTGGGACCCAATAGCATGTTTCTTGTCTCCCTGCCTTTGGTAGCTGGTTATCCTTCATGTTTTTTCTTTTTTATTCTTCTTCGCGCGAGGCCTCGGTACCTCCCCCTCGTGCTTGTCCATTTACGCCACATAAATCCAATATTAAGCCCCAAATTGATTGTCCTCCACAATCAAAAAATATGCCCTCCTTCTAGCGCCAATTGTTAACGGAGGAATTTGGTGATAACAAATTTCGGAGGTTGCTGGAAAAAGAATTATGAAAATATGGGGAATTTGGGATTTTGGATGTTTGGGGCTGGACTTGAGAGGTATCTCGATTTGTCTCGTGTATCGGATCCTTTTTCAAGATGCCTGCGTACCTTATATTTATAAGGATCAAGCCAACGCAGTTCTGTGAAATTGATTTGTGTCTATCCCTTAGAGACTTTAGGGATAAACTTCGTTAATCTTGGTAATTACTGATTTTATCTGATTTAATCTTATCGTTGTGATATCTTCGTGATTTGAAGAATATCATTTGGAGATATTTTCCGTTAGTGATTGATTGAGATTGATTATTTCCTCGTTTTAGAGAGAGGATAAAACTTAGCGGTTAAGTTATAATTATTAATCTAAATTAATAATTAATAATATTGGAAATTTGGGAGATTATTAGACATGCCAAAAATCTGGCGTAACAAATGGATACACAAACTACCCCAACAATCTATATCTTGTAAAAAACTACCACAACTCTGGTGTTCATAAATGGTACAAAAATATACTACTTGGAACACCAAAAAAACCTTCTTCACCTGGGGGTCGGTTTGTAATTTACAAGAAAATTATAATTTTCCTTGTTTCTCTTCTTACTGTCCAAGTTACTTTCTTGGCCTATATGTTTTCTGAAAAAATACCTTACACCAACAGAACCCACATTGTGTTTGAGCCACCATTTTGGGAAAAAACGTTGGGAGATGGCATTGTTAAAATATTATAATCTAAACTTTGGTTTATTATTATTATCATTATTATTATTATTATTATTATTATTATTATTATTATTATTATTATTATTATTATTATTATTATTATTATTATTATTATTATTATTATTATCTAGAATGTTCATGAATGTACTTGGAATAGACTTTTGAGTTCAAGACCTTTAGCATTTCTAGATGGTTCATGTACTTGAGGAGTTACATACTAAATGAAATGCATGTACTAGATGTGTTCTAGGAGGTTCCATGTAATCCTATAAATAGGACAATCTTCCAAACTTTGTAATCATTCAAACAGTTATCAAATCATTTGAGTGAAATACAAGTGTGAGTTTTTATATCTCTTTTGGTGTGAGTAAGTTGTGTGGATTATTGAGAACAAGTTTCTTCTCTTTAATCTCCAACATTTTATTATACACTTCAATTCCTACAAAGTGGTATCAAGAGCAAGGTTAAGAGATGGCTTCCAACAACATGTTGCAACCTCAACTTCCTCGTTTGACGAGAAAGAATTACAACCAATGGAGCATCCAAATGAAGGTTTTATATGGCTCTCAAGATCTTTGGGATATTGTGGAGAATGGATATAAAGAACTGGAGAATCAAACAAATCTCTCAACACAACAATTAAACACTTTGAAGGAGAATCGAAAGAAAGACAAGAAGGCCCTCTACTTTATTTATCAAGCGGTGGATGAAGTAATTTTTGAGAGAATTTCAACGGCGTCAATATCAAAGGAGGCATGGGACATCCTCAACAAGGCATACAAAGGAGAAGAAAAAGTAAAAATGGTAAGGCTTCAAGTTCTAAGAGGTGAATTTGGTTCACTAAAAATGAAGGAAAGTGAAACGGTGGAGGAATATTATAATCGAACAATTTCGATTGTTAATCAACTACGTGTCAATGGAGAAGAAATTTCGGATAAAAGAGTCTTGGAAAAAATTCTTCGTAGCATGACTCGAAAATTTGAGCATGTTGTTGTGGCTATTGAAGAATCCAAGGATTTGAATACTTTCTCTCTTGAAGAATTGTTGGGCTCACTACAATCTCACGAACTCCGCATCAAACAATTTGACTCATCTCCTTCCGAGCAAGCTTTTCAAGTACAAGACATTAATCGTGGTGGTTTTAGAGGAAGAGGTGGAAGAGGATCATTTCGTGGTCGAGGACAAGGAAGAGGAAAGGTGCCAAGTGAAAATTCTAGCACATATCAAAGAGGAAGAGGAAGAGCTCGTGGAGGTTACAATGGAAGAGGAAGAGGTAATTCTTTTAATTTTCAATGCCATTATTGTCATAAAAATGGGCATATGAAAAAAGATTGTTACAAAAGGATTAATGATGAAAAGGATGAATCAAATTTTCTGCATGAAAATATTGAGAAGAAAGATGAAAGTATGCTTCTTGTTAGTAATGTTCAAGAAGAATCTCTTGAAGATGTTTGGTATATCGATAGTGGTTGTAGTAACCACATGACTGGAAATAAAAATTGCTTTGTGAATTTTGATGAAAGTGTCCAACGAGAAGTCAAGACGGGTGATAACAAAAGGCTCATTATCAAAGGTTGTGGGGATATTCCAATCCGAACAAAGCAAGGTACAAACCGCATCTCTAATGTCTATTATGTACCCGATCTAAAACATATCTTTTAAGTGTTGGGCAACTTACAAGAAAGGGACATCATGTGAATTTTAAAGATGATTTTTGTGTGATCAAAGATAAAAATGGTGTTCTTGTTGCAAGAGTCAAGATGACATCAACTAAAATGTTTCCATTGAAATTCAAAGTGAGTCTCTTCCATGTTTTGCTAATATTGTGAATGACAAGTCTTGGCTTTGGCATCTTCGATATAATCACTTGAGTTTTAGCACTCTATCAAAGATTTGTAAAGGCCATATGGTGCGGGGCATTCCAAATATTCAAAAGCAAGATCAAGTATGTGAAGATTGTATTTTTGGCAAGCATCATCGAGATCCATTTCCAAAAGAAAAGGCATGGAGAGCTAAAAAACCATTGGAATTGGTACATTCGGATTTGTGAGGACCTATGCGCACAAACTCTATTGGAGGTAGTCGTTATTTCCTCACTTTTATTGATGATTATAGTCGCAAGATGTGGATTTATTTTCTCAAAGAAAAATCTCAAGTATTTGAAACATTTAAAGTTTTTAAAGCATATGTGGAGAAAGAAAGTGGTCATTCTTTAGAGACATTACGATCCGATCGTGGTGGTGAATATATGTCCCAAGAATTTGGAAGTTTTTTGAAGAAGCATGGCATTCGTCATCAACTAACGGTTCGCTCAACCCCTCAACAAAATGGGGTGGTCGAGAGGAAGAACCGAATAATCATGGAGCTTGTTCGAAGTATGTTGAAAACAAAAAGATTGCCTAAGATGTTTTGGGCCGAAGCGGTTGCTTGTGCATGCTATGTTCTCAATTGTGCACCTACTAAAAGTGTACAAGGGAAGACTCCACAAGAAGCTTGGGGTCGCAAGAAGCCATGTGTCTCATGAAAAGAGAGGCAAACTTGATGATAAATCCGAAAAATGCATCTTTGTTGGTTATAGTGAAGCTTCCAAGGTATACAAATTATAGAATCCCATTACAAAGAAGGTCATAATTAGTCGTGATGTAATTTTTAATGAGGAAGCTTCATGGTAATGGAAGAATGAGAAAGAAAGTTCAAGTATCTTTCTTGATGATGATGCATTTGATCCAATTGAAGAAGAAGGCTTCACTCCACCTACTCCACCATCCAATTCTCCTCTAAACTCATCATCATCTTCAAGTTTCGAATCACCACCTATAAAGACAAGATCAATGGCGGATCTTTATGGAGCAACAAAAAGAATTTTAGAAGATGAATTTGTTGATTTTGCCTTATATGCAAATACGGATCCGATTGCTTTTGAAGATGCCGCTAAAGAAAATAAATGGAGGCAAGCTATAGATCAAGAAATTGAAGCAATTGAAAGAAATCAAACATGGGAATTAGTTGAAGCTCCTAAGGAAAAGAAGCCCATTGGAGTCAAGTGGGTTTATAAGACAAAGTTGAATGCACAAGGTGAAGTTGAAAAGCACAAGGCACGATTGGTTGTAAAAGGCTACAAGCAAAAATATGGAGTTGGTTATAAAGAAGTATTTGCTCCCGTGGCACGCCTTGAAACCATCCATTTGATACTTTCTTTGGCCGCTCACAATAAGTGGAAAGTTCACCAAATGGACGTCAAATCCGCTTTTCTAAATGGAGAATTACAAGAAGAGATGTATATTGATCAACCACCGGGCTATGTGAAGAAGAATGAAGAAAATAAAGTATATCGGTTGAAGAAGGTTTTGTATGGCCTAAAGCAAGCCCCTCGTGCATGGTATAGTCGCATAGATGATTATTTTGTGAATATTGGATTCAAGAGGTGTCCATTTGAGCATACACTTTACATGAAGGAGGACAAAGGTAAAATTCTCATCATTGGCTTGTATGTGGATGATTTGATTTTTACGGGAAATAATAATGATGGTATTGAAGAATTTAATAATAATATGATGCAAGAATTTGAGATGACCGATTTGGGATTACTTCACTACTTTCTTGGTATTGAGGTAAAGCAAGATGAGAATGGAATTTTTATCTCTCAAGAAAAGTATGCAAGAGATTTGATGAAGAAGTTTAGAATGGAAGATGCAAAACCAAGTAGTACTCCCGTTGAAGTTGGCTTGAAATTGAGCATGGATGATGATTCTAAGTTTATTGATCCTACATTATATAGAAGTCTTGTTGGAAGTTTGATGTACTTGACCGCCACTCGACCGGATATAACATATGGTGTTAGTTTGATTAGTAGTTTCATGGAGCAACCAAAGAAGACACATTGGGGGGTCGGAAAAAGAATCTTGAGGTATGTTCGTGGAACACTTGGAGATGGAATTTATTATCAAAAGGGAAATGATACCAAGGTACTTGGATATTGCAATAGTGATTGGGCCAGAAGTATTGATGATAGTAAAAGCACTTCGGGAAATGTTTTCTTCATTGGCTCTAGTGCCATCACATGGATGTCAAAGCAACAACAAGTTGTGGCTCTATCAACAGCGGAGGCGAAATATATTTCTCTATCATTAGCTAGTTTCCAAGCTTTATGGATCACATGGGTGTTAGAGGACCTCAAGCATGCCACAAAAGAAAGTCCAATTATATATTGTGATAACAAGTCCGCTATAGCACTCACGGAAAATCCGGTATTTCATGGGAAGAGCAAGCATATTAGAATCAAATATCATTTTATTCGAGACTTGGTGAAGAAAGGAGAAGTCGTGATCGAACATTGCAAGACACAAGACAAAATTGGTGATATTTTTACGAAACCTTTGAGGCCTGACATTTTCAAGAAGTTGAAGAAGAAACTTGGCATGTGCAAAGTTTAGCTTAAGGGGGATGTTAAAATATTATAATCTAAACTTTGGTTTATTATTATTATTATTATTATTATTATTATTATTATTATTATTATTATTATTATTATTATTATTATTATTATTATCTAGAATGTTCATGAATGTACTTGGAATAGACTTTTGAGTTCAAGACCTTTAGCATTTCTAGATGGTTCATGTACTTGAGGTGTTACATATTAAATGAAGTGCATGTACTAGATGTGTTCTAGGAGGTTCCATGTAGTCCTATAAATAGGACAATCTTCTAAGCTTTGTAATAATTCAAACAATTATCAAATCATTTGAGTGAAATACAAATGTGAGTTTTTATATCTCTTTTGGTGTGAATAAGTTGTGTGGATTATTGAGAACAAGTTTCTTCTCTTTAATATCCAACATTTTATTATACACTTCAATTCCTACAGGCATTCTTGAGAGAAGGCAATTGAGTATACTTTCGGAGGAACACCCGAATAGTGTTCGGGTTAAGATGATTGGAGAACAGATTGTTGAGGCATTAGAGAGTGATTTGAAAGCTATGAAGAATCAAAATGTTAGTGTTGATCATCTGAGGGGATTTATATGGAAGTTTATAGTTGTGGATGATCCTACTATTAAAGCTGTTTGTTTACCTGGTGGGAAGATTTATGTGACCACAGGTTTTCTTAAAAAATTTGAATCAGATGCAGAGATTGCTAGTGCCATTGGGCATGAGGTATACAAGTTTCACATGTTAATTTCTTGATATGTGTGTTTATAAGACTATTATGTTATCCTGCTGAATACTGTATGCATTTTAAATTTTGTCCAATCAATGCTAGTAATTTATTACTTATAATAACTCATGTTTGTTAATCATAAGTTTAATTCGATTAGGTTGGACATGCTGTTGCAAGGCATTTAGCTAATAGATATAACATGTGGATCCTTGTTTCCACTACAAGAGCGTTTTTCGGGTTGGCTGGATCAAAAATGAAAATAGTTGACCATAATCCTCATGGGGTCTCAAAATGGATTAGAGATCTCTTTCAATATCCTAACTGGAGGAGGTACCATATTATGCACATACTAACTTTACGTATCGAGTTTTGCTGACTAATTTTTTTCTTTAATTTCTGTTCTGATTTGTGCAAAGTATAGGTTTTATTATATAGATTTGCTTGACAAGTGAATTTATCTGAATTAGCCACAACAATTTTACCTTTTTTTGTATATGGCATGATAGGGAGCAAAGATTGATTTGAGTTACTACTATATCCATATTCATCTTAATCATATTGCAAGCTCAGTGATATATGGAGTGTGTTTAAGGACATTTGCTTTAAGATAATCGTTAATAAACTTAAGCTCATATACTCATTTGCACCAGTGTTGACAGTGCCCTGTTCACAACACTCTCTCTCTCTGAAATTTCCGTAAATGTGCAGCTTTTTAATTGTCATCTATGGGGTTTTTGAGTGTCTAAATGTTGTGTGCATGTATGTGCGTTTATAGTTATGTGTATATATTGGGTGTTTGGATCCCAGAGTTAAAACATGATTATAAGGAGTCAAGGACAATGATAATAAGAGGAGAAGAATGAAATTGTGAGAATGTATTGCTTCATTATAGTCTTTGTTGGGAGTACATGTTTGTATATAGTTGATACATATGACAATAGAGAGAGTGCACTGAGCCACTAGCATTTCTCGTTCTCTCTAGCTATAGCAGGCTCAAGGGCAGGACTACATGCTCAATTGGTTTTTGAGGGCCTCATGATTTTCACTTATAAGCATATATAAGTTAACATTAAACATGTAAATATGAATGAATAATGTCGAGCATGATCAATATGAATTCCCTTCGCAATTAGGCAAGAAAGTGAAGCAGATGACATTGGGTTGCTTGTAATGGCATCAGCCGGCTATGATCCTCAAACGGCACCTAAGGTGTATGAAATATTTGAGATCAAATCATCTCCAGGAACTGTTTCTTCTGAAACGCATCCTTGTGGAAAGAAGAGAGCCAATAGACTGGCCAGAGGAAAAGTAATGAAAGAAGCAAGTTCTATATACTTGAAAGTTATTGAGACAAGGTATATATGCAAAATGTTAATGCGCATTTAGACTGACTAACGTTTTTATTTGGAATCTGGATAAACTGTTTCTACTTGTCGAATGCCAAAGTATAACGTTTTTCATTATCTGCTTGCCTTTTTTTCTGTTCATGTAGGAAGATGAATTATGACCTTAAAGATTGTTGATTCTGGTACTAGTAGGATCGTGTTAAAGGTAGTTAAAGCAGGACCTTGATTGCTAATTCAAACAACTGATAATGTATCATGATATCTAATAATCTGACAAAGTAATTCAGCATAGATTGCTTCTTCTTTTTTCTGGTTGTAAGGCTGTGTGGAAAACCAGAATTATTTATGCATGTTTAACTTTGTTAATTTGGAACATTTGGCTTTATCGGTAATTTACTGGGTAAATTTTTTTTAATTATGCTAGATTTGGTGATACTGCACACTTCACTATTTTTTTAAATTATTTTTATAGCTATTTTTGTTATTGAAAAGTGTCAATTATAAAAATCAATATATAGCATAGCTTTTCCATATTAAGGTGACCCATTATGTAAGACAAGAGTATACAGCAGCTGTATACGCATACTTCACATGCTGTATATCAAATTTACTCTTCTTTTCCTTCTAAAAGATCAAGAATGTGGTCACAAGACTTAACAATACTTGCTTCTTTGTTCAACCCTAAAAATTATTTAACTTTAAATCAAAAACCTTCATTTTCCAATCTGTGGGGTTTGAAATTGCCACCCATTCTTTCAAAACATGGACAGAAATAGCATCTTCATATTGTAAAACAGTGCAACAAGTATCATGCTACATACTAGTATCATCAGCCAAGACATTTTTCATTAAGGGGTTGGGGTATTATTTAATTTCATCCTTGTTCTCTTGTTACTGCGGGTGCTAGTATAGTTAGGGGTGGCCCTGGCTATAGGCAAACAAGTCTTGCGTTCCTGATTATAGTGTACACTGATTTCACTGATAAGATACCTTAGGCCAATAGAACCCACATTGTGCTTGTGCCACCATACATGGACATAACTATTGGAGATTTTCTATTTAAGGAGGAATAGTTGAGCATACTTTCTGAGGAACACCCGGATAGTGTTTGGGACGGTTAAGTTGATCGAGGAGAGGTTGTCGAGGCATTAGAGTGATTTGAAAGCTATAACACGAATCTCAATCCCCCCCTCTCTTATGGAGATGATTTTTGCATTAGCTGTTAATGTTTATTATCTATGCAATCATTTTCTTAATCATAGTGGTATGTAGGTCAATTTTGTGGGGAAATCAAACCAGCTGTTGTCTCTATTTTTTCAGATTTTATGTCTTGATGACTGGTACCTTATTAACCACACATGTAACTTTGTTTCTTGACAGACTTACTTTGGTAAGTAAAATGTATTTACTTAAAATATTATGATGAGGTCAATCTTTGTGTTAAAATTTAAAATTAAGTCTTTGTGTTTGAATCTGGTAAGTAGGGAGAAAGGAAAATGATATGTTCTCCTCGGCTTCATATTTCATATTTTACCAATTAGGGTATAATTAATCTTTTGCGAAGTCCTAGAAGCAGCAAATCATTTATCTCTAAACATTCTTCCTTTTGAAGGTGTGGACTTTTGTAAAGTAATTCTTAGCTGTAGGTGGTCAAATATTTGGGCATAATGCGATGTTTAAGGATCAGTAACAGATACTTTTGGTTGTATGCGAAGCCACTGATATTTACATACCATCTTTGTGCACAACTCTTGTGAAGTGGAAACTTCATTTTTTTTTCCTATCTACATTTAAGTGGTCTGAGAAGATGCCTTTTAATCGGTTAGCTTTCATTTTACACTTCACTAATTTTCACTATTTCATTACTGGTATATATGATATTTGTTCATGTTGACGTCCTATTTTTGCTCGCAATTTTTGTTGAGATTTTAAAAGGCATTGGTAAGTGGTGCTCTAGTGCATACAAAGTTTGTTTGTCAGATTATGGTGGATTTGCCCAGCAATGCACTTGGACATATTTTTCTAGACTCGAGTCTTCTTAGTAGAGACTTAGTTAGAAATTTTTAAATATTGTTATATATCTCCTAAATTTGATGATGTGATCCATTGTTACATTCATTTCTTCTTAACTACAGAAAATTGAAAAAGAGAAGTTGGAGATGCATGCACGTAAGGTATGCTCAAGCTGCAGTATTACTCTCTTTGTCTGTCTGTTTTTGCTTGTGCATTTAGCATTGCATTCTGCAAGTGCAGCACAATTGTAAGTAGGTGCAACCATCACGGAATAGTTATAACTTTCAACATTCGTAAAGGAAATTTAAAGATGAGCCCTTGTACAAGATTGTGTGTAACGAATAGATAGAAAAGCTTTGGGTGTGCTTCAATTTATTTTGCAGTTAATTAGTGTAAACAAAAATATCAGCTTGCCTTAGACATTTAGAGCCAGTGTTGTGCTTGTTCAGAGGATACCTTTAGCCTAGTTATGTGAAGTCTTACATAGTTAAATACATGTCAATTAGAGGGTCGTTCTAATTTGAGTCAGAAAATGAATTTATTGGTAGTGGTTTTTTTCAGGGTACTAATCCAGAAGGGAAACCACCAAGAGCTGCAATGGACTTTGGATCTATAATTGACTTAACTGATGTAGATCCAGTTTGGGCTCGTGTTGGAGCTTTTACTTGCATTAATGCCTATGTGTGGTTTAGAAAACGTAAATTTGAAGAGGCCTAGAAGAGTCTGCTCGTTGTGACAGTTGCCTGATTAGAAGTTGATCATTATGAGGCATCTGTAAATTTGGCTAGGTTATAGAAGTTGGATATCAATCAATGAATCAAGTGACTCTTTCTCAAATGATATCGCAATTTCTTTCTTTTTTTTCATTGACTATGTGCTTTTCTGTAGCGAACTAGTTGCATAGATAATTTCCACCATCCTTTAAGGGTAAATCCCTCTCCCAACAATTTAAGTGTTGATAGATTTCTGTAAAAAACTTAGATTGTATTGAAGAAAAGGAATAGAGTTTTTTACAAGTTGAAGAGAAAACTATACAAGAAGAAATTATATACAACAACTCATCAAGTATGATGGCGGGAAAACAGTTATAACTAACTATCTAGTTTGACTTAGTTTGACTTATTAACTAAAGTTACTCTAATACTCTATAATTAAGTATTTACATAAATCAAGCATAAGTCTAAGCACCACTAGAATGAGTATACTCAATACCCCCTCAAGTTGGGAGGTGGATAAGCCTTTGGATCATGTAATCCCAACTTGGACAGCAAATTTTGAAATGTAGTAGAAGGAAGTATCTTGGTAAGGACACCTGCAACCTGACTTTGTGTAGGCAAGTACATAAATTGAATAAGATCTTCAAGACCTTATCCCTTGTAAAATGGCAATCGATCTCTATATGCTTTGTCATTTCATGAAATACTTGATTTTTAGCTATATGAATAACAGATTGGTTGTCACAATGTAATTGAACAGGTTGTAAATTTGTAACACCAAGTTCTGCTAAAAGTCTGATAGTCCATGCCACCTCTGAAGCTGCAGAGGCTGCTTCTGAAGAAGACCTAGCTAGATACAGTTGACTGTTTCTTAGATTTCCAAGTAATTGGTGAACTTCCAAATAACAACACATAGCCAGTAACAGATCTTCTTGAATCAGGACAAGAGGCGTATTCTGAGTCTGAAAAACTTGTAAGGCTAATGTATCAGATGCCTTTAGCAAAATGACTTGGCCTGCTGTGTGTTGAACATATCTTAGAGTATGTAACAAAGCCGGATAATGTGAAACTCTGGGAACTTGTAAAAATTGACTGAGAACTTGAACAGAGTAACTCAAGTCAGGCCTAGTATTTGTAAGAAATTTCAGTTTCCCAACCAAAGATCTGTAAAAATCAGTATTATCTAATGGCTCACCCTCATGTGCGCTGAACTTAACATTCAAGGGAAAAGGAGTAATAGCCTTCTTAGACATAGATCATCAGGAACCGGTGCTACTAACTCTTTTGTAAATTTATTTTGGATAAGAACAATACCCTCTTGAAGATAAGAAATTTCAATGCGTGAAGAACTCCAAGATCCTTGATACAAAAAATAGTATGTAAATGAACTTTTAAAGCTTTAATAGTAGAAGGATTATCACATGTTATAATAATGTCATCAACATACACTGCTACTATTGTAATACCAATCTTATTTTTCTAAATAAACAGACTGTAGTCATTCTTGGATTGAGTGAAATCCTGATTAATCAATTCTGCTAATAATTTGTCAAACCATTCTCTTGAAGCTTGTTTAAGACCATATATGATTTCTGTAGTTTACAAAATTGTGTGGGTAAATGAGGAATACCTTCTGGAACCTTCATATAGACCTCTTCATGTAAATCACCATGTAGGAAAGCATTATTCACATCAAGTTGATACAAAGTCCAATTTTTGCCTGCAGCTAAAGCAATAATACACTTAGTGTATTCATCTTGACAACTGGTGAGAATGTTTCTTCATAATCTATTCCATACTTTTGTGTATAGCCTTTTGCTATGAATTTCAATTTGGGTCAATTTTCGATTTTCTATGAATTTTTGAATAAATTTGCAGAATTAGGGTTCTTGATAAAAATTAGGGCTTTTTGATTTTGTGATCGGTCAGTGGTTTTGATGATTTGTATAGCTTTATATGATTGTCTAGAGTCGAGTTACATGTTTAATTGCAAGGTTTGTATTCGAAATTGGGTAACTCGATTAAAGGGTTTATGTCGTTTTTAAGTTCAATTGTTTTGGATTATTGTTTAATTATTCAGTTAATTGGTTATGGGGAATATATTTGTGGTGATTTAAGATTTGGTTTGCCATCAAAATCACCGAGTTTGGTTTCGATTTTGTGAAAATCGATTATACGCCGGAAAAATCAACGATTCCGGCGAGTTTTGGTCGTGTTTTTGTTGTTTCTGATGGCACGGTTGAGTTTGTCATGAAATTTAACTCAAGATCCATATATCACACGCTAGATTTGGTTAAGTTATGTAAAAGTTATGGTCGCCAAAAAATTTGAAGGTCGCCGAAAAATTTCCAAATTCCGGCGAACCTCCATTAAAGCTGGCATGAAGCATTCAAGCTCAAGAACATCCTTCGTTTTCCGGTGGTGGGGGCAGGTGGTGGGGTGGTGATGTTGGCGGCGTGGTGACGGTGGCGGCGAGGTGGTGATGGTGGTAGCGAGGTGGTGGTGGGGGGTAGGTGGCGGCAGGTGGGGTGGGTGTAAATTAGTGATTTATAGCTGTGTATATTATTGATTTCAGATGGTATGCGTAGGGTGGTGGGGTGAGGTGAGTGTAAATTAGTGATAATTATATTAAAATATAATTAATATATTGTAATAAAATATTAGGGATTTTTGTTGTAGAAATTAGTGTTGGTTTGTATTTTGTATTCTAAATGGGGTTTGTATTGGAGTAGCCCTCTATATTCTTGCTCAAATAGAAACTAAATTAGAATAGAAACTAGAAACCAAACCCCAATTCAACATTTCAAGCTAATCTAATGACCAAATTTGGGGTACCCCAATACAAAAAAAGTATAATAATCTACCCTCTATTTAGTAGGAAAAAAAAATATATTGTTCACTACTGACGTGGCAGATTTTTTGTTTTTTTCTTTTTTTGCTAAACATTGGTGAATTAATTTATGACATTTTTTGTGAAGGTACGTACCCCTGGCGGAGCCCTTAGAATAGATGAAATATAATATTTTAAGTATTGGTTTCTAGTTTCTACTCTAAGGGGGATTTCTATTTGATGTTGTCGTCCCACAGACGGCGCCAAATGTTGTGGAATAAAAATCGGGTTATTGAATTGCGATTAGGGTTTGTGTGTATTTAATGCTAAGGGATGGTGAGCTTCGAGCTTTAATGGATGTTTCCGTGTTCGAGACTAATCGGTCCTCAAAGAGTGCCTACGTATCTCGTTATTGAGAATCAAGCCAAAAACGTAGTTCTGAGATGAGGGGTCTGGCCCTTTAAATAGGCTGCAGGAGCCTTAGAATCATAGTAGGATTCGGATACTTGGTGGGCAAGCCACCGCCTTGAGGAAGGTTCTAGACTCCTTCCTTGTAGGAGTCTGTTTCCATATAGAATTAGGTACCTTGGAGGCTAAGTCTGGTAGGAATAGCATCCTTATCTGATTACTATTGTTGAGCTGTTTGTTACCCTTAATATTAATTACGAAATTAATATTAAAATAGGGATTCTGACCTCATTAATGGGCCCCACGTTTGGACCATGCTGGGTCTAATTAATGTCATATTAAATGTGTCTTTAGGACTTATTTTCAGCCCATATCATTTGCCCCCCAACTTCTAGGAAAACTGATCAGGTTTTCCTCGAAGTTTTAACGGCCTTTTCGAGACTTGGGTCAGGGTTTATTGCTTTTACGCGAGTATTCAACAATATCGTCTTAATGTAAGGTGTGGAGCGATCGACGCATTTACAATGATATTGAACGACACTGACAGTGTTAAGCGGCACTAAACAGCGTTAATCAGCCTCAAACAACGTTTAAACAGTGTTAAACGATGGTAGACGACATAAAACGGCACAAAAGGCGCTAATCGGCACTAAACGGTGCTTAATCGGCACTAAACAGCGCTAATCAGCCTCAAACAACGTTTAAACAGTGTTAAACGATGTTAGACGGCACTAACGGCGCTAATCGGCACTAAACGGTGCCTAATCGGCACTAAACAGCGCTAATCAGCCTCAAACAACGTTTAAACAGTGTTAAACGATGTTAGACGGCATAAAACGGCACTAACGGCGCTAATCGGCACTAAACGGTGCTAATAGCGATCTTGAACATCAAGACGGAAAAACAAAAAATGTGAAATCCCGACTCGATCACCACTGTCAGTTGGCCGGGTCGAAAAATGCATACCGACAACCAATGTCGGTCGACCGGGAGGTCACCGGTGTGCCGGTCGGCCGGTACATGGTCGGCCAAAGCAAAAACTCGTACCGACGGTCGACGTCGGTCCGCCGAATTTTTTTTTTTTTTTTTTCGTCGAAGTAGAATATTGATATCGAGGATCGACGTCGGTCGGCCGGGACAAAAATGCATACCGATGGTCGATGTCGGTCGGCCGAATTTTTTTTTTTTCTTTGTCGAAGCAAAATATCGACCTTGACATCCACCGTCGGTCGGCCGGGGCTTCCCCGGTGAGCCGGTCATCCATGATTCGGTCGGCCAAATCAAAATCCCTACTCGATGATCGACGTCGGTGGGCCGAGACATCCCCGGTGAGCCGGTCGGCCATGTCCCGGTCGGCCGAACCAAAATCCCAACTCGATGATCGATGTCGGTCGGCCGAGACATACCCGGTTAGTCGGTCGGCCATGTCCCGGTCGGTTGAGGCTCGGTCGGCTGAGACCGGTCGGCTGAGGCCTTGGCTGAGGCCGGTCGGTTGAGGCTCGATCGGCTGAGGCCGGTCGGCTGAGGCCCTTGGTTGAGGCCCTTGGCTGAGCCCGGTCGGCTAAGACCGATCGGCTGAGGCCGGTCGGCTGAGACCGATTGGCTGAGGCCGGTCGGTTGAGGCCGGTCGGCTGAGGCCTTGGCTGAGGCCGGTCGGCTGAGGCTCGATCGGCTGAGGCTCGATCGGCTGAGGCCGGTCGGCTGAGACCGGTCGGCTGAGGCCGGTCGGCAGAGGCTCGATCGGCTGAGGCCGGTCGGCTGAGGCCCTTGGCTGAGGCCGGTCGGTTGAGGCCGGTCGGCTGAGATCGGTCGGCTGAGGCCCTTGGCTGAGGCCGGTCGGCTGAGGCCCTTGGCTGAGGCCGTCGGCTGAGCGAAACGGTGACTCGACGATCAGCACCAGTCGGCCAGAGGGCTTCGTTTTACCTCAGTCGGCTAGCTTCCAGTCGGCTGGAGCTTCCCTCGCGGCTCAGTCGGTCGGTTGTCGGTCAGCAAGCTTGTTCTTCAAACGTGAGTATCGACCTTGATCATCAATATCGAATCTCGACGTCAACATTTCTACATCGGCTTTCATTGCTTGAAACTCGATCAACTTGGTCATTCATGACTTTTATTTAAGGCTTCCCCTAATTTCTTGATTAGCTCTAAACTCCTTTTAAGAGTTTCATGCTTGCCTGATCTTAAATGGAAATTACTTCGAATCTTTCGATCACCATGTTGATTCAATGGCTCATTCTTGAACTATTCTTGAATTTCTTGATCCAAGGTTGGCTCTAGTAGCTTCGTTGGCCTTCAATGGCTTCAGCTTAGTTTTCATATTCGAAACGACGTCGGGATCGATTTTCGACATCGAAACGATGTCGGGACTCTCGACATCGAAACAAAGACCAGTCGACTGAAGCTTCTCGGGTGCCCCGGTTGGCGGCCTCGGGTTAGCTGAGCCCCAGTTTTTAAACCTCAACGTCAGTATTCAAATGTCAATATTTGGACCTCAATGTCAGTATTCGAAGTCGATGACCAAACAAACATCCTTCAATTCAAATTTTGCTTTCGTGACCTTCTGGGCCTTAACTCGCTTGTTGAATCCTTGGTTTTAAACCTTGAATTCGTTCATGGTTGTTGGTTATAATCAACCTTTCATTCTCATTCTAAGATGTAAAAATGATGAAATCCTTAGTTCTTGCCCCCCTTGCTACATATGGTCGAGGTCTTGTTTCTCGGTTGATCGTTCAAGAAGTCCCCTTGCCACTCAGCACTTGACTTCAAGTCTGGTGTGCCTTGGCTGGTTGTTAACCTTTTATCTTGATTCTAGGTTTCCAACCTTCTTCTTATGCTCCTCGGACCTTACTTTGGTTTAAATTCGATTAACGGCTCTTGATTCAAGTCCTTAAACTCAAACGATAAACTCAATTGGAGGCAGACAACCTTTTTGGCCATCAAGGCTAAAATTTTATGTCGGGATTTGAGATTCAAGATTTTAAGTAAGAAATGACAAAGGATCTCTTATCTCAACAATCTCACTAACTGTTTTTGTGCCTTCAAGGCATTATCAAGGAGCCAACCAGTCCCAAGATGAACTTTGAGAGGGTCTATCCTTCAGCTTACATCAACCGATGCTACCAATTTCGAATCGATGGTGGGGTCTTCAGGACCTGGAAGTAAAAATTCTCTGCATAATTCTCTATCTCAGAAGAGCCAAACTTAGACTTGGCATCGGCCTTAATGTTCTCTTTCTCTCTTGGGATATACTCAACGTGGCACCTGTTGAACGGCCCTATCGCATCTTTCATAATCCTCAAGTATTTGGCCATATTCTTTTCTCTATCCTCAAACTCTCCATTGACTTGTGAGACTACCAGCTTTGAGTCTCCCCAGACTTTCAGGTTCTTGACCCTCAGGATTCTTATCAATCCACGGCCGACTATCAGAGCTTCATACTCTGCCTCGTTGTAAGTTGTTTGGAAATCCAAATTCAAGGCATACTCGGCTGCGAACTCAGCGGGCTTTGTAGAACTAAACCTGCACCACTGGTTTTTGTTTTTGATGCCCCATCAAAATAGAGCTCGCCTTGCTGACCTTCCCAGTCTATTACCTCCTGCCCCCTGATCCTTGGTTGAGATTTAAGATTTGTTGTTATCCTTGCCTGGCTTAAGTGGCCACTGGTGGCTACCTTGTATCCAAGGTCCTTTATGGACTTGA
Source organism: Saposhnikovia divaricata (assembly GCA_036435485.1). NCBI lineage: Eukaryota > Viridiplantae > Streptophyta > Magnoliopsida > Apiales > Apiaceae > Saposhnikovia > Saposhnikovia divaricata. The sequence continues at coordinate 22,110,921 of JAZHRN010000131.1, forward strand.
ACTTTAGTTCGATTGTATTGTAATCTTACTGTTGATCATCTATGGTCTTTTCTATGCATGTGCCTGTTTTCATTCATATGTTCATTTATTTTCAGTACTTGGTCATCTTCGACTTACACACACCAGGTGCTTGGCACATAAATAAAATCATATAATCAATGAACAAAAACAAACTTGCATTAAAAACTTGAAATGGGTTCAACCCTTACATAGAGTACTACTATCCTACTCAGGGCAATAAGCCCCGGAATGGTTTCATCGAACCTTATTGCTACTTCTACTAGATATATATGAAACTAAGTCCTACTAGGATAACTTGAGCCCATCAGGGCTTTGCAAGACTATGCCTGCACCACTTGATTTTTCTTTTGATGCTCCATCAAAATAGGGCACCCACCACTCCTTCTGGTCTCCTCATTCTTATTCTGAAGTTCACTTTCTGCTTGGGGTACTACCTCCTGCCCCCCGACTTCTTGGTTGCCAATGATACATTCAACCACGAAGTCAGTTAACGCCTTAGCCTTAATGGTAGTCTGAGGCTTCTGTGTGATGCCCTCTTCTAGCCTTCCTTGGTGTTCCTTACCTATGAAGACATTCATGTCTTCAATCGGAAGGACCTGCCCCCCGACTCCATCAGGCCTTAACGAGGCTACATAATAGCTTCGTGCCATCTTATGATCACCTTTATGTTCTCCAACACCATTCCTGGTTGGGAACTTGATCTTCATATGATAAGTTGAGGCAACAGCCTTGAATGCATGAAGTCCAGTCCTTCCAAGGATAGCATTGTATGTTGAAACCGCTTTAATTACCAGGAAGTTCAACATCTGAGTGGCCTCCATAGGCTCCTGTCCAATAGTTACAGGCAATTGAATAGTCCCTTCAACCTTGGATTCTACTCCATTAAATCCATATATAGGCATGTTATTGGGGGTCAACTGAAAGTCAGTGTACCCCATCTTCACAAGTGCATCATGAAACAGAATGTCAACGGAAGCTCCATTGTCTATCAAGACTCGCTTCACCTCTGAGTTTCCAATCACAAGAGTTATGACCAACGGGTCATCATGGGGGAACTTCACTCCTTCCAAGTCCGAGTCATTAAAACTAACCGCTACCTCAGTTTTTGCACGCTTCGGGACCTCTTCCACGATGTGCATCACTTCTCGGGCATAAGCCTTCATAGAGTTCCTAGTTGTCCCGGCCGCAGTTGGGCCTCCTGAGATCATGTTGATTACTGGCCCTCGGGGCTGTGGGTTGCGATCTTGATCGTTATCCCTCCTATCATACTCTCTTCTCTGATTACCACGGTCTTCACCCTTAGTGAAGTGGCTTAGTTTCCCTCTACGGATCAAAAACTCGATCTCATCTTTGAGTTGCTTGCAATCATCAGTGTCATGCCCCACATCTCTGTGGAATCTGCAATACTGATTCTGGTTTCTCTTTGCGGGATCACCCCTGAGTGGCTTCGGCCATCGGAAATCTTTATCCTTCTCAATGTCCAACAAGATTCGACTCCTATGAGTATTCAACCTTGCATACTCAGTGAACCTTGGCCCTTGGTTCTTCTTAGGGGCATGGTCGGAGTCCTCGCTAGTTCGGGGATACTTGTCCCTAGCATCATACTTCTGGTCATCATACTCCTGTTCTTGCTTTCGCTTTCTAAAGTCGTTGTTACCCCCTCCATTACCTACTGTGGCCTCTTTCTTCATGCTATCCTCGGCTTTAATATATTTATCAGCTCTTCGTTGGATCTCAGCCATGTTCTCATGGGGATGCTTCGCTAATGACCTTTTAAAGAAAAGGTCAGTGGTTCCGTGTTCCAGGGCTACCATGGCCACCTTATTCTCTAAATCAATGATATTCAATGTCTCCTTGGTGAATCGCTTGAGATAATCCCTCAAATTCTCATTCTTCCCCTGCACCACATACATGAGGGATGCAGAACTTTTTTCATGAACTCTCCCACTAATGAACTGGCTGACAAAGGCAGCGCTCAACTCCTTAAAAGAGCCAATCGAGTTTGCAGGTAGGCGGCTATACCACCTTTGAGCCATGCCTGACAGGGTTTGAGGGAACGCCCTACACTTTAAGGCATCACTCGCAGGCTGCAGCAGCAGTGCGTTCGAGAATATCCTAACATGGTTTGCGGGGTCGCCCGTTCCATCATAAGCCTTAATTGTCGGCATCTTGAACTTCCTTGAGATGCAGGCATTCATCACCTCCTCGGTAAACGGAGGTGTGGGATCATCAGGATCCCCAAGTGGCATCAGATCCTTGGAGTTGCTTCTGGGGGTCTCCACCCTTTTCGATTTTTCAGTTGGGGCATCGGCCCTTTGTTGTCTCCTTGAAGGCCTCTCCAGATTTATAATGGGAATCATCCCTATCACTGGAGGAGGTCGAATCAGACTTTGCCTTGCTTTCTCCCTAGCAATATCATCCTTCAACCTTTGGATCTCAACCTCATGAGCCTTAATCCTTTCCTCGGCCATTTGTGGAGGTCCATCATGGATTCTTTGGGACCTCCTTCGAGGTTCTCTACTAGCACGTCGCCTCCTTGGGACTTCTTCGCGATCATCATCGTCATCCTCAGATGTCGAATCATCAGTATAGGGGCCAGAGTAGTCATCGTACTCTCGATCTCGGATCTGTAGGGCGTGACCGCTTGGTCCAGGTTCCCTTTGTCGAGGGGGATAATTAGGCAGCCCATACATCGGGTTGGTATTCAAGGGGATATCCGTGGTGTGGATCTGTATTCCCGGAGGTAGCGTATGATCAACGTTATCAAGAGGAGAAACCACCATCTGGAGAGGGTTAGCTTCTTGGTTCTGATGGACAACCATGGGTAGAGTTCCCTCAACATGGGGAATCGTCCCTGGGGGTTGAGAGGCTAGAAGTTGAATGATCGCCCCTGTTGATGGGGGTAATTGTCCTTCTTCAGTAGTGACAAGCGGATCAGAGGTGGCAGGTGGAGCAGAGCTAAGGGGTATGGCCTCAGTTGATGTTGTTCTTCGTGTTTGAACCATGGTTGATGTTGTCGTCCCACAGACGGTGCCAAATGTTGTGGAATAAAAATTGGGTTATTGAATTGCGATTAGGGTTTGTGTGTATTTAATGCTAAGGGATGGTGAGCTTCGAGCTTTAATGACTGTTTCCGTGTTCGAGACTAATCGGTCCTCACAGAGTGCCTACGTATCTCGTTATTGAGAATCAAGCCAAAAACGTAGTTCTGAGATGAGGGGTCTGGCCCTTTAAATAGGTTGCAGGAGCCTTAGAATCGTAGTAGGATTCGGATACTTGGTGGGCAAGCCACCGCCTTGAGGAAGGTTCTAGACTCCTTCCTTGTAGGAGTCTGTTTCCATATAGAATTAGGTACCTTGGAGGCTAAGTCTGGTAGGAATAGCATCCTTATCTGATTACTATTGCTAAGCTGTTTATTACCCTTAATATTAATTACGAAATTAATATTAAAATAGGGATTCTGACCTCATTAATGGGCCCCACGTTTGGACCATGCTGGGTCTAATTAATGCCATATTAAATGTGTCTTTAGGACTTATTTTCAGCCCATATCAAATTAGAAATTAGAAACTAAATAAAAAAAATTCGAAATCGCGTCGGAATATAGCACGTATAGTATGCAAATTGATCGTTGGGAGATGGAGAAAAATACAGTGGAGTCGGATTTCAAAAAAAACTTACCGATTGACGGGAAAAATTAAATTAAAAACGGAGGGAATTAGTTGGGATGCAACGTATGGGCATTGAAAGTTTGTCGGTTCGATTTTCGGCAAGATCATCTTAATTATTAAAATAAATAATAAAATATTATAATTAATGATACTTAGCCGATTGCCTTTTTAAATTAAAAGGCGTTTATTTTTAATTGATGATATTACCTTTATAAACACCTAAAATATCGTATATTCCAATAAATGATATTTCTTTTATAATTAAAACACGTTAACTTTTAATTTAAAACATAACATTGCAGTAATTTATATATACCCAAAAATATCACACCAGATTCGAATTCCATCAACGGCATATTTATTTTAGAATTTTGTAATATAAGTTTTAAACCATACATATCATTAATTAAATTTATATTAAAGTGTTTAAATTAAGATTAAAATAAATTATTGAAAATAATGATTATATATAAATATAATTGTAACATAAAATAAAATTTATTATATATCAAAAAAAATTCGTGCATCATACGGGTTATAAACTAGTATAACTTATAAATATTATTTTATTTATCACTTACTAGCTTATAACCCGTGCGATGCACGGGTTTCTTTTGATATGTTATAAATTTTATTTTATTTTATAATTATGTTTTTATATAATCATTAATTTTAAAAATTATTTTAATATTAATTTAATAAAATTTGAAGTAAATTTAATAAATGATTTGCATGATTTAAAATTTATATAATAAAATTTTAAATTAAAAGGTAACGTGTTTTAATTAGGAAAGAAATATTAATAATTGGAAGATACGATATTTTAGGTGTGTATAAAGGATAATATGTTCAATTAAAAGTAAACGTCTTTTAAATTGATTAAAAAATAAGATATTTTAGGTATTTATTAAATTTTAGTTAATAGTACAATTATTTTTTTATATAATTGTCAATTTAATAATTTTTTAAATTTTAATTTAATATAATTTAATAAACCCATATTTACATATTATACTAATATTTTCTTATTATAAACAACGTATAGGGATTTTTAATATATTTTATTAATAATTGAAAATATGGTTTGATATTTTTGGGTATATATTAATGATTGTAAGATTAGTTGTTTTTTTTTTTAAAAGATAACGTATTTTAATTTGAAAAGAATTATTAATGATTTGAAGATATGGTACGATTGATAATATTAATGATTTGAAGATATGGTACGATTGATGTTTTTATAAAAGGTAATATCTTCAACTAAAAATAGATGTGAAAATGCTAATGGCTAATTACCATTAATTATATTATATTTTATTTTAATAATTAGGATAACCAAACCGACTTTAATAATAACATTTCTTCACTGTAAGGTGAAACAAACGCGACTAGGAGTTGAAAATAGGATGGACTTGACTACTCACTAGCAAAGTTTTACCAAATTACATATCATCTATACCATCAAATAAATCAATCATCAAATTGGTCATGCTAATTTGCTTAACAAATTTTCTCTATATATCGGTAACCATAACATTTCCAAGAAAACTACTCTTGAGAATTGTTGAGATGGTTGTTAATGTTAAAGAGATTATTATTGAGATGGCTGAGTAAAGTCACAATACGTAAAACTAATATTTTTTTGTAGAACTTTATACTGGGCTTAAGCAGTTTACTAGTACTGTTTAATATTTAAAGGCCCGATTTTTTTGTTCAACTTTACTCTTTGCATGCATTTTCAAGATGTATTAAATATCCATTGCTAGACATGGAAGTAATGAGTGTGCTAACAGTTCAACTATGCCAAGTTTCAAAAAAAAAATTCAACCATGCCAAATAACACTTCTCCATCTTCCACTCCCTCCACTCCACTAACTTCAGTTACCAAAATCCTCTCCATGATATAATAAGTATCCCTCATTGCATGCTGCACCACTTCTTTTAACTCGCCAAATGTTGAGTGCTAAGGAACTGCAATGTGTTCTCCCGGTGGATATCCCCTTGTAAATTCAGTTTCCAAATCACTCAAACTAGGAATCACCCTACAAACAAACCTCAGTAGCTGATCAGGCTCATCTATAAAAAGCCACTCTTTGACAAACTGTTTACTATCGAGGACTCTTTCAACCGCCAGCTCAACCCATTCTGAGTTCTGATATTCCAAAAGCACATTGTTGTACAAGTATGCAATATCTGAGTAAACATCAATCCCTAAACACATAGAGTAACCACAAGCACACAGGATACTAACATGAAATTTAGTGACAAAATAGAAGGCCATTCTGAGTATTTAGAAACATAGAGCAAAAAGCTGTTTGATAGAAAGTTGGATACGTTTGATAGTATGAAACCTTTAACCGAATAGTTGATGTCTAGGAAAGTGTCCCGAATACTGGATTATAAAAAAAATGTATTAAATATGTACACAATTAAGTTTCCGAAGTCCGATAAAAAAGCACGGCTTTTCAAAAGTATAGCTGCAAGTCTATAAGCATACTACTGACACTGTTGTAGTGTTGACTTGTTGCCTGTTGGTATTCTTGAACTGTACTGGAGTAGAAAGCTTAACTTAACCCTTGAAATCACCCAACTTAAGATCAAGAATGTGGTACTCAAGAATATCAAAGCTTGTTACTTCATCTATTTCCAAGAGATTCACTTGCAAAACTCACCCAACTTTGAACCGAAATGCTTGTTTTTCCAGTTTTGTGGGTTTGAAATCACCATCCATTTCTTCCAAAAATGGATACACAAATTACTCCAACAATCTCTATCTTGTAAAACACTACCACAAGTCTGGTGTTCGTAAGTGGTACAAAAATTTACTTAAAACAACAAGAAACACTTATAAGTACTATCAGCAGCAAACCCAAAAAGAAATTTCTTCACCTAGGGTTGGGTTTGTTTCTCTCAAGAGAATCATTTTCCCCCTTTTTTCTGTTCTTGCTATCCCTGTTATTGTTGGGGTTATTGTTGGGGTCTATGACGATTTTTCTGAAAAAATACCTTACACCAACAGAACCCACATTGTGTTTGCGCCATCATATTTCGATAAAATTGCTGGTGATTTTTTTCTTCATCAGAAAGTTCAGTTAAAGATACTTTCCAAGCAACACCCGGATAGTGTTCGGGTTAAGATGATTGGGGAACAAATTGTTCAGGCATTGGAGAGTGACTTGATAGCTTTGAAGAATGAAAATGTTAGTATTGATCATTTGAAGGGACTTATTTGGGAGTTTGTTGTTGTGGATCAGCCTATTGGTGGTGCTGGTTCTTTACCTGGTGGGAAGATTCTTGTGAGCACAGATTTGCTTAAGGAACTTAAATCAGATGCAGAGATTGCTACTATTATTGGGCATCAGGTATACAAGTTTCTTTTTTTTTTTTTTTTTTTGCTAAATAGGTATACAAGTTTCACATTTTCTTTTTTTGATATGTTTGTCTATATATGATTATCATGTTATTGCAGTGTGTCTATATTAGTATCATGTTATTGTAGTGTGTCTCGCAACGTCCTGATATACTCAGCTTCACAGCTAGTCCATAGTCCTCCGGGGTATGGGCAGTGGAGGTGGCCACCCAGTTGTCATGCTTTGAAGTGCCCAGTTTGTGTCGAAGCAACATCATATTAATACTTAAAAAAAAAAAAAAAAAAAACTTCAAGAGGATTATATCACTAAATTAGATATAAATATTTGGCATCAAATGCATGTTCTGCTGTATTTTATTTCGGCTTACAATTTGTATTTGTGTTTGTATATTTTGGCCTTTTGGGTTATTTATGCATTCTACAATTTTTGACAAAACTTTTGGTGGTCATTTAAATATGGCCCTTTATCTCTTCGTTCTTAACTTATAAGTCTCAAGAAGGTCGTCGGGACTACTTATCCTACCCTTACTGTGTGTGTAGGTCGGGATTACTTAGCTTACGCTTACTGTGTGTGTACTAAACTACTTGTTGCTACTATTGGTTATTTATCTGTAATTTGGAATAATCAATGTTTAGCCTACCCTTACTGTGTGTGTAGTAAAATAATTGGTGTGAAGGTGTGTATGTTTGTCCCAAGAATTACCTTTGAGGCTAATCAATGCTAGTACTGCAATATACTAATTATGACTCTTGTTCGTTAATTATACGTTTAATTTAAATGGATTAGGTTGGACATATTGTTGCAAGGCATGGAGCTAATGCAATGAACATGACGATGCTTGTTTTTCAAACAAAAGTTTTTTTGGAGCTGGCTGGGATGGCCGAAATATTAGCGAAGATAGTAGACTACAATCCTCATGGTGCCTCAAATTGGATAAAAGATCTCTTTGATTATCCTAAGCGGCAGAGGTACCTTATATATGCATTGTGCACATACTAAGTTTATGTAACATTGTGATCATTAATTATGTTTCGGAGAGTTTGGCTGGCTGTTCTTGGTAAACATAACTTCTGATATTTTTTTAATTTCTATTTTGAATTGTGCCAACTATATGTTTTATCATTATGGATTTAGTTGGCAAGTGATTTTATTTAAACTTCAGTTCAGTCGCAGCAAACTGATTTTATCTGCTAATCTGTGATTGCATGATAGGAACTGAGCACAGATTGATTTAGTTATATATCCATGCTTATCTTTATCATGATGCAAGCTGAGTGATACATGGAGTGTGTTAATGGACAATTGTTTTAATATAATGGTTTGTAAGCTTAAGCACATACACACATCGCCAGTCAGTTGACAGTGCTCTGTTCACTATATATCCTGTATATCTGTTCACTATATCATTCCCGACAATGTACTTTTTTGTTGTCATCTATGGGGTATATAAGTATATAATAGGTTGTGTACATCTCTAGTTATGTGTATATATGAGGTATTTGGATCCCTGACTTTAAAAATGATTATGAGGACTATGATAATTAGAGGAGAAGAGTGAAATTGTTTGAAAACATTGCTTCATCACAGTCTTTATTGGAAGTAATTGTGTGTTTGTAAGGTATCATAGTCATAGATGATATATAAGGTAGGGTATCATACATGACATGCTCAAGCACAAGAGCGATGTGCTCAACTATTTTTTTGTGTAGCCCTCATAATTTTCATTACAAGAATATTTAAGAATAAAATATTGTGAGCATGATCAACATAAATTCCTTTTGCAATTAGGCAAGAAAGTGAAGCAGATCACATCGGGTTACTTGTAATGGCATCAGCTGGCTATGATCCTCAGGTGGCGCCTAAGGTGTATGAAATATTTGAGAAATATGAATCTTCAGGAACTGATAATTTTCATATCTATCCCTCTGCAAAGAAGAGAGCCGAGAAACTGGCCAGAGGAAATGTAATGAAAGATGCAAGTTCTATATACTCGAAAGTTATTAAGACAAGGTATGTATTTGTGGTGTCTTCTTATCTATTTATGCAAAACTGAAACGCACATTTAGACAGACTAACACTGTTATTTGGAATCCTTATAAAAACTTTCTACTTGTCGAATGCCAGAGTATAATGTTTCTCTTAATCTGGTTACTTTTTTTCTGTTCATGTAGGAAGATCAATGACTTCAAAGATTTTCTATTCTGGTACTAGTAGCATTGTTCTAAAGGTAACTAACGGAAGACCTTGATCGCTGATTTAAACAATTGAGCATGTACCATGATATTGAATTATGTGACAATTAGTTAACTGTAGATTGCTTTACTCATGGTTGTGTTGTTTTGAAAGAACTAATTATTGGGAAGTGTATTGCTCAGACCTGTGTGGCTGGGTGGAAAAACAGAATGGTTTGTGCAAGTCTAACTTTGTTATTCTGAAACATTTGGCCTCATCAGTGATTTACTGGGCAAAACTTTTCAAAGTTTATGCTAGATTTGGTGATTCTGAGCATTTATTTTTCTTATTATTGATTTAGAAATTTTCAATTATATAAATTATAGACACTCACCTGTGTCCGAGACTTAAGCCACCATTTTCTTATTAGCAACAGAGCGTCATTATACAGTTTATAACTTTTTTTGTAACCTTACAATCAAATTTACTCTTGTTTTTGTAAAAGATCAAGAATGTGGTACACAAGACTATATAAACTTGCTTCTTTGTTCACCCCCGAAAATCTTTTAACTTCGACTCAAAAACCTTCGTTTTCCAATTGATTCCAAAATATGGATACAAAAGCATCTCTGTATTGTAAGACATTATAGCAAGTATGGTGGTACAAAATGGTATAGAAAATTACTTGGTGAACTACTTTATTATGTACCACAAACAACATGCATGTATCATCAGCCAAGAAACTTATCTTCATCAAGGCGTTGGCATTGGCGTATATAGCGGAGAAGTTTCATTTGAAAAGGTTGATTTAAGGTTACTTCCTGAGGAACACACGCATAGTGTTCGGGTTAACATGAGCGGAGAACAGGTTGTTTAGGCATTAGAGGGTGTTTTGAAAGTGATGAAGAGTGACAATGTTTGTGTTGCTCAATTGGTGTGACTAGATTGGGAGTTTGTAGTTGTGGATCCGCCTATTGCCTATTGAGGCTTGAGGTATACAATTTTCAAATGTTTTGTTTCAGGTGTCATGCTTATAATACTCTCTCTAATCCACAAACTTCCCTAAATCCTAAGGTGCATGAATTTTTTGAGAGATTTGAATCAAAAAAAATATATATAACTTTACATTTGCACAAGTTGTTACACCTAGTATTAGAAATAAATTTTAGATTCAATATATATATATAAAGGAGGATAGCGGGAGTTTAGGTGGCGCTCTAATATCGTCTCAATCGATTTTTTTAATTTTCTAAAATTTTAAACACTAATAAATATAAAAATATCAATTAGCATATTAGAAGTAGAATAGGTGTTTGAATTTATAAAGGAGAAGAGTTCGAATTTATAGGGAAGACATATGATTAGAAGTTTTATTGGAAGTATAATAAGTATTTATAAGGCATACGATTAAAAATTCTATTGGAAGTAGAATAGGAGTTCGAATTTATAGAGAATAAGAGTTCAAATTTATAGAAAAGATATATAAATAAAAGTTCTACTAGAACTAATAGGTGTTCTAATTTATAAAGGAGAAGAGTTCGAATTTATAGGAAAGACATATGATTACAAGTTCTATTGGAAGTATAATAAGTATTTATAAGGCATACGATTAAAAGTTCTATTGGAAGTAGAATAGGAGTTCGAATTTATAGAGAATAAGAGTTCGAATTTATAGAAAAAATATATAAATAAAAGTTCTACTAGAACTAGAATAGGTGTTTGAATATATAGAGCAGACATGAAAAATATATAAATAAAAGTTCCTGTATTTTATAGAAAGTACGATCTTCTTAAAATATATTTTTTATATAAGTTAATTATATTTATATTAGGAAAATTTATTCATAAATCCAATACTATTGTCATGAAAAAAGTCACCGTATTTAAAAAGAAAAGAATTGATGTGTTAACATAATAAAAGAACAATGAGTAAAAGAACAATCTCATGCAGCAATCCTAAATAAATACAGGAGTATCTATAAAATAAAGAGAAAATACAATGTGTTTTCATTTTCTAAAACTCCAAAAATTTTAGAAAATCTAGAGAAAGTATAAATTGGAATTCACTCTATTTTTTAGGTTTTGATTTCAAGGAAAAAAATTGTTGTGTAAGATAAGTATCATCAATAATATGTAATGAAGTTAGAATTTAGATCCTAAACGAGAGCGGCTCGAAACGTGTTTAACGGGAAGACGGCTCACTATAAAAAATTGTACTAGCTATTAAAATATCATATGATGTTATAAATTATATTTTATTTTTAGGATTTGATTTTTATGGATAAACATTATCATACAAGTAATATGCGTAAAAGTTAGGTTTTGGTCTAACGAGAGAGCGAATCAATAGTAATAACTGTGTTTAACAAGAAAACGGTTCATTAGATAAGACCGTATAAAAGATGTTTAAATATATAATTAGTACAAAAAATAAAATGTTTTATTGGAAGTAGAATACGAGGACGGTGGAGACGTCTTATACGATTTTTTAAAACTATACATCTTTTTTCCCAGAAATCCTTTATTTTAACTTTTTTATACAATTTAATTATACTTGCATTACAAAAATATATCAATAAATGTAATATTATTCCCGTAACGAAAAGTCTTAGTATTTTAACTTTTTTTTGATATGTTAACATAACAGAAAGACATTCCCATGCGAAAACTGTAACTAAATACAAGAATATCTATAATATACAGAAAATATAAGATGTATTTTCATCTTTTAAAACTCCATAAATATTAGAAAGTTTAAAGAATATAAAAATTAGAATTTACTCTCTTTATATAATGAAGTTAGAATTTCGGTTTCAAATAAGAGCGGCTCGAAACGTATTTAACGGGAAGACGGCTAGCTAGAAAAGATTGTATCAGCTTTAAGAATTTGATACTGAAGTCATAATTTTTTTTTTATTTTTACCGTTTGATTTTATAGATAAAAAATATTATATAAGTCTTTATAATATATGTTAAAAAGTTGGGATTTCCGTTTTAACGAGAGAGCGGCTCAATCGAATGAATCGTATTTAACAAGAAATTAATTCATTAGAGAAGATTATTTAATTATAAAAATTTAATATTAATATTATAATATAACGTAAATGTATTGAATTTTTTTAAAAATATTGTAACGCCGCCGCGAAGCGCGGCTTTATGAACTAGTTGATTATAATTTTTTGATAATTAGGCTTATAGCCTTACAATTAAGTATATATTCTAAGAAAATTCTAGGATGAGCCAGAGTTAAATTTTAAATTTGTTTATAATTTTCTTTTTCAAAATAAATAATTTTTGAAAGAAACCTTGTTTTATTATCCAATCTTAAAGAGAATAAAATCTGAAATGACAAGAAAGTGAAAAGACAAGAAAGGGCTTGATGAAAAAGCACAGCTTTCAATGCTTAAGGTGACCCAAAATGCACCTTTTGCAATAAAACAACTTTAAATCCGATCCTTAAAGCTTTGCTCAAGTTATTTTCTCTCCTTATCTCTCACCTCTCTCTTTGTCCTCTTCGTCTAAGTTTAGCCCGTGGTTAAGTGCCCAATCCATGAACTGAGAGGTCATGGGTTCGACTCTTGCCGGAAGTCAAAAAAACCGGAAACAGCCTCTCTACCCTTGGGTAGAGGCATGGCTGCGTACAACCTACCCCCCTCAGACCCTGCTCATGCGGGATATACTGAGTACGTTGAGTTGAGTTGTAGTTTACTCCTCTCCGGCGGTGGTTTATCCACCGGCCGGAGGTCTCCTTTTCTTCCTCCCTCCTCCTTCTTCAATCAAGCCTTCATCCACCTTCACAAATCTCTTTCATTCCTCCCATAAATCGGAATTTTTCCAAAAAATTCGAAAAACCCATTCCAGTTCTTTTTTAGATCTGCATCGATTTAGAACTCGAAATATCAAAATAAACACATTTCTTAAACTCAAAATCTCTTGCTTACATCATATCAAAATTTGGTGTCAATCCGAGATCTTTGAATTTTCGAATTTTATCGCCTTGGGCGAAGTAACGCTTTATGCGTATGTCTCTCCCTTTGGAGTGTTTTGTTTATGTTAATATGTTTTGTTTTGTTTGGTTTATTTATTTCAGTCCTCGGAGAATGTTTCATTTGATGTCTCGAGAGATCTGGAGGGGCCGTATCAAAGCTGAGGCAGTGATGATTATTGCAAGAACTTACCTTTCACAACATGATAGTGTTCATCCTTGGGGAGTTTTCACTTACGGCAAGTCTATAGCTGGTTCCCGGCAAGTAGATAGCTGGGGTGCTCCACCTGAACAATGGGCTACCAATGGTTCTCATGTGTTAAGGTCAATTGTGATATTACTGTATTCAGGGATGTCGGTACAATTTGGATTTATTGGGTTGTCTTTGATTTCATTTTCAATTAACAGAATTTTCCAGTTCTGTATTGTAAAACGGTCAGGAAACAAATCAGCTAAGTGTTTTAGCTTGTCTTTGTTTTTCAATCTGGTCGTACCGCCGGTTGGGGATTTGTCCCGGCTGTGTGTTTGCTATTATTAATGGAAACTTTATTTTTTTGTGACAAAAAAAAAAAAAAAGGTGACCCAAAATGCAAGAAAAGGGCATACACTACACTAACCTGTAATAAGCTGTTAAGCATCCCATCTGCCACACATAGTACATTGTTGCCTGGTATTTTTGAACCTTTTTCTTGTAAAAGATCAAGAATGTGGTACACAAGATTATCAAAGCTTGCTTCTTTCTTCACCCACAAAAACCACTTAACTTCAAATCAAAAACCTTCATTTTCCAATCTTTGGGGTTTTAAATCACCACCCATTTATTCGAAATATGGATACAAATTATAACAAGTATGGTGGCAAAAGGCCTTTTACAATCACCACCCATTCACCGCTACTGCTAAAGGCCTTTTACAGTTTGATTTCTAAGTAATGTCAATTTTTTCTCGATAAAAGCATGAAACTCGCAGCTTCCATAGACTTATATCGTTCGAAGACTCTTCTGGGCCTCCCACGATCATCACTTAGAACATCGTAAGCTTCGGAGGCTTGTTTGAATTTGAGAGTGGCGCTGTCTTTGACGGATTTGGATGAGGATGTGTGTTTGTCTGGGTGGAACTTGATGGCGAGTTTCCTGAATGCGTCTTTGATTTCTGATTTTGTGGCGCTCTTGTTGAGACCCAGGATTCTGTAATAATCCATTGGTGTTTGTGTGTTTTGTTTGATTTGGTTTGATTTGTGTAAAGTACAGACGGAGGAGTAGGAGGGTCGGCGTAAGCTCTGGCCTCGTGGCGTTGCTTCGACCGCGGGATTTGTAGTTATTTACAAAGACAAATACGGTTTTATATTATCTACTGAATATAGTTTTCGAGTTGACTGGGTGGTCGAGTGGGGTGTTTGGATTTGATATGGTTAAGTTTTGATTTTGTTAATTGTTGTCTGAGTTTGGGTCAGTCCTGGATTGTCTTTTTCGTTGTTCGAGTATTGTAAGGAAATGGTGCTGTGTATCTGAGTCATCGAGTCTGTCGATTTGTTTCTTGTTTTTGCTATTTAAGTTTGTTGCGAGTCTTGTTTTTTGTCTCGTTGATAGTTCTGTTCTTGATTCGATTTGCGTTATTCTGAGTTGGGCTGAGTTCGCGTGAGTCGCTGAGTTTTTGTAGGCCGAGTTGTTGCTACTGCTTGTTAGTTTTTTGATCTGTTTTGTTTTTGACGGAGTTCTAATTGCTGTGTCTGTTTAATTTCTGGTGCTATGTAATCTGAGTATTATTGTTCCGGTTTTCGAGTTTTAGCAAGTCAGTTTTTTCGAGTCTTGTTGAGTCATATTGTGTTTTTACCGAGTCAATTTGTTGAATTTGAGTTACTGTGCTGAGTCAATCTCTGAGTCTGTTCCGAGTTCTTAATCTTTGTGTTTTATTGGTAGTTCGTAATTGGTTTGCATACAATATTGTGGTACTAGAGTTTTCTTGATTGCATGATTGTTGGTATCATTAAGGTAGTCGGTTACGTAAATTTGAATTGTGGCTAATGTGTTGATTTGTTGATTGGGCTAATTGAATGTGCATTTAATATTGATTTGATTTTTTTGAAACATTTTTATGGTTTTGTATCTAATATTAATTGATAGGGGAGTTTAATGTGCCCGAAATTGATGATTGTGATTTGCATAATCCGGATGAATTGATTCTGGGATTGATATGGTTAGGATTCTTTTTTTGATGTGTCTTAATTAGTAGTAAGATTGTACCATTTTACATGGTTTTGTATTTATGAGTATGTGCCATTTATTTATGGCTTTGTGGACCAATTTTGGGTACTGTTGATGTCATTTTTGACAGGTTGGATCATTTATTGATTTGGAATTTGTCGTCATTTTAGATGACTTTATTGTAGACTTTTTTTGAGAAATTAACTTTTATATGTCTAACCATAGTGGTCCCCTGTGGTTAGATATATAAAATTTGTTCATTTTAATTAAGTTTTTTAGTATAATATTTATTTAATATATATTCGATTAACTGTTCGTTGACATATTATTTTTTGTTGGATTGTTTTAAATCAGTTTTCGTGGATGGAAAAGGTTAAATGGAAGATGGATGACAGAAAGTTTTCAGGTTTTTAGGGTGAGAAGATGGATGAAGACGGGATTATGGATTACTATAGTGGATGAATCAAGTCGAAGAATCAAGAAGTTTATAGTCATTTCATTTTTAGGTTTTGTTAAATGTTGTACTCATTTATTTAGTAGGGCACTCTTTTTTCTCCACTTGAGTTTTTTTCCCATAGGGTTTTGCTCTTGTGGGGTTTTTAACGAGGCCTTTTTTGGTGGATATAAATGTGTAGTTATATAAACTTCCGGAGGAATCTCTTTCCTATGGGTTGTTAGACTCATGGATTGGTTAAGCATACCTTTCGGTTAGATGATGAAGCTTTTTATTATCTCTTCGGATGTATCATCTTTTCATGAATGAAATTTATCATTCCTGAGCAAAAAAAAAAAAAGTATGGTGGCACAAAAGGGTACTGAAAGGCATATGACACAGCCTATTTATAGTTCGAGGATTCGACTCAACTTAAATTAGATTGTAATAAGTAATTAATGCTCACTGTCTCAGGAATCTCACAAAGTACTATATGTCAAAAGAAAGAAGAAAGTCAATCTATAGTTTTGATGTTTTACACTGGAAGAAGAGTCAGTTTACTGATCATGCCCCAGTTCAGCATTGAAGCAATTGGATTCGTTTAAAGTGACAGAGATTACCGTGGAGACAGCATCAGTACAGGAGTTATTAAAGAGTGCTAAGAAAGTATGTGGATCACAACTGAGAGTCAAATTGAAGAACAGATATTGGAGTTAGTCGTTCATGAACCAGACAGTACATCGAACGTCAACAATTATCCAGTGGAAGTTTCTCAAAGTTTACAGTGATTCACAAGGAGTAAGTCAATTATTAATTAACTATATTATTAATTTAATTAAACAAATTAATTCAATTCGAATTAATTTATTTAATTAATTAATTAAGTTAATTAATCTCTGATTTATTCAATCAGTAATAATATATGGATTATACTATTTCGGAGAATTTTGGTTATACTATTTCTGAATTTCAGTTGAACTATTTCTGGAAATTCAGTTATACTATTTCTGAAATAGGTGGTATACTATTTCTGGAATAATACAGATACTATTACTGCATTAGTAATAGTATACTATACTATCCCCGAATTTATACTATTCCCGAAGTTATATTATTTCTGGAATTAATAGTATATTATTTCTGAAAGTATTATAGATATTATTACTGATCAAGTAATAATATACTATACTATTACCGAAATATTTAAACTATACTATTTCTACCAGTTATATTATGACCGAAATATTTATACTATTACCGAAGTTTTAAGTAAACTATTTCTAGGTAAATGTATATTATTTCTAAGTAAATCCATACTATTTTAAGGGAATGAGTTCTACTATGCCTAGGCTGCTATACTATCACCGTGCCAGTTATACTATCATCGTGGCATCTATACTATCACCGTGTCAATGTGTAGCAGTTCAACAGAAGCAATTGTTGTGTTTTTGTATAAAAACAAACACATGGACAGAAGCAACAGACAGAAAAAAACAAGAAGAAAAAAAAGAGAACCAAGAACATAAAACACTCTCATCTTCTACACACAAGTGCTCAAGCTTTAATTCACACAATAAATTCAGTTCAAGCCTATTGTAATATCTGATCCGCTGGAACTTGTTTATTGATTACTCTTGTACTACTAGCGAATTAAGTTTCCTAGTTCATATCTTGATATCTTGATTTTAATTAGCAAAATTAGAAAAGTTCATGTCGAATTTTCTAATTAGTTATTAATCTCTTGATATTAATTTGTAACACCCGTCAAGTTAATATATTGATATATTCAACTTGAATTCTGTGTTATATTATTCCGCACAAAATTTGTTTAAGATAAATTTTATTCAAAGAACAAATTTCGAGAAAATGACATAGATTGTATTCAACCCCCCCTTCTACAATCTTATTGGACCTAACAATTGGTATCCGAGCCATTTGATTGATATACAAATCAAGATCCTATTTTTACTCAATCAAAAATCAACCTCGAATTTTTAACTCTCTTAAAAATTCATCATGTCAGCCAAAGGCAATGTTAAAATTCCTATCTTTAATAAAGATAATTATGATATGTGGAAAAACAAAATGGAGTTATTTCTTGATGTAGCAAACCCAAGATTTTTGTGGGTTTTGGAAAATGGACCAGTAACTCCCATGCAACATGATACTGAAACAGTTGTCAATGGAACTGTAACAGTCCCTGCCAAATCCTATCCAAAGGACCCTAAGAACTATACCTCTGAAGATAAGGAGGAAGCTGGATTGGATAAAAATTTGAGACTCATTCTATTGGATTCTCTAGATGCTGTAATGTATAGCCATGTGAGAAATTGTAAAACTGCTAAGCACATCTGGGAAACTATTGAGGTCATTAATGAAGGGACTGATGAAGTCAAGGAAAATAGACTACAAATTCTAACTTCTGAATATGAACACTTTAGAGCTGGCCCTAATGAAGGCATTCAGGAAGTGTTCGAAAGGTATAACAAGATAATCAACAACTTTCAAGTTCATGGCAAGCAATATACTCAGAAGGAGATCAACATGAAGTTTTTACTAACTATGCCTACTCACTTGGAGCATAGAATCACTGCCATCAGAGAATCTAGAGATCTAACTCAGGTTGCTCTTGAAAGGCTGTTTGGTGTTCTGAAAACATATGAATTAGAACAAGTACAGCAAAAGGAACTCTATGGCAAAGGCAGAATGGCAAATTCTTCTACAGCTCTAGTGGTTGAGGTTCCTAAGGAAGTGGAAACTAAAGTTGTTCAACCTAACAGTTTCAACAAGGAACAAACTGAAGTAGAACTTGGCCAAACACCAGCTACTCAGGATGGTGGAGAATTTTATTCACTTGAAGAGCTGGATCAATTGGAAGATGAATCTATGGCAATGATGGTGAGACAATTTAGTAACTTCAGATTCAGAAGAAATCCAAAGTTCAGGTTTAAGTAAAATAACAGATTTCAGAGAGGAGGTTCTTCATCCTCTAGTAACAGGGGAGGTTATAAAACTGGAACTGTTGACAGAATCCGTTGTTTCAATTGTAATGAGTTGGGACATTTTGCTACTGAGTGTCAGAAACCCAAGCAAGCACAGAAGAAAGATTATGCTTCTGAAAAGAAGAAAAGTGGAAGAGCTTATGTGGCTGCTGGTAAAAGCTGGGATGACACAGATAGCGAAGATGAAGAATATGGAAACTTTGCGTTGGTGGCAAATGCTGAATCTTCAACTTATTATACCACACCGGTAATTCTTACTGATGCTCAGTTAATTGATAGTTTACGTAGTTCCTTGAATAATGCACAAAGAGGGTACGAGAGAATAAGTCTTGTTAACACTAACCTTGAAAATCAAATGTTAGATTTAAAAAAGGTGCAGGTTAATCAAGATAAGAATATAGAAGAAATAGCTCGACTTAACTACAGAGAAAAGGGTCTAGGAGAATACATGGTAAAACAAGTTGATAGGATTGCTGAACAAGAAACCAATATTAGAGAACTTGAAACACAGGTTAGAGCTTGTTATAATACTGTTAAGGTTTCTAAAGAATTCTTCAACAAACAAACAGTAGAACAAACTGTAGGAATAGGATTTGATTACAGTCAAGCTGTTGGTTCTTTGAGTAATCATTCTCCTAATTCTATCCCAGCTAAAGAAAGAGGTATACCATATATTCTCAAGAATGTTAAAAAAACCAATGTTTACGAAATCTGATGCTGGTCCACCAGATATTCGTTCTATGGTTATACAAGAAGAAATGAGAAATGAGGATAGTGCAAATGGCACAGTTCTTGTTAAGAATAAATGTGTTAAGGATAAAACTGTTAAGAACTATAATACAATGAATGTTTCATCCAAGAAAAATGTCACAGTCTTTGTTAAGGCTAAATCAGTTGAAGACGTTAACACAACAAATGTTTCATCCAAGAAAGATGTACCTAAAGTACCAGTCAAAGTTGTTGAATCAGCTAGTTCTTCTAAGACTGGATTAGGTAGTAACAAGTCAAAACAGAAAAATACCATGTCTACTATTGATTCTAATCATAAAGCATGTGGTATTATCAATTGTATGTCTTGTGCTTTTAACAATATGCGTGCTTATTTTAATGGTAATTATGCATGTGTTAAACAGAATGCTCCTCGACAGCACATGAACAGGAACAATAATGTTCGATCTAAGACTGCTTTTCCTCCTCAAGTTAGGAGAGAGACATTTGCACCTAAGACTAAACAAAAGATTACCAAGAATGTCTACCAGGTCAAATGTCCAGTCAATGACAAAAATGTTACTGCTGCGAGAGAAACATGGATACCCAAGATTAAACAAAAGATTTTCAAATCTGTTTATAAGGTTAAATGTTTATTGACTAAAGAGGTTAAACTTAAAAATGCTGTTTTGCCTGACAAAGGTCAATACTTTAAATACGCAGGACCCAATCAAATTTGGGTCCCGAAGAAAGTTTAACTCATTTGTCATTGCAGGGTATTGAACAGGTTGATCGAGTAACCTGGATCTTGGACAGTGGATGTTCAAGGCATATGACTGGAGATATAACCCTGCTGACAAATGTGGTGGAGAAGGCCGGCCCAGTAGTTACCTTTGGAGATAACAGCAAAGGTAGAACTGATGGATATGGCAGACTTGAAGCTGGAAATGTTATCATTGATGAAGTTTCTTTTGTGAAAGGACTTGAGCACAATCTGTTCAGTGTTAGTCAATTCTGTGATAAAGGTTATGAAGTTCATTTCAACAAGAAGAACTGCCTGATTTCACACAAGAGACATGAAAAGCCACAACTGACAGGAGTTAGAAAAGGCAATCTGTACGTAGCCAATATGAACTCAGGAAGCACTGAAGAAGTCACTTGCTTCTACACTAAAGCATCTAATGATGAGAGTTGGCTATGGCACAAGAAACTTTCTCATCTTAATTTCAAGACAATGAATTCTCTGGTCAAAAGAGAATTGGTGAGAGGTTTGCCTTCAATGGAATTCACTCAAGAAGGACTGTGTGATGCATGTCAAAAGGGCAAGCTAAAAAGGGCAAGTCACAGGAGCACTGATACATCTTCAATAACTGAACCATTACAATTACTTCATATGGATTTGTTTGGTCCAGTTAATGTGATGTCTATGTCAAGAAAGAGATATTCTCTTGTGATAGTTGATGATTTCTCAAAATACACTTGGGTCCTGTTCTTGAATTCTAAAGATGAGACTCCACAACTGGTGATTGATCACATCAAGTTAATTGAGCGAGATTCTACGTATCCAGTGAGAGCTATAAGATCAGACAATGGAACTGAATTCAAGAATGCAGTTCTAAATGACTTTTGCACTGAGAAGGGTATAACCAGACAATATTCAGCTCCAAGAACTCCTCAGCAAAATGGGGTAGTGGAATGAAAGAATAGAACCTTGATTGAAGCTGCACGTACTATGCTAAGTGAATCAAGGCTTCCATTATACTTTTGGGCTGAAGCCATCAATACTGCGTGCTATACCCAGAATCGAACTCTAATCAATAAAGATCAAATGAAAACACCCTATGAAATTATGGCTGATAAGAAACCTTCACTCAAATACTTTCATGTATTTGGGGCAAAGTGCTTTGTGCTTAAAGAAGGTGATGATCAAGGTGGTAAATTCGATACCAAAGCATTTGAAGCAATTTTTATTGGTTATTCAATGAGAGCATACAGGGTGTATGTGATTGATGAACAGAAGATGATGGAAAGTGTCAATGTAACATTTGATGACACTAAACTCCCTAGTATCCAAACTAAGGATCCATCTGAAAAGCTATCTTTCGATGACATGACAGATACAGATTCAGATGATGACAATGCACCTGAGATTTTTGCTGATGCTAATGACAACAATGATGATGATCAGGGTGATGGTGATGAAAGCAATGATAGTAGTCAAAATACCCCTGACTCCTCTAAACAATCATCTAGTCAACCCAACAACAACTCAGGGGGAGATAATCAAGGGTCAACTGGTCACACACAACATCACAATGAAAATCAAGGCGAATCATCAAGATCTAATCTTCCTAGACAGACTATTTGGAATAGAGCTCATCCTTTTGAGCTAATCATTGGTGATCCAGTTGTTGGTGTGAAGACTAGAAGAGCTTTTCAGAATCAATGTAATTACTCAGGGTTCCTGTCTGAAATGGAACCTAAGAAAACTGAAGAAGCTCTCTCTGATCCTGATTGGGTGATTGCAATGCAAGATGAACTCAATCAATTTAAACAACAAGAAGTTTGGAAGCTGGTACCCAGACCTACAGACAGACCAGTAGTTGGCACCAGGTGGGTATTCAGGAACAAACTTGATGAAGATGGTACAGTGACGAGAAATAAAGCAAGACTGGTAGCAAAAGGTTATTTACAATCTGAAGGCATCGACTATGATGAGACCTATGCTCCAGTGGCTAAACTTGAGGCCATAAGAATATTCTTGGCATTTGCTGCATTCTCAAACTTTAAAGTTTATCAAATGGATGTCAAGAGTGCTTTCTTAAATGGCAAGCTAGATGAAGAGGTCTATGTAGAACAGCCCCCTGGCTTTGAAGATCCAGATCTAATTGACTATGTCTACTTCCTTTTCAAAGCTGTCTATGGTCTTAAGCAAGCACCAAGGAAATGGTATGACACTCTCTCTGAATTTTTACTTGAAAATGATTTTGTTAGAGGTGTCATAGACAAAACTCTCTTCACTAAGAAACATAAGAATGATACTATATTAGTCCAAGTCTATGTGGATGATATAATATTTGGGTCTACTAATGATCTTTTGTGCAAGAAATTTGCTAAGTTAATGCAGGGTAAATTTGAAATGAGCATGATGGGTGAGCTGAAGTTCTTTCTTGGATTGCAAATCAGTCAAAGGACAGATGGAATATTTATCTGTCAATCCAAGTATGTCAAAGAGCTCCTCAAGAAGTATCAAATGGAGGACTCTTCTTCAGCAAGAACACCATCATCTACAGCTGTTATGTTTGGAGCATGTGAAAATTCTGCCAAGGTAGATATCACAAGCTACAGAGGTATGATAGGCTCATTACTTTACCTCACTGCAAGTAGACCTGATATTATGCATGCTACATGCTTGTGTGCAAGGTTCCAAGCGGATCCTAGAGATGTGCATCTCATTGCTGTAAAACGAATCTTGAGATTTCTTAAGGGTACTCCTAATTTGGGAATTTGGTACCCTAAAGACTCTGGTTTTAATCTTGTTGGATATACAGATTCAGATTATGCAGGAAGTGTTGTAGATAGAAAAAGCACCTCTGGGAGTTGTCAATTCCTAGGTGGCAGGTTGGTTTCTTGGTACAGTAAGAAACAGCAAACAGTTTCCAACTCTACAGCCGAGGCTGAATACATAGCTGCTGGAAGCTGTTGCGCTCAGATCTTGTGGATCAGAAATCAGCTACGGGATTATGGATTTGTACTTGACAAGATTCCTATCTTGTGTGACAATACAAGCGCCATAGCAATCTCCAACAATCCTGTGCAGCACACAAGAACAAAGCACATTGACATCAGGTATCATTTTATTCGAGAGCATGTCATGAATGGTACCGTGGAGTTACATTTTGTTCCCACGGAAGAACAAACAGCAGATATTTTTACTAAGTCTCTTGACGAATCCACATTCACCAGAATTGTTGGTGAATTGGGTATGTTAAATAGTCCTAGTAATTAATTTGGTTAATATCTGAGGTCTGTTCTTTAATAATTTAACAAGTGATTATTTTGTGAATATTTGTTGTTTAAAATCACTTGTGTAATTATTTTATCATTAATTAATTCCACTTGCTTATTTTTGAACACTTGTCAATCATGTTAATATTTTATTTGGTCAATTATGAAATTAGAAATAATATAATTATGTGAATATTTTAATTTTATTTGTTTTGTAGTGTTTGTCCTTTTGTTATTATTGTTTGATTTCGTAAAAGGGCTAACCTATGTTGATTTTTGTGTTGTAAATAAATAATTTGTTGTAAATTATTATTTTATTAAGATTTCGAAGTTCTGTAAATTACTGAGTATATAACTTGTACATAGCTTGCTTAATTTAATCTGGTAAATCTGTTAATGTATTTTTCAGTAATAATATAGATTATTAGCAATAATTGTTATATCTGTAAATAGTTGTTAATTCTGTAAATAGTTTAGAATCTTAGAAATAGTATAGAATTTCTTATTAATAATACAGTGTCCGGTCATAGTATAAGTGTCTATAAATAATATAGAATTATTGTTAGTAATAATATAACAATCTGTAAATAATATAAGTGTTCGGTAATAGTCTAAGGCACTAGAAATAGTATAGATTTAATCTTAGAAATAGTATAGGCTGCGGCAATAGTATAGGGCTGCCGGTGATAGTATACACAGTAGAGTATATATAGTCTATACTATCTCTAGTCATACTATCTCTAGTTATACTATCTCTCGTGTTTAGTCACAGAGAACTACTCAATACTGATACACACGATACATACACATCGGGTGTCGAATTGCTGCCGGATTTTCGACTCAAAATCTCAACCAAATCACAAACTAAGAACATCTATTGATTTCTTACATCAAAAACTCTGTTTTAACCGTTCAAAATCACGATTTGGTCGAGTTCTTGGTGATTTTATTTTTCGAAAATTGAAAATTTCGATCTGTTTTTCCAAGAGACTGGGTTCGATTTTCATAAAACTAAAAATACGTGGTTGTTTGTGATTGTATCAATATCATATCCTGAGATTTTGAGAATTTTTCAAGAACTTTGTTATTTTTCGAATTTTTAATTTATTATTAATTCGAATTAATTAAGTTTAATTGAATTTTGTGCTAAAAATTAAAAATTTCAAAAGCTTAAAATCTGTATTAAAATGGCTGTTGAATTCGAACTAGTTAAGCACAACTTGGTTGGTTTTTATGATCCGGAAGAATGTATGGTTGACAGATTCAAGCCCTGGATTCGTTTCCTGAATGAACAACCAATCGTCAGTAGTGCTTTATCTCTTGACGCTCCAATGAAATTGGAACCTCTACGACTGATGTGTTCTACAGCTATTATATCTACCAATGCCTTTACATTCAAGGTTGGGAACTCACAGTTCAGAGTCAATGAATCAGTACTCAAGACAGTGTTGAATCTTCCTACTGCTGATTTTGTTGATAATCCGTCCAACACTGAATTGACTCAGTTTTTCACTGATATTAATTATCAGGGACAGTTGAAATTGAGCAACTTGCCGAAAAATGGTTTGGTAGCTGAATGGTACTTGTTGTTTGATACTTTAATTCGAGTGTTTGCTAACTGTGCTAACACTTCTTTTTCAAATATTCCTTCTCTGATTCAGTATATTGGTTATTCGGTTGTCCACAATCGAAGAATTGATATAGGTAAAATTCTTTGGAAGAACATGTTCAGAAGAATAGTAAATGCTAAAAAGAATTTTAGACAGGGTGAAAAGGTGTTAATCTATTATCCTAGATTTTTCACTCTTATTTTTAATCACTTGGTTTCTGAGGAGTTACAGAATACATTTGTTGATGAGGAAGCTCAAGATTCAAAGTCTTTTCATAAGAAATTTCATACAAGAGCTGCCTCACAACAGAATGACTACAACAACGTACCAGTGCTTGTTACTCAGTACATGTCCACATTCATACATCTTCCAATTATTCCTGGACCTGTACTTGAGCAACCAGAACCAATCATAGAACAACAAGCACTTGCTGTTGTGCATCCAGAACAAAATGCACCTGCTCTTGAACAAGCTGAGCCGGAATTTCAATCACAAGAGGCTCATGTCACTTCATCTGCTGACCAGGTATTACATTCTGATCCCTTAACTACTCCGTGAACATCATGCCAGACACTTGGTGTATGTTGAATATGCTCTACGAAATCATGGTTTTGCAACTACATTGAAAAGTGAAGCTGCAGATCATATTAAGTCTTATGCTCAAGACAACATGAAGAAGTACAAGTTTTATCAAGGTGAGTTAAGAAAGAAGCTGGGAATACCTCTTGAAAAACCACTAGTTGGAACACCTCTAGTTCATCCAGTGTCATCATCTAGAAGAGAATTAATTACTGATGCAGAATTGCACGAGATGCTTCCAGACTTGGATGAACCTGAAGAAGGAGAGATAAGGAGAGAAGACAGCCCGAAGTGAAGAATCGCTCTACTATCTTTAGAGCTTAGATAGAACAAGATAGGTTAATGTGAAATATGATCAGTCTAGAGGATCATCTATCTTGTATTTATCTTTTATGTTTGAATCTGGAAATGTTAAATATAAACCAGAACCATTTTCATTATTTACTTTACAATTACAGTTTTACCTTTTACTAGTTTAAGTTAAGTTAGTTGAGTTATCCTCTAGGAATTTGCTTGTTAATTTTTAACAAACAAATAGGGGGAGATTGAAAGGCATATGACACAGCCTATTTGTAGTTCGAGGATTCGACTCAACTTAAATTAGATTGTAATAAGTAATTAATGCTCACTGTCTCAGGAATCTCACAAAGTACTATATGTCAGAAGAAAGAAGAAAGTCAATCTATAGTTTTGATGTTTTACACTGGAAGAAGAGTCAGTTTACTGATCATGCCCCAATTCAGCATTGAAGCAATTGGATTCGTTTAAAGTGACAGAGATTACCGTGGAGACAGCTTCAGTACAGGAGTTATTAAAGAGTGCTAAGAAAGTATGTGGATCACAACTGAGAGTCAAATTGAAGAACAGATATTGGAGTTAGTCGTTCATGAACCAGACAGTACATCGAACGTCAACAATTATCCAGTGGAAGTTTCTCAAAGTTTACAGTGATTCACAAGGAGTAAGTCAATTATTAATTAACTATATTATTAATTTAATTAAACAAATTAATTCAATTCGAATTAATTTATTTAATTAATTAATTAAGTTAATTAATCTCTGATTTATTCAATCAGTAATAATATATGGATTATACTATTTCGGAGAATTTTGGTTATACTATTTCTGAATTTCAGTTGAACTATTTCTGGAAATTCAGTTATACTATTTCTGAAATAGGTGGTATACTATTTCTGGAATAATACAGATACTATTACTGCATTAGTAATAGTATACTATACTATCCCCGAATTTATACTATTCCCGAAGTTATATTATTTCTGGAATTAATAGTATATTATTTCTGAAAGTATTATAGATATTATTACTGATCAAGTAATAATATACTATACTATTACCGAAATATTTAAACTATACTATTTCTACCAGTTATATTATGACCGAAATATTTATACTATTACCGAAGTTTTAAGTAAACTATTTCTAGGTAAATGTATATTATTTCTAAGTAAATCCATACTATTTTAAGGGAATGAGTTCTACTATCCCTAGGCTGCTATACTATCACCGTGCCAGTTATACTATCAGCGTGGCATCTATACTATCACCGTGTCAATGTGTAGCAGTTCAACAGAAGCAATTGTTGTGTTTTTGTATAAAAACAAACACATGGAAAGAAGCAACAGACAGAAAAAAAACAAGAAGAAAAAAAAAGAGAACCAAGAACATAAAACACTCTCATCTTCTACACACAAGTGCTCAAGCTTTAATTCACACAATAAATTCAGTTCAAGCCTATTGTAATATCTGATCCGCTGGAACTTGTTTATTGATTACTCTTGTACTACTAGCGAATTAAGTTTCCTAGTTCATATCTTGATATCTTGATTTTAATTAGCAAAATTAGAAAAGTTCATTTCGAATTTTCTAATTAGTTATTAATCTCTTGATATTAATTTGTAACACCCGTCAAGTTAATATATTGATATATTCAACTTGAATTCTGTGTTATATTATTCCGCACAAAATTTGTTTAAGATAAATTTTATTCAAAGAACAAATTTCGAGAAAATGACATAGATTGTATTCAACCCCCCCTTCTACAATCTTATTGGACCTAACAGGTACAGAAAAATAATTGGAAAACTGTCTTATTATGTGCCACAAAGAACTTACATGTATCATCAGCCAAGAAATTTTTCTTCGTCGAGGCGTTGCCGTTTATTTGAATTTCACCCTGGTGGTCTTGTTATTGGGGGTGCTCTTATAGTGTACATTGAATTCACTGAAAAAATACCTTACACTAAAAGAACCCACATTATGTTTGTGCCACCATATTTCGACAAAATTTGCGGAGAAATTTTATTCGACAAGGATGAGTTTAGGTTACTTTCTGAGGAACACCCGGATAGTGTTCGGGTTAAGATGATCGGAGAACAGATAGTTACTGCATTAGAGGGTGATTTGAGATCTATGAAGAGTGAAAATGTTAGTGTTTCTCATTTGAGGGGACTCGATTGGGAGTTTGTAGTTGCGGATGTGCCTATGGTGAATGCAGCATGTCTACGTGGTGGGAAGATTATTGTGTACAGAGGTTTTCTTGAACAAATTAAATAAGATGCAGAGATTGCTAATGCCATTGGACATGAGGTATACAATTTTTCACATGTTTTATTTTTTATTTTTATCTCATTATGTGTGGCTACATTGTGAGCCTGGGTCGCACAAGGTACACGGGCTCATAATGAAGGATAGCACTCTTTATATTTCAGTATCACAAATAAATTGCAATCATGCTGTCTGTAGTGGTACATTTATGGTTGCAAATCTTCTTGTCTTTTCTACAACTGTAGTTGTCTGCTAGTATCTTTTGTGTAGTCAATATTATCCATGTTGGTCCCCTAGTACTTCTACTATTGTTAAGGTTCTGTCAAGGGCATTGGAGTCTTTTCTAGAGTTGTTATTGGAGTCTTTAATAGGGGCCAATCTTTTCTGTAATGAGCAGACTGAGAGCACACATTGTAGTGCAGTTTATGGAATACATGAACCAACTTTCTCTTCTCCTTGTTTGAGCTGTTTATCTTTCTCTTGCATATTGCTTTATACTTGTTCACATGGTATCAGAGCAAGCATATGCAGTATTGTTTAAGTTTCCATTTTAAAAGCGGTTGTTTAGTATTCTAATCTCAGATCTCAGTTTTTGTTTTTAGTTTGTTTCTCATATCTCCGTCTCAATTTTTGTTGTGTTTGAGTGTTCTTGAGTGACTCATAGTTTCGTACACTCTGTTTCCATGGCTGGTACTAGCAAGTTTTCTTACAGTGATTTACAAAACCCTTTGTTTCTTCATCCGTCTGATAACCCTCTTTCTATCAGTGTCACAAAGCTTGAAGGGTCAGGAGATTTCAGATCTTGGAAACGATCGTTCGGAATTCAGCTCAGTGCAAAGCGAAAATTGGGGTTTGTTGATGGTAGTGTAACAAGAAGTACGGATGATGCTGTTGAAGCCACCCAGTGGGACACATGCAATAATATGGTAATTTCTTGGCTACATAATAACATATCAGACACCATCAAGAAATCTGTTTTGTTTATTAATAGTGCTGCAGAAATATGGAAGATTCTTGATAAAAGGTTTTCATTGACAAACGGTTCGAGAAAGTACAAGTTAACAAAAGATCTATTCTCTGTGAAACAAAATAGATCTACTGTCAATGAATATTTCACTAAGCTAAGTGCTCTCTGGGAAGAAATCGAATCTATGCATACTCTTCCCACCATAACCACTGTCACAGAAGAAGTAACGAACCTCTTGAAAGCTATTGAGACCATGAGGGAGGAATCAAAGCTTTTCCAGTTTTTGAATGGATTGGATGACTGTTATGCTGCTCAGAGAAGCCAAATCTTGATGTTCGTACCTCTGCCATTTGTGGAAATGGCTTGTTCGGTCATACAACAGGAAGAAAACCAGAGAGATGTTCTCAATGTTAGCCAAGAACTGGAAATGTCTGCAATGTTCAGCAAAGGCAACGCTGGCCACGTTGAAAGAGGATATCAATGCACTGCTTGTGGAGGTAGAGGACATTTACAAGAGCATTGTTGGACTGTCAGAGGCTTCCCAAGATGGCATTATAAATACAACAACAACAAGAAGCCAGTAGTCAAACCAAACTTCAACAGATGGAATGCAAACAGAGCTGCAGGTGGCAGTAAACCGAGGGACTCCAAGATGGCTAATGTAGCTCAGATAAACTATGGAAATAGTGCAGGCCTCTCACCGGATCAATTGGAAGAATTGTTGAGACTTGTCCCAGAAAGTACCTTGCAAGCTGTGAGAGGATCAGAGACAGATGAGGAGATAGATGTTGCATTTTCTGGAATGGTCAAACTGAATGATTTCTTTACTGTTGGAGGATCAGCTTGGATAATAGACTCAGGCGCCTCTGATCACATGACTGCCTCCATCAATCTCTTATCCAACGTGAAGGTAGCTCCCCATAATCTCTCTATTAGACTGCCAACTGGTCAGAAAACACAAATCACACACATAGGAGATATAGAGTTGGATAGTGGTTTGAAATTGCTTAATGTGCTATATGTTCTCCAATTTGCTCATAACTTGTTATCAATCCATAAGCTGGCTAAGGATAATCAGTGTGATGTTAAGTTTTATCCAAACAAATGTGAGATCATTGAATCTGTCACTAAAGCTGTTAAAGGTGTTGGTCTGGTGCACCAACGACTCTATTATCTTGTTGAAAACAGGAAGATTGCTGCTATGCATAGTGCAGCAAAAAATGATCAATCGAATCTATACAGCCTGTGGCACAGAAGATTGGGGCATATATCTAACACAACTATGCAGCACATCTCGTTTCTTAAAGATGTAGTGAAGACAGGAAAGTGTTTGTGTTACTTGTCCAATGGGAAAATGTACCAAGCAGCCCTTCTCTCTGAGCAAATCTCATGCAACCTTGCCGTTTCAACTGATCCACACTGATATTTGGGGACCTTACAAGGTAGAAACCAGAGGCAAATTGAGGTATTTCCTAACTATTGTTGATGATAATACAAGGATGACATGGGTGTATTTGATTAAGAAAAAGAATGACTATCTTGCTGTTCTGCAAATGTTTGTGACTTATGTATGTAAACAGTTTAAGGCATCTGTAGACAGAATAAGGTCTGATAATGAATTGGAATTTCAAGACAATGAATGCAAGCAATATTTTGCAGAGAAGGGAATACATCATGAAACATCCTGCACCTACAGACCACAACAAAATGGCCGTGTAGAAAGGAAGCACAGGAATATTCTTGAAATGGCTAGATGTCTGAGATTCCAATCGGGCCTAGCCTTGAGTTTTTGGGGAGATTGTGTGATGATGGCTGTTTATATCATAAACAAACTTCCCACTGTGGCCTTGCAATTTAAAACCCCATATGAGTTGCTGTTCAAAGAAAAACCTTATTATGATGAATTAAAAACCTTTGGTTGTCTAGTCTTTGCATCTAATCCATCTCACACCTCAGACAAGTTTGAAGCAAGGGGAGTGCCTTGTGTATTCTTGGGATATCCATCGTGTCAAAAGGGATTCAAGCTTCTCAACCTCATAAATATGACAACCTTTGTGTCAAGAGATGCTGTTTTTGAAGAATCTGTCTTTCCATTTAACAAAATCTCATCCCCTAAATACATGTCACCTCTACCTGTCTCTATGCCTACTGTCACATCATATACTGATGATGAAGAATTGATGACTGTTGAAGAAGATCAAGACCACTCACAAAACCCAATCAATGATCAGGATGAAGAAGAAGAGCAGCAAGAACAACAAGTGACAGAACCTGCTCTCAGAAGATCTACAAGACAGACTAAAACTCCACCTTGGCTGCAAGACTTTGTACACAAACCGTCTGGTAATGCTGCTGTCATAATCTCTACAGTGCCACAAACCATGGGAGTTGAATTCACTTGCTTCCAAGCTGCTCTCAATAAGACTGCAGATCCTCAAAGTTATTCAGAAGCAATCAAGCATGATCACTGGATTGCAGCTATGAACAAGGAATTAACAGCATTGGAATTGAACAACACTTGGGAAATCACAACATTGCCTCCTGACAAGAAGGCTATTGGTTGCAAGTGGGTGTATAAAACGAAATATAATCCAGATGGCAGTGTGGAAAGGTATAAAGCAAGGCTGGTGATTTTGGGTTGCAGACAAGTATATGGCATAGATTACATGGAGACCTTTGCTCCTATGGCAAAAATGTCAACAGTAAGGTCACTTCTAGCTGTCACAGCAATGCATGGGTGGAATTCTTATCAAATGGATGTAACTAATGCATTTCTGCATGGAGACTTGGAGGAGGACGTTTACATGAAGCTGCCAGCAGGATATCATGGTTATGGTTGTAGAATTGATGCATCTGAGGGGGAGACACAAAAGTCTAGTGGTGCCTATCTGGTGTGCAAGCTAAAAAAGGCATTATACGGCCTCAAGCAAGCCCCTAGGTTGTGGTTTCATAAGCTGACTATGACTCTGAAAGAAGGAGGATATGAACAATCAAAGGCAGACTACAGCCTCTTTACTCTCACAAAAGGTGATTCCATCACTCTGATTCTCATTTATGTAGATGACCTATTGATTACTGGCAGTTGTGAAGCACAAATTGGTTGCTTAAAAACAATGTTGTGCAACCAGTTTCACATGAAGGACATTGGTGCAGCCAATTATTTTTTAGGCCTGGAAATAGCTAAAACCGCAGATGGATTGTTTGTTTCTCAGAGAAAGTATATACAAGATCTTCTCAAAGAGTATGGCATGTCAAAAGCTACACCATTGAAACTACCAATGGACACTCATATCAAGATGACAACAGATAAAGAGGACATTTTGCCAAATCCTCAAGTATTTCAGAGGCTCATGGGGAAACTTATCTACCTCACAATCACAAGACCAGACTTAGCTTTTCATGTGCACAATTTGGCTCAGTTCATGCACTCTCCTACTACTGTGCACATGCAAGCTGCTAAAAGAATCCTAAGGTATTTGAAGGGCAACTCTGACCAAGGCATACTCTTTGCCTCATCATCTGCTACTCAGCTGACAGCATACTGTGATAGTGATTGGGCCAGCTGCCCAACCACAAGAAAGTCTACAACTGGATTCTGCATATTTCTGGGCAGTTCACCTATCTCTTGGAAAACAAAGAAGCAATCAGTAGTGTCAAGATCATCCGCTGAGGCAGAATATAGAGCTATGGCTCTTACTGCTTGTGAAATCACTTGGTTGGCCACATTGCTAAAGGATATGGGAATCACTAATCTTCCACCTACTTTACTCAATTGTGACAATCAGGCAGCCTTGTCTATTGCTGCAAATCCAGTCCTTCATGAGAGGACCAAACACATAGAAATTGATTGTCACTTTGTAAGGGACAAAATTGCTTCAGGAGAGATAGTCACTCAGTATATCCCATCTCATGCTCAAATTGCAGACTTGCTTACCAAGCCCTTATCCGTCAAACAGCATCACTATCTTCATAATAAGTTTGGAGCCTCGGTTAAAGACCTCCTCTCCACTTGAGGGGGAGTAATGAAGGATAGCACTCTTTATATTTCAGTATCACAAATAAATTGCAATCATGCTGTCTGTAGTGGTACATTTATGGTTGCAAATCTTCTCGTCTTTTCTACAACTGTAGTTGTCTGCTAGTATCTTTTGTGTAGTCAATATTATCCATGTTGGTCCCCTAGTACTTCTACTAATGTTAAGGTTCTGTCAAGGGCATTGGAGTCTTTTCTAGAGTTGTTATTGGAGTCTTTAATAGGGGCCAATCTTTTATGTAATGAGCAGACTAAAAGCACACATTGTAATGCAGTTTATGGAATACATGAACCAGCTTTCTCTTCTCATTGTTTGAGCTGTTTATCTTTCTCTTGCATATTGCTTTATACTTGTTCACAGCTCAGAGTGTCGTTTTGGGAATCGAAGTCCCACATTGAGAAATGAAGGGAAAATACTCTTCAATGTAAAAGTTTAGAAGGTTTTTGAGTGATTTATATAATTAAATATACAACATTTGGGCGATTCGTATATTTTAAAACTTTGTTGTAAAATTATTGATTTTCACTCTGAGGGTTCCTTTATTTTTTGGCTCCTAGGCTTCCGAAAGGTAAGGACCCTCACCCTTGTTGTGTGTTGTGTCTTAAATTTATCAGTGTTAGTAAACTGATTTGTTGTGATTACAGTTGTTTATTTATAGACTGGACGTGATCAGGTTAGGCATTTGGTTGCTAGATATGGAGTTGATAGACTTACAAATATGTGTCCCTGAAACTACGTTAGACATTATTAGTGTTGGTAATTTATACTTCTGAGTTCTGACTAATGAGTGAAATGATAAATTCGAATGAAATAGGTTGGACATCTTGTTGCAAGGCATGGACCTAACAGATTTAACATGTACATGCTTCTTTATTATACAAGAAAGTTTCTCGGGCTGTCTAAATCAAAACAGAAGAAGGTTGAAGTTGACCGCAGTCCTAATGGTGTCTCAGAATTGATTAAAGTTCTCTTTGAATATCCTTGGAAACGGAGGTACACTCGATAGACAATATATCAAACTTAAGCAACCTATCTTCTTTGCTTTTTACATAGATAATGTCTAGCGCTACCTATACATTGGCTGGCTATTCTTCGTAAACATCTTGTCCATGACTCTACTAATCCAGTTCATAGTTAGAATGATTTAATGTCGTAGAGGAACTTCTGATTTCTTGGTGATTTCAATTTTGAATGGTGCCAGATACTAAAATTGATAATGAGGGATAACCACATTTGAACTTCAATATGTAAATTTTCTAATTCAAAAAGCGACTATATAGCTTCAGTCATAGCTAAAGCAATTTTATCTGTTGTGGCATGAATGCATGATAGGGAACAACAATTTGATTAAAGTAATTTTATCTTTTCATGTTTTTTTTTTAACCATATTGCAAGCTCGATGATGATTGGAATGTTGCTTTTGACTGACAATTGTTCTGTGAAAATGGTTTATGAGCTGAAGTGAATGTACTCATGTGTGCGATTCAGTTGACATGGCCCTCTTCTTTATTCCATTCCCGATTAATTCTCTTTCTCTCTGAATTTTCTGTAAATATACTACCATTTGTCGTAACATACTCATATCCAGGATTCCAGGGTATATCCCAAGTCCCAGTATGTTGTGTGCATATGGTATGAGTGTATCTGTAGTTATATGTTCTTATGAGGTTTTGGCTCCAAGAATTACAAATTGATTAAAACTATAGTGGTAAGTAGAGGAGAAGGGTGAATTTTTGTATATATACTGCTTCATTATCATCTTTGTTGGGGTAAATTGTGTCTGTGTGTGTTATAAGGAATTGAATATAAATTATATCTATATACATGACAAGGGGGAGATTGCACTGAGCCACAGAGCATCCCTCTGGTTCTCGTATGCATAAGCGCAAGAGCCACGTGCTCATTGTTTTTTGTATAGCCTTCACGATTTCCACAATCAGCATACATTATCTGACACTAACGAAAGTCCTAATGAATAATATTAAGCATGATCAGATATATATTCCCTTTGCAATTAGGAATGAAAGGGAAGCAGATTACATTGGGTTACTTGTAATGGCATCGGCTGGCTATGATCCTCAAGAGGCGCCAAAGGTGTATGAGATGCTAGAGAAATTTTCATCAAGAGAAAGTGATTTTTACTGTACGCATCCCTCTGGAAAGAAAAGAGCCAAGAATCTGGCGAAAACAAAGGTTATGGAAGAAGCAAGTTGCATATACTCGAAAGCCATTGAAACAAGGTATATATTGATGGTGTCTTTCTATCTTACGCAAAGGGAAATGCTAACTCTAGGGCTATGGTTAAGTATTAAATACTCTTATATTTTCAATATCTTTTGAAAGGTTTTTAGTTGTTTTTAGTTTCCTAATGTCTCTTTGCAACACAAATTTCATTTTCCAAGTAATAATAATGGACTCCGTGCATTCACATTAATTTCCAACGTTAAAAACATCCCAAATTTCTAAATAATCATATTGAATTTCGTGCAAAATTGATGTATTAAGTGCAAAACTGATGTATTAAATGCATTTATCCGTCTACATTAATGCTTAACCATAGCCCTAAGGGCTATGTTTAGCATTACCCATATGCAAAAACTGAAAACCTTAGTTAGAAAGGCTATCAATTTCATTTGGAATTTAGAAAAACTATAATTGCTCGTCCCAAATGCCACAATATAACATTTATCTTTTTCTGGTTTACTTGCTTTCCATCTAGGAAGATGAACGACCTCAAAGATCGTTGGTTCTGGTGCTAATATCTTTGTCTAAAGTATTTACCAGCCAACCTGGATTACTGACCTAAGCAGTTGAGGATGTACTAAGGAACCTAATTCTCTGACAAGTAGTCAAGTAGTGAAGCGTAGATGTTTTATTTTTAGTTGCCTTGTTTTGAAAAGAACAAACCAACAGGAAATAAAGTGCTCGGTCCACAATGGAACTGCAGAAGTTCCGAGGGAAATGTTCTTGAATGTTTTTTTTTTGGCTAAGCAAATGTTCTTGAATGTTGTTTGTGCAAGTCCAACTTTGTTATTTTGAAACATTCACTTAATGTGGTAATACTGCATACTTAGATTTAGTATTACTGCTATTACTTTGACGATAGCCAATTGCAGAAGTGATTATGATACCTAATTACCAGGCAAGTTATGCAGCCTAGGTTGCTTTATATGTGGTTCCATTAAGCTACTTTCCAAGGGGAAAGTTGAGGGAAAAATCTGTTACCCACTCTCAATTCAAAATAGACAATTCAATAAACATGTTATAGATCAGAGAGTTTATTAATCAACTGGAAGAAATTGGAGGCATCAGATGTGTATTGTCAACTAACCATCTAAAATTGATATATGCCTGACAGAAAATACTGGGTTGTAAACAAACCATACTATTTATTAATAATGTTACAGACAAGCCCGGAGAATTGTTTCTTAAAAATTGCCTAACGATACAAGAACACAATAAAAAGTGCCATCAAGTTCTCGAAAAACATCCTCAGATAGTATGAAATCCTACAAATTCCGAAACTATCAATCTCTTCCCTGGCATGAGTATTACATGTGGAGTGTTTTCACCCCAACATATAACTGTCCTAACCTACTGGGCTTAAACCCTTGTATTCATTGTAATATTATGGTGGACTTGTTAGCCAATATGACAATCAATAATCCATGCCTCCCATACCGCCCATGCCTCCACCCATAGGTACGTCTTTATCGTCCTTAGGAAGTTCAACGACAATAGCCTCTGTCGTCGTCATCAAGGAAGATACACTGCAGAAGTGTGTACATAAACAAATTAGTTACATGAATTTACAATACAAGAAGGGAAAAGTGAGGTTGACTTCTTTTTACCTTGCTGCATCGACCAATGCTGTTCTAATCACTTTCAATGGGTCAATAATTCCAGCTTTGACCATGTCAACGTAAGCACCTGTTTTTGATATTTTAAGATTATAATCAATGTCGATAGAAACTCATCAAGGGGAACTAACGAAACCAACAAATATACTGACCTTTGGCAGCATCATATCCAAGATCAGGGTCATCCTGCTCCAACAGCTTGCCAACGACGACGGCCCCCTCTACTCCAGCATTGGTGGCGATGGTGTGTACTGGTGTCTGCAACAAAAATTATACCCTGGTTTAATCACTAATATGGGGACTGATGAAATGAATTATTTATCACAACTACTATTAAGAAGTAAATTTTACAATACGAGCCAACTAGGTAGACATGGTCAAAAAGGTTTTTAAGAAGGTAATTCTAAATTTGTGTAGATGTAATATAGTTAGACCTTTAGGGCGTTCTGGATAATTTGTACGCCGATTTTCTGATCAAAGTTGGCTGTTGGCAACTTTTCTAATTCTTTGGCAGCATAAAGAAGAGCAACACCACCACCTACATAGTAAATAGATTCAGTACATGTAAATGTTTGTCAACAATACTAACGATGATGAAAACAAGTAATTAGTTACCTGGCACAATCCCTTCTTCTACAGCAGCCTTTGTGGCATTCAGTGCATCTGTAACCCTATCCTTCTTCTCACCTACTTCAGTTTCACTAGCTCCTCCAATCTACAAAAAGAGAATTTAAACAGAGACATAAGTCAGTAATGCTGTCAATACTTACGATTGCTAACTTCTACAGCTCCAATCTACAAAAAGAGAAAATTTAAACGGAGACATAAGCCAATCAGTAATGCTGTCAATACTTACGATTGCTAACTTCTACAGCTAACCGTTAGTCTTTAACGTACTAACTTCTACAGCTAATCGTTAATCTGAATGGTACAAGTCTTTCTACAATCTACAGTACTAAGATTGGACTTCAATGAGCAAATAGAAAAAAAGTTAGAATTGAGGCAGACCTTCAGTACGGCAACACCACCAGAAAGCTTAGCAAGTCTTTCTTGGAACTTTTCCTTATCATAATCAGAAGTACTTAATTCGATTGATGATCTTATCTGTTAAATAAAACATAAAATTAGTATCTGAAAAATGTAAAAATGCCACTGCAATATTTGGTCGAAAGTTTGAAACCCGATTTCAAATAGTACACTAACCTGTTCACACCTTTCTTCTATCGACTTCTTCTCACCAGCCCCATCAAGAACAACAGTGTCATCCTTTGATATTGTGATCTAAATAAAAAAGAACTTGTTAGTTAACTTTATAATAAAAAAGTAAAGATGCTACTCTATGAATTACAATGTTCTGAGCACATGATACTGTTGTAGTGTAATACCCACCATAAACATAATTAACATTCACTTTATAAGTAAAAACTACATGTCACAGAAATTACACATGTACTGTGATATGGACAACTGAGTACATAAAGTCAAATAACCAAAATATATTTCTATAATTTCAATGTATTTACCTTTTTGCACGAGCCAAACATATCCAACTCTACATTGTCAAGGTTCATACCAAGTTCTTCGGTAATAACCTATAAACCAGATGTACATAAATTAGCTGGTAATCTTGAATCGTTCGAGAACCCTTACATTTTCAAAAAGGACAGATTCTGCAGGAAAACCTACTTGGCCTCCTGTGAGAACAGCAAGATCCTGAAGATTAGCCTTTCTGTTTTCACCAAACCCAGGAGCTTTAATTGCGCAAACCTGAAAAATACCAAGTCGCATGATGTCATGTATATATATATATATATACACATATAAACTTCACATGAAAGAATTTGAAAGAAAAAGTACGAACGGGGAACCTTTATTCCGGCACGCAGTTTATTGAGAATTAAAGTTGCAAGTGCTTCACTATCAACATCTTCAGCAACTATCAAAAGAGGCCGTTGTCTCTGAAAAACATTTTATATTAGTAACTGACCATGTAAAATATGACCAAGACTACAAGAGTTAGAGATATATGGAAAAGAACAAACCAGAGATTTTTTACCTTTAATGCCAACTCTAATACTTTCACCACTGCATTTATGCTAGAGATTTTCTTCTCATGAATTAAAATAAGAGGGTCGTCCAACTCCTGTAGAAAATTAGAAATCCATAAATTTTAAGTAAATACTAAAAAACTTAAAGAAATAACGGAAGCAAGCAGATCCGCGTCTTCTGCAAACTACTAACAAAAACATCTCAAGATACTTTCACTACAATATAGCATGCATGACTTACGCATTTCTGGTTCTTCTGATTTGTAATGAAGTAAGGGGATATGTAACCCCTGTCAAGCTTCATTCCTTCAACAACTTCTAATTCATTGTACAACGTTTTTCCATCCTGCATTAGATTTGAGGAGGTCAACCCACATTTGCAAATTCATATAAATTTCAATTTTTTGGCTAGGGCAACAAACACTTTCAGCTCATAATATAACGTGTGTTACGATAACTAATTTACAACCAACATCCATACTGTACTACATAGGCAAAAGAAGCTTAGACTATTTGAGTGTTACCGCTGATAGTGTTGCAGATAGTGTTGCATATACATAATCAAGTTACCTGGATTGTTATTACTCCCTCCTTGCCAACTTTCTCCATTGCCTTTGCAATTAACTCGCCAATCTCTCGTTCTCCATTTGCAGATATCGTTCCAACCTTTTAAAGTACAGAGCAGTCCGAGATGTATAACACTAAATTATTGATACTATAGCATTATAATAAACAAAGAGTACTAAACAGTACAAACAAACCTGTGCTATTTCTTCGGATGTGCTTATCATCCGTGCTCTGCTTTTCAAATTTGTTACCACTGCATCTACAGCCATGGTAATACCACGTCTAAGGTCCATGGCATTCATACCAGCTGCAACTGACTTGCAACCTTCGGTAAATATTGCA
Organism: Saposhnikovia divaricata; assembly: GCA_036435485.1. NCBI lineage: Eukaryota > Viridiplantae > Streptophyta > Magnoliopsida > Apiales > Apiaceae > Saposhnikovia > Saposhnikovia divaricata. The sequence goes on from JAZHRN010000131.1 coordinate 22,151,070, forward strand.
CGGGTGAGGACAGTGGCACAAGTAGTTCCTGAAATTTCATATAAAGAATGGTAAATTGTATGACTTGAAGCAAATGCCAAAAAATAAATAAAAATAATAAATCTGAAACAGGCAACATAACCACATGTTAGGGGCAACAATTTGTACACCATGTACACAGATACAGAGCACAATCTCTTGGCACAATTACTCATCATTATAAGATGTTAAAAATAAGCATATTATCATTTTTCGGTAAACCACTATGCCAGTGACATGGTCAAGGCAAACTGACTATGAGTCAGAGCTATAAAATTCTATGTCTTTTATTTCTAACAGCAATGACAAAACACCCTGGTAACTACTACAAAAAGAATAAAATAGGTGAAGCAAGACTTTACCGTCACCGGCGACATCATTGGTGGCGTTTGCAACCTGTTTGACAAGGCTTGCACCAATGTTCTTCACTTTGTCTTTAAACTCAATGCTCTTAGCGACAGTTACCCCATCTTTTGTAACTTTAGGCGCCCCATACGATTGTTCAATAACAACAGTACGTCCCTATACATGAAAACAACATTTGTAGATCTTAGCAAATATCGTCACAATATTATAGTAAGCTGTACAACAAAAAGAGGGAAAAAAATTTACTGCAAAACCTGTGCAAAGACATTGAGAGAAACAACTTATCACAGTTATAAAATTTCTAAACTTCTAAAATTCTAAATCACAGTTACTAATACAAGAAAACAAAGCCTGTCTGGCAACTCTATAACCTAACCTCTAAAAATAACTTAATAATTGGAACAGAAACTAAAAACCTGCTAAGTTCCCCTTATGACACCAAAAGAAACAGGTGTGTGTTCAATTACAAACAAGAAATCATAGTCAAATTGAATCATGTATATCCATTTAGCAAAAAAGTAGAACTGACTAATCAAAATCAGTAAGCAGGTATTCATATGGGGGGGGGGGTGTGTGTGTATGACATAGAAACGTAAAATCAAATCACAAAAGAAAAAATGACAAAATCAATAGAAAGTCTGTATAGCTGCGCAAGTGACTAGTACCTTTGGACCCATAGTTACTCTCACTGCATCAGCAAGCTCTTCAACACCTTTAAGCATCAAAGCCCGGGCTTCAATCCCAAATCTAATATCCTTGGCCGCATAGTTTCTGCTCAAATTTAACCTACTCCCAATCTTTACAACCAAACCACAAAAATTAAAAACCAAAACTTTGACAAACAAAAAACCAAGTTCAAACTAAATTTTACAAATGTTTACAATCAAGAACCATCAAGACTACCTGTTTAGTGCTGCTTGTAGCAATCCTGCACAACAATCGAAAATGGGTATTTACATATTAGAATAAAGATCAAAACTTTATAACTAAATTCAATTGATTACAAGCCAAAACTTCAAAACAACACATATCAGTGGTAAATTTAAATGGGTTTTGTCAAATTAGAATAAAGATCAAATCTTTGACATAATAAAATGAAACCAATTCATATAAATTAAAGGGCTGGCTCTAATTAGAATAAAGATCAAATCTTTAAAGCAAAAACAATTAAAACAAAGTGCAAGCATATAACTAAATAGATAATTGAGTTAATGTACCGTGCTTTAGAGGCAAGATTTGCTGCAAATCTATACATGACTCTGTGTGATTAAAGAAGAATAATGAGATTGTATGTAGGCAAATTGAGATTTGTATGGTTGAAGTGAGAAGAACAGATAGCAACGCAGGCTATTTATTTTAACAGTTGAGGAGGAAGAGAAGGGTCTAGAAGTGCTTTTTAGGGTTTTAGGGGTTTAAGATTTCATTTTCATTAGCCAAACAGGGAATAGTAATTATCTCTTTTTGTACTTTTTTTTTTTTTGGTGAAAATGATCTCTGTTTCTAATTTTTTTTTTTTTTTTTTGGTACTTTCTTGTTAGCAATTAACTTGTCTTATTTCTCCCATTTATCACAACGTTTTTTCCTTATAAGGCCTGAAATTATATTATATCCTGTATATAATTGACGTAAGAAGATTTAGGTGTTCGTCGTCAGGTTAAAAAAGTAAGTTTATAAGAAATTAAAAATGGGCCAGAGTATTGGTTTAAAAGACCAGCTATGCTACCAACTAACTAATTAATGGTATAAAAAAAGAATGCACTAAAATAACACATGATAAAACAGTAAAAAATTAAAGTTGATAAAATTATTATTAACTCAAATTAATACAAAAATATTGTAGACTAAAGCTTAAAATATAATTTAAAAAAGAGTTTCAAGAAAACTTAATTATTAAAAAAAGTCATAAAATTACAATTCCCACATGTCTAAAGTATATTATATATATTCTAATAAACAGAAGAAAACACGCTAAATAATATGAAATATTAAAATATATGTTAGGCTAAACCTTAAAATATAATTTAGAAAAGAATCGTTTACCAAATAAAAGTGTTTTAAGAAAAACATTATTTTAATAAAAATTATTAAAGATTTTATTTTTAGGTTTGATAACAAATATGTTTCTAATATTAACAAACAAGGATAAAATAGCAAAAAACCATAATTGAAAATAAGTCACAAATTCATTCTTTATATATAATAGAAAAGTGAATAAGGCATACCATCAAAATTTCAATTCAAAAATAATTTTTAAAAAAACAAGCATTTACATTTAATTACAAAACAAAAAAAGTTTTTAAGAAAATATATGGTAAAATAAGATATTAAAAAAGTAATAAAAAAATGTTATAATTGGAAATGACACCAAAATTCTGGTTTAAGCTACACTCACTCAAAAAAAACATATTTATTTGATATCATTTTTACTTCACAACAATTACTGTTTTACAATGTTTATAGTTGAAATTTCAAAAAAAGAATTTTGGATTAAAATAATTTTAAAGGACAAAATATAATCTACAAAACAAACAATAAAATGAAATAAAACTAATATAATTCACAACAAACACTAATATAATTTAGAATAAATAAAAATAAAAACAAAAACATATTAAAAACAAGTAAACTTTTTTAACATTAAATGAATTAAAAAACATGTGATGTTTTGAAATGACACAAAAATCAACACATTGTGATCTATAAAACAAACAATAATTTTAAAAGACATACTAAATTTTGAAAACTTAAATACACAAAAAACTCAAAAAAATGCAAATAGAACAAATAAAAACTAACACAAAAACATAAAAAAGTACCTTTTTTAAAAAAAAAAAGAGTTGTATAACATATTTTCACATAAATATCCCAAAAATAAAAAAAAAACATAACTAGAAATATCAAATTTAAGTAAATGAAACAAATTAATACCATGTATTTTTTAAAAAAAAGTTCAAAAACACCTAATAAAAAAAATCCACACATGTAAAAAAAATAACAAATTGTTTTAAATAATTCTTAGATTACCACGTATATTATATACATGTAAAAAGAACTCTAAAATGTTCTTAGATTAACACGTATGTTATATAACAAAATAATAAAAAAAAAAAATAGTAATACCAATATAGTACTAACATTTTTCAAGTATATCAAAATTTAAGAAAATAAAAAAAAATCCCAAAATGTTAAAATAAACTTTAGAATATAATTTATAAAATAAAAAAATACCACATAAAAGTTCTTTAAAAAATATATTATTTAAATGAATATAATAAAAAGATTACATTTATGTTTTACGTGTTTTAAAATCAAGTTAAAAATAATTAGATTTGGTACTGCAGTTGTAAATAAATTTAAAAAAGTAACCTAAAATCCCAAAATAAGAGATTTAAAAACTAACTAAATATAAAAAAATGTTAAGTTATATAATAAAAAAAGATAAAAAAAAATGTGAATATGTAATATCTCAAGTATATCATGTATAATAAATACTATAACATAAAATATTTACTTATAAATTCTACAATAAAAACGTTTCTTAAATTTATATTAAAAACAAACACAAACAAAAAGAAAAAAATGCAACTCTATTGAAAAACAATATTTCTATTTCATGATATTATTATTTTACGAAAAATGTTGACGCAATACTATAGTTGTAAAAAGATTTAAGAACCTGATATGGGCTAAAAATAAGCCCTAAAGACATATTTAATGTGGCATTAATTAGACCCAATATGGTCCAAGCGTGGGGCCCACCAGATAAGGTCCAAAACCCTATTTATGATATTAATTTCGCAATTAATATTAAGGGTAAAAAACAGCTCATCAATTAAGAGTCAAATAAGGATATTATTCCTTCCTGACTTTGCCTCCAAGGCACATACTTCGACATGGGAACTGATTCCTATAAGGAAAGGAAAGAGTCTAGAACCTTCCTCAAGGCGGTGACTTGTTCACCAAGTCACCTAATTCTACTACGATTCTAGGGCTTCTCAGCCTATATAAAGGGCATGACCCCTCATTCTCAGAACTACGTCTTGGATTGATTCTCAATAACGAGATACGTAGGCACTCTGTGAGGACCGATCAGTCTCGAACACGGAAACAACCATTAAAGCTTGAAGCTCACCAACCCCTTAGCATTAAATACACACAAACCCTAACCGTAATTCGATAACCCGGTTTTTATTCCACAACATTTGGCACAGTCTGTGGGAAGACAACATCAACCATGGTTCAAACACGAAGAACAACATCAACCTCGACTAAGGCCATACCCCTTAGCTCTGCTCCACCTGCCACCTCTGATCCGCTTATCACTACTGAAGAATGACAATTACCCCCATCAACAAGGGCGATCATTCAACCTCTAGCCTCTCAACCCCCAGGGACGATTCCCCATGTTGAGGGAACTCTACCCGTGGTTGTCCATCAAAACCAAGAAGCTAACCCTCTTCAGATGGTGGTTTCTCCTCTTGGTAACGTTGATCGTACGCTACCCCGGGGGATACAGATCCACACTACGGATCTCCCCTTGAATACCAACCCGATGTATGGGTTGCCTAATTATCCCCCTCGACAAAGGGAACCTGGACCCAAGCGGTCATGCCTTACAGATCCGAGATCGAGAGTACGATGAGTACTCCGGCCCCTATACTTATGATTCGACATCCGAGGATGACGATGATGATCGCGACGAAGCCCCAAGAAGGCGACGTGCTAGTAGAGAACCTCGAAGGAGGGCCCGAAGAATCCATGATGGACCTCCACAAACGGCTGAGGAAAGGATTAAGGCTCATGAGGCTGAGATCCAAAGGTTGAAGGATGATATTGCTAGGGAGCAAGCAAGGCAAAGTCTGATTCGACCTCCTCCAATTACAGGGAGGATTCCCACTATAAATCTAGAGAGGCCTTCAAGGAGACAGAAAAGGGTCGATGCCCCAACTGAAAAATCGACAAGGGTGGAGACCCCCAGAAGCAACCCCAAGGATCTGATGCCACTTGGGGATCATGATGATCCCACACCTCCGTTTACTAAGGAGGTGATGAATGCCCGCATCTCAAAGAAGTTCAAGATGCCGACAATTAAGGCTTATGATGGAACGGGTGACCCCGCAAACCATGTCAGGACATTCTCAAACGCACTGCTGCTGTAGCCTGCGAGTGACGCCTTAAAGTGTAGGGCGTTCCCTCAAACCCTGTCGGGCATGGATCAAAGGTGGTATAGCCGCCTACCTGCAAACTCGATTGGCTATTTTAAGGAGTTGAGCGCTGCCTTTGTCAGCCAGTTAATTAGTGGGAGAGTTCATGAAAAAAGTTCTGCATTCCTTATGTATGTGGTGCAGGGGAAGAATGAGAATTTGAGGGATTATCTCAAGCGATTCACCAAGGAGACGTTGAATATCACTGATCTGGAAAATAAGGTGGCCATGGTAGCCCTGAAACACGGAACCACTGATCTCTTCTTTAAAAGGTCTTTGGCAAAACATCCTCCTGAAAACATGGCCGAGCTCCAACGAAGGGCCGACAAGTATATCAAGGCTGAGGACAGCATGAAGAAGGAAGCCGCAGGAGGCAATGGCAAGGGTTCCAACGACTCAATGAAACGAAAGCAAGAGAAAGAGTACAACGCTAGGGACAAGTATCCCCGGACTAGCAAGGACTCCGAGTCACCACCAAAGAAGGGTTTGGGATCGAGATCTTCTGATTATGCAAGGCTGAACGCTCCTAGGAGTCAGATCTTGTTAGATATTGAGAAGGATAAAGACTTTCGATGGCCGAAGCCACTTAGGGGTGATCCCGCAAAAAGAAACAAGGAGTAGTACTGTAGGTACCTGTTGTGGAATAAAAACTAGGTTACTAGTATTGCGGCTAGGGTTGATGTATTTAATGCAAAGGTGTGTGAGCTTCATGCTTTAATGGCTGCTCTTGTGTTCGTGGCTGATTCTTCCTTCACAAGATGCCTACGTACTTTGATGGGTATCAAAGATCAAGCCAAAAAACGTCGTTCTGAGAATGAGGGGTCAGGCCCTTTATATAGGCTGAGAAGCCTTATAATTATGGTAGGATTGAGAGACTTGGTGGACAAGTCTTTGAGGAAGGTTCTAGATCTATTCCTTATAAGAATCAGTTTCCATATTGAATTGGATGCCTTGTTGGATAAGTCTGAAGGGGATATTATCCTTATCCAACTCTTATTTGCTGAGCTGTTTATTACCCTTAATATTAATTACGAAATTAATATTATAAATAGGGTTTGGGCCCATCTGGTGGGCCCCACGTTTGGACCATTCCGGGTATAATTAATACCACATTAAAGGTGTCTTTAAGGCTTACTTTTAGCCCATATCATTTGCCCCCAACTTCTAGGAAAACTGATCAGGTTTTCCTTGAAGTTTTAACTGCCTTTCTTGAGACTTGGGTCAGGGCTTTGTACACTAGTGTTTCACAAATGTCGTCTTGATGCAAAGTGTGGAGCGACCGACACGTTTACGACGATATGCCTTATTCGAGGCTAAGCAATTTCCATAACTTCAGTTACAGAATATTTTTCTTCAAGGAATTATCTATGAAATTCCTCGTATTTCCATATTTATCCTATTATGGTACCCACAGGTATCAAAATTCCATGTCCGTGAAGATTTGCTGTCAAAGAATCAATTTTTATAGCAAATTTCGACCAGGATTGAGTATTTTCGACCAGGAATTCGACCAGAATTCTGGTCGAAATAAAGCCTTCTTTAATTTCCTGATCGAAGAGATTTTCGACCAGGATTCTTGGTCGTTTCGACCAGAATCTTGGTCGAAATAAGGGTCCAATTTTGTTTTGGTCGAAGGGATTTTCGACCAGGATTCCTGGTCGTTTCGACCAGGATCTTGGTCGAAATAAGGGTCCAATTTTGTTTTGGTCGAAGGGATTTTCGACCAGGATTCCTGGTCGTTTCGACCAGGATTCCTGGTCGTTTCGACCAGGATCTTGGTCGAAATAAGGGTCCCAGAATGGTTTTGGTCGAAGGGTTTTTCGACCAGGATTCTTGGTCGTTTCGACCAGGATTCTAGTCGAAATAAGGGCGTTTCCAACGCTTTGGTCGAAGGGTTTTTCGACCAGGATTCTTGGTCGTTTCGACCAGGATTCTGGTCGAAATAAGGGTCCAATTTGGCTTTGGGCCTATTCTTATTGGGCCTCATAGGTCTCTTTTCAGAATGGGCTTGACCTCATGGCTGTTATTGGGCCTCTCCGGGCTATTCAAATCCAAATTTAGGATCTTTTGTCTATGATATTTTTCAAAAATATCTATAATTTAATTTTTTTTCAAAATATCTATGATATTTTTCCAAGATATTTTTCTAAGAATGTCCTAGAATTGGGCCTTAATTTGGGCCGGTTTCATGGGCTTTTTTGACCTGTCACTGTAGGTTTTCTGACCGTTTGGAGGAATTTTAACCGGCTGAAAAGTTGTATATAAGAGTGAGAGTGGAGAGTTCACTTTCTCATTCTCACTTCTACTTAAACACTTCACTAGAAATTCTCTCTATAGTTCTCTTTATTTCAAGGCGATTTCCGGCGAGAGTTTTTATCGAAGCTCCTCCCCCTTACGGTGGTTTCTGGGTTTTTCCTTGAAGATTTCTTCATATCTTCATAGTTTCTGGGTTTTCTTTGAAGATTTCTTCAAATCTTCATATTTTCTGGGTTTTAGCGGAACTTCAAACCTTTTTCCAGGAGCATCAATGGAGGACAAAGCTAAGTCCCGTCTTGCAAAAATGAATTCTGCCTCCTCCAAAGGTACGATCACCATTCGCTCTTCTTACACATCTCTAGTAGATATGTTAAATCAACGTGGAGATGATTACCCTTCTTTGTCAGAATTAGATGCGTATGACTGCTGTAGCTCGTATCATGATGTTGATGAAATCACTAGATATAACAAACTTTTTAAAATCAAGTCACCTTATAAACTTGTCCCAGCTGAGCCAGGTGACAGACCTTGTCACTGGAAACCCAATTCTTTGTGTGTTTATAGGGAGAGTTTAGTAGCTGGTCTTCGTTTTCCATTTCATGAATTCATTCCTAGACTTTTAGCTGATGTTCAAATTAGTCCATGTCAACTCCCGCCAAATGCGTGGAGAATCATATTATGTTTCATGGTTTTGTGTCTCAGACAACAACTCCCTTTATCTGTTGCGCTTTTTCGCAAAAATTTTCAATTTTACAATAGTCCTGCCACGAACCCTGGCTGGGTATATGTTAAGCTCCGCCCTAGAGTTCCCCCACTTTTTAACGGCAAGTCAATCCCTGATAATAATACGGGCTGGAAAAATGAGTTTGCATACTTAGAGTGGGATGGAGGTGATTGGGGCACTCTCTTTAGGCAGACATTTTCGAGAGTTTCAGACGGAAGCGCTAAGGGAATCGTCCTTAGTACCGAGGAACAGGCCGCTTATAATACTCTGACCCAGGCAGACGGTAGTTCTATTACGTGCCTAAGCCTTTTAAATGAGGAATCTCTAAGGGGAGTAGGCCTTTCCAGAGTTTCTGAACGGGGTAATTTTCTTACTAATCTTTGCCATTTACTTTTTTACTGAATTTATTCCAACTCTATTTTTGGTTATTCTTGCAGTTGCGAAGTTGATTGTGGAGGTTGCGCCCTCTCCTGATGAAGAGACTTCCAGGATGGCTCGAGCTAAGAGGGCTGCTGACCCTCGAGGGAAAAACACAGAGCCTTCTTTTCTACGCCCTCACAAGGTCAAGAAAGGAGACTTGAGGTATGGTGACATAGCTAGATTGGAGGGGAGCTCCCAGGTTAACGTCCAGTCGACAGTTTTTAGGCCTCCCTGGGGCTTCAGAAAGCAGGATTCTGTGGTGGGCTCTACCAAGCACTCCATGGATTGGTCTTTGAACTCAATAACCACTCCTGACTATAAGGACATGGTCCTTAATGGAGGTATTGGTGAGTCAGAGGCACTTGGTGTCCAGGCTATCGCTGTGGTGAGTCTCGAACTTTGTCTTTCAATACCTTAACGGCTTAGATTCATTATTTGATTTTAATGTTAACCTTTCATGCAGGCTAACGTCCATTTCCAAAGCTTGGTTCATAAAGCCAAAGCTTGGAAGGAGAAGTCCAAAGGTTTTGAGTCTGAGTCTCAGAAGAAGACTCTCCACATTAACCGACTGGAAGAGCAGCTAAAGAAGAAAGATGAAGAGATGGTTGGGATGCATGCGGAGCTGGTTGCCCTGAAGGATGACAAGGAGAAGCATATTGATGATTATCTGGACTCGGATGAGTACAAGACTCTCATGGATCAGCATGATGAGATGCTCTTTCCTAGCCAGTTTACTGATGGGTGGACCAAAGCCCTTGAAGCAGTTCTGAGGCAGCATCCAGGGTTATTCTCGCCTTCTACTTTTCCTAGCCCTCACCTTCCCAGTGCCTTGACACATGAGCCTGGTTCCAGTGAAGAGCTATTCGGGGAGGATGATGCTTTGGTCAAGGAGCATGCTACCGCCACCACTTCAGCTTTGGATCCCGAGCCTCCTCTAGCTCAGCCTGGTGCTGCTAACTCTGCCGATGATGGGTCTACTACTGAGACTAGCTCTGAGGATGCTTCTCCTGCTAAGGAGGCCCCTAAGGCCCCTTAAGCTTTATTTATTTATCTTTTGCTTTTCTGAACTCTGGGTTTCCACCATTTGACTTGATAGCCTTCGGGCCTTTGTAACTTTTAACTTAACTATTTATGCAGTTAGTTTCTATTCATTTTTCTTGTTTTTTCTCATAGTTTGTTAAACTTTAGAATTTTCGAGTACTTGGCCTCCTGGCTGGTACTAAACTCACAAGTTGGTTCAACATTCGTCTTTCGTTTGTTTTAACAAGGAAGAATAACTAATAGAGAAAACAGAATAAATTCCATTATGCTGTCCAAGGACATCAATAAAATGGGTTCAACCCTTACATAGATACTCTATCAACTACTGGGAGCAACATGCTCTATAATGGTTTCATTCGAACCTTATTTCTAATAAATAGATAAAAGTCCAAGCCTTTGTCAAAAGAACTTAAACATAATAAACTTTGAGGTTCACAGCATGCCAAGTTCGGGGCACCTCAACCCCATCCAAGGTTTCTAACTTGTAGGATCCTCGTCCGAACACCTTTCTGACTAGATACGGTCCTTCCCAGTTTGGTGCTAACTTTCCTTTTTGGCCAACTCCTGAGGCTTCAATCTTCCTCAGAACCATGTCGCCTTGTCGAAAAAATCTTTCCTTAACTCTCTAGTTGTAATGAAAAGAGGCTCTCTTCTGATACTCAGCATTCCTAGCATTATCTTCATCTCTAACTTCGTCAATTAAATCAAGGGCAAGTCTCATCCCTTCTTCATTAGTTTCTGGCTCATATGCCTCCACTCGAGGTGATGCTTTCATGATCTCCAAAGGCACAACTGCCTCGGCTCCATAAGCCAGCAAAAATGGGGTTGCTCCAGTTGTTACCTTACAAGTGGTACGATATGCCCAAAGTATGGGCAGCAATTCATCTACCCAAGTGTTCCTAGAGCGTTCGACCCTCTTCTTCAGTCCATCAAGGATAATTCGATTAGCTACCTCAGCTTGCCCATTGGCTTGTGGATGTGCCACTGAGGTAAAACGGAGCTCAATCGCATTCTCTTCACAATACTTCTTAAACTCTTCATTATTGAACTGTGTTCCATTGTCTGTCACAAGGATTCGTGGGATTCCGTATCTGCAAATGATGTTCTCCCAAAAGAACTGGGAAACTTGCTTGGTGGTTATCTTGGCCAGGGGTTTAGCCTCAATCCACTTAGTGAAGTAATCAATGGCCACTATCAGGAATTTCCTTTGTGCTGAAGCCATGGGAAAGGTTCCAAGTATATCCATCCCCCACATCGCAAATGGAATGGGAGATTTAATCGAGGTCAACATCTCAGGCGGTTGCCTCACAATCGGGGCATGCTTCTGGCATCTCTCACATCTCTTGACATAGTTTTGTGCATCAGCCAACATCTCCGGCCAATAGAACCCTAAACGAATTATCTTGTGAGCTAGGGCTCTGCCCCCCAAGTGTTGCCCACAGATCCCTTCATGAATTTCCTCCAATGCTTCCCTTGCCTCTTGAGGCCTTAGACACTTCAAGTACGGGATGACAAACGACCTTTTGTACAGAATACCCTCAATCAAAGTATATCTCAACGCTCTTACTGAAAGTTTTCGTGCCTCTATGGCATTGTCTGGGAGCCACCCGGTCTCAAGGTGTGCCTTGATAGGATCTATCCAAGAGCCTCCTATATCAATTGGTGCCACTAGCTTTGCGTTAACGGTCGGGGCCTTCAAGACCTGAAAGTAGACACTCCCAGCATAATTTTCTATCTCAGAAGAAGCAAACTTAGACAGGGCATCGGCCTTAATGTTTTCCTCTCTCGGGATGTGTTCAACATAACACTCCTCAAACTGAGACATAACAGCCTTTACCACTCTCAGGTATTTCGCCATAGTCTCATCCTTGGCCTCGAATTCACCATTTACTTGGGATACCATAAGCCGTGAATCTCCACAAACTTTGAGATTTTTGACCCTCATGATTCTAGCTAAACCCAAACCAGCTATTAATGCCTCGTACTCCGCCTCATTGTTGGTAGTAGGAAAATCCAATTTTAAAGCGTACTCAACTGTGAACCCGTCGGGGCTTTGCAAAACCAAACCTGCACCACTAGATTTTGTTTTTGATGCTCCATCAAAATAGAGCACCCAATATTCCTTTAGATCAGGTGTAAGTTCCTCTTCTTTTTTCTCTTGCCCAGGGGTAGTCATTATCTCTTGCCCCCCGACTTCTTGGTTGTTAATAGTGCATTCAACCACGAAGTCAGCCAATGCCTGAGCCTTGATGGCTGTCCGAGGCTTGTATGTGATATCGAATTCTCCTAACTCAATCGCCCATTTAATTAGCCTTCCACTGGCCTTAGGGCTATGCAATATGTTCCTCAACTGCTGGTTCGTCAGAACTTGAATCTTATGTGCCTGGAAGTAAGGTCGCAATTTCCTTGAGGCAGTTACTAATGCCAAAGCAAACTTTTCTATGGGTGAGAAATTCAACTCAGCCCCATGCAACACTTTGCTCACATAGTAGATAGGTTTCTGGACTTTCTCCTCTTCCCGAATAAGGACAGCACTCAGGGCTTGTTAAGATACCGCCAGGTATAGACAAAGAGTCTCTCCAGGACTTGGTTTGGTCAACAACGGGGCTTCAACCATGTACTTCTTCAGTTGCTCAAAGGCCTCTTGGCTTTCAGGGGTCCACTCAAAATTTTTTACCTTCTTCAATGCTTGAAAGAAAGGCAAGCATTTGTCACCAGACTTGGAGATGAATCTTCCTAAAGCCGCTACCCGGCCTGTCAACTTCTGCACATCTCTTATAGAGCGCGGGGGTTCCATGTCTAAGATCGCCTTGATCTTGTCGGGGTTGGCCTCTATGCCTCTTTTAGAAACCATCAGACCCAAAAATTTGCCTGATCCAACGCCAAAGGCACACTTGGCTGGATTCAACATCATTTTGTGGTGCCTCAACACTTCAAATGCCTCTCTGAGGTGTTTAATATGGTCCGCTTTGACCAAGCTTTTAACCAGCATATCATTGACATAGACCTCCATGGTTTTTCCAATTAGATGGGCGGATATCTTATTCACCAATCGTTGGTAAGTAGCTCCCGCATTCTTTAGACCAAACGCCATAACAAGATAGCAGAAAACACCAAAGTCAGTTATGAAAGAGACCTTTGGGATGTCATCCTTGTGCATCTTAATCTGATTATAGCCGCTGAATCCATCCATGAAGCTCAACATCTCATGTCCAGCTGTGGCATCTATCAACATATCTATTCTTGGCAGGGGGAAACAATCCTTTGGGCATGCATCATTCAGGTCAGTGAAGTCTATACACATCCTCCACTTCCCATTCGCTTTCTTGACCATCACAGGGTTTGCTAACCATTCGGGAAACTGAATTTCTTCAATAAAACCAGCCTCCAAGAGCTTATCCACTTCTTGCTTAATGGCCTCTTGTCTTTCCGGAGCAAAATTTCTCTTCTTCTGCTGTATTATCTTCCGATTAGGGTCGACATTCAATCTATGAGCTATAAGTTGGGGATCGATCCCTGGCATATCAGCTGCTGTCCAAGCGAAAACGTCGTTATTCTTTTGTAAGAACTCTATCAACTTGCCCTTCAGGGGTTCTTTCAAAGAGGCTCCAATATAAGTCACCTTCTCATGGTCGCCTAGCTCCAGAGGGATAGGTATTAAGTCCTCTGCTGGCTTTCCTCGGTTTTCATCATCACCACGGACATCCATGTCTTCAATCGGGAGTACCTGCCCCCCAGTTCCATCAGCTCTCAAAGCAGCCACATAGCAACTCCTGGCCATTTTCTGATCTCCTTTCTGTTCCCCAACACCATTCCTGGTTGGAAATTTGACCTTCATGTGATAAGTAGAGGCAACAGCCTTGAATGCATGAAGTCCGGTCCTCCCTAAGATTGCATTGTACGTTGAGGCAGCCTTAATTACTAGAAAGTTCAGCATCTGGGTGGCTTCCTTAGGTTCTTGCCCTATTGTCATGGGCAGCTGAATGGTCCCTTCAACCTTGGACTCAACTCCATTAAATCCGTAGATCGGCATGTTAGTCGGGGTTAGTTGAGAGTCAGTATACCCCATCTTCACAAAAGCGTCATGAAACAAGATATCGACAGAAGCTCCATTGTCTATCAGGACCCGCTTCACTTCCGAGTTTCCAATTACAGGAGTTATGACCAACGGGTCGTCATGGGGGAATTTCACCCCTTCAAGGTCTGAATCATCAAAACCAATCACTGTCTCAGTTTTAGCACGCTTCGGGGCTTCTCCTGTGATGTGCATCACTTCTCTAGCATAAGCCTTTCGAGAGTTTCGGGTAGTGCCGGCCGCTGTTGGTCCTCCTCAAATCATATTGATTACTAGCCCTCGAGGCTGTGGGTTACGATCGCGATCGTTATCCCTCCTATCATTGTCTCTTCTATCATAATCCCTTTTCTGGGTTCCACGGTCTTCACCCTTGGTGAACTTGTTTAACTTTCCCTTCCGGATTAAAAATTCAATTTCATCCTTTAACTGTCTGCAGTCATCTGTGTCATGCCCCACATCCTTATGGAATCTACAATACAGATCTTTGTTTCTCTTTTCGGGGTCACCCCTGAGTGGTTTAGGCCAGCGAAAGTCCTTATCCTTCTCAATGTCCAACAAAATTTGGCTCCTAGGAGCGTTCAACCTTGCATAATCAGAAAACCTTGGCCCAAAACCCTTCTTGGGTGATGACTCGGAGTCCTTGCCAGCCCGGGGATACTTGTCCCTAGCGTCGTACTCTTGCTCTGACTTTCTTTTCTTTGAATCATTAGAGCCCTTGCCATTACCTCCTGTGGTTTCCTTCTTAATGCTGTCCTCAGCCTTGATATATTTATCGGCTCTTCTCTGGAGCTCGGCCATGTTCTCAGGAGGGTGTTTTGCCAAAGACCTTTTGAAGAAGAGGTCAGTGGTTCCGTGTTCCAGGGCTACCATGGCCACCTTATTTTCCAGATCGGTGATATTCAACGTCTCTTTGGTGAATCGCTTGAGATAATCCCTTAAGTTCTCATTCTTTCCCTGCACCACATACATAAGGGATGCAGAACTTTTCTCATGAATTCTCCCACTGATGAATTGGCTGATAAAGGCAGCGCTCAACTCCTTAAAAGAGCCAATCGAGTTTGCAGGTAGACGGCTATACCATCTTTGAGCCATGCCTGACAGAGTTTGAGGGAACGCCCTACACTTTAAGGCATCACTAGCAGGCTGCAGCAGCAGTGCGTTTGAGAATGTTCTGACATGATTTGCGGGATCGCCCGTTCCATCATAGGCCTTAATAGTTGGCATCTTAAATTTCCTTGATATGTGGGCATTCATCACCTCCTCAGTAAACGGAGGTGTGGGATCGTCAGGGTCCCCAAGTGGCATCAGATCTTTGGGGTTGCTTCTGGGGGTCTCCACCCTTGTGGATTTTTCGATTCGGGTATCAGCCCTCCTTTGCCTTCTTGAAGGCCTCTCCAAATTTATAACGGGGGTCCTCTCTGCAGTTGGAGGAGGCTGAGTTTGATTCAACCTATCTTGTTCTCTTGCAATATCGTCCTTCAATTTTAGGATTTCTGCCTCATAAGCCTTGATTTTCTCAGCAGTTGTCAAGGGGAGTCCATCATGGATTCTTCGTGTTTTTCTTAGAGGTTCCTTGCTAGCACGTCGCCTCCTCGGTGCTTCATCTCGATCATCATCCTCAGATGACGATGAATCATCAGTATAGGGACCAGAGTAATCATCATATTCTCGATCCCGGATCTGTAAGGCGTGTCCGCTTGGTCCAGGTTCCCTTCGTCGAGGGGGGTAGTTAGGCAGCCCATACATAGGGTTGGTGTTTAAAGGGAGATCCGTAGTATGAATCTGTACCCCCGTGCGATCAACGTTACCAAGAGGAGAAACCACCATCTGGAGAGGGTTAGTTTCTTGGCTTTGATGGACAATCACTGAGTGGGTCCCCTCTACATGGGGAGTCGTCCCTGGGGGCTGAATGGGCAGAGGTTGAATGACCTTCCCTGTTGATGGGAGTATTTGTCCTTCCTCAGTGACAATGAGTGGATCAGAAGTGGCTGGTGAAGCAGAGTTAAGGGGCACGGCCTCGGTTGATGTTGTTCTTCGTGTTTGAACCATGGTTGATGTTGTCTTCCCACAGACGGCGCCAAATGTTGTGGAATAAAAACTAGGTTACTAGTATTGCGGCTAGGGTTGATGTATTTAATGCAAAGGTGTGTGAGCTTCGTGCTTTAATGACTGCTCTTGTGTTCGTGGCTGATTCTGCCTTCACAAGATGCCTACGTACTTTGATGGGTATCAAAGATCAAGCCAAAAAACGTCGTTCTGAGAATGAGGGGTCAGGCCCTTTATATAGGCTGAGAAGCCTTATAATTATGGTAGGATTCAGAGACTTGGTGGACAAGTCTTTGAGGAAGGTTCTAGATCTATTCCTTATATGAATCAGTTTCCATATTGAATTGGATGTCTTGTTGGATAAGTCTGAAGGGGATATTATCCTTATCCAACTCTTATTTGCTGAGCTGTTTATTACCCTTAATATTAATTACGAAATTAATATTATAAATAGGGTTTGGGCCCATCTGGTGGGCCCCACGTTTGGACCATTCCGGGTATAATTAATACCACATTAAAGGTGTCTTTAAGGCTTACTTTTAGCCCATATCAGTACCACCATGATGTGGGGCATGATACAGATGATTGTAGGTAGTTGAAGGATGAGATTGAGTTCTTGATCCGAAAAGGAAAGCTGAGCAGGTTCACGAAGGGTGATGATCGTGGAACCCAAAGAAGGGACTATGACAGAAGAGACAATGACAGAAGGGATAACGATCGTGATCGTGATCGTAATCCACAGCCCCGAGGGCCAGTTATTAACATGATTTAGGGAGGCCCGACAGCGGCCGGTACGACTCGAAACTCTCGAAAGGCGTATGCCAGAGAAGTGATGCACATCGTGGGAGAAGCCCCGAAACGTGCTAGGACTGAAACAGCCATTGGATTTGATGATTCAGACCTCGAAGGGGTGAAGTTCCCCCATGACGACCCGTTGGTCATAACCCCTGTGATTGGAAACTCGGAGGTGAAGCGAGTCTTGATAGATAATGGAGCTTCTATTGATATTTTGTTTCATGACGCGTTTGTGAAGATGGTTACACCGATTCTCAATTGACCTCGACTAACATGCCAATCTACGGATTTAATGAAGTTGAGTCCAAGGTTGAAGGAACTATTCAGTTATCCATGACAATTGGACAAGAACCTAAGGAGGCTACTCAGATGCTGAATTTCCTTGTGATCAAGGCATCCTCAACTTATAACGCGATCCTGGGAAGGACTGTACTTCATGCATTCAAGGCTGTTGCCTCCACATATCACATGAAGATTAAGTTTCCAACCAAGAATGGTGTTGGAGAACAAAAGGGTGATCAGAAGATGGCAAGAAGTTGTTATGTGTCCGCATTAAGAGCTGATGGAATCGGGGGGCAGGTACTTCCGATTGAAGACATGGATGTCTGTGGTGATGATGAACACCGAGGGAAGCCAGTAGAGGACTTAGTTCCTATTCCTCTAGAGTTGGGCGACCCTGAGAAAGAAACTTATATAGGAGCTTCTTTGAAGGAACCCCTGAAGGGCAAGTTGATAGCATTCTTGCAAGAGAATAGCGATGTGTTTGCTTGGACAGCAGCTGATATGCCAGGGATTGATCCCCAACTCATAACTCACAAGTTGAATGTTGATCCTAAACGGAAGACAATAAAACAGAAGAAAAGGAATTTTGCTCCTGAAAGGCAAGAGGCCATTAAGCAAGAAGTTGACAAGCTCTTAGAGGCTGGGTTTATTGAAGATATTAAGTTCCCCGAATGGTTGGCTAACCCTGTGATGGTCAAGAAGGCAAATTGGAAGTGGAGGATGTGTATAGACTTCACTGATTTAAATGATGCATGCCCGAAGGATTATTTTCCCCTGCCAAGGATAGACATGTTGATAGATGCCACAGCTGGACATGAGATGTTGAGCTTCATGGACGGATTCAGCGGCTACAATCAGATTAAGATGCACAAGGATGACATCCCAAAGGTAACTTTCATAACTGACTTTGGTGTTTTCTGCTATCTTGTTATGGCTTTTGGTCTAAAGAATGCATGCGCTACTTATCAACGATTAGTGAATAAGATATTCACTCATCTAATTGGAAAAACCATGGAGGTCTATGTTGATGAGATGTTAGTCAAGAGCCTATTCAAGGCAGACCACATTAAGCACCTCAGAAAGGCATTCGAAGTGCTGAGGCACCACAAGATGATGTTGAATCCATCCAAGTGTGCTTTTGGTGTTGGATCTGGAAAATTTTTGGGTTTGATGGTTTCAAAGAGAGGAATAGAAGCCAACCCTGATAAGATCAAGGCGATTTTAGATATGGAATCACCGCGCTCTATAAGAGATGTGCAAAAGTTGACGGGCCGAGTAGTAACTTGAGGAAGATTCATCTCCAAGTCTGGTGATAAATGCTTGCCTTTCTTTCAAGCATTGAAGAAGGTGAAAAATTTTGAGTGGACACCTGAAAGCCAAGAGGCCTTTGAACAACTGAAGAAGTACATGGCTGAAGCCCCGTTGCTGGCCAAACCTAGTCCCGGAGAGACTCTTTATCTATACCTGGCGGTATCTGAGCAAGCGTTGAGCGCCGTTCTCATTCGAGAAGAGAAAAAGGTCCAGAAACCTATCTATTATGTGAGCAAGGTATTGCACAGGGCTGAGTTGAATTACTCTCCCATTGAGAAGTTTGCCTTGGCATTGATAACAGCCTCGAGGAAGCTACGACCGTACTTCCAGGCACATAAGATTGAAGTCCTGATGGACCAACAGTTGAGGAACATATTGCATAGCCCGAAGTCTAGTGGAATGCTAATCAAGTGGGCGATTGAACTTGGAGAATTTGACATCACGTATAAACCTCGAACAGCCATTAAGGCTCAGGCATTGGCTGACTTCGTGGTTGAATGCACCATTAACAACCAAGAAGTCGAGGGGCAGGAAATGGTAACTACCCCTGGGAAAGAGGATAAAGATGAAGAGCTTGTGCCTGATCTGAAGGAGTATTGGGTGCTCTATTTTGATGGAGCATCAAAAACAAAATCTAGTGGTGCAGGTGTGGTTTTACAAAGCCCCGATGGGTTCATGGTGGAGTATGCTTTGAAGTTGGACTTCCCAACGACCAACAATGAAGCTAAATATGAAGTTTTGTTAGCTAGGTTAGCCCTAGCTAGAATCATAAGGGTCAAGAATCTCAAAGTTTGTGGGGATTCAAGACTAGTGGTATCGCAAGTAAATGGTGAATTTGAAGCCAAGGATGATAAAGATAACTACCCCTGGGAAAGAGGATAAAGATGAAGAGCTTGTGCCTGATCTGAAGGAGTATTGGGTGCTCTATTTTGATGGAGCATCAAAAACAAAATCTAGTGGTGCAGGTGTGGTTTTACAAAGCCCCGATGGGTTCATGGTGGAGTATGCTTTGAAGTTGGACTTCCCAACGACCAACAATGAAGCTAAATATGAAGTTTTGTTAGCTAGGTTAGCCCTAGCTAGAATCATGAGGGTCAAGAATCTCAAAGTTTGTGGGGATTCAAGACTAGTGGTATCGCAAGTAAATGGTGAATTTGAAGCCAAGGATGAAACTATGGCAAAATATTTGAGAGTTGCGAAAGCTGTTATGACTCAGTTTGATGAGTGCTATGCGGAGTACATTCCGAGAGAAGAGAACGTTAAAGCCAATGCCCTGTCTAAGTTCGCTTCTTTAGAAATAGAGAATCATGCGGGAAGTGTTTACTTCTAGGTCTTGAAGGCCCCAACCATCAACTCGAAATTGGTGGCACCGATCGATGTAGGAGGTTGCTGGATAGATCCTATCAAATCCCACCTGGAGACCGGATGGCTCCCTGATAATACCCTGGAGACACGGAAGCTGTCGGTAAGAGCATTGAGATATGCCTTGATTGAAGGCATCCTTTACAAAAGGTCTTTTGTCATCCCATACTTGAAGTGTTTAAGGCCCCAAGAGGCAAGGGAAGTTTTGGAAGAAGTTCATGAAGGTATCTGTGGGCAGCACTTGGGGGGCAGAGCCCTAGCTCACAAAATAACTCGTTTGGGATTCTACTGGCCAGAGATGTTGGCTGATGCACAGAGCTATGTCAAGCGGTGCGATAGGTGCCAGAAGCACGCTCCGATTGTAAGGCAGCCGCCTGAGATGTTAACGTCAGTTTGCTCCCCTATTCCATTCGTAATGTGGGGAATGGATATACTTGGTCCTTTCCCCGTAGCTTCAGCACAAAGGAAGTTTCTGATAGTTGCCATCGACTACTTCACCAAGTGGATTGAGGCTAAGCCTTTGGCCAAAATAACCACCAAGCATGTTTCCCAGTTCTTTTGGGAGAACATCATTTTCAGATATGGGATCCCTCGAGTCCTTGTGACTGATAATGGGACACAGTTTAACAATGAAGAGTTTAAGAAGTACTGCGAGGAAAATGCCATTGAGCTTCGTTTTACTTCAGTAGCACACCCGCAAGCAAATGGACAGGTAGAGGTCGCCAATCGAATCATCCTTGATGGACTGAAGAAGAGGGTCGAACGTTCTAGGAACACTTGGGTGGATGAGCTACTGCCTATACTATAAGCGTATCGCACCACTTGTAAAGTGACAACTGGAGCAACCCCGTTCTTGTTGGCTTACGGAGCCGAGGCAGTTGTGCCCCTTGAGATTATGCATGCATCACCTCGAGTTGAAGCATATGAACCAGAAGTTAATGAAGAAGGCATGAGACTCGCCCTTGACCTAATTGATGAGTTTAGGGATGAAGCAAATGCCAGGAATGCAGACATCAGAAGAGAGCGTCTTTCTACTACAATTTAAGGGTTAAAAAGAGGCTCTTTCGACAAGGCGACTTGGTTCTAAGGAAAATAGAAGCTTCTAGAGTTGGACAGAAAGGAAAGCTAGCCCCTAACTGGGAAGGGCCGTATCGAGTCAAGAAGACACTAGGACGAGGATCCTACAAGTTGGAGACATTAGATGGGAACGAAGTGCCACGTACTTGGCATGCTTTGAACCTGAAGATTTATTATGTTTGAGCTATCCTTGTGAGGATTCAGCTTTCTATCTATTTATTAGGAGAAGTAGAAATAAGGTTCGATGAAACCATTCCAGGGCCTAGTGCCCCGAGTAGGACAGTAGTATTACATATGTAAGGGTTGAAACCACTTCGAATTATTAATGCAAGTTTATTTTCCATTCTATGATTTTGATTATGTACCAAGCACCTGTTGAGTGTAAGTTTAGAAAAACCAAGTATCGGAAATAATTGAACATATGAATGAGGAAAGCAAATGCATAAATAAAGTGCCCCGAAGGGCTAAGGTTTAAATTACAGACCACGAACAAAAGTTAAGTCTCGAAAGACCTTGATTGAAAACTGAAAAGATAAAGCCACATATGGCTGTAAAGGCCATGCAAGACCCTTGATCAAAGACATCTACTCCTTGGAGGACTCCTCTACCACTTCTTGCTCTCCTCCCTCCTCCTCTTCGTCTTCCTCTTCTTCATCTCCCTCCTCTTCGGAGCCCTCATCATCATCATCTTCGGCTTCTGTCTCCATAGGCTACGCCACTCCCCTCTTCACCACGTCCCCTTCTTCGTCTGAAGTCTCAGTCGAGGAGTTAGGTCTAGCCCGAAGTTGTTTGCCAGGAAAAGATTACCTCACGTTCACCTCCCTCTCTGACATGGCCTTTTTCCCAACTGAATGGGAAGAAGTCGAACCGGAGCTAACAACATTGGCCGCCTTCCTCAAGCCAGAACCAGAAGGACAGCGACTACCCCCGGAGCCCGATGCATGATCCTCGTGACTTCCGCCAGCAGTAGCCCAGTTAGGGCAAGGGAAGTCTGCTGGATTCACCACCGAAGGATACTTGTGGCTAACAACGCCAACAGCTTTATTCCATCCAATTGACATGTTAAAGGGCCGCATCTCATCATCATGATCATCTATAAACTTGGTAAAAGCTTCCGACCTGTGGTAGGCATCAATCACCTTGTCAGCATCGGAGGATTTCTTCTTGGCAAGTGAGTGAAGTTTCTTTTGATAAGACAGGTTACTTGCCTCAGCTCGAACAACCCTAGAGTTTAGGTCTTGAACTTGTTCTTTGAACCGTGCTTGCTTGTTCAGCAGTTCCACGTTGCTATCCCTATAGGCTTGACCTTGACGGGTGGCGGATTGAAGATAAGCATTTGCCTGCAATAAAGAAATTGGTAAAGTACTTAACAAAAAACTGGGCAAACAAGAACATCGAATGCATAATTTGGTACCTGATAAAGAGCTTGAGCTCCAAGGTGCTCAGATTCGTCAATCTTATCCCCCGCAGTAACTGTCAGGAGATCAGGAGCAGTGATAGAGAGCCTGGACCAGGCCAAGGCTAAGGTAGAACTTCCCAAGATAGAGTCCTGCTCACAAATACCCCAATCCGGAGTGAAGGGGACTCTAGCACCTTCAGCGGCATTCTAGGACCTCTTCCCCCCTTGGGAACATCCCTCCAAGAACGTAGGAACCTTTCGACCAGTAGGATTCAGTTGCTCTTCCGCTTTCTTTATCATTCGTCTGGTAACATTTGGCTGATTCTCGGGATGACTGTCCAACTTCTCAGCAGCGGAAACAAAAAAAGAAGGAGATATCGGAATAAGAACAAACATAGTTCATGATAAAGCAATGAAGAAAAAATTACCCTCAAAAGAAAGAATGCTTAAGCCGGCTTCGATAAGTCTCTTCTCTGTCAGAATAGCTTTGTAATGGGTGCGACCATCATCAGCAAGCAATCTATCTCTGTCTAGCAATTTTTTATGGTTGAGATCACACATGAAGTACGAACTATCCTCCACATATCCAAACCTCTTAACGAAAAACTGACCCCAATCACCGCCTTGCCATTCCAAAACAACAAACTCTCTATCCCAAAAATGATGGGAGCTAGGAAAAGAGACAAACTCTCTATCCCAGAAATGATGGGAGCTAGGAAAAGAGAAAGAGTTTACTATATGAGGAAGATTACTTCAAAGTTGGAAGTTAATCCGTCCTGGCTTAGAATCAGAAGAGTTTTTCACTGAAAAGATGCTCATAAACATTGTCGTGCTCAAAGGGATCTCCAATTCCCGGCATCTCAACATGAAAATAATGAGGAACCTCCATGAATTGGGGTACAGCTGGCAAGGATGAACTTGGAGCTCCGCTAAGAACCTGATAATGAATGGATGGATGGGGAACCTCAACCCCGCTTCTAAGGCACCTTTGTAAATACAGATCCTTTCGGGATGCCAATTACAAGTTCTATCTCCAAGGCTTGGAAGGCAAACTTTAATCACACTTGGAAAACCGTACGTGCTTTCAATCATCTCTACATCCTTTCTTTTTAACTTGCAAGGGCTATGAAAGGCATCTAAATCTGAACTATTGGGAAACGACTCTTCCATAGTGTTTAACAAATCTAATGTAGACTCGAATCGACGCTTAATATATTTAGGAGGCATGAGTTTTAGTTTACCTTTCATGGTTCTTGCCATGCTCCTCTTCCTGAAGGCTTCCTCCATGGAGATTTGGGGGGCAGATGCATGCTTGTCGGCCATATTGGACTCGAAGCTTGAACTTGAAGCTTGAACTTGAAAGCTTGAAAACTAGAGAGCTAAAGAGCTTGAAGACTTAAGAAAAGTTTGAGAAATGAAGAAGTGAAGAAAAATGAAGGATACTCCCCTCCTTTTATAAGAAAAGGATAACCTGCTACCTCAGGTTGAAATACAGCTCGGTTCGCATTTACAGGTCAAGTATCGGTTATATATGAAAAAGGAACAAAAACTATCCGATATGGATGAAAAAAATCGTTGTAACTCGTGAAATTCTGAAAAAGAAACGGAGAAGTTAATTGAATATCCGGACCAGAGCAGTCAGTTGGATTTCGAAAGCTAAGCACGCTTAAGAAGGCTCAATCAGGAAATTAGTTTTAAATGCAGGATTAGTGATGCTAATCGGGGTTTAAGTAAAACCTTATGTAAAATTCATGAATGGCCAAGTTGATTTGAAAGTCGATGTTTGAATATTGATGTCGAGGTTCAATATCGATGATCAAGGTCGATACTCAAGGTTGAAAATCAAGTTTGCTGACCGGAAACCGGCCGAGCAAGGGGAGAAAACACCCCAAGCCGACGGACAACAGGCCGACCGAGGCACCTCTGGAAGCCCTAGCCGACCGGAGATCGACCGACCGAGGCATACGGGATACCCTGGCCGACCACAATGCAGCCGACTGAGGCACCCAAGGCGCTACGGCCGACTGAAGAGTGGCCGACTAGCTCCTGGCCGACCGGCTTATCGGGAACCTCTCAGCCGATCGACGCTGATCGTCGAGTTGGAGTTTTGCTTCGATCGACTAAAAAAAAAAAAATTGGCCGACCGGGTCTCGGCCGACCGGCTCACCGGGGACGTCTCGGCCGACCGACGTCGATCGTCATCACGTGTTTTCGAAATTTTCAGCCGATTGATATTGATGTTCAGTACGGGTTCTAGAGCTGATATTTGACTTTAAACTTGATGAACCGAACGCAAAAATGAGTGACCAAATTTTAGAAATTTGAGCCGAAATGATAAATTCTGAATAATAGTGGTCTTCGGAAAATTGAGCCGAAATGATAAATTTTCAGCTCGACCCCAGCAAGGGGCTCTGCCCCTTGGACCCCGCAAGGGGCTGCCGCCCCTTGGACCCCGCCCGGGGGCTGCCGCCCCCGGACCCCCGCTAGCACCGTTTAGTGCCGATTAGCACCGTTTAGCGTCGATTAGCGCCGTTTAGTGCCATTATGTGCCGTTTAATGTCGTTTAACATCGTTTAAATGTCGTTTAAGGCTAATTAGTGCAGTTTAGTGCCATTTAACACCGTTTAGTGTTGTTTCATATCGTCGTAAATGCGTCGTAAATACCACATAAAAGTTCTTTAAAAAATATATTATTTAAATGAATATAATAAAAAGATTACATTTATGTTTTACGTGTTTTAAAAGCAAGTTAAAAAGAATTAGATTTGGTACTGCAGTTGTAAATAAATTTAAAAAAGTAACCTAAAACCCCAAAGTAAGAGATTTAAAAACTAACTAAATATAAAAAAAATGTTAAGTTATATAATAAAAAAGATAAAAAAAAAATTTGAATATGTAATATCTCAAGTATATCATGTATAATAAATACTATAACATAAAATATTTACTTATAAATTCTACAATAAAAACGTTTCTTAAATTTATATTAAAAAACAAACAAAAACAAAAAGAAAAAAATCTCAATCGAAAAACAATATTTCTATTTCATGATATTATTATTTTACGAAAAATGTTGACGCAATACTATAGTTGTAAAAAGATTTAAGAACCTGATATGGGCTAAAAATAATCCCTAAAGACACATTTAATGTGGCATTAATTAGACCCAATATGGTCCAAGCGTGGGGCCCACCGGATAAGGTCCAAAACCCTATTTATGATATTAATTTCGTAATTAATATTAAGGATAATAAACAGCTCATCAATTAATAGTCAAATAAGGATATTACTCCTTCCTGACTTAGCCTCCAAGGCACATACTTCGACATGGAAACTGATTCCTATAAGGAAGGAGTCTAGAACCTTCCTCAAGGCGGTGACTTGCCCACCAAGTCACCTAATTCTACTACGATTCTAGGGCTTCTCAGCCTATATAAAGGGCCTGACTCCTCATTCTCAAAACTACGTCTTGGCTTGATTCTCAATAACGAGATACGTAGGCACTCTGTGAGGACCGATCAGTCTCGAACACGGAAACAACCATTAAAGCTTGAAGCTCACCAACCCCTTAGCATTAAATACACACAAACCCTAACCGCAGTTCGATAAACCGATTTTTATTCCACAACAGAATCCAACAAAGAAACATAATATAAAATTAAAATATTATACCATAATAACAAAAATTCAAAAATTGAAAATTGCAAAATGTAAAATTGAAAATTGAAAATAAAAAATACTGAATAAACACTGATTAGTTATGTATCATTTTTTATTTTCTTGTGTAATTAGGAAAACAAAATTTGATATTCAAATCCAAGACTCATTCATGAATTTGCAGCCAGGAGTCAATAATCAATAGTTCATGGTTCAAATTTGCCATCAACTTGTTTTTTTTAAATACACATTTTACTTTTCAATAGAAAAATGAGGGGAAGTTTTTAGGCACTGTGTTTGTGTGTTTTGAGATACTATAGAATCAATCGAAGAAGTGGATCAAATTAAATCAAAAAGGCCCTTATTTTCGGAAAAGAATTAATAAAAAAAGTTCATCAACAATTAAATTAAAATTAAATTTGTACAATTCAAACCAATGAAATACATATCAACAAATTCATCAATTATTATCATTAGTAAATGAGTTTTACTAATTATTTTATTATTATTTAATGTAAAAAATATAATTTAAAATAACATTAAAATTTTTTTACAAAAAGTTATACTTATAATTTTTTTATTATGTAATGATAAAACAACCCGTGCATTGCACGGGTATAATGCTAGTGTTTAAAAATACTTGGAAGGACATTTCTTTCTTTATTTTATTACATGAAAATTAATTCATTCATAAAAAGTTATACAGCATTACAAAGATAATCGAGTCGAACAAATATTAAACAGAAACAATCGTGATTTAATACTTGAAAGAACATTTTTTGTTTTTTGAGGCAGGAGATTATGAATTCTTTTTTCTTTTTTTGAGTAAGGAGATTATGTTAAGTTACCAGTTCTCCTAAAACCTCAAGGTCTCAAGGTGTTAGGGAAGCGGGTTTATCAGGATTATATATTATCTTAACATCCCCCCTCACTCGAAGGCCCATTATTTGGGTTAAAGAGTGGATCACTAGGTTGTTCATGCCTTTTTGGCCATAGCGTCCGGTCGATCCAATTTTCAATACTAGGTGGGGATCTCGTCCCATTTTAGGCCCACCATAGCATTAGGTGGGGGTCTCGTCCCTTTTTGGGCCCATCATAGCACACAATTGCAATATTTTCAATAAATGAAAATATCGGGGGTTAAGAGGGACTCGATCCTGAAACCTCAACCAGAGCTCTGATACCATGTCAAAATTGATAAAAGTGTTTTCTGTTATTCAATCATTCCAATCTTCCAAATAACACATGTTTGAGTTATATATATAAACCCCAATATTACAATATTAATATTTTATTATAAATACCTATAACATAATATATATTAAATATATTGTCTAATATATTAAAGGCAGCAACTGAAGAAGAAACCTCAAACACGGATACTCCTGAATAGACTGTCATTCCACAACTACAGAGACAATTTATCCAGAAATCACTGATATGCAAGCAAATGAGAGCTCAACAATGGATGAACCGGTAACAACTACTACTGTGGATAATTCGTTGGGTCGTGGAATGAGAACAAAATTTCCATCGACTAGACTAAAGGATTTTATGACAAATACAGTGTTACAGAAAGCTCCATCAAAAGTTCCTCATGCTTCAACTTCTCCTTCAAATACACGTTTTCCTATAGCACATTAGGTAAGTTGTAACAAGTTTTCTGTAAAATATCGAAATTTTCTTGCAGCTATTACTACAGGTGTGGAGCCACAATCTTTTTAAGGAGGCTGTGAAAGATCCCGGATGCTGCAGTGCTATGCAAAAAGAAATTCGGGCTTTAGAAGATAATGGTACATGGACTATGGAGTATCTTCCTCCAGGAAAGAAAGCTCTTGGTAGTAAATGGGTGTACAAGATTAAGTACAACTCAGATGGCACAGTTGAGAGATTGAAAGCAAGATTGGTTGTTTTTGGTAATCATCAAGTGGAAAGTATTGATTATAATGAAACTTTTGCTCCTGTAGCAAAGATGGTGACTGTTAGGGCTTTCTTAGCCATAGCAGCATCGAAAAATTGGGAATTACATCAAATGGATGTCCAAAACGCTTTCTTACACGGTGATCTTGATGAGGAAGTATATATAAAACTTCCGCCTTGCTTCAAATCTTCGAAACCAGGTATGGTTTGTCGTCTCCGTAAGTCAATATATGGATTAAGACAATCACCTCGTTGTTGGTCTGATAAACTTGTTACAACTTTAAAGGAGTATGGAATCATGCAATCTTATCCTGCTTATTCACTTTTTACTTATACGAAAGGTGGTGTGCAAATAAATGTGCTTGTCTATGTTGACGACTTGATAATTTCTTGAAGTGATTATCATGCATTAAAAATGTTTAAAGATTATCTTTGTTCTTGTTTTCCTATGAAAGATCTTGTGGTGTTAAAGTATTTTTTGGGTATTGAGGTGGCTCGTAATCCACAAGGAATATTCTTATGTCAACAAAAGTATGCTCTTGATATTATTTCTGAATCAGGTTTGTTGGGTGCTAAGCCTGCAAGTTTACCAATTGAACAAAATCATAAACTTGGTCATGCTACCGGTGCATATATTGCAAATCCTGAAAAATATCTTAGACTTGTTGGACGCCTAATCTACTTGGCGGTTACACGCCCAGATTTGTCATACACGGTTCATATTCTTTCTCAATTTTTAGAACATCCTCGACAAGAGCATTGGGATGCAGCAATGCATACAGTTCGTTATTTAAAGTGGGCCCGAGGTCAAGGAATTTTACTTCGTTCGAATAATGAGTTATCTTTGACCGGTTGGTGTGACTCAAATTGGGCCGCATGTCCACTTACTCGACGTTCTTTAATAGGTTGGTTGATATTTCTTGGGCAGCCCCCAATTTCTTGGAAGACTAAAAAGCAGCATACAGTTTTTCATTCTTCAGCTGAAGCTGAATATCATTCAATGGCATCTATCACTTGTGAGTTAAAATGGTTGAAGGCATTATTATTCAGTCTTGGTGTTCATCACAAGAAAGCTATTCCTCTATTTTGTGAGTCAGTCGGCACTGCACATTGCTAAAAATCCCGTTTTTCATGAAAGAACAAAACATATTGAGGTGGATTGTCATTTTGTGCGGGATGCTATTCAAGACGGTCTTATCTCCCCGTTTTATGTTCCTACAACTGAACAATTGGCGAACATATTTACAAAGGCTCTTGGAAAGAGACAATTTGATTTTTATTTTAACAAGTTGGGCATCTCAAATTTACATGCTCCAACTTGAGGGGGTATTAAACAATATATTTAATATATCTATACTATTATATAAAAGCCGAAATATTAAAAGTTTGGTTAGTCGGTCGGTCGGTCGGTCGGTTGGTTGGTCGGTACTGTTGATTTTACTTATTTACCCTTACTTAATTACAGATAAACTAACTAATCAATTTCCTTATTGAGTTTAAACATATTATTTTTTTCCATTTTTGAAGAAATAACTAATTTCCTAAAATATAATATCCTTTTATATTTATCTAACTAAAATTTCTACTTTATTAATCAATTTCCTTTTCAGGTTAGACATATTACCTTTTCTACTAACTAATCAATTTCCTTCTTGAGGTTAAACATATTATCTTTTATCTTTTTCAAAAATTAAATAATTTCCTTTTTATGATAAAATATAATATCCCTTTATATTTTATCTAACTAACTAATTTCCTAAAATACAATATCCTTTTATATTTTATCTAACTAAAATTTCTCTTTTATTAATCAATTTCCTTTTTCAGGTTAGACATATTACCTTTTCTACTAACTAATAAATTTCCTTCTTGAGGTTAAACATATTATCTTTTCTCTTTTTCAAAAACTAAATAATTTCCTTTTTCTGATAAAATATAATATCCCTTTATATTTTATCTAACTAAAATTTCTCCTTTATTAATCAATTTCCTTTTTCAAGTTAGACATCTTACCTTTTCTATTTTTCAATAACTAAACAATTTTCTTTTTCAAGTAAAATAGAAAATTTTTCACATTTTATTTAACTAAAATATCTCTTTTTTTAAAAATAGTACGAGCAGTTTTGTTTAATAAAATAACGTAATTATATTATAATTACTATTAACTAATCAATTACCTTTTTCACCAAAAACACGTTATCTTTTCTTTTTTCTCTAATTAACATCTCTCTTTTTCCAATTATATCATGAACGGTTACCTTTTTCAACCAAAACACGGTACCTTTTTTCTTTTCTCTTATTAAAATCTCACTTTTTCCAATTATATCACAGATGTTTCTATTTAATAAAATCAAATAATAATATTATAATACTAATAATTAACCGATTACCTTTTCAGCTAAAATGTATCATCTTTTCTATTTTTTCTAATTAAACTACCTTTTTTTCTAGAAATATCACGGACAACATTAATTTCTCATTTTCTAAAAACTATGAGCAATTTTATTTAGTAAAATGACATAATTAAATTATAATTATATAAGCTAATCAATTACCTTTTTCACGTAAATCATGTCATTTTTTTAATTTTCACGTTACCTTTCTATTTTCTCTAACTAAAATCTCTCTTTTTCCAATTATATCAAGGGAGGTTTTATTTAATAAAATAAACTAATAATATTTTAATATTAATAGTTAACCGATCACCATTTTCAACTAAAACGTATCATCTTTCCTATATTTTTTTTAACTAAAATCCTTCTTTTAATAGATATATCACGGACAATATTAATTTCACCTTTTCTAAAAATATTTCGTACAATTGTATTTAGTAAACAAGGTAATTAAATTATAATTGCTATAAACTAATCAATTATATTTTTCACCTATAACATGTTTCCTTTTTAATTTTCTCTAACTAAATCCTATCTTTTTCTAATCATATCACATGCATTCTATTTAATAAAAATAATAATTTTATAATTACCAATAATTAATCCATTACCTTTTTCAACTAAAACCTATCATATTTTCTAACTAAAATCCTTCCATTTCTAGAAATATCACAGATAACATTTGTATAATTATTATCAAATCATCTGATATAATAATGTAAGCCTCCAAAATTCATCTTTTAAAAAATTAATTTAAATAAATGAAAAAATTTATATAATATTAAAATAAAAATATATATCTTAAGTTCGGCTCGAGCTCGACTCGATTAATATATAAAAATATTAAATATTTATATAACAATATATAAATAACATAAAAATAATATATAAATAATAAAAAATATATAAAAATAATAAAATATATATAAGCTCGATTAGGCTCGCGAGCCATACGAATCGAGTAATATGAAGCTCGAGCTCGGCTCGGTCAACTATTCGAATAGCTCGAGCTCGATTATTATTGAACCGAATTCGAATATTTTACGAGCTGAGCTCGAGTAGCTCACGAATAGTTTGACTCATTTACACCACTAATTTCAGGTGCAAGTGGGGTGGGGGGTGGTGGGGGGGTGTTTGTATTTTAGTGATTTTGGGGGGTGTATTTTACTGATTTCAGGTGGGGTGAGGGTGAGGGTGAGGGTGAGGGTGGGGGTGGCGGTGGGGGTGGGGGTGTTTGTATTTTAGTGATTTTGGAAGGTGTATTTTACTTATTTCAGGTGGGGTGGGGTGGGGTCGTGGGGTGGGGCTAGGGTAGGGTGAGGTGTATGTCATCATGCTGATGTCAACAGTGATGTCATGCTTACGTCAGCAGTGACGTGGCGGTGGAAAATAATATTTTTTTTTATGATTTAATGATTCTGCTGAATTTTGATGATTTGTTTTGGGGACTAAGTTCTCATTCTAAAAGTTTCTCACTAGAGTAGCTCCCTATATATATATATATATATATATATATATATATATATATATATATATATATATATATATATATAGAGAGTTACACTCCATAACAAACACCTTATATAACAATCAATAAAGAATACCACATATCTAATCTAATATAAGAGTTCCGTCAAGGCACCCAATACAAAAAGTTGTTATTTTTTTACTCTCTATCCATCCAGCAAAAAAATAAAAAAACAAACAAATATTTTTTTTACTGTTTATGATGACGTCACTGCTGACGTCAGCATGACGTCAGCATGACGTCATCATGAACAGTAATTTTTTTTATTTTTTATTTTTTTTGCTTGATGGATAGGGATAAAAAAATAATAATTTTTTGTATTGGGTTCCAATGGCGGGGCCGTTGGATCTATTAGATCTAAGGTGTTCTTTGTTGTTTGTTATATAAGGGTGTTCTGTATGGAGCAATGGTCTTTGTATATATATAGGCCATTGCTCCATAAAGATCGGACTTATATAAAGAACAATAAAGAACACTTATTTCTAATCTAGGCCGTTCATTTTACTTTTAATCTAACGGTTGTGGTTATAATTGTTAATCAGCCGTATACAGAGTAATTAATTATTGAGAAAATGCCCCCAATATCACAATTTTAAGTTAAATGGTCCTAAATATCACAGCTCAAAAACTTGGCACCAAATATCACTCCAAAACACAACTTCGTCTAGCGTTTTTTTTTTTTTTTTAAACAAACGTGAATGCGTCTAGCATTTTGAGCATTATTTTTTTTTTTAATATGTAAACACTGTATAGTCTAGCGTTGGATTGGAAGCGTTGGAAAGACAAGTCAGGCAACGCTGATTTATGTGGTTTTTTTTGGGGGGGGGGGAACGCCACATGATATGGCGTTTTGTAACTTTTTTTTTTTGCATTTTCTCATGGGTTCAATAATTAACTTTTAGGGTTCAATGTTTCCATTTTGGGTTTTAGAAATATTCAATTAAAGTTTTTAAAATGTAAAATTAAAATTAAAAAATTTTAAATTTTAGCTGTATTCCCTCGGGGTTTCAACGATTAACCTTTGGGGTTTAACAGTTTCGTTTTGGGTTT
Source organism: Saposhnikovia divaricata (assembly GCA_036435485.1). Taxonomy (NCBI): domain Eukaryota; kingdom Viridiplantae; phylum Streptophyta; class Magnoliopsida; order Apiales; family Apiaceae; genus Saposhnikovia; species Saposhnikovia divaricata. The sequence continues at coordinate 22,183,994 of JAZHRN010000131.1, forward strand.
AGAAATATTCGGAACGACGAATAAACAGTATATGAACTTAGGGTTTTGGATTTAGGGTTGTAAACCCTCGACCCTAAACCCTAACTTATCCTAATTTTTAAACACGTTAGCGTTTAAAAATCAGGCCGCCGGATTAAATTTTTTAGTTAAAATTTTTAAATTTAAAAAAATACAATTTTAATTAAATTTAGGGGTTCAACAATTAATTTTAAGGGTTCAACGTTTCCTTTTTGGGTTTTAAAAATATTCGGAACGATGAATAAACCGTATGCAAACTTAGGGTTTAGGGTTTAGCGTTTAAAAATCAGGCCGCCGGATTCAATTTTTAAATTTATAAAATACAATTTTAATTAAATTTAGCGGTTCAACATTTTCATTTTGGATTTTAAAAATATTCAGAACGACGAACAAAACATATACGAACTTTAAAAAATATAAATTTATATTTTAATTGACCATTTATAAATAAGTTTTTTAATATTTTTTTACAAATATATATTTAGAAGAAAACAAAAAAACAAAAAAAAATAAGAAAAAAAAAAGTAAAAACACCCAAACGCCGCATAAAGTGGCGTTGGGCCTTTCAAAACCAAACTTCCATTAGCGTTTCTTCCAAAACACCTTACGAAGTCGCGTTTCAACAGATCAAAAAAAAAAAATCTGACCCCTTAACATTTTTTTTTTGCTAAATTCCCCCCTTAACGTTAGATGCAATAGCGAATCCAAAAAAAAAAATTAAAAAATAAAAAATAAAAATACTATTTTATATTATGTTATGGAGTGTTTTTTTTAGCTGTGTCATTGTGATATACAGGGCAACACCTTGATTATTGCAACTGTATGTACATCACATATACATACAAATTTATCGATCTCTACTATTATATAAATTCCGAAACATTAAAAGTTTGGTTAGTCGGTCGGTCGGTCAGTCGGTCGATCGGTCGGTCGGTACTGTTGATTTTACTTATTTACCCTTACTTAATTACAGATAAGCTAACTAATCAATTTCCTTATTGAGTTTAAACATATTATCTTTTTTATTTTTCAAGAACTAACTAATTTCCTAAAATATAATATCCTTTTATATTTTATCTAACTAAAATTTCTACTTTATTAATCAATTACCTTTTTCAGGTTAGACATATTACCTTTTCTACTAACTAATCAATTTCTAATTAATCAATTAAGGTTAAACATATTATCTTTTCTCTTTTTAAAAAACTAAATAATTTCCTTTTTATGATAAAATATAACATCCCTTTATATTTTATCTAACTAACTAATTTCCTAAAACACAATATCCTTTTATATTCTATTAACTAAAATTTCTCCTTTATTAATCAATTTTCTTTTTGATGTTAGACATATCACCTTTCCTACTAACTAATAAATAATTATAGATAAACTAACTAATCAATTTCCTTCTTGAGTTTAAACATATTATCTTTTCTATCTTTCAAGAACTAACTAATTTCCTAAAATATAATATCCTTTTATATTTTATCTAACTAAAATTTCTACTTTATTAATCAATTTCCTTTTTCAGGTTAGACATGTTACCTTTTCTACTAACTAATCAATTTCCTTCTTAAGGTTAAACATATTATCTTTTCTCTTTTTCAAAAACTAAATAATTTCCTTTTTATCCATTTATATTTTATCTAACTAACTAATTTCCTAAAATACAATATCCTTTTATATTTTATCTAACTAAAATTTCTCATTTATTAATCAATTTCCTTTTTCAGGTTAGACATATTACCTTTTCTACTAACTAATAAATTTCCTTCTTGAGGTTAAACATATAATCTTTTCTATTTTTCAAAAATTTAATAATTTTCTTTTTATAATAAAATATAATATTCCTTTATATTTTATCTAACTAAAATTTCTCCTTTATTAATTAATTTCCTTTTTCAAGTTAAACATATTACCTTTTATATTTTTCAATAACTAAACAATTTTCTTTTTCAAGTAAAATAGAATATCTTTCACATTTTATTTAACTAAAATATCTCTTTTTTTAAAAATAGTACGAGCATTTTTGTTTAATAAAATAACGTAATTATATTATAATTATTATTAACTAATCAATTACCTTTTTCACCCAAAACACGTTACCTTTTCTTTTTCCTCTAATTAACATCTCTCTTTTTCCAATTATATCATGAACGGTTACCTTTTTCAACCAAAACACGGTACCTTTTTTCTTTTCTCTTACTAAAATCTCTCTTTTTCCAATTATATCACAGATGTTTCTATTTAATAAAATAAAATAATAATATTATAATAATAATAATTAACCGATTACCTTTTCAGCTAAAATGTATCATCTTTTCTATTTTTTCTAATTAAACTCCCTTTTTTCTAGAAATATCACGGACATCATTAATTTCTCATTTTCTAAAAACTGTGAGCAATTTTATTTAGTAAAATGACATAATTAAATTATAATTATATAAGCTAATCAATTACCTTTTTCACATAAATCATGTCATTTTTTTAATTTTCACGTTACCTTTCTATTTTCTCTAACTAAAATCTCTCTTTTTCCAATTATATCAAGGGAGGTTTTATTTAATAAAATAAACTAATAATATTTTAATATTAATAATTAACCGATTACCTTTTTCAACTAAAACGTATCATCTTTCCTATATTTTTTTTAACTAAAATCCTTCTTTTAATAGATATATATATATCACGGACAATATTAATTTCACCTTTTCTAAAAATATTTCGTACAATTGTATTTAGTAAATAAGGTAATTAAATTATAATTGCTATAAACTAATCAATTATATTTTTCACCTATAACATGTTTCCTTTTTAATTTTCTCTAACTCAATCCTATCTTTTTCTAATCATATCACATGCATTCTATTTAATAAAAATAATAATTTTATAATTACCAATAATTAATCAATTACCTTTTTCAACTAAAACCTATCATCTTTTCTATATTTTCTAACTAAAATCCTTCCATTTCTAGAAATATCACGGATAACATCTGTATAATTATTATCAAATCATCTGATATAATAATGTAAGCCTCCAAAATTCATCTTTTAAAAAGTTAATTTAAATAAATGAAAAAATTTATATAATATTAAAATAAAAAAATCCGTGCATCGTACGGGCTTTAAGCTAGTATTATGTTATACGTATTTATTAATAAAATATTAATATTGTAATATTGGGGTTTATATATATAATCTCAAACATGTGTTATTTGGAAGATTGGAATGATTGAATATCATAAAACACTTTTTATCAATTTTGTTGGATTATGAAATTTTTGGAACTACATTTTTAGAAATTTAATAGGATCAATAAAAATATGTTTGATGTTGTAGTTTTAAAATTTTTTTTTTATCAAATATCAGCCAGATTCTACTTTCGATAGATATGAAAATGAGAAGAGTCCCAAATACGGTATAATCTCAATAAATAAATATTCGATAAATGAATAACCTTATCAAATAAATAATTTTTTTCGATCCCGGCATAATAAAGATAATGTACTTTTTATCTCGATTAATGAATAAAATTTTTCGATCCGAACGTATCCATATATCGGGTTTTAACTGTAATTATGGTTCATAATGAGTATATAATTCCGAATTTAAAGAAAATTTTATTAAATTATTTAATTTTGGCAGTGGACTTAAAAGTCAAATGAGGACTAACTAAACTAGCCACGTTTTCGCTTTGAAAATGCCGTTACATGTGATTGAAAAACATGGGAGAGACGGACTTCAGACAAGATATTCCAAATGTGTTTCAGTTTGTTCAGGTAAAATTTATCAATTTTTTAAGTAATCGAGCACGGACCATAATCTAGTTTAAACAAACGCACGTAGTAATCGAGCACGGGCTATAAGCTAGTTTAAACAAACGCAGGTAATCTAGCAATTGTTATAAATTTTTAGAAACAAATCGGGTAGTAGAAAGATTGCAAGTTAATTATCTCAAGAGTCATTTATCTCAAGTTCTGGCTATGGTCAGAATTTCGTTTTGAGGCAATGACATTCTGCATAATGTTCCACTTTCATTAATAAAACGAGCACAGCTAACCAAAACCAACACATGGAACACTGTTTAGGACAGACCTTCTCGTACTCTTGAAGAATACAGTGGCAACTTCTGCAAATAACTCCCAGTTAAGTGATAATAGTAATGTTGTGTTTGGTTGGGGTGAATGGGATGGAATGGAATGGATGAAATTAAAGGAAAGTAGTGAAGATTGGTGGGAAGATTTGGAAAAAAATGGGAGAATTGTGAAGAAAATGGATGGGGTAAGGAATGGAGCATTCCATCTCAAATTGGAATGCTTGAATTGTAGTTTAGATTGTTATGAATGGAATGAATGAATGAATGAAAATGTTCAGTATTTATTCATTTCATACTTTAAATTTCATTGCATTCCATTCACCCCAACCAAACAAAACATAAGAGCGTTAGAAAAAATTAATCTCAACAACTTAGCATATAAATGATAAGTATAACAACTACTCTTACCGCAAAATGACAAGTTTTTGTAATTTAAAAGACCCTACTTCCAACACAAAATGATATGTCCTAGTTCACCAGGGTTTTTTCTTTTAGTTCCAACCGTTTTAACTGCAGAGTTCGTATTTCATACTAATTTCAGGCAGCAGTATTCGAATGTCTATAGATTTTATAGCTCCAACAACATACAATGAAGTATTTACTCTACGTTGTCTGGTCAATTATGAAGTCCATGGATCAAGGAGACGGAAATGTACCAAAGAGTCAAGACTCTGAAGGGTGTGAAAGCATCAGGAAGCTCACACCATGACACCATGGAGGAGCTTTAGGTGAAACAGAAGTGTGAGATTCGAGGAACAAGACCCGTACTCGGGGCATTAAAAATAAAAGATATTAATCATCATAAGACTGTACATCTTTGATTCGCATGTTTGATACTTTAGAGATGCTAAATTAGAACTTTACCATTCCAATGTAACCAGACAAAATTACCGATCTTCTAAAAATGCAGAACGGTAGCACATGCTGCAATGAACATTTTACATGGAAAAGAAACTAAGAAGTACAAACATGAAAAGAATAGCATAGCATTTCAAATCAAATTAAAAAAAAAAACTTACCAGCTCAATTGGACAACTGCAAAAAGCTTTCTACCACAGAAAAACATAAACATAGTTTGATGTCATATGCTTATTCGTAGGTAAAACCACACAGTGAAGATTAACTGAAAATCCACAAACTAAATTCAACCAAAGGGCATTACACACACAGGACAGAAGTTCTGTCAACAACTAAGCAGTGAATCTGGAACCTGGAAAAAGTGGACCTGTTCCACCTTCCTTGTATGCATCCTTGACACTGGAGTAGGAGTAAAGGTGGTTGGACATTTCCCAGCTCCAATCCTCTTTCCTTTTGACACATAGCTGAGGCCATCGGTTTATCCTAACATAGTGATTCCTGATCTGTCCACCATCCAAGAAACTGGTAACAACGCAATAACATGCCTCATGGCCACCCCATATCATATCATTAGCATCTGCGGTTTGACTCCCATCTGGATGAAAGTAGCGGCGCATCAGTCGTCCAGTACCCTTCCAGTAAGGATCAAGGTCGCGAAAATATTCTGGAGCCACCTGAAATTCAAGTTATCTGATCATATCTGAATGTTGACTAATAAGTAGAGCATCTTACAGAGCAACCAACCCATCAAACAATTATTTCACCAGTCTCCAGTCTCCACTAATGAAAGCAAAACAAAACACCTGAAACCCACCAATTTTCCTCTACATCCCCACGGCCATTTAAGCGAATTTAATGTACAATTTGCATAATGGAAAGCTGTAAAAGATAGTATTGTATAAACTGAAGATACATAGATGTGTACATATACTTGTTTGATCATTTAACTTTTAAGTTTTTGTACCATGTTATAATGAAACTCCCAGGCATGATCCCAGAGGTCCTCCTTCATGATACGGGTCTGAAAGAAAGTTCCAAGTATACTGTCAGATAAGGCACAGCAAATCAATAGAGGGTAACATCATGTATGAACCCCCAAAGTTGTTACTTTATGTGTGACATAAAGACTTACACGTCTGCCGTCCATAACAGACAATGAGTAAGCCTCCAACTTTGATAGCCCACGGACTTGGGATATGCGAGGAATGTGAGCTTTCTGAAGCCACAACTTCTCACACTAAACAGTGTTTCATAATATAATGAAGTTAAACATCTGAAATATCAGGTTGAATCGACATTGTAAACATTTTTATCTCTTCACAAGAGCATCTTTTACATCTACACCCCCTTATTCTGTTTTCCCATATTTTTTCAGAGCTGGTATTTACCACTAAAGGCATAACTAACGCACATTATCAAACAAGAGAAGCCATCATTAGAAGGCATACCGACATTGATCTCGTGTTTTACATACCCCAGATAGAAGGTCAAGAATCCTAAAGATGCGGAACCATAAATTAATATTCCAAAGCCAACATAAGAGAGAGAGAGAGAGAGAGAGAGAGAGAGAGAGAGAGAGAGAACAAAGTGTAGCGCTTGTATCCTAAAATTGGCTCAAAAAATGCCGAGGAACTGTCTGTGCATAGTTTAAAAGAGACAATAAAATGAAGTCAGTCATTAGTTTACTTTGCCTAGCAAACTCCATCTAATACCTTAATAAAATATGCATTTAGATAGTAAAAATTGCACTAACATCAAATTCAAATATAAACCCATAGAAACAAAAGAAACTCAGTTGAATCATATAAGCAAAACACACACACACACACATCATTTGTATAAATATATGTGTATGAGAGAGAGAGAGAGAGAGAGAGAGAGAGAGAGAGAGAGAGGCTGACCAAATTAGACCAGAGGCGATCAGAAGAAGCAACTCCATACCAACCCCTGGAAACAAGAAGTGAAAGTGCCACACTGCGTGCGTCTGAAAAGCTCAGAATGATAAACATCACATCTGAACCAAATACAACCAAAGGATCACAACCCTTTTCTTCCTCATCCTCAATCTTTTCTTTACCTTTTCTCTTTTTCCATGGAAACCCTTTCTCATTTTTCATCTCCCCGTCATTTTCTTCCATTTTATCGTAAAAAAAACAAGTACCCAAATGAGGACTACAATATTACTACCTGTCCCCTATTTACCTATGATTTTTTTAGAATTTATATTTTTATATAAAATGAAGGTTTTCAAAATTTTATTTATAAGGATCCGTGCGATAACATTGAAATGTGTGTAAAATGAAGTGGATTAAACGAAATGTGACGAGGGAGTACTACTAGCTGGTTGAAACATCAATATATCAGTATGCAATAGTAATATTTTATTAAGTGCGTTTTGGGTTTTCGTGAACCGCCTCACAAGCATTCAACTCAGCTGACGGACAGGAGTGTGTAGACCCATGTAGATATAGATACACATAATAAAACAAAACAGAGAAGTCGGGGGTTACTCTCCGCCAAGTATTCCACTAAACTTCTGTCTAAAAGAAAAAAAAAAAAGAAAAAAGTAGTACTCCTTTATCTTTTTTCCCTTAATTTTTTTTGGACACGACACTGCCAATTTAACTTCACTCCCCTTCATTTACCGGGGGTCATTTAGGATATTTTAAAATAAGCTACTTATCACTTAAATATAATAAGTAACTTATATAAAATAAGTAATTATAACTTATAATTTATATTTTTGTGTTTGGATGTTTAACTTATAAGTCAGTAGAGTGTTTGGTAAATCAGAACTTATAAGTTAATTTTTTTTATTATTTTCAAAATATTTGTTTTTTAATATATATCAATGGATCTCAATGGATAGATCTCGATGAGTAGAGAAATTTGATATATACATATCAATTTTCTAATGAACGGATCAAAAGATATATGATTTTGAAAATTTGAAAAATATAATATATTACGCATATCGAGAAATAAGAATAATTTAAAAGTTGAAAGTTAGAATTCTTATCAACTTATTTATATAGAATAAGTCGGTTCATCAATTTTGCCAAACAGTCCATGAAAACTGAATACGGCCGTTTTGTCCAAATAAGTTGAAAACGGGCTTTTTATCCCTTCAGCCAAACAGGCCCACAATTTTACATGCACCAAACACCTAATGTAAAAGTTAGTATTCTAAAAATTGGATTAGGTCGTTGAATAATCGGTGCCTAGTGTTGAGGGATGTAAAGACGTTTAATTTTTATGAAAATTGGTCAAAAAACGTTTTTTTTTTTCAAAAATCAGTAATTAATTGGAACTTGGCGGATTTAGACGGTTTAGGCAGGATTAATCAGTAAAAATTTAGGCGGGATTAATCGGTAAACGTGTTAAAAAACGGTCAAATTAAGCATAAAATTGTAAAATGTAATTTTTTTAATAAATAAAATAACTTACACATAAAAGGCTAAATTCACTTATAATGTTTGATATTAAAATAAAAATATTTATATTTTTACTTGTAAAAAAATTATTTTACAATATTAAAATTTAATTATTGTTGTGGAATAAAAACTAGGTTACGATTTGTAATTAATGCTAGGGTGGTTGAGCTTCGAGCTTTAATGGCTGTTTCCGTGTTCGAGACTAATCGGTCCTCACAGAGTGCCTACGTATCTCGTTATTGAGAATCAAGCCAAAAAACGTAGATCTGAGATGAGGGGTCTGGCCCTTTATATAGGCTGAGAAGCCCTAGAATTATGGTAGGAGTCAGAGACTTGGTGGACAAGTCTTCCTTGAGGAAGGTTCCAGATCTATTCCTTGTAGGAATCAGTTTCCATATCGAATTGGATGCCTTGGCGGCTAGGTCTGATGGAGATAATATCCTTATCCAACTCTTATTGCTGAGCTGTTTATTTCCCCCAATATTAATTACGAAATTAATATTGTAAATAGGGTTTGGGCCCATCTGGTGGGCCCCACGTTTGGACCATTCTGGGTCTAATTAATGCCACATTAAATGTGTCTTTAGAGCTTACTTTTAGCCCATATCATTTGTCCCCCAACTTCTAGGAAAACTGATCAGGTTTTCCTTGAAGTTATAACGGCCATATTCGAGACTTGGGTCAGGGTTCATTGCTCTTACGCGAGTATTTTCAACAATATCATCTTAACGTAAAGCGTGGAGCGACCGACGCATTTACGACGATCTTCAACAACACTAAACGGTGTTAAATGGCACTAGACAGCGCTAATCAGCCTTAAACAACGTTTAAACAATGTTAAACAATGTTAAATGGCACAAAACGGCACTAACGGCACTAACAGGTGCTAATCGGCACTAAACTGTGCTAAGAGGCACTAAACAGCGCTTAAACAGCACTAAACGGTGCTAATCGGCACTAAACTGTGCTAACAGGCACTAAACAGCGCTTAAACAGCACTAAACGGTGCTAATCGGCACTAAACTGTGCTAACCGGCACTAAACAGCGCTTAAACAGCACTAAACGGTGCTAATCGGCACTAAACTGTGCTAATCTTGACCTCTTTTTAGTACTGAAAACCATCCGAGATTCGCTGAAAAAGTCGAGATTCAGGATCAGAAACTATCCGAGGTATGCTGAAAAAATCGAGATTCAGGACTAAAACCATCCGTGGCCTTGAGGATCAAGAATCTTGATCTTGATCTCAAGTTACTATCTTGGTCATTCGTGACTTCATTATCTTAAGGATCAAGAACCTCAATCTTGATCTTAAGTCGTCAGGGATCTAGGATCTAAAATCATCCGTGATCCTAAGGATCAAGAACCTTGATCTTGATCTTTAGTCGTCGGTTTGGTCATTCGTGACTTCTAACGATATTACTCCTTAATTTATGATTAGCACTGCTAATCTTGTGCTTAAGGCTAAACTCGTTACTTAATTTCTTAAGCGCAACCATCCGTGCAGCAAATATATCAGCTATTTCTTTTCTGGCATATATGAATTATAACGATTCTTTCTGTATAACGCGGATAATTTCTATCCTTTTTTCGTCTATAAACGATAGATGACCTGTAAACGCGAACCAAGCTGAGATTCAACCTGATGTAGCAGGTCATGCATTCTCTATAAAAGAGGAGAAGTAGCCTTCATTTCAATTCACTTCTTCATTTCAGAGCTCTCAAATTCTTAAGTTCTCTAGCTTCAAGTTGCAAGATCAAGTTCAAGCTTCAAGATCAAGTTTCAGATTCAAGATCAAGTTTCAGCTTCAAGATCAAGATGTCGGAAGGTGATAAACCAATGGCTCCCCCTGTCTTCATGATGGAAGCTATGTCGAAGAGGAGTAAGATGAGGACCACCAAAGGTAAAGAACAAATCAAACCTCCTTCGTATGTTGAACATAGATTTAAATCCTTGCTAGATCTCCTGAACATTATGAGGGAAGCATTCCCAAACTGTTCTAGCTTAGATTCTTTTAACAGTCCGAGTAAGTTGTCGAAACGAGATGTCCAAGAGATAAGGGAGTCATATCACTTCCCAAGTGCCATTAAGGTTCGTCTCCCAAACCCATCAAATAGAACATGCAACTGGCATCCTGAGAGGATTTGTGTTCACTGGGGTGCCTTAGATGCTGGGTTCAGATTCCTGGTTGACAATTTATCATTAGATTGCTGGCGGAGTATCAGATCCACCCCTGTCAGTTGTATCCCAATGCTTGGAGGTACATCTCTATTTTCTTAATAAGGTGTCGCCAACTGGAGATTCATCCGACAACTACAATGTTTCGAAGTATCTTTGGGGCCAGCAACTCTTCCGACTCCAAGAAAGGATGGGTTAACCTTAAGCACCGAGCCAAACTTTCACACATAGTGAATCCCTTCTCCTTTCCAGATTCACAGCATTTCTGGGAAAGGGAGTTTGTAGTTCTTGAGTGGAAAGGTGGTGACTGGGGCAACTTCTTTGTGAAGAGATTTGGGTCCGTGGAGGACAGTTCACATTTCGTGTGTGACCTTACTGATTCAGAATTGTTGGATTGAGATAGGCTTCTTGCTGATGACGGTCGTACATACTATAAAACTTTTCTGAATGAAAAGAATCTTATTGAGGCTGGCCTTAGCTTTCTTTCCATTGAGGGTAACTTTCTTACTTGAGCTTATTATGAACTCTGTTTGTTCTTATCCCGATATTTTTCTCTTTGTATTTCAGCTGCTGAGGAGATTGATAGTCGTCCTGAGAACCAGCCAACTGTTACTAAAAGGATGAAGAAGAAGGCTGAGGAGAAACTGAATCCTACTAAGCCTCATATCCCTAACTTCTTGGAGCACTGCTCTCAAGGCGGTAAATGATCCCGAAACGCTGATGGGAACGTCAGGACTCCTTTCATACCTCCTTGGGGCATATGTGAACAAGACTCGGTCTTTGGGAGTCCTTATCTAGCCCTAGACTGGTCCAAGCTTTCAATCACTCCTCCTGACAATGCATGCAGGCGACAAAATGGATGAGTCTCAGCTCATGGGTGCTCAAGCCTTGTATCAGGTATGAAATTCCCTCTGTTAAGTTCAATACTGTTTCTGATTTTGACTCTGTATATTCCTTGTAGCTCACCCCTTTCCTTGTTACAGGCCAATGCTTACTTTCAAACTGTTTCGACTCAAGGCCGGGCTTTTAGGGATGAGAATATTAGCTTGAAGAATGACTCAGCAAGGTTCAAGGAAGAGATTGACGATCTGCACTCCCAAGTCGTTCGTGCTGAAGCTAATGCTGCATCTACCCGTAAACAACTTTCTTCTCTAGCCAAAAAGAAGGCATCTGATGCTGACAAGGTGATCCAGGCCTACCATAGGTCTAAAGATTTTCTTAAGCTCATTGATGATCATGATGATGAGATGCGTCCCTTCAACATGTCTGTTAGTTGTGATAAGGCCATTAACGCTGTGAGTCATAGGCATCCATCTGTTGTCAATCCGGATGATTTTCCTTGCCCAAATTGGGGTGTCAACCCGGCTAACCTAGCTTCTGGTTCGGGAACTAAAGTTGTTCCTCAGACATCGGGATCCGGCTCCAAAGGCAGTCATCGACGCTCTGGATCCAACTCCAAGGGGGCTGTTCAAGTTGCTAGCCAAGACTCATCTTCTTCTGGCTCCCATGGGAAGAAACCCCCACCTGCAAGGAAAGTTGGAGTAGTTCGCCAACCCATCGCTGGCAAGAGACTGATCCGAAACGAGGGCAGTTCTACTTCTGATTCATCTTCCGAGGAAGAAGGGGCCGAAGTTGCTAATGTTCAGCCAATGGTGATTACCGAGCCCGGTGATGACTCCGGTGAAGACTCGGAGGAGGAGAGTGGCGAAGAGGAGAGTGGCGAAGAGGAGTCTGGGGAGGAGTAGCTGGAGCTGGTTTGTGGCCTTGCATGGCCTTGTTAGCCGTATGCGGGTTTATATTTCTAGGTTTCAATCAAGGTCCTTCGGGATCAAACTTTTATCTGTCTCAGTGATGTAACTTAACTGCTGGCCCTTCGGGGTCTTTATTTATGTATTTGTTTCCTCATTTGTTTGTTTACTTGTTTTCGGTACTTGGCCTTTCTAGACTTACACTCAACAGGTGCTTGGTACATAAACAAAATCGCAGAATCATTGAAGGAAAACAAACTTGCATTAATAATTCGAAATGGGTTCAACCCTTACATAACTTATTATTGTCCTATTCGGGGCGTTAAGCCCTGGAATGGTTTCATCGAACCTTATTTCTACTTCTCTTAATAGATAGATAAAAAGCTAAGTCCTTACTAGGATAGCTTAAACATAATAAACTTTGAGGTTCAAGGCAGGCCAAGTACGGGGCACCTCAACCCCGTCCAAGGTCTCCAACTTGTATGATCCTCGTCCCAACGTCTTCTTGACTCGATACGGCCCTTCCCAGTTAGGGGCTAGTTTTCCCTTCTGGCCAACTCCAGAAGCCTCGATCTTCCTCAGAACTAAGTCACCTTGCTGGAAGAACCTTTCCTTAACCCTGTGGTTGTAATAAAAGGATGCTTTCTTTTGATGCTCCACATTTCTAGCGTTTGTCTCGTCCCTGACTTCATCAATCAGGTTTAGGGCGAGTCTCATGCCCTCTTCATTAGTCTCTGGTTCAAATGCCTCAACTCGAGGTGACGCTTGCATGATCTCCAAAGGCACAACTGCCTCAGCTCCATAAGCCAGCAGAATTGGGGTTGCTCCAGTTGTCACTTTACAAGTGGTACGGTATGCCCATAGTATGGGCAGCAACTCATCTACCCAAGTGTTCCTAGAGCGTTCGACCCTCTTTTTCAGTCCATCAAGGATAATTCGATTAGCTACCTCAGCTTGCCCATTAGCTTGTGGATGAGCCACTGAGGTAAAACGAAGCTCAATTGCATTCTCCTCACAATACTTCTTGAACTCTTCATTATTGAACTGTGTCCCATTGTCTGTCACCAAAATTCGTGGGATTCCATACCTGCAAATTATGTTCTCCCAAAAGAACTGGGCAACTTGTTTGGTGGTTATCTTGGCTAGAGGTTTAGCCTCAATCCACTTAGTGAAGTAATCAATGGCCACTATCAGAAACTTCCTTTGTGCTGAAGCCATAGGGAAAGGACCAAGTATGTCCATCCCCCACATTGCAAATGGGATGGGAGAGTTGACTGACGTTAACATCTCAGGCGGCTGCCTTACAATTGGAGCGTGTTTTTGACATCTGTCACACTTCTTGACGTAATTCTATGCATCGGCCAGCATCTCCGGCCAATAGAATCCTAGTCGAGTGATCTTGTGAGCTAGGGCTCTGCCCCCCAAGTGTTGCCCACATATCCCTTCATGAACCTCCTGCAATGCTTCTCTTGCCTCTTGAGGCCTCAAACACTTCAAGTATGGGATGATGAATGACCTTTTGTACAGAATGCCCTTAATCAAGGCGTATCTCAATGCTCTTACTGAAAGTTTTCGTGCCTCCAAGGCATTGTCTGGGAGCCACCCGGTTTCAAGGTGAGCTTTGATAGGATCTATCCAAGAGCCCCCTATATCAATTGGTGCCACTAATTTCGAGTTAACGGTCGGGGCCTTCGAGACCTGGAAGTAGACACTTCCTGCATAATTTTCTATCTCAGAAGAAGCGAACTTGGACAGGGCATCGGCCTTAACATTCTCCTCTCTTGGAATATGTTCCACATAACACTCATCAAACTGAGTCATTACTGCCTTCACAACTCTCAAATACTTCGCCATTGTTTCATCCTTGGCCTCGAATTCACCACTTACTTGGGATACCAAAAGCCTTGAATCTCCACAAACTTTGAGATTCTTGACCCTCATGATTCTGGCCAAGCCTAAACCGGCTATCAAGGCTGATAAGTGGATTTTATATCTACTTGGAACATTCTAATTCGGCTTAAATTGATTGCTTTGGCCTCAAGTTTGTGGTAGTTTTGATGTGTTTTGATTAATTGTGTAGGGTTGAAGAAATGTCGATTAAAGGTGTAGTTTCAGTCGTTATTTGGAGCTGATTTATGATATGGAATGAAGAATGGAGCGGTTCGATATGAGATAATCGTTGTCATGGGATTCTAACAGATTTATCTATGTAGCTTAGTAGTTTGATTGCTTTAAAGATTTATGTGTGGTGAATTCTAGATATCCTCGTATGGTTGTGTTTCATGTGTTTAGATGAGTCATGAACATCTAATTTGTTAATCTCTTGCGAAACGAGAGTGGATCTTGAGATTTAGAACTTGCCATGCTAGCATAGGATAGGTTGATATTATTATCATGATTTGTGGCATACATAGAGATATGATGCTACCCTATGTGATCTATGTGGATAACTTGTGCTTCAACCTTTATGTTTTCAAATTCTATAGAGATATAGGGTCTAAACATAATTGGTGTCTACCCATCTTCTATCTCTTTTGTGGATGCATGCGTAGTTTGGTATTAGTATACCAAGAGGTAGCTTTTACTTGTTTCGTGTTATTCGATCAGATATCAAAACCATCGTATGTATTGATTAAAGGCATCAACTCTAAGTGAAGTAGATGATGAAGTTAGGATTCCATGTTTTCTCGCATATAAGTAATTAAATTTTAATTCTCATTAGTTAGTAATTTTTAGTTTGTTAAATTGTATCCTAGTTAATTATAGTTGTTAAAAACTTAATCTTGTTATTTGTCTTAGTATTGAATAATAATCATACATTGTTGCATAGGTGCATCTACTGAATTAAAACCATAACCAGATCTCTGTGGGAACGAACTTGACTTCTATCTATATTACTTGTGACCGCGTACGCTTGCGTGATATTGTGTTAACAAGTTTTTGGCACCGCTGCCGGGGATCATCGGTGTTTTATTTTTGGTTTATGTGCTTGTCAATAGTGGTCGTTAGAGTTCACTGACTCGGTTTTTTTTTCTTAACTATCTTGTTTAGTTCGTTGTGTTTCAGGTACTTGAGTGTTTGAAGATGGCATGCGAGGAGTTGCCATGGTGGGCATATTCGAGGACATCCATGCCTTATCAATATGAGCGGTGTTTTGGCGTTCATGATCCCTCACAATATTGTTACTACGAAGGAGTTGATCCATATGTCAGTTATGAGGAACAACCATATTTTCCATACCATCCTCAACAGTACCAGCAAGATGTTCCAGATAGGTCATATTTCTTTGGAAGTGAAGAGTTTCAACATCAGCAACATACTCCTACTTTTCAGTCAGATGAGGTTGATGTTATGGAGGAGATTAGGATGCTTGCAAAGAGTTATGAGGAGTCTACCAAATCTATGGGGACACTACTTGCTCAAATTTTAAGTGCCTTGGAACAAGAGAAACAACAATGCATATTAGAGGCAATTCCAGAAAATAACGGTGACTTGGAGCAAGGTACTGCATGCTTAATTGAAGAAGACAAATTCCAACGTGAGGTGAGCGTTCACAAGTCATGTGAGGAATTTGATCATGCTGGTGAGGTGGATGCTTTGGAAAGGGCACTATTTGGGACAGACACTGAGCTGCACAAATTTCAAGAATTGGTATGTGTGTACCAAGAGGCTGAAGAACATAGGAAAGATACAGGTCTTCTACTTGACTCAAGAGTTTAAAGATGGAGGTAGCGCATTAGAGCCAATGGAGGAAGTTCTCTTTGAGGAACCAAAGGCTTCAGAAATTTACATTTACCCTCCTCCATTATATTCAAGCGAAGCCCGCGAGTGTGTGTTGTTCTACAAATTAAGAGATTTTGGGTCAGCAGATGAAGGCATTGGAATAGGACATATTTGTTATACGAATAGGCCAAGCGAGGATAAGGGGCAGAAAGTGTGCCGCCGTGATGACGATGAAGTTTCACGAAGAGATGACCAGGCAAACTATTATCGTCCTTAATGGAGGCTTGGAAGTAACGTCAAGCTATTGACGTTAAAGAAGCGCTTCTTGGGAGGCAACCCAATGTATGTTTTCTACTTTCCCTCGTATTTACTTCCATTCAATGAGGACATTGAATATTTTAAGTTTGGGGGTGGTTTGAGGGATAAGTAGTGTATATATATGTGATTGTTAGTCATTGTGTTCATGTAGGATTTCATGCTTTGCATATTAGTATTAGTAAATTATGCATTTATGTTCTTGTTATCTACGTTTGTTTCATATAGGACATTCTGTTTTTATATATCATGTGAGTTCATAATAGTTTGCATTTTCACCCATGCTTGATAGGAATTTTGTGTTGTTAACGCTTTTTGATTGAGAAATGATATGCTTTGTTCTTTTGCACACATATACACTAGTAAGTTGAAGCTAGTAGACTTATTGAATGTTGTAAGTAATTAGAAGGACATGAATATGTGCAAGTTGATTTAGTTTGCATGCTTTGAATACAAGTAGGTGCATTAGAGAGATTTTTGCTTGGGATTGAGTATGTTTTTCCACCAAGTGAGATTTTGAGCCTTATTGCATATTTGTTGCAAATTATTCTTTTGCTTGAGTGTCCACGGATTGTTTGCATTGCTAGCAGTTGTTTGAGATCTTTCTTGAAACGCATGACATTAATTGACGATTAAAATGATAAAGGCATTAGAATTAACCGCATATTTTCCCATATTACCATACCATGTTTACATGATCAATTAGTTAACCCGTTGAGCTTAATCCTATTTTTTCGGTGACATACCACATTACTTGCCTAGACTTTTTCTTGTATTGGCCTTACATTAATTTGAACCCACATTGTCAAAGGCTAGTAGAGTGCTTAAGGGAGTAATAAGGTGTGCAAGGAGGGGTTTATTGTTGGTCATACTTTTGGGGGAAATATTGAAATTTGGGTTTGGTTGTTACTTGATAGTCGGCATATGTAATAAATTCATGGGATCATGGTTATTGTTTATATTATTGTTTTATCTAGCTCTCGAAAAAAAAATGAATGAAAAGAAAAAGAAAAAAAATATTATGAGAGCATGTTTGTGTTTGTTGTGATTCTACTTTAGTCGACTAGTCGAGCGTTTTTGTTGGAAGAAAAATAATAAATTATGTGGGGGGAAAAATAGGGTGTTGTGCATGATTCATCATGGTACTTACTAGCTTTTGACACTTCACCTGTTTTGGCTTATCTGACATACCTTGTCCCTAGCCCCGTTACAACCTAAATAAAGACCTTTTGATTATCGTCATTGATGTATGTTGTGTTAAGAGTTAGATTGATACCAAATGTCAAGCACGCGTATGATTTTTTTGGAATTGAGTGATACACTTACCCTTGTTCTTGAGTGAATATTCTTTTGTGAGTGGATTGTGAGTGTTTGCTTGTTTTTGCGTATGAGATCCCGAGTTTTTTCTCAAAGATGTGCTCTTGTAGGCTTAGTATGTTTACTAAATTATTCTTACATTTCACATGGACTTGTGAGAACTTATGCATGTTCATTGAGTAGACTATGTGAATACTTGCACTTTCGACACCAAGACATTGCGTATTTACTTTGATTCTTAAGTTGATATGGCATGAGAGGATCTGAAGGTATGGTAGGATATTAATTGCATTTTCATTTAGTTGCATTCATGCATTGCATTGGATTTTGTGGGTACATTCGCTATAGGCCCTCACGAGACCTTACTCGTCCACTAGGGCTGCCTAGGGGTTTAAAGGGCTTGTTGCATATGCCAAATGCAACTGTGATCACCTACGGAAGTGGTACTAGTTAGTTAGTTAGTTAGTTGTAATTGTATATGCTTGAGGACAAGCATCAGTTTAAGTTTGGGGGTGTGATAAGTGGATTTTATATCTACTTGGAACATTCTAATTCGGCTTAAATTGATTGCTTTGGCCTCAAGTTTGTGGTAGTTTTGATGTGTTTTGCTTAATTGTGCAGGGTTGAAGAAATGTCGATTAAAGGTGTTGTTTACCTCATTATTTGGAGTTGATTTATGATATGGAATGAAGAATGGAGGCTAAGGTCAACTACCAAGAAGTATACAAGTCATTAAGGATGAAAGACGGAAGCTCATGCAAAAGGAACGGAAGAAAAAGCTTAAAAATCGAAGAAAAATCAATTTTCGGAGATCGGGACCAAGCCGGGAGCCCCAATTGGCGCCCCGGCCTTGTTTTATGCAGTTTGGACCGGCGCTCCAGGCGCGGGATCGCGCCCCAGCGCTGCGGGTGTGCGGGTGAAAAATCAGCCAGAATTTCTTATTTTGTTTCGGCCATATCTTGAGTTCTAGAAGTCCGTTTTGGACGATCTTACTGTCCACGCGAAGATAACGAGATTCTATCATTCTAAAGTGGTCTAGAGGGCCAATTACAGCTGGAACGTTCCAGAATTACTGAAGATAAGACAGCTGCGAATTTTCCTTTAAAATAGAATCAGTTTAGGAAACGTACTTCTATTATAATTCTGATTTGGTATTTCTTGATGGGTAAGATGTCTAGAGCCTATATAAACACATCCAAGCCTTGTAAATTGTATCATTAACACAATTAGATAATTAGATATCTTGTACATAATATAGCTTAGATCTGAAAGGGAGAAAAGGGGAGAAAGATTCAACGCTCGTGACAAGCAACGGATCTAGATCTACTTCATCTTTTGTATCATAGATTTGTTTTCTCAACTCTTAGTTTTAATAATATTATTGCTTCTTTCTTTCATACTTTGTTTATTATCATGGTTTCATTAGATCCCATGATGATGAGCGGTTCGATTATGAGCTAATCGCTGTCATGGGATTCTAACGGATTTATCTATGTAGCTTAGTAGTTTGATTGCTTAAAAGATTTATGTGTGGTGAATTCTTGATATCCTCGTATGGTTGTGTTTCATGTGTTTAGATGCGTCATGAACATCTAATTTGTTAATCTCTTGCGAAACGAGAGTGGATCTTGATATTTAGAACTTGCCATGCTAGCATAGGATAGGTTGATAATATTATCATGATTTGTGGCATACATAGAGATATGATGCTACCCTATGTGATCTATGTGGAGATTATGCGCCAAAAATAGTATAATTGTGTTAATTTTATTGTGGTCGTTAGAGTTCACTGACTCAGATTTTTTCTTAACTATCTTGTTTAGCTCGTTGTGTTCAGGTACTTGAGTGTTTGAAGATGGCAAGCCAGGAGTTGCCATGGTGGGCATATTCAAGTACATCCATGCCTTATCAATGTGAGCGGTGTTTGGACGTTCATGATCCCTCACAATATTGTTACTACGAAGGAGTTGATCCATATGTCAGTTATGAGGAACAACCATATTTTCCATACCATCCTCAACAGTACCAGCAAGATGTTCTAGACATGTCATATTTCTTTGGAAGTGAAGAGTTTCAACATCAACAACCTACTCCTACTTTTCAGTCAGATGAGGTTGATGATTTGAAGGAGATTAGGATACTTGCAGAGAGTCATGAGAAGTCTCTCAAATCTATGAAGACACTAGTTGCTCAAGTTTTGAGTGTCTTGGAACAAGAGAAACAACAATCCATACGAGAGGCAATTCCAGAAAATAACGATGACTTGGAGCAAGGTACTGCATGAATAATCGAAGAAGACAAATTCCAAGAGGAGGTGAGTGTTCACAAGCCATGTGAGGAATTTGATCAAGCTAGTGAGGTGGATGATTTGGAAAGGGCACAATTTGAGACAAACATTGATGAGCTGCACAAATTTCAAGAATTGGTATGTGCTTACCAAGAGGACACTAATGAGCTACGCAAATTTCAAGAATTGGTAGGTGCGAACCAAGAGGATGAAGAACATGGGAAAGATGCAGGTCTTCTACTTGTCTCAGAGTTTAAAGATGGAGGTAGCGCATTAGAGCCAATGGAGGAAGTTCTCTTTGAGGAACCAAAGGCTTCAGAAACTTACATTTACCTTCCTCCATTATATTCAAGCGAAGCCCGCGAGTGTGTGTTGTTCTACAAATTGACAGATTTTGGGTCAGCAGATGAAGGCATTGGAATAGGACATATTTGTTATACGAATAGGCCAAGCGAGGATAAGGGGCAGAAAGTGTGCCGCCGTGATGACGATGAAGTTTCACGAAGAGATGACCAGACAAACTATTATCATCCTTAATGGAGGCTTGGAAGTAACGTCAAGCTATTGACGTTAAAGAAGCGCTTCTTGGGAGGCAACCCAAGGTATGTTTTCTACTTTTCCTCGTATTTACTTCCATTCAATGAGGACATTGAATATTTTAAGTTTGGGGGTGGTTTGAGGGATAAGTAGTGTATATAATTGTGATTTTGAGTCATTGTGTTCATGTAGGATTTCATGCTTTGCATATTAGTATTAGTAAATTATGCATTTATGTTCGTGTTATCTACGTTTGTTTCATATAGGACATTCTATTTTTTTATATCATGTGAGTTCATAATAGTTTGCATTTGCACTCATGCTTGACAGGAATTTTGTGTTGTTGACGCTTTTTGATTGAGAAATGATATGCTTTGTTCTTGTGCACACACATACACTAGTAAGTTGAAGCTAGTAGACTTATTGAATGTTGTAAGTAATTAGAAGGACATGAATATGTGCAAGTTGATTTAGTTTGCATGCTTTGAATACAAGTAGGTGCATTAGAGAGATTTTTGCTTGGGATTGGGTATGTTTTTCCACCAATTGAGATTTTGAGCCTTATTGCATATTTGTTGCAAATTATTCATTTGCTTGAGTGTCCACGGATTGTTTGCATTGCTAGCAGTTGTTTGAGATCTTTCTTGAAACGCATGACATTAATTGACGATTAAAATGATAAAGGCATTAGGATTAACCGCATATTTTCCCATATTACCATACCATGTTTACATGATCAATTAGTTAACCCGTTGAGCTTAATCCTATTTTTTCGGTGACAAACCACATTACCTGCCTAGTCTTTTTCTTGTATTGGCCTTACATTAATTTGAAATCACATTGTCAAAGGCTAGTAGAGTGCTTAAGGGAGTAATAAGGTGTGCAAGGAGGGGTTTATTGTTGGTCACACTTTTGGGGGAAATATTGAAATTTGGGTTTGGTTGTTACTTGATAGTCGGCATATGTAATAAATTCATGGGATCATGGTTATTGTTTATATTATTGTTTTATCTAGCTCTCGAAAAAAAAAATGAATGAAAAGAAAAAGAAAAAAAAATATTATGAGAGCATGTTTGTGTTTGTTGTGATCCTACTTTAGTCGACTAGTCGAGCGTTTTTGTTGGAAGAAAAATAATAAATTATGTGGGGGGAAAAATAGGGTGTTGTGTATGATTCATCATGGTACTTACTAGCTTTTGACACTTCACCTGTTTTGGCTTATCTGACATACCTTGTCCCTAGCCCCGTTACAACCCAAATAAATACCTTTTGATTATCGTCATTGATGTATGTTGTGTTAAGAGTTAGATTGATACCAAATGTCAAGCATGCTAATGATTTTGTTGGAATTGTGTGATACACTTAACCTTGTTCTTGAGTGAATATTCTTTTGTGAGTGGATTGTGAGTGTTTGCTTGTTTTTGCGTATGAGGTCCCGAGTTTTGTCTCAAAGATGTGCTCTTGTAGGCTTAGCATGTTTACTAAATTATTCTTACATTTGACATGGACTTGTGAGAACTTATGCATGTTTATTGAGTAGACTATGTGAATACTTGCACTTTCGACACCAAGACATTGCGTATTTACTTTGATTCTTAAGTTGATATGGCATGAGAGGATCTGAAGGTATGGTAGGATATTAATTGCATTTTCATTTAGTTGCATCCATGCATTGCATTGCATTGGATTTTGAGGGTACATTCGCTATAGGCCCTCACGAGACCTTACTCGTCCACTAGGGCTGCCTAGGGGTTTAAATGGCTTGTTGCATATGCCAAATGCAACCGTGATCACCTACGGAAGTGGTACTAGTTAGTTAGTTAGTTGTAATTGTATACGCTTGAGGACAAGCATCGGTTTAAGTTTGGGGGTGTGATAAGTGGATTTTATATCTACTTGGAACATTCTAATTCGGCTTAAATTGATTGCTTTGGCCTCAAGTTTGTGGTAGTTTTGATGTGTTTTGCTTAATTGTGCAGGGTTGAAGAAATGTCGATTAAAGGTGTAGTTTCCGTCGTTATTTGGAGTTGATTTATGATATGGAATGAAGAATGGAGGCTAAGGTCAACTACCAAGAATTATACAAGTCATTAAGGATGAAAGAAGGAAGCTCATGCAAAAGGAACAGAAGAAAAAGCTTAAAAATCGAAGAAAAATCAATTTTCGCAGATCGGGACCAAGCCGGGAGCCCCAATTGGCGCCCCGGCCTTGTTTTATGCAGTTTGGACCGGCGCTCCAGGCGCGGGACGGCGCCCCAGCGCTGCGGGTGTGCGGGTGAAAAATCAGCCAGAATTTCTGATTTTGTTTTGGCCATATCTTGAGTTCTAGAAGTCCGTTTTGGACGATCTTACTGTCCACGCGAAGATAACGAGATTCTCTATCATTCTAAAGTGGTCAAGAGGTCCATTTACAGCTGGAACGTTCCAGAATTACTGAAGAAAAGACAGCTGCGAATTTTCCTTTAAAACAGAATCAGTTTAGGAAACGTACTTCTATTATAATTCTGATTTGGTATTTCTTGCTGGGCAAGATGTCTAGAGCCTATATAAACACATCCAAGCCTTGTAAATTGTATCATTAACACAATTAGATAATTAGATATCTTGTACATAGTATAGCTTAGATCTGCAAAGGAGAAAAGGGGAGAAAGATTCAACGCTCGTGACAAGCAACGGATCTAGATCTATTTCATCTTTTGTATCATAGATTTGTTTTCTCAACTCTTGTTTTATTAATATTATTACTTTCTTTCATATCTTGTCTTCTATCATGGTTTCATCAGATCCCATGATGACTAGCGGTTCGATATGAGCTAATCGTTGTCATGGGATTCTAACAGATTTATCTAAGTAGCTTAGTAGTTTGATTGCTTTAAAGATTTATGTGTGGTGAATTCTTGATATCCTCGTATGGTTGTGTTTAATGTGTTTAGATGAGTCATGAACATCTAATTTGTTAATCTCTTGCGAAACGAGAGTGGATCTTGAGATTTAGAACTTGCCATGCTAGCATAGGATAGGTTGATATTATTATCATGATTTGTGGCATACATAGAGATATGATGCTACCCTATGTGATCTATGTGGATAACTTGTGCTTCAACCTTTATGTTTTCAAATTCTATAGAGATATAGGGTCTAAACATAATTGGTGTCTACCCATCTTCTATCTCTTTTGTGGATGCATGCGTAGTTTGGTATTAGTATACCGAGAGGTAGCTTTTACTTGTTTCGTGTTATCCGATCAGATATCAAAACCATCGTATGTATTGATTAAAGGCATCAACTCTAAGTAAAGTAGATGATGAAGTTAGGATTCCATGTTTTCTCGCATATAAGTAATTAAATTTTAATTCTCATTAGTTAGTAATTTTTAGTTTGTTAAATTGTATCCTAGTTAATTATAGTTGGTAAAAACTTAATCTTGTTATTTGTCTTAGCAGTGAATAATAATCATACATTGTTGCATAGGTGCATCTACTGAATTAAAACCATAACCAGATCTCTGTGGGAACGAACTTGACTTCTATCTATATTACTTGTGACCACGTACGCTTGCGTGATATTGTGTTAACAAAGGCCTCATACTCAGCTTCATTGTTAGTTGTCGGAAAGTCCAACTTCAAAGCACATTCAACTGTGAACCCATCGGGGCTTTGCAACACTAAGCCTGCGCCACTAGATTTTGTTTTTGATGCTCCATCAAAATAGAGCACCCAATATTCCTTCTGATCAGGTACAAGTTCTTCATCTTTATCTCCACTTTCAGGGGTGATTATCATCTCCTGCCCCCCGACTTCTTGGTTGCTAATGGTGCATTCAACCACGAAGTCAGCCAATGCCTGAGCCTTAATGGCTGTTCGAGGCTTATACGTGATGTCAAATTCTCCAAGTTCAATCGCCCACTTGATTAGCCTTCCACTAGCCTTTGGGCTATGCAATATGTTTCTCAACTGTTGGTCCGTCAGGACTTCAATCTTATGTGCCTGGAAGTACGGGCGTAACTTCCTCGAGGTTGTTATCAATGCCAAGGCGAACTTCTCAATGGGAGAGTAATTCAACTCAGCCCCGTGCAACACCTTGTTCACATAATAGATAGGTTTCTGGAACTTTTTCTCTTCTCGAATGAGAACGGCGCTCAACGCTTGGTCAGATACCGCTTGGTATAGATAAAGAGTCTCCCCAGGACTAGGTTTGGCCAGCAACGGGGCTTCAACCATGTACTTCTTCAGTTGTTCAAAGGCCTCTTGGCTCTCAGGGGTCCACTCAAAATTTTTCACCTTCTTTAATGCTTGAAAGAAAGGCAAGCATTTGTCACCACACTTGGAGATGAATCTTCCTAGAGCTGCCACTCTGCCAGTTAACTTATGCACATCCCATACAGAACGGGGTGGTTCCATGTCTAAAATTGCTTTGATTTTATCAGGATTGGCTTCTATGCCTCTCTTTGAAACCATCAATCCCAAAAATTTTCCAGATCCAACGCCAAAAGCGCACTTGGCTGGATTCAACATCATCTTGTGGTGCCTCAGCACTTCGAATGCCTCTCTGAGGTGCTTAATGTGATCTGCCTTGAGTAGGCTCTTGACTAGCATGTCATCAACATAGACCTCCATGGTTTTTCCAATCAGATGGGCGAATATTTTATTCACCAGTCGTTGGTATGTATCTCCTGCATTCTTTAGACCAAAAGCCATAACAAGGTAGCAGAAAACACCAAAGTCAGTTATGAAAGATACCTTTGGGATGTCATCCTCGTGCATCTTAATCTGATTGTAGCCGCTGAACCCGTGTGTCGATCCTTGGTAAAGGGAAGCAATCCTTAGGGCATGCGTCATTCAAGTCGGTGAAGTCTATACACATCCTCCACTTACCGTTGGCTTTCTTGACCATCACAGGGTTAGCCAACCATTCAGGGAACTGAATCTCTTTAATAAAACCAGCTTCCAAGAGTTTGTCCACCTCTTGCTTAATGGCCTTTTGCCTTTCTGGAGCAAAATTCCTCTTCTTCTGCTTTATGGTCTTTCGCTTGGGATCGACATTCAATCTGTGAGTTATGAGTTGGGGATCAATCCCTGGCATTTCAGCTGCTGTCCAAGCAAACACATCACTATTTTCTTGTAAGAATGCTATCAACTTGCCCTTCAGGGGTTCCTTCAAAGAGGCTCCTATATAAGTTACTTTCTCAGGGTCGCTTAGCTCCAGAGGAATGGGAATTAAGTCCTCTGCTGGTTTCCCTCGGTGTTCATCATCACTACGGACATCCATGTCTTCGATCGGAAGTACCTGCCCCCCGACTCCATCAGCTCTTAGCGCGGACACATAACAACTTCTTGCCATCTTCTGATCACCCTTTTGTTCTCCAACACCATTCCTGGTTGGAAACTTAATCTTCATGTGATATGTGGAGGCAACAGCCTTGAATGCATGTCCAGTCATTCCCAGGATCGCGTTATAAATCGAGGATCGCGTTATAAATCGCGTTAAAGAAGAGATCAGTGGTTCCATGTTCCAGGGCTACCATGTAAGAACCCCAAATTTTGGATATAATTAAAACTTTTTATTAAGTAATGATTAAATGAGGAACAATGATTCCGACAACAAGGTCACCAGCTCTAATGAATGGTGGTTTCAAAGAACAATGATTGTAATGAATGGATATTGCTTTGGACAATGATCCTGATGCATTGGTATATGGTCAGAATAGAGTAATTCGATGGTTGAGGACCTGGATAAGAATAATCTACCATCCAGGAAGGAGCTAACGGATCCTTGAAGGGAAATGAGTACGTGCATAGTGTTTCCCGTACGTGCATAGTATTTCCCGTACGTGCATAGTGTTTCCTGTACGTGCATAGTATTTGGTGGATGAATAGTGATTTTGTAAGTTGGAAAACTTTTCACTCCACCCTATGTACGGGACGTGATATGGATGTTTCGAAGTCATATTAGTAATACGCGGAGGAAATAAGTGAATGCAGAGACGATCGGAATTCAGAAATTCCCAATTCTTTTCGGTATAATATTTGACCGGACAGTGGATTAAATATTATTATAATCCAAGAATTGAGATATTAACTTTGAGGATTTGATATTTTGGGATGTTATTATATTTTATTTAAGAATGAAGGTAGGAAACCACTGAGGAGTGGTTATGGCTACAATGTAATAATTGATATTTGGAAAGAATGAATGGAATTCGACTTTATTATTTCTATGTCTTGAAGAATGCTAAAGGGTGACAACATAGGTAAGAATAATCTATCTTCTAAGGGAATAAGATATGGCAAATTCAAGCAAGAGAATACTCTCATGTCATCCAGATCGATAGCGATTAATCCAGTAGTTCCGTAAAAAGGTTAAGGAACGATCGAAAGAGAATACGGACAATTATACAACCCTAAGAGAACAAGTAAAGAATACAGAATGAATAGTGTTTTGGTGGGAATATATAATAATATGAGACGACACTATATAGAAGTATTCGGAACGGATTTCCGAGTTCATATTAGTGATCCAGGGGGAAAATAAGTGTATGTAAAAGCTGTCGGATTCTGAAAAACCGCACTTTTATTTTCTCCGAGAGTTCCCTGGACACTGATAGCCTTAAGTATTTAACGAATGGATTTAAGGAATATAAATTGGAAAGTTAGAATGAAAGATGGAGAATGAAAGTATTAATATTAAAGAGGATTCCCGGTAAACCCTAATTAGAAATCCGTGAAATATTCCCACGAACGATCAATCGAAACGGGTAATAACCGGACACAGAAACAAGCAGAGGAAGCAAGAATCTTGTGCAAGCTACTAGATAAATATCTAGCAACCAAGTGGGCTAAGTAACTAGACAATTAGAGATTGAACAAGTACTTAGCAAAACAAACAAACTAGTTAGCTTATAACCATCCAAGGATCAACACTTGGCATGCAATCTCCATCATCCAATACATCACCACTTTATTAAAGTCACTTTATCAAGATATTATTCCAATGATGCATCAAAATGGATGAGAGCAAACCAAACAAACCAAGCAAAACCCCCCCTCCAAGAATACCCCATTCGGCTTCTTCCTTAATTCAAGAGGGGAAATCAACCTTCCAACCATCATTTGGTCTCCAAATTTTTATGGTAAGTCCTATAATTCATAAAAGTAATCTCCTAGAAATCTTAGCCCCAAACTCCTCTTTTACCATTTTCAAATAAATCCTCAAAGGGGAGGATGAATAGTGTTTTAATGAAAACTAATCTTTGATTTTCTTGTTTTCATGATTGATTTAGCAAGCTTAAGGCAATCCAAGGACCATACCAAGCTTAGTGAGGCTAGAATATACTTTGAGGAAGGTATAAACATCCTAAACTATAGCTTTTACTTTGAGTTTATATGAGTAATAAGAAGGATTGGTTGATTAGTGGTTGATATGTTAGTTATATGTTTAGATCCATGGATTTGTGGTTGATTATGGTTGATGATCCATGAGATGGTTATAAGGAGATGTTATTGATCTTGTAATGATGTTTATCATGTGTTTAAGTGGTTGATTTGATCATGGGGTGATCGTGATAAAGTGTAAAAACTTTGGAAAACGCGTAAACGTAGCCGTTATAATGCCCGATTTTACAATACCATGTTTTGTATGCCATTTTCCATGTTGAACCCCTACTGTCCAGAGACCTTATCTGCCATGATAGGATAGGTAATGTTCTAAGCTTCGTTTTGATATAAAGATCACGTGAAACGGACTTACGGTTTAGGATTTATGACCAAATTACTAAAAGTAGTTCGAATCCGTAAACGAAAGTTCGTAACTGTAATTGACCCCTCGTAAACTATGTAACGTCATGGCGAATCTTGGTAAATAAATACTAGAGGTAAAAAGGAAGGTGTGAAAGAAAACCGTATGTCAAAAGGATCATTTTTCGATTTATTAAAAATGTTCGAGTCGAGGTTAAACGCGAACGAACCCCTAAAAGACGACTCTTTTATAACTTCGGTAAAACACTTAGAAAACGGGCGATAAAACTCGGAGTATAGTATTGGTTCGTAACGATCGACTTTAGAACTCATATGACTTAAGTATGTCCCAAGTATAAGTACAATGACATGTCGTATTAACGAACGAATGTCAGGTCGGATCAGTGATAAAAGTAATCCACTAAAAAGGGGTATAACGAGATAACTCGAGAACGTGTTTCGATTTAAGTATAACTTAACTTTTAATATGTTAAGTGATTAATCCCGAATGCCTTGGCTATTTATAGATCACCAAGCTGAACCGGGACCCGCTACCACTATCCCTTACCGTACTCGACTACCAGGCAAGTTTCAGTTCCCTTCTTTTAGGCTGTTGTTGTGATTGAATATATATATATATATATATATATATATATATATATGATTGCTGATATACATATGCCATTGCATGCATGCCTACTTTCAAGTCGAATTGATATACTTGTTCCCTGAATGTTATTGTTGGCTTATAAGCTAGATAGTTATATATCAGTTATAAGCCGGTTATTGTAAGACCCTCATAGAAGGGCGTATACATCTTATTAATCAAATATAGACCGGGAGTCAATATTCCTTGATATATCGAGATTACCTCGGAGGACAATATTTAAGTAAATATTTTCTATTATTCAGGCGACGAATATTATTTGAATATTCATTCGAGATTATTTATTTTAATGATCCTTACTTCAAATAATTATTCGAACGTAATCATTCGACGAATAATATTTCTCAATATTCATTCAGAGTCGAATTGATTATCGATTATTATCTCGAATATTCTTCTAAAGATGAGACTACTGAATGAATATTGTTTGGATATTCTTTTAGAAAATTATTTTATTAAATAAATATTACTTTTGAATATTCATTTAAGATATTAAATACTTGATGAATATTATTTTAATATTCATCTGAAGCTTGATTTAATTATCGAATATTATCTCGAATATTCCTTAAGGCTTGGATTACTAAATGAATATTACTTGATATTCATTTAGGATATTATTCATTAAATGAATATTACTTTTGAATATTCAGTTAAATTCCTAATGAATTATGAACATTACCTTAAATATTCTTTTCAGGTCTTATTAATTAATGAATATTGTTTTGAATATTCATTTAAATATTTATTTATTCAATAAACATTCTCCTGATATTTCTTCAGGGATTATTTTGAGAAATACTCTGATTAAAGATATTTTTTCATATTCCCAAATATTCTTTAAATATTTTAATTCAATAAATATTCTCAGGATATTTATTCCATACTTAGAATAACCTCGATAAGGTTTATCTTCTTCGATTATTACAGAAAATATCTCGGAGTCATATTATTATTAATCTTATATCAAGAAAGGTTCTCAGACATCATTCTTCTTTGAGTCTATCCCCTTAATAATAAGGGAACCTTACTTGGAAAAATGTTATTTATCTTGTCGACTTCCCGGTCATAAAGTATTCCCTTCACTCGCAACTCGGGTGCTGTTGACTTATTAAGTCTTTGCTTACCTTCTCATCTTTCGAGGGGTAAGATTACTGGAACAAGTTGATATCCGTACCAAGTAATAGCTTGGGAGTTATTGATAAATTTTCCTTTCCAACTAGATACGACTACTTTGTGGAGTCTTATCAACAAGTATTATACTTGGGGAAAGGGGGACGAACGTTACATTCAGAATCATGAATTCTATTTGAACTAAGAGTCGTGTAAGAGGCCGAGTAGCGCCGGTCCATCCCCTTTGGCCCAACCATTGGCCGGGGAGAGCTAGTAAGGCGGTATACAAGTAAAGCCGTCAGTTCTTCCTTCTATCGGTAGTAAATCTAAATTGAGCTGTACGATCTCGACTGATCATCAAGATTGGAACAGCGGGCGCGGTGAATACTCCATCATTGGTTCATCATCCAAATTTATTTATTTCCTGCAACATGATTACTGTTGGCAGAGTTGGAAAAAGGGTCATTACTAGAATTGCAACCTTTTCTTGCAAGTTCCTCTTCTTAATAACAATAAGAATATCTCGCTTACTTTGATGTAGCAGATATTTCTACAAAAAAATACTTTAAGTTACCTTGTAACTTCATCGTTCATATTATACTGGCATCATTTCCGTAAATGCATGGCATATGGTTTGAAAGATACTTTTGAACTGTTACATTATCGTTCAGTTATATATTATTGTTGGTGGGCTATTGCTCACCCTTGCTTTATTATTATATCACAACAACAGCTAGACCAGATGACTCGCACAAGGCGCACTCGACGCGGGCGAGGACGATGAGACTACCAGAGCTGAAGAAGAAGTTATTGGTAGGGTATATTTATTCTTTCAGTACCAAGAATATGGTCTAGTATGACTTATGTAAATGGATGGCAAAGAGTATGTATTTATATTGAAATTCTTTTGGATTGTAAGAACTCCTAATGTGATTAATAAAAATTTGATTGTTACTCTGATTTCATCTCTGGGACTATAACGGGTGTGTTTTATATTGTTGTGTTGGGTTATAGAGACGTAATTTATTTGATGTTAAGGAAAGTTCAATTGTTGTGGACAGAATTGGAAACCGTAACCACCGGATCCCGGACCCCGGATCTGGGGGTGTTACAGAAGTGGTATCATAGCGTACGTTATAAACCCCAGAGATGAGGTGACGTTAAAACAATAAATTCAATAAGATAATAAGAACTCTTGCCAAGTTCATAGTCGGACTACTTAATGTAGTGATGACATATAAAACCCTTATGGGAACTCGTAAGTATAATGATAGTAACTTAGCTCGATATTGTATCGACGAGTAAGGCGACTGACCTTGAGGCATACGAGCAACAACGCGATGATGCTTTATATGCTGAAGATCAGCGGGTAATTCGATGGAGTACCCTACTGGAGACCCGGAAGAGGTTCCAGCAGATAAGGAAAATCCTGTTAGGATAAGGAGCTTACCCATGGGTAATGAGGGTCGCAGCCAGAATGACTGTGATGATTAAGATATGGTGCTCAGAAAAGTGAGTATAAAGAACCGAGATATTATTAAGAGATCTGAAGATGCATGTTGAAGTCATAGCCGGACTACCAGATGTAGTACCAGCAAGAAAGAAGGATTGGAGGAATTACTTGAGATCTTATACGGAAATAGATGAGAATCCTTAGAGATTTTCATCTTAACAAAGAAAGAGCTAGAGGGATGTATGATTATCAAAGACATCGATTTAGGGCGAGGAACAGAGTCCCTAGGAATAGTTGAGAAGGAGGTATTAAGTGCCATATCATTTGATAAATGAATTAGTATGAATATGGTCAGTAATAATTCGCCATGAGAAGGCAGGTGTCGTAGGTTGTAAATTATGGAACCAAATTGAGGTTAATAAGGTGGTTTTATTAAGGAAAATGTTCATTTTATGAATGAATCATTTAGAAAGTAATGACATTGGGAAGTGATAGCATGATTGGGTAAAGTTATATAAGGAAGTAGTAAGCAAGACAATGATCTCAGAACCTACCGGAAGATAAGACCAGTGAGTCAAGATGAACTCGTAATGAGACTACTGCCAGAGACTGAGTATAGAGTTAATTCAACTCAGTTAAACGATGAACCAGAAACGTTAGATGCATGTGATTCAGAGGAATATTAAATTCCTTCTTCTCTTTGAATGGATTATAGTAGTTACCTTAAGTTTACTCCGACACGGAATTATAATAGATCAAGTAATACGATCAGCAGTTAAAGAGAAAAATGTGAGAAAATCTTCCTGGAGCTAAAAGGTGAAATTGGTAATGACCAAGAGCTGGCATTACTTAATGGAAAAAGGAGACTTTGTGCTTCCAATAACGCTTCGCATAAAGGGTTAGGTAGACCGACATTTGGTAGTATTGAATATCTGGACGTTGTGACAGGTTTCAGTTTGGAACTATTGATTCCCTTCTAAGGGATGGATACAATTGATTCCTCTCCAGCGGGTAAACTTCCAATCCGATGATGATTATTTCGTTAACTATGACTGCTTATGATTCCACCTGCTTGGAGGTTCATAGAACTATTCTTCAGGTTTCGAAACTGGTCTCCTTAATGTTACCAGTAGGTGGGTAGATTGATCAAAATTTCCCTGAGTCTGGAAGGGAATTCGGTGAATTTTGGCAAACCTTGTCTTTCTGATTATTAGAGAATGTCACGGAAGAGAGTAAAAATTGGAGCAAACCCTATGATTTGGGTAAGGATGCTGTAAAATGGGTTAGTAAATGGACCCTGAACATTACAATCGACGGTAGTGATAAAATGATGAAGTGAGATTGGACGAAAATAGGAAATGTAAGTAAGAAACCAGCCGGACTGAGAAATTCCAGGATTGACTTAAATGAAAAGGCTGTTATGCTAGGAATGGTAAGCTTGTGTGGCACGCAGGATTGATAAGAATAGTTGAAAAGATAAAAGTGGAGGAAAGGTGACCGGAGACGGTGCCGCGTAGTCGATTAAGACTTATATGGAGTAAAGTTTTGGAAAGGTAGAAAGGTATCAAAGAAGAAGGCATTATGCCGGCAATTTCTAGAAAAGTAATGCTATTATCCAACCCTAAAATCATATATTTTTATGTGTGGCCAGTTGAGGCCAAGTCACAACGGACTATAAAGCGACTAGACCAGCAATGAAAAGACAAAGCAGGGTTGCTTCTAAGAAAGCACCGACTGCAAGGGCTTCTGATATAAAGGAAACATTAATGAGATCGTTTGAATCTTCTGCCGAACAACCCATGTTTTGATTGGGAATTCACTAGACCTTTTTGGGATGGGGTCACCCGTACTGAAGTGACTCATGTGTATATGGTTGTCCAAGAATTCGAGTAAAATGGAAGTATAGTGACTTGAGATGTATGATGTTAGGGTATCATGAATACCATGAATATATTATGACGGAGGAAAGTAAACAATGAAGGTATATGAACAGGGTATAGAAAAGGTCAGAAATTGAACAGTATGCTGTAGGAATTTTGTCTGAGGCAAGTACCTTTGCGAAGAACGATAAGCACTAAGAGATTCACGTTGAACTCGACCAATATCTTCCAGAACATCCTTGCTACTATTAACAAGTTCGGTAAGAGAAGAGATTAACATACGTTGCCTTTTTGGAAGGCCAAATAGGCTGACAACTATCTGAAAGAAGAGGGTGGCATTAAACCACCGATCGATTATCAAATGAGAATGATTGAAAAGAGACCTTTATTAAGGATACATGATCTGATTGCCAATTATAAGATGCAAGAATTACTTGGCAGTTGAATTAAGGATAGGATATCCATAAATTAAGACAAACCCTGGGGAATGCACAAGGGGTGGCATTAACCCTAATAACGACATTATGACTTCAGATGATATGAGCTGGACTTGCTAAGGCAACAATGACCGGTAAGGATTATTAAAAAGAGTGCTGGAAAGAACATAGATAGAATTATTAGAGTATTGATCAATGACATTTTGATATACCCGGTACCCAGAAAATACCGGGGGAATGATAAGGATGGCCTACGAAACCTTACAAGGAAAAAAGGTAATATTCCGAACTTCAAAATGGAAGTTTGGTAAGGAATGTATGACATAGTAACAATAGTGCCAGATGAGGTATGTATGAAACCCTGAGGAAGTATGGATTGAACCTATAAAGGTTGAGATTATCCTAAGATACGGAAGGAACTAAGAAAAGTAGTATCCTAAGTAGGATTGGGAATAAAACGTGATAAAGTTCCCACGGGTAGGTGGAAGCAATGACTTATGGAAATGACTGATAGTTATATTTTTTTCTCCTTCAGCAGAGCTTAAGGGAGAATGCTTTAACCCAACAGTGATGGGAATGAGGTAGAAAAAAAAAACTTGAGCTGGAATGTACCCAGAAAACATGGGTTACAAGAAATCATTATCATCAAGAAAGGCCAATGAGGTGGCCGACGATCTAAGTATAAAGGAATAATTACAAATGTTCATACCAAAGAAACAGGATGATATTTGGTAGGACCTTGAAGGTCATATCGGAATGGAGGAATTTACATTCCTTCTGATGACTGTGCAAGAATTAACAGTAATAATAGTTTAAGTAAAGATTCGATTCCTGATGGAGTCTTAAGCATATTATGTACCTTAGAAGGTCCCGTTTTGAGGCAAACCAGGACCATGGTACAAAATTGATGAAGTAAACCGTTAAGTTTCCAGTCTTTTATGAAAGATGCATAAGTTATAGTTTCATCAACCGGACCTAGCTGCGATGCTTGAAACTCTTCTGCAATTCTATCTGCTTCACGTTATATCTACATCAAGTTCAGGAAGTGTTCCTTATGGATAAGGAATAATGATTACTTTGTCTCCCTAAGGGATTTGAAACCCGTAGGGTTAACTATTAACGCACTACGTAAACAACAAGCGATGGTGATTCT
The DNA here is from genome assembly GCA_036435485.1 of Saposhnikovia divaricata. Lineage (NCBI taxonomy): Eukaryota > Viridiplantae > Streptophyta > Magnoliopsida > Apiales > Apiaceae > Saposhnikovia > Saposhnikovia divaricata. The sequence goes on from JAZHRN010000131.1 coordinate 22,218,941, forward strand.
TCTAAGAAAGGAGATGACAACGTAAAGATAAAGAAAGTGCTGCTATTGATAAGCTAAATGGCATGTTGATGAATGACAAGCAAGTTTGTGTTAGTGTACTTCTGCACAAACAAGATAGAGAATATGAGGTCGATAATTCATGATGCTAAACGTATTCCCGTAGAAAGAATTAATGAGACTTGGAGGGAAGGGCGGTTGAGCCCAAGACTTATTGGGCCACTTGAGAGTTTAAAGTATTCAGACGGCGGTATTCGAGCCAGCCTTACCCCCAAAATTATAGCACGGTCATAACGGGTTTTCATGTGGCCAGGCCACGCCAGTAAAATGCAAATGTTCAACAGATGATAGGAGTACGAGCATGTAGATATACGACCTGGTCTGACTTACGAAAGACAACCTGTGGAAAACCACGGATAGAAAAGAACCAGTGATGAGAAACAAGGTTGGCAGAAGTAGATTATATGAATCTAAGTTAAAGGAATCGGGCCAGATTCATTTCGGAAAGTTTAAATTGAAATAACGTGATGATTATAGAATAAATGAGACGGAATGCCGATAAGGAGGTACCAAGTGCAAAAAGGTGTCTCAATAAAGAGGTGAAGGTGAAAGTAAATAATAGAAATGAGTAAGAATCAGCTAATAAGAAGGATGTGATTGATAAAGAAAAGGCTGGGGAAGCAACTATGGAATGAGAAGCAAGGAATGTTATGAATGGGTTTTCTAATGAATTCTCAGGATGACAACCTGATAGTGTCAATATTATAGTTATGAAAAAAAAAAGCTAGTAACATGATATGGGATGTCAGTAATAATGATGTCAAGTGAGAAATCTAAGATTTAACCTGAAAGGTTGAAGGATTTCCCGAATGTGAGTATCGCTAAGATTGAACAAGAGTATTTGTCCATAGAATAATGGACAAAGCATCAAGATATGTTGACACGTGAGATTGCGATCAAATAGTATTGGATATAATTATGATTAATTTCTTCTTTGATAAACCTCTATAGTTCAGAGGTAAATTCTGAGTATGATATTCTACAACCATGAAAGCTTTCTATAATCCTTTAGAACTCTTTTCTCTTCTTCTCTCTTATTCATCTTCTTTATGAATTGAGAAGAATAACCCTTTTAGGAGGGGAGGTACTGCTACGTGACTATCTGTCTATGTGATAGAAGTCTAAGTGGAATGCCATGACTTGTTTAATTGCTTGTCAAGTACTAAAGGCTGGCCCCCTTCTGTACTAACTATGCAATATAACAAATGTTCAATTGATCATAGTGATCTCTCAATAAATCTTTCCACTTCTCTATATTGATCGAGATTGCGAAGATTAAAGTGATCAGGAAATGCACAGTACGAGCGAGGTTAGCTCCGAATCGTAGGGTGATAGTGATACCAATGTTACTGCAGGTATCAATAAGGATAAGACTGAGTAAGGGTATAACCCGGATAGTGAGTTGTACGAAAAGTAGCAACGTTGATGGAAAAAGGATAAAGTATGAATTGTAGCACTAAAAGATGTGCTGAGGAACGGTAGAACGACTAAGAATTGACCGGGAAGCTAAAGAGTGAACGACAGGCAAACGACTCTTTGCTTCCTACCTGATTCCGGGACGGAATCCTTTTAAGGAGGGGAGACTGTAAGAACCCCAAATTTTGGATATAATTAAAACTTTTTATTAAGTAATGATTAAATGAGGAACAATGATTCCGACAACAAGGTCACCAGCTCTAATGAATGGTGGTTTCAAAGAACAATGATTGTAATGAATGGATATTGCTTTGGACAATGATCCTGATGCATTGGTATATGGTCAGAATAGAGTAATTCGATGGTTGAGGACCTGGATAAGAATAATCTACCATCCAGGAAGGAGCTAACGGATCCTTGAAGGGAAATGAGTACGTGCATAGTGTTTCCCGTACGTGCATAGTATTTCCCGTACGTGCATAGTGTTTCCTGTACGTGCATAGTATTTGGTGGATGAATAGTGATTTTGTAAGTTGGAAAACTTTTCACTCCACCCTATGTACGGGACGTGATATGGATGTTTCGAAGTCATATTAGTAATACGCGGAGGAAATAAGTGAATGCAGAGACGATCGGAATTCAGAAATTCCCAATTCTTTTCGGTATAATATTTGACCGGATAGTGGATTAAATATTATTATAATCCAAGAATTGAGATATTAACTTTGAGGATTTGATATTTTGGGATGTTATTATATTTTATTTAAGAATGAAGGTAGGAAACCACTGAGGAGTGGTTATGGCTACAATGTAATAATTGATATTTGGAAAGAATTAATGGAATTCGACTTTATTATTTCTATGTCTTGAAGAATGCTAAAGGGTGACAACATAGGTAAGAATAATCTATCTTCTAAGGGAATAAGATATGGCAAATTCAAGCAAGAGAATACTCTCATGTCATCCAGATCGATAGCGATTAATCCAGTAGTTCCGTAAAAAGGTTAAGGAACGATCGAAAGAGAATACGGACAATTATACAACCCTAAGAGAACAAGTAAAGAATACAGAATGAATAGTGTTTTGGTGGGAATATATAATAATACGAGACGACACTATATAGAAGTATTCGGAACGGATTTCCGAGTTCATATTAGTGATCCAGGGGGAAAATAAGTGTATGTAAAAGCTGTCGGATTCTGAAAAACCGCACTTTTATTTTCTCCGAGAGTTCCCTGGACACTGATAGCCTTAAGTATTTAACGAATGGATTTAAGGAATATAAATTGGAAAGTTAGAATGAAAGATGGAGAATGAAAGTATTAATATTAAAGAGGATTCCCGGTAAACCCTAATTAGAAATCCGTGAAATATTCCCACGAACGATCAATCGAAACGGGTAATAACCGGACACAGAAACAAGCAGAGGAAGCAAGAATCTTGTGCAAGCTACTAGATAAATATCTAGCAACCAAGTGGGCTAAGTAACTAGACAATTAGAGATTGAACAAGTACTTAGCAAAACAAACAAACTAGTTAGCTTATAACCATCCAAGGATCAACACTTGGCATGCAATCTCCATCATCCAATACATCACCACTTTATTAAAGTCACTTTATCAAGATATTATTCCAATGATGCATCAAAATGGATGAGAGCAAACCAAACAAACCAAGCAAAACCCCCCCTCCAAGAATACCCCATTCGGCTTCTTCCTTAATTCAAGAGGGGAAATCAACCTTCCAACCATCATTTGGTCTCCAAAATTTTTATGGTAAGTCCTATAATTCATAAAAGTAATCTCCTAGAAATCTTAGCCCCAAACTCCTCTTTTACCATTTTCAAATAAATCCTCAAAGGGGAGGATGAATAGTTTTTTAATGAAAACTAATCTTTGATTTTCTTGTTTTCATGATTGATTTAGCAAGCTTAAGGCAATCCAAGGACCATACCAAGCTTAGTGAGGCTAGAATATACTTCGAGGAAGGTATAAACATCCTAAACTATAGCTTTTACTTTGAGTTTATATGAGTAATAAGAAGGATTGGTTGATTAGTGGTTGATATGTTAGTTATACGTTTAGATCCATGGATTTGTGGTTGATTATGGTTGATGATCCATGAGATGGTTATAATGAGATGTTATTGATCTTGTCATGATGTTTATCATGTGTTTAAGTGGTTGATTTGATCATGGGGTGATCGTGATAAAGTGTAAAAACTTTGGAAAACGCGTAAACGTAGCCGTTATAATGCCCGATTTTACAATACCATGTTTTGTATGCCATTTTCCATGTCAAACCCCTACTGTCCAGAGACCTTATCTGCCATGATAGGATAGGTAATGTTCTAAGCTTCGTTTTGATATAAAGATCACGTGAAACGGACTTACGGTTTAGGATTTATGACCAAATTACTAAAAGTAGTTCGAATCCGTAAACGAAAGTTCGTAACTGTAATTGACCCCTCGTAAACTATGTAACGTCATGGCGAATCTTGGTAAATAAATAATAGAGGTAAAAAGGAAGGTGTGAAAGAAAACCGTATGTCAAAAGGATCATTTTTCGATTTATTAAAAATGTTCGAGTCGAGGTTAAACGCGAACGAACCCCTAAAAGACGACTCTTTTATAACTTCGGTAAAACACTTAGAAAACGGGCGATAAAACTCGGAGTATAGTATTGGTTCGTAACGATCGACTTTAGAACTCATATGACTTAAGTATGTCCCAAGTATAAGTACAATGACATGTCGTATTAACGAACGAATGGCGGGTCGGATCAGTGATAAAAGTAATCCACTAAAAAGGGGTATAACGAGATAACTCGAGAACGTGTTTCGATTTAAGTATAACTTAACTTTTAATATGTTAAGTGATTAATCCCGAATGCCTTGGCTATTTATAGATCACCAAGCTGAACCAGGACCCGCTACCACTACCCCTTACCGTACTCGACTACCAGGCAAGTTTCAATTCCCTTCTTTTAGGCTGTTGTTGTGATTGAATAAATATATATATATATATGATTGCTGATATACATATGCCATTGCATGCATGCCTACTTTCAAGTCGAATTGATATACTTGTTCCCTGAATGTTATTGTTGGCTTATAAGCTAGATAGTTATATATCAGTTATAAGCCGGTTATTGTAAGACCCTCATAGAAGGGCGTATACATCTTATTAATCAAATATAGACCGGGAGTCAATATTCCTTGATATATCGAGATTACCTCGGAGGACAATATTTAAGTAAATATTTTCTATTATTCAGGCGACGAATATTATTTGAATATTCGTTCGTGATTATTTATTTTAATGATCCTTACTTCAAATAATTATTCGAACGTAATCATTCGACGAATAATATTTCTCAATATTCATTCAGAGTCGAATTGATTATCAATTATTATCTCGAATATTCTTCTAAAGATGAGACTACTGAATGAATATTGTTTGGATATTCTTTTAGAAAATTATTTTATTAAATAAATATTACTTTTGAATATTCATTTAAGATATTAAATACTTGATGAATATTATTTTAATATTCATCTGAAGCTTGATTTAATTATCGAATATTACTTTTGAATATTACTTTTGAATATTACTTTTGAATATTACTTTTGAATATTACTTTTGAATATTACTTTTGAATATTACTTTTGAATATTCATTAAATGAATATTACTTTTGAATATTCATTTAAATTCCTAATTAATTATGAACATTACCTTAAATATTCTTTTCAGGTCTTATTAATTAATGAATATTGTTTTGAATATTCATTTAAATATTTATTTATTCAATAAACATTCTCCTGATATTTCTTCAGGGATTATTTTGAGAAATACTCTGATTAAAGATATTTTTTCATATTCCCAAATATTCTTTAAATATTTTAATTCAATAAATATTCTCTGGATATTTATTCCATACTTAGAATAACCTCGATAAGGTTTATCTTCTTCGATTATTACAGAAAATATCTCGGAGTCATATTATTATTAATCTTATATCAAGAAAGGTTCTCAGACATCATTCTTCTTTGAGTCTATCCCCTTAATAATAAGGGAACCTTACTTGGAAAATGTTTTTTATCTTGTCGACTTCCCGGTCATAAAGTATTCCCTTCACTCGCAACTCGGGTGCTGTTGACTTATTAAGTCGTTGCTTACCTTCTCATCTTTCGAGGGGTAAGATTACTGGAACAAGTTGATATCCGTACCAAGTAATAGCTTGGGAGTTATTGATAAATTTTCCTTTCCAACTAGATACGACTACTTTGTGGAGTTTTATCAACAAGTATTATACTTGGGGAAAGGGGGACGAACGTTACATTCAGAATCATGAATTCTATTTGAACTAGGAGTCGTGTAAGAGGCCGAGTAGCGCCGGTCCATCCCCTTTGGCCCAACCGTTGGCCGGGGAGAGCTAGTAAGGCGGTATACAAGTAAAGCCGTCAGTTCTTCCTTGTACCGGTAGTAAATCTAAATTGAGCTGTACGATCTCGACTGATCATCAAGATTGGAACAGCGGGCGCGGTGAATACTCCATCATTGGTTCATCATCCAAATTTATTTATTTCCTACAACATGATTACTGTTGGCAGAGTTGGAAAAAGGGTCATTACTGGAATTGCAACCTTTTCTTGCAAGTTCCTCTTCTTAATAACAATAAGAATATCTCGCTTACTTTGATGTAGCAGATATTTCTACAAAAAAATACTTTAAGTTACCTTGTAACTTCATCGTTCATATTATACTGGCATCATTTCCGTAAATGCATGGCATATGGTTTGAAAGATACTTTTGAACTGTTACATTATCGTTCAGTTATATATTATTGTTGGTGGGCTATTGCTCACCCTTGCTTTATTATTATATCACAACAACAGCTAGACCAGATGACTCGCACAAGGCGCACTCGACGCGGGCGAGGACGATGAGACTACCAGAGCTGAAGAAGAAGCTATTGGTAGGGTATATTTATTCTTTCAGTACCAAGAATATGGTCTAGTATGACTTATGTAAATGGATGGCAAAGAGTATGTATTTATATTGAAATTCTTTTGGATTGTAAGAACTCCTAATGTGATTAATAAAAATTTGATTGTTACTCTGATTTCATCTCTGGGACTATAACGGGTGTGTTTTATATTGTTGTGTTGGGTTATAGAGACGTAATTTATTTGATGTTAAGGAAAGTTCAATTGTTGTGGACAGAATTGGAAACCGTAACCATCGGATCCCGGACCCCGGATCTGGGGGTGTTACATACCATGGCCACCTTATTTTCCAGATCAGTGATATTCAACGTCTCCTTGGTGAATCGCTTGAGGTAATCCCTTAAATTCTCGTTCTTCCCCTGCACCACATACATGAGGGATGCAGAACTTTTTTCATGAACTCTCCCACTAATGAACTGGCTAACAAAGGTGCCACACAGCTCCTTAAAAGAGCCAATTGAGTTTGCAGGTAGGCGGCTATACCACCTTTGAGCCATGCCCGACAGGGTTTGAGGGAATGCCGCAACAGCAGTGCGTTTGAGAATGTCCTAACATGGTTTGCGGGGTCGCCCGTTCCATCATAAGCCTTAATCGTTGGCATCTTGAACTTCCTTGAGATGCGGGCATTCATTACCTCTTCAGTAAACGGAGGTGTGGGATCATCAGGATCCCCAAGTGGCATCAGATCCTTGGGGTTACTTCTGGGGGTCTCCACCCTTGTCGATTTTTCAGTTGGGGCTTCGGCCCTTCGCTGTCTCCTTGAAGGCCTCTCCAAATTTATAATGGGAATCCTCCTTGTAACTAGAGGAGGTCGAATCAGACTTCGCCTTGCTTGCTCCCTAGCAATATCATCCTTCAACCTTTGGATCTCAGCCTCATCAGCCTTAATCCTTTCCACAATCGTTTGTGGAGGTCCATCATGGATTGTTTGGGACCTCCTTCGAGGTTCTCTACTAGCACGTCGCCTCCTTGGGGCTTCTTCGCGATCATCATCGTCATCCTCAGATGTCGAATCATCAGTATAGGGGTCGGAGTAGTCATCGTACTCTCGATCTCGGATCTGTAAGGCATGACCGCTAGGTCCAAGTTCCTTTTGTCGAGGGGGATAATTAGGCAGCCCATACATCGGGTTGGTATTCAAGGGGAGATCCGTAGTGTGGATCTGTACCCCCGGGGGTAGCGTACGATCAACGTTACCAAGAGGAGAAACCACCATCTGAAGGGGGTTAGTTTCTTGGCTTTGAGGGATAATCACAGGTAAAGTTCCCTCAACATGGGGAATCGTCCCTGAGGGTTGAGAGGCTAGAGGTTGAATGACCATCCCTGTTGATGGGGGTAATTGTCCTTCTTCAGCGGTGATAAGCGGATCAGAGGTGGCAGGTGGAGCAGAGCTAAGGGTATGGCCTCAATCGATGTTGTTCTTCGTGTTTGAACCATGGTTGATGTTGTCTTCCCACAGACGGCGCCAAATGTTGTGGAATAAAAACTAGGTTACGATTTGTAATTAATGCTAGGGTGGTTGAGCTTCGAGCTTTAATGGCAGTTTCCGTGTTCGAGAATAATCGGTCCTCACAGAGTGCCTACGTATCTCGTTATTGAGAATCAAGCCAAAAAATGTAGTTCTGAGATGAGGGGTCTGGCCCTTTATATAGGCTGAGAAGCCCTAGAATTATGGTAGGAGTCAGAGACTTGGTGGACAAGTCTTCCTTGAGGAAGGTTCCAGAACTATTCCTTGTAGGAATCAGTTTCCATATCGAATTGGATGCCTTGGCGGCTAAGTCTGATGGAGATAATATCCTTATCCAACTCTTATTGCTAAGCTGTTTATTTCCCCCAATATTAATTACGAAATTAATATTGTAAATAGGGTTTGGGCCCATCTGGTGGGCCCCACGTTTGGACTATTCTGGGTCTAATTAATGCCACATTAAATGTGTCTTTAGGGCTTACTTTTAGCCCATATCAATTATATATAAAAAATATTTAAATAAAACTCATATATGATATATAAAAATTTAATATTTAATTTTTTATACAAGAAAAAGAAAATTTTAAAAATAAATTATGGAACTATCCTTAAAATACCGAACACCCTTTCAACAATGTAAACAATTGGATGGGACGGAGGGAATATGTTTAAGGGATTAAAGGAAGGTCTTAATCAAATTTTTTTTTATTACTATTTTAACACTGTTATTAGTTATGTATGCCTAAATTGTTAGAAATTGAATAGTTAAAATGTAGCGAATAGTTGCAACAGTGGATTATTACTCGCTCTATCTCATCCATTTATTTATACTTTACTTTTTTAAATATTTTTATGAATTCTTTATATTCTAAAAATGAATAAATATAATAAAGTTTTAGAATATAATAATTAACTTTATTGTTCAATTGTAAAGTTTTTCGTACTTTGCACCCCTTATATTTAGGTGTTTTTTCATTTTGATTTCATACTTTAATTGGTAACACTTTATAATTAAAATCTTAATTATCCTCACACTTTACACCCTTTTGACGGCCTTCCGTCAAGTCAAGCCTTTAACGTTAAATAACGAGGGTAAATTAGTCTTTTTATGTACAATTACACAGCACTTTGCACCCCTTATTTTTGGATGTTTTTTTTTGTTTTGATTTCATACTCTAATTCGTTACACAAAAATTTAAAATTATATGTTTTGGTCTCAAGATATGTGTTTTAAAATTATATGTAATTTTGTAAACAAAAATGAAATAACAAAATTTAATTTAAAACTACCTCACTCTTCTTAGATATCAAATCTCATTCTTATGCATTAGAAATATAAATTTCAATTTTGAAACTAATCGCAAATACAAAAAAAATTATACTTAATATTAAATCAGCCGAAACATACTGCATAAAAAAAACATACTGTATAAAAAAAATTATCTTTCTTATGAATTTGGTAATCATACTGGCTTTTTTATTCAAGAATTGACAAGAACCTCCTATCATATTCCTAGACTATTGTTCTAATGGGAAATCTAATTAATAAATGTGTTTTCCATAGAAGACTATTATTTTCAAAAATGTTAGTTTTTATTAAATATAATAAAAAATTACTTCCTAATTCCTATTAATAGAATTACTTCCTAATTCCTAATTACTTCCTAATTCCTATAAATACCATTTTTTTCTCTATAGGTTTTGGTATTTGTCACTATTGTTGTCAAAACTAAGAAAAACAAAGCTTTGCTACAATACTTCTTCTCAAGTACTCTTCTAGTAGTAAAATGCACATCTGTTGCTGTTGTTGTGACACTTCCATCACGTTCAATATTGTATTGAACTTTAAGCATATTTATCCTACTTATCAAGTCTGGTATTATTACTCGAGCTCTATCACAAAGTGATGGTTCCAACCACACAAAAAAGTTGCAGACTCGATCAGGGCATGCCACAAATCGCTACCTGCGTTTGTAGTGGTCCACGCAATCTGGACTACTAATGCGTAAAATCTAGATGTGCAAGTGTACACAATCGCAAGCAAGTAATATAGTAATAAATACCAGATATCGTTCCTCAAGGACTGTATATTTGTATCAACCGCAAATAATATCTAACAACTTGGTTATCGAGCACAAAAATTGTTTGATGATTTTTATAACTAAACTAATTATAAGAACTAAATTAACCAACTAAATTATACTAGAAAAGAGGGTTTAATGAGTTACAAATATGAGAAGATAAGTCAGGATAATTACTTCCCCCTAACACGTGAAAATCGGTAAAAGAGTTGCGTAGTACAGTAGCAAATTCACAATTTACTAGCTAGAATTCAATGGTCATAGGTTTCTCTCGAAATCACTATGGTATAATTTCTATCAAATAAACTAACATATGTCAATGCCAATTTACTCTTCAGAATGTAATTATGTACCAATTCACAAAGCTATGCATGGTCACAATATATGTGTATATCGTAACAATATTATAATCAAAAGATATAAGCATGCACCACTCAAGTTTTATATCAATTAACTATAATCCTCTTGGTATTATAATTAACTTGTTAACCTACTAAAGTTGATCAGACAATAGCAAGTATTAGCATGAAAAATACTTGAATGAGTAAACCATAGAACTACATACAATACTCTTTAACAAATCACCAAAAATCCCATGCTAGGGTTCCATAGAAATCCCAATTTTATAAATTCAGTTCATAATCAAACTCTCAAAATCATACAAGAATTGATAGTACATATTCATGATAAAAAAAAATTAAGAGAGAATTCTAAGCAAAAGGATGAAGAAAAATAATCCAAGTGAACTTCTTCAATGGCTGAATCTCCTTCCTCAAACTTCTTCTTTCACTCTCTCTCTGCTTCTCTCGTATGATCTATCTCTCTATTAGGTCTGATGTATATCCCCTAATATCTTTAATAAAAGTATTTTTAATTATTTACTACAATTACAAGGAGATTTCCCAATCAAAATTGAATTTCAATAAAGGAAATTCGTAACTGCCTTTTGGGCTCTGTTTCTGGGCTGATTCGGCTGGATTTTAAATTCAAGACCACTTCAAAAATAAAGCCCTTCTCATAAGCTTTCCGTACGCTGTTGAATCGTCAGAATCGAACTTGTAGAACTCCAGATATGGCCCAAATAGTGCCGACTGCGCAACCTATCCGAAAAATCCGAAGTTTAATCAAATTAATCTCCAACTCTTGCTATTTAAACTCCAAGCCTTCATTTATTATAACTCCTTGATACCTACAATAAAATATTAGAATTTATTAAATAAAAATCCAAATCAATGCAAAATAACTTAAATATAGGGACAATATTATGATTAAATGCATGCTTATCAACTACATAATACTTCCTGCATCTGCAAAGATAAGCCATGAATATACAAGATTTAGATGAAAGACACATATTAGTATGTATAGGTGAGGATATATATAAGGTTAGAAATCAATTTTTGATCGTTCCAGAGCTCCTCTTACCCCTCCCACTTAACATTCACTACTTGATAACATAAGTCTGTCAAAAGGGTGCAAAGTGTAAGGATAATTAAAGTTTTAAGTGTAAAGTGTAACGAATTAATTAAAGTACGAGACCAAAATGAAAAAACACCCAAAGATAAGGGATGCAAAGTGCTGTGTAATTGTACGTAAAAAGACTAATTTACCCTTGTTATTTAACGTTAACGACTTGACTTGACGGTAGGCAGTTAAAAGGGTGTAAAGTGTGAGAATAATTAAAGTTTTAAGTGTAAAGTGTAACGAATTAAAGTATGAGATCAAAACGAAAAAACACCCAAAAATAAGGGGTGCAAGTGCAAAAACTTCTTCAATTATATTCATTTTATACATTAAATATTAATAATTAATCTCATCATTTTATTCACTTTTCCTAATTATTTTCACTATTTTACATTTTTTGTTAATATTCGTACATAATCCAAACATAAAGAATTAGTTGGAATGGTGGAGGTATACTTTAGTAGTAATTTTTTTTTTTGAGGGGATAGTAGTAATTAATTGTTTGCAAATTAGATGTCTAAGAGTTTATGTAAGTAAAACGAAGGCATGAACAAAATTTATGCAAATATATGGTTATGTTTCAATTAATTTTTTATTATGATGACATCTTAATTAGTGCTTGAATAAATATGATTTTCAATAATACATCATACTCCATTTTTAATTAAGCAAAAAGAGCATAATTTTTTTTCAAATCTTTTAACATCTAACTATATTTTAGCTGTATCAAAAAAAAAAAATTCCTCGAAAATATTAGGCACATTAAAATTTAAAATAATTTTCCTAAAAACTATTAGCCGCATTCAAATGTACAAAGGCATTAAATATTTCCTTTATACTAGAGTTTGCTATACTATCATGTGTTTGGTTGGATTGAATACGATAAAATAAGATTTGAAATATGAATGACTAAATATCTATTTTTAACTTTTGTCTCTTTCTATTCCTAATCACGTAACTATAATTTAAATCCTCTATTTTGAGAGCCACATCCATATTATTCACAATTTTTATCATGACAATTTTCCATTATTTCATCTTTTTTCTAAATCTTCCCTCCAATCTCAATATGTTTCTTTAATTTTATTTATTTCATTCATTTCAGTCAAATATAACATAAGATTATAATGTTTAACGTATCATACACATCTCAAGTTTTTTTTGGAATTATAATTTAAACTAATACTTTGAAAAAACAATTTAAAATACTACAAATTTAGTGTATAAATTTTCATAAAGAAAATAAATAAATATTTATTATACACATAATTACAAAGCATTTGAAATTTGAGATGTATCAAAAAGTCAAGATTAAAGGTAGCAAGTAGGTAATATTCATTTATTACATTTACAATTATAGCTTATATTAGTTCGCTTACCCTTAAAAAAATAGCACAACCAGAATGACAAGAATTATGTCAACAAACTCCCCAATTTCTTTGTGGACTTGCATTTTCATTATATTTCTTCTTTCCCGGAGATGTTTTGCAAAACTCCATGTAGAGATTTACAATTATCTTCCCAGTAACGTACCTGCCTTGACCCTTCATTGTCAATCCAAGGATAATGATTTAGGGTTCCACACTCTCCCTTTAAATCAATTGTATACTTGGAGTTTTCGAATGAATTTTTGACAAACGACTCTATTTTTTGTCACTTTTGGTGGGGTGGGAAACAAACGTCATTCGATGTTTTTGATAATAAGCTTTATACACTTGTAGGTGATAGTAATTTTTTTACGTATCAAGTTAGAGCTGATGGATTTTATTTCTGGATATTCGATCCTGATAATAAAACATCTTCATGGCAGCTTATTAGAAGGTGGGATAAGTAAACTTTAAGGGGATAATAAAATGTCTCTTTTGAATAGCTCGATGTAACCTTATTTTAATTTCAAGAATATTTAAGAACTGTTAATCTCTTATTGTCCATTTAACACTGAATCCATAGAGATATGACTAATATACATCTAATAAAAAAATAAAATCACATACGAGTAGATCTGGAAAATTGGGTCTGGATCCGAAAAATTGATCCGAAATTCATGGAACCGAGATCCGATTTTATATTCGAATTAGATTAACCGAAATTTAACCGCATCCCAAACAATCCGATCCGAACCGAAATCCGATCTGATATAATCAAAACCGATTATTGTCCGAAAATCGATCTCATCCGATCCGAAAATTACCCGAACAGAATATATAACCGAAAATAATCCGAAATACTTGATCCGATGATGATCCGAAACCGATCAAATTCGAAAAAAATATTGTCCGAACATAATGTGAATCAAAGTACTATATCCGTTCTAAATTGGAAACTAAAAACACCTATACGGAAAATTATGTGATGAAATAAAATTATTGAGAATATATTTTATTTCTCTCTCTGACTCAAAATATTCTATATTTTAGGAAAAAAAATGTTTCAAGATATCATATATGTATCAAAATATTCATGTATAGCTAATATTTTATTTTAGAAATAAAAAGGAATGATGTTATTTATTCTGGAAAATAGGTATTAAATATACTATATATCTACACATGTTCAACCTTCATATCTCCTGGATACACATGTTTAATAATTAGTATGTTTGTGAATTGTAATTAACTATATATTTTTTTTTACATAAAATAAGGCAATAACTAATAAATAACTAATAACTATTGCTCATTATTAAATAATGGTTTTATAAATAAATACTCATTCCTAATATGTGTATCAACCCATCCCGTCAAGATTCTTGTCAAACAAAATAAAAACCTAATAAATAATTTTTGAACATTTTTTTATTAAATAAAAAATTTAAAAACTATTTTACAAGTCTATTTCTCAACTAATTGAAAATCTTTTTTTTAAATGATTAAGAAATAAAATCCATTTAGTAATATAAACGATTAAATGAGACTTAATAATAATAATAATAATAATATATTCATTTTCAACCATCTAAAAAGTTTTTAATCACTTAGAAAATCTTTAAAAGACAAAATAAAAATTTAGATTAAAAAATTGTCACGTATTGAATATGCTTGAAAGTTGAATTAAGATATGTAAATCAATCATATTTTTTAAAAAAATAGTATTATATATTTTTCGACTTTTGCTGAAAACATCGAGTAATATTGCATGTATATGTATGTATAATTAAATCATATATGGTATAGTGTGTATTCCATAATGATAAAATTTAAAAAATCGAAATTAACTTTTAAATTTGTGAGAAGTGAAAATAAAGGTAAATCTAACCCATATTTTAAAAATAAATGGATAATGTATAATATAGTAAATATTATTTTGCTAAATTATAATATTATACATTAAGCACACATATTATTTTATATTACTGGTCCATGTAGAGACTAGAAAAAAATAATATTAAATATTACATATTTAAAAAAAATCAAATTTTATATTACTCAATTGAGTATTTATTTTCGCATTATAACTATACCTCTACAAACTTACTAATGATATTTATTTAGTTTCAATGATAATTCAAAATTGATACAACATAATTGAAATCAAATTTTTCGATCCGACAAAATCCAATCCGAAAAGATCCGAACTGAATTTTTTCTGATCTAAATCCGAAATTTATCCGATTTTAATCTGAAATCGATCCGATCCGAAACTAGACCCGAACCGAACCGAAACCGGTTAAAATTTTGTAAAACCGATTCTAAACCCGAACCGAATTAGATCCGATCCGAATTGTATCACATATATCAAAACCAAAAAATGATTCGATCCGAAATGGATACAATCCGAAACTAATCCGATTATCCGATTTGTCAGGTCTACATACGAGTACACGAAACTATGTTCTGTATTACTCCCTTTGTCATTTCTTTACAATTTTTTTATTGATCGGCACTCATTTTAATGTGTAAATAAAATATAATTTTATAATTCATTATTAAAATTTTATTTTTTAAAATAATTTTTATAATTGTCAATTAATATTTTTAATCGAAATATCATTCCAAAAACATATTTTTTTTTGAGAAAATCAACATTAAGATCACTTGAAACGTGTGCTTATGTTAACTGTGTGTTTAAGTAAGTTTGATGTACTTTTTTTTTTCCAGTAATATTAGAAGTTATGGTACTCCCTGCTGAGTACAAACACTTGTGTCAAAAGGTCTGAATTCTGAACACATGTATGCAAATTTTAGCAAAAAAACATTTCAAGGCGAAGAAAAGATTGAATCTTTAAAAAAATTTCCACAGAGAATTTTTAATATCGATCAAATGCACAAACAAGATTACACGCGTAAAAATAAAAGGGGACATCCCATTCATTTTGCATTGAAGTATGTTGCAGATTATGAGGTAGTTAATTTTTATATGGCTCCCGATCCATGACAAACATATGCGAGGAACGTCTTATACAATATACGGATTTTAAGCTGTTGGATCAACCATCCAACAGCTGTGATTTAAAAAAAATCAACATCGTATTGCATAAACTTTCTGCGGTACGGTGTAATTACATTTATGCCCCCACCTCCCGTACCGCAGAAAATTTCTGCGGTCTGGTCCTGTTCCCTTATCCCCAAACAGATTGCTGCTTCCTCTCTCATTCCACAAAAAACATGTATCACAATTCTCTCTGCCGACAGCCAAGGTCCTAAAAAAAATTCCGAGATCTTCATCAATTTTGAGGTAATCTTTGTCCCTATTATTCTTGTTATTTACTATGGCGGATAGGTTATTTGCTCGTATGTTTGGTGGGAAAAATAAAAAAGATAATGAAAAAAAAGAAAAAATTGGAAATTCATTGCATCTTGATGATTTAAGTATGAATGATGTTTTGGATGCAAGTAGTGATGAGCCTAGCACCCCCAAATTTGTTAATAATGATGAGTTCATTAATGTTGATGAAAATAATGAATTTGGTAATATTGAGGAAGATGATGATTTAGATAGTGAAAATGAAAACGAGGAAAATGAGGAAAATGTTGAGTGTGAAAAATTGTATGAAAATGGTGTTCCATATATGCATCAATTGTTTAATACTTTGGAGGATGCGGGAAATTTTTTTAGGGCATATGCCCTAAGAAACGGATTTGGCATTAAAATTCAATCAACCCATACGAGTTCTAAAAGTAGTGAAATATATGCTCGTATGTATGTTTGTAGACTCGCGGGTAAAAGTGGTGAAAGTAGTAATTCTAAACGGCGTAGAGAAAATCTTCCTAATTGTGATTGCAAATCAAGAATGTATGTTAATTATTCAAAGAATTTAAGTCTTTGGGAGATAACTAGCCTTGAATTAACTCACAATCACGTACTAGTCACTCCTACCAAGATGAAGTTGATACAACGGGAAAATAATGTAAGTACCGCTACTCGTAGTTTGATCAAAACTCTCTATGGTTCGTGAATTCGTAATTATCAAGTAATGAATGTTATCGGTAATATTCATGGAGGTAATGAGAAAGTAGGGTTCGGTACTCAACATGTTAGGAATGTGATACGGGATGAGAGGAAAAAAAGGTTTGAAAAAGGTGATGTCCAAGCCGCATTAGACGTGTTACATAGATTGAATGAAGAAAGTGGTTCTAAATTTTTTATTAGAACACAAGTTGATGAAAAACAACGTCTGAAATGTCTTGTGTGGGTTGATCCTACATGTTTAATGGCCTACCAAAATTTTGGTGATGTTGTGGCATTTGACACGACATATCGGACAAATAGATATGCCATGCCATTTATCCCTTTTACCGGCGTTAACCATCATTACTAATCGGTGATATTTGGTTTTGCACTAATGCGTGATGAACACACAACAACTTTTGAGTGGGTTCTGAGCACTTGGCTTGAAGCTGTGGGTGGTAACCATCCAATGACTATAATTACTGATCAAGATCAAGCCATGTCAAATGCTATTGAAAGCGTGCTCCCGAATTCTACCCATTTGTTGTGTTCGTGGCACATTAGTAACAAATTCCCGGAAAAACTAGCACATTATTATTCCTCCTTTCCGGACTTCAAAGTGGACTTTAAGCATTGTATTTATAACTCCTTGAACGAATATGAATTTGAGGCTAGATGGGAATCCTTGGTCGAGAAGTATGCATTACAAGAAAACAAGTGGTTATAGGGGCTATATGAGTTGAAGGAGAAATGGATCATTGCTTATACTAGGAACACATTTTTCGCGGGTCAAAAAACTACTTCGAGGAGTGAGGGGATGAATTCTTTCTTTGATAGTTATGTGAGTTCCGCCACGGGGTTGAAAGAATTCATTGAAAATGCTCAAAAGGCATTGGCAAGACAATTTGTACGGGAGAAAGAAGAAGATATGTCACATGTACTTTAAAGCGTCCTTTGAAAATGCATACCGCCTTAGAGATTCATGGTTCCAAAATTTATACCAAGGAGATGTTTAGAAGATTTCAAGCTGAATTGGTTGAATCTTTACAATACTTTGTTAAGAAAGACAAAAAAGCTTGCGACAAGGGGCGATGGAACGGGACGAAAATACCTACTACTGTTTATATAGGCAAAATTTGGGACCAACATCAAAACTAAATTATGTTGCATTCAACAAAGAAACTTTGATAGGGATGTGTATGTGTAGAATGGTTGAACATTTAGGGATACCGTGTCGACATATGTTGGCAGTTTGGAATAAAAAACAAATTTCGAAGATTCCTGACCATTTCATACTTCGACGATGGACTATGCATGCTAATAGAGTGAACGGTATGTTGCCTTACGAGTTAAACATGGGGTCATGTCATGACATGACCCCAACCGATAGATTTAATAGCATGACAATGCTCACGATGAGTTTTTGTCATAGTAGCATGACATCTAAGGAACGATATGACTATGCCGTCGAGGTCATGAATCGAGAAATACCAATTCTTGAAAGTATGAGGGTTGACAGAGTTGAATCTCATGAAAGGAATGCAAATTCGCACGATGCAACATACGAAGATGAACCAATTTGTGACCCTATTGTGTCCCAAATGAAAGGGAGGAAAAAAATGTTCGTTTTAAAAGTCCCGTAGAATCGCTTGGTAAACCCAAGAGGAAATGCACATATTGTACTTTTGAAGGACATGACGAAAGAAATTGTCCTCGAAGACTACAAGATTTAAATGCTCAAATTGGTCAAAATGCTCAAAGTCAAAGTGAAAATTTGTAATTGCTTCACCCCTTATCTTTACTTATTCAATTTTTGCATTATATTATGTCCTTCTCATATTATCTAACAATTTCTTTGTAATTGTCATTTGTAGGTAACATGGATGGTGGTGATGTTTCGGATGTTTCACATGTTAGTGATTCACTTTTGCCTTCTTCCGGGGGAAGTAAGTCATACATTAGTGATATATCGGACAATGCAACGGATGAAATATTTCGTAATTTACCAGAATACTATGACATAATGGGGGAACCCCTTGAGCCCCCACCGATTGTTGAGGAGGAGGATAGTGAGTTATATCCTCCGGAGGAAGAGGTCTATAGGTCAAAGAATTGGACCGTAGCATGTCGTTGGATGGCCACCGATGAAGTGATGGAAAGAGTAGCGTATAATTTGGATCCCTACTTTCATCCATTCTTGAACTTGGGCAAGGACACCGAAGGCAAGTGGAGGATATCCGAGTGGGATGGTGGATGGCTTGAGTATTGTGATAGGATTAGTGACATTTACAAATTGAGGCCTCGGGAAGGTTGCACACACGATCAAATGCGCATTGAATACGTGAAGGGATGGGTTTCCTAAATTAAGGATATTAAACATCCTCGTTGTGATGTAAGATTTAATCTCTACGATGGATCGATCCCTATAAGTGTCTCCCTTAGGGACGACTCTCACACTCACCCCGCCGTTACTAGTGGTGTACTCCGCAATGGTTGTGTTGTTGTCTTGTACCATGTTGCCGCGTTTGTGGATGTCGAGGATCCTCCCGGGAGCCCTTCTCATTACTTGTCGGCCGGCTTCTCCAATGTGTTGGCTTTGTTTGGTTAGCAATTTCGGATTTGTAATGAATTTATTACAATTTTAATGAACTTTGGTGTAATTTAGTAGAATTTTAATGAATTTTAATGAACTTTGGTGCAATTTCTTATCAATTTAATGAATTTTGGTGTAATTTTTTATTATTTTAGGCAATTTTGAATTATTTTAATTCATAAGCAAATATAACAATTTTTTTACAAAATTTCACTTATTATTACATTTTGAGATTTTAGAAGGTGTGCAATTTTTTGTTCACATATGGAAAATTACAATAAAAATTTGATATTTTTTGAATATTTTAAGCAATTTTGAATTTTTTTATTTAAAAGGATATATTATTTTTTTTTTTAAAAAAACTCACTTATTATAAGATTTTAAGATTTTAGAACGTCAAATCAATTTTTTTAACACAGTTTTGGCACTAAGTTCCAAAAATTAGTGCAAAACTGCAGTTTAAGCAGTGGCTAATACTCTGTTTTTCCCTGTTTTACTCTGTTTTGGGCTGCAGCTTCTAGCACGTACCGCAGAAACATTCTGCGGTACATGCTGGAAGCTGCAGCCAGCTTCTAGCACGTACCGCAGAAACTTTCTGCAGTACGTGCTGGAAGCTGCAACCCAAAATAGAGTAAAACAGGGAAAATTTGCACTATTTTTGAATATTTTAAGCAATTTTGAATTTTTTTAAAGGATATATTAAATTTTTTTTTAAAAAAAACTCACTTATTATACTATTTTAAGATTTTAGAAGGTCAAATCAATTTTTTTAACACAGTTTTGGCACTAAGTTCCAAAAATTAGTGCAAAACTGCACTTTAGGCAGTGGCCTAATACTCTGTTTTACTCTGTTTTGGGCTACAGCTTCCAGCACGTACCGTAGAAACTTTATGCGGTACGTCCTCGTACTGTAGAAACTTTCTGCGGTACGTGCTGGAATCTGCAGAACCTGCAATTTGCACTAGGAACTCTGGGGACTCCCCTGTGATCAACAACAAAATACCAGAAAATCTAATTCCACAGTCATGTACTCAACCAACATAAGTCCAAAACAACATAGTTCCAAAATCTAACCTAAATTACTCCAAAATCCAACCAACATCATGCCAAAGAAGGAAGTAAAATTACAACAAAAAACCAACTAAAATCCAACTAAATATCAACAAAAATTCGGCTGAAAATGCTACTAAAAAACAACTAAAATTCTACTAAATATCCGTCTAAATTACAACTTAATTAAACTAAATTCCATCTAAAAATCCAATTAAATTATAACTAAAATACTATTAAAAATCCAACTAAAATCCATGATATACTACTAAGCTAGTTGATGCCGTTCACGCATACGAACACCGGGTATCCCTCTTGCCTTTCCCGCTTGAAGCTCCCTCGCTATTCTATAACGGAAAGTATCAACTAGTTTTTGTGACCAAGGTGTGCTTGAGGTTAAATCATAAACTTGCAGCACGTGATCCATGTATTTCATCACAAAAACACCGCAATCATTTGTGTTTCGCTGCTTTGGTCTTTCCGGTAAAGGTAGAATCTCGCTCGAGTCAGGATCGTGTTCATATAAAGGATTTAGCTTAAGTTAGAATCTTGGCAAGAACCATGACTGCATAAATTAAAACATGACTATAATTAGTAAGTAGTAAATGAGAAAGAATAATGACAACCTACATAAAAAGGAAAAGCTTCATACCACAATTTCTATTTCCTTGGGATAACAATGCTCATCGTATAGGGAATCAAGAATGATAACATCAAAGGATGCTGTAGAAGCCATGAACAAAATCCAATGAACACCAGAAACACAACATGGAATGAATATGTAATCCGCCTCGGTAACGGAGGGGCCAATGCTGGAAGTGGCAAATCCATTCAAGACCCGGAGTGCTGCATGCCATGCCTTCTTCTCCTCAGCCGGACCCTGTATAGCCATTTTTTTGATTCTTTTCATGTGCTTCCACGCAAGGACAATGGAGTACGGATCCATGATGTAGTAAACTAGCTTCCTCTCCCATATGTTGGCGTTGTGAATAGCTTCCTCCCGCTCCCGTAGCAATGCCTGAAAAGAAACACATAAATATGGTGACATAAAGAAGGACAAATAGATAGAGATATATATGCACTATTAAAACAAGGACAAGCATGAGATTATACCATATAGCAGTAAATGATCTGTCATCAACCCATGCACCTGGAGCTAAGCTCTACATCGCTTTCTCTGATACATGATAGCCACACACTTCCAGTCATCCCTGCAACTTCGGCTTCTGCCCAATGCCCCACCCCCAATCTTCATAGATTTGATTTCGCTTATGCACATCTAAATCCTTGATGATACTCCATTTCTCCCCCTTCATTCTTCGGGTTGGTATTTTTGAAGGCCTACTAGATGAGGTGGTAGCACTAGGAATGGGAGGCTCAGACATATGTTGGGATGGCTGTGTCATATCAATGACATCTTGCGAAGGAATGGCTGCAACACTAGCATCGGGATCTTATTCATACACTGAAAGTGGTTTAATGTTCTCAAATTTTGGAGGTTTATAAGCAGGTCCTTTGTTATTCTTCATCAACCTTGTGAAGGGAGTGAGAAAGGTTTCTGAAATCTTCCCAAGCTCATCCATAAACTCAACGGGATCCCTAGAATCCAACTGTTTGAGCATGTCAAGTGCAGCTACCATCTACAAAAGCAAAAAACATAAAGAAAAGAAGAATAGCTAAGTAAAACATAACATACAATAAAAAAATTGTGGTGTGTATTGTGTAATACAAATTTAGGAAAGTTAGAATACTTACAACTCGGTATCCCTCGATGCTATCATACAACTCCCTTGTTTCGTACCTTGTTTGAGGGACAGGTTGCGGCTTCCCTACACGTGAACGGGTGATCTCTGAATACCAAGCCATGTAGTCAGCCTGGGATGCAATGTTAGAAGTACAATCAATCAACCCCTCCAAATCCGAATAGAATGTAGCCCACCTCCCAATATCAACAAACCACCGAACCAACCAATCATCAGGTGCAAAAGTGGTTTCCTTAGGTTGCCTGTAACGGATCATGTTAATAGGAGCCTAGGGAATCTGTGGATCACAACCAAACTACCTAATCACCCTCTCCGGATGCTGCCACTCAACCACAACGAAGCATATCAAGGAGACCCAAGCATTACCTACTAACTGTGCCTGTATCATCTCCCAATCAACAACCTCATCAAATCTGGCATATGGCCTCCACATTACATCATCCCCAGCAACTCCATCAAACTCACCCCTATAAAACGGTAGGCTGTGATGAGGCCCTGACAGACGCCGCTTCTTATTAACACCCTGAAGAGACGAATAAGCCCAACCCTCTGCAACCGGATAATCATCATGACCAGGGTCTCGCTGAGGTACACCAATGCGGGGGAATCCCTCATAACACCAAATGTGCAATAACCATACACAAGCAACAATACTCTTAGTATTCTTCCTCGCTGCAAGCTCCAAACCTCTATACAGATGAGCTAACACGGCTGCACCCCAAGCATAATTAGGGATCTCCCGAATGTTTAGTAGAGGCACAATGAATCTGACATGGGCATAAGCTCTGTCCTTCGTAGGGAACAAAACAACACCAAACAAAAATATCAAGTGTGCCTGTGTATGTAAGAAAATCGCCTGGTCATTACCTTTCTCCGGCTTATCATTACCATATCTCTCAAATAGCCATGACAACTTTGTTGAGTATTGAACACACAAGAGAATACAGAGGGGGGGTGAATGGATTCTCAAACTTTTCTTCTGATAAGTGTTTTAGGTGAAGGTTGTTTTAAGGGTTTGAATCTGGTTGTGTAATAGAGTGTGTGTTTGTGTTTAACAGATTATGTAAGTGTGGAATATAAACACAAGAACACGATATCACTTTAATATAATATTGTATTAGGTAAAGAATTGCTACAATCTGTGAACACAAATGTTAGTATTCTCAACTTCTTTCTCAGAGAGATATTACTTGTAAAAGCTATAGATCACTCCATTTGATACTTGCTAAAGAAGTAGGGTTGTTCACTTATATCACGTGAACAACTTGCTTACAACAAATAAGGTAGCAAACAAATTTGCTTTCTAATGTGTCTATCCTATTTGAGTAAACATCCAAACTGCTACAAATTTGACTTCTTAGAACTCTGCTCAGATCCACTTCTTTAGCTCTTTGACTCTTGTACTATTTCTCCAAGCTTCTTTGTAGGCTTTCCAACGTGCTTTACAGTATGTGGTCCATAAAGTGTCTTGGCTTGTTGCAGGTTTCTGACTTGTACAATTCTTCAGTATTTTGTCTCCAAGATTGTATTCAAGAAGTAACTTTGTTGGTGATTCGAGAACTAGAATTGGCTTAATCGATAACTCTGATTTCTTGAATACTGTTGAGTTGACATATCGAATAACTTCTCGAATAAGTCTTTTCTCCAGGAATCCTTGAGATATCGAATAGAGTATTTTACTTATCGAATCCCTGAGATATCGAATAGCTTCTTTAGTCCTTGAGATATCGAATGTAGCTTTGACTTGTTGACTCTTAGAGAACTCGAATGATGCTTTGACTTGTTGACTTCTTGAGTTCTCGAATAGAGTATTAGACATGTCGAATCTTTGAGTTCTCGAATGAGGCTTTGACTAGTTGACCTCCAGAGATATCGAACAGTGTCTTTTGAGATATCGAATTCCTGACTTCTCGGATGCTAGACTTCTCGAATATAACAAACATACTTCTCGAATTGGTACTTAGGCAAATCTTCATTCTCCAAATTCCAACTGTGTTTATTTTGACAGTCTTGGTCTTCAAGCTTGAGGCATGATCCTTGGAACTTCTTTCAAGAATTATTCTCTGACTTTAATTACAGTTACATAGGTAGAATTTGATGCCTTTTATAAGTACTACAACAAGTAGAAACTCTACAACTAGAGGTTCCCTCAGTTAAGAGGTCATGTAGGTAATGTAAAACATTACAGACAATTAGGCTTGTTATTAGATGTATATAGGCTTGCCTCTGTGACTAACAATCTCCCCCAAATTGTGAGTAAGACCCTTAGTCACAATTTCATGTCTGATAACAAGCCTATCATACATAAAGATAAAACTTGAAAAGTACAGGTATGTAACTTGATTGAAAATACAAAGAGGCATCCTTACAAGTTATGAAGAATTACTAGCCATATCCTTTTGGATTCATCTCTTGAGCTTTAGCTTGCAGATTCTCATTTTTCTTCTTTTCCTCAGCTTCTTTATCTTTCTTCTTTGCATTTTCTTCCATAGCAAGAACAATGTCTTCTATAGCAGTGAGTTCCTCAATTAGAGGAGAACCTGATAGATCTTTAAGAACTTCATTCAGCTGTTTCTCAGAGTAGGAACTGATGTAGTCCATTTTATTCTTCACAGTTCTTCCATATTTCTTGTATTCAATAATGTAAGGATTATACTTGACTCTACACAGAACCATGGCTCTTAACTCATCAGCCTCAGCTTTCATAGCAACAAACTCCTCCTCTCTTTTTTTTAACAGCTCCTCACTTTTCTTTTTCCGTTTTGCCTGGTGATCTCTCTTCATCTTGACAAAGTCAATCAACTCCAGCTTCCATACTCTTTCCAATCTTTCTTTAGAATCCAACATAGTAATAATCCTTTCTATATCATCTAGCTTGCCCCAATGCTGATATGTCCCTTGCTTGAATTTCATCTGTCTTCCATCAGTATATTTAACTTCAAGGCAGTTATCAACAATGGAAACATGGTAGATTCTTTGAGCCCATAGGAATTGTAGTTGGTCTTCATCAAAGTCTTCATCTAGTGGTTGGAGTTTTAATCCTGGAATGATAGTTAGGGCCCTTGATTTAGATGGCTTCACTCTTCTTGCATCATGTTTGAATTTGATCTTTTTCACTTAGTTGCTTGGCAGAAACTTGTGACCTTTGCTAGTAGACCATTGTAGTACACCATTAGCAGTTTGCTTTTGGAAACATACAGATGGTTTCTTGAGTTGAATATCCTTCTCTTCTTGAGGTGGCAAAACAGTTGTAGAAGCCATAGATATAGATTTTGATAGGTCACTACTAATTGTATTCACCCTAGACTTAGAGTCTTGTGTTATGGTGAGGTTACAGTTAACAATGCCTAAGGCTTGCTATTTTCCACTTTTCCTCTCATAGACTTTGCCTTGGTCATGATCATCCTTCTTGTCCTTGCTGTCCGTCTTCTTCTTCTTCTTCTACTTCTTCTTCTTCTTGTCTTCATCACCCTTATCACTCATGTGATGTCTTCTTCTCCCATCACTTTTGTCTTCATCTTCATCATCCTTATTTCTCCTTCCTTTGGCTATTTCTAGAATCTCACCTGTGGCAATGAAGGTTCTGAGAATGTGCAATGCCTCTACTTCTTCACCAGTTCTTATCCTATTCTTCTTTTGTAATTTATCAATAATGTCAATGATAAATCTGTGATTCTGGAGAGTGAGATCCTTGGGAATGACCAGCTATTTGATATCCTCAATCTTTGTGCCAGACTGATAGATAATTGTTCTTGGATAAGTGCAAACTTCAGGCAACCTAGCTTATTGACCATTCCTAAGATCAGCATATAGACTCTTGTTGTCCTCTCCCTTCTTCTCTATTAACCCCAGGATAGCATCAATATCTGTGAATTTTAGAGCTTTCAAGGTGTTATAAGATAGATGCCATATTTTACCACTAGTCACCATCATAATCTCCTTGAGATAGATTTGATTTAGCTTCCTTGGAATCACTGTCAGAAATTCGATTTGTTCTCTCAGACTCCTTCTGTACTCCAATGTATCCCCTCCAACCTTTGCTCGAGAGGCTTGTAGAAACTTCAAGAAGGCAGCATCATGATAAGTTTCTGAATTTGCTACTTCTATCAGCTTGGCCTCAGTAACTACATCCACTTCAACTGGTTGATCTTATTCATTTATGGAGGTTTTAGCTTGCTCAGTTGGCATAGATCTCGCGACCACTGTAGAGGTGATGGTTTGTTTTTGGCCACTTAGGGTAGTGATGTGTACAGGAGGTAGAGTGACAGTTGGTAGAGAAGGTATAGGTGCATTGACTTTGGCTTTGCCCTTGCCTTGAATATGAGAGGTTGTAGGTTTTGAGATTTTTGGTTGACCACCCTCAGTTATGATTATGCCTTTCTCCTTAGGCTTCTCTCCCTTAGTCTACTGCTCCCCCTTAGGCTTTGATGTCTTTAAGTTCCTCTTCTCCCCCTTAGGCTTGTTGTCAGGCACGGAGGCTTTAGTAGAGACCCTTGGGTTGGAAGAGGTGAGATTAACTGATTCATCAGGTAGAGGGATCCCCATATGCTTCATCATAGCAGACAACATTAGTTGTTGATGAAGAAGAACATCAGCTGTGATGGTAGCTTGAGTGTCCAACTTCTCAGTTAGAGTTGTTACTGTGTCTGTAAGATGAGCATTTGACTGCTTGAGTGAGCTCACTTCTTTCTCTAGAGATCCACCTTGTTGAATAACTCATTAGCTTTAAAGCCAGACAATGATTGTTCCTTGAGCCTCACTACCTCAAACTTGGTCATATTATGCACAGGGACCTCAGTCACCAGTTTATCTCCATATTGATTTGCAAACATGGTCCTCAACATGGCATTGGCATCTGTTGTCTGACCAGAGAGATTCTGAACTTGAGTTGCTAGATTGCTGACAGTTCCATGAAGCAAAGCCATGCCATTGTCCATCTTGATGCAGGTAGATTTGCAGTCTTGTATGGTTTTGAGGACAGGATCTAAAGTTGGAAACTTGGTAGCAAATTCTCTCTTGATTTCTCCCACTATCTTGGTTGTTTCATCACACACCTTGTTGACTTCTGTCTTAACACCCTTGCCAAGATAGTGTGCAGCCTTGAGGAAGCCCTTGTAAGGATCATTCATGGCCTCATACACTTCACCAGGAGTCAGAGATTTAGCATTTGAACCCAGTGAAGTGAGGTATTCCTCTCTTAGATATTGAAGGGCTTCATTGAGAGTAATATCATATTTCCCTTGCAACCAGGCATCTACATTCCCATCTCTCTCAGCCTCATCTGCTATTTTCTCTTTCTGCATCTCTACATCATCCTTGTGACACAGCAGAATGGCTTCATAGTCTGGGTTTGACATATTGGATGTGACAAGGTTTTGGGCTATCTTTACAAACTCAGGAATCTGATCCATAACTAAGCTTTGAAGTGCTTCAACCGTCAATTGTGGTGGAGCAGACCCTGATCCTGAAGCACTGTCATGTTGCACAGGCTTCAGCCATTGTGACAGAAAGTCAGAGCTAGAGCTAGGCAAACTAGACTCCTCAGTTACAGATGCAACTTCTGTAACCAGATGGAATGACTCTACTACTGGTGTCTCCACATAAGTGGGATGAGTTACACCAGTAGTTGACACAGGCACAGAGTCTCTAGTGAAAACTAATGAATCCTCTGTGTTTGTGATGGTGTCATTAGGATATGCCCCATTTAGCATTCCCTCGCCATCTAAATGTGGTTCCTGGGTGGTGAGCAAAGTGTTATGCACTAAGTCACTTGAGTCCATTGGCTCACCAAGAGAAGAGAATTCTTGGTGATCAAAGCCTTGCTCCTCAATTACTTGAGTTGCAGGCTCCAAAGAAATTTGAGTGTTAGATTCTGGAAGAGTAGTGTCTTTTAGAGTAGATTTTGGCAACTCCCCCTGAGAAATAGAGGGAGTTTCAAGTATGTTGTGCTCTCCACTCTGTGTTGTGCTAGCCTTATCACTCCCATGAGCTGATTCTTTACAAGATAGCGCATTGGGGAGGATACTTGATTCTATAGATGCACCCTGTTGAGAGGATACATCTAGTAAATTGTGTGCCCCTGATTTTACAACTTCAGCCATTTGTGTGACTAAAGAGGTGGTTTTCTTAGCTTTCTTCTTCTTTGGCTTTTGCAAGGGTGACACAGGTGCCTCACTTTCTAAGCCTAATTCAGCATTCAATGCTGCTTCTGTTAGCATTTCCAAAGGTTCAAAGGCTATCTCCTTTCTCTTCTTTTTACTGACACCACCATGTTGAGAGGATGATGCAGGTGGCTCTGTGTTTGGTTCAGTGTTTGGTTGAGGGGGTTGGTTAGCTGGCCCTGGGTTAGCATTTTGTTCTACTTGCTTGGGCTGTGCTAACTCAGACTTAGAGGCAAATGTTGGCATGTTTTGGGGGTAAGACTCAAATAACCTCTGCATATGAAGGGTTATTACAAGCCTAACATCCACATCATTCCTAGTCTCCAAGTTACCAAAAATGAGTTTGGTCATGGATTTCGGATAGCCTATTCTATTTCTATTAATCCGAGGCAATTCAATCAGTTTATTATCTACAAAATTAAGAGCAGATTGAATAAAACGAGGGAAGAAAATTTCATTACCTCTCTTGGTTGAGTTCTTACCAAGTCTCCCATATAGCTCCTGCATAATTAGATTACCCACATTGATTTTCCTATCATATGCCAGGGAGTATGCAATTTGCTGTGCAGGTGCACTGATTTGATCAAAACTCGACTTTCTAGCAGTGAACACCTGTAGCAGAGTGGCGAACACAAAACTCCATTCCTTTCTGAGACACCAGAGGGTGATACAACTCCTGATGAAGTCCAAGTGCTTGATTCATATCCTCTGTAGTGATAGTATCCTCTTTCTCTTGTATTTTGCAGTAGATGATATAAGAGGTTACTGCATTCTTGAGAGCAATAACTTCCACAGTGGCTGTCCTCCAAAAGTGTTCTAGGAGATCTAGGTACAGAGTTGGGTTGGCTGAGAGTGCATCCTTGATGTATGACTCAGACATCCAGCGAACGAAGCACTTGAAGTTAGCATTGGGTGCTTCCACATCATTAGTTATAGCAATGAAGTTGGTGTGGTTAGGAATTGTGAGTTGGGTATTTGCCATTGTTACACAGAGAGACGAGAGAAGAGAACGAAGGTTGAAGAAGAAATTTAGCTTTTGAAGTTAGGGTTTTCAGAGGTTTTGGAACTTTAGATGCTTGAGAAATCGAATGAAATGAAATGAATAGATGTAAACTGTATAAGTATGAAGTACTTGAATTGTCGATTAGATATATGTTTTGTATCGACGAGTCAGTCATTCGAGAAGTAGAAATCAACTATTCGATAAGTCAAGAAAGGCTTAATCGATATCTCAAGCAGTTTGTAGCTCACAGCTGGCTATTATCTAACTTAGAAATAATTCCAAATTAAATAAAATATGTTTTTATTAGTGATTTAAAATTCTGAATAAAAATCCAAAAACGTTTAAGATTCAGCGAAAATTCAGCCTTTTTAAATGATTCGACAACTCAAATGTTCCATTCTAGAACTCAGTCATTAGAGAACTCAAATGTCCTATTCGAGAAGTCAAGCAAGTCTCTGTTCGATTTCTCCAAAATGCACTATTCGAGAACTCAAGAGTGTTCCAAATAGACTTGTTAGAGAAGTCGACCATAGACATGAAAGTCATTAGAGAAGTCTGACTTATCGAGCTACACTTTCCACTCATAAAAGTTAATTTTCAATACCTTTTCAAAATTCACCAGAATTATTCAAATGAAGAATATTCTAATAAATTAAATAGTGATAATCTTAAAATTTCATAGAAATTTCAAGCTAATTCGAATATGAATTTCAACATATGCAACAGATTTGAAATATTTATAAATCATATTTCATCCGACACTTACTTCAAAAATATTGAGAATTTAGATAAAGTAAGTGTTTACTGCTGCAACAATCTAGTTAATATTTTCACTTAGCCAGATTCCGAAGAATTCAGCATTCCAATCTCACTAACCAACCTTGTGAAGGTGGCTTCATCCAATGGCTTAGTGAATATATCAACTAATTGTTTATCTGTAGGGACATAATGCAACTCAATGGTTCCATTAGTTGCATGCTCCCTAATGAAATGATATCTGATGTCAATGTGCTTTGTCCTAGAATGATTTACAGGATTGGAAACTATAGAGATTGCACTTGTGTTGTCACACATGATTGGAATTCTTTCCAACACAAGTCCATAATCTCTAAGCTGATTTCTAATTCAAAGCACTTGAGCACAACAACTTCCAGCAGCTATGTATTCAGCCTCAGCTGTGGAAGTTGACACAGATTGTTGTTTCTTGCTGTACCAAGAGACTAGCCTTTGTCCAAGAAACTGGCAGCTACCTGAGGTGCTCTTCCTATCCACTCTGCATCCAGCATAATCAGCATTAGAGTAACCAACCAGATTGAACCCTGTGTCCTTAGGATACCATAAACCCAAGTTTGGAGTGCCCTTCAGATATTTAAAGATTCTTTTTATAGCAATCAAATGTGACTCTTTTGGATTTTATTGAAACCTTGCACACAGACATGTAGCAAACATGATATCTGGCCTACTTGCACTGAGATAGAGTAGAGAACCAACCATGCCTCTGTAGACTGAGATATCTACTCTCTTGCCTTTGACATCTTCATCCAATTTGGTGGCAGTGGCCATGGGTGTCTTTGCAGGTGAGCAGTCTTCTAAGTCAAACCTCTTTAATAAATCCTTGATGTACCTGGTTTGACTGATGAAGATACCATCCTTCCTCTGACTAACTTGCAATCCAAGAAAGAATGTTAACTCTCCCATCATACTCATCTCATATCTGCTTTGCATGAGCTTAGAGAATTTCTCACACAGCTTCTCATTTGTAGAGCCAAATATGATATCATCCACATAGATCTGAACTAGGATAATATCATTACCATGCTTCTTGTAAAATAGTGTCTTGTCCAATGTGCCTCTAGTGAATTAATTTTCAAGAAGGAATTGTGATAAAGTGTCATACCATGCCCTTGGAGCCTGCTTAAGTCCATACAATGCCTTAAGCAATCTGTAGACAAATTCTTGGAAATGTGGATCCTCAAAGCCAGGTGGTTGTTGCACATAAACTTCTTCTTCCAACTCCCCATTCAGAAATGCACTATTGACATCCATTTGATAAACTTTAAAGTTTGAATGAGCAGCAAATGCCAAGAAGATTCTGATGGCTTCCAATCTAGCAACATGAGAAAATGTCTCATCATAGTCAATGCCTTCCTGTTGAGAGTATCCTTTTGCAACCAACCTTGCTTTGTTTCTTACTATTACACCATCTTCATCCATCTTATTCTTCAAAATCCATTTTGTTCCAACAATGGTTCTGTTCTTTGGTGCAGGCACAAGTTCCCATACTTTGTTTCTTTCAAATTGACTCAGCTCCTCTTGCATAACAATAATCCAATCTAGATCCAACAGTGCATCATCAAGTTTCTTAGGCTCAATCTAAGATAGAAAGCAACCATAGAGACACTCATTTTATGTTGCTCTCCTAGTTCTCACTCCTACATTTGGATCTCCAATAATTTGCTCTACAGTGTGTGACCTATCCCATTTCCTTGAGTGATCAGTTTGATTTCTCAACCTTGATGTTGCTTCATCATCCAAGACATGATCATTTTCATTTCCTCCCCCTGTGAAGTTGCTACTATTCACAGGTGTGTCTTGGATGCTAGTCTCTTCACTATTGGTTGGATCAGATTCTTCTCTTGCTTCATCATTCACTTGTGTTTGTTGAACTAGAGTTTCAACTTCAGTTTCAATCTCTTCATCGGAATCATCTAAATTTTCAAACTTTAATGGATCTCTATCTTCATCATTGGCTTCTTTTAATCCAGGTA
The DNA here is from genome assembly GCA_036435485.1 of Saposhnikovia divaricata. Classification (NCBI taxonomy): domain Eukaryota; kingdom Viridiplantae; phylum Streptophyta; class Magnoliopsida; order Apiales; family Apiaceae; genus Saposhnikovia; species Saposhnikovia divaricata. The sequence continues at coordinate 22,251,162 of JAZHRN010000131.1, forward strand.
GTTTGCTATCATCAAATGTCACATCTGTGCTTTCCATAACTTTCTTTTGACTGATGACATAAACTTTGTATGCAATTCTCTCCATAGAATAGCCAAGAAAAATTCCTTCAAATGCCTTTGCATCAAACTTCCCAACATATTTTGAATTGTCTTTCACACAAAGCATTTGCTTCCAAAAGTATGAACATACTTTAGAGTAGGCTTCTTTCCAGTCATCAAATTGTAAGGTGTCTTTCCAGTGTTTTTGTTGATGAGGGTTCTGTTCTGGATGTAGCATGCAGTGGTCACAGCCTCAGCCCAAAAATATGTAGGCATCTTTGCATCAAGCAACATTGTTCTAGCAGCCTCAATTAGAGTTCTGTTCTTTCTCTCAACTACTCCATTTTGTTATGGAGTCCTTGGAGCTGAGAATTGTTGAGAAATGTCATTCTCTTTGCAAAATGCTTCGAGTAAGGCATTTCTGAACTCTGTTCCATTATCACTTCTTAATGCAATCACACTTGCATTGTTGGCTTTTGCTTCCTTATCAACTTTCTTTATGTGCTCAATGATTACTTGTGGAGCCTCATCCTTTGATGCTAGAAATTCCACCCATGTATACCTTGTGTAGTCATCAACCATCACTAGGGCATACTTCTTTCTTGAGAGTGACATAATATTGACAGGCCCAAACAAATCCATATGAATTAATTGCAGGGGCTTGGTGATTGATGTCACTGTCTTTGACTTGTGGCTTGACCTTTTCATCTTTCCTTTTTGGCAAGCCTAACACATCCTTCTTGACAGAATTCAAGTGTGGGCATGCCTCTCACTAACTCTCTTTTGACTAGAGAATTAATGGCCTTAAAGTTCAGGTGTGATAACTTCTTGTGCCATAGCCAACAATCTTCATTTAATGCTTTTGAGTAGAAGCAACAAACTTCGTCCTTGTTTGCAGAGTCCATATTGGCTACAAACAGGCTTCCTTTTCTTACTCCAGATAGAGCAAAATCACCAGTCTTCTTGTGGGTGATCAAACATTCATCTTTGTCAAAATTTACCTTGAATCCTCTATCAGTAAACTAACCAACACTTAGCAAATTATGCTTGAGACCCTTGACTAGTGCTACATTTTCAATGATGACATTACCAACTTTTAACTTGCCATATCCCAATGTGTTACCCATGCTGTCATCTCCAAAAGCAACCATTGGGCCAGCCTTCTCCTCATATTGTGATAGTAGGGCCATATCACCAGTCATGTGATTTGAGCATCCACTGTCCAAAATCCACATGACCTTCTTTTCACTTTCTTTGCCCTGCAAACACAAAGGTATTACTTCTTCTTTGGTACCCAAACAAGTTTGGGTCCACTTGGCTTAGAAACATATTTATCAAAAATAGCATGCTTATCAACTTTCTTAGGACTGGTCTTGTTGTCACTGTTAGAAGTCTTAGAATCTAAATTCTTAGACTTAGGTGACAGAGGTACCATGCTAACTCTAGGAGGACTTGAGGACTCTGGCCTTGTGTAGTGTGTGTGAATGTTGTGACTGATGCAACCATCCATAAATTGTCTTTTCAAATTAAAATAGCTAGTCATAACATTCATGTTGCATGGCATACAGTCAAGTTTATCACAGAAAGGTGAATCTCTATGTCTTAAAGGCACAGAACAATCATAAAAAAGGCTTAGCTACACTACCAGTTGGTTTCTTGTATGCATGAGTTAAGTGATTAGTGCTAAAACAGTTTTGACAAACTTTTCTAGGGGCATTTGGCAAATAAGCATAATTATTATTCTTGTTTATCCCTAGCTTGCCATTTCTATTTTGTTTCTTATTAGCCACTTTCTTCTCAAATTCATTTTTCCCAGCTGAAACAAACTTCACAAACTTCTCAGGTCTAGGTCTACCTCATACTGGCTTCTTGGCTTTTGCCTTGACACTCTCACTCTTAGAGGATGTTGGTTGTTCACTAGACTGTGCCTCATCCTCATCATTCAACATTTGCTTAATGAGTAAGGCATCCTCATCAATTTCAAATGTTGGTTCTTTAAAAATTGGAGACTCAGTCTTTTTCAAAATGTGAGGCACTTCATCCTGAACAACTATGTCATCTTCAGTGACAGCATAGCCTTTCCTCTGTTTAAGAGTGCCATAGTCAAGTCCAATGGCAGCCTTGGGTTTAGCTTGGTTTTTCTCATGGTAGGACTGCAGTAGACTAGAGGAGTTCTTAAAGGTTTTCAGTTTGAATTCATTCTCAGCTAGTTCATCCCTAAGAGCCTTCTCTACCTGACTAGCACATAGAACCTTATTCTGCAAATATTTAACTTCTTTCTTAAGGTTATCTACTTGCATAGCAGTTAGCTCAAGTTCCTCATTCTTCTTGTTTAACAATTCATTCTTAGCAGACAGTTTGGCAATCTCTTCATTAGCAGCAGTCATACTAGTATGAATATTAAACATTTCAATAGATAGTTGTTCACCCATGCATTTATACTCAGAAACAGACATATCTATGGTAGTGAGAGATGGTACTTGAGAGTCAGATAGAGATTGTTCATCCTTGGAATCAGCCATCAAGGCATAGTTGCAGAATTCTTGCTCCTCTCCATCACTATCAGAGTCATCCCAACACTTCCCTTCAGTTATGTAGGCCTTGCCTTGTGTTTGCTTTTTTAGAAGGGCCTCATACTTGGATTCAAGCTCTAGAAACTCCTTATCCTTCTTTTTAGGCTTCTTGCATTCACTGGCAAAATGCCCTAGGTCATTGCATCTATAACACCTTACAGATGACCTATCCACATGGCTGGTTTTGAATTTATTCTTGTTTGCTTTCACAGGTGCCTTACTCTTGTTGAATGAATGGTTTTGGGGTCTAGGTTTGAAGGGTTGGTTCCTCTTGAATCTGATGTTTGGAAACTTTCTGGCCATGAAAGCATATGAAGTGTTTTCCATGCCATCTAGCTCTTCAAGAGTATAGAACTCTTCTTCTTCTTCCTTCTCCTCAACAGGTTCAGTCACTTCACCTTTATTTTCTTCATCATCTACTATCTCTTCTATCCTCAGCTGACTTGTAGATGCTTCTAGGTTTTGAGCAGATTTGTTGACAATCAAGGCACATGATGTGTTTACCATTCTGCCTTGGTTGGCTTGGATAACCCTCTTCTGAAGCAACTCAAGCTCATGAGTCTTTAAAACCCCATAGAGCCCATCATATGTGACTTTGTTCAAATCTCTTTCTCTTAGAGAAATGACCCTTTGCTCTAGATGGTTTGGTGAAGACAATAGAAACTTCATGTTCAACTCCTTGGTGCTGTAAACCTTCCCATTCATCTGTAGCTCAGTCACCATCTTGTGAAACCTTTCAAACATGTCAATAATGCGTTCTTTGGTCTGAGCCATGAAAGCTTCATACTGTGTGACCAGTATCTGTTTCTTGTTTTCTCTAACCTCCTCTGTTCATTCACATAACACCTCAATATGATCCCACATCTCCTTTGCTGTTTTGCAAGAGGTTATATTAGCAAACATTGACAGTTCCATAGAATCTATGATTAATAACATGAGATGACTATCGAGAGCAACCATCTCCTTTTCTGTCTCTGTCCATTTGGATGGTTCTTTAGCCAAATAAGATCTTGGAATGGTTACAGTTCCAACAGTCTTTTTAAAATCTCCTGTTGTGGAACAAAGGGACCATTCTTGAGTATCTCAGGATATAGAGGGTTAGCACCTTTGATGAACAACAGCATTTTAATCTTCCAGAGGTTGTAATTCTCTTTGTCGAACTTAGGGACCTTCACTGTTCCTGTAGTCTTTGGTGTATTCTTGATCTTTTTCTGCTTTTAAATAAACGGCCTGCTCTGATACCACTTGTTGAGTATTGAAAACACAAGAGAATACAGAGGGGGGTGAATGGATTCTCAAACTTTTCTTCTGATAAGTGTTTTAGGTGAAGGTTGTTTTAAGGGTTTGAATCTGGTTGTGTAACAAAGTGTGTGTTTGTGTTTAACAGATTATGTAAGTGTGGAATATAAACACAAGAACACGATATCACTTTAATCTAATATTGTATTAGATAAAGATTTGCTACAATCTGTGAATACAAATATTTGTATTCTCAGCTTCTTTCTGAGAGAGATATTACTTGTAAAAACTATAGATCACTCCGTTTGATACTTGCTAAAGAAGTAGGGTTGTTCACTTATATCACGTGAACAACTTGCTTATAACAAATAAGGTAGCAAACAAATTTGCTTTCTAATGTGTCTATCCTATTTGAGTAAACATCCAAACTGGTACAGATTTGACTTCTTAGAACTCTGTTCAGATCCACTTCTTTAGCTCTTTGATTCTTGTACTATCTCTCCAAGCTTCTTTGTAGGCTTTCAGACGTGCTTTACAGTATGTGGTCCATAAAGCGTCTTGGCTTGTTGCAGGTTTCTGACTTGTACAATTCTTCAGTATTTTGTCTCCAAGATTGTATTCGAGAAGTAACTCTGTTGGTGATTCGAGAACTAGAATTGGCTTAATAGATAACTCTGAGTTCTCGAATGCTGTTGAGCTAACATATCGAATCACTTCTCGAATAAGTCTTTTCTCCAGGAATCCTTGAGATATCGAATAGAGCATTTTACTTATTAAATTCCTGAGATATCGAATAGCTTCTTTAGTCCTTGAGATATCAAATGTAGCTTTGACTTGTTGGCTCTTAGAGAACTCGAATGATGCTTTGACTTGTTGACTTCTTGAGTTCTCGAATAGAGTATTAGACATGTCGAATCTCTGAGTTCTCGAATGAGGCTTTGACTAGTTGAGCTCCAGAGATATCGAACAGTGTCTTTTGAGATATCGAATTCCTGACTTCTCGGATGCTAGACTTCTAGAATATAACAAACATACTTCTCGAATTGGTACTTAGGCAAATCATCATTCTCCAAATTCCAACTGTGTTTATTTTGACAGTCTTGGTCTTCAAGCTTGAGGCATGATCCTTGGAACTTCTTTCAAGCATTATTCTCTGACTTTAATTACAGTTACATAGGTAGAATTTGATGCCTGTTATAAGTACTACAACAAGTAGAAACTCTACAACTAGAGGTTCCCTCAGTTAAGAGGTCATGTAGGTAATGCAAAGCATTACAGACAATTAGGCTTGTTATTAGATGTATACAGGCATGCCTCTGTGACTAACAAACTTGATATTATTTCTAAACAAGGCTTTCTCCACCTCGTCTTCTGTCAACGGCTCAAACCAATTACGTACAAAGAACTCTTTCCGGTTCTCTATAAGACCACATGTCACAGCCTCACCAACAATCGGCAATCCTAAGATGTAGCTAACATCCTCCAAGGTAACCTTCATCTCCCCTTGCCTCATGAAGAAGGTGTTGGTCTCAGGCCTCCACCACTCAACTATCGCAGAAATGAGCCTCGCATCATTAGCCAACACAACATGGCGGTTGGTAAATATCCCAAACCCCATCATTTGTAGAAGCTCCCTCTATGGCCTTCTTAAATTCCAATCCCGCAAATTCCTATTACCACAAATGCACTCCAACTCCTCTCTCCCACTACCATCCCACACATCCTCGCTAACATGATAGCGGTTATCCAAAATAACGTTCGTTCTACTGGGACTCGGCAAAACATCAGTCAAATCATCGTGGAAATGCTCCATACCCTGGGAATTACATAACATAAATACATAAAAAACAAGTTCCAATAACAACTATAATAAAAACCAAATGAAATCCTCAATTCCAATTTTGACAAGAATATACCAAAAAATTCAATTTATACTCATAATTCTTAAAAATGCAACAAATAATCCTCCTAAGTACACGAAATATACGTAGAAAATCAACAAACCCTAATTTCATTTTCAAGTCCACATTTCGAATTTACAGCTAATTAAATAATTCACAAACATAAATTCAACAAAATTCCCTCTAAAATCCAACAAAATGCCCTCTAAATTCAATAAATATTTATCTATTCGAATGATAACAATTATACGTACAACATCATGCATCGAACACCAAAAAATCGCCTAAAAAATACATACAATACATACAAAATCATTTATAAACACATAATAACACAAAATTGAGGAACAATGGTTCCATACCTGTAAAACGAAGAAGAATGGCTTGTTAGTGTGTTTAAGTCGCTGAATTTCGCCTCTCAAATCCCACAAATTCGCCCCTTCTCCAGCAGTGTATTTGTATTGGGTGTTTTTGAGAGGTTTTAGGGTTTAAACTGCTATTGTCGAGAGAATTTCAGAAAAACAAAAGGGTACGTACCGCAGAAAGTTTCTGCGGTACGGGAGGCGGGGGCATAAATGTAATTACACCGTACCGCAGAAAGTTTATGCGGTAAAGTGTTGATTTTTTTTAAATCACAGCCGTTGGATGGTTGATCCAACGGCTTAAAAGCCGTATGCTGTGTAAGACGTCCATGACATACGTTTGCCAGGGACCCTTTTTATAATTATGGATAAGAGTATAATTTTATGTTTTACACATATTCCCTTCGTCCCATTTATTTTGGCCACATTTCCAATTTTTGTTATCCCACAAAATTTGTCCACTTTCCTTAACAAAGATAAATAAAGCTATAAATATGTTAAAAATTTGTAAATATAGTAATATTTAAGCTTAGTTATGGAAACTAAACAAAAAAGATAGTAAATTAGTAAAAACGTGGATTTTGATTGATGGATAAAATAAGTGGGACGGAGGAAGTATTATTTATACGATCAGTATTTATGGAGTATGGCATTTTCACCCCATACAAATCTGTTAGCTAAATAATAGTTGGCATTTTATATAGCTAAGTCCATATACATAATCACCTTATTCAACCACAATCTATTAGTAATAAAAATTTTAGATAATCTCATTTGGTTTTCTATATTTGCTACCATTATCTTCAAAGCATCTCCAATGATGTTGTTCAAAATGGTTGACTAATAATATAAAATATTGGTATCAAATAGTAAAATTTTTAGCTAACAAGCCTCAATTCCTCCACTCCAATAACTAACAAGCCTCAATTCCTCCACTCCAAGTCTCCAACCATATCTCCTGGTAGCTATTTTTAGAAAACGAAGTTGAGGGACGCTATAACCGCCTGTTAGCTAAAAATTATATTTTAGACTTTCATTCTCTCCTTTTTTAAAGGATAAAATAAATTTTAAAAATAAATAATTATTTTTTAAAAAAATTAAATCTGTTAAAAAATAAATTTAAAAAATTAAAGTTGTTAAAAAGTAAATTTAAAAATTTTAATCTCTTAAAAAAAATAAATTTGAAATATAGCTAACCATTATAACTAATCCCAATGGAATAAAACTCCTGGTTCAGTAAATTTTACATAACCAATTTTATATTATTTTAACTAACCATTTTAGCTAGTACCTTTGGACATGCTCTAAGAGCAAGTCCAATGCTAGATGCTAAATTGCTATTGCTATTGCTATAATATAGAACCTAAAAGTGAATTTTGGTGCAAAAATAAAACTCACCCTACAAAGCTAGTTCTATAACTAGTTTCAAATTTAACCAACTCTTTTAACTTTTACCTAACTCTTTTAACTTCTATTGAATATTCTCAACAAACTCATCTCATCCTAGTTAAATGATGATGTGGCATGGATGCATTTGGTTTCAAATTTAGCACCAAAGATGCATAATATAGCAATACCACCAAGAATGCATCCAACTATAGCACCCCTTTGGAGATGAGTTTTTTAGCACTTTGTGCTATAATATAGCAATAGCACCAAGGATAGCATTGTGACAGCCCTAGATCCGGGGTCAGGAATCCAGGTCGTCACAGTCCAATTTCCATTTAATCATATTATACCCTTGACATTCTGAATATTTTAATAACATTTTATACTCACACCACTGACCCCACACTTATAGCAATACACGCTAGCCATATGCTCAGAGGACAACATTCATCAATAATAACAGTTAAGATAAAGTTATTATTACAAACCCAGAATACCATTTAAGTAGTGTTGCTGAATAATACTTCTACAGGAAGCATATCAACAACCAAAAGTATATTACATCAACTTTCTTAATTAACTTACATACGTCTACTCATACCATGAACATATATAGATAAGCTACCTCAGGAATGGGTGACAACTCCCTATCATATAGTCCTGCCCTTACCCTCTTCCGGGGTGTTGTGCGACGTATCGGCAGCATCTGATATAGCTGTTATATAAACATAAGTAAGAGTGAGCTATAATAGCTCAGCAAGATAAAGTTTTTAAACCATTATGAAGTATAACATATAATCATTTCATAACAATCCCGGAAACATTTGTTATCCGTAAAACGAATAATGTTCCATTATAATATAAAAGATGAAGTTATAAGGTAATTAAATAGATTATCTCCATAAGAAGCTATATCTTGTTTGCGCAGTAATACACCAACATAAACTTGCTTGTTATTCATTATTATATTACTTCCATTTTATTTATAATAATATAATATCAGTTTCTCTTCTAATCATTTAATATATTCCATTGTTCCATGACAGTTCCTTCTTTTCAAATTATCAATATAATAGAATTGTCAACAATTCCTTTAAGAATTTCGGGGATCTTCACTGTAGCCAGATACGTCAGGATGATGATCAGTCGCCCTATTCGTACCTGTTCCCTGTTTACTACTAGTAGAAGGAATGATCCACTCCGGTCATCATCCCTTGAGGAAAGTTCACCACAATTCTCCTTCGGCAACACATGGGCCGGAATAAAGTATTGAATGCTGGACTGTATTAAACTCAGCCCAAAATGTTAGAATCTCCATTATAAATGTTGTTATTCCATTTTATTCTGAAGGATACTTCTTCATAATTTCCATTTTCTATTTCCCACTTTACCCTCTTACAAATTCTGAATAAACTTCGGAGTTAAGATTTCAGCAAAGAATCTGTTTTAACAGAGTTTGACCAAGGAGCCTTGCATATTGAAGAAACCCTTGACTTTTAAAATCATATTTAGTACTTTTAATATTCTTTAAAACAATTGGAAGAAAATATTCTTTATAATATATATTTCATGTTCGTATTTATACCAGTAGATACTTGTTTTCTTATTCATAATATCATCATATATATACTCTATCCTTCTAGCTCCCGGTCGCTCATAAATATAACTTATTATTTAATTTTTAATATTATCATATTTTTTTATATAGCATATTTTTCTTATTCCTGTATCTTGCACTATCCATATCCATATCAAGTAATAACAGGAATCAGGGAAACATGTCCCTAGCAGTATAATACTCATAGAACCACATATATATCTAGCAAAACCATTTTCCAGGAACCTTACAATTTATAAAATTAAAGATATAAGAAATCTTGCCTTGGTCTCTAAGTCGAGTAGAAGCGATCCGAGGTTCGTTTTGAGTCTCTATAGAAACGAAAAGAATCACCGTTAGAAATATATCCCATTATAATTTAATATTACTAACAACAATTACCTTAACAAATTAGCTCACTTGATCCCCTAATCCTTGTATAACCATACCAAAGACATTTAAATATAATGTCCATGAGTTCAAAGTTAACATATTTAGGGATTCTCGGTTTTCCGAACGACTTTCACTAAAACTCACTTTTCTCCTAAATCGTTCATCGGATTTTTATTTTCTTTATATCAAAACGATCTATGAACCAAGCTCTATCTTATCATGACCAGTGGTACATTTTACTGACCTTGACCAGTTTGAAATTTTCTGCCTAAACAAGGTAACTTCTGTTTTAACGAAAATCGGGCATTATAACGCAATACTTTCATACTTTCCAAATTTTCACTCCTCCAAACTCATCATTCAACACATATCTCATTCCATTCACCATGTGGTCATCATACCAGCCATGGTTACAAGCACAAAACACTTCCATATTCAATCAAAACACTTATAAACACTTATATAACCATGATTTCATACTTTATACTAGTTTAACCTAAAACATAATCAACCATAAACACAAAAGAGTAAGGATGTTTATAACATCCTTGATGTTGTAACAATCTTAATAAAGGCTTGTAGTACTTGAGAAATCTTGATATAGCCTTAAGATACCTTAATCTTCCAAAACAAACACAAAACTCAAATTAATTACTATTCACTACTATTCATCCATCAACTTTGATGAATTTATTACCAATGCAAATGAAGTTTGTTGGCTCTCAAACTTTGTACATACCTTAATCTATGCTTGAACAAGGTCCATAAATTTTCCCATGATTTGTAGATGCTTTGAGCTAGGGCTTGATTTTTCTTTTTTTTTCTTGGCTGAATGGAGTGATGAAGAAGAAGGTGAGAGATTTTTGTGTTGGTTGGAAAGTGTCTAGAGTCTTGTAGATATTTGGTGACTTATATATATATATGTTATCAAGTAATTACTAGATAATCTTTGGTTATATATATATATATATATATATATATATATATATATATATATATATATATATATATATATATATATATATGTTATCAAGTAATTACTAGATAATCTTTGGTTTAAGAGTTAGTGGAAGTTGCCTAACTTGTGATGTCATGGATGATGTCATGTTGTATGATCATTAATCTTGTTTTTGATTTCTAAATAATGTGTTAATGATTTTGGTAAGTGATAATGTGGTATATATCTTTGTTATAATGTTAATCTCGGTTGTTTGGTTTTTCATACTCGTTTAATCACGATTCGTTTATCAATCCAAGTTCCTGTGGTAATCCTTTGCTTTGCTCATTTCTAAGGTTTAATCTAATTCCGTCAAATTTCTTATAATATAAATCCTTTTTAAAATTTTCATATTCCTTAATATCCAATAGCATAAGGACTCAATTGAAATCGAAAACCTTTAGAGTCCATACTCGAGAATTTTTAAAATTCGTGATCATTTCCAGTCACTCATTTTCATAGTACAACAATAATATGATTTCAACTTATTCATTTTCCGATTCGCACATAGAGTAATTACATATCTTTTTCCATAAATCAACAAAATTACTATTCATTGAGATACTGTAGCAATACAAAAATTATGGAATATCACAAGCATTGCATTGGACTTGCTCTAACAAGAGTGAAGATATTGCTAACAAAAAAATATTTATCAATTATAGCCAGGTAGGCCCAGGTATTGCCTTAAAATATGATAGTCCTACTAGATACTCCCTCCGTCCCTCGTGGTTCTTTACGTTTGGTTTTTTCATGGAAACCAAGGATTATGATTAAAATAAGTGAAGTAGTGGGTGTAATAGTGATTTTATTGTTAAAATAAGTGAAGTAGTGTTGAAAAAGTGGAGTGAAGTAGTGGATGTAATAATGTATTTTATTGTTAAAAGTTACTATTTATTGTATGTAAAGAAATGAGAGGGACGTCCTAAAATAGAAACTGTAAAGAAACCCGACCCAAAATAGGGATGGGCATTCACCCCGGCCCGCCCGATCCCGATCCGATCCCCGCACCGAACGGGGCGGGGAATCGGGAATTTTTTCGGGGACGGGCCGGGGAGTGGGGACAATTTTCAAAAAAAATCGGGAAGCGGGCCGGGGCCAGGATTTTATGTCTCCCCGGCCCGATCCCCGACCCCCGGCCCGATTCTCAATCCCCGACTCGATTGCACCATATTATAATATATATATATATAGGGTTGCTCAAATGAGACCCTTCTTATAATGAGACCCTCTCTTATAATGAGTCCCCCTCATATTTCTTTTATTCTAAAGGGCCCCGCCAGGGCACCCAATACGAAAAAGGCTTATAATTATACTCTCTATCCATTCATTAAAGAAAAATTTTAAAAAAAATAATTTAAAAAAAATAAAAAAACTACTGCCACGTCATCATTTTTTTTTGGAAAAAAAATTATTTTTTTAAATTTTTCATTCACCATGTGGTCATCATACTAGCCATGGTTACAAGCACAAAACACTTCCATATTCAATCAAAACACTTATAAACACTTATATAACCATGATTTCATACTTTATACTAGTTTAACCTAAAAATCAATCATAATCAACCATAAACACAAAAGAGTAAGGATGTTTATACCTTCCTTGATGTTGTAACAATCTTAATAAAGGCTTGTAGTACTTGAGAAACCTTGATATAGCCTTAAGATACCTTAATCTTCCAAAACAAACACAAAACTCAAATTAGTTACTATTCACTACTGTTCATCCATCAACTTTGATGAATTTATTACCTATGAAAATGAAGTTTGTTGGCTCTCAAACTTTGTACATACCTTAATCTTGCTTGAACAAGCTCCATAAATTTTCCCTTGATTTGTAAATGCTTTGAGCTAGGGCTTGATTTTTCTTTTTCTTCCCCTTTTTTTTTCTTGGCCGAATGGAGTGATGAAGAAGAAGGTGAGAGATTTTTGTGTTGGTTGGAAAGTGTCTAGAGTCTTGTAGATATTTGGTGACTTATATATATATATATATATATATATATATATATATATATATATATATATGTTATCAAGTAATTACTAGATAATCTTTGGTTTAAGAGTTAGTGGAAGTTGCCTAACTTGTGATGTCATGGATGATGTCATGTTGTATGATCATTAATCTTGTTTTTGATTTCTAAATAATGTGTTAATGATTTTGGTAAGTGATAATGGGGTATATATCCTTGTTATAATGTTAATCTCGTTTGTTTGGTTTTTCATACTCGTTTAATCACGATTCGTTTATCAATCCAAGTTTCTGTGGTAATCCTTTGCTTTGCTCATTTCTAGGGTTTAATCTAATTCCGTCAAATTTCTTATAATATAAATCCTTTTTAAAATTTTCATATTTCTTAATATCCAATACCATATGGACCCAATTGAAATCGAAAACCTTTAGAGTACATACTTGAGAATTTTTAAAATCCGTGATCATTTCCAATCACTCATTTTCATAGTACAACAATAATATGATTTCAACTTATTCATTTTCTGATTCGCACATAGAGTAATTACATATCTTTTTTCATAAATCCACAAAATTACTATTCATTGAGATACTGTAGCAATACAAAAATTAGGGAATATCACAAGCATTGCATTGGACTTGCTCTAACAAGAGTGAAGATATTGCTAACACAAAAAAAATATTTATCAATTATAGCCAGGTAGGCCCAGGTATTGCCTTAAAATATGATAATCCTACTAGATACTCCTTCCGTCTCTCGTGGTTCTTTACGTTAGGTTTTTTCACGAAAACCAAGGATTATGATTAAAATATTTGAAGTAGTGGTTGTAATAGTGATTTTATTGTTAAAATAAGTGAAGTAGTGGGTGTAATAGTGATTTTATTGTTAAAATAAGTGAAGTAGTGGGTGTAATAGTGTAAAGTGTTGAAAAAGTGGAGTGAAGTAGTGGATGTAATAATGTATTTTATTGTTAAAAGTTACTATTTATTGTATGTAAAGAAATGAGAGGGACGTCCCAAAATAGATACTGTAAAGAAACCAGGCCCAAAATAGGGATGGGCATTCACCCCGGCCCGCCCGATCCTGATCCGATCCCAGCATCGAACGGGGCGGGGAATCGGGAATTTTTTCGGGGACGGGCCGGGGAGCGGGGACAATTTTAAAAAAAATCGGGAAGCGGGCCGGGGCGAGGAATTTATGTCTCCCCGTCCCGATCCCCGACCCCCACCCCCACCCCGATTCGATATATATATATATATATATATATATATATATATATATATATATATATATATATATATATATATATATATATATATATATATATATAGAGTTGCACTCCATAGCAAACACCTTATATAACAAACAACAAAGAACATCTCATATCTAATATAATTTAAGAGTTCCGTCATAGCACCCAATACAAAAAGTTGTTATTTTTTTACCCTCTAGCAAACCAGCAAAAAAAAAAATTTGAAAATTTACTATTCATTGATGACGTCATCAGTGAACAGTAATTTTCAATTTTTTTTTGCAGACTTGATAGAGGGTAAAAAAATAACAACTTTTTGTATTGGGTGCCCTGGCGGGGCAAAAGGATCTAATAGATCTAAGGTGTTCTTTGTTGTTTATTATATAATAGTGTTCTGTATGGAGCAAAGGCCTATATATATATATATATATATATATTAAATAATCATATATTAATATATACGAATTTCCAATACTTTATATTGGAAATAAAATGATATTTTAATCTTATATGATTGTCTTTTTAGTAGTTAAATAACTTCATTTCCATGTTATTTATAATTATTTATTTAAGTAATTTTTTTATCTTAATTTAGTGCTTAAAAAATTATTTAAAACTCACTAGTTAGTGTTTTAAATTGTTTAAAATGTTAATTTTTGTTTAAAATAAAATTTCCCGATTCTCCACGGAGATCCCGTTACCCGTTTGGGTCGGGGACGGGGAATAAAAAATAAATCCCAACGGATATCGGGCCGGGAACGGGGATCGGAGGATGAGGGCAGGAATAGCACTTCCCGACCCCGAAGTGCCCCGATGCCCATCAGACGGAGGGAGTAGTCTCTAGGGGAAAGATAACTTAAGAACGACGTCGTTAAAGAACTAAATGAGTAATTCATATAAATATGTGGCGCAAAACAACTCGTGGGAAACATATTTATTTATCTCTTGCTACTTGTAAGCTGCCATGGCCATCATCAACTCCAAGCTCTACTCTCTGTCTTTCACATCCCCTGTTGTTTCTGCATCCAGAGGTAATAATTACTTAACTTCCTCTCATGACTAAATTCATCTCTTTATATCCACACACACACACTTGCCTTGTCACTGTGTGTGCACTCTTTTGTATTTTTATTATCATGTTTTCTTGATTTTTGCGCAAGCAAATTATATTATTTGTGATGGGTTTCAGATGCAAATTCAAACCCAAAATCATTTAAGCTAAGAGATGATTGGAGAAAAAAATCAAAGCCAATTCCTCCTGGTGGGACCTACCCTGCTAAAGATCATTGCAGGTTAATAAAAAAAGACTTCATTTTTTATTTTATTTTTTGTGTTCTTGGAGCTTGGATTGGATTATATGTTATTTTTAGTTGAAATGTTTGATTGTGAGTGTTAATTTTGTGGCAGTCAATGCGGGTTATGTGATACTTACTACATTGCTCATGTGAAAAATGCTTGTGCTTTCTTGGGTGATGGCATGTCTAGAATCGAAGTAAGTACTTTATCTATTGTTCAGTTCGACATTGTTAAGTATTGTTGGTTGTATGTTTATCGACCACATTATCCGAAATATAGGCAGTCATCTTGGTACATCTGATTCTGAGAGCAAGTCCAATGCATAGTTATATTTAGTTGTATAGTTATAATATAGAACCAAACCACAAAACCTACTCAATGCATAGCCATTATTAGTTGGATAAATGATAAATCGATACATGGTTGTATATTTGGAACTAAAGATGGCTATAGCCATTCTTGCCACTTCATTAATTAAGTAGAAATGGAGTGCAAGTTGGTCCACTTTAAATAACAAGTGCAAGAGTTAGATGAAATGTTAGTCAAATTCGGAATTTGTTGGTTGCAAAATGCAACTAGCATTGGAGTGCAACTGCTATCTTAGCACAAAAAAACGTTTTTTAGTGCCATATTATAGCAATGATGACTATAGCCATTTTACATTTAGCATTGGACGTGCTCTGCAATTACATGGGCCTATTGAAATTGCATTTAAAACAATAGATAACTATATAATAGTAATAGTAGAGACCTAAACATAATTCGCTGTTGTTGATAGTACACTTAGAATATATATGTGTAGTTGTCGTATGGGTCTTTTGTGTAGGTAGTGAGTGATGGGGAAACATGTTCTTTTTTTTTTTGCTACAGGGATTAGAGCCTGTGGTCCATGGCCGAGGAAGAAAAGATGATTCATTAGATGAAACATACTTGGGGGTCTACGAAGAACTTCTTTATGCTCGAAAAATTAAGCCCGTAGAAGGTAAGTTTCTGGAACTCCCAACTTCAACTAATCAAAACACTACAGGTGCAAGTGCCTTAATATTCGTCAGAAACATTAGCAGGAACCTTATCTCAAATACCTGTCCTTAATCCAGCTTTCAATGTACATGAACACATTTGTTTATATTTCAAGAAATAATTCAAATATAACACTAAAAGGTTAAGAACAACAGAAGAGTAGGCACAATACTCCTTTTTAATCGGGCCTTTTAGCTTCCTAGTCATTAGTTTACTGATTCTTGTAGTCATCAAACCACTTTGACCTTAAGAATTGTTTTTACATGATATTGTTCCCCTTAAGTCATATGTTCCGGAACGTCTATGCACATTTGTCACCATTTTACATCATTGAACACACACAGCATCTTTATTATAGATAACTGGCAAAATTATAGTTCTGTAGTACTGCTTTTCTTATTCATCTGTTGTTTCTCGATTACATACCAACCTGATTGAAATTATATATATTAGGAGCACAGTGGACGGGCATAGTGACAACAATTGCAATTGAAATGCTCAAAACGGGCATGGTGGAAGCTGTCATATGCGTACAGAGGTATATAACACATGTTCATAATAGTAAAGAATAATGTCTCTTCTTCTGTTGATCTAATAATGGTTTGTTTCCTGGTTGCTTTGTTATTAACCATGGGATTATTATCGATTACCTCAGTGATCCAGAAGATAGATTTTCTCCCAGACCTGTTTTAGCAAGGTTTGCATTTGGTTTTTTTATTCGATATTACTCTATTTCTAGTTGTGTGTCCAACTAATAGCACTTTATTCCTTTTACTGTATTTTCCCGCAATCTTTGTAATGAAACGATCATTGTTTTTAAAAGGACACCGGAGGAAGTTCTTGCAGCTAAAGGTGTTAAACCAACATTGTCTCCTAACCTTAACACCCTTGCTTTAGTTGAGGTGCTTTCTATCTTCTCCTTGTCTCTAGCTCTCCCCCCCCCCCCCCAAAAAAAAAAAAAGCTATGCATATATAGATTTACTATTTTTTTCTTCTGCAATGAATGCTTGATGTAGTAAGATTGTACTAAATATAAAGTCTCATTGCAACACAATGTCTTTCATCCTTTAATAGTCTGGTTCAGCTGTGAAAACTGAATCCCTTGTGACCTGCAGAAATGACCAAAAAAAGATAAGTATAGTACGTTTCGTATGTAAAAATCCCCAAGCCTGGCCTGAATGGATTCTATTTAAATGCTCAAGCAAGGCACACATACATCTATTCAGTGTTCCATGATATGCCTGCTCGAGTAAAGGATGCATTGTTCAAAACCACTGTAAATTGGTTTGATTGGGCTGCTTAAAAGGTCAATTGAAGGCTTGTTTTTGAGTGTGATTCGTTACTCGTTATTAAGGGGTCTTGCTTTGAATGTGTTCTCCTCCGTTAGGGCCTAAGGGGTTTCCATTGCATGTTTCAATACTCAAAACAGTTAAGGATGAATGAGAAATGTTTCAAAGTACACACCTTGTAAGGTGAAAATAAGTTTGTCCCATATTGAGGAGAAATAAGAACTTATGGGTTTTTATAAAACTTCAGCCTTGGAGTGTGTAACTTGTTATAACTCATGTTACGAACACCTATTGAGGAGATAGATTTTTAACCTCGAGATATATATACTCTTTCGTCCTTATAGTTAGTGTCAAATGTCAGAAGATCAACAGTAAGTCAGATGATCTACAGTAGTTATAAGTGATGTAATCAGTTACGTATATTAAGCTTATTAAGCTTATATATAGACTTTATTAGAACTCTTGTAAAATAACACAGAACATTTATTGAATCCTTCTATTGTTCATTCCTTAGCATAGCTAGGGTCTTATTTCTAACATGGTATCAGAGCGAGTTTAACATAGAAGAAGGAAGAAATATCAGAAGTTCAGGAAAAAAACACCAGAAATACTCCTGAAGAAGAAATACTCATGTCAAAAAACTCGAAATTCAAAACACACCCAAACACAAATATCGGCATACCACTGGAAAGAGCAGGAGAAGAGGAGATTGCAGAAACAAACCAACTGAAAAACCAGCCGTCCACGCGCCGCCGGACGTGCCCACGCGCCGGCGCGTGAGGGCTCTTCCCGGCATCTTCTGGCGATGTTGCTTCAGAGATTCTTAATCTCCTCACCATTCCGATTCCAACCGTGGTTATACTTTTCATTTTTGTGAAGATTCATTTTCTGATATACATATACAGTTGTATGTATATTTGCGTATATATATATATATCTGGGCTATCCCGAGACTGGTTGGAATCAGTTTTGGTGTAGGCTGTGTGTTTGTTCAAAAGATGAAGCCAAGACAAGGAGACAAGAAGCGGGCAGAGGGTTGAAGAGAAAGAGAGATATGCTCTCTACTTTCGGTGTAAAAGTAATTGACTCGCAGCCTCTTTAAATTGATGGGTTAGTTTATTTGACCCAATTTATTATTTTTTCCTAAATAAAATGATTATATGTATTTAGATCCGTTAAAATATTTAATAGTTATTTTCTCAAGGGAAAATTCTGTTAGGATCGTTTGTACAAGCATATCATTTTAGTTTACGAGTTTGCCCCGGTTATAGATTTTATTGTGTAGTATTCAAGTGGTTGTTGATATTACGGTATCTCTCCAATTTATTACGATGCTACAAATTAAATAGTTCAGGGGGCGTTATTCCGACGAAGCAGCAGAAGTAGTGTATATAAAGATGTACACACAGTTCACTGCCACAAATGGAAAAACAAGCAGCAGAAGTAGTGTATATACAGATGTACACACAGTTCACTGCCATGACGACAAAGCAGCAGAAGTAGTAGTATGTATACAGACATACACACAGTTTACTGCTATATCTTGTTAATACTGAGTGATCACAAAGTCGAGTCTCAGTTGCTTCAAAATAATCAGTTCAAGGACTGAATGGTGGTCATCCACCGTTGTGTTGAAAAGCAGCACTTTCTATTATTTGACATAGTCTAAAATGTATTGTGTGGTCGAAAATTCGAGTCCCGGTATCCCAAAAGACTCAATAAACTCAAGATCGGTCGATCCTAAAATTGGGTACAGTTGGGCGCTCAGATTAAGCTCAAGGGCTACTAGTGTCCACTCTTCAATCCCAAGAAAGGTCTTTCATCCGAAGATGGGATTTCGAGTGAGGGGGCGTGTCAAATGTCAGAAGATCAACAGTAAGTCAGATGATCTACAGTAGTTATAAGTGATGTAATCAGTTACATATATTAAGCTTATTAAGCTTATACATAGACTTCATTAGAACTCTTGTAAAATAACACAGAACATTTATTGAATCCTTCTGTTGTTCATTCCTTAGCATAGCTAGGGTCTTATTTCTAACAGTTAGTTTACATTGTTGTACATTAATCAGCATGAATTAGATTCCTTGCTCCAGCTGGTATGTAACTACAAATAAAACAGTAGGGACGGAGAAAAAGAAGAAGTTAAAGAAGTACAAGTACAATGGCCCATAAATCACATAAGTCTTCGTAGGTAGGTCCTTTAATCATTTCTGATATCTACTTTAAAGTTCTTGAAATATTACAAGTCATTGTGTATGGACACTCCTTATATAGTCCTCCTTCACTTAGAAAAAATTAGAAGTGACCACGATGACAATTCGACTCACTTGTATTTAAAGAAATCTGATATGCTGCAAATCTTTAGTTGATATCTTTCTATTTATTGTAGTAATGGGTTGCCACTGAAAATTTCCATGTTTCATGATCACCAGGCAGCAGGTGTCAAACGTCTTCTTTTCTGTGGTGTCGGGTGCCAGGTGCAAGGTATGTTATGCTTTGACCCAGCTTTTGGTTTTACAATGTCCTTTGTTGTGACTTGTAATATTGTAATGCAGAGTACTTTAATTGATGCAGCGCTAAGGTCAGTCGAGCAACATCTGAATTTGGAGAAGCTTTATGTGCTGGGGACCAACTGCGGTAATCAAAACTTCATGTTTACTGTCTTATATATTTTTCTCGGGAAATGATAGTATGCTGCAAAACTTGTTTTAGCAAAAGAATGATCACTGTTAGATATTTGATAAACGGTTTGTCAAAATATTGATACTTATATATGCACTTACTCTGCAATAAAGAAACAAAGAGGTCATAGTTGCCACAAGGTCAATAAGAATACTACACTTTAGAATTCTCAGCTTCTTGAATCTTGCGAAATTATTTCACTTCTGAAATTTGGTAAATAGCTAGATATGGCATGGTATATTGTATGTTTTTTAATTCATTGATTCATACTATAATGGTAATAGATTTTCTTTTTCTTTTTTTTTATATTGAAAGTGGATAATGGAAAGCGAGAAGGGCTGGATAAGTTTCTGAAGGCTGCTAGTAGTGAGCCAGAATCAGTTCTTCACTATGAGTTTATGCAAGATTACAAGGTCTGTATAAGTGTTACATTATAAAACTCTTCACTTCAAGTATACTTTTGTACTGCAGATTTATAAAATGTATATACGTGTATGTGCGTAAGCATAGACTTCAATGATTAAATTTTAAATCATTCCAGCACCACTTAAACACTTATTGTTGCAAGCATTCCTATTTTGATCATTGGTATATGATTTATGTGATTATATTTTGGGGCAGAATTTTATAGTCATGCATACCAATTTGCTAAGTAGAAGCACAGGTGCCCTTCCCTCCCGCAAATTGGAATATTGTGTTTCAGTAGAATGACTGTTACTTCGTATATTGCTAATTAGTTCATCAATTCCTATATAGGTTCATCTGAAGCATTTGGATGGCCACATTGAAGAGGTAGCAGCATCCTATATTGCATCTTTTGATTGTTATCCTAGATGGCGTTTTCATTAAAGTTAAACTTAACTAAAGCAGGTCCCCTATTTCTGTCTGCCAGCAAATGAGTTAGTTGACGTTATTGCCCCATCTTGCTATAGGTAAATTCTACGTCCTAATACCTATTCCATGTGATACCTTCACCGTTTTTTAGAGGAGTTGTTTCTCACTAAAATTTATTACTTTGCTGTGTACAAACCATGACCGTCTGGTTCTTAAACACAGGACTGCTTAGGTTCAGAAGGGACCCGGATATAGATAAATATCGTTGTGGATGGATAATTATTATATGACTCTATACCCTTCTATTAACCTGAAACTGTACTCCAGAACCATAGTATGTTTTGCATAGGATATTACCTGCAAAATAATCGCAATATTCAAATTTTCATATACTTCGAATTACATATAGAAGTCAAAGATTATACTATTGTGGTGTGAAAGGAAACAAAGAGTAAATAAAATAAAGAAGAAGAGCTATGTTTTGATAACCATACTGTTTAGTATATGCATACAACATTCAAACATTTAAAGTCAGAATATGGATCCTAGAGGAAGATGATGGTGTTAAAGTGTTACGCAGATTAGTAAATTGTTTAAAATTTCAGAAAAATATGCACACATGCTATGGCACAATTATCTTCTGCATCTCTAACTGACTCCCAATTATCTCTTTCGTAACTTCTTTTTTATTCTTAATCTTGTTGTTTTGCAGCTGTTTTGACTACACAAATGCATTAGCGGTGAGTGTCCTCCATTTTAGCATCTAGCAATCTAGCATAAAAGTCTTCTTATAATCTATTCCTTTTATCTTTTGTATCACCTTGTGGAATAGTGTTCCTCAATCATGCCCAGCGGGATTGAAACCCTCTTCCCTCATGACGCATTTTATATTGAAGATCAAAATATACTATTATTTGATACACATTTACCACTAGATTATCCCTTCATCTCTGTTATCTGTTTATAAGTCATTAATAATTACTCGTAGCCTTAGTTTCATTAGCTTGCCATTCTTTTCAAATGACGGTCCTTTGAAATAGTTGAGCAGTAGGATCATAATATAGCGGAATTCAGAATATCATAATAAGGAAAGTGGAGTCTGTTTTTTTAGGACAACGATCCAATGGACTTATAAACGAAATTGCAGTTTTAGTTAGCCTGACTGATATACCATTAGGAAGAAGCTCTATTAGCGCCATTATCTCTTGTAAAATTTATATTGGGTAAAATGAGACTTAAGTTAATTAGAGCATCTCCAAGAGACTCCTACATTCACTTTTAAAAATAATATAAATAAATGGCTCTTAGCAAGTTATTACATTGGTTTATGTATCAAACTCCAATAATGCTCTTTATATTAACTCTCTATTTATATTTTACTCATATATCAATCCCGCTATGCAAAAAAGTTATGTAAGAATTGGAGGGAATGTCAAATTCTAATAATAAAATATAAGTTAAGAGCTACTAACTGCTCTTAAAAGTGAGGAGAGAGAATAGGCTCTTAACCTTTTAAAGAGTCACTAAGAGACTCTTGGAGCTATATTTTAATCCATGCTCTTTATTTTTTGAGTTAAGAGCTTGTATAAAGAGCCTCGTGGAGATGCTCTTAACGTACTTATCCTTCTAGATCTTTACCAACTTTTTTCTTAAATGTAATATTTAGGAAAGAGGAATGCTTTCTACATATAAAGATGTATGCATCTTCTATGGTTTAAAAATTAAGACAATTGTACGTTCTGGGTCAAAATATGTTCACTGACTGCGGAATCACTAAACATCAATTATTCATTAAGAAGAATCACAATCTGCTCTGTATATTAAATAGCTAAAAGCATTAGAGAAAAGGAAGTCACCTTTTCTTTGAACATAAGTATAATTATGGATTATTCTAAAATATGTACTTCGTGGGATACTGTTCCAGGATTTAGTAGTGGGTTATATGGGTGTCCCAAAGTATGCTGGAATTAGCATGCCACAGCATCCGCAATATGTTACTGTAAGGTAAAGTAATTTCGATTTTTTTTCTCCTAAATCTTATTTTTGTATGTGATTTCGTGACTTCATTTTGCTTCTTACTGTTTTATCTTTCACTTTATATCTAAGTTAACTGGTAAATTTTGTTGATATTCTCTTTTTACTTCAACAGAAATGAACGTGGAAAAGAAATGCTCAATCTCGTGAAAAACCTTCTTGAGATTACTCCCACAGTTAGTAGTGTAAGCTCCCCGCTCTATCGTAGTCTTTCTACACTGTACGTAATCATGTTAAATTAGTTTTCTATCTCAGAGAACATGTTTACATTTTCAGGGTGACCGTCGTCCATTTGTTATGGAAACCGTAAAAGCAGATGATAAGGCTAAGTTGGGTATGAAATTTTTTTCCCGTTTTTAGGAGAAAATAGAATTTCTGCATGCTGTATATGTACTCCAATTTCAACAAATTCAGTAGTGAAATAGAAAGCATAACTTGTTCACTTACAAAATGTTTCCTGCTTGAAGTGAAGTCCTACCCTGGAAATTAGAGTTGGATTGAAATTCTTGAAAGTAATACAGGCATTGTAGTTGCTTAATATTGTTTAGCCAGCATGCATGTGCATCATATTGTAGTTGGATTGAAATATGTTCTACCCATGTCAAGTTGTTATCTGGTGTATACAGTGGGCACTGGATCGATAATTTTTTGGATGTACTTAGTTAATGTTTTTTATGATTCTCTTCTCAGGGAAGGGTCCGGTGGAGCCTGCCCCGAAATTTGTTGGAAATATAATAGCATTTTTGTTAAACCTGGTAATCTTGTTATGATATATTTATGGTGATTGGAACTTTAAATTGGTGATAATTTATAATAATAATTTGTAATGGTCTGAACTTCTTTCAGATTGGTCCAAAAGGTCTAGAATTTGCCCGTTACTCATTGGATTATCATACCATCCGGAATTATTTATATGTAAATCGTGTATGGGGTAAACAAAGGTATGCTTAAGTAGGACCTTATCTTTATGATTTGCTTGATGTTAGTGTGTTACTTTTAATATCTGATGCTGCGGTTAATGCAGAGCCGAGATGCACATGCCATCATATGCAAAGAAACTTGTAGCTCTGTATAATCAGAATGATGAAATTGATCAGATGCTATCTTCCAAATAGGTATGTCGAACTAAAGTAGCTGCATATTCTCTTGCAGTGATTTTTGAATCTGTTGGTGCTATTCTAGTATGGGAACTGAAAATTTGTTCTGATGAAAATTTTTAGTAGGAATATCTCAAGAATTGTTAAGAATGTTGCAGTGCCGAAATGTGGTTCAAACAAAATTATACTAATCCAAGATCCAAGAGTTAGATTGACATTGTTATTGTTGATTATTCATGTAATTCTTTTCTTGATATTCGCGTAAATAAATATGTATTTATATAATTTCAAATATTAATAATACAAATATATCTCATAAAACTTAGCAGTTTAACAAAATTAATTATGGACCTGACCAAAGTTAATGGTCTTATGCCTCAACCAGCCCAGTCTAGTGATTTAGTTGCCTGATACTCCAAATTTTGTGGTATTGTCTACTGCATTTATCAGTTGATGCTGCATATTAACTTGGTAGTCTTTGTTGTTGTAAGTGTATTCTGGTTGTCCAGCCAGTGTAGAGCAAGTCTCTGTTTCGGTTTTTACTCTTGACAATCATTTCCTGTATCATCTTCTAGTGATGTATTATATATAGATGGTATAATTATTTTTTTTAACCGTGTTTTGTTTATTTGAATTTGTAATATTCGTTATTTGAATTTGTAATATTTTTAGAGTGGTGTATTCAATTGAGATTCTGTTGGATTGTTAATAATTTATGGATTTAATGGAATATGTAAATTCATGATTGTTTAAAATCTCTACACAGATTATTTTAATTCCCTACAGATTTTGATAGATTTTGATGGATTGATTTTGATGGATTTTTGTAGAATTATAAAATCCCACAGATTCTACGAGATTGATTTCTTTCATTTTTTTTATTTTATAATATCAATATTGTATATATTAATTGGAGATAATTATTTATAAATAAATAGTCTAAAATCAATATAGTCCGAAAATTTTAAAATATTGGATGACTAGTATTTGTTGCGGTACGAGGCCTATCATTCCACATGGCAGTGACATTAGCAATGTTAGCCTCCAAGTATTAGCTTCTGCTCTTTGTTGTTGATGACTTGAAAAATTTGATCCATCATTACAGTAACGATTCTGTTTCGAGAATTTATCTTTGTTTTATTATGAATAATTGGCAATGGCTGAAAATAGAGAAGAAGCTCTAAATAGGTAAAAACAAGTATACAGGATGATTCCAAAACATTACAAAGCAAGTCTTACATTAAAAGCAAGTCTTATATAAATTACACTACTTGCCAATGTGTACACAGACTATAAGCAAAATCATGTGCATGACTTTGTCAGCGATTTTGGGTTTCAGGTAGTTGCTGGGCTTTTTCAAAAGTGGTAGCAGTTGAAGGAATTAAAACAAACAAGTTAGTTTCGTTCTCTGAGCAAGAGCTTATCGACTGTGACACTGAGCAAAACCAAGGTTGTAATGGGGGGTTGATGGACGCAACATTTGATTTCATCAAGAACAAGGGAGGCCTTACAACAAAATATTGTAAATTTAATTGATAATTTTACTTTAATTGTTTTGATTTTTTTTATTAGAAATGTTGTAAATCACAAATCCAACAAAATATTGTGTAGTTGGAACAAATTTTACGTTGATAATTTTACATATAAAATCTCCCACAAATATTTCAAAATCTATGACTTTATCAAATCTGTTGAAATTTGAATATCTTGAGATTTTGATTGATTGTTTAAAATCTGAATTGAATACCTACAGATTTTAGAAGATTTTTTAAAATCTCAATTGAATACTCACAGATTTAGAAAGATTATTTAAAATCCGAATTGAATATCTGCAGATTTTAAAAGATTGTTTAAAATCCCAAATGAATACCTATTGATTTTGAGAATCCATTAAAATTCAATAGATTCTCAAATGAATACACCCCTCTTAGTTTAATCAATTTTTAAATCAAAACCGAACTGATAAAAACTGAACGGGAGTTTTTAAAATCGAAACCGATGATTGGATTGTAATTGCAGTTATTGATTTTTAAAATCGACCAACATCGGCCGCAAAGTTTAGCTGAAAAACACAGATATTAGCTGCAAAAAAAAACTTGGTAGTTCATCATGGCTTACATAAAATTGACATGTATGTGTGCACACCAAGGCCGGGCTGACTACAAGTAAACAAAACTTATGTCTGCGTCCAACATTTGAAGATCCTAAAAAAAAAAAGAGCATTTTTTTTTTTGACAAAAAAAGGAAACTTTTACGGAAAACATCCCAAGACAAAAGTAATAAATATAAAAAATTCTGTAAAATTTACACGTCAAAAGTATTATTATTATTTTAATACTGTAAATTATATATTTTATGAAATAGAGATATGTAACGATTCAAAATTTATATTTTATTATAAAATAAAATATTGTCATATCAGTAACTATTTCCATAATGTTAGTATGTTTGTCAATTTTAACATAATTTTTTGGAAAATACTAAAGGTGATAAATCGAGTAAAAAAAATGTTTACCAACATTGATTAGTTATAATTCATCAAATGGACTCGCTCATTCAGACGAATATCAATCAATAAAAATGTTTATATGATTATACTAATTTTTGGTATCCAATTACTTCTAACATACTCTTAAGTTTTTTTATCCTTAAGATTTGATTTGCAAAAAATTTATTAAAAATGTGAAATTCAGGAGTGTGTGGGTAGAGCCAGATTGATTTTCAATCTTTTTTCCTTACAAATCAAAAATAGCTTAATAAACACCACATTTAATTTTCTTAGAGTATCTCTAATGCAATGAAACCCTTAGCTAAAATTTTAAATAACTTACCAAAATTGAAAATTATACATAACATGTTAAAAGTACATCACTCCAATGGGGCATCCCTCTTGTCTAAAAATTTAGCCAATCTTTTGTATTTTCTTTTTAATGAGATTGGGGAGCCTGAGATGTATCTCAGAAAAATTCCCTGAGATACATGGGAATTATATGCAAATCATAATATTTATGGGATGGGCATTTTCGTAAAATCAAAAATTTTTAATTAGCCCTGCGGGCCCAATTAGATTTAAAATATATACTTTTTAAAGTATCTCAGGAAAAGTTCCCTGAGATCAATCTCAGGATCCTTTTTCTCTTTTTTAATATTGGCCATATTTGTTGAAGCACTAGAGATCTGTAGCAAATGCCATGTCATTTCCCGCCCATTTTCTTCCCATAATTGACCAAAAAAATTAATAATAATAATAATTATACCTACCAATCATTATAGCTGATCCCCATTGGAGTAAAACACTCTACTCTACAGGTTCAATAAATTTTAGCCAACTATTATTTTTTTAAAATTTAACCAATGAATTTAGCCAATACCATTGGAGATGTTCTTATACGGTAGTAAATCATAGGCTCGTATAGGCTGTATAATGACAACTTAGGTACTTTTTGGCTGCAGGGAAGATTAAAATGCTACTTTTGACTTTCCAAAATTTTTCTTTATTTTGCATTAGAAACTTTATTCATTAACATTATATAATTTGTTAAGATTCTGTAAATCCTGAATTAATGTTAAGTGTTGACAATAACAAATACCCTTAAGATAATTGATTTACTAAGATTATAGGTTAACAAAAGATTTTACATCAGTATATCATTACGAACCATTCCGTAGCCTATATATATACATGAAGGGTACCACCAAACAAGTCGCATTGACACCCACATTGGAAAGAACCATGTCAACCAAGTCCTCAGTTTTAATTTCCATTGTCATAATTTTACTTCTTTCGACAACATGTTTTTCGAAACTCCATGTCGATATTATCAACCGTCTTCCGCAAAATGCAGCTCCCCTGCAGCTTCACTGCCGATCCAAGGATGACGATTTGGGGTACCACGATCTACCTGTAAATCAATTTTACAGTTGGAAGTTTAATATGAATTTTTGGGGAACTACTCTCTTTTATTGCGACTTTTGGTGGGGTGGGAAACATTCAGCTTTTAAAGTTTTCGACTTCGATATCCAGTATGAAGTTTCAGATGATCTTATTCATTTCGCTTACGAAGTTAGACCCAATGGATTCTATTTTTATGGACAAGAACCCCTCACCAAAATGTATTATTGGCAACTAAAGAAGACCTGGGAAAATTAAGGGCATATATATTTGCGGTTATTGTTTTGATTGGCTTGATGTAATCTTATATTTTTTAGCATATTAATAAAATAAATTATGTAATCCATCGGCAAAAATTGCAACATCGAGGCGATGTTAGAGGTGATTTCATATAAACAATTTTACTCTTTGTTTCTTGTTTTATGAAAAGCTAGATGATTCAACTTATCTCTCTCTAAGTTTCATAGACGTCGCAAGGCACAACCGCGCAGCTTAAACTTCAAAAAATTTAAAGATTGGATCCTTAAATCTTTCTCGTCAATTAATAAAGATCCATGATGATGATGATGTCTGAACTAATTAAGGCGTAAAATGAAGTAGGAAATGAAGTAGGAAATACGAACATTCTCATAATATTAGTATCATTTTATTTGGTTTTGATGAGGGGCACCAAGGCCTACTAAAGAGTGGTACATTCTTTTTTCCTTCTGAATGATCAGTAATTAAGTACTGTACTGTGAATGCATGTATTGCATGTAATTTGCATAATTGCGTCAGAAAATCGTCAATTATATATGTTGATTTTCTTAAGCTTACGTAATTCTTGAAATCACCTGTTAATATGTAGTCCTTGTGCTCCCGAATTTTGAAGTAGAGAAGAGAATAGGAAAAAAAAAATTAGGGATAAAAAATTTTCTAAGTAAATTTTGAAAATTTTCTCTGTACTTTTCTTCTCTCCTTTCCTAAAAAAATTCGTGAACATGATTACCAAATTTTTTTTGAAATTTCTTTTCCGTTCTCTCCATTTTAGAACTCGGGAGTACAATTAATCCCATTTTCTTGTCCATTAACCAAATTTTCATCCTTTATTCACTCAAATCAAATAATAAAATAATTTTCTGAAATTTTATTCAATTTGGAGACTATCGTTAATTTTTCTATTTGTTTGTCACTAAATTAAATAGAAAGAGATAAAAGAGGAATGCAACTTTTGAATTTATCATAAATATAATACAGACAAATTTTTGGGACAAATAAGTACTTCCTCCGTCCCAAAAGATTGACACACTTTCCTTTTTGGGACGTCCCAAAATTAATGAACCTAATATATTTACTATTTTTGAACACTACTTTTCACTATTACACCCATTAGCTTTATCCTTTTTTTATTAAATAAATATTATAAATACTATTACACCTACTACTTTACTTCTTTATCTCAAATCTATTATTAAATATTGATAGGTCTCACCACTTTACCTACTTTTGGTCTAACTTTATTCATATTTTAATAAATCTACTGTAGCTTTCTTAATCTTCGCGAAAGTCTAACCGGCTCAATCAAAATGGGAGAGAGGGAGTATGAAAATTATAGCTATACAAGAAAAACGAAACAGAATGAATAATTGTATAATCTAAAAATCTTGAAACTTTTGACTGCACAAGTCATTGAAATTTTTTAAGGACTGATTTGTATCTATTTTGGATATATATAATTTGAATTACAATAATTAGTGCAGGCCAAAGAGACATTCACGATCCTGTCAACCGTGCGAAGAGTTCGTTGCAAGGAACTACTATCAAGTTAAAGTAATCAGAGCAAGTGCAATGCTAGATGTTAAATTGTTATTACTATTGTTATAATATAGAATCAAAAAGTAAATTTTGGTGCTAAAATAAAATTCACCCTCCAAACCTAGTTCTATAACCAGTTTTAAATTTAACTAACTTTTTAACTTTTACCTAACTCTTTTAACTTCTATTGAATATTCTCAACAAACTAATCTCTTAAATGATGATGTGGCATGGATGCATAAATGCATATTTGGTTTCAAATTTAGCACCAAAAATGCATAATATAGCAATAGCACTAAGGATGCATCCAACCATAGCATCCCTTTGGAGATGAGTTTTTTAGCACTTGGTGCTATAATATAGCAATAGCACCAATGATAGCGGACTTGCTCTTAGGTAAATTTTTGATAATATTTTTTAAATAATTAGATTTATACTCCGTCTATCCCATCCATTTCTTTACACTTTACTTTTTGGGATATCCCATCTAATTCTTTACATTTATAAACTTTCCTAAAATGAAAAGTTTTATAATATAAAAATCAATTACATCCACTACTTTCCTCACTGATTCATTTTATGCATTATATAGTGATTTTTGGATGTCCCATCCAATTCTTTACATTTCTAAACTTTCCTAAAATGGTAAAGTTTAATAATATAAAAATCAACTACATCCACTACTTTCCTCCACTAACTTATTTTATACATTATATAGTGATGATTATATAGTGATGAGTCCCACCACTTTACTAATTTTTCCTACTTTTCTCCTCCTTTATATTTTTCCTTGGTCTCCGTGCCCAACTCAAATGTAAACATTTGGATGGGACGGGGTGAGTATATTTGACAAAAACGTATTTTCGGAGAGAACGTGAATCGAATATAAGATCGTGCTAAAAAAAAAAAAAAGAAAAAAAAAATTATATTTGTCCATACATATTTTTATATGTAAAATGTTACATACTCCAAAAAAAATTCGAAAAAATTCTCCAAATAATTATGTGTCATGTCTAATTGTGTATGATTGATAACTTTTCTAACAATAAAATAATACCCCCGTATGCATACATACATAGGAACTACAAATTAAAATATTTAAAATGTGTCATAGAACCCGCCCGCCCTAGAAGCACTAATGTACCGCACTTTCCCTCCAAACTGTAGGACTTATTATTTGTTTGGGGTTTTATATTAAACGGACAACTGATCTCGTTAAAAAGTGTCAAGTAGCTTCCCAATCTCTACGAGAACTCATTTAAACTACTAAACTAAGAAATATATCATTTGCCTCCTGCATTAACAAAAATAATACAATTTATGGTGGCCTAAATGATATACACTTGATACTTTTGTGAATGCAAGCGGGGCAAATGATATATTTCTTAGTTTAATGGTTTAAATGAGTCCACGTGAACACTGGGGAGCTAGTTAATACTTTTTAATGAGATCTATTTGTTTGAAATTGCTTTCCCCGCGCGCCAACTTGATTTATTGCCTGATCATTGGTTTTATAAGTTTCTATACGTAATCACTTATTCTAAAATTAAATTGCTGATTCGCTATTCATAAAAAAAATATCTGCAAAATCGAGTTTTGAATGAAAATTTGTTCCGAAATTCTTTAACGTAATTGAAATTTAGAGGATATTAATTTGGGAAACTATTTTAGTAATGCCACATTGTTTCTTATAGCAATTTGTGCTCTAATTAGGTCAAAGGTGGCCTCCAAAAAAAATAATTAGGTCAAAAAGATTCTCAAATACCTCTGACATACTTTCTTTCCAAAAGTCTAATTTAAAAAATAACTACATAGAAAATGCTAGATGATCTAAATTGATTTGCTTTGAATTTTAAATGATTGTCATATACTCAATTAGTTACAAATCTCTAAAAAATAATGGATTCCTTGATTTACATAAATCATATCAATTAAAGTAAAATTTTATAATTTATATTAGTTTATTTATGGCATAGATATCAAATAATTATGTAATTGTTACAAACAATTCGCGCGGGCAGCCTATAAATACATGATGTACCCTAAAATAAACCTCGCATTTACACAAATTAAAGTAGATAGTTAACACACACAGTGACCAGAGCCATGTCATCCAAGTCCTCAATTTCTTTATTGCCTTGCATTTTTATGATTCTTCTTTTTTCCCGGACATGTTTTGCAGACCTGCATGTTGCCATCTTCAACACTCTCCCCGGTAATGCACCCCCGTTAGGTCTGCACTGCAAATCAGGAGACGATGATCTCGGGCACCACACCTTAGGTTTAAGTGAAATGTATACTTGGAGTTTCTTGGAAAATTTTTGGGGAACTACTTTATTCTGGTGCAATTTTTGGTGGAACGGAAAATATGTAGGGTTTCATGTTTTCGACGACACCATGATAACAGCCGTAGCACATGGTGTTGATCATTTTGTTTACGAAGCTAGACCGGATGGCTTCTATTACTATACACCAAATCAATGGCAGCTAGTGAAGAAGTGGGGATATTAAGTGCTTGCAAAGCTATTATTAATTGCTTCCCTTAATTAGCCTTAATGTATTCTTATTTTTTATTTTTTAGCATTTAAAAATAAAATTTCTGGGCAATTGCAAATATTTAAGGTGATAGATATAGCATATATTCTGATTTCTCGGTTTCACTCCTGTTTTTCTTCCTCAAACATCCAATTCAGGATATTTTGCTGTAACATAAATGAGTGATAAATCTACGAGGATATATTAATTTTCTGATTTTAACATTCCTTTTTAGTAAAATCTTTTATAATATAAATTATGATTCTTGTTTCCTATTTAATTCAAATTTTCGGTGTCATGATAAACTCTCGTAGAAGGATGCTAAAATTTAATAATGTCTATAAAATGATAATTAATATCCTATAAAAATTTGTATTGTATACACATTTTTCTTTTTATATATTTACTTATTTGTGTAGCGCGCGTTTTTCTACCTAATATCGTTAACATTCCATTAATATCATATTAATTGTCTTTGGTGGTGTGAGGTGTGACACCCATTTTCCACAGACTGATTTTCAAACTCCTATAATCAATTCTCCAAATACAAATTATTCGATTCTTGCCGTTAATTTTGCTTTTCTTACTTTAAAATAGGTCGACCATATGCCTATGATATTTTATATTTTAATTAATTAGTCTTACTTAGCTATTTTTTATTTAATTTCTTTTTATTTTGGTACATACACTACAAGGAATCTGGCCATTTACGACGATCAACTTACGACGAAATTTTTTTGCGCGTCATACTTACAACGGAAACGGAAAATCGTCATAAGTAATTACGACGATTTTTACGTGCCATACTTACGACGGAAACGGAAAACCGTCGTAAGTAATTACGACGAAAAAGAAATTCGTCGCAAGTTCGGTGTTAGTAGCTAACTTACGACGGAATTTTTGTCGTAAATTTTTTATTGTAATTAAATTTATTTGTAAAATGATCATTTTTCCTAGCAGTAAACTCACGACGGAAACTCCGTCGTAAATTTGTTTAGGAGTGAATTTATGACGAAATTTCCGTTGTAAATTAGGTTATTGTAATTATATTTAACTGCAAAATGAATTACTTGTTCTAATATCGAAACGACGCCGTTTTAGTAGTGAACATACGACGAAAAATTCGTCGTAAGTTCAGTATTTTATTTATTTTTAATAAAAAATATGTATATTGTAAGAATATATTAACTTAAATTAAACTTACGACGGAATCCGTCGTAAGTTATCAGGCGGCAAATTCAAATTTTCATCTAACAAATAAGCGGCAAAGTTCACTATTTTATTTTTTAAATAAAAATTATGTATATTATAAAAATATTTTAACTTAAATTAAACTTACGACGGAATCCGTCGTAAGTTGTCAGGTGACAAATTCAAATTTTCATCTAAAATATAAGCGGCAAGGTTCACTATTTTATTTTTTTAAATAAAAATTATGTATATTATAAGAAATCCGTCGTAAGTTGTTTGGCGAAAAATTCAAATTTTCATCTAAAAAATAAGCGGCTAATTCCGTCGTAAGTTAACATATAAATTTTTTAATCTTTTATTAACCAAATCAAATTAATTTTTTATTTTTTGATTATTTTTTCCCAACACTCAAATGAGTGATTATTAACATCCGTACGGTTCGATCGTCGACGAAATCATCCAAAAAAATTATTCACTGAATTTGGATCGTGCCCCATTACATGAAGCAGCACTTTTACTAAGTTTTTGTTAAAATCTCGTACAACCCGACCTTTTTATTTTTTGATTATTTTTTCCAACACTAAATGAGTGTTTATTAACATCTGTACGGTTCGATCGTCGAAGAAATCATTCAAAAAAATTATTCAGTGAATCTGGATCGTGCTCCGTTAGAGGAATCAACACTTTTACTATGTTTTTGTTAAGATCTCGCACAGTCCCACCTTTTTATTTTTTGATTATTTTTTCTCAACACTAAAATGAGTGTCTATTAACATTTGTACGGTTCGATCGTCGAAGAAATTATTCAAAAAAATTATTTAGTGAATCTGGACCGTGCCCCGTTAGAGGAAGTAGCACTTTTACTATGTTTTTGTTAAAATCTCGTACAACCCGACCTTTTTATTTTTTGATTATTTTTTTCAAACACTCAAATGAGTGTTATTAACATTCGTACGGTTCGATCGTTCGATCGTTAGGTGACAAATTCAAATTTTCATCTAAAAAATAAGCGGCAAAGTTCAATATTTTATTTTTTTAAATAAAAATTATGTATATTATAAGAATATTTTAACTTCAATTAAACTTACGACGGAATCCGTCGTAAGTTTTCAGGCAGAAAATTCAAATTTTCATCTAAAAAAGAAGCGGATAATTCCGTCGTAAGTTAGCATATAATTCTGTCGTAAGTTGCAATATAATTTTTTTTAAACTTTTCTTAGCCCAATAAAATTAATTTTTTATTTTTTGATTATTTTTTCCCAACACTTAAATGAGTGCTTATTAACATCCGTACGGTTCGATCGTCGAAGAAATCATCCAAAAAAATTATCCAGTGAATCTGGATTGTGCCCCGTTACATGAAGCATCACTTTTACTACGGTTTTGTTAAAATCTCGTACAACCCGACCTTTATATTTTTTGATTATTTTTTCCCAACACTAAATTGAGTGTTTATTAACATTCGTACGGTTCGATCGACGAAGAAATCATTTAAGAAAATTATTAAGTGAATCTGTATCGTGCCCCGTTAGAGGAAGCAGCACTTTTACTACTTTTTTGTTAAAATCCCCTACAATCCCGCCTTTTTATTTTTTTGATTAATTTTTTCCAATACTAAAATGAGTGTTTATTAACATTCGTACGGTTCCATCGACAAAAAGATCATTTAAAAAAATTATTCAGTGAATCCGGATCGTGCTCCGTTACAATTTTTAACTAGTTTTTAAAATAAATTAAAAAATTAAACAAAAATAGAAAAAAGACCAAATTTTGAAATAAAATCCATACACAAGAAAGTGGTCATAATCACTATTTGTGTGATGAATGTTACCATACTTTCACTAATTTTCCAATTTTTTTTTTGACACTATAGGAACCAAATTTCGCAAAGGTTTGATTCGACATTGTTCTAACATGTGGGTTCTCTCTCAGGTATCGAATAATATTCCTATGCAATTTTTCCATCAAAAGTCTTGTGCAAATGTGTCGTCTTGGACTTTTAAGCAAAAATTTGTTCGACACAAGTTTCATGAGGAAAACCTTACCTGACTACGTTCAAATTATCTAAAGGCATTATACATATAATTTTCGAAAAATAGTCAACACCAACTAGTTCTAGAATCTAAAGAGTGGGAAGGACAACTAAGCTAAAATAACTCTATTTTTGGATTTTTTTTAAAAATTTTTAAATTTTTTTGAATTTTTTCATTTTTATGTATTTACACTAGACACTCCCCCATACCTAAATCATGCATTGTCCTCAATGTATGCAAAGGTATAAAAGAAAAGTAAGAAATACTCCCCTAATGCACAAGCATGAAGTATCGAGGCATGGATTGCCACTCCAAAAACCTGTTGCGTGGGACCACCACGAAAAAGCATCAACAGTTCTTTTTTTAATCCTGCACAAAATTTCCAAACAAGCATTAGCAAATTTAGCCACTACATCAATAAATAAAAATTGATCAAGAAAATATGTAGTTTTGGAAAATTTTGTGATAAAGCATCGATAAAATTCATAGCCCCGAAAACGCCGAACTCCATTAATAATCACGCGAGGTGGAGGCTCGGGTGGTGGTTCTTCTCCCTTCCTTACTTTCTCTGGAGCTATTTGATCCTCTTGGCTTTTTGAATCAATGAATAAGGAGCATTTATCAGGGTCTCCTTCTTCCGAGGACTGAAGGGTAATAGCCGTTTGGAATGGATTATCAAGCAAAATTGGAGAAAAATCTTCTTGGACAATTTTTGACATCACGTCAACCTTGAAGCACAGATTCTCGTTTTTACTCACAACATCCTCAACACTAACAACATCACTGATCTTAACCTCGGTGGAAATCTCCTCTTCTATTTCAATAAGTACAATCAACACACACCGAGAAACTATTTTCCTCTTGATCATTTGTAAGAATGATCGAATCCATTTCATCTTCTGGTGGTATAGATGGCGGCGGTGTAGAGTCAGGTTGCCATGCAGTAAAAGAGCTATCCCATTCTGCAATTTCAGCTCCCATCAGTTTATTTAACTCCTCTTGAATCTTTTGAGTTTGCATTAGAAGTTCCTCTGCCTTGCTCAATATATCAGGTTGCGCATTTTCATTGGTTTGATAAACCTGGAAATTCTGCGGTGGAGGATATTCATATTGCTGCCATGATGGTTGCTCAAATTGTTGTTGATCATGATATGAGAAATTCTGAAAGTTGTTGTCCGTGTATGAAAAATTTGGTTGACCCGTCCAATCTTGATTATATGCATTAAAGTACGGATTTGACTCGTATCTTTCTTGATAATCATTCACTTGTCCGAATTGAGCATTGTAAGCATTGTAAGAACATTCAAAACCAAAGTGACCATAAATACCACAAATTTCACAATATGTGTAAGCTTCAGGGGCCATTGGTGACATCTCATTATTACTCATCGGACATGTAGCGTACAAAGAATTAATTCAAACACACAAAAAGAAATGGTGAAAAATCAAAAGAAAAATTCTAGACCTAGGGTTCCCTAAATAAAATAACTAGACATTGCTCACATAACGTTAAGACACACTAAAAAAAATTCCGTAAATTAAGAATTATTCAGACCGATTCAGCCAGATTAGAGCAGGCATTGCCAAGAGGCCAAACTCGTCACTTAGACACTGAATCTTAACAGCCAGGCGAACCTTAGACACTGAAGGTCGTGAATAAGTCTTAATTACGTTTATTTGATGAAAAAACAACAAGATATATACAAAAACGATAAACAATTATGGATGCTTACACTACGTGTCCTAATTAAAAAAAAAAAATTAACGTACCTTTGGGTCCTCCAGCGATCACAACAATTTACTAGGTACGAAAAATTAAAAACAAGAAAATAAAAATCTAGATGATGTGCCCTAAGTGATTAAATGCATGATGCAACATTTATGTATTTACAAATAATTTTTTTTAATTATTATTTTTCAGTTTTCAACTTTTTTTGTGATTTTTGATTTTTTTGATTTTTTTGTGATTTTCTAAAAATAAAAAGGCGAAAAGAGTGAGATACGGGTTACCGAAGCACGCTTCCAAGAATTCCAATTTGTTCCGAGCTCCGTGAGAAGATTCCTGACATTCCAAACTTTCCTAAAAAAATGAAATAAAAACAAGGCAAGCGAAAGAAAACTAATCCGAAAAATTAAAAATTAAGGTGCGAAAAATAATTACTCCCCGGCAGCGGCGCCAAAAACTTGATGTGCCGAAAACATGACAATTAAAATCGCAAGCGCACGATCATCGTTTTAGTATTTGAGATTCGATCCACAGGGAATAATATTTATCGCAATCCTTAATTTCAATTTAATCGAATTAGAACAATTTGGGATTTTTGATAATTTTTGATTTACCCTAATTAATTACTTAATGAAAATATAATTAAAACTGAATTATTCTAAAACTTAATTATTCTAGAATTATTCTAAAAATTCAAAATTCGAATTAAATCTAAATTCTAAATTATTCTAAGAGTTCTAAAATTATTCTAACAAATTCTAAAACTCAAATTAAACTAGAATTTATTTTAAGACATTATTTACAGAAAATGAAATTTTAATTATTACTAAAGTAAAAATTTTTATTATCACTATTTAAAACTTTTTCAAAAAGAAAACAATTCTTATTTACAGAATTTGAAAATTTGGTTTTACACAGGGAAACTCGACTCAAGACAAAGCGCAGGAACGCAGCCAGTACAGAACTCGGTTAAAAAAAACTCAGCGGCGACTCAGTAAAAGAAGTTGGGACTCAACTCGGAATTGCTCAAAACAGCACAGCCACACTAAACATTCAAACACACTGGACTCAGAAAAACACAGGAAAGTCGAACAAAAACTCAAAACCAGCGAACTCAGCAACTAACTACAATTTTAGACAACGTAAATTCAGTAACTCGAAGTGGAACTCAGCGGTATTCGAACAAACCAAAAAGGACTGCAGCAACGAAACTCAATATAGAAACAATTTAGCACTGCAATGGAAAAACAGAATTCGGAGCTCAAAAACGAAATCGGACGAACTCGTAGTCATTTAGGAACAACGAAAAACAGGAAAACAAACCTTAGAACAGTTTCACATAATCTTGACACAGTAAATCGCAAAAGAAAGAACCAACAAATAACATAACTCGACTAGCATAAAACAACAACTTGACAACCTAGTACTCAATCAAGAACTCGACTCAACAGCTCTCACGAACTGGAAGGCTCAGACACAAAACTGCGACAAAACTACAACTCTACTAACTCGACTAAACAGAAAACTGGACAGAAAAACGTGAAGAAACCCAGCAAAACAGCCAATACGCAGCAATAAAAAGAACACGGAGTTTAGCTATATTGATACAACGATTCAGCAACAATTCGGACTCCAGAATTTGACTAAAACACAAGCACAAAACTGCAAACAGTACGACATACACAACAGCTCAGTTCGCTAACTCGGAGATGGTGATTCGTAATAAAACCAATGCAGAGAACAAATTTCAGAAACCAAGTCGAAAACAGAAAATCAAGATTGACAAAAATTGAACAAACTCTCTACAACTCATTCAAAATAACAACGGTAGTGAACGACCCATGATTCAGCAGCAAATCAAACTAGGAAAGGGGATTGCAAATAATTTACTGAAAATGAACTCAGAAATCGAAATACAAGGGGAAGAAGGCGGGTAAGTGAGAATTGAAGAAACAAGGAGGGTGTTTGTGATTTGAAATAAAAAGCAGAGATATGTAATGAACTGAAAAGGGGTATGGTGTTGGTGGATAACAGAGAACGAGAGAGAGAGATTCTAATATGGTGGGGAGATGGGTTTGGGCTATGGAAAACAAAACAACGGAAATAAGATATTTAACACAAAACTGGGTTCTGTAAATAAGCTTCGAATTAAAACAATAAAAGATGGAATAATATGAACTGAAAATTTTAAAAATTTTTACAAGTGCTACAAGAAAATTATAACTATAATTTAAGGGTGTCCTAAAACTAATCCTAATACTAAGTGATTTTACAAGAGAGAAAAATGAATCTATTTATAGGAAATAGATTGAGATTTGTGGTTGGTGTGGATTAATCCCCACCATTAATTTTTGTTTGGTGGGATTAAATCCTAGCCCTCCATTTTTATTTATTTATTTTTTTTTTCTTTTTAGTTTTTAAATAAAAATTCAGCTTTTGCACCAAACTCCCTCTTCTTTCCTTTTCTTCTATTTTGGTCCTTCTTCTTCTTCTTTTTCTCTTCTTTGACCTTTATTTCTTTATTTTGCAATTTCTTCAATTTTTCTTGAATTTCCTGAAATACAACAAAATAATTTATTAAAATACGAATTCAAACAATAAATAGGTAATAAAAATATGAAAAAAAATGCACTTATCAAATGCCCCCATACCTATCTTTTGCTCGTCCTCGAGTAAAACACAAAGAAAAATGCAGAATGAAAAACCTATACTCATTGTCGTAGGAATCACGGGTAATTTTAGGTTTACCAACCCGTTAAACCAATAGACGATCTCTACAGGAGGAGTGTTGTCTCCTAAGGGTTTACAGAAGATATACCCATAAAATCTTTGAGATAAGTCAGCAAGTATCCAACTTTCCTCTTTTACTCTAGCTTTCATTGGTGTCAACAAAACAATTTTGTAGGAAAATATATATGCCTTAAAGATCATTCTAAAAATAGCCAAGTTATAGGTTCCCACAATCCATATGATTAGACTAAAAATTTTCACAAAATCCCAAGGTGTGTAGTGAATTTAAGGCCTTTGATGGATTAACTGCATACGAACATTTTCTCTTTTTCAACCAATATTGAACTGACCCAATCTCTATCAAAACAAGTATCTAGCCAAACTTCACGTTCTTAGCAGTTAGATCGACTGTGCAATGGTTGAGGTCCCAAAAGACTTTTGCATCAATACCCATTTAGCGAGTTTTAGGTCAACAATCCCAGACCACAAAGGACCTTAGGTTGCTAGGCACAAAGTCCCCTCGGACTTACTTACTCGGGTTATTAATGAGCCCAACCTAGCCGATTTCCCTACTAAGAATTTATTATTACAAAATTACACTAGCAATCAACATTTACAAACATTTATTGACTCTTTTTCTTTTCTTTTTTTTCTTTTTTTTTCCTTTTTTTTTGACACTATAGGAACCAAATTTCGCAAAGGTTTGATTCGACATTGTTCTAACATGTGGGTTCTCTCTCAGGTATCGAATAACATTCCTATGCAATTTTTCCATCAAAAGTCTTGTGCAAATGTGTCGTCTTGGACTTTTAAGCAAAAATTTGTTCGACACAAGTTTCATGAGGAAAACCTTACCTGACTACGTTCAAATTATCTAAAGGCATTATACATATAATTTTCGAAAAATAGTCAACACCAACTAGTTCTAGAATCTAAAGAGTGGGAAGGACAACTAAGCTAAAATAACTCTATTTTTGGATTTTTTTTTAAAATTTTTCAATTTTTTTGAATTTTTTCATTTTTATGTATTTACAC
This sequence comes from Saposhnikovia divaricata, assembly GCA_036435485.1. NCBI lineage: Eukaryota > Viridiplantae > Streptophyta > Magnoliopsida > Apiales > Apiaceae > Saposhnikovia > Saposhnikovia divaricata. The sequence continues at coordinate 22,292,067 of JAZHRN010000131.1, forward strand.
TAGACACTCCCCCATACCTAAATCATGCATTGTCCTCAATGTATGCAAAGGTATAAAAGAAAAGTAAGAAATACTCCCCTAATGCACAAGCATGAAGTATCGAGGCATGGATTGCCACTCCAAAAACCTGTTGCGTGGGACCACCACGAAAAAGCATCAACAGTTCTTTTTTTAATCCTGCACAAAATTTCCAAACAAGCATTAGCAAATTTAGCCACTACATCAATAAATAAAAATTGATCAAGAAAATATGTAGTTTTGGAAAATTTTGTGATAAAGCATCGATAAAATTCATAGCCCCGAAAACGCCGAACTCCATTAATAATCACGCGAGGTGGAGGCTCGGGTGGTGGTTCTTCTCCCTTCCTTACTTTCTCTGGAGCTATTTGATCCTCTTGGCTTTTTGAATCAATGAATAAGGAGCATTTATCAGGGTCTCCTTCTTCCGAGGACTGAAGGGTAATAGCCGTTTGGAATGGATTATCAAGCAAAACTGGAGAAAAATCTTCTTGGACAGTTTTTGACATCACGTCAACCTTGAAGCACAGATTCTCGTTTTTACTCACAACATCCTCAACACTAACAACATCATTGATCTTAACCTCGGTGGAAATCTCCTCTTCTATTTCAATAAGTACATTATCAACACACACCGAGAAACTATTTTCCTCTTGATCATTTGTAAGAATGATCGAATCCATTTCATCTTCTGGTGGTATAGATGGCGGCGGTGTAGAGTCAGGCTGCCATGCAGTAAAAGAGCTATCCCATTCTGCAATTTCAACTCCCATCAGTTTATTTAACTCCTCTTGAATCTTTTGAGTTTGCATTAGAAGTTCCTCTGCCTTGCTCAATATATCAGGTTGCGCATTTTCATTGGTTTGATAAACCTGGAAATTCTGCGGTGGAGGATATTCATATTGCTGCCATGATGGTTGCTCAAATTGTTGTTGATCATGATATGAGAAATTCTGAAAGTTGTTGTCCGTGTATGAAAAATTTGGTTGACCCGTCCAATCTTGATTATATGCATTAAAGTACGGATTTGACTCGTATCTTTCTTGATAATCATTCACTTGTCCGAATTGAGCATTGTAAGCATTGTAAGAACATTCAAAACCAAAGTGACCATAAATACCACAAATTTCACAATATGTGTAAGCTTCAGGGGCCATTGGTGACATCTCATTATTACTCATCGGACATGTAGCGTACAAAGAATAAATTCAAACACACAAAAAGAAATGGTGAAAAATCAAAAGAAAAATTCTAGACCTAGGGTTCCCTAAATAAAATAACTAGACATTGCTCACATAATGTTAAGACACACTAAAAAAATTTTCGTAAATTAAGAATTATTCAGACCGATTCGGCCAGATTAGAGCAGGCATTGCCAAGAGGCCAAACTCGTCACTTAGACACTGAATCTTAACAGCCAGGCGAACCTTAGACACTGAAGGTCGTGAATAAGTCTTAATTACGTTTATTTGATGCAACAAACAACAAGATATATACAAAAACGATAAACAATTATGGATGCTTACACTACGTGTCCTAATTAAAAAAAAAAATTTAACGTACCTTTGGGTCCTCCAGCGATCACAACAATTTACTAGGTATGAAAAATTAAAAACAAGAAAATAAAAATCTAGATGATGTGCCCTAAGTGATTAAATGCATGATGCAACATTTATGTATTTACAAATAATTTTTTTTTATTATTTTTCAATTTTCAACTTTTTTTATGATTTTTGATTTTTTTTGATTTTTTTGTGATTTTCTAAAAATAAAAAGGCGAAAACAGTGAGATACGGGTTACCGAAGCACGCTTCCAAGAATTCCAATTTGTTCCGAGCTTCGTGAGAAGATTCCCGACATTCCAAACTTTCCTAAAAAAAATGAATTAAAAACAAGGTAAGCGAAAGAAAACTAATCCGAAAAATTAAAAATTAAGGTGCGAAAAATAATTACTCCCCGGCAGCGGCGCCAAAAACTTGATGTGCCGAAAACATGACAATTAAAATCGCAAGCGCACGATCATCGTTTTAGTATTTGAGATTCGATCCACAGGGAATAATATTTATCGCAATCCTTAATTTCAATTTAATCGAATTAGAACAATTTGGGATTTTTGATAATTTTTTATTTACCCTAATTAATTACTTAATGAAAATATAATTAAAACTGAATTATTCTAAAACTTAATTATTCTAGAATTATTCTAAAAATTCAAAATTCGAATTAAATCTAAATTCTAAATTATTCTAAGAGTTCTAAAATTATTCTAACAAATTCTAAAACTCAAATTAAACTAGAATTTATTTTAAGACATTATTTACAGAAAATGAAATTTTAATTATTACTTAAGTAAAAATTTTTATTATCACTATTTAAAACTTTTTCAAAAAGAAAACAATTCTTATTTACAGAATTTGAAAATTCGGTTTTACACAGGGAAACTCGACTCAAGACAAAGCGCAGGAACGCAGCCAGTACAGAACTCGGTTAAAAAAAACTCAGCGGCGACTCAGTAAAAGAAGTTGGGACTCAACTCGGAATTGCTCAAAACAGCACAGCCACACTAAACATTCAAACACACTGGACTCAGAAAAACACAGGAAAGTCGAACAAAAACTCAAAACCAGCGAACTCAGCAACTAACTACAATTTTAGACAACGTAAATTCAGTAACTCGAAGTGGAACTCAGCGGTATTCGAACAAACCAAAAAGGACTGCAGCAACGAAACTCAATATAGAAACAATTTAGCACTGCAATGGAAAAACAGAATTCGGAGCTCAAAAACGAAATCGGACGAACTCGTAGTCATTTAGGAACAACGAAAAACAGGAAAACAAACCTTAGAACAGTTTCACATAATCTTGACACAGTAAATCGCAAAAGAAAGAACCAACAAATAACATAACTCGACTAGCATAAAACAACAACTTGACAACCTAGTACTCAATCAAGAACTCGACTCAACAGCTCTCACGAACTGGAAGGCTCAGACACAAAACTGCGACAAAACTACAACTCTACTAACTCGACTAAACAGAAAACTGGACAGAAAAACGTGAAGAAACCCAGCAAAACAGCCAATACGCAGCAATAAAAAGAACACGGAGTTTAGCTATATTGATACAACGATTCAGCAACAATTCGGACTCCAGAATTTGACTAAAACACAAGCACAAAACTGCAAACAGTACGACATACACAACAGCTCAGTTCGCTAACTCGGAGATGGTGATTCGTAATAAAACCAATGCAGAGAACAAATTTCAGAAACCAAGTCGAAAACAGAAAATCAAGATTGACAAAAATTGAACAAACTCTCTACAACTCATTCAAAATAACAACGGTAGTGAACGACCCATGATTCAGCAGCAAATCAAACTAGGAAAGGGGATTGCAAATAATTTACTGAAAATGAACTCAGAAATCGAAATACAAGGGGAAGAAGGCGGGTAAGTGAGAATTGAAGAAACAAGGAGGGTGTTTGTGATTTGAAATAAAAAGCAGAGATATGTAATGAACTGAAAAGGGGTATGGTGTTGGTGGATAACAGAGAACGAGAGAGAGAGATTCTAATATGGTGGGGAGATGGGTTTGGGCTATGGAAAACAAAACAACGGAAATAAGATATTTAACACAAAACTGGGTTCTGTAAATAAGCTTCGAATTAAAACAATAAAAGATGGAATAATATGAACTGAAAATTTTAAAATTTTTTACAAGTGCTACAAGAAAATTATAACTATAATTTAGGGGTGTCCTAAAACTAATCCTAATACTAAGTGATTTTACAAGAGAGAAAAATGAATCTATTTATAGGAAATAGATTGAGATTTGTGGTTGGTGTGGATTAATCCCCACCATTAATTTTTGTTTGGTGGGATTAAATCCTAGCCCTCCATTTTTATTTATTTTTTTATTTTTTTTCTTTTTAGTTTTTAAATAAAAATTCATCTTTTGCACCAAACTCCCTCTTCTTTCCTTTTCTTCTATTTTGGTCCTTCTTCTTCTTCTTTTTCTCTTCTTTGACCTTTATTTCTTTATTTTGCAATTTCTTCAATTTTTCTTGAATTTCCTGAAATACAACACAATAATTTATTAAAATACGAATTCAAACAATAAATAAGTAATAAAAATATGCAAAAATATGCACTTATCAATAAGATTTTTTAGATGAGTTATAATCTAAGTTCAATACTGTTGATGAGTGGATTTCGTAACAACTTTTGTGAGGTTTTCGGTGAGTTGTAAAGGCTAACGATCAACTGTTCAATGGAGGATTTGGGTTGTGTTTGTGGGGGTGAGCTGAGCTTGAGGGTGTCTCCAATAATCTCAGGTGCCTTTAGAGAAAATTAGAGAGCTTGATTCGTCCCCCCCCTCAAGGTGCCTACGTATCCTTTATTTAGGAATCAAGCTCACGTAGTTCTAATGCAAAGCTGATTCTGCTGGAATAGCTATATTCGGTTGTCTAATTCGTGTTGGAATCAGGTTCCTTTAGAGTCTTTCACAAACAGGTTGGCGAGGTAGAGTAGAACTCGAGTTCGTACTCTACTGTAATTCTCACATAAACTAGAGGCATTCTCGGATCAACTGCGCCCTAGAATTACACTCCAATAATAATTCGATATCTGATCTAGATGGCTTCTAGATCTTTCTGTCGGTTACTCGTAGGAACCTGGTTCGTAGGAACCTATATCTCAGGAGCCTGTTTCTCAGGAACCTCCTTATTTCGGAACCTGTCGCTCAGGAACCTCCTTTTAAGTATCTGTACCTGCACAAATAACAAACATGTTAAGCTGGATATCTTGTCTGATGCCTTCACATGCTCTTGACGCTCTCTGTGGCTGTTGCTATGCTAACTCGAACTATTCTGCTGGGAGGAACCGGGTCCTCTGGTTATCTAATTAGCTTCCAGGCCTTCGGGAACCTCCTGATGTTCATAATTGCTTGATCATTCCTCTGTCTGATGCTCATTTCTCTATATCTGATCTCCATGACTCGTATTGGATCTCTCTTCTTGCTTGCCTAGATTGAACCCTATGACTTAATGGACCTAAATTCGACCCATGGTAATTTTGGGCAAAAGTACCCCCCGGTTCCTTGAAATCATGTAATGTGAAAGGAACCTATCTTGCTCTCTAATCAGGGGTTCAATGCTAAATCTGTCCTCTTACAATACCTTGCTTCAATACCATACATCCAAGCCTACATGAGCTAACTCAGCGTAGGAAATAGGACATAGAATATTTTTAGCTAATACATCTTCAGCCAACTTCATTTCCTATCAAGGAATCTGTTATCCTACTATTTTGTTTTCCAAACTAAAGTTTCCAAAGTTAACTCAATGTCTGTATTTAGCTTCCTGCAAAATCTGGCTTGCTACTGGACACCTTGTCATGTCTCTTCAAATTTTGATAACTCTAAAATACTAGAAAGGATAATAATTTTTTTTACTGTAAATATCTTAGAGGGTAATTCAAAATTTGAATTAACCTCATCAAATACCGAGACTGTAGTTAATGTGGGTGTTTCCAAGGTACACACGTCTCTTGCGCGTGTATCACTTCAAATGCTGCACCAGTGATTCACTGCCACGTGTACACAGTGGTCTCTCATTTACCTTGGTTATATAAACACACGAATAGTTCCAGCCTCGTTCTTTTACCTTTACCAAATATTTACTAAAACCCTGGGAGAGAGAAGAAGAAGAAGTCCGACAGTCATCCATTCAATCTAGCTTCTTCGTTGCCATTTCCTTCAAATCCAGGTATGATTCTGACCTATATTTCTCTCTATTCTTTATCATACTTGATTTGATTTTCAATTTTTTGCTTATTTCGACCTTGCATGTCGTCTTCTTTATCACACCTTATATTGCACACACAAACTTTAACCATTCTCAGTCATCCTTTTATCTGTTTACGGTCGTATCATCATTTTCCTTGTCTAAGTATTTTAAGACCTTAGTCTTTCTCTTAGGATCGTTCAAACTTGACCCTTCATCGTCTGTTCTTTGCAGATGTCTTCTGAGTCTACTCATTCATACCACCAATCCTCAATTCAACCTTTATCTACCATTCCAATTGGCGAAAGAACTAGATCTATGGTTGTAATTCCTAATGCACATGAACCTGGGAACATACTCTTTAGGCCTATAATATCTCCACCATCTCAACTTCCAGTTCCTACATTTGTTGATTTAGGGGATGATTGGCCCATTGATGAAGAGGAAGTGTCAAAACCGGAACATGACCTGCTTCCTGAACCTGATTTTGACAACGAGGTGATCGTTGAAAGAGAGTTGTGTAAATATGAGATTGTCCTTTTCTGTGAAAAAACCGATTCCACCATGACCTCTGCAAAATTAGAGAAGCTTTTTGAAGAGTGTCCTCGTCCACCCTGTACTGTAGTGATCCCAAAACCTGGTGAGAGAGCTCACAGGTTTGATGTGAAACCCCTGAACTAGGTGTCCCAAATGCCGTTATCTCGGCTACTTTTCTAAGAGTAGGTGTTTCTATGCCTATCCATCCATTTCTAAGGGAGGTGCTAGAATTTTATGAGCTGGCACCTATGTAATTAACCCCCAACTCTTATCGTTTAGCAATCAACACCTTCATATTATACTCAAGCAAATTGACAACTCCTCTGACTGCCCCTGAATTAGGATATTTCTTAAGGCTAAAAGACACTGGGAGAAGCTCTGGTTGCTTCTACCTTTCTTCCTGGCCTTGCCATCAAGGTCAGTGTATAAAAAATGTTAAGCAAAACTTTGAGCAATGGCCAGAGCAGTTTTTATATTGCTATAACTGTCCTTATGTTAGGTTTGAGTTCAACCGTCGACCTAATATTCCAAAACAAACCACTTTAACTGGAGCTTGCTTAGAAAGAGCAAAGGAAGTCCTGAAACTATCAACCTCCACTAGGGATTGTATGATTCTGATGACTCTCGATAACCTAACTGCCTTAGGTTTTATCCCTTCAGCTTCTTGTATGAGCTTCCTTGCATTTATACTTTTCCACTGATTGTTTCTTTATTGTCACAGCTACTTTCTTTATATATGCATTTTGTTTGAACCTTGATTTATTTTTCTTATGCAGATATGGCTCCCAAAGTTCCATCTTTTGTCAAAAGGTCTAAGAATGTGGAAGAGATTTTCAAAACCGACGTTGAATGAAGGAGGTTCCGCTGATTGCAACTCATATTAACCAGGTACCAACTCCAGCTTCAATCCAGGCTCAGCCATCTGGTTCCTCTAAACGCAAGCTAGCTCAGTCTACCCTTGATCTATCGGAAATCTCTCAATCCAGATCCCTTAGAATGGGAAAAGCTGTGAAGATAGATCCTGCTACTGCTCAGAATCAGTTTAAAGATCTAATTGACACCCATGTTCTTCCGGAAGCTGTCACTGGTTGGGCTAAGATGAATGTTGTTGAGGCCATGAATGCCATAAGATTTTCTGCCGCTCAGAATGCTTTCTTCACCATTAGATTCTGTGACGATATTGCTGAGAAGACGCAATACGACCTCCGATTGCAAGGAGAAGTTTCAAAGTTAAATGAGGAGCTGGCTGCTATGAAAGAAAGAGTGAACATGGCTACTGCTGCTGTGAGACGAGCAAAAACTGTTGAGAGTTCTTTGAAGAAGGAGAAAGATGAGTTTCAGGGACAAGTTAAAGACTTGAAAGATAAACAAATCTCCTTGCTGGAGAAGGTCCATGAACTTGAGGTTCAGGTTGATGCTCTCAATGCTGCCGCTGCTTCTGTTGAATCCATCATGCTTACCAAGGAGAAGGCCAGATATGACGAGGGTTATGATGAAGGTTTAAGAGATTACATGCGCTCCATGTGGGAGAAGATGCCCGAGTTGAATTGGTCTCTGCTTGGCGAGGATGTCGTGAACATGATCAATGACTTCAAGAAGGAAGCTGTGATTCCACAAGACCCTGTACCTCCCGTTATTACGGTTGAGAGGTCTCCAGGTTCCATCCCTGAGACTGCAGAGATTTTTGCTACTGATATGGTTCAGCCTGTCCTTCCAACTCCAACAACTGAAGAATCTGGCAAAGTACCTTCCACTTGAATTTGTTATAAACTCCTTGAACTTTTGATAGCTTTAAATGAGGTTGTGGGCCCCTCATAGTGCCTCGCAAGATGTATCTTTAAATCTGGTTTCTATGGCCTTCGTGCCTATAACTCTGAATGCTAAATTCCTGGGTTATCGTACCCATAACTCTTATTTTCTATGGTTCCAATGGTAACCATTTACTTTTGCTAAATCTCTGTTCATAATTCATATATCTTTGCATACATGTTTTCATAGTAATATCTCACCTTTATTCCCCCTAAAAATTACTCAGTGTCCATATTTATGTATTCAAGCTTACGCGGGCTAACCCATTGTAAGAAACAGAACACACTTATACTTCCACTTAAATCTTCTCGAGGTAAATGTAACATAATCTAACTACATCATAACAGCTTACTTGTAAATATGGAACCTCTTTCTTTCTACTTCAAATAATGCTCTCAAGATCATAATTTATATTTCGTTGCTGAAAAAAAACCATACCAGGTTTCTTATGAATCACTGTTTACCATTACCAAACCTGCAAAGTAAAACAAGAAATATAAAAACAGAAAATAATTAGTGTTAGTGAACTAATCCTGTTATGTACAAGCCAACTCTAGGAAAGGTCACCTGCTTAGCTCCCAATCCTAATCAACCTAGGTTCCAACATGCCAGACTAGGTTCCATGTTGGTTCCTTATGCCTCGAGGCGATTCTAGGAACCTGTGCGCCATTCTGAGAGTCCACATAGATTCCTTTTCTTCATGTGTCATGCTACACATCTTATGAAGTTAAATGCTAAGGCTTAGTCCCTTCTTCCCATGTGCCAGAGGCGGTTCCACATGAGGGAGAGCTTATTAGGCTTCTCCTTAAGAACAAGTGTGCCGGTCTAGGCTCCACACAAGTTCCCACTTCCTCTCGTGCCAGAGACGGCTCCATGAAGGGGTGAAACATATAGTTTCAGGTTCCCGTATGCCAGTCTCGGCTCTATACAGGTTCCTTTAAGATGCCTTTCATCAGGACTTTAAGTGCCTGTCAACAGGGCTTTTTTAATCATGCGCTCAAGGAATCTGAGGCTTTTGGCAAAAATATATTGCTCAGTCAGCTGAGGCTTTTCAATCAAACATGCTTAGGAAGCTACCTGAGGCTTAACTCATGCTCAGGAAGCTACATGAGGATTTTCTCATGCTCAGGGAGCTACCTGAGGCTTTATTCGTGCTCAGGAAGCTACCTGAGGCTTTGCTCGTGCTCAGGAAGCTACCTGAGGCTTTATTCATACTCAGGAAGCTACCTGAGGCTTTGCTCGTGCTCATGAAGCTACGTGAGGCTTTATTCGTGCTCAGGGAGCTACCTGAGGCTTTATTCGTGCTCAGGAAGCTACCTGAGGCTTTGCTCGTGCTCAGGAAGCTACCTGAGGCTTTATTCATGCTCAGGAAGCTACCTGAGGCTTTGCTCGTGCTCGGAAGCTACCTGAGGCTTTATTCGTGCTAAGGAAGCTACCTGAGGCTTTGCTCGTGCTCAAGAAGCTACCTGAGGCTTTATTCGATACAATCATTCGTAATCTGCACATTCTATCTGCATTCTGTCAAATCGTACTCATACTTCGCGAACACTGTCAAAGCTACAGGAACCTGTTAGTCAAGGTAACCTGTTTCTCAATACAAGTACTAAAACAAGCACTTAAAGTTTCAAATTGACATATGAAATACCTAATCAATCATGCACAATACTGTCAAAGTATGAATACTACCCCTAGTTCTTTTGGGTAATTATTGTTACGTAAAAGAACTATTAGGAAGCTATAATCATCAATACTGCAATCAAAAAGTTCAACGTAGAGCTATCATGCTCAAATACTTAAAACTGTCTTGCAAATAGGGAGGTTCACCTCAGGTACCCCCCGAGTACATGCATAATTAAATACTGAAATCAACAATTCTGGTCAGCTATAACTAGTAAGCTGCCTTTATTCTTGGGCTGAAAGAGCCTTACTTTTCCTAAGAAAAACACAATAAAAGAGAATTACTGATAATACTTCTTGAGATGTTCTGTATTCCAAGCTCTCGGAATGAGATTCCCATCCATATCCATCAGGTGGTAAGTTCCTTCCCAAATGGCTGACTTTATCTGGTAAGGGCCTTCCCAGTTCGCTCCAAAATCTCCATGTGCCAGAACTTTGGTGTTTGGCATGACTTTCCTCAAAACTAGGTCTCCAACTTTAAAAGGTCTTGCCTTCACCTTTTTGTTGTAATACCTTCGAACTCTCTGTTGATACGCTGCTAGCTTCACTTTCGAATCTGTCCTCAGCTCTTCGATCATGTCTAGGTAAAGTCTATGACTAACCTCATTATTCTCGAGGTCATAATGCTTTCTTCTCAAAGAACCTGTTCCAACTTCCACATGTACCATAGCTTCACAACCATAAATGAGAGTAAAAGGAGACTCACCAGTTGTAGTTCTAGGAGTGGTGTTATACGACCACAAGACTCCAGGAAGCTCCTCTGGCCAGCTTCCTTTCTTATCTTCAAGCCTTGTCTTCAAAGTATGCTTGATAATTTTATTCAAAGCTTCAGTCTGTCCATTGCTTTGTGGATAGTACACTGCTGAAAATGATTTCTGAATTCCAAACTGCTCACACAATCCCCTATGCTCTCTGCTATCAAACTGCTTCCCGTTGTCATAAATTAGCTTCTGGGGAATACCAAACCTTCACACAATTGCTAGAAAAACAAACTCAGTTAGTTTGGAAGCTGTGATCTTAGCAAGTGGTTCTACTTATGCCCACTTTATGAAGTAATCAACTGCAACTACTACGTATTTCACTCCTCCCTTTCCTGTCGGGAGCTCTCCAATGAGGTGTATTCCCTAAATGGCGAATGGCCAAGGGCTGACAATCTGTTTGATAGGTGCTACAGGACGACTATTAAAATTTGAATACTTTTGACAATTGCTGCATGCCTGAACAAACTTAAGAGCATCTACTTTGAGGGTTGGCCAATAATATCCTTGTCGAAGGACCTTCATGGCTAAAGAACTACCCCCCCGAGTGATTTCCACATACTCCTTCATGAATCTCTTCAAGGATGTATCTATACTGCTCTCCAGCTACACATTTAAGCAAAGGCTGATTGAACCCTCGTTTGTATAGAATTCCATCATAAATCACATACTTGGATGCATGATACTTCAGCTTCCTTGCTTCATCCTGATTATGAGGTACCTCTCGCCTAGCCAAGTAGTTATAGATTGCAGTCATCCAAGAATCCTCAACTGGAAATTCGATGTCCATGACTTCCTCTTTGAAAACACTAGGTTGCTCTTGAATCTGGAGTAGAATTACACCAAGTAAAGTTAACTCTCTCTGCGAGCCCAATTTAGCTAATGCGTCTGCATTGGTATTCTTTCCTCATGGTATTTGGTCTAGCTTTACCTCTCTGAACTTTGCAAGTAGTTCTTGGGAATACCTCAAATACAAGTCTGTTCGTGGACCTCTTGCCTGAAATCCACCGTAAATCTACCAAACTACCAACATCGAATCAATGAACACTCTGATATTCTCGACTTTCATCTCTAAAGCTAACTTGAGACCTGCAATCAATGCCTCGTTCTCTGCATCATTGTTAGTGGCTCAGAAAGCGAAGTGAATCGAGCTATGAAGTCTATGCCCTTCTGGACTTACTAGCTCTATGCCTGCCCCTACTCCATTACTATTAGCAGCTCCATCCACATACAATGTCCACCAAGGTGCACAATTATCATCTTCCATCTGCTCTTTCTGCAACTCTCTTGGTACCTCCTAGCCAGTATCCTCCACATGAGGTGGAAATTCGATCAAAAAATCCGCTAGAGACTGAGCCTTGATTGCTGTTTTTTGCTTGTATTCTATATCAAACTGTCCTAACTCCACAGCCCACTTTAACATTCTCCCTGAAGTTTCCGGCCTGTGCATCACCTGCCTAAGTGGATATGAGGTTCTTACTTCAATCTTGTGAGTTTGGAAGTAAGGTCGCAGCTTCCTGGAAGCTAGGATCAAGGCATAAACCAGCTTCTCCATTCCTATGTACCTTGTTTCTGCATCGAGCAACCTTTTACTGACATAGTAGATTGGGTTCTGTTGTCCATCCTCTTCTCGAACTAGGACTGCACTAATAGAATACTCCGACATAGCTAGGTATAGTACTAATGTTTCTCAGTCTACTGGCTTAGCTAATAGTGGGGGCTTCCCAAATGCTCTTTTAGCTTTCCAAATGCTATCTCGCATTCCTCTGTCCATTCAAATTTACTCCCTTTCTTTATCGCTTTAAAGAACTCTTGGCACTTATCCGTAGACCTCGAGATGAATCTATTCAAAGCTGCCACTCTTCCGGTAAGGGACTGAACCTCTCTCACAATCCTTGGTGACTTCATATCAATCAGTACTTTAATCTTGGTTGGATTTGCCTTATACCTCTGTGATTTACCATCAACCCTAGAAACATTCCGGATTCCACCCCAAACACACATTTCTGAGGATTCAGCTTCATTCTGTACTTTCGTAAGATTCCAAACATCTCTTGCAAGTGCTTCACATGATCAGCAGCTTCCTTAGACTTGACTAACATATCATCCACATATACTTCCATGGTACTACCAATTTGCTCTTCAAACATCATGTTTACTAGCCGTTGATACGTAGCTCCAACATTAATCAATCCAAATGGCATGCATACATAATAATAGAGGCCTCTATCCGTAATAAAAGAAGTATGCTCCTGATCAGGTTCATACATAGAAATCTGATTGTAACCTGAATATGCATCCATGAAGCTGAGTAGGTCATGTCCAGCTGTTGCATCCACTAGCTGATCAATTCGTGGTAATGGGAAGCTGTCCTTTGGGCATGCCTTGTTGAGATCTGTGAAGTCCACACAAGTCCTCCATTTCCCATTGGGCTTCTTTACCAAGACAGGATTTGCTAACCATACAGGATAGAAAGATTCCTTGACCAAACCTGCATCCAGCAACCTATCCACTTCTTCCTTCAATGCTTGAGCTCTCTCTCCACTAACCGGTCTTCGCTTCTGTCTCAGACCTTTCTTCTCTGGATCAACATTCAATTTATAACACGTGACCTTTGGATCTATTCCTTCCATATCTACGTGGCACCAAGCAAAAACATCCAGGTTCTTGCTCAAGAAAGAAACAAGAGATTCCTTCAAAGTTGGTTCTAGTTGAGCTCCAATCTTCAACACCTTTATACCATCCTTATCGTTTATCTTTACATCCAAAGTCTCACCAGCCGGCCCAGCTTTAACCACTATTTCTGGTATTCGAGGATCCAAATCTATATCCATCTCTGCTACCAAGTCTTCTTGAGGCTCCTCAACAGTAGGTGGTATATACGCTTCATGCATGACATTCCTTCTCTTAGATACTGGCTGACTGTCTTTATTGCTCCCACTGCGCTTCATTTTCCGAGAATTTTCGACATCCAATTCCTCTACCATACACACATCACCATCATTGCCCATAAGGGGTGCACTTTCTATAAACAAATAAGAGGTATCTAGTCCCTGAAAGACTGGAATCTCAGCATGAGGTTCCTCTTCTGTAACCTCTTCAATTCTTACTACTCTGCAGGATGCTGACACAAAACCCTCTAATGGCTGACTTCGTAGATCAACTGCTATGTTGTCTGGATTCTTCCCTGGAAAGTCATCAGGAACCTCATCCATTGGTTCAGGTAACTTAGCAGCCTTAGCAGCATGTTGCAAAGCTTTAGTATAACATTCCATAGACTCATACTGGCATCCTCGAACTACACCAATACCACTTGGCGTTGGAAACTTCATAGTCAAGTGATAAATTGAGGTTACCACCCTCATCTCCTTTAGAATTAGTCTCCCGAGAATAGCATTATAGTTCATGTTGTTCTCTATAACAATAAATTCTGCTAACTGTTTAATGCAGCAAGGTTTATCACCTAGAGTAACTGGCAAATGAATCTTACCTTTAATGGGGACCTGGTTGTTGGTGAAACCATATAAGGTGTCCTTCATTGGAGTTAGAGCCTTATCCAGAAAATGCATCTTCTTGAAAGCTGAGTAGGATAACAAATTCACAGAGCTTCCATTATCCACTAACACTCTATGAACCTCATATGACCCAATTCCTGCCTCAATTACCAAAGCATCAGTGTGGGGATGATGTACCCAAAAAGCATCCTCCTCAGTGAAGGTGATATCTGCATCTTCCCCTTCGAACAATCTGGGAGATCTCTGCGACAGATTGCAAACATTAGTCAAAGGACGTTCTTTAGCTTCACGAGTGTACCTTTCCATGGCATTTCTGCTACTCCCTCCAATGTGGGGACCTCAATAATAGTACGTATACATCCAGCTTTAAGTGGTCCTTCCATCAACACAGGTTCCGGTGCTTTCTGCATTTTTTCCTCTCTATACTTCTTTCCTTCCTGAGCTACCCATTCAATTAACTGTCCTTTCCTGATTAGAGTTTCAATTAAATCCCTCAGATGGCGACAGTCTGCAGTATTATGCCCATTGTTGTCATGAAAATCACAGTATGGACGTTCGTTCTTATTCCCCGGGGGACCATTCCTGATGGGCTTTCTAAACCATGAAGACTTTTTATTCACCGCGTAGATATGATCAATCAGAGCTACCAGAGGGGTGAAAGTTTCATAAACAGGTCACTCTCATTTGTTATTGTAGGAAGCTGGTGGCGGGACCTGATTCATTGCAGGTCTAGCAGGATTCACGATTTCAACCTCAGGCTTTACTTGGGATGTACGACTGACCACCTTCTTATTGTCACGATTATTAGGGCTTCTGGGTCTTGACCTCTTGTTTCCTGACCATCCACCTTGCCTTTCAAAATCTGGATCCTTCTTCAAATCAGCCAGAGAATCTTCCACCAAACGAAAAGATTCTGCTTAAGAATAGAAATCCGCCAGCGTCTCAGGTTCCTTCCCTTGCAAATCTTTCCAGAAATTAGAACCTCTTTTGACTCCAGCAATTAAGAAATTCTTCAGAGTCTCTTCAGATGCTTTCCTAACTTTTGGAACCTCTGCATTAAACCTCTTGAAATATTCTGTCAACGTCTCATTAGGTCTCTGCTTGATGTTGGCTAGGGTATTGGTAGGTGGTGCAAACGTGACAGATGCCCTGAACTGACAAAGAGCTTTCCCATACTTTCCCAATAACCAATAGAATCAGCAGAATACCTCTTAAACCATTGATGAGCACCGTCCTGCAGAGTTGCAGCTTGTAACCTACATCTAGTAGCTTCCTTCACTTGATAGACATCCATGTCTGTGTCAAAATGACTTAAATATTCGATTGGGTTAGTGGTTCCATCGAACTTCAACTCATTCGAAGGCCAATAAGTTCTAGGTAAAGCCGAATTTCGAACCTTCTTGGTAAAAGGAGAAGCGGTTATAGGTTTAGCAGCAAGATACTTTTCATCTCTGAGTTGAGCTAATATTTTCTTAACGTCTTCAGCCGTTACTTCTCCAATAGCTTCTGCCTTTGTCTTCTTACTTGTTCCTTCATCCTCTTGCGACTCTGCAGTACTAGATTCCTCCGTGGTTTCTTCTGAATTCGTTTCATCGTCCTCGATTATCTCAACAGATGGCTCCTTGTTTTTCTTCTTCTTCTGAGAGGAACCTCCTATTTTAGTCTTTTTCTTTCCCTTTGACTCAGTGTGAACCTGGGACTGCACCTTCTTGGTAAGAGTTTTATTCTTCTCAGGGTTCTCTTGTTCTTCATCATCTCCTCCCTGGTTTGGTATCTCCGCTTCCTCTTCGGCTTCTTCCTCAAGTTCAGGTTCCTTTTCTTCGAAATTCAACAGCTTGTGTTTGTGGGGGTGAGCTGAGCTTGAGGGTGTCTCCAATAATCTCATGTGCCTTTAGAGAAAATTAGAGTGCTTGATTCGTCCCCCCCTCAAGGTGCCTACGTATCCTTTATATAGGAATCAAGCTCACGTAGTTCTAATGCAAAGCTGATTCTGCTGGAATAGCTGTATTCGGTTGTCTAATTCGTGTTGGACTCAGGTTCCTTTAGAGTCTTTCATAAACTAGTTGGCGAGGTAGAGTAGAACTCGAGTTCGTACTCTATTGTAATTCTTTAGTAAATTAGAGGCATTCTAGGATCAACTGCGCCCTAGAATTACACTCCAATAATAATTCGATATCTGATCTAGATGGCTTCTAGATCTTTCTGTCGGTTACTCGTAGGAACCTGGTGCTCAGGAACTTATATCTCAGGAGCCTGTTTCTCAGGAACCTCCTTATTTCGGAACCTGTCGCTCAGGAACCTCCTTTTAAGTATCTGTACTTGCACAAATAACAAACATGTTAAGCTGGATATCTTGTCTGATGCCTTCATATGCTCTTGACGCTCTCTGTGGCTGTTGCTATGCTAACTCGAACTCTTCTTCTAGGAGGAACCTGGTCCTCTGGTTAGCTTCCAGGCCTTCGGGAACCTCCTGATGTTCATAATTGCTTGATCATTCCTCTGTCTGATGCTCATTTCTCTATATCTGATCTCCATGACTCGTACTGGATCTCTCTTTTTGCTTGCCTAGATTGAACCCTATGACTTAATGGACCTAAATTCGACCCATGATAATTTTGAGCACAACAAATACTATAAGATTTTTTTTAAAAAAATATCTACTAAATATCATTTAATTTTAATATTATTTTAAAAAATCTTAAACAAATAAACGTAGATTCTAAATCCAAAATTTGGATGCAAATGCGATCGAATGTACCTAGTTAAATTTGTACTTGATATACATGATATTACGGAAAGAAATATGATCACGTGCATATTATAATATCCCAAATTTCACATATTTTAATATTCAAAGAAAATTCGCAAAGTATTTTAAAAATTTATTATTATCATTTACTGTATATAAATACTTGTACACAGGTTGTCAAATACTCCATTATTTTGAAAAGTATCTGTTTATCATTTGCTCCACGGTATAGTTATATAGAGTCAAAAAATGTTAAACAACTCTTCAACGTCTTTGTTGTTTACAATTCTAATATTCTCTCTTCTTTTAACTACTTATTTCTCCGACCTTCATGTTGATATTTATAGTCGACTTCCCAGTAATGCACTTACATTAACGCTTCGCTGTCGATCGGGAGATAATGATTTTGGATACCATAATCTACCTGTAAATCAACTGTATACTTGGAGTTTTTTTGGAAAATTTTTGGGGAACTACTTTATTTTGTGCAATTTTTGGTGGAACGGAAAGTATGCAGGATTTCATGTTTACCATGACTACATGTTACCTGCAGTAGCGCATGGTGTTGATCATTTTGTTTACGAAGCTAGATCTGATGGCTTCTATTACCATGCACCAGACCTTGACACAATTGGTGATTATCAATGGCAGCTAGTGAAGAAGTGGGGATATAATTAAGGGCAAGCAAAACTATTTTTGTTTCCGTTCGCCTTAATGTAATCTTTTTTTTTTAAATTTAAAAGCATTTAAAAATAAAATTGCACGCAATGTGGGTAACTGCAAATTAAGATGCCAAATATAGCATATATATGTTCCATATTATCCAGTTTGTTTTCCTGTTTTTCTTTGTGAAATATCCATCTCAAAATATTTTTTATGCACAAAATTGTAGAATTAGCAAAATCTTTAAATTATTCAAAAGGAAAAAAGAAAATCTAAAGATCATAATAATTATGTTAATGTAACACCCCAATCACATATCGAGAATATATGTGACTTTAATTCAGTGAATAAGCAAAAGTAATACTACTAAGTGCACCAACAAAATGACATGACGTGAGGAAGAAGCTCCAGCTAACTGTGGTGAGCTTGTCGTCACCCAAGTTGGTCGCATTTAGGCTACAGTACTTCGACTTATTCTCGAATTCAGAATCAGGACTTGACCTGATATTCGAAAAAAACTCGGGATTGACCTGGGTTATCTCAATTAACTCACAATATTAGACGTTTAACTACAATTCTAATCGTTCGGGTGTAATTATCTACTGAAAATAAATAAATATGCAATTTTTTAAATGAATTGGTGATTTGGATCAATCTTTTTTAACAAAAAATAATCGATCAATCTTTACCATTAATATTATAAAAAAAAGTATATCAATACTCCATAACTGAAATTTGCACAAAAATATTCCCCAACAATATTTTAAATAATTATATTCACATTTGTAGGATAAGATCGTTAAAAAACATTCATCAAATATGATTAACCCCACAAATTGAAAAGTTTTCTGTTATGACCTTTAGAAATTCCAAGGCCAATTTCAAAACATACATTTTTATTTAAGGGTGTACATGATGCGGTTTGGTGCGATTCCTCGAATTAACCTTATCGACCCAATTTATTAAGTTTGATTCGGTAAATGCTATTAATCTTTACCAAACCGTTTAAAATGGTATTTTTGATTTCGATAACCGTCTATAGATTTTGATTTTTTCTTTTGTTTTTAGTGTTAATTTTTCTTTTAATTATACAAACTTTTAATTAGTAATCTAATAGGTACAATAAATAGAGTAAAAGATAAATAAGTATATTACTTTAAAAATTAAATTCAAATTCTTAAAATAAATTAAACTTTTTTCATAAAATTATATTTTTTATTATAATTCATATTATCATAAATAAAAATAACAAAATCAACAAATTTATATGTTCACAATAATGAAAAACAAGATTCTTACCTATGCGCATCAAAATAATTTTAAAAAATTATTATACAAAAAATTTTCAAAAAATTATTTAAAATAAATACGATATTAATCTGATATAATTTATTGATAAGTGGATTTTATATCCACTTGGATCGCTTAAATTCGGCTTAAATTGATTGACTTGGCCTCAAGTTTATTGTAGTTTTGATGTGTTTTGCTTAGTTATGCAGACTTACAAGAATGTCGATTATGGGGGATGCTTCTATCGTGTTTGGAGGATTAATTGATTAAAATTCGGATTTTTCGGGAAGGTTGCGCAGTTTTCACTGTTTTGGCCATATTTGGAGTTCTAGAAGTCCGTTTGCAGCGATCTTACAGCTCACACGAAGCTTGAGAGATTTTCTACAACATGGGACAGATAGCAGGTTCAGGGGACGTGCTGGTCAAAATCACGCACGTGTTCTTTGTGAAGCAAGGCTGAAAAATTACTGTTTTGCCCTTTTTCTAATTCTAATTGTATTTTGGGCAGTTTTTTGGTACCTTAATCGAATTCTAATTGTAATAGAAGGTAATTGCTTACTGGGCAAGACTTCTAGAGTCTATTTAAACACATCCTACCATGTAATTTGTATCAGATTTTTATTATTGTAACTTAGAATTGCAAGGGATTGAGTGGAAAAGGATTCAACGCTCGGTGACAAGCACGGATCTAGATCTACTTCATCTTTTGTATACGTTGAAACATAGATTTGTTTTCTCAACTCTTCGCTTTATTAATATTATTGTTCTTTTCTTTCATATCTTGTTAATTATCATGTTTTCATCCATTCCCATGACGATGAACGGTTCAATTATGGGCTAATCGTTGTGATGGGATTCTAACGGATTTATTTATGGAACTTAGTATCTTGATGCTTTAAAGATCTGTGTGTGATGTGAAATTGATATCCTCGTATGGTTAATCTTAATGCTTTTAGATGCGTAGCTAACATCTAAATTGAATTGTTAATCTCTTGTGAAGTGAAAGTGGATCTTGAGATTTAGAACTTGCCATGCTAGTATAGGTTCATAATTGTTTATCAATATGATTCGTGGTGTGAGATGAAAATACTTATACTACCCTATATGATCTTAATAGATAACCTGTTCTTCAACTGTTATGTTTTCAAATTCTATAGACATATAGGGTCTAAGCATAATTGGTGTCTATTCATCTTCTAACTCTTTTGTGGATGTATGTTTTGTTTGGTATGCGTATGCTGACAGGTAGCATATACTTGTTTCGTGTTATCCGATCAGATATCAAAACCATTGCATATAGAGATTAAAGGCGTCAGATCTAAGGGAAGTATTTAATGAAGTTAGGATCCCATGTTTATCCTCATATTAGTAATTCGATTTCAATCTCATTAGTTACTTTAATTCTTAGTTTAATATTTGCATCCTAGTTTAATTTAGATAATCAATCCAAAAATTGTTATTTTTCTTAGCAGTGAATTAAGACCATACATTGTTGCATAGGCATATTTTCCGATTAAAACTTAACCAGATCTCTGCGGAACGAACTTAAATTATATTACTTGTGATTACGTGCGCTTGCGTAATTTTGTGCAAACATTTATGATGATATAATTTGTATTGAATTATTAATACAAATATAAAGTAAATATTTATGCAATGAATATTAAAAATTAGAATTATTTATACAAATATAAAATGTATTGAATTATTTATACAAATTTAGTATGTTTAATATTTCAAACTTTCGATCTATAATCATAAGCTGCAATTAAATTTGAATTAATCTACTATTATTGAATTCAAAGTCTTAAAAATTGAAAAATAATTACCACACTATTCTAAATACAAATTCAAAATTTAAATTATATTTTTAAATTAATCAATTATAAAAAAACCTAACAACAAATTAAAATATTAAAATAAATTTTAAAATAATTATCTTTAACATTTTACTTATCGATTTTTTTAGTTATGTAATAATTAATGGGACAAACAAATTGACCTGACAATATATATTTGAATTATTCAAAATACTAAATACAGTCTCAAATAGTATTAGACATTTTTGGTGTATAAATTATCCATTACAGAGTCAAATGAAAATATTGTTAGTGAATATTTTCATAACAAATTGATCAACTCAGCGCAACAATTCTTATAAATCATTATTTTTTTAATAGGTAATTAATTTATCAATAAAATGACATAAGACATCTACAAAAATAATTAAAAATTTCAAGTTTTCTTATTAATCGATGTTTTTTATAAATAATTAATTCATCAATAAAAGGTCATACAACATCTACAAAAATAATCAAGATTGGACAAACACATATTAAATAGATCACATCAAGGTTTCCTTAATACGATCGTTGATCAGATCTTAAATTGTGGCACGTCACTCGCTTGTATCACTAAAATATATATCCTTTTTGGCGAAATAATCCAACAATTTATTGTAATCGTGAGGAAGGGAGATATATGGAGAGATTAAAACAATTAAGAGAAATCAAACTACTGGGATAATCATCAGAGATACTTCTTGCAAGGCTGATGCTACTAAGGACAGTACTGATAAAGGTGATGATGGAGGCACTGGTGGTTCAAGAGTTGGAGGTGAAAAAACACATACAATGTTACTGGTAGGTCTGGTTTTTCTGGATCTAAAGGAAAGCAAGTAATAAGCTAAACCAGTCAGAGTCTGTATATCAAAGTAAGTAGCAGATACTTGATCACATTTCTATAGGAACAAGATTAAGTAATGGAGGTACTTGTTTGACTTAACTTCATGTGTATTCTATTCTAGTTGTTCTGTTAGAGGTTTTGACATCAACAACTCAGATTTATGCTTCACATTATAAAGCATAAATAGGGGGAGATTGTTAGGAATAATTCATGAGTTGTGATGTTTAGAATAGAATAACTAAATACTTCTTGTAATACCCTGATCTTATAAAGAGATTAGCACTTAGTATAGGATAAAATAATTATTCAGGAACTGCAGAACAGTGAACAGTGTTCAAATCAGGAACTATGTGTCACGGACTATATTTCAGGAACTATGGTCAGATCCTGATACGACAATTCAAATCCTGATGGGATGAACAGATCCTGATGATGATGTAATCCTGATGTCATTCTGGATGGTGCGGAAACTGGAAAGTGATATAAAATAAGATCGGTTGTTTTGATAATGACAAGAAGTGTGCATGAAGAAAAGAATCAACCTATTGGGGGAAACTATCATCTGGAAGACGGAGAATTACCATGTATTGATTATTACTTTCTGCTATTAGTTGATAGTTAGCATTATAAATACTCTCACTATATCATTGTAATATGTGTGTGATTTGTGAACATCGTGAGTATACGAGTGAACAAACAGAGAGAGATTTGCATTGAGAGCAGCTGTTAAAGGTATCTGTACACCTTTGGTAGAGTTTGTATTTGATCTTATTAATACAAACAGTTTGATTTATTCGTTTGTTCTTGTTTATTTATTCGAGCAAAAGTGAGACACGATTACTAATACTTGTGTTCAACCCCCCTTCTACGAGTATATTTGGATTAACATGTATTTTGGGTTCTAAAAATCAGATTCGAACGATTTCATAGTTCACACGAAACTTATAAAAAAAATCTTAAATTTAGTAATGGTTTAACTATTATTCAACTGAAATCATCATCATCCTTATCCTTAAACCGAAGAAAAAAGAAAGGTAGGAGTTTTCACTTTAAAAATTTTATTCAGTTTGGGAAATCTACTTATATTTGGTTTAAATTATTACTATACATTTTTTTAATATTTGAATATAATTCTAATAACAATTAAATAAATTTTGTAATATTAGAACTAACGATTATGTATAGGAGGTTGGATTCAACTTTATGTAATGATATAACGGTTCTTATCGTTTTGGCGGTACATGCACCAAAATTATGGATTAATTTTTTTATGTTATTATATAAGGATATAATTAGTGAAAATTTTAAGTTTGTATTTGTTTGAAAAATATTATTATTTAGTATAACTTATGAATTATTGAAAACAGTAAAATAATCATTCAATTGAACATGTGAATGATGATATTAACTTTTATCAATTAAAATTACAAAAATAAAATAAGTAGTTCAAAAATATACCTCCTGTAGACTTTTGACTTTTAAGTTATTTTTCTTAACTTTCAATCATTTTTGACTTATTATACAAAAAAATATTTTTTAACTTAAAACAAAAAATTACTTAAAACTAATGGCCGACTTTAATCAAAACCAAACATCCTCCTAATAAAATAGTTCGCTTAAAAAGTACTCCCTCCGTCCCGGCCAATTTTATCATTGGGGGACGGGGGCGTGACAAGCATTTTAAGGATAGATCTATAACTTATTTTTTAAATTTTCTTTTTTTTTTTGTATAAAAATAGGTATGTTAAATTTTTATACAAAAAAAAAAAGAAAATTTTAAAAATAAGTTATGGAACTATACTTTTTAGGTGCCTTAAAATTCGTGTCAAGAAGTGAAAAAAAAGTGTAAAGAAATGGATGGGACGGAGGGAATATGTATTAAACCTACTAATTTGTCCTCACTCCTATGTAGTACTAGTTAATTATGCCGCGCTATCGCGCGGCTTCAGAAAACTATATTTAATAATTCATGAATATCAATGAAAAATAATGGAATCATACGTATAAATTATACATGATGTTAGTCAAAAAAAATTTCAAACATATAAAAAATAAAACTTTTATGGTATTAAAACAAATTTTAAATTAAAATTTGAAATAAAACAAATATCTAAAAACATTTCAAGCACTATTTTTTGATGGTAATATTATATTTTAATAATTTATCAAAGGAAGAAAAAGAAAAACAAGTCACTAATTTTCATTTTAAAAAAACATTGATAGCTATTTTCAATTGATTCAAACAGTTCACATGAATAATTAGTTGGAAAAATACTTTCATTATATATCTAAAATTTTAATATGTTAAAAAATCATAAACATGAAAATTACCGATTACAATATGATCATAATATTTACGATAAAAAATAATATATTTAAATATATTTAAATAACTTTCTTAAAAGCCGACACCCTCATCATAACATACATGCTCAGAAATATTATAATAATTTATTTAATTAGAATATTAATTTAATCCATCACAATATATTGGAATAACGGATGTACAATTTCTTTATTGATTCAACTGTCCGAGAAAATGATCATGTTGATTTAATTTAATTGAGTTGGTCACATCTCTTGTATAATTTTATATACATCTATAACTTATATGATTTACACGATTTACGCGGCAACTAATAAATTTTTTTCCCCAAAAGTGAACGTCGCATGTCCTCCAATCGCCCGAAAAAACTTGCAGAAATCTTAAATGGAAAATCGTATGGCACGATCTAAGTAATTTTAAGTCGTCATCCTGTAGGATATGCTCTTATTTTTCTATAGAAATTAATATTTTATTTTGAAATAATAATTATAATGCCAAAATAAATTTTGCTAAATTTTTATATAAATAATAAAAGTAAATTATATAGATATTTAATAGGTGTAATTAATGATTAATTAAGATGCTATTAAAAACAAAGCTCTCTTCATCCTTCCCCCTCCGACGGTGGATTCTTCACCGGTCGGAGGCCCTCTTTTTTTTTTGCTTTGATCTTTTTTTTAATAATATTCATTCTTGGGTGAGGTGTGTCTTTTGTACCCAATTTTTTAGGTTGTGTGCTATATCTTCTTGTGAGAGCTTAGTACGTTTTGGTATTTTTTGAGTTGTTTTGTGTTGGTTGTTTTGTTGAGAATGCATGATTAATATGGTGCATTAGGGGATTTGGAATGCTCGCATCGAGGTAGTGTGGAATAGAACGGTGGTGGATATCGCAAGCGCTCACCTTTCACAATATAAGATGTTCATATTATGGGGGCATCTGTACCTCCGATCTCAGTTAGTGCAACTAAAATATCTGAACAATGGACTACATCTAGATTTAATTGTGTGAAGATCAATTATGATGCTACTCCCTCTGTCCCTCTCAATTCTTTACATGTTTTCAGCATTACTTGACACGCATTTTATGGTGTATATAAAGTATAGTTCCATAATTTATTTTTAAAATTTTCTTTTTTTGAATAAAGGTTTAAACATTAAATTTTTATTCAGAAGAAAAAAATTAAAAATAAATCATGGAACTATACTTTTTAGGAGTCTTGGAATGCGTGTCACGCCCCCGTCCCCCAATGTAAACAATTGAGGGGGACGAAGGGAGTACTATTTTCAGGAAGAAATCGAAAGTTGGTATAGATTGTATTACTCGGTAGACCATTGAATTCGTCTTGAGTATCAAGAATATTTGTATTCAGTATGTTAAGCAATCCGGAAACGAATCGGCTAATTGTTTAGGTCGTTTATTTGTTTTTCAACCTGGTTGCATAGCCGGTTGGGGATTTGACCCGGATGAGTTTCTTTAAGGTTAATGAAATTTAATTTAAATTTGTCCAAAAAAAAAGGATGCTATCAAAAGCCACAAAAAGATTTATTAAAAAAATTCAAAAAAGAGAAAAGGATTTTTTTTCAATGATCTTAAATATGAAATAAAAAAATGACATAATATTAATAATTTTAAGTCACCTTTTATCTAAAAATAATCTTACTTTGGACTTGAAAGTTTTAGTGATAAATTTTAAGTCGTCATTTTATATGGAAATATTTATTATATTGCCAAAATAAAGTTTTCTAAAGTATTGTTTAAATAAAATAAAATAAATTTAATATAAATTTAATAGGTATAAATAATGAATTATTAGGATGTTATTTAATGTATTAAAAGAATTTTAATGAAAAATCAAAAAAATGAAAAATTAAGAAAACTATCTCAAACGCTTCTGGTAACTTTTTGATAACCTGAAATTATTATTATTATTATATATATATATATATATATATATATATATATATATATATATATATATATATATATATATATATATATATATAAGCGCTTCACGCAGTTTATAAATTTTTATTTTAAAGTAATGAAAATAGATAAATTAATTTCTATTACTTTTACAAATTGATTGGTCTATTATGAATTTCCTAAAAAATGGATTTAAAAACAATTTACAAGAAATATTAGTTGGAAAAATACTCACATTGTATATCTAAAGTATTGATAAATTTAAAAAGATCACAAACATATAAAAATAAAAATTACAATACGAACGTAATCTTTACGATCAAAAGTTACAAATACTGAATATAACTTAATAATTTTTTTTAAAACCGACACTACTCCATAATATACATGTTCAATAATAGTGTAAAACTTTTTTTAATTAGAATATTAATTTATTTTTACACAATATAATGAAACAACGGGTATATAAATTTAATTAGTTTGGTCATAACACATGTGCAATTTATTCATGTGCAAAAGTAAAAAATCTGTCTGTATTATACGTATAGAAATTTCAGATATTAAGTAAAGATCTGTGTACTTCCATATTTATTACGACTTCCGCGAGTATTGATAATAAAGATTGCTTGAGAAGCCGATACCTTTTTCATAACATACATTTTCAATAATAATGGAAGAATTTATTTAATTAGTATACTAATTTATTTCGACACACTATAATGACAATGGATGTACAGCTTTTTTATCGATTTTATCTTCCGATAAAATGGTTGGGCTTGTTAGATTTAATCGATTTGATCATAACCCATGTGTAATTTATTCATGTGCAAAATTAAAAATCCATTTATATTGTTTGTATACAAATTCCAGATATTAAGCAAAGATCTTGTACTTCCATATTTTATTACGGCTTTCACAATTATTGATAATAAAAATTGTTTGAGAAGTTAAAGTCGTCTGCCCTAAAGCCATTCGAAAAGAAATTACAGTGATCTTGAATAGTGAATAAAAAAGAACGGAATATAAAAAATTTTTAGTCGTCATTTTATCAAAAAATAAATTTAACTATATACATTTAATATTCAATATTTAAAGAATAACTATAACGTTCAAATAAAGTTTACTAATTTTTAAACAAATTAAATAGAATAAATTTAATATATGTTTAATAGGTGTAATAAATGACTAATTAAAATACTTTTAATAGCTATTTAATGCAAGAAAAAAAATATACTAATAAAAAAACGAAAAATCAAGAAAAATGCTTGAACTCTTCTGGGCATTTCTGATCTCCGGCCATTATAATATATATAGATATAGATTGTTCTAAAAAACACCAATTTATCCAATAAGCTCTAAAAATATTTTTGAAGGCTCTATTTTATTATTAATACGGTTAATATACTAAATATTATTAATCTTTTTGATTAAGTCCGAATTAGTTAATTAATTCCAATCGGTAACTCAATGGATTGATTCGAATTTCCGATATTATTTTTTTTAAGAGGGTTCCCGGTTTTTACAATCATCAATATATATATATAAAGGAGGATACGCGGGAGCTTTGATGGCGGTCTAAGATCGCTCCAATCTATTTTTCATATTTTGGTAAAATCTTGCAATTTTAAACATAAATAATTAAAATTTCCTTATTTAAGTACAATAGCCAATAGATAACATATTTCATGTAGAAATGTCCTTCGAATCGAAGTTGCATAAAAGGAGAATTCGAATTCACAGGCAACACATATAACTAAAATTTATTATAAAAACTCTTGAATTAAAATAAGAGTAAATTGCACCATGGTGGCCGGTAAGATTAAGTTTTTGCACTTTGATGGCCAATGTTACAAATCTTGCACTATGATGGCTCGAAATTATTTTTTTGAACATTTAAATGACTTCCGTCTATTTACCCAAAACGGAGTTAGTTTTGACAGGGGTATTTTGGTCTTTAAAATCTTCATATCTAATAAATTTCCAAACTATCCAAAATTTCCACTTTTAATAAATTCTTGACAAAATCATTTAATCTCTCTCAATTCTTTCTTCACCTCTTTTCTGTGTTGTGGGGGTGAAATGGGGCAGTGGTGGTTTGATGATTTGAGGATGCGGCAGGATTTGGAGAAGGGGAGGAGTACGGAGTTCATGGTGATTAGGCGGATTAAGGGTGGCGGTGTTGAAGGTCGGAGGAGAAAGGAGGGGTAGTGGGTCGAGGGCTGAGGAGGTTGAGGTTAACGGAAGGGTGGTGATGGTGAGTTGCAGGCGGCGTTGACGGCGCGACGGAGGGGCTGGGCGAAGGGAGGCTGTCAAGACCATGAACATCAAGCTCAATTTCTCTGATCCCTTTCATTAGCACTACTGGGTAATGGTCTTCTTTAGTCATTCCAACTTAATTCTTTCTCTTTCTTTTCTCATCCTACAGAAGCATTTCAGAGAGGGGAGTTGCAGGAATTGCTTTAGAGGGTATTACTATCTTGATAATAATTTAATGAATAGATCCTATGGGCTTAAATGTACAGCCCTTGTTGATTTCTTATTGTATTTGATCTTTAATGAAATGACTTTATCAACTTGAAAGTGAAAATTGAAAATCTCAATGACATTGTCATTGAATTGATGTTATCTTCCAGGGGTTTCATAGTTTTTTATTTTAAATAGTCTATACATAACTGGTGGTTAGAGTGTCCAAGTAGTGCTAATGATCAGTGTTGTAGTCGGAGAGAAGATTTGTTTAGCTTGAAACCATATGCTAGCCTTTTGCCACCTCTTGAAAGAATCTCATTTGAAATTGAATAAATTCTCATTACAAAACAAAGGAGAGTGCAAATAGAAAAATAGAGACCAAAATACCCCTGTCAAAACTAACCCCGTTTAAGGCAAATAGACGAAAGTCATTAAAATGTTCAAAAAAACAATTTCGAGCCATCATAGTGCAAGATTTGTAACATTGGCCATCAAAGTGCAAAAACTTAATCTTACTGGCCACCATGGTGCAATTAACTCTTAAAATAATTTATTACCGCGCATTACTTCTTCCCATTCTAAGCATGGAGAAAGACAAAACTCGATGCACCGCATAGCGCATAACATGCATGGTTAGTTTATGCTCCTACAAGCCTACAAACCACAAACTCTAAAATATTAATACTTCGTTTTTATGATTTTTTTTAATTTACGGGGTTTTCATGAATGTTAATTAATATTAAAATATTACTTTAATTTTCAAGTGTTGAGGTTAATTATATGACTCTACTTGCGTTCTTAATTTCCATATATAGCTCATTCAAACTATTCATAATTTTAATGTCATGTATTAAGATTTGTTAACTTATTTATGGCTTTCTATATAGTTTGTACAACGCATCATGCACTTTAAATTTCAGTATAGTTCGTTTGGTTTTGTTCATTAGTATTTTTTTTCCCCGTAGCATCCTGGCTCCTGGGTGACTAGCTAATTAAGGTTGGTAATTATTGTTACACGAATGCATGATCACGTTTATCATTTAAGATCCAATGATTTTTGTAGTAGCTTCTTATAAGTTTTGTTTTAAGTTCTCCCCGCTACAGTTGCTCTAAGATAGTCTCAATCTATTTTTCTAATTTTTAAGAATTTTAAGATTTTAAACATTAATAAATATAAAAAAATCTTTTAACATATTAGAAGTAGAATAGGTGTTTGAATTTATAGATGAGAAGAGTTCGAATTTATAGGGAAGACATGTAATTAGAAGTTCTATTGGAAGTAGAATAAGGAGGATATGCGGGAGCTTATGTGGCGCTCTAAGATCGTCTCAATCTATTTTTCGAATTTTTAAGAATTTTAGGATTTTAAACACTAATAAATATAAAAGAAATCTTTTAACATATTAGAATTAAAATAGGTGTTCGAATTTATAGATGAGAAGAGTTCGAATTTATAGGGAAGACATGTAATTAGAAGTTCTATTGGAAGTAGAATAACTATTTAATTATAAGGCATATGATTAAAAGTTCTATTGGAAGTATTCGAATAAACATTAATAAATACAAAAATATCTTTTAACATATTAGAAGTAGAATAGGTGTTCAAATTTTAGATGAGATGAGTTCGAATTTATAGGGAAGACATATAATCAGAAGTTCTATTGGAAGTAGAATAGGCATTTATAAGACATATGATTAAAAGTTCTATTGCAAGTGGAATAGAATTTTAGATGAGAGTAGTTCGAATTGATAGGGAAGACATATAACTAGAAATTCTATTGGAAATAGAATAGGATTTATAAGGCATGTGATTAAAAATTCTATTGAAAGTAGAATAGGAGTTCGAATTTATAGAGAATAAGAGTTCAAATTTATAGAAAAAAACATATAATTATAAGTTCTATTGGAAGTTCGAATTTATAGGGAAGACATATAATTAGAAGTTCTATTGGAAGTAGAATAGTTATTTAATTATAAGGCATATGATGAAGAGTTCTATCGGAAGTAGAATAGATTTAGATGAGAATAGTTTGAATTTATAGGGAAGACATATAATTAGAAATTCTATTGGAAATAGAATAGGATTTATAAGGCATATGATTAAAAATTCTATTGAAAGTAGAATAGGAGTTCGAATTTATAGAGAATAAGAGCTCAAATTTATAGAAAAAAAACATATAATTATAAGTTCTATTGAAAGTAGATTAGATGTTTGAATTAGAGAGGAGACATATAATTAAAAATTTATTGAAAGTAGAATACATGGATGGTAGTTACATCTTTTCGATATTCTAAAATTATACATTTTTTATACAAGTTATTTAAACTTCTATTAGGAAAAAATTTCATAAATCCAATATTAATCTCATAAAAAAAGTCTTCGTATTTAAAACGAAAAGAACTTATGTGTTAACATAATAAAAGAACATTCTCATGCAGGAATCCTAAATAAATACAGAAGTATCTATAATATAAAGAGAAAGTAAGATGTTTTTTTTATGTTTTTAAACTCCATAATTTTAAAAAACTTGGAAAAAATAAAAATTGTAATTCACTCTATTTTTAGATTTTGATTTTAAGGAAAAAAGCAATAATATGTAATGAAGTTGGAATTTCAATCCCAAACGAGAGCGGCTCGAAACGTGTTTAACGGGAAGACGGCTCACTAAAAAAGATTGTATTAACTATTAGAATTTGATATTGATGTTATAAATTTTATAACATAAAAACTCAATAAATATTAGAAAGTTTGAATAACGTAAAAATTGAAATTTATTCTTTTTTTAAGTTTTAATGTTTAATGAAAAAAGTTATTTATAAGATAAGTATCATCAATAATCAATATATATATATATATAAAGGAGGATACGCGGGAGCTTAGGTGGCGTTCTAAGATCGTCTCAATCTATTATTCTAATTTTTTAGAATTTTAAGATTTTAAACACTAATAAATATAAAAATATCTTTTAACATATTATAAGTAGAATAGGCGGTGTTCGAATTGATAGATGAGAAGAGTTCGAATTTATAGGGATGTGATATAATTAGAAGTTCAATATATATATATATATATATATATATATAAAGGAGGATACGCGGGAGCTTATGTGGCGTTCTAAGATCGTCTCAATCTATTATTCTAATTTTTTAGAATTTTAAGATTTTAAACACTAATAAATATAAAAATATCTTTTAACATATTATAAGTAGAATAGGCCGTGTTCGAATTTATGGATGAGAAGAGTTCGAATTTATAGGGATGTGATATAATTAGAAGTTCTATTGGAACTAGAATAGATATTTATAAGGGATATGATTAAAAGTTCTATAGGAAGTAGGATATGTGGCATTCTAAGATCGTCTCAATCTATTTTTCTAATTTTTTAGAATTTTAAGATTTTAAACACTAATAAATATTAAAATATCTTTTAACATATTATAAGTAGAATAGGTGGTGTTCGAATTTATTGATGAGAAGAGTTCGAATTTATAGGGAAGTGATGTAATTAGAAGTTTTATTGGAACTAGAATAGATATTTATAAGCGATATGATTAAAAGTTCTATAAGAAGTAGAATAGGAGTTCGAATTTATAGAAAATAAGAGTTCAAATTTATAGAAAAAACATATAAATTTGCATTTGGAGAAGAGTTGGAGGTAAGAATTGTTAGAATTTTAGTAGAATTGACTAAAAATCAGAAAGCGTGAAAGTCAGATTGGAATTCTAATGTATAGAGAATTGGAATTTGAGTTTATAACAAATGCTTTGGTTGAAAATTATATAAATAACTTGATAACTTTTCCAAGCCTTCCACCCACTTTTCTCCATATCTTTTACTTTTTTCATATCCTTTTATTTCTTTCAGTGTTGGCATGTTCATTATTTTATATTTTGACCAATCTTGATTGTGTGTGCCGTGGGATTTCTTTTCTACTTTTCACATTCAAACTTAACATATTTGTTTTATATTTTGCAGGTATCCCTAGATCAACTCTATTAAAAAAAGTTGGCCGATTTTCAAGATACAGCCTGCACAAGTTACAGTATGGATAATATATATTTTTGTGAAATTTGTATACTACACTTCGGTTAATTGTCTTTCGACTCTGAACTTACTAATTTTATCATTAACATAATTTTTCTTCTTCCAAATTTTTACTTTTTATCTTTCTCTTCTTTTCGATAGACATGTTTAAGAATTTTTGTCTATGTAAGTGATATCAAAACTTTTTTTATAATTAGTTTTTTATTTCAAAATAGAAGTTTTTTATGTAGAACAAAAGTTTCCAATTGTTTCAATTCTTTTGTAATGTTCTTTTCTAACAAAAATTGAAATATATATAACTTTGTAACCTTTGAAAAAAAATTCCTTTTAATTTCCGATTTCCAATAATCAATTTAACTTTATATTATTAGTGCAGTTAATCGTTGTAGCGATAAATAGTGGAATCCGAAAATCCTAAAAGATTGAGAGGTAGAAGATTAGTATGGGTGAAAAAAAACCGAAAAATCGAAACCAAAACTAAACTGAAAAACAGAACCGAAATAATGGTTTGGTTTCGATTTTATTTCATCAACCGAAAATATATTATAATGTATTTTATTAAATTATGTTTATGTAATAAAATATGTAATGAATTTTTATTTTTACTCATATATATATATATATATATATATATATATTAAAATTCATAAATTTCATTTACAAAACAATTATATATTTAATTAATGAACAATCGACATTTGGTTCTTTTATTTATAATTTTGACTAACAACAAAGTAAAATATGACAAAGCAGATTATACAGAAAAATTTAAATTAAGTTTAAATTGATGTTATATATTTTTTTTCTTGAGATTTGATTGTTGTAATTTTCGAAAATGTTTTAAGTGTGCGGCTTTGTCGACTCAATCTATTTTTTTAATTTTTTAGAAATTTTGGATTTTAAATACTATTAAATATAAAAATATCTTTAAGTAGAATATGTATTCGAATTTATGGAGGAGAAGAGTTCGAATTTATAAGAAAGACATATAATTAGAAGTTCTATTGAAGGTAGAATAGGTATTTGTAAGGCATATGATTAAAAGTTCTAATAAAAGTAGAATAGGAGTTCGAAATTTATAGAGAATAAGAGTTCGAATTTATTGAAAAAACATATAACTAAAAGTTCTATTGGAAATAGAATAGGTGTTTGAATATATAGAAAAGACATATAATTAAATATTTTATTGTATGTAGAATACAAGGACGCTGGTGACATCTTTTAATATCTTCTAAAATTATATATTTTTATATAAGTTCATTATACTTCTATCAGAAAATATATTCATAAATCCGATACTATTCTCATAAAACAAGTTTTTTTATTTAAAAGAAAAGAATTAATATGTTAACATAATAAAAGAATATTCTCATGTGAGAACCCTAAATAAATATAGGAGTATCTATAATATAAAGAGAAAATAAGATGTATTTTCATTTTTAAAACTCCATAAATTTTAGAAACTTTAGAAAAAGTAAAAATTGGAATTTAGTCTATTTTTAGGTTTTGATTTTAAGGAAAAAAGTTGTTATAAAAGAGAAGTATCATCAATAATATGTAATGAAGTTAGAATTTGATCCCAAATAAGAGCGGCTCAAAACGTGTACAACGGAAAGACGGCTCACTATAGAAAATTGTATTAGCTATTAGAATTTGATATTGATGTTATAAATTTTATTTAATTTTTATGATTCGATTTTATGGATAAACAATGTCATAGAAGTAATATATGTCAAAATTAGGGTTTTAGTATTAACGAGAGAGCAGCTCAATACGAATATCCGTGTTTAACGAGAAAGTGATTTATTGGAGAATACCATGTTGATTATTAAAATTTAATATTGATGATATAATAGAAGATATATATATTTTGAATTTTTTAGAATTTTAGGATTTTAAATATTAATAACTAAAAAAACTATCCTTAAACATTTTGGAAGCATAATACGTGTTCAAATTTGTAAAGAATAAGAGTTTGAATTTATAAGGAAAACATATAATCAAAAGTTCTAAGGTGTTTGTAAGACATATAATTAAGAATTTTATTGTATGTAAAATATGAGTTCTATTTTATAGAGAAGAAGAGTTTGAATTTATATGAAAAAAGTATAACTAAAAATTATTGAAGGTAAAAAAGATGTTTTAATATATATAGAATACATATAATAATATGTTTTATTGAACGTAGAATATGAGGACGGTGTAGACGTCTTATACGATTTTTTTAAACCTATATATCTTTTTTCCTATAAATCCTTTATTTAAACTTTTTTATATAATTTAATTATACTTCCCTTAAAAAAATATATCCATAAATTCACTATTATTCATGTACAGAAAACTCTTCATATTTTAAAAAATATTGATGTGTTAATATAATAGAGAGACATTCCCATGCGAAAGCTATAAATAAATACAAAAAATATCTATAATATACAGAAAATATAAGATATACAGAAAATTTATGAATTAAAATTATTATAAAATCTTTATAATATATGTTAAAGTTGGGATTTTGATTTTAACAAAAAAACGGCTTAATCTAAAGAATCGCGTTTAGCAAGAAATCGGTTCATTAGAAAAGATTATATAACTATTAAAATTTAATATTGATAATATAATATAATG
This sequence comes from Saposhnikovia divaricata, assembly GCA_036435485.1. Lineage (NCBI taxonomy): Eukaryota > Viridiplantae > Streptophyta > Magnoliopsida > Apiales > Apiaceae > Saposhnikovia > Saposhnikovia divaricata. Next base: position 22,326,941 of record JAZHRN010000131.1, read on the forward strand.
TAAATATTTATTGAATTTTTTAAAAAAAGATTTTAACGCCGCCGCGAAGCGCGGCTTTATCAACTAGTATCAATATATATATATAAAGGAGGATATCGGGAGTTTAGGTGACGCTCTAATATTGTCTCAATCGATTTTTCTAATTTTCTAGAATTTTAAACACTAAAAAATATAAAAATATAAATTAGCATATTAGAAGTAGAATAGGTGTTCGAATTTATAAAGGAGAAGAGTTCAAATTTATAGGAAAGACATATGATTAGAAGTTCTATTGGAAGTATAATAAGTATTTATAAGACATACAATTAAAAGTTCTATTGGAAGTAGAATAGGAGTTCGAATTTATAGAGAATAAGAGTTCAAATTTGTAGAAAAAATATATAAATAAAAGTTCTACTAGAACTAGAATAGGTGTTTGAATATATAGAGCAGACATATAATTAAATATTTTATAGAAATTACGATCTTCTTAAAATATATATTTTTTATATAATTTAATTATACTTATATTAGGAAAATTTATTCATAAATCCAATACTATTGTCATGAAAAAAGTCACCGTATTTAAAAAGAAAAGAATTGATGTGTTAACATAATAAAAGAACAATGTCATGCAGGAATCCTAAATAAATACAGGAGTATCTATAATATAAAGAGAAAGTAAGATGTGTTTTCATTTTCAAAAACTCCAAAATTTTTAGAAAATTTAGAGAAAGTATAAATTGGAATTCACTCTATTTTTTAGGTTTTGATTTTAAGGAAAAACATTGTTCTGAAAGATAAGTAAAATCAATAATATGTAATGAAGTTAGAATTTCGATCCCAAACGAGAACGGCTCGAAACGTGTTTAACGGGAAGACGGCTCACTATAAAAGATCGTGCTAGCTATTAAAATATCATATGATGTTATAAATTTTATTGTATTTTTAGGATTTGATTTTTATGGATAAACATTATCATACAAAGTAATATATGTAAAAGTTAGGTTTTTGGTCTTAACGAGAGAGCGAATCAATAGTAATAAATGTGTTTAACAAGAAAGCGATTCATTAGATAAGACCGTACAAAAAATGTTTAAATATATAATTAATACATAAAATAAAATGTTTTATTGGAAGTAGAATACGAGGACGGTGGAGACATCTTATACGATTTTTTAAAACTATACATCTTTTTTCCTAGAAATCTTTTATTTTAACTTTTTTATGCAAGTTAATTATACTTGCATTACAAAAATATACCCATAAATGTAATATTATTCCCGTAACGAAAAGTCTTCGTATTTTTATTTTTATTTTGATATGTTAACATAATAGAAAGACATTCCCATGCAGAAATTATAAATAAATACATGAATATCTATAATATACAGAAAATATAAGATGTATTTTCATCTTTTAAAACTCCATAAATATTAGAAAGTTTAATGAATATAAAAATTGGAATTTACTCTATTTATAAAATGAAGTTAGAATTTCGGTTTCAAATAAGAGCGGCTCGAAACGTATTTAACGGGAAGACGGCTCGCTAGAAAAGATTGTATTAGCTATTAGAATTTGATACTGAAGTCATAAATTTCATTTTATTTTTACAGTTCGATTTTATAGATAAAAAATATTATATAAGTTGTTAAAAAGTTGGGATTTCGGTTTTAACGAGAGAGCGGCTCAATCGAAAGAATCGTATTTAACAAGAAATTGATTCATTAGAGAATATTATTTAATTATTAAAATTTAAAATTAATATTATAATATAACGTAAATGTAATGAATTTTTTTAAAATATTGTAAAGCCGCCGCGAAGCGCGGCTTTATCAACTAGTATATAATGAAGTTAGAACTTTGGTTCCAAATGAGAGCAGTTCGAAACGTGTTTAACAGGAAGACGGCTCACTCGAAAAGACTGTATAAACTATTACAAAATTTTATTTCAATTTTAGGGTTCGATTTTTATGGATAAAAATTATTAAGCAAGTATTTATAATATATGTTAAAGTTGGTACTTCGGTTTTAACGTGAGAGCGGTTCAATTGGAAAAATCGTGTTTAACGAGAAAACGGTTCATTAAAGAAGATTATGTAACTATTTAAATTTTATATTAATGATATAATATAAAATAAATATATATTATTTTGTTAAAAAAATTGTACTACCGTCGCGAAGCACGGCTTTTTCGACTAGTATTATACTACATCACAATATTATACAATATTATATTACATCACAATATTATACAATATTATACGTCTTACAAACTTATTTTCGATAAAAATTTCATATTTTGATAAAAAAATTTTATACAAGTATTTAAGGTATGTTTGAGATTCCATAAGTTGCAAAAAAAATTAACCTTTTCAAAAAAAAAGTTAAGAATATTTAACTTTATCTTAAAATAAGTTGATTTATTCTGAAAAATAAATTCAGCAAACATCCCTATATTACATCACACAACTTCTTCTTGTACCAAACTACTACCAAAGTACCAAATAATTTCATTACCCTTACATCACACAACTTCTTCTTGTACCAAACTACTACCAAGTACCAAATAGTCCCATTACCCACGGGTGTATTTCATAGGATCATGTTCAGTTTAAGCCTTTTCAAGGCTGCGGAGAAATTTAAATTTTTGTACAGGTCGAGGAATGAAATTTTTTGAAGGTAGGGACTACAATAAATTAATACAATAAAACTTTTATAAATTAATATAATCGGAATCGGAATATTGTAGTAATTCAGAGAGTTATTAATTAATCGATAAATTAATAATTATTAATTTATAGAAGACTTTTGACATAAAAAAATAATTGTTTTTTATAAATTTAAATAGAATGAATAGTATAATTTATGTTTTATATTTAATTTAATTAATTCAATGTACATTACTTTATAGTTTAATTGTGTATTAACATGATTGAAAGTAAAAATTCACGTATATATAAATGATATCAAAGACAATACAACATTTTTGGAATCTGTTGCAAATAAATAAGCACTTAAGACATTAAAAATATTGACATTAAAAACATTAATTTCTGATGCAATATGAAAACACCACATTCGAACATTTGTATACAACAAAAAAAGGTTTGGTATGAATTTCATATAAATTTAAATTTAAGAATGTTAGAATTGTATTTTATAAAATTGTGAAATAAATATATTTTTATTATTATAAAGGAATTATTAATTTATAATATTATTGAGATTATAAATTTGTATAGGGCTTTTTGAAGAAATTATTATATTATTATCTTATCGTAATTGATCATTTTTTGAACTGGTCCCAACTCTCAAATTGAGACCGTAGAAATTATTAAATTAGAAAGGTTATTAATTAATTGAGTATTAATTTAGAGAAATTTTACTGTAATACTTAATATTTTTGAAGGTTAATTAAAATTTAAAATAATTTTTCTTTTACGATTTTAGAATGGTAGGGGTAATTACTTAAAACTTCCCCAAATATGAGTTGATAAGTAATTCCTTGGACCAGATGTACATAGGCCGTTGTCACATACTCCCCCCTCTATCCCTTATTTTCCTTTCCAACTCATTTGCAAACAAATAACAATGGTAAATGGTCTACTACATATGTATGTCAAGTACTCTATAGTCACCATTAGGGGTGAGCATCGGGTGGTTTGGGCGGTTTAGGACCGTCAAACAAATTAAACCATAAATTTCGGGTTTTTAATTTTTCAAACCATAACCAAACGAAAAACCATAACATTTAAAAAAAACCAACCTAATTATAACGGTTTGGTTTGGTCGGTTTCGGTTTAAAACCATTATTAAATAATAAAAGTAAGGCTACATCTAATTAGGGTTGAGTAAGGATGTAAGGTAATAAAAGTTTTATTAGACTACGACATCGTTACAACTTTCAACATAAATAATTATTATTTTATATAAGCATAAAATCAATATATATATATATATATATATATATATATATATATATATATATATATATATAAAGGAGGATAGCGGGAGTTTAGGTGGCGCTCTACTATCGTCTCAATCGATTTTTTTAATTTTCTAGAATTTTAAACACTAATAAATATAAAAATATCAATTAGCATATTAGAAGTATAATAGGTGTTCGAATTTATAAAGGAGAAGAGTTCGAATTTATAGGTAAGACATATGATTAGAAATTCTATTGGAAGTATAATAAGTATTTATAAGGCATACGATTAAAAATTCTATGGGAAGTAGAATAGGAGTTCGAATTTATAGAGAATAAGAGTTCAAATTTATAGAAAAGATATATAAATAAAAGTTCTACTAGAACTACTAGGTGTTCTAATTTATAATGGAGAAGAGTTCGAATTTATAGGAAAGACATATGATTAGAAGTTCTATTGGAAGTATAATAAGTATTTATAAGGCATACGATTAAAAGTTCTATTGGAAGTAGAATAAGAGAGTTCGAATTTATAGAGAATAAGAGTTCGAATTTATAGAAAAAATATATAAATAAAAGTTCTACTAGAACTAGAATAGGTATTTGAATATATAGAGCAGACATATAATTAAATATTTTATAGAAAGTACGATCTTCTTAAAATATATTTTTTATATAAGTTAATTATATTTATATTAGGAAAATTTATTCATAAATCCAATACTATTGTCATGAAAAAAGTCACCGTATTTAAAAAGAAAAGAATTGATGTGTTAACATAATAAAAGAACAATGAGTAAAAAAACAATCTCATGCAAGCAATCCAAAATAAATAGAGGAGTATCTATAAAATAAAGAGAAAATAAAATCTGTTTTCATTTTCTAAACTCCAAAAATTTTAGAAAATCTAGAGAAAGTATAAATTGGAATTCACTCTATTTTTTAGGTTTTGATTTCAAGGAAAAAAATTGTTGTGTAAGATAAGTATCATCAATAATATGTAATGAAGTTAGAATTTAGATCCCAAACGAGAGCGGCTCAAAACGTGTTTAACGGGAAGACGGCTCACTATTAAAAATTGTACTAGCTATTAAAATATCATATGATGTTATAAATTATATTTTATTTTCAGGATTTGATTTTTATGGATAAACATTATCATACAAGTAATATTTGTAAAAGTTAGGTTTTTGGTCTTAACGAGAGAGCGAATCAATAGTAATAACTGTGTTTAACAAGAAAACGGTTCATTAGATAAGACCGTATAAAAGATGTTTAAATATATAATTAATACAAAAAATAAAATGTTTTATTGGAAGTAGAATACGAGGACGGTGGAGACGTCTTATACGATTTTTTAAAGCTATACATCTTTTTTCCTAGAAATCCTTTATTTTAACTTTTTTATACAATTTAATTATACTTGCATTACAAAAATATATCCATAAATGTAGTATTATTCCCGTAACGAAAAGTCTTAGTATGTTAACATAACAGAAAGACATTCCCATGCGAAAACTGTAAATAAATACAAGAATATCTATAATATACAGAAAATATAAGATGTATTTTCATCTTTTAAAACTCCATAAATATTAGAAAGTTTAAAAAATATAAAAATTGGAATTTACTCTCTTTATATAATGAAGTTAGAATTTCGGTTTCAAATAAGAGCGGCTCGAAACGTATTTAACGGGAAGACGGCTCACTAGAAAAGATTGTATTAGCTTTAAGAATTTGATACTGAAGTCATAATTTTTTTTTACGGTTTGATTTTATAGATAAAAAATATTATATAAGTCTTTATAATATATGTTAAAAAGTTGGGATTTCCGTTTTAACGAGAGAGCGGCTCAATCGAAAGAATCGTATTTAACAAAAATTGATTCATTAGAGAAGATTATTTAATTATAAAAATTTAATATTAATATTATAATATAACGTAAATGTATTGAATTTTTTTAAATATATTGTAACGCCGCCGCGAAGCGCGGCTTTATCAACTAGTATCAATATAAAGGAGGATAGCGGGAGTTTAGGTGACGCTCTAATATCGTCTCAATCGATTTTTCTAATTTTCTAGAATTTTAAACACTAATAAATATAAAAATATCAATTAGCATATTAGAAGTAGAAATAGAATAGGTGTTCAAATTTATAAAGGATAAGAGTTCGAATTTATAGGGAAGACATATGATTAGAAATTCTATTGGAAGTATAATAAGTATTTATAAGGCATACGATTAAAAGTTCTATTGAAAGTAGAATAGGAGTTCGAATTTATAGAGAATAAGAGTTTGAATTTATAGAAAAAAATATATTAATAAAAGTTCTACTAGAACTAGAATAGGTGTTTGAATATATAGAGCAGACATATAATTAAATATTTTATAGAAAGTACGATCTTCTTAAATTATATATTTTTTATATACGTTAATTATACTTATATTAGGAAAATTTATTCATAAATCCAATACTATTGTCATGAAAAAAGTCACCGTATTTAAAAAGAAAAGAATTGATGTGTTAACATAATAAAAGAACAATGAGTAAAAGAACAATCTCATGCAGGAATCCTAAATAAATACAGGAGTATCTATAATATAAAGAGAAAATAAGATGTGTTTTCATTTTCTAAAACTCCAAAAATTTTAGAAAATCTAGAAAGTATAAATTGGAATTCACTCTATTTTTTAGGTTTTGATTTCAAGGAAAAAAATTGTTGTGTAAGATAAGTATCATCAATAATATGTAATGAAGTTAGAATTTCGATCCCAAACGACAGCGGCTCGAAATGTGTATAACGGGAAGACGGCTCACTATAAAAGATTGTACCAGCTATTAAAATATCATATGATGATATAAATTTTATTTTATTTTTAGGATTTGATTTTTATGGATAAACATTATCATACAAGTAATATATGTAAAAGTTAGGTTTTTGGTCTTAACGAGAGAGCTAATCAATAGTAATAACTGTGTTTAACAAGAAAGCGGTTCATTAAATAAGACCGTATAAAAGATGTTTAAATATAGAATTAATACATAAAATAAAATATTTTATTGGAAGTAGAATACGAGGACGGTGGAGCCGTCTTATACGATTTTTTAAAACTATACATCTTTTTTTCCTAGAAATCCTTTATTTTAACTTTTTTATACAAGTTAATTATACTTGCATTACAAAAATATATCCATAAATGTAATATTATTCCCGTAACGAAAAGTCTTCGTATTTTTAAAATTTTTTTAATATGTTAACATAACAGAAAGACATTCCCATGCGGAAACTGTAAATAAATACAAGAATATCTATAATATACAGAAAATATAAGATGTATTTTCATCTTTTAAGACTCCATAAATATTAGAAAGTTTAAAGAATATAAAAATTGGAATTTACTCTCTTTATATAATGAAGTTAGAATTTCGGTTTCAAATAAGAGCGGCTAGAAACGTATTTAACGGGAAGACGGCTCGCTAGAAAAGATTGTATTAGCTATTAGAATTTGATACTGAAGTCATAATTTTTTTTTTATTTTTACGGTTCGATTTTATAGATAAAAAATATTATATAAGTCTTTATAATATATGTTAAAAAGTTTGGATTTCGGTTTTAACGAGAGAGCGGCTCAATCGAAAGAATCGTATTTAACAAGAAATTGATTCATTAGAGAAGATTATTTAATTATTAAAATTTAATATTAATATTATAATATAACATAAATGTATTGAATTTTTAAAAAATATTGTAACGCCGCCGCGAAGCGCGGCTTTATCAACGAGTTAATATTAAAACTAATATATATATATATATATATATATATATATATAATATTTATATATTATTTAATTTTAATGGTCGAGTTGGTTAGATCGGGTGGAAAAATTGGTAAAACCAAACCCAACCCAAAATTTTCGGTTTTTCAAAATTTGAAACCATAATCAATCCAAATCGAAAAAAAACCTAAATTTTCGGTTTGGTCGATTTAACCTATTTTCGGAAAACCATGCTCACTCCTAGTTTTCTCAAATTGTCGATTAATTTGAACGCGTTAACACCACGCAGCAGAATCCACATAATTTCTTACACAACGGTCTGAAGATCTTCACGAGATACAACTCAGACAAGAACAAGCTTGATCTAACTTTGGGGCCAAGAAATAAATCAACCCCCCCCCCCCCCCCCCCCCCCAAAAAAAAAACATATAAATATGACCCTGGTCGTTCAATAATTCCCCACTCCTCTTTTTTATTTCACCCATCATAAATCCTTCTTATTCTTTTTCTTTCTTCATTGTTCAGGGAATAATATACAATTATACATACATTGATTCATACACAATGCATTCAGAAGAAGAATCCGCAGCCCTTGTGCTATGTTCAATGAAAAACGCGATAGTAGACTATGAAACTGCTATTGAACTTGAAAAAACCAGAGTTTTTCTTCTCAAGAAACACAACTTTCAACACCCTTCATCTCCTTCTCCTCTCTTGAACCACCACAGCCGTCTTCTCTCTCTGGTGCCACCGTCTCTAGCCCAAGTTATAGGAAATTGCAGCACTCCTTTCGACAAAAGACTCACTAGAACCGATACTCAAGAAGATCAAGTTAGACTACTGTTGAAATATGATCATGTGGTGAAATTCTTGCATCCACTTTTAAGGCCAAGTGAACTTGATAGAATCAAGAAAAGGGGAATGGTTGTTTGTGTTTATGATTGTAATGGGAGGAGATGGTGTTTAGGCTTTGGGGAACAAAGGCCTATGTCATTACTACGAGAAATTGGTTTGAGTTTTGTGCTGATCATGGGTTGGAGCAGGTTCTTGATTGGGTTACTATTTGGATGTTTAGGCATAATGTGAGTGGTAGAATCTGTTTTGTAATCACTTCGGAGCGGAGACTTGGTTCGAAAGCTGTGGAGCCTGTGTTTGATCTTCCTGTCACGGCACGTAAAAGGAGGAGTAAGAGTTGTAGCAGCAGCAACAATTTGAAAAGGAGGAGACTGAATGATGATGATGGGGTGATTAGGGTTAATTGACTGATTAGTGCAAGGGAAAAATACAGGTAAAAATATTTTTTATTTACCATGTTTCTGATATCTTGGTAGATGAGCCATGAGGTATTGGAATTTTCTTGGTAGATGACCAGATGAGTTTCTTGTTATATATAATATATGTATGTCTAGATTATAGTATGGACCCCTTTAGATAATATGCAGGAAAGGGGATATTTGGCGATTTTACATAGTACTAACATTTATAGGATCAACTTGTCAATTGTTGATTTCTCAAAGTGTTTCTTGTAATTGTATATGTGGAATTGGTTTTATGTTATGTTTGATGTTCATGTGCTTATTTTTCTTTTTATATTTGTCTATGTATGAAGTATGATCACTTGAAACTTGGAAGAACAGAACTTAAGTACTTCAATTGGCTTTAATCGGATTGAAGTCTATACTTTGCCAATGCAGCATTATTAGAGTTCAAAGACATTGTAGATGTTGGTAGCTATATCTCGTTCTTTCATGTTTTGTCTGAATTTTTGTCACTATATTTCTAGTTTTAGATGGTAAATAAAAAGACTGTAAAATGGACATCTGGTTGGAAGACGGTGGACTATGTTCTTATCCAATTAGCTCCTTGATTGTGCTTCTTTAAAAGGAAATAAGACGAAAAAACTGTAGAATCGCGCTTTTATAAAAGGAAATAAGATGAGAAAAAGCTGAAGAATCTCTATCAGTATATATACCTACGTGTCCTATTAAGGAGAGATAAAAGTAGTAGTGGCTAGAAATATCATAGCAGTGGATTTTCTGTGATGATTCCTTTGTTTATATTTCTGCAGTAATCTGAATACAATGAGCACCTGTTTGCATTTTTAGTCGATGATCTGTTTTAAAATTATGTGTATGTATGATTTCTTGCAACCAAAGTGCTTAAATAAAGTTCTTGTTTGTAATTATTCACTATGCCAATGTACCAATATTAGCGTGTACAGAATTGTTGGATGCAATGCAGCTGGTTTTCACTGTTCCTATTTTCTATGTGATTTCTGCATATTCCATCCATTTTAATGAGCCATCATGTGTGAGGCTGAGTTTAGAGTTTTAGCAAAGTTAAGGATGATAGAGATAAGGGATGAATGTAGAAAAAGATTATACAATTTCTTGTTGTCAGCATCTGGGTCAATTGGATTGTATATCTTTTAGTAATGTGAGACTTCTAATGTAATGTTTGAAACCGATTTTACTTTGAAGGATATTTATAATGTTTAACTAGTTTCAAAGTAGAAATTTCTAGTCCACCTAGGTCCTAGTATGCTTTTGACAATTCCTACTTCCATGACCTTAGGTAATAAGACACCATCAAAGTTGTACAAGCAATATAACCAACTTGGTATGATAAACTATTTGTAGTTTATCATACTTTATGATAATAATCTCATGTCTGCATATCCAGAAATTCATTCTGGTTGTAACTAGTCCGAAGAACATTTATTTAGAACGTCTATTAAACTGTCAACATAGGTAAAGAATTCGGCATTTGAACAGTAAGATTAAGGAACTGTCATTTTGTAAGCTTACCACAAATGATAGTAAAATATATCTTTTCCCTCAACTCAGGGCATTATTTCTCCTGTTCCATAAATTTCTGGTCCCTCTGTGAGTACTGGAACGCATAGAATTGTACTATTTTTTTTTTTTTGTTTTTGGATTGAAGGTGATCAACATATAAGTTGTTAATTTTTCTGATTGTTTTGATCGTGTATCAGCAGTAATTTGAATGAAACATCCCCTAATTTGATTCTATTTATATGTAATTATTCTGTAGTGAACTTGCATTAGCGGAGCATGTGTATTATGTGATTTTTTGACCAATGCTTCTGATATCTCACTAAATGATTTATCTAGATACGTAGTTTATATATGGCAAAGTCTTATTGGGGGATTCACAAAATAGCATTAATCACAGAAGTCGGGATCTTCACGAAGAATGCCTCTCTACTGCTTAAGTCTATATCTAGCCTTCTCATGCCATGCTCATGTTTAGTTTTTTTTTGGTGTACTTAAAAGTGCTAACTTTTTATGGACCGAAGGTAATCAACTTATCAGTTGCTAAATTGTTTGAAAATATCTTTTGTTTATACATCAGCAGTAATTTGAATGAAACGAGCACCTAATTTCATTCAAAGTTGACGTTCTTGTAATTGTTTACTCTTCTTACATTCGTGTGTGTACCTCTTGGAAGCATGGAGCTTAAATAATGATATCATGTATATTTACGTGTCTTTCACAAGGGCAATGTACCATAAATAGATTGAATAATGAAATCGAGTGTATTTACGTGTTTTTTATAATGGCAATGTACCATGAATAGATGATGCCTCCATCTTCTATGTGATTTAATACCAGAGTGTTGCTCTCTTTTTATGACCTGTCATTTGTAAGTCAGATTTTGGAAGATCATAAGAGGAAAGGAGAACAATAGTAAAGAATGATAGGAAAATGTAGAAATTATGGAAAAGATTGATGGAAAGTAGAAAGTTTAGGTTCTTGTTGACTTGTTCTGCAGAAATATTCTGCAACTCAATTTAACTGGATTATATATATTTTTTAAAGCTCAGACAACTCCTGTGATGTTTGAATCTGATTTTATTATTGAAGGAAGTTTGTAATGTAAATACAGTTGACTCAACACGTATTATAATTTATACACACACAATTTACAGCTGAGGAAGAGCCAGCTCGTTTATTATCTGATTTCATGGCGAAAGAGGCTGTGCTACCCAACGGAACCTTGCCGGAAAATGAGGAAAAGCCTGCTGTATTCACGGGAAAAGAAGTATCGAGATTTCACTCTATACTGACAATGGTGTTGTGGCTTGGACCAATTTACTTCGGTGTCTTTGCTGTTTTGGCTTCTCTTCTCTTCTTCTCTACTTTCAATGCCTCCATGTTTGTTCTTTCCTCCTCTCTTTCCTTTCTTTTCTGAACAGTGACAGAACTAGAATTTTAAGAATCTTTAATTTAATAAAAAAACTAGAGGTGTTAATTTTTTTATTTATTTATTGATTTCCGAAGGTTAGCAGAGTGATTGCACTAGGCCAGGTTTATTAAGTGATTCATTGGTTGTTACAGAGTACTGGGATTGCTCCTGATACTTGCTTTAATTCCAATTGATGGTGAAAGCAAATTGGGACGCAGATTAGCCAGGTTTATTGACCATTTTAGCTTTTTGATTATTTAAAAAAAATGTGTTTTCTTTTTATCGGAATTTAAAGAATATCGTAGAATATGATTATGACTAATTCAGGTATCTGTGCAAACATGTCTGCGGTTATTTTCCGGTGACTTTACATGTTGAGCAGAGGATATGAATGCATTTGATCCCAATCAGGCATATGGTAATATAATTCTATTCAAATTTATTTCTCTACTTTTGTAACATGTGTTCAACAAGTATTAAAATTCACTTGTCTGCTTAGCAAAAAAAAAAAATCACCTGTCAAACTTAGCTTTTGTATTGATAGCTATTTGTTGGTAACAACTAATAAATGGTGTTCATTATTTTAACTTTGGCATACCTGTTATTGGTCTAACAGCTTCTTTGGTGTTACTGTTAATGCACATTGTAAAATATAACTGTTCTTGGCATTTTCCTGATATGAATTGAAATTAGACTAGTTAGATATTACCAAGATTTGAGCACATACATTTGTATTTATACACTATCAGAATATTGGAACAACGGCACTAAACATTGCTGCCCACCTTCTGCGAATCAGATAGATTGAACTCGAATGGATATTATATATCTATATTTATCGAAATTGGGGTTCTGTGATTTTATAATCCACATTGGAGTAAACTTATTGGCTAGTGAGCAGTTTCCCTTGGCATTTGAATAACTACGTGGCTTCCTTGTTTAGAACTAATGATGTTAATCTTGTTTTGTGCAGTTTTTGGCTACGAGCCGCATTCTGTTTTACCAATTGGCTCTGTTTCACTTTTCGACGTAACAGGTTTCATGCCTATCCCAAAAGTGAGGGTCCTCGCAAGCACTGCTGTAAGACTTGTTACTCTTTGATTTTTCCCCCTAACTTTTTGGTGCTTCACTTATCAATTTGATTAAACTTATGACAAGACACTGAAATATGAATGTTTAGGTGTTTTGTACTCCAATAATGAGGCATATCTGGACTTGGTTGGGGATGATACCCGCATCAAGGAAAAACTTCATTTCCCACTTGTTATCGGGTTATAGCTGATTGTAGTGCCAGGAGGAGTGCAAGAGCTGTTTTACATGGAGCATGGCTCTGAGGTTAAAACTTGTAATTCTTATGTTTGATATCTAGATATAGAACCAATAGGAAATTCCATATCCCTGTTTTTTTGTTGCTTCTACTAATAAGTCGTATCTCTCCCCTAATTCTTCCATGGACTGAAGCAATGAAAATTATAATGTAAATGGCAATAGCTCAGTATACTCAAACTCAACACTTTTGCCGCAAACTTGTTGTCCTGCAAATTATGCCTGAACAGTTGAGACTTTCTACTGTGGTGCTACTAGTCTTTACGTCTTATGGTTTTCTTCTTGATTTAATGTGCCTTTCCACCTAGTTAAAGTTCAATACCTTTATCTATGCATTTTCTGGCTTGTTTAGATGTTTAATCTAACATCTTGTAGTCTTCGTTTGTCAAGTTCATAATAGAGAATACTCTTTTCTTCAAAAAAAATTCCACTGTGCGACTCATGCTTTTATTTTATTGTAGGTAGCTTTCCTCAAGTCAAGACGGGGATTTGTTCGTATAGCTATGGAGAAGGGATGTCCTATAGTGCCAGTTTTTGGTTTTGGTCAGGTATTGATTAGTTTTTTCTTGTGCTTCTTTACAAGTCCTTTTTAAGTATTTAAAGTTTGTAGCTAGCATAATCGGTGCCTTCTAATTGTCAATGTACCTTGTTAAATTATAGAATTCTAACTGTTTATATTGTCTAATACATATCTGTTATACTGTGTTAATCTTATTATGCATCTCTATTTATATTGAAGCTAATATTCTGTCTATTCAATTGCTTCAGAATGATGTCTTCAAATAGTGGAAGCCAAATGGAAATCTTTTCCAGCAAAATGGTAGAGCAATGAGGGCTGCGCCAATCATCTTCTGGGGCATCTACGGGTGTGTCTAAAGTTTGTAGTTCAGGCATCTCCTTCATATGGAATTCTTTTATTTTATATTTACATTCTATCTAGTGAATCTTCAGTCCACATCCCCTTACCAGGAAAAATATTATTGATAATAGGGAAATGTCATATATTTTTAATGTAGAGAATTGGTGAAAGATTGAGTTCATTCTGAGTATCAAATCGCCTATCCCAAACTAGGAATGAGTTCATTATAGTCTTCGCCGCTGCCTTGACTGACTTGTTTGTAGTTTCTTTAGCTGCTGCTGACATTGTCATGTCATTGTTGCAGATCTCCTCTACCATTTCGCAATCCAATACATGTGGTGGTTGGTAAATCAATTGAGTTAAAGAGAAATCCGCAACCCACCACTCAAGAGGTATGTTCACTGTCATCTATCTCTTTGATTTTATTATCATCTGTTTTTGAATAAGTATAACATCTATGTCAAAAAGAATTACATCAAGTACGCAGAGTACATATGTTTAAGTGGTATGTCTGTTGTTGACAAGAGTAATAGACTAGAGAAACGAGAAATAAAACCAACTTAAACTTGCACTAGAAACACCTCTGTTAAAATAGTTACCTGCAAAGGACTACACATGATTAAAATAGTTACCTGCAATAGATATAGAGGGAATGGGATGTGCATAAAAGTTATATAAGATGATACTGCATAATATTTACTCAGTATAACATCTTGAAGTGTCATCTTATATGTAACAGCTTAGCTTCTTAAATAACCTAGAGGAAAGCTATCACTTGAAAACAAGAGCTGCTGCTGTAATCTTTGACACACAAAAAACTCCAGGGTCTGCAAAATTATGGAAATAATGAACGAAGAAGGGAAGCAAGAGCCGAGTTTAGCACCCATGCCAGTTCTTCCGAGACTCGATCGCCTTGATCGCCTGGTACCACTTTCTCGATCTCTCTGTTTTATAAGTGTCTGTAAAATTACAAGCAAAAGTATTATTTTTCATTGTTTTAGCCATATAAATCTGCATCACTACGGGCGGAGATTTGAATTTCCACAACCCTACCCCCCTCCCCCGCGGATCTGTCAATACTCGCGGACCACTGCTTCTCTGTCTGTGAGCTTTACCTCACCAGGCCCTGCGAGAATCTTTTGCAATGAGTAAGATATTATTGTGATTAATCAGGCAAAACATATGAGACTCTGAGAGCCAAAATTTGCTTTAGATCTCTTATAATTAATGAGTAAATTGCCTTGACAACATGATTTTCTTAATTACCCTGATGGAAAACTTGTCCATAATTAAGTCACCTTTGGTTGTACTTGTGCAGCTAGAACTTCTGGAAGAGAAGCATGGCACATGAGGTAGACATTTAATCAGTTCCGTTATTAAAGAGAGAGAAAAAGAAGACATCCACAGCAAACCTCTATCTTTTGCTCTCGAGGAAGTTCGACAAAAAGGCACATTATTAGTTGAGAGTCCATTGTATCATTTGTATGTTACACTGCACTTCCTCCTTACATGACTGCAGGTACCAAGTCGCCATTGAGTCCATTGTATACTACACTGCACTTCCTCCATGCATGACTGCAGGTACCAAGATGTCATCGATGTTGTACAAGCAAAGCCACAGACTGTGCAAGAAAAGTTCATTATACGAACGAAAACAACCCGATTACAGGAATAACTTCCCAAAATGACATATAAGTTGGAAATTATCAATTTACATGTTCATGGAATATATAATAGTGAAAATGTATCTTTCCCTATTTAAGTAGCTGCAGTAGTTCCCTTCTTTTCACTAAAATTTGGAGAATGTATTGCTCCATGTTCGTTCATCTTCTTTTTTCACACAGCTTCATGTCTTATCATCTTTCCTATTTTAGAACTCAGAGCACATGAGTAATTAGTTTGTATATATATATATATTAACATATTTTTACTTGTCAGTTGCAGTTTCAGTTTAATTCAATGTGAATGTGAATGGAAGTTTAGTATTAACCACACTTTTCAGTGTGGAAAAATTTTAAACAGTGATTTAGAACATTAATATGCGATAATTTGAACATATCATATATGTAAAATGTATGTGTGCATTATTTTCTGCAGGCAGAGGGTTCTTTACTAGAATCAATAGCTACTCTTGCGGAAGTTGATACAGTCAAGCTACGAATAAAAGAAGCTTATGAAACTTCACAGGTTCTGGTTTTTATGCTTTTGTATTTCTTCATATAATAGTGATACTTCATTCCGAGGCTGATATGGTTTAATGTATAGTTGTAGGCTGACATGGTTTGATATTTAATCGGGAATGTCTACGAATCAAATGATCCTTTCTACAAGGGAAGAAAAATACCTAAATTATGTTCTTTATTTTGTTGCATTTCTTTATATGGTTAATTTAACTTCTTTTGGTTTCATCTTGTGTCTATATTACTACTTAGTTATTTCTTGTTATCGGCATTTAAGTAGGATGCGGCTGGGTTAACTCAACTGAGGTCAGTTGTGGAGGATGTGTTTTCCAGTCATGATCTTTCTCATATTGCTGAGACCATTGGCAAATATGAAGCTTTGTTTCATTAAATACGTGCTGGGGAAGCAATCCCCATAATAGAGATTTAGGAAAGTTTTGGCAGTGATGGTGTAAGATAAATGTTGGAAGGGAATAAGTAAACAATACTGCAGACCTTAGCTCACAGCAAAAAAAGGCCTCTTTCTAAAAATTCAAATTAAAAAAGTGTGTCGGTGTCTTCACAAGTGCGAGTAAAACAATCTCTCTTTGGTGATTCATCTTGTTTTGTCACTTCCTCACAAGCTCATCCACATTCAATAAACCAATTTATCAGGCTTTCAGCGATTTGTATTTGGAGCTTGACCATTTAGGAGGATGGCTTCAAGACTTAAAAGAAAGGGAGTTACATTTGCAAGCTGAGGTATTGGATTGCAAAGAAGCCTTAAAATTTTGGATCATAAAAGGATTCAGAATTAAAAAAATTAATATGATTAGATTCAGAAAATACTAGCCTTTCAAAGCAATTAGTGTTTGCAACTCATGTTGGAGGAGAGGCAGGAGCATATACTAAATAGAGAAAACACAGATGTTTTAAAGCCAGCTGCACAATGGAACAGGCTTGAGGTGGAAGTTGTGGAGTTGAGGGGCCTTAACATGGAGCTTCAACTTGAGAAGAGAAATCTTGCTTGCAGACTCGTCCATAGAATCCAGGTTGGCCGCTCTTGTAGTTTTGGAGGTGTCATCTTTTTTCCCTCTATGTGTCTGTATTATTAATACACAGTATTTTCAAATTACAAATGTAGTGGTAGAAATTGTAGAATCTTTTTCAATTCCTTATGTGATCTATCCCTGGTATTATATTGTATATTCTCTTTCTTTAATATGCATGTGGCTTATCAGAACGACATCATTGAGAAGAACAAAGCTGAGTTTTTTCTTTAGGACACCCAAATGAAGAAATGCCTAAACATGCTAAAAATCTCCAAGTAAACTGGTTATATGTGGTTGAGGAGCTTGTCAACTCGAGAGGGGTGGATTCATCTGTACGAAGTTCTGATCAAATATCAACGCCAATCTCAGTTGAGAGAAATAGTGAGATAGTTAACTTGTCATCTTGCCAAAGTGATAGAAATGATGAAAGTAGTAGAGCAGGAACACTGAATTGACTTGGTGATATATTTTTGCTTCGCTTTGCGACAAGGTTCTAAATCTAACTTCATTAGGGATGCTAAACTTCCTTTACAAAGGTTAAACCTCGTACTGTCTATTATATTACTATAGCTCCCGCGAAAGTTCAAATGTTCAGCCAGATTTATCTTGCAAATAGCAGTGGAGGAGTGATGCAAAAGTTATAGATAATGTAGTCCCATTATAGGCTGCTTGATTAGTTCTCAGTTCTCACTGCGAAGGATCACTTTTATTACTAAAGCATAGATTTTCCTCTCTCCGAGGAAGGTTGTGGGATCTGTTGATGCGAAGATATAATTTAAAACGAAAGAATTGAAACATATCAATTGAAGTTCCTGCTGATTGTACTTGCTATCATAACAAATTAAGGCTTAGTGTTTAGTTGGGACTTCAAGAGTCAGACATTCAAGGAGGAAACATGAGTGTAATTCTTGTATCCTTAAGTTTGATTCCCCATCATGACTCGTGTTCTAAGCATTTAGATGTTCTACACTCAGTGCTGGTGTGAGTGGCAGGTATACTGGTTACTTATTGATCATCTCAACTTCTGTAGGTTTTATACTCTGTAGCTCTTCTTCAGGTTTTGTGTTCTAAGCATTTAGATGTTCTACACTCAGTGCTGGTGTGAGTGGCAGGTATACTGGTTACTTATTGATCATCTCAACTTCTGTAGGATTTATACTCTGTAGCTCTTCAGGTTTTGTGTTCACTACCAAGTCCTATGCAAATGTTTGACCGTCAAAACAGGTGCATGGTAGGTCTCTGCGAAGTGTGCTGACGTGCTGATGCAGGTATTTGTCAAGTTCAAACAAAGATTGTGCAAATTAATTTTATCATGACTATCCCCCAGAGATGTGTAAATTACTTTTATCATGACTATCCCTCAGAGGCTGTGTGGTATAGTAACAATCAGGATAAAGTTATGATCAGGTGCATCTATATTCATATAACTCACGAATTCTAACAAATTAAGCATAATATGACCTCAAAACCCCTAGATTCAGGTCATGCCAGTGCATTGCACGGGCTAAAAAGATAGTTTGAATGAAATGAGCACCTGATTGCATTTTCAGTTGATGCTCTGTTCTTATTTCTGTGGTTATATGATTTTTTGCAACCAACCTGCTTAAATAAAGTTCTTTTAGTGCCATAATTTACTATGTCAATATAGCAAAATGAGCACTTCCGGATGCCATGCTCCTATTTCTCATGTGATTTAACGCTGAATTTTGCTTCTTTATTGTGACCAATCATTTTTAAGGCTGACTTTAGATTTTAAGCAAACTTAAGGATGATTGAAAAAATGGATGAATTTAGTAAAAGATATAGAAAGTAGAATGACAATGTCTTGATGCTTTGAAAGGGAAATATGAAATCTATTAACCTGATGCTTGATTGTATTAACTCATTCTCCAAACTCTCAGGTCTAACACCAAATTCGGGAAAGTCTCAATGCTTCTTTCTAATGTGCCGGTGGGAGTCATTCATCAGGTGTTATCAGCTTCTGGTTTTCAGTGGGGGTGAGCTGTCTATATAACCTTCATGGGGCTTCCACTTATTACATATAGGTTTAAGAAGTCTGATTGTATTCCTCTTATTCATAAATTGTGTTCGAGATTATTGCTTTGGATAAATCGTTTCTTATCTTACTCTAGAAGATCTAAGCTGATCTGCTCAATAATCTTTGCCATTCAAAGTTACTGGGCGACGTATTTTTTTCTACCCAAGTATGCTTTAAGTAAGATTCAAGCTTTACTGTCAAAATTTCTATGGGCTGGATATAAGGACAAGTGCTCCTATAAAATTTCCTAGAAACTTTGTTGTGCTCCTAAAGAAGAGGGTGGATTGGGTTTACGTGATTTTTACAGCTGGAAATCTACCTCAGAATGTTCACTTGTACTAGTTCTAAGGTTTTACCTTGGCATCCTGATGCATTTTGATTTTCGGGATGGCTAACCTGTGCCCCTCGAGGCGGTAGTTAAGGAAGGTAGAGATAATACCCAAAATGGACTATCCACAAATTCTTGGTCCTCATCTGCCCCAAAGACACGCTAAACCGGGCACCGCATCTTTTTTTTCACTGATACGTTATTTGGGGTGCCGAAATATAAAGATACGGAAGTGTGTGTGCAGCATTATCTTCTAATTCGGAAGAGGAAATGGCGCATTACTTGCTAATTCGGAAGAAGAAATGTCACATCACCTGTTAATGCGGGGCACGCAGTGCCGTGTTAGTAGATGAAATAACGTGACCATGGGGTATTTAGGGCCGAATTTTTGAAATAGGGTAGGCAGGGCCAAGGAAAATGAAAATGGGACATTTTGGACCTTCACCCGGGAAGTTAATACACTATTTTATTTATTATGTTTACATAGTTATATGTGCATTATTGAATCATATTAAATACTTAAGTTGTTTGTTATTTTTCCCTTCCCTTGGATCCAAACGCTTATAAATTATTTTTCTAATTTTATAATTGCTACCATTTAATTTTATAATAAGCATATTATGTACTTCATAAATAAATTTTTATTTAAAATTGCTATATTTGTATTAAAAAAGATTATAAAAATTGTTTTGTTATACCAGATATATGTTCAAAAATAACTATTATACCTTGAACAAATTTTACCATTATATTTATAATTAATGCTTTAATGATATTGTTTTTATTGAAAAGTTTCTTTGAAAATTAAAATTACAAGTAGAAAAAAAGGATGAAGTTCATGCTTTTATGATTTAATTAAAAGATAAATATTGAATAAAAAAACTATTCTTTATTGGAATATAAAAAATCATCTAAATGAACGGTAAAATACCTGCATTTCATATACTACCTTTAATTACTAATGACTGAAATAATTAATGAAGTTAAGTAATTCATTGATGATCAAGTGAAAAAAAAAAAGCTATAAACACACATATTAAGGTAAAATTATCGACACAGGTTAGCTTTTGATAAATTTCTTACTCGGTAAAATTCATGTCTGCATCCGAGTCAGCTGGATGGTTCATTTAAGTAATCTTAGATTTCTAATATAATGTTTGTACATTTTATTCATGTTCTAAATATATATTTTAAAAATATTTATTTAATAAAATAGGCTACTAGATAATAAGATTTCTAGTAATAAGATGTATGTAGGTCAGTATGTATTGAGAAAATGACCTACTAGTTTGTGTTATATGTTACTGTAACAAGCCGATTTTTTCTTCAATTTATTTTTTTAATAAAAATGAAATAGATGATAGCCGTTAGATCTAATAATAATAAAGAATATTTTATATTTAAATCCTTATTCTAAAGATTCAAGATTCGAATTCCGTCAACAACAAATTTACATTAAGATTTTATATTATTAGTTCTAATCAATACATATCATTTATTAAATAACTATTATTATTACTAATAATTTTATTAATTAATTATAAAGTTAAATTATATCCATAATAAATTATTATACTCTATTTTATTTAATCATATAATTTTAAAAATATTTAAAAGTAACTCGTGTAAAACGGGCTATAAGTTAGTATGTATAAAAGCTAAACTGTGGTTGCATGCGATGACGGATCGTGATCTTAACTTAAGAGGGGTCGAATATTGCTAAATAGAATTTGTAACTTTAAATCAATACATATATAAACAGGGTCAATTTTTTTTTTTTTTTTTGTTGAAATAATACTACAAGAATGGTAATTAAAGAGAGTGAAAACATACCCAGATGATAAAAAAAGAGGTAAGTGATGGTCTTTTCCGGATTATGAGCAAATTTGGGGTGTCTGGGGATATTCTCCGAATATGTCAACTTATTTTAAGTTGAAAGTTAGAATTCCTAACTTTTCAATTTATTTTCCAACTTATTTTTGTAACTTATTGAATTTGAAACATATATTAAATACTTGTTTGAAAAAAAGTTACAAAAATATAAAATTTTTATCCGAAAATGAGTCCACAAGTCCTTAATTTAAGTTTAGCCAAACATGCACTATGATGGATCTGTTTGTTGGAGGCTCTTAAATTTCTTTGTAATTTGGGCCCAAACGACCGACCCATTTGGCTTTAACTTGTGGGCTTTGATTTGTAAAATAGATGTGGATGCGATTTTAGTTAACGTCGTTTTTAAATTTTGTGGTCAATGTCTTCCCCGTCGGCCACACCATCATTTTTGGGCAGAATAATTCTACCATGCCCAGAACCTTTTCCAATTTTTCTTTTAAAGATGAGTTATTGTATTTTTATTGATTCATAATCAAAATGTAGAATCGAGTATTCTTCCTTCTCTCTCACGAGACGTCCATTTCTATCACTTTCTGTTTCTTCCCTTGTTTCATTTCGACATTACTTATTGTAGATATATAGACACATGTTTGTGTATACTTTTAGGTTTTTTTACTTTTTGTATTCTTGTCTTATCCATACCTCTATCCAAAACTATCGAATTTACTTTCTTTAAGTCACTCACAAAAACAAATCAGAATTGATAAAATCAAGGAGTTTTTATTGTCGGTTGGGGAAGGAAGCGTTGATTGTCAAGTTTGATGGGAGTGGGGAGAGGTTTTTTTATGGTTATGGATGAGAAAGTTTTGATTCATATGTCGGAGGATGCTATATTGGTTTTGGAATTGGAGGGGCAGAAACAATGATTTGGTTTTCGTTGCGGTGTTCGTTGCTATATGTAAGATCAGGTTCGCATTATGGATCATAGTAGGGATATTGTTCACCGTTGTGTTAGCGGTTTTAGGAGTTCAGATGAAAGGTCGTTACGGAGGCACGGGGTACGAATGGCTACTTTGAATTTCTGGTTGATGTACTACGGAAAAAGAAAATAGATGTTGCTTGTATTCAATTCGAGGTAAGTCCTGTGTGTATCATGCCATGGGCTAAGGTATTGTCCAAAACATCATTCATTTTTAATGCACTATGCACTAAGCCGGGGGTCTGCACGGAAACAGCCTCCCTACTTTCAGGGTAGGGGCAGCAGGATCTGCGTACAATCTACACTTCCCAGACCCCGTTCTAAACGCGATATACTGGGTATGTTTGGTTTGGTCAATTTTCTTTTTTGAAAAAAAAAATCGAGGGAATATTTTTTGTCCGTTCATAATATTAGCACAATATAGGCAAGTGCTCAAATGAGAACCACTCTTAAAATGAGAACTTAGTCCCCAAATCATATCACCAAAATTCAGCAGAATCACCAAATCGTTAAAATTAATTAAAAAGATAAAAAATAAGTCAGTGCTTACATCAGCATGATGACGATACTGCTGACATCAGCATGCTGACATGGCAGAAATTTTCCCGCCAAAAAAATTTTCCCAAAAAAAAAAAAATTTGGTAAAGTTTTTTTCTACCAAAAAAATGGTGATTTGGTAGGTTTTCCCGCCAAAAAATGGTGATCCACAAATCACTTAGATTAGCGTTTTCCCTAAACACAATAGTTAACCTTTAGGGTTCAATAGTTCCATTTGGGGTTTTAGAAATATTCAGAATGACGAATAAACTGTATACGGACTTAGGGTTTAGGGTTGTTTACAACTTTAAAGCCTAGACCCTAAACCCTAACTTATCCTGATTTTTAAAAAATTAGGGCCGACCCCCGATTTTTTAAAAATCAGGCCGCCGGACTTAGTAAAAAACAAAATTTGAATTTTAAAAATTCCCAGCGAAAAAATGATGATTTGACAAATTTTCCCGCCAAAACAATGTTGATTTTGGCAAATTATCCCGCCAAAAAATTTTTGATTTGAAAAATTTTCTCGCCAAATATTTTTTTTGCCCCAATAAACAAATATTTTATGGGCCCCACTGCCACGTTATCATGCTGATGTCAACAATGATGTCATGCTGACGTCAGCAATGATGTCATGCTAACGTCAGCAGTGACGTGGCGCTGGAAAATAATATTTTTTTTGTGATTTGGTGATTCTACTGGATTTTGATGATTTGTTTTAGGGACTAATTTCTCATTCTAAGAGATTCTCACTAGAGTAGCTCCCGCACGATATATAAATATTTTTTTTAAAAAAAAATAAAGGGGGTCATTGCCCCTGTTAGAATCGGTCTCTTCTTGTAGGTGCTTCTTAGTATAAGTTTATAAATTAATTATTTGATTGTAAAGAGTTATAAACTAATTAATCATTTGACATGCAAATGTGTTCCAGGAATGATCATTACTTATATGTTTTAATACCTTTTTAAAAATAATAAGTTAAAAAAATTATATTTAAAATATTAATTTATTTATTATAAATAAAGCATAAAATATATTTTTAAAAAATTAGAAAAACGTGTTAAAAATTTCAAATTCACTTAAATTATATATAATTTATTAAAAATAAAAAATCACATATTTTATACTATTATAAACAAACCAAGGTATATTTGGTTAGTTAACGTTTTCCAAAAAAATTGTTAACACCTTCTTAAAAATAACAAGTTAAAAAAATTATATTAAAAATATTAAATTATTTATTATAAACAACAAAATTTACCAATAAGGAACAAAAATATATTTTTAAAAAATTAATAAAACATGTTAAAAATTCCAAATTCATTTAAATTATATATTGTTTCCAATTATATCCCTATTAGAATCATCGTCCGCACACACTTCTTCCTACGATTCTATCTTCTATGATATTAATTTAAACTAAATAATTTTTTAAAATTATCTATGGAATTATTAAGATATTTAATAATTTTAAAAATAACTTTAAAATGATGATATTTATTTATGTCATGAAATTAAAAATGAAAAATATGTAAATTTAAATTTAATAATAAAATTTATTAAACCGAAATAAATTTTAATATTCAATCAAATAATTAATATATTAAATCATAATAATAATATATAATAGCCCGTGCTTTGCACGGGTTGAATGCTAGTATTATGTGAAAAGTCAAAACATGTGAAGGCGTGATTTGGTGGAATCTTTTAGATATAAATTTCGATTTATTATGTGTAATATTAAGTTGTCAGTTTTTAAAATTTGATTGTATGAATTTAATGTCATGATTCTTTGTTTGACTAATTCAATTTTTGAAAGCTTAATTGAAGAAAAATGATAAGAATTATTTATTCGGGCGTCAATTAGATTAGTGATTTAAGGATCCAATTAAATTTTTACAAATTTAAATATTTATTCGGATAGTGTTTCACACAAATTTTCTCATGATTTTTTTTTTGTAATTTATATGTTTATCACAATTTATTTATTCTTGGTCAAAACTTGATCTGAAAAGTCAAAATGGGACAGAAAATCTCAACATCGTATCATATCTCTAAATTCTCACGTCGCGTTATAGTTCTAGGTTCGTATTATTCCTAAAAATATAACTATAGCTCTGATACCAAAACTGTAACGCCCCCAAATCCACCCTGACCGGGGACAGAATTCCCGAATATTTGGGGTACAGATAACTTGAAATAATTCTCCCAGAAAATATTTACGAATCTGGCGGACTGCCAGTATGACTCGATTTTACCACCAATCCGAACAATGGACTGATGTAAATAATAATAATTTATCGGTTGACACGAACAAAATGCCAAACCTTGACAATAAAATCGACTATCTCGAATTTATGAGAATAGTCTTAAGATTGAAGTAATTGGGAGTCGTACTGAACAAATAGTACTTCTCAATATTTATAATACTCAACATTGATGAACGTTTAAACAGAATATTTTTCACTTGATTGACGAATAAAAATCTCTAATAATTATAATTTTAAACTCCTATCGGTTAGTTCAAACGAGGAACTAACTAAAAGATAATCAATAAATAATAATTGAATTTGTACAATAAATTCAATCGAAAAGAATAAATTTAACTATCCCAGACGAATGAGATTAGTTTCACTGAATCAAAATAATAGTCGTCTCGAATTAATGAGATCGACCTGATAGCAACTAAATCATTTCTACGCTTATAGGGATTATAATTCTCAAATAAACTAACTTAACAATATAATAATATTTAACAAGAAATAATTCTCAAAAGAAATTATTGCATCATACAGAGCAACGGATAATCTCAACATATAATATCTCGAAAATAATTAAGGAATTAAATAACACGAACAGAAATTCACAGTTTCCAAAAGTTAGGGTAAGAACGAACTTGCCTCGATCTCGAAGTACGAATGAATGAAGCTAAAATATATACTCTACCCGTGAACTTGGCGTCGATCTACGTCTCGAGAATTATTTTCTAAGAATGGCAACCAGAAATACGTGAGCGATTTTTCAGAATAAAATACTCCCGATTCGATAATCTAATTAATAATAAAATAACATCTCATAAAATCTCCGGAACAAATAACAGAAATTAATTCCGGAATAAATCAATATTTCTTCGAACACAGGAATTAAACCTGGAGAATATATCCTATTTTTAATGTCTGGAAATCTAAATTCTTACTCAAAATGAAAAATTCAAACATCCATTTTTTATTCAATTTAAATCCAAAATAATTATTCTCATTTTTAAAATAATTTATCAAAGAATTCCACTTTTATTAAACCTCACAAATCCTAATTTATTTAATGAAATATTAATCTCTAAATTAAATCTGACTCGATCCTGTTAATTAAAATAAACCAGAAAATATTAAAAACAGCTTTCCAGAATAAAATCATATATTATTCTATTTATTCACAAATATACCCTTTTTATCGATAAATTATTAAATCTTTAATTTATGTCCAAAATCACAAAATATTTCTATTTTATTAATTAATAATTAATTACACCATTTTTATTAAACTCTTTTTATTTCTAACCATTTTAAACAATATTTCAATTTTAACGAAACTAATTGAATCCCGATTATTATATTATTCCCGATTAAACAATTAACCATTCGTTTTATCATTACGTTATTATTCTGAACGCCAACAGCACGTGGGTCCCACAGTACTCTGCCACGCGCCACCCACGCGCCTCTCTCCCCTACGTCTCTCTCCCTCTCGCCAGTCTCTCTCTCTCTCTCTCTCTCTCTCTCTCTCTCTCTCTCTCTCTCTCTCTCTCTCTCCCTCTCCGGCTTCCCTGTCTCTCCACTCTCTCTTCTCTTCTCTCCGCCTCCATCTCTCTCCTGCCCTGTCGCCTCTTCTACTACTACTCCGACCATATAACTCCGGTACTACCTCCCACTCTACTCCGACAAACCCAACTCGCACAACACCACCATTCCTCCCTCGCACCTCTCTCTTTATCTTTCGACCCCCGGCAACACCCAACAACACCAATCTCTCCTCACTCTCACCGTATTTCTTCTCCCTCTCGACTCTCATCTCCTTTTCTTCTTCAACATCAATCCATCCCATCTCTCTCTCCAACCTCTCGACATCTCTCTCTAAACTCTCGTCTCACTCTCAATTCAACACAACAATCTCTCTCGTTCTCCCCGTCTCTCTCACCAACACAACCCAAACAATTCACAATCAACCCACCCATCAACCATCTCTCCGTCAATCTCCCTCTTCGAACCCCTCCTACCGCCGACTCCTCCCCTCTCCGACTACAACAACGACAGACCACAACCAAGCAACCCTCGTCGAACGCAACCACCACAGTCAAGCCTACCGAATCGACAAAACAATTATCATAAAAGAGAAGAGAATAACTACCTGTGTTGAACTCCGATTTTATGACTATGGTTCGTGATTTCTGAATAGAATACAAAAAAAAAAGATAACAATGTTTTCGGTTGTAGTGTTATGTGTTTTGTAAGCCTATGACTGGGTTTTCTTTGGTGAATAAAAGAGATGGTTCGTTTTGTTAATGCAGAGATCAGTCTCTTTTATAACAAAAAATTAGGTATTGTGATAATCATGATATTGATAATGGTTGTGATAAAAAATTAAAAGTTTAAAACATGGAGACAAAAAATCATTGTAAAACATGTAGTGGTGTAATCATAATAATTTTTTTATTTAATAGGTGGGTAATTATTAAATTAAAAGAATAAAAATGGGGGACAATTATAATGATGCAAATATTTAATATAAATATTTAGTGAAAGATTTCGCTTTTCTCCCGCTGAATAATTAAAACGAGACTCTAAAATTCGGCTCAAAATTAAAATATATTTCGAAAATTCATGGTTATTACAAGAACCGTATTACATATTGGCACTAAGCGTTTTACGCCTTTATATATATTTATAGGCATATCTAGTCGATTGAAACCTGACCGAGATTTTTCGTACTTTTGTAGATGTCTACTTCTAGACCAGCTGATTTTCGTTCTACCCGAGATAGATCTCCTACACCTTACCCGCATGGACCACTAGATCCTAGCTCAGGTTCAGACAGTGACCCGTCTGAAGAGTTTATGCTGATGGTTAGTGACACGGAGGATTCTTCGGTTCAGATCCTTACACCTTCTCCTCCACATGTGATAGATTTAGTAGATTCTCCTGACCAGATCATTGAGATAGCCGATTCTCCTCTACCAGTGATTGATTTAGAGGCTCCTACCCCTGAGATGTTCAGAGCTGAGACCCCAGTGCCCGAGATTACTGATCCAGTTGATGAGAGCCAGCTTTCGCCCGTCCGTATTGAGGTTGTACCTAGCTTGTCAGCTCCAGTATCCGGAGTTGATACACCTACCTGAGTAGCAGCTCTTGCTGAGTTGTTTACTTTACCTGTTCCAGTATATGCTTCGACGCCGACAGTCCCTACCATGCCTGACTACATGTTTCCACCTGTCAGTGCCATTCCTGCTTGTGATACTACTCCATCTGCACCTACCATACCTGCATCTGCTCCTGCTCAGCCCACTGTGGTTGCTACTACTGTTGCTATGCCACCTATTCCTTCTGAGCATCCTGATGTGGCCGGAGGGATGGTCCCTTGACATGTCCACCATACACTGTTCCAGCATTACCGTTGGTTGTGGGGACGTTATGAGGAGATTTTTACTACTAGGGATAGTATTCTTCGACTGTTGTCAGTTTCAGAACCTCTTGTCGTGCATCATGGAGGGAGTCTGTTGGTAAGAGACGTACCCATGGAGATTATGCACCAGATTGCCCTGACTGTTTTGACCGGGCTTCAGACTGACTTAGCCGCATTACCATCATCCAGCACAGGACAGATTGATCAGACCAGAGTTGCCACCATGGTTTCAGACATTATCAGAGAGTTCCATAGGAGAGTGGGTGAGATGTTTCTTCAGTGATGACGTCGAGATAGACCCTTCTGTAGTAGGGTTCATATATTATGATGATCTTTGTATTTTAGACCTGATGCCCAGCCTGTTGGGTAGTAACCTTTATTATCTCTACCAGACTAGTATGTTGGTTAAATACTTTTACGATGTACGTATTATCAACGATCAGTTTGTATTCAGTACCATGACCTGGACTTTACCAGGATGGAACCTTATCAGTATTATATTGTGATCTGCTATAGTACCGTTATCTCATTTTGTTTATTATAGATCTGTGTTATATTAGAATAGCATGTTAGAATAATTCCATATTACCCCTGAATTAGTTAACAATTTCTTTTCCGATACTACGACTTAAAAAGAATTTTCGAGAACCAGAGATTTATGATGATTGAATTTTTGAGAACCGCCATTTAAGTTGAGATAAATCTTCACGAGTATCTAAAATCTTTTTATATCGAGAAATAAGAGTAACTGCTTATAAAGAGACAAGAGAGAGTCGTGATTTTGAGTATTGTGAGGAACCATAAATTTTGACCGAGTAGATATTTATGAATACCAATTTTAATTGTGCCAGCAATGGTGTTTGAGAATTGCATATTCGAATATAACGTACCTTATTGTTTTCGCTCTTATAGAAAAAGATGCCACCAAAGAGAGGAAGACCCGCAAGAAATCCTCGTCCTCAACCCGAGGTGAATCCAGAGAATGAGGTTCCACCTCAGAACCAAGTTCCAAACCCGGAACCACAACTCGCTCGAGATCCTAATCAAGGAAATAACCCGATGAGTCTACTTATGAACTTTCTTATTCAGCATACCCAGAACCTTCAGCCCCAACGGAACCAACATCCAGTGGGAGGAAATCTACCTTCAGCTCAACTGACACAGGCTACCGTTAGTTTCAAATCATTTAAATCTCTGAATCCCCCTGAGTTTAAGGGTACTACCGATCCCGTTGAAGCAAGAGTATGGTTACGTGAAATAGAAAAGACCTTTGAGATCGTAGGGGTAGAAGAAGAGAAGAAAACCATCTTTGCAGCCTACATGTTAAAAGGTGAAGCGAATTATTGGTGGGAATCAAAGAGAGCAATAGAAGGGAACGTAGTCATACCCTGGACCAGGTTCACGCAGCTATTCTTAGAGAAATATTTTCCTAAATACTTGGAGAGTCAAATGGAGGTCAAGTTTCTGGAACTCAAGCAAGGCAACATGACTGTAGCTGAATATGAAGCCAAGTTTTCTGAACTCTCTAGGTTTATGCCTTACCATGTGGATACGGACGAAAAGAGAGCTAAACGTTTTCAACTAGGGCTGAAGCCGTGGATCCAGAATCGAGTTGCGGTCCTAGAAATCACCAACTATGCTACTGTGGTTCAAAAAGCATCTATTGTGGAAAGTGGATCTGAGTTGTACTCAAAGGACAAGGATATGAAGAAAAGGAAGTTTCAGAATCGTGGAAATAATTTTGAGAGGAAGCCGGACGATCGGAATGGAAAGAGACCTTTTGTGAAGCGGGAAGACAGAAGCAATGATACAAAGAGAACCGAGAATCAAGACACTAGGGGAAACAATCAAAGGTCCAGACCCACTCAGGCAGCCAATCTTATTCAAGGAAGGCCACCGCTACCCGAATGCAAAACGTGTGGAAGGAAGCACCCAGGACCATGTAATCTGGCCAGCATTGTTTGTTACAACTGTGGACAAAAAGGGCACTATTCTTCTCACTGCAAGTATAAGGCCGTTACTTGTTTCAATTGCGGAAAGAAAGGACATATTGCACGAGATTGCAAGTCACCACCAAAGGAGACAACTGCACCTAGACTCATGGCACCTCCCAGCAACAAGCCAATTGCTCGTACTTTCAACATGACGGTGAAGGATGCTATTGCTGATAGTGATGTCATTGCAGGTACGCTTTTAGTCAATTCTGTAGATGCATGTGTTTTGTTTGATTCGGGAGCAACAAAATCTTTCATATCGGAGAATTTTAGGAATAAATTGGATATTCAGTCCGTACCATTAGGGGAGACATTGATTATAGAAGTAGCAAATCAGGAAAAAGTCCCTGTAGATCAGATATGTCCAGATTGTGGAATCGAAATCCAAGGACAACGTTTCGAAGCAGACCTTCTTTCTTTTAATTTAGGGGAGTTTGATATAATTCTGGGAATGGATTGGTTGACACGTTACGATGCTCAAATCAATTGTCGGCGTAAGTGGGTTAGTGTAAAGGGACCCAACGGCAAAAGAATACAATTCCGCGGAAGGAAACCTACTAGTAATTTTCTGACCATGATTCAAGCGAAGAAACTACTAAGGAGTGGGTGTCAAGCCTACTTAGCTTATGTGGTTGACAACGAGAAGCAAGCCCCTGCCATTGATGAAATTCCTGTAGTGAATCAATTCGAAGATGTTTTTCCTGAAGAGTTACCGGGATTGCCTCCCGACAGAGAAATAGAATTCAATATAGATCTTGCCCCGGGAACTGCACCAATTTCCAAAGCACCATACCGAATGGCTCCAGTTGAGATGAAAGAGTTGGCTACCCAACTGCAAGAATTACTTGACAAAGGCGTAATCAGGCCAAGTGTATCCCCTTGGGGAGCTCCAGTGCTGTTCGTGAAGAAGAAGGACGGATCCATGCGACTATGTATTGATTATCGGGAGTTGAACAAGATGACCATCAAGAATAAGTACCCTCTACCCCGAATCGACGATCTATTTGACCAACTTAAGGGAGCTAGATGTTTTTCAAAGATTGATTTGAGATCCGGCTATCATCAACTAAAGATCAAGCCTGAAGATATTCCTAAGACTGCCTTTATGACTCGATATGGACATTACGAATTCTTAGTCATGTCTTTTGGATTGACGAATGCGCGAGCTACTTTTATGGACTTGATGAATCGTGTGTTCAAGAGATACTTGGACAAGTTCGTGATTGTATTTATTGATGACATCCTGATATACTCGAAGTCTCCTGAGGAACATGCTGAACACCTCCGTTTAGTTCTGGAAACGCTGAGGAAGGAAAAGTTATATGCGAAATTCTCAAAGTGTGAATTCTGGCTAAAAGAAGTTCAATTTTTGGGACACATTGTAAGCGGCGAAGGGATTTCTGTAGACCTCGCAAAGATAGAAGCCGTAGCAGATTGGGAGAGACCCAAGACTCCAACCGAAGTTAGAAGTTTCCTTGGATTGGCCGGATACTATCGTAGATTCGTGAAGGATTTCTCAAAGATAGCGACGCCACTGACTCGACTTACCAGAAAGAGTGAAAAGTTTGAATGGACCCCCAAATGCGAAGAAAGCTTTCAAGAATTGAAGAAGAGATTGACTACTGCCCCGGTGTTGACCTTACACGATGAGAAAGGCGATTTTGTAATTTTCAGCGACGCTTCTCACAAGGGTTTAGGATGTGTTTTGATGCAACACGGAAAAGTAATAGCTTATGCCTCTCGACAACTGAAGGAGTATGAGTCCCGTTACCCTACTCACGATTTAGAGCTTGCTGCTATCGCTTTCGCACTAAAGATTTGGAGACATTACCTTTACGGAGAGAAATGCGAGATTTACACGGATCACAAGAGCTTAAAGTATATATTCACGCAGAAGGAATTAAACATGAGCAAAGAAGATGGTTGGAGTTGATCAAAGACTATGATTGCTCGATAAACTACCACCCAGGGAAGGCTAATGTTGTAGCTGATGCATTAAGTAGAAAGGAGATACTAAACCTGTTGACAACCTCAGAAGAATTGGTCAGAGAATTTGAGAAAATGGAATTGGAAGTCAAGATCCCAGTACCAAACAATGAAAGAGTTTACAGCATTCAGTTTCAACCGGAGTTACTCGAGAAGATTCGCCGTTGTCAAGAACAAGTAATGGAAGAAAGAAGATCAGAGTTGACCGGAGAAGAATTTCTAAGTTCAAAAGATGAAAAGGGAATTAAGCGATTTGCATCGAGAATATGGATTCCTAATGTTACAGAGTTGAAGGAGGAAATTATGAGCGAAGCGCATAACTCGAGATATTCCATTCACCCAGGGAGCATAAAGATGTATCAAGACATCAAGTTGAATTATTGGTGGCCCAACATGAAGAGGGAGATTGCATAATGGGTAAGTAAGTGTTTGACATGTCAGAAAGTGAAGGCAGAACATTAACGACCAAGTGGACTTCTACAACCTTTAGAGATACCCGAGTGGAAATGGGAGCATATTACCATGGATTTTGTCGTAGGATTGCCCCGAACTAGAGCCAGTCACGATGCTATTTGGGTTATTATCGACCGACTCACTAAATCTGCGCATTTTCTACCAATCAGTGATAAGTATTCCGTTGAGAGATTGGTGAACATATACCTAAAGGAGATTGTGGTTCGTCACGGAGTACCTGTTTCGATTGTATCTGATAGAGATGCCCGTTTTACTTCTCGATTTTGGAAAAGTTTTCAAGAATGTCTTGGCACGAAGTTAAATCCGAGCACTGCTTATCATCCACAGACCGACGGACAAAGTGAAAGGACGATTCAAACAGTTGAAGATATGTTAAGAGCCTGTGCACTTGATTTTAAAGGAAGTTGGGATGAGCATTTGCCCCTAGTCGAGTTTGCTTACAACAATAGTTACCATTCGAGCATATGTATGGCACCTTATGAAGCTTTGTACGGAAGGAAGTGTAGATCACCGTTATATTGGGATGAAGTAGGAGAAAGAAAGATACTAGGACCGAAATTACTTCAACAAACTAAGCAAGCAACCGAGGTTATTCGAAAAAGGTTAGTTGCAGCTCAAGATCGACAGAGGAAGTATGCAAATCAAAAGAGGAAAGACAAAGCGTTTGAAGTGAGAGATAAAGTGATGCTAAAAGTTTCACCTTGGAAAGGAGTAATGAGATTCGGAAAGAAAGGCAAGTTAAGCCCCATATATATAGGACCTTTTGAGATTCTTAAGAAGATAGGACCACTAGCTTATCAGTTGGCCCTACCTCCAGACCTTCAGCATATCCACGATGTGTTTCATGTTTCTGCGTTAAGAGAGTACCATTCTGATTTCAGGCACGTTATAACCTACGAACCAGTGGAAATTCGTCCAGATTTGACATACGAAGAAAAGCCAGTGGAGATCATAGATTACAAAGTGCAAGAGTTAAGAACTAAGAAAGTGAATTTAGTGAAAGTACTTTGGAGAAACCACCAAGTTGAGGAAGCCACGTGGGAATTAGAAAGTGAAATGCGGAATAAATATCCTGATTTGTTTAGTGCATAGTTTGATTCCGAGGACGGAATCCTATAAGGGGGGAAGACTGTAATAACCACGAATTTTCGAAATATATTTTATTTTTGAGCCGAATTTTAGAGTCTCGTTTTAATTAGTCAGCGGGAGAAAAGCGAAATCTTTCACTAAATATTTATATTAAATATTTGCATCATTATAATTGTCCCCCATTTTTATTCTTTTAATTTAATAATTACCCACCTATTAAATAAAAAAATTATTATGATTACACCACTACATGTTTTACAATGATTTTGTCTCCATGTTTTAAACTTTTAATTTTTTATCACAACCATTATCAATATCATGATTATCACAATACCTAATTTTTTGTTATAAAAGAGACTGATCTCTGCATTAACAAAACGAACCATCTCTTTTATTCACCAAAGAAAACCCAGTCATAGGCTTACAAAACACATAACACTACAACCGAAAACATTGTTATCTTTTTTTTGTATTCTATTCAGAAATCACGAACCATAGTCATAAAATCGGAGTTCAACACAGGTAGTTATTCTCTTCTCTTTTATGATAATTGTTTTGTCGATTCGGTAGGCTTGACTGTGGTGGTTGTGTTCGACGAGGGTTGCTTGGTTGTGGTCTGTCGTTGTTGTAGTCGGAGAGGGGAGGAGTCGGCGGTAGGAGGGGTTCGAAGAGGGAGATTGACGGAGAGATGGTTGATGGGTGGGTTGATTGTGAATTGTTTGGGTTGTGTTGGTGAGAGAGACGGGGAGAACGAGAGAGATTGTTGTGTTGAATTGAGAGTGAGACGAGAGTTTAGAGAGAGATGTCGAGAGGTTGGGGAGAGAGATGGGACGGATTGATGTTGAAGAAGAAAGGGAGATGAGAGTCGAGAGGGAGAAGAAATACGGTGAGAGTGAGGAGAGATTGGTGTTGTTGGGTGTTGCCGGGGGTCGAAAGATAAAGAGAGAGGTGCGAGGGAGGAATGGTGGTGTTGTGCGAGTTGGGTTTGTCGGAGTAGAGTGGGAGGTAGTACCGGAGTTATATGGTCGGAGTAGTAGTAGAAGAGGCGACAGGGCAGGAGAGAGATGGAGGCGGAGAGAAGAGAAGAGAGAGTGGAGAGAGAGAGAGAGAGAGAGACTGGCGAGAGGGAGAGAGACGTAGGGGAGAGAGGCGCGTGGGTGGCGCGTGGGTGGCGCGTGGCAGAGTACTGTGGGACCCACGTGCTGTTGGCGTTCAGAATAATAACGTAATGATAAAACGAATGGTTAATTGTTTAATCGGGAATAATATAATAATCGGGATTCAATTAGTTTCGTTAAAATTGAAATATTGTTTAAAATGGTTAGAAATAAAAAGAGTTTAATAAAAATGGTGTAATTAATTATTAATTAATAAAATAGAAATATTTTGTGATTTTGGACATAAATTAAAGATTTAATAATTTATCGATAAAAAAGGGTATATTTGTGAATAAATAGAATAATATATGATTTTATTCTGGAAAGCTGTTTTTAATATTTTCTGGTTTATTTTAATTAACCGGATCGAGTCAGATTTAATTTAGAGATTAATATTTCATTAAATAAATTAGGATTTGTGAGGTTTAATAAAAGTGGAATTCTTTGATAAATTATTTTAAAAATGAGAATAATTATTTTGGATTTAAATTGAATAAAAAATGGATGTTTGAATTTTTCATTTTGAGTAAGAATTTAGATTTCCAGACATTAAAAATAGGATATATTCTCCAGGTTTAATTCCTATGTTCGAAGAAATATTGATTTATTCCGGAATTAATTTCTGTTATTTGTTCCGGAGATTTTATGAGATGTTATTTTATTATTAATTAGATTATCGAATCGGGAGTATTTTATTCTGAAAAATCGCTCACGTATTTCTGGTTGCCATTCTTAGAAAATAATTCTCGAGACGTAGATCGACGCCAAGTTCACGGGTAGAGTATATATTTTAGCTTCATTCATTCGTACTTCGAGATCGAGGCAAGTTCGTTCTTACCCTAACTTTTGGAAACTGTGAATTTCTGTTCGTGTTATTTAATTCCTTAATTATTTTCGAGATATTATATGTTGAGATTATCCGTTGCTCTGTATGATGCAATAATTTCTTTTGAGAATTATTTCTTGTTAAATATTATTATATTGTTAAGTTAGTTTATTTGAGAATTATAATCCCTATAAGCGTAGAAATGATTTAGTTGCTATCAGGTCGATCTCATTAATTCGAGACGACTATTATTTTGATTCAGTGAAACTAATCTCATTCGTCTGGGATAGTTAAATTTATTCTTTTCGATTGAATTTATTGTACAAATTCAATTATTATTTATTGATTATCTTTTAGTTAGTTCCTCGTTTGAACTAACCGATAGGAGTTTAAAATTATAATTATTAGAGATTTTTATTCGTCAATCAAGTGAAAAATATTCTGTTTAAACGTTCATCAATGTTGAGTATTATAAATATTGAGAAGTACTATTTGTTCAGTACGACTCCCAATTACTTCAATCTTAAGACTATTCTCATAAATTCGAGATAGTCGATTTTATTGTCAAGGTTTGGCATTTTGTTCGTGTCAACCGATAAATTATTATTATTTACATCAGTCCATTGTTCGAATTGGTGGTAAAATCGAGTCATACTGGCAGTCCGCCAGATTCGTAAATATTTTCTGGGAGAATTATTTCAAGTTATCTGTACCCCAAATATTCGGGAATTCTGTATTCTACTGGTCAATTTTGGGCAAGAGGCCCATTATAGAGAAAGAGAGACTCGTGTACCGTTTTACGGACTCGAGAATAATTAGGCATTTGTTGCCTTGGTTGAATTGATAACCATTATGATGCTAGCATTCATACATATATATTATAGTTGATATCGTATTGTAGCCGTGATCGGGCGAAGTGCGGTGTCATTGGAGGCCGGTATTCTTGGTTGGTTAGTTGATCGCCCCACCGAGATACGGAGAGGTGGAAGACCAGTTCAATCTTAAATCATGAGTTATCAGAGTTATATCAAATAAGTTATCTAGTATTCTGTCTCGAGATGAGTAATGAGTCTTTTGAGTATTCGGTTTTGAGATGAGTTTTGAGCCTTTCGAGTATGATATTTTCAAGATGAATTTGAGCCAAATCATATTGTGATATCCGATATTAAAATTTTGAGTATTTATTTCGGTAAACTTTATTATATTTATATACCGAGCGAGAAGAGAACTTGCTGAGCACTATAATTGCTCATTCTTGCTTTACAACATTTTGTTCAGCTGTCAAGACGGAAAGAGGCGAGACGTCCAGCCAGGGCTATAAAGGCAAGGGGAAAGCGCAAGGCTATGGCGACAATAATTAGAAGATCCAGATGGAATCTTTATATTTCTACTGTTGTGAACTTTTGTAACATATTATTTCGAAATGTATCAAGTTGGTTTGTACTATGTTGTGAAGACGATCTTGGACGTGCGGAGTGGGACATTTATGCTCCGTTGTAATAAAATTTGGTATTGTTATTGCGTTATCATATTGAGACAATGTGACGACCCGAGTCCCCGGTCAGGGTGGATTTGGGGGCGTTACAGTTCAAAACTCATTGCTTTTCCAAAAATTCCTGATTAATTCTTAAATTATTTTTTGTCAAATTCGTTTTTATAGTTCAACTAATCTCTAAAAATTATTTTTGAATAATATATTTTATTATTAATGAAATTAATAAACAAAATATTGTTATATTAAATATATCCATTTATTGCTCTTATTAATCTTTTCGTTTAAATTCAGATTAGATAATTAATCCTCGTTCAATACCAAACATCATCCTAATAAAATAGACCGCTTAAGGAGTATGTATAAAACCTACTAATTTGTCCTCACTCGTGTGTAGTATTGTTCTAAAAATCGTCAAATTATCCCATAAGTTCTAAAAATATTTTTTGAATGCTCTATTTTATTATTAATACAGTTAATTTACTAAATATTGTTATGTTAAAACATGTCATTTTATTGCTCCTATTAATCTTTTTGATTAAATCCGGATTAGTTAATTAACTAGTGTTCTACCCGTAGCACCGAATGATAAAATTAACTAATTAATTAATATAACCATATTATTTAAATCATAATTTAGAAAAAAAAGAAGAAGATAATTTCGTTAAAATTTAAGTATAAAATAATCTTCAATTTTTACCAATTGCATTAATATCAATATTATCAAACAATTATCATAACATTCACATCCCCGCTCAAACATACTATGCCCCTCTTTGTTATTTTTTATTAATTTTATTTTTGATTTGATTTCTCTCAGTTTTAGAATCTTTCAACCAAGTTCATAAGTTTTTTACCTATATTTTAAGTTTTGTTGTTTGGAAAATTTGGTATATTTAAATGTGCAGTACAGTGGATTTCTATAATTTTTATTATATTAATACATTCAAAATATTTGCATGGATCCCGATCAATTTTTCGAATATATATTAAAAATTCATAAACAGTTATTTCTATCGACCATTATAAATTATTTTTCATCTCTCAGCGATACGAAAAATTATCAATACTGTACAAATTCATTAAACGAACGTAGTTATGATAAAGAAAAACTTTAATCTAATCTATTTTCCTATGTGTTTGTTCAATATCATTTTTACAAAGTTTATGTTCTTTTATTAATGAAGTGATTTATTATAGAAAAATAAACATTGTCAATTAACCAAACAAATCCAATATATCTCATTCTTTGAGTAAGATATGACTGTTAGAAGTTATGGTTTTAATTTAAAATTATTTTATGTAATATTTTATATGTAAGACATATAATTTATTTATTTTTATTCAAATATTTTATTAGAAATAATTAATACTAATTTAGTAATTAGAACTTCTATTTCTCAATCTCAAATTTTATTAATATATTTAATATGTGATTTTTTTCACTTTACATAGATTTTTCATTTATGTTGTATACAAAGAATTTTTTTTAGCATTTATTAAATTTTACTTAGTATGTTAAATCGTATAATATGTTATATTTGACTATGTAATTTAATCATTTTAATTTTTAATTATTGTATAAACAAAATTAATATTTTTTGCGTGTAGCAATTATTTTAATTTTGGCAACATTTTTAATAATTTTGGATAAAAAAAAAAACAAATCTAATCCGAAATCCGATGAATTTGGTTTTGGATATTGAGTTTTGAATTTGGATTTATTTTTAAAACCCAAAAATATTTGGAATGCGTTTGGATTTTACAAAATTCGGAGCAAACCCAACCCGTTGTCATCCCTATGCGTAAAATAAGATATTTGAAAATGAGCATCACCTATCTTTTTCCTATTTTACTAACATGTTAAAATAGAAAACTGTATATGAAACTAAAATCAATCGTGTAATATATAAACACGTAATCACATTATTATATATATGTCTTTGTAATTTAATTATCGGGTTAAAAAACATAAAATTTATTTTCGTCAATGAGTATATTTTTTCGACATATATTAAAAGAAGTTTCTTACGTAGATCTGGAACATCGTTTATGTTGTGTACATTCATACCACGTGTCTTTGATATCTTGCATGAAAATGACATGAAATAATTTTGTGTACCCAAAATTCGAACACAAAATGCTACTAAATTACACAATTTTTTTTGGGTACACGAAACGAAAATAATATGCGCAAAGAAAAAAATATGACAATTACATGTAATGTCACTCTTTGCCAAAGTTATCTAAGTGTTTTATTATGTAATTGAAAACAGCATTTAGATGCTACAAAATAAAACAAAGAGTAGAGTACATAAAAATGAAGCCCTCATGTTTTTTGTTTAATTTTTTTTATTGTTAATATATATATATATATATATATATATATATATATATATATATATATATATTTGTTTAGAATCTATCTACCAACTTATTAATTTTTTTACCTATATTTAAGATATTGTTAATATTAAAAATAAATATTATTAACCAATCAAGCAAATTCGATATGTCTGCTCTTAGATTAAGATATGAGAATTGAATACTATTACTTGAATTCAAGAATACAAATTAAAATGGGTACCTTTTATTGGAAACTATATATAATTTATATGTATCGACCTATCTAGTTATCAATAATAGTGATTTTTAAACGATTTATGAAGGTGTTTTTTTCTCTCCTCCTCTCCCAAAAATACTAAACTAAAATTTAGGGGCTGACATCTGCACTTTGCTTGATGGTAAGCCCTTTATTATTTTTTTTCTTGATTTTAATCTATTTTTCAATAATTATCACTCTTTATTGAGAGTCTAGTACCACGTTAGTGGGTTTTATCTACTGATATATTGGATTTTGTATATTTTTTCCTTGTGAATGATAACTCCCATTTCTTTTCCTTGATTTACTTTATTTTTCAATAAATATATCTCTTTCTTGAGGGTCTAGTACCCCGTTAGTGAATTTTGTCTATCCATATATTGAATTTTGTTCTTTCTCTTTGTGAGAGTAGGTTCCTTTATATTAGCATCCGGGATCTTAGATCTACAGGATTTTGTTATATCGGTTTATTGAATTGGATATTATAGAATCGCAGTTATGCTCAGTTGTTCGAATACGTTCTCACATATCACATATGTATTTCCCTCACGATTAGAATAAATTATTGGATTATCTCGCCAGAAAGGCTATATATTTCAAAGATATAAGCGAGTGATGTACCACAATTTAAGATCTGATCAACAATTTTAGTTTGTATTAAAGAAACCTTGTTACCTTGATATGATCTATTTGAATATGTGTTTGTCCAATCTTGATTATTTTTGTAGATGTATTATTTACCTATAAAAAATAGTGATTTAAAAAAAAATTTGATTGATTATTTGTGTAGATGGCGTATGCCCTTTTTTTTGATAAATTAATTATCTATCAAAAAGAGTGATTTATTAGAATTTTTGCGCTGAATTGACCAATTTGCTATGAAAATATCAACTAACAATACTTTTATTAACTCATTAATGAATTTCATTTTTTGAATTGATAATTTATACACCAAATAATATCTAATACTATTTGAGAGTCTATTCAGTATATTGAATAATTCAAATATATTGTCAAGTCAATTTGTTTGTCACATTAATTATTACATAACTAAAAAATACTGATAAGTAAATGTTAAAGAAAATTGGTTTAAAATTCATTTTTTAAAATTTTAATTGGTTGAATTTAGCTTTTTTTTAAATAATTATTAATTTAAAAGTTTATATAACTTAAATTTTGATTGTATAGTTGGAATAGTGTATTAAATATTTTTTAATTTTTAAAATATTAAATTTAATAATAATTGATATATTCAAATTTGTTTGCACCTTATGTTTGTAGATCGAGTGTTTGAGATATTAAAATATTATATTTTATAATATAGATAAAATAGATCCATGAATAAAAATATTATATTTCTATTAATATCAATTAACATATACGCAATTTTGGAAAATGGCTCTATACATAGAGAGGGGGGCAAAGAACAAATGTGCTAATATATAATAATATAATTTTGATTGCTTTTAAATTAAAAATTGTGATTGACTAGTTAATAAGTATTTATGAAAATTAATCAGTAATACATGAGTATATATAATAGTATAATTGTGATTGACTATAAATTAAAACATTGATAAGTTAGTGAATAGTTTATCACTTTAAAAAAATGTAATTTATGCATGTACTAATTAAAATAAATTTCGTATTTCAAAAAAATTGTTAAGTAACCACGATAATTAAATTAGGATGAGAATGATATAATTAATTTAATTTTAGTGGTAAATTCTAATTCCACTTATATATATATTTATGAAAATTAATTCGTAACATATAATAATGCAGTTATGATTAATTGTAAATCAAAAGAGTGAAAAATTCATATTGCGAAAATTGCTTAATATTATATATTTGTATAATCCTTATTGATTTTAATTTAAAACATTAATTTTTTATAAATATTTTTTGATATTAAAAAAATATGTAATATATGAATATGTTAAATCAAGTCATTACTATATTTAAATTAGAATTGTTAACTAATCATGGTTAGTGTAATAGGATAAGAACGGTAAATAAGGAAAACTTTTAATATAACATGATTGGTCTAAAATTTAGGAATGACCTCTGATTAATCCTAAAATAATTCATAATTTTCTAATTGGTTAACTGCATCTAACTATATACCTGGGTAGACTCAGATATTATAATAAAGGATATTGGTACCTTACTACTTTCTATGCTAATGTTTCCATGTTGGTTGAGTTATTACCATAATTTCGTAAATATATAGTTGTTATTTAAGAAAAGTGAATATAAATTATATGAGAGATTTATTATCGAATATTTTTTGATTAAAAGTATATATAATATATAAGCATGTTAAATTAAATAGTTATTATATTTTAATTAGAATTGTTAACTAACTACAGTTATAAAAAAATAAATAAGGTGATAGGTCCCGTATATGGGTTAGATAAGCTAGAAGGGGGGTTGAATAGCTTATCACCTTTTTAAAATTTAGAGCTTGGCTTTTTCAAAATTCTTTTCTCTTTTTAAACTATGTTACTTGTCAACAAGTAAATAGAGTGCGGAAAGTAAAGAGAAAGAGAAAGAATATCACACGGTCGATTTTAGCCTGGTTCGCGATGACGCAATCCCTAATGGATCCGCTCACCCCTACGTCCAGTCCCCGAGCTCCTCCCCGGACTCGAGATTTCTTCCACTATAAAGAAACTCCTTTAT
Organism: Saposhnikovia divaricata; assembly: GCA_036435485.1. Classification (NCBI taxonomy): domain Eukaryota; kingdom Viridiplantae; phylum Streptophyta; class Magnoliopsida; order Apiales; family Apiaceae; genus Saposhnikovia; species Saposhnikovia divaricata. The sequence continues at coordinate 22,369,932 of JAZHRN010000131.1, forward strand.
AGTAGGCAGAGAAGCCTTTACAACTCCTAAACCACTATTTATTTATCTTGGAGCAATACACACGCGTATTCTCCTCACAATAAATAGCAAATACCCACTACAAGAATTATCTTGGAGCTTAACTCCCCGCTACCTCCTGAAACACTTGTAGCAACCCTTTTACAAGACTATGTACTTCTACAACTTTGCCGATCTTGGATCTTAGGTCTTAGGTCTTGGGTCTTCCCTTTTCTTCACGGTGCGAAGGCTACTAACTCCCCGTTAGTATGCCTAAGACTTGGGTCTTAGAACAAGAGTCACCTCACTTCACTTCACCTCACTGCAAAGATTAGAATACAAGCCTAACAAACAACCAATATAAGAGAGATATATATTAAGTCCGTGAAAAACTAGTATGTTACGGTACTAGCCACGGGACGCTATTACGCGTTAAATTAATTGATTTGTTATTAGTTAAAGTCGAGCTCTTCACGTCGCCAAACGGAAAAACTACGTACTTTAGTGGTGTGTGCAATTGGTGGTTAATTTATATATATAATAATATATTCAACTCACAAGGCGAGGATCGAAAGAAAATATTCAACTCGCAAGTGCGAGGACCGAAAGAAAAATGTTCAACTCGCAAGTGCGATGACCAAAGAAAATATGCAAGACAATAAATTAAACGTGAATGCAAGCACACAACAATTAATCACAACACAACTCACACGTACGAAAATGTAGCTCGCTTATCTACAGGATAAAATGAGGGCCGCTATTATGCGTTAAAATTAGTGCGATAAATTAAACACGTAAGAGCACACAGACAAGAAAGCAAGCAAGCAACAAAAAAGCAAGAAAATAAAAATAAAGAGCCTTAAAAAGGCTTCGGCCGAATGGTACAAAAAAAAGGGCCGAATGGTGCAACTTGTGGAAACACAAGTTCACTTGGTCTTGTTCCTTTATGTCCTTTGTAAAATAATTAAAGTGTAAGTTAAAGATCAAGGACTAGGATGAACAAGAACAAAATAAAACCTTATCTTTTGGTTACTTATAAAAATCAAGTTTAAACCACTTAAGGTAAACAAGATTATAACCTTGTAAACCAAAACCAAAAGATGGTTAAATGGCCTTGTCTCTACCCAAAATAAATGGATATATCAAGGACTTACCAAGAAGTTTTGGATAATCTTTTAAATGCTTCTTTAATCAACTTACAACTCACACAAATATATACTACACGAATAAACTTCAAGAACAAGTGTATATAAGTGGCCAAGTGCAAGGATGCTTAAATATAATTGTATAAGTAGATAGATCTAACAATAATAAGCACAAATATACAATATTTAAGCAAGTAACTAACTTATAAATCTTGACCTTACAAAGGCTCAAGCTCCTCTTAAAATTAAAGAGAAAGCTACAAGATAATAAGCTAGGATCGAAGCCAAAACACACCAAAATAGTAGCCGGAAAAGTTGCCGGAAAATGGCCGGAATATGGGGCTTGGGGGCCGACTTTTAGAGGATTAAAAAGTCACCAAAAAACTGGAAAAACATGGTCCAAAGACCACAAAAAGATTGGTGAACAAAGGTGTGTTGAAGAGAGCAAGATTAGATGAAGAAAACTAGCCAAAATGAAGCAAAACTGTGAAATAAAATGCGCTAGCACTCAAGAAACGTTTTTGATATTTTTGGGCAGTAGAGAGAGTGTTTCTAGGAGTGTTTCTTCAGATCTTGGTGGCTCTAGGAGGCTTGCACAAAAATGTGTGGAAGTGGGGGTATATATAGAAACATTAGAAGGGTTTTTGGATTAAAATAAATGGAATAAATGCACATAAACCAAGGAAGGTGAGGGGGAACATTCCAAATATCCTAGGAGCTGTCATGTAATTCAAATATGCATGGAAAAATGAGCCCACACATTTTTACCATTTATGGAAAGCACAAAATTCGAAAAATGCGCGTACCGACAAGCCGAAATGGGTTTATTCATAATAAATCGAAAATCATCACAAAATTATGAAATTTTGGGAATCCCCTAGAAATATGCCCAGAGGATTATGGTCAAAATTTCACCTTGAAATGAGTTGACCTTTTATGACTTTTAAGCGACCACTAAATCAATTACGTATCGATTTAAGGGGTCAAGGAAAAAAGTCATCCAAAATTTCCGAAACTTATTCTAAAATGTCCTATGGAGAAACTATGGATATATCCAAGGTTTCAAGTCAAAAATACATGTGGAAGAATTTTTACGAATTTTTTAAACATTAAAATGGCCTTCCGGAGCGACCGAAAAATTCATTTATCTTTACCGACAACTTAGGCAAAAGTTTTGACTTGAAAAATATTCAAACATAATATTTCTTATGAAATAATGACTATGAGGTCCAAGAAATATTTAAGTTTGAATTTAAAAAAATTTTATCCGGATAATTAAGGATTTGCGGGTTTTTTCGGAATAAAATCTATTTTGGGTCTTTTGGCATGGCTTTTGGCAAGGCAAATTAAATATAAATATTAAACAAATATATCAAGAATATTTGAGAATAAAACATTTAAGAACGACACGCTTTTAAATAATTTGGGCAATTTTGTTCGTAAAAGCGGTGTTTGAAAATTCTCGATATACGAGCCTTTAGCCGATGCCTAAATCTTTTGACACAAATAACTTATGATATAAAACACCATTTAACATGATATTTTCATCCTAAGTCAATGTCGAAAATATGTCGGAAAATGATTTTGGCTTAGGTTTGACCAGTTTGACTTGATACCGGAAAATGTCGTCTCCTGGGGAGGATTCTAAGTGAAATCCTAAATCTAATTTAATTTCACTTTTATTTTGACAAATTCCAAAACCTAAGAGCGAAAGTACTGACGCTGTCAATCTTCCCCTTTTTGGTATTTGTCAAAACTAATCATGAAAATTGAATAAGTGTGTGCGATCTACTTCCCCTAAGTGTATGCATGATACAAAATAAAAATTGGGATTACTTCCCCTAAATATATACACACCATCACATAAAGTTTGAGTTTAGATTTTACCCCATGTGATAAGTGTTGGTACTTATCACTAAATTCCAACATCGTCTTTTCTGCAAAAAATAGGTTAGTACGAGCACACAGTAATTTTCATTATAATATTCTCTTCCCCTAGAGATTTATATACTCTTCCCCTTGAACTTTCCTTTAGAATATTCTCTTCCCCTTTTGACATAATGCCATAAACTGAAATTAATATCGAGGAAATAAGGAGGGAGAATTAGAAAAAGCTAATTATTACAAAATAATTGCCACCAACTCCTTGTCACTCCGTACCAGTCAAACTTCCCAAATCTTCACATATGGGACTGGTTTTGAATTACATATTTGTTAAGTCTAACCTACAAATACATAAATTATTTCCCATTTACAAGAAAAATAATATAACTTGTTGACTTCGTCTTGCAAAACTGATAGGTCCCGTTGCAATCTTTCATTTGTGTGTGTGGACCTTGGGAGTATGAGCTTAAATGATCAAAATTCTGCAAATAGATTTTAAATTGTTAGAAATGTCATTTTACAATATAGCTTGTAAAAATTTAAAATAGAGTGAGTGAAGGATTTTGAAATATGAGTTTCGAATAAAAGAGTGTATATTCGAGATTTAGCACAATTCGAAACTCCTTAATTCCTTAGTCCATCTGCAAAAGTTTAATCAAAGTTGTTAGAAAATGTAATCGTGATTTTTAGAATTTATTAAATCTGTTAGTAGCAAGAATCACGAATTAGGAGACATTTTCAAAGACTAATTTTGCAACTTATAGATCCTGTTTATGATATATAAGTAATGGATAGCATTTAGGAACTAAGAGCAAAAAAAAATAACCAAAACTTTAACTACCATCAAGCCCGAGTGTATAGTTTTACAACCATACAAAAATAAACCTGTAGCAAATGTTATCAAAGTAATTCTATACCAAAATTATTACAAAACTTTTTAAAGATTAACAATTAAAAAAAGAACTAGCTAGGTAAATAAGATGCAGAATGTAGAAAAATCCGAGCTAGTTGAGTGGAGTTGAACTCCTTTTGTATTCTCTGCAAGAGACTTTTCATGTTAGCCACAATACATATTAAATTATTGCAATGGAGCATTGTGTGTGACTAAATCATGCAAACTGTGAGGGAAGAGAAGGGTTGAGCTTAGAGAAAGCTCATCATAGCTTACTACAAGGCAAACTGTTATTAACTTTCATAAGGAATAACAAAAAATTTAAAGTGCAAAAGGTAGAAAGTGCAAACAGTGCTCTAGTGCAGTGGAGAGCCATGACCAAGGCATGCTCAAATCCAAGGCATTTCCAAGCAATAAAAACTGCAAAAAAAAAAAAAAACTACTGAGACACAAGAAGCTAACATCAATTGTAGAAATGATCTTATCTAGGGTATAAAGATCAAAATAAAGACTAAGGACTTCATTTAAGAAGTATTAGCAATTATGTGGCTATCAATCTAAATAAAAACAATTATAGAATGACATTGGAAGGGTAAATTCTTTTGACATCACTTAGCCACCCCTAGGGAGGGGAGTACCTGCAAAACAGACAAAGAAAACCAAGTTAGTAATGGTTCTTTTGCAAGTCTCTTAAGCAATCAGCAACCTCTCTTTATCTCAAATAAATGAGACACAGAGACTGGCATCATCTGGCATCTCACCCAACCTTAGGATGTCACAATTAAGCCAAAGAGATATTCACTATCTCAAGAACCTGCAAAGTTAGCAAAAATCAAATGCAACAATGCATGAATTCTAAGGTGACTGGTTCATCCTGGGTTCAGATCAAGGATTCTCTTAGGGGAATCCTGGCAGTCCATGGAATCAGCAGTATGTGAAGTCCAAGTGTCCTAGTTTGTGTAATGCTTATAATGCAATGAATTGATATAACAGTGTAAAGACATACATTCTTTAAGCAAAAGCAGAGTACATCATTCATTCATTCAACTAGAACAAGGAACTACATCATAACCATTTTGGAAATGGCACCCAACAGCATACATAAATAACTTAGATAAAAGCTTGATTAGATAAGCACTTAACAGATAGTGCAAATATAAGCAAAAGTTATCAAGCATGGAACATAGTCATAGAACACAGAATTCAATCAATCTGATTGTAAGAATCAGAGTTGACCACAGCATCAATCATAGCATCAATAATCTCAACATCAAGTCCTGGATCATTCCCTTTTTCAACCTCATTTTCTTTTGCAACAACATCCTCAATGTCAGTGTCAATAGACTCAATAACAACAGTATTAGGCTGTTGAGGAGGAGAGTTCATCTGAATCTGAAACTGAACAACTTGTGAGAGATTATTCTCAAGAACTGTAACTCTCCCCATCACAGTACCCAACACTGTCATCAAAATGTCCATCTTTTCCAACAACTGAGTATACTTCTCACTTAAACTATAAAACCGAGCTTTCAATTTCTTGAACTCAGTGTCAAGTTCATCAACTTGAGATGACAGCTTAACCAAGACGGTAAATGAAGCAAGCAATTGAGCATGATGATTGGAAGAAGAATTAGCAGGAGGCAAAGAAGCATTCACAACAGGCACATTAACAGGAGCAGATACAGCAGGAATAGTAGGAGCAACAACAGGCATAACAGGAGCATTAACATTAATAGAAGCATTCACATGAGCATTCATAGGAGCATTAACAGGAGCATTCATAGGAGCATTCACAGGCATACCAATAACCACAACATCATTAGGTTCTCTAAAAGGCACAACCACCCTAGCATACCTATCTGAGATAGTATTTGAGACATGGAAGAAAGGAGGGATGCTAGTGTCAAAGTGAAAGTGTTCAAAAACTTGAGTTAGCAGTAAACCATAAGGCATATACCCTTGTTTTGTAGCATAAATCATCTTGGTAATGATCATATAGGCTAAGTTGAAATCAATCCTTCGAGTGATAAGCTTATACATAAGCTTCATCTCAACAAAAGACATAATTTTGCCAGTATGGGCAGGAAAATAGTTTGCCCTAATGATCAAGGTCAAGGTTTGGTAAAGAGGGGTAAAATGCTCATAGTTTAAGCCATTTGGAGATTCAAAAACATTTGCAGGAACATCACCTCCACAGAAAATAGATAAAAACAATCTTTTCTCTTCAGAGTTAAAAACAAAAGTTTTGGTGATGTCCACAGGACTGTGACACATAGCAGCAGGATGAAAGTTGAGTACTTTACCCAAAATCATATGGTCAAATAGCATTGGAGTGCCATTGATCACAGAAGTTATGTAATGTACCCCATTAACCCCATTCCCAACCCCCATGTTACAATAAAACTCAGAAACATGGTTGGTACAGACTTTCCTAGTAGGGTAAGACAACAAGACATCCCACTTAGCATGTTTGAACTTAGCAAGCAACTCAGAATCCCTAGACAACTGAATAAGACAACCAGGTATCATTTTGGTTTGGTGGATCTGTTTAAGGCAGATAGAGAGACAAGCTTAGAGAGCTTGGTTCTTCTCTTCCTAATCTTAATTGGAGGATAAGTGGAAGGTGCAGAAGGAGAAGAGCTAAAGAGATTAAGTGTGGTGTCTACTTGATTATCACCCATGGTATTTATAGCAAGAAATGAATGCAGGAGAAAAGTAGAGAAGACACAGAGGATGCAAGTAAATGAACTGCACTAACATGTCCTTAAATACCATTAAAACATCAAAATTTAAATATGTGAACAGTAAGCTATAGTACCAAACAGTACAAGCAGGTACAGGAATGTGCAGATAGAGTACTATAAACAGTGCTGACACAGTGCAGAAACAGTACAGGAAATCAAGATAGTAGTGCAATCACATCAGTCTATCAAAGAGGTAAGGCTACTTATCACAGTATCTGTCAGTTAAATAACTACCAAAATCCAGCAGAAAACATAAACCATGACTTAAAATAGTAAATACATTTAATGCAATTTGGAGAGAAGGCAAATTGACACTGCAAAGTAGTTAAACAAATGCAAAAGTAATCCATTAAGGTCATTTCAAAGTAGCTGGAGTGCAAATATTGAGGAAAGGCAAACCTTATACAATTATATGCATATAACACAGCACATCTATAATTGATGCACACAATTCAATTTGAAGCAAATTGAATAAATCTATACTGCAGGGCATGCACAAAGAAGTATCTCACACTCAAAGTATTAATATTCATGATACATATATATCTATATATAAACTGCACAACATATATCACAGAGATTTAAATATCAATTACCAATTAAATCATATCAACCATTCAAAATATCTCTGACACAGGACAAAGAGCACACTGCTCAAGAATTCAAGACACACTGAATACAACAGCTTCTAGAAGTATCACAACTAGAAACAAATTAGAGGAATTAAGTTACTCCAATCCTAACTAACAGCACAGAACTAAGTGACCATCAGTATAGCACATTCAAGTAAAGCACTTAAGTTCACATAGAGAGTTCAATAAGAACAACAAGAATGGAAATTCTCATCAAGAACAGAGTCACATGTCTCTTCAAGGCAATCAAACAATGAAGATGCTATACTACTCAAAAAATGCAAGATAGAGACACTATATCATACTATCAGTTAACTCACAAGCATCAATCATAATGACCCTAAATTGATAATCAGAGTCTCTCAACCTAAGAACAGGGCACATATAATGCAGAAAACAAAGTCACTCAATATACGAATGATACATTTCAAGCAACCATATTCAACATCTCAAGGTCTAAACCAAGCATCTAAGTAGAGCAACCACCATGTCACCACATGAACAGTCACATTTCTCAAGAATATGAAGTTAACAGGCTTAACTGAGCAACAATAAGACATTCAATCATCATAACAGAGCATCAAAACATACTAACAAGTACTATTTCAATCAAACAGTGACTGAGAATGAACAAGAAGGAGTGTACCTTGACCATGGTGGTAATACACATGGTTTGAATATCCAAAACACAAATAAGTACAGAACAATGCACAATAACCACATAAAACTCAAGAATCATCCAAGATAAGTCGCCTGACTCACTGAGTTCCGACGAGTTACCACCGAGTTACACATCAAAAAGGTTAGTATTAATACAAAAATTACTTACACTGCCTGCAAAACATCAGAATTAAATTAAATAGTTCATAGATTTCTCGAATTGACTCAAAAACAAAATCTAGGGTTTAGGAAAGTCAATCTCCAAACAAGGGGCTTTTGATATATGACGATTAAGACATCACAATCAACAAGAAATGAACGAGAAATAGTTGAGAAGACATTGAATTGACCAAGAATCGCGAAAGGCGATTTCTAGGGTTTGAGGTTCTCGAAATTTAGGGGAAGAAATGATGAGATTTTGCAGAGACTTTAGGTAATCTATGTCAAGAAACACGAATATGTGGTCATTTTGACAAAATGAACTCTGGTTTGGCCGGAAAAGTTGAACGGCGATTAGGGTTTGAGAGAGTCGAAGAGAGAGACGAGAGAGAGTTTTGAGATCCGTATAAGAGAAATGAATAAAATATACGTATTTTGTATAAATCTGATTTTCTGAAAATGACTGTTAGAAATCATTTTAATTTTCATAAATTTATATCTCTAAATTACAAAGTAAATTGTAATAAATAGATACAAAGTAAAATGAGATCAAAATTCTAAAAGTAGAATTTCATATTTTAATCACATTTTAATTAGTTTCCATCTTTTTGCTCCGAGTTTTGAAATATTAAATATTTCAAGGCCATGCAAAACTGAAACTAATTAAATTTTGTTTGTATTTTATTGAAATAAATTCAACATGGTTTTTAGCCAAAACATAAACATTATATATAATAATGTCTATTTTTAAACAAATTTATTGCAGAGAAATCTGAATTTTCAAGAAAATCCGCTCACACAATAAGCTTGAGTGCGTTGACTAGAAAATCAAGTGACATATATTTCGAATAAAATATTATTAAATATAGACAATATAATCTATATTTAATTATTGTGGGCATTCCAACATTCCTAAATGCAATCGTAATTTAGCGAATCTTTCGGAATGCAAAGGCTTCGTGAATATGTCGGCGATATTATTTTCGGTGTCAATATGATCCATTAAAATATCACCTTTATTGACATGATCACGTAAGAAGTGATGTCGTATATCTATGTGTTTGGTGCGAGAATGAGATACCGGATTCTTACTTAAATCAATCGCACTTGAATTATCACACAAAATAGATATAGCATCGAATTTAATCATATAGTCGGCTAATATTTGCTTCATCCACAATACTTGAGCACAACATTTTGCCACCGCTAGCTATATATTCGGCTTCCGCGGTAGATAAAGATACGGAGTTTTGTTTCTTCGAAAACCAAGAAACTTTTAAACATCCACCGAGGAATTGACAAGTACCACTTGTGCTTTTTCTATCAATTAAGTGACCCGCATAATCCGAGTCGGAATAGCACACTAAGTCAAATGGTAAACCTTTCGGATACCAAAGACTGAGTTCCGTGGTTCCTTTGAGATATCTAAATATCCGTTTAACCGCGGATAAATGAGATTCTTTAGGTGCCGCTTGAAATCGAGCACATTTGAAAACGCTATATTGAATATCCGGTTTACTTGCGGTAATATAAAGTAAACTACCAATCATACCACGATATTTATTTATGTCAACCGATTTTCCGATAGCATCCGCAACTAATTTCTCCGAGGGAGACATAGGTGTACTAAGGGGTTTAACATTCTCCATCTCAAATTTCTTAAGCATTTCCTTGCAATATTTCGTTTGAGATATATGAATGACTTCGTTAGATTGCTTAATTTGCAAACCTAAGAAGAAATTTAGTTCTCCCATCATGCTCATTTCGAATTCTTGACTCATAATTTTCGAGAATTCGTTACATAGTGATTCTTTAGTTGAACCAAAGATAATATCATTTACGTAAATTTGAACGAGCAAGATATCATCACCTTCATACTTCGTAAATAGAGTAGTATCAGCAATTCCCATTTTAAAACCACTAGTAACTAGGAATTTGCTTAACTGCTCATACCAAGCTCTAGGAGCTTGCTTTAGTCCGTATAAGGCTTTATAAAGTTTATACAAATATTCCGGATGTTCTAAATCTTCAAATCCCGGTGGTTGTCTTACATACACTTCTTCTTCTAAGACACTATTTAGGAAAGCCGATTTAACATCCATTTGATAGACTTTGAATCCCTTATGACAAGCGAAAGCCAAGAACATTCGAATTGCTTCGAGTCTAGCTACGGGAGCATAAGTTTCATCGTAGTCTATACCTTCCATTTGTGTATAACCTTGAGCTACTAGTCTTGCTTTATTCCTTACCACAGTTCCAGTTTCGTCCAACTTATTATGAAAGACCCACTTGGTTCCAATAATAGAACTATCGGGTGGAGGTGGAACTAGTTCCCAAACTTTGCTTCGAGTAAATTGGTTTAACTCTTCTTGCATGGCAAGAATCCAATTCTCGTCTAATAAAGCTTCTTTAGTCGTTTTGGGTTCTATTTTTGATAGAAAAGCTAAGTGACTAGCAATATTTTGAACTTGAGATCGAGTTTGGACACCTTTATTTATATCACCTACGATATTCTCGATAGGATGATTTCTAACCCAAGGTACGTCCGAAGGTAGTCCATTATCAACCTCAACTATCTCAAGAGGATTATTTGGAACTACGATTCCATGATCTAAAGTTTCGACTTGTCTAATAATATTTTCAACATTTTCTAGACAATCTTCTTTTGGATCACTTTCCTCTTCATCTAAATCTTTAAACTTTGAAAGTGGTTTTGATTCATCAAATACAACATTCAATGACTCTTCCACCACTAAAGTTTTAAGATTAAATACCCGATAAGCTTTGCTTGTATTTGAATGTTAAATATAATTGATGTGTTTTAATCAGTGTTTAAGTGTTACAGGGAGTTATCAGAGTTTAGCTGGAAGCAGTCAGAGTTTAGTTAAACTCTGACAGGTGGAAGCTCAACAGAGTTTGTTAAATTCTGTCTGGAGGAAGCGCGTCTACTGTTCAACAGAGATTAAAGATTAATTATGGAAGCGATATCTTTGAAGATTGGATAGCTATCAAAGAGATCGAGTTGACATAGGAGACGTGTGACAATCTGTAATTGATATCATTGTATAGCTGATTATTAGGAGTATCAATTAGAGATTGTATCGTAGCTGTATGTTATATAAATACAGATAGGTTAACCCTAGAAGGGTATCGATAACGAATTATCTTTATTGTAACCTAGCAGCTCTTTGTGATATTTTACATCACGAAGAGGGTTCGAAATACAAGAAGTTTTTAAGTGCATAAACGCTTTTACTTGTTAATCTCTCATACAAAGTTGATTATTAATTGTGTATTCGGCCTAACAAGTGGTATCAGAGCCAATCTATTACTTTATTACAGGTTAAGTTCCAAACACAACAATAATCATGTCAGAAATTCCTCCACCAACACCTACTGTTTCTGAAAAGGCTCCTACTACTGTGAGTCGTTATGAACCAATCAGGGTTCCTATTTTGAGGCCATTAGAGTATGCTATGTGGAAGGTCAAGATGACTATGTTTCTGGAGGCTACAGATCCAGAATATCTTGACAGGATTTATGAAGGTCCTCACAATCCTACAAAGCTATCTGTTGCAGTTGCTGGTGAAGCAGCAAAAATGGTTCCAAAGGAAAAGAAGGACATGACTCCTGAAGATCTATCATCAATTGCTAAGGATGCAAAAGTTAGGCATTTACTGCATAGTGCTTTAGACAATGTTATGTCTAACAAAGTCATTAACTGCACCACTGCAAAAGAGATATGGGATGCTCTTGAAGTCAGGTGTCAAGGAACTGCAGCTATTAAGAAGAATAGGAGAAATATACTCACACAAGAGTATGAGCATTTTGAGGCTAAACCTGAAGAGACCATGACAGAAACATTTGATAGATTCTGTAAACTGATTAATGATCTGTCATTGGTCAACAAAGAGTATGATCTAGAAGACTCGAATCTCAAGTTTCTTCTTTCTCTACCTGAAAAGTGGGATGTGAAAACAACCACTATTAGAGACAACTATGATCTTGCTGAAACAGAGATTGATGAAATCTATGGACTGCTCAAAACTCATGAATTGGAAATGGAGCAGAGAAACAGGAGATCAAGCAGAAAAGGAAAGTCTGTTGCTCTTAATGTTGAAGAGAAGCCTCAGAAGAAAGAGGCAACAAGAAGGAAAATGAAGGGAAAAGCTTTGGTCATACATTCAGAAAGTGATTCACCAAACTCTGATTATGATTCAAACTCTTCTGAATCATTTGACTCTGAGGATGATGAAGAAGAAATGAGAAAAATGGCTGTGTTGATGGTGAAGACTTTCAAGAAAATGGGCTTCAAGAATTTCAAGAAAGGAAAAAGGTTTTCTAGGGATTCAAATGAAGACAGGAAAAGCTACAGGAAGTCTGATAAGAGAGATTCTAAAGGGAAGAAGGATAAGTCTGAAATTCAATGCTACAAGTGTAAGGAGATGGGTCACTATGCTCCTGAGTGCAAGAAGGGTAAAACTGGAAAGGTACTCTACACTAAAGGCAGAGATTGGGCAGATACTTCAGATTCTGATGAAGAAGTGAACTATGCTCTCATGGCTACTACTGAATCAGAATCCTCTGAAAATCAGGTACCTCTAACTACCTATGCTTATAATATTGATGACATTGCTCAATTAAGAATTTTTCTTAAGTCATTGCATATAAGTTATAGGGATCAGACTTTAGAAAATGAGAGGATAAAAGCTGAAAATTCTGAACTTAAAGAAAGAAATAAACTTGTTGAAGAGAAACTTGAAAACATGCAACAAGTTCAGAAAGAGAGAGATGATGCTGTTTGCAAAGAACAGATTTTGCTTCAGAAATATAAACAACTTGAGTCAGAGTTGGAGGAAGCAAATAATAAAATTAGAACTTGGACTAATTCTGGAAAGGACACTCAACAGATTTTTCAAATGGACACTGTTGGTCTAGGTTATAATGAGGGAGATGAACTTAGATTTCAAAATCAAGTTAAAGTCAGAACTAAATTTGTTCATGGAGCCAGTAAATTTTTGTCTGAAAATGAAAAGGAAGCTGTCAAAAGAAAACCAGTAAAAACTAGTGTTAAACAGGTTAATATTGGTTCAATGACAGATAAACAACTCAAACATAAACTGAAGGAGTTAAAATCTGTTGAGAAAAAGAAAGTGTCAAACAAGAACAGAAATGGAAAAGTAGGCATCACTTCAGGAAATAAACCAATGCTTGCTAGTTATGCTCCAAGAAAGACATGTCATAACTGTGGTAGTACTAAGCATCTTGCAAATTTCTGCAAGAAAAATAAAAATATAAATTCTTTACCTACAAAGTCTGAGGTAAAGAAGGATTTTGCTAGAACTAAGCCACAGACTCTATGCACACACTGTGGAAGCACTTGGCATTCCATCTATACTTGCAGAAAATATCATGCTATCTATCATAATTACTATGAACTGAAACCCAATCTGAAATGGGTTAAAGTTGATACTGCAAGTGTAAACACTGATACTGTTAGCTCAAACTCTGATAATGTTAATTCCGCTGCAAAAGCTAACAAAGTTAAGAATGCCAAAGGATCCAAGCAAGTCTGGATCCTTAAAACTAATCCTCAGTAATTGTTTGTGATTGCAGGGTAACAGGGAGGCAACCCTAGTCGTGGACAGTGGATGTTCAGGACACATGACTGGAAATAAAGCCCTGCTATCAGAATATGAGGAGAAGGCTGGCCCAAAAGTTTCCTATGGTGATGGCAATATAGGAAGAACATTGGGATATGGCAATATCAATCTTGGAAATGTCATCATCAACAATGTAGCTCATGTCCCAGGACTCAAGCATGACTTGCTATCTGTGAGTCAAATCTGTGACAAGGGATATCATGTAGATTTTCAACCTGAATGTTGTGAAGTTATCAGCAAATCTACAGGAAAGGTTGTTCTAGTTGGTCACAGGCAAAACAACATTTATGAAATCAAGCTTTTGATAGACTCTGTTGGAAAAGCTGTTTGCCTGTCTACAAGAATGTCTAGTGAAGAGAGTTGGAAGTGGCACAAGAAACTCTCACATTTGAACTTGAACAACATCAATGAATTGATCAGAAAGGATCTTGTAAGAGGACTCCCAAAGACCCTGTTAAATGTTGATGGCCTATGTGACTCATGTCAGAAGGCTAAACAAAGGAAGTCATCTTTCAAGAGCAAGACAGAATTTTCTATCACTGATCCCTATCATCTTCTGCATGTTGATCTATTTGGTCCAGTAAATGTTATGTCTATTGCAAGGAAGAAATATGCTTTAGTCATTGTTGATGAATACACTAGATTCACTTGGGTGTATTTTCTAGCAAAGAAGGATGAAACTGCATCGACTCTGATGGAGCATGTGAAGCTTCTGGACAAAGGATCAAGCAACAAAGTCAGAATCGTCAGAAGTGATAATGGAACTGAGTTCAGAAATGCAACAATGGAAGAATTCTGCAAGGACAATGGAGTGAAACAAGAATTTTCAGCACCTGGTACACCACAACAAAATGGTGTAGTTGAAAGGAAAAATAAAACCTTAATTGAAGCTGCCAGAACTATGCTTGATGAAGCAAAATTGCCAACTTATTTCTGGGCAGAAGCTGTTCAAACTGCTTGTTTTACTCAAAATGCAACACTGATCAATAAGCATGGGAAGACACCATATGAGATGGTGAAGAAAAAGAAGCCTAACCTGAAATACTTTCATATTTTCGGGTGCAAATGTTTTGTTTTGAAGACTCATCCAGAACAGTTGACCAAGTTTGAGTTAAAGGCAGATGAAGGAATTTTTGTTGGCTATCCACTGTCAACAAAGGCATTCAGAGTTTACAATCTGAGAACTAAAGTGATCATGGAATCTATACATGTTTCTTTTGATGATAAGAAGATAACTGGACTTGAAGACAAAGATGAATATGATCAACTGAACTTTGAAAATGAAGTTTTAAACTCTGATGAAGGAAACTCTGATGAAACAATTCTGACAGACTCTGTTGAAACAAACTCTGAACCTCTACTGGTAAATTCTGGAGAAACTTCTCAGTCACAACAAAGGGGAGAACCAGTTGAGGGGGAGCATGATCAAGATGAAGACTCAAACACTGATACTGAGTCAACTGAAAAATCTGGATCAAACTCTGATGCTTCAAACTCTGAAAATTCAAATTCTGACTCTGGGCAGTCAAATTCAGGGGGAGTCTCAGAAAACGAAGATAGATCACAACAAAATCAGGAGAGCATGAATCAAGGGGGAGGATCACATGCTGATAGAAGTCATTTGCCTTCTGCTAGGAAATGGACTAAATCACATACACCTGATTTGATAATTGGTGATCCAGATGCAAAAGTAAAGACAAGAAGTGCTACTGCAAGTGAATGTCTGTTTCATGCATTCTTGTCTAAAAATGAACCAAAGAAAGTGGAAGAAGCTCTTCAAGATGCAGACTGGATAACAGCAATGCAGGAAGAGTTAAATGAATTTGAAAGGAATGAAGTTTGGACCCTTGTACCAAGGCCAAAGAACAGATTTATTGTAGGTACTAAATGGGTTTTCAGAAACAAGACTGACAGTGAAGGTGTTATCACAAGGAACAAGGCTAGACTGGTAGCAAAAGGCTATTCACAGCAGGAAGGAATAAACTATGATGAAACATTTGCTCCAGTTGCAAGATTGGAGGCAATCAGAATTTTTCTAGCATATGCCTCTCACAAGAAATTCAAAGTGTTCCAGATGGATGTGAAAAGTGCTTTTCTGAATGGAAAACTTGAAGAAGAAGTGTTTGTTGAACAACCACCAGGATTTGTGGACCCCAAATATCCAGATCATGTCTACAGGCTAGATAAGGCACTATATGGACTTAAGCAGGCACCAAGAGCATGGTATGAGACACTTGCTCAGTTTCTTCTAGAAAGTGGATTCAACAGAGGAACAATTGACAAAACTCTGTTTTATTTCAATCAAGGAAGTGACCTCCTTTTAGTTCAAATTTATGTTGATGACATTATCTTTGGGTCTACTAATGATAAACTCTGTAAGAAGTTTGCCAAGCTCATGCAGTCCAGATATCAAATGAGCATGATGGGAGAGCTTAGTTACTTTCTAGGCCTACAGGTGAAACAAACAGAAGATGGAATTTTCATTAATCAAGAAAAATACACCAGAAATCTTCTCAAGAAATTTGGTATGCTTGACTGTTCATCTGCATCAACTCCCATGGCAACAGCAACTAAACTGGACAAAGACACAGGAGTTTCAGTGGATATGACAAACTACAGGGGCATGATAGGTTCTCTTCTATACCTGACAGCAAGTAGGCCTGACATCATGTATGCAACCTGTCTTTGTGCAAGGTTTCAGGCAGATCCTAGAGAGCCACATTTGACAGCTGTGAAAAGAATCTTCAAGTATCTCAAGGGCACCATATCATTAGGTTTGTGGTACCCCAGAGAATCAGATTTCAAGCTACTTGGATATTCTGATGCAGACTTTGCAGGTTGCAAGGTAGACAGAAAGAGCACTAGTGGAAGTTGTCAATTTCTTGGTGACAGACTTGTTTCCTGGTACAGCAAGAAACAGAAATCAATCTCCACATCTACAGCTGAAGCAGAGTATATTGCAGCTGGTAGCTGTTGTGCACAGATCTTATGGATGAAGAATCAATTGCTGGATTATGGATTGAGGTACAGTAATATACCTATTTACTGTGATAACCAAAGTGCTATTGCTATGACAGGTAATCCAGTATAGCATTCAATGACCAAGCACATCAGCATAAGGTACCACTTCATCAGAGAACATGTGGAAGAAGGAAATATTGAACTACATTTTGTCTCTACAGAACAACAGCTTGCAGATATCTTCACTAAACCATTGAGTGAAGCTACATTTACAAGGCTGGTTAATGAACTAGGAATGGTCTCTGGTTCTGACTAGAAATGTTGGTTAGATTCAAACTTTACTTATGTGATGTATTAATCATATTTCCTGATTGGTTAAATGTTGAGTGAGCTCTGTTGATTAAACTCTGTTATGCATACTCTGTTAAACTCTGTCAGCATGTCTGTATGTCATACACTGTTAATAAGTTTGATAAACTCTGTGGACTTTGAGTTGATTTTTGTCTGAATGAAAACACCAATGAAGAAATATGTATGAAGCATGATTCTTAGCAATTAATCATGAATCTTTCTTAGTTATTGTGATCTAATCTTAGATTGTGCAGAAAGTTAACACAGCATGATACTGGCTCATATTTATAGCATCTCTTAGTTTATTTTGTCCTAAACTCTGAGTCTATAAAAACTGTGTGCATTACCTTTCATTAAGAACTACTGATGTTGATGAACTCTAAACTCTGTTAGTTATACTCTGAAAGAATAAAATGTTTACTGCAATACCCCAAAGAAAATGTATAGAGGTTGTTATACTCCTTTGAGATTATGTTGGATACTAGGATGACCCAGGAACCTATTGGTATATAATATGTGCTAAAATTCTCTGATTTTTGGTGACTAGTTAAATACTAGGATGACCCAGGAACTTATCAAAATGATAAGGGCTAAAATTTTTTGAATTTTTGGTGACTGGTTCCAACCTCTGATTACTGGAATGAAAAATAAAAAAAAAATAAAAAAAATGTGTGTATATAAAGGGGGTATAAAATAAAAAAAAATTACTGAATAAAGTTCGATTACTTCAGAGTTTAGCTTTCATCATACAGTCAGTGTTTACTATGACAGTTTGTGCATCCAGTGTTTATTGATTTACTTTATGGATTTTATGAAAAATTAGATGCTCTAAAAATTGAGTTAGTAAACTCTGCTTCACACACACAAATATTCACAACTGTGCAATTTATGAAAGGGTTTCGGTGATAAAGTTGGAGAATTGACAAACGCTGTTGATTCGTGTTTTGTACTCCAAGGTAAATTTTCACTTGGACAATTTGAAAGTCTTGGAGTAAGTAGGGTTTTTGACAACTGTTAATCAGTGGATAGTTGATGAATGTGTTCTTTATATGATTACTTTAATTAGTTTTCATATTCTCTTCTTGATTCATTTTCTTGAAGAACAGTTCATATAACATAAATAACAGTTGCAAAACACAATGAATATGATTAGAGAAACAAAATTTTCATTGATAATACGAAAGAGTTTACAAGCAAATATTACATCTTTTTGTTCTCTCTATCTGCTAATCTATTCAACAGGAAAGTAAAAGGTCCGTCCACACCACTCCATTGTTAGCAAAAATTCCCAGATCCCATCTTTGCCACTTTATTTGGGTGGAAGTTGAAGGGATAAGGTTATTTTTGCTGACATATTCATTAACAATGGTTGGTGGTGGTGGATGAGGATGCCTTCGAGGAGAGCCATGCCAATGTTGCTTGGAGGGCAGCATCGATGTCGATCACCCTTGCAGGTTTCTCTCTCTCGAGCTCTTCCAGACCAGCATCCATTTGCAGCCACAGCGTCTCAAGCTGCCTTTCCCACTCAAACGCTTCAAATTCTTCACGCGTATAGCTGAAGATGTCCCTATTCTCGACAAGATGAAGGTTCTTTTCTTTGATGGTAAGGTTGGCCATTGTTTTTTCAAGAGTATTTGGTTTGAAGGGTTTGTGATTTTACAGGGGAGACTGAAAGGTTAAAGGTTTAATGAAATAATCTGAGCAAGTCTCTAGGCCTTAAATAGAGATGGGTAAGAACGAAGTTCTTAATCGCTTCGTATTCTGGTTATTAAAGGCAACAGGTAAACGCTTCAAATTCTGATTTTACTTGGGTCCAGATATTTTTAAAAGAGTATAATTTGATTTTTGTTTAAATCAAATATTTTAATGTTTTAATTTTTAATATACTCTTCTTAAAAATAGGCGCACGTGACCCACTTGCCCTTTAATGTGTCCCACTTACCTATTATCGTGTCCCACTACACATTAATCAAGGAACTGATGAGTGTTTGTTACATAAGAGATTGAGTTTTTCATTACTTTAATCACTTTTGTGTCCAAACGATTTTGCTTTATTCTTACTCTCACAGTTTTCTTATTCTTCTCTTGGGCACTCACGCAAACACCTTTTCTACATACATATCTCTTGGAAATTCTTGCAAATTTCTTAACTCAATGGCATCTAAAGCATTCACTGCTCTTGGTTTACGATTTGTTCCTAACAACTATGAAGCTCCATTCTATCATCAACGCGTTCCAGAATCGTTTCATCTCATGCAGAACTTTTTGAGGGATTCAGAGATTGGACAGGCTCTGATTGGACCTGCTACTCTTTCTGCGTCTCAAATTGCTTCATTCTGGCAGAATTCAGTTTATGAGGATGGAGGAGAGAGTGGAACTCCTACCATTATCTTCACTTACGAAGACCAAGATTATGTGATTACTCCACAGACTGTACGAGATACAATGGGTTTTGACACACATACTTCTTATACTCTGGTTAATGAAACTTATCTGAGAGACATGCTACAAGAGATAGGTTACATGGAATCTCTTGACAAGCTTGGCAGTATAAAGCGACCAAATCTCAGAAAGGAATGGAATTTCTTCTTTGATTGCATAACAAGGACGTTCCAGAAGAAAGTCACAAACTGGGATGCCATTCCAATGGATAGTCTTCAAATCGGGTATTCTCTGCTCTATGGTACTAATTTTGATTTTGGTCGACATGTTTTGATGAGCTTAGGTGATAAACTGTCAGAGTCTACCACTGTTTATTATGCTCGTTTTTGTCAAATGCTGTTCAATGCATGTGTACCTGGTCTCGAAATTGATGAAACTGATGAAATTGATCCTTTTAGAGTCAATAAGCGAATATTCTCTGATATGACTAACAAGGATGTTGGTAAAGAAAATCTCCCTGCTTTTGTCATGCCTCTTGCTCTACGGAATTTTCTTAATCAACCACAAGAACCACAACAATCTGAACCACAACCAGATCAACAAGAACCTCAACAAGTTGAACCTGAACAACAACCTGAACAACAACAACAACAACCTGAAACACATCCTGAACCTCAACCAGAACCAAACACTGAATCACCTGCTCAGTCAGCAAACTCTGATTCGCCGTCAGCAAACTCTGATTCTCCATCAAAATCAAAGTCTAAATTTCAAAGAGTTAAGAAAGCAATTGCTGAACGACATGCAAGTCTAAGGCAGGCGGAAGAGACAAAGAGAAAATCAAAACGGAAATCTCCTGAAGCTGTATACACTAGAAGGGGGAAAAGAATGAAAGCTCGAGCAAACATGCCTAAGTCACCACCTAGTGAAGAGGATTCAGATAATATACCTCTAGCGAGACGAAGAAAACTGATAATCTCTGATTCTGTGGATGAAGATATTGAAGCTCCAGAGGTTGCTTCACAGCAAATACCTTCTGTTGAGGTTGAGAAAGATGACATACCTGCAGAGGATGTAATGCCTGCAGAGGATGAAGTGCCTGCAGAGGACAAAATGCCTGCAGAAGAGGATGCAAGAGATGGTGTTTCTCCGATAAATGATATTCCTGATTCATTTATGCCATTCTCTGATCCTATCTCTGATGTTGGTGTAGCTGATCAACCTACGGCTGTTCCTCTTGAAGCTGTGGCATCTCATACTGAGATAATATCTGATGCTCACCACACTGTTGAAGAAGGTGAAGAAATTAATCATGCAACCAAAGTCACTTCTCATTCAATGCCTGTTGCTGAGCCTGAGCAACATGGAGAAAATCCTGAAAAGCCTACAGAAGATATTGCTAAACCTATGGCTGAAGATGAACCAGTTAAAGCTACAAGTGTTGAAGCTGAAGGTGACAGCAGTGCAAACTCTGATACTTCTCTGAGTGCACCAGTACAAACTGATGATAAACATACATCTTTTTCTCAACCTTGTACTTCTCATCAAGTTGAGAGAGCACAATTTGTCAAGAATGCTGCTGAATAGTACAAAGAAGATTGTATTTTTCCACCAGGCAGAGCAGCTAAGTTTGTTAAGCAAAGTGCTGATACTATCTCAAATCCAGAGATTCTTTCTTGCTTGAAAGCAACTATAGTTCAAGTTAAAACTCTGGATAGACGATTTGATGATACTAATTTGGCAATTACTGCTTTGCGAACTGAAGTTGTAGCTAGAGAGATGAAGATGGAAAGAGATTCGAAACTAGTGACTACAAAATTCTCTAAATCTCAAGATAATCTCTTTGCCAGGCTGGCTAAAGTTGAAGAGAATCAGTCTAATTTATCTGCTAAAATTGATTCTATTGCTACCTCCCTGGAGTTAATTACTTCTATCCTTATGCCTGATGATGTCAAAAAGGGGGAGAGAGTTGTCAGAAGGGATAGTGCTGGAGATGGAGTGGCAAGTAACAAAGGAAAGAAAAAGGCTGAAGAGGTTCACACTCTGAGAACTAGTAAGTCATCAAAATCACAGTCTGTTGGGAGAAATACTGATACTCAAGGAACTTCAAGGACCAAGAGTTTACTGTTATCTTCAAATCCACAAACTGATGAAGAATTGGCTGCTAAGTTGTTCATTGAAGAGAATGAGGAAGGAGTAACGATTGAGGACATTGAAGCTGAGGAAAAGAGTTTACAAGAAAAACATCTTAAAGCTTTAAAGTCTGATAAGGTACAAAGAGGAAAAGCTCCTAGACCTGTTGTTAAAGGTGTTGTGATCAGAGAAAAGACTGATGTTAGTCAAAGTTCTCGGTTCTCAAAGGAAGAAATTGCAGCAGAGGCTAAACTCAAGCTAAAAGGTATTGAAGGTGAAAGTTCACAGAAGAAAGTTACAACTTCTGTTACAGCACAAGCAATGATCACACCTTTACACTCTTCACAGTTGAAATCTGTTTTTGGCAAAGGAACAATTTCTGATCCAAATGTGTTATCTGGAGTCTCAATGAATGTTTCTGATGGAAAAGCTCTATCTGGCAAGGTTGGTAATAATAAGGGTGGACTAGGTTCACATAGAGACAGAAGACAATATACTGGTCCTAGAGATCCTTCTTCACTGGCTGTTCCAGGTCGTGGTGTTCCTCAAGAGAGTTTGGATAGACTGGAATCAGTGCAGTTGGTTCATCAGAAGAGTTTAGACAAGGATTTTCTTTTATACTTCATGGCTGATGGGACAGTATTCAAAGTTGGTGAGGATGATATTGGCTTGAAATGTTGGGAAGAACTAGAGTATGTTCTATATCTTCTCAAGGTGAATAGTCGAAGGACTCAGTTAGTTGCTAATGTACTCAGACAGAAAATGACTCAGAATCTGGCAATTAGAGGACAGAAATACAATAGCAGATATATTCCTAAGTACAGGGATTACCAAGGCAATCTCATTGAAATGAAGAAAGGTACTGCAAAGTTAAAAACTGATTTGGGAATCACAGTACTTGATTTCAATACACAGGCAGAAAAAGTTAGATTTATCAGACTGGGTAATGAAATGAGAAGGAACAAGATTTATGATCTTAGGGCTGCTATTTACCAAACAGATGAAAGTGATCCTCAACTAAGAGAAATCAAAGAAGCAATGAAGATTGAACTTGAAAATGCAGAAAGAAGATTGCTGATTGATTATCTCAGAACCATGCCAGATCTTGAAATGATTAGAGATTAAGTTCTGTAAGAATTTTCTTATTCTCTATAGTTTTTATTAAGTAGAAGCTTAAACTCTGAATCTGTATAAACAATGTATTTGTCTATTTGTTTTGACATCATCAATTACTGTCATTAACTTGTACATTTTTGCTAATGAACAAGTTGGGGGAGATTGTTAAATATAATTGATGTGTTTTAATCAGTGTTTAAGTGTTACAGGGAGTTATCAGAGTTTAGCTGGAAGCAGTCAGAGTTTAGTTAAACTCTGACAGGTGGAAGCTCGACAGAGTTTTTTAAATTCTGTCTGGAGGAAGCGCGTCTACTGTTCAACAGAGATTAAAGATTAATTATGGAAGCGATATCTTTGAAGATTGGATAGCTATCAAAGAGATCGAGTTGACATAGGAGACGTGTGACAATCTGTAATTGATATCATTGTATAGCTGATTATTAGGAGTATCAATTAGAGATTGTATCGTAGCTGTATGTTATATAAATACAGATAGGTTAACCCTAGAAGGGTATCGATAACGAATTATCTTTATTGTAACCTAGCAGCTCTTTGTGATATTTTACATCACGAAGAGGGTTCGAAATACAAGAAGTTTTTAAGTGCATAAACGCTTTTACTTGTTAATCTCTCATACAAAGTTGATTATTAATTGTGTATTCGGCCTAACATTGAATATCCAAGAAATACACCCTCACTAGATTTAGGGTCGAATTTCATTAAATAATCTTTTGTATTCAAAATAAAGCATTTACTTCCAAAAACCTTGAAGTAGCTTATCTTAGGAGTTTTACCAAAATAAAGCTCGTAAGGAGTCTTCATTTTAATAGGTCGTAGTAAAACTTGATTAAGAACATAACAGGCAGTTGACATGGCTTCGGCCCAAAAATACTTAGGTCGACGATATTCATTAAGCATCGTATTCGCCATTTCTTGTAATGTTCTATTCTTCCTTTCAACAACCCCATTAGATTGAGGTGTATAAGGAGGGGAGAAATTGTAAGTAATACCATTTGCTTCACAAAATTCAACAAACTCGGAATTTTGAAATTCTTTACCATGATCCGTCCTTATATAAACAATAGACATTTCTTGTTGAGTTTGTATCCTTTTGCAAAGAGCAACAAATGATGCGAAGGCATCACTTTTTGCTTTAAGGAACTCCGTCCACGTATATCGAGAGAAGTCATCGACTACTACGAGAGTATACGAACTTCCTCCCAAACTTTGTATGGGCACGGGTCCGATAAGATCCATATGTAGAAGCTCTAGTGGTCTAGTAGTAGACACCATTAATTGGGCTTTATGAGATGCTCGAATTTGTTTGCCAATTGTACAAGCTTCACATATATGGTCTTTCACGAAATTGAGTTTTGGTAAACCACGTACATGTTCATTCGAACATATATTCTTCATGAGTTTCATGTTGACATGACCTAATCGTCGATGCCACAACCATGGATCCTCATTCATGGATACCAAACAAACATTTTCGTAATCATTTAGGTCACACGAATACACATTCTTACTTCGTGGACATTTAAGAATCAATTTCCACTCTTTATCATAAATAGCACAATGAGATGGAAAGAAGATTACCTTGCAACCATTATCACATAGTTGACTTATTGAAATCAAGTTGTACTTTAGTCCCGTGACTAATTGTACATCACATATTTTGAAACTTTTGTTGCCAATATCACCAATGCCTATAATGTCACCTTTGCTACTATCTCCAAATGTTACAACTCCGGCGGTTACCTTTTTAATGTTGTTCAACAAAGACTTTATGATATCGTGCTTTATAATCTTGATTAGGAACTTTCGAAGGTCTAGTAGTGTTAGTACTAGTGCTGGCTTGATTGTTCAAGTTCCTTTGTTGAAAATTAATCGGCCTTTGTTGATAAGTAAACTTTGGTTGCCTTGTATCATTGTTTACCACATTTTCTTTCTTTTTAGCAACTTTAGTTTTCTTACCATTTTTCGAACTTTCACCTTTAGGAACCCATTTATACTTCCCCTTTCTTTCACCTTCTTTGGCTTTGCAATAAAGACTTATATGTCCACTAACATTGCGATATGAACATTTAGGTGAAGATGGTTTAGGAGGAATATTCCTTGAAGTATTTGGAGGTGGAACTTCTCTTTTAGGAGGAGAATTCACATTAAATCCCAAACCTTCTCGGTTAAATGGTACCTTAGAGTTAAATACCATACTATCCAATATAGTATTACTCTTGGTGAATTGCTTAACGGTTTTCTCAAGATTTTCTTTTTCGGCTAACAAGGAACTAATCCTATTATTAAAGAAATTTGCTTGATCAAAGATTTGAGATAAGAGCTTGCTATTATCACTTTGAAGCCTTTGGTTTTCCAAGAGAACCGATTTGAGTTTCGAGACAGCATGATCTCGTTCTTTTGATTCGGTTTCAAGTAAACCATTAATATTTTCAAGTTCGAAATCTTTAACGGATAACGTAACTTGAAAATCTAATTCTTTTTCTCTTAGGGCTTCGTGTAGCTCTTCTTCAATATCTCCTGTTAAAGCTTGTTCGAGTTCTTTTATCTTTTCACTTAGTGTCTCATTTTCACGAATCAAAGATTCATTTCGAATTTTTAAATTCAACATCTCAACATGGAGATCACTAGTGTTAGTAGATATTTGAACTTTTTCATTTTCCATCTCTTCGGCTTGAAGAACCAAGGATATATTCTCAATCTCAAGATTTCGAATAATTTCATCCATCTTAGTATTATCAAGATTCAAGCGTTCATTTTGAGATGAAATAAATTCGTGATATTCCATATCTTTGACATGGATATCGGTCAGGCGAGTGACCTCGTTTTGTAGCTCAACATTAACATCCCGTATTTTATTCCTTTCGGAACTAACTGTGATGTATTTTTGGCTAATTTCACTATGACTCGCTTTCAACATCTTTACAAGATTAATAAGCTCGGAAACAACCAAATTTGCATGGTCTACATTAAATAAATTATCACTACTACAAGACACCACATTATTAGTAGAGTTTAGGGTTACCTCTTGATTAGTAGTGGAGATTTCATTTGGTGTATCTTCATCACTGATCGCCATCAAACACAAGTTAACAACCTCTTCACTTTGTTCGGGAGCTTCTTCATCCTCGCTTAAATCCCATCCATTTTCGGCTACAAGACCTCGACCTTTAGACAACTTTGGACATTTCCGTTTAAAGTGACCGGGTTGTTTACATTCGAAACACACATCATGTGCTACTTCGGTTGGCGATTCCTTAGGCTTAGGTGGAGAATAATTATTCGAATAATTCGAATTATTATTATAACTATTATTCCCTTGTTGAGCACCTTTGCCTTTGTTAAAACTCGTGGTCGGAAAATTATTGTTACTCTTATAATTAGGCCTTCCTTTCGAGTTAAATACGCGTTGTTGATTACTCGACTTAAGGAATCCTTTTCCGTACCTTTGAGCTTTACTTTGCAAAACTCGACGTAGTTGTCTCGAAAGAAGTGCAATCTCTTGTTCATCGAGATTTTGTAATTCTTCGTTCAAGTCATCATCGTTTTCATCTTCATCGATAAGTATAGCTTTTAAGGCCATATTTTTCTTTTTATCTTCCATTTTCGGAAGTGCCTTTTCCGGAACATTATCTTCCTCGTAAGCACGAAGGTTTCCGAATAAGCTATCGATGGAGTATGAACTCAAGTTATGCATTTCTTTTATTGTTGTAACTTTGACTTTTCAACTAGGAGGTAAGGTTTTTAAAATCCTACAATTTTTCTCGTTTGTTGAATATGTCTTTTCGAGTTGTGAAAGTTCATCAATTATACGAGTAAACCTCGTTTCCATATCAATGATGGTTTCACCTTCGAGGAGTTTAAAATTTTCATACTCATGTATTAAAGTATCCATCCGAGATTCTTTAATATCTTTTGTACCCTCGTAAGTGATAACCAACTTGTTCCACATTTCTTGTGCGGACTTGCAATTATTAACGCGTTTATACTCCTTTTCTGCAAGTGCACTAGTAAGAACCATTTCCGCTTTCGCGGCAATATTCATTCGAATTTCTTCGTCGGGAGTATATTCACTAACTTTCTTTTCGACATCCTCACCATCTACTTCTTTTGTAAGGAGGGCAATACCATCTTCTATGGCCATCCAAACTTTGACTCCTTGGGATCTAGCATAAATCCTAAATCTTGTTTTCCAAGTAGCAAAATTTGTGCCATCAAAAAGTGGTGGTCGAGAACTAGAAAGTCCTTCTCCGCAACCAATAGTATTCAAATAAGCCATAAAAAACATGTCCTTTTTACGGTTTAATATTGCGACTTTCGTGACAGTCGATAAACCCGATAAGGATCTACTTTTTGTTGTATTTCCGATTATCACAACAATCGTAAAATACGGTTAAAAGCACTGCTCTGATACCAATTGATAGGTCCCGTATATGGGTTAGATAAGCTAGAAGGGGGGGTTGAATAGCTTATCACCTTTTTAAAATTTAGAGCTTGGCTTTTTCAAAATTATTTTCTCTTTTTAAACTATGTTACTTGTCAACAAGTAAATAGAGTGCGGAAAGTAAAGAGAAAGAGAAGAATATCACACGGTCGATTTTAGCCTGGTTCGCGATGGCGCAACCCCTAATGGATCCGCTCACCCCTACGTCCAGTCCCCGAGCTCCTCCCCGGACTCGAGATTTCTTCCACTATAAAGAAACTCCTTTATAGTAGGCAGAGAAGCCTTTACAACTCCTAAACCACTATTTATTTATCTTGGAGCAATACACACGCGTATTCTCCTCACAATAAATAGCAAATACCTACTACAAGAATTATCTTGGAGCATAACTCCCCGCTACCTCCTCAAACACTTTTAACAACCCTTTTACAAGACTATGTACTTCTACAACTTTGCCGGTCTTGGATCTTAGGTCTTAGATCTTGGGTCTTCCCTTTTCTTTAAGGTGCGAAGGCTACTAACTCCCCGTTAGTATGCCTAAGACTTGGGTCTTAGAACAAGAGTCACCTCACTTCAATTTACCTCACTGCAAAGATTAGAATACAAGTCTAACAAACAACCAATATAGGAGAGATATATATTAAGTCCGTGCAAAACTAGTATGTTACGGTACTAGCCACGGGGACGCTATTACGCGTTAAAGTAATTGATTCATTATTAGTTAAAGTCGAGATCTTCACGTCACCAAACGGAAAAACTACGTACTTTAATGGTGTGTGCAAGTGGTGGTTAATTTATATATATAATAATATATTCAACTCACAAGGAAAGGACCGAAAGAAAATATTCAACTCGCAAGTGCGAGGACCGAAAGAAAAATGTTCAACTCGCAAGTGCGAGGACCAAAGAAAATATGCAAGACAATAAATTAAACATGAATGCAAGCACACAACAATTAATCACAACACAACTCACACGTACGGAAATGTAGCTCACTTATCTATAGGATAAAACGAGGGCCGCTATTATGCCTTAAAATTAGTGCGAGAAATTAAACACGTAAGAGCACACAAACAAGCAAGCAAGAAAGAAACAAGCAAGAAAATAAAAATAAAGAACCTTAAAAAGGCTTCGGCCGAATGGTACAAAAAAAAGGGCAGAATGGTGCAACTTGTGGAAACACAAGTTCACTTGGTCTTGTTCCTTTTTGTCCCTTGTAAGATAATTAAAGTGCAAGTTAAAGATCAAGGACTAGGATGAACAAGAACAAAATAAAACCTTATCTTTTGGTTACTTATAAAAATCAAGTTTAAACCACTTAAGGTAAACAAGACCTTGTAAACCAAAACCAAAAGATGGTTAAATGGCCTTGTCTCTACCCAAAATAAATGGATATATCAAGGACTTACCAAGAAGCTTTGGATAATCTTTTAAATACTTCTTTAATCAACTTACAACTTGCACAAATATACATTACACGAATAAACTTCAAGAACAAGTGTATATAAGTGGCCAAGTGCAAGGATGCTTAAATATAATTGTATATGTAGATAGATCTAACAATAATAAGCACAAATATAAAATATTTAAGCAAGTAACTAACTTAGAAATCTTGACCTTACAAAGGCTCAAGCTCCTCTTAAAATTAAAGAGAAAGCTACAAGATAATAGTCTAGGATCGAAGCCAAAACACACCAAAATAGTAGCCGGAAAAGTCACCGGAAAATGGCCGAAATATGGGGCTTGGGGGCCAACTTTTAGAGGCTTAAAAGGTCACCAAGAAACTGTAAAAACATGGTCCAAAGACCACAAAAAAATTGGTGAACAAAGGTGTGTTGAAGAGAGCAAGATTAGATGAAGAAAACTAGCCAAAATGAAGCAAAACTATGAAATAAAATGGGCTAGCACTCAAGAAATGTTTTTGATATTTTTGGGCAGTAGAGAGAGTGTTTCTAGGAGTGTTTCTTCAGATCTTGGTGGCTCTAGGAGGCTTGCACAAAAATGTGTGGAAGTGGGGGTATATATAGAAACATTAGAAGGGTTTTTGGATTAAAATAAATGGAATAAATGCACATAAACCAAGGAAGGTGAGGGGGAACATTCCAAATATCCTAGGAGCTGTCATTTAATTCAAATATGCATGGAAAAATGAGCCCAAACGTTTTTACCATTTATGGAAAGCACAAAATTCGAAAAATGCGCGTACCTACAAGCCGAAATGGGTTTATTCATAATAAATCGAAAGTCATCACAAAATTATGAAATTTTGGGAATCCCATAGAAATGTGCCCAGAGGATTATGGTCAAAATTTCACCTTGAAATGAGTTGATCTTCTATGACTTTTAAGCGACCACTAAATCAATTACGTATCGATTTAAGGGGTCCCGGAAAAAAGTCATCCAAAATTTCCGAAACTTATTCTAAAATGTCCTATAGAGAAAATAAGGACATATCCAAGGTTTCAAGTCAAAAATATATGTGGAAGAATTTTTACGAATTTTTCAAACATTAAAATGGCCTTCCGGAGCGACCGAAAAATTCATTTGTCTTTACTGACAACTTAGACAAAAGTTTTGACTTGAAAAATATTCAAACATAATATTTCTTATGAAATAATGACTATGTGGTCCAAGAAATATTTAAGTTTGAATTTAAAAAGATTTTATCTGGATAAATAAGGATTTGCAGGTTTTTTCGGAATAAAACCTATTTTGGGTCTTTTGGCATTGCTTTTGGCAAGGCAAATTAAATATAAATATTAAAAAAATATATCAAGAATATTTGATAATAAAACATTTAAGAACGACACGGTTTTAAATAATTTGGGCAATTTTGGTTCGTAAAAGTGGTTTTTGAAAATTCTCGATATACGAGCCTTTAGCCGATGCCTAAATCTTTTGACCCAAATAACCTAGGATATAAAACACCATTTAACATGATATTTTCATCCTAAGTCAATGTCGAAAATATGTCGGAAAATGATTTTGGCTTAGGTTTGATCAGTTTGACTTGATACCGGAAAATGTCGTCTCCTAGGGAGGATTCTAAGTGGAATCCTAAATCTAATTTAATTTCACTTTTATTTTGACAAATTCCAAAACCTAAGAGTGAAGGTACTGACCCTGTCATAAGGAAAACTTTTAATATGATGTGATTGGTCTAAAATTTAGGAATGGTAAGAGTCTAGTACCCCGTTAGTGGATTTTGTCTACCCATTTTGGTTCTATTCTTTCTCTTTTTGAGAGTAGATTCTTTTATTCTAGCATCTAGGATCGTAGATCTACAGGATTCTATTATATTGGTTCATTGATTTGGATAGTATAGAATCGCGGTTATATGGTTGGTTGTTCGAATACGTTCTGACAAATCAGATATATATTTCCCTCACGACTACAATAAATTGTTGGATTATCTCGCCAAAAAGGATATATATTTTAGTGATATAAGCGAGGGATGTACCACAATTTAAGACTTGATCAACGATCGTAGTTTCGATGAAGGAAACCTTGATATGATCTATTTTAATATGTGTTTGTCCGATCTTGATTGTTTTTTTCGATGTTGTATGACTTTTATTGATAAATTAATTACCTACAAAACATTGTGATTTATAAGAAAATTCGAAATTTTGATTATTTTTGTAGATGCCATATGCCCTTTTATTGATAAATTAATTATTTATAAAAAAATAGTGAATTATAAGAATTTTTTCGCTGAGTTCACCAATTTTCTATGAAAACATTACCTAAGAATAATATCATTGACTCTGTAATAAATTTTATTTTTTGATTGGTAATTTATACACCAAATAATGTCTGATACTATTTGAGAGTATATTTAGTATTTTGAATAATTCAAATACATTATCAGGTCAATTTGTTTGTCCAGTTAATTATTACATAACTAAAAAATAAGTATAAGTAAAATGTTAAAGATAATTGGTTTAAAATTCATTTTAGTATTTTAAGTGGTTAAATATAATTTTTTTTATAATTGAGTAATTTAAAAGTTTATATAACTTAAATTTGAACATGTATTTAGAATATTATGGTAATTTTTTTTTAATTTTTAAATTTTTTTGATTCAATGATAGTTGATTTATTCAAATTGATTACACCTTATGATTGTAGATCGAGAGTTTGTGATATTTAAATATTATATTATATAATATAGATAAAATAGACTCAAGTATTAAAATAATATATTCATATTTAAATCAATTGATAAATAAACAATTTTGGAAAATGGCACTATATACATAGAGAGTGGCGCAAAGAGTGGATGTGCCAGTAAATAATAATATAATTGTGATTGATTTTAAATTAAAAATTGTGATTAATTAGTTAGTAATTATTTATGAAAATTAATCTGTAATATATAATTATATATTATAGTATGATTGTAGTTGATATTTATGAAAATTAGTTCGTAATATATAATAGTCCAATTTTGATTGACTTCAAATTAAAAGATTGATCAAGTTAGTAAAAATTTAATCACTTTAAAAAATATGTAATTTATGCATGTTCTAAATAATATAAATTTTGTATTTGAAAAAATTTGTTAAATAACCACGATTAGTAAATTAGGATGAGAATGATATGATTAATTTAATTTTAGTAGTAAATTGTGATTGGTTCTTATATATATTTATGAAAATTAATCCGTAATTTATAATGAAGTAATTATGATTAACTAGCTTATAACCCGTGCAACACACGACTACTTTTTTAATATTTATAATTATACAAATTTTTTTAAAATTAATATATTATTAATTTACATATCAAATTATTGTAAAAAATTGATATATATATATATATATATATATATATATATATATATATATATATATATATATATATATATATATATATAAGATTTTACACGTTCGATTTAATCTTTGTATTCTATCTTAATTTCTTAAAATTTGATTTGAACGATTTTACAGCCCACGTGAAATTAACAAAATAACAATTAATTTAGTGATGATTTAACAATTATTTTCCAATTAAATCTACGCGGAAACAAAAGAGAGAAGAAAATGACGATTTTTTATGTTGAAAATTCTATTCGATTTATGTATTCTAAATATAATTCATATTGATTACAAAAAGACACTTGTTATTATTTGAAAATAGTTCTATTGACAACCAAATACAATTTTAATAATAAATGTAAGAGGGATTTTGTCAAACATTGATAATCGGTAGTGTGGCCCTCATCACGATAAAATAAATAAGAATTGTTAGATCTTAAAATTAATAGATGAAAACTGTTGGATCTAACATAAAAAATTATATTTTAATATTTAAAATGTTTTACAAACTAAAAAGTGTATTTATATTGAAATATGAAAAGGTGTATGTCAATTATTTAAATCATATATAATTACGTTTTCTACATTGAATGACATTATCAATGTAGGACTTTTACATTAAATAGGATTAATGGAAAAATTCGTAATTGTATTTTCTCTTGAGATTCTAAGTGTTTCCATTAGAATAATTATTATTAAATAATCACTTAATTAAAGATAATTTTATTAGTTTTGCGTGGACTGTAAAATCATCAAAATTTGATTTCTAGATCTTAATGTAGAGCCCAAATAGTAAATATAATTTTTTTGATACTGATAAAAAATAAATAAAATTCAATTCTAATACAAACTTTTTAATTAGGATTTTTTTCAAAAAATACCAAGTTGCAGAATTTTCTTTCAAAAATACGATGCAACCTAGTTTGCAACCACAAATGCAACTATTGCAACCTCATCTGCAACTTTTGTTCGTATTTTTGAAAAAAATGATCAAAAAGTTGGGTATTTTTGATAATTTCCCTTTTAATTATATCCTCTTCAGATTATAATTTTCTTTTTAAAATTTATTTTTAATACACCCTTTTCTAATTATATCTTTTTTGGATTGTAATTTTCTTTTCAATATGATACAATCTTCATCGTCTATTTTTAAAAATATTAGATTCGACGGTTGAGATTATTTTTGCAGTACAATAACCAAAATTATATACGCTTATTATATATAAGGATATAATTATTAATTTGTTTTTATTAAAATTAGTATCGCTATTTAAAATTATACCATGCGTTAAATTATTAAATTTACTTTTATATTTGATAGTACCACAAAATATTCAAGTAAATTTTTTTATTTGATATTATAATTTTAAAATTAGAAAAAATATCTAATGAGATCCACTAATCTATACCAAAACCGTGGTGCATAATATACTAAGATTTCTTGACATAATAGGTGTTGTGGAATAAAAACTAGGTTACGATTTGTAATTAATGCTAGGGTGGTTGAGCTTCGAGTTTTAATGGCTGTTTCTGCGTTCGAGACTTAATCGGTCCTCACAGAGTGCCTACGTATCTCGTATTGAGAATCAAGCCAACGTAGTTCTAGGGGTGAAGGAGCAGGTCCTTATATAGGCTGAGAAGCCTTAGAATTATGGTAGGAATATGAGACTTGGTGGGTAAGCCACCTCCTCAAGGAAGGTTCTGTACTCATTCCTTTCAAGAATCAGTTTCCATGTTGGGATATGTATCTTGGAGGCTAAGTTAGGCAAGAGGCACATTCTTGTTTGACTCAGATTTGCTGAGCTGTTTTATTACCCCTAATATTAATTACGAAATTAATATTATAATTAGGGTTTGGGCCCATCTGGTGGGCCCCACGTTTGGACCATTCTAGGCTTAAATAATGCCACATTAAATGTGTCTTTAGGGCTTATTTTCAGCCCATATCATTTGCCCCCCAACTTCTAGGAAAACTGATCAGGTTTTCCTTGAAGTTATAACGGCCTTATTCGAGACTTGGGTCAGGGTCTATTGCTCTCGCCTGAGTATTTTCAATAACATCATCTCAAAGTAAAGCGTGGAGCGACCGGCGCGTTTACAACGATGTTAGACGATGCCAACAGCATCAAACGATGCTAGATTACACTAAACGGCACTAAACGGCGCTAAACGGCACTAAACGGCGCTAAACGGCCTTAAACGACGTTTAAACGATGTTAAACGACGATAAACGGCGTTAAATGGCACTAAACGGTGCTAAACGGCCTTAAACGACGTTTAAACGATGTTAAACGATGATAAACGGCGTTAAACGGCACTAAACGGCGCTAAACGGCCTTAAACGACGTTTAAACGATGTTAAACGACGATAAACAGCGTTAAACGGCACTAAACGGTGCTAAACGGAGGAGATTTGGGACAATTGTAACCTCTTCCGGGCAGCGAGTCAGCCGACAAGGGTCCTGGCCAGCTGCCAGGTGCTCCTGGTCGGCTGCCAGGAGATCCTGGTCGGCTACCAGGAGATCCTGGTCGGCTTCCAGGAGATCCTGGTCGGTCAGACCCCCTCTGTGGCACCTGGTCGGCTGCCAGGAGATCCTGGTTGCCTGCCAGGTGCTTCTGGTTGCCTGCCAGGTGCTTCTTGATCGCCGGCAGATTGACGGGAGATCCAGGTTGACTTTAATGATGTCACACGATGCTTAAACGACGTTTCAATGTTTGTGTAAATGACGTTAAATGGCATAAAACGGCACTATATGGTGCTAATTCGAAGGTCGATGTTTGTCACGAAAAGTGAGAAACCTTCAACAGAACCATCAAACGATCTAATCAAACGATGGGGGGTGCCAAGATGGGTACCGGGAAGTCAGCTGGAGCCTCTCCGTGGCTCCTGGTCGGCTGCCAGGTGCTCTTGGTCGGCCGCCAGGATATCCTGGTCGGCTGCCAGTAGATCCTGGTCGGCTGCCAGGAGATCCTGGTCGGCCAGACCCTCTCTGTGGCACCTGGTCGGCTGCCAGGAGATCCTGGTTGCCTGCCAGGTGCTCCTTGTTCGCTTGCCAGGTGCTCCAAGTTGCCTGGAAGTGTTTAAACGACGTTTCAATCTATGTTAAACGACGTTGAATGGCATTTGACGGCACTACACGGTGCTAATCGATGCTTGAACGATGTCTAGTTGGAGGTCGATGTTCGTTTCAGAAAGTAAGAAACCTTGGACAGAACCATCAAACGATCCGACCAACTGACGGGAGGTGCCAGGAGGTCGGCTGCCAGGTGATCCTGGTCGGCCAGACCCTCTCCGTGGCACCTGGTCGGCTTCCAGGAGATCCTGGTCGGCCAGAGCTTCTTCATGGCACCTGGTCGGCTGCCAGGAGATCCTGGTTGCCTGACAGGTGCTCCATGGTTGCTTTGTCGTGCCTCTCGGAGCTTTTCGTAATGCCTGGAGTCTCGTTCTTGAATCACGTCCTTGACATTTGGATGTTGTATACCTCCTTTCAGAGCATAATCAGTCTCTTTATTAGCAAAGACTAATTGATAGTGTTTTATCTTCCTTAAACGTAATTAGCTCCTTAAGCTTAGATGAGTGCCTTGGCACAGCTTATTACTATATCTTCACGTAAATCCTTCTTTTATTTCCCGGAATCATACATATCGGTATAATTATTTCCGGATATAGCAGATGATCTCCATTTTTTTTTGTATATGAACGATAGATGACCTGCAAACACGAACCAGGCTGAGTTTCAACCTGATATAGGAGGTCATCCATCTTCTATAAAAGAGTGGGAGGAGCCTTCATTTTCATTCACTTCACTTCTTCTTACCTCTAAAATTCTCTCTAAAGCTCTCAAGCTCTAAAACTCTCACGTTCTAGCTTCAAGTTCGAGCCCAAGATGGCAGATGGCGACCGCGCTCCAGCTTCGTCATTCTCTATGTCCGAGGCGATGGCCAAGAGAACTTTGGCCAAAACATTACGAGGTAATCTTCGACTGAATCCCCCTAAATATATTGATCATCGATTTGATTCTTTAATTGACTTGTTTAGTACCATGAGGGATGCATTTCCCAACAACTCTGAATTGGCTACGTATCATAGTCCGTGCAAGTTCAACAAGGAAGATGTCGAAAAGATTAAGGAGTTATATGGCTTCCCGGACGCGATCAAGGTTCGCCTTCCTGGCTTAGCTGATAGAACCTGTAATTGGCACCCAGAGAGGCTATGTGTCTACAAGGGCGCCCTTGAAGCAGGCCTGAGATTCCCGGTAGATCAGTTCATCATAAGGCTCTTAGCAGAGCTTCAGGTTCACCCCTGCCAATTGTATCCCAATGCATGGCGGGCGATCATCATCATCTTCATGCTGAGATGCCGGGATCTAGGTATCGAACCAACTACTACAATGTTCCAAAGTATATTCGCCACCAAGAATTCTTCTGAGATTCAGAAGGGATGGGTCATTATTCAGCATAGAACCAATGTTCCACATATTGTGAATGCCTTTTCATTCCCAGATTCCCATCACTACTGGGACAGAGAGTTCGTGATTCTGGTATGGCGTGGTGGCGACTGGGGCCAATTCTTTATGTCTAAGTTTGGGGAAGTGCATGATGATACGCACTTTGTATGTGATCTTGACGAGAAGGAGCTTCTTGATCGTGATAGATTACTTACTAACGACGGCCGTACTCACTACAAAGTTTTCTTAACCGAGAAGAGACTTGTAGAAGCTGGCCTTAGCTTACTTTCTGCTGAGGGTAATTGTTTATCTACATATTATGAACTCTGTTTGTTCTTATTTTGATATCTTTTCTGTTGTCATTTCAGTTGCTGAGGAGATAGACAGTCGGCCCGAGAACCAGCCGAAAGTTACTAGAAGAATGATCAAGAAAGCCGAGGCGGCTTGCGTTCAACCTGGGCCGAAGATCCCTCAGTTCCTGTCGGGATGCTCTTCAAAGAGATCACGGAATGCTGACGGGAGAGTCAAGACCCCTTTCATCCCTGGTTGGGGGATTTGTGAGCAAGATTCTGTCTTGGGATGCCCAGAGTCAGCCTTGGATTGGTCCAAGTTCAGCATCACTCCCCCCGACCTTTTGACAGTAACTGTCGGGGACAAATTTGATGAAGCGGAGAAACTCGGAGCTCAAGCCCTATATCAGGTTTCCAACCTTTCATCCTAGACGTAGTTTTTTCACGTAACTTGTGATTATAATTGTCTCATTAATTCTTTGTTCCAGGCAAATGCCCAGTTCCAGGCTAGCACTCGGCTAGGTCATACATACCGAGATGAAAATGTGGCCTTGAAGAAGGAGAAAGCAACTTTTGATGAGAAATGCCAAGACTTGGAGTCCAGGGCCATCCGGGCTGAAGCTGATGCTCATTCTCTCCAGAGACAGTATGACTCCTTGTATAACAAAAGGGCAGCAGACTGCAAGCTAGTGGTGAAAGCTTACCAGGAGTCTGAGGATTTCTTTCAGCTTATAGATAAGCATGACGATGAAGTACGCCCGGGTATCATGTCTGTTGGCTGGGATCGAGCCATCAATGCTGTGAGTAAGAGGCACCCTACTGTGGTTTTCCCGAGGGACTTTCCAAGTCCTTACTGTCAAGTTGCTTCGGGCGCAGGGGCAAACCCAGTAGCTCAGGCTTCGGGCTCCGGCTCTAGGGGAAGTCATCGCCGTTCCGGCTCTGGTTCGAGGGGTGTTCGAGCAACTATGGATGACACAGTTTCCTCCGATCCTCGAGGGAAACGGCCTATGACCGTGCAGAAGGGGAGAGTAGTTCGCCAAGCAGTCCCCTCAAACAGGGTAGTTGAAGATGGCTCATCTTCCGAGGAGGAAAAGGTTGAGGCGATGGAAGTGACAGCTCCACCAGTGGCGGCAGCCGAACCGGGTAAGGGCCATGCTGAGGAAAGCTCTGAGGAAGAGAGTGACGAGGAGGAGAGTAGCGAGGAAGAGACTGATGAAGAGGAGAACGGTGAGGGGGAGTCCTCGGATGAGTAGCTGGGATCGCTTCGGGCCTTGCATGGCCTAGCTTAGCCGTATGTGGCTTTTATTTCTAGTCTTTCAATCACGGTCCTTCGTGATTAAACTTTTATTTGGATTAAATGATGTAACCCTAACTGTTGGCCCTTCGGGGTCTTTATTTATGCACTTGTTTGTTTTATTCGTATGTTCATTTATCTTCGGTACTTGGTCTTCCTAGACTCACACTCAACAGGTGCTTGGTACATAAACAAAACATAGAATCATAAAATGGAAAACAAGTTTGCATTAATAACTCAAAAAGGGTTCAACCCTTACACAGCTCATTATTGTCCTACTCGGGGCATCAAACCCTGGGATGGTTTCATCGAACCTTATTTCTACTTCTCCTACTAGATAAATAAAAAACTACATCCTTGCAAAGGCAGCTTAGACATAATAAATCTTGAGGTTCAAGGCATGCCAAGTACGGGGCGCCTCAACCCCGTCCAAGGTCTCCAACTTATATGATCCTCGTCCCAACGTCTTCCTAACTCGATATGGCCCTTCCCAGTTTGGGGCTAGTTTTTCTTTCTGGCCAACTCCAGAAGCCTCGATCTTCCTCAGAACCAAGTCACCTTGCTGAAAGAACCTCTCCTTAACCCTGTGGTTGTAATAGAAGGATGCTTTCTTTTGATGCTCCGCATTTCTGGCGTTTGCCTCGTCCCTGACTTCATCAATCAGATCTAGGGCGAGCCTCATACCTTCTTCATTTGTCTCAGGTTCAAATGCCTCAACTCGAGGTGATGCATGCATGATCTTCAGTGGCACAACTGCCTCAGCTCCATAAGCTAGCAGAAACGGGGTTGCTCCTGTGGTCACCTTGCAAGTAGTGCGATAAGCCCAGAGTATAGGCAGTAACTCGTCCACCCAAGTGCTCCTTGAGCGTTCAACCCTTTTCTTAAGTCCATCAAGGATGATCCGGTAGGCCACCTCAGCCTGTCCATTTGCTTGCGGATGTGCTACTGAGGTAAAACGAAGCTCAATAGCATTCTCCTCACAGTACTTCTTAAATTCTTCATTATTGAACTGTGTCTCGCTATCCGTCACAAGGATTCGTGGGATGCCATATCTGCAGATTATGTTCTCCCAAAAGAACTGGGAAACTTGCTTTGTGGTTATTTTGGCTAAAGGCTTAGCCTCAATCCACTTGGTGAAGTAGTCAATGGCAACAATCAAAAACTTCCTCTGTGCTGATGCCATAGGGAAAGGACCAAGAATGTCCATCCCCCACATTGCAAACTGAATGGGGGAACTGACTGACGTTAACATCTCAGGCGGCTGCCAGACAATTGGAGCATGTTTCTGGCATCTCTCACATCTCTTGACACAGTTTTGTGCATCAGCCAACATCTCCGGCCAATAGAACCCTAAACGAATTATCTTGTGACCTAGGGCTCTGCCCCCCAAGTGTTGCCCACAGATCCCTTCATGAACTTCCTCCAATGCTTCCCTTGCCTCTTGAGGCCTTAGACACTTCAAGTATGGGATGACGAACGACCTCTTGTACAGAATGCCCTCAATCAAAGTGTATCTCAATGCTCTTACTGAAAGTTTTCGTGCCTCCAAGGCATTGTATGGGAGCCACCCGGTCTCAAGGTGTGCCTTGATAGGATCTATCCAAGAGCTTCCCATATCAATTGGTGCCACTAATTTCGAATCGATAGTCGGGGCCTTCAAGACCTGGAAGTAAACACTCCCTGCATAGTTTTCTATCTCGGAAGAAGCGAACTTAGATAAGGCATCGGCCTTAACGTTCTCTTCTCTCGGGATGTGTTCTACATAACACTCGTCAAACTGAGTCATGACAGCTTTCACAACTCGCAGATACTTTGCCATAGTTTCATCCTTGGCCTCAAATTCACCATTTACTTGAGAGACTACTAATCTTGAATCTCCACAAACTTTGAGATTCTTGACTCTCATGATTCTGGCCAAGCCTAAACCAGCTATCAAGGCCTCATACTCAGCTTCATTGTTGGTTGTCTGGAAATCCAACTTCAAAGCATATTCAACTGTGAACCCATCGGGGCTTTGCAATATTAAGCCTGCGCCACTAGATTTTGTTTTTGATTCTCCATCAAAATAGAGCACCCAATATTCCTTCTGATTAGGTTCAAGTTCTTCATCTTTATCTTGCTTCTCAGGGGTTGATATCATCTCCTGCCCCCCGACTTCTTGGTTGCTAATGGTGCATTCAACCACGAAGTCAGCCAATGCCTGAGCCTTAATGGCTGTTCGAGGCTTATACGTGATGTAAAATTCTCCAAGTTCAATCGCCCACTTGATTAGCCTTCCACTAGCCTTCGGGCTATGCAAAATGTTTCTCAACTGTTGGTCCGTCAGGACTTCAATCTTATGTGCCTGGAAGTACGGGCGTAACTTCCTCGAGGCTGTTATCAATGCCAAGGCGAACTTCTCAATGGGAGAGTAATTCAGCTCAGCCCCGTGCAACACCTTGCTCACATAATAGATAGGTTTCTGGACCTTCTTCTCTTCTCGAATGAGAACGGCGCTCAACGCTTGCTCAGATACCGCCAGGTATAGATAAAGAGTCTCCCCGGGACTAGGTTTGGCCAGCAACGGGGCTTCAACCATGTACTTCTTCAGTTGTTCAAAGGCCTCTTGGCTCTCAGGGGTCCACTCAAAATTTTTCACCTTCTTCAATGCTTGAAAGAAAGGCAAGCATTTGTCACCAGACTTGGAGATGAATCTTCCTAAAGCCGCTACCCGGCCTGTCAACTTCTGCACATCTCTTATAGAACGTGGTGGCTCCATGTCTAAGATCGCATTGATCTTGTCAGGGTTGGCCTCTATGCCTCTCTTTGAGACCATCAGACCCAAAAATTTGCCTGATCCAACGCCAAAGGCAAACTTGGCTGGATTCAACATCATTTTGTGGTGCCTCAACATTTCGAATGCCTCTCTGAGGTGCTTAATGTGGTCTACCTTGAACAGGCTCTTGACTAGCATGTCATCAACATAGACCTTCATGGTTTTTCCAATCAGATGGGTGAATATCTTATTCACCAGTCATTGGTAAGTAGCTCCTGCATTTTTTAGACCAAAAGCCATAACAAGATAGCAGAAAGCACCAAAGTCAGTTATGAAAGATACCTTAGGGACGTCATCCTTGTGCATCTTAATCTGATTGTAGCCGCTGAAACCATCCATGAAGCTCAGCATCTCATGTCCAGCTGTGGCATCTATTAACATGTCTATCCTTGGTAAAGGGAAGCAATCCTTAGGGCATGCGTCATTCAAGTCGGTGAAGTCTATACACATCCTCCACTTACCGTTGGCTTTCTTGACCATCACAGGGTTAGCCAACCATTCTAGAAACTGAATCTCTTCAATAAACCCAGCTTCTAAGAGCTTTTCCACTTCTTGCTTTATGGCCTCTTGCCTTTCAGGTGCAAAGTTCCTCTTCTTCTGCTGTATTATCTTCCGATTAGGATCGACATTCAATCTGTGAGTTATGAGTTGGGGATCAATCCCTGGAATATCAGCTGCTGTCCAAGCAAACACATCGCTATTTTCTTGCAAGAATGCTATCAACTTGCCCTTCAGGGGTTCCTTCAAAGAGGCTCCTATATAAGTCACCTTCTCAGGGTCACCTAGCTCCAGAGGAATAGGTATTAAGTCCTCTGCTGGCTTTCCTCGGTGTTCATCATCACTACGGACATCCATGTCTTCGATCGGAAGTACCTGCCCCTCGATTCCATCAGCCATTAACGCGGATACGTAACAACTTCTTGCCATCTTCTGATCACCCTTTTGTTCTCCAACACCATTCCTGGTTGGAAACTTAATCTTCATATGATATGTGGAGGCCACAGACTTGAATGCATGAAGTCCAGTCCTTCCTAGGATTGCGTTATAAGTCGAGGATGCCTTGATCACAAGAAAATTCAGCATCTGAGTAGCCTCTCTAGGTTCCTGTCCAATTGTCATGGGTAACTGAATAGTCCCTTCAACCTTGGACTCAACTCCATTAAATCCGTAGATTGGCATGTTGGTGGGGGTCAACTGAGAATCGGTGTACCCCATTTTCACAAACGCATCGTGAAACAAGATATCAACAGAAGCTCCATTGTCTATCAAGACTCGTTTCACCTCCGAGTTTCCAATCACAGGAGTTATGACCAACGGGTCGTCATGGGGGAAATTTACCCCTTCGAGATCTGAATCATCAAACCCAATAACTATTTCAGTCCTAGCACGTTTTGGGGCTTCTCCCACGATGTGCATTACTTCTCTGGCATACGCTTTTCGAGAGTTTCGAGTCGTGCCGGCCGTTGTCGGGCCTCCCCAAATCATATTAACAACTGGCCCTAGGGGCTGTGGGTTACGATCAAGATCACGATCGTTATCTCTTCTGTCATTGTCTCTCCTGTCATAGTCCCTTCTTTGGGTTCCACGATCATCATTCTTCGTGAACCTGCTTAGCTTTCCTTTTCAGATCAAGAACTCAATCTCATCTTTCAACTGTCTACAATCATCTGTATCATGACCCACATCACGGTGGTACCTACAGTATTGATCCTTGTTTCTTTTCGTGGGATCACCCCTAAGTGGCTTCGGCCATCGGAAGTCTTTGTCCT
Organism: Saposhnikovia divaricata; assembly: GCA_036435485.1. Taxonomy (NCBI): domain Eukaryota; kingdom Viridiplantae; phylum Streptophyta; class Magnoliopsida; order Apiales; family Apiaceae; genus Saposhnikovia; species Saposhnikovia divaricata. The sequence continues at coordinate 22,412,549 of JAZHRN010000131.1, forward strand.
TCTCAATATCTAGCAAGATCTGACTCCTAGGAGCGTTCAGCTTTTCATAATCAGAAAACCTCGGTCCCAAACCCTTCTTTGGTGGTGACTCGGAATCCTTGCTAGTCCGGGGATACTTGTCCCTAGCATCGTACTCTTGCTCTTGCTTTCGTTTCTTCGAATCATTAGAACCCTTGCCATTGCCTCCTGTGGTTTCCTTCTTCATGCTGTCCTTAGCCTTGATATATTTGTCGGCCCTCCATTGGAGCTCGGCCATATTTTCAGGAGGATGTTTTGCCAAAGACCTTTTAAAGAAGAGATCAGTGGTTCCGTGTTCCAGGGCTACCATGGCCACTTTATTTTCCAGATCAGTGATATTCAGCGTCTCCTTGGTGAACCGCTTGAGGTAATCCCTCAGATTCTCGTTCTTCCCCTACACCACATACATAAGGGATGCAGAACTTTTTTCATGAACTCTCCCACTAATGAACTGGCTGACAAAGGCGGATCTCAGCTCTTTGAATGAGCCAATTGAGTTTGCAGGTAAGCGGCTATACCACCTTTGAGCCATGCCAGACAGGGTTTGAGGGAACGCCCTACACTTTAAGGCGTCGCTCGTAGGCTACAACATCAGTGCATTTGAGAATGTCCTAACATGGTTTGCGGGATCGCCCGTTCCATCATAGGCCTTAATCGTCGGCATCTTGAACTTCCTTGAGATGCGAGCATTCATTACCTCTTCAGTGAACGGAGGTGTAGGATCATCAGGATCCCCAAGGGGCATCAGATCCCTAGGGTTACTTTTGGGGGTCTCCACCCTTGTCGATTTTTCAGTTGGGGCTTCGGCCCTTCGTTGTCTCCTTGAGGGCCTCTCCAGATTTATAATGGGAATCCTCCCTGTAACTAGAGGAGGTTGAATCAGACTTCGCCTTGCTTGCTCTCTAGCAACATCATCCTTCAACCTTTGGATCTCAGCTTCATGAGCCTTAATCCTTTCCTCAGCCGTTTGTGGAGGTCCATCATGGATTCTTTGGGACCTCCTTCGAGGTTCTTTACTAGCACGTCGCCTCATCGGGGCTTCATCACGATCATCGTTGTCATCCTCAGACGTTGAATCATCAGTATAGGGACCAGAGTAATCATCGTACTCTCGATCTCGGATCTGTAAGGCATGACCACTCGGTCCAGGTTCCCTATGTTGAGGGGGATAGTTAGGCAGCCCATACATCGGGTTGGTATTCAAAGGGAGATCCGTGGTGTGGATCTGTACCCCCGGAGGCAGCGTACGACCAGCGCTATAAAGAGGAGAAACCACCATCTGAAGAGGGTTAGTTTCTTGGATTTGAGGGATAGTTATGGGTAAAGTTCCCTCAACATGGGGAATCGTCCCTGTTGGTGGGGGTAATTGTCCTTCTTCAGCAGTGATGAGCGGATCAGAGATGGCAGGTGGAGCAGAGCTAAGGGGTATGGCCTCAGTCGATGTTGTTCTTCGTGTTTGAACCATGGTTGATGTTTTCTTCCCACAGACGGTGCCAAATGTTGTGGAATAAAAACTAGGTTACGATTTGTAATTAATGCTAGGGTGGTTGAGCTTCGAGTTTTAATGGCTGTTTCTGCGTTCGAGACTTAATCGGTCCTCACAGAGTGCCTACGTATCTCGTATTGAGAATCAAGCCAACGTAGTTCTAGGGGTGAAGGAGCAGGTCCTTATATAGGCTGAGAAGCCTTAGAATTATGGTAGGAATAGGAGACTTGGTGGGTAAGCCACCTCCTCAAGGAAGGTTCTGTACTCATTCCTTTCAAGAATCAGTTTCCATGTTGGGATATGTATCTTGGAGGCTAAGTCAGGCAAGAGGCACATTCTTGTTTGACTCTGATTTGCTGAGCTGTTTTATTACCCCTAATATTAATTACGAAATTGATATTATAATTAGGGTTTGGGCCCATCTGGTGGGCCCCACGTTTGGACCATTCTAGGCTTAATTAATGCCACATTAAATGTGTCTTTAGGGCTTATTTTCAGCCCATATCAATAGGAATCCAATTCAAAGTTATATAGCGAGCACATGTCCGAGTATGAATCAAGCTAAAAAAAACTACCCAACAACAACCCAACATAATAGCATAATATAACACATAATAAAAGCATAATATATCTAAATTAACACACGGTTGTTGGTCTAGGTGGGTATAATTTATCCATATTGTTCCTTGTTAATTGGTTTTGTTGTCATGTTTATTATATAATAAAAAATATATATTGTAACTTAATGCACGGTTGTTGGTCTAGGTGGGTTATAATTTATCCATATTGCTCCTTGTTAATTGGTTTTGTTATCACGTTTATTATATAATAAAAACAATTTATCTATGTATAAAGTATATATTTTAATATGTATTCGTTGAGCATCGAACTCTTGACATATGATAATACTTGTTTATTATCCTTTTTACTTTTATTATATAATAGGATAGAATTTGTGTTAGTGACTTAGTAAATTAAATTTATAAAATATATGTTGTTGTTAGGAATAGAACCCTTGACCTATGATAGATTTAATATATCGTTATTATGATTCGATTACTATAAAAATATAAATTACTAAAATAGATCTAAAATTTCTTAGATCCCTAATTGAACGCATAGGTTATTTTTTTCTAAAATTTTTTTCTCACCTAAATCTTTGTGAGCCGAAACAAAAGTTTTTCCTTGCCGTTTGCATGTCTCTTCCATCATGTATCTCTTGAGATTTTTAGATTGATATTTTATGTTCGAAATTGAATTGTCTTCCCCCTTTATTTCCTTGCATAATCTTTAATGTTTCTCTAAATAAGCAGCAATATATTAATAGGAAACAGGCGAATTACATAGGCAGGGAGAATGTCTTCGCCAAAACATTCTCTACTAGAAAAATAGCTAGAAAACAGAACAACTTAACCTAAAAGATAGACATGGGAACTGCAATAACCTTAAAACGCAACATGAAATAAAATTAAAACTGAAACTGAACTACTACACTACTAAAAAAAACGAAACTTTACTCAGTTATAATACCACTCAAAGTGGTGTCTGAGGAGGGTGGATGTACGCAGACCATGCCCCTATACAATAGGGAGGCTGTTTCCGAAGGACCCCCGGCCAAATACAAATACAAATACAAAGAAAGGAAACTAATACAAACTAAACTCACACACACCCAGGGGTCGAACCCTTGACCTCCTACAAAGGAGAAAAGGGTTCAACCCACTGCACCAACATGTTGTTGGCTGAACTACTACACTACTGCTGAACCTAAATTAAGTCAATGCATCTGTCATCACTTCTACCATCACCTCCTCTTCATCCATATCATCTTCCTGGAAGACCACTTCAGCATTCACTTGAGGAATGAATCCTTGTTCGCCTTCTGCTCCTGGCACACCTCCTTCTACTGCTAAAACTGCCTAGTGGAGGACAAAAAGCTCGTCCCCTGCAAGATTCACTTCGTTGAATGGGTGCCCATGTAGTCCGAAACCAAGGTCAAGGTCAATCAGTTCTCCCATTTTCCCAATGGGTTCTTCAATTTCTACCACTCTATTGATGTGATGACCTCCAATCCTAGTCATGTACGAAGCTAGGTTGTTCCTTTTAGAAAACACATACATGATTTTACACTTCCATCGCTTATCCTGCTTCCTAGTGATGATTTGTTGCACTGTACTCGCCACCTCAGCTGGAATACCATGCTTGTAGAACTTCAGGGTAGCGAAAGCTTTGAGATTGTCTATTTCCACGATGACTCTCCTACCTCCTTCTAAAAACGCCCTCATACCCATAAAGATCACCCGGAGTTGGTTATGAAGAGGAGATAGGTTGGGGATGGTACCAAGTAAACCTCTGATCAAGAACCCATTAGAGCCCCTAATGACTGCAGCCAGCCCAGAACCATTACCATTAGTTAGAGGAGTTTGGAAATGAACTCCATGAGTGTTGACCTTGAGAACACCCTGAGGTGGCATTTCCCAGTGAATATCCATGGCAGCCATACAAATAAAAACTTAGAGAAAAGAAAAGGGATTGGATTATAGCAATTTAGGTGAGCAAGAGGGCAATGCAGAAATTGCAATTTAAATAAGCCAAGGATCCAAACGCAAGCTATGTGTTCTGTGATTTCCAAGTTATTCATTATTACTCTTACATGGGAAATTGCAGAAAATATTTCCCTTCTGATATTGGTAACATTTACAGATGGGAGATAGAGTTTTGCGTGGGAGAGGTATAGTTGTAGGTGTAATGATAGCCGAACTGCATGAATTATCCCCTGGATTTGCATATGGAAGCGCACCCTCAATAGATAATGGAAGACAATAAAGTAGTAATCTGAAGGGCATATGATGTAACCTATTTGTATTTCGAGGATACAACTCAACTTAAACAAGATTGTAATAGTAAATAGTATATAAACTGTCACAAGGAATCTTAGATTGTATTATCTGTCAGAAGAAAAAGATCGAGGTCAATCTACAGACTTGAGGAATTACTACATTGAAAGAAGTTCAAACATCTGATCAAGCCTCAGTGAAGTATTCGTTAAAGAAGTGGATTCATTTAAAGTGACAGAGATTTCGACAGTGATAGAGACAGTACAGAAGAATTAATTGAGAGAGAAGAAAAAGAAAAGAAAAGGAACCAGATTTTAAAGTCAATATATGAAGAACAGTCATTGCGGTTAGTCACTCATGAACCAGACAGTACATCGAGTGTCAACATTAAACAGTGGTTGTTTATCATTAACTTCAGTGGTTCAAGCTGTCAATACTGGTATGTTAAGAGAAGAAAAGAACCAAATCATAGAGTCAACAATAAAGAAAAGCCGTTGGAGTTAGTCGCTCATGAACCAGACCGTGCATCGAGCGTCAACGAAAATTCGGTGGTAATTCTTTATTACTTTCAGTGGTTCAAGAAAAAGATTTGAGCTGTCAAAAGATTTATATTAATTCTCTTTTAATTAATATAATTATGTAATTGATTTAATTAAATAAATTAATTCATTTATTAAATTAATTATCATGTTAACTAATTTTGAATTAATCTATTAATCTAAATTGATTTAATTATTTAATTAATTAATCATTATTTACTTAAATGATTAATTGATTAAATTTAATTAATTCAAAAGAAACAAAACAAATAAAAAAAGAAATAAAAAAAAATGAGTTGCAGGATGTTCACTTGTTTGTGGTCGACAAAGAAAGAAACAAAAAAAATATAAAAGGGAAATGGTACAAGTTGTTTTAACAGACAAGGCTGAGTTACAAAGCTATTAAAAGAAGAAAGACAACATGTACTAATGAAAAAGAAACAGACCTGTCGTTTGTGCATATCCTGTCGGTTGAATATGCTAAACGCGCATGCATAGCGCGTGTAGGCCACGCGCCCGAGCTAAAACAGAAACATCACACGCGTGTCTCACAATCTCCTTTCCTGCAACTGGGCTTCGTTTAGACAGCAGAATTTTGTTATCAATCCAATCATTAAGCCGAATTATTTAATGTTAACAAGACAATCTCAATTGTCTTGCCGATTGTATTGGTAAGCTTGGATTGTCTTGCCTATTGTATTGCCTATTGTCTTGGCAATACAAATTGATTGTTTTGGTGGTTTTGGATTGTCTTGCCGATTGTCTTGGCAGTACAAAACTGATTGTCTTGGAAGAGCAGATTGTCTTGCTGATTGTCTTGGCAATACGAATGAAAAAGAAAAGATGCAGAAGACTAAATAAATCAAGACAGGCGGCCAGAAAAGAAACAACACTTAGAACATATCATCTTCAACAAACAAAAAACCATTCTCTCTCGTTGAAGAACAACACAGCAAGAGAAATAAATTTGTATAAATTCAAATTCATCTTATTTTTAATATCTGATCCGATAGAACTTGTTTACTTGATACTCTTGTACTATTAGCGAGTTTTTACTCCTAATCTATATCTCGATTTTTATTAACAAATCTAGAAAAATTCATGTCGAATTTTCTAATTTGTTTTTATTAACTAGATATAAATTTTGTACTGTATTTGTAACAAACCCCTCAAGTTAATATAATTTTATATTCAACTTGAATTTTGTTTCATTTAATTCCGCTCAAATTTGTCAAAATATAAATTAAATTTATCCGGACAAATTTCGATTAAACAGTACTGTTTGTATTCAACCCCCCCTTCTACAAACATATTGGACCTAACATAATCCCCATAAAAATGTTTGTTTAAGAAAACTAAATCCATCCTGATATCAAATTGGTTCGCTTAGCACCTTCTTTAGCAAGATTATCAGCTAAGAAATTCAACTCTCTATTAATCCATTTGAATTGAACATTTAAAGAGTGAAAAAACCATGTTGAGGGGCCCCAGTTGAGATTGGATTTGTGCATAAGATCAGCTTGCATGATTTGAACGTCTTTGAACATTACTAGAGAATCCATGCAAATCAAAAACCTTGAGCTGTCAACTTTTAGTCTAATGGAGTCGCAAAGAAACTGCAAAGCTCCCATTTCTGCATCCAAAGGAGATGAACATGGCTGTGGTCCAGAAAAAATGAACTCAAGATTTTTGTTTTGATTGAGAATTATCCCACCTATGCCTCCAGAAGTAGGGTTATTTGAATTTCCATTCCAGGCCCCATTTACAAATGCAATAAACTTATAGTGAATCAAGAATTCATCTAAGAAAAGATGCTAGCTATTGGAAAACATATGTTGAATTGCTGCACTGGGGTCACAGTTCCATAAGTTATCATCCACCTTCGAAAGAAGTTGTGCATTTTGACTAGAAGGAGGATGGAAGACTTAGGTATTGTCTTATTATTAAAAATCACACTATTTCGATTTAGCCAGATTGACCACAACATTGCTCTAATTGAGATTTTCAAACCTTTTGAAGCTTAAAATTTGCATTCAGATTCAAGATGGACCATAAGTTGAAATCTTGATATAGCTGGATTGAAGATATAGGAATATCCCACCAATGTAATACTACAAAGTCTATTTATCTATATATAGAATATATATTTTAATATGTATTCATTCAGCATCGAACTCTTGATATATGAAATACTTGTTTAATATCCCTTTTACTTTTATTATATAATAGGATATAATTTTGATAGGCTGAAAATAAGCCCTAAAAGACACATTTAATGTGGCATTAATTAGACCAAGAATGGTCCAAATGTGGGGCCCGTCAGATGGACCCAAAACCCCAATTATAATATTAATTTCGTAATTAATATTAGGGGAAATAAACAGCTCAGCAATAAGAGTTGGATAAGGATATTATCTCCGTTAGACTTAGCCACCAAGGCAACCAATTCAATATGGAAACTGATTCCTACAAGGAATAGATCTAGAACCTTCCTCAAGGAGGTGACTTGCCCACCAAGTCTCTGACTCCTACCATAATTCTAAGGCTTCTCAGCCTATATTAAGGGCCAGACCCCTCATCTTAGAACTACGTTTTTGGATTGATCTTTGATATTCATCAAAGTACGTAGGCATCTTGTGAAGGCTGATTCAGCCACGAGCACAAGAGCAGCCATTAAAGCACGAAGCTCACATACCTTTGCATTAAATACACAAACCCTAGCCGCAATACTTGTAACCTAATTTTTATTCCACAACATTTGGCGCCGTCTGTGGGAAGACAACATCAACCATGGTTCAAACACGAAGAACAACATCAACTGAGGCCGTACCCCTTAACTCTGCTCCACCAGCCACTTCTGATCCATTTATCGCTACTGAGGAAGGACAAATACTCCCATCAACAGGGGCGATCATTTAACCTCTGCTCACTCAGCCCCCAGGGACGACTCCCCATGTTGAGGGGACCCTCCCGGTGATTGTCCATCAGAGCCAAGAAACTAACCCTCTTCAGATGGTGGTTTCTCCTCTTGGTAACGTTGATCGCACGCTACCCCCGGGGGTACAGATCCATACTATGGATCTCCCCTTGAATACCAACCCGATGTATGGGCTGCATAATTATCCCCCTCGACGAAGGGAACCTGGACCAAGCGGTCACGCCTTACAGATCCGGGATCGAGAATATGATGACTACTCTGGTCCCTATACTGATGATTCATCATCATCTGAGGATGATGATCGAGATGAAGCCCCGAGGAGGCAACGTGCTAGCAAAGAACCTCTAAGAAGGACATGAAGGATCCATGATGGACTCCCCTTGACAACTGCTGAGAGAATCAAGGCTTATGAGGCTGAGATCTTAAAGTCGAAGGACGATATTGCAAGAGAACAAGATAGATTGAATCAAAATCAGCCTCCTCCAACTGCAGAGAGGATTCCCATTATAAATTTGGAGAGGCCTTCAAGGAGGCAAAGGAGGGCTGATACCCGAACCGAAAAATCGACAAGGGTGGAGACCCCCAGAAGCAACCCCAAAGATCTAATGCCACTTGGGGACCCTGATGACCCCACACCTCCGTTTACTGAGGAGGTGATGAATGCCCATATCTCAAGGAAATATAAGATGCCGACTATTAAGGCCTATGATGGAACGGGCGATCCCGCAAACCATGTCAGGACATTCTCAAACGCACTGCTGCTGCAGCCTGCTAGTGACGCCTTAAAGTGTAGGGCGTTCCCTCAAACTCTGTCGGGCATGGCTCAAAGATGGTATAGCCGTCTACCTGCAAACTCAATTGGCTCTTTTAAGGAGTTGAGCACTGCCTTATGCATGTGGTGCAGGGAAAGAATGAGAACTTGAGGGATTATCTCAAGCGATTCACCAAAGAGACGTTGAATATCACTGATCTGGAAAATAAGGTGGCCATGGTAGCCCTGGAACATGGAACCACTGACCTCTTCTTTAAAAGGTCCTTGGCAAAAGACCCTCATGAAAACATGGCCGAGCTCTAGAGAAGAGCCGATAAATATATCAAGGCTGAGGACAGTATGAAAAAGGAAACCGTGGGAGGCAATGGCAAGGGTTCTAATGACTCAAAGAAACGAAAGCTAGAGCAAGAGTACGATGCTAGGGAAAAGTATCCCCGGGCTGGCAAGGACTCCGAGTCATCACCAAAGAAGGGTTTTGGACCGAGATTTTCTGATTATGCAAGGCTGAACGCTCCTAGGAGTCAAATTTTGTTAGATATTGAGAAGGATAAAGACTTTCGGTGGCCTAAGCCACTCAGGGGTGACCCCGAAAAGAGAAACAAAGATCTGTATTGTAGATTCCACAAGGATGTGGGACATGATACAGTTGACTGCAGACAGTTAAAGGATGAAATTGATTTTTTAATACGGAAGGGAAAGTTGAACAAGTTCACCAAGGGTGAAGATCGTGGAACCCAGAAAAGGGATTATGATAGAAGAGACAATGATAGGAGGGATAACGATCGTGATCGTAACCCACAGCCTCGAGGGCCAGTAATCAATATGATTTGGGGAGGACCAACAACGGCCGGCACTACCCAAAACTCTTGAAAGGCCTATGCCAGAGAAGTGATGCACATTGTAGGAGAAGCCCCGAAGCGTGAAATTCCCCCATGACGACCCATTGGTCATAACTCCTGTAATTGGAAACTCAGAAGTGAAGCGGGTCCTGATAGACAATGGAGCTTCTGTTGATATCTTGTTTCATGACGCCATTGAAAAAATGGGGTACACTGACTCTCAATTGACCCCGACTAACATGCCTATCTACGGGTTTAACGGAGTTGAGTCCAAGGTTGAAGGGACCATTCAGCTGCCCGTGACAATAGGGCAAGAACCTAAGGAAGCCACCCAGATGTTGAATTTTCTAGTGATTAAGGCTACCTCGACGTACAATGCAATCTTGGGGAGGACCGGACTTCATGCGTTCAAGGCTGTTGCCTCTACCTATCACACGAAGGTCAAATTTCCAACCAGGAATGGTGTTGGGGAACAGAAAGGAGATCAGAAAATGGCCAGGATTTGCTATGTGGCTGCTTTGAGAGCTGATGGAGCCGGGGGGCAGTACTCCCGATTGAAGACATGGATGTCCGTGGTGATGATGAACACCGAGGAAAGCCAGCAGAGGACTTAATACCTATTCCTCTGGAGCTAGGCGACCCTGAGAAGGTGACTTATATAGGAACCTCTTTGAAGGAACCCCTGAAGGGCAAGTTGATAGCATTCTTACAAGAAAATAGTGATGTGTTTGCCTGGACAGCAGCTGATATGCCAGGGATTGATCCCCAACTCATAACTCACAGATTGAATGTCGATCCTAATCGGAAGATAATACAGCAGAAGAAGAGGAATTTTGCTCCAGAAAGGCAAGAAGCCATTAAGCAAGAAGTGGAAAAGCTCTTAGAAGCTGGGTTTATTGAAGAGATTCAGTTTCCAGAATGGTTGGCTAACCCTGTGATGGTCAAGAAAGCCAACGGTAAGTGGAGGATGTGTATTGACTTCACCGACTTGAATGACGCATGTCCTAAGGATTGCTTCCCTTTACCAAGGATAGACATGTTAATAGATGCCACATCAGGACATGAGATGTTGAGCTTCATGGATGGGTTCAGCGGCTACAATCAAATTAAGATGCACAAGGATGACATCCCTAAGGTATCTTTCATAACTGACTTTGGTGTTTTCTGCTATCTTGTTATGGCGTTTGGTCTAAAGAATGCAGGAGCTACTTACCAACGACTGGTGAATAAGATATTCGCCCATCTGATTGGAAAGACCATGGAGGTCTATGTTGATGATATGCTGGTTAAAATCTTGGTCAAGGCGGACCATATTAAACACCTCAGAGAGGCATTCGAAGTGCTGAGGCACCACAAAATGATGTTGAATTCATCCAAGTGTGCCTTTGGAGTTGGATCAGGCAAATTTTTGGGTCTGATGGTTTCAAAGAGAGGCATAGAAGCCAACCCTGACAAGATCAAAGCGATTCTGGACATGGAACCACCCCGTTCGATGTACAGAAGTTAACAGACCGAGTAGCAGCCCTAGGGAGATTCATCTCCAAATCAGGGGACAAGTGCTTACCTTTCTTCCAAGCATTAAAGAAGGTGAAAATTTTTGAATGGACTCCTGAGAGCCAAGAGGCCTTTGAAGAGCTGAAGAAATACATGTCCGAAGCCCCGCTGTTGACCAAACCAAGTCCTGGGGAGACTCTTTACCTATACCTGGCGGTGTCTGAACAAGCCCTGAGTGCTGTCCTCATTCGGGAAGAGGAGAAAGTCCAGAAACCTATCTACTATGTAAGCAAAGTGTTGCATGGGGCTGAGTTGAATTACTCACCCATAGAAAAGTTTACTTTGGAATTAGTAACTGCCTCGAGGAAGTTGCGGCCTTACTTCCAGGAACATAAGATTCAAGTTCTGACAAACCAGTAGTTGAGAAACATATTGCATAGCCCTAAGGCCAGTGGAAGGCTAATCAAGTGGGCGATTGAGCTAGGAGAGTTTGATATCACATATAAGCCTCGAACAGCCATTAAGGCTCAGGCATTGGCTGACTTCGTGGTTGAATGCACTATTAACAACCAAGAAGTCGGGGGGCAAGAGATAGTGACTACCCCTGGGCAAGAGAAAAAAGAAGAGGAACTTACACCTGATCTGAAGGAATATTGGGTGCTCTATTTTGATGGAGCATCAAAAATAAAATCTAGTGGTGCAGGTTTGGTTCTGCAAAGCCCCGATGGGTTCACAGTTGAGTATGCCTTAAAGTTGGATTTTCCTACTACCAACAATGAGGCGGAGTATGAAGCATTAATAGCTGGTTTAGGTTTGGCTAGAATCATGAGGGTCAAAAATCTCAAAGTTTGTGGAGATTCAAGGCTTGTGGTATCACAGGTAAATGGCGAATTCGAAGCTAAGGACGTGACTATGGCGAAAAACCTGAGAGTCATAAAGGCTGTTATGACTCAGTTTGAGGAGTGCTATGTTGAGCACATTCCGAGAGAAGAAAAAATTAAGGTCGATGCCCTGTCTAAGTTCGCTTCTTCCGAGATAGAAAATTATGTTGGGAGTGTATACTTTCAGGTCCTGAAGGCCCCGACCGTCAACTCAAATTAATGGCACCAATTGATATAGGGGGCTCTTGGATAGATCCTATCAAGGCTCACCTTGAAACCGGGTGGCTCCCAGACAATGCCTTGGAGGCACGAAAACTTTCAGTAAGAGCATTGAGATACATTTTGATTGAGGGCATTCTGTACAAAAGGTCATTCGTTATCCCATACTTGAAGTATTTAAGGCCTCAAGAGGCAAGAGAAGCATTGGAGGAAGTTCATGAAGGGATCTGTGGGCAACACTTGGGGGGCAGAGCCCTAGGTCACAAGATAATTCGTTTAGGGTTCTATTGGCCTGAGATGTTGGCTGATGCACAAGACTATGTCAAGAGATGTGAGAGATGCCAGAAACATGCTCCAATTGTAAGGCAACCGCCTGAGATGTTAACTTCAATTAACTCTCCCATTCCGTTTGCGATGTGGGGGATGGATATACTTGGTCCTTTTCCCATGGCTTCAGCACAAAGGAAGTTCTTGATAGTGGCCATTGATTACTTCACTAAGTGGATTGAGGCTAAACCTCTGGCCAAGATAACCACCAAACAAGTTTCCCAGTTCTTTTGGGAGAACATAATTTGCAGGTATGGAATCCCATGAATCCTCGTAACAGACAATGGGACACAGTTCAATAATGAAGAGTTCAAGAAGTATTGTGAAGAGAATGCGATTGAGCTCCGTTTTACCTCAGTGGCACATCCACAAGCCAATGGGCAAGCTGAGGTAGCTAATCGAATTATCCTTGATGGACTGAAAAAGAGGGTCGAACGCTCTAGGAACACTTGGGTAGATGAATTGTTGCCCATACTTTGGGCATACCGTACCACTTGTAAAGTGACAACTGGAGCAACCCCATTTTTACTGGCTTATGGAGCTGAAGCAGTTGTGCCTTTAGAGATCATGCAAGCGTCACCTCGAGTTGAGGCATATGAACCAGAAACTAATGAAGAAGGGATGAGACTTGCCCTTGACTTAATTGACGAGGTAAGAGATGAAGCTAATGCTAGGAATACTGAATATCAGAAGAAAGCCTCTTTTCACTACAACCAGAGAGTTAAGGAAAGATTCTTTCGACAAGGTGACATGGTTCTAAGGAAGATTGAAGCCTCAGGAGTTGGCCAGAAAGGAAAGTTAGCACCAAACTGGGAAGGACCGTATCTAGTCAGAAAGGTGTTAGGACGAGGATCCTACAAGTTAGAAACCTTGGATGGGGTTGAGGTGCCCCGAACTTGGCATGCTGTGAACCTCAAAGTTTATTATGTTTAGGTTCTTTTGGAAAAGGCTTGGACTTTTATCTATTTATTAGGAATAAGGTTCGAATGAAACCATTATAGAGCATGTTGCTCCCAGTAGGAGATAGAGTATCTATGTAAGGGTTGAACCCATTTTATTGATATCCTTTGACAGCACAATGGAATCTATTCTGTTTTCTCTATGAGTTATTCTTTCTTGATAAAATAAACACGAAAGACAAATGTTGAACTAACTTGTGAGTTTAGTACCAGCCAGGGGGCCAAGTACTCGAAAAAGTTGAAAGTTTACCAAACTATGAGCAAAGGCAAGAAAAATGAACACAATGGAAACTAACTGCATCAATAGATAAATTAAAAGTTACACAAATAAAGGCCCGAAGGCTATTAAGTCAAATGGTAGAAACCAAGAGTTCAGATAAGCAAAAAGAGAAATAAATAAAGCTTAAGGGGCCTTAGGGGCCTCCTTAGCAGGAGAATCATCCTCAGAGCTAGTGTCTGTAGTGGATCCATCCTCAGCAGAATTAGCAGGACTAGACCGAACTAGAGGAAGCTTAGGATCCAAGGCTGAAGTAGTAGCGGTAGCATGCTTTTTGACCAAAGCATCGCCCTCCCCGAACAACTCTTCGCTAGATCCAGGCTCGTTAACTAATAATGGGGCAGGAAGATGAGGGCTCACGAAGTATGAAGGCCGGAATAAGCCAGGATGGCTCCTCAGAACTGCATCAATGGCCTTGTTCCAACCCTCGGAAAACTGGCCAGGAAATAACAGCTCATCATGCTGATCCATGAGGGACTTGTATTCATCAGAATCCAGATAGTCATCGATGATCTTCTCCTTGTCATCTTTCAAAGCTACCAACTCTGCCCGAGCACTGGCCAGCTCCTCATCCTTATCCTTGAGCTTCTCCTCTAGATGGTTGATAGTGAGGCTTTTCTTTTGAGATTCAGAATCATACCCCTTGGCTTTCTCCTTCCAAGCTTTCGCATGGTAGAGAGAACTCTGGAAGTGAACGTTGTCCTGTGCACAGAAACAATAATTATGTTGGAATAAAGTAAATAAGTACGAAATTTAAAGAATGCGAGGTTTGAGTCCTACCACAGCTAAGGCTTGAGAACCAAGTGCCTCTGATTCCCCGATGCCTCCATTGACAACCAAGTCTTTGTAGTCGGGAGGGGTGATCGAGTTAAGAGACCAGTCCATGGCGTGCTTAGTCGAACCCACGACGGAGTCCCGCTTCCTAAAGCTCCAGGATGGCCTAAAAACAGAAGATTTGACGTTTACTTGAGATCTCCCCTCCAAGTCTGCTATATCACCAAATTTAAGGTCCACCTTTTGGACCTTATGGGCACGTAAGAACGCAGGCTCAGTTCCTTTCTCTCGAGGATCGGCATTCCGCTTTGCCCGGGCCATCCTCGAGGTTTCGTTGTCTGGATCCGGGGAAGCTTCCACAAGCATCTTAGCAACTGAAATGACATGAATGGAAACACAAATGAATAAGTCAAGTATAAAAATAAAAAAAACAAAGGCAAGAAAGGAAGTTACCCCGTTCTGAAACTTGTGAGAGGCCTACTGCCCTCAGAGATTCTTCATTTATGAGGCTTTGATAGGTTATAGACATACCATCACCTTTGGTTAAAGTGTCAAAAGCAGCCTGATCCTCGGTGCTAAGGGTGATTCCCTTAGCATTTCCATCTGAAACCCTAGAAAAGGTTTTTCTAAAGAGGGTACCCCAATCACCACCCTCCCATTCAAGATAGGCAAATTCTTTCTTCCAACCAGGGTTGTTGTCTGGTACTGATTTACCATTAAAGATAGGAGGGACTTTGGGGCGAAGTTTGATATATACCCAGCCAGAATATGAAGCAGGGCTGTTGTAAATTTGGAAAATTTTGTAAAAAAGGGCAATAGATAGAGGAAGGTTTTGCCTTAGACACAAAACCATAAAAAAAAAGAATTATTCTCCATGCATTTGGGGGTAATTGGCAAGGGCTACACCGAATGTCAGCTAAAAGGCGGGGGATAAACTCATGAAAAGGGAAACGGAGGCCCGCTACTAAACATTCCCTATAGATACACAAGGCATTAGGCCTCCAATGACAAGGCCTGTCACCTGGCCCAGCTGGAACGAGTTTATAAGGTTTTTTAATTTTATACAACTTGTTGTATCTACCAATTTCATCTGTATCGTGATATGTATTACAACAATCATACGCATCTAACTCGGCTAAGGAAGGATAATCGTCTGCTCTTTCATTTAACATATCTAAAAGAGAGGTGTAAGGAGAGCGAATTTGAATGGTACCTTTGGAAGAGGCTGAGTTCATTTTCAGAAGGCGAGCTTGAGCTTTGCCCGCCATTGATGACAGCTTGAGATTTGAAACGAAGAAGATGACCGGAGACGAAGGCCGTAATTAGCCGAGAAAAACTCCAAACGGAATTTGAGAGAGAGACTTCTTAGCTAAAAGTTGAGAGCTCAAAAGTGAAAATGTGAAGTGAAAAGTGAGAGTGTGAAAAGTGAGAGTGTGAAAAATGAATTCTCAACTCTCACTCTTATATAGGAATGAACTACCGGTTGAAATACTCTCAAACGGTCAGAAAACCTACAGTGGCCGGTCAGAATTCCAAAACTGACCTACCAAAGGCCCATGAAACCGGCCCAATTCTGGAACGTTCTTAGAGAAATATCTTGAAGAAATTTCTAAGATATTTTGAAGAAATATCTAAGATATTTTAAAGAAATATTTAAGATATTTTGAAGAAATATCAAACCCAAACCCTAACGAAAGATTCGGAATTTGAACAGGCCCATTATGGCCATAGGGTCAGGCCCAAAGAAAGAAGGTATTTTTATAAAAATACACACCCTAAACATGTAAAGCCTCGAAGGCCCAAAAGTAGAAAGGCCCATCAAGAAAAAGGCCGAAAATTTTGAGGACTTTATTTCGATCAAGATTCTGGTCGAAACGACCAAGAATCTTGGTCGAAAATGTGTTCGACAAGAAGAAATTTGGATGCTTAATTCGACCAGAATCCTGGTCGAAATGACTAGGAATCTTGGTCGAAAATGTGTTCGACAAGAAGAAATTTGGACGCTTAATTCGACCAGAATCCTGGTCAAAATGACTAGGAATCTTGGTCGAAAATGTGTTCGACAAGAGGAAATTTGGACGCTTAATTCGACCAGAATCCTGTCGAAATGACTAGGAATCTTGGTCGAAAATGTGTTCGACAAGAGGAAATTTGGATGCTTAATTCGACCAGAATCCTGGTCGAAATGACTAGGAATCCTGGTCGAAAATGTGTTCGACAAGAGGAAATTTGGATGCTTAATTCGACCAGAATCCTGGTCGAAATGACTAGGAATCCTGGTCGAAAATGTGTTCGACAAGAGGAAATTTGGATGCTTAATTCGACCAGAATCCTGGTCGAAACAATCAGGAATCCTGGTCGAAAAAGCTGTCGACCAAGAAAAGCTGGAACGCTTAATTCGACCAGAATCCTGGTCGAAACGACTAGGAATCCTGGTCGAAAATGTGTTCGAGCAGAAAGGAATGGAACGCTTACTTCGACCAGAACCCTGGTCGAAACGACCAGGAATCCTTTCGATCAGGATTTGTTGAAGCCCTTATTTCGACCAGAATTTTGGTCGAATTCCTGGTCGAAATTCTGGTCGAAAAATTTCAGTTTTGTTCGAAATTTGCTTTGAAAATTTGATTTTTGGACATCGAATCTTCGTGAACATGGAATTTTTAAGAGAAATACCTGTGGGTACTATATAACTCTAAAATATATATATGATACGGGAAGTACTACGGATGATTCCTTTCTATTGAATGGACAAAAATCCAGTAACAGAAGTTACTTGGAAATAGTTGTTTAGCCTCGAATAAGGCAAATCGTCGTAAACGTGTAGGTCGCTCCACTCTTTACATTCAGACGATACTTGTGAAACACTAGTGTACAATTATGAACCCTGACCCAAGTCTCGAAAAAGACCCTTAAAACTTCAAGGAAAACCTGATCAGTTTTCCTAGAAGTTGGGGGGCAAATGATATGGGCTGAAAATAAGCCCTAAAAGACACATTTAATGTGGCATTAATTAGACCAAGAATGGTCCAAACGTGGGGCCCGCCAGATGGACCCAAAACCCCAATTATAATATTAATTTCATAATTAATATTGGGGGAAATAAACATCTCAGCAATAAGAGTTGGATAAGGATATTATCTCCGTCAGACTTAGCCACCAAGGCAACCAATTCAATATGGAAACTGATTCCTACAAGGAATAGATCTAGAACCTTCCTCAAGGAGGTGACTTGCCCACCAAGTCTCTGACTCCTACCATAATTCTAAGGCTTCTCAGCCTATATAAAGGGCCAGACCCCTCATCTTAGAACTACGTTTTTGGCTTGATCTTTGATATTCATCAAAGTACGTAGGCATCTTGTGAAGAAAGATTCAGCCACGAGCACAAGAACAGCCATTAAAGCACGAAGCTCACATACCTTTGCATTAAATACACAAACCCTAGCCGCAATACTTGTAACCTAATTTTTATTCCACAACAAATTTGTATTAGTGACTTAGTAAATTAAAACTATAAAATATATGTTGTTGTCAGTAGTCGAACCCTTGACCAATGGTAGTACTCGTTTATTATCCCTCTTATTCTTATTATATAATAGGATATAATTGTAAATCAAAAGAGTGGAAATTATATTGCAAAAATCGCTGAATATTATATATTTGTATAATCTTGATTGATTTTAATTTAAATATTAATTTATTATAATACTTTTTCATTAAAAAATAGTAATATATAGATATGTTAAATCAAGTAACTACTATATTTAAATTAGAATTGTTAAATAACCACGTATAGTATAATAGGATGAGAATGATAAATAAGGAAATTTTTTAATATAATATAAACCAAACAAACCAAACATACCCAGTATATCCCGCTCAAAATACTTTTGTAATATAATATGAATGGTCTAAAATTTAGGAATCATATCTGACTGGTCCTAAAATAATTCATAATTTTCTGATTGGCTAACTACATCTAACTGTATACCTGGAATAAAAGAATATTTGTTTTTTTTTAACAAAAAAGAATATTTGTTATATTAGTAATCATTGTAGCATTTATATTTTTATATTATGAAGTATGGGTAACAAATTAGTGTATATTCAAACTAATTTATTAGTAGACAATTAGATAATGGCTAAAGGACACGACATGTGACTTGATATTTAAAAATAATTTTGTTGAAATCGGATTGCTAATCTTCAATTTTATAACTGGATTATGAGATTGAGTTATTATCAGGGTTCAAATATAATAAAATTATCACACATGATGGAATCCCATAAAAATTTATGGGGAGGGGAGTGTGATTTTTTTCCCATTTATTAGGACATGATTTGCTATTTAAATATTGGCACCTTGCTACTTTCTATGTTACTGTTTCCATGTTGGTTGAGTTATTACCATAATTAGCGTAATTTCGTAAATATATAGTTGTTATTTAAGAAAAGTGAAAATAAATTATATGAGAAATTTATTATCAAATATTTTTTGATTAAAAGTATATATAATATATAAGTATGTTAAATTAAATAGTTATTATATTTTAATTAGAATTATTAACTAACTACAGTTAGTAAAGTGGGTATAGAAAGATAAATAAGGAAAATTTTCAATATGATATGATTGGTCTAAAATTTAGGAATGGAATCTGATTGATCCTAAAATAATTCATCGTTTTTGATTTGTTAACCGCATAGTATGGTAGACTCACGTATTATATAAAGGATTCCCAATTGGTAACTCAATTGATTGGTTCGAATTTCCAATGTTTATTTTTTTCTCAAGTGGGTTGATCAGATGAGCGTAAGAAATCGGCTCAAAAATATACCTCCTATCGACTTTTGACTATTAAATTATTATTTTTAACGTTCAATCATTTTTGACTTATTAAACAAAAAAATATTTTTTACCTTAAAACAAAAAGTTAGTGGCTTTAATCAGAACCAAATATCTTCCTAATAATATAGGCCGCTTAAGAAGTATGTATTAAATTTAAACCTACTAATTTGTCCTCATTCCTATGTAGTATTGTTCTAAAAATCACCAATTTATCCAATAAGCTCTAAAATTATTTTTGAAGGCTCTACGGGTAATATACTAAATATTATTAATCTTTTTGATTAAGTCCGAATTAGTTAATTAATTCTGTTGACGGAGGAATTTGGGAACAACAAAATTCGAGGTACGTCGCCGGAAATAAGATCTGATGTGGTGGTTCTTTGCCGGAGAAAACGGTGGTTTGTGGTTGTTGAACGTAATTGGTGGCTGAGATTGATAGGGTTAGTGGCGGCTATTCAGAGCTCTCGACTTCCAACCCCTCAATCGGCCTACGTACCCCGGTATTTATAGGGGATCAAGCCATACGTAGTTCTTGGAGAACAAGAAACCCAAATAGGCTTGGATAACGAACCAGCTTCCGGAATGTTCTACTATGAGGCCTAACCACAAAGGCCCAAGGCTCATCCAAGATCTCAAGACTTCACGGATAAGGAAACTTCCCCCGTCGAGGACTAGTCCTATCCGTTACCAGCTATTTCTTGATTTCAAGGATGCAGGTATAGCCGTGGTTTACCCCAAGTGCAGAACACATACCTGTCCCCGAATGAGAAGCACCCACCAGATAGGAGGACAGGTGATCCAGAGCTTTTGGGTGCAAAGTGCAGGATTACTCCAAAGTTCCCCAATGAGAGCACGCCCATTGGCTACAGGAACAGAGCTCCCAAAGCACACACCAAAAGTCCCCATCTTTCCACCATAGGGCGCGCCCTTAGTGTTTAAGAAGGGTCCTTATATCCAGGCAAACCCCTGGAGGCCTTCTGCGACGGACATCCCCCTCCTGAGATACGACAGGAGGGAATTCTTCAACTTCTGGAATCCAAGCCTGAGTAGAATCCTATCTTGAATGGAATCCATTTTTGAGTGGAATCCTAAGAGAGATTTCTTCAATGTCTTCTTAGAAAATTCAACCTAAATAAATTTGTCACCATTTTTCTCTATTTAGGGCGCGCCCTCTTTGTAGAGAATGAGAGGACGCGGCCTGACTCCTCCATTTTCTGTCAAACCCCTAATTAAACCCAGAATTCCCCAAATCGAACCCGTAATTAACCCGAATCCATCTTGAAAAATACCCGAACCGAATTTTGGCTATAACAACTACCCCCCAATTCCATATGAAATCAGAGATAAAATATGGAATTCTCTTTTAAAAGATCCAAAATTCTCCACATATTTCACACGGCGCGCCCTAAGGCGCGACCTCAGAATTTTAATCGATTTCGGTGGTATACAGCTGTCATCCACTATCCGTTTTTATCTCCTATAAATACCCAATCTCCATTTTACTTTACTTTTTTACTTCTCTCTCCCAAAAACATATACCCTACTCCGGCGACATTCTTTTTCCGAGCAACAATCCGGCTAATCTCGACGGTTTTCTTCAATTCTCTTCCACAAATCTCGTTCCAGAACTTCTAAGGTACATTTTTATGCCTTTAACTCGCGTTTTCACCGTGTTTTTTGCCTGATTTAGTACCTTGACTGTTGGTTATCTTCGTGTTCTACAATATTGCTTGTATGTATATTTGTATGTATATGCGTTTGATCTTCTCTTGCTGTTATAACTTCTACAAAACATGTTTCTGTGTATTGAATTAATTTGTTGGGCTCGCCCTACACATAGGGCGCGGCCTAGGATTCTTGACTCCAATACCTCCTAGGTTTCAGTAATGACTTCTTTGACCCCCCTTAGTTTTGGCTTGTAGAAAAAATTCTCTTGTTATATTCCCTCATTTGGATACGCCTGAGATTTCTCTGACACCACAATTCCAAACGAATTCATTCTTCGTAGAATAATGATTGTATACTCCATTACTTGTAGAAAATTTTCTGCTAACTCCTCTCATGGGCGCGCCCTCAGTCTCTTTACTTTTAATTTTGCAGCTGGAGGGCGCGCCGTCTCCATTTCATCCCTTTAAGGAACTTAACAAACGCATTGGGACTTACTTTCCTTTACCAGCTCCTCTACGTCCTAATCCACCTAGACCTCTCTTCTCATTCGTATCTTCAGAAGATAGGGCGCGCCTTATTCAAGAATTTGAAGACGGCACCATGAGCTTTTCTAGTGAAGATTCCTTCAATGCCACCACGTTAAATGTTCAACCTTCCAAAGAATCTCAAACACCTCCCGAAGTGAACAATTCTTACAATTCCATGGAGGATAGTGATTTTACTCCAATCTCGGAAACATCTGGGGATTCACATTCTTCAGACACATACTCAGCTGAGGGCGCGCCTTCAGCCTCTTCTATTTCCCCCCTAATAAATTCTGAGCTGACATCTCCACCACCTTCCCCAACTCCCTTTGAACACTGGGAAGTTCGTGACGAAGAAATTGACCTCGAATGGGGAAGGTATGGAAATATTACTGAGAAAGAAAAGAATTTACTCCGAAAGAAACAAGGCAAGTTGGCCTGTGTGAACATGTCCTCTACTGCAACAAATGACGAAGTGGAGTGGGCCATGAAATATTATGGTCAAGAAGGACTTTGGGCCATTCCACACTCTCACCACCGTCCTCACATTTTCAACTATGGTGGAAATTTCAGAATTCCAAGGATGGTTTTGACCCCAAGACTTGTAGCCCTTGGTGTGGGCGCGCCCTTACACCCATACCTTAGGGAAATCCTCGAATGGTACAATCTAGCCCCAATTCAACTTTCTCCCAACAGCTACAAACTCGTTTTAAGTTTGTTAATTCTCTATCGTGATTTGGGATTTGAAGCACCCTCCATGCCAGAAATTAGTTACTTCTTCAGCATCCGTCAATCAAATATTGGATATTATTATCTAGTAATCAACAAACCTCACAACAACAAAGGCTTTTCTAACGGAATAATTAGCCACATCAAGCGATGGAAGGAACCTTATTTCTTTGTTTGGGATGTTCCTAGAGTCCGTCTTCAATTCAATACAAATCCATGTAAGTGAGGGCACGCCCTACGCTCTTCTTGTCCTTCCTTTCCATCTTCATTAACTTCTTATTAATCTTTTTAAACTAAAACAGATAGAAGAATCCAAAAAACTCTTCAAGGCGCGGCCTCATCTCGAGCTAGTGCCGTCCTCAAAATTGCAGCAGAAAAATTCAACCTCCAAACCCTAATCACTGAAGAAAATTTAAAAAGGGTTGGAATTCTTTCTGATAGGGTTGGATCAATTTGTAGATTTAGAAAATTTAGAAATGGTATCGCCGTCCCCATATCTGCTTCTAGCGATGATGAAAATTTTGACTCTGATCAGGATGAAGGTATAAAATCTCAACTTAGGGCGCGCCCTAACCTTTTGAATTTGCCTTCATTATCATTATTTACCTCTTAACGTGATATATCTTGTAACTTGTTATATGAATAACCTATTCTTTGACTTACCATTTCTATTTTTTTCTCTGGTGCAGATATAGCCCCCCAAATTCCTCGAGGCTTTGGATCCAGAAAGAAAAATGACAAAGAAAAGTCAACTGACAAGGCTGATATTTCAAACACTAGGGCGCGCCCTAGTCAGCAGCAGCAAGAGTCTAACCCAGCAATTCCACCCTCTTCTAGATCTTCGAAGAGGAATACTGAAGCCCAAGACCCTCCTACTGACAAGGGCAAAAGACAAAGAATTGAGGGCGCGCCCTCATATGTTGAAACCCTTATTGGGCCAGCTACTGCGTCACTTGTCAACGAAAAGGAGGTTGACCATTGGCAAAATATGAATGCTGATGATGAGACAAACTCCATGATCAAAGCTTCTGCTCAGCTTTTGGTTCAATCCTTAGGGCGCGCCCAAAGGATTCATAAAGAGAAGCTCCACATCAACAAGCTTGAAGGGGAGTATAGAAAATATGCAAAGATGATTGTGGAAGCTGACAACAAATGGAAGAAAGAGTGTGATTCCAAGGATGCTACTATTCAAGATCTTGAAAATGACTTACAAGATGCTGTCAACCATCGCCAACTTCTGGCCGATAAGAATGATAAGTTGGAAAAAGAAAATGAAGATTTGAAAGTGCAGCGGGACACTCTTGAAATTGAGAAAACTGATTGCTGGAAAGATGAGAAGCAAGCTATGGAAGATCGAAATTTCCAAGCTGGGTTTGACTTCTATCTTCTTGGTTTTCTTGCAAACGACCCTGATTACAATTGGGAAGAAAAGTTTGGCCCAGAAAGCGCTGAGGACATTAAGCAATTCAAGACACTGCATGCAGATGCCATCAAGGCAAAAAGGATCGAACTTGGCTTGGAAAAAGACCCTAAAGGCGCGCCTTCCACTGAAAACGTTCCAGCAGCCCAGGATATTCCTAATCCAAGCTCTACAGCTATCCCCAATCCAAGCTCTCCTCCCGAAGATGCATCTCCCCTTACAGTTGTTCGTCCAAACAATACCCAGGACGCGCCCCCTTCCCCTACATTCAAACTCTGTCCGAATTTTTACTTTAACTTTTAAGGTGCGGGTCCTTTGTAAAACCCTGCAAGTTGTAATTCCTAACTTTTAATGTCCTTTGAACCTTACTATGTTTATCACTTTTCCATGCTTTTACCTTTCTTGTTAAATCTTTCCAATAAGGGCGCGCCCTTAACTGGGGCACAACCTTTTCTTCATAATTTCGTTCAAGAAAATGTCTTTAACCTTGACAGAAAAACACAAAAAATCTTCATACATGTTGAGGACGCGCCCTAAGGCATTACCCTTTTCAAAATTCCTTTAGCTTGTCAATTATTGCTTGTAATTACACAGAATTTCACAGGGCGCGCCCTAAGACATAGAGCACGACCTCTTGTAATAAAAAAAAATCTTCAAAAAACTTGAAAAAATGTCTTGATAAACTTTATTAATCTTCAAATAAACTCAAATCTCAACAGAACAAGGGAAGGTTTACATGTACTACCCCCCGAGCTAAGGAGAATAAACTTCGAAAAAGCGTGGAATAAAAACAGCAAGTCTCGACTAGAACTAAAGAAGGCATATGTGTACTACCCCCCTAGACTAGGAGAATATTTATTTATGCTAGTCTATAACTTAAATATAAGCCTTCATACAATAGGGGGCCAAAGCCGCACCCTACTGATAGTATTTTCTCAAATGCTCTCTGTTCCATGCCCTTGGAATTGTGTTGCCATCCAAGTCTTCTAGATGATAAGTCCCTTCCCAGATGATAGACTTGATCTTGTAAGGTCCTTCCCAGTTGGGACCAAAGACTCCATGTGCTGCTACCCTTGTATTTGGCATGACTTTCCGCAGAACTAAATCACCCACCTTAAAAGGCTGAGCCTTCACCTTCTTGTTATAGTACCGTGCAGCTCTCTGCTGATAAGTTGCCAACCTCAACTGCGAATTTGCCCTCATTTCTTCTAGGAAATCAAGATTTAACCTTTGATTTATCATATTTGATTCTTCGTCATAAAAATCCCTTCGGAATGATCCTGTTCCAATTTCCACTGGCACCATTGCCTCACATCCATAAGACAATATGAAAGGAGATTCTCCAGTTGTGGTTCTTGGAGTTGTGTTATATGACCATAAGACCATGGGAAGTTCTTCAGGCCAATTCCCTTTGCTTTCTTCCAACTTCGTCTTCAAGGTATGCTTGATTATTTTGTTGATAGCCTCTGTCCGCCCATTACTTTGAGGATGATACACAGCTGCAAATTCCTTCTTTATCCCCAAATCATCACACAACTTTCTCAATTCTTTGCTGTCAAACTGTTTTCCATTATCCGACACAAGTTTATACGGAATTCCAAACCTACACAAAATAGAGTTGAAAACAAAATCTCGAATCTTCCTTGCAGTAATTGTAGCCAAGGGCATTGCTTCCGCCCACTTGGTAAAGTAATCCACAGCGACAACAGCATACTTCACTCCTCCTTTAGCTTTAGGGAGCTCTCCAATGAGATCTATTCCCCACATAGCAAATGGCCATGGGCTCATTAAAGAAGTCAAAGTAGTAGCAGGGCTGGTAGAATAATTGGCAAACCTCTGACACTTGTCACATGCCTTAACAAACTCGTAAGCATCCTTCTTCAAGGTAGGCCAATAATATCCTTGCCTTAACACCTTCATTGCCAACGAACCACCCCCCGAGTGATTGCCGCAAATCCCTTCATGAATCTCCCTAAGGATGTAATTACATTCATCTCCATCTATGCACTTGAGAAGTGGTTGATTGAAACCCCTCTTATATAATATCCCATCATACTCCACGAATCTAGTTTCTTGATACTGAAGCCGCCTGGCCTCCAGCTTCTCACTTGGAAGTATACCTTCTCGGATATATTTTTGAATTGGAGTCATCCAAGTAACATTGGGAGTACATTCCACTTCCATGACTTCAACCTCTGGAATACTAGGTACTTCCTGTACTAGCAAAGGTACTGTCCCCAACAGCATAGCATCTTTCTGTGACCCTAACTTGGCTAACACATCTGCACTACAGTTCTCATCTCGTGGAATACATTCTACCCGTACTTCTCGAAACTTTTTTATCAACCGCTGAGCGCACCTCACGTAAAGCTCTGTCCTTGGACCTCTGCACTGAAATCCACCTTTCACTTGTCCAACCACTAGTTCTGAATCACTTAACACAATGAGATTCACTACCTTCATCTCCAAAGCCATCTTCAGCCCATTAATCAAGGCTTCATACTCCGCATCATTATTGGTTGCTTGAAATTTGAAATGAATAGCACTCATGAGTTGATTCCCTTCAGGGGTAAACAAGATTACACCTGCTCCAGCCCCTCCATTGTTGACAGCTCCATCTACTTGTAACTTCCACCAGGGTTGAGCAACTTCTTCAAATGGGCTTGCCCTCTTTAGTGGAATTTCAGGCTCAACCAATACAATTGATTTTTCTTCATTTTCCGACTCGAATTCAAGAATGAAATCAGCAAGAGCTTGACCCATAATAGCTGTCCTTGGAGTATATTCCAAATCAAACTGTCCCAACTCAATCGCCCATTTTAACATTCGACCAGAGGTTTTCGGCTTGTGGAGAATTCCTCTCAATGGATACGCCGTACGAACTTCAATCTTGTGAGCTTGAAAATAAGGCCGAAGCTTCCTGGATGCCAGAACTAAGGCATAAACCAACTTTTCCATGCTAGTGTATCTGGTTTCCGCATCGAGCAAACGCTTACTGACATAGTAAACCGGAGACTGATGATCAACTTCTTCTCTTACCAATACCGCACTGATGGAATGTTCCGAAACGGCCAAGTATAAAATTAACGTCTCTCCTTCCACAAGCTTAGCTAAGAGAGGAGGATTTCCCAAATGCTCCTTTATTCTCTGAAAAGCTTCCTCACATTCAGATGTCCATTCAAAATCTTTGGCTGCCCTCTTTATTGCTTTGAAGAATTCTCTGCATTTATCCGATGATTTTGATACGAAACGATTAAGGGCAGCTATCCTTCCCGTGAGACTCTGAACTTTCTTCACACTAGACGGAGATTTCATGTCAAGAAGAGCTTTTATTTTTGCTGGATTTGCCTCGATTCCACGATGATTGACAATAAATCCTAGAAACTTCCCGGATTCTACCTCGAAGACACATTTCTGAGGATTCAACTTCATCCTAAACTTCCTCAAAATCTCGAACATTTGTTCCAAATGTTTTACATGGTCCTCCACTTTTAAGGATTTAACAAGCATATCATCCACGTATACCTCCATGGTTTTCCCTATCAAATCCTTAAACATCATATTTACCAACCTCTGATAGGTTGTGCCAGCATTGATCAACCCGAAAGGCATGCCAATATAACATTACAATCCTCGATCCGTAATAAAGGAAGTGTGCTCTTGATCCGGCTCATACATAGGGATCTGGTTGTAACCAGAGTAAGCATCCATGAAACTCAAAAGAGCATGTCCTGCCGTGGCATCCACCAACTGATCAATCCTCGGGAGTGGAAAACTATCCTTCGGGCATGCCTTGTTCAGATCAGTGAAATCCACACAAGTCCTCCATTTTCCATTTGGTTTTTTCACAAGAAATGGATTAGCCAACCAATCTGGATAATATGACTCCTTGATCAGCCCAACATCTAGAAGTCTATCCACCTCTTCTTTCAATGCTATGGCTCTCTCTCCACTTACTGGCCGGCATTTCTGGCGGATTCCCTTTTTGGTGGGATCTATATTCAGACGGTGACACATAACCTTCGGATCAATCCCAACCATATCAGCATGACTCCAAGCAAAAACATCCAGATTGTTTAAAAGGAAATTGGTGAGCATGCCTCTTAACTTGGAGTTCAACTGCGATCCAATCTTCAGAACCTTAGTTGGATCCCTTTCATCTACCAAATAGAAATTGTATCCTCTGCAGGACCAGTCTTTTCCACCGATTGTGGTGTCCTTAGGTCAAGGTCGAAATCAAAACTTCGAGGATCTTCAACCGGTGCTACATCCTTGGAGGGCACGTCCTCTTTAGGAGGGAAGTCTTCCTCGAAAAGGGTATGCACCAAACCTTCAAGTAACATTCGCCTCCCTTCAACCTGCTCACCCTTGAGATCAAATGAGATTACTTCCTCTGCGTCTTCCTCGATTTCTTCCAAAATTCCTTCTTGAGGCTCATCAAGAACCGTGGTATCATCTTCAAGGCGCGCCCTGTATAGCAGTTCTTCCTCTTCAGGTTCCTGGACAAGATAATGGGCTTTTACCTCTTCTGGGACAACACTCATGACCCCTGAACCACTCTCACGTAGGGCGCGCCCTCCATCCTGCTGTCTTCTAAACCCTTTAATCGCCTTATGGTAGCAATCTCTTGAGTCATGCTGAGAGCCCCGTACAGTTCCCACACCATTTGGCGTAGGAAATTTCATCGCGAGATGATAGATGGAGGTCACAACTTTCATTTCCTTCAACAGGGGTCGTCCTACCAGAGCATTATGTGATGAATCCACATTCAAAATCATGAAATCCATCATTTGAGTCACAGAAAGGGTTCCTTCCCCAAGAGTTACCGGTAATTTGATAGCTCCCATAACTTTTACCGATTCTCCTGAAAAACCATAGATCCATCCGTTGTCTTGAATCATATCCTTGTCTAAGAGTCCCAGCTTCTTATAAGTACTGTAGTATAGTATATTCACCGAGCTTCCATTGTCCACGAAAACCCGATGGACATTCTTCGAGCCAATCTGAATTGCTACTACCAGAGCGTCATTATGAGGATGATGTACCCATCTAGCTTCTTCTTCGGTGAAAGTAATGTCAGCACATTCTCCCTTGAACAACTTAGGTGGCCTCAACTCCAAGCTATTCACATTTGTGAGAGGTCGATACCTCGCTTCCCTGGAATATCTCTCCATAGCGTGATTGCTATCTCCCCCTAAATGGTGTCCCCCAAAGATGGTGTGAATACTCCCTTCTTTGACGAATTTCTTCTCTTCCAGCTTACCATCTCCGTGGAGGGCGCGCCCTCCATCTCTCCTGTCAGGATTCTCCCTATGCTTCTTCACCTCCCTAACAATCCATTCCGTCAGGTATCCTTCCTTAATTAAATCCTCAATCTCTTCCCTGAGCTGACGACATTCATGAGTGTTATGCCCTGAGGATTCATGGAATTCACAATACTTTTTCTTATCTTTACTCTGCCAAGAGGTCAATGGTTCCGGCTTTCTGAAGAACCCTTTGTTCTTATTCACCTCAAAGATATGTTCAGTAGAAGCTGCTAAAGGAGTATAGTTACCCGGCCTTTGATCGTAAGTGTATGTATCAGGTGGCCCCCAATTCCTTCCAGTTTCAGCCAAATTTACCCGGTTCGCACCAGTTGCTATACGACGAGTAGGACTAGGAGACCTATCCTTCCTTTTACCAGTCTTTCCCTTGAAACCGTTCTGACTGTTCGTTTTTCGGTTATCCGCCAAGGATTGTTCCACAATCTTGAAAGACTCAACTTGCGCAAACACATCAGCCAACGTAGGTGGATCCCGTCCTTGAAGATGTTTCCAGAAATCAGTTCCTACTGACAATCCAGCTATTAGGAAACTCTTGAGCGTTTCATCTGTTGCTCCTCTCACCATAGTGGATTCCGAGTTGAATCTCTTGAAATAGGATTGCAAACTCTCCCCTTCCCTTTGCTTGATATTGGCCAAGGTTGTGACCGGAGGAGCATATTTTACTGCGGCCTGGAACTTAGTCAAGAACAAGTTCCTCATCACCTGCCACGACGTAATTACCCCTGGACCGAGCTTCTGAAACCATTGCTGGGCACTCTCCCTGAAAGTTGCCGCCAACAATCGACATCTAGCCAATTCCGTAACTTGATAGACATCCATCTCGATATCGAAACGCCCAAGGAATTCCACAGGGTCTGCATTTCCATGAAATCGCAAATCATTTGTCATTGATCTATACCCAACAGGGAGCTGTGCCTCTCTAACTTCAGTCGAGAATGGAGAGGATGTTGGCGCAGTTGCAGATATTCTTCCTCCGTCCAGGTAAGCAAGGAGTTTCTTTAAATCATCCACATTAAATGTTCCCACTCCAGGAATATTCTGGATATTTGGTTGTTCCACAGTCTGAGTACCCCCCGGGGGTGGAGGTGGCGGTGGAGCCGCTGTCTGAATGCCTCCTTGAACCTCTACTTGTGGTTGAATCACAACATCCTCATGAGTTTGAGTTTGCCGACCCTCGGGATCTCCATGAGGTTGTGAATTCCCTTGAGAACCTCTATGATACTGTCCTCCCGAGTGAGAGTGCGTCCTTGACCTGGACTCACTGGAAGTGTTAGAGGGGATTTGATGGATACGGGGGGATCTCCCACCTGAGGGCGCGCCCTGATTACGGGGGCGCCTATTTCCCTGGTACCAATCCATTCTTCTGTCACCGTTATCACGGTTTCTTCTTCCAGTATTATCACGATGAGGAGTTTGTTCGAATCCAAGGGGCCGCGACCTGTTTTGAACAAGGGGCACGCGCTGTGGATTATCATTTCGAGCAAGAGTTCTCTCATGTCCAAGGGGCCGCGACCTGTTGTCAGGGGGCACGCGCTGTGGATCATGACTCTGTGGAAGGGCTCGCTCATTTCCAAGGGGCCTCGACCTGTTATCAGGGGGCACGCGCTGTGAATCATGGGGCCTCGATTCCATATACTTGTCTTTCTTCTGAAGCTCGAGGAGCACCATCCTCAAATCATCATCATCAAGCCTTATTCCAAGGCGTTCTTTCAAGCTGGCAAAATCTCTCCTTTCTTTAGCCATTTGCTCCTCATCCCTTTGAATCTCACGAGGAGTGCGTCCTGAACGGTGAGGATGAGGGCGCGCCCTCTCTTGAGGATTCACCAACCTGCGCTCAGAATTATTTTCACTAGGATGTTCAACAATAGGATCAGAATAATCTAACCTTCGAGGAGTGACCAGCTGAAATCTCCTTTCGTGACTTTCCTCCCTCCTTCGAGAATCTTCCTCGATGTGAGGAGATTTTCCTGATCGGCGATGATTTCGTGGGATACTCCGAGATTTTCTCCTTGATTCTTGCTCTTCCTCCACAGAACCCAATCTCGCCCCGAAACTATTTATGGCATCTTGCATAACATACAGCTGTTCCATTAATGCCGAATTACTGATGAGAACGGGCGGCTGTCCACCGATGGCGACCGAAGTTCCATGATGTCGCGGAGGAGCAGCAATATTTTCCGGGACATAAGCTTCATGACGCGCTTGGTTATCTCCCAAGCTATCTTCAGAATCGTAACCATCTTCTTGAGAACCACTGCCATGATTGTGAGACATCTTTTCCTCCTAAGATGTAGATCTTGATTGGTTCCCCTCCTTCTAGCGCCAATTTGTTGACGGAGGAATTTGGGAACAACAAAATTCGAGGTACGTCGCCGGAAACAAGATCTGATGTGGTGGTTCTTTGCCGGAGAAAACGGTGGTTTGTGGTTGTTGAACGTAATTGGTGGCTGAGATTGATAGGGTTAGTGGCGGCTATTCAGAGCTCTCGACTTCCAACCCCTCAATCGGCCTACGTACCCCGGTATTTATAGGGGATCAAGCCATACGTAGTTCTTGGAGAACAAGAAACCCAAATGGGCTTGGATAACGAACCAGCTTCCGGAATGTTCTACTATGAGGCCTAACCACAAAGGCCCAAGGCTAATCCAAGATCTCAAGACTTCACGGATAAGGAAACTTCCCCCGTCGAGGACTATTCCTATCCGTTACCATCTATTTCTTGATTTCAAGGATGCAGGTATAGCCGTGGTTTACCCCAAGTGCAGAACACATCCCTGTCCCCCGAATGAGAAGCACCCACCAGATAGCAGGACAGGTGATCCAGAGCTTTTGGGTGCAAAGTGCAGGATTACTCCAAAGTTCCCCAATGAGAGCGCGCCCATTGGCTACAGGAACAAGCTCCCAAAGCACACACCAAAAGTCCCTATCTTTCCACCATAGGGCGCGCCCTTAGTGTTTAAGAAGGGTCCTTATATCCAGGCAAACCCCTGGAGGCCTTCTGCGACGGACATCCCCTCCTGAGATACGACAGGAGGGAATTCTTCAACTTCTGGAATCCAAGCCTGAGTAGAATCCTATCTTGAATGGAATCCATTTTTGAGTGGGATCCTAAGAGAGATTTCTTCAATGTCTTCTTAGAAAATTCAACCTAAATAAATTTGTCACCATTTTTCTCTATTTAGGGCGCGCACTCTTTGTAGAGAATGAGAGGGCGCGGCCTGACTCCTCCATTTTCTGTCAAACCCCTAATTAAACCCAGAATTCTCCAAATCGAACCCGTAATTGACCCGAATCCATCTTGAAAAATACCCGAACCGAATTTTGGCTATAACAAATTCCAATCGCTAACTCAATGGATTGATTCAAATTTCCCATATTATTATTTTTAAGAGGGTTCCCGGTTTTTACAATTTTCTCAAATTGTCGATTAATTTGAACGCGTTACCACCACGCAGCAGAATCCACATAATTTCTTACACAACGGTCTGAAGATCTTCACGAGATACAACTCAGACAAGAACAAGCTTGATCTAACTTTGGGGCCAAGAAATAAATCAACCCCCCCCCCCCCCCCCCCCCAAAAAAAAAAAACATATAAATATGACCCTGGTCGTTCAATAATTCCCCACTCCTCTTTTTTATTTCACCCATCATAAATCCTTCTTATTCTTTTTCTTTCTTCATTGTTCAGGGAATAATATACAATTATACATACATTGATTCATACACAATGCATTCAGAAGAAGAATCCGCAGCCCTTGTGCTATGTTCAATGAAAAACGCGATAGTAAACTATGAAACTGCTATTGAACTTGAAAAAACCAGAGTTTTTCTTCTCAAGAAACACAACTTTCAACACCCTTCATCTCCTTCTCCTCTCTTGAACCACCACAGCCGTCTTCTCTCTCTGGTGCCACCGTCTCTAGCCCAAGTTATAGGAAATTGCAGCACTCCTTTCGACAAAAGACTCACTAGAACCGATACTCAAGAAGATCAAGTTAGACTACTGTTGAAATATGATCATGTGGTGAAATTCTTGCATCCACTTTTAAGGCCAAGTGAACTTGATAGAATCAAGAAAAGGGGAATGGTTGTTTGTGTTTATGATTGTAATGGGAGGATGTATGAGATGGTGTTTAGGCTTTGGGGAACAAAGGCCTATGTCATTACTACGAGAAATTGGTTTGAGTTTTGTGCTGATCATGGGTTGGAGCAGGTTCTTGATTGGGTTACTATTTGGATGTTTAGGCATAATGTGAGTGGTAGAATCTGTTTTGTAATCACTTCGGAGCGGAGACTTGGTTCGAAAGCTGTGGAGCCTGTGTTTGATCTTCCTGTCACGGCACGTAAAAGGAGGAGTAAGAGTTGTAGCAGCAGCAACAATTTGAAAAGGAGGAGACTGAATGATGATGATGGGGTGATTAGGGTTAATTGACTGATTAGTGCAAGGGAAAAATACAGGTAAAAATATTTTTTATTTACCATGTTTCTGATATCTTGGTAGATGAGCCATGAGGTATTGGAATTTTCTTGGTAGATGACCAGATGAGTTTCTTGTTATATATAATATATGTATGTCTAGATTATAGTATGGACCCCTTTAGATAATATGCAGGAAAGGGGATATTTGGCGATTTTACATAGTACTAACATTTATAGGATCAACTTGTCAATTGTTGATTTCTCAAAGTGTTTCTTGTAATTGTATATGTGGAATTGGTTTTATGTTATGTTTGATGTTCATGTGCTTATTTTTCTTTTTATATTTGTCTATGTATGAAGTATGATCACTTGAAACTTGGAAGAACAGAACTTAAGTACTTCAATTGGCTTTAATCGGATTGAAGTCTATACTTTACCAATGCAGCATTATTAGAGTTCAAAGACATTGTAGATGTTGGTAGCTATATCTCGTTCTTTCATGTTTTGTCTGAATTTTTGTCACTATATTTCTAGTTTTAGATGGTAAATAAAAAGACTGTAAAATGGACATCTGGTTGGAAGACGGTGGACTATGTTCTTATCCAATTAGCTCCTTGATTGTGCTTCTTTAAAAGGAAATAAGACGAAAAAACTGAAGAATCGCGCTTTTATAGAAGGAAATAAGACGAGAAAAAGCTGAAGAATCGCTATCAGTATATATACCTACGTGTCCTAATAAGGAGAGATAAAAGTAGTAGTGGAGAGATATATCATAGCAGTGGATTTTCTGTGATGATTCCTTTGTTTATATTGCTTCAGTAATCTGAATACAATGAGCACCTGTTTGCATTTTTGGTCGATGATCTGTTTTAAAATTCTGCGTATGTATGATTTCTTGCAACCAAAGTGCTTAAATAAAGTTCTTGTTTGTAATTATTCACTATGCCAGTGTACCAATATTAGCGTGTACAGAATTGTTGGATACAATGCAGCTGGTTTTCACTGTTCCTATTTTCTATGTGATTTCTGCATATTCCATCCATTTTGATGAGCCATCATGTGTGAGGCTGAGTTTAGAGTTTTAGCAAAGTTAAGGATGATACAGAGAAGGGATGAATGTAGAAAAAGATTATACAATTTCTTGTTGTCAGCATCTGGGTCAATTGGATTGTATATTTTTTAGTAATGTGAGACTTCTAATGTAATGTTTGAAACCGATTTTACTTTGAAGGATGTTTATAATGTTTAGCTAGTTTCAAAGTAGAAATTTCTAGTCCACCTAAGTCCTAGTATGCTTTTTACAATTCCTACTTCCATGACCTTAGGTAATAAGACACCATCAAAGTTGCAAGCAATATAACCAACTTGGTATGATAAACTATTTGTAGTTTATCATACTTTATGATAATAATCTCATGTCACTAGATTGCTTGCTGATAAATGTGTTTCAGCTAAGAGGAAGTGAAGTTCTGTAACTTTTTCGACTAGTAACTGAGTTTTCAAAGAAGTTTGGTATATTTACATCTTTATTTTGTAAATACTTGCCTGGTTCTGACAAAAATTGAAATTGAGTAGGTATGTAGACATCTAGTGATGCCAAGCATTTTGCAATATTGGCTAAGATACCAAAATTTAGCAACAGGGACAGGACTTCGAATTTAGTGTTGTCAATTTCATCTGTTGCAGGTCAAACTTGCACTTGGCTATGAATCTCTGAGATACGTTAATAAGAAGCTTAAAGAGACATTAATACTGGAGGTTCTTGCTGGTGGAGGGAAGGTATGCTCAAAAAATATTTCACAAGATAAACTATCTTTTTCCTTTTGGCTTATCTTAATATAATCATGCCATTCTCTTTGGTATACTCATCTTGGTTTCTTGTTTAAATCTTTTGGTGGTGTAATGGACATGTTTTGGGATGGACTTGATTGTTGTTAGACTTGTAACTCATTTTTCTCATGGTCTGTGCAAGAAACCAAGATGCTCAAAGCTAAAAATTTGTACAAGCGCGTACCTGTTAAAGATTTAGGTTCGTTATAGTAACATTTAAGTGTCTGATGAATAATGTAAGTGCCATGGTCGTTAGCGTCTAACGCTTGTTTAATATCATTCCTGTGTGGACTTAGTGATGGTGTTTTTAATCAGGCATTTGGTCTAACTCACTTTTCTTTTCTGTAGGTGAATCCCTAAAGTGTTTTAAGTCTGCCAGACAAATACTATTTTCTGCGAAATATGCTTGGCAGAAAAAATGGCAATACAACAGTTCCTGTATTTCTTGATGAAAGTCATGTGCAGTATCCTACTATTGCATCTAATTAGCTGCAGCTATTTGGATATGGTAAGTAACCATTTCTCTGAGTAACTATGATGCTGGTTATAGATGTATGGCTTCAAGTTCTTTATAATATTTTTTAAACTTTTCATCACTTTGAGTTTGACTGTTTGACTGCTTTTTTATCCGAATCTCTGATTTAAACAAGACGAATAATTCTTGAGTAGATAAATTAAAAGGTTTTAGCATTTTAAATTTAGTCTTTAGTTAGACAAGATGTAATGCATGATTGTAGAAAAAGAAACTAGCTAACCCATGTTAGCATTCGCTTCTTCCCTCATAGACTCATTTAGTGCTACTAAAGCCGACAAACTTTGGAGATGCAACGCCTAGCATTGTTAGAGTACTAAGTGTTAGGGGTGAGGAGGTGTCTCTGACTGATGATGTGAGGCCGGCTCTTGGGGTTGTAAGCCTACTACTCGTCATGATGACAGCTATGATTGTTAGTAAATGATACAATGGGGAAGTAAATGATTATTTTACGCGAAAACACATGTTTTCATTTTCTGATTATATTAGTAATTTTTGAATGAGAAACCATAGATGTAGATAATTTTTTTTTTATTTTTTACCTTTAAAAGTATAAGACTGACTGTTAATGCAATATTTTTCTAATTTGTGCTACAGTTCCAGCTGGTTGCACTGCTGATCCATCAAATGTTTTGGGGAGGGAGCATAAGAATGCTGTGTTTCGACCTAATAAACGAGGGAGGGAAGTAGAAACTGTTCCCAGACAGCAAAGGCTTCAGTTTTCCTTAAATCAGAACACCTGCAAGGCTGCAATGATGAAGCTGACCAAGTTGGAAGTATCCCAATTCAAAATCCTGTATCCACTGGTCTAATAACGTCTTATGATGATGATGAGCGGAACTCTTCACTCACCTCTGGTAGTGGAAGCATGGCGACTTCACCACTTATTATCTTGTCTCTTGGTGACAGCCTTAGGAATCAACTTGAACGATAGGAAGAAGAATTCAATCACTATATTAAAATGCAGGCACATGTTTACATTATACATAGGTGAATTTGCCGGTCACATGTTATTCTTGTGAGTTTAGGATTTAATGATTTTTTTTATTAACCAGAAACTTTGAATATATTTTTTTTGTTTAAAAAAATATTTTACTTCTATTAAAACTACAAATGAAATACTTATTTCGTGCTGGGTTGTGCTCATTATTCATGCTTTACTGCATAAATGTTTCTATCATTTTCTTTACCTTTATCTTCTGTTTGCAGTTTCTACTAGTTATTCTTTATAACTTCGATTTTATCTAAATGAGTAAATGCTCTGTAAACAGAGGATTCCACCTTGTAAAAGGTGTGAAGGACATAAAGCAGATGCAGATGGTATCTTTTATGAAAGCTATTGAGAAAGGTGTTGGTAAAAAGGTGCATGAGAAAGACTTGGGAGATAGAGAACATAAATCGCAAGAACAGGTAACTGATGAAGAGAATAAATCAGGTAGGAGCTGATGCCCAGAATTGGTACTGCAGGGCCAAGTACAACGAGTCCCTCGTTAATATACTAGAAACCAATCTCCAACAAATATTATCACAAGGTGCTGCACGAATGAAGGAAGGATTCGGAGACAGTGATCTTGACGATGCTGCCTCCTGCATTTACCCTGTTAACTTTCTTGGTGTTCTCAGCTTTCATTCTGTGAAGAACGGTAATATGCTTTGTAAAGTTTGCAACGTCAAAGAAGTATCTATCTTATTAATGCCCTGTAGACACTTGTGTTTGTCGTGTACTTTCTTCAACATGGATTGCCATTATCTTTGTTAATACAGTTTTTTGAAATGCCTTTATATGATAAATATATTGCTACTGCTGGTTTGCCCTGTCCTGAATAGTTGCTAATGGAACCTTTAATCTATTTATTACTAAGAGGGTTATCACTATATTACAATGTCGGGGCTATAGTCTAGTGCCTGCTGAAAAACTCAATATCAATTCGTCCTTGCACGGTCTAAAACTGATAGTAAACAATTTTGGAACGATTTATTTTTGTTTAATTTGAATGAATGTGGTAGACGATTTATTACGGTAGAAGTAGATACCCAGACTTCATTTATTTTTGTATAATTTGGTGAGTGAATCTCCATCTAAAATTTAAAAAGATACATCAATTATTAATTTGTAAGGGCCACAACAGTATGTCTGGCACATCTCTAAAATCAAGTAATTTGTAGCAAGACAGAATTTAAGTAATGAACTCAGTATTGATTGCATCGGAAGTGTAAATGATGTTTAGTCACCAGAAAATCATGGATCTTAAGCTTCTAGCCTAAAAATTATGCAGTTCTCACAGATTGCAATCAGAATATTTCCAGCCAATATGGCCGCTTATCGTGGATATTGAACCATGCATCTCTATATTGCATGTTAATCATCTTATCTTAATGAAATATTTATTCCACTCAATATACACTAATTTTTTTATAAGGTGTACCAAATTATGGGGTCTAATCAAATACAAACCCTAATTATCCGGTCTGACTGAATATCTGCACTGCAATTATATTGTACTGCAGCATCGAAAAGCACCAACACAATACATGTGAACAAGAGAGTCGAAACAGCATAACAAAAGAACACTACCGTAGCCAGATGTCAACTTTCTATAAAACTTAACTAGGAAAAAGAAATTAAAAGAGTGATACTGATATCAAAGAGCTAGCTAATCCAAAGCTCAACCATCAGTATACTTAGCAAAAAAAAAAAAAAAAAAACTCAACCGTAAGAATCTGTTAATCTGCTGTATTAGTTCAACTAAATTGCAGCATATACAATAGCCCTATGCTAATTCAACCATGAGCT
Organism: Saposhnikovia divaricata; assembly: GCA_036435485.1. Taxonomy (NCBI): domain Eukaryota; kingdom Viridiplantae; phylum Streptophyta; class Magnoliopsida; order Apiales; family Apiaceae; genus Saposhnikovia; species Saposhnikovia divaricata. Next base: position 22,450,997 of record JAZHRN010000131.1, read on the forward strand.
CTATACATAGTTATTTTTTGACAAGATCAAGAATTCGAAAATAATCAAAAAATAATGAAGATTGATCACCATATAGTCCATCTCTGGTATAACGGTTTCTTCCAGCAAGGTTTGTGCACGGGCTTCCACCAATCACAAGATCAAAGCCGTGAGACATGTCCATTAACTCCTTCAGCTTACTAAGTGTTATATCTCTTACATCAGGGATGTGAATAAGCTTGCCCTGCTGGTTACTTTGTTCCCACCAGCTCTGCAGAATGTTTCGACAAGTCTCTGAGCTTTCAACAGAGACAACAAACTTCAATGGGATACCAAGCCTGTGTAAAGCAACTTCAGCTCCACCAATGCCAGAGAATAAGGAAAGTACATTTATGCCATTGGGGAACAATTTCTTCAAGACGGAAAGATGGTAGGCAACAGTGTCAACCTAAATTTATTTATTTGTGATTCAGCACAAATTCTTCACAGGAATATATAAAATTACTGACTTCTAATTTTTCTTCACAGTGCATACCTGAAACGAATTGCCAAGGCATTGGTATCGAGCAGTAGTGTTGATCCCGCCGCCTCTTGTGTGGTACTTTGTATATCCCATTATTACCTCTGTCTCATCAGGGTCAAGAGGAGCAACCTTATTCTACCCAACCCAAACAAAGTTATACCTTCTGCACTGTTCAAGCACATTTTTCCTGACATGCTCAGGAGGATCAGGTCCAGATTTATCAAGTACTTCCTTTATCTTCTTGGTATCTTCAGCACTCCCATGACGAATAAGAATGCAATTTAATTTGGTTCTTAGATCCCATTTCGGCCACCATTTATTTGTAAATGGAAGGGCTTCTTGTATGGTGGATGGTGGGATGGGAAGAATTTGAAACCTTTAGTCAATTGGAAGGTTATGAATGTAGCCTCTTTTTCTTGCAGCTGCAGAAAAATGCATTGAGTCCACGAATTCTGGCTCAATCTCGTAGAGAAATCTGCTCATGTTCTCCCACACGCCTTTCGGTGTATAAGCAACGTTCTCATAATAGAAATATGGAGGCCCCTTTCCTGCGGCTGGGATTTCTCTATGAACCGTTTTGATCCCAGCATTAGGAACTCCATATCCTATCATTAGTTGCTTGTGTTTTCCACTATTTTTCCACCTTTCTTCTCTGGCAAGTTTTTGCTTCTTTCCATTTCTTAGCTGTCCAACATCATTTAACCCTACTTGCAAGTCTGCGTAGAAATACCACACATCAAACAGCTAATATAGTTCATGAAAGCACTATTCCTATGAATTGCATTCCACTGTTCCACTTGACATATATGCACCTTGAGGATCATCTGCCTTAGCCACGTTAGCAGCATCAATAAACTCCACCTGTTCTTCTATTGGGGTTTGCATACCTAAACAGATTGAAGAGATGGAGATGAATTGAAAGTAAAAAAAGCTATTATGCAAGTAGTATCTAGCACAAGATACTAACCACATCTATTAATAGCTGTGAATGCTTCGTCATATGGAAAGCCCATATCCTCCAAAAGGTTCATAGTTTCAAAATATCTATTTTGTCCCTGCAAATAGGTGGAAACGTATAAAAATTGCATTAACTATGGCACACGGCTTTTTTTAACAAGTCATTATGCAGTCTACTCATCCAGGTTTAGAAATAAAGTTGTCATATATGAACTACATCTAAATATATTGCTGCAATCCAGTTTCCTGACATAACAGATAATATGTACGACAAAATGAATTCATTGATGACAGGCCTGTAAACTACAGTGCAGACTTCCCGCTTCCTGACATATATGAAGTCTGTACTTCAGTTTGCAAACATATATGTATATGGGTAATTGGCAACATATTATCTTCCTGCACACTCCTAGAATTACTTAAGTGAAATCTAGTTGCGATAATACTTACCTGTTATTATAAACTGGAAACAGGAGTAAAGACTAACTGAGATCCCGAGACACTATTCACATCTGAGAGGTCTTGGATATAAGTTCTTGCAGAGTCAGAGATATGTGGATCATTAGATACATGATTTTTATCATCAGGAAGATTTTCAAGGGCCTGATAACAATCAATGTATGAACATTCAAGCTTAAAATTATCCAAACAGGTAATAGGACTCAAATCTTGATTTATATACATGGTTATATACTGATTAAGTTCAAACTTGATAACATATTGCGCTGAAATATGCTCTCTAAAGATGAATATTGAATGCATGGAATTTTTATGCATTTCTTATACTCTGCATCAAAAGACTTCTCACATTGGTATTTATATTCTCAGAAAACTATTGAGTCTTCACAAATTATTAATAAGACTCCTAAATTCTGGCGTTTCCTGTTGTCTTCTGTCAAGTATCTGATTTGAGATATGTGCTAAACAGACTATTGCTACAGCCTACAAGCTAAATGCCGATGGCAGTTGATCTAACTATGTGCGTGCTCCGCATGGAAATCACTCAACTGATGATAGAAAAATTGTAAACATTGCATGTCTTCTAGTGCATCTACTGATTATTTTGGATACACTCCCACATAAAGCAAGTTGAGATCATGCAAAGAGGCAAGATGAGGCAGCAGAATCATACATGTGACAAAAACAGAGCACATAATACTTTCACAATGTATCAAAATATAATGTTAATAATTGAGTATTTGAGATAAACAAAAACAACTCACCAAGTACATGAGAATAGCATTCAATATGGCTTCTTCATCATCTTCACCTACACGTATTTTAGAACAAACTGAGCTGAGTACCAAATTTACACAGAACGACCACTTCGATCCAATCAAAATATACAAGAACAGCTTTACCATGTTCCTCGATTGCCTTGAACACAACTCTCGATGGGTATCCCATTTCCAAAAAACAGTCACTTATCTTGCTGCCTGAAGTACTTGACTGAACAACAAAAACAATGTATATATTTACCACAAGAAGAAAAACAACAAGCAAGAATCGAACCAATACAACACATATAATGTCATTATACAAGGAAATAACAATATAACTAACAGGAAATAGGAAAACAAACATTAATAAAATCATTTTCCCAATTGTTCCTTCATTTCGACTAATAAAACAGGTCAACAAAAAAAGTATTATAGCCTCAGCTAATTCATCGCAAATCAGTAACTAAGTATAATTTACATATAAAGGATTTCAGACATACACACAAAGTGATACAACAGACCTAATAAAATCAAGTGAGTTTAGAGCTTTATCATCAAAATTGAAAAGAAGAACAGAGCATAAATTAACCTCACAAGTCTGTGGAGTAGAGACTGGAACAGGAACCAAAACTGAGGAAACTGAACTAAATGCCTCAACCTCATCATCGCTCCAATCAGTATCCTCACTATCTCCACTCGACATCTGCTTCCACAAATTCAAAATTAACAAAAGATACATACACATAGATATGTATATAAATAGGGAGAGGGAGAGAGAGGGAGAGAGAGAGAGAGAGAGAGAGAGAGAGAGAGAGAGAGAGAGAGAGAGAGAGAGAGAGGGTACAGATACAACTCAACATGTAATCGAACCACGTGAAATCAAACACGGATCAAAGTTTTAATGGAGTACTCTAGAACAAATACATACATGCATGTATATGTATATATAACATAGTAACCTATGAAAATTGAAATCGCTTTCGGTGGTTGAACTTAGCAAACAAGGCTTCTTCTTCTGTTAGTGAAATTGTTGTTGTTGTAACTTGTATGTATACATGTAAGTGTATGTTTTGTAATAAATGAACAACACGGCGCCGTGATGTTGCTGTATGTAATGCAAGGACTGACACGCGTAATTATTAAGTTGATATACGCGTAATTATTAAGTTGATATACACACACTCTTCACGCCCTCCCTATGGGCTATGCCCCTAAGAGGAATTTCCAAATTAGTGTGCTCCTGGTTTTGTACATAACTGGATTTAGCTCCTATGGCTTATATTTTTATTTATAAATTTTAGTCGATATATTTCATATTTTATTCGGATAAGTTATAAATAACATTGTTTATCCTTATAAATTTTAGTTGATGTATTTCATATTTTATTCGGATAAGTTATAAATCACATTGTTTATCCTTACTCCACTTAAATCCAATGTTAAACATGTACTAAAGCTAACAATCATTAAAAATAAAAATAAATTGTATTAAATATAATAAATCCACATGTGGAGTAACAGAATTACAACTTTTAGATATAAAATATTACAAATTACAAAAGTTATAAATATAAAAATAAATGCGACATATATATTTCTTTTGTATAAAATCCACATGTGGAGTAACAAAATTACAATTTTTTGATATTGTGTCCCCAGTTCCGAAGTTCTCAAAGTTTAATATCCATCCATTAACTATGTATTTGGTTGTAATAATATTTTTTTTTTGTTGACGTACTCAAATGAGTAAAATTTAAATATATTTGTGCCAAATATTCGGACATGTTCATAAAAGATTTTATATTAATTTTGCATGAAAAAAATCAATTTTCTAAACTAAATATGTATGCGTCGATCTTTAAAAAATGGTGATTTTAAAAAATGTAAATATATTATGTGAAAACTGGGACTGAGGTTGTCACGAGGTTAAAAGATTTCATTCCTATAAAACAAGTGGTCCCGCAGGGACAATTTTATAAATATAAATTTTTACAATAATTTACATATATATCCTTAAATTTATATTGAAAATCTTTTAACCTCATGGGAGAATCTGGGGATAACCTCAGGCACATCAAGCCCATATATTATAACTTAGTTTTACACATTTTATTTTTTAATATTTTGACTTATAACCTTTTATAATGACTATCCGTTTATTAATAAATCTCGTGATAAGCGAGTATCTCTACATTCAAATTTTTAGTGTCCCCCAAGGGACTTCGTGGTTTCGCCGCCACCGGAGAGAGTAACAAATGTTAAATTTGTTCTTTATTTTAGTTACTAAATTAATTTTTTATATATTATAATCTATATCTATATCTTTTATTATATATATATATATATATATATATATATATATATATATATATATATATATATATATATATATATATATATATATATATATATATATATATATATATATATATATAGGGAGCTACTGAGAACCTCTTAGAATGAGAACTTAGTCCCTAAAGCAAATCACCAAAATCCAGCAGAATCACCAAATCACAAAAAAAATATTATTTCTCAGCGCCACATCCCTGTTGACGTGGCAGTGGGGCCCACGAAAAGTTTTATTTTTGGGCAAAAAAAAATTTTTGGTGGGGGGAAAAAATTTGGCGGGAAAATTTTCAAAAGCACCAATTTTTTGGCGGGAAATTTTGCCAAATCACCAAATCTTTGGCCGGAAAATTTGTCAAATCACCATTTTTTGGTGGGAAAATTTGCCAAATCACCATTTTTTGGCGGGAAATTTTTAAAATTCAAATCAACAATTCGTCATTCTGAATATTTCTAAAACCAAAAATGGAACTGTTGAACCCTAAAGGTAAACTGTTGGGTTTAGGGAAAACGCTAATCTAAGTGATTTGTGTATCACCATTTTTTGGCTGGAAAACCTGCCAAATCACCATTTTTTTGGTAGAAAAAAACGTGCCCAAAAGTTTTTTTTTAGGAAAATATTTATGGCGGAAAAAAAATTTGGCGGGAAAATTTCTGCCATGTCAGCATGCTGATGTCATCAGTGACGTCATCATGCTGATGTAAGTACTGACTTATTTTTTATTTTTTTATTAATTTTAACGATTTGGTGATTCTGTTGGATTTTGGTGATATACTTTGGGGACTAAGTTCTTATTTTAAGAGTGGTTCTCATTTGAGCACTTGCCTATATATATATATATATATATATATATATAGGCCTTTGCTCCATACAGAACACTCTTAAATAAAGAACAATAACAAACACTTACAAAAGATCTGGTCCATTAATTCTTTATCTAATCTAACGGCTCAGATTAAAAACATAATCCTAACTGTATTCTCTCACTCCCTCTCACGCGGATATTTATGTCAATCTCTCTCGTTCGCGGTAATCTCTCTCTCTATGTTCGCAGGAATCTCTCTCTAACTCTTTCTCTCTATATCTCTGTATCTCTTTCGTAGCATCATATTCAAAGTATGTTGATGGATTCTAGTTGCGGATTGAATACTCTTGATTCCGTTGAATTAGTATCAGGTTCGTAGTTTTTTTGTTCTTACTGTAAATTTTATCTTCAATGTGTCATATTTTTAGATTCAATATCATCAAATCATGTTCCTTTGTTTCTGTTAAGACTTTTTAATTGTTCATATGTTGATTCTACTTTCGATTCTATAATATCTGCAATTGCAGTTGTGCTCCGTACGGTTTAGTTTTTTTATAAGGATTAAGTAAATATTTTACTATGATTATACAATAGATTCATTAATCTATGTACTATCAGCATCTGTTTTCATGTGTTTCTTTTATTTGTGCTTAGATTCTACATTAGATTTTTTATTGTGTGTAATATTATATCTGTTTAATCATTCCTTGCTTTTTAATCACTTATTAAATGCTTTTGTTCTTTTGATTCTGTGTTAGATTCTATACTCTCTTTACAAGCAACTGAGTTATCCTTTGCTTTGTTTTCCCCTGTGTAATTTCTGAGTTTTATATAGTTTGATTCTACCGTTGATTCCATTACTCTGTTTGAACAATTTTGTTTAATTACACCATGCCTTTATAATCATTTATTAAAGTTTTAACATTTTGATTCTATGTTTGATTCTAATTTTATGATTCTAATTTGCATTAATTATGCCTTGTCCAGGTGCTGGAAATAATGTCATTGTTGACACTGGTTGTGATTCTACTGCAAATAATGAAGTTGTGGAATTTATAGAGGGCTTTGACGATTCGTTCAGTAGCAGTGCTCAGTTATGGATACCAAAAGTTGTTGATAACAAATTAAAACCATATGTTGGACAACATTTTCGAGATATTGAATCTGCTATCCAATTTTACAGTGAGTATGCAGGAATGGTCGGTTTTGATGTTCGTCGAGACACACAACGGGTTCGGAATAGTGTTCTTGTACACAAGTACTTAGTTTGTTCAAAATCAGGAACTCATGATACTTCTACGTCTGTTAGTTCAGATAATAGCAGTGGATCATCTCATGTGTGTAGTAGTGTCTCCAGTACGTCTATAAGAAGGAGGAATACAGTAACAAAAAAGTGTGATTGTAGTGCTAAAGTTGTTATAAAGTTTGATGGGAAGGAACATTATGTGATTGATCGTTTCCTTGAAGCCCATAATCATCCCATTACTTCTGATTTTGGTAAACAATTCCTAAGGGCTAATCGCTGTATGACTGTTATTCATCATACATTTGTGGTTGATGCTGCAAAATCGAATATCGGTTCATATAGGGCGCACGCTTTTTACAAATCTTTAAGTGGTTCATATTCTGATGTCGGTGCAACTGCAAAGGATTTTCAAAACTGGATGAGGGATGTGAAGTTGTTTATCGGGAAGAGAGATGCTGATCTCTTAATTGAGAAATTTAAAACGAAAAAGGATACATCTGATGGGGGTTTTTTTTATGAATATGAGACAGACTCAAACGGGCATTTGACTAGAATTTTTTGGGCTGATGTGCAAGGACGTCAAAGCTATGAAGTTTTTGGTGATGTTGTTTCCTTTGATGCAACGTATCGTACGAATAAGTAAGTGTTTTTAAAAGATTTAGCTCAATAAGAGATGATGTTTATTACCTTTCTTGAAGTGTAGTTGTCTCATATTGTGTACTGACTTGTTTATATGACTGTTGTTTCATTATTTGGCAACCTATCTTCATGAGAGATTTAATTTGATTTAAATGTTTATTGTATGTTTTAGGTACAGTATGGTTTTCGTACCATTTATTGGAGTGGATAATCATTGGAAAAGCATCACTTTTGCTGCTTGTTTGCTTAATCATGAAGACATAACAAATTTCACTTGGGCATGTGAAATGTTTTTAAAAGTTTTTAATCGCCCTCCAAAGTGCATAATCACAGATCAATGTGCTGCAATGAAAGTTGCGATTTCTGTCACTTTTCCAGCTTCTGTGATTCATCGTTACTGTATGTGGCACATAATGCAAAAGTTTCCTGCCAAGGTATTAATCATGTAATTTGATTGCTTTTATTTTTAGTCGGATAATTTTTTATATTTTTAGTTTTAGTCTACATTGATTCATTATGCGTTCAATTTTAGTATATTTACCTAATATACCAATTTTTATTTCTTTTGTCCATGTAGATTGGTGCTGTTTTCTGTGCAGAATCTGAGTTTATGAAGAAGTTAAACCGTTTTGTCTGGTCACCTCATTTGTCGGTTGTTGAATTTGAAGAAGGATGGAATAGTGTACTGAATGAGTTTAAATTGACTGGGCACGTTTGGCTGAATGACCTTTATGAAATGAGGAAGTCGTGGATACCTGCCTTTTTCAGGGACAAACCTATGGGAGGCTTATTGAGAACTACATCTAGGTCCGAAAGTTCTAACTTTTTCTTCAATCATTTTGTCCAAAAAGGCGACACCCTTTCAAAATTTTACATGTGCTATGAAAGTGCAATCGATAAACAAGTTTACGAATGTAAAAAACTTGATGATGGAGATAGTTCTGTTCCACGTCCAGCAACAGAAAAGGAAATCGAGAAAGATGCATCTCGACTCTACACTAGGTCCATATTTTACAAGGTTTAGAAAGAAATTAAAGCCAGTTGCTATCATATTAAATTGGCTGGACAACCAACTGTAGTGGATGGGATTAATAAATATGTTGTCAAGGATAAGAGTTTGAACGATGCTTTGTTTGAAGTTTATTTGTCTTTTTCATCAAATGATGTATCGTGTTCATGTCACCTTTTCACGAGAGTTGGATACTTATGCCGGCATTGTTTTTTCTGTCTTGGTTTGTGGGGAATTGAAGAGATTCCACGACAGTTTTTATGCAATCGATGGATGAAGAATGCAGTGAATAGATTATGCACTCTGAAGTTGGGTAGTACAGTTGAGGATAGCCAGGGACATAAGACTAGATATACTTCCAAAAAAGTTTGGATTGAGTTTCAAGGATGTTTGGGCGACGTTTCCAACAATAATGATGGTATGGATTATCTTCTTGAAAAGATGAAGTCTTTGAGAATTAGAGTCAAGCAGAAGGTCAAGAATCCCCGTGCAACAAAGGATGATATACTACAACAAATGTTTGGTGTCAGGCCTTCAACTTCGATTAATGTTCTTCCACCGTTGCCAAGTAATAATAAGGGATGTCGCAAACGAATAATAGGACCTGCTGAACGAAGTTGTGATGGCAAAGACAGGCCTATGAGGCTTTGTAGAGGTTGTAATGAGAAAGGGTTCCATGATTCACGAAACTGTCCGATTAAGCGTCAAAAGGCTCAAGAGGTTGAAGACAATTCTTTAGGGAATGCTCAGAATGTTGATGTTGCGGAAGCTGAACATCCAAATTCTAATGTAGCTCAGGTTGTTGATGTCCCGGAATCTGTTCCTCCAAATTTGAATGTAGTTTAATGCTTCCATTTTCAACTCTATTATTCTAGTAGTTTTTTTTTTGTTCTTTAAAGATTGTAGTTAGATTTTTCCAGATTATTATGGATAAGACTTGTTGTCTTTTGGTGGTTTTATAAATGATCATTTTTATAATTTCAGTTTCATTTGGTTATGACTAAATTTATTAGGTAACAAATACTATTTATATGAGATTCTGTGTGCGATTCTGTTCTACCATCATTTTGTTTCTCACTAGTTTTTGGTAAATGATTTTGCACAATCAAAGGTTTTCTTATTTACTCATTTTGAATTTTTTTTCCCCAACCCTATTGATTATTTTATACAATAGAATCATGTAGAGAATTATTAATTTTTTTTTATTTCTTAAAATTTTACTTTGAGGGGTTCCACTTCAACTTTACCATTTCGGGTTTTAGCAATATTTCGAACGAAAAATAAACCATTCATGGACTTAGTAAGCAAACCATTTAAAAAATTTTGTATATAAATACCCACTTAATGTGGCGTTCTCCCGTTCCCTTTCAAAACAACATGCTAGATGGAAATGTGTCTTGAATTGATAGGGCCAACTCCAGTTTTTTTTTATAGCTTTTTTAATTATTAAAATTTTCAAATTTTAATTTAAATTTAAATTAATATGATTTAGGGTTAAGAAACAATTTATTAGTATGATATGTTCCATGTTTATATTTGAATATATTAATATAAAATTTATTAGTCTGTTTATTTTGTTTTCTTTTTTCCTCATTCGATTTTTCAGAATCATTTGGTAGAATCTACCATGGAATCTAGCATAAAATATTATATACAATTTTTTTATTATACATTAACAGGCGGGAAGACACTTGTGACTGTTCATTTTTTAAGGTTCATAATGTATCCCGCGTGCAATTATGACTGGAAGGTGTGTCACTTGGCTCTTCATATTCACAACCCTCTACTATAAAACCTTTGCCACTTTCCTTTGTCTATCATCCTTTTCCCACAAATTTTATACCATTCTTCTACTAAAATTTAAAATGGCTCTCCAAGATTCTGATTTTTTTTATGAGGACTACACCGTCCGTATTAATGGTGTGTTCTACAGGGTTGATATGATCCCAGACTCAGTTCATGCAACCCTTAGTTATCCAGACACTGTGCAGATAAACTGGTTTTTAATGGATTATAGGTTTCAAAATCAGGAGGAATGGGACCGGAATATAATGGAGCGTAATTTAAGGATTATTGGGTTTGCTTCCACAATGTCTCGGATTCTGCATTCAAAGGAAGATGCTTTGAAGAAAAACAATGAAAAGAAACAGAAGACAGAAGGATCTAGTAGTTTTTAAAATTATTATATGTAATGAATCAATGATTATCTAAAATATTGAAATGAATTATTATGATTGTACTTATGAAGAAATGTAATGCTTTGTTTATTTTTCTCTTTTTGTTGATTTTTTTTTGTTATGTTTTAGTTTTTTTTTATATTTCAATGCTTGCATATGAATTTTTTTTTAATCATTTAAATCTTCCTAAATGAAAAAAAAATAAAAAAAAATTACAACATTTTCACTAATATATTGCATCGTATATCTAATATAATAAACGGATATTATTAATCAAATATGGGAACAAAAGAACCAATGGGAATAAAAACAAAATGAAAAAATAATAGAGTCATTTTATTTAAGTTTATAAAAAATATGTATTAAACAATTATATTAAATAATTTTAATATAACTGTTTAATAAATATTAAATAGTTATATTAAAATTATTAAACAGAATACAGTTAGGAATAGATTTTAATTTATTCCTAACTGTATTCTATGCAAATTATTAAACTTTATGCAAATTATTAAACTTTATTTCATTGACAAAACAATGAAAAAATATTTATTAAACTTTGAAAATGTAAACTTTGATTAAATGACTAAAAATGAATAAAAAATAAAATAATTAAATGGAGAAAGATATTTGAAATAGAGTCATTTTATTTAAGTTTAGAAAAATATTTAAAAATTTTATGTTTATCTTATTTTAATTTTATTTAAGGTGATTTTTTGAACACCGCTTTTAATTTCTTAAAAATTTTACGATATCTAATATGGGATCCTCTTACCCATAATTTAACTTGTTAAGATTCAAGAATCAGAAAAGAAGGGTAGGTTGTTGTTCAAGAAACAAGGAGGATCAATGATAGAATCTAATATAGAATAAAAAAAATTATATGAATGAATGATGTTATAATATAATGAAGAATTGTTTGTTTCAATTTTTTTATTATTTTTTTATCAAACATTGTTAAGTACTAGATTCTATATTGTACTGTTTGTTTTTGTCTCAAAATTAAATTCAGTTTGATAATGTTAACATATGAGAAATTTTTTCTAAAAAATGTTATTTTAGTTTATAATTTGTCATTTGTTAGAAAAACCTAATGTGGTTTATAATGAACAAGCGCTCTAATTGAATCTAATATAGAATCATACTAAAACCATGCTAACTGTTTGTACAATGGATATCTATAAACACAAAGTGACTCAAATTGAAGACTTATGACACCAAACACAAGCACTGAGTTAACTTGGCAGCAATCAAAACTTAATACAATTTGGTAAACTCAGTAAACGGCAAAACTCGACTCAGCAAAATAACAATCGAACCAGATAAAGACACAAAACAGAACGGAAAAAACGAGACTCGGTAAAATAACAATCGAACCAGATAAAGACACAAAACAGAACGGAAAAAACCAGAAATGGCCACTGCACTCGCTTGCAGGGCTCATCTACCATTTTAAGATTTATCACCAAATAAAAATAAAATACTCATGAAGAAACATTTGAAGAAGCTGTTAATAAACCAGTTCAAAAAAGGTTAAACATTATAGATTCTGTTTGGTCAATTTGCAAAATATGATTTGCATACCTATCATAAAAATACTGAACAGCCTTAACTACATTGTTAATTGAAATCATACCCAAATTATCAAGATAATTCATTACAATGTATTTAAATCTATCTAAAAAAGCCTCTGGTGATGCAGTCAAAGTAGTCCAGATTTTGTAGTTTATGCAACATTTATGTATTGAGAGTTGTCTTCTAAGGTTGCCATTGAAACGTATCCGGACCTCGATAATATTAAATGGCTTCAAAAAGGGGCGTTCTTCATGTTTCAAAATGACAAAATATAAAGGGTTTGGCACCGTCTCGAATAAAGTTGCATTGATGCACTGCGTATAGCTTAATTCCTCCCTCGTTCTTTCATCCATGTTGAGCAACTGAAAAGAAAAACAGTTTGTAAATAAAACTACATTTTGTGAATAAACCATAAAGATAAACCAATATCCCTGTTAGATTCTATATTAGACTCTGTTTTCTGTGTAAACCATAAAGATAAATCGTAAAGAGACCTAAATGCATTAATCGATATACCTGTCAGATTAATTTCTTCTTGCATCTCTAGTCGTAGGTTATTAAGCTGACAAGAAATTATTTTGTACGCATAGAGTTGCCTTGCCTTCTTTAACTGCCTCTTTTGAGCTTGCTGCACAAATGTTAAAAATATACTTCTTCAGTAACATATACCTTACATACCATATAAACTCACAAAGCATGTAATACAACAATGAAACAAACATATAATCTACTCATAAGAAAACAAAAACATGTATTCCAAGTTACAACAGAAGGATGACTTAAACAACAGGAATTTACAGGTATCCTTATCATCATAAATGACTTAAACAAGAAAGTAATTTTCCAAGTTACAACAGGAACTTCCAGGCAAATCGGATAGGTCAAGCGATTGGTTTCATGATAAACAGTATACTGATGTATGTTTAATTATTACTTGTCTTTGATTACCTTATCATTGTCAGTTAATAACTTGGATTCCCAGCCGCGCACTCCATTTCCTTTATAGGTCTCCATATGCCGAATTGCATAAATTCCACAATCAAACTGATTTTTCTCCGTGCGCCATTTCATCTCAAGCCTTGTAATTGGCGCTTTAGCTAAGTCTGTGGCTTTTTTCACATTGATATCCATCATATATGTCACGAAATTCTCTTTCTATAATTTTAAAAAATGCCACTTATTAGTTAGTATGCTGAAAATATTAATCATAACAAAAGTAATTGAATTCCTGTCTTACCAAGATCTCTGGGATTCCATCATAAATGGATGTATTATCCTCTCCTACTTTATTGTTGTCCAGGATTTCAATTGCTGGGGACTTAAGATTGAAGCAGATGACATAGTAATGGTGGATGTAATGTATAGGGAAGAATACCTACATTTTAGTCGTCAATTTTTAAAACTAGTTTGTATATGCAAACTAGAAAACTAAAAACTACTAAAAAATATAGTGTGAAAAGGTATACTAGATCAACATTTTTTAGTTGAACCAAATGTTTTTGAAGCACATGATCCAAATTATCTTTGAATCTCCTGTGCTGATTTTCTTTTATGAGAAGCTCTTCTTGAATGTCCTTAAAACCTTTTCGAGGCTTCAATCCACTTCTTGCATTCAATGTTCCAATCTGTTGAACAAATAGATACATAATTAGGTTTACAAAATTGTCTGATGCTATATAAGTAATTGATTAACTTTTCAAGTTATAAATAAAATACCATATTGTAAGTGTTGCAAAAAAATCTGTGTGGAGATTCCAGCGATCTGAACTTTTCATCCTCATTTAATATGCATGTATAAGTGTCTAAAACACCACAGACAAGTTGCCTATCTAGCTGCAATGTCTGGATTTCATGTTTCATACACACAACCTTATTTTCCCATATGAAATTTTTTTGCCTGCATTCACATTATAGAAGGAAAATGTAATTAAGATTCATTTTCCGGTCATTGATTATGAATTGAAATATTTCATTACTTTAACTTACATTGGGTAATCATTGCTTGCATTTAACCATTTCCAAACATCCTCTTCCGCTTAGGTCAAATTTGGCTTCTCAATGTCAATTGTGCGTTCACGGAATGGTGATTTGTGCAACTCACCCATTTTAACTTCTCTTCTTGGTCTTTCAGCAAATTTCACCATTGGAGGAATGCTGTCAAATTCAAGATCAATGATTCTGCCTTCTAGGGTTAATTCTCCTAAAAAGAATGCTTTATTTGTCATTTTTAAATACGCTCTGTCTGATTTTGGGTGTCCTAGAACATCAATAGTGTTCCAATCTTCCTCAGTCAATTGATTCCAATCCACCTCAAAGCTGTTTAAAAACTTCTTTATGTCATATATACTTGTAATTTTTGTTTAAAAAAAAACTAATGGAATCTATCTAATGGAATCTGTCCTATAATCTAAGAGCATAAAACCTAATGTATCATGGCCTTACCAGTTTTAGTTGCCAACCTTAAATTGAGTAAATATTTTTTAAAATTAACCTGGTTGTATTTTTATAGTTAAAGGTTTAACTTTCTTAAAAAATACAGTAAAACTATTAGAAAGTAACAATGCATGGCAACCAAATGTATTCTTTGTTTAAAACTATATACAATTAGGTTGAGAATCAGTTTATAAATAATACCTTTCAACTGCATCAGATTGGTTTATCAACTTCCGAAAATCTTCTTCAAGATTTTTAATTCATGATTTGATGGGAACAATGCCTTTGCTGTTTTTAAACTGTCTTGGCATACCTTCTTCATCCTTTTCATTTCATCAATATCCTTTCTGATTTGTAACATCAAATCCTAGTTATTTTTGCCATACACAATAGTTAGTCAAAAAATAAACTAGGATTAATTTAGTTGTACAAGTACAAAAAACTTACTTGTTCTTTGATAAGTTCATCTTCATCTGCATAAGCATAGCTTATGTCTTTAGTTATTGAAAGTATTCCATCCCTAACTCCATCATTTTCAAATGAGGATACTCCTTTTATTGTTTCGATTGGAGTTTGGAATTGTTGTCTTTCCACAAAAGTCTGTACACAGAAATAAGCAAAAATAACAATAAAATAATTTATACTAACTGTTTGTACAATGGAGATCTACAGGAACCTAAAGCTTCTACAAATGTTATAGAATCTAATATAGAATCAAAAAACTTACTAAGTGTTATTTACATTTATCGTGTTATTGACTTTGGGCCCGCAGGGCTCATTTACTCTTTTATGATTCATCACCAAATAAAAATAAATTTCTTATGAGGAAACAAATTAAGATATCACCTTCTCTGGAAATGCATTCTTATTGTCACCAGTGACAATTGTTTCTTTATTTCCTTCTTCAATTCTGATTTTTGCAACACTGACATTGACATCCTCAATGACCTATAATAGTAATATAATTTCGTTCAATACGTCAACTAATAATCCATTTTTAAACACGACTTGTTATAAATATTATATAATTTAATATATAATCAAAACTGGTTATAAAGATTATAGAATCTAATATAGAATCAAAACTATACTAGTTGGACATAGCAAACTTACTAAGTGTTATTTGGTCAAAATCTGTTTTTTGGGGCTTTAAGTTGTTGTGTTCTAGTGGTAAAATGGCATTTATAAGATACCATACTAATTGTTTGTACAATGGAGATTTACAGAAACCTAAATTTTCTACAAATGTTACCGAATCTAATATACAATCAAAAAACTTACTAAGTGTTATTTCCATTTACAGTGTTATTGAATTTGGGCCCGCAGGGCTTACTCTTTTATGATTCATCACCAAATAAAAATAAATTTCTTATGAGGAAACAAATTAAGAAATCACCTTCTCTGGAAATGCATTCTTATTGTCACCAGTGACAATTGTTTCTTTATTTCCTTCTTCAATTGTGATATTCGGAACACTGACATCCTCAATGACCTATAATAGTAAGATAATTTCGATCAATACGTCAACTAATAACACTTGGAAGCAAACAAAATTAGAATGTCAGTTAACTTTCCAATATCGATCTATAAATTTCACATAATGACAATTCTTACAAAACCTAGTACATAATTTTGGATAGAAACCGATATATATATATATATATATATATATATATATATATATATATATATATATATATATATATATATATATATATATATATATATATATATATATATCTGAAATTAAAGATATGAAGTTAAGCAACATTATATATTAACAATCAATCAAATAAAAATTCACCTTCTTTGGAAATTGATTGTTATTTTCAGCAGTGACAATTGGTTCTTCATTTCCTTCTTCAATCACAACATTTGTAACAGTAACATCCTTAATGACCTATTACAGTAACATAATTTTGATCAATGATTATTCAGCAATATATATTTCAGTTATTGAACTAATTCTATACCTCGGATTGATTTTCTTGAGGCATGTCCTCTCTTTTTTCAATGTTTACAACTTCAAACTCGCAATGCTGAATAATCAGTAACAAAAATTAAACTCATATCGTGTTATAACCTATTAAAACAAATGGCGTGTCTAACGATAATAATTTTGAAATTTATACCTCAGGCTCGGAATCTCCATGTACGTCAATATTATCTTCCTGACTTGCAAAATATTCCGCAGCATCTTCTTGTGAATCTCCACTTCATATTTCCCTTCCTGCATAAAAGTTTGAATTTGTCAATTTTGCAATCAAATAAAGGCAGAAATAAATGTGTAATATATATAATAAATACTTACTGTTTTCCCTTTTCCAAAAGTTTTGTCAACAATTTC
The DNA here is from genome assembly GCA_036435485.1 of Saposhnikovia divaricata. Lineage (NCBI taxonomy): Eukaryota > Viridiplantae > Streptophyta > Magnoliopsida > Apiales > Apiaceae > Saposhnikovia > Saposhnikovia divaricata. The sequence continues at coordinate 22,468,254 of JAZHRN010000131.1, forward strand.
AGCCTGATTTCTTTGAAGTACATTAAAATTAGACCATCCAAGAAAAGCAGGTGCTTTTCTATCAACTTTAACAGTATCATTCTCCACTCGGTCAAGATAGAAAAACTGAAAAACACGGCATAAACAAAATATAATTCAGATTACAACAAATATGGATTATTAGATTAGTTATACAGCAAAGAGTAAATAACATCTTACCGGTAAAAACATTAGTGGTCCTGTGTAATATTGAGATATTGTATCCTCAAGCCACGCCATAGATGCGCCTTTTAATCCCTCTATCACAATTTTGCACCAGTTCATTTATGAAACATCATCGAGTGATCCAACTAGTCCTAGCACGTCCTGACTAACAAATGAACCTCTGGTGCATCGGACGAAAAGATTGTACATGAGTACCATAAAATTCTGCTTGAACTGGATATCTACTTTGCCTGTCCTTGCAATTTGCTTCATTATCATCAATTCGGTCACTTTATGACCAGCCTTCTTTTCTGGGTATTGATCCCTCCATTTCTCCTTGACATCACTATCCACTGGACCTAAGATGACATTTCTATCTCCTTTTGGTAAGCCCAGTGTGTTGTGAACATCGTCTTCAGTAATTCTGATAATCTTGTTATCAGCTAGATTGAGCCAGTTGTTGTAAGGATCATAAAACCACACAACCTCTCTAGCCATTTCAACAGGTATGTGGCGGAACGAAAATGATAACAAATGTCCAAAGCCAGAATCTTTTTCTTTTGACCATCAGTCAGACTTTGCATTGCATCAGAAAAGTTGCTTGGATGTGCTCGAAGCTTCAGCTTCTTGGGATTTCAATAGTAGCTTTCTGTTTTTCAGACTTCTTCTTTGCCTTTCCATCCTGTAAATTTTATAAATTATGGAACAAATTCATATATATTCTTTGGTGTAAAGATACAGAGAATCTCAAACATATATCTACAATCTAACATAGAATCTAACATTTTATGGCTAACATTTATCAAGCAAAGAAAATTAACGATAAAAGTAATGATTTAGGTGTACCTTTTTCAATGAAATTTTTCTTTTCTTTCTTTCATTTGTTTGTCGTTCCCTTTGATTTATCTTTCCTTTTGCAGATATTTTCCTCTTTTTCTGAATTACTTCAGGTTCGCTCTCAGTTTCTTCATCTCTGTTGTTTTCTTTCCTACTTACAGACCTAGTCACACGAGCAGGAGGTGGTGTTTTCGCTCTTCGTCTCTTCTTTGTAGCTACTTTAGCTGAACGACTTGAACTTAATATTTCCACTTGCACCGGTTTAGTTTCTACTGATGTTTTCTTTGCAATTGGTGTAACTAAACGCGGTGATCGCCTTTCACCCTTTTGTTTCAGTTTTATTTTTAGAGTCTTCTTTTGCAATTTCACTTCATGTTGAACTTTTGTATCTGCAACCCCTAGATTTTTTCCCAAAAAATAAAAAATAAGTCAATGCATGTTTAATATGAGAACTGAAAAACAGGATTTTAAAAGAAATTGACACATTTAATCTTACGTTGAGCAACTGGATCTGGAGAACTATTTGGAATGGAGCTCTCTGGTGTGTAAACAACAATTGCAAGTTGTTGTTCTATTTTAAAGTACAATAAATGGAAGAAGAAAGGTTAAATGACATTATATGCAGAATAACATAGAAAAACATAAAAATTATTAAATTACTATTGGAGGTTTACCTTTCTTGTCAAGTTTTATATCTTTGGTTTCACTTTCAAGATTAATGACTTCAACATCATTTTTGTTGCTAGAGAAATCTGAAAAAAAAAACCATATCCTAATAAGTTTCTTATACTATCAACTGTGTGTCATGTTGTATCAAATTTATTGATAAAAGTAATTACAACTTTTATTCTACACTAGTTTCAAAGCATTATTAGTATACTACTTATACCTTTCCTTGGTTGCTCAGAATTAACTTCCATTTCCATTTTTTCGAGGTCCACTTCGTCCCAAACATGCATAAGATTATCATAGAACGTATTGAATTCAGTTAGAGTGAACCAATCTGCTTTCATCTGCATAATTTCAAAGTATTAAAAGACATATAATATAGAATCTTAGTGAGCATAACAGACATATATCTTACACTAAAAAAAACATAAAATCTCAAAAAAGCATGTCAAACAAAAAAGACTAGTAAAACTTACAAATGACGGATACTGTTCATCAAGGTCAAACTGATTTGGGCACGCCATTAGGAACCGATGTATATAAAAAAGGACATAAAAACCACATTCTATTCCATCATTTTGTTGCGGAACCTTTGGAATCCTGAATTTAATACTATGGATCAATTCATCACTAGTCTCTAGTTTTCCTTTCTTGAATATATCAAAAACAAATCTGCAAAAAAATGTATAAAAAAACAATCATGATTCTATTACGAATACCTGTTATATATAAATGATTTTATTATGTCTATCTATTTAACACATACTTTCTAATGTCTGCCTCAAGATCCATTTCTCGGGATAGCAGGGAATCTAGTAGTAACATGCACGGATGTGCTGTGCTTGAATTTAAATCGTTGTTAAAGTTGCAAAGTATTAGCAGACTCCAATGATTCCTGAACAACACAGAACTTAAATTGGTAAGTACCATAGAAATCAATACCACTTTAAATATATGGAAGAGTGAGCTGTTGCAAAAGTGTAGACTTACGTTAGGCAGATAGGAACAAAAACATATGTTTTTTCCAAACACCCTAAATTCAGCATCCATGAAACTACACGTTTTTTATTGTATCCTTCCACATAACCTTTGAAGAATAACGAATCAGCGCACACGCAAGAGTATGTGAGTGAAATAGGAAGCCTGTTCAATACAGTTCTAGAAAAAAAAATTGTCAGTATGATTAATTTAATAAAATCTGATTAAATAATCAAACATGTTTTTCTAAGTGTATGGTACATACTTGACATGTTTGTCAAAATCCATGGTGCTCAATTGGTCATTATTTCTCCTTACTAGTCGTCGTTTCTGACCAGTTCTTGCTGTCGAAGAATGTTTCATTCTTCTTGCACTTAGGCGTAATCCACATCTTCTACCTAAGACATAACAAGAAGAAAAAATAATTAACAATGATGTATAACAGGCATATTAAAATATGGTCAACATGTAAAATCAAAATGTAATCAAACTGAAATATATCAAAGAAGCCTAAAAGAGTCACATAAAATAAAACAAAATGAAATGAAGAATCTAAAAAAAACAGATAGTCACATAGCATCTACGACATAGTACTACAACTAAACAAACATAGAATCATTAACTACAACATTACTCCAAAACAGGGCACAGTATAGAGAATGAAAATGAAGTTATTATATAAATGATTGAAGTACAAAAACAGGGCACAACATAGATATAATTATCAAATATAAAAAAAAAAAAAAAATTCATGACCGTAACCAAATATAACTATCTCATCTCCAATAGAAATAGAATGTTATACTTAGAATGTGACATAGCATCTACTGTTTATGATATGACTAGGAATCAAGTGAAGCCAAAAACAGATACAATAGGAACTCAGTCTCATGAAACTAGCCAATGTCCACCATATGTAACTAGCATAAGACACTTAGTTAGGATCAACATGTCTTAAGTGCGGGATGCCTGGGAATGCAATCTAAATAGACTAGAATGAATATCTAATTTGCACTTTGTATGTATAGAGTATGTGAAGAGTAAATCAAATATATCCTGGAATCTTGGTTTATACACAACTCAAAAATAGAAAAACAGGGCACAACATAGATATAATTATCAAATATAAAAAAAAATTCATGACTGTAACCAAATATAATTATCTCATCTCCAACAGAAATAGAATCTCATAAATAGAATTTGACATAGCATCCAGCAAGCCTAAAAGAGAGTCATATAAAAGAAAACAAAATGAAATGAAGAATCTAAAAAAAAAAGATAGTCATATGTAGAATGTGACATAGCATCTAGGACAGATAGAATCTTATCCAGTTCTTATAATTGTTTTGGTATACAAGTAGTTATAGTTATAGGTAATACAAGTAGCATACTCAATATGACAATTCACTTAAAAAAAGGATAGATCATATAGAGATTTTAACAAGAGACAGAGAATCTTGACTCTAACAAACAAATATAGAAACTCACATAGAATCTTAGACATATATCTACAATTAATATAACATAGAATCTCATAAAGCATCTCACACATATACTTCAATTCAGACAAACACATAATCTTAGATTCATCAAACAGTTGTAATCATAGAATGACATAACATAGAATCTAGCATAGCATCTACCAAACATAGCCACAATCAAAAAAACATAGAAACTCACTTTAACAAAAATATTTTACACACAAAAAGCAAAGTTTAAATACAACATTGAATCTCATAAAGCATCTCATACAAATATTTTACACAGAAATACACACAATAACACAAATCATCTGACATATATATTTTACACATAAACATACATGCATTCACAGAATCTGATAAGTGCATAATTTTGCATATTTTTATTACCTATTTATTGTTTGAATTCGTATTTTAATAAATTATTTTGTTACATTTCAGGAAATTCGAGAAAAAAAATGAAGAAATAGAAAAATAAAGAAATAAAGGTCAAGAAAGAGAAAAAGAAGAAGAAGAAGGACCAAAATAGAAGAAAAGGGAAAGAGAATAGAGGGTGGTGCACATTTTGCCAAAACAAAATGGATGACCAAGATTTAGCCAACCCAAAACCAAATGAATGGCTAAGATTAGTCCAAACCTACCAAAAACCCTAATTATTTTCTATAAATAGCCTCATTCTTCATTTGTAAAATCATCTTAGAATTAGGTAGTTGTTGACTGTTTGTTCCATCACCGAGTATGTTGTTGACTGTTTGTTCGAATTTGCTGGGTTGTGGCTTACCTGAGTCGTCCAATTCATTGTATTTAAGTTTTAATGAGTTGCTGTTATGTAGTTCTTGTTTCTCCTGTTAGTTATTGAGTTTGTAGCTCAAGTAAATGTGGTTAAATCCGTGTTCTGTTTTAGTCTTTTACGTGGGAATGCAACCCATTTTGCTTCGCTGAGTTTTTGATTAGCTGCTGCGTTTTCTAAGTCTGTTTATAGGTTGTCAGCATTTTCAATCCACATTTCTATTTCTGTCAGTGATTGTGTGAGCTCTGGTTTATTTATGAGTCGAATTCTGGGCGAGTTTTGCTAAGTCGTGATTCCTCTCCTCCTTGCTCTTAGTTTATAGTCTTGATTTAGCTTGTTTTCGGAGTTAGTTTGTATATGCTAAGTTACCGAGTTCTTGCTGTTAAAGTGTTTCGTTTCTATGTTTATCGCGAGTTGAATACTTTTCGCTGCTTTTGTTCATTTGCCGTGTCTTTTAGTCGCTAACCTGCTAGTAGTTTTTCTGAATCAATGTCTGCGTAGACGCTTGTTTTTGGCATTGTTAATTGCGGAGTTTTGAATGTTTAAATCATTATTGCTAAGCTATCTTGGCACTAAGTTTACAAGTCTTGATGTACTAGTACTGGTATTGAAGAATGAAAAAAAAATTGTGTGCAGTTATGTGTTCATTTTGGGTTTTGAAATATGTTTTCCAGGGTCATGCTTGTCTTGATAACAGATTCTTATTATAAATTGCTGATCATAATTTCTTAAAAAAAATAAAAAAAAATATATATAAAAAATAAAAAATAAAAAAATTTATGAATAAAATCTAATTTTTAAATTGAATTTAGAATTTTTAAAATAATTTTTAGCCTTTTTTAGAATAATTCCAGGAAATTAAGTTTTAGAATAATTTAGTTTTTCATTAGTTAAATAGATTTTCTTTTAGTAATTAATTAGGGAAAAATCAAAATCATCCAAAAAACCAAAATTGTTCTAGTTCGATTATATTAATTATTAAGGTTTGCGAATAAATATTAGTCCCTGTGGATCGAATCTTAAATACTAAAACGATGATCGTGCGCTTGCGATTTTTAATTATCATGTTTTCGGCACATCAAGTTTTTGGCGCCGCTGCCGGGGACTAATTATTTTTCGCACCTTAATTTTTAATTTTTCGGATTAGTTTTCTTTCGCTTGCCTTATTTTTATTTCATTTTTTTTAGGAAAGTTTGGAATTTCGGGAATCTTTTCACGGAGCTTGAAAAAAATTGAAATTCTTGGAAGCATGCTTCGGTAACCCGTATCTCTCTCTTTTCGCCTTTTTTTTAAAAAAAAATCACAAAAAAAAATTCAAAAATCACAAAAAAAAATTGAAAATTCAAAAATCAAAAAAATTAGTTGTAAATACATAAATGTTGCATCATGCATTTAATCACTTAGGGCACATCATTTAGATTTTTATTTTCTTGTTTTTAATTTTTCGTATCTTATAATTGTGGTGATCGCTGGAGGACCCAAAGGTACGTTAAATTTTTTTTTTAATTAGTACACGTAGTGTAAGCATCCATAATTGTTTATCGTTTTTGTATATATCTCGTTGTTTGTTGCATCAAATAAACGTAATTAAGACTTATTCACGACCTTCAGTGTCTAAGGTTCGCCTGGCTGTTAAGATTTGGTGTCTAAGTGACGAGTTTGGCCTCTTGGCAATGCCTGCTCTAATCTGGCCGAATCGGTCTGAATAATTCTTAATTTACGGATTTTTTTTAGTGTGTCTTAACGTTATGTGAGCAATGTCTAGTTATTTTATTTAGGGAACCTAGTTTAGATTTTTCTTTTGATTTTTCACCATTTATTTTGTGTGTTTCATTTTCGCACTTACTTGCTACGAGGTTTTACCCTTGATCAATCTTCACCATGTCCGTAGCATTCAGGGAGCGTTATTACCAAGGTTGGGATTTTGACGAGGAGTTAGCAGATAATACGATCTGGTGTGAGTCAACTAGGGAACCTAGTGTATATAACGAGTCGTATAGTACTTTTAGTGATTTGCATTATAGTGAAAACAATATTGCAATCGACTCTGAATTAGATGCTCTTACTAGACGACTCGAAGCCTTGGAAACCCTTAGAGGCCCTTCACACACGTCTTGGCACCCAAATTTCAACTCTCCGAGTCTCGATTTTTAACATGTCAACGCCATGTTTCAACCAACCTCTCGAAATGACCATTTTACATCGTCTTCTAATTCCGGTTGGAGAGATTATCCCGATCTCTCATGGAACCAAGGTCATAGCTATCAAACTCCGCCTCCACATTTTCAAGAACCGAACTCTTATCCAATTCCGAGTCAAGTTCCTTATTCGAGTTCAATTCAGACCCCCGCCCACCCACCCGAATTTCATGATTCGAGTAGGAAACTTGACACCTTAGAAAAGAGTATCGAGGCTTTATTGATTTCTCAAGCAAACTTCATGCGAACCATAACTTCTGATAGGCAAATTTTGAACTCTAATGCTCAAGCCTTATCTAAGTTAGAATTTCAAGTGAATCAATTAGCAACCATGTGCGAGCGTGAGACGATAACCACCCCGAATCCACCCGAGGTCAACCCTGAATTTCTTATCACTCAAAGACCTATCGATACATTTGATGATATCATTTCTCCTAGGTCTAATGTTCAAGTTTACACTCCTTTCGGTGGTGATTCACACGAAGAAGATTCTAATGCTGACATCATTCTTTCTCTAGGTCAAACGAAGAATCTCGATGATTCTGAGTTTGTGGCTTCACCTAGACAACCATCATCTTCTTCTAGTGAACTTTTCCTTTCATCTTCCAAACCTCTTCCCAAAAAACCCAAAGAACTTGATACTCAACCAATAAGAGCTGATCTAGTTAAGGAGGTTGTTTCAAGGTCAAATTTGGACGATCATGAGATTGAGTCTCTTCTTAAACAAGATTTTCAATTGCATTACGAGACCAATCGAGAGCTTCACGAATCTTTTAAGGATTTGACCTCGGAAGAGATGTTTGGAGAGATGATGAATATTTGTTCCAAATGGGAAACCCAACATAAGGATAGTTCTTGTGATCCTAATTCTGTTGGTAAAACATTTTTCGAAGAGCCACCCCCACCCGTTTCTATTTCTTCATTTTCCACTCGTGCTCCATCTTTCATCGAAACTCATGACATTCATGACCAACATCTTATCGTAATTAATTTGCTTAAACAACAAAAAGAAGCATCTTCGTGGTCTATGGATGAAGTTAGGAATATGAGTTTTATTCTTGCGCCTAATCGGATCGTTCGAGTGGTCTATGTTATTTTTGTGGGTAAGTTTCTGAAATATGTTGGTTGTGTAACAAAAATAGTTTTTCCGAGAGCAGGTATTGGTTAGTAAATATTTGTTTTGTACCTCCCATAGTAGAATGTAGGTATGGGGGAGTTACATTGTGTGCGTGTGTGAGTTGTTTTCTTTCGTAGTTTTTTAGCAATTTTTCATTCTCCGTCATCCCTTATCAGGTATTTCCTCCTATCTCTGTTATTCTCGTTCATTTTGCATACATTGAGGACAATGCATGATTTAGGTATGGGGGAGGGTTTTAGTGTAAAAATTGAAAAATCCAAAAAAAAATGAAAATTTTTAAAAATCCAAAAATAGAGATATTTTAGCTTAGTTGTCCTTCCCACTCTTTAAATTCTAGAACTAGTTGGTGTTGACTATTTTTCGAAAATTATATGTATAATGCCTTTAGATAATTTGAACGTAGTCAGGTAAGGTTTTCCTCATGAAACTTGTGTCGAACAAATTTTTGTTTAAAAGACCAAGACGGCACATTTGCACAAGACTTTTGATGGAAAAATTGTATAGGAATGTTATTCGATACCTGAGAGAGAACCCACATGTTAGAACAATGTCGAATCAAACCTTTGCGAAAAAAAAATCAAAAAAATCAAAAAAAAAAAGAAAGAAAAGAAAAAGAGTCAATAAATGTTTGTAATTGTAGAGTGCTAGTGTAAGTTTGTAATAATAAATTCTTAGTAGGGAAATCGGCTAGGTTGGGCTCATTGATAACCCGAGTAAGTAAGTCCAAGGGGACTTTGTGCCTAGCAACCTAAGGTCCTTTGTGATCTGGGATTGTTGACCTAAAACTCGCTAAATGGGTATTGATGCAAAAGTCTTTTGGGACCTCAACCATTGCACAGTCGGTCTAACTGCTAAGAACGTGAAGTTTGGCTAGATACTTGTTTTGATAGAGATTGGGTCAGTTCAATATTGGTTGAAAAAGAGAAAATGTTCGTATGCACTTTATCCATCAAAAGCCTTAAATTCACTACACACCTTGGGATTTTTTGTAAATTTTTAGTCTAATCATGTGGATTGTGGGAACCTATAACTTGGCTATTATTAGAATAATCTTTAAGGCATGTATTTTCCTACAAAATTGTTTTGTTGACACCAATGAAAGCTAGGTTGAAAGAGGAGAGTTGGATGCTTGCTGACTTATCTCAAAGATTTTACGGGTATATCTTCTGTAAACCCTTAGGAGACAACACTCCTCCTGTAGAGATCGTCTATAGGTTTAACGGGTTGGTAAACCTAAAATTACCCGTCACACCTACGAAAAGGAGTATAGGACTTTTTATCTAGATTTTCTTTTTGTTTTACTCGAGGACGAGCAAAAGATAGGTATGGGGGCATTTGATAAGTGCATAATTTTGCATATTTTTATTACCTATTTATTGTTTGAATTCGTATTTTAATAAATTATTCTGTTACATTTCAGGAAATTCGAGAAAAAATGAAGAAATGGCAAAATAAAGAAATAAAGGTCAAGAAAGAGAAAAAGAAGAAGAAGAAGGACCAAAATAGAAGAAAAGGGAAAGAGAATAGAGGGTGGTGCACATTTTGCCAAAACAAAATGGATGGCCAAGATTTAGCCAACCCAAAACCAAATGAATGGCTAAGATTAGTCCAAACCTACCAAAAACCCTAATTATTTTCTATAAATAGCCTCATTCTTCATTTGTAAAATCATCTTAGAATTAGGTAGTTCTAGTTCAACCCTAAATTATAGCCTCCATTTTATTTTGTAAACACTTTTTTTATTGCAAATTTTCATTCCCTTTTTAATTTTTTTGTTCTTAGTTATAATTTTTAATTTTAACCCCTTTAAATCTTAATTTTATTGTGGTTTTCAAGAATGTTATTTGTAGTTCTAAATTTTATATTTCATATATTAGTGTAATAATAATAAAAAAATTATTAAGTTTCAGCATCTATTTTATCAGTTTTATTTCTGTTAATTCAAAACATTAGTATCGTCCCTTATTTTCCACAAAAAACCCAGAAAACCCAGGTCTTCTTCCTATTCTAGTGTCTTGTGTCTTCCTCCCCTGTTTTTTTTTCTATCGACTAAAACACACAAATCTCCTCCCCTCCCTTTCTTCGTTTTAAACCCACAACCGATGCAAGTCCCCTTCATCTCTTTTCATTTCTAAGCACAAACATCCCATGTCCTTAGTTTTAATTTTATTGAGAATCGATTTTCCCTTGTTTTTTGCCGAGTTGATTGAGTTTTTACTGTATAGTCCGAGTGTGGTGTTTATATTTCATACGTCTGCAATTACGAATTCTGATTTATTTGAATTTTTTTTAAAGTTTGTTTTGAGACTTGCTTTCGTTTCTAAATTTCGTCTTCTTTGTTCTGGGTCGTGTGATTGCTGTTTTGTCACGTCTGCAGTCCCATCACCGAGTATGTTGTTGACTGTTTGTTCGAATTTGCTGGGGTGTGGCTTACCTGAGTCGTCCAATTCATTGTATTTAAGTTTTAATGAATTGCTGTTATGCAGTTCTTGTTTCTCCTGTTAGTTATTGAGTTTGTAGCTCAAGTAAATGTGGTTAAATCCGTGTTCTGTTTTAGTCTTTTGCGTGGGAATGCAACCCATTTTGCTTCGCTGAGTTTTTGATTAGCTACTGCGTTTTCTAAGTCTGTTTATAGGTTGTCAGCATTTTCAATCCACATTTCTATTTCTGTCAGTGATTGTGTGAGCTCTGGTTTATTTATGAGTCGAATTCTGGGCGAGTTTTGCTGAGTCGTGATTCCTCTCCTCCTTGCTCTTAGTTTATAGTCTCGATTTAGCTTGTTTTCGGAGTTAGTTTGTATATGCTAAGTTACCGAGTTCTTGCTGTTAAAGTGTTTCGTTTCTATGTTTATCGCGAGTTGAATACTTTTCGCTGCTTTTGTTCATTTGCCGTGTCTTTTAGTCGCTAACCTGCTAGTAGTTTTTCTGAATCAATGTCTGCGTAGACGCTTGTTTTTGGCATTGTTAATTGCGGAGTTTTGAATGTTTAAATCATTATTGCTAAGCTATCTTGGCACTAAGTTTACAAGTCTTGATGTACTAGTACTGGTATTGAAGAATGAAAAAAAAAATTGTCTGCAGTTATGTGTTCATTTTGGGTTTTGAAATATGTTTTCCAGGGTCATGCTTGTCTTTATAACAGATTCTTATTATAAATTGCTGATCATAATTTCTTAAAAAAAAATTAAAAAAATATATATAAAAAAATTTATGAATAAAATCTAATTTTTAAATTGAATTTAGAATTTTTAAAATAATTTTTAGCCTTTTTTAGAATAATTCCAGGAAATTAAGTTTTAGAATAATTCAGTTTTTCATTAGTTAAATAGATTTTCTTTTAGTAATTAATTAGGGAAAAATCAAAATCATCCAAAAAACCAAAATTGTTCTAGTTCGATTATATTAATTATTAAGGTTTGCGAATAAATATTAGTCCCTGTGGATCGAATCTTAAATACTAAAACGATGATCGTGCGCTTGCGATTTTTAATTATCATGTTTTTGGCACATCAGAATCTCACGTAGAAACATGTATGAAACTGTAAAATAACAAAACGACAGAAAATAAGTATAATACCTGCTTTGGAATGCATTTTTCCAGCTCAATCGCAAGTGGAATCTTAAATGAACACTTGCTTCTACCTGAAATAAGTTATCATTACATCATTTTCACATAAAATTGATACAAATTCAGAAATAAACATGTTTTTCACATTCAAACCCTAATTTCATGTAATTTTATTAAAATTTCAATTAATCTAAGAAATTACATATATTACCTCGATGAATTTTCGATTCTACAGCAGTTTCTTCTTGTGAATCAAGCTAAAGAAGCTCAGAACGTATACTTTCCGTTAGAGATTCTCCGTCACGTTAATTCTGCTCTCGACCTCGGGTACTGTGCTCTCGAACGAGTTTGTTGCGTAATTGTACAACTGTAATGTTAATTCCGTTTTTGTTTGTCTGAGTTATGTGTGAAAATGACTGTTATGTCCCTGTTTTATCTTTTAATCCTGATCATTGATTTTTTTAATGGTGTAGATGGGTGTTCTTTATTGTTTTTTATTTAAATTGTTCTGTATGGAGTGCAACTATATATATATATATATATATATATATATATATATATATATAAAGGAAATTTCCGGGAAGCTCTATATATATATATAAAGGAAATTTCCGGGAAGCTCTAGAATCGTTCGAATTCTATTTATCTATTTTTCTAGAACTCCTCTATTTTAAATAATTAAAATCAAAACTTCCTTCTTTTTGTCTTATTTTTTAGAAAAGAAATCAGAACTTCCTTCTTTAACATTAACATCTTCGAAATAGAAAAAAGTTTCGAACTTGTAGGGAAGAAGAAGTCAAATTTATATATTCGAAATAAAAAAAATTAATATTTCAAACTTTCTTTTTTTAACATTAACATTTTTGAAATAGAAAAGGTTTTTGTATTTGTATGGAAGAAGAATTCAAATTTACATATTCGAAATAGAAAAGAAATTTTATGTTATTATATATATACAATCATTGCTTCCAACGATCAAATTTTATCACAGTGTTTGTAACCTTTTTTTGCTTTTTTTTTACTTTTGTCTTCGTCTATTTTCTTTGGCATTTTTATTTGTTTAATTTTCAATATACATGGCTATGTTTGTGCCCCACTGATTTTTTGGGATTTTCAGGTTGCCTTTTTTGTTGGTTTTTAAGGTTTGAATTTAGATTTAACATTTGCTTTCTTCGTGTTAATTTTAAATTTATGATTTGTAATGATTTTAGTTATAATTATGGATTATTAGTAACTATTGGTTGTTTTGGATTTTGAATTTTTTGTTAGTGATCATGGCACGGAAACACCTGATCGTGTGAACAATAATTAACACATCTTTCTCTATTTGAGAAGTAGAAGCACTTAAGAAACTTGGCACAAAAGGTTTGAACTTTTATCATTTCCTCTTTATTTATAATGTTAATTTTATTTTGTCGTTATTATTTTCTCATTGTTCTTGATCATAATATTCCACGTCTTCTTTTAATTAATTTACTAAAATTTGCTCTTTTATTTATATGTATTTATTATAACGGGTGTCGAACTAAGAAAACGTGGCACAAAATCGACGTAAAAAATAAGTATATAGTTTATTTTGTTGCATATATATATATATATATATTAAAATTTGTACAACATTGTGTTTACTAATTTATTTATAAATTTTTTTGATTTCTTTCTTAAGTAGTCTATATTTTGAAAAAATTTATAAAATATTACAAAGTTGCCGAAAAACGTGTCTTATATGTATTTATTACAACAGGTGTCGATCTAAGAAAATGTGATAAAAAAATCAACATAAAAAATAAGTATATAATTTATTTAGTTGTCTATATGTATTAAAATTTGTAAAACACTGTGTTCATTTATTTATGAATATTTTCTTTTCGATTTATTTCTTAAATTTACATTTTGAATTTTTTAAAAAAACTATTAAAAGGTCGCCGCGAAGCGCGGCTTAGTCAACTAGTATTATATAAAGGAATTCCCCGGGCGTTTGATGGAACTCTGAAATCACTCGAAAGCTATTTATCTAATTTTCTAAATTATCTCAATTTTCAAATATAAAATATACAATCAAGGAAATAATTGTTGCTATCAAAGGCAAGTCTCATCTCTAAACTATATTATAGTTAGGATATAAAAAACAAGTTCTAACCTTTTTATTTTTACAACAAAATCTCCAAATTCTAATTGTATCATATGAAAATGTCACCGGCGTGCAAACCGAAATCAAAGTCAAGGAGGATTTTAGTATTTAAATTTTATTGTTGTGTATGTTTAGTATTTTTATAATATATACGACGGATGTAGGCCTAAAAAATAGTTAGACAAAATCGCTATAGAAAATTATAGGAATAATATATCTTATTATCATTTATATTCCTTAAAAACTCAAAAGTTATTTATCTAATATTCTAAATTATCTTAATTTTCAAATTAAATATGCAATTAAGAAAATAATTGATGTAAATAAAATATGCAATCATTGAAATAATTGATGTTATGTCTCATCTCTTAATTAAATAATTGTTAGGATATAAAAAGGAAGTTCTAACCTTTTTTTTAAAACTGTATCTCTCAATTATATTTGAATCCTAAGAAAATCTCAGCGAAGTGCAAATCGAAATCAAATTCAAAGAGAATTTTAGTATCTAAATTTTATTTGTGTGTACACTTTTTATAATATATACAACGGATGTCAGCCTAAAAAATTATGAGACAGAATCGGTATCGAAAAATATATGAATAATACAACTTATGTCAATGTATATTTAATTTATACAATATTTTGTTTGCCAGTCTATATTGATAATACACACACACACACAGATATATATATATATATATATATATATATATATATATATATATATATGTTGATATTTTCTTAAATAATCAAAGACTAAGGCTAAAAAGAATAATAGAAACGGCAAGGTAGGAATTAACAAACACAGCAACTACACACCTGACAAATATGCTCCTAGGAAAGAGTGTGTAAAGTGTGGTAGTGTTAATCATTTATATGCCAATTGTATAACTGTGAAAGATGCTTCTGTGCCTAGTATGCCTATGTCTATGCCTATGCCTGCTATGAATGTTATGCCTAATATGTATGTTCAACCTGCTCATGCATCTAGTCAGTATGCTAACATGCCATTCATGCACAATCCATATTACAATGCTTTTAATATGCCTCAGTTGCCATGGATGACGAATAACATGTTTGCATAGACTATGCCTAATGATGCATCTAGTTTTAATATCTATGAGCAACTGGTACATCTTGTTCTTCAAAGACCTACACCAAGAGTTAAGGTTGAGTTAACTCAATCAGAATCCTTGGATGGAAAGGGTTTGAAGAATAGAAGAAAGGCTAACAAGGTAGAACCCAAGGTAACTTGGGGACCAAAATCAACTTGATTTGATTTTGCTGTGTGCAGGGAGACAAAAAGAATCTTTCGTATATGGATAGTGGCTATTCTAGGCACATGACTGGAGATTCTACCATGCTCACTAAGTTCGAGGAGAGAGCTAGCCCTAGCATTATCTTTGGAGACAACATCAAAGGATATACTAGAGGATATGGCTTGATTTCACAAGGAAATGTTGTCATTGAGGAAATAGCACTGGTTGATGGTCTTAAGCATAATTTACTTAGTATTAATCAACTATGTGATAAGAATCAGAATGTCTTGTTTACATCTGAAGCTTGTGTTGTTTTCAAGACGACAACAAGGTAGTGATGACAGGGAACAGGAAAGGAAATGTGTACATTGCTGACTTCAATTCAACAAGTGCACACTCTGCTACATGCCTCTTCAGCAAGGCAAGTGTGGATGAAGGATGGCTTTGGCACAAGAGACTGTCACACTTAAGTTTTAAAGCCATGAATGAGTTGGTTAAGAAGGATTTGGTTAGAGGTATTCCAAAATAGGATTTCTCCAAGGATGGATTGTGTGATGCATGCCAGAAAGGGAAGCAAAAGAAGACCTCTTTCAAATACAAGTCAATGTCATCAATTGATCAACCCCTACAGCGATTGCACATGGATCTATTTGGACCAGTCAATGTATTGTCTATATCTAACAAGAAGTATTGTCTTGTAATTATTGATGATTTCTCTAAATACACTTGGACATTCTTTCTACACTCGAAAGATGAGGCAAGTGAAATAATTATCAAGCATGTCAAGACAATCAACAACAATTCAATCTTCAAAGTAAGAAGGATTAGAAGTGACAATGGAACTGAATTCAAGAATTCAGTGTTGAGAGAGTTTTATGAAGAAGAATGAATCATTCAAGAATTCTCTGCACCAAGAACTCCTCAACAAAATGATGTAGTGGAGAGGAAAAATAGAACTCTTGTTGAAGCTGCAAGGACTATGCTTGAAGAATCAAAGTTGCCAACATACTTCTGGGTTGAAGCTGTTAACACTACATGTTACACTGAGAATATCTCTTTGGTCAATCAAGCAAAGGGCATGACACCTTACCAACTGTTCAAAGGCAAGAAGCCAACAATTAACTTTCTGCATGTCTTTGGATGCAAATGCTACGTATTGAAAAACCATGGCGAGAGTCTTGGGAAATATGATTCAAAGGCAGATGAAGCTATTTTATTCATCTGGAAAATCTTAAAGAGTCTACAACCTAAGACTTAACATTGTTATGGAATCCATACATGTTGTCTTCGATGACAAGAAAATATCAGGTTTAGTAGATGAAGGTTTCCATGAATCACTCTAATTCGAGAATGAGACAAGTGGTGAAGAAAGTGAAGATGATGATGAAGAAAAGATATCGATCGATGTGAAGAACAGACCTGGACCATCAGTTGAAGTGCAGAATGGACCATCTGTCGAAGAGAAATTCACACCATCTGTTAAAGATCACCTTGGAACATCTGTTGAGAACCAAAGGGAAATATCTATTGTTAACTCTGTTAGAACACCAACCAACTCGAGGACCATACACTCAGGGGGATCTTCTCACAGTCAACACTTAACAACAAATCAAGACGGTTAACACAGAGAAAATGAAGTTACTTCATCAAGATCAAGCTTACCACCACAAAGGAAATGGACTAAGGATCACCCATTTGTACTCATAATTGGTGATTCCAGTGCAAAAGTCCAAACTAGGAGAGTAACTCGAGAACAATGCTTGTACAGGAGCTTTCTTTCTAAAGAAGAACCTAAGAAGGTTGAGGACGCTCTTCTAGATCCAGACTGGGTTTTAGTAATGCGAGAAGAGCTAAACCAGTTTGAGAGAAATGAATTATGGAGACTTGTACCCAAACCAAAAGACAAATCAGTGATTGACACTAAGTGGGTATTCAAGAACAAGATGGACGAGAATGGCATAGTTCCTCATTGAGAATCACTTCACTAGAGGTACTGTTGATAAAACTCTCTTTTATAGAAATGTCAACGGCACTATGATACTTGTCCAAATTTATGTAGATGATATAATATTTGGGTCTACAGATGAGAAGCTTTGCAAAAGGTTTGCCAAACTTATGCAAAGTAAATATGAAATGAGCATAATGGGTGAATTAACTTATTTTCTTGGTTTACAAGTTAAACAAGTAAATGAGGGAATTTTTATAAGTCAAACCAAATATGTGTTTGATCTTTTAAAAAGATTTGACTTAGCAGATTGCTCATCTACAAAAACACCCATGGCCATTGCCACTAAGCTTGAATTGAATACAAAGGAAAAGAAAGTGGACATTTCAAGCTATAGAGGCATGGTTGGACCTCTCTTATATTTAACTGCTAGTAAACCTGATATTATGTTTGCTATATTGTAAGAACCCCAAATTTTGGATATAATTAAAATTTTTTATTAAGTAATGATAAAATGAGGAAC
Organism: Saposhnikovia divaricata; assembly: GCA_036435485.1. Lineage (NCBI taxonomy): Eukaryota > Viridiplantae > Streptophyta > Magnoliopsida > Apiales > Apiaceae > Saposhnikovia > Saposhnikovia divaricata. The sequence goes on from JAZHRN010000131.1 coordinate 22,485,953, forward strand.
AATGATTCCGACAACAAGGTCACCAGCTCTAATGAATGGTGGTTTCAAAGAACAATGATTGTAATGAATGGATATTGCTTTGGACAATGATCCTGATGCATTGGTATATTGTCAGAATAGAGTAATTCGATGGTTGAGGACCTAGATAAGAATAATCTACCATCCAGGAAGGAGCTAATGGATCCTTGAAGGGAAATGAATACGTGCATAGTGTTTTCCGTACGTGCATAGTGTTTCCCGTACGTGCATAGTGTTTCCTGTACGTGCATAGTAATTTGGTGGATGAATAGTGATTTTGTAAGTTGGAAAACTTTTCACGCCACCCTATGTACGGGACGTGATATGGATGTTTCGAAGTCATATTAGTAATACGCGGAGGAAATAAGTGAATGCAGAGACGATCGGAATTCAGAAATTCCAAATTCTTTTCAGTATAATATTTTACCGGACAGTGGATTAAATATTATTATAATCCAAGAATTGAGATATTAACTTTGAGGATTTGATATATTGGGATGTTATTATATTTGATTTAAGAATGAAGGTAGGAAACCATTGAGGAGTGGTTATGACTACAATGTAATAATTGATATTTGGAAAGAATGAATGGAATTCGACTTTATTATGTTTATGTCTTGAAGAATTCTAAAGGGTGACAACATAGGTAAGAATAATCTATCTTCTAAGGGAATAAGATATGGCAACTTCAAGCAAGAGAATACTCTCATGTCATCCAGATCGATAACGATTAATCCAGTAGTTCCGTAAAAAGGTTAAGGAACGATCGAAAGAGAATACGGACAATTATACAACCCTAAGAGAACAAGTAAAGAATACAGAATGAATAGTTTTTTGGTGGGAGTATAGAATAATATGAGATGACACTATATAGAAGCATTCGGAACGGATTTCCGAGTTCGTATTAGTGATCCAGGGGGAAAATAAGTGTATGTAAAAGCTGTCGGATTCTGAAAAACCGCACTTTTATTTTCTCCGAGAGTTCCCTGGACACTGATAGCCTTAAATATTTAACGAATGGATTTAAGGAATATAAATTGGAAAGTTAGAATGAAAGATGGAGAATGAAAGTATTAATATTAAAAAGGATTCCCGGTAAACCCTAATTAGAAATCCGTGAAATATTCCTACGAACGATCAATCGAAACGGGCAATAACCGGACACAGAAACAAGCAGAGGAAGCAAGAGTCTTGTGCAAGCTACTAGTATAAAATATCTAGTAACCAAACTAGAATCAAGGAACTAGCACCCTAGAGAATGCAACTAAGTACTTAGCAAGGGAACCATGTAGTTAGGCTAAAACCACCACATTTTCAACACTTGTCATGGTATTTCCTCATCCAACACCTCACTACTTTAATAAAGTAGCTTTATAGAAGATATTATGTTGTAATTGGATGAGAGTGGATGAGATTAAATCATAGAAATCAAAAGAAACCAAGCAAAATACTCCACCCTTGCAAAAAAACATCCATTCGGCCCTTCACTAATTCCAAAATCAAAACCCCTCTTCCCACCATCTTTTGATCTTGTGAAAATTATGGTCAGTCTTACATTTCCTAAAAGTGATCCCATAAAAATTTCAAAGCCAAACTCTCTTGTTTCCATTTTCAAATAATTCATCAAAGAGGAGGATGAATAGTGGTTTTATGAACTAATCTTGTTTTTTCTTGTTTTTCATGGTGGATTTAGCTAGCTTAGGATCATCCAAGGATAGATCAATGCTTAGGAAGGTTATACTACTCTCTAAGGAAGGTATAAATCATTTCAAACCCTAAGCTTTACTTTGAGTTTATGCATGATTCATGGTGATTTTGGATTAAGTGATATTAGTAGTATTCTACCACCATGTTAGCATGATTTTGTGGTTAGATTAGCCTTATGATGATATATTGATGAAGCATGATATTCTTGAGCTTTTAAGAGATGATTATTAACTGTAGTAATTGATTAGATGCCCGGTGTGGCTTGGTTGTTGCGTAATGAATTTTAGAACGCTCGATTCGTAGCCGTCGTAATGCCCGATTTTCAGTAACACTAAGAAACCGAACTGGTCAGTAGCCATAACTCTCTGTTCTTGGCAAGTTAATGAACCCTACTGATATATGTTTGAACATAGATCACTTTGGCGAAAGAATCGAAGCATTGTGATTTACGGTTTAGGAATTATGACCAAATTACTAAAAGTAGTTCGAATCCGTAAACGAAAGTTCGTAACTGAAATTGAACCCTCGTAATCTATGTAACGTCATGGCGAATCTTGGTAAATAAATATTAGAGGTAAAAAGGAAGGTGTGAAAGAAAACCGTATGTCAAAAGGATCATTTTTCGATTTATTAAAAATGTTCGAGTCGAGGTTAAACGCAAACGAACCCCTAAAAGACGACTCTTTTATAACTTCGGTAAAACACTTAGAAAACGGGCGATAAAACTCGGAGTATAATATTGGTTCATAACGATCGACCTTAGAACCCGTATGACTTAAGTATGTCCCAAGTATAAGTACAGTGACATGTCGTATTAACGAACGAATGTCGGGTCGGATCAGTGATAAAAAGGAATCCACTAAAAGGGGTATAACGAGATAACTCGAGAACGTGTTTCGAATTAAGTATAACTTAACTTTTAATATGTTAAGTGATTAATCCCGAATGCCTTGGCTATTTATAGATCACCAAGCTGAACCGGGACCCGCTACCACTACCCCTTACCGTACTCGACTACCAGGCAAGTTTCAATTCCCTTCTTTTAGGCTGTTGTTGTGATTGAATATATATATATATATATGTTTTCTGTTATACATATGCCATAGCATGCATGCCTACTTTCAAGTTATATCATTATGCTTGTTCCCTGATTGTTATTGGCTTATAAATTAGATAGCTATCGTATCAATTATAAGCCGGTTATTGTGAGACCCTCAGAGAAGGGTGTATACATCTTATTCATCAAATATAGACCGGGAGTCAATATTTCTTGACATATCGAGATTACCTCGAAAGAAAATATCTAAGTAAATATTTTCTATTATTTGGGCGACGAATATTATTTGAATATTCGTTCGAGATTATTTATTTAACGATCCTTACTTCAAATAATTATTTGAACGTAACCATTCGACGAATAATATTTTTCAATATTCATTCAAAGTCGAATAGATTATCGATTATTATTCCGAATATTCTTCTAAAGATTGGACTACTAAATGAATATTATTTGAATATCCATTTAGAATATTACTTTATTAAATGAATATTACTTTTGAATATTCACTTAAGATATTACTTACTTGATGAATATTATTCTAATATTCATCTGAAGCTTGATTTATTTATCGAGTCTTATCTCGAATATTCCTTTAAAGCTTGGATTACTAAATGAATATTACTTGATATTCATTTAGAATATTATTCATTAAACGAATATTACTTTTTCAATAAACATTTAAATTCCTAATTAATTATGACTATTATTTTGAATATTCATCCAGGGTTCTCTTTAATCATCGAATATTATTTTAAATATTTTAAATATTCCTTTCAGGTCTTATTAATTAATGAATATTATTCTGAATATTCATTTGAATATTTAATTATGCAATAAATATTCTCTAGATATTTCTTCAAGGATTATTTGAGAAATACTCTGATTAAAGATATTCTTTCATATTCCTAAATATTCTGTAAAATATTTTAATTCAATAAATATTCTCTGAATATTTATTCCATACTTAGAATAACCTCGATAAGGTTTATCTTCTTCGATTATTACAGAAAATATTTCGGAGTCATATTATTATTAATCTTATATCAAGAAAGGTGCTCAGACATCATTCTTCTTTGAGTCTACCTCTCTAATAATAAGGGAACCTTACTTGGAAGATGTTATTTATCTTGTCGACTTCCCGGTCATAAAGTATTCTCTTCACTCGCAACTCGGGTGCTGTTGACTTATTAAGTCATTGTTTACCTTCTCATCTTTCGAGGGGTAAGATTGTTGGAACAAGTTGATATTCGATACCAAGCCACAGCTTGGAAGTTATTGGTGAATTTTCCTTTCCAACTAGATACGACTACCTTGTAGAGTCTTATCAACAAGTATTATACTTGGGGAAAGGGGGACGAACGTTACATTCAGAATCATGAATTCTATTTGAACTAGGAGTCGTGTAAGAGGCCGAGTAGCGCCGGTCCATCCCCTTTGGCCCAACCGTTGGCCGGGGAGAGCTAGTAAGGCGGTAGACAAGTAAAGCCGTCAGTTCTTCCTTCTACCGGTAGTAAATCTAAATTGAGCTGTACGATCTCGACTGATCATCAAGATTGGAACAGCGGGCGCGGTGAATACTCCATCATTGGTTCATCATCCAAACTTATTTATTTCCTGCAACATGATTACTGTTGGCAGAGCTGGAAAAGTATTCATAACTGGAATTGCAATCTTTTCATGCAAGTTCCTCTTTTTAATGGCAATGAGAATATCACGCTTACTTTTGATGTAGCAGATATTTCTACAAACAAATACTTTGAGTTACCTTGTAACTTCATCGTTCATATTATACTGGCATCATTTCCGTAAATGCATGGCATATGGTTTGAAAGATACTTTTGAACTGTTATATATTATCGTTCAGTTATATATTATTGTTGGTGGGCTATTGCTCACCCTTGCTTTATTATTATATCACAACAACAGCTAGACCAGATGACTCGCACAAGGCGCACTCGACGCGGGCGAGGACGATGAGACTACCAGAGCTGAAGAAGAAGCTATTGGTAGGATATATTTATTCTTTCAGTACCAAGAATATGGTCTAGTATGACTTATGTAAATGGATGGCAAAGAGTATGTATTTATATTGAAATTCTTTTGGATTGTAAGAACTCATAACGTGATTAATAAAAATTTGATTGTTACTCTGATTTCATCTCTGGGACTATAACGGGTGTGTTTTATATTGTTGTGTTGGGTCATAGAGGCGTAATTTATTTTATGTTAAGGAAAGTTCAATTGTTGTGGACAGAATTGGAAACCGTAACCACCGGATCCCGGACCCCGGATCTGGGGGTTTTACAGAAGTGGTATCAGAGCGTTACGTTATAAATCCCAGAGATGAGGCGACGTTAAAACCATAAACTTACTAAGATAATAAGAACTCTTGCCAAGTTCATAGTCGGACTACTTAATGTAGTGCTGACATATAAAACCCTTATGGGAACTCTTAAGTATCATGATAGTAACTTAGCTCATTCTCGTATCGACTAGTAAGGCGACAGACCTTGAGGCGTACGAGCAGCAGCATGATGATGTTGTATTATATGCTGACGATCGGATTGTGAATTCGATAGAGTACCCTATTGAGGACTCGAAAGAGGTTCCAGCAGAGGAAAATTCTATTGAGGATGAGGAGATTACTCCAAGGAAATGAGGGCTGTAGCCAGAGGGATAACGAGAGTTAAGATTATAGTGCTCAGAGAAGTGAGCACAAAGAACTGAGATATTATTAAGAGAATTGAAATTTTATGTTGGATTTATAGCCGGACTACGAGAAGTAGTACTAGCAATTAAGACAGATTGGAAGGATTACTTGAGGTCTTATATGGGGATAGATAAAGATCATTAGAGACTTTCAGATTAATGAGAAAGGAGTTAGAATGATGCATGATTATCAAAGACGTCGATGTAGGACGGGGAGCACCTAGGAGCAGTTGAGATAGAGGCAACAAGTGCCATATTATCGGATAAATGGATTAGTGTGAATATTGTCAATGGTAATTCGCCATGAGAAGGCGGATTTCATGGGTTATATTTTATGAAACCAAATTGAGATTGTTGAGGTGGTTTTATTCAGCGAAATGTCCATATTATGAATGAACCAGCTTCGAAAGTAAAGATAGTGGAAAGTGATGGCCTGATTGGATAAAGTTATATAAAGTAGTACGCGAGACGATGATCTCAGAAACTACCAGAGGAAAAGACCAGTGGGTCTATGATGAACTCGTAATATGACTACTATCAGGTACTAAGTATAAGTTTATTTTAACTCAGTAAAATGGTGAATCAGGAACGTTAGATGCATGTGATTCAGAAGAATATTAAATTCCTTCTTTTCCCCGAATAGATTATAGTAGTTACCTTAAGTTTATTCTGACACTGAATTGCAAATGGATCAAGTAATGCGATTAGTGGTTAAGAGGTAATAGAGAATGTTTTAAGATGAAATTGGTAACGACCCGGCGTTGGTGTTGCCTAACGGGAGAAGGAAGACTTTATGATACACTGTGATGCATCTCATACAGGTTTAGGTGGTGTGCTTATGCAGCACGGCAGAGTAATTGCGGATGCATTCGAACAACACGGTACGCCAGACTAGGATGACCTTAGTAGTGCCAATTTTTATGAAACGACTAACTCCGACGGTAGTGTTCCTTCTGAAACCTGTGGTTAGGAAGACTGACATTTGGTATTATCGACAACTAAGATGTATATGTATCAGGAAGAGGTGGCATGTTTCAGTTTGAAACTTTTGATTTCCCTTCTATGGGATATATATATATTTGGTTCCTTTCTGGTGGTTAAACTTCCAACTTTATGTCAATAATTCCGTATTATGACTGCTTATGGTTCTACCTGCTTGGTGATTCATAGGATTATTCTTCAGGTTTCGAAACTGGTCTCCTTAAATGTTACCAGTAGATGGATAGATTGACCAGAATTTCCCTGAGTCTGGAAAGTAATTCGGTGAATTTTGGCAAACCTTGTCTTACTGATTATCAGAGAATGTCATGGAAGAGAGTAGAAACAGGAGCAAACCCTGTGATTTGGGTAAAGATGCTGTGAAATGGGTTAGTAAACGGACCCTGAGCATTACAATCGACGGTAGTGATAAAATGATGAAGTGAGATTGGACGAAAACAGGAAATATAAGTAAGAAATTAGCCGGACGGAGAAACTCCGGGATTGACTTAAGTGAAAAGGCTGTTATGCCAGGAATGGTAAGCTTGCGTGGCACGCGGGATTGATAAGAATAGTTGAAAAGATAAAAATAGAGGGAAGGCGACCGGAGACGGCGCTGAGTAACCGATTAAGACTTATAGGAAGTATAGTTTTGGAAAGGTAGAAAGGTATCAAAGAAGAAGGCACTATGCCGGTAATTGCTAGAAAAGTAAACAACGAAGGTTTATGAAGAGAGTATGGAAATGGTCAGAGATGGATCAGTATGCTGTAGAAATTTTGTCTAAGGCAAGTACATTTGAGAAGAACGATAAGTACTAAGAGATTCACGTTGAACTCGACCAATATCTTCCAAAACATCCTTGCTACCATTACCAAGTTCTGTAAGAGAGCAGATAGGTATACGTTGCCTTTTGGAAGGCCAAATAGGCTGACAACTATCGGAAAGAAGAGGGCGGCATTAAGCCACCGATCGATTATCAAATGAGAATGATTGAAAAAAAAAGACCTTTATTAAGGATGCATGATCTGATTGCCAATTATAAGATGCAAGAATTCCTTGGCAGTTGAATTAAGGATAGGGTATCCATAAATTAAGACAAACCCTGGGGAATGCACAAGGGGTGGCATTAACCTTAATAACGACATTATGACTTCAGATGATATGAGTTGGAGTTGCTAAGGCAACAATGACCGGTAAGGATTATTAAAAAGAGTTCTGGAAAGAACATAGATAGAATTATTAGAGTATTGATCAATGACATTTTGATATACCCTGTACCCAGAAAATACAGGAGGAAGGATGAGGATGACCTATGAAACCTTACAAGGAAAAAGGTAATATTCCGAACTTCAAAATGGAAGTTTGGTAAGGAATGTATGACATAGTAACAATAATGCCAGATGAGGCATGTATGAAACCCTGAGGAAGTATGGATTGAACCTATAAAGGTTGAGATTATCTTAAGATAAGGAAAGAACTAAGAAAAGAAGTATCCTAAGTAGGATTAGGAATAAACGTGATAAAGTTCCCACGGGTAGGTGGAAGCAATGACTTATGGAGAAAGACTGATAAATATATATTTTTTTTTTCTCCATCAGCAGAGCTTAAGGGAGAATGCTTTCACCCGACAATGATGGGAATGAGGTAGAAATGTTTGAATTGGAATATATCCAGAGAACAAGGATTACCAGAAATTATTATTATCAGGAAAGGCCAATGAGGTGGCCGACAGTCTAAGTATAAAGGAATAATTACAAATGTTCATACCGAAGAAACAAAATGATATTTGGAAAGACCTTGAAGGTCATATTGGAGTGGAGGAAGTTACATTCCTTTTGATGATTGTGCAAGAATCGAAGGTAATAATAGTTTAAGTAAAGATTCGATTCCTGATGGAGTCTTAAGCATATTACGTATCTTAGAAGTTCCCGTTTTGAGGCAGACCAGGACCATGATACAAAATTAACGAAGTAAAACGTTAAGTTTCCAGTCTTTTATGGAAGCTGAATGAGAGATAGTTTCATCAACCTGACATAGCTGCGATGCTTGAAACTCTTCTGCAATTGTATCTACTTCATGTAATATCTACATCAAGTTCAGGAAGTGTTCCTTATGGATAAGGAATAGTGGTTACTTTGTCTCCCTAAAGGATTTGAAACCCGTAGGATTAGCTACTAATGCACTACGTAAACAACAAGCGATGGTGATTCTTCTAAGAAAGTAGATGACAATGTAAAGATAAAGAAAGTGCTGCCATTGATTAACTAAATGACATGTTGATGAATGACAAACAAGTTTATGTTAGTGTACTTCTGCGCAAACAAGATAGAGAATATGAGGTTGATGATTCATGATGTTAAAGATATTCCTATGGAAAGAATTAATGAGACTTGGAGGGAAGGGCGGTTGAGCCCGAGACTTATTGGGCCACCTGAGAGTTTAAAAGTGTTCGGACGGCGGTATTCGGGCCAACCTTACCCCCAAAACTTATAGCACGGTCATAACGGGTTTTCATGTGGCCAGGCTACGCCAGTAAAATGCAGATGCTCGATAGATGATAAGAGCATGAGCCGGTAGATATACGACCTGGTCTGACTTACGAAAGAAAACCTGTGGAAAACCACGGATAGAAAAGAACAAGTGATGAGAAACAAGGTTGGCAGAAGTAGATTATATGAATCTAAGTTAAAGGGATCGGGCCAGATTCATTTCGGAAAGTTTAAATTGGAATAACGTGATGATTATAGAATAAATGTGACGGAATACCGATAAGGTGGTACCAAGTGCAAAAAGGTGTCTCAATAAAGAGGTGAAGGTGAAAGTAAATAATAGAAATGAGTAAGAATCAGATAATAAGAAGGATGTGATTGATAAAGAAAAGGCTGGGAAAGCAACTATGGAATGATAAGCAAGGAATGTTATGAATGGGTTTTCTAATGAATTCTCAGGATGACAACCTGATAGTGTCAATATTATAGTTATGAAAAAGCTAGTAACATGATATGGGATGTTAGTAATAATGATGTCAAGTGAGAAAACTAAGATTTAACCTGAGAGGTTCAAAGATTTTCCAAAAGTAAGTGTTGCTAAGGTTGAACCAGAGTACAGGTCCAGAGAATAGTGGACAAAGCAGCAAGATATGTTGACACGTGAGGTTTCGATCAAATAGTATTGGATATAATTATGATTAATTTCTTCTTTGATAAACCTCTATAGTTCAGAGGTAAATTCTGAGTATGATATTCTACAATCATGAAAGCTTTCTATAATCCTTTAGAACTCTTTTATCTTCTTCTCTCTTATTCATCTTCTTTATGAATTGAGAAGAACAGCCCTTTTAGGAGGGGAGGTACTGCTACGTGACTATCTGTCTATGTGATAGAAGTCTAAGTGGAATACCATGACTTGTTTAATTGCTTGCCAAGTACTAAAGGCTGGCCCCCTTCTGTACTAACTATGCAATATAACAAATGTTCAATTGATCATAGTGATCTCTCAATAAATCTTTCCACTTCTCTATATTGATCGAGATTGCGAAGATTAAAGCGATCAGGAAATGCACAGTACGAGCGAGGTTACCTCCGAATTCGTAGGGTGATAGTGATACCAATGTTACTACAGGTATCAATAAGGATAAGACTGAGTAAGAGTATAACCCGGACAGTGAGTTGTACGAAAAGTAGCAACGTTGATGGAAAAAGGATACAGTAGGAATTGTAGCACTAGAAGATGTGCTGAGGAAGGGTAGAACGACTAAGAATTGACCGGGAAGCTAAAAAGTGAACGACAGGCAAACGACTCTTTGCTTCCTACCTAATTCCGGGACGGAATCTTTTTAAGGAGGGGTGACTGTAAGAACCCCAAATTTTGGATATAATTAAAACTTTTTATTAAGTAATGATAAAATGAGGAACAATGATTCCGACAACAAGGTCACCAGCTCTAATGAATGGTGGTTTCAAAGAACAATGATTGTAATGAATGGATATTGCTTTGGACAATGATCCTGATGCATTGGTATATTGTCAGAATAGAGTAATTCGATGGTTGAGGACCTAGATAAGAATAATCTACCATCCAGGAAGGAGCTAATGGATCCTTGAAGGGAAATGAATACGTGCATAGTGTTTTCCGTACGTGCATAGTATTTCCCGTACGTGCATAGTGTTTCCCGTACGTGCATAGTGTTTCCTGTACGTGCATAGTAATTTGGTGGATGAATAGTGATTTTGTAAGTTGGAAAACTTTTCACGCCACCCTATGTACGGGACGTGATATGGATGTTTCGAAGTCATATTAGTAATACGCGGAGGAAATAAGTGAATGCAGAGACGATCGGAATTCAGAAATTCCAAATTCTTTTCGGTATAATATTTTACCGGACAGTGGATTAAATATTATTATAATCCAAGAATTGAGATATTAACTTTGAGGATTTGATATATTGGGATGTTATTATATTTGATTTAAGAATGAAGGTAGGAAACCATTGAGGAGTGGTTATGACTACAATGTAATAATTGATATTTGGAAAGAATGAATGGAATTCGACTTTATTATGTTTATGTCTTGAAGAATGCTAAAGGGTGACAACATAGGTAAGAATAATCTATCTTCTAAGGGAATAAGATATGGCAACTTCAAGCAAGAGAATACTCTCATGTCATCCAGATCGATAACGATTAATCCAGTAGTTCCGTAAAAAGGTTAAGGAACGATCGAAAGAGAATACGGACAATTATACAACCCTAAGAGAACAAGTAAAGAATACAGAATGAATAGTTTTTTGGTGGGAGTATAGAATAATATGAGATGACACTATATAGAAGCATTCGGAACGGATTTCCGAGTTCGTATTAGTGATCCAGGGGGAAAATAAGTGTATGTAAAAGCTGTCGGATTCTGAAAAACCGCACTTTTATTTTCTCCGAGAGTTCCCTGGACACTGATAGCCTTAAATATTTAACGAATGGATTTAAGGAATATAAATTGGAAAGTTAGAATGAAAGATGGAGAATGAAAGTATTAATATTAAAAAGGATTCCGGTAAACCCTAATTAGAAATCCGTGAAATATTCCTACGAACGATAGAATGGAAGATATCGAATGAAGAACAAACCCAGAATTACTTTGCAACCTGTGACTTATAGACAGTGATCAATTACATAAAGGTTGTTATGAGTAGGGAGTCAAATTGTAAATATTTGAAGGTTCAAACTCTTCCAAGTGAAAGGTGAAATCAGTCACTGTTTATCCGACTCCAAGGGCAACAATAAGAGCGGAAGCAACCTCCAATATGATTACATTACTACTGAAGAATTCAAAGGATATCTTGATGAATGCATAAGGATCAGTTGCTTTATCTGGGAAGTTCAAGCACAACTCAATAAGCAGAAAAGCTTATTGACTTTCGAAAAAATTATCTTTTTGCTAAAGCTACTTTTCAGAGATAAAGATTCAAACCAAAGAGATCTTTTGCATAAAGCATGACGTGGGCTTGGAAGCTAAGTCATTTCAAGAACTTAGTAACTTATAAAGAAAGAAACATACATGGACTTGAAGCATGCTGAGACTGTCCAAATCAAGGAAAGAAAATCTTCAAGACATTTCCAGAAATAGTCATTTATGCGACAAGTCATACCCAAAAAAATGTATCTTTACATTTTACGTATTTCACTTGTCTTCATATAGTTTAAATAAGCTGTATGAGCAGCATAGTTTTAGGAGAGAAGAAAACAGAGAGCATATCAGATATTGCATTAGGTTTTCTTGTAAACACCATGACATTGTAACCCGTAGTTTTGTATTTCTACACAGAGTATTTTTTTCAAATACAACCATCAGGTGAACCATTCAAACCCACCTGAGATTTTTTATATCTTGTGTTGTATGTGTCTTAGATAATCTGTTTACTTTCTGTTCTTATAACGATCTGTTTTAAGACCTCATCAATTCGAAAGAATTTATCCAAGATTGTATTCAACCCCCCCTTCTACAATCTCGTGGTGTATAACTGGGAAATAACACAACTGCGTCAAAAGCAACCAAAAATTTATGTAATTCAAAGCATGCTGGTGCAAGAAGCTAATTAGTTTGGATTATGTTACAGCTACTTAGTTTGCAAAACTTTTTGCAATGCATTCATTGAGAGCCAAATTTGAATGGTCTACTTTTTTGTGAATGTAATAATATGTTTGACTATGCATGAATTCAAATAAAATGATATTATTTACAAAGTGGGCATGAGTACTGGAGTTCAGGAACACATGGAAAATACGTTCAAAATAATCTATAATACGAGCAAAATATGTGGCTATAGCCTATAATACACAACCGAGTAACGCATTAAATAATCTAGCTAGTTCATGCGTTGCTCACTTGTATATGTAAAGAGTAATGCTAGGGGTACAAAATTGTGTACCAAAATAGTTACAAAATGATGTGGCAGTATGGAATGTTTTTATTGGTTGATATTGGTGTGAATGCAGGAGGCCCATTATATTTAATTGAGTTATAACCAATGAGACTAAGACACGTGTCATTTTGTAAAAGTTTTTGTACCGAGTGTGAAGGTATTGTACTAAACTTGTGTTAGAAATTCAAGCTCCACCTTAAGTGAAGTCAACGCTTGCAGCTAGCAAGGAAGAATCTGGGCTTGAAATACGAAAATAAAAGGCAATAACTGAATGCAGCTAACAAATTTTATGTACTTATGTAGTATGTCGGAAAAATGTCCTTGTCAGGAAGAGAGATGATCAATATGGAACATGCACAGATGGGCTACCAACACTAATTACAAGTTAGTTTGGTTTTGCATCTTTCAATGGAATGTTGTTCATAATATATACATTTATTTTGTATTTTTCAAGTTAAATTTCAACACTAAATTAGTATTATGGGTTGAGAGTAACTCATTGATAGAGCTATCGAAATGGTCTTGAGTTTGATTCTCACCTATATCAACTTATATTGAACATATACTTTTAATAAAAAAAAAATACTAAATTAGTATTATTGGATCACAAAATGAGTTTGTAAATCTACTAGTGTTTTAATTTGGAATTTTATGGCAAACAAAATATCAAAATCTTTTTTATTTTGTGAATAAATTAATTTGTTAATTTTGTATAGTCAAGTTGTGAACTCTCTTTTAAGTATGGAAAATGTATCTAAAAAAATTAAATACAATTATTAGGTAAATTAGAAATAACTTAATTGATCACACAAAATACTGCTATTTTTCCCAATAAAAATTGAAAACCATATAAGCATATGTTTGCTGATCATACTTTTTGAGAATTTTAATAATTACTTTCATATAATATAGGAGTAAAAAAAATATTTATGAGGAAGGTGCAAGATTGATTAATTAATGGAAAGATTATTACTAAAAAATAAAAATTGAATGCTACATTTCCTAAATATCAAGTTTTCTTCATTTGAGGATCACGTGTTCTCTATGTCTTTGTAGATGTGGTTCTTTTCTCCGCCCTCTTTCATCTCCTCATCATCATCTTCCTCAAAAACTTCTTTACCTCCTCTTTCAACTTGATCTTTATTATTTGAGCTCTCTCTCTCTCTCTCGAGACTACAATTAGAAGGTAACATGTAGCTTGCATGGGCTCGACAAATTTCCACCAGGTGACCTTTTATCCAGTGATTCACCTATTAAAAAATTCAAAACCATGAGTTTTAACTGAACTAAATGAACTTGCTACTATTGTTAAGGAAAATTGAAGAGAACCTTCCTGAAAGAATAGTATACAACCTACGATACCTCTTCCGCTTGAAGGTAACAAAAGCCCTTTAATAAAAATCATCACCGGTACCACAAAAATTAAACTGAAAAAATTTAAAACACTTCTTCCAAACAACATACTAGAAAAAATAAAAATTAATCCTAGTCATCATCTGAACTAGTGGACTCAAAAAATCAAGCCACTTCATCCGATAAGTCTTCAAAATCTTGTACTTTCTAGTTTGAGGATCGAGGGTCTTGATATCGTATTGTTCCTCAAAGTTTTATTATCCAATTTTTTGGTTGTTGAAGTTGTTGTTAGTAAAGTTATGATTATCATGTATTTTGTGTTGGCAAGAAAAACATGGAGACTCAGCTTGAGGCCAAGCCTGATCTGAAGCCTGATAAGATGACCGTCATCAAAGGGCTTTACGTTGTTGCCTTCGAAGAGGGATCATATGATTCAGCAATTAGGGCTCCTGAGAATGAAATTGATGCTAATAATGATTTAACAGTGAATGATAAGTGTGATTTACTTGAGCGTCTAGCTATCTTTTATAATCTTACTTCAATGGACGGACATCGTGCCAGTAAGTTCTAATATCCTTTGGTTTTCCTTTTAAAATGTCTTTTTAAGATGTTTTTGTAGATTTATTTTGATATCCTTTTTGTAGATGAATATGGAGCTATATGTAAAATCATGGAATTGCAAGGAGGAACAAAATTCAGATTTAAAATTCCCTACCGTTGGAAGATATTTAGGGTATATTTCAATACTTTCACCTTTTTATTTTCTTGAGTAACAACTTTTTTCACAAAAAACTATCAAGAAGAATATTGCCTACACATTTACATTTGTAATTAAGGACTATTACCACAAGCTGGGGATGTTGGATGATACTCTTAAAAGTTATCGTATAGCTCTTACTCCCAATGTTAATCTTGTTAATTTTAAAGACGTGGAAGAAGAATTGCATACTTGCATTGATCGAGTAGAAGCTGAAAAAAAGAAGATAGAAGAAGATGAAGTTTCTAGAGGTATGATATGAAAAAACTAAATCCATATTTATGAAATTAGTTATAATGTCCTTTTATTGAATGCTTTTAAATTTGCTAGCAAAACTACGGGCAGAGCTGATTGAGGATGAAGAAAAGAAAAAGAGGGAAAGTAAAGATAAAATGGTGAAAGATAAAGAAAAGAAGCAAGAAAAATCTAAGAGTTTCATTAAAAAGAAGAATGAGGAAGTTGAAGAACCTCTCTAGTTAATAATCTATACTAACCTTATTCATTAAAATCAACATACTAGTACTAATCTATACTAGCCTTATTCATTAAAATCTACACTGACCTTAAACATAAATCCCAGTCATCATCTTCATCATTTGAACTAGTCGACTAAGCATAAGACTTGTGATAGTTTTCTTCATCTGAGGATTATGTGTCCTTCGTGTCTTTGTAGATATGTTGTTCCTTTTTTTCTCCCTCTTCCATCTCCTCATCTTCATTAGCATCATCCTCCTCAACAGCTTCTTAACCTCCTCTTTCAACTTGATCTTTATCATTTGAGATCTTTATCTCGAAACTATTATTAGGAGGTAAGTGGTAGCTTGCATGGGCCTGACAAATTTCCATCAGGTGACCTTTTATCCAGTGATCCTCCTAATAAGAAATTCAAAACCATGAAATTTTTTAATATAGAACTCATTTTCATGCTTCGTGACTCAGCCAATAAAAGGTAAAGGACCAGTTATTACCTTTTTAAATTTCTTATTTTCCTCATAAGAATCAATTACAGTATAGAAACCATGGCCTTCAAATACTTGTACCCTGCATAACTACTTAATCTACAACACTCTAAAAACTCCCTACTTGCTTTCTATATTAAATTTGTTTACAGGTTTTCGCAATTATCATCCTCATTTACTACATCTAATATACTAACAAGACAACACTGGACTTAAACATTATACTGATTAAACACATCAGTAGTAACAAAATGTAACTCAACATTTAAACTTACTTATTTTCTTCAAAAAAAAAAAATTTAAACTTACCAACAAGTAAGAAAAATTGGAGATTTAAGAAGTCAACAAAATTCAACATATACTAACAAAACTACATAAAAACTTCCATTCATTTCTTAAGTCCATAAACTGTGTTGTACAATACTTGACACGTATATAACTCACTACATAAACATTTTTGAAATATTAACCCACAAAGTTATAGTGAGAGAACAAATTACAAAACACACCAAATAAAATAAATGGGACGTTGTTGGCATTCAAATGATCTTACACACAAAAATTACATGAACAAAAACCATATCTTAGAATTATTCCATATTTTTTGTGACATATGTTGTAAAAAATGTTTGTTATTGAAGTTTTAAGATATTACATAATTTTTTAAACAATTTAATAATAAAAAATTGGATTAACATTGATTATTTTAGAGTCTTAATCTTTTAGTTAATTATTTTGCTACTACTTATAATAAAATAATATGTTACTTATTCAAAAACATGGTAAGATAAAGAAAAACTATAAAAGTTGAATAATGAATTTATCCTTCTAATATTAAATTATTTAAATATATGAAATTCAAATCATAAATATTATAACATTTTGAGAACTACCATAACAAAATTTTTATCAAATGTATGGAAATTAGAGTATGTTAAGGACCATGTCAGCGCATAATAAATTATGTTTTGAGTAAGAATATTCTAATAACAATCACGGAAAATATTTTCAAAGTTTTAGATTATTTTAAATTTTATCTTGTTTACGCATAATAAATTTTGGTTTGAGTAAGAATATTCTAATGACAATCATGAAAAATATTTCAAAGTTTTAAATTATTTTAAATTTTATCTCTATCATTTATTAAGATGCATAAACATCTCTATTATAATATGCTACTCCCTCCGTCCTACTTCCTTGAAGTAACAAATAGGCAGTGTCATATCCGAAATTTTGGAATTGAATCTAATTTTTAAATAAGAAAAAATTTATTTCTCTACTATTTTTTCGAATTTCCCAACTTTTTAAATTCGTTATTTAAAGTCTTTCGTAAATTTTTTTTTAAAGTATTTTTGCAAAAAAGTTTCTGGACTAAGATATTTTGCAAAATTGTATTTTTGTTATCCTCTACTTGCTTTTAATATTCTTAATTTCATTATTAGTCTCCTCATATCATGCTTTCTCTTTTAGTTTTAGGCCTTCTATCTTTATTACATAACAACGATTCATACTAGAAATAAATAATATGTCCTTGGTCTTGCATCATCAGATGATTCTGAAGATGGTTTCATCACTCCCACTAAGAAATTAATTTGTCCCTTAACCATAAACATAACATTACAATCGTAGAATTAGTCTTACAAAGTCACATAAACTAGATAATTCAAATGAACTAGAAAATTAAAACAATTTTTTACCAGTCTCCTACAATCATCTGATGAACTACTTGCACATGTGAAACAATACACAAATTCTCAAGTCACACTCTTCGAATCATTCATAGAACCAATCATAGAGCATGTAAAACATTTAAAAATAAAAAAAAGTAGAAAGCGAGATGGAAAGATTAGAACTAGAATAACAACATAAAAATATAACAACAATCACAGCATAACAACAACAACATAACAACAATCTACTTCCTTGAACCTATCCTCTCCATCACGTCGGTTAGGTATTCACGGCCTTATCGATGTTTGCCTTTTTTTCTTCCTTAACGGCAATTAGCTCCTTCCGAATGCTTGCCGTCACCTTCACCCATTCATCATGCACTTTCTGCAAGAATTTCACAGATTTCTTCAGCTTTTTCATGTCTTTATATAGCACGATATTATTTAATACCAAGAACATACATAAAATGGATAAAGCTTCGGGAGATTTTTCGCCTAGTTTTACTAGGCGTTTAAAGATTTTATCAGTTAGCTTAGTAGCAGCAGAAGAAATTAACTTAGCAATAGAAGAAGAAGACATTTTAGGAAGAAGAAGAAGAAGAAGAAGAAGAAGAAGAAGAAGAAGAAGAAGAAGAAGAAGAAGAAGAAGAAGAAGAAGAAAAAGAACTACCTCTGCTACAATTACATGTGCTAGTGTTATAATTTGAAATATAACATCCCCAACAATCATTAACATACATATTGGGTAGATGTAGCCCATAGATTCTCTGCTGGAATTGATTCTCCAGCAAAAATGTAAGACTTTTGACCGGTTGGTATATTAATAATATACTGCCCAATTCCATTCGGGTGATGGCTATTTTTACCAATTTTTTTGAAAAATATAACAAAGATACCAATTCTAAAATTAAATTGTTATTTATAGCAGTTGGGATACCCGTTTGGCAATTGGGTATCTCATTTTATATAAGATACGCATTTGTGAATGGGGTATCCCAAATTTTTTTTTTTGTAATACCCATTTGACAATGGAGTATCCAATACAAAAATACTTTCACGATACCCACAGTTGGGTATCTTATACAAATGGGATACCCAATTAATAAATGGATATTCCAATCGTTAAAAATAACCATCTCATTCAAATATTGTTGTTTTTGTTAATTTTTAACAAAAAATTTGTTATTTTAAACATTTTTACATTCTCTGTTGGGGATCCGTAAAATCCAATTTCGACCCGTTATATTTTGTCGTTCGAGTTCGGGTATGTAAAAAAATCTATTTTTCATCTCTTGTTTCTATTAGAAATGATGTTTTAAAATGGAATCTAACAAAAAATAGGATCAAATATAACATGATTACACATAGTTTTATTGTTACAAAATATATATAAAAGATTCAATAGTGAAATATATGTAACATTTGATTTTTAAATTTAGATGAGATTCGATATGTTAAGTTTAATTGTTGTTAATCAAACAAGTATTACCTAATATGTTTTTCAATTTAATTTTTTTTCTTTTTTTATTCGCATGAAAAATAAATAACGCAAAAAATACAGGCGATATGATAAATATATAATTAATTCATGAACTTTATCCTGAGGTCTTTCTACTTTGTTTCATCAAGGGTCACCAAACTCTTCATTTGATATTTTATCAATGTGGTATGATATTGTATTTCACCCTAGAGAAGAAGAAAAAATATACAAAAATCTCAATTATGGACTCTAAAAACAAATCTACTTTCAAATGTATCCATATCCAATCCAGAAACAATCGGGTTTCGGTTAATATCCGTTTCAATGTAAAGTTTTGTAAAAATTGAGTTAAAATTGAGTTAAAAAATAGAACGGATTCGTTCTTTGAAGATGAACATGAACATGAAACAATATTGTGTTGTAAATATTCATGTGAAAGTCTTTACTTATTTTAGTGAAAAAGAAAAGTAATTAAGAGCACGAACAAGTTTGTTTTTTAGAAAAATGAATTGTACTATTTCCTTTCTAGAGCTATGAGATGATATTATGGAATTACCTTGCCATCATATTTTCCGCAACAACAGCATTAAGATTGGTTTCAGAAAAAATACATGTCCTTTATGCAGGTTGCCTCTCATTATTAACAGCCAAGATAATCATCAAAATGTAGCTAACCTTGATAATGATATTAAAGCATCGAACGTTGAAACACCAAACATTATCAATTATTTAAGTGCCAAAGAGTTGTTTGTGATACTGGCCCACATTTGGTTGAATCACGTGATGGTTATTTCTAGTAAGGGAAGTGATGGCCATGACGGTCAAGAAAGTAATGGCATGGAGATGTTGGAGGACATTGAATTTTGATGAGCAATACAGGAGATGGTGTTAATAAACACGAAGAGGGATGGAAAATAATAGATGATCATTTTAATGACGGAGAGAGTAATTTATAATATGGTAATAATAAGTAGAAAGAGGAAGGAGAGCTAAGAATTAACTATTATCATGATGACGATGGTGATTATTAATTTGAGAATTGGTGTTGAAGAATATGAAGTGGAAAGAGAGCTAAGAATGTGTTATTATGAAGATGATGTAGATGGAGGAGCTGCATATCATCATAATTTTAATAAAAATCATGATAACTACCATAATGATGATGAAAGAGAGAGTTATGAAGACCATGACGACTACCTTGATAATGATGAAGATCATCCTGATCATCACAATGATGATGATGATGATGATGATGATAATGATGATGAATGCTATGACATATTATCGGTCTTTACTCCCATTTTTTAATGTTTCTACTATTGCCATGTTTATTGAGAAAAGATTTCACTCCTGTTATCAGGGGTGGACCCAGGGCTGGGTTAGGGTTGACTCCATCCATTTAACTACTAATCTGCAATTGAAGTCCAGCCTTGGTGATATAATGTTAAACCCTGTTAGAATACATTATTTATATAAAATCCACCCAAAGCCATTAACCCAGCTCATTTGATACAAACTATTAGATACAAAAGAAAGAGAAAACAAGTACTACCATATGCTATTGTACTACTCGAATATAGATATTATAATTAGAAAATGTAATAACCAAATTAAAAATTAAGTCACCTTCATTGAATCATCCCTCATTCCAGTTTCCAATCATACAGTTGCTCTGAAAAAATTATTAATAAATGTAATTATAAACTTTATATGTGCAAAAATCGAAAGAATTCTTCCATGCAGAAGTTCGGCCCGGTTTTTGGTGTCGTAGGGGAGTCCCTTTCGAACACTTAGTCTCAAAAGGCTAGATTAGTATCGAGGAGAAGGCCTTAATTGCTCGTGTGTATGTTTCCTGATTCATCAATGGATTTTGGTTCTAATGTATGTACTTTATTCAGTATCTCAAAGATGCACCGCTGTAGTTCGAAATTGAGTGATCAAATTTTATTCAGTATTATTTAGAATTGTGTAATTGCATTTTTGTGTTGTCCCTATGTTGTGTATCTCTATTTCATTAAAACAATTAGTTTGTGATATTGTTAAATAGTAAATATGTAGGTGTGTGGAGAATATGAAGGTGGGTAGTTGGAGAAATAGTATAGTTGTCAAACAGACCTTTATTTAATGTTTCATCTTTGTAATAAGAGAAAACGGACCATTTTATTGAGTTCACATAAAAAAAAATTACTAGAGCCTAGGTAAATCTCAAATTCTGGGTCCGTTCCTGCCTTTATGTTTACTACTAACTTTTATTTTTCTTTTTAGTAAAGGCTTTGATAAATGTGGTTCAGTTGACTTGATTAATTACATACAACAAAATTCTTGCAATGACAATTTATATTATCTCACTGAAGTTTTCACCGTTGCTGATTTGTTGTAGTCTACTGCCTTCTGTTGCTTTCTTGCTAGAGTTTCTTTATTAGGGTTCTGATGTTCGATGTTGCACTATTTGTTAGGATCGCATCCACTATAGATCAACGTTAATCAAACACAATAACAAACACGAAAGTAAAGAACACAACAATTTAACGTAGAAACCCCTCAAGAGAGGGTAAAACCACAAATCCACTAAATATGAATGTATTAAAAGATTGGAGTCGCTCCCTCACTCAACACTCTTGAATACAATCACCTCACCTTGGTTACAAAATCTCTCACTTGTGTATCGCACACAACTCTCTAACTTTTGTAATTTATCAAAACCCCTAAAAATATCTATATTTATAGGCACCACAAATATTTTAATCCTATTCTATTTCAATTCTATTTGTGACAATTACCATCTTTTCTTATCTTGGATAGAAAACTTTCCACAATTAATATATCCTACCAAGAATACGAATTACCTCAATTATCACAAAATAGAATTCTTCTCATAATAGGATTCTTAAATTAATTAGGAATTCGGGGCGGACCCCCAACAAATCCTCCCTCGGCTCGAATTCCCTAATACCTCAACCGATTTCGAGAATCTTACATTTTTCTCGGTCTTCATCGTCGTTGCTTCCCCATCTAAACACTAGATGTTCTTCTTATTCATCACCCTTTGTAGAATCAAGCTCTTTTCCTTATACATCTTGCAACTTCGCCCTCGTCCACCAAATCTGTACCCACGTGATGCCAACAAACTCAAAGACGACACATTCTTTGACGCATCTGGTACATATCCCACATTGAGAGCTTTCTTGATCGTACCATCATGGAGTTTAAGACGAACAGTTCCAACTCCGTGAACCTTCATCTTCTCATCATTTCCCACAATGATATTACCAAGATTTTCATCAGTGCATAAAGTCTCAAACATCGCTCGATCTCTACATATATGCATGGAAGCAGCAGAATCCATCACCCATTCTGATTTATTCTTCACTAAACCAGAAACGGTATCCTCACTCGCCATTAAAAACTCTCCATCCTGGATCACATGTGTAGAGTCCGCATCATCAACTTTGTTTTTTCCCTTCATCTGCTTAAAGGACTTCAGATCTTCTTTAAAGCTTGGACAGAACATTTGCACATGACCTGTTTCACCACAATAAAAGCACTCAACAGTGTTCATATCCTTCTTACTTGGCCGAGATTTACTTCTTCCTTGTAGGTCATTGCGACTGCGACTCCTCCCTCTTTCAGCACTTTGGATAGCTAAAACTGCCTCACTACTTTGAGAAACAGCATCCTTTGTCATCCTCTCATTATCTCTTAACGCTTTTAACATATCATCAAGCGTAAGAGTTGTCCTCCCTACTAACAGCGTCTACTTAAAATACTTGAAGGAACTCGGCAACGATGACAACAGCAACAGAGCTTGTTCCTCGTCTTTCATCGGTTCATCAACATTAGCCAGATGACATACTAGCTAATTAAAACAACTAATGTGATCTCCGAGATTACCTTCCTCATCCAGTTTTAAAGGGTACAACTCCATCTTCAAATTAAGTCGGTTGGTCAACGACTTCGACGCATAGATGCTTGCTAACTTGTCCACTATCTCCTTCGGTGTCGACTCCTTCAACACGTTATACCTCACCTCGGGTGCAAGTGCCAGCCTAATTGTACTCGCCGCTCTCTTCTAGATTTTCGCCCAATCTGTATCGCTCATCTTTTCTGGCTTCTTCTCCTCTAAGGCATCACCAAGTCCTTATTGAATTAACACATCCTTGTCTTCCCATCATACTTAGGTGCATCAATCCTTAGCGACTTTAGATCCTCCATTAAGCCAAGAAAATCAACTCAAGACCAACTAACAACGCGCAAACTACTTCGTGATTGCCTTCTCTTTAACGCCGAATCTACTTCTCGAACCCAAGCTCTTGATACCAGTTTGTTAGGATCACATCCACTATAGATCAACGTTATTCAAACACAATAACAAACACGAAAGTAAAAAACACAACAATTTAACGTGAAAACCCCTCAAGGGAGGGTAAAACCACAAATCCACTAAATATGAATGTATTACAAGATTGGAGTCACTCCCTCACTCAACACTCTTGAATACAATCACCTCACCTTGGTTACAAAAGCTCTCACTTGTGTATCGCACACAACTCTCTAACTTTTGTAATTCATCAAAACCCCTACAAATATCTATATTTATAGGCACCACAAATATTTTAATCCTATTCTATTTCAATTCTATTTGTGACAATTACCATCTTTTCTTATCTTGGATAGAAAACTTTTCACAATTAATATTCCTACCAAGAATAAGAATTACCTCAATTATCACAAAATAGAATTCTTCTCATAATAGGATTCTTAACTTAACGGACCCCAACACTATTTTCGTACAAATTTACTTATTTGTTCTCATATGAAATTATCAGTAACGAAATAAAAATCTTTAGTAATGTCTCTCGTCGAATTTACGTTATTCTTATTTCGATAAATTATGGAATGATTGACATTGTACTCTAAGCATTTTGCTTGTGACTAACTGGTTTGTTATGTAATTGATATTTTAGACTACTCATGTCTTACTTAGTTATCTCAAACATTTAGACATAATTTTTTTTTATAATTCAGTTGTACAACTTGGTATTTGGTTGCACATTGTATTTTGTGATTAGTCATTATCATTTTTTTATGAGTTGGCTAATTTAATTGGTTAATATTTTTTTACATTCAGGAACCTAATATTATTAATGAAAACAAATCAACCCAAAAATGTCAACTAAGCTCTTATTGTGTACCGTTAGTCATACATTAAATAAACCATAATACTAATACTGTTTTGCTTTTGTCAAATATCATCTTCTTAAAGGTTGTTTGGTTGACATGTAAATACATGGGTATTTGAAATACCTAGGAAGTGAGAAAAAATAAAGTTGTTTGGTTGTACGAACCATAGGCATTACAAATTACTTGGTAAGTATAAATACCTATAAAATGTGGGAAGTTACTTACCCACCTCCACCTAGGTAATCTACACTTCCCCTTCCCTCCTAAAAAATAGCTATAGACACATATGTGTATATCTGTATATATAGGTGTGTATATATACTACATCCCCTACAAGTTCCTGCATCTGACCAAACAAAAAATTTTACTTCCCAGGAACTTTATAAAGACAGGAAATAGAAATGATTATAGGAAGTTAGTACCTGTTATATACCAAACGAGCACTTAGGCTCAGCCAATATCTCCTTTATCTTTGCTTAGCTATTTTTGGAGCTTATATAGAAAGTGAAAGAAAAGAAATATTGATATGGGCTAAAAGTAAGCCCTAAAGACACATTTAATGTGGCATTAATTAGACCCGAAATGGTCCAAACGTGGGGCCCACCAGATGGGCCCAAACCCTATTTATAATATTAATTTCGTAATTAATATTAAGGGTAATAAACAGCTCAGCAAATAAGAGTCAAACAAGGATATTACTCTTGCCTGACGGACCAGCAATTGAGGAACATATTGCACAGCCCGAAAGCAAGCCCAAGATTAATTAAGTGGTCGATTGAACTTGGAGAATCTGACATCACGTATGAGCCTCGAATAGCCATTAAGGCCCAGGCATTGGCTGACTTCGTGGTTGAATGTACCATTGGCAACCAAGAAGTCGGGGGACAGGATATAGTAACCACCCCTTGAAATGAAGAAAAAGATGAAGAGCCTGTACCTGATCAGAATGAACATTGGGTGCTCTATTTTGAGGGAGCATCAAAAACAAAATCTAGTGGTGCAGGTTTAGTCTTGCAAAGGCCCGATTGGTTTACAGTCGAGTATGATTTAAAATTGGACTTTCCGACAACTAACAACGAAGCTGAGTATGAAGCCTTGATAGCCGGTTTAGGCTTGGCTAGAATAATGAGAGTCAAGAATCTCAAACTACGGCAAAGTACTTGAGAGTCGTGAAGGCCGTGATGACTGAGTTTGAGTGAATGGTATGAGAAGCACATTTCGAGAGAACAGAACGTTAAGGCTGATGCCCAATCTAAGTTTACTTCTTCTGAGATAGAGAACTACGCCGGAAGAGTTTACTTTCAGGTCTTGAAGGCCCCGTCTATTATTTCAAATTGATAGCACCAATTGATGTAAGCTGAAGGATAGACCCTCATAAAAGCTCACCCTGAGATTGGTTGGCTCCCTGATAATGCCTTGAAGGCACAGAAACTGTTAGTGAGAATGTTGAGATAAGAGGTCCTTTGTCATTCCTTACTTAATCTGGAATCTCAAATTACGATACAAATGTTTAGCCTTGATGGCCAAAAAGGCTGTCTGTCTCCAATCGAGATGGCCAAAAAGGTTGTCTGCCTCCAATCGAGTTCGTCGTTTGAGTTTAAGGACTTGAATCAAGAGCCGTCAATCGAATTCAAACCAAAGGAAGGTTGGAAACCTAGAATCAAGATAAAGGGTTGACAACCAGATAACAATGCAAACCAGACTTGAAGTCAAGTGCTCAGTGGAAAAGAAACTTCTTGAACGATCAAACGAGAAGCAAGACCTCCACCATATGAAACAAGGGGGGCAAGAACTAAAAAGCTTCATCACAAGCTCCACATCTTAGAACAAGAAAGAGAGATTAATTATGCCTTGAAAGGATGTATAGAACATATAAATGTCAAGGACGTGATTCAAGAACGAGACTCCAGGTATTACGAAAAGCTCCGAGAGGCACGACAAAGCGACCATGGAGCACCTGTCAGCCAACCTGGAGCGCCTGGCAGGCAACTAGGATCTCCTGGCAGCCGACCAGGTGCCATGAAGAAGGTCTGGCCGACCAGGATCTCCTGGCAGCCGACCAGGTGCCATGGAGAGGGTCTGGCCGACCAGGATCTCCTGGTAGCCGACCAGGTGCCACGGAGGGGCTTTAGCCGACCTCCCGGCACCTCCCGTCAGTTGGTTGGATCGTTTGATGGTTCTGTTGAAGGTTTCTCACTTTCCGGAACGAACATCGACCTCCAACTAAACGTCGTTCAAGCATCGATTAGCACCGTGTAGTGCCGTCTTATGCCATTCAACGTCGTTTAACATAGATTGAAAGGTCGTTTAAGTACTCCCAGGAAACTTGGAGCACCTGGCAAGCGAAAAAGGAGCACCTGGCAGGCAACCAGGATCTCCTGGCAGCCGACTAGGTGCCACAGAGAGGGTCTGGCCGACCATGATCTCCTTGCAGCCGACCAGGATCTCCTGGCAGGCAACCAGGATCTCCTGGCAGTCGACCAGGTGCCACGGAGGAGGTCTGGCCGACCAAGAGCATCCTTAGGCGACGTGGAGCATCCTCCAGCTGACCTGGTGCCACGAAGAGAGGTCCTCGCGCCGTTTGGGCCATATCTTGAGCTCCGGGTATCAGATTTGGGCGATCTTACAGTCCACGCGAAGGTCATGGAGTTTTCTACAACCTTTGAAGATCCCCAGCCGACCAGGATCTCCTGGCAGCCGACCAGCTGCCCAGGAAGGGGTCTGGCCGACCAGAAGCTCTCTTGTCAGCTGACCTCACGCTGTTTGGGCCATACCTTGAGCTCCGGGTATCAGATTTAGGCGATCTTACAGTCCACGCGAAGGTCATGGAGTTTTCTACAACCTTGGAAGGTCCCCAGCCGACCAGGATCTCCTGGCAGCCGACCAGCTGCCCAGGAAGGGGTCTGGCCGACCAGAAGCTCTCTTGTCAGCCGACCTCACGCTGTTTGGGCCATATCTTGAGCTCCGGGTATCAGATTTGGGCGATCTTACAGTCCACGCAAAGGTCATGGAGTTTTCTACTACCTTGGAAGGTCCCCAGCCGACCAGGATCTCCTGGTAGCCGAACAGGTGCCACAGGAAGGGGTCTGGCCGACCAGAAGTTCTATTGTCAGCCGACCTCACGCTGTTTGGGCCATATCTTGAGCTCCGGGTATCAGATTTGGGCGATCTTACAGTCCACGCAAAGGTCATGGAGTTTTCTACTACCTTGGAAGGTCCCCAGCCGACCAGGATCTCCTGGCAGCCGACCAGGTGCCACAGAGAGGGTCTGGCCGGCCAGGATCTCCTGGCAGCCGACCAGGATCTCCTGGCAGCCGACCAGGAGCACCTGGCAGCCGACCAGGAGCCACGGAGAGGCTCCACCTGACTTCCTGGTACCCATCTTGGCACCTCCCATCGTTTGATTGGATCGTTTGATGGTTCTGTTGAAGGTTTCTTACTTTCCGTGACAAACATCGACCTTCAACTTAGCGCCGTATAGAGTCGAATTAGCACCATATAGTGCCGTTTTATGCCATTTAACGTCGTTTAACAAACATTGAAACGTCGTTTAAGCATCGTGTGACATCATTAAAGTCAACATGGATCTCCCGTCAATCTGCAGGCGATCAAGAAGCACCTGGCAGGCAATCAAGAAGCACCTGGCAGGCGATCAAGAAGCACCTGGCAGGCAACCAGAAGCACCTGGCAGGCAACCAGGATCTCCTGGCAGCCGACCAGGTGCCACAGAGGGGGTCTGGCCGACCAGGATCTCCTGGCAGCCGACCAGGATCTCTTGACAGCCGACCAGGATCACCTGGCAGCCGACCAGGATCTCCTAGCAACCGACCAGGATCTCCTGGCAACCGACCAGGATCTCCTGGCAGCCGACCAGGAGCACCTGGCAGCTGACCAGGACCCTTGTCGGCTGACTAGCTGCCCGGAAGAGGCTGCAGTTGTCCCGAATCTCCTCCGATTAGCACCGTTAGTGCCAATAGCAACGTTAGTGCCGATAAGCACCGATTAAGTGCCGATTAGCACCGTTAGTGCCGATAGCACCGTTAGTGCCGATAAGCACCGATTAAGTACCGATTAGCACCGTTAGTGCCGATAGCACCGTCAGTGCCGATAAGCACCGATTAAGTGCCGATAAGCACCGTTAGTGCCGATAAGCACCGAATAAGTGCCGATAAGCACCGTTAGTGCCGATAGCACCAGTAATGTCGTTAGCACCGACAATGTCTTCTAGCACCGTTCAGTGTCGTTTAATGCCGGTTGGCGTCACTTAAACGTTGTTTAAGTGTCGTTTAAGGCTAGTTAGTACCGTTTAGTGCCGTTTTATGCCGTTCAACGTCGTTTAAACATTGTTTAAATGTCGTTAAGGCTGATTAGTGCCGATTAGCATCGAATTAACATTGTCGTGAACGCGTCGGTCGCTCCACGCTTTACATAAAGACAATACTCGTGAAACACTAGTGTACAAAGATGAACCCTGACCCAAGTCTCGAAAAAGACCGTTAAAACTTCAAGGAAAACCTGATCAGTTTTCCTAGAAGTTGGGGGCAAATGATATGGGCTAAAAGTAAGCCCTAAAGACACATTTAATGTGGCATTAATTAGACCCGGAATGGTCCAAACGTGGAGCCCACCAGATGGGCCCAAACCCTATTTATAATATTAATTTCGTAATTAATATTAAGGGTAATAAACAGCTCAGCAAATAAGAGTCAAACAAGGATATTACTCTTGCCTGACTTAGCCTCCAAGATACATATTTCAACATGGAAACTGATTCCTATAAGGAAGAGATCTAGAACCTTCCTCAAGGAAGACTTGTCCACCAAGTCTCTAACTCCTACCATAATTCTAGGGCTTCTCAGCCTATATAAAGGGTCTAACCCCTCATCTCAGAACAACGTTTTTGGGCAGAGCTCAATACGTCACTACGTTTTGACTTAATCCTCGAATAAGGACATACAAGCCACTGCGTGCTAGGTGAGCTCTCGCCGCCATAGCCTCGAGGGCACCATCACCTAGAACTACGTCTTGGCTTGATTCTCAATAACGAGATACGTAGGCACTCTGTGAGGACCGATCAGTCTCGTAACACGGAAACAGCCATTAAAGCTCGAAGCTCAAACTCCCTTAGCATTAAATACACATAAACCCTAACCGCAATATTCGTAACCTAGTTTTTATTCCACAACAAATATTTACATAATTGAAAAATGATTGAGTTGAAATTTATTGAATTTTAACAATACACGTTACCGCTGTCCGCTAATGTCACTAGCAAGTAGCAAGTCCAGCACTAGACCACGGAATTAGACTCCAAACTTCGGCATTGTTTATCTCCAACATTGTTTGGAATTTGGAGATCTCCATATATCAAGTTCACGTGAAATTTTATAATTCCATCAAAATCTTAGAAACAATGAACTAAATTATATACTTCCTCGTCCCAAAATATATATCCTTTTTATAAAAATTACACATATTAATTTTTTTAACTAATACTTTGAAAATTGAGAATAGTACTCCCTCCGTCCAAAAATACGCATTATTTTGACTTTTTATGCGTATTTTAACGTTCATAAAAATGATAGTTCCTCATATTATTTTTATTTTTTTTTGAGAATTAAACTTTAAATATCAAATTTTAATTCAAAAAAGGAAATTTCGAAAAATAACATGCGGAGCTATGATTTTTATTCACCTTAAAATACGTGTAAAAATTCAAAGGAACATATATTTTAGTACATGGGTGTATTAAATTTGAAAAAAGTCAAAATTTAAAGATAATAAATGTAGGAATAATTTTGAAAAATTATCCTTAAATTTGTATTAAAATAAGAGAGGTACATGTACTATGGGACAAATTTTTTTTCAAAACTAACATGTACATAAAGGAAATACTTCATTTCAATCACCTCTCGTACATTTTAGAATTCATTTTTGTGCCAAACTAGCAAGTTTCCATAAAATATAAATCACTTTGATTATATTTCTACCAAAGTTATTTTGTTAGAGCATGTTTGGGGGATAAGTCGTTAGCTACAAGTTTAGATGGTATGCTTTAAATAAAAATTATATATAAATTATAAAAAGTTGCTCACTCCAACTAGGGTTCATTTAGTTTCATGAGTCGAGTCACTCGTTTAGCTAAACCAACTTATTTAAACGAGTTGAGCGAACCGATTCGTGTAAAATTACACTTAAACGAGCCTAATCAAGTCAAGTCGAGTCGGCTCGTTTAGTTAAATGAATACTGTCTTGTGTTCGAACTCGGCTCATTAACAAGTTTGAGCCGAGCTGAACCTTGTTAAACGAGTTCGAGCCGAGCGAGTTCGCAAGCTGTCCGACTCGAATTAGAACCCTAATTCCAACTGTAAATCTCTCTTTTCTATAATTTTATCCAACATAATTATATTGACTATATTATTTATAATAAAATAACATATCATCCATTATCATATTGACAATATATACTCTATTTATAAAAGCTTATAATTATAACACCATATTCTTTTTAAAATATAACAAATCATTAAAATCAAATTTATCGGAGCACACCACCTTATAAATTCAACAAATTTTGCATATATTATTTTAATCAACAATTCTAATCAACATGCTCTTAGTAGATAACAACGCAATCATTCAATGACAATAACGTATTTCATATTATCCGATTCTTACTTACCCAAAATTTATTAAATAATAAAAAAAATTTATTAGATCATAATGATATTCCAAACCAAATGATGTCTAATAAAGAACCAATTATCTATATAATCCAATCATATCAAGAATATTTAATGAAATGAATTTAAACAAATACCACTATTTAAAATTTGAAAAAGGCTAGAGTTTCCAAATTCGTTGCCGAATTTATTTCCAAATGCCACGTGTCAAAATATTATTGGTACTAATTCAAATAATAATGATGGACCTCGCTACATTCACATAAATTTCACCAATTAAAATTTCTCAAAATACCACTTCAGTCATACCACGTTATTCGGGAACTTAATTTGGAAATACTTTCGAACGTAGCATTACTTTACTACCTTCGTCTCAATTTATATGATAGTTTGATTTTTTCACAATATCTTTAGGTGTTCGAGATTTTTGTATAAAATATAAAAATCGAAATTTTTTATTTACAATTACTTCAATCCAACACATTAAAATAAAATTTTATTTATAATTACTTCAATCGAACACGTGAGATGGTCAAAAGATCGTACTAAATGGGAGGAAGGAATTAAGTATAATTTACCATAACCATGTTTAAAGTTGGTACTTATCATTCAAATTCAAGAATTCCGGCTATGACTTGGCTTTCACTTGCCAACTCTTTTTTTTTTTTTTTTTCCAACTCTTTTAGTTAATTACACACTAGCATTTTGCCCGTACTTCGTACACGGCATCTTATTTATTTTAAAATGACAATAGCAAAAATTTTACAAATTTGATTATTTTTTTAGAAAGATATTCTATGCATTTATATAAATATTGAATTCTTAAAAAAATATTCTATACAGTTATATAAATATTTAATAAAATAGTGATATGCTAAAATTTATATAAAAAGAGTAGCATACAAATCTATTTTGACAATATTGTCAATTTATTTAATCCATCAAAATATGCAATAAAAGAAATAAATATTTTTACAAATATTGTTCTCCAATTGAAAACAATAATATATTGTTTTCATTATTCAAATGGTTAAATGATAATCCCTTCAACCGCAATGGCTCCAAATCATTAAACCTGAAACATTATTTTTTTAAAAATTTGAGAAAAAGAAGAAAATAATAATAGTCTATTAAAATTATCAAGAATTTAAAATTAAACCTGGTTTTGTTTTTTGCTTTGGTTGCTTGCTGATGAATTACTTGATGATTTCCTTGTTCCCGGTGTCTCTGTTCCCGGTGTGTTGGTAATCATTTTACTTAAATACTTTGAAAGTGATGGGTAGCCTCACTCTCTTGTGAATTGAACCCCCTGTAAGAAAACAATAATACATAATTAAAATAATTAAATGCGAATATTTTAGATTATATTTTCCATTATGTTTATATATGAGTAACATATATCATCTAGATTGATCGTGCCATGAAGTTGAGATTCTGAATCAAGGTTAGATACTTGTTGACGAAGATCAGATGCATAAAAAATGTCAGAATTATTCAAAATGTTTTCTTCATTCAGAAGTATGGTGAAGGTAAATTCTTTCCCAACAACGAACTTCTGGAATATGCTAATATTTGAATGCCCTTTTGTATTGTTTAAAGTATAATAATAGCGGAACTAACCTCCGAAGCAGTTGATGTGAGGTAGAGCCTGAGTACTACATCTATGTGCAATACCTCCTTTTCATATTTTTATTTTTTCCATTTTTAATTCTATCAAGAATTTACTCGAAAGTTTATTGTCTGACAAAGAGCCAAAGATAATATTTGAAGAAAATGTACAAATATGTTCTGTTTGCCAATGTCTGATGTACCGTATATGAAATATAGGCATGAAAATATAGGCAACACCATTAGAAAGGAGTCACAGCAAGTATTGTGGCAATACTTCACATTGCCTGACTTACATTCATAAAGATCGTAACTAAATTGTCAGTTTTAATTTTAACCAGAGAGAACAAATGAGATACATGTAACTTAATATTTAAAAGGCCCTATCAGATACATTGTAGATAGGCTGATTCCTCTCCTATAATATAGGCTGATTCCTCTCCTGTAATATCCAAGCTCTATGTACTAAATCTACGACCTTCTTCACTTTTTAAGCTAGAAACAGAAATAGAGAGCAAGAAACTTAGAATACATTTGATTAAGATAGCACAAATCATAGAGATTGTAGGTATTTGCAGAAGGTATCTAATTCAATCTATAGATTATTGCCTTTTGTAACATAAAAAAATTCAGGGACTACTTTGTGAATTTATTGCTTATTACAAGTTTTTCATAATCATAATCTACAAACAATATTATTTTCCCCTTTACTTGCATTTTGTTTTTTTTTCCTTCAAACCTTTCGATATGTGAAAAATATTATGATAAATGGACTCATTAAGTTTTTTACCTGCAGAAATTACTCATAAGCAAATGAACTTGTGTATTTTATTTTTGTGTCCTTGATGAGTTGATGTCTAAATTCTGGAGCATTTATACTTTAACCAATAAGAAAGGAAATTCAAATCACTAAACATGACCAACTCAATGTACGATCATTTTTATTCATGAGTTCATTACATATTTCAGCTATAACAGGGGAGAATGATACTAAATTATGTTTCTGAGTACTTAAAGAATGGTGTAATTTCTTTAATGTTGTTTGTATAAGTAGATGAAATATATAAAACAAAGAATAGATTAAGGTCATCAGAAATTGGAAAAACCTTACAGTAAATGATGGAAAAAAATCCTGGCTATCCATGTAGAAGTTCCTTGCATATAAACCCACAATTTATTATATTAGCAAAAAGTTCACATAAATGAACAATAGTGTTAATAGATTAAAACAAATAACAAAAATATAATATAATTTTTTATGTACAGTACATACTAACATGTACAGTACCTTATTTTTAGATCCTAAATATGTACCCTTAATTAGCATTGGGCAAATTGCAGAAGACTTCCTGATAAACAACATTTGCAGTAATGTTTGTAGCTCTTCCCGTGTCGTCGTCAATTAATATTTACAACCTAGAAGATGTAATTCTGGACACCGCATCATACAATTGACCATGTGTGAATACAGCTCTTGTCAAGTATAATCCGACTTTATCCAATGAATGGGTTACGAAAGATCGTTTAACTCGAAAGAAAGTATAGACTTACATTTGACTTAATCCTTTTATAGCTAAGTTAAAGTGCATTTATATGGTTGACAATATAAACCGCAACACAGATTAGGATTGAGTAGACCGTGTTACCTATGAGAGAGCTAGATTAATGCGACAAATTGTTAGCTCATTATCTGTTAATGATATGGTCCTTATAGCCTGCAATAGCAATCACCTCCGATTTCACAATTAAGTTAAAACTGATTTGATATTAACATACCAAATGAAATGTGGACAGAAACGCAAAAAGCCGTACATTTTTTCAGTTAACAAAGTAGTTGTTTCTAGCATAAACTTGGAATTAAACACGACTATCAATTAGAATATTAACTGGATTGCTAAATTTAATTGTTCATAGTACTCAACTTGAGATACCATTTCTTTCAGATTTGTAGTAGAATTTTAGGCTTTATCCAACAGGTAATTTGAACTACCAACTAAAGGGAAATTTCTTACAACGATACCATTACCTCCAGAGTTTTCTTTTATAACCACCGCAGTTGGCTAATGAAAGACGAAACAATATATATTTTATCAGGTGCTTTATAAAGTGAGAGTTTCATACCAGTTACACATACAAATTAAAACTTGGTGCCATTTTAATTGTAGTGGAGTTACATTAGAAATCTTAATCCTTCAAGTGCTAGAATCTCAACTAAATATTAGAAAAACCTTGCCTTCCCAAATTGAAGGAGTGCAGTGAAGAAACTTTTCTCTTCTTCATGTGTCAAAGCATCTAATACATGCCTGTATTTATTTTCTGTTGAATCAGAAACTTTAATGCAGGTCATATGTTCTAATTACACTAAAGTAATTAGCAATTTTACAACAAAAAGTAAGAAGCACATGAACTATATACACTTGTGTACATGAGAAGTCACATGTTCACACGAAAAAGAAGAGGTTATACTTACAATAGAATTCCCGTCGTCAAACAAATCTTCATTAGTATAGGGATTCATTCTGCAATTGAATCAAGCAGGTGACTCCATTACATTTATGTCCACACAGATCCTATATCTCAAAAATGTAGCCTGTTAAACAAATGTTCCTATTCCCTTTTGTTTTTCCTATTCAACTTCTTCAGTAATCAAGTCAACTGTAGGTGTAAATAATGAGATATACATAAGTTTTTAAGATAATAACATACCCGACCATATCTATCAAAGACACTAATTTTGGGATGTCCTCCGATTGCAAGAACATGAGAACAATATGCGTCAGAAGTTATAAATGCATCTAATTTATTTTCCCGCATTATCTTCTCGTATCTGCTGTTAAGTTTCTTCAAATTCATTATATTTTTTACACGTGCAATCTATAATTTATGACGAATAACCAACTAAAATTATAACGTGCTTCATGTTCTACTCTTTATCCCTTACAATTTCATAGTTGGGCACGACATATATCCGTGTGTATATTTAATTACTCGAAAATTTTATCACAATACTTTTAGTCTTAAGGATTCCTAATCGAAATCTAATAATCATGTATTAAACCTGCAAACTCCCACTCAACATAGCTGACTACTTTAGCTTGGTTGCTCGAGATTACTTTGAAGGACATTTTTCCACTGTTTAAGTCTTCCATAAGTTCAAAGAGGCTTGCAGGATCCGTGGCGATGCTCTCTGTATCAAGATCAAGCTCAAAGTCCTGCTACTTAAAAAATTTACAGCCTATAATCTAATATCTGAAAAAGATTTGGCATATGACATAAAAGAAGAAATTAACATCTTTTGTGCAATCACAAACAATATTGTGAATACTGAAGCACTGACCTCAAGTTTGATAGCCAATTTTATCATGCATGCTTCTTGCAGCTTTCATGACGTCCTTTTCGACATCATATACACTGGTGGCATAAGCTACCCAACCGGATGTACTATTACGCACACAGAACATGGAGCTGCTATTGACAAAGAAAAAGTGAATATGGCAATGTGAAAACAATCAAACCGCAAACAATCAAGTAAGCATATCCTATAAGAAAAAGTCAGAAAGCATAAATAAGAATACAATAAAGTGTTTGTTGATTTGATTTGCTCTTATTTTAGTAGTTAGTGAACATCAAAATAAGTGTAATGTGTGGTTGGTTACTTATATAACCACTGTTATTATAACATTATCTAAAAAGAAAGCATGGAGTCCGTTGTGCCCTGCTAGCCTCCGCCTACCACTCACTGTGCTTGCAGGTGCAGCAGATGTACTTACCGCCTCCTGCTTTGCCTACCAGAGGGTCTTGAGCTTCGTTGTGCTGCACAGCCCCTGCAGGGCCAGACAGGGTGAGAGAGATATGGAAAACACAGCCCCTGCGGGGCCAGACAGGGTGAGAGAGATATGGAAGACTGACTCGAGTAAGTCACTAAACACTAACTTCATTCAAATCAAACTCAAGATTCCAAATACCCGATCAAGACTAAAATCTGAACTTGAATTTCGATTCCTTTTTAAACTGAAAATGATCAAAACTAAAATCACGAAACCATAAAACTTGAAAGTAACGATTCTCACAGCAAGATTCATAAATCCATTTTTTTTAGCCCAATCAGCACACTTAGCACACACTTAGCAGACTCACTGAAATGTTTAATAAATAAATCATTCTTCAAGTATGAGGCATGTGCCTTGTGTTTTTTCATCTTTAGTGTTTTTGGCAGTTTTTTTTTGATTTTGTAATAATATTATGAAACAGTATGTGTAGCGTGTGTGTACTTAAATAAAAAGATAAAAATTTCACATACTATTATCAGTTGGCCCATTCAGTAAAGTTTAAGTATTCCACAAAAGAGTGATAGCCATAACGATACTATACACATATTGCCCAAAATCTCAACAAACATTAGTAAAACAAACCTCTAAATAAGTCTTCTAATTACACATAGCAAAAATTATAAGAAAAAAAAAGTTTTCAATCCCGCAAGAAACAAAGAAATCCATTAGCAAACTACAAATACATTACAAATTCACAACAGAAACCATCCAAAACAAACTGCTAATCAATTCTCTTCTAATTACACATAGCAAAAATTATAAGAAAAAAAAGTTTTCAATCCCGCAAGAAACAAAGAGCGAATGATGGTCTCGTTCCCTCACCACACTATCAGCAGAGATAACTATTAATCTCCCATTTGTTCACAGCATAAAAACTCCACCATCAAACATAACCGCAGTAAAATAACTAAATACGTAAACAATTATACAAATATACACACATAGACCTCAACTTCCAAACCAGCAAAGAACTTAAATTCCATAACACATTCATTCTGAAATTTAATTATATAAGATGAATATTATTTTTAATTGATAAGTTACATAAAAAAACGTATACCTGAGATGCGGAAATAGCTGAGATGCTGAAACCGAATTCTGAAAGAAGGGGAGAAAGATAGTTTCATTGAATATATATAGATGTATGATATTATGTCTGTTGCACAGCTGCAAGAGATTTGAGAATCGAGTATTTGGGATTCACCTGGAATGGGTCGACATGGCAACAGAAGAAAAATACCCGAATACCTCTATATTGATTAAAACATGGATATCACCCGATCAAAAAGTAAAAGGACTAAAAAGCCTATGTAAAAAAATTGGATAATATTGATTTTAAAGGGTAATTGGTGTAATTTAAAAGTAAAAGGACTAAAAAACCTATGTAAAAAAATTGGATAATATTGATTTCAAAGGGTAATTGGTGTAATTTGATTAAATCCTTCACTAAGCATCATTAAGAATATATTGATACGCTACTGTACATAACGTATGTATGCATCGTTTACACTTGCACATCCATTCAAGCCTATCTAGTTTTCTCAGCCAAAACTCTCTTCAAACTCAACACTGCTCTACAACTATCAAAATCCAGAAATTGAAAAAATGAATGAAATGGGCCCCAACCCCGCCAACTCATCGCTGTTCACTCCACTGTCTTTCTTAGAAAGAGCCACCGTCGTTTACGGTGACACACCTTCTCTGATCTACAACACAACCACCTACACTTGGTCACAAACTCACCGCCGTTGTCTCCAGCTAGCATCCTTAATATCATCACTATCTATTTCTCGTGGTGACGTCGTTTCTATACTCGCTCCAAACATTCCCGCCATGTTTTTACAACTTGTATATATTCAGAATTAAGCAATTGAAGTAACAATCTCCATTAACAAAGCTTACAACAAATATGGAGCAACTGTGTTTATCATATTGAAGAAGACAACAATATCTCTTTTACAGAATGAAGAAGAAATGAATACAAAAGGAACTAACTCAGCCTCACAGATAGATTCACAAGAGTATATAAAATGTTTCATACTGTAACAAACTCTAACAAACTCGCCAGCCTGTCTTGACAACTTGTTTGACAACTTGACACTCAGAGTTTGCCAGCTTGGCACTCCCAGTCAGCACCTTCTTGACTCTTACTATCTTTATCAACAGCCCCCTCAAGTTAGGAGTGAAGGAACCTCTGCAAACTCCTAACTTGGACAGTAGAAAATGAAGTTGAGAGGAAGACAGAGCCTTTGTAAAGACATCCACAGGTTGATCATGAGTAGAAATATGATGAGTAGAGATCAGACCAGAAGTAAGTTTTTGTCGTACAAGATGACAATCGATTTCGATATGTTTTGTACGCTCATGAAAAACAGGATTAGAGGCAATATACAATGTGGATTGATTATCACAAAATAGAGGGATAGGAGTGAGATTAGAAACTTGTAGCTCAGTAAGAAGAGAGACAAGCCAAGTAATCTCACAAGCAGTATCAGCCAAACTCCTGTATTCTGCTTCAGCAGATGATCTAGAAACTACCTGTTGTTTCTTGCATTTCCAAGCAACTAATGTACCACCAAAGGTAACACAATAATCTGTGAGAGACAATCTAGACTGTTTGCAGCCTCCCCAATCAGCATCACAGAAGGCATTTAACACAGGATTGACATTTGCTGCATAAAACAAACCTTGATCCAAAGTATGATGAAGATAACGAACTATTTTAAGTGCAGCATGCCAATGTACAGAGCGAGGAGAATGCATATATTGAGCTAAAACATGTACAGCAGAGGACAAATCTGGTCTGGATATAGTAAGATATATTAACTTTCCCACCAAACGTCTATAGGCTGTAATGTCATGAAGCAAAGGACTATCAGAGTCATAAAGTAAATCATGATGTTGATTCATTGGGACAACAGTAGATTTAAGACTCAAATGATCAAAGTCCTTCAGAATATCAGTAGTATACTTTGTCTGTGCCATAAAGATACCCAAGTCACTTCTGGTAACCTGAATTCCTAAGAAGTAGTTTAAAGATCCAAGATCCTTAATCTTGAAGTGAGTACTGAGAAAGTCAGTGATATGTTGCATTAAAAACTCATCATTTCCTGTCCTAACCATATCATCAACATAGATCAAAAGATAGACCAAAGCAGCTCCCTTAGAATAAACAAACAGACTAGGATCACCCACTGTTTGAGTAAAGCCAAAAGAGAGCAAGGCAGAGGATAAAGCAATGAACCACTGCCTAGGTGCTTGTTTCAACCCATACAAAGACTTCAACAATCGATAAACTAATTTCTGACCTGAGTATTTCTGCAAAATATGAGCAGGAATAGTATAGCCTGAAGGACAGACCATATAAACTTCTTCATCCAATTGACCATGAAGAAAAGCATTAGTCACATCTAGTTGTGTTAAAACCATTCATAGCAGATAGAGCTAACAAGAGACGAAATGAAGTCATTTTAGTCACAGGTGCAAACGTTTCAAAATAATCCATATTTTAAGTTTGAGTGAACCCTTTGGCAACAAGTCTTGCCTTATACCTATCTACCTGTCCATCAGCCTTGTATTTGACTTTATAAAGCCATCGACAGTCAACAGCCTTTTTATTTTCAGGTAGAGGTACAATTTCCCAGGTTTCATTAGCCTCAAGTGCAGCTAATTCTACATTCATAGGTTCACACCACTCCGGTATAGTTACAGCTTGTTTATAATGCTGTGGTTCAACAATTGCAGCAGCAGCAAAACACTCTTGAAGATTTTCAACAGTAATAGAACTAGAAGCCATATGAGTAGGCAATCCAGTGAAATCTTGAAATTTTGATGGTATTTGTCTAACTCTCTGAGGTCGAGAAGTAGGCACAACAGGGGGAATGACTGGTACTGATTCAGATAGTGATTCAACAATTACTGTCTCAGAATTATCAGACATAGATGCCTCAGATATAGGATTCTCAGAAACACTCTCAGAAACACTATCAGTAATACTATCTGAAGTAACTTGATCAAATGAACATTGAAGAGGATCATCTTCCATAGAATTAGAAGAAGTGACAGGAAACAACAGCTGAGGAGGTTGTGTTTGAATAGATTTGAAGGGAAAAATATTTTCAAGAAAATTAACATCTCGAGAGACAAACATTTGCTTAGTATCCAAGTCTAAGACCTTGTAACCCTTCTTGGCATAAGGGTAACCAAGAAAAACACCCTTTATAGCTCTAGGAGCAAATTTATCACTAGATTGAGGTACCACAGTAGCATAGCATAATGATCCAAACACCCTCAACAGATCATAATCAGGAGCACATTTAAACAAAATATGATATGGACTAAGACCATTTAGAACCTTTGTTGGAGTTCTGTTGATTATATAAACAGCTGTGAGCAAGCAATCACCCCAAAAAGTAACAGGTAAACCAGCATGAAATCGTAAAGCTCTGGCACAATTTAACAGATGTCTATGCTTTCTTTCAACCAAGCCATTCTGCTGAGGGGTATACACACAACTAGTTTGATGAATAATTCCCAGAGTAGCTAAGTGAGTAGTAACAGACTTATTCATAAACTCGGTACCATTATCAGTTCTCAACACCTTAATAGTAGTGTTAAACTGATTTTGAATTAAAGCAATAAAATCTTTGAGCAAACCAGGAACAACTGTTTTATTAGATATCAAATAAACCCAAGTACATCTTGATTTATCATCTACTAGGGTTAAAAACATATTACAATTGCCATGTGTCTTAAAACGATAAGGACCCCAAAGGTCAGCATGAACCAGGTCAAACAAATTTTCACTCACTTGAGTATGAGTAGGAAAACTATGTCTAGATTGTTTAGCTAGATAACAGCTATCACAAACATCTAGAATGTTACTAGTACAGCTGATAGGTAGAAGTTTAACTACATGTGCTGGAGCATGACCTAACCTGGCATGCCAAACATCTAGTGATGAGACCTTTGCATTAAAAACCAACTGATCCTGAACCTCTGTTGAAGTAACTAAGTGAGAACTAGAATGATTATTAGCATCAATCACAGCATCTGTAGTTGTCAGCATATACAATCCACCTTCCTCTTTACCAAGTTCTAAATTCTTCTTCCATGACTGACCCTGAAGATAGCATTTATCAGCTAAAAAGATAACTTGAGAGGAAGTATCTTGTAACAACTTGGACACAGACAACAGATTGTAAGCAAAAGATGGTACATATAACACTTGAGGTAAAACAATCTGTGAATTAAGCACCATCTTGCCAACATGAGTAACCACAGAAGTAGCACCATTTGGTAGCTGAAGTGTAGCATGACAAGATTGTACATCTTGCAGCAAAGACAAATGAGGGGTAATATGATCTGTGGCCCCTGTGTCTATAATCCACTTGCACTTAGGTAGATCAGTTTGAACAGCATATACTCTACTAACAGAAGGATGTAGAATACCTGATACTTGAATTGTATTAGCAGAAAACATAGGATTCTAAGTTGGAACAGTTGCTGGAACAGTGGCTGTATTAGCAGGAGAATTAGACATATTCTTTTGAAGCAGCTGAATCAGTTGTTGACATTGAGACTCAGTCAAAGGCAATTGAGAAGGAGACATCTGAACTCCTACACCAGTGCTTTCAGAAGTATCAATCTGAGATACATTGGCAGTACTATCAGTCTGCACATTAGCAATCACAGAGTTTCTTGAATTAAGAAACCTAGGTTTTGGCTTTGGCTTGCCAAACAACTTGTGCCAGCTAGGATAACCATGAATGCAATAGCATTTATCCTTGAGATGACCAGTCATATGACAGAAGTCACAAACAATAGATGCATCTGAGCTCTTTCTCTGAGCAAATTTGGACTGAGGTTTCTGATGAACAGACATATTCTTAACAACCATTGCCATATTATCAGATGTTACAGCAGAACTACTCACTCCTCTTTGACTCTCTTCTTGAAGTAAGATAGCATATGTCTGACTAAGATTAGGCAGAGGCTTCATCATAAGAATTTGACCTCTAACAGCAGTAAAGGAGTCATTTAATCCCATAAGAAACTGTGTGATCTGAATATTCTGCTCAAGCTTAGCTAGCTTAGTATTCACAGAGCATGTACATTGAGTACATGTACAGCGAGGTTTTGTAATCAAACTCTCCAATTCATCATGAACAGTTCGGAATTTAGTAAAATAAGCAGAGATGGATAAAGATCCTTGAGTGAGATATGATATCTCTTTCCTCAGATTAATCAATTTTGGAACATTACTTTGTGCATAACGCACCTCTAAATCCAACCAGATTTCTCTTGCAGACTGCAGATACAAAATACTGTTTCGAATATCAATTGACATAGAATTGAGTAACCACGATGTAACCATATTGTTACAACGCAACAAGTGAACAAACAAAACAGAATTTGTAGCAGGCTTAACATATGATCCATCAACAAATCCTAATTTTAAATTTGAAGCTAAAACAATTTCCATAGATCTCTGCCAGTGATTATAGTTGTTTTCACTTAATGTGACAGTTGTGATTTGCATACCGGGATTATCAGACGGATGCAAATAGTAAGGATGATTTGAATCAATAGTATTAGAGACAACTGTATTGCCTATCATTGCAGATGAATATTATGCTATTGTCGTCATTAACAACAAATTGGAGTAGAAATGACTTACAAATCTGAAGAGAAATACACAGAGATCAACTATTGAGAAAATGAATGATATCGGAGAAGATGAACACTTATCATCAGAGATGATAACACTTGTCGGAGATGATAACAGATACGTTGATGACGATCATATTAAGAAGCGGAAACTGAAGATAACCTGGCTCTGATAGCATGTTACAACTTGTATAGATTCAGAATTAAGCAATTGAAGTAACAATCTCCATTAAAAAAGCTTGCAACAAATATGGAGCAACTGTGTTTATCATATTGAAGAAGAATATCTCTTTTACAGAATGAAGAAGAAATGAATACAAAAGGAACTAACTCAGCCTCACAGATAGATTCACAAGAGTATATAAAATGTTTCAAACTCTAACAAACTCGCCAACCTGTCTTGACAACTTGTTTGACAACTTGACACTCAGAGTTTGCCAGCTTGGCACTCCCAGTCAACACATTCTTGACTCTTACTATCTTTATCAACACATGTACGAGCTTCACTTCGCAGTTCTTATGTCCGGATCTGTGCTGAACTGCATCAACACTCGTCTCGATGCACGGACGATCTCGATTCTGCTCAAACACTCAGAATCGAAACTATTGTTCGTTGATCATCAAATTGCTTCAGTAGCTTTCGAAGCAGTTGTTAGGACCAAACTCAACACGCAAGTGCACGTGATCTCAAGTAATACAGATAGCAAATAAGATTCGTTCCTACAGGGACTCGTTGTATTGTCTAGTTAATTCACTCACCGATGTATGATTATGATTAGATGCTAAGACAGATTAGCAATTGGATTTTTGTTTTCACTAC
Source organism: Saposhnikovia divaricata (assembly GCA_036435485.1). NCBI lineage: Eukaryota > Viridiplantae > Streptophyta > Magnoliopsida > Apiales > Apiaceae > Saposhnikovia > Saposhnikovia divaricata. Next base: position 22,529,851 of record JAZHRN010000131.1, read on the forward strand.
AATTATTCTAAGATTTTTAACTAATTATCAACTACTTGAACTGAGAATTATGTCGGATTACTTATGCAAATAATACATTGGATTTTAACTTCATTATACAATCCATCTATAGTCTCCAATTCTCTAGCCTTTTCATGTGATTTATTAATACCTGATCGAACACACAAAATTGATATAAGCCAACCTTCGTTGCACAGATACCATCCTAAATAATATCCACAATAAAGATAGAAATCACTTAGTCTCCCAACTATGCTTAATCCCTATATGTCTATAAAGATTGAAACATAATGGTTGAAGTACAAACATTCAATTGATCACATAGTCGTCATAAAACGGTTAGAGTTACGACACTAATTATGAATGATATTCTCACGCATAAACCTGTGCTAGCATGGCAAGTTCTAAACCCTTATATCCACTTTCGCTTCAATAAAAATTAACACACAATTACAGGAGTTAGCTACTCTCCTATAACTAATTAAATCAACCATGATAGGATATCACATCAATCACACTATAGGCATCGAGAAGATTTAACAAATAAATTTCATGAATAAATCCGCTAAAACCCCATGACAACGAATTAGTTCATAATCAAACTAATCGTCACCATGGGTTCCAATGTAAACATGATAGAAGAAAACGAATAATAACTGAAATAAATATCAAGGGTTCTAAAGAATACACCCGAACCAAGCATCCACAACTAGAAAAATACAAGAATAAATTAAAATCTATCCTCTTCCTCCTTCTTCGTGCTTCAAAAACTTCGTAGATAAATACGTGGTCTCCCTCCCTATTCTAGGGTTTTTTTCTTCCTTTATATAGGCCTCCAGGTGCAAGTAGTTTGTAGGGAATTTTATTTTTTACTTCATCTCGAAAAATCAGCAAATCAGGAATTTTCGTCAGACCAAACGGCGCTGCCGTGCCACTTCTGTGTATGAAAACGGCGCTGCCGCGCCACATCTATGCTGATTCCCCCCAGCGTTGCCGCGCCATCCACAAGCTCTAACACGGCGCTGCCGCGCCTTGCCTTCTGTCCAGCACATTGAATTTTTCCCTTTTCTTCGTTATAACACCGATTTGTGCTCCGATTGCTCCGCTTCATTCCTTTAACACCTGTGATTGATATTCCTGCACAATACCCTTAAAAGAGATCAAAAATACCACAACTCGAGTACAAGCATTCATTTTAAGCCAAATGGAAACATTTTAAGTGAATAAAATATCCACTCATCACACCCCCAAACTTAAACCGATGCTTGTCCTCAAGCATAAACAGACAAATTATTTACAACTAACTATTACCACTTCCGTAGGTGATCACGGTTGCATTTGGCATATGCAACAAGCCCTTTAAACCCCTAGCCAGCCCTAGTGGACGAGTAAGGTCTCGTGAGGGCCTATAGCGAATGTACCCACAAAATCCGATCTATAATGCAACTAACAATGCAACTAACTATATGTATGCAACTACATGAAAAATGCAAGGATCCCCTTTAAACTCACCAAAACCAACTAACAAGCAAATATCTCAAAGAATGCAACTAATCCAAATAGAGCTCGACTAAGTCCCGTATACTAACAATACATGAACAGAAACGTGCGTGTGTGCGATGCTCATCAGAAATACTCCCAAAACTAGGTCAAAAATCATACATGATTTCAGTCAGGACAATCACTGGTTTATAACTAGAATAGACTGTAGACACTTCATAACCTAGGAACACCTCCACCCTTATCCAAGGTAGACAGAAACTCATGCTTTATTACTATAACACATAATACTATATACAATACGCATGCTTATTTAACCGTGCAATGAATGAGACCCCAAAAGGCTTATACAATAATACCCATGTAGCGAGTGTTGGGTCAGTGGATCCCAGACTATAAAAGCCTTAGGTCACTAGGACTAAGTCCCCTCAGACTTAATTACTCGAGTATTAAAGAGCTCACTCTGGTTAATTTTGCATTTAACAATTAGACTTTTGACTCTTTTTTTTTCTTTCTTTTTTTTTTCTTTTTTTTTCTGATTTTTTTCCTTTCTTTTCTTAATATGCAATCTGGAATGAGCCTTTCTCATTTCCAACCCTAGACTACTCATATAAATATGAGCCGGCTACTAGCCATTTGACACCTAGCCATTATTAACAAATATTTACGACTAGCATGAAATCCCTGGTTTTCCCCAAACTTAGACTTTAGTGCTCCTACGCCATCAAGGGAATAACGAAAATTCTAAATATAATCAAGCGATTAAATCTCTAAACATCCAACAAGCATGACCCTAACCTAGCCCAAAAGCACCCAATGAGTCTGTGTAAAAGTTTTGTTTCTGAAACACGCAAGTCAATTTCATAGGCACTATAATTCAACCCTCTACTCATCATCACCACACTCAACTAGACACCTACCTACCAGTCAGAATTAGCAAGTTCTAAGGGATCATGAAAATGCATGCCATGCTCATGCAACTATATAAACATAAATATAATAACAGAATGTCCTATATGGTATACATCAAAAAAAACAAAATGCTCTAACTAACATGCTCATAACTAACATACAAATATGCTCCTAACATGCACACACCTATTATACAAGTGCACCTTGTATCCCCACCCCCAACTTAAAATTTTCAATGCCCCCATTGAAGGTAAGAATAAAAAGTGTGCAAGGCATACCTACTCGTCGCCCGAGCCACTCCCATCGGGAGTGTCCGGTGGCGGATAGACAGCGCCAGCTCCTGCTCCAAAGGACGGAAAAGTCACGTCCACTCCACTCGCACGAAAAGCCGTGCTCAAAGCCTGTGCAAACTGACTAAAATCTGCTGCAAAACCTGTCTGCATATCGTGCACCGCATCGATACGCCTCGTCAAACGCCTATACTGTCGCTGACTAATAAAAGAACCTCCTCCCTGAGGCTCCTCCTGCTACTGCTCCTACTGCTCTACTACATAACCAAGACCCCACCAATCCGGCTCACCTCCATCCCACTCAGCCAGCCTCCGTATACTCTGATGATCCAGCGCTTCCTGTGGCTGCTGCACAACCTCCTCTGCTGACCAACGAGCACCACAATCCCTAGCCAACCTAGCAATGGCCGAACCATAAGGCATCGCCGCAGTGGTACTACCTTGCATAAAACGCATAATCCCCTGATGGATCAAATTGCCCACATCCACAAATTCTCTGCTACATATAGCATACAACAGGATAGCCCTCTCAACTGTCACCTCATTCGAATGCCTAGTAGGGATAAGGTTGGCACAAATGAACAAGTGCCAAGTACGCCCATATTCATTCAGAGCCGTTGAAAAGAACGAGGTGGGCTCAGTAGTGCCTCTCCTCAAATGCCACTCTGTACCTGGAACACACAGCCGCTGAATAATCAACTGAAGATCCACAACATCGCGAGTCTTCCCCGACCAATCCTCTTGACCCCTCCTAGGAGCCGGAAGCCCAAGAACACGACGAATAGCATGCGGTTGATAATCCACACGAAACCCACGAACCTGGCTAATCCCATTCCTTTCCACACTAGCGTTCGCATAGAACTCGCGAACCACAATCATCGGAACAGGTTCCGGAACCTCACAAATTCGCTCCCAACCTCTATCCAGAATATTCAACAACATGTGCCCATCCGATGCAGTAGGCAAAAGACCCCTCTCACGGGCAATAGGACGCCCCAACAATCGATTATACTCCTCACGAGCCCCATTATTAATAAATTGAGGTCCACCATTGCCTCCCTCAGAATCAGATGCAGATGAAGAACGAGGGTTCCTCCCACCAGCACCCTCACTACCACCAACAACAACCCTTTGTCGCTTGGATGCCATTTAATTGATTGGAAGAAGTGTTTAGAGTGTTTAAGAATTTTGAGATTTGTAAGTTTGTATGTATAGGTAGGATTGTGTAAGGGTAGGTATATATAGGAGAATTTAGGGTTAGTGGGTGTGAGTAGTGGGCTTGGGTAGTAGGTCAACTAATAACAAAAACTATTTTTGTGTTTTCAAATTTTCTGAATTTTTTTTTTCTCAGCAGACCGTGCGGCGCTGCCGCGCCAGAAATACGCTTGGAAACGGCGCTGCCGCGCCGTGGCTACTGTTGCAAATATTTTTTTTTTTTTTTTTTTGAAGACAATCCAAGTGGGTTGCCTCCCACGAAGCGCTCTTTTTACGTCATTAGCTTGACGTAGCTCCATTTCCTTACGTTGCGCAAATTAGAACCGCGGTCTCAACTTCGCGATTCAACTTCTCTCCAAAATATGGCTTTAACCGCTGACCATTGACCTTGAACGACTGATCCGGTAACTTGTCGAAAATCTCCACTGCCCCATGCTGAAAAACTGTTTTGACTGTGAATGGACCTGACCAACGTGACTTCAACTTTCCAGGAAATAACCGAAGTCGAGAGTTGTACAACAACACCAATTACCCGGGCTCAAACGTCTTAAGAACCAACCGACGATCATGCCACCTTTTTACTTTCTCTTTGTATAGCTTACTGTTCTCATAAGCTTGCAATCAAAACTCGTCCATTTCATTCAACTGAACCATACGCTTCTCACCTGCTGCTGTAAGATCAAAATTTAGCTTCTTCAACGCCCAGTAAGCCTTGTGTTCTAACTCAGCTGGAAGATGGCATGCTTTCCCATACACTAGCTGAAATGGTGACATTCCCAAAGGTGTTTTATAGGCTGTCCGATAAGCCCACACTGCTTCATCAAGCTTCAACGCCCAATCCTTCCTAGAAGGACTAACTACCTTCTCAAGAATCCGTTTAATTTCACGATTAGACACTTCGGCTTGCCCATTGGTTTGAGGATGATAAGCTGTAGCAACTCGATGATTGATGTTGTAGCGTGCCATAAGAGATGTAAACTTTCGATTGCAAAAGTGCGTACCTTCATCACTGATGATCACCCGTGGAGTGCCAAACTGAGTAAAAATATTCTTGTGAAGAAAATTGAGTACCACCTTAGCATCATTCGTTGGAAGTGCTTTTACCTCCACCCACTTAGACACATAATCCACGGCTACAAGAATATACTGATTACCACATGACGGAATGAACGGTCCCATGAAGTCGATTCCCCACACGTCAAAGATCTCTACCTCCAACATGACATTAAGAGGCATCTCGTCCCTACGAGAAATATTACCAACTCGTTGACATCGATCACATCTCAACACAAACTGATGAGCATCCTTGAATAGAGTCGGCCAATAGAAACCTACTTGAAGAATACGTGTGGCTGTCTTTTCACCCGCATAGTGGCCTCCATAAGCTGTAGCATGAAAATCACTAAGAATAGCCTCGGTCTCACTGTAAGGAACACAACGTCTAATAATCTGATCAGCTCCTTGCTTGAACAAAAACGGTTCATCCCAAATATACTGCTTGACATCGTGAAAGAATTTCTTCCTTTGAGCATAAGAGAGCTCAGGTGGAATGATGTTGCTTACTAGATAATTCACAATGTCGGCAAACCATGGTTCATCATCTTGCACTCTGAATAGTTGCTCATCAGGAAAAAACTCATTAATAACCGTGTTGTCCTTGGGTGACTTTCCATGATCTTCCAATCTAGAGAGATGGTCAGCTACCTGATTCTCCGTCCCCTTTCTATCCTTGATTTCCACATCAAATTCTTGCAACAGAAGAACCCAACGAATCAACCTTGGCTTAGCATCTTTCTTTGCAAGGAGGTAGCGAATAGCAGCATGATCCGTATAAACTGTCACCTTAGTACCAAGCAGATAAGAGCGAAACTTTTCAAACCCATAGACAATAGCAAGTAGTTCCTTCTCAGTGGTGGTGTAATTCAACTGAGCATCATTGAGAGTTTTGCTTGCATAGTAAATAACATGGAACGTTTTTTCTTTCCTTTGGCCTAGAATGGCCCCAAGTGCATAATCACTAGCATCGCACATCAAAGCAAATGGTTGGCTCCAATCAGGAGCTGTAATAATTGGAGCAGAAATTAGTTTCTTTTTCAAGATCTCGAACGCATGTAAACAAGCCTCATCAAAATTGAATGGCACATCTTTTTCCAAGAGATTGCAAAGCGGCTTAGAAATTTTTGAGAAATCCTTTATGAAGCGCCTGTAGAACCCTGCATGACCAAGAAAGCTACGAATACCCTTGACTGAGATAGGGGCAGGAAGATTCTCAATAGTCTCCACCTTTGCCTTGTCAACTTCCAAACCCTTACTCGAAACCTTGTGTCCCAGAATGACACCTTCTTGTACCATGAAGTGGCACTTTTCCCAATTAAGAACAAGATTTGTCTCCACACAACGTTTTAAAACTAAACTCAAGTTTTCCAAGCACTCAACAAAAGAATCCCAAAGACTGAGAAATCGTCCATGAATACTTCCACATTAATTCCAATCATGTCAGAGATAATGGCCATCATACACCTCTGAAAAGTAGCTGGTGCACCACACAACCCAAAAGAAACACGTCTGAATGCAAATGTACCAAATGGACAAGTGAATGTAGTCTTCTCCTGATCCTCGGGTGCTATGCAAATCTGATTGTAACCAGAATACCCATCAAGCAAACAATAGTACTGACGTCCAGCCAATCTGTCAAGCATCTGATCAATGAACGGGAGTGGAAAATGATCTTTCCGAGTGGCCTTGTTCAACTTTCGATAATCCATGCAAATTCTCCAACCAGCAACTGTTCGTGTAGGAATGAGCTCGTTCTTCTCATTAGTAACCACTGTCATGCCTCCTTTCTTAGGCACACATTGCACCGGACTCACCCAAGAGCTATCAGAAATCGGATAGATAATGCCCGCGTCAAGCCATTTAAGAATTTCCTTCTTCACAACTTCTTTCATAACAGGATTCAGTCTCCTTTGATTATCGACTGTAGGTTTAGCTCCCTCTTCCAAAGGAATTTTGTGCATGCAATAAGAAGGACTAATACCCTTGATGTCTGCTATAGTCCACCCAATGGCTGATTTGAATTCCCTTAAGATTCTCAATAGTTTTTCCTCTTCTATGCCTGAAAGCTTAGATGATATAATAACAGGTAAGGTAAAATAATCACCAAGATAGGCATACCTTAGATGTTCAGGCAATGGCTTAAGTTCCAAGGTAGGTGCTTCCTCGATGGATGGTTTAAGTCTAACATGAGACTTCTTCAATTCTGACAACCCCAATGATTTAAATGGAATCCCAAACTTCTTCCATGGAGATGCATTAAGATATTGCAAGTGTTCTTTATCCTCTTCCTTCTCAACCTCCAAGTCATTAGCAAGAACTCTTTCCAACACATCAGCTTTTATCAAGTGTTGAGTCGCGGAGTTAACCACCTTATCGACCATATCAATTTTGAGACACTCTTCATCGTCAGTTGGAAGCTTCATTGCGTTGAAAACATTAAAAGTGACGTTTTGATCGTGCACCCTCATAGTGAGTTCTCCCTTTTGGACATCAATAAGAGTTCGGCCCGTAGCCAAGAATGGTCGTCCCAAGATAATAGGAATCTTCTTGTCTTCCTCGAAGTCAAGAATAACAAAGTCGGCTGGAAAGATAAGCTTGTCGACCTTCACCAAAACATCCTCAACTATCCCTCGAGGATAAGTAACTGAACGGTCCGCAAGTTGTAAAGTCATGGTAGCTGGCTTTGGTTCTGGAAGACCAAGTTGCATGAAAACTGATAAGGGCATGAGATTAATACTTGCACCCAAATCACACAAGCATTTGCTGAATGAGAGATCTCCAATAGTACATGGAATGGTAAAGCTCCTGGGGTCCTTCAACTTAGGCGGCAACTTTTGTTGCAAGATGGCACTACATTCCTCCGTCAAGGCAACGGTCTCTAGCTCCTCAAGTTTCAATTTCTTCGAGAGTATGCCCTTCATAAACTTTGCATAGCTCGGCATTTGCTCAAGAGCCTCCGTAAATGGTATGTTAATCTGAAGCTTCTTGAAGACATCCAAGAACTTAGAAAATTGCTTGTCCAACTTTTGCCTTTGAATTCGTTTTGGGAATGGAGGAGGTGGAAACACCTTATCTTCTACTTCTTTCTGAGAATTATCATTCTTACCAGTTATAGGAGTCGAGGGAGTAGCATTAGGTAGCAATTTAGGACCAGATTCGACCCCAGCATCAAAATCATATTTTTTCTCCAGAAGCTGCGGTGCTGCCGCGCCAGTATTATACTGGGAAGCGGCACTGCCGCGCCGTGCAGACTGTTCCAATTATTCCATTTTTTCCTCGATTGATTTTTCTTCGTTCTGACCTTGTAGAATTCTTCCTGATCGTAATGTTACTGCCTGGACCTGTTCCTTGTGATCTTTCTTGCCTGGGTTTATCTCTGTGTCACTCGGAAGCGTTCCTGGTTGACGGTTCAACAATGCATTGGCAAGTTGGCCAATTTGATTCTCTAAAGTTTTCAATGACACCGCCTGACTCTTGTACATCATTCGAAGCTCTTCCAATTCAGATTTCTCAGACTGATTCAATGAATTCCCTTGAGATGATTGATATCCCGGTGGATTGAATGGTTGCCTTGGAGCATAAGGTGGTGGTTGAAAGTTCTGATTATATGGCCTCGCATTGAACTGCTGATTTTGTGGTTGCTGAACACCACCCTGATTGTTGCTCCAACTGAAATTAGGATGATTCCGATTGTTGGGATGATAAACATTAGGCACTGGTTGCTGAGCTCTTTGAAAATTACTAACAAATTGTGCGGATTCAGATGAGATAGCACACAGACTCGTGTCATGAGCCCCTGCACACAATTCACACACCATAGCAACCTGGTTAGTCCCATGATTAGAAAGGGAATCTACCTTCATTGTCAACGCCTTGAGTTGAGCAGCAATAGCAGTAGCTGCATCCAAGTCAAGAACTCCAGCCACTTTAGCTGGTGGCAAGCGTTGAGTAGGATTCTGAAACTCATTGGCCGCCATCATTTCAATAAGATTATAGGCATCCTCATAGCTTTTTGCCCATAGCGCACCTCCAGAAGCTGCATCTAACATAGGCCTGGACTGAGCTCCCAACCCGCTATAGAAATTGCTGATTATCATCCAATCCGGCATCCCATGATGAGGACAACGTGCCAATATCGCCTTGTACCTTTCCCAAGCTTCCCCCAAAGATTCCTGAGGTTGCTGAGCAAACTGAGAAATAGAATTCCGATAAGCTGCTGTCTTCGTCATGGAGAAATACTTCGTCAAGAACTTTTAATAGAGCCTGATGGCATAGAATGTAACCAACTCTTGGCTTTATCCCTAAGAGAGAAGGGAAATAGTCTCAATCTGATTGCGTCATCTGTAACTTCGTTGAATTTGAAGGTGTCACAGATCTCAAGGAAGTCCCTAATATGAGCATTGGGATCTTCAGCAGGACTACCCCCAAACTGTACTGTATTCTGAATCATCTGAATGATGTTTGGCTTAAGCTCGAAATTATTATCCCCAATAGCTGGGCGAACAATACTGGTATGAATATCCTCCACTTTTGGCTGAGAGAATTCACTCAAAGCCTTCGCTGGTTGTGCTTGATCTGCCATTTCTTCTATTGATTCAAGATCGTCTTCTAAACCGATGTTCTCAAAGTCAAGTTTTCTCCTTGCTAGTTCTTCTCTACGTGCTTGAGCTCGTGTACGCATACACTCTCAAAAAGTACCTGAAATTCACCAACAAGAAATTTGGTGAGAAACGTCCTAGTCACCGAACTTTAATGACCACTGATGGCAAATACTGAAACTAAACAAACAAAACCGCGTCCCCGGCAGCGGCGCCAAAAACTTGTTAGGACCAAACTCAACACGCAAGTGCACGTGATCTCAAGTAATACAAACAGCAAATAAGATTCGTTCTTACAAGGACTCGTTGTATTGTCTAGTTAATTCACTCACCGATGTATGATTATGATTCGATGCTAAGACAGATTAGCAATTGGATTTTTGTTTTCACTACAATTATTCTAAGATTTTTAATTAATTATCAACTACTTGAACTGAGAATTATGTCGGATTACTTATGCAAATAAAACATGGGATTTTAACTTCATTATACAATCCATCTATAGTCTCCAATTCTCTAGCCTTTTCATGTGATTTATTAATACCTGATCGAACACACAAAATTGGTATAAGCCAACCTTCGTTGCACAGATACCATCCTAAATAATATCCACAATAAAGATAGAAATCACTTAGTCTCCCAACTATGCTTAATCCCTATATGTCTATAAAGATTGAAACATAATGGTTGAAGTACAAGCATTCAATTGATCACATAGTCGTCATAAAACGGTTAGAGTTACGACACTAATTATGAATGATATTCTCACGCATAAACCTATGCTAGCATGGCAAGTTCTAAACCCTTATATCCACTTTCGCTTCAATAAAAATTAACACACAAGTACAGGAGTTAGCTACTCTCCTATAACTAATTAAATCAACCATGATAGGATATCACATCAATCACACTATAGGCATCGAGAAGATTTAACAAATAGATTTCATGAATAAATCCGCTAAAATCCCATGACAATGAATTAGTTCATAATCAAACTAATCGTCACCATGGGTTCCAATGTAAACATGATAGAAGAAAACGAATAATAACTAAAATAAATATCAAGGGTTCTAAAGAATACACCCGAACCAAGCATCCACAACTAGAAAAATACAAGAATAAATTAAAATCTATCCTCTTCCTCCTTCTTCGTGCTTCAAAAACTTCGTAGATAAATACGTGGTCTCCCTCCCTATTCTAGGGTTGTTTTCTTCCTTTATATAGGCCTCCAGGTGCAAGTAGTTCGTAGGGAATTTTATTTTTTACTTCATCTCGAAAAATCAGCAAATCAGGAATTTTCGTCAGACCAAACGGCGCTGCCGCGCCACTTCTGTGTATGAAAACGGCGCTGCCGCGCCACATCTATGCTGATTACCCCAACGCTGCCGCGCCATCCACAAGCTCTAACACGGCGCTGCCGCGCCGTGCCTTCTGTCCAGCACATTGAATTTTTCCCTTTTCTTCGTTATAACTCCGATTTGTGCTCCGATTGCTCCGCTTCATTCCTTTAACACCTGTGATTGATATTCCTGCACAATACCCTTAAAAGAGATCAAAAATACCACAACTCGAGTACAAGCATTCGTTTTAAGCCAAATGGAAACGTTTTAAGTGAATAAAATATCCACTCATCAGCAGTTTCTACTATTCCACTACATACGCGTCCAGTGTTGGTCCTGATCACGGAAGATGGAGACGAAATTGAGTCACTTTTATCGCGTGATTTTGATCATAGCTACACGAACTTGGTTGAGAAAGGTGATCCGATGTTTAATTGGATCAGACCGAGATCGGATTGGGATCCGATCGTACTGAATTACACCTCAGGCACTACAGCCTCACCGAAAGGAGTTGTGCATAGTCACCACGGATTGTTTATTATGTTCGTTGATGGACTAATCGAATGGTCCGTTGCAAAGAAACCGGTGTATTTATGGACTTTACCTATGTTTCATGCTAATGGTTGGTGTTATACTTGGGGAATGGCTGCTGTTGGAGCTACTAATATTTGTTTGCGAAAATTTGACTCTGATTTGATTTACGAAACCATAGTTGAACATGGAGTCACTCATATGTGTGGAGCTCCTGTTGTTTTAAACATGTTATCGAATAATTCCAACGGTGTGAAGCTACAAAATCCTGTTCATATTTTAACTGCAGGAGCTCCGCCTCCTGCAGCGGTGCTGATAAGGACTGAGAAGTTAGGGTTTGTGGTCAGTCACGGGTATGGACTGATTGAAGTTGGAGGATTGGTGGTGATGTGCTTGTGGAAACGAGAGTGGGATTGTTTGACCGAGACGGAGAGGGCAAGACTGATGGCCAGACAGGGTGTGAGGACGGTAGTATGTACGGTAGGTTATTTAAAAGACAAGGAAGGTACTAAAAAGTGTTTGAAAAATGGTTGGTTTTATACGGGTGACGTGGCAGTCATGCATGAGGATGGGTATTTGGAAATTAAGGATCGGTCTAAGGATGTGATAATTAGCAGGGGTGAGAATTTGAGTAGTGTGGAGGTGGAATCGGTGTTGTATTTGCATCCTACGGTGAAGGAGGCCGCGGTCGTGGCGCGGCCTGACGAGTTTTTGGGCGAGACTTCGTGCGCGTTCGTGAGTTTGAACTCGGGAATGAGGGTAAATGAGAATGAAATAATCAAATTTCGTAGGGAGAAGTTGCCTAAATATATGGTGCCAAAAAAAGTGGTGTTTAAACAGGAGTTGCCCAAGACTTCAACTGGGAAAATACAAAAGTTTTTGTTGAGGGATATGGCTAAGGAGTTGGGGAGGAGTAAGATGTGAGCTCTGAGGTTGAATGAGTTGACTTGAACGAGTTGGATCTGGCCATTCTGAGGTGGAATGAGTTGACTCGAAGAGTTGGATCTGGCCATCTGGGATTGGAGTTTAGAATATGTGTTAGACTGTTTGATCATTGGTGCACGAGAATTATTGATGTTATAAGAAAAAAAAAATCTGTTTTATATGTTTGAATGTAGTCATATCTTTGTTGTTTTTTTATAGAAAAAAGGAGATTTACTCGAATATAAAATTAGTCAATCGACAAGTATGTCTACAAAGCAGGATAAGTGATAGAGCAGAGAGTTTAGTTCCAACTTCACGCACAAGTTTCATGTTGGTGAAGTTAAATTTGCTTAAGAATGAAGCATGTTATTTGCCTATACTGTTTGCAGATTTAAACGAACTGAATAGACAAACAAATTATTAAATTCAAATAATTGTTTGGGGGAGATTAAATTCGAACTCTATATCAAGTAATCGGCTATTCAAAATTTTAAAGTTCTAAAAAATATTTTAATATAATTATTTGCTATACTCAACAAATATCATCCCAGCTCCGTAACCAACTCAGGCGCAGGGGCGGACCTAAAGCCTGGGTGCCCAAAAATTCACTGGGCTTGCTGCTGAGCCCAAAATATATGACAGCTTTAAGCTTAAGTATAATTTAAGGGTAATTTTGTCATGATCTGGCATGATTATTATTTCAAATTACAGTTAATTGAGAAAGGAAGGAATAAAGGAAGTAATTAGGAAATCTATATAAGTAAACATCTAAGAATCAGTTAGGTTATCTTTGAATTGTGTAGCACAATAGTGCATTACTCTGTTCTTCTTCCTCTTTCTTTCTTGTAAACACCATCTGGAGATCTGTAATCATTCATTTCAGTATTTTTTCTTAATAATAGAATCTTTCAGTGAAATAATCAAGCCCATTCTTGACATTTGGTATCAGAGCTTAAGAGTCCTCGGAGAAGAAGGCTAGTAGTGCGCGTTCTCATTCTGTTGACGATCAATGGCGAGATCTAGAACTTCGTATTCAAGAAGTCAGTAACTCTTGTAACAAGAAGATCGCAGAAAGTAATTCAGCAATGGAGAGTAGATTAATTTACAAGATGGATCAATTAATGTCGTTGGTTTCGGGTTGTGATGCAAAAATAGAGGCGTACAACGCATCGATGTAAGAAAGAATTAAGGCTAGGGTTACCGGAGTAATCAAGAACTGTAATCTGGAGAAAGTAGTCGGTAGAGATGGGGAATTGTAGGTGGATCGTATACCGATATTACAAACTCCGGGATCTGGTAAAAATAAGAACCAAATTGAGGATGAAGTTGTTGTGGTCAAAGATAGACAGGTTAGAACGAGTTTTGTTCATCAACCCAGACTGGAGATACCAAATTTCTTGGGAGATGATCCAAGATCTTGGATAAGGAAATGTAACAAATTCTCCATTCTGCATCAGGTTAGTGATCTTATGAAAGTTGAATTGATTGAGATGTTTTTAGATGGTAAGGCTGATGTTTGGTATCAAAGTTTTATGTCGGTTAAAGGTAAAGTGTCTTGGAATGATTTCTGTGAAGCTTTAACTAAAAGATTTGGTAAAAATGGAGGTTTAGATGTTCAAGAAGAGTTTAATAAATTGACACAAACCAGTTCTGTGATGGAGTATGTGGAGAAATTTGAGGAGCTTAAAGCTTTGATTCTATGTAGGAATACTAGTTTGGGAGAAATCTATTTTGTTTCTAGTTTTATTTCTGGATTAAAGAATGAGCTGAAACCTATGGTTAGGTTGATGAAACCAAATTCTTTGATGGATGCTATAGAGATAGCTCAGTTTCAGGAACAAACCTTGGATGTTATTGTTAAGAAACCAGAGATGAAGAAATCAAATTAGAATGGGTGGCTTAAAAACACTTCTGGGGGTGAGAAAAAGAGTGAGATGGTGTCAAAAGAAGAAAAGAAAGTCTCAAATGGTGGTGGATTCAAGAAAATATCTCCTGAAGAGTTTCAGTATAGAAAGAACAATCATTTGTGTTATAAGTGTGGAGATAAGTATGGTCAAGGACATGTATGTAAAAATGAGCAATATACATTCATGCGGGTGGATGAAGTATCAGATAAGGAAATTTTAAAGTTGATTGAAGAAGATGAAGAAATTGAGATGGAAGGGGCATCACTGAGGTGTCCTTGAATGCCCTACCTGGAAGTTTGGGTAGGAAAACTATTACTCTGGATGGTTTTATTAAGGAGAAGGCAATTAAAATTTTAGTAGATACTGGGAGTTCAATAACTGTGGTGGATACAGTATTAGCTGAGCAGTTGGGAATACAAAAGGTACAGAGGGATACTGTGAATGTCAAAATGGCAGAAGGCAGTATTGTATCTAGTAATTTGGTTGTTCCAAGATTAACTTGGGGGGTATAACAGTATAAATTTTGTTGTGATGTGAGTGTTATGAAGATATGAGGCTGGGATATGATTGCTGGAACAGATTGGTTAGAACAATATAGTCCTATATTGTTTGATTTCAAGCAGTTATTTGTGAAATTGAATGCAGATGGAAGTAAAGGAGAACATATCACCTTGCAAGGATCTGTAAGGGAAATCACTGCTATCAAATTAGTCAGGGGCAAGGAGTTAACTAGATATAATCAAATAATGGTAAAAAATCTGCTACAGCAAGGAATTATGAGTATTACTACTGAAGATAAAGAGAAAAAAGTTGAGCTGCCTGAACCTATTTCATCACTGTTAACCAAATACGAAAAGGTATTCTTAATTCCAAAATCTTCACCTCCTAGTAGAAGTGTTGATCATGTAATTCCTTTATTGCCTGGTGCAAAGCCTTTTAAGCTCAAACCTTATAGATACCCCCATGCTCAGAAAACTGAAATAGAAACTCGGGTGCAAGAAATGTTGGAATCTGGCATTATCAAGTACAACAATAGTCCATATGTTTCTCATGTAATCTTAGTTAAGAAAAAAGATAATACATGGCGTTTTTGTGTAGATTACAGACATCTTAACAATATTACTGTAAAAGATAGGTTTCCAATCCCTAACATTGATCAACTATTGGATGAGCTGTTTAGTGCTAAAGTTTTTTTCTAAGTTGGATCTGCGTGCTAGTTATCATCAAATCTTAGTGAAGCCTTCTGATACATCTAAAATGGCATTTCAAACCCATAATGGACATTTTGAATTCGTTGTTTTTCCTTTTGGCTTAAATAATGCTCCCGCAACATTTCAAGCATTGATGAATCAGATCTTCTAACCATATTTGAGGAAGTTTGTTTTAGTATTTTTCGATGACATTCTAGTGTACAGCCCTGACATTGTGTCTCATGCTAAACATTTGGAAGTTGTATTGAATGTTTTGCAAGAAAATCAGTTATATGCTAAGATGTCTAAGTGTGCATTTGCTGTTTCTTCGGTTGAATATTTGGGGCATTTGTTAACTCGAATAACTTGTAGAAGGGGGGGTTGAATACAAGTTAAGTAATCATGTTTGATTTTTTCTTAATTAGTTAAACCAGAACAAACGAATGAATCAACCTTGTTTCTATTAAATAAGATCAAATACAAACTCTACCAAAGGTGTACAATACCTTTAGCAGCTGCTCTCAATACAAATCTCTTTATGTTTGTTTCGAACTCTCGAATACAAAACTTATACTAAGCTCAAATTCACAAACTCACGAACGCTTTTTACAATGATATAGAGAGAGTATTTATAATGCTACCTATCAACTAATAACAGAAAGTTATGATCTATACATGACAATGTTCTGCCTTCCAGTTGATAGTTTTCATCAATAGTAAACTCTTTCCTTTATGATACCTTCTTGCTTGTTCTTCAAAACAATGATCCTGTTTTATAGCACTTTCCAGTTTCTGTAGCATCCGTAATGACATCATCAGTAGTATGACTGATATCAGGATTTTACCTTGCATCAGGACTCGACATCCATCAGTATCTATCTTGTCGTATCAGGATCCGCTCACAATTCCTGAAATGTAGTCCTTGACACACTGTTCCTGACTTAACTCTATAGTTTACTGTCTAACACATATATCCTATACAAATTGCTAAATCCTTTATAAGATCAGGATATACAAGAAGTATGTGCAAATTCTATTCTTAACATCACAACTCATGAATTATTCCTAACAATCTCCCCCTATTTATGCTTAAAAATCTGAAGCATAAATCTAAGTTGTAGATGTCAAAACATATAACAATACAAGCAGAATAGAATTTATGAATTTAAGATCATGAAGTTAAGTACCTCCTTCTTCAGATGTAGACATAGTATCTAGTACTTAGAAGAAAGAATTCAACTATTTTGATATGATTGATAGTACATAGACATAGTATCTATTTCTTGTAATTGATAGTGCAGCTGTGTACGTTATATAAACACAGTTTAGGTTTTACATGATTGTAATCGCTTACACGAGTTATCTTGTAACCTAACAGCTCCCAAGAACATAAGGATTTCTTGAGAGAGTTTGTAACAGTTTTATATCAGAGTTAATAAAGTTGTTATTTATTCATACTTGTTTTATCATTTCTGTTTAAGTAAAAAATCTTATACAATTGTATTCAACCCCCTTCTACAATTGTTAATTACTGGGCAACAATTGGTATTAAAGCAAACTGATTAATTATAATCAGAAACGATCTTAAGATGTCGACAAGCATGTATGAAAGCATTAAGATTCCTATTAAGGAAAACTGAGTATCCAACATGGAAAGTGAAAATGTTGATGTATCTGGAAGCAACTGATCCAGACTATCTCGATAGGATTAATGATGGACCATTTCTTCCAACGAGATTAGTTGGAAGAACAGAGACTGTTCCTGAACACTATGTCGTCAAGGCAAAAAGTGAATGGACTCCAGAGGAAAAGGCTCAAGTACTCAAAGATGCAAAGGTAAATAATATTTTTCATAACAGTCTTGATGTTGTCATGTCAAACAGGGTAATAGCATGCAAAACTACTAAAGAAATCTGGGATACCTTGGAAACTCAATGCCAAGGAACTGAATCTATCAAAAGAAAAAGAAGGGCTCTGTTGATTCAGGAGTATGAACAGTTTGATTCTAAACCTGATGAAAGCCTTACTCATATGTATGATAGATTTCTGACACTACTGAACAATCTATCTCTCGTTGGCAAAGAGTATGATCCAGAGGATTCAAATACCAAGTTTCTAAGAGCCCTGCCTGAGGAGTGGGATACTCAAGCCTCAATCATTAGGCATCAGTATCATTTGAAAATGTTGTCTCTTGATGAAGTCTATGGATTACAAGGATCTACTTAAAAAATATCAAACTCACCCCTTTTTAATATGATGTACTGAAACATCAAATTTAATAAATATTTACTTACTTTTTTGAACATCACAATCACACCATTTTCTCTAACAAATAAATGTAAATTGCCTATTGATATATTCTTTTTGATAAAATAATATTATATTGAATATTATTTTATCCTTTTTAAAAATGTTTTGATCAAACATAGAAGATATATTTTTCTAATATTTTTTTTTACTTTTTTCCTTCGAATTTTGTTAACTAAATACATACCTCATAAAATAAAAATAATTAAATACCAAAATGGCTACTGATTTATAGTCGATATCTTTTAAATTAACAAATTATAAATTTTAGTATATTACAAATATTTGTCATTTTTTTTTCTTTTTGACTAAGGTTAAGTCAACATATTTTACTATATTTAACCAAACTCATTCAATTTACTACTCTCTTATCAAGATAATTAAAAAACAAATCTATGTAATACTTTAAATCAATAATAAGAAAAATTATGAATTAGTCCCGATCCAAAAGTATTACAAATCAGTCGTCATTGTCGAACGTGAATAATATGAAATTGTAAACATCCAAATAATAATAAATAAAGATAAATTATAAAGGTCGAAAAGATAAAACTCTCTAACAATTATATAAAATTATACATATTACGATAATGATATGAAAATTATAATTAATAAATCCTATATTTTTTATTCATAATTTTTTTTTGGTATAATTTGGATGTTTTTATACATAAAGACTTTAAAGACAATCTTTTTACAATGTATTTATTTATTTTTTGGCAAGAGATATATATTCTTAAAAATATATAATATCCGGAGAATGAATCCTTCACTCAAAAAAATTGTCATCTAATCGAGGGCACGCAAGTTGCCCCACGGAATTTAGACAATAAAATTTTAAAGTCTGAAAAGTGAAAATCTGCACCACAAAAAATAAGATCAAAATAGAAATAAGTATCAAAATTACTAAATAAAGTATTTTTAATATTGTAAAAGTATCAAAGTAAAAAATCTAATCAAAGGTTACATTTGTAGACCCACTTTATTAACCGTTGTTAGTTAACAATTCTAATTAAAATATAATAAATATTTAACTTATTAAATTCAAAGTTTTTCATTTTCACTAAATTACCAGTTTCAGTTAAAAATCATTGGTTCTCACGATTCTCATTTTATTTTAATAAGTTTTTATTGGAGTAAGACCCTTATATAAATACATGTACAAGTTTTTATAAAGCTATGTAAATTTATATATGAAAATGTAAATAACTTATGTATACTAAATATGCACATAATAATCTAATGTACAATATAATTAAGTTATATTTTAAATTTTATATAATGTACACGAAATACAAAAGTATATATATGCGATTTATAAATAATCATAATATATTATTCAACACTCCCCATTAATTGTACATGTAACAAGAGAGGATTTGAACTCAAAACCCCTTCCTCGACTGGGTCTACAGTTACTCACCTAGCACTCTAAAGTTTTAGATGAGTAACATAGTTTTTATTTGAAAGATAATAATTATTCATTAATTGAAGGGCATAGGGCATCTAAAAGAATAATTAGAATTGAACAAACACATAATATAGATCAAATAAGAGTTTATGTTACTCAAACTATAATTGTTGCGTTGATCATTTATTGTGGTACATCTCTGCTCATATCGCTGATGTAAACAGTGTTTTTAAGTGATAATCTAAGAATTTATTGTAGTCGTGAGGAAAGAGTAAATATAGTTTGCATCCTCTACCTTCTCGACAAATGCGTTTTGATATACATACTTTCAAAAAAACAATATGCATCCCTAACTTTGAAAACACGGTTTAAATTGCATCTCATCCACCTTTTTCCATTAAATTACACCGTTATCGTCAAATAATGAAGGGTATTACAGTCATTATCCATTAACAATAAAAAGACAAAAAAGTTAAAAAAGCATATGATCGTAAAAACGTATTGTATCTGATGCGATTAAATAATGAAGGGTATTTAAACGTATTTAAACAATCGACTATAATTATGATTCCATACAAACCAAATAAATCAAAACAATGAACTAATAAAATAAAATCCATATATCTGATCCCGGTTTATAAACTAACTGAACTCTCACAAGAAGATAGAACAAAATCGAAAATATAGGCAGAAAAAACCACTCCCCAATCAGAAGAAAAAATTAAGGTTTCTGATGAGAGAAAATGAATGGGTTACTTAACAATGACTAACTTGACCGATAATATAAATAATATTTTTTAAAATAAATATCATCTTTTATAAAATATATGCTTAAATTTAGATTTAATAATATTAATATAATTAGTACAAATGAAGGTGTAAATACTTTTGTGTTTAAATTTTTATATTAATAAAAAATAACTAAAATTTATCTATAATCTATACTATTTTACAAAAGCCAAAACATTAAAAGTTTGGTTAGTCGGTCGGTCGGTCGGTAGGTTGGTCGGTACTGTTAATTTTACTTATTTACCCTTACTTAATTACAGATAAGCTAACTAATCAATTTCCTTATTGAGTTTAAACATATTATCTTTTTCATTTTTCAAGAACTAACTAATTTCCTAAAATATAATATCCTTTTATATTTTATCTAACTAAAATTTCTACTTTATTAATCAATTACCTTTTTCAGGTTAGACATATTACCTTTTCTACTAACTAATCAATTTTTAACTAATCAATTAAGGTTAAACATATTATCTTTTCTTTTTTTCAAAAACTAAATAATTTCCTTTTTATGATAAAATATAATATCCCTTTATATTTTAAATAACTAACTAATTTCCTAAAATACAATATCCTTTTGTATTTTATCTAACTAAAATTTCTCCTTTATTAATCAATTTCCTTTTTGAGGTTAGACATATTACCTTTTCTACTAACTAATAAATTCCATTACTTAATTACAGATAAACTAACTAATCAATTTCCTTCTTGAGTTTAACCATATTATCTTTTCTATTTTTGAAGAACTAACTAATTTCCTAAAATATAATATCCTTTTATATTTTATCTAACTAAAATTTCTACTTTATTAATCAATTTCCTTTTTCAGGTTAGACATATTACCTTTTCTACTAACTAATCAATTTCCTTCTTAAGGTTAAACATATTATCTTTTCTCTTTTTCAAAAACTAAATAATTTCCTTTTTATTATAAAATATAATATCCCTTTATATTTTATCTAACTAACTAATTTCCTAAAATACAATATCCTTTTATATTTTATCAAACTAAAATTTCTCCTTTATTAATCAATTTCCTTTTTCAGATAGACATATTACATTTTCTACTAACTAATAAATTTCCTTCCTGAGGTTAAACATATTATCTTTTCTCTTTTTCAAAAACTAAATAATTTCCTTTTTCTGATAAAATATAATATCCCTTTATATTTTATCTAACTAAAATTTCTCCTTTATTAATCAATTTCCTTTTTCAAGTTAAACATATTACCTTTTCTATTTTTCAATAACTAAACAATTTTCTTTTTCAAGTAAAATAGAATATCTTTCACATTTTATTTAACTAAAATATCTCTTTTTTTAAAAATAGTACGAGCAGTTTTGTTTAATAAAATAACTTAATTATATTATAATTACTATTAACTAATCAATTACCTTTTTCACCCAAAACACGTTACCTTTTCTTTTTTTTTTTCTAATTAACATCTCTCTTTTTCCAATTATATCATGAACGGTTACCTTTTTCAACCAAAACACGGTACATTTTTTCTTTTCTCTTATTAAAATCTCTCTTTTTCCAATTATATCACAGATGTTTCTATTTAATAAAATAAAATAATAATATTATAATACTAATAATTAACCGATTACCTTTTCAGCTAAAATGTATCATCTTTTCTATTTTTTCTAATTAAACTCCCTTTTTTTCTAGAAATATCACGGACAACATTAATTTCTCATTTTCTAAAAACTATGAGCAATTTTATTTAGTAAAATGACATAATTAAATTATAATTATATAAGCTAATCAATTACCTTTTTCACATAAATCATGTCATTTTTTCAATTTTCACATTACCTTTCTATTTTCTCTAACTAAAATTTCTCTTTTTCCAATTATATCAAGGGAGGTTTTATTTAATAAAATAAACTAATAATATTTTAATATTAATAATTAACCGATTACCTTTTTCAACTAAAACGTATCATCTTTCCTATATTTTTTTAACTAAAATCCTTCTTTTAATATATATATATATATATATATATATATATATATATATATATATATATTGTTAGTGTAGGTGCCCTAGAGGCAATACATTGTTTCTTTTAATAAACCCTTATGTCATTTGATTATTCATTAAACGTATTTATTATGACTTTAATTACTGCGATATATTTGTTAGCATAATAAATGTCCTTAGAATCATGATACACATTGTATAGTTTAAGTACATGACTTGAACTTGAGATTATATAATATATCATATTCTTAAAGGTCCCTAGTCGAGTATTATTATTACAGGGCAATAATAATACGTAAATAGACTAGTATGTTGTTTGACAGATAACCACATCTCATTGGTTATAAGTATGGAGATACTAAAGTCAAAAACATAGGTACATGTAGGGGTACATGGTACTGGACAGACCCACAGTGAGATTCTTCATGTTTAATAAAGTCATAAGAAAGACTCACAGTGATAATGGTGTAATGGTCCTTTGACTTGAGTCATTATATTTCTATACGAGGATTAATATACTTTGACTACATTAAAAGTTACCTTTGACCGGGTGATGATAAAAGTGGACATCGGGTATATCATGAGTAGTATGAGAAATATGAATGATAGATAAAGGATTTAACCCTCCTAGAATTAGGAGAGATATTATTGGCCTCTTGATTGAGTGAGACTATAAAATGCATGGCCGTGCTCAAATAATGATTTGTTTTAATAGTCTACTCATGGATCAAGTAAACCCGGATTAAATGTTGAAGAGGATGACTAAACACATGCCTCGAGTTTAATCTATAATATTTGGTTAAAGGGATTATATTACACAAAAACATTAATCACAAAAGGTTTAAATTGAATCACCGATTATTATTATTACTTGGGTAGCAATGATGTATTACTAGATACCGCTCATTGTTTATAATTTTATTAGATATTAAAATTATTGCCAACGTAATAATAACCTATAGGGTCACACACTTAGAACATCTTAAAAGGAGTTTTAGTTTAAATTACGAATTTAAATTAAATCATTATTAAATTGAGAATTGGCTATTTAATTAATTTGACTGGTCCTAATTAATTATCTAAGCAAATTAGAATTTAATAAAGTAAGAACAGAATTGGATTTAAGGAAGTCCAATAATAAAATCAGAATAGAAATAGAATTGGGTTTAAGGAAGCCCAATTCGGTTTTTTGATTTTAGCCCATTATTTCTCTCGTATAAATACATAATGATGTATTACTTTAGGGTTAAGAGTCATTAAATCGTTTTTGACAAAACCTTAGCAGCTCCATCTTCGAGAGGCTAGAGAGAGAGAGAGGCTGTTCTTCGCGGGCTAGTACCTGGCTCTTCGGATCGTTGGACGGTCGGACGTTCGTGTGGATTACCTTAGAGACACGGATCTTGACGCAAGGACTGTGTGTGGTGATTACAAGCAAGGATCTCCGTTGAGTTCGTGAAACAAGATCTTAATAGGTATGATTCGTTATCTCCATAATCTGCCCGGAATTATACATGGATCCTGGTTTGGGTTTCGAAAATTTTGTTTTATTTACGTTTATCCGCTGCGTTTTATGCCTCGGAACCCAACAATGGCATCAGAGCTACGTGTATAAGGGGTTGATTTGGTTACGTGTTAACTGTATATGATACGAGTATGCATATTTTGCGAATCTGCCATGTTTATGTTCTTATATATGCTGTTTATAATATGTTATGATGCATATATATGGTTCTGTTATGATTTAAGATGATTGAGATGATCATATGATTATATAATCTGTATATATACTGATATATATATATATATATATATGATTAATGTTTGTTCTTGATATGGGGATTGTATACGATACGATTTCTGTATACGCTGTGCAAATCTGGTGAAATCTGTCCAGTGTCCGATTTTCGCAAACGATATTTGTTTTCTGACTGGAAACGAGCGTCTGAACAAAACTGATAGCATAGCTATCACCGACTCATCTGTAAGGCGTTTGACGCCGTTTATTGCATGAAAAAGACGATTTATTGTTTTCAGAATTTGATTCTAATTTTCTGATTTTTGCGGTATATGATTTCTTTGATTGGATCATCTGAAATATGATATGGGATAACATGATTATATAATATGACATATTATTTAATTGTTACTTGAGCATGGTGATGGTTATGGCCTTAAGACCCTTAGATTAATGGTTTTGGTTTTATAAATACGACTTGCATGTCGTTTTCTTCATTCTTGTAATTGTTGAACCTTGAATGTAACTCGAGTTTTATCATGTAAGTACTTTAGTGTAGATTGTATTCAAATATTCAATGTAATGTAATTGAAGATTGAAGGATGGTCCAAGAGAAGGAGCAACCAAGAAGATAAGAAGAATGAAGACATGTAATTTGTATTTATGTTTATTCCACCATAGATTGACCTTGATCCTTTCATTAGCTTGAGAGGATCATATAGGATAAAGGCCATAACCAATCACGTTTACATACTGCACTTACTTTACATATGATGTATGAATGTATGTGTAGGATACATAGAGATGCATGCTTTAATTAGATTAATCATGTATGAATGAATGTATTAGATACATCACCCATGCCATGCCTGCTAAAACAAGATAAAATCTATAACGATTCAAGATTTTAAAATTAACAAACGATCATGAGATTCTTGTGTTTATAAAATATGGATTTTAAAACACGGAATTAAATATGGATTTTTGATATCTAAAATTGGGATTTTCTGTCAAAAGCGGATATGCGTATTCGTAAGGTTAATGGGTATTAAGTGTGACCATTGGGATCCTCCATCTACCTGGGAAATGAACAATCTAAGATGTCAATTTGAAGTATTTGGTTCAAGGAAAATTGAGGATCTCTTTATGATGTGATCATGATCGTCATAAATTCTTTAAACTCCTTAACAAAATATTAAGTTTTAATCAGATGCTTTCCAATGAATGAACACTCATCGAATCCTAGATCGACAAGGGGAATGACTGTCAGTGGCAGGGGACTCCTGTCTATCGTGGTGAGATGCAACGAATATAAACGGTTATATTCGGCCGTTGTATCATTGGGTCTAACTTAACTGAGTCATCATAATGAGGTGGAAATAAACGGTTATGTTCAACTATTATGAACTTAGAAGCATAGAGTTTGGTTAAAAATCTATTAGATAGATAAGATCAATCGTTGTTCACCAAACTATCCAAGAATTTTATATGATATAATTGACAATTGTTGTCTACCTAAATAATCATGTTTTAAGGACTATCAGTGGTTGACTTAGGACATGACGAAATATGGATCTTGGCTCACTAGAAAGATTTATGGGATATGCTTTCCGAATTAATAGTAAGGGCTATTAATTTGATAAAAATAGTGGGAGATATATTATGAATATATCATAATCATTTGAACATAATTTATAACCAAGACAATCTAATGTTTATTTTGTGCATTTATCATTGTAGATACTAATGGCAAACAACACAAACACACTATCCGTACAATCAATCCTTGAAAAGGACAAACTGACAGGAGGAAACAACTTCCTAGACTAGCAGGGGAATTTGAGGATTGTCCTCAGGCAGGAGCGCAAGCTTCATGTCATTCCTCCGCCAGGTCCCCTTCCTGAGAACGCTACTGTTGAGGAACGAGCGGCCCGTACAAGGGATGAGAATGATGCAAATGATGTTGCATGTCTCATGTTGGAAACTATGAGTGCTGAGCTTCAAAGACAGCATGTGCATATGGATGCATATACTATCAATGAGCATTTGCAAAGCATGTTTGCAAGCCAAACTCGTCAAGAAAGGTTCAACACGAGTAAGTCATTCTTTAATTGCAAACAAGGGGCAAGTGAACCAGTTGGCCCACATGTTTTCAAGATGATTGGTTATATTGAGTACCTTGCTACTTTGGGTTTCCCGATTGGTCCGGAAAATGGTATTGACCTAATCATGAATTCTTTGAACAGCAAATTTACTCAGTTTGTTGTGAACTACAATATGAATGAATTTGACAAAACACCTACTGAATTGTTGGATATGTTGAGGACATATGAAACCAACATGAAGACAGCTGAACCTACTCCCATACTGATGGTGGGCAATAAAGGTAAGGCCAAGGGGAAAGGCAAGTAGAAGGGTAAGAAGAAGATTGGATCTGATTCTACACCCAAGCCAAAGTCAGGTCCCAAACAGGCTTTAAAGCCTAAAGGTGGTGTTGCTAAGGGTGAATGTCACTACTGTAAGAAAACTGGTCACTGGAAGAGAAACTATCCTGTTTATTTGGAGGATCTGAAGAAAATGAAGGGTGTTTAGATTTCTGGATCAGGTATTTATATTATAGAAGTCAATTTGTCTATTTCTACATCTTGGGTATTGGATACCGGATGTGCTTCTCACATTTGTATAAATGTGGAGGAACTGCAGAGAAGTAGGACTTTGGCTAAGGGAGAAGTGGACCTACGAGTTGGCAATGGAGCAAAAGTTGCTGCTTTAGCTGTAGGCACTTATTATTTATCTTTACCCTCTGGGCTTGTTCTAGAACTAGAAGACTGTTTTTACGTGCCTGCGATTCGCAGAAACATTATTTCTGTTTCTTGTTTGGACAAGAAAGGTTTTTCGTTTACAATAAAGAACAACAGTTGCTCTTTTGCTTTGAATGATTTAACCTATGGTGTTGCGCGTTTGTTTAATGGTTTATATGTTCTTGATTTAGATAATCCTGTCTATAATATAGAAAACAAACGACTTAAAGTCAATGACTCAAATCAAACATACCTCTGGCATTGTCGTCTAGGCCATATAAATGAGAAACGCATATCCAAATTACATAAGGATGGATACTTGGATAAGTTTGATTTTGAATCATACAAAGAATGCGAATCTTGTTTGCTTGGTAAGATGACTAAAGCCCCTTTCACTGGTAAGGGTCAAAGGGCCACTGAACGTTTGGAGCTAATACACAGTGATGTATGTGGCCCAATGCGTGTGATGGCTAGAGGAGGCTACTACTACTTCATAACATTTACTGATGATTTCAGTAGATATGGATATGTATATCTTATGGAGAATAAATCCGATTTTTTTGAAAAAATTCAAAGAATACAAGGCTGAAGTAGAGAAGCAAATTGGCGGAGGTGTAAGTATTAAGATCTAACGATCCGATCGTGGGGGTGAATACTTAAGCACCGATTTTAAAGAGTATTTAAAAGAGTATGGTATTGTATCGCAACTTACTCCGCCAGGTACACCTCAATGGAATGGAGTTTCAGAGAGGAGAAATCGCACCTTGTTGGACATGGTGCGATCGATGATGAGTCATGCAGATCTTCCAATAAGTTTCTGGGATTATGCTCTAGAAACAACGGCTTTCACACTTAACCGTGTTCCTACTAAGAAGGTTCAAAAGACTCCATGTGAAATATGGAAGGAGAAACGGTCAGGCATGAACTTTATGAAAGTTTGGGGATGCAAGGCGTTTGTGAAACGTCAAGTATCTGACAAGCTTGGACCTAAATCCGAAGAGTGCAATTTTGTGGGATACCCTAATAAAACAAAGGCGTATTATTTTTATAGTCCTTCTGACTAGAAAGTGTTTATTGCTCGAGATGCTGTCTTCATGGAAAGAGATTTTGTTTCCAAAAGAAACAGTGGGAGAACTATAGATCTCGATGAAGATTGAGAACCACAAAATAGCATTGAACCTGAAGTGGAACAAGAGCAGGATAATGATAATGCTCAACAAACACAGGTTGTTCGTAGAACTGGTAGAATTCGCCATGAGCCAGAGAGATATGGATTTCTCTTGACTCAATGGACGTGGTGATTTGATGCTTATAGATGAAGATGAGCCTCTCACATACCAAGATGCTACGAACAGTCCAGACTCTAAGAGATGGCTTGAAGCCATGAAATCCGAGATGGATTCCATGTACGAAAACCAAGTATGGACTTTGGTTGATCCACCTGAAGGGGTAAAACCCGTAGGGTGCAAATGGGTTTTCAAGAAGAAAACTGACATTGGTTAAGACTTGGTTATGGAGCAATTTCTCTATGAAAGACTTAGGAGAGGCAACCTACATTCTAGGAATGAGGATCTATAGAGATAGATCTAGAAGGATGATCGGTCTAAGTCAGAGCACATACATTGATAAGGTTTTGCATCGTTTTGGTATGCAAAATGCAAAAAGGGGATATGACCCCGTGTCTCAAGGGATAACGATCTCTAAAGACCAGTGTCCGAAATCATTGGATGAGAAGGACCACATAAGTAAGGTTCCATATGCCTCAGCAATTGGATCTATCATGTATGCAATGGTATGTATTCGCCCAGATGTTTCGTATGCTTTGAGCATGACGAGCAGATACCAGTCTAATCCAGGTGAAGGTCATTGGACGACAGTCAAGAATGTTCTAAAGTACCTGAACAGGACTAAAGATTCATTCTTGGTGTATGGAGGAGAGGAGAAACTGGTTGTAAAAGGTTACACCGATGCAAGTTTCCAAACAGACAGGGATGATACTGTATCACAGTCTGGTTTTGTGTTTTGTCTAAACGGAGGTAACATACAAATATGTAAAGTGCACACAAATGATAACATTGCAGATCCACTGACCAAAGGCTTGTCGCAGCAGAAGCACGATGGTCACACTAGTTCCATGGGTATTAGATACATGGGTGATTGGCTCTAGTGCAAGTGGGAGATTGTTAGTGTAGGTGCCCTAGAGGCAATACATTGTTTCTTTTAATAAACCCTTATGTCATTTGATTATTCATTAAACGTATTTATTATGACTTTAATTACTGCGATATATTTGTTAGCATAATAAATGTCCTTAGAATCATGATGCACATTGTATAGTTTAAGTACATGACTTGAACTTGAGATTATATAATATATCATATTCTTAAAGGTCCCTAGTCGATTATTATTATTACAGGGCAATAATAATACGTAAATAGACTAGTATGTTGTTTGACAGATAACCACATCTCATTGGTTATAAGTATGGAAATACTAAAGTCAAAAACATAGGTACGTGTAGGGGTACATGGTACTGGACATACCCACAGTGAGATTCTTCATGTTTAATAAAGTCATAAGAAAGACTCACAGTGATAATGGTGTAATGGTCCTTTGACTTGAGTCATTATATTTCTATACGAGGATTAATATACTTTGACTACATTAAAAGTTACCTTTGACCGGGTGATGATAAAAGTGGACATCGGGTATATCATGAGTAGTATGAGAAATATGAATGATAGATAAAGGATTTAACCCTCCTAGAATTAAGATAGATATTATTGGCCTCTTGATTGAGTGAGACTATAAAATGCATGGCCGTGCTCAAATAATGATTTGTTTTAATAGTCTACTCATGGATCAAGTAAACCCGGATTAAATGTTGAAGAGGATGACTAAACACATGCCTCGAGTTTAATCTATAATATTTGGTTAAAGGGATTATATTACACAGAAACATTAATCACAAAAGGTTTAAACTGAATCACCGATTATTATTATTACTTGGGTAGCAATGATGTATTACTAGATACCGCTCATTGTTTATAATTTTATTAGATATTAAAATTATTGCCAACGTAATAATAACCTATAGGGTCACACACTTAGAACGTCTTAAAAGGAGTTTTAGTTTAAATTAAGAATTTAAATTAAACCATTATTAAATTGAGAATTGGCTATTTAATTAATTGGACTGGTCCTAATTAATTATCTAAGCAAATTCGAATTTAATAAAGTAAGAACAGAATTGGATTTAAGGAAGTCCAATAATAAAATCAGAAGAGAAATAGAATTGGGTTTAAGGAAGCCCAATTCGGTTTTTTGATTTTATCCCATTATTTCTCTCGTATAAATACATAATGATGTGTTACTTTAGGGTTAAAAGTCATTAAATCGTTTTTGACAAAACCTTAGCAGCTCCATCTTCGAGAGGCTAGGGAGAGAGAGAGGCTGTTCTTCGCGGGCTAGTACCTGGCTCCTCGGATCATTGGACGGTCGGACGTTCGTGTGGATTACCTTAGAGACACGGATCTTGACACAAGGACTGTGTGTGGTGATTACAAGCAAGGATCTCCGTTGAGTTCGTGAAACAAGATCTTAATAGGTATGAATCGTTATCTCCATAATCTGCCCGGAATTATACATGGATCCTGGTTTGGGTTTCGAAATTTTTTTTTTATTAACGTTTATCCGCTGCGTTTTATGCCTCGGAACCCAATATATATATATATATATATATATATATATATATATATATATATATATATATATATATATATATATATATATATATATATCATGGACAATATTAATTTCACCTTTTCTAAAAATATTTCGTACAATTGTATTTAGTAAATAAGGTAATTAAATTATAATTGCTATAAACTAATCAATTATATTTTTCACCCATAACATGTTTCCTTTTTAATTTTCTCTAACTAAATCCTATCTTTTTCTAATCATATCACATGCATTCTATTTAATAAAAATAATAATTTTATATATACCAATAATTAATCCATTACATTTTTCAACTAAAATCTATCATCTTTTCTATATTTTCTAACTAAAATCCTTCCATTTCTAGAAATATCACGGATAACATCTGTATAATTATTATCAAATCATCTAATATAATAATGCAAGCCTCCAAAATTCATCTTATAAAAAATTAATTTAAATAAATGAAAAAATTTATATAATATTAAAATAAAAAAATCTATGCATTGCACGGGCTTTAAGCTAGTATTATATAAAAGTCGAAACATTAAAAGTTTGGCCGGCCGGTCGGTCGGTACGGTATCTGTTGATTTTACTTATTTACCCTAACTCAATTACAGATAAATCAATTTCCTTTTTCAGGTTAAACATTTCTATTTTTCAATAACTAAATAATTTATTTTTCAGGTAAAATACAATATCTTTTATATTTTATCTAACTAAAATTTCTCCTTTAGTAATCAATTTCCTTTTTCAGGTTAAACATATTACCTTTTCTATTTTTCAATAATTTTGAATAATTTCCTTTTTCAGGTAAGAAACAATATCCTTTACATTTTATCTAACTAAAATTTCTCTTTTTTAAAAAACACTATGAGCAATTTTGTTTAATAAAATAACATAATTACTATTATAATTAATATTAACTAATCAATTACCCTTTTCGGCCAAAACACGTTAACTTTTTTCTTTTCTCTAAATAAAATATCTCCTTTTCCAATTATATCATGGGCGGTTACCTTTTTCAACCAAAACACGTTACCTTTTTTCTTACAAAAACCTCTCTTTTTCCAATTGTATCACGGGCGTTTTTATTTAATAAAAATAAAATAATTATATTATAATACTTATAATTAACCGATTACCTTTTCAGCTAAAATGTATCATCATTCCTATTTTTTCTAATCAAATTCCCTTTTTTTCTAGAAATATCACGAGTAATATTAATTTCTCATTTTCTAAAAACACTATGAGCAATTTTATTTAGTAAATAACATAATTAAATTATAATTATTGTAAACTAATCAATTACCTTTTTCACAAAAATCATGTCACCTTTTTAATCTTCATGTTACCTTCCTATTTTCTCTAACTAAAATCTTTTTTTTTCCAATTATATCACGGGCGGTTCTATTGAACACAGTAAACTAATAATATTATAATATTAATAATTAACCGATTACCTTTTTCAGCTAAAATGTATCATCTTTTCTATATTTTCAAACTAAAATCCCTCTTTTAATAGAAATATCACGGACGTATTAATTTCCCCTTTTCTAGAAACATTACGAACAATTGTATTAAGTAAACTAACGTAATTAAATTATAATTACTAGAAACTAATCAATTATCTTTTTTACCGAGAACATGTTACCTTTTTAATTTTCTCTAACTAAATCCTCTCTTTTTCCAATCATGTCACCGACATTCTATTTAATAAAATAAAATAATAATTTTGTAATTACTAACAATTAACCGATTACCTTTTTTCAACCTATCATCTTTTCTATGTTTTCTAAGTAAAATCTCTCCTTTTCTAAAAATATTACGGATAACATTTATATAATTATTATCAAATCATCTCATATAAAAATTTAAGCCTTCAAATTTATATTTTAAAAAAATAATTAAATTACTCAAAAAATTCATTAATATTAAAAAAAATGTAACGCCCCCAAATCCGAGGTCAGGGATTCAGGTCGTCACATCGTCTTCCATCCATATCATATCTGCATTAACTTTATAACTCAACAATACACCAATACAGACCTCAATCTCTCATACTTACAAGTTAGAGCCTCAAAAACGATAATCAAATGTAACACCAGATATTACAATTCATCTATACAATCCAGAATCTTACACAACTTCACTTAGACAAACTGCACCTGAAGGCAAGTCTTTCTAATGACGGTTGAAACCTATCAAACTTACTTTGCAGTATTTATCCGAAGCTGGTCATTTCAGGGATAACTCTTCTACTCCTCTTCTGCTTGAATGTAGTTAACCGACCCAATTCTTCTATTTCTGAAAGGTTTTTATAAAGCAAGAATGAGCTACATAATGCTCAGCAAGTTTTCTTCTTTGAGAAATAATATAATTTATCTCGAAAAAGATTTTCCCAAAAGTATGAGCATATGTCTCTTGATATCAAAATATAACTCGACAATATACATGTCGGAGTTTTGGATAAATACTCGTACTCAATATGGAGTTTTAAGAAAATGGTATAATATGAACAAATTAAGTTCCCCTGAGTATAATATGGAGTATAAAATCTTCTTTCAAAAGCAATTTACTTCCCCTGAGTCATTTTAAATCAAGAGCGTTCTGGTTTTCAAAATCTTTCATGATGAGTTCAACACTGACTACACTATCAGTACTGGTGCGCCTGGGCCCTCAGTAAAGTGTAGCAGCACAATTCCAATTGGAAAGATGGGACTATACCGGATCACCACGGTACAAGGTGATCAGCCTATGTACCGCAAAATAATAACACTTTGCTACTAGTAGACAGGTGACGTACCTACTACGGAGGCCGTGGCCCGACCATCTATGGGTCTTATAATTGACTTGCCTACTTGCAAGCTTCTTCATCCAGTACATATACCTTGATGGACAGGCCACCTGCCAGCTCTTACACTTCGGTATATGCACTTCCAGGATGGGCCTGCAACACACGAGTCGCTTCCCATCCAAAACAACATCCAGTCCCGGAGCCAGTAAACCAACTTCGATACCTTTTTAAAAATTGACACTTCCGAAAGAAAACATGGAAGTATGTTCATCTCACAAGTTGACCTTCGTCAACTAATTTTCTCTACTCAGGGAATTCTTTTCAAATAAGCCTAGGAGTTAGTCGGAGTTTTCTTAAGGATTTCTAAAACCTTACTCCCCTTGATAAGGCAGAGCCACCTCTTTAGTTGTAACGAAGGGAGAAAATATTTTTAGTAGCTCCCAAAACCTTGGGTTCTCAAGTTTTGAAAAGTTCGCGAGCCGTTGGGGAGGTATCTACGAGGTATAGGTAAATATAAAAATATTTGAGAACCCCTGCTATTTTTGAATATTTTTCTGAAGGTCAGAAAATATTTAAAATAATTTTTAAAGGCCGTAAATAATTTTTAAATAGGCCATCTAGGTTTTAAATAATTTTTAAATAATTTTTAACATTTTTAAAATATTTTTAAATAAGAAATAAATAATTAACTAATCATTAATTAAATAATTAAATAAATGAATATCTAAATTAATATCCATTTATAATAAATAAATATTCCTAAATAATATTTATTTAAGAATAAAATAATTCCGATATACATAAATTTTAAATTATCGGAACTTACGCGATTCTCGAAAATATACGCCTCCGGGGTTACCGGGTTTTGTAAAATACTCCGACTCCTGATTTATAACAAAAGTACTTACGCTCTACTCGAGCCTTAATCATCACCATATATACGTATAAACCATTAGGGTGTATATATATGCATATAAACGTTACAAGTACTTTCAGAAAATCATGCATGCATTTATAAGATTTCTCACAAGACAGATATATAAAACAGTGCATGCATTTATATCACAACAACAATAGTTTTAAATCATACTTAAAGTTTGGATAAAGAAAACTTGCCTGATTGAATCCGCGGGGGAAATACGTATGGGCTAGGGTGCCGATCTATAATCAACAAGGAAATGGTAGGGTTAGTTTCGTACCCGAACCATTTAACCTAGGATTATTTAACGAAACTAATTTCCTTAAGGGATTCTTAGTGTTCATGTTACGATTTTGTGCTTATGAAAGCGTTCCTTGACCGAATTAAAATTACCAACATTATTCGGGTGGAGTCTCGGGTTCGTTCAATTATATGCACTCGTCCCCTAAAAGTATACTTCACTCGCGCAACTTTCATTCGAACATTTTTATAAAATCGAAAAAGAATCCTTTTTACGAAACTCTTTTTTTCATGCTTTCCCCTCTGAATAGAGGTCCAAATATAATTTTTGCACATATCAATGATTTCCATAAGGTCCTTAACCAAGTCCTTAAACAACACTCTTTTCTGCAGGAATGTTACTTGCGCAGTCCCGACTCCACGATTTTTAGTAAATCGAAAAATTAATATATTGACTTGATTCGTTTTGGAAAATCTTCATTACTGTAAGAACTAGTGTCACAAAAATCTTCATAATATTATTCATTTTACAAGCGGTCAGAATGTCACTGCAAAGTCAGTGGTTGTGCACGATTCATTCGTTTTAACCGGTTTTACTAATTCGAGTGTAATTCCTAAACCGTAAATCATTTTTAGGCGATTCAAATTCTCAAGTAAACTACAAGATCATATCTTCATGTTTTCAATCTGTTTGGTTCAAAAATAGCATATTACACATTCGGGGTTTTCTGCACAAATTAACCTAACGTAATTCCGACATTATAACGGCTATATAACGATCATTCCAAATTCCATAAATTCCATTAAACCACTTAAAGCAACCACACCACATCAAGATCATATAAACATCATCTAGGGTCTCTAAGACCAGTGGTATTATCCACCTACCATTATCCAAGATTTACACAATCATTTAAGAGGTTATAACTTCAAGAACCACTTAATCATGTACAATCTTTCATCCAAATTCCATATAAATCTTTAAACTCAAAAACTTAAGATGGGTGTGAGATTTTATACCTTCCTTGGAGTGTTAAGAACCTAATAAACCGTGATTTGTCCTTGGGTGTGCTTAAGCTAGCTTAGATAAACCAAAGAATCAAGAAAACAACATTAGTCCATGAAGGTTACTATTCACCCTCCACTTGAAAGATTTAATTGAAAATGGAAAAAGTGGAGATTGAAGCTAAGACTTCCAGGAGATCCATTATATGAAATGTAATACTTACCACAAAAGTTTGGAGATTTAACAAGGGGTGGAAGAT
Source organism: Saposhnikovia divaricata (assembly GCA_036435485.1). Lineage (NCBI taxonomy): Eukaryota > Viridiplantae > Streptophyta > Magnoliopsida > Apiales > Apiaceae > Saposhnikovia > Saposhnikovia divaricata. The sequence goes on from JAZHRN010000131.1 coordinate 22,565,289, forward strand.
GGATTTTGAAATCTCAAAATTCCAAAAATTCGAGGTGCTTAGGGGAAAAATAGGATGAACTTCTCGAATTTATTTACCCATCCAAACGATCTTCAAAAATTATGAAATACATCCACAACTTCATCTTGATGTGTAGAAGCTCCGTGATTTTTTTAATGATTTTTAGATGAGTAGAACTAGGTGAAAAAAAATCGCCAAGACCCCTGCCTCTGAAAAGTCTGAACTGCTTGAAAGAAAAAGGGGAGAGAACTTGCTTTTGCTACTTGTAAGGTGTAATAAAATGATATGTATTGTGGTGTATATCAGCTGCTAGCCTTGCCAAGGTATGGTGTATGTCCTTGTGGTCATCAAAGTCTAAAAGCAAAATAGTAGTTTTGACGAAGTAGCCAACTAAGCTTATTTCAAGGAACTTGTTTTCTAACTAAATTCTAATAACTTGGTTGGTTTCTAACTAGGTTGTTTGCATGGATTACATGGAGCTTGCATGGGCTTTGCTTGCATGGAATTTACCTAAGCTCTTGAAATCTTTATCATTTTTTCATAATTATTCTTTAATTTCCATGCTAATCTCCATTAATCCTTAAAAATGCTTTTGGTGTAAAAACTTGTCCAAGTAACCTTCCAATATTCTTATTTCCTTATCTTAATACCTTGGCTGCATCATCAGCTTTGAATTATATAACCCTTGGCTTGTCATAATACTCGCATTTATCGATATCTCATAAAACGTGGGTCGTTAGGATTTTTCAAATTTCGACGACTTTTACTTACACTTATTTCGCTTAAGAAATCATAATATGAACTCAAATCTTAAATATTCATCATACATAAGTGGTGATTGGAATCATTTCCCTTAAGTAATGAAATTACTATTCATCCAAGTCATTTTACAATAGTACAAAAATCAGGGTTATTACAGTCTCCCCTCCTTAAAGGGATTCCGTCCCGGAATCTAAAGAAAATAGTTGTGGGTACTATTCCTGCTTCACCCTCTCCAACTCTCAGGTTGATACTTCCATTCTTTCGTTCTCTCACCTTGCTTTTACCAGCGCCCTAGGTTGTTTCTCGATGCTCGATCTCTTCGATCGGTATTCTGAATGGATTTTTCTATGAAGGACCACTCCTGACCTACTACCTGTACGTTTATATTCTCTCGCATCCACAACATCCGTGTTAAGTCTTCGTATCATAGGCACGAGATTTATCCGGTGGTCATAATTCATGTCTAAGATAACACCAATACGTACAATATTCTTTGTACTCCTCGGTTTGATCAGCACACATGGGTTGCCTCCCGTCAGCCGCTACTACTTGCTCTGGATATTGTATAGACTTCTTTATACGTTGAACCAACTTGGGTACCTATATCTGTCGTTCGTTGAATTCTCCGTAATGCAAGAAGATCGAAATTTCCTTTATGTAGTAAGCTTTACAAGTGACATCCTTCAGCTCGCATGGTGGCTATCGTGATACAAAGTTCTAATCGTTGAGAAGTGATCATACTCGACTCTCTCGTGAAATCTAAGGCACGACTCTTGTTAAGAACTCGATTGTTTAGATAATTCTTTTACTCGTCCGTTGGCCGTGAATCATAATAGTTCACACATTTGATCTCATGGTCAAACATATTCGTAAGTACCTTCACTATTCGAGGTTCCCCTTTGGTCTCTATCTGCCACGATCGCTACAGGAGCTCCACGTTGCGCCATTATCTTTCCTGTATATAAATCGATAATATTCTAAATGGAAAGTCTTTGTTGGTAAGTCAACTGGGTCTAACGATTAAAATCAACTAGTGTCATTGCTTGACTCGGTCTTCGGTGACCTGGTATTGAAATTCATCATAATACTCTTGTCCGTGTTCCAGATTCTCTGTAGACGGAAATAATCCACTAGGCCTATGTCATTCTGCTTTTGACATGCCACATTTGTACCTAATAATTTGCCAATATGATTCTTCACATTCGGTGGCTAAACATTCTCTTAATTCTCTATACATCTTTGTTCTTTCCCATAATTCAGTCATTTTCCTCTACTATTCTTCTTTATTGTATATCCTCTATCCTCTTGGTCAATTCTAACCAAATTCTTATTTAGAATCGTCCCTTCCGTAGGTATCGGCCACAACACTGGCCTTTTCGGGTAATGACGAATTCATTCATCTTATTACTTATCCCTTATAGGTTATGTCTTATAGCGTAGTCGATTTGCATCTCTCGAGGCAGAGAAGGCTTGGAAATTCCAGAATCTGTTAATATGTTATCCTGTCAACGTTTAATAAGAGCTTACTCTCAACTACCTCACTATTCCTTATGTCATTTCTCACAATCATATTAAAGGTCCACGTGATACGTTCCAACGGGTTATTCCTACTTTAAATAATTATTTGACATAACGTTTCGGCTGAACAACTACAAGATTTGGTTTTCAAACTCGTATTGGGGCGACGGTACACAACTTTACCTCCCGTTTGCCTAAGATTAATCACTTCTGAAAGGAATGGATTCAAAATATTAATATCACATAGAAAATATGTAATAATAATTTCCACATCGCATGATCCAAGAACACTAACGAGTTTCGAATAATAGGAGTCTCAAGGCTCAACAGACAAAAGGATAGATGGACAGGATACAATAAGGTTTATTCCTCCATGTCTTCATAAATTTGTTTTATGGTAACTTAGAGAGTATTACTCGAAAGAAATGATTCAGGGATGCGATTGTGATCCGGATGATCTTTACAAGATTCTCACATTAGGCGGATATTTCTCCTCTTGAATACTTAAGAGGAAATCAAGAAGTCTTACTGATAAAAGTCATTCGATAGAAGTAATTCTACTCCATGAAAATTAAAGAATGGAGTAGCTTGTTATTCAAGTAATTAATGATTTCAAATGAATCTTCATTATATGAATGAAAGAATAGAACGTTCAAGTGACATAAAGTCTGTTAAGAAGATGGGTAAGAATTCAAGTTGAAGGGGCGGCCTTGCTAGGTCTCAATCAAATCATTTATTGAACTGTCATCATTATCGCATGCAAAAAGGCATGGCGGAATTGCTGAATGAATTAAATTGGAAGATGGACCAGTGAAACAATAACTAGTCCTCTTCAAGAAATACTTGCAACTAGATAGATAAGGTCTGCTAGTTCACTAATTTGAGACATCACCATTCCTATTTCCTTTCAAATGTGGCTTGATCAACTTCCCATGAACACAATAACCTTGAGAGAGAGTTCACTGATTCTATTAACATAACACTCTTGAGAGAGAGAATGCACTCATTCCATTATCATAACATCCTTGAGAGAGTACGAACCAATTCCATCTGTACGTCACTAATATTCTAATTGTTTTGGGATTCGCTCTTGCTCTTAGCGATTCCGTTGCGAACCTAATTTCTATCGGAGAATTTTGATTTATTTGATCTGGTTGGCATCCCCTTGGAATTCATTAGAGATAACAAGAATCATGGAGCTTTGAAAAGATAGCTGCCCTATCAAAACAAATGTCACCTACTGGTGATCATAGGATTATGAGTTTTGAAGTAAACCTTATTTGAGATAAGAGAATTTACTGAGAGATCAATATGATCACAAGAACTTATGTTGCGTGTCTCAGTTAAGACATTACTAAAGGTAATTAGCCTTCTTGTATTTCACAACTCACAAGTGACGGTGTCCCGTCAGACTTCTATCACACAGACCGATAGTCCTTGTGGCCCCTATCAGCATAGGGTTGTTCATCTCAGTGGAAGTTGAGGAGTATGAAAGCAATTCAAAGTCAAGTTAATAATTATCATCTTTCGACAAAAATTTCTCAAAGGGACACCTTGGATTAAAATTGAACAAATTCCAAGGCACGATTCACAAAGAAGAGAATAACCAGAAGGATACTGGTAGACAACAAGCAAGCGGTGTTATATCAACCTAGGATTATCCACCACTAAAGAAAAGTGGAGGTTTGAAATTACATCATTTGACAGGGCTTCGAAAACCTAAAGGTAGGTATAATGAAAACTTTTGGCACAATTGAAACCAAATATTGCTTAACACAAGTATTAAAGAATAACTTCGAAGAGGAAATATATCCTTTATCAAAATTCTCTCTTGGAGAGATGTCAAAATAATCAAAGATTGGGGAGGTAATCAAAATAATTTGTAAATGGGAAGGGTATTGCCAAGGTCTTCATGGATTCCTTTTATGTCGGCTACTCTGACGGATAATCATTCGATTCTAAAGTTTTTCTTTTTCGTGCACACCCTAAGGTGCTCGATAACTTACGTCGTCGTCGATTCTCTATAGTCGCTAAAGATTCAACCATCGACCTTTATGAGCGCAAGGAGTTCTATCCAACTCAGCACAAGCATCTCCCCCAAACGTTCTATTTACCAAGAAGACATTGAATAGAATGCTCATGGATCAAATAAAATACTTTGGGTAAATCCTGATTTAGAAAAGTATATCACTGGTTGTTATTCCACGAGTTCGATTTAGGAAGCTAGAAGGATTACCTGATATACTAATCGAGATAACCTGGTTCATGCATAAATTAAATGAAGTAGTGCACCAGTCAGTAATTACCAAAGTAAGTTGATGTTTATGCATGTGTCTCCTTATTACCATTACTAGGATAACTCCATATCTTCATCTTCGTAATACGAGATATTCATCAGTGTCCCTCAATCATCATCTTAAAGTCACTCATCGAGTTAGGGTTTTGCAAATATATTTGTCATTTCCGTGCTTTACCTTGAAGACCATGCTTCGCATCCTTCCAGGGACACCTACTAAGTCCATAGGGTCCTACTTCATGCCTCCGATATGAATCACAAGTGGCCAGTTCCCCCTGGGAACAGATCAAAGAGATCTCTCAAAGATCTCAATACAGTCCATAGGTTTAGTGGCGGGTGGGTGCACGTGAACATAAGTTACCAACAATATAAAGGTCTACAAGTATATATATGTAGTACCTAATAAAATTTCTAGCGAAGAATTCTGCTCTAGACTCACTGTTCTCTCTTCTGGTAGATCCTGAGATCGCCGCATCGCTCGTTACGACCATATCCAACTTCACTAGAGTTACGTCATCAATTCTCTGTGTTTGTTCTCTATGTTGAACCATCACGTTCTAACATCCGAATCATACTTGGTATCATCTAGTAAGATCGTCTTACGATAACCTTCTCGTACAACACATGTGAAATTCTCCATCGAAGGTAATGAAATCCTCAAGGGTATAGTAACCACTTTTTCAGGTAAAACCGTTACTCATCGGAAATCGAACCTTAAATCCAAAATAAAGGCGCTACGTTAGTCCAAGTACTAAGTACACTTACTTATGCAAGGAAGTCTAACTGTATCAGTTCCTAAAATGTTGCCTCCTTATGGGCAAACGATGAAGGACAACGGTAACAAAATTTATACCCACCAAGTCATCCAATTGTATTAGCAACATTGCCTCTACCTCAACTAATCTTAAGGTCTAGCTTTGTCTCTAATATCATTATATCCGAGAAGTCATGTATGACTCCCAAATCTCTATTCATCATCCGCAAGGTCTCTAAGGATTCCATCGATCCTGTTATAATTCCTCGAGTAGGCATTCCCAGCAGCCTCACTCACCGGTACTTCACCCGGTAATTCAATAATATCTTACTATGATCCATTATGTCATTCTTCTACTTAGACTTATCTCTCAATACTCTCGTTTCTGAGTACTGTAACTTATGCTTTGATACCATTTCTGTAACGCCCCCAAATCCGAGGTCAGGGATTCAGGTCGTCACATCGTCTCCCATCCATATCATATCTGCATTAACTTTATAACTCAACAATACACCAATACAGACCTCAATCTCTCATACTTACAAGTTAGAGCCTCAGAAACGATAATCAAATGTAACACCAGATATTACAATTCATCTATACAATCCAGAATCTTACACAACTTCACTTAGACAAACTGCACCTGAAGGCAAGTCTTTCTAATGACGGTTGAAACCTATCAAACTTACTTTGCAGTATTTATCCGAAGCTGGTCATTTCAGGGATAACTCTTCTACTCCTCTTCTGCTGGAATGTAGTTAACCAACCCAATTCTTCTATTTCTGAAAGGTTTTTATAAAGCAAGAATGAGCTACATAATGCTCAGCAAGTTTTCTTCTTTGAGAAATAATATAATTTATCTCGAAAAAGATTTTCCCAAAAGTATGAGCATATGTCTCTTGATATCAAAATATAACTCGACAATATACATGTCGGAATTTTGAATAAATACTCGTACTCAATATGGAGTTTTAAGAAAACGATATAATATGAACAAATTAAGTTCATAATAAGATATTAATCTTCATATCGTAGCAAAATAGTATTCACTATAGCTTTTCAAAATGTGTAGTTCAATATGCTTCCACGTAAATTGAACCATTTATAAGGTTCCAATTCAATACTTCTCAAGTTTGAAAATACATACATACATGTATATCATTTTCGTCAAAAACACCCGACAGTTCAAGATGCTATACTCAGCAATATAATAACAGTACTTCAAAAATACCTTTATCTCGTTTGGAAACTGAGTATAAAATCTGCTTTCAAAAGCAATTTACTTCCCCTGAGTCATTTTAAATCAAGAGCGTTCTGGTTTTCAAAATCTTTCATGATGAGTTCAACACTGACTACATTATCGGTACTGGTGCGCCTGGGCCCTCAGTAAAGTGTAGCAGCACAATTCCAATTGGAAAGATGGGACTATACCGGATCACCACGGTACAAGGTGATCAGCCTCTGTACCGCAAAATAATAACACTTCGCTACTAGTAGACGGGTGACGTACCTACTACGGAGGCCGTGGCCCGACCATCTATGGGTCTTATAATTGACTTGCCTACTTGCAAGCTTCTTCATCCAGTACATATACCTTGATGGACAGGCCACCTGCCAACTCTTACACTTCGGTATATGCACTTCCAGGATGGGCCTGCAACACACGAGTCGCTTCCCATCCAAAACAACATCCAGTCCCGGAGCCAGTAAACCAACTTCGATACCTTTTTAAAAATTGACACTTCCGAAAGAAAACATGGAAGTATGTTCATCTCACAAGTTGACCTTCGTCAACTAATTTTCTCTACTTAGAGAATTCTTTTCAAATCATCCTAGGAGTTAGTCGGAGTTTTCTTAAGGATTTCTAAAACCTTACTCCCCTTGATAAGGCAGAGCCACCTCTTTAGTTGTAACGAAGGGAGAAAATATTTTTAGTAGCTCCCAAAACCTTGGGTTCTCAAGTTTTGATAAGTTCGCGAGCCGTTGGGGTGGTATCCACGAGGTATAGGTAAATATAAAAATATTTGAGAACCCCTGCTATTTTTTAATATTTTTCTGAAGGTCAGAAAATATTTAAAATAATTTTTAAAGGCCGTAAATAATTTTTAAATAGGCCATCTAGGTTTTAAATAATCTTTAAATAATTTTTAACATTTTTAAAATATTTTTAAATAAGAAATAAGTAATTAATTAATCATTAATTAAATAATTAAATAAATTAATATCTAAATTAATATCCATTTATAATAAATAAATATTCCTAAATATTATTTATTTAAGAATAAAATAATTCCGGTATACATAAATTTTAAATTATCGGAACTTACGCGATTCTCGAAAATATACGCCTCCGGGGTTACCGGGTTTTGTAAAATACTCCGACTCCTGATTTATAACAAAAGTACTTACACTCTACTCGAGCCTTAATAATCACCATATATATACGTGTAAACCATTGGGGTGTATATATATGCATATAAACGTTACAAGTACTTTCAGAAAATCATGCATGCATTTATAAGATTTCTCACAAGACAAATATATAAAACAGTGCATGCATTTATATCACAACAACAATAGTTTTAAATCATACTTAAAGTTTGGATAAAGAAAACTTGCCTGACTGAATCCGCGGGGGAAATACGTATGTGCTAGGGTGCCGATCTATAATCAATAAGGAAATGGTAGGGTTAGTTTCGTACCCGAACCATTTAACCTAGGATTATTTAACGAAACTAATTTCCTTAAGGGATTCTTAGTGTTCATGTTACGCTTTTGTGCTTATGGTAGCGTTCCTTGACCGAATTAAAATTACCAACATTATTCGGGTGGAGTCTCGGGTTCGTTCGATTATATGCACTCGTCCCCTAAAAGTATACTTCACTCACGCAACTTTCATTCGAACATTTTTATAAAATCGAAAAAGAATCCTTTTTACGAAACTCTTTTTTTCATGTTTTCCCCACTGAATAGAGGTCCAAATATAATTTTTGCACATATCAATGATTTCCATAAGGTCCTTAACCAAGTCCTTAAACAACACTATTTTCTGCAGGAATGTTACTTGCGCAGTCCCGACTCCACGATTTTTAGTAAATCGAAAAATTAATATTTTGACTTGATTCTTTTTGGAAAATATTCACTACTGTAAGAACCAGTGTTAAAAAAAATTTCATAATATTATTCGTTTTACAAGCGGTCAGAATGTCACTACAAAGTCAGTGGTTGTGCACGATTCATTCGTTTTAACCGGTTTTACTAATTCCAGTGTAATTACTAAACCGTAAATCATTTTTAGGCGATTCAAATTCTCAAGTAAACTACAAGATTATATCTTCATGTTTTCAATCTGTTTGGTTCAAAAATAGCATTTTACACATTCGGGGTTTTCTGCACAAATTAACCTAACGTAATTCCGGCATTATAACGGCTATATAACGATCATTCCAAATTCCATAAATTCCATTAAACCATTAAAGCAACCACACCACATCAAGATCATATAAACATCATCTAGGGTCTCTAAGACCAGTGGTATTATCCACCTACCATTATCCAAGATTTACACAATCATTTAAGAGGTTATAACTTCAAGAACCACTTAATCATGTACAATCTTTCATCCAAATTCCATATAAATCTTTAAACTCAAAAACTTAAGATGGGTGTGAGATTTTATACCTTCCTTGGAGTGTTAAAAACCTAATAAACCTTGATTTGTCCTTGGGTGTGCTTAAGCTAGCTTAGATAAACCAAAGAATCAAGAAAACAACATTAGTCCATGAAGGTTACTATTCACCCTCCACTTGAATGATTTATTTCAAAATGGAAAAAGTGGAGATTGAAGCTAAGATTTCCAGGAGATCCATTATATGAAATGTAATACTTACCACAAAAGTTTGGAGATTTAACAAGGGGTGGAAGATGGATTTTGAAATCTCAAAACTCCAAAAATTCGAGGTGGTTAAGGGAAAAATTGGATGAACTTCTCGAATTTATTTACCCATCCAAACAATCTTCAAATATTATGAAATTAAATCCACAACTTCATCTGGATGTGTAGAAGCTCCGTGATTTTTTTAATGATTTTTAGATGAGTAGAACTAGGTGAAAAAAAATCGCCAAGACCCCTGCCTCTGAAAAGTCCGAACTGCTTGAAAAAAAAAGGGAGAGAACTTGCTTTTGCTACATGTAAGGTGTAATAAAATGATATGTATTGTGGTGTATATCAGCTGCTAGCCTTGCCAAGGTATGGTGTATGTCCTTGTGGTCATCAAAGTCTAAAAGCAAAATAGTAGTTTTGACAAAGTAGCCAACTAAGCTTATTTCAAGGAACTTGTTTTCTAACTAAATTCTAATAACTTGGTTGGTTTCTAGCTACAGTAAAACCTCTATAAATTAATATAGATGGGACCTGAGAATTCTATTAATTTAGAGAGGTATTAATTAATCGATAAATTAATAATTATTAATTTATAGAGAATTTTTGACATCAAAGAAAATTAATTTCCAATTACATACATTTAAATAGAATGACTTGTACAATTTATGTTTTATACTTAATTCAATATATATTGTTTACAAATTTAATGAGTATTTGCGAGATTCAAAGTAAATATTCATGTATATTTAGATGATGTCAAGAATAAAACAATAATTTTCGAACCTTTTTCACGTAAAGAAGCATCCAAGATATCGAAAACATTGATTAATAATTTTTTAATGCTTTACGAAAACACCACATTCGAACTTTTGGATGCAATATAGATGGTTAATGATGAGTTTCATATAGATTCAAATTTTAAGAACCATAGAATAATATTTTACAAAAGTGTAATACATATATTTTTATGATTATAAATGAATTATTAATTTATAATATTATCGGGACCATATATTTATACAGGATTTTCAAAAAAATTATTATCTTATTATCTTATCGAAATTGATCATTTTTTTAACTGGCCCAAGTTGGGATCGGACGAAATTATTAACTTAGAGAGATTATTAATTTATCGAGTATTAATTTAAGGAGGTTTTACTGTAGGTTGTTTGCATGGATTACATGGAGCTTGCATGGGGTTTGCTTGCATGGAATTTACCTAAGCTCTTGCCATCTTTATCATTTTTTCATAATTATTCTTTAATTTCCATGCTAATCTCCATTAATCCTTAAAAATGCTTTTGGTGTAAAAACTTGTCCAAGTAACCTTCCAATATTCTTATTTCCTTATCTTAATACCTTGGTTGCATGATCAGCTTTGAATTATATAACCCTTGGCTTGTCATAATACTCGCATTTATCGATATCTCATAAAACGTGGGTCGTTAGGATTTTTCAAATTCCGACGACTTTTACATACACTTATTTCGCTTAAGAAATCATAATATGAACTCAAATCTTAAATATTCATCATACATAAGTGGTGATTAGAATCATTTCCCTTAAGTAATGAAATTACTATTCATCCAAGTCGTTTTACAATAGTACAAAAATCAGGGTTATTACAAAAAATCCGTGCATCGCGCGGGTTTTAAGTTAATATATTAAAAGTGTCAAAAGTTATTATTCGGTGCGTAGCATGGGTCAATCGCTAGTTGTGAATAATCTACGAGTCTTCTTATTCATCTTAATCAATTTATTATTTATAGAGAATGGAATCGGGATGAAATAGAAAATAAATAAATAAATAAATTTACATAATTATGTAATTGTAGGATATTAAAATTAGTGATAATCAAATTTGGTATTTTAATATTCCAACGAAACGTGATTTTCTTTTTTAAAAAGTGTGTGTGTATATATATATATATATATATATATATATATATATATATATATATATATATATATATATATATATATATATATATATATATATATATATATAAGCGAAACAGAGTATATTTGGTTGTCAGTTTGGTACACTTTTTTCGGTACATTCAATAACAACCGTTAGATTTTAAGATAAATAAATAAGAACGGTTGGATCTAATGTTAAAAGAATATTTCTTTTCTAATATTTGAAATACTCTTATAGGTTTCAAGTTCGAATCGCACCAGCAACATATCTCTATAAAACATATATATTATTTTATAAACTACTCTCACGAGTTTAAGATTCAATTTCCGTCAACAACATATTATTAATTATTAAAACACTATCGTTAAAAATATTATCAAACATGTATTAAAATATTTTATTATCTTCTATAATTTATTTTCCTACTAATTAAAAAATATATATGAAAATATGGGAAATAAAACAAAAAATTATTAAAAATTACATCCGTGCATCACACGAATAATAAGCTATATAGTAAAAAATTACATGAAATCTGGAAAACACTTACAATATAGAAAATTTTGTATAAAAATCGAAAAAAGGTCAACATGATTAGATAAATTTCATTTTTTCTATTAAATAAAAGTTAAAGAAAGACAATTTTTATGTAATATTTTTATGTATACATATATATTTTAAAATAATAACTTGAAGCAACCGTGCATCGCACGGGTTATAGGTTATAGGCTAGTATATATATATATATATATATACATATATATATATATAGAGTTGCACTCCATAGCAAACACCTTATATAACAAACAATAAAGAACACCTCATATCTAATATAATTTAAGAGTTCCGTCATAGCACCCAATACAAAAAGTTGTTATTTTTTTACCCTCTAGCAAACCAGCAAAAAAAAAATATTGAAAATTTACTTTTAATTGATGACGTCATGATGACGTCATCAGTGAACAGTAATTTTCAAATTTTTTTTTTGCAGAGTTGATATAGGGTAAAAAAATAACAACTTTTTGTATTGGGTGCCCCTGGCGGGGCCAAAGGATCTAATAGATCTAAGGTGTATATATATATAGGCCTTTGCTCCATACAGAACACTCTTATATAACAAACAATAAAGAACACTATAAAATCAATTATGAAACTCTATGATTTTGATGATCATACTTAGTAAGCAAGCTGGATTCTGCATTAGACTAATATTGTTTTGCAGGATTACTTCATATATAATTTTATAAGAAAAACAGGGTAACTCAGCTAGCTGACAGTTCAACTCAGCAAGCTGGCTGGCAGTCTGTCCAGTTTCTCAAGGGTTCGAATATATGGTTTTGTTATGCTTATAATTGCAAAAGTGGCATGAACGGTTCTTTATACATTAAAAACATTCTTCATTTCAAAAGTACTTCTAAAACAATATTTTCTTAGAAAAGGAATCTTTGAATTCTTTAATGTACTTAAAAAGACAACCCGTGTGCTTACTTTCCAAGCATGCTCTTATTAAATATCAATTATGCCTTATTCCTATCCTCCACCATCTGTTGTCTTTGTTAAAGATTGTAAAAGAATTACATGCACTCATTATCAAATTCATTATCTTCTTCAACTTATCTCTAACGGCTTCTTTCATCTCTTAAACATTATTATCTCTCCTTTTCTAAACTAAATTCATTCTCTGAGTAAGAAATATTGTTTAAACTGTTGTGAACGTTAGAAGTAGAATTAATGGAACAAATCTTGAAACGTGAGAAGTGCTCTTCAAGACCGTTACAAGTTTGCCTCTTTAATTCTAGCTCCTTTACTTCACTATATATACTTGTATGGCTGTTCTTCACAGGTACGAACTTAGACGAACATACAAGCAATATTCAAAGTGACAAGAAAACAACTCAGCACATTTACTTCAAAAGAACTCGTGTATTATATCGTATATACAATTTAGAGAGTTCAAATCTTTTGAGTTGTAATTATTTATTTCATCCTCTGTATTGTTCAACTTGTAAAGTTGGTAGTTGCTGGTTTGTCAAGCTTGTGGAACCAGGGTTCAAGGAGCATTAGGCTAGAGAAGTTTATACTTGGTTTAGTATAGAACTTAGAGAGCTGTGTTCAAGAAACAAGGGGTTCCAGCTAGCTGCAGTCAGTAACTGGGTGATAAGGGAGATATATTATTGTGTCTTGTAATTGGATTTAATTGTGATCAATAATATATTCTCTTACCAAGTTGGTAAGGGACTAGGACGTAGACCATAGAAGATTAGGGGTCGAACCTAGCTAAAATTCTTGGTGTTCTTTACTTACTGCAAATTTATCTTTCTGCATTGCATAACTAAGCTAGCTGCTTATTTGTTAATCTGCCGAATCTAGTTAACTCAGCTAGTTGCTTATTCACTAATTTGTTGCATCCAGCTAGCTGCCAGAGTATAATTTTAGACAGATTTTTTATTTGATCATTGTCAGTCAAAACACCTATTCACCCCTCCCCTCTAGGTGTATTTTCATTTGGTATCAAAGCTTTGGTATACTAATATTTCTGTAACAGGAAAAGTATCGATCGAATGGCTGACAATTATCTAGAAGGCAGGTCGGATTATAAGGCTCCACTTCTCACTGGATCGGAGAACTACAGTTGGTGGAAATGCAGAATGGAGACTTATTTGTCCAAGAAGCCTCTGGTTCTAAGAGTTGTGCAGAAAGGGAACTATGAATTTCTAAATGACAAAAACGAACCAAAAGATGTTGATGATCTCTCTCTCGATGAGATTATCAAGTGCGGTTAAAATGGAGAAGCAAGAAACTCCATAATGAATGCACTAGATCAATCTGAATATGACAAGGTATCCTCTCTAAAAACAGCAAAAGAAATGTGGGATGCTTTGGAATCCTATCATGAAGGTTCGAAAACTTTGAGAAAAGTTAAACTTAGCAAATTGATGAATGACTTCGGAAATTTCAAGCTCAAGAATGGTGAAACTATCAAAGAAAGCCAAGCAAGGTTTCAAATCACTATCAACACTCTGAAGAGACTTGGAAAAACCATTCCTCAAGATGAAATCAACATGAAAATTCTAAGTGCAGTTCCATTTATATTCGAAGCTAAAGTCACTGCATTGGAATCAAGTCCCTCCATTGATTCTATGGATTATTTGGCCGTGTTTGCAGAGTTGGAACAATTTGAAAGAAAAATCAATAATAGCAAGATGGAATCAGTCAAGGCTCCAGTTGAAAAGATGAAGAATTTAGCTTTGCACTCCAGTAGCAGCAAGCTGGATTCAGAATCAGAATCAGATTTTGATGAAGAATTAGCACTTTTATCCAGAAAAATCAAGAAGATGCTTGACTTAAGGAACAAGCTAAAGAAGAAGAAAGGTAGAGCTTCTGGAATAAAGAAAGATGTCAAAGAGGAAGCATGTTTTGAATGTGGCAAGAAAGGTCATTACAAAAGAGACTGCTACAAGCTGAAAAATAAGCAGAAGCAGCTAGCTGTCTCTAAAGACAAAAAGAAAGCTAAGGCATTTTTGACATGGAGTGATGATGAAAATTCAGATTCTGATAATGAATCAAGTGATGATATGGTGAACCTAGCTCTTGTTGGTCTTGATGATGAGAATAATGCTCAAGGAATTTTTCAAGATAGCCTTGTAGATAGTGATGTCTCGGATTCGGATGACAACAATAGTGAGGTAAATTATTTTTCTGATATATATTCTCATTCTTCAATGTTAGATGAATTAACCATGCAAGATCATAGTAATCTATCGAATGAAGTGTTTAAAGAATTAAGATATGAGAATGATAAACTCAAAAAGAAAAATATTCAACTTAAGAAGATCATATCTGAGTTAATGGATGAGAAGACACCTGCTACAAATCATGCTCAAAAGCTTACTGATCTTAAGGCTGAGATATCCCAGCTTGAAGGGATAAACAAAGTGTTGGTCAAAAGAAATGATACACTCATGAAGGAACTCAGCAAGCTGAGAACAGAAATAGAGGCTCAAGATGCATGTTTAGAAGCATTTAGTCCAAGGGAATCATGCTCGGAAGAAATATCACAACAAGCTGAAAGAATCAAGGAATTGGAAAATGAAGTCAAGAATCTCCAGAAAGGAATGGGAAAATTTGTTCAAGGAGAAGACACACTCAAGTCAATGATGAAGTATGCAAAGGTTCCAATCGAAAGAGAAGGAATTGGAATGGCCTCATCCTCATGTCTAAAGTATGATGGCAAACATGGAATCCCTTATGACTATGCCATGCCATGGAGAATATGCCATAAATGTGGAAATAAAGGTCATTTGGCAAATCATTGCAAAGTTCAGAATGCCAACCCAGCTAGCTGGAACAGACAGACAGGTCACAGGCAGCTAGCTGACAGAGCAGCTGGAACAAGAAATACAGCATCTAAAGTGATCCAAATGTGGATCAAGAAATCTGATTTAAATGTTCTATATGTTCTATCAACTAACCATTATGGACCCAAACAAGTATGGGTACCAAAATGTTGAGTTGGCTCCTTATTTGTTTTGTAGGTATGCCTTGTTGTCAAAGTGAGATCAAAACAATGGATTTTGGATAGTGGATGCACAAGACATATGAGTGGTGATAAATCTCAATTCCTTACTCTCAGTAAGAAAAAGGGTGGAAGTGTCACCATTGGTGATAGCAAAACACTCCAGATTCTTGGGAATGGGAAGATTGGTAATAGTGTCATTTCTATTGATAAAGTACAATATGTTCAAGGTCTTAAATATAATTTGCTTAGTGTAAGTCAGTTGTATGATGATGGACATTCTGTTCTTTTTGATAAAGAAAAGTGTACTATTATTGTTGGCACTAACAAAGTCCCCCTAGTTGCTAAAAGGGAAGGAAATATATATATTTTGGACTTTGAAATGCAGGATTCATCTTGTTGTCTAGCTACAGTTGATACAAATCCAGAAATTTGGCATAGAAGGCTTGGACATGCTCATATGGACTTACTCAGCAAGCTGTCTTCAAAGAAGCTAGTTAGAGGATTGCCAAAATTGAAGTATGTCAAAATGGAAACTTGTTCGGCTTGCCAATTAGGCAAACAAATCAGGACTCCACATAAATCAAAGAATATGGTATCAACTTCTAAACCTTTAGAGCTTCTTCATTTAGATTTATTTGGTCCAGAAGCATATAAAAGCATTGGAGGAAAACAATATGCATTTGTTATTGTAGATGATTATTCTAGATATACATGGGTATTGTTTCTTCGTACTAAAGATTGTGCTTTCAGTGAATTTGAAAAGCTAATTAAGTTACTTGAGAACAAGTTTAAGTTAAGACTTGTAAGTATAAGGAGTGATCGAGGTGGTGAATTCCAAAAAGACTTTATCTCATATTGTGAAGATAGAGGCATTTCACATGAATTCTCTGCTCCAAGAACCCCACAACAAAATGGAGTTGTGGAAAGAAAGAATAGGTCATTGCAAGAAACAGCTAGAACATTGCTGCAAGAGAGCAAGCTGCCAAGAAGTTTCTGGGCAGAAACAGTCAACACAGCTAGCTACGTTCTTAACAGAGTACTAATCAGGCCTATTCTCAATAAGACTCCATATGAATTGCTAAAGAACAAGAAGCCAAACATAGGCTACTTCAAGGTCTTTGGATCCAGGTGCTTTGTACTCAAATCCATTGATGGAGATGGTAAATTTGATGCCAAATCATATGAAGCTATATTTTTGGGTTATTCTTCAACAAGTCGTGCATATAGAGTTTATAATATATCTAAACGTACTGTTGAAGAGTCAATTGATGTTTCATTTCAAGAATCTAATGTTGATCTGTCAAGAGATGAGGAAGATATTGCAGGTTCAGATGATGCCAGCGAGCTGCCAAGGTCAGATACAGCAACTCAGCGAGCTGACAAAGAAGCAGATTCTGAAAATACAGCAACTCAGCGAGCTACCAATGAAGCAGACTCAGGAAATGTAGCAACCCAACGAGCTGCAGTAGAAACTGAATCAAGTTCAGCTAATGATAATCAAGCTGAAATCTCTCCTCCAGTAGGTGAAACATGTGATAAGATGTCAAAGCTCACCTTGGAAGATTCTAGAGGTCAGAGATCACAAGAAAAGATGCCAATCTATAATGGAGATGAAGTCCCTCCTCCATCTAAGAGAATTAGAGCCAATGAAGAAGTCATGGCTCATCACCATTTTCCAAAGTCAACAAGGACAGTAAAGAACCATCCTCCAGAGTTGATTATTGGTAATAAATCAGAAGGTATCAAGACAAGGAGAAGTCAAGCCAACTTTTGTGCATTTGCTACCTTCCTAGCTCAAGAAGAACCAAAGAATGTCAATGAAGCACTGAAAGATGAGAATTGGATCATGGCTATGCAAGAGGAACTTAATCAATTCGAAAGATGTGATGTTTGGAAACTTGTGGAGCCACCTAAAGATGCTTCAATCATTGGTACTAAATGGGTTTTCAAGAACAAGGTTGATGAAGAAGGAATGGTTACTAGAAACAAAGCAAGGCCTGTTGCACAAGGATATAATCAACAAGAAGGAATCGATTTTGATGAAAATTATGCTCCGGTTCAATAAGGATGTTACTTTCATTTGCATGCTTCAAGAAATTCAAGCTACATCAAATGGACATAAAAAGTGCATTTCTTAATGGCTACTTGAAAGAAGAAGTATATGTCAAGCAACCTCCTGGATTTGAGAGTGATCAATTTCCTAATCATGTTTTCAAATTGAAGAAAGCATCATATGGATTACGACAAGCTCCTAGATCTTGGTATGAAAGACTAAGTAAGTTTTTGATAAAGAATGGATTCATTCGAGGTAAAATCGATCCTACATTGTTTACTAAACTTACTGGTAATGATATTCTAGTTGTGCAAATATATGTGGATGATATTATCTTTGGATCGACTAATGACAATTTGTGCAAGTGGTTTTCTAAGTGCATGCATAGTGAGTTTGACATGAGTATGATGGGCGAGCTAAATTACTTCTTGGGGCTCCAAATCAAACAAACTCAAGATGGAATATATGTACATCAGTCCAAGTACATCAAGAACTTGCTAAAGAAATTTGGATATTAGAATATCAAGGCAAAATCTACACCTATGAGTTCTGCCAGCAAGCTGGCTGTAGATGAACGAGGTAAAGATGTAGATGTTCGAAAGTATAGAGGTATGATTGGTAGTTTATTATATCTTACAGCCTCTAGACCGGATATTATGTATTGTGTATGTGTGTGTGATAGGTTTCAAGCTCAACCAAAAGAGTCTCACTTGAATGCTATTAAAAGAATTTTTAAATATTTAAGTGGAACTACTACTCTTGGTTTATTTTATCCCATCACAAATGCATTTGATCTTGTTGGGTATAGTGATGCAGATTATGCAGGTTGTCAAACTGATCGAAAGAGTACAAGTGGTGTTTGTGCATTTTTAGGACAGAGTTTAGTATCTTGGCAAAGCAAGAAGCAAACTTCTGTTGCATTATCCACAGCTGAAGGGGAGTATTTAGCAGCTGGAAGTTGTTGCTCTCAAATGCTATGGATGAGACAAACACTTCTAGATTTTGTAATTAAATGTGGCAAAGTCCCCATTTATTGTGACAATACAAGCACTATCAACATATCAAAGAATCCAGTGAATCACTCAAGAACAAACATATCGACGTTCGACATCATTTCTTGAGAGACAATGTTGCAAAGGGAAAAATTGAGCTGATCTTTGTAAGTACAGAATACCAGCTAGCTGACATCTTCACAAAGCCACTAGCTGAGGAGCGTTTCTCTGTGCTGCGTAGAGAGTTAGGCATGTGTAATGTCTAGCCAGCCAGCTGCTATGGAAGGATGGAAATCTTTTATGTCTAGCCAGCTAGCTGCCATGGAAATTCGGTACATTTATATGATATTGTGTACAATTTCATGCTCAATCGTTTTATGCTATTTGTTTATTTTTTCCTAAGTGCTGAGTTAAAATTGATTGTTTAATTTATGCCTTGAAATATGTATCTATGATTTTATATTCATATTCAGTTACCTTATTTTTTTGCCTATTTCTATGAAATTAGTCCAATATGTTATATTTCAGGATGAATTAATTTTTTTCCCAAAAGTCAGTTTTTCCCCTTAATTAATAAAAGAGGGTTACTTAGTATATTCCAATCTGATTCTTGAGATATCATCAAACCTCTTCCAAATTAAGTTTAGGGTTTCTAGCCGCTCTCATTCGAAAACCACATCTCTCTCTTTTCGATATCAAATCTCACCATGGGCAAAACTCGATCCTCCAAGAAAACTCCAATCTCTGTCCCCAAAACTCAAAAGGGGAAGAACAAACGGCTCTTTGATGAAGAAGATGACATCGATAGGGTTCAAGTCGACAGCGGAGATGAGATGTCAGAAGTTCAGAAATCAGGGCTTCGTGATCGCACGTCTGCTAAGAGAACCAAGTATGGAATTAAGTTTGCAAGTGAAGAACTGGAATCTATATTCAAGCAACTCGATTTGGCCAACCGTCGAATCGTATTTGGACGCCCAATTGCAGGTAATTCCTATGTCAAATGCGGGGCTCTTGCTTACTTCACTAAATTAGGGTTTGAGTCTTTTATCAAAGATTTACCCCGAGAATGTTATCCATCTCTCGTGTATGAGTTTTATTCGAACCTTGTCATTGTCAAACCGATGGTCTTTTCATCGGTTGTTCGTGGTCAGAAAATAATGTTAACAACAAATGTATTGAATGATATCCTTGGAATTGAAAAACCATCATCTGTTTCTATCACAACCAAAAAGGGTCCTACTGAATTCTTAAATTTCTCTGAATTGGACCAGTTAAGATTAATTCGTGGTTTGGAAGGTTTACTTGTTTATGCCCCTCCAACTACTTCCATTGTGACTCCTATCTGTCATGTGCTGTTTAAAATGTGTATTGATAATGTGAACTCTCGTACGGGAAGTCGATCGAACTTTGCGGGTCAAGATGTATCTGTGGTGGCTATGTTGCTCTCTGAGAAGCCATTCAACCTGGCTGGGCTTATTTTAAAAAATATGTTTGATGTATTCGAGACACACACCTCACCAAGCCTCCCTTATGGCTGTTTGTTGACAAGGATTTTTGAATGGTATGGTATCGATTTCAAAAATGAAGAATGTGAGATAGCTAAGGAATTTTTGGATGCTAAGAGCTTATTGCAATCTCATTTGAAATTGGATTCTGATGGTAATATCATTCGGATGGAACCTACTCCTCCACCTCCAACTCCATCACCTGCAATGTTGGAAAGTGAGAGTATGCCTGAGGCTGGCCACTTTGAAAATATGAAGGAAATTCGAGCTGCCCTGAAAGTGTTAACTGATAAAGTAACTGATATGGCTGATGAACTTTCTTTCCTTCGTGACCTCGTTGCTGGTCCACGTCCGTCTACCTCAGCTCGCACTGGTCTATTTTCTGCCACCGTTTCTGATGCACAAGGTCTTAATGACCTTGCAAATGCGGCTATCGGAGATGTGCTCAAGGAAAATGTGGATGCTCCAACTGTGGCTGCTTCTGGGGTGTTTCAACCTGAGGATGCTCAAGTTGTTGATGAGGATAAGGAATCTTAAGTTTTCCTTTTTTTTATGATTAAGGGGGAGAACTTTTTAGGATGATGATTTGTGTTATGTTTGTCTGTTTAAGAATTATGTTTATGTTTGTGTTATGTCGGTTATGTCTGTTTAAGAACCTGTTTTGTTTATGTGATTATCTACCATGTGTTGGGTTTGAACTTTTGATTATCTGTTAAGTTATCTATGTGTGATACCCTTGGTTTTTATCAAGTTGCTATATGTTTATAAAATTGCTAGACTCAGGGGGAGTTTTTTTTTTTTTTCATCTCTCCTAAAAATTGGTGTATAATCATCAAAAAGGGGGAGATTGAAACTCTATGGTTTTGATGATCATACTTAGTAAGCAAGCTGGATTCTGCATTAGACTAATATTGTTTTGCAGGATTACTTCATATATAATTTTATAAGAAAAACAGGGTAACTCAGCTAGTTGACAGTTCAACTCAGCAAGCTGGCTGGCAGTCTGTCCAGTTTCTCAAGGGTTTGAATATATGCTTTTGTTATGTTTATAATTGCAAAAGTGGCATGAACGGTTCTTTATACATTAAAAACATTCTTCATTTCAAAAGTACTTCTAAAACAATATTTTCTTAGAAAAGGAATCTTTGAATTCTTTAATGTACTTAAAAAGACAACCCATGTGCTTACTTTCCAAGCATGCTCTTATTAAATATCAATTATGCCTTATTCCTATCCTCCACCATCTGTTGTCTTTGTTAAAGATTGTAAAAGAATTACATGCACTCATTATCATATTCATTATCTTCTTCAACTTATCTCTAACGGCTTCTTTCATCTCTTAAACATTCTTATCTCTCCTTTTCTAAACTGAATTCATTCTCTGAGTAAGAAATATTGTTTAAACTGTTGTGAACGTTAGAAGTAGAATTAATGGAACAAATCTTGAAACGTGAGAAGTGCTCTTCAAGACCGTTACAAGTTTGCCTCTTTAATTCTAGCTCCTTTACTTCACTATATATAATTGTATGGCTGTTCTTCACAGGTACGAACTTAGACGAACATACAAGCAATATTCAAAGTGACAAGAAAACAACTCAGCACATTTACTTCAAAAGAGCTCGTGTATTATATCGTATATACAATTTATAGAGTTCAAATCTTTTGAGTTGTAATTATTTATTTCATCCTCTGTATTGTTCAACTTGTAAAGTTGGTAGTTGCTGGTTTGTCAAGCTTGTGGAACCAGGGTTCAAGGAGCATTAGGCTAGAGAAGTTTATACTTGGTTTAGTATAGAACTTAGAGAGCTGTGTTCAAGAAACAAGGGGTTCCAGCTAGCTGCAGTCAGTAACTGGGTGATAAGGGAGATATATTATTGTGTCTTGTAATTGGATTTAATTGTGATCAATAATATATTCTCTTACCAAGTTGGTAAGGGACTAGGACGTAGACCATAGAAGATTAGGGGGCGAACGTAGCTAAAATTCTTGGTGTTCTTTACTTACTGCAAATTTATCTTTCTGCATTGCATAACTAAGCTAGCTGCTTATTTGTTAATCTGCCGAATCTAGTTAACTCAGCTAGCTGCTTATTCACCAATTTGTTGCATCCAGCTAGCTGCCAGAGTATAATTTTAGACAGATTTTTTATTTGATCATTGTCAGTCAAAACACCTATTCACCCCTCCCCTCTAGGTGTATTTTCAAATTATTCCAATAGATCCATTGGCCCCGCCAGGGGCACCCAATACAAAAAGTTCTTATTTTTTAATATTCTATCCATCCAGCAAAAAAAATTTAAAAAATAATTTTTGAAAAAAATCACTATTCATGATGACGTCACTGCTGATGTCATCATGAACAGTGATTTTTCCAAAAAAAATATTTTAATTTTTTTTTGCTAAATGGATAGAAGATAAAAAATAAGAACTTTTTGTATTGGGTGTCATGACGGAACTCTTATATTGAATTAAATATGAGGTGTTCTTTATTGTTCTTTATATAAGGTGTTCTTCATGGAGTGCAACTCATATATATATATATATATAGGCTTTTGCTCAAATACAAACCAATCGTTAAATACAAACTACAAACTAACACTAGATTCATTATATTTCATTTATTCTAAGGTTCCCGCCAAGGGTACCTTCACAAAAAATGCTTAAAATAATTGGCTCTATCCACCAAAAAAAAAAAAAAAAACTTGCCGTGGAAATGCGAAACATTTAAGACAGTAAACGGATGAGTTAGGTAGTCATGAGGGCCGCAGGCCCTCGACACACCCGTCAATCGTCTATTGCCTTTACCATTGATTGTCATTCCTTACAACTTTAGAATGATAACGGCGCGAAGCGCCGTACAAGAAAGTGCGAAGCACCGTTAACCAGTGAAATCCAATGCCACGTCATCACGTGATCAGTGATTTTTTTTTATTTTTTATTTTTTATTTTTTTTTTGCTGAATGGAGCCAATTATTTTAAACACTTTTTGTATTGGGGTACCCCTAGTTTGATCATTAGATTAGCATGAAATATTGAATTAGTGTTTAGTTTGTAGT
The DNA here is from genome assembly GCA_036435485.1 of Saposhnikovia divaricata. Lineage (NCBI taxonomy): Eukaryota > Viridiplantae > Streptophyta > Magnoliopsida > Apiales > Apiaceae > Saposhnikovia > Saposhnikovia divaricata. The sequence goes on from JAZHRN010000131.1 coordinate 22,588,547, forward strand.
TTGTATTTAATTTTAGTTTGTAGTAGAGTATGACCCTATATATATATATATATATATATATATATATATATATATATATATATATATATATATATATATATATATATATATATATTTGGACATATGTAAACAAATTGTTTAAGATTTAATTTTGTTATACTTCATAAATTATTAAACCAACAAACATTTGTTCATACACCAAACAATTAAACTTGTAGTCTTACACTTTTACTACATGCATTGACGCTTGGATTTTATTTATTGAAAAAACAAGAATACATAAAGTTATCCAAACAAAGACTTTATACATACGCTTACTAATCCCATTCATGCACCATGGTCCATGAAGATGTGTTGGTACTAAGACGGTAGAACCACAAGTAAAAGCCATCAGCTTCAACATGATAATAGTAATCAACATCATCAGGTCGAACATAAAACCAGATACGTCTATCAAAAGCATGAAAAGCAGCATGTTTGCTTCCCCACCAATAGTCACAGTAGTATAGAGTGGTTTCCCAAAAGTTCATATTGAAGCTCCATGTATAAAATTGGTTCGAAGTTAGGGTATGGTATCCCAAATCATCATCTCCGGACCTGCAGTGAAGCACCAAGGAAGGTGAGTTCTTGGGGAGATGACTGGTGATGTGAACATGAAGTTTCGAAGAACATGTTTCGAAAAGAAGGAAGGATACTACAATATAAATCGACAATGAAACTGAGTCTTTTGACATGGCTCTACTCATTGAACTCATGATCATTGTGTGTGCAACAAATATACGTCTTTAGGGCATCCTCATGTACAAAGTGTATTATATAAATTGCTTGTGGTGTTATGGTAATAATATCTGGTTTCTTTAATTGTAGCTTTATCAAGAAATATGTATCCATTACTTTTAAGGCATAAATGCAGATTTCCTATATACGAAAATGTTGTTTATAGTAGTCAATTAAGTTAAATATTGCATCAAAGGCATGTATCCATTGTTGCTTGGTTTTGTTTCAAAGGATGATATATTTTACCGAATCAGTAATGACCACATGTTCTTGCTCGAGTAAACTCGCCGGTAAGAGTCCAACGGGTGCTACGACTAAAATCCTTTGAAATATAGCAACCCCGTATGCAGGGCAGCTGTGATAGTAAATATATTGCTCCACCCTTTAAAATTTTAGTATAATATTGAAGCGTAAAATTTTTTTAATTTAAACGATATTCAGGGTAAATGGTCAAATCATAATTCTAGTAGGATTGTATTATTAATAATATAATTAAATGTTTAAAATTTTTATAAGTGAAAATGAATATCTAAATTAAAAGGGGTTGAATATGTGTTATGCATTACTACGTTTAAGTTTAACATTTTACCGAGTTACAGGTGATTGTTACTAACTAGACAGTCTGAATGATTACAATTTACAGAGTATGTTACCTAGGCCAGATGATGCAATGCTGCAGTGAATTGTATATGCAGCAAGTAAAACGAATACGGCAAATGATCCCCTACCGATAACATATAATAAATTACGATTACAAAATATAATAGTATAATATAACTCCTTGAATCCTTGTTCTTCGAACTCTATGCTCTTTAAGTTCTACGGTAACCAATTAAGTACAAACATTTTTAGCCTCTAGTTCCCAAACACAAGTTTCTCAAGCTCACTTATCCGGAAACACAGTTACACCTCGAACAATACTGATTGAATATATAGAAGTGTTTACAACTCACAAACTATAGTACCTCTCACAACTTAAGTGTTTTTTTCCCTTATAAATGTTTGTTGAATGTGCTTCATATGATTTATTTAACTCCCCCAAGGATAAGACCCAAATTGCACCTATTGCTGCGAGTTAAGAAGAGGATGCTCTCTGATTCTAGCGACCACCGATCCAACAGGAAATAGAGGATGTTCTAAAAGGTATTTTTATGTCTAGCACAGGTGTGCTCCTCAAAAACATGGTCTGCGATCTTGCTGCTTTGCCGAAGATGGACACCGTAGAGGAAAAGAAGAAAGATATAAAATTTGATAGTTCTTCCAAACACACAAAGCGCCTGTAAAGACTGGTGGTTATATTTTAAGTTGAACTCTTGATGGCTATGCCATGTAACTCAGTCTATGTTTGGCTTTGTTTTGGTTATATTTATGGCTTTGGCCCTTTTCAATTTGTAAAATTATCAAGTTAGCTAAAAATTTTGGGGAACTACTTTATTTTGGTGCAGTTTTTGGTGGGACGGAAAACATGATAATTATCAATGATAATCAAGAGCTATTTTTGTGTCCATTAGCCTTGATATAGTCCTAATTTTTTTGTTTAATAACATTTTGAAAGAAAATTTTAAGCAATGTTGCTAATCAAGGTGCTAGATGTATTCTGATTAGTGATTACCCCAGTTTCACTCTTCTGTATTCCTTTCTAACAAATGGATTTTCCGATGTTTTTAATAACATTGAATGATCGATAAATTACGGGGATACATTTTGATTTTCTGATTTTGGCATTCTTCTTTAAAAATATATATATATTAAGAAGAGAATAATTGACATAACCCTCGCCTCGGCTGGGCTTAAGTTGATTCCTTAGTTCCTTCACCTCAGGCAAATAATGTCTAGGATTTGTATTTGGTAGAATGGCTATTGACTAGTAAAATTTTAGCATCTTTCTAATTAGGTGAAAAGATTATGTCTCTTCTTTAACAACATTCTTTTCTGTTGCCAAGACTATTAAATGTTAATTATGTTAATTTATTTAAAAAATATATTATTTTTTACATTATTAATTTATTTTCATCAATGTTTAGTTATAGTATAGTTTAATCCTAGTTTTGTCCTATAAATAGATTCATCTTTTTTTTTTTCGTAATTTATTAAGCTAAAAAGATATACACTAGCTCTTCTCTCTCTCTTTTCTCTCTCAGTTTTATTTCATGGTATCAGAGCCAATCAGTTTTTCAACAGCATTTCAGCTAATTTAAACAATTTCCAATTTTCATAGACAGCTTTAGCTGTGTATATATTTGTTGTCTAGGCAGCTGTAGCTGTAAGTAATTTCTTTGTATTTTAAATGACTTCTTTAAGGTCTGAATCTGAAGAGAATGTTTCAGCAGATTCTGGATTTCAGGATCATGCTAGGTTTGAAAAGGTTATGAGTGTTGTTCACAATCAGCTTACCTCTCGGAAATTGAAAGGGGTGGATAACTATTCTTTGTGGAAAAATGCAATTACAATGGCCCTAAAGGGTCGAGCGCTAGCTGATCATCTAACTGATGAACCTCCATCTGAGACAACTCAAGAAGGGAAGGCATGGCATATGTCCAATGCTAATTTAGTGAATTTTTTATGGGTTAGCATGGAAACTAAGGTGTCTAATTTGGTCTCACATTGCTCTTCAGTTAAGCAAATGTGGGATTATTTGAGCATGCTCTATTCTGGACAGAGTAATGCAAGTCGGATTTATGATGTTTCTCAGGCGTGGAGTCGTTTCACTATGGGAAATAGATCTGTTACTGAACTCTTTGCAGATTTCTCTAAACTTGATGAAGAGCTAAATGCGCTTATGTCAGTCACCAACAAAGTGGAAGACATGTTGAAGCAAAAGAGACTTTTATCCATGATGACCTTTTTGGGGGCGTTGAGGACCGAGTTTAATGCAGTTAAGTCGCAAATCTTGGGTGATACATCTGTTGTCTCTATATCAGATGCTTATGCTCGATTATTGAGGATGACAAGTGATGAACCTCGAAGTAGCTCTGTACCAGACACCATTCGATCAGATAATTCTGCTATGCTTACTCAAAACTTGTTTACAATGGAGGAGGTCGTTGTAGAGGAAGGATACAAACTAATAGAGGTGGATTTCAGGGATCGGGAGGACGATCTGGACGTCCTAGACCTATTTGTCACCATTGTGGAGTTGAAGGACATATTATGGCAAAATGTTGGAAGCTTCATGGGAAGCCTCTAGTGCAGGAAATCCGTGCATCTGTTGCTAATCGAGTTGAGGGTTTGCCTTCAAGTAGTGATGATCAGGGGATTATAATATCCAAGGATGACTATGACAAATTTATCCAATCACAACATTCTATTTCAACAGGCACTCATACATCTGCTATTGCTATGACATCTCCATCCACAGGTACTCCTGCTGCTTTTGTCTCTACCACTACTCCACGGAACTTGGTCATTGACTCGGGTGCCTCTGCGCACATGACAGGAGACGCGGGTATAGTTAATTCTATCTGTCCTGTAGACATATTTTCAACTATTAAATTAGCAGATGGATCTCAATCAACCATCACAGGAATTTGAAAAAGTTCCCTTTTGCCTACATTATCTCTTGATTATGTGTTACATGTACCTCGTTTTCCTTTAAGTCTATTATCCGTTAGCCAGTTGACTAAGAAACTTGATTGCACTATAACCTTTTCTTCTTCTTCATGTACTTTTCAGGACCGCCAGACGAGGAGGATTTTTGGTTCGGGGACTGAATCTGGCGGCTTGTACTATTTTGATAACCCCCAAATATCTACCACTTTTACTGTTACAACCCCATCTTTACACTAACTTCATTGTCAGCTTGGTCATCCATCGTTGCCTCGGTTACAACATCTTTATCCTCAGTTTCGTCATGAATCTCGTTTAAAATGTGAATCTTGTGAGATGGGTAAGCACGTGTCTCGTATGCCCCTAGGGTCAATAATCATGTCAAGGCTCCTTTTGACCTTGTACATAGTGATATATGGGGACCTTCTCCTATCATCTCCAGACGTGGTTTTAAATATTTTGTAACTTTCATTGATGATTTCTCAAGATGTTCTTGGTTGTTTTTGTTAAAAAGTCGTTCTGATTTATTTTCTGTGTTTACTTTATTTGTTGCTGAAATTCAAACACACTTTGGTCGAACCATTAAGTTTTTACGAAGTGATAATGCTCCTGAATATAAAACATGCACTCAGATTCAAAGCTTTATGGCTTCTCATGGTATTCTTCCTCACACGTCGTGTTCATATACTCCTCAACAGAATGGAGTTGCTGAACGTAAAAATAGTCATCTTCTTGAGGTTTCCCGTGCCATGAGATTTCATATGAATGTTCCTAAATATTTTTGGGACGATGCAGTTCTTACAGCATGTTTTCTCATAAATCGGATGCCCTCGATGTTTTGGCCAACAACACACCTTTTTATATGTTGTATCCTGATAAAGCACCATTTTCTCTATAGCCTAAAATCTTTGGTAGCACTTGCTTCGTTCATAATTTTGGACCTTGCAGCGATAAACTTGATCCCATGTCAACCAAATGTATCTTTCTATGCTATTCTCGTTCTCAAAAAGGGTACAAGTGTTATTGTCCAACTCTCAAGCGTGACTTTGTGTGCAAAGATGTTACCTTCTTTGAGTCTACTCCCTATTATTCTTCTAAACTTTCTCATGATTTGGAGATTGACCCTTGTGATCATGATGAGCCTTCCTCGATACCTATCTCAGCTACTGACTCTCAACATCCACTTGTCCCTGCACCAGTTCCTCTGAATTCTGAATCCACGGATTATCTTCCAATTGTTTATACATATCAAAGGCGTCAACGTAACCTGCCTGATCCAGAACCCGACTCTTTACCATCAGATTCAGATTCCCCTCCATTACCTACTTTGATGGATGGTCTTGATCTTACTCTCGATTTGCCCATTGCTCTTCGCAAAGGTACTCGTGCTTGTACTAAATATCCCATTGCTAATTATATTTCTTGCAACTCTTTATCATCTTCTTTTCAAGCGTTTCTCACTTCTATTTCTTCTCATATTATTCCTAAATGCCATAAATAGGCACTTTTGCTTCTAGAGTGGCAGGATGCAATGATGGATGAATTGCAAGCGTTAGAAACTAATGGCATATGGTCTTTTGTTCCCTTAGCTAAAGGAAAATCTGTGGTTGGATGCCGCTGGGTTTATGCAATCAAAACGCATCCTGATGGTTCCATTGCTAGGTATAAAGCCAGACTAGTAGCTAAAGGGTTTAGCCAAGCTTATGGCGTGGATTATACTGAAACTTTTTCCCAGTTGCCAAAATGTCACATATCCGGGTTTTTATATCTTTGGTTGTTACTCACTCTTGGCCACTTTCACAGCTAGATGTACCTAATGCTTTTCTACATGGCGATTTAGATGAAAAGATTTACATGGAGCAACCTCCAGGATTTGTTGCTCAGGGGAGTCTGTATTAATATGTCTATTGAAGAAATCAATATATGTGTTAAAACAATCACCAAGAGATTGGTCCAGAAGTTTCTCAACATCTTTGTATCAGTTTGGATTAACCCGGTGCTTGGTTGATCATTCTGTATTCTATAAGCATTCCATTCATGGGAGTATTTTTCTGGTGGTTTATGTTGATGATATAATCATCACAGGCAATGATGAAAAAGGTATTTGTGATTTGAAAGCATACTTGAATAATCAATTTCAAACCAAGGATTTGGGAAAGTTGAAATATTTTCTTGGCATTGAGGTGGCACGGAGCGCTAGAGCGATGTGTTTAATGCAGAGAAAATACACAGTAAATCTGTTAAAAGATGCAGGAATGCTTGGTTGTAAACCAGTTGAGAATCCTATGGATCCAAACACAAAATTTATGAAAGATGAAGATGCTGTTATACATTGATGCTGGAAGATATAGAAGGATTGTGGGAAAATTGAATTATCTAACTATTACTCGCCCCGACATTGCATTCCCAGTTAGTGTTGTGAGTCAATTTATGGCTGATCCTAGAGTTACTCATATGTATGCTATCATTCGGATACTTAGATACTTAAGAGGAACTCCGGGAGTTGGTCTGATTTACACTAGGAATGGGCATACAAATGTTGAAGGATATTTAGATGCTGATTGGGCGGGATCTCCTTTTGATAGAAGATCTACTACTGGATATTGTGTTTTTGTAGGAGGAAATTTGGTATCTTGGAAAAGTAAAAAGCAACATACTGTTGCTAGGTCCAGTGTTGAGTCTGAGTATCGAGCAATGGCACAAACTACATGTGAGTTGGTTTGGCCAAGAGAACTTCTTATGGAATTAAAACAATATGTGAAAGGTCCGATGCAACTTCTCTGTGACAATGTTGCAGCTATGCATATTGCATCTAATCCGGTATTTCATGAGTAAAAAAAACACATTGAGGTTGATTGTCACTATGTTAGGGAGAAGATACAAGATGGAACAATTGTCACCAAATTTGTGAATACTAATTATCAGTTTGCTGACATTTTCACCAAGTCATTAATAGCCATAAATATAAGAAGAATTCGATGCAAGCTGGGCAGTTCTGATATTTCATCACCCATGCTCCAGCTTGAGGGGGAGTGTTAGAATATAAAAGTTTATTAGTGTTAGAACATGATTATGATGTCTACTTAGTGTCGTCTCCATTAAGGCTTAGTGATGCATCCATTAGCTTAGTACTCATCAAGTGCTCTCACCATTAGCTTAGTGCTCATCAATGTTTAGTTATAGTATAGTTTAATCCTAGTTTTGTCCTATAAATAGATTCATCTTTCTTTGTAATTTATTAAACTAAAAAGATATACACAAGCTCTTCTCTCTCTCTCTTTTCTCTCTCAGTTTTATTTCATATTACATGTTATTTGGTGTGTAATTATGATTTATATGATTCTCTAATAAAAATATGTCAACTGTTTTTTGGACAAATATCTAGGAAAGATTTGATGTAATTGTAGGGTACACATTCTAAATCTGTAAACAATTAGCGTATTAGGTCTGTCAACGGGTCGGATTTGGATCGAATCACCCTAAATTCATATCCGAATTTGTTAAGATTTTTCGGATTCGGATCGGATCGGATCAGGAGTCAGATATTTTTTAGGTCGATCCATATCCAATCCGTTCGAATTTCGGGTTATCGGATTGGAAATTAATGTTAAATATATAATTTTTAACCAAGGACAAGGACACTCCGTCTTATCTATAGAAGCTGTCAACTGAGTTCTGAACGAATGGAATTAGCTCCTTGGTAATGGCTCAATCTATAGATAGAAAGCCCTATGATGGGAAACTACCACGTTAGGTTTGGAGAAAGATGATAGCCGGCCAAATGGGCGCTAAAATCTGGGTCGTGCGTGGCAGCTGGTATAGATGAATAAAGGCGGACCGCTTTTTATTTTTTTAATTTAAAAAATAGTATTTTAAAATTTTTTAACGAAATAAAAATTAAAATTATGACATATACATTGATAAGTCTAAATTTATATTCCAAAATAATATTATATATAAAATTTTATATATTATATATGTTATATATATAATATATTTTATATTACATAAATATATAAAATATATAATGAATATAATATATTCGGATCGGATCGTTATCAGATCGGATCATACAAAATCCATATCCGCTAGTTATCGAATCGGACCCTGATCGGATCGGATCATTAACGGTTCGGATTTTTTTTTTTTTTTGGAAAGATCCATACCCGCTAATTTTGGTATGGATCGGATCGGATCGGGTCGGATATCCAATCCATTGACAGGCCTACTCGCTCTAAGGAAGCTTCACTTAGACATATATAAAAGAGTAATGCTAGATACCCCAAATTGGTACCCAAAATTGCTTCCGAATGATGTGGCATGGATGACGTGGTGGATTAGAAAATTTTGATTGTAGAAGTTGGTGTGAATGCGGGGGGTCCTTTTTATTTTGACCAATTAAAATAAGACACTTGGCATTTGAGAATTATTTTGAGAACCAATTTGGGATACCTAGCATTTCCTATATAAAAAGAGTAATGTTACGTATCCCCAAAAAAATCTCAAAAGTGTTTTCGAATGGCACATGGCATCATTTTATTTGTGGGATTTATATTAATGCACAAGGGATCCATCTCAGTTATAAAAACATAACATGACAACTCAACATTCGGGTACCATTTTGGATACAGTTTCGGGAGCTGTAGCATTTTCCATATAAAAGTCCAATCAAGGCACCACCTAGAAAAGTTCGGTCCGATCCATGTTCGGATATAATGCTTCAACGTATCTTATAATTTTAGGCTAAATTTAGCTTGGCTAAACAAAAAATAGGTTTTTTTGGATCGCAAGGAAGTCTTAATTCTAGTATGACTCGCATGAATTTATTTTTGAGCACATCTCAAAAAAAAAATACAAATGTACTTAACTTGTTGCTTATCAACTAACTCTCTATCCCTCCCACAAACGATGTGGGACAACTATCCCTCCCACAAACGATGTTGAACAATTCATAACAATCTCCCCCTTCACACATCGAGCTCGATAGATGTCTAATCTACTCCCCCTCGAACCATACTGGAAGCACATGGCTACTTGATTCCCTAGGCCCATGTATACTGGAAGCCCAACTGCCTCTACTTGAATCCCATCATGGAGTAACCCACCTGCCTCTTCTTTAGCCCATCTGAGAACTCATCGAGATTGTTATAGACCCTTATAAGCGACCGTTGGAGCTCTGATACTACTTGTTGAACTTGCTAAGCGGGCCTTAACTCCATATTAATTAGTAAGATATTGTCCATTTGGACCGAACCCGTACGGATTTATTTTTGGGTAACTCCCAAAAGACCTCATACTAATGGAGACCTCATACTAATGGAGTTTAACTATCTGCTTATTAACTAGAAATATTTTTCTCCCATAAACGATGTGGGACAACTAATAGGCTTAGCCTGATTTCTTGAAAAAATTCGACCTCGACCCTGTCTAGATAAAACCCGAGTAAAGCTCTTTAACTACAGATAGAATTTAATTTTTATCAAATTAAAATACATGTTTTCATATTTAATTTTTAATAATAATAATATATAAAAATTACTAATGCAAAAAGGTCTAATCCGATCCAGTTCGAATCCAAATGACAATCCGACCCGGCCCGATTTTGGCTCGAATAAAAAGCTTGACGCGGTTCGTCTTGAGCACCTAAAAAGGTCAAAATATTTTCAAAAATCCTGATCCAGCCTGATCATGTCAAAGTCAATGATTTCCCGAAATTTAATCGAAAACCAAGAACTTTTTGAGGCCCGATCAAATGATACATTTTAGCGGATTTTAAAAAGAGTAAACAATACAATCAAATTAATCAAAATCAAATATTTAATGAAATCCAAAAAAATCATATAGTTTTATACCATCACATCTTAAATATTTTATATATTATAAGATTTAGAATATAAATTCAATACGATAAGATTTTTAAGATGATTTAGAATCTAAATTCAATATTATAAGATTTTTTAAAAAAATATCTGCTAAATATCATTTAATTTTATTATTTTTGAAAAAATCTAGAACAAATAAACGTAGATTCTAAATCCAAAAATTTGGATGAAAATGCGATCGAATGTACCTAGTTAAGTTTGTACATGATATACATGATATTACGGAAAGAAATATGACCACGTGCCTATTATAATATCCCAAATTTCACATCTTTTAATATTCAAAGAAAATTCGCAAAGTATTTGAAAAAATTATTATCATTTTGCTGTATATAAATACCTGTACATAGGTTGTCTAATACTTCATTATTTTGAAAAGCATCTGTTTATCATTTGCTCCACAGTATAGTCGTATAGAGTCAAAAAATTTCGAACAACTCTTCAACATCTTTGTTTTTTACAATACTAATATTATCTCTTCTTTTAACTACTTGTTTCTCCGACCTTCATGTTGATATTTATAGTCAACTTCCCAGTAATGCACCTACATTAACGCTTCGATGTCGATCGGGAGATAATGATTTGGGGTACCATAATCTACCTGTAAATCAACTGTATACTTGGAGTTTTTTGGAAAATTTTTGGGGAACTACGTTATTTTGGTGCAATTTTTGGTGGAACGGAAAATATGCAGGATTTCATGTTTACGATGACTACATGTTACCTGCAGTAGCGCATGGTGTTGATCATTTTGTTTACGAAGCTAGATCTGATGGATTCTATTACCATGCACCAGACCCTGACACATTTGATGATTATCAATGGCAGCTAGTGAAGAAGTGGGGATATAATTAAGGGCAAGCAAAGCTATTTTTGTTTCCGTTCGCCTTTTATTAAATCTAAAAGCATTTAAAAATAAAACTACATGCAATATGGGTAATTGCAAATTAAGACGCTAGATATAGCATAAATATGTTCCATATTATCCAGTTTCCTTCCTGTTTTTCTTTCTGAAACATCCATCTCAGAATATTTCTTATGTACCAAATTGCAGAATAACAAATCTTGAAAGTATTCAAAAGGGAAAAGAAAATCAAAAGATTATAATAAGTATGGTAATGTAACACGCAGTCCCACATCAAATATAAGCAAAAGTAATACTATTAAGTGTACCAACAAAATGACAAGACATGAGGAAAATGCCCCGATTAACTATGGTGAACATGTTGTTACCCAAGTTGGTTGCATTTGGGTCAGTGTATTTCGGATTTTTCGGATTCGTAATCGAGACTTGACCCGATATTCGAAAAAAACATGGGATTTGACCCGGTTTATCTAAGTTAATTAACAATATTTAGACGTTCAATAACAAATCCAACCGTTTAGTTGTAATTATCTAGTAAAAATAAATAAATATGTAAATTTTCAAATGAATTGGTGATTTGGATAAATCATTTTTTAGCAAAAACTAATAGATCAATCTTTATCGTTAATATCATAAAAAAAATAATATCATTATAAAATCAATACTCTACAACTTAAATTTGCACAAAAATATTCTACAACAATATTTTGACATAATCTTTACATTCGTACGATCAGATCGTTAAAAGATATACATCAAATATGATTAGCCCGCACTAATTGAAAAGTTTTCTATTGTGGCCTTTAGAAACTCGAAGACCAATGTCAAAACATACTTTTAATATAGGGGTGTACATGGTGCGATTTCTTGGATTAACCGTTATCGAGTCAATATATTAAGTTCGATTCGTTAATGTTTTAATCATTACCAACCCGTTTAAAATGCTATTTTCGATTTCGGTTGACCATTTATCGATTTTGTTTTTTTCTTTTATTTTAGTTATTCCTTTTTTATTTTACTTTTGCAAACTTTTTATTAATAATCTATTAGGTACAATAAATAAAGTAAAAGATAAACAATTATATTACATTAAAAATTAAATTCAAATTCGTAAAATAAACTAATTTTTTTTCATAAAACTATATTTTTATTATAATTTATATTATCACAAATAAATAACAAATAAAAATATATATTTTCGCAATAATGAAAAACAAGATTATTGCAAATGCCTATCAAAACAACTTATACAAATTTATTATACAAAAATTTAAAAAATATGATTTAAAATGAATAAAATATTAATCCAATATAATTTATGATGATATAATATAAAATTTATTGATTTATTAATACAAATATAAAGTAAATATTATGAGATGAATATTTAAATTAGTTCAAAGTTATCATACTAATTTATATTATATAATAATATAATATAGCAATTTGGTTAATTTCAGTTCTTGTTTGACTGAAAACTGAAACCGAATCATTAATTTTGATTTTGAAGGTTTGGTTTATCGAATTTTTTTATTATTATTTTTTTGGTTTTGATTTTTTTCACCCCTATGTTTACCTATATTTTTTTGTACTTTATGAAGACATAATGACAAAAATTATATAAATATTATAAATTTACACCAAAATAGCTTTATTTGGAAAAAAAAAAAAAGGCCATATCTTGCCTTTTGAATATCCAACACATGAATACCCTCAATACCGTCACCATGCGCCGACCATAAACCAACACATATGAATGAGACACGAATTTATAAACAGACAAACAAAACCTCCCGATCTCATAATGCATAGACACCCCCATTAATAATCAATATCTTACCAAAGAATCGAGAAGATATTTTAAAAAATTAAGATATAAAGAATGGATGCTATAAAAGAAGTTTGAGCCTGGAAAATAGCTGGAATGTAATATATATATATATATATATTTATATATATATATATATAGTTAAGTTCTATGGAGACCAAAATTTTAGTGGAGATCCACTTCACAAGCTGGTGGAGCGGGTGTCATCCTCACAAGCCCAGAGGGCTTCACTGTTAGACAGGTCATTAAGTTAAAATTTCCCACGACCAATAATGAATCGGAGTATAAAGGTCTCTTAACAGGCTTAATATTAACTCACCACCTGGTGGTATCTGTTATAGATATATTCAGTGATTCACAACTAGTAGTGAAGCAGTTTTTGGGGGAATTTAAAGCTCTTAAAGAAAGAATGGTGGCATACAGAAAAATTACTTCAGAATTACTACAAAACTTCACGTCGTGGACCATCAACAACATTGATATGTCCAACAACCAATGGGTGGACTCCTTGTCAAAATTAGCCACTTCGGATACTTCAAACACTTCAGAGCCTGTATACTTTAAAGAGCTGTATCGACCATCGATAGCGCAAAAAGAGGTGCTTTGTATATCGGCTCAAGAAGACTGGAGAACTCCCATTATAAAGTTCATTCAAGGAGTTCATGATGGATTAGACAGATAAGAAACAAGAAAGATGTCTGTGAAGGCAAAGAACTACTGTTTAATAGACAACAAGTTGTTTGGAAGAGCCCTGGTCGAGCCACTACTCAAATGTGTTAATCAAGATGAAGCGAAAATAGTTATGGTTGAAGTACATTCGGGAATTTGCGGGGATCATCTGGCCGGAAAGAATATGGCATTGAAAATCATGAGGAATGGAATTTACTGGCCCATGATGCGCCAGGATTGTGAGGAATTCACAAAGCATTGTGAACCATGTCAAAAGTACGGGTCCATGAACCATAGACCCTCAGTTCCTTTCAATCCAACAACAACCCCGTGCCCATTTTTTATGTGGGGTATTGACTTGGTGGGTCCTTTGCCAAAAAGTTCAAAACAGTGCCAATACATTATCGTTGTAGTGGTTTAATTTACAAAATGGATTGAAGCCAGACCTTTAGCAAAGATAAGAGAGACTGAAGCAGTTCATTTCTTCATGGAACAGATTGTGTTCAAATTCGGAGTACCTCGGATGGTCATTACAGACAATGGCACTTAGTTCACTGGAGAAAAATGGGTCAATACAATGTCAGAACTTGAAATTCAACATCTCAAAGCTTCAGTTGCATATCCATAAGCAAATGGACAAGTGGAAATCTCCAACAAAGCAATCTTACAAGGATTGAAGAAGAGACTACTCGAGGCCAATAGAAACTGGGTGGATGAGCTGCCCAATGTGTTATGGAGTCTTCGAACCACTCCAAAGGCTTCTACAGGAGAAATGCCTTCCAGGATGGCATATGGAACCGAGGCAGTTCTTCCGGTTGAAATAGGTTCCAAGTCCTTAAGAATCGAGAGTTTCGATCCAAAATTATCTGAGGAAGGATTAAAGTTTAATGTTGATCTCCTCGAAGAGCTCAGGAACTCTACACAGGCCAACATCTCTAAGTACCAGGAAAGGGTGAAAAAATTATACAACTCAAAGATCAAGCTGCGAATCTTTCAGGTCAATGACCTCGTCTTAAAAGAGGCTGCGGCCTCGATGCCTTCAAAACAGAGTAAGATGTCGCCACCATGGGAAGGACCTTACAGGGTCATAAAGGTCATCAATTCTGGCTCCTACCGCCTCGAGCACCTCGATGTAACTCCGGTGTTAAATGCTTGGAATGCCATCCACCTCAAGAAGTTCTATCCGAAAAAGCCTTCAGCCTAAGACATTTACCCCCTAACTTATTTAAATTAAGGTACAAAGTTTCTAAGCTTGCATGTAATCAAGTTGCGTTCGTAGCTCGCTCTGCGTAAGAACGAGCTATGCTTTAAGTCGACATTTGTTTAAGTTTATTTTGAATGAATCTTCTAGTTAAAGTCTAAACTTTTAGATATCATACTTGTATTGATCGTGCGTCATGTTACATTTTATCTGTCAAAATTATTGGGTGTCCTTTATATATTTATGAATTACTCAAATGATGTATAAATGATGCTTACAAGATGAAAGATAAATCGATAAATCGCCAAAGGTAAAAAATTCGCCGTATGAAAAGGGAAAGGTAAAATTTACTCCAAATATGCAAACAGAAACGACTCCAAAAATACTTCACAAAGCTCAGAGGCTTCGTCAACGTCCCCAACTTCAAAATTGCAAAAAAATGAAGAATTATGCCAAAAACACAAAGACAAAAATAAGACCGAGAAAAGCACCTGAATACCAAAAAACATCTCCAAATCGCCAAATCCGAGAGGAAAAGGTAAAGTTCGCCAAATAAGAAAATTCTCTGCTTAAGAGTAAAAACCAACGGAAGTCACGCCAAACGACGAAACTTTGAAAACCATCAACAGCTCAACAAGCTCAAAGTATTCTTGGACATCGCCAAGTTCACCACAAACAAAGAAAAAAGAGGTAAAAATTGCCAAGTACAAAAATTATTCACCAAAACAAAAAAGTAAAGATTACACAAAAATACAAATAATATAACGCTGGAAAAGGCATTCGAAGCTAATAAACATCTCCAAATTCGCCATTTATAAGGGTAGAGGTAAAGTGCTCCAAGTTATAGAAATCTCCTACACTTAACAGAAAAGGTAAGAAAAATCCCGCTAACTCCAATCTCACCAAGTACAAAAGATAAGAAAGCAAGAATACGCTGGGAAAAGCGCATAAAGTTAATAAACATCAAAGAATTCGCCATTCATAAGGATAAGGTAATGTACGCCAAAATCATGTTTTAAAATCACCAAACTCCAAAGAAAGAGTAAATTTAAAACTACGCCAACACATTTTGTTAAAGCATCCAGGTTACAATTCGCCAAATGACAAGGGTAAAAACTCTCACTACGCCATAGATGACTTTACACAACATTTTTGCATGGTGTTGCCGTCTGAAAAAGTGATGTCATAGCTATTTTCATCTTTACCTATTACAACACCTAGTATTTATGTTAGCCTAGACATGATAAGTGTTGGCGTAGATGTTGTATAAACAAAACCTTTATATTATTAATTAAAAAATTAATTAAATATTCATTTTACATAAAAGTAATAAAATTCTTTAAAAAATAATTTATTTATTTTATTAGAATTTGAATTGGAGTAAGTGATGCTTCTTTTTTCAATTAATGTATTTTTCAATAATTTTAAATTAACAAATTTTAAAAAAAGATTATGTTTTTCAAGAAATTATATAAATTAAAAATAATTAACATTAAATAACACTTTACATAAAAAGTAAAAAAAATTGTGAAAATGAATTTGTTTACTATATAGAGAATATTAATTAAAATAGTAGTGAATGATAATTTTTTTAATAATTTTAAAATGAATAAATTTTGTAAAAAAAATTAAAAAATTGAAATTATTAAAATACTAAGAAAACTGTCGACAAAATTTTGATGAAATAACTTGAGCGGCAAATTTACCGCCTCCCAGCCCTTTACCCAAATTTTATACAATTATTATCTGAAGTCAAGTGTCAAAAATAGATACACCCACTCTCTCATTGCAGGCTTGCAGCAGGCAGCAGGCTTGCAGCGCTCAACTAGGGTTTTGTGAGTAATGGGTTTTAGCTCAATTAGATTCAATTAGAGCTTCAAGATCCATTTACAAGTTTGGAGATTCAAGATTAGGCATCGAATTTCAGTTTAAGGCTTTATACCGGTTCAATCAGAGCTTACAAATTTGGGTTTAAACTTAAGGTAGTTCTCCCCAACTTTAAATTGCTACATGTAATTCTTTTTGTTAATTTGTGTTGTTAGTTTTGAGTAGTATATATGTATATGTATATGTATATGCATGTGTATGTTAATTGGTGTTCTGAATTTTGTATATAGGTGTATCTCTTATATATAGGTGTATCTGTCTCTGTTTCTCTTCTCTCTTTGTCTCCCTCCCTCTTTCACTCTCTTTTTGTTTTCTCTCTCCCTCCCTCTGTCCATCTCTCTCCATCTGCATCTCTCTCTCTCTCTCTATGCATCTCTCGTGTGAATCTGATTCTGCTAATAGTGTTCACCCTACTGGTTTCATTCGCTGTCGGATTGACTTGCTCTATAAGTTCTGGTATGTTTCCTTCCGGGTTTACAGAATTTGTTTTATGTTTTCTTCCAGATTTTCTGTTTTAAAATTTCATTAACATTGTAAAAATTCTGTAAATTTCTTTGTTTATGCGTGCTCTTGTCTATTTATTTATGTAGTGTTATGACTAATAACGTACCATTTGCAATTGGTGATATAATAGAAGTCATTTGATTTGTAAATCTATGTATATTGTATTTAGAGGATAAGACATATCGTCACTGTAAATTGTCTGCTATTTCCGAAATAATTGTCTTGTTCAAATAGATTTACAATGTTAAAGAAATTTTACATGTTTTATCGAGATGAACAAAGAAGATTTTTAGGACTTTATAAGCAGGGAATGAAATTGTAGAAGATTAGATTAGACATATTTGGATGCTAATAAGAATTAAGGCAAGGAGAGGGGTATTCCTATACAAGGAGAGGGGCATTCCCTACATTCAAAGCCAAGGGATAATTACAAAAACGAAGATTTTAAATCTCTTCTTAAGCTTTGTAGTGAATGGAGGCAATGCATTTGATTTGTTTCTGTTGACTTCGTATACACAAAGGCAGTCGTCAGAGGAACTTACAGAGAATGGGTATTATCCTTTTAACTTTTATTATCCTTTTACTAACAGCTTTCAGAGGAAGTCCTCTGATTCTGAATCTACACTCAATGTGCCCTCTCTTGGACATGCTTTACATGCATATGTGAATGGAGTATTTGTAGGTAAGCATCATTTTCAGACTTGCGTTCATATCCAATGTTCATACTCAAACTTCTGATTATACGTTCATATCCAATGTTCTTCACCTCCTGAGAATAAATCCCACTAAATCTGCTTTATTTTACTTGGCCCTTTATTGATAGACAACATTTGATGCCATTGTACGTCATTGAAGTAATATCCAAATGAATGATGGCTTGTCTTTTATTAGTTGTTGTCTCAAGAGTCTTAAGTTGTGACAAAAGAATGCTAGCTTGTCTTTTATAAGTTTCATGTAAGGCTGTTGATCTGGTAAACATCGTTAATCTGCTTTTGCAAAATATTTTCATCTCAAAGTTTTTTTTTGCTATTGAAATTTTATTATTGCCTTGAGATTTTGATCCAATAGAAAGTCCAATAGATAGCA
Source organism: Saposhnikovia divaricata (assembly GCA_036435485.1). NCBI lineage: Eukaryota > Viridiplantae > Streptophyta > Magnoliopsida > Apiales > Apiaceae > Saposhnikovia > Saposhnikovia divaricata. The sequence continues at coordinate 22,606,792 of JAZHRN010000131.1, forward strand.
CCACAGACTTGCATATGATAAAGCATTTCTATACCTGGATGGCTGGATATTTCACTCAGTTATTAAGTTTGAGATGGATAATTGACTAGCATAAGTGCACATTTTGTAGAACCACATTAAGGTTTTTACTTGTGTTTAATGCTGAAGTTTATATATATAAATGTGAATGAAAGAAAATTTAAAGAAAATCCTTAGCCATTGACATATTTTTGTAGTTTAAAAATAGGAGGACAATATTATAATATCCATATAAATCTGACATTCGTACCCTGCAATTCGTAATTTATCTTAAGGTCCTGGTTAGAATTAAGATTTCTAATCTTACGAGATTCGCTGTGTTGTTAGGATAAACTGTCATTGAATTTTTGTATTCCTACAGGACTTCTTTATTCCATCATTGGTTTCTCTGGCTGTGCCATTGACTCTACTATCCTTCACCAGGTACTCTTCTTGCAATTACAACTACATTCAGAGTCTTTGTGTAACTGTTCAGTGCTTGATTGATAAATCATTTGAAAAGTAAAGCATTTATTATGGTCTTTCAGTGATGTTAATGGGAATGGGAAGGATCCTAAAAGTTCACAGGGATGTTATATGTGAAAAGTTTTAACTAATAAAATTGTAGAACAGTTGCTGATAGTTTTTTTATTTACACCTTGTAGGATTTGAGAAGGCAATGTTTAGGAGAATGAATGAGAAGAAAATTGGGCAAAGCAAAGTTAATGAAATTGAAGGTCCAAGACGAAGTCGATACATAGGTGAATAAGGTCCGGAGGAACTTGACATGGATACATAGACTCTCTAGTGTTAGACATACTTTTTTCTATTTTCATTTCCTTAAGTAAGGATATTTTCCAAACTTGTAAACCTTCCTTTGATGTTCTTGTTTTGTTTTAGAGTTGTGGATTATAAATTTTGTAATGGCATAAATGATTAAGTTTGGTGAAATGAAAAGAACATGCTTTAGCTATTATTGCATTTATTATTGTGGAAAATGAATATATATATATATATATATATATATATATATATATATATATGCAAATGATCAAATACAAATCACTCTTAAAATACAAACCTACAAACCATCATTAATTTGTAGAACCAAAATCACTATTTTATATTTAACTTGAAAAATATATAAAAAACTAAAATTACAAAAATAAAAAAAAATAAAACACAAGTCCCCCATCCCCGTTCCCCAGCCCAGCCACAGGCCCAGCCCCCATCATCACCACCCCATCCCCCCAGCCCCCCATCCCTCCCCCTCACCCACCACCTCCACCTTCCTTGTCCGGCCCCGACACCTCCCCCACCGCACACCCCCACCCCCACTGCTATCTCCACCAGTACACCACCACTACAGCTGCCACCACACCACCGGTCTTCTTTTCCGGTGTGCTCAAATTTTCTGACGAGCTTTATTTTAAAAGATCTAGCTCCGACGAGATTTCTAATCGATCTCCTCTTCCATTCTGACCTCTGGCCCCGCAGGGGCACCATCTTCATCGTCAAATCGCGATGTATTATAAGTTTAGATTTTCTGCTGAATTGGTAATAGTCAGTGATTTCCAACGTATAAATTAGTGATTTTCGTAGTATAAACGGTTGATTTCTGTAATATGATTTAGTGATTTATGTATTCTGGACTGGTAAATCAGGCAGATGATAGATTACAGGGGTTGGTACGGGGTACGGGGGTGGGTGGGGTCAGGTCTGGTGGGGGAGGGTAGTGTGGTTGGTAGAAATGTAGAATGGTAGGGAGAATGAGAAGAAACGGTGTGATGTGCGCGTGTATAGTTGTGTTTATTAAATAAATGTATTGGTTTTTAGGTTTGTATTTTAAGGAGGTTTGTATTGGAGTAGCCCTATATATATATATATCTGTGTGTGTGTGTGTGTGTGTGCGTGTGTGTGTGTGTATGTGTGTGTGTGTGTGTGTATGTGAATTTAATTTACAACAAATGTGTATCCTATAGCAACACAATTAATCATGTTGGTGTAGGTGTAAAAAATGTTGCAAATGACCCATTTTACAACAAATGTGTATCATATAGCAACACATTTGATCATGTTGCTGTAGGTGTAAAAAGTGTTGCAACTGACCCGATGCCAATGTCAAAAAAGCTAACACCCGAAAAGTGTTGCTGTAGAGATTTTTGAGGCTACGCCAACAGTTTTTGGGCCTTCGGCAATAGTTTTGAAGTGTTGCCGAAGGCCATCTATGGCGTAGTGTCTCCAGTTGATCAAAAAGGCTCGTGGGCATCAAGGACCACACAAACGTCTACAATATATACTACATATAGAAGCACATATGAATAGATCGAAAGATAAAGGAGCTTAGAATATACCGAGAAAAGAACGATATCCAAAATACTTCGAATCAAAATACCAAGGTCTGACAAATCCCAACATTAGAACAGAGTTCAAGAACGGTGATAACGACAAAGATAAAAGTTACATAATCCTTTTAGGGGCATACCCCAGGGTAAATAAACAGTCTTCATGGTGCATGAACAGCTTCAGAGGAGCCTGTCTTCCCAACCTCATTTTTCTTCTCCAAATCAGGAAGGTAACTATCAAAGCCATGACCTTTCACGTCAACTCCGAACCGAGCGAAGCGAGCGACACTCTCCCCATAGACTTCTTCAAATGAGGACAAGGATTTAGCCTGACACTTTGTCAATTGGGAAGTCAAATTATCCAACTTTTCTACAAGTTCAGCCCGCTCAACTGCCCAAGCCTTTACACCTTCAGCAAGATTCTCTTCAGAAGTCTTCACAGCTCCCTTCAAATCCAAGATCTCCGATTGCAAACCTTTCACTTGCCCACCCAGAGCATCACACTCTGTGATCAGTTCAGATTTTTCAGTCAAAGCGGCAAAAAGTTTTTCAGCTGCGATATTGTTATCATTGGTTAAATTCTTGGAGGTTTCCTCCAGCCCCGCATTGAGCTTCCTCAGACTTTTCACTTCCAAATGGAGTCCCTTCACCTCGGCAGCGTCAACAACATCCTCGAGGCTCAACAACCTCTCCAACTCCTTGGACAGCTACACATCATACCACAACTATAACAAAGGAAAAAGGAAAGAAGGAAAATAAAAAAAATAGTACCTTATCCACAAGACCCTTGCAAGTTCGGAGACCTCCACCAACGCCCACGCCAGAAACATCCATATTAACCCCCACCTGCGGAAAAGACTCTGTGATATCTTCAGAAAACAAACCTGCCTTACCAGAACTTGGATAACTCAAAAGCTCCTTCAGTTTTTTAGAGTGATGGCCCTTAGGGATATGCCCATCACGATGCCTCTTCTTATCCCGAGCAGTGTCAGAAGCAGTAACCCTAGCTATGGTAGATTGCGATGCAAGATTCTTGGAAATCACCTTGGGACCACTCTCCACCCCAACACTAGGCATCACAATTGAAGCCCCAACAGCTTTACTCTTCACAAGGTGAGCCAGAAAATCCTCAGTAGGCATGTTTGCAAAAAAGTCAACCACCTCAAACAGTTTTACACCTACCACTGCAAACAAAAAGAGGAGCAATTAAAAGAATGAAATACAAAGAGAAGGGCAAAACACAAAAATATGAAAGCTTACAACAGTGATCACTCAAAAACTTGGTATCTAAGAACTCCTCGGGTTGATACTTAATATCGGGCCCCAGAAAGTCTTGTAAGTCCAAAGAGGTCATAGACCCCAACCAGTTCACAGACTTCACATGCCCTGGGGAGTGAGCCTGCCACGGTCCAATTGCCCCCAGCTCGGGACCCTCATACCATGCCCACATCTTATGCCACCCAGAGTTAGATACTGGGGCCTCAACTAACCTCATACAACCCTCCTTTTTGTCAAGATAGAACTGGATCCCATTACTTTTGACGCGGAAAATAGAGAAAAATAAATCGAGACTGGGAAACTGGCGGAGTTCATAGCACCTAGCTCAAGCTACGTCCAAGTGTTTGAAGAATAAAACGGAAAAAGGGGTGCAGAGGCAATCTTAAACCATATTCAAAATACACATCTGGGATGGCATGAAAATTAGGATGGGGTGGCTTTCACATTCGGTCATTATCACCGGGAGCAAAAGCATTATAATCTCGAGAAAATGCAACATACTGGTTTAATCTATCAAGGTCAAGAGGGTGTTAGGAGTAAAAGCTAGGCTTATTAAACGACTTATTCAATTCAAAAAGAGCCCCAGAACGAGGCCTAACAACAACTTCAACTAAAGGGGTTTGAGAAATAGAGCCTACAGTAAGGATGGTCTTACTAACGGATCCGGGAGAGAAAGACTCAGTCTTTACGGGCACAGAATTCCAAAGAAGGTAACGAGATCGACTAGCTTTCTTAGTGGGTAAACTTTCAAGGCTACCCTCACTCTCGACATGTTCTACGCTCTCAGCAGAGGAATACGACGCAATGGTGGTTTTCATAACGACAGAAAGGAAAGAAAAGAAGACAATGGAATTAAAGTAAAAAGCAAGAAAGATGCAGATAAGATAGCGACAGAGAAGTACCTCGCTCACCACAAAGATGAAGGCTGGAGAAAGAGAGTAAAGAAAAAAGAAAATAAGGAATGAAAAAAGTGATCCGTGTTTATAGAATAAGAGAAAAGAAGCCATTTACCTTTCCAACTGCCACACATGACCTCCAAAGCATGGGAAAGTGGAAAAGACATGACAATGGAACAGTAAAGTCACTGCCGCATGTTGATCAAAATCTTGGAAAATAGGAAAAAAAAAATCTTTTCTATACGCTTCCCATAATCATTTTTGAATTGCAATAATTTTAAGTTTGGGCTTGTAAAATAACAAGTTAAAAGATCTAAAGATCTTTTATTAGTACTTAGGGGGGACTGAATGTTGGGCCAGAGGCCCACTTAGATTGTAAAGCCCTCTAAAGGCCCAATTAGGAATAAATATATTGGTAGCTCCAACATTATAAAGGATTGGCTCTTTAATATACTACACTTTAACATAACTCAGTCTATGTTTGACTTTGTTTTGTCAAACTACGCTACTGTTTATTATTGGTGTAATTCCAGTGTACTGCACTAGATCATGGCATCTGTTATTTGGTCGTTATGGTTTGTATACTCATCGAAAAGTTATGCGTGTCCTCACTACAACAAAAATGGCCATTTCCTACCACGCGATTGGTAGGAAATGGCCATAAATTGGTAAGAAAATGGGTCAATTCCTACGAACTGCGTTCGTGAGAATTGCTCCAGTCGGAAATGAGGGTTGGTAGGAAATGAGTGCTTGTTACAAAAGAGGTCCCACATGCCATGTGGCTACCAATGTGGCTCGCCACATGGGCAGCCACATGGCATGCCACATGGCGATGGACCCTGACATGTCATTTGCCACGTCAGGTGCCACGTCACCAAAAATGTGGTCCCGGATGGTGACATGGCAGTCCACGTGTCGTGGGGCCCACCTCCACGTCACTTTGCCACGTCATATTTGGTCCCAGAAAATCCCATATTTCCTCGTTACCAAAGTTAGCGCGGGTTAGGGCTTTGGCCCTTTTCAATTTATAAAATAATCAAGTTAACTAAAAAGAAACCAATTGCCTATTTGTGATTAGGAATGAGAGACCATGTTTTTAGGTGTTTAACGAAAATATGGTACTTATTTTCAGGATCCTGTAGTTCTATGGAAGGCTTTCCTCAAGTTTGAACATAAGTTTAAATTATCTTTGCTTATGGTACTAACTGTTACTGTCCAGTGAGGTAGTAAGAACAATCACATAATGAACAGGGAAAAAAATTGCAGTAGTACGTTTTGATGGTCATTTACAGTTTACGACAGTTAAACTAGCTAGATTAAAACTATGATCTTTCAAAAAATTGACAGCAACAAGAAAATCTTATGAAGTATTTTGCATAAAGTGCGGAGTTAAACCACTTTTTCAAGCACTAGAAACATATCAAGTCCTCTAGAATTTATTACATATATCAAATGAGAGCCTCAGCATTCTCACAAAAAATACAATTATAACTGTACATCAAATCACCTAAACAAATCTTCACTGGTGCAAAGAATGGATAGGAAACATTTTCGTATATACTAATAATAAATTAAATATATATGCATAAGAACTTTTACATTCGGCATAAATCATTTTAATCATGACAGGTAGATCACTTCATGTGTTCTTTTCACTTCTGATCCACTCCGAGGGTGTTCTTCACTCCCTGTGTTGCATTCCCAATCTCTTCTGTCTTCTTCGTAAAACAAAAAACAAACTTTTTAAAAAAATTAGATGAGCACCAAATTAACTAATTTGTGTATTTACGTAAATCCATATTTATTTAAAAGTTATTTTTAGAGTAATCAAATGTGGTATTCTTGGCTTCAACTAAAACAAGTTTGTCATATGTATGACCTAATTTATATTTTATATCGCAGTAAGTGAAGAAATTGTTGGGTTTCGGGGCAAAAACGAAGCAGATATAAAGCGTAAAACAAAAGAAAAACGAAACCCAAACCTAGGATCCATGTATAAGTTGTGACTGATTATGGAGAAACGAATTTATAAGAATCATGCCCTAAAACTATACATCATTATGTATATATAGGGTGAGAGATCGGGCCTAACCCTAATCAGCTTGGGCTTCTACTAAACCAAACTGATTTAGGTTTTTAATGAATTAAATTCGAAATATATTTTAATTAACTAAGTCCAACTCAATTAATTAAATAATAAATTTCGAATTTATAATCATTTAATTAAAAAAAATGAAATCTGATTCCAAAATCAAATTCGAATTTTTAATTATTTAATTTAAATCTGGTATTTAAATTAAAACTCCTTTTAAACCGTTCTAAGTGTGTAACCCTTTAAGTTATTATTACGTTGGCAATAATTTTAATATCCAATAATAAAATTATAAACAATGAGCGCCATCTATTAATACATCATTGCTACCCAAGTAATAATAATAATTGGTGATCCAATTAAACCTTTCATGATAAATGTTTCCGCGTAATATAATCCCTTTAACCAAATAGTATAGATTAAACTCGAGGCATGTATTCAGTCATCCTCTTCAACATTTAATCCGGGCTTACTTGATCCATGAGTAGACTATTAAAAACAAATCATTATTTGAACATGGCCATGCATTTTATAGTCTCATTCAATCAAGAGGCCAATAATATCTCTCCTAATTATAGGAGGGTTAAATCCTTTATCTATCATTCATATTTCTCATACAACTCATGATATACCCGATGTCCACTTTTATCATCACCCGGTCAAAGGTAACTTTTAATGTAGTCAAAGTATATTAATCCTCGTATAGAAATATAATGATCTCAAGTCAAAGGATCATTACACCATTATCACTGTGAGTCTTTCTTATGACTTTATTAAACATGAAGAATCTCACTGTGGGTCTGTCCAGTACCATGTACTCCTACATGTACCTATGTATTGACTTTAGTATCTCCATACTTATAACCAATGAGATGTGGTTATCTGTCAAACAACATACTAGTCTATTTATGTATTATTATTGTCCTATATATAATAATACTCGACTAGGGACCTTTAAGAATATGATATATTATATAATCTCAAGTTCAAGTCATGTACTTAAACTATACAATGCCTATCATGATTCTAAGGACATTTATTATGCTAACAAATATATCGCAGTAATTAAAGTCATAATAAATACATTTATTGAATAATCAAATGACATAAAGGTTTATTAAAGGAAACAATGCATTGCCTCTAGGGCACCTACACTAACAATCTCCCACTTGCACTAGAGCCAATCACCCATGTATCTAATACCCATGGAACTAGTGTGACCATCGTGCTTCTGCTGCGACAAGCCTTTGGTCAGTGGATCTGCAATGTTATCATTTGTGTGCACTTTACATATTTGTATGTCACCCCTTTCATTAATCTCTCGAATGAGGTGAAATCTCCTGAGTATATGTTTGGATCGGGAGTGTGATCTAGGTTCTTTAGCCTGTGCAATGGCTCCATTATTATCGCAGTATAAATCAATGGGATCTGCGATCGATGGAACCACTCCCAAATCAATAATGAATTTTCGAATCCAAACAGCCTCTTTAGCTGCTTCACAAGCTGCAATGTACTCAGCCTCTATTGTAGAATCAGCTACTGTTTCTTGCTTTGAACTCTTCCAACTTACAGCACCTCCGTTTTGACAAAACACAAAACCAGACTGTGATACAGTATCATCCCTGTCTGTTTGGAAACTTGCATCGGTGTAACCTTTTACAACCAGTTTCTCCTCTCCTCCATACACCAAGAATGAATCTTTAGTCCTTTTCAGGTACTTTAGAATATTCTTGACTGCCATCCAGTGACCTTCACCTAGATTAGACTGGTATCTGCTCGTCATGCTCAAAGCATACAAAACATCTAGGCGAGTACATACCATTGCATACATGATAGATCTAATTGTTGAGGCATATGGAACCTTACTCATGTGGTCCTTTTCATCCAATGATTTCGGACACTGGTCTTTAGAGATCGTTATCCCTTGAGACACGGGGACATATCCCCTTTTTGCATTTTTCATACCAAAATGATGCAAAACCTTATCAATGTATGTGCTCTGACTTAGACCGATCATCCTTCTAGATCTATCTCTATAGATCCTCATTCCTAGAATGTAGTTGCCTCTCCTAAGTCTTTCATAGAGAAATTGCTCCCTAACCAAATCTTAACAGCCTTTAGAGAAGGTATGTCATTCCCCATTAGTAGTATATCATCAACATATAATACTATGAATGCCACATGGCTCCCACTAACCTTCTTGTAAACACAAGGTTCATCTTCGTTTTGAACAAAGCCATACTCTTTGACTATTTCATCAAAACGAATATTCCATCTCCTAGAGGCTTGCTTCAATCCATAAATGGATCGACGTAATTTACATACCTTGCCAACATTCCTTGGATCGACAAAACCTTCAGGTTGTGTTATGTACACATCCTCTTCAAGGCTTCCATTAAGGAAAGCTATTTTGACATCCATTTGCAAGATTTCATAATCATGGAATGCTGCAATGGCAAGCAAAATCCTTATGGATTTGACCATAGCCACTGGTGAAAAAGTTTCATCATAGTCAATACCATGAATTTGTTTGAAACCTTTTGCAACCAGCCTTGCTTTATAGGTCTGAACATTTCCATTCAAGTCAGTATTCTTCTTAAAAACCCATTTGCACCCTACGGGTTTTACCCCTTCAAGTGGATCAACCAAAGTCTATACTTGGTTTTCGTACATGGAATCCATCTCGAATTTCATGGCTTCAAGCCATCTCTTAGAGTCTGGACTGTTCATAGCATCTTGGTATGTGAGAGGCTCATCTTCATCTATGAGCATCAAATCACCACATTGAGTCAAGAGAAATCCATATCTCTCTGGCTCATGGCAAATTCTACCAGTTCTACGAACAACCTGTGTTTGTTGAGCATTATCATTATCCTGCTCTTGTTCCACTTCAGGTTCAATGCTATTTTGTGGTTCTCGATCTTCATCGAGATCTATAGTTCTCCCACTGTTTCTTTTGGAAACAAAATCTCTTTCCATGGAGACAACATCTCGAGCAATAAACACTTTCTGCTTAGAAGGACTATAAAACTAATACGCCTTTGTTTCATTAGGGTATCCCACAAAATTGCACTCTTCGGATTTAGATCTAAGCTTGTCAGATGCTTGACGTTTCACAAACGCCTTGCATCCCAAAACTTTCATAAAGCTCATGCCTGACCGTTTCTCCTCCCATATCTCATATGGAGTCTTTTGAACCTTCTTAGTAGGAACACGGTTAAGTGTGAAAGCCGTTGTTTCTAGAGCGTAACCCCAGAAACTAATTGGAAGATCTGCATGACTCATCATCGATCGCACCATGTCCAACAAGGTGCGATTTCTCCTCTCTGAAACTCCATTCCATTGAGGTGTACCTGGCGGAGTGAGTTGTGCTACAATACCACACTCTTTTAAATACTCTTTAAATTCGGTGCTTAAGTATTACCCCCACGATCGGATCGTAAGATCTTAATACTTGCACCTCCACCAATTTGTTTCTCTACTTCAGCCTTGTATTCTTTGAACTTTTCAAAAGAATCGGATTTATTCTTCATAAGATATACATATCCATATCTACTGAAATCATCAGTAAATGTTATAAAGTAGTAGTAGCCTCCTCTAGCCATCACACGCATTGGGCCACATACATCACTATGTATTAGCTCCAGACGTTCAGTGGCCCTTTGACCCTTACCAGTGAAAGGGGAATTAGTCATCTTACCAAGCAAACAAGATTCGCATTCTTGGTATGATTCAAAATCAAACTTATCCAAGTATCCATCCTTATGTAATTTGGATATGCGTTTCTCATTTATATGGCCTAGACGACAATGCCAGAGGTATGTTTGATTTGAGTCATTGACTTTAAGTCATTTGTTTTCTATATTACAGACAGGATTATCTAAATCAAGAACATATAAACCATTAAACAAACGCGCAGCACCATAGGTCAAATCATTCAAAGAAAAAGAGCAATTGTTGTTCTTTATTGTAAACGAAAAACCTTTCTTATCCAAACAAGAAACAGAAATAATGTTTCAGCGAATCGCAGGCACGTAAAAACAGTCTTCTAGTTCTAAAACAAGCCCGGAGGGCAAAGATAAATAATAAGTCCCTACAGCTAAAGCAACAACTCTTGCTCCATTGCCTACTCGTAGGTCCACTTCTCCCTTAGCCAAAGTCCTACTTCTCTGTAGTTCCTGCACATTTGTATAAATGTGAGAAGCACATCCAGTATCCAATACCCAAGATGTAGAAATAGACAGATTGACTTCTATAACATAAATACCTGATCCAAAAATCTGAACAGCCTTCATTTTCTTCAGATTCTCCAAGTAAATTGGACAGTTTCTCTTCCAGTGACCAGTTTTCTTATAGTAGTGACATTCACCCTTAGCAACCCCACCTTTAGGCTTTAAAGCTTGTTTGGGACCTGACTTTGGCTTGGGTGTAGAATCAGATCCAGTCTTCTTCTTACCCTTCCACTTGCCTTTCCCCTTGGCCTTACCTTTATTGCCCACCATCAGTATGAGAGCGAGTTCAGTTGTCTTCATGTTGGTCTCATATGTTCTCAACATATGCAACAATTCAGTAGGTGTTTTGTCAAATTCATTCATATTGTAGTTCACAACAAACTGAGTGAATTTGTTGTTCAAAGAATTCATGATTAGGTCAATACCAGTTTCCGCAGCTATCGGGAAACCCAAAGTAGCAAGGTACTCAATGTAACCAATCATCTTCAGAACATGTGGGTCAACTGGTTCACTTGCCCCTTGTTTGCAATTAAAGAGTGACTTACTCGTGTTGAACCTTTCTTGATGAGTTTGGCTTGCAAACATGTTTTACAAGTGCTTATTGATAGTATATGCATCCATATGCACATGCTGTCTTTGAAGCTCAGCACTCATAGTTGCCAACATAAGACATGCAACATCATTTGCATCATTCTCATCCTTTGTGTGGGCCCCTATTTCCTCAGTAGTAGCGCCCTCAGGAAGGGGACCTGGCGGATGGATATCAATGCAATGAAGCTTACGCTCCTGCCTGAGGACAATCCTCAAATTCCTCTGCCAGTCTAGGAAGTTGTTTCCTCCTGTCAGCTTGTCCTTCTGAAGGACTGATCGTACGGATAGTGTGTTTGTGTTGTTTGCTATTACTTGGTATCTACAATGATAAAAGCACAAAATAAACATTAGATTGTCTGAGTTATAAATTATTATAACGATCATGATCACATCATAAAGAGATCCTCAAATTTTCCTTGAACCAAATATTTCAAATTGACATCTTAAATTGTTCATTTCCCAGGTAGATGGAGGATCCCAATGGTCACACTTAATACCCATTAACCTTACGAATACGCATATCCGCTTTTGTCAGAAAATCCCAATTTTGGATATCAAAAATCCATATTTAATTCCGTGTTTTAAAAATCCATATTTCATAAACACAAGAATCTCATGATCGTTTGTTAATTTTAAAATCTTGAAACGTTACAGATTTTATCTTGTTTAGCATGGCATGGGTGACGTATTTAATACATGCATACATCATTAATCTAATTAAAGCATGCATCTTCTACTCTACACATACATTCCATACATCATATGTAAAGTGCGTAAAGTAAACATGATTGGTTATGGCCTTTATCCTATATGATCCTTTCAAGCTAATGAAAGGATCAAGGTTAATCTATGGTGGAATAAACATAAATACAATTACATGTCTTCATTCTTCTTGTCTTCTTGATTGCTCCTCCTCTTGGACCATCCTTCAATCTTCAATTACATTACATTGAATAATTGAATACAATCTACACTAAAGTACTTACAAAATAAAACTCGAGTTACATTCGAGATTTAACAATTACAAGAATGAAGAAAACGACATGCAAGTCGTGTTTATTAAAACCAAAAACCATAAACCAAAACCATTAATCTAAGGGTCTTAAGGCCATAACCATCACCATGCTCACGTAATCACATTATACATCAATACACATTAATACATATCATATCCAATATGATCTTATAAGTTATAACTCATAAAACAGTTTTCAGAAAATCAAAAACAATTTTTCGAAAATTCTGAAAAACTTTGCAAGGCCTTTTGAAGGCCTAAACAGCCTCAAAAGGCCTAAAAGCAACATAGGTCACAGCAAAGCTAGTAAGTTTTACTCGTGGCGATTTTCCCTTTCCGAAAAGGTATTTTGCGTCCAATTCTGAGTTCGTGAACTCAAAATAATTTTCAATCCTACTAGTGCTCTAATGCGTCACTGCGCAAAACTGTCTAATGCGTCACTACGCATAAACTGTTGCACTAGCCATGAAAAACCAGAAATCAATCAGAAACCCGATCAGAACAATTCCGATCATAATTCTGATCACTTCTCCTTATCCTCATCACGTATCACATACATATATATTATCATATAGTCATCTAGTAGCAGTTTAAAGCATAACAGATCATTATACATGCGATATAAAAGTTTATAATCGACATATATCAAAACCAAAACATGGCAGATTCACTAAACATGCATATATGCATCATATACAGTAAACATGTAACCAAATCAGTCCCTTATACACGTAGCTCTGATACCACTGTTGGGTTTGAGGGCAAAAACGCAGCGGATATAAAGCGTAAAACAAAAGAAAAGCGAAACCCAAACCTAGGATCCATGTATAAGTTGTGACTGATTATGGAGAAACGAAATCACACCAGTTAAGAGCTTTACGACGTATGAAAGATGGAGGTCCTAAATTGCAATCACCACACAGCCCTTGCGTCAAGATCCGTGTCTCTAAATCGTCCACACGAACGTTCGATTGTCCAACAATCCAAGGAGCAGGTACTAGCCAAATAACCGCCTTCTCTCTCTCTCTCTATCCTCTCTTTGATATTCGAGCAGCTAGGTTTTTCTTAAAAACGAATTTATAAGAATCATGCCCTAAAACTATACATCATTATGTATATATAGGGTGAGAGATAGGGCCTAACCCTAATCAGCTTGGGCTTCTACTAAACCGAACTGATTTAGGTTTTTAATGAATTAAATTCGAAATATAATTTAATTAACTAAGTCCAACTCAATTAATTAAATAACCAATTTCGAATATATAATCATTTAATTAAAAAAAATGAAATTTGATTCCAAAATCAAATTCGAATTTTTAATTATTTAATTTAAATATGGTATTTAAATTAAAACTCCTTTTAAAACGTTCTAAGTGTGTAACCCTTTAGGTTATTATTACGTTGGCAATAATTTTAATATCCAATAATAAAATTATAAACAATGAGCGGCATCTAGTAATACATCATTGCTACCCAAGTAATAATAATAATTGGTGATCCAATTAAACCTTTCGTGATAAATGTTTCCGTGTAATATAATCCCTTTAACCAAATATTATAGATTAAATTCCTCTTCAACATTTAATCTGGGTTTACTTGATCCATGAGTAGACTATTAAAAACAAATTATTATTTGAGCACGGCCAAGCATTTTATAGTCTCACTCAATCAAGAGGCCAATAATATCTCTGCTAATTATAGGATGGTTAAATCATTTATCTATCATTCATATTTCACATACGACTCATGATATACCCGATGTCCACTTTTATCATCACCCGGTCAAAGGTAACTTGTAATGTAGTCAAAGTATATTATTCCTCGTATAGAAATATAATGATCTCAAGTCAAAGGATCATTACACCATTATCACTGTGAGTCTTTCTTATGACTTTATTAAACATGAAGAATCTCACTGTGGGTCTGTCCAGTACCATGTACTCCTACATGTACCTATGTATTGAATTTAGTATCTCCATACTTATAACCAATGAGATGTGGTTATCTGTCAAACAACATACTAATCTATTTAAGTATTATTATTGTCCTATATATAATAATACTCGACTAGGGACCTTTAAGAATATGATATATTATATAATCTCAAGTTCAAGTCATGTACTTAAACTATACAATGTCTATCATGATTCTAAGGACATTTATTATGCTAACAAATATATCGCGGTAATTAAAGTCATAATAAATACGTTTAATTAATAATCAAATGACATTTTAATAAAGGAAACAATGTATTGCCTCTAGGGCACCTACACTAACAGAAATTATGACCTGCTGGATCCATCCGTCTCCCTGGTCCTTCTGTTCGTTTGCAGCATTTGCGGCATTTGCATTTGCAGAATTAGCAGCTTTAGAGACCGTTTCTAGTGCAGAATTGGCAGCATTAGAGGCCTTTTCTCGTGCAGAAACAGGGGAATCTACGATAGGGTGTTGGGATATCATGAAAGTTAGAAAGGGATAAAATTTACAAAAAAGTAATATAAAAGAAGATTCAACTGACTAATTTATTGAATATTGAATTTTTTTTTGATTTTTCCTACATTATAAAAATGATTCTTATATTTTAAGAGAATTAATAAAAATATTATAACGCCGTCGCGAAGCGCGGCATAGTAAACTAATTTATGTTAAAGGAAAATTTACATTACTCAATTTAGTGTTTTGTACTTATAAAGAATGGAGCCAGGATGAAATTAAAAAAATAATAATAATTTTATATAATTATGTAATTGTATGAAATTGAAATTAATAACAAACAAATTTGATATCCTGGTATTTTATCATGATTTTTTTTTATTAATAAAGAGTATAAATATAAATTTAGACATAAGTAAAAAAATTGTCTAAGATTTAATTTTGGTATACATCTTTAAACCAACAAATATTTTGTTCATACCATACAATTAAACTTGAAGTCTTACACTTTCACTACATGCATTGACTGCTTGGATTTTATTTATTGAAAAAACAAGATTACACGAAGTAATCCAAACAAAGATCTTTATACATACGTTTACGTATCCCATTTATGCACGAGGGACCATGAAGATGTGTTGGTACCAAAATCGTAGAACCAGAAGTAAAAGCCATTAGTTTCAACATGATAATAGTAATCAGCATTATCAGGATTCGGAATCGTCGGTGGAATATAAAACCAGATACTTCTATCAAAAGCATGAAAAGCAGCATGTTTGTTTCCCCACCAATAGTCACAGTATTATAGAGTGGTTTCCTAAAAGTTCATACGAAAGCTCCATGTATAAAATTGGTTCGAAGTTAGGATATGGTATCCCAAATCATCATCTCCGGACCTGCAGTGAAGCAACAAGGAAGGTGAGTTCTTGGGAAGATGGCTGGTGATGTGAACATGAAGTTTTGAAAAACATGTTGAGAAAAGAAGAAAGGATACTACAATATAAATCGACAATGAAACTGAGTCTTTTGACATGCCTCTACTCATTGAACTCATAAACATTGTGTGTGCACATGTCTTTATGGCACCCTTATATGTACAAAGTGTATTAAATTGTTTGTAGTATTGTGGTAATAATATCTGGTTTCTTTAGTTATAGCTTCATCAAGAAATATGCATCCTTTACTTTTAAGGCATAAATGCAGATTTCCTATATACCCAAATGTTGTTTATAGTAGTCAATTAAGTTAAATATATTTTACCGAATCAGTAATGACCACATATTCTTGCTCCAGGTGTAACATTCTGCACTTTTTCGGAATGTTAGTTCGGGCCAAAATACAAAACAAAAATGTAATCTCGAAAATTCTAGCAGAAAATTATTACAATTCTATTACAAATTAAGTCACATAACACGTAAGCGCAGCTATCCAAAAATATTTGACACGATCTACATAAAAAAATCCAACTAACAAGCTCTCCTTGAAAATCCAACGAACCGAACAAAACCTGAAATATTAAAAGAGTGAGCTAAAAGCCCAGCAAGCAAACTAACCAAACAAACCAGCAGGTCAAATCCAATAAATAAAATATAGCATAAATACGATAATCTTCAGAAAATTCATAACTTACGAAACAATTAACTTTTTAACCACCAGTCTAACTAAGGTCACTACAAACCGGTGACACGGTCCAGAAGTTCAGAAGTCACTATAAATCGGTGACGCGGTCCAGAATTTAGTATTGCGTCCCTCACTAAGCTATCAGAAATTGCACAACAGTGCCCCTAGAGAGGTATCAGAATTTAGTTCCAGAACTAAGCGCAAATAATAAGGGGTTCAGATCATAGACTCAACTGGGGTCTCAAAGCTCGTATATTCTTATAAAATCTAAAATCATACTATTCCAAAATAATTGCACTTGATCCAAATTTTCATATCGATAAAATAGAGCGAAAATATAATTAAACAAAATTTCAAAATTAAAAACATATAAATATAATTTGACATTTGCCAGAAAATTCGGATAGAAAACTTACCTCAATTATGCTACTAACCACTTAATTTCGGAACCTAAATTGTTTGTTTCTCTAAGAACAATCCTCTGCCTAGCCCTTTCTCATTTTTTTTCCTCTCGGTTTTGGAACAAACTGTGGATATACACTATTAACAAAAAAAGTAACCGCTTACTCTTAATTTACTAAAATGACATATTTTAATGACACCTTATAATTGCCTCTTAATTACACTCTATAATATTTATCAATCAAAGCTCATCAGTTACCAATCAAAAAATTACCTCTTTTTTATATATATATTTAGCATAAATCAAATCTTATATAATTAAAAGAATTTAGGATATTACAAACTACCCTGCTTAAAAGAATTTGGTCCCCAAATTCTCCAAAATTTCCTATTACACAATTTAAAAAAAAAAGACCAATATCCTAATAACGCGAGCTACCCACAGGTCATGCCTAAAGGCATGCAGTCTACAGGAAATTAACCTAGGGCTCTGATACCATCTGTAACATCCCGCACTTTTTCGGAATGTTAGTTCGGGCCAAAATACAAAACAAAAATGTAATCTCGAAAATTCTAACAGAAAATTATTACAATTCTATTAAAAATTAATTCACATAACACGTAACCGCAGCTATCCAAAAATATTTGACACGTTCTACATAAAAAAATCCAACTAACAAGCTCTCCTTGAAAATCCAACGAACCGAACAAAACCTGAAATATTAAAAGAGTGAGCTAAAAGCCCAGCAAGCAAACTAACCAAACAAACCAGCAGGTGAAATCCAATAAATAAAATATAGCATAAATACGATAATCTTCAGAAAATTCATAACTTACGAAACAATTAACTTTTTAACCACCAGTCTAACTAAGGTCACTACAAACCGGTGACACGGTCCAGAAGTTCAGAAGTCACTATAAATCGGTGACGCGGTCCAGAATTTAGTATTGCGTCCCTCACTAAGGTATCAGAAATTGCACAATAGTGCCCCAAGAAAGGTATCAGAATTTAGTTCCGGAACTAAGCGCAAATACTAAGGGGTTCAGATCATAGACTCAACTGGGGTCTCAAAACTCGTATATTCTTATAAAATCTAAAATCATACTATTTCAAAATAATTGCACTTGATCCAAATTTTCATATCGATAAAATAGAGCAAAAATATAATTAAACAAAATTTCAAAATTTAAAACATATAAATATAATTTGACATTTGCCAGAAAATTCGGGTAGAAAACTTACCTCAATTATGCTGCTAACCAGTTAACATCGGAACCTAAATTGTTTGTTTCTCTCAGAACAATCCTCTGCCTAGCCCTTTCTCATTTTTTTTCCTCTCGGTTTTGGAACAAACTGTGGATGTATACTATTTACAAAAAAAGTAACCGCTTACTCTTAATTTACTAAAATGACATATTTTAATGACACCTTATAATTGCCTCTTAATTACACTCTATAATATTTATCAATCAAAGCTCATCAGTTACCAATCAAAAAATTACCTCTTTTTTTTATATATATTTAGTATAAATCAAATCTTTTATAATTAAAAGAATTTAGGATATTACAAACTACCCTCCTTAAAAGAATTTGGTCCCCAAATTCTCCAAAATTTCATATTACACAATTTAAAAAAAAAGACCAATATCCTAATAACGCGAGCTACCCACAGGTCATGCCTAAAGGCATGCAGTCTACAGGAAATTAACCTAGGGCTCTGATACCATCTGTAACATCCCGCACTTTTTCGGAATGTTAGTTCGGACCAAAATACAAAACAAAAATGTAATCTCAAAAATTCTTACAAAAAATTATTACAATTCTATTAAAAATTAATTCACATAACACGTAAGCGCAGCTATCCAAAAATATTTGAAACGATCTACATAAAAAAATCCAACTAACAAGCTCTCCTTGAAAATCCAACGAACCGAACAAAACCTGAAATATTAAAAGAGTGAGCTAAAAGCCCAGCAAGCAAACTAACCAAACAAACCAGCAGGTGAAATCCAATAAATAAAATATAGCATAAATACGATAATCTTCAGAAAATTCATAACTTACGAAACAATTAACTTTTTAACCACCAGTCTAACTAAGGTCACTACAAACCGGTGACACGGTCCAGAAGTTCAGAAGTCAATATAAATCGGTGACGCGGTCCAGAATTTAGTATTGCGTCCCTCACTAAGGTATCAGAAATTGCACAATAGTGCCCCAAGACAGGTATCAGAATTTAGTTCCGGAACTAAGCGCAAATACTAAGGGGTTCAGATCATAGACTCAACTGGGGTCTCAAAACTCGTATATTCTTATAAAATCTAAAATCATACTATTTCAAAATAATTGCACTTGATCCAAATTTTCATATCGATAAAATAGAGCAAAAATATAATTAAACAAAATTTCAAAATTTAAAACATATAAATATAATTTGACATTTGCCAGAAAATTCGGGTAGAAAACTTACCTCAATTATGCTACTAACCAGTTAACATCGGAACCTAAATTGTTTGTTTCTCTCAGAACAATCCTCTGCCCAGCCCTTTCTCATTTTTTTTCCTCTCGGTTTTGGAACAAACTGTGGATGTATATTATTTACAAAAAAAGTAACCGCTTACTCTTAATTTACTAAAATGACATATTTTAATGACACCTTATAATTGCCTCTTAATTACACTCTATAATATTTATCAATCAAAGCTCATCAGTTACCAATCAAAAAATTACCTCTTTTTTTTATATATATTTAGCATAAATCAAATCTTTTATAATTAAAAGAATTTAGGATATTACAAACTACACTCCTTAAAAGAATTTGGTCCCCAAATTCTCCAAAATTTCATATTACACAATTTAAAAAAAAGACCAATATCCTAATAACGCGAGCTACCCACAGGTCATGCCTAAAGGCATGCAGTCTACAGGAAATTAACCTAGGGCTCTGATACCATCTGTAACATCCCGCACTTTTTCGGAATGTTAGTTCGGACCAAAATACAAAACAAAAATGTAATCTCAAAAATTCTAACAAAAAATTATTACAATTCTATTAAAAATTAATTCACATAACACGTAAGCGCAGCTATCCAAAAATATTTGACACGATCTACATAAAAAAATCCAACTAACAAGCTCTCCTTGAAAATCCAACGAACCGAACAAAACCTGAAATATTAAAAGAGTGAGCTAAAAGCCCAGCAAGCAAACTAACCAAACAAACCAGCAGGTCAAATCCAATAAATAAAATATAGCATAAATACGATAATCTTCAAAAAATTCATAACTTACGAAACAATTAACTTTTTAACCACCAGTCTAACTAAGGTCACTACAAACCGGTGACACGGTCTAGAAGTTCAGAAGTCACTATAAACCGGTGACGCGGTCCAGAATTTAGTATTGCGTCCCTCACTAAGCTATCAGAAATTGCACAACAGTGCCCCTGGAGAGGTATCAGAATTTAGTTCCGGAACTAAGCGCAAATACTAAGGGGTTCAGATCATAGACTCAACTGGGGTCTCAAAGCTCGTATATTCTAATAAAATTTAAAATCATACTATTCCAAAATAATTGCACTTGATCCAAATTTTCATATCGATAAAATAGAGCGAAAATATAATTAAACAAAATTTCAAAATTTAAAACATATAAATATAATTTGACATTTGCCAGAAAATTCGGATAGAAAACTTACCTCAATTATGCTACTAACCACTTAACATCGGAACCTAAATTGTTTATTTCTCTCAGAACAATCCTCTGCCTAGCCCTTTCTCATTTTTTTTCCTCTCGGTTTCGGAACAAACTGTGGATGTATAGTATTTACAACAAAAGTAATCGCTTACTCTTAATTTACTAAAATGACATATTTTAATGACACCTTATAATTGCCTCTTAATTACACTCTATAATATTTATCAATCAAAGCTCATCAGTTACCAATTAAAAAATTATCTCTTTTTTTAATATATTTAGCATAAATCAAATTTTATATAATTAAAAGAATTTAGGATATTAGAGCATCTCCAAGAGGCTCTCTATTGTAGCTCTTAACTCAAAAAATGAGGAGAGAGAATAAAAATCAAGCTCCAAGAGACTCTTAGAGGCTCTTTAAAATGTTAAGAGCTTCTTCTCTCTCCTCTATTTTAGGAGCAACTAGTAGCTCTTAACTTAATATTTTATGAGTAAAATAGTGGTTCTTCTCTCTCATCTATTGATTGTTTGTTCAAGTGGAATTGAAATATGAATAAAATATAAAATAAAGAGCCACAATAGAGAGCATTGTTGGAGTTGACACACAAATCAATGTAATAACTTGCTAAGAGCATCTCCAAGAGCCTCTTCATTTTGGCTCTTAAGTGAGATTTGAGGAGAGAGAAGAAAAAAATGAGCTCCAATAGACTCCTAGTCACTCCTAAATTCACTAAAAATGTAATCTCTCTCCTCAATTGTAAGAGCTCCTATTCACTCCTAACTAATATTTTATACTAAATTTATAAGATACATTCTCTCTCTTCCCCACTTTTCTTTTGTCTTTTCATTAATTTCACTTACTTTTAATAATATAAAATTAAATAAGGAGTGAATATAAAGAGTATTGTTGGAGATGAATTTACGTTAAGTTACTAAGAGACAATATTTTACAATATATTTAAGAGTGAGTTATGAGACTCTTGGAGATGCTCTAAGAACTTAATTGTTTATAATAATATATTTAAGAGTGAGCTAAGAGACTCTTGGAGACGCTCTTACACCAGGAGTAAACTCGTCGGTGCTACGACCAGAATCCTTTGAAATATTGAAGCGTAAAATGATTTTAATTTAAATGATATTTTGGGTAAATGATCAAACCATAATTCTAGTAGGATTGTATTATTAATTATACTAGTCGATAAATGAAGCACGGTTTGTGATCAATTATCTTAAAAAAAAATTGAATTTTTAAAAAAAATAATTTATTATATTCTTTCGACTAAATAATTTAATAACAATTACTTATTTTGATATTATTATTTTAAAAGAACACATGTTTCATTTGACCATAATTTAATTATCAATAATATTTATTTGGTCTGGATCAAGAGAAGCAAACACTAAAAGAGAACTGAAGAACCATTATTAGTCATCGAATTACTTCTAAATCAATAAATTGTCAATCAAATATGAATTGTCATTAAATTATATATTTTGTATTTTTGGACAATTTTTAGCCCTTATCTATATATAATAATATATATTATTATGAAATTTATGTAAGAATTCTTAGTTTCTCCGTTTAATGAATCTGCAAGGAACATGACCCAATATTTATAATTCATTATAATATATGTTAACCGTCATAAAAGTATAGATTTTCGGTAATATAAGAGTAGGTATATTATTAATTGTATTTATTATTAATCTATTATAGATATTTTTTAAATATTAATTAATAGAATCCTAATTTGTATATAATACTATATTATCGACTTTTATTTCATTTTATAGTTAATAGACTCGTAGTATAAAACTTCTCTATTAAATTAAATTAATATTTAATATTATTATTTTAATTAATTGAATTTATATAACTTCATTCTGTTAATATAAGAGTAGCTATATTATTGATTGCATTTATTATTAATATGTTATAGATGCTTTTTAAATATTAGTTAATGGAGTCCTAAATTGTATATAATACTATATTCTAAACCTTTATTTCATTTTTTAGTTAATAGACTCGTAGTATAAAATTTCCCTATTAAATTTATATTTAATATTATTAAATTAATTAATTAAATTAGTTTAATATTTAGTGGCATACCGCGGCAAGGCATCTATACTATACTATATTATAATAAGCGAAAGGGAGTATAATTTGTAGTTTGGTTATCCCCTCATTTTTTTGTTATCCCTTATTTACAATCTTTAGATCTTCAACTCAAATAGATCATGACCGTTAGATACAATAATACTCTAAAGGTTGGAGGTCTAAGGTTCTAATCACGCCAACATTTTAATATAAAATTAATACTAGATTATGTTATATAGAAAGGTTGAAGGTTCGATTCCCACCAACATATTAATTTAGATTTAATATTAAAAATTATTTATATACAAATGTCTAAAATTTGAATTCTCCCAACATATTAAAAGTAATGTTTATAATATTATATATAGTAAATTATAATTAAAACTAAAAAATTTAAAAGTAACCCGTGCTTTTTAATAAAGAGTATAGATAATTAATGTTTAAATTTTTTATAAGAGAAAATAACTAAAAGCGGGTTGAATATGTATTATGCCTTACTACGTTTAATTTTATATTTTTACCAAGTTGTGGGTGATTGTTACTAACTAGACAATCTGAATGCTGTGATTACAATTTACAGAATTACAATTTACAGAGTATGTTACCTAGGCCAGATGATGCAATGCTGCAGTGAATTGTATATGCAGCAAGTAAAACGAATACGGCAAATGATCCCCTACCGATAACATATAATAAATTACGATTACAAAATATAATAGTATAATATAACTCCTTGAATCCTTGTTCTTCGAACTCTATGCTCTTTAAGTTCTACGGTAACCAATTAAGTACAAACATTTTTAGCCTCTAGTTCCCAAACACAAGTTTCTCAAGCTCACTTATCCGGAAACACAGTTACACCTCGAACAATACTGATTGAATATATAGAAGTGTTTACAACTCACAAACTATAGTACCTCTCACAACTTAAGTGTTTTTTTCCCTTATAAATGTTTGTTGAATGTGCTTCATATGATTTATTTAACTCCCCCAAGGATAAGACCCAAATTGCACCTATTGCTGCGAGTTAAGAAGAGGATGCTCTCTGATTCTAGCGACCACCGATCCAACAGGAAATAGAGGATGTTCTAAAAGGTATTTTTATGTCTAGCACAGGTGTGCTCCTCAAAAACATGGTCTGCGATCTTGCTGCTTTGCCGAAGATGGACACCGTAGAGGAAAAGAAGAAAGATATAAAATTTGATAGTTCTTCCAAACACACAAAGCGCCTGTAAAGACTGGTGGTTATATTTTAAGTTGAACTCTTGATGGCTATGCCATGTAACTCAGTCTATGTTTGGCTTTGTTTTGGTTATATTTATGGCTTTGGCCCTTTTCAATTTGTAAAATTATCAAGTTAGCTAAAAATTTTGGGGAACTACTTTATTTTGGTGCAGTTTTTGGTGGGACGGAAAACATGATAATTATCAATGATAATCAAGAGCTATTTTTGTGTCCATTAGCCTTGATATAGTCCTAATTTTTTTGTTTAATAACATTTTGAAAGAAAATTTTAAGCAATGTTGCTAATCAAGGTGCTAGATGTATTCTGATTAGTGATTACCCCAGTTTCACTCTTCTGTATTCCTTTCTAACAAATGGATTTTCCGATGTTTTTAATAACATTGAATGATCGATAAATTACGGGGATACATTTTGATTTTCTGATTTTGGCATTCTTCTTTAAAAAATATATATATTAAGAAGAGAATAATTGACATAACCCTCGCCTCGGCTGGGCTTAAGTTGATTCCTTAGTTCCTTCACCTCAGGCAAATAATGTCTAGGATTTGTATTTGGTAGAATGGCTATTGACTAGTAAAATTTTAGCATCTTTCTAATTAGGTGAAAAGATTATGTCTCTTCTTTAACAACATTCTTTTCTGTTGCCAAGACTATTAAATGTTAATTATGTTAATTTATTTAAAAAATATATTATTTTTTACATTATTAATTTATTTTCATCAATGTTTAGTTATAGTATAGTTTAATCCTAGTTTTGTCCTATAAATAGATTCATCTTTTTTTTTTTCGTAATTTATTAAGCTAAAAAGATATACACTAGCTCTTCTCTCTCTCTTTTCTCTCTCAGTTTTATTTCATGGTATCAGAGCCAATCAGTTTTTCAACAGCATTTCAGCTAATTTAAACAATTTCCAATTTTCATAGACAGCTTTAGCTGTGTATATATTTGTTGTCTAGGCAGCTGTAGCTGTAAGTAATTTCTTTGTATTTTAAATGACTTCTTTAAGGTCTGAATCTGAAGAGAATGTTTCAGCAGATTCTGGATTTCAGGATCATGCTAGGTTTGAAAAGGTTATGAGTGTTGTTCACAATCAGCTTACCTCTCGGAAATTGAAAGGGGTGGATAACTATTCTTTGTGGAAAAATGCAATTACAATGGCCCTAAAGGGTCGAGCGCTAGCTGATCATCTAACTGATGAACCTCCATCTGAGACAACTCAAGAAGGGAAGGCATGGCATATGTCCAATGCTAATTTAGTGAATTTTTTATGGGTTAGCATGGAAACTAAGGTGTCTAATTTGGTCTCACATTGCTCTTCAGTTAAGCAAATGTGGGATTATTTGAGCATGCTCTATTCTGGACAGAGTAATGCAAGTCGGATTTATGATGTTTCTCAGGCGTGGAGTCGTTTCACTATGGGAAATAGATCTGTTACTGAACTCTTTGCAGATTTCTCTAAACTTGATGAAGAGCTAAATGCGCTTATGTCAGTCACCAACAAAGTGGAAGACATGTTGAAGCAAAAGAGACTTTTATCCATGATGACCTTTTTGGGGGCGTTGAGGACCGAGTTTAATGCAGTTAAGTCGCAAATCTTGGGTGATACATCTGTTGTCTCTATATCAGATGCTTATGCTCGATTATTGAGGATGACAAGTGATGAACCTCGAAGTAGCTCTGTACCAGACACCATTCGATCAGATAATTCTGCTATGCTTACTCAAAACTTGTTTACAATGGAGGAGGTCGTTGTAGAGGAAGGATACAAACTAATAGAGGTGGATTTCAGGGATCGGGAGGACGATCTGGACGTCCTAGACCTATTTGTCACCATTGTGGAGTTGAAGGACATATTATGGCAAAATGTTGGAAGCTTCATGGGAAGCCTCTAGTGCAGGAAATCCGTGCATCTGTTGCTAATCGAGTTGAGGGTTTGCCTTCAAGTAGTGATGATCAGGGGATTATAATATCCAAGGATGACTATGACAAATTTATCCAATCACAACATTCTATTTCAACAGGCACTCATACATCTGCTATTGCTGTGACATCTCCATCCACAGGTACTCCTGCTGCTTTTGTCTCTACCACTACTCCACGGAACTTGGTCATTGACTCGGGTGCCTCTGCGCACATGACAGGAGACGCGGGTATAGTTAATTCTATCTGTCCTGTAGACATATTTTCAACTATTAAATTAGCAGATGGATCTCAATCAACCATCACAGGAATTTGAAAAAGTTCCCTTTTGCCTACATTATCTCTTGATTATGTGTTACATGTACCTCGTTTTCCTTTAAGTCTATTATCCGTTAGCCAGTTGACTAAGAAACTTGATTGCACTATAACCTTTTCTTCTTCTTCATGTACTTTTCAGGACCGCCAGACGAGGAGGATTTTTGGTTCGGGGACTGAATCTGGCGGCTTGTACTATTTTGATAACCCCCAAATATCTACCACTTTTACTGTTACAACCCCATCTTTACACTAACTTCATTGTCAGCTTGGTCATCCATCGTTGCCTCGGTTACAACATCTTTATCCTCAGTTTCGTCATGAATCTCGTTTAAAATGTGAATCTTGTGAGATGGGTAAGCACGTGTCTCGTATGCCCCTAGGGTCAATAATCATGTCAAGGCTCCTTTTGACCTTGTACATAGTGATATATGGGGACCTTCTCCTATCATCTCCAGACGTGGTTTTAAATATTTTGTAACTTTCATTGATGATTTCTCAAGATGTTCTTGGTTGTTTTTGTTAAAAAGTCGTTCTGATTTATTTTCTGTGTTTACTTTATTTGTTGCTGAAATTCAAACACACTTTGGTCGAACCATTAAGTTTTTACGAAGTGATAATGCTCCTGAATATAAAACATGCACTCAGATTCAAAGCTTTATGGCTTCTCATGGTATTCTTCCTCACACGTCGTGTTCATATACTCCTCAACAGAATGGAGTTGCTGAACGTAAAAATAGTCATCTTCTTGAGGTTTCCCGTGCCATGAGATTTCATATGAATGTTCCTAAATATTTTTGGGACGATGCAGTTCTTACAGCATGTTTTCTCATAAATCGGATGCCCTCGATGTTTTGGCCAACAACACACCTTTTTATATGTTGTATCCTGATAAAGCACCATTTTCTCTATAGCCTAAAATCTTTGGTAGCACTTGCTTCGTTCATAATTTTGGACCTTGCAGCGATAAACTTGATCCCATGTCAACCAAATGTATCTTTCTATGCTATTCTCGTTCTCAAAAAGGGTACAAGTGTTATTGTCCAACTCTCAAGCGTGACTTTGTGTGCAAAGATGTTACCTTCTTTGAGTCTACTCCCTATTATTCTTCTAAACTTTCTCATGATTTGGAGATTGACCCTTGTGATCATGATGAGCCTTCCTCGATACCTATCTCAGCTACTGACTCTCAACATCCACTTGTCCCTGCACCAGTTCCTCTGAATTCTGAATCCACGGATTATCTTCCAATTGTTTATACATATCAAAGGCGTCAACGTAACCTGCCTGATCCAGAACCCGACTCTTTACCATCAGATTCAGATTCCCCTCCATTACCTACTTTGATGGATGGTCTTGATCTTACTCTCGATTTGCCCATTGCTCTTCGCAAAGGTACTCGTGCTTGTACTAAATATCCCATTGCTAATTATATTTCTTGCAACTCTTTATCATCTTCTTTTCAAGCGTTTCTCACTTCTATTTCTTCTCATATTATTCCTAAATGCCATAAATAGGCACTTTTGCTTCTAGAGTGGCAGGATGCAATGATGGATGAATTGCAAGCGTTAGAAACTAATGGCATATGGTCTTTTGTTCCCTTAGCTAAAGGAAAATCTGTGGTTGGATGCCGCTGGGTTTATGCAATCAAAACGCATCCTGATGGTTCCATTGCTAGGTATAAAGCCAGACTAGTAGCTAAAGGGTTTAGCCAAGCTTATGGCGTGGATTATACTGAAACTTTTTCCCAGTTGCCAAAATGTCACATATCCGGGTTTTTATATCTTTGGTTGTTACTCACTCTTGGCCACTTTCACAGCTAGATGTACCTAATGCTTTTCTACATGGCGATTTAGATGAAAAGATTTACATGGAGCAACCTCCAGGATTTGTTGCTCAGGGGAGTCTGTATTAATATGTCTATTGAAGAAATCAATATATGTGTTAAAACAATCACCAAGAGATTGGTCCAGAAGTTTCTCAACATCTTTGTATCAGTTTGGATTAACCCGGTGCTTGGTTGATCATTCTGTATTCTATAAGCATTCCATTCATGGGAGTATTTTTCTGGTGGTTTATGTTGATGATATAATCATCACAGGCAATGATGAAAAAGGTATTTGTGATTTGAAAGCATACTTGAATAATCAATTTCAAACCAAGGATTTGGGAAAGTTGAAATATTTTCTTGGCATTGAGGTGGCACGGAGCGCTAGAGCGATGTGTTTAATGCAGAGAAAATACACAGTAAATCTGTTAAAAGATGCAGGAATGCTTGGTTGTAAACCAGTTGAGAATCCTATGGATCCAAACACAAAATTTATGAAAGATGAAGATGCTGTTATACATTGATGCTGGAAGATATAGAAGGATTGTGGGAAAATTGAATTATCTAACTATTACTCGCCCCGACATTGCATTCCCAGTTAGTGTTGTGAGTCAATTTATGGCTGATCCTAGAGTTACTCATATGTATGCTATCATTCGGATACTTAGATACTTAAGAGGAACTCCGGGAGTTGGTCTGATTTACACTAGGAATGGGCATACAAATGTTGAAGGATATTTAGATGCTGATTGGGCGGGATCTCCTTTTGATAGAAGATCTACTACTGGATATTGTGTTTTTGTAGGAGGAAATTTGGTATCTTGGAAAAGTAAAAAGCAACATACTGTTGCTAGGTCCAGTGTTGAGTCTGAGTATCGAGCAATGGCACAAACTACATGTGAGTTGGTTTGGCCAAGAGAACTTCTTATGGAATTAAAACAATATGTGAAAGGTCCGATGCAACTTCTCTGTGACAATGTTGCAGCTATGCATATTGCATCTAATCCGGTATTTCATGAGTAAAAAAAACACATTGAGGTTGATTGTCACTATGTTAGGGAGAAGATACAAGATGGAACAATTGTCACCAAATTTGTGAATACTAATTATCAGTTTGCTGACATTTTCACCAAGTCATTAATAGCCATAAATATAAGAAGAATTCGATGCAAGCTGGGCAGTTCTGATATTTCATCACCCATGCTCCAGCTTGAGGGGGAGTGTTAGAATATAAAAGTTTATTAGTGTTAGAACATGATTATGATGTCTACTTAGTGTCGTCTCCATTAAGGCTTAGTGATGCATCCATTAGCTTAGTACTCATCAAGTGCTCTCACCATTAGCTTAGTGCTCATCAATGTTTAGTTATAGTATAGTTTAATCCTAGTTTTGTCCTATAAATAGATTCATCTTTCTTTGTAATTTATTAAACTAAAAAGATATACACAAGCTCTTCTCTCTCTCTCTTTTCTCTCTCAGTTTTATTTCATATTACATGTTATTTGGTGTGTAATTATGATTTATATGATTCTCTAATAAAAATATGTCAACTGTTTTTTGGACAAATATCTAGGAAAGATTTGATGTAATTGTAGGGTACACATTCTAAATCTGTAAACAATTAGCGTATTAGGTCTGTCAACGGGTCGGATTTGGATCGAATCACCCTAAATTCATATCCGAATTTGTTAAGATTTTTCGGATTCGGATCGGATCGGATCAGGAGTCAGATATTTTTTAGGTCGATCCATATCCAATCCGTTCGAATTTCGGGTTATCGGATTGGAAATTAATGTTAAATATATAATTTTTAACCAAGGACAAGGACACTCCGTCTTATCTATAGAAGCTGTCAACTGAGTTCTGAACGAATGGAATTAGCTCCTTGGTAATGGCTCAATCTATAGATAGAAAGCCCTATGATGGGAAACTACCACGTTAGGTTTGGAGAAAGATGATAGCCGGCCAAATGGGCGCTAAAATCTGGGTCGTGCGTGGCAGCTGGTATAGGTGAATAAAGGCGGACCGCTTTTTATTTTTTTAATTTAAAAAATAGTATTTTAAAATTTTTTAACGAAATAAAAATTAAAATTATGACATATACATTGATAAGTCTAAATTTATATTCCAAAATAATATTATATATAAAATTTTATATATTATATATGTTATATATATAATATATTTTATATTACATAAATATATAAAATATATAATGAATATAATATATTCGGATCGGATCGTTATCAGATCGGATCATACAAAATCCATATCCGCTAGTTATCGAATCGGACCCTGATCGGATCGGATCATTAACGGTTCGGATTTTTTTTTTTTTTGGAAAGATCCATACCCGCTAATTTTGGTATGGATCGGATCGGATCGGGTCGGATATCCAATCCATTGACAGGCCTACTCGCTCTAAGGAAGCTTCACTTAGACATATATAAAAGAGTAATGCTAGATACCCCAAATTGGTACCCAAAATTGCTTCCGAATGATGTGGCATGGATGACGTGGTGGATTAGAAAATTTTGATTGTAGAAGTTGGTGTGAATGCGGGGGGTCCTTTTTATTTTGACCAATTAAAATAAGACACTTGGCATTTGAGAATTATTTTGAGAACCAATTTGGGATACCTAGCATTTCCTATATAAAAAGAGTAATGTTACGTATCCCCAAAAAAATCTCAAAAGTGTTTTCGAATGGCACATGGCATCATTTTATTTGTGGGATTTATATTAATGCACAAGGGATCCATCTCAGTTATAAAAACATAACATGACAACTCAACATTCGGGTACCATTTTGGATACAGTTTCGGGAGCTGTAGCATTTTCCATATAAAAGTCCAATCAAGGCACCACCTAGAAAAGTTCGGTCCGATCCATGTTCGGATATAATGCTTCAACGTATCTTATAATTTTAGGCTAAATTTAGCTTGGCTAAACAAAAAATAGGTTTTTTTGGATCGCAAGGAAGTCTTAATTCTAGTATGACTCGCATGAATTTATTTTTGAGCACATCTCAAAAAAAAAATACAAATGTACTTAACTTGTTGCTTATCAACTAACTCTCTATCCCTCCCACAAACGATGTGGGACAACTATCCCTCCCACAAACGATGTTGAACAATTCATAACAATCTCCCCCTTCACACATCGAGCTCGATAGATGTCTAATCTACTCCCCCTCGAACCATACTGGAAGCACATGGCTACTTGATTCCCTAGGCCCATGTATACTGGAAGCCCAACTGCCTCTACTTGAATCCCATCATGGAGTAACCCACCTGCCTCTTCTTTAGCCCATCTGAGAACTCATCGAGATTGTTATAGACCCTTATAAGCGACCGTTGGAGCTCTGATACTACTTGTTGAACTTGCTAAGCGGGCCTTAACTCCATATTAATTAGTAAGATATTGTCCATTTGGACCGAACCCGTACGGATTTATTTTTGGGTAACTCCCAAAAGACCTCATACTAATGGAGACCTCATACTAATGGAGTTTAACTATCTGCTTATTAACTAGAAATATTTTTCTCCCATAAACGATGTGGGACAACTAATAGGCTTAGCCTGATTTCTTGAAAAAATTCGACCTCGACCCTGTCTAGATAAAACCCGAGTAAAGCTCTTTAACTACAGATAGAATTTAATTTTTATCAAATTAAAATACATGTTTTCATATTTAATTTTTAATAATAATAATATATAAAAATTACTAATGCAAAAAGGTCTAATCCGATCCAGTTCGAATCCAAATGACAATCCGACCCGGCCCGATTTTGGCTCGAATAAAAAGCTTGACGCGGTTCGTCTTGAGCACCTAAAAAGGTCAAAATATTTTCAAAAATCCTGATCCAGCCTGATCATGTCAAAGTCAATGATTTCCCGAAATTTAATCGAAAACCAAGAACTTTTTGAGGCCCGATCAAATGATACATTTTAGCGGATTTTAAAAAGAGTAAACAATACAATCAAATTAATCAAAATCAAATATTTAATGAAATCCAAAAAAATCATATAGTTTTATACCATCACATCTTAAATATTTTATATATTATAAGATTTAGAATATAAATTCAATACGATAAGATTTTTAAGATGATTTAGAATCTAAATTCAATATTATAAGATTTTTTAAAAAAATATCTGCTAAATATCATTTAATTTTATTATTTTTGAAAAAATCTAGAACAAATAAACGTAGATTCTAAATCCAAAAATTTGGATGAAAATGCGATCGAATGTACCTAGTTAAGTTTGTACATGATATACATGATATTACGGAAAGAAATATGACCACGTGCCTATTATAATATCCCAAATTTCACATCTTTTAATATTCAAAGAAAATTCGCAAAGTATTTGAAAAAATTATTATCATTTTGCTGTATATAAATACCTGTACATAGGTTGTCTAATACTTCATTATTTTGAAAAGCATCTGTTTATCATTTGCTCCACAGTATAGTCGTATAGAGTCAAAAAATTTCGAACAACTCTTCAACATCTTTGTTTTTTACAATACTAATATTATCTCTTCTTTTAACTACTTGTTTCTCCGACCTTCATGTTGATATTTATAGTCAACTTCCCAGTAATGCACCTACATTAACGCTTCGATGTCGATCGGGAGATAATGATTTGGGGTACCATAATCTACCTGTAAATCAACTGTATACTTGGAGTTTTTTGGAAAATTTTTGGGGAACTACGTTATTTTGGTGCAATTTTTGGTGGAACGGAAAATATGCAGGATTTCATGTTTACGATGACTACATGTTACCTGCAGTAGCGCATGGTGTTGATCATTTTGTTTACGAAGCTAGATCTGATGGATTCTATTACCATGCACCAGACCCTGACACATTTGATGATTATCAATGGCAGCTAGTGAAGAAGTGGGGATATAATTAAGGGCAAGCAAAGCTATTTTTGTTTCCGTTCGCCTTTTATTAAATCTAAAAGCATTTAAAAATAAAACTACATGCAATATGGGTAATTGCAAATTAAGACGCTAGATATAGCATAAATATGTTCCATATTATCCAGTTTCCTTCCTGTTTTTCTTTCTGAAACATCCATCTCAGAATATTTCTTATGTACCAAATTGCAGAATAACAAATCTTGAAAGTATTCAAAAGGGAAAAGAAAATCAAAAGATTATAATAAGTATGGTAATGTAACACGCAGTCCCACATCAAATATAAGCAAAAGTAATACTATTAAGTGTACCAACAAAATGACAAGACATGAGGAAAATGCCCCGATTAACTATGGTGAGCATGTTGTTACCCAAGTTGGTTGCATTTGGGTCAGTGTATTTCGGATTTTTCGGATTCGTAATCGAGACTTGACCCGATATTCGAAAAAAACATGGGATTTGACCCGGTTTATCTAAGTTAATTAACAATATTTAGACGTTCAATAACAAATCCAACCGTTTAGTTGTAATTATCTAGTAAAAATAAATAAATATGTAAATTTTCAAATGAATTGGTGATTTGGATAAATCATTTTTTAGCAAAAACTAATAGATCAATCTTTATCGTTAATATCATAAAAAAAATAATATCATTATAAAATCAATACTCTACAACTTAAATTTGCACAAAAATATTCTACAACAATATTTTGACATAATCTTTACATTCGTACGATCAGATCGTTAAAAGATATACATCAAATATGATTAGCCCGCACTAATTGAAAAGTTTTCTATTGTGGCCTTTAGAAACTCGAAGACCAATGTCAAAACATACTTTTAATATAGGGGTGTACATGGTGCGATTTCTTGGATTAACCGTTATCGAGTCAATATATTAAGTTCGATTCGTTAATGTTTTAATCATTACCAACCCGTTTAAAATGCTATTTTCGATTTCGGTTGACCATTTATCGATTTTGTTTTTTTCTTTTATTTTAGTTATTCCTTTTTTATTTTACTTTTGCAAACTTTTTATTAATAATCTATTAGGTACAATAAATAAAGTAAAAGATAAACAATTATATTACATTAAAAATTAAATTCAAATTCGTAAAATAAACTAATTTTTTTTCATAAAACTATATTTTTATTATAATTTATATTATCACAAATAAATAACAAATAAAAATATATATTTTCGCAATAATGAAAAACAAGATTATTGCAAATGCCTATCAAAACAACTTATACAAATTTATTATACAAAAATTTAAAAAATATGATTTAAAATGAATAAAATATTAATCCAATATAATTTATGATGATATAATATAAAATTTATTGATTTATTAATACAAATATAAAGTAAATATTATGAGATGAATATTTAAATTAGTTCAAAGTTATCATACTAATTTATATTATATAATAATATAATATAGCAATTTGGTTAATTTCAGTTCTTGTTTGACTGAAAACTGAAACCGAATCATTAATTTTGATTTTGAAGGTTTGGTTTATCGAATTTTTTTATTATTATTTTTTTGGTTTTGATTTTTTTCACCCCTATGTTTACCTATATTTTTTTGTACTTTATGAAGACATAATGACAAAAATTATATAAATATTATAAATTTACACCAAAATAGCTTTATTTGGAAAAAAAAAAAAGGCCATATCTTGCCTTTTGAATATCCAACACATGAATACCCTCAATACCGTCACCATGTGCCGACCATAAACCAACACATATGAATGAGACACGAATTTATAAACAGACAAACAAAACCTCCCGATCTCATAATGCATAGACACCCCCATTAATAATCAATATCTTACCAAAGAATCGAGAAGATATTTTAAAAAATTAAGATATAAAGAATGGATGCTATAAAAGAAGTTTGAGCCTGGAAAATAGCTGGAATGTAATATATATATATATATATATATATATATATATATATATATATATATATATATATATATATATATATATATATATATATATATAGTTAAGTTCTATGGAGACCAAAATTTTAGTGGAGATCCACTTCACAAGCTGGTGGAGCGGGTGTCATCCTCACAAGCCCAGAGGGCTTCACTGTTAGACAGGTCATTAAGTTAAAATTTCCCACGACCAATAATGAATCGGAGTATAAAGGTCTCTTAACAGGCTTAATATTAACTCACCACCTGGTGGTATCTGTTATAGATATATTCAGTGATTCACAACTAGTAGTGAAGCAGTTTTTGGGGGAATTTAAAGCTCTTAAAGAAAGAATGGTGGCATACAGAAAAATTACTTCAGAATTACTACAAAACTTCACGTCGTGGACCATCAACAACATTGATATGTCCAACAACCAATGGGTGGACTCCTTGTCAAAATTAGCCACTTCGGATACTTCAAACACTTCAGAGCCTGTATACTTTAAAGAGCTGTATCGACCATCGATAGCGCAAAAAGAGGTGCTTTGTATATCGGCTCAAGAAGACTGGAGAACTCCCATTATAAAGTTCATTCAAGGAGTTCATGATGGATTAGACAGATAAGAAACAAGAAAGATGTCTGTGAAGGCAAAGAACTACTGTTTAATAGACAACAAGTTGTTTGGAAGAGCCCTGGTCGAGCCACTACTCAAATGTGTTAATCAAGATGAAGCGAAAATAGTTATGGTTGAAGTACATTCGGGAATTTGCGGGGATCATCTGGCCGGAAAGAATATGGCATTGAAAATCATGAGGAATGGAATTTACTGGCCCATGATGCGCCAGGATTGTGAGGAATTCACAAAGCATTGTGAACCATGTCAAAAGTACGGGTCCATGAACCATAGACCCTCAGTTCCTTTCAATCCAACAACAACCCCGTGCCCATTTTTTATGTGGGGTATTGACTTGGTGGGTCCTTTGCCAAAAAGTTCAAAACAGTGCCAATACATTATCGTTGTAGTGGTTTAATTTACAAAATGGATTGAAGCCAGACCTTTAGCAAAGATAAGAGAGACTGAAGCAGTTCATTTCTTCATGGAACAGATTGTGTTCAAATTCGGAGTACCTCGGATGGTCATTACAGACAATGGCACTTAGTTCACTGGAGAAAAATGGGTCAATACAATGTCAGAACTTGAAATTCAACATCTCAAAGCTTCAGTTGCATATCCATAAGCAAATGGACAAGTGGAAATCTCCAACAAAGCAATCTTACAAGGATTGAAGAAGAGACTACTCGAGGCCAATAGAAACTGGGTGGATGAGCTGCCCAATGTGTTATGGAGTCTTCGAACCACTCCAAAGGCTTCTACAGGAGAAATGCCTTCCAGGATGGCATATAGAACCGAGGCAGTTCTTCCGGTTGAAATAGGTTCCAAGTCCTTAAGAATCGAGAGTTTCGATCCAAAATTATCTGAGGAAGGATTAAAGTTTAATGTTGATCTCCTCGAAGAGCTCAGGAACTCTACACAGGCCAACATCTCTAAGTACCAGGAAAGGGTGAAAAAATTATACAACTCAAAGATCAAGCTGCGAATCTTTCAGGTCAATGACCTCGTCTTAAAAGAGGCTGCGGCCTCGATGCCTTCAAAACAGAGTAAGATGTCGCCACCATGGGAAGGACCTTACAGGGTCATAAAGGTCATCAATTCTGGCTCCTACCGCCTCGAGCACCTCGATGTAACTCCGGTGTTAAATGCTTGGAATGCCATCCACCTCAAGAAGTTCTATCCGAAAAAGCCTTCAGCCTAAGACATTTACCCCCTAACTTATTTAAATTAAGGTACAAAGTTTCTAAGCTTGCATGTAATCAAGTTGCGTTCGTAGCTCGCTCTGCGTAAGAACGAGCTATGCTTTAAGTCGACATTTGTTTAAGTTTATTTTGAATGAATCTTCTAGTTAAAGTCTAAACTTTTAGATATCATACTTGTATTGATCGTGCGTCATGTTACATTTTATCTGTCAAAATTATTGGGTGTCCTTTATATATTTATGAATTACTCAAATGATGTATAAATGATGCTTACAAGATGAAAGATAAATCGATAAATCGCCAAAGGTAAAAAATTCGCCGTATGAAAAGGGAAAGGTAAAATTTACTCCAAATATGCAAACAGAAACGACTCCAAAAATACTTCACAAAGCTCAGAGGCTTCGTCAACGTCCCCAACTTCAAAATTGCAAAAAAATGAAGAATTATGCCAAAAACACAAAGACAAAAATAAGACCGAGAAAAGCACCTGAATACCAAAAAACATCTCCAAATCGCCAAATCCGAGAGGAAAAGGTAAAGTTCGCCAAATAAGAAAATTCTCTGCTTAAGAGTAAAAACCAACGGAAGTCACGCCAAACGACGAAACTTTGAAAACCATCAACAGCTCAACAAGCTCAAAGTATTCTTGGACATCGCCAAGTTCACCACAAACAAAGAAAAAAGAGGTAAAAATTGCCAAGTACAAAAATTATTCACCAAAACAAAAAAGTAAAGATTACACAAAAATACAAATAATATAACGCTGGAAAAGGCATTCGAAGCTAATAAACATCTCCAAATTCGCCATTTATAAGGGTAGAGGTAAAGTGCTCCAAGTTATAGAAATCTCCTACACTTAACAGAAAAGGTAAGAAAAATCCCGCTAACTCCAATCTCACCAAGTACAAAAGATAAGAAAGCAAGAATACGCTGGGAAAAGCGCATAAAGTTAATAAACATCAAAGAATTCGCCATTCATAAGGATAAGGTAATGTACGCCAAAATCATGTTTTAAAATCACCAAACTCCAAAGAAAGAGTAAATTTAAAACTACGCCAACACATTTTGTTAAAGCATCCAGGTTACAATTCGCCAAATGACAAGGGTAAAAACTCTCACTACGCCATAGATGACTTTACACAACATTTTTGCATGGTGTTGCCGTCTGAAAAAGTGATGTCATAGCTATTTTCATCTTTACCTATTACAACACCTAGTATTTATGTTAGCCTAGACATGATAAGTGTTGGCGTAGATGTTGTATAAACAAAACCTTTATATTATTAATTAAAAAATTAATTAAATATTCATTTTACATAAAAGTAATAAAATTCTTTAAAAAATAATTTATTTATTTTATTAGAATTTGAATTGGAGTAAGTGATGCTTCTTTTTTCAATTAATGTATTTTTCAATAATTTTAAATTAACAAATTTTAAAAAAAGATTATGTTTTTCAAGAAATTATATAAATTAAAAATAATTAACATTAAATAACACTTTACATAAAAAGTAAAAAAAATTGTGAAAATGAATTTGTTTACTATATAGAGAATATTAATTAAAATAGTAGTGAATGATAATTTTTTTAATAATTTTAAAATGAATAAATTTTGTAAAAAAAATTAAAAAATTGAAATTATTAAAATACTAAGAAAACTGTCGACAAAATTTTGATGAAATAACTTGAGCGGCAAATTTACCGCCTCCCAGCCCTTTACCCAAATTTTATACAATTATTATCTGAAGTCAAGTGTCAAAAATAGATACACCCACTCTCTCATTGCAGGCTTGCAGCAGGCAGCAGGCTTGCAGCGCTCAACTAGGGTTTTGTGAGTAATGGGTTTTAGCTCAATTAGATTCAATTAGAGCTTCAAGATCCATTTACAAGTTTGGAGATTCAAGATTAGGCATCGAATTTCAGTTTAAGGCTTTATACCGGTTCAATCAGAGCTTACAAATTTGGGTTTAAACTTAAGGTAGTTCTCCCCAACTTTAAATTGCTACATGTAATTCTTTTTGTTAATTTGTGTTGTTAGTTTTGAGTAGTATATATGTATATGTATATGTATATGCATGTGTATGTTAATTGGTGTTCTGAATTTTGTATATAGGTGTATCTCTTATATATAGGTGTATCTGTCTCTGTTTCTCTTCTCTCTTTGTCTCCCTCCCTCTTTCACTCTCTTTTTGTTTTCTCTCTCCCTCCCTCTGTCCATCTCTCTCCATCTGCATCTCTCTCTCTCTCTCTATGCATCTCTCGTGTGAATCTGATTCTGCTAATAGTGTTCACCCTACTGGTTTCATTCGCTGTCGGATTGACTTGCTCTATAAGTTCTGGTATGTTTCCTTCCGGGTTTACAGAATTTGTTTTATGTTTTCTTCCAGATTTTCTGTTTTAAAATTTCATTAACATTGTAAAAATTCTGTAAATTTCTTTGTTTATGCGTGCTCTTGTCTATTTATTTATGTAGTGTTATGACTAATAACGTACCATTTGCAATTGGTGATATAATAGAAGTCATTTGATTTGTAAATCTATGTATATTGTATTTAGAGGATAAGACATATCGTCACTGTAAATTGTCTGCTATTTCCGAAATAATTGTCTTGTTCAAATAGATTTACAATGTTAAAGAAATTTTACATGTTTTATCGAGATGAACAAAGAAGATTTTTAGGACTTTATAAGCAGGGAATGAAATTGTAGAAGATTAGATTAGACATATTTGGATGCTAATAAGAATTAAGGCAAGGAGAGGGGTATTCCTATACAAGGAGAGGGGCATTCCCTACATTCAAAGCCAAGGGATAATTACAAAAACGAAGATTTTAAATCTCTTCTTAAGCTTTGTAGTGAATGGAGGCAATGCATTTGATTTGTTTCTGTTGACTTCGTATACACAAAGGCAGTCGTCAGAGGAACTTACAGAGAATGGGTATTATCCTTTTAACTTTTATTATCCTTTTACTAACAGCTTTCAGAGGAAGTCCTCTGATTCTGAATCTACACTCAATGTGCCCTCTCTTGGACATGCTTTACATGCATATGTGAATGGAGTATTTGTAGGTAAGCATCATTTTCAGACTTGCGTTCATATCCAATGTTCATACTCAAACTTCTGATTATACGTTCATATCCAATGTTCTTCACCTCCTGAGAATAAATCCCACTAAATCTGCTTTATTTTACTTGGCCCTTTATTGATAGACAACATTTGATGCCATTGTACGTCATTGAAGTAATATCCAAATGAATGATGGCTTGTCTTTTATTAGTTGTTGTCTCAAGAGTCTTAAGTTGTGACAAAAGAATGCTAGCTTGTCTTTTATAAGTTTCATGTAAGGCTGTTGATCTGGTAAACATCGTTAATCTGCTTTTGCAAAATATTTTCATCTCAAAGTTTTTTTTTGCTATTGAAATTTTATTATTGCCTTGAGATTTTGATCCAATAGAAAGTCCAATAGATAGCACCACAGACTTGCATATGATAAAGCATTTCTATACCTGGATGGCTGGATATTTCACTCAGTTATTAAGTTTGAGATGGATAATTGACTAGCATAAGTGCACATTTTGTAGAACCACATTAAGGTTTTTACTTGTGTTTAATGCTGAAGTTTATATATATAAATGTGAATGAAAGAAAATTTAAAGAAAATCCTTAGCCATTGACATATTTTTGTAGTTTAAAAATAGGAGGACAATATTATAATATCCATATAAATCTGACATTCGTACCCTGCAATTCGTAATTTATCTTAAGGTCCTGGTTAGAATTAAGATTTCTAATCTTACGAGATTCGCTGTGTTGTTAGGATAAACTGTCATTGAATTTTTGTATTCCTACAGGACTTCTTTATTCCATCATTGGTTTCTCTGGCTGTGCCATTGACTCTACTATCCTTCACCAGGTACTCTTCTTGCAATTACAACTACATTCAGAGTCTTTGTGTAACTGTTCAGTGCTTGATTGATAAATCATTTGAAAAGTAAAGCATTTATTATGGCCTTTCAGTGATGTTAATGGGAATGGGAAGGATCCTAAAAGTTCACAGGGATGTTATATGTGAAAAGTTTTAACTAATAAAATTGTAGAACAGTTGCTGATAGTTTTTTTATTTACACCTTGTAGGATTTGAGAAGGCAATGTTTAGGAGAATGAATGAGAAGAAAATTGGGCAAAGCAAAGTTAATGAAATTGAAGGTCCAAGACGAAGTCGATACATAGGTGAATAAGGTCCGGAGGAACTTGACATGGATACATAGACTCTCTAGTGTTAGACATACTTTTTTCTATTTTCATTTCCTTAAGTAAGGATATTTTCCAAACTTGTAAACCGTCCTTTGATGTTCTTGTTTTGTTTTAGAGTTGTGGATTATAAATTTTGTAATGGCATAAATGATTAAGTTTGGTGAAATGAAAA
The DNA here is from genome assembly GCA_036435485.1 of Saposhnikovia divaricata. Taxonomy (NCBI): domain Eukaryota; kingdom Viridiplantae; phylum Streptophyta; class Magnoliopsida; order Apiales; family Apiaceae; genus Saposhnikovia; species Saposhnikovia divaricata. The sequence goes on from JAZHRN010000131.1 coordinate 22,647,903, forward strand.
GAACATGCTTTAGCTATTATTGCATTTATTATTGTGGAAAATGAATATATATATATATATATATATATATATATATATATGCAAATGATCAAATACAAATCACTCTTAAAATACAAACCTACAAACCATCATTAATTTGTAGAACCAAAATCACTATTTTATATTTAACTTGAAAAATATATAAAAAACTAAAATTACAAAAATAAAAAAAAATAAAACACAAGTCCCCCATCCCCGTTCCCCAGCCCAGCCACAGGCCCAGCCCCCATCATCACCACCCCATCCCCCCAGCCCCCCATCCCTCCCCCTCACCCACCACCTCCACCTTCCTTGTCCGGCCCCGACACCTCCCCCACCGCACACCCCCACCCCCACTGCTATCTCCACCAGTACACCACCACTACAGCTGCCACCACACCACCGGTCTTCTTTTCCGGTGTGCTCAAATTTTCTGACGAGCTTTATTTTAAAAGATCTAGCTCCGACGAGATTTCTAATCGATCTCCTCTTCCATTCTGACCTCTGGCCCCGCAGGGGCACCATCTTCATCGTCAAATCGCGATGTATTATAAGTTTAGATTTTCTGCTGAATTGGTAATAGTCAGTGATTTCCAACGTATAAATTAGTGATTTTCGTAGTATAAACGGTTGATTTCTGTAATATGATTTAGTGATTTATGTATTCTGGACTGGTAAATCAGGCAGATGATAGATTACAGGGGTTGGTACGGGGTACGGGGGTGGGTGGGGTCAGGTCTGGTGGGGGAGGGTAGTGTGGTTGGTAGAAATGTAGAATGGTAGGGAGAATGAGAAGAAACGGTGTGATGTGCGCGTGTATAGTTGTGTTTATTAAATAAATGTATTGGTTTTTAGGTTTGTATTTTAAGGAGGTTTGTATTGGAGTAGCCCTATATATATATATATCTGTGTGTGTGTGTGTGTGCGCGTGTGTGTGTGTGTATGTGTGTGTGTGTGTGTGTGTATGTGAATTTAATTTACAACAAATGTGTATCCTATAGCAACACAATTAATCATGTTGGTGTAGGTGTAAAAAATGTTGCAAATGACCCATTTTACAACAAATGTGTATCATATAGCAACACATTTGATCATGTTGCTGTAGGTGTAAAAAGTGTTGCAACTGACCCGATGCCAATGTCAAAAAAGCTAACACCCGAAAAGTGTTGCTGTAGAGATTTTTGAGGCTACGCCAACAGTTTTTGGGCCTTCGGCAATAGTTTTGAAGTGTTGCCGAAGGCCATCTATGGCGTAGTGTCTCCAGTTGATCAAAAAGGCTCGTGGGCATCAAGGACCACACAAACGTCTACAATATATACTACATATAGAAGCACATATGAATAGATCGAAAGATAAAGGAGCTTAGAATATACCGAGAAAAGAACGATATCCAAAATACTTCGAATCAAAATACCAAGGTCTGACAAATCCCAACATTAGAACAGAGTTCAAGAACGGTGATAACGACAAAGATAAAAGTTACATAATCCTTTTAGGGGCATACCCCAGGGTAAATAAACAGTCTTCATGGTGCATGAACAGCTTCAGAGGAGCCTGTCTTCCCAACCTCATTTTTCTTCTCCAAATCAGGAAGGTAACTATCAAAGCCATGACCTTTCACGTCAACTCCGAACCGAGCGAAGCGAGCGACACTCTCCCCATAGACTTCTTCAAATGAGGACAAGGATTTAGCCTGACACTTTGTCAATTGGGAAGTCAAATTATCCAACTTTTCTACAAGTTCAGCCCGCTCAACTGCCCAAGCCTTTACACCTTCAGCAAGATTCTCTTCAGAAGTCTTCACAGCTCCCTTCAAATCCAAGATCTCCGATTGCAAACCTTTCACTTGCCCACCCAGAGCATCACACTCTGTGATCAGTTCAGATTTTTCAGTCAAAGCGGCAAAAAGTTTTTCAGCTGCGATATTGTTATCATTGGTTAAATTCTTGGAGGTTTCCTCCAGCCCCGCATTGAGCTTCCTCAGACTTTTCACTTCCAAATGGAGTCCCTTCACCTCGGCAGCGTCAACAACATCCTCGAGGCTCAACAACCTCTCCAACTCCTTGGACAGCTACACATCATACCACAACTATAACAAAGGAAAAAGGAAAGAAGGAAAATAAAAAAAATAGTACCTTATCCACAAGACCCTTGCAAGTTCGGAGACCTCCACCAACGCCCACGCCAGAAACATCCATATTAACCCCCACCTGCGGAAAAGACTCTGTGATATCTTCAGAAAACAAACCTGCCTTACCAGAACTTGGATAACTCAAAAGCTCCTTCAGTTTTTTAGAGTGATGGCCCTTAGGGATATGCCCATCACGATGCCTCTTCTTATCCCGAGCAGTGTCAGAAGCAGTAACCCTAGCTATGGTAGATTGCGATGCAAGATTCTTGGAAATCACCTTGGGACCACTCTCCACCCCAACACTAGGCATCACAATTGAAGCCCCAACAGCTTTACTCTTCACAAGGTGAGCCAGAAAATCCTCAGTAGGCATGTTTGCAAAAAAGTCAACCACCTCAAACAGTTTTACACCTACCACTGCAAACAAAAAGAGGAGCAATTAAAAGAATGAAATACAAAGAGAAGGGCAAAACACAAAAATATGAAAGCTTACAACAGTGATCACTCAAAAACTTGGTATCTAAGAACTCCTCGGGTTGATACTTAATATCGGGCCCCAGAAAGTCTTGTAAGTCCAAAGAGGTCATAGACCCCAACCAGTTCACAGACTTCACATGCCCTGGGGAGTGAGCCTGCCACGGTCCAATTGCCCCCAGCTCGGGACCCTCATACCATGCCCACATCTTATGCCACCCAGAGTTAGATACTGGGGCCTCAACTAACCTCATACAACCCTCCTTTTTGTCAAGATAGAACTGGATCCCATTACTTTTGACGCGGAAAATAGAGAAAAATAAATCGAGACTGGGAAACTGGCGGAGTTCATAGCACCTAGCTCAAGCTACGTCCAAGTGTTTGAAGAATAAAACGGAAAAAGGGGTGCAGAGGCAATCTTAAACCATATTCAAAATACACATCTGGGATGGCATGAAAATTAGGATGGGGTGGCTTTCACATTCGGTCATTATCACCGGGAGCAAAAGCATTATAATCTCGAGAAAATGCAACATACTGGTTTAATCTATCAAGGTCAAGAGGGTGTTAGGAGTAAAAGCTAGGCTTATTAAACGACTTATTCAATTCAAAAAGAGCCCCAGAACGAGGCCTAACAACAACTTCAACTAAAGGGGTTTGAGAAATAGAGCCTACAGTAAGGATGGTCTTACTAACGGATCCGGGAGAGAAAGACTCAGTCTTTACGGGCACAGAATTCCAAAGAAGGTAACGAGATCGACTAGCTTTCTTAGTGGGTAAACTTTCAAGGCTACCCTCACTCTCGACATGTTCTACGCTCTCAGCAGAGGAATACGACGCAATGGTGGTTTTCATAACGACAGAAAGGAAAGAAAAGAAGACAATGGAATTAAAGTAAAAAGCAAGAAAGATGCAGATAAGATAGCGACAGAGAAGTACCTCGCTCACCACAAAGATGAAGGCTGGAGAAAGAGAGTAAAGAAAAAAGAAAATAAGGAATGAAAAAAGTGATCCGTGTTTATAGAATAAGAGAAAAGAAGCCATTTACCTTTCCAACTGCCACACATGACCTCCAAAGCATGGGAAAGTGGAAAAGACATGACAATGGAACAGTAAAGTCACTGCCGCATGTTGATCAAAATCTTGGAAAATAGGAAAAAAAAAATCTTTTCTATACGCTTCCCATAATCATTTTTGAATTGCAATAATTTTAAGTTTGGGCTTGTAAAATAACAAGTTAAAAGATCTAAAGATCTTTTATTAGTACTTAGGGGAGACTGAATGTTGGGCCAGAGGCCCACTTAGATTGTAAAGCCCTCTAAAGGCCCAATTAGGAATAAATATATTGGTAGCTCCAACATTATAAAGGATTGGCTCTTTAATATACTACACTTTAACATAACTCAGTCTATGTTTGACTTTGTTTTGTCAAACTACGCTACTGTTTATTATTGGTGTAATTCCAGTGTACTGCACTAGATCATGGCATCTGTTATTTGGTCGTTATGGTTTGTATACTCATCGAAAAGTTATGCGTGTCCTCACTACAACAAAAATGGCCATTTCCTACCACGCGATTGGTAGGAAATGGCCATAAATTGGTAAGAAAATGGGTCAATTCCTACGAACTGCGTTCGTGAGAATTGCTCCAGTCGGAAATGAGGGTTGGTAGGAAATGAGTGCTTGTTACAAAAGAGGTCCCACATGCCATGTGGCTACCAATGTGGCTCGCCACATGGGCAGCCACATGGCATGCCACATGGCGATGGACCCTGACATGTCATTTGCCACGTCAGGTGCCACGTCACCAAAAATGTGGTCCCGGATGGTGACATGGCAGTCCACGTGTCGTGGGGCCCACCTCCACGTCACTTTGCCACGTCATATTTGGTCCCAGAAAATCCCATATTTCCTCGTTACCAAAGTTAGCGCGGGTTAGGGCTTTGGCCCTTTTCAATTTATAAAATAATCAAGTTAACTAAAAAGAAACCAATTGCCTATTTGTGATTAGGAATGAGAGACCATGTTTTTAGGTGTTTAACGAAAATATGGTACTTATTTTCAGGATCCTGTAGTTCTATGGAAGGCTTTCCTCAAGTTTGAACATAAGTTTAAATTATCTTTGCTTATGGTACTAACTGTTACTGTCCAGTGAGGTAGTAAGAACAATCACATAATGAACAGGGAAAAAAATTGCAGTAGTACGTTTTGATGGTCATTTACAGTTTACGACAGTTAAACTAGCTAGATTAAAACTATGATCTTTCAAAAAATTGACAGCAACAAGAAAATCTTATGAAGTATTTTGCATAAAGTGCGGAGTTAAACCACTTTTTCAAGCACTAGAAACATATCAAGTCCTCTAGAATTTATTACATATATCAAATGAGAGCCTCAGCATTCTCACAAAAAATACAATTATAACTGTACATCAAATCACCTAAACAAATCTTCACTGGTGCAAAGAATGGATAGGAAACATTTTCGTATATACTAATAATAAATTAAATATATATGCATAAGAACTTTTACATTCGGCATAAATCATTTTAATCATGACAGGTAGATCACTTCATGTGTTCTTTTCACTTCTGATCCACTCCGAGGGTGTTCTTCACTCCCTGTGTTGCATTCCCAATCTCTTCTGTCTTCTTCGTAAAACAAAAAACAAACTTTTTAAAAAAATTAGATGAGCACCAAATTAACTAATTTGTGTATTTACGTAAATCCATATTTATTTAAAAGTTATTTTTAGAGTAATCAAATGTGGTATTCTTGGCTTCAACTAAAACAAGTTTGTCATATGTATGACCTAATTTATATTTTATATCGCAGTAAGTGAAGAAATTGTTGGGTTTCGGGGCAAAAACGAAGCAGATATAAAGCGTAAAACAAAAGAAAAACGAAACCCAAACCTAGGATCCATGTATAAGTTGTGACTGATTATGGAGAAACGAATTTATAAGAATCATGCCCTAAAACTATACATCATTATGTATATATAGGGTGAGAGATCGGGCCTAACCCTAATCAGCTTGGGCTTCTACTAAACCAAACTGATTTAGGTTTTTAATGAATTAAATTCGAAATATATTTTAATTAACTAAGTCCAACTCAATTAATTAAATAATAAATTTCGAATTTATAATCATTTAATTAAAAAAAATGAAATCTGATTCCAAAATCAAATTCGAATTTTTAATTATTTAATTTAAATCTGGTATTTAAATTAAAACTCCTTTTAAACCGTTCTAAGTGTGTAACCCTTTAAGTTATTATTACGTTGGCAATAATTTTAATATCCAATAATAAAATTATAAACAATGAGCGCCATCTATTAATACATCATTGCTACCCAAGTAATAATAATAATTGGTGATCCAATTAAACCTTTCATGATAAATGTTTCCGCGTAATATAATCCCTTTAACCAAATAGTATAAATTAAACTCGAGGCATGTATTCAGTCATCCTCTTCAACATTTAATCCGGGCTTACTTGATCCATGAGTAGACTATTAAAAACAAATCATTATTTGAACATGGCCATGCATTTTATAGTCTCATTCAATCAAGAGGCCAATAATATCTCTCCTAATTATAGGAGGGTTAAATCCTTTATCTATCATTCATATTTCTCATACAACTCATGATATACCCGATGTCCACTTTTATCATCACCCGGTCAAAGGTAACTTTTAATGTAGTCAAAGTATATTAATCCTCGTATAGAAATATAATGATCTCAAGTCAAAGGATCATTACACCATTATCATTGTGAGTCTTTCTTATGACTTTATTAAACATGAAGAATCTCACTGTGGGTCTGTCCAGTACCATGTACTCCTACATGTACCTATGTATTGACTTTAGTATCTCCATACTTATAACCAATGAGATGTGGTTATCTGTCAAACAACATACTAGTCTATTTATGTATTATTATTGTCCTATATATAATAATACTCGACTAGGGACCTTTAAGAATATGATATATTATATAATCTCAAGTTCAAGTCATGTACTTAAACTATACAATGCCTATCATGATTCTAAGGACATTTATTATGCTAACAAATATATCGCAGTAATTAAAGTCATAATAAATACATTTATTGAATAATCAAATGACATAAAGGTTTATTAAAGGAAACAATGCATTGCCTCTAGGGCACCTACACTAACAATCTCCCACTTGCACTAGAGCCAATCACCCATGTATCTAATACCCATGGAACTAGTGTGACCATCGTGCTTCTGCTGCGACAAGCCTTTGGTCAGTGGATCTGCAATGTTATCATTTGTGTGCACTTTACATATTTGTATGTCACCCCTTTCATTAATCTCTCGAATGAGGTGAAATCTCCTGAGTATATGTTTGGATCGGGAGTGTGATCTAGGTTCTTTAGCCTGTGCAATGGCTCCATTATTATCGCAGTATAAATCAATGGGATCTGCGATCGATGGAACCACTCCCAAATCAATAATGAATTTTCGAATCCAAACAGCCTCTTTAGCTGCTTCACAAGCTGCAATGTACTCAGCCTCTATTGTAGAATCAGCTACTGTTTCTTGCTTTGAACTCTTCCAACTTACAGCACCTCCGTTTTGACAAAACACAAAACCAGACTGTGATACAGTATCATCCCTGTCTGTTTGGAAACTTGCATCGGTGTAACCTTTTACAACCAGTTTCTCCTCTCCTCCATACACCAAGAATGAATCTTTAGTCCTTTTCAGGTACTTTAGAATATTCTTGACTGCCATCCAGTGACCTTCACCTAGATTAGACTGGTATCTGCTCGTCATGCTCAAAGCATACAAAACATCTAGGCGAGTACATACCATTGCATACATGATAGATCTAATTGTTGAGGCATATGGAACCTTACTCATGTGGTCCTTTTCATCCAATGATTTCGGACACTGGTCTTTAGAGATCGTTATCCCTTGAGACACGGGGACATATCCCCTTTTTGCATTTTTCATACCAAAATGATGCAAAACCTTATCAATGTATGTGCTCTGACTTAGACCGATCATCCTTCTAGATCTATCTCTATAGATCCTCATTCCTAGAATGTAGTTGCCTCTCCTAAGTCTTTCATAGAGAAATTGCTCCCTAACCAAATCTTAACAGCCTTTAGAGAAGGTATGTCATTCCCCATTAGTAGTATATCATCAACATATAATACTATGAATGCCACATGGCTCCCACTAACCTTCTTGTAAACACAAGGTTCATCTTCGTTTTGAACAAAGCCATACTCTTTGACTATTTCATCAAAACGAATATTCCATCTCCTAGAGGCTTGCTTCAATCCATAAATGGATCGACGTAATTTACATACCTTGCCAACATTCCTTGGATCGACAAAACCTTCAGGTTGTGTTATGTACACATCCTCTTCAAGGCTTCCATTAAGGAAAGCTATTTTGACATCCATTTGCAAGATTTCATAATCATGGAATGCTGCAATGGCAAGCAAAATCCTTATGGATTTGACCATAGCCACTGGTGAAAAAGTTTCATCATAGTCAATACCATGAATTTGTTTGAAACCTTTTGCAACCAGCCTTGCTTTATAGGTCTGAACATTTCCATTCAAGTCAGTATTCTTCTTAAAAACCCATTTGCACCCTACGGGTTTTACCCCTTCAAGTGGATCAACCAAAGTCTATACTTGGTTTTCGTACATGGAATCCATCTCGAATTTCATGGCTTCAAGCCATCTCTTAGAGTCTGGACTGTTCATAGCATCTTGGTATGTGAGAGGCTCATCTTCATCTATGAGCATCAAATCACCACATTGAGTCAAGAGAAATCCATATCTCTCTGGCTCATGGCGAATTCTACCAGTTCTACGAACAACCTGTGTTTGTTGAGCATTATCATTATCCTGCTCTTGTTCCACTTCAGGTTCAATGCTATTTTGTGGTTCTCGATCTTCATCGAGATCTATAGTTCTCCCACTGTTTCTTTTGGAAACAAAATCTCTTTCCATGGAGACAACATCTCGAGCAATAAACACTTTCTGCTTAGAAGGACTATAAAACTAATACGCCTTTGTTTCATTAGGGTATCCCACAAAATTGCACTCTTCGGATTTAGATCTAAGCTTGTCAGATGCTTGACGTTTCACAAACGCCTTGCATCCCAAAACTTTCATAAAGCTCATGCCTGACCGTTTCTCCTCCCATATCTCATATGGAGTCTTTTGAACCTTCTTAGTAGGAACACGGTTAAGTGTGAAAGCCGTTGTTTCTAGAGCGTAACCCCAGAAACTAATTGGAAGATCTGCATGACTCATCATCGATCGCACCACGTCCAACAAGGTGCGATTTCTCCTCTCTGAAACTCCATTCCATTGAGGTGTACCTGGCGGAGTGAGTTGTGCTACAATACCACACTCTTTTAAATACTCTTTAAATTCGGTGCTTAAGTATTACCCCCACGATCGGATCGTAAGATCTTAATACTTGCACCTCCACCAATTTGTTTCTCTACTTCAGCCTTGTATTCTTTGAACTTTTCAAAAGAATCGGATTTATTCTTCATAAGATATACATATCCATATCTACTGAAATCATCAGTAAATGTTATAAAGTAGTAGTAGCCTCCTCTAGCCATCACACGCATTGGGCCACATACATCACTATGTATTAGCTCCAGACGTTCAGTGGCCCTTTGACCCTTACCAGTGAAAGGGGAATTAGTCATCTTACCAAGCAAACAAGATTCGCATTCTTGGTATGATTCAAAATCAAACTTATCCAAGTATCCATCCTTATGTAATTTGGATATGCGTTTCTCATTTATATGGCCTAGACGACAATGCCAGAGGTATGTTTGATTTGAGTCATTGACTTTAAGTCATTTGTTTTCTATATTACAGACAGGATTATCTAAATCAAGAACATATAAACCATTAAACAAACGCGCAGCACCATAGGTCAAATCATTCAAAGAAAAAGAGCAATTGTTGTTCTTTATTGTAAACGAAAAACCTTTCTTATCCAAACAAGAAACAGAAATAATGTTTCAGCGAATCGCAGGCACGTAAAAACAGTCTTCTAGTTCTAAAACAAGCCCGGAGGGCAAAGATAAATAATAAGTCCCTACAGCTAAAGCAACAACTCTTGCTCCATTGCCTACTCGTAGGTCCACTTCTCCCTTAGCCAAAGTCCTACTTCTCTGTAGTTCCTGCACATTTGTATAAATGTGAGAAGCACATCCAGTATCCAATACCCAAGATGTAGAAATAGACAGATTGACTTCTATAACATAAATACCTGATCCAAAAATCTGAACAGCCTTCATTTTCTTCAGATTCTCCAAGTAAATTGGACAGTTTCTCTTCCAGTGACCAGTTTTCTTATAGTAGTGACATTCACCCTTAGCAACCCCACCTTTAGGCTTTAAAGCTTGTTTGGGACCTGACTTTGGCTTGGGTGTAGAATCAGATCCAGTCTTCTTCTTACCCTTCCACTTGCCTTTCCCCTTGGCCTTACCTTTATTGCCCACCATCAGTATGAGAGCGAGTTCAGTTGTCTTCATGTTGGTCTCATATGTTCTCAACATATGCAACAATTCAGTAGGTGTTTTGTCAAATTCATTCATATTGTAGTTCACAACAAACTGAGTGAATTTGTTGTACAAAGAATTCATGATTAGGTCAATACCAGTTTCCGCAGCTATCGGGAAACCCAAAGTAGCAAGGTACTCAATGTAACCAATCATCTTCAGAACATGTGGGTCAACTGGTTCACTTGCCCCTTGTTTGCAATTAAAGAGTGACTTACTCGTGTTGAACCTTTCTTGATGAGTTTGGCTTGCAAACATGTTTTACAAGTGCTTATTGATAGTATATGCATCCATATGCACATGCTGTCTTTGAAGCTCAGCACTCATAGTTGCCAACATAAGACATGCAACATCATTTGCATCATTCTCATCCTTTGTGTGGGCCCCTATTTCCTCAGTAGTAGCGCCCTCAGGAAGGGGACCTGGCGGATGGATATCAATGCAATGAAGCTTACGCTCCTGCCTGAGGACAATCCTCAAATTCCTCTGCCAGTCTAGGAAGTTGTTTCCTCCTGTCAGCTTGTCCTTCTGAAGGACTGATCGTACGGATAGTGTGTTTGTGTTGTTTGCTATTACTTGGTATCTACAATGATAAAAGCACAAAATAAACATTCGATTGTCTGAGTTATAAATTATTATAACGATCATGATCACATCATAAAGAGATCCTCAAATTTTCCTTGAACCAAATATTTCAAATTGACATCTTAAATTGTTCATTTCCCAGGTAGATGGAGGATCCCAATGGTCACACTTAATACCCATTAACCTTACGAATACGCATATCCGCTTTTGTCAGAAAATCCCAATTTTGGATATCAAAAATCCATATTTAATTCCGTGTTTTAAAAATCCATATTTCATAAACACAAGAATCTCATGATCGTTTGTTAATTTTAAAATCTTGAAACGTTACAGATTTTATCTTGTTTAGCATGGCATGGGTGACGTATTTAATACATGCATACATCATTAATCTAATTAAAGCATGCATCTTCTACTCTACACATACATTCCATACATCATATGTAAAGTGCGTAAAGTAAACATGATTGGTTATGGCCTTTATCCTATATGATCCTTTCAAGCTAATGAAAGGATCAAGGTTAATCTATGGTGGAATAAACATAAATACAATTACATGTCTTCATTCTTCTTGTCTTCTTGATTGCTCCTCCTCTTGGACCATCCTTCAATCTTCAATTACATTACATTGAATAATTGAATACAATCTACACTAAAGTACTTACAAAATAAAACTCGAGTTACATTCGAGATTTAACAATTACAAGAATGAAGAAAACGACATGCAAGTCGTGTTTATTAAAACCAAAAACCATAAACCAAAACCATTAATCTAAGGGTCTTAAGGCCATAACCATCACCATGCTCACGTAATCACATTATACATCAATACACATTAATACATATCATATCCAATGTGATCTTATAAGTTATAACTCATAAAACAGTTTTCAGAAAATCAAAAACAATTTTTCGAAAATTCTGAAAAACTTTGCAAGGCCTTTTGAAGGCCTAAACAGCCTCAAAAGGCCTAAAAGCAACATAGGTCACAGCAAAGCTAGTAAGTTTTACTCGTGGCGATTTTCCCTTTCCGAAAAGGTATTTTGCGTCCAATTCTGAGTTCGTGAACTCAAAATAATTTTCAATCCTACTAGTGCTCTAATGCGTCACTGCGCAAAACTGTCTAATGCGTCACTACGCATAAACTGTTGCACTAGCCATGAAAAACCAGAAATCAATCAGAAACCCGATCAGAACAATTCCGATCATAATTCTGATCACTTCTCCTTATCCTCATCACGTATCACATACATATATATTATCATATAGTCATCTAGTAGCAGTTTAAAGCATAACAGATCATTATACATGCGATATAAAAGTTTATAATCGACATATATCAAAACCAAAACATGGCAGATTCACTAAACATGCATATATGCATCATATACAGTAAACATGTAACCAAATCAGTCCCTTATACACGTAGCTCTGATACCACTGTTGGGTTTGAGGGCAAAAACGCAGCGGATATAAAGCGTAAAACAAAAGAAAAGCGAAACCCAAACCTAGGATCCATGTATAAGTTGTGACTGATTATGGAGAAACGAAATCACACCAGTTAAGAGCTTTACGACGTATGAAAGATGGAGGTCCTAAATTGCAATCACCACACAGCCCTTGCGTCAAGATCCGTGTCTCTAAATCGTCCACACGAACGTTCGATTGTCCAACAATCCAAGGAGCAGGTACTAGCCAAATAACCGCCTTCTCTCTCTCTCTCTATCCTCTCTTTGATATTCGAGCAGCTAGGTTTTTCTTAAAAACGAATTTATAAGAATCATGCCCTAAAACTATACATCATTATGTATATATAGGGTGAGAGATAGGGCCTAACCCTAATCAGCTTGGGCTTCTACTAAACCGAACTGATTTAGGTTTTTAATGAATTAAATTCGAAATATAATTTAATTAACTAAGTCCAACTCAATTAATTAAATAACCAATTTCGAATATATAATCATTTAATTAAAAAAAATGAAATTTGATTCCAAAATCAAATTCGAATTTTTAATTATTTAATTTAAATATGGTATTTAAATTAAAACTCCTTTTAAAACGTTCTAAGTGTGTAACCCTTTAGGTTATTATTACGTTGGCAATAATTTTAATATCCAATAATAAAATTATAAACAATGAGCGGCATCTAGTAATACATCATTGCTACCCAAGTAATAATAATAATTGGTGATCCAATTAAACCTTTCGTGATAAATGTTTCCGTGTAATATAATCCCTTTAACCAAATATTATAGATTAAATTCCTCTTCAACATTTAATCTGGGTTTACTTGATCCATGAGTAGACTATTAAAAACAAATTATTATTTGAGCACGGCCATGCATTTTATAGTCTCACTCAATCAAGAGGCCAATAATATCTCTCCTAATTATAGGATGGTTAAATCATTTATCTATCATTCATATTTCACATACGACTCATGATATACCCGATGTCCACTTTTATCATCACCCGGTCAAAGGTAACTTGTAATGTAGTCAAAGTATATTATTCCTCGTATAGAAATATAATGATCTCAAGTCAAAGGATCATTACACCATTATCACTGTGAGTCTTTCTTATGACTTTATTAAACATGAAGAATCTCACTGTGGGTCTGTCCAGTACCATGTACTCCTACATGTACCTATGTATTGAATTTAGTATCTCCATACTTATAACCAATGAGATGTGGTTATCTGTCAAACAACATACTAATCTATTTAAGTATTATTATTGTCCTATATATAATAATACTCGACTAGGGACCTTTAAGAATATGATATATTATATAATCTCAAGTTCAAGTCATGTACTTAAACTATACAATGTCTATCATGATTCTAAGGACATTTATTATGCTAACAAATATATCGCGGTAATTAAAGTCATAATAAATACGTTTAATTAATAATCAAATGACATTTTAATAAAGGAAACAATGTATTGCCTCTAGGGCACCTACACTAACAGAAATTATGACCTGCTGGATCCATCCGTCTCCCTGGTCCTTCTGTTCGTTTGCAGCATTTGCGGCATTTGCATTTGCAGAATTAGCAGCTTTAGAGACCGTTTCTAGTGCAGAATTGGCAGCATTAGAGGCCTTTTCTCGTGCAGAAACAGGGGAATCTACGATAGGGTGTTGGGATATCATGAAAGTTAGAAAGGGATAAAATTTACAAAAAAGTAATATAAAAGAAGATTCAACTGACTAATTTATTGAATATTGAATTTTTTTTTGATTTTTCCTACATTATAAAAATGATTCTTATATTTTAAGAGAATTAATAAAAATATTATAACGCCGTCGCGAAGCGCGGCATAGTAAACTAATTTATGTTAAAGGAAAATTTACATTACTCAATTTAGTGTTTTGTACTTATAAAGAATGGAGCCAGGATGAAATTAAAAAAATAATAATAATTTTATATAATTATGTAATTGTATGAAATTGAAATTAATAACAAACAAATTTGATATCCTGGTATTTTATCATGATTTTTTTTTATTAATAAAGAGTATAAATATAAATTTAGACATAAGTAAAAAAATTGTCTAAGATTTAATTTTGGTATACATCTTTAAACCAACAAATATTTTGTTCATACCATACAATTAAACTTGAAGTCTTACACTTTCACTACATGCATTGACTGCTTGGATTTTATTTATTGAAAAAACAAGATTACACGAAGTAATCCAAACAAAGATCTTTATACATACGTTTACGTATCCCATTTATGCACGAGGGACCATGAAGATGTGTTGGTACCAAAATCGTAGAACCAGAAGTAAAAGCCATTAGTTTCAACATGATAATAGTAATCAGCATTATCAGGATTCGGAATCGTCGGTGGAATATAAAACCAGATACTTCTATCAAAAGCATGAAAAGCAGCATGTTTGTTTCCCCACCAATAGTCACAGTATTATAGAGTGGTTTCCTAAAAGTTCATACGAAAGCTCCATGTATAAAATTGGTTCGAAGTTAGGATATGGTATCCCAAATCATCATCTCCGGACCTGCAGTGAAGCAACAAGGAAGGTGAGTTCTTGGGAAGATGGCTGGTGATGTGAACATGAAGTTTTGAAAAACATGTTGAGAAAAGAAGAAAGGATACTACAATATAAATCGACAATGAAACTGAGTCTTTTGACATGCCTCTACTCATTGAACTCATAAACATTGTGTGTGCACATGTCTTTATGGCACCCTTATATGTACAAAGTGTATTAAATTGTTTGTAGTATTGTGGTAATAATATCTGGTTTCTTTAGTTATAGCTTCATCAAGAAATATGCATCCTTTACTTTTAAGGCATAAATGCAGATTTCCTATATACCCAAATGTTGTTTATAGTAGTCAATTAAGTTAAATATATTTTACCGAATCAGTAATGACCACATATTCTTGCTCCAGGTGTAACATTCTGCACTTTTTCGGAATGTTAGTTCGGGCCAAAATACAAAACAAAAATGTAATCTCGAAAATTCTAGCAGAAAATTATTACAATTCTATTACAAATTAAGTCACATAACACGTAAGCGCAGCTATCCAAAAATATTTGACACGATCTACATAAAAAAATCCAACTAACAAGCTCTCCTTGAAAATCCAACGAACCGAACAAAACCTGAAATATTAAAAGAGTGAGCTAAAAGCCCAGCAAGCAAACTAACCAAACAAACCAGCAGGTCAAATCCAATAAATAAAATATAGCATAAATACGATAATCTTCAGAAAATTCATAACTTACGAAACAATTAACTTTTTAACCACCAGTCTAACTAAGGTCACTACAAACCGGTGACACGGTCCAGAAGTTCAGAAGTCACTATAAATCGGTGACGCGGTCCAGAATTTAGTATTGCGTCCCTCACTAAGCTATCAGAAATTGCACAACAGTGCCCCTAGAGAGGTATCAGAATTTAGTTCCAGAACTAAGCGCAAATAATAAGGGGTTCAGATCATAGACTCAACTGGGGTCTCAAAGCTCGTATATTCTTATAAAATCTAAAATCATACTATTCCAAAATAATTGCACTTGATCCAAATTTTCATATCGATAAAATAGAGCGAAAATATAATTAAACAAAATTTCAAAATTAAAAACATATAAATATAATTTGACATTTGCCAGAAAATTCGGATAGAAAACTTACCTCAATTATGCTACTAACCACTTAATTTCGGAACCTAAATTGTTTGTTTCTCTAAGAACAATCCTCTGCCTAGCCCTTTCTCATTTTTTTTCCTCTCGGTTTTGGAACAAACTGTGGATATACACTATTAACAAAAAAAGTAACCGCTTACTCTTAATTTACTAAAATGACATATTTTAATGACACCTTATAATTGCCTCTTAATTACACTCTATAATATTTATCAATCAAAGCTCATCAGTTACCAATCAAAAAATTACCTCTTTTTTATATATATATTTAGCATAAATCAAATCTTATATAATTAAAAGAATTTAGGATATTACAAACTACCCTGCTTAAAAGAATTTGGTCCCCAAATTCTCCAAAATTTCCTATTACACAATTTAAAAAAAAAAGACCAATATCCTAATAACGCGAGCTACCCACAGGTCATGCCTAAAGGCATGCAGTCTACAGGAAATTAACCTAGGGCTCTGATACCATCTGTAACATCCCGCACTTTTTCGGAATGTTAGTTCGGGCCAAAATACAAAACAAAAATGTAATCTCGAAAATTCTAACAGAAAATTATTACAATTCTATTAAAAATTAATTCACATAACACGTAACCGCAGCTATCCAAAAATATTTGACACGTTCTACATAAAAAAATCCAACTAACAAGCTCTCCTTGAAAATCCAACGAACCGAACAAAACCTGAAATATTAAAAGAGTGAGCTAAAAGCCCAGCAAGCAAACTAACCAAACAAACCAGCAGGTGAAATCCAATAAATAAAATATAGCATAAATACGATAATCTTCAGAAAATTCATAACTTACGAAACAATTAACTTTTTAACCACCAGTCTAACTAAGGTCACTACAAACCGGTGACACGGTCCAGAAGTTCAGAAGTCACTATAAATCGGTGACGCGGTCCAGAATTTAGTATTGCGTCCCTCACTAAGGTATCAGAAATTGCACAATAGTGCCCCAAGAAAGGTATCAGAATTTAGTTCCGGAACTAAGCGCAAATACTAAGGGGTTCAGATCATAGACTCAACTGGGGTCTCAAAACTCGTATATTCTTATAAAATCTAAAATCATACTATTTCAAAATAATTGCACTTGATCCAAATTTTCATATCGATAAAATAGAGCAAAAATATAATTAAACAAAATTTCAAAATTTAAAACATATAAATATAATTTGACATTTGCCAGAAAATTCGGGTAGAAAACTTACCTCAATTATGCTGCTAACCAGTTAACATCGGAACCTAAATTGTTTGTTTCTCTCAGAACAATCCTCTGCCTAGCCCTTTCTCATTTTTTTTCCTCTCGGTTTTGGAACAAACTGTGGATGTATACTATTTACAAAAAAAGTAACCGCTTACTCTTAATTTACTAAAATGACATATTTTAATGACACCTTATAATTGCCTCTTAATTACACTCTATAATATTTATCAATCAAAGCTCATCAGTTACCAATCAAAAAATTACCTCTTTTTTTTATATATATTTAGTATAAATCAAATCTTTTATAATTAAAAGAATTTAGGATATTACAAACTACCCTCCTTAAAAGAATTTGGTCCCCAAATTCTCCAAAATTTCATATTACACAATTTAAAAAAAAGACCAATATCCTAATAACGCGAGCTACCCACAGGTCATGCCTAAAGGCATGCAGTCTACAGGAAATTAACCTAGGGCTCTGATACCATCTGTAACATCCCGCACTTTTTCGGAATGTTAGTTCGGACCAAAATACAAAACAAAAATGTAATCTCAAAAATTCTTACAAAAAATTATTACAATTCTATTAAAAATTAATTCACATAACACGTAAGCGCAGCTATCCAAAAATATTTGAAACGATCTACATAAAAAAATCCAACTAACAAGCTCTCCTTGAAAATCCAACGAACCGAACAAAACCTGAAATATTAAAAGAGTGAGCTAAAAGCCCAGCAAGCAAACTAACCAAACAAACCAGCAGGTGAAATCCAATAAATAAAATATAGCATAAATACGATAATCTTCAGAAAATTCATAACTTACGAAACAATTAACTTTTTAACCACCAGTCTAACTAAGGTCACTACAAACCGGTGACACGGTCCAGAAGTTCAGAAGTCAATATAAATCGGTGACGCGGTCCAGAATTTAGTATTGCGTCCCTCACTAAGGTATCAGAAATTGCACAATAGTGCCCCAAGACAGGTATCAGAATTTAGTTCCGGAACTAAGCGCAAATACTAAGGGGTTCAGATCATAGACTCAACTGGGGTCTCAAAACTCGTATATTCTTATAAAATCTAAAATCATACTATTTCAAAATAATTGCACTTGATCCAAATTTTCATATCGATAAAATAGAGCAAAAATATAATTAAACAAAATTTCAAAATTTAAAACATATAAATATAATTTGACATTTGCCAGAAAATTCGGGTAGAAAACTTACCTCAATTATGCTACTAACCAGTTAACATCGGAACCTAAATTGTTTGTTTCTCTCAGAACAATCCTCTGCCCAGCCCTTTCTCATTTTTTTTCCTCTCGGTTTTGGAACAAACTGTGGATGTATATTATTTACAAAAAAAGTAACCGCTTACTCTTAATTTACTAAAATGACATATTTTAATGACACCTTATAATTGCCTCTTAATTACACTCTATAATATTTATCAATCAAAGCTCATCAGTTACCAATCAAAAAATTACCTCTTTTTTTTATATATATTTAGCATAAATCAAATCTTTTATAATTAAAAGAATTTAGGATATTACAAACTACACTCCTTAAAAGAATTTGGTCCCCAAATTCTCCAAAATTTCATATTACACAATTTAAAAAAAAGACCAATATCCTAATAACGCGAGCTACCCACAGGTCATGCCTAAAGGCATGCAGTCTACAGGAAATTAACCTAGGGCTCTGATACCATCTGTAACATCCCGCACTTTTTCGGAATGTTAGTTCGGACCAAAATACAAAACAAAAATGTAATCTCAAAAATTCTAACAAAAAATTATTACAATTCTATTAAAAATTAATTCACATAACACGTAAGCGCAGCTATCCAAAAATATTTGACACGATCTACATAAAAAAATCCAACTAACAAGCTCTCCTTGAAAATCCAACGAACCGAACAAAACCTGAAATATTAAAAGAGTGAGCTAAAAGCCCAGCAAGCAAACTAACCAAACAAACCAGCAGGTCAAATCCAATAAATAAAATATAGCATAAATACGATAATCTTCAAAAAATTCATAACTTACGAAACAATTAACTTTTTAACCACCAGTCTAACTAAGGTCACTACAAACCGGTGACACGGTCTAGAAGTTCAGAAGTCACTATAAACCGGTGACGCGGTCCAGAATTTAGTATTGCGTCCCTCACTAAGCTATCAGAAATTGCACAACAGTGCCCCTGGAGAGGTATCAGAATTTAGTTCCGGAACTAAGCGCAAATACTAAGGGGTTCAGATCATAGACTCAACTGGGGTCTCAAAGCTCGTATATTCTAATAAAATTTAAAATCATACTATTCCAAAATAATTGCACTTGATCCAAATTTTCATATCGATAAAATAGAGCGAAAATATAATTAAACAAAATTTCAAAATTTAAAACATATAAATATAATTTGACATTTGCCAGAAAATTCGGATAGAAAACTTACCTCAATTATGCTACTAACCACTTAACATCGGAACCTAAATTGTTTATTTCTCTCAGAACAATCCTCTGCCTAGCCCTTTCTCATTTTTTTTCCTCTCGGTTTCGGAACAAACTGTGGATGTATAGTATTTACAACAAAAGTAATCGCTTACTCTTAATTTACTAAAATGACATATTTTAATGACACCTTATAATTGCCTCTTAATTACACTCTATAATATTTATCAATCAAAGCTCATCAGTTACCAATTAAAAAATTATCTCTTTTTTTAATATATTTAGCATAAATCAAATTTTATATAATTAAAAGAATTTAGGATATTAGAGCATCTCCAAGAGGCTCTCTATTGTAGCTCTTAACTCAAAAAATGAGGAGAGAGAATAAAAATCAAGCTCCAAGAGACTCTTAGAGGCTCTTTAAAATGTTAAGAGCTTCTTCTCTCTCCTCTATTTTAGGAGCAACTAGTAGCTCTTAACTTAATATTTTATGAGTAAAATAGTGGTTCTTCTCTCTCATCTATTGATTGTTTGTTCAAGTGGAATTGAAATATGAATAAAATATAAAATAAAGAGCCACAATAGAGAGCATTGTTGGAGTTGACACACAAATCAATGTAATAACTTGCTAAGAGCATCTCCAAGAGCCTCTTCATTTTGGCTCTTAAGTGAGATTTGAGGAGAGAGAAGAAAAAAATGAGCTCCAATAGACTCCTAGTCACTCCTAAATTCACTAAAAATGTAATCTCTCTCCTCAATTGTAAGAGCTCCTATTCACTCCTAACTAATATTTTATACTAAATTTATAAGATACATTCTCTCTCTTCCCCACTTTTCTTTTGTCTTTTCATTAATTTCACTTACTTTTAATAATATAAAATTAAATAAGGAGTGAATATAAAGAGTATTGTTGGAGATGAATTTACGTTAAGTTACTAAGAGACAATATTTTACAATATATTTAAGAGTGAGTTATGAGACTCTTGGAGATGCTCTAAGAACTTAATTGTTTATAATAATATATTTAAGAGTGAGCTAAGAGACTCTTGGAGACGCTCTTACACCAGGAGTAAACTCGTCGGTGCTACGACCAGAATCCTTTGAAATATTGAAGCGTAAAATGATTTTAATTTAAATGATATTTTGGGTAAATGATCAAACCATAATTCTAGTAGGATTGTATTATTAATTATACTAGTCGATAAATGAAGCACGGTTTGTGATCAATTATCTTAAAAAAAAATTGAATTTTTAAAAAAAATAATTTATTATATTCTTTCGACTAAATAATTTAATAACAATTACTTATTTTGATATTATTATTTTAAAAGAACACATGTTTCATTTGACCATAATTTAATTATCAATAATATTTATTTGGTCTGGATCAAGAGAAGCAAACACTAAAAGAGAACTGAAGAACCATTATTAGTCATCGAATTACTTCTAAATCAATAAATTGTCAATCAAATATGAATTGTCATTAAATTATATATTTTGTATTTTTGGACAATTTTTAGCCCTTATCTATATATAATAATATATATTATTATGAAATTTATGTAAGAATTCTTAGTTTCTCCGTTTAATGAATCTGCAAGGAACATGACCCAATATTTATAATTCATTATAATATATGTTAACCGTCATAAAAGTATAGATTTTCGGTAATATAAGAGTAGGTATATTATTAATTGTATTTATTATTAATCTATTATAGATATTTTTTAAATATTAATTAATAGAATCCTAATTTGTATATAATACTATATTATCGACTTTTATTTCATTTTATAGTTAATAGACTCGTAGTATAAAACTTCTCTATTAAATTAAATTAATATTTAATATTATTATTTTAATTAATTGAATTTATATAACTTCATTCTGTTAATATAAGAGTAGCTATATTATTGATTGCATTTATTATTAATATGTTATAGATGCTTTTTAAATATTAGTTAATGGAGTCCTAAATTGTATATAATACTATATTCTAAACCTTTATTTCATTTTTTAGTTAATAGACTCGTAGTATAAAATTTCCCTATTAAATTTATATTTAATATTATTAAATTAATTAATTAAATTAGTTTAATATTTAGTGGCATACCGCGGCAAGGCATCTATACTATACTATATTATAATAAGCGAAAGGGAGTATAATTTGTAGTTTGGTTATCCCCTCATTTTTTTGTTATCCCTTATTTACAATCTTTAGATCTTCAACTCAAATAGATCATGACCGTTAGATACAATAATACTCTAAAGGTTGGAGGTCTAAGGTTCTAATCACGCCAACATTTTAATATAAAATTAATACTAGATTATGTTATATAGAAAGGTTGAAGGTTCGATTCCCACCAACATATTAATTTAGATTTAATATTAAAAATTATTTATATACAAATGTCTAAAATTTGAATTCTCCCAACATATTAAAAGTAATGTTTATAATATTATATATAGTAAATTATAATTAAAACTAAAAAATTTAAAAGTAACCCGTGCTTTTTAATAAAGAGTATAGATAATTAATGTTTAAATTTTTTATAAGAGAAAATAACTAAAAGCGGGTTGAATATGTATTATGCCTTACTACGTTTAATTTTATATTTTTACCAAGTTGTGGGTGATTGTTACTAACTAGACAATCTGAATGCTGTGATTACAATTTACAGAATTACAATTTACAGAGTATGTTACCTAGGCCAGATGATGCAATGCTGCAGTGAATTGTATATGCAGCAAGTAAAACGAATACGGCAAATGATCCCCTACCGATAACATATAATAAATTACGATTACAAAATATAATAGTATAATATAACTCCTTGAATCCTTGTTCTTCGAACTCTATGCTCTTTAAGTTCTACGGTAACCAATTAAGTACAAACATTTTTAGCCTCTAGTTCCCAAACACAAGTTTCTCAAGCTCACTTATCCGGAAACACAGTTACACCTCGAACAATACTGATTGAATATATAGAAGTGTTTACAACTCACAAACTATAGTACCTCTCACAACTTAAGTGTTTTTTTCCCTTATAAATGTTTGTTGAATGTGCTTCATATGATTTATTTAACTCCCCCAAGGATAAGACCCAAATTGCACCTATTGCTGCGAGTTAAGAAGAGGATGCTCTCTGATTCTAGCGACCACCGATCCAACAGGAAATAGAGGATGTTCTAAAAGGTATTTTTATGTCTAGCACAGGTGTGCTCCTCAAAAACATGGTCTGCGATCTTGCTGCTTTGCCGAAGATGGACACCGTAGAGGAAAAGAAGAAAGATATAAAATTTGATAGTTCTTCCAAACACACAAAGCGCCTGTAAAGACTGGTGGTTATATTTTAAGTTGAACTCTTGATGGCTATGCCATGTAACTCAGTCTATGTTTGGCTTTGTTTTGGTTATATTTATGGCTTTGGCCCTTTTCAATTTGTAAAATTATCAAGTTAGCTAAAAATTTTGGGGAACTACTTTATTTTGGTGCAGTTTTTGGTGGGACGGAAAACATGATAATTATCAATGATAATCAAGAGCTATTTTTGTGTCCATTAGCCTTGATATAGTCCTAATTTTTTTGTTTAATAACATTTTGAAAGAAAATTTTAAGCAATGTTGCTAATCAAGGTGCTAGATGTATTCTGATTAGTGATTACCCCAGTTTCACTCTTCTGTATTCCTTTCTAACAAATGGATTTTCCGATGTTTTTAATAACATTGAATGATCGATAAATTACGGGGATACATTTTGATTTTCTGATTTTGGCATTCTTCTTTAAAAAATATATATATTAAGAAGAGAATAATTGACATAACCCTCGCCTCGGCTGGGCTTAAGTTGATTCCTTAGTTCCTTCACCTCAGGCAAATAATGTCTAGGATTTGTATTTGGTAGAATGGCTATTGACTAGTAAAATTTTAGCATCTTTCTAATTAGGTGAAAAGATTATGTCTCTTCTTTAACAACATTCTTTTCTGTTGCCAAGACTATTAAATGTTAATTATGTTAATTTATTTAAAAAATATATTATTTTTTACATTATTAATTTATTTTCATCAATGTTTAGTTATAGTATAGTTTAATCCTAGTTTTGTCCTATAAATAGATTCATCTTTTTTTTTTTCGTAATTTATTAAGCTAAAAAGATATACACTAGCTCTTCTCTCTCTCTTTTCTCTCTCAGTTTTATTTCATGGTATCAGAGCCAATCAGTTTTTCAACAGCATTTCAGCTAATTTAAACAATTTCCAATTTTCATAGACAGCTTTAGCTGTGTATATATTTGTTGTCTAGGCAGCTGTAGCTGTAAGTAATTTCTTTGTATTTTAAATGACTTCTTTAAGGTCTGAATCTGAAGAGAATGTTTCAGCAGATTCTGGATTTCAGGATCATGCTAGGTTTGAAAAGGTTATGAGTGTTGTTCACAATCAGCTTACCTCTCGGAAATTGAAAGGGGTGGATAACTATTCTTTGTGGAAAAATGCAATTACAATGGCCCTAAAGGGTCGAGCGCTAGCTGATCATCTAACTGATGAACCTCCATCTGAGACAACTCAATAAGGGAAGGCATGGCATATGTCCAATGCTAATTTAGTGAATTTTTTATGGGTTAGCATGGAAACTAAGGTGTCTAATTTGGTCTCACATTGCTCTTCAGTTAAGCAAATGTGGGATTATTTGAGCATGCTCTATTCTGGACAGAGTAATGCAAGTCGGATTTATGATGTTTCTCAGGCGTGGAGTCGTTTCACTATGGGAAATAGATCTGTTACTGAACTCTTTGCAGATTTCTCTAAACTTGATGAAGAGCTAAATGCGCTTATGCTAGTCACCAACAAAGTGGAAGACATGTTGAAGCAAAAGGGACTTTTATCCATGATGACCTTCTTGGGGGCGTTGAGGCCCGAGTTTAATGCAGTTAAGTCGCAAATCTTGGGTTATACATCTGTTGTCTCTATATCAGATGCTTATGCTCGATTATTGAGGATGACAAGTGATGAACCTCGAAGTAGCTCTGCACCAGACACCATTCGATCAGATAATTCTGCTATGCTTACTCAAAACTTTTTTCACAGTGGAGGAGATGGTAGAGGAAGGATACAAACTAATAGAGGTGGATTTCAGGGATCGGGAGGACGATCTGGACATCCTAGACCTATTTGTCACCATTGTGGAGTTGAAGGACATATTATGGAAAAATGTTGGAAGCTTCATGGGAAGCCTCCAGTGTAGGAAATCCGTGCATCTGTTGCTAATCGAGTTGAGGGTTTGCCTACAAGTAGTGATGATCAGGGGATTATAACAAATTTATCCAATCACAACATTCTATTTCAACAGGCACTCATACATCTGCTATTGCTATGACATCTCCATCCATAGGTACTCCTGCTGCTTTTGTCTCTACCACTACTCCACGGAACTTGGTCATTGACTCGGGTGCCTCTGCACACATGAAAGGAGACGCAGGTATACTTAATTCTATCTGTCCTGTAGACATATTTTCAACTGTTAAATTAGCAGATGGATCTCAATCAACCATCACAGGAATTTGAAAAAGTTCCCTTTTGCCTACATTATCTCTTGATTATGTGTTACATGTACCTCGTTTTCCTTTAAGTCTATTATCCGTTAGCCAGTTGACTAAGAAACTTGATTGCACTATAACCTTTTCTTCTTCATCATGTACTTTTCAGGACCGCCAGACGAGGAGGATTTTTGGTTCGGGGACTGAATCTGGAGGCTTGTACTATTTTGATAACCCCCAAATATCTACCACTTTTACTGTTACAACCCCATCTTTGCACTAACTTCATTGTCAGCTTGGTCATCCATCGTTGCCTCGGTTACAACATCTTTATCCTCAGTTTCGTCATGAATCTCCTTTAAAATGTGAATCTTGTGAGATGGGTAAGCATAGGCATGTCTCGTATGCCCCTAGGGTCAATAATCATGTCAAGGCTCCTTTTGACCTTGTACATAGTGATATATGGGGACCTTCTCCTATCATCTCCAGACGTGGTTTTAAATATTTTGTAACTTTCATTGATGATTTCTCAAGATGTTCTTGGTTGTTTTTGTTAAAAAGTCGTTCTGATTTATTTTCTGCGTTTACTTTATTTGTTGCTGAAATTCAAACACACTTTGGTCGAACCATTAAGTTTTTACGAAGTGATAATGCTCCTGAATATAAAACATGCACTCAGATTCAAAGCTTTATGGCTTCTCATGGTATTCTTCCTCACACGTCGTGTTCATATACTCCTCAACAGAATGGAGTTGCTGAACGTAAAAATCGTCATCTTCTTGAGGTTTCCCGTGCCATGAGATTTCATATGAATGTTCCTAAATATTTTTGGGACGATGCAGTTCTTACAGCATGTTTTCTCATAAATCGGATGCCCTCGATGTTTTGGCCAACAACACACCTTTTTATATGTTGTATCCTGATAAAGCACCATTTTCTCTATAGCCTAAAATCTTTGGTAGCACTTGCTTCGTTCATAATTTTGGACCTGCCAGCGATAAACTTGATCCCATGTCAACCAAATGTATCTTTCTATGCTATTCTCGTTCTCAAAAAGGGTACAAGTGTTATTGTCCAACTCTCAAGCGTGACTTTGTGTGCAAAGATGTTACCTTCTTTGAGTCTACTCCCTATTATTCTTCTAAACTTTCTCATGATTTGGAGATTGACCCTTGTGATCATGATGAGCCTTCCTCGATACCTATCTCAGCTACTGACTCTCAACATCCATTTGTCCTTGCACCAGTTCCTCTGAATTCCGAATCCACGGATTATCTTCCAATTGTTTATACATATCAAAGGTGTCAACGTAACCTGCCTGATCCAGAACCCGACTCTTTACCATCAGATTCAGATTCCCCTCCATTACCTACTTTGATGGATGGTCCTGATCTTACTCTCGATTTGCCCATTGCTCTTCGCAAAGGTACTCGTGCTTGTACTAAATATCCCATTGCTAATTATATTTCTTGCAACTCTTTATCATCTTCTTTTCAAGCGTTTCTCACTTCTATTTCTTCTCATATTATTCCTAAATGCCATAAATAGGCACTTTTGCTTCCTGAGTTGCAGGATGCAATGATGGATGAATTGCAAGCATTAGAAACTAATGGCATATGGTCTCTTGTTCCCTTACCTAAAGGAAAATATGTGGTTGGATGCCGCTAGGTTTATGCAATCAAAACGCATCCTGATGGTTCCATTGCTAGGTATAAAGCCAGAAAGGGTTTAGCCAAGCTTATGGCGTGGATTATACTGAAACTTTTTCCCCAGTTGCCAAAATGTCACATATCCGGGTTTTTATATATTTGGTTGTTACTCACTCTTGGCCACTTTCAGAGCTAGATGTACCTAATGCTTTTCTACATGGCGATTTAGATGAAAAGATTTACATGGAGCAACCTCCAGGATTTGTTGCTCAGGAGGAGTCTGTATTAGTATGTCTATTGAAGAAATCAATATATGGGTTAAAACAATCACCAAGAGATTGGTCCAGAAGTTTCTCAACATCTTTGTATCAGTTTAGATTAACCCGGTGCTTGGTTGATCATTCTGTATTCTATAAGCATTCCATTCATGGGAGTATTTTTCTGGTGGTTTATGTTGATGATATATTCATCACAGGAAATGATGAAAAAGGTATTTGTGATTTGAAAGCATACTTGAATAATCAATTTCAAACCAAGGATTTGGGAAAGTTGAAATATTTTCTTGGAATTGAGGTGGCACGGAGTGCTAGAGCGATGTGTTTAAAGCAGAGAAAATACACATTAAATCTGTTAAAAGATGCAGGAATGCTTGGTTGTAAACCAGTTGAGAATCCTATGGATCCAAACACAAAATTTATGAAAGATGAAGATGCTGTTATACATTGATGCTGGAAGATATAGAAGGCTTGTGGGCAAATTGAATTATCTAACTATTACTCGCCCCGACATTGCATTCCCAGTTAGTGTTGTGAGTCAATTTATGGCTGATCCTAGAGTTACTCATATGTATGCTGTCATTCGGATACTTAGATACTTAAGAGAAACTCTGGGAGTTGGCCTGATTTACACTAGGAATGGGCATACAAATGTTGAAGGATATTTAGATGCTGATTGGGCGGGATCTCCTTTTGATAGAAGATCTACTACTGGATATTGTGTTTTTGTAGGAGGAAATTTGGTATCTTGGAAAAGTAAAAAGCAGCATACTGTTGCTAGGTCCAGTGTTGAGTCTGAGTATCGAGCAATGGCACAGACTACATGTGAGTTGGTTTGGCCAAGAGAACTTCTTATGGAATTAAAACAAGATGTGAAAGGTCCGATGCAACTTCTCTGTGACAATGTTGCAGCTATGCATATTGCATCTAATCCGGTATTTCATGAGTAAAAAAACACATTCAGGCTGATTGTCACTATGTTAGGGAGAAGATACAAGATGGAACAATTGTCACCAAATTTGTGAATACTAATTATCAGTTGGCTGACATTTTCACCAAGTCATTAACAGCCATAAATATAAGAAGAATTCGATGCAAGCTGGGCAGTTCTGATATTTCATCACCCATGCTCCAGCTTGAGGGGGGGAGTGTTAGAATATAAAAGTTTATTAGTGTTAGAACATGATTATGATGTCTACATAGTGTCGTCTCCATTAAGGCTTAGTGATGCATCCATTAGCTTAGTACTCATCAAGTGCTCTCACCATTAGCTTAGTGCCCATCAATGTTTAGTTATAGTATAGTTTAATCCTAGTTTTGTCCTATAAATAGATTCATCTTTCTTTGTAATTTATTAAACTAAAAAGATATACACCAGCTCTTCTCTCTCTCTCTTTTCTCTCTCAGTTTTATTTCATATTACATGTTATTTGGTGTGTAATTATGATTTATATGATTCTCTAATAAAAATATGTCAACTATTTTTTGGACAAATATCTAGGAAAGATTTGATGTAATTGTAGGGTACACATTCTAAATCTGTAAACAATTAGCGTATTAGGTCTGTCAACGGGTCGGATTTGGATCGAACCACCCTAAATTCATATCCGAATTTGTTAAGATTTTTCGGATTCGGATCGGATCGGATCAGGAGTCAGATATTTTTTAGGTCGATCCAAATCCAATCCATTCGAATTTCGGGTTATCGGATTGGAAATTAATGTTAAATATATAATTTTTAACCAAGGACAAGGACACTCCGTCTTATCTATAGAAGCAGTCAACTGAGTTCTGAACGAATGGAATTAGCTCCTTGGTAATGGCTCAATCTATAGATAGAAAGCCCTATGATGGGAAACTACCACGTTAGGTTTGGAGAAATATGATAGCCGGCCAAATGGGCGCTAAAATCTGGGTCGTGCGTGGCAGCTGGTATAGATGAATAAAGGCGGACCGCTTTTTATTTTTTTAATTTAAAAAATAGTATTTTAAAATTTTTTAACAAAATAAAAATTAAAATTATGACATATACATTGATAAGTCTAAATTTATATTCCAAAATAATATTATATATATAATTTTATATATTATATATGTTATATATATAATATATTCTATATTACATAAATATATAAAATATATAATGAATATAATATATTCGGATCAGATCGTTATCAGATCGGATCATACAAAATCCATATCCGCTAGTTATCGAATCGGACCCTGATCGGATCGGATCATTAACGGTTCGGATTTTTTTTTTTTTTGGAAAGATCCATACCCGCTAATTTTGGTATGGATCGGATCGGATCGGGTCGGATATCCGATCCATTGACAGGCCTACTCGCTCTAAGGAAGCTTCACTTAGACATATATAAAAGAGTAATGCTAGATACCCCAAATTGGTACCCAAAATTGCTTCCGAATGATGTGGCATGGATGACGTGGTGGATTAGAAAATTTTGATTGTAGAAGTTGGTGTGAATGCGGGGGGTCCTTTTTATTTTGACCAATTAAAATAAGACACTTGGCATTTGAGAATTATTTTGGGAACCAATTTGGGAAACCTAGCATTTCCTATATAAAAAGAGTAATGTTACGTATCCCCAAAAAAATCTTAAAAGTGTTTTCGAATGGCACATGGCATTATTTTTTTTGTGGGATTTATATTAATGCACAAGGGATCCATCTCAGTTATAAAAACATAACATGACAACTCAACATTCGGGTACCATTTTGGATACAGTTTCGGGAGCTGTAGCATTTTCCATATAAAAGTCCAATCAAGGCACCACCTAGAAAAGTTCGGTCCGATCCATGTTCGGATATAATGCTTCAACGTATCTTATAATTTTAGGCTAAATTTAGCTTGGCTAAACAAAAAATAGGTTTTTTTGGATCGCGAGGAAGTCTTAATTCTAGTATGACTCGCATGAATTTATTTTTGAGCACATCTCAAAAAAAAAAAAAAAATACAAATGTACTTAACTGGTTGCTTATCAACTAACTCTCTATCCCTCCCACAAACGATGTGGGACAACAATCCCTCCCACAAATGATGTTGAACAATTCATAACAATCTCCCCCTTCACACATCGAGCTCGATAGATGTCAAATCTATCCCCCCCCCTCGAACCATACTGGAAGCACATGGCTACTTGATTCCCTAGGCCCATGTATACTGGAAGCCCAACTGCCTCTACTTGAATCCCATCATGGAGTAACCCACCTGCCTCTTCTTTAGCCCATCTGAGATCTCATCGAGATTGTTATAGACCCTTATAAGCGACCGTTATAAGCTGGAGCTCTGATACTACTTGTTGAACTTGCTAAGCGGGCCTTAACTCCACATTAATTAGTAAGATATTGTCCATTTGGACCGAACCCGTACGGATTTATTTTTGGGTAACTCCCAAAAGACCTCATACTAATGGAGACCTCATACTAATGGAGTTTAACTATCTGCTTATTAACTAGAAATATTTTTCTCCCATAAACGATGTGGGACAACTAATAGGCTTAGCCTGATTTCTTGAAAAAATTCGACCTCGACCCTGTCTAAATAAAACCCGAGTAAAGCTCTTTAACTATAGATAGAATTTAATTTTTATCAAATTAAAATACATGTTTTCATATTTAATTTTTAATAATAATAATATATAAAAATTACTAATGCAAAAAGGTCTAATCCGATCCAGTTCGAATCCAAATGAAAATCCGACCCGGCCCGATTTTGGCTCGAATAAAAAGCTTGACGCGGTTCGTCTTGAGCACCTAAAAAGGTCAAAATATTTTCAAAAATCCTGATCCAGCCTGATCATGTCAAAGTCAATGATTTCCCGAAATTTAATCGAAAACCAAGAACTTTTTGAGGCCTGATCAAATGATACATTTTAGCGGATTTTAAAAAGAGTAAACAACACAATCAAATTAATCAAAATCAAATATTTAATGAAATCCAAAAAAAATATTTAGTTTTATACCATCAGATCTAAAATATTTTATATATTATAAGATTTAGAATCTAAATTCAATACGATAAGATTTTTAAGATGATTTAGAATCTAAATTCAATATTATTAGATTTTTTAAAAAAATATCTGCTAAATATCATTTAATTTTATTATTTTTGAAAAAATCTAGAACAAATAAACGTAGATTCTAAATCCAAAAATTTGGATGAAAATGCGATCGAATGTACCTAGTTAAGTTTGTACATGATATACATGATATTACGGAAAGAAATATGACCACGTGCCTATTATAATATCCCAAATTTCACATCTTTTAATATTCAAAGAAAATTCGCAAAGTATTTGAAAAAATTATTATCATTTTGCTGTATATAAATACCTGTACACAGGTTGTCTAATACTTCATTATTTTGAAAAGCATCTGTTTATCATTTGCTCCACGGTATAGTCGTATAGAGTCAAAAAATTTCGAACAACTCTTCAACATCTTTGTTTTTTACAATACTAATATTATCTCTTCTTTTAACTACTTGTTTCTCCGACCTTCATGTTGATATTTATAGTCAACTTCCCAGTAATGCACCTACATTAACGCTTCGATGTCGATCGGGAGATAATGATTTGGGGTACCATAATCTACCTGTAAATCAACTGTATACTTGGAGTTTTTTGGAAAATTTTTGGGGAACTACGTTATTTTGGTGCAATTTTTGGTGGAACGGAAAATATGCAGGATTTCATGTTTACGATGACTACATGTTACCTGCAGTAGCGCATGGTGTTGATCATTTTGTTTACGAAGCTAGATCTGATGGATTCTATTACCATGCACCAGACCCTGACACATTTGATGATTATCAATGGCAGCTAGTGAAGAAGTGGGGATATAATTAAGGGCAAACAAAGCTATTTTTGTTTCCGTTCGCCTTTTATTAAATCTAAAAGCATTTAAAAATAAAACTACATGCAATATGGGTAATTGCAAATTAAGACGCTAGATATAGCATAAATATGTTCCATATTATCCAGTTTCCTTCCTGTTTTTCTTTCTGAAACATCCATCTCAGAATATTTCTTATGTACCAAATTGCAGAATAACAAATCTTGAAAGTATTCAAAAGGGAAAAGAAAATCAAAAGATTATAATAAGTATGGTAATGTAACACGCAGTCCCACATCAAATATAAGCAAAAGTAATACTATTAAGTGTACCAACAAAATGACAAGACATGAGGAAAATGCCCCGATTAACTATGGTGAGCATGTTGTTACCCAAGTTGGTTGCATTTGGGTCAGTGTATTTCGGATTTTTCGGATTCGTAATCGAGACTTGACCCGATATTCGAAAAAAACATGGGATTTGACCCGGTTTATCTAAGTTAATTAACAATATTTAGACGTTCAATAACAAATCCAACCGTTTAGTTGTAATTATCTAGTAAAAATAAATAAATATGTAAATTTTCAAATGAATTGGTGATTTGGATAAATCATTTTTTAGCAAAAACTAATAGATCAATCTTTATCGTTAATATTATAAAAAAAATAATATCATTATAAAATCAATACTCTACAACTTAAATTTGCACAAAAATATTCTACAACAATATTTTGACATAATCTTCACATTCGTATGATCAGATCGTTAAAAGATATACATCAAATATGATTAGCCCGCACTAATTGAAAAGTTTTCCATTGTGGCCTTTAGAAACTCGAAGACCAATGTCAAAACATACTTTTAATATAGGGGTGTACATGGTGCGATTTCTTGGATTAACCGTTATCGAGTCAATATATTAAGTTCGATTCGTTAATGTTTTAATCATTACCAACCCGTTTAAAATGCTATTTTCGATTTCGGTTGACCATTTATCGATTTTGTTTTTTTCTTTTATTTTAGTTATTCCTTTTTTATTTTACTTTTGCAAACTTTTTATTAATAATCTATTAGGTACAATAAATAAAGTAAAAGATAAACAATTATATTACATTAAAAATTAAATTCAAATTCGTAAAATAAACTAATTTTTTTTCATAAAACTATATTTTTATTATAATTTATATTATCACAAATAAATAACAAATAAAAATATATATTTTCGCAATAATGAAAAACAAGATTATTGCAAATGCCTATCAAAACAACTTATACAAATTTATTATACAAAAATTTAAAAAATATGATTTAAAATGAATAAAATATTAATCCAATATAATTTATGATGATATAATATAAAATTTATTGATTTATTAATACAAATATAAAGTAAATATTTATGAGATGAATATTTAAATTAGTTCAAAGTTATCATACTAATTTATATTATATAATAATATAATATAGCAATTCGGTTAATTTCAGTTCTTGTTTGACTGAAAACTGAAACCGAATCATTAATTTTGATTTTGAAGGTTTGGTTTTTTCGGTATGGTTTATCGAATTTTTTTATTATTATTTTTTTGGTTTTGATTTTTTTCACCCCTATGTTTACCTATATTTTTTTGTACTTTATGAAGACATAATGACAAAAATTATCTAAATATTATAAATTTACACCAAAATAGCTTTATTTGGAAAAAAAAGGCCATATCTTGCCTTTTGAATATCCAACACATGAATACCCTCAATACCGTCACCATGCGCCGACCATAAACCAACACATATGAATGAGACACGAATTTATAAACAGACAAACAAAACCTCCCGATCACATAATGCATAGACACCCCCATTAATAATCAATATCTTACCAAAGAATCGAGAAGATATTTTAAAAAATTAAGATATAAAGAATGGATGCTAGAAAAGAAGTTTGAGCCTGGAAAATATCTGGAATGTAATATATATATATATATATATATATATATATAGTTAATTTCTATGAAGACCAAAATTTTAGTGGAGATCCACTTCACAAGCTGGTGGAGCGGGTGTCATCCTCACAAGCCCAGAGGGCTTCACTGTTAGACAGGTCATTAAGTTCAAATTTCCCACGACCAATAATGAATCGGAGTATAAAGGTCTCATAACAGGCTTAATATTAACTTACCACCTGGAGGTATCTGTTATAGATATATTCAGTGATTCACAACTAGTAGTGAAGCAGTTTTTGGGGGAATTTAAAGCTCTTAATGAAAGAATGGTGGCATACAGAAAAATTACTTCAGAATTACTACAAAACTTCACGTCGTGGACCATCAACAACATTGATATGTCCAACAACCAATGGGCGGACTCCTTCTCAAAATTATCCACTTCGGATACTTCAAACACTTCAGAGCCTGTATACTTTAAAGAGCTGTATCGACCATCGATAGCGCAAAAAGAGGTGCTTTGTATATCGGCTCAAGAAGACTGGAGAACTCCCATTATAAAGTTCATTCAAGGAGTTCATGATGGATTAGACAGATAAGAAACAAGAAAGATGTCTGTGAAGGCAAAGAACTACTGTTTAACAGAGAACAAGTTGTTCAGAAGAGCCCTGGTCGAGCCACTACTCAAATGTGTTAATCAAGATGAAGCGAAAATAGTTATGGTTGAAGTACATTCGGGAATTTGCGGGGATCATCTGGCCGGAAAGAATATGGCATTGAAAATCATGAGGAATGGAATTTACTGGCCCATGATGCGCCAGGATTGTGAGGAATTCACAAAGCATTGTGAACCATGTCAAAAGTACGGGTCCATGAACCATAGACCCTCAGTTCCTTTCAATCCAACAACAACCCCGTGCCCGTTTTTTATGTGGGGTATTGAATTGGTGGGTCCTTTGCCAAAAAGTTCAAAACAGTGCCAATACATTATCGTTGCAGTGGATTAATTTACAAAATGGATTGAAGCCAGACCTTTACCAAAGATAAGAGAGACTGAAGCAGTTCATTTCTTCATGGAACAGATTGTGTTCAAATTCGGAGTACCTCGGATGGTCATTACAGACAATGGCACTTAATTCACTGGAAAAAATTGGTCAATACAATGACAGAACTTGAAATTCAACATCTCAAAGCTTCAGTTGCATATCCATAAGCAAATGGACAAGTGGAAATCTCCAACAAAGCAATCTTACAAGGATTGAAGTAGAGACTACTCGAGGCCAATAGAAACTGGGTGGATGAGCTGCCCAATGTGTTATGGAGTCTTCGAACCACTCCAAAGGCTTCTACATGAGAAATGCCTTCCAGGATGGCATATGGAACCGAGGCAGTTCTTCCGGTTGAAATAGGTTCTAAATCCTTAAGAATCGAGAGTTTCGATCCAAAATTATCTGAGGAAGGATTAAAGTTTAATGTTGATCTCCTCGAAGAGCTCAGGAATTCTACACAGGCCAACGTCTCTAAGTACCAGGAAAGGGTGGCAAAATTATACAACTCAAAGATCAAGCTGCGAATCTTTTAGGTCAATGACCTCGTCTTAAAAGAGGCTGCGGCCTCGATGCCTTCAAAACAGAGTAAGATGTCGCCACCATGGGAAGGATCTTACAGGATCATAAAGGTCATCAATTCTGGCTCCTACCGCCTCGAGCACCTCGATGTAACTCCGGTGTTAAATGCTTGGAATGCCATCCACCTCAAGAAGTTCTATCCGAAAAAGCCTTCAGCCTAAGACATTTACCCCCTAACTTATTTAAATTAAGGTACGAAGTTTCTAAGCTTGCATGTAATCAAGTTGCGTTCGTAGCTCGCTCTGCGTAAGAACGAGCTATGCTTTAAGTCGACATTTGTTTAAGTTTATTTTGAATGAATCTTCTAGTTAAAGTCTAAACTTTTAGATATTATACTTGTATTGATCGTGCGTCATGTTACATTTTATCTGTCAAAATTATTGGGTGTCCTTTATATATTTATGAATTACTGAAATGATGTATAAATGACGCTCAAAAGATGAAAGATAAATCGATAAATCGCCAAAGGTAAAAAATTCGCCGTATGAAAAGGGAAAGGTAAAATTTACTCCAAATATGCAAACAGAAACGACTCCAGAAATACTTCACAAAGCTCAGAGGCTTCGTCAACGTCCCCAACTTCAAAATTGCAAAAAATGAAGAATTATGCCAAAAAACACAAAGACAAAAATAAGACCGAGAAAAGCACCTGAATACAAAAAAACATCTCCAAATCGCCAAATCCGAGAGGAAAAGGTAAAGTTCGCCAAATAAAAAAATTCTCTGCTTAAGAGTAAAAACCAACAGAAGTCACGCCAAACGACGAAACTTTGAAAACCATCAACATCTCAACAAGCTCAAAGTATTCTTGGACATCGCCAAGTTCACCACAAACAAAGAAAAAAGAGGTAAAAATTGCCAAGTACAAAAATTATTCACCAAAACAAAAAAGTAAAGATTACACCAAAATACAAACAATATAACGCTGGAAAAGGCATTCGAAGCTAATAAACATCTCCAAATTCGCCATTTATAAGGGTAGAGGTAAAGTGCTCCAAGTTATAGAAATCTCCTACACTTAACAGAAAAGGTAAGAAAAATCCCGCTAACTCCAATCTCACCAAGTACAAAAGATAAGAAAGCAAGAATACGATGGGAAAAGCGCATAAAGTTAATAAACATCAAAGAATTCGCCATTCATAAGGATAAGGTAATGTACGCCAAAATCATGTTTTAAAATCACCAAACTCCAAAGAAAGAGTAAATTTAAAACTACGCCAACACATTTTGTTAAAGCATCCAGGTTACAATTCGCCAAATGACAAGGGTAAAAACTCTCACTACGCCATAGATGACTTTACACAACATTTTTGCATGGTGTTGCCGTCTGAAAAAGTGATGTTATAGCTATTTTCATCTTTACCTATTACAACACCTAGTATTTATGTTAGCCTAGACATGATAAGTGTTGGCGTAGATGTTGTATAAACAAAACCTTTATATTATTAATTAAAAAATTAATTAAATATTCATTTTACATAAAAGTAATAAAATTCTTTAAAAAATAATTTATTTATTTTATTAGAATTTGAATTGGAGTAAGTGATGCTTCTTTTTTCAATTAATGTATTTTTCAATAATTTGAAATTAACAAATTTTAAAAAAAGATTATGTTTTTCAAGAAATTATATAAATTAAAAATAATTAACATTAAATAACACTTTACATAAAAAGTAAAAAAAAATTGTGAAAATGAATTTGTTTACTATATAGAGAATATTAATTAAAATAGTAGTGAATGATAATTTTTTTAATAATTTTAAAATGAACAAATTTTGTAAAAAAATTTAAAAAATTGAAATTATTAAAATACTAAGAAAACTGTCGACAAAATTTTGATGAAATAACTTGAGCGGCAAATTTACCGCCTCCCAGCCCTTTACCCAAATTTTATACAATTATTATCTGAAGTCAAGTGTCAAAAATAGATACACCCACTCTCTCATTGCAGGCTTGCAGCGCTCAACTAGGGTTTTGTGAGTAATGGGTTTTAGCTCAATTAGATTCAATTAGAGCTTCAAGATCCATTTACAAGTTTGGAGATTCAAGATTAGGCATCGAATTTCAGTTTAAGGCTTCATACCGTTTCAATCAGAGCTTACAAATTTGGGTTTAAACTTAAGGTAGTTCTCCCCAACTTTAATTTGCTACATGTAATTCTTTTTGTTAATTTGTGTTGTTAGTTTTGAGTAGTATATATGTATATGTATATGTATATGCATGTGTATGTTAATTGGTGTTCTGAATTTTGTATATAGGTGTATCTGTTATATATAGGTGTATCTGTCTCTGTTTCTCTTCTCTCTTTGTCTCCCTCCCTCTTTCACTCTCTTTTTTTTTCTCCCTCCCTCTGTCCATCTCTCTCCATCTGCATCTCTCTCTCTCTATGCATCTCTCGTGTGAATCTGATTCTGCTAATAGTGTTCACCCTACTGGTTTCATTCGTTGTCGGATTGACTTGCTCTATAAGTTCTGGTATGTTTCCTTCCGGGTTTACAGAATTTTTTTTATGTTTTCTTCCAGATTTTCTGTTTTAAAATTTCATTAACATTGAAAAAATTCTGTAAATTTCTTTGTTTATGCGTGCTCTTGTCTATTTATTTATGTAGTGTTATGACTAATAACGTACCATTTGAAATTGGTGATATAATAGAAGTCATTTGATTTGTAAACTATGTATATTGTATTTAGAGGATAAGACATATCGTCACTGTAAATTGTCTGCTATTTCCAAAATAATTGTCTTGTTCAAATAGATTTACAATGTTAAAGAAATTTTACATGTTTTATCGAGATGAACAAAGAAGATTTTTAGGACTTTATAAGCAGGGAATGAAATTGTAGAAGATTAGATTAGACATATTTGGTTGCTAATAAAAATTAAGGCAAGGAGAGGGGTATTCCTATGCAAGGAGAGGGGCATTCCCTACATTTAAAGCCAAGGGATAATTACAAAAACGAAGATTTTAAATCTCTTCTTAAGCTTTGTTAGTGAATGGAGGCAATGCATTTGATTTGTTTCTGTTGACTTCGTATACACAAAGGCAGTCGTCAGAGGAACTTACAGAGAATGGGTATTATCCTTTTAACTTTTATTATCCTTTTACTGACAGCTTTCAGAGGAAGTCCTCTGATTCTGAATCTACACTCAATGTGCCCTCTCTTGGACATGCTTTACATGCATATGTG
Source organism: Saposhnikovia divaricata (assembly GCA_036435485.1). NCBI lineage: Eukaryota > Viridiplantae > Streptophyta > Magnoliopsida > Apiales > Apiaceae > Saposhnikovia > Saposhnikovia divaricata. Next base: position 22,686,603 of record JAZHRN010000131.1, read on the forward strand.
AATGGAGTATTTGTAGGTAAGCATCATTTTCAGACTTGCGTTCATATCCAATGTTCATACTCAAACATCTGATTATACGTTCATATCCAATGTTCTTCACCTCTTGAGAATAAATCCCACTAAATCTGCTTTATTTTACTTGGTCCTTTATTGATAGACAACATTTGATGCCACTGTACGTCATTGAAGTAATATCCAAATGAATGATGGCTTGTCCTTTATTAGTTGTTGTCTCAAGAGTCTTAAGTTGTGACAAAAGAATGCTAGCTTGTCTTTTATAAGTTTCATGTAAGGCTGTTGATCTGGTAAACATCGTTAATCTGCTTTTGCAAAATATTTTCATCTCAAAGTTTTTTTTTGCTATTGAAATTTTATTATTGCCTTGAGATTTTGATCCTCAGGTTGCTAGGTGGTGTTGTGGTCATAGCGGCAAATGTTGGTGGAGTATGGACTCCAATTGGTGATGTTACAACTACTATGCTCTGGATACATGGTCAAATATCCACGTTGCAGACTATGAAAGTAATCCCATCCTTTTTCATATCTAGACAAAGATTGTTTTTGCACTACGATTATATGATGCACAATGTCATAATTGTGTAAGGAAGGTAGAAAGTCCAATAGATAGCACCACAGACTTGCATATGATAAAGCATTTCTGTACCTGGATGGCTGGATATTTCACTCAGTTATTAAGTTTGAGATGGATAATTGACTAGCATAAGTGCACATTTTGTAGAACCACATTAAGGTTTTTACTTGTGTTTAATGCTGAAGTTTATATATATAAATGTGAGTGAAAGCAAATTTAAAGAAAATCCTTAGCCATTGACATATTTTTGTAGTTTAAAAATAGGAGGACAATATTATAATATCCATATAAATCTGACATCCGTACCCTGCAATTCGTAATTTATCTTAAGGTCCTGGTTAGAATTAAGATTTCTAATCTTACGAGATTCGTTGTGTTGTTAGGATAAATTGTCATTGCATTTTTGTATTCCTACAGGACTTCTTTATTCCATCATTGGTTTCTCTGGCTGTGCCCTTGACTCTACTATCCTTCACCAGGTATTCTTCTTGCAATTACAACTACATTCAGAGTCTTTGTGTAACTGTTCAGTGCTTGATTGATAAATCATTTGAAAATTAAAGCATTTATTATGGCCTTTCAGTGATGTTAATGGGAATGGGAAGGATCCTAAAAGTTCACAGGGATGTTATATGTGAAAAGTTTTAACTAATAAAATTGTAGAACAGTTGCTGATAGTTTTTTTATTTACACCTTGTAGGATTTGAGAAGGCAATGTTTAGGAGAATGAATGAGAAGAAAATTGGGCAAAGCAAAGTTAATGAAATTGAAGGTCCAAGACGAAGTCGATACAAAGGTGAATAAGGTCCGGAGGAACTTGACATGGATACATAGACTCTCTAGTGTTAGACATACTTTTTTGTATTTTCATTTCCTTAAGTAAGGATATTTTCCAAACTTGTAAACCTTCCTTTGATGTTCTTGTTTTGTTTTAGAGTTGTGGATTATAAATTTTGTAATGGCATAAATGATTATGTTTGGTGAAATGAAAAGAACATGCTTTAGCTATTATTGCATTTATTATTGTGGAAAATGAATATATATATATATAGGCAAATGATCAAATACAAATCACTCTTAAAATACAAACCTACAAACCATCATTAATTTGTAGAACCAAAATCAATATTTTATATTTAACTTGAAAAATATATAAAAAACTAAAATTACAAAAATAAAAAAAATAAAACACAAGCCCCCCAGCCTCGTTCCCCAGCCCAGCCCCAGCCCCCATCATCACCACCCCATCCCCCCCAGCCCCCCATCCCTCCCCCTCACCCACCACCTCCACCTTCCTTGTCCGACCCCGACACCTTCCCCACCGCACACCCCCACCCCCACTATCGTCTCCACCAGTACACCACCACTACAGCTGCCACCACACCACCGGTCTTCTTTTCCGGTGAGCTCAAATTTTCCGACGAGCTTTATTTTAAAAGATCTAGCTCCGACGAGATTTCTAATCGATCTCCTCTTCCATTCTGACCTCTGGCCCCGCAGGGGCACCATCTTCATCGTCAAATCACGATGTATTATAAGTTTAGATTTTCTGCTGAACTGGTAATAGGTAGTGATTTCAAACGTATAAATTATTGATTTTTGTAGTATAAACGGTTGATTTCTGTAATATGATTTAGTGATTTATGTATTCTGGACTGGTAAATCAGGCAGATGATAGATTACAGGGGTTGGTACGGGGTACGGGGGTGGGTGGGGTCAGGTCTGGTGGGGGAGGGGTAGTGTGGTTGGTAGAAATGTAGAATGGTAGGGAGAATGAGAAGAAACGGTGTGATGTGCGCGTGTATAGTTGTGTTTATTAAAAAAATGTATTGGTTTTTAGGTTTGTATTTTAAGGAGGTTTGTATTGGAGTAGCCCTATATATATATATATATATATATCTCTGTGTGTGTGTGTGCGTGTGTGTGTTTGTGTATGTGTGTGTGTGTGTGTGTATGTGAATTTAATTTACAACAAATGTGTATCCTATAGCAACACAATTAATCATGTTGGTGTAGGTGTAAAAAATGTTGCAAATGACCCATTTTACAACAAATGTGTATCATATAGCAACACATTTGATCATGTTGCTGTAGGTGTAAAAAGTGTTGCAACTGACCCGATGCCAATGTCGAAAAAGCTAACACCCGAAAAGTGTTGCTGTAGAGATTTTTGAGGCTACGCCAACAGTTTTTGGGCCTTCGGCAATAGTTTTGAAGTGTTGCCGAAGGCCATCTATGGCGTAGTGTCTCAAGTTGAACAAAAAGGCTCGTGGGCATCAAGGACCACACAAACGTCTACAATATATACTACATATAGAAGCACATATGAATAGATCGAAAGATAATTGAGCTTAGAATATACCGAGAAAAGAACGATATCCAAAACACTTCGAATCAAAATACCAAGGTCTGACAAATCCCAACATTAGAACAGAGTTCAAGAACGGTGATAACGACAAAGATAAAAGTTACATAATCCATTTAGGGGCATACCCCAGGGTAAATAAACAGTCTTCATGGTGCATGAACAGCTTCAGAGGAGCCTGTCTTCCCAACCTCATTTTTCTTCTCCAAATAAGGAAGGTATCTATCAAAGCCATGACCTTTCACGTCAACTCCGAAGCGAGCGACACTCTCCCCATAGCCTTCTTCAAATGAGGACAAGGATTTAGCCTGACACTTTGTCAATTGGGAAGTCAAATTATCCAACTTTTCTACAAGTTCAGCCCGCTCAACTGCCCAAGCCTTTACACCTTCAGCAAGATTCTCTTCAGAAGTCTTCACAGCTCCCTTCAAATCCAAGATCTCCGATTGCAAACCTTTCACTTGCCCACCCAGAGCATCACACTCTGTGATCAGTTCAGATTTTTCAGTCAAAGTGGCAAAAAGTTTTTCAGCTGCGATATTGTTATCATTGGTTAAATTTTTGGAGGTTTCCTCCAGCCCCGCATTGAGCTTCCTCAGACTTTTCACTTCCAAACGGAGTCCCTTCACCTCGGCAGCGTCAACAACATCCTCGAGGCTCAACAACCTCTCCAATTCCATGGACAGCTACACATCATACCACAACTATAACAAAGGAAAAAGGAAAGAAGGAAAATAAAAAATAGTACCTTATCCACAAGACCCTTGCATGTTCGGAGACCTCCACCAACGCCCACGCCAGAAACATCCATATTAACCCCCACCTGCGGAAAAGACTCTGTGATATCTTCAGAAAACAAACATGCCTTACCAGAACTTGGATAACTCAAAAGCTCCTTCAGTTTTTTAGAGTGATGGCCCTTAGGGATATGCCCATCACGATGCCTCTTCTTATCCCGAGCAGTGTCAGAAGTAGTAACCCTAGCTATGGTAGATTGCGATTCAAGATTCTTGGAAATCACCTTGGGACCACTCTCCACCCCAACACTAGGCATCGCAGTTGAAGCCCCAGCAGCTTTACTCTTCACAAGGCGAGCCAGAAAATCCTCAGTAGGCATGTTTGCAAAAAAGTCAACCACCTCAAACAGTTTTACACCTACCACTGCAAACAAAAAGAGGAGCAATTAAAAGAATGAAATACAAAGAGAAGGGCAAAACACAAAAATATGAAAGCTTACAACAGTGATCACTCAAAAACTTGGTATCTAAGAACTCCTCGGGTTGATACTTAATATCGGGCCCCAGAAATTCTTGTAAGTCCAAAGAGGTCATAGACCCCAACCGGTTCACAGACTTCACATGCCCTGGGGAGTGAGCCTGCCACGGTCCAATTGCCCCCAGCTCGGGACGCTCATACCATGCCCACATCTTATGCCACCTAGAGTTAGATACTGGGGCCTCAACTAACCTCATACAACCCTCCTTTTTGTCTAGATAGAACTGGATCCCATTACTTTTGACGCGGAAAATAGAGAAAAATAAATCGAGACTGGGAAACTGGTGGAGTTCATAGCACCTAGCGATAACTCCATTGATCTGGAGAACCGCATTGGGTACAAGTTAGCTCAAGCTACATCCAAGTGTTTGAAGAATAAAACGGAAAAAGGGGTGGAGAGGCAATCTTAAACCATATTCAAAATACACATCTGGGATGGCATTAAAATTAGGATGGGGTGGCTTTCACATTCGGTCATTATCACCGGGAGCAAAAGCATTATAATCTCGAGAAAATGCAACATACTGGGTTAATCTATCAAGGTCAAGAGGGTGTTAGGAGTAAAATCTAGGCTTATTAAACGACTTATTCGATTCAAAAAGAGCCCCAGAACGAGGCCTAACAACAACTTCAACTGAAGGGGTTTGAGAAATAGAGCCTACAGTAAGGATGGTCTTACTAACGGATCCGGGAGAGAAAGACTCAGTCTTTGCGGGCACAGAATTCCAAAGAAGGTAACGAGATCGACTAGCTTTCTTAGTGGGTAAACTTTCAAGGCTACCCTCACTCTCGACATGTTCTACGCTCTCAGCAGAGGAATACGACGCAATGGTGGTTTTCATAACGACAGAAAGGAAAGAAAACAAGACAATGGAATTAAAGTAAAAAGCAAGAAAGACGCAGATAAGATAGCGACAGAGAAGTACCTCGCTCACCACAAAGATGAAGGCTGGAGAAAGAGAGTAAAGAAAAAAGAAAACAAGGAATGAAAAAGTGATCCGTGTTTATAGAATAAGAAAAAAGAAGCCATTTACCTTTCCAACTGCCACACATGACCTCCAAAGCATGGGAAAGTGGAAAAGACAGGACAATGGAACAGTAAAGTCACTGCCGCATGTTGATCAAAATCTTGGAAAATAGGAAAAAAAAAAAAAACTTTTCTATACGCTTCCCATAATCATTTTTGAATTGCAATAATTTTAAGTTTGGGCTTGTAAAATAACAAGTTAAAAGATCTAAAGATCTTTTATTAGTACTTAGGGGGGACTGAATGTTGGGCCAGAGGCCCACTTAGATAGTAAAGCCCTCTAAAGGCCCAAATAGGAATAAATATATTGGTAGCTCCAACATTATAAAGGATTGGCTCTTTAATATACTACACTTTAACATAACTCAGTCTATGTTTGACTTTGTTTTGTCAAACTATGCTACTGTTTATTATTGGTGTAATTCCAGTGTACTACACTAGATCATGGCATCTGTTATTTGGTCGTTATGCTTTGTATACTCATCGAAAAGTTATGCTTGTCCTCTCTACAACAAAAATGGCCATTTCCTACCACGCGATTGGTAGGAAATGGCCATAAATTGGTAAGAAAAGGGGTCAATTCCTACGAACTGCGTTCGTGAGAATTGCTCTAGTCGGAAATGAGGGTTGGTAGGAAATGAGTGCTTGTTTCAAAAGAGGTCCCACATGCCATGTGGCTACCAATGTGGCTCGCCACATGGGCAGCCACATGGCATGCCACATGGCGATGGACCCTGACACGTCATTTGCCACGTCAGGTGCCACGTCACCAAAAATGTGGTCCGGGATGGTGACATGGAAGTCCACGTGTCGTGGGGCCCACCTCCACGTCACTTTGCCACGTCACATTTGGTCCCAGAAAATCCCATATTTCCTCATGTTACCAAAGTTTGCGCGGGTTAGGGCTTTGGCCCTTTTCAATTTATATAATTATCAAGTTAGCTAAAAAGAAACCAGTTGCCTATTTGTGATTAGGAATGAGAGACCATGTTTTTAGGTGTTTAACGAAAATATGGTACTTATTTTCAGGATCCTGTAGTTCTATGGAAGTCTTTCCTTAAGTTTGAACATAAGTTTAAATTATCTTTGCCTATGGTACTAACTGTTACTGTTCAGTGAGGTAGTAAGAACAATCACATAATGAACAGGGAAAAAAATTGCAGTAGTACCTTTTGATGGTCATTTACAGTTTACGACAGTTAAACTAGCTAGATTAAAACTATGATCTTTCAAAAAATTGACAGCAACAAGAAAATCTTATGAAGTATTTTGCATAAAGTGCGGAGTTAAACCACTTTTTCAAGCACTAGAAACATATCAAGTCCTCTAGAATTTATTACATATATCAAATGAGAGCCTCAGCATTCTCACAAAAAATACAATTATAACTGTACATCAAATCACCTAAACAAATCTTCACTGGTGCAAAGAATGGATAGGAAACATTTTCGTATATACTAATAATAAATTAAATATATATGCATAAGAACTTTTACATTCGGCATAAATCATTTTAATCATGACAGGTAGATCACTTCATGTGTTCTTTTCACTTCTGATCCACTCCGAGGGTGTTCTTCACTCCCTGTGCTGCATTCCCAATCTGTTCTGTCTTCTTCGCAAAACAAAAAACAAACTTTTTAAAAAAAATTAGAAATTAACTAATTTGTGTATTTACGTAAATCCATATTTATTTAAAATTTATTTTTAGAGTAATCAAATGTGGTATTCTTGGCTTCAACTAAAACAAGTTTGTCATCTGTATGACCTAATTTATATTTTATATCGCAGTAAGTGAAGAAATTGTTGGGTTTCGGGGCAAAAACGAAGCGGATATAAAGCGTAAAACAAAAGAAAAACGAAACCCAAACCTAGGATCCATGTATAAGTTGTGACTGATTATGGAGAAACGAAATCATACCAATTAAGAGCTTTACGACGTATGAAAGATGGTGGTCCAAAATTGCAATCACCACACAGCCCTTGCGTCAAGATCCGTGTCTTTAAATCGTCCACACGAACGTTCGATCGTCCAAAGATCCAAGGAGCAGGTACTAGCCAAATAAAACCGCCTTCTCTCTCTCTAGCCTCTCTTTGATATTCGAGCAGCTAGGTTTTTCTTAAAAACGAATTTATAAGAATCATGCCCTAAAACTATACATCATTATGTATATATAGGGTGAGAGATCGGGCCTAACCCTAATCAGCTTGGGCTTCTACTAAACCAAACTGATTTAGGTTTTTAATGAATTAAATTCGAAATATATTTTAATTAACTAAGTCCAACTCAATTTATTAAATAACAAATTTCGAATTTATAATCATTTAATTAAAAAAAATGAAATCTGATTCCAAAATCAAATTCGAATTTTTAATTATTTAATTTAAATCTGGTATTTAAATTAAAACTCCTTTTAAAACGTTCTAAGTGTGTAACCCTTTAGGTTATTATTACGTTGGCAATAATTTTAATATCCAATAATAAAATTATAAACAATGAGCGGCATCTAGTAATACATCATTACTACCCAAGTAATAATAATAATTGGTGATCCAATTAAACCTTTCATGATAAATGTTTCCGTGTAATATAATCCCTTTAACCAAATATTATAGATTAAACTCGAGGCATGTATTTAGTCATCCTCTTCAACATTTAATCCGGGCATACTTGATCCATGAGTAGACTATTAAAAACAAATCATTATTTGAACATGGCCATGCATTTTATAGTCTCACTCAATCAAGAGGCCAACAATATCTCTCCTAATTATAGGAGGGTTAAATCTTTTATCTATCATTCATATTTTTCATACGACTCATGATATACCCGATGTCCACTTTTATCATCACCCGGTCAAAGGTAACTTTTAATGTAGTCAAAGTATATTAATCCTCGTATAGAAATATAATGATCTCAAGTCAAAGGATCATTACACCATTATCACTGTGAGTCTTTCTTATGACTTTATTAAACATGAAGAATCTCACTGTGGGTCTGTCCAGTACCATGTAATCCTACATGTACCTATGTATTGACTTTAGTATCTCCATACTTATAACCAATGAGATGTGGTTATCTGTCAAACAACATACTAGTCTATTTATGTATTATTATTGTCCTATATATAATAATACTCGACTAGGGACCTTTAAGAATATGATATATTATATTATCTCAAGTTCAAGTCATGTACTTAAACTATACAATGTCTATCATGATTCTAAGGACATTTATTATGCTAACAAATATATCGCAGTAATTAAAGTCATAATAAATACGTTTATTGAATAATCAAATGACATAAAGTTTTATTAAAGGAAACAATGTATTGCCTCTAGGGCACCTACACTAACAATCTCCCACTTCCACTAGAGCCAATCAGCCATGTATCTAATACCCATGGAACTAGTGTGACCATCGTGCTTCTGCTGCGACAAGCTTTGGTCAGTGGATCTGCAATGTTATCATTTGTGTGCACTTTACATATTTGTATGTCACCCCTTTCATTAATCTCTCGAATGAGGTGAAATCTCCTGAGTATATGTTTGGATCGGGAGTGTGATCTAGGTTCTTTAGCCTGTGCAATGGCTCCATTATTATCGCAGTATAAATCAATGGGATCTGCGATCGATGGAACCACTCCCAAATCAATAATGAATTTTCGAATCCAAACAGCCTCTTTAGCTGCTTCACAAGCTGCAATGTACTCAGCCTCCATTGTAGAATCAGCTACTGTTTCTTGCTTTGAACTCTTCCAACTTACAGCACCTCCGTTTTGACAAAACACAAAACCAGACTGTGATACAGTATCATCCCTGTCTGTTTGGAAACTTGCATCGGTGTAACCTTTTATAACCAGTTTCTCCTCTCCTCCATACACCAAGAATGAATCTTTAGTCCTTTTCAGGTACTTTAGAATATTCTTGACTGCCATCCAGTGACCTTCACCTAGATTAGACTGGTATCTGCTCGTCATGCTCAAAGCATACAAAACATGTAGGCGAGTACATACCATTGCATACATGATAGATCTAATTGTTGAGGCATATGGAACCTTACTCATGTGGTCCTTTTCATCCAATGATTTCGGACACTGGTCTTTAGAGATCGTTATCCCTTGAGACACGGGGACATATCCTATTTTTGCATTTTTCATACCAAAATGATGCAAAACCTTATCAATGTATGTGCTATGACTTAGACCGATCATCCTTCTAGATCTATCTCTATAGATCCTCATTCCTAGAATGTAGGTTGCCTCTCCTAAGTCTTTCATAGAGAAATTGCTCCATAACCAAGTCTTAACAGCCTTTAGAGAAGGTATGTCATTCCCCATTAGTAGTATATCATCAACATATAGTACTATGAATGCCACATGGCACCCACTAACCTTCTTGTTAACACAAGGTTCATCTTCGTTTTGAACAAAGCCATACTCTTTGACTATTTCATCAAAACGGATATTCCATCTCCTAGAGTCTTGCTTCAATCCATAAATGGATCGACGTAATTTACATACCTTGCCAACATTCCTTGGATCGATAAAACCTTCAAGTTGTGTCATGTACACATCCTCTTCCAGGCTTCCATTAAGGAAAGCTATTTTGACATCCATTTGCAAGATTTCATAATCATGGAATGCTGCAATGGCAAGCAAAATCCTTATGGATTTGACCATAGCCACTGGTGAAAAAGTTTCAACATAGTCAATACCATGAATTTGTTTGAAACCTTTTGCAACCAGCCTTGCTTTATAGGTCTGAACATTTCCATCCATGTCAGTTTTCTTCTTAAAAACCCATTTGCACCTTACGGGTTTTACCCCTTCAGGTGGATCAACCAAAGTCCATACTTGGTTTTCGTACATGGAATCCATCTCGAATTTCATGGCTTCAAGCCATCTCTTAGAGTCTGGACTATTCATAGCATCTTGGTATGTGAGAGGCTCATCTTCATCTATGAGCATCAAATCACCACATTGAGTCAAGAGAAATCCATATCTCTCTGGCTCATGGCGAATTCTACCAGTTCTACGAACAACCTGTGTTTGTTGAGCATTATCATTATCCTACTCTTGTTCCACTTCAGTTTCAATGCTATTTTTTGTTCTCGATCTTCATCGAGATCTATAGTTCTCCCACTCTTTCTTTTGGAAACAAAATCTCTTTCCATGAAGACAACATCTCGAGCAATAAACACTTTCGGCTCAGAAGGACTATAAAACTAATACGCCTTTGTTTCATTAGGGTATCTCACAAAATTGCACTCTTCGAATTTAGGTCTAAGCTTGTCAGATGAATGACGTTTCACAAACGCCTTGCATCCCCAAACTTTCATAAAGCTCATGCCTGTCCGTTTCTCCTCCCATATCTCATATGGAGTCTTTTGAACCTTCTTAGTAGGAACACGGTTAAGTGTGAAAGCCGTTGTTTCTAGAGCGTAACCCCAGAAACTAATTGGAAGATCTGCATGACTCATCATCGATCGCACCATGTCCAACAAGGTGCGATTTCTCCTCTCTGAAACTCCATTCCATTGAGGTGTACCTGGCGGAGTGAGTTGTGATACAATACCACACTCTTTTAAATACTCTTTAAATTCGGTGATTAAGTATTCACCCCCACGATCGGATCGTAAGATCTTAATACTTGCACCTCCACTGATAGGTCCATAATTAATCATATTTTTAATACCTATTTTATGTCCGTTTTCGTAATTTTATTAATTAATAAATTGTTTTATTTTGTTTTTTAGGAAAATAAATAAAAACAAATTTCAAGCAGGAAAAGGTGCAAAAAGGGAAAGGAGGTGGAAAATACTTGAAGTCAAGGAAACTGGAGGGAAAATCGATTACTTATTGGAGAAGAAAAGGAAATTGAAGAAATTATATTCAAGATTGGATTGTAATCAAAGGGGCCAAACCCAATATTTTCCCCTATATATATGGCCTTATCTCTTGTATTTGAGACACCACTTTAGACACCAATTTAGATATCTATAATTTTATTGCCTGTATGCGACATATTCTTTTGCTTCGTATTATTAATATATTATTCGTTCTTGTTTTCTTCCCTGCATCCTTTGCGTTCAATTGTTTCAAACTCCTGCCTACCTAGTTTATATTCGATATATACATGCTTATTTAATTAGTTATTTGATTATTAGTTAATTAAATAATCATCTTCCATTAACGTGAATTAAGGTTAAAGTTGTTTGAATTGTCCAGGTAATTGATTATAATAATATTAGTATACATTATCTTATTTAATCATGGTATTTATTTGTTTTCAATATGTTTGTTTTGTTTATTATCTAAATATGAGTAGTTAATTTTCTTGCCCTAGGATGAAGATGAAGTTAATTTAATTACTCTTGATTTCTTCTCGTTCCTATTAATTGATTCTCATAATTTTTCTTGGTTCTTAATTATTCAATTGACAAAGTGATTTTGATATATTATTTTTACCGGATTTGTTTTTCATAGCCTATGCTTGCTCTTTGAAGTTTTGATAGGTTATTGTTAGATAACAAGTTTCATAGTATATGCTTGTCTCGTTGATTGATATATCTTATTTGTGAAGAAAAGAGGATTGATTTTAGGGCGAGTTGATATTAATTGTGATTGGTTAACGGATTAGGATTCCTAGGTTTTCCATATTATTTGATAATCTTTGTTAATTAGTTTAATTAGGTTAATTAAAACTCATCTCAAACCTATTTGTCTAGTTCGCCTGATTTAATTATTAGGGTTTTGAAAATTCATAGTCCATGTGGATCGACCTGTATTTGCTACAATTAACCACTATGTGCTTGCAGTTATTTTACACACCAAGTTTTTGGCGCCGCTGCCGGGGACAATTGGTATTTTTCACTCCTTGATATTAATTCTTCGGATTAGTTTCTTGTTTTCGTTTGTTTTTTTTTAGGGAATAGTGAAGCGGAGAAAAGCTTGGACAAGAAGATCGCTGGAAGGCCTCGCTGTCTCTTTTGAAATTTTTGAAAGCGCTTTTCGGTATTCCGTATCACCTCTCTCTATTTTTTTTTCTTTATTATTATTGAAAAAACACAAAAAAAAAAATTAAAAAAAACCCAAAAATATTAGTTAGTTAATTGTTTGTTAAACCAATTTGCTGCATCATTCATTCTGTCACATAGGATCACATCATCTAGATTTCTTTATTGTATTTATTACTTTCCATCTTATAAAATTGTGGTGATTGCTGGAGGAAAGAGGTACGTACAATTTAGAATAGAACACGTAGTGTAGTGCATCCATAAGTGTTTATTTTCTTGTTCTTTGTGTGTTGCATCATTCAATCAATCTTAAGGGTGCCACCCAATTACAAGATAAGGTGAGGGATTTCATCACCCTTTCCTTGGCCCACAAATCACTAATTCGTTCATCTTGCATACCCTTTCCTTAATAAAATTAAGTAGACGTTGGCCCCTAGGATCTCGCGCTCAACTAGGAAGAGAATCTAGGAGGAACAAATCACTAAGTATTCTTTCGTTTGGTGTCTAGGCAAGCGTGACGCTTACCTGGCTAATTTGGATTGGTGTCTAGAAAGGTGTTTAGCCTCTTGGCAATGCTTGCACCTACCTGGCCAGTCAGAACGAATGCTTTTTGAGTTGTGACTTTTAGTAGTATCTTATTGTTAGGAGCTAGGTCTAGATTTTTTTTTAGGTTAATATAGATTTTTCTTTTTAATTTTCAATTTTTTTAGGTGTTTACTTATAGCTCTTGTCTGCTACGTGCTTAATTGTTTACTTCTCTTGTATGCAAAGTGCTTGGGTTCGAGACACTACATCTAGATTAGTAAGACAAACCAATCTGTCATCTCCTAAAGTAGTAAGGCAACTTGAGTTCTCTTCACCCACTAGAATTGAGTCAAAAGAATTAGAAGTTCAACCCGTAGTCATGGCTGTTTCACTTAAAGACCGTTGTTACCCCGCTCGTACCGCTCAACCCTCATGCATAGTCTTACCCGCAGTAACCGCGAATAACTTTGAAATCAAACATCACAACATTAGCATGTTACCTAGGTTTGCTGGGGTAGAGGGAGAGGATCCATATCTTTTCATTCGAGAGTTTGAGGAAGTGTGTGCATTGCAGAAACTTCAACAATTGAGTGAGGATTCCATTAGGCTCAGGCTTATTAATTTTGCTTTGAAAGAAGATGCTAAACAGTGGTTGTATAGTCTACCCGTTAATTCTATTTCCACATGGGAGGGATTTGTTGCTATTTTTCTTAAAAAATATTTTCCAAACCATAAGGCAAACAGACTTAGGAATGAAATCAATCAATTTCAACAAAATCGGAATGAGTCTTTTTGGAAATATTTTGATAGATTTAAAAAGTTGTTGTCTAAATGTCCTCAACATGGTATATAAAAATGGAGACTTTGCAAAATTCTTTATGAAGCCTTAGATAGCCAAACCACTGCTTTGTTAGAGTCTATGTGTAATGGTAAGTTTATGGACAAGGATGAGGATGAAGCTTGGCAATTTTTTGACGAGTTAGCTGAAAGAACAATGTTGTGGGAGTCAACTAGGGAACCTAATCAGGAAGCTGAAAAATCTAACTCATCTAAGGGCTTACACACAGTTGGTAATTCTATTGCAACCGAAGCTAAGTTAGCTACACTCACTAGACGTCTAGAAGCCTTAGAAACCAGCAGTGCGTCCTCTCAAATGTCTCTCTGTGCAAACTGTAGTTCTCCTAATCATGTGGTAGAGAATTGCCCTGAAATTGAACAAGTCAATGCCATGTTTCAACCTAGAGTTAGGAATGATCCTTATGCACCCACATACAATCCTGGTTGGAAGAGTCACCCAAATTTCTCATGGAATCAAGGTCAATACAATCAGTATAATCAAAATCCTCAACCTACTTTTCAAAAGCCCAATCCTGGTCCATACCCAACTCAAAATCCTAATTCATATCCACCTCAAAATCTTGGTCATTATCCAAACTCAATCCCCATGAATCCTCCTGGTTTTAGTGAATCTGATAAGAAATTGAATTCTATTGAAAAGAGTATGGAGGCATTACTCAAATCTCAACAATCTTTCATGCAAGCTATGACCCAAGATAGGCAGTTACTAAATTCCAACACTCAAGCCATATCTAAGCTAGAGGTCCAAGTCAGTCAATTGGCAAACACAATCAGTGAGAGAGAGAAAAATAGATTTCCTAGTCAACCCGAGACAAATCCTAAATTTCATCCAAATCAAAAGTCTCATGAAAATGTAAATTCTGTTATCTCTCTAAGGTCTGGTAATCAATTCAACAATCATGCTGGTGTCAATACTCAAGAAGAAGATAAGCTAACATCTGAACCAAATCCTTTACTCTTGAATCCTAGTCTTAAGCAATCTTCAAATTCCGAGAGTTCTGAAGTAGATAAAGCTGATGAGTCATCACCATCCGATGAACCACCTTCGAAACCCCACTCTGATGTGTCTAATAAAAAAGTCTTTAAACTGAAAGCCCCGTTTCCTCAAAGACTCACTTCAAACAAACAATCTGCTCAGTTAGATAAGATTTTGGAAGTCTTTAAGCAAGTCAAGATTAACATTCCTCTTTTAGATGCGATTCAACAAGTTCCCTCTTATGCTAAGTGTCTAAAAGATTTATGAACCATAAAAGAACCACTCATGTTCCTAAGAAAGCTTTCCTAACATCTCATGTTAGTTCTATTTTGTCAAATCAAATCCCTGTAAAGTATAAGGATCCTGGTTGTCCTACCATCTCTTGTGTCATAGGTGATACTTTCATTGATAAAGCTTTACTCGATCTAGGAGCTAGTGTGAATCTTCTTCCATTATCTATCTATCAAGCCTTAGGTTTAGGTGAACTTAAGAAGACTAGTGTCACTCTTCAGTTAGCTGATCGTTCTGTTAAAACTCCTACAGGTATAGTGGAAGATGTGTTGATTAAGGTTGGTGATTTTGTCTTCCCCGTCGATTTTGTTGTTCTAGAACCGAACCAGTCAAAAATCTCAAAAATCAAATTCCCATAATTTTAGGAAGACCTTTTCTTGCCACGTCTAATGCCTTAATTAACTGTAGGAATGGTTTAATGAAGCTAACTTTTGGAAACATGACAATTGATCTCAACATTTTCAATGTAGGAAAACAACCCAATGACTATTTTGACCAACCCATAGAAATTAACATGATTGATGAGTTAGTTGATAATGAAGTCATGAATGTTGATGATGTGCTTAGCTTTTGTCAAAACTACTTTGGTCAAGAATGGGATGATACTTGTCATAAAAATGAGGTCAATGAAATGTTAGAGTCCACCATTCCTAGTTCCAGCCAAGAGTTAGAACCTTCTCCTTCGCCACTTTATGAAGCTAATGAATCAGTTGAGACAAGTCCACCAGAATTAGAACTCAAACCTCTTCCCGAAACTCTTAAGTATATGTTTCTAGGCCCTTCTGAGTCTTTCCCAGTCATAATTGCATCTGATCTGTCACCTTCTCAAGAGGAAGAACTCTTACTTGTACTTAGAGAGAATAAGGAAGCCATAGGGTGGAGCATATCCGATATCAAGGGAATTAGCCCTGCCATTGTCCAACATAGGATTCACTTAGTTGATGATGCTAAACCAGTTAGGGAGCCACAAAGGAGGTTAAACCCGACTCTTAAGGAAGTTGTTAGGAAGGAAATCCTTAAATGTCTAGATAATGGAATCATCTATCCTATATCTGATAGTTCTTGGGTCAGTCCTGTTCAAGTAGTGCCTAAAAAGTCAGGGATCACTGTAGTTGTCAATGAGGATGATGAACTAGTTCCCACTCGTGTGCAATCTGGTTGGAGAATGTGTATTGATTATAGGAAACTAAATGTTGCCACTAGAAAAGATCATTTTCCTCTACCCTTCATTGATCAAATCTTAGAAAGGTTAGCAGGTCACTCATACTATTGCTTTCTAGATGGTTTTTCTGGTTATTTTCAAATTCCCATTGCTCCTGTGGATCAAGAAAAGACCACCTTCACTTGTCCATTTGGAACCTTTGCCTATCGTCATTTAGCTTTTGGTCTAACCACTGCCCCTGCCACCTTTCAAAGATGTATGATGAGCATTTTCTCTGACATGGTAGGAGAATTCCTAGAAATCTTTATAGATGACTTTTCCATCTTTGGTTATTCTTTTCATCAGTGTCTTCATCATCTTGACTTAGTTTTAAAACGATGTAAAGAAACAAACCTTGTTCTTAATTGGGAAAAGTGTCATTTCATGGTTAAAGAAGGAATTGTTCTTGGTCATAAAATTTCGTCAAAGGGAATTGAAGTTGATAAATCTAAAATTGATCTCATTGCTAATCTACCTCCACCAAAATCTATCAAAGAAATTCGTTCCTTTTTAGGGCATGCTGGTTTTTATAGGCGTTTCATTAAAGGTTTTAGCAAAAAGGCTAGGCCATTGACCAATCTTCTTTCTAAGGACATAAAATTTGAATTCTCTAATGAATGTCTTCAATCATTTGATCATCTTAAGAAAGAATTGACCTCAGCCCCTATCATTCAGTCCCCTGATTGGAATCAACCTTTTGAGCTTATGTGTGACGCGTCTGATTATGCCGTAGGAGCAGTTTTGGGACAAAGAATTAATAAGATACCTCATGTCATATACTATGCTAGTAAGACTCTAAATGATGCTCAACTCAACTACTCCACCACTGAAAAAGAACTTCTAGCTGTTGTTTTTGCTCTTGAAAAGTTCAGGTCGTATCTTATAGGTTCTAAAATCATTGTTTACACAGACCACTCTGCTCTTAGATATCTCTTCACTAAGAAAGACTCAAAAGCCCGATTAATTAGGTGGGTGTTGTTGCTCCAAGAGTTTGACCTAGAAATTAGGGATAAGAAGGGTTCTGAAAATGTTGTTGCCGATCATCTTTCCCGTCTAATAGTGGAGTCCACCATTGATATGCCTTTGAATGAGTCTTTTCCTGATGAGCACCTTCTTTCCATATCTACCACTCCTTGGTTTGCTGATATTGTTAACTACCTTGTCACTGGTGATATTCCTTCTCATTGGTCTAAGCAAGATAAATCCAAATTTCTCTCACAAGTCAAATACTTCTTTTGGGATGATCCCTATCTTTTTAAGTATTGTTCGGACCAAATCATTAGGAGGTGTGTTCCAAACCATGAGTTTAGAAGTATACTTTCCTTTTGTCATGATCAGGCTTGTGGAGGTCACTTTAGTGCTAAAAAGACTGCTGCTAAAATACTTCAATCTGGTTTCTACTGGCCCAATCTGTTTAAAGATTCTGCTGAATTTCGTGCCACTTGTAGTAGGTGTCAACATTTAGGAAAGATCACTAGAAGAAACATGATGCCAATGAATCCAATCTTAGTTATTGAGATCTTTGATGTTTGGGGAATAGATTTTATGGGTCCCTTTCCTAACTCTTTTGGTAACCTCTACATTCTCTTAGCGGTTGATTATGTCTCTAAATGGGTCGAAGCCATACCAACTAAGTCTAATGATAACAAGGTAGTTCTTAAGTTCTTAAAGGAGAATATCTTTTCTAGATTTGGTACGCCTAGAGCTATAATTAGTGACCAAGGTAAGCATTTCAAAAACCATCAGTTTGAGTCTCTTTTAAGGAAGTATTCCATCACTCATAAGATAGCCACACCTTACCATCCTCAAACTAGTGGTCAAGTTGAGGTCTCTAATAGGCAGATTAAACAAATTCTAGAGAAAACTGTCAATTCAAATAGGAAAGATTGGTCTGTTAAGTTGATAAATGCACTTTGGGCTTATCGCACTGCTTTTAAGACTATTTTGGGTATGTCTCCTTATAGGATTGTGTTTGGTAAAGCATGTCATCTTCCCGTTGAACTTGAACATAGAGCTTTTTGGGCCATTAAAGAGTTGAATTTTGATTTACCCACTGCTGGTAGTCATAGGAAGTTACAACTGTCTGAGTTAGAAGAAATCAGGAATGATGCCTATGAAAATGCTAAGATTTATAAGGAAAGAATTAAAATTTTGCATGATAAATCTATTTTGAGAAAATCTTTTTCTCCTGGTCAAAAAGTTCTTTTATACAACTCTAGGCTGCATTTATTTCCTGGCAAATTGAGATCTAGATGGGAGGGCCCATATGTTGTTAAAGTTGTTTTTCCTCATGGTGCTATTGAAATTGAAAATCCTAAAACTGGTGAAACATTTAAAGTTAATGGTCAACGCCTTAAACCATTTTTAGAACTGCCAGTTGATTATGAGGAGGAGGTGATCCACCTCCTTGATGCGTGACTCAAGTAAGTTACCTTGTTGTACATAGTAGTTAGTTCTATTCCTCCGTCTTGCCCTTATCAAGTATTCTCGTCCTTTTACTTTTTTCTCTCATTTGCATACATTGAGGACAATGCATGATTTAGGTATGGGGGAGGGATTTAGTAGTATTATTTTTTAAAAAAAACCCAAAAAAATTGAAAAATGGAAAAAATCAAAAATAATTCTAGCCTTTTGAATTTATTACTTGTTAAAAGTTGGCTTGATGCACCCTTACATGCTATAGTACTCTTGTGTTTCTGAAGCTTTTGATTGAGAAGTGATTTGCTAAGTTCTTGTGCACACACATCCACTAGTGAGTTGAAACTAGTCGACTTATTGAATGTTGTAAGTAATTAAAAGGACATGAATATGTGCAAGAAGATTTGGTTTCCATGCTTTGAGTACAAGTAGGTGCATTAAAGAGACTTTTTCTTGGGATTGATTATGTTTTGCCACCAAGTGAGATTTTGAGCCTATATGCATATCTTTTGCATTTTATATTCGTTTGCTTGAGTGTCCACATGTTGTTTGCATTGCTAGCACTTGTTTGAGACCTTTCTTGAAATGCATGACATTATTTGATGATAAGATGATAAAGGCGTTTAGGAATAACCAATTATTATCCAAATTACCACACCCTTTATATATGATCAATTAGTTACCCCTTTGAGCTTAATCCTATTTTTTCGGTGACACACCACATTACTTGCCTAGACCTTTTTGTTATGCAGCCTAACGTATACTTGATCCCAATTGTCAAAGGCTAGTAGGAAGTTGAGGGAGTAATAAGGTGTGTGAGATGGGGTTTACTTTTGTTCATTACTTTTTGGGAAATATTGGGTTTTGTTGCTTACTTGTCAGTCGTTATTCAATAAATTCTTGAAGAAGGATTGTGGTTTCTTATATATTTATATTATCTATCTTAGCTCTCCAAGAAAAAAAAAAGAAAAAAAAGAAAGAAAAAAAAGAGAAAAAAAATTTGAAAAAAAAAATTCATATGAGAGCATACTTATGTTTATGTGTTTTGTGCGATCCTTCTTCATTCGACTAGTCAAGCAGTTTGTTGGAAGAAAATTAGAAATCCATGTATGGGGAGGATGTATGGTGTTGTGTACGATTTATTATGGTTTCTACTAGCTTTTGACACTTCACCTTATTTGGCCTTACTTGACATACCTTGTCCCTAGCCCCATTACAACCCAAATAAAAGACCTTTTGATTATCGTCATTAATGTATGTTGTGTTAAAGTTAGATTGATACCAAATGTCAAGCATGCTTATTATTTTGTTGGAATGGAGTGATACACTTACCCTTGTTCTTGAGTGAATATTCTTTTGTGAGTGAAAGGTGAGTTATTGCTTGTTTTGTGCATAGGAGATCCCAAGTTTTGACTCTAAGGTGTACTCTTGTGGGCTTAGCATGGTTACCAACTCATTTTTACACTTGACGTGGACTTCTAATGACCTCTACATATTTCTTTGAGTAGACTATATGAATACTTGCACCTTACACACCAAGACATTGCAAATTCACTTTGATTTCATAAGTTGATGTAGCATGAGATGACTTGTATGTGTGGTGTTGCATTGAGCACTTTTACATGAGCTAGATGGATTTTGTGGGTACATTCACTATAGGCCCTCACGAGACCTCACTCGTCCACTAGGGCTGCCTAGGGGTTTAAAGGGCTTGTTGCATATGCCAAATGCAACCGTGATCACCTACGGAAGTGGTATTATATATTAGATAGTATTTTATTATATATTTTTCTCGAGGACGAGCAAAAGATAGGTATGGGGGCATTTGATAGGTCCATAATTAATCATATTTTTAATACATATTTTATGTCCGTTTTCGTAATTTTATTAATTAATAAATTGTTTTATTTTGTTTTGTATGAAAATAAATAAAAACAAATTTCAAGCAGGAAAAGGTGCAAAAAGGGAAAGGAGGTGGAAAATACTTGAAGTCAAGGAAACTGGAGGGAAAATCGATTACTTATCGGAGAAGAAAAGGAAATTGAAGAAATTATATTCAAGATTGGATTGTAATCAAAGGGGCCAAACCCAATATTTTCTCCTATATATATGGCCTTATCTCTTGTATTTGAGACACCACTTTAGACACCAATTTAGATAGCTATAATTTTATTGCCTGTATGTGACATATTCTTTTGCTTCGTATTATTAATATATTATTCGTTCTTGTTTTCTTCCCTGCATCCTTTGCGTTCAATTGTTTCAAACTCCTGCCTACCTAGTTTATATTCAATATATGCATGCTTATTTAATTAGTTATTTGATTATTAGTTAATTAAATAATCATCTGCCATTAACGTGAATTAAGGTTAAAGTTGTTTGAATTGTCCAGGTAATTGATTATAATAATATTAGTATACATTATCTTATTTAATCATGGTAATTATTTGTTTTCAATATGTTTGTTTCGTTTATTATCTAAATATGAGTAGCTAATTTTCTTGCCCTAGGATGAAGATGAAGTTAATTTAATTACTCTTGATTTCTTCTCGTTCCTATTAATTGATTCTCATAATTTTTCTTGGTTCTTAATTATTCAATTGACAAAGTGATTTTGATATATTATTGTTACCGGATTTGTTTTTCATAGCCTATGCTTGCTCTTTGAAGTTTTGATAGGTTATTGTTAGATAACAAGTTTCATAGTATATGCTTGTCTCGTTGATTGATATATCTTATTTGTGAAGAAAAGAGGATTGATTTTAGGGCGAGTTGATATTAATTGTGATTGATTAACGGATTCGGATTCCTAGGTTTTCCATATTATTTGATAATCTTTGTTAATTAGTTTAATTAGGTTAATTAAAACTCATCTCAAACCTATTTGTCTAGTTCGCCCGATTTAATTATTAGGGTTTTGAAAATTCATAGTCTCTGTGGATCGACCTGTATTTGCTACAATTAACCACTGTGCGCTTGTAGTTATTTTACACACCAAGTTACCAATTTGCTTCTCTTCTTCAGCCTTGTCTTCTTTGAACTTTTCAAAAGAATCGGATTTATTCTTCATAAGATATACATATCCATATCTACTGAAATCATCAGTAAATGTTATGAAGTAGTAGTTGCCTCCTCTAGCCATCACACGCATTGGGCCACATACATCACTATGTATTAGCTCCAGACGTTCAGTGGCCCTTTGACCCTTACCAGTGAAAGGGGAATTAGTCATCTTACCAAGCAAACAAGATTCGCATTCTTGGTATGATTCAAAATCAAACTTATCCAAGTATCCATCCTTATGTAATTTGGATATGCGTTTCTCATTTATATGGCCTAGACGACAATGCCAGAGGTATGTTTGATTTGAGTCATTGACTTTAAGTCATTTGTTTTCTATATTACAGACAGGATTATCTAAATCAAGAACATATAAACCATTAAACAAACGCGCAGCACCATAGGTCAAATCATTCAAAGCAAAAGAGCAATTGTTGTTCTTTATTGTAAACGAAAAACCTTTCTTATCCAAACAAGAAACAGAAATAATGTTTCAGCGAATCGTAGGCACGTAAAAACAGTCTTCTAGTTCTAAAACAAGCCCAGAGGGCAAAGATAAATAATAAGTCCCTACAGCTAAAGCACCAACTCTTGCTCCATTGCCTACTCGTAGGTCCACTTCTCCCTTAGCCAAAGTCCTACTTCTCTGCAGTTCCTGCACATTTGTACAAATGTGAGAAGCACATCCAGTATCCAATA
This sequence comes from Saposhnikovia divaricata, assembly GCA_036435485.1. Classification (NCBI taxonomy): domain Eukaryota; kingdom Viridiplantae; phylum Streptophyta; class Magnoliopsida; order Apiales; family Apiaceae; genus Saposhnikovia; species Saposhnikovia divaricata. The sequence goes on from JAZHRN010000131.1 coordinate 22,708,908, forward strand.
CCCAAGATGTAGAAATAGACAGATTGACTTCTATAACATAAATACCTGATCCAGAAATCTGAACAGCCTTCATTTTCTTCAGATCCTCCAAGTAAATTGGACAGTTTCTCTTCCAGCGACCAGTTTTCTTATAGTAGTGACATTCACCCTTAGCAACCCCACCTTTAGGCTTTAAAACTTGATTGGGACCTGACTTTGGCTTGGGTGTAGAATCAGATCCAGTCTTCTTCTTACCCTTCCACTTGCCTTTCCCCTTGGCCTTACCTTTATTGCCCACCATCAGTATGAGAGCGGGTTCAGCTGTCTTCATGTTGGTCTCATATGTTCTCAACATATGCAACAATTCAGTAGGTGTTTTGTCAAATTCATTGATATTGTAGTTCACAACAAACTGAGTGAATTTTTTGTTCAAAGAATTCATGATTAGGTCAATACCAGTTTCCGCAGCTATCGGGAAACCCAAAGTAGCAAGGTACTCAATGTAACCAATCATCTTCAGAACATGTGGGTCAATTGGTTCACTTGCCCCTTGTTTGCAATTAAAGAGTGACTTACTCGTGTTGAACCTTTCTTGATGAGTTTGGCTTGCAAACATGCTTTGCAAGTGCTCATTGATAGTATATGCATCCATATGCACATGCTGTCTTTGAAGCTCAGCACTCATAGTTGCCAACATAAGACATGCAACATCATTTGCATCATTCTCATCTTTTGTGTGGGCCCCTATTTCCTCAGCAGTAGCGCCCTCAGGAAGGGGACCTAGCGGAGGGATATCAATGCAATGAAGCTTACGCTCCTGCCTAAGGACAATCCTCAAATTCCTCTGCCAGTCTAGGAAGTTGTTTCTTCCTGTCAGCTTGTCCTTCTCAAGGACTGATCGTACGGATAGTGTGTTTGTGTTGTTTGCTATTACTTGGTATCTACAATGATAAAAGCACAAAATAAACATTAGATTGTCTGAGTTATAAATTATTATGTTCAAATGATTATAATATATTCATAATATATCTCCCACTATTTTTATCAAATTAATAGCCCTTACTATTAATTCGGAAAGAATATCCCATAAATCTTTCTAGTGAGCCAAGATCCATATTTCGTCATGTCCTAAGTCAACCACTGGTAGTCCTTAAAACATGATTATTTAGGTAGACAACAGTTGTCAATTATATCATATATAATTCTTGGATAGTTTGGTGAACAACGATTGATCTTATCTATCTAATAGATTTTTAACCAAACTCTATGCTTCTAGGTTCATAATAGTTGAATATAACCGTTTATTTTCACCTTATTATGACAACTCAGTTAGGTTAGACGCAATGATACAACGGCCGAATATAACCGTTTATATTCGTCGCATCTCACCACGATAGATAAGAGTCCCCTGCCACTGACAGCCCTTCCCCTTATCAATCTAGGATCCGATGAGTGTTCATTCATTGCAAAGCATCTGATTTAAAAATTAGTATTTTGTTAAGGGGTTTAGAAAATTTATAACGATCATGATCACATCATAAAGAGATCCTCAAATTTTCCTTGAACCAAATATTTCAAATTGACATCTTAAATTGTTCATTTCCCAGGTAGATGGAGGATCCCAATGGTCACACTTAATACCCATTAACCTTACGAATACGCATATCCGCTTTTGTCAGAAAATCCCAATTTTGGATATCAAAAATCCATATTTAATTCCGTGTTTTAAAAATCCATATTTCATAAACACAAGAATCTCATGATCGTTTGTTAATTTTAAAATCTTGAAACGTTACAGATTTTATCTTGTTTAGCATGGCATGGGTGACGTATTTAATACATGCATACATCATTAATCTAATTAAAGCATGCATCTTCTACTCTACACATACATTCCATACATCATATGTAAAGTGCGTAAAGTAAACATGATTGGTTATGGCCTTTATCCTATATGATCCTTTCAAGCTAATGAAAGGATCAAGGTTAATCTATGGTGGAATAAACATAAATACAATTACATGTCTTCATTCTTCTTGTCTTCTTGATTGCTCCTCCTCTTGGACCATCCTTCAATCTTCAATTACATTACATTGAATAATTGAATACAATCTACACTAAAGTACTTACAAAATAAAACTCGAGTTACATTCGAGATTTAACAATTACAAGAATGAAGAAAACGACATGCAAGTCGTGTTTATTAAAACCAAAAACCATAAACCAAAACCATTAATCTAAGGGTCTTAAGGCCATAACCATCACCATGCTCACGTAATCACATTATACATCAATACACATTAATACATATCATATCCAATATGATCTTATAAGTTATAACTCATAAAACAGTTTTCAGAAAATCAAAAACAATTTTTCGAAAATTCTGAAAAACTTTGCAAGGCCTTTTGAAGGCCTAAACAGCCTCAAAAGGCCTAAAAGCAACATAGGTCACAGCAAAGCTAGTAAGTTTTACTCGTGGCGATTTTCCCTTTCCGAAAAGGTATTTTGCGTCCAATTCTGAGTTCGTGAACTCAAAATAATTTTCAATCCTACTAGTGCTCTAATGCGTCACTGCGCAAAACTGTCTAATGCGTCACTACGCATAAACTGTTGCACTAGCCATGAAAAACCAGAAATCAATCAGAAACCCGATCAGAACAATTCCGATCATAATTCTGATCACTTCTCCTTATCCTCATCACGTATCACATACATATATATTATCATATAGTCATCTAGTAGCAGTTTAAAGCATAACAGATCATTATACATGCGATATAAAAGTTTATAATCGACATATATCAAAACCAAAACATGGCAGATTCACTAAACATGCATATATGCATCATATACAGTAAACATGTAACCAAATCAGTCCCTTATACACGTAGCTCTGATACCACTGTTGGGTTTGAGGGCAAAAACGCAGCGGATATAAAGCGTAAAACAAAAGAAAAGCGAAACCCAAACCTAGGATCCATGTATAAGTTGTGACTGATTATGGAGAAACGAAATCACACCAGTTAAGAGCTTTACGACGTATGAAAGATGGAGGTCCTAAATTGCAATCACCACACAGCCCTTGCGTCAAGATCCGTGTCTCTAAATCGTCCACACGAACGTTCGATCGTCCAACAATCCAAGGAGCAGGTACTAGCCAAATAACCGCCTTCTCTCTCTCTATCTTTTCTTTGATATTCGAGCAGCTAGGTTTTTCTTAAAAACGAATTTATAAGAATCATGCCCTAAAACTATACATCATTATGTATATATAGGGTGAGAGATCGGGCCTAACCCTAATCAGCTTGGGCTTCTACTAAACCAAACTGATTTAGGTTTTTAATGAATTAAATTTGAAATATAATTTAATTAACTAAGTCCAACTCATTTAATTAAATAACCAATTTCGAATATATAATCATTTAATTAAAAAAAATGAAATCTGATTCCAAAATCAAATTCGAATTTTTAATTATTTAATTTAAATATGGTATTTAAATTAAAACTCTTTTTAAAACGTTCTAAGTGTGTAACCCTTTAGGTTATTATTACGTTGGCAATAATTTTAATATCCAATAATAAAATTATAAACAATGAGCGGCATCTAGTAATACATCATTGCTACCCAAGTAATAATAATAATTGGTGATCCAATTAAACCTTTCGTGATAAATGTTTCCGTGTAATATAATCCCTTTAACCAAATATTATAGATTAAATTCCTCTTCAACATTTAATCCGGGTTTACTTGATCCATGAGTAGACTATTAAAAACAAATAATTATTTGAGCACGGCCATGCATTTTATAATCTCACTCAATCAAGAGGCCAATAATATCTCTCCTAATTATAGGAGGGTTAAATCCTTTATCTATCATTCATATTTCACATACGACTCATGATATACCCGATGTCCACTTTTATCATCACCCGGTCAAAGGTAACTTGTAATGTAGTCAAAGTATATTATTCCTCGTATAGAAATATAATGATCTCAAGTCAAAGGATCATTACACCATTATCACTGTGAGTCTTTCTTATGACTTTATTAAACATGAAGAATCTCACTGTGGGTCTGTCCAGTACCATGTACTCCTACATGTACCTATGTATTGAATTTAGTATCTCCATACTTATAACCAATGAGATGTGGTTATCTGTCAAACAACATACTAATCTATTTATGTATTATTATTGTCCTATATATAATAATACTCGACTAGGGACCTTTAAGAATATGATATATTATATAATCTCAAGTTCAAGTCATGTACTTAAACTATACAATGTCTATCATGATTCTAAGGACATTTATTATGCTAACAAATATATCGCAGTAATTAAAGTCATAATAAATACGTTTATTGAATAATCAAATGACATTTTATTAAAGGAAACAATGTATTGCCTCTAGGGCACCTACACTAACAGAAATTATGACCTGCTGGATCCATCCGTCTCCCTGGTCCTTCTGTTCGTTTGCAGCATTTGCGGCATTTGCATTTGCAGAATTAGCAGCTTTGGAGACCGTTTCTAGTGCAGAATTGGCAGCATTGGAGGCCTTTTCTCGTGCAGAAACAGGGGAATCTACGATAGGGTGTTGGGATATCATGAAAGTTAGAAATGGATAAAATTTACAAAAAAGTAATATAAAAGAAGATTCAACCGACTAATTTATTGAATATTGAATTTTTTTTTGATTTTTCCTACATTATAAAAATGATTCTTATATTTTAAGAGAATTTATAAAAATATTATAACGCCGTCGCGAAGCGCGGCATAGTAAACTAATTTATGTTAAAGGAAAATTTACTTTACTCAATTTAGTGTTTTGTACTTATAGAGAATGGAGCCAGGATGAAATTAAAAAAATAATAATAATTTTATATAATTATGTAATTGTATGAAATTGAAATTAATAACAAACAAATTTGATATCCTGGTATTCCATCATGATTTTTTTTTATTAATAAAGAGTATAAATATAAATTTAGACATAAGTAAAAAAATTGTCTAAGATTTAATTTTGTTATACATCGTTAAACCAACAAATATTTTGTTCATACCATACAATTAAACTTGAAGTCTTACACTTTCACTACATGCATTGACTGCTTGGATTTTATTTATTGAAAAAACAAGATTACACGAAGTAATCCAAACAAAGATCTTTATACATACGTTTACGTATCCCATTTATGCACGAGGGACCATGAAGATGTGTTGGTACCAAAATCGTAGAACCAGAAGTAAAAGCCATTAGTTTCAACATGATAATAGTAATCAGCATTATCAGGATTCGGAATCGTCGGTGGAATATAAAACCAGATACTTCTATCAAAAGCATGAAAAGCAGCATGTTTGTTTCCCCACCAATAGTCACAGTAGTATAGAGTGGTTTCCCAAAAGTTCATACGAAAGCTCCATGTATAAAATTGGTTCGAAGTTAGGATATGGTATCCCAAATCATCATCTCCGGACCTGCAGTGAAGCAACAAGGAAGGTGAGTTCTTGGGAAGATGGCTGGTGATGTGAACATGAAGTTTTGAAAAACATGTTGAGAAAAGAAGAAAGGATACTACAATATAAATCGACAATGAAACTGAGTCTTTTGACATGCCTCTACTCATTGAACTCATAAACATTGTGTGTGCACATGTCTTTATGGCACCCTTATATGTACAAAGTGTATTAAATTGTTTGTAGTATTGTGGTAATAATATCTGGTTTCTTTAGTTATAGCTTCATCAAGAAATATGCATCCTTTACTTTTAAGGCATAAATGCAGATTTCCTATATACCCAAATGTTGTTTATAGTAGTCAATTAAGTTAAATATATTTTACCGAATCAGTAATGACCACATATTCTTGCTCCAGGTGTAACATTCTGCACTTTTCCGGAATGTTAGTTCGGGCCAAAATACAAAACAAAAATGTAATCTCGAAAATTCTAGCAGAAAATTATTACAATTCTATTACAAATTAAGTCACATAACACGTAAGCGCAGCTATCCAAAAATATTTGACAAGATCTACATAAAAAAATCCAACTAACAAGCTCTCCTTGAAAATCCAACGAACCGAACAAAACCTGAAATATTAAAAGAGTGAGCTAAAAGCCCAGCAAGCAAACTAACCAAACAAACCAGCAGGTCAAATCCAATAAATAAAATATAGCATAAATACGATAATCTTCAGAAAATTCATAACTTACGAAACAATTAACTTTTTAACCACCAGTCTAACTAAGGTCACTACAAACCGGTGACAGAAGTCACTATAAACCGGTGACGCGGTCCAGAATTTAGTATTGCGTCCCTCACTAAGGTATCAGAAATTGCACAACAGTGCCCCTAGAGAGGTATCAGAATTTAGTTCCGGAACTAAGCGCAAATACTAAGGGGTTCAGATCATAGACTCAACTGGGGTCTTAAAGCTCGTATATTCTTATAAAATTTAAAATCATACTATTCCAAAATTATTGCACTTGATCCAAATTTTCATATCGATTAAATAGAGCGAAAATATAATTAAACAAAATTTCAAAATTTAAAACATATAAATATAATTTGACATTTGCCAGAAAATTCGGATAGAAAACTTACCTCAATTATGCTACTAACCACTTAACATCGGAACCTAAATTGTTTATTTCTCTCAGAACAATCCTCTGCCTAGCCCTTTCTCATTTTTTTTTCCCTCTCGGTTTTGGAACAAATTGTGGATGTATACTATTTACAACAAAAGTAATCGCTTACTCTTAATTTACTAAAATGACATATTTTAATGACACCTTATAATTGCCTCTTAAATACACTCTATAATATTTATCAATCAAAGCTTATCAGTTACCAATTAAAAAATTACCTCTTTTTTTAATATATTTAGCATAAATCAAATTTTATATAATTAAAAGAATTTAGGATATTAGAGCATCTCCAAGAGGCTCTCTATTGTAGCTCTTAACTCAAAAAATAAGGAGAGAGAATAAAAATCAAGCTCCAAAAGACTCTTAGAGGCTCTTTAAAAAGTTAAGAGCTTCTTCTCTCTCCTCTATTTTAGGAGCAACTAGTAGCTCTTAACTTAATATTTTATGAGTAAAATAGTGGTTCTTCTCTCTCATCTATTGATTGTTTGTCCAAGTGGAATTGAAATATGAATAAAATATAAAGAGCCACAATAGAGAGTATTGTTGGAGTTGACACACAAATCAATGTAATAACTTGCTAAGAACTTAATTGTTTATAATAATATATTTAAGAGTGAACTAAGAGACTCTTGGTGATGCTCTTACACCAGGAGTAAACTCGTCGGTGCTACGACCAGAATCCTTTGAAATATTGAAGCGTAAAATGATTTTAATTTAAATGATATTTTGGGTAAATGATCAAACCATAATTCTAGTAGGATTGTATTATTAATTATACTAGTCGATAAATGAAGCACGGTTTGTGATCAATTATCTTTAAAAAAAATTGAATTTTTTAAATAAAATAATTTATTATATTCTTTCGACTAAATAATTTAATAACAATTACTTATTTTGATATTATTATTTTAAAAGAACACATGTTTCATTTGACCATAATTTAATTATCAATAATATTTATATGGTCTGGATCAAGAGAAACAAACACTAAAAGAGAACTGAAGAACCATTATTAGTCATCGAATTACTTCTAAATCAATAAATTGTCAATCAAATATGAATTGTCATTAAATTATATATTTTGTATTTTTGGACAATTTTGCCCCTGATCTATATATAATTATATATATTATTATGAAATTTCTTAGTTTCTCCGTTTAAGGAACCTGCAAGGAACATGACCCAATATTTATAATTCATTATAATATATGTTAACCGTCATAAAAGTATAGATTTTCGGTAATATAAGAGTAGGTATATTATTAATTGTATTTATTATTAATCTATTATAGATATTTTTTAAATATTAATTAATAGAATCCTAATTTGTATATAATACTATATTATCGACTTTTATTTCATTTTATAGTTAATAGACTCGTAGTATAAAACTTCTCTATTAAATTAAATTTATATTTAATATTATTATTTTAATTAATTGAATTTATATAACTTCATTATGTTAATATAAGAGTAGCTATATTATTGATTGCATTTATTATTAATATGTTATAGATACTTTTTAAATATTAGTTAATGGAGTCCTAAATTGTATATAATATAATACTATATTCTCAACCTTTATTTCATTTTTTAGTTAATAGACTCGTAGTATAAAATTTCGTTATTAAATTTATATTTAATATTATTAAATTAATTAATTAAATTAGTTTAATATTTAGTGGCATACCGCGGCAAGGCATCTATACTATACTATATTATAATAAGCGAAAGGGAGTATAATTTGTAGTTTGGTTATCCCCTCATTTTTTTGTTATCCCTTGTTTACAATCTTTAGATCTTCAACTCAAATAGATCATAACCGTTAGATACAACAATACTCTAAAAGTTGGAGGTCTGAGGTTCTAATCACGCCAACATTTTAATATAAAATTAATACTAGATTATGTTATATAGAAAGGTTGAAGGTTCGATTCCCACCAACATATTAATTTAGATTTAATATTAAAAATTATTTATATACAAATGTCTAAAATTTGAATTCTCCCAACATATTAAAAGTAATGTTTATAATATTATATATAGTAAATTATAATTAAAACTAAAAAATTTAAAAGTAACCCGTGCTTTTTAATAAAGAGTATAGATAATTAATGTTTAAATTTTTTATAAGAGAAAATAACTAAAAGCGGGTTGAATATGTATTATGCCTTACTACGTTTAATTTTATATTTTTACCAAGTTGTGGGTGATTGTTACTAACTAGACAATCTGAATGCTGTGATTACAATTTACAGAATTACAATTTACAGAGTATGTTACCTAGGCCAGATGATGCAATGCTGCAGTGAATTGTATATGCAGTGATGGACTACAGATATTCTAGCTTTGATCCGTAGCGATCATCAGAAGATTTAGATGGTGGTGTGTGTGTGTATTATTTTGTAACCCTTTTTCCGTTGGCCTCTCCTCTCTATATATAGCCCATTTATTGGCCACGTGTTTTCTTTCTGTTCCTCCGTTATGCCCCCGCCGTTGATCTCATGGAAGTAGGATAGCCAATGAGCTGGAGCTGTCAGGCCAGCTGTTCGTTTGGTAGGGGTAGAATAGGTGACGGGGTGAAGCTAAGGGGTTATGCGTCGGGACAGGTGGATAAAGGTCGGACACATGTCTGAGGACTCGCCATTGGGATCTACGCCCATATGGTCGACCTTAAGCCGTAGCCCCGTAGGGGCGCTACGGTTGTAGCTGGTCTGGGGTGTCGTTCTTTTGGCTTCGGCCTGAGCCGTAGGGCTGGGATTATTTTGTCCATCATTTGCCCCACGAGAGATAGGGTTTTCTTTAGGAAACCGTTTTCTCTTGTTGAGCTCTGCTTCTTAGTCGGAAAAGGCGGGAAAATTTTTTCCACGTAATGGTGACGTGGGGGACCCACGGCCGAATGCGGTTATCGAAGTAATGGTGGACCCCTACTTTTGTTTCAACCTTTCCTAGAAAACAGGGTCCGTTTGATTTATTGGGTAGTTATACACACTGTGGGTTATTTCTATACACGTGTCTAACCCAATTTTTACATATAAATCTCTTCACATCTTTCTAACTTCTCTTCATCCCATTTTTCTTAAGTGATCAAGTTGTCCGAAAAGATATCACGAGGAGTGCTTAGCAAGAGTGAAAACAGGTACGCCCTTTATTTCTTTCTCTTTTTTTTTTTCTTCAATATATATGCATTTCTCCTTGTTTCAGTAGTATAGAGGGGGAAAGGATTCGGTTGTCACTTTCGATTTGGGTTTGCGATTTTTTTTCTTTTTTTTTTTTTTTTTTCTTTGGGGATTCTTTAGACTGAGTAATCGTTAGATTAAGGTTTTTAGTGATTCCCATTTCTGTGATTCTTCTTGTTTAGTGAAGAGATGACCAAGAGAAAGAGAGACACGGGTATCCAGGAGGATGAGAGCGCTACAGATTCAGACAATGAGCGGTTATCTGGATCTGGGGACATAGGGGGTTTTGTGAGCTGGACTGAAACTTCCAGCCCAAGTGAGGGGTCTTCCACGGAGGGCAGTTCGGATAGACCTCTGGCATGGAGGATCCCTGCTGGGAAGTCGGTTGTCGTTCAGAAGAAACCTAGGGAGGTTATGGCGATAGGGGGTATGAAAAAGGGATTTCTGAATAAGGGAAAGTCGCCTAAGGGGAAGGAGAAGGTAACCAAGGGTGCCGAGACACCACAAGTGGGAAAGGGGTCTCTAGTGGGTATTGCTAAGGATAAGGGCAAGAAGAAGATAGTTAAAGAGCTTAGGATTCCCACTAGAAGTTGTCTCGGTTCGGAAAAGGGATGGTTAGACACTACAGATAAATTCGTGAACACCCCTCCGGACTTTGATAGGAAACTCTATTTCAAGGTCTATGGGAAAGGATGTTATCACAGAGCAGGGGAGGCGAAAATCCCTGACGACGTTCTTAAGGGTCAACTGGGGAGTTTGGAATACATTAACAAACGGTGCACCTTTGATAGGGACTATTTGTGGGCGGTGAGGTATGCTTTTCAGATTCCCGAGGAGTATGAGATAAGGATGCCGGAGGAGGGTGAATTTATATACCATCGAGGAGGCGATCTATGGGTGGGGATTCCTTTAGAGCATTTCAGGGCAGGACTGCGGTTGCCGATGCACAGATTCTTTCATACTCTCCTGAAAGATTTGAGGTTGGGTTTGGGTCAGTTGGGTCCTAACTCTATTAGGAAAATTTGCGCCTTCATTGCTAGATGTACGGAGTTGGGGAGGGAACCTACCCTCTCCTTGTTTTGGTCTCTGCATAAGTTGCAAGCTTCCCGGACGTACGTTCCCCTGTTTGAGCTTCATTGGAAAGAGGGCAAAGCCTTAGGGGGATCGTTGGTGGAGGGTCCTTCTACCAACAAGGGCTGGCACGGGGAGTTTGTCTTTGTCCGAGGGGGGGATTTGGGGTATCTCCCGGAGTATCGTAAGAATGATGGGGTCACAGGGGCTGTCCGAAGGGTTGAACACTTGCAACCCGAAGAAATGGGGGAAGCCATAAAATTTGCAGGGGAAAAAGCTGAGGGTTTGTGGAAAGACAAGACTTTCTTTAATGTTTCTTTCTTGATTGAGCATAATCGTGAGGATCTAACTGGCTTTGTTCTTTTGTTATCTGTTGAATACGATTTAGGGATTCACTTATGAATTTCTTTTGAATTATTCTTTGGTGTTTTGCTTTTGTCGATTATTTTCTGACTTTATCTGATTAAACTTTTCTTTCTTATTTCCTCTTAGTTCTGCTGGAGGACCTTCCTATTCGCCCAGGCATGAATAAGAGTCGAATTCTTTTCTTGGCTCAAAAACGGGCCTTAGCGAAGAATAGTGAAAGTAAACAGAGTGAAGGGGACAGTACTCAAGTGGCTGAAGCGTCCGTAGGGAACGTTGGTGTTGCCGTGGATGCGAACGTTCAAGCGGAGGCTACGGTTACTGTGCCAGTGACCAAGTCTGGAAAGAGGAGTTCAGAGTCGGGCCAGCTGGTCCTAAGAAAGAAACAGAAGGTCAGTGGGGCTGGGCTTGATTCCAGAGACGGACCCAACAGCGACAGTGAGGTTGAGGAAGTCCTCCCTACGCATATCCGAGAATCTAGGGGGATTCCTACAGAATTGGTGGCAGGCGCTTCTGGATCAGGGCAATTCGAAGGGGTGAAACGTGTCCTTTCCATCGGAGGGGTCGAAGGGTACACTATGATCCGCTTCCGGACCGGTGAAGGATGGCTTGGCGAAGAGGTCCAAGGAAAAGGTCCTTTGGGGGCCCTTGATGCCTTTTCTTTGTCTCCAGACAAAGCTCGGTTGGTAAGGATGGGCGATGAAGAGGTGTTGGGGAACGCAAAGGAAATGTTGGGGAAGGTAAGGTTTCTTTTTGAACTTCTTCGTTTGATCCTTTTCGTTTCTTCTTATTTAGTTTTGTCGGTATTGTTATGATGACTTCTTCATCTGTCTTCCAGTTTGGAAGTTATTTCATGGATGCGATGGAGAGGATGCTTTACAATAAGCGTCAAGCGAGTTTAGAGTCTGAGAAGGCAAGCTTGGAGAGGAAGGCTAAGACAGAGGCTTGGGGAACGGCTGAAAAGGTTAAGGTCCAGTTGAATGGTGTGAGCCAGGAATTAAAAAGTGAGAGAAAAGCTCGTGGCGAGGTCATTAAACAGTTGGCCGACGCTCAAAGTCATCTGAAGACGGAGATGGGGACGTGTGCTAATCTACGACTCGAAATTGATTTGCTGAAGAAAGCTCTCATGGATAAGGAAACGGCTCTAAGTGAGATGACTAAAACCTTAGAGAAGGTGGAGCAAGAGGCTTGTATTACCTACGATGATTGCGTGAAAAGGTATAAGGAATCAGCCGCTTTCAGAGAAGACGTAGAAGTCGAAGCGGGGATTTATCACGAGATGGGTTTTAATGATTGTCTGGGTTTTGTTGGCGTGGGGAATGCCGTTGATCTCAAGGTGCATTCTGTCGAGTGTTTTCGGGAGGCGGAGTTGGCCAAAGTCCAAGAAACTCGAGAAGGGGATGACGGGGATACCGTAGCGGTAGCCATGGGGGCTGAGAAGAATACGGTTGAAGCTGGTGGGGATGGGCAACCTGTTGAAGAACCTAGGGTTGATCCCGAGAAGATGGATGATGTTGCAGCCGTCTAGGTGGCGGTCTTATGCTTGTGATGTTTTGTTTTGAAGTACTTTTCCTTATTATCTCACTGTAAGCCTAAAGGGCGTAACTTGAAATTTTTATTTTGTGGATTAGTCCTTTTTATGCTAATTCTTGCTTTTTCTGTGGGTTCCTCATTTTTTGCACTTAATTTTATGATGGATGATTGGGGGTTTTGCCTTCCCCAAACAGTATGCATCCTTTAGGTTGCATGGTGATCCTGTTTGTGACATGGGTCATAGATGTTGATGAAACCCTGGGTGTAGAGAGTGTTTATTTGAATAGTGCTTGTTAGCCGTAGCCTTGCATCTTTCTTGCTTTTTGGGTTTTGTAATTTTGACGGTCAAGTCTTGGGTCCCCGCACTTTGACTTTGGTTTTAATGCTGTTGCAGGTTTCCAAGGGTCATGGGGAGTATGGAACGTTTGGTCTTTTGACCCGTCTCATAACTCCTTTTTCACTTATAAATATCACCCTTTGTTTATTAGCATCTTCATCCTTTTCTCCTGAATCATAATTTCCTTTGTCTTCTTTTACATGGATCCAAAAAATTTGATCTATCTCTGGGAGGAAAATAAAGTGATCGTGGATGGGCTTGTTTTTGATGGGCCAGAATCTGTAGCTGACTTTCCAGAGATCTTCCGCAAGATCGAGGAGGCGTTGGCTAAGCGAAAAGAAGCCCAGGAGGAAGCTCAGAAGATGGCGGAGAAGAAGGAGAAGGATGGTGATAACGGGGGTGGAGATGCAGGTTCCTCTTCCAGCTCTATTGCACAGGTTGCATAGCTGGTTGGAGTTGGAGGGGGAATTTTTATGTTTTTATTTTGAAAAAATTTGTATCTTGTTTTTTAATTATGAATGAATAACGGTCCGGTTTCTTTTTACTTTTTGCCTTTCTTTTCGTTGATTTATTTTGCATTGTTCCTGGCCTGGAGAAGGTCAGTTAATACATTTAATAATTGTATTAACTGTATGATTTATCCTAAGCACACAGTTAATTCGATTATGTTCTAATATAATTTTGCCTGAAACTTCATTATGAGGGAAATGAATGAGTGGGTTATACTAGTAACCGATGCTGTAGGTAATTGGATGCAGGCACAGGTTGCCATAATCGAAGCGAATATTCTGGCTATTTGCACCTTAGTTATGTGGCCGTAGCTGTTTGAATACTTTTGGATGAAGAGATGTTTGCGAAATGATATTACATAGGAAGAATTAAAATTATGCAAAATTCAATACGTAATGGTTATATTTGTAGGCTTTTGGATGAAAAGGTCAAAACACGGCTAGGGTCGTAGCCGAAGGCCTTTAAATTCTATAAGTGGGCATACTAAGTCATGTGTTGATTCTCGTTTTAGTTTTTTCTGAAAACGACATAGAGTTTGGGTGAATCATTATCGAACATACAAAATCTGGAAAATTTACATAATGCAGAATCCGGACAATATAATCAAAGTTCTACTTTCGAGTTTTTTAATTGATATGGGTAGGGTTTTTCCCGTTGAATGAAAGGGTTAAAACACATCCTTTTATGAGGAAGGCATGGCTAGAGCCGTAGCCGAAGGCTTTTAAATTCTGTAGCCCTGTAGGGATCATATTTGAACCGCCAGTTATGCCTGAGTATAATCTTTCAGGAAAATGTAGATATCGTAAGTCATTCGTTCATTTTTCGCTGGTTTTTCTCCGGAGGAAGAAAGGGATTCCAGATAGTATAATAATTTTAGAACAAGATTCAGATGACATAAACAAGGTCGAATCTGGACAATATAATCAAATATTCGTTTAGGTATTAGTTTGAGCGATAAGCCTTTTCCTGTCTGACCAGGGAACCAATTCATGCCGTAGTTTCTTTGGAACTACATATGTTGGCTTAAGAATGAAAAGGTGTTGTACCAGAATCTATTCATGCCGTAGCCTAAATAGGGCTACATATGTTGGCCCATTAATGAATAGATTGCCCCATCTATGCCTTTAGTCCTGTTCGAACTAATCATATTGGCTATTTGAATAGGGGGCTATAGATATCCTCAAATACATAGGCATGGCCTCATAGGTATAAGGCTTTGGTCTCGGGAGACAGAGAAATATTTGACAGATATGATACAACATAGCCAATTTAAACGATATAATAATTTAAACGAGTACCCAAAAACGTACACACAGTGATAATTTATACATATACTAATTCCGTACACATCAAAACAAGATAAGTAACTTTTAAGTTACTGCTAGAGGGTTCTTTTACAGCAAAAGCATAAGGTAGATGGGGTAGAAACAGTACCTAAGGGAAGAATCTCTTGAGATGGATCGCGTGCCAGGTGTTGGGGATTATCTCCCCATTGAGTCTAGCAAGAACATAAGTACCTGGTCGAAGAGCTTTTCGTACTACATAAGGGCCTTCCCATACAGGGTCCAGTTTTTTGGTGTGAGATGGGTCTGAAACAGCTGTAGACCGTAGCACTTTGTCCCCTTCCTGAAATTGCCGAGGGTGGATCTTTTTGAAATATTTGGCCGTCGCCTGTTTGTACGTGGCCATGCGGATGACCGCATTCTCTCTTCTTTCTTCTATCAAATCCAGGTTTGTTCGGAGTCCTATTTCATTAAGCTGTTGATCATAACTTTGCACTCGGTGAGAAGTCTCTCCAATTTCCACTGGTATCAGGGCCTCGGTTCCATATGTGAGTCTGAAAGGACTTTCCCCTGTGGGCTTCCTATTGTCAGTTCTGTAAGCCCACAGGATGTTGTGGAGCTCTTCGGCCCACAATGATTTATGTTCTTCAAGATTTTTCTGGAGGCTTCTTAGAAGACTGCGGTTGGTTACCTCAACCTGGCCATTAGACTGGGGGTATGCTACAGAAGATCTTCGATGCTGAATGAGGTAGGCGGAGAGATAGTCTTCAAAATCGGCATCAATGAATTGCCTTCCATTGTCAGTTATCAACACTCTGGGGATTCCGAATCGAGTCACCACGGCCTCGTGAAAGAACTTTCGACACACAGTAGCTGTGATATGAGCCACTGCCTTGGCCTCTACCCATTTAGTCATGTAGTCGACCGCCACTATGAGAAACTTCAGGGCTCCTTTGGCTGGAGGAAATGGTCCGACAATGTCCATGCCCCAGACGTCAAAAGGTATCGGAGATAATATAGAGGAAGGTAGAACCGGGGGTTGTCTGGGAATCGAAGCAAATAGCTGGCACTTAGTGCACTGTTTGACATAGGTTATGCAATCTTGCCTCAACGTGGGCCAATAATACCCTTGTCTGAGGATTTTGTGTGCTAATGCTTCTCCCGACGAATGGCTTCCGCAAATCCCTTCATGAACTTCTAACATGCAACAGTCAGACTCGGGACAGTCTATACATTTGAGAAGGGGTGCCAAGAAGGATCTTCGGTAGAGACATTCGTTAACCACAGAATATTGTGCCGCTTTCGCCCTCAGCCTTTGGGCGGCCTTTTTATCTTCGGGAAGGATTCCCTCTTGTATATATAGAAGGATCGGAGTCATCCAATTAGGGCCCTGGGTTATCATTATGACTTGTAGGTGTTCGTCCGCAGGCATATTGACTGAAGGAACCGTTAGGGTAGAGTGATAGATGGCGGTGGTCATTTCAGCCTCTTCGGCTGTAGCCAACCTTGCCAAAGTGTCTGCCCTCTGATTCTCCCCCCTCATAATTCCGGTGAGTGTGACTTCCTCGAACTGTGACAAGCGTTCTTTCGTTTCTGTCAGATATTGTACCAGCATTGGTGACTTGGTTGTAAAACTACCTTGAATCTGATTTACTACCAACTGTGAATCACTGTATGCTTGAAGGCTTCGAATCTGTAAGGCTTTGGCGAGGCGGAGACCCGCAAGGAGTGCCTCATATTCGGAACAATTATTTGTAGTTGGGAAAGCGAATCTGATTGATTGCTGTACCTCAAACCCATCAGGGCTGATCAGAAGGATGCCTGCCCCGCTACTGTCCGTTGTCGTGGAACCATCGACGAACAACTTCCAAGGAGAGGGTAATTTTTGTGAGGGAGTACTCAAGTTGGGATCAATCTCTTCATCCGGCAATCCGGAGCATTCAACTAAGAAATCAGCTAAGGCCTGGCCTTTTATTGAAACTCTAGGTAGATATGTGATGTTGAACTGGCTTAGTTCAACCGCCCAGTTGACTAACCTCCCGGATAAGTCTGGCTTGTGGAGTATTTTCCGCAATGGATGGTTGGTGTAAACATTGATATCATGTCCTTGGAAATAAGGCCGTAGCTTCCAACTGGCCAGTAAGAGACAATACACCATTTTTTCTATGGTTGGGTAACGAATCTCTGCATTCCTGAGTACATGGCTGACATAGTAGATGGGTAACTGCTTTCCATTTTCCTCTCGGATGAGACATGAGCTTACGGCTTCATTGGCCACAGCAAGATATAGGTATAATGGTTCACCCGTGACTGGACGGGATAGTACTGGAGGAGAAGCGAGGTACCTTTTTAGAGATTCGAAGGCTTCCTGGCATGATTTTGTCCATTCTATTTGTCGAGACTTGCTAACCCCCTTCAAAACTTCGAAGAATGGTAAACTTTTTTCTGACAGTTTGGATATAAAGCGTCGCAGAGAAGTCAGACATCCATTGAGGGATTGTACATGTTTAGGAGTGGATGGGGGTGGCATGTCCAGAATGGCTTTTGTCTTGTCAGGGTTAGCTTCAATTCCCTTGGCGCTAATTACGTGACCCAGAAACTTACCACTGGCTACGCCAAAAGTGCACTTAGAAGGATTAAGCTTGAGGTTAGACCTTCTCAAGTTTTCAAAAGTTTCCCGTAGGTCGACCAGGTGAGCTTCTCTGCTTTGAGATTTGACTATAACATCATCCACATACACCTCTAGGTTTTTCCCAATTTGGGTTGAAAAAATCTCGTTCATCGCTTTTTGGTAGGTTGCCCCTGCATTCATCAATCCCATCGGAAGCACTCGATAAGCATACACAGCCCTATGGGTAATGAAGGAAGTTTTTGGTCTGTCTTCCGGAGCTAAGCTGATTTGATTATAGCCTGAGAATGCATCCAGAAAACTGAACAAGACATATCCCGCCGTAGCATCGATAAGATGGTCTATGGTGGGCAGGGGGTAGTAGTCCTTCGGTGTAGCCCTGTTTAGATCCGTGTAGTCTATGCATACCCTCCACTTCCCGTTGGGTTTCTTCACCAGGACCACATTGGCTATCCATTCGGGAAATTGGATTTCGTAGATGAAGTTTGCCTTTAACAACTTGCTGATTTCTTCGTCCACAGCTTGTTGCCTTTCGGGAGCAAAATTCCGTCTTTTTTGTTTGACGGATTTTTTATCCGGGTCTAGATGCAAGCGATGTAGAGAGATGGTTTCATCTAGACCCGGCATATCCTCCGGCTTCCATGCGAACACATCAGCATATTCTTGAAGCAACTGTATGACCTCTCCTTTCAGGGGTTCTTCGAGGCCTTGCCCCACGGACAGTAATTTCAAAGGGTCTCCAACAACCAATTCCACTTGTTCAGTCGGCTCACCCGGAACTGCCTTCGGAAGACGGGAGGTTTGGTGTTGGTCTTCGTTTCTGGGATTGGGCTGATAAGAGTTTTCGATGAACAGAACCTGCGTTCCTTCGGACTTGGGGGCCTTGGAGGCACTTCCCGAGTCGACCCTTTTTTCAAATTCAAATATCTTCCTTTTACGAGGATTGGTTTGAGCCAGATTGAGTGAGGCAGAATAGCATAGTAACGACGCTTTAGCGTCTGACTTCAAAGCACCCGTGCCCTCGGGAGTTGGAAACTTTACTTTCATGTGTGGAGTGGAAATAATGGCTCCCAGGTAGAACAAGGTTGGTCTCCCAATTATGACATTATACGAAGAAGCAATATCGATTATATAGTATCTAACAAGGGCAGTTACTTCTTGGGGGGAGGTACCAAAAGTGGTAGGTAGGTCGATCGTACCTTGTATCGGAACAGCATTATTCCCGAAGCCGTAGAGGGGCCCCCTTGTGTCTTCAGCACTCTGGTTTTCAATCTGTCCATCCAATATCATTCTTCTCAAAGTATGCCGGAAGATGATATCTACTGAAGAACCATTGTCTATCAGAACTTTCTTTACGTCTTGACCTGCTATGTCCAACTGGACAGTGAGAGGGCCACTCTGACATTCATCTCCTTCTGGATAGTCCTTGTCTGTGAATGAGATTGTCGATTCAGACCATCGGAACGCCTTCTGAGCATCCAAGTGTAGGATTTCCCTCTTATGTGGAGGTGGATTTTCTCCTCCCATGATCATGTCTACGACATGCCTGGCTGGTTGTCCTCTACCACGAGGTTCTGGTGGGGGGGCGTTCTGTCGCCGTGGCTGTACATAGTCGTTTAGTAAGTCTCTCTTGATGAGTCTTTCTAAGAAATACTTCAATGAAGTGCATTTATCTGTGTGGTGACCCACACTCGCATGATAAGCGCAGAATCGGGTTTTATCCCTCTTGTCTGCTGGGGTTCTCATCGGAGGTGGTTCCTGGAAAAAGTCTCTATTTCGGATGCACTCCAAGATTGCCGAAGGACTCCTGTTGAGAGAGGTGAAGGTTGGAGCCTCTTTGGCCTGACGGGGCGGGGCTCTTAGGTCCGTAGGGAAGTTCTTTTTCCCTGTCCCTCGAAAATCATCTATCCCATCCACTTGCATATTCCTTGGTTCTGAACCGGATGCCCTATTTCGAGAACTGGGATAGTATGCCCTTAGTCTTTCGTCCGTAGCAATATAAGCCGTGGCGATATTGTAGGCCTCGTAGAGGTCTTCCGGTTCTTTGTTGCATAGCTCCTTACAACAATCTTTACATTCTTCGTAATTCATATTTCTTACAAACGAATCCACCGCGGTGGCTGGTTTAAGCTCTCTGACTTTAGACGCGGCCGTCTTGAACTTCTGTATATAATCTCGCAATGATTCCCCAGGATTTTGCTTTACATTTTCTAAAGAAATGGTGTGTACTGCGTGAGGAATATTTACTCGGAACTTGGCCAAGAACACGACCTTAAATTCTTCCCACGAGTTGATACTTCTGGGGGGTAAACTCGAAAACCATGTCCTCGCGTAAGCTTTGAGTGTAGATATAAACAAACGACACTTTGTTATATCATTATATCTGTGGCAGATCATTAAATTTTCATAATAGCTGAGATGGTCATTGGGGTCTGTGGTACCATCGAAAGACTCCAGCCCTGTTATCTTGACTCCTAGATCCACCTGAGACACTTCTAAGATTTCAGAAAACGGGGACCTTCCCCCATTCATGTTTAATAGGGGTCCGGCTGCCAAGTCTTCCAACCGGGCTAACCTTGCCATTAAATCCTCCTGTCTTTCCTGACGTGGGGCCGAAGAGTTCTGTTGGATTATTATGGGAGGGATTCTTCTGCGGTGGTTCCCTGATCTAGACCTCCTGCGCCTTTCCGCACCGGGGCTTCTCTCTCGATAAGACCTCCTAGCACGGGGTTCTGTTCGCCCGGACAACCGGGAGAATACGGATCCCCGGGACCCTGAGGATGAACGCTCCGGACGCTGTCGGAGTGAGCGGCTGGAGCTAGAGCTTGGGCGACGTTCTTCGTCGCGTGATGAGGAGAAAGAACGCTCCGAATGATAATCTTCAGGGAACTGGGTAGCGAAGGAGCCCTGCCTTTCATCTGGATAGTAGGGCTGATAATGTGCTTCATGATAATTCCCTGCCATCTGGGCTGTCAATCGATCCATTTGTTCTTGCATATATCTCTGCTGTGCTCTCAGATGCGAGAACTGACTGTGTATGGGTGAACGAGGGGGTGAGTGTGATGCTGAATGAGAAAAACTTCTCTGAGTACTGGATTCTCGACTCATCTTTCTTGTGGTGGATACTAGCACGTATCCAAATCTGTGTTTTAAATCTTAGTTTCGGGTCGTTGTGGGTTGATGGGATAAGCACTTTTGATCCCCGGCAGCGGCGCCAAATGATGGACTACAGATATTCTAGCTTTGATCCGTAGCGATCATCAGAAGATTTAGATGGTGGTGTGTGTGTGTATTATTTTGTAACCCTTTTTCCGTTGGCCTCTCCTCTCTATATATAGCCCATTTATTGGCCACGTGTTTTCTTTCTGTTCCTCCGTTATGCCCCCGCCGTTGATCTCATGGAAGTAGGATAGCCAATGAGCTGGAGCTGTCAGGCCAGCTGTTCGTTTGGTAGGGGTAGAATAGGTGACGGGGTGAAGCTAAGGGGTTATGCGTCGGGACAGGTGGATAAAGGTCGGACACATGTCTGAGGACTCGCCATTGGGATCTACGCCCATATGGTCGACCTTAAGCCGTAGCCCCGTAGGGGCGCTACGGTTGTAGCTGGTCTGGGGTGTCGTTCTTTTGGCTTCGGCCTGAGCCGTAGGGCTGGGGTTATTTTGTCCATCATGCAGCAAGTAAAACGAATACGGCAAATGATCCCCTACCGATAACATATAATAAATTACGATTACAAAATATAATAGTATAATATAACTCCTTGAATCCTTGTTCTTCGAACTCTATGCTCTTTAAGTTCTACGGTAACCAATTAAGTACAAACATTTTTAGCCTCTAGTTCCCAAACACAAGTTTCTCAAGCTCACTTATCAGAAACACAGTTACACCTCGAACAATACTGATTGAATATATAGAAGTGTTTACAACTCACAAACTATAGTACCTCTCACAACTTAAGTGTTTTTTTCCCTTATAAATGTTTGTTGAATGTGCTTCATATGATTTATTTAACTCCCCCAAGGATAAGACCCAAATTGCACCTATTGCTGCGAGTTCAGAAGAGGATGCTCTCTGATTCTAGCGACCACCGATCCAACAGGAAATAGAGGATGTTCTAAAAGGTATTTTTATGTCTAGCACAGGTGTGCTCCTCAAAAACATGGTCTGCGATCTTGCTGCTTTGCCGAAGATGGACACCGTAGAGGAAAAGAAGAAAGATATAAAATTTGATAGTTCTTCCAAACACACAAAGCGCCTGTAAAGACTGGTGGTTATATTTTAAGTTGAACTCTTGATGGCTCTGCCATGTAACTCAGTGTATACCATTTACGACGGTTTTAATACAAAAAATCCGTCCTAAATAGCCAGATTTCTTGTAGTGTTTGTCGAACTACGCTACTGTTTATTATTGGTGTAAATTCAATGTACTGCACTTGATCATGGCATCTGTTTGTTTGGTCGTTGTGGTTTGTATACTCATCAACGATTTATGCTTGTCCTCATGTTACCAAAGTTTGCGCAGGTTAGGGCTTTGGCCCTTTTCAATTTGTAAAATTATCAAGTTAGCTAAAAAGAAACCATTTGCCTGTTTGTGATTAGGAATGACAGACCATGTTTTTAGGTGTGTAACGAAAATGAGGTTTACTTATTTCCAGGATCTTATAGTTCTATGGAAGGCTTCCTCAAGTTTGAACATAAGATTAAATCATCTTTGCTTTTGGTACTTACAGCGACTGTTCGGTGAGGTTGTAAGAACAATCACATAATGAACAAGAAAAAAAAATTGCAGCAGTACCTTTTGCTGATCATTTTTAGTTTATGACAGTTAAACTGGCTAGATTAAAACTATGATCTTTTAAAAAAAATTAACAAGAAGAATAAAATCTTAGGAAGTATTTCGCATAAAGAGCGGAGTTAAACCACTTTCTCAAGCACTAGAAACATATCAAGTGCTCTAGAATTTATTACATATATCAAATGAGAGCCTCAGCATTCTCAAAAAAAAATTATAATTATAACTGTACATCAAATCACCTAAACAAATCTTCACCGGTGCAAAGAATGGATAGGAAACATTTTTGTATATACTAATAATAAACTAAATATGTGTGCATAAGAACTTTTACATTCGGCATAAATCATTTTGATCATGACAGGTAGATCACTTCATGTGTTCTTTTCACTTCTGATCCACTCCGAGGGTGTTCTTCACTCCATCAAGTGCGCCCTGTGCTGCATTCCCAATCTGTTCTGTCTTCTGCAGAAAACAAAAACAAAAAAAAACAATCTTTTTAAAAAAATTAGATGAGCACCAAATTAACTAATTTGTGTATTTACGTAAACACATAATGATATTCGGCGGAAATATTTATTTAAAAGTTATTTTTAGAGCAACCAAATGTGGTATTCTTGGCTTCAACTAAAACAAGTTTGTCATCGGTATGACCTAATTTATATTTTATATCACAATAAGTGAAGAAATTATGACCTGCTGGATCCATCCGGCTCCCTGATCCTTCTGTTCCTTTGCAGCATTGGCAGCATTTGCAGCATTTGCATTTGCAGAATTAGCAGCTTTGGAGACCGATTCTTGTGCAGAATTGGCAGCATTGGAAGCCTTTTCTTGTGCAGAATTAGCGGTGTTGGAGGCCGTTTCTTGTGCAGAATTGGCAACATTGGAGGCCTTTTCTTGTGCAGAATTGGCAGCATTGGAGGCCTTTTCTTGTGCGTAATTTGCATTGTTCTTGGCCGAATCCATTGCACTTTCTGCATTAGCCTATCAAAAATACAACAACAACAAAAAGACTCTTATTTAAAAAATTCACATTATTCCTTCTTATTTTCAGCGCATGCATATGTATTTCATTGATAGTTCCATAGTTTGTTACATCTTAATCTATAAGCTATCTTACCTTTGCATCCCTACTCAACTGCTGAGACGAAGACATGTTTAGCAAATTGGTTCTGGATAATGATATGTAAACAACCTATTGAAAGAGAATCGAGTATTTTGGCTTTCGGAAATCAACTGTATTTATAGACTTCAATTTCATGAAATGATGAAAAGATCGTTTAGTGGTTGAAAATTAAGAGACAGATTTTCAGTTGAAGACCGTGTATTTCTGCTTTTAACTCGGTCTTTTAGCGTCTTTGCGTAAGGCCATTATATATGGGGTTCTGCTAATTGTAAGCACCTCCATGCATTATTTAATATTTTTTCCTCTTAGAAAGAATTTATTTTAATGACACCATTCGACACCTTTTAACATATTACTTCAATAATGCAGGCATATTAGTAGTTGCTGAAAATTTGGTTTTTTGCTGTTTTTGAGAACATTGGTATTTGGTTTATTATTAATGAATTTGCTTAATTGAAATCAAAATTTTAAATCTTAATTAATATCATTCTTTCCCTCCGTTCCATTTTATATGTTCATTTTTAGTGGTCAAATTGATTAACTTTTGGCTAAATACAAATAACTATTTAATTATTATTTTTGAAAATCGATAATTACATTTTGAAATAGATTAGACGATGTACTTTTGAATAATTTTACTTTTTTATTTTTCACAATTATATAATACATTTAAATTTCAGTTAAACTTTAATAAATTTGATTAGTTAAACTTTAAAAAAAAAATTTATATTGAAATGGATGGAGTGCTTGAATTAACAATTTAGTTATATGGAATATGAATCGCAATTCATCTGTACAACTAAATTAAACCCATCCTTTTTGTTGGGTTTCATGACCTCCTTTCCAATTTAATTCCCATGATGCATGTATCCCACATAATTCTAATTATGATTTTTTTAAAATTTTTATTTATTACGATAAACAATTTTTTAAATTAAAATTTATTTTTAATTATACTATTTGATTGATTGTATAATTAGTAAAATTAACTTACAAGTAACGTATAAATTAAATTTACTACAATTTTGAACGAAAAGTAATATTTTTAAGAAAACTTAAATCTATACTTATCTATACTTATCTATACTTCTATACTATACTATTATCTATACTATACTATACTATTATAAACTATTATAAGCGAAACAGGGTATAATTGGTTGGTTGGTCGGTCGTAAGCTATTATAAGCGAAATAGGGTATAATTGGTTGGTTGGTCGGTTAGTTAACACTTTCCCAAAAATTTTGCTAACAAAAGCCGAAACATTAAAAGTTTGGTTGGTCAGTCGATCGGTCGGTACGATACCTGTTGATTTTACTTATTTATCCTTACTCGATTACAGATAAAATTCATCCTACTAACTAATCAATTTCCTTTTTCAGGTTAAACATATTATCTTTTCTATTTTCAATAACTAAATAATTTCTTCTTTAAGGTAAAATATAATATCTTTTATATTTTATCTCACTAAAATTTCTACTTTATTAATCAACTAGTTGATAAAGCCGCGCTTCGCGGCGGCGTTACAATATTTTTTAAAAAATTCAATACATTTATGTTATATTATAATATTAATATTAAATTTTAATAATTAAATAATCTTCTCTAATGAGTCAATTTCTTGTTAAATACGATTCTTTCGATTGAGCCGCTCTCTCGTTAAAACCGAAATCCAAACTTTTTAACATATATTATAAAGACTTATATAATATTTTTTATCTATAAAATCGAACCGTAAAAATAAAAAAAAATTATGACTTCAGTATCAAATTCTAATAGCTAATACAATCTTTTCTAAGGAGCCGTCTTCCCGTTAAATACGTTTCTAGCCGCTCTTATTTGAAACCGAAATTCTAACTTCATTATATAAAGAGAGTAAATTCCAATTTTTATATTCTTTAAACTTTCTAATATTTATGGAGTCTTAAAAGATGAAAATACATCTTATATTTTTTGTATATTATAGATATTCTTGTATTTATTTACAGTTTCCGCATGGGAATGTCTTTCTGTTATGTTAACATATTAAAAAAAAATTAAAATACGAAGACTTTTCGTTATGGGAATAATATTACATTTATGGATATATTTTTGTAATGCTATAATTAACTTGTATAAAAAAGTTAAAATAAAGGATTTCTAGGAAAAAAGATGTATAGTTTTAAAAAATCGTATAAGACGTCTCCACCGTCCTCGTATTCTACTTCCAATAAAATATTTTATTTTATGTATTAGTTATATATTTAAACATCTTTTATACGGTCTTATCTAATGAACCGCTTTCTTGTTAAACACAGTTATTACTATTGATTAGCTCTCTCATTAAGACCAAAAACCTAACTTTTACATATATTACTTGTCTGATAATGTTTATCCATAAAAATCAAATCCTAAAAATAAAATAAAATTTATAACATCATATGATATTTTAATAGCTAGTACAATCTTTTATAGTGAGCCGTCTTCCCGTTATACACATTTCGAACCGTTCTCGTTTGGGATCGAAATTCTAACTTCATTACATATTATTGATGATACTTATCTTACACAACAATTTTTTTCCTTGAAATCAAAACCTAAAAAATAGAGTGAATTCCAATTTATACTTTCTAGATTTTCTAAAATTTTTGGAGTTTTAGAAAATGAAAACACATCTTATTTTCTCTTTATATTATAGATACTCCTGTATTTATTTAGGAATCCTGCATGAGATTGTTCTTTTACTCATTGTTTTTTTATTATGTTAACACATCAATTCTTTTCTTTTTAAATACGGTGACTTTTTTCATGACAATAGTATTGGATTTATGAATAAATTTTCCTAATATAAGTATAATTAACGTATATAAAAATATATAATTTAAGAAGATCGTACTTTCTATAAAATATTTAATTATATGTCTACTCTATATATTCAAACACCTATTCTAGTTCTAGTAGAACTTTTATTAATATATTTTTTCTATAAATTCAAACTCTTATTCTCTATAAATTCGAACTCATATTCTACTTTCAATAGAACTTTTAATCGTATGCCTTATAAATACTTATTATACTTCCAATAGAACTTCTAATCATATGTCTTCCCTATTTATCCTTTATAAATTTAAACACCTATTCTATTTCTACTTCTAATATGTTAATTGATATTTTTATATTTATTAGTGTTTAAAATTCTAGAAAATTAGAAAAGTCGATTGAGACGATATTAGAACGCCACCTAAACTCCCGCTATCCTCCTTTATATATATAATAGATATTGATTTCCTTTTTTAGGTTAAACATATTACCATTTCTATTTTTAATAACTAAATAACATATTTATATTATAATTAGTATTAATTAATCAATTATCCTTTTCAGCTAAAATACGTTACCTTTTTCTTTTTTCTAACTAAAATCTCTCATCTCCAATTATATCATGGACAGTTACCTTTTTCAGCCAAAACACGTTACCTTTTTTCTTTTCTCTTACTAAAACCTCTTTTTTTCCTATTATATCATGGGCGTTTCTATTTAATAAAAATAAAATAATAATATTACAATACTAATAATTAACCGATTACCTTTTCAGCTAAAACGTATCATCTTTTCTATTTTTTCTAATTAAGTTCCTTTTTTCCTAGAAATATCACGGGTAATATTAATTTCTCATTTTCTAAAAAGTATGAGTAATTTTATTTAGTAAAATAACATAATTAAATTATAATTATTATAAACTAATCAATTACCTTTTTCATATAGATCATAATATCTTTTTAATTTTCACGTTCCCATACTCCACGTTATCCAAAAGTTTTTTTTTCACTATCTTCGACTTATTGTATTTGTAATAAGTACTCCCTCCGTCCCTCTTTAGTTGGTACATTTGCAAAAAAAAATTGTCCCTAAATAGTTGTCACATTCCTTGTTCCAATACATATTTTTACCAATTTTTCCATATATACCCCTTTATTTCTAATACCAATGTTTGACTTTATATTTAATATACACACTCATAACTCTTCATTGAATGTTAAAATTAAGAGCAAACATGGAAACAAATTACATAATTAATTCTTTCTTAATATGTATGTTTTTTGCAAATGTGCCAACTAAAAAGGAACGCATGGAGTAATTAGCAATTGTGATAGTAGAACAAGTCTTCAAGGTTTTCAACTTTAGTTGATGAGTTCCAGAAAGCTGATTACTAGACTAAAAAAATTGAATACAGAGGTTATGAGTTGCCATAAAATCCCTATGTGCCGAATCTATCATAAAATAGATGATGTGGTTATTAGAATAGAGTGATTTTGTTTTCTGTTGTTCAGTCATATTACATCTATACTGTCAATACTATATCTATACTATTATATTAAAATCGAAAGATTGAAAATTTTGTCGGTTTAGTTTTCGGTTTGGTTATCCTAATTACTAAAATAAATAATGACATAATACAATTAGAGAAAATTATCAAAATAATCATATTTGAGCTTGCTTGGTCCTATTTACTGACGGGACATGTTAAATCGTGTAACGTGGTACATGGGGTAACATGCTAAATCGTGTAACGTGATACATGGGATAACATGCTAAATCGTGTAACGTGATAGGACATAATACGATATATCGTGTAACGTGTTTTGCCTAATACGGTGGATTGTGTTACGTGTTAGTCGGGTGCGCAGCACAGTTACGGTACGTGTTCTTCCGTATCATGTCCTCGGCAGACTAAATTCTGTATCCAGCTAATACGGAATTGTGTGTAAGATGTCCAGTTAATACGGAGGACGAAATTTCATATCCCGTCGGTAAAAAGGACCGTTATTCCGCTTTTCAGTATTTTGGACAATCACTTTTTATTTTTGATTGTTTTGGGCCATCACCCATACAATTAATGGTAATTAACTATTGCCATTTTCACATTTATTTTTAGTTGAAAATATTACCTTTTATCACCATATTTTCAATTATTAATATAATATATTAAAAATCCCTATACATATATAATTGAAAATATAGTGTGATATTTTTGGATATATATATTAATGATTGTAAGATTAGTTTTAATTTAAAACTTAATTTTGCAATCATAATATTCCGATCATTAATATTTTTTTTCTATTTAAAACATGTTATCTTTTAATTTAAAACATAATTTTGCAATTATTAATATATACCCAAAAATATCACACCATGTCTTTCAATCATTAATAAAAATATATAATAGAAATACGTATACAACGAATAATTACCTTTAGATTTTTAGCAAAAAAATCTGAACCGTTAGATCAGATGATTGAATATTTTATATGATTAAGTTATTTTACAAAACATTTAAGATTCAAATTTCATCAACGACGTATTTAATTTAAAATTTCATGAAATAATTTTTAAACCGTGCATATCATTAATTAAATTTATATATATTATTTAAATTAAAATAATTATTAAAAATAATAATTATATAAAATATAATTGTAACATAAAATAAGTTTATTTCATATAAAAAAACCCGTGCATCGCACGGGTTATAAGCTAGTACTATTATAAGCGAAATAGAATATAATTGGTTGGTTGATCGGTCAGTTAATACCTTCCCAAAAATTTTGCTAACACCTTCCAAAAATTAAAAAATAAATTAAAATACATATAAAGTGTAATTTTACAAAAGATAAACCACATATTTAACTTAATAACAAACTCTTTTAATACA
Organism: Saposhnikovia divaricata; assembly: GCA_036435485.1. Classification (NCBI taxonomy): domain Eukaryota; kingdom Viridiplantae; phylum Streptophyta; class Magnoliopsida; order Apiales; family Apiaceae; genus Saposhnikovia; species Saposhnikovia divaricata. The sequence goes on from JAZHRN010000131.1 coordinate 22,738,058, forward strand.
CTCCAATTAATATTCAGTTACATACTCTTTTGGTTATATTTTAGTTAAAATTCTTCAGCTACACCCAACTTTTTTAGAATCTTTTAATTACTTGGAAACCAAATATTTTCAAAATTATTTTTAATAATTTTAATATCACATATTTATTAACAAATTTATAACAAATTATAAATCAACGAAGTGAAAACAAACTAAAACTATATAATAAACAATAAAAATTTCACACAATTACAAATTAATATTAAATTATATTTTAAACAAATACTGAGTATTACATTATGCATTATTATGGAATCATAATTTGAATATGATAATATCAACAAAAATTTGATTGTAAGTATATACGATACTTTCATTTATATTTATAGTATTGTGACAAAATATAGTCATAATTCGAATAATATATCATATAATTAAATGATTATTATTTAATAATATATATTATGACAGTATTATATTAAGTAATATATATAAGATAAATAATTATTTAAATATAAATAAAAAATTATTTAATTTTAAGAAAGTGGTGCATCGCAACTATACTATAATAAGCAAAATGGGGTATAATTTGTAGTTTGGTTAACCTCATATTTTTGGTTATCCCTCATCCATAACTGTTAGATTTTCAACTCAAATAGATCATGACCGTTAGATTCAACAATACTAAAAGTTGTTATATACAAAGGTCTAGGTTCGATTCCCGTCAACAACATATTAATTTATATTTAATATTAAAAATTATTATATACAACGTGTAAGGATCAAATTCTTTCAATAACATATTAAAATTAATATTTATAATATTATATTACACTATAAACAAATTATAAAAAATTAAAAGTAACCCGTACTTTGCACGAACTATAAACTAGTATATTATTATAAGTAACATAGAGATCTTTTGTAGTTTGTAGTTTGGTTACAAAATACTAAAAGTTATTATATATAGAGGTTATTCCCGTCAACAATATATTAATTTATATTTAATACTAAAAATTATTATATACAATGATTTAAGGTTCGAATTCTTCCAATAACATATTAAAATTAATATTTATAATATCATATTATACTATAAATAAAATACAAAAAAATTCAAAGTAATCCGTGCTCACTACCTATACCTATAAGCTGGTATCTCCTATGAATAAGATTATCGTTTGGTCACGTCTATAGATGCAATTTTATTTTAGTGTTTAAATAATATAAATTTACATTTTAAACTTTGTCATGTTAAAACATATTTTGTTCTTGAAATTAATATTTAAAATAATTAGCATGCCATCGATAATAAACTAATAACTGTTTGAGTCATTAAGATTACACACATGTTAATGGGAACAAACACAGCTATGCTTAATTTTCCCAGTTATTCACTTTTTGCCAAAAGAACTTATCAGTAAAGGAATCCATTCACCAGAAATAGAAGCCATCAGGTCTGACTTCGTAAACATAACTATCAAGAGCACCAACCTCGCCTTCAATATCGAAATCGAAAACATTAAACACCGCCTGTTTTCCACCCCACCAAAAATGACAAAAAAATAGGGTAGTTCCCCAAAAATTCATCATAAACTTCCAACTGTACATCTGATTCACAGCTAGGTCATGGTACCCCAAATCGTTGTTAGGCAGCCGGCTTTATTTTCAAACTTCCACCAACTTTTTTCACAACCCCTTACCACCAACCCCCTGCCTCCCACCTACTACCCCCTCCTATAAATACCCCTCTCCTCTTCATTCTAAAATACACCAAAACATCTTACTCTCTTCTCTCCATCATAGCTGCTAAATAATCCGTCTAGTTGAAAACTTACCTTGCGGTAGTTTCAGGCAGGTCAGAATAGGGGGCCACGTGCTTCTCTCTTCTTTCGTTTCGGATGAGTTAGTGTGAGTGTTTGATCGGGCTGTAGTCATCTGGGTCTACAGCATTAGAAGTTCGTCCAGCCATTGCAGTCGCAACAAGGGGAGTTCTCCAGGTTATCCGGTCAAGTACAGAAGGGATAGTTCTGTCCAGGTTATCCGGTCCAGCTGTACCGAAGGAATAGTTAATCGTTATATTACTATTCAAGTGTACCTTAAGTGTTACTTCGTAAACTTGAGAGAGAATATTGTAACCATTATTATCATTATAGTGGAAACATTCGGAGTTGGTCCCGTGGTTTTTACCTCTTTGGCTTAAGGGGGTTTTCCACGTATAAATCTTGGTGTTCATCTATAAATATTTGTTATTATTATTGACTGTTATAATCTCCGTATTTAGTTTACGCAAAGACAAGAAACGGGAATTCCTAACAGTTGGTATCAGAGCTGGGGCCCACATTGTTGGTGTCTAGGAAAGTGCTTTGTGCGCAGTGGTTACTTGATAACGCGTCGTACTAATACGGAAGGCTCCCCAAACACATCCACTTTCCTGGCCAACTTGTGTGGTTCTGAGTGAGATTCCCATAGTCTTTGGTAAATTGAAATGGAGGGTTCATCCAGTGTAATGGTAAGCAACTACAGGGAGACAAACCAAGGACGTAGTAAAAGTAGGAATTTTGGTAATTCCAGTGGCAAGTCTAAAGCCAATGTTGAATGCTACTATTGTAAGAAGAAGGGTGATTACAAAAAGGATTGTAGGGCCTGGCTCAGCGAGTGGAACAATGGTCAGCATGGGAAACATGCCGAGAAAAGTACAACAGCTGCTATGACAGAAGATGTTGTGATCCTTTCTTTTGGGGAAGAAGTGTTAGTCACAGAGGCATGCCTGGATGCATCTAATAACAAGCCTAATTGTTTGTAATGCTTTGCATTACCTACATGACCACTTAAATGAGGGAACCTCTATTTGTAGAGTTTCTACTTGTTGTAGTACTTATAACATGCATCAAATTCTACCTATGTAACTCTAATTAAAGTCAGAGAATAATGCTTGAAAGAAGTTCCAAGGATCATGCCTCAAGCTTGAAGACCAAGACTGTCAAAATAAAAACAGTTGGAATTTGGAGAATGAAGATTTGCCTAAGTACCAATTCGAGAAGTATGCTTGTTATATTCGAGAAGTCTAGCATTCGAGAAGTCAGGAATTCGACATCTCAAAAGACACTGTTCGATATCTCTGGAGATCAACTAGTCAAAGACTCATTCGAGAACTCAGATATTCGACATGTCTAATACTCTATTCGAGAACTCAAGAAGTCAACAAGTCAAAGCATCATTCGAGTTCTCTAAGAGTCAACAAGTCAAAGCTACATTCGATATCTCAAGGACTAAAGAAGCTATTCGATATCTCAGGGATTCGATAAGTAAAATGCTCTATTCGATATCTCAAGGATTCCTGGAGAAAAGACTTATTCGAGAAGTGATTCGATATGTCAACTCAACAGTATTCGAGAACTCAGAGTTATCGATTAAGCCAATTCTAGTTCTCGAATCACCAACAGAGTTACTTCTCGAATACAATCTTGGAGACAAAATACTGAAGAATTGTACAAGTCAGAAACCTGCAACAAGCCAAGACGCTTTATGGACCACATACTGTAAAGCACGTTGGAAAGCCTACAAAGAAGCTTGGAGAGATAATACAAGAGACAAAGAGCTAAAGAAGTGGATCTGAACAGAGTTCTAAGAAGTCAAATCTGTAGCAGTTTGGATGTTTACTCAAATAGGATGGACACATTAAAAAGCGAGTTTGTTTGTTACCTTATTTGTTATAAGCAAGTTGTTCACGTGATATAAGTGAACAACCCTGCTTCTTTAGCAAGTATCAAACGAGTGATCTAAAGTTCTTTTTACAAGTAATATCTCTCTGAGAAAGAAGCTGGGAATACTAACATTTGTATTCACAGATTGTGGCAAATCTTCATCTAATACAATATTAGATTAAAGTGATATCGTGTTCTTGTGTTTATATTCCGCACTTACATAATCTGTTAAGCACAAACACACACTCTATTACACAACCAGATTCAAACCCTTAAAACAACCTTCACCTAAAACACTTACCAAAAGAAAAGTTTGAGAATACATTCACCCCCCCTCTGTATTCTCGTGTGTGTTCAATAATCAACAAGTGGTATCAGAGCAGGCTATTTATTTAAAAAAAAATAGAAAAAGATCATGAATACACCAAAGACTACAGGAATAGTGAAGGTCCCTAAGTTCGACAAAGAGAATTACAACCTCTGGAAGATTAAAATGCTGTTGTTCATTAAAGCTGCTAAACCTCTGTATCCTGAGATACTCAAGAATGGTCCCTTTGTTCCACAACAAGAGATTCCTGAAAAGACTGTTGGAACTGTAACCATTCCAAGATCTTATGTGGCTAAAGAACCAACCAAATGGACAGAGACAGAAAAGGAGATGGTTGCTCTCGACAGTCATCTCATGTTATTAATCATAGATTCTATGGAACTTTCAATGTTTGCTAACATAGCCTCTTGCAAAACAGCAAAGGAGATGTCGAATCATATTGAGGTGTTATGCGAAGGAACAGAGGAGGTTAGAGAAAACAAGAAACAGATACTGGTCACACAGTATGAAGCTTTCATGGCTCAGACCAAGGAAACCATTACTGACATGTTTGAAAGGTTTCAAAAGCTGGTGACTGAGCTACAGATGAATGGGAAGGTGTACAGCACCAAGGAGTTGAACATGAAGTTTCTATTGTCTTCACCAAACCATCTAGAGCAAAGGGTCATTTCTCTAAGAGAAAGAGATTTGAACAAAGTCACATATGATGTGCTCTATGGGGTTTTAAAGACTAATGAGCTTGAGTTGCTTCAGAAGAGGGCTATCCAAGTCAACCAAGGTAGAATGGTAAACACATCATGTGCCTTGATTGTCAGCAAATCTGTTCAAGACCTAGAAGAATCTACAAGTCAGCTGAAGATAGAAGAGATAGTAGATGATGAAGAAAATGAAGGTGAAGTGACTGAACCTGTTGAGGAGAAGGAAGAAGAAGAGTTCTATACTCTTGAAGAGCTAGATGGCATGGAAAACACTTCATATGCTTTCATGGCCAGAACGTTTCCAAACATTAGATTCAAGAGGAACCAACCCTTCAAACCTAGACCCCAAAACCATTCATTCAACAAGAGCAAGGCACCGTGAAAGCAAACAAGAATAAATTCAAAACCAGCCATGTGGATAGGTCATCTGTAAGGTGTTATAGATGCAATGACCTAGGGCATTTTGCCAGTGAATGCAAGAAGCCTAAAAAGAAGGATAAGGAGTTTCTAGAGCTTGAAGCCAAGTATGAGGCCCTTCTGAAAAAGCAAACACAAGGCAAGGCCTACATAGCTGAAGGGAAGTGTTGGGATGACTCTGATAGTGATGGAGAGGAGCAAGAATTCTGCAACTATGCCTTGATGGCTGATTCCAAGGATGAACAATCTCTATCTGACTCTCAAGTACCATTTCTCACTACCATAGATATGTCTGTTTCTAAGTATAAATGCATGGTTGAACAACTATCTATTGAAATGTTTAATATTCATACTAGTATGACTGGTGCTAATGAAGAGATTGCCAAACTGCCTGCTAAGAATGAATTGTTAAACAAGAAGAATGAGGAACTTGAGCTAACTGCTATGCAAGTAGATAACCTTAAGAAAGAAGTTGAATATTTGCAGAATAAGGTTCTATGTGCTAGTCAGGTTGAGAAGGCTCTTAGGGATGAACTAGATGAGAATGAATTCAAACTGAAAACCTTTAAGAACTCCTCTAGTCTACTGCAGTCCTACCTTGAGAAAAACCAATCTAAACCCAAGGCTGCCATTGGACTTGACTATGGAACTCTTAAACAGAGGAAAGGCTATGCTATCATTGAAGATGACATAGTTGTTCAGGATGAAATGCCTCACATTTTGAAAAAGACTGAGTCTCCAATTTTTAAAGAACCAATAATTGAAATTGATGAGGATGCCTTACTCATTAAGCAAATGTTGAATGATGAGGATGAGGCACGGTCTAGTGAACAACCAGCATCCTCTAATAGTGAGAGTGTCAAGGCAAAAGCCAAGAAGCCAGTAGGAGGTAGACCTAGACCTGAGAAGTTTCTGAAGTCTGTTTCAGCTGGGAAAAATGAATTTGAGAAGAAAGTGGCCAATAAGAAACAAAACAGAAATGGCAAGCTAGGGATAAACAAGAATAATAATTATGCTTATGTGCCAAATGCTCCTAGGAAAGTTTGTCAAAACTGTTTTAGCATTAATCACTTAACTCATGCATGCAGGAAACCAACTGGTAGTGTAACTAAGCCTTTCTATGATTGTTCTGTGTCTTTAAGACATAAAGATTCACCTTTCTGTGATAAACTTGATTGTATTCCATGCAACATGAATGTTATGACTAGCTGTTTTAATTTGAGACGACAATTCATGGATGGTTGCATCAGTCACAACATTCACACACACTACACAAGGCCAGAGTCTTTAAGTCCTCCTCGAGTTAGGAAGGTACCTCTGTCACCTAAGTCTAAGAATTTAGATTCTAAGACTTCTAACAGTGACAAGAAGACCAGTCCTAAGAAAGTTGATAAGCATGTTGTTTTTGATAAATCTGTTTCTAAGCCAAGTGGACCCAAACTTGTTTGGGTACCAAAGAAGAAGTAATACCTTTGTGCTTGCAGGGCAAAGAAAGTGAAAAGAAGGTCATGTGGATTTTGGATAGTGGATGCTCAAATCACATGACTGGTGATATGGCCCTGCTATCACAATATGAGGAGAAAGCTGGCCCAATGGTTGATTTTGGAGATGACAGCCTGGGTAACACATTGGGATATGGCAAGTTAAAAGTTGGTAATGTCATCATTGAAGATGTAGCACTAGTCAAGGGTCTCAAGCATAATCTGCTAAGTGTTGGTCAGTTTACTGATAGAGGATTCAAGGTAAATTTTGACAAAGATGAATGTTTGATCACCCACAAGAAGACTGGTGATTTTGCTCTATCTGGAGTAAGAAAAGGAAGCTTGTTTATAGCCAATATGGACTCTGCAAACAAGGACAAAGTTTGTTGCTTCTACTCAAAAGCATCAAATGAAGATTGTTGGCTATGGCACAGGAACTTATCACACCTGAACTTCAAGGCCATTAATTCTCTAGTCAAAAGAGAGTTATAGAGAGGCATGCCCACACTTGAATTCTGTCAAGAAGGAGTGTGTGAGGCTTGCCAAAAAGGAAAGATGAAAAGTTCAAGCCACAAGTCAAAGATAGTGACATCAATCACCAAGCCCCTGCAATTAATTCATATGGATTTGTTTGGGCCTGCCAATATTATGTCACTCTCAAGAAAGAAGTATGCCCTAGTGATGGTTGATGACTACACAAGATATACATGGGTGGAATTTCTAGCATCAAAGGATGAGGCTCCTCAAGTAATCATTGAGCACATAAAGAAAGTTGATAAGGAAGCAAAATCCAACAATGCAAGTGTGATTGCATTGAGAAGTGATAATGGAACAGAGTTCAGATATGCCTTAGTTGAAGCATTTTGCAAAGAGAATGGTATTTCTCAACAATTCTCAGCTCCAAGGACTCCACAACAAAATGGAGTAGTTGAGAGAAAGAACAGAACTCTAATTGAGGCTGCTAGAACAATGTTGCTTGATGCAAAGATGCCTACATGTTTTTGGGTTGAGGCTGTGAGCACTGCATGCTACATCCAGAACAGAACCCTTATCAACAAAAACACTGGAAAGACACCTTACAATTTGATGACTGGAAAGAAGCCTACTCTAAAGTATGTTCTTACTTTTGGAAGCAAATGCTTTGTGTTGAAAGACAATTCAAAATATGTTTGGAAGTTTGATGCAAAGGCATTTGAAGGAATTTTTCTTGGCTATTCTATGGAGAGAATTGCATACAAAGTTTATGTCATCAGTCAAAAGAAAGTTATGGAAAGCACAGATGTGACATTTGATGACAGCAAACTACCTGGATTAGAAGAAGCCAATGATGAAGATAGAGATCCATTAAAGTTTGAAAATCTAGATGATTCTGATGAAGAGATTGAAACTGAAGTTGAAACTCTAGTTCAACAAACTCAAGTGAATGATGAAGCAAGAGAAGAATCTGATCCAACCAACATTGAAGAGACTAGCATCCAAGACACACTTGTGAATAATATCAACTTCACAGGGGGAGGAAATGAAAATGATCATGTCTTGGATGATGAAGCAACATCAAGGTTGAGAAATCAAACTGAGCACTCAAGGAAATGGGATAGGTCATACACTGCAGAGCAAATTATTGGAGATCCAAATGCAGGAGTGAGCACTAGGAGAGCAACTCAAAATGAGTGTCTCTATGGTTGCTTTCTATCTCAGATTGAGCCTAAGAAACTTGATGATGCACTGTTGGATCCAAATTGGATTATTGCTATGCAAGAGGAGCTGAGTCAATTTGAAAGAAACAAAGTATGGGAACTTGTGCCTGCACCAAAGAACAGAACCATTGTTGAAACAAAATTGGTTCTGAAGAATAAGATGGATGAAGATGGTGTAATATTAAGAAATAAAGCAAGGTTGGTTGCAAAAGGATACTCTCAACAGGACGGCATTGACTATGATGAGACATTTGCTCCTGTTGCTAGATTGGAAACCATCAGAATCTTCTTGGCATTTGGTGCTCATTCAAACTTTAAAGTCTATCAAATGGATGTCAAGAGTGCATTTCTGAATGGGGAGTTGGAAAAAGAAGTTTATGTGCAACAACCACCTGGCTTTGAGGATCCACATTTCCCAGAATTTTTCTACAGATTGCTTAAGGCATTGTATGGACTTAAGCAGGCTCCAAGGGCATGGTATGACACTTTATCACAGTTCCTTCTTGAAAAACAATTCACTAGAGGCACATTGGACAAGACACTGTTTTACAAGAAGCATGGTAATGATATTATCCTAGTTCAGATCTATGTGGATGATATCATATTTGGCTCTACAAATGAGAAGCTATGTGAGAAATTCTCTAAGCTCACGCAAAGCAGATATGAGATGAGTATGATGGGAGAGTTAACATTCTTTCTTGGATTGCAAGTTAGTCAAAGGAAGGATGGTATCTTCATCAGTCAAACCAAGTACATCAAGGATTTATTAAAGAAGTTTAACTTAGAAGACTACTCACCTGCAAAGACACCCATGGCCACTACCATCAAATTGGATGAAGATGTCAAAGGCAAGAGAGTAGATATCTCAGTCTACAGAGGCATGGTTGGTTCTCTACTCTATCTCATTGCAAGTAGGCCAGACATCATGTTTGCTACATGTCTGTGTGCAAGGTTTCAATCAAATCGAAAAGAGTCACATTTGATTGCTATAAAAAGGATCTTTAGATATCTGAAGGGCACTCCAAACTTGGGTTTATGGTATCCTAAAGACACAGGGTTCAATCTGGTTGGTTACTCTAATGCTGATTATGCTGGATGCGGAGTGGATAGGAAGAGCACCTCAGGTAGCTGCCAGTTTCTTGGACATAGCTAGTCTCTTGGTACAGCAAGAAACAACAATCTGTGTCAACTTCCACAGCTGAGGCTGAATACATAGCTGCTGGAAATTGCTGTGCTCAAGTGCTTTGGATTAGAAATCAGCTTAGAGATTATGGACTTGTGTTTGAAAGAATTCCAATCATGTGTGACAACACAAGTGCAATCTATATAGTTGTCAATCCTGTAAATCATTCTAGGACAAAGCACATTGACATCAAATATCATTTCATTAGGGAGCATGCAACTAATGGAACCATTGAGTTGCATTATGTCCCTACAGATAAACAATTAGCTGATATATTCACTAAGCCATTGGATGAAGCCACCTTCACAAGGTTGGTTAGTGAAATTGGAATGCTGAATTCTTCAGAATCTGGCTAAGTGAAAATATCAACTAGATTGTTCCAGCAGTAAACACTTACTTTATCTAAATTCTCAATATTTTTGAAGTAAGTGTTGGCTGAAATATGATTTATAAATATTTCAAATCTGTTGCATATGTTGAAAATCATATTCGAATTAGCTTGAAATTTCTATGAAATTTTAAGACTATCACTATTTAATTTGTTAGAATATTCTTCATGTGAATAATTCTGGTGAATTTTGAAAAGGTAGTGAAAATTAACTTTTATGAGTGAAAAATGTGGCTCGATAAGTTAGACTTCTCTAATGACATTCATGTCTATGGTCGACTTCTCTAACAAGTCTATTTGGAACACTCTTGAGTTCTCGAATATTGCATTTTAGAGAAATCGAACAGAGACTTGCTTGACTTATCGAATAGGACATTTGAGTTCTCTAATGACTGAGTTCTCAAATAGAACATTTGAGTTGTCGAATCATTTGAAAAGGCTGAATTTTCGCTGAATCTTAACCGTTTTTGGATTTTTATTCAGAATTTTAAATCACTCATAAAAACATATTTTATTTAATTTGGAATTATTTTTAAGTTAGATAATAGCCAGCTGTGAGTTACAAACTGCTTCAGATATCGATTAAGCCTTTCTTGACAGTTAATTTCTACTTCTCGAATGACTGACTTGTCGATACAAAACATATATCTAATCGACAATTCAAGTACTTCATACTTATACAGCTTTACATCTATTCGTTTCATTTCACTCGATTTCTCAAGCATCTAAAGTTCCAAAACCTCTGAAAACCCTAACTTCAAAAGCTAAATTTCTTCTTCAACCTTCATTCTCGTCTCTCTGTGTAACAATGGCAAATACCCAACTCATAATTCCTAACCACACCAACTTCATTGCTATTAATAATGATGTGGAAGCACCCAATGCTAATTTCAAGTGCTTTGTTCGATTGATGTCTGAGTCCTTCATCAAGGATGCACTTTCAGCCAACCCAACACTGTATCTAAATTTGCTGGAACAATTTTGGAGGACTGCTACTGTGGAGGTCATTGCTCTTGAGAATGCTATAACCTCATATGTAGTCTACTGCAAGATTCAGGACAAGGAGATCACCATCACTATTGTAGACATGAATCAAGCACTGGGGCTACAACAAGGAGTGTATGACCCACTAGCCACTAATGCTGAATTGGAGGAATTCTTTGATTTTATCAACTACTCAGATAAAATCAAACTTGGAAATTTGAATAGGAAGTTCTTGAGAAAAGAATGGAGCTATGTTTTTGCCACTCTTCTCCAAGTCTTCAAGCAAGGAAGTCTGGCTTTGACCAAATCAGTACACATGTTCAACAAATAGGCTATGCCCTAGCGTATGGGAAAAAGATTGATGTTGGACTAATCATAATGCAGGAGCTGTATGGGAGACTTGGTAAGAACTCAACCAAGAGAGGTAATGAAATTTTCTTCCCTCGTTTTATTCAATCTGCTCTTAATTTTGTAGATAATAAACTGATTGAATTGCCTGGGATGAATAGAAATGGAATAAGCTATCCGAAATCCATGACCAAACTCATTTTTGGTAGCTTGGAGACTAGGAATGATGTGGATGTAAGACTTAAAATAACTCCCCATATGGAGAGTTTATTTAGGACTTACCCCCACAACATGCCAATATTTGCCTCTAAATCTGAGTTAGCTAGGCCTAAGCAAGTAGAACAAGATGCTAACCCAGGGTCTGCTAACCAACCCCATCAACCAAACACTCTACCAAACACAGAGCCACCTGCATCATCCTCTCAACAGGGTGGTGTTAGTAAAAAGGAGAAGAAGAGAAAACAAATTATTTCTGAACCATTAAAAATCTTAACTGAAGTAGCATTTGCTGTAGAATTAGGTTTAGAAAGTGAGGAACCTGAGTCACCCTTACTAAGGCCAAAGAAGAAGAAGAAGAAATCTAAAACCACCTCTTCAGTCACACAAATGGCTGAAGTTGTAAAATCAGGGGCACACAGTTCACTAGATGTATCCTCTCAACAGAGTGCATCTATAGAATGAAGCATCCTCCCCAATGCACTATCTTGTAAAGAGTCAGCACATGGGAGTGATAAGGTTGGCACAACACAGAGTCGAGAGCACATCACACTTGAAACTCCCACTATTTCTCAGGGGGAGTTGCCAAAATCTACTCTAAAAGACACTACTCTTCCAGAATCTAACACTCAAATTTCTTTGCAGCCTGCAACTCAAGCAATTGAGGAGCAAGGCATTGATCACCAAGAATTTCTTCTCTTGGTGAGCCAATGGACTCAAGTGACTTAGTGCATGACACTTTTCTCACCACCCAGGAACCACATTTAGATGGTGAGGGAATGCTAGCTGGGGCATATCCTAATGACACCATTACAAACACAGAGGATTCACTACTTTTTACTAGAGACTTTGTGTCTGTGTCAACTATCGGTGTAACTCATCCCACTTCTGTGGAGACACCAGTAGTAGAGTCATTCCATCCGGTTACAGAAGTTGCATCTGTAACTGAGGAGTCTAGCTTGCCTAGCTCTAGCTCTGACATTCTGTCATAATGGCTGAAGCCTGTGCAACATGACAGTGCTTCAGGATCAGGATCTGTTCCACCACAATTGACGATTGAAGCACTTCAAAGCTTAGTTGTGGATCAGATCCCTGAGTTTGTAAAAATTGCCCAACACCTTGTCACCTCAAATTTGTCAAATCCAGATTATGAAGCCATTCTGATATGTCATAAAGAAAATGTGGAGATGCAGAATGAGAAAATAGCAGATGAGGCTGAGAGAGATGGCAATGTGGATGCTTGGTTGCAAAGCAGGAATGACATTGATCTATCATAGGGTCTTCAATTTCTCAGAGAAGAGTACATCACTTCATTATGATCAAATGCCAAATCTTTAACCCCTAGTGAAGTGTATGAAGCTATGAATGATACCTACAAAGGAACTTTGAAGGCTGCTCACTATCTAGGCAAGGGCCTTAAAACTGAAATTAATGAGGTATGTGCAGCCACAGTCAAGGAAGTAAATGAAATTAAGAGAGATTTTGACTCCAAGTTCCCTTCACTCAACTCTGTTATCAAGACCATTCAAGAATGCAAGGCTACCTGCACCTAGATGGACAATGGATTGGTCTTAGCTCAAAGTGTTATCAAGAATATAGCCACTCAAATGGAGAAACTGACAAATCAGACAACAGATGCAAATGCCATGCTAAAAACTCTCTTTACAAATCAAAATGGAGATAAGCTGGCGACTGAAGTCCCTGTTCATGAAATGACCAAATTTGAAGTGCAGAGACTCAAGGACCAATCTCTTTCAAGATTTAAAGCCTCTGAGCTATTCACCAAAATGGATACTCTTGAGAAGGAAGTGAGGTCACTCAAGCAGTCAAATGCTCATCTTACAGACACAGTTGCAACTCTTACCGAGAAGTTGGACACTCAAGCTACCACCACAGCTGATGTTCTTCTTCATCAACAACTGATGATGAAGAATCTGAAGAATCTGTCAATCCCATCTCTTCCAACCTAAAGGCCACTATTGAAGCCTCTGTGCCTGATACCAAACCTAAGAGGGAGAATAGGACCTTAAGGAGCTCAAAACGTAAGGGGGAGAATAAAGAGGAGAGTCCTAGGGAGAAAGGCATAATCATCTCTGAGGGTGGTCATTCAAAAATCTCAAAACCTACAACCTCTCATATTCAAAGCAAGGGCAAAGCCAAAGCCAATGCACCTCTACCTTCTCTACCAACTGTCACCCTACCTCCTGTACATATCACTACCCCAAGTGGCCAAAAACAAACCATCACCTCTACAGTGGTCGCAGGATCTATGCCAACTGAGCAAGCTAAAACCTCCGGAAATGAAGAAGATCAACCAGTTGAAGTGGATGTAGTTACTGAGGCCAAGCTGAAAGAAGTAGCAAATTCAGAAACTTATCATGATGCTGCCTTCTTGAAGTTTCTACAAGTCTCACAAGCAAAGGTTGGAGGGGATACATTGGAGTACAGAAGGAGTCTGAAAGAGCAAATAAATTATCTGACAGTGATTCCAAGGAAGCTAAATCAAATCTATCTCAAGGAGATTATGATGGTGACAAGTAATAAAATATGGCATCTATCTTATGATACCTTGAAGGCTCTAAAATTCACAGAGATTGATACTATCCTGGGGTTGATAGAGAAGATGGGAGAGAACAACAGAAGCCTATATACTGACCTAAGGAATGGCCAACAAGCTAGGTTGCCTGAAGTTTGCAATTATCCAAGAACAATTATCTATCAATATGGCACAAGGATTGAGGATATCAAACAGCTGGTCATTCCCAAGGATCTCACTCTCCAGAATCGCAGACTTATCATTGACATTATTGATAAATTACAAAAGAAGAATGGGATAAGAACTGGTGAAGAAGTAGAGGCATTGCACATTCTCAGAACCTTCATTGCCACAGGTGAGATTCTAGAAATAGCAAAAGGAAGGAGATATAAGGATGATGAAGATGAAGACAAAAGTGATGGGAGGAGAAGACATCATAGGAGTGATAAGGGTGATGAAGACAAGAAGAAGAAGAAGAAGAAGAAGAAGAAGAAGAAGAAGAAGAAGAAGAAGAAGAAGAAGAAGAAGAAGAAGAAGAAGAAGAAGAAGAAGAAGAAGAAGAAGAAGAAGAAGAAGAAGAAGAAGAAGGATAGCAAAGACAAGAAGGATGATGATGGCCAAGGCAAAGTCTATGAGAGGATAATTGGAAAACAGCAAGCCCTAGGAATCACTAGCTGTAACCTCACCACAATACAAGACTCTAAGTCTAGGGTGAATACAGTTAGTAGTGACCTACCAAAATCTACACCCATGGCCTCTGCAACTGTTTTGCCACCTCAAGAAGAGAAAAATATGCAAATCAAGAAACCATCTGTATGTTTCCAAAAGCAAATTGCTAATGGTGTACTACAATGGTCTACCAGCAAAGGTCACAAGTTTCTGCCAAGCAACCAAGTGAAAAAGATCAAATTCAAACATGCTGCAAGAAGAGTGAAGCCATCTAAATCAAGGGCTCTAACTATCATTCCAGGATTAAAACTCCAACCACTAGATGAAGACTTTGATGAAGACCAACTACAATTCCTATGGGCTCAAAGAATCTACCATGTTGCCATTATTGATAACTGCCTTGAAGTTAAATACACTGATGGAAGACAGGAGAAATTCAAGCAAGGGACATGTCAGCATTGGGGCAAGCTAGATGATATAGAAAGGATTATTGCTATGTTGTATTCTAAAAATAGAGTGGAAAGAGTATGGAAGCGGGAGTTGATTGACTTTGTCAAAATGAAGAGAGATCACCAGGCAGAACGGAAAAATAAAAGTGAGGAGGTGTTAAAGAAAAGAGAGGAGGAGTTTGCTGCTATGGAAGCTAAGGCTGATCAGTTAAGAGCCATGGGTCTGTGTTGAGTCAAGTATAATCCTTACATTATTGAATACAAGAAATATGGAAGAACTGTGAAGATTATAATGGACTACATCAGTTCCTACTCTGAGAAACATCTGAATAAAGTTCTTAAAGATCTATCAGGATCTCCTCTAATTGAGGAACTCACTGCTATAGAAGACATTGTTCTTGCTATGGAAGAAAATGTAAAGAAGAAAGATGAAGAAGATGAAGAAAAGAAGAAAAATGAGAATCTGCAAGCCAAAGCTCAAGAGATGAATCCAAAAGGATATGGCTAGTAATTCTTCATAACTTGTAAGGATGCCTCTTTGTATTTTCAATCAAGTTACATACCTGTACTTTTCTAGTTTTATCTTTTTGTATGATAGGCTTGTTATCAGACATGAAATTGTGACTAAGGGTCTTACTCACAATTTGGGGGAGATTGTTAGTCACAGAGGCATGCCTGTATACATCTAATAACAAGCCTAATTGTTTGTAATGCTTTGCATTACCTACATGACCTTTTAACTGAGGGAACCTCTAGTTGTAGAGTTTCCACTTGTTGTATTACTTATAACAGGCATCAAATTCTACCTGTGTAACTGTAATTAAAGTCAGAGAATAATGCTTGGAAGAAGTTCCAAGGATCATGCCTCAAGCTTGAAGACCAAGACTGTCAAAATAAACACAGTTGGAATTTGGAGAATGAAGATTTGCCTAAGTACCAATTCGAGAAGTATGCTTGTTATATTCGAGAAGTCTAGCATTCGAGAAGTCAGAAATTCGACATCTCAAAAGACACTGTTCGATATCTCTAGAGATCAACTAGTCAAAGCCTCATTCGAGAACTCAGATATTCGACATGTCTAATACTCTATTCGAGAACTCAAGAAGTCAACAAGTCAAAGCATCATTCGAGTTCTCTAAGAGTCAACAAGTCAAAGCTACATTCGATATCTCAAGGACTAAAGAAGCTATTCGATATCTCATGGATTCGATAAGTAAAATGCTCTATTCGATATCTCAAGGATTCCTAGAGAAAAGAATTATTCGAGAAGTGATTCGATATGTGAGCTCAACAGTGTTTGAGAACTCAGAGTTATCGATTAAGCCAATTCTAGTTCTCGAATCGCCAACAGAGTTACTTCTCGAATACAATCTTGGAGACAAAATACTGAAGAATAGTACAAGTCAGAAACCTACAACAAGCCAAGACGGTTTATGGACCACATTTGCATACATTGATGACAATGCATGATTTAGGTATGGGGGAGGGTTTTTAGCGTAAATATAAAAATCAGAAAATCCAAAAATATTAAACAATGAAAAAAATCACAAAAAGAGTTGTAGAATTGTAAATAATAGAGTTCTAATCTTATTCTAGTCCTGTTAATTGATTGTTAGTTGCTTGATGCACCCTTACATGCTATGATAATCTTGTGTTCCTTTAGCTTTTGATTGAGAAGTGATTTGCTAAGTTCTTGTCCACACACTTATACTAGCAAGGTGAAACTAGTAGACTTATTTGATTTGTGCAAGAAATTAGAAGGTCATGATTAGGTGTAAGATGATTTGGTTTTCATGCTTTGAGTACAAGTAGGTGCATTGAGGATACCTTTACTTGAGATTTATTATGTTCTACCACACCAAGTGAGTTTTGAGCCTATATGCACATCTTTTGCATTTATATTCGTTTGCTTCAATGTCCAGTTGTCATTTGCATTGCTAGCACTTGTTTGAGTTCTTTCTTGAAACAATTGACATTGATTGATGATAAGATGATAAAGGCATTTAGGAATAACCTATATTTCCAAAATATCCACACCATTCTTATGTGATCAATTAGTTACCCCTTTGAGATTAATCAAATTCTTTCGGTAACACACCACATTACTCGCCTAAGACCTTTTTCTTGTACAGCCTTACGTATACTTGATCCCAATTTGTCAAAGGCTAGTAGGAACTTGAGGGAGTAATAAGGTGTGTGAGATGGGTATACTTTTGTTCATAACGTTTTGAGGAAATATATGTTTTGTTACCTTGTTAATCGATTTTCAAGTTAAATCTAAAGGAGGATTATGGTTTCTTATAGCTCTCATAAAAATAAATGAATAAGAAAAAAGGAATAAGAAAAAAAAAAAGAATATATATATGAGAGCATACTTATGTTTTTGTAATCCTCCTTCATTCGACTAGTCAAGTCTTTTTGTTGAAAGTAGAAAAATAATTGTGTGGGGAGGAAGTTTGGTGTTGTGCATGATTTCCATGGTGACTACTAGCTTTTGACACTTCACCTTGTTTTGGCCTTACTTGACATACCCTGTCCCTAGCCCCATTACAACCCAAATAAAGACCTTTTGATTGTCATCATTGATGTATGTTGTGTTTAAGATAGAATGATACCAAATGTCAAGCATGCTTTTGATTTTGTTGGAATTGAGTGATACACTTACCCTTGTTCTTGAGTGAATGTTCTTTTGTGAGTGAAATGTGAGGTATTGCTTGTTTCTTTTGCATATGAGATCTCAAGTTTTGATTCTAAGTTGTGCTCTTGTAGACTTAGCATGGTTTCCAATAATTTTTGCACTTGACATGAACTTGTAATCACTCGTGCATACTTCTTTAAGTAGACTATGTGAATCCTTGCACTTTCCACACCAAGACTTTGCAAATTCATTTTGATTCTTAAGTTGATGTATCATGAGAGGACATGTATGTGTGGTGTTGCATTGCCATGTAATCTTTTATACAAACTAGATGGATTTTGTGGGTACATTCACTATAGGCCCTCACGAGACCTCACTCGTCCACTAGGGCTGCCTAGGGGTTTAAAGGGCTTGTTGCATATGCCAAATGCAACCGTCACACCTACGAAAAGGAGTATAGGACTTTTTCTTAGTTATCTTTTTGTTTTTGTTTTACTCGAGGACGAGCAAAAGATAGGTATGGGGGCATTTGATAAGTGCATATTTTTATTACCTATTTATTGCTTGAACTCGTATTTTAATAATTTATTTTGTTGCATTTCAGGAAATTCGTGAATAAATAAAAAAATGGCAAAATAAAGAAATAAAGAGCAAAGAAGGGAAAAAGAGGAAGAAAAAGGACTTAAATGATAAAAGGAAAAAGAATTAGGAGCTTTGTGGAAAAGGAATTCTAGAGGACATGTGGAAGGTGGAGATCATCCCAACACATTACATAAGTGTATGGTCAAGGTCAACTCTTCAAAGCTTAAGGGGGAAGGAAACAAATAAATGGCTAGGATTTCACCACCACACACCACAAATGTATGGTGGGGATTTACCCAACACCCCCCTTAACCCTAATTCCTATCCTATAAATACCCCCTCACCCCCCCCCCCTTGTATTTAAAAAGTTAGATTTTAGGGTAGCTTTAATTTCTTGTTTTTTTAGTTTCAATTCTTGTAAACACTCTTTTTAATTTTAATGCAATTTCATTTCCTTTAATTTCTTGTCTTGCTCTCTCTTTTATTTCGCCTTGCTTTCGTTATTTTCGTAAATCCGATTAGTGGACAAAGTAGCGAAATGTTATCCACACGAGGTTGAAAGTAACGAAATTTTAATTTCTTGTTCTTAGTTTTAATTCATAATTTAATCCCCTTTAAACATCAATTTTATTGTGGGCCATTTTAATTCCAAATCAAATTCTCGTTGTAGTGAACTTTAATTTCGTAGTTAAATTTTATTTTTGTATTTAATTTTCAAAAAATAAAAAATAAAAAAACACCAAAAAATTTTGTTTTAATTTTCAATACTCATTTTCTATCTCGTTTTTATTTTTTATTCGAAGCTCGAATTAGAAATCCCCTCCTTTTGTTTAAATCACAGTGTCTCTATACCCTTCCCCTGTTACTTTCTTTTTCAAACAAATTCTCAAACCCAGTTCCTTATTACTTCTTCTTTGAATTGCATACACACTTTCCCCTGTTTATTTTCATTTACATCGAACCCAGTTCAAGCCCTTCTCTTTACTCCCCTTCTTCTCGATCTCAACAAACACACCCCTCCCATTTTCTTCTTCTTCTTTTTTCGAATAAAACCTCACCCTTCCTCTGTTTCCTTTTCTTAATTTTAGTTTGTATTTTCCCCTATTTTAGTTCGATTTTCGTTTAAGTTTGTCGAAGTTCTTGTTACAGTTTATTATTTTTACGAGTTCTGTTTAAGTGTTACTGAGTTCGATGGGTGAACTTGGCGTTGTTTGCTGTGTTGGTGGTTGCTATTTTCCAAGTCACCAGGGTCGAATTGATTTTAGTGTTTACTGAGTTTTCTGAGTTCTTTTCGAGTCCAGTTCAATGTGTTTGCAACTAAGTTCGCGAGTTGTATTTAATTATTTACTTCGTTTTGAGTCGAGTACTGAGTTTTGGGCTCTTCGTCCGAGTTAAATTTTGCGCTGTGCAATTTCATTGACAAACTATATTTTTCTCTGTTTATGAGTTGGCGTTTTTAGTTTTTGTTAACGTGTCAAAACTCATTTTGCAATGCGTGTTATGGTGAGTTCGATCGAGTCATTTCTGAGTTGAATGGATGGCCTGAGTCGTCTTGTGATTTGCAGTTTTAATTTCTGAGTTTTATGTTTTAAGTCGTAGAATGTAGAGTTTGTTTTTTTTTTGAGTTTTATGTTCTAAGTTTTAAGTTTGTTAATTACGTTTGTTTTATGTTTTAATTTTGAGTTTTTTTTTAAATAAAAATTATTTGTTTTCTTGTTTTATCGAATTAGGAAAAATGCTTATTTTTGGTTGTTTGTTTGTTTTGGTTAGTCTTTTTACACACAAATCATGTCGAATTTTTCCAAAATTTTCAGTAAATGAAATTTTTAGTTTTAATTCAATTTTAGAATTTTTCTTAGATTTTGTTCTTTTGACTTTTAACTAGTTAGTTTAAAATTTAGAATAATTAGTTAGGAATTAATTATTTAAAACTAAAATTTTCCAAAAAAAACCAAATTTGTTCTATTTCGATTAAATAAAAAATTAAGGATCGCGAAAATATTAATCTCTGCGGAACGAATCTAAATTTACTAAAACGAGATTGTGCACTTGCAATCATATTTATTTTTAGCACATCAGTATCCGGCATGAAAGAACAGTTCCTGGCACCCCACAACAGAATGGTGTTGCGGAAAGAATGAACCGCACCATTACTGTACAAGTCAGATGCATGTTGAAAATGACTAAATTACCGAAGTCATTTTGGGGAGAAGCTGTAAGAACAGCTTTCTACTTGATCAATCGATCTCCATCGGCACCTCTGAATTTTGAGATTCCAGAGAAGATCTGGTTAGGAAAGGATGTTTCCTATTCCTACTTGCGGGTGTTTGGATGCAAGGCTTTTGCACACATCCCAAAGGATCATAGAACAAAGCTTGAAGATAAAACAACTCCGTGTATTCTCGTTGGCTGCGGGGATCCAGAGTTCGGGTATCGGTTGTGGAATCCTGAATCAAAGAAGATATTCAGTTATTGTACCTATGCAACAATGTATGGTTATTACTCACTGCTAAGACAAATAAAAAATTTGAGTTTTAATTAACTAAACTAACTAAGATGCAAATTATCAACTAAGAATTAACTAACTAACGATAATTAAAATCGAATTACTTACGCAATATGAACCATGGAATCCTAACTTCAATACAAACTTCCTTTAGAGATCATGCCCTTTTATCAATACATGTGGTGGTTACGATAACTAATCGGACAACACGAAATAAGTATACGTTACCTTTCAGTACACGCACACCAATCTACACAATATCCACATAAGATAGAAATCATGCAGGCACCAATTATGCTTAGACCCTATATGTCTATAGAATTTGAAAACATAATGGTTGAAGATCAAGTATCCATAAGATTACATAAGGTAGTATGAGACAGTTAGAAACACACCACAAACATGAATAACATTCATGGACTTATGCTAGCATGGCAAGTTCTAAATCTAAAGATCCACTGTCGCTTCACTAAAGATTAACAAGATAGATGTTAGCTACGCATCTATATGAATTAAATACAACCCTGCAAGGATATCGCAAATTCACCACACATATATCAAGTTAAGCAATCAACATCTAAATTCCATAAGTAAATCCGTTAGAATCCCATGACAACGATTAGTTCATAATCGAACCTCTCGTCATCATGGGATCTGATGAAACCATGATAAGAACAAAGTATGAAAAGATACAAATAAAACTAAGTAATTGATATGTAATGGTGTGTTTTTTCTGTCCCCTAACATGTGTATTTATAGCCCCAAGTTGCCTCTCCATCAAGCAATTACCATATTAGAGTAGGAATAGAAGACCGGCAATTTCCATCTTTAAACGGGATAGGATTTGCAAATTCCATGCTCAAGACTGATTCTGGAATGTTCTAGCCGTCCAGGACAATTACCATACTGATTAGAAGTAGGAATTGTGGCAATTTCCTTGTTGGAATAGAATTCTGCAACTTCTGGAAGTTTCTGTTTTGATTGAAAATTCTCTTCAATAATTCTGGACTCCGGACCACCTTAGAATGATAGAAAATCTCGTTAGCTTCGCGTGGACTGTAAGATCGCCCAAAACGGACTTGTAGAACTCAAGATATGGCCAAAACAAAATCAGAGTTTCTGGCTGATTTTTCACCCGCACCGCGCGCGACCGCGCTACTGTTCATTCCCGCGCGCCCGCGACCGAAATTAGTACAAATTAGGCGCGGCCGCGCCCGACTTACTGTTCATTTGCTGATTTTGCTGATTTTGCTCTATTTTCTTCGTTTTAACTCCGATTTTCATTCCGTTTCTTCCGGCTCTCTCGCAACTTGATGTATTGTTTTTTTTTAAGCTCAAAACCCACCATTTAAGCATGGAAAACATCATCACACATCCGACTCTTATTCCTGCACAAATTCACTAAAAACACATCAAAAACACCACATACTTGAGTTCAAGTCATCAATTCAAGCCGATACGAAGCATTCCAAGTGGATATAACATCCACTTATCAGCAGAGATGTGGTTTTCCATGAGTCTCAAAATTATGAGAATTTTGGGAGCACTCAACAACCAAGGCAAGCTAGAAATCCAGATACATTAGAAGATGATGGAGAGGATATGGCAGATGATGAGGCTGCTGAGCAGGGGGAGCTACCCCCTCAGCCTGAAGCTGAAGAAACTCAGCCACGGCGTTCTACGAGAGAACGGAGGCCATCAGGAAGATATCATTCATCCGAGTATATCTTAATTGCTGATGAGGGGGAGCCCGAGACCTTTGAGGAAGTCAAGACTCATAAAGAAGCAGTTGTTGGTTGAAAGCAATGCAAGAGGAGATGGATTCTTTAAACAAGAATGAAACTTATGAGTTGACTACACTTCCGAGAGGACGGAAGGCTTTAAGGAACAAATGGGTCTTCAAAGTAAAAAGGGATGATGAAAATCTTGTAAAGTATAAAGCACGCTTGGTGCTTAAAGGATTTGCGGCTAGCATGGATCTTGATCTTGAGCAGTTAGATGTGAAAACTGCATTTCTTCATGGAGATTTGAAGGAAGAGATCTACATGCAGCAGCCAGAAGGATTTGAAGTGAAAGGGAAGGAGCACATGGTTTGTAAACTCAAGAAGAGTTTATACGAGCTTAAGCAAGCACCAAGACAGTGGTACAAAAAGTTTGATTCATTCATGAGGAATCATAACTTCAAGAGAACTGCATCCAATCACTATGCTTATGTGCAAAGGTTTCCTAACGGTAACTTCATTATCCTGCTACTTTATGTTGATGATATGTTAGTGGTCGGCCAAGATGCTAACATGATCCGCAAGCTGAAAGAAGATTTGTCCAAGTTCTTGATATGAAAGACTTGGGTCCAGCAAAACAAATCCTAGGGATGAAGATTGTTCGTGACAGAACAACTCGGAGGTTGTGGCTTTCACAACAGCGATATATTGAACGGGTATTGAAAAGGTTCAATATGGATGATGCTAAACCTGTTAGCATACCATTGGCGGGACATTTTAAACTGGACAAAAAAATGTGTCCGTCAATAGACAAGGAGAAGGAGGATATGGAGGAAGTTCCCTACTCATCCGTAGTGGGGAGTCTTATGTATGCATTGGTTTGTACAAGACCAGATATTGCTCATGCTGTTGGAGTTGTAAGTAGATATCTGTCAAATCCAGGAAGAAAGCACTTGGAAGTAGTTAAATGGATTCTCAGATATCTCAAGGGCACTTCCGGGTTATGCTTGAAGTATGGACACGGTGAACCAGTCTTGGAAGGTTTTACAGATGCTGACATGGCAGGACATCCAGATGGGATGAAGTCCACGCCAGGGATGCTTTTCACTTTTGCGGGGGGAGCTGTAGCATGGCAGTCCAAGTTGCAAAAGTGTGTTGCGTTGTCAACAACCGAATCAGAGTATATTGTTGCTTGTGAAGCAGGCAAGGAGTTGGTTTGGTTAAAGCAGTTTCTCCAAGAATTGGGTCAGAAGCAAGACAACTTTGAGTTGTATTGTGATAGCCAAAGTGCTATTGACTTGAGCAAGAATGCTACTTGTCATAGTCGTATTAAGCATATTAATGTACGTTACCATTGGCTATGAGAACAGGTTGAAGATGGGGTGATATAGATAGAGAACATACACACGGATAAGAATCCGGCTGATATGATGATGAAGGTCGTTCCACGGGAAAAGTTGGAGCTGTGCAAGCGGGGCGCAGGTATGGAGTGCAAGTGATTAACTGTGAGTTTGGAAAGAGAGGGAGATTGTTAGGCAGCCGGCTTTATTTTCAAACTCCCACCAACTTTTTTCACCAACCCCCCTACTACCCCCTACTACCCCTCCTCCTATAAATACCCCTCTCCCCTTCATTCTAAAATACACCAAAAACATCTTACTCTCTTCTCTCCATCATAGCTGCTAGATAGTCCGTCTAGTAGGAAACTTACCTTGCGGTAGTTTCAGGCAGGTCAGAATAGGGGGCCCTCGTGCTTCTCTCTTCTTTCATTTCGGATGAGTTAGTGTGAGTGTTTGGTCGGGCTGTAGCCATCTGGGTCTACAGCATTAGAAGTTCGTCCAGCCATTGCAGTCGCAACAAGGGGAGTTCTCCAGGTTATCCGGTCAAGTACCGAAGGGATAGTTCTATCCAGGTTATCCGGTCCAGTACCGAAGGAATAGTTAATCGTTATATTACTATTCAGGTGTACCTCAAGTGTTACTTCGTAATTGAGAGAGAATATTATAACCATTATTATCATTATAGTGGAAACATTCGGAGTTGGTCCCGTGGTTTTTACCTCTTTGGCTTAAGGGGGTTTTCCACGTATAAATCTTAGTGTTCATCTGTCAATATCTGTTATTATTATTGACTGTTATAATCTTCGTATTTAATTTACGTAAAGACAGGAAACGGGAATTCCTAACAATCGTTATCTTTGGATTGGCAGCGAAGCCGCAAGGAAGGCACATTACTGGGAAGACGGTTGAAAATATCGACATGAAGTTTCGAAAAACATGTAGATAATAGAAGAGAGAATAGTAGAATCCTAAGAAACAAAGAACCTGAGGAGTTGGTTTTCATGACTGACTGTACTTATTGTGGAGCTAGCAAATAAATGAAAAAACGATTTCTTGAAATAATGTTTATGCTTGTACTTGTAGTTTATATGGCAAAGCTTAGACTAACATATTTAAGAAAATAATAAATGCACCTAAGATTTTGCAGGATATCAAAAGATATGAAGTTTGGGATAACGATATCTTGACAATTATACATTTAGGCCACAAGTTCAAATGCCCACATCAGTGGATTTAGGACAGTGCGGTAAAGTCAAACTTGCATTAGAAAAATAAATTGTTGTTAATCCAAATCTGTCTTAAATACAAAGGATTTGTTAGGTTGTTAATCCTCCTTTCGAGCAGGAGCAGGCTCCAGAGAAAAGAAGAAGACAAGAAAAGAGGAAAATAACTTTTTCATTCATAATCCTCAATTCATTACAGAAACATCTATAAATATGAAATAACTACCACTACTACCAGTTTAAAAGAAACTGACTAAAACATGGCCTACTTGCATGAATATCTAACAACACATGACTAATAAACATAACTGTCGCAAAACAATTACTGAGAACATGGGTCTGAACTCTGAACTCTGAAGCACATATTTACATATGATAGTGTTATAACGGAAGCAAGAAAGATTATATGCAGAAGAGAAATAAGTTTATAGATCTGAGAGGATAAACAGATTACAGAGGTTTTTTTCAGATGTATTTACAATCCCTACATGCATATCTATTTATAGACACAATTCTAAGGGTTAAGTGTGGTAGGTGGGGGTAGGTGGTGCCGCCGGAGGAACAGTGGTGCCGCCGGAGGCCGCCGGAGGAACAGTGGTGCCGCCGGAGGAACAGTGGTCAAGTAGGTGGTGCCGCCGGAGGAACAGTGATGCCGCCGGAGGAACAGTGGTCAAGTCATTTTAACAAATCTCCACCTTGACTTGAATCCTCACAAATAACAGATAACTGATGTACCAAACGCATCATAATAATGCCAGATGTACCAGATAACAGATCTCCACCTTGACTTGAATCCTCTCACAAAAACAGATAACAGATGTACCAGACGCATTATAATAATGCCAGATGTACCAGATAAAAAAAAATTCTTCCAGATGTACCAGATGCATCATAATAATGCCAGATGTACCAGATAAAAAAAACTCTTCCAGATGTACCTGATGCATCATAATAATGTCAGATGTAC
The DNA here is from genome assembly GCA_036435485.1 of Saposhnikovia divaricata. Lineage (NCBI taxonomy): Eukaryota > Viridiplantae > Streptophyta > Magnoliopsida > Apiales > Apiaceae > Saposhnikovia > Saposhnikovia divaricata. The sequence goes on from JAZHRN010000131.1 coordinate 22,764,115, forward strand.
CAGATAAAACTCTTCTGCCTCAGATTTTGCCCTCAAAAGGGCAGTCAACAACTCCGAACATTTAGCAAGTTCAAACAATGTTGAAACTTGCTATGTGGAACCGGCTTGGTGAGCATATCATCCGGGTTATCAGCAGTACCCACTTTTCTCACCTTAATTCTCGTCTCACTTCTTAGAAAATGATATCTCACATCTATGTTCTTAGTCTGCTCATGATGGACTTGATCCTTGACTAAACAGATTGCACTGAGACTGTCACAAAATACCGTAGCCTGATCATGATGTAGACTCAGATCGCTGACCAATCCTTTCAACCAGATTCCTTTTGTGGCTTCTGTCAATGCCATGTACTCTGCTTCTGTAGTACACAAAGTCACTGTAGGTTGCAGAGTAGCTTTCCAACTGACAATCGAACCACCCAGAGTGAAAGCATAACCAGTCATAGATCTTCTACTGTCAACATCTCCAGCATCAGAGTCTGAAAACCCTGTCACCAAACACTCAGTATCACCTTCATAAATGAGACCAACATCAGACGTACCTTTTAAGTACCGAAATACCCTCTTCACAGCTTGCCAGTGCTCCTTGCTTGGATCACCCATGAACCTACTAACAACACTGACAGACTGTGCAAGATCGGGTCTAGTGCAGACCATTGCATACATCAAGCTTCCTACTGCACTAGCATAGGGAACTCGAGACATGTACTCTTTTTCCTCAGCAGACTTATTACATGTCACTACCTCTTTGTAAGTGAATGGCTCATCAGAGCTAGGATCCACCTCTTCAGCTACCTGTAGTGCATATGCCACCATATCTTCAAAACCATATTTCTTGGGAGGCACTCCGTACTTAGCTCTCCTCGATCGATCAAGAGCCAAACTGTGCTGATTTACTACTGGTACTGATGATTCTGATTCTGGCTGTGGTTGCTGAACTTCTTGTTGTGGTTCACTCTCATCTTGAGTGACTTCCTGCTCTACCTGTTTCTCAACACCACCACTTTCTGTGTAAGGTCCACGATTTATCAGATAACATGCTGTACTAACTGCTTCTGCCCAGAATCTTCTAGTTAGTTCAGCATTAGAGAGCATGCACCTAGCTCTCTCCAGAAGTGTCTGATTCATACGCTCTGCTACACCATTCTGCTGCGGTGTATCCCTGACTGTATGATGCCTAGAAATCCCTTCTCTCTCCAGAAGTGTCTGATTCATACGCTCTGCTACACCATTCTGCTGCGGTGTATCCCTGACTGTATGATGCCTAGAAATCCCTTCTCTCTTACAGAACTCATCAAACTCAGATGAGCAAAATTTCAGACCATTATCGGTTCGCAGCCTCTTAATCTTCTCCGAGGATGCGACAACAACAGAACCTGATAACGTAAAACCTTGAAGAAGATACAAGGTACCACGTTTAACACCTTTCAAAACCACATTAGAACCCTTGCAGACATGTAGAACTCCACCTTCACCTTGAAAACTGAAACCCTTGCTGTCTAACATACTCAAAGATATCAGATTCTTTGTCATAAGTGGAACATGCCTAACATCATTCAGTGTGCAGAATTTACCATCATGTGTCCGAATTTTAATCGAGCCTATTCCAACCGTCTCACAAGCAAAACTGTTAGCCATAGAAATCTTGCCACCGTCTACTTGCTCGTAGGTTGTAAACCACTCCCTGCGCGGACATATATGATAAGACGCTCCACTATCAAGAATCCACACATCAGAGTGATGCGTGTCCTTGACAGCAACTAGAGCAATATCTTCTTCAGAAGTAGCATCAGCTACAGCAGCAGTATCTGTCAAATTATCCTGTTGCTTCTTTTTCTTGGGACAGTCGGATTTCCAGTGTCCCTTCTCTTTAAAGTAATTGCAGACATCATTAGCTCTCGAACCCTTAAAAGCTGGTTTCTTGGATTTATACTTCCCCGACTTTCCATGTCCGGTACTCCCGCTAGCTACCAACCCAGCAGCAAGATTATCTGCACCTGTACCAGCCGCCTTATGGCGCAGCTCTCTAGAATGCACAAAGTTCTCGTACGATAATGGTAAAGAAACTAACAGAATCAAAGCAGCATCCTCATCTTCAACTTTAACATCAATATTACGCAATTCTAATAAAATTGTGTTTAATTGATCTAAGTGATCTCGAAGAGGCATACCTTCCTGCATTCGCAGACTAAACAGACGTTGCTTCAGCAACAACTTGTTTGTTAAAGACTTCGTCATGTAGAGACTTTCAAGCTTCAACCACAGACCAGACGCGGTATCCTCCTCCGCGATTTCAGTAATAATATCATCTGCAAGGCACAACAAAATTGTTGAGTGTGCCTTTTCTTCTAAACTGGCCATCTCAGCGCTTCCAAAAGTAGCCGCTTTTGTATTCAACGGCGCCCAGAGCCCCTGTTGCTTTAACAAGGCACGCATCTTGATTTGCCACAGACTGAAACTATTTCTCCCGGTAAATTTGTCGACCTTAACATTAATACCACCAGACATCTTTCTCCCAGAAATGTATACGTGAACAGTGACGGTGAACTGTACCTGTGAACAGTGCCCGTGAACAGTGCCCGTGAACAGTGTCGGTGAACAGTGCCGTATGAACAGTGCCGTATGAATAGTATCGTATGAACAGTGTCATCTTCTCCTATGATGAATAGTGTCGTCTTCTCCGGCAATGAACAGTAACTCCGCCTGAACAGTTTCGTCTTCTCCGGCGATGAACAATAACTCCGGCGAGCTTAAAAAATCCGGCGAAAATTTTTTTCAGCAGTTTCGACCAAAGCTCTGATACCAATTTGTTATAACGGAAGCAAGAAAGATTATATGCAGAAGAGAAATAAGTTTATAGATTTGAGAGAATAAACAGATTACAGAGGTTTTTTTCAGATGTATTTACAATCCCTACATGCATATCTATTTATAGACACAATTCTAAGGATTAAGTGTGGTAGGTGGGGGTAGGTGGTGCCGCCGGAGAAATAGTAGTACCGCCGGAGGAACAGTGGTCAAGTCATTTTAACAGATAGTCCTGAAGACTTTTAGGTACCTGTGTGACTCTCTTAGGACATTGATTAGTGCAGGTAGTGGAGGAGAGTTGTATCAGGTTTCTTATTCATTATTATCAACGTGACTCAAGGAAAAATGTTATCCAGGATATTTGGGCGGGGAGCTGTCCGGAGGTACTGGAGGAGGGTGACGAGAAGGTTTCTGCTCTAGATTTCAACTCTTCCATGAGCATTGGCTTACTTTTTATACGTTTATATATGTTGGCGGACGTTAAGCGTATTCAAGTGTTGCATGAAATAAGAGATAACTAATCTCTTGTCTATCATAAATAGTGATCAACTATAAATTCTATTAAATAATGAATTTTAAATAATATTTTGAAATGAATATTTCATGCGAACTTAATCAAAACGGATAATTTTACTAATAAAATTAACTAGCTAATTTAAAAATTTATAGCCTTTAAATTTTATTCATTTCCAACTTGTTTACAAATGGAATCAAAAATAGAGTGTAAAAACAGTATTAAAGAACAAGGCTACATATATTAAAGAAAGCTTATTGGTTTATGGGGGTGTTTGGGAGAATTTATTTTCCAGTCAACTTATTTTAAGTTGAAGGTTAAGATTCCTAACTTTCCAATTTATTTTTCAACTTATTTTTGCAATTTATTGAATCTCAAACATACATTAAATATTTATATAAAAAAATTATCAAAATATAAAACTTTTACCCGAAAATAAGTCATAAGTCGGGTCAAAAAAGCTGTGTCAAACAGGCCCTATATTGCGTTTATTGCATTGGGGACTCTGCAGCCATCGGAGAAGGAGGGGGATATTGGCCTGCGCCTTAGACGATAATATAATTTTTGCATTTTCATCTGCAAATACTATAAAGAGCTATGTTAAAAAAAAAAAAAAAATTGTCAATATTAAATTAAACAAAATCATGATCAACAAAGACAATCACAATCATTAAATTTTTTTTTTCTAAAATTGAAACTGTTAGAATACTGGTAAGGCCTTCTGCTAATACTTTAAGATTTTAGATGATTTGATTACTTAATAGAAACCATGAAAAACTACGTACCTCCGTGAGCTAAAACCAACTGCATGATGAACATGATCATTAGGACAAAATACATAATTCTCACCAGAGAGGAGGAAACCATCATTCCTTTGTAACACTACAATCTGTCCTCTCTTTTTTTATTCTAAGTAGCTGATATATATGTTAGATTGGTGGCTTGTTTCAAGTGATTACAGAAATTTATAGACACGGTATTTTGTATACATTTCTCCTAGCCTTTGCAAAGGTTGGAATTTTTCGCATTATAGACTTCGAGCCCGTTTGGGCAACTTGCTTATGGCTTATAAAAAGCTTTAAGCAAAAAATGAAGCGTTTGGCACTATGGGCTTTAAGTCCGCTTTAGGTTAAAAAACTGTTTTAAGTCATAAGTTCTATTTAAGTACTTTTAACTTATGACTTATGACTTACGGATTTTTTTTTTCACAATTCTTGTAAAGCTTAAATATCATGAATTTAAATTTTTTTTTAAGTCAAATTTTACTTTAAGCCAAAATTATTAAACACTCATTTCACTTTAAGTAAAATTACCCAAACACTTTCATTCAACTTAAAGTAAACAACTTTACTTTCTCATTTAAGTTAAAAATACCTCCATTAAATCAAAAATAACTTATTTTAAGAAATCCCAAACACCCTCTTCATCCACTCCTTGCATACCGAAGTTGCAAAGAACTTTTGCTAACATAAACGGTGTTGCTAGGTTCTGACCAATGAAATAACTGTCCTAATCTACATTTAATAATGAGCCCGTTTGGGTTAGCTTAAAAAAAGTAACTTACGACTTTAAGCCCATAAGTTGATTATAAGTAATAAGTAAATCAGAACTTATAAGTTAGTAAACTGTTTGGTAAATCAGAAATTATAAATTTACTGTAGAACAAATATTTTTATATAATTTTCCTAAATTGCATCGAAATATAGTACATATGGTATGCAAAATGATCGTTGGGAGATGGTGAAAAATATGGTGAAGTTAGATTTGAAAAAAATATCGCCGTTTGACGGTAAAAATCCAATTAAAAACGGAGGGATCAGTGAATAGTAAATAAGCTGGAAAAATGTTGGAACTTTCTAACTTCCAACTTATGAGCTTAAGTCAGAAAAATAAGTCGGCACCCAAACACTCTCAAATAAGCTGGATCGGACTTAAAGTCCAAAAAAGTTCCTTATGAGCTCCGCCAAACAGGCGCAATCTATAGTAATTTTTTTAATAAATGCTCTATTTATAATATGACCTGCATGTATAATATCATTATGGGTCTTTTTATTGTGTGCCCAACGGCACATTCTTAATATCATTATGGGTTTTTTTATTGTGTGTCCAACGGCAAATTCTTAAATTGTTTTTTAATGAATTGACTAATTTTAGTTGGTTAAAATTTTTTATAATTTTTTTCTGAAACCTATGCATGTACAATATAGTATTAAGAGATGAAATTTCAAGTAATGACGACTTGACGAGGATATGATCGTGTTTACGTACATTCATTAAATAATAGTTGTAAGAATATGTTGTTGGGCACACAATACAAACATCCATAATGATATTATACATGCAGGTCATTTATATTATTTATGTTAAAGTTGAAAGATTGAAAGTTTGTCGGTTTGGTTTTTTTAATTGTTAAAATAAATAATGATATAATATGATTAATGATAATTAGTCATTATCATTTTCACATTTACTTTTACTTGAATATATTATATTTTATAAAAATATCAATCGTACCATATCTTCAAATAATTAATATTTTCTTTCTAATTAAAATAGGTTATACGTTACCTTTTACTTTAAAACTAATCTTACAATCATTAATATATACCCAAAAATATCACACCATATTTTCAATTATTAATAAAATATATTAAAAATCCCTATACGTTGTTTATAATAAGGAAACATTAGTATAATCCGTAAATTTGAGTATATTAAATTATATTAAATTAAAATTTAAATAATTATTAAAATAATAATTATATAAAATATTGTAATATTAAATAAAATTCAATAAATACCTAAAATATCGTATCTTTCAATCAATATAAAAACATTTACTTTTAATTGAACATATTACCCTTTATACACACCTAAAATATCGTATTTTTCAATCATCAATATTTCTTTTCTCATTAAAACACATTACCTTTTAATTTAAAATATAATTTTGTAGTCATAATCTTCCAATCACTAATATTTTCTTTCTAATTAAAACATGTTACCTTTTAGTTTAAAACATAATCTTACAATTATTAATATATACCCAAAAATGTCACACCATATCTTTCAATCACTAATAAAAATATATAATAGAAATCCGTATACAACTAATAATTACCGTTAGATTTTTAATAAAAAGATCAGAACCGTTAGATCTGATGATTAAATTTTTTATATGATTAAGTTACTTTACAAAACATTCTAAGATTCAAATTTTGTCAATGACGTATTTAATTTAAAGTTTCATAATATAAGTTTTAAACCATGCATATCATTAGTTAAATTTATGTATAATATTTAAATTTTTATTAAAATATTTATTAAAAATAAAATTAAATAAAAATATAATTGTAAAATAAAATAAATTTATTTCATATAAAAAAATCCGTGCATCGCACGAATTATAAGCTCATTTATTAAAAAAATTGCTATAGATTATTAGATGTAGATTAGGACAGTTATTTCATTGGTCAGAACTTAGCAAGACCGTTAATGTCAGCAAAAGTTCTTTGCAACTTCGGTATGCAAGGAGTGGATCGAAGTCAATAATGCGAAACATTCCAAGACTAAATTAACAAGTACCAACTTATCGACTAGTCTTCCGTTCACCAACTACTTTGCTGGCTTGTAGGTTGTGGGTGTAGTTACAGGTGACCACGATTGTAAAAATCCAACTAAGCAACACTATAACTAAAATACCAGTTGCTGCCTGGATTAGACATTATAAAGGGACATCCCATTTAGTTTGGTCACAGTTATCAGATGAATCATACACAGGTATTTTGTCAGTGCTATCATACTTGCACGGACAAACAAAACTAACAAATCAAAGAATAGATTGAATCGTAAATTTGGTGATAGTCTGTATCTATTCATGTTATCTTAGAAATAAACCCACTCTGTCAAGATAGCAGCCGGATGTAGGGTCTTGGAGGCAGCCGCACAACTTGTCATCGTCTTTAGGAAATGATGCCGGCAATGGATGATCCGGAATTATGCCAACCTTGACGTGGGAGAAAAATTAGAAAGTTTCCAGAGACCTGATCAAACAAAACAACAAATATCTAAAGGATGAAGATACCTTGTTAATATCAGTGTGGGCAGGTGTCTCATAACGAGCAACTGTAACTGCCATGCCTGAACCATCTGATAGCTCGAACACTGATTGAATTTTCCTATAAAAAGAGGCCGATCAGGCACAATTAAGATCTTGTAATACACGTGTTCATACAATAGAAGCATAAGGGATTACCCTTTTCCAAATGTAGGTTCTCCTAATAGCACTGCTCGTTTATTGTCTTTCAGTGCACCAGCTAGGATTTCACTAGCACTTGCAGTACCTTTGTTCACCTGTCAGAAGTATTTAAAAGCATATTCAAGTTTGATTATTTACAAAACATAATATACAAATCCAAAGTCTACTACCAAACCTGCAAAGACACTAAGACGATCTAGAATAGCAGGCTATTGGGAAGGCACAAATTATGGACTCTTCCAGGTTCATACAGAACTCCACAGTTTTTCAAAGGGAGGTACTGCCCATAAGTTTAAAGGATCTCCCCAAGTTACTGCCCCCTCTTGACCAATAATGCCTACTCCCTCAACTTAACTCTAACTTGATATAACAATATATTTCACTTAGTGAGTGTCAACTTGGTAAATTAGGATGACATACCAGCACAACTAGAGGTTCTGAAACTGCTATAGCATTGCTTCCATCTGTGTCATATATATCTCTAACACCACGGCTGTCACATATATACACAATCACTCCCTTGTCCAGCCTGAATTATAAGTCAGTATCTAGTATTAGAATTAAAACTGCAAGACCATAAGTAGTAACACCCCTAGGATTCACTGTTTATCAGAACCTTTTCTAAAATAAAACAAGTTTTAACATGTGTAAAAACTAAAAAGCTTTAAATAACATAATGATAGAAGTTCTACACCAGCCTCCCTCCCCCACCCCAACTCCATCCTCAAAATTCAAGAATAAAAGAGTAAAAGTATGCATAGTTGCATTTTCACCATCTTCTCCTCAGCATGGGCGGACCTTGGGCTGGGCTGGGGTTGGCTCCAGCCCAGGTCAAATTTTGGAAGTCCACTTAGCAGTTATACTTCAGCCCGGGTAGAATTATAGTTCAGCCCTGTTATGTTTATTAGCCCAAGTTCTAGCAAGCCCATATGTGAATTGTGAAATTAGCTTAAACAATTAATCAGTTGGGCCAAAAAACAATGGGCTACATCTAAAAAATCACATTGCTATTGTGCAATTTAAACAAAAGAAATATAAAATAGAAGTACTGAATTAGACACACAAAAAATGACAATTAATTAGAATTATATCAAAAAATAAAGACAAGGATTATTGTGTTATTGAGCCCAAGCTTCGTGTTGTCTAACAGATACATGAAAAAAACCCAAATTGAAAATTAGGTTTGTGTGTTCACTCTCCATCTTCAATTAAGAAGATTATTCAGCTTCTTGTTCACCTATTCCGAGTTTTGAGTTCCGAAATCCTATATACATCTTCTTCAATTCTTCTGCCTGGGTCTTTGTTGCTACAAGTCTACAACTACAAATATAATGTAAGTGTATAATCTGAATTTTTGATTGAAAAATTTATTTTTTTGGTAATTGTAAATTGTAAGTGTTTTGTATTTGTTTGTTCCTGTTCAACTCACTCGTTCTCACTCGGTATGAAATCTGGGTTTTCTTAAATGTTGGTTTTTTTATATGGGTTTTGAATTTTGTGTGGTTTAGTTGAATTTTTTTAAATGTTGTATTTGTGTGGTTTTGTGTGGTTTTTTCAGCTATGAAATTAGTGAAAACCGTTCTTCGAAATAAAATGGATGAAGAGTACTTGAGAGATTCTATGGTCATCAACATTGAGAGAGAGTTTGCTGAAGATATTGATCATGATGAAGTGATAGATGAATTTTATGCTCAAAAGAATCGTCGAGTACAACTAAAATAATGTGAGTAAATCTTTTTCTATTTTTAACTGCAAAATAGTACTTTTATTACTTATTTTATGCATATGTTGGATTTCTAGTTAATCATTTTACATTATAAGCTAGTTTGTGCATTTATCATTTTTGTTATGTACGTGAAAATTTTTTTTTACTCCAGCCCCAGTAGTATAAAAATCCTGGGTCCGCCCCTGCTCCTCAGATTTATACTGCAGCACATACAGATTTATACTGCAGCGCATACATTGAAATAGCACCTGTCAAACCTTATACATACTCTACAGTAGAATGGACAAGAAACTGAGCATCAAGTAAAGACAGACGTTGGGACCTATCCTATGACTAATATTAATATACACACACGCACAGTGTCGTTCTGTTTGAGAGAATGGAATATGGATAGTGAGGACCAATATTACAACTGAGCTATTAAGTGTAATGGACCCCTTAAAAAATTAATCCATGACTCTTTTTGTTATATTTTAAAGAGTGATAACTGCAAGCTTCACTAACAAAGGATTGATAATATGTCGACATCTATTATAGAATAATCAACCACCTAAACTTCTACATTAGTCCATTCAATAATATACCATAAACTACAAGAAATAACTCAATAGAAACGGAGCATGGCAATTAATCCCATATGGAACTTACCAGATCTGGGCAATTTTAATTCCTTCGGGAAATAGACCACCACTGCATCAAAAGTCAAAACAGAATTTTAAGTAAGCAGAAGATGGAAAGTCTAACATAGAGCATGGTCAGAACATATCACCTATTATCCCGAAGGTCCAAGATAAATGCACTGACGTTATTTTTCCTTAGATCATCAATTGCTTCCCTGACGGCCCCTGTAAAGAGAGAAACGGTCAATTTATACAATGTCATAAAGTATGGAATATGCATCAATTAAAGATTTTTCACTATGAATTTATACAATGTCATAAAGTATGTCATAAAGTAATACAATTTATCAATTGAACTATGGAATAGTACAAGTGGCTATGAATGCAATAATTTTTCACTAATTTTCTTTTGGCCAAGTTGATTTTCACAATATTAAAGATTAGATCTCAACTTCTAGTCACAAATCTCGCAAAAGTGATACATATCTAAGGAAATTAAAATTAGAAAAGACAATATGTGAAAGCAAAAAATACTGGAAACAACAAAGCCTGTCGAACCAAGTACATAATAAACAAAGAGGCAGCTCATGATGTAGAATGAAACTGCAGTCATAAATTGAAGCAAGCTCCCAAATTTTAACTATACCGCATATGAAATGATAATTTTGATACAATTTTGCTCATATGCATAAGCAAAATATAGTAGAGTTTCACAGCATTGAAAGAACATGATATATATCAGCAAAGTTATACACTAAGACAAACCATGTCCCTTAATACAGAGAAACAAAGGCAAAAATATATATTGCAAGGAAAAAACGTCTCAGCTGAAACTAGGTTTTGTTCTAAAAAAGAAGAATAATCTAGTATTTTCCACAACGCGAGTTAAGCACTTTGTCATGAAATCAACTCATTTAACTCCTTTCCTTAGGGGTGGAACCGCAATGAGATGGAATGTTTTCATGTGCATACTGCTTACTGCATAAATCATAACTAGGACCCTCAATGTACTTGTCTATCTAGGGCGATAGATCACATCTACATCTTTCCCCATAGCCCTGAACTACATTCAATTACTGAAGCAAATGTATGTTAGAATCTATTGAGTCACAATCTAACCAACTGTGCACAGGAAAACATGACTTATTAACTAGTCTACTACACATAAAGTATATACACTCACAATAAGTGCAAGTTTATTCCAATGATAACTAATAAGCTGTAGTACTGTACCAGATGCATTTTCATTAAATGAGGCTAGTTTAATATATCCAATCCTAGAAGCATCCTTTCCTGCCCCAGATGTCTCACAGATTCTCGACGTCACGGGATTTAACGAGACCTTCTCACGTCTGGATTGTGACAGTTGATTTTTTGCATACAACATATCATGTTAAAAAGATAAATAGGTAAATGCGTAAAGATGTATAAAAGTCATACGTACGGAAAATGTGTGGTCAAATACAACTTGGAACAAAAAATGTGTAAGAAGAACTAGTGACAGCACAGTCACCCATTTACGAGGTAAAGTAGCTTTCTTAAATGTTAGAATTTAAAATCAGGAGTCTTAAATTTCATACAGCAAATTCAAAACAGTTCTTACCGAAAAATTAACATAAAAATGAAGGTTACCGTACTTTAATGATAGATGCCTCGTTGTGAGTCCGCTTCTGACAGTTAGCTCTACTGCACTTCCATCGCTGCCCCTGCATTATGTTCAACCATTCAGAGTTCAGACAGTATCAAGTTGGAGTCACTCTTAAGATGGTGCTTACCGAGGGAAAAAACATGTAAAGTGTAACATCTATGGGAAATTTTGAATGATACACACTAATAAAAACTGCACCCCCCTCAATTAAATAAATAAATTGTACCTCCCTCATTGAACAAATTATTAATATAAGAAAACTGATATGAGGGATGCAAATTATCCATGTGCCAAGCCAAGTATACATTCTATGAGAAGCTTAGCTTGAATTTTACACTGGAAGTATGAGGGGGGAATGATTAAATACTGCTATAATCTTCCACACAGAATTTTTCTGTAGAAGTTCTAGAGAAAACAGAAATGGGTGGTGCGTGTTGTGGCTAACACTGGTGGGAATCTGAGGTAATCAATTTTCTGGGCCAGGCCATACAATTCCTCCCTGCCTAGTTCTATTTGCCCTATTGCTTTCTTCTAAGTTTAAACATTCTCTGGAATCTACATCATCGCATCACCTTTTTACTGTCTATAGCATCACCCTTTTACTGTTTATAGCCACTTCAGGCTAACACTTGCTTACTTTTTGTCACAAAAGTGTGCTAGTCTACATACAGACTTACAATTGGTTCAGACAGTTTAAGAACTTTAGTGTACATGCAGTCTTTACTAAGGAGAAACTGCATTTCATTATCTACACACGTTATTGTCAATAAAATTATAATCAAAAAGTGGATGGCTTGATATTTGATAAGAATATTTACTGCAAACGCTCTGCTGCGTCATAGATGTCCATGGTCTCTGTACTTGTATTGTCAATTGCCATGATTATATCCCCCGATAAAACTCCAGCCCTATTTGCAGGACCTCCTGGAGCAGAAGAAATAACCACCAATCCAGGAGGAGAACTATCATTTTTTGTTGGATAACCAATGGAAAGTCCTACTCCTGTCAAAGCACCTTTCGTCCCAGACTGCCTTCAATAGAAGATAAATAAATTTAGCAGAAATAAGTGAAGCAACCTTTAACAAAGGGGCAAAGAAAACTAATTATAATAAAGCTACGTAGTAGAAAGATGAGAGGCTCAAAACAGTTTATTAGATGGCCTGCTTTTGGATGAGAACTGATATGCCCATTTGGGCTGGTTTAAAAAAAACCACTTGTCACATAAACTTATTCTCAGAACCTACAAGTATGGATAGTTTAGTTGATAAATATCTTACAAGTTAATTAAGATAAGAAGTGGACAAAAAACATATAAAAATAGAAGTTAAAAGTGATAAAATAGTATTAATATTTATCAAGTCATATTACAAATTAATGAGCCAAAAATGTAAGTAGCTATTGTCTATATTTTAAAATTGGTACTAGTCAGCTTCAATTCAGAGCCATTACAGAATTTTGGTGTGAATTCTACACCAAAATAGTGTAATGTAAAAATTACACTCTATCCAAAATCAACTCTAACCCATTAACTCTAAATTCACTCTTTTTTTACTACAAAGATTATTTCAATGTTAAATGGACAGAAGTAATAAAGTTAGCGGGACACAAAAGGAGTGAAATTGTTTTAGTTAAAGGAGTATTAGGGTAGTATTGGGATTATTTATTTATTGTTTTGCTAAATAACATTGGGATTTATAAAGCTCTTTAATTTACACCAAATTTTGGTGGAAGGTGTTACACCAAAATGGTGTAACTTTTGAAGTTGGGTTGGAATGCATTTCTACATCAAAAACGAGTAAAAATATTGCAGAGTTGGGTTGGAGATGGTTTCACAAGTCAAAATAAACAAACGGAAAGAAATTTGACTTCGAACTTTTAAGATAAATTTCACTGACCTGTTTTAAATTTGTAATTTGAATTAACAAAAAATTAATATTATTCTTATAACAGGTAACTTCTAACATTATTTTATCATTGTTTAATTTTTAAAAACTTATCGGTAACACGCCCTCGATTAAATCATCCAAAAAAATAATAATAACTTATATAACTATAAGCAGTCAGTATCACTCAATACCCATCTACTAGGAAGCACGGACTCTTCGTTTTGGCTGCCGTATGCGAGTCGGACTCGCCCGACTCGGCGACTCGGCCCCGACTCGGCTGAGTGCGTGTCGGACTCGCCAGGTGGAGAGTCGGGACAAAAACGTGGTTCGACTCGGCCTGGACTCGGCCCCGACTCGGCTGGACTCGGCCCCGACTCGGCATGGACTCTGCCCTACTTAAAAAAGCCCAGCCCAAGTAAAATAACCCAGCCCATTATCTTTATAACCTACTTTTGACTACATATACATACATGTTTCATATATCTATAAGATCTGAAACCATATCTTTCTCTCTAACATCCAAGATGAACAAAATGTTGAGAATATTGACGAAGCTTTTTCTTGTTTTCCACTTATTTTGAAGAATGAAACTTTTATTACTTGTTATGAACTTATGTATTTATGAATGAAAATGTTAAGTGTTTTACATATACAAATCTTATCATGAATGTATATATATATATATTTATTTATTTATTATTTTATTTGCCGAGTCCCGTATCCAAGACTCTTCGATGATTGGCGAATCCCCGAGTCCCCGTACCCGTATCCCGTGTCGCCGTATCCGAGTCCGTGCTTCTTAGCCCATCTATAAGATATGTCAAACGGACCTAGTTACTGGTGAAAAGAAAAGGTTTCTTACCCGAAGACTCTTAAATTTTTCGGGCTCCAAGAACCGGGTGAATGGGTCATCTAGCGTACGAAGCATCTTCCTTATAGCCACATCTAAAAACATATATAAAAGGATTTAAACAGCTGACATAATCCACAAAAATATCAACAGAAATTCAGATAAATGCATGTATCTATTTGCATTTCCATAGTGGCATTTAACTAGAAGGGTATTTTTTCCTAGTAGATTTCTTTATAGTCACCACATGGGGGCAGATAGTTGTTTTAAACTATCATCAATATGCTACCTCAGTGCCTCACTTCTCATAAATAGCTAAACTACTAGAACAAGAACTTAATATAAAACTGCAAAGAATAAAAAGTACATACATGTCTCTTCTCGGTTGTTCATTGGTTCATTACGAAGTGCATTCTCTCTGTACCTAAACCAACTTTGGCCATTAAAGGTTTTATCAACATAAGCGCGATCAATTGTCCTCCAAGCCTCCAAAAACAGAAGATTCTCTTCCGTAAGAGCCCCTATACAAACCACAATGCACAATAATATTCAAATATATCTCGCTATCATCTTCCTCTTCATTCCTAATCTTCAGACAGCTAAACCCAATAAAAACTTACATGAAGGAGATTTGGAAACAGGGACAGCAACAGCCATGAACAGCATAACTCCAACCACAAACTGAAACACAGCTATCGGAAACCTATCTCGAAAATTCACACAATATTTCACAGCTTTCCTTACACTAGCAGCAAATTTTTTCGTTTTCGGAAGATAATAACCATGTGCAGATAAATGTACATTCCTATCCCTCCTAATTGACTGAATAACAAATCGTTGTTTTCTCACAGAAGCATTTAATCGAACACATGATAAACAATTCCAAACTTTAATCTCTACCGAACTAACAACAAAAGAATTCGACGGCACCTGCATATTCACACAAATAAACAAATGGGGTTCAATTATAACTCTAAATAACCATACCCTTTTAGTAAAAGTAACTAATTTATACACATTATACCTGTAGATGATCATATTTTTTAGAAAAGATAGTTTTACTAAGATTTTTAAACAAGTATTTAAATTATATATGAGTTGAGGTGATGAAGAGGAGAGTACCTTGTAGGAGAAGTTAGAGTTTGAAGAAAGGAGTGAAGATTTGGAAGGACGAACAGAGCATCCAAATAGCACCATTGATATTGTTATTGCTTGTGCTACTTTTTCATATTTGTTGCTTTCCCTTATCGTTATGTAGTGGAGAGAGCAGAGGCATGTACAGCAAAATCTCAATAAAATTAATACATGGCACGGGTCTTATTTTAAATTTGTATTTTTAAATTAAATTATGCATGATCATTGATCAATGTCTTTCAAAGTACTCCATGTGATTGATTTTAATGGAATTTTGCTTGTTAATGGCATATATGCTATTATTGTGTACTTATTTAAGTATGTTTAAGTTTGTAATCTGAAAATTAATATGAGTAATATTGATAATAGTCATGTTAGTTTTTCTTTTTATGAGTCATGTAATAGAATTCGAGTGTTTTATAGGCATCGTCTAATTAAGAAGATTTTTCAGAACACTTACAATACTAAACTGTTCTTCCACTTCTTTGAAAATGATACATCCATTTAGTTCGATCTCCAATAATATTAAAGATACAAACTAAATAGGCTTCAAGATATTGCATTTTGCGAATGTAGGTTTTACTCTTGATATTAATCAAAAACTTCGTAAATCTTCAAATATTCTACTCTGACCTTGCACTTTCACTTCTTAAAACTATCTTTCCAACTCTTTCATCTATTTTCTTCTAATTTCTTCATTTTAAGCATCCTTTGTCCTTTACTATTCCTCTGTCCGCTAGACTTGTAAAACACCAGATAATTCTAATTGATTGAGTAAATATATCTGATGTGCCGAAAATAGACAATTTAATTATCGCAAGCGCACGATCATCGTTTTAGTATTTATGATTCGATCCACAGGGAATAATTTTATTTCGGGTTCCTTAATTTCTAACTTAGGCGAATTAGGACAATTTGGATTTTTGAGAATTTGGTATTTTACTAATTATTTCCTAAAGAAAATTTACACTATTTTTGAAGGAAAATTAAATCAATCTATTTTAAACTAAAACGGAATTTTGTATTTTTACTATTTAGGTTTAAATTGATTTTTATTTAAAAGAAAATTAATCTATATTTTTAATTTAATTAAAAGTGAAGAAAAGTAAATCACTATACAAAATTCTAAAATCGAATTAAAATTGGGTTTTGAAAAGTTTAGATTTTAAACTATTTAATTAATAAAGGAAAATTTAATCTATTTTTCTTTTTCTTTTTTTTAAGAATTCAGAACCAACAAATTAACTCACAAAAAAAAATAATCTCACAGCAACACAACTTACATAGCAATAACTCGACTCAATACATCAACTCGACAAACTCGTTCGACTATATAAAAAAACAAATTGAAAACTCAGCACCAAAACCCAGTAAAAGAAACCGAGTAAACTACTGGAAATTGCGAAACTACATAAAACTAAGTTCAAATAAAAGAACTCAAAAATAAACAAAAATGTAGAAACATCACATCTCCAATCCAGCGAAATAAAAACTAAACAACAAGACGAACAGCAGCAACATAAACTCTTGACAAAACCCAACCATAACTCGGCTGTAACAATAAACAAGCTCAACACAGCAGTGAAATGGGACTTGCATTGCGAACTCAGAAACTCGGTAATTACAAACTCGGTTGCTTAATAAACTCGACTCGAAACTCTGCAAAACTAGCAAATCGATATTACAAACTCAACAAAAACCAACTCAGAATCCAGGCGAAATTAACAACTAATAACCGAACCAACTCGACAACATAAACTCTCAATACAATTCCGAACAAAACTTCATATAAAACTCAGAATGGCAACATAATCGAACAAATAACTAGTGAGAATCAAAAACGAATCCAAGGACTAATCAACTCGTAAACTCGATAGCCCGTTACAAAATCAAAAACCAGCGAACTCGACCCTTAATAAAACTCTAAAACTCAGTAAAGACATTGAAATTAAAGGGGATTTGGGAAGGGGTTTTGCGGGTGACAAAAACAAGCGAATAAAATTAACTTCTAAAACTAAATATTCGAACTGCAGCAAAGATATTCTAACATAAACTCAACAAAAATTCACAACTCAGTCGAACATAAATGCAATTCGCAGCAAAATCGAAGACTCGGCACAATGACTCGCAGATTATTCCTCAAACTTAATTCGGCATGGTGACTCAGCTACTCACGGCATTAACAAATTGAAACCATAAATTCAAAACCAATCGAACATCAACGAAACTTAATTATACTGTAATTCGACTACACTGCATTCCAGGGACTCGGCAATTAAACACGGAACGCAGAACTAACACAATTCGCGATTTTGATTTCGAAAGGAAGAACAGAATTTGTGAGAGAGGAACCGACACGAGGAAGATGGGTGTTGTATTTGTACGAAGAGAAAGGAGGAAGGGAGGATGGGTTTTGAATCGAATAAAAACAGGGAGAAGGTATTTGTTTGTTATGAAGAAGAGGAAGAGATGAAGTGGGAGAGAAGAGGAGGGACTTGGTCGAAGAAAAAAAAAGAAGCAGGGGGAGATAAAACTGGTTTTCTAAAAACAGGGGAAGGTTTCGAAAACACAAATTATAAGCAGGTAAATAAAAACTGAAAAATTAACGAAACAAATATTCTTGGTGTTTTTTTTATTACATTAATACATAAAAACATAAAAATTTAGATTTACAATAAGAAATAATTAAACCCACAATAAAATGGATATTTAAAGGGGCATAACTAATATTTAAAACGGAAATTAAAACTACGAAAACAAATTCTTCAAATCGATACTTTCAATCCCGTGTGGTTAGCGTTGCTACTTTATCCACCCGAGAATTTACGAAAATAACGAAATAAAGAATAAGGAAAATAAAATGAAAGAGGGATGCAAGAATTTAAAAGAAGACTCGAAATTTGGATACAAATAAAAAGTGTTTACAAGAAAATTACAACTAAGAATTTTTGGAGATGAACTACTACAACATAATTTTAAGATATGGTAATGGTGTGATTTTACAAGAGAAGATGAGGCCTATTTATAGGAAAAATTAGGGTTTTTGGTAGGTGTGGGTAAATCCTAGCCATTGATTTGGTTTAGTGTTGGCTAAATCTTGGCCATCCATTTTCTTTGATAACAAAATGCACCACCACCCCTAGCTTTTCATTTTCTTCTTGTTTTGGTCCTTCTTCTTCTTCTTTTTCTCTTCCTTGACCTTTATTTTCTTTATTTTGCAATTTCTTCATTTTTTTCTTGAATTTCCTGAAATAAAACTAAATAATTTATTAAAATATGAATCCAAGCAATAAATAGGCAATAAAAATATGCACTTATCAAATGCCCCCATACCTATCTTTTGCTCGTCCTCGAGTAAAACACAAAGAAAAATGCAGAATGAAAAACCTATACTCACTGTCGTAGGAATCACGGGTAATTTTAGGTTTACCAACCCGTTAAACCTATAGACGATCTCTACAGGAGGAGTGTTGTCTCCTAAGGGTTTACAGAAGATATACCCATAAAATCTTTGAGACAAATCAGCAAGTATCCAACTTTCCTCTTTTACTCTAGCTTTCACTGGTGTCAACAAAACAATTTTGTAGGAAAATACATGCCTTAAAGATTATTCTAATGATAGCCAAGTTATAGGTTCCCACAATCCACATGATTAGACTAAAAATTTACAAAAAATCCCAAGGTGTGTAGTGAATTTAAGGCCTTTGATGGATTAACTGCATACGAACATTTTCTCTTTTTCAACCAATATTGAACTGACCCAATCTCTATCAAAACAAGTATCTAGCCAAACTTCACGTTCTTAGTAGTTAGACCGACTGTGCAATGGTTGACGTCCCAAAAGACTTTTGCATCAATACCCATTTAGCGAGTTTTAGGTCAACAATCCCAGATCACAAGGGACCTTAGGTTGCTAGGCACAAAGTCCCCTCGGACTTACTTACTCGGGTTATCAATGAGCCCAACCTAGCCGATTTTCCTACTAAGAATTTATTACAAAATTACACTAGCACTCTACAAACATTTATTGACTCTTTTTTTTTTCTCTCACTTTTCTTTTCTCTTTTTTTTTTTGACACTATAGGAGCAAAATATCGCAAAGGTTTGATTCGACATTGTTCTAACATGTGGGTTCTCTCTCAGGTATCGAATAACATTCCTATACAATTTTTCCATCAAAAGTCTTGTGCAAATGTGCCGTCTTGGTCTTTTAAGCAAAAATTTGTTCGACACAAGTTTCATGAGGAAAACCTTACTAGACTACGTTCAAATTATCTAAAGGCATTATACATATAATTTTCGAAAAATAGTCAACACCAACTAGTTCTAGAATTTAAAGAGTGGGAAGGACAACTAAGCTAAAATAACTCTGTTTTTGGATTTTTAAAATTTTTCAATTTTTTTGGATTTTTCAATTTTATGTATTTACACTAAAACCCTCCCCCATACCTAAATCATGCATTGTCCTCAATGTATGCAAAATGCAGGATAAATGACAAGGGAGAATGGTGAGAAAATACCTGATAAGGATGAAAAAGAGTTTACAATTACTTACTGAAGAAACTTACTTGAATCATGGATCGATGAGGTAGATAACCTCTTCCTCGGGATCAATTGGCAGCTCTAAAAATGGTTTGAGTCTCTGTCCATTAACTTTAAATATATCACCATTTTTAGGATTTTCAATTTCAACAGCACCGTGAGGAAAAACGATCCTAACAATATAAGGACCTTCCCATCGGGATCTCAATTTTCGGGGAAATAAATGAAGCCTAGAATTGTACAAAAGAACTTTTTGACCAGGAGAAAAAGATTTTCTCAAAATAGATTTATCATGAAAAAGCTTAGTTCTTTGTTTATAGATTTTAGCATTCTCGTAGGCTTCATTTCTCAACTCCTCGAGTTCAGACAATTGCAACTTCCTATGACTACCGGCGGTTGGTAAGTCAAAATTCAACTCTCGAATGGCCCACATGGCCCTATGTTCGAGCTCAACGGGCAAGTGACAGGCCTTTCCAAAGACAATCCGATAAGGGGACATGCCTAAAATGGTTTTAAAAGCGGTCCAATAGGCCCACAAGGCATCTATCAACTTAGTTGACCAATCCTTCCTATTCGAGTTGACAGTCTTTTTTAAAATTTGCTTAATTTGACGATTCGAGACTTCAACTTGCCCACTAGTTTGCAGATGGTAAGGGGTGGCTAGCCGATGAGTTATTGAGTACTTTTTCAAAAGAGACTCAAATTGACGATTCTTGAAGTGCTTGCCTTGGTCACTAATGATAGCCCTAAGTGTACCGAAACGAGAAAAGATATTCTCTTTGAGGAATTTAAGAACGACCTTGTTATCATTGGACTTAGTAGCAATGGCTTCCACCCACTTAGACACGTAATCGACCGCTAACAGAATGTAGAGGTTGCCAAAGGAACTAGGAAAGGGGCCCATAAAATCGATACCCCATACATCGAAAATCTCAATGATTAAGATGGGGTTCATTGGCATCATGTTTCTCTTAGTGATATTACCTAAGTGTTGACACCTATTACACGCGGCACAGTATTCAGCAGCATCTTTGAACAAAGTGGGCCAATAAAAACCGCATTGGAGGATTTTAGCGGCTGTTTTCTTAGCACTAAAATGCCCTCCACAGGCTTGGTCATGGCAGAAAGAAAGGATATTCTTGAATTCATGATTTGGGACGCACCTCCGAATGATTTGATCGGGACAGTATTTAAAGAGATACGGGTCATCCCAAAAGAAGTGTTTGACCTGTGAGAAAATTTTCGATCTATCTTGAGAGGACCAATGAGAGGGAATGTCACCGGCTGCAAGATAGTTGACAATATCGGCGAACCAAGGGGGAGTGGAAATGGATAGAAGTTGTTCGTCCGGAAAAGATTCGTTTACAGGGGAGTCGATGGTGGACTCCACTATCAAGCGAGAAAGATGATCGGCGACAACATTCTCAGAACCCTTCTTATCCCTAATTTCTAGGTCAAACTCTTGAAGCAAGAGAATCCACCTAATCAATCGGGCTTTAGAGTCTTTCTTAGAGAATAGATAACGAAGAGCGGCATGATCGGTGTAGACAATGATTTTCGAACCGATAAGATAGGACCGAAACTTGTCGAGAGCAAAGACTACGGCTAGAAGTTCTTTTTCGGTGGTAGAATAATTAAGTTGGGAATCATTCAAAGTCTTGCTAGCGTAGTAAATGACATGGGGCATCTTATCGATTCGTTGCCCTAAAACGGCTCCTACCGCATAATCAGAAGCGTCACACATCAACTCGAAGGGGAGATTCCAATCGGGAGATCGAATGATTGGGGCAGAAGTCAATTCTTTCTTAAGATGCTCAAAAAATTGTAAACAATAGCTATTAAAATCGAATTTGACATCCTTCCCGAGAAGATTGGTTAAGGGTATAGCCTTCTTGTTAAAATCCTTAATGAAACGCCTATAAAAACCCGCATGGCCTGGGAATGAACGAATGGCTTTGACCGACTTGGGTGGGGGTAGATTTGCAATGAGGTCAACTTTGGATTTATCGACTTCTATCCCCTTTTCAGAAATTTTATGACCAAGAACGATCCCCTCCTTAACCATGAAATGACATTTCTCCCAGTTGAGAACGAGGTCGGTTTCTTTACACCTTTTTAAAACTAACTCAAGATGGTTTAGGCACTGGTGAAAAGACGAACCAAAGATGGAAAAGTCATCGATAAAGATTTCGAGAAAATCCCCTACCATGTCGGAAAAGATGCTCATCATACACCTTTGGAAAGTGGCTGGAGCAGTGGTTAGACCAAAGGCTAAACGTCGATAGGCAAAGGTTCCAAATGGACATGTGAAAGTGGTCTTTTCTTGGTCTTCGGGAGCAATGGGAATTTGAAAATAGCCAGAATAACCATCTAGAAAACAATAGAACGAATGACCGGCTAACCTTTCCAACATTTGATCGATAAAAGGCAAAGGAAAGTGGTCTTTTCTAGTGGCAGAATTGAGTTTCATATAGTCTATGCACACCCTCCACCCATTCTGAACACGGGTGGGTACTTGTTCATCATTCTCATTGGTGACAACGGTAATGCCAGACTTCTTCGGAACTACTTGAATGGGGCTGACCCAAGAGCTATTAGAAATGGGATAAATGATCCCATTATCGAGACACTTAAGAATTTCTTTGCGAACGACTTCCATCATGGTGGGGTTCAAACGCCGTTGAGGGTATCGAACGGGTTTCACATCATCAACTAGGTGAATTTGATGTTGGACAATGGCCGGGCTAATTCCTTTAATATCAGAGATGCTCCAACCTATGGCCTCCTTATGTTCTCTAAGTACCATAACAAGCTCATCCTCTTGTGACTCGGTCAAATCAGAGGCGATAATAACGGGAAGAGACTCGTTAGGACCTAAAAAGGCGTACTTAAGAGTGTCGGGAAGAGGTTTGAGTTCTAAATCGGGCGGCGTCGACTGAACGGGTTCACTAGTTTCGAAAAGAGACAGGGGAGATGGTTCAACATCATGATTATTTGTAGGAATGGTGGATTCTAACATAGCATTGACCTCACTTGTATATTCGAAAACATCCCAGTTTTGACCAAAGTGGTTTAAACAAAAATCAAGAGCATCATTAGGGTTCATGAAATTTTGATCAACTATTTCATCAATTAAATTGACATCCATAGGTTGATCATGAAAATCATCGGGTTGTTTTCCAACATGAAAGATATTGAGGTCAATGGTCATGTTCCCGAACGTTAGTTTCATCAATCCATTCCTACAATTAATCAAAGCATTCGAAGTGGCTAGAAACGGACGTCCTAGAATGACGGGAATTTGATATGTCGGATTCCTAACCGGTTCGGTTTCTAGTACCACAAAGTCAACAGGAAAGACGAAATCTCCAACTTTAATTAGCACGTCCTCGATGATCCCTTTAGGAATTTCGATTGATCTATCTGCTAATTGGAGGGTAACGTTTGTCTTTTGAAGTTCTCCTAACCCTAGGGTTTGGTAGACAGAAAATGGAAGCAAGTTCACGGTGGCGCCTAAATCGAGTAGCGCCTTGTCCACAAAAGAATTACCTATGACACATGAAATTGTGGGACAACCGGGGTCCTTATTTTTCACGGGAATCTGGTTAGAAAGAATTGAGCTCACTTGAGAGGTCAAAAAGGCCTTCTTAGGGACTTGGGTGGTTCGCTTATGAGTGCACAAATCTTTTAGACATTTCGCATAAGAGGGAATTTGTTGAATCGCGTCTAAAAGAGGAATGTTGACTTTAACTTGCTTGAAAACCTCTAAGATCTTGTCTAATTGAGCAGTTTGCTTATTAGAGACGAGGCATTGTGGGTAAGGAGCTTTTGGCTTAAAGACTCGTTCATTAGGTTCTTCGGGGACGGGTTTTGTCCCACTCGTTGATCCTTGTTCCTTAAAACTCTCGGGTTCAAGATTAGCGTTTGGTTCAGAATTCGATTCGTCTTCTTCGGGAGACTTGTCACCGACATGATTTTCAACTTGCGTACCGGACCTTAAGGAAATGACTGCGTTCACATTGTGAGGAGGTCTTTGATTGATTGGAAATTTAGGGTTTACCTCGGTTTGACTTGGAAGTTTGTTCTTCTCTAGTTCACAAATGGCGTTGGCTAATTGGCTTACTTGGACCTCTAACTTAGATATGGCTTGAGTACTAGCATTTAAAATTTGCCTATCTTGAGTCATGGTTTGCATGAAGGTCTGTTAAGATTGAGCCAAATTAGTCGTTGATTTTAGAAGCGCATCGAGAGTCTTTTCCAAGGAGTTAATTCTCTTATCCGACTCATGAAAGCCGGGTGGGTGGGTGGGTGCTTGATTTTGATAAGGAATGTGATTTTGAGTCGTGTTTGAGAACGGAACTTGGTTTGGATAGTTCGGCTTTTGAAAAGATGATAGAGATTGGAAATTTTGGCCTTGGTTCCAAGAGAAATTAGGGTGGTTCTTCCACCCGGGATTGTAAGTTGGTGCGAACGGGTCATTCCGAGGTCTCGGTTGGAACATTGCGTTCACTTGCTCAAAATCCGGACAAGGTTGAGACTCAAAGTTCGAAGAATTAAAATTTGGGTACATAGACATGGGTGGGGGACTACTATGAGTTTCTAGAGCTTCGAGTCTCCTAGTAAGGGTGGCTAGCTTGGCATCGGTTGCAATATTGTTTCCAATTGAGTGTAGACCCCTAGAAGAACTAGATGACTCGTTGGACTTGTGAGGTTCCCGAGTAGACTCCCACAACATAGTCTTCTCGGCTAATTCCTCGAAAAACTCCCACCCTTCGTCTTCATTTTTCTCCATAAATTTTCCTTGGCACATAGACTCTAACAACGCGGTTGTTGGACTATCTAAGGCCTCGTAAACAATCTTGCAAAGCCTCCATTTTTCTATTCCGTGGTGGGGGCATTGTGATAAGAGATTTTTAAAACAATCAAAATATTTCCAAAAAGACTCATTTTCCTTTTGATGAAATTGATTTATTTCGTTTGTAATCCTTGTAGTCTTATGGTTTGGAAAATATTTTTTAAGAAAAATTATCACAAATCCCTCCCACGTTGAAATAGAATTAACGGGTAGACTATACAACCATTTTTTGGCATTTTCTTTTAAGGCGAAGTTGATAAGTCTAAGCCTAATGGAGTCTTCGGTCAATTGTTGGATTTTTTGTAGAGCACAAACCTCCTCGAATTCATGAAGGAAAATATACGGATCCTCTCCCTCACTCCCGGTAAACTTAGGTAACATGCTAATATGGTGAGCTTTGATCTCGAAATTATTACCATTTACGGGAGGAAGAGTGATGCACGAAGGTTGAGCGGAACGGATGGGGTAGCAACGATCTTTTAACGAGACTGCCATGGTTACTACGGGGTCAAGAATTTCGACGTGTTCGGATTCCGAAGAGGATGAACACTCAATTGGTCTCACTAACCTAGAAGAATTATCTCTAACCCAAGTAGTGCGCATGAACAAGAAGGAAACACTTAGCAAATAATTTGCGAAAAAATTAACCACACACAATAAAGGGTGAAAAATCAAAAGAAAGATCTAACCTAGGTTCCCTAAATAACGTTAAGACACACTAAAAATTCCGTAAATTAAGAATTATTCAGACCGATTCGGCCAGATTAGAGCAGGCATTGCCAAGAGGCCAAACTCGTCACTTAGACACCGAATCTTAACAGTCAGGCGAACCTTAGACACTGAAGGTCGTGAATAAGTCTTAATTACGTTTATTTTAAGGCACCTTTCTAATTGAACGTGAAATCCTAGGGGCAAACGTCTAATTAAAGCAACAAACAACTATATATATACAAAACTATAAACAATTATGGATGCTTACACTACGTGTTTTAACTAAAAGAAAGAAGAAAATTAACGTACCTTTGGGTCCTCCAGCAATCACCACAATTTATAAGGTACGAAAAATTAAAAACAAGAAAATAAAAATCTAAATGATGTGCCCTAGGTAATTAAATGCATGATGCAACAATTATGTATTTGCAAATAATTTTTTTTTTTGATTTTTTTTTTTTTGGTTTTCTAAAACAAAAAGATGAAAAGTGGGAGATACGGGTTACCGAAGCACGCTTCCAGAAATTCCAATTTTTCCACGCTCCGAGAGAAGATTCCCGAAATTTCACACTTTCCTGATAAAAACGAGATAAAAATAAGGCAAGAAATAAAACTAATCCGAAAAATTAAAAATTATGGTGCGAAAAATAATTAAGTTCCCCGGCAGCGGCGCCAAAACTTGATGTGCCGAAAATAGACAATTTAATTATCGCAAGCGCACGATCATCGTTTTAGTATTTATGATTCGATCCACAGGGAATAATTTTATTTCGCGTTCCTTAATTTCTAAGTTAGGCGAATTAGGACAATTTGGATTTTTGAGAATTTGGTATTTTACTAATTATTTCCTAAAGAAAATTTACACTGTTTTTGAAGGAAAATTAAATCAATCTATTTTAAACTAAAACGGAATTTTGTATTTTTACTATTTAGGTTTAAATTGATTTTTATTTAAAAGAAAATTAATCTATATTTTTAATTTAATTAAAAGTGAAGAAAAGTAAATCACTATACAAAATTCTAAAATCGAATTAAAATTGGGTTTTGAAAAGTTTAGATTTTAAACTATTTAATTAATAAAGGAAAATTTAATCTATTTTTCTTTTTCTTTTTTTTTAAGAATTCAGAACCAGCAAATTAACTCACAAAAAAAATAAACTCACAGCAACACAACTTACATAGCAATAACTCGACTCAATACATCAACTCGACAAACTCGTTCGACTATATAAAAAAAAAACAACATTGAAAACTCAGCACCAAAACCCAGTAAAAGAAACCGAGTAAAGTACTGGAAATTGCGAAACTACATAAAACTAAGTTCAAATAAAGGAACTCAAAAATAAACAAAAATGTAGAAACATCACATCTCCAATCCAGCGAAATAAAAACTAAACAACAAGACGAACAGCAGCAACATAAACTCTTGACAAAACTCAACCATAACTCGGCTGTAACAATAACCAAGCTCAACACAGCAGTGAAATGGGACTTGCATTGCGAACTCAGAAACTCGGTAATTACAAACTTGGTTGCTTAATACTCGACTCGAAACTCTGCAAAACTAGCAAATTGATATTACAAACTCAACAAAAACCAACTCAGAATCCAGGCGAAATTAACAACTAATAACCGAACTAACTCGACAACATAAACTCTCAAAACAATTCCGAACAAAACTTCATATAAAACTCAGAATGCCAACATAATCAACAAATAACTAGTGAGAATCAAAAACGAATCCAATGACGAATCAACTCGTAAACTCGACAGCCCGTTACAAAATCAAAAACCAGCGAACTCGACCCTTAATAAAACTCTAAAACTCAGTAAAGACAATGAAATTAAAGGGGATTTGGGAAGGGGTTTTGCGGGTGACAAAAACAAGCGAATAAAATTAACTTCTAAAACTAAATATTCGAACTGCAGCAACGATATTCTAACATAAACTCAACAAAAATTCACAACTCAGTCGAACATAAACGCAATTCGCAGCAAAATCGAAGACTCGGCACAATGACTCGCAGATTATTCCTCAAACTTAATTCGGCATGGTGACTCAGCTACTCACGGCATTAACAAATTGAAACCATAAATTCAAAACCAATCGAACATCAACGAAACTTAATTATACTGTAATTCGACTACACTGCATTCCAGGGACTCGGCAATTAAACACGGAACGCAGAACTAACACAATTCGCGATTTTGATTTCGAAAGGAAGAACAGAATTCGTGAGAGAGGAACCGACACGAGGAAGATGGGTGTTGTATTTGTACGAAGAGAAAGGAGGAAGGGAGGATGGGTTTTGAATCGAATAAAAACAGGGAGAAGGTATTTGTTTGTTATGAAGAAGAGGAAGAGATGAAGTGGGAGAGAAGAGGAGGGACTTGGTCGAAGAAAAAAAAGGAAGCAGGGGGAGATAAAACTGGTTTTCTAAAAACAGGGGAAGGTTTCGAAAACACAGATTATAAGCAGGTAAATAAAAACTGAAAAATTAACGAAACAAATATTCTTGGTGTTTTTTTTATTACATTAATACATAAAAACATAAAAATTTAGATTTACGATAAGAAATAATTAAACCCACAATAAAATGGATATTTAAAGGGGCATAACTAATATTTAAAACGGAAATTAAAACTACGAAAACAAATTCTTCAAATCGATACTTTCAATCCCGTGTGGTTAGCGTTGCTACTTTATCCACCCGAGAATTTACGAAAATAACGAAATAAAGAATAAGGAAAATAAAATGAAAGAGGGATGCAAGAATTTAAAAGAAGACTCGAAATTTGGATACAAATAAAAAGTGTTTACAAGAAAATTACAACTAAGAATTTTTGGAGATGAACTACTACAACATAATTTTAAGATATGGTAATGGTGTGATTTTACAAGAGAAGATGAGGCCTATTTATAGGAAAAATTAGGGTTTTTGGTAGGTGTGGGTAAATCCTAGCCATTGATTTGGTTTAGTGTTGGCTAAATCTTGGCCATCCATTTTCTTTGATAACAAAATGCACCACCACCCCTAGCTTTTCATTTTCTTCTTGTTTTGGTCCTTCTTCTTCTTCTTTTTCTCTTCCTTGACCTTTATTTTCTTTATTTTGCAATTTCTTCATTTTTTTCTTGAATTTCCTGAAATAAAACAAAATAATTTATTAAAATATGAATCCAAGCAATAAATAGGCAATAAAAATATGCAAAAATATGTACTTATCAATATCTTGTGTAACTACAAGTTTATTATTGGATTCTAATTGATAGACCAAAGACTTGAATGAGTTTGTTGAATTACGAGTCTCTAGCTAGCTTTACTTATTTTCTAAAATTTATTATAATTTTTTAATTGATATTTTAATTATTTAAAAAAATTTAAAATTTTTACCTTAAATTAATTGTGTCTTGGTAAATAAATATTTGATAAATCAATAAATTCTTCAAATGAATAATTTGTATAGTTCTAAATATTGACATCGATAGAGAATTATATTAATAAATGATATAACATAATATACTATAATCCGAATCAATAAATGTAAAAATAAAATATAGCCAAAAATTGTTAATATGTTACAATAATAAAAATATCAAAATTTGTTTCACTCAAGTAATGCATGCACACACATCTATAATGTGTATGATTTAAAACACATGAGACTAAGAGCCTATTTGGCAACGGCTTTAAGTCGGAAGTTAAAGTCATTTTTTACTTTAAATCAAAAAATGTCTATTTGTGTAATAAGTCAGAAATTGAATTAAAGTTAAAAAAATAGCTTAAAGTCAAAAGTTGGTAGGTGATACTTTTTTGAATGAATTATTTTGTTTTGAGAATTTTATTTGATTAAAATTAATATCATCATTCAAATAGATAATTTATCAAATTTATTTTTATGTTTACATTTTTAACTATTCATTAGTCACTCATAATATAATATTAGTCAAATAGATATTGACTTAAATTTTTTACTTCAATATGATTTAGTGGTAGAAAGATGTGTGAATTAAATTGGTGACCCTATGAATATTATGTTGATTATTATTATATTATTATTATTATTATAAAGTTTAATTTAGCTCCAAATTTATTTACAAATGTATTACTGTTAAGACATTCACATATTACGTGTATGATTTATAAACACATGTGACATTGTGGCGTAGTGGCAAGAGCATGCATAAGTTACTTGATAGATTCCCATGAACAACACTTTTTTTAATAAAAATGTGTTGGTGTTTTACCTAAGTTTAATTTAGTTCCATAGTTATTTACAAATGTATTACTCTTAAACGACATTCACTTATTATGTGTATGGTTTGAAAACACATGTGACATTGTAGCGTAGTGGTAAGAGCATGCCTAAGTTATTTGGTAGACTCAAGTTCGATTCTCATGAACAACACATTTTTTAATAAATATTAAACATGAGGGCAAATTGGTATTTCCATGTGCATTAAAAAATCTCACATTTTCTTCTTGTGTTGGCCTATTGCCTATATATATATAATAGATTTGGCCGGTTTGGCAAGACTTAAAATAAGTCTTTAATGATTTATTTACGTATAAAAATTTCATATTTTAATAAAAAGAAATTATATAAGTATTTAATGTATGCTTGAGATTCTATAAGTTACGAAAAAAAAATTTCTTTTTTTAAAAAAAGAGTTAGGAATCTTTAACTTTATCTTAAAATAAACTGAATTATTCTAGAAAAAAGTCCCCCCAAACACCCCATTGTTGGTAATGGCAAATTTTAATAATTTATTAAGATTATAAATTAATTAAGATTAAAATTATACTATCATAATTATGTTGGAATTAAAAAATTATAGTAAAAATATTAATTTATTATGATATCGAGTATTAATTTAACGAGATCTTATCGTATATGTATACAATACTCATTTCGTTCCAAATTATATGATCGATCTTTTCACGCATTTTAATGCATTTGATAAAAGTAACTATAAATAATTTTTCTTCATTTTTCTTCATTTTACATAACAATAGAAAATTTTAACTCACTTTCGAACACATTAAAATGCATGAAAAATTAAAGGCTCGTATAATTTGAAAGGAAGTGAGTATTCTTTTAGTAGTTTGGAAAATTTTATTAAAACAAAATAAAGAAGGGAGTGTAGTTTACTTAAATAAAATAAAGAAGGGAGTGTAGTTTCTGTACGCCCAATGGGCCAGAAACGAGTATACCTCGTAGCCTTATGAGCCGATAGTTCACAGCTATGATAAGCGGCCATATAGGAAATTGGGTCGCAACAGAGAAAGAGTAGAACAATGTGCAATAGGTAGAATAAGCGGACACTAACTTTCCCCAATTCCCCGTGTCCCAAATTTATTTGCTTTTATTTTTACATTAATTTAATTTAATATACTCTAATATATTGAATACATAATTTTTCTTCATTTTTTTGGCTAAATAGTAAATGCAATGTTTGAAATGGTACAAGATTCTTTCTGAATCCTCCATTATCATCTTAAATTTTTAAAAGATTCGATTATTTTATAGAAAATTAGAATTCAATTAAGGAAATGGTCTTAGATTTAAGTCCTTTCATCCCCAATATTTGTATTGGTTTCTTTGGTGATTTAGGTTTTCCGTTAGATCAATTGTATAGTTGAGGAAAGGTATTTAATAGTATTTCTTCTCTCCCATTTATATTATCTACTATTTCTTATTTTGTGAATCAAACTGTTATTTACATTTACTTAATATGATAAATTATGTATTAATTTTTAAAAAATAATATAGTTATTTGAGAACTGTTAATTTGTTTAACATAATTACATAAAAATGGATTTTTAATAATGAATAAGATAAATGGTATAGATTGAGTATAACAGTTTGTTTACCCTACCACCTTAAGATAGGTTTTTCAACACTTTATCACACATTTTTTTTTATTTTTAAGAAATATTGTCTTCGTTTCAATTAGTAATCCACATTTTTTAAAAATTTGTTTCAAAAGAGTTATTTCACTATTAATTTCAAGATAATTTTTTTAAACTTCCCGTATTACTCTTCAATTTTTTTCCAAACTTAATTTTTATATACTTATTTTTCTAACCACCGTAATAAATATGGAATTAGATCATTACAGTAATATTTAAGTTTCTTTAAGTTCTATGGAAATCAAAATTTCCGGAGACCAGATATCAATCAAAACATTGCAAAATCATATTTATTGAAAATCATGTTCTATGAAAATCATTATTTCCTTTGTTTCATTGAAAATCTTGAAAATCATATATGTTTTGCATGCAAATTTCATTAAAATTTTTAAAAATCATGTATGTTCTACAAACAAAACATTGCAGAATATATTGTTCTCCAAAACATGTTCTGCTTGCAAATCATATATGATTTTTATGATTTGAATGAAATAATAATGTTCATTGAACATTCTTTGCAAAGATATAAATTTTACAATGTTTTGAGTACATTTCCACTAAAATGTTGATTTTCATAGAACTTAACCCTTCTTAATATATGTATTTTTTTTAATAATGGATCACCTAATTTATAAGAGCATCTCCAAGACGCTCTCTATTGTAGCTCTTAACTCAAAAAATGAGGAGAGAAAATAAAAATCAAGCTCCAAGAGACTCTTAGTGGCTCTTTAAAAAGTTAAGAGCTTCTTCTCTCTCCTCTATTTTAGGAGCAACTAATAGCTCTTAACTTAATATTTTATTAGTAAAATAGTGGTTATTCTCTCTCATCTATTGATTGTTTGTCCAAGTGGAATTAAAATATGAATAAAATAAAAAATAAAGAGCCATAATAGAGAGCATTGTTGGAGTTGACACACAAATCAATGTAATAACTTTCTAAGAGCTTAATTGTTTATAATATATTTAGGAGTGAGCTAAGAGACTCTTGAAGATGCTCTAATGGAGGGAATAAAATATAATACGATAAGAATAGCACGGAGGGAACAGATGCACATTAAGGGGGTGTTTGGGGGAACTTTTTTCCAGAATAAGTCAACTTATTTTAAGACAAAGCTAGAGATTCCTAACATTCCAACTTATTTTCCAACTTATTTTTGCAACTTATTAAATTTCAAACATACATTAGATACTTATATAAAAAAAAAATTATCAAAATATAAAATTTTTACTCGAAAATAAGTCAATAAGCCACTAAAATAATTTTTCCCAAACAGGCACTAAATAGAAACAGATAAATGAGAGGACAAACAATAACGGCATTATCATTACTCCGTATCAGTTTCTTGTTTGACTTTGTTCATGGAACCCAGATGAATAACTTCACAAGTAATTAAAGTTTGACAGGAAACAAGAATCGAGAATCCATGTCAGTGAGGTTTCGCCCACAATAACTTCTTGCACTACCGATTTGCAAATCAAGTTCCACTATTGTTTTCTTTTCTTCGGAATTCAAATTTTACTTTGAAAGTATTAAATGTCTAACGGTCGAATATTAAATCGATCATTTTAGTAAATTTTATATGAATCTTTATGAAATTTTATTTAAATCCTTAAATTTAAAATAAATATCAAACAACTATTTTTAAATATGTTTTCAGAATATAAAATAATTTTTTTACATTTTTCAGAAAAAGATTTACTATTTATTTTAATTAAATCAAAAAAATAATTGTAAAATTAAAAATTAATAGTAAATAAATTTTTTTAAACCAAAATATATTATTTGAAATACTAGAATTTAATAAATATTTATTTGATTGCGGTAGTATTTAATAAAAATTTGTGGAACTAAACATAAAAATGCTTTTACTTCTTTTTTCTTTTTTAACAATAAACTTTCATTAATCAAAAGAAGCATCATACAAGATAAACTCCAGCACACAGAAAGGAGGAAAAACAAAGGAATTCACTGTTCCTAACAAACAAGGCGGCTGTGCCAATCCATGAGCTACACAATTTGCTTGTCTTCGAACATGTTGAACCTTCAAATTCGTTCGTTGTCGTAGAAAGTTCTTACAACAATCCAACGTAGTACCAACTTCAGAGAAAAAGACCGTGTTATTTTGCAAAGCCTTCACCACACTAAGGGAGTCACACTCGATCACAATATTCCTCTTACCCATATTTTCAATCCAACCTAAGGCCTCATAAATCCAAGCTGTTTCAGCCTCCATAACCGATACCTCTCCCGCTATACACTTGTTCATAACAGCTATGAAATCACCCTTATCATTCCTGAGCACCATACCAACCTTAAACGATGAACACCCTTCAAGAACGGAAGCATCTACATTGATTTTATACCAACTAAGTTCTGGAGGTTGCCATTTAATCTGCCTCTTTTGAGCATTGCCATTAGTCTCTGAAGTGTGAGTCTGGTCACTCTACTGCGCCCCTTGCCAGTCTAAAATCATTTTAGAACAAATGTCCATTGCTACTTTTGGTGGCATCCGTTTCCCCTCCCATACTTGCTTATTACGAGCAAACTAGATGCCCCACAAAGTTTTTGCCATGGTCACAAGCTTGTCTCCAGGTTCAGTACCTAATTTTTTTAGTACCCAAGTCGACAAATACTCTACATTCGATGTATCATACTCCCCTCCTATGTAAGACCAACAGCGTCTAGCAAAAATGCATTCAAGAAAAATATGGTGAGCATGTTCAACATCAACATTACACATGGGGAAGGTGATCGATGTTTGCACCCCTGTTAGGTCCCGAAGTATCGTAGAAGGGGGGGGGGTTGAATACGATACTACCAAAATATTTCGATTTTCAAGATTTTTGCGGATAACAATTTTTCGGATCTTGAAATCAAAATAACGAAACACAATTTCAGGAATATATCTTTATTGATAATAAACCCAAAGGGGTGTTACAACTTCTAATCCAATGGATTAGCTTCAAAACCAGAACACTCCTAAGGATAGTTTAGGCACGAGGACATTCTACCCGACACTTCCTAAAAGCGGGCTAAGCCGGCTTTCCTACTAGATGGACTGTCTAGCAGCTTACACAGAGAAGATATTAGAGAGAGAATAGAGAGTTGTGTGTTGAGGTGTATTTGAAATGAAATACAACATGCCTATTTATAGTTTTTTAGAAAGTCACTATTCAGCCAAAATACGTAACTGGTGACGATTATCAGTTTGGCTACTGCTGTCTGTTTCTTTCAATTGAGCCGAATTGTTTCTTGTCTGCTCCATTTTCAATTCCTGCCAAACTTCTTTTCAACAATATTTGGTTTTGATTGGGGCCCACATGTTTTTACCCACATGCTTTTACTTTGTCAACTGAATAGTAATTTTGGATACTATTCATTTTCCTCTTAATTTGACATCATTAAATATTCAGCTTCCAACTAACTAGAGGATATCATCACTGCTCTAAACTCAATCATACCTCTTAACAATTTTTCTGAGTTAGATACTTTGATTTCTTTGTGATGTGTTGACGTCTACTGCAACTGGTCTGGTTCACAGACGACTAACATTCACTCATGGTCTTCATATCATGTCTTTAAGAACACTGCTAAGAATCGTGCAATCATAAAAACTTTATCACTGGAATCTTTTTGCCCTTCAACTGAATCATCTGTACATCTTATTTTGTCACTGAGGCTTGATCAGTTTAATGAACTTCTTTCAGCGACTTGATCCTTGTTGATGCTTGTTCTTCAAATTTCACGATCCCTGTATAGAGTTAATATTATTTATCTTTCATCCTAGTTGAGTTATATATGTCCTCTATTACATATTACATTACATTATGCTTTACAATCTCCCCCTATTTGATTGTTAGGGTTTGACAAGCAAATTCCTAGAGGATAACTCAACTGATACAAAAACAAAAATGAAGTACAAAGATAAATAATATTAAATCGCATTCTGGATCATATATACATTTTTCAGATTTCTAAAATTTGAACAAAATGCAAGATAAATTGTTCCTCTAGACTAAACATATCTTCAATTTTGCCTTGCTTTCTTTCCACTAATACTCCCACTAGTTTTTCCTTTCCCAAAATAAAGTTAATTCCGTGTCAACAACCTTTTCTTTGCCCTTATGCCTAGTTGAATTTTCTTGATCATCCACAACCTTTTCCTTGCCCTTACGCCTAGTTGATTTTTCTTGATCATCCAACTTCTCCCCCTCAGTTGGGTTATCCTCCAGAGTAGTAGGATGTGGAGTTGGTAAATTAGACGAAGATGGTTTTGCCAAGGAATTAATTTCATGACTAAACTGGGATGCCATGGAACTTAACTGAACCTGGAATGCATCATGTTGAATAAGTTGCAAATTTTTGATTTCTGTAATGGACTTATAGATATTTGACAACTCTTTCTCCATTGTTTGGACCAGTGTAAGGAGTCTGCTGTATTCCTTTCTGGTTACAAGTGCATGTAGTTGAGTAGGTTGCTCACTCATACGTTCTGCAAGTGTTTCACTCAACACTCTATATTCACTCGGTTTAGTGGTTTGGGTTATACTTACATGCTCTGTTCGTGTTTCTCTCCACTCTCCTCCAGAGCTTCCACCGATATGTGTACTTGCAAATAAAATCATCCTAGCCCCTTTTTCAGAGGTCACAGATGGTGCAATGAAAGTTTGTGAGCTTCCGTCCTCGCGTGAAGCGAGTTGCCGACCACTGGAAAAGAGTGGTAAATCTCGAAAGAGATCCAGAAATTTTCCCTCTGGGAGGTTAAATTGAATCGATTAAATGGCACAAAACCCAAGTTTCCCTCGTACGTCTGTGAAGACACTTGGTTCATAAAAGAACCTCCTACCAATGGATCTTTCCGTAAAATGGAAGATTCACCAGCAGTTATTGAGGTAGGTAATTCCACCTCGGATGCCTGTGAAGGCATTTGATCTTTAGAAAGATCATCAACCACTCTTATGTTCCGTGAAATGGAACTCAAGATAGTTGCTCCCGTCAATTTAGCCTTATTTACATTTTCACTCATTGGATAAGAAAGAATTGTTTCACTAACAGTTGCCATTACCTCAGGTTCATTGGGTTTACTCCGTTTGGAATGAGGTAGAGCGGCTGATGTAACTAACTCCTTATGTGGTGCTGCTGAGGCACTAACTCCCTCAATAATGTGGATGACTGGTCGTTTAAGTAACAATTAAGGTGTAGGAGTTTGTTCTGTTTGTGTTTGTATTTGTAGAATGGGCTCTTCGACCTGTGTTAGAGTCGGTGGGATTTCCTGCTGTTGGTCTGGTAAGATGGCCACTAGGGGCTGTAGGAACTGTATTTCCTGTGATACAATAGGGAATACAGAGGTTGGGATAGCAGGGATTGAAATAATACCTTGTCGTATACCTGCTCTCACTGGTCTTGGTAACAACGGAAGTGGGCCAGTCTTTAGATATTCAGTTAGGACTGTAGGCACATCCGTATAGTTCTTTTTGCTTATGTAATAAATTACATTCGTCTTCATGTAAGAACATTCCACCTTTTAACCATTTTTCGAGTGTACCCTGTCTTCATCATTCAAAAAATCATTTAATATTAGCTGTAGAAACCTTGGATATAGACATTTGACGTTTTGAGTCTGAACATCTCTTGTTCCCAAGTGTTTCATCTTTAAAATGATTTGACCAAACACTATTTTTCCAAAATTAATCCTCAAATTATTGGCGATCGCATACCCTAGTTTTTGAATAAATTTAGGTATCCGATCTAGATTCGTTCTATCTGAGGAAAAAACATGGCCAAGAATGTGAAAGAAGAAATTCCAGTACTGGGTTAGAAATGTTCTAGAGATATTACCAGTATTGAAATTGCCATCTTGGTACCTTATAAAACGAAAGAACATTTCAATCTGTTCAGGTGTAGGATCAGAAACGAGATTTTCCGTAGGAAAATGAAGAATTCGATTAACATCTCGTTCAGTGACCCTAATCGACCTACTAAACAGTCGATATGTGAATGCACACTCATCCTGTCCAGAAGTGTTAACCGCAATGCAATATAGTTCACGTAATGCATCATGGTTAAGCTGCACTGGTGTAACTAAAGCATAGCGAATTAATGAATATTCATTCAGAAATTGTGCCCAAGCCCGAAATTGCTCATCATAGATGGTTTCGATTTGCTGAATGGAAGTAGGATTAGCTTTAGCAATTAAAAAACTTCCCTGCAATGCCATTTTCAAAACTTTGAGGAAATTCAAAAACAAGGGTTAGTTTTTATAAAGGATAATGTATGAAGCAAGAATATGAAATCCGATATAAAAACCATCAGCTAGATTGAGAGATCTTTCCGATCAAAGCTCGAAATATTCAGCAATTGTGTGTGTATATGCTCTGTATATCTGAAAAATGATGATGTTAAACACAAACAAAAACTCATCATTTATAAGGTTTCAAGGTTCAGTGGGTTAGGTGAAATAGTGACAGGTTTTGTTTAAAGAATTTAAAATCTCTACAACAAGTAGTAAATTGTCAACCATGTTAGGTAGCCACCATGTTATGTAGCCACATTTCATGAATTCAACAATGGAGGCTAACATCTTATCACCGAAACCTATCAGCCGACCTATCAGCCTATACACATATACACATATTTAATACTTCTAATTATTATGGATTTAAATATAATCATGCAGTAAATTAAGAATTAATCCACAGTAATAAACCTATAATTAAATAGACATAAAATTAACAAAATATCATTAATTGATATATGTCAATAAAATATTTATTTTAATTATGCTACAATGATATCTCCAGAATAATCATGCAGATAAGCAAATAAAACAAACAAAATCCAGAGAATAAAATTCACTGGCTACAACTAATTGAACAGACATTTTAAAAGATCATGAGAAATTTAGCATACCAAGCTCACTTACCAACCTTGAAAAGATTGCTTCATCCAAAGCTTTAGTAAAAATGTCTGCCAGCTGTTTTTCACTATGAACAAAATGCAGTTCCACAATGCCTTCCATCACATGCTCCCTAATGAAATGGTATCTAATGTCTATGTGCTTGGTTCTAGAATGCTGCACTGGATTCTGTGATATTTCAATTGCACTAGTGTTGTCACGGAAAATTGGGATCTTTTTAACTTTAACTCCATAGTCAAGTAGTTGATTTCTCATCCATAGAATCTATGCACAACAACTCCCAGCTGCTATGTATTCAGCCTCTGCAGTTGAGGTAGATACCGAGTTCTGCTTCTTATTGAACCATGATACCAGCTTGTTTCCCAAAAATTGACAGGTTCCTGTGGTACTTTTCTATCCATTTTGCAACCTGCATAATATGCATCTGAGTAACCAATTAGATCAAAACCAGAATCTCTAGGGTACCAAATGCCAAGGTTTGGTGTTCCCTTGAGATATCTGAAAATCCTCTTAATAGCTACCAAGTGAGATTCCCTAGGATCAGCTTGAAATCTAGCACATAAACATGTAGCAAACATAATATCAGGTCTACTAGCTGTTAAGTATAAAAGAGATCAAACCATGCCCCTTTAGCTTGTCATGTCCACCTTCTTTTCCTTAGTATTCAGTTCAAGCTTAGTGGCAGTGGCCATGGGTGTTTTTGCAGAAGAGCAATATGCTAAATCAAACCTTTTTAAAAGATCATAAATGTATTTTTTTTTTGACTTATAAAAATTCCCTCATTCACTTGTTTAACTTGTAAACCAAGAAAATAAGTTAATTCACCCATCATACTCATTTCATATCTACTTCGCATGAGTTTGGCAAACCTCTTGCAAAGTTTCTCATCTGTAGATCCAAATATTATATCATCTACATAAATTTGGACAAGTATCATAGAGCCATTGACATTTCTATAAAAGAGAGTTTTATCAATAGTACCTCGAATGAAGTGATTCTCTATAAGGAACTCTGAGAGTGTGTCATACCAGGCTCTAGGTGCTTGCTTCAGGCCATAGAGTGCTTTGAGTAGAAAGAACACATATTCTGGAAAGTCTGGATCTTCAAAACCAGACGGTTGACTAACATATACCTCCTCCTCCAGAATTCCATTCAGAAATGCACTCTTGACATCCATTTGATAGACTTTGAAATTTGCATGCGCTGCATAGGCCAGGAAGATCCTTATTGATCCTAACCTTGCCACTGGTGCAAAGGTTTCTTCAAAATCAATTCCTTCCTCTTGACAGTAGCCTTTAGCAACTAATCTAGCTTTATTCCTTGTGACTATGCCATTCTCATCCATCTTGTTCTTGAACACCCACTTAGTGCCAATCACTGATTTGTCTTTAGGTTTGGGTACAAGTTTCCATACTTCATTTCTTTCAAACTGGTTTAACTCTTCTTGCATTGCTAAAACCCAGTCTTGATCCAGAAGGGCATGTTCAACTTTCTTAGGTTCCTCTTTGGATAGAAAACTGCTATATAAGCATTCTTCTTGAGTTGCTCTTCTGGTTTGGACCTTTGCATTAGGATCTCCAATGATAAGCTCAAATGGATGATCCCTGGTCCACTTTCTTTGTGGTGGTAAGTTTGACCTTGATGAAGTGGCTTCATTTTCTCTATGTTGATCAATGTGGTTTGTTGTTGAGTTTTGACTGTGAGAAACTCCCCCTGAGTGTATGGCCCTCGAGATTGATGGAGTTCTTGCAGATTCATCAACAGATGCTTCAAATTGATTTCCAACTGATGGTGTAAGTTGCTCTTCAATAGGTGGTTCATTCTGCACTTCAACTGATGATCCTTGTCTATTTCTCACACCATTTGATCTAAATTCTTCATCATCATCTTCACCACTTCTCTCATTCTCAAATGAGAGAGACTCATGAAAACCTTCATCTACTAGACCAGATATTTTCTTGTCATCAAAAACAACATGCATAGACTCCATTACAATTTTTAGTCTTAGGTTGTAGACTCTGTAAGATTTTCCAGCTGAGTATCCAACAAAGATAGCTTCATCTACCTTTGAATCAAATTTTCCAAGATGCTCACCATGATTTTTCAGTACAAAGCATTTGCATCCAAATACATGCAGAAAGTTGATTGTTGGTTTCTTGCCTTTGAAAAGTTGATAAGGTGTCATGCCTTTTGCTTGATTGACCAAAGAAATATTTTGAGTGTAGCATGCAGTGTTTACAGCTTCTGCCCAGAAGTATGTTGGTAGCTTAGATTCTTCAAGCATTGTCCTTGCAGCTGCAATTAGAGTTCTATTCTTTCTTTCCACTACACCATTTTGTTGAGGAGTTCTTGGTGCAGAGAATTCTTGGATAATTCCTTCTTCTTCACAAAACTCTCTTATTACAGAATTCTTGAACTCAGTTCCATTGTCACTTCTGATTCTCCTTACTTTGAGTAAAGGATTGTTGTTGACTATCTTGATGTGATTTATAATGACTTCACATGCCTCATCCTTAGAGTGCAGAAAGAATGTCCAAGAGAATTTTGAGAAATCATCGATAATCATAAGACAGTATTTCTTCTTTGAGATTGACAACACATTGACTGGTTCAAAGAGATCCATGTGAAGTAGTTGCAAGGGTTGATCAATTGATGACATTGACTTTGATTTGAAAGAGGCCTTCTTTTGCTTCCCTTTCTGGCATGCATCACACAATCCATCCTTGGAGTAATCCAATTTTGGAATACCTCTAACCAAATCCTTCTTTACCAACTCATTCATTGCTTTAAAACTCAAGTGTGACAATCTTTTGTGCCAAAGCCATCCTTCATCTACACTTGCCTTGCTGAGAAGACATGTAGTCATGTTTGCATTTGTTGAATTGAAGTCAGCAATGTACACATTTCCTCTTCTATCTCCTGTCAACACTACCTTGTTGTCACTTTTTTTGAAAATGGCACAAGCTTCAGATGTGAACCAGACATTCTGGCCTTTGTCACACAGTTGACTGACACTTAGCAAGTTATGCTTAAGTCAATCAACCAGTGCTACTTCTTCATTGACAACATTCCATTGTGAAATCAAGCCATATCCTCTAGTATATCCTTTGCTGTTGTCTCCAAAGGTAATGCTAGGGCCAGCTCTCTCCTCAAACTTAGTAAGCAGGATAGAATCTCCAGTCATATGCCTAGAACATCCACTGTCCAGATACCAAAGATTCTTTCTGTTTCCCTGCATACATCAAAACAAAATCAAGTTGATTTTGGTACCCAAGTTTGCTTGGGTCCTGCCTTGTTAGCCTTTTTCTTATTTTTCAAGCCCTTACTACCCAGGGGTTCTGATCGAGTTAAATCAACCTTAACTCTTGGTGTAGGTTTCTGAAAAATAGGTTGTTTCACTTGCTCACATGCATTAAAACTAGATGTATAATTTGGCATAGCCTGTGCAAACATGTTATTCATCATCCATGGCAACTGAGGCATGTAAAAAGTATTGTAATATGGATTATGCATGAATGGCATGTTAGCATACTGACTAGATGCATGAGCAGAGGGAGCATACATATTTGGCATAACATTCACAGCAAGCATAGGCATATTAGGCATCAAAGGATCTTTCATAGCTTTGTAGTTGGTAGATAAATGATTAATACTTCCACACTTTACACATTCTTTCCTAGGAGCATATTTATCAGATGTGTAATTGTTGTGTTTGTTAATCCCTACCTTACCATTTCTGTTCTTTTTCTTGTCCTTAACACCTGACTTAACATTTTCTAGCTTGTCCTTCAATTGCTTATTGGACAAGTTGCCTATGTTTCTTTTCTCAACTGATTTAGTATTGCTACATTCTCCATTAAGAAAGTTCTTATTGACAGGTCCGTACTTTTTATTCAATTTGGTTAAAGTTGCTTTGCTAATAGGCTTAGGTCTCAAAGAACATTCATTTTCGACTAAATCACTATCTGAAGCAACTTCCCTATCAACATCTAACTTAGCTTCTGCTAATTTACAGAAAGAATCAATTTCTTGAACATTGCAAATTTCCTTAGTTACAACTTTTGATCCTTTCCACTTAGCAATCAGACTTTGTTCCTCTACTAACTGTTTCTTTAAAACTTCCTCTCTCTTTATAGCCTCAATCATTTTATTTTTAGCATCCAAGCAATCTCTTCTCATCGTTTCAAACTCAATCAACTGTGTTTCTATTAAAGCATTCCTATCACTTAACTTTTCATTAAGGTCTTTAATCTCTCTATTAAGTGATTTCAAGGTAACATGCATGTTGTACAATTCAATAGACATTTCATCAATTGTACTAGCACATTCAGCTTTAGAAAGATCAGTTAAGACTGTAGAGAATACCTAGTTGCTTGCTGAGCTAGATTCTTCATCAGTTTCGTTTGCCATGAGTGCAAGATTGACAAACTCCTCTTCTGTATCTGACTCTCCACCAGCGGCCCAATCATTGTCTCTAGACATGAATGCTTTCTCCTTTTGCTTGAGAAGATCAAAATATTTCTTCTTGTAGTCAATAGTTCCAATCTGTTTCTTCTATTCTCAGCTTTAGGCTTTCTGCATTCATTGGCAAAATGGCCAGCAATTCCACACTTAAAACATTTGAACTTAGACCTTTCAACCATGTCTCTGGATAGCTGAAAACCTTTTCCGAATTGCTTGCCTCCTGCTGGATTTTTCTTGAATTTGATCTTCGAGAATCTCCTTGACAAGAATGCTAGATAATCATCCAAGTCATCAGATTCATCTCCACTCAATGCATCAAGTTCTTCAACCAACTTGCTTTTCCCTCTGCTAGTTTCAGCTCCACCTTTACAAGTCTTTGAACTTGGTGTGGCTTGAGTGCTCTCCATCTTCTCACTCACCTGGCTTACTGGAATATTGGCCACCAAGGCAACAGATCCACCTTTCTTCTGGATTTTCTCCACTTCCTCATCTTGCTGCATTTCAAGATCATAGGTCTTCAAGATGCCTTACAGTCTCTCAAGTGTAAAATCTTTGTAGTTTTGAGAGTTCCTCAACGAGACTGTCACTGCTTTCCATTCCTTAGGAAGAGATCTCAGAAACTTTAGGTTGGAGTCCTTGGTTTCATATTTTCTCCCATACAACTTTAGACCATTCAGTAACTTTTGAAACCTACTGAATATGTCTGTTAGATTTTCACCAGAGGAGTAGTGAAAATGCTCATATTGTTGTATTAGGAGCTGCATTTTATTTTCTCTGACTTGCTCAGTTCATTCACAGATTGTTTGAATAGTGTCCCACACTTGCTTGGAAGTGGTGCAGTTTATAACACAATCAAACATATCTTGGTCGATGCCATTAAATAGGATGTTCATAGCCTTCTTATCTTTGTGAATCTCGTCCAAGTCTTCATCTGTGTACTCAGCTTGATTCTTTGGAATAGGCCTTCCAGCAGCTACCATGCC
The DNA here is from genome assembly GCA_036435485.1 of Saposhnikovia divaricata. Classification (NCBI taxonomy): domain Eukaryota; kingdom Viridiplantae; phylum Streptophyta; class Magnoliopsida; order Apiales; family Apiaceae; genus Saposhnikovia; species Saposhnikovia divaricata. Next base: position 22,807,942 of record JAZHRN010000131.1, read on the forward strand.
AGCATCTTCACCAATCCCAGAGTTGGCCTTCATTGGAACATGAGGTCCTTTCTCTATGCAATCTACATAACCTTCATCGATGGCTGAGAGATGAAGATGCATTTTTACTTCCACTGAAAGTAATTATCTTTGTCAAGCATTGGAATCTTTACACCTGTATCCTTCCTTCCCATGGTTTTGATCTTTAGACTTCTTGTATGATAGAAGCTTGCTCTGATACCAATTGTTAGGTCCCGAAGTATCGTAGAAGGGGGGGTTGAATACGATACTACCAAAATATTTCGATTTTCAAGATTTTTGTGGATAACAATTTTTCGGATCTTGAAATCAAAATAACGAAACACAATTTCAGGAATATATCTTTATTGATAATAAACCCGAAGGGGTGTTACAACTTCTAATCCAATGGATTAGCTTCAAAACCAGAACACTCCTAAGGATAGTTTAGGCACGAGGACATTCTACCAGACACTTCCTGAAAGCGGGCTAAGCCGGCTTTCCTACTAGATGGACTCTCTAGCAGCTTACACAGATAAGATATAAAAGAGAGAATAGAGAGTTGTGTGTTGAGGTGTATTTGAAATGAAATACAACAGGCCTATTTATAGATTTTTAGAAAGTCACTATTCAGCCAAAATACGTAACTGATGACGATTATCAGTTTGGCTGCTGCTGTCTGTTTCTTTCAACTTAGCCGAATTGTTTCTTTTCTGCTCCATTTTCAATTCATGCCAAACTTCTTTTCAACAATATTTGGTTTTGACTGGGGCCCACATGTTTTTACCCACATGCTTTTACTTTGTCAAAAGAATAGTAATTTTAGTTACTATTCACATGAATAGTAATTTCAATTACTATTCACATAAATAGTAATTTCGGTATTATTCACATGAATAGTATTTTCAGATACTATTCACATGAATAGTAATTTCAGATACTATTCATTTTCCTCTTAATTTGACATCCTTAAATATTCAGCTTCCAACTAACTAGAGGATATCATCACTGCTCTAAACTCAATCATACCTCTTAACAGTTTTTCTGAGTTAGATACTTTGATTCCTTTGTGATGTGTTGACGTCTAGTGCAACTGGTCTGGTTCACAGACAACTAACATTCACTCATGGTCTTCATATCATGTCTTTAAGAACACTGCTAAGAATCGTGCAATCATAAAAAATTTATCACCGGAATCTTTTGGCCCTTCAACTGAATCATCTGTACATCTTATTTTGTCACTGAGACTTGATCAGTTTAATGAACTTCTTTCAGCGACTTGATCCTTGTTGATGCATGTTCTTCAAATTTCACGATCCCTGTATAGAGTTAATATTATTTATCTTTTATTCTAGTTGAGTTATATAAGTCCTCTATTACATATTACATTACATTATGCTTTACAACCCCTTTACCTCGTAGCAGAATTTTAACTGGTATATTGTTTTTGTAGACACGCCACACAAAGAACTTCATTTTATGAGGAATTGGAATCTTCCACAATCTATGCCATCCTTGTGAACTACTTTCTGGGCCTTCATTGTGATGTTTATCATACCAGTAATGATATCCAGACTTGGGTGTATACTTTCCATCCCCAGTGTGCATCCATGATATCCGATCTTGAAGATTTTGCGGAATTATTGTGTTTAAAATACATCGAACATCAATGTCATGGAAAGTTTGTATTATTTTTGTCACGTCCCACTCCTTGGTGTTTGGACGGAAATACTCACTAACCTTGTCATCTCTGCTGATGTTTATATGATGATTCTCCACACTAAAATCATTCTTGCCCCTCGGCCATTGATCAACAAAAATATTTATATTACGTTCATCACCCAACATCCATTTAAATCCTTTACATAACTCCTCTTTTGCCTTACAGATCTCTGCCCATATGAAGCTTAGCTCATTCCCTTTCTGAGCTTTCAGAAGGTGATTCTCAGGATAGTAACGTGCTTTGAAAACTCTAGCCACTAGAGATTCAGGTTTATTTAAGAAATGCCAGATATGTTTGTCAAGAATAGCCAAATTAAAACCATGTAAACTTCTGAATCCTAACCCGCCTCTATTCTTTGCCATGCACATTTATCCCAAGACATCCATTGAATTCCTTTAATGGTACTCTTCCCAGATTCCCACCAATACCCATTAAGCATTCTTTCAATCTCGTTTAAAAGGGATTTAGGAATTAAAAAATAGGACATACAATAAGATGGAATTGATTGAGCAACGTTCTTAATCATAATCGACTTACCAGCTCGCGATATTTTACTGTTACTCCAACTTTGAGCTCATTTCCACACCCTTTCTTTGACAAAGCTAAAAACCTTCTTCCTTGATCGACCAATTAAAGATGGTAGACCTAAATATCTGTTTTCCCTCAAGTCGTTATGCACCTCCAATATATCAGATAATTCATTTTGATTATCTTTTCTGACATTTGAGCTGAAAAAAATCCCAGATTTCTGAAAGTTAACAGCTTGCCCTGATTGCTGCTCGTAGGAGTTCATTAAATTCTTTACAGTGTGAGCTTCCTCTATCGTTGCTTGGAAAAACAAGAAGCTGTCATCAGCGAATAACAGATGGGTAATTGCAGGATCAGACGTACTAACACGACACCCTTGGATGCCTCCATTCGATGCAATAGTATTAAGAGAGTGGGACAGTCCCTCAACACACAATAAAAAAGGTAGGGAAAGAGTGGATCTCCCTGCCTTAGGCCTCTGCTTGACGATATAGGCCCACATAATTACCATTTAAGCACACCATATATTGTACCGTAGTGACACATAATTTCATCCATATCACTCATTGCTTATTGAAACCCATTGTTCTCAGCCTATGCCATAGATAATTCCAATTAACTCGATCATAATCTTTGCTTATGTCAAGTTTCAGTGCCACCTCTCCACCTTGACTTCCTTTTTTCCTCTTCATGTGATGAATGACTTCAAACGCAATTAGTACATTATCAGTGATGCTCTTCCCCGAAACAAAAGCCGACTGATTTTCAGAAATAGTAACTGGAAGCACACTTTTTAAGCGTTTTGCTTTTACTTCTTAAACATATATTCAGTCTTATATTAATAATGACTTTAGTGATTCAAGTGATACGGGATCGATAAATAAAGTGATATTGTCTCCACTCGAGCACTCGAGCGACCAATTTGATATTCAATCCAAAGTCCAACCATCCCTTTAGAACATCTAATTAGTTAGTTAATATTGATTAAAATTAATAATGGGATAAAATTTATTGAACGAGTAAGGTGATATGCTCCAACTTGATTGATTGTGGTGATTGACTATATTTTAAACATAGTTTGATAATATTATTTTACATTGTTATAAATAAAATAAAATACAATCAATATAATAACTGATGTGTAATTTTACTACATGTCTCTATATGTTCAGCAAATATAGACAATATCAATGATTTGGTTAAAATTATAAACAAGGAAAATAAAATATTGAAGTGAACATTTTTTTACAAATTTTATGTAATTTTAATTTTTAATATGATAATTAAATTTTTAGCCGAGAATTTGTAGCCATTAAAAATGGAGATGCTCTTATGCAGACTAAAATTTGGAGAATATATAGTTCATTTAATCTCTTATGAATGGAAGTTAGTAATGATTTTATTTTACCAATTTTTGAAGCTATAGAGGAAAAGAGGATACTATTATTAATTGGATTAGAATTAAAACATATACAATTAGTCTTTCCAATTCCTTTTTTCTTTTCCGGGAATTAGTTTCCCAATATATATTTGTGAAAAAGAAAATTTCCAGTTTTGTACGAGGATTCATGTTTCCTGTTCGATAAGGGCATGCAGAGAAAATTAATAATCTATAATTCTTACAGAGAAAATAAATGATTTCTAATAAAAGTCGGGGCGAATTTGGGAAACAGAAAATAGAAATATCCTATTTTGATCCTGAAGGCTGAAACGGTTAACTATTCATTTCTGACGAGTGCAAATCCTCTACACCACTTTATGTGTGTCACTTCATATTCAACTTTTTTTTATTGGCGGTTGAGTTGGATTCCACTAACATCAATTTATATCATCATATTTATAATAACTAATATTAAATATTTATAGTATCATCATATTTATAACAACCAATATTAATTATTGATGTTGGTGAAATTCAATTCAACTTAATTAACCAATCAAAAAAATGGAACATGACACACATAGAGTGATGTAGAGGATTTGGACTCATTTCAGATTGTGTTATTTCGTGTTGCTGAAATAGTCTTAAATCATGTCTTACGTCTTTCCTTTTTTTTCCAAAACATTCATCTTTAGTCTTGCCTTGTGTAATTCTTTTATCTCCTTTCCAGGAATGCAAATAAAAGTAATGATCATGTTGTTTTTTTTTTGATAATTCAGAATTTTATTAAATGAGCCAAACGGCTAGTACATTTGTGGATACCACTGCCATGTTATAGTCAACCACAGACAGATACCAATATACAATGCTTGGAACAACATACAAACTTTAATTCAAAAACAAGGAATCTAGTGCCAAGCATGCTTGAACTCAAAACTGAACTGCACAGTATCCAATGACAATCCGGCAAAACAATCTGAGACAACCTCCAAGTCTTTGAGTCTTGTTAATGAATTAGTGAATACGATTGATCCAAACTGAAAATTCCCAGCCATCAAATATTAATCTGGATGGTATCACCCGAAATCCCGAATCAAAGATGATAAATCCATCAAAATCGAGCTACATCATCCACATTCGTCGGCCCCTTAGAAACATCGAATGCCTGAAATTATTGCAAAGTTTCCCGAGCATCTCAAATACTGTCAGGTGTCAATGGCTGCTGGCCAGCCCAAACTCTGTAGAAGTCGACGATCAGTTCATGTGTCCTTCATAACTCGATCGGAAGTGAATGTGCAAACATAAAAGTGCTCGTTTCGTCTAAACGGTCCTCTCATAGCATTGATGCCTTCAAGGGTTTAGCTTGTTGTGTGGAGAGTGTAGTCCGAGATCGACAATTCAGTGCTCACCACTGAACTGCTGGGAAGATCCAGATGCTGCATCGTTAATGATATTACGGTGTGCAGACCACCGAAATGTTGGAAGTGACCGAGCAGCTGAGCTAGCTGAAGTGCAACTGTGCAGAAGCCAACACCCATTTAATCCTAGGTCAAAATAACCAAACTGAGTAAATCTTGAAGATGTTTGGCTGACAAGCCCACCAAAACAAGACCACTGCTAGCATTGGAAGTGACCAGTTCGGTAGCAATTCACACGAAGCCAGAACAGCCTTATAAACTGCCAGCAATGAAACCAAGGGATGACTGTGTTGCAGAGATAGTTGAAGTACAAAAGTCATCCCGACTCACAACCATCCTCGCACATAGTAAGCCTTGAAGATGCTTATTAGTCAAACCCACCGAAACAGAGCAGTGAGCACTGATTTAGAGCAAGTCTCCAGTTAGGATAACTAGATGCAAGATGCAAGCCATGGGGATGCTTAGTTCGAACCCCTCCTGTATTGTCAATGTTGCAGACGCAAGACTGTTAAGCGCAACACCTCCCAAAAACGATACCGTGAACCTCTGTACGCGCCACCTAGTGGCGCGCCGTCGTGACAGAAGAACCCATAGAATCGATGCTGAGAAGGGAAGGGATAGACAACTTGAGTTGAAATCGAGGATACCGGAAACAAGCACAACCAAGACAGTTTGTGTTCGAAACCAGCAAGATCGGTTGGGGAGATAAACAATTGTTGTTGATGTTGTAGAACCTACTAGGATGGAGAGGCAGATGAGATCTAGAAATAAAATGAAGAAAGAAGGAAAGTGCTAGATCTATAAATAGAAACACCTCAAACAAGAGTAGTTGATTTCGATACATAGACATAGCAAAGGGACCTCATTAAAAACCCCAAACCCTATGGGATAAATTGATGGGGGAAAAGAGTATCCCTGAATCTTCAATTCAAAGATGGAAGTGAAATTGCTAGTGTATAAAAGAAATCAATAACTCCGAAAATAGAGAGTCCTTCAGATCTAGCGAAGAGAAGACTAAAAGTGAATAATATAAACGAAGTTAAAACCTCCGGCCGGTGGAGAAGCCACCGCCGGAGAAGAAAGGAAGGCTGAGTGGGTTTTCAGTGGTTCACTTCACTAGAAAATATTATACTTACACACAATTTTTAGTAATGATCATGTTAATCATGTTTAGGTACAGTTTTGATTTGATTATTTTGCAACTTGCAATTTTATATTTATAAAATAATATTTAAGGAAAAAATTATACAGTAAAAATATAACTCCGCGTTGAAAGACAAGCTGACTTTGGATTCGGTTGTTGAATTGAAAGTGCAACCTCTGTCCCTGTTTGAGTTGGAATACAAAATCTATAAGAATCAACTGGTCTAAAAAAAGAGTAATACTACCTGCTTTAAAATGAATCCCAAAAATATTTTTAAATGATTCATAACATAATTTTATTCGTAAAATTCATATATACATGAAGAATTCATCTTACTTATAAAAAAATAATTAACAATATTTTAACAATTTAATATTTAAAAACCATTTCAAAAATGAATTTAAAAAACGCTAGCATTTCTCATTAAAATATGTCGTCTGAGTTGTTGAAACATCAAAACTTTCAAAATAGATGAGATTTACAAACAATGGAATGAACAACTTTTTTATAAGTGAGTAAAGTAGAACCTCGATAAATGAATATTCGATAAACGAATAATCTCATCAAATTAATAATTTTTTCAGGTCCTAACATTATAGAAGACAATGTATTTTTGACCTTGATAAATGAATAATCTCGATTAATTAATAAAATTTTTCGTTCCCGAATGTATTCATTTATCGAGATTTAACTGTATCTCTTTCCATATATTGTGGATCACGAGATTATCTGAGTTCTTCACAAATAAAAACTGTTCACGCCCCGTGAAGTCCTGGATTCGATCATTTCGGTGAATCTCTTCTTTTTCTTGCTAAATGATTCGATCGGTGCATCTTATTTATTTTTTATTTTTGCTAAATAATGCATCTTATATATTAATAACATGTATCCAATCATCCCATCAATGCAGGTATAAATCGCAATACTAAGTGCTTGTTTGGTTAAAAAGAGGAAGTTAATTCCTGTGTAAGTTTAAATTACTATGAAAATTATAATATCCAATAAGTTCAAATTTGTGTTTGGTTATTAAAGTGAGTTCCAACTTTCTAAGAAAGTACACGTCCAAGGGGTACCAAGGTAAGTAACTTCCCATGATATGGGTATTTGAAGTTCCAGGAAACTTAAACTTCCCTTTTAAATGCTAACCAAACAACTTTATACAATGCAATTTCCTAGGTATTTTAACTTCCTGGATATCTACATGTCAACCAAACAAGCACTAAATGATCAATAGTTAACCATCAACACTTTTTTGAGCAATGGAAATAATCACTGGTTAATCCATGCTTGGAGATGGAATCACGCGATTTGTTGAAGATGATATTTACAGTACCCACTTCGCCACTTGAGCTATCGACCGTAAATGCAAAATCCTAAACACTTTCATCACTAAATCAAACGCCAAACTCACACAAATCGGTGAGAACTAACAAAACTCATACAAAAACGGTGAGACACCCAAATAAATCGATATTACAACTTCCAAAATAAAATTACGAATTACAAATTCAAACTGAGAAACAAAATACAAACTAAATTAAAATCGATCCGAGGCAAAATCGGAAAAGGCTTAAAGACCTTAGGTCCGATGAAATAAGAAAAAGCAAAAACGATAAGAATGAAAAGAAATTATAGCTAGATTTTATTTGGAGGCCCTCATTAAAAACCCATTAAGAAAAAAAATTACTTTTTTATTCACGAAGATGATCTTTAACCGACTCTCATCAAGCTAATCGGACTTGGGCAGGGGCTGCAGAAGAAAGCATAAGAAGAAAGCACGGGGGGGCCGCCTGGGGGGGCCGCCTTGATAGATTTGTGTTTCTATAACACACTGTAACTTGAAATTATTGAAACTTTTAGTTAACCATCAACTTCATTTTAGCGAAATTAAAATCTTAAAATACTCTGTTGGTCTCGGTCAAAATTCACTACAAATAAATGAGTAGTTCAACCATTTTCCAATAAAAAATCACAAAACCATAAATTCAATAGAGCATTTCCAACTATGGAGAATCCTTAATTAAAAGTAGATTTGAATTATCATGAATAAGAATTATGAAAAATATGTAAAAAGAAAAAAAGAAAAAAATCATCTCCAATGGACTTTCCTCCTAGTTATAATTTTAGATAACGCCATCATATTGGCTATATTTGTTGAACCTCTAGAGAGCTGTAATAAAACTTCACATCATCTATTATCATATTAAAATAAAATATTCTACTTTTAATAGATTAAAATAATAATAACATATTATTTTTAAAATATAAACAATTATTATAGCCAACTCCATTGGAATACAATACCTTACAGATTCAACAAATTTTACATAATCAATATTTTATATCATTTTAGCCAACCATTTTAAACAATGCCATTGGAGATGCTCCAAGGGATTCGAGCTAATTTCATGGAAGTTCGAGCTAATTTCATCAAAGGTCCCTTACTTTTTTCGTTTATTTAAGTTCCAAAAGCTTTTCTTTTTCAAAAAATCTTTGTTGGTTGGTGATAACTCCCTTTTACTGTTTTTCTCTTAATTATTATTATTATTCAATAAATTTATTTATTTGTGATAGTAGTTCTATCTATTAATTGGGTTTATGCCGGAATATTATAGTAGTGATTCTTTGATTATGATCTACATGATGTTACAGTTATGATCGATTTTGGAATATGTTATGACAAATTAAGTAGGTCTGTCAATGGATCGGGTTTGGATCAGATCAGCCTGAATCCATATTCAAATCCATTTAATTTTTCGGATCGGATTAAGTATCGGATTTTTTTAAGACAAATCCATATCCGCACCATTAGGATTACGGATATCGGATCGGATATCCAATCCAACTAAAAAAATTCAAAAAAATTATATTAATATTTTTTTTTTGACGAATAAGTGGGAATTTTATTAAGCAATCAAATCAGCCACAATACAATTTTTCACCTCCATAGGAATAGAACTCCTATCAAAACTACGATCAGAATGAATATAAGCTACCCTAGCAAGCTCATGAGCAGCCATATTGGCAGATCGTTTTATAAAATACAATGGAATATTGTTTAACTGAAGAATGAGTTTACGACATTCCTCGATCACCACACCAAACTGAGACCGCATTGGCGCTTTACTCCTGACTGCTTGTACTGCAACAAGACAATCAGATTCGATGCACACATTCGTCCAATTCAACTCCATGATCCAACTCAGCGCTTCCTTGATGGCTATAGCCTCCGCTAACTCTGGCCTCACCTCTCCTCGGAACAGCCTCGTCTTTGCTTGAATTAGCTCACCCTCACAGTTCCTAGCCACCAAACCAATACCATAAGCATGTTGATTTTCAAAGATCGCTGCATCCACCGTAACCTTAACTGAGTTTCGATGAGGTTTTACCCAGGTCATCGCTCCATCTCCATCAGCAACTGGCTGGAGAAGGACATTAGTAGACCTAACCTGGGCTGTTTTCCATTGTGTAAGGTACTCCCCGGCTTCTGCAACTACCCTGTTTACCATCGATGCTTTCTTGTTCCAAACCCATTCATTCCGTGCTCGCCAGATTGCCCAGCAAAGGGTAACAATTCCAGCTCGTTGATCGTTAGTCCTCCTACTGATCACCCCTTCAAACCAGTTATGAAATTCTGTCTCACCAGTAGTACATATATCCGCATCAAACAATTTCCAACACTGCACCGCAAATTGACATCCAACCAAAGCATGATATATCGTCTCTACCCCACCTGTACAAATTGGACAGCTTTGTTGAATTGGCACATGTTTTTGCTGCAGCTGGACCAATGTTGGCAAACAAAACGACAATGCCCTCCAAACAATATTAAGCACCTTTGGAGGTGCTCTGATTTTCCACAGAGTTCTCCATATACTACCATTGCACTGTCCAGACCAAGCCCCTTTACGACTTTGCAGATTCTTGTACGCACTTTTAACCGAATAAACTCCAGAGTTCTCAAGGCTCCAGTACATCGTATCCACCATACCGTCTCCTCCTATCTGAACATTCATAATGCAGCTTTGATCCCTGTCGTTAAAAATATCACGAACTATTTCCCCGTCCCATTCCCTCTTGTCAACACACATTAGGGAATTCACTGTATTATTCTCTAATGATGGTGAATCTGTGGTTATAAAGGGATTATCATCCTCTGCTAACCAAGGTTGCCCCCCTATTTGAATCCCTTCTCCTGTCCCAACCCTCCATCTCGCTCCTGACAACACTACCTCCTTAGCAGCCAAGATACTTCTCCATATAAAACTAGGACTGCTTCCTACTGCCGCCTGAAGAAAGTCCGTGTTCGCAAAATATCTAGCCTTATACACCCTCGAGACCAAACTGTCAGGGTTCGTTAAAAACCTCCATCCTTGCTTCCCAAGCATAGCAAGATTAAAATCTCTGAAATCCCTAAAACCTAACCCACCTGCCGATTTATGTCGTGACATCCGTTCCCAGCTCATCCACGAAATATTAGAACCACTAGCCTGTCCTGTATCCCACCAGTATTTTGTTAAACTTCTCTCAATATCTTTATTAATATCCACCGGAAGTAAGAATACATTCATGGCATATGTTGGAAGAGCTTGCACCACTGACTTAATCAACGTCTCTTTCCCCGACCTGGCAATACACTTCCCATCCCAGCTTCGAATTTTTTTCCTAACCTTTTCTTTCAAGTATCCCAGAAGTACTGACTTATTTCTCCCTAACAGATTTGGAAGACCAAGGTACTTGCTATGTTCATCAGCCTCTCCCATTTGAAGAACTTGACTGATTATCTCCCGATTGTACTGAATTACGTTCGAGCTGAAAAAAATAGAAGATTTGGATCTGTTGATTTTTTGCCCCGAAGCTTTCTCATATATATCCAACAACTCCAACACTCTTTTAGCCTCTTCAGTCTCTGCCTTACAATAAAAATAGCTATCATCCGCAAAAAACATATGCGAAATGACAGGTGCTCGACGACAAATCTTGACACCATGAATCAGACGCCTATCTTCATAATTACGGATTAAGGCAGACAAACCCTCAGCACACATTATAAACAAGTAAGGAGATAGTGGATCTCCTTGTCGAATGCCCCTGCTAGGAACAATAGGACCCATATCATTTTCACCATGCACAATACTATATGAGACCGTGGTAACACACTGAAGCACCAGATGCACCCACCTATCACTAAAACCCATCTTTCTTAACATCGCCTTTAAAAATCCCCACTCTATCCGATCATATGCTTTACTCATATCGAGTTTTAAAGCCATATGTCCTTCCTTCCCAAAACGTTTACGCTTCAGATAGTGCATAACTTCATAAGAGATCATAATATTATCAGAAATAAGACGGCCCGGTATGAATGCACTTTGCGTGTCCGAAACAACTATATTCAGCAGCTCCTTTAAGCGATTAGCAATAACTTTCGTGATTACCTTCATTAACACATTGCATAATGCTATAGGGCGTAACTCTGTAATAGTCGATGGATTTTTCTTCTTAGGAATGAGCACCAAGTTCGTTTCATTCAACCCTTCCATGACATTACCAGTTTCAAAGAAATTCCGTATTAAATCAACCACACTCCTCCCCACTATAGACCAGTGTTTTTGGAAAAATGCCGGGGTCATACCGTCCGGTCCCGGGGCCTTATCCGGGTGCATTTGAAATAGAGCACACTTCACTTCTTTTTCAGTCACAGGCAACAATAATTCTCTATTCTGCTCATCTGAGATCGACGTTGGAACACAGTTGACAACTTCCTCCACCTCTGTTTGAGACGCCTTGAATAAGGTTTGGTAGTACTCAGTTATCAATCCAGAAAGACCATTCTGCCAATCCACCCAGTCACCCTCATCGTTTTTAAGTTTAGTGATTTGATTTGTTCTTCTTCGAGAGTTACATGAGGCATGAAAATATTTCGTATTCTTGTCCCCTGATTGTAGCCACAACTGCTTTGATCGTTGACGCCAGAATATTTCCTTCTGGTCCAAAATCAGATGAAGTTGTTGCTTAGCCTGTTTATAGAGCTCCATAGACTGTGCATCCCGTTTACTTCTAAGCTTCTTCAACACTGCCTTACATTCCTTTATTCTTTTGGAAAAGCATCCCGTAATCTCCTTTCCCCACACTTCTAAATTTCTACCACATTGGGCCACCTTTTGAAGAATATTATCACAAGCTGCATCCTCCCAACTATCTCTAACAATCTGGGAACATAGCGGTTCTGTCAGCCATGCGTTTTCAAAACGAAACCGTTTTTTCCTACTTGTCGAAACACTTGTTATAGGCTCCAATAAAAGTGGACTGTGATCTGAAGGGGACCCAACCATATTATACAACTTCGCCAAGGGAAACTGATTGAGCCATTCATTATTAACTAAAGCCCTGTCTAGCCTTATTTCAATCCATGCTTCCGTATTCCTCCCTTTTTCCCACGTGTACTGATGTCCAGTTAACTCCAGATCTTGTAATCCTGTATCTACCAAAGTATCGTTAAAACCTTCTACAAGCCACCTGGGATACTCTGCTCCTCCTTTCTTTTCATGCTGAGCCACAATGTTATTCATGTCTCCAATTACACACCAAGGTAAGTTAGAATCCCTTGCCAAATTACACAGGAGATCCCAAGTCTTCCTCCTCTGAGCTCGAACTGGTTCGCCATAAAAACCTGTAAGTCTCCACTGACCAGCCTCATCGCTTTTAATCACCATGTCGATATGATTAGTGGAGAAACTAACCAAATCAGCTTGATCTACTTCCTTCCATAACATAGCCAAACCTCCACTCCTGCCTCTTGGTTCTACTACCACCATGCCTTCGAACCCTATCTTTCTTCTCACTTGCTCCATCTTCTTTTTATTACTAATAGTCTCACACAAAAACACACAACTTGGCTTTTCTTGACGTATTATGTCTTGTAGGAACCGAATTTTCCAAGGTAAGCCCAAACCTTGGCAGTTCCAGCCCAAAGTAATCATGATGAGTGGCGGGCCTGCAATGCAGCACCCGCCAAAAACAAGTTTTTTTGGTTCTGATCCATATCATCTGTCATATCTGTATCCAGCCCATTATCCAAAGTAACTACGCGGCCCACCTCAAACTTACCATCCGTATTCCCTTCTTTCCGCGGGCGTTTTTGATTTGAAACTGTTATCCCAAAATCCTGGACTTCCTCCCTATCATCCTCCCCTACAATCGTGGATATTGTTGAACTACCTCCCTGATTGCCTGATTTTCGCTGTACCTCCCAAGAATCATGGGATTTTGTTACATTGGTATCTGCATCCTTGCTCCACCCTTCACCACCCTCTCCTTGTACTTCCTCCACCGTAGCTAGCTTACTACCATCAGCTCCCCTTAGCCATTGATTTTTACTGCTCCCCTGTTGCCCTTTCATTGGTGCTCTCAATGATCCATCATACTTTCTCTCCCCCGTATCTTCCTTGACATCAAATAAGATTTCACAAAACTTATCAGAATGACCTATCACTCCGCAGTAAAAACAAAATGAAGGCAATCGTTCATATTTGAAATTAATCCAAAGCCATTCCCCCCCTGCTTTCTTTAACCGCATTTTGCTTTTTAGAGGCTTGTGCACATCAATGGCCACCTTAATCCTGTGATAGTTTCTCCATATGCCTCGAAAGTTCTTTGAATCTGATGATATGAATTTGCCCACATAATTACCAATAGATTTAAAAATGTATTCCGAGCAATACCCAATTGGTAGATCATATACTTGCAACCAGATAAACAAATCTGAAATCTTGATCTCGGACAGCTGTTCTTCACCCTCCATCTTCTTAACCAAAAGCACCTGTTGGTTGAAAGTCCACGGACCATCATCAAGGACTCTCTGCATATCCAACTTATGAAAAAACTTAATAATAAACAAGTTTGGGAAACTTGTTTCCTCCATATACACCCCCTTCACTGGTCTCCAGATTGAAGCCAGCGTGTCTTTCATTGCTGGGAAATTCACCTTTCGATTTGACAGAAGACTTCCCACCAAGCAGAGAGAATAATCCAACCCTACCTGATCAGTCGGCGGTTCTACCAGAATCAAACCCTCCTCCCCTTCATCATCAATAGATAGATTCGCACAGTCTTGTATGACCTTCTTTCCCAGAGATGTATTCGCCATAATAATAATAGAATGCTAAAAGGACAAAAACAAACTTTACGACTTTAAACGACTGATAGAAAAATGCAAACTAACACGTCAATAGACGAGACAGTACTGAATACACGCCATAGAGACGAGACGCCTTGAAGAAGATTTTAATTTTTGGCCCATCCACAGTTTTGTTATTAAAATCTATTAAAATTTAAAATGACAAAATAAACAATTTTAAGATGTAAAAGTACACATTAACATCCAAATACAAAAAAAATAGAACATTAAAAATCAAAATAAATATTTATTAATCCTGAAATGTACCATACAAAATTAGAATAGTCAAGAAATGAACTCTAATAATAAAAATAAAACAAAATGACAGTTTGTAACCCCTATGTATATGGGTTTTGTCAAATTGGTCCAGATTTACGTTTTTTTAGCACTTTGCAACCCCTATCTTCAAATCTCGCTTCATATTACAACCCCTATCTTCAAAAACGACAGTTTGTACCCCTTATGTACAGAGGTTTTTGACTCATTTTTGCTTGTAAAATAGGTCAATTAGACGGGAGGGGCTGTAATATGAAGCGAGATTTGAAGATAGGGGTTGCAAAGTGCTAAAAAACGTAAATCTGGACCAATTTGACAAAACTCATATACATAGGGATTACAAACTGTCATTTTGTCTAAAAATAATTCAAACTAAAATATGATTTCAATTTTAGATGCAATATAATGATAACGTATTCATTTTAAACGTAATACCTTTTTCAAGTTATAGTATAAAATACTACTAAAGGATTTTGAATCTCATATGATTTGAAAATTATACATTATTTGTATAATTATAATTATATGATTATTAATATATAATAAAATCTATAGTTATACAATTATTATTCGGATCGGATTCTTAACGAATCGGATCATATGAAATCCATATCCGTATTATATGGATCGAACTCTTATCGGATCAGATTTTTATCGGATCGAATTTATTTTAAATAAATTCATATCCAGTTATAAGGCCTCGGATCGGATCGGAGCTCCGATCCATTGACAGGCCTAAAATCAAGTATGCTTATTCTTCATTATTACACCAAATCGTTAAATTGTGAGACTTATTATTAATTATTAATGAACCCCATACCCACTAGATATCTTTTATGTTGTGTTTTTCTTTTTTTGGCCAATCATCCTTTTATTTATGTTGTTCGTTTGCAGTTGACACTACAAGTAAGAAATCACGACCATGCATCCATTATCTTCAACCCTGCATATTTTTCTAAAATCATTCAATAATAAAACCATACCTTATCATAAACAAACAAACCAGATAATACTACCATAAATTTTTTCTTTTAAAAAAAAAACAACACAATAAAAAACCAAATCTTGGTTTGCAATTCATAATGAGTTATGGTCTTATGGAGCATGATTGATGATTTGATGAATGACCAAGAACAACCAACAAGTCTCAACCACATTTCCATTATCTTCAACAGTTAACTACTTTATAATTTTTACCAATCAATAATCATAAAGCCACGGAAATACTAACAATTAACACCTTCCATTATCTTCCTAGACAATCAAACAAAACATATACACAACACCTAAACAATACTACTACGGCACTACCACTACTTTAAATAAAAATGACACTGAAAAATGAAAAATCTAACTGGAGAGCGATGGCTCAATCCTCCTCATTTGAGTTCCATGTTTCCCAGACTCATCTTCCTCATCATAAGCATAAGCAAACCCACCGTGGCGGGTCATATCCATACCCGCCATCTCGTCCTCAGCCGATATCCTAAGCAACTTCAATTTGTGCAACACATAAAACAGAGGACCCATTGTAGCACTAACCCATGCAATAATCACTAAAATCTGAATCAAATGAGCTGCTAACAATCTCGCTCCACCTCCCATAAACAACCCGTGAGGCCGGCCTGGTTCCCCTCCGTAAACCTCAGCAACATACTTTTCCCGTGCAAATAATGCCGTAAATATAATTCCCCAAGCACCGCACCCTCCGTGTAACTGTGCAGCCTCCAATGGATCATCGTATTTCATTTTTTCCGCTAATTTGTTAAATCCGATTAGTACAAGAGCAGCAACAAATCCACAAATAACCGCGGCCCAAGGATCGACAATTGAACAACCTCCAGTAATAGCAGCGAAACCACCTAATAAACCGTTACAAACATCCGTAACATTCCAATGTCCCGATAAAATTCTCTTGCCAAACAAAGTAGTTAAAGCAGCCGTACAACCAGCTAACGTTGTTGTCACTGCTGTCCTCCCAACAGCACTCCACTGACCATAATAATTCCCACTAACATAAATAGTCGATATCTTATTAAATGAGCCTGGATTAAATCCGTACCATCCGAACCACAACAAAAACGTACCTAAAACAACTAAGGACGCGCTATGCCCTCGCAAGGCAATAGCACGTCCAGATTGATCGAAACGTCCGATCCTCGGACCTTCGATCAACGCTCCGTAAAGTCCTGCAATCCCACCAACCATATGCACGACTCCGGATCCGGCAAAATCAAATACACCGGATCCAAACAAGAGATCGTTTGTCCTGGCTGGACTTGCCCAACCATCGGGCGACCAGAACCAATGCGAAACAACAGGATAAACAAATCCTGTTAAAAAAGACGAATAAATCAAATACGCAACAAACTGTGTTCGTTCCGCTATTGATCCACTAGTAATCCCCGCAGCAGCAATCGCAAACGCCCACTGATACAAAAAATTCGAGTAATCAAAACTCGCATCCGGAACATCCTTTAGTCCAAAAAAATGTTTTCCAATGAAAGCATTCGATGGAGCGCCAAAAGCAAAAGCAAACCCGAACAGATAATAAAATAACCCCCCAGCGGCCGCATCAAGAACATTCGTAAGCATAATATTCATCGTGTTCTTTGCCCGGACAGAGCCCGCGCAAAGCATGGCAAACCCTAGTTGCATGGAAAACACAAGGTACGCTGAAAACAAAAGATAGGTCGTGTCAATGGCGTAGCTGGTGTCGACAAAGCGAGTGTTGACCTTGGAAAATTGGTTGCAAATGAAGGTGGCGGCGCCGGTGGGGTCGGTGGTGTTGGCGCCGAAGAGCTGCGCGAGTTGACTCACTGAGCAGCTATCAGGCGTCGCCATTGAGATGGGGGTGAGGAGAGATTGAGATTTAGGAGAGTATATGGTTATGAATGGACTGTGTTTTAGTTGGAGCCTGATTTATAGAGACGCGTTCTTTGACTATTCTAAATGCACGTGTATCTATAATTCTATACGTATAGGAATCCTGATTAAAGTATAACTTTTCATACACCGTCTATTTTTGAAGTCATTCACTTCATTTCGAATAGTTCTATATTTATTTTGGAACAATGTTACATTTCTCGAAATGTTCATGTATAACACGAATTATATATGAAGTTATTTTATTTGTAAGATTCATTGTATGAGGGGTTCATCTCGTGTATGAGAAAATAATTGATAATATTTTGACAATTCAAGAATTATTTAGGAAATTTTAACATTTTTCTTAATTTTTTGTAAAAAGTTATTTAAATAAAATTTCATATTTTAGTTTAATTTAAAATTTCATATTTTTCATTGTTTTCCTGTCTCCTCCATCATTTTTGTTGGAGACAATCTTGTGGGATGTTTCTATTTCTTAATGAAAGTTTAGTTTGTTTCAAAAAAAAAAAAACATAATTTACATTATAAATTTTAATATTAGTTGATATTAACTAAACCTGATTCAAATTTGATTCGTTGATAAGTCTAAATTTGAAGCATTTTTCGAGTTTCCAAGATTTCATCCCCCATTTTTCTTTCTATTTTAATGCATTTAAAATGTTTAGAATAAAATTTAGTATTCGTGGACACGACATAATAAGCACTAGTCATGAGATGTTCATGGGTATGTTCGTAAATAGTATCTCATTAGACATGTTCATGAATAAAATATTTTTTTAATGAGTTGATACACAAACAAAAATATTAAATCAATCAAAGTTGGAGCTCAAATTCAAGTTCGACTTATTTATAACAAACTGATACATAAACAGTTAAAGATTCGACTCGAGTCTAGTTTTGAAAAAAAAAAAAGTCAAGATATATACCATAAGTTAAATTGCCTCGTTCACGACTTTTGTTTTGTGGTTCGTGATAGATATTGGTGATGTTTGACTCACCATAAAGTAAGTTTTTATGAACTTATTTTTGGATAAAAATTTCATATTTTGATAATTTTTTTATTGATATATTTAATATATTATTAAGATTCCATAAATTGCAAAAAAAAATGTGTTTTTTCTTTAAAAAAACTTATAAATTTTAGCTTCTTTATTGAAATAAATCAAATTTCTGTAAAATAAGCTCCCTCAAACACCCTCGTCGTCTCTTTTTTATTTACTTAAATTAAATTTTACCAGTACTCTTTTCGTTCTATTATATATGACCTTTTTCTTTTTCGCCTGATCAAATTGAAGATTAAATTTTTTATTTATTATATAATTAAAAGCAATAAAAAAATGATATCATTAAAAATATCTTTAATATATGTTATAATGTAATTTTAATTTTTTTAATATTAATTAAGTAAATTTAAATATTAAAAAAATAATTTTAATTTGATCACTAAAAATTAAATAAAAAAACATATAAAATGGAACGTCCCGGGGACGGAGAGAATAAATTGTTGACACCAGCCACATAAAATATTTGTGTGATATTCTAAAGCTAAGTTCCCAATTTATTTAGGTTTCAATAATTTCCCAATTTATTTGGGTTTTGTTAGTCTACTTGTGAGAGTATGGTTTTTTGTTTTGAGTGGGTTTTGGTGTTTTCCATGATCGAGGTGATAAATCGGCAAGATTTTCATGATTTTAATTCAGGGATGAAGGTTATTATGGGATCGCATCTATTGTCGTTTGCACAGAATAATCCGATGAAAACAAGTACATACTTTCAATTATTTTTAAATCGTTTGGTTGCCTCCAGGAAGGATTCAACAGTGATCTTCTTAAGCGTCTGTCCTTTCGATTGTATTTGTAGATGTCGTAAGACTTTTGATTAATGAATTAATTCTTCTTTATTTTTTCAAAAAAATAAAAAAAGCTTAAGTTCTACTTATCGATACTAGCTCAATTAGTGGTAATACTAATACATCTAGATGATACTCCCTCAGTACCTAAATACTTTTCCTGTTTTGACTTTGTACACTGTTGATTATAAGCGATTGACTACTAATTTACGCATAATTTATAAGACAAAATATAGTCATGAGTGACTTTGTTGGATTCATATTTGTTAATACTTTAATACAGTGAAGTTTTTATATTTAGTACTAATACGAAATTGAAGATATTAGCGATCAAAAGTGTGTGTTGACAAACGTGTCCAAAGTAAACAGGAAACGTTTTTAGGAATGGAGGGAGTACAAAATAACGGCTACAAAATGTACGATCCTCTGATAGTGGTAGGAAGTGACGGAGAAGTATTGTAATATTTGTTTTATAATAATAAAAGAGTGACATGAAATGATCAAAATATTGAACGAGACTAACGAGGTACTATAAGGATTAAGTGGTGGGTTCTAATTTCACTTTATCTTATTCTAATTTTCTGCACTTTATTCTAATAAGGATTATGTTGTTCTTGTGGACGCACTTAATTTATTATTTGTCTATTTCTTAATTTATACTATGGGCATGATTTGTCTATTTCGTGTTGTTTATCAGAAGCACTGGGGAAAAAGACGAAATCAAAAGTTATGTATGTAAAGACATTTATACTATACTTATATATGGTTGGTGGTTAGTTAGTAGTTTGGTCATTTTATTTGGTACACTCAATAACAATAGTTAGATTTTAAAATAAATAAATAAGAATCATTAGATCTAATGTAAAAAGAATATTTCTTTTATAATATTTAAAATACTTTTATAGCTTCCAAGTTCAAATCTCACCAAAAACATATCTCTATTAAACACACACACACACATATATATATATATATATATATATATATATATTATTTTATAAACTACTCTAACGAGTTTAAGAATCAATTCCCGTCAACAACATATTATTAATTAAAACACTATCGTTAAAAATACTATCAAACATGTATTATAATATTTTATTATCTTCTATAATTTATTTTCCTCCTAATTAAAAAATATATTTTAACATGAAATTTAAAAAGTTTAAAAAATATTTTAATAATAAAAATATATATACAACTTAAAACTTTAACAATAAAATATAATTTAAAAAATTTACAAACTACCGTGCATTGCACGGGTTATAGGCTAGTAGAGAGTAATGCTAGATTCATGATTACAGAATTGGATATAGAATGATTACGTATGTTATATTTAACTACTAATATTGCCCGTACTTCGCACACGAAACAATATTTGTTTAGTTGATTTTATAATTTATTTGTATTAACAAAAAAAACACATATATTTGGTTTATCTTCCTTTTATAATTTAAAAAAGAAACTTTTAAAGTCCATGCTTAATAACACTGCAGTTGAGTCTCGAAGACCTTTTTGCAATTGCTTGATTGATATCTGTCAGAAGAGAAATCTTCAAGAAAGAGCACACGAGTTGCTTTATATTGGATCTGATGTATAATCCTCTATAAGTTAAGCCACATTTCCCACATAAATAAAAAAGAAAAGCTTATTTTGCATTATAGTTGCAACTTGCAATACACTACATTGATTCGAAAAAGGCTGAAAAAAATCAAAATCTCAGGACTAAAGTACCAAATCTTTATCAAAAGATCTGCAGCTAAAGTCTTGGTGCCAATGTTTATGCAATACCTATTAGATATAAATGATTGTTCAGTAAATAGGTATTGATGGCTTGGTGTTTTCTTTGGTCTTTTATTAAACATTTGCAGTAAATATTTGTTTCTTAATATTCAGGATATTCATATTAGATTATATTAGATCGGTGACGATTAGAATCCTAAAACTATCATGCAGGAAAGCAAGACTCTTATAATAAAGTTTACCTTATGAGGATAACAACAGTGCGCGAGTAAACAAAAAAAAAGTTATAAATATATTATCAGAACCGGTCAGCAATCTTCAAAATATTTAAAAGAAGGGTAAAAGGTCACCTTCCCCACTGTACTATAGTAAAGTTTCTGTATAGCCTACCGTACTATCGAAGGCATCACTGCATTTTCCTTCTTTTTTCTTTTCCCCATCGTCGTCTATTAAAAAAAACTGCCGTCCATTTAACTAACGGACAGCTGACATGGCTGCTCAGTCACCACACACATCAGCAACACCCCAAATAAACCCCAAAAATAAACCCTCAATTAAACTCCAAAATAAAACTTAACCCAATTAAAACCCAAAATAAAACCTAACCCCACCCCAAAATAAGGAAGAACAGCAGAGGTGGTGTTTCAGGCGGTGTGTGGAGGCGGAATGGACGAGGTGAAGTGGTGGTGAAGAGAAAGGGGAGCAATGGCGGAATGTTGAGTGTGGCTGGAGAAAAAGGCGTTGTGAGGTTGGTCATGAAGGAGGAGCGGAAAGAAGATGGGGATGAAGGAATTGGTGGTGCGGTGATGATGTTTGAAGGAGTTGGGAGGCTGCAATCGAAGGGAGAGAGGAAGGTCTGTTAGTAGTAGTGATTGTAGAAGGAGAGGCAGCGGGGTGTGAACGGAGATGGTGGGTTTGTCGAGTTGTTCGAATGGGTAGTGGTGTTAAATTAGATGCGGGCGGAGGTGGTGTGGTGAACGGAGGAATGGGTGGACGGACGGTCGGAGAAGAAAGAGGATGAGGCGGAGATGGTTTGTGCAGGTGGAGAGCTATGGTGGTTTGGTGGAGATGGGTGGAAGAGGAGGTGCTGGGCGGATGGTTGACGGAGTTGTTTGCAGCGGAGGTGCCAGTCGGAGGCGGGAGAGTTGGTCGGCGCTGTGGTGGTAGAAGAGGGTGAAGGCAGAAGGAACGGTGGTGAAGGTGAAGAAGAATGGGGAAAGGAGATGAGATTTTGGGGTTTAATTGAGGGTATATTTTGGGGTTTATTTGGGGTTTTAATTTGGGGTGTTGCTGATATGTCCATCTACGTGGAGTGGTGACTGAGCAGCCACGTCATCCGTCCGTTAGTCAAATGGAAGGCAACTTTTTTTAACAGACGGCGATGGGGAAAAGAGAAAAAAAGGAAAGTGCAGTGATGCCTTCGATAGTACAGTAGGCTATACGGAAACTTTACTATAGTATAGTATGGAAAGTGACCTTTTACCCTTTAAAAGAACAAAAAGTTTAACATTATATAACTTACAGACATGCATATAACCTTGCTCGCCGTTTTGTCATAAGAATTTAACAACTGCGCAGGGCAGTGGATCTCTGCCATGTTTGTTGGTAGACCAGATTTTCTTTGAATATTAGTTCAACAGTGTCTGCATAATTTCTGTCTACTTCCAGTTCTAACAACTTCGCGCCCGTACATGTCAGTTCTATTAAATAATGTTTCAAAACTCATGTTTGGTACATCCTCCGCATTACTCTCACGTTTGGCGGAATCAATCATCATCCTAATCACATCTCTGTCTTCATCCTTCTATGCAAGTCAAGTGCAAATGTCAATAATACACATATTATAGTTTGGTCAGTAGCATCCTAATACTCATGTTTGATCAGTAGCATGAAAAGAATCAACTGAATTATAGTTTGGTCAGTAGCATCCTAATACTCATATTTGATCAGTAGCATGAAAAGAATCAACTGAATTATCATTAGCTGAAGAAAAAAGCCAATTACATCTGGATGCTTTAATGAGGACCTCAACCACTTGAGTGTGTCCATGATGTGCTGCAATATTAAGTGCAGTCTGTTTTAATCTATCAAGCTTGACCAAAAGGTTTTTGTCTGCCTCACAATATATCGAATACATTCTGTATCTCCTCTCATGGATTAAACATTAAAAATAGTTGCTCTGTCTTCATTCAGTAAATCTGCTTCCATTTCCAGTGCAGCTCTTTAGATACAGAATAAGCCAAATTAATAAGATAATAACTATTTATTATAGGATCTTATAATTGGATATATAAGAATGTTTGCATAATCAGTAGATTTACAATCTGCACAGTATTAGAAACTTAAGAAAGGATCAGAAGAAAATAAATGATCATAGCATCTGTACCACTGGTAAGATACTCAGGGGCTTTATATCCGCAAATTCCCATATTCAGGAGCATATTCTGGTTTTTGAGAGTACAACTTAGCTACAAACAGAAGTGAGGGAACATGAGTTTTGTGCTTCTCAAACACGTCTCTTAAAATCGATGTTGAAGAATAGATTCTTTCCTCTGGACTGCTTCATCACTTCTTCAAGACCTGGTAATTAATCGAGAGTTGCTCACTATTCCATGTTGTGATCCTCATAAACAATATGTACCTCATTTTGAAAATTGATCAAATACCTAATATAAATAGAAAAATGACCAATACGTACCTCATTTTAAGAATATTTAAAAAAAAATGATATGATGAGAAAGAGTAAACGATGAGGCTAACATTAATTTTAAAAACACCAGCCTAAAATTAATCCATTCATATTCACCAAATGCCTGAAGTATTATAAAAATGATCAATAGAATAGAAAGTGAGTGAGTGAGAAACACTATTAATATCCAAAAGAACAAAACAACACTAAAATTACAAATAAATTATACATAGAGGCTTTGTTGTATCTCTGTATGTTGAATAACACTTTTCTGAAATTTCATTCCATACATCGATTATTTCTCTGGTAATAAGCCAATATCAATATCAATTAAAATGAACATGATTACAAAAGAAACATAAAACATATTAAAACATACACGTAAATACATATATCTTTGTTTCAATTATTCTTTGCCCATATTTTTAGAACTCAAAAACATAAACGTCATAATAAAATCAAAACTACAAACTCAAAAACATACTATATGCAAAGCAACTCAATACAAATTAAAAAAATTAAAAAGTGGTTGAATACCCGTCAAGACTTCAATTTCAAGCTCCAAATGAAAAGGTAAATATTTTGTCACCTCTTGATGGGTCTGATGTTAACATATTGTATCCTTCCTTCTTCGAGTACTGGGTTTTAGGTCCTTTCCATATTATAGCATCCTGCCAAAAGCAAAACAAAATTAGGTAAATAGTAAAAATTAGCAGAGAACCATAATTATAATGTGGATGTTGAACTCAGGAATTCAATTGTAATACAAAATTTCTCCCGCACCACACTGATAAAATATACATGTAAATTAGAACGAAAATTTTGCATGTTCTTAGTGCACTTCATAATATTGGGACGATGAAAAATGGATAAACAAATGGGATAAATGGGGATACCTGTTATCAGAGGGTTGAATACACAAAACAGAATGAAGCCATTTATCCGATTTCTCTCGTTAAGGTTGCAAAAAATCAAAACAACATCATGTCAAACAACATCAAAATAACAAACAAATTACACTTTAAATCATAAATGACTTTAATCAAACACCTTCTATGCAGACCTATTAGAACTGTTTGTCATTGACACAATATCCTCATTAACCTTGTCTTTCTATACAAAAAGTAGAAGGCATCAGTTTATGTTTCATTACAAACTTCATAGAACCTGTTAAATAGATCAAACCATTAAAGAAATTGGTCAATAAAAATTAAAAAAAAACATGTGTGTGTGTGTATATATATATATATATATATATATATATACAAATATAGTTAAATAAGATATCGACTGAGAGATGAAGAAAACAATCATAATATATTTATCCATACACGAAGAAGAAGTGATGGCCATTTATATATACGAAGAAGAAGCTGTAACTGAGAAGTGATGGCCATTTGTATTTTGCAATCCTGATGTTTAACAAAATAAAAACTAACCATTCTGTGCTGAAGAAGGCGATAAAGGACCCAGATGTACCCGCTTACGACCTGTTTGATCTACAAAAATCAAGCATTGTAATCAATTGAAGAAGAAGAAACGCAAGAATATTATGCAGGACTGTGAAAATAAATATACAGACCCGTGTATGTAGATTAGGTCAGATGAAAACACAACGTGTGATGATGAGTCGTGCGTTAGAGTTATAATATTCAAAAAAATCAATTTCAATTTAAGATCAAGATTTCATGATGCAAAATTTTTTACAATGAAGATATGCACTTTGATATTATTGTTGTATAATCATGTTCAACTTCCTATCCTCGCTCGCGCTTCGTGAACGGGCGTTGAATTTTTTTTCTTTTGCTTAAATAAAATTATTTAAGCTCGTGAACAAAAATGAAAAATTATGTTAATGGGATTAATATTTTTTTTACTACTTCTTTGGACTAATATGTTTTTTCTAAGTAGTTGTAATTTATCAATATGTTATTATTGTCCAAATAACACTTTCTTTCACTCCCAAATTACTATATAATTCCAATATTTGATGAAAAGATCATTTGATTTTAGCGGTATTATAGGATCATTTTAGATGTGTTTAGGATATTTAACACATTTAAGTACTATATTATCTACTAATTTTAGTGCATCTCCAAAAACCTCTTTATTTTCGTTCTTAAATTGAGATTTGAGGAGAGTGAAGAAAAAGTGTGCCCAAGAGACTCCTAGTCACTCCTAAATTCTTTAAGAATATAATCTCTCTTCTCAATTGTAAAAACTTCTTACCACTTCTAATCAATATTTATAATAAATTCATAAATACACTCTCTCTCCCCCACTTTTTTTTATACTTTTACGAATTTAACTTACTTTTAATAATATAAAATTAAATAAGTAGTGAGTATAAAGAGTATTGTTGGAGATAAATGTACATTAAATTGCTAAGAATCAACATTTTATATTATATTTAAGAATCTCTTGGAGATGCTCTTACCGATCATCTAAATTTGCATAATCAAATTATGCATTGAATACTGACCGAATTAAGAACATTTTAAAAGTGCGTGTTATGAATGAAAAGAGTGATGAAACTCAAAGAAATAATATAGGCGATAATGATAAAAAAAATTATATTCATTGCTAGAAGATGACCCGTGACTTACACGGATTATTGTGCTAGTTGATACATGCTAATTTTGTATATATTTTATAGCATGTTATCTCTCATTTATCCTTAATTTTGTGCTTGATTAACATTGTTAGTAGCATTTTAATTTAAATTTGATGCTAAGATATTTTTTTATGTTTATAGGATAATTTTGGAAGCAAAAGGAGCCTGGTTTCAGATCATCAAGAGACCGTAGATTAAACCTGGACGAGCAATGAGGAAATAAGAATTTTCACAAAAAAATGGAAAGTGATATATTCTTAAAGCAGGAATCCCGGTTGGAATTAATATAATTTTTGTTAAGCGAAAGGAGTCCGGTTCCAGGTCCTCAATTGAACGCAACTTAGGACTTAAGGACTTATTTATATTAATAAATATTTAATTTATTTAGAAAATTATATTTATAAATATCTAATAATATTAGATATTTATTTTTATAATTTCTGGATTTAATTAATTATTTATTAATTAAAGATTATAAGCTGTGCGGGATAAAAAGCATTTCTACGGAACCCAGTATAATACTACCAACAAAAGTGGCCGGTTTGTAAAGCAAGTGGGTTTGTGGAATTAGTAGTGGCCGATGCTTTCGGCTGCTTTATTTTTTTTATTTTTTATTTGATTTCTTTTCTTTTGTTTTTGTTTTCTTTTTCTTTTGTTTTTATTTTTTTATTATTATTGGTGTGCTAATTTTTGCTATAAATAGATGTAGTTCTTGAGCTTGAAAACACACCAATTCTTAGAGAGCAAATTCCTCTCTTGTAATCTCTCTCTCTTTTTCTTTGTAAAATTTAGTTTTAATTCATACAGTTTAATTTTCGGCAAAATTCTATTTCGGTTGAAGATTTTAAGGGAATTACTTGGAGGGCTCTTTCATTTTAGTGGCTACTATTTCGGAAGAATTAAATTTTTCAAGTTGCATTTTCTTCACTCTACATTTTTTTTATTATGATTCTACCCCTTAATATATGCTTATTTTATTTATCCAGCATGCGTAGCTAATTCTATAATCCGAGAATTAGGTAGTATTCATTGGTGATATAATTGTTTGATTGTGATGCTAATTCTCTACTTTTGCTAATCTATCATTGAGGGCTTAACCCAATTAAGGGAGTAGCTAACCTTTAATTGTATTCACAGGTATTACGACAAATTGGGAGAGGAGTCATAATTTTTGTTCATGATTTGATAGACATAGTTCAATTATTAAATCGGGAGATTAATAATAGAACTATGAAACTTATAATTCTTGATTTTTAATAGTTTATAATTATATTTTAATTGATCATGGGAGTGACTTTTGAGGTATAATCGTAGGCATTATATTGTATCTTGGGAGAGAACATTATAAAGGTGAGAAGAATTGTTTTTAGAAAAATATGAGAAATATTTATATTGCATCACATCAACATTATTGAACCAATTGAAGAAACCTAGTTCTCGGGTTGTTTTTCCTCATCAGTAAATCTTAGTTTTAATTGCTTTACTCTAGTTAATAACAAATAGCACCACTTATTTCTCATACTTTTAGATTATAAGAAATTAAACTTAGACTTGTATTAAAATTCCTTCCCTGCGAACGAACTTATATTCACAAAAATACTATCACCAAATTGGCGCCGCTGCCGGGGAAGGCATCAATATTAAGTTTAGGTTATTTATTTCTTATAATTTATATATATTTTTTTTAAAAACACAAAAATATTAGTTTTTAATTTTCAGTACGTATTCTTTATTCCTGTTAATTCGAAACCTCATATTAAATCCTCTGTTTTGTGAGTTTAGTTGTACATCTCTGTTTTTATCAAACCCAGTTCTATCTCATCCCCCATTTCTCATCTTTCTCTACACCCATTTCATTCAACAACCCACACAAACACCCACTGCAGTTCCTTCCTACCTTCACCACGCCTCCATAGTACACCATCAATCCCCTTCTCCTTCCTCCCCTTTCTTTTTCTTCCTCCGAACAAGCACCGCACCACCTCCGTTCGCCTCCATTCTCCTCCACAACGCCGACTCTCATTCTTGTCCACACCCATCACCGTCGTCCTCCGCCTCCTCCCATCATCCCAATCTCTACTCCACCTGCAAAACACCAACGACGTCTCTCTTTCGCCATATCTATTTCTCTGGTTCGAGTCTTGTTTTGCCAGTTTGTCGAGTTTTCGACTGAGTCTCGAGTGTTGTTTTAGTTCCCGTGTAATGAAGCTGAGATCCCGTTTTAATTAAGTCGAGTTACAGCTTTGATTTTGCTGTTGTTTGTTGTCTTGCCCGAGTTTGTAGGCTGAGATTATTCGACTCGGTTATGTGCCGAGTTTGTAACACCGTGGAGTTTGTTTTCGGAGTTCGAGTTTTCGTGAATTCGAGTGCTGTCTATTGCCGAGTTCGATTCGTTACTGAGTTGTCACTGGGTCGTTTGTTTTGATGTTGAGTAACTGAGTTCAAAGTACTCACGTTTTTAGTCATCTTGGCGTTATTACGTTTGCTCCGAATTATGTTTGCTTGATTCTCTGAATTTGCTGTCTTTTATGCTGTTTATTGTTTGTTTTTGCTGATCGTGAGTTTTCTGGTTTTCCGAGTGTTATGAGTAGCGAGTTGATTAAGCTCTCAGAGTCTGTCCCGTATTTCTTTGTCGAGTTGTAATCTAAGTTGAATTTTGTTTTCGAATTTCTGGATTGAGTAGTATTCTGGAGTCTTTTTCTTTGTTGCGACTTGTATGAATCTTTGGTATTCTTTTTCGTTGGTTGCGAGTTGTTAGGATTGAGACTAGTTCGTGAGTCTTGTTTTTGTTGTTAGTTTTAGGTTCCAAGTCGAGTGAATTGCTATTCTTCGAGTCAATTTTTTGAGTTACTGCTTGTTTGATTCCCAGTGTTAAGAATGTATTGAGTTAAGTTGAGATTACGATTGTAAAATGGTGTCTGGTTGCCATTGCTGTTGCGTTTGTTTGCCGGTTTCCAAGTCAATTTGGCTAATTTTCGTTTATTTCAATAAGTTCAGTACATGTCACGTTTAAAATTGTTTTGGTGATTGTTGTATGGGTACATCTAAATTTAAAAGTACAATGTTTAAATTGGAATTGAATAGAATTGAAATTTCTCAGTGTTAAAAAAAAATTGTTTTAAAATAAAATTCAATTTTAATTTAGAATTTTTAAAAGAGTGTGCACCTCTACTTAAAAAAAAAATTACATAAAATAAAAATAATAAAAAGATTTAGAATAAAGTCTAGTGGTTAATTTTTATAATAATTTGGTTTTTGATTATTTTCTATTTTATTTGCGATTTTGTTGGTTGTAAAAAAAAATAAAAATAAATAAATAAATAAATAAAATAAAATTGGCCGAATATAATGTATTGTGGAGTTTAGGTTAATGATTTCTTATTGTGTAGATTTCATCAAATTTGTTTCCAACATCTAACTTATTTGTGTTTTCTTTTTCAGGTGCACAAACTCTTGCATGCGACGTATAGTAAGTGCTGGAAATCTAGAATTTGATCCGGAAATCGAACGCACTGCTCGAATCTTAAGGCGAGAGGCAAGACAAAGGAAAGAAAAATCTAAGATGGCTGACGAAGATCGTGAAGTTGCTATTATTGATGAGACTTCAATTTGGGACCATGAGACACCAAATCCTGCTAATTGCAAGTACAAAACTCCAGAGATTGGGGCAACCCAATTCAACATTAATCCAAGCTTAATTCAGATGATCAGCAATCAAGCTTTTGAAGGAGATATTGAACTAGAGGACCCACACAGACATCTAGAGCGTTTCGTGCAAATGTGTGGCTCATTCAGAATCAATGGTGTTTCGAGTGACAAGATTCGCCTCCATATGTTTCCCTACTCTATTAAGGGAAGAGCTTTGGAATGGTTTCAACAACTTCCAGACACCACGGTTGCTACATGGGAGAGTCTTTCTACTGCATTCTTGTCCAAATATTATCCTTTTGACAAGACGCAACAATTGAGGACTATGATTATGAGTTTTAAAGCACAACCGGGTGAAGGTCTATATCAGGCATGGGAGAGATTTAAGGCATTATTGAGGAAGTGTCCACATCATGGTTTGCAAGATTGGCAGATCATTAGTACTTTTTATGGGGCCATGAATGCAGATATTCATTTGAGTTTGGATGTGGCTGCTGGTGGAAATTTTAAGAAGGCACCAACTACACAGGCTAAAGCACTCCTTGAGGAATTGGCATCTAATAATTATTCATGGGCACCTAGTGGGACAAGCTCAGCAAAAGCAGCACAAGATTCTGAGATGATCAACATGCTGGCTCTCAAATTGGATACTCTAACTCAGGAGATGCGAGGACAAAGGGCAAATGTGAATGCTATTGCTTCACCTATGGAAGGGTATAATGATTATGGTGCTAGTCAGAACTCTTATGTGCAACAATTTCCAGAAGAAGCATCTTTTATTCAGGGAAGACAGCCGTGGCCTGTTCAGAATAACTCCTACTACAATCCAAATCAAAGGCCAAACAACAATCTTTCTTACAGTAGTAATCATACGGCTAATTCTTCCTATTCATTTCCAAGGCAGAATCAGCCTCCTGGTTTTCAGTCACGACCACCGTATCAAGCACAACAGCAGTATCAACCACCGCCAAAGAAAGAACCTGCTGATTGGGAGGTTGCACTAAATAAAATAATGCAAGGAACCTCTGGGGCATTGGCTAATATGGAATCAAGAATAAATCAGATGGCATCATCTCAAAAGATGCTAGAAACACAGATTGGACAAATTGCCTCCAAGATGGGTGTTCGTGAGCAGGGTTCTCTTCCAAGTCAACCCGACCAGAATGGTAAGGAACAATGCAAAACAATTACTTTGAGGAGCGGAAAAGAGTTGCCCGAGGTTGAGGCTCTTGAGTCTAAAGAGAGGGATGCGGAAAAAGAAAATGAGATAGTAGAGATTGATGAAGAAAAGTCAGAAAAAGTGGATGAAGATAAGAAGGAAGAAAAAACAGAAAAGCCGTATGTTCCTCCGCCACCTTATGTTCCTTCTATTCCATTTCCACAGGGACTTCACAACAGGCAGTTAGAGAAGCAATACGAGAAGTTCTTGACTATGTTCCGGCAGTTGCATATTAATATTCCATTTGCTGACGCTTTGGCTCAAATGCCACTCTACGCCAAATTTTTGAAGGAGATGTTGTCTAGAAAGCGGAAACTTGAGGATGTGGAAACTATTACTCTGAATGCGGAGTGTAGTGCAGTCATACAAAAATCAATTCCGCAGAAGTTAAAAGATCCTGGAAGTTTCTCTTTACCATGCACTATTGGAGCAATGGAGAATATTAAAGCCTTGTGTGATTTAGGGGCTAGTGTGAGTTTGATGCCACATTCCATTTGTGGAAGACTTGGTCTTGGAGTGCTCAAGAAGACAAGAATCTCACTTCAGTTGGCTGATCGTACTACAAGTATCCTTTGGGAGTCATTGAGGATGTGCTTGTCAAAGTGGATAAATTCTTTATCCCTTGTGATTTTGTGGTGTTGGAGATGGATGAAGATGTTGAGATGCCCATTATTTTGGGAAGGCCATTTTTGGCTACTGCTGGAACCACAATTGATGTCAAAGCTGGGAAATTGGCATTAAATGTTGGTGATGAAAAGGTTGAGTTTGATCTCAACAAAGCTATGAAGATGCCTTCATTTGATGCTACATGTTTCAATGTTGACATAGTGGATGAGATCGTAAGTCTTGAAGATGCAGACTTCACAAAAGTGGAACAAACCTTAGATGATAAAGAAGTTGAAGAAGCACTTGCACTTGATATGCAAGAAAAAGGTACGCCAAAAATTGATGTGGCACTTTCAATTTCAGAGGCACCTCAGGTAGAACTCAAACCTCTTCCTTCTAATCTAAGGTATGCTTTTCTTGGTCCTAATGATACATATCCTGTGATAGTGTCCGCTTTACTCCATGATGATGAACTTGATAAATTGTTAAATGTGCTTAGGCAATTTAAATCATCAATTGGTTGGACAATTAAAGATATCAAGGGAATTAGCCCTGCTCTTTGCATGCATAGGATTTCTTTAGAAGATAATCATAAACCTGTGATTGAGGGACAAAGAAGATTGAATCCTAATTTGCAAGATGTGGTTAAGGAAGAGATAACTAAGTTGTTAGATGCTGGCATTATATACTCTGTTCCACATAGTAACTGGGTTAGTCCAATTCATGTTGTACCTAAGAAGGGTGGGATGACTGTCGTGCATAATGAAAATAATGAATTAATCCCCACTAGGACTGTAACAGGTTGGAGAGTTTGTATTGATTATAGAAAATTAAATAATGCTACTCGCAAAGATCACTCTCCTCTCCCATTTATTGATCAAATGCTCGAAAGACTTGCGGGTAATGAATATTATAATTTTCTAGATGGATTCTCGGGATATTTTCAGATTCCCATTGCTCCCGAGGATCAAGAAAAGACAACCTTTACTTGTCCTTATGGTACTTTTTAATGTCGTAGACTACCCTTTGGTTTGTGTAATGGCCCATCTATATTTCAACGACTTATGACAGCCATATTCTCAGATTGGACCTCTGGACTACCTTAGAATGATAGAGAATCTCGTTATCTTCGCGTGGACTGCTTACGGGCCTCAAACGGACTTCTAGAACTCAAGATATGGCCAAAACAAGAATCAGAAATTCTGGCTGATTTTTCCCAGCACCCCCCGCAGCGCAAGAGCGCCGGTTGGGCGCCTGAGGCGCCAGCTCAATCTGCATAAAACAGCTCTGGGGCGCCAATTAGGCTCCCGGCTTGGTCCCGATCTGCGAAAATTGATTTTTCTTCGATTTTTAAGCTTTTTCTTCCGTTCCTTTTGCATGAGCTTCCGTCTTTCATCCTTAATGACTTGTATACTTCTTGGGAGTTGACATTAGTCTCCATTCTTTATTCCATATCATAAATCAACTCCAAATAACGATGGAAACTACACCTTTAATCGACATTTCTTCAACCCTGCACAATTAAGCAAAACACATCAAAACTACCATAAACTTGAGGCCAAAGCAATCAATTTAAGCCGAATTAGAATGTTCCAAGTAGATATAAAATCCACTTATCAGAAGAGGACGCTGATCAGCAGGTTGACTGTTGTTTGTTTAGATTCCATATCCGTTGACATAGAAGCTTCATCAGCTGAGATATCACTTCACTCTTATACAGAATTACATAGCATAGCTTATATACAATTAACTACCCTATTCTGTATATCCATTGATAGTCAACATGACTTAGGATTTCTAGTAACTATGACAGAACCAAACAACTAACAAAACTTAAAAAGAGATCTGCTACAGACTTATCAACTGATAAACTGCCTTATCAACAGATACTTATAACTTGGATATCCGTTGACAAGTTACAAACTTATTCTTGTACATATATGTTTTTCAAGGTGTTTTCAAGTACTTATCATCAAGAGCAACATAATTCCTAACATATATATATATATATATATATATATATATATATATATATTATATCCATTTAGGTATCGAAGGTACATTGATTCTAGACCCCTCCCTTCTCAAAATCCTATGAAAGTGTAACATGATGATTTACGGACAACATGCATTCTTCTTGTCAAGCAGCTTCAATTTGAAAACATCAAAATAAAATAAATTAGTCACATCAAGTTTTAAGTTATATGTATGGGATTTTCCAGAATACCTAAAATTTGAATTTTTCGGAACTAAAAATATAATGTAACCTATATACGGATTTAACGAACCTTATCTTCCCAACTTTGTAAACACAGATAAGAAAATAAAGCGCCAAAGCCACAGGATCCTTTCTTTAATCCACTGCAATGTGTTGGGACTTGAACACATTTTCTTTTCTTTTTCACATTTTTCAACTCCCCTATCATTTTCTATTTTCGATTTCTGTGAAACTCATTTAATTCTTTGCATCAATAATATTTTTGATCTTATTACTCGCCTATCAATAATATTTTTAATTTGACCATATAATTATTTGGAAAAAAACATATTGACAGTACAACTGCAAACTTTTATTCCGGCATATTTAAAGTATCACATGCTTTGATTCAATATGTTTAAAAAAATTAATTTTTTAGCATACGCCCCCATTACGATAATAAGTTCTACTTCTTAATTCTTCATTAACTAATTTTCTTATCCATATAGTCGTTATCACACAATGCAAGGAATCTAAATACATCAGAATTTTAGGGTGTATTAGCATATTTTTAACACCCGAGAGTAAGACTTTAACTGTGATTTTGTCTTCCAATATTGAGGGTTTAGAAAAAGTTAGAAGGAAGAGATGATCTAGTACGGAATCTTAGCATCCAAGCTACATGAAGAATTGTACTGTATCAAGGTGCAAAAAAATCTCGACCTAATAGAATAATTCTACAGTTGTGTTCATCTCTGAATTCTATTATCCAGAATGGATAAAAGTGAACCTTTCTACCAGGTTCATATGGAATGTCCAGCTTCTTAGGCAATCCCTCCTTTGAAGACCTGCTGCTTCTCAATTCAATGACCTTGAAAATTATTTCCCTTGCCTCTGGAGTGAATCCCCCAGTTCTTTTCATTTAGGACCAAATCTTCCAGAGCTTGCTGTAGCCTTCATTTAACACTTGATGTAGAGGCCAGGTTCTATTATTTCCTCCTTTATAGGTGAAGATTATCCTTTCTGGTAACCTGGTTGTCCTATATGCAGCACTCACATCTGCCACGTCATCCAAGAAAAGATTGACACTTGAGTTCTCTTCAATGTCAGCAATATGGAGTTCAGTTTCTTTCTTGGAGGCCACTCTTTCATCTTGAGGAACCTCAGCAATTTGAATTGGTCTAGCTAATGGTTGTTTCCTATTTCTGGTTCTCCTCTTTTTAGGTGAGAGCCTGATCTTTGGAAATACCAAGTTGTTGATGTCAAAGTCAAATTCCAAAGGTTCTTCCTTTATGAAGTCTAAAGGTTTAGATGTCTGAGAGTGTTGCTGAGTGTCTAGTGTTAGAGGTTTTGTTGGTTGAGGTAGTGTTGTATCATCTTGAACTTCTGATTCTGGGCTCAAAGTTCTTTTAGTAGGGACTTTAACTCTGCTTTTCCTTTTCTTGCACGCAGACTTTGTGTTCATTTTCTTCTTTTTAAATTTGGCCTCTTCTTCTTCAGCCTCTTGCTCCATCTCTTTCTCTAGCTCTCTTACTAGCTCATCAACCAATCTAGCTTCTTTCTCATTGCATTCTGCAGGTTGTCTGATCATCTGACCAGCTTGAAGTAGCCTTGCAGTTTCTTCAGCCTTGGCATCAGCAAAATTTGGATGCCCTATAGGAACACAAATTTCCACTCCCGTTCTGTAGATGAATGCTAGATTCTCTTTGAGTCCCACATCAACTGTAGCCTTCTGTTTTAATTCAGCAAGATGCTAGCTCATTAGCTTGAATTCATCTTGTTTTGGAATTGGAAAGTCTACTCTCATGGTGTTTTTACCATTTTTCTTCACAGGTGATTTCTTAGGCTTGAGCACAGGCATGAATTCAGACACATAAGATGGCTCCCCTCTGGCTAGAGATCTGGGAAGCACAAAATCTGGAATTAGTACTTATCTAATTGATGTGGTTATGGGAGGTATTGATACTTGAGAAACTTGAGGATTTGCAGCTAGCCTTGTGGCTATAGAGTCTTCAGGTTGAATAGCTGAGTCATCCTCACTAGACAAAATTACTGGAGTTGTTGGAACTAGATTAGAGTGAAGTTGCTCCCCCTCACTTGCTGTTCCCTTTTCACTAGACTTCTCCCCTTTTTTGTTAGCATCAAGGGTTTGAGAAGTAGGCAGAGTCATCAGTCTTTCAAGGAGGGCATTCTGTCGATTATGAGCTTCAAGAATGAGCTTTTGATTTGCAAGCACAGTGCTCAATTGAACCTCTAACTTATCAACTTTTGTAGACAGACTTGCAACCTTCTTGTCTGTTTCTGCACATTTCTTCAGCTTTTGTGTAAGCTGCTGCAACGTTCGGGGAGGAAGAAGGAGCTCCAAGTTCTTGTTCTGAGATTCCAGAGCATTTTTAATTTCCAGCTTGAAGTCATCCTTATCCACGACCCTTTGATTGAGAAGGTACTTGTGCAGTTTGAGAGTAGCCAGAAAATTCTCTTGCACAAGTTTGAGAGCGGGTTCAGCATCCTGTATATTAGCCACAGTCTTCTCATACAGTACTACTAGCTCAGTGAGAGCATCCTTGGAGATATAGTCTTTAGATACTCACCATCCCGGTAGGTCCCCAGGTTGCTGTGAAGGCACCTCATCTTCACTTGCATCTGTGAATTCAAAGCCAGACTGATTCACATCAGTAGCAGTTGGAGGCAGCTTGGTAAGAGTTTCTCTAGCTCTTTGCATGGATTCAGATTGGTGTACCAAGTTCAGCTGTTGCTTAGCCTCCACATTGCCCTGTTCAGCCCAAGAGTTAAGGTCGAAGATAGGGTGAGTAAAGGTTTCAGCTCCAAGAACCGTTCTATCAGAGACGTTTTGAGATGTCTGTTGACAGAGACTTGTTCTGGGGGCATCCTCCCATTGACTCACTAGCAATGGCTTCATCCACCCTTATGTCTCCTGTACCTACTTTTCTCTCATGTTCTCTCTCTTTTTGCATCAGGGGCTCCCTGTAACACCCCCTGATCCGGGGTCAGGGATCGGGTCGTTACGGTCTCATAACTCATACATAATACTTGACTTGAGTCCAAAATCAATAAGTAGCATGCTGTGACCCCACAATAATATCCACTCACACACACAGTTATAGTCCTAGAGATGAAATTGAAATAAGTCTTACATAAAGGGGTTTACGAATAAAAGTTATTACAAGCCAAAAGGATAACATCATAAGTTTAAAAGTTATGCCGTTGATTACATTAATTATACATATAGTTAAACAAGAAGCAAAAGCTGTCTGTCTATGCTACCTCAGTAATGGCAGCTAGCATCTCAGCGGGGAGTCCGGTGGGTTGGGTAACCCACTTGCACCGAGTGCGCCTGACGCGAGCCATCTGTCCTAGCTGTTGTTGTGGCATAATAAATAAGCAAGGGTGAGCAATAGCCCACCAACAATAATATAACTGAACAGTGATTATATATATATATATATATATATACAGTAGTTCAAACAACTTTGAAACCATATGCCATGCCTTAGCGAAGATAATACCAGTATAAGGTAAATGATGAAGTTACAAGTAACTCAAAACATATATATTCCAATTATGAATACTTTTCCAATACTGCCAACAATAATACTGTTGCAGAAAATAAATGAATCTGGATGATTGAACTTATGCTGGAGTATTCACCGCGCCCACTGCCAATCCTTACGATGATCAGTCGCAGATTGTACAGCTCAATTTAGATTTACTACCGGTAGAAGGAAGAGCTGACGGATTTACTTGTCTACCGCCCTGTTAGATCTCCCCGGCCAACAGTTGGGCCAATTGGGATGGACCGGCGCTACTCGGCCTCTTACATGACTCCAAGTTCGAAAAGAAGATCATGATTCTGAATGCAAAATTCGTCCCCCTTTCCCCAAGTATAATAGTTGTTGATAAGACTCCACAAAGTAGTCGTATCTAGTTGGAAAGGAAAATTCAACATTTTATCTCCCAAGCTGTTACTTGTTAGAGGATACCATCTTGTTCCGATAATCTTACCCATCGAATGATGAGGGAGTACACAGATGCAATAGATAGCATTTCTAGTTGCGAGTGAAAAGAATACTTTTCGAAAGATTTATGACCGGGAAGTCATCAAGATAAATAACAATTTTCAAGTAGGGTTCTCTTATTATTTGGAAGACAGATTCGAAGGAAGAACGACATTTTGAGAACCTTTCTTGATATACTATTAATAATATTCCGACTTCGAAGAAATTTTATAAATATCGAAGGTCAACGATAATATATGAAGTCATTTCAGAGTATTAGATAAATATTCGGAGAATATTTATTGTATCAGAAATAATTACAGAAGGCTTATGACTACGAGCGAATATTTAAATCGAAGTATTTCTTAGAATACTTCTCGAATAAATAAGGAGGAAATATTCATTGAATAATTAAATATTTAAATGAATATTCAAAATAATATTCGTTCAAGTAATAATACTTGAAAGGAATCTTGAAATTATATTCGATAAATAAACAGATCATCAGATGAATATTTAAAATAATATTCGTCAAGTAATTAGGAACTTAAATGAATATTCACAAAGTAATTTTCATTTAATGAATAATATTCTAAATGAATATCAAAATAATATTCATTGAGTAATCCAAGCTTTAAAAGAATATTCGAATTAATATTCGATAGATGAATCGACTTTGAATGAATATTGAAAAATAATATTCATTGAATAGATAGCATTCAAATAATTATTTGAAGTAATAATCGTTAATTAAATAATCTCGGACGAATATTCAAATAATATTCATCAACCAAATAATGGAAAATATTTACTTAAATATTTTCCGTGAATGTAATTACGATATATCAAGAAGTACTGACTCCCGGTCTACATTCAATGAATACGATATATATATGCCCTTCTCTAAGGGACTTATCAACAACCGGCTTATAACTGATTATTTAACATCTAGCTTATAAGCCGACAACAATTCAAGGAACAGGTATCACAATATATTTTGAAAGTAGGCATGCATGCTATGGCATATGTAACACAAAATCAAATCATGTATATATATATATTCACAACAACAGCCTTTAAAAAGGATTTAGAACTTGCCTGGTAATCGAGTACGAGTAGGGGTAGTGGTAGGGTATCCCGGGTCAGCTCGGCGATCTATAAATAGTCAAGAGATTCCAGATTAATCACTTAACACTTTTTAAAAGGTTAAGTATCAACTTAAGTCGAAACATGTTTTCGAATTATCTCGTTATACCCCTTCTTAGTGTAACTCTTTTTATTACCGATACGATCCGACATTTGTTCGTCATTAAGACATGTCATCGTACTCACACTTAGTGTATACTTAAGTTGTATAAGTTCTAAATTCGATCGATTATGAACCAAGATTATATCTCGAGTTTTATCGCTCGTTTTCTAAGTTATAACTAAAGTTATACTTTTAAGGGGTTCGTTCGCGTTTAACCTTGATTCAAACATTTTTATAAAATCGAAAAACGATCCGATTCACATGAGGTTTTCTCTCACACCTTCCTTTTTACCTCTAGTATTTAATTACCAAGATTTTCCACTGACTTACGTGTTTTACGAGGGTTCAATTTCAGTTACGAATTCTCGTTTTACGGTTCGAACTACTTTTAGTATACCAGACATAACTCCTAAACCCTAAGTCCGTTTCGCACGTTCTTTATATCAAAACGAATCTTGGAACATTATCTATCCTATCATGGCAGATTACAAAGCTAGGCAGTGAGTTACATGTACTGTCCAATTCGTTTTTCTTAAGGTTAATGAAAATCGGTCATTACGACGGCTATATATCCAACGTTCTAAAAATCATAACAATTCAACCAAGCCACACCGGGCATCCAAACAACTTATACACATAATAATAATCTCAAGTGTGCTAGTTACATGAGTCATCACTTGGTTACTTAGATATTTTCCTAATACCACATGCATGCACCTTGCTTCCTCTGCTTGTTTCTTTTGTCCGGTTATTGCTCGTTTCGATTGATCGTTCGTAGGAATATTTCACGAATTTCTAATTAGGGTTTACCGGGAATCTTCTTAATATTAATACTATCATTCTCCATCTTTCTTACTAACTTTCGAATTTATATTCCTTAAATCCCTTCGTTAAATTCTTAAGTCTATCAGTGTCCAGGGAACTCTCGGAGAAAATAAAAGTACGGTTTTTCAGAATCCGACAGCTTTTACATACACTTATTTTCCCCCTGGATCACTATAACGAACTCGGAAATCCGTTCCGAATACTTCTATATAGTGTCGTCTCATAATATTCTCTTTTCCACCAAAAACACTATTCATTCTTTATTCTTTACTTATTCTCTTAGGGTTGTACAATTGTCCTTGTTCTCTTTCGATCGTTCCTTAACCTTTTTTACGGAACCACTGGATTAATCGTTATCGATCTGGATGACATGAGAATATTCTCCTGCTTAGAATTGCCATATCTTATTCCCCTAGGAGATAGATTATTCTTACCTAAGTGGTCAACCATTAGCATTCTTCAAGACATATAAATATTTAAATTGAATTCCATTCATTCATTCAGAAGATCCACTATTACATCGTAGCCGTAACCACTATTCATTCTTACA
The DNA here is from genome assembly GCA_036435485.1 of Saposhnikovia divaricata. Lineage (NCBI taxonomy): Eukaryota > Viridiplantae > Streptophyta > Magnoliopsida > Apiales > Apiaceae > Saposhnikovia > Saposhnikovia divaricata. Next base: position 22,848,682 of record JAZHRN010000131.1, read on the forward strand.
TCATTAAATAATAAAAAGTTTTAATTCTACCCAAAATTTGGGTTCTTACACTCCCCCTGGCTCATACCACTCACACCCTCACCTTCACCTACTAAGGTGGAACTCTCATGCTCTCCTTTTGCCTGGCAGGACGAAATTGCCAGCCCCTCACTCTCATTCTCTCTTTTTGCCTGCTCACAAAGCAGCCTCTCACTCTCAGAGATTTCACTCCCTTCCCTCAATCCTAAAAGTGTTTGAACTACACGTGTGGCTTCTGTTGTAGTTGCAAGAAGAACATCAAACAATGAGTGTGAGTTGCTCATCGATGCTATAGTTGTATCTACCAATGGATGAATGTTGTTAGGCATATCCATCGGTGGACAAACACTTGTCGACGGATGAGAAATATCCATCGATGAAGTAGAAGGGATAGAAGTTGATAGAGAGACTATGGTAAAATTTGTGCAGAATGATTTTAAGGAAGGTGGCACAGTTTCAGTCATAGTATCAGGAAGAATTGGCTGTTGGTCCAACAAATCATCTAGAAGATGATGACCAGCAGTTTCAGAGTGGGGCTCCTCCCTTGAAAATAAGAAGGGAGAATCTGCTTGTGATGTGGAAATCATGTCCACATCTAGAGATAGAGATGGTGAATCTGGAATATATGGAGTGTTTGCAGAGAAAGACTTGGGCTATGACTCCACATTTACTGGAGCCACATCAAGCTGAATTTGAGAAGGTTCAATCAACTAATATTAAACTGTGTGTGACCCTTGTGCACCCAAAGTAACTTTAGGTTTCTTCTTTCTGACAAAGGTTTTGATTGGTGATTTTTGGCTGGTGGTGTCCCTTTCCCTCTTGTTCAATGTTCCTGGTTGGGAACTCTTTTCAATTACAACACCCTGTTGAGAGGATGCTGCTAGGGATGAGTTTAAATCCTTTTCAGCATTAACAGTCTTTTGGGAGACTGCAATGTGGCTAAGCTGGGACTCACCTCTCCAACTTATCCTTAGGGTTTTTTTGATGTTCACCCTATCCCTCACTACCACCTGATCACTCCCTTCAGAGGTTAAGGTAGTTTATACAACAAGTGTCTTTTGAGAAACACTTGAGGTTGGTTTCTTTGATTTGGATTTGGAATTATGTTTGGTTGCCTGGGTAGGAGACTGTTAGTTCCCAAAGACAGTTTCCATAGCAACACTCATTTGTAAAGAACCTTGAGATAGAGTAGTAGAAGGAGGATTTGTAACAGTTACCTCAATAATTGGTAAGTATACCAGATGCACCTCTAAATTGATATTCATGCGAATTAGGTCACTAAGAACCTTTTCTCCTGAATCCAGCAAGTGAACCTGCTTAATGGCTGTTCGAGCACTATTTTATTCTCGGAGAGATGGTTAGTTATCAACATTAGGAATCTAGCAAAATAGATTTTCTTATTCCTATTTTCTTTCTTTCCCAACTTAGCACCAATCTCATTTAGTACTAACGAGCCAAAGTTGTAAAAATTGTCATTAAGCAGCATGTAAAGCATTTTAAGTAGGGCATATGTAACTGCATAAAAGTTGATAATTTTACCAGAAAACACCTTGATGAAGGCATCACAAAGAAAACTCCATTCCTTTCTCATGCCTTTTCTAACGATTCTGCCTAGGTTATCAGTACTAAGATTGTAACCTATGGTGTTTAACATGGCAACGATATCACTATCAGTAGGACTAGTGCTGCAGTTATTCTCAGGCAGTTTAAGGCAAGAGGTTACAACATCCGAATTAACAATATCCGCATTAGCTTTTAGTGAAAAGGCAATGGTACCTTCTGAAGGATCGAAGACTGCTGTAGACCAAACTTCCTCCATAACTTCGTGATATAGTCATGGAATTTCAGTCATGGCATAAGATAGCTTGCATCTCTTAATGAATTCCATCATCTTGTAATAGTCTGCTAGAGAGTGCTCCGAATCCACAAGAGCAGCTAAGTTGTTCTTCTCATAGATTACCCATTCCCAGACATCATCTTAACGATTGGGGCCATTATCGATGAAAATCTCAAGAAACTAGAAAAGGGGTTTTGATATCTTGACAGAAAGAGAGGAAGATAAAAGATGAGTGTTAATTGAAAAAGGAAACTTTTCTACTTACACACAATTTATCGAATAATGTTAGTTACTCGAAAAGGAAACTGCTCAGAGTAGTGGGTGAAAAAGTGCATTAATAACTGCGCCAGACCTATACATACAAGGATGTATACAAGAGATAGTGACAAATCAACGGTTAAGCTGTGTCCAGCGGATAATAGAGCGAATCCTCGAGAAATGAGTTTCCCGTTGACATGTATTATCGAACTTAATACACGCAAAAGAAACTTATTATCCTCTGAATAAAATAAAATAAAATCCAGGAATTTATTCGAGTATCAACGGATATTGACACATCCATTGATAGGCAAATTTTGACTTGGACAAAATTTTATGCCTTTCCTTCTAAAAGAAACCTCAAACTAATCTCTGGCTGCTTAATCAATCATACAAATATCTTAGATAAATTAGGAAAAGTTCAACATACCTAGCTCACTTACCAACCTTGTGAATGTTGATTCATCAAGTGGCTTGGTAAAGATATCTGCATGTTGCTTCTCACTTGGAACAAAATGAAGTTCCACAGTACCCTCCATCACATGCTCTCTGATGAAGTGATATCTGATGTCTATGTGCTTGGTCCTGGAATGTTGCACTGGGTTTTCAGATATAGCAATGGCACTAGTGTTGTCACAGAAAATTGGGATTTTATCAATTCTTAACCTATAGTCAAGAAGTTGATTTTTCATCCATAAAATTTGTGCACAACAGCTACCAGCTGCAATATATTCAGCTTCTGCAGTAGAATTGGAAACTGAGTTCTGCTTCTTGCTAAACCATGATACCAGCTTATTCCCTAAGAATTGACAAGTGCTTGTGGTACTTTTTCTATCAATTTTACAACCTGCATAATCTGCATCTGAATAGCCAGTTAGATTAAAACCAGATTCTCTAGGGTACCAAATGCCAAGGTTTGGTGTCCCTTTGAGATATCTGAAAATCCTCTTAATAGCTATTAAATGAGATTCCATAGGATCAGCTTGGAATCTAGCACACAAACAGGTAGAGAACATAATATCAGGTCTACTTGCTGTTAAATATAAAAGTGAACCCACCATGCCCCTATAACTTGAGATGTCCACTTTCTTCTCCTTAGTATTCAACTCAAGTTTAGTGACAGTGGCCATGGGTGTTTTTGCAGAAGCACAATCCAGTAAGTTAAATCTTTTCAAAAGATCATAAACATACTTAGATTGGATAATGAAAATACCATCACTAACTTGCTTTACTTGTAAACCAAGAAAATAAGTTAGTTTACCATCATGCTCATTTCATATTTACTTTGCATAAGTTTGGCAAACCTTTTGCAAAGCTTCTCATCAGTAGACCCAAAAATTATATCATCCACATAAATTTGAACAAGTATCATAGAGCCATTGACATTTCTATAAAAGAGAGTTTTATCAACAGTACCTCGAGTGAAGTGATTCTCTATAAGGAACTGTGAGGGAGTGTCATACCAGGCTCTTAGTGCTTGCTTCAGGCCATAGAGTGCTTTGAGAAGAAAATAGACATATTCTGGAAAATCTGGGTCTTCAAAACCAGGAGGTTGACTCACATACATCTCTTCCTCCAAAATACCATTTAGGAAAGCACTCTTGACATCCATTTGATAGATTTTGAAATTGCATGGGCTGCATAGGCCAGGAAGAATCTGATTGCTTCCAACCTTGCTACAGGTGCAAAGGTCTCATCAAAATCAATTCCTTCTTCTTGACTGTAGCCTTTTGCAACCAATCTAGCTTTGTTCCTTGTTACCATGCCATTCTCATCCATCTTGTTCTTGAATACCCATTTAGTGTCAATCACTGATTTGTCTTTTGGTTTGGGTACAAGCTTCCACACTTCATTTCTCTCAAACTGGTTTAGCTCTTCCTGCATAGCTATTACCCAATCTGGATCTAGAAGGGCATCCTCAATCTTCTTAGGTTCTTCTTTAGGCATAAAACTGCTATATAAGCATTCTTCTTGAGTTGCCCTTCTTGTTTGGACTTTGGAATTTGAATCTCCAATAATGAGTTCAAATGGGTGATCTCTAGTCCATTTTCTCTGTGGTGGCAGATTTAGTCTGGATGATGTAGCTTCATTCTCCCTTTGTTGATTATTCTGATTAGTTGTTGAGTGACAACTCTGAGCTACTCCCCCTGAGTGTGTGGCTTTTGAGGATGGAGTTCTTGCAGAGTGATGAATGGATATATCCCTATGACTGTCAACAGGTACTTCAGAATAATTGTCAATAAATGGAACTTCCTCAGCATCAATAAATGATGTCCCACGCTCTTCACCTTGAGCATGCTGCAATCTAACACCAGTTGACACTGCATCTTCATCATCTTCACTGCCTTCACCACTCATCTCATTTTCAAATGAGAGATCCTCATGGAAACCTTCATCTACCAACCCTTGGATTTGCTTATCAACAAAGACAACATGTATGGATTCCATAACAATGTTAAGTCTTAGGTTGTAGATCCTATATGATTTCTTGGTTGAGTATCCAACAAAGATAGCCTCATCTGCCTTTGTGTCAAACTTTCCAATGTTCTAACCTTGATTTCTCAAGACAAAACATTTACAACCAAAGACATGTAAGAAGTTAATTGTTGGCTTCTTTCCCTTGAACAGTTGGTAGGGTGTCATGCCTCTTGCTTGATTGATCAAAGAGATATTCTGAGTATAGCAAGCAGTGTTCACAGCTTCTGCCCAGAAGTATGTTGGTAACTTTGATTCTTCAAGCATAGTCCTTGCAGCTTCAATAAGAGTCATGTTTTTCCTTTCTACTACACCATTTTGTTGAGGAGTCCTAGGTGCAGAGAATTCTTGGATAATCCCTTGTTCTTCACAAAACTCTTTCATCACACGATTCTTGAATTCAGTTCCATTATCACTTCTCATCCTTCTAACCTTGAAAGAAGGATTGCTGTTGACTGTTCTGATATGATTGATGATGATTTCTCCTGCCTCATCTTTGGAGTGCAGAAAGAATGTCCATGTGTATTTAGAGAAGTCATCCACAATCACTAGACAGTATCTCTTTTTAGAGATTGACAATACATTGACTGGTCCAAAAAGATCCATGTGGAGTAGCTGTAGAGGATGATCAATGGAGGACATTGACTTGGGTTTGAAAGAGGCCTTCTTTTGCTTCCCTTTTTGGCATGCATCACACAATCCATCCTTGGAGAAATCCAATTTTGGAATACCTCTAACCAAATCCTTTTTCACCAACTCATTCATTTCTTGGAAATTCAAGTGTGACAGTTTTTTGTGTCATAGCCAACCTTCATCAACACTTGCCTTGCTGAAAAGGTAGTTGTATTTGCACTTGTTGAATTGAAGTCAGCTGTGTACACATTCCCTTTCCGGTTACCTGTCATCACTACCTTGTTGTCATTTTTCTTGAAAACAACACAAGCTTCTGAAGTAAACCACACATTTTGACCTTTATCACATAGTTGACTGATACTAAGCAAGTTATGCTTGAGTCCATCAACTAGTGCTACATCCTCAATGACAATATTTCCTTTTGAAATCAAGCCATATCCTCTAGTATATCCTTTGCTGTTGTCTCTAAAGGTAATGCTAGGGCCAGCTCTCTCCTCGAACTCAGTGAGCAGGGTAGAATCCCCAGTCATATGTCTGGAACAGCCACTATCCAGATACCAGAGGTTCTTTCTGTATCCCTGCACACACCAAAACCAAATCAAGTTGATGTTGGTTCCCAAGTTTCCTTGGGTCCACTTGTGTTAGCCCTTTTCTTGCCCTTCAAATCCTTTCTACCTTTGGGTCCAGATTGTGTTAAATCAATCTTAACTCTGGGTGTGGGCTTTTGAAAGCCAAGGTTTGAAACTTGCTTATATGCATTATAGAAATCTGAATTAGGCATAGTCTATGCATGCATGTTATTCATTATCCATGGCATTTAAGGCATATTAAAAGCATGATAGTATGGATTATGCATGAATGACATGTTTGCATATTGACTAGATGCATGAGCAGTTGGACACAAATATTAGGCATAGCATACATAGCATAAGTAGACAAGGGTAAAGGCATGGGAGCATTTTTCAACTTTTTACATTTAGCAGATAGATGATTAACACTACCACAATTCACACACTCTTCCCTAGGAGCATACTTATCAAGAGTGTAATTGTTGTGCTTATTAATCCCTACCTTGCCATTCCTGTTCTTTCTCATTCCTTTAGCTCTTGACTCAACTTTCTCTATCTTGTCCTTCAATTGCTTGTGGGACAAGTGACCTATGTTAGCTTTCTCAACTGATTTTGTTTTGTTACACTCTCCTAATTCAAAGTTTTTGCTGATGGGACCATATTCGTTGTCCAATTTAACTAGAGTTGCTTTGCTGACAACTTTGGCCTTCGATGGATGATCAATATCCATCGATAGCTCGTCGTTCAACGGATGATCATTATGATTATCCGTTGACTCATTGTCTGAAGCAGTCTCACCATCAACACCTAACTTTGCTTCTTCTAATTTGCTAAAGGAGTTAATCCCTTGGACACGAAAAATCTCTTCAGTAGTGACCTTAGATTTTCCCCAGAAAGCAATTAGATCCTGTTCTTTCTTTAACTGTTCTTTCAATATCTTTTCTTGTTTAAGAGCTTCAATCAATCCATCTTTAGCTTCCTGGCAATCTTTCTCATAACCTCGAATTCAATTAACTGAGTTTCTATTAAAGCATTCCTATCACTTAACTTTTCATTTAAATCTTTAATCCTCCTATTTTCTTTGTTAAGCGATTTCATGGAAACATGCATGTTGTACAATTCAAGCGACATTTCATCAATTGTACTAGCATATTCAGCTTTAGAAAGATCAGTTAGGTTTGAAAAGAGTACCCGGTTGCTTACTGAACTAGCTTCCTCATCTTTCTCATTTGCCATGAGGGCAAGGTTGACAAATTCTTCTTCTACATCAGAATCTCCACCAGCAGCCCAATCAATGTCTCTCGACACAAATGCTTTTCCCTTTTGCTTGAGGAGATCTAAATATTTCTTCTTGTAGACAACAGTTCCAAACTGCTTCTTCTCATTCTCAGCTTTAGGCTTTCTGCATTCATTGGCAAAGTGGCCAGCAATTCCACAATTGAAGCATTTGAACTTGGACCTTTCAACCGTGTCTCTGGATGGTTGAAAACCTCTTCCGAATTGCTTGCCTCCTTCTGGATTCCTCTTGAACTTGAGTTTTGTGAATCTCCTTGACAGGAATGCTAGATAATCATCCAATTCATCAGATCATCTCCACTCGATGCATCAAGTTTTTCAGTCGACTTGCTTTTCCCTCTGCTAGCTTCAGCTCCACCTTCACAAGTTTTTGAACTTGGTGTGGCTTGTGTGCTCTCCATCTTCTCACTCACTTGGTTTACTGGAATATTGGCCACCAAGGCAACAGATCCACCTTTCTTCTGGATTTTCTCCACTTCCTCATCTTGTTGCATTTCAAGCTCATATGTCTTCATGATGCCATACAGTCTCTAAAGTGTAAATTCTTTGTAATCTTGAGAGTTCCTCAACGAGACTGTCACTGGCTTCCACTCCTTAGGAAGGGATCTCAGAAACTTTAGGTTGGAGTCGTTGGTTTCATAATTTCTCCCATACAACTTCAAACCATTCAGCAGCTTTTGAAATCTACTGAATATGTCTGTGAGATTTTCATCAGAGGAGAAGTGAAAATGCTCATATTGTTGTATTAGGAGGTGCATCTTATTTTCTCTAACTTGTTCAGTTCCTTCACAGATTGTTTGGATAGTGTCCCACACTTGCTTGGCAGTGGTGCAGTTTATAACACAATCAAACAAATCTTGGTCGATGCCATTGAATAAGATGTTCATAGCCTTCTATCCTTATGTATCACTTCCAGATCTTCGTCTGTGAACTCAGCCTAATTTTTTGGAATAGGCCTTCCAGCAGCTGCAGAACCAGCAGCTTCACCAACACCAAAATTAGGCTTCATAGGAATATGAGGGCCTTTTTCTATGCAATCAACATAGTCTTCGTCTAGTGCTGAGAGATGAAGATGCATCTTTACTTTCCAATGAAAGTAGTTGTCTTTATCAAGAATTGGAATCTTTACCCCTGTGTCCTTCTTTCCCATGGTGCTTGATCTTTAAACTTCTTGTGTGTGAGAAGCTTGCTCTGATACCAATTGTTATTTCCCAGTTGCACACCTCAAGATTGTAAAGGGGGGTTGAATACAATCTTATTAAAAATTCTTTCGTATTTATGAGACAACAGATGGATCTTGATTTAAGCAGATAAACAGGAAGAAACTTAAGAAACAGAAATCAAAGGAAAAACAAACATAAAACACTCTTTAAAAATTTCAGGTGGGTTTTTGATGACTCCACCTGAGGGTTGTATTGAAGAAAATAATCTGTGCAAACTAGTACACAACTGCGAATACAAGGCTAAGTATTTTACAAGAAAACCTAATGCTTTGTGCTTTCAGCTCTGTGTTTTCTTCTCTACTTAGCTATGCTACACGTGAAGTATATAAATACTCCAAGTTTTCAAACCCTACAGAATAAATGAATCTTGAAAGTCAAAGTATTCTGCAGGGTTGCTGCCACTCCTTGTCTCCATGCAAAACAATTTTGTATGGATTATCTTGGACAAATATGCACTAGATTTACCAGCTGAATTGTTTGCAAGAACAAATGTTTCTTTTTATTCTTCGTTTCCAATACCGGGTTCCATACTCTTTTTAAGTTTATCAACCCATGTGATCTGTCAGGCATGTCAAGTCGCCATCAACCTCTAATTCCAAGACATTATTGGTTGGAGCGTTTTATCCGTTGAAGAGGGCACTGATCAGCAGGTTGACTGTTGATTGTTGAGATGCCATATCCATTGACATAGAAGCTTCATCAGCCGAGGTATCACTTCACTTATACAGAATTACATAGCACAGCTTATATACAATTAGCTACCCAATTCTGTATATCCATTGATAGTCAACATGACTTAGGATATCTAGTAAATACGACAGAACCAAACAACTAACAAAACTTAAAAAAGAGATATGCTACAGACTTATCAACCGATAAGATGCCTTATCAACGGATACTTATAACTTGGATATTTGTCGACAAGTTACAAACTTATTCTTGTACACATATGTTTTTCAAGGTGTTTTCAAGTACTTATCATCAAGAGCAACATAATTCCTAACATATATATATATATATATATATATATATATATATATATATATATATATATATATATATTTCCATTTAGGTATCGAAGGTACATTGATTCTAGACCCCTCCCTTCTCAAAATCATATAAAGTGTAACATGATGATTTACGGACAACATGCATTCTTCTTGTCAAGCAGCTTCAATTTGAAAACATCAAAATAACATAAATTAGTCACATCAAGTTTTAAGTTATATGTATGGGATTTGCCAGTATACCTAAAATTTGAATTTTTCGGAACTAAAAATATAACGTAACCTATATACAGATTTAACGAACCTTATCTTCCCAACTTTGTAAACACAGATAAGAAAATAAATCGCCAAAGCCACATGATCCTTTCTTTAATCCACTGTAATGTGTTGGGACTTGAACACATTTTCTTTTCTTTTTCACATTTTCCAACTCGCCTATCATTTTCTATTTTTGATTTCTGTGAAACTCATTTAATTCTTTGCATCAATAATATTTTTGATCTTATTACTCGCCTATCAATAATATTTTTAATTTGACCATATAATTATTTGGAAAAAAACATATTGACAGTACAACTGCAAACTTTTATTCCGGCATATTTAAAGTATCACATGCTTTGATTCAATATGTTTAAAAAAATTAATTTTTTAGCATACGCCCCCATTACGATAATAAGTTCTACTTCTTAATTCCTCATTAACTAATTTTCTTATCCATATAGTCTTTATCACACAATGCAAGGAATCTAAATACATCAAAATTTTATGGTGTATTAGTATATTTTTAACACCCGAGAGTAAGACTTTAACTGTGATTTTGTCTTATTAGTATATTTTTAACACCCGAGAGTAAGACTTTAACTTTGATTTTGTCTTCTAATATTGAGGGTTTAGAAAAAGTTAGAAGGAAGAGATGCTCTAGTACGAAATCTTAGCATCCAAGCTACATGAAGAATTGTGTTGTATCAAGGTGCAAAAAAATCTTGACCTAATAGAATAATTACAAACATTGTGGTAAAGAGATGAACGTGCTGAGTTGAATGGGGAAAAAGCCACAATATTTGCAAAGTTAAATCTGACCTTCCAAAAAATAATGGCAACATGTAGCAGAACTTAAAAGAGAGAGGTGTACCTGAAAACTTCATAATATAAATTTTGAATACTTGCTCCAAAAATGACTATATGTCTTCTAATTTAACACGTCCCCCGGTGCTATTCAAAAGGTAGATTTATTTAAAATTAGAGAACAACGTATAAAAACTTGGCTAATCGAATGGTACACTAATCAGTGTTCACTTCCCTAAGAAGTAAAGTAAAATTTTGCAACATTTATTATGAGATTAAACATATGAATCAAGTAACATTAAAAACCAAACTGCATCCACATCACATACATTTTGGTACAAAACAAACAATAACATACAGAAAGAGATGCCAAGGCACTGAACATTTATCTAATTACTGTATAGATGTCCGAAAAGTATTAGAAAATGCAGAATTGCATGCAACATCAAGAAATATTTATCTTATACATAGAGCTTAAGATGACAATTAAAGAATTTAATTGCCCATTTGAAAATATTACTTAATATAGCAGGACGAAGAAGAACTTGCAGCAGCAATTGGATGAGCAAATACCTAAGAGAACGTAATTTATGTGCATCTGTGCTAAGACCACAATTCCTTTCCTGCACTTGATCAACTAACCTGGTGAGCTTTCAATGAAGAATCTTAGAAACTTAGACATTTAATATACGTAAGATATTTATAATTCTGTAATGAAAAAATCAATCTTTTCATGCATGTCTAATGTCAAGACTCCAGATTATTAAGGACTTAGGTGCTAAAGTGTTAAGATTTGAACATTTCACTTTGCTCAATCCCCTTCTAACATATATTGTATTATGGAACTAGTACAAAAAGAGTTAACCAATTCAAAGTTAACAATCAGTGTTGCAAATCCTATTTGACTTAGCTTTTTTTATTTTTTCACAGGATTTGAACCTGAAGCGGAGTCTGCATCTTTTAGAATAACATTTGGTATTAGAATGTAAATAAAGCCATTATGAACTTGGGGCTGACAGAAAGTGGATTCCTGCATGTAGTAATACAAATACAATACAATATCAAAAAGATAGTTTTTAGTCTCCATTTGTTCAAAAAGAAAAAAAGATATAACCTTTAGGCAATTAGCAATAGTTGAAAGATGGTTGGCGGAAAAAGCTTGATAGAACCATATGGATTAGGCAGAAGCTTTTCAAAGACTTCCTAGTCCATAGAAATCTTCACACGCTTCTTAAGAGCAAGAAGCAAAGCATCGAGATTTTCCACATCAAGGGCTTTTTCAAACCATTCTCGGAGCCCAGGAGCTTCTATAATATGCTCCAATACAACTTTAATAGGTAACTGCAACAGGACAAAAAGTGGCAATGCATTGAATGAAATGTTTCATTCAAATCAGAATGATCCCTTGTTTTTATAGTAATAGAAACAGTGAAAGCCATTTTCCTCTACTCTTTTGATATAGTCTATACTATCTTGCCAGCCCTCTAAATTATGTAAAACACACAGCATATAACAAAGATTGTAGGGGAATTACAACTTATTTAGATTCTTTGTTTAGGAGAGAACAAGCAATGTCTAGCTAATATAAATAATATTTGGCCAGACAACTCCTGGCGGAAACTACAGTACAGTAGTTGTGGTTCTCTATTCTTTAGATCCTTCTTCGTTGTAAAGGTTCTGCACCTTTCTATCTAACCAATGTTAATCAAATTTAGTGTAACTTCTATGCCAATGTTACGACTTATATGTAGTAATTCCTACCATATAATTAATCTTTAACATAGTTGCCACTTGCTTCTTACATGTACACTTCTAAACTCAACTAAAATACATGAAAATAAATAAACCTCAATTCAAAATAATCTTAAAACTAAAATTAATCGAATAATAACATATAAAATAGAAACCAATACAGAAATAAAGAGTGGATATTTTTAGGTTATTGCTGCAGCTGCTGATTGGATTTGAATCAGCGGAAAAAATAGAAGATGTATAATATAGATAGTGTCAAATTGGAAAGCTTCTACTTACCCTTATAATACCTCCTTTCTCTTCTTGCTTCTTTCCTTATCGGAAAGCTTTGCAAACATTAACACAATTTCATCTGCTAAGAAGAAAACATCACTCATTACATCAATATCCAAATAATATATAATTACGTAACAAACATAATTACATAACAAACAGAGCACATATATATTAACTCAAAGAAAAATGCACACACAACATATATTCATAGAGAAATAATAAAACAGAAGAAACTCTTATTTTGTCCATAATATTTTAGAGCTATTGCAAAAGTTGTACTTGATGCACATCAGAATTCTTAGTCTCAAACCAAGTCTTGACCAACGCTCTTAAACCAAACTGGAATTCAAAATTATAAAAGTCAGCTAAGTGCCTCTGTCAAGTAATGTCAAGTAAAAAACATATCATATATCAAGATTAAGAAATCTCAGCAAATCATAACCAAGTTGCTTACATGCCGGGATTTCAGAAAAATCATTGAACTCATATTCCTATCTTCTTCCTCAATCCCGTCTTCCTACATCACATCATGAATCTCAATCTCATCAACCGGATTTTCAACACCAAGCAATCCCACAATCATCGGTGAATAAACAATTCTGTCGGCTCCAATATGTAACAACGTAATGATGGTCACATATATATTTTACACATTCCAAATAATTAACAGAAGTAGTTCTACCCGTGCTACGCACACATGGTGTTTTTAATATTTTGAAAATAAAAAATCAGTTCTATATTACAAAATTGATAATTTACAATTAAGATGAAACTAAAGATCATGTTGAACTCTTTTAATCATTATAACAAACACTTGGCGGAGAGATTGATTTATGTCATTTTTCTTAGCAATGTTAAAATCACTATCATCTAACACAATATAAAATAAAAGATAGAAAAATTAGGAATTAAAAAATGCATACTTTTGAAATTTTAGAAATGAAAAACAAACTCAAAAAATAAAGAAACGATTATGTTTATACCTAGTAAGAAAATAGGAGAAGAAAATAAAACAACAATGAAAATTATAAAAGACAGCATTTACAATTACCTTTAGCATTTTGTCGTTCATTCCCGTCGAAGATTCATCATTCCTCATCTTCTTCACAAAATCAAACAACTGTAAGTTACAACAAATATATTAAACACGTATATAAACATAAATATATACGATCTACACAAACATCGATAATAAAACATGAATAAAGAAATCATGAGAGTCATCCCATCATCATCTTCTGCGTTAACGAAATAATATATAAACACAAATATATATGATCAACATAAAAATCAATAATTAAATCATGAAAAAAAGAGATACAGGAGATGAAAAAACAGAAACAATGAAAGAAAAAAGAGAGAATAATTTCAAAAAAATGAGATGATTGTAGAGGTTTAATCTTGTCTGATCGAGCTTTAATTTTGAAATGGCTGATCCATACTGTAGATTTTTCTTTGAATTGATCGTGGTTTAATTTTGAAATAATGACAGAGAATAGGGTTAGCCTCTATCAACGGAGAATTAGTTAAGATTGATTTCTGACGTGCCTTTTATTTTTCTCCAAGTGATTTTACATTTATGTCCTTAGCAAAGGTTATTTTAGAAAGTGAGAAGAAGGACATAAAAGGAAGAATGAGGCAAAAAAAATATTCAGGATTTATATTATATATATATATACATAGATTAATTGACTGGGTTTTAGAATATGGACCTAGGTCAAATAATAACCATAAAACACATTAAAAATGAGATGGGTAATATCCATGAGAAAATGGGTAGTCAAAGTTGGGTAAAAAAAAGTGGATCTGGGTCAAGTACTGTGAAAAAAACAAAGAAAAATCCATTGGATAGTATCCATATGAAATGGATAATCGTGAAAATACATAAATGGACATGGGCAGTAGTGGTAAGTTTAAAATTGGAAAGGGTAGATATGATCTTTTTCCAAAATCTTTGTATTCAATTAAGATTATATAGATATTTTATCGATGATTTATTCTCATTAATTCTAATTTTAATTTATTCATATTTCTAAAAATAATTGACCTGAACAAATATATGATAAAGTGTCAGTTATATACTAATAACTTAATTAATATCTTTTTGTTGATAAATCTAATTTTAATTTTGATATTTTTTATAATTTATCTTATTTTATAATTATTAAATAAATATAAAATTATACAAGTTTAACACGAATAGCTATATAAATTAAAATATTATGATATATACGTGTGTTCAACAGGTCGTTCAAATAATACATGTATATTTATATTAAAAGTTAATATAATTAGAAATTTGACTAACATACAAAATAAAATGTTACACAATAAACTTCGGGTGAAGGCCCTATCTACCGCAAAATCAAAGAGAGGGAACCAAAATACCCACGCCCAGTTCGGATGGCCCTAAATACCCAGGGGATACGCTACTATCAGTCACGTTTCTTGAGTCACGCAACTGCTAGTGGCGTATTCACTGTACACGCTTCTGTGCGAGTAGTATCAAGCCCATTTACGCTATTGTGACAAGCGTGACTAAAGATACGCTGCTTCCAACAGCGTATCCCACGACTCATTCATTTCTGCAGAATCGACTTCTCTCTCGAGAGGCGATTATTCGCCGGAAAACATTCAACCTCAGTTCGAGCTTCTCCCTTCATTTTACGTTTAACTTTTATATACCATTTGATTCGAATTTCAAAGCTCTACAGACCTATACCATTTCCAATTCATGTCTTATGCTATAATTAAAACTCCCACATGAACCCTAATTCTCACGATTTTCCGATGAGCTTCAAAACTCAGTTCAAGCATCTCCCTTCATTTTACGTTCGTGTTTTATACACCGATCGAATCGGCTTTCAAACCTCTACAATCCTATAGCAGTTATGATCCATGTCTTTTGCTAGAAATAAAACCCCCAAATTCAATCTAACTGTCGCATCTCTTCCGATCGGTTGAAGCACGCCCCTGCGGGGCCAGAGGAGACATAGAGACGGGGAGAGAGATAGAAAGAAAGGGAGAGAGAAGTGTGGTGGTGGTGCTGCTATGAACAAAGACGGAGACAGACGAGAGAGAGAGAGATGGTGCTGGTGACGCAAAGAGACGAGAGAGACCACCAGAGAGACGAGAGAGATGAGTCTGAGAGGAAGAGAGACAAAGCTTGGGATGCACTAGTGTGAGAGGCGCATCCCGTGGGTAATTATGGCCACATTTCCGCATCTGGGAATATAGGACCATGGGAGCGTGAAAATGAGGCATTTAGGTCATTTTCTCATCTAACAGACAAAATAAACTTTTACACAATAAACTTCTAGATTGTAAAATGAATAATTAATCTTATGAAGATTTTTTGAAATTAATACGTTTTTAATTAAAGTAGAATGTACTGACTTTGTATAATAAAATATATTTATAATAATATGTAGATTGTAAAATTATATTATTTGTAAATTATAAACAATTTAATAATATAATAGGTATAATTATATGTTAATATTTTTGTAATTTAATATTTTAAAATATAATAATTAACAAATAAAAACTAAATATATAATCAAAATAAAGTTAGAGAAATAATAAATTAGGAGGATAACTCAACTCATAAAATTGATTAAGTGACATATAAAACATTAATTACAGCGTACATTTGTGAGAACCAAATTGTAAGGGGTCCAAAAAATTCGAGTTTTTTAATGTTAAAATGAATAATTTTATTTTTAAATTAAAAAGAATCTTTGCTCAAGCTCGGAATTGAATCTTAGTATGGAACCAAAAAAACAAATATATAAATCAACTAAATTAGAGTGCATATGTGATAGAAACTACAACATAAATATATAGGTCCGTTTGATTTATCTTATGTAAAAAAAAGTAGGTAAATATGTACTTTTTTTTAAATAAGTAACTTATTTTCCTAGCATTTATCTATAAACTAACTGATGGCTAACATATTAACATGGTTAGGAATTCTGTAGTCCAGTTCTATAATTTTTTGCAGTATCTGAAAAATTAGAACTTGGGGAACTATCGAATCATAAGTATTCAGATTAATCAAAAAATATTCGGAATGATTATTCGAATCATAAATTAGATGCATTCAAACTTTACTTTTATAAATTAAATTACTAATATATATATATATATATATATATATATATATATATATATATATACTATTATATTAAAGCCGAAACATTGAAAGTTTTGGTTTTTGGTTTGGTTATCCTAATTATTAAAATAAATAATTAAATTACAAAAAAAACTCAAAAAACTAATTACTAATATTAATGTAATTATATTCTGATTAAAATTCCTTCATCCACATTGAACTTCTACTTAGACTCTTTTTTCTGCTCCAACAACTCAATTACCCATTTTTTCTAAAGATTTTACTTCTAATTAAAACACTTTATCATTTAATTTAAAACTAATATTACAATAATTAATATATATCCAAAATATCACACCATATCTTTCCGTAATTATTTTTAGTAGTAATTTTTGTAATTAAAACACGTTACTTTTTAATTTAAAATTAATCTTGCGATCACTAATATACACCCCAAAATATCTCACCATATATTCAAATCATTATTTTTAGTAATAAATAAGAATCGTTAGATCTAATAATAAGATATATTATATGATTAAATTAATTTACTAAAAATTCAAAGTTCGAACCCGTCAACGCATTTTTAATTTAGAATTTTACAAAATAAATTTTAAACCATGCATATCATTATATAAATTTATATTAAATTAAAATTAAATTTTTTTAAAAAATAAGGATTATATAAAAACATAATTATAATGTTAAATAAATTTTATAACCTATCAAAAGAAACCCGTGCTTCGCACGGGTTATAAGCTAGTTATTATATAAAAATCAAAACATTAAAAGTTTTGGTACCTGTTTTTTGGCACTTCGTGAATTTACTTATTTACCCTTTATAAAGAAAAATATATACAATATCTATACTATTAAAAAACCTAAAATAAAAATAACATAATATAATTAATGGTAATTAGTCGATTGCCTTTTTCACATTTACTTTCAGTTAAAGATATTACCTTTCATAAACACCTAAAAACATCAATCGTATCATATCTTCCAATCATTAATATTTCTTTCGTATTAAAACACGTTAGCTTTTTGATTTAAAACTAATCTTACAATCATTAATATAGTTTTAATCTTACAATCATTAATATATACCCGAAAATAGAACACCATACTTTTCAATTAGTAATAATTAGTCGATTGCCTTTTTCACATTTACTTTCAGTTGAAATTATTACCTTTTATAAACACCTAAAAACATCAATCGTATCATATCTTCCAATCATTAATATTTTTTTCGAATCAAAACATGTTGCCTTTTTGATTTAAACTAATCTTACAATCATCAATATATACCCCAAAATATCACACCATACTTTTCAATTAATGATAATTAGTAGATTGCCTTTTCACATTTACTTTCATTTGAAAATATTACCTTTTATAAATACCTAAAAACATCAATCGTATCATATCTTCCAATCATTAATATTTCTTTCGAATTAAAACACGTTACCTTTTTGATTTAAAACTAATCTTACAATCATTAATATACACCCAAAAATATCACACCATGCTTTTTAATTATAATAAAATATATTAAAAATCCATATACGTTGTTTATAATAAGGAAACATTAGTATAATCCGTAAACATGAGTATATTAAATTATATTAAATTAAAATTAAAAAATTATTAAAAATGATGATTATATAAAAATATAATGGTAATATTAAATAAAATTTATAGCATAATAAAAGAAAACGTGCATCGCACGGGCATTGAAATTTTGTTGGTTTTCGGCATGGTCATCTTAATTATTAAATTAAATAATAAAATAAAATTTATTACATATCAAAAAAATCCGTGCATCGTACGGGTTATAAGCTAATCTATACTATTATATAAAAGCCGAAACATTAAAAGTTTTGGTACCTGTTTTTTGGTACCTATTTTTTGGTAATTCACGAATTTACTTATTTACCCTTCATTATAAAGAAAAATAAATACACCTAAAATAAATAATAACATAATATAATTAATGGTAATTAGTCGATTGCCTTTTTCACATTCACTTTTAGTTAAAGATATTACCTTTTATAAACACTTAAAAATATATACCTGAAAATATCACACCATAATTTTCAAGAAGAATATAACACCTAAAATAAATAATAACATAATATAATTAATAGTAATTAGTTGATTAACATAATAAAATTAATGGTAATTAGTCGATTGCCTTATTCACATTAACATAATAAAATTAATGATAATTAGTCAATTTCCTTTTTCACATTTACTTTTAGCTGAAGATATTACCTTTTATAAATACCTAAAAATATCAATCAATCATTAATATTTTCTTAAGAATTAAAACACGTTACCATTTTAATTTAAAACAAATTTTAGAATCATTAATATATACCTGAAAATATCACCCATAATTTTCAAGAAAAATATAAAACATAATATAATTAATGGTAATTAGTCGATTGTCTTTTTCACGTTAACATAATAAAATTAAAGGTAATTAGTCGATTGCCTTTTCACATTTAATTTTAGTTGAAGATATTACCTTTTATAAATACCTAAAAATGGATCATTAATATTTCCTTTCGAATTAAAACACGTTTCCTTTTTAATTTAAAACAAATCTTACAATCATTAATATCTACCCAAAAATATCACACCATAATTTTCAAGAAAAATATCACCCGAAAATATCACACCATATTTTTCAATTATTAATAAAATATATTAAAAATCATATACGTTGTTTATAATAAGGAAACATTAATATAATCCGTAAACATGAGTATATTAAATTATATCAAATTAAAATTAAAAAAATTATTAAAAATAATGATTATATAAAATCATAATTGTAATATTAAATAATACAAGAAACCCATGAATTGCACGGGTTATAAGGTAGTTATTATATTAAAGTTGATACATTGAAAATTTTATCGGTTTGGTTTATGTACACTTACCTTAATTAATAAATAAAAAATAATACAATTCATGTTAAGAAGCACATTGCCATTTCTAATTAAAATACGTATTTATACTACTATATTAAAGCCAAAATATTGAAAGTTTGTCGGTTTGGTTATCCTAATTATTAAAATAAATAATAAAATCATATAATTAATGGTAATTAGCCAATTGCCTTTTTCACATTTACGTTTAGTTGAAAATATTACCTTTTATAAACACCTAAAAACATCAATGGTATCATATCTTTCGATCATTAATATTTCATTTCGAATTAAAACACGTTACCTTTTTAATTTAAAACAAATCTTACAATCATTAATATATACCCAAAAATATCACACCATAATTTTTAAGAAAAATATAGCACCTAAAATAAATAATAACATAATATAATTAATGGTAATTAGTCGATTGCCTTTTCCACATTACTTTTAGTTGAAGATATTACCTTTTATAAACATCAAAAAAGATCAATCGTATCATATCTTTCAATCATTAATGTTTACTTTCTAATTAAAACACGTTACCTTTTTCATTTACAACAAATCTTATAATATATACCCGAAAATATCACACCATATTTTTCAATTATTAATAAAATATATTAAAAATCTTATACGTTGTTTATAGTAAGGAAACATTAGTATAATCCGTAAACATGAGTATATTAAATTATATCAAATTAAAATTAAAAAAATTATTAAAAATAATAATTATATAAAAACATAATTGTAATATTAAATAAAATTTATAACATAATATAAGAAACCCGTGCAATGCAAGGGTTATAAGCCAGTAACTATAAAACTATAAATAATACATAACTAAAATCATAGATCATATATTTCATATTATCATTCAATTTTAAGAAAAAAATGTACATAAATCATGTGTTTTATATGAATACATAATTATCAGTATCAATACTAACAACACATCGCTAACACCACTATCACCATCACGGCCATACCACCATCACACACAATCTCTAGAATCACGAAAGAAATCACTAAAAATTTTACATCAATCAAATCAACATCGGCCTTTACACCACAAAAAATCAAAATGATAGTAGAATGATCGAACATTCAACTTAAATCACTAAAGTTTGAACCCAAATCACTAAAAACGCAAATTACCAAAAGTTCCAAAATCTGAAATTCTGATAGTGTTCGAAGGTATTGGTGCTGACGGTAGTAGAGTGGGTGAAAATGACATGAATGGGCTTTATAAACTCAGATCTTATGGGAGAGGACAAAAAGTAAGATGAATGAGTGAGCGGAGGTGTAAGGTGGTTGGAATTCATGACAAACGTATTTGCAAGTTATTTCTAGAGTGTTTGATGTGTAAAATAACTGCAAGCGCACAGTGTTTAATTGTAGCAATCACGGATCGATCCTCAGAGACTATGAACTTTCAAAACCTCTAATAATTAACTCAGGCGAACTAGACAATAAGATTTGAGATGGGATTTAATTAACCTAATTAACCTAATTAGCAAAGATTATCAAATAATATAGAAAACCTAGGAATCCGAATCCATTAATCAATCGCAATTAATATCAACTCGCCCTAAAATCAATCCTCTTTTCTTCACAAATAAGATATATCAATTAACGAGACAAGCATATATGTAACAACCCTGATTTTTTTCCGGATTTATTATTATTATTATTATTTAAATATTTTATTGATTTTCCATAAAGGAATAAGAAGATTGTGAATATTTACTTTTAATTTGAATGCAGTTATGTGTTTAATTGTTAATAGGTTATTCGGATAGACTGTATTTGGTACTGTCTGTGTTAGTAAAAATGTTTATTTTATTAAAAATTTATATTTTTATCAATAGTGATAAATTGAGTTTGTTTTAAAATTTTATGGATCGAATTGGTATTTTATCCGTGCCCCATTAATATTTGGGTGCATTATTAAAATATTTGAAAATTTTGTATTTTATATTTTTGATCAATCAGGGAAAATTTCGTGTATTTTATTATATTAAAATATATTTTTAGTTGATTTTATTGTGTTTTGATTTATTTTTAATGCATTTAAACACGTTATAATTTTTATTAAATAGGCAAATTATCCCATACGTGTTATGTGACTTCTGTGTAGCATAGAATATTTTATTCTATTTTTCTGTAAATTTTATATTTTTAGAATACAGTTATTTCGCATTTTAATTTCCAGATCCAGCCCCTGTATTGAATTCGAGGCCATGTTTTTGATAAAATTATTTTTATATAATGATAGGATATATAAAAATGCATTATTTTGTAATTTTTGTAATATTCATAATTTTTGGGAAATTTTGATATATATATTACATTTGTTTAAAAATAAAAATTTTACATTTTTATCCCATAAAAATTATTTTTAAGGCATAATAATTTTAATTAGGGGTTAGAAATAGTTTTGGGGTATTAATTTTTGATTAATATAAATAGGAATCAGATTTTTTTTTTTATTAATAATTCATAAAATCAGATTTTTTATATATAAATAAATATAAAAATATATTTTTCTCTCTCATGTTCTTGAGGATCAAATCCAAATTTGAAGGTGTTATTTATATCGGATTTTGGTGTTCTTATGCTCAAATCGAAGCTCTTGATCTCTAGTTTCATAATCTACAATCAATTTCATCAGAGGGTAAATTTTCGATTTTATATCAATTTTCTTTTGAATCTGCAAATTAGGGTTCTTCATAAAATTTGGGGCTTTTCGATTCTTTGATTTTCCGGTTGAATTGATGGTTTTTATAGCTTCATATTGATTCCAGGAGTCCAATCATATGTTCAATTTCATTGTTCTATTGCTAGTTTAATCAATTCGAAAATTAGGGTTCTTGAGCCTAATTTGGGGCTTTTTGATTGAGTGATTTTCCGGTTGTTTTGATGCTTCCAATAGCTTTATATGATGATTTAGAGTCAATTCATGTAGTTAATTGTATCATTCTATAGCCGGATTGTGATATTCAAGTTTGTTAGTTTATGCTCAATTTTCAAATCATTCTTGCAAAGCTTGTGTTGATTGTTTGTATGTAAGGTGTTAGGGGTTAGATTATATGAGTTATAAGCTTCATTTTGTGATGTTAAACATAAAATTTGGTTTCGAATTGTAGAAAAACGTTTTTTGGCCGCAGTTTAGTTTGATTTTGGCCGGATTTTTAGTTTGGTCGAATCTGGGAATGAATGAATGGTATAGTTGTGTTTAGAATTTGATTTGGAGTGTGTTTGGTATTAAAAACGTAACGAATGGTACGTTTTTGACGTCGCCGGAGTTCGCCGGAATTATTTTCCGGTGACCGGAAACTGGGCAACCTCCATTGATGGAGGTGGTGTTCTTGGAGCATTCAAGTGAAGGTGGTGATGAACAGTAACCGTTTGATCTTTAAAATCTGAAAACCAATTTCTGAAAAATGATTTTGGAAAATTATTTTCAAAATTAATTATAAATTCGAATTTTATTTTCAGAAATTCGAAAAATAATTTTAAAAATTCGAAAAATCATTTTTAAATTTAGAAAAATTATTTTTAATTTCGAAAAATAGTTTTAAAATTTTAATAAATTATTTTTTTATTCGAAATTTATTTTATTTGATTATTTTAAATCTATTTAGCTAATATCTTAATTAATTTAAATTGATTGGTTAATTAATAATAATCAATTAATTTAATTAATTAAATATTATTTAAATATGATGAAAAATAATCAAATTTAATTATTTTGGAAAATAAAATAATTTATTTATTTTATAAATATTATTTTACCTTTAATATTTATTTCTTTATTTGAAATAAAATTGTTTTAAAATTCTAAAAATAATCCGGGAGTGATAAAAATATTTTTAAAATTCTTAGATTTATTTTTATGAGTTGATTAATAAATAATTAATTTGAATATTCAATTAATTTAATTTTTAATTGAATTATTCTTATTAATTGCGTATTAATTAAACCGTTTGTTCGTTTTCAACGAGAAAAGTATTTCTGGAATTAGAAAAATGACCCGGTTCTTATAAAAATAGTTTTAAGTTAAAATTCAACTTTTAAATTTGGATCGACTTTTTACCAAACCTTTTTATTGAGTCGGTTATATCCGATAATTAGGGTTTTGACCCGTTTTCTGTTTTAAAAATATTGGATAAAATCTTTTTATGATCTGATCAACGTGCTATGTGATTATGTGATCTACTTATTAGTCTCTTTACGTGCGATGTGAATTATTGAAGTGTTTACTTCGAGGGTTAAGCGTTGTAATTATATTTCTATTTCTTTATCGAGGATTAATTGGTAAGTATTGACTTAGGTTTGTCAGCGGAGATATAATGAAGAGGGTTGGAGATAGATGTGGTATTCTTTGTGGGTTATGAAAAGGTGGAGGTGAATGCAGTATTGTTGGTGGAATTGTTGGGTTACTTGTGAGGTGTTTTAACACCGGGAAAATGTCTATGTTCAAAGAGGATATTTCCAATTATTTTCTCCCGATAGAGATTTTGGTAAGCATGGTTAATATGTTCGAGTTGAGTTTATAAACGTTTATAAAAAGTAGAAATTGACGTTTGAAGACTGAAGTACCAGCTTATGTTTGACTATAGAAGTAGACGCGTGGGCTCGATGTCGACAGATCAGACTCGTGGCAATCGTAAGAGCGTCAAGCCAACGAATGATTAAAACAGAGGACATGATGACGTGAGATAGAAGAAAAAGATAGTTGTATTACTTTGGCGCTACGTAATAGCTAAGGACCAGAGGCAAGTATTTTCTTGATCATCTTAAACACTTTTATTTTATGTTTCATTGATTCATATCATGACAAATAGTTATTGTTCAGAGCTATTTGTGATTCTTAAATATTTTTGTGCGAACAAAGTTACTTGATATTGGTACCCTTGATGTGGGGAATTGTTTAAGATAAACTCTTCATATCCTTATTATCGTAGTAAATAATAGGGATGTGAACTGTATGTGAAACTAAGCATTTCCTGTTGAATTCGGAAATTGCTCTATTGGATTGGAAAATGATAAAGCGTAGGAGGCCATGGTAGCTGCCATGGTCCAGCAATATTTAAGGAGGATATGGTAACCATTCCATCTTCCTATAGGCTAACATTACTTGCCTATTTTGGTACCCTCATGAAATCCGGATTATACACACGGGTATAGCTGTACCAGTGGAGTATAAAGGGTCCCATTGCTTTTGAACCTGATCAGGGGGCAATGGTGTTTCAGTAAAGTGTATCCAATCCATATCGCCCGAATGGCTATTATATATTGTGAGTTGGCAGATGATTCATTTTTATGACATGCCAAATGATTTCAGTTATGATTTGAATTATATCACAGTTGTTGATTCAGTTTCTTTATAAACTGTTTTACATTTCAGTTGATTTTATGCCCCACTTATCCTGGTTTTTGTATCAAAATTTTTATACGCTTGCTGAGCATTTCTTTCGCTCATACTTGCTGTTGTAAATTCTAACATTTCAGTAAAGGTAGTTGGCGAGACTTATCCGCACAGTTCAGAAAAAGAAGAAGCGTGATGCTATTTCGAAGATGGTTTGGCTCAGGATGTCTGGATTTAGTGTAAGATCTATTTTATATAATTGGGTTAATATTTATTATTATTATTATGTAATAGTCTAGTTGTCCTGGCGTACTTCTTATCGAAGTTACACCAGTGATTTAAGATTTGATCAAAGAGAATGTTGTAAAGAAGGATTACTTTTTATTTAATGGAATTTGGATTCTTGTTTCTAGCCCTATAACCTTAAAAGATCTTGGTATGTTTGGGGTCACAGATATATATTCCCAGTGTTGGACAACTGCAAGTGAATGATTATTATTAAACAGATGTTTTATTTTGAGAATTTTCGCGTGACCACCAAATCTTCTGACCCCGGATTTGGGGGCGTTACAGGTTGGTATCAGAGCTGAGGTTATAGTAAACTAGAAACGAGAGTGTGTAGGAGTGTGTATAGCTAAGTAAGGAACGTCAGAGCTCATATAGAGTTCGTGTTGGACTATTGGATATAGTACCAATTAGTAAGTTAAGATTGGAGTACTCGTTTGAGATGGTGGTGCTGAACTGGATAGACCGCCATGCGAATGGAAATGCCTACTGTGGAATCTTCAGAGATTGTTACGAGCTGACGATGACATACGATATCGATATCCTTAACTTGTGGAAAAGATGAAGCTTGGAATCGAATGACAAGCCCTCGAAGAAGCTGACAAGGAAGGCATATGCGAAAACCTTGGCAATACCTTCTCTTCTTGTAAATTATTTTCATATCCCTCCCAAAGAGACATTCTTTAAAAGATATATTTGCTCTTCAAAACAGTGACATTTGACACTTGTGTTCAACCTCCACTCTGGATTTCAATTATTTCAAAGGGTATTATGAAACCTACTTTCAAATTTCTGAGACTTTCAACTTTTTATTCTCCCCAATGGTTAATAATTTTATTTGCAATATAGTACCACTTGTTCGGTACTTTCTTTTTGGTTGTTCATCTTCTCAAAAATAATACCTTTGGAATTTTTTTTCAGTTTTAATCCAAAGTGTGATTCAGAGAATTATTTGTCCGAAAACATCGGTTATTAATTTGATTTGATATTCCTTTCATATTTCTCTACTCCTACTGAGGCGAACAACCCTATTTATAGGGGACACCAGGTATATCTGTCTGTGTGATAGAAGTTGGATGGGACGCCATCACTGGTGTGTTGTGTATTACAAGAAGGCTGATCACCTTTATTTGTAAATGTCGGAGCTAAGACACGCAACGTCGGGTTCATATGATCATATTGATCTCTCAGTTATTCTTTCATTTCAAAGAATATTTGCTTTAAAATTCATAAATTGATAACCAACAATGAGGGACATTTGCTACGATATGAAATCTCTTCTCTTCAAAATTTCATAATTTTTGTCATCACAAAAAGTTTTGAAGGTATGCCAATCAATTGGGAATAAGTTAACCTTGACGGGATGAATTAAGACTTAGCGATGAGATTACAACGAGCAAAAGCAGATCAAGATACGATTAGAATACTAATGGCGGATAATGGAGTCAATTCGTTTTCTCTTTGTCGATTAACGCTACGTTACTGCGGAGTTGGTTCGATTTTATATGGAAGAAAAACAAGTGTGGATGATGAAGGAGTTAAGGAACCCTAGGGATTTCTTTTCCTCAGTGGATTCCGAGGACGGAATCCCTTTAAGGAGGGAAGATTGTAACAACCCCGATTTTTTTCCGGATTTATTATTATTATTATTATTTAAATATTTTATTGATTTTCCATAAAGGAATAAGAAGATTGTGAATATTTACTTTTAATTTGAATGCAGTTATGTGTTTAATTGTTAATAGGTTATTCGGATAGACTGTATTTGGTACTGTCTGTGTTAGTAAAAATGTTTATTTTATTAAAAATTTATATTTTTATCAATAGTGATAAATTGAGTTTGTTTTAAAATTTTATGGATCGAATTGGTATTTTATCCGTGCCCCATTAATATTTGGGTGCATTATTAAAATATTTGAAAATTTTGTATTTTATATTTTTGATCAATCAGGGAAAATTTCGTGTATTTTATTATATTAAAATATATTTTTAGTTGATTTTATTGTGTTTTGATTTATTTTTAATGCATTTAAACACGTTATAATTTTTATTAAATAGGCAAATTATCCCATACGTGTTATGTGACTTCTGTGTAGCATAGAATATTTTATTCTATTTTTCTGTAAATTTTATATTTTTAGAATACAGTTATTTCGCATTTTAATTTCCAGATCCAGCCCCTGTATTGAATTCGAGGCCATGTTTTTGATAAAATTATTTTTATATAATGATAGGATATATAAAAATGCATTATTTTGTAATTTTTGTAATATTCATAATTTTTGGGAAATTTTGATATATATATTACATTTGTTTAAAAATAAAAATTTTACATTTTTATCCCATAAAAATTATTTTTAAGGCATAATAATTTTAATTAGGGGTTAAAAATAGTTTTGGGGTATTAATTTTTGATTAATATAAATAGGAATCAGATTTTTTTTTTATTAATAATTCATAAAATCAGATTTTTTATATATAAATAAATATAAAAATATATTTTTCTCTCTCATGTTCTTGAGGATCAAATCCAAATTTGAAGGTGTTATTTATATCGGATTTTGGTGTTCTTATGCTCAAATCGAAGCTCTTGATCTCTAGTTTCATAATCTACAATCAATTTCATCAGAGGGTAAATTTTCGATTTTATATCAATTTTCTTTTGAATCTGCAAATTAGGGTTCTTCATAAAATTTGGGGCTTTTCGATTCTTTGATTTTCCGGTTGAATTGATGGTTTTTATAGCTTCATATTGATTCCAGGAGTCCAATCATATGTTCAATTTCATTGTTCTATTGCTAGTTTAATCAATTCGAAAATTAGGGTTCTTGAGCCTAATTTGGGGCTTTTTGATTGAGTGATTTTCCGGTTGTTTTGATGCTTCCAATAGCTTTATATGATGATTTAGAGTCGATTCATGTAGTTAATTGTATCATTCTATAGCCGGATTGTGATATTCAAGTTTGTTAGTTTATGCTCAATTTTCAAATCATTCTTGCAAAGCTTGTGTTGATTGTTTGTATGTAAGGTGTTAGGGGTTAGATTATATGAGTTATAAGCTTCATTTTGTGATGTTAAACATAAAATTTGGTTTCGAATTGTAGAAAAACGTTTTTTGGCCGGAGTTTAGTTTGATTTTGGCCGGATTTTTAGTTTGGTCGAATCTGGGAATGAATGAATGGTATAGTTGTGTTTAGAATTTGATTTGGAGTGTGTTTGGTATTAAAAACGTAACGAATGGTACGTTTTTGACGTCGCCGGAGTTCGCCGGAATTATTTTCCGGTGACCGGAAACTGGGCAACCTCCATTGATGGAGGTGGTGTTCTTGGAGCATTCAAGTGAAGGTGGTGATGAACAGTAACCGTTTGATCTTTAAAATCTGAAAACCAATTTCTGAAAAATGATTTTGGAAAATTATTTTCAAAATTAATTATAAATTCGAATTTTATTTTCAGAAATTCGAAAAATAATTTTAAAAATTCGAAAAATCATTTTTAAATTTAGAAAAATTATTTTTAATTTCGAAAAATAGTTTTAAAATTTTAATAAATTATTTTTTTATTCGAAATTTATTTTATTTGATTATTTTAAATCTATTTAGCTAATATCTTAATTAATTTAAATTGATTGGTTAATTAATAATAATCAATTAATTTAATTAATTAAATATTATTTAAATATGATGAAAAATAATCAAATTTAATTATTTTGGAAAATAAAATAATTTATTTATTTTATAAATATTATTTTACCTTTAATATTTATTTCTTTATTTGAAATAAAATTGTTTTAAAATTCTAAAAATAATCCGGGAGTGATAAAAATATTTTTAAAATTCTTAGATTTATTTTTATGAGTTGATTAATAAATAATTAATTTGAATATTCAATTAATTTAATTTTTAATTGAATTATTCTTATTAATTGCGTATTAATTAAACCGTTTGTTCGTTTTCAACGAGAAAAGTATTTCTGGAATTAGAAAAATGACCCGGTTCTTATAAAAATAGTTTTAAGTTAAAATTCAACTTTTAAATTTGGATCGACTTTTTACCAAACCTTTTTATTGAGTCGGTTATATCCGATAATTAGGGTTTTGACCCGTTTTCTGTTTTAAAAATATTGGATAAAATCTTTTTATGATCTGATCAACGTGCTATGTGATTATGTGATCTACTTATTAGTCTCTTTACGTGCGATGTGAATTATCGAAGTGTTTACTTCGAGGGTTAAGCGTTGTAATTATATTTCTATTTCTTTATCGAGGATTAATTGGTAAGTATTGACTTAGGTTTGTCAGCGGAGATATAATGAAGAGGGTTGGAGATAGATGTGGTATTCTTTGTGGGTTATGAAAAGGTGGAGGTGAATGCAGTATTGTTGGTGGAATTGTTGGGTTACTTGTGAGGTGTTTTAACACCGGGAAAATGTCTATGTTCAAAGAGGATATTTCCAATTATTTTCTCCCGATAGAGATTTTGGTAAGCATGGTTAATATGTTCGAGTTGAGTTTATAAACGTTTATAAAAAGTAGAAATTGACGTTTGAAGACTGAAGTACCAGCTTATGTTTGACTATAGAAGTAGACGCGTGGGCTCGATGTCGACAGATCAGACTCGTGGCAATCGTAAGAGCGTCAAGCCAACGAATGATTAAAACAGAGGACATGATGACGTGAGATAGAAGAAAAAGATAGTTGTATTACTTTGGCGCTACGTAATAGCTAAGGACCAGAGGCAAGTATTTTCTTGATCATCTTAAACACTTTTATTTTATGTTTCATTGATTCATATCATGACAAATAGTTATTGTTCAGAGCTATTTGTGATTCTTAAATATTTTTGTGCGAACAAAGTTACTTGATATTGGTACCCTTGATGTGGGGAATTGTTTAAGATAAACTCTTCATATCCTTATTATCGTAGTAAATAATAGGGATGTGAACTGTATATGAAACTAAGCATTTCCTGTTGAATTCGGAAATTGCTCTATTGGATTGGAAAATGATAAAGCGTAGGAGGCCATGGTAGCTGCCATGGTCCAGCAATATTTAAGGAGGATATGGTAACCATTCCATCTTCCTATAGGCTAACATTACTTGCCTATTTTGGTACCCTCATGAAATCCGGATTATACACACGGGTATAGCTGTACCAGTGGAGTATAAAGGGTCCCATTGCTTTTGAACCTGATCAGGGGGCAATGGTGTTTCAGTAAAGTGTATCCAATCCATATCGCCCGAATGGCTATTATATATTGTGAGTTGGCAGATGATTCATTTTTATGACATGCCAAATGATTTCAGTTATGATTTGAATTATATCACAGTTGTTGATTCAGTTTCTTTATAAACTGTTTTACATTTCAGTTGATTTTATGCCCCACTTATCCTGGTTTTTGTATCAAAATTTTTATACGCTTGCTGAGCATTTCTTTCGCTCATACTTGCTGTTGTAAATTCTAACATTTCAGTAAAGGTAGTTGGCGAGACTTATCCGCACAGTTCAGAAAAAGAAGAAGCGTGATGCTATTTCGAAGATGGTTTGGCTCAGGATGTCTGGATTTAGTGTAAGATCTATTTTATATAATTGGGTTAATATTTATTATTATTATTATGTAATAGTCTAGTTGTCCTGGCGTACTTCTTATCGAAGTTACACCAGTGATTTAAGATTTGATCAAAGAGAATGTTGTAAAGAAGGATTACTTTTTATTTAATGGAATTTGGATTCTTGTTTCTAGCCCTATAACCTTAAAAGATCTTGGTATGTTTGGGGTCACAGATATATATTCCCAGTGTTGGACAACTGCAAGTGAATGATTATTATTAAACAGATGTTTTATTTTGAGAATTTTCGCGTGACCACCAAATCTTCTGACCCCGGATTTGGGGGCGTTACAGGTTGGTATCAGAGCTGAGGTTATAGTAAACTAGAAACGAGAGTGTGTAGGAGTGTGTATAGCTAAGTAAGGAACGTCAGAGCTCATATAGAGTTCGTGTTGGACTATTGGATATAGTACCAATTAGTAAGTTAAGATTGGAGTACTCGTTTGAGATGGTGGTGCTGAACTGGATAGACCGCCATGCGAATGGAAATGCCTACTGTGGAATCTTCAGAGATTGTTACGAGCTGACGATGACATACGATATCGATATCCTTAACTTGTGGAAAAGATGAAGCTTGGAATCGAATGACAAGCCCTCGAAGAAGCTGACAAGGAAGGCATATGCGAAAACCTTGGCAATACCTTCTCTTCTTATAAATTATTTTCATATCCCTCCCAAAGAGACATTCTTTAAAAGATATATTTGCTCTTCAAAACAGTGACATTTGACACTTGTGTTCAACCTCCACTCTGGATTTCAATTATTTCAAAGGGTATTATGAAACCTACTTTCAAATTTCTGAGACTTTCAACTTTTTATTCTCCCCAATGGTTAATAATTTTATTTGCAATATAGTACCACTTGTTCGGTACTTTCTTTTTGGTTGTTCATCTTTTCAAAAATAATACCTTTGGAATTTTTTTTCAGTTTTAATCCAAAGTGTGCTTCAGAGAATTATTTGTCCGAAAACATCGGTTATTAATTTGATTTGATATTCCTTTCATATTTCTCTACTCCTACTGAGGCGAACAACCCTATTTATAGGGGACACCAGGTATATCTGTCTGTGTGATAGAAGTTGGATGGGACGCCATCACTGGTGTGTTGTGTATTACAAGAAGGCTGATCACCTTTATTTGTAAATGTCGGAGCTAAGACACGCAACGTCGGGTTCATATGATCATATTGATCTCTCAGTTATTCTTTCATTTCAAAGAATATTTGCTTTAAAATTCATAAATTGATAACCAACAATGAGGGACATTTGCTACGATATGAAATCTCTTCTCTTCAAAATTTCATAATTTTTGTCATCACAAAAAGTTTTGAAGGTATGCCAATCAATTGGGAATAAGTTAACCTTGACGGGATGAATTAAGACTTAGCGATGAGATTACAACGAGCAAAAGCAGATCAAGATACGATTAGAATACTAATGGCGGATAATGGAGTCAATTCGTTTTCTCTTTGTCGATTAACGCTACGTTACTGCGGAGTTGGTTCGATTTTATATGGAAGAAAAACAAGTGTGGATGATGAAGGAGTTAAGGAACCCTAGGGATTTCTTTTCCTCAGTGGATTCCGAGGACGGAATCCCTTTAAGGAGGGAAGATTGTAACAACCCCGATTTTTTTCCGGATTTATTATTATTATTATTATTTAAATATTTTATTGATTTTCCATAAAGGAATAAGAAGATTGTGAATATTTACTTTTAATTTGAATGCAGTTATGTGTTTAATTGTTAATAGGTTATTCGGATAGACTGTATTTGGTACTGTCTGTGTTAGTAAAAATGTTTATTTTATTAAAAATTTATATTTTTATCAATAGTGATAAATTGAGTTTGTTTTAAAATTTTATGGATCGAATTGGTATTTTATCCGTGCCCCATTAATATTTGGGTGCATTATTAAAATATTTGAAAATTTTGTATTTTATATTTTTGATCAATCAGGGAAAATTTCGTGTATTTTATTATATTAAAATATATTTTTAGTTGATTTTATTGTGTTTTGATTTATTTTTAATGCATTTAAACACGTTATAATTTTTATTAAATAGGCAAATTATCCCATACGTGTTATGTGACTTCTGTGTAGCATAGAATATTTTATTCTATTTTTCTGTAAATTTTATATTTTTAGAATACAGTTATTTCGCATTTTAATTTCCAGATCCAGCCCCTGTATTGAATTCGAGGCCGTGTTTTTGATAAAATTATTTTTATATAATGATAGGATATATAAAAATGCATTATTTTGTAATTTTTGTAATATTCATAATTTTTGGGAAATTTTGATATATATATTACATTTGTTTAAAAATAAAAATTTTACATTTTTATCCCATAAAAATTATTTTTAAGGCATAATAATTTTAATTAGGGGTTAAAAATAGTTTTGGGGTATTAATTTTTGATTAATATAAATAGGAATCAGATTTTTTTTTTATTAATAATTCATAAAATCAGATTTTTTATATATAAATAAATATAAAAATATATTTTTCTCTCTCATGTTCTTGAGGATCAAATCCAAATTTGAAGGTGTTATTTATATCGGATTTTGGTGTTCTTATGCTCAAATCGAAGCTCTTGATCTCTAGTTTCATAATCTACAATCAATTTCATCAGAGGGTAAATGTTCGATTTTATATCAATTTTCTTTTGAATCTGCAAATTAGGGTTCTTCATAAAATTTGGGGCTTTTCGATTCTTTGATTTTCCGGTTGAATTGATGGTTTTTATAGCTTCATATTGATTCCAGGAGTCCAATCATATGTTCAATTTCATTGTTCTATTGCTAGTTTAATCAATTCGAAAATTAGGGTTCTTGAGCCTAATTTGGGGCTTTTTGATTGAGTGATTTTCCGGTTGTTTTGATGCTTCCAATAGCTTTATATGATGATTTAGAGTCGATTCATATAGTTAATTGTATCCTTCTATAGCCGGATTGTGATATTCAAGTTTGTTAGTTTATGCTCAATTTTCAAATCATTCTTGCAAAGCTTGTGTTGATTGTTTGTATGTAAGGTGTTAGGGGTTAGATTATATGAGTTATAAGCTTCGTTTTGTGATGTTAAACATAAAATTTGGTTTCGAATTGTAGAAAAACGTTTTTTGGCCGGAGTTTAGTTTGATTTTGGCCGGATTTTTAGTTTGGTCGAATCTGGGAATGAATGAATGGTATAGTTGTGTTTAGAATTTGATTTGGAGTGTGTTTGGTATTAAAAACGTAACGAATGGTACGTTTTTGACGTCGCCGGAGTTCGCCGGAATTATTTTCCGGTGACCGGAAACTGGGCAACCTCCATTGATGGAGGTGGTGTTCTTGGAGCATTCAAGTGAAGGTGGTGATGAACAGTAACCGTTTGATCTTTAAAATCTGAAAACCAATTTCTGAAAAATGATTTTGGAAAATTATTTTCAAAATTAATTATAAATTCGAATTTTATTTTCAGAAATTCGAAAAATAATTTTAAAAATTCGAAAAATCATTTTTAAATTTAGAAAAATTATTTTTAATTTCGAAAAATAGTTTTAAAATTTTAATAAATTATTTTTTTATTCGAAATTTATTTTATTTGATTATTTTAAATCTATTTAGCTAATATCTTAATTAATTTAAATTGATTGGTTAATTAATAATAATCAATTAATTTAATTAATTAAATATTATTTAAATATGATGAAAAATAATCAAATTTAATTATTTTGGAAAATAAAATAATTTATTTATTTTATAAATATTATTTTACCTTTAATATTTATTTCTTTATTTGAAATAAAATTGTTTTAAAATTCTAAAAATAATCCGGGAGTGATAAAAATATTTTTAAAATTCTTAGATTTATTTTTATGAGTTGATTAATAAATAATTAATTTGAATATTCAATTAATTTAATTTTTAATTGAATTATTCTTATTAATTGCGTATTAATTAAACCGTTTGTTCGTTTTCAACGAGAAAAGTATTTATGGAATTAGAAAAATGACCCGGTTCTTATAAAAATAGTTTTAAGTTAAAATTCAACTTTTAAATTTGGATCGACTTTTTACCAAACCTTTTTATTGAGTCGGTTATATCCGATAATTAGGGTTTTGACCCGTTTTCTGTTTTAAAAATATTGGATAAAATCTTTTTATGATCTGATCAACGTGCTATGTGATTATGTGATCTACTTATTAGTCTCTTTACGTGCGATGTGAATTATCGAAGTGTTTACTTCGAGGGTTAAGCGTTGTAATTATATTTCTATTTCTTTATCGAGGATTAATTGGTAAGTATTGACTTAGGTTTGTCAGCGGAGATATAATGAAGAGGGTTGGAGATAGATGTGGTATTCTTTGTGGGTTATGAAAAGGTGGAGGTGAATGCAGTATTGTTGGTGGAATTGTTGGGTTACTTGTGAGGTGTTTTAACACCGGGAAAATGTCTATGTTCAAAGAGGATATTTCCAATTATTTTCTCCCGATAGAGATTTTGGTAAGCATGGTTAATATGTTCGAGTTGAGTTTATAAACGTTTATAAAAAGTAGAAATTGACGTTTGAAGACTGAAGTACCAGCTTATGTTTGA
Organism: Saposhnikovia divaricata; assembly: GCA_036435485.1. NCBI lineage: Eukaryota > Viridiplantae > Streptophyta > Magnoliopsida > Apiales > Apiaceae > Saposhnikovia > Saposhnikovia divaricata. The sequence goes on from JAZHRN010000131.1 coordinate 22,883,988, forward strand.
CTATAGAAGTAGACGCGTGGGCTCGATGTCGACAGATCAGACTCGTGGCAATCGTAAGAGCGTCAAGCCAACGAATGATTAAAACAGAGGACATGATGACGTGAGATAGAAGAAAAAGATAGTTGTATTACTTTGGCGCTACGTAATAGCTAAGGACCAGAGGCAAGTATTTTCTTGATCATCTTAAACACTTTTATTTTATGTTTCATTGATTCATATCATGACAAATAGTTATTGTTCAGAGCTATTTGTGATTCTTAAATATTTTTGTGCGAACAAAGTTACTTGATATTGGTACCCTTGATGTGGGGAATTGTTTAAGATAAACTCTTCATATCCTTATTATCGTAGTAAATAATAGGGATGTGAACTGTATGTGAAACTAAGCATTTCCTGTTGAATTCGGAAATTGCTCTATTGGATTGGAAAATGATAAAGCGTAGGAGGCCATGGTAGCTGCCATGGTCCAGCAATATTTAAGGAGGATATGGTAACCATTCCATCTTCCTATAGGCTAACATTACTTGCCTATTTTGGTACCCTCATGAAATCCGGATTATACACACGGGTATAGCTGTACCAGTGGAGTATAAAGGGTCCCATTGCTTTTGAACCTGATCAGGGGGCAATGGTGTTTCAGTAAAGTGTATCCAATCCATATCGCCCGAATGGCTATTATATATTGTGAGTTGGCAGATGATTCATTTTTATGACATGCCAAATGATTTCAGTTATGATTTGAATTATATCACAGTTGTTGATTCAGTTTCTTTATAAACTGTTTTACATTTCAGTTGATTTTATGCCCCACTTATCCTGGTTTTTGTATCAAAATTTTTATACGCTTGCTGAGCATTTCTTTCGCTCATACTTGCTGTTGTAAATTCTAACATTTCAGTAAATGTAGTTGGCGAGACTTATCCGCACAGTTCAGAAAAAGAAGAAGCGTGATGCTATTTCGAAGATGGTTTGGCTCAGGATGTCTGGATTTAGTGTAAGATCTATTTTATATAATTGGGTTAATATTTATTATTATTATTATGTAATAGTCTAGTTGTCCTGGCGTACTTCTTATCGAAGTTACACCAGTGATTTAAGATTTGATCAAAGAGAATGTTGTAAAGAAGGATTACTTTTTATTTAATGGAATTTGGATTCTTGTTTCTAGCCCTATAACCTTAAAAGATCTTGGTATGTTTGGGGTCACAGATATATATTCCCAGTGTTGGACAACTGCAAGTGAATGATTATTATTAAACAGATGTTTTATTTTGAGAATTTTCGCGTGACCACCAAATCTTCTGACCCCGGATTTGGGGGCGTTACAATATACTATGAAACTTGTTATCTAACAATAACCTATTAAAACTTCAAGGAGCAAGCATAGGCTATGAAAAACAAATCCGATAACAATAATATATCAAAATCACTTTGTTAATCGAACAATTAAGCACCAAGAAAAATTATGAGAATCAATTAATAGAAACAAAAAGAAATCAAGAGCAATTAAATTAACTTCATCTTCATCCTAGGAGAAGAAAATTAGCTAGACATAACAATAATATAAACGAAACAATTATATTTAAAACATGTAATTACCATGACTAAATTAAGTAATATAAACTAATAAAATCAAATTACTGTAAACGAATGGACAACTACAAAGTATATTAACTAGTACGTGTATGTGTGTGAATGGCGTGGCAATAAGTAACGCATGAAAGAAATAAAAAAAACAATTAAAGCAAACAGCGAGGAGCACCAAGCACATATATTAACTTGATATAAAAATCTGGAAAACAATAACAAGAGTATAGAGGGAATAAAACAAATAACTATATAATTCTAGGTGTCTAACTTGGTGTCTAAATACAAGAGATAAGGCCATATATAGGGGAAAATATTTGGTTTGGCTCCTTTGATTACAATCCAATCTTGAATATAATTTCTTCAATTTCCTTTTCTTCTCGGATAAGTATTCGATTTTTCCTCCAATTTCCTTGACTTCAAGTATTTTTCACCTCCTTTCCCTTTTTGCACCTTTTCCTGCTTGAAATCTGTTTTTATTTATTTTCCAACAAAACAAAATAAAACAATTTATTAATTAATAAAATTACGAAAACGGACATAAAATAGGTATTAAAAATATAATTAATTATGGACCTATCAGTGTTGGTCGATTTGGTGACACAAAAGAATTGTTCAGTGACAATGGTTTATAGATGTATACAGACAACGTACAAGTGGGAAAAAGGTGGTGATAACGTTAGTGTATTGTTGAAGTTGGTATAAAAAATTGTCAAAAATTGTAGAGGAAGAAGGGTAAAGTTGGAGATTTAGATTACATTTGGATGTGCACCACCACTGACACACCAAAATCTAAGCAGGATCAATGAAAATTCAACTTGAATCATCAATGTTTGAACGAGAATAATTCTAAAAGTTTTGAGCAAATTATCAAAAAAATTAAGATCAGAAATTTTGATAGTATTCGAAGGTGTTTGATAAGTGGATTTTATATCCACTTGGATCGCTTCAATTCGGCTTAAATTGATTCACTTGGCCTCAAGTTTATTGTAGTTTTGATGTATTTTGCTTAGTTGTTCAGACTTACAAGAATGTCGATTATGGGTGATGCTTCTATCGTGTTTGGAGGATTAATTGATTAAAATTCGGATTTCCCGGGAAGGTTGCGCAGTCTTCATTGTTTTGGCCATATCTGGAGTTCTAGAAGTCCGTTTTCAGCGATCTTACAGCTCACGAGAAGCTTGAGAGATTTTCTACAACCTGGGATAGATAGCAGGTGCAGGGAGCGTGTAGTTAAAATTTGCGCACGTGTTCTTTGTGAAGCAAGGCTGGAAGATTACTGTTTTGCCCTTTTTTCTAATTCTAATTGTATTTTGGGCAGTTTTTTGTACCTTAATCGAATTCTAATTGTAATAAAAGGTAATTTCTTACTGTGCAAGACTTTTAGAGTCTATTTAAACACATCCTACCATGTAATTTCTATCAGATTTTTATTATTGTAACGTAGAACTGCAAGAGAGAAAAGTGGAGAAGGATTCAAGCTCGGTGACAAGCAAAGATCTAGATCTACTTCATCTTTTGTATACTTCGGATTATAGATTTGTTCTCTCAACTCTTGTTTTTATTAATATTATTGCTTCTTTCTTTCATATCTTGTTAATTATCATGTTTTCATCAATTCCCATGACGATGAACGGTTCAATTATGGGCTAATCGTTGTCATGGGATTCTAACAGATTTATCTATGTAGCTTAGTAGTTTGATTGCCTTAAAGATATGTGTGTGGTGAATTCTTGATATCCTCGTATGGTTAATCTTAATGCTTTTAGATGCGTCGCGAACATCTAAATTGAATTGTTAATCTCTTGTGAAGTGAAAGTGGATCTTGAGATTTAGAACTTGTCATGCTAGCATAGGATCATGATTGTTTTTCAACATGATTTGTAGTGTAAGATGAAAATACTTATATTGCCCTATGTGATCAATTTGGATAACTTGTTCTTCAACCATTATGTTTTCAAATTCTATAGACATATAGGGTCTAAGCATAATTGGTGTCTATTCATCTTCTATCTCTTTTGTGGATGTATGGATAGTTTGGTATACGTATGCTGACAGGTACCGTGTACTTATTTCGTGTTGTCCGATCAGATATTAAACCCATCACATGCATTGATTAAAGGCATCAGCTCTAAGGGAAGTAGATAATGAAGTTAGAGTCCCATGTTTATTCTCATATAAGAAATCAATTTTAAATCTCGTAGTTCAGTAATCCTTAGATTAATTATTTGCATCTTAGTTTAATTTAGATAATTAAAACCAATATTTGTTTATTGTCTTAGCAGTGAATTAAAGCCATACATTATTGAATAGGTGCATTAACTAAATAGAACCATAACCAGATCTCTGTGGAACGAACTTTAATTGTATTACTTGTGACCACGTATACTTGCGTGATATTGTGTTAACAGTGTTAGTGATGGCATTAACGGTGGTATAGTGGGTGAAAATGTCACTAGCGGGCATTTGTAAAATAATTTCTATTATGAAATGATGAAAATTGGATGAAAAAGCTATCGAATTGTGTTGTCGAGAATGTGACAAAAGTGTTCGTAAATTATTACTAGAGTAATGATCGATTTAGTGACATGAACGAATGACTGAGTGAGGATGTTGTATTTATGCACACATTATACATTTGAGCATGAGATTAGTTCTCATTTCTCATTATAGTATAAGCTATCATGTGAGCACTTATCTATGAATGTCTACACGTGAATCTACTAATTCAAGGATAGATTTTTCAAAGTAGTTACTGTTCTGTCTTTCTAAGTTACATTTTCATAATTATTTATGAAAAATCATATGAATTCCTAAGTGTAAGTAAAATTTTACGATCATATGAAATTCTTAACTAAATTTTTTACGATCATATATGAAATCAATCTTCATGTATAATATTTAAAAAATGAAACATATTTTTAATATTTGAAAAATAATGTATTTTTTGTAATATTTTTTTAAAAAAATTGTGAAATATATCACATTTTTATGTATTATATTTCAAAAATTATGAATCATCTATCTTAATAATCAAAACAATTAAAATAGATGAATTTAAATGTTGCCCGTGCTTCGCACGGGCTATCATGCTAGTATATATATATATATATATATATGAGTTGCACTCCATAACAAACCTCTTATATAACAAACAATAAAAAACGCCTCATATCTAATCTAATATAAGAGTTTCGTCATGGCACCCAATACAAAAAGTTGTTATTTTTTTTACCATCTATCCATCTAGCATTTTTTTTTTTAAAAATTTACTATTCATGATGACGTCAGCATGACGTCATCATGAACAATAAATTTTTTTTATTGTTTTTTGCTGGATGGATAGAGAGTAAAAAAATAACAACTTTTTGTATTGGGTGCCCCTGACGGGGCCATTGGATCTATTAGATCTAAGGTGCTCTTTATTGTTTGTTATATAAGAGTGTTTTGTCTGGAGCAATGACCTATATATATATATATATATATATATATATTACTTCATGACTGAAATTAACTAAAATTATACATATTGCTCCTAATTTTTTCAATATATATTTCCATGAAAAAGATTTATTAATTCTAATTCATACTCGATGGTTAAAATTCGAGAATAAGATGAGTTTTCAGAGAGGAAAAAATAGTCAATCTTATACAAAATTGAGTATATATAGATTATATAATTAGATGAATTAGTGAATTTTAGTTTTTAATTAAATAATTAAGTTATAATATCAATTGGTTCAATTTTTCTTGGACTTTTTTCAAAAATCCAATGTTCAAACCTTTTTTTTTTTTCAAATATACCGTGCAAACCCATATGTAATTTATTATGCAAATGTTTTCGACATGTTGTCCCTCATATACAACTTTAAACGTATTTTTAAATAACAGTTTGAAAATATAGATATTTTTTTAAAATTTTCCATCATTTTCTATTTTTTTGGACTTTTTAAGTTGGATGTTCAGTTTGATCCGAGTTAGGCTAAAACCGGGTTATTATCCGAATAATGAAAAATAAACTTAGAAATGGGTCTAAATCCAAAGTACTCGATCGAGTTATCTACCGAGTCAATTGAATTTTTGAACATTGATTTTTCGTTACTAGCAATATGCTTCAAATAATTAAGGGTTAATAATAGGCTATTTCATCACTGAAGTTAACACTAACTTACAAGCGACATGCCGAATTCAAAAACCTTACAATGAACTAACTAAGCATTTTAAACATTCTTTACAGGTTTGTTTTATTAAATTGGGGTTAAATTTAATCCGAATTATATCCATCGTCATCTCTGTCATCGTTGTCACCATATTTTATATAACGGTTATCTTTAAAATCTCCTTTCTAATCGTCATCGGTTTGACACAATATCTTTCACAAATCCACTATAAACAAATGTCATCTTCGACGTACATTCGTCTTATTATCATCTTTATTATCAAGTTTTATTTTTTTCCATACTCAAGAATTCTCGTATATTTTTCTTCACGCGCAATTTTTTTTCTCACATCCACAAACTCTTGCAAGATATTTTTTCCCCTCTCACCCGTGAATTCTCGCATTATTTATTTTTCTTCTCTCACCCACGACCTTTCGCAAGATTTTTTTCCCTCACATCCACAAACTCTAGTAGATTTTTTTTCCTCACACTTACAAATTCTAGTAGACCTTTTTCTTGTTCTCTTGATAATTAATCTAGACTTTTGATACTATGATAAAATATTCTCGCAATTTTCTTCCAATTTATAGTTGGAGACATAAATTTCAAATTTATTACAATATCCGACTTATTTATATAGACAATCCATAATCAACAATAATGGAAATTAATATATAAATGAACTCTTCCTATTTCATTAATAATAATATTAAAGGTAAGAGTTTACCAAAATTAGGAAAAAAATTCATCCGCTCCTATCAACAAATCACTCACTTGAATCCAAAATAAAACAAAAATACAGTAGAACCTCAATAAATGAATATTCGATAAACGAATAATCTCATCAAATAAATAATTTTTTCCGATCCCAACATAATAGCGATAATGTATTTTTGATTTTGATATATGAATAATCTCGATTAATGAATAAAATTTCTCGATCTCAAACGTATTCATTTATCGAGATTTAACTATATAAGAAATCATGACGTGTGCAAGAGAAAAAAATCATGAGAACGAGAAGACAATTTGAGAAATTATTTTATCAACACATGTAACACAAATTAACGTATTCGGTCAAACATTTTTAAAGGTCATGAAATTTTATAAATGTTCTATACTAAAAATGTAAATTACAATTAATTTACTAATATGTTTATAATTTTTTTGGGAAATTATTAAAAAGTTCCATGTTTTCAATTTTTTTTTCAAAATAAGATAAAAATTATAAATGAAGTTGCAAAATAGGTCGAAATCAATTGCAGATTGCAATGCATCTCTTGTTACAAATGTATTTACACCGTAATATTTTCTTTTATAATATGAGTATTTTTGAAAATAAAACCAATTTTTTTTTTTTAAACTTGGTAGATCATTTGCAAGTTAATATCTACTTTGACGAGGAAATTACTTATGATGGGTAACTATACTAATCTATACTAATAATATAATCTATACTATTATATTAAAGCCAAAAAATTGAAAATTTGTCAGTTTAGTTATTCTAATTATTAAAATAAATAATGACATAATATAATTAATAGTTATTAACCATTGTCATTTTCACATTTACTTTTGGTTGAAGATATTACCTTTTATAACAGCGTACCATATCTTCAAATTATTAATATTTCCTTTCTAATTAAAATACGTTGCCTTTTTTTTAATTTAAAACTAATCTTACAATCATTAATATATACCCAAAAATAACACACCATATTTTCAATTATTAATAAAATATATTAAAAATCCCTATAACGTTGTTTATAATAAGGAAACATTAGTATAATCCGTAAATATGAATATATTAAATTATATTAAATTAAAATTATAACAATTAAAAAAATAATAATTATATAAAAACATAATTGTAATATTAAATAAAATTTAATAAATACCTAAAATATCATATCTATCATCAATTTAAAAGACGTTTACTTTTAATTGAATATATTACCCTTTATACACACCTAATATATCATATCGTCCAATCATTAATATTTATTTTCTAATTAAAACACCTCACCTTTTTAATTTAAAACATAATTTTGCAATCATAATCTTCCAATCATTAATATTTTTTTTTCTGATTAAAACATGTTACCTTTTAATTTAAAACATAATCTTACAATTATTATTATATACCCAAAAACATCACATCATATATACTATTATACTAATATATTAAAGTCGAAAGATTGAAAATTCTTAATATTTTTAATCATTAATATTTCTTTTCTAATTAAAACACCATACCTTTTAATTTAAAATATAATTTTGCAATCATAATCTTTCAATCATTAGTATTTCTTTTCTAATTAAAACATGTTACCTTTTAATTTAAAACATAATCTTACAATTATTATTATATACCCAAACACATCACATCATATATACTATTATACTAATATATTAAAGCCGAAAGATTGAAAATTTGTCGGTTTGGTTTTCGTTTTGGTTATCCTAATTAAAAAATTAATAAATAAAATAATGAATGGTAAGTAAACGATTGCCTTTTCTAATTAAAATATGTTATTATTTAATTAGTAGATATTATTTTTATAAACACCAAAAAATATCAAATGTACCGTATCTTCCAATCATTAATATTTGTTTTATACTTAAAATAAGTTACCTTTTAAGCCGATTGTCTTTCTCAATTAATATACGTTATTTTTTAATTAAAAATTATTATCTTTTATAAACACCTAAAAATATCAATTGAACTATATCTTTTAATCATTAATATTTCTTTTATAATTAAAATCAGTTACCTTTTACTTTACCCAAAAATATCACATTATATCTTCCAATAATTAATAAAATATTTTAAAATCGTATATACGTTTATAATAAAGAAACATGAGTATAGTTATTTATATTTTGATTCAACAATTCACCATACAACAAATAATGATCATTAAATTTTAATAATTATAACATAAAATAAAATTGTAACATATTAAAAAGCCCGTGCATCGCACGGGTTGTACGCTAGTAATATATAATAAGCAAACTAGGGTATAATTTGGTTATTTGGTTCAACCATTTAAAAGAATAGTGACCGTTAGATATTTAGTAAATATATGATAACCGTTAGATCTAAGAATAAAGAATATTTTATATTTAAATCATTTTTCTAAAGATCCAAGGTTCGAATCCCGTCAACATCAAATTTACATTAAGATTTTATATTATTAGTTCTAAATAATACATATCATTTATTAAATAGCTACTATTATTACTAATAATTTTATTAATTAATATTACAAAGTTAAATTATATCCATAATAAATTGTTATATTTTATTTTGTTTAATCATATAATTTTATTTTTTTATTACCTACTTATGCGTAGGCGTGATGTGAGGGCGTGCGTGGACTGCAAGGCGTTCCGGAGTGAGGCGTGTGCTTCCCAGCACCGTCTGTTGGCCATGGATCTATCCATGGGGGGTCGAGTTGTTCGCAGGACGAGAGAGTCTAGACCAAGAATCCTTTGGAAAGATTTGAAGGGCGAGAAGGCGGCCAAATTCAGGGAGTCTCTGCTCAACGAAGGTTGTTTTGCGCGTAGTGGAGATGCTAACTTTAGGTGGACCAACATGACGAAGGCTATTCGGTGTGTGGGCGAGAAGGTGGTTGGGGTTTCCTCAGGAAAGTTCAGTGGTCATAAGGAGTCGTGGTGGTGGAACGAAGAGGTGCAAAAGAAAGTAAAGGATAAACTTGCGCTCTTCAAAGAGCTTTGGTCGATTTGTACAGGGGCGGAGAGGATTAGGAAGATGGAAGAGTACAAGGTGGCGAAACGAGAGGCAAAAAGGCTGTGGCGAAAGCCAAGGGTGAAACATATGAGGGGCTGTACAAGCGCCTAAATATCAAGGAAGGAGCGAACGCTATCTTTAAACTAGCTAAAGCTAGGGAGAGAGGGCGGCGAGACCTGGGCTCCGTTAAGTTTGTTAAAGATGATTCAGGCCGAGTGTTAGTGAATGAAGATGCTATTAAATAGAGATGGAGTTCGTATTTTCATAATCTTTTCAATGAGGCTAGGAGGAGTGGTATCGGCGCGGAACAAGAGGTCTCTCTTCCGTCGGTGCTCTCTTTCAGTTCCTGTGAGCGTATCAGCAAGGATGAAGTCAAGGGTGCCCTTCAAAAGATGGCTAGAGGGAAAACAGTTGGTCCGGATCAGATCCCAATCGAGGTGTGGCTTTGTCTTGGTGAGGTTGGCGTTCAATGGCTAGCAGATCTGTTCAATGTTCTCCTCCTAGGTGCTAAGATGCCAGCTGAATGGAGGCGTAGTTTTGTGGTACCTTTTTTCAAGAACAAAGGCGATGCCCAGAGTTGTAGTAACTATCGGGGTATTAAATTACTAAGTCATACTATGAAACTTTGGGAGAGAGTGGTTGAATGTCGGATTAGAAGAGAAGTTGAAATCTCAAAGAATCAATTTGGTTTTATGCCTGGGAGATCGACGACCGAGGACATTCATCTCGTCGGACGCCTTATGGAGAAGTTTAGGGATCGTCGCAAAGACCTTCATATGGTGTTCATTGATCTTGAGAAGGCTTATGATAGCATCCCCCGAGAAGCTATTTGGAAAAGCCTTGAGGAGAGGAGAGTATCGTCATCGTACGTTAGGGCGATTCAAGACATGTACTCCGAAGCTAGTTCCTGCGTCCGGACCCCAGTTGGTGACTCCCGTTTCTTCCCTGTTGAGATTGGGCTACACCAGGGGTCGGTCCTAAGTCCTCTTCTTTTCGCCCTTATCCTAGATGTCATGTCGCAAGAGATCCAAGATGTCGTCCCTTGGTGCATGATCTTTGCTGATATATCGTGTTAATGGCGGAGTCGAGGGGGGAGGTAAACGAGAAGTTGGAGTTATGGAGATCTACTTTGGAGCCTCAAGGCTTGCGCGTGAGCCGGTCTAAAACCAAGTATCTTTGGTGTAACTTTAGCGATGATGCCAACGAGGAAGGGGTGGAGGTTAAGATTGAAGATCAGATCGTCCCTCGCACGGATAAGTTCAAGTACTTGGGTTCGATCATCCAGCAGGAAGGTGAGATTGCAGACGATGTCACGCATCGTATCAAGGCTGGGTGGCTAAGGTGGAGGGCAGCGTCAGGGGTGATGTGCGACAAGAAAGTCCCGTTAAAGTTGAAAGGAAAATTCTATAGAGCGGCTATCCGTCCTGCGATGTTATATGGTTCAAAGTGTTGGGCAGCGAAGAAGGCCCTCGAGAGCAAGTTGGAAGCGGCTGAAATGAGGATGTTGCGGTGGTCTTGTGGGCGCACGATGTTGGATAGAATACCGAATGTGGTTTTTAAGAGTGTGCTTGAGGTGTCGCCTTTTTCTGCGAAAGTTAGGGAAGGGAGGTTGAGATGGTTCGGCCACGTGCGTATGAGGCTAGTTGAAGCCCCAGTGAGGAGGGTCGAGAGTCTTTCGGTGATTGGGGCGAGGAGGAGAGGCGGACCGAGGAGGTCGTGGGAAGAGCAACTTAGGTTGGATTTGAAGGCCTTAAACTTAACTGAGACCATGATCACTGATAGGTGTTCTTGGAGGCGTCAGACCAGAGTGGTGGATTCTCTCTTAGGGAGCGGCTCTGTTGTTGAGAGACTCAGAGTTGGGTTGTCTCGGTTAGCTTTATCCTAGAAGTTCGGCTTTTTCGTGCTCTCTTTCCGCTTTATATTGTCTTCTGTTTTCTGGTTTTGCAGTTACAGGGAGCTTGGCCAGGTGTCTTCTTAGATCTGAGTGCTTTTTAGAGCGGAGTAGTCAATCTCCTAGTAGGTAAGCCCCATGTGTACAAAGCCATGGGCTCAGGTATAGCTGCGATCTTATCCAAAATTTTTGAAGCCTTTGTAAATATCACGCACTATTTTTCTGCTGTGCACTAAGCTGGGGGTCTTCACGGAAACAGCCTCCCTACCGTAAATGGTAGGGGCATGGTCTGCGTACATCTCACCCTCCCCAGACCCTATTTTGTGCGGGACATACTGGGTATGTTTGATTTGGTTTGGTTTTTTATATAATTTTAAAAATATTTAAAAGTAATCTATATTTGCAAAAATTATAAGCTAGTAATGGGTATAAGAGGAAATATATCATGTAATTAATATTTTCTTAAAATACGTAATTTTTTAAATGAGAATGTATTGTGGGACGCTGGAACCTGGAAGTAACCCAAATGGAATGTCACTTTTACTGTACTACACCATAAACCATGTAGTAACAAAAATTGAAACTACACCGCTCAACAACCACCCAAAAAATAAAATAAAATCAATGCCAGTTCTTTTCATCACCAAAGCTCTTCTCTTCCGCACTCCCCACCCAAGGTCATTTTCGTCAATACCAAAAATGACCAACACCAGTTCAGTAAGCTCCGTCACTCCTCGTCTAAGAGGCGTGGTGTTCGACATGGACGGAACCCTAACGGTCCCCGTCATCGATTTCCAAGCCATGTACAGAAAAGTGTTAGGACAAGACATGTACGAATCTATTAAACTCAAAAGTCCATCGGGGATAGACATATTACATCATATTGAAACATTGGAAGCTGATAAGCAACAGAGAGCTTATCAAATTATTGCTGATTTTGAGCGTCAAGGTCTCGAACGCCTTCAAATCATGCCTGGTTAGCCTTTTTTTCGTTATATATACTAGCTTAGCTTATAAGCCGTGCAATGTACGGTTTATTTTTATAATCCGTTTCGTTACTAATTTCCAGCCTGAAGGTTCTGGGATGCTTCAATTTTGTAATTTTACAGAATGTATATTTCTTCGGTAGTTATGATGTTTATTGTACTTTAGGAAATGTACATTGTAGGTATATTTTTCAATTCGAATAGTTCTTGTATGCATTGTAAAATTGTGTATTGTGCTTGGAATATTTCATTGCACTGTTTAGGTGTTATTTGGATAGTAGAGTAAGTGGCTATATGCTCAATTATGTTTAGTAGATCACCGGAATTTTAGTCTGATGCAAGGAATGGCTGTGTGAGCAAACTATTTTGGTTAGGAAAAATGAAGGAGTGTTGTAATTTAAGTATGAGAAAAAGGAACCTGAGATGTGAATAAAATCCATGTGTTTTTGATACAACCAACTTTTTGATATTACGACAATTTACTGTAGTATTCTTGCAGTAATTTTAATTTAATTATTACAACAAATTATTGTAGTATTCTTGCTGTAATTGTAATTTAAAAATTACGACAAATTAATGTAGCCTGCGAGCTTTATTGGGTTAAAACGGAAGAAATTACTTTAGGAATCGTGTGTCATATCTATGTGTTCAACATTGGGCATTGGTGCTACTGTATGTGGGTATATTGGTGTAGAAAGATTATGAATCAATTGTGACTGATGACTTAAGAGCAAGTTCAATGCTAAAGCTAAAATGGCTAGAGGTATTGCTATAATTTGAGACTAAAAAGTGATTTTTGGTGTTAAAATACAAATAGTGCTCCAAAGCACAGTTCTAAATAGGACCAACTACATTCAAATTAGCATTTTAAAGTGTATTTTAACATTTTTTGATAATGAATAGAATTATGTAGTTGGTTGGAGATGATGTGGCAAGGATGGCTATAGCCATTTTTAGTCCTAAATATAGGACCAACTATCCATTTATGCTATTATAGGACTAAGTATAACTGTATAACTATGCATTGGAGTGATGATTTTGCAAACTTAGTTCTATATTATAGCTATAGGACTAAACATAGCTACGCATTGGACTTGCTCTAAGAAAGATGTGGCTATCTATTGACCCATAATTTGTTATTCTGTCTTGAGCAATTCTATGTAGTACGTACATATTAATATGCAATGACCAAGCCGAAAACATTTTGCTGAGTTTTATATATCTTAATGGAAACTGAAGCTTTATTTACCATTAGAGCAGAATAGCTGCATTTCGAAGCTCTCTTCTTGTTCATCAAAATTTTTCTGAACAGGTCACTATATTAGGGCAAATATCAAAAATCTCTTAAGTCTATTATTAGGACAGTATCAGAACTTTTCTTTAGATGTTGTTTTAGACTATTAAAGAATTAACTCTTTAACAGTTTGATTTGGATCCAGGTTCATCAGAACTTTGTGGATTTCTTGACTCGAAAAAAATCAGGTGAACGTATCCTCAAACACTCGTAGTTCCCAAGCATTCGTTGAATACATTACTTCACTAGTTCACTTAGATCCCTTCTCCTATATAAAGCCCTTGTTGACTGCATCTTGAGCTCCCCTAGATATCTCATGATACCTTGTCATAATAGTGGTAAGTTGTTGCTTGTCATCCAGTTTTTTAAAAAGGTGACTTAGAATTAAAAGAAATATCACTACGACTATTGTATTTTGCATATACAAACTTTGACAGAGCCTCCGGAGATGGATGTGATAGGGCCCAACTGTCTGCGAGTAGTTAACACTAAACAATGACCTCCAAAACTGGAGGCAAGGTACTGCCAAACTGTCTTCAAAATGATAGAATTATCATGGTAGTCTGCCTTACCAATCCCCATCTATCTATTTTGGGATTGCTGATCTGAAGCTTGGAAATGTTCTTGGCTACTCTTCTGTAGCCATTTGGAAAATTAGATTGCTGGTTTTTTCCCTAGTAAATGGAATTTTCCTTGATAGATAATTTTCATAAGGAAAATCTCTTATAGAGCGAGCTAATCTCAGACAGTTTTGTTGGTTGATAGTGTCTTTCGGGCTGATCATCTTTTAGTTTAAATTGCGCTTAGGACTTTAAGATGATTGGATGTAATGTCTTGAGCATAATATATGTTTGCAGACTTAACATTGGTAATTAGCTGATCCGACTGGTTTCATATTGTTTATGCTAGTCCTCATGGACAGTATTTCGTGGTTGTTTGTTGCTAAGTTTCTCATTAAGTGATTGATTATTGTTTTATTGGTTGCAGTCCTGGCATATCTAATATTGTCCCCACTTCTCTTCATTTCCACATGCCTAAGTTGCATCAGTCTCTTGTTGCTTGTATTTGTCAAGTTCTTGAACTTATTTTATATTCATATTTCATTTTATAACACATCATCTTCTTTTTGTGAAATCGTTAAGTGATTTTAACATGTTTTATACTTTTTTCTCAGAAGGGGATTAATTACTCGCAATGTGAAATCAGCAGTTGATTTGTTTCACCAACGATTTGGGGTAAATTTCAGAATTTGATGATTTATCATTTAATGAATTTAATCCAATCTATCATCTGCTTTCTTACGTAAGTAGGCGTTGTTTTGATATGCTTGTTTCATGCAGTTTCTTTTTGTTTTGTAACTTGCATCTATTTGCACCAAAGTTTATTCCTCAGAAAGTACTCCACCACTTTTCATTTTGGTACTACTCTATTACTCTGATTTCTGTTTCAGCTGCCTCCAATATAATAGGTGTAGAGAATAAAACGTCTATAATTTCAGACTTCTGTACAAAATCATGTTTGATTGGAGTATTATGTCTAATTTTTGCTATGATATCTTATCCAGTATACCTGTTTAATTAAATAATAACAAAGATAGTTGTCTGAACTTCATAAGTGTGTATTATCTGAAACCTAAACTATTGAAATATCAGAAAATTAAACTTGTTGGTTATCATGCAGATTCTTTTCTCTCCAGCACTGAGCAGGGAATTTCGTCCATATAAACCGGACCCAGGTCCGCTGTTGCATATCTGCTCAACTTGGGAGATGGAACCTAATGAAGTAATAATGATTGGTGATAGCCTTAAAGATGATGTGAGTCCTCAATTTACCACTTGTTTCTATATCAACTTGGTTTGCATTGAAATTTACAACGATAATCTGACTTCTGATTCAACCGGAGGTCAGCTTAGTATCTTACACGACAAACTTTTTCATTGAACTTTTACACATTGGCCAAAAGTATAAAGTGCATATTAGATATCTATATAATTACTAATTATAGACCCATAAAGTTCTATATATACATTGGGATGTGAAATCTAGTTTTACCTACATATTATAATATATCTCGAGTCAGAATGCAGGAGTGTTAACTAAGAATTGAGAAGGGTTGATAAACTTGCAAACTTGTGTGTGACATGGAATGATACCAATACAATAACTTAAACTGGTACGGTTTTCTCTAGTATTATAGATATTTGGTACGTAAATCGAGCCATCCCATAATTTTCTTGACCGGCCATATGTTGAAGCTGGTTTATAAATGTACAACATAAGTTTATTCAAGGAAGAGCGATGAAGGTAATCATCTATTCATATCCTCCATGGTTTTCCTCCCTCCAGAAATAGGGAGGAGGAGGAAGTAAGAAGCGATTACATGCAAAAAAAGCGAACTGTGGTCCAAGACTCCAAGTTCAGCGACATGCTTGTAATTAGCTTTAGCTAATAAATTCATCTAACAGAAGATTGATTAGTATGTAGCATACGAGGAAGGATTCTTTCTAGTTAGATGATTGATCTTAGTTGAATGATTGTTAACAAAATTGAAGGGGACAGAAGGATGTAAGAAGGAAGATTGAAATGATATGTGATGAGGTTTGGGAAGAGAATGAGTAGGATGGAGAGTGGAGCATTCATTCTCAAATGTAATTTAAATTGGTAGAAACAGAGAGTATGAAGGTACAAATTTCATTTTATTTCCTCCCAATTTGTTCCTGTCAAACTAAACAGAGCAGTAGTTTAAGAATGCATAGTTTAGATGGATGCTTTTTACCTATTCATATATCTTTAAGTAGCAGTATATATCAGTATGACATTTATGACTCCCTTTTCAAACATATATAAGCATGTTGTCTTCATACGGTTGCTGTATAAGACACTTGGATCAGTTGTGGTCTATTAATTGCTTGTCCCGAATTTTTTCTCAAGTATAGCTACTTAATCATTGCAGGTGGCTTGTGGGAAACGAGCAGGAGCATTTACATGTTTACTTGATGAAACCGGAAGATACGCTGCACCCGAATTTGCAAATGTGGAGCATAAACCAGATTACACAGTATCTTCTCTTGCCGAAGTTATTTTACTGCTGGAGACAAAATTTGACTTGGCACCATGACAAACGAAGTCGTTGATATTTGATACTGAAGAAAGAAACTCAGTGGAAAGGGGCAGGAATTGTGACTCTGAGTTCTTTGTCAACAAATTTCAGTCATGAGTACTAGGTATTTATTCAGCCTTTGATAAAAGAAAAAATTCACCTTGTGTTTAGTAGAAACCTCCTGTGTATGTATGTTATCAATTTAGACCCAAATAAGTCTTCATTTCTAACTATTGTTATATTGAAGAACTGAGAACATTTCTTGATTTCTTACATTTACGTTTGCAACATTAAATTGTTATATAACATCAGCAGAACCATAAATGCACTAAATGAAGCGAAACAAAAACAAGCATGCATATTTTGCCACCTTATAAATACCCCTTCTCTCAAGTCTCAATAACACTTTTCATATCAAAACATTCTAAAAAGTGACAAAACAAAATATCACCATGGCAACAAAATCTACAAACAAGTCACTTATGGTTATTTTCTTCTCGCTGAGTTTCATAATTTTTGCTCCCTCCCGGCTCGTCTTATCGTATGAAAACAAAATATTTTTGTCATCGCCTACTCCATTGTCATCTTCTGAAAACCATCAGCACAGCGATAAATTATTGCCAGAACTCAAGAAGTTTGTGGCCAAATGCGGAGAAAGTTTGTCGAAGCATTGTGGTGAGGAAATAAGGAATGATTTGCTAGAAATTGAAAACATTTCAGGTTATTGCTGCAAACAACTAGTACAGATGGGAAAGATTTGTCACATGGGAATGGTGAGATTAGCTGCTACCACCTCGGTTAACAAGGAAGAATCATCCACTATTATCCGAAATAGCGCACGGGTTTATGATAAATGTGCTAGGGTCATCAATACCATAGCATCATCTCCTCACTAGTTTCAGTATGAGTGCTGCATCAAGAAATGAATTACCAAGTACTTCTGAGGCTTCTAATAAAGATGTTGTAATATCGAAACTTGAAATAATATTAGACCGAACCAATGGCCTGAATTTTCAACTACAAAATTTTGGTTTGTTTAATCTTTTGTCACACTTCCTGAAGTGCTGCATTATTGTTATCATATATAGCATGAAATGTTCTTATTACAAGAACAAGAAGAACATTCGATACATGTTATAGCTTCGAAATCTTTTAAAATTAGATTTTGTGCTTTACACCGTATGAAAACAGGACTACAAAAATTTCAATTTGAACAACTTGATCCTAATAGCTTGATGCCTGGACTTAAAGATGTGGCAAATAGAGTTGCTACCTCCATTCATTATTGGAACGTGAAAGGATTTCTTGGAGCATCCAATAAATCAGGTCGGCAGGGGTAGCCCTGGGCTAAGGAATTACATGCATATATTTAGTACTAGGGTCCCGTAACTCATTTTTGCCTAGCTAGGACCTAGAATCTCGATAAGAAATTCGAGACGAGGAGAGTCGTTATGGATCTGCACAAAGCATCAGAAAAGGCTGTAAGAATGATATCATCGACATATAGCCAAATATGTGCTGTTCGGATTACCATGGCGTTTAATAAATAAGGACTGGAACTCAAGATCTCTGCCTCTAATCTCTAAAACTTTAACGTGTCAGAGGAAAATCCGAACCGGATCTTATATTATATTCATGTAAAAGTTGTTTCATCTTTTATCCGTATGTTAAAGAGCACACAGGATACATGGTGAAATGATATTTAGTAATTTTGATTTTAAATAGAGATTAAAAGATTGTTGTCTTGAGCTTTTGAATGAAAAGAAATCATAAAAAGTTATAACAAAAATGCTATTTAAGTCACAAGTAACTGAGGATTTGAAATACTGTTATAAGTTAACTCAGTGCAAGATCAATTATTAAGAGAAACTAGAAGTGTTTTATACTATTTCTAGTGTTGTGCATAAGATCAAAACCAAATCATACATTTCTTGAAATTATTGTACAATTGAAGAAATCAAGACTTCCTCGTCCCGAAATGAGCATACAAGGTTGAATTGCAGAGTTGCTGACACTTTTCAAAGCCCAGAAATCATGCAACTCTATTGCATCTCACAAAAGGAAAGTTGCACATGGTGCGATAGTCAAGTCTCTACTCCTTTTATGCATCATTTCAGCTATTTGAACCGTAAAAACATAAGAGTCTGATAGGATCCTCCATGGAACATGATGACGCCGGAGTCTTGTACGCCGAGTACAACCGTTACATTTCATAGAAGAGTGTCATTAAAATTAAAATTAAAATTAACATTCTTTCTCTTGGGGTTTGGTTGACTAGCTAGTTGTACTAATTCCTTATTAGCATTTTATATATCATAAAAGAGGAGTGGCTAAACTCTGCAGAGTAGCTCTAGTTGCTGCAGAAACAGCACTAAAATTGCCGTGAAAGTCATCCAAGTTCCACAAACTGCCATCCCAAAAGAAATCTTGATCAGTCGAGGACTCAGCCACAGATGCATAGCCATTGAAACTAATCATAGGCATAGATGAATATCCACTTTCTTGATCATGGTCAGCTGTATGTGGGTAACTATTTGAACTAGCCATGCTGTCTTGCTGCTTCATCATTAGTCGATGAGGCAGAGATGGCATTTGCTCTTCGCTTTCACCTTGTGAATTGGACATGACCCTTTTCATGTCCGCTTCATATTGCTTCTGCTGCTGTTGAAGAAGAAGTTGTTGCTGTTGAAATTGTTGCCGTCGTAGTATTCTTGCCTTGGACTTGGCTGCGTCGCCAGGTGGAACTTTACTCTTTTTCTTAAAATGGGTTCTCCAGTAGTTCTTAATTTCATTGTCTGTTCTTCCGGGCAAGCTTCTTGCGATTGTTGACCATCTAAAATTGAATATACTAATTAGTCATCAAGTAATAGTATACTTGTGTGTTCGTGTGTGTGTGCGTGTGTACACTATCATTACCTGTTTCCCCATCTAGCATGGAGCTCAAGAATAACACTCTCTTCGTGTGGAGTGATTTGCCCTCTCTTCAAATCCGGTCTCAAGTAATTAACCCACCTTAATCTACAGCTTTTCCCATTCCTCTTTAAACCTAAACAATCCGGGAAAAAAATACGTAACAAAATCAATAGAACTATTAAAGCTAGTCCACAGAGCACAAGTCTCCCGCATCAGCAAGATACATAGATGTTAATTTGGGACACAAATCGATTAGTTTACGGACCTTGAAGGCGAGCAACAGAGTTCCATCTTCCTTCACCATGCAACTTAACATACTCAGTTAGCAATCTATCTTCTTCAGCAGTCCAAGGCCCTTTTCTCCACCCTTCTTCTATTACTCCCCAGCCCATATTTTCTGCCATCATTCCTAAAGTAAGCCAGGCAGCCAGCCAATGTAGAAAAAATATCTACTAGCTAGTTTTTGCTAGAAGCTTGTCTTCAATATTCTATGCCATCAAGTGTCTAGTGTTTCCTCATATTTATATCTGCTCAAAAGGCTACTACTTTCACTCCATCTGTCATTTTCATTGTATCAAATCCTCACCATCCCTTCTCCTTGTCACACTAGTACAAGTCATAAAATACCATACAAATACAATGTTAACATTGGAAGTTACCAGCTTGCCCATGTACATATAACTCCAAGATCACATGCCAGCACACCATTTTTTAAGATGATTACACTCATTTCACTCATATTTTTGTCCATTTTTTGAATAAGAACAATTACTAAAAATTTAAATACTCATGCACATAATTGCATCAACCCAGAATTGAATTTTCTTTGACTTTTGATTATCAAGAACCAAAGACATCCGTTAGATTAAATCTTCCATAATTATTGTACGATGACATTATGTCCCATATAACGTTAAAAGCCAAGATAGAGTTCCACTGATTCAAATTTAAATAAGATGATACCATAAGGTTTCGAATGCTAAATAAAACTATAAATGTAATTATAGACATATATTGTTGTGTGAAAAAGGCTTATGAGGAAGGTAAAATGTTGCCAGGGGTCTGGGTGACATGATCATCAATTAGAGAGTATAATTTTTGAGTACAAAACAGAGGCCACGTATGTCACAGGGCTTCTGCATCTGGACACTAAAAAAATAAACAATTTTACAAAATTTTAGATATGGAATAGAGGGTGAGGTGGCCTATTATTTAAGTTTGATAATTACTGCAAAACCAATAGAGATGGAGCATGTGTTGTCTTGCTTACTTCTTAAGAAGATCGTATGGGGGATTGGGGGTAATCACCATCGTATTGTCTGTAATTATTTTGGATGCTATTTTGGGTACAGTGCTATATTTTATTCATGCAAATATACGTCAGTGGAACACCTGGTTTTCAATTTCAAAATTTGGAGAGCAATAGTAACAAGAAGAGGCATATACAATAGTTACTCACCTGGGATGGAGGTTCCTATTCTTGTTAACCGGATTCATTAATCATAATTTGAATATCGATAATAAGTCGAAGAGCAACATGGCATGCAATTTTCGGCATGAAAATGTGAAATTTACTTTAAAAACATTGTGAATGATACGAAATCGTCACATGATCGTGTTAAGATTCCTACTCATGAGTTGATAATAATTTTTGAGAAATGAGATACTGAGTTGTTAGAATATTATTGACTACTTCCTTGTAAATGAGATTGATCCCTTATGCGTACATATAAATTTCACAAATAAAATCACGTCACGTGTTATTTAAAAATATTTTCGGAAACTATTTAAGAATACATACAATACTCATAATTTTTTTCGACACAACAAACACACGGCAACTATCCATGATGATGTACTACTGATAGATGGAATGAGATCTTAAAAGATGAAAAGAGAAAATCGTGTACAAATTTGTAAAAAGCTTGTTCAAGTGAGCTACTAGCATGCTTGATTTAGTGGTTGGAATAGTCATCAAAATGGCATATTAAAGGCATTATAAGAAGATATCTTCACCCTCCACATCAAATATGAAGTGCTTGCTTTTTACTGCAACTTTTAAGCTGGAGTATTTTAAAGTTAAATTTTATGTCATGTAGATTAGGATAAGAAGTACGAGTATAATTTAATATTTAAGTTGATCTCTTTGTCTTTCCTTCTTGCCTTTGCGTACTTGTGTTCGCTTATGCTTATCAAAGAATGTTGAGACATGCCAACTTAATTAGTTTCTAGAAACATTGTATTATAGCCTCTCATTTTAATAATATTATCTATATTTTGATATTTACCAGGTTGTCGGATTTGCATATCTTAATCATGATCTTTCAAGATAGATTTTCTGTGTAATTTTTTCATTTCTGGTTCTTTTTTGTGATCACAACATGATGGAATCTTGTGAATTCAGATCTTTGATCTCTCTTCTAGTTGCGTTTCTTGATCTGAGGATTTTGTTAGATAGATTTGTATCAGTTTAAAAACTTGTACTAGTTGACAGATATATATTGTAGGTTGGGCTGCAAACATGTCCTAACTTCACAATAATATGATATAAATCTCATATAATTGGAATTATTTTGGTTGCTTGTATTCAAGATTATTTTTCTTTATCTTGACGATATGGGACTTGGATTGACACCCACTCTACAATCTTCTCTAAAAAATTATCAATTTTGTGATTCTTGTACTGTTGTTATTCTTTTGTGACTCCTATCTTGCGGAACACGCCGCCCGACCATCTTAGTGTTTGGAAGGCTTTCGACACAAGCCTTCCAAGATCTCCAATCGTAATTCTAGAAATCCTCCCACATCACTATCTTGACGATGTGTGACTTCGGTTGACACACGCCACTCTACTACAATCTTTCCTCAAGAACCACCAATCTTATGATCCATATACCGTCGCTATTTATCTGTGACTCCTCATATTGCGAAACACGCCGTCCGATCACCTCAGTGTTAGGAAGACTTTTGATACGAGCCGTCCAAGATCTTCAATCGTAGTTCTGGAGAGCCTCCCACACCACACAACTTGCAACCCGCAATCTCAGGATCAACTTCTTAACCATCGGCTCTTATATCACTTGTTGGGTCACGAGCAAACTCTAACTCCACAATAATATGATATTGTTTGCTTTGAGCCGAACCCACACAAATTCTTTTTTGGACACATCCTAAAAGGCCTCATATTATTAGAATTATTTTGACTACTTATATTTAAAATAATTTTTCTCTTTCTTGATGATGTGAAATTTGGGTTAACACCCACTCTCTCACTCTACATTATATTCAAAATTTTGTATCCAATTGGAACCTGAAACAATCATTAAACTAAAATCCTTACTTTCGCCTATATTTTTTTCATTTATATGAGCTTTTAGCATGGACGGAACTAGGATTTTAAAATAACAGGGCGTGATAGGTGACTTACCAAGTTTCATTTACCAAATACTAGCAACAGCAGCAATTGTAGGAACTATGAAGGTATTTATCAATTTCATCATATACTTATTTGGTCACTAGATATCAATTAAGAGTTGGGCTAAGAAAAGTAAAAATAAGTATAACTAGTAAAAATAACTGCAACGATCCTCAGCTCAATATCTTGTCGATATTTGTACCGTACCATTGTATCAACTATCAGTCAATTACCATCAAGATCATTATGTTAAAATTATGGTAAAATGGAGATTAATATATTTCCATTCGATCAAAATATATATAAGGAGTTCCTATCAAGACCTTTTGGTCTCAAGGAGTTGGGAAGCCTACAGTGAAAAAATGGTACGAAACTGGGATATTTTTCAAACGAGTTTGGTGGAACTTTTGATTATAGAGGTAGGTAAAAAGAATAAACTAAGATGAGAGATTCATTCTTCCATGACCATGAGTGCATAAATTCATAGTTGAATCCAGAAGGTAGGAGACATGTTTGAACTGCCAAGCACTCTTGACCCAAGTCTTGCATGATGTTTAAGTTTGCAAATATCCAAGTCGGTAAAAAGGTTTTAAAAACCTGTCCATCCATGTTTAGAGTTCGAAATCGCATACTGGATGGTAATTGTTGAAGTTCAAAGTGCTTTAGTCTATACAAATCAGCACATATCTTTTTTGAGAAGGACCATACCTGCCTAAAAGATACAGAAGTGGATATGTATCTTGCCGTGTTTTCTTTTTAAATGTTTACCCGCTTGCGTTGTGAATTATATTCAATATTATATGCCGCGATAGCGCGTTCCATAAATATTAGTAGAAATATGTGAAATTTTATGTATACTTAAGCTAAATAGGCGAATATTGCAGCTCTGACTTTAGATGTTCTGTATCAATAAAAAATAAAGAATTAACATCGTCTATCAATAAAATTTTTTGATTAACATTAATAAAAAAATCTGTTTACTTCCATAATTTAGCATGAGTGTTCTGTTAATTATATAATGCTTCTTTCTAATCTTTTTGCTAGTGCCTATACCTTTCATTTTTATTTCCAGTGACATTTTTCTTCTATTAACTTAAAAACACTCATTCACAAATTACTCTGTCATTGTTTATTTCCTCACCTATCATTCAGGTGTTGAATTTTTAAAATTACTTTATTTCAATATTCCTCGTCTATGCTAATATTCTTCAAAGTACGTTTTCTTTCAAATTAGTGTAAATTAATTCGAGGTTTATACTGTGTTGAGGCATGTGTTGCTCAGTGACGGTTAAAGCCAAGAATGAATTGAGATCTTCTTAATTATTCAAACTCATTATTGTGAGGCCGGTTTTGGCAACTAAAGCCTACGAGTGCTTAGCGGACATGAGTGAGACCTTGAGTAATTGAGAATTTCTTAAATCCTCCTTGAACTTCATATTTTCTCTATTTCTTGATTTCATTTCAATTTCTAGAATCTCAATAATTGCTTTGTTCTTTAACTGGTATATATTTCTTTGTTATATGATTCTGTTATGCTGAACCATGCCATGCTTAGTTAAATCCTATTGCTTTGCTGATATGATTACATATACCAATTGCTTCCCTGATCCTCAGTCTATTATAATTGAAAATGAAAATGTTTTAAATAAATTAAAGATGTTTTTAAAATTTCTCATACTGGGCTGATCTGTTATCAGTGAGTATAAAGGACTTAAAAGTGAAATGTTTTAAAGGTTTTAAAGATTTTATTGTGGGGGAATTCCGTCAAAATGTTTTCTACGGATTCCTTCAGATTGGAGAGCGTAAGAGGCTAGGGCGGTCCTAGTCCAACTTTTATTTAGCATAAGAGGCTAGGGTGGTCCTAATCCAGCATTAAAGGCCAATATGTTGCGTAATTGGGAACCCAATTTTAATGTCGAGAGGGACTTCGAGTCCGGTATGGGGACTTTACGTGGCTGATCACCCGTACTGTCCGATGTTAAGGAAAAACTCCAATCAACTCAAATGTCAAGGACTAGTATCTTCACGCCTGTATCCTTCTTTCCCATGGTGGTGATCTTTAGACTTCTTGTATGTTAGAAGCTTGCTTTGATACCAATTGTTATTTCCCAGTTATACACCACGAGATTGTAGAAGGGGGGTTGAATACAATCTTGACTAAATTCTTTCGAATTGGTGAGGTCTTAAAACAGATCGTTATAAGAACGGAAAGTAAACAGATTATCTAAGACTAGGGGATAGCATGGTTCGGTTCGGGGCGGTTTTGTCCCGAAACTGAACCCGAAACCGCATGTCTTTGGTTTTAAAAATTGAAAACCGCAACCGAACCGTCGATTTCGGTTTTAAAAAGCTCGGTTTTTAACGATTCGGTTTCGGTTATGAAACCGAATGAAAAAATTATAAATATATTACAAGACTTTAAATTTATAAATCATAACGTTCTCGGCTTTTAAACAAAGTGACTAAGCAGGGTTACTTGAATTTTGTTTGCATTTGTGTCTATTAAGAAATTAAGGAGGTAAATAGCATAAAAATAACTACAATTTAGAAGCGCCAGTACTACAAATTTCATATACTCACACTTCAAAATCCTGAAATATTTAGATACTACAAATTTCATATACTCACACTTCAAAATCCTGAAGAGGATTGTTACCTCTTCAAATTTATTTATGGTTTTGGTTTGTTTGATCACCGATGAGTATAAGCTCCTCGCAAGTGTCTGCAGATTTTAGTTCTGGAAGTGAGATTTTGTAAACATGTTTGAATATTAATATTATAACCTGTGTGGCTACTGTTAGAATTCTTAGGCAAAGGCTTGTTGCTGAATGGCCTTAGGTTGGTAGTTTTCTGTTAATTATTCGTTATTTTGAATTTCTGTAAGTTTGCTAAGTACGCAGTATGTTCAGAGTAACTGTAAGAAGATGAAGCTGCACATGATTAGTGCATTCTTAAAAGGACGAGTTCATCTCTGTCCTTTTGAGCCAAGTTCTTGTATGTTAAATGTGCTGAATGAATGGAATCCAGACTTCATAGATCTTTTTAATGTAGAAAGACATACACTGGGTCACTCAAATTCTATCATGTGTGGTCTTTGGGCTCCTGGCCGCAAGGAAGAACATTAGTTTATTAACTTGGACTAATTCCTTAGGCCGAAATATAAATTTATGTAAAGTACATATTTATGTATTTATTTATTTTAATAATCGGTACGGTTCGGTTTTAGCCGGTTCGGTTTTAACCTATAACCAGAACCGGAACCGAAAGTCTCGGTTTTTAAAAATCAAAAACCGCAACCGCCGGTTCTGTTTTTTCGGTTCGGTTTTGGCCGGTTTCGGTTCGGTTTCGGTTGCAATTCGGTTTTTTGCTCACCCCTATCTAAGACACATGCAACACAAGATATAAAAAATCTCAGGTGGGTTTGAATGGTCCACCTGGTGGTTGCATTTTATGAAAATACTCTGTGTAGAAATACACACCTGCGGGTTATAATGTCTTAGTGTTTACAAGAAAACCTAATGCAATATCTGATATGCTCTCTGGTTTTTTCTCTACTCAAACCATGCTGCTCATACAACTTATTTAAACTATATGAAGACAAGTGAAATACGTAAAATGTAAAGATGCATTTTTGGTATGACTTGTCACACACACATGCTTGAAGTTATGACCATTTCTGGAAATGTCTTGATTTCTTTCCTTAATTTGGACAATCCCAGCATGCTTCAAGTCCGTGTATGTTTCTTTCTTCATAGGTTACTAAGTTCTTGAAATGACTTAGCTTCCAAGCCCACGTGATGCTTTATGCAAAAGATCTTTTTCGTTTGAATCTCTATCTCTGAAAAGTAGCTTTTGCAAAAAGATAATCTTTTCGAAAGTCAATAAGCTTTTCTGCTTATTGAGATGTGCTTGAACTTCCCAGAAAGTCAATAATCTTTATCCTTATGCATTCATCAAGATATCCTTTGAATTATTCAGTAGTAATGTTGTTAGGTCCCAAAGTATCGTAGAAGGGGGGGTTGAATACGATACTACCAAAAAAAATGATTCCGAGAATATATCTTTATTGATAATAAACTCGAAGGGGTGTTACAACTTCTAATCCAATGGATTAGCTTCAAAACCTGAACACTCCTAAGGATAGTTTTGGCACGAGGACCTTCTACTCGACACTTCCTGAAAGCGAGCTAAGCCGACTTTCATACTAGATGGACTGTCTAGCAGCTTACACTCCTAAGGATAGTTTAGGCACGAGGACCTTCTACCCGACACTTCCTGAAAGCGGGCTAAGCCGACTTTCCTACTAGATGGACTGTCTAGCAGCTTACACAGAGAAGATATAAGAGAGAGAAGAGAGAGTTGTGTGTTGAGGTGAGTTTTGAAATGAAATACAATAGGTCTATTTATAGATTATAGAAAGTCACTATTTGACACTATTCCAACAACCCCCAAATAGTAACCGGACACTATTTCACCAACCCCAAATAGTAACCGTTGGTTACTATTCATATGAATAATATGAATAGTACTATTCATATGAATAGTGATTTTGGATACTATTCATATGAATAGTAATTTCGGATACTATTCATTTTCCTCTTAATTTGACATCCTTAAATATTCAGCTTCCAACTAACTAGAGGATATCAATACTGCTCTCAACTCAATCATACCTCTTGAACAGTTTTTCTGAGTTAGATACTTCGATTCTTTTGTGAAGTGTTGATGCCTAGTGCAACTGGTCTGGTTCACAGACGACTAACATTCACTTGTGGTCTTCATATCATGTCTTTAAGAACACTGCTAAGAATTGTGCAATCATAAAAACTTTATCACTGGAATCTTTTGGCCCTTTAACTGAATCGTCTGTACATCTTATTTTGTCACTGAGGCTTGATCATGTTAATGAACTTCTTTTAGCGAGTTGATCCTTGTTGATGCCTGTTCTTCAAATTTCACGATCCCTGTATAGAGTTAATATTATTTATCTTTTATCCTAGTTGAGTTATATATGTCTCTATTACATATTACATTACATTATGCTTTACAATCTCCCCCTATTTGATTGTTAGGGTTTAACAAGAAAATTCTTAGAGGATAACTCAACTGATACAACAAAATAAAATAAATAATATTAAAGTGCATTCTGGATCATATATATACATTTTCCATATTTCTAAAATCAACCAAGTGCAAGTTAATTGTTCCTCTAGACTGAACATATCCTCAAGTTTGCCTTGCTTTCTTTCCACATGGCACTAATACTCCCATTAACTTTTCCTTTCCCAAATAATTTAGTGTCAACAACCTTTTCTTTGCCCTTACGCCTTGTAGATTTTTCTTGATCATCCAATTTCTCCCCCTCAGTTGGGTTATCCTCCAGAGTAGTAGGACCAAGGAGTTGATTGCATCTTTTAACTGGGTTGCCATGGTATTCAATTGAACCTGGAATACATCATGTTGAATAAGTTGCAAATTTTTTATTTCTGCAATGGACTTACAGATATTTGGCAACTCTTTCTCCATTGTTTGGACCCGTGTAAGGAGTCTGTTGTATTCCTTTCTAGTTACAGGTGCATGTGGTTGAGTAGGTTGCTCACTCGTACGTTCTGCATGTGTTTCACTCAACACTCTATATTCACTCGGTTTAGTGGTTTGGGTTACACTTACATGTTCTGTTCGTATTTCCCTCAACTCTCCTCTAGAGCTTCCACCGATATGTGTACCTGCAAATGAAATCATCCTAGCCCCTTTGTCAGAGGTCACATATGGTGCAATGAAAGTTCGTGTGCTTCCATCCTCGCGTGAAGCGAGTTGCCGACCACTGGTAAAGAGTGGTAAATCTCGAAAGGGATCCAGAGATTTTCCCTCTGGGAGGTTAAACTTGAATCGATTAAATGGCATAAAACCCAAGTTTCCCTCGTATATCTGTGAAGACACTTGGTTCACAAAAGAACCACCTATCGATGGATCTTTCCGTAAAATGGAAGATTCATCAACAGTTATTGAGGTAGGTAATTCCACCTCGGATGCCTGTGAAGGCATTTGATCTTTAGAAAGATCATCAACCACTCTTATGTTCCGTGAAATGGAACTCAAGATAGTTGCTCCCATCAATTCAACCTCATTTACATTTTCACTCATTGGATAAGGAAGAATTGTTTCACTAACAGTTGCCGTTACCTCAGGTTCATTGGGTTTACTCCGTTTAGAATGAGATAGAGCGGCTGATGTAACTAACTCTTTATGTGGTGCTGCTGAGGCACTATCTCCCTTAAAAGTGTTGATGGATGGTCGTTTAAGTGACAATTGAGGTGTAGGAGTTTGTTGTGTTTGTGTTTGCATTTGTAGAATGGGCTCTTCGACCTGTGTTAGAGTCGGTGGGATTTCCTGCTCTTGGTCGGGTAAGATGGCCACTAGGGGCTGTAGAAAATGTATTTCCTGTGACACAACAGGGAATACAGAGGTTGGAATAGCAGGGATTGAAATATTACCTTGTTGTATACATGCTCTTACTGGTCTTGGTAACAACGGAAGTGGGACAGTCTTTAGATATTCAGTTAGGACTGTAGGCACATCCGTATAGTTCTTTTTGCTTATGTAATTAATTACATTCGTCTTCATGTAAGAACATTCCACCTTTCGACCATTTTCCAAGCGTACCATGTCTTCATCATTCAAAAAATCATTTAATATTAGCTGTAGAAACCTTGGATATAGACATTTGACATTTTGAGTCTGAACATCTCTTCTTCCCAAGTGTTTCATCTTTAAAATGATTTGACCAAGCACTATTTTTCCAAAATTAATCCTCAAATTATTAGCGACCGCATACCCTATTTTTTGAATAAATTCAGGTATTCGATCTTGATTTGTTCTATCTGAGGAAAAAACATGGTTAAGAGTGTGAAAAAAGAAATTCTAGTACTGGGTTAGAAACGTTCTAGAAAGATTACCAGTATTGAAATTGCCATCTTGGTACCTTATAAAACGAAAGAACATTTCAATCTGTTCAGGTGTAGGATCAGAAACAAGATTTTCCATAGAAAAATGAAGAATTCGATTAACATCTCGTTCAGTGACCCTAATCGACCTACCAAATAGTCGATATGTGAATGCACACCCGTCCTGTCCAGAAGTGTTAACCGCACTGCAATATAGTTCACGCAATGCATCATGGTTAAGCTGCACTGGTGTAACTAAAGCATAGCGAATTAATGAATGTTTATTCAGAAATTGTGTCCAAGCCCGAAATTGCTCATCCAGAATGATTTCGATTTGCTGAATGGAAATAGGATTAACTTTAGCAATTAAAAACTTCCCTGCAATGCCATTTTCAAAACTTCGAGGAAATTCAAAAACAAAGGTTAGCTTTTATAAAGGATGATGTATAAAGCAAGAATATGAAATCCGATCTAAAAACCACCAGTTAGATTGAGAAATCTTTCCGATCAAAGCTCGAAATATTCAGCAATTGTGTGTATTTGCTCTGTATATCTGAAAAATGATGATGTTAAACACAAACAAAAACTCATCATTTATAAGGTTTCAAGGATTAGTGAGTTAGGTGTGATAGTGACAGGTTATGTTGAATAACACCGTTCAATAATTTCTCACCTAATCAACCAATAATTTCTCACCTAATCAATTAATTAGCCGAAAAACATCTTATCACCGAAACCTGTCAGCCGAAAAACATCTTATCATCAAAATCTATCAGCCTATACACATACACACATATTTAATACTTCTAATTATTATGGATTCACGCAATAAATCAAGAATTAATCCACAATAATCAGATAAACTCACAATTAAATAGACATGAAATTAACAAAATATCATTAATTGATATATGTCAATAAAATATTTATTTAATTATTCTAAAATGATATCTCCAGAATAATCATGCAGATAAGCAAATAAAACAAACAAAATCCAGAGAATGAAATTCACTAGCTGCAAGCAAATTGAACAGAAATTTTAAAAGATCATGTGAAATTTAACATACCAAGCTCACTTACCAACCTTGAAAAGGTTGCTTCATCCAAAGCTTTAGTAAAAATATCTGCCAACTATTTTTCACTAGGAACAAAATGCAGTTCCACAGTGCCTTCCATCACATGCTCCCTGATGAAATGGTATCTGATGTCTATGTGCTTGGTTCTAGAATGCTGCACTGGATTCCGTGATATTGCAATTGCATTAGTGTTATCACAGAAAATTAGGATCTTTTCAACTTTAACTCCGTAGTCAAGTAGTTGATTTCTTATCCATAGAATCTGTGAACAGCAACTCCCAGCTGCTATATATTCAGCCTCTACAGTTGAGGTAGATACTGAGTTCTGCTTCTTACTGAACCATGAGACCAGCTTGTTTCCGAAGAATTGACATGTTCCTGTGGTACTTTTTCTATCCATTTTGCAACCTACATAATCTGCATCTGAGTAACCAATTAGATCAAAACCAGAATCTCTAGGGTACCAAATGCCAAGCTTTGGTGTTCCCTTGAGATATCTGAAAATCCTTTTAATAGCTACTAAGTGAGATTCCCTAGGATCAGCTTGAAATCTAGCACATAAACATGTAGCAAACATAATATCAGGTCTACTAGCTGTTAAGTATAAAAGAGATCCAACCATGCCCCTATAGCTTGTCATGTCCACCTTCTTTTCCTTAGTATTCAGTTCAAGCTTAGTGGCAGTGGCCATGGGTGTTTTTGCAGAAGAGCAATCTGCTAAATCAAACCTTTTTAAAAGATCATAAATGTATTTTGTTTGACTTATAAAAAATCCCTCATTCACTTGTTTAACTTGTAAACCAAGAAAATAAGTTAATTCACCCATCATACTCATGTCATATCTACTTTGCATGAGTTTGGCAAATCTCTTGCAAAGTTTCTCATCTGTAGACCCAAATATTATATCATCTACATAAATTTAGACAAGTATCATAGAGCCATTGACATTTCTATAAAAGAGAGTTTTATCAACAGTACCTCGAATGAAGTGATTCTCTATAAGGAACTGTGAGAGTATGTCATATCAGGCTCTAGGTGCTTGCTTCAGGCCATAGAGTGCTTTGAGTAGAAAGAACACATATTCTGGAAAGTCTGGATCTTCAAAACCAGGCGGTTGACTAACATACACCTCCTCCTCCATAGTACCATTCAGAAATACACTCTTGACATCCATTTGATAGACTTTGAAATTGGCATGCGTTGCATAGGCCAGGAAGAACCCCAAATTTTGGATTTAATTAAAACTTTTTATTAAGTAATGATAAAATGAGAAACAATGATTCCGACAACAAGGTCACCAGCTCTAATGAATGGTGGTTTCAAAGAACAATGATTGTAATGAATGGATATTGCTTTGGACAATGATCCTGATGCATTGGTATATTGTCAGGATAGAGTAATTCGATGGTTGAGGACCTAGATAAGAATAATCTACCATCCAGGAAGGAGCTAATGGATCCTTGAAGGGAAATGAGTACGTGCATAGTGTTTCCCATACGTGCATAGTATTTCCCGTACGTGCATAGTGTTTCCTGTACTTGCATAGTAATTTGGTGGATGAATAGTGATTTTGTAAGTTGGAAAACTTTTCACTCCACCCTATGTACGGGACGTGATATGGATGTTTCGAAGTCATATTAGTAATACGCGGAGGAAATAAGTGAATGCAGAGACGATCGGAATTCAGAAATTCCAAATTCTTTTCGGTATAATATTTGACCGGACAGTGGATTAAATATTATTATAATCCAAGAATTGAGATATTAACTTTGAGAATTTGATATTTTGGGATGTTATTATATTTGATTTAAGAATGAAGGTAGGAAACCACTGAGGAGTGGTTATGGCTACAATGTAATAATTGATATTTGGAAAGAATGAATGGAATTCGACTTTATTATTTCTATGTCTTGAAGAATGCTAAAGGGTAACAACATAGGTAAGAATAATCTATCTTCTAAGGGAATAAGATATGGCAATTTCAAGCAGGAGAATATTCTCATGTCATCCAGATCGGTAACGATTAATCCAGTAGTTCCGTAAAAAGGATAAGGAACGATCGAAAGAGAATACGGACAATTGTACCACCCTAAGAGAACAAGTAAAGAATACAGAATGAATAGTGTTTTGGTGGGAGTATATAATAATATGAGACGACACTATATAGAAGCATTCGGAACGGATTTCCGAGTTCGTATTAGTGATCCAGGGGGAAAATAAGTGTATGTAAAAGCTGTCGGATTCTGAAAAACCGCACTTTTATTTTCTCCGAGAGTTCCCCGGACACTGATAACCTTAAGTATTTAACGAATGGATTTAAGGAATATAAATTGGAAAGTTAGAATGAAAGATGGAGAATGAAAGTATTAATATTAAAAAGGATTCCCGGTAAACCCTAATTAGAAATCCGTGAAATATTCCTACGAACGATCAATCGAAACGGGCAATAACCGGACACAAAAACAAGCCGGGAATCAAGATGCATGCATGTGCTAGTAGAAAATATCTAGCAACCAAGTAGTTACTTAAGCAACTAGCACACTTAGAATCAAAACCAAGTACTTAGTTCATTCCATCATCCATCCACAAAAAACCAACACTTGTCTCTTGAAATTACCTCATGCATGACATACTAGCTTTAATAAAGCTACTTTATGAGATAATATCTCAATAATTCAAGAGGGGAGCAAGAGGTTAGCCAAGCAAAAACACAAAACAACTCCACCATTCTCTTGAAAAATACCATTCGGCTTATGCTCTTAATTCCAAAATCAAAACCCCTCTTCCCACCATCTCTTGATCTTGTAAAAATTATGGTGAGTCTTACATTTCCTAAAAGTGATCCCCTAAAAATTTCAAAGCCAAACTCTCTTGTTTCCATTTTCAAAGAAATCATCAAAGACTAGGGTGAATAGTGATTTTCAAGAACAACTCTTGATTTTCTTGATTTCTAGGATGATCTAAGCTTGGTTATGGGTATACAAGGACTATGCAAAGCTTAGAAAGGTCTTTACACACTCCAAGGAAGGTATAAAGCTCTTGAAACCCTAACCCTTGTTTGAGATTTAAGCATGTTTATGATAGTTATAACTTATTTATGGTTATGTTAAGATTATAAGCATGATTATGTATGGATTTTGGATTAATGATGTAAATAGCTAGATGAACGGAAAGGCATTGCTTGGCCTCAGTTCATGTATATAAGTCATGTACATGTTGTTTGGGTTGGATACTATGTTTATGGGAAGATTCGAAATTGGTAGATATTCGATTTACAGCCGTTATAATGCCCAATTTTGCAATACCATGTTTTGTATGCCATTTTCCATGTCGAACCCCTACTTTCCAGAGACCTTATCTGCCATGATAGGATAGGTAATGTTCTAAGATTCGTTTTGATATAAAGATCACGTGAAATGGAATTACGGTTTAGGATTTATGACCAAATTACTAAAAGTAGTTCGAATCCGTAAACGAAAGTTCGTAACTGTAATTGAACCCTCGTAAACTATGTAACGTCATGGCGAATCTTGGTAAATAAATACTAGAGGTAAAAAGGAAGGTGTGAAAGAAAACCGTATGTCAAAAGGATCATTTTTCGATTTATTAAAAATGTTCGAGTCGAGGTTAAACGCGAACGAACCCCTAAAAGACGACTCTTTTATAACTTCGGTAAAACACTTAGAAAACGGGCGATAAAACTCGGAGTATAGTATTGGTTCGTAACGATCGACTTTAGAACTCATATGACTTAAGTATGTCCCAAGTATAAGTTCAATGACATGTCGTATTAACGAACGAATGTCGGGTCGGATCAGTGATAAAAGTAATCCACAAAAAGGGGTATAACGAGATAACTCGAGAACGTGTTTCGAATTAAGTGTAACTTAACTTTTAATATGTTAAGTGATTAATCCCGAATGCCTTGGCTATTTATAGATCACCAAGCTGAACCGGGACCCGCTACCACTACCCCTTACCGTACTCGACTACCAGGCAAGTTTCAATTCCCTTCTTTTAGGCTGTTGTTGTGATTGAATAAATATATATATATATGATTGCTGATATACATATGCCATTGCATGCATGCCTACTTTCAAGTTGAATTGATATACTTGTTCCCTGAATGTTATTGTTGGCTTATAAGCTAGATAGTTATATATCAGTTATAAGCCGGTTATTGTAAGACCCTCATAGAAGGGCGTATACATCTTATTAATCAAATATAGACCGGGAGTCAATATTCCTTGATATATCGAGATTACCTCGGAGGAAAATATTTAAGTAAATATTTTCTATTATTCAGGCGACGAATATTATTTGAATATTCGTTCGAGATTATTTATTTTAATGATCCTTACTTCAAATAATTATTTGAACGTAACTATTCGACGAATAATATTTTTTAATATTCATTCAGAGTCGAATTATTTATCGATTATTATTCCGAATATTCTTCTAAAGATTGGACTACTAAATGAATATTATTGGAATATCCATTTAGAATATTACTTTATTAAATGAATATTACTTTTGAATATTCATTTAAGATATTACTTACTTGATAAATATTATTCTAATATTCATCTGAAGCTTGATTTATTTATCGACTCTTATCTCGAATATTCCTTTAAAGCTTGGATTACTAAATGAATATTACTTGATATTCATTTAGAATATTATTCATTAAACGAATATTACTTTTTCAATAAACATTTAAATTCCTAATTAATTATGAATATTATTTTGAATATTCATCCAGGGTTCTATTTAATCATCAAATATTATTTTAAATATTTTAAATATTTCTTTCAGGACTTATTAAGTAATGAATATTATTTTGAATATTCATTTGATTATTTAATTATGCAATAAATATTCTCTTGATATTTCTTCAAGAATTATTTGGGAAATACTCTGATTAAAGATATTCTTTCATATTCCTAAATAATCTGTAAAATATTTTAACTCAATAAATATTCTCTGGATATTTATTCCATACTTAGAATAACCTCGATAAGGTTTATCTTCTTCGATTATTACAGAAAATATCCCGGAGTCATATTATTATTAATCTTATATCAAGAAAGGTTCTCAGACATCATTCTTCTTTGAGTCTATCCCCTTAATAATAAGGGAACCTTACTTGGAAAATGTTATTTATCTTGTCGACTTCCCTGTCATAAAGTATTCCCTTCACCCGCAACTCGGGTGCTGTTGACTTATTAAGTCATTGCTTACCTTCTCATCTTTCGAGGGGTAAGATTACTGGAACAAGTTGATATCCGTTACCAAGTAATAGCTTGGGAGTTATTGGTAAATTTTCCTTTCCAACTAGATACGACTACTTTGTGGAGTCTTATCAACAAGTATTATACTTGGGGAAAGGGGGACGAACGTTACATTCAGAATCATGAATTATATTTGAACTAGGAGTTGTGTAAGAGGCCGAGTAGCGCCGGTCCATCCCCTTTGGCCCAACCGTTGGCCGGGGAGAGCTAGTAAGGCGGTATACAAGTAAAGCCGTCAGTTCTTCCTTCTACCGGTAGTAAATCTAAATTGAGCTGTACGATCTCGACTGATCATCAAGATTGGAACAGCGGGCGCGGTGAATACTCCATCATTGGTTCATCATCCAAATTTATTTATTTCTTGCAACATGATTACTGTTGGCAGAGTTGGAAAAGGGTCATAACTGGAATTGCAACCTTTTCTTGCAAGTTCCTCTTCTTAATAACAATAAGAATATCTCGCTTACTTTGATGTAGCAGATATATCTACAAACAAATACTTTAAGTTACCTTGTAACTTCATCGTTCATATTATACTGACATCATTTCCGTAAATGCATGGCATATGGTTTGAAAGATACTTTTGAACTGTTATACATTATCGTTCAGTTATATATTATTGTTGGTGGGCTATTCCTAACCCTTGCTTTATTATTATATCACAACAACAGCTAGACCAGATGACTCGCACAAGGCGCACTCGACGCGGGCGAGGACGATGAGACTACCAGAGCTAAAGAAGAAGCTATTGGTAGGGTATATTTATTCTTTCAGTACCAAGAATATGGTCTAGTATGACTTATGTAAATGGATGGCAAAGAGTATGTATTTATATTGAAATTCTTTTGGATTGTAAGAACTCATAATGTGATTAATAAAAATTTGATTGTTACTCTGATTTCATCTCTGGGACTATAACGGGTGTGTTTTATATTGTTGTGTTGGGTTATAGAGACGTAATTTATTTTATGTTAAGGAAAGTTCAATTGTTGTGGACAGAATTGGAAACCATAACCACCGGATCCCGGACCCCGGATCTGGGGGTGTTACAGAAGTGGTATCAGAGCGTACGTTATAAACCCCAGAGATGAGGTGACGTTAAAATAATAAATTCAATAAGATAATAAGAACTCTTGCCAAGTTCATAGTCGGACTACTTAATGTAGTGATGACATATAAAACCCTTATGGGAACTCGTAAGTATAATGATAGTAACTTAGCTCGATATCGTATCGACGAGTAAGGCGACTGACCTTGAGGCATACGAGCAACAGCGCGATGATGCTTTATATGCTGAAGATCAGCGGGTAATTCGATGGAGTACCCTACTGGAGACCCGGAAGAGGTTCCAGCAGATAAGGAAAATTCTGTTAGGATAAGGAGCTTACCCATGGGTAATGAGGGTCGCAGCCAGAATGACTGTGATGATTAAGATATGGTGCTCAGAAAAGTGAGTATAAAGAACCGAGATATTATTAAGAGATCTGAAGATGCTTGTTGAATTCATAGCCGGACTACCAGATGTAGTACCAGCAAGAAAGAAGGATTGGAAGAATTACTTGAGATCTTATACGGAAAAAGATGAGAATCCTTAGAGATTTTCATCTTAACAAAGAAAGAGCTAGAGGGATGTATGATTATCAAAGACATCGATTTAGGGCGAGGAGCAGTGTCCCTAGGAATAGTTGAGAAGGAGGCAGTAAGTGCCATATCATTTGATAAATGAATTAGTATGAATATGGTCAGTAATAATTCGCCATGAGAAGGCAGGTGTCGTAGGTTGTAAATTATGGAACCAAATTGAGGTTAATAAGGTGGTTTTATTAAGGAAAATGTTCATTTTATGAATGAATCATTTAGAAAGTAAAGACATTGGGAAGTGATATCATGATTGGGTAGAGTTATATAAGGAAGTAGTAAGCAAGACAATGATCTCAGAACCTACCGGAAGATAAAACCAGTGAGTCAAGATGAACTCGTAATGAGACTACTGCCAGAGACTGAGTATAGAGTTAATTCAACTCAGTTAAATGATGAACCAGAAACGTTAGATGCATGTGATTCAGAGGAATATTAAATTCCTTCTTCTCTTTGAATGGATTATAGTAGTTACCTTAAGTTTACTCCGACACGGAATTATAATAGATCAAGTAATACGATCAGCAGTTAAAGAGAAAAATGTGAGAAAAATCTTCCTGGAGCTAAAAGGTGAAATTGGTAATGACCAAGAGCTGGCATTGCTTAATGGAAAAAGGAGACTTTGTGCTTCCAATGACGCTTCGCATAAAGGGTTAGGTAGACCGACATTTGGTAGTATTGAATATCAGGACGTTGTGACAGGTTTCAGTTTGAAACTATTGATTCCCTTCTAAGGGATGGATATAATTGATTCCTCTCCAGTGGGTAAACTTCCAATCCGATGATAATTATTTCGTTAACTATGACTACTTATGATTCCACCTGCTTGGAGGTTCATAGAACTATTCTTCAGGTTTCGAAACTGGTCTCCTTAATGTTACCAGTAGGTGGGTAGATTGATCAAAATTTCCCTGAGTCTGGAAAGGAATTCGGTGAATTTTGGCAAACCTTGTCTTTCTGATTATCAGAGAATGTCATGGAAGAGAGTAAAAATTGGAGCAAACCCTGTGATTTGGGTAAGGATGCTGTAAAATGGGTTAGTAAACGGACCCTGAGCATTACAATCGACGGTAGTGATAAAATGATGAAGTGAGATTGGACGAAAATAGGAAATGTAAGTAAGAAACCAGCCGGACTGAGAAATTCCAGGATTGACTTAAATGAAAAGGCTGTTATGCCAGGAATGGTAAGCTTGTGTGGCACGCAGGATTGATAAGAATAGTTGAAAAGATAAAAGTGGAGGAAAGGTGACCGGAGACGGTGCCGAGTAGTCGATTAAGACTTATATGGAGTAAAGTTTTGGAAAGGTAGAAAGGTATCAAAGAAGAAGGCACTATGCCGGTAATTGCTAGAAAAGTAATGCTATTAGCCAACCCCTAAAATCATATATTTTTATGTGTGGCCAGTTGAGGCCAAGTCACAATGGACTATAAAGTGACTAGACCAGCAATGAAAAGACAAAGCAGGGTTGCTTCTAAGAAAGCACCGACTGCAAGGGCTTCTGATATAAAGGAAACATTAATGAGATCGTTTGAATCTTCTGCCGAACAACCCATGTTTTGATTGGGAATTCACTAGACCTTTTTGGGATGGGGTCACCCGTACTAAAGTGACTCATGTGTATATGGTTGTCCAAGATTTCGAGTAACATGGAAGTATAGTGACTTGAGATGTATGATGTTAGGGTATCATGAATACCATGAATATATTATAATGGAGGAAAGTAAACAATGAAGGTATATGAAGAGGGTATGGAAAAGGTCAGAAATTGAACAGTATGCTGTAGGAATTTTGTCTAAGGCAAGTACATTTGAGAAGAACGATAAGTACTAAGAGATTCACGTTGAACTCGACCAATATCTTCCAAAACATCCTTGTTGCCATTACCAAGTTCGGTAAGAGAGGAGATAGGCATACGTTGCCTTTTTGGAAGGCCAAATAGGCTGACAACTATTTGAAAGAAGAGGGTGGCATTAAACCACCGATCGATTATCAAATGAGAATGATTGAAAAGAGACCTTTATTAAGGATACATGATCTGATTGCCAATTATAAGATGCAAGAATTCCTTGGCAGTTGAATTAAGGATAGGATATCCATAGATTAAGATAAACCCTGGGGAATGCACAAGGGGTGGCATTAACCCTAATAACGACATTATGACTTCAGATGATATGAGCTGGACTTGCTAAGGCAACAATGACCGGTAAGGATTATTAAAAAGAGTTCTGGAAAGAACATATATAGAATTATTAGAGTATTGATCAATGACATTTTGATATACCCGGTACCCAGAAAATACCGGAGGAATGATAAGGATGGCCTATGAAACCTTACAAGCAAAAAGGTAATATTCCGAACTTCAAAATGGAAGTTTGGTAAGGAACGTATGACATCGTAACAATAATGCCAGATGAGGCATGTATGAAACCCTGAGGAAGTATGGATTGAACCTATAAAGGTTGAGATTATCCTAAGATAAGGAAAGAACTAAGAAGAGAAGTATCCTAAGTAGGATTGGGAATAAACGTGATAAAGTTCCCACGGGTAGGTGGAAGCAATGACTTATGGAAATGACTGATAGTTATATTTTCTCCTTCAGCAGAGCTTAAGGGAGAATGCTTTAACCCAACAGTGATGGGAATGAGGTAGAAAAACTTGAGCTGGAATGTACCCAGAAAACATGGGTTACAAGAAATCATTATCATCAAGAAAGGCCAATGAGGTGGCCGACAATCTAAGTATGAAGGAATAATTACAAATGTTCATACCGAAGAAACAGGATGATATTTGGAAGGACCTTGAAGGTCATATCGGAATGGAGGAATTTACATTCCTTCTGATGACTGTGCAAGAATTAACAGTAATAATAATTTAAGTAAAGATTCGATTCCTGATGGAGTCTTAAGCATATTACGTACCTTAGAAGGTCCCGTTTTGAGGCAAACCAGGACCATGGTACAAAATTGATGAAGTAAACCGTTAAGTTTCCAGTCTTTTATGGAAGATGCATAAGTGATAGTTTCATCAACCGGACCTAGCTGCGATGCTTGAAACTCTTCTGCAATTCTATCTGCTTCACGTTATATCTACATCAAGTTCAGGAAGTGTTCCTTATGGATAAGGAATAATGATTACTTTGTCTCCCTAAGGGATTTGAAACCCGTAGGGTTAGCTATTAACGCACTACGTAAACAACAAGCGATGGTGATTCTTCTAAGAAAGGAGATGACAACGTAAAGATAAAGAAAGTGCTGCTATTGATAAGCTAAATGGCATGTTGATGAATGACAAGCAAGTTTGTGTTAGTGTACTTCTGCACAAACAAGATAGAGAATATGAGGTTGATAATTCGTGATGCTAAACGTATTCCCGTAGAAAGAATTAATGAGACTTGGAGGGAAGGGCGGTTGAGCCCAAGACTTATTGGGCCACTTGAGAGTTTAAAGTGTTCGGACGGCGGTATTCGAGCCAGCCTTACCCCCAAAATTATAGCACGGTCATAACGGGTTTTCATGTGGCCAGGCTACGCCAGTAAAATGCAGATGTTCAACAGATGATAGGAGTGCGAGCATGTAGATATACGACCTGGTTTGACTTACGAAAGACAACCTGTGGAAAACCACGAATAGAAAAGAACAAGTAATGAGAAACAATGTTGGCAGAAGTAGATTATATGAATCTAAGTTAAAGGAATCGGGCCAGATTCATTTCGGAAAGTTTAAATTGAAATAACGTGATGATTATAGAATAAATGAGACGGAATACCGAAGGAGGTACCAAGTGCAAAAAGGTGTCTCAATAAAGAGGTGAAGGTGAAAGTAAATAATAGAAATGGGTAAGAATCAGCTAATAAGAAGGATGTGATTGATAAAGAAAAGGCTGGGGAAGCAACTATGGAATGAGAAGCAAGGAATGTTATGATTGGGTTTTCTAATGAATTCTCAGGATGACAACCTGATAGTGTCAATATTATAGTTATGAAAAAGCTAGTAACATGATATGGGATGTCAGTATTAATGATGTCAAGTGAGAAATCTAAGATTTAACTTGAAAGGTTGAAGGATTTCCCGAATGTGAGTATCGCTAAGATTGAACAAGAGTATTTGTCCATAGAATAATGGACAAAGCAGCAAGATATGTTGACACGTGAGATTGCGATCAAATAGTATTGGATATAATTATGATTAATTTCTTCTTTGATAAACCTCTATAGTTCAGAGGTAAATTCTGAGTATGATATTCTACAATCATGAAAGCTTTCTATAATCCTTTAGAACTCTTTTCTCTTCTTCTCTCTTATTCATCTTCTTTATGAATTGAGAAGAACAACCCTTTTAGGAGGGGAGGTACTGCTACGTGACTATCTGCCTATGTGATAGAAGTCTAAGTGGAATGCCATGACTTGTTTAATTGCTTGTCAAGTACTAAAGGCTGGCCCCCTTCTGTACTAACTATGCAATATGACAAATGTTCAATTGATCATAGTGATCTCTCAATAAATCTTTCCACTTCTCTATATTGATCGAGATTGCGAAGATTAAAGCGATCAGGAAATGTACAGTACGAGCGAGGTTACCTCCGAATCGTAGGGTGATAGTGATACCAATGTTACTGCAGGTATCAATAAGGATAAGACTGAGTAAGAGTATAACCCGGATAGTGAGTTGTACGAAAAGTAGCAACGTTGATGGAAAAAGGATAAAGTATGAATTGTAGCACTAGAAGATGTGCTGAGGAAGGGTAGAACGACTAAGAATTGACCGGGAAGCTAAAGAGTGAACGACAGGCAAACGACTCTTTGCTTCCTACCTGATTCCGGGACGGAATCCTTTTAAGGAGGGGAGATTGTAAGAACCCCAAATTTTGGATTTAATTAAAACTTTTTATTAAGTAATGATAAAATGAGAAACAATGATTCCGACAACAAGGTCACCAGCTCTAATGAATGGTGGTTTCAAAGAACAATGATTGTAATGAATGAATATTGCTTTGGACAATGATCCTGATGCATTGGTATATTGTCAGGATAGAGTAATTCGATGGTTGAGGACCTAGATAAGAATAATCTACCATCCAGGAAGGAGCTAATGGATCCTTGAAGGGAAATGAGTACGTGCATAGTGTTTCCCATACGTGCATAGTATTTCCCGTACGTGCATAGTGTTTCCTGTACTTGCATAGTAATTTGGTGGATGAATAGTGATTTTGTAAGTTGGAAAACTTTTCACTCCACCCTATGTACGGGACGTGATATGGATGTTTCGAAGTCATATTAGTAATACGCGGAGGAAATAAGTGAATGCAGAGACGATCGGAATTCAGA
Organism: Saposhnikovia divaricata; assembly: GCA_036435485.1. Lineage (NCBI taxonomy): Eukaryota > Viridiplantae > Streptophyta > Magnoliopsida > Apiales > Apiaceae > Saposhnikovia > Saposhnikovia divaricata. The sequence goes on from JAZHRN010000131.1 coordinate 22,927,363, forward strand.
AATTCCAAATTCTTTTCGGTATAATATTTGACCGGACAGTGGATTAAATATTATTATAATCCAAGAATTGAGATATTAACTTTGAGGATTTGATATTTTGGGATGTTATTATATTTGATTTAAGAATGAAGGTAGGAAACCACTGAGGAGTGGTTATGGCTACAATGTAATAATTGATATTTGGAAAGAATGAATGGAATTCGACTTTATTATTTCTATGTCTTGAAGAATGCTAAAGGGTAACAACATAGGTAAGAATAATCTATCTTCTAAGGGAATAAGATATGGCAATTTCAAGCAGGAGAATATTCTCATGTCATCCAGATCGGTAACGATTAATCCAGTAGTTCCGTAAAAAGGATAAGGAACGATCGAAAGAGAATACGGACAATTGTACCACCCTAAGAGAACAAGTAAAGAATACAGAATGAATAGTGTTATGGTGGGAGTATATAATAATATGAGACGACACTATATAGAAGCATTCGGAACGGATTTCCGAGTTCGTATTAGTGATCCAGGGGGAAAATAAGTGTATGTAAAAGCTGTCGGATTCTGAAAAACCGCACTTTTATTTTCTCCGAGAGTTCCCTGGACACTGATAGCCTTAAGTATTTAACGAATGGATTTAAGGAATATAAATTGGAAAGTTAGAATGAAAGATGGAGAATGAAAGTATTAATATTAAAAAGGATTCCCGGTAAACCCTAATTAGAAATCCGTGAAATATTCCTACGAACGATCAATCGAAACGGGCAATAACCGGACACAGAAACAAGCCGGGAATCAAGATGCATGCATGTGCTAGTAGAAAATATCTAGCAACCAAGTAGTTACTTAAGCAACTAGCACACTTAGAATCAAAACCAAGTACTTAGTTCATTCCATCATCCATCCACAAAAAACCAACACTTGTCTCTTGAAATTACCTCATGCATGACATACTAGCTTTAATAAAGCTACTTTATGAGATAATATCTCAATAATTCAAGAGGGGAGCAAGAGGTTAGCCAAGCAAAAACACAAAACAACTCCACCATTCTCTTGAAAAATACCATTCGGCTTATGCTCTTAATTCCAAAATCAAAACCCCTCTTCCCACCATCTCTTGATCTTGTAAAAATTATGGTGAGTCTTACATTTCCTAAAAGTTATCCCCTAAAAATTTCAAAGCCAAACTCTCTTGTTTCCATTTTCAAAGAAATCATCAAAGACTAGGGTGAATAGTGATTTTCAAGAACAACTCTTGATTTTCTTGATTTCTAGGATGATCTAAGCTTGGTTATGGGTATACAAGGACTATGCAAAGCTTAGAAAGGTCTTTACACACTCCAAGGAAGGTATAAAGCTCTTGAAACCCTAACCCTTGTTTGAGATTTAAGCATGTTTATGATAGTTATAACTTATTTATGGTTATGTTAAGATTATAAGCATGATTATGTATGGAGTTTGGATTAATGATGTAAATAGCTAGATGAACGGAAAGGCATTGCTTGGCCTCAGTTCATGTATATAAGTCATGTACATGTTGTTTGGGTTGGATACTATGTTTATGGGAAGATTCGAAATTGGTAGATATTCGATTTACAGCCGTTATAATGCCCGATTTTGCAATACCATGTTTTGTATGCCATTTTCCATGTCGAACCCCTACTGTCCAGAGACCTTATCTGCCATGATAGGATAGGTAATGTTCTAAGCTTCGTTTTGATATAAAGATCACGTGAAACGGACTTACGGTTTAGGATTTATGACCAAATTACTAAAAGTAGTTCGAATCCGTAAATGAAAGTTCGTAACTGTAATTGAACCCTCGTAAACTATGTAACGTCATGGCGAATCTTGGTAAATAAATACTAGAGGTAAAAAGGAAGGTGTGAAAGAAAACCGTATGTCAAAAGGATCATTTTTCGATTTATTAAAAATGTTCGAGTCGAGGTTAAACGCGAACGAACCCCTAAAAGACGACTCTTTTATAACTTCGGTAAAACACTTAGAAAACGGGCGATAAAACTCGGAGTATAGTATTGGTTCGTAACGATCGACTTTAGAACTCATATGACTTAAGTATGTCCCAAGTATAAGTTCAATGACATGTCGTATTAACGAACGAATGTCGGGTCGGATCAGTGATAAAAGTAATCCACAAAAAGGGGTATAACGAGATAACTCGAGAACGTGTTTCGAATTAAGTATAACTTAACTTTTAATATGTTAAGTGATTAATCCCGAATGCCTTGGCTATTTATAGATCACCAAGCTGAACCGGGACCCGCTACCACTACCCCTTACCGTACTCGACTACCAGGCAAGTTTCAATTCCCTTCTTTTAGGCTGTTGTTGTGATTGAATATATATATATATATATATATATATATATATATATGATTGCTGATATACATATGTCATTGCATGCATGCCTACTTTCAAGTTGAATTGATATACTTGTTCCCTGAATGTTATTGTTGGCTTATAAGCTAGATAGTTATATATCAGTTATAAGCCGGTTATTGTAAGACCCTCATAGAAGGGCGTATACATCTTATTAATCAAATATAGACCGGGAGTCAATATTCCTTGATATATCGAGATTACCTCGGAGGAAAATATTTAAGTAAATATTTTCTATTATTCAGGCGACGAATATTATTTGAATATTCGTTCGAGATTATTTATTTTAATGATCCATACTTCAAATAATTATTTGAACGTAACTATTCGACGAATAATATTTTTTAATATTCATTCAGAGTCGAATTATTTATCGATTATTATTCCGAATATTCTTCTAAAGATTGGACTACTAAATGAATATTATTGGAATATCCATTTAGAATATTACTTTATTAAATGAATATTACTTTTGAATATTCATTTAAGATATTACTTACTTGATGAATATTATTCTAATATTCATCTGAAGCTTGATTTATTTATCGACTCTTATCTCGAATATTCCTTTAAAGCTTGGATTACTAAATGAATATTACTTGATATTCATTTAGAATATTATTCATTAAACGAATATTACTTTTTCAATAAACATTTAAATTCCTAATTAATTATGAATATTATTTTGAATATTCATCCAAGGTTCTATTTAATCATCAAATATTATTTTAAATATTTCTTTCAGGACTTATTAAGTAATGAATATTATTTTGAATATTCATTTGATTATTTAATTATGCAATAAATATTCTCTTGATATTTCTTCAAGAATTATTTGGGAAATACTCTGATTAAAGATATTCTTTCATATTCCTAAATAATCTGTAAAATATTTTAACTCAATAAATATTCTCTGGATATTTATTCCATACTTAGAATAACCTCGATAAGGTTTATCTTCTTCGATTATTACAGAAAATATCCCGGAGTCATATTATTATTAATCTTATATCAAGAAAGGTTCTCAGACATCATTCTTCTTTGAGTCTATCCCCTTAATAATAAGGGAACCTTACTTGGAAAATGTTATTTATCTTGTCGACTTCCCGGTCATAAAGTATTCCCTTCACCCGCAACTCGGGTGCTGTTGACTTATTAAGTCATTGCTTACCTTCTCATCTTTCGAGGGGTAAGATTACTGGAACAAGTTGATATCCGTTACCAAGTAATAGCTTGGGAGTTATTGGTAAATTTTCCTTTCCAACTAGATACGACTACTTTGTGGAGTCTTATCAACAAGTATTATACTTGGGGAAAGGGGGACGAACGTTACATTCAGAATCATGAATTCTATTTGAACTAGGAGTCGTGTAAGAGGCCGAGTAGCGCCGGTCCATCCCCTTTGGCCCAACCGTTGGCCGGGGAGAGCTAGTAAGGCGGTATACAAGTAAAGCCGTCAGTTCTTCCTTCTACCGGTAGTAAATCTAAATTGAGCTGTACGATCTCGACTTATCATCAAGATTGGAACAGCGGGCGCGGTGAATACTCCATCATTGGTTCATCATCCAAATTTATTTATTTCTTGCAACATGATTACTGTTGGCAGAGTTGGAAAAGGGTCATAACTGGAATTGCAACCTTTTCTTGCAAGTTCCTCTTCTTAATAACAATAAGAATATCTCGCTTACTTTGATGTAGCAGATATTTCTACAAACAAATACTTTAAGTTACCTTGTAACTTCATCGTTCATATTATACTGGCATCATTTCCGTAAATGCATGGCATATGGTTTGAAAGATACTTTTGAACTGTTATACATTATCGTTCAGTTATATATTATTGTTGGTGGGCTATTGCTCACCCTTGCTTTATTATTATATCACAACAACAGCTAGACCAGATGACTCGCACAAGGCGCACTCGACGCGGGCGAGGACGATGAGACTACCAGAGCTGAAGAAGAAGCTATTGGTAGGGTATATTTATTCTTTCAGTACCAAGAATATGGTCTAGTATGACTTATGTAAATGGATGGCAAAGAGTATGTATTTATATTGAAATTCTTTTGGATTGTAAGAACTCATAATGTGATTAATAAAAATTTGATTGTTACTCTGATTTCATCTCTGGGACTATAACGGGTGTGTTTTATATTGTTGTGTTGGGTTATAGAGACGTAATTTATTTTATGTTAAGGAAAGTTCAATTGTTGTGGACAGAATTGGAAACCGTAACCACCGGATCCCGGACCCCGGATCTGGGGGTGTTACAATTTGATAGACTTTGAAATTGGCATGCGCTGCATAGGCCAGGAAGATCCTTATTGCTTCTAACCTTGCCACTGGTGCAAAGGTTTCTTCAAAGTCAATTCCTTCCTCTTGACAGTAGCCTTTAGCCACTATTCTAGCTTTATTCCTTGTGACTATGCCATTCTCATCCATCTTATTCTTGAATACCCACTTAGTGCCAATCACTGATTTGTCTTTAGGTTTGGGTACAAGTTTCCATACTTCATTTCTTTCAAACTAGTTTAGCTCTTCTTGCATTGCTAAAACCCAGTCTGGATCCAGAAGAGAATGTTCAACTCTCTTTGGTTCCTCTTTGGATAGAAAACTGCTATATAATCATTCTTCTTGAGTTGCTCTTCTGGTTTGGACCTTTGCATTAGGATCTCCAATGATAAACTCAAATGGATGATCCCTGGTCCATTTTCTTTGTGGTGGTAAGTTTGACCTTGATGAAGTGGCTTCATTTTCTCTGTGTTGATCATTGTGGCTTGTTGTTGAGTTTTGACTGTGAGAAACTCCCCCTGAGTGTATGGCCCTCGAGATTGATGGAGTTCTTGCATATTCATCAACAGATGCTTCTCCTTGATTTCCAACTGATGGTGTAAGTTGCTCTTCAACAGGTGGTTCATTCTGCACTTCAACTGATGATCCTTGTCTGTTTCTCACACCATTTGATCTCCATTCTTCATCATCATCTTCACTTTCTTCACCACTTCTCTCATTCTCAAATGAGAGAGACTCATGAAAACCTTCATCTACTAGACCATATATTTTCTTGTCGTCAAAGACAACATGTATGAACTCCATTACAATGTTTAGTCTTAGGCTGTAGACTCTGTAGGATTTTCCAACTGAGTATCCAACAAAGATAGCTTCATCTGCCTTTGAATCAAATTTTCCAAGATGCTCACCATGATTTTTCAGTACAAAGCATTCGCATCCAAAGACATGGAGAAAGTGGATTGTTGGTTTCTTGCCTTTGAAAAGTTGATAAGGTGTCATGCCTTTTGCTTGATTGACCAAAGAAATATTCTGAGTGTAGCATGCAGTGTTTATAGCTTCTGCCCAGAAGTATGTTGGTAGCTTAGACTCTTTAAGCATTGTTCTTGCAGCTTCAATTAGAGTTCTGTTCTTTCTTTCCACTACACCATTTTGTTGAGGAGTTCTTGGTGCAGAGAATTCTTGGATAATTCCTTCTTCTTCACAAAACTCTCTTATTACAGAATTCTTGAACTCAGTTCCATTGTCACTTCTGATTCTCCTTACTTTGAGTAAAGGATTGTTGTTGACTATCTTGATGTTATTTATAATGACTTCATATGCCTCATCCTTAGAGTGCAGAAAGAATGTCCAAGAGAATTTTGAGAAATCATCAATAATCACAAGACAGTATTTCTTCTTTGATATTGACAACACATTGACTGGTCCAAAGAGATCCATATGAAGTAGTTGCAAGGGTTGATCAATTGATGACATTGACTTTGATTTGAAAGAGGCCTTCTTCTGCTTCCCTTTCTGGCATGCATCACACAATCCATCCTTGGAGTAATCCAATTTTGGAATACCTCTAACCAAATCCTTCTTTACCAACTCATTAATTGCTTTAAAACTCAAGTGTGACAGTCTTTTATGCCAAAGCCAACCTTCATCTACACTTGCCTTACTGAGAAGACATGTAGTCATGTTTGCATTTGTTGAATTAAAGTCAGCAATGTACACATTTCCTCTTCTATCTCCTGTCAACACTACCTTGTTGTCACTTTTCTTGAAAATGACACAAGCTTCGGATGTGAACCAGACATTCTGGCCTTTATCACACAGTTAGCTGACACTTAGCAAGTTATGCTTAAGTCCATCAACCAGTGCTACTTCTTCAGTGACAACATTCCCTTGTGAAATCAAGCCATATCCTCTAGTATATCCTTTGCTGTTGTCTCCAAAGGTAATGCTAGGGCCAGATCTCTCCTCAAGCTTAGTGAGTAGGGTAGAATCTTCAGTCATAAGCCTAGAACAACCACTGTCCAGATACCAAAGATTCTTTTTGTTTCCCTGCACACATCAAAACAAAATCAAGTTGATTTTGGTACCCAAGTTTTCTTGGGTCCTCCCTTGTTAGCCAATTTCTTATCCTTCCCTTTTAACCGAAAGTTTAGATTGAGTTAAATCGATTTTGACTTTAGGCTTGGGCCTTTGAGAGACAGAATTTGATACTTGCTCATATTTGTTATAGTTAATAGCATTGTTAGGCATAGTCTGTGCAAACATGTTATTCATCATCCATGGCATTTGTGGCATATTGAAAGCATTGTAGTATGGATTATGCATGAATGGCATGTTAGCATATTGATTAGATGCATGAGCAGAGGGAGCATACATATTTGGCATAACATTCATAGCAGGCACAAACATAGGCATGTTAGGCATCAAAGGATTTTTCATAGCTTTGCAGTTGATAGATAAATGATTAATACTTCCACACTTTACACATTCTTTCCTAGGAGCATATTTATCAGGTGTGTAATTGTTGTGTTTGTTAATCCCTACCTTACCATTTCTGTTCTTTTTCTTGTCCTTAACACCTGACTTAACATTTTCTAGCTTGTCCTTCAATTGCTTGTGGGACAAGTTGCCTATGTTTCTTTTCTCAACTGATTCAGTATTGCTACATTCTCCATTAACAAAGTTCTTGTTGAGAGGCCCGTACTTTTTATTCAATTTAGTTAAAGTTGCTTTGCTAACAGGCTTAAGTCTTAAAGAACATTCTTTTTCAACTAAATCACTGTCTGAAGTAACTTCCCTATCAACATCTAACTTAACTTCTGCTAATTTGTGAAAAGAATCAACTCCTTGTATACTATAAATTTCTTCAGTTTTAGCCTTTGATCCTTTCCACTTAGCAATTAAGTCTTGTTCCTCTTTTAACTGTTTTATTAAACACTTTTCTCTTTTCAGAGCCTCAAGTAACTCATTCTTAGCATCCTGGCAATCTCTTTTCATTGCTTCAAAATCAATTAGTTGAGTTTCTAATAGAGTATTCCTATCACATATCTTAGCATTAAGATCTTTAATCTTTTTGTTCACCTTGTTAAGCGATTTTAATGTGACATGCATGTTTTACAATTCATTAGACATTTCATTAACAACATTATCACATTCATCTTTGGAAAGTTCAGTTAGGTTTGTAGAGTATACCTGGTTGCTTGCTGAACTAGCCTCTTCATCAGTTTCATTTGCCATGAGTGCAAGATTGACAAACTCCTCTTCTGCATCTGAGTCTCCTCCAGCTGCCCAATCATTATCTCTAGATACAAATGCTCTTTCTTTTTGCTTGAGAAGATCAAAGTATTTCTTTTTGTAATCGACAGTCTCGAACTGTTTCTTCTCTTTCTCGGCTTTGGATTTTCTGCATTCATTGGCAAACTGACCAGCAATTCCACAGCTATAGCATTTGATCTTTGATCTTTCAACCACATCCTTGTTCGGTTGATAGCTTTTCTGGAATTTCCCGGCTTCTGCTGGATTCTTCTTGAATCTTAGCTTCGAAAATCTCTTCGATAGAAATGCCAAATACTCATCTAGATCTTCAGCTTCATCCTCACTTAATGCATCAGGTTCTTCAATCATCTTGCTTTTACCTTTGCTAGTTTCAGCTTCACCTTCACAAGTTTTTGAACTTAGTGTGGCTTCTACACTCTTCATTCTTCGACCACCTTGGATTGTTGGAATATTGGCCACCAAGGCAACAGATCCACCTTTCTTCTAGATTTTCTCCACTTCCTCATCTTGCTGCATTTCAAGCTCATAGGTCTTCAGGATGCCATACAGTCTCTCAAGTGTAAAATCTTTGTAGTCCTGAGAGTTCCTCAACGAGACTGTCACTGGCTTCCATTCCTTAGGAAGAGATCTCAGAAACTTTAGGTTGGAGTCCTTGGTTTCATATTTTCTCCCATACAACTTTAGACCATTCAGTAATTTTTGAAATCTACTCAATATGTCTGTTAGATTTTCACCAGAGGAGTAGTGAAAATGCTCATATTGTTGTATTAGGAGCTGCATTTTGTTCTCTTTGACCTACTCAATTCTAGAGAGAGGGTGGGAGGGAGGGAGCAAAGGAAAAAGTTTTAGGTTGAATTATTTTAATAGAAAGGACGGTTACTCATCTAAGATCCATGAGATGATGACATTACTGACAGTATGTAATTTGAGGAGTAAACAATAGAGAGCTACGAGCACAAAATTTTAATGTAAAAGAGGATTTTATAGTTAGCTAATCAATAATCATATTTCAATTAAATAACCATACGTAACATACCTAAATTTATCACAAGTATGATTAGACAATACATAAATCACAAGTCTGATCAGGCTCACAAGTTAGATAGACATAATACTATTTATCAAACACAATTTAAACAAGCCCAAAGGTACCCTAGTAGTAGCACTAGGGTAATCAATCAACTCCCAGGTCTTGAACGAGCTCTCTACCATTAATTAAGTCACCGAACTTGTGCCCCAGTTCTGCAAGGATCTTCACCAAATCATGATCTCCACCCTCTACAAAACGCAATCCGTAGGTGGCTGTAGTTCGGATATAATCAATCATATGGACGCTCCTAGAGTATGAACCGTGACTAAAGGCTTCATAAACCCAAAAAGACACATGCCTCCTCTTCTCGTGCTAACAAAAATTTTCCAGATGCTTTTTATATGAATTTTCAAAAGCCTCTTGCTCCTGGTAGACAAATTAATAATAACATATTATACACACACACACACACACACACATATATATATATACATGTTAAATTTATATTACAAGAAAACATATTTTATCACTACATGGAATTATTGATATTGATTTAAACATTCTAAAACGTACATAGTTCACAAAACATGAAGATGAAGCAACTACACAAAAGATGAAGGCTCACTGTTATTTTATTAATCTACCGACTATTACATGTGTGACAGTTTTTCAGAATATTAAAAGTAACAAATTGCCAACTAAAAGTTAAGAAAAACATACTTACATAAGAAACATTTTACAACAATTATTGATAACAATTAGTAATAATTGATAATTGTTCTTCTCTCCCCCCACAACCCCACCTCTCTGTGTATATTTCATCTAAATAGTAATAAAAATGCGTAATATCTCTCCCATATTACTACCAAAAGAACAAAGGATTTGCAGGAGATTCAGATTTAGTAGAGACTATAGCAAGCTTAATTCTTGGTATACTACTTTGTCTGATTTTTTATTTGAGGTAATTTATGAGGACAAAGTAAGGCAGTAAAGCTCTCACTAATTCCTCTGTTGTCTACTTAATTAATCGTGTAGATATGTATTTCAGGTCCCATCGTTATTGTTTTAACATATCTTACCACGATATTGTATCTTTTTCTTAATACGAGTATAATGCTCGCTTATTCTTAAGTACTTTCACCTTAACGTGTATATTATTCGCAGAATGTTGCTGTTCTAAATCTTTTTAGCTGTCATATGTTTCTGTTAGGCCGAATACACAGTTATAATCAACTAAGTATGAGAGAATAACAATAAGTTATTTAAAAACTTTAAAAACTGTTTTGAATTAACTTCTCTCTCAGTGATGTAAAATATCACAGAGAGCTGCTTAGGTTAAAATGAAAATATTGTATTACACGATCGATTGCCCTTCTAGGGTTAACCTAACTGTATTTATAAGATATACAGCTACATACAATCGATAATTGATTTGCCTATAAATTAGCTATACAATTGTTATCAATTACGATTGCTACACATTTCCTAAGTCAACTCAATCTCTTTAACAGCTATCCAATCTGTAAAGATATTGCTTCCATAATTATCTTCAATTAATCTTTAATCACCGTTGACTGAAGACGCGCTTCCTCCAGACAGAGTTTAACCAAACTCTGTCGAGCTTCCACTGTCAGCGTATAGCAAACTCTGTTCAGCTTCCAACTGTCAGAGTTTAACTAAACTCTGACTGCTTCCTGTTTAAACTCTGTTTTTCCCTGTAAAACTTAAACACTGATATTAACCATATCAATTATATTTAACAATCTCCCCCAACTTGTTCATTAGTAAAAATGCACAAGTTAACAATAATTGATGATGTCAAAACAATCTCATACAAACACAGTGTTTATTCAAATAAGCAGAGTTTAAACTTGACTTAACAAAAATCTACAGAAAACAAGAAAAATTCTTACAGACTTTAATTTCTAATCTCCTCAAGATCTGGTGTTGTTCTGAGATAATCTATAAGCAATCTTCTCTCTGCATTCTCAAGCTCAATCTTCATAGCTTCCTTAATCTCTCTTAGCTGAGGATCACTCTCATCTGTTTGATAGATAGTAGATCTTAAATCATAGATTTTGTTTCTCCTCATCTCATTTCCTAGCCTGATAAATTTCACTTCCTCTGACTGTGAATTGAAGTCAAGTACTGTGATTCCCAGATCAGTCTTTAACTTTGCAGTACCCTTCTTCATTTCAATGAGATTTCCATTCCAGTCTCTGTAATTAGGAACATATATGCTATTGCACTTCATCCCTCTGATTGCCAAATTCTGGAGCATTTTTTGTCTGAGCACATTTGCAACTGATTGAGTCCTTTGACTATTCACCTTGAAAAGATACAGAACATATTCTAGTTCTTCCCAATATTTCAAGCCAATATCATTCTCACCAATTCTAAATACTGTCCCATCAGCCGTGAAGTATAAGAGAAAATCTTTCTTTAAACTCTTTTGATGAACTAACTATACTGATTCCAGTCTGTCCAAACTCTCTTGAGTGACACCACGACCTGCAACAGCCAGTGAAGAAGGATCTCTGGGACACGTATATTGTCTTCTATCTTTGTGTGAACCCAGACCAGCTTTATTATTTCCAACCTTACTAGATAAAGCTCTTCCATCAGAAAAATCCATAGGAGCTTCAGATATTAGATTTGGATCATGAAGTGTTCCTTTACTAAAAACTGATTTCAATTGAGAAGATAGAGGCCTTGACACAACTTGTGTAGCAACAGAGGTTGTGTTTTCCTTCTTATGTACAACTTGTGTAGAAACAAAGGTTGTATCTTTCTTCTTTAAATCTTCTCTTTCCATGACAATACTTTTCAGCTTGAGTTTAGCTTCAGCTTTTGTTGATTTCTTAGATGAATGTGATCTATGAACAGCATCAACATTTTCCTTGATCACAATGCCTTTAAGAACAGGCCTAGGAGCTTTTTCCTTCTTCTTAAACTTACCAGACTTTAAAGCTTTGAGATGTTGTTCTTGTAAACTCTTTTTTTCAGCTTTAATGTCTTCAATGGTAGCTTCTTCTTCATTTTCTTCAATAAATAATTTAGCAGCCAACTCCTCATCAGTCTGTGGATTAGAAGAAAATACCAAACTCTTGGTCTTTGAAGCACCTTGAGTATCAGTGTTTATCCCAGCAAACTGTGATTTAGAAGACTTGCTAGTTTTCAGAGTTTGAAGTTCTTCAGTTTTGCCCCTGCCTTTATTACTTGCTCCTCCATCTCCAACATTATCCTTTCTGTTCAGAGTTTGAGATTGCTTACATTTGTCTTTAGCAACTCTCTCCCCCTTTTTGACATCATCAGGCATGAGAATAGATGTGATTAACTCCAGGGAGGTAGCAATAGAATCAATCTTTAAAGACATAGCATTTTGATTTTCTTCAACTTTGCTCAGCCTGTGAGACAAAGTGTCTTGATTCTGGGAAAGATATTGAAACTTGTTCTTGCTATCAAGCTTAAGCATATCATCTCCTCTAACAATTTCCCCTCGAACATCAGAAATAGCCTTTTGACAATGATCAAATCTAGAATTGAGAGTCTTCACTTGGACAACAGTAGCCTTGAGACAAGATAGAATCTCTGGATTTGTGGTTGTTCTTGATGTTCTCTTGACAAATTCAGCTGCTCTAGCAGCAGAAAAGATGCAAGTTTCTTTGTACCAATCATTTGAAAATTGTTCAAAATGTTCTTCTTCAGCATCTGCCTGATTTGAAGGGCCAGGAAAATCTTTAACTTTAGCATCAGTCTGTACTAGTAAACTCTGAGAAGAGCTTGACTCAGTACTCCCTTCAGTTTCAACTTCAATTTCAGCTTCAACATGATCAGTTGATTCAGGAATTGGAAGAGACTCATCAACAGTTTCAACATTCTCAACAACATCCTCTGCAACAGTTTCAGCAGTAGGTTCAACATTCTCTGCAACAGGCTTTACAACATCCTCTGCAGGTTGTACAATAGGCTCAGAGATTGTCTCCATGGGTGGTTGATCAATTTCCTCACCCTGTTCAACAGATTAATGAGCATCAGACATTAACTCAGTATGAGAAGCCACTGTTTCTTCATGTACCACAGTGGTTTGATTACTGCATCAGTTGCATCAGAGAATACAGAAAGTGAAGATATTGGAATGTTCATGTTCTCAGAGAATAAGAACAATGGTTCAAGAATTTCATCAATTGTAGCATCAGCATTACCATCTCTTTCTCTCTCAACAGCAGGTATTTCCTTAGAAATATCCTCTGGAGCTTCAATATTCACATCTTCATCAGATTCTTCAAGAATTAGTCTCCTTCTCTTAACTGGAGGATTCATTTCTGTTCTCTCTTCTTCTGAGACATAATCATCTAGTATAGATGGAGATTTAGGTTTGTTAGCCCTTTCCTTTCTATCCCTCTTTGGCTTAGAAGCTTCAGCAACCCTGTGCTTTCTTGGTGGCCTTATAGCCCTGCTTTTCTTTGATTTCTTTGGGTTGGATTGTGGTTGAGGTTGAGGTTGTGATGAAGATTGTGGTTGTGAAGGAGTAGTAATGGTTGGTGGAGATGTAGGTTTAGAGATTGGTTCAGTGTTATGGTTTGAGGATGTTCAGTGTTTGTGGGTTGAGGAGGTTCAGAGTTTGTGGGTTGAGGAGGTGACTGTGGAGGTTCAAGGATTGGTTCAGTTTGTGGTGCTTGTTGTTCTTGTGGTTGGTTAAGAAAGTTTCTGAGGGCAAGTGGATAGGTAAACTCTGGAACTTGCTCTTTGTTAGCATATTTATTTGTAAGATCAGAAAACATTCTCTTATGGCATTGAAAGGGTTGGATAACATCCTCATCAGAAATTACCATGTTAGGCAAACAAGCAGAGAATAAACATTGACAGAAACGTGAGAAATAAACAGTTGTATTAGACTCTGCTAGTTTTTCACCTAATTTCATCAGTACTAAACGACCAAAATCAAAGTTACTCCCATTAAGAAGAGAATACCCGATTTGATGACTTTCACCAGGAATTGCATCCCAGTTGGTGACCTTCTTTCCAAAAGCTCGAGTGATGCAGTCAAAGAAAAAGCTCCACTCCTTCCTGAGCCCTGGCCTCTTAACATTCCCAATTTTATCCAAAGGAGCAGAAAACCTCAGTTGCTGTAGCATTTCTTTCAATTGAGTCTCAACAGCCACAGAGTATGAGGTGTGAGTATCAAAATCCAAAACCTCACGAACAGTTGCAGGAGTGATTACAAACTCTTGATCTTCATAAGTAAACATAATAGATGGAGTCCCATTCTCTCCACCATCATCATAAACAGAGTTTCTCCAGAAAGTAGAGATTTGTGTGGCCGAGAGTTTTTTCGGTTGAACAAGGGCTTGACCAATCTCAGAATCTCTTAAGAAGTTCTAAATCAAATGAAATGATTCTGGAGCTTTATCAGTGTTTAGAATTGCGGCATAGTTGTTAGTAACAAAGGTTAATCCCTGAGCCAAAAAATTCTTGGTTGCCATTAGAACAGTGTGATAGAAAAGAGAGTGTGTGGAAAAGTGTTTGTGAAAATACTTAAGTGAAAGCAACAGAGAAATTGTGTGTAATGTTGTGTGTTCGTGGATGTAAAGATGAAAAAGTGAATAATGAAATGATTTTGATTAGATCTGTAATTGAAAATTACAACCCAATCGTTTTAGACATTAAACACGCAACCAATTTCTTGTTAAGTGTGTGAGTGGGACACGTGTCACATAAACAGTGGAACAGTTATTTACACACGCAGTAATAATGCCTATTATTACTGCTGTTCTCTCTCCTATTTCCAATAAGCTTTAACTGTCTGACACCATTAAACAACTGGCACGTATTACATGCTAATTTCAAAAACTCTTTGTGTACTCCAAGTATATGCTTTGTCTGAAATAAAATATTACCTTAGAGTACTCAACAAAATCCAACAATGTTTATCAATTCTCCAACTTAATTAATGTTATCCTTTCAAACACTGTACAGTTGTGAATATGAGTGTGTGTAGAGCAGAGTTTACTGAATCAGTATTTAGAGCATCTAGTATTTCATAAAATCCATAAAGTAAATCAGTAAACACTGGATGCACTAACTCTCATAGTAAACACTGAAAATATGATGAATGCTAAACTCTGTAGTAAACAGTTTATATAAAGTAATATTTAATTAATCTATAACCCCCAATTTTTTTTTTGGTTTTCTCCAATAATCAGAGGTTGAAACTAGTCACCAAAAATCCTATAATTTTAGCCCTTATCAATTTGATAAGTTCTTGGATCTTCCTAGCTTTCGACTAGTCACCAAAAATTAGAGAATTTTAGCCCTTACTATATACCAGTAAGTTCCTGGGTCGTCCTAGTTACAAACATGATCTCAAAGGAGTTCTAACAGTCTATATATATTAGCTTTGGGGTTATTCTAACAACAGAATCTAATTTAACAGTGTATAACTAACAGAGTTTAGAGCTCATCAACATCAGAAATTATTTATGAGAGGCAATGCACACAGTATTTACAGACTCAGAGTTTAGGATAAATAAACTAAGAGATGCTATAAATATAAAACAGTATCATGCTGTGTTAACTTTCTGCATAATTTAAGATTAGATCACAGATAACTTAGAAGGATTCATGACTAATTACTGAGAATAATGTTTCATACATGTATCTTCATCGGTGTTTATGTTCAGAAAGAAGCATTATCAGAGTTTCTCAGAGTTTAATCAACAGTCAACAGTGTATGACTTAACGAGCATGCTAACAGAGTTTAACAGTCATTAAGCAGAGATTGCATGACAGAGTTTAACATACCACAGAAATATGAGCAACGCAGTACATAAGTAGAGTTTTTAGTCTAACCAATATCTCTAGTCAAAGCCAGAGACCATTCCTAGTTCATTTACCAGCCTTGTAAATACAGTTTCACTCAATGGCTTGGTGAAGATATCTGCAAGCTGTTGTTCTGTAGACACAAAATGAAGCTCAATATTCCCTTCCTCTACATGTTCTCTGATAAAATGATACCTTATGCTGATGTGCTTGGTCATTGAATGCTGTACTGGATTACCTGTCATAGCAATAGCACTTTGGTTATCACAGTAAATAGGTATTTTACTGTACCTCAATCCATAATCCAGTAATTGATTCTTCATCCACAGAATCTGTGCACAACAGCTACCAGCAGCAATATACTCTGCTTCAGCTGTAGATGTAGAGATTGATTTCTGTTTCTTGCTGTACCAAGAAACAATTCTATCACCAAGAAATTGACAACTTCCACTGGTACTTTTTCTGTCAATTTTACAGCCTATAAAGTCTGCATCAGAGTAACCAAGAAGCTTGAAGTCTGATTCTCTTGGATACCACAAACCTAAAGTTATGGTTCCTTTAAGATATTTGAAAATTCTCTTCACAGCTGTTAGATGTGGTTCTCTTGGGTCTGCCTGAAATCTTGCACAAAGACATGTTGCATACATGATGTCAGGTCTGCTAGCTGTTAGATAAAGAAGAGACCCAATCATTCCTCTATAGTTTGTCATATCCACTGGTGAACCTGTGTCTCTATCCAACTTTGTTGATGTTGCCATGGGAGTTGTTGCAGATGAGCAGTCAAGCATGCCAAATTTCTTGAGAAGATTTCTGGTATATTTTGCTTGATTGATAAAGATTCCATCATCTGTTTGCTTCACCTGTAGCCCTAGAAAATAACTGAGCTCTCCCATCATGCTCATTTGATACCTGGACTGCATGAGCTTGGCAAACTTCTTACAGAGTTTATCATTAGTAGATCCAAAGATTATGTCATCTACATGTATTTGAACTAATAACAGATCACTACCAAGATTGAAATAGAACAAGGTTTTATCAATTGTACCTCTGTTGAACCCACTTTATAAAAGAAATTGAGCCAGAGTTTCATACCATGCTCTTGGTGCCTGCTTAAGTCCATAGAGTGCCTTGTCAAGCCTGTAGACATAATCTGGATACTTGGGATCTACAAATCCTGGTGGTTGTTCAATAAACACTTCTTCTTCAAGTTTTCCATTCAGAAAAGCACTTTTCACATCCATCTGGAAAACCTTGAATTTCTTGTGAGAAGCATATGCTAGAAAGATTCTTATTGCTTCCAACCTTGCAACTGGAGCAAAAGTTTCATCATAGTCTATGCCTTCTTGCTGTGAATAGCCTTTGGCCACAAGTCTGGCCTTGTTTCTTGTAACAACCCCATCACTGTTAGTTTTGTTTCTGAAAACCCATCTAGTACCAACAACAGATCTATTCTTTGGTCTAGGTACAAGGGTCCATACTTCATTTCTCTCAAATTTTTTAACTCCTCCTGCATTGCTGTTATCCAGTCAGCATCTTGAAGAGCTTCTTCCACTTTCTTTGGTTCAGATTTGGACAGAAATGCATGAAACAGACATTCATTTGTTGTAGCACTTCTTGTCCTAACTTTTGTATCTGGATCTCCAATTATTAAATCAGGTGTATGTGATTTTGTCCATTTCCTAGCTGTAGGTAAATGACTTCTGTCAATAGTTGATCCTCCCCCTTGATCAATGTTCTCCTGATTATCTTGATGCCTTTCTTCATTCTCTGAGGATCC
The DNA here is from genome assembly GCA_036435485.1 of Saposhnikovia divaricata. Lineage (NCBI taxonomy): Eukaryota > Viridiplantae > Streptophyta > Magnoliopsida > Apiales > Apiaceae > Saposhnikovia > Saposhnikovia divaricata. Next base: position 22,944,948 of record JAZHRN010000131.1, read on the forward strand.
CCCAGAATTTGATCGCTCAGAGTTTGAGCTGTCAGAATTTGGACTTTCAGAGTTTGAGTCATCAGAGTTTGAGTTTGATCCAGAATTTTCAGTTGACTCACTATCAGAATTTGAGTCATCACTATGATCATGCTCCCCCTCAACTGGTTCTCCTCTTTGTTCTGACTATACTATTTCTTCTGTGTGTACCAGTAGACGTTCAGAGTTTGCATCAACAGAGTTTGTTGGATTAGTGTCATCAGAGTTTATTTCATCAGAGATTAGATCTTCATTTTCGAAATGCAACTGATCATGTTCATCAACATCTTCAAGTCCAGTGATTTTCTTGTCATCAAATGACACATGAATAGATTCCATAATCACCTTTGTTCTCAGATTATAAACTCTGAATGCCTTGGTTGACACTGGATAGCCAACAAAAATTCCTTCATCTGCTTTCAACTCAAATTTGGTCAACTGTTCAGGATGATTTTTCAACACAAAGCATTTGCACCCAAAAAAATGAAAATATTTCAGGTTTGGCTTCTTTTCCCTCACCATCTCATATGGTGTTTTTCCATGCTTGGTGAAAATATTTCAGTTTGAACTGCTTCTGCCCAGAAATAGGTTGGCAATTTTGCTTCATCAAGCATAGTTCTGGCAGCTTCTATCAAGGTTCTGTTCTTCCTCTCAACTACACCATTTTGCTGTGGTGTACCAGGTGCAGAAAACTCTTGCTTCAATCCTCTATTCTTGTAGAATTCTTCCATTGTTGCATTTCTGAATTCAGTTCCATTATCACTTCTGATTATTTTGACTTTGTGTTTTGATCCTTTGTCCAGTAGCTTTACATGCTCCATCAGAGTTAATGCAGTTTCATCCTTCTTTGCTAGAAAATACACCCAAGTGTATCTGGTATATTCATCAACAATGACTAGAGCATATTTCTTCCTTCCAATTGACAAGACATTTACTGGTCCAAAAAGATCAACATGTAACAGATGATATGGATCAACAATTGAAGATTCAGACTTGCTCTTGAAAGAGGTCTTCCTCTGTTTGGCCTTTTGACATGAATCACACAGACCATCAACATTTAACAAAGACTTTGGAAGTCCTCTAACAAGATCCTTTCTTATCAGCTCATTGATGTTGTTCAGATTTAAATGAGAGAGTTTCTTATGCCACTTCCAACTCTCTTCATTGGACATTCTTGTTGATAGGCACATTGTATTTCCATCAGAGTTTGTCAACAAGCTTGCTTCATAGATATTCTTGCGCCTTTGTCCAACTAAAACAACTTTCCCTGTGGTTTTGCTGATTACCCCACAGTATTCAGGTTGAAAATCTACATGAAAACCTCTGTCACAGATTTGACTCACAGATAGCAGATCATGCTTGAGTCCAGGAACCAGAGCTACATTTGTGATGATGACACTTCCAAGATTAATATTGCCATATCCCAGAGTATGTCCTATGTTGCAATCTCCATAGGAAACTTTTGGGTCAGCCTTCTCCACATACTCTGATAGCAGGGCTTTATTTCCAGTCATGTGTCCTGAACATCCACTGTCCACGACTAGGATACTTTCCTTGATGCCCTGCAATCACAAACAATTACTGAGGATTAGATTTAAGGATCCAGACTTGCTTGGATCCTTTGGCTTTCTTAATTTTGTTAGCTTTAGCAGCGGAATTTACATTATCAGAGTTTAAGCTAACTTTATCAGAGTTTACACTTGCAGAATTAACTCTAACCCATTTCAGATTAGGTTTCAGTTCATAGTAATTATGATAAATAACATGATAATTTCTGCAAGTATAAAAAGAATGCCAAGTGCTTCCACAGTGTTTGCATAAAGTCTGTGGCCTAGTTCTAACAATATCTTTCTTTACTTCAGACTTGGAAGGTAAAGAATTAATGTCTTTGTTCTTCCTGCAAAAACTAGCAAGATGATTAGTGCTACCACAGTTATGACATGTCTTTCTTGGAGATAAAGTAGCAAGCATTGGATAATTGCCTTCAGTAATGCCTACTTTACCATTTCTGTTCTTTCTAGACACTTTCTGTTTCTTAACAGATTTTAACTCCTTAAGCTTATGCTTAAGTTGTTTATCTGTCATTAAACCAATATTAACCTGTTTAACACTAGTTTTTACTGGTTCTTTCTTAACAGCTTCTTTTCCACCTTCAAACCTAGGTTCATTTATTCCATTAACAAATGTTCCAAATTTCTTAGGTGGAAGAGGTGGTCTAATCTTGACTGTATTCTGAAACCTAAGTTCATCTTTCTCAGAATAACCTAGACCTACAGTGTCAGATTGAAAAACTTCTTGAGTGTCTTTTCCTGAGTGAGTCCAAGTTTTAATAATGTGATTTGCCTTTTTCAACTCAGATTCTAGTTGTTTATACTTACTTAACAACTCTTATTCAAGATAGACAGCATCATCTCTCTCCTTTTGAACTTGCTGCATGTTAGCAAGTTTCTCTTCTACAACCTTATTTCTCTCCTTGAGTTCAGAATTCTCAGTTTTGATTCTCTCATTCTCTAAAGTCTGATCCCTATAACTAATATGCAAAGCCTTAAGATATATTCTTAATTCAGTTATATCATCAGTATTATAAGCCTAGGTAGTTAGAGGTACCTTGTTTTCAAAATCTTCAGCTTCATCAACAGTAGTAGCCATGAGAGCATAGTTCACATCCTCATCTGAGTCAGAGGTGTCTACCCAATCTCTGCCTTTAGTGAAGAGTGCCTTCTCAGTTTTACCCTTCTTACACTGAGGAGCATAGTGACCCATCTCCTTACACTTGTAGCATTGAATCTCAGACTTGTCTCTTTTCCCAGATTTGGTATCCTTTCTCTCAGATTTTCTGAAATTCTTCCTGTCAAACTTTGAATCATTCTTGGAGAATCTCTTTCCTTTCTTGAAGTTCTTGAATCCCATCTTCTTGAAAGTCTTTACCATCAAAGCAGCCATTTCCATCATTTCCTCATCATCTTCAGAATCAGATGATTCATCTGCATTTGAGTCAACATCAGAGTTTGATGACTCACTTTCAGAATGAATGACCAAAGCTTTTCCTTTTGCCTTCTTCCTTGATGCTTCCTTCTTTGAGGGTCTTTCTTCAACTCATAGAGCAATAGATTTTGACTTTCTGCCTGATCTTCTGCTTCTCTGTTCCATTTCTAGTTCATGAGTCTTGAGCAACCCATAGATCTCATCAATATCAGTATCAGCCAGATTATAGTTGTCTCTAATAGTGGTTGTCTTAACATCCCACTTTTCAGGTAGAGAAAGAAGAAACTTGAGATTGAATCTTCTAGATCATATTCTTTATTAACCAGTGACAGATCATTAAGTAGCTTACAGAATCTGTCAAAGGTTTCTGTCATTGATTCTTCAGATTTAGCCTCAAAGTGTTCATACTCCTGTGTGAGTATGTTCCTTCTATTCTTCTTGATTGCAGCAGTTCCCTGACATCTAACCTCTAGAGCATCCTAAATCTCTTTTGCAGTTTTACAATTGATCACTTTGTTAGACATAACATTATCCAATGAACTATGAAGCAGATGTCTAACCTTTGCATCCTTACCAATGGATGAAATATCCTCAGGAGTCAAATCTTTCTTCTCCTTTGGAATAGATTTAGCTTCCTGTCTAGCAGCAACAACAGATAATTTTGTAGGCTTATGAGGGCCTTCATAAATTCTGTCAAGATATTCTGGATCTGTAGCCTCCAGAAACATAGCCATTTTCACCTTCCAGGTTGAGTATTCTGCTGGCTTAAGAATAGGAACCCTAATTGTTTCATATCGACTCACAGTTGCAGGTTGAGCCTTCTCACCACTAGAGCCTGATGTTGGAGGAGGAATTTCTGCCATTGATTATAGTTTTGTGTGTGTGGATCTTAAGCTGTATTAAATTAACAGATTAAGCTCTGATACCAATTGTTAGGCCGAATACACATTTATAATCAACTAAGTATGAGAGAATAACAATAAGTTCTTTAAAAACTTTAAAAACTGTTTTGAATTAACTTCTCTCTCAGTGATGTAAAATAGCACAGATAGCTGCTTAGGTTACAATGAAAATATTGTATTACACGATCGATTGCCCTTCTAGGGTTAACCTAACTATATTTATAAGATATACAGCTACATACAATCGATAATTGATTTGCCTATAAATTAGCTATACAATTGTTATCAATTATGATTGCTACACATCTCCTTAGTCAACTCAATCTCTTTAACAGCTATCCAATCTATAAAGATATTGCTTCCATAATTATCTTCAATTAATCTTTAATCACCGTTGACTGAAGACGCGCTTCCTCCAGACAGAGTTTAACCAAACTCTGTCGAGCTTCCACTGTCAGCGTATAGCAAACTCTGTTCAGCTTCCAACTGTAAGAGTTTAACTAAACTCTGACTGCTTCCTGTTTAAACTATGTTTTTCCCTGTAAAACTTAAACACTGATATTAACCATATCAATTATATTTAACAGTTTCCTTCCAACTCTGTTGTCATTCTGAAAGGGAGTGTACAAGTATTGTTTTATATCACAACTTTAATGATTAAGTAGGTCTCAGTTTTAACTTTTGCATTCTTTTTCTATGATTCTATATAGCTTTTCTAGTACAAATACCTAAATGTACACCACTAACATTCTACCAAGTCAAATTTTGTAAGCATAACAATTATAGAGCTTACTCATTCAATTACCTGATTAACGACGATCCTTTGTTGAATTTGGGTAGCTTTGTGCTGATTTTTTAGATGCTCTATGTCACCATCCATTAACGTCCCAATCCAGATTCCATGAATCCTCAGTACTTGTCCATCCATGGTTAATCTTAACTCATGGACAATGGACCCTGGAATTGAATCAAAAACATTAATTTTTTTTCTTAAAGTAATCATTCATAGATGAAGCAAGTAGAACAGTATAATTTACAAAAAGAATTGATATATATACCCAGGAACCATAGAGCACGCCATATTTATATTAAACAGCAGAAACAGTAAACATGGCTAACCTTCACATAAACCACTAGTCTCATCTATAAGGTATACTAATACAACAGATACTCGTCAATTAATTTTAACTTTCTGATGATAAAGCATATGAAACTTATTATACAGAAAAACAATATTTCTACTAATCAAATTACATATGTAACAATGCAAGAGACAAATTTTCGAAAATGGTACATCCTGAATTTTTGATAATATTATACATTACACCAACCATTTCACTAAACAAATATAAAACCCGGATTATTGTTTTATACTAAAAGCCAAGCAAACTAGAAGGTGATTTGATTACAGGATTATTTTTTTATACTAAAACTCGACAAATGGCAAATGGAGCAGATTTTTAACAAGGAAAAATCAAACAATTTCAAAAACTAAACTAAACATAAGCTAATGAGGCAAGAATACTCAGCAAAATAACAGAAAATCCAAGTAATTACTCGGCAAAGTGCAGAGGCAACTAGCAGCAAAGAAATGAACTTGTAGGTGTTAAGTTACCAGTTCTCCTAAAACCTCAAGGTATTAAGGAAGCGGGCTTACCAGGATCATATCATATATTCAACATCCCCCCTCACTCGAAGGCCCATTATTTGGGTCAAAGAGTGGATCACTAGGTTTTTCGTGCCTTTTTGGACCTAGCGTTCGGTTCCCCAATTTTCAATACTAGGTGGGGATCTCGTCCCTTTTTGGGCCCACCATAGCACACAATTTTTATATTTCAATAAATCAGAATATTGGGGGGTAGGAGGGACTTGAACCTGAGACCTCCCACATCCAGAGCTCTGATACCATGTTAAGTTACCAGTTCTCCTAAAATCTCAAGGTATTAGGGAAGCGGGCTTACCAGGATCATATTATATATTCAACAGTAGGAATATCCTCTTTAAGACTCTTCCAAGCAAGTTTCTTCACTAGCTGTTTTGTAAGATCCATTAGATTTTTGACATCCAGCCTCGACAAAACTGTGCATATATCATCATCTGGGTCACATATATCATCTGGGTCATCTGAGTCATCGTTAGGCGGCGAAATAATACAAAGGTTTGGTGGTGGCGAAATATCAGGGCAAGTCCCGTAACGGGAAGTGGTTGTACTGGTTGAGATGATTGTGTCCGAATTCCTCCTCCATGGCTTAAAGATGAGTGGAGAAGTGAAAACAACTAATTGAAGAAGAAGAAGAAGAAGAAGAAGAAGAAGAATTACGATCCATTTTGCCATCCCGCCACACGGAGGAGGGGGTGAAATGTGAAACCAACACAACAATATTTTTTGGTTTTTCTAGCTATCTTAATAAAAGAACAAACAAGAATTAAACAACAAATAAACAAGGAGAAGGAAACTTGACATTAATGGCAAACCATCTGTAAAACTATTTTGTTTACATCTTAAGGAAAATACACAGAAAAAGAAATGGCAAAAGGGTGAGTCTCAGCATATGTTCCTCTCTGCACATGGGTGTATATATAACCTATCTCTCCCTGCCAGGTGGCAACATCTCAGTCGTTGTTTTCATTCATTGGTTAACGCCCAGGATAAAGTATAAAAAGCTTCCCTCCAAGCTACGTCATTTTGATTACTACCAAATTACATCCATAACTCCTTATATTTTCCCTCCTTCAAGCTCAAATAAATTAATAAATATTGTTGTAATCCATTCTCCTAAAGAATCAGTTGAATGGTTACAATGCCTTCCCCTTAAGAATCCTTGTCCTCAAGAATTAAAGTCTGGGTACTGCGCTGCAATTGCTACAGCATCTTCCCAGCTAGCGTCCTCTAGTATTGAATGTGACCACTGAACCACTGCTTTGTTTCCTTTCTTGATCATTTGATGATTAAGTAGCTTAACTGGATACACCAAAAACTGCCCCTCCTGGCCTAGTCTTGGTAATTCTGTTGTGACAGTAAACTTCGACCCTACCTTCTTTTTGAGGACACTAACATGGAAAACTGGGTGGACTGAGCTCCCTTCTGGTAGTTTTAACTTGTAAGCCACAGCCCCCACTCTAGCCAACACTTGATACAGCCCAAAAAATTTATGAGCTAGCTTGAGGTGTTTTCTCACAGCCACTGAGAGTTGCCTAAAGGGTTGCAACTTTAAGAACACCCATTCTTCTACTGTAAATTCGGTTTCAGTCCTCCTCTTATCTGCATAAGCCTTATATTTATGTTGAGCTGATCGTATTGCTTCATGTAATACATGATTCATTGCCTCCCTATCTACCTGGAAATCAGCTATTGTTTCTACCGTAGTTCTATAATCAGAGGGAACATAGAGCTACCTTGGTTTAACCCCATATAGTGCTTCATAAGGTGTCATCTTAATGGCAGAGTTATAAGAGGAATTGTGCCACCATTCTGCGAGGGGAAGCCATTTATTCCATTATTTTGGCCTCTTACTTGCCATTGCTCAAAGGTAGTTCTCAGGGCACCTATTCAAACGTTCATTTTGTCCATCCGTTTGAGGGTGGTAGGATGTACTAAGATTGAGTTAAGTTCCAATTGAAGTGAAAAGATCGTTCCAAAATTGCTTATAAAAATCTTGTCACAATCTGAGACTATGGAGTTAGGTAAGCCATGGAGTTTGTAAATGTTGTCAAGGAATAGCTGAGCAACCAGAGTGGCAGTATATGGGTGTGATAACGAAAAGAAATGTTCTGCCTTCGATAATCGATCTATCACCACCATGATACAATCCTTTCCATTCGAAGGAGGAAACCTGTTTTGGAATAAAAAGTAGGGTATATTTATTACGTATTAACTACTAGGGTTTGTGGGAGCTTCCAGCTTTAATGGCTGTTCTTGTGTTCGTGGCTGAATCTGCCTTCACAAGATGCCTACGTATCTCTGTAATTATAGAATCAAGCAAATAAAACGTAGTTCTGAGAATGAGGGGTCAGGCCCTTTATATAGGCTGCGGGAGCCTTAGAATTATGGTAGGATTCGGAGACTAGGTGGGCAAGCCACCTCCTTGAGGAAGGTTCTAGACTCCTTCCTTGTAGGAATCAGTTTCCATGTTGAATTGGGTGCCTTGGAGGCTAAGTCAGGCAGGAGTAATATCCTTGTTTGACTCTTATTGCTGAGCTGTTTTTCACCTCCAATATTAATTACGAAATTAATATTTAAAATAGGATTTTGGACCCTGTTGGTGGGCCCCACGTTCGGACCATACCGGGTCTAATTAATGCAACACTAAATGTGTCTTTAGGGCTTATTTTTAGCCTATATCATTTGCCCCTCAACTTCTAGGAAAACTGATCAGGTTTTCCTTGAAGTTTTAACGGTCCTTTCCAAGACTCGGGTCAGGGTTCATCTTTATACACTAGTGTTTCACAAGTATTGTCTTTATGTAAAGCGTGGAGCGATCGACGCGTTTACGACAATGTTAACTCGATGCTAATCGGCACTAATCAGCCTTAACGACATTTAAACAATGTTTAAACGACGTTGAATGGCATAAAATGGCATTAAACGGTACTAACTAGCCTTAAACGACACTTAAACAAAGTTTAAGTGACGCCAACCGGCATTAAACGACACTGAACGGTGCTTATCGGCACTAACGGTTCTAATCGGTACTTAATCGGTGCTTATCGGCACTAACGGTGCTATCGGCACTAACGGTGCTAATCGGTACTTAATCGGTGCTTATCGGCACTAACGGGCCTTGAACGACACTTAAACAATGTTAAGCGATTCTAAACGGCGCTAAACGGTGCTAAACGGCACTAACGGGGGTCCGGGGGCAGCAGCCCCCGGGCGGGGTCCAAGGGGCGGCAGCCCCTGGCGGGGTCCAAGGGGCAGAGCCCCTGGCTGGGGTCGACTCAAATTATCATTTCGACTCAAATTTCTGAGTTTTAATAACAAATTTCGATCAGGAAACTTCACATTTTTCGACCAGGATTCTGGTCGAAATAAGGTCTAATTTTGTAGCTCAAACTAGGGCCAGGTCGCAGCTTTTGGTCACAGTTTTTAGTTCAAAAACGACCTGGGTTCAACGACCTCAAATTGGGGTACACACGACCTCATTTCATGTCCTGGTCGCATGGTTTTCTCCATTTTTCTAGTTCATTTTCGACTAGGATGCAACGAGCTCAACGTAAGCTTTTTCTATGTCCAGGTCGCACGTTACGAGCCCTATTCGTAGTTCAACTACGATTTCAAACGTACGACCTCACTTCATGATCTAACGACCTCAAATGAGACATTGGTCGTGCTCGACGACTTCATTTCACTGTCGATATTCGACCAGGATTGCACGACTTCGACCCAAGGTTATCTCGACTTCATTCTGGGCCTTAGTTTACACCTAGGTCGCACATTTTCGTATTCACTTTTAGTTCAAGTACGAGCTCGATGCTTCGACTTGGAATCGATATAACCACGACCTCATCTCTTAGGTCTTTTTCGAGCAGATTCGCACGAGCTTATCTTATCACATTTACGACCTCAACCCAGGGTTTTAATCAACTTCTTGGTTGTTTGAACGAGTTCGAAAACATGCTGCAAAACGAGGTCGTTGGTCTCGACCTCAGACAACTTCGTTTGGGACCTTTGGTTTTTTTTTCGCCTTTCCTCTGTTTCGGGCCTTAGACTCATCAGAGTTTGGGGCCTTTCCTCGTGAACCCAATCGTATATTTGGGCTCTTCATCTTGAAGTCCTAATTGATTTTGACTTGGGCCTTAACAGGCCTTGTTACTCAAGTCCAACTGAAAGTTTGTTAGGCTTTCGTGCCTTTGTTATCAACTTTCGCCATTCATTTTTGTCTGGACCTTATCAGGCCTTTAGTTTGGGCTTGATCCAAGATGGGCCTACATAATTTATTAAGCCTACTATCACTTGTTCCTTCATTCTTGAGTCATTTGCTTGACTTGGGCTTTGTAGAGCCTTTAGGCCACTTTTAATCATTTCAGCCTTTTGGGATTTCTACAGAAATTTTATTGGGCCATGTTAGGCCTTGATTGCGTCATGGTGTTTAGCCTTTAAGACTAAACCTAATTAATTTCCGGCCTTTTGTTCGACGTGGGCCTCACATTTCAACTATTTTTCGACCTCATCCGTAGGTTATTAACGACCTCAAGGTTTCGTCCGCACAGGGATGTAGATCGTCGTGTTTTACCTTACCTCTACATGTATTTTCGAGCTCAAACTTGCGAGCTCAAACCTTTATTTTTCGACCTCATTCCAAGGCCTTTCACGATCTCATTTCGCCGTGAGGTCGAAGCATTCAAACCTCTTTTGTGGTATAATTTCGACTATACCTCTGCGACATGGAATTAGCATTAATTCGACTTTAAAATTTTGAGTGCTCCTTTCAGGAGTTTATTCTGTTGGACATGACCCGTTTGGGGTTTGGGCCTAGCCAGCATGGGCCTTGATTGAACTAGGCCTAACCTGGCCTAAATTCATTGCCTCGCTTTGAGCTTAGAGTTTTCTGGGCCCAATCTTCATTTATTGAAGATTTTCTGGGTTCGATCTTCATCCCTTGATGATTTCTTGAAGACTTGAAGAACTTCTGGGATTAAAATGGCTGATCATGCTTCCCAACATCCATGATAATGCACTAAGATTTCATAGAAATTATACTGGTCTTTTTCGAGACTTGGGATCTTATTTCGGCTTCAAGCCTTACATTGAGCATATCGAATGATGGGGTTTGGACTGAATGTCTTAGGTTCATGGGGTTTCAACCCTTTAGTCCATTTCGGATAATTCAATTTGCAACCTCAGCTTGCCCATCTGCTTGAGGATGGGTAACAGAAGTGAAACGCGATTGGATATCATTCTCTTCACAATACTTCTTGAACTCATCATTGTTAAACTGAGTTCCATTGTCCGTAACCAGGATTCGTGGAATTTCACATCTGCATATTACACTTTTCCAGAAGTGCATTACTTGTTTGGTGGTTATCTTGGCTGAAGGTTTAGCCTCAATCCACTTGGTGAGCCTTCCATTATCTTTCGGGCTATGAAATATGTTTCTTCAGCGGTTGTTCCATCAGGGCTTCAACGTTTGTCTTTATCTAGGGTCCTTCAAGGACTTAAACTCTTATCTGCTGTAACCTAACTCTACCATTCGGGGTATGCATTCGTTTGTTTTCATTCGTGTATTCTTTTATTTTCGGTACTTGGTCTTCTTTGACTCACACATCAGGTGCTTGGCACATAAATAAAATCACAATCAATGAATGGAAAACAAACTTGCATTAATAACTTGAAATGGGTTCAACCCTTACATAGAGTACTACTATCCTACTCGGAGCAATATGCTCTGCAATGGTTTTAATGAACCTTATTTCTACTTCTACTATATAAATATGAAGCTAAGTCCTACTAGGATAACTTAAGCTCAATCGGGGTTTTGCAAGACTAGGCCTGCACCACTTGATTTTGTTTTTGATGCTCCATCAAAATAGAGCACCCGCCACTCCTTCTGGTCTCCTCATTCTTATTCTGCAGTTCACTTCCTGCTCGGGGTACTACCTCCTGCCCCCCAACTTCTTGGTTGCCAATGGTACACTCAACCACAAAGTTAGTTAATGCCTTAGCCTTAATGGCTGTCTGAGGCTTCTGTGTGATGTCCTCTGCTAACCTTTCTTTGTGTTCCTTACCACTGTGGACTTCCATGTCTTCAATCGGAAGGACCTGCCCCCCGACTCCATCAGGCCTTAACGAGGCTACATAACAGCTTCGTGCCATCTTCTGATCACCTTTATGTTCTCCAACACCATTCCTGGTAGGGAACTTGATCTTCACATGATAGGTTGAGGCAACAGCCTTGAATGCATGAAGTCCAGTCCTTCCAAGGATAGCGTTGTACGTTGAAGATGCCTTGATTACCAGGAAGTTCAACATCCGAGTGGCCTCCATGGGCTCTTGCCCAATAGTTACAGGCAGCTGAATAGTCCCTTCAACTTTGGATTTTATTCCATTAAATCCGTATATAGGCATGTTATTGGGGGTCAACTGAGAATCAGTGTATCCCATCTTCACAAACGCATCATGAAACAGAATGTCAACGGAAGCTCCATTGTCTATCAAGACTCGCTTCACCTCCGAGTTTCCAATCACAGGAGTTATGACCAACGGGTCATCATGGGGGAACTTCAACCCTTCCAAGTCTGAGTCATCAAAGCTAATCGCTACCTCGGTTTTTGCACGCTTCGGGGCCTCTCCCACGATGTGCAACATCTCTCGAGCATAAGCCTTTCGAGAGTTCCTAGTTGTCCCGGCCGCAGTCGGGCCTCCTGAGATCATGTTGATTACTGGCCCTCGGGGCTGTGGGTTGCGATCTTGATCGTTATCCCTTCTATTATAGTCTCTTCTCTGGTTACCACGGTCTTCACCCTTAGTGAAGTGCCTCAGCTTCCCTCTACGGATCAAAAACTCGATCTCATCTTTGAGTTGCTTGCAATCGTCAGTGTCATGCCCCACGTCTCTATGGAATCTGCAATACTGATTCTGGTTTCTCTTTGCGGGATCACCCCTGAGTGGCTTCGGCCATCTGAAATCCTTATCATTCTCAATGTCCAACAAGATTCGACTCCTAGGAGTATTCAACCTTGCATACTCAGTGAACCTTGACCCTTGGTTCTTCTTAGGGGCAGAGTCGGAATCCTCGCTAGTTCGGGGATACTTGTCCCTAGCATCATACTCTTGATCATCATAGTCCTGGTCTTGCTTTCGCTTCTTGGAGTCATTGTTACCTCCTCCTCCACCTACGGTGGTTTCTTTCTTCAAGCTATCCTCAGCTTTAATATACTTATCAGCCCTTCGTTGGAGCTCAGCCATGTTCTCAGGGGGATGCTTCGCCAATGATCTCTTGAAGAAGAGGTTAGTGGTTCCGTGTTCCAGGGCTACCATTGCCACCTTATTTTCCAAATCAGTGATATTCAGGGTCTCCTTAGTGAATCGCTTGAGGTAATCCCTCAGATTTTCATTCTTTCCTTGCACTACATACATAAGAGATCCGGAGCTCTTCTCATGTACCCTTCCGCTAATGAATTGGCTAACGAAAGCGGCACTCAACTCCTTAAAAGAGCCAATAGAGTTTGCAGGCAATCGGCTATACCATCTCTGAGCCATGCCCGACAGGGTTTGGGGGAACGCTCTGCACTTTAGGGCATCACTTGCAGGCTGCAGTAGCAGTGCATTTGAGAACGTCCTGACGTGATTTGCGGGATCACCCGTTCCATCATAAGCCTTAATTGTCGGCATCTTAAACTTCCTAGAAATATGAGCATTCATCACCTCCTCAGTAAACGGGGGTGTGGGATCATCAGGATCTCCAAGTGGCATGAGATCCTTGGGGTTACTCCTGGGGGTTTCCACCCTCATAGCTTCTCTTGTTGGGACATCAGCCGTCTTCTGTCTTCTTGAGGACCTCTCCAAATCTATAACGGGAATCCTTCCTGAGATTGGAGGGGGTCGAATTAGACTCTGTCTTGCCTGTTCCCTTGCCATATCTTCCTTCAATTTTAAGATCTCGGCCTCATAAGCCTTGATCCTTTCAGCAGTTGTCAAAGATTGTACATCACGGATGTCTTGAGTCCTCCTTCGATGTTCTCTACTAGCACGTCGCCTCCTCGGGGCTTCATCACGGTCATTATCCTCATCGTCGGAGGAGGTTTCATCAGTATAAGGACCCGAATAATCGTGATACTCTCGATCTCGGATCTGCAAAGCGTGACCACTTGGGCCTGTCCCTTGGATAGGAGGATAATTAGGCAGCCCGTATGTCGGGTTAGTACTCACGGGGAGATCTGTAGTGTGGATCTGGACCCCATGCGATGGGTTGTTCGGATCAATCAGAGGAGAGACCACCATCTAAAGTGGATTGGTTTCTCGTCTTGTACGGGTAATCGGAGGTAATGTACTCTCAACGTGGGGGATCGCCCCTGATTGTTGAGAAACTTGAGATTGGGTGATCGCCCCTGATGCTGGCGGAGCTTGTTGGGCAATCGCCCCTGATGCTGGGGGAACCTGTTCGGTGATGGGTGGAACAGATCTGAGAGGTATGGCCTCAGTTGCAACTGGTGTTGTTCTTCATGTTTGAACCATGGTTGATGTTGTCTTCCCACAGACGGCGCCAAATGTTGTGGAATAAAAAGTAGGGTATATTTATTGCGTATTTACTACTAGGGTTTGTGGGAGCTTCGAGCTTTAATGGCTGTTCTTGTGTTCGTGGCTGAATCTGCCTTCACAAGATGCCTACGTATCTCTGTAATTAGATAATCAAGCCAATAAAACGTAGTTCTGAGAATGAGGGGTCAGGCCCTTTATATAGGCTGCGGGAGCCTTAGAATTATGGTAGGATTCGGAGACTAGGTGGGCAAGCCACCTCCTTGAGGAAGGTTCTAGACTCCTTCCTTGTAGGAATCAGTTTCCATGTTGAATTGGGTGCCTTGGAGGCTAAGTCAGGCAGGAGTAATATCCTTGTTTGACTCTTATTGCTGAGCTGTTTTTCACCTCCAATATTAATTACGAAATTAATATTTAAAATAGGATTTTGGACCCTGTTGGTGGGCCCCACGTTCGGACCATACCGGGTCTAATTAATGCAACACTAAATGTGTCTTTAGGGCTTATTTTTAGCCCATATCAAAACCCTTCGATAAAATCAATGGAGATATCTTCCCATACCTGACCCGGAATAGGTAATGGCTGGAGTAGACCATTGGGAAATTGGGTAACAGATTTCACCCTTTGGCATGTATTACAGGACTTGACATAGTCATTAACGTCCTTTCTCATCGTGTTCCAATAGAAAAATTGTGACAATTTTTTGAAGGTTACCTCTTGACCGGAGTGGCCACCCATCACACTATCATGGAACTCCCAAATCAATTTCTCCCTCAACCCGACACTGCTCCTTACAAATAGCTTATCTTCATACTTTTTTAAGCCTCTACAGCACTGATATTTACCGAACCTGTCGTCTTTTGATGCCACACCCTCAATGATCTGCATAGACTCATCATCACCAATATAGCTGTTAGTGATATCCTGCATCCAACCGTGAGTCACAGTGGTGATCTCCAGTAATTCACCCTCTTTGGATTCTTCATGAACTCTTGACAATGCATCTGCCACGATATTCTCCTTTCCTTTCTTATATTATAGCTCATAGTCTAACCCCATTAACTTCGCTAACCACTTTTGTTGTAGCATAGTCGATAACCTCTGCTCCAGCAAGTACTTAAGAGATTGGTGGTCTATTTTAATTATAAAACGATGTCCCTGTAAGTAAGAGTGCCATTTATGGGTAGCTAAGACAATTACCAAGAGTTCATTCTCGTAACTAGACATTGATTGCTGCTTGGGTGAGAGAGCTTTACTATAGTACGCAATAGGACGGCCTTTTTGCATCAAAACGGCCCCTACTCCAGTCCCACTAGCGTCTGTCTCAATCATAAATGGCTTCGTGTAACCTGGCAACGTGAGTACAGGAGCAGTGACCATAGATGTCTTGAGTTTATCAAAGTACCTTCCCCACTGAAAAGTACCTTTCTTCAATAATTCAGTGAGAGGCTTACAAATCAATCTGTATCCTTGCACGAATCTACGATAATATCTTGTGAGACCAAGGAAACCCCTCAACTGCTTAATATTACTAGGGACAGGCCAATCCAACATATTATGGATTTTGCTAGCATCTGTGGCTACACCTTCTCTTGATATAATATGGTCGAGATATTCAAGTTGGTTCTGTAGAAAGAACACTTACTTTCTTTAATAAACAACTAATTAGAACGTAGGATGCTGAGTACCTCTTCCAAGTGAACCAAATGCTCCTCATAGGTCTTGATATACACAAGTATGTCATCAAAGAACACTAACACTGTTTTTCAAAGTTGTGGCTGAAAGATTTCGTCCATTAGAGCTTGGAATGATGCTGGAGCATTAGTTAAACCGAATGGCATCACCCTAAACTCGTAAAGGCCATGGGGGTTTTGAAAGCCATTTTGTAGATATCTTCATCCACCACTCTAATTTGGTGATATCCCGCCCGTAAATCTAGTAAATCCAACTTTGTAAACCAATAAGCTCCCTTCAACTCGTCACGTAACTCATCTATAATGGGTATTGGGTATTTGTTTTTTACTGTAATATCATTAAACTTGAGATAGTCAATGCACATACGCCATGTTCCATCCTTCTTTTTCACTAGGATCACCGGAGAAGCAAAGGGGCTTGTACTAAGTTGTATCACCCTAGAGTTCAACATTTCCTTCACCTGTCTTTCTATTTCTTTTTTTTTTTTGAAATATGGGACCCTGTAACTGGGTTGATTTACCGGTTAGATGCCTTTAAGCAAGGGAATTCTATGGTCATGAAGCCTGTGAGGAGGCAGACCCTGTGGCTCCTGGAAAATACCTTGATATTTCTGGATTAAAGACTTCACCTCGGGTGGTATTGGTTGTGCCACATTCTCTTCTTCTGATTGTGGCTTTGCAGAAATTAGGCATAAGTAACCTTGAGTAGCCACTTACTTGCTCTTGATCAATTTACTTAACCCTTTACCACTGATAGTTTTTAGACTCCCTTTCTTGTAGTCTCCCTTGAGTACCATTCTTTGGTCTGCTTTCATAATAGCGATGCTGAGCTCCTGATAATCAAATGTCACCAGGTTATGTTCTTTCAACCAATCTACCCCCAACACAAGGTCTGAGCCCCCTAGTGGAAACAACCTTAATTAAGAGTTGAACACTTGTCCTTGTATGTTATACTCCAATCGTTTGCAAGCAGTATCACTGATAATTTTCGAGCCATCAACAACACTAACTACCAAAGCAGGTACTGACTCAACAATGCATCCTAGCTATTTAATCAACTTAGTATCCACAAAGTTATGCATGGAGCCACTATCAATGAGTATGCTCACTTTCTGTCTCTTGATAGTGCCCTGAATCCTTATAGTACTGGGGGTTTGGTTCCCAGCAATTGCATTAAGGGATATCTGATAGTGTTAGTGCCCTAGAGACAATGTAATTGTGCTTCTAGGAAAGAATATTTTGTTATTTAATGATTATGTTCCATCGATTATTTCAATGTTGATTTATTATGTCTTTATTTACTGCGCAATAAATGTCCTTGGAATATGTAACATGTATTCTATATCTTTAAGTATGTGACTTAAAAATGAGATTATATGAATAGTGTTAACATTCCTAAATATCCCTAATCGAGCATTAATAATGTGGGATAATTATAATCCATAAAGATTAGTATGTTTGTTGATTGATGACCACATCTCATTGGTCATAGGTATAGTGATACTAAAGTCAAGAACATAGGTGCATGTAATATTCTACATGGCACTGGATAGACCCACAGTGAGATTATACATGTTGATAATGTCATTAGAAAGACTCACAGTGATAATGGTGTAATGATCCTTAGACTTGAGATCATTATATTTCTATACGAGGATTAATATACTTTGAGTACATTAAAATGCCTTTGACCGGGTGATGATAAAAGTGGACATCGGGTATATTATGAGACGTATGAGAAATATGAATGATAGATAAAGGATTTAACCCTCCTATCTATAGGAGAGATATTATTGGCCTCTTGATTGAGTGGGACTATGAAAATGCATGGCCATGCTCAAATATTGATTATTTTTAAAAGTCTACTCATTGATCAAGGAAATCCGGATTAAACATTGAAGAGGATGACTAAACACATGCCTCGAGTTTAATCTATAATATTTGGTTAAAGGGATTATATTGCACGGAAACATTAATCACGAAAGGTTTAATTGGATCACCAATTATTATTACTTGGGTAGCAATGATGTATTACTAGATGACGCTCATTGATGTGCTAAAATAAATGACAATTTTAAATCGCAAGCGTACGATTCAATCGTTGAAATATTTTAGGCATCGATCCACGGAGACTAACATTTTCGCAAACCTTAACATTTAATTTAATCGAACTAGACAATTTGGGTTTTGGAAATTTAATCTTATCTAAATTGACAAGTAAAATGAATTAAAATTGTAAGGAAAACCAAACATTTTTAAAAAAAAAAAACCGAGTAAGAAAATTGTTTAATTAAATTCAAAGAAAACATGGCAACATAAGAAAACATGCGACAGATTACTGAAATGAAAGGAGTGACATGAATTAAGTATAAACAAGTTATATAAATGATTAGCTAATAATTATCTAATGATTATTTGATAAAATAAAGAAGTAATGATAACACAATTATGAAATGCATTAAAGTAAAGAAATAAACAGGCAGCTAAGTTAACAAGCACACATAATTAGACATGGACAGGAAATGGAATGGGGTAGAAACA
This sequence comes from Saposhnikovia divaricata, assembly GCA_036435485.1. Taxonomy (NCBI): domain Eukaryota; kingdom Viridiplantae; phylum Streptophyta; class Magnoliopsida; order Apiales; family Apiaceae; genus Saposhnikovia; species Saposhnikovia divaricata. Next base: position 22,963,283 of record JAZHRN010000131.1, read on the forward strand.
ATTAATAATGAAAAATGGGCCACAATTGAAATGGGCTTGGAACGAAAATGGGCTAGAAAATTAAGATACGAAGACATGGACCAGGCTAATAAAACATGTAAACAAAATAAAAAACTAAAACAGTGGCCAACTAACAAAAGAAAAGGAAACGGAACCAAAACCCCGAATACAAATTATTTTGTGTAGGAGCCTCGTCGGTAAATATAAATCTAAGTCGGAAAATCCAACGAACAACCCAACAAGCAAATCAACTTAGATCTACAAGCTCTATTCAACAACCAACCAAAAGAAGATAAGTAACATTTAAAATTATTAAACCCACTAATAAAATTGAGAATTTAAGAGGGGTTCAAAATAAACATTTCTCAAAATATATACTACTAAAATCGGTAACTTAAAAAGGTAAAAGGTCTTGAACCCGTTAATGAAATTGAAGTTCAAAATGGGCTCAAAACTAAATGGAATAAAGTAAGCTAGAGACAAAATGTAGAGAAAATGAACTTTTATTAATCTAAAAAGGTGTTTACAAGATTTGGAACTAGAAAAAAAAACAAGAAATTAAATCTACCCTAAAATCTAAGTTACTCAATACAAGGGGGGGTGAGGGGGTATTTATAGGATAGGAATTAGGGTTAAGGGGGTGTTGGGTAAATCCCCACCATACATTTGTGGTGTGTGGTGGTGAAATCCTAGTCATCTATTTGTTTCCTTCCCCCTTAAACTTTGAAGAGTTGATCTTGGTCATACACTTAGGTAGTGTGTTGGGATGATCTCCACCTTCCACATGTCCTCCAAGATTCCTTTTCCACCAAGCTCCTAATTCTTTTTCCTTTTTTCATTTAAGTCCTTTTTCTTCCTCTTTTTCCCTTCCTTGTTCTTTATTTCTTTATTTTGCCATTTCTTTTTTTATTCACGAATTTCCTGAAATGCAACAAAATAAATTATTAGAATACGAATTCAAGCAATAAATAGGTAATAAAAATATGCAAAAATATGCACTTATCAAATGCCCCCATACCTATCTTTTGCTCGTCCTCGAGTTAAACAAAAAGAAAAAGAAAATCTAGATAAAAAGTCCTATACTCCTTTTCGTAGGTGTGACGGTTGCATTTGGCATATGCAACAAGCTCTTTAAACCCCTAGGCAGCCCTAGTGGACGAGTGAGGTCTCGTGAGGGCCTATAGTGAATGTACCCACAAAATCCATCTAGTCTGTATAAAAGATTACATGGCAATGCAACACCACACATACATGTCCTCTCATGATACATCAACTTAAGAATCAAAATGAATTTGCAAAGTCTTGGTGTGGAAAGTGCAAGGATTCACATAGTCTACTTAAAGAAGCATGCACGAGTGATTACAAGTTCATGACAAGTGTAAAAATTATTGGAAACCATGTTAAGTCTACAAGAGCACACCTTAGAGTCAAAACTTGAGATCTCATATGCAAAAGAAACAAGCAATACCTCACATTTCACTCAGAAATAACATTCACTCAAGAATAAGGGTAAGTGTATCACTCAATTCCAACAAAATCAAAAGCATGCTTGACATTTGGTATCATTCTAACTTAAACACAACATACATCAATGATGACAATCAAAAGGTCTTTATTTTGGTTGTAATGGGGCTAGGGACAGGGTATGTCAAGTAAGGTCAAAACAAGGTGAAGTGTCAAAAGCTAGTAGTCACCATGGAAATCATGCACAACACCAAACTTCCTCCCCACACAATTATTTTTCTACTTTCAACAAAAAGACTTGACTAGTCGAATGAAGGAAATTACAAAAATATAAGTATGCTCTTATATATATATATATATATATATATATATATATATATATATATATATATATATATATTTTATTTTATGAGAGCTATAAGAAACCATAATCCTCCTTTAGATTTAACTTGAAAATTGACTAACAAGGTAACCAACAAAACATATATTTCCTCAAAAGTTATGAACAAAAGTAAACCCATTTCACACACCTTATTACTCCCTCAAGTTCCTACTAGCCTTTGACAAATTGGGATCAAGTATACGTAAGGCTGTACAAGAAAAATGTCTTAGACGAGTAATGTGGTGTGTCACCGAAAAAAATTTGATTAAGCTCAAAGGGGTAACTAATTGATCACATAAGAATGGTGTAGATATTTTGGAAATATGGGTTATTCCTAAATGCCTTTATCATCTTATCATCAATCAATGTCATGTGTTTCAAGAAAGAACTCAAACAAGTGCTAGCAATGCAAATGACAAGTGGACACTCAAGCAAAAGAATATAAATGCAAAAGATGTGCATAAAGGCTCAAAACTCACTTGGTGTGGTAGAACATAATCAATCTCAAGTAAAGGTATCCACAATGCACCTACTTGTACTCAAAGCATGAAAACCAAATTATTTTACACATAATCATGACCTTCTAATTTCTTGCACAAATCAAATAAGTCTACTAGTTTCACCTTGCTAGTGTAAGTGTGTGGACAAGAACTTAGCAAATCACTTCTCAATCAAAAGCTAAAGGAACACAAGATTACCATAGCATGTATGGGTGCATCAAGCAACTAGCAATCAATTAACAAGACTAGAATAAGATTAGAACTCTACTATTTACAATTCTACAACTCTTTTTGTGATTTTTTCATTTTTTTAATTTTTTTTGGATTTTCTGATTTTTATATTTACACTAAAAATCCTCCCCCATACCTAGATCATGCATTGACCTCAATGTATGCAAATTCAAGAGAAATGAGTAAATGAGAACGAGGTAATACCTGATAAGGGATGACAGAGAGGAACGAAAATGAAAAACAACTAATTAATACTACTCATGCATACTTATACTCCCCTATACCTGAATTTCACGAGGGGAGGCAAAGGAATAAAACCGAATTAGCCGATGCCGGTAGGAAGCAATGAATGAATTTTTGAGAAGGGCTCAAGATGTCGTTGAAGCTCTAACACCTTATTGACTTTTGCAAGAAGATAAAAATATTCTTTCAAAGTAAAAGCATTTTAACCACTAGTGTTTTCCACAAACCAAAGTAAGGCTTCTTTATGTTGTTTAAGCAAATTAATTAATTGCATTTCTTGGTCCGGGTTTAAATCACTATTGATAACAGCAGAGAGAAGTTTGTCTTTTTGCAAGAAAATGTGATCGAAAGTGGAGGGGTGTGTTACGAATTCAAGTGGAGGTGGCTCACCAACGGGAGTTGTAACAATGGTACTAGGGTTGACATGGTCAGTATTAGATTCAGCTTCCCATTTAATAAATGTGATTTAAAGCCCCTAACAACTCATCGAAATTAGGTGGTTCACCAACGGGATTTTTGACAACGGCTTCAACATTAACATCCTCGGGTGGAGTCTCCCATTTGGAACAAATGTCGTCCAACTCTCTCAACATTTCTTCCAAGGTCATATCGCTTAACGAATCAATATACTCTCGGTTAGACTCATGGTTGACTTTGAAATCCTCATTGAGAAGAGACTCAATCTCACTATCCTCTAGATTTGACCAATTAACAATGTCATCAACAAGATTAACCCCTATTGTTTGTTTAAAAAGCTCATTGGGTTCTTTTCCGACATTAAAGATGCTAAGGTTAATTTTCATATTACCAAAAGTAAGTTTCATCGAACCATCCCTACAATTAATCAAGGCATTAGATGTAGCAAGGAAAGGTCTTCCTAGAATAATCGGGATTTGGTTCTTAGGATTCGTGACGGGTTGAGTCTCGAGGACAACAAAATCAATCGGAAAGATAAAATTCACCAACTGTTAGGTCCAATATGTTTGTAGAAGGGGGGGTTGAATACAAACAGTACTGTTTTATCGAAATTTGTCCGGATAATTTAATTTATATTTTGACAAATTTGAGCGGAATTAAATGAAACAAAATTCAAGTTGAATATAAAATTATATTAACTTGAGGGGTTTGTTACAAATACAGTACATAATTTATATCTAGTTAATAAAAACAAATTAGAAAATTCGACATGAATTTTTCTAGATTTGTTAATAAAAATCAAGATATAGATTAGGAGTAAAAACTCGCTAATAGTACAAGAGTATCAAGGAAATCAGTTCTATCGGATCAGATATTAAAAATAAGATGAACTTGATTTTCTAAATAATTTTCTGCTTCTTGTGCTGTGTTCTTGATGAGAGAGAAGAGAGAATTCTGTTCTTGAATGTAATATTTTCTGTGTTCTTGTCTTGCTTATTGCTTCTGTCGAGATGTCTTGATATATATAAATCCCTGCATCTTTATCTTCAATTATAACTATCAAGACAATCTTCAATACAATTTCTTCTTCCAAGACAACCAGTTTTGTACTGCCAAGACAATAGGCAATACAATCGTCAAGACAATCAGGTTCTTCCAAGACAATCGGCAAGACAATCAAATTCAGATATCTTTGTCTTGCTTTATCAAAATTATCATTCTGTCTGAAGCTTTTTCTTTTTGATCATTATCAAGACAATCAAATTGAACTGCCAAGACAATCGTCAAGACAATCAAATTAGATTTTTATTCTACTTTTCAAAAGCTTTTCAGACATTATCATTATCAAGACAATCGGCAAGACAATCAGGAATTGTCTTGCTTTATTGATTTCTTCTCCAATACAATCGGCAAGACAATCTCCTATTGTCTTGCTGTTCTGATTTAAACCTTCAAGACAATCGGCAAGACAATTCATTTTTCAGAATTAAATTAAAATTGATTAATAAATAATCATTTTAATTTATTCTTACTTAAATAATTAATCAGATTTAATTAATTTAATAATTAATTTAATTAAAGAATTAATTCAAGATGAATTAATTAATTAATTAAATTTACTACTTGATTTAAATTAATTAAATAAGAATAATTATATATCTTTGAATTGTCTTAATTTTTTTCTGAATCACTGAAAGTAATAAAGGAATACCACTGAATATTTTGTTGACGTTCCATGTACTGTCTGGTTCATGAACGACTAACCTCAATGACTGTCCTTTAATTTTCACATTAAAAATGTGATTCATTTTTCTTCTCATCTCTTTCTCCTTCTTGTACTTCACTGTATACTGTCTGAACCTGTCACTCTAGAAATCTCTGTCTTAGAAATAAATCCACTTCTTTGATGCTATACTGAGGCTTGATCAGCAATCTGAACTTCTTCCAGTGTAAAACATCAAAACTATAGATTGACTTTAGGGTTTTTCTTCTGACAGATAGTACCTCCTGAGATTCCTGTGACAGTTAAAGTTATTTACTTATTACAAACTAAGTTTAAGTTGAGTTGAGTCCTCGAACTACAAATAGGCTATGTCATATGCCTTTCAATCTCCCCCTATTTGTTTGTTAGACGATAACAAGCAAATTACTAGAGGATTACTCAACTAACTCAACTTAACTTAGTAAAAGATAAAACTTTAAACACAAAGTAAATAAAAGAAAAGTTCTGGTTTATATTAAACATTTTCCAGATTCAAACATAAAAGATAAATACAAGATAGATGATCCTCTAGACTGATCATATAATATAGTTTTCTATCTTGACCTATCTAAGCTCTAAAGATATCACATGTAGAGCTGATCTTCACTTTGAAGTTTCTTCATCCCTTATCTCTCCAGGTTCAACTTCATCTTCTTGCTCTAGGAATCTTCTGATATTCTCTGTGTTAAATCGTTCTTGATCATCCAAGGTTTTGATCAAATCCTTGTCAAGTACACGTTCATAATCTGACACAAGACCTTTAGGTTTCTTAGGCAAGATTCCAAGGTTACCCCATAGCCGATTCCGAAGAATGTAATATTTCTTTTCAAAGCCAGTTAAAGCATATGATCGAATAATGTCAGCAATAAAGATACTTTCTTTATCTTCGAATCCTGTAGTCCTCAGCATATGTTCTAACCATACCAGATGAGATGCAGTGTATAACTTCATCGACATAGAATCAAGGAAACAAGAGTGTAGTGTATTACCCTTGAGAAACTTAACATGATGTGGAGTTTGAATAACTTGTGGACTATTCCTTTGCGCAAACTCCAAAAGTCTTTCATGAAGTAAAATATTCAGTTCAGAAAACCTTTTTACCTTTATGGACATAATCCATAGTTCCATCAAGCTTCTCTGTTGAAAGATTTGAAGTGACACATAGAGAGAACCCATTGTACGAGAGTCAATCTGAATTATCAGTTGATCTGCACATCTGTCAAATCCAGCTACTATCCTTGAGATTTCCAGCATCAGTGCATCCATATATTGCAAGTAATCTGGATTGGTCTCTTGAAACTGTTGAAGTAGTTGGAGTAAACGTTCATCATCATTAGCAGTGTTCTGAATAGAATCAAAAATTTCTCTTGCTCTATCCCACTTTGGACCAATCTTCAACTGAATATCACTTTTCCTTTCCTGTACACTGATTGCATGTAGCTTTTGTTTCTCTGCATCTTCAGCTTGCTTCAGCTTCAATCTTTCATTCACTACCTGTTTGGTCTTCTCAAGCTTAGCTTGTCTCATCTGACGATCTCCTCTTGAAGTTCCTTCTCAAACTCAGGATCATCTTGCCAGTTTGAAAGATCTTCTTCGATATCATTTAACTGTTGTACTTCAAACTTACTATTCTTGAGATCGAAATCAAACTCGAATGCATCCTGATCATGAGCAGCTATTTCTTTTCCCTTGGTAGACTTCTCCTTATGCCTCCCTTGATCTCCTCCTGACTTACTACCTCCTACTTCTCCTCCTGCTTCTCCAGACTTACCTGATCCTCCATCTCCTCCAGACTTCTCCCCCTTAGTTGAGGAATCCTCTACAGACTTCCTTTGACTATCAAGCTCCCTATTTGCATCATTATTCCCTTCATTATCATCATCATAGTCTCCAAAATATGCTCTTTGTTCTGGTGTGATATTATGAGTAGGTTTAACAATGTTGTATAGATGATCAAGTCCTTCAAACATGTAATCATACTTCTCTTCAAGATTTGCAAAGGCTGTAGCATATGATTGAGCAGTTTCATGCATTTCCACTTGAAGTTCATCCACCCTATTAGAGAGTCTGTCAATAGCATTTAGAATATCTGTTCTTTCTGTAGATGCCTGAGAGTTGGATTGTATCAATGTATTGATTGCTGGATTGAGTGTAGTCTTTATGTTGTGGACATCGTCACGAATGATCATGAGCTGATTGTTGACAGAGATGGAAGAAGAAGACCGTTCATCCACTTGTGCTTTTAAAACTTGTTTTTCAGCCTCAGTTTCCATCAATTTCTTTTGCAGATCTTTGATTTGAGCCATTAGAGACAAAGTGTGTGTGTCAGTGTGTGCGCTCACCTGATGTTCACTCAAGGATATGTCACTCTCCTTTCGTGCATGTGTTTCACTCATATTTAAGGTGGTCCTCACATCACTCAACACTAGCTCCTTTCCTTGAGCTGTACCTGCATAAGAAATCACCCTAGCCTCTTCTGGAGAGGTCAGTGGTGGTGCAATGGGAGTTCGCAATTCCCAATCCTCAGTCATCTCTATCAATTCATTTGGATTTGATAACTGAATTTCTTCAGTGATAGGATGACCAAGTTGCCTTTCACTTTCTCCAGATAAATCTGCGAGTGAAGAATCCCTTGAGGGAGCCAGGAATGTTCCTCCTGGGAGGGGAGATGATGACTCTATTATACTTGGCAGAGAGTCAAGATTTCCCTCAGAAGCCTGTGAAGGCTCTTCTACCGTAACAATGGTAGGCACAGTAACAATCCTATCGTGCACTCCTCGCTCAGTGTCCTTAGCAACATCAGATTCTACAGTAATGTTTTCCCTCATTGTGAGTAATAGAGGTGTACTTGACTCTGTACAAGGTGCCACGGCCCTTTGGCGAATTTCAATAATTGCATCCTGTTGAGAGGATGAAATTAGTAACAGTTCATCGGCCATTTCAATGTCCAAGTCCTGTTGGGAGGAAATGGATGGGCTAACAGATGCCTCAAGTAATAGGTTTCTTCTCTTCTTTGGTGGAGGCAGAGCTGTGGGATCACTCAAATCATCACTTCTTCTATCAGCTCTTTTTGTTAACAACTTGCTTCTGGCTTTAGGTTTAGAGATTTGGTTAGACACAGTGTTTGGCTCTAAGACCTGGGATAGAGGCTGTGGTTCTACAACCTCTTGGTCTGACCTATCAGCCACTTGGGCTCCAGAAAAAGTTTGAGAGATAGAAGGTAATACCTGCTCCATTGATGCAGTAGCTGTACCTGAAGGAATAGATAGTTCCATTTGATGTTGATGTTCAGGGACAGGTACATGTTGAGGTTCAGGTTCAGGTGCATTCAAAAGTCGAGGAATGACAGGTAGATTTATGAAGTTAGACAAATATGGTGTAATATACACTGGCACATTTATCAACTTTCTATGTGTATCAAGGCTAGTGAATATTTTCTTGGTTTGCCTGCCTGATACCATAGTCATTCCTAAAAACTGTTTGTTGACCAACAGGAACAAGATGATTAAATAACAAAGTTAAAAATCTAGGATAATAACATAGAACTTTCTTACCCTCATCAAAATCCTTTCTGGCCTTAACAATCCTGTTAATAATAGTATTCCAAAGTAGGTTACCAATATTGATTCTACGGTTGTTAGCAACAGCATAACCAATAGTTTGTAACATAGAGGTGAGTAAGTGAAAATTACCTCTGGCTGAATTAGCAAATACCTTGGAGATCGTGTCGAAGAATGCATCCCATGGTTGAACCAAATTCCTTTTGCTCAGGTTGTTCATATCAATTACTCCATGATAATTAATATCAATGAAAAATTGATATAGTTGTTCACTGGTTGGAAATGGATCAAAATTATCCGCCGGAAGGCCCAAAACAGTAGTTAGGGTTGATTCTGTCACGACGTGGTGTGTACCATCAAAATCCAAAGAAAATGAGGTCAAGTCTTCAGACACCACAGCTTCTGTGCAAATCAATCTCAGTGGTCCTATCTTAATTGGGGCTTCAATCGAAATGGCAGTTCGGATAATTGAATCGTCATTCAAAAATCGTATCCAAGGCCTAAATCGATCGTAGGGACAATCGTTCGGATTAAAATAGCCAACCAAATTATGTTTCATTATCTCAAAATTATCAGCCATTTTTAAACACAAAGATACACTTTTATTTTAAGAAAATTAAAACAATTCGAAAATTTTCAGAATTAATAATTAATTAAAATTAATTAAAAATTCGAATTAATTCAAAGTTGTCAGAAAAATCCCAAAAATTTATATGATGTTCTCTTGATCACTGGGAGTCTCAATCTATTTTTAGATTTCTCAGAAAAATTCTAGAACTCTTAAAACATCTAAAACCCGATTCAACTTTTTGAAAATTGATTTTCAGAAACTTTAACCAAATTCGAAACTGATCGGTTCAAAAGAAAGACAATCAAACGATCTATTCGAATCTGTTCTTGGATTTCAGTTTGGTTGAGAAAATTTTAGCAGCAATTCAGTACAAAAGTACGTGTATTGTATGTATATATGGAGCTCTGTGTAAAGACACGAGAGAAAGGATAATTGTATTGCTGTTGTTTGAGATCTGTTTGTCTGTTTTTGTTTTTTTTTTAAGTACAAAATTACACTACAAGACAATCGGGTTGATTGTCTTGCCGATTGTCTTGGTAGTATAAATACTATCAAGACAATCGTTTACAATTCTGAAAAATAAAAGAAAATGAAAACAATTTTATTTTTTATTTTTATTAAAATACATACTAACACTACAAGACAATCGGTTTGATTGTCTTGCCGATTGTCTTGTTAGTATAAATACAATCAAGACAATCAAACATATAACTGATTAAAATAAATTAACACACATATATTATTATTATTTTTTTAATTTTTTAAAACAGAGAAAAGACACTCCAAGACAATCAAGTGATTGTCTTGTTAGTTCAAAACTATCAAGACAATCGTTTGTTTTTGAGTAAAATAAAATAAAAACAAAATAAACAGAATAAAAATCTGAAAAATGTTTTATTATCAACAAAATAACCTTCCAAGACAATCTGTGGATTGTCTTGGCGATTGTCTTGATATTATAATTACAAACAAGACAATTAGTTAAACTGCTAATAATATGCTAATAAAATACAAATTAATGTGCAAAATTAATCCAATTAAAATACACTCTAATATATTATTAAAAATACTATAAATAATATTTTACAGAAACATGGATTAATCTTTTTACGAAAACAAATATAAATAACAAAAGGACAAACATTACAAAACATTTAATAAAATAATTATTAAAATAGAAATAAATATCTACAAATATTCTAAAAATACAGAACTATGAAGTATTAAATAATATGAATAAACAGAGTGAAAAATAACTAAACAAGCAAGAAAATCAGTTGGTAAAATAATTATACAAGTGATTTCATACAACAAATATTCACATAATAATCACTTGCAAAATTATTAAAGATCAAATTTCAGATATTAACAGTATTAATTACTAGGACTGTTTAACATACCCAATTCACTAACAATTCTAGTGAATGAGGATTCATTAAGCGACTTAGTAAAAATATCTGCAGTTTGATCTCCAGAACCTACAAATAGTAGTTCCACTGTACCATTCATTACATGCTCTCTTATAAAATGATACCTTATGTCAATGTGCTTTGTCCTTGAGTGCTGCACAGGATTGCTGGCGATTGCTATGGCACTTGTATTATCACATAAAATAGGGATATTTTCCAATACAATGCCATAGTCCATTAATTGATTTCTAATCCATAAGATCTGAGCACAACAGCTTCCAGCAGCTATATATTCAGCTTCGGCTGTAGAGTTGGAAACTGTTTGCTGTTTCTTACTGAACCAGGATGCCAATCTTCCACCTAGGTATTGACAACTCCCAGATGTACTTTTCCTGTCTGCAACACTTCCTGCATAGTCAGAATCTGTATATCCAATTAAAGTAAAACCAGATTCATTAGGGTACCAGATGCCTAAATTAGGCGTACCCTTTAGATATCTTAAGATTCTTTTGACAGCAGTGAGATGGATTTCTTTAGGGTTCGCTTGGAACCTTGCACACAAGCATGTGGCAAACATTATATCTGGTCTACTAGCAGTTAGGTAAAGCAATGAGCCAATCATACCTCTATAGCCTGTGATATCTACCTTGGCAGAACTTTCACATAAACCAATTTTGACAGCTATAGTTGATGGTGTCTTTGCTGATGAGCACTCCTCCATGTGATATTTCTTGAGGAGCTCCTTAATGTACTTGGATTGACAAATAAATATTCCATCTTGTCTCTGACTTATTTGTAATCCAAGAAAGAATTTCAGTTCTCCCATCATGCTCATTTCAAACCTACCCTGCATTAACTTAGAAAACTTCTTGCATAGAAGCTCATTAGTAGACCCAAATATAATATCATCCACATAGACTTGGACTAGTATTATATCATTCTTATGTCTTTTAGTGAAGAGAGTTTTGTCTATGACACCTCTTATAAAACCATTTTCTAATAGAAATTCAGAAAGAGTGTCATACCATTTTCTTGGAGCTTGCTTAAGACCATAGATAGCTTTGTAAAGAAAGTAAACATAGTCCAGATGATCTTGATCTTCAAAACCAGGGGTTGTTCTACATACACTTCTTCATCTAGCTTACCATTCAGAAAAGCACTCTTGACATCCATTTGATAAACTTTGAATCTTGAATAGGATGCATATGCCAAGAATATTCTGATGGCCTCAAGTCTTGCCACTGGAGCATAGGTCTCATCATAATCAATGCCTTCAGCTTGAGAATAACCTTTAGCTACCAGTCTTGCTTTGTTTCTTATCACAGTGCCATCTTCATCTAGTTTGTTTCTGAATACCCATCTTGTGTCCACCACTTTTCTATCTTTAGGTCTGGGTACCAGCTTCCATACTTCTAGTTGCTTAAATTGATTGAGTTCATCTTGCATAGCAATCACCCAATCAGGATCAGATAGAGCTTCTTCTACTTTCTTAGGTTCCATGACAGACAGGAACCCAGAATAGTTACATTGATTCTGATAAGCTCTTCTTGTTTTCACACCAACATCTGGATCACCAAGAATCAGCTCAAAAGGATGAGCTCTATTCCAAACAGTTTGTCTGGGAAGAATTGATCTTGATGATTCGCCTTGATCTTCAGTATGATGTTGAGTATGACTTGTTGACCCTTCATTATCTCCCCCTGAGTTGTTGCCAGTTTGACTTGTTTATGGTTCAAGAGTATCAGTGGTGTCTTGAAAATTATCATTGTTTTCACCAGCATCACCTTGATCATTACCACCAACATTTGGATTATTATTATTAGCAACAACATCAGGTTGATTGTCATCATCTGAATCTGAGTCTGACATGTCATCAAACTTAAGCTTTTCAGATGGATCTTCATTTTGGATACTTGGGAGTTTTGTGTCATCAAATATAACATTGACACTTTCCATAGTTTTCTGTTGATCAATAAGATACACCTTGTAGGCTCTTCTAGTATAACCAATAAATATTTCTTCATGTGCTTTTTCTTCAAATTTACCACCTTGATCATCTCCTTCTTTCAGCACAAAGCATTTTGTCCCAAATACATGGAAGTACTTGAGAGTTGGTTTCTTGTCATGTAGAGCTTCATATGGTGTCTTCATTAAGTCTTTATTGATAAGTGTTCGATTCTGGGTATAGCATGCAGTGTTAACAGCTTCAGCCCAAAAGCTCAATGGAAGCCTTGATTCACTTAGCATAGTACGTGCAGCTTCAATCAAGGTTCTATTCTTTCTTTCAACTACCCCATTTTGTTGAGGAGTTCTGGGAGCTGAATACTGTCTAGTTATACCCTTTTCAGTGCAAAATTCATTCAGAACTGCATTCTTGAATTCAGTTCCGTTGTCTGACCTTATAGCTCTTACTGGATGATTAGAATCCAGCTCAATTAACTTAATGTGATCAACTACCAGTTGTGGAGTTTCATCTTTTGAGTTCAGAAATAGTACCCATGTGAATTTTGAGAAATCATCAATAATCACTAGAGCATATCTTTTCCTTGACATAGACATCACACTAACTGGACCAAACAAATCCATATGGAGAAGTTGTAATGGTTCAGTTATTGATGATATGTTAGTGCTCCTGTGAGTTGCCCTTTTTAACTTCCCTTTTTGACAAGCATCACATAGACCTTCCTGAGTAAATTCAATCGAAGGTAAACCTCTCACCAACTCTCTTTTCACTAGAGAATTCATTGTCTTGAAGTTTAGGTGAGAAAGTTTCTTGTGCCATAACCAACTTTCATCAGTGGATGCCTTTGAATAAAAACATCTAATTTCTTATGTGCTTCCAGAGTTCATATTGGCTATGTACAAGTTTCCTTTTCTTACTCCAGTCAACTGTGGCCTTTCATTTCTCTTGTGTGATATTAGACAATTCTTCTTGTTGAAATGAACTTCATAACCTTTGTCACAGAATTGACTAATACTGAGCAAATTGTGCTCAAGGCCGTTCACAAAAGAGACATCTTCAACGATAACATTTCTAGCTTCTAATCTGCCATATCCATCAGTTTTACCTTTGCTGTTATCTCCAAAGGTAACGACTGGACCGGCCTTCTCCACCACATTTGTCAGCAGGGCTTTATCTCCGGTCATATGCCTTGAACATCCACTGTCCAGAATCCACATGACTCGTTCAACCTGTTTCAAACCCTGCAATGACAAATTGGTTAGACTTTCTTCGGAACCCAAATTTGATTGGGTCCGGAGTACTTAAAGAATTGACCTTTATCAGGTAAAGCAACACTTTTTATCTTAACAACATTTTCTTCAGGTACTGGACATTTAACCCTGTAAACAGCTTTAACTTGTTTTGGTTTCAGCTTGGGTAACCATGTCTTCACCATATCCTGAGAAGGACTTGAAGTCTTAATCTTAGAATTAGGTAGTGTTACAGTCCTGGATCTAACATGTTTATTTCTGCTCATATGCTGTCTAGGAACATTCTTATCAACACGTGCATGATTACCGTTAAAGTAAGCAGACATTATATTAAAAGCACAAGACATGCAATTAACAGCATCGCATTTCTTATGAGCAGTATCAATAACAGGAATAGCAGGAATCTCTCTATTAGCATAACCTAGTGAATCACTAAGTTGATAAATATATTGACTTTCAGAACATGATACCTCAGATGAAGTACCACTGGAGTTATCAGATTTTGCCATCAGGGCAAGATTGCCATACTCTTCTTCTTCAGAGTCTGTATCATCCCAGCTCTTTCCAGCAGCCACATAGGCTTTACCTGTCTTCTTCTTCTCAGATCCAAAGTCTTTTCTTTGGTTTTGTTTTGGCTTCTGACATTCAGTAGCGAAATGTCCAAGTTCATTACAGTTGTAGCATCTAATTTTACTTCTTTCAACTGTTCCAGTTTTGTAACCTCCTCTGTTACTTGAGGATGAAGAACCTCCTCTCTGGAACCTGTTATAGTTAGATTTGTACCTGAACTTGGGATTCTTCCTGAATCTGAAGTTACTGAATTTCCTTACCAACAAAGCCATGGACTCATCTTCCAACTGATCTAGCTCTTCTAACGAATAGAAGTCTCCTTCATCTGGACTAGCATTCGTTTGACCAACTTCAACTTCAAGCTTGCCACTGTCAACACTACAAGATTGAATAACCTTATCTTCCACTTCCTGTTTGTTCTCAACAATAAGAGCTGTAGAAGTATTAGCAACTCTTCCTTTTCCATAAATCTCCTTTTGTTTAGATTGTTCCAGTTCATAGGTTTTTAAAACACCAAAGAGTCTTTCTACAGTAATTTCACTTAGATTCCTCGACTCTCTGATAGTTGTAATCCTATGTTCTAGATGAACAGGCATTGACAGTAGAAATTTTCTGTTGATCTCTTTCTGAGTGTAGTACTTGCCATGCATCTGTAAATTGTTGACAAGTTTATTATATCTTACAAACACATCTTGAATACTTTCATTGGATGCTGATCGAAAGTGTTCATACTCAGAAGTCAGAATTTCTAGTCGATTCTCCCTAATTTCCTCTGTTCCTTCATTCACAGTTTCAATGGTTTCCCACATTTGCTTTGCAGTTTTGCAGTTAATCACATGACTGTACATTACAGAGTCTAGAGAGTCTATTAAGATCAGTCTTAAATTAATGTCAAGTCCAGCTTCCTCTCTTTCAGCAAGAGTGTAATCAGAAGAGTCTTTGTGTACATACCTTGCAGGGGAAATAACTTTTCCATCAGTAACAACTTCAGGAATTATTCCAAAAGGTATTATAGGTCCTTCTGATAAGACTTTCATGTATTTAGGATTTGCAACCTCGAGGAACATTAACATTTTGTTCTTCCACATATCATAACTATTTTTGTCATATATGGGAATTTTCACAGTTCCAACTTTAGAAGACATGATGAATTTTTTAATAGAGTTAAAAAATTCGAGGATGATTTTTAATCGATTAAAATGGGATCTTTGATTTGTGTATTAATCAACCGGCTCGGATACCAATTGTTAGGTCCAATATGTTTGTAGAAGGGGGGTTGAATACAAACAGTACTGTTTTATCGAAATTTGTCCGGATAATTTAATTTATATTTTGACAAATTTGAGCGGAATTAAATGAAACAAAATTCAAGTTAAATATAAAATTATATTAACTTGAGGGATTTGTTACAAATACAGTACAGAATTTATATCTAGTTAATAAAAACAAATTAGAAAATTCGACATGAATTTTTCTAGATTTGTTAATAAAAATCAAGATATAGATTAGGAGTAAAAACTCGCTAATAGTACAAGAGTATCAAGGAAATCAGTTCTATCGGATCAGATATTAAAAATAAGATGAACTTGATTTTCTAAATAATTTTCTGCTTCTTGTGCTGTGTTCTTGATGAGAGAGAAGAGAGAATTCTGTTCTTGAATGTAATATTTTCTGTGTTCTTGTCTTGCTTATTGCTTCTGTCGAGATGTCTTGATATATATAAATCCCTGCATCTTTATCTTCAATTATAACTATCAAGACAATCTTCAATACAATTTCTTCTTCCAAGACAACCAGTTTTGTACTGCCAAGACAATAGGCAATACAATCGTCAAGACAATCAGGTTCTTCCAAGACAATCGGCAAGACAATCAAATTCAGATATCTTTGTCTTGCTTTATCAAAATTATCATTCTGTCTGAAGCTTTTTCTTTTTGATCATTATCAAGACAATCAAATTGAACTGCCAAGACAATCGTCAAGACAATCAAATTAGATTTTTATTCTACTTTTCAAAAGCTTTTCAGACATTATCATTATCAAGACAATCGGCAAGACAATCAGGAATTGTCTTGCTTTATTGATTTCTTCTCCAATACAATCGGCAAGACAATCTCCTATTGTCTTGCTGTTCTGATTTAAACCTTCAAGACAATCGGCAAGACAATCAGGGATTGTCTTGCTAGTTCATTTTTCAGAATTAAATTAAAATTGATTAATAAATAATCATTTTAATTTATTCTTACTTAAATAATTAATCAGATTTAATTAATTTAATAATTAATTTAATTAAAGAATTAATTCAAGATGAATTAATTAATTAATTAAATTTACTACTTGATTTAAATTAATTAAATAAGAATAATTATATATCCTTGAATTGTCTTAATTCTTTTCTGAATCACTGAAAGTAATAAAGGAATACCACTGAATATTTTGTTGACGTTCCATGTACTGTCTGGTTCATGAACGACTAACCTCAATGACTGTCCTTTAATTTTCACATTAAAAATGTGATTCATTTTTCTTCTCATCTCTTTCTCCTTCTTGTACTTCACTGTATACTGTCTGAACCTGTCACTCTAGAAATCTCTGTCTTAGAAATAAATCCACTTCTTTGATGCTATACTGAGGCTTGATCAGCAATTTGAACTTCTTCCAGTGTAAAACATCAAAACTATAGATTGACTTTAGGGTTTTTCTTCTGACAGATAGTACCTCCTGAGATTCCTGTGACAGTTAAAGTTATTTACTTATTACAAACTAAGTTTAAGTTGAGTTGAGTCCTCGAACTACAAATAGGCTATGTCATATGCCTTTCACCAACCTTAATTAGCACATCCTCAATTATTCCCTTAGGCGTTTTGACAGAACGTGTAACACCCCCAGATCCGGGGTCCGGGATCCGGTGGTTACGGTTTCCAATTCTGTCCACAACAATTGAACTTTCCTTAACATCAAATAAATTACGTCTCTATAACCTAACACAACAATATAAAACACACCCGTTATAGTCCCAGAGATGAAATCAGAGTAACAATCAAATTTTTATTAATCACATTATGAGTTCTTACAATCAAAAAGGATTTCAATATAAATACATACTCTTTGCCATCCATTTACATAAGTCATACTATACCATATTCTTGGTACTGAAAGAATAAATATACCCTACCAATAGCTTCTTCTTCAGCTCTGGTAGTCTCATCGTCCTCGCCCGCGTCGAGTGCGCCTTGTGCGAGTCATCTGATCTAGCTGTTGTTGTGATATAATAATAAAGCAAGGGTGAGCAATAGCCCACCAACAATAATATATAACTGAACGATAATGTATAACAGTTCAAAAGTATCTTTCAAACCATATGCCATGCATTTACGGAAATGATGCCAGTATAATATGAACGATGAAGTTACAAGGTAACTTAAAGTATTTGTTTGTAGAAATATCTGCTACATCAAAGTAAGCGAGATATTCTTATTGTTATTAAGAAGAGGAGTTTGCAAGAAAAGGTTGCAATTCCAGTTATGACCCCTTTCCAACTCTGCCAACAATAATCATGTTGCAGGAAATAAATAAATTTGGATGATGAACCAATGATGGAGTATTCACCGCGCCCGCTGTTCCAATCTTGATGATCAGTCGAGATCGTACAGCTCAATTTAGATTTACTACCGGTAGAAGGAAGAACTGACGGCTTTACTTGTATACCGCCTTGCTAGCTCTCCCCGGCCAACGGTTGGGCCAAAGGGGATGGACCGGCGCTACTCGACCTCTTACACGACTCCTAGTTCAAATAGAATTCATGATTCTGAATGTAACGTTCGTCCCCCTTTCCCCAAGTATAATACTTGTTGATAAGACTCCACAAAGTAGTCGTATCTAGTTGGAAAGGAAAATTTACCAATAACTCCCAAGCTATTACTTGGTAACGGATATCAACTTGTTCCAGTAATCTTACCCCTCGAAAGATGAGAAGGTAAGCAACGACTTAATAAGTCAACAGCACCCGAGTTGCGAGTGAAGGGAATACTTTATGACCGGGAAGTCGACAAGATAAATAACATTTTCCAAGTAAGGTTCCCTTATTATTAAGGAGATAGACTCAAAGAAGGATGATGTCTGAGAACCTTTCTTGATATAAGATTAATAATAATATGATTCCGAGATATTTTCTGTAATAATCGAAGAAGATAAACCTTATCGAGATTATTCTAAGTATGGAATAAATATTCAGAGAATATTTAATGAGTTAAAATATTTAAAGAATATTTGGGAATATGAAAGAATATCTTTAATCAGAGTATTTCTCAAAATAATCCCTGAAGAAATATCAGGAGAATATTTAATGAATAAATAAATATTTAAATGAATATTCAAAACAATATTCATTAATTAATAAGACCTGAAAAGAATATTTAAGGTAATATTCATAATTAATTAGGAATTTAAATGAATATTCAAAATTAATATTCCTTTAATGAATAATATCCTAAATGAATATCAAGTAATATTCATTTAGTAATCCAAGCCTTAAGGAATATTCGAGATAATATTCGATAATTAAATCAAGCTTCAGATGAATATTAAAATAATATTCATCAAGTATTTAATATCTTAAATGAATATTCAAAAGTAATATTTATTTAATACAATAATATTCTAAAAGAATATCCAAATAATATTCATTTAGTAGTCTCATCTTTAGAAGAATATTCGAAATAATAGTCGATAATCAATTCGACTCTGAATGAATATTGAGAAATATTATTCGTTGAATAGTTACGTTCAAATAATTATTTGAAGTAAGGATCGTTAAATTAGTCTCGAACGAATATTCAAATAATATCCGTCACCCAAACAATAGAAAATATTTACTTAAATATTTTCCTCCGAGGTAATCTCGATATATCAAGGAATATTGACTCCCGGTCTATATTTGATTAATAAGATGTATACGACCTTCTATGAGGGTCTTACAATAACCGGCTTATAACTGATATATAACTATCTAGCTTATAAGCCAACAATAACATTCAGGGAACAAGTATATCAATTCAACTTGAAAGTAGGCATGCATGCAATGGCATATGTATATCAGCAATCATATATATATATATATTTATTCAATCACAACAACAGCCTAAAAGAAGGGAATTGAAACTTGCCTGGTAGTCGAGTACGGTAAGGGGTAGTGGTAGCGGGTCCCGGGTCAGCTTGGTGATCTATAAATAGCCAAGACATTCGGGATTAATCACTTAACATCTTAAAAGTTAAGTTATACTTAAATCGAAACACGTTCTCGAGTTATCTCTTTATACCCCTTTTTGTGGATTACTTAACATCACTGATCCGACCCGACATTCGTTCGTTAATACGACATGTCACTGCACTTATACTTGGGACATACTTAAGTCATATGAGTTCTAAGGTTGATCGTTACGAACCAATATTATACTCCGAGTTTTATCGCCCGTTTTCTAAGTGTTTTACCGAAGTTATAAAAGAGTCGTCTTTTAGGGGTTCGTTCGCGTTTAACCTTGACTCGAACATTTTTAATAAATCGAAAAATGCTCTTTTTGACATACGGTTTTCTTTCACACCTTCCTTCTTACCCCTAGTATTTATTTACCAAGATTCGTCATGACTTTACATATTTTACGAGGGTTCAATTTTAATAACGAACTCGTACTTACGGTTTCGAACGACTTTTAGTGAATCGGCCATAATTCCTAAACCGTAAGTCCGTTTCACATGATCTTTATATCAAAACGAAGCTTATAACATGATCTATCTTACCATGGCAAAACATGAAACTGGACAGTGACTTATGGCTACTGTCAACCACGATTTCTTAAGGTTAACAAAAATCGGGCATTATGACGGCTATAAATCGGACGTTCTAAAATTCACAACAATCAAGCCAAGCCACACCGGGCATCCATACATCATTTATACATTATTCTCATCTCAACAAGCCCAAGAACATCATGCTTTACCATAATAATCATTATGATACTTAAATCACTAAATCATTAACCAAGCATGCTTATAATGTTACCATAATCATAACTAAGCCAAATCATCAAGAACATGCTAAAAACTCAAAATGAGATCCATGGTTCTTAAGAGTTATACCTTCCTTAGAGAGTGTACAAGCCCTAATAATCCTTGTATGGTCCTTGTATAGCCTCCATGTAGCTTGAATCATCCACCAAAATCAAGATCCAAGAGTTTTGTTCTTGAGGTTACTATTCACCCTCTACTTTGATGATTTTATTGAAAATGGAAACATTGGATTTTGAGACTAAGATTTCTAGGGTATCATTTTTATGAAATATAGGATCTAGGATAAAAATTTGGAGATCAAACAAGGAGTGGAAGCTTGATTTCTTCCTTTGAATTTCTTGAAAAATTCGAATGCTCCATGGATGAGAGAAGTGGAGTTGTTTTGCTTGGTTGATTGCATAAAGTGATCATTAAAACAAGATATTTGTTTGGCTAACTATAGTCTAGTTGATGGGTTAAGGCTTGGTTAAGGATTTGCTTCCATGTGGACATGTATTGGTGCCTTATGTTACACCCTCATGCTAACTAGTTTAGTTTGTCTCCAATGATACTTGTATGTATGAAACTTGCTTGGTTCCTTGCATTATTGTGATGAAGAAGGGATAAGGATGAGTGAATTATTTAGGAAGATATTTGTTTGACACAAATGCAAGTTGCCCCCTCTAGTTTGGTAGAAAAACAAGCTTCTTGAAGAAGCTAACTTAGCTTAGATAATATCTTCATAAAGCTACCTTAATAAAGTGATGATGTCATGGTGGTGATCTCATCCACTTGCACATGGTTGTCTCTTGGTTCTCAGCTTGTTTCTTTGTCCGGTTATTGCTCAATTCATTGATAGTTCGGACGAATAACTAAGTAGTTTCACCTCTAGGGTTTACCGGGAAATTTCTCGATATTCATAATACCTTCCCCAATCCTTAATATAATCCTCGTGATGACCATGTAGGATATTTAATCTCGATACGAACTTAATCCGTAATCTAGGATTCGTTCGCTTTATTGATTAATCTCGTTATAACGTTTTAGCGGTTTCTAGAACGGTTGTTTCACTGCCTCAGTGGTTTCCTACCTTCATTCTTAAATCAAATATAATAACATCCCAAAATATCAAATCCTCAAAGTTAATATCTCAATTCTTGGATTATAATAATATTTAATCCACTGTCCGGTCAAATATTATACCGAAAAAGAATTTGGAATTTCTGAATTCCGATCGTCTCTGCATTCACTTATTTCCTCCGCGTATTACTAATATGACTTCGAAACATCCATATCACGTCCCGTACATAGGGTGGCGTGAAAAGTTTTCCAACTTACAAAATCACTATTCATCAACCAAATTACTATGCACGTACAGGAAACACTATGCACGTACGGGAAACACTATGCACGTACGGGAAATACTATGCACGTATGGGAAACACTATGCACGTACGGGAAATACTATGCACGTATGGGAAACACTATGCACGTACGGGAAATACTATGCACGTATGGGAAACACTATGCACGTACTCATTTCCGTTCAAGGATCCATTAGCTCCTTCCTGGATGGTAGATTATTCTTATCTAGGTCCTCAACCATCGAATTACTCTATTCTGACAATATACCAATGCATCAGGATCATTGTCCAAAGCAATATCCATTCATTACAATCATTGTTCTTTGAAACCACCATTCATTAGAGCTGGTGACCTTGTTGTCGGAATCATTGTTCTTCATTTTATCATTACTTAATAAAAAGTTTTAATTATATCCAAAATTTGGGGTTCTTACAGTCTCCCCTCCTTAAAAGGATTCCGTCCCGGAATCAGGTAGGAAGCAAAGAGTCATTTGCCTGTCGTTCCCTTTTTAGCTTCCCGGTCAATTCTTAGTCGTTCTACCCTTCCTCAGCACATCTTCTAGTGCTACAATCCATACTATATCCTTTTTCCCTCAACGTTGCTACTTTTCGTACAACTCACTATCCGGGTTATACTCTTACTCAGTCTTATCCTTATTGATACCTGCAGTAACATTGGTATCACTATCACCCTATGAATTCGGAGGTAACCTCGCTCGTACTGTGCATTTCGTGATTGCTTTAATCTTCGCAATCTCGATCAATATAGAGAAGTGGAAAGATTTATTGAGAGATCACTATGATCAAGTGAACATTTGTTATATTGCATAGCTAGTACAGAAGGGGGCCAGCCTTTAGTACTTGACAAGCAATTAAACAAGTTAGGGTATTCCACTTAGACTTCTATCACATAGACAGATAGTCACGTAGCAGTACCTCCCCTCCTTAAAGGGTTGTTCTTCTCAATTCATAAAGAAGATGAATAAGAGAGAAGAAAAGAAAAGAGTTCTAAAGGATTATAGAAGGTTTTCATGACTGTAAAATATCATACTCAGAATTTACCTCTGGACTATAGAGGTTCATCAAAGAAGAAATTAATCATAATTATATCCAATACCATTTGATCGCAATCTCATGTGTCAACACATCTTGCTGCTTTGTCCATTATTCTATGGACAAATACTCTTGTTCAATCTTAGCGATACTCACATTCGGGAAATCCTTCAACCTTTCAGGTTAAATCTTAGATTTCTCACTTGACATCATTATTACTGACATCCCATATCATGCTACTAGCTTTTTCATAACTATAATATTGACACTATCAGGTTGTCATCCTGAGAATTCATTAGAAAACCCATTCATAACATTCCTTGCTTCTCATTCCATAGTTGCTTCCCCAGCCTTTTCTTTATCAATCACATCCTTCTTATTAGCTGATTCTTACTCATTTCTATTATTTACTTTCACCTTCACCTCTTAATTGAGACACCTTTTTGCACTTGGTACCTCTTTATCGGTATTCCGTCACATTTATTCTATAATCATCACGTTATTCCAATTTAAACTTTCCGAAATGAATCTGGCCCGATCCCTTTAACTTAGATTCCTATAATCTACTTCTGTCAACTTGTTTCTCATCACTTGTTCTTTTCTACCCGCGGTTTTCACAGGTTGTCTTTCGTAAGTCAGATCAGGTCGTACACCTACCTGCTCGCACTCTTATCATCTGTTGAGCATCTGCATTTTACTGGTGTAGCTTTGCCACATGAAACACGTTACTACCATGCTATAAGCTTTGGGGGTAAAACTGGCTCGAATGCCACCTTCCGAACACTTTTAAACTCTCAGGTGGCCTAATAAGTCTCGGGCTCAACTGCCCTTCTCTCTAAATCTCATTAATTCTTTCCATGGGAATATCTTTAACATCATGAATCATCAACCTCATATTCTCTATCTTGTTTGCGCAGAAGTACACTAACATAACTTGTTTGTCATTCATCAACGTGCCATTTAGTTAATCAATGGCAGCACTTTCTTTATCTTTACATTGTCATCTATTTTCTTAGAAGAATCACCATCGCTTGTTGTTTACATAATGCATTAATAGCTAACCCTACGGGTTTCAAATCCCTTAGGGAGACAAAGTAATCACTATTCCTTATCCATAAGGAACACTTCCTGAACTTGATGTAGATATAACATGAAGTAGATAGAATTGCAGAAGAGTTTCAAGCATCGCAGCTAGGTCCGGTTGATGAAACTATCACTCATGCATCTTCCATAAAAGACTGGAAACTTAATGGTTTACTTCGTCAATTTTTGTATCATGGTCCTGGTTTGCCTCAAAACGGGACCTTCTAAGGTATGTAATATGCTTAAGACCTCATCAGGAATCGAATCCTTACTTAAACTATTATTACCTTCGATTCTTGCACAATCATCAAAAGGAATGTAACTTCCTCCACTCCAATATGACCTTCAAGGTCTTTCCAAATATTATTTTGTTTCTTCGGTATGAACATTTGTAATTATTCCTTTATACTTATACTGTCGGCCACCTCATTGGCCTTTCCTGCTAATAATAATTTCTGGTAATCCTTGTTCTCTGGATATATTCCAATTCAAACATTTCTACCTCATTCCCATCATTGTTGGGTGAAAGCATTCTCCCTTAAGCTCTGCTGATGGAGAAAAATATATTTATCAGTCTTTCTCCATAAGTCATTGCTTTCACCTACCCATGGGAACTTTATCACGTTTATTCCCACTCCTACTTAGGATACTTCTTTTCTTAGTTCTTTCCTTATCTTAGGATAATCTCAAACTTTATAGGTTCAATCCATACTTCCTCATGGTCTCATACATGCCTCATCTGGCATTACTGTTACTATGTCATACATTCCTTACCAAACTTCCATTTTGAAGTTCGGAATATTACCTTTTTCCTTGTAAGGTTTCATAGGTCATCCTCATCCTTCCTCCTGTATTTTCTGGGTACAGGGTATATCAAAATGTCATTGATCAATACTCTAATAATTCTATCTATGTTCTTTCCAGAACTCTTTTTTTTTTTTTTCCTTACCGATCATTGTTGCCTTAGCAAGTCCAACTCATATCATCTGAAGTCATAATGTCGTTATTAGGGTTAATGCCACCCCTTGTGCATTCCCTAGGGTTTGTCTTAATTTATGGATATCCTATCCTTAATTCAACTGCCAAAGAATTCTTGCATCTTATAATTTGCAATCAGATCATGTATCCTTAATAAAGGTCTCTTTTCAATCATTCTCATTTGATAATCGATCGGTGGCTTAATGCCATCCTCTTCTTTCAGATAGTTGTCAGCCTATTTGGCCTTCCAAAAAGGCAACGTATGCCTATCTCCTCTCTTACAGAACTTGGTAATGGCAGCAAGGATGTTTTGGAAGATATTGGTCGAGTTCAACTTGAATCTCTTAGTACTTATCGTTCTTCTCAAATGTACTTGCCTTAGACAAAATTTCTACAGCATACTGATCCATCTCTGACCATTTCTATACTCTCTTCATAAACCTTCGTTGTTTACTTCCCTTAGTCGTAATATGTTCAGGGTATTCATGATACCCTAACATCATACATCTCAAGTCACTATACTTCCATTTTACTCGTAATCTTGGACAACCATATACACATGAGTCACTTTAGTACGGGTTACCCCATCCCAAAAAGGTCTAGTAAATTCCCCATCAAAACATGGGTTGCAAAGGGTTTAGTAGAAGACTCCTACAATCTCATTAATATTTCCTTTATATCAGAAGCCCTTGCAGTCGGTGCTTACTTAGAAGCAACCCTGCTTTGTCTTTTCATTGCTGGTCTAGTCACTTTATAGTCCGTTGTGACTTGGCCTCAACTGGCCACACTAAAATAAAAATATATGATTTTAGGGGTTGGCTAATAGCATTACTTTTCTAGCAATTGCCGGCATAGTGCCTTCTTCTTTGATACCTTTCTACCTTTCCAAAACTTTACTCCATATAAGTCTTAATCGACTACTCGGCACCGTCTCCGGTCACCTTTCCTCCACTTTTATCTTTTCAACTATTCTTATCAATCTTGCGTGCCACACAAGCTTACCATTCCTGGCACAACAGCCTTTTCATTTAAGTCAATCCTGGAATTTCTCAGTCCGGCTAGTTTCTTACTTACATTTTCTATTTTCGTCCAATCTCACTTCATCATTTTATCACTACCGTCGATTGTAGTGCTCAGGGTCCGTTTACTAACCCATTTTACAGCATCCTTACCCAAATCACAGGGTTTGCTCCAATTTTTACTCTCTTCCATGACATTCTCTGATAATCAGAAAGACAAGGTTTGCCAAAATTCACCGAATTCCTTTCCAGACTCAGGGAAATTTTGATCAATCTACCCACCTACTGGTAACATTAAGGAGACCAGTTTCGAAACCTGAAGAATAGTTCTTTGAACCTCCAAGCAGGTGGAATCATAAACAGTCATAGTTAACGAAATAATCATCATCAGATTGGAAGTTTACCCACTGGAAAGGAATCAATTATATCCATCCCTTAGAAGGGAATCAACAGTTTCAAACTGAAACCCGTCACAACGTCCTGATACCTATACGTCCTGATATTCAATACTACCAAATGTCGGTCTACCTAACCCTTTATGCGAAGCGTCGTTGGAAGCGCAAAGTCTCCTTTTTTTTCCATTAAGCAATGCCAGCTCTTGGTCATTACCAATTTCACCTTTTAGCTCCAGGAAGATTTTCTCACATTTTTCTCTTTAACTACTGATCGTATTACTTGATCTATTATAATTCCGTATCGGAATAAACTTAAGGTACTACTATAATCCATTCAAAGAGAAGAAGGAATTTAATATTCCTCTAAATCACATGCATCTAACGTTTCTGGTTCATCATTTAACTGAGTTGAATTAACTCTATACTCAGTCTCTGGCAGTAGTCTCATTACGAGTTCATCTTGACTCACTGGTCTTACCTTCCGGTAGGTTCTGAGATCATTGTCTTGCTTGCTACTTCCTTATATAATTTTACCCAATCATGCTATCACTTCCCAATGTCTTTACTTTCTAAATGATTCATTCATAAAATGAACATTTTCCTTAATAAAACCACCTTATTAACCTTAATTTGGTTCCATAATTTACAACCTACGACACCTGCCTTCTCATGGCGAATTATTACTGACAATATTCATACTGATTCATTTATCAAATGATATGGCACTTACTGCCTCATTCTCCACTATTCCTAGGGACTCTGCTCCTCGCCCTAAATCGATGTCTTTGATAATCATACATCCCTCTAGCTCTTTCTTTGTTAAGATGATAATCTCTAAGGATTCTAATCTATTTCCGTATAAGATCTCAAGTAATTCTTCCAATCCTTCTTTCTTGCTGGTACTACATCTGGTAGTCCGGCTATGAATTCAACATGCATCTTCAGATCTCTTAATAATATCTCGGTTCTTTATACTCACTTTTCTGAGCACCATATCTTAATCATCACAGTCATTCTGGCTGCGACCCTCATTACCCATGGGTAAGCTCCTTATCCTAACAGGATTTTCCTTATCTGCTGGAACCTCTTCCGGGTCTCCAGTAGGGTACTCCATCGAATTACCCGCTGATCTTCAGCATATAAAGCATCATCGCGCTGTTGCTCGTATGCCTCAAGGTCAGTCGCCTTACTCGTCGATACGATATCGAGCTAAGTTACTATCATTATACTTACGAGTTCCCATAAGGGTTTTATATGTCATCACTACATTAAGTAGTCCGACTATGAACTTGGCAAGAGTTCTTATTATCTTATTGAATTTATTGTTTTAACGTCACCTCATCTCTAGGCTTTATAACGTACGCTCTGATACCACTTCTGTAACACCCCCAGATCCGGGGTCCGGGATCCGGTGGTTACGGTTTCCAATTCTGTCCACAACAATTGAACTTTCCTTAACATCAAATAAATTACGTCTCTATAACCCAACACAACAATATAAAACACACCCGTTATAGTCCCAGAGATGAAATCAGAGTAACAATCAAATTTTTATTAATCACATTATGAGTTCTTACAATCAAAAAGGATTTCAATATAAATACATACTCTTTGCCATCCATTTACATAAGTCATACTATACCATATTCTTGGTACTGAAAGAATAAATATACCCTACCAATAGCTTCTTCTTCAGCTCTGGTAGTCTCATCGTCCTCGCCCGCGTCGAGTGCGCCTTGTGCGAGTCATCTGATCTAGCTGTTGTTGTGATATAATAATAAAGCAAGGGTGAGCAATAGCCCACCAACAATAATATATAACTGAACGATAATGTATAACAGTTCAAAAGTATCTTTCAAACCATATGCCATGCATTTACGGAAATGATGCCAGTATAATATGAACGATGAAGTTACAAGGTAACTTAAAGTATTTGTTTGTAGAAATATCTGCTACATCAAAGTAAGCGAGATATTCTTATTGTTATTAAGAAGAGGAGTTTGCAAGAAAAGGTTGCAATTCCAGTTATGACCCCTTTCCAACTCTGCCAACAATAATCATGTTGCAGGAAATAAATAAATTTGGATGATGAACCAATGATGGAGTATTCACCGCGCCCGCTGTTCCAATCTTGATGATCAGTCGAGATCGTACAGCTCAATTTAGATTTACTACCGGTAGAAGGAAGAACTGACGGCTTTACTTGTATACCGCCTTGCTAGCTCTCCCCGGCCAACGGTTGGGCCAAAGGGGATGGACCGGCGCTACTCGGCCTCTTACACGACTCCTAGTTCAAATAGAATTCATGATTCTGAATGTAACGTTCGTCCCCCTTTCCCCAAGTATAATACTTGTTGATAAGACTCCACAAAGTAGTCGTATCTAGTTGGAAAGGAAAATTTACCAATAACTCCCAAGCTATTACTTGGTAACGGATATCAACTTGTTCCAGTAATCTTACCCCTCGAAAGATGAGAAGGTAAGCAACGACTTAATAAGTCAACAGCACCCGAGTTGCGAGTGAAGGGAATACTTTATGACCGGGAAGTCGACAAGATAAATAACATTTTCCAAGTAAGGTTCCCTTATTATTAAGGAGATAGACTCAAAGAAGGATGATGTCTGAGAACCTTTCTTGATATAAGATTAATAATAATATGACTCCGAGATATTTTCTGTAATAATCGAAGAAGATAAACCTTATCGAGATTATTCTAAGTATGGAATAAATATTCAGAGAATATTTAATGAGTTAAAATATTTAAAGAATATTTGGGAATATGAAAGAATATCTTTAATCAGAGTATTTCTCAAAATAATCCCTGAAGAAATATCAGGAGAATATTTAATGAATAAATAAATATTTAAATGAATATTCAAAACAATATTCATTAATTAATAAGACCTGAAAAGAATATTTAAGGTAATATTCATAATTAATTAGGAATTTAAATGAATATTCAAAAGTAATATTCCTTTAATGAATAATATCCTAAATGAATATCAAGTAATATTCATTTAGTAATCCAAGCCTTAAGGAATATTCGAGATAATATTCGATAATTAAATCAAGCTTCAGATGAATATTAAAATAATATTCATCAAGTATTTAATATCTTAAATGAATATTCAAAAGTAATATTTATTTA
Organism: Saposhnikovia divaricata; assembly: GCA_036435485.1. NCBI lineage: Eukaryota > Viridiplantae > Streptophyta > Magnoliopsida > Apiales > Apiaceae > Saposhnikovia > Saposhnikovia divaricata. The sequence goes on from JAZHRN010000131.1 coordinate 22,992,691, forward strand.
ATACAATAATATTCTAAAAGAATATCCAAATAATATTCATTTAGTAGTCTCATCTTTAGAAGAATATTCGAAATAATAGTCGATAATCAATTCGACTCTGAATGAATATTGAGAAATATTATTCGTTGAATAGTTACGTTCAAATAATTATTTGAAGTAAGGATCGTTAAATTAGTCTCGAACGAATATTCAAATAATATCCGTCACCCAAACATTAGAAAATATTTACTTAAATATTTTCCTCCGAGGTAATCTCGATATATCAAGGAATATTGACTCCCGGTCTATATTTGATTAATAAGATGTATACGACCTTCTATGAGGGTCTTACAATAACCGGCTTATAACTGATATATAACTATCTAGCTTATAAGCCAACAATAACATTCAGGGAACAAGTATATCAATTCAACTTGAAAGTAGGCATGCATGCAATGGCATATGTATATCAGCAATCATATATATATATATTTATTCAATCACAACAACAGCCTAAAAGAAGGGAATTGAAACTTGCCTGGTAGTCGAGTACGGTAAGGGGTAGTGGTAGCGGGTCCCGGGTCAGCTTGGTGATCTATAAATAGCCAAGACATTCGGGATTAATCACTTAACATCTTAAAAGTTAAGTTATACTTAAATCGAAACACGTTCTCGAGTTATCTCTTTATACCCCTTTTTGTGGATTACTTAACATCACTGATCCGACCCGACATTCGTTCGTTAATACGACATGTCACTGCACTTATACTTGGGACATACTTAAGTCATATGAGTTCTAAGGTTGATCGTTACGAACCAATATTATACTCCGAGTTTTATCGCCCGTTTTCTAAGTGTTTTACCGAAGTTATAAAAGAGTCGTCTTTTAGGGGTTCGTTCGCGTTTAACCTTGACTCGAACATTTTTAATAAATCGAAAAATGCTCTTTTTGACATACGGTTTTCTTTCACACCTTCCTTCTTACCCCTAGTATTTATTTACCAAGATTCGTCATGACTTTACATATTTTACGAGGGTTCAATTTTAATAACGAACTCGTACTTACGGTTTCGAACGACTTTTAGTGAATCGGCCATAATTCCTAAACCGTAAGTCCGTTTCACATGATCTTTATATCAAAACGAAGCTTATAACATGATCTATCTTACCATGGCAAAACATGAAACTGGACAGTGACTTATGGCTACTGTCAACCACGATTTCTTAAGGTTAACAAAAATCGGGCATTATGACGGCTATAAATCGGACGTTCTAAAATTCACAACAATCAAGCCAAGCCACACCGGGCATCCATACATCATTTATACATGATTCTCATCTCAACAAGCCCAAGAACATCATGCTTTACCATAATAATCATTATGCTACTTAAATCACTAAATCATTAACCAAGCATGCTTATAATGTTACCATAATCATAACTAAGCCAAATCATCAAGAACATGCTAAAAACTCAAAATGAGATCCATGGTTCTTAAGAGTTATACCTTCCTTAGAGAGTGTACAAGCCCTAATAATCCTTGTATGGTCCTTGTATAGCCTCCATGTAGCTTGAATCATCCACCAAAATCAAGATCCAAGAGTTTTGTTCTTGAGGTTACTATTCACCCTCTACTTTGATGATTTTATTGAAAATGGAAACATTGGATTTTGAGACTAAGATTTCTAGGGTATCATTTTTATGAAATATAGGATCTAGGATAAAAATTTGGAGATCAAACAAGGAGTGGAAGCTTGATTTCTTCCTTTGAATTTCTTGAAAAATTCGAATGCTCCATGGATGAGAGAAGTGGAGTTGTTTTGCTTGGTTGATTGCATAAAGTGATCATTAAAACAAGATATTTGTTTGGCTAACTATAGTCTAGTTGATGGGTTAAGGCTTGGTTAAGGATTTGCTTCCATGTGGACATGTATTGGTGCCTTATGTTACACCCTCATGCTAACTAGTTTAGTTTGTCTCCAATGATACTTGTATGTATGAAACTTGCTTGGTTCCTTGCATTATTGTGATGAAGAAGGGATAAGGATGAGTGAATTATTTAGGAAGATATTTGTTTGACACAAATGCAAGTTGCCCCCTCTAGTTTGGTAGAAAAACAAGCTTCTTGAAGAAGCTAACTTAGCTTAGATAATATCTTCATAAAGCTACCTTAATAAAGTGATGATGTCATGGTGGTGATCTCATCCACTTGCACATGGTTGTCTCTTGGTTCTCAGCTTGTTTCTTTGTCCGGTTATTGCTCAATTCATTGATCGTTCGGACGAATAACTAAGTAGTTTCACCTCTAGGGTTTACCGGGAAATTTCTCGATATTCATAATACCTTCCCCAATCCTTAATATAATCCTCGTGATGACCATGTAGGATATTTAATCTCGATACGAACTTAATCCGTAATCTAGGATTCGTTCGCTTTATTGATTAATCTCGTTATAACGTTTTAGCGGTTTCTAGAACGCTTGTTTCACTGCCTCATTGGTTTCCTACCTTCATTCTTAAATCAAATATAATAACATCCCAAAATATCAAATCCTCAAAGTTAATATCTCAATTCTTGGATTATAATAATATTTAATCCACTGTCCGGTCAAATATTATACCGAAAAAGAATTTGGAATTTCTGAATTCCGATCGTCTCTGCATTCACTTATTTCCTCCGCGTATTACTAATATGACTTCGAAACATCCATATCACGTCCCGTACATAGGGTGGCGTGAAAAGTTTTCCAACTTACAAAATCACTATTCATCAACCAAATTACTATGCACGTACAGGAAACACTATGCACGTACGGGAAACACTATGCACGTACGGGAAATACTATGCACGTATGGGAAACACTATGCACGTACGGGAAATACTATGCACGTATGGGAAACACTATGCACGTACGGGAAATACTATGCACGTATGGGAAACACTATGCACGTAATCATTTCCGTTCAAGGATCCATTAGCTCCTTCCTGGATGGTAGATTATTCTTATCTAGGTCCTCAACCATCGAATTACTCTATTCTGACAATATACCAATGCATCAGGATCATTGTCCAAAGCAATATCCATTCATTACAATCATTGTTCTTTGAAACCACCATTCATTAGAGCTGGTGACCTTGTTGTCGGAATCATTGTTCTTCATTTTATCATTACTTAATAAAAAGTTTTAATTATATCCAAAATTTGGGGTTCTTACAGAACGATCGGCTAATTGAATTGTCATGTTCATCTTTTGAAGTTCGCCTAAACCTAGGGCTTGATAGACCAAAAATGGAAGGAGATTCACACTAGCGCCTAAGTCAAGTAACGCCTTATCCACAAAAGTATTGCCTATGACACATGAAATTGTAGGACAACCGGGGTCCTTATATTTCACGGGAATCTGGTTCGAAAGAATTGAACTAACATAAGAAGTCAAAAAGGCTTTCTTAGGGACATGAGTGGAACGTTTGTGAGAACATAAATCTTTTAGACACTTGGCATAAGAGGGAATTTGTTGAATGGCATTTAAAAGAGGAATGTTGATCTCGACTTGTTTGAAAACTTCCAAAATATTTTCTATTTGAGGCGATTGTTTGTTTGAAAAGAGTCTTTGAGGATAAGGAGCTTTAGGATTAAAGACTCGTTCGCTAGACACATCGGGAATGGAATTGGAAAGTGGAACAACAATCGAAGATTCGTTAGGTGAATGTGGTTTGCAAGAAAATGGAGGCTCACTTGGTGATGATGATTTGAGAGAAGATTCTGATGACTCGGGAGTGGATTTTGAAGATGAAGGTTCAAGTGGTGAAGGTGTGTGACTAGAGAGTTTAGGGTTTGGTTCAACATTTGACTCGTCTTCTTCGTCGGGGGACTCGACTCCAACTTGATTATCAACTTTGTTTCCCGACCTTAGAGAAATGATAGCATTAACATTTTCGGGAGGTCTTTGGTTGAGAGGAAATTTAGGGTTGACCTCGGGTTGACTCGGGAACTTGTTCTTCTCTCGCTCACACATGGCTCAAAAACTTGTTAATACAAAATTACGCAAGCGCACGTAGTCACAAGTAATATAAATTAAGTTCGTTCCGCAGAGATCTGGTTAAGTTTTAATCAGAAAATATGTCTATGCAACAATGTATGGTCTTAATTCACTGCTAAGAAAAATAACAATTTTGGGATTAATTATCTAAATTAAACTAGGATGCAAATATTAAACTAAGAATTAAAGTAACTAATGAGATTGAAATCGAATTACTAATATGACAATAAACATGGGATCTTAACTTCATTAAATACTTCCCTTAGATCTGACACCTTTAATCTCTATATGCAAAGGTTTTGATATCTGATCGGATAACACGAAACAAGTATACGCTACCTGTCAGCATACGCATACCAAACTAAACATACATCCACAAAAGAGATAGAAGATGAATAGACACCAATTATGCTTAGACCCTATATGTCTATAGAATTTGAAAACATAACGGTTGAAGAACAGGTTATCCATTAAAATCACATAGGGTAGTATAAGTATTTTCATCTCACACCACGAATCATATTGATAAACAATTATGAACCTATGCTAGCATGGCAAGTTCTAAATCTCAAGATCCACTTTCACTTTACAAGAGATTAACAAAGATTAACCATACGAGGATATCAATTTCACATCACACACAGATCTTTAAAGCATCAAGATACTAAGTTCCATAAATAAATCCATTAGAATCCCATGACAACGATTAGCCCATAATTGAACTATTCATCGTCATGGGAATTGATGAAAACATGATAAGTAGCAGGATATGAAAGGAAGAAGCAATAATATTAATAAAAACAAAAGTTGAGAGAACAAATCTATAATCCAAAGTATACAAAAGATGAAGTAGATCTAGATCTTTGCTTGTCACCGAGCTTGAATCCTTCTCCACTTTTCTCTCTTGCAGTTCTACGTTACAATAATAAAAAGCTGATACAAATTACATGGTAAGATGTGTTTAAATAGACTCTAGAAGTCTTGCCCAATAAGCAATTACCTTCTATTACAATTAGAATTCGATTAAGGTACCAAAAACTGCCCAAAATACAATTAGAATTAGAAAAAGGGCAAAACTGGAATTTTTCTGCTTTGCTTCTCATAGAACACGCGCGCGAATTTATTCAGCACTCTCCCTGCACCTGATTTCTGCCTAAGTTTGTAGAAAATCTCCCAAGCTTCGCGTGAGCTGTAAGATCGCTGAAAACGGACTTCTAGAACTCCAGATATGGCCAAAACAGTGTAGAATACGTAACCTTCCCGAAAATCCGAATTTTAATCAATTAATCCTCCAAACACGATAGAAGCATCACTCATAATCGACATTCTTGTAAGTCTGAATAACTAAGCAAAACACATCAAAACTACAATAAACTTGAGGCCAAGTCAATCAATTTAACCGAATTTAAGTGATCCAAGTGGATATAAAATCCACTTACCAATGGCGTTGGTTAATTGACTCACTTGAACCTCTAACTTAGATATGGCTTGAGTACTAGCATTCAAAAGTTGCCTATCTTGAGTCATGGTTTGCATGAAAGTTTGTTGAGTGATACAGTGTATTTTATATATACTTTATAGGATTTTATTCCCACATTTACGGTGCTTTTGTGAATAATCGTGTCGATTTAATGAGTTTTATTGGAGTTTATTGCAGGAAATAAATAATTGCCAAGTTGGAGGAAATCGAGCATTATTTAAAGATTTATGTGATTTTTTAGCTCGAAGAATTATTTTGTGAAGATTCGAGATGGAGTGATTAAATTTCGGGTCGTGCTAAGTATTTTTTGGAGCAAAATAAGTGAAATTCCAGGGACTCAGAGGCGCTATAGCGCTAGTTTAAGCGCAGCAGCGCCACTTGAATCACAGCAACAGAAGGAATTACAGGAGGTGGAAGGCGTCGCGGCGCTAGAAGAAGCGCAGCTGCGCGAGGTAGTTGCTTGTTAAGGCGCAGCAGCGCGAGAGCAAGGCGCAACAGCGCGAGCCTTGGGCTATTCAGGAGGCGCAATAGCGCTGGATGACGCGCAACAGCGCTCTAATCAAAATTTTCCAGAATTGTTGCAGCGCAACAGCGCGAGGAATGGCGCTACAGCGCCTGCCAACGCCTGGTGTTGTGCGGGGAAATTAAAAACAGATTTTTAATACTCCTATTTATACTCTAATTATTATTTCCAGCTGGGCTTTTATTTTGGGCCATTGTTTTAGACCTGTAAACATTATATAAACACATCTAGGGTATTATTTTAGGGTGTGTATTCATAACCTATTTTCAGTACTATTCATACTTTAGATCTAGAACTATTTTGAGATTGGAGAGAAGAGAAAGGAGCAAGGATTGAAGGTGTTCTATCAAGCTTTATTCAACTTTCGAAACGTGTAATCTCTAAACTCCATATTTTTAGTATTATGTTTTCATTCAATATTATTGTTTTGTTTTCTTCAGTAATTATGTGTAACTAAATCTCTAATCTTAGGATTGGGTAGTATTCCTTGATTATCATGTGTGTTTGATTATCTGTGATTTTCTTGCTTTGTTGATCTGTTATTGAGGGCTTAACACAATTAGGGGCGTCATGAACCTTTGATTGGATTTTAGGGATTGTAATAACTTGGAAGAGGAGTTGCAATTTTAGTACACGATTTAACAGACACAACTCGAATATTTGATTGGAAGATTAATAGTAGAGTTGTGAGACTTGTAATTCTAAGTGCGTAATAGTTTATGATTGTACTTTGATTGTATCACGGAAGTGACAATTAAGGTGTAGTTGTAGACATTATACTGTATCTTGGAAGGGAACATTATAACCTTAGAAGAATTGTTTTCAGCAGAGTAAGAACGTAGATGTCACATAGATATTGAATGTGCATTGAAACCAAGTGAAGAACCCCAGTTCTTGGATTGTTTTCCTCATATATTTTATTCTCGATTGATAATTAGTTTAATTTAGTTTATAAACAAACCAAACATTCTTCTACACTTCTAAATTGTGAGAGATAAGATACTTGAACTTGATATTACATTCAGTCCTTCCCTATGAACGAACAACAAAAAAAATACTGCTAACAAATTGGCGCCGCTGCCGGGGAAGGCAGTATATTTGAGTTTAGGTTAATTGTTTCTTATTGTTTAGATTTTAATTGATCCACAAGGTTTTTTGTTGGTGATTTTCAGGTGTATGCGACGTTCATCTTACGCTAGAAAATTGGAATTTGACCCTGAAATCGAGCGTACTTTGAGAAAAATAAGAAAAGAGAAAGCTAAGATGGGAGAGCCGGAACCTCAAGTTGTTGTTAATGTTGATGAGACTTCTATTTGGGACCATGAGACACCGAATCCTGCTAATTACATGTACAAAACTCCAGAGATTGGTGCAACCCAGTTCAACATTAATCCAAGCTTAATTCAGATGATCAGCAATCAAGCTTTTGAAGGAGATATTGAACTAGAGGACCCACACAGACATCTAGAGCATTTCGTGCAGATGTGTGGCTCATTCAGAATCAATGGTGTTACGAGTGACAAGATTCGTCTCCATATGTTTCCTTACTCTATTAAGGGAAGAGCTTTGGAATGGTTTCAACAACTTCCAGACACCGCGGTTGCTATATGGGAGAGTCTTTCTACTGCATTCTTGTCCAAATATTATCCTTCCGACAAGACGCAACAATTGAGGACTATGATTATGAGTTTTAAAGCACAACCGGGTGAAGGTCTATATCAGGCATGGGAGAGATTTAAGGCATTATTGAGGAAGTGTCCACATCACGGTTTGCAAGATTGGCAGATCATTAGTACTTTTTATGGGGCCATGAATGCAGATATTCATTTGAGTTTGGATGTGGTTGCTAGTGGAAATTTTAAGAAGGCACCAACTACACAGGCTAAGGCACTCCTTGAGGAATTGGCATCTAATAATTATTCATGGGCACCTAGTGGGACGAGCTCAGCAAAAGCAGCACAAGATTCTGAGATGATCAACATGCTGGCTCTCAAATTGGATATTCTAACTCAGGAGATGCGAGGACAAAGGGCAAATGTGAATGCTATTTCTTCACCTATGGAAGGGTATAATGATTATGGTGCTAGTCAAAACTCTTATGTGCAACAATTTCCAGAAGAAGCATCTTTTATTCAGGGAAGACAGCCGTGGCCTGTTCAGAATAACTCCTACTAAAATCCAAACCAAAGGCCAAACAACAATCTTTCTAACAGTGGTAATCATGCGGCTAATCCTTCCTATTAATTTCCAAGGCAGAATCAACCTCCTGGTTTTCAGTCACGACCACCGTATCAAGCACAGCAGCAGTATCAACCACCGCCAAAGAAAGAACCTGCTGATTGGGAGGTTGCACTAAATAAAATAATGCAAGGAACCTCTGGGGCATTGGCTAATATGGAATCAAGAATAGATCAGATGGCATCATCTCAAAAGATGCTAGAAACACAGATTGGACAAATTGCCTCCAAGATGGGTGTTCGTGAGCAAGGTTCTCTTCCAAGTCAACCCGACCAGAATGGTAAGGAACAATGCAAAGCAATTACTTTGAGGAGCGGAAAAGAGTTTCCCGAGGTTGAGGCTCTTGAGCCTAAAAAGAGGGATGCTGAAAAAGAAAATGAGATAGTAGAGATCGATGCAGAAAAGTCAGAAAAAGTAGATGAAGAGAAGAAGGAAGAAGAACCAGAAAAGCCGTATGTTCCTCCACCACCTTATGTTCCTCCTATTCCATTTCCACAGAGACTTCACACAGGCAGTTAGAGAAGCAGTACGAGAAGTTCTTGACTATGTTCCGGCAGTTGCATGTTAATATTCCTTTGGCTGAAGCTTTGAATCAAATGCCACTCTATGCTAAATTTCTTAAGGAGATGTTGACAAAGAAGAGGAAACTTGAGGATACAAAAACCATTACTCTCAATGCGGAATGCAGTGCAGTCATCCAAAAGGCCATTCCTCAGAAATTGAAAGATCCGGGAAGCTTTTCTTTGCCTTGCACTATTGGGAAGTTGGAGAACATGAAAGCCTTGTGTGATTTAGGGGCTAGTGTGAGTTTGATGCCATACTCAATTTGCAAACGGCTTGGTCTTGGAGAGCTTAAAAAGACACGGATTTCACTTCAGTTGGCGGATCGTTCTGTTAAGTATCCGTTGGGGGTCATTGAAGATGTGGTCGTAAAAGTTAATAAATTTGTCATACCTTGTGATTTTGTGGTGTTAGAGATGGATGAAGATGTCGAGATACCCATTATCTTGGGAAGGCCATTCTTGGCTACTGCTGGTACTACAATCGATGTTAAAGATGGAAAATTGACATTGAATGTTGGCGAGGACAAAGTGGAATTTGATCTGAACAAAGCAATGAAGATGCCTCCTTTTGGAGCAACTTGTTTTACTGTTGACATAGTGGATGATATTGTGCAGCTCGAAAATGAACACTTCGTGGGAGCAGAACGGGTGTTAGATGATGTAGTAGAAGAAGAAGCACTTGTTGTACGAGACACAGAAGTTGAGATGGTTTTTACACTTTCAGAGGCACCACAGGTTGAACTTAAACCTCTACCTGCTAATTTGAGGTATGCTTTTCTGGGTCCTAATGATACATATCCTGTGGTAGTTTCTGCTTTGCTTAGTGATGATGAGCTAGAAAAATTATTACATGTTCTTCGGCAATATAAATCAGCTATTGGTTGGACAATTCAAGATATCACGGGAATTAGCCCTGCTCTTTGCATGCATAGAATTGCCTTAGAAGATAATCATAAGCCTGTGATTGAGGGACAAAGAAGATTGAATCCGAATTTGCAAGAGGTGGTGAAGAAAAAAATCACTAAGTTGCTTGACGCTGGTATCATATATTCGGTTCCACACAGTCAATGGGTTAGTCCTATTCATGTTGTGCCTAAGAAAGGTGGGATGACCGTTGTACGCAATGAGAAGAATGAATTAATTCCCACGAGAACAGTAACAGGTTGGAGAGTTTGCATTGATTATAGGAAGTTGAATAACGCTACTCGCAAAGATCACTTTCCCCTCCCATTCATTGATCAAATGCTCGAAAGGTTGGCGGGTAATGAGTATTACAACTTTCTGGATGGATTCTCGGGTTACATTCAGATTCCTATTGCACCCGAAGATCAAGAGAAGACCACCTTTACTTGTCCTTATGGCACTTTTGCTTATCGGAGGCTTCCTTTTGGTTTGTGTAATGGTCCTTCGACGTTTCAATGGCTTATGAACCACATTTTCTCAGATTTTATAGGGAGAGACATGGAGGTCTTCATGGATGACTTCACGGTATATGGTTCTTCCTTTGACTCCTGTTTAGCTAGTTTGTCGAAGGTGTTGTAGAGATGTACTGAAACTAATCTTGTTCTTAATTGGGAGAAATGTCACTTTATGGTGAAGGAAGGCATCGTGCTTGGGCATAAAATCTCTAATAAAGGCATTGAGGTCGATAGAGCAAAAATTAAAGTTATTGAAAAATTGCCACCACCTTCATCTTTGAAAGGAATTCGAAGCTTTCTTGGTCATGCTGGTTTTTATCGACGGTTCATCAAGGATTTCTCCAAGTTAGCTCGGCCTCTCTGCAATCTTCTCGAAAAGGACTGTGTCTTTGAATTTGATGAAAGTTGTCTTGTTGCTTTTAACAGGCTGAAGAAGGAACTTACTTCTGCACCCATAGTTACATCGCCCAATTAGAGCTTGCCATTTGAGCTTATGTGTGATGCAAGTGACTATGCTGTGGGTGTTGTTCTTGGACAAAAGAAGGATAAGCGCATGCACGTGATAGCTTATGCAAGCAAGACTCTTGATGATGCACAAATCAACTATTCCACTACGGAGAAAGAGCTACTTGCAGTGGTATTTGCACTTGATAAATTCAGATCCTATCTTGTTGGGTCTAAGGTGATTGTCTATTCGGATCATGCTGCGATTCGTTTCTTGATGACAAAGAAGGATGCCAAGCCTCGTCTAGTTCGTTGGATTCTCTTACTCCAGGAATTTGATCTTGAGATTCGAGATAAGAAGGGGTCCGAAAACTTGGTAGCTGATCATTTATCTAGGTTGGACCAAGGAGATGGAGAGGTAGGAGGTGAAAAACCTATCAATGATAAATTTCTGGAAGAGCAACTTCTAGGTGTGTCCTTGTCTACACCATGGTATGCAGATTTTGTGAACTACATTGTGGGAGGAGTTGTGTCGGATAATCTCTCTTATAACCAAAAGAAGAAATTCTTGTATGATGTAAAGCACTACTATTGGGAGGAACCGCTGCTTTACAGGGTATGTGCTGATGGAATGTTTCGTAGATGTGTACCTCATGATGAAGTTCCTCATATTTTCAGGCATTGCCATTCTCTAGAGTGTGGAGGTCATAACAGTAGCATGAAGACAGTTGCTAAGATTTTGCAGTCGGGATTCTATTGGCCAACCATGCATCAAGATGCTAGAGACTTTGTGGCTAAATGTGATAGATGTCAACGAGTTGGGAATATTTCGAGGAGGAACGAGATGCCTTTACATTCTGTTCTTGAGGTGGAAATTTTCGATGTGTGGGGGATGGACTTTATGGGTCCATTTCCATCTTCTTATGGGAACCAGTATATTTTGGTGGGAGTTGATTATGTCTCTAAATGGGTTGAGGCTATTGCGTCTCCTACTAACGATGCTAGAGTGGTGAAGAAGTTCCAAAAGAAGCATGTGTTCACTAGATTTGGAGTGCCACGGGCTATTATCAATGATGGAGGTTCACACTTTTGCAATAAACAGGTGACTGATCTCTTGAAAAAGTATGGTGTGACACAAAAGGTAGCAACTCCTTATCATCCGCAAACAAGTGGACAAGTCGAGATTTCGAATCGTGAGCTGAAGTCAATTTTGGAGAAGACGGTGGCAAGTTCGAGAAAGGATTGGTCAACAAAGCTTGATGATGCTCTTTGGGCATATAGGACGGCATTTAAAACACCTATTGGGATGTCTCCATATAGGTTGGTCTTTGGGAAGCCATGTCATTTGTCGGTGGAACTTCAGCATAAGGCGTTTTGGGCAACGAGGAATTTGAATTTTGATCTAAAATCTGCGGGAGAGAAGCGTTTGCTTCAACTTGGAGAGCTTGAGGAGATTAGGCTCCAATATTATGAAAATGTTAGTATCTACAAGGAGAAGACTAAATTGTGGCATGACAAGCACATTCAGAAGAAGGAATTTGAGTTTGGTCAACATGTTCTATTGTTTAATTCAAGACTCCGTTTATTTCCTGGAAAGCTCAGATCGCGATGGTCCGGACCTTTTGAGATTGTGAAGGTCTATCCTAATGGGGTTTGTGAGATTACTAGAGAAGGGTCAGATGTATTCAAGGTGAACGGGCAGAGACTTAAGCCATACCTGCTTGGAGAAACAGTAGAGCGAGGAATGAGCATTCTTCACCTCCAAGACCCTATCATCAGTTGAGAATCGGCGTCGAGCTAATGACATTAAACAAGCGCTTCGTGGGAGGCAACCCATGTATTGTGAGTATTTCTTTCATTCTTTTCTATAGTAGTGTGTCATTGAGGACATTGACCCATTTAAATGTGGGGAGGTGTTTTCATTAGTTGTAATTGTAAGTATTAAAAAAAATTAAAAAATTAAAAAAAAAATGAAAATTCCAAAAATAATTCTAGCCATGTGAAGATTACTTGCGTAAATGCACCCATGCATGCTGTTAGAAATCTTGTGTTTATGGATACTTTTGATTGAGAAGTGATATGTGATGTTCTTGTGCACACACATACACTAGCAAGTTGAAGCTGGTAGACTTATTGAAAGTGGTAAGGGACTAGAATGACATGAATATGTGAAAGATAATTTGGTCTATATGCTTTGAGTACAAGTAGGTACATTAAAAAAGACTTCTATTTGGGATTGATTGTGCTTTTACACACCAAGTGAGTTTTGAGCCTATATGCATATCTTTTGCATCTTATATTCTTTGCTTGAGTGTCCACTTGTTATTTGCATTGCTAGCACGTGTTTGAGGTCTTTCATGAGATGCATGACATTAATTGATGACAACATGATAAAGGCAATAGGATAACCTATTATTTCCCATATTACCAAACCATTTATACATGATCATTAGTTAACCCTTTGAGCCTAATCTTATTCTTTCGGTGACACACCACGTTACTTGCCATTATCCTTTTTATTGTATTGGCCTTATATTTATCTTGAACCCAAATTGTCAAAGGCTAGTATTGTTCGTAAGGGAGTGATAAGGTGTGCAGGAAGGGGGGGTTATTGATGACCATAATTTTGGGGGAATATTGAGTTGGGTTGTGTGCTCGTTAGTCGAAATTTGTAAAATATCAATGGATCATTGTTCTTGCTTGTTATTAGCTCTATTATTAAAAAAAAAGAAAATAAATAAATATGAGAGCATACTTATCTTTTGTGATCCTACTTTGATTCGGCTAGTCAAGTTGTATATAAAGAAAAGTTCAAGTGTGGGGATGAAAGTATGGGAATTGATTTAATATCATTGTTGGGAACTAGCTTTTGACTTAACCTTCTTTGGCTTTACTTGACATACCTTGTCCCTAGCCCACATTACAACCCTAATAAAAGACCTGTTGATTGTCATTGATGGTGTATGTTGTGTTGAGGGTTAGATTGATACCACATGTAAAGCATGCTTATGATATTGTTGGAGTTGAGTGATACACTTACCCCCTTGTTTGGAGTGAATATCTTTTGCGAGTGAACGATGAGTTGTTGTTTTTGCATAGGAGATCCCAGGTTGTGTCTTGATGATGTGCTTTTGTGTGCTTAGCATATTTACCAATGATTTTTGCACTTGACATGGAATTCTATGATTTTATTCATGTGATTTGAGTATGCTATGTGGATACTTGCCTTTAGACACCAAGGCATTGCGTATTCATTTTGATTCTTAAGTTGATATGGCATGAGAGGACTTTGTGTGTGTGGTGTTGTGTTGATGTGTGGTCTTTTGCATGAGCTAGATGAATTTTGTGGGTACATTCACTATAGGCCCTCACGAGACCTTACTCGTCCACTAGGGCTACCTAGGGGTTTAAAGGACTTGTTGCATATGTCAAATGCAACCGTGATCACCTACGGAAGTGGTACTAATTAGTTAGTGTAATTATTATTTTAGTTTGCACAAGGACGCACAAAGTGCTAAGTGTGGGGATATTTGATAGAGTGTATTTTATATATACTTTATAGGATTTTATTCCCACATTTACGGTGCTTTTGTGAATAATCGTGTCGATTTAATGAGTTTTATTGGAGTTTATTGCAGGAAATAAATAATTGCCAAGTTGGAGGAAATCGAGCATTATTTAAAGATTTATGTGATTTTTTAGCTCGAAGAATTATTTTGTGAAGATTCGAGATGGAGTGATTAAATTCCGGGTTGTGCTAAGTATTTTTTGGAGCAAAATAAGTGAAATTCCAGGGACTCAGAGGCGCTATAGCGCTAGTTTAAGCGCAGCAGTGCCACTTGAATCACAGCAACAGAAGGAATTACAGGAGGTGGAAGGCGTCGCGGCGCTAGAAGAAGCGCAGCTGCGCGAGGTAGTTGCTGGTTAAGGCGCAGCAGCGCGAGAGCAAGGCGCAACAGCGCGAGCCTTGGGTTGTTCAGGAGGCGCAATAGCGCTGGATGACGCGCAACAGTGCTCTAATCAAAATTTTCCAGAATTGTTGCAGCGCAACAGCGCGAGGAATGGCGCTACAGCGCCTGCCAGCGCCTGGTGTTGTGCGGGGAAATTAAAAATAGATTTTTAATACTCCTATTTCTACTCTAATTATTATTTCCAGCTGGGCTTTTATTTTGGGCCATTGTTTTAGACCTGTAAACATTATATAAACACATCTAGGGTATTATTTTAGGGTGTGTATTCATAACCTATTTTCAGTACTATTCATACTTTAGATCTAGAACTATTTTGAGATTGGAGAGAAGAGAAAGGAGCAAGGATTGAAGGTGTTCTATCAAGCTTTATTCAACTTTCGAAACGTGTAATCTCTAAACTCCATATTTTTAGTATTATGTTTTCATTCAATATTATTGTTTTGTTTTCTTCAGTAATTATGTGTAACTAAATCTCTAATATGAGAATTGGGTAGTATTCCTTGATTATCATGTGTGTTTGATTATCTATGATTTTCTTGCTTTGCTGATCTGTTATTGAGGGCTTAACACAATTAGGGGCGTCATGAACCTTTGATTGGATTTTAGGGATTGTAATAACTTGGAAGAGGAGTTGCAATTTTAGTACACGATTTAACAGACATAACTCGAATATTTGATTGGAAGATTAATAGTAGAGTTGTGAGACTTGTAATTCTTGGTGCGTAATAGTTTATGATTGTACTTTGATTGTATCACGGAAGTGACAATTAAGGTGTAGTTGTAGACATTATACTGTATCTTGGAAGGGAACATTATAACCTTAGAAGAATTGTTTTCAGCAGAGTAAGAACGTAGATGTCACATAGATATTGAATGTGCATTGAAACCAAGTGAAGAACCCCAGTTCTTGGATTGTTTTCCTCATATATTTTATTCTCGATTGATAATTAGTTTAATTTAGTTTATAAACAAACCAAACATTCTTCTACACTTCTAAATTGTGAGAGATAAGATACTTGAACTTGATATTACATTCAGTCCTTCCCTGCGAATGAACAACAAAAAAAATACTGCTAACATTGAGATTGAGCCAAATTAGTCGTTGATTTCAAAAGCGCATCAAGAGTCTTTTCCAAAGAATTAATTCTCTTATCCGACTCATGAAAACCGGGAGGGTGGGCGGTTGCTTGATTTGGATAAGGAATGTGATTTTGAATCGGGTTTGGAAAAACACCTTGGTTTGGAGTTGGGTAAGAGTTCTGCTTTTGAAAAGAAGGTGGCGGAGATTGGTAGTTTTGGCCTTGGTTCCACGAGAAATTCGGGTGATTCTTCAAACCAGGATTGTATGTAGGTGCAAAAGGTTCATTCCTAGGGGTTGGTTGAAACACCGCATTGACTTGATCACAACCGGGAAAGTTTGGAAAACCTTGATTATAATTAAAGCACATAGACACTTGTGAGGGGGCGTTACTAGTTTCTAGGGCTTCGAGTCTTCTAGTTAGAGTAGCTAATTTGGCATCGATTGCAATCGAGTTTCCAATCGAATGCAAAACCTTAGATGTACTAGACGACTCATTCGACTTATGAGGCTCCCTAGTAGACTCCCACAACATAGTCTTCTCGGCTAATTCTTCAAAAAATGCCCACCCTTCGTCCTCATCTTTTTCCATGAATTTACCTTGGCTCATAGACTCTAACGAAGCGGTTGTTGGACTATCTAAGGCCTCATAAACGATCTTAAAAAGTCTCCACTTTTCTATTCCGTGGTGGGGGGCATTGTGATAAAAGATTTTTAAAACGATCAAAATATTTCCAAAAAGACTCATTTTCCTTTTGATGAAATTGATTTATTTCGTTTGTAATTCTCGTAGTCTTATGGTTTGGAAAATATTTCTTAAAAAAAATTACCACAAATCCCTCCCACGTGGAAATAGAATTAACCGGTAAGCTATACAACCATTTTTCATTTTCTTTAAGCGCAAAATTAATGAGCCTAAGCCTAATTGAGTCCTCGGTTATCTGTTGGAGTTTTTCTAAGGCACAAACCTCCTCGAATTCATGGATGAAAAGCTCCTCGAATTCATGGATGAAAAGATACGGGTCCTCACCTTCACTCCCGATAAATTTGGGTAACATGCTGATGTGTTGAGCTTTGATTTTGAAATTATTACCATTTACGGGATGAAGAGTGATACACGAGGGTTGGGCAGAACGAGTGGGGTAGCAACAGTCCTTAAGAGACATGGCCATGTTTACTATTGGTTCGGAATTATCTAAAGACTCGGAATCAGAAGAGGAAGAAATCTCAAACGATCTCACTAGTCTAGAAGAATTATCCCTAATCCAAATAGTTCGCATAAACCATGAAAGGGAGCACGTAGAAAATAAGTGCGATAAAATAAACACACAAACAAAAAAGGGTTAAAAATTAAAAGAAAAATCCTATATCTAGGGTTTCCTAAAAAAATTGAACTAGACCTTGCTCCTAACTTTAAGGGCTACCAAAAACTAGGTAAATCAATAATTATTCGAACCGGCTTGGCCAGGTAGGTGCAAGCATTGCCAAGAGGCTAAACACCAGCCTAGACACCAAATCTTAATTGGCCAGGTAAGCTTTCGCTTGCCTAGACACCAAAAAGTCGGAATAATTAAAGATTACTTCGTTTCTTAAGCACCTTCCTAAATGAGCGCGAGATTCCTAGGGTCAATGTCTAATTCAATTTTATTAAAGGATAGGGAAAATGCAAAATAAGGGATTAAATTGTTTTTGGGCCAAGGAAAGAGTGATGAAATCTCTTCCCTTATCTTGTAAGTGGTTTTGCCCTTAAGATTTATTTACACAATGATGCAAAAAAAAAACAAAGAGGTATAAAAAAACTATAAACATTTATGGATGCTTAACTACGTGCTCTAACTAAAGAAAAGAAAGAATTTAACGTACCTTGGGGTCCTCCAGCAATCACCACAATTACAAGGTACAAAAAATTAAAAACAAGAAAAATAAAAATCTAGATGATGTGCCCTAAGTGATTAAATGCATGATGCAACAATTATGTAATTACAACTAATTTTTTTGGATTTTAAATTTTCAATTTTTTTGTGATTTTTGATTTTTTTTATTTTTTTTGTGATTTTCTAAATAAGGAAAAAAAACGAAAGAGGAGAGAGATACAGGTTACCCAAGCAAAGCTTCCAAAATTCCGAGAAAATTCTTCCGCTTTAATCCAAGTTTCCCGAATTTTCCTCCAAATTCTTCGAAAAAAATACAAACAAGAAAAAGTGTGAGAAAAGAGCTAATCCGAAAAATTAAAAACTAAGGTGCGAAAAATAATTAATCCCCGGCAGCGGCGCCAGAAACTTGATGTGCTAAAATAAATGACAATTTTAAATTGCAAGCGTACGATTCAATCGTTGAAATATTTTAGGTATCGATCCACGGAGACTAACATTTTCGCAAACCTTAACATTTAATTTAATCGAACTAGACAATTTGGATTTTGGAAATTTAATCTTATCTAAATTGACAAGTAAAATGAAATAAAATTGTAAGGAAAGCCAAACATTTTAAAAAAAACCAATTGTTTAATTAAATTCAAAGAAAACATGGCAACATAAGAAAACATGCGACAGATTACTGAAATGAAAGGAGTGACATGAATTAAGTATAAACAAGTTATATAAATGATTAGCTAATAAATATATAATGATTATTTGATAAAATAAAGAAGTAATGATAACACAATTATGAAATGCATTAAAGTAAAGAAATAAACAGACAGCTAAGTTAACAAGCACACATAATTAGATATGGACAGGAAATGAAATGGGCTAGAAACAATTAATAATGAAAAATGGGCCATAATTGAAATGGGCTTGGAACGAAAATGGGCCAGAACATTAAGATACGAAGACATGGACCAGGCTAATAAAACATGTAAACAAATTAAAAAACTAAAACAGTGGCCAACTAACAAAAGAAAAGGAAACAGAACCAAAACCCCAAATACAAATTATTTTGTGTAGGAGCCTCGTCGGTAAATATAAATCTAAGTCGGAAAATCCAACGAACAACCCAACAAGCAAATCAACTTAGATCTACAAGCTCTATTCAACAACCAACCAAAAGAAGATAAGTAACATTTAAAATTACTAAACCCACTAATAAAATTGAGAATTTAAGAGGGGTTCAAAATAAACATTTCTCAAAATATATACTACTAAAATCGGTAACTTAAAAAGGTAAAAGGTCTTGAACCCATTAATGAAATTGAAGTTCAAAATGGGCTCAAAACTAAATGGAATGAAGTAAGCTAGAGACAAAATGTAGAGAAAATGAACTTTTATTAATCTAAAAAGGTGTTTACAAGATTTGGAACTAGAAAAAAAAAACAAGAAATTAAATCTACCCTAAAATCTAAGTTACTCAATACTAGGGGGGGTGAGGGGGTATTTATAGGATAGGAATTAGGGTTAAGGGGGTGTTGGGTAAATCCCCACCATACATTTGTGGTGTGTGGTGGTGAAATCCTAGCCATCTATTTGTTTCCTTCCCCCTTAAGCTTTGAAGAGTTGATCTTGGCCATACACTTAGGTAGTGTGTTGGGATGATCTCCACCTTCCACATGTCCTCAAAGATTCCTTTTCCACCAAGCTCCTAATTCTTTTTCCTTTTTTCATTTAAGTCCTTTTTCTTCCTCTTTTTCCCTTCCTTGCTCTTTATTTCTTTATTTTGCCATTTCTTTATTTATTCACGAATTTCCTGAAATGCAACAAAATAAATTATTAAAATACGAGTTCAAGCAATAAATAGGTAATAAAAATATGCAAAATATGCACTTATCACTCATTGTTTATAATTTTATTATTGGATATTAAAATTATTGCCAACGTAATAATAACCTAAAGGATCACACACTTAGAACGTTTAAAAGGAGTTTTAATTTAAATTCTGAATTTAAATTAAATAATTAAAATTCGAATTTGATTTTAAATTGATTAAGTTAGACTTAATTAATTAACAAATCAGATTTCGTTTTTTAATGATTGTAAATTCGAAATTGGTTATTTAATTAATTGAGTTGGACTTAGTTAATTAAATTATATTTCGAATTTAATTCATTAAAACCCAAATTAGTTTGGTTTAGTAGAAGCCCAAGCTGATTAGGTTAGGCCCAATTTCTCTTCCCTATATATACATAATGATGTATAGTTTTAGGGTGTGGTTTTAAATAATTCGTTTTTGAGAAAACCCTAGCTGCTCGAATTCAAAGAAAGGCTAGAGAGAGAGAGAGAGGGAGTTTATTCAACTAGTACCGGCTCCATTGATCGTTGGACGATCGGACATTCGTGTGGACGATTTTAGAGACACGGATCTTGACGCAAGGGTTGTTTGGTGATTGCTTTGGACCTCCATTTGTCATCAATTCGTAAAGCTTCTTAAGGTAACGATTCTTATCTCCATAATCGGCCATAACTTATACATGGATCCTAGGGTTAGGGTTTCGAATTTTTAATATTTTCCGCATTGTTTTACTGCGTTTTATGCCTCGAAACCCAACAATATCTCCCCTGGAATACACTATTCTTCACAGACAGGTTCCTCTTTCATCTTACTAACCCTCTCTTCCTCCTCACTACTGTCGTCACCCTCTCCCCACATTGAATATAATTTGGCCTTGCACTCCTTGCCTGGGTGGTATTTGTCATGATAGTGGAAACAAAGCCCTTGTGTTCTCCTTTCCATTATCTCCTTGCTAGTTAGAGTTGATCTCCCAACATTAGGTTCCTTCTTCGCACCATAACTAGGTGAATATGTGGGTTTAAGTTCAGCACTCGGGGTGTTTTTAGCAAATGTCTTTGTTGTACTACCACATTTTTTTGTGACTTTGATTCCTCCTACTTTGATAAGAACACAGCATCAGTAAATAATTGTGGCCTAAACATCTTTACAGAGCTCTTAATATGGTCTTTCAACCCACTAATGAAGCTTGATACAAAATACTCCTCTGTAAAATGCTTATTCCTAGCCACCACCATAGCTCGAAGTTCCTCGAACTTATCTTCGTACTTAGCTACTGTTCCAGTCTATCTTAACTTGTTAAATTGATCCTGAACGTCTCTATTATCAGGATTTTTGAACCTGGACAACAAATATGTTTGGAACAATTTCCAATTATTGTTGGACCTGCTGCTTTGGTAGAACTTGTACCATACACTAACCTTCCATTCAAAGTGTAACCCTGCTAGTTTAACCTTCCTTTGCTCATAGATGTTGATGAAATCGAAATACTGCTCTGCTCGAACAATCCATCCCTTAGGATCATTCCCGTCAAACTTTGGAAATTCGATTTTTGGGCTAGGGCTAAAGGTTGGGTGATGATGCCCTGTAATAGGTCCATGCCCCGTTGGATGTTGAAAATATGGAGCAAATTGGTAGGTGGGTGGGTTTGAGTACTGGGTATATGGTTGTACGAACAGTTGTTGAGTAGTATTAATGTTTGAGTAATTTGGTGAGTGGGGTTGGGTAGTCATGGTGGTCGAGTAATGAGGTGAAGATGAAAACGTATGGGTGGGGTTCATCTGAAGTGTATATGGTTGTTGGGTGTGGTTTGGTGTACTGTGTGTGAAGTGGGCATAAACGTAATAGGTGGAAATGTGGTAGAAATAGCAGTGTATGTGACATTAAAGAAAGAAGTAACAGATGAGGGTACCTCTTCTCTGGTCGTGTTTTGAGATCTATTCTAATTTCTCATCTCCATGGTACTTCCCTGTTGAATATGAGCTCCACCGTGTCGTTGTTGCTCCATCATGATGATTTGTTTTAACTCCTCAAACTTCCCATCTACTTTACCCAGACCAATACTTAACTCCTCGATCTGTTGACTCATCTCCCCCATTTTCTGGTTTACATATGTTCTTCCTTTACTTGATTCTCCAGTAAACTCGATGAATTTAACCTCTAACGACCCCAAGCTATCATCCAAACTCTTACTACGAGTGCCATCAGCCATGATTCATACGAGATTTGGCCGAGGAACACCGCTCTGATACCACTTGAAACCAACACAACAATATTTTTTGGTTTTTCTAGTTATCTTAATAAAAGAGCAAACAAGAATTAAACAACAAATAAACAAGGAGAAGGAAAACTTGACATTAATGGCAAAACATCCATACAACTATTTTGTTTACAGCTTAAGGAAAATACACATAAAAAGAAATGGCAAAAGCGTGAGTCTCAGCATACGTTCCTCTCTGCACATGGGTGTATATATATCCTATCTCTCCCTGCCAGGTGGCAACATCTCAATCGTTGTTTTCATTCATTGGTTAACGCCTGGGATAAAGTATAGAAAGCTGTTACTCCCCTCCAAGCTACGTCGTTTTGATTACTGCCAAATTACATCCACAACTCCTTGTATTTTCCCGCTTTCAAGCTCAAATAAATTAATAAATATTGTTATAATCCATTCTCCTAAATAATCAGTTGAATGGTTACAAAATGAAATTAAGAATTGCTTTGCATGGAGGAGGAGGGGTGTTGGCCCTATCAATTTGGAGATATAACCTATCACATATTGTCAGATTGCTAATGACAAATCCTGGAGCCAACAATCTATTTATTCAATAAACTAGCCACGACGTCGTTTCATACAAAAGATTTGATAACTGTCTTTTATTTGAAATGTAATGTTGTTATTAGGCTAGAAGTAAGGCTTTTCATTTTCACTTTTAATTACAGTACTTTACTAGGCGGGATTTCTGGTAGATATAAGGAGGGAATGTCCCAGTTGTTAAGGGATGAAAAATGAAAGTTTTTAGTTGTTTTCTCTCTCTCTTCTCATCCAACCTCCCACTTTGGAATTCCATCAGCACTACCCTTCTTTCTCAGATTTTTTTTTCTTAGGATTAGGTGGACCTACATAACCAATTTTTGAATTCTCGGATGACAAAGACCTAATAATTTGGGAGTCAAATTCAGAATCCTCACTTGGAGATTTGTTAGGTTTGTTAATAGCATTATACAAACTTTCTTTAAATTTCTTACAGTTCTGCCTAATAGCTTGCAATTCATCATCACTCTCATCATCAGATTCCTCACTTTCACTCACATTTTTGAACTCTGGATCATCAGGGTCATCTGTATCATCACTGAAACCATCCCCAAAACCCTCATCATCTTCATTTTCATCATTATCCCCAACTGTTTCAATTTCTACCATTTTAGCTTTCTCACTATTGTTTTGCTTTGTTTGTTTTGGAGTGTGTGGCACATCAACTCATCAAGCTCAAAATGGTCCACATACAGGTCTACCCTATGATAAGGCTTACATATTGCAACCAAATCCTTAAGAGAATTATCATCATGAATTGTCCTAGTCCCATTCTTAAAACTGTGTCCATCACATTTAAAGTAAACAAGAGAATTAGGATCATATGAATATTTCTGAGCAAATTCTTCCATGTCCCGAAATGACAATGTATCAGTATCGAAATCTTTAATCACCTAAATTTTTCCCCCAACATAAGTAACATTAGGTGGAGATGTAAAATCACCATGGTGGTGAAGGTACAGAGTAGTAAATATGCTGTAAATGCATACAAAAACACATAAATTTATAACTCTAAACATATAACGTCAATTAAACACAAAAACAAGTCAAAATGTTCTCAACAAAACTAGGGTTCTTATCATTAACGATGGGAACATACCTCAGATTGTAGACAAATCGAACTAAGCTTGATGGTGTATGTTGCTAATCGAAGTCTTCGTCGCAATATATGGACAGTCTCTCACGCAATTGAACGGTTCCAGAGATTTCTTCGATTAGGGGTTTTTTCCCCAATTCTCCAATCGCGCTCTTAAACTCACTATATTCTATTATGTCTGAATATAATTCATGTTTTTTGTATTATACATTGGTCAAGCTTAGTTGGAATCCACGTTACATGCCACATGTTGCCACGTCTGTAACAGCTATAACTCCCGTTATGATCGTAACATTTCCCGTCAAGTCAACGAGGTTGACTAAGGGGGCTGTCATTACTCTCAACTAGAATGGTGGAAATGAGTCCCCGATAACTTGAGTGAGTTTTTTGCGATATGGCCTTCACTTCAGTGACCACTTTGAGATTTAACCCATTTAGGATGTACTACTTTACCACTTAGCCTTGCATTGATGTTCCAAAATCTCGTTTTCGAAATTCAGATCGCTCCCATTTCGTTATGTGAAAATTCCTGTATCATAAAATTATGAAATAAGCAGACATAAATTAAGGAGATAATTTTCGTACTTTAACCATATTCACAATGAAATTTACAAGAATGATGTTAGAAATTCCGAAATGATTTTTGAAATGCAAGACATAAATTCAAGAGATAATTTTCGCACTTGGACTATTGTCGCAATGAAATCTACAAGAGCAATGTTACGATCCTGAAATGGTTTTCGAATTTGTTTTCAAATATGAAGTACTTTATTTAAATTCGTAGAACACATATATATAGACATGTAGATGGAGGATCTCTTTATTTTGAAAATACACATTCAATTAGGTATTGCCTTAAACATTTGTGAACCATTTTGAAAAAAAGTTCCCCAAACCCCTATATTTTATCAAATTTTGATTTTCATTGACATATCATCCTTTACTCCGTCATTTAAAACTGTTAGGTCCGATAAGATTGTAGAAGGGGGGGTTGAATACAATCTTTACCTTTTTATCAAAATTTGTCCGTTAGATAATATTTTGGCAAAGACAAATTTGTGCGGAATTATTTAACACAATTTTTCAAGTTGAATATAACTGTATATTAACTTGATGTGGTGTTACAAAATCAGTATAACAACTTATCAAGATGTTAATAACTAATTAGAAAATTCGACATGAACTTTTCTAATTTAGTTAATAATAATCAAGATAAGAACTAGGAAACTTAATTCGCTAGTAGTACAAGAATCACAAATAGACAAGTTCTAGCGGATAGAATATTACAAAGATGAAGAACTTGAATTTCTGGGAATTGTTTAAGCTTTGGTGTTCTTGGTGTTCTTGAGAGAGAATTCTGTTCTGCTGAATATGATATTTTCTGCTCTGTTTCTTGGTTATGACTTAATCTGCTGTGTTCTGTTCTTTTGTATCAGTCATAAGTCTTGCTAGCTTTCTGTAGGATATTTAACTGCTCCAGCATGACTTAAACTGCTTCCAAGACTTAATTTTTCTTCATTAAGACTTACACAAACCTCCATTAAGACATAAACCTGGTCGGTATGACTTAATAACAGTTCGGTATGACTTAACACAGCTGGCAGGAGGTCGGTATGACATAATCTGCAATGCTTGGCTCGGTAAGACATAACTTTGAATTCTGTCGGTATGACTTAATTTAGGTCATACCGAATTTTTCTTCTCCAAAACATAATCCAACCTTCTTTCTTTAAGTCATATTGATCTATTTAATTAATTAATGATTAACTAATTCATATTTAATTGATACAATAATTAATTTAATAAATAAATTAATTCTTCCAGAATTAATTCATTTAATTAAATCAACTAAATGATTTATATCAATTATAAATGAATTTAATTAACTCAATAAATAACTAATTTAATTCTTACAAACCACTGAAGGTAGTAAAGAATTACCACTAACTTGTGTTGACGTTCGATGTACTGTCGGGTTCATGAACGACTAACTTCAATGATGCTTCTTCACTTTTGACTTTAGGTTGTGGTTTATTTCTTCTCTCAATTCTCTTGTACTGTAACTGACATTCAAACTATCACTCGAAAAATCTCTGTCACTGTTCAAATGAATCCATTCACTTCAATGCTATACTGGGGCTTGATCAAATAACTGAATCGTCTTCCAGTGTACGACATCAAAACTATAGATTGACTTTTCTTCTTTCTTCTGACAGATAATACTTCTTGAGATTCCTGTGACAGTTCATATGTATATTTACTTATTACAATTTGGTTTAAGTTGATTAGGATCCTCTAACTACAAATAGGCTGAGTCATATGCCTTTCAATCTCCCCCTATTTGTTTGTTAGACAATAACAAGCAAATTCCTAGAGGATACCTCAACTAATCCAACTTAACCAAATGAAAGATAAAACTTTAAATACTAAGTAAATATAAAAAAAAGTTCTGGTTTATATTTAACATTTGCCAGATTCAAACATGAAAGATAAATACAAGATAAATGATCCTCTAGACTGATCATATTATACAAATTCCTATCAAGATTTATCTAAGCTCTAAAGATATAACATGTAGAGCAATTCTTTTTCTTCAGTTATCCTCCCTTCTGAATTCTCCTTCTTCTGGCTCATCTGTGACTTGAAGTTTCATGTGTAAATCAGAATCAACAAGACGCTCTCTTCTTGATGACAATCCTTGAGGTAAGACTAAAGGAATTCCAAGCTTCTTTCTCAGTTCACCTTGAAATTTCTTGTAATCTTTTATATTCGTTTGTGCATAGGATCGAATGTGATCTGCAGCTATTACCTTTTCTTCAGTCAAGAATCCATGATTTCTGAGAGCATATTCAGCATATACCAAGTGTTTTGCATGATGTTCATATAACTCATCTGTCTGAAGATTGATTGAATGAAGTACCTCTCCCTTAAGAAATTTTACTTGTGGAGGATCCTTAATCACTTCTGGTCCAGCTCTTTCAGCAAATTCTTTGAACTTCTCATGTAACAACACACCTAGCTCAGAAGATGTTCTCACCTTAGGCCTAAGTACCCAAATCTCTGTCAGCGATCTGTCATAAAAGAAATAAATAGATACTCTGAAACTTCCAACTTTATGACAATCCACAAATATTACCAGCTCATCAGATTTGGGTTCAAATGCAGTAGTTATCCTGATGACTTCTACCTTTAAGGCCTTTATATACATATCATGAATTGGATTTACCAGTTTGAATTCCTTGAGAATTTCTCCAAGACGACGATCTTCATAATCAGAACTCTGAGGTGAATCAATTGCTTTTTGAGCACGTTCCCATTTATCACCGCTCTTTAGTCTGATATATGTCTTTCTCTTCTCAACATTTATAGCATGTAATCGTTGTAATGCTTGCTTTTCAGCTTTCTGAAGTTCTTCATTTCGTGCAATTTGCTCTAATGACTTTTGAAGCTTTTCTTCTCTCATCAGCAAATTAGCTTCCCTCTGAGCAAATAATTCTTCAGATTCTTTCTCTGCTTGTTGAGCTTCATATTCAGATGTCACTGGTCCTTCATCTTCCCAGTGACTAAGATCAGGTTCAGGAAGTTCTTCACCTTGATCAGGGAATTCAAGATCAGCAAAAACATCGAAGTTATAAGGTTCACCCGTGTAATAATAACCTGTGTTCTTGTCTTGCGAGTTTGACTTACAAGATTAAACAGATGTCTTAACCCTTTAGCCTGGTGTGCATTTTGCTTTCCAATCTGGTCCAGACGAGAATCAGTAGATTTCTGATTGTGCTGTACCTCTGACTGTAGAGTGTCAGCTTTCATGGAAATCTTAGAAATTAACCTGTCTTGAGCAACAGTAATATCTCCAGAGTCATCAAGTGCCTTTTCATGAGAGAGTTCGAGAGAATCTATCTTCTTGGTGAAAGATGTCTTTAAGTAGTTTATCTCCTTCTTGATTCCAGCAAGCTGACTGTTGACAGAGGTGGATGAAGAAGATCGCTCACCCACTTATGCTCTAAGGAATTATGTTTCAGCCTTGCTGACTGCAAGTTCTTTCTCTAAAGCAGCTATCTTTTCTAATAGTGAGAGAGTGTATGTGTCAGTGTGTGCGCTCACCTGACGTTCACTTTGAGATCCACTCACCTGAAGTGCATGTGTTTCACTCAATTTTATGGTATTCCTCACATCACTCCTCTCAGTTTCCTTAGATTTTCCAGAAGCGGTACCTACAGTTAAAATCACCCTAGCCTCCTCTGGGAAGGTCAGTGGTGGTGCAATGGGAGTTCGCAAATCCCTGTCCTTAATCAATTCCACTTGTACATTTGGATTTGTAATCTGAATTGCTTCAGTAGTAGATTGATCAAGTTGCCTTCCACTTTCTTCAGTCGAAACTGTGAGTGGAAACTCCCTTGAGGGATCTAGGAATGTTTCTCCTAGGAGGGGAGATGATGGTTCCATTAAAGTTGGCAGGGAACCAAGATTTCCCTCAGAATTCTGTGAAGACTCTTCTACCGTAACTATGGTAGGCACTGTTTCAGACTCTATGTGCTCTCCTGTCAATGTGTCCCTATTTGCATCATAATCTATTTGTTCTCCCATTGTTAGTAATAACAAAGGGGTTGTGCCTGACACATTACAGGATGCCATGGCCCTATGGCAAATTTCAATAGTATCATCCTGTTGAGAGGGTGATCCTAGTAACTGTTGCATGGCCATATCAACGTCCATATCTTGTTGGGAAGATACGGATGGGCTTACAGTTGCCTCTGAATCAGTTCTACTTTTCTTTTGTAGAGGCAGAGCTGTGTGTTCACTCATTATATTTCTTCTTTTCTTTGCTCTTTGAAATGGAATTTTCTTTTTGGAGTGAAAGGTTTTAAGTGATGTTGATTCAGTGTTTGGCTCTATGACCGGGGTTAGAGATTGCGGTCTTACAATCCCTTGGTCAGCCCTATCAACCACTTGGGTTCCAGAAATAGATTGAGAAGTAGAAATAGTTTGAGGAACAAAAGACAATACCTAGTCAGCTGATTCTGCGATAGTCTCTGATAAGATTGGTTGATTTAATTCAGGTTCAGGGACAGATGCAGTTTCTTCCACTGGATGTTCAACAGCAAGTGCAGGTGGCTGAGGAACAATTTGCTGAGCAGGTTCAACTTGTTGATTGCCTTGATCTTCATTATCAACAAGTATGTTTTCCACTGGTGGTTCAGGGTTTTGTTCAGGTTGTTCAGGTTCTGGTACAGGTTCAATAACAGGTAGTTGTATATTGTTTGACATGTATTGAGTGACAACTACAGGTATGTTTGTGAATTTAGGCTTGTTGCTGTACTCAGTGAACAATCTGGTAGTAGGTTTACCTGACGCCAGTGATTCTCCATTCAGGAATTGGGCTTGGTTTTCTAGTTCCACCAGATGATTAAAAATCAATGACAGGAATCTTGGATAATAACATGATACTTTTTGTCCATTATCAAAATTCCTCTTTGCATTAATGATTCTTCTAACCATCGGAACACACAGTAGTCTACCAATATTAATTCTTCGGTTATGTGCAACTGCATATCCAATATGCTGCAAGAAGGATGGTAATACCCCGAAGTTCCCTTTAGTAGAATTGGCAAAGACTCTAGCTAATGTGTCAAACAGATAGTCCCATTCCTGAACGAAGTTCTTTTTATTCCAGACAGTTTGATCAGGACTGTCTTGATAGAATATACCATTCAAAAAATTTATTAATTCTTGATCTGATGGTAACTCTACGAAATTGTCAGTTGGAAAATTTAAGACCGTATTTATTGTATTTTCATTCACTGTGTACCGATTGTCTCCTACAGAGAAGACAAATGATCTGTTATCATTAGAAATGACAGCAGTAGTACACATGATTCGCAAGGGTTCAATTTTCAATGGAGCATCTAAGCTCAAAGCAGTGCGAACCAGTGAATTTTCATTTAAAAATCGAATCCACGGTCGAAAACGTTCAACTGAACATTTTTCTGGATCAAAATAACCGATTAAATTATGTTTAATAATTTCAAATCGATCAGCCATTTTAATCAAGATTGAATTTCTTTGAAAATTTCAGATTTTATAAAATTATGAATTAAAAATTAATTTTTCGAATTAATAATTAATTAAAAATTCGAAATAATTAAAATTTCTCCAAAAATTCTGAAAAATTCACACAATGATCCTTGTATACACACAAACACACGTATATTTTTAGATTTTGCAAAATCAAAACCAAACTCCCTGAAATTCAGATAAAAAAATCGATTTTTCGAAAATAAGAACACTAAAAATCGATCCAAATCAGTCGATTAAACTATCTATTTGTAGATAATTAGACAGAGAATCGTTCTAGGTTCTTGAATCGTGATTTTGATTGAGTTTAAGAGTCGAAAATTGGGCAGCAATTCGACTGTAGTTCGTGTATATATGTATGTATCTATTTAGTTCTCTAAGACTTAACTTGAGAGAATGACATAAACTAAAATATGTTACCTGCTATATATATACTAACTGAGATTAAGACTTAAATCTAGAAATAAGACTTAAATAAAACTAACAAGACTTAACTAATAAGACTTAACAAATAAGTGAATAAGATTTAATTAAATACAGGTGATTAAGACTTAACGTTATTAAGACCTAAGTTTACACTGAATAAGACTTATACTTATATACAGACAAGACTTAAAAATAATATATACAAATTATAATCGATTATGACTTAATGTTAACAGACTCGAGAATATGACTTAATTTAACAAAAACTCGGTAAGACTTAACCTGTTTAAGTCATACCGATTTTCTTGTAAGTCATATTGATAGTTTTTTCTAATTTTAAGTCATATTTACTTTAAACAAACATTAAAAACACAATAAAATATACAATTAACTTATAAAAATAATAAAAATATTATAGAAAATTAAACAAATAATAAAAATAATTATAAATACCATATGCTATCCTATTAACGAAAACAAAGCAATATTAACAGGATAAACATTACAAAACATATGATAAATTAATTATTAAAATAGAAATAAATATCTACAAATATTCTAAAAATACAGAAATATGAAGTATTAAATAATATGAATAAACAGAGTGAAAAATAACTAAACAAGCAAGAAAATCAGTTGGTAAAATAATTATACAAGTGATTTCAAACAACAAATATTCACAGAATAATCAATTGCAAAATTATTAAAGATCAAATTTCAGATATTAACAGTATTAATTACTAGGACTGTTTAACATACCCAATTCACTAACAATTTTAGTGAATGAGGATTCATTAAGCGACTTAGCAAAAATATCTGCAGTTTGATCTCCAGAGCCTACAAATAGTAGTTGTACTGTACCATTCATTACATGCTCTCTGATAAAATGATACCTTATGTCAATGTGCTTTGTCCTTGAGTGCTGCACATGATTGCTGGCGATTGCTATGGCACTTGTATTATCACATAAAATAGGGATATTTTCCAATACAATGCCATAGTCCATTAATTGATTTCTAATCCATAAGATCTGAGCACAACAGCTTCCAGCAGCTATATATTCAGCTTCGGCTGTAGAGTTGGAAACTGTTTGCTGTTTCTTACTGAACCAGGATGCCAATCTTCCACCTAGGTATTGACAACTCCCAGATGTACTTTTCCTGTCTACAACACTTCCTGCATAGTCAGAATCTGTATATCCAATTAAAGTAAAACCAGATTCATTAGGGTACCAGATGCCTAAATTAGGCGTACCCTTTAGATATCTTAAGATTCTTTTGACAGCAGTGAGATGGATTTCTTTAGGGTTCGCTTGGAACCTTGCACACAAGCATGTGGCAAACATTATATCTGGTCTACTAGCAGTTAGGTAAAGCAATGAGCCAATCATACCTCTATAGCCTGTGATATCTACCTTGGCAGAACTTTCACATAAACCAATTTTGACAGCTATAGTTGATGGTGTCTTTGCTGATGAGCACTCCTCCATGTGATATTTCTTGAGAAGCTCCTTAATGTACTTGGATTGACAAATAAATATTCCATCTTGTCTCTGACTTATTTGTAATCCAAGAAAGAATTTCAGTTCTCCCATCATGCTCATTTCAAACCTACCCTTCATTAACTTAGAAAACTTCTTGCATAGAAGCTCATTAGTAGACCCAAATATAATATCGCCCACATAGACTTGGACTAGTATTATATCATTCTTATGTCTTTTAGTGAAGAGCGTTTTGTCTATGACACCTCTTATAAAACCATTTTCTAATAGAAATTCAGAGAGAGTGTCATACCATTTTCTTGGGGCTTGCTTAAGACCATAGATAGCTTTGTAAAGAAAGTAGACATAGTCCAGATGATCTTGATCTTCAAAACCAGGGGTTGTTCTACATACACTTCTTCATCTAGCTTACCATTCAGAAAGGCACTTTTGACATCCATTTGATAAACTTTGAATCTTGAATAGGATGCAAATGCCAAGAATATTCTGATGGCCTCAAGTCTTGCCACTGGAGCATACGTCTCGTCATAATCAATGCCTTCAGCTTGAGAATAACCTTTAGCTACCAGTCTTGCTTTGTTTCTTATCACAGTGTCATCTTCATCTAGTTTGTTTCTGAATACCCATCTTGTGTCCACCACTTTTCTATCTTTAGGTCTGGGTACCAGCTTCCATACTTCTAGTTGCTTAAATTGATTGAGTTCATCTTGCATAGCAATCACCCAATCAGGATCAGATAGAGCTTCTTCTACTTTCTTAGGTTCCATGATAGACAAGAACCCAGAATAGTTACATTGATTCTGATAAGCTCTTCTTGTTTTCACACCAACATCTGGATCACCAAGAATCAGCTCAAAAGGATGAGCTCTATTCCAAACAGTTTGTCTGGGAAGAATTGATCTTGATGATTCGCCTTGATCTTCAGTATGATGTTGAGTATGACTTGTTGACCCTTCATTATCTCCCCCTGAGTTGTTGCCAGTTTGACTTATTGATGGATCAAGAGTATCAGTGGTGTCTTGAAAATTATCATTGTTTTCACCAGCATCACCTTGATCATTACCAAAAAACATTTGGATTATTATTATCAGCAACAACGTCAGGTTGATTGTCATCATCTGAATCTGAGTGACATATCATCAAACTTAAGCTTTTCAGATGGATCTTCATTTTGGATACTTGGGAGTTTTGTGTCATCAAATGTAACATTGACACTTTCCATAGTTTTCTGTTGATCAATAAGATACACCTTGTAGGCTCTTCTAGTATAACCAATAAATATTGATTCATGAGCTTTTTCTTCAAATTTACCACCTTGATCATCTCCTTCTTTCAGCACAAAGCATTTAGTCCCAAATACATGGAAGTACTTGAGAGTTGGTTTCTTGTCATGTAGAGCTTCATATGGTGTCTTCATTAAGTCTTTATTGATAAGTGTTCGATTCTGGGTATAGCATGCAGTGTTGACAGCTTCAGCCCAAAAGCTCAATGGAAGCCTTGATTCACTTAGCATAGTACGTGCAGCTTCAATCAAGGTTCTATTCTTTCTTTCAACTACCCCATTTTGCTGAGGAGTTCTGGGAGCCGAGTACTGTCTAGTTATACCCTTTTCAGTGCAAAAGTCATTCAGAACTGCATTCTTGAATTCAGTTCCATTGTCTGACCTTATAGCTCTCACTGGACGATTAGAGTCCAGCTCAATTAACTTAATGTGATCAACTACCAGTTGTGGAGTTTCATCTTTTGAGTTCAGAAATAGTACCCATGTGAATTTTGAGAAATCATCAACAATCACTAGAGCATATCTTTTTCTTGACATGGATATCACACTAACTGGACCAAACAAATCCATATGTAGAAGTTGTAATGGTTCAGTTATTGATGATGTGTTAATGCTCCTGTGAGTTGCCCTTTTTAACTTCCCTTTTTGACAAGCATCACATAGACCTTCCTGAGTAAATTCAATCGAAGGTAAACCTTTCACCAATTCTCTTTTAACTAGAGAATTCATTGTTTTGAAGTTTAGGTGAGAAAGTTTCTTGTGCCATAACCAACTTTCATCAGTGGATGCCTTTGAATAAAAACATCTAATTTCTTCTGTGCTTCCCGAGTTCATATTGGTTATGTACAAGTTTCCTTTTCTTACTCCAATCAACTGCGGCCTTTCATTTCTCTTGTGTGATATTAGACAATTCTTCTTGTTGAAATGAACTTCATAACCTTTATCACAGAATTGACTAATACTGAGCAAATTGTGCTCAAGGTCGTTCACAAAAGAGACATCTTCAACGATAACATTTCCAGCTTCTAATCTGCCATATCCATCAGTTTTACCTTTGCTGTTATCTCCAAAGGTAACGACTGGGCCGGCCTTCTCTACCACATTTGTCAGCAGGGCTCTATCTCCGGTCATATGCCTTGAACATCCACTGTCCAGAATCCACATGACTCGTTCAACCTGTTTTAAACCCTGCAATGACAAATTGGTTAGACTTTCTTCGGAACCCAAATTTTATTGGGTCCGGAGTACTTAAAGAATTGGCCTTTATCAGGCAAAGCAACACTTTTTATTTTAACAACATTTTCTTCAGGTACTGGACATTTAACCCTGTAAACAGCTTTAACTTGTTTTGGTTTCAGCTTGGGTAACCATGTCTTCACCATATCCTGAGAAAGACTTGGAGTCCTAGTCTTAGAATTAGGTGGTGTTACAGTCCTGGATCTAACATGTTTATTTCTGCTCATATGCTGTTTAGGAACATTCTTATCAACACATGCATGATTACCGTTAAAGTAAGCAGACATTATATTAAAAGCACAAGACATGCAATTAACAGCATTGCATTTCTTATGAGCAGTATCAAAAACAGGAATAGCATGCATGGTAGATATGTTGTTGCATTTATTCATGTTGTTACTTTTACTACTAGTTTTCAAGGAACTAGTAGACTCACCAACTCTTTCTGTTTTCTTAAACACAGACTTTCTATCTTCATCATTTTTAACAACTTGATTACTTTCTAAGACTACGCCATTAGCTAAATCCTCAATGCGCATCTCTTCCTTAATGATTAAAGATGTTGTATCCAAAGGTTCTGCTATGGATGTCTTAAAGAGTGGGTTACTAACACCCTTAAGCACTATTGGTATACCCCTTTCTACAGCACTGACACGATTAGGGGTAATAATGCTTGTTCGTCCAATAGCTTCATTATAATCAAACCCAATTCCTACGGTTTGATTAATAGCTTGTTGGTTAAACAACTATTTAGCCACTTTACATGAATTAGAAGTAGCACTAACCTTTATTTCTAGTTCAGCTATTGTCTCACGTTGTTGAACCACTATCAACACTAGAGACCTCTCAAGTTCTTTTAGAATTCTTATTTCTGATTTTTGTTTATCATGGAAATTTTGTACATCGTGTAATTCTGATAATTGATTACTAAGATCTGTATTAATCAAATTGATCCTTTCAATCTCTCTATTAGCATAACCTAGTGAATCACTAAGTTGATAAATATATTGACTTTCAGAACATGATACCTCAGATGAAGTACCACTGGAGTTATCAGATTTTGCCATCAGGGCAAGATTGCCATACTCCTCTTCTTCAGAGTCTGTATCATCCCAGCTCTTTCCAGCAGCCACATAGGCTTAACCCGTCTTCTTCTTCTCAGATCCAAAGTCTTTTCTTTGGTTTTGTTTTGGCTTCTGACATTCAGTAGCGAAATGTCCAAGTTCATTACAGTTGTAGCATCTAATTTTACTTCTTTCAACTGTTCCAGTTTTGTAACCTCCTCTGTTACTTGAGGATGAAGAACCTCCTCTTTGGAACCTGTTATAGTTAGATTTGTACCTGAACTTGGGATTCTTCCTGAATCTGAAGTTACTGAATTTCCTTACCAAAAAAGCCATGGACTCATCTTCCAACTGATCTAGCTCTTCTAACGAATAGAAGTCTCCTTCATCTGGACTAGCATTCGTTTGACCAACTTCAACTTCAAGCTTGCCACTGTCAACACTACAAGATTGAATAACCTTATCTTCCACTTCCTGTTTGTTCTCAACAATAAGAGCTGTAGAAATATTAGCAACTCTTCCTTTTCCATAAATCTCCTTTTGTTGAGATTGTTCCAGTTCATAGGTTTTTAAAACACCAAAGAGTCTTTCTACAGTAATTTCACTTATATTCCTCGACTCTCTGATAGCTGTAATCCTATGTTCTAGATGAACAGGCATTGACAGTAGAAATTTTCTGTTGATCTCTTTCTGAGTGTAGTACTTGCCATGCATCTGTAAATTGTTGACAAGTTTATTATATCTTTCAAACACATCTTGAATACTTTCATTGGATGCTGATCGAAAGTGTTCATACTCAGATGTCAGAATTTCTAGTCGATTCTCCCTAACTTCCTCTGTTCCTTCATTCACAGTTTCAATGGTTTCCCACATTTTCTTTGCAGTCTTGCAGTTATCACATGACTGTACATTACAGAGTCTAGAGAATCTATTAAGATCAGTCTTAAATTAATGTCAAGTCCAGCTTCCTCTCTTTCAACAAGAGTGTATTCAGAAGAATCTTTGTGTACAAACCTTGCAGGGGCAACAACTTTTCCATCAGTGACAATTTCAGGAATTAATCCAAAAGGTATTATTGGTCCTTCTGATAAGACTTTCATGTATTTAGGATTTGCAACCTCTAGGAACATTAACATTTTGTTCTTCCACATATCATAACTGTTTTTGTCATATATGGGAATTTTCACAGTTCCAACTTTAGAAGACATGATGAATTTTTTAAGAGAGTTAAAAAATTCGGGGATGATTTTTAATCGAGTAAAATAGGATCTTTGATTTGTGTATCAATCAATCTGCTCTGATACCAATTGTTAGGTACGATAAGATTGTAGAAGGGGGGGTTGAATACAATCTTTACCTTTTTATCGAAATTTGTCCGTTAGATAATATTTTGGCAAAGACAAATTTGTGCGGAATTATTTAACACAATTTTTCAAGTTGAATATAATTGTATATTAACTTGATGTGGTGTTACAAAATCAGTATAACAACTTATCAAGATGTTAATAACTAATTAGAAAATTCGACATGAACTTTTCTAATTTAGTTAATAATAATCAAGATAAGAACTAGGAAACTTAATTCGCTAGTAGTACAAGAATCACAAATAGACAAGTTCTAGCGGATAGAATATTACAAAGATGAAGAACTTGAATTTCTGGGAATTGTTTAA
Source organism: Saposhnikovia divaricata (assembly GCA_036435485.1). Lineage (NCBI taxonomy): Eukaryota > Viridiplantae > Streptophyta > Magnoliopsida > Apiales > Apiaceae > Saposhnikovia > Saposhnikovia divaricata. The sequence continues at coordinate 23,029,313 of JAZHRN010000131.1, forward strand.
GCTTTGGTGTTCTTGGTGTTCTTGAGAGAGAATTCTGTTCTGCTGAATATGATATTTTCTGCTCTGTTTCTTGGTTATGACTTAATCTGCTGTGTTCTGTTCTTTTGTATCAGTCATAAGTCTTGCTAGCTTTCTGTAGGATATTTAACTGCTCCAGCATGACTTAAACTGCTTCCAAGACTTAATTTTTCTTCATTAAGACTTACACAAACCTCCATTAAGACATAAACCTGGTCGGTATGACTTAATAACAGTTCGGTATGACTTAACACAGCTGGCAGGAGGTCGGTATGACATAATCTGCAATGCTTGGCTCGGTAAGACATAACTTTGAATTCTGTCGGTATGACTTAATTTAGGTCATACCGAATTTTTCTTCTCCAAGACATAATCCAACCTTCTTTCTTTAAGTCATATTGATCTATTTAATTAATTAATGATTAACTAATTCATATTTAATTGATACAATAATTAATTTAATAAATAAATTAATTCTTCCAGAATTAATTCATTTAATTAAATCAACTAAATGATTTATATCAATTATAAATGAATTTAATTAACTCAATAAATAACTAATTTAATTCTTACAAACCACTGAAGGTAGTAAAGAATTACCACTGACTTGTGTTGACGTTCGATGTACTGTCTGATTCATGAACGACTAACTTCAATGATGCTTCTTCACTTTTGACTTTAAGTTGTGGTTTATTTCTTCTCTCAATTCTCTTGTACTGTAACTGACATTCAAACTATCACTCGAAAAATCTCTGTCACTGTTCAAATGAATCCATTCACTTTAATGCTATACTGGGGCTTGATCAGATAACTGAATCGTCTTCCAGTGTACGACATCAAAACTATAGATTGACTTTTCTTCTTTCTTCTGACAGATAATACTTCTTGAGATTCCCGTGACAGTTCATATGTATATTTACTTATTACAATTTGGTTTAAGTTAAGTTGATTAGGATCCTCTAAATACAAATAGGCTGAGTCACATGCCTTTCAAAAACTAAATTCCAGTTATCAAATAATAAAATAAAAAACAACACATTTCCTAAAAAAAAAAAATTAAAAAAAAATCTATATTCAATGACTTGCACATTGACTTGAACATGACAATGGTTGGTTAACACTTGACCCAATGACCCGGTTAAGCTAACCCTACACACACACACGCACACACAGCAGTCCTGCTATATTTTCTCTTCACACAATCTTCACCTTTAGTGTGTGTCTCTCTCCCAATTATCGCAGGTACATTCTCTCACTAGCTTTCTCTCTCTACATTTTCATCTCTCTAGCTAGGGCATTTACATTTTATTCTTCATATTGTGTGTTTGTTTGTACATTTACTTGATTATTAGCATTGATTATGTTGATTTAGAGGTTTAATTGTAGTGTACGATTGTTTGATGATGTAATTATTGATTAATTGAAGAAAATGTGTGTTTATTACCACTTTTGATTGTTGATGTATGATGTTTTGATGGTTATGTAGTGGAAGCATGTTTGATTGAAAGTTTGGGAGTGATTTGTAGTTTATGATAGTGAATTTACGATTACGCGTTGGAGATGTTTATGATATTAGAATGTGATTTGATGTGTGTGTTGTGAGTTGTGTAATGTAGGTGTAGAAATTGGATTGTGTGGTGCGGTTTTTAGGCGGAGTGAGTTTCGGGTTATTGTGTTTGTATTTGTGATCGTAGTGGCTGGGAGAATGATATTTGGTTTTACAGAGTTATTGCGGATATTTTGAAATAATGTTTATTATCAGTTTAAGCATTTGTGGTTGCACGTTCTTTTTCTCGTTTTATTTTAAGTGAAATATGTGTAGTTTATGATGTTTGATTACTACGACGCTTTCCTGACATTTCTGTTTTGTGTGTGTGTGTGTGTGTGATGGTTCACTGTAGAGCTTTTTGGAATCACAGGACATTGAGGTGGATAGAATGGACCAGGTATATAGAATGTATGCTAGTGTACGGTTATTTTCTCTTTTGTTTGCTTGCACTGAATTTTGGAGTTTGAATAAAATGCAGTATGAAAAAGTGGAAAAAATTGGAGAAGGAACATACGGGGTGGTTTATAAGGCTCGTGACCGTGTGACAAATGAAACTATTGCTTTGAAAAAGATTAGGCTTGAACAGGATGACGAGGGAGTGCCAAGCACAGCAATTAGAGAGATTTCTCTGTTGAAGGAAATGCAACATGGAAATATTGTCAGGTATATTGGCATTCCCAGTTTTCAAAATTTGCTTGTGAGTACTTGATTTGACAGAAAAGTGATATGCGTTTTAGCATACTCAGGGTCTTGAATGTTGATATTCTGATTAGACTTTAATTTTTCACTGTTGAACCTAGTTAGTCTTTATGCTGTAACTTATAATTTATTGTTCTAGTCTCCTGTCTCATGTTATATTCTATAGCAATTTCTTTACATTTAAGTGTTTGATATGAATAGCTACTAGATGATATATCATTTAGAAGGTCTTCTTTTTATATGAGCTTGCCAAGAAAAAGTTAAATAATTTCTTGAAGCTTGTTATATTCGAAGTATTAACTTTCCTGCTGCATTAATTTCTAGAAAAAAATTCTCTTATGTTTATACGATAGAATGAAACTAAGAAAAGTTACCTATGAGTAGGATCAGCATGTCTGAATTTAATTTTGTTTCAAATGATTTACTGGTTGGCCATTGATCACTTATATTTTCAACTAATCATTTGGGGTTTATCTGATAGAGAGGGAAATTAAGAATGAACAATATTGAGGAAAATTGAGAGATGGCTATCTTAATCCTTCCTCATTAAGAATAATATTTTGTTTTTATTTTTACAGCTCATCCGGATGGAATATTGTCATTTTTACTTTGATCATTGGTCTACCAGTAGAGGTCGGATATGCTAAGTATCAAGAAGAATAAAATGCTTTTAAAACTTGCGTAAGTTCTGGGTTTTGGAGGGAGGGGTGGGTGGGTTGACATGTTCTTGCTCTGTAAATGATGCAGTAGGGCAGAGTAAGGTTCGAGGACATCAATATCGTGTACATGCTAAAAGAAATTGTGATGATCAGATCTATGATTGGAACTTGTTTGACTTGATCGTGTTTCTAAAATCAGCTGCTCAAGCTCATGAACTTGATATTTAGGAGATATATCAGTGACTTTCCTACATATTAAACAAGTAGATGTAATAGTTTTTACATTTTATATCTACGCTCTTGAATTTATTCTGATTATTGGTGCAGGTTAATGGATGTCGTGCACAGTGAGAAGCGACTGTATCTGGTTTTTGAATATCTAGACCTGGATTTAAAAAAACATATGGATACATGTCCAGAGTTCGCAAAGGATCCACGTATGATTAAAGTGAGTGATTACTTTACTGTAGACTGATGGACCTGATGAAGTTTTAGTCATGTTTTCTATAAATTAATTTTTCTTATTGTCCGATAGTGGAGGGAATGCTTCCTTCTTGTTCCATAATTTAGTTGTACTTGTATTGTCATCCCAATTATTTTCTTTGATGTGTCAGCATGTCTGATGAATTGATTTTTCCCGTGTTATTTGTTCTACTGTGGGTTTTTGATTGCAGTATGTTACTGGTCTAATACTTTTGGCTTTGATTTGTAGATGTTTCTATATCAGATACTTCGTGGTATAGCTTATTGTCATTCTCATCGAGTTCTGCATCGAGATCTGAAGCCTCAGAACTTGCTAATAGATCGTCGTACCAACGCACTAAAACTTGCGGACTTTGGACTGGCAAGAGCATTTGGTATACCTGTCAGGACCTTTACACACGAGGTACGTGAGATCTGCTAGACGATGTGTTACATATGCATGTTCCCCTTTGTTTTTGTCTGTACAGATATGATCACTTCAGTTTGATGATTTATTGTAATATTATGAATCGTGTTGTGTAAAATCCATCATATCTTTGGGTAAACTGAAATATTTAATGCAAATGGAAGAGTGAAGAGAACCATGTGCTAGAAGAGGTGAGAGGTCTATAGTTCTAGTTTCTCCTCTTCTTCCCTTTTTCCTAAAAAATATCTGAAGTACCCGTAAATGAAAAAGAAGAATCAAAGTTTCATGCGACATTTCACATTTGTCTTGTTTTGTTGGAGTTCATCTGCATGAGTGTATCAGTTTGTTATTCTGACTATGCGCATTTGGTTATAAACCATCGATTTGTTTAGAGCATGTAAACGTGGTGTGTATTTCTTTCATTCATGAGAGCAAGGTAAGTTGAAACAATTGACAGATTAAATTATTGATATTCGTAACTTCATATGCTTTTGTTTGCACTTAAGCTATAAAATTCTTCCAGTCGAACAGCTATCATGTAGATTCTCTTCAATCCGCTTTCTATTTCTTTTTCATAGCTATGGCCTCGAGCAGTTCTTTAATATTTTAATTATGAATAGCTTATATGTTCAAGCTTAGTTTTACTAAAGCTCATCAGAAACCAACTAAAATTATGAAGGATCAAACTGGTTGCTGGGTTTGTAAATGTTTGTATTATATTCTATTAAATTCGATCGTAAGTATTGATGAAAGTTTCAGGGGACTCCATTTACCAAAAGTGTTCAAGCCAGAATAAAAAAATCACCTATATAATATGCTAATTTATTCTTCATTCTCATATCATTGTGTTTTTTACAGGTGGTGACACTTTGGTACAGGGCACCAGAGATCCTCCTTGGATCTCGCCAGTATTCTACACCTGTTGATGTGTGGTCAGTTGGTTGTATCTTTGCTGAGATGGTGAATCAGCGTCCACTGTTTCCTGGAGATTCTGAGATCGATGAATTATTTAAGATATTCAGGTATTGGGTCTTTCTTGCCCTTATATTTTCTCCCTAGCTTTTTTCTGCGACAATTGTAGTAGACTGCAGTTACCTTTTCAGAATTCCAAATTAAGGGTAGTTCTAGATACTCTGATGTCTCTGTCTCCCTAAATGGTTGTTTTTCCTTTTCTCAACTTAAATGAAGAACCATGGGTACTCCGAATGAGGATACATGGCCTGGAGTTACGTCTCTGCCTGATTTTAAGAATGCCTTCCCAAAGTGGCCAACAAAGGTAAGCTTTATGGCCACTTGTTTCAACCAATATGTTCTGTCTTCTATATATCCGGTGCACTCTGACATTCACAAGTTGCAGGAATTGGGTACTGTGGTCCCTAATCTTGACTCGGATGGCATTGATCTCCTTTCTGTGAGTCTAAATGTTATATGTTTACTCAATCCCTATTCTAAGATAAGTTTGTTCAGTAGTATCTTACCTCTATTTTATTTTAGGAAAGTAAGATGCACATTAACATATATCCTTATAAATTACGGTAATAAAGCATGTCAAAGCTGTGAAAAGCCCCTCAATTAATTACAGTGATGAATATGAGTTGACCAATACTGAACTAAAGAGAGTTGTGATATTAAATTATGTTATCTTGCCCTAAGATATACTTCCCCTTATTTCTTCAAAAGTCTCGCTGCTTATGTCTCTTAAATATGGTACCGACAAGCATGCTTTACAATGAAGCTACTCCACATTTTTATTCCAGAAAATGCTTTGCTTGGATCCCAGCAGAAGAATTACAGCTAGGAGTGCTCTGAAGCATGAATACTTCAAGGACATAGGGTTGGTACCCTGAGTCAGATTTTGTACATCTTCCTTGGCAGCAATGTATATTGGTATCAACTTTTATGGGGTTTAATTTTATCACATAGCTGTGCTGTTTAGGTAATTTTTTTGCTTTTAATTTCTTCGACATTATTTATAATAGTAAAGTAACAGCCACCTGGATCTGGCTTCGTCGTGGATTCTTCCTCATGTTAAGAATGCACTATTGGTGTGATTTATTGTATTTTCATGCAACATCGTGCTGCAGACAGAACTCGGTTTTTCAGTCGTAAGTGGATTTGTAGTTTGCACCCTCTTATTGTTTCATTAAATTGGATCAGGCTACTTCTTTTCTATATGTTGCTTTTAGCAACTTCTCCCTAAATTAGTAGGCTATGAAATTCTCGTATTGCTGCAACTTGCAAGATCACTTTTGTGCTGGTTGGTGTCCCTTACTCTTGTAGTTTGTGTATACTTCTAAGTTCTATGCATGAATTAAATTTATGTTTTACTTTTTTGCTTTTTTCCCCATGTGTTGGATTGCTCGAGATGTCAATGTAATAAATTTTAAAGAATTTGGATATTCGATGTGTAGTGATCTGAAAACGGCTATTTGTTTAGTTCGTTTTATGTTTCACAATCAGGTTGTAATTGATAGTTGGGGATTTGTTCAGCTGGGTTTCAATGTTTTAATGAATTCTTCGTTTTCCGTCAAAAAAAATATATAAATACAAATAAATTATATAAAATAATTACTGTAATATTATTTGATTTATCATTTTAATTAGTTTAAAGTTAAACATGTACATAGAAAAATAGAGAAAAATAAATCAGGGTGTTGGTCCTTACTATCACAATTTAGAGTCAAAATGTCCTAAATCTCACAACCCACAGAAATGGTCCTTTATATCACAGAAAAACGTAATTTAATGTTGGGTTTCTTAAAAACGCATTGTCATGTGGCGTTTTTGCCCCTTTTATTTTTCAAAACGTAATTATTTTTTATAAAAAAAAAAAATTTGAGTCACGCATTCTCAAGATGCGTTACCTAATAAATAAAAAATAAAAAAAAGAGGAAACGCATCTTCAAGATGCATGACTCAAAAAAAAATTTAAAAAAATTAGAAAATGTAACTGGAAGTTGCGTTACACCCCGAAAAATAGAAACGCCACACGCTATTGCATTTTTCTGTGATAATAAGGGCCAATTTTTCAATTTATGATATTTAGGACATTTTACCTTTAAATTGTGATAAAGAGGGTCTTTTCTCAATAAATCAGTGACTAAATTCAAGTATTGTACAAGTTGGATATTGGGACTGGGTTCTTTGAGGTTCTAATTTGGATGTTAGGTCCGTTTTAACTCATCTATTTATTTATTTTTAAAAAATTAATACTTATTTTCATAAAACAGGGTGTAGATCTATACTGTTTTTGAAATGTAATTCACGTTCGTTCTAATTGAAGTTGTTTTCTCTCTAACCTTTTTAACAAAAAGAAATAGAGCACTTTTACCTTATATTTGGTTAGTTAACGCCTTCCAAAAAAATTATTAACATCTTTCTAAAAATAATAAGTTAAAAATTATATTAAAAATATTAATTTATTTATGATAAACAACAAAATTTACCAATCTATCTATACTAGACTATTATAAAAAAAACAAGAAATATTTGGTTAGTTGGATGGTTAACGTGTTACAAAAAAATTGTTATCGCCTTCCTAAAAATGACAAGTTAAAAAATTAAATTAAAAATTTTAATTTATTTATTATAAACAACAAATTTACCAATTAAGCACCAAATTATATTTTTAAAAATTAAAAAAACGTGTTAAACATTTTATAGAATTATAAACGTTTTCAATTATATAAATTTTCAATTATATCCCGATTGGAATCATCAACCGTACACACTTCTTCCTACGATTCCTTTTCAACAATTTTAGATTACAATAAATAATTTTTGAAAAATATCTATTGAATTCTTAAGCAAAAAATTTAAAAATAAATTAAATTAATGATATTTATTTATTTCATGAAATTAATATTAAGTATGGAACATATGTAAATTTAAAATTAATAATTAAATTTCTTAAAATAAATTAAAATTTATATTAAATCAAATAATTAATTAATATATTAATTCATAATACCGTGCTTTGCCTCCACTAATAAATATATAATTTAAAAAAATCGGTTGCAACACAAATTGCACAATACAAAACACTATAGTAGTGTGCAATATGCGGATTTCATTTCACATGTTTTATATGTAAAAAGAAAAAAATTAATTGGATAATTTATTTTAACCTTAATTAATATATTAAAAATGAAGAATAGTATTGAGCGTGAAGAATGTTCATCTCCAATCACATTAATTTGATTGGTTATATTTGTACAATCACTACCATTCTTTATAATAATACATAGATCATACACAGATTACTATCTTACCTTTTTAAATTGATAGTTCAAATTTTTTATGCTTCCATCTCATGACTTGTCTTTTATTACTAATGAAAAAAAATACTATTTTTAAAATATAACCAAGAAATATAGAGAATATTATGGGAGATAAAACACATTTTCATCCTCTATAATATAACCAACTACTAATTTAAATTATTTTAACCAACTATTATACATAACATGGTTGTAAATGCTCTAAGCGCTTATATTTAGTCGTTCCTGAGTTCAATTTCTTTCTCATTTCGAGATTTATGAGGAAAGATATTCATTTGTATGTTATATAAACGTACTTATTAAAAAAAACGAAATCAAGAATAGGGTTACTAAAAAAAGTCAAACTTTAAAAATAATATATGTAAGGAAAATTCTAAAAAATTGTCCTCAAATTTGTATTGAAAAAAGAGATGAACACGTATTATGGTACAAAAAAAATTTCAAAAAAAAATAATATATAAAATGAAACGAAAGGAATAGTTTAGTAAGAGATGTTTCAACAAAAACACATTTGATATAATTTTTAAAATCATGAATATTCTTAACAAAAATTTTTGATTTTATACGTGGATAAAATTAATGAGGTCTAATTTTGTTTTTAATTTATGCTAATTATCAAATTAAATAGATTAAAAACAAAATTAGACATATACTAATAGAAATAAATATTTTCTTACTAGAGCATATACCTATCTATACTATTATATTAAAGCTGAAACATTGAAAGTTTTAAAAGTTTTGCTTTTCGGTTTGGTTATCCTATTTATTAGAATAAATAATAACATAATATAATTAACTAAAACATAAATCTTTTAATCATTTAATTTTAGTTTAAAATGTTATCCTTTATAAACAATTAAAAACATAAATAAAACCATATCTTTTAATCATCAATATTTCTATCTAACTAAAACCACATGTTACCTTCTATCTAATTAAAACAAGGTAACTTTAAAACTAATATTGCAATCAAAACCTAAATCATATCATCATATCTTTTAATCATTAATATTTTTATCTAATTCAAACACGTTACCTTCTATCTAATTATGACACGTTACTTTTTTTTTTTTAATAATTAGACTTATATGTCTTACAAAATGAGTATATGTTCTAACAAATCTCGGGACTTAATTAACATATTAACATATATATCTGAAAATGTTGCACCATATCTTTCAACCATTAATAAACACCTAAAAACATGAATCATACCAAATCTTTTAATCATTAATATTTCATTTCTAATGAAAACATGTTACCTTCTAATTTAAAACTAATCTTGCAATCATTAATATATATCCAAAAATATCATACCATATCTTTCAATTATTAAAAATATATTAAAAATCAGTATACATTATTTATAATAGGAAAACATAAGTATAATCCTTAAACATAAATATATTAAATTATATTAAATTAAAATTAAAAAAAAAATTATTGAAAACATTGTTTATATAAAAATAAAATATAAATTTTAATAAATTTATAAAATATTAAAAGAAACTCGTGCATCGCACGGGTTACAAACTAGTACTATTATATTAAAGCCGAAAGATTGAAAGTTTGTCGATTTGGTTATCCTAATTATTAAAATAAATAATGACATAATTATATCCTTATATATAATAAGCGTAAGAGGGATCTTATCCATAATTTTGGTTTGGTCACTGTATCGCCAAAATAATCTCAACCGTCGAATATAATATTTTTAAAAATAGACGATCAAGATAATATCATATTAAAAAGAAAATTATAATCTAAAAAGGATATAATTAAAAAGGTTGTATTAGAATCGAGTTTTAAAAAGAAGTTATAATCTGAAAAGGATATAAAAGATTGATTAGAACTGAATTTTATTTATTTATTTATTAATATTAAAAAAGTTTCATATTTACTATTTAGGCTCTATCTCGAGATATAGAAATCAAATATGGATGCTTTTACAATCCACACGAAACTCATAAAATTATCTTTAATTTAGTGATGATTTAACAATTACTATCCAAATGAAAACACTCAGAATCTCAAGAGAAAATATAATTACGATTTTTTACATTAATCCTATTTAGTGTAGAATACCTACATTAATAATCCTAATCAATATAGAAAACCTAATTATATATGATTTAAATCATTGACAAGCACTTTTTCGTATTGCAATATAAATACACTTTTTAGTTTACATGTTAAAATATTAAATATTTTTTATGCTAGATCCAACGTTTTTTTATCTATTTATTTTAAGATCTAACAGTTCTTATTTATTTTATCGTAATGAGGACCAGACTACTAACTACCAAAGTTTTGGACAAAATCCCTTCTACACATATTATTAAAACTGTATTTGGTTGTTAGTACAACTATCTTCAAATAATAAGAAGGTTATTTTGATAATCAAAACAAAATATAAGTATATTTCCAAAATAGAATAGAATTTTCAATATAAAAAATCATCAATTTCATCTGTCTTTTGTTTCTTGGTAGTTTTAATTGGAGAAAATTATTAAATCATCACTAAATTAAAAATTATTTTATTAATTTCACGTAGGCTGTAAAATCATCCAAATCAAGTTTTAAGAATTCAAGATAAAATACATAATAAATTGAACGTGTAATCTTATATATATATCAATTTCATAACAACAATTTGATATTTAAACTAATAACAAATAATAATAAAAATAATAATATAATAAATATTAGAAAAAGAGTGGCGCGTTGCACGGGTTATAAGCTAGTATAATTAATGGTAATTAGCCATTGCCATTTTCACATTTACTTTTAGTTTAATATATTACCATTTATATAACATATTTTCAAATCATTAATATTTCCTTTCTAATTAAAAAATGTTACCTTTTTTATTTAAAAATAATCTTACAATCATTAATATATACCTCAATGTTGGGTTTCATGCAATCAAACGCAGCGGAAAAAACGTGAAAAATAAAATAAAACTGAAACCCACCGCAAGGATCCATGCGAGAATTGTATATTTAATTCGTAGTGTCAGAAATCAGTACCTTAAAAAGCTTTCCGATGTCTGAGAGTGAAGAAAGGATTATTCGATCACCACGTATCCCGCACGAGCGATGTACGTCTCTATGGTATCCACACGAACGCTTTCTTGAAAGGAATTGCAGTGTACTAGCACCAAGAAATCGAATCTTCTCCTCTCTTTGTCTCTCCTCTTTTGCTGTTAGGGTTTAGTGTTTTTAAAATAATAAAAACGTAAATCACTAGCAGCCCCAAGAGAGAGTTATATATGTGGAGATAAAAACGAATTTTAACTCTAATCTCTTTAGAGTTTATATCAATCCAAATTCTAATCATTCTCATCTTATTAAGTTTTACTTAATAAGCAAGCTACTGAATTTCTGGATTATTAATAATTCGAATTTAGTTTCTTTAATTAATCAAGTCAATACTTAATTAATTAATTAACAATTCGATTTATCATCTTAATTTAAATCCGATTATTTAAATTAAATGATCCTTCAAGCGCTCTTGTGTGTGACCCTATAGGTTATTATTATATTGGCAACAATTTTATTTAATAAATAAAATCGTAAATAATGAGCGGTATCTAGTAATACATCATTGTTACCCAAATAATAATAATGAAATCGGTGAATCGATTTCGCCTTTCGTGAATAATGTTCTATGTAATATAATCCCTTTAACCATGATATTATAGATTAAATTGGAGGCATGGAATGTGTCATCCTCGTCATAATTTAATCTTTATTTTCTTGATTGATGAGTAGACTATTCAAACAAATCAATATTTGAGCACGGCCATGCATTTCATAGTCTCACTCAAACAAGAGGCCAATAATATCACTCCTATATATTTATATATTAAGGAGGGTTAAATTCCATCTAGATCATTCACATTTCTCATACGATTCATAATATACCCAAGACCACCTTTATCATTATCCGATTAAAGATAACTTTTGATAGAATCAAAATATATTAATTTTCGTATAGAAATGTAATGACTTCAGGTCTAAGAATCATTACATCATTATCACATTGAGATTCATAATGACACATTTATTCATTCCATGTTAAATCTCATAGTGGGTCTATCCAGTACATCGTACTTGTAACACCCCTAGATCCGGGGTCAACGATCCAGGTTACGCCAATCTAGATTCCAATTTTATCAATTACCATCCCTGATTATTAACCATCTTACTAATTTATATTCCACGTTGGCAGTGACCCCTAGATAAATAATATCCATTATAGGTTATAAGCTCAGAGCGAAAGCAGGACATTACTTAAGGTACTGGGTACAGACCAAAGTTAAAAGTTATTACAAACCAAATGTTTCGTCTTAGAAAAGGTTGATAATCCATCAAAAACTACTACCTGAGGTGATAGTGTGAGCAGGATAGTATTCTGGTTTCCAAAAGTTTACACAAGTCATACTTGTACAAAAACCTAACCAGTCTAAGTTGGCAACATATCCTACTAAGTCTTCTCACCTGAGGCAGGGGCATCCGGGGTCCGAACAACCTACGGAACATCTGCGCATTTCCCACGCGCTTCCTGGCGGTCTGGTGTGTCCTTGCCATGACTACCTGTTGTTGTTGGTGATATATATATAGGAAACAAGTGTGAGCATAAGCTCAGCAAAATAATAATAATAATAGTACTGTAAAAATTGCCTTTCGTTTGAAAACATGAGTAATATCATATAAACTTTATCTTTCAACCATAGTAACTTTCCCTGAGTTATTTTTAAAACAGATGGTTCGGATTTCCAAAATCTTGCACGATGAGTTCAACACTGACTACGCTATCGGTACCAGTGCACCTGGGCCCTCAGTACAGTGTAGCAGCACAATTCCAATTGGAAAGATGGGACTATACCGGATAACCACGGTACAAGGTGACCAGCCTCTGTACAGCAAAATAATTAACACTTCGCTACTAGTAGACGGGTGACGTACCTACTATGGAGGCCATGGCCCGACCATCTATGGGTCTTATAATTGACTTGCCTACTGGCAAGTTTCTTCATCCAGTACATATACCTTGATGGACAGGCCACCTGCCAGCTCTTACACTTCGGTATATGCACTTCCAGGATGGGCCTGCAACCCACGAGTCGCTTCCCATCCAAAATAACATCCAGTCCCGGAGCCATTAACTAACTTTGATACCTTTTTAAAACTGCGACACTTCCGAAAGAAAACATGGAAGTATGTTCATCCCACAAGTTGACCTCTGTCAACTGATTTTCTCTACTCAGGGAATTCTTTTTAAATCAACTTGGGAGTTGTTCGGAGTTTTCTTAAGAATTTCTAAAACCTGACTCCCCTTGATAAGGCAGAGTCACCTCTTCAGTTGTAGCGAAGGGAGAAAATATTTTTAGTAGCTCCCAAAGCCTTGGATTCTCAAGTTTTGATAAGTTCGCGAGCCGTTGGGGTGGTATTTACGAGGTATGGGTAATTATAAAAATATTTGAGAACCCCTGATATTTTTCTAAAGGTCAGAAAATATTTAAAATAATTTTTAAATAATTTTTAATAGTTTTAAATAACTAATAAATAATTAATTATTAAATAAATAAATAATTAATCATTAATTAAATAATTAAATAAATTAACTTTAAATGAATATTTAAAAAAAATATTCATTCTTAATAAATAAATATTCCTAAGTAATGTTTATTTAAGAATAAAATAATTCCGATATTCATAGATTTTTAAATCATCGGAACATAAGCGTTTCTTGAAAATATACGCCTCCGGGGTTACCGGGTATTGATAAATACTCCGACTCCCAATTTATAACGAAAGTACTTACGCTCTACCCGAGCCTTAACATCACTATACATATACGCATAAAAAATTCACAAGTACTTTCAGAATCAAACATGCATGTATAAGCTTCTTCGCAAAACAGTAATATTTAAGACAGTATATGCATTTATATCACAACAACAACAGTTTTAAAGCATACTTAAAGTTTGGTATAGAAAACTTGCATAGGCAGAATTAGAATATAATATTTTGAAAACAAAACTTAGGGTTGGAAAACTTGCCTGACGGGGTCTGTAAAGTGGGCGCGTACATGCTAGGGTGACGATCTATAAATAACAGGGAAACACTAGGGTTAGTTTCGTATTCGAACCATTTAACCTACGTTCTTATAACAAAACTAAATTCCTTAAGGACACTTAGTGTTCGTATTGTACTTATACGTTTATGGAGACGTCCCTTGACCGAATTAAAATTACCAATTTTATTCCGGTCGAGTTTCGAGTACGTTTGATTTTATCCGCTCGTCCCCTAAAAGCATTTATCATTCGCGCAACTCTTATACGAACATTTTTATAAAATTGTAAAATTTGACTTTTGCCTCAATTCTTTTTGGACAGATTTCTCCACTTCAAGACCTATCTGTATAAAATTTTTCATAATACTTCCAATTTTACAAGATCTTCAACCAAGACCCAAAAGAATGCTCTTTTCTGCAGGGGTTTTACTTGCGTAGTTCCGACTCCACGATTTTTAATAAATCGAAAACTTTACATTTTGACTTGATTCCTTTTGGACCATCTTCCTTACTGTAAGAAATAGTGTCACAAAATTTTTTATAATACTTCTCAAATTTTAAGGGGTCCAAAAGTTGTTCACAAGTGAGTCAAAACGTAGCAGTTTTGTCCAGGACCCCTCTCTACTAACTTGGCCATAATTTCCAAACCATAAATCTCCTCAAGGTGTTCTTTATATGCCTACAATCTATGGGATAAGATCTACACTGTCAAGGGCAGTGGTTTTTAAGTCCAGTATATGCTTTTTCCGGAAATCTCATTCAAAGTAGCACTAATGTCAATCAAGCATTATAACAACTATACATTGCATATTCTCTAGTTTCCAACCATCAATCCATATATAACAACTCAAGACTTCACTCAAAACTCTTTATACATGTTATATACAGTAGGTTATCTCAAGAGCTCAAACCCATATCAAGAATATCAATATCGTTTAACCACAAAATCATGTACACATGTTATAACACAATCTTACGCTATACATGATCTTCCCTCAAAACTCAAGCAACTAACACTCTTAAAATCAAAGATTGGTTAAGAACCTTACCTTTATTGGTACTTAAGATCACTATGAAGAACTTGTATGACTTGGTGGAGGATTGATCTTAACTTTAAACACTTGAAACCTTAAGACAAAATCAAGAAGAAGAAAAGTTATTATTTGGTACTATTCCCTTAGCAACTTCTCCGATTTTTTTCACTACTCAAAACATCTTTAAAAATTCTGAAATTTTGAACGTACCTCCTATTGAGTGTGAAGAATATCTGTGATTTGTCTTGGAATTTATGAGTGACTGGAGGTTGGAGCAAAGATTTTCCAAGTGACCATGTTTCTTGAAAAAAAGGTGCAGTTTGGAAAAAGGAGGAGAGCTTTTTGGCTTGCTTTTGCTTGAGGGAAATGTGATATGAAGTTGTAGTATAATTTGTATGTTGTTTTGCCTTTTAAGATCAGCCGTGCAACCACTCCAAGCCTAAAGTCCAAGCAACTATTTCACTTTTTGAATTTGTTAGCCTTATTCCATGAAACATGGAACTTGTCTTAAAATTTTAGTTTGGTTTCTTTTTTTGCTCGGTTTGGTTAATTCTAAGTATATGGTTTGCATGGACTATTGACTTGCCACCTTGCATGGTTTTCAAGTACTTTGTTTATTACTCCATTAACCTATATCCTTTGATTCATTATTCGCTCGGAGTTCGATATCAAAACGATTCCGTAAATTGACGTCTTACCGAAAGTACCTTTAATTCTTAACATTTTTAATTATATCTTAAATTCCATATTAGAGGTTTTATATTGCTTCGGGATTTTCTTATTCCTTGATATCTCATAATTTACGAAACAATTCGTAAAAGGTAAAATATTCGAATTCTGACGACTTTAACATACACTCATTTCACTTATATAATCTTAATATGGGATTAAAATCCTCAAATTTCCATTACATACTAGTGGGTAGGATTTGTTTTTCTTACATACTGGAATTACTATTCATCCGGGTCTTTCTACAGTGGTACAAAAATCAGGGTTATTACAGTACTCATACATGTACCTATGCACTGACTTTATTATCACTATACTTATGATCAATGAGAAGTGATCATCTGTGACGCCCCCCGATCCGGGGTCGGAGATCTAGGCGCTCACGGTCCATTTTCCATTAATAACATACCTGTTCTTGCACATAATATATAAAACAGCTATCGACCCCACAATAAAACTCACACCGCACACACACACACACACAGGTTAGAGTCTCAGAAACGCCATACACTTGATTAAGCAAAAGTAAAAGTTTCAGAGTTATTACAGACCGAATTAAATAGCATTTATGCTACCAGCAACGCTTCGATATGAAGCGGAGTTGGCGGATTGAATGTTTGTTACGGTACACTGCCTTGCACAGGTCATACTTATAAATAAAACGTACTAACAAAAGTTGCCAACCAATCCGGCTAATGGGGCATACCGGTGGAATCTCAACTGCTGCCTCGGGCCTAGTCACCTGCTTTCGGGCAGTCTGTCTGGGTCTTGCCATTTCTCTTAGCTGTTGTGTTTGTAAATTTGAAAACAAGCAAGAGTGAGCAACTATAGCTCAGCAAGAAATATATGTATAAGGTAAGCAATATAACATTACATATGTTTAGCAGTTATTAAACTCGTTTGTATCAATCAGTTATAAAATCACTTGTCATTGTTGATAAATTTCGAAGGTGCACCAATAAGTGCCCTTGTTTTCAAAATAAACTTGCAGTTCTAGATACTGCATAGAGTCAACATCTTTCTCATCAAAATAGAACACTATCAGCAACTTGGCACATAAGCCTAAGAAGCAATGTCAGAGCATTTTCCAAGGTGGAGGAATGGGACTTAGAGAAAACTTAAAACCTGACAGGATTGACGATGATCAGTCGCCACATCCAAGTCCAATAATCCGCGGGTCTTCTCTACCGGTAGAAGGATAGAAACTACATCCGTAACTATCCCCGGGTGAAAACTACATCCGTAATCACCCTCGATGAAAACTACATCCGTAATCATCCTTCGGCAACACCTGGGCCGGAATAATAATTGATGGACCGCCTGGCTTACGGCCGCTTACACATCCCGGGAATCGTTCGTCAACGGTTCCCACACCTGCCAGAGTCCCTTTTTCTTTTTCTTTTAAAAACTTGATTTTGATTGAAAACTGAGTAATTGAGGTCCGACATCAGTCGACCGATGATTCTTGAAATCATACAAGAAGCAAACCTGACCGGGGTTTTCGAAAATGTTTTGAGTTCGAAAGAGTTCGAGTTTGAAAATATAAAAGGTATCTTGGATTAGCTTTGTCTTTAAAATAATGAACAATAATTACTAAATGGTATTTGAAGATTTAATATTAATAATTAATAAAATAATAATTAAATTAAATTAGCTTTTAATCCAAGATAGGTATTTTTGAGTATTTATGATTATATAAACATAATTACTTAAGTATACGATACTTCCCGAATGACCCTTCGGGTTTTCGCAATTTAATTGCGATATAATAATATACCGCTCCCCGATCAATAGTATATATGGACCGCTACGACCTCTATTGCTAGAGTCGTTGTCCGAAGAAAACATTTCATTCTAAGTTCAAGGGGTGCAAACATATATGTGCTTATACATCTCAATTTCATCATTACTTCAATAAGCATAAACATTTGATACGATTGAAAACTACAAACACAACAGTGAAAGTCCTTATATATGTAAGTTTTGAAAAGTAAACTTGCCTTGGTGAGGTTGGGGTGGTCGAGCTTGCGGAGTGGAACGATCTATACATAATCAATAGCCGATCGTTAGTTCCTTAACAATATCTCTTTTAATTGCAAGGTTTTAGGGGGTACAAAATTAACTTAATGACTTCATCTTATGACCCTCTAGCCCCACTATAGGTTCATGTCATCACTCGATTACGCTCGTCACTTATTCGACTTAATTTGGTTACCATATCCGAATCATATTCATTACCCCTTAACTCACACTCCACTTACGACTTTTTCCCTTGCGCGAATTTTACTCTAACATTTTTATAAAATTGAAAAATACATATTATAATCCAATTCTTTTTGGGTACCCTTCACCACTGCATTTACTAGCTCCTCTAAATTTTCCATGATCATACATAAATTTTTAGGGGTTTAAACAAGGTTCACAAGGGGACCATTTAGTGCAGTCCGGATTCCAGAAACACATTTCACTTCTCAGGCCATAAATCAAAATCTATACATCACCTAGTCATGAACCTTATATTTCTGGAAACTACATTCAAATACATTTCCAACAATATATATTAGGACTTCAGGGGACAAGATTTAGGGGTTCAAAACTCTCCTATAAGACAGTACAAGTTCCTGGAAAAATACTCAGCATGCTTTTACCACTTAACCAACCTAGAATCTTATATAAACACCACAACCATCATCTAAACCACCAAGATCATACTCTATAACATACATGGAGTTACATACACTAACCACAAGCTTAAAAATCACAACCACAACATTTAAACTCAAGATCTACATCATCCATAACTTATATGTCTAAGATTTACACTAATATCCATGGATCTAACATTAAACATCACAAATACTACATGGCCAAGAGGGGTTAGGGTTTTTACACCTTCTTGAGTATCTAGGAGCCTTGGGTATGCCTTACAAGTCTCAAGAACACCTTGGATGAGCTCCTACAATCCTTACAACTCAAGATCTAAATGAAAACTCAACATTGTTACTATTCATCAAAACTTCAACAATTAATAACTTGAAAACTAATGGATGAAAAGGGTTGAAATTCATAGTATACCTTCCTTATGTGATGTAGAGTACCTAGGATTTTTGTCTTGAATTAAGAGTGAAGAGAAGTGGAAGAAAAGAATTTTTCTTCCCCTTCTTTCTACCTTGGCCGAGAGCAACAATGGCTAGGGGGAGAGAGAGTTTTTGTTTTGCTTTTGGTGTTGGTTGAAATAAAGTAAGGTGTGTTTGTATTATGTATTAGGTGTATGTATATGTATCACATGTTGCAAGTCTAGTGTCTAGACCACCATACCTCCTTGTCTCCTTGGACAATGTTCCAACTAGTTACTATTCCTCTTGCTATCTTTGCATTGCTAGTTTGTTTTTCCTAACTACTTAGTTGCATGGGACTTGCATGCAATATCTTTCCTTGTATCATTATTCTTCCACCAATGCTTGTCACTTAATCTTTAATTCGTATCGTATCTTAATTAATTCCTCGTAATAATATTTTGTCGCGTAGAGATTTTCCCTTGTAATTCCTTAAGTACTTAATTGTGTAAATTCCTCGAATATCCATAACTCCTCGTCATAATTCCTAATAAATCTTTTAATACTCCAATAACTCTCAAGTCCCAAGTTTTATAAATCTTACTAACAATAAGACTCTTGCCTTCAACAACCTTCACTTTATCTTACATGGTGAATGTAACAACATAATTTCTCAGACAATCAATTCCATTAAACAACAGGGATGACTAGAAAGGTTCCAAATTGACAATGTCATATGATATTATATAAAAGAAAATATTACAAAAATTAGGGTTCTTACAGCCTCCCCTCCTTAAAAGGATTCCGTCCAGGAATCTGGTTGAAAACAGTTGGGGGTGCTTTTCACGCATCGTGCTCTCTAGTTCCCATGTTGATTCTTCTACATTCTGGTTCCTCCACAAAACTCTCACTAGTTTGACAACCTTGTTCCTCAGCACCTGTTCTTTTCTATCCATGATTTCTACGGGTTGCTCCACATAGGTTAAGTCTGGTTGCAGATCCACTTGATCATATTCGATCACGTGTCGGAAGTCGGTATGGTAGGGTCGTAGCATGGACACATGGAACACATTATATACTTGCTGCAAGCTTGGGGGTAAAGCCAATTCATAGGCTAACTTTCCAACTCGTCTCAAAATCTCAAAAGGTCCAATAAATCTTGGGCTTAGCTTCCCTTTCTTACCAAATCTCATCAATTCCCTTCCACGGTGATACCTTTAACATCACAAATTCTCCTACCTCATATTCTTTGTCCTTGCGGGTCTGGTCCGCATACTTCTTCTGTCTGTCCTGGGTCGCTACCAGCCATCCTCTTATGAGTTCGATAGTTTCTCTTGTCTGTTGGACCAGTTCAGGCCCTAAAATCTTCCGCTCTCCAACTTCTTCCCAACATAAGGGAGATCGACATCTTCGTCCGTATAAAGCTTCATATGGGGGCATCCCTATACTCGCATAATTACTGTTGTTGTAGGAAAATTCGATCAACGGCAAGTGGTCATCCCAACTTCCCTTGAAATCTATGGCACATACTCTCAACATGTCCTCTATGGTCTGGATGGTTCTCTCACTCTGTCCGTCTGATTGGGGGTGGTATGCAGTACTCATGTTTAACTTGGTTCCCACACAATCCTGAAAACTCCTCCAGAACCTGGAGTTGAACCTTGGGTC
This sequence comes from Saposhnikovia divaricata, assembly GCA_036435485.1. Classification (NCBI taxonomy): domain Eukaryota; kingdom Viridiplantae; phylum Streptophyta; class Magnoliopsida; order Apiales; family Apiaceae; genus Saposhnikovia; species Saposhnikovia divaricata. Next base: position 23,049,975 of record JAZHRN010000131.1, read on the forward strand.
TCTATCAGATACAATGCTCACAGTAACCCCATGCCTTACCACGATCTCCTTTAAGTAAATATCCACCAGCTTGTCGACAGTGTATCTCTCGTTGATTGGAAGAAAATGTGCTGACTTGGTCAATCTATCGATAATTACCCAAATGGCGTCATGATTAGTCTTGGTCCTTGGTAGTCCGACCACAAAGTCCATCGCAATATGCTCCCACTTCCACTCGGGTATCTCTAAGGGTTGCAACAATCCACTGGGCCTCTGGTGTTCGGCCTTTACTCTTTGAAATGTCAAGCATTTACTTACCCACTCTGCCACGTCCTTCTTCATATTTGGCCACCAATAGTATTCCCTCGGATCTCTATACATCTTAGTGCCTCCAGGGTGAATTGAGTACCTTGAACTATGAGCCTCTTGCAAAATCTCGTCTTTTAATTCCTGAACGTTTGGGATCCATATCCTAGATGCGTACCTCATAACTCCATTCCCGTCCTTTTCACACCTAATTTCCTTGCCAGTCAAAATTTTCTCCATCGAATTCTTTTCTTCTTCTATCTTCTTTTCCTGGCATAACTTAATCTTTTCCAATAGCGGTGGTTGGACTCTTATTTCCATTAGACTCTCTTGTCCAATTCTTGATAACCTCACTTCAATCTCCAATTTCTCGAGGTCCTTGATCAATTCATCCACTGACGTTATTATCTTGAGTTTCTCCTGTCGGCTAAGTGCATCGGCCACCACGTTGGCCTTCCCTGGGTGATAATGAATCTCACAATCATAATCCTTGATTAGCTCTAACCATCTCATCTGCCTCATGTTTAGCTCTTTCTGAGTGAATATGTATTTTAAGCTCTTGTGATCCGTGTAGATTTCACACTTTTCTCCGTAAAGATAATGCCTCCAGATCTTCAAAGCGAAAACTATCGCCGCTAATTCCAAATCATGGGTGGGGTATCTTATCTCGTACTCCTTAAGTTGTCTGGATGCATAAGCAATCACTTTACCGTGCTGCATAAGCACACACCCTAAACCTTTATGGGATGCGTCGCTATAAATCACAAAATCTCCCTTATCATCAGGTAGGGCTAGTACTGGTGCTGTCACCAACCTCTTTTTCAACTCTTGGAAGCTCTCTTCGCATTTTTCAGTCCACACAAACTTCTCGGTCTTGCGAGTTAGTCGGGTCAAAGGGGCTGCTATCTTGGCAAAGTCTTGGACAAACCTTCTATAGTAGCCAGCAAATCCTATAAAACTTCTCACCTCCGTCGGAGTGGTTGGTCTCTCCCAATTTGATATAGCCTCTATTTTGGTTGGGTCCACTAGAATGCCTTGTTCGCTAATCACATGCCCTAAAAACTGAACTTCCTGCAACCAAAATTCACACTTCGAGAACTTAGCGTACAACTTTTCTTCTCTCAATGCTCCCAATACAATCCTCAAGTGTTCTGCATGTTCCTCCTTCGTCTTGGAATAAACCAAGATGTCATCGATGAGGAATATAACACACTTGTCCAAGTACTTCTTGAAGACTCGATTCATTAAGTCCATGAAAGCTGCAGGGGCATTCGTTAACCCAAATGACATCACTAGGAACTCATAATGTCCGTACCGGGTGCAAAAGGCCGTCTTTTCTATATCTTCTGGCTTAATCCTTAACTGGTGGTACCCGGTCCTCAAATCGATTTTAGAAAAATAAACTGCGTCCTTTAGTTGATCAAACAGGTCATCTATTTTGGGTAAGGGATATTTATTCTTTATTGTCACCTTTTTCAACTCTCTGTAGTCTATACACAATCTCATACTACCATCCTTCTTTTTCACGAATAACACCGGGGCTCCCCACGGTGACACACTAGGTCTTATCATCCCTTTATCCAACAACTCTTGTAATTGAGTGGCTAGCTCTTTCATCTCTACTGGGGCTAGCCGATAAGGGGCTTTCGAAATTGGGGCCGTACCCGGAACTAAGTCTATAGCGAACTCGATGTCTCTATCAGGTGGTAGTCCGGGAAGATCATCCGGAAATACGTCCGCGAACTCATTAACGATAGGGATTTCCTGTAGGTTTGGTGCCTCCTTCTTGGTATCCTTCACATAGGCTAAATAGGCTTCGCATCCTTTACGTAACAGCTTCTTAGCTTGAATCATAGTCAGGAACTTTTGGTTTTGCCGTTTTCCACTAAACACTACTTCCTCGTCCCCTGGCAGTTTCTAACTTACTTTCTTCTTTACACAATCAATCCGGGCTCCGTGGGTTGTTAACCAATCTATACCTACTATTACGTCAAACTCTCCTAGTTTAAAAGGTATTAAATCTACCCGAAAGTGTCGCCCTTCTATTTCTAGGTCACAACCTGGACATACTTGGCTAACAAGGATAATTTCATGATTAGCTATCTCTACTTGCAGTCTGTCCTTCAATGGTTCAGCCTTAAGGCCTAACTGACATACAAAATCTAGAGATATGAAAGACTTGGTAGCTCCCGAATCAAATAAAACATTTGCCTTAACTGAGTTGAGTAGTAGGGTACCTGCAATCACATCCGTGTTCCTCACGGCATCTTGCACCGTCATGTTAAAGGTTCTTGCAGTAGGGGCCTTGTTAGAAGCAGTTCCACTCACTCTTGATGCAGCTGGCCCAGAGGACATAAATTCCCTCATTCGATGCCCTGGTTTCCCACACTTGAAGCAATTACCTCCGGCACTGGTGTTGTTACTAGTTCCTCGACAGGCGTTAGCATAATGTCCTGTCAGCCCACACTTGAAGCACTTCACATCCTGTAGATTACACACGCCCGCATGTTTCCTTCCACACTTATTGCAATCCGGGGGTAGGGCTCGGGATGGAGTAGAGTAAGACGATCCCTGTGGTCGGCCGCTCTGGCCCACAATCCAACTTTCAGCTCTCTTGGTTCCAAAGTTTCTGCTGGGTTGGGACATCGTCCCTCGCTTAAATTTGCTCGGAAAGCTCCCACCCGCAGAATTTCCCTTCCGACTCTCAAACTTCCTCTTCTTTCCTTCCCTCTCCTTCTGCATCTGTTCACTCCCAGCCTCGACAATTGATCCTTTCTGTACCATGGTGGCATAGTCTGTCAGCTCAAGAACCACCACACGATTCTGAATCCATTGCTTTAGCCCCAATTGAAACCTTCGGGCCCTCTTTGCCTCAGAGTTCACATATTCCGGCACAAACCTCGACAGCTCAGTAAATTTGGCCTCATACTCGGCCACCGTCATGTTACCTTGCTTTAGTTCCAAAAACTTCAGCTCCATTTGTGTCTCCATGAACCTAGGAAAGTACTTTTCCAAGAACAGCTCGCTAAACCTCTCCCAGGTCACCACACCTCTTCCTTCCAAATTTCTCTTAGCTTCCCACCAATAGTTTGCCTCACCCTTCAGGAGATAGGTGGCGAAAACAGTCTTCTGCTCCTCAGCGATACCTAGTATCTCGAAAGATTTTTCCATTTCCTTCAGCCAGGCTCTTGCCTCGACCGGATCTGCAGTTCCTTTAAATTCTGGGGGTTTCAGGGATTTGAAGTTCCGGAAAGCATTTGCATTAGCATTGCTGGGTGGTTGCTGAACCGGGGGACGGTCCAAGTTCTGCCTAAGTAGTTCCATGAACTGTTCCATAGGGCCTCCCCTTGGATGTTCCACCTCTCGGGTGTCATCACCAGCTTCTTCTTCGTTATACTCCGAGTCATCAAACAAGTTATGATCGTTGCCCTCATCCTCACTCAGGTTCACATTCTCCCCTTCATGGTTCTGGTGGCCTCCGGTCCCATGGTGGCTACCTTGGCCTTCAGAACTGATCGGGTGAGCTCGAGTGTTCATTCTTCTATGTGGCATGATTCTGATAATGAAACAAGAAATGGGTTAGGGTTTTCTAATTACCTGACAGCGTTTACACGGGTCAAGAACGTATCGTTCCTCCTCATTGGGGTGGAAGTTGCAAAAGTTTTAATAACCCGATGTTGGAAATAAAACATCAAAACATTTTTGGGAAAAATCTCTATGGGTGCGAAAACATTTGCAAGAGTTTTCAAGATTTCAAAACCTCAAAATTTTTTTTTTTTGAAAAAATTTATTTTAAAATTTGTAGGAACATTTTGGGAATTTGTAGAGAACAATTTGAAATCGCAAATCGTAAATTTGAAACAGCATGGTTGCATTTGTGGCTTGTAGCAATTGTATATTCACAGTTGTATATCAAAACAGTAAAGCATGGCATCGGAAAGTAAGGCAGTTGAGACAATATCAAGGAAACTGAAACTAAATAAGTACGATACAAGAGTTATCACAAAGTTTGGATGTTAGAGCCTAATACATAGTTCCGATGTCAAAGTCTAACAAAAGTGGAACAATAACAAGTACATCATCTGAATAGTCAGGGCTACACAAAAGTAGGGCTACATCCGTACATACTATCCGAAGACACATCTACATATCTGTAGGTCAGTCTACTCATCCACTAGTCAGAAAGGATACCACTGCACAAGTCAACAATCCCGCAAAATCGACACACTAATGTCATCTGAACCTAGAGGACTGAGCTATCCGTAACACATCATGGGGCCGCACCGCGACGGAGCAAAGCCCTCACTCGGGAAAATGCACGACGCACAACACGCCTAGCATCCCTAGCCTGGATCACTCCGCCCCCGCGGATCCTTAAACCAAGAATCCTCGCGCGACTCCTCCTCTCAATCCTATGGAGTCGAGCCCTAGTTCTCCTAGCAACAGCAGTCCTCATCTCAGCCTGAATCCTCAATCGCGCCTCGCGCTCCTCCACTAGTGCCCGCCTCGCTTCATTAAGTCTGGCCTCTGCAGAAAGTAGGTCTCGGGTCAGGAACTGCACCACGTAGGCGTGCTCAGTGCCCGACACTGGGGGTAGGTCCATCGGCAGGGGTGGTATGACAGGAACAGAAGCAGGTGCAAAAGCAGTAGCAGGAGCAGGAGCAGGGGTAGGGTCAAGCTCCTCCTCGCCAGAAGTATCATCCTCGGAGTCACCGTCCGATGAAACAGGGCTCGATGACTGCGGAGAAGGTTGGGGTGACACAACACGGCTCTCACCGGATCTCACACTCTCCTCGTCAGTAGCTACAGGAGAGGGGGTAACAGGCTCAGGCTCAGGCTCAAAGGGCTCCTCATCGGGATCCTCATCATCAGTATCTCCTATCAGCGTAATCCAGGGGCCAAGCTCAGGGTCAGCACCCATATCCTCCTCAGGATCCTCGGTATCTCGCATCAGTGCCTCATCATGCTCTCTCTCGAAGGCCTCAGGGTCTGGTATCTCCTCCATCTACACAAGGGAAATAAGGTGGGTCACTAACCATAAAGAAAGGTTTAAGGAGTAGTTCCCTCACGGGCCTTAAAGTCAGGGCTATATCCGATAACCCGACTGCAAACTCGATGAGAGTTCTAAGTATTATTAGGGTTGTTATTAGGGTTATTATTGTTATTATTATTAGGGTTGCTTTCTTAAATTACTATCGTTTCTGAGAACTGTAACCTCGCTCTGATACCATTTCTGTGACGCCCCCCGATCCGGGGTCGGAGATCTAGGCGCTCACGGTCCATTTTCCATTAATAACATACCTGTTCTTGCAAATAATATATAAAACAGCTATCGACCCCACAATAAAACTCACACCGCACACACACACATAGGCTAGAGTCTCAGAAATGCCATACACTTGATTAAGCAAAAGTAAAAGTTTCAGAGTTATTACAGACCGAATTAAATAGCATTTATGCTACCAGCAACGCTTCGATATGAAGCGGAGTTGGCGGCTTGAATGTTTGTTACGGTACACTGCCTTGCACAGGTCATACTTATAAATAAAACGTACTAACAAAAGTTGCCAACCAATCCGGCTAATGGGGCATACCGATGGAATCTCAACTGCTGCCTCGGGCCTAGTCACCTACTTTCGGGCAGTCTGTCTGGGTCTTGCCATTTCTCTTAGCTGTTGTGTTTGTAAATTAGAAAACAAGCAAGAGTGAGCAACTATAGCTCAGCAAGAAATATATGTATAAGGTAAGCAATATAACATTACATATGTTTAGCAGTTATTAAACTCGTTTGTATCAATCCTTTATAAAATCACTTGTCATTGTTGATAAATTTCGAAGGTGCACCAATACGTGCCCTTGTTTTCAAAATAAACTTGCAGTTCTAGATACTGCATAGAGTCAACATCTTTCTCATCAAAATAGAACACTATCAGCAACTTGGCACATAAGCCTAAGAAGCAATGTCAGAGCATTTTCCAAAGTGGAGGAATGGGACTTAAAGAAAACATAAAACCTGACAGGGATTGACGATGATCAGTCGCCACATCCAAGTCCAATAATCCGCGGGTCTTCTCTACCGGTAGAAGGATAGAAACTACATCCGTAGCTATCCCCAGGTGAAAACTACATCCGTAATCACCCTCGATGAAAACTACATCCGTAATCATCCTTCGGCAACACCTGGGCCTGAATAATAATTGATGGACCGCCTGGCTTACAGCCGCTTACACATCCCGGGAATCGTTCGTCAACGGTTCCCACACCAGCCAGAGTCCCTTTTTCTTTTTCTTTTAAAAACTTGATTTTGATTGAAAACTGAGTAATTGAGGTCCGACATCAGTCGACCGATGATTCTTGAAATCATACAAGAAACAAACCTGACCGGGGGTTTTCGAAAATGTTTTGAGTTCGAAAGAGTTCGAGTTTGAAAATATAAAAGGTATCTTGGATTAGTTTTGTCTTTAAAATAATGAACAATAATTACTAAATGGTATTTTAAGATTTAATATTAATAATTAATAAAATAATAATTTAATTAAATTAGCTTTTAATCCAAGATAGGTATTTTTGAGTATTTATGATTATATAAACATAATTACTTAAGTATACGATACTTCCCGAATGACCCTTCGGGTTTTCGCAATTTAATTGCGATATAATAATATACCGCTCCCCGGTCAATAGTATATATGGACCGCTACGACCTCTATTGCTAGAGTCGTTGTCCGAAGAAAACATTTCATTCTAAGTTCAAGGGGTGCAAACATATATGTGCTTATACATCTCAATTTCATCATTACTTCAATAAGCATAAACATTTGATACGATTGAAAACTACAAACACAACAGTGAAAGTCCTTATATATGTAAGTTTTGAAAAGTAAACTTGCCTTGGTGAGGTTGGGGTGGTCGAGCTTGCGGAGTGGAACGATCTATAAATAATCAATAGCCGATCGTTAGTTCCTTAACAATATCTCTTTTAATTGTGAGGTTTTAGGGGGTACAAAATTAACTTAATGACTTCATCTTATGACCCTCTAGCCCCACTATAGGTTCATGTCATCACTCGATTACGCTCGTCACTTATTCGACTTAATTTGGTTACCATATCCGAATCATATTCATTACCCCTTAACTCACACTCCACTTATGACTTTTTCCCTTGCGCGAATTTTACTCTAACATTTTTATAAAATTGAAAAATATATATTTTAATCGAATTCTTTTTGGGTAGCCTTCACCACTGCATTTAATAGCTCCTCTAATTTTTCCATGATCCTACATAAATTTTTAGGGGTTTAAACAAGGTTCACAAGGGGACCATTTAGTGCAGTCCGGATTCCAGAAACACATTTCACTTCTCAGGCCATAACTCAAAATCTATACATCACCTAGTCATGAACCTTATATTTCTGGAAACTAAATTCAAATACCTTTCCAACAATATATATTAGGACTTCAGGGGACAAGATTTAGGGGTTCAAAACCCTCCTACAAGACAGTACAAGTTCCTGGAAAAATACTCAGCATGCTTTTACCACTTAACCAACCAAGAATCTTATATAAACACCACAACCATCATCTAAACCACCAAGATCATACTCTATAACATACATGGAGTTACATACACTGACCACAAGCTTAAAAATCACAACCACAACATTTAAACTCAAGATCTACATCATCCATAACTTATATGTCCAAGATTTACACTAATATCCATGGATCTAACATTAAACATCACAAATACTACATGGCCAAGAGGGGTTAGGGTTTTTACACCTTCTTGAGTATCTAGGAGCCTTGGGTATGCCTTACAAGTCTCAAGAACACCTTGGATGAGCTCCTACAATCCTTACAACTCAAGATCTAAATGAAAACTCAACATTGTTACTATTCATCAAAACTTCAACAATTAATAACTTGAAAACTAATGGATGAAAAGGGTTGGAATTCATAGTATACCTTCCTTATGAGATGTAGAGTACCTAGGATTTTTGCCTTGAATTAAGAGTGAAGAGAAGTGGAAGAAAAGAATTTTTCTTCCCCTTCTTTCTACCTTGGCCGAGAGCAACAATGGCTAGGGGGGAGAGAGAGTTTTTGTTTTGCTTTTGGTGTTGGTTGAAATAAAGTAAGGTGTGTTGGTATTATGTATTAGGTGTATGTATATGTATCACATGTTGCAAGTCTAGTGTCTAGACCACCATACCTCCTTGTCTCCTTGGACAATGTTCCAACTAGTTACTATTCCTCTTGCTATCTTTGCATTGCTAGTTTGTTTTTCCTAACTACTTAGTTGCATGGGACTTGCATGAAATATCTTTCCTTGTATCATTATTCTTCCACCAATGCTTGTCACTCAATCTTTAATTCGTATCGTATCTTAATTAATTCCTCGTAATAATATTTTGTCGCGTAGAGATTTTCCCTTGTAATTCCTTAAGTACTTAATTGTGTAAATTCCTCGAATATCCATAACTCCTCGTCATAATTCCTAATAAATCTTTTAATACTCCAATAACTCTCAAGTCCCAAGTTTTATAAATCTTACTAACAATAAGACTCTTGCCTTCAACAACCTTCACTTTATCTTACATGGTGAATGTAACAACATAATTTCTCAGACAATCAATTCCATTAAACAACAGGGATGACTAGAAAGGTTCCAAATTGACAATGTCATATGATATTATATAAAAGAAAATATTACAAAAATTAGGGTTCTTACATCATCAGTCAATCAACATACTAGTCTCGATGTATTATTATTGTCCCAATAACAATAATACTTGACTAGGGATATTTATGATTATTATACTGTATATTATCTCATATTAATATAGTTCGTATCAATAATCTAGGGACAATTATTATACTAACAATTATATCGCAGTAAATACAAATCATAATAAAACATCAATATAATCAAAATAGAACATAAATGTCAATGACGAAGTTTAAATAAACTGAAATGTATTGCCTCTAGGGTACCTACACTAACACCCAAAATATCATACCATATTTTCAATATACACACCTAAAATATCGTATCTTCCAATCATTATTTCTTTTCTAATTAAAACAGGTTACCTTTTAATTTAAAAGCAATCATAATCTTCCAATCATTAATATTTCTTTTCTAATTGAAACATGTTACCTTTTAATTTAAAACATAATCTTAAAATTATTAATATATACCCAAAAATATCATATCATATCTTTTAATCACTAATAAAAATATATAATAGAAATCTGTATACAACGAATAATTACCGTTAGATTTTTAGCAAAAAAATCAGAACCGTTAGATATGATGATTAGATATTTATATGATTAAGTTACTTTACTAAACATTCAAGATTCGAATTTCGTCAATGACGTATTTAATTTAAAATTTCATAATATAAATTTAAAAACATGCATATCATTAATTAAATTTATATATATTATTTAAATTAAAATTAAAATAATTATTAAAAACAATAATTATATAAAAATATAATTGAAACATAAAATAAATTTATTTCATATAAAAAAAACCCGTGCATCGCACGGGTTATAAGCTAGTATTTATTTTATTTTATTTTATTTTGAATTTAAAGGAAATTTCATTAATCAGAATAATCAGAAAATAATGTCTCCAACAACATTTCTGGAGGAGACAAAAACACATTATAACAATTAACCAAACATGTTACTCTAGCCATAAGGCGAGCCACTTGGTTTTTTTGCTTCTTAACATGACATAGAGAGAGATATGCTCTACTGCTTAACCTTGCTCTACACCACTCAAAAACATGACCAACTTCCGGATAGTACTGAGTGCCTTTGTTGATTGCTTTCACCACCACTTCCGAATCAGATTCTATGGTTACATTACTTAAATTAAGAACCTCAAGCCATTTAAATGCTTCCTGAACCCCAGGGACGGAGGTAAGGGGTGGCATGCGGGGGCAGCCGTCACCCAAAAACCCCGTATAATCTAGTAAAATTCTTGCAAAAATTTAAATATTGATATCTTTAATATTAAATTATTGTAATATTTCATTTTCGCCCCCTCAAATTTATATAAATTTTATGAATATAGTAATAAATTTTGTAATGTTTATCATAATTGGGCAAGTGTTCAATATCAACATTACACATTGGGCACATAATTGTTATGACAACTCCTTTGCTTCTTATTAGATTTCTAACAGGGATAGTGTTATTGCAAAATCTCCATAAAAAAGTTCTGACCTTGTGAGGAACAACGTAACTTCCAAAGCTTATTCCATCATGTCGAGGTAGTAGAATCTGAACTATCCGGAAACTGTGACAACCATAATTGGTACCCCGTTTTCACTGAGTATTCCCCAGTATTGGAAGCCATCCATGCTATTCTATCATTGGCCATGTTTTGTGGTATTCTCATTTGAAGTATCAACTGAACATCATCATCGTGAAAATCTCGTTGTACCTTATGCACGTCCCATTCTTTGTTTTGAGGACGGAAGTAACAACTAACACCCTCGTTTCTGATGCCATTCAAATGACTATACTCCACACAATAATCACTTTTGCCTCTTAACCAAGGATCTTGGAATATATTAATATCCAGTATCCAACGAAAACCCTTTCTCAACTGTTCTTTGGCTTCCCAAATTTCATTCCACACGAAGCTTGACCCTGATCCTTTAACTGCATTGAGAATATGATTATTTGAAAAATATCGGGCTTTAAAGAGACGAGCCACTAGTGAGCTTGGGTTGTTGCAAATCCTCCACACTTGCTTCCCTAACAAAGCCAGATTAAACCCATGTAAATCTCGGAATCCCAGACCCCCTTGCATTTTCCTCTCGCCATTTTGTTCCAGCCAAACCATCGAATTCCTTTTGCATTATTTCCACCTTGCATATATATTATTTATATTGTATATTGTAAAGTAGTAGCCGAAGTTTTCCATCATAACATTTTGGTGATCGAAATTTAAAAACTTTAATATGATGCCCTTAATCATTTCTTAAAGAATAAAAAATAATATACGACTAATTATTCCAAATATTGAATTTCGATCACCAAAATATTAAAATGAATAAAATTAAATCATAATTATTATTTTTATTTATATAACAAATTTGTTATCTTCGGATTTAGATATTATCGGATAAAAATGTTCCTCTATTTTTATTAATATCTAAAATTGTCGGATATAAATATAAATAATATCCAATTTATTTGAGATACAAATAATATGGATTTTATTTCAGATACGGACATTAAAAGTTTAAATGTATATTGACTTTTTTTTGGCATCGCTCGAACCGTTTATAATAAGAAACGTATTTATACAAACACACATAAAAACGTCGATATTATCCATTATGGATCAACCGTAAAATACGTCTCGATACATAAATATATTAAATTATCAAAAATCAATAATTATCAAAAAATTAAAAGCATGAATACAAAATAATGAGAACAAATATATATATATATATATTTAATAAAATATTATTAAAGACTAACACTATCAACATAGATTAACAATATCCACATTTTTTTTATTTGGGTAAGTACAATATTTTTTTTAATGTTGGAAATACCACATTTGCCTATAAATTACCTTTGTGTTGTATGCCAGCATTCACACATATCAGTGCCATTTGATAGCAACTCGCCACCTGTCTTACATTTCTTTCTTTCGACATCTGACACAACTAAACTCTTACTGTCTCAGACATAAATCTCCCCTTTCGTTTCTCTCCCTAAAACCTCACTTTCTCTCTCTAAAAAAATTCAACAATGGCCTCGTTCACTCCGTTCCCTGACCCCACTGCTGCTGTTACCGGCGTCACCTCCACCGTCCCCGCCGCGACAATTCAACCGAAACCCGAACCTATGGATGAGGACTCACTCATTGCACCACCTGGTATGCCAGCACCTCCTGGAATGACAGTATCCCCTGTAATGCCAATACCACTGGCAGTTCAGTTTCCGCAGATCGAAACACCTCGGGAATCACGCCCTGGCACGTCAGCTGATGGTGCAAATGTTCATCGTGAGTATAATTGGATTGCTGAGTATCCAGGCTACCTAAGCCAACTTGGTCTGAATAATAATTATGCACGTGCCATAGTTCCCGTGGCGGAGAATCCTGTTAACAATCATGATATGAATTTTGTTAACAATAATGATGCACCTGCCATAGTTTGTGTGGTGGAGAATCCTGTTAACAGTAGTGATGCACCTGCCATAGTTCGTGTGACGGAGAATCCTGTTAACAGTAGTGATACACGTGCCATAGTTCGTGTGCCGGAGAATCCTGTTAACAGTAGCGATACACGTGCCATAGTTCGTGTGCCGGAGAATCCTGTTAACAGTAATGATGCACTTGCCATTGTTCCCGTGGCGGAGAATACTCGTAACCAGATGTTATTTTTGGACCACGGGGAGCAGCGGTCACGTTCGAATGAGTTGGTTAGAGTTACGGGCCTCAGCAGAGATGATATGGGTTATTATAGAGATATTGTGAGGAAGACCCGAATGCTGTTCGATGCAATAAGGATTTATTCGACAGCCGATGAAGAGAAGAAAATTGCTTGTGGATTTCAGAAGCGGAGTAGAGGGGATCTAAAGGCAGCGACGGTAATGAGAAATTGTGGACTTTGCTTGTTCACTGATAAGAGAATTGTTGGTGCTCTTCCAGGGGTTGAGATTGGAGATGTGTTTTCTTATAGGGTGGAAATGTCTGTGGTGGGCTTACATATACATCCTCAGGCAGGGATTGACTTTCTGACAGCTTGTAGGAGTTCAAATTGGGAGCCCATAGCTACAAGCATTGTTGTTTCGGGTGGGTATGAAGGCAATAATATAGAAGGGGATGTGATTATTTATTCGGGGCATGGTGGTCAGGACAAGTATCTCAGACAGGTTGCTCATCAGAAGCTGGAAGGTGGAAATCTTGCATTGGAAAGGAGCATGCATTACGGTATTGAGGTGAGAGTAATTCGTGGTCATGAGCATGATGCAAGCCCAAGTGGCAAGGTTTATGTTTATGATGGTTTGTATAGAGTTGTCGAATATTGGCCTGACGACGAGGATATGTCTGGTTATAGGGTGTACAAGTATAAGGTTGTAAGACTTCCGGATCAGCCTAAACCAGGTAGCGCAGATCTTTGTCTTGCTCATAATCTCAGGACTACACCTTCTGCTAGGCCAGGGGGTTGTATATGTTTAGATATATCGATGGGCCAGGAAAAGCTTCCAGTTACACTGTTTAATAACATTGATTATGAACACGGACCACTGGAACATGAGTACTTGGTCAAATCTACTATGCCCGCGTACGTGCTTAATACTGGGAGTAATTGTGGGTGTAACTGTCGTTATAAATGTTCAAGGGATTGCTTGTGTGCTAAGAAGAATGGGGGCCAATTTGCTTATGATGATAATGAGATATTGATTCAAGGTAAACCATTGATCTTTGAATGTGGTCCGTCTTGTTTATGCCCTCCTAAATGTAGGAATCGTGTCACCCAGAGAGGAGTGAGGCATAGACTTGAAGTGTTTCGGTCCAGAACTGGTTGGGGTCTCAGACCATTGGATTATATTCAGGCTGGTTCATTTTTGTGCGAGTATGCAGGAGTTGTTCTGACCCGAGAACAAGCACAAATAGTGTCCATGGGTGGGGATAACCTAGTTTATCCTAGGCGGTTTACTGATAGATGGGCTGAATGGGGAGATCTCTCGCAAGTATCCCCGAGCTATGTTCGCCCATTCCATCCAGATATTCCCCCATTAGATTTTGCAATGGATGTGTCAGGCCAGAGGAATGTGGCTAGTTACATCAGCCACAGTAGAAGTCCTAATTTGATGGTTCAGTTTGTGTTGCATGATCATAATAATGCAATGTTTCCTCGCCTCATGTTGTTCGCAACAGAGACTATCCCTCCCTTTAGGGAATTTACTCTTGACTATGGTGGGGTGGCTGATGATTTGTCACCAAAGCTTGCTATTTGTAACTGACTGTATGTTCCAGAGTGGGTTCATTTTATAAGTCAGTTACAGGGTTTTGTTTTTTGAGTTATACATCAAATTGAGGTAATGACTACTTCAAGTATTGATATGCCTTCTGCTGTTTGCTGTAGATTGGGACTGAATTCAATTTTTTAGCATCACAGTTGGCCCTATTTGTTGTTCTAGATTAGAAACTTGATTGCAGTGTCTCTATACATGATTAAGCTACCAACTTTAAAGCATTTTATTGAGATTAGAAAGTAAACATCGTTTCTATTATAGCTTTTGTTGTTATGCAGAACTCTGATTTTTAATTTGTCATCTGTTTAATTTTCTGGCAATACGTATCAGTTACAATGAGTACCTTCATCCTTTTCTGCCATGTTTTGCTGAATTTTGATGAAGAGGAGTTATGGATACCCTAAAAATGCACTATTATTACACATCAGTTGAAGTGTTTGCTCGAGGTATCACGTATCATTTAAATTTTCTTTAACTAAGATTCAAAATAAGACGAAAAAACAAGTTCAAAAAAATTTCTAATCTCAGTGCTAGAGCTCAGAGCATCTCCAATGGGAAAAAATCCTTGGCTAAAAGTCTAGGTGGAATACCTTAAATAAAAATTATAGAGATTGTGTAAAAAAATTGGCACTCCAACTGTACAAACCCCTTGTGTATAATTTTAGCCAACCCCGTGATATTGGCTATATTTGTCGAACCATAAAGACCTGTATTAGACCTGTAGCAAAATTACACGTCATCTATTACCATATTAAAAGAATACATTCTATATATAACAACTTGAAATAATAATAAAATACTATTTTTAAATTATAGCCAACTATTATAGCCAACACCGTTGGAGTACAAAACCTTACAAGTTCAGCAAATACCTTACAGGTTCAGCAAATATTATTTTAACCAACCATTTTTAGCCAGCCCCGTTGAAGATGTTCTCACACCAGCTTGTAACTTGTTCTTGCATCTCTTTCAAATATGTTGGTGGTCTATGAAGCAAGTACAATGTTATAACAGCAACGCAGGGGAGTTGCGCACTAGCAGACTGTCCGGTTGCCTGATAGACAAGGTGCTTATTGTAGACTGATTGGTAATTAAAGAACTAGGCCAAGTCATTAGTAAACCAAGTACCAACAACAAATCATCGTATATTACAAAATACACAAGTCTTAAAACAAAATAAGCACTAAATTGTCGCGAATTATAAGGTAACAACATTTAAATGTGGCGCTTATTGCATCCAAAGTGATCCGTTGACAATAATCCTCAAGGTACATGCACCCAGGGGCCTGCATTGCCATATTGCGGAAATGAAAAATTTTCCAATTTCTGCGATATATTATAGACTTTTCAATTTTAAAGTTGGCAAAATTTGATTTGGAACATTTAGCAAAAAAAAAAGAAAATGATTTGGAACCAATGACCGGATGGAGTGTGAGACAAATATTCCTATTATGGTATCCTTTGAACAACAAATCTAAGAAACTCTTTTCACTCACTAAGCAGCAAGCAAATGGACCTGGACCTGGAGGGTGTCCTGCAAATCCCTCCGTTTTTTATTTGTTGTTTGTGGGGGTCAGAAGTATATTATTGTTTAGCTTGTTCATGCTCAGTGTTGTAAAAAGCGGGGGATCGGAGTTGTTTGGTAAATTTACGAAACAGCGATTAATCGGGCCATCTTACGCATGGATAAGATGAAGTCTGTACTTGTTTTACTACAGCCGTGGTCTAGGTAAAACTCTAGCAGTTTCATTTCTTGTTTCAACCAAGTGTATGTTACTCTGCACCTTTTGGTTCTTGTAAATATATTTTACTTGCACAAAAAAACTGTTAAGCGCATGGTCAGGAAATAACTGTGTTGAATATCCAAAGTTGCTTCGAGAGATTTTCGTTGCTCAATGCTATAAGAGTACAAGTCAAATTATTTGTCGTAATTGTTAAGATTTTGGACTCTAATGATAAAATAATTTTTTTTTTATTTTTTCGATTTGATTTGATTCAAAAATTCAAATATAATTTGCAGAGAACTGTTTTATACTTATATTTAGAATACATGAAATCTCATTAATTAAAGAATAATGTTAGGTACCCCAAATTGGATCCCAAATTTTTTCTCAAATTACACGTGTCACTATCTTATTGGTTATTATTATAACGGACCCGTCAGGGTCATATCAATCTCACCAATTAAAATCTTTCATACAGCCAATTCTTCCATGCCACATTATTTGGGAGCATTTTCTGGGTACCAATTTAGGTTACCTAACATTACTCTTAATTAAAACATCTCATGTTCTTTTTTTGCAAAAAAAAAAACATCTCATGTTCTTCTGATGATATTTATAATGAGAAAAAGGACTCTGAGATATATCTCATGGAACTTCTCCTGAGATACAATACAAAATAACTTTAAATTTTACTGGATCCGCATGACTAATTAAAAAGTTCTGAATTTACTAAAACGTCCATCCCATTTTTACATATAAAATATAGATATCTTTTTAAGGAACTTACCTAAGATATATGCTAGGTACCCCCAAATTTGATCCCAAATTTTTCCCAAATTATACATGTCACTATCTGATTGATTATTATTATTATAATGGACCCGTCAGGTCATATCAATCTCACCAATTAAAATATTTCACTATTCATTCATGCCACATTATTTGAAAGCATTTTTTGGGTACCAATTTGGGGTACCTAGCATTATTCTTAATTAAAACATCTCATGTTCTTTTTTTTGCAAAAAAAAAAAACATCTCATGTTCTTGTGATGATATTTATAATGAGAAAAAGGACTCTGACATATATATCAGGGAACTTTTCCATACATATAAAATAATCTTTAAATTTTGCTGGGCCCGCAGGACTAATTAAAAATGTCTGAAATTACTAAAATACTCATCCCATTTTTATATGTAAAAACTAGTTATCTTATCTGAGGCTCCCTACTCTTTTTTTTTTTTAAATATAAAATTTAATGTAAATATTTCAGAGAATCAAGTACCGAAACTTAGAAACTTTCAAAAAATAAACATAGCCCCAGCAGGCTCTGTTCTAAAAAGCGGCCTAAGCGGCCGCCTAGGCGATTTTGAAGGTCTAACCGCTTCGATTAGTACAAAATCGGGGAATTAAGCGTTTTTCAGGGGATTAAGCGGGTTTAGGCGGGATTAAGCGGGATTAGGCAGGATTAAGCGGATTTATGGGAGATTTAGGCGGGGATTAAGCGGGGATTAAGCGGTTTGACCAAATTTTGACCCTTTAATTATTTTTTTTTAATTTTTTCTTTACATATTTTTAAAATTTTATATTATAAATTAATATATATAATAAACATATATAATTAAAATAATTAAAATAAATATGTATATATTCACAATCCGCTTAATGACCCGCTTAAAATTCCGCCTAGGCGTTCGCTTAACCGCTTAAGCGCTAAAAGGTCCTCCATCGCCAAGAACCGCTTACCGCTTTCTAGAACACTGCCGGCAGGTACATGGCCAAATCAAATTGAGAGGGTGTGGTGTGTATAATGTATCTATCTCACATCCCCCTCAATTCCTCATCCATTAACCAACACACTCACTCACCTCATGCCTCAAACCCCTGTTTAATTCTTCTTAAAACACTGCCATCTTCATTTTATATATAAAATTCATTCTTCTCATTTGATAACCAAAGGTTCCTTTCTCTAACCATTTTCTTTACATGATTTCTTGAACAAATTTAGTTTAAAGTTTGTAACTTTACACATGCTTCATTCTATAATTGCATAAAGACTCAATCTTGATGCTTATTTGTGTTCATTTTCATGATTTTCAGGTGCCTTTTAATCTTGCTGACTATCTGTTTGATTTTTTTACTGTCAGAAATGGCTTTGACATTGTTTAGAGGGATAAAATGCTGCCCATTTTCTATGTACCCATCTGCATTAGTTGCAAGAAAACATGTTTTTTTGTACTGTACTATGAACAACTCACAAAGCCAAACTGCAACTCAAGAAAAATCACAGCCTAATGTTAAGGTTTCGACACAATCGAAAAAAATGTCTAAGGTTGCTAAAGATTATGAGGCTATTATTGGTATAGAAACCCATGTTCAGTTATCTACTTTGACGAAAGCATTTTGTAGTTGTCCTTATAATTACGGGTCTCAACCAAACTCTAATGTTTGTCCCGTTTGTATGGGTTTACCTGGGGCATTGCCTGTTTTAAATTCTAAGGTTATAGAGTATGCAGTGAGGCTTGGGCTTGCACTTAATTGTGAGTTGTCGTTTAATTCGAAGTTTGATAGGAAACAGTACTTTTACCCTGATTTACCGAAAGGGTACCAAATTTCTCAGTTTGATGTGCCTATTGCAACTGGTGGGTATATTGATTTGGATCTTCCGGTTGAGTTTGGGGGTGGGCATAGGAAGTTTGGCATTACCAGGGTCCATATGGAAGAGGATGCTGGGAAGTTGCTTCATACTGGAAATGGGAGTTTTTCTCAGGTATCTTCACATTTATGCACTTAGTTACCTTCATATATATTTTTACAGTGACTACTGACTAGTGAGTAGTGAGTAGTGAGCATGTTGTGTACATGGTTAAGCTTGTAAGTTGTGATTATGTCGTTAGGGTACAGTCATTCAAGTATGTGATTTATGATATATAATGGAAATATACTTCTTGTAATTTTTTAGGATTGGTAGTCAGAATGAGGCAGTGAGCAGTCCTAAGTACTTTTCATAATTTTGTTTGCGTACATGTATTTTCTCAGGTTTTGCTTTAGGTGCCATAAGCTGCTAGTAGAGTATACTTCCATGAATTTTCTGTCAATTGTGTATTTATTATTATAATCATGCAGGTTGATTTGAATAGAGCAGGTGTTCCTTTGCTTGAGATTGTTTCGGAACCTGATATGAGAAGTGGACTAGAAGCTGCAGAGTATGCAGCAGAATTGCAAAGGATGGTGCGATATTTGGGAATAAGTAATGGGAATATGCAAGAAGGATCACTGCGTTGTGATGTCAATGTCTCAATTAGGCCGTGGGGACAAATAGAGTTTGGAACAAAGGTAGAAAATACATAAAGTGATTTTATATGTGCAACAATCAGTTACATAATCTTTTGCCACATGAAAATTAAGATAAGCGTGAAAGTTATCTTGTATAAAGCTGATTATTTCCACTTTTAGATAGCATTGTCGCAAAGTCTCATCCCCCACCCCCTTCCCCCTATGGCAAGTCATGGCTTCAACCCCCACCCCCTCCCTTGTTCTTGGAAAATTATGTAAATTACAAAATATAGGTATATAGTATGACAAGGTGAACCATTAGTACTGATGTTTTTTAGGCACAGTTCTTCTCTTTTTTGTATTTTTTTTGAAAGCATGCATTGAAGTTTGTTTCCAATTCTTTCCCCATGAATGATCTACACTTGCCGCAGTGTGAAATTTTCAATCAGTGTTTTTGGTCAACAGGTTGAGATAAAGAACTTGAATTCATTTTCAGCTATGAACCGAGCCATCGACTTTGAGATTGCAAGACAGGAGCTACTCCACAGCCAAGGACAAGCTAATGAAATTGTGCAAGAGACTCGTCTGTGGGAGGAAGGTGCTCAGGTATCGTTAGATTTATACTTCTAAATGTGGCATCGAAAGTTAATTTACTAAATATTGGGTTCTACTAAGACCTTTTAAGACTTGAATTTTCTTATTTTTGTAGAAAACAGTTACTATGAGGAAGAAAGAAGGGCTGGCAGATTATCGTTATTTTCCTGAGCCAGACCTTCCTGAAGTTAGCCTCACTAAAAAATATGTTGATAACATTCGTGATTCTTTACCTGAACTTCCAGAGATGAAGCGAAGAAGATATGAGAATATGGGTCTTAGCATGCAGGACGTACTATTTCTTGTTAATGATATGGATGTAAGTCTAGTTTATATGATTTTACTCATGTCTGAAGCTAGGGTGTTTTTTTTAATTAAATGCCGAAAGAATCTTACTACTATTGACCTGACTTACTATATTTACCGCCACCACTAATAAATCTGTGGTGCAGTTATATATTTTCCAGGATCTTATTCGGAAAGTCTATATAGGTATTTAACATATTTTATTTAATAAAATAGATATGTATTTATAAAAGAATCATTATATTTAACAATTTCTAAAAATGTGTTATATGCAAAAATTTCTAAAGGATCTCCAGTTCGGCTTGATAGCTGTGTTAGTTTATTTCTTGATAACAAAGGACGCAGATCACTCTTACGTTTGCGGTTGGTGCATTCTGTATGAGAATTTGAGAAGTAACAAATGTTGAAACATATGTAGAAGAAATTTCTTAGTTAGATGCTATACAAATTACAAAATGCAATTAGACATATCAAAATCACGTGCAAGCCTCATTGTTTGGTGTGTGCCTTTATTGTTGTAACTTGTGAATTCATGAATTTGCGATCCAATTAGTATTATTGCATATAGTTGCTTCTTGCCATGTTCACGTCTATTTTACCTGTCCTAGACCCATAGCTTTTGCTTAATTTACTTGATGGTATTATGTAATGTAGTACGCCTGTGCTAAAATGATCAGCAAATGTTGTTCGCCAATATTATAAATGGCCCAGGTGGCAGATTTTTTCGATGCAACTATTGCAAAAGCAGCCGATGTAAAGCTAGCTGCAAACTGGATAATGGGTGATATTGCTGCTTACTTAAAAAATGAGAAGCTGTCAATCAATGAGGTCAAGCTTACCCCTCAAGAGTTGGGTGAGTTGATTAGCTCAATAAAATCTGGGACCATAAGTGGAAAGATTGGAAAAGAGGTATTTTTCATTTTGTATGCAAGTTTTGCACAATGTTGTGCTTCATTCTTGATTAGATTCCATATTTTGTGTAGCATGAAAGTAGACATTTATTGACTTACAATGGTTTAAACAACTCACTGGACCTAAGCTTGAAGAAAAATTCCTAATTCAACCTTTTGTAGTCATATCTCTTTGTTGAAATATACTTTCAGTTTCTTTTCATTTTGGCATGTGCAGATACTATTTGAGCTGTTGGCCAAAGGCGGCACTGTTCAAGGACTTATAAAAGAAAAGGATCTGGTCCAG
Organism: Saposhnikovia divaricata; assembly: GCA_036435485.1. Taxonomy (NCBI): domain Eukaryota; kingdom Viridiplantae; phylum Streptophyta; class Magnoliopsida; order Apiales; family Apiaceae; genus Saposhnikovia; species Saposhnikovia divaricata. The sequence goes on from JAZHRN010000131.1 coordinate 23,071,377, forward strand.
GCAAGTGATTTTACTTACTTAGAGGCTGGCCTTCTTTTTTCCAATCACAAGTCTTTAAGTTTAAAAAAGTCAATTTATGATTTTGTGAAGTCTAAAATTTAAGATGAATTGTTTATTTGAATGATGCTTAAAATGCTCATACAAGTATAAGGAATAGATAGTTTGTCCCCATCTTGCTGCTTGATTTGTAACCTTATAGGTGCTCAAGTCTCTTTGTCTTGTAAAAAGACAGATGTGACCCTCCTGGGCTGTGTTTGTCCACCTTGTGAAGGATTAAATTTGTACAACATGGATACATCTATGTTTAATAGCTCTTCCTTTGTTTAGGACATGTTTCAAAGTATTTTTAGTTTTTAAAAATGGTAGCAAGCTTTTTCGACATTATTTCTGCAATTTTTTAAATTGTCTTGTAGTAACGATTAAATACTAATAAGTTCTTTAATTTAAGAGATAGCTACTTTCACCTTTTGCAATCCACACAATTTACAATAGTCATGCTATTCCTGATTTTTTCTAATGAGGAAATCTGAAGCATCCTTTTACTCTCTAGTTTGTTGAATATAAGTGAATTGGTAGCAATCAGTGATCACTAATAGAAGAAAGGCCCCTGGCTGTCAATTTCAGTGATGATATTATGTTTTTTCCAGAAGCTAATGTTTCCGACCAATATTTTTGAATCTGTAACAGATAGTAGACCCTATTGAGATAGAGAAAATGGTTGATAAAGTGATTGCTGATAACCCAAAGCAGCTGGAACAGTACCGTGGGGGAAAAACTAAATTACAAGGCTTTTTCGCTGGGCAGGTGTGATGTTTTAAATGAGCTTATTAGTTTTCCTGGTTATTGACATTGATATTGTGTTCCTTTTTCCTGTTATGATTCTGTTTTACATTCATTATAATGCTGAATCCTATTTTCAGATAATGAAAGCATCTAAAGGCAAAGCAAATCCAGGAATTCTAAACAAGATTCTTCTAGAAAAATTGAATGCCAAAAGCTGATAACACTACCGGTGAGCATTTCTTGGTGGCTTTAAAGTTTTGAAAAGTACAGTTCACACATCAATTTTTTTTTTTTTTTTTTTTTATGGTGAACTATATTACCTAACAAGTGGCACCTTGGCAGGTCATCTTTCACTTAAACTATATTGATGAAGCAAATTTTGCTCAATAAGTGTAGAGTAGTGATTTTGGTCCTTGTCACTTGGTGGCTTGTATCCCTGCATACATATGTGAGGTGAAGCACCTGACAAAAGTCTGTATGTTGCTCGGGGAATATGAATAACTTCATCTCCTTCGCGATACAAAGGAATTCATGCCTGGAGTTCATTTAATATGCTCAAGATTTCTCTGTATATGGGTTACATTCATACTAAAAACATCAATTTGTTCTGAAGTGTTACGCTACCTCATGTCTTAAACTAGAATAGTATTGCAACCGTGTCTGTATACATTGTTGTTGGACATACCTGAAGACGCCTTAACTTACTTTAATTTAATGAAATATTGTTCAGAAGTTTCATCAATGTAATCAGAGTCGATCCTGTGTAAAAACCCAATTTGTCCATAGATATATAGACTATGAGAGCTTCATTTTTTAAATATTTTTTTATGCTATAGTTGCTGTATAAAGGGGAGTATTGTCTTTTTCATTTGGAGAGATACTGGTTCCTTTGTATTTACGATAGATTATTGGGAACATATTACATTGTTTTAGAGATTTAATTATATACTACCTTTGATGATTCAGTTAGGAACTATTCAGTTTCGAGATTACATTTGATTCATAGGAGTACTATTTTATGAACTTGATCGAAATGAAACCTTGCTGCCAGAGCCGGCAATTTCGTACACGACACGAAAACACGACACGAAAACGACACGAAAATTACGGGTTTGGGTTGACCTTTGCGGTACACGAACACGAAAGTACACGAACACGAAATTACACGGATGAATTTAGTGTCGGTTTTGGGTTTACCTTTGGATACACGACACGAAACGAAAATACACGAAATAAATAAATATTTAAATAATTTTATATAAATTATATGAATACATATTTTAAAATAATATTTTATATACAATTTTTACATATGATAATTCCAAAATAGTTTCAAACTTTAGTTTCACAAGATTTGAGCAAACTTGAGCACACTTGATTCTTTGTGACATATTGACTTAAGACTCGACTAGTGAAAATTTATTACTTAAATATTTTTATTTTTATTCATAAATTACACGAAACACGACACGAAATGTACACGAAATAAAGGTACACGAACACGAAACAAAACGAATCCTTAACGGGTCGGTTTTGGATTTGGCATTACGTACACGAAACACGAAAGTACACGACACGAAAGTATACGAAACGAACGAATTGCCAGCTCTACTGCTGCATTCAACCACACAAAATTTCTCGCAATTGATACAAGTTTCCCCAGGCATGAACCTGAATAGTTTACTCCGTCCCGAGCAGTTTTTCCTTATGTTTCCCTCTGCTTGCAAATTATCAATTCTTCAAGGGAATCACAGTCTACCTTGTATACGTAGAGATGCACCTGTGCTTATACATTACAGTAGAACCCCTTCTTTGAATAGTTCCAGTTACATTTGATTCTACTGTAGTTGCTAGTTAATTTTGCACCACCCAACTACTTTTTCGTTTCACAGACATTGATATTTTCTATTTTTAAGAGTTAGATTGACCAGTTTTTAATAATAAAAAATTAATAATTTTAAGAGTAAAGTGCAATTTGTATACTAGTACTTTACTCAAAAGTCAAGACACCACTTACAATACTTAGTTTAAAATTGAGCACTTACAACACCAATGTTTGTATTTTATTACAACTAGCTTCGTAGCCCATGCAAGGCACGTGCATACTCTAAATTACAAATATTTATGAATTACTCGTGATCACGTAGGATTGAATTGTTGATATCTTCGATTGTTCATATCTTCGCAACAATTGTTGTGAGAAAATAGAATTTATGCAATACCTGATCATGACATGCAAATTATAATTCTGGTTAAACTAAATCTGTTTTATATTTTACGTTATGCTTTGTTTTGTTAAGGAAACTTGAACGATATGTAATAAATTGGTCAATGTTAAGATCAAAACCGTACTTCGAAATATAAATATATAGAGTTAACATGGATGAATACAGAAACACATACAAGTATTAATTACATAATAATAAATGCATATTAGTTCATATTAGTTATTATTATGTAATAAATATGTTAGTGTTACAATACATAAATAGCCTCCGAAAATATAACATTATTATAATTAGTAGGGATAAATATGACTTTTTATAAGAATAAATTTGCTCATGGAAACCCCCCATTTGCTCTATTAGATATATATATATATATATATATATATATATATATATATATATATATATATATATATATATATATATATATATATATATATATATATATATAGGGTCTTGTTCTAATAGAAACTAACTTAGAATAGAAACAAGAAACTAAACCTAAATTAAATATTTCAAGCTAATCTAATGACCAAATTAAGGGTACTCCAATAAAAAAAACGTTTAAAATTATTGTCTCTATTCAACAAAAATATAAAAAAATAAAAAAAAATTTAAAAAAAGTTACTGTTCACGTGATGACGTGGCACGTGAACAGTAACTTTTTTTAAAATTTTTTTTATTTTTTTTATAATTTTGTTGAATAGAGCCAAGAATTTTAAACGTTTTTTGTGAAGGTGCCCCTAGCGGGGCCATTAAAATAAATGAAATATAATTTATTTAGTGTAGGTTTCTAGTTTCTATTCTAAGGTTGGTTTCTATTTGAACGCTAGCCTATATATATATATATATATATATATATATATATATATATATATATATATATATATATATATAGGTCTTTGCTCCATACAGAACACTCTTATTTAACAAATAATAAAGAACACTATAAAATCATTTATTCCAATAGATCCATTGGCCCCGCCAGGGGCACCCAATACAAAAAGTTCTTATTTTTTTTTATCTTCTATCCATTCAGCAACAAAAAAAAATAACAAAAAGTTTTTGAAAAAAATCACTGTTCATGATGACGTCACTGCTGATGTCATCATGAACAGTGATTTTTCTAAAAAAAAAAATTTAATTTTTTTTTGCTAAATGGATAGAAGATAAAAAAATAAGAACTTTTTGTATTGGGTGTCATGACAGAACTCTTATATTGAATTAAATATGAGGTGTTCATTATATAAGGTGTTCTTCATGGAGTGCAACTATATATATATATATATATATATATATATATATATATATATATATATATATATATATATAGGGAGCTACTCTAGTGAGAACCTCTTAGAATGAGAACTTAGTCCCCAAAACAAATCACCAAAATCCAGAAGAATCACCAAATCACAAAAATTTATTATTTCCCACTGACACATCACTGCTGATGTCATCATGCTGACGTAAGCATGATGACGTGGCAAATCACCAATTTTTTGGCGGGAAAATTTTCAAAATCACCAATTTTTTGGCGGGAAATTTTGCCGAATCACCAATTTTTTGGCGAAAAAATCTGCCAAATCACCATTTTTTGGGGGGAAAATTTTCCAAATTATTGTTTTTTGGCGGGAAATTTTGAAATTCAAATTATGTTTTTTCACTAAGTCTGGCGGCCTGATTTTTAAAAAATCGGGGGCCAGCCCCGATTTTTTTAAAATCAGGATAAGTTAGGGTTTGGGGTTTAGGAAACTCTAAACCCCAAACCCTAAACCCTAAGTCCGTATACGGTTTATTCGTCATTCTGAATATTTCTAAAACCCAAAATGGAACTGTTGAACCCCTAAGGTTAACTGTTGTGTTTAGGGAAAACGCTAGTCTTAGTGATTTGTGGAACACCATTTTTTGGCGGAAAAACTGGCAAAGCACCAATTTTTGGGCGGGAAAAAGGTGGTCAAAAAAATTTCATAATTTTTTTGGCGGGATTTTTTTTTTTTGAGGGGAAAAATTTTTGGCGGGAAAATTCCTGCCACGTCAGCCTGTTGATGTCAGCAGTGACGTCATCATGCTGATGTAAGCAGTGATGTTGTTTTTTATTTTTTTTTATTAATTTTAACGATTTGGTGATTCTTCTGGATTTTGGTGATTTGTTTTGTGGACTAAGTTCTCATTTTAAGAGTGGTTCTCATTTGATCATCTCCCTATATATATCTCTTTTGAGCCACACCCTATATATATATATATATATATATATATATATATATATATAGGCCATTGCTCCATACAGAACACCTTTAAATAAAGAACAAAGAAGAACACCCATCTTAATCGTTCATTTTTTTTATAAAAATTGAAACGGCCAGGATTAAAAGATACAGCTGCTGTTAACGTCGGTCTCTCTCTAACGACTCTCTCACCCAAGCTGAACTCTCCCTCTCTCCACATACAATCACGATTTTCTTGAAATCTCTCTCGAAACTACAAACTCTTCTCTCTTGATCAGAATCTATGAAATTACGGCTCAAAATCCGCAAAAACTGTAAACTCTAACTTATCAAAGCTTCAATTTAACGTAAATTCATCTTCAATTCGAGGTAATGATATCTACATCTCATCCTGCATGTTATTTTAGCGAAATTAATAAAATTAGAGTTTGAAGATTTCATTTTTTTGATTCCGTACTAGATGCTTGTTTTAATGAGAATACACATATTAAATTCTATATCGGATGCTGTGTATTACTATTATTTTATGAAAGTGATTTTTCAAGTGATTCAATTAATGATTCTTTGCTTATTTTTGTTAGAAATTCTGTTATATAATGTATTTAAGACTCTATCGTTATATGAAGTTGTAAGTGATTTTGTGGTTGATTTTGTTATTAAAATTGTGATTTCGTACATTAGTATATAAAGTTTGGTATTTTTTAGTCTCGTTTTATATGAGTTAAGTTGAAAATGATTCCATTATTGATTCTATCGTTGCAGTTTGATTCTATGTTAGATTTTACTCTCTGTGTTATGAATGATTTCCATTTTTCAATTTCGTTTTGGTATAAGATTCTTTTTAAGTGATTCTGTTTAATGAGGTTTGATTTGAGTGGCTTTGTTATTGCATTTGTGTTACACAAATTTGTTGTCTTTGTTACTTTTGATTCTATAATCGATTCCATATTAATTTGAACTGTAGATTCTGTATAATAAGGTTACTTGTGTTTGGTATAAGATTCTGTATAATAAGGTTGATTCTATGCTAGATTCTGTATTATGTTGTGAAAATTCAGTTGTACTTATGTTTTATGTATTTTTGAGAATTTTTATATATTGATTCTATGTTAGATTCTACATTAATTGAGACACAGAATTCTGGGAACTTAAGCATCTTTCTTTTGAATAATAATGATTCTCAGCTTAATTCTACATTTATAGTTTGGATTCTCAGATATATATCTTTGTGTTAGTTGTCTTGAATTGTGTTTGATCATTTTCTAAGTTTTACACTTTTGATTCTACTTGAGATTCTACTCTTAATATTACAATGTTTATTAGTTTTTTTAAAGTTATACGTATACACATAAACACTCATTAATTTAGTCCAAGATTTGAGTTGATAGATTTTCTGAGATGGGTTTCAGACCAAATGTTATGCCATGTGATTTCTTTCGCTGATTGTGTTTCTTTATGAGAAAAGTTCACATTTTCAAGCAGAATCTGTTAATTTTCTAAGATTTTGCTGGTACTGGGTTTATATCTGTCAAGAATTAAAATATAGAAGCTTCAAAGATTATAATTTTTTTAGTAAGATTGATTAGTGCCTTGGAAGTAAGAACTTGTGAATTGTTAAACTTTAATAAGGTTGTGTAAGTTACTGAGGTTACGATTTTATTGTTCATTGGACGGACTATGTTGAAGCGGTAGCTAGAATGAACTATTTAACCCAATGTGTAGGTACTCTGACACGTAGTATGGGTTGATAAAGATTAGTGTAAGGAGAATTTTTCCTACGGCAGATTCCTTACCAAGATAACGGTCATGCATACAACATAATTATGGAAGTAAAGGATTGGAATTAGGTGCTCTCGACTGTCTGTTAGACTGGTTTCTATTTATATAGGTTCTCGAGAGAATATGTTATATAATTTTAGTCCTTGTTGCATTTTTGATTACATGAAGAAAGTATGTGATGAAATTTCGGTAGCCTTACAGGAGAATGGTAATGAGTATGTCAAGATGGGGAAAAAACATTATTCAGATGCTATTGATTGTTATACTAGGGCAATTAATCAAAAGGCTTTAAGTGGTATCGAGAACTCGGTTCTTTTTTCGAACAGAGCTCATGTGAATCTACAACTGGGAAATTACAGGCGTGCTCTGCTGGATGCTGAACAGGTGATTAAGCTCTCTCCCAAGTCCCACCTATGCTAAGGTTAATATATTTAGATATTTTATGCTACACATGTCTTTGTTTGAATTTAATGTTTGTAAATATTAAATGTTTTCTGCAGATCATCAGAATAAATTTGATAAATGGTTGTATGTATAACTATTGCAGGCATACTATAGAGTTGTGAAAGCATCCTTGTCTCTGAAACTGTTGGAAGAAGCATAATCATATTGTCAAAAAGGTCTGGAGCAGTTTCCGGACAACGAAGAACTAAAGAAGCTTCTCAGCCAGATTCATCTGCAGAAATCAGAGAATGAGCTCCGTGAAGCTCAAGTTTCTAAAGCTCTGTCAACAGCTAAGGTGTGATCAAATTAACAAGTATGCCATAAATTAGTACAAGGAAATGATTAATTTTTGTTGTGTATTTTGAACTTTTTCATATTGTCTAATATGCAGAAACTTGTCTCTGCTATTGAAGATAGAGGAGTAAAGTTTGGGAGGGCCATGTTTCAAGAACTCACTGGATTAAAGAAGCCGATGTTAGATAAAGATAATATCCTACATTGGCCTGTTCTTCTTTTATATGCAGAGGTCATGTCCAGCGACTTCACCGAGGACTTCTGTGAGACTGTGAAAGGTAGAGTGTGTAAACTTGTAACACTATAACTAATGTAACTCAACTAAAGGAAAAGATACTTGACCAGAAGACAATCAAGAACAAGAAGTCACAAGAAATCAACACTAAATGAAGACAAGGTAATTGATACAATTCAACATGTTAACTATGATCAATCCAAGAAGAAATCATTGAGAGAAGTTCAAGTCAAAGTTGTTCATGCCTCAGTGATTTGAAAAGCCAAGAATCAAGATCATAACTATCAGTATCAATAAGGCCAATTGATTTCAAGTGAACAAGAAGGAAAGCAAATATTGGAAAGCCACAATACTAATTGGGTATGGTAATTTATTCAAGAAGCAAAAACCCTATCAAGACTAGTCACTTATGAACCAGACCGTTGCATCAAGTGTCAGGACATTGATAGCAAGTTTATGTCAGTAATAAAGATCCATATTCAAGAGCTTAGTGAAGAACAAAGAAGACATGAAGATATCACAAGTTCAAGATGTGCATTGAAGTTTCAAGTTGAAGACCAGAATATTTTCTAAGTACTAAATATTCTAGATGATCAAGTAGAAGTTTCTAAGTAGAAGTTCTACTTAGAAATTCGAGATGGCTAAGTAGAAATTCTCAAGTAGAAGTTCTACTTAGAGTGCAGCTTCAACATGACACATGGCATCTTCTGATTGGCAGATTTCCAAGCTTTCAAGATAAGGCAAGATTTATGTGGACATCATTGGGCCACGTATATCTTAGTCTTTGAAGACTACAGGACATAGATTACATGTAGTATAAATAGAAGTACTTGTGTAATGTTTTAGTTATTGAGCAATTCTTGAGAAAAACACAAGAGAAAAAGAGAGAGTGCATTCACAGAGCTTAGTATCATTCACTTCTCTCTGAACTTCTGTTATACTTTGTAATGAATGTTGTAGCAACCATTTCAAGTTATATATAAGACATATATTCCTTGAATCTGCGTGTTCATTTATTGCATTGTATTTATTGCTTCTCATTTTCGAAAAGTTGTATTCACCCCCCCTCTACAACACATTTGGACCTAACAATTGGTATCAGAGCTATATGTTTAACATACAAAACATAGACCCTTGTGTTGAGTAGAAGAATCGTGAGTTTTCATTTTCTAGATCTACTTTTCATTTTCTTGAAAAGTGTGCTTTAAATCGTTTGTATTGAAAACTCATCTGAAAAATTATTTAAATACTCCAGGTGTGATTATTTAGCTTGGATGTATTTTAATTAATTTTTGTGAATTAATCTGGGTACTTTCATATTTGGTGTTCTTGAGTGTTCATCATCTGTTCTTATCAAAGAAGACAACCCAACAACTTTTTGATCTCCTTTTCAAACAGATAAATAGTAAAAGAATAAAAAGGTGTTTTTGGACTTTGTGATTTGCATTATTCACGGCCGAAAGTGAAACAAGACATATTCATTACCTAGCACGTGGGTTAGGTGGGTTAGGTGAGTAAAGCATTCAAAGTCAAAAGGTGTTAAAGAGATAATATTGTTTATTCAATATTAAAGTAACCTGCAGAAAAATTATTCTAAGGACAAAAGTTCTACATAGAATTTCTACTTGAGAATTTCTACATAGAATTTCGACTTGGACAATTTCTACTTGGTGAATTTCGACTTGAGCAAAATTTCTACTTAGAGAAATTTCGACTTAGGCAAAAGTTCTACATAAATATTCTACATAGCCTAGTCTTGGGTACTTAGAAACTTTTAGTGACCAGAATTGAAATGGCTCCTAAAAATGCATTCAAGATCCCAATGTTCAACCGAGATCACTATGAAGAATGGGTTTTCAGAATGAGACTATATTTAGAGACTGTTAACCCTGAATATCTGGAAGTCCTTGACAAGGGTAAATTTGTTCCAATGGTGGTTATTCCTGCACATACGGAAGGAGGGGTGGTTATAGCACCTCGGTCTGAGCCCAAAAAGGCAGCGGACTTTTCGGATGCTGACAAGGAACAAATAGCTTGTGATACTGCTGTACGACAAACCTTGATGGAATCTCTTGATCATGAAATGTTTAACATAGTCAAAGGTCTGACTACAGCGAAGAAGATTTGGGACAAGATAGAAGTTGTCATGGAAGGATCTGCAGAGGTTAGAAGCAACAAGACACTCATACTCAAGATGGAGTATGACACCTTTAGAATAAGGAAAGGAGAAGGCATAACAGATGTCTACCTACGATTCAGTCAGTTGGTATTGGATTTGAATATGAGAGGTGTAACTCTCCCCATGGTTGAGACTAATACGAGATATCTGAGGAACCAGCCAAAAAGCATTGAACATAGGGTCTACGCAATAAGAGAAACCAGAGATTTGCATACAACTTCTCTGGAAGAGTATTATGGAATATTAAAGACCTATGAGCTGGAAACACTTCAAGATCAAGCATGGGACAATGATTCAAAGGGAAAAGAAACTTCATCAGGATTAGTTGCTGATGAGGAAGAGTCTAAGAAGGCAATGGTTGCAGCAAAGCCTAAATCATCACTTGCACCACATCAAGTTGATAATGATGACGAGTGCGCATCTTACAGTGATGATGACTACTACACCCAAGAAGAGCTGGACAACATGGACGATAGTGTCGTGGCATACATGGCAAGGAAGTTCAGCAACATGAGATTTAGAAAGAGCAACCGACCACAAAGAAATTCTTCATCTTTCTATCGGGCTGCTAAGGTGGTGGTAGTTCGTCAGGCTACCAAGGTAAAGGCAAGAATACCAGCTACAAATCTCCATTGGATTTCAAAATGAAGTTCAAATGCTATAATTGTGGTGAAGCTGGACATTTTGCCTCGGACTGCAAAAAGCCTAAACAGACTTATCCAAAAGAGACATATGAAGCCCTCAAAAGCAAGTATGAAGCACTGGTGAAGGAAAGACATGGAAAACGAGCTTTATTGGTGACAGAAGGAAGAGCTTGGGATGATTCAGATGAGGAAGATGTTACTCATGTAGCAAACTTTGCCCTCATGGCTGAGACATCAGAGGAACCAGAGGTACCAGTTCTGACTCTTAAAGTAGAAATGTCTATTGATGATTATAAGGAACAGAACGGGGCTCTTAGTGAAGAGATCTATATGTTGTGCAAAAGCCTAGACTCTTCTCAAAAGGAACAGAAAACACTTGTTGCCAAATGCAGAATGCTTGAGGCAAAAGTGGAAGAGCTAGAGGCTGCTTGCACTGTAGATACTTCCCTAAGAGACTTTATTAAATCTTTGAAACACAAGCTCGTCCTTAAGGAAGAAGTAGAAGCATGTCTTAGGAACAATCTAGCTGAGTTAGAAACTAAATGCGAAGCTTACAAACTAGCTGCTAGTAAAGTGTATGTAGATAATGACACATTTAAGAGGATAACTGGAGTAGGTGTAGGACTTGATTATTCTGACCTTCCTAAGAAAGAAGGAAAGAGACCTATTGACCCTAGTTCCAGTGACCTTAAAAAGGAAACACCTAGCATTCTTAAATCAGCTGTCAAACCTATGTACAAACACCTTGTTCCTAGAATAGAAGAAGAAGAGACTGAATTGATAGCTAGATATGAGATTGAGATGGAAGATCGCCAGAAAGCACAACCTATAACTCCTATCAAACATGTTAAAATCAATTTTCCTAGAGATGAATCTAGACTAGGATTAGGAGCTAAGGCTGTTAAACAACAAGGAAAGAAAGAAAAAGGCATAAAAGAGGTTAAGGCTGAACGAATAAAGAAAGCATGTTATCACTGTAAATCTACTGAACATCTTTCTTATGCATGTAAAGCTAACATAAATGTTCCTGTTACACATGCCATGCCTACCACACATACAATGAATAATCTGCATCAGAATCATGCACAGTGTGGTCAACCTAATTGTATGCCATGCACTTTTAACATCATGCAAACTTTTGTGCATTTAATGAATGCATCTAGCCAGTCATGCTCAAATACTGTTGCTAGTTCAAACATCAAGAAAAAGTATGGGAGAGCCAAGACTGTCAGTCCTCCTAAAGTTAGGAGTGACAAACCTTCTCCTAAGACTGACAAATCTGTCAAGTCTGAGAAAGGAAAGGAGATAGTCGAAAGCTCTAGTAATGTGAAGAAAAGTGCATCTCCTGTTGTTAAATCTGTTGATTCTCGATCTTATCGAAAAGCCGGGCCCAATCAGAGTTGGGTTCCGAAGAATGTCTAACCAATCTGTCATTGCAGGGCGTTAAGCAGAATAGAAATAAAGTCATATGGGTGCTAGACAGTGGAGCATCTAGGCATATGACTGGAAACAAGTCCCTGCTTACAGAGTTGGTTATGAAGGCTGGCCCTTATGTTACCTTTGGAGATGACAGCATAGGTGTGACTAAGGGATATGGCAAACTAAAAACTGGCAATGTCATCATAGAAGATATTTCCTATGTTGAGGGACTGAAGCACAATCTGTTGAGTATAAGTCAATTCTGTGACAAAGGTTACGAAATTGTCTTCAACAAGAAAGGTGTATCAATCACTCACATCAAGGAAGGCTCACTGGCTTTGAGAGGAGTTCGAAAGGCAGATCTTTTTGTTGCAGACATGGATTCAGCAAATCAGAATGAGGTCACCTGTTTCTACAGCAAAGCCTCGGATGATGAAAGCTGGTTATGGCACAAAAAACTATCTCACTTAAACTTCAAAACGATGAATGCTCTCGCGAGGTGAGAATTGGTGAGAGATCTACCTCAAATGGAGTTCGCTCCAAAAGGACTCTGTGAAGCTTGTGAAATGGGAAAGTCGAAGCGAGCATCGCATAAAAGCAAAGAAATTTCTAGTATTACTGAGCCTCTGCAACTTCTTCATATGGATTTTTTTGGCCCAGTGAATGTCCTATCTTTGTCTAGGAAAAGATATGCTTTGGTAATCGTGGATGACTTCTCCAAGTATACATGGGTATTGTTCGCAATGACAAAAGACGAAGTACCTTTCTTAATCATTGATCACATCACTCAAATTGAGCATGTTTCAACACTTACTGTGAAGACGATTAGATCAGACAATGGCACTGAATTCAAAAACGCAGTGCTAAATGACTTCTGTGTATCTAAGGGAATACGTCGTCAGTATTCAGCCCCGAGAACTCCACAGCAAAATGGAGTAGTTGAAAGGAAGAATAGAACTTTGGTTGAAGCAGCAAGAACTTTGTTGTATGATTCAAAACTTCCTTTGTATTTCTGGGCCGAAGCAGTGAGTACCGCTTGTTACACTCAAAATAGAACCTTGATCATAAAAGATAAAGAAAAGACACCATGTGAGCTAATGAACAACAGAAGACCAACAATCAAATACTTTCATGTCTTCGGAGCAAAATGCTATGTGCTTATAGATGATGAAAATCTAGGCAAGTTTGCAGCAAAAGCTCGTGAAGGAATCTTTGTTGGTTATTCTACAGATGTGGTGGCAGCTTATAGAGTGTTCTTAGTGAATGATCGGAAAGTGACTGAAAGCTACAACGTCAGATTCGACGATACCAAACTCTCATCAATTTCAAGAGATTCTAGTGAACCTGAGTCCCTAAAATTTCAGAATCTGGACTTAGAAGATCTTGAAGATGAACCTGAGTTGGTTGTTCCATTAAATGTTCCAAGTGTACATGAAGAACCAGAGTCTAGTGAACAAGCTAATTCTACAAGATCAGGAGAGACTTCTTCAGTACGAATCGGCAACAACTCAGGGGGAGTAAATAGCAGCTCAAGGACTACTGTTCAAGGCTCGAGTCGAGTTGACTCTAGTTCTGTAGGAGCTGGCACTAACTCAGGGGGAGTTAGTGAAAATAATCAAAGTAGTCAGCACCCTAACTCAGAAAGTCAAGCTGAATCATCAAGACAATTTCCAGGTGAACGGGTATGGAATAGAGACCATCCGTTTGAGTTAATTATTGGTGATCCAGATGCTGGTGTGACTACTAGAAGAACTGCAAGAGCTGACATGGCTAATATCTCCTTATATTCTGGGTTCTTATCCAAGGTTGAACCTAAAGAAATAGAAGAAGCTCTTGGTGATGCTGATTGGGTGATTGCAATGCAAGAGGAACTCAATCAGTTTGAAAGGTAGAAAGTTTGGAAACTGGTACCCTGACCAAAGAACATATCAGTAATTGGAGCTAGGTGGGTATTCAGAAATAAACTGGATGAAAACGGACTTGTAACACGAAACAAGGCTCGTTTGGTTGCAAAAGGTTATTCTCAGCGAGAAGGAATTGATTATGATGAAACCTATGCACCGGTTGCAAGACTTGAGGCAGTCAGGATGTTCTTGGCATTTGCAGCACATAAGAACTTCAAAGTTTTCCAGATGGATGTGAAAAGTGCCTTCCTGAACGGAGAGTTAGAAGAAGAAGTGTATCTGGAACAGCCGCCTGGTTTCGTTGATCCAGAACATGCAGATTTTGTGTATCTACTCTTCAAATCTATCTATGGCCTCAAGCAATCCCCAAGGCAATGGTATGAAACCCTATCCTTATTCTTAATTGAAAATGGTTTTGTTAGGGGAGTAATTTATAAAACATTGTTCTACAAAAATGTGAGAAATGACTTAATACTTGTTCAAGTATATGTGGACGATATTATTTTTGGGTCATCAAATGAGCGCTTGTGCGAGAAATTTGACAAGCTAATGCAGGAAAAATATGAGATGAGCATGATGGGAGAGCTGTCCTTCTTCCTTGGATTACAGATCAGTCAGAGAAAAGATGGTATCTTTATCTGTCAATCCAAGTACGTCAGAGATTTACTCAAAAAGTACAATCTAGAAGATGCATCAGCAGCTAAGACTCCCATGGCAACAGCCACGAAGCTTGATGAAGACAAATCAGGTAAACCAATTGACATCACAAGCTATCGAGGTATGATTGGCTCACTCCTCTATTTAACTGCAAGTAGACCCGATATAATGTTCGCAACTTGTTTATGTGCAAGGTTCCAAGCGGATCCTAGAGAATCACATCTCGTAGCCGTCAAGAGAATTTTCAGGTATCTCAAGGGCACACCAAATCTAGGGATTTGGTACCCAAGAGATACAGGTTTTAATCTTATTGGCTATTCGGATTCAGACTATGCAGGTTGCAGGATTGATAGGAAAAGCACATCTGGTGCTTGCCAATTTCTTGGCAGAAGATTGGTGTCCTGGCAAAGTAAAAAACAACATACAGTATCTACTTCTACTGCTGAAGCTGAGTACATTGCTGCTGGAAGCTGTGTAGCTCAAATACTGTGGATGAGGAACCAATTGAAGGATTATGGCATGGAGCACAAGAAAATTCCAATCATGTGTGACAACACAAGTGCCATTGCCATAACCAACAATCCTGTAGATCACTCAAGAACCAAGCACATCGACATCAGGTATTACTTCATAAGAGAACATGTCGAGGAGGGGATTGTGGAGCTACATTTTGTGTCCACAATGCAACAAATTGCAGATATATTCACCAAACCTCTTGATGAAGTAACATTCAATAGATTGGTTGGTGAATTGGGAATGCTTAACACAAGTTAGTAAAGCCTTCTATCTGTAAAATCCATGTTTATGTTTGTATGTGCAAGCTACTTAATCATTATGTGCTTAGACTTTAAAATGCCTAATTAATGATTGTTATAGTTTGCATATAGTGTGTTTTTGCATAAATTCCTTGTGTTTTTAGTGTCTTTTATAGCACAAATCTGAGAATTTATGTGTGTTAGATTGCATGATCATAGGGGGAGTTAAATTCATAATATTCTAAATATTGCATGATTTTTAGATGAATTTACCTATGAGTTTCATGTAATTAGAGGCCTTAGAATTAAAAAACTTCAAAATTTCGAGTTAGGATCTATCTCGAAACTCATCTAGAAATTCGACTTGAATTTCGACTTAAGCTGTCAGAGTGAAGTTTTGAAAATTCTAAGTCTGGGAAGAATTTCGAGTTGGCTATCTCGAAATTCGACTTCGAGTTCGAGTTCGAGTTACCAGTGTGCCTAGTTCTATCTTCAAAATATTCGAGATAAAGTCTATCTCGAATTTTATCTCAAAAGTTGAGATGAGGTTTCCATTAAGGGAATATTTTGAAAAGAACTGAGAATTAACTTCGAGTTAGTCTATCTCGAAACTCAACTCGAATTTCGACTTGGTGTTCGAGATAGAGTTGTCAGTTAAGCTAAAGGGAATTTTTCGAGTTACACTTCTAACTCGAAACATGTCTTGAATTACCCTGTACTTTTTGCTTCAAGGGGGTATTTTGGAAAGAATTTGAGATTAACTTCGAGTTAGTTTATCTCGAAACTCAACTCGAATTTTGACTTGATGTTCGAGATAGAGTTCTTAGTCTATCTCGAAACTCAACTCGAATTTCGACTTGATGTTCGAGATAGACTTCTAAATCGAAAAGTATCTTGAATTTCCCTATTTTTCTTAGAAGGGAATTTTCCAAGTTTACTACAAATCAATAATGTTCGAGATAGGATTTCCCTATAGTTTTTGCTGTAAAATTGGTTAAAGTGCTTATTTGTGCCTAATTGTTCGAGTTAACCTCTATCTCGAACTTCATCTCGAAGTTCGACTTGATGTTCGAGATAGAGATGTTCGAGATAGAGTTCGACTTAGGTGTTCCCTGTATGGACTTGGTAATTTTCACTCTTTTTAACAGGGACATTTTTGTCATTTCACATTCATCTATATATACATCTCTAACTCGATGCCTAATTCACTTTACCTAATTTCATTTTCACAGCAGCCGTTTCACAAAAACAGTGCGATTTCACAAATTACATACCTTTAATCCGTGTTTTTGTGATTAAACTCATACTAATCACGAATTACTGCCAATTTGTTGACTGATATTCACTGTGTTATCATTAATCGTTGTGATACTGTGTTTAGTGACCATTCATACACGCGCATATACATACACACGAACATATACTGTTTGTGTAACTGTTCACAAAACACGAGTTCCACATCATTCTCTATCTAAACACACACGATTTCACTGGTATACACACGAATATTCATCTTTGTTGAATATTCAGATTTAGTATTGGCTATTGATTGAATCCCGTAGTTTAATTTCTCAAAAAGGGACTTTTGTTGTTCTTGTTAAATTAAAAGGGATACACTCTTTAATTCGTAAATTACTTGTTTTTCAAAATTAAAAAAATTTTTTAAAAAAAATTTCATATTTTTTAAAGAAAAACAGTTAATTAAAATGGCTCACCAATTTTCACTTGCTAAAAACAATTTTTATAATATTTCTACGGAAATTGGTGATCAACTCCCGAGGTTTAAGTTTTGGATACGATTTCTCAATTTGTACTCCAAAGCTAGCCATGCTTTTACTGCTAAACCTACACTAGTACATGATGCTTTACAGCAATTATGGACTAGTGCGGTTACTTTTGGGAGCAAATCAACCCCCTTCGGTTTCAGGTTTACCTTAGCGGGTCAGGAATATGAGGTGACCGAAGAAATTGTCAACAGGGTTCTGGGATTCCCAATAAAAGATGCTTATGATCCAGAACCTACAGCTGCAGAACGCCTCAGATTCTTTGAAGAAATTGGATGTTATCCTCCGAAAGGCCCAATCACAGGAAATATCCAAAAACAATTCTTCCATGTGGAATGGAATTACTTTTTCGAGGCCATCACTAGATGTTTTCGGGCACGAGAAAAAGATTTTCATCAAATTCCAATTCCAATG
This sequence comes from Saposhnikovia divaricata, assembly GCA_036435485.1. Lineage (NCBI taxonomy): Eukaryota > Viridiplantae > Streptophyta > Magnoliopsida > Apiales > Apiaceae > Saposhnikovia > Saposhnikovia divaricata. The sequence continues at coordinate 23,089,124 of JAZHRN010000131.1, forward strand.
CAAACCTTTGCAGTTGCCCTAGCAAGAGAACTGGATATAAATTATGGACGCATCGTTCTCTCTGAGATAGTGGCCTCAATGGGATCTCTTGCAAGCAGAGACCTCACTACAACTGATGTTGTCTGCTGGTTTCCTCGGTTCCTTCAAATGCTGATTAATGACTTAATACCGAAGGATGCTCTTGCTGTTAGACAGAGATTTGCCGGAAGCCCCACATCTGCATCGCTAGGGATGGGCACTAAGTCACTTTCAACCATTGCTAATCAGGATAAACATCAAGGTAAACCGATGTCAATTCCTGAAAATATACAAATGTGGTTTAGATATGATGCAGGAGTTACCAATTTGGAGGCATCATCACAAGTTTCATCACATGCTCAAAATCCATCTGTTCATGCTGAGGCATTTGATGAGATTCCTGATGAGGAAAGCGATGATGCACAAGGTAATCAATCAGGTAATCCCTCCCTGCATACTATTCATTCCTCCTCCTATGTATCTGATTCCGCGACCCAAGAGACTGCTAACCCGCAGGATCTATCCCAGGGTGAGAGCTATATTTCTGAGCCCGATACACATTCATATTCTCTTTCACCCCTGTTAACGGAAGTCAGAAAGCCAGCACGTGTATATGTAGAAGATGATGAGGAGAGTGAACCCGAAGAGCAGCAACTTATTCGAAAGAAAGCCAAACTTTTTCATGCTGCTACTTCACAACCACAATCAAACCCTAGTGTGTCACACGCAACCACTCCACCTCACGAGAGTGGTTCTCCCTTTAAACAATCTACACATAGGGATTTTGATGACAATTATGTACCTTTTGAGGATCCTGTTGCTTCAAAAGGACATGGAGTTTTAACAACTTCAGCCGTACCTTCACCGGTACGTACTGATGCTGCAAAGAGGATCGGTTCTAATGTCGTACAAGAACACTTTGCAGCCGCTCAGCCTGAGATTCCAACTCAGGAAATAACAGACATAGATCCCATAACTGCCAATTATTTTGCTTATCAAATTTCTGCAGGTACTGCTTCATATTTCGGATCAATAATTGAAGACATACACGAGCGTGAGACAGGGAGTGTGTGTGAGAGGTTAGGGAGAGAGGGACCTTCGTCTTTAAGGCCCGAAACTGAGCGCCAAATACCAACAGAACGAGTATTAGAGCGAGGTCACCTAAACCAAACACCGTCCCTTAACATTGAAAATCTTGATACGCGTATGACTTCTATGGAAAATCAGGTGAGGCAGTTCGGACAGACGATGGGGCAGTTCGGGATGAACATTGGAAACAACCAAAGGGCTCTAGACGACTACGCAGCAAGAATGGCAAGTCAAGCTACAGCTTTTGATGATTTGACAAATAAGGTCAATGACTTGGGCCATGCTGGTGGTGTCTTGGGAAGCACTCTCAATGAGAGGATGGGGGCATTGGAGTCTACAATGCATACAATGGCTGTGGAGATCAGTAGAATGATGTTCGCAGTCAGGAGTTTTGTGCCCCCGGAGTGTTTTGAGTCACAACAACCTCCTCCCGATGCTGGTGCAGGTGGTGCTAGTGGAGCGGGAGCCTCTGGTTCTGGTTTTGGAGGTTCTTATGCAGCTGGTGGATCTGAATACCAAGGTGGAGCTCAGGATAACTCACCTAAGGGGGAGAGTGGACAGGAGACGAGACAGCAGGCAGTTCACATCGAAGAAATTGAAGAACCCGCTGATCTTGTCAAGGAACCAGAAGTTGAGCCGTCTGTTGATGAAGAGGCTCTGAGGATGAGAAAGGGTAAGGCAATAATGGTTGATGAACCATTCGTTGACCTGAGTCATCAGGAAACAGTACAGGAGGTACTTGACTCAGATTCTGATATGGAAGACGTACCGTTGGCACATGCTATAAAAAGATCTTTGAAGGAACAAGGTGGAGGTGCTGGGATGTCTTCCGGAATGCCTGAAGAATTTCCTGTTGATGAGGAAACCCTTAAAGCTCAACAGTTAGCCTTGGAACAAGCTCAGTTCCATAAAATGAAGATGATGCAAGAACGTGCTGCCTTTCTAGAAAAGAAAGCGGAGCTACAAGGGAAGCAGTATGATCATGAGCTTGCAAGGCTAGCTGATCCTCAAGTTGATCTGGACAAACGAAGGATAGGGCAGAAGTGGGATGAAGCAAGGAAGATAATGATGGGACCCTGTGCGAAAGGAGTTCATAACAAGGATGCAGATGATCTGTTCTACAACTTGAATTTGCAGAATCCAATGACTGGGGACTATATAAATGCTTTGAAGAGATTAATTTCTAAAGTCAGGGTTGGATACAATGCAAATCTTAAGGAGTGGCAGGTTATTTTGTCTTTGGTAGAAGAAGTCCCAACATCTTTCCTATATGTGGATGACCAATTCATAACGAGAAGATATGCGTCAGAGTTGTTCTTGCTAGCGACAAAAATTCAATACTCTCATTCTGAGGAGCTAAGCATTCTGTATAGGGATCAGTTAATGCAGCTAGCAGAGGACAAGGGTCCAGAATTCTCAGCATATCCAAATTTTGTCCGGATGGTAGTTGACGGAAAGATGAAGAGGGTTAGCATGGAGGAAAATGATCTAATGGAGCTTTCAGTGGAATCTCTCAAAGCTGTCTGTAGACAAATGATGAGTAAGGGATTCGCTTCTGAGCTTAAAGATAAATCCGTGAAGATCATTGAAAGAGTTATATTCAAGAAGAGCAATGAGGTGTGGAAGTGTGATGTCATTGCTACAAACCCTCTTGATAACGTGAAGATTGAGCCGGAGCTGATGGAAAAGAAATGGAATATTCTTCAAGAAATGAAGAATGTAGATGAAGCTCTGACTCTTCCTTCTGGAGCACTAGAACAAGGAGAAATAAGGGAGGCTATTGGTGTTCCAGGAAGTGATAGTGTATACTGGATACACGCTTATGCTGAAGATACAGCTGATGCCTTAGTATTCATAGATGCAGACCAGAATCAAACATTCTTGCATATGAGTAGACAATGGCTGCTACAGACTCACGATGCTGCATTTCTGGAGAAAGTATTATATGTATTCAAATGGGGCGAAGTGGAAGATATGCATGTGGAAGAAAAGCAGAGACTCATGAGGTACCTGTCTGAGATAGTGGTGGAAAAGAAGCGGATGGAGCGAGATGCGGCCAGTGTCCACAATACTGACCGTGTCAAGGGCTACCCCAAGATGATCTATTGTCAGTTTAAATCTGATAAATCTCACTGGAAACCTCAGCTCATAATGAAGAACTTTGAGGATATTCCAAAGATCAGGACTACTCAGGAGGTGGACAAACTCAGAAGGCTTTTCAAACATCCTTATCCAGAGCCCAAGAATCCTCTAGAAATGGAAGCTGTAAGTCTGTTGAATGCTAGGTGGAAGCAGCTTAAAGATCCAGTGTACAAGAAAGAACAGCAGCAGAAGGAGAAGCGCAAAAGGCAGAAAGAAGAGAAAGACCAAGCTGCTGAAGCTAGAAAGAGGAAACGGAATTAGGGTTAAAGGTCAGAGTGGTGTGAACTTGAAGTTGGAAAAACTTCATGTCTTTCGGTTGCTTTAACTCACTTGAGGAAAATTCACCTTAGAGTGAATCCAATAAGGTGATATAAGTTTGACTAAAAGGTATGAAATAATCCAGGTGATAGGAATCACTCAAATGATCTTTAATTCAAAGTTCGAATTCTGTTTCTAGGTTAAGTTCTTTGTATTGTTTTCATGTAAATTTCAATTGTAAATTATTCAAGACTGTAATGTTAATTATCTTTTCTCGTCTCATTGTTTAGTTGAGTTATCCTTCATTAATTTGAATGTCATTGTTAGACAATCAAATTGGGGGAGATTGAAAGGCAGAGTGTGTAAACTTGTAACACTATAACTAATGTAACTCAACTAAAGGAAAAGATACTTAACCAGAAGACAATCAAGAACAAGAAGTCACAAGAAATCAACACTAAATGAAGACAAGGTAATTGATACAATTCAACATGTTAACTATGATCAATCCAAGAAGAAATCATTGAGAGAAGTTCAAGTCAAAGTTGTTCATGCCTCAGTGATTTGAAAAGCCAAGAATCAAGATCATAACTATCAGTATCAATAAGACCAATTGATTTCAAGTGAACAAGAAGGAAAGCAAATATTGGAAAGCCACAATACTAATTGGGTATGGTAATTTATTCAAGAAGCAAAAACCCTATCAAGACTAGTCACTTATGAACCAGACCGTTGCATCAAGTGTCAGGACATTGATAGCAAGTTTATGTCAGTAATAAAGATCCATATTCAAGAGCTTAGTGAAGAACAAAGAAGACATGAAGATATCACAAGTTCAAGATGTGCATTGAAGTTTCAAGTTGAAGACCAGAATATTTTCTAAGTACTAAATATTCTAGATGATCAAGTAGAAGTTTCTAAGTAGAAGTTCTACTTAGAAATTCGAGATGGCTAAGTAGAAATTCTCAAGTAGAAGTTCTACTTAGAGTGCAGCTCCAACATGACACATGGCATCTTCTGATTGGCAGATTTCCAAGCTTTCAAGATAAGGCAAGATTTATGTGGGCATCATTGGGCCACGTATATCTTAGTCTTTGAAGACTACATGACATAGATTACATGTAGTATAAATAGAAGTACTTGTGTAATGTTTTAGTTAGTGAGCAATTCTTGAGAAAAACACAAGAGAAAAAGAGAGAGTGCATTCACAGAGCTTAGTATCATTCACTTCTCTCTGAACTTCTGTTATACTTTGTAATGAATGTTGTAGCAACCATTTCAAGTTATATATAAGACATATATTCCTTGAATCTGTGTGTTCATTTATTGCATCGTATTTATTGCTTCTCATATTCGAAAAGTTGTATTCACCCCCCCTTTACAACACATTTGGACCTAACAGACTGACATGTTTTCAGTTCATCTTGACATGATATCCTTCTTTATTGGTTTATTAAGGTTCATTATATCCAGGAATGGCTAGCGGCTACTAGAAAAGTATGAAAATGCTATGCCGTATTGTTTTATATTGTTCACCTTGGCTAGCTAGGAGTAGCTAGCAGCTAGTAGAGATATATAAAAAATGTCATCCTTAGCCTTCTAAAATGTTTTCAGAAGATAGTCCTCCCTTGCCATGGGATAGAGAAAATGCTTACAAGCGAGAAGCTATTGAGCTGTACTAGGAGGTGTGATTATTTGCTTAAAATATGCTTTGTCTTTATTTATTAATTTCCAAGCTACTGTTTGTTGATTATTTTCAGTAAATAATATGCAGTCATAATTCCTGATAAAAGGCTACAGTAACCAACTACAATTCAGTAGCATTATTCATAATGTTAATACATAATCTATGTGCTAATGAGGTGTGTTGTTTTTGTTGTTCCAATCAGTGCGCCTTTGATACTATATGCAAGTAGGAATTAAAGAGAATTTCGACTACCTGGAATTTCCACCAATCCCTGTCAGCGAGGTTCGTGAACTGGAAGAAGAGAATCCATAGACTGGATCATGTCAATGTAAAAATGTTCGAAATATGGAACTTTAGTTAAGTTGGCAGTTGTGATATAGAATTTTGAACTAATATTTTATCAAAATCTCCTATATAGCTAGTAAAGTGTTTGTGACAGTGACTACAGCCTTTCTGCGCTCATACAAACTGCGTTAATTTGCTAAAATAGTCTGAATGGTCTAAACTGGATCAGGCTTGTAGGCGGATAGCTGGTTGTAGAATAGAATTAGAATTTCCTAACAGTTTTGGAAACTTTAGGCAATTCCATGGGACCTAGGTAGCTTTTTAGGGCGATCTAATAGTATTTGTTAATTGTTATGATATGAACTAATGCTCTATGATTGTGCATGAATGTGTGCTACCAGAAATTTCAGGATTAAAGCACAAAGCTTTATGCAGATGCAAACCCTTTAAAGTGATATTGATAGTCAATTTGTCATTGACTTGGTAGATATGTCATATGTGTACATGTTTGTTCCGGTTTTAGTCATTTCATCAATTCCGTATTGCCAGGCCTAGGTGCATCACACACACACACACACATATATATATATATATATATATATATATATATATATATATATATATATATATATATATATGGAAGGTAAAACATTGGAGCTTGGATTCTAGGATCTGTAGTGAGTGGAATTCAGCACAATGTGTGGGTCTATTAACAAAATTGTTTTGTGTCCTTGTGTGCTGTCCTAACCCTTGAAGTATTCTTCAAATATCAAATTTCTTCATGATTTTGTTTTTATCCATAACGAATATGAAAATGTTTTAGAACTTCTGCCACATGCCTGCTTTACATAATGGTAGTAGGCACTAGATTATTATTCGTTCGATGTTTACTTTTTACATTTTGACAAGTAGAAAACCAACATGTGAAAGCATAAATGAATTTCCAGCAACTCAATAGCAATTGTATGTGTTGAACTGCTCCCTTGTATGTTGATTTGGTGTACTCCAGTTCTGTAACATGCTGCTAGACACAAATCATTTAAAAACATCATGATATAATTGGATAACACAACACCATAACCAAACATTCCTTGTACTATACAGAGTATAAAAGATCACATGAAACAATCAATAAACTTATACAGAGCAACCTACTACAGAGTAAGCAAATGCTACAGAGTAATAGCAGAGCTAGCTAGATACAATGTGTATTGGTTACATCAGTAACCAAATTCCCAGCAAGAGTTACATATCCACATACAAAGACCAAACTCGCATATACAACTACTAGTGGTTACAACCAAGGCCATGATGCTCGTCATTCAAATTGAACATATGCTGCTGCTGCTGAGGCTGAGGCTGAGGCTAAACCTGAGGAGTAGGTGCCATCTCACAATCATAAACACCTGAAATACCTCCCTCAGCTCCCTCACTCGCAAGACACGATTCCGTCGTATTAAACTCAAGAACTCCAAACAATGAAATTTCATTGGCACCAGTGTTATGAAGATGAGGAAACGGCAAGTACACACTATGAACAACAATCTTCAGGTTTCGAATCACATCAGGCACCTTGATCTGCACGTAATTGATCCGAATAGGTGTGACTCTACCACCAGCAGCTGTTACCAACAGAGACTGTCCTTGCTCAAGTGTAGGCAACTCAGTCCCAACAGGAATCTTCTCGAGCTCGAAAATCGGAAGCAACCGATTCGAAACAATATGAAACCTCACACTATTAACATACGAATGCAAACCGGAGAAAATGGACTGAACATTAATAACAAAAACAATCATACTGTTAAGACTAACAAGCTCAGCATACTTAACCTTCATCGTTAAAGATATAAGATTCCTCTTAATACAATTAACTCTAGAAACACATTGTTACATTCTGATTTAGCTAGATATAAGATTTATACGAAAGTTTTATCCTGAAAATTAAAACAAGAGTATATCCAGATTTATGATTTAATTTTTTTGTTACAAATCGTCGCATATAAAGTCAACAAGAATCTACCCTACTAAGGTATCATAGAAAAGTCTCCTATATCAGCTATGCTAATAATATCCCGGATTAGATATGATGTATAACTGGATTCAAATGGTACCTGATGCAGGCCGAGAAGCTTTTCCTCGATTTCCCTCACAGCATCATGTCTCTCCTGGATTTCTTCTAATGTATTTAGCACCTGTGAAAAAACTCCCCAAGATAAAGTTGATATTCAAACAGACGATGATATAAAAGATGCATACTATCTCACATAATGATTTTACAAGTGTGCTGGAATTCATACATATCTCAATTTATGATTTTTAAAATCCTAAAAGTAAAAGAGCTGAACCTATAAGTTGATTAAGACTACTTAAAAGGTAATATAACCGGTATTTCCATGATAAAGAAATCCTGAGGCATGATCAGGGGCGGACGCAGCCCATGGCTGGGTTGGGTTGTAGCCCAGGGGGAAAAAAATTGTCAAAATTTTATATGTAAATTTTTTATAAATTCTGATGGCTCATGTAACATATAAATTCCATTACTGTCCAGTCCGGGTGAAAAAATGGAAAAGCCCTAGTTCATATTTTAGCAGCCCAACCGGATATCAAGCCCATATAAGTAAGTGCAGCCCATTTAATAGGTATTTGAGTAGTTCACACTTCATATACAATAGAAAAATAGAATTTAAAAATTTTAAAAACAGAAGTCCCCAATCAAAAGGACACAGTCTCCACTCTCCCTCTTCTTCCCTCGTTTGCCGCCTGGAAATACAATAAAATTTAAGTACCCCTTGCTAAGCTTAATTATTCAATCTATGAGCACCTATTTTTTTACATCATTTAAATATTTACTTAATTGTGTATTGAGTAAATTTTTGTAAATTTATATATATAGTTTGTATGTATAGTTGAGTTTAGCACTTAGCAGTTAGCTTAATTATTTTCGTGGTGGCGCGTTGTGGCGCGTGGTGGCACATGCTGGGTAGAAAAATTTTTCACGCTGGCGCGTCTTGGGTGCCAACAAACTCAGCCCGGGTGGTCCACATGCATAAAAAATACTCGACTGAAATAACTGACTCCTTGTCAACACACAAAATGGTTCTACATCCTTAAAACTGTGATTTAGTATAGGTTTGAATTATCCTAGCTTCATAATTCAAATACAAAAATTACTTTATATTTAGTATTTACCACATGACCTAAACCATTATACAGCGATATATTTTCTACAGGTTTCAGACCAGTTGTGTCCCAACATACAAAGTGAGGTCCTAAATCCACTCTATATTATCCCAACCCTCAACCTATCAAAATTTAATACAACTGACTGTGTCACTATCAGTGCCTCAGCAGCAAGACATGGACAAGGGTAGCTAGATAATTCTGACATCCATGGCTCTCACTAAATTTAATAACTTCAAAATTATGAAACCAAGCAAAGAGTATATGAGTAAGAAATTATGGTGACAATTTGATGGAACCCATATCATTTCAGTGGTAAGTCTAATAATGATTATAGATTCTGATAGATAGCAAATTGAAGTAATCAAACCTGTTATTACTCTTCTCTCCACCTCCTCACGATATTCATCATCAATCCGTTGTCTCAATGCCTGATACATAGACATTGATACAGTAACTATTGGAAGGAACGCAGGGATGCAGTTAATATCTATATAACTAGGCAAGTATAAGTAACCTGAAACTCTATCATTATATCTCTCAACTTCTTGGTCAACGCACTGAAAAGTAAATAAATAGCCGCAATTGAGGCCATAGTACTAAAAGGCTTAATATCATCGTCGTCATCTATTAGATGGCCCCGCAGGGGCACCAATCAACTACACTTGTCCCCATATTTCATATTTCACAAGTCATGATATATAGTCAAATAACCTATACTTATATTTTGTTGCTCGTATGATCGTAACTGTTGTAGTGTTAAGTTTCTACCTACTGAAACTGCAGAAATATTACTTTCATCCATTACAGTTTTATTAGTATAAGGCTATCATAGGTGCGAGGGCTTATAAAACTGCTAAAGAAACACTCTTCTCTATCTTTTCTCATCGTGAAAAAATTCCATGTCAGTAGTATCATACAATTATCAAGACAATTGATATTTGCATGTTAGAAGATAATAGATAGCAACCTTGGTGTTTTGGGGCAGAAAACTAAATATTCATCTCGAACATCATCACTAACTTTTTGAAGCCATCTAGTATCTTGGTTCATCATCACCCACTTGCTGCATTCATAATTATCAATTATTTCAATCTAGGAACAAATGAATTACATAATAATTATGATTGTAGCTAAATGTGATTGCCAAGAAGAACTCTTCACCACATGTAAAGCTTCATCAGAAACGGAACTTCATAACTAAGGTGAAACCTAGAGGCTGATGCAGAAACCTAGAGGCCATTATCTATTAAAGTCCTTACTTAATGTGCAAGAGCAAGTAGTTACATAAAACATTTAGGATTCATTTTACATGCCAAGTAGGGAATAAAGAAGTGATATTTTTGTGAAGTACCAACTGCTATAATGCATTTTAGGCATCTAACACAACATCTAACATGGAATGTAAAATTAACTATAATAAAGTTCATATAAGCAATTTTTACGCAGATAAGTAGAATCTAACATTGATGTGGAATCTAAAGTAACTTAACTAGTGGGGATCATAAAGTGAAACTCATGTAGAATCTAATATGTATCAACGATTAAACTTTATACAACTAACTTACATTCAGAGTCTCACACACATGATTAAATATAGAATCTTAAGAATGTTAATTTAGAGCAGGAGCAAATTAATCAAAATACAAATATAATTAACTCCATGTCTGTGTCAACACCTAATATAGCATCTCATTGAATCATATTTACCATAGAATCTAGTATAGCATCTCATTGAATCATATTTACCATAAAATCTAATATAGCATCTCATTGAAAATATCATCAAAATGAAATAAGTTTATAAAATCAAATTTATTATAAATTGAGAAACGCTTTAAACAGAAAATCATTTAGTTTAAAATCTAACAAAAAATCAAACAGATAATCAATTCTAAATTTAACAAAGAATCACTCGCACTTCAGAAAAAATAATTTAAACAAACATTCATCATCTGGTTTAATAAAAACAAATACCATGCGTATATTGGAGAATCTCACAGAGAATCACTTGTAAATTTCTTATAGAATCACATACATGTATAGATACAGATATATACATACAAAATTTGGATAAAATCGCCAATCGCAAGTATCATGTAGATATTAGACACAAAATCATAAAATTTAACTTTTCAAATCATTACCTCAACGATTTCGCACAGTTTTGAATGATTCTGAACAACTCTTCAAGCTTTTGACTATTTTTCCGACAATTCCACACTAAATATTGAAGGAATTAACTCCGTTTTTGATTATGAGCTTGGATTCTTTAATTTATGCTTCGATTCTTCAATATCTGCTTCAATTCTTCGATTTCTTCTTGGATTCGATGATTTCTGCTTGGTTTGTATGATTATGATCTTTGAATCTTCAATTTAGGCCTCGATTTTTCGATTATGGCCTTAAAATCTTCAATTTCGACTTCGATTAGCGGCGTGTTTTCTCGGGAGTCGTGAAATTGTTATGTTTGGCTATGAACTACGCAACGTATAGTTTGTATTGTTAATTATCTATCTTTTAATCTTGAGCGTCCGTTTTTTATTTCAATTCAATGGTAGAGATTGGTGTTCTTTTTTGTTCTTTATTTAAAGTGTTCTGTATGGAGTACAACTCTCTCTATATATATATATATATATATATATATATATATATATATATATATATATATGCCAATATTCTAGAGAGAACCAAGTTACATAAAGTCCAAGAGAGAACTCTTTCCATTAATCTCAACCACAGGATTATGAACAAATCTAACGGTCACTATAATTTGACAGTTAAAACTGAAAACAATTATACAACATAGCTGGTTCTATGTATAGGTTAGTTATAGACACAATCAGTCGGCGATCTCTCTCTCCCACTCTGCGATTTAGCGAAAGTATGACCTCTTCTTCGAATCAAGCTCAGGATTACATTGTTAACATTCAGTCTTCATCGGGTTCTTACTTTATCTTGCTATTTTTTGCTAATTATTGTTATTCAAATTTGATTCAACGAATTAAACTATTAATTAATACCTATTCCTTATAATCTTCTTTCTTTATTTTCGATATGAGCTTCATATGTGTAAATTTAGCACTTTTAGTTGGTTTTTATTTTGATCGAATGTAGTCTACTTGTTTTAACTCCGAGTTTTGTTTGTTTTTAGTTTATTCTTCATATCTATTATATTTTCAGTGTTTTTTATATTTTATGGCTCATAAGAAGCTAATTTTATGCTCAAAATTTAGGTAAAAATTTTAATTCTACCGTAGAACCAAATTAGCAATTTGTTGATTTTAGTTGTAGAAAATTTTATTTTACTAAAGACTTTTAGGTAAACCTTTTGATTCAACAGAGGACTCAAAACAGAAGTGAGCAGTGTATTTTTTAGATTCAATTTATAAGTTTTTGTATTTTTGTTCTAGAATAGAATCAAAAGTTAACTTAATATATTAGAACACAAAAAATAGTAGATCTAGTTAATAGTTTTAACTTATATTCAACAATAGAATCAAAGTTTATAATGGAATTATGCAAACACAAACGCTGGTGTAAACCTCATCTTCAATAGATTCAGCAAGGTGAGTGATTGTGTAAAATAACTGCAAGCGCACAGTGTTTAGTTGTAGCAATTACAGGTCGATCATCAGAGACTATGTATTTTCAAAACCCTAATAATTAACTCAGGCGAACTAGACAATAAGATTTGAGATGGGATTTAATTAACCTAATTAACCTAATTAGAAAATATTTAAATAATATGGAAAACCTAGGAATCCAAATCCATTAATCAATCACAATTAATATCAACTTGCCCTAAAATCAACTCTCTTTTCTTCACAAATAAGATATATCAATTAACAAGACAAACATATACTATGAAACTTGTTATCTAACAATAACCTATCAAAATTTCATGGAGCAAGCATAGGCTATAAAAAATAAATCCGGTAACAATAATATACCAAAATCACTTTGTCAATTAAACAATTAAGCACCAAGAAAAATTATGAGAATCAATTAATAGGAACGAGAAGAAATCAAGAGTAATTAAATTAACTTCATCTTCATCCTAGGGCAAGAAATTTAGCTAGACATGATTTTTAAACTAACAAAACAATTATACATTATAAGCATGAATTAATATAATAACCAAACTTAAAAAATTGTATTTATGGTACGTAAATAAGAAGAATGAATAAGCAAAATATGTTTGACCTTAACATAAAACTTAGGACAGAACAAATAAACCTCGGACAAAACAAACTTCTAAAACAATTAAAGTAGTTCCTGGACAAATAAGTTGCGAAGCAATTGAAGCAAATAAGAACGAAATAATTAACGAACAAAAGTACTCAATTATATCTATCGAAAACTAAAGAAAAAGTGTTTGAACAGAGAGAATAATTAATCTACTCCTACTCCTAAATTATTGGATTTAGATTGGTGTCTAAATTGGTGTTTAAACTACAAGAGATAAGGCCATATATATAGGGGAAAATATTGGGTTTGGCCCCTTTGATTACACTCCAATCTTGAATATAATTTCTTCAATTTCCTTTTCTTCTCGGATAAGTATTCGATTTTTCCTCCAATTTCCTTGACTTCAAGTATTTTCCACCTCCTTTCCCTTTTTGCACCTTTTTCGGCTTGAAATTTGTTTTTATTTATTTTCCTACAAAACAAAATAAAACAATTTATTAATTAATAAAATTACGAAAACGGACATAGAATAGGTATTAAAAATATGATTAATTATGGACCTATTAAATTCCCCCATACCTATCTTTTGCTCGTCCTCGAGAAAAATAAATATAAAATACTACCTAAATAAATAATACCACTTCCATAGGTGATCACGGTTGCATTTGGCATATGCAACAAGCCCTTTAAACCCCTAGGTAGCCCTAGTGGATGAGTGAGGTCTCGTGAGGGCCTATAGTGAATGTACCCACAAAATCCAACTAGCTCATGTAAAAGATTGCTCAATGCAACACCACACATACAAGTCTGCTCATGCTACATCAACTTAAGAAATCAAAGTGAATTTACAATGTCTTGGTGTGTAAGGTGCAAGTATTCACATAGTCTACTCAAAGAAATATGCAGAGGTTATTAAAAGTCCACGTCAAGTGTAAAAATAAGTTGGTAACCATGCTAAGCCCACAAGAGTACATCTTAGAGTCAAAACTTGGGATCTCATATGTAGAAACAAGTAATAACTCACATTTCACTCACAGAAGAATATTCACTCAAGAACAAAGGTAAGTGTATCACTCCATTCCATCAAAATCATAAGCATGCTTGACATTTGGTATCAATCTAACTTTAACACAACATACATTAATGATGATAATCAAAAGGTCTTTTATTTGGGTTGTAACGGGGCTTGGGACAAGGTATGCCAAGTAAGGCCAAATAAGGTGAAGTGTCAAAAGCTAGTAGGAACCATAATAAATCATAAACAACACCATACTTCCTCCCCATACATGGATTTATAATTTTCTTCCAACAAACTGCTTGACTAGTCGAATGAAGAAGGATCACAAAAACACATAAGTATGCTCTCATATGACTTATTTTTTTTTTTTCAATTTTTTTCTCTTTTTTTTCTTCTTCATCTTCTTCTTTTTTTTTTGGAGAGCTAAGATAGATAATATTAATATATAAGAAACCACAATCCTTCTTTAAGAATTTATTGAATAACGACCGACAAGTAAGCAACAAAACCCAATATTTCCCCAAAAGTAATGAACAAAAGTAAACCCCATCTCACACACCTTATTACTCCTTCAACTTCCTACTAGCCTTTGACAAATTGGGATCAAGTACACGTAAGGCTACAAAAGAAAAGGTCTAGGAAAGTAATGTGGTATGTCACCGAAAAAATAGGATAAAACTCAAAGGGGTAACTAATTGATCATACATAAAGGGTGTGGTAATTTGGATAATAATAGGTTATTCCTAAATGCCTTTATCATCTTACCATCAAATAATGTCATGCATTTCAAGAAAGGTCTTAAACAAGTGCTAGCAATGCAAACAACATGTGGACACTCAAGCAAACGAATATAAAATGCAAAAGATATGCATATAGGCTCAAAATCTCACTAGGTGGTAAACATAATCAATCCCAAGCAAAAATCTCTTTAATGCACCTACTTGTACTCAAAGCATGCTAACCAAATCTTCTTGCACATATTCATGTCCTTTTAATTACTTACAACATTCAATAAGTCTACTAGTTTCAACTCGCTAGTGTATGTGTGTGCACAAGAACTTAGCATATCACTTCTCAATCAAAAGCATCAGAAACACAAGAGTACTATAGCATATAAGGGTGCATCAAGCCAACTTATAACAAGTAATCATTTCACAAGGCTAGAATTATTTTTGTATTTTTTTTCATTTTTCAATTTTTTTTTTTGATTTTTTTGGGTTTTTTTAATAATAATAATACTACTACTAAATCCCTCCCCCATACCTAAATCATGCATTGTCCTCAATGTATGCAAATGAGAGAAAAGTGACAAAGTAAAAGGACGAGAATACCTCATAAAGGATGACGGAGATACACAACTACATATAACATACACAAACACAAAACACACACACACACACACACAAACTCCCCCGTACCTACACTTGGCCATGGGAGACACATTATGAAACAGATATGCTAACCAATACCAGATCGAGGAAAAACAACACATGTAACACAATCATCAAACATGTGAACTACACCCACAAAAACATCATTATCCACTAGAGAAGTATGATCACACACCAAAATAAAACTCATACACCTAACATCATTCATAGACCAATTAGACGCTTCTTTATGTTGTTTAAGCAGATTAATTACTTAAAATTCTTGGTTATTAACTAAATCACTAGAAAGAACATGATAAGTTTCATTATCAACTATCAAAGACTGATCAAGAATTGAAAAAAATGGATTATGAACGAAAGTGGGTGGCTCACCAATAGAAGTTTTAACAACGGACTTAGGATCAAAAGAACTATCCTCAAGTTGGATTTCATGCTTAGAACAAATAGCATTCAATTCATCTAACATCTCATCAGAAGAAAATTTTTATAAAGCTCATGAAGTTCTTTATTGCTCTCATACTTTAACAAAACATCTTTCTCAAGAAAAGACTCAATTGCATTATCCTCAAGATTTGACCATGAAACAACCTCATCTATCAAATTAACTCCTACAGGTTGTTCAAAAAGCTCATTAGGTTGATTTCCTACATTAAAGACATTAAGATCTATCGTCATGTTTCCAAAAGTGAGTTTCATCGAACCATTCCTACAGTTAATCAAAGCATTAGAGGTAGCAAGAAAAGGCCTTCCTAGAATGATGGGAATTTGATTTTTGAGATTTTTGACTGGTTCGGTTTCTAGAACAACAAAATCAACGGGGAATACAAAATCACCAACCTTAATCAACACATCTTCCACTATACCTTTTGGAGTTTTAACAGAACGATCAGCTAACTGAAGAGTGACACTAGTCTTCTTAAGTTCACCTAAACCCAAGGCTTAATAGACAGATAATGGAAGAAGGTTCACACTAGCTCCTAGATCGAGTATAGCTTTATCAATGAAAATATCACCTATGACACAAGAGATGGTAGGACAACCAGGATCCTTATACTTCACAGGAATTTGATTTGACAAAATAGAACTAACATGAGATGTTAGGAAAGCTTTCTTAGGAACATGAGTGGTTCTTTTATGAGTACATAAATCTTTTAGACACTTAGCATAAGAGGGAACTTGTTGAATCGCATCTAAAAGAGGAATGTTAATCTTGACTTGCTTAAAGACTTCCAAAATCTTATCTAATTGAGCAGATTTTTTGTTTGAAGTAAGTCTTTGAGGAAACAGGACTTTGGGTTTAAAGACTTTTTCATTACACACATCAGAGTGGGGTTTCGAAGGTGGTTTATCGGATGGTGATGACTCATCAGCTTTATCTACTTCAGAACTCTCTTGATTTGAAGATTGTTTAAGACTAGGATTCAAGAGCAAAGGATTTGGTTCAAATGTTAGCTTATCTTCTTCTTGAGTATTGACACCAACATGATTGTTGAATTGATTACCAGACCTTAGAGAGATAACAGAATTCACATTTTCATGAGACTTTAGATTTGGATGAAATTTAGGATTAGTCTCAGGTTGACTAGGAAATCGATTTTTCTCTCTCTCACTGATTGTGTTTGCCAATTGACTGACTTGGACCTCTAGCTTAGATATGGCTTGAGTGTTGGAATTTAGCAACTGCCTATCTTGGGTCATAACTTGCATGAAAGATTGTTGAGATTGAGTTAAATTCGCTTGAGATTTTAATAACGCCTCAATACTCTTTTCTAAAGAATTGAATCTCTTGTCAGATTCAGCAAAACCAGGAGGATTCATTGGGACTGAGTTTGGATGATGACCAAGATTTTGAGGAGGATATGAATTAGGATTTTAAGTTTGGTATGGACCAGGATTAGGCTTTTGAAAAGTAGGTTGAGGATTTTGATTGTACTGATTGTACTGACCTTGGTTCCATGAGAAATTTGGGTGATTCTTCCAACCAGGATTATATGTGGGTGCATAAGGATCATTCCTAACTCTAGGTTGAAACATGGCTTTGACTTGTTCAATTTCAGGGCAATTCTCTACCACATGATTAGAAGAACTACAGTTTGCACAGAGAGACATTTGAGAGGACGCATTGTTGGTTTCTAAGGCTTCTAGACGTCTAGTGAGTGTAGCTAACTTAGCTTCGGTTGCAATAGAATTACCAACTGCATGTAAGCCCTTAGATGAGTTAGAATTTTCAGCTTCTTGATTAGGTTCCCTAGTTGACTCCCACAACATTGTTCTTTCAGCTAATTCCTCAAAAAATTGCCAAGCTTCATCCTCAGTTTTATCCATAAACTTACCATTACACATAGACTCTAACAAACCAGTGGTTTGGCTATCTAAGGCTTCATAAAGAATTTTGCAAAGTCTCCATTTTTCTATACCATGTTGAGGACATTTAGACAACAACTTTTTAAATCTATCAAAATATTTCCAAAAAGACTCATTCCGATTTTGTTGAAATTGGTTGATTTCATTCCTAAGTCTGTTTGCCTTATGGTTTGGAAAATATTTTTTAAGAAATATAGCAACAATTCCTTCCCATGTGGAAATAGAATTAATGGGTAGACTATACAACCACTGTTTAGCATCTTCTTTCAAAGCAAAATTAATAAGCCTGAGTCTAATGGAATCCTCACTCAATTGTTGAAGTTTCTGTAATGCACACACTTCCTCAAACTCTCGAATGAAAAGATATGGATCCTCTCCCTCTACCCCAGCAAACCTAGGTAACATGCTAATGTTGTGATGTTTGATTTCAAAGTTATTCGCGGTTACTGCGGGTAAGACTATGCATGGGGGTTGAGCGGTACGAGCGGGGTAACAACGGTCTTTGAGTGAAACAGCCATGACTACGGGTTGAACTTTCTTTTGACTCAATTCTAGAGGGTGAAGAGAACTCGAGTTACCTCACTACTTTAGGAGATGACAGATTGGTTTTTCTTACTAATCTAGATGTAGTGTCTCGAACCCAAGCACTTTGCATACAAGAGAAGTAAACAATTAAGCACGTAGCAGACAAGAGCTATAAGTAAACACCTAAAAAAAATGGAAAATTAAAAAGAAAATTCTATATTAACCTAAAAAAAAAATCTAGACCTTGCTCCTAACAATAAGATACTACTAAAAGTCACAACTCAAAAAGCATTCGTCCTGACTGGCCAGGCAGGTGCAAGCATTGCCAAGAGGCTAAACACCTTTCTAGACACCAATCCAAATTAGCCAGGTAAGTGTCACGCTTGCCTAGACACCAAATGAAAGAATACTTAGTGATTCGTTCCTCCTAGATTCTCTTCCTAGTTGAGCGCGAGATCCTAGGGGCTAACGTCTACTTAGTTTTATTAAGGAAAGGGGAATGCAAGATGAACGAATTAGTGATTTGTGGGCCAAGGAAAGGGTGATGAAATCCCTCACCTTATCTTGTAATTGGGTGGCACCCTTAAAATTTATTGAATGATGCAACACATAAAGAACAAGAAAGTAAACACTTATTGATGCACTACACTATGTGTAATCTAGATGATGTGATCCTATGTGAGAGAGTGAATGATGCAGCAAATTGGTTTTTAAACAAACAATTGACTAACTAATATTTTTGATTTTTTGAATATTTTTTTTTCAATAATAATGAAGAAAGAAAAATAGAGAGAGGTGATACGGAATACCGAAAAGCGCTTCCAAAAATTTCAAAAGAGACAACGAGGCTTTCCAACGATCTTCTTGTCCAAGCTTTTCTCCGCTTCACTATTCCCTAAAAAAAACAAACAAAAGAAAACAAGAAACTAATCCGAAGAATTAATATCAAGAAAAGAAAATTACCAATAGTCCCCGGCAGCGGCGCCAAAAACTTGATTGTGTAAAATAACTGCAAGCGCACAGTGTTTATTTGTAGCAATTACAGGTCGATCCTCAGAGACTATGTATTTTCAAAACCCTAATAATTAACTCAGGCGAACTAGACAATAAGATTTGAGATGGGATTTAATTAACCTAATTAGCAAAGTTTATTAAATAATATGGAAAACCTAGGAATCCAAATCCATTAATCAATCACAATTAATATCAACTTGCCCTAAAATCAACTCTCTTTTCTTCACAAATAAGATATATCAATTAACGAGACAAGCATATACTATGAAACTTGTTATCTAACAATAACCTATCAAAACTTCATGGAGCAAGCATAAGCAATGAAAAATAAATCCGGTAACAATAATATATCAAAATCACTTTGTCAATTAAACAATTAAGCACCAAGAAAAATTATGACAATCAATTAATAGGAACGAGAAGAAATCAAGAGCAATTAAATTAACTTCATCTTCATCCTAGGGCAAGAAATTTAGCTCGACATGATTTTTAAACTAACAAAACAATTATACATTATAAGCATGAATTAATATAATAACCAAACTTAAAAAATTGTATTTATGGTACGTAAATAAGAAGAATGAATAAGCAAAATATGGTTGACCTTAACATAAAACTTAGGACAGAACAAATAAACCTCGGACAAAACAAACTTCTAAAACAATTAAAGTAGTTCCTGGACAAATAAGCTGCGAAGCAATTGAAGCAAATAAGAACGAAATAATTAACGAACAAAAGTACTCAATTATATTTATCGAAAACTAAAGAAAAAGTGTTTGAACAGAGAGAATAATTAATCTACTCCTACTCCTAAATTATTGGATTTAGATTGGTGTCTAAATTGGTGTTTAAACTACAAGATATAAGGCCATATATATAGGGGAAAATATTGGGTTTGGCCCCTTTGATTACAATCCAATCTTGAATATAATTTCTTCAATTTCCTTTTCTTCTCGGATAAGTATTCGATTTTTCCTCCAATTTCCTTGACTTCAAGTATTTTCCACCTCCTTTCCCTTTTTGCACCTTTTTCAGCTTGAAATTTGTTTTTATTTATTTTCCTACAAAACAAAATAAAACAATTTATAAATTAATAAAATTACGAAAACGGACATAGAATAGGTATTAAAAATATGATTAATTATGGACCTATCAGTGAGCACGTTATTCTGGATGCTTATTTGATCGTTCACCTATCTCAGTTTTTATGTAGTTGTACGAAAATAGGATCAAAAGGTCCAGTAAATTTACACACTGCTATTATATATTATGTACATGGTACAAATATTAAAAAATAAACGTAACAAGCATGATATAGGCTTCTTGCTTGTGGTTACCTGGATGGAGGAAATGTTTGGGGGAACAAAAGGACTGTATGACGTTTCCTTCTCAGGAGCAAGCCGTTGGGCCTTCGAAAACTCCGTAAACTGCGTGAATTCTTGTAGTCCTGCACATCTCATGGAGTCAGTTGATACTATTAGATTAAAGTCATAGGTGATGAAAGGAGAACATGTATATAATGTCAAACACTGCCCGCTATTCTATGAGAGTACAAGTAATGCAGCATTTTCAGACCTCTTGAGTCTTTAAAGATAGGAAAAAGAATATATTTAGAAAGATCTAAACTATGGTCAGGAGAAGTGAAGAAATTTATTAAAGAATGTACAATGTCACTAAACAAGCCAATTTACACTAACTTATGCGTGATGATCATGATCAGTTACGCTAGCTTACTTAAGTTTAGGTGAAGTATCCTTTACCAACTGCCTAATATGTAGTCTCGTCTTGTGCTTGCCAAAGTAGCAAATTGAGTAAAATAAGAATCTCAATTTGTGACTGGCTGAAGGTGTGAAAACAATCTAATGATACATTGTGGTAAAAATGAACCAGGAGACTGGCTTTTGGTAACCAATTTATATCAGGAAGACATTATGATCACATATGCGTAAGGTTTCTCAATAGTCTGCTTTGTAATTTAAACCATATTACATATAATTATAAATGAACCAACTAGTACAGATTTAATCTGAGCTGGTTGTTAGCTGGATTAAATGTAATTAATTTGTTATAACTTCGAGTTCTATTTGTTTTTAATTCATTCTTTATATCTATTATATTCTTCGTATTTTATATGTTTTATGGTTCATAAGAACAATTCTTATGCTTAAAATTTTAGATTGGTTTTTTAATTATGTTATTGAATTAAATTAGCAAGTTTTCGATTTTAGTTGATTCTATTGCAGAAATTTTGATGCCACTATAGCCTTTTAGATAGACCTTTAAATTCTACGATGGAATCAATATAGACCTTTTGCGCTAATGGGTTTTATATCAAAGTGGTCACTCCGTTCATCAAAAACTATAACTTAACCCACCGTTCTCATCGGGGTCTCATTTAAACCACTAAACTAAGAAAATATATCATTTGCCCCCCCCTGCATTCACAAAAATAATACAATTTATGGTGGTCTAAGTGATATACAAAGGGGCAAATGATATGTTTTCTTAGTTTAGTGGTTTAAATGAGACCCCGATGAGAACGGTGGGTTAATTGATAGTTTTTGACGAACGGAGTGGCCACTTTGATATAAAACCCTTTTTCTAATTAGTTACTTCTAACATAATTTTGTTGCCTTTGCTTCAAAATTATAGATTATATACAACTTCTTGATCCTGCAATCTATTATCTATAACTTTGACACTTTATTTG
Organism: Saposhnikovia divaricata; assembly: GCA_036435485.1. NCBI lineage: Eukaryota > Viridiplantae > Streptophyta > Magnoliopsida > Apiales > Apiaceae > Saposhnikovia > Saposhnikovia divaricata. Next base: position 23,110,996 of record JAZHRN010000131.1, read on the forward strand.
AAAATTTGGCTCTAGAATATCTATGTTTAGAGAACAAGAGACTTTAAATGATATTTTATTTTGTGTGCAATCAGTTGAAATTACACAAGTTTTAACCAAGATTTCAAAATATATTTTTTATTGGTTCTCACTAGTACACTTATCTATTTTTTTTGTTATGCAGTCTTGCACCTTCAAAACATATACAAAATCTATGAATTAGAAATAGTTATTGCATCAGGTATAGGACAAAAGTTGGTTATTGTTGCCTGAGTAGACAATGTTCCATGTTGCAGTGTTTGTGCAGTGAGTGTGCAAAAGCATTGAGGATTGGATCAGAAAATGCATGATATGCATTTTGTCTATTGAGGAGCTCATGGAGATAGAGGAGATAAAGATTGAAGTTGTGTTATGTTATTTAGATATCTCAAATGGAATATTCTGTACATGTAGATGTCAATATTTACATTGTCATCTATTTTTAAATTGTACAAATTTTTTCATTGGATAATAAATAGCTAAACTATGTCAATATTTTTCGTTAAGGATTTTTTTTTTGTACTTGCATTGTAACTTAACAAATTATTACTTTGTTGATTTGATTTTAAGCATCCTTATGGTAATATTCTCACTGCTTTAGGCTTATATTTTTTATTCCGTAGTAGAATCAAAATACCATTTAGTTGATTTCAGTAATTGTATTGGAAAAGAATTTTTTATTTTATAATAGACTTTTAATGTATATGCTTTTTTTTAATTGTTTCTTGTGCATCCTTATGGTATTATTCGTGATTCTAGTGAAGAATAAAATTAGTAAAATTTATTATTTTATATACATTTTCATATACACCTTTTGATTTACTATAAAACCAAAATTGTATCTAGTTCATTTCGCAGTGCAAAATAATTTATGGTTCTACTGTAAACGCTTCATACATAGAGAAAATGACCAAAATACCTCAAAATGAGGTACCAATGGCCCCAAATGCCTATTTTAGGAACAGATGGCCCTATCTACCCACGGGATACGCCACTGGCAACGGCGTATCCCATCTACTGTAGCATCTCCCACGTCTCTCTTCTCTCCCGTCTCTCTCGTTCTCTCCCAATCTCTCCATTCTCTCTCCGGCCACCTCTACCATAACTGAGCACACCAAAACAATCACCATTACTTCCTCTTCATTTTGCCCCAACTGATTTATCAAAATCTGGCCCCGCAGGGGCGTATACGACCTCGTCGAAAAATCGATGGGAGGTTTATGGTTCGATTTGGGGGTTGAAAATTCGGCGAAACAATTGGTTCGAAATGGGTATGTATGTGTAGATCGTCGAAAGACGATTCGATTGGTATATAACATTCTATGGGAAGATGACTGGGAACGAAGCTTGGCCGGTTTTTTCCTTTTTCTGGCGAAATCGCCAAAATCGCCACGGCTGAGCTACGTCGCGTAAAATCTGAGAAAAAATGAAGATGACGTCAGATGATGTCATCACGCATGTCAAAGATGCGTGACACTTGATGCGCCATCCGTGAATGCGTATCTCAAGCACTGTTCACGCCTTCCACCAGTGTATATGCTTATTACTCCGTTGTCAATAGCGTGTCTGTAGGACACTCCGTTTCCACTAGCGTGTCTTCAAGATGCTCCTTCACCAATAGCGTGTCCCGTGGGTATTTAGGGTCGCCCGAGTTGGCGGTAGGTATTTTGGTCATGGGTAGTGAAAAAAGAGGTATTCTCGGCCATCACCCTCATACATATACCTTTTTTTAGGATTTTTTATACAATATCATTACATTATTCTAATGTAGAATGAGATTATTAGACTTGTTAATTTTTTTATTAGAAACTACTAATTAAAAAAAGTTTGTAAAATACAAATTTTGATTCTACCTTAAAACCAGATTTGAATTTAATCACTTCCCATAATTGTAGTGCGTGCACCATAACTTTTGGTTCTACGATAGAATCAAAACATTGATTCTACATGTAGTTCATATATCTTTCATTCTAGTGTAAAATCCCCCAAGTAATTCTACTATTTATAATTACAAACTACCGCTTGTCAAGTTTTTTATCGTTCATAACTTTTGTACTAATCTGAGCATTGTTACTTAAATTCTTACACTGTGAATATCAACAAGTACTAGTTATAATGAAATAATTTTCAATACTTAGAAAGATATAACTCCTACTTCACTAAAATCTCAAGGATCAAATTTTGCATATGAGTATCCAATCATCTCTTTACTTTAGTAATATAACTTTACAGTTTACACCACAAAATACAAGATAATATGAACACCCCAAGAGCCATTTTTCACTAAAGAAGTCTAGAAATGAAAAGTGAAAAGAATAACAATAATTATATGATAATGGAAATCTAAAACTTAAAAATACAAGGTCAAAGATTTGCACCAAAATTTACACAAAGCCTCAAAGGTAATCCCCAAAGTATGAAGAAAAAATTAGTGTCCAGATGTTATGAGAAAGATTTATACGGAGTAGTCGAGTTAGGCGGTGCCTCTCGTCTATCAGTCTTTGGCCATCTTCGGAATTGTTATGAAATATAAGCCCCTGTGTAAATTTTTTGTTTCAAGATTCAAGAGTTGGTAATCCACCACGGCTTAGCCAAGGCCTTTATTATAACAAGACTAAAGACGCCTAACTCATTATACAGAATATCCATCAGCAGAGAGCAACAGCTTGAGCATGCAAGCATGCAAGAAGTCTAATTAACCACTGGTCCACTATAACAAGTGCTCTTCAAGAATTGACCTAGAAATCGGAGTGACAACAGCAAAGATGGTGTCGCTGGAGTTTGAGGAAGCTATAATGAATCCTAGATCCACCAACCCTTCATTTCAAGAATTGATCCCAACCTATCAAGTTATGTAACTTATTAGAATGCATGGAAAAAATGTATTCGAAGCAAAAACAATCCATAAAATTGAACTTGAAACAAAGTATAAGTTAATTAGCAAAATTGAACCATCTAGTGAATCATTTATAAAAAAAATTAAGTCAACATATGAAACAACAATAGTCTTGATCCATACAGTTAATTCATTTTACAAAGTATACAAAATATAACATTACGAGTTTGATACTAGTCACATGATATAGACTTCTAATGGCGCGACTTTAAAAGAAGGCCCTGCAAACAATATTAATTACTGGAGTTCTGAAAACATACCAAGGCATAGGCTATAAGATCTGATTCTACTGTGGAACCAGATTTATTCTACTGGAGTTCTCCCTGGAATGTGACTCATATATATATGTTTGTTATATTTATTTATGTATGTATGTATTTATGTATGTATGTATGTATGTATGTATGTACGTATGCATGTATAATTAATAATTATATATTAATGTATAATTATGTACAAATATACATTATAATTAATAATTATACAAATGTAGAAATATAATTAATAGATTTCATTTTTTGCACTTTATCTATATTAAAAATAAATACTCCTGTAAAATAGTCTAACGATCTTGTAGAGTGTCCTGGTCCTAAAATCATTAATAAAAAGTGTGAGAAGTTAAAAGGACAATGGGGTGTTTGAAAAGCCATATTGGGAATATACATTATACAAATATTTATGTATATAGTTAATGATTTTTAATATAAACTCAAATGCTCACACAGCTCAACTGGTTATGGTGTTGAATTTAGTTGTGCAAGGTAAGGTCATGGGTTTAAACCCTTTGAATAACAATATTTTTACAAATATTTAGAGTTAGGTTTTACAAATATTTAGAGTTAGGTTTGGAGTGAGGTTCGGAGGGGACGAGCCAATGAATTAATTTGCTCAGGGAAACCCCCGTTAGTAATTTAGGGAGTAAAGTGACTTTGTGTACTTGCACTTTGTTTAAAGTATATTCTGTGTACTCATACTATATTCTAAATTTTGAAATAAAATATTATATGTAGTGTATTGAGTAAAGTGTTAGTACACAAAATGCACTTTACTTCCTAAATTACTATATAGTTAACCCAAATTAACGGAATGCAAAAATATATAATAAAATATAATTATTGATATTTCAAATGCTCAATTTTAAATTATAATATTCCCTCCGTTCCTTTTTAGTTTGCACATTTGCAAAAAAAAATTGTCCCTAAATAGTTGTCACATTCCTTGTTTCAATACAAATTTTTACCAATTTTTCCATATATACCCCTTTATTTCTAATACCAATGTTTGACTTTATATTTAATATATACACTCATAACTCATCATTTAATGTTAAGATTAAAGACACACATGGAAATAAATTAATGTGTATTTTTTGTACCCCTTTATTTCTAATACCAATGTTTGACTTTATATTTAATATATACACTCATAACTCATCCTTTAATGTTAAGATTAAAGACACACATGAAAATAAATTAATGTATATTTTTTGTAAATGTGCCAAATAAAAAGGGACAGAGGGAGTATTACAAATGTAGTCCTTGACTAAAAAGAACTTTACTCTAATTTTAACTGTAATTATGAACTGTTACCGGCACTTGCTTCACAGATTGGTTCTCACTGACCGGCGCATCGCCGGAATCTACTCTAACATCATAACTTTTTCGTGTCTTTCTTTCTTTCTGTCATTTCTTCGCAGTGTTTGGTTTCTGTTTTTATCTGTTTTTGGTTTCCCCTCTCGGTCTCCCTTTTTCCGGTCATTCGCCCATCTCAACACCATTCTTGCTTTCAACACAATCTTTTCTGCCGGCACCGCCTCACATCGATTTTAACCGCATCATCCCCCTTCCCTCTGTCAATCTCAGTTACCCCCAACCCCCCTCCTTTCTCTTTCGCATCCCACTCCATTCTCTTACGCCACCACCATCAATATCTCTTCGACCTCAACGCCAGTGCTCGCTCAAACTGTTGTACTATTAGCATCTAGACCGTACTTTCTGAACCACATCCTCACTTGCAACTGTCCCCATCCCTTCCTGCTTTTCTCCGATAGACTCCGCTTTGCTATTATCATCGAGGCCACCTACTACGGCATCAGTTCTCTCTGCTTCAAACCTACGGCCTATCTCTCTTTCGACCCCGTTCAATAGGGTCACTCGTCTGCATCGAAACAGTTAATTTCTCAACACCTCACCCCTGTTCCGCAACTTTACCTCCTCTCCTCCCTTCAAATTACTTACAATATCTCCAACCGTAACCTTCTCGCTAGCCAACTCCGCCTTCCTTTCCTTCTCCTCTCAGCCCTTCTCTCTCTCTCTCTCTCTCTCTCTCATCCACCCCCTACCTCTGTGTTTCTCCCTCCCCACCCACTCTGTTCCTTTTTTTGTATTTCTGTTTCTTTTTTTTGTGTTTTTTGTGTTTACTTCTGGTTTTTTTTTATTTTATTATCGTCGGTGTTTCTATTGCGTTTCTATTTCGTGCTGTCTCGTTTTTATTTCGTTTTAATTTAGTTTTTATTTCGTGCTGTTGCCAAAAAAAAAAAGAAAAAAAAATCTTTTTGTTTTGTTCAGTGTGTGATTGCGTTTTGTTTATTTTGTTTTGTCGATGTCGCGTAGTTTGCGTGTTGGCAGTTTGAATGTAGGTACCTTGTCAGGTAAACTGTTGGAGTTAGTGGACTTGCTGAAGAAACGGAGAGTGGACGTGGCTTGTATCCAAGAGACTAGGTGGAAGGGGGCTAGTTCCAGAGTAGCGAACGGGTATAAATTATGGTACTCAGGTCTGGCCAACTCGAGGAACGGAGTGGGTATTCTTTTGGCGGAAGATCTTAAAGACAACGTTGTGGAAGTGAAGAGGTTCAATGACAGGATCATGTCCGTCAGGGTTGTGGTTGGGGAGAAGGTGGTCAACGTGGTGTGTGCGTATGCACCTCAAGTCGGTTTGAGCGATTCTGAGAAGGAGGCGTTCTGGGTCTGCTTAGATGAGCTGGTTGGCAGTATTCCTGACGACCAATTCTTAGTGTTGGGTGGCGATTTCAATGGGCACATTGGTGAGAGGGTAGATGGCTACACCAGCGCTCATGGCGGTTTTGGCTTTGGAACCAGGAATGTCGGTGGGTCAGCCTTGTTGGACTTTGCTACTGCTCAGGAGTTGGTTATCGTGAATTCGGTTTTTCAGAAGAGGAAAGAGCACCTCATCACCTTTAGTAGCGGGGGCAACGTCACTCAGATTGACTACCTTCTTGTGCGCAATCGGGATGTCAGGACGTGCTTGGATTGCAAGGTGTTTCGGAGTGAGGCGTGTGCTTCCCAGCACCGGCTGTTGGCCATGGATATGACCTTGGGGGGTCGAATTATCCGCAGGTCGAGAGAGTTCAGACCGAGAATCCTGTGGAAAGATCTGAAGGGCGAGAAGGCAGTCGAATTCAGGGAGTCTCTGGTCATCGAAGGTAGTTTTGCTCGGGATGGAGATGCTAACTGTAGGTGGACCGAAGTGGCGAAGGACATTCGGTGTGTGGCCGAAAGATTGGTGGGGATTTCCTCAGGTAGGTTCAGGAGCCATAAGGAGTCTTGGTGGTGGAACGTGGAGGTTCAATCGAAAGTTAAGGCTAAACGTGCGCTCTTTAAAGAGCTTGTGTCAATGAGTTCAGGGGCGGAGAGGAGTCGGAAGATGGAAGCGTACAAGGTGGCGAGACGGGAGGCAAAGAAAGCCGTGGCGAAAGCCAAAGGGGAAGCCTTTGAGGGGTTGTACAAGAGCCTGGACACCAAGGAAGGAACGAATGCTATCTTTAAGCTAGCTAAAGCTAGGGAGAGAGGGCGGCGCGACCTGGGTGCTGTTAAGTTTATTAAGGATGAGTCAGCCCGAGTGTTACTTAATGTAGACGCTATTAAGGAGAGGTGGAGTTCGTACTTCCATAACCTTTTCAATGAGAATAGGAGGAGTTGGGCAGGTGGGGAACTTGAGGTCCCCCCCTCGTCTCCTTGTGAGCCTATCAGCGAGGACGAGGTCAAGGGGGCCATCCGTAAGATGGCGAAAGGGAAGGCGGTGGGTCCGGATCAGATCCCAATCGAGGTATGGATTTGTCTTGGCGAAGTTGGCGTTAAATGGCTAGTTAAGCTGTTCAATGATCTCCTCTTGGGTGATAAGATGCCAGCAGATTGGAGGCGTAGTGTTGTAGTTCCTTTTTTCAAGAACAAAGGTGATGCTCAGAGTTGTAGTAACTATCGGGGTATTAAATTACTCAGTCATACTATGAAACTTTGGGAGAGAGTGGTAGAAGGCCGAATTAGAAGAGAAGTGGTAATCTCAGAGAATCAATTTGGTTTTATGCCGGGGAGATCGACGACCGAGGCCATTCATCTCGTCAGACGCCTGATGGAGAAGTTCAGGGAGCGCCGCAAAGACCTTCACATGGTGTTTATTGATCTAGAGAAGGCTTATGACAGTATCCCTCGAGAAGCGATTTGGAAGGCCCTCGTAGAGCGGAGTGTTTCGTCGTCGTACGTAAGAGTGATTCAAGACATGTACTCCCAAGCTACTTCTTGCGTCCGGACACCAGTGGGTGACTCACGTTTCTTCCCTGTGGAGATTGGCCTTCATCAGGGATCGGCCCTTAGTCCTCTCCTTTTCGCACTTATCCTGGATGTCATGGCACGCGGGATACTTGACGCCGTCCCGTGGTGCATGCTCTTCGCAGACGATATTGTGCTAGTGGCAGAGTCTAGGGGGGAGGTCAACGAGAAGTTGGAACTTTGGAGATCAACTTTGGAGTCACAAGGCTTGCGGGTGAGTAGAACTAAAACCGAGTATCTCTGGTGCAACTTCAGTGGCGAGACCATTGACGAAGGGGTGGAGGTTAAGATCGAAGATCGGATCGTCCCGCGTACGGATAAGTTCAAGTATCTTGGGTCGATCATTCAGAAGGAAGGTGGGGTGGAAGACGATGTCAAGCATCGTATCAATGCTGGGTGGCTAAGGTGGAGGGCAGCGTCAGGGGTGATGTGCGACAAGAAGGTTCCTTTGAAGTTGAAAGGAAGATTCTATAGAGCAGCTATCCGGCCTGCAATGTTGTATGGTTCGGAGTGCTGGGCAGCGAAGAAGATCCACGAAAGCACGTTGGAAGCAGCGGAGATGAGGATGTTGCGGTGGTCGTGTGGCCGCACGTTGCTAGATAGAATCCCTAATAGGGTGTTCAGGACCGAGCTCGAAGTGGCGCCCCTCTCTGCGAAAGTTAGAGAAGGGAGGTTGAGATGGTTCGGCCACGTCCGTAGGAGGCGGCCGGAAGCTCCAGTGCGTAGGGTCGAGAGTCTTGCGGTTGAGGGGGTGAGGAGGAGAGGCAGACCGAGGAGGTCATGGGAAGAGCAACTTAGGTTGGATTTGAAGGCTTTGAACCTAAGTGAGACCATGACCGCTGACAGGTGTTCGTGGAGGCGGCAAATCAGAGTGGTGGACTCTCTTCTAGGGGACGGCTCTATAGTGGAGAACCTCAGAGTTGGGTTGTCTCGGATGACCTTATCTTAGGAGTTTGGCTCTTGCCGATGCATTTTCCCATTCTCTTTTATTATTTTTATTTTTATTATCATTTGTTTCCCGGCTGTGCAGGTGCAAGGAGCTTCGCCTGGTGGTATCTAGGAGCATGGTGGTAAGTCCCGTGTGGAGAAAGCCATGGGCTCAGGTATGGCTGTGTATGGTTCCGTGTAAACTTTATATCCCTCCGTATTTATCACTCACCGTATATGTCGTGCACTTAGCCGAGGGTCTTCACGGAAACAGCCTCCCTACCCTAAAAAGTGGGGGCATGGTCTGCGTACAACCTACCCTCCCCAGACCCTGCTCTGAGCGGGATATACTGGGTATGTTTGGTTTGGTTTGGTTTTAACAAAGCATATTAAAATGTTTAAAACGTAGTATATATTTTTGCAACTATTTCCCCTTAAGATTTGGATGTTGATAAAAGTTGAGAAATTCATTTCATTTCATAAGATGGATTAGGAGCTTGATAGTAATTGTTCACAAAGTTTATATATATATATATATATATATATATATATATATATATATATATATATATATATATATATATTGATATCTTCTGTGTCTCCTTGGGTTGTATTCATTGTTTTTGGTACAAATCCGAGATAGCTGAGGTTTGAGGTGTGTTAGTATTTTGTCTGATTTCTGATTTCTGAGTTTTGAGTAACCAAGTCTCTCAAGTAGTCACTAAACTGAGTTATAGAGTCTTGCAGTTTGTTTTGTCCAGTGGATTTTAGGATCCTGCTAGAGAGTGCTAGTTCTTGGGGTTGTATTCGAATGTGCAAATAATTGATGTTTTTTGTTTAATGTCACTGTTTCTCCTACCTGTTATTCTGATTAGTAATTCATGTATCTTTTCGAAAAGTTTCCTTTTTTGAATTCCTTAATTTTCTCACTATTTAATTGTGTTTTTAATATACTTAATGCTTTGTAGTATTGATTTTGTAACTGTCGTTCTGATTTTGAAACTGTCCTGATTAGACGTGGGAGATTAATTTTCATTCAAAGGTAGATTAAATTTTCATTTAAAGGATTGTCACATATAATTTTTATATGTTTTTGTACCTATGAGGGTGTGTCATATATTATGGTTTTTTGGACCAATTTTGGGATAATATTGATGTCGTTTTTTGACAATTTGGTACATAATGGATGATTATTGTTTTGTTTGGATTGTGTGCCATATATGATGGTTTTGAGTGACTATACGGGTAGTGCCATATTTGATGGTTGTTCGTGTTCGTTAATGACTGTTAGTATTTTATAATGATTTTTCTTGTGTCTAACCAAAGAACTTTCCTTTGGTTTGATTTTATTTTGATTTTCTATTTTATTTATAATTTAGTATATTAACTTTATCTTCATTTTATTTTTAATTCATTAAATATTCTATGCTACAGTTGTTTTAATGAGTTTTATTTAATTTTTTAGGTGCTTGATCGACTCTGGAGTTTGATTTCAGTTAATTGTGAAATTTTGGATGCCTAGAGACAGAATAGAGGGGTTGCAAGGAGGATATCAGTAATGGAGCAACCAAGACGAAGAGGAAAATAAAGCAAGTATGTGGCAATAACTGATGGCAATAACTGAGGGCACTATTTTTTCCCACTTGAGTTTTTTCCCACAGGCTTTTGCTTTTGAGGGTTTTTAACGAGGCATTTCTATTATGGGGTTATTTCTTTCAGACTTGAAGGTTTTATTGTCTAAACGTCCGGGAACAATACGTGCTTTTCGGTTAGATGATAAATTTTATTGAATGAAAAAATCCCCTTATACAATTATTGTATTCCGGTACAATTGATGAATGAGAAATTCTTCTTTACAAAAAAAGGTGGGTTTAGCAAGGGTTTATCACAAAAATAATACTCCTAGCTTGGATAGATGTTGCAGAGAGTGATTAGTAAATGGAGGTCAAAATCAAATCTCCGCCGTCAAATATCAACTGCTGTCCGACAAACATGTACTACAAACGACGAGGGTTCTTGGGATTATTCATCAGAATGGTGGGACGATGATTTTAAGGGACAACCTGTGTTCCAGTCTTTTTCAGACAAGGGCAATGGTCTCATATCTGTTTTGTCTTATCCTTCTTCCACCCCAGTTTAGTATCTCTCTCTCCCTCTCTCTCTCTCTCTCTCTCTCTCTCTCTCTCTCTCTCTCTCTCTCTCTCTCTCTCTCCCCCTCCCTCTCTCTCTCTCTCTATATATATATATATGTGTGTGTGTGTTTATAAGCTATGCTATAATTATGATTCATCACTTTTTGCTTTTCTTGGAAGTTTTGTTTGTAAAAAGATTCAATCTTTATGGGTGGAATTTAAGTGTAGGAATTGAAATTTTGTTGCGGTTGGTGTAATGTTTATGGTGACTAATTAGAGTTGAGGGGATGAATGAAGACTATACATTAATATGCACAATATAGAATACCCTTTTTGTTAACTTTGTACCTTGTTCGCGTCCATCTAAGTGAACAAACCGATTGTGTAATCAAAAGCAATAACTTACTTAACACATGTATCACATATCAATACAGCAGAGTAATGGAACGATACCTGCAGTGACGCTCCATTTAATTGGAATTAATAGAATTAGGTAGGAATGAAAGAATTTGAACAAAATTGAAGGGAAATACAAGGATGTAGGAGGGTTGAGGGATATTGTAAAAGAATGAGTGCCAAATCTCTAGGATAAGGTTTGTCAAGAAAATGAGTAGGAAGGGGTTTGGAGCATTCATAATTAAATTGGTGGGTTTGAGCTCTAGTTAAATTGCAATGGATGGAATAGATAAATGAATTGGATTTATAATAATCCAAATATCATTCTTTTTAACCACATGGAGCGTTATTTAGATCATTAGCTTCTAAGTATGCATTTGTAGACCTGTAAAAGATGTGTACTGGATGAATGTTCTACAGATTGACTTGCATGATGGTTTATCTATCCATCTTGGACATGTTAAATCTGATTTATGTTTACTCACATATTGAGGTATTGAACCAGTTCTATACCTATTGAACTATTTGTTAATGTTATATCAATGTTGACAATCTTCACTGATTTTGACCAAGGGAGATTTCGAAAAAATAGCAGTACTCTACTACGGTCCCTGTGCATATCAACCTGTCGCTTCTTTTTCTTGTTTATACTGAATAGTGAATACCACTGTTATTTGGTGCAGAGCAGAGCTTACTGGCCCGAAAAAGAGAACTGGCTTCAACAAAGATATGCGGAGATGCATCCAGGCTGCAAGCAAGATGAAAAATTCACTATTCTTGGATATCAGTGGCGCTCTCTTCGATTTAATAGAGAAACTCGTCAAAGCACGGTTAAAGTAATGGCTGCTTGTAGGAAATCTGATGCTGGATCTGTATACGTAATGCAGCAGGCGCACTGTCTAGCCGTTCCATGTAAATTTCGTTACTTTTTCCTCTTAGTTTGTGCAACCATAATTGTAAATTACATATTCTTACTTAGAGCATCTGCAATATGGGGTGCTAAAAGAGTTGCCAATCATTGTCAAATTATCACATTTATTTTCTTTATTTCCTCTCTCATCCATATCACTTTTGGCAACTTTTACCCAAGAAATGCTTCAATGGTTAGCACATTCGTATGTTGTCTACGTATTCCCACATATTACTTTTATATGTAACTCTTGAAAAAAACAAGTATGATGATATATGCTTTTTGGACAGATATTTGTGTTTTAAATTTTAACTATTGTGGGAAGTTGTCAACTTTTGTTGGCAGTCTTTGAACAACCCTGGAATTCCAACGGGAAGGCAACCATGGAGCCATACCACAGAGATATTGGCAACCTCCGAGCACTCCCGTTTGGAAATGCTCTTAGAAACCTTAATTTGACGTAGTAGATTCCTTGGAAAACAAGGTCAGTGCTAATTACATCTCCACACACCGGGCCTAACATAATTAACCCCAAAAGAGACAAAGCTACATACAACTGTAATTTGATGTTTGTTGATTATTTTTCCCTATGATCTTTCAAGTTAGCTTGCTCTTACACTCCCATCCTGAATCAGATCTCTCCATTCCTTTGCATTTTCTATATAATATCCGCCTTGGGGGACAATTTTAAACTTACCGTCTCCTTTTGTTCTTAAAGGAGTTCTAGCTGGGATGAATTGCCATTATCTTACAGTGGATCCTCCTATGCTTTGGATTCTACTAGACAAGTTTAATTTATTTTATTTCATGCAAGATTTGATGTTTTTAAAAGTGAACTTTATTGTAGTTTACAAAGTATTATGGTTGAATATATTGAAATCCCTGCCAGTTTCATGCTTTAAATGATAATCCAGATTTTTGTTATTATTTTACAATTTCATTAGACATATCTTCATATTACTTACTGTTGTTGTTTCAGTAATTAGTTGTCTCAAGGTGTTTAAATTAAAAGCCTTTCTGTCAATTGAATAATAAAAAGCTTGCTTGTGTTGTCAAAATTAATAACTAACCCATAATGTCTGATACAGACGTGAAGAGTATGCTGTCTTCGGGGCTGGCTTCTATTAAATCGTCTAATTATGATCTCAAGAGCGCTATACTTGGCAAGAAAACTATGAATATCTTGTGCATAGGTCATGGTGGGGGCACCCTACCACTATTTTTGGCAGATAAGATTCAAGGTTAGAGAGTTAACTCCTTTTTTGAGCACTGATAGGTATATTGTATATATAATTTCTTAATTATAAGTCTATCAATTCTATTATAATTATAATCCGTTCCATCTCTCAACGTACAGTATCTCCCCGTTTATTTACTAGGCCCTTTTTCAGTTTGTTTCTTCTGTCTTGACCAATCTACTTATCTGTTGTCCTCAAATCTTAATATTCTGCGCACGAACTGCTTATTGTCATGATCATTTATCGCTCAGCCTTTATCCGATTTGTAATGTATCAAATGCTTGAATTGCTATTAGTTGCTAATCACATATATCTATGTACCAACTACGTGCATTTATGTATTGAACCACTTGTATTAATGTATTGAACCACACACACATATATATAATGAACCTCACGGTGTACTGATTAATGAATCACACATGTTGATACTAAACCATTCATACAAGTACTAAACTGGGTATCCATATGTATTGAACCCAAACCTATTTGTTTTTATATAAAATGAATCGTTGCATCTTTATATTGGTTTAATGACAAATTTTGAACACAGAGCCATTGTTTAAAAACAGTTATTCATTTTTATCTTTCAAAATTGTAAGTGATTCTGTTTCTTATTTCATAATGTTTGTAAAACTAATTTAATCATGTATTGAATACTCAAAAAAATTTGAATGTGCCATATCTAATTCTAAAAAAATGTGGTACTATTATGCTTGATTGGTGGAGTGATTGAGAGTTAGTGCTGAGTTTTAACTTTTACTGTTAATTTAAAATTTGCTAAAAAATGCTGATTGCCGCTAAATTAAATTATGTAGATGGTTAATATCTTTTTTGTAGTTGGTGTCTATAAGTAGGTTTGCAATAGAAATAGACCTACTGTTTATGTAAGTATCACATAGATGGTAGTTTTCTTCTGAAACTGACAGAATGTATTATCTTCAGGTGCTATCGTTGACATAGTCGAAATTGACCCTGTTGTTATATCAGCTTCTACAAAAGCAATGGCATTTCCATCATTTTCAGTTATGAGCCCGTCTGGTGAGCGTGCAAATGCAACACCGAATCCCATAGATCAAGTGATGTGGAAGGGCATTCATGAAAGGCTCCAACTGTACGAGTCAGATGCCGAAGATTTTGTCATGAACAGTACAAAACTTTATGACATGGTCTTTGTAGATGCCTACGATGGAGAAGATATCTTCCCTCACAAACTTTGGGACCCACAATCTCCGTTTCTTAATTCTTTAAGTGACCGGCTTCATCCTGAGCACGGGACAGTAGTGGTGAACCTTCATGCTGATACTGACCTGTTTGATGATGATGATTACACTTTACCTTGTCAGCAGCTTTTACCAATGGCAAAATATGTCAAAAGCGTGTGTGAAGCATACAAGGATGTGATAGTAGGAAACAGTAACGATGGTCTGGCTTTCAACTTATTGGTGCCTTGGGTTTGTAATTCATCTCTCGTCGTCTCAAGAGGTTTTAGGAAGGGGTGTGGAGTCGTGGATAGGGATATGGTTCTAGACACTCTTGTTTCCAACTTGTTTGAAGTTGAGGACATTCTTAAATTTCCATTCTCATGTTTGGAGTACTTAAAAAGGGGTATTTATCATGTCAAATAGTATGTGCAGGCTATAAATACATGAGGAAATTAACAAATTTAAGTGCTTGCTACTGGGATATTGGGGGGTTTGTTTTGTCATTCCTTGGATAATTTAGGTTGATACTCTGCAATGTAAAAAAATTGTAAATTGTTTGAATGGGCTTGGAAACAAGCATTTTACGTCACCTGCTTTTTATACCGTAGATTTTGGCCTTTGTTTAAGCCTTAGATTGGATATGTTGTAACCTGTAAAACATCATTTGTTGTAATATGTTGTAACCTGTAAAACATCAGTTATTGTAAAAGCTTTCAGATCTCGGTTAAATTTATGACTTCAGATTTGAGCTCTTGGTATTCTTTTACTATTGCCTCTGTATTGGAGAACAGCGAAATCATTCCAGAATGTACGTTACAGAGTTTGCTCCTATCATCACTTTCGAATTCCAGATATCCTAAATAAATGGTAATTTCTCTTCAGATGCTGCCCTTGTGATACCAGATTCAACTTCACAGGTAAAAAACATCAGATATTTTTTATGAGATTTCATCCTTCTGGTTCCTGCATGTTACAGAGTTCGTATAGACTAGGGACTTCAAACTTAAAAATTTACAATGTAGTGTTGAAATAATATAACATCCGAAGGTTATCTTCTACCATTTGCTCCATTTCTTGTTCACTTCTCTAGATTTTATTGAGCTTCGATTTTCGGATTCCAGATATAACATTGTCATGTATGATTGAACACAAAACAAGTTCAATTACCATGTCGAAGTATTATGTTTATAGTGAAGTGTATCTTGTAGTTATTAATTCTCAACAGAGTTAAACATCACAACATTTACCCCATAATATCATAATTTTGTTGCGGTAATTATTCGCTTTGCTAAATCACATGCCATGCCCGAACCACCTACAACAGAAAAGATAATGCAGGGAGTCGGGGACACCAAACCAGTGCTCTTCTATTTGTGGTTTTTCCATAGATTACCTATAATAAAGATATATAAAGTAAAAATAAAAAGAGTAATGCTAGGATAAGTAACTTATTCCGGAAAAAGTTAGCAAATATGTACTTTTTTTTAAAATAAGTCACTTATTTTGCAATAAGATGAATGTTAAACTCCCCATACACATTTTTTTATAAAATAAAGTATATAAATACGATTTTTTTTTTTCGAAATAAATAAACCCCAAATTGGTACCCAAAAAATGCTCCCAAATGATGTGTCATGGATGAGTTGTATGGAAAATTTTTATTGGTGAGATTGATATGACATTGGCGGTTCCATTATAATTATAACCAATCAGATAGTTACACGTGTAATTTGGGAAAAAATTTGGGTCCAATTCGGGGTACCTAACATTATTCAAATAAAAAATATCACGCATTCTTGCACAATTATCGCCTGTTTATATTTCGAAACACGTAGTTAAGATATGTGAACCTCCGAAGAAAATACCAAACACTTGCATGATTTAGTGATAAGCAATTTCCAAGTGTGTATCGTATTTATGTCCATGTCCTGTATATAACACGCAACAAACCTAAGAACACAAGGATTAGACCTGATTCCCACTAACTTGACTGGCCGTAAAGCTAGATCTTCATAGTACTGCTAATCTTTGAGAATTCACATTGGTTCTATTCAGATGTCAATTTTCACATGTTATATTTCAAATATCTAAAGATTTCGTTCAGGCATTGATAAGCATCAAGTCTTTTGGAAATCAAGCTGTAGATTAGTCCTTGAAGTATCTGGTGTGTCTGTGTCGTGTCGTAGCGCCCACAAATTCCTCTAGGCAGCAGCAAGAATACCTAAAAAATTCCGTAAACAATAATTTTAACATTTTGTCAAAAGCATAAGAATTTTGTCCATGTCAAGTTCCTTTCCTTGACGAACATTGTCTTTGGTAAAATGGACTTGTCTACAAAAGAAAACGATCAAGATTTGTTCTCATCTGACTGATTAACCTATAACGAAAATTGTGAAAATATCAGCTAAATACATGGAACAATTCAATATTGTCAAGTCGATCACTTAGATATTTTTCCAATGTTGTATATGAGTTCTCGTGGCCTGCAGATTCCCAAGTACGAATGCCAGCTGATCACTAGTTTACTTTGTGAAACTCTCAGGTACTTCGACTCCTATCAATGCGCTTCTAAAAATTTATCGGCTTTAAAATTTCAACCCCAAGAAAGCCGTAGGATTAAGGGCCGGTATGGCTCTGCTATGGCCAACCTGTTTTGGAGAACAATAATGCGTCACAAAATTATGTGAGGAAAATAGTGCTGTGGAGAAGATCAAAGCTTGAATAGAATGCAAAAGAAAGGTTAATATTTGTTTTCTTGAAAATAAGTTCACATTCAAAGTTATTTGTCTAAAAATGTATTTTCAGATGCACTGAAACAATACCAGTTGCAACCAAACAAAAATTTATATTATAAAAAATTGTGCAGAAAGCTAAATATGTAGTTTTTCTTTTAGGTTCAGCACCCCCAAATATCTTTTACTCCTTTCGTTCTAACAAGGGGTTGGGGTGATTATTCTCTCCATAAAAATCACATGCGGTGTCTGAGCCACCTCCATCAGAAAGACAATGCAAGAACATAGCCACATGACTCTATCTAAGCTACAAAATATATCTTTTGTTTCCAAAATATCTTAGTATTTAACAAACAAAAGAAAAAATCTACATATTAATCCCTCCTATGTATATGGATTAGACCAGATTCTCACTTTAACACTTTATATTGGTTGGCCTTGAAGCTAATTCCGCACTGCTAATGTCCCAGAAGTCACATTTGTTCTTATCTAAGACTCGATTTTCGATTTTCAAACTATTCTTTTTTATTAATCTTTACAATTTTCCATGGTTTTAAGGCATTAATCAGCACCAGCAAGTCCTTTGGAAATTAATCCAGTTGTAAGATGTGTTTCGAAACAATCAGGAACAAATATGTACTTCTCGTTACACAAAAGAATTCGTATATTACTTTTTCGTAAATAAAGTTTATTTTACCAGCAAAATTTGTCCTTGGCAAAACTAACCTGTCAAATATAGATTAGTTTGATCTTTTTTTCCCGAATCCATAAAATGCATTCAACAGCTCAATATCATGAAGTCATTTCATAAGGATATTGTTTCAATGAAATTTGTGTTTTATATGAGGCCTCGTAGCAAGGTTCTTTGGTATAAATACCACTGTGTGATCACTGGTTCAGTTGTACACAACTCCATAGTACTTTCAATCCTATCAGTACTTTGAATATGTTTCAGTTCCAACACTTAACAAAGTTGTGAAATTAATAGCAGAACATGATATTAGATTCCAGTTCAGGCTAGTCTCTTCGTACTAAATTTGAGAAAAAATCATTAGACAGTGGAAGAGCACAACTCCTAGTGAATTTTGCCAAAACAAGTTAAAGGCACCTCCACCGAACCATGGGGGAATTCTGTTTCCACTTCAATACATGAGCTAATTTACCTTGGCCAACACTGCATGAACATCGGCTCCAAGCATTAACTAATTATGGTGTATCAACACCTGATTACATGACAAGCACACGAGTCGTGTTTATTAAAATGGTGAGCCAATGTACTGTTACATAACATACGGTCAGAGCTGTTGGATCAACCATCCAACGGCTCTGATTTAAAAAAAAATTCGCACCGTACCGCAGAAACTTTCCGCGATACGGGTAAATTACCAAAATGTCCCGTACCGCCGAAACTTTCTGCGGTACGTGAACAATAAATTTTTGGTGTGAAAACATGGGGGGGTATTTTGGTAATTTACCCGTGCCGCGGAAAATTTCTACGGTACGATACAGATTTTTTTTTTAAAATCAGAATCATTGGATGGTTGATCCAACGGTGTAAAAACCGTATGTTGGGTAACAATTTTTTGGCATACCGGTGCCAAAGACCGCCCACCTATTAAAATTAGTATAAGAATATCAATAGAGTCCTAGTGACCTGAAAATGCAGATGGAAACCACCAAATTTAAAGTAGGCAGTGTGGTTGAGGGTTGGTTCATGGTTTTGTTGCTAACAGTGTAGTTATTCCTGTTAAGACAGGCACTAAACCAAGGATTTACCACGAACTTAACACTTACATCCAATTCATTTCGAAACTGTTATAAAAATTCCCTACTATACTAATTACTCTCGTAAATTAGTACACGATAAGAAAAATAAGCGTTACAATGACGATCTACTTAGTTTTGGTTAGTGCATTTTCTGGTTACTGAACGTTTCCTGGTTACTAAACATAAAGATACTGTGCATTTGGTTCGAATTATCGATATCTTGTTACCGTTTTAAGTGAGAAATTTGGAGTTAAAGAGAAATCGCTTTGTGTATTTCAATTTTGTTCCTCCTGCCCACAAGCTTTTTAGAAACATAGTGCAACTGTGCAAGTTATGCTATGCCAATTGAAAAGGTACAACTAGTACCGCCGCATGTTAAAGTAATCTAAAGAATATTTACGGGCCCGGCTTCCATGGGCAACTGTGGCATTGGATTTGCCGGGCTACTGTGGCATTGGATTTGATACGATCTGTTTCACTTGACTCGAACAATAAATATATATGACTAGAATGCATGTCCGCTGCGCGGGGCGGGGCGAAACAATTAGAAATGTTATTTTATTTTATTTTTATTTTGGAATATCGGTTAAAAAATTAAATTTTATTTATTTTATATTGGAATACATATTTTTTTTCGTGTATATACAGTGTTTTATTATAGTTATTTGAAATTTTGAAATCGAGTGTTGTTACGTTATAAATGAAGCTTTTGTCCCAAATACTAAGAGAATAAATAATTACTTAAATAATTAGAGTATAAATAATTACACATAATTATTTAAATAATTTTGATATACTCCATCTGTCAAAAATATTTTATCGTATTTAATTTGTAATGATCAAATTAAGCAATGTTTGCCAAAGTATTACATGTATAATATAGGTGAAAATTATAATAAAAATTGTATGATTAGAAATTGTAATATTATACTTTAATATGTATTTTTCAAATTTTGATTAAAAAAAAGATATGTAAATATAACATCCATAAAAATCGGTTTTTTTCTCCAAATCTCACCAAGCAAAATGAACCTCACCCGCCCCTTGTGCAAAAACTGAGTTGGTGAAACAGTGGAATGTTTGAAGAATGGCATTCCAGGGGTAACACTGAGCGAATCGCTGAAGAGCCCCGGCCACTGGGTCTTGTCGCTCAGTTAGCATATTTACATACCTGTGTGGCCATGGGGCTAGTTGGCAGGTCCCGGAATAAACCCGGGCAGGCCTAGGGTGTCCTCTAATTCACCTTTTGAAGAATATGTTCAATTTACAATAATGAATCAAGAAATATTTGTTACCCCGAGACAAACATGAAGGTCAACTTTTGAAAACAGCTAAGGAAGATTAATGTAATAAACAATAAACAATGGGACAGGTGTAACGGGATTTGTGCTCGTCTTAAAGTATCATTCAAAACCTACATTACAATGTGCAAATTGGGAAAGTAGTGATATAAGGTTAAACATCAGTTTCAATTGGAAAGAAGGTCAATTGCCAAGTTTATATCTCATCATCATATAAGGTAATTTTTTCCCCAATGTACATAATTGATACAATGTCTGTTTTAGATTGTTGGTTTCTCTATCTAATTTGATGTAATTGATTTGCATAGAGATGGCCTCATCTGTGGTTGTTCCTCAATTTGTCAAAGTTCTTACCAAAGATGATTGTTCATTTAATGATATGGTCAGTAAATGTTTATCAAATTTCCATGTGTGTTTTATTTTCTCTTTGCATGTTACATGTGTTGATATTTTTATGTCCACAGTGTATCTCTTCCAGATTTTGTGACTGTTTCGGTCATCTTGTTGCGGATGCGGTGAAGCTTAAAATTTGAAATGGTTATAAACTTTGGGTTGGGTTTGATCGAGACGAGTGTTTACTTTCGGACATGGATAGCTTTTTTGCAGATTTCAGATTGAGAGGACGAGAAATGCTTGTGTTCAAGTATCAGGATCAAAAATGCTTTAACATATCCATCATTGGTATCAATGGTGTGGAAATAGAGTATCCAAGCATTGTCCATGCTTCGCAGAATCGTAACCCTCGAAATGGTAAATGGGAATTTATTTATTATATTCTCATTGTTTGTTTATTGAAATAGTAATAATTGAATATTGTTTTACAGTTGAAGTACACACTGGAGGTTGGAAGTTCGTTAAGTCTGTGTTATGCACCGAAGATATTGTTGATGAAGTTGTTAGTATTCTTTTCTATGCTTTACAAATTGCACTATTTTGTTCAATTAATTTTGGTTATGACATCCAACTCTGTTTTTTAAATATTTAGGTTCCACCTATATATTTTTTACATAAATTTGCTGCTACAATGCCAAGTCGATTTGGATATTTTCTGAATGATGGAAAGCATTTTCCTGGTGCTTATGCTCGTCGTGAGCGTAGTCTCAGTGGTCTGAGTGGGATTTGTAATGCTTTAGGCTTAGAGAATTTGAATTTATTTGATATTTTAGTTTTCACATATGATGGTGTTGGCTCCTTCACGGTATCTTTGTTTGATGGACTTAATATTGAGATTCTGTTTGATGAGAATCTTGTTGCATCAGGTAAAAACAGAGCACAAACTTTGTATTATTTTAGGAGATATATTTTTTAAGGAATCTTGTTTGATGATTGTGTTTAATTTTGATGTAGGTGAAATATATGATTGTATTACTCCTCCAGGTCAATTTGTTGCTGAAGTGAAGCCATTCCATATGTTAAGTTATTGTCATGGAGTGGTATGTGTAAATTCTGTTTTACTTTTTTTTAATTGAATGCAGTTTTGTGCATTGTCCAATTTTCTTGGTTTTGTACAGGATGTTCCTGCTGAATTCCGAAGCTTAGGATGTTCCTGCTGAATTCCGAAGCTTCAGTGGTCTATGGGAACGAAAGGAGCAGATTACAGTGTATAATGAGGATCGTTATTGGGTACTTGAAATTAAGAAACGTGGTGATTGGAAGCGTACTACAATTCATGATGGATGGATCAAGTTTCGTGAAGATTTGGATTTGAAGGTTGGTGACAAATGCGTCTTTAAGTGGACATATCGTAGCTACCACAAATTCACTGTTAGAGTGTTGAAGGCTATTGAGCTTATTAATATTGATTAAGTGAGTATGTTCCATATCTTATTATGTAATTTTGAATTTCAAATCTATGTTGGAGGGTACTTGAACGATGTTGATTTATGTTGTAGACTATGTTGGTCACTGTTGGTATGCAAGGTAACTTTGACGTGCATTATGCTATTGGAAATGTTGTTATAATTTATTGATTATTTGTTTGATGCATAGGATATAACACAACTTTAGGAAATACTAATAAAAATAGTTGGAAATGTTTTTAGTAGAGTGAATAGGTAGTACAAAGATTCAAATTACTGACAAAGTTTTAAACAGGGCTGTTCCATACTTTATTAGGGCCCAGGGCGAAATTCGAAAAAAGGGCCCTAAATTTTTTTTCCCCAAAAAAATTAATATGATAATACCAAAAATAATTCAAGATAATTTCTAATAAAATCAAACAAATGAAACATCATAGTACTAACATAAAAATTAATGGCAATAAAACTAGTCTAGCTATAAATCGAATAACTAGTTTGGATATCAACATACAGTACACAAGTGATAAATTAAGAAAAACAACTTCGTTTAGCACTTCTTGATGTAAAATCGGTGATGATGGTATCAATGTCAATATTCTCCAACATATCTCTTTCAATGCATAAAACTGCAAGGCCATTTAACCTTTCTTGTGACATCGATGAGCGCAAATAATTTTTCAACAACTTCAACTTAGAAAAACTTCTTTCAGCTGATGCTACACTCACAGGTATAGATAATAAGATTCGATAAGCAATAGCAACATTCGGAAGGCAATCCAAAGATCTAACAAATTCAAGAATCTCAATAGCCGATGTCAAGTCATCCGGAACATAAATTTGCAATGTTTCTACTTCATGTACCAAGACATCTAATTCAAAATCTGAGAACCCATTATGAGAGAAAGTAGCTACCAAATTGTTACAACATTTTTTTACTCCATCATGCCCCAAAGACTTCAAAGTTGCTGGATCAAATAAGAACCCAAAAATACCTTCAAATGTTTGTAATTGTTCAAAATGACTTCTCAATGAATTGATTGCAATGTCTACCAATCACACAAAAAAAAATCAATTCTAAAAGATCCCTCAATTGTTCTCACTTCTTCACTATCATCATTTTCATCAAATTATTTTTTTCTGAAGACACGACGCTTTATAGGGAAAGTAGGCTCTATATCCATATCAACTGCAATTTCTTTGGCAACATTCATGCTAGAAACAAATCCTTCCTCTCTATACTTTTCAAAAAATAGCAACACACTTTCTAATTGTTTCATGGTAACACCAATGCACATAGATTTAGATTGTAACTTTTTACTCACCATGTTAATGGAAAATAAAATGTCATACCAAATAATCATGCCAAGTAAGAACTCAAAACTCTCAATTAGTCCAATCAAACTTTCGGCTTCACTAACTGACTTAGGATCATTAGAAGA
Organism: Saposhnikovia divaricata; assembly: GCA_036435485.1. Taxonomy (NCBI): domain Eukaryota; kingdom Viridiplantae; phylum Streptophyta; class Magnoliopsida; order Apiales; family Apiaceae; genus Saposhnikovia; species Saposhnikovia divaricata. Next base: position 23,134,321 of record JAZHRN010000131.1, read on the forward strand.
TTCTTTTAATTCCAACAAAGCCAATCTAATTTGTGGAGCTTGAAATCTAATTGCTTTCACACTTTTTATACGGCTTTCCCAACGAGTATTACACAAAGATTTCAAAGTTAAACCCGGAACATTATCAAGCAAAGTCTTCCATCTTTTAGGAGAACTTAAAAATAATGTGTATATTCGTTGCACAACTCCAAAAAAAGAAATAGCTTTAACACAAGAAGTAGCCGCATCACAAAGAGTAAGATTAAGACTATGACAAGCACATGACATATATAAAGCTCTTGGATTTATATCAAGCAACCTTTTTTGAACCCCTTGATGTTTTCCTTTCATATTAGAACCATTATCATAACCTTGACCTCTAATGTCATCAACATTAAGATCAAAAGACTTTAGAGCACCTTCTAATGTCTTTAGAATTGTAGGATACTTGTTTGCATACTAAAATCACAATAGGCAACTTGTTACTAAAGCAACTTATTTGCAGGATATATTCTAATTCTGAATATATTTGAGATATTTGATGATAATTGTGTAGAGTAAAATTGTATACCTCTTCCTCAACTTCATATGCTCTCCTTCCGAATATTGTACGAATTGGTTGATCCATTAAAACAATTTGTATACTCCCTGTGTTGCCTGATGCTCCAACACATATACCAAATCTGCATGGATGATATCTTTGTTAATAATGTATCAATAACTGGTATATAAGAAATGAGTATTGAACATACTTCTTATTAGCGTGTGGTACAATCCTGTTGCATTTGTTGCAGTAATTCTCATTGTGGACCATGTCGCACTGGGTGTAGCATGAAGTGCAGACACAATAATACCATTTTGGTACTTCATCGACAGTATTGATTGTTACATGACAAATGACTTTCTCCTGCAGAAAAATTATGGTTAATGGAACTAATTTTCATTTGTGATATGAAAAATTGTGTTCATACCCCAACATATTCCTTAATCAAATTGTGGATCTGGTTTACATTCAACAGCTTTAACAACTTCTTGGTTTGTGGTAGGAAGTTTTGTGTTGGAATGGTTTCATCCCGAATCCTGTTATGATATGACTTATAAGTTTAATCTTGAAATTCTGCACTTAAAAGAAGTTAAAAACTATTTATATGAATTAGATGCATACATTTTCCTTAATTGAACTACACTGTGATGATTGTAGTTGATGTAGAAAGTTGTTGGGGAGAAATTACAAATGTCTATTTCACCTGTGAAATGTGTTAGAAATTAGTTCAAGATGAGAAATATTGGGGGGGGGGAAGCAAGATATATTCTATAGTCTGAAAATACCTTTCCAATTACCAACTTTTCCACTTGCAATAATGAGTATAAGAGGCTCCTCAAAGTTTTGCGTATCAACTTCATTTTGAAATTCTTCAGCCATGTTGTCCCAGAAGATGACATTGATCTTACTCCTATAAAAAGTGCAAAATATATTCTCTATTATAACTAAGAAGTTTAACATATAATTTATATTAAAACAGGTATTAACCTTCCATCTGTGATCTTCATCCTCACTTGCAACTGCTTTTTTCCTTTTGACGTATTAACTGGACGAATTCGATTTCTTTGGATTACTACTCCAACCACATCTTCAAAAAATAAAAATTTGTAATAAATATAAATATGTACAATAAAGGAATACATTGTACTCTACATATTTGAATTTATTGAAATACCAACAAGATAAAGGTTTTGATTTGTGAGTTTGATAAGTTCTTCCATTTGAAAGAAGTCAAACATGTTATTCTCGATGAAGTATTCATTTTCTCTAATTTCTCGTGCTCTTGTTTGATTTATGAAATTGATTTGTCGATCCATGTTAACAGATCTCCATTTGTCGTCTGATGTTAGATCTTTCACTTGGAAATTTGTAATGACATACATTTTGTTGATTGTAAACATTTTTTGCATTTTGTCACTTAGATATGCTGGAACATATGCTTGCATTCTACAGTTCTGTTTAACAAAAAACCTATATTAGGTTGAGTGACTAATGAATATTTTGAAACAGATTGAGGCATATATTTAGAAATCTTACCTTAGCATCAAGTAGTAACATATTATTGTTTTTGAAATATTCCCCTGTTGCAGTTCTTCCCCTCCATTCTCTAATAATTCTAACTTTGATCTTCCAATACACATTTGTCAAGTAATCACACTTGTTGCTTGACATCTTCTCTAATTTGATAGGAGATATTTTTTGGAAAGCTGTCTGTGTTTATCAACTTTGAAGCACTAATTTTCAATATGTAAGAGATATTGAAGTGTCTACTTTTTTCCCACTTGACATGATATGTGACATGTATTTATGTGTGGGTATTTAATTGTTAAACCTCTGCACTCATGGTTGGTTAGCTGCATTGAAAGTAAAACCAATACAATTCTCAAAATAAATTGTTTAGTTATACATAGAAAGCATTTGGAATAATAGTTGGTACACTTCTGACATAATTCACTTCGAATAATAGTACCAAAATGAGTACTACTTAGTTAGGTTGGTACTCCAAGTTGAAAATGAGCAAGTTGTTCAACTAATAACATCAACTCTGCAATTGGAGCAGTTATTAGTGTTAGAAAGTAGTCTCATTATCTTAATATTAAACAGTTGGTTTATACTAAATGTCACTTACATGTTCTATCTTAATATTTTTGTTCTTGGCATTTGGTGTGGCTTCAATCATATCACATTCCAATGGCTGTGGACTTTTACGAACTCTGAATTTGTTTGTGGAGTTTCCAGTTGGCGGACTGCTTTTGGAAATATGAGTATCCTGTGTAGTTAAATTAAATTAAGCAACTGAAAGAATAATGAATTTAAAATTTAACATATCAAATGTCTTACACCGCTAATTTCTGTTGGTTTCAGCTCAATTCATGTCTTCAATGTAGGTGAATGAGTTGCTGAAACTTCCTGTGGGTACGAAATTTTTGAAGCATGGTACACAGTCGATCCTTGTTTAACATTTTCTTTTGATAAGTATATCGTGATGCAGTAACTCTTCTTCTCAAATTCCTTCAATAGTGGTGGGAACTTATCACCATCTCCTACCTAAAATTTGTCATGAGCATGATACTTAGTTGAAAATTTTAACCAAAATAATAAAAAATAATATAATAAAATTATAATGTATACCTGATTTTCATCCACCTCTAAGTCGTAAACTGTTTTTCCAGTCAATTGGATCACTTGATCATTTGGCCAAATAATAGATACTGTACCAGTGTGATCAGAACAAAGTGTGTATAACCGAAACCTAAAATTTGATCATTTTGCCATGAATATAAATTTAACATTTATTTATTTAGTTGAAATCAAGTTGTGTTCTACTTACTTTCTGTCTGGATAGGGAATACTCTTGTTGCACTTTGAACATTGATTTTTGGAATCATCAAGGTCAAACTCCTTCTCACATTCAAACCCAGTACAGAGCTTATAATACCAACTCATTTTTTGGTCAATCTTTTTTACGGTTACTCTGCATTGAACTTCTTTCTATATTTTTGTAATGAACAGTTAGTAAACGAAATTAAGAATAAAAGTTTGTTTCATTTACAATCATACCTCAAGATAATCCTCCTTTAAATTCAACAATTCTTTGATTGTCACAGTTGGAATTATAACCTCATTCTCAGCATCCAAATCCATAATGTGGAATGAAGGATCTTTTTCTCTACAAAATACATAGATTTAAGTACATTACATGAATATGTAAAATATGTAAAATAACCCTTAATTACCTTCTTCTCAGTTCCTTTACACTTGGGTGTGTACTATTTAAGTAAAACCTTGTTGCAGGGTAGTTTGTTAGACATACTTCATCTGTAGACAATAAAATTGTTATTAACATTGCAACTGTTAGTCATCATAATAGCAGAAAAATAAGGAATATAATATCAAATACCTTTCCATTCATTAATTTTTGCACTTGCAATGGTTACTATGACTGGTTGTTCCAAATTCTCTTTCAGGGCATTCATAAAATATTCTCCCAACTCGTTGAAGAAAGTAACATTTACGGAACACCTAATTTGTTATTGTGAATTAATGAAATGAAAAATAGTATTGAAAATAACATTTGAAGAACACATAATAGTTTGTATATCCTACTGCAATAATACCCGCCATCCGTTATCGTGAACTTAACATTGTATTTTTCAACGTCATCCTTCTTATATGTAATTTTAATTGGACCATCCTCCAGTACTCCAACAACATCTATTGAAAAATTTATAGTTGTACAATGTTACAGACTGCAGTTTTATTCTAATGTTATACTCAAGGTATTTGATAAAATAGATATTTACCAATTAAGAACCTGTTGTCCTTCTTAAACTTCTCCACATCAGACAGTAAGAAAAGATCGAAGCTGTGTGGTTCTATTTGAAGACCATTGTCTATATCCATTTGAAGCTTAGTGTCTTGCATAAAATATATGTGTTTATCATTCCTGATGGCTCGATTTGTTTCATCACCATTATAATATTTAACTGAGAAATTTTCAACTACATAGATTTGCCCTTCTTTTAGATCTTCTTCAAACTTTGGACACAATTGAGCAGCAATAAAAGCATGGATTCGACAATTCTAAATAAGCAAGATCAACCTTTATTGATTCTTTATAGAGTTATGTAAAATATTTGGAAGTATGTAAACTCGAAATTTTATTTAACTAAAACCAGCTTACGCTGTCATCAAAGAAAATAATATTGAATCCACGGAATTCATTCGATTTCAGTGATATTCCTTTCCAGATTATCTGAGCTCTAACACGAATGCGCCAATCATATTTTGAGTCATTCAAGTAATCAAAGGCATCATACTTGGAGAAAGACATAGTACTAAATTCCTGCAAATAAAAGGTGAAATATATTAGATTAGAATCATTGATGGTAGTACTGTTGAACATAGCAATTAATGGACTAATAAATCAATTTTAGAAACATACCTTGTTGTTGTGAAGCTTTAATAAGTTGGAAGTGGTTGGAGGAGGGCGGCTAGGTCTTTAAGTTGCAAGTGGTTGTAGCTATTGTGACCACAGAATGTTAGTAATGTATTATTGTTGGTGTTGTACTTTCACTTTGGAAATCTTACTACACTTGTACACTTGCATTATTTGCTCTATTCTATTCCAAGGAGTCACGAATCCATTATTTTTGCAATCCAAGCATCTAATATGTTATAAAATGACACATTTACAACATTAACTGTAATATATAATAGATTTGCTTTATGAAATATATTCCAAATATTTTTTTTATACATATTGGAAACGTAACTTCTCCAATTTGCTTTATTTTATTATTTTTATTATGAAATGTTTTATTTCCGTTTTGTATTCCAATTTATAGTAGAAGTGCACAATTTATAGTAGAAGTGCTCACTCCAATCCCAAATTTATTATAATCCAAGTATCCAAGTATCATCATGACTTCAAAAATCTCTCAAAATTGTATTTCATTATTTGATAAATTAAATTTAAAAATATCTTGAAACAATATTGGTAGAATTTTAAATAATTTCTTGACATAATTGTACAATTTTTTGGGAAAAATAAATGACATGACCACAAAAATGAAAACATCATGATTTGAGCCAAAAGATGGTAGTTCTTACATTGTAAATAACATCACCACAAAAATGAAACTATCATGATTTCAACCAAAAAATGGTAGTTCTTACATTTACAACAAAAATGATATATCCATAATACCTAAGATAAGCATCGTGTTCTTACCTAAGAATTTGGTAAATTATAAAACACTTCTTTGTACACAACATTTGGAGTAATGTTGGTATTCTTACCCATCTCAGATTCTATGAAAATCCTTAGACCTTTAGGAGATGTTACGCGACAGACTGCAACATAGAGTTGCCCATGAGTAAACACAGCTTTTGGCAAGAACAAACCGACATTTTGCAAAGACTGTCCTTGTGATTTATTAATGGTCATGCAATAACAAATCTGCAAGGGCATTTGCTTTCTTACCAGTTTGAATGGTAACCTAGAATCACTGGGACATAGCTCCATCCTAGGTATAAAATGTCTGGTACCAACAAAACTCCCTGATATAACCTCGCATTCAACACATTGTGGAAGACATTTCGTAACCATCATTCGTGTCCCGTTGCATAATCCAAGCGTTTGATTGAGATTTCCATTAACATTACCACAACGCCAACTTTCAGTTTGAGTTCATGACTTGGCATACCTGCAACATTTAGCGAGTTCAGATATTCACAGGGAAAGGAATTATTCAGCTCAGCAATGTCTTTACTGAAATATGAAACTGTTTCTCCAGGGATTTTGTCAACTATGAGAGCATTAACATGAGCAACAGTGTTATTTGTAGGTGTCAAAATAGCTCTCTCGCTTAAATATTTTGCATTTTGGTAATTCTTTGAGAAATTTGGAAACGTACTTTCAATCACGTCATCTACAGAATTAAAACCATCAAGATTTCAAAATTCTGCTGGAATACATATATCTTCTTCAAGTTGTCCATCATTTGCTCTCTCAATATTTCCATCTCCAATATCCAGAACCCATTGTGCAAAATCTTTCATTCGTTGATTCAATCTCATCCTGTCCTTTATTAAGACGCATGTTCTGTCTAAGAGTGTGCAACTTAACAATGTCCCACAGCTTAGATCTTGTAATACATGACGACACAACATCACTCCTAGATGCCCGAGGAATAACTGGTAGAATTTGGCGGAAGTCACCACCTAGGACAACAGTAATACCACCGAAAGGCATATGAAATTTCTCAGGATTTACAGCTTTCATAATATTTTCTAGCGATCGATCAAGACATTCAAAATCATATTTGTGCTGCATTGGAGCTTCGTCCCAGATGATTAGACTTGTGCGTTTAATTAGTTCAGCAATTTCTGATTTGTGAGATATAGCACACATAGAAAGATCATCCAAAGAAATTGGAATTTTAAAACTCGAATGTGCGGTACGACCTCCTGGCATCAGTGCTGCAGCGATTCCGGAAGATGCAACTGGAAGAACTATCTTACTTTCAGACCTTAACTTTGAAATCAAGGTTTTCCATAGGTAGGTTTTACCACAACCTCCACTACCATACACAAATAATAAACCACCTTCATTTTTTTCTAATGATTCCATTATAGAATTATATACTTGCGACTGTTCTTTATTACCCTTTGACAGAAGTGATTTATGCTCTCTTTCCATTTCTTCTATGACATAACTTGTTTCCTCCATTATCAAACTATTTTCCCTGCTATCCAAATAAGTCTTTGGTGGTTGAGGCATCTGGGTAAAATATTTTAGTGATTTCCCAATTGACTTCAGCAACTTATGAATTTCGTCAACAACAAACGTAAGTACCATAATTCTCCCATACTGTGATGAGTGTAAAATAACCTTCCAATTTGATGACCTCTTTTGCGTACATTCCACACATTATCAGAATCATTCCACACATAATGTTGTGGAATTTCATCATATGTGTATTGTCTTGCTGTTTTATCAGTTGTATTTAGGAGAAAAAAGGCTTCTAACTGACTGCATTTCTTTCTTTCACGGGCAACAACTTTTTCTAATGGTTCATTAGATTTGAAAGTACACTTTTTGTTTCCAGGCAAGTGGAAAGAAAGACGTTCAACTGAAGTTGACCGATAATGTATATTAAAACCAAAAATCCTGTAAGCTGCTTCAGCTGCACAGATATATCTCCCATCGAAATATTCCTTAATTTCATCGACCGGCTCATTATTGTCAGAATTCAACTGCTTTCGTTTCTTTCCTTTTATCTCCACTATAGCCCGATCATGACCTTTTAGACAGTACTTGAAAAGGTATTTGATACTATGCGCATGACAACATATCTCTACATTGATGTGGCATTGATATTTAACCAATAGATCTCGGTTATATGGAATGACCCACTTATTGTCCAATTCTTATTTACGAACTTGAACAGTAATGTTAGTCTTTCGACGCCTATACACAAGGAATCCAGACTCATCAAACATTGTGCTGGGAGCATACCTAGATAATTACAAACATATATAACACTATTATTCTATGTTGTAAAATATAAAAATATGACCATATTTCCCCCACATAATAAAATTTGTTATAGAAAATAAATTCTTACTGTTTAGGATAATAACGTATGCATTGGCATTGTTTCATGCATGGAGATTTTGGAAATTGAGGACCACATGAGCCATAAATCATAAAAGCTTTAACTGCGGCATAACCTGCAGGATCAACTTCGGGGTCAGGAATTTCCATAGAAACAAATTTGTCAACATCTTTCTGTAAATTCTTATTTCCATCAGAATCTAACCATATCAGCATATGCACATGTGAAAGTCCACGTTTCTGAAATTCTACAACATACATCACTGCAAATAAATAAAGTATAATATGTATTAGAAACAATAGGGAAAATTGCAGGGAACATATAATAATTTATTTAATGAATTATACCTCCCATACACTTTCCAAAATTCTCTTTTTTTCTGATGTCATCCAATAACTGATCAAGTTTCAATTTGAAAACTCTTGAAATAATATCGGAAGAATTCTGAGGCAAACAATGTGGTGTCAGTTTCATCATCTGCATTATTTCATCCCAAAGAGGATTTGTGGTCATGGTAAGAAATATGTCTAGATGACCAATAAATCGATAAACGGCAAGGGCATCTTGAAAGTTTTGTTGCATATACCGCCTCGACCCAACAAATGCAGTTGGAAGAATAAAACCTTTACCAACATTTGCCGAATCAACATTTTCTCTCCTAACTAAATCACAGATTTGAGTATACAACTCATTCCGTAAAGTCGTTTGATGTTTACGAAACCACCAAAGTCGAGCTTGCTCAATTGTTGAAAATGCATCGACGACATATTGCTGGAACAGACGTCCACCTAGACGTGGAGTCATACCTATTTAATTATCATCTCATTAAGAACCAATATATAATTGTCTAAAAATTCACATTAATACTACTTAAAAACTTAAACAGTAATGATTAAAAAAAGCATACCTTCATTAAGTCGAACTTGAAACTTATATGAGTAGTACTCCTTCATTGATATCAATGCCCTCTTCTTTGATTTTTTTTTTTCTGAATTACCATAAGCAAGGTGAACATGAAATCCATCCTCACCATGGGGGAAAAGAAGAGGATATTGTAAAGCCATCAACTTTGGATGAATGTCAGATATTCTTTGCAAACCATCTTCATGTGAATGAATGACGATATCCCTCGTACCACAATTATCATCAAGGTCACCAACCATTATCCTAGCAAGATCATCTTCAGAAACAACATGATTTTCTCGACCATTGTAAGAACGTGACATTTTCAGAGTTATTTCAAGTTCAGTAACCTGCCCCTGCTCATAACGATCTCTCTGGGTTCTGAATTCATGGACCAACACATTAGTTTCATCCAGCATTTGCTTTAATCCCTCAACTATTTAAGCATCAACATGACTACCATCATGAACATTGATCCATTTCAAACGATTTTTGGTTCCATTTGTTGTGTCGTAGATGTACAGTTGACAAAATTTGGGATCTTTCCCTTCATCTGGTATGAGAGAACCAAATAGATGATGATTTTTTCCGTTTAACCTATAAACATAAGGTGCCCCACCGCAGTTCACAGAGTGGTCAACTCTCCCACCAGTGGAAGTAAATGCAAATAAGCTGTTATAGATGCATATGGAATCCTTGAATTTTCCTCCTTTTTCTTTGTCATTGAATAACTGCCACATATATGAAGGAGTTGGTTTTTCTTTTGGAAGTTGTATTTCACCCTTCGTACAACATATCGAAAATTCTGGAACGCCACGCGTGCAATATTTATTTGCACGTTCCTCCTTCCACATCCAAGCTTCACATTTGCTACACTTAACATTCGGTGCCCCCAAAGTAGCATATTCACTGAGAACTGCATAATAAGGGGAAAATCAGACACCTTTTGACATCAGAAGTAATCCACTTAACAATAAGAATACAATCATGAAATTTGGAAAATTAATAAACTAAACCATTAACAGTCGATTTTTCTTTCTGATACGACCACCAGTTCACACTTTCTTCATTCTCTGCAGCATAAACATATCGAAATGGAATCCATTATTTAGTATAATAACAAAGGTCTGATATATATTTTGTCATACCATTATCAGATGGACAATCATCATCACCAACACGCATATCAAGAATTGTAGAATACTCTACAAAATGAAAATTTACAGTTATCAATAATTCAAAAATTTACAAATCCATAGGTGATTTCATTAATATCCATACCTATGTCCTCAAAATTTCCAGCATTGCTGAAATTAGATTCTTTCATTTGAAAATCTAATGTTTGTGTAGTGTTACCAAACACTTCCTGCAAATTGGGCCTGTTCATCAAAGCGGACGGATTGCTTTCTCCGGATTTAACTAAGAAAAACGAACATTCCAGTACAAACTTCATTTTTTAGATTATACATAACATTACAATAATAATTTACAAACTTTTATAACAAATACTCACAAACATCAGATAATGTCGAATCTGGAGTTGTTGCCTTATTTTTCTTCTTAATTCGTTGATTAATATCCTTGACCATTTCAGATTTCAAATGACCTACAACCATAAAATTTGACAATGACATTACATACATATGTTGTTCTATGGGTAGATTAGTAAAATTAAAAAGTAAGTTACTACTTACAAATGTTAGAGATAGTAGAAAGAGGACTTCTTTCTGTAGGAGAAGATGTTGCTGTTGACGAAGCCAACATGGTACGTTTTCTTCTACATTTCGATAATGGAGGTTTCTTTGACTGATCACCTAAATTATAAGATGACTCATATTATATTTCTTACTCAAGACAATAAGACAATAAAAAAATACACTTTCTCCAACAAAATTACATCATTTACCATTTGCATCATGAAACAAATTTTCTTTCGTCCCCATAGATGACGGTGTTCCTGACATTGTACACTGCTTTTCGGTTCTATCAACTTTTTCTTTCATCATTCCAAGCTCATAATTAATGTGACGCCCCCAGATCTGGGGTTGGAGATCTAGGCGCTCACGGTCCATTTTCCATTAATAACATACCTGTTCTTGCACATAATATATAAAACAGCCATCGACCCCACAATAAACTCACACCGCACACACACACACACACACACAGGTTAGAGTCTCAGAAATGTCACACAATTGATTAAGCGGAAATAAAAGTTTCAGAGTTATTACAGACCGAATTAAATAGTATTTATGCTACCAGCAACACTTCAATAAGAAGCGAAGTTGGCGGCTTGAAAGTTTGTTACGGTACACTGCCTTGCACAGGTCATACTTATAAATAAAATGAACTAACAAAAGTTGCCAACCAATCCGGCTAATGGGGCCTACCGGTGGAATCTCAACTGCTGGCTCGGGTCTAGTCACCTGCTTTCGGGCAGTCTGTCTGGGTCTTGCCATTTCGCTTAGCTGTTGTGTTTGTAAATTTGAAAACAAGCAAGAGTGAGCAACTATAGCTCAGCAAGAAATATATGTATAAGGTAAGCAATATAACATTTCATATGATTAGCAGTTATTAAACTCGTTTGTATCAATTAGATGTAAAATCACTTGTCATTGTTGATAAATTCCGAAGGTGCAACAATATGTGCCCTCGTTTTCAAAATAAACTTGCAGTTCTAGATACTGCATAGAGTCAACATCTTTCTCATCAAAATAGAACACTATCAGCAACTTGGCACAAAAGCCTAAGAAGCAGTGTCAAAGCATTTTTCCAAAATGGAGGAATGGGACTTAAAGAAAACATAAAACCTGACAGGGATTGACGATGATCAGTCGCCACATCCAAGTCCAATAATCCGCGGGTCTTCTCTACCGGTAGAAGGATAGAAACTACATCCGTAACTATCCCCGGGTGAAAATTACATTCGTAATCACCCTCGATGAAAACTACAACCGTAATCATCCTTCGGCAACACCTGGGCCAGAATAATAATTGATGGACCGCCTGGCTCACGGCCGCTTACACATCCCGGGAATCGTTCATCAACGGTTCCCACACCTACCAGAGTCCCTTTTTCTTTTTCTTTTGAAAACTTGATTTTGATTGAAAACTGAGTAGTTGAGGTCCGACATCAGTCGACCGATGATTCTTGAAATCATACAAGAAGCAGAACCTGACCGGGGGTTTTCGAAAATGTTTTGAGTTCGAAAGAGTTCGAGTTTGAAAGTATTAAAGGTATCTTGGATTAACTTTGTCTTTAAAATAGTGAACAATAATTAATAAATAATATTTTAAGATTTAATATTAATAATTAATAAAATAATTATTTAATTGAATAAGCTTTTAATCCAAGATAGGTATTTTGAGTATTTACGAAGATATAAACATAATTACTTGAGTATGCGATACTCCCCGAATGACCCTTTGGGTTTTTGCAATCTAGTTACGATATAATAATATACCGCTCCCCGGTCAATAGTATATACGAACCGCTAAGACCTCTATTGCTAGAGTCGTTGTCCGAAGAAAACATTTCAATCTAAGTTCAAGGGGTACAAACATATGTGTACTTAGACATCTCAATTGCATCAATACTTCGATAAACATAACATTTGATATGATTGAAAACTACAAACACAACAGTGAAAGTCCTTGTATATGTAAGTTTTGAAAAGTAAACTTGCCTTGGTTTGGTTGGGGTGGTCGAGCGTGCGGAGTGGAACGATTTATACATAAGCAATAACCGCTCGTTAGTACCTTAACAATGTCTCTTTAATTACGGGGTTTTAGAGGGTACAAAGTTAACTTAATGACTTCGTCTTATGACACTCTAGCCCCACTATAGGTTCATGTCATCACTCGATTATGCTCGTCACTTATTCGACTTAATTTAGTTACCATATCCGAGTCATGACCATTACCCCTAGAATTATACTCCACTTAACGACTTTTTCCCTTTCGCGAATTTTACTCTAGCATTTTTATAAAATTGAAAAATTCATATTTTAATCAAATTCTTTTTGGGTAGCCTTCACCACTGTATTTACTAGCTTCTCAAATTTTTCCATGATCCCACATAAATTTTTAGGGGTTTAAACAAGGTTCACAAGGAGGTCACTTAGTGCAGTCCAGAATCCAGAAACACATTTTACTTCTCCGGCCATAACTTAAAATCTATACATCACCTAGTCATGAACCTTATATTTTCAGAAACTACATTCAAATATCTTTCCAACAATATATGGTAGGACCTCAGGGGACAAGATTTGGGGGTTCAAAACCATCTTACAAGACAGGTCAAATTTCTGGAAAAACTCAGCATGCATGATTCACTTAAATCAACCAAGATTCTTACTTCCACAACACAACCAACATCTAATTCACCTAGTTCATGCTTTACAACATTCATGGAGATACATATACTAACCACAATCATAAAAATCACAATCACAACATTTAACTCAAGATCTATATCATCCACCACTTATACAACCAAGATTAACACCATTACACATGGATCTATCACCAAACATCATAAACACTACATGGCCAAGAGGGCTTAGGGTTTTTATACCTTCTTGAGTATCTAGGAGCCTTGGGTAAGCCTTACAAAACTCAAGAACACCTTGAATAAGCTCCTACTATCCTTATAATCCAAGATCTATAAGAAAAACTTAACATTGTTACTATTCACAATATCTTTAACAATTAATATCTTGAAATTTAATGGATGAAAGGGCTTGGAAATCTTAATATACCTTTCTTAGATGATGTAGAGAGCCTAGGAATTATGCCTTGAATTATGAGTGAGGAGAAATGGAAGAAGGAAGAAATTTTCTTCCCTTTTTTGGTCTTGGCCGAGAGCTTTTCTTCAAGGGGGGGAAGTGTTTTGTTGTTTTGATTTTTGTGTGGTTGAAATAATTGTGTTAAGGGGTTGGGTGATACATATTAGTGTATGTATATGCATGGTACAAGCCTAGGTATGGCCTCCTTGTACTCTTGTCCCCTCCTTGGAAAAAGTAGTAACTAGTTACTATTCCTCTTATCCATTTGGTTTAACTAGTTTGCTTTTCTTAACTACTTGGTTGCATGGGACTTGCATGCAATACTACTCCTTGTATCATTATTCTTCCACCAATGCTTGTCACTTAAACTTTAATTCGTATCTTATCTTAATTAATCTCTCGTAATAATATTTTGTCGCGTAGAGATTTCTCTAGTAATTCCTTAAGTACTTAATTGTGTAAATTCCTCGAATGTCCATAATTCCTCGTCATAATCCTTAATAAATCTTTTAATACTCTAATCATTCTCAAATCCCAAGTTTTATAAATCTTAGTAACAATAAGACTCTTGCCCTCAACAATCTTCTCTTTATCTTACATAGTGAATGTAACAACATAGTTTCTCAGACAATCAATTCCATTAAACAACAGGGATGACTAGAAAGGTTCCAATTTGACAATGTCACATGATATTAAATAAAAGAAAATATTGCAAAAATTAGGGTTCTTACAGCCTCCCCTCCTTAAAAGGATTCCGTCCCGGAATCAGGTTGAAAACAGTTGGGGGTGCTTTTCACGCATCGCGCTCTCTAGTTCCCATGTTGATTCTTCGACATTCTGGTTCCTCCATAAAACTCTCACTAGTTTGACAACCTTGTTCCTCAGCACCTGTTCTTTTCTATCCATGATTTCTACGGGTTGCTCCACATAGGTTAAGTCTGGCTACAGATCCACTTGATCATGTTCTATCACATGTCGGAAGTCGGTATGGTAGGGTCGTAGCATGGACACATGGAACACATTATGTACTTGCTACAAGCTTGGGGGTAAAGCCAATTCATAGGCTAACTTTCCAACTCGTCTCAAGATCTCAAAATGTCCAATAAACCTTGGGCTTAGCTTCCCCTTCTTACCAAATCTCATCAATCCCTTCCACGGTGATACCTTTAACATCACAAACTCTCCTACCTCATATTCTTTATCCTTGCGGTTCTGGTCCGCATACTTCTTCTGTCTGTCTTGGGCTGCTACCAGCCGTCCTCTTATGAGTTCGATAGTTTCTCTTGATTGTTGGACCAGTTCAGGCCCTAGAATCTTCCGCTCTCCAACTTCTTCCCAACACAAGGGAGACCGACATCTTCGTCCGTACAAAGCTTCATATGGGGGCATTCCTATACTCGCATGGTAACTGTTGTTGTAGGAAAATTCGATCAACGGCAAGTGGTCATCCCAACTTCCCTTGAAATCTATCGCACATACTCTCAACATGTCCTCGATGGCCTGGATGGTTCTCTCACTCTGTCCGTCTGTTTGGGGATGGTATGCAGTACTCATGTTTAACTTGGTCCCCACACAATCCTGAAAACTTCTCCAGAACCTGGAGTTGAATTTTGGGTCTCTATCTGATACAATGCTCACAGGAACCCCATGCCTAACCACAATCTCCTTTAAGTAAATATCTGCCAGCTTGTCGATAGTGTATCTCTCGTTGATTGGAAGAAAATGTGCTGACTTGGTCAATCTATCGATAATTACCCAAATGGCATCATGATTAGTCTTGGTCCTTGGTAGTCCGACCACAAAGTCCATCGCAATATGCTCCCACTTCCACTCGGGTATCTCTAAGGGTTGCAACAATCCACTGGGCCTCTGGTGTTCGGCCTTCACTCTTTGACATGTCCAGCATTTACTTACCCACTCTGCCACGTCCTTCTTCATATTTGGCCACCAATAGTATTCTCTCAAATCTCTATACATCTTAGTGCCTCCAGGGTGAATTGAGTACCTCGAACTATGAGCCTCTTGCAAAATCTCGTCTTTTAATTCTTGAACGTTCGGGATCCATATCCTAGATGCGTACCTCATAATTCCATTCCCGTCCTTCTCACACTTAATTTCCTCGCCAGTCAAAATTTTCTCCATCGAGTTCTTTTCTTCTTCTATCTTCTTTTCCTGGCATAACTTAATCTTTTCCAATAGCGGTGGTTGGACTCTTATTTCCATTAGACTCTCTTGTCCAATTCCTGGTAACCTCACCTCAATCTCCAGTTTCTCGAGGTCCTTGATCAAATCGTCTACTGATGTTATCATCTTGAGTTTCTCCTATCGGCTAAGTGCATCGGCCACCACGTTGGCCTTCCCTGGGTGATAATGAATCTCACAATCATAATCTTTGATTAGCTCTAGCCATCTCCTCTGCCTCATGTTTAACTCTTTCTGAGTGAATATGTACTTTAAGCTCTTGTGATCCGTGTAGATTTCACACTTTTCTCCGTAAAGATAATGGCTCCAGATCTTCAAAGCGAAAACTATCGCTGCTAATTCCAAATCATGGGTAGGGTATCTTATCTCGTATTCCTTAAGTTGTCTGGACGCATAAGCAATCACTTTACCGTGCTGCATAAGCACACACCCTAAACCTTTATGGGACGCGTCGCTATAAATCACAAAAACTCCTTTATCATCAGGTAGGGCTAGTACTGGTGCTGTCACCAACCTCTTTTTCAACTCTTGGAAGCTCTCTTCGCATTTTTCAGTCCACACAAACTTCTCGGTCTTGCGAGTTAGTCGGGTCAAAGGGGCTGCTATCTTGGCAAAGTCTTGGACAAATCTCCTATAGTAGCCAGCCAACCCTATAAAACTTCTCACCTCTGTCGGAGTGGTTGGTCTCTCCCAATTTGATACAGCCACTATTTTGGCTGGGTCCACTAGAATGCCTTGTTCGCTAATCACATGCCCTAATAACTGAACTTCCTTCAACCAAAATTCACACTTCGAGAACTTAGCGTACAACTTTTCTTCCCTCAATGCTCCCAATACAATCCTCAAGTGCTCTGCATGTTCTTCCTTCGTCTTGGAATAAATCAAGATGTCATCGATGAAGACTATAACACACTTGTCCAAGTACTTCTTGAAGACTCGATTCATTAAATCCATGAAAGATGCAGGGGCATTCGTTAACCCAAATGACATCACTAGGAACTCATAGTGTCCGTACTGGGTGCGAAAGGCCGTCTTTGGTATATCTTCTGGCTTAATCCTTAACTGGTGGTACCCGGTCCTCAAATCAATTTTAGAAAAATAAACTGCGTCCTTTAATTGATCAAACAGGTCATCTATCCTGGGCAAGGGGTATTTATTCTTTATAGTCACCTTGTTCAACTCTCTGTAGTCTATACATAACCTCATACTACCATCCTTCTTTTTCAGGAATAACACTGGGGCTCCCCACGGTGACACGCTAGGTTTTATCATCCCTTTATCCAACAACTCTTGTAACTGAGTGGCCAGCTCTTTCATCTCCACTGGGGCTAGCCGATATGGGGCTTTCGAAATTTGGGTCGTACCCGGAACTAAGTCTATAGCAAACTCGATGTCTCTATCAGGTGGTAGTCCGGGAAGATCATCCGAAAATACGTCCACGAACTCATTAACGATAGGGATTTCCTATAGGTTTGGTGCCTCCTTCTTGGTATCCTTCACGTAAGCTAAATAGGCTTCGCATCCTTTACGTAACAGCTTCTTAGCTTGAATCATAGTCAGGAACTTTTGGTTTTGCCGTTTTCCACTAAACACTACTTCCTCGTCCCCTGGCAGTTTCAAACTTACTTTCTTCTTTACACAATCAATCTGGGCTCCGTGGGTTATTAACCAATCCATACCTACTATTACGTCAAACTCTCCTAGTTTAAAAGGTATTAAGTCTACCCGAAAGTGTCGCCCTTCTATTTCTAGGTCGCAACCTGGACATACTTGGCTAACAGGGATAATTTCATGGTTAGCTATCTCTATTTGCAATCTGTCTTTCAATGGTTCGGCCTTAAGACCTAACTGACTTACAAAGTCTAGAGATATGAAAGACTTGGTAGCTCCCGAATCAAATAAAACATTTGCCTTAACTGAGTTGAGTAGTAGAGTACCTGCGATCACATCCGTGTTCCTTACGGCATCTTACACCGTCATGTTAAAAGTCCTTGCAGTAGGGGCCTTGTTAGAAGCAGTTCCACTCACTCTTGATGCAGCTGGCCCAGAGGACATACATTTCCTCATTCGGTGCCCTGGTTTCCCACACTTGAAGCAATTACCTCCGGCACTGGTGTTGTTACTAGTTCCTCGACAGGCGTTAGCATAATGTCCTGTCAGCCCACACTTGAAGCACTTCGCATCCTGTAGGTTACACACGCCCGCATGTTTCCTTCCACATTTATTGCATTCTGGGGGTAGGGCTCGGGATGGGGCAGAGTAAGACGATCCCTATGGTCGACCGCTCTGGCCCACACTCCAACTTTCAGCTCTCTTGATTCCAAAGTTTCCGCTGGGTTGGGACGTCATCCCTCGCTTAAATTTGCTCGGAAAGCCCCCACCCGCAGAATTTCCCTTCCGACTATCAAACTTCCTCTTCTTTCCTTCCCTCTCCTTCTGCATCTGTTCACTCCCAGCCTCAACAATCGATGCTTTCTGTACCAGGGTGGCATAGTCTGTCAGCTCAAGAACCGCCACACGGTTCTGAATCCATTGCTTTAGCCCCAATTGAAACCTTCGGGCCCTCTTTGCCTCAGAGTTCACATATTCCGGCACAAACCTCGACAAATCAGTAAATTTGGCCTCATACTCGGCCACCGTCATGTTACCTTGCTTCAGTTCCAAAAACTTCAGCTCCATTTGTGTCTCCATGAACCTAGGAAAGTACTTCTCCAAGAACAGCTCGCTAAACCTCTCCCAGGTCACCACACCTCTTCCTTCCAAATTCTTCTTAGCTTCCCACCAATAGTTCGCCTCACCCTTCAGAAGGTAAGTGGCGAAAACAGTCTTCTACCCCTCAGCGACACCTAGTATCTCGAAAGATTTTTCCATTTCCTTCAGCCAGGCCCTTGCCTCGATCGGGTCGGCAGTTCCTTTAAATTCTGGGGTTTCAGGGATTTGATGTTCCGGAAAGCATTTGCATTAGCATTGTGGGGTGGTTGCTGAATCGGAGGACGGTCCAAGTTCTGCCTAAGTAGTTCCATGAACTGTTCCATAAAACCTCCCCTAGGATGTTCTACCTCTCGGGTGTCATCACCAGCTTCTTCTTCTTCATACTCAGAGTCATCAAACAAGTTATGATCGTTGCCCTCATTCTCACTCAGGTTCACATTCTCCCCTTCATGGTTCTGGTGGCCTCCGGTCCCATGGTGGCTACCCTGGCCCTCAGAACTGATCGGGTGAGCTCGAGTGTCATTCTTCTGGGTGGCATGATTCTGATAATAAAACAAGAAATGGGTTAGGGTTTTCCAATTACTTGACAGCGTTTACACGGGTCAGGAACGTATCGTTCCTCCTCATAAGGGTGGAAGTTGCAAAAGTTTTAATAACCCGATGTTGGAGATAAAACGTCAAAACATTTTTGGGAAAAATCTCTATGGGATGCGAAAAGATTTGCAAGAGTTTTCAAAATTTCGAAACCTCAAAAATATTTTTTTTTTGAAAAAAAAATTATTTAAAAAAATTGTAGGAACATTTTTGGAAATTGTAGAGAACAATTTGAAATCGCATATCGTAAATTTGAAACAACATGGTTGTATTTGTGGCTTGTAGCAATTGTATAATCACAGTTGTATATCAAAATAGTAGAGCATGGCATCGGAAAGTAAAGCAGTTGAGACAATATCAAGGAAACTGAAACTAAATAAGTACGGTACAAGGGTTATCACAAGGTTTGGATGTTAGAGCCAAATACATAGTTCCGATGTCAAGGTCTAGCAAAAGTGGAACAAATACAAGTACATCATCTGAATAGTCAGGGCTACACAAAAGTAGGGCTACATCCGTACATACTATCCGAAGTCACATCTACATATCTGTAGGTCAGTCTACTCATCCACTGGTCAGAAAGGATACCACTGCACAAGTCAACTATCCCGAAAAATCGGCACACTAATGTCATCTGAACCTAGGGGACTGAGCTATCCGTAACACATCATGGGGCCGCGCCGCGACGGAGCAAGGTCCTCACTCGGGAAAATGCATGACGCACAACACGCCTAGCATCCCTAGCCTGAATCACTCCGCCCCCGCGGATCCCTAATCCAAGAATCCTCTCGCGACTCCTCCTCTCAATCATATGGAGTCGAGCCCTAGTCCTCCTAGCAACAGCGGTCCTCATCTCAGCCTGGATCCTCAAGCGCGCCTCGCGCTCCTCCACTAGTGCCCGCCTCGCCTCGTTAAGTCGGGCCTCTGCAGAAAGTAAGTCTCGGGTCAGGAACTGCACCACGTAAGCGTGCTCAGTACCCGACACTGGGGGTAGGTCCATCGGCGGAGGTGGTATGACAGGAACAGGAGCAGGTGCAGTAGCAGTAACAGGAGCAGGAGCAGGAGCAGGAGCAGGTGTAGGGTCAAGCTCCTCCTCTCCAGAAGTATCATCCTCGGAGTCACCGTCCGATGAAACAGGGCTCGATGACTGCGGAGAAGGTGGGGGTGACACAACACGACCCTCACCGGATCTCACACTCTCCTCATCAGTAGCTACAGGAGATGGGGTAACAGGCTCTGGCTCAGGCTCAGGCTCAATGGGCTCCTCAACGGGATCCTCATCATCAGTATCTCCTATCAGCGTAATCCAGGAGCCGAGCTCAGAGTCAGCACCCATATCCTCCTCAGGATCCTCGGTATCTCGCATCAGTGCCTCATCATGCTCTCTCTCGAAAGCCTCAGGGTCTGGTATCTCCTCCATCTACACAAGGGAAATAAGGTGGGTCACTAACCATAAAGAAAGGTTTAAGGAGTAGTTCCCTCACGGGCCTTAAAGTCAGGGCTATATCCGATAACCCGACTGCAAACTCGATGAGAGTTCTAAGTACTATTAGGGTTGTTATTAGGGTTATTATTATTGTTCTTATTATTAGGGTTGCTTTCTTAAATTACTATCGTTTTTGAGAACTGTAACCTCGCTCTGATACCATTTCTGTGACGCCCCCAGATCCGGGGTCGGAGATCTAGGCGCTCACGGTCCATTTTCCATTATAACATACCTGTTCTTGCACATAATATATAAAACAGCCATCGACCCCACAATAAACTCACACCGCACACACACACACAGAGGTTAGAGTCTCAGAAACGTCACACAATTGATTAAGCGGAAATAAAAGTTTCAGAGTTATTACAGACCGAATTAAATAGTATTTATGCTACCAGCAACACTTCAATAAGAAGCGAAGTTGGCGGCTTGAAAGTTTGTTACGGTACACTGCCTTGCACAGGTCATACTTATAAATAAAACGAACTAACAAAAGTTGCCAACCAATCCGGCTAATGGGTCCTACCGGTGGGATCTCAACTGCTGGCTCGGGTCTAGTCACCTGCTTTCGGGCAGTCTGTCTAGGTCTTGCCATTTCGCTTAGCTGTTGTGCTTGTAAATTTGAAAACAACAAGAGTGAGCAACTATAGCTCAGCAAGAAATATATGTATAAGGTAAGCAATATAACATTTCATATGATTAGCAGTTATTAAACTCGTTTGTATCAATCAGATGTAAAATCACTTGTCATTGTTGATAAATTCCGAAGGTGCAACAATATGTGCCCTCGTTTTCAAAATAAACTAGCAGTTCTAGATACTGCATAGAGTCAACATCTTTCTCATCAAAATAGAACACTATCAGCAACTTGGCACAAAAGCCTAAGAAGCAGTGTCAAAGCATTTTTCCAAAATGGAGGAATGGGACTTAAAGAAAACATAAAACCTGACAGGGATTGACGATGATCAGTCGCCACATCCAAGTCCAATAATCCACGGGTCTTCTCTACCGGTAGAAGGATAGAAACTACATCCGTAACTATCCCCGGGTGAAAACTACATCCGTAATCACCCTCGATGAAAACTACATCCGTAATCATCCTTCGGCAACACCTGGGCCGGAATAATAATTGATGGACCGCCTGGCTCACGGCCGCTTACACATCCCGGGAATCGTTCGTCAACGGTTCCCACACCTGCCAGAGTCCCTTTTTATTTTTCTTTTGAAAACTTGATTTTGATTGAAAACTGAGTAGTTGAGGTCCGACATCAGTCGACCGATGATTCTTGAAATCATACAAGAAGCAGAACCTGACCGGGGGTTTTCGAAAATGTTTTGAGTTCAAAAGAGTTTGAGTTTGAAAGTATTAAAGGTATCTTGGATTAACTTTGTCTTTAAAATAGTGAACAATAATTAATAAATAATATTTTAAGATTTAATATTAATAATTAATAAAATAATTATTTAATTGAATAAGCTTTTAATCCAAGATAGGTATTTTGAGTATTTACGAAGATATAAACATAATTACTTGAGTATACGATACTCCCCGAATGACCCTTCGGGTTTTCGCAATCTAGTTATGATATAATAATATACCGCTCCCCGGTCAATAGTATATACGGACCGCTACGACCTCTATTGCTAGAGTCGTTGTCCGAAGAAAACATTTCAATCTAAGTTCAAGGGGTACAAACATATGTGTACTTAGACATCTCAATTGCATCAATACTTCGATAAACATAACATTTGATATGATTGAAAACTACAAACACAACAGCTAAGCGAAATGGCAAGACCCAGACAGACTGCCCGAAAGCAAGTGACTAGACCCGAGCCAACAGTTGAGATTCCACCGGTAGGCCCCATTAGCCGGATTGGTTGGTAACTTTTGTTAGTTCGTTTTATTTATAAGTATGACCTGTGCAAGGCAGTGTACCGTAACAAACTTTCAAGCCACCAACTTCGCTTCTTATCGAAGTGTTGCTGGTAGCATAAATACTATTTAATTCGGTCTGTAATAACTCTGAAACTTTTATTTCCGCTTAATCAATTGTGTGACGTTTCTGAGACTCTAACCTCTGTGTGTGTGTGCGGTGTGAGTTTATTGTGGGGTCGATGGCTGTTTTATATATTATGTGCAAGAACAGGTATGTTATTAATGGAAAATGGACCGTGAGCGCCTAGATCTCCGACCCCGGATCTGGGGGCGTCACAATTAACTACAAAAGCAGATCGATAAAATCAGACATCATTAATTTACATTTCATAATTACGATGAAAACCATTATCACTTGAATTGCAGGTGCACTCACAAACATTAGACAACAATGGAGTTATCTTATACCATTTACTGCAAACCGCCATTTGAAATAACTAATATATATATATATATATATATGGCCGGAGCACCGCCTATTAAAAATGGTACCATTTAATTTTGGGTAATACCGAAATAATGTAGGAACCTTTTAATTACATTGTCAATAATATATCAATTGTTGTTATATATTAACTGACATTTATCTACACTGTTGTTACAATGGTACCATTCATCGAAAGATAGTGTGGGAACATTTTTTATGATTATTATTTATCGTAAAATAATCTTTATGCACGAACTAACTTATACAGGGTTTTCTACCTAAATATATTTATCAGTTGGAGATAACCTGTATACGCAGACGTCCGTATGGCGGGTGAAAATCCATTTGTTGTTCTATACATAGATCTGTTTATAATATCAGTGATAATAATGATATACACATTTATTATTGCATATTTGTTAACGCACCCGATTAACTAGGACTTATGTAAATATTTCTATTGATGATTTATGTTTAATAATTTGTGTGTTAAATTCGGATTTAGTATGGCAAACCTAACAAGCTTATCGTTCGTTGCATTGGACATTTCTGGAGATAATTATTTGTTATTTTTTTCTATCGAATAAATGTATGTTTCTTAATTATGCACAGAATGACATCTGAGGATATATGCATTGCTGATTGTGGCACAACTCATACGATTTTACAGAATCAGAAATATTTTAACCTTCTAACCGAAACCGAAGCACAAGTTAGGACCATATCTGGTGTTTCTAATATAATTGAGGGTTTTGGAAAAGCTAGTTTTATCTTACCTAATGGTACACACTTACGTATTCCAAATGCATTATTTTCTAGTAAGTCCACTAGAAATCTTCTTAGTTTTAAGGATATCCGACTCAACGGTTTTCACATCGAAACCACTTCCGAGGCTGGTACAGAATATCTTCTTATCACTTCAGCTAAATCTAGCAACAATAAAATCTTAGAAAGGTTTCTCTCACTTTCTTCAGGATTATATATGATGAAAATTAGAGCCATTGAGTCACACAATGTCATTGCTTTGAAACTAGTAGACCCAAAATCATTTACACTTTGGCATGAAAGATTAGGTCACCCTGGTGTATCTATGATGCGTCGCATTATAGAAAATTCTACTGGACACCCTCTAAGAGATCTTAAAATTCTTTCAAGTAATGGCCTTCCTTGTTCAGCATGTTCTTTAGGAAAATTGATTACTCGACCATCTCCTACTAAATTTCAACTTGAAAGTCCAAATTTTCTTGAAAGGATCCAAGGTGACATATGTGGGCCTATCCACCCATCTTCTGGCCCATTTAGGTACTTCATGGTATTAATTGATGCCTCAACTAGATGGTCTAATGTTTGTCTTCTCTCAACTCGTAATAATGCTTTTGCAAAATTACTTGCCCAAATAATCAAATTACGAGCTCAATTCCCAGATCACTGCATCACGTCAATTCGTTTAGATAATTCCAACGAGTTCACATCTGCAACCTTTGTTGACTATTGCATGTCTATAGGAATCTCAGTTGAGCACCTAGTTCCTCATGTACATACAAAAAATGGATTAGCCGAGTCTTTTATCAAAAGACTTCAACTTATTGCAAGACCACTATTGTTGAAAGCAAAATTACCTACATCCGTTTGGGGTCATGCAATACTTCACGCAGCCAATATTATTAGGATTAGGCTAACTGCCTATAACAAACATTCTCGAGTACAACTGGTACTTGGCAAAATTCCTAATATCTCTCACTTCAAAATTTTCAGAAGTGCTGTATATGTGCCGATTTCTCCACCACAGAGATCGAAGATGGGAGCTCAAAGAAGAATAGGTATCTTTGTTGGTTTTGATTCGACATCTATAATTAGATATCTTGAACCAATAACTGGAGATTTATTTACCGCAAGATATGCAGATTGTCATTTTGATGAGTCAGCATTTCCTCCTTTAGGGGGAGATAAATATTCGAATAAAGTTAATCCTGACATTACATGGAATGCATCGGGATTACATTTTCTAGATCCACGTACCGGTCAATGTGAAAATGAAGTTAAAAGGATTATTCATATGCAAAATATCGCAAACCAAATGTCTGACGCATTTAACGATTCTAGAAAAATTATAAAATCTCACATACCTGCAATAAATACTCCAGCTAGAATAGATGTACCAATTCAAAAATAAAATACAAAAGAATTGGTTACAGAATCAAATCCGTGCTTGAAGCGTGGTAGATCGGTCGGTGTAAAAGACGTTGCACCACGAAAACGAAAAACAAAGAAAAATGCCCCTGAAGTGGCACATGCTCCAGAAGTAGCAAATACCCCTGAAGTGGTATTATCTCCTGAAAAGATTCTAATCCCTAAAGATGAGGGATTAAGTAATCATGAAATTTCAATAAATCATGCGCAAGATATGAAATTATGGGATCGAAGTAAAGCCATAATTGATGATGTATTTGTGTACTCTGCGGCATTGGATGTCGATATAAATTCTGATCCAGAACCATAAAGTGTGGATGAATGCCGTCAAAGAAAAGACTGGCTAAAATGGAAAGACGCAATTCAAACTGAATTAAATTCATTGCGTAAAAGAGAAGTATTTGGACATGTAGTCCAAACACCAATTGGTGTGAACCCTGTTGGAAATAAATTGGTATTCATAAGAAAACTAAATGAAAAGAATGAGATACAAAGCCCGACTTGTGGCTCAAGGGTTTTCTCAAAGACCTGGCATTGATTATCAAGAGACATACTCGCCAGTAATGGATGGAATTACTTTTCATTTCATATTGGGTATGGCATCAAATGAAAAACTTGAAACACGTCTTATGGACGTCGTTACTGCATACCTATATGGTTCACTTGATAGTGAAATATTTATGAAAATCCCAGAAGGGTTGAAAATGGATGAGTTCAAGAAACCTCGTCATATATACTCCATTAAACTTCAACGATCATTGTACGGACTGAAACAATCTGGTCGTATGTGGTATAACAGACTTAGTCGTTATTTACAAAAGAATGGGTAAATTAATAATCAGATTTGTCCATGTGTTTTTATCAAGAAATCACAATCTGGTTTTGTGATCATTGCTGTATATGTGGATGATTTAAATCTTGTAGGAACAGCTACAGAGGTTGATGATGCTGTCATATATCTAAAGAAAGAATTTGAAATGAAAGATCTTGGAAAGACAAAATATTGTCTTGGTATACAAGTCGAGCACTTGTCATCAAGAATTTTCCTCCACCAACCCACGTATACAGAAAAAGTTTTGAGCAGATTTTACATTGATGAATCTCATCCTTTGACCACTCCAATGGTGGTTAGATCTTTAGAACCAGATAAAGATCCATTTCGACCACAAGATGATGATGCAGATGTTCTTGGTCCTGAAATTCCATATCTTGGTGCAATTGGTGCAGTTATGTATCTTGCGAATAATACAAGGCCAAATATTGAATTTGCTGTGAATTTATTGGCCATGTTTAGCTCTGCTCCGATGGACAGACATTGGAATGGGATCAAACATATATTCCGATATCTTCGTGGAACAGTTGATTTTGGGTTATTCTTCCCGAAAAACTCGACATCTCAGTTGATTGGGTATGCAGACGCTGAATATTTATCAGATCCTCATTTTGGCAAATCACAAACTGGATATGTATTTACATATTGTGGTACAACCATTTCTTGGAAATCCATAAAGCAAACTACAGTGGCAAGCTCATCAAATCACTCAGAACTAATTGCAATTTATGAAGCCAGTTGAGAATGTGTTTGGTTGCGGTCTATCATCAAGAATCATGTGGATTACCGGACATCACGAGAAATCCCACTGTTATGTTTGAAGATAACATTACATGTATTGATCAACTCAAGGAAGGATATATCAAGGGAGACAGGACGAAGCACATTTCACCAAAATTCTTCTACATTCATGAGCTTCAAAAGAATGGTGAAATTGATGTACAACAAATTCGATCATGTGATAACCTTGCAGACTTATTCACAAAATCATTACCAAATTCAACATTCAGGAAGCTACGACATAATATTAGAATGCGACGACTCAAGGACTTGTTGCAACAAAACTCTAGTGACTGATTAGTTTCTTCCAAGGGGAGACTGTACTCTTTTTCCTTCATCAAAGTTTTTATCCCACTGGGTTTTTCTTTGACAAGGTTTTAACGAGGCAGTCCATGATCCGTACTAAAATGACAATCAGAGGGGAGTGTTGTAAATTGATTGTTACTCTTTGTCAAATGTATCACAGTAAAGTTAGGCATGTAATTAATCATCATGTCTCTCATCTTGGTTATAAATAGATCAATCCGGAAGAAGTGAAAGAAGTACAAAAGCAATTAGCAATCTTTCTATTGCCTTCTTTATCACCTCTGCTCTCTTTCTCTATATAGCAGTTAATATTAGTAATATAGCTAGTAATTTATAACAATGTTAAATTTTTTTAGACCATGTTATTTTATACAAAATAGAAAATGACTAAATTATCTCATTTTATATGTAGAAGTGGAGCAATATTAACCACTCTCAGTGGAGTATCCGATGACTTGATACTCCATCGAAGTTTTTTGGATGTCAAATACTATATGGAATATGTCCTTGATACTCGTTTATGAGTAGCGTGTCATCCTAATACTCCACTATTATTGGAATATCTTGTGAGTATTTATGATCATATTTATTAAATATAGATATTTTTAACATGTTTGGTTGAAAATTATGTATTTTGATCCATCACCCGTCTTTCCTATAGAACAACATGGTCTTTAAAACTATAGTCATTTTTGAAAATGAATAATTTTTTCATTCAAATAGGATTTGTTAAATATAATTGATGTGAATAATGTCAGTGTTTAAGTGTTACAGTGATTCATCAGAGTTTAACTGGAAACTGGAAGCGGTCAGAGTTTAATTAAACTCTGACAGATGGAAGCTCGACAGAGTTTGCTAAACTCTGTCAGGAGGAAGCATCTACTGGTCATTATCAGACTTTGAAGCATAATTGAAGATAATTATGAAAGCAATATCATTGAAGATTGGATAGCTGTCGAAGACATTGTATTGACTAAGAAGACTCGTAGCAATCATAATTGATAACATTTGTATAGTTGATTTATAGGAGTATTAATTATCGATTGTACTGTAGCTGTATATCTTTATAAATACAGTTAGGTTAACCCTAAAAGGGTATCGTGAAATGAATTATCATTCCATTGTAACCTAAGCAGCTCTTTGTGATATTTTACATCACTGAGAGAGGAGTTGTTAATTCCATACAGTTTTTGATTTAAATGTGTGTTAATTGTTATTCTCTCATACAAACTTGATTATATTTGTGTATTCGGCCTAACAATTGGTATCAGAGCAGATCTGTTACTCTATACAGTTTAAGATCCACACACAGCTATAATCAATGGCAGAGATACCTCCTCCATCAGGTTCTGGTGCTAGTACTGAGAAGGCTCAACCTACTACTGTGAGTCGTTATGAGACAATTAGGGTTCCTATTCTCAGTCCGGCAGAGTATTCAATCTGGAAGGTGAAGATGACCATGTTTCTGGAGGCTACAGATCCAGAATATCTTGACAGAATTTATGAAGGTCCTCATAAGCCTACAAAGTTATCTATTGTTTCTGCTGGTCAAGAAGCTAAATCAGTCCCAAAGGAGAAGAAAGATCTGACTCCTGAGGATATTTCATCTATTGCTAAGGATGCAAAGGTTAGACATCTACTTCATAGTGCATTAGACAATATTATGTCTAACAAAGTGATTAACTGCACAACTGCCAAAGAAATCTGGATGCCCTTGAGGTTAGATGTCAAGGAACTGCTGCTATCAAGAAGAACAGAAGGAATATACTCACACAGGAGTATGAACATTTTGAGGCTAAACCTGAAGAAACCATGACAGAAACATTTGACATATTCTGTAAGCTACTCAATGATTTGTCACTGGTGAACAAAGAGTATGATCTAGAAGATTCAAATCTCAAATTTCTTCTTGCTCTACCTGAAAAGTGGGATGTAAAGACAACCACTATAAGAGATAATTATGATTTGCTAAAACTGAGATTGATGAAATCTATGGGTTGCTCAAAACTCATGAACTGGAACTGGAACAGAGAAACAGGAGATCAAGCAAGAAGACAAAGTCTGTTGCTCTTAAGGTTGAAGAAAAACCCTTGAAGAAGGAAGCATCAAGGAAGAAAGCTAAGGGAAAAGCTTTGGTCATACATTTTGAAAGTGAGTCATCAAATTCTGATGTTGACTCAAACACTAATGAATCATCTGACTCTGAGGATGATGAAGAAGAAATGATGCAAATGGCTGCTTTAATGGTGAAGACCTTCAAGAAAATGGGTTTCAAGAACTTCAAGAAGGGAAAAAGGTTCTCTAAGAAGGATTCAAATTCTGACAGAAAGATTTTCAGAAAGTCTGAGAGAAAGGATACCAAATCTGGGAAGAAAGACAAGTCTGAGATTCAATGCTACAAGTGTAAGGAGATGGGTCACTATGCTTCTGAGTGCAAGAAGGGTAAAACTGAAAAAGCACTCTTCACAAAAGGCAGAGACTGGGTAGACACTTCAGAATCATATGAGGATGTTAACTATGCTCTCATGGCTACTAACGAGAATGAATCTGAAGATTCTGAAAACAAGGTACCTCTAACTACCTATGCTTATAATATTGATAATATATTTGAATTGAGAATTTATCTTAAGGCATTACATATCAGTTATAGGGATCAGACTTTAGAGAATGAGAGAATCAAATCTGAGAATTCTGAACTTAAAGAAAGAAAGAAATTTGTTGAAGAGAAACTTGTCAACATGCAACAAGTTCAGAAAGAAAGAGATGATGTTGTTTATCTAGAACAGGATTTGCTTGGAAGATATAGGCAACTAGAATCTGAATTGGAGAAAGCAAATCACATAATTAAGACTTGGACTGATTCTGGAAAAGACACTCATGAGGTTTTTCAGTCAGACACGGTTGGTTTAGGTTACTGTGAGGAAGATGAACTTAGGTTTCAAAACAAAGTCAAAATTAGAACACATCTTCCATCTAGAAAATTTGTTACTGGCACAAGTGAACCTAAGTCTGAAGTTGAAAAGGAAGCTATTAAGACTTGTGTTAAACAGATTAATATTGGTTCAATGACAGATAAACAACTCAAACATAAGCTTAAGGAGTTAAAATCTGTTAAGAAACAGAAAGTGTACAGGAAGAACAGAAATGGTAAGGTAGGCATTACTAAAGGTTATAATCAAATGTTTGCTACTTATGCTCCAAGGAAGACATGTCATAACTGTGGTAGTACTAATCATCTTACTAGTTTTTGCAGGAAAAATAAAGACATTAATTTTTTACCCTCCAAGTCTGGAGTAAAGAATGATTATGTTAAAACTAAACCACAGACTTTATGTAAACATTGTGGAAGTACTTGGCATTCCATTTATACTTGAAGGGATTATCATGCTATCTATCATAATTATTATGAACTGAAGCCCAATTTGAAATGGGTTAAGGATAGTTCTGCAAGTGTAAACTCTGAAAATGTTAGCTTAAACTCTGATAATAAGAATTTCGCTGCTAAAGCTAACAAAGTTAAGAAAGCCAAAGAATCCAAGCAAGTCTGGTTCCTTAAGTCTGATCTTCAGTGATTTTTTGTGATTGCAGGGCATCAGGGAGAGTACCCTAGTCGTGGACAGTGGATGTTCAGGACACATGACTGGAAATAAAGCCCTGCTATTAGAGGATGAGGAGAAGGCTGGTCCAAAAGTTTCCTATGGAGATGGCAACATAGGACGTACCTTGGGATATGGCAATATCAATCTTGGAAATGTCATCATCACAAATGTAGCTCTGGTTCCAGGACTCAAGCATGATCTGCTATCTGTGAGTCAAATCTGTGACAGAGGTTATCATGTAGATTTTCAACCTGAATACTGTGAAGTTATCAGTAAATCTACAGGAAAAGTTGTTCTAGTTGGACACAGGCGCAATAATATCTATGAAGCAAAGTTGTTGACAAACTCTGTTGGAAAAGCTGTGTGCCTATCAACAAGAATGTCTAGTGAAGAGAGTTGGAAGTGGCATAAGAAACTCTCTCATTTGAATCTGAACAACATCAATGAGTTGATAAGAAAGAATCTTGTAAGAGGACTCCCAAAGTCTTTATTAAATGTTGATGGCCTGAGTGATTCCTATCAAAAGGCCAAACAAAGGAAGTCATCTTTCAAAAGCAAGTCTGAATCTTCAATTGTTGATCCTTATCATTTCTACATGTTGAGCTGTTTGGACCAGTGAATGTCTTGTCTATTGGAAGAAAGAAATATGCTTTAGTCATTGTTGATGAACACACCAGATACACATGGGTGTATTTTCTAGCAAAGAAGAATGAAACTGTATTAACTCTGATGGAGCATGTAAAGCTGCTGGACAAAGGATCAAAACACAAAGTCAAAATAATCAGGAGTGATAATGGAACAAAATTTAGGAATGCAACAATGGAAGAATTCGGCAAGAACAGAGGAGTGAAGCAAGAGTTTTCTGCACCTGGTATACCACAACAAAATGGTGTAGTTGAGAGGAAAAACATAACCTTGATAGAAGCTGCCAGAACTATGCTTGATGAAGCAAAATTGCCAACCTATTTCTGGACAGAAGCAGTTCAAACTACTTGTTTTACTCAAAATGCTACTTTGATCAACAAGCATGGAAAAACACCATATGAGATGGTGAGGGAAAAGAAGCCTAACCTGAAATATTTTCATATTTTTTGGTGCAAATGCTTTGTGTTAAAAACTCATTCTGAACAGTTGACCAAATTTGAGTTAAAAGCTGATGAAGGAATTTTTGTTGGTTATCCGCTATCAACTAAGGCATTCAGAGTTTATAATCTGAGAACCAAGGTAATTATGGAGTCGATTCATGTGTCATTTGATGACAAGAAAATAACTGGACTTGAAGATGTAGATGAACATGATCAACTGCGCTTTGAAAATGAAGAATTAATCTCTGATGAAGCTGAGTCAACAAACTCTGTTGAAGCATACTCTAAACCTCTACTGGTAAACACTGAAGAAACTTCTCATCCAGAACAAAGGGGAGAACCAGTTGAGGGGGAGCATGAAGGATCACTTTAAAATGATGACTCAAATACTAAAAGTGAGTCAGCTGAAAAATCTTGATCAATCTCTGATGACTCAAACTCTGAAAGTGCAAAATCTGACAGTTCAAACTCTGAGCAGTCAATTTCAGGGGGAGCCTCAGAGACTGAAGAAAGGCAACGAGAAAATCAGGAGAACATGGATCAAGGGGAGGATCAAATACTGATAGAAGTCATTTACCTTCAGCTAGGAAATGAACAAAATCTCATACACCTGATCTAATTATTGGAGATCCAGATGCGAATGTAAGGACAAGGAGTGCTACAACAAATGAATGTATGTTTCATGCATTCCTGTCTAAATCAGAACCAAAGAAGGTAGAAGAAGCTCTTCAAGATGCTGACTGGATAACAGCAATGCAGGAGGAGTTGAATGAATTCGAAAGAAATGAAGTATGGACCCTTGTACCTAGACCAAAGAATAGATCTGTTGTTGGTACTAGATAGGTTTTCAGAAATAAAACTGATAGTGAGGGAGTTGTTACAAGGAACAAGGCTAGACTTGTGGCAAAAGGCTATTCACAACAGGAAGGAATAGACTATGATGAAACTTTTACTCCAGTTGCAAGATTGGAGGCAATAAGGATTTTTCTAGCATATGCCTCTCATAAGAAATTCAAGGTTTTTTAGATGGATGTAAAAAGTGCTTTTCTGAATGGGAAGCTTGGAGAAGAAGTGTTTGTTGAACAACCACCAGGATTTGTAGACCCCAAATATCCAGACTATGTCTACAGGCTGGATAAGGCTCTCTATGGACTTAAGCAGGCACCAAGAGCATGGTATGAAACTCTGGCTCA
Source organism: Saposhnikovia divaricata (assembly GCA_036435485.1). Classification (NCBI taxonomy): domain Eukaryota; kingdom Viridiplantae; phylum Streptophyta; class Magnoliopsida; order Apiales; family Apiaceae; genus Saposhnikovia; species Saposhnikovia divaricata. The sequence continues at coordinate 23,167,501 of JAZHRN010000131.1, forward strand.
ATTTCTTTTAGAAAGTGGGTTCAACAGAGGTACAATTGATAAAACCCTGTTCTATTTTAAATCTGGCAGTGACTTGCTTTTAGTTCAGATATATGTTGATGACATAATTTTTGGGTCTACTAATGATAAACTCTGTAAGAAGTTTTCCAAGCTCATGCAATCCAGGTACCAAATGAGCATGATGGGAGAGCTTAGTTATTTTCTAGGACTACAAGTGAAGCAAGCAGATGATGGGATTTTTATAAATCAAAGAAAATATACTAGAAATCTTCTCAAGAAATTTGGTATGCTTGACTGTTCATCTGCAACAACTCCCATGGCAATAGCAACAAAGTTGGATAAAGACACAGGAGCTCCAATAGATATGACAAGCTACAGAGGCATGATAGGGTCTCTTCTTTATCTAACAGCGAGCAGACCTGACATCATGTATGCAACTTGTCTCTGTGCAAGGTTTCAGGTAGACCCCAGAGAACCACATTTAACAGTTGTGAAGAGAATTTTTAAATATCTCAAGGGCACCATAACCTTAGGTCTATGGTATTCCAGAGAATCAGATTTCAAGCTACTTGGTTACTCTGATGCAGACTTTGCAGGCTGTAAGATAGACAGAAAAAGCACCAGTGGAAGTTTTCAATTTTTGGGTGACAGACTTGTTTCTTGGTACAGTAAGAAACAGAAATCAATTTCTACATCTACAGCTGAAGCAGAGTATATTGCGGCTGGTAGTTGTTGTGCACAGATTCTGTGGATGAAGAATCAATTGCTGGATTATAGATTAAGGTACAGTAAAATACCTATTTTCTGTGATAATCAAAGTGTTATTGCTATGACAAGTAATCCAGTACAGCATTTAATGACCAAGCACATCAGCATAAGATACCATTTTATCAGAGAACATGTAGAGGAAGAAAATATTGAGCTTCATTTTGTGTCTACAGAACAACAGCTTGCAGATATCTTCACCAAGCCATTGAGTGAAGCTACATTTACAAGGCTGGTAAATGAACTAGGAATGATCTCTGGTTTCGACTAGAGATACTAGTTAGACTCAAATCTTACTGTGTTGCTCATGTTTCTGTGATTAGTGTACCTTGATGTGGTAATACAACTGTTAGAATACTCTGTAGGTCTTACACTTTGAAATGTTGGATAAACTCTGATAATGTTATTGTCTAAACATAAATACCGATGAAGAAATCTGTATGAAGCATGATTCTCAGTAATTAATCATGAATCCCTGTGATCTGATCTTAGACTGTGCAGAAAATTAACACAGCATGATACTGTTTCCATATTTATAGCATCTCTTAGTTTATCTATCCTAAACTCTGAATCTGTAAATACTGTGTGCATTGCCTCTTATGACAAACTTTTGATGTTGATGACTTCTAAACCCTATTTGTTAAACTCTATTAAGTTAGATACTGTTATTAGTCTACCCCCAAAGCAAATGTATATAGACTGTTAGAACTCCTTTGAGATTATGTTGTGTCTAGGACGACCCAAGAACTTGCTGGTAAATAGTAAGGGCTAAAATTCTCTAATTTTTGGTGACTAGTCAATGACTAGAAAGACCCAGGAACTTATCAAAAAGATAAGGGCTAAAATTATACGATTTTTGGTGACTAGTTCCAACCTCTGATTACTGGAGATATATATAAAAAAAATTAGAAGGGGGTATAAGTTAGTTCAGAGTTACTGTATATCAATTATTTACTACAGAGTTTAGCATTCATCAGACATTAAGTGTTTACTATGAGAGTTTGTGCAAATATTGTTTACTGATTTATTTTATGGATTTTATGAAAAATTAGATGCTCTAAATATTGAATTAGTAAACTCTGCTATACACACACATAAATTCACAACTGTGTAGTCTTTGAAACGGTTATGGAAATAAAGTTGGAGAATTGACAAACACTGATGAATTTTGTCTAGTACTCTAAGGTAATTTTTTTATTTCAGACAATTTACATACTTGGGGTAAAAAGAGTTTTTGAAAAATGAAATAAATAATTGCCAACTGTTAATGAGTATTATAGTGTATTAAAAAAAAAGGGGAGAGAAAGTAGCAGTAATTATTGCCACAATTACTGAATGTGCAAAGTACTTTCATTGCATGTGTGCCATGTGTCCCACTCACACATTAAACAAGGAACTGGTTGAGTGTATTAATGTTTAAAACGATTGGGTTTTAATTTTTAATTACAAATCTAATCATTTTTACATAAACGGTTATTCTCTTTGCACACAACCACTCACAGTTACTTGTTCTTTCACTTGTACATTTTCACAAACACCTTTCATACATCTCTTTTTGTCACTGATATTTTCTTCTAATCTCATGGCCACCAAAGCTTTTACCACTCGAGGGTTAGTGTTTGTGCCTAACAACTATGCAACATCGTTGAATAATGCGAACGTTCCTGAGGCGTTTCATCTAATTCAAAATTTCTTACGGGATTTGGAGATTGGAACAGCCTTAATTGAACCAACAAAACTCTCTACTGCATAGATTGTTACTTTCTGGCAGAGATCTACTTATGATGATGGAGAAGAGAATGGGACTCCGTCAATTATTTTCACATATGAGGAAACAGAGTATGACATTACTCCAATGACGGTTAGAGAAACTTTTGGTTTTGAGACACACTCTACATACAGTGTTGTTGGTGAAAGATATCATAAAGAGATGTTGCAGCAAATTGGGTATTCAGGTCTATTAGAGGAACTTGGTCAAGTGAAAAGGCCATTTCTGAGGAAGGAGTGGAGTTTCTTTTTTGATTGCATCACAAGGGCGTTTGGAAAGAAAGTCACTAATTGGGATGCTATTCCTACTGACAGTCTTCAAATCGGGTATTCTCTTCTTTATGGAAGTAATTTTGATTTTGGTAGACTTGTCTTGATGAATTTGGGTGAAAGATTGTCAGAGTCTAGTACAACTGTTTATTTTTCTAGATTTTGTCAATTATTATTCTCTGCTTGTGTGCCTAATGTTGAAATTTCTGAGGAAGATGTTATTGAGGCCTTTAAGGTTCATAAGAGAGTATTCTCTGATTTGACCAACAAGGATGCAAACAAGGAGCAAGTACCTGACTTGGTTTTGCCTCTTGCTCTTCAAAATTTCTTAAATCAACCTCAAGAACCACAACAGCCAGAGCCTGCCCCACCTGCAAACACTGAACCTCTACAACCTACAAATACTGAACCACAATCTCAACCCTCTCAACCTGAACATGATGAGTCAAACGCTAAACAAATTCAACCAACTCAAATCCATGAGCCAAACACTGAACAAAATCCACCACCTACACAGGCTAAACTAAAGCGTGGAGGTTAAACAAAGCACAAAACTGTCAGGGCTAAGAAAGTAAGAGTAAAAAGGTCTGATTTCTCAAACTCTGCTGAAGAAGAAGTGGCAGCTGAGGTGCCTAAATCAAAGAGGAGAAGGTTGTTACTTGATGAGTCAGATGAAGAGACAAATGTTAAAGCTCCAGAGGTGAATTCTAAGGAGATACCTACTGTTGAGATAAATACTGCAGAAGAAGCTATAAAGAAAACTACAGATGCACAGATGGATGTTGAAAACAGAGATGGTTTTGCTGATATGGATGTTGTTGCTGAGTCATTCATTCCATTCTCTGATGACATTGAAGTTCCTATCTCATCACCTGTTGTTGTTCATTCTGAAGAAACTGGTGTAGCTGATCAACCTACTGTGGTACTTGATGAAACAGTAGCAACACATACTGCATTATTCTCTGATGCTCACCAAGTTACTGACAAGGTGAAGAAATTGATCAACCAACCAAGGCTGTCATTTCTGAGCCTGTGGATGAAGTTCTTGCAAAGTCTGTTGAAGCTAGAGAGCAAACTGCAGAGAATATTGAGAGATTTTTGCTGAGAATATTGAAGTTGCAGAGACTCCTGTTGAAAAAGTTGAAGCTGCAGTAAATATTGCTGAGTCTGACCCAATTGAAAATGCAAATGCTGAAATTGATGTTGAATCTGAAGGAAGTACTGAGTCTAACTCTTCTCAGAGACAACCAGTACAAACTGGTGGAAAGAAAACTGATTTTTCTGGACCTTCACAACGTGAAATTGAAGCAGGGTATTTTGCCAAATTCTCAGAGAATTGGTATAAGGAGGATTGCATTTTTCCAGCTGGAAGACCAGCTGCTTTTGTGCATAACACTGCTACAAAGATTTCCAATCCAGAGATTCTTTCATGTTTGCAAGCCACTGTTGTTCAAATCAAGACTCTGAATAACAGGTTTGATGATTCGCAACAAGCGATAACTGATCTACGAGCTGAAATTGTTCAAAGAGACATGACTCTGCAGAAAGATACTAAAATGAAGTTTCAGACTTTTTCTAAAGATCAGGAAGCTATGCTTAAAAGGCTAAGTAAAGTGCAAGAGAATCAAACTGTCTTGTCTGGTAAGATTGACTCTATTGCTACCTCATTGGAATTGATCACATCTATACTGATTCCTGATGATGTCAAAAAGGGGGAGAGATTTGCTAAGTTCAAATGCAAGCAATCACAAACTCTGCCTAAGAAGGATGATGCTGAAGATGGAGGAGCAAATGACCAAAAGAGATCAAAAGCTGGTAAAGGTATAAGTCTGAGATCTAGCAAGTCATCAACAAAGTCTGATGGAATAAATACTGATGCTTAGGGTACTTCAAAGACCAAGAGCTTGTTATTCACTGACAATCCACAGACAGATGAAGAATTGGCTGCAATATTGTTTCTAGAAGAGAATGAAGAAGGAGTTACAATTGAAGACATTCAAGCTGAAGAGAAGAATTTACAAGAAGAACATCAAAAAGCTTTGAAGTCTGTAAAGTTAAAGAAGAATGAGAAAGCTCCTAGGCCCGTTCAAAAAGGCATTGTCATTAAAGAAAATGTTGGTGCTGATCAAAATTTATCATTGTCTAGGAAACCAACAGAAGATGCTAAACTGAAGTTTAAAGGAAATATTATTGAAGAAGAAAAGGTTTCGAAGAAAGTGGATACAACCTCTGTTGCTACACAAGTTGTACAGAAATCGTTGTCTACTCAGATGCAAATGTTCTTTGCAAAATCAACTATCCCTGATCAAACTCTGAAGGCTGGAGGTACTGATTTTCTACAAGGTAGAGCTATTATGTCAAAGCAAAGTCGAGATACATCTGGCTTGGGCTCACATAAAGAAATTAGAGTGAATACTAGTCTTCTAGATCCTTCATCACTGGCTGTTCCAGGACAAGGTGTTCCACAGGAGAGTTTTTACAGACTGGAGTCAGTGCAGTTGATTCATCAGAGGAGTTTGAATAAAGATTTTCTGTTGTATTTCATGGCTGATGGAACTGTGTATAAAGTTGGTGAGAATGATATTGATTTGAAGCTATGGGAAGAATTGGAATATGTTCTATATCTCTTCAAAGTGAAAAATCAAAGGACTCAACAAGCTGCTAATGTGCTAAGAAATAAGATGATGAAAGCTAAGGCAATTAGTGGTACAAGATACACAAGTGAGTATGTTCCGAAGTACAGAGATTATCATGGAAAGATTGTTGAGATGAAGAAAAATAGTGCTCGATTGAAGACAGATCTGGGTATAACTGTTTTAGATTTTAATCCAGAGTCAGAGAAAGCACATTTTATCAGACTGGGTAATGAAATGAGGAAGAACAAGATATATTCTCTGAGATCTGCAATCTATCAGACTGGTGAAGATGATCCTGAACTTAGAGAGATTAAGAATATCATGCAGATAGAACTCGAGAATGCAGAGAGAAGATTACTTATAGACTATCTTAGATCAACAACAGATGTTGAGGAAATTAAGTAAATAAAGCTCTGTAAGTATTTCTTGTTTTCTGTAAATTTTGTTTAAGCAGAAGTTTAAACTCTGATTATTTATTAAACACTTTATTTGTCTAATTAGTTTTGACATCATCAATTATTATTAACTTGTGCATTTTTGCTAATGAACAAGTTGGGGGAGATTGTTAAATATAATTGATGTGAATAATGTCAGTGTTACAGTGATTCATCAGAGTTTAACTGGAAATTGGAAGCGGTCAGAGTTTAATTAAACTCTGACAGATTGAAGCTCGACAGAGTTTGCTAAACTCTGTCAGGAGGAAGCGTCTACTGGTCATTATCAGACTTTGAAGAATAATTGAAGATAATTATGGAAGAAATATCTTTGAAGATTGGATAGCTGTCGAAGACATTGTATTGACTAAGAAGACGCGTAGCAATCATAATTGATAACATTTGTATAGCTGATTTATAGGAGTATCAATTATCGATTGTACTGTAGCTGTATATCTTTATAAATACAGTTAGGTTAACCCTAGAAGTGTATCGTGAAACGAATTATCATTCCATTGTAACCTAAGCAGCTCTCTGTGATATTTTACATCACTGAGAGAGGAGTTGTTAATTCCATACAGTTTTTGATTTAAACGTGTGTTAATTGTTATTCTTTCATACAAACTTGATTATATTTTTGTATTCGGCCTAACAGGATTAGATCCAAATGGAGGTCACAACAAAGCGAGTACATATAAATCTCCAGATGGATGCGGTGATATATATATATATATCATGTTCAACAAATTGCGTGATTATATGCCGAAGAATTGATTAATCAGCTATTATTCTTGTTTACGTTTGTTCGACTCGACTATGTTTGTAGATGTCGTATGACTTATCATTAATGAATTAATTTTTATTCAAAAAAAAAAGTTTTTCATTCAAAAATACAATCTTCAAAAAAATTTGAACAAATAACAAATATTATTACGTAAATTCTGACAATGAATAAGTTTTTCATTAAAAAAGTACTATCTTCAAAAAAATTTAAACGAACAACAAATATTATTACGCATCTTTCATGGTTTATTTATTACCAAAAATTCCACATATGTATGCTTGGTGCCAGCTCAGCCAACTTGGCCAGGTAGATATTGCCACATGTCACTTAAAAACCAGTAACATAAGATTAAGACAAAAGGAAAATGACACGGAGGCCAAGATCACGCAAATGAGTGGCAACGCGACTCTTTCGGGTTGACTTTAGAAAAACGTAATGGCCACCCATATATCGTACCTTTATATAACTTAACAGACTACAACCCATTCTTAACGTCCCTCCATGCTTAAAATAGCTGGTATCCTTCTTCTCTCTACTTGTTTCATTCACATTTTATTTGTTTCCTTGTTGTAATTCTTAAATTTAGCTTATGGAGTTTCTTCTTTGTTTATTTTTGGTTTCAGTCATGGATGCAGAGCCTCGGAGAACAGGTTATAATGAGTGGCAGGTTCCTTTATTTCTAGAATTTTACTGTTAAGCTACTTGTATGTTAGTTTAGTTTAAGGATCATATATATCAAGATTCAAGAGGGACGTATAAGCAAAGAAGATACATCTGCAGCATAGTATAGCAATCTGCATTTTTACATTTTTTTCGCGGATTTAAGGTCGAAGAAGAGAGCATAAAATGTTACAAGACGTGGTGAATCATTCCGAACAACAACTTCCCATTGTATGCCTCTCTTCAATCTTGATCTCTCTTGTCTCTCTCACACACACATACTCATTTTGTTCAATTCGTGTTCAACTATTTATGAGTTGCATGTTTTTCTTATAAGAGGGGTGTGCAATGAGTATCGAATTTGAGTTCGTTTCAATACTGAGGTATATATACGAGAGTGCATATTTTGATTTGCATTTACGTTGTTGAATGTGTGTGTTTGTGTGTATGTTTTGTAATTTGAGTAACCATTTAACGTGAACTTCTTAAATATATTTCTTGTTTTTTTGAAGGGAAAGGTGTTAAATTACGGTCTAAATGGCTATCTTCTACATTTATCTTTGGTTTTTATCCATAATCATACAAGATTTCTTTCTTATAGAGAATCATTTCAACTCAAATTATATAGAATCAGAATGAGGATAATTTCGAGGATGGAGAAGGACATGCATATCTAAATTACCTGTTTTCATCGTCCAAAAGACTCATAATTATCTGTTTTATGTGACTATCAAACATTAGTCAAGCACGGCAGCCATATCGGAATCAGCTTCCTGGCGTTTCAATCTTGTAAAGTTTTTGCACTCGCAACTAGTCATTTTCTAACCCCACATTTTGCAGAATGTTGTTATGATCATGAACTCCCCTTGTAACTCAATTTCCATTTCATTACTGAAATTATAAAAGAATATTTAGCTTTTAGTCACGCGTACACCTTAAGTTTTTCCAGTCTTTCTTGATTCTTTCAGTTATTCAATCAAATTGAAAGAAGCAATTCACATGTCTAACAACAAAGTTCTTTTAGTGCTCTTTATAAAGTTCCAAATGTTTTTCTATTTTTGGCTCAAGATATTTTTGCATTAAACTTCTCTACCTTACTTGTACTATTCAATTTGCTTCAAAATTCATAGATAAGCTACCTATATGATAAACACACAATGTATTATGAGTTAATCTGTTGTTCTGGTATGCAGGAAGAGATTTCGAGCCCTCTTAGTGCTCAAATCCTGGAGTTTTGTGAATCTGAATTGTTTCCGGAAACATTACAAAACTCTGAAGTTGCTTCAAGTTCAAATTGCTGCTACGAGGAGCACTCTTCATATACAACCAACATTCCTTTTAATGCTCCAGAAGTTAACAAAATATCGGATAACGTAGCTAACAATGTTACAAACAAAACATTTACTAGTGCTCCTCCACCTGTAACCACAGATAACACTAACACTAGCAATCTCTCCATAATCTTTGATTCAGCTGAAGATTTTGACAACGACATATCTGCTTCCATAGACTTTTCTTCCTCTCCTACTACACTTTCTGTTCCTCAATACACAAATTGTCAGCAGGAACATTTTGATATATCTTTGTTGCAAAATCAGATAGGAGTTGCTGATAATGCTGTTGACGCCGCGCTCTCACAGTACACGAATGACCCTGTTGTGCCTCAGCTTATGGGACCACCCTTCCCTGCACTTAATGACGATGAATGCTTATCTTCAATGCCATCTTACATGAGGATGAATCCTTCGTCGCCTACATGCGCATTTCTTGATCCAGGAATAAATTCTTATCTTCCGAGTAATCTAAATGGCACACTTTCTACTGAAAATTCAGGGATTTTCACTGGGAATCTGTTTTTTGGAACTGATGTGCAGCCACAAGAATTGGATTATCAAGGAGATAATGGTGGCATTTTCTCTACAGAATCTCTGTCACGCGTGTATAACAGCAATCTTCAGGTATTAAAACCTCTTTAAGTAGACTAACAAAATACATTGTAAAATTTTCTACTGATTACAATGCTTATATAACTTTTTAATATGATTACTAATCTGCAAAGGCGCTTAGCAACGAGAGCCAACATCTTGTCAATGGTGGTGCAAATTCGACTCCTCTGGCTTCTGAGATCACAAGCCTGGAAGATTCTACCTTCAAAGTTGGGAAACTCTCAGCCGAAGAAAGGAAAGAAAAGATCCATCGATACATGAAGAAAAGGAACGAGAGAAATTTCAGCAAGAAAATCAAGGTATCTCTAGATAATACTTGCACAATAGCATCGATTTACTTGGTCTAATTACAATTAACATCTGGTAACAACGTGATTTATGTGTACAAAGCTGATTACGTAACATTTTATCATGCAGTATGCTTGTCGAAAGACACTGGCAGACAGCCGGCCTCGTGTCAGAGGAAGGTTTGCAAAGAATGATGATTTTGGAGATCCCACTAGAACTATTTGTAGCACACATGAAGAGGACACGGATGAGGATGTCAGATCAATTCATGTACGTCCTGACACACAACAAGTCGAAAATTCATTCAAACATTTATTTGTCACTTTTTGCAGCAACAATTTAAAAAATAATGTTGTCTATTGTTTAATTTCATAATGATGATGATTCTGGTACAGGTTGTCGTGAAAGAAGAAGATGACATGGTCGACTCTTCGGATATATTTGCACATATAAGTGGTGTCAATTCATTCAAATGCAACTATTCCATTCAATCTTGGATATGATAACTAAGGAATGAAGCACATCTTCTACAGTTACAGCCAGGGCCCTTCGTACATCAGGATAGAGTTCTGATCCTGGAACAAATAGCGGATAAATAATTGGGGGTCATATACATGGCTTTTTGTAATTATTCTCTTTGTAATGCACCGGGTCATAGTTCATATGATAGTAATAATTGTAACTTCTGTACATAATACTAAAATTTATATGAAGTTAATACTCTAACACTTTGTAATTGCTAGGGAGGTGTTGGTTAAACAAAGTATATAACTCCATAGTTTTGTAAATAAGTATCAGTTTGGAGCATTGTTATACCAAATTCAATAAACATCTACATTACCAAGTATAGTTCTACGATTTATCGACATAATTATCCCTTAATCGTACGTAAAGGTATAGTGGGGAGAACAAGAATCAGAATTTAGGCTTATATGCTCTGTTACAATAAGAAAAGTAGTTGTTGCCTCCTCTCCCTTTCAAGTTATACTCCTCATTGAGTTTGTATTTACTGTACTTGTGCATTGGATTGTGGACAGAGATTGAAAATGCATGATTTGTAAGAGGGCTGTCAGCCTGTCACTAGGGTATTCAAGGTTCATGTTGAGAACCAGTCCGATCACGGTTTCGTGTTGAAGAGTGGATCGCGGGCGCCCATCTTTTGGGGTAATAATAAATTGTGAGAATATTGGGGGTGGCAGAGAGTCGAACTCTGATACCATGTAACCAGTCCATCTAAAATCTTAAGGTATTAGAGGAAGGCCCCAAATGGATCTTATGCTATATTTCAACAGTTCAAGCAATTTATATGGACTGGTGATAAACAAAATCTTTGAGCATACCAGGAAATTCATATCACACACTGAATCCTGCAACATAGTTGTAGCTCATAAGAGTGTTTTTACATAGAGCAAAAATATGCGAGAATTTAGAAAACAGTACATTCATAGAGCAAGAATGGATCTTAAGGACTAAATAATGCACTCATATTTTAAGTCCTCCCACAAGATCATATTGTCAGATCTAAATAAATAATCACGGATCATCTTATGCGATATTATCAAGGTTACACGATAAAACTGTAGTATGGAAGCGTACCTGATTCCAATGACAGTAGATATGAATACGAATTATGGGACTTGATCTTCCACAGACTTGATTCACCTCTAGCCGTATCTCTCTCTGACTGATGGGAATAGGAGAGTAGAGGTTGTGAATTAGCCTTGGGGACCAAGATCCTATTATGTTCTTTATATAGTACTCTAATTAGACCCCATTAACCCTAATTAGATTACTATTGGGTATTACACATTACAAAGCCCATACCGAATAAGATGCTATTGGACTCTTTATTTAAGACCACTTAATTAGTCCAAAAATAGAATAAACATTAAATATAATTGTCTTTAATTTGTAAGCCCATAATTATTATTAGATTATAAAATATAATCTATCACATACTGCAGTAAATTTCAGAAGTCGAAAATTTTAAATGCGCAGTTTATAATGAACACACTAACACACACATAGCTTAACCTTGTTCATGAATCTTTAAAGGTGTTTTTAACACCAGTAGTCTTGTCTTTTGTCTGTGCTTATACATGCATAGTTGCATATAGAGAGTGGGCATTCCTAGAGTCAAACATGTACATGCAAAATATATGTGAACTGTAATATTCATATTTTAGTGGAGACAAAAAATGATACTGTTTATCTTCCTAATCACAATTATTAGCAGTTTAAAACCTAAAGCAATTAAATTCAAAATCATGCAACTAACGTATATCACCATTAATTTGAAAATCTCGATGATTAATTTATACTTCCATAGGATCTCATTTCAAATTTGAAATTTGAAAAGGCCTGTAATCTGTTTATAATGAACTTGAAAGGTAGAAAAAATTACTATAAAGTTATACACTTTGGGGGCAGAAAATGTTTTAAGCGTGAAACAGCACCTAATCTTTAAATCACTAATATTATTATTCATCTTAATTTTGAATCGTGGATTTGTTTATCTATTTTTTATGAATTTTAAGCTACACTTCCTTGATATAAACAGAAAAGTGGAATTACTAAATATTAAAATACTTGTTCAAAGTACAGATATATGACATACCTCTCTCTTGACTGTAATGTCTTGGTCAACTAATTTTATTGGCTACTCTTAATAAACCCTTTTTTTATCTTATTTAATTTTATTAAAATTCAACTACAATTCCATCTCAAAAGTCTTCCCCGGTTATATGATATTAAAATGACTATAATATTAACGACTTTCGTAGTTTACTATGTTTAATTTAAATATTATGATTTCTAGTTGTGCTTAACACAACACAATTATAATTTACACAAGTAGTGATATGAGTAATATAGAATTTGACTTATATCAATGTCAACCGGTTGTTTCAAAATTTAGACTCTGCTTGGAATTATTATTACAAATTATTGTTTTATTAGAAAAAATGTTGGTGAAAAAATTATTATTATTATTGGGAAGGTTTTGCAGTTGATTATGGGAGAAGGGCCTCGTTTCGGGTTACATCTCAACGTGGAAAAAATTGAAGTTTTCTGGCCTATGGAAGACCCTCGAAGTAGGCTTGTGGGTGTTTTTCCCCTAATATTGCTCGACCTTTGCATGGTGTTAAGTTGCTAGGCGGTCCTGCCAGTTCCAATTCCGATTTCAGTGGTGAGCTTGTGATGCAGAGGGTGACCAAGACCATTGAGCTTATGGATAAGGTTGCTAAGCTTGATGATCCGCAGTGTGAGTTGTTGTTACTTAGGGCATGTACCGGAATTTCTAAACTCTACTTTACTCTGCGTACTTGTCCTCCCTGTATTTTTGAGGTGGCTCAGCGCACATTCGACGGGGCTCTTCGATATTCCTTGAAGCGTATTGTTACTGCTTCGGGACCAGGGTTTGGTGATTGGCAGTGGCGGCTTGCCACCTTACCTTTCTCGTTTGGAGGGCTTGGTGTTTATTCTGCAGGTGATGTTCGTCATTATGCTATTCTTTCTTCTCCATTGCAGTCTGTTGGTTTGCAGACAAAGCTTCTACAACATGCTGGTATTGTTGGTCTTGGTCGTGTTTTTAAGGATGCGTTGAGTCTTTTTAATAGAACTGTGGAGTCTGACATTTTGAGTAATCCTAGTGAGGTCGCTACCCCTAAACTCATGAAGAAATTGGTAGATATATATTTCACAAAGGTTACTGCATCTGCAGAATCCACCTTTTCTTTATCTCCTCGACAATTGGCATTGTGGAAATTGCAGCAGGGAGATCACACCTCTGCTTGGCTTCGGGAGGTCCCCATATTGGGTCTGGGACAAACGATGAATGCTAAGGCTTACCGTTGTGTGTTTTGTTATCGGTTGGGTGTTCCTTTATTCTCTATTTCGACACCATGTTCTACTTGCTCCAGGGTTTTTTGCAGGGGATATCTTCGGTGATCATGCGGTGTCGTGTGCTGGTATTGTGGGTATTAAACATCGACATAATGTTGTTCAGGATACCCTTGTTGATGTTTGTTATCGGTCTGGGATTTCGGCAAGGAAAGAGGTTGATATTGGATTGTCTGGAGGGAACGGAGGAGCTCTCCGACCTGTAGATGTGTTACTCTATTCTTGGGATCGGGGTCGTGATGTGTGTGTTGACTTGACAGGATCTTCTCCTTTGACACAAACTGGATTGTCTGGATTTGTTCCGGGACAGGTTGTGATTGATGCGGCTAATCGGAAGTGGGTCCCAGGATATTGGTTATGGTTTTCTTCCTTTTTCATTTTCTTCTTTGGGGCGGGTTACTTTTAAATACTTTTAAAATTATATGATTAAATAAAATAGAGTATAATAAATTATTATGGATATAATTTAACTTTGTAATTAACTAATAAAATTATTAATAATAATAATAATTATTTGCTGCTGCTCATATCTTTACCAGGATGAGTTTTGCTATAGCTAGAGGAGTGGGGGCCCAGATTGTATCTCGGCTACCCACTAATTTTTTATAAATTTATTGTAAATAAATTATATACAGAGAAGGTAAAAGCATAAAGAAGAACCTTTTTTTTGAAAGAAAAGAAAAAGTCTGATAATTTTTTTTTTTAGAAAGGAGGATTTGTTGGGTTTCAAGCAATCAAACGCAGCGGAAAAACGCGAAAAATAAAATAAAATTGAAACCCACCGCAAGGATCCATGCGAGAATTGTATATTTAATTTGTAGTTCATAGAAATCAGTACCTTAAAGAGCTTTCCGATGTTTGAGAGTGAAGAATAGATTGTTCGATCACCACGTATCCCGCACGAGCGATGTACGTCTCTATGGTATCCACACGAACGCTTTCTTGAAGAATTTGCAGTGTACTAGCACCAAGAACTGGAATTTTCTCCTCTCTTACTCTCTCCTCTTTTGCTGTTAGGGTTTTTAGTGTTTTATCACAATAAAAACGTAACCACTAGCAGCCACAAAAAAAGAGTTATATAGCTGGAGATAAAAACGAAAATCAACTCTAATCTCTTTTAGAGTTTTGTATAAATCCAAATTCTGTTAATTCTCATCTTATTAAGTCTTAATTAATAAGCAAGATACTGAATATTGAATTTATAATAATTCGAATTTTGTTTATTTAATTAATCAAGTCAATACTTAATTAATTAATTAACAATTCGATTTATCATCTTAATCTAAATCCGACTATTTAAATTAAATTATCCTTCAAGCGCTCTTGTGTGTGACCCAATAGGTTATTATTATATTGACAACAATTTTATTTAATAAATAAAATCGTAAACAATGAGCGGCATCTAGTAATACATCATTGTTACCCAAATAATAATAATTGAATCAGTGAATCGATTTCTCCTTTCGTGAACAATGTTCTATGTAATATAATCCCTTAACCATGATATTAAAGATTAAACTGGAGGCATGGAATGTGTCATCCTCGTCATAATTTAATCTTTAGTTTCTTGATCGATGAGTAGACTATTCAAACAAATCAATATTTGAGCACGACCATGCATTTCATAGTCTCACTCAAACAAGAGGCCAATAATATCACTCCTATATATTTATATTTATATATATATTAAGGAGGGTTAAATTCCATCTAGATCATGCACATTTCTCATACGATTCATAATATACCCAAGACCACCTTTATCATTACCCGATTAAAGATAACTTTTGATAGAATCAAAATATATTAATTCTCATATATAAATGTAATGACTTCAGGTCTAAGGATCATTCATCATTATCACATTGAGATTCATAATGACACATTTATTCATTCCATGTCGAATCTCATAGTGGGTCTATCCAGTACATCGTACTCATACATATACTGTTTGCACTAATACACGCAAGCGTACGTGGTCACAAGTAATATAATTCAAGTTCGTTCCACAGAGATCTGGTTAAGTTTCTATTGAGTTAATGCACGTATTCAACAATGTATGGTTTTAATTCACTGCTAAGACAAATAACAAATTGGGATTTTAATTAACTAAACTAACTAAGATTCAAAATATCAACTAAGAATGAACAACTAACGAGAATTAAACTGAATTACTTATATGAGAATAAACATGGGACTCTAACTTCATTATCTACTTCACTTAGAGTTGATGCCTTTAATCAATACATGTGATGGTTTTGATATCTGATCAGACAACACGAAATAAGTATAGGCTACCTCTCGGTATACGAACACCAAACTAATCATACATCCACAAAAGAGATAGAAGATGAATAGACACCAATTATGTTTAGACCCTATATCATAGAGATTTGAAAACATAACGGGTTAAGCACAAGTCATCCATATAGATCACATAGGGCAATATAAGTATTCTCATCTTATACTACAAATCATGTTGATAACAATCATGAACCTATGCTAGCATGACAAGTTCTAAATCATAAGATCCACTCTCGTTTCACAAAAGATTAACAAATTAGATGTTAGCTACGCATCTAAATACATGAATCACAACCATACGGGATATCAAGAATTCACCACACATAAATCTTTAAAGCAATCAAACTACTAAGCTACATAGATAAATTCATTAGAATCCCATGACAACAATTAGTTCATAATTGAACCTCTCGTCACCATGGGAATTGATGAAAACATGATATAAAACAAAGTATGTAAGAAAAAAGAAGTAATATTAATAAAACAAAGAGTTGAGAAAACAAATCTAGAATCCAGAATTGCGCCTAAGAAAAGAATACAAAAGATGAAGTAGATCTAGATCCGTTGCTTATCACGAGCGTTGAATCTTTCTCCCCTTTTCTCCCTTGCAAATCTATGCTATGATATGTAACGATCCAAATTACAATGCTAAAATAGGGTTGTTCACCTCAGTTGGAGTAAAGAAACATAAAAAGATTCGAACATCGAATTAACAATCAATTGATGAGAAATTCTCAGACATACCCCTGAATTACAACTAAACGGATTCCATGGGTACTATTTCAGAAGAAAAGGATAATCAGGAAAGAAATGACTGGCACAATACTAAGAAATGATGATCTATCAACAATAGGATTATTCACTGATGAAGAAATTCCGAAACTCATATATCAAACTTGACAAGGTTTAGAAATAAAAGAAATAGGCATTACAGCCTCCATCATAACTGGAAATCCAACTTCAGGGAAGAACAATTGTCAAAATAAACTCATCAAAGGAATATTGATTAAAAAAAAAAGAAGGTATTGTCAGGGTCTCCACGTACATCTTCTTTGTCGACTCCTTCGTTGACTCGTCATTCGATCTAGACTCTTCTGTTACACGTCCTAAAGTTATCTATTCTATACGTCGTCGTCACTCGCACTAGACTCTGAAGATTCCACTACCTACAGCCTCAAGGGTTTCTACCCAACTCCGCTCAACTATCTGTCACCACTCACATCTTAACTCACTAACTAGTACTATATCCAATAGTCCAACACGAGTCCTATATGAACTCTGACGTTCCTTACTTAACTATACACACTCCTACACACTCTCGTTTCTAGTTTACTATAACCTACGCTCTGATACCAACTTGTAACACCCCGAAATCCGGGGTCAGTAGATTTGGGCGTCACGCTAACAAACTCAATAATTCTAACAAAAATTGGCCATGATGTATTCGTAAATACAACATAAACCTGCTGAATACTAAATTAAAAATCTGAAATCAAAATAAAACTGAAATAAAAATAAAAACTCAATCAAAAGCTCCTTGACCCCAACTCCCTGTTAGGAGTATGTTGTACTTGATGATAACTTCACAATTAATCAAATTGTATAAGGTTTTGTAGCTGTCAACGGATGAGGATTTATAACTCTATCCGTTGACAGGTAGCTCATCAACGGATGAGGTTTTGTAGCATACTGCAAGTATCTCTATGTTATCAGTTGATAGTGTTTTTATCCATAGTCATGTTGACTATCAACGGATAGACAGAATAGGGTAGCCAATTGTAAATAAGCTATGCTATGTAATTCTGTCTAAGTGAATGTGTATCAACAGATGAAGACAAAACTCTATCAACGGATACAACTCAAATCCACTCTATCAACGGATACAGCTCAAGTCTCAAGATCAACGGATACCGCTCAATACATCATCAACGGATGTCAGTGTACAACATCAACGGATAATCATTGACACTGTCTTCTATGATTAGCTGGGGATTAGCAGTTGATAAGGACATGTTTGACTGACAGATCACATGGGTTGATAGTAGATACAAAAGTAGTATGGCAGCCATAGTTTGGAAACACAGAAGAAAGAAGCATTCCATTTACACTATGAATACAAGAAAGGTGCAGGAGACATGTCTGAACACAAGGACAACCTTTCGGCTACATGTGTATTTGGAGTGTAGTAGCAAGTCAACTAGAATTAGATTAGTATTATCTTATTCCAGTAGTACTTGTAAAACTTGGGATATATAACCAAGTGTAGCAACTCTTTGTAGGTTAAGAAAACAGACATATTTGCTTAGGGTTTCTTGAATATCCTTAGAAGCAAAGAGTTGTAAAACGGCAGCTGTGTACATTTTGTATCACAGAGTTTTCTTCAAATAAAAGCTTCAGGTGGTGCATATTAACCACCTGATTTTATATGTGTTTGTGTTTAAATCTTACATTGCAATTATCTCTGCATAAATTTCTGGAGTTCTTATCAGAAATTTATAAATATCAAGAATTGTATTCAACCCCCCCCTTCTACAATTATACAAGTGTGTAATCTGGGAATAACAATTGGTATCAGAGCAAGCTTCTAACATATTTGAAGTTTAAAGATCAACACACTTTCAACATGTCTAAGAAGGATTATGGAGTAAAGATTCCAGTTCTTGATAGAGAAAATTACTTTCACTGGAAAGTAAAAATGCGTCTACATCTCTCGTCTATTGATGAGGGCTTTGTGGATTGCATTGACAAGGGTCCTCACGTTCCAATGAAGACAACAACAAGAGTTGGCCTGGCTGATGATGTGCCTGACACTCTCATTCCCAAACCTGTTTCTGAGTGGAGTCTTGAAGATATTGCAGAAGTCCACAAAGACAAAAAGGCCATGAATATTCTGTTCAATGGTCTAGAAACAGACATGGTTGACAATGTTATTAACTGTACTACCGCCAAGGAAGTATGGGACATTGTTCAAACCCTGTGTGAAGGAACAGAACAGGTAAGGGAAAACAAGATGCAACTACTAATCCAACAGTATGAACATTTTCACTTTAAGAGTGGAGAAACATTGAATGATACATTTAGTAGATTTCAAAAGCTACTAAATGGTTTGAAACTGTATGGAAGAATCTATCAAGTTAAAGATTCTAATCTCAAATTTCTGAGATCACTGCCCAAGGAATGGAAGCCAATGACTGTTTCTCTAAGAAACACTCAAGAGTACAAGACATTTACTCTTGAAAGGCTCTATGGAACTTTAAAGACCTATGAGCTGGAAATGGAGCAGGATGAAGAGATTGAGAAGTCTCAAAAGAAAAGTGGGTCAGTTGCACTTGTTGCCAACTTGGAGCAAAAGGAGGAAAGGACAGAAACTGCTAGTTCTACACCAAACAGGGAGGTTTGTAAAGGTAGAGCAGAATCAAGCAGGAGCAAGGAAAAGGTGTCTGAGGAATTGAATGCTCTTCAGCAGGATGAATTGGATGAGATAGATGAGCACTTAGCTTTTCTATCTAGGAGATTCTCTAAGCTGAAATTCAAGAAAAACTCTGGGGTGGCCAAGCCATTTAACATGGATTTTTCCACAAGCAACTATGTGGATAAATCCAAAATTAAATGCTACAATTGTGGAATTGCTGGTCACATGATAAGTGAATGCAGGAAACCTAGATCTGAGAACAAGGGAAAGCCAACTGAGGCTGTTGACTATAAGAAGAAATATTTTGATCTTCTCAGGCAGAAAGGAAAGGCATTCTTGACCCAAGAGTATGACTGGGCTGTTGATAACAATCATTATGATGATGATGTTGAGTTAGTCAACCTTGCTTTAATGGCTGATTCTGGAGAGCAGAAAGCAAGTTCAGCTAGCAATCAGGTATTTTCTACTAATCTCTCTGAGCTCACCAAAGAGGAATGCAATAGTGTTATAGATGAAATGTCTACTGAACTATATCACTTAAGTGTCACTCTTAAATCACTTACTAAAGAGAACAATAGGATTAAAGAGTCTAATCTGTTTTTAAGTGATAGAAATGCTGCTCTAGAAACTCAATTTCTAGAATTTGAGAAAATGAGAGTTGATTGCAATAATGCTAAAAGTGAACTTGAAGCTGTGTTAAAAAGAGAACTGATTTTAAAAGACCAGCTTGAAAAAGAACAAGGGATAATTGCTAAATTTCAAAGTTGTAGGAATATTTCTCAAAACATAATAGAAGTTCAGGGAATAGAATCATTTGTGAAGGATACCTGGACTCAAAATAAAAAGGAGCTAGAACCTGGCCTTGAGGATCTAGAGACTATTTGTGAATCAACGGATAGTGATCATCCGTTGACAGATGAACCGTCAACGGATGAGAGGTATCCGTCGACTAACAAAAAGTCTGTTAGTAAGAAGGAACTTAGGAAACTGGATATCAAGTATGGTCCAGTAAACAAGAATTTTGTTAGTGGGGAGTGCAGCAAAACCAAATCCAGTGGGAAGGCTAAGACAGGTGATTTACACAACAAAAAGGCTGTTGGTAAATCAGACAATGAAAAGGTAGAAATTGAGGGCAAAAAGAAAAAGAACAGAAATGGTAAGATAGGCATCAACAAGAAAAACAATTACTCTCCTGACAAGTTTGCTCCTAGGAAAACTTGTAGTAATTGTAATAGTGTCAATCATCTATCTTCTAATTGCAAGATTGTCAACAAGGCTCCTGTTCATGTACCTCAACCAATGCCATGTATGCCTGCAATGCCTGTTATGCCTGGTTTGTATCAAAATGCTAGTTTTTCAAATCCATATGTGAACATGCCATATATGTCTAATCCTTACTTTCAATCTATGAATGTGCCACAAATGTCATGGAACATACCTAACATGAATAATATGTATGCCAATTTTCCACACATGCATGCATCCAATATTCATGCAAATGAGCATTTGTCAAACCCCATCACTCAAGCATCTACACCTAAGTTGAAGAATGCTAAGAGTGCAAAGTCAAAGGCTAACAAGAAAGGACCCAAGGAAGCTTGGGTACCAAAATCAACTTGATTTGTTTTTGAAATGTGTGCAGGGAAACAGAAGGAATCTATGGTACCTAGACAGTGGATGCTCTAGGCACATGACAGGAGATTCAACCCTGCTCACAGAGTTCAAGGAAGGAGCTGGCCCTAGAATTACCTTTGGAGATGACAGCAAAGGATATACTAAGGGATATGGCCTGATTTCAAAAGGCAATGTCATCATTGAAGAAGTGGCTTTAGTTGAAGGTTTGAAGCACAATTTGTTGAGTATCAGTCAGATTTGTGACAAAGACTATGAAGTAAAGTTCACAAAAGAAGCCTGTGTTGTTTCTGCCAAGGAAGACAACAATGTGGTATTGACAGGATTTAGAAAAGGAAATGTTTACATAGATGACTTCAATTTAGCATGCTCAGAATCCATTACTTGTCTCTTCAGCAAAGCAAGTAAGGATGAGAGTTGGCTATGGCATAAGAAGCTGTCACATTTGAATTTTAAAGTTATGAATGATTTGGTAAGAAAGGATCTTGCTAGAGGAATCCCTCAATTGGAGTTTGTCAAAGATGGGCTGTGTGATGCCTGCCAATTAGGGAAACAAAAGAAATCATCCTTCAAAAGCAAGACAGAGTCATCCATTGTTAAGCCTCTTCAATTGCTGCATATGGATTTATTTGGTCCAGTAAATGTCATGTCTATTTCAAAGAAGAAATACTGTCTGGTGATTGTAGATGATTTTTCTAAGTTCACATGGACCTTCTTCCTGCACTCCAAGGATTGTGCAAGTGAAATCATCATCAATCATCTCAGAATGCTAAACAATGGTTCTGAAGACAGAGTACAAAGAATCAGGAGTGACAATGGTACTGAATTCAAGAATTCCACAATGAAGATTTTCTGTGAAGAGAATGGAATTGTCCATGAGTTTTCTGCTGCCAGAACACCTCAACAAAATGGGGTTGTTGAAAGGAAAAACAGAACTCTCATTGAAGCAGCTAGAACAATGTTAAGTGAATCAAGGTTACCAACATATTTCTGGGCTGAAGCTGTCAACACTGCATGCTTTACTCAGAATATTTCCTTGGTCAATCAAGCTAGAGGAATGACTCCTTATCAGTTATTAACCAACAAGAAACCAACTTTAGCTTTCCTACATGTCTTTGGGTGTAAGTGTTTTGTGCTAAGGAATCATGGAGATAACTTGGGCAAATTTGAAGCAAAGGCAGATGAAGCTATTTTCGTTGGATATGCAGCAGGGAAAGCCTACAAGGTCTACAATCTAAGAACCAACATTGTTATGGAATCTGTACATGTTGTGTTTGATGATCAAAAGATTCTAGGCCTAAATGATGAAGGTTACCATGAAAAGTTGGAATTTGAGAATGAAGGTGAAGGAAGAATGTACTATGATGATGATGAGGAAAATGAAGATCATGACCACAGAGATCCACCTAGAGCTGTTATACCAACTAGAAGTGATGCTTACACTGAAAATGAAGCATCAGTTGACAGTCATTCTGCAACATCCGTTGACAGTCATTCTGCAACATCCGTTGACACTATTAGAGATGCATCCGTTGACAGATATTCTCAAGCATCCGTCGACAGGCAAAATGATGCATCCATTGACAGTCAACTTCATAATTTAGCAAGGACAACAAACTCAGGGGGAGTTTCTCAAGGTCAAAATTCAATGCTAAATCAACATGATCATGGAAATGAAGCAACCTCATCAAGATCAAACCTTCCACCTGCAAGAAAATGGACTAGAAATCATCCATTTGAGTTAATCATTGGTGAATCAAATTCAAGAGTCCAAACTAGAAGGGCCACTCAAGCAGAATGTCTATACAGTAGCTTCCTGTCTCAAGAGGAACCTAAGAAAGTGGAAGATGCCCTTCTAGATCCAGATTGGGTGTTAGCAATGCAAGAAGAGCTAAACCAATTTGAAAGAAATAAAGTATGGAAACTTGTGCCCAAACCTGATGATAGAAGTGTCATAGGTACTAAATGGGTTCTCAAGAATAAGACAGATGAAAATGGCATAATTGTGAGGAATAAAGCTAGATTAGTGGCAAAGGGCTATTCTCAAGAAGAAGGAATAGATTTTGATGAAACTTTTGCTCCAGTAGCAAGACTTGAGGCAATAAGAATCTTTCTAGCCTATGCAGCACATGCCAATTTCAAAGTCTATCAGATGGATGTCAAAAGTGCCTTTCTAAATGGGGAACTGGAAGAAGAGGTCTATGTCCATCAACCTCCTGGTTTTGAGGATCCAGAATTTTCAGAATATGTATATCTTCTCATGAAAGCACTTTATGGTTTGAAGCAAGCACCAAGAGCCTGGTATGACACTTTATCTCAATTTCTTTTGGAGAACCACTTCACTAGAGGTACAGTAGATAAAACCTTATTTCATAGGGATATTAATGGATCTTCAATACTTGTTCAAATCTATGTAGATGATATTATTTTTGGGTCTACAGATGAGAAGCTTTGCAAAAAGTTTGTCAAACTTATGCAAAGTAGGTATGAAATGAGCATGATGGGTGAATTAACTTACTTTCTTGACCTACAAGTAAAGCAAGTTAATGAGGGCATTTTCATAAGTCAAACAAAATATATTTATGATCTCTTAAAGAAATTTGACTTAATGGATTGTACATCTGCTAAAACACCTATGGCCACTGCAACTAAGCTTGAGTTGAATACTAAGGAAAAGTCTGTGGACATCTCAAGCTATAGAGGCATGGTAGGTTCACTTCTATACCTAACAGCTAGTAGACCTGATATAATGTTTTCTACTTGTCTTTGTGCTAGATTTCAAGCTGACCCTAGAGAGTCTCACTTAATATCTATTAAAAGAATTTTCAGGTATCTCAAGGGAACACCAAACCTTGGCATTTGGTACCCAAGAGAATCTGGTTTTGATCTAACTGGCTATTCAGATGCAGATTATGCAGGTTACAGAGTTGATAGGAAAAGTACTACAGGTTCCTGTCAATTTCTAGGAAACAGGCTTGTTTCATGGTTCAGTAAGAAACAAAACTCAGTCTCCACTTCTACAGCTGAAGCTGAGTACATTGCTGCTGGAAGCTGTTGTGCACAGATTCTATGGATGAGAAACCAACTCATTGACTATGGTCTAAAAGTTGAGAAGATTCCAATTTTCTGTGACAACACAAGTGCTATTGCCATCACAGGGAATCCAGTGCAACATTCGAGAACCAAACACATTGACATCAAATACCACTTCATTAGAGAACATGTGATGAATGGTACAGTAGAAATGTACTTTGTGCCAAGTGAAATACAGCTTGCAGATATCTTCACCAAGCCTCTTGATGAATCCACATTCACAAGATTGGTAGGTGAGCTAGGTATGCTTAACTTGTCATAATTCCTATTGATATTTGATTTCACTGCATTGAAGCTAGAAATGTGTTTTGATTTGCTTGAAAGTTAAAACTTTCAAAAAAAAAATTTCTGCAGAAATTTTGTCTAAGGCAAAATTAGCTTATCAACGGATATCCTTTTATCCGTTGATAGTATAAACACATTACTAGATTTTTGCATGTCAACGGGTAACAGGCTATCCACGTCATCAACGGATAAACTGTATCTCAACCGTTCATTCTATATCCGTTGATATACATTTTTTTATAACCGTTGGTAACCGTGTATATCTAATCATGGCTGTACTTATTCTCTTTTTATTTATTATCTGACAGTTACTTTTGACCAATGGAGTAATTACTTTTAATTATTTCATTTTTAATTCTTGAAAAATATAAAAGGCGGACTTGTACTCTCACATCTCACTTTTATTCATTTTCAAGCATATCAAAAGTTAACTGCATCTTCTTCTCTAAAACTCTCTGTAACCAAAGTTCAATCACTTCAATGGCGCCTATTGTTAAGATGATGTCCTCCACTGGGTTTACCTATGAGAAGAACAATTTCGCGGCCTTTGTTGACACAGTGAATGCTCCAGAAGCTTACCACACTTTGATGAGTTTCATGAAGAAATGTAAACTGTCATATGCTATGACTGCCACCACTCCCTTAATCCACGAGGTAATTGAAGAAATGTGGACATCTGCTGAGTACAATGGCACAGACGGTACAATTGCTTTTTCCTTAAAGGGTAAAAACTATGTGGTTAATTCTGACGTAATAATTGCTTGTTTAAAATTGCCTGAGAATAACTGTCTGAAAGTACCCACTGATGCTGAAATTGTTTCCATGCTTAATTCTATTAATTATGCCCTTAGTACTGAAAACTTAGGGAAAATTGTTAGGAAAGGAATGGTTAAAGAATGGAGCTATTTCTGTGATGCCTTCATTAAAACTTTTTCAGGAAAAATTAGTAATTTTGATGCTGTTACCCAGTCCATGCTAACTATGATGTGTATGCTCTTAAATGATAAATTCTATAATTTTGGCACATTAGTTATGTATGAGATAGCTGCAAAGTTGGGTAAAAAGGAAACTAGGAGCAAAAATATCTACTTTGATAGATTTTTAATGCTCTTAGCACTGCATGTATCTGAAAATAAGCTATCCATTGCTAACCCGGATAGCAAGTTCCAATGTTTTGTTCAGGAGAAGAGAGTCTTAAGTGACCTGATTCGAATGAACCTCAATGCAGGAGTACAATTGGTATATCTACCAATTGTTCAGGTAACTATCTCTAACACTGAAACCCCTATCTCCAACCCCCAAATTTCTTTGCCTTCTAGTGTCACAATGGAGTCTGTAGTTGTGACCAAACAGGCTCCTACCAAAGTGACCAAATCCAGAGTTCCAAAATCACAGTCTAAAAAGCAAACCTCAAGTGTCTCTCAAAAGACACCTGTTGTAAAACCTACCAAAACTCTTGAGGGGAGTGTGAAGGTGGTAGTGAGTGGTGAGGGACAGGGTGAACATCAAAGAAGCCCTAAGGATAAGGAAGGAGAGATGAGTGCAACCACCATTTCAGTCTCTCAAAAGACTGCTAATGTAACTTCAAGCCAAATTCCAGTTACACTCTCTCAACAGAGTGTGACTACTGAATCAAGTTCCCCACAAGGAACACTGCACAAGAGGGTTAGAGACACATATAGCCCAATCTCAAAAACCTATGGAAGAAGAGTGAAATCTAAAACCACAGGGGAATCACAGGGTGCACACACAGTACAGGAAACTGTACCTTCTCAAACTCAGTTTGATGTGGCTTCAATAAATGTGGAGTCACATCCCCTTGATCTTAATCTTCAAATCGACACACATTACAATCCACCATCACCAACTCCATCTCTGGATGTGGATATGATATCTACATCAATTCCTGATTCTCCATCTTTAAGATTCTTGGAGAAGCCCCACTCTGTAATTGGTGGTCACCATCTCTTAGATGATTTGTTGGTCCATCAATCTTCCCTTCCAGAATTCTCAACACAGACTGTGGCCTCAAACTTAAAATCAATCTCCACAGATTCAGTGTTGGTTTTCTCTTCAACGGATAAAATTATTCCTTCCCCAACGGATATCCTTCATCCGTTGACAAGTGTTTCTCCATCAACGGATGCGCCTCTATCTAGCCATCCGTTGACAACTATAACTACTCCATCAACGGATATTCCTTATCCGTTGATAACTCACTCTACCACTGCTATATCTGACATTCCTGTGTCAAGTGTGGAGGAGTTCTCAGTAGTTGAAACACTTTTAGGATTGAGGGAAGGGAGTGAGAGGCTGCCTTGTGAGCAGGCAAAAGGAGAGGTAAATAATGAGAGGCTGACCATTTCTTCCGGTCAGGCAAAAGGAGAGTTTGAGAGTTCCACCTTAGTAGGTGAAGGTGAGGGTGTGAGAGGTGTGAGCCAAGGGGAGCCCTTGATGCAAGAAAAGAGAGATGAGGGGAGAGAAGGGACTACAGGAGAAATAAGGATGGAAGAAGCAGCCATTGCTAGTGAGTCAATGGAGGTTGAGGATGCAGCCAAGGAAATGGAATATCAAAGGGAATATCAGTCCATGATTGACTCCATTTCTTTGGATGCTGAAACCTTTACTCATCCTGTTCCTGCCTATCAAATTCTGGCACAACAGGGCAATGTGGAAGCAGAGGAGGCAATGCACCTAGTGCATACCTCACAGTCTCTACTTAGAGCTAAAGAATCTATAGCAGCTCTGCCAACCACTGCTGAGAGTGAAGAATTTGACAATTCTGAAGATGAAGACAGCCAGAGCTCTGAAGATGAAGGTGGTAGCAGTATTCATGATTTTACATTTGCTCACAACTACACCTATCATCAACTTGATATGGAAATCATAAGGCAATATAAATCTGCCCTGGCTGAGCACCCAGAAGCAGATCCACAGAGAAAGGTTGTTCTTCAACAGGCAATTGACTCCCTAAAGTTACAAAAGATGCAAATGGTGATTCAGAGATCCAACTTAGAGGAGGTCAAACAAGAAATCAAGGATGTGAAGATCTCTGTGGATTCCAAGCTAGAGCAACTAGCTCCTACAGCCACTCAGAGGGTGTTGCAACAAAGGTTCATCAAAGAAGACAACCTGGCTAAGTCTGTGCAACTACTAAACTCAAGAGTGGAAAAGATGGAATCCCAGATGGAGCAATTTCTTCAACATCAGAAACTGCAAACCCAACTGCTAGAGAAGTTAGTTGCAGCCCCAACTTCTAGTCAAACCCTTGATGCTAACAAAAAGGGGGAGAAAGTGGAAGAGGCTGTGGCAACTACAAGTCAAATCTTAATTTCTGAAAGCAGGGAAGCAGCAAGTGAGGGGGAGGAGCAGCCTACCATAGTGGTCAATCCACAAGAATTCATTGTCACAGCTTCCCCCAGCAAATCCAAACCTGAACAAGTAGCTCTATCTGAAGAGTTTGATTTCTCAAACTTTACAGAAGAGGAAAAGCTAGCCAAAATTGAAGCTTTACAAAAGATGAAAGAGGAAAACTATGAAAGGATAATGAGGACAGAAAGATTGATCAATCAATCTATTGCATCAACTCTGTTCTCTAGCCAAACCTCAGCTCCAACAATATCTACAACAATTCTGAAGGTGCTCACTCCAGCAATTGTGGCTCCAATATTCTATGATGCTGAGCCTTCTCATGTTAAAGAATTTGAACCCTACATCAAAACAAGACCCTTCTCACCACCAAAAGCAAATGGGAAGAACAAGTTACAACTGGACTTTCCATTTCCCAAGGATGATGAAGAGAAGCTGATGGGTAAGCAGATCAAGGAATTCAAGGAGAAGACTAACAGTTGTGTAAGAGAATGGATGGTTGTAATCATAAGGAATGGAAAAGTTCTAAACATATCCAACAGCCATCCTAGATTTGTTGAAGCCAAGAGAGAAGAGACTTCAAGGCTGCTAAGAGAATCTCAACCAAGCACCAAATATCAATATGAAAACTCAGATGAGAAGCAAGCAAGGCTGGCTCAAGAGTTATTGGATGAGGTAGAGGATGAATTGAGGGAACCTGAGGAAGTCCCCAAATTCAAAAAGAAAGGGAAATCAGTCCCCAAATCCAAGAGAATAAAATCAAAGGCAAGGAGGCCTGTCTCTCCAGAAATTGAAAACAAGGAGACAGTTGGTTCATCACAACCTATTGATGTAAAAGTATTCAACCCAGCTGTGAATTTCCATGGTGAGCCTATAGTACCTAAAGAGGAACCAATGAATCTTGACTCCATTGAGGTTCCTTCATTCTTGCTGAAGCCTCAACAGAAGCCTATACAGAAGAAAAGGAAACCAAGGAAGCAACCTTCAAAGGAACCAATTCAAGTTGCTAGGGTACCTGCTATTGTCAGGCAGCCAATCTTGGAAAACAAGGATGATTTTATCTATCAGGCAGATATTGAAGAATACTCTGGCATGAATCTTTATCTGGATGAATTGTCAGAAGTAAGAGGAATTGACAAATATAGACATTTGCCTGAAAGATTGGTCTTTGTATACAAGGGAGGAATGGAAAGGACATGGCCACTACAAAGGGTTTGTAAGAACCCAGATTTTGGGTGGAATTAAAACTTTTATGTATTTAATGATGTAAGAATGAATAGTGGATACGGCTACAATGTAATAATTGATATTTGGGAAAGAATGAATGGAATTCGACTTTATTATGTTTATGTCTTGAAGAGTGCTAAAGGGTGACAACATAGGTAAGAATAATCTATCTTCTATGGGAATAAGATATGGCAACTTCAAGCAAGAGAATACTCTCATGTCATCCAGATCGATAACGATTAATCCAGTAGTTCCGTAAAAAGGTTAAGGAACGATCGAAAGAGAATACGGACAATTATACAACCCTAAGAGAACAAGTAAAGAATACAGAATGAATAGTGTTTTGGTGGGAGTATATAATAATATGAGACGACACTATATAGAAGTATTCGGAACGGATTTCCGAGTTCGTATTAGTGATCCAGGGGGAAAATAAGTGTATGTAAAAGCTGTCGGATTCTGAAAAACCGCACTTTTATTTTCTCCGAGAGTTCCCTGGACACTGATAGCCTTAAGTATTTAACGAATGGATTAAAGGAATATAAAATGGAAAGTTAGAATGAAAGATGGAGAATGAAAGTATTAATATTAAAGAGGATTCCCGGTAAACCCTAATTAGAAATCCGTGAAATATTCTCACGAACGATCAATCGGAACGGGTAATAACCGGACATAGAAACAAGCAGAGGAAGCAAGAGTCTTGTGCAAGCTACTAGTATAAATATCTAGTAACTAAACTAGAAGCAAGGAACTAGCACCTTAGAGGAAGAACTAAGTACTTAGCAAGTAACTACCTAGTTAAGCTTTAACCACCATAAAACCAACACATGTCTTGCCATTTGATCATCCAACACCTCATCACTTTAATAAAGTGACTTTTACAAGATATTATGTTGTAAGTGGATGAGAGTGAATGAGATTAAAACACAAAAAAATCAAAAGAACCAAGCAACTCTTCCCCCCCATTTCAAGACCATTCGGCCTCACCCTTAATTCCAAATCCAAACTCCACCTTCCCACCATTGTTTGTTCTTGAAATAATTAAGGTGAGTCTTACATTTCATAAAACTTATCTCCTCAAAATCTTAGCTTCAAACTCATCCTTTTCCATTTTCAAAAAAAATCAAACAAGAGGAGGGTGAATAGTGTTCATCAAGTACTAACTTTGTTTTCTTGATTTTTCATGGTTGATCTAGCAAGCATAATCACTCCTAAGGACCATACAAGGCTTAGTAAGGCTATATCACTATCTAAGGAAGGTATAAAGCTCTTGAAACCCTAACCCTTGTTTGAGATTTAAGCATGTTTATGATAGTTATAACTTAGTTATGGTTATGTTAAGATTATAAGCATGATTATGTATGGATTTTTGGATTAATGATGTAAATAGCTAGATGAACGGAAAGGCATTGCTTGGCCTCAGTTCATGTATATAAGTCATGTATATGTTTTTTGGGTTGGATACTATGTTTATGGGAAGATTCGAAATTGATAGATATTCGATTTACAACCGTTATAATGCCCGATTTTACAATACCATGTTTTGTATGCCATTTTCCATGTCGAACCCCTACTGTACAGAGACCTTATCTGCCATGATAGGATAGGTAATGTTCTAAGCTTCGTTTTGATATAAAGATCACGTGAAACGGACTTACGGTTTAGGATTTATGACCAAATTACTAAAAGTAGTTCGAATCCGTAAACGAAAGTTCGTAACTGAAATTGAACCCTCGTAAACTATGTAACGTCATGGCGAATCTTGGTAAATAAATACTAGGGGTAAGAAGGAAGGTGTGAAAGAAAACCGTATGTCAAAAAGAGCATTTTTCGATTTATTAAAAATGTTCGAGTCAAGGTTAAACGCGAACGAACCCCTAAAAGACGACTCTTTTATAACTTCGGTAAAACACTTAGAAAACGGGCGATAAAACTCGGAGTATAATATTGGTTCGTAACGATCAACCTTAGAACTCATATGACTTAAGTATGTCCCAAGTATAAGTGCAGTGACATGTCGTATTAACGAACGAATGTCGGGTCGGATCAGTGATAATAAGTAATCCACCAAAAGGGGTATAACGAGATAACTCGAGAACGTGTTTCGATTTAAGTATAACTTAACTTTTAATATGTTAAGTGATTAATCCCGAATGCCTTGGCTATTTATAGATCACCAAGCTGAACCGGGACCCGCTACCACTACCCCTTACCGTACTCGACTACCAGGCAAGTTTCAATTCCCTTCTTTTAGGCTGTTGTTGTGATTGAATAAATATATATATATATATGATTGCTGATATACATATGCCATTGCATGCATGCCTACTTTCAAGTTGAATTGATATACTTGTTCCCTGAATGTTATTGTTGGCTTATAAGCTAGATAGTTATATATCAGTTATAAGCCGGGTATTGTAAGACCCTCATAGAAGGGCATATACATCTTATTAATCAAGTATAGACCGGGAGTCAATATTCCTTGATATATCGAGATTACCTCGGAGGAAAATATTTAAGTAAATATTTTCTATTATTTGGGCGACGAATATTATTTGAATATTCGTTCGAGACTAATTATTTTAACGATCCTTACTTCAAATAATTATTTGAACGTAACCATTCGACGAATAATATTTTTCAATATTCATTCAAAGTCGAATAGATTATCGATTATTATTCCGAATATTCTTTTAAAGATTGGACTACTAAATGAATATTATTTGAATATCCATTTAGAATATTACTTTATTAAATGAATATTACTTTTGAATATTCATTTAAGATATTACTTACTTGATGAATATTATTCTAATATTCATCTGAAGCTTGATTTATTTATCGACTCTTATCTCGAATATTCCTTTAAAGCTTGGATTACTAAATGAATATTACTTGATATTCATTTAGAATATTATTCATTAAACGAATATTACTTTTTCAATAAACATTTAAATTCCTAATTAATTATGAATATTATTTTGAATATACATCCAGGGTTCTATTTAATCATCGAATAGTATTTTAAATATTTTTAAATATTCCTTTCAGGACTTATTAAGTAATGAATATTATTTTGAATATTCATTTGATTATTTAATTATGCAATAAATATTCTCTCGATATTTCTTCAAGAATTATTTGGGAAATACTCTGATTAAAGATATTCTTTCATATTCCTAAATAATCTGTAAAATATTTTAATTCAATAAATATTCTCTGAATATTTATTCCATACTTAGAATAACCCCGATAAGGTTTATCTTCTTCGATTATTACCGAAAATATCTCGGAGTCATATTATTATTAATCTTATATCAAGAAAGGTTCTCAGACATCATTCTTCTTTGAGTCTATTTCCTTAATAATAAGGGAACCTTACTTGGAAAATGTTATTTATCTTGTCGACTTCCCGGTCATAAAGTATTCCCTTCACTCGCAACTCGGGTGCTGTTGACTTATTAAGTCGTTGCTTACCTTCTCATCTTTCGAGGGATAAGATTACTGGAACAAGTTGATATCCGTTACCAAGTAATAGCTTGGGAGTTATTGGTAAATTTTCCTTTCCAACTAGATACGACTACTTTGTAGAGTCTTATCAACAAGTATTATACTTGGGGAAAGGGGGACGAACGTTACATTCAGAATCATGAATTCTATTTGAACTAGGAGTCGTGTAAGAGGCCGAGTAGCGCCGGTCCATCCCCTTTGGCCCAACCGTTGGCCGGGCAGAGCTAGTAAGGCGGTATACAAGTAAAGTCGTCAGTTCTTCCTTCTACCGGTAGTAAATCTAAATTGAGCTGTACGATCTCGACTGATCATCAAGATTGGAACAGCGGGCGCGGTGAATACTCATCATCCAAATTTATTTATTTCCTGCAACATGATTACTGTTGGCAGAGATGGAAAAGTGTCATAACTGGAATTGCAACCTTTTCTTGCAAGTTCCTCTTCTTAATAACAATAAGAATATCTCGCTTACTTTGATGTAGCAGATATCTCTTCAAACAAATACTTTCAGTTACCTTGTAACTTCATCGTTCATATTATATTGGCATCATTTCCGTAAATTCATGGCATATGGTTTGAAAGATAGCTTTGAACTGTTTTAAATTATCGTTCAGTTATATATTTGTTGGTGGGCTTTCGCTCACCCTTGC
The DNA here is from genome assembly GCA_036435485.1 of Saposhnikovia divaricata. Taxonomy (NCBI): domain Eukaryota; kingdom Viridiplantae; phylum Streptophyta; class Magnoliopsida; order Apiales; family Apiaceae; genus Saposhnikovia; species Saposhnikovia divaricata. The sequence goes on from JAZHRN010000131.1 coordinate 23,200,430, forward strand.
TTTGTTTATATTATGTCACAACAACAGCTAGGACAGATGGCTCGCGTCAGGCGCACTCGGCGCAAGCAGGTTACCCGACCCACCGGACTACCCGCTGAGATGCTAGCCGCCATTGCTGAGGTAGCATAGTTAGACAGCTTTTGTTTCCTGTTTAACTATATGTATAATTAATGTAATCAACGGCAAAACTTTTAAACCTATGATGTTATCCTTTTGGGATTGTAATAACTTTTATTCGTAACCCCTTTAATGTAAGACTTATTTCAATTTCATCTCTGGGACTATAACTGTTGTGTGTGTGAGTGGTAATTATTGTGGGGTCACAACATGTGATTTATTTATTGTGGACTCAAGTCAAGTATTATGAATGGATGTAAGACCGTAACCACCAGATCCCTGACCCCGGATCTGGGGGTGTTACAGGGTTCTTGGAGAAAATTATCATACCTTAACCAAAGTGTTCTCTGCAATCAAGAGATACACAGGGTTCTCCAAGATAGCAAAAGGGGAGATACTGGACAGAATAGAACAAATAAGGAGGGAATGGAACTCACCATCAAGTCTACCAAGGAAAATGAAGATCCCATACAATGGACAGAAAATCCACCTTCAACCCTTCTGGATGATGGAGTTCAGGGATGAAGATGGTAACAGGAGATTCTTCAGGTTAGAAGACCAACTACCAAGGGCTAGTTCTCAATACCTGAGATGGTTACAACAAAAGCTAAATCCAAAGGTAGATGAAGAAGATGCCTTCTATAGGCAACTCCAAATACAGATTGAGTCCAACTCTGCCAAAGAAGGAAAATCAAGGGTGATGCCAACAAGAGGAAAGAAACAGTCCTAATCTGCTCAGTCTAGAGGAGCACTTCTCTGTAAATTTCTAAAACTTTCAGTTTTTAATTTTTGTAGCTTAATACAATTTATGCATTGTTCTTTATATATCTTTAGGAATGTTTTGTTATCATCAAGGTTCTGAATTTATGCTTTATTGCCATCAAGTATAAATTGGGGGAGATTGTTAGGAATATGTTGTACTTGATGATAACTTCACAATTAATCAAATTGTATAAGGTTTTGTAGCTGTCAACGGATGAGGATTTATAACTCTATCCGTTGACAGGTAGCTCATCAACGGATGAGGTTTTGTAGCATACTGCAAGTATCTCTATGTTATCAGTTGATAGTGTTTTTATCCATAGTCATGTTGACTATCAACGGATAGACAGAATAGGGTAGCCAATTGTAAATAAGCTATGCTATGTAATTCTGTCTAAGTGAAATTGTATCAACAGATGAAGACAAAACTCTATCAACGGATACAACTCAAATCCACTCTATCAACGGATACAGCTCAAGTCTCAAGATCAACGGATACCGCTCAATACATCATCAACGGATGTCAGTGTACAACATCAACGGATAATCATTGACACTGTCTTCTATGATTAGCTGGGGATTAGCAGTTGATAAGGACATGTTTGACTGACAGATCACATGGGTTGATAGTAGATACAAAAAGCAGTATGGTAGCCATAGTTTGGAAACACAGAAGAAAGAAGCATTCCATTTACACTATGAATACAAGAAAGGTGCAGGAGACATGTCTGAACACAAGGACAACCTTTCGGCTACATGTGTATTTGGAGTGTAGTAGCAAGTCAACTAGAATTAGATTAGTATTATCTTATTCCAGTAGTACTTGTAAAACTTGGGATATATAACCAAGTGTAGCAACTCTTTGTAGGTTAAGAAAACAGACATATTTGCTTAGGGTTTCTTGAATATCCTTAGAAGCAAAGAGTTGTAAAACGGCAGCTGTGTACATTTTGTATCACAGAGTTTTCTTCAAATAAAAGCTTCAGGTGGTGCATATTAACCACCTGATTTTATATGTGTTTGTGTTTAAATCTTACATTGCAATTATCTCTGCATAAATTTCTGGAGTTCTTATCAGAAATTTATAAATATCAAGAATTGTATTCAACCCCCCCTTCTACAATTATACAAGTGTGTAATCTGGGAATAACACTCCCAACTAAGGATCTTAGGTTACAGTTCTAGAAACAAGAAAACCCAAAACCAACTTAAATACAACTCTATATATAAAACTTTATACAGACTTAAATCACTGGTATAACTTCGAATAGAAGTATACCAGGCCAACTAATCAAATACATACTATAACTACTAAAACTAAATATACATACAACAAATCAAACTTTAAATCTAAATACCCTGATCCACTTCAGCTTCACAACAGCATCCTGCTTCTTCTTTCCACTTTCTGAACTGCACAAGCTAAGCCTCGCCAACTAGTTTACTGAAAAGTTAGATTTTAAAAAACAACAAGTGTGAGCCAAAGAATGCTCAGCAAGTTATATATAGAACTGAACTGGATGAAATAAGAATGCAATAATTGCAATTCAAGAAATAGGAACAATAAATATGAGCGAAGGAATGCTCACCACTTTATAATCAATACTATAATTGAAATCTGGATTCTTAACTTTAACAGAAGATTAATATCATTTAAAACATTTATAACTCGAAATCAGAATTTGAGAAGGTTCATAATACTAGATTCAACACTTTTAATACTTGCAAAATACTTTAACTATCGCTTTAACAAAATCTCCAAGAAATTCTCAGTTACTCAAATTTCATTCATGTCACTAAGAGTTTGCATACCTAGCTGCCTAACCGGCCTGACAATCATGAGTTTGAATAAATAAGAAGATCTCAATTCATTCTCGGTCCTTACTATCACTACGCAACAAATGCCACAGCAACCATAATAACCGTGAATTAGTTTTCACCATTCAAAACACTAGTATAATAACTTTCCATTATTATACTAACAGTATTTATTAACTCAAATCATAACTTTATATCCAACATACTTGGAAATGAAAATGTACTTTAACTTAAACATTCTATCATAAGAATATATTTGCATAAAAACAACATTTAATAGAATTGGAGTTTTCATCATACTGTGGACATTACCGGTGATCAGCCACGTAAAGTCTAGCTAAAAACAATACTCTGGGATCCCTCACTAGGCACTTATTGACATTGGCCTTTACTACTCTGACCACGAAGCTGGTCCACATTTTTATAAAATTCTTCCAATTCAATTAAACTACTTTACTATCAATTAATCTCAGGGAAACCATATACATTAAGAACATTATACTAAAACAAGGAATAAGAATGCAATACCAGCAAAAACTTTAACAGAATATTACTGACAATACTTAAGAAAGAATAATACTGGCAATAAAACTGAAATTCTACTTTCCACATGATATATGAATAAAATACATCCTTATCAATAATTTGAAGGAGAGGATACTAGCAATACAAATTTGAAGGGAATACTTATATTGAATAGAAACATATTTATCTCGCTTAAACGATAAGCGAGGGTTAGTACACTTGCCTCGATTCCAATGCGTCGATTCACTACTTACTATACTTCGGTCTTTACTCGTCATGCATTCATTTCCTTCAATCGTCTCGCCAACACGCTCGCCGGGTCCATATCGAATCCCTAATTATACTCGAAATAATAGTAAAGTACTATTTAGTACATAAACAACCCAATCGATAACTAATTACTTATAACTCGCAAAGCAATACATACATAAATATATATACCCACACCTCATTAATCAATACATATGTACTTAAACACTCATACACATACATGCCTTTAAATCTTTAAATCAAATAATTTAAAAAACTTTAAATACAGGGGATTTTTAGAAAATTTCGGCATGAAGTATTCGTTTATCGGACTATGGGCACAGCCCCTCAATTACAATTCAACCCTGTTTTTGCAAAAATAAAGCTGCCTCAACTTGCAGCAACATAAAAGTAAACAAGTAAGAAAAGTACCCGCCCAGACATGCGGCACCTAACACATAATGATTTACATTACACTACTACTTACGCTACACCAATGATCGTATTTCTCACGCATTTTACTGATACACGTGACAATCAATCATTGATGTTCGTAAGCCCTAGGGAACAACCCCTAGCACTAACTATTACTTACGCTATATCGATGATCACACCACTCAAGTATATTAATTATACTCGTGATAGCAAATCATGGATATTCGTAAGCCCGAGGAACTAGTTGAAGAGAATTACACAAGTCGTTAAATATTGACATTTAAGACTTGTGACCTTATTGCAACTCCTCGCAGATAAGCACATAATAAAGAAAATTAAATAACAGTTTAACTTTACTATAGATTGTTGAGTATTGAATACAGTAAAAGAATACAGAGGGGGGGTGAATGGATTCTTGAACTTTTCTTCGTTCTTGAATCTTTGCAACAAGATATGTGTTGAATGTGTAAAATATGTAAGAACAGATAACAAAGACAAACGCAACACAATATCACTTTAATCTAATATTTTATTAGATAAAGATTTTGCTACAATCTGTGAATACAAATGGTAGTATTCTCAGCTTCGTTTTTCTTAGAGAGATATTTCTTGTGATATATCTTGAAAAACTTATCACTACTAGCTAAGGAAGTGAGGCTGTATCCTTATAGACATGGATACACCTACTTACTACAAATAAGGTAGGTAAACAAAATACTTTCCAGTCTGTCTATCTTATTTGAGTAAGAGTCCAAACGGCTACAGATTTGACTTTGCAAAGCCTGTTCAGATCCACTTCTTTAGCTCCTTGTCCCTTTGTCTTATCTCTCCAAGCTTCTTTGTAGGCTTCCCAATCTACTTTATAGTACATAGTCAAATAAAGCGTCTTGGCTTGTTGCAGGTTTCTGACTTGTACAATTCTTCAGTATTTTGTCTCCAAGAATGTATTCGAGAAGTGGCTAAGTGATTGATTCGAGAACTCGAATTGACTTAATCGATAACTTTGAGTTCTCGAATAGTGTTATATTGACATATCGAATCACTTCTCGAATAGCTCTTTTCTCTGGGACTCCTTGAGATATCGAATAGAGCTTCTTGACATACCGAATCCCTGAGATGTCGAATAGCTTCCTTAGTCCTTGAGATATCGAATAGATCATTAACTTGTTGACTCTTAGAGAACTCGAATGATGCTTTGACTTGTTGACTCCATGAGTTCTCGAATAGAGTAATAGACATATCGAATCTCTGAGATATCGAATGAGATATCGAACAGTGTATTCAGAGATATCGAATAGTGTCTTCTGAGATATCGAATCTCTGACTTCTCGAATGCTAGACTTCTCGAATAGACAAATGTACTTCTCGAATTGGTACTTAGGCAAATTCTTCTTTTCTTCAAATCCCAACTGTGATTATTTGGCAATCTTTATCTCCTTGCTTGAGGCATGAACCTTGGAACTTCTTTCAAGCATTATTCTTGACTTTATAATTACAGTAACACAACTAGAATTTGATGCCTATTACAAGTACAGAACAAATAGAAACTCTACAACTAGAGGTTCCCTCAGTTAAGAGGTCATGTAGGTAATGCATAGCATTACACATACTTAGGCTGGTTATTAGATGTATTCAGGCATGCCTCTGTGACTAACATAGATTACACTTGAAAACTATACAATCAGGAGACAGTTTCATATGACGGACATATATCACAATCCAATCAAAATATACATGTAACTTCTTTTATCCTAAAACCCATATCCACAAATAGTGACTTAACAAGTATAATTGTCACTCCAAATTCAACACACAATTTACTAATCATATAACATATCCGATAATCATTAACAATTATCAAGGTAAATTAGTAACCACTTACTCAACAATACCAAGCACTTGACAATTACGAATTTCAACAAATACTCTAACTCAACTTACAACATTTAGCATATATATATATATATATATATATATATATATATTACCAAATTTAGACTTCCGAAATTATAACCTACTAATTAACAAGTTCCAAATTTAAACTACTCACATTATGACTCTACTATTTATAAATTCTCAATTTCCGAATAACTCCAGAAATTAAAGTATTTAAACCAACAATAATCCAAATTATTAATACTCTAATATTCTCCAAAAATCCCAATTTGGACTCCCGAAAAATAATAACTAACATTCTCCAAAAACTCGAATCCAACTTCGAAAATGAAGATTTAACTATAAATTCTCGAAGTCAACTCTAATGGCCTAACTTTGACCGGCTATAACTCACTCATTTTTAATCCGATTTACATGATTCAAGAGTGTATTCCATGTATTTTTCCGGAAGGATTCGGAATATGTAATTTGTTTTCAAATCTGACATTAGCAGCTAACAAAACGAATGGATATACAGAGCAGAATATTAATAACTTATATATCCAACACATATACATGAACTACACATAAACACACACACTCACACATAATCTTACATACCCAATCGAACCACCTCTGCCCGTGTCGACAATCGGAGCAGCACAACGAACCCACAGACCTCCCTACCTCGGCACAACACCACGCACCCGCAATCGCGATTCATATATACACACACACACACCCGTGTATATACACACACGTATATATATATATATATATATATATATATATATATATATATATATATATATATATATATATATATATATATATATATAAGTTGCTCAATTGGTTCAACAATCAAACCCCAATTGAAATCCCCAAATTCAATTCCTCCCCCCAAGCTCTTTCTCCCTTTCTCTCTTCTCTTCTTCTTTTATTTCTTTCCCTCTTCCCGTTTTTTTTTTCAATCTGTCGTGAATTCTCTGGAATGCTCAGCTGCTATGTCTTATTGGGCTTGGCCCAATACTAACAAATAACTACTATAATTCATTCCGGCCCAAAACACTACTTATTCGCTTTTAAAACTAATAAAAGACTCTTATAAATCGAAGTCAAATAAAATATTTGAAAAATTAAACTCTTCATTTTTAAAATAAAGAATACAAAATTACGAGCACACACATATTTTTAAAATATTTTTCGGATCAAAAATGAATTAAATATGAATTTTCAAAGTTTTGATCCTTTAAATACAATAAAACTCTTAAATCATTTTAAAATATTTAAGCACTCAAAATAATCCACCCAACAATTTTAAAAACTCAATAAATATATAAAGATAATTTTACAAAAGATTTCATGATTTTTAAGCCCTCCGATAATCAAATAAAGATTTTTGAAGATCAATAATACTTGATTTAAATATTTTTAAATCACTAAAAAAATATCAATAAAATACTGGGGCACACATTGGCACACATAACTCAATATATACTCATATAAACTAAATACTAAATATCGTTGAATTCCACAACGATATTCTCAAATCCAATTCCATCCTTTAAATACTAATTAACATAATTAAATAATAATAAAATAATAATAATAAATCCTAAAATAATCTGGTATCTTACAGCCTACGCTTGAGCTGCTGGCAATTTGCTTCTTTTTGCTCCGTTTCTTCGTTTCTTCGTCTTTTCTTCCCGTTCTTTTTGCACAAGCTTCCGTCTTCAATTTCCTTAGCTTGGAATCTTCATGGCAACCTAGTACAAGACTCCATTCTTCATTCCATTTCAAAAATCAACTCCAAAAACGACGGAAACTTCAACCCTAATCGACATTTCTTCAAACCTGCACACTTAAGCAAAACACATCAAAACTACGAAAAACTTGAGGCCAAGTGAATCAATTTAAACCGATATGGAACGCTCCAAGTGGATATGAAATCCACTTATCATGTACCTATGCATTGACTTTAGTATCACAATACTTATGATCAATGAGAAGTGATCATCAGTCAATCAACATACTAGTCTCGATGTATTATTATTGTCCGAATAACAATTATACTTGATTAGGGATATTTAAGATTATTATACTGTATATTATCTCATATTAATGTAGTTCGTATCAATAATCTAGGGACATTTATTATACTAACAATTATATCGCAGTAAATACAAAGCATAATAAAACATCAATATAATCAAAATTAAACATAAATGTCAATAACATAGTTTAAATAAATTGAAATGTATTGCCTCTAAGATACCTACACTAACAGTATCAAGGGAGATTAAGCCATTAATATTCAGTGCTAAACACGTCTGCATTTATTTAACGCCTTTCAAATGAGATTTATGAATTTTAATATCCAGTACTCTCAAAAGTCAAATACCCAGTATATTTTTTTTTTGAAAATAAATACCCAGTATTTTAAGTTTTAACAAGGATAGAAAACAACTTATCAAATAAATTAGAAAAAAAAAAATTAACTTATCAAATTTAAATCATTAATATCAAATAAATTACTAAAAAACATTATTTTAACCTCACCAATTGTAGCATCCAATTTGTACACTACTACTACCAATATGACAATTGACATCACAATTATTCAATTTCAAATACTTCACATTATCACATGTATGAAATTGAATCCGACGACAAACATTGTACTTGGCTTGAAGCTTGTGTCACAATATTTAGGTGCTAACAACTCACATTATTAAGTTGGTATAGTATGTCAACCAATTTGACTTTGAATCATTTTGTAGCAGAAGCCACCCTCTCCTGATTGTGACAAATGGGATATAAAATGGCCTAGTTTCTCTCGTTTTCAATTTCGTTTTTCTCGTAATTTGCCACCTTGTTTGTCGATGATAGGGGTGAGCATCGGGTGGTTTGGACGGTTTAGGATCGCCAAATCAATCAAATCATAAATTTCGAGTTTTTAATTTTTCAAACCATAACCAAACCAAAAACCATAACATTTTAGAAAAACCAACCTAATTATAACGTTTGGTTTGGTCGGTTTCGGTTTAAAACCATTATTAAATAAAAAAAAGAGACAACAACATGTGTGAACCAATAGTAGCATAAAGTTTCATTAAAGCAGTTATAAAATAAATTATTACAAAATCTTCAAATATTTCCAAAGGATCCTACATTAAGTTCACAAAAGTCTTAGTTAAAAATAAGAAGTCTAAAGCACTTGATATCAAATGTAGCTCTCTAATCTCTACCCTCTAGTGCTTTCAACATAAATATTTTTCATTTTATATAAGTATATAATTAATATTAAAACTATATATATATATATACATATATATATAAATATAATATTTATATATTATTTGATCTTAATGGTCGGGTTGGTTAAATCGGGTGGAAAAATTAGTAAAACCAAACCCAACCCAAAATTTTCGGTTTTTAAAAATTTAAAACCATAACCAACCCAAATCGAAAAAAAACCTAAACTTTCGGTTTGATCGGATTGGTTTGGTCGGTTTAAGCGGTTTTCGAAAAACCATGCTCACCCCTAGTCGATGAGGTGCTAACCGAGTGGCAAATTAACAATAGATCACATTTTTTATTTCCCTCTTTTCTTTTTCTTTGTAATTTGTATGGTTTTTGAGACTCATTTACATAAAAAAATACTAAGTTACTATTTTTTTCGTCCCCAATTAATTTTTCATTTTAATTTTTACGCATATTTTAAAGTGCATTGAACACATAATTCCGTTAATTATTTAAATTTGTTTATGTATAAAAAGTTAGCATTTAAATTTTTATTCATAAAAAAAAATTCAACAATAATTAATCAATACATTTTAAAATGCGCACAAAAATCAAAGACGATAAGTAATTTGGGATAAAGTGAGTAATATGTATACCTTATCCGTTGCTCAATTGATGCACTCTTCGATTCTTATCGTAAGTATTGAAATTAAGTGAAAACTGTTTAAGAAAAAACAATTAGAAGGAAACTAAAATCATGTTAAAGAAAAGGAATTGTACTTGCTTAGAAAAAAAAAAGGAATTGTATTTATGTAATCTAGTTATTTTATTTGTTTTGTATTTTAAATACTGAACAATTTTTGTAATATAATTATTAAAATTTTGATGAAAAAGCTTAGTGTAAATTAAAAAGCAATTAACTTGAAAAATCAAACATTCTTCGTTCCAATTTTTTTGTCCATTTAATTTTTTGCACGCATTTTAAGGTATTTGTAAAGTATAGCTTCACAAATTATTTTTATTTTTTATGAATAAAAATGTAGTATTTTTTATTCATAAAACAATATTTTAAGAATAATTTGTGCACTTACATTTTGTATGCATTTTAAATGCGCGCAAAAAATAAAATGAATAATAAAATCAAAATGAAGGGAAGATAATCCGATATTATTTGATTACTTGGAATATTTTTTTCTAAAGATTAGGCTTATTCTTACAAATTAGTATATATTCTAACAAATTTCGAGGATGAGCCACCATCGAATTCAGAATATGTGAATATTATTTGATTACTTGGAATATTTTTTTCTAAAGATTAGGCTTATTCTTACAAATTAGTATATATTCTAATAAATTTCGAGGATGAGCCACCATGAAATTCAGAATATGTGACGATAAGAGATAGATTCTTACCATTTCAGTTAAAGTATTATAATCATATAATTATTTTTTTAATATATAATTAGTATAATATAATTAAATTGTAATTAAACATTTTTTTAAATTAATGTCAAGGTACAATGAAAAATGGCCGCAATTTTTGTTAGCAAAGCGACTACAAGACCGAAACGAGAAAAAGAATGGTGATAGTTTAATGTTAAAAGTCGAGTGTACCCTGCATTTACGAGAAAGGATACAAAAGTGTACTTGCTTACCAAATTTGTGTCCCTAAAATAAGGTCACATGTCCCATAAAAAATAAGAGGTCATGTTCATGTGTATATGGGAGGACCCACCAGCAGAACGAGGTTGATCCGTGCATGTCTGAGTCGTCTCTTCCAGACTAGTCACGAGAGTGTCACCGGTAACAAACGGGGCTTTTGGATATAAAAAAAAAAAAATTGAGCTGAAGTTAAATAAATAATTTAGGTTCGTATGAGTTTTTTGTTTGCTCACTTTGACAAACTGGATAGAATTTGATTAGTAGTTAACTTGTGTCTCATTAACTTAGGACCTAGGTATCATTTGAATTCATTTCGACAAATAAATAAAATGTATTTAAATGTATAAATTTAGTTTGGTACACATGGAATGAACTATTGTTATTATGAACGGTTGAATTCTTAAGTTCCGTGTGTAATATTGTTGGACGGATTATGAGGGTGTTTGGCATTGATTAAAATAAGTTATTTTTGATTTAATGGAGTTGTTTTTAACTTAAAGGAGAAAGTAAGGTTGTTTACTTTAAGTTGAATGAATGTGTTTGGATAATTTTACTTAAAATTAAATGGGGTTTTAATAATTTTGAATTAAAGTGAAATTTGACTTAAAAAAAATTTTAAATTCATAATATTTAAACTTTACAAGACTCGTGAAAAAAAAACACCTCCATAAATCATAAGTTAAAAGTACCTAAATGGAACTTATGGCTTAAATCAGTTTTTTAACTTATAGCTCTCCTTTAAGCACGTCATCCAAACACATTATTTTTCCCTAAAAATTGTTTTTGACCTAAAGAGAGTTACCCAAACGACCTCTATGTTGAATTCTTAAGGTTAATATTATCACAATACGTGCATATACAAATGATATCTAAAGGGTTTGTGGGAGTGACCATAGTTGCACAGAAATATAAATAGTCAGTTTTGTGCTCACCAGCTAGCTCTCGTAGTGGTGCACGACGCAACGCTGATTACGATTTACGTGTGTGGGGTTAAATTGTCACTAGCACCAAATTATATGAATCCTTTTTAACTTTAAACTTTAAATTACCAACAAAGCCTTTAAACTTTAGGTAGGCGTAGGCATCACATGCATTCTTTTATTGAAATTTAAACTTAAATCTTTACCTCTTAAAAGTTAATAGTTAGTTCACGACAAAAGAAAAACTTATATTATTACCCTAAATTTTTAATTAATTTGGAATTTAAATTTCAATCTCGGAATTTTGAAATTCTGATTCCACCAGCATTAAAAACTAATATATATATTTATACAATGTTTAATATTTTTTATAAAGGAATCTTAGATTCACACATTCGGTAAAGAAACATTTTTAGCAAAACAGAAATACTTTTAACAATATAAAAATAGCTGTACATGTTGTGTGTTTACAGTGTCCACATACATACTTATTCCTTTATCTAGTAATTTATTTTGTAGCTTTATATGGAGATTAATCTGAAATAGATTATTATTCTTTATTAGCTGATAGTCAGTGCGAAGTACAAACACGGATCCGGATCGAGCATAAATCGAAGTTAAAATATTGATATTAATAAATTTTTGTGAATAAATATAAAATTAATAAATATTATTTAAATATGTACTTATAGATGATTGAATGATAAAAGTATTTAATGAATAAATACTGTTTAATTGTGTTGTTACAGGGAATCGAACCCGAAACGAAGTTAACAAAATTAGAGTAACAAATCTGGTATAATTTTGTACCTATAAGAAATCGAGCTTGAATTTAGTGATATTCAAATTTGGTATATTAGTAATTTGATACTATTTTGTACCATTAAAATATAATTTTTTTCATTAATAAAAGTTTAGATTGCTACATCTCAAACGTACATATTATTTTATTTTTTTCAGAAGGAAAATTCAAACGTATATTAAACGGGAGAGTTCACATTGCGATACCGGAGTGTAAGAAATAGTAAGAATTTGGACCCACACGTAAAGCACACTTTGAAAATGTTAGTATTTATTTTTTATCTCTAAACTAACGTGGCTTACAACCTTATTGCCTGCCCACTTTTTCTTGACGTTTGTTTCTCTTCTTCCTTCTTCCATTTTCACTTCGTTTCTCCATGTTTATTTGCAGCAACATGACACCATTTTCTTCAGGCTTCATGTAAATTATATATTTACAAGTTTTTTCTGTTGTCAAGTTTCTTTCTTGCACATCTTTATCATTTGTGTGTACGTGTACACAAATGCAGGCTCGAATTTGATACTAAGATATATTCCTTCCGTTCCGTAATAAACGTCCTAATTTATTCGGGTTTCATGATTTCATCTTGGTGTCTTATCATGGCTTGAAATGAAGCTTGTTCATTAAGGTGAGATATAGGTCCATTTGGGAAATCTTATTTCTAAGGAATAAATTATTTATTCTGGAAAAAAGTACGTAAATATGTAATTTTTTCCTGAAATAAGTAATTTATTTTTATGGGATAACAAATATTAAATTCTCCATACACATTTTTTGTAAATACAATTCTTTTTCCGAAATAAGTAGTAACTTATGTTTGAGTTAAGATTTGCCAAACGGATAATAGTAATGGTTTTACTTTTTTAGTATAAGTTCATTTGTATTGTCATTTTTTATAGTTATTGGTTGTGTGACTTGTTTATTTTCTTTAATGTGGATAATGTACAAGGCAAATTGAGTTTAAGATTTTTTTTGTCAAGTCTGTTGTTTCGATTGATATGTTTACTATTATGAAAGGGTTGAATTGCTTGGTGTGTTTGCTTTCTGAGAACCAATCCATGTTTGTTGATCATAATCACAGGGCTGTTAGCTTATTTACACTAAAAATCTGTTATCTTTCATCCTTTGATTATTTGTGGACTAAATTCTAATCAATTTTTAGTTCTTGGGATCATAATGCATAGTGAAAGTGATCAAAACTTGTTTATGAGATTATTTTATGGAGTTAACTATTGAAAATCTCATGAGTATTTGCAAACCAACACAGCAAAGGTTTTTTTGTCCAAACTTTCTTCGGGTGTTTGAGATTGTATCCGTAGTACAAACTAGCGTCCGTTTGTGTTTTCATATCAATTTTTTTTAATGCAAAAAGAGCTGTTAGTTTTTCTCTTTTGCAAGAGTCAACATGTAGATGTCTGAGCAGCGACTTCTAGTTTGAGGGTTTCTAACTTAAGTTCTGTCATTGTTCTGGTGGTTGTTATTTTCAGCCAACCACCCCAAAGTATTTTTCGAAGTGAAAACTTTTGTGCATTAGTATTTATATTATGTTCACTATGTTTCTGCAGTGAAAGTGGAGATAAAAAATTTACAGAGTTCAGCAACAAGTGTCGCATAAGACTGAAGTTTGGTAGCGGTTCACTTATACATAACTAATTTGAAGGGAAGAATTCAAGAGCGGACATGATGATGAGAGGTTGATTGAAAGATTAAGGATTCTTACATTGATCAAGCAAAGCTATGAAATCAACAAAAGACAACAACGTATCTGGTGAACTGATACAAAGGATGAAGCCAGAACATATTCTGTTACTGGACAGTAAGGTGCCGAAGCAGTTTATCAGTTTTGATGAACAATATCTTCGTCGATGCCTTGAATTTATTCAAATCAGCACAGATAAGCCAACCTCATGCAGTTTAGACTCAGATATAACTGTTTTTGCTGAGAGCAAAAATATGTTTGATATTCTAAATAGCCCTTTTTTTCATAAATTGGGTTCCACAATAAGAGATAGAGCAAGTTTGATAGATCTTAGAAACTCAAAATGCAGTAGCTTTTTGAGTTCTCCCGGTGAATCAGACTCTGGTAAATCGGGGAAATTAGAAAAAGAAATGGTAGTTCATAACAGCCATGCACCTGTATCTAACTATGTTCACAAGAGTATTGGTCCTTCATCAATCCCTATTACCTCCGGTGCTGCTCATTCATCATCTTTTTTGCCTGCTACTACTTCCAACTGGATGCTACACAAGAAAGGGAGTCACAAGTGCCCACATTATGTGTTCTCTTCAGATCATCAGAGGGATATCTATTTTGCAAATTTGGTAAAAGTTGATTCACCAAATAACAAGGTTACTGATTGCATGTACACTTTTCATTCTAGAGCAGGTAAAAGAAAGGAAAACGAGATGTGTGAGCAACAGTTCAATCTAATAGGTAGAATGAGGGTATCTACATCAATTACTGTTCTTTCAGATGGTACAGAAGTTATGGAGACTTCATTTGTCCTGTTTGGTTTTGATGACAACTGTGTGAAAGAGCTGCAAACTAGAAGCCACAATCTTGAAAAAAGCAAGGGAATGTCGAGGAAGATGTCAGATGTTTTAAAGGCAAGTCGCACATTTAAAAGAAGAAGCTCAATAAAATTAGATGTTTCAAGATCCTTTAAAGATATCAATTCCGCACATACATGTCAAGACGCTCATTTGGAAGATCATTTTCCTCCCAACCTTGAGTTAGCCGCCATTGTTGTGAAAGAACAAATTTTTCATACTAATAACAGTGTTAAAATGGGAGGATGGGGCTTGAAATTCCTCAACAACACCGGGCATAGACATGTAAATGCCTCTCTAGAAACTAAAGTACCGTTACAATTTCGTTCACATAGAGATGCTGATAGCTCTACGAGTATAGACATTATAATCCCTGCTAATTTGCATGGAGTGCCAAGATCCAAAAACAGTGGTCCTTCTAGTCTTATTGATAGATGGATTTCCGGTGGGAAGTGCGACTGTGGTGGCTGGGATATGGGATGTGCACTCACAAAACTTAAAACTAGGCAAACAGAGGCTCTGCACCAAGCAAGAACTTTTGATATATTTGCAGAGGTATGTCATGCACCTTTTGCTATCTCTTACACATACATGCACACACACGCTGGTTGTTTGCAGGTAGAAAAGTCTCGATTCTATTAATTTTCTATTACTGAACTCACAAGAACAACCTTTTACCGAAAGGTGATCTAATGATCTAATCAGTTCTCCAACTTTATTTGCAGGGATCAAAGAAAGATTCAGCTACTATGAAAATGCTGAAGGTCCATGATGGTTGGTATAGTGTAGCCTTCCAATCAACTCTGTCAGCTTTGCAATCTTTTTCGATTGCTGTTGCGATTCTGCATTCTCAGACTCACTGTCCCAATCTCCAACATAGCATCGGTTAGCACTTAAAATTAAGAATCAGGGATGAGGTCCGAGTAGTCATCTCTTAGTAATCTATTGCAGGGAGACGGTTGAAGTTTGAACACTATACTAGACAGATTAATTGTGTGGAAGATTGTGTCTTTGTTATAGGCGATTCCGGAAGCCTGCCTGGTTTATCAAGTTGTAAATGAGTTCTCTGTTCATTGCTGATTGCTGGTAGAAAATTCTTGTCATTTATCTAGTCGTAAATCGTGACTTAATACAGTAGTTTGTTAAATTAATGAGAGTCAATTTTTTCTTCAGTTCTTTACAAAATGTTAGAGGTACAACATTATATAAGTAGAATAGTGTAAAAAGATACTCTTTGAACCCTATTCAAGAATTCGCAGACATTCAAAGTTCAAACCAAACAGTTAAATACTAATGTGGAAGATTTGATTACAACGTGATATGTGGAGTTAGAAAATCTGAAAATAACATTATATGTTATACAGATATCGTAAATTAGTAGTTGTATAAAAATAAAGGTGTTAATTTAATAATAAAAAGCCGTATGACATCTACACCAAAGATCGAGTCGAACAAACAGTAAATTGCAATCGTCCGTTTTCAGACAATTAAACGATATTTTGAAGATAATGTATATACAAATACAATGCCCCGATGGAGCTATTGTTTGAACTATTGACCAAAACTGCAATCCCATACAAAATTTCATCACTAAATCAAGACTCCGCTCACAATCAAGAAGCAAATAACAAACCTCCCACAAAGGAGAGAAACATGAAAATCTTACCGATTTATACCCTCGTCCATGGAACACACCATAACTTGATCAAAACAAAAACCAATAAGTTTTTACTAATTCACGAATTTTACATGATTCGAAACAGATATTGATTTTAATCGGAAGTCTAATAAAATTTTAGATTAATATTATTTGAAAAATGTAGTACGTGGAGACATAGCAAAAAAAATAAAAAAAAAAATATGTTAGTGTAATCTATTATCATGATTTCTTTAAATGTGATGCGTAAATTGAAAAATTAAAATACATATTATCATGATGTTAAATTTTTTGAAAATATAAAATATGACAGGAAAATTAAAAATATAAATTTATTATATTACATATATTAAAAATATAATTTTTTCTATTAATTTAAGTAAGAGGGTGTTTGAGATTGCTTAAAATAAGTTAATTTTGACTTAATGGGGGGTATTTTTAACTTAAAGGAGAAAGTAAAGTTGTTTACTTTAAGTTGAATGAAAGTGTTTGGGTAATCTATACTATTATATTAAAGCCGAAACATTGAAAGTTTTGGTTTTCGGTTTGGTTATCCTAAGTTTTGGTTTTCGGTTTGGTTATCCTAATTATTAAAATAAATAATTAAATTACAAAAACAATTCAAAAACCTAATTACTAATGTTAACGTAATTATATTCTGATTAAAATTCCTTCATCCACTTCTACTTGAACTCTTTTTTCTGCTCCAACAACTCAATTATTCATTTTTTCTAAAGATTTTACTTCTAATTAAAACACTTTACCATTTAATTTAAAACTAATATTACAATAATTAATATATATCAAAAATATCACACCATATCTTTCCGTAATTATTTTTAGTAGTAATTTTTGTAATTAAAACATGGAGTACTTTTTAATTTAAAATTAATCTTGCGATCACTAATATACACCCAAAAATATCTCACCATATATACAAATCATTATTTTTATTAATAAATAACAATCGTTAGATCTAATAATAAGATATATTATATGATTAAATTAATTTATTAAAAATTCAAAGTTCGAAGCCGTCAACGACATTTTTAATTTAGAATTTTACAAAATAAAATTTAAAACATGCATTTCATTATATAAATTTATATTAAATTAAAATTAAAAAATTATTAAAATTAAGGATTATATAAAAACATAATTATAATGTTAAATAAATTTTATAACCTATCAAAAGAAACCCGTGCTTCGCACGGGTTATAAGCTAGTTTTACTTAAAGTTAAATGGGGGTTTAATAATTTTGACTTAAAGTGAAATTTAACTTAAAAAAAATTTAAATTCATGATATTAAGCTTTACAAGAATTGTGAAAAAAAAATAAAAAAATCCATAAGTCATAAGTCATAAGTCAAAAGTACCTAAATGAAACTTATGGCTTAAAGCAGTTTTTTAACTTAAAGCCAGCTTAAAACCATGGTACACAAACAGAGCAAAAACGACTTAAAGCTATTTTTAGCTTTAAACCTTCTTGCCAAACGGCTTCTAAGTTCCGCTTCCACCACATAAACTTCTTTCGTCCCTTTCATTTTTCACAATTAATATATATATATATATATATATATATATATATATATATATATATATATATATATATATATATATATATTATCAAATCTCTGTGTCAAATATAAAAATCTCCTAAGAGTATCTTTAATGAGAGGGTTTCTTAGCAAAAAAAATTCTATGTAACAAATTTTTTAGATAATTTGTACAAATTTTGAATCTTCGACCATTCAAAACCCTTGGCTATAATTATAGCCAACCTTTCTACGTTGGTCAAATTTATCGAACCTATCACGAGCTGTAACAAAATTGTACATATAAATTTATTAATATAGCCAATTTCGTTGGAACACAACATCTTACAAATTTAATAAAATTTAACCAATGATTATTTTGTATTATTTGAGGCAACAATTTTAACCAAACCTATCGGAGATATTATAATGGGACAGAGTGAATATAAATTTTGCAACTTTGTTAATAGGATTACAAATCCAATTCTAAAAATATTTTCCATCATAAAAAAGGTCCATATATAACCAAGGTACTGAAACTTATAAAAGCCTTTTTGTTGTCTGCGCCGTAGCATCAAAACACACACAAAACATCATAATGGCGACTGAAACAACAGCAGTAATTGAATCCACGGCGGAGATCACCGCAGCTCCGGTGGATAAACAACCCCACAAGTTGGGCCGTGACTGGACTTTCTGGTTCGATAATCAATCCAAGCCCAAACAACAAGGCGCTGCTTGGGGCTCTTCTCTTCGCAAGGCCTATACTTTTAACACTGTTGAAGACTTTTGGTGGTACATAAATTCACCTTATATTATTTGATCTTGATTTATTTACAACTTATTGTTGATTTTGCAAATTGGGTTTTGTTTAATTTTTAATTTTTTCAAGATTTTGTTATTTTATGCTGTTAATATTGTTTAATTAGGTGTTTTTTTATGTGTATAAAGAAATTGTGGTTCAAGATTGGATTTTTATTTATGTTTGTGGTTCAAGATTGGTTTTTTATTTGTATGCTTTTCTCGGATTGAAATTTTTTGATATTTGATTTTACGATAGTCAAAATTGTGGAGAATTAAGATAGGTGTTTTAGGTTTCGAGATTGGTTATTTTGTTTTTGTTATTGTTTTTCCTCAGGTTGAGATTTGTTGGAGTTAGAATTGCGGAGAAGGGAGAAAATTTAGATAAGTTTTGTTGTAGGTGTTTGATGATGTTTTTGTTGTTGCAGCTTGTATGATCAGGTTTTCAGGCCTAATAAGTTGCCGGGGAATGCTGATTTTCATTTATTTAAAGCTGGGATTGAGCCTAAGTGGGAAGATATTGAGTGTGCTAATGGAGGCAAGTGGACTGTTATCAGTAGCAGAAAGGATACTCTTGACACCATGTGGCGAGAAACTGTAATTTTTTCTTTATTTTATTTTGTTTATCGTTGTTTGTTGTATTGTTGTTGACAGTGTTATATGGTGTTTAAGGGAGTGGTTGGTTTTGTTGGGTTTTCATTTGGTAATTAATGTTTGTTTCTTTGTAGCTAATGGCTCTAATTGGGGAGCAATTTGATGAAGCTGAAGAGATTTGTGGTGTGGTTGTGAGTGTGCGTCAAAGACAAGATAAGCTTGCATTGTGGACCAAGAATGCTGCTAATGAAGCTGTCCAGGTTCTACTATGAACTGAATATTACATTGAAATTTTGCTGTCTTAAATGGTCATGAATCTGTTAGTTGTTTCTGCTTGTTTTTTTGATTAGTAGATACATAATTACTGTTGAGTATACAACAACGAAAGCAAAACCCAAAGCGAATAAACAAGAACAAGAAAATAACGACAATCACACAAGACAAAGATTTACGTGGTTCGGAAATTCCTACTCCACAAGCCACGCTAATTTTGTATTGATCTCTCACAATTGTGTTGTGTTGTGTTATGTTACAATTACATGAGTATTTATAAGAGAAGAAACTGGGTCAACCAATCAGAGTCTAATTCTGAAATTCCTAACTCTAATCCTAACTCTAATTAGAGTCCAATTCTGGAATTCCTAACTCAAGTCAGAATCCGATTCTTAAACCTGATAGACTCCACAAACCCAACAATCTCCCACTTGGAGTCTGACCACATCTTCACTTCACTCTTGTAAATCTAGTAACAAATAATCCCTCGATCAATAACTCTAACTAGTGCAGCGCCTTCTCATCAATCAGTTCTGAAGGCCAGTTGAAACTATGCAAAGCTTCAACTTTTCATTAGTAACCACCTTAGTCAACATATCTGCAGGATTCTTTGAACCAAGGATTTTCTTCAAGGACAAAGTACCATTGCTAATCAACTCTCTTGTAAAGTGATATCTCAGCTGAATATGCTTCGTCCTAGCATGAAACACAGGATTCTTCGCAAGATGAATAGCACTCTGACTGTCGCTATACAAAGCACTGTCCGCCTGTTTCTTGCCCAACTCCTCAAGAAAATTCTTCAACCAAATCATCTCCTTGCTAGCTTCAGAGATAGCCATATATTCTGCTTCTGTGGTTGAAAGAGCAACACTCTTTTGAAGTCGAGACATCCAACTAATTGCTGTGCCGCCCAACGTGAAAATATATCCCGTAGTACTTTTTCTTGTATCCAAACATCCACCCAAATCTGCATCAGAGAACCCTTCCAAGATAACATCTTTCTTGCTGAAACATAATGCAACCTTGGATGTGCCTTTCAAGTAGCGCAACAACCACTTGACTGCTTCCCAATGCTCTCTTCCTGGATTAGACATGAATCTGCTAACAACTCCCACTGCATGAGCAATATCTGGCCTTGTACACACCATAGCATACATCAAACTGCCAACTGCAGATGCATACGGAACTTTAGCCATATCTTTCTTGCCTTCATCCGTTTTAGGTGACTGGTTCTTCGTGAGATTAAAGTGAGTCGCCAACGGTGTACTTCTGGTCTTCGCATCCTGGACACTGAATTTCTGCAACAATTTCTCAATATACTTCTCTTGAGATAATTTCAAAGTACCTTCAGATCTATCCCTTATGATGCCCATACCAAGTATCTGTTTTGCAGCACCCATATCCTTCATCTCAAACTCCTCAGACATCTGTCTCTTTAACCTGTTAATTTCCCTTCTTCTGCCATCGCTCCCACTCGCCTGAAAACCTAGGCTCTGATACCAGTTGTTGAGTATACAACAACGAAAGCAAAACCCAAAGCGAATAAACAAGAACAAGAAAATAACGACAATCACACAAGACAAAGATTTACGTGGTTCGGAAATTCCTACTCCACAAGCCACGCTAATTTTGTATTGATCTCTCACAATTGTGTTGTGTTGTGTTATGTTACAATTACATGAGTATTTATAAGAGAAGAAACTGGGTCAACCAATCAGAGTCTAATTCTGAAATTCCTAACTCTAATCCTAACTCTAATTAGAGTCCAATTCTGGAATTCCTAACTCAAGTCAGAATCCGATTCTTAAACCTGATAGACTCCACAAACCCAACAATTACACCATTGAAGTTTGATGGTTAGAGGATCTAGGATGTACATCAAATGCAATAGAAGTGTAGAAACTTTATCCTGGCATGGTTGTGGATTATTGAATATCACTTTTACTATGATATGGTTGCCAGAATTACATGATTAAAGTATTTTTTTCACTTTAAAAACTTATGAAAAAAAAGAAGAATGTTCGTACTACTATGAAAACTAAACTGCAGGAGTGATTTGGTGGGTTGGCGGGGGCGGGGGGGGGATAAGCGTTCATGTGGCATGTAAGAACTTGTATTGGAGAAGAACTTTTAGGCAAACACCCTTCCAACTACTCAACTCAATAACAACTTAGAAATAGAAAAATTTGACAAACAGCATAAATATGACAATTGATGATATGCTTGAGTGAAAAGATAACTGAAGGTAAATTTTGTCCTCCCATGAGACCCACCTTATTCATTTTATTGCAGTATTATTTTACTAGAAACCTACATAGTTGAGAACATACACGTATCTAGCAAGATTGATGTTAGGCTGAAGCTTGGTTAGGAACTATGGTCATAAAGGTGTTGTTTTTGTTCACAACCAGTTCATAAAATCCATATGTGCTAATACAATGTTAACATCTTGCTCAATTGGGATGCAAACAATGGAACCACAAGCTATAAACATTCATAGACACTGTTGCGATCTTTTCCGCTTCCAATACTATAACAATTTTTCTGGTTCCACGGCCTTTTTATACATATTATGGGGATGTTTGGTTTTGCTTTTCTACCTCTTATGAGAGGATAAAAAATATCTTTATAGGTACTAATTTTTCTCTTATTATAAGAGGAAGATTAGCTAAACCAAACGGCCCTATGTTAAAAATGCTTGGATCCTATTTGGGTGTTTGAATTTTTTAAAGCTGGTTAACAATACCACTTACCAGTATCTTCTTAAGCCTCTTGTTCCGCACACATTTTCGGTTACATAACAAATCTTGTTAAATCCTTACAAATGTGCTTACCTATGTAAATATCTTGCTGTTTGTGTTGCCTTCAAAACACAACTCGAGTAGTGGTATTAAGTTATTAATTTTAAAGCCTAAATAATCCATTGTTGCTCCCATTCCTTCATTGTTATGTTGTTTCATCGAGTTGTCGATAAACAGGAGCTTTAGCTATTTTCTAATGGGATACTGACCTCCTATAAATTGCAAGTTGTTTCTGCTCACATGTTAATTAATTTTATGTATGCATTTTACTTCAGTCACATGGTAGATTAATACAATTGAAACTACAACACTGTTGAAGAAAAGACAAATTTGATCATTGAGAGTAATATACATCTAACTATTCAGAAATTTTGCTATTCAAATATGATTCATTTTGTCGTCTTTTGGAATTGCACGATCATAACTGTTCATTAGATTTTACATGATAAAGTAACTATGGATAATATAGAACTGTCAAAAACCAAAAATATTAGATTTTAGTGAGTTATAGCAGTTACTGCCTACGAAACCGTTGTACTTGAAATAAAATAGAATTAGCAACAACAGAAGATACTTATGAATAATCAGTAGTGAGGAAAAGGATTCTGGCTCAATAGCAAAGGTGACATGCTAGCCTAGCATTGTAATTTAGTGGATACCCGCCCCTCTTTTCTTGGTAACCAAGTGGTTGGGTGGTTCACGCCTTAGTGGAGCTGGAGGCATTTTGTAAAGCATATGATTATTGTAATATTACTAATAACGATAGCAAATTAGGAAAAGGGACCACTATGGTACAAACGGTTAAGCGTTAGGAGGACGTGATGAAAGACACAAAAAAATTAGGTTAAGGTGACATCAGCATTTTAAATTTCTATTTCTTGCTCAAAAAAGAGTAAACTGTAGTTTAGAGATGAATTTCTTGTATTACAAAGATGTCATTGTTTTCATAGTTATGTTTGTTGTGTAAATATTTCGTTGATATCCATTGAATTGTTTATTTGCACATGGAATCCTATTAGTCATATTATGGCAAGATTCAAATTCTATAGCCATGTTTACATATGTTTCATCAAAATGCGGGTTTTTCTTTTCCAAAACTATAAACTTGAATTTATTTATTGAATATGCTACTTAATTTGATACTGTGTCGAGCAGATGAGCATCGGAAGAAAGTGGAAAGAGGTTCTGGATATTACTGATAAGATCTCTTATAGCTTTCACGTAAGAAATTATCATTGTCTTTCTCGTGTACGTTTAGAAAAGTTTGACCCTAACTAACTTCTTTTTTGTTACTATTGCAGGATGATTCCAAAAGGGAAAGATCTGCAAAAAGTCGATATTTTGTCTAACTCTTTTGTTGATTTGTTGTGAGTTTTTACATTTCGTTCGTGATTGTAGTGAGCATTAAACGGGTACAATGCACTAAATGGGTACATTTTTTCTTTGAAATGTGTAATGAGCCCAGAAGAAGATATCTTACAATGTACATGGATGATCCTTATGGTTTAAGATTGAGAAATATAATGTTGTATGTTGTTGGATCCTTTAGTAACTTCTTTTCTACTAATAACCCAGTTACTAAGAGACAGAGCTTGTTTGACAATGCAATGCTTTCCCCTGCTTTTTTTTTTCTTTCTCAGCTCTATTAGTTAAAAGGAGCAGTTGTTAACATTCATATTGTTTTAAGAAAATTGCCTGAAATAGAAGTTACTCTCAGTAGGTTACGTGAAATGATTTTTTTGGAACAAATCATAATACCTTTAGGCAAAAGTGTGCACATGTCTCCAGTACGCTTTGATGAATGTTTGTGGAATGAGTTTAACTGATGCCTAGAAATCTTTTATACATTTCCCTGGATACTATGTACTGTCAGTTTCAGTTCTCTACCATGCTCATGAATACTGCTTTATGAAATCTCTTTTATGTTGCAATACATGTTAAAGTTTTGATGCATAATCTCCTGTGTATATTGACTTTTCAGAAACTATAGTATTCTATTCATCATACAAAGGAATTACATGAGAAAACCATATCACTCTCAACATTATCAGTATGTGCTTGACAATCAGTATAGTAAACACTCACAAACAATCACTCACAAGTCAAAAGGACAATCACTCACAGACAAACAAGCAAAACAAAACTCTCAACTATGTCAATGTAACTTATTAGCATTATTTCTGCAGACTCTGATAAGGGCCAAGATTCTTAAATATTCAAACCTGCATTTAAGGTATATGCAAATCGTGACTGCTTCCTGTCGATGGTGTTTTTGGATGGCAGCCAATTAGCGAGGCTGGAGACGACTACTTCCTCTTGCATTAGATGCTTGGAAATATTCGAATATGATATGGACCCTGGAAGTAATTGGTTGATACTTGGCGTCAAGTTGAAACTTCTCTGCTGTTCTTGACATGGGACATTTTCCTTCTGATACATTATAGATGGTACTGATTTAGACTTCACCACCTTCCACTGACTCAGATTTGTTACTGGATTTAGCACAGGATGTACGTACCGACTCCTATCTCGAACACTGCAATTTCCTTGAAACTTTTTCAGGTCTTCAATGAGAGGCCTACAATTATCGTTTCTTTCTGCAGACAGAGGAGCATTTATAATATCGTCTTGGGTAGAGCCGTTCTGAGAGTAGAACTGCTCCATAAACTCGAACTCATTATTCTTCCACTCATCGTCTTCTTCATCTTTGCTTTCCCAACTGTCTTCTTCATCGGTATCACCCGAATATTCATTATCATCATCCAAATCACTTTCCTCAAGTCTTACATCGTCCTCCTCATCGTAGCTACTACTGATATTCTGGTACCTATAATTGGCAGGGTATAATACCATTCCTGATCCTACCAAGTTCCCCTCATCACCATCATTCGACAAGGATTTCGTTAATTTCTCCATTACTTCTCCACTCCTTTCCCAAGTTTCAATTTCATTAGAAACCGGAAAACAATCAGCAATATCGTCATTTGGGATTGGCTCATACATCTTTACATTCAAGTTGAAACTCACTTTCTTCCTTATCTTAGAATTTAAGCTGTCTTTCGGCTTATCTCTGTACCAAGCGATGCAATGAAAACAAAATAAAAATTTTAAACGACGCACAACTTCAATTTTCATCTAAATCAATTTACTAGGTGTGTTTGTGTGTCGCAAATATCAGTGCTCATAAATATTTTATTGATATAAAAAAGTTAACTATTCTGCAGTGTTTTTTAAAGTAAATAAGATAGAGGAGGGTATTAAGATTTGTAGGAGCCATTAATAATCTTTTGAAACTTCGTTTTAATTCTATTCTTTATACATTGGATCTTACTTGATTGGGTCTTCTGCGATATTTGATGTAATGACCTCTGGTTGAAGAGACTCATATCTTCCCTTCCCCTGCTTATTCATTTAAAGTATAATTCAGTATTGGAATTAAAGACAACAAGTGATTAATAAATAAAAGAGCCAAGACTTGGCAGAGGGCTTACATGATCTTCGCATAAAATTCTAATGCTCGATTTTCGACGCTTTCTTCGCTTGTTGGAGTAACCAAAACAAGCAAGAAAACACCCCATTACAGGACTCTTCCAGGTTTTCTCTGATCCTCTCCCTTGAAAATGAGAAGAAAAATCTTTTCACTTATAGTATCTATAAATGTGTGTGTGTGTGTTTTTAAAGGGGGAGGGGAAATGAAGGTTTGAATGCAGTGGCTCCAAGAGTGTTTGAAAATAGAAACGTTGAGAGGTGAAAGTGTGAGTAATGATGATCAAAAGAGAGGTGGTTGTGCATGAGTTTAATTAAAGACAAAGCTATTCTACAGCTTTTGCTCTTTACAGCATAATGGCTCCACATTGCTTGACATGTATTTTTTATTAACATCCTGGTAGAAATTTTAAACTGATGATTAATTAAACATTATTAACATTGTGGTACAGTTTCTTTGTACCCTTTAATTCCATATTGTCATTTATATAATATTGTTAATTTTGAATTAAGAACAACAAAATGGTGCGAATTTGTTTCTTTTTTTTAGTACAAGATCTTTGGTGAGATGGCACAGTGGTAAGTGCCCAATCCGTGAACCGTGAGGTCACGGGTTCGATTCCTGCCGGGGGTTAAAAACCGGAAACAATCTCTCTACCTTTGTGTAGGGGCATGATTGCGTACATCCTACCCTCTCAGACCCTGCTCATCCGGGATATACTGAGTATGTTGTGTTGTGTGTTTTTTATCTTTGGTGAGATGGGATAAATCGTACATGTTTCGAATCATATATATAATCAACATTAAAATATATTATCCTATATGAACTAGATTTTTTTTTTTTTTTTGAAAATTGTCAAAGTGGTCACGGTGAATTTACTCATTCATGAATTGTACGAGGTACAAAAAACGTACAAAGGGGATTTCTTCATTCAAGAAAATTCATTATCTAACCGAAAGGCCGCATGTTGCCCCCGGATGTTTAGACAATAAAACTTTCAAGTCTGAAAGGAAGAACCCCACCAAAGAAAGGTCTCGTTAAAAACCCCACAAGAGCAAAACTCTAAAGGAAAAATCTCAAGGGGGAAAAGAGTGCCCTCAAAATACAAAAATATCATTTTACAACTTGCTACTAAAATAGGCCTAACTACTTTATGTGAGTTCCCATTGCCATCAGTTGTTAGCCGCATACTTGCTTCCTTCTCCTCTTCCTCATGGTTGCTCCATTACTTCATTTAGAAATTCAAATTCGAGTCTTTTATATTGCTATAGAACCTGCAGGTCACCCAACCAAACCCGACAAAAAAGAAATTAGTCTATGAATCGCTACAAAGGTCATAATATTAAATATATTCAAACTTATATGAATTTTTATAAAAGTGGTTCAATTCTAATCAAAGGGGGTGCCTTTGGTTAGACATGTAAATCAAAGATCAATAAATTTAAATAAAATAAAATTGTATTTCAAAACTCTATATTTATAAAAATTATTAATTACGAATATGACATAACAATAAATATCAATTATGATTCAAATCGTCAAAAAAATAATAACAAAATTATTCCAAAATTGGTTCAAAAAGCCATCGATATTTATGACACACCCTCGAAGGCACGAAAAACCATATAAGAATGGTACAAAATAAAAGCTCCTCTTTTATGGCTAGTTTCCTTATTTACTACCTCATCAAGTAACCGCTTGATTTGAAAATCCACCATTCACGCCATTTACAATATTATTCTTTAACACGACAAACAGATAAGAAAAGAGTTACAACTTTATATATTACCCTACATAAATTAGATTGACATCCATTGATAACACCATCTATATATGCAGAAATGGAGCATCTGTCTTCTATTCGTAAACTCTAATACAATATTAGAACTCACAAAATCTAATTAGTGAAGGGACACATGCAAGTCCCTTCATATTACTTTAGTACATCGAAGAGCTGGAACACAAGTCGTCTTCTTTTTGCCCTTTTCTCCTTCAGAAAATTCCTTTGCTAATAGGATTTTAGCCGAGTAATTGATGAGGTACTTGTCAAGACTGAACGGGAGACCATGCATTGATCGCTTTGTTCTTGTTGACGAACCCTTGCTAAAATGCTAAAATCATCTTCCATTTACTTGCAATTTATCCTGTTTCTCGCTAATACAATCAACTAACAAATTTTTTGTTCTCTTTAAAGATATATTATCCTAAAAATTTAACAATCTCATATTGAGTTTTTGAATTTGTAAGATAATATATCTAAAATGGAAACAAAAATTATATTATTTGATTGCATTAGCAGAGAAGCAGATAAAATATAAGTATTCAAAGATAATTTTAACAAATATATCATACAAAATTAATTTCATCATAAATAGGTTATATTCGTCATAAAATCAGGATTCCACTTATTCATAGAAATAAACCTACCGTGGACTCACTCAATAGGTTGAACGGATTTGAAAACACAAGTAACATTATGTTTTACAAATCTCGTTCCCTGTGTTGACAAGTAACATGAATCTCGTTCACTATGTTGACAAAATAAAAATTTGACTTGGTATAATAGCAAGACCATAAAACATTATGATGAAAATGGGACAAGAAAAGGAGATAGCGAGGACATGAACTATCAAATGTAGAAAGTCGGAAGAAACGTGAAGAAGAACTCAGTTTTGGGAAAAGATTACTTTGGTAAAGGGTAAGGGCTGGGGTTTCAGATTTGTGTTTTGGTCCGGTTATACGTGACATTTTCGGACTGCCATGCATGCAATATGTGAGTTTGTTTTGGTTGGGAAATTTTGAATTACAAGTAAGAATAATGGCAAACAAGAGCTGGGAGATCGCAGGGTATTTAAAGGCAGGGACTGGGAAGTAGTTAGGATTGCATGCAATGGGCCGGTAATTAACACGTAGCTTTAACGCATGTAATACATGTATCTAATTCCTTGAGGTTAGACCAAGTGCCAGTTTTGTGGGATTTTTCTTAGATAACGCTAAATATAGTCCGGTCCTAAATTAAATTGGGTTTTTTTCAAACATATCTACATTACAGATAATTTTTTCAAAAATAGATTTTGCAACCGGAAATGACCTAGTTTGCAATCTGCAATATCTGCACCCTGGTATGCAAGGTCTGTGGTCATCAACTATTTTTGAAAATACTTTCAAAAAATTGATTATTTTTGTGATTATCCCATGGATAAATTTTGCATTTAATACATTAATCTTACACAAAACTCATGATTATTTATCATTTGGGATGTTTTTATTGGTGTAAACTATCTCATCAGGTTCCTTTAATATACTTATATTATTTAAATAAAAGATATATCTTCTTGAAAAGTTTTTATTCTTGAAAATATTATTTAGATATTAATTGATCTGAAAATATTTTTATACATGTGTAAAAAACGGTTGTTGTTTAGTTTTTAACATTTTTAATTAAAGTTGTAGTTTGCTTCATTTCTACTGTAAAACCTTATTCCCAAGTAGTATTATTGATAACAATATTCTTATAAATTTATAATTTTCGTGAAAGATACTTTGAAACAAGTCATTTTCGAGAAAAATTTTAAAAAAATTTGCATTTTAGTGAAAAAACTAAAAGACTAAGAGCATCTCCAACCATACAAACTCCTTAGTTAAAAGTGTGTTAAACATGCCTTAAATAAAAATTTTAGAGATTGTGTAAAAAAAATTCATCTCCAACGGAACATTACTGTTATCTAAAATTTTAGATAATCTGATTATATTGGCTATATTTGTCGAACCTCTAGAGACGTAATGAAACTCCACATCATCAATTACTATATTAAAATAATAAAATTCCATTTTTAACAACATTAAATAATAAAAACATGTTATTTTTAAAATATAACTAATCATATAGCTAACTCCATTGGAGTATAACACCTTACAGGTTCACTACAAGAAATCCAAAATTTACCAACGAAAGTTGCCAACGGATATCTGTTCGTTGATAATTGCTAACGGATTGGT
Source organism: Saposhnikovia divaricata (assembly GCA_036435485.1). Lineage (NCBI taxonomy): Eukaryota > Viridiplantae > Streptophyta > Magnoliopsida > Apiales > Apiaceae > Saposhnikovia > Saposhnikovia divaricata. Next base: position 23,230,535 of record JAZHRN010000131.1, read on the forward strand.
AACCCATTGAAAAAGCAATGATATAATAACAGGCCGCCAACGGATCACCAACAGATATTTACCAACGGAATAATTCGTTGGAAAAAAGAAGCGCCAAATTTCCCCGCCCAAACTTACCAATGAATATGGCAATGACCTTACAACAGATTATTGCCAACGAAGTTGTAACGAAATAACAACGGTCTACCAGGGAATTACCAACGCACTGCTAACAGAAATTTCTGTCGGTGGTTCTGTTGTAATTTTGTTGGCAAATCGTTGGCAATTCGTTGTAAATGCCTTTGCTAATTTTCCGTTACTAAAATCTTGCAATTTTAAATTGGTTATATTTATTTCGTTACTAACCCGTTATAATTTTATATCGGTTAAATTAAATTCTGTTACTAAATCCTTGGTAGGGTCTGCCTTTACAGATAATGCCAACCACCTTTTGTAAACTCATTACTCATTGCTCTCATTACTCATTGCTCATCATTTCAGATCTACTTTTCTCCCGAGCATTTCTTTTCATCTGTTTTTTCTTCTCTCCTGCAAGAAGCTTAGCGAGACTTCTCTTAATCCAATTTCGTTTACTAATTATAAGGTTAGTTATATTTTATAATCAAATTTGTGTTCTAATGTTTAACTGTTAATTTAAGCATTCTTTTATTATTGCTATCTAGTTATTTTATGTGTAAAAAAATTGCAATGATGTTCTTAATTCATATTAATTATTTAGCTAAAATTCAATTCTTTTTTCATACATGTATCGTTGATGTTATTGTTAGTTTTTCACCTTGTGTTTTGCATGTGCAGTGTGTAATTCATTTTGTAGTTTTTTTGTTAAATAATTTTTATTCAACAACTTTGGATCTTGGATGTGGAAATTAAGGGACTCATTTTACTTTAATATTGCAACACATGACACACATAACAATGATGAGAATGAGACATGCATAATCGAACTTGTTTCCATCTTTTTCGGTGACAAAATCGAACTGCTCAACTAGTGGCTTTTGTAGTTAGTAGCTTTTAACATTATTTAATTATATTATTAATTAGTTGGTTCCTATCTTTGTTTAATTGTGGACAATAAAAATTTTAATTGTATATATTTTAATTTGTTTTAGGTTATTACAAAGTTCAATATCATGAATAACAATGATCGAGCTTGGATGTATCAAAGACTGGATAGTCAAGGATGCTTAAATCCGGCATTTTTAAATGGGTTGGAAAATTTTATGCAGTACGTTATATCTCGACCTTCGTCCATGAATGGGACAAACATTCAGTGTCCATGTTTCATGTGCGAGAATGGTAGATTCTGGAATGCAGAGACAGTGAAAGTGCATTTAATGAAAAAAGGATTTATTAGAGATTATTATGTGTGGGATCGACATGGAGAGCCATATGTTGGTAGACAAAGTGGAGAACAATCCTTTACTCAAGGGAGAAGAGATGATGACAACCTAATGTACAACATGGTGATGGATGCTGCTGGTCCAAATTTTGATCCAGAGACGCCAAATGCAGAAGCACAGAAGTTGTATAATATTTTAAAATCGTCTGAGAGATAGTTATATGAAGGTTGTGAAACATCTCAGTTGTCTGCCATGGCTCAGATGTTGAGTTTGAAATCTGACCATCATTGGTCTGAGACATGTTATGATTAAACCTCACATTTCTTCAAAGGCATCTTACCTCCAGATAATGCATTTTTTGATAGTTTTTACAGTACAAAAAAGTACATGGAAGAATTGGGGCTTCCTTCACAGCAAATTGATTGTTGTATTAATGGGTGTATGATATATTAGGGTGAAGATGTTAACATGGAGTCATGTAAGTTTTGTTCACATGCAAGATACAAATCAAGACTTAACAGATCCCGGAAGGAAAAAAAGAAAGTTCCTTTTAAAAGGATGATCTATTTTCCATTGGCACCGAGATTACAAAGGTTGTATGCTTCACCTACGACTGCAGCTCATATGAGATGGCATGCCGAACATTATCAAGAAGAAGGTGTGATGCGTCATTGTTCAGACTCAGAGGAGTGGAAACAATTTGATAGAGCACATCCCACATTTTCTTCAGAGCCGAGAAATGTTAGATTGGGACTTTCTGCTGATGGGTTTCAACCATTTAGTGGAACAGGTAGACAATATTCTTCTTGGCCAATTATAGTGACTCCTTATAATTTGCCTCCGTGGATGTGTTCAAAAGAACAGTACTTGTTTCTGTCTGTACTTGTGCCTGGACCTAAAAATCCAAAACAGAAGATAGATGTTTTTCTTCAACCATTGATTGCTGAGTTAAAAATGTTGTGGGAAGATGGCGTGGAGACTTGGGATAATTCTTTGAAACAAAATTTTCGTATGCGAGCAGCATTGATGTGGACTATCAGTGACTTCCCGGCTTATTCAATGTTGTCTGGATGGAAAACTGCTGGTCATTTAGCTTGTCCTCATTGTGCTCATGATCATGATGCTTATAATCTTTCACATGGTGGAAAACCTACATGGTTTGATAATCATCGAAAGTTTTTACCTGCCAATCTTCCATTTCGCAAGAATAAGAACTGGTTTACCAAAGGAAAGACAGTTACCGAATTTCAAAAAGAAGTCTGAAACTCAAAAAAATAATCGTTGTAGCGGGGTTGATGGTCGTCCTTCAACACATACAAGCGGTTCTGCTTCTCATAGGACTGTTGCAGTTCGTTTGGTAAGCTTGTCCATGTAATTTCGGTAGAAATTTTCAGCTAATTTATTAACTTGGATACTGTGTTGTGCTCTAAAATCTGAATATATATGTTTTGAAAAATATTAAGTTGAAACGTAAACCAACTGCTGATTTGGTGTTTCGTGTGTGTCACATGAGACATTTGAAAAACAAGAAGGATCCAATTGGATTATATGATGAAGATTACGAGGATTACGAGAATGATGAGGGTGATGAGAATCAGGAGAATTTGAGTGGCAGAAATTTATGGGTTGACAAAAAGAGCCAACAAACTTATGTGAGCATTACTTTATATTTTTCTGAATGTGCTGCATGCTCTTAAATTAACCTGCTCAGTTCTACATCACATTGTGTCAATCCTACTTTCATAATAATTATTGCCAATTTCAAGTAATTCGTTTTGCTTTCCTGATTAGTTTGTGATTGTGTTCTTGAAAATTTTGTGGTGTCTTCTGGTCTAGTAAATGGTTGACATTGATTTTGAGTAAGCAGCACATATGTGAAATGTTGTTCTTGGTTAATTGTTAATTATTATTGTATGCAGAAAGCATTTGTAAAGCTTCGTGAGCAGTGTGAGAAAAGTGGGCAGCCCGTGGATAGGAATGCTTTGTTTCTGGAAGCGGTTGGAGGGGCTGACAAAAGAAAAAGGGTGTATGGACTTGGTTCATCACAAAGCCTTTTCTATCGTTCTGAGGTAATGCCATGCACTTCATCCTTCGCCAATGAAGAAAATCAAAAGTTGCAGGAAGAACTGAAAGAGATGAAGGATCGGGTGAAAGCAATGGAAAGTCAACTAGCCATGATTATTGAGGCTAATTCAGTCCGACACACTCAGCCCGCTACTAATGATTCAGATAGTGAGAACAGCGACAATGAGTAATTAAGTTAGTATGTTAATGTTGCACTTTTATTATGACATTGTGAGTAGTGAAGTATGGTTTAGCTAAACTAAGTTGTATTGCTAGTCAAAGACTGCCAAGTATGTATGGCTATTTTGGATATGATGTGTGCCTGCCAAGTATGGCTATTTTGGATATGATGTGTGCCAAGTATGGCTATTGTGGTTTTGATGTTTAATTCTACTATTTTATAGGACTAGAGTGATGTTGTGACTTTGAAATGTCCTATTTAATGAAATGCTGGCTATTATTTAAGATATTGTCATCGTTTGGATTTTATTATTACGTTTAAATTAATGTATAGGTTTGAGAAAAAAAAAAGAAATTTGTTTATACCAACAAATACTGCCTGCAAAAAAATGATAAACTTACCAACGGATTATTCCATGAAGACTTTGTTGCTACTTATAAACTTACCAACGGATTATTCCGTGAGCAACATATAATCCGTTGCGAAATTGTTGCAAAGTATTACCAACGATAATTGCGTTAGGAATATTGCCAACGGAAGTTCGTTGGGAAAGTGTTGCTGCCAAATACCAACCGAATATTCCGTCACCATATTGGCCAATTCTAAAACAGGTGCTCTATTAGTAGTTTGTAGGTATTCCGTTGGTAAATTTAGTAACGAAATATAAATCCGTTGCCAATGACTTCCCGACGACAGTTATCTCAACCATTATGTTTCATTGGCATTCCGTTGGCAAATACAGTTACCAACGGATTGGCTTAACTTGCCAACGGATTTTTCCGTTGTCAAAACTCAAATTTATTGTAGTGGTTTAACAAATATATTACAGGTTCAGCAAATATTTATTTAGCCAATAAATTTTAGATAATCCCATTGGAGATGCTCTAACTGAAGGTAATTATCAATTTTTAAAATTTTGAGATAGCTACTAGCCTACTACTTCACATGATTTCTGGTCTAAAAGCCAATGGATAGCATGGAATTAAAATTCAATTTTGTATATTCAAATTATATAATTCAGAATTAAAACAATCCGACTCGAATCGATATAACCAAATCTAATAATTATCGAAAGTCCATTTGATATGGTTAAAAAATGATCAAACTTGAGAATTTAACTAAAACTAATTCAAATTAAATATTCGATTTCAAATAGTTCCAATCTAAGATAAGAAAATTTGAAATAATTTGGAATCAAATTTAAGTCAACATTCATCTAATTTTTATCTGAATTTATCCAAACAAATTCAATTAAAATTGAAACTACTCAAATTATCAAAACTTAAACTAGATCTAAATCGAATTAAATAAAAATAATTACTAAACTTAATGATTATGTTTTATAAATTTTGATTATTATTCAGATACAATGATTATTTTATTGCTAATCAATTATCTTACTTATAAAAAATGTAAAACTAAATTATTTTCATATTTTTACCAATCTAAATACTATGAAAGTTAAGAGAAAATGCCGTAAATATCCACCTACCAAAACAGATGGCCCGAAATACTGATTGGCGTGGGGATGGCCCTATCTACCAACGGGTCACGCATCTTGTAGATACGTGTCCCAGGATACGCATTCCGAGAATGCGTACCACAGGTCATGCATCTGCAAGATGCGTGATGACGTCAGATGACGTCATCACCTCAGAAAACGTTTCTCAGCTTTGGCGACCAAAAATCGCCCAAAAAATTGCCCAACTCCGTTCTTGACAATCCGGCAAGCTCCACAAACACTGAGAACATCAAAATGATTCCCACAATTTCCTCTTCATTTTACCATATCTAATTGTTGATTTCTGGCCCCGCAGGGGCGTACACGAGCAAATCGGAAAAAGAAATCGGACATAAAGCTCGATTTGGGTCTTTTTAATCCGGCGAAATAAATAAAAAACGACGATTACAGGGTTGTAGAGGATGAAGAGGCGATCAATTTGGTATATACTATGTTATTGATCGATGCCTAGAAAGAGTGTAAGATTGTGTCGAATTTTTGGCCGGAAAAAACAACGTCGACGGGGTTGGGGACGATGAACAGTGCCCCCCGTATACGCTATTGGCACTGGCGTGTCTCAGTAACACGCGAGTTGTAGTGGCGTGTCTTGATGACACGCGAGTGGTTGTAGCAGTGGTGATACATTAATCCCGCCAACACCAATAACGTATTTTTGTGATATGCTACCATCAGTGGCGTGACACAGGAAACGGTGCTGGTAGTGGCGTGTCCCGTGGGTATTTAGGGTCGTCCAAGGTGGCGGTGGATATTTTGGTTACACATATTTATTTTGTGGGTATTCTGGGCCTTCACCCGAAAGTTAATCCATGAGACGATGTAACTCTAAATTCTTGGTGATATAAAAATAAAAGATGGTTTTATCAGGATATAAATGAAGACATAGATATCAAATTGTTGATTTATATTTCTTCTGAGATATTTTCAAAATATGAAAATAAATATTTTTAAAATGTTAAATATGTAAAAACATACCATTATTATTCAAAATATAAAATATTAAATTTATCTAGCTTTTATCATTTAAAAAACTTACTACCGTCTAGATTGTTAAATATTTAATATGACCATATTAAAACTTAAATAAAAATAATGACTTTCACCCAAAATTGTAATGTAAAAGTAGAATTAAATTTATTTTTTGTGCTAAATTTGTTCATGAATATGAAAATTTAACTTTATTAATAAATTTATTGTTAGGTCCAAAATAGTTTGTAGAAGGGGGGTTGAAGACAAACTATACCGTTTTATCGAAATTGTTCTTTGGGTGTTTATTAATTTTTAAACAATTCGATGCGGAATAAAACGAAGCCAATATTCAAGTTAAATATAAAATTATATTAAACTTGGAGGGGTGTGTCTAAATACACGGTACAAATTACAAGGTTTGATGACCAAACTAATTATTACAAATTCTATAAAAAATTCGACATGAATTTTTCAATATTTGTAACAAAAAGATCGAATGCTAAAAAGTTATTCGAGAGATAAGTTCTAAGGAACTTAATCCGCTAAATAGTTCTAATAGTACAAGTAAACTATTTCTAGTGGTTAAGATTTAACGATACAAGCTAGAAATAATTTACATGGATTTAATCAAGCTCAAGGAACTCTTTCTCTTGATCTCTTTTCTCTCCCGGGTCTGTCTTGTTTTTGGAGAGGTAGTGAAGTTGTGTATTTGTGTTGAAGGCGGTTGGCTCTTATAATATCTTCTGCCTCTTCATAACACTTAAACACACTATCCATAGACTAGAGAAAGACTTGCAGACTTTCCATAGACTGTCAAATGGATTGCAGACTTTCCATAGACTATCGGTGTGACTATTTGTTGTATTGTAGACTGTCGGTATGACTATCAAGCTTGACAGACTACCCACCTCCTTTGTAGACTATCGGAATGACTATCCTGATAGTCTTTAGTATATGAATTTCTGGCAGACTACCAAGAAAACTATCTCCTTAGCAGACTATCAGCTTTTGCCTTGCAGACTATCAGCCATTACCTTGTAGACTATCTCCCAGACTACTTTTAAATAGTCTTTTAACATTAAATCATAGTCTAAAATACTTCTAATAGTCTTTAGCAAGTTATATTAATTCTAAATTAATTAATTCAATAATTAACTTAATAAATAAATTAATTCTTGAAGATTTAATTTATTAATTAAGTTAACTAAATATTTTAAATTAATTAAGAGTGAATTAACATAATTCATTTAATAATCTAACCTTCACTTCAAACCACTGAAATAAATAAAGAACCTCCACTGAATATTTGTTGACGCTCAATGCACAGTCTGGTTCATGAACGACTAACTTCAATTTCTGTTCTTCATTTTGACTTTAAGCTGTGGTTCTTTTTCTCTAATTAATTTCTGATTTAATTAATCTGTTGATTAATTTAAAGAATAAATTAATTCTGATTGAATTAATTTACAAAATAAATTAGCCAACTTATTAAATTAATTAAAGAAGAATTAATATGAAGTCCTTTGATAATTATATTAATTCTAACTTAATTAATCTTTTAATTAATTTAAAGAATAAATTAATTCTGATAGAATTAATTTATCAAATAAATCAACCAAATGAATTAATCAATTAAGAGAGAATTAATACACATCCTTGATAGCATAACCCTTGTGATCTTCTATGTCTTGATAAATCTGATCCTCCACAAAGGTTATTCCTCAGCCAATCTTGATAGCAAAATCCTTGTGGTTAATAAATCTGACACTACTGTTTCTGCCACAATGATTTTCCCTTATACATGTCTTCATAGCTTGAACCACTGAAGTTAATGACGAACTACCACTGCTTAATGTTGACACTCGATGCACGGTCTGGTTCATGAGTGACTAACCGCAATGACTATTCTTCATATATTAACTTTAAAGATGTGGTTCCTTTTCTTCACCCTTTATTCAAACCTTTATAATCTGTATTCTGTCATAGTAGAAACCTCTTGTCACTATAAATTGATTCCACTGTCTTGATTACTCCACTGACGCTTGATCAACTGAATGAACTTCTTCAAGTGTAGTATACCTCAAAACGGTAGATTGACTTTGTCTTCTTTCTCTTGACAGTTATGCATTTGAGATCCCTGTGACAGTACACGTACTATTTACTATTACATTCTTGTTTAAGTTGAGTTGAATCCTCGATGTTTACAAATAGGGTAAACATATGACTTTCAATCTCCCCCTATTTGTTTGTTATACAATAACATACAAATCCTAGAGGATAACTCAACTACACACAAGAAGAAGATAAAGCATTAAAGAACTATAGTAAATAATACATAGAAAAAAAAAATTCTGGTTCAGATGTAACATTTCCAGAATCTCAGTAGATGAAATGATAGATGATTATGATTGTTCCTCTAGCACTGAACTGATCTTCATAAAGTAACTCATCTTCATTTCTCGACATATCTGCCTAATAACCCTTTACATCTTACATTGACCATTTATCAGCAGATACTGGAATTCCTTCAGTGGTAATGAATATGACTTGTCAACCACCTACTGAAGAATTCTGCTTTGTCGTTTTATACTTCTCTCCTTCCTTATGTCTCCCTACCTAAGGTGATATGTCTCCTCCTTATAATGGTGAATACTGTTTCACTCCCCCTAACAAGGTGAATACTGATTACTCCCCCTGACAAGGTGAATGCCTTTTCATATCTCTCACCCTTCCTAAGGTTTATACTATATGTTAGATAGAAAATCTCCCTCTTACTAAGGTAAGCTTGTTCTTGAATATCTCTCCATCTTAGTTGAGGTAAAGATAAACTTCTTCTTGAATGATCTCCCCCTTAGTTGAGTATATCTTACTAAGGTAAGATTTGAGTATATCTTCTTCAATATATCTCTCCCCCTTAGTTGAGGAATCCTCCAAACATCCAATTATAGCAAACATCCAATTAAAAATTAGATTATACCAAAAATTTCAATTATAACTCACCTCTTACCTTTAGTACAATAGATTCTTCATACATATACCATTGTCTGTTGCAATAAAGAAGCTTTGCTTGTGTTGAAGGATATTTCATGAAGACTTCCAGAATAGAAGTATGTAAACTGATCAACTTTGCCCTTTAGATATTATAGAATGGCCTCACTATTGATCATCCTGTCAACCAAATCTCCCGAAAATTTCCTTATATCTCCCAACTTTTGTAAGTGAACCTTGTTTGGGGAATAGGGAATGTGATTTGGTGTTTATCTTTCTTCCTCACTGTGAGTGTGTGATTCTGTTTCGTGTACCTGATAAGTGTTTAACTCATCTCTCCACTCATATCACTTAAATGAGTGATCTCTTCTCTCATCTCTCAAGTGTTTACACTCATGCTCACTAGTGTATCACTCTTATCTCTCATAACTCCAACATCCATGTGTACCTGCAAGGAAAATTCACCATAGCCCCTTCTAGAGAGGTCACTGGTGGTGCAATGGGGTTTCTCAAATCCCCAAATCCTCGTTGGACTCGTCAGACGAATCTGAGTCATAATCTACAAGTTGATAAAATTTTCCCTTTTTGTGGGTTTCAGAATTGAATTCTGAGAAGGTAAACAATGAAATCAAAACTTAGAATTAAAATCATGTTTCCTTCTAATGTCGGTGAAGACATCTCCTTGTTTAACTCATCAGGTGAATCTAAATCATAGTCAACAAGTTGTCAGTCTGCACCTATGTCGGACCCGTTACCCGCAGGATCCAGAGATGTTCCCTCTGGGGAGTTAGATAATGATCTTGTTGAATTTTGCATTGAGATCAATACCTTCTCTCGAGGTCTGGGAAGACTCTTGGTTCATTGAAGAACCTTGAACTTATAATCCTAACCGTAATATGGTTGGAGTACAAGTTTCCGTCAATTCATCCTTAGTGTGTGCAATCTCACTTTGTGCATAGGAAGTATTTTAGTTTGTGTATGAAGTAGTGACTTACCAACAGATGCCCTGGCTGACAGGCGAATTTCAATAGACTCATCTTGTTGAGAGAATGAATTCAGAGACTGTTTTAGTGCCATTTTCAGATCTGCATCCTTTTGGGAGAATGCAGGCGAGCTTACAGATACCTCAAGTTGTATATATCTATTCTCCTTGAGAGGTAGAGCTGTGGGTTTACTATACCTCACATCCTTATTTGCTGTAACAAGTACAGTTACTCCTTTATTGACCTCTAGTCTAATAGGTTACTTCCACTTTAGGGGTAAGTTAAGATGTGTTTAGATTTGGATTTATAGTCCGGGATAGAAGTTGTTGGGTTTACAACCTCATGACTTTCAGTTGTGAGAAAACTTCCACTAGGAGCTGAACCTGCATCATATAGCAGTAAAGCAACATAGAGATATAATGCATTTACAACATACTAGAATATTGAGTGAAAACATATGCATTATATCATTTGAGAGAAATGATGTACAGTTGTGACTTCAAAAAGTTTTACAATATAAACAATCACAACTGTAGAAAGATTGAGTTTTCTTTTAAGAACTGTTAATGTGCAAGAGTCTATATTTTTGCATAAAACAATGTATTATCATGTCTTTTAATGAAAACTAGGTCGTTTTATTTTTAAAAGACACAAACTCTTGACTTTGCAGTAATTAAGAAAGAAAGAATTTCTTTAAGTGCTTATAATGTGTAGAGAACTTTAACACAAAAGTTAATGAAAAGACTCATACAAGAACTAAATGTCGTTTAGGTAACAAAGATTACCGAGTACATAAGTACAGATAACCAATGTTCCTCCCTTGGCGCTGCATTACTTAGCACAACATAAACTAAGTAATTGACTGATGGATGCAAAACATTCTAAGAACTATCATATATACAAAGTGGTGTAAAACCTGAATTAGAGAATTTTAATTTTGAAAAACTCTCACCACTCTATAATATGATAGGAGACATAGTGTTTCATTAAGTCTCACTCACTTAGAAAGTTGAACATCTAAATATATACTAACACTAATGATTTATAGATAAGCAACATTTACTTAGAATAAATCCTAAGTAATATCATCAGAGCTAATATATAAATCTCAATTAGTTTACAATAAAGTATTCGAGCAACCAACAACTGTTACTAGCAAATATTTTACTATTTGATACCAATTGTTAGTATTTGTCAAACACTTTAAAATGCAAGTAATTGTATTTGTAATTACTATCAAAATTAAATTATGAGCAAATAAAACATATAATTGCTTCAAATCATAATTTAACTAAGATAGAAATAATCATTGTTAAATACTAAATATTCAATGATGCCAATTGTTAGATAAATTCAATTCAATGAAGATTGAATTATTACATTGAATACCAATTGACCTAATGAATATTAGCATCTAACTACTTATGACTATCATTCACTGACATTCATAAGTACGAGGAACTGGTTGACAAGAATTGTATAAGTTCTTTAGATGTAACATTTCAAACTTATGACTTCAAGGCAACTCCTCGTAACAATTGTTAACTCCTAACAACTGCTTGTATTAGACAAACTTGGTTCAATAAATAAGACTCGATTACCAAAGTTGTCTTGTCTGCAATCTTAGAAAAAATATTGTAAGTCCAATACACCTTGATCCATTGTATATACCATTTATTATCAAAGTGATTAGAATTTACAAATAAGCATAAAAATTATTCGAAGTAAAAGAACTATGGTCTCTTTAGTTATGTCAATATCCATAGTTCTACTTAGAGAATTTTCATACTATGTATAGTAGTAAGAGTAAATTGTAAAAGATATAACAATGATTACTTAGAGGAGTTCTAAACAATTTCACTCATACTAATACATCTCACAATTAGTTAGTAAATAGTTTTCTAACTAAATATCATTATCTGATATAAGTCAAAACTTCAATACAACCAATTGTTAGAACCATGATATTAATTATAGTGAATTTCTGAAAATGGAGCATTGATAAATTCACTAGAATTAACATCTCACAACTAATTGAAGACCAAGATAGATAGGTCCAAATTAGTTATGATTCAGATATATTTTGATATATGAGGCACAGAGCAAATACTGAATTGAATTACTTCAGGTTTAATAACTCATATTAATCAAAATAAATAATTAAATAAATAAACACTAAATCTCTATGAGTTAGATTTTAGCATTTAAGTATTTAAATTATCCTTAAATAATTACCACTGAAATATATTGCAATTATACACATGGAAATCATTTAACAGATAATTCTTAGCGTGAGGTCTGGATCTAAATAAGTTCACAAGTCCTTTCAATACGGACAATTGAATACTTATGAACTCATTTATGAATTGCTTATAATGAATTCATAAGTCCTTTCAATACTGACAATTGAATACTTGTAAACTCATTTAAGAATTACTTATAGTAAAATCACAAGTCCTTTCAATACGAATAATTGACTACTTGTGATTTTCCTTAAGAATTACTTAACAGATGGGATTTATAAATCATATAGCATTACTAAAATCCCAAGTTTACAAACCAATATTGAAAAACTAATTTCATCAAGTGATTTAGCAAACATGTCTGCAAGTTAATCTTAATTAAAGACATGCACTCGAAATAATTGATACCTTATGCAAGATGCTTAATCCTTGGGTGTTCCATAGAGTTGTTGGAGATGAATTTTATTCCTTATATTCTCATGCTTTAGTACAACTCATTTGATCTGTCTCTATGCAGCAAAACATGTCAGAACTGATGTCTCTAGGGTACCATCTACGCAAATTTGGGTACAACTTAAGACATCTGAAAATCAATTATAATAACTACAAGAATAGATTCTCTAGGTTCCACGTGGGATGATAAGTGGATTTTATATCCACTTGTAGCGTTCCATATCGGCTTAAATTGATTCACTTGGCCTCAAGTTTGTCACATTTTTTATGTGTTTTTTGTAGTTGTGCAGGATTGTAACTATCGGTTAGGGTTGGTGATTTCCATTGATTTTGGAGTGGATTCTTAGCTTGGAATGAAGCAAGGAGTGATTTCCTATGTAATCATGGAGTTTCATGTGACTTGGGATTGAAGAAGGCAGCTATTGCAAAAGAAAAGGAGGAATCGGAGCTTAAACGAAGAAAACAAGCAAAAGAAGAAACGGGCAGATTTTAGCAGGGTAGACTGCGCCGTTGCAGGGTAGACTACGCCAGAAACAGAACAGAGCCGCGCAGAGTGCGCCCCTACAGCGCAGAGTGCGCCCGATAATCCTGGAAAATCCTGATTTTTATTCCTAGTTCGAATTAAATTGTATTTTTAGGAATTTTCTTGTTGGAAAAGATATCTAAGGCCTATATAAACATATTCTATCATTGTAAATTGTATCAACACTTCACATAACACAACTTAGAAACATAAGGGAGAAAAGCAGAGAAGGATTCACCAACGCTCGTGACAAGCAACGGAGATCCAGATCTACTTCATCTTTTGTATTCTTTTCTTAGGCGTACCTTGGATTCCAGTTTCCGGATTTGTTTTCTAAACTCATACTTTAGTACTATTATATTCATTCAGTCTTTGTTTTACATCATGTTTTCACTTGATCCCATGGTGACGAAAGTTCGATTATGAACTAATCGTTGTCATGGGATTCTAACGGATTTATCTATGTAGTTTAGTATCTTGATGCTTTAAAGATCTGTGTGTGATGTATATCTGATATCCTCATATGGTTATGCTTAAGTGATAGATGCGTAGCTAACATCTAATCTGTTAATCTCTTGTAAAGTGAAAGTGGATCTTGAGATTTAGAACTTGCCATGCTAGCATAGGTTCATGATTGTTTATCAACATGATTTGTAGCATAAATAGAAATATATTATATTGCCCTATATGATCAATATGGATAACTTGTTCCTCAACCGTTATGTTTTCAAATTCTATAGACATATAGGATCTAAGTATAATTGGTGTCTATTCATCTTCTATCTCTTTTGTGGATGTATGGGTAGTTTGGTATACGTATGCTGACAGGTAGCGTGTGCTTGTTTCGTGTTATTCGATCAGATATCATAACCATTGCATATAGTGATTAAAGGCGTCAGATCTAAGCAAAATATTTAATGAAGTTAGGATCCCATGTTTATTCTCATATAAGTAATTCGATTCAAATTCTCATTAGTTAAGTAATTCTTAGTTTGTTAAATTGCATCTTAGTTAAATTTAGTAAATCAAAACCCCAATTTGTTAATTGTCTTAGCAGTGAGTAAAAAACCATACATTGTTGCATAGGTACAATAACTGAATTAAAACCAAAACCAGATCTCTGTGGGAACGAACTTGACTTATATCTATATTACTTGTGACCACGTACGCTTGCATGATTTTGTATTAACAAGTTTTTGGCACCGCTGCCGGGGATCATCAGTGTTTTATTTTTAGTTTATGTGCTTGTCATCAGTAGTCGTTAGAATTCACTAACTCGGATTGTTTACTTACATATCTTGTTTGTTCGGTGTTTTTCAGGTACTTGAGCGTGTATGCGAACACGTTCTCAAACTCGTAAACTGGAAGACGTAGATCTTGTAGCAGATAAAATCGAAGAGGAACTTGAAACAACAGTAGAGATGGGTGATCGAGTAGCAGCAGATACTAAGGCTTTGAAGGACTATTCTCAGCCGAAGATCAATGACATCCAATCTAGCCTTGTCAGGCCAGCCATTGCAGCTAACACTTTCAAAATCTAGCCTGGCACGATTCAGATGGTTCAGAATTCAGTTCAGTTTGGGGGTGACGAAAGATCCTAACATGCACATCCGCAACTTCATTGAGATCTGTGACACTTTCAAGTTCAATGGTGTGTCGAAAGATGCTGTAAATTTGAGACTTTTCCCATTTTCTCTGAGGGATAAAGCTAAGGGCTGGTTACACTCCTTACCAGCTGGTTCTATTACGACATGGGAGGATCTTGCTCAAAAATTTCTCACCAAATTCTTTCCAATGGCTAAGACTGCAGCAATCAGGAATGCTCTTACTCAGTTTGCACAGCAGTTAGGTGAATCTTTGTGTGAAGCTTGGGAGCGCTACAAGGAGATGCTTAGAAAGTGTCCTCATCATGGTATGCCAGACTGGATGGTTATCAATTCTTTCTACAATGGGCTGGGACCACAGACGAGACCTATGTTAGATGTAGCTTCAGGCGGAGCTTTATGGGCAAAGAGTTACGAGGAGGCGTATGAGCTAATTGAGATTAGGGGTGCCCATGGGCTGGGTTGGGTCGGGTTTTGATCAAACGTTGACCCAACCCAATTAATTCGGTTTGATAAAAATTTAACCCATTAATTAAAAAAATATTATGTAACCCAACCCCGATCCAATCCAATTAGTTCGGTTTGGTTCGGGTTGGGTCGGGGCCGACTTAGGTTGAATAAGAAAAAATAATCCTACCAATAATACAATTATAAATTTCTGGACTAATAAATATAAAAAAAATGCCCTTGCAGACTTGCAGTAGTAGAGTACTACTGACTAGTACTAACTACTAACTAGTAAGTAGTAAGTAGTAACTATCAAGTACCAACTACTAAAGAGTAAAGAGTAGCACACCAAAATATTTTACCAAACTGAATAGTTCAAATGTTTTGATGACCAAAATATTACAATAAGCAGTAGTAATTCAGTCTTGCACACCAAAATAAAAGTTTTAGAAGATACAACTTCAACAAAAGTTCATATGGCATAATGCATATGACAGCAGGCAGCAACTAGTTAAATCACTCGTCGATATTAATGGTCTCCTCATTTGACATGGCATTGTTATTGGCCTTCTTTTCAGCATCTACAAAGTTTAGTAATAAAAGCCATGTTATTACAACATAATTGTACATATATCTAATTACACGAGTTAAACTTAACAGAGAATATAGCAAGTGACAGAACAGGAGACATTAATAGTGTGGGAATACCTTCTTCAAGGAATTTATAAAATTCAGCTTCATCTCCATGTTCCCTTGATTTAATACCCGCATAACCTTGTTTCAACCAACTTTGTGTGCATACCAGTGCTTCCAACATCTTTGGACTCAAAGAACTCCGAAATGAATCTAAAATATGGCCACTAGTGCTAAATGCTGATTCAGAAGCCACTGTAGACACAGGAATAGCAAGGACGTCTTTAGCCATCAAAGACAAATTTTTATACTTACCAGAATTTTCCTTCCACCAATCGAGGATATTGAATGAGGAGGTCATTGGATTAATTGGTTCATCTGCCAAGTATCTCTCAAGATCATTCTTTTTGTCGGTTACAAACAAATGTTTTTGTTGTAAATAATTATCCAACAATTTCCTTTTGTGCGTTTCTTTTCCCACGCAATTTGGTTGTGAATCGTTCCTGGTAAGCTAGTGAAACATGGATAAAAGCTAATTAACAACTCATGGAGAAGACTTCAAAATATTTCCAATGACTTCCATTGACAGATACAAATGAAATATGTTATATTAGCTGGTAGTTAGTCTTTCTGTTACTATGCACTAAAACAAATTTGAGGTCGTCCACTAGCAACAACATTGATCCTGCTAAACTGAAAGTTCCAGTGGAAGAAACAAGCAGGATCAGATATGGGCAAAAAAATTATGAAACAAATCGCGGAACATAAGAAAAAAAAATTAACGAAAATTCCTAAATCGAAACACTAATTTCTTAGCACAAATAGGAGGAACACTGTGTGCAATTATATATCAGATCAATCTTTCATATTAGCACCTTTCTATTTTATCTGTTCTGCAACTTAAAGACTTTTTTCTCTCCCTCCTGTATGATTATAAGTTCGCAAATTACAGAGTTAAATAGTTAGACACAAAGGTTAACACAACATAAAACTACTATTATACACATATACAAAACTCTATATACAATTAAAACTATACAAGTGTACAAGATTACAAATTTACAAGTAAATAATCGATAAAGAGAGAAAGAGATGTGTATATATATATATATATATATATATATATATATATATATATATACGAATTACGAAGGAGATGGGGAGAGAGAGAGAGAGAGAGAGAGAGAGAGAGAGACCTCGATTAATCGATGGAAATGGAAGATAGATTGTCGCCACTGGCCGCCGCTCGCTGCTCTCACTCGAACTCGAAGACTACTATCGATTTGTTTTGCTTTGCTAGGTTTAACTTCTACTACTGACTATCGGACTAAGGAGTAACTGAGTAAGGACTACGGATACAAGAGGCCCAGCCCATATGTATATTCCGGGTTGGGTTGGGTTAGATTAAAAATAAACCAAACCCTTAACCAACCCATTAAATTCGGGTTTGATAATAATTAACCCAATCAATTTTTGGTTTTATTTTTTTCGGTTTGGGTCGGCCGAATTCGGTTCGGGTAGGGTCGGTTATGTCGGGTTAACCCTACCCATGGGCACCCCTAATTGAGATGATGGCTGCTAATGATTATCAGAATCCAACCCAGAGACTAACTCAAGGCAAGGTAGCAGGTATTCTGGAAGTTGATGCAGCTACAGCTATTGCAGCTCAGTTGAAGGCTTTGACTATGAAGGTGGATTCTCTTACCAACTATGGAGTTCAGCAGGTTGCTAGTGTGTGTTAGCTTTGTGCGGGTGCACATGATACGAATCAGTGTGCTATCTCTTCTGAATCGGCACAGTTTGTGAGCAATTTTCAGTGACCTTCGCAACCAGCTCCAGCCACCTATCATCCGAACAACAGGAACCATCCTAATTTCAGCTTGAGTAATAATCAAGGTGCTCAACAACCACAGCAGCCTTATCAGCAGCAATATGGAGCAAGTCCATTCAATCAAGGCTATCAGCAGCAGTATGCTCCAAGGCAACAATTCCAACCTCCGGGATTTCAGCAACAACAGTCTCATGGGAATGTTGGTCAATCTTCGAATGAAAAATCTGAATTGGATGAATTGAGGTTGATGGTTAAAAGCCAGGTGGTTTCTTTAAATACCTTGGAGAATCAGATTGGCCAAATTGCAAGTGCCTTACTTAATAGGCCACAGGGAACTCTTCCTAGCGATACGAAGGCTAATCCAGGCAGAAGGGAAGGCAAGGAACAGGTGAAAGCAGTAACTTTGAGATCGGGAAAGGTTACATCATATCTAAAATCAGCAGCTAAGGAAGATGATGAAGTGCAAAATCAGCAAGTTGAAAAATCTGCAGTGCCAGAAATTGAAAAATCTGACTCGGTAGCTGATCAGCTAGATGGTGAAGTGGAAAAGAGCAAGGAACCTGTTGAAAAAGCTTCTCCGGAGCAATCTAAGAATAATCTGATCTATCCTCCTCCTCCATATCCTAAAAGACTTCAGAAGCAAAAGTTGGACAAGCAGTTTGCTAAGTTTCTAGAGGTGTTCAAGAAGTTGCAGATTAACATACCTTTTACGGAAGATCTTGAACAGATGCCGAGCTATGCCAAGTTCATGAAGGGTATTCTCTCTCGTAAGTTGAAGCTCGAGGAATTAGAGACCGTTGCTCTAACAGAAGAGTGCAGTGTTGTGCTGCAACAAAAGTTGCCTCCTAAACTTAAAGATCCGGGAAGTTTTACCATCCCGTGCACTATTGGTAACTTATCTTTCAACAAGTGTTTGTGTGACTTGGGAGCTAGCATCAATCTCATGCCCTTGTCGGTATTCATGCAACTTGTCTTCACATTCACATTTGATAGCGGGGTTCTTTCTTCGATGATATGCTTTGAATAAATCAATAATAATGCATAATCGATTAACCTGTTAAGCCCTACATTCACGAATGGATAAAAAGTTCTTGGTACCCAGATTTACTTGGGTCCAGATGGATTAGAGATATCTCTGTTTATAGAGGTAATCTACAGACTTGACATACATACAACATACAAACCATCACATATTTAAAACATGCAAACTATGACATGTAATGCATTAGTGGTAACAACAAACATAGCATTCATATAGCAATCAACCATCACACATTTAAAATGTGCAAACTATGACATGTAATGCTATTTAGAAAACCAGTTAACCTATATACATTAAAACCAGTTGGAATAGAAGAATTAATAAGTAATCACTAATTCTATCCAGTCCAATGATGTTATTATATACCAGCTAATAGTCTGTATTACCTAAGTAAGTTTTAGATACAACTTTGTGTTCTACAAACATCCTAGGTAATTAATCCATCTTTTAAACCTTTTTAAAACCTTAACAAACAATTCAGAATGAATAAACAAATCTGTTTTACTAGGGATCCTGAAACTAGATTAAGCAGAGGTCTTATATGCTTAAGATATAGCAATTAAGAATTAAAAGATAATGTCTAAGGAAAAGCTCTAACTCACAACTGCAATTAATTAAATTCAGCAAAAATTCATACACATATTAAGATCTTCTAACCAAAGATTTAACAATTAAAAACTAAGATCTTAACATGCTTTGAATATATGAGAATTACATATTACATTAGTTCAAAGAATTGATACCTGAGACATGTGAGGTGAATCATCTTCAGAGATTGCTATGAAAGATAGATATACAATATGCTCTTCTCATCATCTGATCCATCCCAACTCTTTCCTTTAGCAATAATTTCTGCCTTGATACTTCTATTTCATCTCATTTAATGAATCCCTATTCATCCTTGTCTGTCAGAATTCTGTACTGTGTTGCACACCTTGATAGTTACTTATCACATATATCTTTTCAAAAATGCAACTATCAAGTCTTGTTTCTTTCCACCATCTCAGTCTTGTAACAACCTCTTGAGTTGAACTGTATCCTGAAGAGTTTCTGCTTCGGAATAGATAGACCTGATCCCTGGATGTAGCATTAATACTATTTCTGAATTAGTAACTCTCTCTATCTGTTCTGAGGTTCCATCATTAATTTCTGACTGGGATGTTTGTAGTCTAGTCCATTCTCAAACCTCCTTGATTCCTTTCTTCTAAAATCTCTGTTGATTTCTTGAAAAATATTCTTTGGTACAAACCACTAGTGTTTTGGATTTAGCAATGGGGAAATCCACTAAGTGTTTGCATATCAATGAATCATTAGAGTTGACTAAATATCTTCAAGAAAAATTCCATCCACTAAAACCTCTTTTATTCCGGCTTCGGAAAAACCAATAAGTCATATGGAATATGACTTACAAAAACTTAGCAGGTAGAAATTATTCTCATTGGAATGTTGCATTTTCTTCAAAAGGTTCAAATCTTTGACGTCCGGAGGAATCTTCAACTAACAATCTGCTTAGAACCATTGGCTTAGAATAAATTCAAACTATTTAAAATTCAAAAACTTCAAGGACTTGATAATTTTTTAGAAATAAAAAATATGAAAGTAATTTCAAATTATTTAAAATTCGAAATTAGAGTCAAATTAATTAAGAATTAAAAAATCTCAAGAAATGAAAATTTTTGAGAGTTAAAGAATTCGAAAATAAATTCAAGTTAATTAAAATTCGAAAGTATCAAGAATTAAAAATTTTGAGAATTAAACAATTTGAAAATAAACTCAAGTTGTTTAAAAATCAAAATTTCCAAGAATTAATCATTTCAAGAATTAAAAAATTCGAATATAAGTTAAGATTATTTAACAATCAAAAATATCATAAAATGAAAATTTTTAAAGGTTAAACAATTCGAGAGTAAATTCAAGTTAGTTAACAATTGAAAATAAACTCATATTGTTTAAATATCAAAAATATCATAAATTGAGAATTTTTAAAGGTTAAAGAATTCGAAAATAAATTTAGATTATTTAAAATTCAAAAATCTCAAAACTGAAAATTTTGAAAGTTAAAGAATCCAAAAATAAGTTCAAATTATTTAAAGTTCAAAAATCTCAAGAATTGAATTTTTGAAAGTTAAAAAATTTGAAAATAAGAGGAGATGACTTTTTGGTGTAATACGGATTTGATTTCTGTATGGGTCAACAAACTCGAAAACCAATTGGTGGACAACAAAAATAAGGATCTTGATTTGTGCGTCAATCAAAAGGCCCAGATACCAATTGTTAGGTCCAAAATAGTTTGTAGAAGGGGGGGTTGAATACAAACTATACCGTTTTATCGATATTGTTCTTTGGGTGTTTATTAATTTTTAAACAATTCGATGCTGAATAAAACGAAGCCAATATTCAAGTTAAATATAAAATTATATTAAACTTGGAGGGCTGTGTCTAAATACACGGTAAAAATTACAAGGTTTGATGACCAAACTAATTATTACAAATTCTATAGAAAATTCGACATGAATTTTTCTATATTTGTAATAAAAAGATCGAATGCTATAAAAAGCTATTCGAGAGATAAGTTCTAGGGAACTTAATCCGCTAGATAGTTCCAATAGTACAAGTAAACTATTTCTAGTGGTTAAGATTTAACGATACAAGCTAGAAATAATTTACAGGGATTTAATCAAGCTCAAGGAACTCTTTCTCTTGATCTCTTTTCTCTCCCGGGTCTGTCTTGTTTTTGGAGAGGTAGTGGAGTTGTGCATCTGTGTTGAAGGCGGCTGGCTCTTATAATATCTTCTGCCTCTTCATAACACTTAAACAGACTATCCAGACTAGAGAAAGACTTGCAGACTTTCCATAGACTGTCAAATGGCTTGCAGACTTTCCACAGACTATCGGTGTGACTATCTGTTGTATTGTAGACTGTCGGTATGACTATCCAGCTTGACAGACTACCCACCTCCTTTGCAGAATATCGGAATGACTATCCTGATAGTCTTTAGTATATGAATTTCTGGCAGACTACCAAGCAAACTATCTCCTTAGCAGACTATTAGCTTTTGCCTTGCAGACTATCAGCCTTTACGTTGTAGACTATCTCCCAGACTACTTTTAAATAGTCTTTTAACATTAAATCATAGTCTAAAATACTTCTAATAGTCTTTAGCAAGTTATATTAATTCTAAATTAATTAATTCAATAATTAACTTAATAAAAGAATTAATTTATTAATTAAGTTAACTAAATATTTTAAATTAATTAAGAGAGAATTAACATAATTCATTTAATAATCTAACCTTCACTTCAAACCACTGAAATAAATAAAGAACCTCCACTGAATATTTGTTGACGCTCAATGCACGGTCTGGTTCATGAACGACTAACTTCAATTTCTGTTCTTCATTTTGACTTTAAGCTGTGGTTCTTTTTCTCTAATTAATTTCTGATTTAATTAATCTGTTGATTAATTTAAAGAATAAATTAATTCTGATTGAATTAATTTACAAAATAAATTAGCCAACTTATTAAATTAATTAAAGGAGAATTAATATGAAGTCCTTTGATAATTATATTAATTCTAACTTAATTAATCTTTTAATTAATATAAAGAATAAATTAATTATGATAGAATTAATTTATCAAATAAATCAACCAAATGAATTAATCAATTAAGAGAGAATTAATACACATCCTTGATAGCATAACCCTTGTGATCTTCTATGTCTTGATAAATCTGATCCTCCACAAAGGTTATTCCTCAGCCAATCTTGATAGCAAAATCCTTGTGGTTAATAAATCTGGCACTACTGTTTCTACCACAATGATTTTCCCTTATACATGTCTTCATAGCTTGAACCACTGAAGTTAATGACGAACTACCACTGCTTAATGTTGACACTCGATGCACGGTATGGTTCATGAGTGACTAACCGCAATGACTATTCTTCATATATTAACTTTAAAGATGTGGTTCCTTTTCTTCACCCTTTATTCAAACCTTTATAATCTGTATTCTGTCATAATAGAAACCTCTTATCACTATAAATTGATTCCACTGTCTTGATTACTCCACTGACGCTTGATCAACTGAATGAACTTCTTCAAGTGTAGTATACCTCAAAACGGTAGATTGACTTTGTCTTCTTTCTCTTGACAGTTATGCATTTGAGATCCCTCTGACAGTACATGTACTATTTACTATTACATTCTTGTTTAAGTTGAGTTGAATCCTCGATGTTTACAAATAGGGTAAACATATGACTTTCATTTATTATTTTTGAATACTTCACAAAAGTAGTTTGGAAAATTGAAAACATTAACTGTCCTTTGTAAAATTTTATTAAACAAGAGTAATAGAATACCTACATTTTTTATTTAAATAAAATATTTAGAATTAATTTAGTATAAATAAATTATTTTAACCCCTTTTAACTTGTTTTGCACTCAAATAAAATATTTAACTTGTTTTGCACTCAAATGAAATATACTTATTTATATAATCCAGCAAAATTAAGTCTGTTAAAAAAATAAGAATGTGCTCAACTTGTTTAGGAACAGATTGTTAAAACTTACAAAAATTATCTTCCTTGGATATCCAAAATGTAAGACAATGTCATTGTCAAATAACACAACCTATCACCTATGTCAAATGCAAATGTGTATAAATATTGTTTATCGAATAAGAAAACATCTATAAAAATACCATCATTAGAAGACCTTGAATATTATATTCTGCATTTAAAATATTATGAAATTTATTATTTTATATTTTAAAAATTATAGATATTTTATAAGTACAACATGTATAAATTTTAAATTTGCAAATGTATATTTTCCAAGCATGTGTTCTAAATTGACATATTTGCCAAGCTAACAAAATATACATGATATTTTGAATGAATTTGTAATTTTCATTGAACATACTTTATAATAGAACTTAACTCTGCTTATATTTAGCCACATAATTAAATAATACAATGTAATGATCTAATTTAATTCTTTTAAAAAAATTGCTTGATGTGAAATTATTAGATTACAAAATTTAGGATTGAACTTTTTCTAAATGATTCTCCTTACATTTTTATTTCAACCATTAATATATGATCATTATACTAATTAAATTGTATTTTTTATTATTAATATTTAAGAATATATAATTTAGAATATATGTTTTCACCAGTTGCAAGCAAAATCACTTATCAAACTGTACATAAAAAATTGTAAATTTGCATGAAGTACACGCGTATACCTTTAGCTTATAAAGCGTGGATAGTGAGCATATAAAAAATATTGTAAATTTGCATGAAGTACACGTGTATACCTTTAATTAATAACGCGTAGAGAGTGAACTGAGCTGAGCAATATAAATAAATAATCTTTAATTAATAACGCGTAGAGAGTGAACAGAGCTGAGCAATATAAATAAATAATTATTGATTTTGCATCTCTATCTTTTACTAACTGAATTCTGGTACACTAAATTCATACCAAATGTTCTTTGTTATACAGCTGCTAATCCATCTCCTACATCATTATCTTTTCACTATGTTTGAGCGTTTCAGCAAATCAACTCATACTAGATGTTCTTCTTTTTGCTAAACTCATACCAAACATTTTTTGTTGTACTTTTTGATAATCGCATCTTATGCATCATTCTAAAACGCATTTTATACATCATTATCACATCGTTATTAGACAATTTTTTTTATCATCTCCTAATTTCCGATAGACCAATTCATACACCATATATTTTTCTTTCAACTCAAATCTCATATTTCATTATACAGTATATTCTCCGTGACAAATTAAATCAAGAACATTTTTCATTTTAGATTTTACCAACTAAATCTCATTTATCATTAGATTTTAACTATGTTATAAAAACTATTTGATCTATTTTCTCATTTTTTATTTTTTTTAACATTCTACATATATAGGAGGCGTAATTTCTGTGTTGTATATAAATAATTAATCAATACCTCATAAATTTTTATGTTGTAGAATTTTGGAATTGGTGTTACCTTAATCATATATATGTCACGATATATCAAAAAAGTATAAATGACACTGGTATCTCATTCATATAAATTATTGCAATATATTATTTTACATTTTTTTTTGTGATCGGTGGGAGGTCGGGAAGTGAAAATGATTAATCTTTTATTATAATACCTGAGTCTACCATATATCAGTTAACCAATCAGAAAACTATGAATTATTTTACAACCAATCACAACGCATTCCTAAATTTTAGACCAGTCATCTTATATTAAGAGTTTTCCTTATTTACATTCTCACCCTACTTCATTAACTATGGTTAGTTAACACTTCTAATTTAAATACAATAATGATTTTATTATTTAACATATCCATAAATACATATTATTCGAAATATAAAAGAAATTTTATATTCTTATTTATATACAGGCATTGCTTCGATCAAATTTTATCATCATGTTTTTAACCCTTTTCTTGCTTCTACTTGCTTTGTCTTTATCTTTTTTCTTTTAGTTTTTTTTATTTTAGATAATTAAAATCAAAACTTCCTTCTTTAGTTCCTATTTTTTAGAAAAGAAATCAAACTTTCTTTTTAAACATAAACATTAACATCTTCGAAATAGAAAAGGTTTTTAAATTTTTAGGGAAACAATTCTCAAACATTAACATTTTCAGATTTTTATTTTTAGAAACCACATAAATATTTATATTGGTAAAACCAGTCCTCATAAACATCTAGAAGGGGAGTAGACCTAACACATACTTCGAATTAAAGGAGCAAATTGGAAACGACTAAATTCCCACGACATATTCTAAAGCCTCAAACAAACTATTATTGTACCAAATAAGACTATGATGCCAACTAGACTAGCAAGCTTCTTTTTTTTTTTTTTTTATTGATTTTTAATGTTTAAATTTATTAATTTAATATTTGCTTTTTTCACTTCATTTTTAAATTTATGCATAAATCTTTATTATATTATATAAAGAAAATTTTTCGGGCATTTGACGGAGCTTTGTAATCACTCGAAAGTAATTTATCTAATTTTCTAAATTATATAAACTTTCAAATATAAAATATATGCAATCAAGGAAATAATTATTGTTATTAAAGGCAAGTCTCACCTCCAAACTTTTCTTTTACAACAAAATATCTCAATTCTAATTGAATCATGAAAAAAAAAAAATTACAACAAAATATCTCAATTCTAATTGAATCATGAGAAAATTTTACTAGTGTGCAAACTAAAATAAAAGTCAAAGAGGATTTTAGTATTTAAATTTTTATTAATGTATACGTTTAGTACTTTTATAATATATACAACGGGTGTCGGTCTAAAAAATAGTTAGACAAAATCGGTATAGAAAAATATATGAATAATTTATCTTATTATCATTTATAAATTTATGGTAAAGAAAATATACCAAACACGGTACACAAATTCTCTACGTTTAAAATCATGTATTTATCAATTTTTTTTGTAAATCTACCGTAACGTTGATAATTTTATGCAAAAATAAGTAGGTGTGCAAATATTTGTAAATTTTATCCTTTAAGAATACATTAATTTAACAAGGTATTTTATATACGGTTTACAATATGAATATAGCGGCTAAGATTTTATATTACTTTTTAATTCAAAATTGCATCATATATAAAATCAATTTCTATGTAATTTTGTGTACCCACTAATTTTTGCGTAATCTTTTAATCTATACGGTTGAATTTTCATAAAAACTATTGAAAATATGAATTTGAAGCCATATGCATATGTAGAGAATTTTTCTACCGTGTCAGTTAGATTCTCTTTACCATTATATTTAATTTTAAAATATTGTGTTCACCAATATATTGATATTATAGATATATTTTTGTGGATTTTTTAAAAACCCGAAAGCTATTAATCTACTTATCTCAGTTTTATTTAAATTAATTAATTATTAAAAAATTATTAAAAAAACCTAACAACCAGTTAAAATATTAAAATGAATTATAAATTAATTATCTCTAACATTTTAATTATCGACTTTTTTAGCTATGCAATAATTAATGGGATAAACAAATTGACCTGACAATATATTTGAATTATTCAAAATACTAAATATACTCTCAAATAGTATTAGACATTATTTGGTGTATAAACTATCACATTACAGAGTAATGAAAATATTGTTATTAAATATTTTTATAGCAAATTCGTCAACTCAACGCAATAATTCTTATAAAACACTATTTTTTATATATAGTTAATTTATCAATAAAAGGACATACGACATCTATAAAAATAATCAAAAAATTTAAATTTTCTTATATATTGCTATAAGAACCAATATAACAAAATTCAAATAAATTCGAATAACCGACCATAGCTACGATTCTATAATATTCAAATCAATGAACCAATATAACAAAATCGTGTAGATTTAAGATTTCGGATGCAAAAATAAACGAACCTACCCTCACAAAAAGAAAGAACAAAACCCAATATATGGGTAGACAAAATCCACTAACGGGGTACAAGACTCTAAATTAATAAAGAGGAATATTTATTGAAAAATAAAGTAAACTCAAGAAAAAAAAAAGAAAGTTATCATTCACTATGACAAAGTACAAAATTCAATATATCAGTAGATAAAAACTACCAACGGGTTACTAGAATCTTAATAAAGAGAGATTTTTATTGGAAGAAACGAAAATCAAGGAAAACAATAAAAGGGGGGATTATCATCAACCAAAATTTATGGCATCCCCTAAACTTTAGTTTAGTATTTTTTGGGAGAGAAGCAGATAAAGGAATGACTATAGCCATCGTTATAAAAATCACTATTATTGCTAACTAGATAGGTCAATACATAAAATTATATATTGTTCTAATAAAAGGTTCCCTATTTAATTTTATATTCTTGAATTAAATTAATAGTATTCAATTTCCATATCATAATCTAAGAACAGATATATCAAATTCGCTTGGTTGGTTGGTAAGATTTATTTTTAGTATCAACAGAACTTTAAGTATAGGTAAAAAAAAAAAAAACTTAACAACTTGGTAGATAGATTCTAAACAAATAAGATATTTATTAGTTTTGTTTTGTCTAAATAAAACAAATGTATCGGGTTTCGATATTGGATCGGGTTTTGGATCGGATATCGGTTCGGTACAACTGAAATTCAAATCCAAATCGAAACTATTTCGGTTTTATAATTTAATTCTAAACTTGAATCCGAAAATTCGGGTTCGGTACATCCAAAATTTTGGGTTTTGGATTGAGTACTATTAGATCGAATTAATTTGCCATCCCTATTTATGGGTAAGAGAAATCTAATATTTAATACACCATGTTCTAATAGAAACAAAATAAAAAAACTCAACCTTCAAACTCCCAAAGTAAATACACACATTTTAAGTTGTCATTGAAAACAAGTTGATGGAAATCACCATAAACTCTAACAGTCATATCTTACTCTAAGAACATGATATGTTGGATATGTTTGGTTGATTGATAATATTTATTTTTCTATAATAAATCAATTTTTTAATAAAAGAACATACAATTTGTAAAAATGATAATGAACAAACACATATGAAACTAGATTAGAAGAAAGTTACCTTTATCGTAACTACGTTCGTTTAATGAATCTTACACAATAGAAATCCTTTCTCACATTGCTCAAACATGCAACATCTTTTTTGAGAGACAATCTTATGATTTATTATGGACGTGAGAAATAAGTGTTTATGAATTTTCAATATGTATTTGTAAAATTGATCGCAACCCATAAAATTTTTTTTGATTAAATTAATATGATAAAAATTTTAGAAACGTACGGTACTTTACATTTAAATACACAAAATTTCCAAAAGAACAAAACTTAAAATATGGGTAAAAAAACTTATGAACTTGGTAGAAAGATTCCAAAAAATGAGAAAAATCAAATGAAGAAAAACAATAAAGAAGGGTTTAGAGCGTCTCAACGGGGGACGTGGATGTTATGATAATTGTTTGAAAATATTAATTTTATTGCAATTGGTATAAATGACGAATAAGTAATTCTATACTTAAATTAATTAAATTCTTATGAAATTATCTTTTTTCCTAAATAATGATTAAAATTATATGTTTATATTAATTAATTCATTAATTTATCGTTCGGTGCGTAGCACGGGTAGAACGCTAGTATATTATAAATTAAGTGTAAATTTTGACATTCAGTAATAATTTTTTCAAAATTGAAATTGTGACGTTAACTTTTTAAGTTTTTTTGTAGGTAATATTTTAAGTGTGTTGTATCGATCACTAATTCAATGCACTATAAATGGCAAGCTCATGTATGACTTTCTCTTAATGTAATTTTTCATTTTTAAATAGTTATATTTTGTTATATAACATTGTAAATGGCTTTATTTCTATATATTTAAATAATATCATATATTTGTTTTTTTATGAAAATGTCGTATATTACCTCCAGGGCATCTTCTAATTCTAAAGTGTGACAATCATAACATATTACTAAAACATTTTGTTGAGTTTTTTCCTAAAAAAAGTATATATGTTTAAATTATAATATTAAAAATTAAGTATATATGCGGATCAACTCCAAAGTCCAGAAACCAGAGCTCCAAATTGTTTTCTTATATAGGAAAAAGGCATAGAGTATGAGTACATCGAAGAGGATTTTAGCAATGATTTTCAAAATTGTTTTTTAGTAATGATTTTCTTTTTCTTTGTTTCTCCTTAGTCTTTGTACCAAAAATATGAGTTAATTTCATTTTGCATCCTCTAGCTTTACTCCAATTTCAATTATGTATATCTAGTTTCATACATTGTACTTTGCATCCCTAACTTTAAATCTTAGGTCGAATCACAATTCTTTATACGTTCTATTAAAAATATTATTGCTTTTAACGATTGTATTGACAAATGCGATATAAAATTATACAGTGCTTATATAATTTATATTTTAAGATGGTACAAATATATTTGAATAATTTTATATGTATCATATATCATAGTAATCACAACTTTATTCAATGGAAACATATTAGTTCAATTTTTTACAAACATATTATAATTGATATAGGTAAAAAAATAATATTAAATTAGAATTTAAAAATTTTAAAAGTATAAAATTAATTACATGTTTAATATCTATAATTTATATCATCATTGCAACAATTTTATATCGCATGTGTCAATTTATTTGTTAAAAGCAATTTTTTTAATAGAAAACATTAAGGAGTTGTAATTTGACTTATGATTTAAAGTTTGGAGATGCAAAGTGCAATTTATGAAATTACATATACATAATTGAAATTGGAGTAAAGGTGGAGATATAAAATGCAATTAACTCTAGAATATAATATAAATTGTGAATGCAGAAGAATATGTTCTGGAAATACATATGTGGTTGTGGAAATAGCATTTTGCCATTTTTAGTTCGGAAATAATTGAAAATTGATTTTGTTTATCATCCATGAGTAAAACTTTTAAGAGCATTGATTATGTAACTTAAGTTGTTGATAAGATATATTTTTATATATATTATAGATAATTTTATTACCATATTTAATTGCATTTTGCATTGATTTGGATATTTATTTAATAAATTTTAATGTTTTATTGTAGGAAGGCAAGAATTCCTAAGTTTGGAAGAATTTGGGTTTAAAGAGCTATTTTGGAGCTAAAAATGGAAGAAATTCGGATTTAATGATCTGCACTCGCTTTCTACAGTA
This sequence comes from Saposhnikovia divaricata, assembly GCA_036435485.1. Lineage (NCBI taxonomy): Eukaryota > Viridiplantae > Streptophyta > Magnoliopsida > Apiales > Apiaceae > Saposhnikovia > Saposhnikovia divaricata. The sequence goes on from JAZHRN010000131.1 coordinate 23,261,081, forward strand.
TTTATTTCATATCCGGAGTTGTAGGAGTCGGATTTGGACGATCTTACAGTCCACGCGAAGCTTAGAAAATTATCTTCAATTTAGAGGGATTAAATAAGCAAAGCTCGAAATCTGAAGAGCAAGTGCAGTTTCGAATTTTAGTGGATTTGGAATTTTCTTGTAGTTTATTTAAAGTATAAAACTTGTGTTTGATTGATTAGTTGTTGTGAAGAATTTCCAGCCGAAAGTCTTGAATTGGTTGGCAAAGAAAGAAAAAAAAGCAATTGCCAAAGTGGACTAATGATGAAGGTCAATGATGGAGGCATATTAATATGAATATTTGAGGCATGAATGAATCTATAAGGGAGGAGCTTGCAGGAGGGAAGAAAGGGACCATACATTAGCACATCACATTCGGCTAGGAAATAGAATAGGACTTAGACATCGTAGCATAGACAACTACAAAACATAGAAACCACTTTCTACATCCATTCGGCTACTGCATGTTTTTTATGGATTAGGGGCTTGGTTTTCTTCTCTTTTATGTACACTTTCTTCGAATTAATTCTCCGTTAATGTAAGGTATTTTCTATTTTATCTTGTTTATTAAGTATTTATTTTAGATAGATTGTTATATAATATTAGTTGTTCTTAATCTTTATATTAGTGAGTAGTTTGTTCTAGGGTATAAAGGAAAGCCATGTTTGCATGATAATTCTGGTATGATTTTCATAGTGGTTTGATTGATTATGGTAAATTCTAATCGATTATGTTTTGATATTTAATTTGTGTTATCGGCCAATATCACAGATTAATTATATGCGAATATGAGTAATAGATCGAGAGATTTTACTCACTAGAGGCACACATACGGTTAGCAGAATTGAATTTGAGTGCGAGAGCATCATTGGATTTTTGAGAGCGTTAATGTTTGAGAGAAATTAACTATTGCTCTAATTACCTGATTAAATTACTAAAAGTGATTATATCTAAGCATGTTTCGGGAGTGTTGCTGCTTGAGAGAGATTAACACTCTAATTGCATGACCATTTTGATTGCTTTAGCTTAAAAGCCATATATTATGTAAACATGGTGGACCTAATTACCCTAGATTTTAAATTCATTGTTTATCCTTTAATTAATTAGTTAAATTAATATAAATAATTAGTTAGTAAATATTTTCATAACTATCGTTTTTGCTCCAGAAACAATTGAATTAAAATTGACAAAACCTGTCTCCCTGTGAATGAACATAAAAACATACAACATCAAATTGGCGCCGCTACCGGGGAGGCAAAAATTATCGATTTTAAATTAATTGTTTCTTATAGTTTAGATTTTATTTTGTTAGTGTAATAAAAAAAATTACATTTTGTTTAACTTGTTAAATTTTGTGTTAAATTTTTAGTTCGTCTATGTTTTCTTTGTCTCATTGGAACTTTAGTTCCAATTGAGGCAGATTTTACTACGTTTTCTTGGTTTTGTAGTGTGTTTACAGGGATACAATGGGTGAGTTTGATAATTTTGCACGCCTATGTTCTCTAGTAGAGGCACATTTATTGCAGAATACGGAGCCCACTACATGTCCGATGAGTACACATGGGATGTCACAAGTGGCCCCTGAAACTTACAATTTCTGTAATATTTGTGGTATCCTGGGTCACTTTGGTTATGAATGCTCTTACAATATTTACAATTCTCAAGATGCTAAATTCAGACAAGTGAATGATTATCGAGAAAGATACGAGTCCAATCCGTACTCTAACACATATGATCAAGATTGGATGGGTCAACCAAATTTTTCGTACACAGACAACAATTTTCAGAATTTCTCATATCATGATCAACAACAATATCACCAACAACAATTTGAGCAACCATCATGGCAACAATATGAATATCCTCTACCGAAAATTTCCAGGTTCATCAAACCAATGAAAATGTGCAACCTGATCAAATGAGCGATGTGATGAAAATTCTAATTCAAATGCAAAAGGATCAAGAGGAGTTCATGCAAATTATGAATGAGCTAAACACTCGTAGCAAGATGATGGAAGCTGAAATTTCAGAATTGGCTAGCTCTTCTACTGCATGGCAACCTGACTCTACACCGCCGCCATCTATACCACCAGAAGATGAAATGGATTCGATCATTCTTACAAGTGATCAAGAGGAAAATAGTTTCTCGATGTGTGTTGATGATGTAAATATTGAAATAGAAGAGGAGCTTTCCACCGATGTTAAGGTCAATGATTTTGTTGAGGATGTTGTGAGTATGGACGAGAATATGTGCTTCAAGGTTGACGTGATGTCAAAAATTGTCCAAGAAGATCTTTTTCCAATTTTGCTTGATAATCAATTCCAAACGGCTCTTACGCTTCAATTCTCGGAAGAAGGAGATCGTGATAATTACTCCTTATTCATTGATTTAAAAACCCAAGAGGATCAAATAGCTCCAGAGAAAGTAAGGAAGGGAGAAGAACCACCACCCGAGCCTCCACCTCACGTGAATATTAAGGGAGTTCGGTGCTTTCGAGGATGTGAATTTTATCGTTGCTTTATCACAAAATGTTCCAAAACTACATATTTTCTTGATCAATTGATTATTGATGTAGTAGTTAAATTTGCTAATGCTTGTTTGGAGACTTTGTGTAGGATTAAAACAACTGTTGATGCTCTTGATTTTATTCATGGTGGCCCCGCGCAGCAGGTTTTGGTCTTTTTGGAGTGGCACTCCATGCTTTGACATTCAGTGCCTCGACACTTCATGTTTATGCATTGGGGGAGTATTTCTTACTTTTCTTTGTATTTCTTACTTTTCTCTTTTATATAATTGTTCATTGAGGACAATGAACCGCTTAAGTGTGGGGATGAGTTCTCGATGATTAAAAAATCCAAAAAAAAAAATTATATGTCCCAAAAAAAATTTAGAAAATTAGAAAATTAATTGATAGGTACACATCTCATAGTGTGTTAACAAGGATAGGTACACATCTTGTGGGCTTATATTGCATGATTAGTTAACATGTCATATCTCTAGAAAATCATTTGTTACTTGATGATTCCTTGTACGTGCTTGCGGAAATTTTAAAACTTGAGAAACATCATTGTCAATTTTAGTCAGTACTGAAGCATGCTTTCACCCTGTGAGATCTTGAGCCTAATTTGTGATTGGTACATCTTATATCAATCGAATTTTATTGTTGTGTGTTGTTCATCATTTGGCATGTTGCTCTAGAACTTGCTTTAAACCATTTTGAGATTACATGATATCTGTATGCATGAAAATGATAAAGGCACTAGGATTAACCGTGTTTATCCAAACAGTACCCTTGAATCATATATCCTTAGTGAACCCCTTTGAGCCTTTTATCCGTTCTTTTCGTATATCACCATTTTAAATTTTGAGCCTACTTGTTTATTCTTGTCTTGATTTGCTAGTAGAGCGGATATGGTGAATGTTTAGTGTGGGGATTTCCTTGTTAAAATGTGATAAGTTGTTGGGAATATATTGATATGGGTACTTCTTCTGAAAATAAATACAAAAATAAATAAATAAAAGATGAGAAGAAAAAATCATATGAGAAGAAGTTAACCCGAAAAGAATTCTGTTCATTGTTTGTTGTAATATGAAAATTATTTCATGTTGAGTGATTTCATTAAAAGTGAACGTTATCCTCTATTAGTATTTCAAGTTAGCCGTTTGTGAGCCTTTTCTTGATTTCATACCCCTTACCTGAGCCTCTCGTTACAACATTTAACAAAGACCTTTTGATTTGTGCATGCATATATACTAAATGGAGATTTGGTGGACAACCAAGCCTATGGTTGCACATGTCTATATTGATTGAACTTGAGCGATACACTCACACCTATACACATGTGTGATTTGAGAGTTTTGTGAGCTTCATTTATATCCATAGCATGTTACTTACTGAATGCGACTTTGATGTTTATTTCATGATATTTTTGTCTGTCCAGATATTGTGTGCTTACCTGGATAATCTTGTATAAATGATGCGTAAATTGAAAGACTTGTCTTTTTTATACTGTGTAATTAAGTTTTGCATGTGTGGAGTACTATGATAGGTTGCACGTTTGAGACTTGGCAGAAAAAAAAATGGATTTTGTGGGTAAATTCACTATAAACCCTCACGAGACAACACTCGTCCTACTAGGGCTGCCTAGGGGTTTAACGGCTTGTTGCATGTGCTCAATGCAATCATGTCATCTACGAAAGTGATATTAGTTAGGATTTAGTTTTATTTCGCTTATTTGGCCGAAGACGTGCAAATGCTTAGTGTGGGGATGTTTGATAGGATATATTTTTATATATATTTTAGATAATTTTATTCCCATATTTAATTGCATTTTGCATTGATTTGGATATTTATTTAATAAATTTTAATGTTTTATTGTAGGAAGGCAAGAATTCCTAAGTTTGGAAGAATTTGGGCTTAAAGAACTATTTTGGAGCTAAAAATGGAAGAAATTCGGATTTATTGAGCTACACTCGCTTTCTACAGTATTTATTTCATATCCGGAGTTGTAGGAGTCGGATTTGGACGATCTTACAACCCGCGCGAAGCTTATAAAATTATCTTCAATTCAGAGGGATTAAATAGGCAAAAATCCGATTGGAGCAGCTCGAAATCTGAAGAGCAAGTGCAGTTCCGAATTTTAGTGGATTTGGAATTTTCTTGTAGTTTATTTAAAGTATAAAACTTGTGTTTGATTGATTAGTTGTTGTGAAGAATTTCCAACCGAAAGTCTTGAATTGGTTGGCAAAGAAAGAAAAAAAAAAGCAATTGCCAAAGTGGACTAATGATGAAGGTCAATGATGGAGGCATGTTAATATGAATATTTGAGGCATGAATGAAGCTATAAAGGAGGAGCTTGCAGGAGGGAAGAAAGGGACCATACATTAGCACATCACATTCGGCTAAGAAATAGAATAGGACATAGACATCTTAACATAGACAACTACAAAACATAGAAACCACTTTCTACATCCATTCGGCTACTGCATGTTTTTTATGGATTAGGGGCTTGGTTTTCTTCTCTTTTATGTACACTTTCTTCGAATTAATTCTCCGTTAATGTAAGGTATTTTCTATTTTATCTTGTTTATTAAGTATTTATTTTAGATAGATTGTTATATAATATTAGTTGTTCTTAATCTTTATATTAGTGAGTAGTTTGTTCTAGGGTATAAAGGAAAGTCATGTTTGCATGATAATTCTGGTATGATTTTCATAGTGGTTTGATTGATTATGGTAAATTCTAATCGATTATGTTTTGATATTTAATTTGTGTTATCGGCCAATATCACAGATTAATTATATGCGAATATGAGTAATAGATCGGGAGATTTTACTCACTAGAGGCACACATACGGTTTGCAGAATTGAATTTGAGTGCGAGAGCATCATTGGATTTTTGAGAGCGTTAATGTTTGAGAGAAATTAAATATTGCTCTAATTACCCGATTAATTAAATTACTAAAAGTGATTATATGTAAGCATGTTTCGGGAGTGTTGCTGCTTGAGAGAGATTAACACTCTAATTGCATGACCATTTTGATTATTTTAGCTTAAAAGCCAGATATTATGTAAACATGGTGGACCTAATTACCCTAGATTTTAAATTCATTGTTTATCCTTTAATTAATTAGTTAAATTAATATAAATAATTAGTTAGTAAATATTTTCATAACTATCATTTTTGCTCCGGAAATAATTGAATTAAAATTGATAAAACCTGTCTCCCTGTGAACGAACATAAAAAATATACTTCATCAGTTGTATTTTTAAATATTTCTTTTATATGATAAATGACTATCATTTCTAAGAAAATTTAATAATTTAATAATACAACCTTTCATGCAACCTTTGTTCTTCTTCTTTTTTTTTTTTTTTGAATATTTTGTCTTATAGCCTTTTACAACAAATCTCGTGGTAAGCCAGTATCGACCCAGAACCTCTGGATCGACCAGAGGTAAGCTCAATCAACTGAGCTAACTCAACTTGCTTATGCAACCTTTGTTCTTAGTGACGAACCATGGCTAAAATCCTTTTTCTCAACAAATATAGTTAACTAATTAACTTTTTGTTCTCCTTTCACATACATTACCCTAGATATTAATAATTTAAAAAATTGCATCAGAGAAGGAGATAAAATAGGGGTACATATTCAAAAAGATGTTACATTCCATGGACCTCGTGTTATCTTTAATATGGGCTAGTAGGATTTATATTTTTTTGTCCCGTTCATAAAATCGCCATAACTAAATTAATCAGATTTTGTGAATTTTCTCATATAAAGAACAAGAAACGTGCCATGAGATGAACAAGGAACAAAAATATTCTGATCCAAATTCTGGGTTAAGAAAGGTGTAATCTTTATATTCTATATCTACTAATCTTTGATAGGTATTTTGGTTTTGTTGTTTGTGATTTAATATTGTTAAATCTTAGATTTTTGATTATATTTAGACTCAAAATTTCATCTTTTAGATCTATTAAATTGGTTCTTAGTTGTGTTTTTAAAGTCGCTTATATGATTTTTTGTATATTTTTATGCTTGTTTTTCTAATTTTTTGTGTTTCTAGTCTTGCTGATATATAGTACAACTTATGATGCCATTTGTGACTTGATCATTGAACTGTGATTATGATTTTGGTGTAAATGATATATGTGATAAAATTTATAGAGCTATCCCATCAAACCCAATTCAGTCATTTTGTCACCCCTAATTCAGTCATTTTATCACCCCTGCATCTCATGGAAGAAAGGTAATTATTTTCAACTTCATCTATTTTAATCTAATAGGTTGTTTTTATTGTGATCTTGGTTTTTATCCGATGTAAGGTTAGTAATCTTTATAGTTATTTTGATAATTTTAAGATTATTTGCTCAGAGTCGAATAAAAATTATTCTTTTGGTGTGGATAATTATACTTATCATTATATCTTTCATACTCAATGTTGGTTATTGTGCTAACATGATACCTTTTACAAAAATGATATATGCTTTAACTTAAATTTGTATGATTCTTAACAGGATTTTCAGTTGACACTGTATGATCAGCTTCTTAGTTTAGTTTGTTTACGATGTTCGACTATATTTTTCAAAATTTTAATTCAAGTTTATGTTCTAATATTCTATATTAGCTAGCTTCAATACCCGTGCAAAGCACGAGATTGCTCTAGTTTGCGATAAGAGTTTTTATTTTCCTCATTATGCGTTGATGTTAATGTTCGATGATCCTATTGTGACGTTAAAAATCTTTTTAGGTATGCATAAATTTTTTGAAATATGTACCTAAAGAGGCCGATATTTTGTGTCTCTATCTTTTTATTATTGTTTTTAGAGTGTTGATGCCTTTCTTGCAATTAGAGTTAGAAAAATAATTGACGAATGTACTTTCAATGTTTTTCATAAGTTTATTAGGATGATCATCTCTTAATCTATTGAACTGTTATATTTGCGTACAATTATATATTACGGGATTATATGAATGTGACTTTTGATTTAATATTACTACTAAGTATTATTGAAGCTTCAATAATTTGTTTATGGATTTATAAAATATGAATTCATAAAAATAAGGTTATTGTTATAGATGTTAAAGGTTCAGTTCTCAATTATTTGACGCAATTTTAATATATTGTAGATTTTAATTTCAGAGGACGCTGTGGTAAATCATAACAAATTGAGAAACATAATGGTAAAATTTGATAGATTAAAATGTGGCATGTTGCCCTATCATAATTTATCATTACATATCCACTAGTTACCTCGAGCCTCATATACTGTAATTACTACATGTCTGATTAATTGTCTAGGATACATTCCTAGAATTTGATATAAAAAGTTCGACCATACACGAGTTATAAACGTGTTAGGTCATAATTAATATGCATCGGTTTAGTAATCGACTCTCCCAAATTACAATTCACATCACATGTATCGATTAAGTATTCGAATCTCCCAAAAAGATGCGGGAGAAAGCGATGCGTCTGTCAGTTAGGACGGTAGTTTGAAAATATTGTAAAAAATATATTTTCTAAGAAGAAAAGCAATAACAAAAAATAAGATCATTCAGAAATTAAATGAGTACTAAGATTTTATTATCACATTTCTAATCCGGATATTATAAATTGTATAATTATACAATATCTTTAATATTTTTTACATTTTTATTGGTGCTTTCAAAAACAATTAGAATAATAATGATTTTTTTCGTAAAATATCCTTCAAATATTTTATGTAAGATCCAATCACAATTTTCAACTTTCGCATGAAATAAAATAATACAAATTTTATTAAAATGAAGTAGACATGGAGATTTTTGTATATATATAAATAATAATATGTAAAATTATAAAAGAAATATTGATCGAAAAACAAATGATTGATAGGTAAATAATATAGGTGAATGTGTCTAATGAATCATAAAATTTAATCGAATATACATGTAGCTTAATTGTCATAATGGTGAATTTGAATTCATGATTAGTAGATTCCTTATGTCAAAGGTTCGATCGTCATCTATATCATAATATTTTTTTTACTTGACTTGACATTTAGGGACATTTTTGTAAAATTAAATGGATTAAAATGTGACATGTTGTGGTATGCATTTAAGTGTTTAGATTATTACGTGTTCATTAACCATTTTAAAACAAAAATACATTTAAATTTAATAAATTTATTATAATAATCTATGTATTGCAAATATTAATTATTAATCGCATGATTTCGAAATATCTAAGTTCACTAAATATCATATGTCACTAATCTATACTATTATATAAAAGCCGAAACATTAAAAGTTTTGGTACCTATTTTTTGGTACCTGTTTTTTTGTACTTCGTGAATTTACTTATTTACCCTTCATTATAAAGAAAAATAAATACACCTAAAATAAATAATAACATAATATAATTAATGGTAATTAGTAATAATGACATAATATAATCAATGATAATTAGTCGATTGCCTTTTTCACATTTACTTTTAGTTGAAGATATTACCTTTTATAAACACCTAAAAACATCAATCATATCATATCTTTCGATCATTAATATTAACACCTAAAATAAATAATAACATAATATATTTAATGGTAATTAGTCAATTGCCTTTTTCAAATTTACTTTTAGTTGAAGATATTACCTTTTATAAACACCTAAAAAGATCAATCGTATCATATCTTTCAATCATTAATATTTCCTTTCTAATTAGAACACGTTACCTTTTAATTTAATCACTAACATATACCCGAAAATAGCACATCATATTTTTCAATTATTAATAAAATATATTAAAAATCGTAAACGTTATTTATAATAAAAGAAACATTAGTATAATCAGTAAACATGAGTATATTAAATTATATCAAATTAAAATTAAAAAAATATTAAAAAAATTATTATATAAAAACATAATTGTAATATTAAAAAAAATTATAACATAACACAAGAAATCCGTGCATCGCACGGGTTATAAGCTAGTTTATACTAAAATATAACATAATAAAATATAAATATGTAAATGTAAAACGAAGAAAAATGATTAAAATGTCTTCGAAATCAAAATACCAAATATTCTTAATTTATCACCCAACATACATAGCATATTTATGACTTACAACATATGTGATTTGTTAGCCTAGTGGTAAGGTGGTGTGCAAATGAATAGAAAGATCTAGGTTCGATTCTCACCAGCAACAACTTTTTGAAAAAAAAAAATTTAAATGGATTAAAATGTAACACCCCTAGATCCGGGGTCGGGGATCCGGTCGTTACGGACTCAATTTCCATCCACAAAACCAACATAACTTAAATTACAACCTTGTGACCCAAAACAACAACATAAAAACACACCAGTTATAGTCCCAGAGATGAAATCAGAGTAACTATCAAATGTTATTAATCACGAGTTTGAGTTATTACAACCCAAAAGAATTTAACTTACATACTCTTTGCCATCCATTTACATAAGTTATATGGATAAATATATCCGATGCTTAAAAGCGGAAAACTAGTCTACCAATTGCGAAGATAATTTATCTAGGGTAGGTTATGCTTATCAATATGCTTTTTCCCGCGTACTCTTAAACTTTTTCTTTTTGTATTTTTTCACTGCTTTCCTTTACACAGCAATCTTAGGTACCAGAGTAGCATAGTCACTCAACTTGAGCACTGCCACTCCTCGTTCATCCCTCTTCCTCGATACCTTCTGATCTTTTCAAAATTTTACTCCATATAAGTCTCAATCGACTTCTCGGTACCGTCTCCGGTCACCTTTCCTTTATTTTTATCTTCAACTTCTCTTATCAATCCCACGTGCTACACAAGCTTACACTTTTGGCATAATAACCTTTTCATTTAAGTCAATCTTGGAACTCCACAGTCCGTTTTGGTCCTTAAGTACATTTCCCCTTTACAGTCCAATCTCAACTTCATCATTTTATTTCTACAATCAATCGCAATAATCAGGGTCTGTCCACCAACCCATATAGCGGCTACCTTACCCAATCCACGGGGTTCGCCCCAGTCTCCACTCTCTTCAGTGACGTTCTCTGATAATCAGAAAGATAAGGTTTGCCAAAGTTTGTCGAATTTCTTTCCAGAATCAGGAAAATTTTGGTTAACCTATCCACCCACTGGTAATATTAAGAAGATCAATTTCGAAACCTAAAGAACAATTCTATGAACATCCAAGCAGGTAGAATCGTAAGCAGTTATAATAACGGAATGATTGACATAAAGTCGGAAGTTTAACCACTGGAAAGGAACCAAATATATATACATCCCATAGAAGGGAAATCAAAAGTTTCAAACTGAAACATGCCACATCTTCCTGATATATATACGTCCTAATAGTTAATACTACCAAATGCCAGTCTACCTAACCACTAGTTTCAGAAGGGACACTATCGTCGGAGTTAGTCGTTCCACAAAATGGGCACTATTAAGGCCATCCGAACCTGGTGAACCCTGCTGTCTGAATGCATCTGCAATTACTCTAACGTGTTGCATAAGCACACCACCTAAACCTATATGAGGTGTATCATAATATATCACAAAGTCTTCCTTCTTCCATTAGGCAATGCCAACGCTGGGTCGTCACAAATTTCATCTTTAGCTCCAGGAAGATTTTTCACATTTTCCTGTTCATTCAAAATCCTTAGTCTTACAAATAAGTCGGGTTGCCGGACTGCAATCTTTGTAAGGTCCTGAACAAATCTTTGGTAATACCTGGTGAATCTTATGAAATTTCTCACCTTAGTCGGTGTGGTTGGCCTTTCCCAATTGAAACTGCCTTTAACTCGGCTGGGTCAACCAACACTACTCACTATTGATCGCATGTCCTAATAGTTGAACTTCATTTGACCAGAATTCATACTTCGAGAACTTGGCATACACATGCTCCTTTAGGTTTCACCTTTAAAACATTCTCCATTACCTCTTAACCACTGATCGTATTACTTGATCCATTTATGATTCAGCGTAGGAGTAAACTTAATGTAACTATTATAATCCATTCAAGGAAAAGAAAGAATTTAATATTCCTCTGAATCTCATGCATCTAATGTTTCTGGTTTATCACTCAACTGAGTTGGATTAACACTATACTTAGTCTCTGATAACAGTCTTATTACGAGTTTATCATAGACTCACTGGTCTTTTTCTCTTGTAGGTTCTGAGACCATCGTTTCGCTTATTACTTCCTTATATAGCTTTATCCAATCAGGCCATCACTTCCCAAGGTCTTTACTTTCTAAGCTGATCCATTCATAAAATGAACATTTCCCTGAATCAAACCACCTCATCAATCTCAATTTGACTTTATAGATTATAACCTATAAAACCTGTCTTCTCATGGCGAATTTCTGTTGACAATATTCACACTAATCCATTTATCAAATGACATGGCATTTGCTGCCTCTATCTCAACTGCTCCCGGAGACTCTGCTTCCCATCCTATATCGATGTCTTTTATAATCATGCATCATTCTAACTCTTTTCTCATTAATCTGAAAGTCTCTAAGGATTCTTATTTATCCCCACATAAGCTCTCAAGTAATCCTTCCAATCCGTCTTACTTGCTGGTACTATATCCGGTAGTCCGTCTATGAATCCAATATACATCTTTAGTTTTCTTAATAATATCTCAATTCTTTACGCTTACTTCTCTGAGCACTATACCTTAGCCCTGACAGTCGTTCTGGCTACAGCCCTCATTTCCTCAAGGGTAAACTCCTTATTCATAACAGGATTCTTCTTCTTAGCTGGAACCTCCTCCGGGTTCTCAGTAGAGTACTTTATCGAATCTACAAGCCGATCGGCAGCATATAAATAAGCATCATCGTGTTGCTGCTCGTAAGCCTGAAGGTCTGTTACCTTACTCGTCGATACGATATCGAGCTAATTTACTATTATGATACTTAAGAATTCCCATAAGGGTTTTAGGTGAACTTGGTAAGAGTTCTTATTATCTTAATGAATTTGTTGTTATAACGTCGCCTCATCTCTGGGATATATAACTCTCGCTCTGATACCATTTCTGTAACTCCCCCAGATCCGGGGTCGGGGATCCGGTCGTTACGGACTCAATTTCCATCCATAAAACCAACATAACTTAAATTACAACCTTGTGACCCAAAACAACAACATAAAAATACACCAGTTATAGTCCTAGAGATGAAATCAGAGTAACTATCAAATGTTATTAATCACGAGTTTGAGTTATTACAATCCAAAAGAATTTAACTTACATACTATTTGCCATCCATTTACATAAGTTATATGGATAAATATATTCGATGCTTAAAAGCGGAAAACTAGCCTACCAATAGCTTCCTCCTCAGCAATGGTAGCTACATCAGCGGGTAACTCTCTGACGGTTCCCACGCTCTTGCGCCAAGTATTCCTTGGACGGTTATCTTCTCTAGCTATTGTTGTGATATAATAAAATAAATCAAGGGTGAGCAATAGCCCACCAACAATAACGTATACTGAACAATAATATATACAATAGTTCAAAAGTATTTTTGAAACCATATGCCATGCATTAACGAACATAGTGCCAATATAATATAAACGATGAAGTTACAAGGTAACTCAAAACATATATTCTGTAGAAATATCTGCTGTAAAAGATAAAAGCAAGATATCATCATATGTCATAAAAGAAGGGAATTGCAGGAAAATATTGTAATCCCAGTTTTGAACATTTTTCAAACTCCTGCCAACCTGAAAGAAGTCTCTTCGATATGTGTTGCGGGGAATGCCCGTCAACCTGAAAGAAGTCTCTTCGATACGTGTTGCAGGAAATTCCCAATTTGGGAGATGAACTAATTTGGGAGATGAATTTCAAGGTTTTACGAAATTTCGGCATTACGACGGCTATAAATCGAACGTTCCAAAATTCTTAACATCAAAATCAAGCCACATCGGGCATATCATACATCTTATACTCATGATTCTCATCTTAAAATTTCCAAGAACATATCACTTCATCATAATAATCATAATGTTACTAAATCAACTACAAGATCATGCTAACATGCTTATAATAACACTAACATCATAACTAAACTAAAAACTACCAAGAACATACATATTCTCAAAGTAAGATCTAGGGTTCTTAAGAATTAAACGTTCCTTGGAGAGTGTACAAGCCCTAATAATCCTTATATAGTCCTTGTATGGCCTTAAGCTAGCTTAGATCATCAAAGAAATCAAGAAAATCAAAGTTAGTTCATGAAGGTTACTATTCACCCTCCACTTAAATGATTTTTTTTTTTTGAAAATGGAAAAATTGGAGTTTGAAGCTAAGATTTCTAGGAGATCATTTTTATGAAATGTAAGACTCACCATAAAAATTTGAAGATCAAATGATGGTTGGAAGTTAAGTTTTGATTTTGAAATTAAGAGCAAGGCCGAATGGTGTAAATGGAGAGAAAATGGAGTTGGTTGCTTGGTTTGCTTGCTTTGCTCACATCTAAAGTGAATTATTGATGTACTAAGATAATATCTTGGCCATAAAGTAGCTTTATTAATGGTGGTTATGTCATGGATGATGTTAATCAAGTGGACAAGTGTTAGTTTAAGCTAACTACTTGGTTTGATTCTAAGTATGCTAGTTCCTCTTGTAACTAACATGGTTACTTGCTCTTATCCACTTGCACATGCAAGCATCTTGATCCCCTGCTTGCTCTTTTGTCCGGTTATTGCTCAATTCATTGATCGTTCGGAGGAATACCTCGAAAATTTCTAATTAGGGTTTTACCGAAAACCATCTTAATATTTATACTATCATTCTCAATTCTCTTTAATAATTCTTGAATCCATATTCCTTAAATCTTTTCAATAATAAAAGTGCTATTTTTCAGAATCCGATAACTTTTACATACACTCTTTTTCCCCTTGGATCATTAATACGAACACAGAAATCCGTTCCGGGTACTTCTATATAGTGTCGTCTAATAATATTCATATTTCCATCAAAAACACTATTCATCACTTATTCTCTCTTTATTCCTTATAATTAGAAAACTTTCTCACGCTTTCCCAAGCGTTCCTTAACCCTTTTACGGAACCACTGGACTTATAACAGATATCGATTTGGATGACATGAGAATAATCTTCCACTTTGGAATTTACTATATTTTACTTATCCAGGAGATAGATTATGTAACACCCCCAGATCTGGGGTCCGGGATCCGGTGGTTACGGTTTCCAATTCTGTCCACAACAATTGAACTTTCCTTAATCATAAAATAAATTACGTCTCTATGACCCAACACAACAATGTAAAACACACCCGTTATAGTCCCAGAGATGAAATCAGAGTAACAATCAAATTTTTTATTAATCACATTATGAGTTCTTACAATCCAAAAGAATTTCAATATAAATACATACTCTTTGCCATCCATTTACATGAGTCATACTAGACCATATACTTGGTACTGAAAGAATAAATCTATCCTACCAATAGCTTTCTCTTCGGCTCCGGTAGTCTCATCGTCCTCGCCAGCATCAAGTGCGCCTTGTGCGAGTCATCTGGTCTAGCTGTTGTTGTGATATAATAATAAAGCAAGGGTGAGAAATAGCCCACCAACAATAATATTTAACTGAACGATAATATATAACAGTTCAAAAGTATCTTTCAAACCATATGCCATGCATTTACGGAAATGATGCCAGTATAATATGAACGATGAAGTTACAAGGTAACTTAAAGTATTTGTTTGTAGAAATATCTGCTACATCAAAAGTAAGCGCGATATTCTCATTGTCATTAAAAGGAGGAACTTGCATGAAAAGATTGCAATTCCAGTTATGAACACTTTTCCGGCTCTGCCAACAGTAATCGTGTTGCAGGAAATAAATAAGTTTGGATGATGAACCAATGATGGAGTATTCACCGCGCCCGCTGTTCCAATCTTGATGATCAGTCAAGATCGTACAGCTCAAATTAGATTTACTACCGGTAGAAGGAAGAACTGACGGCTTTACTTGTCTACCGTCTTACTAGCTCTCCCAGGCCAACGGTTGGGCCAAAGGGGATGGACCGGCGCTACTCGGCCTCTTACACGACTCCTAGTTCCAATAGAATTCATGATTCTGAATGTAACGTTCGTCCCCCTTTCCCCAAGTATAATACTTGTTGATAAGACTCCACAAAGTAGTCGTATCTAGTTGGAAAGGAAAATTCACCAATAACTTCCAAGCTATTGCTTGGTAACGAACATCAACTTGTTCCAACAATCTTACCCCTCGAAAGATGAGAAGGTAAACACAGACTTAATGAGTCCATAGCAACCAAGTTGCGAGTGAAGAGGATAAATTATGACCGGGAAGTCAACAAGATAAATAACATTGCTCAAGTAAGTTCCCCTATAATATGGAAGTTTGAGCGAGCATTTAAATCCTTTTAAGATAGATTTAAATGAAAAAGAAAGAGTTGGGAACCTTTCCTTGATAAAATAGTCGTAAAAGACTCCGAAATATTTTACATAATATCTGGAGGTGGAAGGTAATCTCCGAATAATATAATTATTTTAAAAAAAGAATTTTAAAAGAATTAAATAAATATTCCAAGAATATTTATTTACTCAATAATAATTATGGAATATTATTAACTCATAATATTGCTCGTAAGTAATCCTCGAATGAATATATGGAATTATTTACTAAATATATCCCTCTTTAAATGAATATTCGAAAATAATATTCATTAAATCATTAAACTCCAATAAATATTTAAAATAGTATTCAATAAATAAGTCAACCTTAAATGAATATTTGAAAATAATGTTCATCTAATATTTAATCTTTTAAATGAATATCCAAATAGCATTCATTCAATAAATAATCTTCTAAATGAATATCCAAATAATATTCATTTATTAATCAAAACTTTAAAGGAATAATCGAAATAATATTCCTTAAGTAAATAGAACTTCCAATGAATATTTTAAGATAATATTCATTAAGTACATAAAACCTTAAATGAATATTCGAAAGTAATATTCATTTAATAAATAACATTCTAAAGAATATCAAAATAATATTCATTAAATATCAACTTTAAATGAATATTCAAAATTAACATTCATTTATTATCTCTCGACTAAGATAATACTCGAATAACATTCCTCGAAATATTTCCAAGTAATTGATACTTTATGGAATATAATAACGTTTAACAATAACCTTCCTCAGATAAATAATAATCTGTCGTTGGAATCCCTCTGGGTTTCCACGACTATCTATAACTCAAAATACCGACTCCCGGTCTATATTTAGAATGAATATCATATGCCCTTCGCTAAGGGTCTTACCAAAACAATCCGGCTTATTACTGATAAATCGTATCTAATCTATAAGCCAATATCAATTCAGGGAACAAGTATCACAAAAACCAGAGTCACAATATAATTGGAAACAGGCATGCATGCGATGACATATGTAAAACAGAAATCATATACATATATTATCACAACAACAGCCTAAAAGAAGGGAATTGAAACTTGCCTGGTAGTCGAGTACGGTAAGGGGTAGTGGTAGCGGGTCCCGGGTCAGCTTGGTGATCTATAAATAGCCAAGGCATTCGGGATTAATCACTTAACATCTTAAAAGTTAAGTTATACTTAAATCGAAACACGTTCTCGAGTTATCTCGTTATACCCCTTTTAGTGGATTCCTTTTATCATCGATCCGACCCGACATTCGTTCGTTAATACGACATGTCACTGTACTTACACTTGGGACATACTTAAGTCATACAAGTTCTAAAGTTGATCGTTAAGAATCAATATAATACTCCGAGTTTTTATCGCCCGTTTTCTAAGTGTTTTACCGAAGTTATAATCAAGCGGGTTTTTAGGGGTTCGTTCGCGTTTAACTTCCATTCAAACATTTTTATAAAATCGGAAAACGATCCGTTTGATATGTGGTTTTCTTTCATACCTTCCTTATGACCCCTAGTATTTATTTACCAAGATTTGCCACTGACTTACGTATTTTACGAGGGTTTATTTTTAATTACGAATTCTCGATTACTGTTTCGAACTACTTTTAGTAAACCGACCGTAACTCCTAAACCGTAAGTCCGTTTCACGCGTTCTTTATATCAAAACGAAGCTTATAACATAACCTATCCTAACATGGCAGAAAAGGTTTCTGGACAGTAGGGTCTTGACATGGAAAATGGCATACAAAACATAATATTGTAAAATCGGACATTATAACAGCTATGTTTACGCGTTTTCCAAAGTTTTTACACTTTATCACAATCTTACCAAGATCAAATCAACCACCCAAACACATGATAAACATCATGGCTAGTCTAACAACAACTCATCTTAACCATTACATGGTTCATAAACCAAATCACAACCATAACAACTACTAATCATGGATCTAAGCATAACATAACATACTAATCACTAAATCATCCATAAAACTCATAAGATCTTAAAAAGGACACCAAGGGTTTTCAAGTTTTATACCTTCCTTAGAGTGTTTACTAGCCTCACTAAGCTTTGCATGATCCTTAGGAGTGCTTAAGCTTGCTATATCAACCATGAAACAAGAAAAATCAAGATTAGTTTCCATGAAAACACTATTCACCCTCCATTTTAATGATTTTTTTGAAAATGGAAACAAAAGAGTTAGGACTTGAAATTTCTAGGAGATTAGTTTCTTGAAATATAGAACTCACCATAAAAGTTTCAAGATCAACAAATGGTTGGAAGTTGGATTTTGGATTTGGAATTTCCAAATGGGCCGAATGGATGAACATTTGGAGAGAGTTTGATATTTTTGTTGGTTGCTTTTGAAATAATGCACAAAGTGAAGTGTTTTGCATAATATCTCATCCTTGGTTGCTTTAATAAAGTGATGAGGTACTAGATGATGTATTTGGCATGGACATGTGTTGAGTTTTGAATGGTTTTCATGCTAAGTATTGGTTTGATATCTAAGTACTACTTCCATCTCCAAGTAGGCTAGTTACTTTAAGCCACTTGGTTGCTAGATATTTATTCTAGTAGCTTACACAAGACTCTTGCATCCTCTGCTTGTTTCTGTGTCCGGTTATTGCCCGTTTCGATTGATCGTTCGGACGAATAACTAAGTAGTTTCACCTCTAGGGTTTACCGGGAAATTTCTCGATATTCATAATACCTTCCCCAATCCTTAATATAATCCTTGTGATGACCATGTAGGATATTTAATCTCGATACGAACTTAATCCGTAATCTAGGATTCGTTCGCTTTATTGATTAATCTCGTTATAACGTTTTAGCGGTTTCTAGAACGCTTGTTTCACTGTCTCAGTGGTTTCCTACCTTCATTCTTAAATCAAATATAATAACATCCCAAAATATCAAATCCTCAAAGTTAATATCTCAATTCTTGGATTATAATAATATTTAATCCACTGTCCGGTCAAATATTATACCGAAAAAGAATTTGGAATTTCTGAATTCCGATCGTCTCTGCATTCACTTATTTCCTCCGCGTATTACTAATATGACTTCGAAACATCCATATCACGTCCCGTACATAGGGTGGCGTAAAAAGTTTTCCAACTTACGAAATCACTATTCATCCACCAAATTACTATGCACGTACAGGAAACACTATGCACGTACGGGAAACACTATGCACGTACGGGAAATACTATGCACGTATGGGAAACACTATGCACGTATGGGAAACACTATGCACGTACTCATTTCCCTTCAAGGATCCATTCGCTCCTTCCTGGATGGTAGATTATTCTTATCTAGGTCCTCAACCATCGAATTACTCTATTCTGACAATATACCAATGCATCAGGATCATTGTCCAAAGCAATATCCATTCATTACAGTCATTGTTCTTTGAAACCACCATTCATTAGAGCTGGTGACCTTGTTGTCGGAATCATTGTTCTTCATTTTATCATTACTTAATAAAAAGTTTTAATTATATCCAAAATTTGGGGTTCTTACAGATTATTCTTATCTAAGTTGTCAACCAATTGCATTGTTCATGGCATATAAACATTTGAATCAAAATTCATTCATATTCATTTATCAAAACCACTGTTACACTCGTACTCCATTACATAATAAAAGTTTTAATTAACACCAAAAATATGGGTTCTTACATAAAATGTGACATGTTGTGGTATTATATATATAATAGATGATTGTTTTGATGATAATATTTATTTTCTTTTATTAGTCATTAATGGATACGTTTTTATTTTTGAAAATTTAATCATGGTTGAATTATCATTATAGTAATTTATTAACGTTTCAAATTTGTTGCAACTTCTTTGCTTGATTTAATAACGGTTTTGTTAATATACATAAATATTCTTTAATGTTTATAAATCTTGGGTTGAATTGTTGTTATGTCTTGATATTTTTGTAATATTTTATTAAATTGAACAATTTTAGTTGCTATTACAAAAGAATATTTTATAGTTAGACTTCACTTTATCTTGAGTAAGTGGGGGTCATGATTTATGGCTTAACTAGCATGATAGCCCGTGCAAAGCACGGACCACATTCTAATTCAAAATTTTTTTGTAAAATATCATGAAATTGATCGTTTTCTCGTGTTAGTCTACTTCACGTATTTTAATTTATCTAAGGTGTTGTAATTTTAAAATATTATTATCAGATTCTGAATCTTAAGGGTTATATTTATAGCAGTGCTTGGTACATGTGAGAAGAATGACTGGCGAAAGCGATAGATAAGAGTTAATTGTAGCTAACAAGTTTTACCACAACAATATTGGTGAATTGAAATACGTGAAAAAACAAGTGGCTTATTTATTTTGGAATGGAGGAAGAATTAAATATTGTATTAATTCTAATTTTGTAAGAAATAATATAATGTGATAGAAAAATACAAATGATAGAGCCATATAGTTCTTCTTAGAAATTTGAGCACATATATATTTTCAATTTTGGATCATTTTCTTTGACCAATTTCGAAGAACAACAAACTTATCCTAATAGTTGTGCATGTCCAAAATAAATTTATGATATGTGCTTTTACAGGATCATGGTATTTGATCATTTTAGATGTATCTTTCAATAATAAATTACCTATAACAATTTATTTTTTTCAAAAACAGTGTACCACCCACTGTCATAAACGAACTTTCAGAAACATAAGGTAATATATCAAATTTCAAGATGAAACACATTTAAACATGTACAAATTCAACCACATACACGAGTAACTAAAATTAAAGTGTTATATCTCATAACGTGTTTTTAAAACGAGATGTGTTATTGTATGACTAAATAAATTATGCTTTTAAAGTTCACGTGCAAATTAAAATTCAATCTATGAAATGAAGATATGCATAACTACGTTAATTAAAGTTATTGTATGCACTAAATGAATTATGCTATAAAAGTTCACGTGCAAATTAAAATTCAATCTATTAAAAAAAGATAGGCATAACTACGATAATTAAGCATCCAAGAAATATCATTTTAATTTGAGGCAGCACCAAAATGAGAGCCGAACAAAAATACACATATCATATATGTGATCTTAAGACATTGTATATGTCAGCAATTTTTGAGTTTTATAAGTCTCACACTCGCATATTGTAGTTTCAGACACAAGTGAAATTGGTGTATTACTACTTAAGTACTACAGCAGTGTGTGTATGTTGGCGCTCACACATATATAGTCTGTAAAACTCATTTTGATTGAAATTAGTAGCATTAGCATATTACAAAAATGCTGCAAAATATAATGGGTGAGACTATAGATATGAAAACGATATTGACATTTTTTTACCAGACCCAAACCCATATGTAATTTTTTTTCTTATTTTTAATATTTTAATGTATTTTATTAGCCAACTTATAAATTACCTGATGCTAATAGGATTAACTGATATAATGCAAATATACTTAAAATAGAATAATATGCTGATATCGAGTAAAAATATATTATACACTTCATTTATCATTTTTTGTATTAATTTAATAACGAACATATATGGTTATTCGATTAATATATAGACATAACTGTTAATAGAAAGAAAATTTTTAATAATTTGTCAATAGAATACAATTAATAGTCATTAGATTACTTACAGATTTTCGAAATATGATCAAACGGTGTTATGGCTATTTAAAAGTTACTTGCTCAGTTATAATGTTAAACATATGTATTCTTTTAATTAATCATATATGAGGATATATTGGTCGAAATTATGTATTCGAAACCAATCTCGTACATATACAATTATTTAAATGAAAACTCACTTTCAAATGAGAATTCAGACCTATTATGAACCTCAATTTTTTTTAACTAATTTGAATCATAGGCACAATTTTTATAGATTTATCGTCCTTTCCACTCGTTTACCTACTTGAGATTGACTTATACTTATTTTTCGTAACCTATTTCCTCACTTCGATTTTATGTTGATCAATTTTCGATCATCTCGGTACGTTTTTTACTTCTGACTCCGACGATATCATATATGTCCATTTATATTTTCTCTCCCCGACCAACAGTTTTTACTATTATATGAGAAAAATATTCTATGATTTTAGCACTAATAAATCATTAAAATAAATGTGACATATATTAATGACTATATGAATGTCATAGGTTTCGTTCCTATAAAAATTCAAATTATTAAAATTAGTATAATTATCTTAGCACTTTAATCCTAAATAAATTATAAAATAAATATTGCTAGTAAGTGGGTTATTTGGGCATGTAGTTAATGAGTTTAAAATGTGTAGCAAAAGAGTAATTTGGTTTAGTGGGATCACATGTGAATATTAAGTTATAGTTTTAGAAGGTCATAGGTTCAATTCCTTTTAACTCCAATTTTTTTAACATTAATATAAATCTAAGGATAAATTTGTAATTTACTAAATAGGATGGAAACTCATGTTAGCATATAATAGATATAATGGATTTGTACTTTTGATAGTCAAATCTAGTACCATTATTGGTGGCCATATTTATTGGCATATTTGTACCATTTTGGAGGCCATAAATGATGGCATTTTTGTGCTTTTAAGAGCCAATGTAATATTTATATATGTATATATTATATTTATAGGATTTAAAAAAAAACAATTTTCATATTTTAATAAATTATCGATTATATTATTGTTTTAGTATTCTAAACAAAGGGATCCCCTTTGGTTAGAAGTGAGCATCTTTTTGTAAAAATTCAAAAAAGTTTAATATATTTAATCTTATATTTTGGCACAGAGTAAAAGCGAAGGCAAGTTTTTGGCAAAAGAGAAGGCAAGTCTTTGACCATAACTATTGACAATGGGGACTCACAAAAGCAACAAGAAGTTCTAGTTATTTAGTAGCCACTTTGTATAACGATGTATTCATGTTGTTTAGGGCAATATTTTCCCCCTTTGAGTTTTTTTTTCCATAGGATTTTGTTTTTTTGGGATTTTAGTGAGACCTTTTTTGTGGGGTTCTTTCTTTCAGATTTAAAAGTATTATTGTCTAAACGCCTGGGGCAACATGTGTGTCCTTCAGTTAGATAATGAACTTTCTTAATCGAAAGAAACTCCTTTTTAAGATATTGTATTCCCATACAATTCTTATATGAAATATATTTCATTCCTGACAAAAAAAAAAAAAGAATCCCGTTCATTTTTCAACCTTATAGCTTATTTGCTATCTGCTGTATGTAGTATAGATTAGCAGTTATATAAGAACAAGACCTTTGTCTCTTCTCTGATCTAGTGGGTTGATGAAAATGAAAGTAGAAAATTTTAGGGGATTGTAGTGTAGCAAATCTGAAGTAGGACAAAGGTGGAAAGGGGTGAAATAGGGAATAAATACCTCTTTCAGTAGAGAATCGGCAAGAAACACTTGGGAAAGCTTATGTGGTGAGTGCAAGTTAAAGACAGCTTTTTAAGTTGTCCACGGGGACAAGGGCAGAGGCAGGAATTTTTTTTCACCTGGGCTACTCAAATTTAACCAGTCGAATGAGATTAAAAAAATGTCTAATTGTCTTAAGTTTTCGCAAAATCGTCATTATCTTGTGTTTGTACGTTCTTTTTTTTGTTTTTAAATGCAGATTAAACTTCCATTTACAAAAACAAAAAATACATGTGATGTTAAACTTCCATGATGGGGAAGCTTATGTGATGTTAAAACTCTGGCAAACCTGTTCTTTGGACTGGTTTAATCTTACGTTTTTAACGAGCTGCAGCTTCAGGCCTTATGTTTGTATATTTCATTCCCATGGCCTGATGTAGCTAGCTTTTATAGGAAGACAAAATCTGTTTTGTAAATTAATGTAGAAACAATGTTTTCTCTGTATTTTAACTATTTACTTATTTATCTAGCGTGTTGTTGGTAACTTTTTATAGTTCTGATTTCTCTAGCTCAGTTCTTTTGGAGGTTTAATGGACCTTCGAGGTTTTATTTTATGGAGCTTAAGGGCTTGTTTGGATGGGATTAGTAGGGGTTGGGTTGGAACCTTAAAAATCATGTTTGGGAAAATCGTTAAAAGTAAAGGGTTGGGTCCAAGAGGGTTAGAGAAGGGCTGAACATGAACTCGTATTGTACCCGCAGTATACTGCTACGGATGAAGAAAATTGAAATTAAGCCATGTTTATGCTTATGTATTAAAATAAAAATAAAAACAGACACAGAGTTCTTTGGGTTCAAGCAATACTACGACGAAAAGGTCAATTAGCAAGTATCATGACAATGAACAAAGGAATCCAATGTATTTTTAAGTACATGAATTATGTTAGTTCCATATGAACTACCAAGACATTTTCAAAATGCATAAGAGCCGGAACTGCCACATACTCACTGACATCTAGGTTTTGCATAGCAATAAAGTCATTTGGGGAATCTATTCCGGTATGAGTCAAGATCAACATAGCTTACAGTCACCACATGGTCATCGAACAAACGTCCATGCAAACAATGTGCTGCCATGCAAGATGCTTCGGTTCTTCTGAACTCCACTAATACACAACCAGCCTCGAAAACATTCCCTTGATCAAACTTTTCCTCTTTTTTTCCATTGTCCTCAGTACTATCCAGCTCTTTACTCGCATTATGATCCAAGTCAGAGGAAGCACCGTCTAAAATTGAGTCTTCCTTCCCATGTTTCTCTTGTTCAAATGAAATTATGTTTTCGACCTGAGGGACCTCCGTTTGACTAGTATCCTTGCATGAGTCATCAGGGATCTCTGTGTTACCTACACAAATATCAAGCTGGTTGGATATTTTTATCGAAATGTTGGAACCCTCCCGACTGGCAAAGTCTTCAACCACCTTGGCACCTTCATCACCTTGCATTGGTTGATGTACTCGATCTTTTTCCAGATTGTCCCGGAGTTTATCATCAGACATGCTGCTGCTAGTTTCCATAGCCTCAGCACCATCTTCAGGTTTACTGACCCTGCTTGATTGCTCCACCATGTTAATTTGATCATCAGAACTGATGCGAACATCTGCATCCACAGTTTCTTCAAAATTGTGGCTGCTTGAAGGCTCTGCACTACCAAGCTCTCCCAAGTCATGATGAACTGACTCTGGCTGAACTTCTGTTCTTGACTTGCTATGGTCATACTCTGGGTCAGCCTCATCTACAGCAGAAACAATATCACCAACTCCATTTGTTTCTGGAGGTATAATAGGATTCTGGGCCTTTACAACATTTACGGATACAACAGTGCCGAACCTGCAGATTTGTATGGTGATACAATAAAAATTATTTAATAAAACCTCAAAACCTGAGAAACAGAAAAGAAGCAACTCAGAGAATATAGTATATCTATATGTGATCCATATTCTGTTAGACCTGCCACACTCTAGTCGTATATCTTCTAACACTTCTTCAAGTTCTGACTCAGAGATTAGTGAGAGGTACTGCAGATCAATCTGCAACAAGATAGAAATCATAAGCGAACAAGGACCCATAAACTAACCAAACTAGCAGGGAAGCAAGGAACTACAATGCTGTCAAGAATATTTAAGTATACTATTTAATCATACCACATTATTCAGCTTCAGAACGTGAGTGGGCTCTTCCAGAAGTGGCTTTGCATGCAATGGAATTTCATAGGAAGGTGAATTTTCATCATTCGCCTAACATAAATATTCCTTTGTATCAATTCACGAAGTTCGAGGAGATACTGGGAAAACATCCACCAAGAAAAGGAAAGAGCAGTTGTGACTTACAATTAGTGAAGCATTTTGCATAGCTAGGACCACAGTGAGAACTTTCCCACCTAACTTCATACCATTCAGTCCAGCACATGCCTTTTTGGTGATGGATTGGTCAACATACTGAAAAAGTCATATCAATGAGATCACCTCGTGCATATATACAAGAAGGTCCAGACAATTCTACAACAAATAATCATTAGGCCTATAAGTTAGGCCTGAATAAAAGTCGAGAATCTAGATCATAACAAATATAGAGAATTCTTGAACTTAATCACATTAATTAGTCTTGCAACCACGATTTTTACCCTCATTCAAAATCTGTGAATGTTATCATAGTCCTGGTATATATTGTAATTTGCCTGAACATTATCTTGTGGATTTTCCCCACTACTTTGCTGGGTTCAATTAATAAAGCATAACAATCTCCAACTGCCAGAATAAAAGCTAAATCATCAGTCTAATGATACAACACAAGCATATCTCATCTCCATTATCTGTATTCTGTTACGTTCAGGGCACTGATTATCGCCTGAGACTTTGGGTTGTGAAGAAAGATTCCGAGCTCAAGGTTTTAGATACTGGAATTGTTAATTAGTTAAGGTAAAAGACTAAGCCTGTGTTACAACTTAAAAGATATACATACTAATATGGTTATCAGAAGATTTTGTATTTCCTATCCATTCATTTAATGCTTGACAAGACTACAAAAGAGAACAGAAATCCCAAGGATCATCTACAAAGGAAAAATCACTTCCAGGCTCAGACATTAAAGAATTATGGCAAGATGAACAATAACAGAGTTCATCTTGAAGGGCCTCAGAAAATCATATACACATTGCTTTGCATCATTAAAAACACTATGAAGTGAATAGATGAAACATCCGGAAAAGTGCAGTTGAGAGAATTTCTTAAGCTGCTTTAAACGAATGCATAGGAAGCAAATGCACATAGCTAACGAAAACTATCAATCACAAAAGACAACTCTTTGCAATTACATACCAATATCAAATAATAATTTTTCACAAAAGAGTACACATGATACTGCCTTTCTAACAGCATTCAAAATCTTAGTAATTAGCACACTATTTTACCATGAGACTTGATATACATTTACTGAATTATCAAAATCAAAACATTGACTTTAAATTTCTATCTACCTACTAAAAGATTCAAAAGAGATCAGGAAGTCTTTCTGTGGAGAAATAATTAACCCTATAGAATTAAGGGAATTAAGAATTATAATCATTCATTTCGGCTCTGATATGATTTTTAAACAAGGACAAACTATATGTAGCAGTATTAGAAAAAATCAGGTTGGACCTCCAAAGAGATGATCTCACCTATTCTTTGATTAGAACGATAAAGGTTTATCGATAAATTTGATAAATCACTCAAAGACCATAACAAATAGCATCCATGCATGCAACAGTGGGAGAAAGAGGAGGAAACAATTATTAACCTAAAAACCAATTATTACAAGTACGAGAAATACCTCAAGAAATGCACATGGTTCATTGAGATCGGTATTAACCTCGTACCGGTAGGCCCTCAAAGGCCCAAAGATAGAAGCAATTTCCATAAGCTGAGAAGGAAAGATAATCTGGTCAATAGAAAGTACATGATTAGGAATAAAAAGAAAAAAGGCAAATTTACCATGTCGGATGAAATGGCTTTTGAAATCCCGCCAACAAATATCTGCAATCACAGAACATTGTTTTTTTAAAGTTTGAAAGGTTAAGACAAGGAAGGAACATAAACAGAGCAACCAGTTCTCATGAATCCAATGTAACATATTAAAGCCAATATTACAAGAAAGAATATGCTAAAAAGTATTACATCTGTACAATTATTTAAAAACATTTTAGTATTAAGAACACAAACAATTTAGTAAAAAACTGTTAAACTTTCATATGTTTCTACACGTCGTCTATAAAATAAACTTAAGTTCTAATATTTGAACTTTGTGGAAGGTAAAATTAATAAGGGAAACATAATTGGAAAACTATCTGAGCAATACAGATGCAGGATCCTTTGCATGAGATCAAGAAATTGTAAAATTTCAATTAACTCGTGTTTGGTGGAGATTTTAATTAATTGATTATGGAAGAAAAACATACAAAATAAATAAGTTTGTATGAATATAAAGGGAATAAAATGGTTTTGACTAGTGGCTACGAGTCTAAGACTTATGAGGGTACATGTGTGATTTTGAAAAAAGTCAATTCGGTGTAAAAAATTCACCAAATGAATAGTGTTGAACCATAAGTGTACTATTCATTTAGCACAACTTTTACACCATTTTAGTGTCCGACTGAAGAGGATATGCATCAAAATAGTGTAAAAATCACACTACATCAAAGTTACAGTGTCCCATTGAAGATGCTCTCAATGCAAGCTGCTGAGTATAGAAGATGACGAGTTTCGAGACAGAAAGATGAAGAAGACAAGCTAACAGACTCTAACATATTCTCAATATAAAATTGTAGTGATGCTACTATTCTGATTCGCACTGCCTAAGATCATTCCAGATATT
This sequence comes from Saposhnikovia divaricata, assembly GCA_036435485.1. Taxonomy (NCBI): domain Eukaryota; kingdom Viridiplantae; phylum Streptophyta; class Magnoliopsida; order Apiales; family Apiaceae; genus Saposhnikovia; species Saposhnikovia divaricata. The sequence goes on from JAZHRN010000131.1 coordinate 23,289,322, forward strand.
GGAACAGGAAGATGAACGAGGCTTCGACTCTGTATTCCAGCACTACAACATATAAGACCAATTGGGAATGACAATTCAAACACCGCATAATATGCTAAGTTCTTTGTCCACAGTCCTCTTTTACACTTCTATCTCTAGCCCAGTGTATAATTGTAATATCTTGATCACCCAAGTACAGTTGAGGGAAACATATATACCTTGTGTGGAGAATCCTGAACAGTAATGCTAGCTGAACCAACCTCCGCCACAGATTTCCTGGGAATGCCAGTCTGCATGAAAATACAAACTGTCTGAAAACCTGCTACATGATGGTGAGCACATATACCTCAGAAGATGAAATAAATTATTTAAGAGAAAATAGCTTAGGAGTAACAACGAACATCAAAAAAAACAAGAGAACAATGATGCTGAATATCTACAGTGTGTTCCTCAACTTAACCACCTATCATATCCCAAGTTTTTCTTCCTTCCCTAAAAACCTCAGGAACACAAGAAAGAATGTTTATATAGCTTCTTTAACTTTCCTCTCTTCTTGTCTCACCTTCTTTCCTATCTTTTTCTTTTCTCTCTACTTAAACTCAGGAACAAGCTCATAGGCAGCTGACGAGGGAAAATTTTAATATTTCTTTGGAACTTCGTTCATGTAAACTTGAAGGTAGTATGTATCATCACACATCTCAATCAACAGGTGTTCAAAAAAAATATTCCATTAAGATTTTACTATTTGCTTATTTAACAAGGAGAAGATATCCCTAAGGCCTATACACAAAAGCCAATATCACAACTTCTCAATTCTCATGCCAATTTGTGCGCTTATAGAGAACCAAAAGATCACGACTAACTACGGAGATAATGTGAAGGGAGTAAAACTTCACGTACTTACCCTCCAATTATGTTTGTGACTTTTCCACTCCTATTAAATATTGACAAAGAAATTAAAAAAAAAAAAAGTTATTGTTTAGTTGTGTTAGAACTCTACAGCTTGATCAATATTGATATTCTTTATCCTTCCCCCACCCAACTTTCATGCGCATGCGACATACAAAACTGCCGCAGACAGATCCAATACACAATTAATCTGCTTGTCAAGTATCACTACATCTGTAAAAGATAAAAGATCTACTAGAAAATTCAAGTGTTGATATAACATAACATCATGAATGGCACAATTAAGAAGGGATGTTCATTCTGTACTATGACTTTTAACCAAGACCCAGGTTCAGACTACCAACTACATATATCGAGGTAATATATAAGGAACAACTAATTCCGAGGATTATAACTATGAGTCGTGGGAGCTATAATGAGACGTAGATAAATAAACTTTCTTGTTTAGAAGAACAAATATATAAGTTAGAACTTGACTTCCTTACATCTTTAAATCTAATATCTATACGACCCTACCAGGATCTTCATTCCCTTTTATATGAGCCTTGCTCACAAAATCAAGAATAGATGCCGCAAATACATAATGTACATAATATTTATATTTTCAAATTACTACCTCTAGCTTATATTGAAGGTGTAGAAAGTATATAATTAACTTATATATAATTAACTACCTGTAAGAAAGTATATAATTAACACGCAAATATGGTGTTTAATATTAATCACGGCCATTTAGAGGTACAGACAAAAAGGAATAGCACACGAGTGACCCTGATAGAATATACAGCTTTACTATGATATAGAAACAAAAAACAAAGCCGTATTGCACAAACACATAAGTTTGTAATGTACAAGGAGATAATGGAGACATGTGAATGTCAAAAAGGTTAAAACATACTGGCAGACACTAAGATTTGAAGCTATAGAAGGGTACTGCACTGCGATCGATATTTTTCAGGAGTTACCGAAAAGGCAGTAGGAGCAGGTCTTCAATCTCTACATAATCAGCTACATAAAAGACTACTGAAGCAACCGTGGCATATACCGAAAGAAAGAACGATATGTGATCCTAATTGCATAGCAAGCTAATGATAGTTGTACAAAAAAACTCACGCGAAACCCTTTAATCCCCCAAGGCCATAATTGTTGCACATATATAAAGTACCTTTGTACCTTTTTACCCTTCACAAAAAGTCCGTTACAGATAACAATTTGATTCAATAACCTCTCAAGTTGCAAATCTTATATTTAAATTAAGTTGGCAGCATTATTTGACTACCTATATAGACCTTATAATATCAAATAGTAACTAAACTGCAACAGTAACTGACTGCTTAACTTACATAATAATTATCACTTCCATAGTCTATTTTTGAAGATGCAAATTTCTTTGTTATTTAGAATATAGGAAGTTGAGTAAAAGGAAGGACAAGAATAGACATACCGGATGACAAGAGGATGTAACAGTCACACAAACACGTAGTTGGATATATACATATATAAGATAAATCAACAGATCTCGGATCAGTGGAAAAGATCAGACGAAAACAAGAAAGATTTATCCTTACACTCGCATCGAAGAAATCTTTAGGTCGCCTGACTTTAAGAATAGAGCCTTCAAAAGTACTGCCATCAAGAGATAAAGCTGCAGAAGCATCCTCACGTGTAAGAAATTCTACAAGAGCTTGATTTTTCTCCTTGTTTATCTGCATCCAAGTAAAATACGGTAAGATAATGCCTCTTTATAATATAATTATTAAGAGAAGTCTATCCAGAAAAATGGCACTACACTTACAATACAGCTTATACAAGGATGAGTTCCTTGAACATGTTGGCCACCTGAAGAGAGAATAAACTTATTGATGCATTTCATTACTGATTCCTCAGAGGTTGCAGTTGGCAAGTTTTCTACATATAGCCTCCTTGAAGGCCGGGTAGCTTGTGTTAGCTGAATGGAGTCCAAGGAAGTATCCACTCTTGGAGATGAAGCAGTGGACATAACCCCGACAACAGTCATTGTTGTATTTGAAGTAACTGGAACCATCATGGTCATGGAGACATGAGGAACGTTAGCTGATACAATCTGGGCAGATGACTGCAAATTGGAGAGAACGGACCCATTAAAACTGCTTTCTGATTTAGAAGGTGGGTGATCCCACCCAGCACTTCTTTTCTCAGGAGAGCGAATGGTTGGGGAAGGAGTCTTCGCAGCAGATTCTGTTCTTCTCTTTCTAGGAGAATACCCACCCAGCTTACTTGCTGAATTTCCATGACGGCGATGGTGACCACTAAAACCATTATTAGACTTTCTAGTGCTTTCAAAATCGGAATTAGATCTTCCAGACCTGTCCTTAGAAGATTGTGCAGACAACTCTCCTTGACCACGCACAACATGTGATACATGTTTGTGTGCTCTTGGTGAAAGTGAAATGGACCTTCTACCAGTATCTTTACTGCGCTCTCTACTTCTTGATCGTCTTCTTTTCAGTCGAGAGTCCTCATTGACACCTTTTGATGGTTCCTTATTTCCACTTTTTTCTTTAGGTTCAGGATTGTCGAAATTGGGATTAGATCTTTTAGGCCTATCTTTAGAAGAATGTACAGACAACTCACCATGTTCACGCACAGAATGAGACGCGTGTTTGACTTTGTGTGCTTTTGGTGAAGGTGAAGTAGACCTTCTACCAGTATTATTAGCACGCTCTCTACTTCTTGATCGCCTCCTTTTCAGTCGAGAGACCTCATTAAGAACTTTTGATGGTTCCTGCCTTTCCCTTTTCTCTTTAGGTTCAGGTTCACGCCCTTTATATGAATCATGCTTCTTAGTTGCATTTCTGTCTTTAGCTTTTCTGTCATCTTCATTCCGGTGTTTCCTTTTGCCTTCTTGTTCTGTGTTACCTCTATTTCTCTCTGCATGTTTGTCCTCTGTTACAGCATGTCTTGAATGCTTCCTATCAGATTCCTTTTCGGAATCGTTATACTTGTTACTTCTTCTCTTTCCATAATCATGTTCATCTATCTCGCCTCTCTTAGCTCTATCAACAACGCCACTTCTCTTTGGTGAAGTCTTTGATTTTCTTTCAGACTTATGAATTTCTCTGTTGACATTAAACAATTTGCCTTCGTCTTTCTTTCGAGAGTTCAAATCCACAGAGTCCTCAAAAGCATGCTTTTCAATATCATGTAAGTAATCCTTGTTTCTCTTTCTGCAAGATTCAACAGCATCGGGAACTTTCTCAGTTGTGTCTTCCCCTAGTAGTTTCCCTCCAATAACTTCTTTGACATCTGAAGGTTGTTTCTTTTGTTTTCTTTGGAGCATTATCTCATCAAAACTGAAAGGCCTTGTTCTTGCAGCAGTTCCCACAGTGCAGTTATCCTCAGACAGCTTACTACTCTCACCATACTCCTTTTTCCGACTAGATCTGGTCATCCTAATCAAAAAATAAAATAAAATTGCAGGATGATGCCTTGAGTATTCAGTCAGACTAAAGAGATCAGAGACACAACAATTTTATTAGTTTTCCACCGTCATCGTAGTGGGGTCAGCATCTAGAAAAGAAAGATCACAACAATTAAAATTTTCATAACATAAGGCATGCACTGATCCAATGTAGCTTCAACAAATTGCAAGCCTTCAACTAAATGAAAGACCAAAATGCTCCAACACATTTGACATCTAATCCATCTTATCAATCAGAAAGTATAATAGTTAGGATATGTATCAGTAAAGACAGATTTTAAAGCTAAGAGCAAGTCCAACAGCTTCCCTATTTGAGTTCCTAAGTTGAAATTCAGGGAATTTAGCATAAAACACTACTCCAACAGTGTCCTAGTGTTCCCTAAAACACTAGGAACCCTTAGCCATTCCCTACTTTTAAGGAATCTCTGGCCAGTCCTAACTTCATTTTTGTCAATTAAAAATTCATTTCCCTCCTTTTTGCATTTTTATTTCCTCTCTTAGATTTAAATTTATTATGATAGTAATAGTAAGGAATGAATATAGGGATGGTTGTTGGAGTTGATATACAAAACAAGGTCCTTAAATCACTAGGATCCTTATTTTATTATATTTATAAGGAACAAACTATGGACTTGCTCTTATTCAGTCAGAATGTAGTTAGCACCTTTTAAGCAGCTTAAAACCATAACGCAAATAAGCACACACAAATTTCCAAATATACTAGCATAACACCAATCTGTCATACAGAATAATTTGACATCGGACATTTAAATATATGTCACATCAAAAGATGACTCATTTTTAGGTTTCTAAATCCTTATTTATACTGTATGTAGTAGCAGACTAAGAAAGGGTTTTTCCAATAAGAGAAACCTACACAAACAGGAATGATTTTCAACCAATTCAAAATCTGCAATAGCAAAAGAGCTTTTTATGAGCTTTCTGCTGGACTGTCAAAATAAAATACTTATTGTAAATTTTAAAATTTCTCAGAGGATTGGCATGATTATAGTGTTTTGTAGGAGGATCCTGTAGTCATGTATATTTTTCATAGTTGTTTTATCAAACTGGTGATTTCTCTCTGGGCTTTGGGCCTTGGCAATAGAAAAGTTTAATAAAAGAAATCGGATTGAAAAGCATTAACAAAAATATTGAGAGAAAGAGAGAGGGAGGACAAAAAAATCCTTCTAAATCAAGACATAAAATTTAGAGGAATAAAGAAAATAGCAGCCTAATCACCGTGGAACCTAAAACGATATTCTACTCATAATGGTCTCCCGCTTTCTTTATTGTGATGTACTTGTGCCTCCGCTATGTTCTTAACTTTTGAAGAATTTTCTGTACTTATTAAACATTTTTAGCAATTATTTACATCCATATATCTTTGTTAAACAATAAACACCATAAAATGGTGCACAGTTATATCTCCACTTCCATGACTTGTTAAAAGTAAAGAAAATGCTATTCCGTGGAACGCAAGAAAAGTAGCTCTACGTCACTCAGAAAATTGGAAAATACAACCGCTTGCCATCCCTCAACAATTAAAAGATACAACCTCTCGTAAACATGTTAATATTACCTTAATCAGCTAAATACACCCATATATCAAATATCCAAAACCTAGTTAATACAAGATGATTACATCTCTAAAATACAAAGAAACAATTCTAATAATAATCCAGTATCCTATAAACACATTTTTTTTTTTTTTGCTAAATTATCCTATAAACACATTTAATATTGTACATCTAAATTCGAAGCAGATATCCAATAGCTTATTACCATAAATGTAAACTCTAGAATATTCCTAAGTGATCATACAAATACTCAACTACCACTACACCTATATCCATATATTAATATAAAAAGATGAAAAAACCAATTTTTTGCTCGCATCATGAGGTGTCCATAGTAGATGTCTTTCGCACCGTACAAAGTAATCTCGTAATTATATAAAATCCCTCACATTCCGTGATTATATTAAAAATCCTCATATTTGTAAACATGTAAATACATTATCACAATTCACAAATATCAAACACTATCAATAGAAAGGTTCGCCACGTAAATCAGTGAATGGCAAGTGGCAACACATAGCTGCATATAGTCCAAAACATATCGGTACATTATACGAAAGCATCCGGAATTTAATCATGCCGAGATAACAACAAGGAATGCCTAATAATCTCGAACTTGCTAACAATGCAATTAATACAGAATCAAGGCAAAACAAGCATTTTGAACACTTGATATATAAAAATTAACAAAAAAGCAACATTTTATCTTGATTAAATATAAACATAAAATTAGTCAATTGCATAAATTGAAGCGCTTGTAATCAAATTGTAAATTGTGTAAACAAATATAGATTTTTACCTGTGAAACGAGAATGAAAGAAAGATTGGAGCTTTATAAGCAGAGGATGTGTGTAAATTGTATGTATAGGTGTGTGTATAGGTTTGGGATTTGAGTAGCGTATTGATTGAAGTTTGTGAAATAGAAACCTAGAGGAATGAATCAAAAGATTGTTCAAATGTTTGTGCTTTGTACATTAGCCCCTCTCTACTTCACATAAGTACATAACTTTACTACTTGACCCTTCCAAAATTAACATGATAATAAGAAATAAAAGAAAAAGAACTGATTTATTTAATACAAAAGTATTTTTGTAAAAAAAAAAAATTAATTTCGGTATTTATGAAAATCTTTAAAAATAAATTATAAATCTTTTAAGAATTAAAAATTGAATACTTATCAAAAATACCATTTTTCTAAGTTTCTTTTGTAATTTTACCATTTTCTTAAAATATTTGAAAATATATTTTTTAAAATATTTTTTATAAAAATATTAACTTTTTTGCAAAAATATGGTATGCAATTAAATTAATTTGGTTGCATATATGGCAGAACAACAGTTTGCATGCAATTGCATGCAGGTTCGACTCCCATGGGAGGCGGATTTGTGATTATGCCATCCTGGGGCAGAGCCTGTCGCACTTGTGCGGTTTGCCTTGGATCACGTGGTTTGCAGGCTATTGCGTGAGCCCATGGGTTTACCCAGAGCGCACCTGAATGGTAGCGGCTGCGGGTTCCCATGTTAAAAAATAAAATAAAATAAAATTACATGCAATTATATTGCGATTGCAACAATTGCATTTGATTAATTTAATTACAAATCGTATTTTCATAAATAAATTAATATTTACATAAATTATCTTTTTTTAAAAGTTATTTTTATAAAAATATATCTGAACTTGAATATTTATGAAAAAAATCTTCAAAAAAAATGTCATATAATAGTATTTCTCAATTACTCCCTTTTCCACTAAATTTACTATTTCAACAAATAGATAAGAAAATTAAATTACAGGACTACAAAAATCGCAGGCCCAAACCAAAGCACAAAGGATTGAACACAACAAGATAAGAAAAAATGGCAACACTCATGGCTTGTTCAACAGTAGGCATGTTGAGCTCAAGAACTCACCTTTCATCATCTTCAAGACAACCCATTTCACCATCCTTCAAAACGACGTCGTTTGCTGACCTGGGTTTCGTTTGTTCTCAATTCAGTGGTCTTCAAATTTCAAGCAATGAGTCCATTAAGCTCAAGCCCATTTGTGTGCCCACTAAGCTTCCTCTTCAACCTGTTGCTCGTAAAGTCCTCTAATTTTTATATATACATATGTTCTTGTTAAATTTTTGTGTTTTAATTTTTGGTATTTTTAGGGTTTTTTTTTTTTTTTTTTTGGGTTTTTAATTGAATGTGGTTTGGGTTTTATTAGTGTGCAAGTTAAATTGAATGTAGATGTTTATTTTACGGCTCGAAAGGAGGGTGTTTTGAGGTAATGTGAATGACCCTGGATTGAGTAAAGAAAGAATCTTGGAAAGTTGTGAAATTTGTTGAATGTGTGTTTTAGTGTGCGTGTTTTGGTATTGGTAATGTGGGTTCTTAATTATTTGTTTTGTTGTTGGTTTAGGCAAAAGAGCGAGTTTCGAGTTTGTGATTTTGATGTTGGTGTGGCTGTAGGATTAGAAGAAATAGGGGTATGAAATATTGGAAAGTATTGTTTTGCTGTATGAGTTTGTTAGGTTACGTAGATACCGTAATTCAATTAGTATGTGGTCTGGTTTGCAAATATGATTTTGGATGATTGAGGGTTAGAATTCTGATTTGTACACTGGAGCTTTAAATTTGACACAGTTACACAGACACACGTGTTTTATATAGCTTCTGGTAAGTTAGTCTAATGTGCATAGTCGCATTTAGAAGATGCTCTTGTAAGAATTAATGTTGATTAGAAGAAATAGGGGTATGAAATATTGGAAAGTATTGTTTTGCTGTATGAGTTTGTTAGGTTACGTAGATACCGTAATTCAGTTAGTATGTGGTCCGGTTTGCAAATATGAGTTTGGATGATTGAGGGTTAGAATTCTGATTTGTACACTGGAGCTTTAAATTTGACACAGTTACACAGACACACGTGTTTTATATAGCTACTGGTAAATTACTCTAATGTGCATAGTCGCAATTTAGAAGATGCTCTTGTAAGAATTAATGTTGAATATAACTGTTGGGAATTAGGGGAAACTGTCAAACTGAGAGTTTTGAGGATTAATAGCAGGCTTTGTTTAGTACTCTTGCCAAGTGGTCAGAGAGAATGAACCAGCTGCAATAGGATAGAGGAAAGAAAGGAAGTATGACCTGCACGAAGTGCAGAGGGAAAGTTGAGGGCATAATGCGAGTGAAGGAGAAAACATTGTGGTTTAAACTGATGATTTCAGAGATGGAAGAATTGTCAGTGATGTTGTCACTATACATAGCTACTCCAGTATTAATGGCATATAGAAAGTTTTTTGTCTGATTACCTCTTTGGAAAAAAAAAAATCATAAATACACCTATTTACTCGTGTTTATTATATTGCACTTCTTTCTTACTTGTAAATGACGTAAAAGTGATAGTGTGATTACACTATAATTTCCAATTAAATGACTGGCCAAAGCTTTCCCAGCCAAGTGTTGATTTAAGTTAGCATATCATTTCTTTGCAGTGAAAAAAATGTATTTCATCTTATTACCTCATATACGAAATAGTAAATAGAATACTACTTGAAATTTTCATATTTGCATCTGGAAGACTGTGCTTGTGCAATATATTTATAAGTGTTTTTTGTCATGACGAATTGAACTTCTTATGTTGTGGCTCAGCGGCTCAACAATTATCTGGTTTAATCAAGGTCTAAATGGTTTGGACAATAGTGGGGTTTTGAGGTCGGACAATTACATTTGTTGCCCGTACTCTTGTTACCTGGAAAGAAGTGAATGTTTAGGATTAGTGGAAAATAGTAAGTACCCCATACATAACTTTCCTACCTTGTGTTATAGGATCAAGTGAATAGGAATATGCTGGCTCTAGCTGAAACGTGGTTATTGATTTAAGCTGGTGCACTGTTAGTCTCTTTTTCCGTTGTCATACTTATGGGAAATGCGATCCTCTTCTGCATATGTGCACTGTGCAGTAGCATAGCACCCTCCCTTGCTATGTATCTTGATAGTGAATTGTAAAATATATTGCCATCTTGTCTTTTCATCAATATTTCTTGTTAAACTGGATTCTTATTATGTCATGTTAAAAAGAACCCATGTCTGTCATATATGCCTATTAATTTATGTTATCAAGTATCCTTGCTCTTATGAATTATGACCAAAGAGATGTTTACATCCCAGTGTATTAGTAATTGCTGTGTGAATCATGTTTTTCAGGTAGGATATGCCCCTTTACCGGAAAGAAAGCCAACAAAGCAAACAAGGTTTCACATTCGAACCACAAGACTAAAAAGTTGCAGTTTGTGAACCTACAGTATAAAAGAATTTGGTGGGAGGCAGGAAACCGCTTTGTAAAATTACGCCTGTCAACCAAGGCTATAAAGACTATAGAGAAGAATGGACTGGATGCAGTCGCTAAGAAAGCTGGAATAGATCTTCGCAAGTTATAGATTTGTTCAACAATTTTTCTGCCTCATCTTTGATACATTGCAATTATAATTGCTTTTCAATGATGTTAGTTGGTAGCTTTGTAATTTTGTTCAGCCACAATCTGTCTTAAAATGGAGGAAATCACATTTTGTTCATGTTTTGTTTGCTCCTCAATCTACATGTGCTTTCTTGAAACAAAACAAAAATTCATTCCTCAGGTAGATTGATTCATCTTATATCCAAAACAAAACTTGATAGTTATGACATGATCAAGCAAAAAACTGAGCCAGAAAGTTTGCTTTCACCCAGATACAGCTTACAGGTAGATTAGTGACACTTGAATATGAATCCAGACAAGATAGCAACATAACTACTACTTGCCTACTTGGATATAACTAAAAGCATCCTCATAAACCATGATGCATTATATACTTTTCATTCCGTCATGTTGGCTTCGGCTTTGTGAGGCTTTTGGATACTTGTAACCCGAAAGGGTTCCAAAAGTTCTCATTTTAGTATTGTATTACAATTACTAATCAAAATTGATTTCCATCAATACATTATGCAGTTCCTAATCAAAATTGAAGAATAATATTAACTTATCAATTCCTAATCAAAATTTGTTTCCATCTGACACATTGTACAGTGCCTAATTAAAATTGAATATTAACTATTTGTGTCTATAAATACATACATGGTCGATGTGTAATGTAAGGTGAAAATCAAAGCTTTTTTATATTATTTACATGGCAACTGCTTTAGCGGTCGATTCTGCTACAAAAAAATTTGAAGAGTTCTTAAACGCCGACAACATGGAGGCTGTGCTAGCACAATTCTCTTACAATTGGGGTGATCTTAAAAAGCTTCAAAGTGAGCTGAAGGGCATGCAAAGTTTGTTAAAAGAAGTCGAAGAGAAATATAATTATACTCCACAGGCAAATGCATCGTTGCTGGAAATAGGAGAGCTTGGTTTTAACATAGAAGACGCTGTCGATCTAGATTTCGTAAAATTTATGCTCAGACGTAGATCAATTTTCGTGAGCAGCAATAAAGCTTTAGATAGAGTAAACATGACCGAATTGAAAGCAGGCCAATGTGAGCCGGAAAGTACGTTAAGGGAAGCTGCAAGAGTAAATAGATTGTTGTCAGTAATAAAAGGGTATGCTTGTAATGTAGGAGCTGTTATTGGTCCAGATTTCATAGAATCTATGACCAGGCGTAGAACAGTTTTGGAGAATATGTTATTAGTATTTTCTTGCAAGGTAGACAAAAGGGAAAACCGCATCATATATGTTTTAAAGAATCTCGAGGGTATAAGAGATGCGTATCTGGCTCTTGGCCTTACATATAACCGTAAAAGTTATAAAGTCTAACATTTGTGCTCTTTGTGTTTTTTGTTATTAGACATGTAACAACCTTAGTCTGCAGAATTCTTCGTTTTTTATGTATGTGTATCTAATGATTTTTTTACATGTTTTTCATCGTCCAACATCAGATTTTTGATGTTTCACTAAATATGTATAGTATTCCAATATGATCGATCTTGCATTAGAGAATAGGTTTGCTCCATACAGAACACTCTTATATAACAAACAATAAAGAACATATTAGATCTATTAGATCCTTTGGCCCCGCCAGGGGCATCCAATACAAAAAGTTGTTATTTTTTTACCCTCTATCAACTCTGAAAAAAAAATGAAAATTACTGTTCACTGATGACGTCATCAATGAACAGTAAATTTTAAATTTTTTTTTGCTGGTTTGCTAGAGGGTAAAAAATTAACAACTTTTTGTATTGGGTGCTATGACGGAACTCTTAAATTATATTAGATATGAGGTGTTCTTTATTGTTTGTTATATAAGGTGTTTGCTATGGAGTGCAACTCAGTACAGAAATATGCAATAGTAGATTTTAATAAAAATTTAATGGACACGCAAAGTTTTTATGAGATTCTTTAGAAATCAAAAGTTCTCATTCCCCATGCACCTTTACAAGTCCATTGGTTGCAAAACTGCCATCAATGATCGATACAAATCCCAGTTTTTGTAAAAAAAAAAAAACGTGTAATTTTTCGTTTAAAGCAAAGGAAATAATATGGAGAAGTTTATTCTCATTGTAAACCTCATGAAAAGAAGGAATGAAGGGATGATTATGATATAAAGACAATGGTACATTACCATTACATCGCAATAAGCCTGCTCAGTAGACATTGTTGTTATACTGCCCTGATTTTAGAATGAAACACACCTCGGATGTAACTCAGTCAGTATTGCTGATACCTGGATACTTGGTTTTAGAACTAATACATAGAAAGGATACTGATATGAAGAAAATAACTTATTGAAGTGTGAGTATATAAAAATTATTATCTTTACATAAATATATATATATAGAAGTTCATCGTATTTTCCAATTCTACAGTTAAATATGCAAAAAATTATAGTTGGTTATATAGTGCTTTTACTCAGCCATCCCACATATGATAGATGTATGCAGGAGAACTGGAGTGGTGAATCATCTGAAGATCAGTCCAACTGGAGTGGTTCAACTGGTTCAGATTCCTCGAGTATAGCTGCGTCTTCAAAACAATCAGCAGCTTCTACTGCTGATCCACCATTTTCTACCTTGTAGAGCAGTCCAAGATTGTACCATGCAGATAAATTTGCGCGGCGGAGATTGGTTTTAGCCCACAATATTAATATTGGAGTCATTTGACAGAGTACAGACTTAAATATTTAAAATTAAAAGTAAAGTACAACTTCAGAAGTTAAACATCTGGAGGTCAAAGCCTTTCTAGTTTCCTCCAAGATTGTCTTGGCAACTTGAATAGTCTTGTAGTCTTGTCCAAAAATGATGTTTCTAGAGTTCTTTCTGCTCCATCATCCCCAACGCAATCCAACAAGACCTGTCAATAAAATCTGGTCAAACTTGTTTGAAACAAAAAAACAAGTCTATAAAAACATCCTTAGATACTAACATAGTAACACTCATATTAATAATGTCGGTTACCCAGTTTTGATATCTACCTTTCTACGTTGAAGGGTGTTCTGTAATGAAAATATTAAAAGCATGTAAAGGACAGTGTTAACCATAACAAAAGTTTATCTCTTTAGCATTTGCTATAAGATGATAAAAGGGAAAGAACGTTGTAAGCTTGTCAAGAGACTGAACTTGGTCCGAATCGAGCTGTCCGCACAATTGGATTCTACGGTACAATTTCGAAAACAACCCCAAAAAGACCTAATTATCTACTTCTACTATATATAATAGTGTCTGTTAGCACATTTCTACAGTAAATCTACTATCTATAATAGTGTCTGTTAGCACATTTCTACAGTAAATTTCCAATTTTAGGTCTTTACCCCTATTTTTCAGTTAATTTTCAAAAATGCCACCAAGCTTGCAATTACAAATATCAATACTTTCAATTGTTCATCGATTCCATCTAAGCTGAATCTTCTGATGAAAGCTTTAGATTTGAAATTCAAAATTTAAATTCATATACACAATCCAAGAATTCAAATTAAAGTTCTATATACCATTTCCTACTATCTCTTCTTTTCTCTATACAGTAATTTGTCTTTAATTCATATATCTTCTTAACACTCTCTTTAACACTCTCTTTACATTAGTTTCATGACTATTATGCAATACATTTACTAATTATTATTTCTTATTTGTTGCAGATTAAACTTTGCTTAGAAACTATTCTGACGATTTGCTCCAAAGAGAAGGTTAATAATTTTCATACTTCGTTGGTAGATTTTTAATCAAAATTACTATTAATGGTTTGATATTTAGGATGATTATACACCTTTCTCTCAATATTTGTTGTTTACAACCAACTATATATCTTATGCAGATGAAAACGATGAGTGATATTATGTTTCCGTTGTTCGTTACAGATGAATTTAGGACACAAACGTGGTGTATTGAGTTTGCGATAAAAGAAATATTCACATCCAGTCCATTTATTTATGAGGCTTTAGTTTTGAGGTCTGAGAATAGTAATTCTTTTTTCTTATTTTTCCTTACTGTTTGTGTTTATGTTTGATAAATACGTGTGAACAATTGAATATTTTTGATAGATTATAATTGCATACAAACTGTTTGTTGATTTGTGCAAGAGAAAATGATTGATAAGATCACACAACTCTATCTTTTAGGTATTTTTCTTTTCATTTTATGTTACGTCATTTATAAAGATGGTTATATATGCATTGCTTCTATGCATATACGATTGGGTAATATACAAAACTTAAAGTTACAACTTAATTTGTTGGCTCTAAACTTACAACTATACTAGCTTAAAACCCGTGCGATGCACGGATTTTTTAAAATATTATATAAAAATTTTTGTATTAATTTAAATTATTTTTTGAAATATTAATTTTGGAGGTTTAAATTTTTATATGAGATGATTTGATAATAGTTGTATAAATGTTATCCATGATATTTCTAAAAATGGAGAGATTTTAGTCAGAAAATGTGGAAAGATGATAGGTTTTAGTTGAAAAAAATAATTGTTTAATTATTAGTAATTATAAAATAATTCTTTTATTTTATTAAATATAATGCCCGTGTAATTATTAGAATAAGAGAGGATTTAGTTAAAGAAAATTTAAAAGGTAACATGTTTTAGGTGAAAACGTTAATTGATTAGTTTATAGTATTTATAATTTAATTATGTTATTTTACTAAATACAATTGCCCGTAATGGTTTTTGAAAAGAAGAAATTAATATTGTACGTGATATTTCTATTAAAAGAGGGATTTTAGTTAGAAAATATATAAAAGACGATACGTTTTAGCTGAAAAAGAAAATCAGTTAATTATTAATATTAGAATATTATTAGTTTCTTTTATTAAATAGAACCTCCCGTGATATAACTGGAAAAAAATATATTTTAGCTACAGAAATAGAAAGGTAACGTGAAAATTAAAAAGATTATACGATTTATGTGAAAAAGGTAATTGATTAGTTTGTAGTAATTATAATTTAATTAAGGCAATCGACTACTTACCATTATTTTAATTAATGAATTTTAATTTAATATAATTTAATATACTCATGTTTACGTATTATACTAATGTTTCCTTATTATAAACAACGTATACAGATTTTTAATATATTTTTATTAATAATTGAAAAATATGATGTAATATTTTCGGATATATATTAATGATTGTAAGATTAGTTTTAAATTAAAAAGGTAACATGTTGTAATATGAAAGGAAATATTAATGATTGTAAGATATGTTACGATTGATGTTTTTATAAATAACGTATACAGATTTTTAATATATTTTATTAATAATTGAAAAATATGATGTGATATTTTCGGGTATATATTAATGATTGCAAGATTAGTAGATGTTTATAAAATGTAATATCTTCAATTAAAAGTAAATGTGAAAAAAGGCAATCGACTACTTACCATTAATTATATTATGTTATTATTTATTTTAGGAGTTTTAATAGTATAGATATCATATATATTTTTCTTTATAATGAAGGGTAAATAAATAAATTCACTTAGTAACAAAAAACAGATACCAAAACTTTTTTATTGTTTCGGCTTTTATATAATAATATAGATATTTGTGATTGTAAGATTAGTAGGTGTTTATAAAAGGTAATATTTTCAATTAAAAGTAATTGTGAAAAAAGCAATCGACTGCTTACCATTAATCATATTATGTTATTATTTATTTTAAGAATTTTAATAGTATAAATATCATATATATTTTTCTTTATAATGAAGGGTAAATAAGTAAATTCACTTAGTATCTTCAATTAAAAGTAATTGTGAAAAAAAAACAATCGACTACTTACCTTTAATCATGTTATGTTATTATTTATTTTAGAAATTTTAATAGTATAGATATCATATATATTTTTCTTTATAATGAAGGGTAAATAAGTAAATTCACTTAGTACCAAAAAACAGGTACCAAAACTTTCAATGTTTCAGAATTTATATAATAGTATAGATTTGTAACTCTTCATGTTAATGTGTCTGGTTTTAATTTTGAAATTCATATTTGATTTGGGATTTATGTGCAAGTTTAATTTAGTATATGTTATTTGCAAGTGGTGTATGTAATAGATTTCGTATTGGATGGAGTCTTTGGAGAGTTCTGTTTAATTGAAGGATTTCGTAATGATTAATTGTTAATTTTCTTGGTGTTTAGCCTTTGAACAAAATCACTCAGCTATTGCTATTATGTATGTGGAACTAAAAATCAGATTATAGATCGTAATATGAAAGATTATTTGATGGGAGCAGTTTGCTATTGATGGATTAGCTATACTGTATTACTAGATTCCAACACCCGATGTTATCGGTTTTAACTCTTTATCTTTTTGTTCGTTATGGATGCAAGTTTTATCTTCTCTTTTTTTCCATATGCAGGAAGCTGAATAAAGGTTTTTCCATATGCATTCATGAATTCCCAACAACGATTGAAAGAGAAGATGCTGCAATGACAAATGCCATGCTTGCAGTGATATCATCATCTTCTCCAGCTTCTTCTACAAATTTACATCAACAGCTCCAAAAGGCCAGTGCATTCAAGAGTTATAAATCAAATGCAAATCTAATGCCAGCTTCTCAAGAACAATATATGCAATACGCAAATCGACCCACGAGTAATCAGATGCATCATATGATATCCGAAAGAAAAATGAGAGAAAAGCTAAATGAAAGTTTTCAAGCATTGAGATCAGTACTTCCACCTGGATCCAAGGTATGCAAATATAACTAACACCTAAACTACCTCAAATTTAAAATACAAATCGGACTATTTGGCATATATGTAATTACTTCCTAATTGTTTAACCGTAGGTAGAAAGACTAAGCATCACTACTAGGTAACACGACCGAGTACATAACTTCACTTAAAGCTGAAGTTGAGGAGCTCACCTGGAAAAACCAGACTTATATGACAAGCTTTTACAGGGAAGTACAAATGATCAAGATGTATTAATAGCTAATGCATACTTATCTGATCACAGGCATCATGTTTGGATTTATAACTCAAAAGAATCGACATCAGAAGGGCGATACTTGAGTGTTATTGTTAGAGGAGATTACTGTAGTATGCTGGATTTGTCAATTCAAGTTGTGGAGTTTCTTAAACAACTTAGATATGTAAGCTTTTCTCTTATCTTCAATATAGTATTAAGTTATTAAGTTTTCATTACCAAATGCTTTTCTCTTATCTTATCTTACAAGGTTGAAGATTGCAGTTGATGCCGCAAAAGGCCTTGCCTTTCTCCACTATGAAGAACCTCCCATCATTTATCATGATTTCAAAGCTTCCAACATTCTATTTGACTCTGTATGTTCTTCTTCTGTCTCTTAAATATATTCTTTACTTTATCTTTCAAGTATCAATGCTACTACATAGCATCAGGAACTACAATTTTTTTTATAAATTATCCAGAAAAAATATTGGCTCATTCCTAAAATATAAATGACCAGGATTACAGTGCCAAGGTCGCTGATTTTGGGCTAGCTGTGGATGGTCCTTAAGGTGTTGATGCACATGTCACAACAAGTGTGATGGGAACCAAAGTCTCTGTTGTTGTTGCAGCCGCAAAAGGTCGTGCCTTTCTCCATTGTGAAGAACACATATGATATGTTTAATATTAATTTTCAAAATTATTTATAGTATTGTGCATTCATAATTTAAAGTTTTGCCAATATATTTTTGTATCTAAATTTATATATTTTGTTATGTAATTTATATAATATTTTTTAAAACGTAAATTTACCAATTTGTTTTTTATAAAATTGATTTTGTTTTATCTATAATGAGGGTTCGAGGCACCATCAGGAGTTTTGTCACACAATATTGATTTCTAAAATTACTCAATTATTATGCAATTATAATTTTAATTTTAGATGTAGAAATTTTTTTTCAAGCATGTACTATATATTAGTATACTCCAAAGATTCATGATTTGTAGTAAACAATTAATTGAATATATATTTGGGTTCAATAAGCTAACAAGTCATTTAATTAAGTCACTAAAAAAGTTTCCAATTTTCGTACTTATGAGCTATAATTTTTTTTTCTCTCCTTCAATGTGGGAGTATTAGTTTTTCTCTCCGGTTTTAGTTTCTATTCATCAGAATCTAAATTCGTGTGAGTTTGTTTTAATGGCGAGTATACAAGATTTGGATGAACAGATGGAAGGTCTAGATTTGGATGCAGAGGAGAATACCGCAATTGTTTTTGATGGGGATGATGAAGAAGCAAGGAACAAATATGAGTTATGTTTAGTTGGATGTTTTTTAACAGAAAAAAACATCAATGTCCGGGCGATGAAATCAAAACTTGCTGATAGTTGGAGGCCGGCAATGGGGATAAACATCAAGGAGCTTGAAGCAGGAAGGTTCTTGTTTCAGTTTTATCACAAAGAGGATATGGCATGGGTGATGAATGGAGGACCATGGCAATTTGATAATGCTATGCTTAGCATTGCTACGATCCCTGAAGGTGAAGATCCTGGTGGAGTACCTTTATGGCACATTAATATATGGATACAGCTCCATGATTTGCCTTCAAGCCTTATGACGGAACCAGTTGGCAAGCAGCTTGGGGATTTCTTTGGAGTTTTTACAGAATATGACCATAAGAACAACACAGGTTTGTGGAGGGAGTTCATGAGAATAAGAATAAAATTGGATATCAGGAAACCATTGAAAAGAAGAAAGAAAATATCCAGAAAAAATGGACCTGAAGTGATAGTCAATTGCAAGTACGAACGGCTGGGAGATTTCTGCTTCACATGTGGATATGTGACTCATACTGATCGTTTTTGTCGACAGTTTTTGGAGCATGGAAATGGAGAAAGCAACAGGGAATGGGGTTCATGGTTACGAGCACCACCGCGAAGGGTGGCCGGACAGGCCAAGAGTAAGTGGTTACGGGATGAAGGAGATGTTGACTGGGAGAGACGGTTGGGCAGAGTCAACAATTTCCCGAAATCGAGGGGAGATGATTACGCAAAAGGAGGGAGTTCAGCATTTCAAAATGATAAGGAAGGATATGAGGTGCATAAAAATAGGGATATAATGCAACAGAAAGATATGGGATCAAATATTGTTATTTCGACCGGGCTGATTGACAAAGCTAGTTCACTCATTGGGCTTGAAAAGGAGGAACTAATTGGGCTTGAAGTGAGTGAAAGGAAAAGATTGCGAAGTGGGCTGGGAATATATGACACAATGGACACTGAAGGAGGCTTAAGAAACAGTTCAAGTAGTGCTTTGGTTAACTCAAATATGGAAGTTTCACTTTCTGAAACGGATTGTGCAGCATCCCCTGTTACAGATTTGGCTACGCTCGCTCAGCGGGCTAGCCATCAGAAATGAATATCTTAAGTTGGAACTGCCGAGGGTTGGGGAACTCTCGTGCAGTTCGGATTCTAGGGGATTTAATAAAATCTCGTAAACCTGATCTGCTCTTTTTATCTGAGACGTTAGTTAGTAGTAATAAAATAAACTCGCTCTGCTCTAAATTTAATTTTAGTAAATCTTTTGCTGTAGATTGTAATGGTAGAAGTGGGGGATTGGCCATCTTTTGGAAGAGAAGTTTTGACTGTCTTATTCTGGATTCTTCTCTTAATCATATTGATGTTCAGGTAAATAAGGAAGGCTCTGCTTGGTGGAGATTATCTTGCTTTTATGGGTATCCCGAGAGAGAACGAAGAAGGGAGTCTTGGGATTTCATTCGGTTCTTAGCAAACAAATCAGATTTGCCATGGTGTATAGTGGGGGATTTCAACGACATGATGTATGCCTCTGATAAGAATGGTAGGCACCCTCATCCCCAGCACTTGTTAAACGGTTTTTGTAGGGCTGTTGAAGATTGTCAACTTCAAGAATTGGACCTTAAAGGAGGTATGTATACGTGGGAGAAAGGTCGAGGGTCTTCGAACTGGGTTCGAGAAAGGTTGGACCGTGCTTTCGCTACGGAGTCTTGGTGGAGACTGTTTCCTCTATGCAACCTTACAGTGCATCATACTATTAGCTCTGATCATGAGCCGATTCACCTGGAGCTTTTGAGCTTGGCTCATTCAAAGCAACAGTTTCGCTTCCGTTTTGAAAATACTTGGCTCAAAGAAGAATCTTTCTCAACAGAGGTGTCTAAATTCTGGAAAGCATTGAATCCAACTCATTTTATGCCAAAGCTTATCTCAGTCTCGTCTTTTATGGCCAAATGGGGCCGCAATTTTTTTCACAAGTTTCGTGAGAAGATTAACAAGCATAAGAAAGAGGTGGATCTGTATGTCAATCGTGAAGATGAAGAAGTCATAAGGAAGTATTTTGAAGAAAAGCATAAACTCAATGAACTCCTTATTCATGAGGAGGTGTATTGGAAGCAACGAGCTAAAACTTTCTGGCTTGAAGAGGGCGACTCTAATACCAGATTTTTCCACTCTTACGCCAATGCTCGGAAAAAGTTAAATCATGTTACCAGCTTAAAAGATGACGATGGAGAAGTGTATTCTGATCACGAGAGTATGTGCAGGGTGGTTAAAAACTATTTCAAATCAGTGTTTGAAAATGCAGAGGTCGAGCAGGAAGGTGAAGAGGGAGGTAGTGCAGCAATTATTTCCACAGAGCAGAACGAGGCTTTGGTTGCAGAGTTCACGTTTGAAGAATTTTCGAAGGCTATAAAACAAATGCATCCGGACAAAGCTTCGGGTCCGGATGGCTTGAATCCTGCTTTTTTTCAGCATTTTTGGTCTCTCTTGGGGCATGATCTGTTTCAATGTTGTAAGGGGTGGTTAAACGATTGCTCTTTTCCTGCTGATCTAAATGATACAAATGTAGTTTTGATTCCTAAGAAGGAGGATGCAATGTCTATGAAGGACCTTAGGCCTATAGCTCTTTGTAACGTCCTTTACAAGATTATAGCCAAAGTTCTGTCAAATAGGTTAAAAGACATTCTTCCGAATATTATCTCGGAAAACCAGTCGGCTTTTGTCCCTGGCAGGAATATCACTGATAACGTATTGGTGGCGTTCGAAGTTTTACATTTTATGAAGCGAGATAATAGAAACAGTGAAGGCGAAGTAGCTCTTAAATTGGATGTCAGCAAGGCATACGATCGTGTTGATTGGGGTTTCTTAAGGAATCAGATGAAGAAGATTGGTTTCTCGGCTAAATGGATCTCGTGGATAATGTTATGTGTCTCCACAGTTTCGTACTCAATCTGTTTCAATGGTGATCAGGTGGGTCCTATAATTCCTAAGCGAGGTCTCCGTCAAGGAGACCCCTTATCACCATATCTATTTTTATTCTGTGTGGAAGGTTTATCTTTATCTATAAGAGAAGCTGCTGATAATGGTAGAATCACAGGATGCAAAATTAGTGCTAATGCTAGTGCCATCACCCACTTGCTGTTCGCAGACGATAGTTTCTTGTTCTATAAAGCAACAAGTGATGAAACATTGGAGATTAAAGCACTACTGGCTCGGTATGAAGAACTGTCCGGACAAGCCATTAATTTACAGAAATCAGGGATTTTCTTTAGTGCTAATGTGAGACGTGACAAGCAGTTGGAGATCAAGGAGTTACTGGGTGTTCACCAAGATTTAAGTACAGGGCATTACTTAGGTCTTCCATCGCTAGTTGGCAGATCGAAGAAATCAGTGTTTAGTTTTCTGAAGGAGAGGTTGAGGAAGAAGATACAAGGGTGGAGTACCAAATGTTTGTCAAGAGCTGGAAAAGCAGTGCTGTTAAGAAACGTAGCCCAAGCAATACCTTCATATACTATGTCCTGTTTCCTCCTTCCAAAAACACTTTGCCAGGAGCTGCAACGCATGATGAACAGTTTTTGGTGGGGGTCTGGTTCAAATTTAAGTAAAGGAATTCGTTGGCTATCGTGGGATAATATGACTATGGCGAAATGCAAAGGAGGTATGGGTTTCCGAGATTTGCATGGGTTCAACATAGCTTTGTTAGGAAAGCATGTATGGAATTTTTTAAATGAGCCTGATTCTTTAGTTGCTCAGATTTTTAAGGCGAGGTACTTTCCGAATACTTCTATTCTTAATGCCAAGCGGAGTGGTGGGTCGAGTTTTATATGGTCAGGAATTTGGCAAGCAAAGGAGGAAATTAAGAAGGGGTTTAGATGGGTTCTTGGGGATGGAAGACGTATAAATGTGTTCGAAGATGCCTGGCTGCGGGAGAAGAAAGATTACTGTGTGCAAAGTGACAATGTTAGAAGTGGGGGAGTTCTTACTGCAAACGATCTGTTTGTACCTGGAACAAAGAAGTGGGATGTTAATAAGGTGAATAGCTTGTTTTCAAGCTGTGATGCTAAAGCCATTTTAGCCACACCTGTTCCCCAAAATCAGGTCGAAGATCATATGGTTTGGACTCAATCTATAGATGGCAGGTTCACTGTGAAGACAGGATATCAGTTCTGGTATAACAATAATTCACACCCCACGTTTCAAGACACTGGATGGAAGAAGCTTTGGAAGTTGGAAATACCACAGAAAGTGAAGGTATTTCTTTGGCGTTTTGGTCGTAATAATATCCCAGTTCGAAATATTCTGAGGCATAGAGGAGTGGCTACGACTATTATGTGTCCTATGTGTGAGAGAGACGTGGAACATCTCCTCCATGTTTTTTTCGACTGTGAATATGGAGCTCAATGCTGGAGGACTATGGAGCTAGTTTTAGATATGAGTCTTGTTGACTTTGCTCCGAGTTGGTTGTTGCAAAGGTTAGCGAATGATTCTACTGAAGTAAAGGAGAAAATTGCCATGGTTCTTTGGGGAGTATGGACAGCTAGGAATTTTAAGGTGTGGGAAGGAAAAAACATGCCGCCTCAGGTTGCAATGGAATGTAGTAAAAAGCTATTCTCGGAGTGGCAGGAGGTAAGGAAGAGGACATTAAGTCGTATTAGCACCAGTTCCAAAGATTGCAGAGGTGAAACTTCTCGATGGAAGGCGCCAGTTTTAGGCACTCTCAAAGTAAATGTAGATGCTTCGGTTTACACAGGGGCAGGTTCGAGTTCTGTCGGCATGATTCTCAGAGACCATTTGGGAGGTTTTATGCAGGCAAGAAATGCGAGACGAGTAGGTGAGAGCACGGTGTTTGAAGCTGAGGCATGGGGGGTTCTTGAAGCACTACAGTGGATACAAAATTTGCAGGTGAGGGATGTGGAAGTTGAGTGTGACTCTTTGCTCACGGTGACTGCACTGCACAAAGGAATTGACTATCGGCTTGAAGTGGGTTTTATCCTCAAGGAGTGCCTATCCATCCTTCGAGACCGACCTGATTTGTCAGTATCCTATGTTAAAAAGCAAGCCAACAAAGCTGCCCATCTTGTAGCGAGGGTACCTTGTTTGGTCAATAGCTTTAATGTTTTTCTGTCTCCTCCACCTAGTGTGTTGGAAACATTATTGTATGATTCTTCGCTTTTGCAATAAAATTTGCCTGTTTGTTTTCAAAAAAAAAAAAAAAGTCATTTAATTAATAATTTGCAATAATTTTTGCCGAGAAGTTTTAATTATTATTTTTTATTATTTACCTATAAAAATTTTATTCATTTTAAATAATTTAAATGTTATATTTTTTTATTACTTCTTAAATGAAATTATAAAAATATAAGGGTTACATTTAGGTTTACAAATAAGCCAAATAAATCATTTATTTACTAATTTGTAGTGATTTTTTGAGAAAATGCCCAAAATGCCTAGATTTGGAGCCCCATGGCCCAAAATGCTGAAAGGCAGAAGCATGGGTCCAAAATACCGACGGGTCACGCATCTCATAGATGCGTGACCTCTGATACGTATTTCTCGAATGCGCATCACAGGTAACGCATCTGTGAGATGAGATGCGTGACCTCTGATACGTATTTCTCGAATGCGCATCACAGGTAACGCATCTGTGAGATGCGTGATGACATCATACGACGTCATTCTCACAGATGCAGATCGACGTTGCTTTGAAGGCGAAAATCGCCTGAAAATCGTCGCTCTTCGTCCATGCTATTCCGGCTACCTTCAATACGTCCAAGGACATGCAAATGAAGCCCATACGAAGCACATCATATTCCCCCATCGATTTGTTGATTTGTGTCCCCGTAAGGACGTACATGAGGAAGTCGGAAAATGAATCGGAAAATGGATCGTGAATTGTGCCTTTTCAATCCAGTGAAACAAACAAAAATCGAAGGATGGAGGGTTGTAGAGGAGGAGGAGACGATTCTTTTGATATATAGTACGATAGTGATCGATGGTTGGACAGTTCAAACGAACCGATCGAAGTTTTAGTCGATAACACGACGGCGGCGGAGCTTTTAGGGACGATGAACAGTGACTTCGGACACGCATGTTGAACATGCGCATCTCATGTCATGCATGCTCAACATGTGTGTCTGAAGCCACTGTTCACAGAGCTGATTGTATTTTGTGAAAGACACGGCGCCCACAGTAGCGTGTCTGCACGATACTACACTCCCAATAGCGTGTCTGAAGATGCTCCACCACCAGTAGCGTGTCTCGTGGGTATTTAGGGTCGTGCTGATTGGCGGTGGGTATTTTGGTTATGTGTATTTAATTTGTGGGTATTCTGGGCAGCCCACTCGAATTTTTTTCTACAAAAAAATCGAGGTGTCGCCGAAGGCGGTGCCGAGAAGTTTTAATTATTATTTGCTATGATTTAGTTGTAATATACTTATAAAAAAAAGTTAATAATTATTCCGACACTGCAAGTAATTTATATTTTCAAGTATATTATTGTATGTTAATATCAAAATTTAACTTAAATTATAATCTTAAATATTATAATTTTATTTGGAAAATTATAGTCTAAAGCAAAAATATTTAGTGAGTTAATAGTCTAAAAATATATTTGTGTATGTTAATATTTTATCATGCATAGGATTTGAGGCGCCGTCGGAGACGTGGCCGAGGAGAATCCATAATTTTTTAATTAAAAATTATATTTTTCGTATATTAATATCAATATAAATATTTATAGTATTGTGCATTCATAATTTAAAGTTTTGTCAATATATCTTTTAATATAAATTTATTTATTTTGGTAAGTAATTTATATAATATTTTCTAAAATGTATAATTTAAAATTTTATTTTTTATAAAATTGATTTTTTTTATCAATAATGTGGGTTCGAGGCATCGCCAAAGGCGGTGCCGAGGAGTTTTGTCACACAATATTGATGTCTAAAATTACTAAATTATTATGCAATTATAATTTTAATTTTAGAGTTTTTGTAGAAATTTTTTTTCAAGCATGTAGTATATATTAGTATACTCCAAAGATTCATGATTTGTAGTAAACAATTAATTGATTATATATTAGGGTTCAATAAGCTAACAAGTCATTTAATTAATAATTTGCAGTAATTTTTGTCGAGAAATTTTAATTATTATTTGTTATTATTTACCTATAAAAATATTATTCATTCTAAATAATTTAAATGTTATATTTTTTTAATACTTCTTAAATAAATTATAAAAATATAAGGGTTACATTCAGTTTACAAAATAAGCCAAATAAATCATTTAATTACTAATTTGTAGTGATTTTTTTTTTCTACAAAAAAATCGAGGTGCCGCCGAAGGCGGTGCCGAGAAACTTTAATTATTATTTGCTATGATTTAGTTGTAATATACTTATAAAAAAAGTTAATAATTATTCCTACATTGCAAGTAATTTATAATTTCAAGTATATTTGTGTATGTTAACATCAAAATTTAACTTGAATCATAATCTTTAATATTATAATTTTATTTGGAAAATTATAGTCTAAAGCAAAAATATTTAGTGAGTTAATAGTCTGAAAATATATTTGTGTATGTTAATATTTTATCATGCATAGGATTTGAGGCGCCGTCGGAGACGAGGAGAATCCATATTAAATATTAAATTTTTAATTAAAAATTACATTTTTCTTATATTAATATCAATATAAATATTTATAGTATTGTGCATTCATAATTTAAAGTTTTGTCAATATATCTTTGTATCTAAATTTATTTATTTTGTTAAGTAATTTATATAATATTTTCTAAAACGTATAATTTAAAAAATTATTTTTTATAAAATTGATTTTGTTTTATCAATAAAGTGGTTCGAGGCACCGTCAAAGGCGGTGCCGAGGAGTTTTGTCACACAATATTAATTTCTAAAATTACTCAATTATTATGCAATTATAATTTTAATTTTAGATTTTTTGTAGAAAAAAAAATTTCAAGCATGTAGTATATATTAGTATACTCCAAAGATTTATGATTTTTAGTAAACAATTAATGGAATATATATTCGGGTTCACTAAGCTAACAAATCATTTAATTAATAATTTGCAGTAATTTTTTTTCCTATAAATAAATCGAGGTGCCGTTGAAGGAGGTGCCGAGAAGTGAGAAAATGCCCTAAATACCAACCTACCAAAACAGATGGCCCGAAATACTGATTGGCGCGGGGGATGGCCTTATCTACCCACGGGTCACGCATCTTGTAGATGCGTGTCCCAGGATGCGCATTCTGAGAATGCGTATCATAGGTCACGCATCTGCAAGATGCGTGATGACGTCAGATGACGTCATCACCTCAAAAAACGTTTCTCAGCTCCGGCGACCAAAAATCGCCCAACTCCGTTCTTGACAATCCGGCAAGCTCCACAAACACTGAGAACATCAAAATGATTCCCACAGTTTCCTCTTCATTTTACCATATCTAATTGTTGATTTCTGGCCCCGCAGGGGCATATAGGAGCAAGTCGGAAAAAGAAATCGGACATAAAGCTCGATTTGGGTCTTTTTAATCCGGCAAAATAAATGAAAAATGACGATTACAGGGTTGTAGAGGATGAAGAGGCGATCAATTTGGTATATACTATGTTATTGATCGATGCCTGGAAAGAGTGTAAGATTGTACCGGATTTTTGACCGAAAAAACAACGTCGACGGGGTAAGGGACGATGAACAGTGCCCCCGTATACTGTTAGTCACAGAGGCATGCCTGAATACATCTAATAACAATCCTAAGTTGTTTGTAATGCTATGCATTACTTACATGACCTCTAACTGAGGGAACCTCTAGTTGTAGAGTTTCTACTGGTTTTGTATTTGTAATAGGCATCAAATTCTAGCTGTGTAACTGTACCTATTAAGTCAAGAATAATGCTTAAAAGAAGTTCCAAGGTTCATGCCTCAAGCAAGGAGATAAAGGCTGCCAAATAATCACAGTTGGGATTTGAAGAAATGAATAATTTGCCAAAGTATCAATTCGAGAAGTACATTTGTCTATTCGAGAAGTCTAGCATTCGAGAAGTCAGGGGTTCGATATCTCAAAAGACACTATTCGATATCTCTGAATACACTGTTCGATATCTCATTCGATATCTCAGAGATTAAATAAGTCTATTACTCTGTTCGAGAACTCAAGGAGTCAACAGGTCAAAGGTGATATTCGAGTTCTCAAAAGGGTCAACAAGTCAAAGCTACATTGGATATCTCAAAGACTCAAGATGCTATTCGACATCTCAGGGATTCGATATGTCAAAATGCTCTATTCGATATCTCAAGGACTCCCAGAGAAAAGAGCTATTCGAGAAGTGATTCGATATGTCAATATAACACTATTCGAGAACTCAGAGTTATCGATTAAGTCAATTCTAGTTCTCGAATCACTCACTTAGCCACTTCTCGAATACATTCTTGAAGACAAAATACTGAAGAATTGTACAAGTCAGAAACCTGCAACAAGCCAAGACGCTTTATTTGACTATGTACTATAAATCACGTTAGAAAGCCTACAAAGAAGCTTGGAGAGATAAGTCAGGGGACAAGGAGCTAAAGAAGTGGATCTGAACAGGCTTTGCAAAGTCAAATCTGTAGCCGTTTGGACTCTTACTCAAATGAGATAGACAGACTGAAAAGTATTTTGTTTACCTACCTTATTTGTAGTAAGTAGGTGTATCCATGTCTATAAGGATACAGCCTCACTTCCTTAGTAGATAAGTTTTTGATAAACATCACAAGAAATATCTCTCTGAGAAAAATGAAGCTGAGAATACTATCATTTGTATTCACAGATTGTAGCAAAATCTTTATCTAATAAAATATTAGATTAAAGTGATATTGTGTTGTGTTTGTCTTTATTATCCGCACTTACATATCTCACACACTCAACACATATCTTGTTGCAAAGATTCAAGAACGAAGAAAAGTTCAAGAATCCATTCACCCCCCCTCTGTATTCTTTTACAGTATTCAATACTCAACAAGTGGTATCAAAGCAGGCTGTTTAATCTAAATAGAAAACGATCATGAGTTCGAATACACCAAAGACTACAGGTACGGTAAAGGTCCCTAAGTTCGACAAAGAGAATTACAACCTCTGGAAAATAAAAATGCTGTTGTTCATCAAAGCTGCCAATCCTCTCTACCCTGACATCCTCAAGAATGGTCCATTTGTGACACAACAAGAAATTGCTGAATCTACAGTGGGCACAATAGTCATTCCTAGATCATATGTTGCAAAAGAGCCATCCAAATGGACGGACTCAGAGAAGGAAAAGGTTGCCCTAGACAGTCATCTCATGTTGCTGATCATAGACTCCATGGATATGTCGATGTTTGCCAACATAGCATCATGCACATCAGCCAAGGACATGTGGAACCACATCGAGGTGTTATGTGAAGGGACATAGGAGGTAAGAGAGAATAGGAAACAGATACTGGTCAAACAGTATGAGGCTTTCATGCCACAGTCCAAAGAAAGTATTACTGATATGTTTGAGAGATTTCACAAGCTGGTAACTGAGCTTCAAATGAATGGGAAGGTTTACAGCACTAAGGAATTAAACATGAAGTTTCTACTATCTGCACCAAACCATCTAGAGCAAAGGGTCATATCTCTAAGAGAAAGAGATTTGAACAAAGTCACATATGATGTGCTCTATGGGGTTTTAAAGACTCATGAGCTTGAGCTGCTTCAGAAGAGGGCTATCCAAGCCAACTAAGGCAGAATGATAAACACATCCTGTGCCTTGATTGTCAACAAATCTGTTCAAGACCTGGAAGCATCTACAAGTCAGCTGGGAATAGAAGAGATAGTAGATGATGAAGAAACTGAAGAAGAAGTGACTGAACCTGTTAATGAAAAGGAAGAAGATGAGTTCTACACTCTTGAAGAGTTGGATGCCATGGAAAACACTTCATATGCTTTTATGGCTAGAAAATTCCCAAACATCAGATTTAAGAGGAATCAGCCCTTCAAGCCTAGATCTCAAAATCATTCATTCAACAAGAGCAAGGCACCTGTGAAAGCAAACAAAAACAGATCTGTGAAAGCAAACAAAAACAGATTCAAAACCAGCTATGTGGATAGGTCATCTGTGAGATGTTATAGATGCAATGACCTAGGGCATTTTGCCAGTGAATGCAAGAAGCCTAAAAAGAAGGATAAGGAGTTTCTTGAGCTTGAAGCTAAGTATGAGGCTCTTCTAAAGAAGCATACACCAGGTAAGGCCTACATAGCTGAAGGGAAGTGTTGGGATGATTCTGATAGTGATGGAGAAGAACAAGAATTCTGCAACTATGCCTTGATGGCCAACTCCAAGGAAGAACCATCTGCATCAGACTCTCAGGTACCATCCCTCACTACCATAGACATGTCTGTTTCTGAATACAAATCTATGATTGAACAACTATCTGTTGAAATGTTTAATATTCATACTAGTATGACTGCTGCTAATGAATAAATTGCTAAACTGTCTACTAAGAATGAACTGTTGAACAAAAGAAATGAGGAACTAGAACAAACTGCTATGCAAGTAGAAAACCTTAAACAAGAAATTGAATATCTAAAGAATAAGGTTCTATGTGCTTGTCAAGTTGAGAAAGCTCTTAGGGATGAACTAGCTGAAAATGAATTTAAATTGAAAACATTTAAGAATTCCTCTAGTCTATTGCAGTCCTACCATGAGAAAAATCTAGCTAGACCTAAGGTTGCCATTGGACTTGATTATGACACTCTTAAACAGAGGAAAGACTATGCAGTCATTGAAGATGACATTTTTGTTCAAGAGGCAGTGCCTCAGGTTTTGAAAAAGACTAAGACCCCAATATTTAAAACACCAACACTTGAGATTGATGAGGATGCCTTACTCATTAAGAAAATGTTGGATGATGAAGATAAGGCACAATCAAATGAACAACAAGCATCCTCTAAGAGTGAGAATGTCAAAACCAAAGCCAAGGAGCCAGTAGGAGGTAGACCTAGACCTGAGAAATTTGTGAAGTTTGTTTCAGCTGGGAATAATGAGTTTGAGAAGAAAGTGGCTAAAAAGAAACAAAACAGGAATGGCAAATTGGGGATTAACAAGGACAACAACTATGCTTATGTGCCAAATGCCCCTAGGAAAGTTTGTCAAAACTGTTTTAGCACTAATCATTTAACTCATGCATGCAAGAAACCATCTGGTAGTGTTGCTAAACCATTCAATGATTGCTCTATGCCTTTAAGACATAGAGACTCTCCTTTCTGTGATAAACTTGATTGTATGCCATGTAACATGAATGTAATGACTAGTTGTTTTAATTTGAGAAGACAATTCATGGAAGGTTGCATCAGTCACAATGTTCACACACACTACAAAAGAATAAAGTCTTCAAGTCCTCCTAAAGTTAGGAAGGTACCTCTGTCACCTGAGTCTAAGAACCCTGATTCTAAGACTTCTAACAGTGACAAGAAGACTAACATCAAGAAAATTGATAAGCATGCTTTTTATGATAAAACTGTTGCTAAGCCACATGGACCCAAACTTGTTTGGGTACCAAAGGAGAAGTAATACCTTTGTGTTTGCAGGGCAAAGAAAGTGAAAAGAAGGTCATGTGGATTTTGGACAGTGGATGCTCAAACTATATGACTGGTGATATGGCCCTACTATCACAGTATGAGGAGAAGGCTGGCCCAATGGTTGCTTTTGGAGATGACAGCATTGGCAACACTTTGGGATATGGCAAGTTGGAAATTGGAAATGTCATCATTGAAAATGTAGCACTGGTCAAGGGGCTCAAGCACAATCTACTGAGTGTTGGTCAATTTACTGACAGAGGCTTCAAAGTGAATTTTGACAAAGATGAATGTTTGATCACCCACAAGAAGACTGGTGACTTTGCTCTATCTGGAGTAAGGAAAGGAAGCCTGTTTGTAGCCAATATGAACTCTGCAAACAAGGACAAAATTTGTTGCTTTTACTCAAAAGCATCAAATGAAGATAGTTGGCTGTGGCACAAGAAGCTATCACACTTGAACTTCAAAGGCATTAATTCTCTAGTCAAAAGGGAGTTAGTGAGAGGCATGCCCACATTTGAATTCTGTCAAGAAGGAGTGTGTGAGGCCTGTCAAAAAGGAAAAATGAAAAGATCAAGCCACAAGTCAAAGACAGTGACATCAATAACCAAGCCCCTACAACTAATTCATATGGACTTGTTTAGGCCTGTCAATATTGTGTCACTAGGAAGGAAGAAGAATGCTATAGTGATGGTTGATGATTTCACAAGGTATACATGGGTAGAATTTCTGGCATCAAAGGATGAGGCTCCACAAGTAATCATTGAGCATATAAAGAAAATTGACAAGGAAGCAAAGGCCAACAATGCAAGTGTGATTGCATTAAGAAGTGATAATGGAACAGAGTTCAGAAATGCCATGCTTGAAGCATTTTGCAAAGAGAATGGTATTCCTCAACAATTCTCAGCTCCAAGGACTCCACAACAAAATGGAGTTGTTGAGAGAAAGAATAGAACTCTGATTGAGGTTGCTAGAACAATGTTACTTGATGCAAAGATGCCTACATGTTTTTGGGCTGAGGCTGTGAGCACTGCATGCTATATCCAAAATAGAACCCTCATCAACAAAAACACTGGAAAGACACCTTACAACTTGATGACTGGAAAGAAGCCTACTCTAAAGTATGTTCATACTTTTGGAAGCAAATGCTTTGTGTTAAAAGACAATTCAGAATATGTTGGAAAGTTTGATGCAAAAGCATTTGAAGGAATTTTTCTTGGCTACTCTATGGAAAGAATTGCATACAAAGTTTATGTCATCAGTCAAAAGAAAGTTATGGAAAGCACAGATGTGACATTTGATGACAGCAAACTACCTGGATTAGAAGAAGCCAATGATGAAGATAAAGATCCTTTGAAGTTTGACAATCTAGATGATACTGATGAGGAGATTGAAACTGAATTTGAGCCCACAATCCAACAAACTCAAGTGAATGAAGAACATGTGTCAATCAACAATGAAGAAACAAGCATCCAAGACACACCTGTGATTAGTGGCAACTTCACAGGGGGAGGAAATGTAAATGATCATGATCTGGATGATGAAGCAACATCAAGGCTGAGAAATCAATCTGAACATACAAGGAAATGGGATAGATCACATACTGCAGAACAGATAATTGGAGATCCAAATGCAGGAGTGAGGACAAGGAGAGCAACTCTAAATGAATGTCTCTGTGGTTGCTTTCTATCCCAAGTTGAGCCTGAGAAACTTGATGATGCATTGTTGGATCCTGATTGGATAATTACTATGCAAGAGGAGCTAAATCAATTTGAAAGAAGTAAAGTATGGGAACTCGTGCCTGCACCAAAGGATAGAACTATTGTTGGAACAAAATGGGTTCTAAGGAATAAGATGGATGAAAATGGTGTAGTCATAAGAAACAAAGCAAGGTTGGTTGCAAAAGGATACTCTCAACAGGAAGGCATTGACTATGATGAGACTTTTGCCCCTGTTGCTAGACTAGAGGCCATCAGAATTTTCTTGGCATTTGCTGCACATTCTAATTTCAAGGTTTATCAAATGGATGTCAAGAGTGCATTTCTGAATGGGGAGTTGGAAGAAGAAGTATATGTGCAACAGCCACCTGGCTTTGAGGATCCACAATTCCCTCACTTTGTCTACAGATTGCTTAAAGCATTGTATGGACTTAAGCAAGCTCCTAGGGCATGGTATGACACACTATCACAATTTCTACTGGAGAATCAATTCACTAGAGGCACACTGGACAAGACACTGTTTTACAAGAAACATGGTGATGATATTATCTTAGTTCAAATCTATGTGAATGATATCATATTTGGCTCTACAAATGAGAAGCTGTGTGAGAAATTCTCTAAGCTCATGCAGAGCAGATATGAGATGAGTATGATGGGAGAATTAACATTCTTTCTTGGGCTGCAAGTTAGTCAAAGGAAGGATGGCATTTTTGTAAGTCAAACCAAATACATCAAGGATCTATTGAAGAAATTTGACTTGGAAGAATGCTCACCTGCAAAGACACTCATGGCCACTGCCACCAAGTTAGATGAAGATGTCATGGGCAAGAAGGTAAATATTTCAATCTATAGAGGCATGGTTGGTTCTCTACTCTACCTCGCTGCTAGTAGGCCAGACATCATGTTTGCAACATGCTTGTGTGCAAGGTTTCAATCAAATCCAAAGGAATCACATATGATAGCAATAAAGAGGATTTTTAAATATCTGAAGGGCACACCAAACTTGGGGTTATGGTATCCTAGGGACACAGGGTTCAATCTGGTTGGTTATTCTGATGCTGATTATGCTGGATGCAGAGTGGATAGGAAAAGCACCTCAGGTAGCTGCCAGTTTCTTGGACAAAGGTTAGTCTCTTGGTACAGCAAGAAACAACAATCTGTGTCAACTTCCACAGCTGAAGCTGAGTACATAGCTGCTGGAAGTTGCTGTGCTCAAGTGCTTTGGATCAGAAACCAACTTAGAGATTATGGACTTGTGTTGGAAAGAATTCCAATCATGTGTGACAACACAAGTGCAATCTCTATAGTTTCCAATCCTGTCAATCATTCTAGGACAAAGCACATTGACATCAGATATCACTTCATAAGGGAGCATGCAACTAATGGAACCATTGAGTTACATTATGTTCCCACAGAAAAACAACTAGCTGACATATTCACTAAGCCATTAGATGAAGCCACCTTCACAAGGTTGGTTAGTGAGATTGGAATACTGAATTCTTCAAATTCTGGCTAAGTGAATATATCAACTAGATTGTTACAGCAGTAAATACTTACTTTATCAAATGCTCAATATTTTTGAAGTAAGTATTGGCTGGAGTATGATTTATAAATATTCCATAATGCTGCATATGTTGAAAATCATAC
This sequence comes from Saposhnikovia divaricata, assembly GCA_036435485.1. NCBI lineage: Eukaryota > Viridiplantae > Streptophyta > Magnoliopsida > Apiales > Apiaceae > Saposhnikovia > Saposhnikovia divaricata. The sequence goes on from JAZHRN010000131.1 coordinate 23,323,877, forward strand.
ATCTTTAGCTTGAAATTTCTGTAAAATTTTGAGAGAATCACTATTTAATTTGGTAGGATATTCTTCAGTGAATACTTCTGGTAAATTTTAAAAGATAGTGAAAATTGAATTTTATGAGTGAAAAGTATAGTTCGATAAGTCAGACTTCTCGAATGGTTCATTGTTATGTCATGGCTCGAGTTCTCGAATAGGCCTATCTAGAACCCTCTTGAGTTCTCGAATAGTGTCTTTTGGAGAAATCGAATAGCACACTCTGAGTTCTCGAATAGAGTATTTTAGTTCTCTAGTGATGGAGTTCTCAAATATTGTATTTGAGTTATCGAATCATTTGAAAAGGCTGATTTTTCGCTGACACTTAATCGCTTTTTGGATTTATATTCAAAATTTCATTTCGCTCATAAAAACATATTTTATTTAGCTTAGAATTATTTTCTGAGTTAAATAACTGCCAACTGTGAGTTACAAACTTCCTGAGATATCGAATAAGCCATTCTTAACTTATCGAATAGTTGTTTTATACTTCTCGAATGACTTGTTGATACAGATCATATATCTAATCGACAACTCAGGTTATTCATATATATATAATTTCACAACTATTCAACTCATTTCGTTCGATTTCTCAAGCATCTAAACTCCTAAAACCTCTGAAAACCCTAACCGCGAATTTCTTCTTCAACCTTAATTCTCTTTTCTTCTCTACCCAAATGGCATACACTCAACTCACCATACCATCTCAAACCAATTTCATCGCAATTACCAGTGATGTGGAAGCACCAAATGCTAATTTCAAGTGTTTTGTTCGATGGTTGTCTGAATCTTACATCAAGGGTGCACTCTCAGCCAACCCAACCCTGTACCTAGACTTATTAGAACAATTCTGGAGGACAGCTACTGTGGAGGTCATCGCCCTTGAGAATGCTATCACCTCATATGTTGTCTACTGCAAGATTCAAGGCGAGGATATTACCATCACTACCGCAGACATAAATCAAGCCTTGGATTTGCAGCAAGAGGCATATGACTCCCTGGCCACCGATGCTGAGTTGGAAGAATTCTTTGAATTTATCAACTACTCCGATGCTATTAAACTTGGGAAGCTGAATAGGAAGTACTTGAGAAAAGAATGGAGCTATGTTTTTGCTACACTTCTTCATGCATTCACTGCAAGGAAATCGAGCTTTGACCAGATTAGTACACCTGTGCAGCAGCTTTCCTATGCCTTGGCTCATGGGAGAAAGATAGATGTTGGACATCTCATCTTACAGAAGATATATGGGAGACTTGGTAAGAACATAGCCAAGAGAGGTACTGAAATCTTCTTTCCTCGTTTTATTCAATCAGTACTTAATTTTAAAGATGCTTCATTGATTGAATTGCCTGGAATAGATAAAAGTAAAATAGGCTATCCTAGGTCCATGACTAAACTCATTTTTGGTAACTTGGAGACTAGGAATGATATGGATGTAAGGCTTAAGATAACTCCCCACATGGAGGGTTTGTTTAGGTCTTACCCCCACAACGTGCCAATATTTGAATCTAAGTCTCAGTTAACACAGCCTAAGCAAGAAGAACAAAATTCTAACCCAAGGCTTGCTAACCAACCCTCTCAGACAAACACTCTACCAAACACAGAGCCAACTGCATCATCCTCTCAAAAGGGTGATGTTAGTAAAAAGAAGAGAAAACAGGTTGCTTCTGAACCTTTAAATATCTTAACTGAAGCAGCCTTGGTTGTAGAACTAGGTTTAGAATGTGAGGAACCTGAGTCACCTATCATTAGCCTAAAGAAGAAGAAGAAGTCTAAAACCACCTCTTCAGTCACCCAAATGGCTGAAGTTGTAAAATCAGGGGCACACAGCTCACTAGATGTATCCTCTCAACAGGGTGCATCTATAGAATCAAGCATCCTCCCCAATGCACCTACCTGTAAAGAGTCAGCACAAGGGAGTGATAAGGCTGGCACAACACTGAGTGGAGAGCACATCACACTTGAAACTCCCTCTATTTCTCAGGGGGAGTTACCAAAATCCATTCTAAAACACTCTTTGGAGCCTGCAATTTAAGAAATTGAGGAGCAAGGCATTGATCACCAAGAATTCCATTCTCTTGGTGAGCCAATGGACTCAAGTGACTTAGTGCCTGACACTTTGCTCACCACCCAGGTACCACATTTAGATGGTCAGGGAATGCATGCTGGGGCATATCCTAATGACACCATCACAAACACAGAGGATTCACTAGTTTTCACTAGAGACTCTGTGCCTGTATCACCTACTGTTGTAACTCATCCCACTCCTGTGGAGACAACAGTAGTAGAGTCTGTCCATCCGGTTACAGAAGTTGCATCTGTAACTGAGGAGTCTAGCTTGCCTAGCTCTTGCTCTCACTATATGTCTCAATGGCTGAAGCCTGTGCAACATGACAGTGCTTCAGGATCAGGGTCTGTTCCACCACAATTGACGGTTGAAGCACTCTAAAGCTTAATTGTGGATCAGATCCCTGAGTTCACAAAGATTGCTCAGCACCTTCTCACTGCAAACATGCCCAATACAGACTATGAAGCTATCCTCTTATGCCACAGAGATGATGTAGAAACACAGAAGGCAAAGATCATAGATGAAACTGAGAGAGATGGAAATATAGATGCTTGGCTACAAGGAACAAATGACATCCCTCTCTTAGAAGGTCTCCAGTATCTCAGAGAGGAGTACATCACTTCACTAGGGTCCAATGCCAAATCTCTCACCCCTAATGATGTGTATGAGGCAGTCAATGACACCTACAAAGGCATTCTCAAGGCTGCACACTACCTTGGCAAGGGCCTAAAAACAGAAGTTCAAGCAGTTTGCACAGCAACAACTCAAGAGGTGCATGAGATAAAAAGGAATTTTGATGCTAAATTCCCTCAAATGGAGACTGTTCTCAAGGACATTCGAACCTGCAAGGCTACTTGTACAAAGATGGACAATGGTTTAGCCATTCTATCAGATACCGTCAAAGGTCTGGGGCACAAATTTCAAAATCTTTCTGATCAGACTACAGAAGCCAATGCCATGCTAAGAACTATGTTTGCAAACCAGTATGGAGACAAGCTGCCTACTGAAGTCCCAGTGCATTCTATGTCCAAGTTTGAAGTACAGAGACTGAAAGAACAATCCTTGTCTGGATTCAAATCTACTGAACTGTTCACCAAGGTCAATGCTCTTGAAAGGGAAGTAGCCTCTCTCACCCAGTCTAATGCTCATCTTACAAACACTGTCACTACTCTGACTGAGCAGTTGAACACTCAAGCCACCACCACAGCTGATGTTCTTCTGCATCAACAGTCCATTTTAGCTGATATGATGAAGCACATGGGTCTCCCTCTGCCTGATGAATCTTAAACTCCAAAGGTCAATCCTACAGCCTCTGTGCCTGACAACAGGCCTAAGGGGGAGAAGAGGATTTCAAGGGACTCAAATACAAAGGGGGAGAAACCACCAGTAAAGGGCATCAAATTCAATGAAGGTGGTCATCAAAGGGCTTCCAAATCTCTAACTCATGTGCCTAGCAAAGGAAAAGCCAAAGTTGGTGAGCCTACGTCTCTGCCAGTTGTCACTCTACCAACTGTGCACATCACTACTCCTAGTGGTCAAAAGCAATCTATCACAACCACAGTGGTTGCAGGGAATATGCCATCTGACAAACCTCCATTCTCCATATCTAAGAGTGCTAAGCCAGTAGAAGTGAAGGTGGTCACTGAGGCCAAGCTACAAGAAATTGCAAACTCAAATGTCTATCATGATGATGCATTCTTGGAGTTTCTGAAAGTCTCAAGAGAACAGGCTGGTGATGCTTTATCATATCATAGGAGTTTGAAGAGTCAGATTGACTATCTCACTGTAGTACCAAGGAGAGTTGATGGCCTATGGCTCAAAGAGATAATGATGGTAGGAAAGAATAAGATATGGCACTTAACCATCAACACTCTACAGGGTCTAAAGCACTCAGAAGTGGATGTATTCCTTGGACTGATTGAAAAGAAGGATGAAAACAGCAAGAGTCTCTTTGATGAGTTAAGGGGTGGTCAACCAGCAAGGCTACCTGAAGTATTCACAAATCCTAGAACCATCATCTATCAGGATGCAACAAGAATTGATGATATCAAGCAGCTGGTCATTTCTAAGCATCTAACTCCTCAGAACAAACCTCTCATTATTGCCATCATTGAGAAGCTGAACAAGAAGAAGGGTTTAAGAACAGCAGAAGAATTGGTAGCTATATCTTATCTCAGGTCATACATTGCAACTGGCATTGTACCTGAATCTGCTAAGTTCAACCCAAGCAAGGATGGTGATCAAGACAAGGATGGAGACAGAAGTGATGGAAGAAGAAGACATCACAGGAGTGAAAAGGGTGATAAAGATAAAAAGAAGAAGAAGGATGATAAGGAGAAGAAGAATGATGATGACCAAGGTAAAGTCTCTGAGAGGAAAAGTGGAAGACAGCAAGCCTTAGGCATTGCTAACAGTAACCTCACCACAACACAAGACTCTAAGTCTAGGGTGAATACTGTTAGTAGTGACCTACCAAAATCTACATCTATGGCTTCTGCAACTGTCTTGCCACCTCAAGAAGAGAAGAAGATTCAATGCAAGAAACCATCTGTATATTTCAAAAATAAAACTGCTAATGGAATACTACAATGGTCTACAAACAAAGGTCACATACTGCTGCCAAGTAATCATGTAAAAAGAATCAAATTCAAGCAAGCTGCAAGGAAATCAAAGCTATCCAAATCAAAGACCCTGACAATCTATCCAGGCTTAAAACTCCAACCACTAGATGAAGATTTTGATGAAGACCAACTGCAATACTTACAAGCTCAAAGAATCTACCATAGTGCCATTGTTGATAACTGCCTTGAGATCAAATATACTAATGGAAGGGAGGAGAAATTCAAACAAGGAGGATGTCAACACTGGGGCAAGCTACATGACATAGAAAGAATCATTGCATTGTTGAGCTCAGAAGATAAAGTGGAAAGAGTATGGAAGCTAGAGCTAATTGATTTTGTGAAGATGAAGAGAGATCATGAGGAGAGAATCAGAAAAGAGTGTCTTGAGAAATGGCTAGCAAGGGAGAAAGAAATTGAGAGACTGGAGATTGAAGCAAAAAAGCTAAGGGCAAAGGGATTGTGTAGAGTTCAGTTTAATCCCTATGTGGTGAAGTATAGGAGGAGAAATGGGGATCAGGTCCACATCAGAATGAACCTACTCAACCACTATCCTGAAAACATTCTGAAACCAGTACTTGAAGATTTCAAAGACTCAATTTTGCTTGAAGAATTGGATGTTATGGCAGAAATAATAAAAGCTATGGATGAGAATACAAGGAAGGAGAAAGAAAGAAGACAGAAAGCATATGATGATTTGCAAGCCAAAGCTATGGAAAGGGAAACAAATGACAATGGCTAGTACTTCATCATAGGCTATAAGATTACTCACCCTGTAGTTCTATCCACATTGCTAATCAAAATTCATACATGTACTGTCAAGTTTTATCTTTATGTATGTTAGGCTTGTTATCAGACATAAAATTGTGACTAAGGGTCTTACTCACAATTTGGGGGAGATTGTTAGTCATAGAGGCATGCCTGAATACATCTAATAACAAGCCTAAGTTGTTTGTAATGCTATGCATTACTTACATGACCTCTTAACTGAGGGAACCTCTAGTTGTAGAGTTTCTACTGGTTTTGTACTTGTAATAGGCATCAAATTCTAGCTGTGTAACTGTACCTATTAAGTCAAGAATAATGCTTGAAAGAAGTTCCAAGGTTCATGCCTCAAGCAAGGAGATAAAGGCTGCCAAATAATCACAGTTGGGATTTGAAGAAATGAAGAATTTGCCTAAGTACCAATTCGAGAAGTACATTTGTCTATTCGAGAAGTCTAGCATTCGAGAAGTCAGGGGTTCGATATCTCAGAAGACACTATTCGATATCTCTGAATACACTGTTCGATATCTCATTCGATATCTCAGAGATTCGATAAGTCTATTACTCTGTTCGAGAACTCAAGGAGTCAACAGGTCAAAGGTGATATTCGAGTTCTCAAAAGGGTCAACAAGTCAAAGCTACATTCGATATCTCAAAGACTCAAGATGCTATTCGACATCTCAGGGATTCGATATGTCAAAATGCTCTATTCGATATCTCAAGGACTCCCAGAGAAAAGAGCTATTCGAGAAGTGATTCGATATGTCAATATAACACTATTCGAGAACTCAGAGTTATCGATTAAGTCAATTCTAGTTCTCGAATCACTCACTTAGCCACTTCTCGAATACATTTTTGAAGACAAAATATTGAAGAATTGTACAAGTCAGAAACCTGCAACAAGCCAAGACGCTTTATTTGACTATGTACTATAAAGCACGTTGGAAAGCCTACAAAGAAGCTTGGAGAGATAAGTCAGGGGACAAGGAGCTAAAGAAGTGGATCTGAACAGGCTTTGCAAAGTCAAATCTGTAGCCGTTTGGACTCTTACTCAAATGAGATAGACAGACTGGAAAGTATTTTGTTTACCTACCTTATTTGTAGTAAGTAGGTGTATCCATGTCTATAAGGATACAGCCTCACTTCCTTAGTAGATAAGTTTTTGATAAACATCACAAGAAATATCTCTCTGAGAAAAATGAAGCTGAGAATACTATCATTTGTATTCACAGATTGTAGCAAAATCTTTATCTAATAAAATATTAGATTAAAGTGATATTGTGTTGTGTTTGTCTTTATTATCCGCACTTACATATCTCACACACTCAACACATATCTTGCTGCAAAAATTCAAGAACGAAGAAAAGTTCAAGAATCCATTCACCCCCCCTCTGTATTCTTTTACTGTATTCAATACTCAACATATACAATATTGGCGCTGGCGTGTCTCAGTAACACGCGAGTTGCAGTGGCGTCTCTTAGTGACACTCGAATGGTTGTAGCAGTGGTGATACACTAATCCCGCCAACACCAATAGCGTATTTTTGTGATACGCTACCATCAGTGGCGTGACACAGAAAACGGTGTTGGTAGTGGCGTGTCCCGTGGGTATTTAGGGCCGCCCAAGGTGGCGGTGGGTATTTTGGTTACACATATTTATTTTGTGGGTATTCTGGGCCTTCACCCCCGAGAAGTTTTAATTATTATTTGTTATCATTTTCCTCTAAAAATATTATTCATTTTAAATAATTTAGATGTTAAATTTTTTTTACTACTTCTTAAATGAAATTATAAAAATATAAAGGTTACATTGAGTTTACAAATAATCCAAATAAATCATTTAATAACTAATTTGTAGTGATTTTTTTTTGTACAAAAAAATCGAGGTGGCGCCGAAGGCGATGCCGAGAAGTTTTAATTATTATTTGCAATGATTTAGTTGTAATATACTTACAAAAAATAGTTAATAATTATTCCGACTTTGCAAGTAATTTATATTTTGAAGTATATTTGTGTATCTTAATATCAAATTTTAACTTAAATTATAATTTTAAATATTATAATTTTATTTGGAAAATTATAGTCTGAAGCAAAAATATTTTGTGAGTTAATAATCTGAAAATATATTTGTGTATGTTAATATTTTATCATGCATAGGATTCGAGGCGCCGTCGGAGACGTGGCCGAGGAGAATTGTTATTAAATATTAAATTTTTAATTAGAAAATTACATTTTTATTATATTAATATCAATATAAATATTTATAGTATTGTGCATTCATAATTTAAAGTTTTGGCAATATATCTTTGTATCTAAATTTATTTATTTTGTTAAGTAATTTATATAATATTTTTTAAAACGAATAATTTACCAATTTATTTTTTATAAAATTGATTTTGTTTTATCAGTAATGAGGGTTCGAGGCACCACGAGGAGTTTTGTCACACAATATTGATTTCTATAATTACTCAATTATTATGCAATTATAATTATAATTTTATAGTTTTTGTAGAAAAAAAATTTCAAGCATGTAGTATATATTAGTATACTCCAAAAATTTATGATTTGTAGTAAACAATTAATTGAATATATATTATGGTTCAATAAGCTAACAAATTATTTAATTAATAATTTGCAGTAATTTTTTTTCTTATAAATAAATCGAGGTGCCGTTGAAGGAGGTACCAAGAAGTTTTAATTATTATTTTTTATCATTTTCCTCTAAAAATATTATTCATTTTAAATAATTTAGATGTTATATTTTTTTTAGTACTTCTTAAACGAAATTATAAAAATATAAGGGTTACATTGAGTTTACAAATAAGCCAAATGAATCATTTAATTACTAATTTGTAGTGATTTTTTCTACAAAAAATCGAGGTGCCGCCGAAGGTGGTGCCGAGATGTTTTAATTATTATTTGCTATGATTTAGTTGTAATATACCTATACAAAATAGTTAATAATTATTCCGACATTGCAAGTAATTTATATTTTCAAGTATATTTCTGTATGTTAATATCAAAATTTAACGTAAATTATAATCTTATATATTTTAATTTTATTTGGGAAATTGTAGTCTGAAGCAAAAATATTTAGTGAGGTAATAGTTTGAAAATATATTTGTGAAAATATATTTTTGTATGTTGATATTTTATCATGCATAGGATTTGAGGCGCCGTCGAAGACGGGGCCGAGGAGAATCCTTATTAAATCTTAAATTTTTAATAAAAAAAATTACATTTTTGTTATATTAATATCAATATAAATATTTCTAACTTATTTAATTGTAGTAATAATTATGATGATATGTTATAGTCTACGAGAGCAGCTATGTTATATGAAAATAATAATTTTGATTTTGGAATATATGAAATTGGACATTTAACAAAAAATATAAGGTAACCGTTTGTATCACATAAACAATAAACAAATTTGATTCTTTTAAACGAAAAATTCAAAATTCATTTTACTAGCAAAAAACATGTTAATATAATATATTTAATTTAAAATAAAGGCCCAGCATGGCGTGCATAAATACTAGTTTTACATATATATCAGAAACTTCATGCATGTCCATTCTTTACTTACTGAGCAGTGCCGATCAAGAATAAAGGCCCCCAATATCACAATTTTAAACTAAATGGTCCCAAATATCACAACCTGAAAAGATGGCCCCAAATATCACTTCAAAACCAAGTTGCGTTTAGCATTTTCGAATTTTTTTATTTTTTTTCCACAAAACGCTAGTGCGTTTAGCGTTAGCAGCAATTTTTTTATTTTTTTTATATAGACGCTAGATGGATTAGCGTTTGGGAGGTAAAAACGCCACTTTATGAGGTGTTTTGAAAGGAAAACGCTACTTAATGTGATGTTTTGAGTGTTTTTCTATTTTTTCCCCGTTGCTTAAAGATACCAGCCGATAGTTAATAACCGTCGACACTTTAATAACCATCGAGACAAAAAAGTGTTTGTTTGTTTGTTTGTTGTCTTATTATTATTATTTTTTGTTTTCTTTTTTGTTTTCTCTTACAATTTTAATTAAATTTAGGGGTTCAATAATTAACTTTAAGGGTTCAACGTTTCCATTTTGGGTTTTAGAAATATTCAGAACGACGAATAAACCGTATACGAACTTAGGGTTTAGTGTTTGGGGTTTAGGGTTGTTTACAACCCTAAACCCTAGACCCTAAACCCTAACTTATCCTGATTTTTAAACGTGTTAGAGTTTAAAAATCAGGCCGTCAGATTCATGTTTTTAAATTAAAAATTTTAAATATTAAAAATACAATTTTAATTAAATATTTAAGGGGTTCAATAATTAATTTTTAGGGTTCAACGTTTCCATTTTGGGTTTTAGAAATATTCAGAAAAACAAATAAATCGTATATATTTAGGAGAAAAAAGCAAAAAAAAAACAAAAAAAACATAACGCCACATAAAGTGGCGTTTACTTTTGAAAACAAAGTCTAAAACTTGCGTTTTCAAGCAAGAAAACAAAAAAAAAAAAAGAAGAAGCAATCTCTTCTAACGCTACAAGCATCAGCGTTAAGAAGAAGAAAAAATAAAAACGCTGTTTTATACTATGTTTTGGAGTGATATTTGGGGCCAAGTTTTTGAGCTGTGTTATTTGGGGCCATTTCCTTTCAGATTGTGATAGATAGGGCCAACACCCGCCGATCAAGCTGTGACAAATAAAGACTCCAAGGTTTCAAAAGCTCATCCTTCTTTGCCAACTCAGCTCTTAACCTGATAATTTTCTCATCTTCATCTTTAGCTGCAATTGAGAAACAAGTATAATCAGTTAATCAGTTCACATAGGAATAGAAGTTCTAGCCTTCTAGATGTGATCATGTGACAAGTCAGCTTTACCTGATACAGAGGGTGTTTGGAATTGCTTAAAATAAGTTACTTTTGACTTAATGGGGGTATTTTTAACTTAAAGGAGAAAGTAAAGTTGTTTACTTTAAGTTAAATGAAAGTGTTTGGGTAATTTTACTTAAAGTTAAATGGGGGTTTAATAATTTTGGCTTAAAGTGAAATTTGACTTAAAAAAATTTAAATTCATGATATTTAAGCTTCACAAGAATTGTGAAAAAAAAATCCATAAGTCATAAGTCAAAAGTACCTAAATGGAACTTATGGCTTAAAGCAGTTTTTTAACTTAAAGCCGACTTAAAACCGGAGGAGACAAACACCTCTAAAACTCCTTAAAGCCCAAAACTCCTTAAAGCACTTGCAGCCAAACGGCCTCACAGTTTTCTCCAGAATGCAATCCCCTTGTCCCTTACTACCACCACCATGTTCATGTTGGATCTGCTCTGCTTTGAAGGTCTTTCTCTCTTCTACCACCTGCTTTTTCTTTAAAGGTTCCTTAACCCATGCTGCATTACAATGTTGCCTTCATATTTATGGATTAAAAGTAGCATATCTTTGAAAATTCTGTAACTTGGTTGACCAACAAAAATCATTACAGAAAAATGTTGGAATTCGGGCATAATAACGCAACGGAAATAACGTAAATAACAATTAAAAACGAATTCCAAAGCCCGGATCCATGTATAAAATGATGACATGGTATAAAAATTCTCAAGAACAAGATTGTACCTTGTTAAAGCTTTCCAATGGATGACAAATGGAGATCCTAGCTTGTTGATTTGAGAGCTAAAATTATAACTCCTCCACCGGTATCCACACTTGAATGCTTGCTTGAATCGTCGAACGATTTCGCCACGGGACGAGGTACTAGCCAAAAATAAATAATCGATGTGTTCTTGGCTTGAGCTTGATTTCTCCCTTGTCTCTAAGTTGTGTATAAACTGAAATTTTCAGTTGTGTTCAAAGAAGACTAGCCAACCCTTGGCTTATAAAGAGAAATAAAGAAAAATGGACCATTAAACAATTAGGCCATTTTTATTTAAACAAATCTTATTTATTTAAATTAATTAATTAAGTCATACTTAATTAATCAAATAAGTCAAGAAAATACATCTTCAAATTTTATCTTTAACTAATCAAGTCTCACTTAATTAATTTTATAAAATTCGAATTATTATTTATTATTAATTTAAAATCATAATTTAAATTATTATTAATTTAAATTCATGAAATAAATTAATATCCCTTTTAAACATTCTTTGTGTGTGACCCTGTAGGTTATTATTTAATTGGCAACAATTTTATTCTCTAATAAAATTGTAAACAATAAGCGGCGTCTAGTAACACATTATTGCTACCCAATAAAACAATAATTAAATCAACGATTCAATCAACCTTTTATGACTAATGTTCCATGTAATATAATCCCTTTAAATCATGATATTATAGATTAAACTCGAGGCATGTAATGTGTCATCCTCTTCATAATTTAATCTTCATTTTCTTGATCGATGAGTAGACTATATAATCAAATCAACATTTGAGCATGGCCATGCATTTCATAGTCTCACTCAAACAAGAGGCCGATAATATCACTCCTTTATCAGGAGATTTAAATCCCATCTAGATCGTTCATATTTCTCACATGATTCATAATATATCCGATATTCACCTTTATCATTATCCGGCTAAAGATAACTTTTGACGAATTCAAAATATATTAATTCTCATGTAGAATTATAACGACTTCAGGTCTAAGGATCATTACACCATTATCACTGTGAGAATACATATGACACATTTATTATTTACCATGATGTATCTCATTGTGGGTCTGTCCAGTACCCTGTACTCGTACAGTTACCTATGCATTGCTTTTAGTATCTTCATACTTATGACCAATGAGATGTGGTCATCTTGTCAATAAACATACTAGCCTTAATGTATTATCATTGTCCTAAGTAATAATAATACTCGGCTAGGGACATTTAAGAATATGATACAATCATTATATAATCTCATGTTCAAGTCACATACTTGCAACTACATAATTTGTATCAAGATTCTAAGGACATTTATTATACTTTATTTATTTCGCAGTAAATAAAGCCAATAATAAATATATATATCAAATATATAAAATCACTCAAACACAAATACAATTGATTGTATTGACTCTAGGGCACCAATACTAACAATCTCCCACTTGCATTAGAGCCAATCACCCATGTATCGAATACCCATGCTACTAGTGTGACGTTCATGCTTCTGCTGCGACAGAGCCTTAGTCAGCGGGTCTGCAATATTATCATCAGTATGCACTTCACATATGTGAATATCTCCTCTATCATTTATCTCTCGAATAAGGTGAAATCCCCGAAGTATATGCTTTGTTCTGCTGTGAGCTCTCGGCTCCTTGGCTTGTGCTATAGCTCCATTATTATCGCAGTAAAGATCTATGGGATCTGCGATCGATAGAACTACACCAAGTACTGTAATGAACTTCCGTATCCATACAGCCTCCTTGGCTGCTTCACATGCCGCAATATACTCGGATTCCATTGTAGAATCAGCTACTGTGTCTTGCTTCGAACTTTTCCAGCTTACAGCACCTCCATTTAGGCAAAACACAAATTCAGACTGAGACACAGAGTCATCTCTGTCAGTCTGGAAACTAGCATCCGTATAACCCTTTACCGTTAGCTTCTCCTCTCCTCCATACACCAAGAATGAATCTTTAGTTCTTTTCAAGTACTTAAGAATATTCTTGACCGCCGTCCAGTGACCTTCACCTGGATTAGACTGGTATCTGCTCGTCATGCTCAAAGCATACGAGACATCCGGACGAGTACATATCATTGCATACATGATAGATCCAATTGCTGAAGCATATGGAATCTTACTCATGCGGTCCTTATCATCCAATGATTTAGGACCATTCTCTTTTGAGATCGTTATCCCATGAGATATGGGGACATATCCCCTTTTTGCATCTTGCATTCCAAAATGATGCAAAATCTTGTCAATATATGTACTCTGGCTTAAGCCGATTAATCTTCTTGATCTATCTCTATAGATCCTGATCCCTAATATATAGGTAGCCTCGCCCAAGTCTTTCATAGAAAAACTTTGTCCTAACCAAGTCTTTACAGCCTGTAGAGAAGGAATGTCATTCCCTATTAATAATATATCATCGACATATAATACTAGGAATGCCACATGGCTCCCACTAACCTTTTTGTAAACACATGGTTCATCCACGTTCTGAATGAAGCCAAAACCTTTGACTATTTCATCAATTCGGATGTTCCATCTCCGAGAGGCCTGCTTCAATCCATAAATGGATCTATGCAGCTTACATACCTTTCCGGCATCCTTTGGATTTCCAAAACCTTCAGGTTGTGTCATGTACACATCCTCTTCAAGGCTCCCGTTAAGGAAGGCTGTTTTGACATCCATCTGCCATATTTCGTAATCATAGTAAGCCGCTATTGCAAGAAAAATTCTGATGGATTTTATCATTGCTACTGGTGAAAAGGTTTCATCATAGTCAATACCATGAATTTGTTTGAAGCCTTTTGCAACCAGTCGAGCTTTATAGGTCTGTAATTTACCTTCCATGTCGATTTTCTTCTTGAAAATCCATTTGCACTCTATAGGTTTTACCCCTTCGGGTGGATCAACCAAAGTCCATACTTGGTTTTCATACATGGAATCCATCTCAGAATTCATGGCTTCTTGTCATCTCTCAGAGTCTGGTGAGTTCACAGCATCTTGGTAGGTGCGAGGCTCATCTTGGTCTATGAGCATCACTTCGTCATTTTGAGTTAAGAGAAATCCATAATTCCTCTTTGACTCATGGCCAATCCTACTAGATCTACGAACAACCTGTGTTTCTTGAGCAATGTTATCTTGTATTTCTTGCTCATGCTCCACCTCTGGTTCAACGTTATCAAGTGGTTCTCGATCTTCATCGAGATCTATTTTCCTCCCACTGTCTTTTCTAGAGACTAGCTCTCTTTCTAAGAATACAGCAGTTCGAGCAACAATTACTTTGTTCTCCGAGGGACTATAGAAAGAATAACCCTTCGTTTCCTTTGGGTATCCCACAAAATTACATTTTTCAGATTTCGGTCCAAGCTTGTCTGATGTTAGGCGTTTCACAAATGCTTCACATCCCCATACTTTCATAAAGGACATGCTTTGACGTTTCTCTGTCCATATCTCATATGGAGTTTGTTGAACCGTTTTAGTAGGAACACGGTTTAGTGTATATGCAGCCGTTTCCAGGGCATAACCCCAGAAACTAATTGGAAGATCTGCTTGACTCATCATAGATCGCACCATGTCCAACAAGGTACGATTCCTCCTTTCAGAAACCCCATTCCATTGTGGTGTTCCAGGAGGAGTTAATTGTGATACAATACCACACTCCCTCAAATAGTTCTTAAACTCATGGCTTAAGTATTCACCTCCTCGATCAGATCTTAGAGTTTTTATGCTTTCGCCAGTTTGCTTTTCTGCTTCTGCCTTATACTCTTTGAACTTTTCAAATGCTTCGGATTTGTTCTTCAAAAGATACACATATCCATATCTACTGAAATCATCAGTAAACGTAATGAAATAGAAATAGCCACCCCTTGCCATCGATCTCATAGGACCACATACATCGCTATGTATTAGTTCTAGTCGTACGGTGGCCCTCTTACCCTGTCCGGTAAAAGGAGCTTTAGTCATCTTGCCTAGTAAACAAGCCTCGCATTCATCATATGATTCAAAATCAAACTGATCCAAGAAACCATCTTGATGTAACTTGGAAATGCGTTTCTCGTTTATATGGCCTAGACGACAGTGTCAAAGGTATGTTTGATTTGAGTCATTAGTCTTAAGTCGTTTGTTATTTACGTTTAAGATAGGAGTATCTAAACTAAGAACATAAAAACCGTTAAATAACTGTGCAACACCATAGGTAATGTCATTCAAACCAAAAGAGCAACCATTGTCTTTAAAGGTAAATGAAAAACCTTTCTTGTCCAAACAAGAAACAGAAATAATGTTTCTACAAATAGAAGGCACATACAAACAGTTTTCAAGTTCTAATATAAGCCCAGTGGGCAACGATAAATGGTAAGTCCCTACAGCCAAAGCAGCAACCTTTGCTCCATTTCCAACTCGTAGGTCTACCTCTCCCTTAGCCAGTGCCCTACTCCTTTGCAGTTCCTGCACATTTATACAAATGTGAGAACCACATCCGGTATCCAATACCCAAGATGTAGAAGTAGACAAATTGACTTCTATTACATAAATACCTGAAGCAGAAGTCTGGCCAGCAGCCTTCTTCTTTTTAAGTTCTTCCAAATATGCATGACAGTTTCTCCTCCAGTGTCCCGGTTTACCACAGTGGTGACAATCACCCTTTTCGACACCTCCTTTGGGCTTGGTAGCCTTCTTGGGAGCAGAATTAGGATTGGCAGCAGATTTGGACACATTCCTCTTCTTATTGCCCTTCCACTTTCTTTTCCCCTTGGCACCTCCTTTGTTCACCATCAGCATGGGAGTAGGAGATTCCTTCTGAATGTTGGTTTCAGCAGTTCTTAACATGCCCAACAATTCAGTGGGTGTCTTATCTATCTCATTCATGTTGTAGTTCATAACGAATTGAGAAAAGTTCTTGTTAAGTGATTGTAAGATCAAATCTATTTGAGCCTCCGGACCAATCGGGAAGCCCAAGGTACTTAGTTGTTCAATGTACCCAATCATCTTAAGAACGTGTGGTCCAACCGGGTCTCGCTCTCCCTGTTTGCAAGCATACAAAGCCTTGCTCGTATCATATCTCTCCTGGCGAGCTTGTCCCTCAAACATGCTTTTGAGGTGCTCAATTATTTCAAAAGCATTCATCAACTCATGTTGCTTTTGAATCTCAGGAGCCATGCATGCAAGCATAAGGCATGACACATCAGTTGAGTCATCCAAATGCTTCTGATAAGCATTTTGCTCGGCACGTGTGGCTCCAGCAGGAAGAGGATTTGGGTGAGGAACTTCAATGGCATACAGCTTTCACTCCTGCCTGAGGACAATCCTCAAGTTCCTAAACCAATCTAGGAAGTTTGTCCCTGTCAGCTTTTCCTTTTCTAGGACTGATCGTATCGAAAAGTGGTTTGTGTTGTTTGACATTTATTATCTACAATTTTGTAAAAGCGCATAAAATGAGTTAGTTTGCATGTTTCGTAAAACCAATTATGTTCAAGTTGATTTATAGCATATTCGTAATATACCTCCCACTATTTTTATCAAATTAATAGCCCTTACTATCAATTCGGAAAATGGTTCCCATAAAACCTTTCTTAGTGAGCCAAGATCCATATTTCGTCATATTTTAAGTCAGCTTTGGCTTTCCTCTTAAATATGATTATTTAGGTAGACCGTTATGTCAATTATATCGTATATAACTCTTGGATAGCTTAGTGAACAACATATTGCTCCGATCTATCTAATAGATTTCAATAAACTCTATGCTTATAAGTTCATAATCCTATTATGACGACTTATTTAAGTTGGACCCAACAATAACAATTTAAGTAAGCTTGTTTACTTAATCATATCTCACCACGATAAAAGAGAAGCCCTTGCTTTAGCAAATCCACTCCTCAATGATCTAGGATTTAATGAGTGTTATTTGTTGGAAAGCATCTGTTTAACTTAATATTTCTTAAGGGATTTTTAGAAAAATTTAACGATCTTGATCGTTTGTTTAAATCTTAAATCGTTACAGATTTTATCTTGTTTAAACATGGCATATGTGTCGTATCTAATACATACATTCTAAAATATCCATACATCCATGCATCCATTCATATATCTAATATATCCATGCATCATATGTAAAGTGCAGTTACGCAAAATTAAACGTGCGATGGTTATGGCCTGATCCTATGCGATCTTTTCGAGCTAATGAAAAGATCAAGGTCAATCTATGGTTGTAATAACTAATTATTACAAAATTCTTCTTTGCTTCCCAAGCCTCCATTGATTGCCTTCAGCTTCCCTTTTGAAACAAATTACAAAAGAACTCGAGTTGCATTCGAGAAATAATAATTACAAGAATAACGACATGCAAGTCGTATTTAATTATTACAGACCATAAATAAAATTACAACTTTTATTCTACGGGTCTTTAGGCCATAACCAATGCACCATGCTCATATAACAATTATAGACATCAAATTAATCATGATCACATCGATTAATATTTAACTCCTCAATTTAAATACCTAATTATTTAAAAGGGAATTAAATAAATAAATCAAATTTAATTAATTAAATTCGAATTAATATTATTAAACTAATTAAAATTTTAATCTGAATAAAAAAAATAAATCGAAATTAATTAATCAAAATTCGAATTTAATAATAATATTCAAATTCAAAATTTAAATATATTATTAAAATTCGAAATTAAATTAATTAATAAAATTTTGAATTAATAATAATTTTTAAATCCATGATTTAAATATTCAATTATTAAAACTTTAATCATTAAAAGCATGAGGAATCTAATGATCAATAGCAATAAGTCTATAATGGCCACTAATTGAATTATTAAAGCAAAAGCAAAAGCAAAAGCTAAAACAAAAAAAAATAGAATTAAATAACACTAATAATTGCAACAGCACGCCATCTATTACTACTGTCAAAACTGTGATACGCATGTCGTACATGCGCAACACCTGCTTTCTCCGGGTGATGCGCATGTCCGTCATGCGCAACCCATATGTAAATTCCTGTTGCGCATTACCAGAATGCGCAACACCTGTACATTCAGTTTTTCCCAGAAATTGCAGAAAGCTCCAGAACAGTGCAGAATGAAATTTTTTCAGTTTATATCAATTCTAAAATTATTCTAATGATGTGTTTACCATATCTAACATATAGTACATCATTCAAAACATGTTATAACAATTTATAACATCATACAAACAATCATAACAATTTATAAAATCTTTTGTATGTTAAAATGAAGCATGGCAAAAATTCATAAAATTCATGTATGATTCATTTTCAAGAACACAACACCAAATCATCCTTTTATACATGTAGCTCTGATACCATTGTTGGAATTCGGGCATAATAACGCAACGGAAATAACGTAAATAACAATTAAAAACGAATTCCAAAGCCCGGATCCATGTATAAAATGATGATCATGGTATAAAAATTCTCAAGAACAAGATTGTACCTTGTTAAAGCTTTCCAATGGATGACAAATGGAGATCCTAGCTTGTTGATTTGAGAGCTAAAATTATAACTCCTCCACCGGTATCCACACTTGAATGCTTGCTTGAATCGTCGAACGATTTCGCCACGGGACGAGGTACTAGCCAAAAATAAGTAATCGATGTGTTCTTGGCTTGAGCTTGATTTCTCCCTTGTCTCTAAGTTGTGTATAAACTGAAATTTTCAGTTGTGTTGTTCAAAGAAGACTAGCCAACCCTTGGCTTATAAAGAGAAATAAAGAAAAATGGACCATTAAACAATTAGGCCATTTTTATTTAAACAAATCTTATTTATTTAAATAAATTAATTAAGTCATACTTAATTAATCAAATAAGTCAAGAAAATACATCTTCAAATTTTATCTTTAACTAATCAAGTCTCACTTAATTAATTTTATAAAATTCGAATTATTATTTATTATTAATTTAAAATCATAATTTAAATTATTATTAATTTAAATTCATGAAATAAATTAATATCCCTTTTAAACATTCTTTGTGTGTGACCCTGTAGGTTATTATTTAATTGGCAACAATTTTATTCTCTAATAAAATTGTAAACAATAAGCGGCGTCTAGTAACACATTATTGCTACCCAATAAAACAATAATTAAATCAACGATTCAATCAACCTTTTATGACTAATGTTCCATGTAATATAATCCCTTTAAATCATGATATTATAGATTAAACTCGAGGCATGTAATGTGTCATCCTCTTCATAATTTAATCTTCATTTTCTTGATCGATGAGTAGACTATATAATCAAATCAACATTTGAGCATGGCCATGCATTTCATAGTCTCACTCAAACAAGAGGCCGATAATATCACTCCTTTATCAGGAGATTTAAATCCCATCTAGATCGTTCATATTTCTCACATGATTCATAATATATCCGATATTCACCTTTATCATTATCCGGCTAAAGATAACTTTTGACGAATTCAAAATATATTAATTCTCATGTAGAATTATAACGACTTCAGGTCTAAGGATCATTACACCATTATCACTGTGAGAATACATATGACACATTTATTATTTACCATGATGTATCTCATTGTGGGTCTGTCCAGTACCCTGTACTCGTACAGTTACCTATGCATTGCTTTTAGTATCTTCATACTTATGACCAATAAGATGTGGTCATCTTGTCAATAAACATACTAGCCTTAATGTATTATCATTGTCCTAAGTAATAATAATACTCGGCTAGGGACATTTAAGAATATGATACAATCATTATATAATCTCATGTTCAAGTCACATACTTGCAACTACATAATTTGTATCAAGATTCTAAGGACATTTATTATACTTTATTTATTTAGCTGTAAATAAACCCAATAATAAATATATATATCAAATATATAAAATCACTCAAACACAAATACAATTGATTGTATTGACTCTAGGGCACCAATACTAACAAAAAAATCATCATCATCATCAAAAGTAAACTCAACATGAACACTTTCAACTGATCAAACATACCTAATACCACCACCCACTTGAAAAGAGTCACCAATCTTTCCTCTCTCAAACAAGTAATATTCAACCCACACTTCATATATATATATATATATATATATATATATATAAATTGCTTGCTATTTTTCCAATCGAGTGCCACTTTTAATCCAACAATACTGGCCAAACGGCTCCTTTCGCAACATCAAGCAAGTAGAAACAAACCCACAATGTAAAATGGCAAAATTTATTTTAGCAAGAAAAGTCCTCAAAATCCGTAAATTTGCTCACTGGATTATAAGGAATCCTTATCCACTAAAGGCTTGTTCAGTTTTTCAATTAAGCAAAACTAGACTCTCTACAAAAGGACTAATGGAAAAAGGTGGCGCAAAATTTTCCTCGTAAAAGGAGAAATTACCCCAACGATCCCATGAATCAACAAAACCTTTTGCCTCGTCACTATCAAGACTATACGAAACAAAATCAAATAAGTTGAAAAGTATGGGTTCACCATTGTTCCTTAAACCCAATACTTCTGGCCGAATATCTTCACTTAGCCTGACACTCATCTTCTTCTCCCTAGAAAACTCATTTATCGGATTGCCTCTCAATACCCACATGTCAAAATGATTTAATTCTTGGTTCTGAACAAAGTAAGCTATAGACTGTCCAAATGGATGAATGAGAGAACTTGCTGGATAATCTTTGTTGGATAATCATATTAATTTGAATCTTGTAATTTGTTTTTATTTATGAGTTGCATATTAGTTGCTTGCATGTTGATTTGGTGATAGAGAATGTGGAGTTAATTTAGGAACTACTTTGAATAAGTATTAGAGGCATAACTGCATTAGGAGAGTAAGTAGATGGGTGGGCCTAGTTTTTAGCCATGCATATTGTTATCCAGTTCTATTTAAGTTGTATTCATGTTATTAATAAAAATGAACTTCCACGCACATATGTTTTTTTTTCTCCAGTTTACATCTCAACTACTAATATATGTATATATAAACAGCAAACACTTCGTCTTCCCATCTTCTCTTTCTATGCCTCATCTCAGCATGGAGCTTCTTCGGAAATGAATTGTTATACCTCCAAGGAACGATAGGGAAGGCTGTTAAGCCTTGATACTCCCCCCAAGCTCTGATACCAAGTGTAGGATAAAAACTAGGACAAACATATATATAAGTATATTATTTGTGTATAATAGAGACTAAAACAGCACCCATAATACCAAGAGCTAAAACTTAAGGTAAACTACAGAAGCATGTGTATATGTATTTGGAAAACTACTTCTTCTGATATAAAATGAGGCGATTACATGCATAATATATAGCCAACGAATACAGAAGTGGTGGCTACAAAATAGGAGCTAAACTAGCAACTTCCCTAACTTATTCAAACAGCTAACACTACTCAACTAAACTCCTAAACACACTCCATATCTGCACGACCTGTTCACCCATGCAAACAGCTACAGATTTATTTAAAAATCAAATACACATAAAACAAATACTTAATTAAATAAATCAAATAATTAATAACCAAGTTTAAGATTATTCCAACAATCTTTTGACTTCCAACCCAGTCTGGCAACGAGATTTATCGCAAAATACTGGACTTGGTATCAAAGCACATAATTATTTGATGACCCATCTGGGGCTCAGTCCCTAGCCAATATGCAACACCATCAACAAAAAGATGGTGATCATCACTTACACCGGAAAGGAAAACATTATCTTGACTTGTTATCTTCCACGAATTAGAGTTGAGACTATACACACCGATCATAACTGAATGGGGGTCAGGTGCAGAAAGTGAAGGAGGTTTGACGATATGAACCACCACATAATCATTAAGTTGCGGTACAAATCCAAAAGATAAAGCAGTCCACCTAGTATTTCCTTTAAAAATAGGTGAACGTGGAAGAGTTTTATATTTTTGAACAAGAGGATTCCAGATATATGTGTCGGGTTTATATCCAAGTTGATAATCAAACATGGCAGTCATACAAATTAAACCATATGATTGTGCCAGGACTGCCACAAGTCGTCTGGATGATATTTAAGTGAATAGTATTCTTCGCATTGTTTATCATCAAAGCGTATGACTAATCTGTCACTAAATTCATGCTGGAAAAAGAGAAATTTGGGATGGTGACTATGGGTGGTCATCATCGATTTTTGATGATTTAAGTGGGTGGTGATAAAGTTAGGAGATTGGATAAGAGAATACCAAGACTTGTGGACGGACCTGCAACGCAAGAGATTTTTAAGTGGCAGTCTGATGAGAATTACTGTTAAGACTTCTTCGGGTAAGTGGTGTATCATGGTCTTTTCCTTGTTCGATTTAATAGGTGATTTATTAGAAGCTAAACCGGGAAATGTCCTTGACAATTACAGATTGAGTACTACTGACTTGGATGGCCTTTCTCTTCCCATGCAGCGATATCATCATCATCATCATCATCATCTTTTTCTTCTTATTCCCCTGCTGTTGCTGGTCTTGATAACTGCAACTCACTTCAATTGCCTTGCTCTTCCCGTGCTTTTTTAGAATTGGAGATGGACAAATTTGATTGTCTTGAAAAGATTCTATCTTCTTGTGCTTTATAATCATCATCATCTTCTTATTCTTCTTTTCCTGTTTCTTCTTCTTCTTCATCATCTTTATCTTCTTATTCTTTATCATCCTAATTAAATGGGAAAATCCCAATAACAACCGTCCTTGATTTGATTTTGATTTCTTCTTGAAACCAGTTGGTTCCGCAGTTTTAGAATTCTGCCGATCCCAGTGCAAAAAAAAAATGACCTCCATTAAAACCCTCTAACTCAAAAGAAGCGGAATTTTCTTTACATGATGACTTAATGACTTGTTAGCAGACTCAATAATCAGTTTTTTGCTCTCAAAAGTTTTGCCACGAGTCCCTTTTTATAGAGCGTCATTGGCTATAATTTTGATTTTATTTAGGATTTTGATCTTGTTTGGAATTTAGACGATGTTGTTCCCTTTTTTTACTTGGATTCTGACATGGTGTAATCCAAAGGGACATGTAGTAAGTTTGAAGTTGATAGATCCAAAATTTATTATTCTTAACCACATACATTATTCCCTTCCCCACTTACGAGCAGTGTCATTCTACTCTTCACCTTT
This sequence comes from Saposhnikovia divaricata, assembly GCA_036435485.1. NCBI lineage: Eukaryota > Viridiplantae > Streptophyta > Magnoliopsida > Apiales > Apiaceae > Saposhnikovia > Saposhnikovia divaricata. The sequence continues at coordinate 23,347,134 of JAZHRN010000131.1, forward strand.
AATTTGTGATCAAAATAATAGTATTTTCCAATTCTATATTTAATATGCAAAAAAAAAAATAGTTGGTTATATAGTGCTTTTAATCAGCCATCCCACATATGATGGATGTATGCAGGAAGAACTGGAGTGGTGAATCATCTGAAAGGTTCAACTGGTTCAGATTCCTCGAGTATAGCTGCGGCTTCAAAACAATCAGCAGCTTCTACTGCTGATCCACCATTTCCCCCCTTGTAGAGTAGTCCAAGATTGTACCATGCAGATGAATTTGTTCTGTCTAGTGTCAGAGCATCGGTCAAAAAGCTTTTCACTACTGGCAAGGATTGATCACTGAGATTCCTCAGAGTAATGCCTGTAGCTATCAAGCTCGGAACATGTCTAGAATCCACGTCAAGTGCATTCTCAAAAGATTTCAGGGCTTCTGCATGGAGGCCTCTCCCTTTGTAGAACAAACCTTGAATAGTGAAGCTTTAGAATCTTAGCTTTGAAGATAGTGACAGTCTTGACAACTGCCTTCTATATGCTAAATGCAACTTTGTATGTAGTAGAAAATGCAAAGCTTCTACGTTTGGTATGTAGTTGTATAATATAAAGGATTAGTCATAAGACTTAAGCAAATGCCATATCATCAGTATAAGAAACGAAATCAGAGCACTTAGCAAGAATAAACAAGGATTTGATGTATACTTACCTAATGAGTACCATCTGGAAGCGGAATGAGGATTGATAGAGGAAGATTTTGACAAACAGACCTCAGCATCCCGCCACTGTGACAAGCTTGTGTATATGTTTGCAAGATCATTCCAAGTCTCCATTTCCAAAATTCTGTCGCAGTTTCCCCTGTTCTGCAATGAAAAATAAGACAGTAAGACGACACAGAGTAAGGCAATTTTGGAGGTAATTTATTTCCCCCATATAGAGTTTTTGAGAACATGATGAAAACATAATAGAGTATATCATTGTCTTCCAGGATGACAATCTACGTGAGTGGTATCAATGGTCTTGTATGCTAATACCTCCCCTGTCTATAACTGGGAAATAGGAAATTGAATTAGAATGATTCAAGCACTACCACTATCTATTTAGTCTTCAACACCTAATATTCATTGCTCTACTGAGACACCACCTGCAATGGGATATGTAGGGCTTTGTATATCATAGTTTTATGAATATTATCAACATGTCAAGAAAATATATGCTGAACACTGGAAACAGGATTGCAGCATACATTTAAAATCTTTTTCTGAACTCCAAAGCTCTTACTCCGAACTTGAAGAACAGCAAGAAGATGTGTATATGTCTCTACAGCATTCCTTATGTGGCCTTGTGCAATCTGCAGTTTGGCTTTGGTTCTCATCAATTCTCCTTGATCCCACTTTCCTGTCTCATCTAGAGCAGCGTTAATAATATTCTCGGCATCAAAATACCTTCTTTGTGCTGACAATATGCGAGCTAGAAGGATCCATCCCTTGACACTAGACCCAGCCTCATATTTCAACAGCTGTTTCACATAATAAAGAGCAACATTTAACTTTCTTTGCTCTGCATTTATTAGACTAAGATGAAAGAAAACATTTGGATCTGTCTCCCTCATCGTATTTTCTGCAGTCTCAAGGGCTTCAATTGCTTCAGACTGTCTTGACATCCTCTGAAGATCAGACACCACTATCCTAGATTGTGATGAAAGAGAAATTCCAAGTAAAGAATGTGCCACAGCCACCATTTCATTACATCTTCCACTAATTTTTGAAAGATATTTCTGCAAATAGCCTATACCTTCTTGAAGGCAATCAGAATTCTCAGCACAAATCTTTGAAGCTAGTAATAATTCAGTGATGCAGGTTTGGTTCTCTCTATCATTCAACAGGTTTCTCAATAAATTAATAGCAACCATGTCCTCGCCTTCCCCATAATAACAAAGGGATAGAATATTGTATTGTTCATGTCTTTCCATGATCCCAGGAGGCAGTTCCTCAACGTGATAGGCAAGGGATCTAAGATCACCTGAAATAGTTAGTGCAAAAGAAAGGTGGTGCAAGATTGAAGGGTCCCATCCAATCTTTCTGAGGGAAAATTTTCGGAGAAGAATCAGCAACAAAAGAGCAGCCTCTTCTATATTGTTTCTTGGTACGAAGGAACTTTCCATCTGGAAGCGAAGATTTGGAGGGGTTGCATCCGTGCCGCTGTATAGAAGAAATACTGCAAAGTTCTTTTCTACGTTTGTTCTGGTCTCTGTGTCTAGATTCCATTGGTAGAGTAGAGCTCGTCTGTATGCCAAAATCGCTTCTTCAGGAGCCAAAGAAAGAATACATAGATCTGGAAGTAGTTCAACTGCCTTGTTTATGGTTTCCTGAAATTTGCAATCGGCAGCAAAGTCTCCAGGTAAGCCTTCTGGCGATACGGATTCAACTGTGTCCAGAAGTACTTTGCACGATTGAGAAGCCTCTAATATTTTTCAATGGAGACAAGGATTAGACCATGACATAAAATAATATAATATGATTACTTTTAGCCTCCAGACGTCCGCAGTGGTTACAAAACATCATAATTAGTTGAAAAGTGTTACAAAAGATCATAATTCGTTGAAACCTCGAACTCAACTCCTTTTTAAATGCACTAAACTAAAAAAAATGTTCATTTAGTATACAAGCTGGACTCATTTAGGTCATCAATGCATTACATCAACTGAATTCACAGGGAAACAAATACATACACAAATTTTTTAGATTGCACATTCTCACAAAGTCTGTTTAACAGAAAATTTATACACAACACCACTGCTTAATTTAAGCAAATACACTTAACCAACATATAATGGAGCCAAAGAAAATAATGGGGGTACCTGTAAACCTGCCTAGAGCCTGCAAACATTTTGCTTTGAGAAAGATTGCCTCGAAAAGTAAACTGACAGCATGAATAGACATTGTTGGTAATGCATTGGTTAATGAATGGCGTCGAGGGAGTTCACATCTACTCATGATGGAGATTTTTAACTTCGGCACAACAGCAGTAATGTCGATCCCTTCAAATACGTGCAGAGCACCCTCTATGTTTCCTTTCTGAAACTCGAGTCTACCTAATAGAGCTCTTGCTTCCTAAGGTACATAAAATTTATGCTTCATGCCAGAGTACTTTTTTGCAGAATACCAATATTTAAACTTAAGAAGAAGAATTTCATGACATAATTTCAAATATATATCCTAAAATTTTTAATGATTTTCCATATCATAGTTTCGCTAAACCTGGCAAATTTCGTACACAATTGGAGACAACTGAACATGATGAAAAGTCAATAACCTAAGACATTACATTTGGATATACTACTTTCAAAAAACATTATAATTGATAACCTCATTCGAATAAATGTATCATCCATAATTTCTACATTGCTTGTAGTCTTATACAGTAAGTTGAGTTCAATGGAAAATGAAATTACTGTAATTCAATTATCTAGCCCATGTATCAAGCTCAATATCAATTTTTTTTTTATCTAAAATGCCTGATCTCGTTTAACATTTTGCCCTGCCAATCTACCATGGTGCAGCATGCTTCACAAAGTGTTTCACCATTCCTCTATTCTACTACCTAAACGGCTAAACCCTTTATATTCTATCCACATACTCAACCCCCTTCTTCTAATTTTCTGTAATTGAGGAAATCTTCCACTAGCATCCATCTGTTATAACTACTATAGAAGTAGTCTGATGAAAAATATGAAAAGTTTATCATGAAAAATTTATCGTGATTACATTAATCGAAAACTACAAAAGAAGAAAAGTTCTCATGATCGAATAATAATCTCACATGGTGGTGGTTGCAACTTGTAAGTAGTTACTTAAACTGAAAATTTTTAAAATACAAATCCTGATTATAAAGTAGCTTAGGACTTACCTCGTAGTTTAAAAAATCACTCTCCCGAAGAGATGATTCTGCCTCCTCTATATTACTGGTGTCGATCTTCGTATCATTCTCCCCAGTTCGAGAAGAATATCCACTTGCTGAATAATCTCTTGTAGCCAGTGAATCTGGTGAAGGAATTATTTCCTCAACATTTAGTTGCTCCCCTGAACAAATGCACTTCATCATCTTTTGTACACTTCCTTTTAATCTAATAATCCTTTGGTCAATCCAACTTTTGATTCTCATTCTGTTTCATATGGTTGAGTTTTTTCTGCTCCAGAGCAATTTACAAAGTGATCAGAGATCTCGATAAATATACTACTAAGCATAACAAATTCTGTATAGTAATCAACTTTATACGGGATTGTGTATCACAAAACTTAAGACAATGCAAATGCAATGGCTTGTAACAAAGTCAAGTTACAGCAACTTCTAAGCAAGTTAGCTCAAAGCTAATTCTCAAACCCCATGTTTAGATATTCAAATTTTACCTACTAAAAAGTGAAAGATTCAAATATAAATTATTATTTAATGAGAAGCAAAATCTTTGATGACATACATTCAACTAACCCATTTAAAGAAAAACCTATACTGATTTTGATGATAGCTCGTTATACAAAACTTGTGACAATGAAAAATAATAATTAATTCATAATTACAAGTTAGTATACATTACCTTAAAATGACAAACCTAAGACTAACCATGCAAATTCAGTTCAGAAAACCACCATTTCAGTCTACTCAAAGGACACTCATAACAGAAAAAGAAATCACAATCCAAGAAATTTCATTAGCACACCCATGTAGATTCAGCAGAAAATACAACATCAAATCACCAAAAGAACATAATCTTGAGAGCAAAAGCTGAGAAAAATAGACCCTATTAGCCCATTACATCATCATACCAATAAAACAAAAAGTAAACAGAGCGAAAACACTATTAAGAAAAAAAAAAGTACCTTTTGCACCAAAAGAGGAACTTGATGAGCCCACAAAAAATCAACCACAGCTGCACCACCCATTTTTTCAATCATCCAAGAAAACCACTTTGCTGAACTACCCAAGAATCCTAAGTTCCTTAAATTTCTTTCATTTTCTTCACAAATGTCTTTGCATTTTGCACCCCTCACTGAAGTAAGAAACTGGTTCAATAATAATTCAAGAATGAGACAAGTTGGTAATTTTAATATATTTATTTGAATGCACTATAGTAATTTTTTTGCTGCACAGGTGTGAATGGAGGAAATATTTTGTTAATGATGGCTGTTTAAAATCATGTAAATGGTAAATATTGTTAGTTAGTGGGACTGTGTTTTAAGCACTTGGAAATTTTACTCACTACACCTACAAAAACAAATAATTTTTCATTTGTCCAAGAATGTTTAGGGTCCCACTAGAGGAATTTGTCATGCAAATTTGGCTCCATAGTTAGTCAACTAGAAGGGACTGACTGATGTGACTTTTGCTGCATACAGAGGGGATGAGAGTAGGGGAGGTAGTGAGGCTGCAATGTGTTTGTGTGTGTGGATATATGGGTAATTATGGCATGCAGTGGTTTTGGTTGAAAGCCTCAAATTTCTTTTATTGGACGGTCGGTTTGGTCAATACTTAAACATCAAAAGTACACTTTAATTATTGGAGAATCATAAAATAAAGGTTTAAAAAAGAGCTATTAGAGCATCTCTAAGAGGCTCTCTATTGTAGCTCTTACCTCAAAAAATGAGAAGAGAGAATAAAAATCAAGCTCCAAGAAACTCTTAGAGGCTCTTTAAAAAGTTAAGACCTTCTTCTCTCTCCTCTATTTTAGGAGTAACTAGTAGCTCTTAACTTAATATTTTATTAGTAAAATAGTGGTTATTCTCTCTCATCTATTGATTGTTTGTCCAAGTGTAATTGAAATATGAATAAAATATAAAATAAAGAGCCATAATAGAGAGCATTGTTGGACTTAACACACAATCAATGTAATAACTTGCTAAGAGCTTAATTGTTTATAATATATTTAGGAGTGAGCTAAGAGACTCTTGGAGATGCTCTTAGTCATGAATCTGTTATATATTATTGTATGACTCTTAGCTTTACAACTACCATTATAACTCCAATTCTTAACTTTTCATTATCCTTGTAACTCCTCTAACTCTTGGCTTTTCAATAGCATTGTAACTTATGATTTGATAGGCTATATATAGCCTCACATGTACATTGTTTAGAAATGAGAAATAATAGAATGATCTCCCTTCTCTCTTCTATCTAACTTTCTCTCTTGCTCTCTTACTCTCACTATATTATATATTATATACATAACACGTTATCAGCACGATTGCGAAAAAGAATCTGGGAAGTGCAAGAAAACTTGGAGCTATCCAGAAGGTACGTATAATATTATTTATTAGCATTGATCTATAATATGAGTATACAAAAGATTTGATGTTATCTTACATTTACACGATAGATTGAATGCAATCTACTGTGTCTTTATAATTAGTCTACATTTACACGGTAAATTGAATTCAACCTTATATACTTACTATTTGTTATTATGTCACTTAGTTTATATAGCAAATAAACTGCATGCAACATGTTTATATTTGCTTATCTTGAAGCTCCTTGATATCTCTATCTAATTAAAAGTAGACAAACCTTAGCAAAATGGATTAATTTCGTATGTGTGCAAAGTGAAAATTACATATATTAATATGTCTAATTGTTTAATTATGCATGATTTTCTGATGGAATACTGTTATCAAATTATATGTGTCCATGTCAATATAATGTTTTTAGTAACACATGTTGTATTTATGCTTATTTTATAAATTGACACTGTTTGAAATTATATTTTAGTGATAATGTCGAATCTTACAAAACTCGAGTTCAATGCACTTGATGTCACCGGAAAAAATTGTTTGACATGGATTCTTGATGCTGAAATCCATCTTAGTGCTATGGGTCTTGGTGATACCATAAAAGAGGGAAATAAAACCTTCGAACAAGAAAAGGCAAAGGCTATGATATTTCTCCACCATCATCTTGATGAAGGCCTAAAAACTGAATATTTAACTATTAAAGATCCATCAACTCTTTGGAAGGATCTCAAAGAAAGATATGACCACCAAAAAACGGTGATACTCCCAAAAGCTTGCTATGATTGGATACACTTGCGATTGCAAGATTATAAAAGTGTGAGCGAGTATAACTCTGCCATGTTTAAAATTACATCTCAACTAAAATTATGTGGCGAGAATATCACCGATAAAGATATGTTGGAAAAAACATATTCCACTTTCCATGCCAATAATATGCTCTTGCAGCAACAATATCGTGAACGTGGATTCACAAAATATTCTGAGCTAATTTCTGTCTTGCTTCTTGCTGAACAAAATAATGAACTTTTGCTGAAAAATCATCAAGCACATCCAACTTGCTCAACACCCTTTCCTGAAGTGAATGCGGTGACTAATAATGAATATGGAAATAATAAGCCATTTGGACGTGGGCGTGGGCGTGGGCGTGGACGTGGATATGGACGTGCCCGTAGTCGTAATTTTGGGCATGGTCGAGGTCATAATTATCAAAATTTCACCAACTTTAAAAGGAAGCCTCACCACCAGAAGTGGACAAAAAATGAGGAAAAACCCGAGGGAAGTACGATGGTTAAAATGGGTGAAAGTGTTTTTAGTCGTTATGGAATAAAAGGTCATTGGAGACGTACATGTCGTACCTCCAAGCACTTTGCTGACCTTTATCAAGCCTCTTTGAAAAATGTTGAAACTAATTTCACTGAACAAAATGATCCCTTGGAAATTGCTCATCTTGAAGCACACCTTAGTGGTGCAGATCTAGTTGATCCTTCGGGCCTCACTCACATGGAAGTTGGTGATTTCTATGAAGATGGAAATGATGAGATGGTCAAATCTGGTGGTGGCAATAATTAGACCATATTTTTAAAACTTTGTTTTTGCTTATTGAATATTTCATATTTCTGTTCGAACTCTATAATGATTGGCTTTGCTTTATGCATTCTATATAATTCTCTTTTAGCATGAATGAGTTGTTTTGAATATTATTCTAATCTTCATTTATATATTTATTTATTAAGAATTATGGCTAGTAATTTCTCATTATGTGCTATGAAAGATGAAGAATCATTTTGTTTGGCGGATAGTGCAACAACACATACAAATTTGAAAAAGAAAGAATATTTTTCATCTCATATTAGCTAAAGCTAATGTTAATACAATATCGGGTGCATCAGATATTATTGAAGGCTCCGGAAGAGCAAGTATAGTGTTACCTAATGTTACACATTTATTTATTGAAAATGCCATGTTCTCCACCCGATCAAAAAGAAACCTTTTGAGTTTCAAAGATATACGCCATAATGGCTATCATATTGAGACAACAAATAGAGAATGGCGATGAATATCTCTGTATCACGTCTATAGTCTCTGGGAGGAAGCAAATAATAGAAAAACTCCCATCATATAAATCTGGATTATATTATACCTTTTTTAATCCAGTAGAGACACACATGATAATGAGTCAAAAATTAGCAAACCCGGAAAATTTTCTTATGTGGCATGATCGCTTAGGTCATTCGGGTTCAACAATGATGCGAAGAATTATTGAAAATTCAAATGGACATCCTCTAAAGAATAAAGATGACTTGTGTCAATACTATATAACAAAACATGAGCCATCCAAAGGGGGAGTATTGTATATATTGGATGTCTCGTTACATCGAGCAGGTATATTATTATCATGGTATTGAGTGAGAAAAAAATCTAATATTATTGATGTTATTATACTCTCCCAAGTGAAAGAGAATCGAATATACGGTTATGATATTTCATATTACACTGAAAAACCATTGAGATATGTATTAAAGTAAATCAGAAGTTTACTGATAACTTTATAGTTGGTATGACTAAACCATGCCAATTTTATAAAAGATGTGAATATTAACTGAAATTTTATATGGACGTTTATCGAAGAACTAGAAGATTCTTCTAAAAATATATGTTAATAAGGCAAATTGATCATAAACTATATGGTTAAATGTCTAGTTGTTATATACTCACAACCTAAAGTTTGTGAGTCTGATTAATCAAAACAAGAATATGGATTTGGTGAGTCTACTACTCAAGTGCTCAATGAAATTCATCGTCCATTGAAAATTTTCGAATATATTGTGGCTCATTTTGATTCACATCTAGCTATCTAATTATCATAATTTCTTCCCGTCATGAACAAATTTTTGGTCAGCTCAGATTGTTCCACCACAACACTGAATTGAAGGTTAAATTGGGTATACATTATACATGAGTGGTTATTAGTTTGGTACCATCTATGTGTATATGTTTATGACTCGGTCTAATGTGTTTGTTTTCCCAAAATCAGGGGGAGAAGCTAAATAGCTGGTAATATATTAGTTATCATTGCCTCGTCTTGATCCTCATAGTAAAGAATACGAACCAGAAGTTCATTTATTTACATTTTTAATTGTTTCCAGACATACATATGTTGACCTGAAAGAATTGCTATATTACATATACCAGCTACACATGCTCCAAATAAATATGTCCCATAAGGACAACCTCAAGAAGCTAATATGTCTAAAGAACGCCTGAAGCGTGATAGACCAGCGGGTTCCATAACAAAACTATGTATATCCTTAAAAGTAAAACGGAGCAGTGATTGATGATGGCTAAATCGAAAATTGGATAACTTTTGAATGATCTCCAGAAGAGATTTTACATGAAAAAAAAAATGATGAAGGTACCTGAAAAATTATGAGATCTCAATAAATTGTGTCATGTCTAGAATAATATGGAACCATTAATCAAATCGACGTCGACAATATGAAATTTAATACTTGAGGTTATGGATAATAACGAGGATCAGAAAATAATCTCTTTTGAATTTAGAAAAGATTGGCCAAAGATATAAGAAAAATGATTAAATCAAGGCAAAATCTCTTGCAAAGAGAAAAAAAATATTTGGACCTGAAGTCCGCACACCTGAAGTTGTGAATGTGACACTCTATAAGAAATATTATCTCTTAAAAGTAGAGAAATATTTTTAGAACTGCAGTTTACACACCTAAAGGTGCATGTCAGTGGGATGTGAGCAGATACATGTGTGGAAAGGAAAGAAATTATTTACGAAAGATAAGCTCACATAGTTGTACGATGATCTTGTATTGATTACGAAGAGATTTTATCTTGTGGTGGATATAATTATATGATGGGTAAAGTCTGGCAATATAAGATTGAGTATGTGAACATTTTACAAGTCCCACTTGACATAATCCTGGAAGGATATAAACTGCTGGAAGCAGTGAATTAAATTCTCGAGAACTAATCCTTTCAAATTATAAATGGATATGGACCAGAAGTCTAGCATTAAATTATTCCGGAATGAGATGTTTTATGTATTCTAAGATTATAGGTGATAACTCATAAAAATCTCTGGCCAGAGTGGATGGAAATTAGAATGTGTTTCTAATTGACATTCAAATGAGTTTCACCTCATAAAAAAAATACATTGAGATTATTTATTTGTTTTGTAAGCTATGAAGTTTACCTATTACTTTGGAATTTTTCTGAAGCAATAAACATTTTGTGAAAGAAACATAACTTCTTCCGTGAAGGAAGATTAGTCACTATTGTGAGGACTTGAAAAGAAAATTATTGGTCCTGAAGTACCACATAATGCAGTAAGATACTAATTTATCTTGCTAATTGTATATGTCCCGATATATTTAATAAATTTACTAGAAGACTTTAAAGTATATCTAGTTTGAAGGTATGAGAATCTTAAAGGTACATAAAGAAAAATTTGATCTCTACTAACCTTAGGGTTTAAACTGATTTTGCGGGAGCAAAATGTTTACTCTAATTCTCATAATTTTGATCTCATATTGAATATGTAATAACATATGGTGGAGATATTATATTTTGTATGCTATGAAATTAACAAATGCAGACACTTCTTATGACTGTATCGTGATTCTGGCAACCCATGATGATGGTCATCTATGTATATGGTTAAGATTGGAGATCTGATATTAAAGGTGATAGGACGAAGCACATTGATCCAAATTTTTTCTTCACTCATGAGCTTCAGCAAAGGGGAAAAATTGATGTCTGTCAAATTCTGTCATCAGAGAATCCATCAGATTTGTTCACAAAAGCACTTCCTACATCATCTTTTGAGAAATTGGTAAATAAGATTGGAATGCGTAAGATTGAGATATATTGAAATGAGGGGGAGACATGATACTTCTTTTACATTACATTATAAACACATGTACTCTTTTTCCTTCACTAGGGTTTTTCCCACGGGGTTTTTCCTAGTAAGGTTTTAACGAGGCATGATGTTTGTGCGAGTCATCCAAGGGGGAGTGTTATATATTATTGTATGACTCTTAGCTTTACAACTACCATTATAACTCCAACCATTAACTTTTCATTATCCTTGTAACTCCTCCAACTCTTGACCTTTCAATAGCATTGTAACTTATGATTTGATAGGCTATATATAGCCTCACATGTACATTGTTTAGAAATGAGAAATAATAGAATGATCTCCATTCTCTCTTCTATCTAACTTTCTCTCTTGCTCTCTTACTCTCACTATATTATGTATTATATACATAACAGAATCCATTATCTATACGCATTTTAATTATGGTTGTACATACATACAAATACAGATGAAATAAAAATAATATCAATTAATTTTTAATATTGGTTTTTAATTTGGTACAATATTCACAATTTATATATGTTTATTATGTATATATGTGAAAAAGAACATGTTTATTTTCTAAATTTTTAATAATTGGTTGTCACCTTACATAGCAGGTCCCTTATCATAAGCCAGTGATGCTGTTATGATTTTACAGGTACATATTTTTAATTTCAGAGAAACAGAATATTTATTTTCTATATAAAAATGATTTTTTTTGTTATTCATTGAAGTTAAAAATATTATTGGAATTTTCAATTATTTGAAAGTGATGAAAGAATCCTATCCGAAGGCCACAATTGCTTATATAATTATGTTAAATATGCATATTACAATTGTAAAAATATTATTGATGAGCACAAAAAAAAATTGCTTAGGACTTGAAAATTTTCCCGCAAATCTCATGTCATTAGAGCATCTCCGATTAGAGTGCTAAAAAGAGTACCAAAATGTCATGATGTATGATGTGACATGACATTTTTGTTCCTCTCCATTGGAATAAGAGCATCTCCAATGATGGGTACATGTGACATGTCACTCTTCTTAGCATTTTAGAGCATCTTCAATACGGGTTGCCAATATAGTTGTCAACTTCTACCATATCATCACATATATTATTTTTTTTATTTCTTCTCTCCTTCATCTCTTTGTTGGCAACTTTTGTTACAAATTTATTCCAATAGTTGGCAACTTTAAAAGTTACCAATGTGGTCACATACATAAATTTTATATTATCTTATAAATACATTTAAAATATGGGAGATATAAAAAAGGATAAAGTTAAATACATATTTGGAGAGTTGTATGTGTTTTAACTAAATGGGGAAGTTGCCAACTTTGATTGGCAACTTGTTAGCAACATTGATACTCCAATAGGTGGCCAATCAAGTATGCCAAGCCACATAGGACTTGACAACCTCTTGGCAACCCCTATTGGAGATGCTCTCATTGGAATTCTTGGAATGCCATTAGGTGTCAAGTGAAGTGACATGGGGTATCAACTTGCGATGCCAAAAGTTGGCATCCCATAAAATAAGGTGTCAACTTCATTTATGGACCTAACGATAAATTAAATATTATTTTTCTAATATTCCATGTTCCATCCATTTCTTTACACTTTCCCTTTTGGGATGTTCCATCCAATTCTTTACATTTCTAAACTTTCCTAAAAGGGTAAAGTTTTATAATATAAAAATCAACTACATCCATTACTTTCCTCCACTAACTCATTTTATACATTATATAATGATGGGTTCCAACACTTTACTCATTTTTCCTACTTCTCTCCTCCTTCTTTATATTTTTCCTTGGTCTCCGTGCCCAACCCAAATGTAACCATTTAGGTGGGACGGAGGGAGTATATTTTATATGATTGACCTTTAGGAATGCAAATCGTTGGAGTATTTTTCAAAATAAAATTGCCAAAAATGATGTGAAAAAGAGAAAATATAAAAAATATTATTTTTCATTGTTTGGCAAAATTGGCATCCATCAAATAGTAACTATTGAAGATGCTTTTAAGGAGTGTCAGGCAAAGTGACCAATGACGCTCTTTCTATTAATCTTGCACCCTTTCAAAACACACAAAAAGTGTATACATCATCATTAAAAAAATGTACTTTCTTATCTAAATTTAATTATATTATTTGATTTAATTTACAAAAATAACTAAATATTATATCAATTTTGAGTGTCAATCATTAGAACAAATTTTGATAACAAAGATACCAAAAGTATTATTAAACAAAAAAGAATAATATATTAAAATTTTGATTAATTATTAATATTGATATATTTTTTTGGCACACCTTTTGAGATGCTCATATACTAAAACATCATCTTTTTTTTGAAGCAAAAGATAAGTTTCATTACTTTAAATCATCTTCCAGAATACATAAAAGATCAGGAGGAACAGACTCCCCTCTAGAGATACAACCTGGATCTAAATACGACGAGCTAGCTAACCAATCAGCTGCCCTATTCCCAGATCATTTAACAAAGACAATACTTAGATTGTTATAAGACTCAAGAATGCTTCTACATTCATCTATTACACTACCATACGGTGAACAAATTTCCTCTTGCTTTAGCACCGCATTCATTACCACTTGACAATCAGATTCCACTACAAAGCAAGACTGAAAGTCGGGGTCACTTCCTTCACCATTATCGATCGCAGTTTTAGTCCAACTTAGAGCCTCCCTGATGCTAACAGCTTCAGCAAAATGGCTCTCTGGCCTACCTTTAAAACATTTACGATTTGCATAAATAAGTTCTCCTTTATCATTTCTCACCACCCAACCCACTCCAAACTGACTATAGCTCATGAATATCGCAGTGTCACAGTTGATCTTGACACATCCAATATCTGGTTTCGCCCAACGTTCAGTAATGCATGTTGAAAGTCCTGGCATTTGGGATGTAAAATTCCTTTTTTCTGAACATCTTCCCACTGTGAAAGATAAGCAACTGCAGATGTCACCACATTCCCCGCTCGCACACTCTTATTATTCCAAACTACATCATTGCGTGCTTTCCATATGTTCCAGCAGACCACACTGATTTTGGCCACTTTTTCCTTCAGCTGTTTCATTATGAATGAAAACCAGGTCGATAAATTCCATGAAGTGTCAAAACTAATACCCGGGCATATTATACTCCAACAATTTTTTCCAAAGAGACAATGGATAAGACAATGAACTGTGGTTTCCATGTCACTTCCGCATAACAAACAAACATCATCAGTCTGCACCATCCTTTTTTGAAGCTTGCATTTTGTTGGCAAACAATTATTCAAGGCCCTCCACATGAATACTTTCACCTTTGCAGGAACTTGAAGCTTCCACAGGTCCCGCCATAGCTTGTTATTATCGTTAACAACCCAGTCGCCATGATCCCTCTGCATCATTTGATATGCACTTTTAACTGAATAGTGCCCATTCTGTTCAAAGCGCCAATATCTGGTGTTTGAATTCTGCATAACACCACGTCATAAATTGCTCTCCTGTCACGATCAACAAACAAGTTATCAATGACATTCTCGTCCCAAGCTCTAATATCTGGTTTAATCAACTGATTTACTGTCATCCCCTCTAAAGCTACATGATGAGTAGTAATATGAGGGTTCTGCTGATATGTTAGCCATGGTTGATCAACTATCGGAATGCTACGACCATCTCCTATCCTCCACCTTGCTCCTCTTTTCAGGAGCACCTGGGTTTCTAGGATGCTTCTCCAAACGTAACTAGGATTGCGTCCCAGCTTTGCTTCCAAAAAACTACTGTGAGGGTAGTATTTTGCCTTAAAGACACGCCCAACAAGAGAGTTCTCGAACTTCAATAGCCTCCAACCTTGCTTTCCCAACATAGCTAGATTGAAATCTTTTATTTTCTTGAAACCCGTACCCCCATTGTTCTTGTGGTAACTTAACTTGTCCCAGCTACACCAATGAATCCCCTTATTCTGTTTTGAAGCCCTCCACCAGTAATTACTAAATACACTCTCAATATCCTGGCAAACTCTGTTTGGTAGCAAAAAGATACTCATAGTATACGTGGGAATGGATTGCAATACCATTTTATTAAGCGTTTCTTTTCCCGCCCCTGAAAACCATTTGCCATCCCACCCTTGAATGCGTCCCTGAATCTTATCCTTTAGACTTTCGAAAATAGCCGATTTATTCCGACTAATTGAACTAGGAAGACCAAGATATAAGCTATTATCAACTGCTACACCCATCTCTAAAGCATTGATGATATTGTTTTTAATCTCCGGCTTCGTATTTTTGCTAAAAAACACTGAGGATTTATCCATATTTACCTTCTAGCCAGCTGCATCCTCGAATTTTTTCAAGATTTCTAGCACACACAAGGCCTCTTCTACTGTTGCCCTGCAGTAAATATAGCTATCATAGGCAAACAACATATGAGATATAACTGGGGCTCCTTGCGCAATCTTACACCCGTGTAACCATTTCTCCCTTTCATATTTTTGAATTAAGCCAGAAAAGCCCTCAGTGCATAGAATAAAAAGATAATGGGAAAGCGGATCCCCTTGTCTAATACCCCTAGAAGGAACCACCTGACCGAAAATCTCTCCCCCATGAGTTAGAGAATAAGTAACTGATGTTACAC
Organism: Saposhnikovia divaricata; assembly: GCA_036435485.1. NCBI lineage: Eukaryota > Viridiplantae > Streptophyta > Magnoliopsida > Apiales > Apiaceae > Saposhnikovia > Saposhnikovia divaricata. Next base: position 23,362,913 of record JAZHRN010000131.1, read on the forward strand.
ACTCTATCACTAAATTCACCCACTTCTCACAAAAACCCATCCGTTTCATAATAGCTTCTAGATATTTCCATTCCTTCCAATCATACGCTTTGCTTAAGTCCAATTTCACCGCCATAAACCCCGTTTTTCCTTGCTGCTTTTTTTTAAATAGTGAAGAACTTCAAAAGAAATCAACACATTATCGGAAATCAGTCTCCCTTCCATAAAAGCACTTTGGTTCTCAGAAATTACCAAAGGGAGCAGCGTTTTTAACCGATTAGCCATTACCTTGCCTATGATTTTATATAAGACATTACATAATGCAATCGACCGTAAATCTCCCATCCCTACTGGACTATTCTTCTTTTGAATAAGCACCAAAATTGTATCATTCAGATTGGCTGGAAGCTTGCCATTACTGAAGAAAATGTTAACAAGATCCGTCACGTTTTTTCCCACAATAGGCCAGCACTTCTGATAAAAGTCGGGAGTATAGCCATCTCGACTAGGAGCCTTATCAGGATCCATACTGAACAGTGCAGCCTTGACCTCCTTTTGACTTACCCTCTCAATTAGCATATTATTGTGAGATTCTGAAACATCAGGTTGAATCTCACTAACCACTTCTTCATAATTAGTCCCCATTGTCGAGAAAATACTACGAAAGTAATTTTCCATAATATCATGAAGGCCATTTTCACGATTTCTCCATGTCCCGTTGTCATCTTTCAGCTCATGAACTAGATTATTTTTCCTTCGTTTAGATGCAGTATTGTGAAAGTACTTGGTATTACAATCACCACACTGAAGCCAGAGTTGCTTCGAGCGTTGTCTCCAATAAACTTCCTTCTGATGATAAATCTCTGCAAGCCTAATCTTGGTTTCCTTGTATCGACATACTGAAGCTGCATCCCTCCCATTCTTTAACCTTTTTAGCAACGTTTTACACTCATTAATCCTGCTCCGAACACTGCCAGTAATCGATCTTCCCCATTCATCTAGGATATTTTTGCATCTTTCCAGCTTTTCTTGAACGGAACTCGACAGCCCAATGTTCCAGTTATCTTTAACCAGCTCTACACACTTCGTATCCGCTAGCCAGGCATTTTCAAACCGAAAATGACGAATATAATTATAACTTGGCACTTCTACAGGCTGCATAAAGATGGGGTTATGGTCCGACAGAGTAACTTCTAGATTGAACAAACTAGCTGACTGAAAAATATTCCCCCATTTCGAGTTTACCATAGCTCTATCGAGTCTGATCTCGGTCCAACCTGGAGAACCTCTGCCTTTTTCCCCCGTAAACTGGTCGCCAATTAAATCCAAATCTGTAAGATCACAATCCATCACTGTTCCGTCTAATAGAAATTTCGGGTATGGCTTACCACCCCTCTTTTCGCCATTGTGCAAGATGTTGTTGAAATCCCCTCTAATACACCAAGGTAAAGTCGAAGCTTCTTTTAACCTTCTCAACAATGCCCATGTATGATGACGTAGGCTACGATTTGGTTCTCCATAAAAGCCAGTGAGACGCCACTCCATCATATTATGAATTTTAACTACAATGTCGATGTGATTCACCGAGAAACTTAACATATGCGCGTTATTTTTATCTTTCCACATCAGAACTGTTCCCCCACTTTGACCCCTGGCTTCCACACAAAAACACCCTTCATACTCCATCTGCATGGCTATTCTCTCCATAATAGTTCTATTCAACCGAGTCTCACTAAGAAAAATAAAATCGGCCTTCTTTTGATAAACTACATATTTTAGGAATTGAATAGTCGGTGGGTTCCCAAGCCCACAGCAATTCCAACTAAACGTACTCATAACTGCTGGCGGGCCTGGAGTCCAGAACCCGCCCCCAATTCGTTTTTTGAAAGCCCATCAGAGATATATTCCATATCAATATCTTTATTTCCACTTGACTCACTGTTATCTTTCCGCCTTCTTTTTGGATCAATCACAATTAGTTCCTCCCTTTTTTCCGCACTATCCTCAATTAATGAAAAAGTATCTTCGTGCATCACTCGTTGTGTCTCCTCTATATACTTCTTTCCCGTTTCTTCTGAATTCTTTCCCGCTTCTTTTGAATTTTCAATATTTACTTCTTTCCTTATTACCACCGAATTGTCGGTCCCAGTCTCAACTGTCTCCGTGATTTTCTCCTTGAATGGCTCCATCCTGTTACCACCCATTTCACGCGCCGGCCATGCACTTTTGACCTCCATTTTTTCTGATGTTTTCATCGTAGTTGATTCTTGTCTGAGCCATTTCGATCCAAAAGAATGATTTCCCCGTTTAGGGACAGCTCTCAACCATGGACCATACATTTTTTCAGTGACTTCACCCTCTTGCTGAAAGAGTTTGGGACAAAATCTCTCCGAATGGCCTATAATTCCACAAATGAAACAGAATGTTGGAACATGTTCATATTTGAAGCTGATCCATGACCAATCACCCCCTTTCTTTTTCAGTTTCATCTTTCGTTTCAAAGGCTGATTAATGTCTATCTTCACTCGGACTCTAAAGTATTCTTTCCAAACTCCTGAGAAATTGTTCGTATCATTCTTGATATGCCTTCCCACAAAGTTTCCAATGTCCTGTAAAACTTTCTCTGAACGAAGCCCAGATTGTAGATCATGTATTTGCACCCACATGTCCATGTAACTGAGGTTAACATCTTTTGGATTTTCTCCCGATTTTAGCCGTTCAAAAATTAGTTGTGCCCTGTCGAAGGACCAAGGACTACCTTCAATGACTCTGTTTATATCTATTTCATGATAGAATTGAAAGAGATACCGATTCGCTTCTATTTCCTTCACAAACATTCCCATACCTGGTTTCCATAGACTAGCCAGCGTATTTTGCATTGCATTGAAGTCCACCGGGATGTCGACCAGAAATTTCCCCACTAGACACCATCTTGTGTCGATGTTTTCCGCTTCCACCACTTCCTCATCATACTCAACCCCATGTGCTTCCTCTTCATCTAGAGTCATGGTTGCATATTTTCCTTCGATTTCCTTCATGTACCTTGCTTGTTGATCCATAATGATATGCTTGAACAGAAACTAAACTTTACCACAGAAAGACAATAAACAACTAACACATGTCATAAGACAAGACGACGGACTAAAACATCATCTTTAGTGAGTGAGCTAACACACAAACCCCTTCTCTACCATTTTATTCTTATGAATTATATATAAATTCATCGAAAATTGTTAGATAAAAATTAAAATCAGATGTCTTTAGCACACCGATGATTATATATTTGTTTAATTAATATATGAAAAATATTATTTTCACAGCTGTTTTATATTTCCAAAATAATATTTATAGCATATGTCCTTACATTCACAAAATGTTACTTCCTCTGTCCCATTCATTTCTATACGTTTTTTTTAAAGTGTTTGACACATATTTTATGGTGCATAATTATTATAGTTTCATAAATTATTTTTAAAATTTTCTTTTTTTTTGTATAAAAATAGAATTGTTCTATTTTTATACAAAAAAGAAAATTGTAAAAATAAGTTATGTAACTATAGTAGTTAGGAGCCTTAAAATGCGTGTCACGCCCTCATCCCCCAATGTATATAATTCATTAGGACGGAGGGAGTACATATTATGATACAATATGTTATAAATAATTTTGAAGATAAAAAAATAATTTTAGAAATAACATTTCACCATGTAATATACACAAAAACTCAATAAAATAATGGACCCACATCACCGATTGCACTTGCTAACTGCTTAGTAGGTCTGTTCACGGACAGAGTTTTTAACGAACAGCTCGAGTTCGGTTCGATAAGAGCTCGGTTCGGCTCGAGCTCGAACAAGATTTTTGTTCGTTAAGCTTAACGAGCTCGAGCCGAGCTTCAGGGTGTCCGGCTCGAGCTCGGCTCGTTAAAGCTTGAAAAAAATCAAAAAATTTACTTTTTATTTTTTTATCTCCAACCAAATTAATTTTTATTTTTTGAAAATTTGGGAATATCACTAAATTAGATATATCTTGACATCCGTACGGTTGGATCGTCGAGAAATATTTTTAAAAAAATAGAAATAACAATTCGTGACAAAGCACTAGTTGTTAGTACTAGTTAGAATAGTAGTGATCTACTAAGATCTCCAACCAAATTAATTTATTTTTTTTTGAAAATTTGGTAATATCACTAAATTAGATATATCTTGACATCCGTACGGTTGGATCGTCGAGAAATATTTTTAAAAAAATAGAAACAACAATCCGTGACAAAGCACTAGTTAGAATAGTATTGATCTACTAAGATCTACAACCAAATTAATTGTTCGCAAACAGCTCGAGCTAGGATCGAGCTCGGCTCGGCTCGAGACTATTCGTGAACAACTCGAATTCGACTCGGTTCGGTCAAAGCTCAGCTCGGTTCGTTAAGAAATCACCTCGATTCGTTAAGATCAAATCTCGTCTCGATTCGTTAAGATCAAAGATCGGCTCGATTCGATCAAAACTCGACTCGGCTTGATTTATGAACAGTCTACTGCTTAGTATGTGGCAGCAGACCTGATTGGGTGAATGCGATATATTTTGCCATAAATATCTATTATCTATTATATATATAATCTATTCTATATATAATATGCCAACATAAGAAAAAAATCGTGAGATTTTTTAATGCACATGAAAAGACAAGTTTACCCTTTTCATAAAGCTTTGTTTTAGGCCATCCGCGCACGGTCCGTATTTTATTTTGATATTCAGCGTGGAAAGGGGTTAGGGGCCAGGGTTTCTGCTCCTCCTTGGCGGTGAATCATTCACAACGAGGTCATACAAAAATTAAGTAAATCAAGGTAAATCATACACCCATTACCAAAAATACGTTATGTAATGTATAGATAGAAGTACTTATGCTTGTGTTCTATTCATTTTGAACGTGGTCCATATTTTATTTTGTATCCGGCATGAAAAGGGCTAGGGTTGTTGCTCCTCCTCTGCGGTAGATCACTCTTCCGGTTCAATCGACGTTTTGTGGGACTGTGAGGAAGGAGTTTTGTTTGAGATATATTTCCGGCATTTGTATGGCTGACCAACTCAATACCCAGCATGTTCCAGGTAATCGAGTCGTCTACACGGTTATGGATATGGTTCTGCGTTATTGTCCATGTATGTTTATTGTCATTTGATCAAATAGGTATATGGTAATTTATGTTTGATCATTTCATACAATTAGGCAATTAGTGTCTTTCAAACATTTCATACAATGGCAATTAGTGTCTTTCAAAAGTTATTTACGTTTCATTTAATAGTCTCTTGAAAAGCTCTATTACACATGAAATTTCACTTGGTTTAAAGAGGATAGGTTAATTACTTTGATATTCCTCTCTAGATTGTCATCTCTCTTTGAATTGTGTATCATGGCATCATTTCGTAATTGCTAGAAAATGCAGCATATTGGTTAGTTAGATAACTTGTACTACTAGAGAATTATTAAGGAAAAAGTAAATGACATACTTGAAAGTAAATGCCTCTTAAGTACGACAGAGACCAACTGGTTTGACTTATAAATCTTGTAACATTAAACACATTAAGAAGAACAAATACACTCAATTTTCTTTATACTCACGGACAAAGAATTAGTTAGCCCAGGCTGTCAAAAATTGGTGATGCACACAGATCACAAATTCAACCTCATTAGTGGCCAGCTTTCTCCATATAAATAAATGCTATGCCATTAGCAATTGAGAATTCTTTGAAGGACAATTATAAACTTGAAATTCAAACAGCTTAAAGTTGATGTCATCGTGCAGCTTTAAGCGGCTAGAGTTTTCACCTTAATATAATATTATGATTTATACATCGATATTGTAGGTTTTGATTAATAGATTCTAGAGCAAAGAAATTTGAGATATTCCCCCCTAAACTCAGAGACACTTCTTGTCAGGCTATTCTTACTCTGTGAGGTCACTACTAAAAAACATTGGAAACCTTATTGATTTAAAACTTTAGAACTTAAAATTTTATTAAAATAGTGATGATTGTTAATATACTGGGGTAAGAAATATGTTGCATATTTCCTAATTGAAAAAAAGAGTAATTAATGGAGGTACTAATTTGTTGAACATGGAATACCAAAGCTATATTATATGTTCAAGCTCTTGCACTATATATGGCAAGTCATGTTGTACTTGAAATATTAATTTTTCTTTAGTGTTCAGCATTTTGTTTTTGGTTATATGACCGATTGGAATTTTTTTGTGCAAGTAGTCCTTTAGGAATTGTTTCTCGATGAGAAATATAATTAAGGTTACTAGCTAAAGTGGTAGTCATATTAGCCCATTGTTCTCAGTAAAATTTCTTAGCTCATAGTAACTACTTATGACATACACACCCGTTCTTGATGTTTCATTAAAATTGTGCCACAACTAAGTCAATTGTATTCTTCATATACTATTTAAAAGTTATAAGTGCTACCCAGCTGTTGAAAGTATAAGTGTAGCATTCAACATTGGTAAATTATAACTGAATTAGGAGAGGCTATGTAGTCGTAATGTCTATGTATTTAAGTATAAGTGAAATGTGTACTTTATAATTTAAAATCGTGACATGTATTGTATGTAATCTTTTTTTTTTGTCACATATTGTATGTAATCTAGATACTCAAGATCTTGTCATCTTGATATTGCAGAAATACCGGCTGAGGAAGCAATCATGCTAGGAGTTAGCGGAGAATTTTAAGATGGTGTTGCTTCTATTTTTTTTGAAAATTAAGGTAAGCTGCCATGATTGGTCGATTGGATAGTTGATATAGATCACAATGCCCATACAACAACCAAATGCCATATCTGTTTTAAGGGTGTAGCACACATTAATGTAATGTTGAAAATCCCTTTTGCATTTCGTGAATTGGACTTTGCTGAAAGAGGAATATAGTAGTGTATTATAAGCAAATGAAACACTGTTAAATAAGAGCATAATGTATGTTGTAACAAGCAACACAACCAAAATTTTTTAACAACTATTACCAATGTAAAGGTCGGATTGCAGCTTCATGTATCACAGAGAGCCACAACACATATTCATATACATCAGCATCGTCAACAATAATGGCACAGAATATGAACAAGTGTGACTCATATATCCCATGTTTTTGAAGTTGCACCAGGATTATGCTTTTAAAACAACTTAATTACACTTGTGTAATAGTGGCTAGCATGTTACTGAGGCTCGAGTTCAAATGGAAGTTCAGAGACGGATGCATGGCCAACTGGAGGTTAGTTCTTTTGCTTGTCAGTTTTAAAAATGGGCACTTCCGGTTTCATGCATAAAACACCTTGCCCTCTGACCTATCTCATTTGTAATGATGCTCAATTTATAGTTATTAAGTAAACATTTTTAATGATTGACAATACACAACTAATAAGAGAAAAGACTTGACTCTAACGTGATTGTTCTAATCAGGGAAACTTTAACCTTTTTGTGTGCAAACTTACATTTTGGCAATCACAGCATAGTTTATCATGATTGTAGGACAAGTTTATGGACATCATCACTTTAGTAAGGTATGGGTTCCACGTATTTTTCTCAGTCTTCTAGATACAACAATGCAATGAATCCGCAAAAGCTTGTGGACAATGATGAACATGTTATTAATGTAGCACATAAGATGCAGTTTTTGGTCCATCTTTAAGGCTAAAATACTATGAAAAATGTCCCCACTATTCCATGATTGCTTGCATTGTGTTACTGAAGTTTTGATTAGCTTAGTTTTAAACTTTTAATTGGTGCTGAAATGGGTCATGTCATATATATTATTATATTTATGTTTACATGGGGTCTTGAATTAAAGGTTATTTTTTTTCATAATAGTGCTGATCCTATGTCATTTTTTATATACTTTTGTTCCTGTGGAATATTGTGTGATTTTAAGTAGGTGGTTATACATCGAATCCCACAACATCTGTAAATTGGGAGCTTGTGTTTATGTCTGTGTGCCAAAAGGTCATGATTTTAAAGCCCTCCTGCATATTGACTGGTACAAGTTTGCTACTATAAAAGAACTACTATTAGAGAACAATAAGTACTTTTACTTCTATTTTTATTGGTTAAAGGCTTCCTTTATGCTTTGTCATATTGCTCATATGCTTTGAAATAAGTTTACTTATGAGTTTGTCTACTTTTCTTGAATCTATTTGCCAGCTAGGTTTCAAATAACAGTCTACTAGCCGGCTACAATTTCGGTGCATCATTTTATAGCACAAGCACAACTACTATCAAGAAGGTAAACAGCCGAGCATGTGGAAACCAATAGACATCCAAAGTAATCCCTGCGCAAATTGAGCAGGTAAAGATCATTTGGTAACTATGCTGAAGCATGATTTTTGCTCAAATAATTAATTACTTCTTCGCATCTGAAACAAGGAGATAATGCTTCCTAATTAGTTAAGTGCTCGCAAAGATCTACGCAAGCTCCTTACAGCAACTTAGGCAACAATTGTGTCACGCCAGTTTTTCATGTAAGAGAACAAAAGGTATACATGCCTAAGTCAATGCCCCTGCTCTCACCTTTTTTTTTTGTTTTCCAGAAAAACTTACATTCTATTTATGGCATCGGTAGCTCGGGTAAATCTAATAACGTGGAGGTGTTCCAGTTTTTTTACCAATTCTCTAATGGAGATTCCATGAAGTATATGACAAAAATAAGCTCACGATAAGGTCTTAGATTCAGAAATAAATATGTATGTTCATAATCATGCAAGGTAAATTATTTGCGATTCATGGTGGAATAGAGAAGAAATATTGACAGTTTTTGGGTATAAACTTGTTCTCTGATTTTCAGTTGTGTGACTAGCTTAGTGGATCTTTCACTCTTTAATTGGGGAAAGCCCTTGTCTCTTATGTCATTGATTTTGCAATAGCAAATATGTAGTTAGCAAAAAAGGAAAAAAAATTGGTAGAGCTGAATGACAAAAGATGTAAAGAAAAACAATATACCTTTTTCGCAATGTAATATGCTCCATATCAGAAGGTTAAGTGCATATGTATAAGCCTTAGTTGTCAATTGTCAGTAGCTCTAAACAGTTAACATTTAGTGCCTAAACTTTCACTGACTAGGTGCTTCCGGTGGCATTTTATTCGGTCTGTACATTTCAATTCATTGATAAGGAACTCAGATGTTTCTTTTCCCAACAAAACATGACAATCAGAAAACTCGAATCCTAACAACTTTGCATTTCTTTGCTAGAAATTGGCACATGCCTTTTACGGGCTATGCATCTTCGATATTATTTACCTTAGCATAATTTGTTCTAATTTTATGCATCTTCGGCCTTAGCCTACCATATATGTGATGAATGAAAATATATCTATTATATATTACTTATAGCCCAACAAGGTCCGATAAATCGTGAGACATTATATCATCAATAAATCGTGAGACATTTTATTACACATTAAAAGACATTTTTGCCCCTTTCTAAACTGCGCATGAACCGTTGCTGCCCTCCTACGCAAGCAGCCCATACGCGAGCTTGAGAGAGCAAAAGTAGAGGATCAATCTGCGTACCAGAGCTTGATTTCGTGGTCTGGGAAATAGATAGAGGATCGAAAGATTGGGGCGCGAAATACTTGTCGTTTAGGTATGGATGAACGATGGAATTATGCACGCCTTCCATGTAATTGCGTGGTCTCAGCTTCTTCTTCTTCTTGTCTGCTTTAGTTTCCAGAATTCGCTAGAATTTGATTGAATAAAAATCTATTGGCTTGGTGAAATAAGCAATGATTATGTAAGAATTGTTGGTTTGGGGTTTTGTATCTAGGGACAATCTAAAAAGATTGCTTCTTTTAGGTCAATTTATTACTTGAGCTGTTAATCTGATTCATTCTCAACTTGGTTAATTGCAATTGTTGTGTGTATATCTTTAGTTTCAAGTATGTGATTAGTGATTGCACATGTAGAATATGGTTTGTTTGACATCATAATTACATTAGTTGAGTATAATTTGGTTTTTTAATTTAATGAATTGAAGGGTATGTGAGTAGTTTTGGTAAAATGATTACATTAGGCATGAGCGATTGGTAATCGTGTTTGCAGTACTTGATGTTATAAAGGTAGGTTTTTTTGTGTTTCTTTGAAGATGACACCTATCTTGATGTCTTATATGTTATTTTTACCTAAACTTATATATCATCAGCTACATAATTGATGTAAGCATGCCCTGATCATATCTTTGTAATATTGGCATATATCAGTCATCACTCAGCGTTACAACTCTTCCGCTGCTTCAAACCCTTTCCCCATTCTCTGATGCCAATATCTCTGTTATTCCCAGATTACACACTTGTATAATTGTAGAAGGGGGGGTTGAATACAATTCTTGATATTTATAAATTTCTGATAAGAACTTCAGAAACTTATGAAGAGATAATTGCAATGTAAGAATTAAACACAAACACATATAAAATCAGGTGGTTAAAATGCACCACCTGAAGCTTTTATTTGAAGAAAACTCTGTGATACAAAATGTACACAGCTGCCGTTTTACAACTCTTTGCTTCTAAAGATATTCAAGAAACCCTAAGCAAATATGTCTGTTTTCTTAACATACAAAGAGTTGCTACACTTGGTTATATATCCCAAGTTTTACAAGTACTACTGGAATAAGATAATACTAATCTAATTCTAGTTGACTTGCTACTACACTCCAAATACACATGTAGCCGAAAGGTTGTCCTTGTGTTCAGACATGTCTCCTGCACCTTTCTTGTATTCATAGTGTAAATGGAATGCTTCTTTCTTCTGTGTTTCCAAAGTATGGCTGCCATACTGCTTTTTGTATCTACTTTCAACTCATGTGATCTGTCAGTCAAACATGTCCTTATCAACTGCTAATCTCCAGCTAATCATAGAAATCAGTGTCAATGATTATCCGTTGATGATGTACACTGACATCCGTTGATGATGTATACTGACATCCGTTGATGATGTATAGAGCAGTATCCATTGATATTGGGACTTGAGCTGTATCCGTTGATAGAGTGGATTTGAGTTGTATCCGTTGATAGAGTTTAGTCTTCATCCGTTGATACACTTTCACTTAGACAGAATTACATAGCATAGCTTATTTACAATTGACTACCCTATTCTGCCTATCCGTTGATAGTCAACATGACTGTGGATAAAAACACTATCAACTGATAACATAGAGATACTGCAGTGTGCTACAAAACCTCATCCGTTGATGAGCTACCTGTCAACGGATAGAGTTATAAATCCTCATCCGTTGACAGCTACAAAACCTTAAACAATTTGATTGATTGTGAAGTTATCATCAAGTACAACATATTCCTAACAATCTCCCCCAATTTATACTTGATGGCAATAAAGCATAAATTCAGGACCTTGATGATAACAAAACATTCCTAAAGATATATAAAGAACAATACATAAATTGTATTAAGCTACAATAATTAAAAACTGAAAGTTTGAGAAATTTACAGAGAAGTGCTCCTCTAGACTGAGCAGATTAGGACTGTTTCTTTCCTCTTGTTGGCATCACCCTTGATTTTCCTTCCTTGGCAGAGTTGGACTCAATCTGTATTTGGAGTTGCCTATAGAAGGCATCTTCTTCATCTACCTTTGGATTTAGCTTCTGTTGTAGCCATCTCAGGTATTGAGAACTAGCCTTTGGTAGTTGGTCTTCTAACCTGAAGAATCTCCTGTTACCATCTTCATCCCTGAACTCCATCATCCAGAAAGGTTGGAGGTGGATTTTCTGTCCATTGTATGGGATCTTCATTTTCCTTGGTAGACTTGATGGTGAGTTCCAATCCCTCCTTATTTGTTCTATTTTGTCCAGTATCTCCCCTTTTGCTATCTTGGAGAACCCTGTATATCTCTTGATTAAAGAGAATACTTTGGTTAAGGTATGATAATTTTCTCCAAGAACCCTTTGTAGTGGCCATGTCCTTTCCGTTCCTCCCTTGTATACAAAGACCAATCTTTCAGGCAAATGTTTATATTTGTCAATTCCTCTTACTTCTGACAATTCATCCAGATAAAGATTCATGTCAGAGTATTCTTCAATATCTGCCTGATAGATAAAGTCATCCTTGTTTTCCAAGATTGGCTGCCTGACAATTGCAGGTACCCTAGCAACTTGAATTCGTTCCTTTGAAGGTTGCTTCCTTGGTTTCCTTTTCTTCTGTGTAGGCTTCTGTTGAGGCTTCAGCAAGAATGAAGGAACCTCAATGGAGTCAAGATTCATTGGTTCCTCTTTAGGTACTATAGGCTCACCATGGAAATTTACATCTGGGTTGAATACTTTCACATCAATAGGTTGTGATGAACCAACTGTCTCTTTGTTTTCAGTTTCTGGAGAGACAAGCCTCCTTGCATGTGATTTTAATCTCTTGGATTTGGGGACTGATTTCCCTTTCTTTTTGAATTTGGGGACTTCCTCAGGTTCCCTCAATTCATCCTCTACCTCATCCAATAACTCTTGAGCCAGCCTTGCTTGCTTCTCATCTGAGTTTTCATATAGATATTCAGTGCTTGGTTGAGATTCTCTTAGCAGCCTTGAAGTCTCTTCTCTCTTGGCTTCAACAAATCTAGGATGGCTGTTGGATATGTTTAGAACTTTTCCATTCCTTATGATTACAGCCATCCATTCTCTTACACAACTGTTAGTCTTCTCCTTGAATTCCTTGATTGCCTTACCCATCAACTTCTCTTCATCATCCTTGGGAAATGGAAAGTCCAGTTGTAACTTGTTCTTCCCATTTGCTTTTGGTGGTGAGAAGGGTCTTGATTTGATGTAGGGTTCAAATTCCTTAACATGAGAAGGCTCAGCATCATAGAATGTAGGAGCCACAATTGCTGGAGTGAGCACCTTCAGAATTGTTGTAGATATTGTTGGAGCTGAGGTTTGGCTAGAGAACAGATTTGATGCAATAGATTGATTGATCAATCTTTCTGTCCTCATTATCCTTTCATAGTTTTCTTCTTTCATCTTTTGGAGAGCTTCAATTTTGGCTAGCTTTTCTTCTTCTGTCAAGTTTGAAAGATCAAACTCTTCAGATAGAGGTTTGGATTTGCTGGGGGAAGCTGTGACAATGAATTCTTGTGGATTGACCACTATGGTAGGCTGCTGCTCCCCCTCACTTGCTGCTTCCCTTCTTTCAGAAATTAAGATTTGACTTGTAGTTGCCACAGCCTCTTCCACTTTCTCCCCCTTTTTGTTAGCATCAAGGGTTTGACTAGAAGTTGGGGCTGCAACTAACCTTTCTAGCAGTTGGGTTTGCAGTTTCTGATGTTGAAGAAATTGCTCCATCTGGGATTCCATCTTTTCCACTCTTGAAGTGAGAAGTTGCACAGATTTAGCCAGGTTGTCTTCTTTGAGAAACCTTTGTTGCAACACCCTCTGAGTGGCTGTAGGAGCTAGTTGCTCTAGCTTGGAATCCAGAGAGATCTTCACATCCTTGATTTCTTGTTTGACCTCCTCTAAATTGGATCTCTGAATCACCATTTGCATCTTTTGTAACTTTAGGGAGTCAATTGCCTGTTGAAGAACAACCTTTCTCTGTGGATCTGCTTCTGGGTGCTCAGCCAGGGCAGATTTATATTGCCTTATGATTTCCATATCAAGTTGATGATAGGTGTAGTTTTGAGCAAATGCAAAATCATGAATACTGCTACCACCTTCATCTTCAGAGCTCTGGCTGTCTTCATCTTCAGAATTGTCAAATTCATCACTCTCAGCAGTGGTTGGCAGAGCTGCTATAGATTCCTTAGCTCTAAGTAGAGATTGTGAGGTGTGCACTAGGTGCATTGCCTCCTCTGCTTCCACATTGCCCTGTTGTGCCAGAATTTGATAGGCAGGAACAGGGTGAGTAAAGGTTTCAGCATCCAAAGAAATGGAGTCAATCATGGACTGATATTCTCTTTGAAATTCCATTTCCTTGGATGCATCCTCAACCCCCATTGACTCACTAGCAATGGCTGCTTCTTCCATCCTTATCTCTCCTGTAGTCCCTTCTCTCCCCTCATCTCTCTTTTCTTGCATCAAGGGCTCCCCTTGGCTCACACCTCTCACACCCTCACCTTCACCTACTAAGGTGGCACTCTCAAACTCTCCTTTTGCCTGACCGGATGAAATGGCCAGCCTCTCATTATTTATCTCTCCTTTTGCCTGCTCACAAGGCAGCCTCTCACTCCCTTCCCTCAAACCTAAAAGTGTTTCAACTACTGAGAACTCCTCTACACTTGACACTGGAATGTCAGATATAGCAGTGGTAGAGTGAGTTATCAACGGATAAGGAATATCCGTTGATGAAGTAGTTATAGCTGTCAACGGATGGCTAGATAGAGGCGCATCCGTTGATGGAGAAACACTTGTCAACGGATGAAGGATATCCGTTGAGGAAGGAATAATTATATCCGTTGAAGAGAAAACCAACACTGAATCTGTGGAGATTGATTTTAAGTTCGAGGCCACAGTCTGTGTTGAGAATTCTGGAAGGGAAGATTGATGGTCCAACAAATCATCTAAAAGATGATGACCACCAATTATAGAGTGGGGCTTCTCCAAGAATCTTAAAGATGGAGAATCAGGAATTGATGTAGATATCATATCCACATCCAGAGAAGGAGTTGGTGATGGTGGATTGTAATGTGTATCGATTTGCAGATTAAGATCAAGGGGCTGTGACTCTACATTTATTGAAGCCACATCAAACTGAGTTTGAGAAGGTACAGTTTCCTATACAGTGTGTGCACCCTGTGATTCCTCTGTGGTTTTAGATTTCACTCTTCTTCCATAGGTTTTTGGGATTGGGCTATAGGTGTCCCTAACCCTCTTGTGCAGTGTTCCTTGTGGGGAACTTGATTCAGTAGTCACACTCTTTTGGGAGAGTGTAACTAGAATTTGGCCTGTAGTTACATTAGCAGTCTTTTGAGAGACTGAAATGGTGGTTGCACTCATCTCTCCTTCCTTATCCTTAGGGCTTCTTTGATGTTCACCCTGTCCCTCACCACTCACTACCACCTTCACACTCCCCTCAAGAGGTTTGGTAGTTTTTACAACAGGTGTCTTTTGAGAGACACTTGAGGTTTGCCTTTTAGAATGTGGTTTTGGAACTTTGGATTTGGTCACTTTGGTAGGAGCCTGTTTGGTCACAACTACAGACTCCATTGTGACACTAGAAGGCAAAGAAATTTGGGGGTTGGAGATAGGGGTTTCAGAGTTAGAGATAGTTACCTGAACAATTGGTAGATATACCAATTGTACTCCTGCATTGAGGTTCATTCGAATCAGGTCACTTAAGACTCTCTTCTCCTGAACAAAACATTGGAACTTGCTATCCGGGTTAGCAATGGATAGCTTATTCTCAGACACATGCAGTGCTAAGAGCATTAAAAATCTAGCAAAGTAGATATTCTTGCTCCTAGTTTCCTTTTTACCCAACTTTGCAGCTATCTCATACATAACTAATGTGCCAAAATTATAGAATTTATCATTTAAAAGCATACACATCATTGTTAGCATGGACTGGGTAACAACATCAAAATTACTAATTTTTCCTGAAAAAGTTTTAATGAAGGCATCACAGAAGTAGCTCCATTCTTTAACCATTCCTTTTCTAGCAATTTTCCCTAAGTTTTCAGTACTAAGGGCATAATTAATAGAATTAAGCATGGCAACAATTTCAGCATCAGTAGGTACTTTCAGACAGTTATTCTCAGGCAATTTTAAACAAGCAGTTATTACATCAGAATTAACCACATAGTTTTTACCCTTTAAAGAAAAAGCAATTGTACCGTCTGTGCCATTGTACTCAGCAGATGTCCACATTTCTTCAATTACCTCGTGGATTAAGGGAGTGGTAGCCGTCATAGCATATGACAGCTTGCATTTCTTCACGAAACTCATCAAAGTGTGGTAAGCTTCTGGAGCATTCACTGTGTCAACAAAGGCCGCGAAATTGTTCTTCTCATAGGTAAACCCAGTGGAGGACATCATCTTAACAATAGGCGCCATTGAAGTGTTTGAACTTTGGTTACAGAGAGTTTTAGGGAAGAAGATGCAGTTAACTTTTGATATGCTTGAAAATGAATAAAAGTGAGATGTGAGAGTACAAGTTCGCCTTTTATATTTTTCAAGAATTAAAAATGAAATAATTAAAAGTAATTACTCCATTGGTCAAAAGTAACTGTCAGATAATAAATAAAAAGAGAATAAGTACAGCCATGATTAGATATACACGGTTACCAACGGTTAAAAAAAATATGTATATCAACGAATATAGAATGAACGGTTGAGATACAGTTTATCCGTTGATGACGTGGATAGCCTGTTACCCGTTGACATGCAAAAATCTAGTAATGTGTTTATACTATCAATATCAACGGATAAAGGATATCCGTTGATAAGCTAATTTTGCCTTAGGCAAAATCTCTGCAGAAAATTTTTCTGAAAGTTTTAACTTTCAAGTAAATCAAAACACATTTCCAGCTTCAAATCATTGAAATCAAATATCACTAGAAATTATGACAAGTTAAGCATACCTAGCTCACCTACCAATCTTGTGAATGTGGATTCATCAAGAGGCTTGGTGAAGATATCTGCAAGCTGCATTTCACTTGGCACAAAGTGCATTTCTACTGTACCATTCATCACATGTTCTCTAATGAAGTGGTATTTGATGTCAATGTGCTTGGTTCTCGAATGTTGCACTGGATTCCCTGTGATGGCAATAGCACTTGTGTTGTCACAGAAAATTGGAATCTTCTCAACTTTTAGACCATAGTCAATGAGTTGGTTTCTCATCCATAGAATCTGTGCACAACAGCTTCCAGCAGCAATGTACTCAGCTTCAGCTGTAGAAGTGGAGACTGAGTTTTGTTTCTTACTGAACCATGAAACAAGCCTGTTTCCTAGAAATTGACAGGAACCTGTAGTACTTTTCCTATCAACTCTGTAACCTGCATAATCTGCATCTGAATAGCCAGTTAGATCAAAACCAGATTCTCTTGGGTACCAAATGCCAAGGTTTGGTGTTCCCTTGAGATACCTGAAAATTCTTTTAATAGCTATTAAGTGAGACTCTCTAGGGTCAGCTTGAAATCTAGCACAAAGACAAGTAGAAAACATTATATCAGGTCTACTAGCTGTTAGGTATAGAAGTGAACCTACCATGCCTCTATAGCTTGAGATGTCCACAGACTTTTCCTTAGTATTCAACTCAAGCTTAGTTGCAGTGGCCATAGGTGTTTTAGCAGATGTACAATCCATTAAGTCAAATTTCTTTAAGAGATCATAAATATATTTTGTTTGACTTATGAAAATGCCCTCATTAACTTGCTTTACTTGTAGGCCAAGAAAGTAAGTTAATTCACCCATCATACTCATTTCATACCTACTTTGCATAAGTTTGGCAAACTTTTTGCAAAGCTTCTCATCTGTAGACCCAAAAATAATATCATCTACATAGATTTGAACAAGTATTGAAGAGCCATTAATATCCCTATGAAATAAGGTTTTATCTACTGTACCTCTAGTGAAGTGGTTCTCCAAAAGAAATTGAGATAAAGTGTCATACCAGGCTCTTGATGCTTGCTTCAAACCATAAAGTGCTTTCATGAGAAGATATACATATTCTGGAAATTCTGGATCCTCAAAACCAGGAGGTTGATGGACATAGACCTCTTCTTCCAGTTCCCCATTTAGAAAGGCACTTTTGACATCCATCTGATAGACTTTGAAATTGGCATGTGCTGCATAGGCTAGAAAGATTCTTATTGCCTCAAGTCTTGCTACTGGAGCAAAAGTTTCATCAAAATCTATTCCTTCTTCTTGAGAATAGCCCTTTGCCACTAATCTAGCTTTATTCCTCACAATTATGCCATTTTCATCTGTCTTATTCTTGAGAACCCATTTAGTACCTATGACACTTCTATCATCAAGTTTGGGCACAAGTTTCCATACTTTATTCCTTTCAAATTGGTTTAGCTCTTCTTGCATTGCTAACACCCAATATGGATGTAGAAGGGCATCTTCCACTTTCTTAGGTTCCTCTTGAGACAGGAAGCTACTGTATAGACATTCTGCTTGAGTGGCCCTTCTAGTTTGGACTCTTGAATTTGATTCACCAATGATTAACTCAAATGGATGATTTCTAGTCCATTTTCTTGCAGGTGGAAGATTTGATCTTGATGAGGTTGCTTCATTTCCATGATCATGTTGATTTAGCATTGAACTTTGACCATGAGAAACTCCCCCTGAGTTTGTTGTCCTTGCTGAGTTATGGAGTTGACTGTCAATGGATACATCATTTTGCCTGTCGACGGATGCTTGAGAATTTCTGTCAACGGATGCATCTCTAATAGTGTCAACGGATGTTGCAGAATGAGTGTCAACGGATGTTGCAGAATGACTGTCAACGGATGCTTCATTTTCAGTGTAAGCATCACTTCTAGTTGGTATAACAGCTCTAGGTGGATTTCTATGGTCATGATCTTCATTCTCCTCATCATCATCATAGTACATTCTTCCTTCACCTTCATTCTCAAATTCCAACTTTTCATGGTAGCCTTCATCATTTAGGCCTAGAATCTTTTGATCATCAAACACAACATGTACAGATTCCATAACAATGTTGGTTCTTAGATTGTAGACCTTGTAGGCTTTCCCTGCTGCATATCCAACGAAAATAGCTTCATCTGCCTTTGCTTCAAATTTGCCTAAATTATCTCCATGATTCCTTAGCACAAAACACTTACATCCAAAGACATGTAGAAAAGCTAAAGTTGGTTTCTTGTTGGTTAATAACTGATAAGGAGTCATTCCTCTAGCTTGATTGACCAAGGAAATATTCTGAGTAAAGCATGCAGTGTTGACAGCTTCAGCCCAGAAGTATGTTGGTAATCTTGATTCACTTAACATTGTTCTAGCTGCTTCAATGAGAGTTCTGTTTTTCCTTTCAACAACCCCATTTTGTTGAGGTGTTCTGGCAGCAGAAAACTCATGGACAATTCCATTCTCTTCACAGAAAATCTTCATTATGGAATTTTTGAATTCAGTACCATTGTCACTCCTGATCCTTTGTACTCTGTCTTCAGAACCATTGTTTAGCATTCTGAGGTGATTGATAATGATTTCACTTGCACAATCCTTGGAGTGCAGGAAGAAAGTCCATGTGAACTTAGAAAAATCATCTACAATCACCAGACAGTATTTCTTCTTTGAAATAGACATGACATTTACTGGACCAAATAAATCCATAAGCAGCAATTGAAGAGGCTTAACAATGGATGACTCTGTCTTGCTTTTGAAAGATGATTTCTTTTGTTTCCCTAATTGGCAGGCATCACATAGCCCATCTTTGACAAACTCCAAATGAGGGATTCCTCTAGCAAGATCCTTTCTTACCAAATCATTCATAACTTTAAAATTCAAATGTGACAGCTTCTTATGCCATAGCCAACTCTCATCCTTACTTGCTTTGCTGAAGAGACAAGTAATGGATTCTGAGCATGCTGAATTGAAGTCAGCTATGTAAACATTTCCTTTTCTAAAGCCTGTCAATACCACATTGTTGTCTTCCTTGGCAGAAACAACACAGGCTTCTTTTGTGAACTTTACTTCATAGTCTTTGTCACAAATCTGACTGATACTCAGCAAATTGTGCTTTAAACCTTCAACTAAAGCCACTTCTTCAATGATGACATTGTCTTTTGAAATCAGGCCATATCCCTTAGTATATCCTTTGCTGTCATCTCCAAAGGTAATTCTAGGGCCAGCTCCTTCCTTGAACTCTGTGAGCAGGGTTGAATCTCCTGTCATGTGCCTAGAACATCCACTGTCTAGGTACCATAGATTCCTTCTGTTTCCCTGCACACATTTAAAAAACAAATCAAGTTGATTTTGGTACCCAAGCTTCCTTGGGTCCTTTCTTGTTAGCCTTTGACTTTGCACTCTTAGCATTCTTCATCTTAGGTGTAGATGCTTGAGTAATGGGGTTTGACAAATGCTCATTTGCATGAATATTGGATGCATGCATGTGTGGAAAATTGGCATACATATTATTCATGTTAGGTAGGTTCCATGACATTTGTGGCACATTCATAGATTGAAAGTATGGATTAGACACATATGGCATGTTCACATATGGATTTGAAAAACTAGCATTTTGATACAAACCAGGCATAACAGGCATTGCAGGCATACATGGCATTGGTTGAGGTACATGAACAGGAGCTTTGTTGACAATCTTGCAATTAGAAGATAAATGATTGACACTATTACAATTACTACAAGTTTTCCTAGGAGCAAACTTGTCAGGAGAGTAATTGTTTTTCTTGTTGATGCCTATCTTACCATTTCTGTTCTTTTTCTTTTTGCCCTCAATTTCTACCTTTTCATTGTCTGATTTACCAACAGCCTTTTTGTTGTGTAAATCACCTGTCTTAGCCTTCCCACTGGATTTGGTTTTGCTGCACTCACCACTAACAAAATTCTTGTTTACTGGACCATACTTGATGTCCAGTTTCCTAAGTTCCTTCTTACTAACAGACTTTTTGTTAGTCGACGGATACCTCTCATCCGTTGACGGTTCATCTGTCAACGGATGATCACTATCCGTTGATTCACAAATAGTCTCTAGATCCTCAAGGCCAGGTTCTAGCTCCTTTTTCTTTTGAGTCCAGGTATCCTTCACAAATGATTCTATTCCCTGAACTTCTATTATGTTTTGAGAAACATTCCTACAACTTTGAAATTTAGCAATTATCCCTTGTTCTTTTTCAAGCTGGTCTTTTAAAATCAGTTCTCTTTTTAACACAGCTTCAAGTTCACTTTTAGCATTATTGCAATCAACTCTCATTTTCTCAAATTCTAGAAATTGAGATTCTAGAGCAGCATTTCAATCACTTAAAAACAGATTAGACTCTTTAATTCTATTGTTCTCTTTAGTAAGTGATTTAAGAGTAACACTTAAGTGATATAGTTCAGTAGACATTTCATCTATAACACTATTGCATTCCTCTTTAGTGAGCTCAGAGAGATTAGTAGAAAATACCTGATTGCTAGCTGAACTTGCTTCCTGCTCTCCAGAATCAGCCATTAAAGCAAGGTTGACTAACTCAGCATCATCATCAGAATGATTGTCATCAACAGCCCAGTCATACTCTTGGGTCAAGAATGCCTTTCCTTTCTGTCTGAGAAGATCAAAATATTTCTTCTTATAGTCAACAACCTCAGTTGGCTTTCCCTTGTTCTCAGATCTAGGTTTCCTGCATTCACTTATCATATGACCAGCAATCCCACAATTGTAACATTTAATTTTGGATTTATCCACATAGTTGTTTGTGGAAAAATCCTTGTTAAATGGCTTGGCCATCCCAGAGTTTCTCTTGAATTTCAGCTTAGAGAATCTCCTAGATAGAAAAGCTAAGTGCTCATCTATCTCATCCAATTCATCCTGCTGAAGGGCATTCAATTCCTCAGACACCTTTTCCTTGCTCCTGCTTGATTCTGCTCTACCTTTACAAACCTCCCTGTTTGGTGTAGAACTAGCAGTTTCTGTCCTTTCCTCCTTTTGCTCCAAATTGGCAACGAGTGCAACTGACCCACTTTTCTTTTGAGACTTCTCAATCTCTTCATCCTGCTCCATTTCCAATTCATAGGTCTTTAAAGTTCCATAGAGCCTTTCAAGAGTAAATGTCTTGTACTCTTGAGTGTTTCTTAGAGAAACAGTCATTGGCTTCCATTCCTTGGGCAGTGATCTCAGAAATTTGAGATTAGAGTCTTTAACCTGATAGACTCTTCCATACAGTTTCAAACCATTTAGTAGCTTTTGAAATCTACTAAATGTATCATTCAATGTTTCTCCACTATTAAAGTGAAAATGTTCATACTGTTGGATTAGTAGTTGCATCTTGTTTTCCCTTACCTGTTCTGTTCCTTCACACAGGGTTTGAACAATGTCCCATACTTCCTTGGCGGTGGTGCAGTTAATAACATTGTCAACCATGTCTGTTTCTAGACCATTGAACAGAATATTCATGGCCTTTTTGTCTTTGTGGACTTCTGCAATATCTTCAAGACTCCACTCAGAAACAGGTTTGGGAATGAAAGTGTCAGGCACATCATCAGCCAGGCCAACTCTTGTTGCTGTCTTCATTGGAACGTGAGGACCCTTGTCAATGCAATCCACAAAACCCTCATCAATAGACGAGAGATGTAGACGCATTTTTACTTTCCAGTGAAAGTAATTTTCTCTATCAAGAACTGGAATCTTCACTCCATAATCCTTCTTAGACATGTTGGAAGTGTGTTGATCTTTAAACTTCAAATATGTTAGAAGCTTGCTCTGATACCAATTGTTATTCCCAGATTACACACTTGTATAATTGTAGAAGGGGGGGTTGAATACAATTCTTGATATTTATAAATTTCTGATAAGAACTTCAGAAACTTATGAAGAGATAATTGCAATGTAAGAATTAAACACAAACACATATAAAATCAGGTGGTTAAAATGCACCACCTGAAGCTTTTATTTGAAGAAAACTCTGTGATACAAAATGTACACAGCTGCCGTTTTACAACTCTTTGCTTCTAAAGATATTCAAGAAACCCTAAGCAAATATGTCTGTTTTCTTAACCTACAAAGAGTTGCTACACTTGGTTATATATCCCAAGTTTTACAAGTACTACTGGAATAAGATAATACTAATCTAATTCTAGTTGACTTGCTACTACACTCCAAATACACATGTAGCCGAAAGGTTGTCCTTGTGTTCAGACATGTCTCCTGCACCTTTCTTGTATTCATAGTGTAAATGGAATGCTTCTTTCTTCTGTGTTTCCAAAGTATGGCTGCCATACTGCTTTTTGTATCTACTTTCAACTCATGTGATCTGTCAGTCAAACATGTCCTTATCAACTGCTAATCTCCAGCTAATCATAGAAATCAGTGTCAATGATTATCCGTTGATGATGTACACTGACATCCGTTGATGATGTATACTGACATCCGTTGATGATGTATAGAGCAGTATCCGTTGATATTGGGACTTGAGCTGTATCCGTTGATAGAGTGGATTTGAGTTGTATCCGTTGATAGAGTTTAGTCTTCATCCGTTGATACACTTTCACTTAGACAGAATTACATAGCATAGCTTATTTACAATTGACTACCCTATTCTGCCTATCCGTTGATAGTCAACATGACTGTGGATAAAAACACTATCAACTGATAACATAGAGATACTGCAGTGTGCTACAAAACCTCATCCGTTGATGAGCTACCTGTCAACGGATAGAGTTATAAATCCTCATCCGTTGACAGCTACAAAACCTTAAACAATTTGATTGATTGTGAAGTTATCATCAAGTACAACATATTCCTAACAATCTCATAAAGTGTCGATTCTAATTTAGGATATCTATATCTTCTTCTTTTCATAGTTCGTACATACAGTAACAAATCACTTTATATATCTATAAGCATACATCATGTTTCATCGGTATTCACTGTTTACGATATGTTGAGTTATTGAGTGCTTAATTTTGTCTTGCTATAATTGTTTGATTGATAATTTTATTTTTGTTTTGTCTCAATTTAAGACATATAGATTTGCTATCAACGGATTGCAACTGAAGGGTACATATGTAGAAGTGTTTTGCTGACTGAAACCTATTTCCGGGTATATGTTATGTTTTTCTGACTCCATTTACTTCTCTGCTACAAGACATATGTCCAAAGTTGTATTTGAATTGTTGTTTTCCTTGTTTTAATGTTTTATGTTATGTATTTACTTGTCTTTTTGGCTACTGTCAGAAGAGTTTAAAGCTCGGGCACCCTAAAACCCCTTCCACTTCACTGGTAATCCTCTATGCCTCTGCTTTGCCTCAGTCTCAGATTTAAGTTCATGGTTATAGTAGGCTGTATCATGTATGCCTGTACGTGTTTGTTACAATCTCTAATTTAAAGAAAAAATTTCTAATTTATAATTCCCTAATATTTAAATTTCAACATTTTCACCTTTCTGGTGCTGAACTTAGCTGGCAAGAAAAAAAGCATATGCAAACTGTACAATATACCTTAATGGTTGAAGTATCTACTGAAAACATGCTACTTATATGCAGTGGCGGACGCAGAAATAATTGTTGGGGGGGGGGGCAAAAAGTAATGAATAATCGAAATATTTATATACATATAATTTTACATCTTAAATTTCTAAGTCCTAAGGAATCGACCTCTGGTTTGCTGGCTAGAAAACATAGCAACTAACCAGCTGAGCTAAAGTCACAATACATGTTAAATACATACTACCCGAGTAATATCCTGATTTTAGGGGGGCCATGGACTCCTCTGGACCCCCTGGATCCGCCTCTGCTTATATGAGCCTATCCAAGTGTTTACATGCTTTACTCAGAAAAGTTTTTGCACATGTTCGATATTATTGTGGATCACAGATTTTTCTTAATCTTCCAGCCTATACCATTTCCAGGCTATGTTACTCGGACTCTTCATTTTACCTTGGAGTACCGGTGTCGGACACTCGACACTCGGACTTGGACACTTATTTTAAACCAAAAACATTTAAATTTTTCAAAATGTTGTCGAGTCTGATACTTGGACACGTACCCATGTCGGACACTTATAGCCGAGTCCGAGTAACATAGTTTCCAGGACTCACCACCCTTATGTTTTTGAACTAACATCTGAGTTTGTAGTTGTCCCCAGGTATGATATCAGAAAAAGCTTGCAGAATTTCATTCGTACCACACCTATTTTAAGCTACTATTTATAGACAGTTTAATTTTTTTTATCTCTTAATTTTTTCTTATTATTTAGGCATTATTCTTGTGAGTAATAATATGAACTTTTCCCTGGTATATATTCAAAACAGTAAATAACCAAGCTCTATCTCCGAACATCGTCATCAAGTCTCTCATATCTTGAAGTGGTTGGTTAGATTATCGGGCAAATTTCCTTAATTTATGTTGAGTGCCTTTTTTAGTGAAGTTTCAAATATTATGTTTGTTAAATTTCCCTAATTTATGTTGAGTGCCTTTTTTAGTGAAGTTTCAAATATCATGTTTGTTAATTTTCCCACTCGTGTTGAGTGCGTTTCTATTTTTTTACTTGTTTTTTTGCTTATTTGGTACCATGGTTTTCAGAATAAATAGACTGGTGAAAGAAGGAAAGATGTTATCATTTTCTATACAAAAAAATGTTTTTAAAATTCGACATACTGAATTTGATTGGAGCTTTGCTATCAGGTCATCTCGGTGTTTGAAAACCATCAGATAAACACTACCCAATTTGGGTTGCTTCTGCCTTCTTATTTGGGTATGCGTATTATTTGGATTGCTTTTGCCTTCTTATTTGATTGGCACTTTCAGGTGCTACTCTAAATTTGAAATTCGCATGAATGACTGTTAGCATCTTACTAGGAGCTTTTAAATTCAGGTGCTACTCTTAATTTGAAATTTAGGTGCTACTCTAAAATTGAAATTCACATGGATTGGATTGTTTCTGCCTTCTAAATTTGAAATTCAGAATGCTAGAAAGCCCAGAAGTCGCATGAATGACTGTTAGCATCTTACTGTAACCTCTTAGTTATGAATTTCATTATTTAGGTGCCACAATTTTCCTAGAGTCAAGGAAGACAATAGGAAGACAATATTATATATATATAACTAGGTAATCTTTATGTTAAATTAAGATAGTACTAGACATTTCTTGTGTTTCTAAATTTTCTCAGCATCATTCTAAAATACAGTAGTCAATTAGATTATGTTTGCTGTTGTAGAGACGCTACAAGACTTGAACCAGTAAAGGCATTGTCCGAGGTTGCAGCTGTGTGAATGATAAGGTGGAATTAATGATTGAAGCCTCTTGGATTCACCGGCTCCTCTCTTCCACTTCTAAACCTTCTTCTCCTGTTTTGACTACTCTTTTTTAGAACCTAACCTGCCACCTGAAAGAATACACACTGGGCGGCAATATTGAGTATCTATAACTTTAAGATGTTATTCACCCAGCTTCCCCTCATCTACTTGAATTCTATTGCTCAGAACTAAAAGAAGTGAATATTGCATGTCCCCGGAACATAATATTGCATGGATTTATCGTCTAAATAGGTGCAGAACATCAACAGGTCAATAAGCCAAGATAGCACTTTATAAAGCTACTTTAGTTTCGAGGTCATAAACCAGCTTCTAAAACCTTTTCTCGAAGAGATCGAGGTTTTAATTAGTCTAAACAGCTGACCTGAACAACAATATAAATGGTGAACCAGTTTGTGCATTTACACCTGAATCTGTTGTGATCCAAATTGCAGATAATTCAGCCGTAAGTTTAGGTTAGCAGATAATAATATCTTGAGAAAATTTCGTAACCAGTATGGAGACAGGATTGAAATCTGTAGCCTCTATCCAGCTTGACAACCATGTAGGATGCACTCATCAACCACGTAACATTGTGCGATCCTATTGTTGTCTCCCTATTCATGTCTTTGTTTATTCTCTTGAAACCCCTATGCTTCTGTAACTCCCTTCATACCACTTTTCTTGATCTATCTATTATATATAAAAACAAGCAGCAACCCCTTTACAAAATTAATACTATGTTGGATATAATATTTGTCAATTCCATTGAAAATCGATCATACAATTGTTATCCATGGCCTCTTTCCGGCGGTGATGTTAGATTTATGTAAGTTTCACTGGTTTGATATTTAAAACCGATTTTGTATGCATATATATTTAAGAATAGTTCTCACTTCCATTTGATCATTGTCTTACACTTGCTTTTTTCGTATTCTCTAAGCCCTATTAGACTATTTTTGTTGTCATTAGTTAGATATTTGTGTTTGCATCTATTTCCCAGATTTATATGAATCGTGTGACTGCGATCAAGGTATTTCTCCCCAAATGATTACAATATTCCTCATGTTTAGTCTGTTCCTTGAAATAACATTTTTTTTAGTTCTTTGCTCAAGAATCACAGTGATAATCCAATTACAAGGTTTGCTCAGTTGCCTCGTCCATGGAGGTTTTTACTGAAACACAACGATAGGCCCTCACCTGGATTATCTGTACCCACAGCCTTTATTAAAGGACCAGCCACCCAAGAAAAGAGGCCTCCCTAGAGTATTCCTCACTAAAGATGTTAAAATGCGAAGATTGGCGAAGAAGAAGAGTGATGATTCTCGAAGGATTTTAAACCTTCAATTGCACTGGTAATCTTTACTGCTTTGCCTAAATCTCAGTTTTAATTTAATGTTTACAAGAAGTTGCATTTGCGTATATATGTTTGCTACTACCTGTAGCTTTAATAAAAACCCTTCATGCCAGTGATTTGTCGAAATTCCAATAGAAAATTTAGAAAATCATATACTCAAACCTTAAATCGCAACTAACCTAAAATTATGGGAAAAAACATCACTTTAAGCCCTTGACAGTTGTTCAGTGTTAGCAAAGAAAGGACATAATAAACATTCATCAATTGCAAAAAGGCGTATATAGTATATCAGTTTTTTTTTGTATCTATAAAATTAGATTAACCAAGTACCAATTCTTGGAACACATATCTTCTCTTCTTATTATAGTTTTTACGTTGCTTGCATTTTTGAAAATTGTTACCTACTGCATGTGCCTTTATCTACCGTCTGCGATTCTGCAAGTATGTTTTACCATCCTTGGATTTTTATATTTATGAAAAATTTGATGTATCCCGTCCTTATAATATTTC
Organism: Saposhnikovia divaricata; assembly: GCA_036435485.1. NCBI lineage: Eukaryota > Viridiplantae > Streptophyta > Magnoliopsida > Apiales > Apiaceae > Saposhnikovia > Saposhnikovia divaricata. The sequence goes on from JAZHRN010000131.1 coordinate 23,390,646, forward strand.
AGGATTCCTCCAGTCGATGCATACGCTCAGGACTCAGGATTATGCACACGCGGTCAACATATATGGAAATTTAAGTTTTCCAATTTGGCTTTGATGTTTGTGGCTGCTTACAGCTATGGAACAAGGTCTATATAGAAGCATTATGCGCATAAATGCCTGCTACATATTATGAATGGTATCATGTTTATATAATCTCTTACTATAAGATATATTTTTCAAGTTGGTTCAAAATCAAATTTGATTACTATAACTTAAATTTTTTCGGGAAAATGAACAATATTAAATTTTTATATTTTTAAGATTTCAGTGGGGATAGTTGTGCCAAGCTACTGACACATTGGCTACGCCGCTGGCAAGTACTTTTTTTATTTTTTTCTATCTTTGACCAGAAATATTGAAAAAAACATGGGTTGTGTCCCTTTCAAATTTTGGTTCCGCCCTTGGTATTTGTGTTGTGATGTTATTCTTTTTTATCATTACCTCATTTGATCATTTTTTGGTCCATCTTTTAACTTGCAGGAGTTTTGAGATCAATCTCATTCTCAGATTTACCACCAACTCACTACACAGTCAAAATCAAATCATTTTCATTGCTAACTAAGAATAACATAGACAAATATTATTGAGGTGAATTTGAAGATGGAGGATACAAATGGTAAAATTACTGTACTCTACCTTTAACTGCAATTGTTCCCCTCTTGTTAAGTTATTATGTGCTTTTTTGTGTCATAACATGTTGATTTTTCTGCCCCCGCAGGAAGTTGGTGGTTTGCCCTAATGGCAAGAATGTCAAGGAATATTTATCTGTGTACTTGGCCATGGCTGAAACAACTTCACTTCGTCCTGCTTGGGAAGTGTTTGCAACTTTCAGGCTTTTTCTGCTTGATCAGAACAAGGATAATTATTTGACAGTTGAAGGTAATATTTGTTAGCTGATGAATTATTGTCAAAAAATTTATCTTGATCTGCCTAGCAGTTTTTAGAGAACTGAACTGAATTAGGGGCACAAAATTCATTTGGAGTTATCTGCATACACACATGATTATTAATCAGGCCTCTTGACCAGCTTCTTCAGGAAAGGGATGACGATTTCACGGAATGAAGCTAGAATGGGGATTTGATCAATTTATATCCATAACAAAGAATTTAGCGATGCAGTTAACGGATATCTTGTAGAAGACTCGCGTGTGTTTGGAGCCGAGGTTTTCATTTGTAAAGAAACAAGTAGGGGAAAAGCAAAGTGTTTGAGCATGATTAAAGAAGCCATAACTTACAAACACGCTTAGAAAGTTGAAGACTTGTGGAACCTAGATCAATTATCGCATGAGTCCAAGGCATTCAATGGAGGAGATTACAAATGGTACAAGCATGATTTATTCTGAGCATTTCATATTTTAGTCTATTAATACATGTTATATAAATGAAAAGTGTAATATTAGAGCTGTAAGTGATCTTAACATTTGAAAGGAGAAAATATAAAATAACTTGCAACCATCTCGTGTGAATAATCTATGCATGAAGATACTGATGTATCCTAACGGAAAAGGAAATGGTACAGGGAGCCATTTATCATCTGTAGCTTTGGCTGAACCTGCATCATCATTATTTTATATGCATTTTTTTAAGATTTTAATCTGAGTTTTAAAACTAGCCCGTGCCTTGCACGGGTTTTTATGCTAGTAGTAATATAATAGCCCAACACAAGAAAAAAATGTTGAGATTTTTTAATGTATTGTAATTACTAATTTACCCCATGTCCAAACCGGTGGAAAAATGCAAATATGCTCTGTGGTCGTGAAGCCTCTGTTCTTTTCTTGTCATCCCTTTTGTCCGAGCGTCTCCCATTCTACTCTCTACCTACTCTATGCCTGTGAAGCTGTGTTTTCTTTCATTTGTTTTTGAAGCCCTGAATTAGCATACACTGAATTGACACCCTCCCTGAAAGTAAATTAGCGCCCAGCCTCCCTGGATTCCGTTTCCGCCATTGAAGATTTCGATGGCCTCCAACAATCAGCAGCAGGAGCTCCATGTCCCTTGTGGTCAATCTTCTGGTATTCTATGTCTTATTTTTATGCATCAAGATTACATATCAAATTTCAATTTGATTTTTTAAATTAGGCTCTTTTTACTCATTTGATTACATTTCCCCTACTTCGTGTTTTTTTGAAGTTTAGTTCGTCCTAAGCTTTGTCTCTCCTTAGAGCATCTCCAAGGCCAACCCCTATTTTCATCCCCTAAAATATAATAAAATAATGATTATTTAAAATATAGGTAACCAAAAAGTTCTTTTGCTCCAATGGTATTACCTATATTCATTACTTATAACTTAAAAAATAATATTTAATCAATATTTTAGGTAATATAGAAAAGGGGTGAGAGTATTGATATAAATATATATTATATTATAAGGAAAGAATGATGATGTGTCATTATAGGGAGTTGCTTTTCTCTCTCCTAAATAGGGGGTTTGATTTTCTCTCCCCTAAAAATTATAGGGGATAGGGGCTTCCATTGGAGCATGCATTTTAAAGCTAAATCCCTAAAATATGTACATGTAGGAAAAATATAGGTAAGGACTCATTGCATTGGAGTTGCTCTTAAATTGTAATTAGATTTCAAGTTTGTTGATTTGGTTGGCCCGGTGAATTTGGTCGGGTTTGATTGAATTTGAGATCAATCTATTGGTTAGTTGTTGTTTGTCAGCATGCACAATTATGGTTGATTGTTAATTAACCCAAAAGGAGTCACGTCGTCCACTGTTTGATTTTTTGCTGCCATACACTTAATGAAACTGAAAACATTCTATTTCATAGAATATTGACTCATGCTAATTGTAAGACTCAGACTGACAGTTCAACAAACTGATTCCACTTCAAGCCATATCTTCATCTTCGGCCACCACATTACCAGCATTTACCACTGTAGCTACCGCTTAGATTTCCTTTACAAGAGCAACAAAACGCATTTGTCAAAGCTTTACTCTCTTTTTTCCTCCTTCCGTTTTATGAATTTTACTAACATCAGGCTGCACTAAAAATATCACTCTTATTTGTTTCGCCTACTAGCACCAAGAAAAGCACACACTTTTTTTGAAAGCTCCTTGACATGCAAGTCTGTCAGCCTTATCATTAAGAACTCTACTAATTTTAGTAATATGCACCTCCCTATTTTCCAATAGGCTTTGCAATTTTGAACTGACAAACCAGGACCATTTCTTGGTGAACTTGAACTCTTGAACTATATTTACCAAATCCCAGTTGTCCGTAAAGATTTTTACATATCTTGTGCTCCAGGGACTAACATATATATGGTCTAATAAGAACTCTAAAGCCTCAGCTTCGCAAACCAAACTGTTTTCTGCACATGATGGACCAGAAAAGATAAAGAGTAGATTACCTCTACTATCTTGCAAAAAACCACCAATACCTGCCATTTTTGAACTGTCTCTACTTTGTTTCCAGGATCCATCTATAAATCCTACCAAATCCACATTATCATCCACTTGGTTTTTCATCACCGTCTTGTTGTGAAGAAGAACCGAGCCACCTGAGTTTATCTCCCAAATTTTGTGTACTTCGGAGTCCACTAGATTTGACACTTCACACCATTTGTGAGCACGAAACCTTATGAGTGACTGAATGCTCTTCTTTCCAAGTCTCTTACCCTCGAATACGTATTGATTTCTGTACAGCCAGATGGACCAAAGAGTTACGGACACTGTGATTCCCCATGCCATCCTTAGCGAAGGACTTTTGATTGAAGTTATTGAGTGCCAGCAACTATCTTTTGATATATTTATGTTCCACCAGCCTTTGATGAAATCCCATATCCAGGAGGAATCAACACAGTCCCAGAACAGATGATCTTGTGATTCATCCTCCTTTAGACACCTTTCACAAATACTCGATACAAAAGTATCCTTTAATCTTGAGTTGAGTAAAGAAGCTGTAGGTAATGATTTTGTGATCAAACACCAGAGAAAATACTGAACTCTAGGTGGGATCTTTAGCCACCACAGTAACTTCACTTCCAGAGGCACTGAATTTTGAGGAGGCAGTAGTTCTTGATAGCAATCTTTTGTTGAGAATGGTTTGCCGCTCATGCTCCATATTAAGGAATCGATACTCTTAGACAATTTAACCTTGTCTATGATCTCTTTTAATTTTGAAGCTTCCTCCCATTCCCATTGTGTAAGCGATCTTGACCACAATACGTTTCCAAAAAAATCCCTGTTTTTTGAAATATCAATGAAAAGATTTACCTGAGCATTCTTCTAGAGACATAAAGAGAATAGTTTGTTAAACTTTTCTTGAAAAATTCCTTCTTGCGCCCAGTTATCAAGCCAAAACAAACTTTTGCTTCCATCACCAATTTTCCATTTGAAGTTCTTTTTGAGCAGTTTTTTATTGTAAGAATGATCAGAAAAAACACTCTGAATGCTGGAGAAAATAAATGAAGGATTTTTTATTCCATCACAATTTTCCATAGCATCTCCTATCCCAATTGAGTATTTCTTCCTCAAGAATTTATTCCACATTCTGTTTCTCTCTAAATACCATCTCCAAATCCATTTACATAGTAGTGCAACATTATGCACCTGCAAGTTTGCAATGCCTAAGCCACCCTGAGACTTTGGAGGGGAAATGATCTTCCAGTTTACCAATTGCATTCTCTTTGATGTCATAGAAGAATTTCTGCTGCTGCTCCAGAAGAAATTTCTTCTTATTTGATCAAGCTGATTACATACCCCAACTGGTATTTTAAACAGACTCATCCAGTAAATGGGAATGCTATCTGGGGTTGCTTTCAACAAGACCACCTTACCTGCCTTGTTCAACGTTGTAGTTGTATTTCGGAGTACCTCTGCTTGCGTGACTGAGTTTGTTTTGTATTGCCCTCCATTTTTAGAAAATTTTTTCTGACCATCTTTATACTACTTACAAAGAACACAGCTTATTGTTATATCATTTTAAACTATGCCAAGTCTGATTGGGAGGGTTGTGAAAAAGATGAATCTCAGAGTTGAACACAGAATTATCGACACATACAGGACATAAAAACAAGTTACCACATGCCCATCGGACCTGTGTCTTATAAACTCAAATAGGCTGATTGTAATTGCAACAAGGATTTAACCTTCACTCTTATTCCTTAAATCTAACGAGGTTTTGTGTGGCTTTCTTAGGCGTATAATTATCTATGCCGTACAACATTTCAAGAAATGCGGTAACTTAACATTAGTTGTATTGTTCAATAGCCACATTGTCAATCAGAAAGAAGGAACCAACAAGTAATATCCGTCAGCTGATTGCTGTGATGTTAAGAACGGTGTTCAACATAACCCCAACACCGATTCCATATTGTAATTATGCGTAATAGATTACTGAATTCACTCGCTTAAGTGATTGCACTTACTGAGCAGACAGAAGGCTACAGTGAAGACCTTGATGCGCCTATGGAAATTGAAATGCTAATCACTTAATTTCTCAAGGTAGGAGTAAGATGAATACCTGACTCTAAAATCTGGACTATAAATTGCATTTAGATTTATAGTAGAAGATTAGAGGAGGATCAAACAGATAAACAATAGGCTATGAATGCATCATTAAGATCATTATAAAGTAGTGTTACAAGCAGCTTCAAGTATCCGATAGTGTTAATGTACCCTGTTTCATTAGTCTCCTCGCCAAGGTTTTCTTTTAGAACAAGGCCTGAAGACATTCGCTATACTGTCAATCTTCTCAGGGCTTGCTATTTGCCTTTCAACTTTGGATGCTTCTCATCATAGGAGTAGAACCTAACTCCTTCTCAAGTAACTTGTCAAACTACATCCTGGCAAATTTCTATGCTTGGCATCCCTCATGGTTTTTTCTGACCTGGCCACATCATCCCATCTCGGAAAATTCTGATAAAATTTCCACTCTCTGTATGATAGCAAGAGCCTGGTATTATTTCATTCCCATTTACTTTTCTTATTTCCACTCTCCGTAAATTCGACAATCCCCAACTAATGTGTCCTGACAACAAAATCTGCTTGGGGTAGCATCTTCAATATGAATACTTCAGCCACATCTAAACCTTGTGCCAACCACAGTGCTCAGTCCGAGGTCAATTTAGTATGTATTGATCGTCACAAGGTAATAGATAAGCCAATCTTTAACTTGACCCATATGACAACAAGCATACCACCATCCAAAATTTGGTTTAGGAAAGTGATTATATTTGGTCTTAGCATTCTACATTGCATAAATTAATCTCAAGGCATCAGGCCATGGCCGTGTGCCACTAAGCCATTAACCACACTGTTTCAAGATACTAAATATCTTGTACACATGGTCCCATGTTGCAGAACTTATTAACAGCACTCTCTACATACCACATTTTGCATACATGTCAATCGTACCATTCTGACATCAGCATCATCTTTGTAAATTGTACTTGATTTCAGTTTTCACAATAATTGGACCTACATTGCATCCCTTTCCCTCGAATGACCGTAGAAAAACCTGATACTTATTTAGTGCTTGGTCGATCGTGTGTCTGTTTACTAATTATGGTTTAGGACTTGTCACTCCCTTCGTGCATAGTACTTAAAAGTATGCATGTTGCGTATTACAACCCTTGCATTACAACTTAATACTTAAGTGCAAACCATTCTCTGTCAATCCAACCCCTACCAACGTTTACATAATATTGCACCAAATTTTAGTGCAATCAAAAAATTCCAAACTACATCCGCCTTCACGGCCTCATGACATTACATACAACCTATCACAAACACTGAAACAACTCATAGATTAACGGCTCCAACCTAAAAAACAACTACTAGAGCATGCCCCGTGCCTCGCACGGGTTCTCATGCTAGTTTACTCATAATTTCATAACAAAAGTTTAGAATCAAACCCGAGTTATGTGACTGTCACGTTTTCTTGTATTTGTACTCGTTAATAATCTAGTATCTTATTTATTTATAATTATTATTTTCTTTGCCAACAAACTTATATTTTATACTTATTTGTTTAATTTAGACCAACTTTGAGCTTAAATGCATCATGCATGCACGGGATTTTTCTCTATTTTGCATTGCTCTCTGTAGATTAAAGGAACAAGCTAGCCATGCAAAACAACTAATTTAGCATACTTAATTGCTTAATATATAGGGTAGATAAAGTTTATAAATATTGATATATTAAGCTTAGATAAATAGTTACATGAATTTGAGTAGTATCAATAATATGCTTAATTAATAGTACTCATTACTCAATATAAACCATGCAACGTTGGAGCAGCTCGCTTGCTCATGAACCCAGTACTAATTCTTGTGTCCAATGCCAACACCTCCACCTGATCCTCCTCCGAATCCTCCACCAGCACCACCACCAGCTCCTCCACCAGCACCACCACCACCACCAAATCCTCCACCACCACCAGCTCCTCCGCCACCACCGACTCCCCCACCTGATCCACCTCCAAATCCTGCACCTCCACCGCTTCCAGCTCCTCCACCTACACCACCACCAGCTCCTCCTCCGAATCCTCCACCACCTCCAGCTCCTCCACCTGCACCGCCACCAGCTCCTCCTCCGAATCCTGCACCACCTCCAGCTCCTCCACCTTTACCACCTCCCAATCCACCACCTGATCCTCCTCCTAATCCTCCACCCCCACCTGCACCACCTCCCAATCCACCACCTGATCCTCCTCCTAATCCTCCACCCCCACCAGCACCACCTCCTAGTCCATGTCCCCCACCAGCTCCACCGCCTAGTCCACCTCCACCTCCAGCTCCTCCTCCTAGTCCACCACCACCTCCTAGTCCACCTCCACCACCAGCGCCTCCTCCAGCACCACCACCAAGGCCTCCTCCAGCTCCTCCACCAAGCCCTCCACCACCACCAGCACCAGCTCCTCCACCAAATCCACCACCCTTACCACTACGATGGAACAGCTTCTCCTCACCATCTACATGCCTCACATTTCTAGCCTCCGCAACACTCACCACCAGAACATGCAAACAAAGCAATGACAACACACATATCGATCTCATTGCACCACCACTCTTCATCATTTTTGTAGTTGGAAAACAATGGACTACAAGATGAACATATGATATTTCAGCTAGCAGTACCAAACGGGTATTTATACCCAGTGCCGAATCCATGTAGCTTCTCCAAGTTCTGTTTTCACATACAATATTCTTGTGAGATGCAGTTGGCATTAAATTTCCATGTTAAAGATTTAATTGCCTCAACACCTACCTGTTAAATCTTAGATTTTAATGCTAGCTAGCTATATCTAATCACTGTAGTTGGTTTGAATATGTCCATCTCTTCTTAGGCTCATCATGCATGTACGTACAACTACAGATATTTGTTACATTTAACACTTTTCACGCGGCATTGTAATTAATTTCGAACAAACATCGATTTAATTTTATCAGTTGTAGTTTGGTTCCAAAATTTGCAACTAATTTTAAAATTTCGGTTTTACTTTAAAATTTATAAATTAGTATGTAAATTTGCACCGAATTTAAAACACTACAAGAAAACACGACTTAACCGACCAATTGGGAGCACGTAATTATATATGTTTCTGTGCAACTACAAACACAACACAACACAACGTACTCAGTATATCCCGCATGAGCAGGGTCTATCATGCCCCTACACAAAGGTAGAGAGATTGTTTCCGGTTTTTTTGACCCCCGGCAGGAGTCGAACCCGTGACCTCACGGTTTATGGATTGGGCACTTACCACTGTGCCAACTCAACCCCTTTTGTTTCTGTGCAACTATATATGTTCCAAATACATGCAATAATAGGAGTAAATGCAGGATACGTACGCGTAAAAAATGTTACTCCTATCTAGCTAGATCAGTAACATTTTTAATGTTGTCTAATTAAAAACACAAGCCATGTTTTTGCGATAAGAGAAATATATTGGATATGTTTGATTGGTTAGCATAGTTTTGTTTTGTCAGGTGACCACTAGATATGCATGTTGAAATTAACAATATGTTTTTCACTTGCCAGGTAGAAAATGACCTGCAAGTCCTTGTCGCCATTAAAGTGTTTGTTGGGGGTTCCTGGGTTGAAAATGCGCTTCACCGCCACTTCCAGAAAGCGATGCATGTGCTGTACTTATAAATCTTCTTGCTTGTTCAACAGAAAACAAAGTCCACTCCTCATTAAATTTATATGTTGATGGTGGTTCAAAATATTAATCGATCATCTGACAAAAAAAATATTAATCGATGATCACAAAAATTGAAATTCTTCTAGATCTTTTGCAGTGATCAATTAATATTTTTTTGCAGCTAAATTATTCAACTTCAAAGTGTATTAAAAACACATATACTTTTCAACTACTGCATTTTTTGGTTTTATTTCGTTCAGTTTTAACAGTTTTATCGACTTCGATATGTTCCAATTCAGTTTTTTTGCTTATCCCCGTCCCCGCACAGCAGAGGATATCCCCTCCCACAGAACGAAGGGTATCTGAGATGCAACCATCTATCTAATCCTGGATGGTCTCCTTGTGAAACAAATAAATCCAGTACTAATTCGGATCACGAACTCATGGTGTTATGAAGTTTATGGGGTGACCTAGCATCCAATTCAGTCAAAATTTCTGGAATGGATTAGCCTTCGTATATTGCCCTGTTAAATAATTTTTAAGTTAAAATCTTCAATTCACTTAACTAAATCGGGGAAAGAGGTGAATCATTTTGTACTGTTGCAAACCTTTCTGATGTTGCAGAAATGCATCTTTAGCAAATTACTGATGCGTTGATTGATTTGATCATTGTTGTCAAGTATGTTTACATCAATTTATAATGCAAATGATAGCTTAATCATGTTCGTGGCGATGCTATTGCAGAAACAATGGTACTTCTCACGACATGCTTTCCGTTAATCTCATTCCAGCTTAAATATCCATAGTTACCAAAGTAATCACTCTCTGGACTACGACTGAGATCAATGGTGACTGTCATGTTAAACTCTGCAGTGCTGTACTTTCCGGAAAATGAGATTGTTGATGGCTGCACAACGACGCTCATCCCTGTTGATGGAGTTTTTATAACAGCTCGATAAGAAGCACTTGTATCAACGGTGTTAGTTAACACTCTGTTGAAGGTGTAACTAGCAGTATTAGTGTTGTTGAGAATGACTATAAAAGAAGGATAGTTAAGATCAAGAGTTGAATTTTCACATGAAAAATCAGCTCTTCGTGCGATAAGCATGATCTCGTCTCTTGTATAGTTCATGGCACAAAGGTAACTGATGTAGTCTTCAGGTTTTATGTCATAGACAAGACCAGGATCCATGGCTTTGTTGGGGTTAACATGTCCTGCACCATAGTCAAGCGGAGTACCAGCTACTCCGGTTGTCATGTCTATGATCGGACCATTACTGTTGTCAAATATGTCAGCAGTTGTCATCATTGCAGATCTAATAGCAGATGAGCTCCAGTCCCGGTGCGTGGCTTTCAGTAAAGCAGCAACACCTACCATATGGGGAGAGGACATGGATGTACCGGACAAAAGTGTATATTCTGTGAGCAGATAATCATCTTCTCCGATTCGTGCAGATCCTCTGTTTGGTGCCCATGCAGCCAATATATCAACTCCTGGTGCCAATATATCAGGTTTTAGGATCCATGGAGACCTCTCATCAGGACCTCGTGACGAAAAAAATGCAACCTGAGGTGCTGGCTTGGTGCCCAATTTAGTTCCTTGGAACTTTATGCTCACTGTTGGATCATCTGTACGGATTAAGTAGTCCTTAACAAGGTTACCAAATTTCTGGTTCATGACGACGTATGGCACATTAAAATCCTGAGCCGTTAAAAATTGCGCATCATCTGCAATGTAAATAGCACCAGCAGCACCAGTTCTGTTCATCTCAAACAGTGGATCTGCATCCCCATCAGGGTCATTACTGAAATCACAGAAGATGTACTTTCCTTCTACCTCTTTAGGTTCTAAAGAATAGGAATCACAAACTTCCTTGCTTTTATTTCCGTGTCCATAATATATAGGTACCCTGGATACCAACAAGTTCTCAGGATATAGTGATTTTCCACTTACATGGACAGATCCCTCACCAAGAGTTACATCAGCTCTAAATTCTCTGTCTACAGTCCCCGCACCAACCGCTGTGATCCACGGAGCTCCATTGAGGACAGTATAACCGTGAGGACCTCCATTGCCAGCAGAACATGCTACAAAAATTCCTTTCTCCATTGCTGCAAAAGCTCCCAGTGCAATTGGATTTTCATAAAAGGGTGTCTCTATAAAGCCTAAAGACAAGGACATGAGATCTACACCATCTTCAATGGCTTGATCCATACCAGCCAACGTGTCACTTGCAGCTGCATCATATGAGGTGTTAACGAACAGCACTTTGTACATGGCCAGCCTAGCCTTTGGTGCAATACCGCTAGCTGTTCCCTTTGCATAACCAAAGTAATCAGCAAATGGTGCACGGTTTCCAGCTGCAGTGGATGATGTATGTGTCCCATGGCCCTCAAAATCCCTTGGAGAATCATAGTCATCAGTTTTTGATATGTTCATTTCCCTCTTCATCCCTTTACTAAAAGAACGCGCTCCAATAAGTTTGTTGTTACAGTTTGAAGAGTTGAAATCAACACCAGTTTCACAAGCACCACGCCAGCGAGAAGGGACAGGGGACATACCATGATCACTAAAACTTCTACTTTCTGGCCATATTCCAGTGTCAATTATGCCTATAATCATATCATCACCGAATCCAGAAGTTGGCCACAGTCCGACATGTTTCTTAAGGCCTAAAAATCTTGGGGTATGAGTTGTGTGGCGATGTCCAAATGATTCATTAAATGTGGCAAGATGACCAGACATTCCCTGTAGTTGTTTAACATGTTTGTTGGAGAGAACTGCACTGAAGCCATCCATGACATGATTGTAGGTATATAAATGTGTTGGAGAAATGCCATCTTTTTGGAGAGACGAGAGGGTGGACATGTACCAGCTATGCTGCGTTGAGAATGTTGCTGGCATCATCGATTTGTCCATGTGGATGATGTAGGTTTTATAATCTTCTAATGCTGAGCATAAGACAACCATGGAGACAAATAATACTAATGGAAGTAGAAACTGTGACCTGGTCACTGTTAATCCTTCCATTATTAGGAAGCCTAAATTCAATTCTGTTTTATAAACTTGTATGTAATGGTTGCAAGGGCCTGAAGTCTAATATTTATAGTACACACCTCTTTCCAAAGTTCATATAATGTGTTGAAGATAAGCAAACTGAAGGAGGGCATTACAAGATGATGGTGAACATACCAACTAGCTGCTGAGAATCTTAGGTGAACCGATTGTATTTTACAACAATGACAGAATCTTATGCTTGCCCTGACAGTGCTAAACAATAATTCTGGATGCCTGACTGTGACTTGCCAAAATACTAGTATATGAAACGATTTAATTAGTTCTGGGTATTTTGTCCATGAATCTTTAATGAATTTCTATTAATCATTTTGAGCTTCATTTTCAGAAAAGAAAACATAGGAGCATTTCTAGGTGAACAGTTAAAGGAAGAAAGTGAATGTGTATGAAACCATGAGGAAGTATTAGAAGAAGTATTAGAAGAAGTAAAAAAAAAACCATAGGTGTCATCAACTTCAAGTCCACATCTTGGAGTCAGGACTCAGGTGTGGGATCTTTAAATTAATATAATTAAAAATAACCAAATAATTCTAATTTTAAGAAATAATAAGAAAAATAAAAAGTTTTAGCTAAATAAGGTTTTGCAACTTTGCCAAAATATATTACTCTTCGTCCCAAAATTAAACTAAAAGATAAAAATGATTACTTCCAAATCTTAAAAATTGAAAAAAATATATTTTAAAACAGAGTTGATATACATTCTAGTAATATAAATCTTTTAACTAGATTCAGTCTCAAATGCAACTAAACTTGATTTCAATAATTTCTCAGAAAAATTTAAAAAATTTACATTCAATTACTTTTGATTACAATTTGGGTTTTAGGAAAAAAAATAATTAAAAATTAAATTCATAAAAAACTTTAAAAAAATAGTAATTATTTTGATAATTTTTCAAAAATCATGTAAGACAATTGAATTGCACCTCAAAAATTATAATGCTAGGAAACCAAAATATTCTTCAAAAATATTTTCAAAATGACGTGACAACTCTAAATTGACAAAATGTAAAATTTTAATCGATGAATTCATATGAATGCACACGAATCCATCTTATTATTTATTTTGCCAATCAATTGTAGACTAGTAAGATATGTAGCATTTGCCATTTGGGTAATTTTTTTTATGGGAAAAGAGTATCTAAAGCACACAATAGAGAAGTTCTCTATTAGTGCGGTTTAAATTATGATAAATTAGTTATTATTTGAACAATCCAACCGTACGGATGTTAAATTTATACAAAAATATGTGAATGTACAAATTTTCGTGTAATTTAATTATTTGGAACTATAAATTTATAGCAATAAGATTATGATAAATCTGTGTCGTTGAATATATATAGAAAATAGTATAATTATAAAAGTGATGCTCCACTATTTCAAATATAATAAAAATTTGTATACAATGTTATTTTGACATAAACTTTTCATCCGTATGGTTGGATTATCAAAAATAATAATAAAATACAAGATTTAAGGTGCACTAGAGAACTTCTCTATAGTGTGCTTTAGAAACTCCCTGCCCGATATATGCTCATCCATTAATCATTATTACACTGTTTGAAATAAAATTGGCGCCTAAATACAAATAAGCACAATCTGCGCCCTCATATAAATTTGATCGTTATACTTCTCTTCTTGTAACGGCTATTGTCCTCTTCAAAACTCAAATGCTAAATAACAACTTTCCCTTTTTATTTCTCCATCATCTTTAATCATCAAATCAAAACACACATATACATACAAACTCACATACATATACATACAAACCCAAGAAACCTAGAACCATTTTATTTTCTGTATAATTCTTCAAGAAAGCTTTCTGGAGCTTTTTAGAAACATGGGTTTAACACCTAAACCCCATTCAAACTCAACCCCAACCGGGTCATCAAGATCCAACCCGACCCATATTTTAAAAACCCCCAAATCAAGACACCCCTTGAATTTCAATCTCACAAAGCCCTCACCAAACCCTAAAGAAACCCTTTTTTCTGATCACCCAATTGAAGTAGTTGCAAGAATCAGAGACTACAATGACAAGAAACAAAACCCTAATTCAGCATTGATTGTTAATTCGGGTCAGAACTCAATTCGGGTCAAAACTGAATTTGGGTACAGAGATTTTAGTCTTGATGGGGTGTCAGTGTCAGATAGTGAGAATCTTGATGTGTTTTATAAGAGTTTTGTGGAATCAAGAATTAATGCTGTGAAATTAGGGGATAAATGTACTATAATGATGTATGGACCGACCGGTTCGGGGAAGAGTTATACGATGTTTGGAGGTAATAAGCAGCAGGGGATTGTGTATAAGGCTTTGAGGGGTATTTTGGGAAGCGGGGATGAAGAGGGTGATGGAAAAGTTAAGAATGTTGGGAGTTTTGTTCAAGTTACTGTTTTGGAAATTTATAATGAGGAAATTTACGATTTGTTGTCGAGTAATGGTGGTGGAGGGTTTAGTCTTGCTTGGTCGAAAGGGAATGCATCTAAGGTTAGAAGTTGCTGTTTTGTATTGATTTTAGTTCTTCCACTGATTTTTGTTTTTTATTTTGTGATGTGTGATATGATCAGTAATAGTTTTAGTGGATTGTTTACTTGCATAACGACGTATGTTTACGACAATATAGATTAGGCTTGATGTAGAGAATTGCATAATGATCGGTTGTAGTCTGTAGAAAGAATTTTGTTTCCAAGCTCTTAAAAGTTAAGTATAAGGGTGAGAATTGCATAAGGTTGGAAGTTGCTGTTTTGTATTAATTTTTGTTGTTTAACTGATTTAATTTTGTTTTTTATTTTGTGATGTGTGTTATGATCAATATTTGCCTACTGGATTATTTACTTGTATAATGGATATATGTTCTTTCATGAGAATTGCATTATGATTGGTTGCAGTTTGTAGAAAGAATTTTGTTTCCCAGCTCTTAAAAAGTAAGGATAAAGGTGAAGTGATGAACAAATGATAGTCTAGAACTTCATACTGGCAAGACTGTCTTTCTTATGTGAATATCCTGCAATTTGCTATTACAAGTTTAATTAGTGTTATGGCTGTCCATGGTTTATCATATGCTACATTGAAATGGACTTCTATAGTTTGCTAAATTGAGATAGCTTTTACACTTTTTAGGCCTCTGTGAATATCCAAATTTAGGCTTCCTTCTTTTTATTTTTTTTTGTTTTTCCGTGTGTACCGTCGGGCCTTCAATTGGAGACTGTGTTACTTTAGTGTTTAATCACAGTTTGTCTAGATTTTCATAATTTTTAGGATAAATGTCATATACTTGCATTGTATTACACTAGCCCTACAGCCCCTACTGCAGTTCTTTGTTTGTTTCAGAATGCTTCTGTCTTGTTGTACATATGTTTGAAAGTCCCAAACAAGTTCTGCTTTCGAGTTTGAATGTGGATGCACTCACAATACAATTAGTTTATCTTTTTGTCTCTGATTGGTATATCGGGAAATGGGCATGAAGAGATTGATTGAATTTTGTAAGAAGGTTGGAAAAGGAAGGCTAAATCATCCTCTTCTAGATGAACTAATTTATATGCCATCTTTAATAAGAGAAACAACGTCCTTGTCTGTTAGGTTATGCAACTAATTAGAAATTTTACCAAGTACCCTCCGGAATCAACTAAGTCGAGTGAGCTTTAATATCTCGTGTAGTCCAAATTCTGCATTCCTTTTGTTTTATTAAATAATATATTGTTTCCCTGTGTATCTTCTGTTGGGCCTTCAAACTTAAAGTGTATGGCAATTTCAGTATATCTGAATATTGCGTCCAATTTATTTTAATTTACAATTGAAGTAATGGCAAATAATTTAATATTGTCAAACCAGCTCGCGAACTTTTTTTACTTCAGAAGTCCTTTTGTTTGTCAAGGACGCTAATTTATTGTTCTATTTATCTTTGAATCTCTCAAACAAGTTTTACTTTTGAGTTTAAATGGCGTGTACTTGCAATACAATAAGTTTTTCTTGTTGTCTTTGATTCGTCAAGTAGGTTCTGATATTCTTCTGCTGTCTTCAGAATTTGAATTTCTATATATAAAGTGACGTGCATTCTATTTTGAACATATAGTGGTTATAATGCCAACCCCAGTTCCCTTGTTTGTCAAAGAATGCTTCTTTCTTGGTCCTACACATTTTTATAATGGTGATGTGGTTTACTTTTGAGTTTAAATGTGCAGGTCAGACTGGAAGTAATGGGAAAGAAAGCGAAAAATGCAACTTTTATATCTGGAAATGAGGCTGCGAAGATATCAAAGGAAATACAGAAAGTGGAAAAGCGCAGGATTGTGAAAAGCACTCTTTGTAATGAGAGAAGCTCCCGAAGCCATTGCATGGTTTGGACTTTGACGTATCTCAATTTGTCAATTGTCAAAATTTGCAGAACAATTAGGTTTAACTCTGTGTTTTCATTTGGCAGATTATTCTGGATGTCCCAACAGTTGGAGGACGTCTTATGCTTGTTGATATGGCAGGTTCTGAAAATATTGAACAGGCTGGACAAATTGGGTTGGAAGCTAAAATACAGGCAAGTTCTCTTAGTACTTGATCTAGATACCTAGGTTTCTCATTTTGGTTTTGCAACAGTGTTTTATTCGTAGCTTTACCCATTGACATTGTGATCCTGTTTTGTGCCTTTTTAAAAAAGTTCAGACTGCAAAAATCAACCAGGGGAACATAGCTTTAAAGCGTGTCGTAGAGTCCATTGCAAATGGTGATTCCCATGTACCATTTAGAGATAGCAAACTCACAATGCTTCTCCAGGTACATTCTCCTAACATGATTCTCACATTCTAATAATTGACTCTTAGCTTTCTAGTTTTTAGTTAACTGCAACTTCTCTTATTTCTTTTCAGGATTCTTTTGAGGATGAAAAATCTAAAATCCTGATGGTACTGTGCGCAAGCCCAGATCCAAAGGAGATGCATAAAACCATTGCAACACTGGAATATGGTGCTAAGGCGAAATGCATTGTACGTGGTCCTCCTACGCCAATAAAAGATAAAGGTGCTGAAGATTCTTCATCAGCATCTATTTTAGGATCAAGGATTGAAGCTATGGATCAGTTTATATACAAGCTGCAAATGGAGAACAAGATCAGAGAGAAAGAGCGTAATGATGCACAGAAAGAGCTTATGAAGAAAGAAGAGGAGATTTCTGCACTGAGAGCCAAACTTACGCTAGTTGAAGAGGAAGGTCCATTAGCAAACGAAGAGGAGGTAATTAGTGTGAAGGTAAATGAACAGACAGCGATACTGAGAATTGAGTTGGAGGACAAAATACAAGAATGCCAGAGAATGGCAGATGCACTTGTTGAAATGGAAAGGAGGAAGATGGAAGAAAAGATGTTGCAACAGCAGCAGGAACTTGAAGTATTGAGACGACGGCTAGAGGATATTGAATCAGAGTTGCAGAACTCCAGGGAGAAAAACAGGTCAGTGGAGTTGGAGGGAAGTAACTTTGCAAAGAAACTGTTGGAGTTTTATACTGATGAAGATCCAGGGATGGAGAAATCAATGGATTTGGACAAGTCATTGGACTTTGACATGGGAAAACGAGATGTAGTGGTAACTCATAAAACAGAAAATAACAGTGCTCAAGCTATTATAGGCACTTATCAAAACATGAGCAAGTCTAGCTGTGATGAAGCTGTTGATCAGGATTTATCTGCCTCAAACTTTGCAAACAAGACATGTTTAAGCACTGTGTATGAGGACGAGGAGGAAGAAGTTGATGAGGATGACGGTAAAGAAAATCTGGTTGATGAAGTGCAGAAAGAGGTTATACAGGAAAAGACTGTGTGTCCCACCGCAAGAGTGCCTCTTCTTGATCTGGATTCAGTTCCGCCTAATCCATTGCAGCGTTCTGTACTAGCACCATTGGCTAGCCAAGATACAGCTATTGCTAGGCAAATGAGGATTCAGAATATCTTTACACTATGTGGAAGTCACAGAGAGTTGTCTCATCACAAAACTCCATCTACTCCTACCAAGGTTGCATCTGAGGAGAGTCCGCTATGGTAGTCAACACAGCTGTTTTTACACTGTAATCGTTGTGTAAAGTTGTTTTTGTTTGAGGATTATGAATTTTTTGTGTTGCATTGTGGATTTGAGATCTTCTGAAATTCAACTTGGTTTCATGATCTGACTTCTGACATGTTATCTTCTTTAAAGGTATGACATGTTATGTACTGGTGACTGGTGACTGTTTTAGTGTTTCTGGACACATACATACATGTTAAGGTTTTGTCTAGACAGCATAGAAATAAAAGAATGAAATAAACTTTGTACATATTGTTAGGATAAATAATGGAAAAGATAACCATGTGAATCATGTTCTTACATACAGAACTACTATAATCCTACTCATACAACACAACAGAGTAATTAAAAAAAAAAATTACAAGAATAATTTGGAGTACATTTAAAACTCCATACATTTTATTCTCAAATTACGAGAATGGATATACCGAATATATTTGGTTTAGTCGATTAACTAATCCCAAATGTGTATTTTTCATTTCAAAATCTTGACAGTCGATAATTTTATGATGCTGATCTTTGGGATATCTTACCATTATCCCTTTCATATCCAGGCCCAGGGGAGGAAGAATAGTTGTCGTTGATAGCATTTTGGGCTTTAGATTTACTGGACCCGCCTTTAGATTTTCTTGGACGGGATGATTTTTGGGGCGTGTTGGGCTCACGAGATGGTGAATCTACCCCAATTTGTGAGTCTACATTTGAATTCTTGTGACGCCTGGGCTTTGCATTGCCGGTTGTGTCGCGGGCCGAAGACCCAATCGACCCAATATAAGCTTTTGCAGCATGGCGTTTTGATTGCTTCTTTTTTTCTGGTTTGCTTGAAGAATCCGATGCAGCATCCGATGAGTTTTGGACTTCTAGAAATGAGAATATAAATGTGCATGTTACGAATTTCTTGTAAAAAAATAACGATGAAAATGAGTACGAGGCCTACGTTAAGTTTGATTTTTATGGAAAATCAAATTACAAGATGCGGCCAACAAATAAAAGAAAATTTTTATTTATTAGAAAAACGAGAAAGATAAATAATACATTACATACCTTTGCTGGACGATTTGCTCGAACTTTTACCATTACTTTTAGCTTCACTTGATGCTTCCTTCATCTGTATATTTTCAGAAACATACACTCATTTACTTTGTATCGCAAGGATTTTTTTTTTAATAGGTTGCGAACTGTTTAATTATATTTCAATTTGAAGAACGAGTTTTCGAGTAAATCGAGCAAATGTATCAGTACATAAGTATTGAAATAAATGTTAAGGCCAATGCTACGTACCCAGCTTGGTTTATTATTAGATGGACCTTCGTTTCCAATGTGCGCAACATGCTTTACGTCCGTGGGATTACCAATCTGTATTTCTTCCTCCTCCTCTTCTTCTTTTTCTGCATTTTCGAATGATTGATTTCTCGCACGATCAATCTTTTATTTAAACCGAAAACTCTGTAATGTAAAAGCATGGCGTTGTAAAAAAATAACAAATATACGTAAGAAATTGTACGTACCAAATATCTGTGAAATATATCTAAGACCTTTCAATATGCCCTTCACGGTTGACATTTTAAAGGACTAGACGACGATAAACAATAAATTCAAGAAGTCTCAAACTGCCTTATGATCAAGCATTCACCAGATCAATGTCTATACAGAGCTACATTAACAATTTACAAAAATGAAAAAGATTCTCCAGAAGGATCACTAAATTGGCTAAATGGATCATTTCGAAATATCGAAATTTACAATGTAGGTAGAGGAAGGATCGAATCTGTAAAAGATAAGGTTCGTTACAAGAATGACAATGTTGTTTTGTTTACCGGAAGAGTATGAATGAATACAAGAAAACAAAGGATATTGTGTATATTTTTCCAATGTATGGGGAAAAACATGGATGGTTTGTTGTTGTAATGAAAATCAGGAGCTGAGCTGAAGTTTAGGGGGGAATGCAAAGACATAGAGGGGAACAAGCTTTATATGCCTATGGACTACATTTAGGTTTTATTTCTAACGGTTCAAAGTATGAGAAATGTGGTTCAAAAGTTCTTTTTTACTATGTATATTACACATTTGCACAATAGACTTCTGTCATGAATTCTTTTCCAATAACACAAGTAATATAAACTATTGAGATATTTTATTTCTAGTATTATTTGTACTAGATTTATACCTAATATTTTTCATCAAAATTTTGTAAGGTATTTTCATTAATTAGGAATACTTTTGTAAGTTTTTTTCTGATGTTGTTTTAAATTAAAATTTTCTTTTAGTGACAATAATACATATATATTTTGTAATAATATATATACGAAAATAATAACAAGGAATATGTTAATTTACAATAATAATTAATGAATTTTTGATGTTTGTTTTATTAGTTTTAATTTGTATTAATTTAGTCTAAATTTTATTTTGTTGAAATTTTATATTTTATAATTTTTATTTTTTTAAATTTTGAAGTTTTTTTACAGTATAGTATTTCAATTCTACATATATTAGATTTTTTTTTTTGAATTTTGAATTTTTCATTTATTTACCGTTATAGTTCTGCATCTACAATACGAAATGAAAATACGATTGTTTTTAATAATTAAATCTCAATTTCTGTTTTGTAAAAGATCTATATTTTGAATTGAGATTTTTGTACTATGCTTTCTTTACGTGGTTTCTATATACTAATGAACTCGCAATTAATTCAGTTACTAAATATAACTATGTTTTCCTATCAGACAATTCATGAAACAGTAACTCAAAAAGAATATGAAAAAGAAATTCAGATTGTAAATATTTATATGTGCCGTGACTTGTGATGTTTAAGTGAATTGGAGAAGTTAGTTTCCGGATGTTTTATCTTCGTAAATTATGAAAGATAATTATTATGAGAGTTGGTGAGATTTTATATATTTTTCAACTCAAATGATGTTATGACCATAATATATCATGTTATTTGTTACTTCAGAACATGGAGAATCGCTACATTGTTCATGCTTTTTTTTGGGTACCCAGCATCGATATCGCATCGATATCGACTCTAATGACCAAAAACTTGAAAAGAATATCATGTTGTTGACCGGAAAAGAAACCTAGTTCGTACACCATGGAGTTTTTCTTTGGAAGGATAATAAGAGTACACCGCTTTCTGAATTTAATAAAACAACAGAATATGAGGACGTAACTAGGCAATTAAGGGTATATTTTGTAATTTGTTGGTATATATGATCAGTTAGTATGCTATATTGATTTTTACTTTAATCTGGACATGTTTTACAGAGATATCTCAACTCATTGACGACTTCCCTTCGACAAAAGATATATGATATATGGTCAGGGGTAAAATTATGGGATATCTACTACAATTGCAATGATAACGAATTAACCACTCGTTATGTAAAACGAAAGTTCTAGTTCTTAATATAAGAGTATCAAAAACATGTTGTGGAAATGGGTCTCATAATACAGGAGTACATGAATTGTCTCTAGACTTGTACGACAATTGTGATGATATTGTTTGGGGATTAAGGTATTTGACCTTATTTGTAAGCAACACCGGGTCAAATTTTGCATTGAAGTTGGTGGATGAGGGGAACGATGAGGCGGTTGATGTTGTAAATTATGTCAACACCACCAATTTCAACAACTTTTGGCACAGTGGGAGTCTACTTTACCCAGTTCCGTTTGCAGTTCATATCAGATGCACGAAAAAGGTGGGGCATGGTGATAAAAAGTTGTGTGTGGTACAAAAAATCAAGTATATAGTTCCGTTTTCGGATACGAAAGAAAAGGGTATTGAAAACACTTATTACACATGCTTCTCTGAACCTGAAGCAGATCATAGTGACACAAATCCGGACCACAATGTAATGTTACTTATAAATGTATAAGACCGTAAGGCTTTTAAATATACGTACCAAAAACTTGGTGAGACATACTAAAGAATTTGTGTTTTAATTGTATGTAGGTATATTTTTTAATCACATTTTTTGGTTGGTTTTTTTCTTAGGGAGGCAGGCCCGCATAGGCCAGAGAAAGCACAAGTGGTCGAGGTGTTACAATGAGCATGGAGGATCTAATAAAACTCTAGAACATCATTGTTGAATTGAACAGTAGCCGAACATTCACCAACAAGTCCAAAATGACTACCTAACACGGTCAAGTATAATATTTTGATTCTATATATATTAGTTTTTTTTTGTTGATTGGAATTTTCATTTTCATTTATTTATCGTTGTAGTACTGCATTTACAATTTTCACAAATAATAATATGAAGAAATGAAATTATGATTTTTTATATTTAAATCTCAATTATTGTTTTATAAAAGATCTATTTTTTGAATTGAGATTTGTGTACTATGCTTTCTTTACGTGGTTTGTATATACTAGTGAACTCGTAATTAATCCACTTACTAAATATAATTGTGATTTCCTATCATCACACTGTTCATGAAATAGTAACTCGAAACTTAAACAACAAGAAAAGAATAGGAAAATGAAATTCAAAAAAAATGTCAAGCTAGTTGCATTAGTTAATCTCGTACATTACATTAATATGTTAGAGCCACATTGTTGTAGGTGTTTTCTTCTTTCACGTTGGCCACTTCACTTCTACCTCTCGAAACTTTACCAGCAGCTTTGGTACCGGACTTGAGATTAATCATGCACTCCTTAGAAGAATCATGAGTAATTCTACAAAGAACAGTGGCACCAGCGGAATTCAAACCCGCATTATCTCCACTCAGACTATACTCATGCATCTTATACTTCCCAACTTTCCTCAAATCAAATTCATCTTCAAGATAATCAACATCATTAATTTCATACACCAAGTACATCTTCTCTCCGATCAAATTCCTTTGACAATCGAAAATTTGATCCTACTTTCCCTTCCCAGCCCAAGTTCCACAACCCACCCTCTTGGATGCATTTTTCCAAGTACTACTAATCGATCTCGATAATTTCGATAACTTAGCAAACACAAACATGGACTTCTCACTTAGTTTATGACCAAGACATCTAAACCAATCATCGGAATCAAAAACACACCACGGATTCGAACACGGACCATAGACTTATTGTGCTTGATAAAGTTGCATGGGACTTACTTTACCATAATCTCGGGCTTAAGAATATCGGGCTTAAGATAATCACATCAATAAGCTCGTGATCGAAAGGATTAAACCTATATTCCACGATACTTAGTTGTATCTTCATGTGCTGCCATCATCAAAGTATCAAAGTCAAACCCCTTAAAGATTTTTGTAATAATGAGAATAATCAAGTAAATAGAGATATATAGGATTTTAGAACGACTTCTATGGAATGAGCATATATATATATATATATATATATATATATATATATATATATATATATATATATATAATGAGAATGTTAAATTCAAATTAACTTAGGAAATTGATTGTATTAGTTACGCATGAAATCCAAGTAGTTGGTCCGTTAAAACTTGTTTGAAAATCAGCGCAACTTTCCTTGTAAACAACTGTAATAACCCAGATTTTTAAAGAATGATTTTATTATTATTTTTATATAATAATAATGTTTTTCCTAAAATGAGGAGGAATTTTTTTATATTTTATATTTATTATTGTTATTAATATTATATTTTGTTTTTTTAATTATTTTCCGGTTCAGTGTAATCGGGTTCCTTTTGAAAGTTTTATCGATCGAGTAGATATCTTGAGTCGATAATTTATTTGCGCCAAGGGTTTAATTTTCAAAGTGTGGAATTATTCAGTAAAGATTTTTGTTTTAAATTACTGAATAATTTGGAGGTTTTAAAACCCTTGATAAATGATTATTTTAATTATTTAAGGATTTATAGAAATTACTCGATTATTATATAAAGATCGAGAATTTGAGATTTTACTAAAACGATGATATTTGTTGTATTTTATAAAGCCCTGTAAATTGTGATTTATGGATCACAACTATTATTTTTATGAATTGTATTTATAAATTATTAATATTTGTAAAATGCATATCAATTAAGAAAATTTAGATTTAATTCTAATTCTTTCTCCAAAAGTCTTTAAAAATATTTTAGTATTTAATTATGCTAGAAATTTTATTTTTACAAATTAGAGTTATTAGTTAAAATATTATTTATAAGTATGTACTCCCTCTGTCCCCTGTGAATCTTTACATTTCAGTTTTGCACAAAGACCAATGAATAAGAATAAATAATCAAAGTGCCCAAAGTAAAACATTATATAAAGATAGTACATTAGTTTTGGGAGCGATTAAAAATGTTTTCTCCCTTCGCTACAAACTAAAGCGTATCCAATGCAATGGCCCTACCTCAACCCGGAGGGTCAGGTTTTGAAAATGTTAAAGAAAACTCCGAATAACTCCCAAGTTGATTTGAAAAGAATTCCATGAGTAGAGAAAATCAGTTGACAGAGGTCAACTTGTGAGATGAATATACTTCCATGTTTTCTTTCGGAAGCGACGATTTAAAAAGGTTTCAAAGCTGGTTTAATGACTCTGGGACTGGAGGTTGTTTTGGATGGGAACGACTTGCGGGTAGCAAACCCATCCGGTTATGCACATATCGACGAGGGTGGCGGGTAGCCATCACGATATTTGCACTGGCAGGTAGCCAGCTAAAGACCCGTATGCGGTCGGGCCACGGCCTCTGTAGTAGGTACGTCACCCGTCTACTAGTAGCGAAATGTTGTTTTGTACGGTACAACGGCTGATCACCTTGTACCGGGGTGCTCCTGTATAGTCCCATCCTTCCAATTGGAATTGTGCTGCTACACTGTACTAAAGGCCCAGGTGCGCCGGTACCGATAGTGTTGTCAGTGTTGAACTCACCAAGAAAAGATTTTTGAAACCTGAACGCTCTTGTTTTAAAATGACTCAGGGAAAGTTTATGCTGTTAAGAGCTGAATTTATAGTATGCTACTCAGTTTTCAAACGGGGTGAAAGCATTCTTGTAATACTGTTATTATATTGCTGAAGTACAATATCTCGAACTGTTGAGTGTTTTGACAAAAATGATATACATATATGTATATATTTTCAAACTTGAATAGTATTGAATTGGAACCTTAGAAATGGTTCAGTTTTCGTATGATGAAAGGCAACTATCCTAGCAGCATATTGAACTGTGTATTTTGAAAAGTTTTCTAGAAGATTAACAAAACCATAGTGTATACTATTTTGCTAAGGTATGAAGATTATTCCTGTTACTATGATCTTAATTTATTCATTCGATGTTATTTCAAATGTCATACTTCCCTTATTGAAGTTTCATAGTTATAAATGTTTCAGAGGTGATATTAAGTATCGTTGGATTTTGAAAACCCCATGCGTATGATGGGATATTTTGTTAAACTCTAGTAATAACTTGTTGAGCAATTCTTTCGCTCATACTTGCTTGTTTTCAAATATTAACCTTTCAGAGGAAGGTAGGCGGATGAGGCTTATCTTCATAGCTCGGGAGAAGCAGGCAGTATCCCTTAATGAAGACAATATGGTCCAGAAAATCTATAGCTGGAGTAAGTTAAATGTAGGCATATTGATGTGTAATATACATATGTTGAGTATTGAATACAGTAAAAGAATACAGAGGGGGGGTGAAAGGATTCTTGAACTTTTCCTTGTTCTTTAATCTTTGCAACAAGATATGTGTTTAGTGTGTGAGATATGTAAGTGCAAATAACAAAGACAAACACAACACAATATCACTTTAATCTAATATTTTATTAGATAAAGATTTTGCTACAATCTGTGAATACAAATGATAGTATTCTCAGCTTCGTTTTTCCTAGAGAGATATTTCTTGTGATGTATCTTGAAAAACAACTTATCTGCTAAGGAAGTGAGGCTGTATCCTTATAGACATGGATACACCTACTTACTACAAATAAGGTAGGTAAAACAAACTACTTTCCAGTATGTCTATCTCATTTGAGTAAGAGTCCAAACGGCTACATATTTGACTTTGCAAAGCCTGTTCAGATCCACTTCTTTAGCTCCTTGTCCCTTTGTCTTATCTCTCCAAGCTTCTTTGTAGGCTTTCCAATGTGCTTTATAGTACATAGTCAAATAAAGCGACTTGGCTTGTTGCAGGTTTCTAACTTGTACAATTCTTCAGTATTTTGTCTCCAAGAATGTATTCGAGAAGTGGCTAAGTGATTGATTCGAGAACTCGAATTGACTTGATCGATAACTCTGAGTTCTCGAATAGTGTTATATTGACATATCAAATAACTTCTCGAATAGCTCTTTTCTCTGTGACTCCTTGAGATATCGAATAGAGCATTTTGACATATCGAATCCCTGAGATGTCGAATAGCTTCTTTAGTCCTTGAGATATCAAATAGAGCATTGACTTGTTGACCCTTAGAGAACTCGAATGATGCTTTGACTTGTTGACTCCATGAGTTCTCGAATAGAGTAATAGACATATCGAATCTCTAAGATATCGAATGAGATATCGAACAGTGTATTCAGAGATATCGAATAGTGTCTTCTGAGATATCGAAACTCTGACTTCTCGAATGCTAGACTTCTCGAATAGACAAATGTACTTCTCAAATTGGTACTTAGGCAAATTCTTCATTTCTTCAAATCCCAACTGTGATTATTTGGCAGTCTTTATCTCCTTGCTTGAGGCATGAACCTTGGAACTTCTTTCAAGCATTATTCTTGACTTTATAAGTACAGTAACACAACTAGAATTTGATGCCTATTACAAATACAAAACAAATAGAAACTCTACAACTAGAGGTTCCCTCAGTTAAGAGGTCATGTAGGTAATGCATAGCATTACACATACTTAGGCTTGTTATTAGATGTATTCAGGCATGCCTCTGTGACTAACAATCTCCCCCAAATTGTGAGTAAGACCCTTAGTCACAATTTCATGTCTGATAACAAGCCTAACATACATAAAATAAAACTTGACAGTACATGTATGAATTTTGATTAGCAATGTTGATAGAACTACAGGGTGAGTAATCTTACAGCCTATGATGAAGTACTAGCCATTGTCATTTGTTTCCCTTTCCATAGCTTTGGCTTGCAAATCATCATATGCTTTCTGTCTTCTTTCTTTCTCCTTCCTTGTATTCTCATCCATAGCTTTTATTATTTCTACCATAGCATCCAATTCTTCAAGCAAAATTGAGTCTTTAAAATCTTCAAGTACTGGTTTCAGAATGTTTGCAGGATAGTGGTTGAGTAGATTCATTCTGATGTGGACCTGATCCCCATTTCTCCTCCTATACTTCACCTGATAGGGGTTAAACTGAACTCTACACAATCCCTTTGCCCTTAGCTTTTCTGCTTCAATCTCCAGTCTCTCAATTTCTTTCTCCCTTGCTAGCCATTTCTCAAGACACTCTTTTCTGATTCTCTCCTCATGGTCTCTCTTCATCTTCACAAAATCAATTAGCTCCAGCTTCCATACTCTTTCCACTTTATCTTCTGAGCTCAACAATGCAATGATTCTTTCTATGTCATGTAGCTTGCCCCAGTGTTGACATCCTCCTTGTTTGAATTTCTCCTCCCTTCCATCAGTATATTTGATCTCAAGGCAATTGTCAACAATGGCAACATGATAGATTCTTTGAGCTTGTAAGAATTGCAGTTGGTCTTCATCAAAATCTTCATCTAGTGGTTGGAGTTTTAAGCCTGGATAGATTGTCAGAGTCCTTGATTTGGATAGCTTTGGTTTCCTTGCAGCTTGTTTGAATTTGATCCTTTTGACATGGTTGCCTGGCAGTAGCATGTGACCTTTGTTTGTGGACCATTGTAGTATTCCATTAGCAGTATGCTTTTTGAAATATACAGATGGTTTCTTGACTTGAATCGTCTTCTCTTCTTGAGGTAGCAAGACAGTTGCAGAAGCCATAGATGTAGATTTTGGTAGGTCACTACTAACAACATTCACCCTAGACTTAGAGTCTTGTGATGTGGTGAGGTTACTATCAGCAATGCCTAAGGCTTGCTGTCTTCCACTCTTCCTCTCAGAGACTTTACCTTGGTCATCATCATTCTTCTTCTCCTTACCATCCTTCTTCTTCTTTTTGTCTTCATCACCCTTATCACTCCTGTGATGTCTTCTTCTTCCATCACTTTTGTCTCCATCCTTGTCTTGATCACCATCCTTGCTAGGGTTGAACTTAGCAGATTCAGGTACAATGCCAGTTGCAATGTATGACCTGAGATAAGATATAGCTTCCATTTCTTCTGCTGTTCTTAACCCCTTCTTCTTGTTCAGCTGCTCAATGATGGCAATAATGAGAGATTTGTTCTGTGGAATTAGATGCTTAGGGATGACCAGCTGCTTGATATCATCAATTCTTGTTGCAGCCTGATAGATGATTGTTCTAGGATTTGTGAATACTTCAGGAAGCCTTGCTGGTTGACCATTCCTTAATTCTTCAAAGAGACTCTTGCAGTTTTCATCCTTCTTTTAAATTATTCCAAGGAACACATCCACTTCTGAGTGCTTTAGACCCTGTAGAGTGTTGATGGTTAAGTGCCATATCTTATTCTTTCCTACCATCATTATCTCTTTGAGCCATAGACCATCAACTCTCCTTGGTACTACAGTGAGAAAGTCAATCAGACTCTTCAAACTCCCATGATATGATAAAGCATCACCAGCCTGTTTTCTTGAGACTTTCAGAAACTCCAAGAATGCATCATCATGATAGACATTTGAGTTTGCAATTTCTTGTAGCTTGGCCTCTGTGACTACCCTCACTTCTACTGGCTTGGCACTCTTAGATATGGAGATTTGAGGTTTGTCAGATAGCATACTCCCTGCAACCACTGTGGTTGTAATAGATTGCTTTTGACCACTAGAAGTAGTGGTATGCACAGTTGGTAGAGTGACAACTGGTAGAGAAGTAGGAGGCTCATCAACTTTGTCTTTTCCTTTGCCAGGCACATGAATTAGAGATTTGGAAGCTCTTTGATGAGCACCTTCAATGATTTTGATGCCCTTTACTGCTGGTGGTTTCTCCCCCTTTGTATTTGAATTTCTGGATGTCCTCTTCTCCCCCTTAGGCTTGTTGTCAGGCACAGAGGCTGTAGGATTGACCTCTTGGGTTGAAGATTCTTCAGGTAGAGGAAGACCCATGTGCTTCATCATTGCAGACAACATTGATTGTTGATGTAGAAGAACATCAGCTGTGGTGGTGGCTTGAGTGTTCAACTGCTCAGTCAGAGTTTGTACCTTGTCTGTAAGATGAGCATTAGACTTAGTGAGAGTAGCTACCTCTTTCTCAAGTGCATCTACCTTACTGAATAATGCAGTAGATTTGAAGCCAGACAGGGATTGTTCTTTAAGTCTCTGCACTTCAAATCTAGACAGCTCATGCACAGGGACCTCAGTGACCAGCTTGTCTCCATATTGATTTGCAAAGAGTGTCCTAAGCATGGCATTGACGTCTGTAGTCTGGTCAGATAGAATTTGAAATTTGCTTCCTAGACCTGTGACTGTATCTTTAAGTAGAGCTAGACCATTATTCATCTTGGTGTAGGTGGTGTGGCAGTGTCTGAGATCTTTGACCACACTGTCTAGTTGAGGGAATTTGGCATCAAAGGCCCTCTTTATCTCTTCTACTGAAGTGGCTGTCTTGTCACTCACCTTGTTGACTTCAGTTTTGACTCCCTTGCCAAGATAGTGTGCAGCCTTGAGGAAATCCTTGTAGGAATCATTGACAGCTTCATACACTTCACTAGGGGACAGGGATTTTGCATTTGAACCCAGTGAAGTGATGTATTCCTCTCTAAGATATTGAAGTGCTTCACTGAGAGTTACATCATACTTTCCTTGAATCCAGGCATCTACATTGCCATCTCTCTCAGCATCATCAATAATCTTGGCCTTCTGCATCTCTATATCATCCCTATGGCATAGTAGGATGGCTTCATAATCTGGATTTGAGATGTTGGAGGTGACAAGGTTCTGGGCTATTTTTACAAACTCAGGAATCTGATCCACAACATAGCTTTGGAGAGCTTCATGGACATTTGTGGTGGAACAGACCCTGATCCTGAAGCACTGTCATGTTGCACAGGCTTCAGCCATTGGGACAGAAAGTGAGAGCTAGAGCTAGGCAAGCTAGACTCCTCAGTTACAGATGCAACTTCTGTAACCGGATGGAAAGACTCTACTACTGTTGTCTCCACATGAGTGGGATGGGTTACAACAGTAGTTGACACAGGCACAGAGTCTCTAGTTAAAACTAGTGAATCCTTTGTGTTTGTGATGGTGTCATTAGGAGATGCCCCAACATGCATTCCTTGACCATCTAAATGTGGTACCTGGGTGGTGAGCAAGGTGTCATGCACCAAGTCACTTGAATCCATTGGCGCATCAAGAGAAAAGAATTCTTGATGATCAATGCCTTGCCCCTCAATTGCTTGAGTTGCAGGCTCCAAAGAAATATGAGTGGTAGATTCTGGAAGAGAAGTGTGTTGTAGATTAGATTTTGGCAACTCCCCCTGAGAGATAGAGGGAGTTTCAATTGTGATGTGCTCTCCACTCAGTGTTTTGCCAGCCTTATCACTCCCATGTGCTGACTCTGTACAAATAGGTGCATTGGGGAGGATGCTTGATTCTATAGATGCACCCTGTTGAGAGGATACATCTAGTGAGCTGTTTGCCCCTGATTTTACAACTTCAGCCATTTGGGTGACTGAAGAGGTGGTTTTAGATTTCTTCTTCTTCTTTAGGCTAATGATAGGTGACTCAGTTTCCTCACCTCCTAAACCTAGTTCTACAGCCAAGGTTGCTTCAGTTAAGATGGTTAAAGGTTCAGAAGCAACCTGTTTTCTCTTCTTTTTACTAACATCACTCTTTTGAGAGGATGATGCAGTTGGCTCTCTGTTTGGTAGAGTGTTTGTCTGAGAGGGTTGGTTAGCAAGCCTTGGGTTAGCATTGTGTTCTTCTTGCTTAGGCTGTGCTAATTGAGACTTAGACTCAAATATTGGCATGTTGTGGGGGTAAGACCTAAACAAACCCTCCATGTGGGGAGTTATTTTTAGCCTTACATCCACATCATTCCTAGTCTCCGAGTTACCAAAAATAAGTTTGGTCATGGACCTAGGATAGCCTATTTTACTTTTATCTAATTTAGGCAATTCAATCAATGAAGCATTTTTAAATTAAGTACTGATTGAATAAAGCGGGGAAAGAAAATTTCAGTACCTCTCTTGGCTATGTTCTTACCAAGTCTCCCATATAGCTCTTGTATGATGAGATGTCCAACATCTATCTTTCTCCCATGAGCCAAGGCATAGGCAAGCTGCTGCACAGGTGTACTAATCTGATCAAAGCTCGATTTCCTGGCAGTGAATACCTGAAGGAGTGTAGCAAAAACATAGCTCCATTCCTTTCTCAAGTACTTTCTATTCAGCTTTCCAAGTTTAATAGCCTCTGAGTAGTTGATAAATTCAAAGAATTCTTCCAACTCAACATCTGTGACCAAGGAGTCATATGCCTCTTGCTGCAAATCCAAGGCTTCATTCATGTATGCATTAGTGATAAAAATATCCACGCCTTGAATCTTGCAGTAGACAACATATGAGGTGATAGCATTCTCAAGAGCGATGACCTCCACTGTAGCTGTCCTCCGCAATTGTTCTAATATGTCTATGTACAGGGTTGGGTTGGCTGATAGTGCACCCTTGATGTAAGATTCAGACAACCATCGAACAAAGCACTTGAAATTAGCATTTGGTGCTTCCACATCACTGGTAATTGCGATGAAATTGGTTTGGGATGGTATGGTGAGTTGAGTTTTGCCATTTGGGTAGAGAAGAGAAGAGAATTAAGGTTGAAGAAGAAATTCGCAGTTAGGGTTTTCAGAGGTTTTAAGAGTTTAGATGCTTGAGAAATCGAACGAAATGAGTTGAACAGTTGTGAAATTGTATATATGTGAGTGACTTGAGTTGTCGATTAGATATAAGTTTTGCATCGACAAGACAGTCATTCGAGAAGTATAAAACAACTATTCGATAAGTCAAGAAAGGCTTATTCGATATCTCAAGCAGTTTGTAACTCACAGCTGGCAGTTATTTTAACTCAGAAAATAATTCTAAGCTAAATAAAATATGTTTTTATGAGCGAAATGAAATTTTGAATATAAATCCAAAAAGCGATTAAGTGTCAGCGAGAAATCAGCCTTTTCAAATGATTCGATAACTCAAATACAGTATTCGAGAACTCCATCATTAGAGAACTAAAATACTCTATTCGAGAACTCAAAGTGTGCTATTCGATTTCTCCAAAAGACACTATTCGATAACTCAGGAGGGTTCTAGATAGGCCTATTCGAGAACTCGAGCCATGACAAAACAATGAACCATTCGAGAAGTCTGACTTATCGAACTATACTTTTCACTCATAAAATTCAATTTTCACTATCTTTTAAAATTTACCATAAATATTCACTAAAGAATATTATACTAAATTAAATAGTGATTCTCTCAAAATTTCACAGAAATTTCAAGCTAAAGACGTATGATTTTCAACATATGCAGCATTGTGGAATATTTATAAATCATAATCCAGCCAATACTTACTTCAAAAATATTGAGCATTTGATAAAGTAAGTATTTACTGCTGCAACAATCTAGTTGATATATTCACTTAGCCAGAATTTGAAGAATTCAGCATTCCAATCTCACTAACCAACCTTGTGAAGGTGGCTTCATCTAATGGCTTAGTGAATATGTCAGCTAGTTGTTTCTCTGTGGGAACATAATGTAACTCAATGGTTCCATTAGTTGCATGCTCCCTTATGAAGTGATATCTGATGTCAATGTGCTTTGTCCTAGAATGATTGACAGGATTGGAAACTATAGAGATTGCACTTGTGTTGTCACACATGATTGGAATTCTTTCCAACACAGGTCCATAATCTCTAAGTTGGTTTCTGATCCAAAGCACTTGAGCACAGCAACTTCCAGCAGCTATGTATTCAGCTTCAGCTGTGGAAGTTGACACAGATTGTTGTTTCTTGCTGTACCAAGAGACTAACCTTTGTCCAAGAAACTGGCAGCTACCTGAGGTGCTTTTCCTATCCACTCTGCATCCAACATAATCAGCATCAGAATAACCAATCAGATTGAACCCTGTGTCCTTAGGATACCATAATCCCAAGTTTGGTGTGCCCTTCAGATATCTGAAAATCCTCTTTATTGCTATCATATGTGATTCCTTTGGATTTGATTGAAACCTTGCACACAAGCATGTTGCAAACATGATGTATGGCCTACTAGCAGTGAGGTAGAGTAGAGAACCAACCATGCCTCTGTAGATTGAGATATCTACCTTCTTGCCCTTACCATCTTCATCTAACTTGGTGGCAGTGGCCATGGGTGTCTTTGCAGGTGAGCATTCTTCTAAGTCAAATTTCTTTAATAGATCCTTGATGTATTTGGTTTGACTTATAAAAATGCCATCCTTCCTTTGACTCACTTGCAGCCCAAGAAAGAATGTTAATTCTCCCATCATACTCATCTCATATCTGCTCTGCATGAGCTTAGAGAATTTCTCACACAACTTCTCATTTGTAGAGCAAAACATGATATCATCCACATAGATTTGAACTAAGATAATATCATCACCATGTTTCTTGTAAAACAGTGTCTTGTCCAGTGTGCCTCTAGTGAATTGATTCTCCAGAAGAAATTGTGACAATGTGTCATACCATGCCCTAGGAGCCTGCTTAAGTCCATACAATGCTTTAAGCACTCTGTAGACAAAGTGAAGGAGTTGTGGATCCTCAAAGCCAGGTGGCTGTTGCACATATACTTCTTCTTCCAACTCCCCATTCAGAAATGCACTCTTGACATCAATTTGATAGACCTTGAAATTAGAATGTGCAGCAAATGCCAAGAAAATTCTGATGGCCTCTAGTCTGGCAACAGGGGCAAAAGTCTCATCATAGTCAATGCCTTCCTGTTGAGAGTATCCTTTTGCAACCAACCTTGCTTTGTTTCTTATGACTACACCATTTTCATCCATCTTATTCCTTAGAACCCATTTTGTTCCAACAATGGTTCTATCCTTTGGTGCAGGCACAAGTTCCCATACTTTGCTTCTTTCAAATTGGTTTAGCTCCTCTTGCATAACAATTATCCAATCAGGATCCAACAATGCATCTTCAAGTTTCTTAGGCTCAACTTGGGATAGAAAGCAACCATAGAGACATTCATTTAGAGTTGCTCTCCTTGTCCTCACTTCTGTATTTGGATCTCCAATTATCTGATCTGCAGTATGTGATCTATCCCATTTCCTTGTATGTTCAGATTGATTTCTCAGCCTTGATGTTGCTTCATCATCCAGATCATGATCATTTACATTTCCCCCCCTGTGAAGTTTCCACTAATCACAGGTGTGTCTTGGATGCTTGTTTCTTCATTGTTGGTTGACACAGGTTCTTCATTCACTTGAGTTTGTTAGATTGTGGGCTCAACTTCAGTTTCAATCTCCTCATCAGAATCATCTAGATTGTCAAACTTCAAAGGATCTTTATCTTCGTCATTGGCTTCTTCTAATCCAGGTAGTTTGCTGTCATCAATTGTCACATCTGTGCTTTCCATAACTTTCTTTTGAGTGATGACATAAACTTTGTATGCAATTCTTTCCATAGAGTAGCCAAGAAAAATTCCTTCAAATGCTTTTGCATCAAACTTTCCAACATATTCTGAGTTGTCTTTTAACACAAAGCATTTGCTTCCAAAAGTATGAACATACTTTAGATTGGGCTTCTTTCCAGTCATCAAGTTGTAAGGTGTCTTTCCATTGTTTTTGTTGATGAGGGTTCTGTTTTGGATATAGCATGCAGTGCTCACAGCCTCAGCCCAAAAACATGTAGGCATCTTTGCATCAAGTAACATTGTTCTAGCAGCCTCAATCAAAGTTCTATTCTTTCTTTCAACAACTCCATTTTGTTGTGGAGTCCTTGGAGCTGAGAATTGTTGAGAAATACCATTTTCTTTGCAGAATGCTTCAAGCATGGCATTTCTGAACTCTGTCCCATTATCACTTCTTAATGCAATCACACTTGCATTGTTGGCCTTTGCTTCCTTGTCAATTTTCTTTATATGCTCAATGATTACTTGTGGAGCCTCATCCTTTGATGCCAGAAATTCTACCCATGTATACCTTGTGAAATCATCAACCATCACCAGAGCATACTTTTTCCTTCCTAGTGACATAATATTGACAGGCCCAAACAAGTCCATATGAATTAGTTGTAGGGGCTTGGTTATTGATGTCACTGTCTTTGACTTGTGGCTTGATCTTTTCATTTTTCCCTTTTGACAGGCCTCACACACTCCTTCTTGACATAATTCAAGTGTGGGCATGCCTCTCACTAACTCCCTTTTGACTAGAGAATTAATGCCTTTGAAGTTCAAGTGTGATAGCTTCTTATGCCACAGCCAACTATCTTCATTTGATGCTTTTGAGTAAAAGCAACAAATTTTGTCCTTGTTTGCAGAGTTCATATTGGCTACAAACAGGCTTCCTTTCCTTACTCCAGATAGAGCAAAGTCACCAGTCTTCTTGTGGGTGATCAAACATTCATCTTTGTCAAAATTCACTTTGAAGCCTCTGTCAGTAAATTGACCAACACTCAGTAGATTGTGCTTGAGTCCCTTGACCAGTGCTAGATTTTCAATGATGACATTTCCAATTTCCAACTTGCCATATCCCAGTGTGTTGCCAATTCTGTCATCTCCCAAAGCAACCATTGGGCCAGCCTTCTCCTCATACTGTGATAGCAGGGCAATATCACCAGTCATATGGTTTGAACATCCACTGTCCAAAATCCACATGACCTTCCTTTCACTTTCTTTGCCCTGCAAACACAAAGGTATTACTTCTCTTTTGGTACCCAAACAAGTTTGGGTCCATGTGGCTTAGCAACAGTTTTATCATAAACAACATGCTTATCAATTTTCTTGATGTTAGTCTTCTTGTCACTGTTAGAAGCCTTAGAATTAGGGTTCTTAGACTTAGGTGACAGAGGCACCTTCCTAAATTTAGGAGGACTTGAAGACTTTGTTCTTGTGTAGTGTGTGTGAACATTGTGACTGATGCAACCTTCCATGAATTGTCTTCTCAAATCAAAGCAACTCGTCATTACATTCATGTTACATGGCATACAATCAAATTTATCACAGAAAGGAGAGTCTCTATGTCTTAAAGGCACAGAGCAATCATAGAATGGTTTAGCAACACTACCAGATGGTTTCTTGCATGCATGAGTTAAATGATTAATGCTAAAACAATTTTGACAAACTTTCCTAGGGGCATTTGGCACATAAGCATAATTGTTGTTCTTGTTAATCCCTAATTTGTCATTCCTGTTTTGTTTCTTTTTAGCCACTTTCTTCTCAAACTCATTATTCCCAGCTGAAACAAACTTCACAAATTTCTCAAGTCTAGGTCTACCTCTTACTGACTCCTTGGCTTTGGTTTTGACATTCTCACTCTTAGAGGATGCTTGTTGTTCATTTGATTGTGCCTTATCTTCATCATCCAACATTTGCTTAATGAGTAAGGCATCCTCATCAATCTCAAGTGTTGGTGTTTTAAATATTGGGGTCTCAGCCTTTTTCAAAACCTGAGGCACTTCCTCTTGAACAACAATGTCATCTTCAATGACTGCATAGCATTTCCTCTGTTTGAGAGTGTCATAATCAAGTCCAATAGCAGCCTTAGGTCTAGCTAGATTTTTCTCATGGTAGGACTGCAATAGACTAGAGGAATTCTTAAATGTTTTCAATTTAAATTCATTTTCAGCTAGTTCATCCCTAAGAGCTTTCTCAACTTGACTAGCACATAGAACCTTATTCTTTAGATATTCGATTTCTTGTTTAAGGTTTTCTACTTGCATAGCAGTTAGTTCTAGTTCCTCATTTCTCTTGTTCAACAGTTCATTCTTAGTATACAGTTTAGCAATCTCTTCATTAGCAGCAGTCATACTAGTATGAATATTAAACATCTCAACAGATAGTTGTTCAACCATAGATTTGTATTCAGAAACAGACATGTCTATAGTAGTGAGGGATGGTACCTGAGAGTCTGATTCAGATGGTTTTTCCTTGGAGTTGGCCATCAAGGCATAGTTGCAGAATTCTTGTTCTTCTCCATCACTATTAGAATCATCCCAACACTTCCCTTCAGCTATGTAGGCCTTACCTGGTGTATGCTTCTTTAGCAGAGCCTCATACTTAGCTTCAAGCTCAAGAAACTCCTTATCCTTCTTCTTAGGCTTCTTGCATTCACTGGCAAAATGCCCTAGGTCATTGCATCTATAACATCTCACAGATGACCTATCCACATAGCTGGTTTTGAATTTGTTTTTGTTTGCTTTCACAGGTGCCTTGCTCTTGTTGAATGAATGATTTTGAGATCTAGACTTGAAGGGCTGTTTCCTCTTAAATATGATGTCTGGGAATTTTCTAGCCATAAAAGCATATGAAGTGTTTTCCATGGCATCCAACTCTTCAAGAGTATAGAACTCATCTTCTTCCTTTTCATCAACAGGTTCAGTCACTTCTTCTTCAGTCTCTTCATCATCTACTATCTCTTCTATTCTCAGTTAACTTGTAGATGCTTCCAGGTCTTGAACGGATTTGTTGACAATCAAGGCACATGATGTGTTTATCATTCTGCCTTGGTTGGCTTGGATAGCCCTCTTCTGAAGCAACTCAAGCTCATGAGTTTTTAAAACCCCATAGAGCACATCATATGTGACTTTGTTCAAATCTCTTTCTCTTAGAGATATGACCCTTTGCTCTAGATGGTTTGGTGCAGATAGTAGAAACTTCATGTTTAATTCCTTAGTGCTGTAAACCTTCCCATTCATTTGAAGCTCAGTCACCAGCTTGTGAAATCTCTCAAACATATCAGTAATACTTTCTTTGGACTGTGCCATGAAGGCTTCATACTGTGTGACCAGTATCTATTTCCTATTTTCTCTTACCTCCTCTGTCCCTTCACATAACACCTCGATGTGGTTCCACATGTCCTTGGCTGATGTGCATGATGCTATATTGGCAAACATCGACATATCCATGGAGTCTATGATCAGCAACATGAGATGACTGTCTAGGGCAACCTTTTCCTTCTCTGAGTCCGTCCATTTGGATGGCTCTTTTGCAACATATGATCTAGGAATGACTGTTGTGCCCACTGTTGATTCAGCAATTTCTTGTTGTGGTACAAATGGACCATTCTTGAGGATGTCAGGGTAGAGAGGATTGGCAGCTTTGATAAACAACAGCATTTTTATTTTCCAGAGGTTGTAATTCTCTTTGTCGAACTTAGGGACCTTCACCGTACCTGTAGTCTTTGGTGTATTCGAACTCATGCTCGTTTTCTATTTAGATTAAACAGCCTGCTCTGATACCACTTGTTGAGTATTGAATACAGTAAAAGAATACAGAGGGGGGGTGAATGGATTCTTGAATTTTTCCTTGTTCTTTAATCTTTGCAACAAGATATGTGTTGAGTGTGTGAGATATGTAAGTGCAGATAACAAAGACAAACACAACACAATATCACTTTAATATAATATTTTATTAGATAAAGATTTTGCTACAATCTGTTAATACAAATGATAGTATTCTCAGCTTCGTTTTTCTTAGATAGATATTTCTTGTGATGTATCTTGAAAAACAACTTATCTGCTAAGGAAGTGAGGCTGTATCCTTATAGACATGGATACACCTACTTACTACAAATAAGGTAGGTAAAACAAACTACTTTCCAGTATGTCTATCTCATTTTGAGTAAGAGTCCAAACGGCTACAGATTTGACTTTGCAAAGCCTGTTCAGATCCACTTCTTTAGCTCCTTGTCCCTTTATCTTATCTCTCCAAGCTTCTTTGTACGCTTTCCAATGTGCTTTATAGTACATAGTCAAATAAAGCGACTTGGCTTGTTGCAGGTTTCTGACTTGTACAATTCTTCAGTATTTTGTCTCCAAGAATGTATTCGAGAAGTGGCTAAGTGATTGATTCGAGAACTCGAATTGACTTGATCGATAACTCTGAGTTCTCGAATAGTGTTATATTGACATATCAAATCACTTCTCGAATAGCTCTTTTCTCTGTGACTCCTTGAGATATCGAATAGAGCATTTTGACATATCGAATCCCTGAGATGTCGAATAGCTTCTTTAGTCCTTGAGATATCGAATAGAGCATTGACTTGTTGACCCTTAGAGAACTCGAATGTTGCACTTGTTGACTCCATGAGTTCTCGAATAGAGTAATAGACATATCGAATCTCTGAGATATCGAACAGTGTATTCAGAGATATCGAATAGTGTCTTCTGAGATATCGAATCTCTGACTTCTCGAATGCTAGACTTCTCGAATAGACAAATGTACTTCTCGAATTGGTACTTAGGCAAATTCTTCATTTCTTCAAATCCCAACTGTGATTATTTGGCAGTCTTTATCTCCTTGCTTGAGGCATGAACCTTGGAACTTCTTTCAAGCATTATTCTTGACTTTATAAGTACAGTAACACAACTAGAATATGATGCCTATTACAAGTACAGAACAAATAGAAACTCTACAACTAGAGGTTCCCTCAGTTAAGAGGTCATGTAGGTAATGCATAGCATTACACATACTTAGGCTTGTTATTAGATGTATTCAGGCATGTCTCTGTGACTAACAACATATTACTTTGTACCGAGTAAGTAGTATAAGTTTTGTAAAACACAGTGCGATGTAATTGGATGGATGTAATGGGAAATGTAAGTATTTGAGTTCTTGTTTCTAGCCCTATAGCCTAAAATATGCTTGGTGGTTGGGGTCTCAAATGTTGTAATTTAGTTATTAAGTGACTACAGGTGGATTAATGTTATTAAACAGGTGATTTGATATTGAGGATTTCCGCGTGACGACCAAATCCTTTACCGCGGATTTGGGGGCGTTACAACAACATAAGCGCCGTTACACTAATAATTTTATTTTATTTTTTAACAGACTTCATTGCACTGATGAAGCTCAATTATCCTTTTCCTAAATATAATATAATTTCGAATTATGAGTTTCACAAATTATTAAATACTAACTTATAACTGTTATTTCCCAGTTATGCACCACGAGATTGTAGAAAGGGGGGGTTGAATACAATCTCAACTAAATTCTTTCGAACTGATGAGGTTTAAAACAAATTGTTATAAGAACAGAAAGGAAAACAAGATAAACAAATTATCTAACCCTCATACAACACGAGATATAAAAAATCTCATGTGGGTTAGCTTGATTGCTTAGTCCACCTGATGGTTGTATTTGAAGATAATTCTCTGCGTACGAATACACAGATGCGGGTTACAATATTTTAGTGTTTACAAGAAAACCTAAGCTATCAGCCTTGTGATCGGTGTTTTCTTCTCTCTCTACTAAAACTATTGCTGCTCATACAGCTTATTAAAACTATATGAAGACAAGTAAAAGTTACATGAAATGTGATGATACATTTCTGGTATAACTTGTCACACATATACTCGAAGTGGTAGCCATTTCTGGAATTATCTTGAAAGTCTTCTTTTCTTGATTTGGACAATCCCAGCATGCTTCAAGACAGTGTATGTTTCTTTCTTCAAAAGTTACTAAGTTCTTGAGATGACTTAGCTTCCAAGCCCACGTGATGCTTTATGCAAAAGATCTTTTTTCTTTGGATCTTTGTCTCTGAAAGTAGCTTTAATAAAAAAGATAATCTTTTTGAAAGTCAATAAGATTTTCTGCTTATTGAGCTATGCTTGAACTTCCCAGATATAACGGTTGATCCTTATGCATTTATCAAGATATCCTTTGAATCTTTCAGTAGAAGTGTAATCATGTTGGAGGTTGCTTCCACTCTTACTGTTGCCCTTGAAGTCGGATAAACAGTGACTGATTTCACCTTTCACTTGGAAGAGTTTGAGCCTTCAAATATATACAATTTGACTCCCTACTTGTAACATCCTCTGTGTAATTGGCCACTGTCTATAAGTCACGGGTTGTAAAGTAACTCTGGGTCTAATCTCCATTCGATGTGTTCCTTTAGAAAACTCTGGTATTATTATGAAAATAGGTTTAGTTCTCGAACAGATGAATCTTGAGTTCTCGAATGATGACTTCTCAAGCAGTTCCTTTAAGTGAGTTCTCGAATAACTTCTCGAACAGTTCCTTTAAGTGAGTTCTCGAACAGTTCCTTTAAGTGAGTTCTCGAATGACTTCTCGAATAGTCTTTTGCAGACTTCTCGAACAGAGCAATCTGACTTCTCGAACTAGGACTTCTCGAATAGACCATTTTTCTAGAGTTCTCAAATGACTTCTCGAACTCTTCTTTTCTTGATTTCTCGAACTTACTTGCATGGTTACAACAAACTTTCTTTTGACTACTGATATCTGAATTTAGCATCCCAAGGCTTGTTACAGAAATAATTCCTAACTACATGCATGCAGAGTTCCAATCTCAAGATATTGCTTTAGTTGATCTGCATTTAAGTTAGCTCCCTGATTTATTTGTCAGCTTCGATTCCTTGATTCATTTTCTACCTTGTGGTATTTGTTATCGTCATCTAAAACATATATGACTCAACAATCTCCCCCTATTTATGTCTTTGAGAAAAGAACATAAATCCAGAGTGTGATGATAACAAAAACCACTCTTCAGATTTTTCTTTCATTAGAGCAGAAAATATTGATCAAGCTTCTTTGACACAGTTTCTGGATTGTACTACTTACTCCACTTGAGTACTTAGTGTTAGGCCGAATACACAATTATAATCAAGATCGTATGAGAGATTAACAATAAAATACGCTTTTAAACAATTAAAAACTGTTTCGAATTAATAACTCCTCTCTCAGTGATGTAGAATATCACAGAGAGCTGCTTAGGTTACAATGAATAATGTTTTTCAATAATCGATACCCTTCTAGGGTTAACCTAACTGTATTTATAAGATATACAGCTGCTATACAATCGATAATTGATACTCCTATAAATTAGCTATACAATTGATATTAATTACGATTGCAACTCGTCTCCTTAGTCAACTCAATCTCTTTGACAGCTATCCAATCTTCAAAGATATTGCTTCCTTAAATAATTTTCAATCACTGTTGACCAGTAGACGCTGCCTCCAGACAGAGTTTAACAAACTCTGTCGAGCTTCCATCTGTCAGCGTTTAACTAAACTCTGACTGCTTCCAGCTAAACTCTAATTTATCACTGTAACACTTAAACACTGATTAATATTCACATGAATTATTTCTAACAATCTCCCCTAACTTGTTCATTAGCAAAAATGCACAAGTTTAACAATAATTGATGATGTCAAATCAAATAAACAAATACAGTGTTTAATATACAAACAGAGTTTAACTTCTACTTAACAAAATCTACAGAAAACAAGAAAAATTCTTACAGACCTTTAATCCTTAATCTCCTCAACATCTGGTGTTGTTCTAAGGTAGTCGATAAGTAATCTTCTTTCAGCATTTTCAAGCTCTGTCTGCATAACCTCCTTGATCTCCTTTAGCTTAGGATCATCTTCACCAGTTTGATAAATAGCAGACCTCAGATCATAGATTTTGTTTCTTCTCATCTCATTCCCCAGTCTGATGAACTGTACTTTTGCTGACTCTGAGCTAAAATCAAGAACTGTTATACCCAGGTCTGTCTTCAGTTTAGCACTACCCTTCTTCATCTCAACAATATTCCCATGATAATCTCTGTATTTTGGGACATATTGACTTTTGTATTTCATACCCCTGACTGCCAAATTATGTAGCATCTTATTTCTTAGCACATTTGCAGCTTGTTGAGTCCTTCGATTTTTCACCTTGAAAAGATAAAGAACATATTCTAATTCTTCCCATAGCTTCAAATCAAGATCATACTCACCAATTTTGTACACAGTACCATCTTCCACGAAATACAATAGAAAATCTTTATCCAAGCTTCTTTGATGAATCAACTGTACTGACTCCAGTCTGTCTAAACTCTCCTGAGTAACACCAAGACCTGGAACAGCCAGTGATGAAGGATCTCGAGGACCAGTATTCATTCTGACTTCTTTATGAGAACCCAATCC
The DNA here is from genome assembly GCA_036435485.1 of Saposhnikovia divaricata. NCBI lineage: Eukaryota > Viridiplantae > Streptophyta > Magnoliopsida > Apiales > Apiaceae > Saposhnikovia > Saposhnikovia divaricata. The sequence continues at coordinate 23,434,000 of JAZHRN010000131.1, forward strand.
AGATTTATCTCGACCTTGCTTTCCTGTTAAAGCTCTACCATGCAGAAAATTAGTAGTAGTACCTCCAGGCATCAGAGATGGATCATGAAGAGTTGGTTTTCCAAAAACCATTTGCATCTGAGTAGATAAAGGTCTCTGTACAACTTGTGTAGAAACAGAGGTTGTATTCTTCTTCTTTGAGTCTTCTCCTTCTTTAGCAATGCCTTTTAGCTTCAATTTGGCTTCAGCTTCTGTTGGTTTATTAGATAATTGTGATCTTTGATCAGCACCAACATTTTCTTTAATCACAATGCCTTTAAGAACAGGCCTAGGAGCTTTTTCTTTCTTTTTAAACTTTCCAGACTTTAAAGCTTTCTAATGTTCTTCTTGTAAGTTCTTTTCTTCAGCTTTAATATCTTCAATAGTAGCTCATTCTTCATTTTCTTCAAGAAATAACTTAGCAGCCAATTCCTCATCAGTCAGTGGATTTTCAGTGAATAATAAATTCTTGGTTTTTGAAGTACCCTGAGTATCAGTGTATATTCCAACAGACTTTGACTTAGAAGACTTGCCAGATTTCAGACTTTGATCAGCTCTTAATAATTTCTTCCCTTTGTCCTTTGTTCCTCCATCTTCAGTATCATCCTCCTTAGTCAGAGTTTGAGATTGCCTGCACTTAGACTTAGCAACTCTCTCCCCCTTTTTGACATCATCAGGAATCAAGATAGAAGTGATTAGCTCCAAGGAGTTAGCAATGGAATCAATCTTCCCAGACAATACATTCTGATTTTGTTCAACTTGACCCAGCCTCTGAAATAGAGTTTCTTGAGCTTTAGAAATGGTCTTAAACTTTGTCTGATTATCCCTCTGCATAGTCATATCTCTAGCAACAACATCAACTCTCAGTTCATTAATAGCTTTTTGAGACTCATCAAATCTTTCATTCAGAGTTTTGACTTGAACAATGGTTGCTTGCAGACTTGAGAGAATATCAGGATTTGAGATCTTCGTGGCAGATTGATGAACAAATTTAGCTGCTCTTTCAATAGGAAAAATACAGTCTGACTTATACCAATCCCTTGAATTCTTGGCAAAGTGTTCAACTTCAATGTCATATTGATCTGAAGGTTTAGAAAAAGGTGTGTGCTTAGCATCAGTTTGAACTGGTATACTCTGAGAAGAGTTTGATTCTGCACTTCATTCATCTTCAACATCAACAGCTGTATCTTCAACTTGATCAGTATGCACTGCAACATTCTCTTCAACAATCTCTGCAGTTTCAGTAACATTCACTGCTATTTCAGCAACAATCTCTGCAGTTGTGTCTCTAGCCTCAACAGACTTTGGAACTTCAACTTGTTCAACCTCTTCACCTGGTTCAGGAACCTGGTGAGCATCAGAGAATAGCTCAGTGTATGATGCCATTGTTTCATCAAGTACTACAGTTGGCTGATCAGCTGCACCAGTTTCTTCAGAATTTGCAATGATAGGTGAAAGAGGAACATTAATGTGATCAGAGAATGGTATGAATGTTTCAACAAAATCATCCATAGCAGTAAAACCTTCTCTGTTGCCCTCATCCATTTGTACATTGGCAGGTGTATTGGCAGCTTCTTCTACAGTATATGTCTCAACAGTAGGTATTTCCTTGGAAATAACCTCTGGAGCTTCAAAGTTCATTTCCTTATCAGAATCATCAACAATCAATCTTCTTCTTCTAATTTGAGGCACCTCTGCTGTCTCTTCTTCAGTAGAATCCTCTAGAATAGAAGGTGATGGAGGTCTGTTTGCCCTTTCTTTTCTAGCCCTTTTAGTCCTGACAGACTCCTTTTGAATTTCAACAGATTCTCTTTTAGCTTTAGCTAGTCGATGCTGTGTATTTGCTACTGTGTGTTTTCTTCTACCTCCATGTTTTGGTTTGGGTTGGGTAATAGATGGTTGTTGTTTAGGTTGAGGTGAAGGTTGAGGTTGGGTTTGTGTTTCAGTGTTTAGAATTGGAGGTTCAGTGTGTGTAGGTGGTTGAATGGGTTCAGTGTTTATAGATTGTTGTGGTTCAGAGTTTGTAGGTTCAGGGTTAGGCTGTGGAGGTTCTTGAGGTTGTGGAGGCTGTGGAGGTTCTTGAGGTTGGTGTAGAAAATTTTGAATTGCAAGTGGCAACACCAAATCAGGTAATTGCTCCTTGTTAGCATCTTTGTTGGTTAGATCAGAGAATATCCTTTTATTAACCTTAAAGGCTAGAATGGTGTCATTCTCAGCAATCTCAACACCAGGAACACAGGCAGTGAATAATAACTGACAAAATCTAGCAAAGTAGACAGTACTATTCTCTGACAACCTATCACCTATTGTTAAGTGGATTTTATATCCACTTTTAAGGCTTCTAAATGGCTAGAATCGTTGTTCGTTCTCAAGTTTACAAGCATCATTTGATGTGTTTTGGTTTAGTTTTGTAGGTTGCATGGAATAACACAAAAGGTCGAGAGTCGGTGGATTTGGTGCAAAGATCGTGCTATGTTGGTGATCTTGGAATTGCTTGTTTGCATCGTCTCGGAAGAGTTGTGGTGTTGTTGCACCATCTTGGAAGGCTAGAGAATGCAAGGGATGAAATGCTATTAAAGTGCAAGAAGGTGCAAAGGAAAGAGCAAGCCAAAAATCAGAAAATAAGCCAAGGCAGAAAATTTCCAGCAATTTTGAGCTCCGGGCGGCCGCTCGGGATTCCAGGCTGCAGCCTGGAAGCCAAAAATTCTGCTCAACGAATTGTTTTGCTGTTGGGCCATTTTCAGCATATGGGCTTTTTCTAGGGTTGTATAAAAACGAACTTACATCACTTGTAAACCTAACTAGCAGCTGGGGAACATCTTGGAAGGAGGCAAGAGGAAGAACACATCAAATCCTAGGTGATAGCAAGGAAGAATCACTCAAGTTCAAACCCATTTCCAGGATTTCTCTACTTCAATTTTCAGTTTTTCTCAACTCTTAACTTGTTTATTAGTGATTTCTTTTCTAGTACTTTTGTCTAATTCAATTTTAATTATTAATCTTAATTTTCATTTTGTTTAATTATGTTATCCATAGAACCCATGAAGGTGTTAAGTTTAATTATGAACTAAACACTTTCATGGGGTTCTAATGTAGTGAATTGTGGATTTTTATGGTTGGCTTGATAGATTATTTGAGTTTGTGATTTTCTTATAAGAATGCCTAATGTGGTTGTGTTAATTGCATATAGATGAGTAGCTAACATCTATTTTGTCAAATCTCTAATGAATGCGAAAGTGGATTTAGAGATTAGGACTCACCATGCTAGCATAGGTTTCGTCGGCTTCTCCGCGTGTTGGAATATAGTTTCGATAGAACATTATTCCCCTATGTAGTTAATTGCGGAACTTGTTTTGTAAATCGATTGTATCACCCATTCACATAGACATATAGTGTTTGGATATAATTGATGCCCTTATAACTTCTATCTCTTTTGTGGATGTTTATTTGGATTGGTATGAGTTAATTGAAAGATGGCTCATATTAGCTAAGTGTTCCCGCTAGCTTCTTTAACAATTGCAACTTATTGAATCTTGATAGTAAACCAAGATGAAGCATTCATGAACTTAGAACCCCATGCCCTTATCATATTATTTTAAAAACACGTTAGTTGATATTTCATTAGTTAATTGTTAATTCAAACAAACCGAACTTTATCACTCGTTCAAGCTTCTATAATTAGCCGAACATTGTTGAATAGACACTTATACTTAAATCACCGAGTCTTCGTGGGAACGATCCTTATTTCCCTTTATTGCTTTTGGACTGCGTATACTTGCGTAGTGATTTTAGCGAACAAGTTTTTGGCGCCGCTGCCGGGGACTACGGTGTTAATTTTTGTTTATGTGTTTTACTACAATAGAAGTTAATTTTGTTTGACTTGAACATTCTATCTTACAATTTTTTTTGTGTGGTGACTACTTGTCCGTCAGGAACTTGAACCTTTTATGCTAACCCGTTCTAAAGCATTTAAAGCTAAACAAGCTCTTGAACTAACAAATTCTGAAAAGATGAACGGAGAAGGAGAAGTAGTTGCTCCTGCAGCAGCAAGGGCTCTCATGGATTACTCTCAACCAAAAATTGATGACATCCAGTCAAGTATCATTCGGCCAGCAATTGCTGCTCCTACTTTCGAAATTAAACCTAGCACTATTCAGATGGTGCAGAATCAGGTACAATATGGGGGAACTGCTACTGAAGATCCTAACTTGCACATTCGGAATTTTATCGAGATATGCGACACATTCAGATTCAATAATGTGTCAGAGGATGCTGTCAAGTTGAGGCTCTTTCCATTTTCTCTACGAGACAAAGCCAAGGGTTGGCTACATTCACTTCCATCAGGCTCCATCACAACTTGGGCAGATTTGGCACAGAAATTTCTCACCAAATTCTTTCCTATGGCTAAAACCGCTGCATTTCGGAATGCTCTCACTCAGTTTTCGCAGCAATCAGGTGAAACCTTATGCGAAGCTTGGGAAAGGTATAAAGAAATGTTGAGAAAATGCCCTCATCATGGCATGCCTGATTGGATGATGATCAACTGTTTCTATAATGGGCTTGGAGGTCAATCTAGGCAAATGGTTGATGCTGCTTCAGGTGGAGCCTTATGGGCTAAAAGTTATGAAGAAGCATATGATTTAATTGAGATGATGGCGGTGAACGAATATCAGAATCCGACTCATAGAATGTCACAGCAAAAGGTGGCGGGAATTCTAGATGTCGACAAAGCTACATCTTTGGCAGCTCAATTAGAAGCACTAAGCTTGAAGGTGGATTCTATGGCATCACAAGGTTTTCAGCAAGTGGCTAGCATATGTGAGTTATGTGCGGGTGCACATGAAACCAACCAATGTGCCATTTCTAGTGAATCGGTGCAATTTGTAAGCAACTTTCAGAGGCAACAACAACCAGCGCCTAACAATTATCATCCAAGCAATCGAAATCACCCAAATTTCAGTTGGAGCAACAACCAAGGAGGTTCTCAGCAAAATAATCAGCCCTTTCATAATTCTCAGAATCAGCAATTTGGAAACAAGCAATCTAATCCATCTGGATTTCACCAACAGCAGGGGCATCAATTTCAACAACCATATGCCCCTAGACAATTTCAGCCCCCGGGATTTCATCAACCACAACAATCTTATGGACATTCCGGGCAATCATCTTCGAGTGAAAAGACAGAGTTAGATGAGCTCAGATTAGCCTGGAAAAGCCAAGCAGCTTCAATTAAAAATCTGGAAACTCAAATGGGACAACTTGCTAGTTTCATGATGAGCCGACCACAAGGAACACTTCCCAGTGATACCGAAGCTAATCCAGGGAGAAAGGACAACCAAGAGCACATCAAGGCCATCACTCTAAGGTCCGGGAAAGTCACAGAAGGTGCTGAAATGACAAGAGCAGAAAGAATTCTGCCCATTGAGGAAACAGAAAAAGTGGACTTGGGAGACACCGAAGACAAGGGTAAAGCTTCAATTTCAACCCAGGAGGAAGAAAAAAATACATCACCTCCTAAACAATCAGTCCTTAAAGAAGTAGGAGAGCATGTCTATCCACCTCCACCATTTCCTCGACGACTGCAGAAACAGAAACTGGACAAGCAATTTGGAAAATTTCTTGAAGTCTTTAAGAAATTACACATCAACATTCCCTTTGCCGAAGCTCTAGAACAAATGCCAAGCTATGCAAAGTTCATGAAAGGCATTCTTTCGAGAAAAGTGAAACTGGAGGAGTTAGAGACCGTTGCTTTGACGGAAGAGTGTAGTGCGGTATTGCAACAAAAGTTACCGCCTAAACTAAAGGACCCTGGTAGTTTCACCATTCCATGCACCATTGGAAAATTGTCTTTTGACAAATGTTTATGTGATTTGGGAGCAAGTATCAATCTCATGCCATACTCGGTTTTCTTGCAACTTGGCCTTCCCGAGCCAAAACCGACGAGCATGTCACTTCAGTTAGCGGATCGCTCAATCACATATCCCCGAGGAGTTGTTGAAGATGTCCTAGTAAAGGTGGACAAACTAATTTTTCCAGCTGATTTTGTCATACTGGATTTTGAAGAAGATAAGAAGATTCCTATCATACTTGGTCGACCATTCTTGGCGACGGGGCAAACATTGATTGATGTCCAAAAGGGAGAACTTACGATGAGGGTGCACGATCAAAATGTCACTTTCAATGTTTTCACAGCTATGAAATTTCCTACAGAAGAAGAACAGTGTCTAAAGATAGACTTGATTGAGTCTACGGTACAAGAAAAGTTGGATCACATGTTCATGAATGACACTTTGGAAAAGGCACTCAGTGGAGAGTATTCATTAGATGAAGATGATATAGATGAACAACTGCAATATCTGGATGCTATGCCTTGGCAAAGAAAATTGGAGAGACCGGTAGAATCGTTGGGTCTACCAGAATTAAAGGGATCGCATCAGCAATTGAAACCATCTATCGAGGAAGCTCCAACTCTAGAACTCAAACCACTACCAGAGCATTTACGGTATGCCTCTCTTGGAGAATCATCTACTTTGCCAGTGATTATTGCCGCTAACCTTTCAGATGCTGAGGAGGACAAACTCTTGAGGGTTCTTCGAGAATTCAAATCAGCCATAGGTTGGTCTGTGGCGGATCTAAAAGGAATCAGTCCCTCGTATTGCCAACATAAAATTCTATTGGAAGAAGGGAGTAAGCCAACAGTAGAGCACCAAAGGCGGCTAAATCCTATCATGAAAGAGGTGGTAAAGAAAGAAATCCTCAAGTGGCTAGATGCAGGGATAATCTATCCCATTTCAGACAGTTCATGGGTCAGTCCAGTGCAGTGTGTGCCTAAGAAAGGAGGCATGACCGTGGTGGCAAACGAAAAAAATGAACTCATTCCTACTCGAACGGTCACAGGATGGCGAGTGTGCATGGACTATCGGAAGCTCAATAAGGCCACCAGGAAAGATCATTTCCCACTTCCCTTCATTGATCAGATGTTGGATAGATTGGCCGGTCATGAATATTATTGTCTTCTTGATGGATATTCGGGGTATAATCAGATTTGCATTGCTCCTGAAGATCAGGAAAAGACCACATTTACTTGCCCGTTTGGCACTTTTGCCTTTCGTCGGGTTTCCTTTGGTCTTTGTGGTGCCCCAGCAACTTTTCAGAGATGCATGATGGCCATATTCTCGGACATGATTAGTATTAATGTAGAGGTTTTTATGGATGATTTTTCAGTATTTGGTACCTCTTATGATGAGACTCTTGCGAATTTGACCTTAGTGCTTAAAAGGTGCGTTGAAACCAATTTGGTTCTCAATTGGGAAAAGTGCCATTTCATGGTACAAGAAGGAATAATTCTCGGGCACAAGGTTTCTAATCAAGGTCTTGAGGTAGATAAAGCTAAATTGGAAACAATCTCAAATCTTCCTCCTCCAATTTCAGTCAAGGGGATTCGTAGCTTTCTTGGGCACGCGGGTTTTTATCGGCGTTTCATAAAGGATTTCTCGAAAATTTCTAAACCGTTGTGTAATCTACTTGAGAAGGACATTCCCTTCAAATTTGACGAAGCTTGTCTTGTTGCCTTCGAGCTCTTGAAGAAGAAGTTAACTACTGCACCTGTTATTACTGCACCTAATTGGAGTGAGCCTTTTGAGCTAATGTGTGATGCTAGTGACTATGCAGTTGGTGCTGTTCTTGGTCAACGGAAAGAGAGAATTTTTCATGTGGTTTACTATGCTAGTAAAACCCTTAATGATGCACAGTTGAACTACACCACCACGGAAAAGGAGCTCTTGGCTGTTGTCTATGCTTTTGAGAAATTTCGAGCCTACTTGCTTGGCACGAAGGTAATTGTTTACACAGATCATGCGGCTATAAAATATTTGATGACAAAGAAGGACTCCAAACCTCGTTTGATTCGTTGGGTACTTCTATTGCAAGAATTCGATTTGGAAATAAAGGACAGAAAAGGAATAGAAAACCAAGTAGCCGATCACCTTTCTCGTTTGGAAGATCTTGGGAAGTCATCCCAAGACAGCACGGTCATTAATGAATTCTTCCCTGATGAACAACTGTTTGGAATACAAGAAGAAGAACCTTGGTTCGCAGACATTGTGAACTTTCTTGTTAGTAGAGTGATTCCTCCCGAACTCTCATATGCACAAAAGAAGAAGTTCATGCATGAAGTTAAATGGTATTGTTGGGATGAACCATACTTGTTCAGACAAGGAGCGGATCAGGTTATCAGGAGGTGTGTACCTCACAGTGAGACAGAGGCTATTCTGAAGGACTATCATGCCACAACATATGGAGGCCACTATGGAGGTGAAAAGACCGCGACTCGTATTCTTCAAGCAGGATTCTATTGGCCTTCCCTTTTTAAGGATGCTCATCAATTTGTATTGAGGTGTGATCGTTGCCAACGAGTTGGAAACATCTCAAGGAGAAATGAAATGCCCCTTAATGTGATGCTGGAAGTGGAAATCTTCGACGTTTGGGGGATCGACTTCATGGGACCATTCATTTCTTCATGCAACAACCAATACATCTTGTTAGCCGTGGACTATGTTTCCAAATGGGTTGAGGTCAAGGCACTTCCAACCAATGATGCAAATGTAGTGATAAATTTCCTTCACAAGAACATCTTTACAAGATTCGGCACTCCTCGAGTTATCATTAGTGATGAAGGTACTCACTTTTGCAATCGCAAGTTTACTAACCTCATGGCTAAGTACAACATCAACCATCGTGTAGCTACAGCATACCACCCTCAAACCAATGGCCAAGCCGAGGTGTCTAACCGTGAAATCAAGCGCATTCTAGAAAAAGTAGTGAGTCCTTCAAGGAAAGATTGGTCAATGAAACTTGATGAAGCGGCATGGGCTTATCGAACAGCCTATAAAACACCGTTGGGGATGTCCCCATATCAACTTGTGTATGGAAAGGCTTGTCATTTGCCAGCCGAATTGGAGCACAAGGCGTACTGGGCTTTGAAAAAGCTAAATTTTGATCTTAAGGCTGCGGGTGAGAAGCGAATGGTGCAACTCAACGAGATAGACGAGTTTCGCTTGCAAGCATACGAGAATAACAAGCTTTATAAGGAGAAAGTGAAGCGATGGCATGATCGTCGTCTGGTAAACAAGGTATTTGTTCCTGGTCAATCCGTTTTATTATTTAACTCTCGTCTTCGATTGTTTCCAGGAAAGCTTAAGTCGAGATGGTCAGGGCCATTTTATGTTAAAACGGTGTTTCCACATGGAGCAGTGGAAATTTTTGATAAATCACCTGATGAGTCGTTCAAAGTAAATGGACAGAGGTTGAAACCATACTTTGGTGAATGTGTGAATCGCGAAGCGGAATCCGCGGTTCTTGGTACTACCGATTGAAATTCGAAGAAAATGTCAAGCTAGTGACATTTAAAACAAGCGCTTCGTGGGAGGCAACCCATGCATTTTGGAGTATTATTTGTTTTGAAAAAGCACTATAAAAAAAAAAAAAAGTGAGAAAGAAAAGGAAAGGAGATGGAAAATATGTGTGTTTGAAAATGGGTGTCTGGCACAAAATAAGGACTCAGGGCGACCGCGGGCACGTAATTTCTACAACTGGGGCACGAATATTCATCAACATGGAGCACGTACATTCAACCTGCCTGGGGCACGTAATTTCTACAACTGGGGCACGAATATTCATCAACATGGAGCACGTACATTCAACCTGCCTGGGGCACGTAATTTCTACAACTGGGGCACGTACTTTCTACAACATGGAGCACGCACGCTCTAAAACTCTGCCGAACGAACTTAAAAACAAGGCATGCAGTGGTTGAATATTTAGGCAGTTCTTATAGGTTTATAAAACCTCCGAATCCACTTACTTCTCCCTACTCAACCCCATAAATCTCATCCCATTTTCAACCCCAAATTCATATATACTAATCCCACATCCATATCCCTATATCAAACCATAACCCACTATCCCCACAATTACACACCCAATTATACATACATCCACATATATCCAATTTACTCATTCTCTAGCATCTCATAATACCTAAACAATTGAAAAACAAGGATTGGATAAGGATTTCAAGGGTTTATCTTGTTGTGGGTTGTAAGCAATTGCTTGGTTTAATTTCGTTGGATATTGTGTGATTGGTTAATAAGGAGACTTGCACATAAGGTGTTTGTTAATTTGTCTGTGAGAATTATGGCTCCAAAAAGAACAAGAATTGTGGGTAGTAGTAGTGCTCAACCGAATATTGATGAGGCACTTGATGAATCGCGATTTGTTTCATTAATTGCTCACAATGAGTATAATCGATTGCGGACTAGGGCGGTGGCTAAAGAACGAGGATTCAAGCCTTCCGCCACCGATGGCGAATTGCTTGGCATGATTAATGTTAGGGGATGGAGTGTGTTGTGTGACACTCCTTTGGAAGTTCCCCTAGGTGTTGTCCGAGAATTCTATGCAAATGCCAAGGAATCGGCTAATGGTTATTCATGGGTACGTGGTGTAACGGTAGATTACCGGCGTGCAACCATTTCGAACGTGTTAAGGCTTCCACCTCAACCTCGGGGGGCCGAGGATTGGACGATCAAGTCACGCGCAGAAGTGGATTTAGATAAACTTGTGGTTGATTTGTGTGCGCCAGGCACTGAGTGGAGGTATAAGCCGGGATCTAATGAGCATTTAAACTTCCCTGCTTCTGCCCTGAATAGGTATGCTCGCGCATGGAACATGTTCATATGTGCACGATTGATGCCTTCTTCGCACGCTCATGACGTTACAGTGGAGAGAGCCATTTTGTTATATGGAATTTTGGGAGGCCATTACATTGATCCAGCATATCTGATTTATCAGGGTATGTGCCGTTTTATGACTAGCCGCACTACAGGAGCTATTCCCCATGCTTATCTTATCACCCGGTTGTGTATGAATGCCGGTGTTAATTGGGGTGCCGAGGAACAGCTTCAGCAGCAGAGTGCCGACATTGATAGTGCTATAATTGCTCGTTTGGAGGATTGGCCGGGCGGCGTCCCTCACCCACGAGGTCATGGGTTCATTGTAGGTGGGGTGGAGAGAATTGTGCCACCTCCGCAGAGAGTTAGAGCAGATCGGGCTGAGAGAGGCGCAGGTCGCCAGGGTCCACAGGCAGGATTCAGTGATACCCAGTATAGGCGGTTGCTTCGGCGTATGGACGCCATGCATGATATAAATCGCCGTTTTGCACAGGATAAGACAGTGTCACTTGATAGAGTTTTTTAGCGAGATGGCATTCAGGTGGAATGGCCGGTTTATGGCACTCATCAGCCCTATCCTCCTCCAGATACTCCACCAGATTCACAGCCCGAAGAGGGTGACGACTCAGACGATTAGGGGCGTTTTCTTCCCTTTTCCCTTTACTTTCAATGAGGACATTGAATTGTTCAAGTTTGGGGGTGTGGGGTTAAGGTCATATTTGCATCTAGCTAGTACATTCATGTCATGTAGTTTTAAGTCGCACGACATGTAGATTAATTTAATTGTTATGTTCATATAATTGCATATCATAACATTCCATGATCCCTTAGCATTAACATGTTCGAATTAGTAGTCTTTGAAGAGAGTGTGATAATGAAAACAGGAATTCAATTTCATGCTCAGTTGAAATAGGCTATACTAGTGCAGTAGCTAAAATATTTTTACACCATTCATAGTTACTCAATGCTTTTGGATTTTGTTCTAGGATTACATGCTTATGGGGGAATAGTCGCTTGTTTAACGATAGAATTTTACCTATTCTCTTTATGACTCTAGGGCAGTAAAGTATAAGTTTGGGGGAAGCATTGGGTATGCGTGCTAAAAAAAAAAAAAAAAAAAAAAGAAGAAATATAATAATGATAAGTAATGGCTAGGTGTCAATTGGCTAGTAGCCAGCTCATATTTATATGAGTAGTCTAGGGGTGGAATGAGATGGAGCGAAACGCACTCATTCCCATTCTCAAAAGATAAGAAAAAAAAAGTTGAATGTGTATAAGGCATAATTGACCACGGTTGGGCTCATTGGTACTCGAGCAAGTAAGTTCTAGGGGACTTTGTGCCTAGTGACCTAAGGCTTTTATAGTCTGGGATCCGCTAACCTAAAGCTCGTTACAAGGGTGCTAGTGCATAAGTCTTTAGGGACCTCAACCATTGCACGGTCAAATAAGCGTATTTAGAGGTTTAGAACATAATAAATTCATTGTGACCTTGATCGAATATGGAGCTGTTCTAGGTTGTCGAGAGTATAGACTCTATTCTGTTTTTAAACTCGTAAATTTCCCTTAAAAGCATGTTTTGTCTTGTTCGGATCCATTAGTGAGTATTCTTTTGAAGCTAGCACACAATCACGCTTTGCACTTGTTTATACCTATGTATATATTGGAATGTAATCGGTTCTTGTCATTAGTTGTTGCATTCTTGGAGGGGATTGTTGAAACGAATGTTGTGTTGCGAGGGGATATTGCATTTCATGCATCATGCATTTAGTAGTTAGGTTATTGAGTTCATATCATTCATGCATTTCCCATGTGTTAAGTGGTTGCATTTTTCTTTGCTTGAGGACAAGCAATGATTCAAGTTTGGGGGTTTGTTAAGTGGATTTTATATCCACTTTTAAGGCTTCTAAATGGCTAGAATCGTTGTTCGTTCTCAAGTTTACAAGCATCATTTGATGTGTTTTGGTTTAGTTTTGTAGGTTGCATGGAATAACACAAAAGGTCGAGAGTCGGTGGATTTGGTGCAAAGATCGTGCTATGTTGGTGATCTTGGAATTGCTTGTTTGCATCGTCTCGGAAGAGTTGTGGTGTTGTTGCACCATCTTGGAAGGCTAGAGAATGCAAGGGATGAAATGCTATTAAAGTGCAAGAAGGTGCAAAGGAAAGAGCAAGCCAAAAATCAGAAAATAAGCCAAGGCAGAAAATTTCCAGCAATTTTGAGCTCCGGGCGGCCGCTCGGGATTCCAGGCTGCAGCCTGGAAGCCAAAAATTCTGCTCAACGAATTGTTTTGCTGTTGGGCCATTTTCAGCATATGGGCTTTTTCTAGGGTTGTATAAAAACGAACTTACATCACTTGTAAACCTAACTAGCAGCTGGGGAACATCTTGGAAGGAGGCAAGAGGAAGAACACATCAAATCCTAGGTGATAGCAAGGAAGAATCACTCAAGTTCAAACCCATTTCCAGGATTTCTCTACTTCAATTTTCAGTTTTTCTCAACTCTTAACTTGTTTATTAGTGATTTCTTTTCTAGTACTTTTGTCTAATTCAATTTTAATTATTAATCTTAATTTTCATTTTGTTTAATTATGTTATCCATAGAACCCATGAAGGTGTTAAGTTTAATTATGAACTAAACACTTTCATGGGGTTCTAATGTAGTGAATTGTGGATTTTTATGGTTGGCTTGATAGATTATTTGAGTTTGTGATTTTCTTATAAGAATGCCTAATGTGGTTGTGTTAATTGCATATAGATGAGTAGCTAACATCTATTTTGTCAAATCTCTAATGAATGCGAAAGTGGATTTAGAGATTAGGACTCACCATGCTAGCATAGGTTTCGTCGGCTTCTCCGCGTGTTGGAATATAGTTTCGATAGAACATTATTCCCCTATGTAGTTAATTGCGGAACTTGTTTTGTAAATCGATTGTATCACCCATTCACATAGACATATAGTGTTTGGATATAATTGATGCCCTTATAACTTCTATCTCTTTTGTGGATGTTTATTTGGATTGGTATGAGTTAATTGAAAGATGGCTCATATTAGCTAAGTGTTCCCGCTAGCTTCTTTAACAATTGCAACTTATTGAATCTTGATAGTAAACCAAGATGAAGCATTCATGAACTTAGAACCCCATGCCCTTATCATATTATTTTAAAAACACGTTAGTTGATATTTCATTAGTTAATTGTTAATTCAAACAAACCGAACTTTATCACTCGTTCAAGCTTCTATAATTAGCCGAACATTGTTGAATAGACACTTATACTTAAATCACCGAGTCTTCGTGGGAACGATCCTTATTTCCCTTTATTGCTTTTGGACTGCGTATACTTGCGTAGTGATTTTAGCGAACACCTATATTCATTAAAACAAGTCTACCAAAATCGAAATTACTTCCATAGAGAGGAGAATACCCGATTTGAAGACTTTCAGTAGGAATGGCATCCCAGTTGGTGAATTTCTTGCCAAAAGCTATTGTGATGCAATCAAAGAAGAAACTCCATTCCTTCCTGAACCATAGCCTTTTTACATGACCAAGCTTGTCTAAAGAACCAGAAAGCCTCAGCTGCTGCAACATCTCCTTCAATTGATTCTCACCAGCAACAGTGTATGAAGTGTGAGTGTCGAAACCCATAGTATCTCTAACAGTTTCAGGAGTAATCACATACTCTGTCTCCTCATAAGTGAAAACAATTGATGGATTCCCATTCTCTCCTCCATTGTCATACACAGAGTTATTCCAGAAGGTAGTAATCTGCGTGGCAAAAAGCATTTGTGGTTCGACTAGAGCTGTTCCAATCTCTGAATCTCCCAAAAAGTTTTGAATCAAATGAAACGCCTCTGGAACTTTTTCATTGTTCAATGGGGCTGCATAATTGTTGGGAACAAACAATAATCCTTGGGCAGTAAAAGCTTTAGTGGCCATTAGAATCGATTTAAGAAGAAAATATGAGTGAAAAAGATATGTAGCAAAGGTGTTTGTGAAAATGTGCAAATGAGATAGCAAGTAACTGTGAGTGGATTATGTGCAGAGAAAATAACCGTGTAAGTAAAAATGATTAGTGTTGTAATGAAAAAGTAAAACCCAATCGTTTTAACATTAATACACTCAACCAATTAATCAATTAATGTGCAAGTGAGACATATTAGTGGGTGAGTGGGACACGTGGCACATATATAATGGAACAACTATGCACGTTCAGTAACTATAGCAATAATTACTGCTAATTTCTCTCCCATTACCAACACACTTTACCACTCCAACACTCATTAACAGTTGGCAATAATTTATTTCATTTTTCAAAAACTCTTTTTACCCCAAGTATGTAAATTGTCTGAAATAAATTACCTTAGAGTATTAGACAAAATTCGTCAGCATTTGTCAATTCTCCAACTGCATTACCGTAATCCTTTCAAAACTGCACAGGTGTGAATATATGTGTGTGTATAGCAGAGTTTACCAATTCAAATTTTAGAGCATCTAATTTTTTTATAAAATCCATAAAGTAAATCAGTAAACACTGGATGCACAAACTCTCATAGTAAACACTGAATGTATGATGAATGCTAAACTCTGTAATAAACGATTTATATACAGTAATATTTAATTAATTTATACTTCCCGTCTAAATTTTTTTTTCTTTCTTTCTCCAGTAATCAGAGGTTGGAACTAGTCACCAAAAATCCTATAATTTTAGCCCTTATCATTTTGATAAGTTCCTGGATCTTCCTAGTCTTTGACTAGTCACCAAAAATACACTTGCAGAATTAACCTTAACCCATTTCAAATTGGGCTTAAGTTCATAGTAGTTATGATAAATAGCATGATAATCCCTGCAAGTATAAATAGAATGCCAAGTACTTCCACAATGTTTGCATAAAGTCTGTGGTCTAGTTCTAACATTGTCTTTCTTTACTTCAGACTTTGAAGGTAAAGAATTAATGTTTTTGTTCTTCCTGCAGAAACTAGCAAGATGGTTAGTGCTACCACAGTTATGACATGTCTTTCTTGGAGCAAAAGTAGCAAGCATTGGATAATTACCTTGAGTAATGCCTACTTTACCATTTCTATTCTTCCTAGACACTTTCTGTTTCTTGACAGATTTTAACTTCTTAAGCTTATGCTTGAGTTGTTTATCTGTCATTGAACCAATATTAACCTGTTTAACACTAGTTTTTACTGGTTCTTTCTTAACAACTTCTTTTTCAGCTTCAGACTTAGGTTCATTTATTCCATGAACAAATTTTGTAGATGGAAGATGTGTTCTAATTTTGACTTTGTTTTGAAACCTAAGTTCATCTCCCTCACAGTAACCTAAACCAACTGTGTCTGACTGAAAAACCTCTTGAGTGTCTTTTCCAGAATGAGTCCAAGTTTTAATTATGTGATTTGCCTTCTCCAATTCAGATTCAAGTTGCTTATATTTTCCTAGCAAATCCTGTTCTAGATAAACAGCATCATCTCTTTCTTTCTGAACTTGTTGCATGTTTTAAAGTTTTTCTTCAACAATTTTATTTCTCACTTTAAGTTCAGAATTTTCAGATTTGATTCTCTCATTCTCTAAAGTCTGATCCCTATAACTGATATGCAAAGCCTTAAGATAAATTCTTAATTCAGTTATATCATCAGTATTATAAGCATAGGTAGTTAGAGGTACCTTGTTTTCAGAATCTTCAGATTCATTCTCAATAGAAGCCATGAGAGCATAGTTAACATCTTCATCTGAGTTTGAAGTGTCTGCCCAGTCTCTGCCTTTTGTGAAGAGTGCTTTTTCAGTTTTACCCTTCTTGCACTCAGGAGCATAGTGACCCATCTCCTTACACTTATAGCATTGAATCTCAGACTTGTCCTTCTTCCAGACTTGGTATCCTTTCTCTCAGACTTTCTGAAAATTTTTCTGTCAGACTTTGGATCTTACTTAGAAAACCTTTTGCCCTTCTTGAAGTTCTTGAAACCCATCTTCTTGAAGGTCTTCACCATCAAAGCAGCCATTTGCAACATTTCTTCTTCATCATCCTCAGGGTCAGATGATTCATCAGTGTTTGAATCAACATCAGAGTTTGATGACTCACTTTCAGAATGTATGACTAAAGCCTTTCCCTTAGCTTTCTTCCTTGATGCTTCCTTCTTCAAGGGTTTTTCTTCAACCTTAAGAGTAACAGACTTTGTCTTCTTACTTGATCTCCTGTTTCTCTGCTCCAATTCCAATTCATGAGTTTTGAGCAGCCCATAAATTTCATCAATCTCAGTATCAACAAGATCATAATTATCTCTTATGGTGGTTGTCTTCACATCCCACTTTTCAGGTAAGGCAAGAAGAAATTTGAGATTTGAGCCTTCTAGATCATATTCTTTATTAACCAATGACAAATCATTGAGCAGATTACAGAATCTGTCAAATGTTTCTGTCATGGTTTCTTCAGATTTGGCCTCAAAGTGCTCATACTCCTGTGTGAGTATGTTCCTTCTATTCTTCTTGATAGCAGCAGTTCCTTAACATCTAACCTCAAGAGCATCCCAAATTTCTTTGGTAGTAGTGCAGTTAATCACTTTATTAGACATAACATTGTCTAAAGCACTATGAAGTAGATGCCTAACTTTTGCATCCTTAGCAATATATGAAAGATCTTCAGGAGTTAGATCTTTCTTTTCCTTTGGAACTGTTTTAGCTTCTTGACCAGCAGTAGCAACAGATAGCTTTGTAGGTTTATGAGGACCTTCATAAATTCTGTCAAGATATTCTGGATCTGTAGCCTCTAAAAACATGGTCATCTTCACCTTCCAGATTGAATACTCTGCTGGCCTGAGAATAGGAACCCTGATTGTCTCATAACGACTCACAGTAGTAGGTTGAGCCTTCTCAGAACTTGAACCTGTTGGAGGAGGTATCTCTGCCATTGATTATAGCTTTGTGTGTGTGGATCTTAAACTATATAGAGTAACATATTTGCTCTGATACCAATTGTTAGGTCGAATACACAATTATAATCAAGATCGTATGAGAGATTAACAATAAAATACGCGTTTAAACAATTAAAAATTGTTTCGAATTAATAACTCCTCTCTCGGTGATGTAGAATATCACAGAGAGCTGCTTAGGTTACAATGAATAATGTTTTTCAATAATCGATACCCTTCTAGGGTTAACCTAACTGTATTTATAAGATATACAGCTGCTATACAATCGATAATTGATACTCCTATAAATTAGCTATACAATTGATATCAATTACGATTGCTACTCGTCTCCTTAGTCAACTCAATCTCTTTGACAGCTATCCAATCATCAAAGATATTGCTTCCTTAAATAATCTTCAATCACTGTTGACCAGTAGACGCTGCCTCCAGACAGAGTTTAACAAACTCTGTCGAGCTTCCATCTGTCAGTGTTTAACTAAAATCTGACTGCTTCCAGCTAAACTCTGATTTATCACTGTAACACTTAAACACTTATTAATATTCACATCAATTATTTCTAACACTTAGAACTGCTCCCTCTATGTATAACATTTATTCTGAGAGTCTTGTTCTGTTTCTTCACTTGCTGGATGTTCTGAAGGTAATTCCGACCCTTCTCCCCCTTTGTTGAAGGATAAAGAAAGAGACTGTTTGAGATTGAAGGAAAAGTCTGAAACGTCCCTTCATGCTTACTTCTCCCCCTTTTTTGTTATCAGCAAGATCAGAGTAGTAGTAACTAGATTGAGAACCAGAGGGATGAGAAACTTGAATTGGCATGAAAATTCTCTCTCTTAATCTCTCTGTTTTTGCATCAGGATCTCATCCTGGCTCACTTCTCACAACTCACCTTCCCTTCCTAAAGGGGTACTCAACCTCTCCTTTTGCTCTCCTAGAAGAAATAGGAGACCACTCTTACACATACCTCACCTTTTGCCTTGAAGCAACCAGGCCTCTCTTGTTTTTCACTCCCTTCCCTCAGTCCTAGAAACCATGAAATTTCACAAAGATTGAAGAGAAATTGTTGTTTTAAACAGAGATAAGGTTCAGTAAACTACCTTTAGAAAAAGCTTAGTGAACTGAGTGTTGGCTTCTGCATGAATTAAAATGAAGAATCAAGAGTGTTTGGAGTTGTATTGAAGTGCTTCAGTTTCCAAAATAGGTATCCATGAATGGGGCTGAATCCTCTCATTTATAGAGGATTCATCAACCTGAATTTGAGAAATAGTTAAGAGTAACTTGTGTGTGCTCCCCCTGTGTCAATGCAACTTGTACTAACTCCTGGCTAGATGACAAGTGTTATAGGTTGCACAATTGTGTCCCTTACCCTCACTGAATGTGTTCCTGGTTGGGAAAACTAGAAATGTGGATGTCCTTATTAATCACTATGCCTTTTTGGGAAGACATAGGATGGCCAGGCTGGTTTTACACACCCTTACCTTCCTTGTTCTTGTGGTTTCTTGATGTTCACCACTTCCATCACCCTCACTTTCCTCCTGAACACTCCCCTCAAGTTAAGATTTGCAAGGATTGTCAACTATAGTTTGTTGAGAAACTGTAGAGGGGGTTTCAAAGATGGAACATTGTGAATATATGGTGTGCTGATTGGGTAGAAAATCTGGGGGACATTCCAGCACTTCTCATTTTAGCAAATTAAGGCAAAGATTTTAGGACAATAAAGAGAAATGCTGATTAAAAGGAACTCAATACCTTAGCTAAGTGTACTGCTGTAAGAGCCTTCTCCACATGAAGGTTTATTTTCTTAAGGAATGCAGAACACCACTTCCCTTGATTGATCGAATTGACATTGTGCCAGTAGCTGTACTTAGGAAAGAAACAAGTTGCAGAGATAGTTATGAATATTCATTTGAGTATCTGCAAGAGTGTTGTACTTAATCCTAGTGCCATAGTTAGTCAATTTGAAGCATGAGTTCAATCAGCAAAAATAAATACTTATTCATGTGTTTAGATTTAACTAATAGGTCCTGTTAAAACAGAGTATAGACCAGTTATTTCTAATTAAGCTCTAATTCTAAGTGTGTTACACATGGCACATGAAGGAATTATAGAACCTGGTTGATGCAATGACCAAGTTTGCTGAGTGAACACCATCACTTTATCATCATCATCCTCTGTTGTCAGTTTGAGTCATTTAGAGTACTGCAGATTGGACACAAACCTATGCAACTGTGTAGCTTTTAAAGCTCACTTTGAGGGTTAGATGGTAACGTGAACTTAGAATTAAAACATCATGAATAATGTCTAAGTTACCATATCTATTCAGTTTGATTCAGAAGAATTCAAAACATCGTGATTAGATTAAAGATAGCTGAAAGAAATGTGTGCTAGACCACAAAAAGATCAGAAATACGCGTAAGTTGAATTAAGAAAACTAATTCGCAGAGATTAGGTTATTAAGACAACTTAGGTGATTCAAGCACAATCCAACTCAATCTTGTCTAAGCATTCTATGAAAGTCGACACATAATCTAATCAACTCGTTCTAACGAGACATGCAAGTAGATCATAACCATAGAATTAACAAGATAAAGGTAGATGGAAACTTCATTTCATTAAAATAAAAAGAAATTACAGGAATGGTCAGAAAGACCATTGATATAAAAACAAACTTAAACAAAAACTTAAACTAAACCCCCCACCTACACCATCTAGGCGGCCTTGGATGGGTCCTCAACGGAGTCCTCTCGGTTGCGTGCCCGGAGAACCTCCAACGCTGCATGCATGGCAGCGAGGTTCTTCTCCTCCTCGGCCAGGAGTTCGTCTATCTTCTCCTGGAGCGCCATCACCTTCTCATAGAAGGGCATGGCCTCAAACTCTTTGACATAAACCTTGAGAATGCTCTTAGTCATTTTGGTTGAAGAGAAGGAAGAAGAGGGTTTTGTTTAAGAGTGAGTCTAAATGATGTCTACCCCTTCCTATTTATAAGCCCAGAAGTCCTAAAGACACGACTTAATAGCTAGGAAATAAACGGGTGCAAGGTTAAGCAAAGGTCACACCTCTTTAATACACACTAACACATGCAAAAGAGATTACACGGTGTCCTAGACTAATCATGACAGATCATTTAGAAACGATAAAAAGTAAAATATTATGTGTGCTATTTGTTCCAAAATCATTTAAGTCTGACAGCTTGAGTCTAATCAACTCGAGACAGATAATTTTAGAGAACAGAGCACACAAAGCATTCGAGTATTCTGGACATGGAATAAAGCATTTAAATAATATCAACAATTAATTAAACTATTCGACATCTCAAATATCGACCATTCGACTTGTCTGAACATTTACTTATTCGATATCTCTCATCATTTGACTAGTTGATATCTCTAGTTAGAAGACTAGTTCGATATCTCTGGAAAACTAGTTGATCGATATCTCAAGCATAATATCCATTCGACAACTCAAGAAGTACACATATTCATTCGATATCTCTAGGAAATTAAGTGTTCGATATCTCCAGAATAATCATGCAAATAGTCAAATAAAACAAATAAAATCCAGAGAACAAAATTCACCGGCTGCAACAAATTGAACAGATATTAAAGATTATAAAAGTTCAACATACCATGCTCATTTACCAACCTTGAGAAGGTTGCTTCATCCAGAGCTTTAGTAAATATATCTGCTAACTGTTTCTCACTTGGAACAAAATGAAGTTCCACAGTACCTTCCATCACATGTTCTCTGATGAAATGGTATCTGATGTCTATGTGCTTAGTTCTTCAGTGCTGCACTGGATTCTCAGAAATTGCAATTGCACTAGTGTTGTCACAGAAAATTGGAATCTTCTCAACCTTAACTCCATAGTCAAGCAGTTGATTTCTCATCCATAGAATCTGTGCGCAACAACTCCATGCTGCATATACTCAGCTTTTACTGTTGAGGTTGAAACTGAATTCTGCTTCTTACTGAACCAAGAGACCAGCTTGTTTCCTAAAAATTGACAGGTGCCTGTGGTACTCTTCCTGTCCAACTTACATCCTGCATAGTCTGCATCTGAATAGCATATTAGATTAAAACTAGAATCTCTAGGGTACCAAATACCAAGGTTTGGTGTCCCCTTGAGATACCTAAAATCCTTTTAATAGCTACTAAATGAGATTCCCTAGAATCAGCTTGGAATCTAGCACATAAACATGTAGCAAACATAATATCAGGTCTACTAGCAGTTAAATATAAGAGAGATCCAACCATGCCTCTATAGCTTGAAATGTCCACCTTCTTTTCCTTAGTATTCAGTTCAAGCTTAGTGGCAGTGGCCATGGGTGTTTTTGGAGAAGAGCAGTCTCCTAAGTCAAACCTCTTTAATAGATCAATAACATATTTTGTTTGACTTATAAAAATTCCCTCATTTACTTGTTTAACTTGTAAACCAAGAAAATAAGTTAATTCACCCATCATACTCATTTCATATTTACTTTGCATAAGTTTGGTAAACCTTTTGCAAAGCTTCTCATCTGTAGACCAAAATTTTATATCATCTACATAAATTTGGACAAGTATCATAAAGCCATTGACAGCTCTATAAAAGAAAGTCTTATCTACAGTACCTCTGGTGAAGTGATTCTCAATGAGGAACTGTGAAAGAGTGTCATACCAGGCTCTAGGTGCTTGCTTCAGGCCATAGAGTGTTTTGAGCAAATAGTAAACATATTCTGGGAAGTCTGGATCTTCAAAACCAGGAGGTTAACTCACATACACCTCCTCCTCCTCCAGAATACCATTTAGAAATGCACTCTTGGCATCCATTTGATAGACCTTGAAATTGGCATGAGCTGCATAGGCTAGGAAGATTCTGATTGCTTCTAACCTTGCCACTAGTGCAAAGGTTTCTTCAAAGTCAATTTCATCTTCTTGACAGTAGCCTTTGGCAACTAGTCTTGCTTATTCCTTGTCACTATACCATTTTCATCCATCTTGTTCTTGAATGCCCACTTAGTGTCAATCACTGATTTGTCCTTTGGCTTGGGTACAAGTTTCCATACTTTATTTCTTTCAAACTGGTTTAGCTCCTCTTGCATTGCTAAAACCCAGTCTGGATCTAGAAGAGCATCTTCGACCTTCTTAGGTTCCTCTTTAGAAAGAAAGCTACTGAACAAGCATTCTTCTCGAGTTGCTCTCCTAGTTTGGACTTTTGCATTGGAGTCACCAATTATCAGCTCAAACTGGTGATCCTTAGTCCATTTCCGTTGTGGTGGCAAGCTTGACCTTGATGAAGTTGCTTCATTCTATTGATGTTGACCATTTTGATTCGTTGTTGAGTGTTGACTGTGAGAGACTCCCCCTGAGTGTATGGACCTCGTGTTGAGTGGAGTTCTAACAGAGTTGTCAACAGATATTTCTCTTTAATTCTCAACTGTTGCCTCAACATGATCTTCATCATATGGTGCAAGTTGCTCTTCTACAGTTAGTCCATTCTGAACTTCACTTGATGGTCCATGTCTGTTCTCTACACCCATCGTTATCCTTTCTTCATCATCATCTTCACTTGCTTCACTATATGTCTCATTCTCGAATGATAGTGACTCATGAAAACCTTCATCTACAAGACCGGATATTTTCTTTTCGTCGAAGACAATATGTATGGATTCCATAATAATGTTAAGTCTTAGGTTGTAGATTCTGTAAAATTTTCCAGCCGAGTATCCAACAAAAATAGCTTCATCTGCCTTTGAGTCAAATTTCCCAAGGTTCTCACCATTGTTCTTCAATACGAAACATTTGCATCCAAAGACATGTAGAAAGTTAATTGTTGGCTTCTTGCCTTTGAATAGTTGGTAAGGTGTCATGCCTTTTGCTTGGTTGATCAAGGATATGTTCTGAGTGTAGCATGCAGTATTAACAGCTTCAGCCCAGAAATATGTTGGCAACTTTGATTCTTCAAGCATAGTCCTTGCAGCTTCAATAAGAGTTCTGTTCTTTCTCTCCACCACACCATTTTGTTGAGGTGTTCTTGATGCAGAGAATTCTTGAGTAATTCCTTCTTCCTCATAGAACTTTCTTACCACAAAATTCTTGAACTCAGTTCCATTGTCGCTTCTAATCCTTCTTATTTTGAAGATTGGATTGTTGTTGATTGTCTTGACATGCTTGATTATGACTTCACCTGCCTCATCTTTCGAACGTAGAAAGACGGTCCAAGTGTACTTGGAGAAATCATCAACAATTACATGACAGTATTTCTTGTTGGCTATCGACAATACATTGACTGGTCCAAATAGATCCATGTGCAAAAGCTGTAAGGGTTGATCGATTGAAAACATTGACTTAGATTTGAAAGAGGTTCTCCTTTGCTTCCCTTTCTGGCAAGCATCACATAATCCATCCTTGGAGAACTCCAATTTTGGAAGGCCTTTGACCAAATCCTTCTTGACCAATTCATCCATGGCTCTAAAATTCAAGTGTGACAGTCTCTTGTGCCAAAGCCATCCTTCATCCATGCTTGCCTTGCTGAAGAGGCATGTAGCAGAGTTGGCACTTATTGAGTTGAAGTCAGTAATGTACACATTTCCTTTTCTATTTCCTGTCATCACTACCTTATTGTCGTTCTTCTTGAAAACAACAGAAGCTTCAGATGTGAACGATACATTTTGATTTACATTTTGATTTTTATCACATAGTTGACCGATACTCAGCAAGTTGTGCTTGAGTCCATCAACCAGTGCTACTTCTTCAATGACAACATTTCCTTGTGAAATCAAGTCATATCCTCTAGTATATCCTTTGTTGTTGTCTCCAAAGATAATGCTAGGGTCAGCTCTCTCCTCGAACTTAGTGAGCAGGGTAGAATCTCCAGTCATGTGCCTAGAACAACCATTATCCAGGTACCAAAGATTATTTCTGTCTCCCTGCACACATCAAAATCAAATCAAGTTGATTTTGGTACCCAAGTTTCCTTGGGTCCTGCCTTGTTAGCATTTCTCCTATTTTTCAAACCCTTACCATCCAAGGGTTCTGATTGAGTTAAATCAATCTTAACTCTTGGTGTAGGTCTCTGAAAAACAAGTTGTCTCACATGCTCATATGCATTAAAGCTAGATGTACAATTTGGCATAGTCTGTGCAAACATATTATTCATCATCCATGGCAACTGAGGCAAATTAAAGACATTGTTATATGGATTATGCATGAATTGTATGTTAGCATACTGACTAGATGCATGAGCAGGTTGAACACATATGTTAGGCACAACATTCATAGCAGGCATAGGTACTGATTTAGACATGTTAGGCACAGAAGCATTCTTAACAAATTTACAGTTGGCAGTTAAATGATTAACACTACCACAGTACACACATTCCTTTCGAGGAGCATATTTATCAGGTGTGTAATTACTATGTTTGTTAATTCCTACCTTGCCATTCCTATTCTTCTTATTAGCCTTAGCCTTAGGTTCAGTCTTTTCTAACTTATCCTTCAATTTCTTGATGGATGAGTGACCTGTATTTTCTTGTTCAACTAACTTGGTTTTGCTACACTCTCCGAACATAAAGTTTTTGCTGACAGAGCCATACTTCTTATGGAATTTCATCAAGGTTGCATTACTAACGGGTCTCAACTCCTTTGGACAATCATCATCCAATGAGTCACTGTCCGATGCAACCTCCTCATCAACTTCCAACTTTGCTTCTGCTATTTTGCAGAAAGAATCAATTCCTTGCCTATTGCCAATTTCTTCAGTTTTAGCCTTTGATCCTCTCCACTTAGCAATTAAATCATGTTCCTTTTTCAACTGTTCCTTTAAAAAATCTGCTCTATCTAAGGCCTCAAGTAATTTATCTTTTGCATCCTGGTAAT
Source organism: Saposhnikovia divaricata (assembly GCA_036435485.1). Lineage (NCBI taxonomy): Eukaryota > Viridiplantae > Streptophyta > Magnoliopsida > Apiales > Apiaceae > Saposhnikovia > Saposhnikovia divaricata. The sequence goes on from JAZHRN010000131.1 coordinate 23,459,525, forward strand.
CTCTTCTCATTGTTTCAAAATCAATTAATTGAGTCTCTAACAGAGTATTCCTATCACCTAACCTAGCATTCAGATCCTTAATCTTGCTATTTTCTTTGTTAAGTGATTTCAATGTAACATGCATGTTGTACAATTCATTAGACATTTCATTAACAACATTAGCACATTCATCTTTGGAAAGCTCAATTAGATTTGTAGAGTATACCTGGTTGCTTGCAGAACTAGCTTCTTCATCGTTCCCGTTTGCCATGAGTGCAAGGTTGACAAACTCTTCCTCTGCATATGAGTTTCCTCCAGCTGCCCAATCATCATCTCTTAATACGAATGCTCTCTCCTGAAGATCAAAATACTTCTTCTTGTAGTCAGCAGTCTCAGAATGTTTCTTTTCATTCTCAACTTTGGATTTTCTGCATTCATTGGCAAAGTGGCCAGTAATTCCACAGCTATAGCACTTGATCTTTGACCTTTCAACCATGCCCTTGTTAGGTTGATAGCTTTTCTTGAATTGCCCGGCTCCTACTGGATTCTTTTTGAATCTCAACTTTGAAAATCTCTTTGACAAAAATGCCAAGTATTCATCTAGATCTTCTGATTCATCCTCACTCAGTGCATCAAGTTCTTCCATCATCTTGCTTTTGCCTTTGCTAGTTCCAGCTCCATTTTCACAAGTTCTTTGACTTTTTCTTATTCTCTCTGACTTGCTCAGTCCCTTCACAGAGTGTTCGAACAGTGTCCCACACTTGCTTGGCAGTGGTGCAGTTGATGACACTATCAAACATGTCTTGATCAATACCATTGAACAGTATATTCATGGTCTTCTTGTCCTTCTGGACCTCCTCTTTGTCTCCATCTGTGAATTCTGCTGGCAGTTTGGGGATAGGCCTTCCGGCAGCTCCAGTTTCAGCTGTTTCTCCAACTGCAGTGTTAGCCTTCATAGGTATATGGGGACCTTTCTTTATGCAGTTTACATAACCTTCACTGATGGATAAGAGATGTAAATGCATCTTTACTTTCCAGTGAAAGTAATTATCTTTATCGAGGATTGGTATTTTCACGCATGTATCCTTCAATCCTATTGTGGTGATCTTTAGACTTCTTGTATGCTAGAAGCTTGCTTTGATACCAATTGTTATTTCCCAGTTATGCACCACTAGATTGTAGAAGGGGGGGGTTGAATACAATCTCAACTAAATTCTTTCGAACTGATGAGGTTTAAAACAAATTGTTATATGAACAGAAAGGAAAACAAGATAAACAAATTATCTAACACTCATACAACACGAGATATAAAAAATCTCAGGTGGGTTAGTTTGATTGCTTAGTCCACCTGATGGTTGTATTTGAAGATAATTCTCTGCGTGCGAATACACAGCTGCGGGTTACAATATTTTAGTGTTTACAAGAAAACCTAAGCTATCAGCCTTGTGATCATTGTTTTCTTCTCTCTTCACTAAAACTATTGCTGCTCATACATATTATTAAAACTATATGAAGACAAGTAAAAGTTACATGAAATGTGATGATACATTTCTGGTATAACTTGTCATACACACATACTCGAAGTGGTAGCCATTTTTGGAATTATCTTAAAAGTCTTCTTTTCTTGATTTGGACAATCCCAGCATGCTTCAAGACAGTGTATGTTTCTTTCTTCAAAAGTTACTAAGTTCTTGAGATGACTTAGCTTCCAAGCCCACGTGATGCTTTATGCAAAAGATCTTTTTGCTTTGGATCTTTGTCTCTGAAAGTAGCTTTAATCAAAAAGATAATCTTTTTGAAAGTCAATAAGCTTTTCTACTTATTGAGCTGTGCTTGAACTTCCCAGATATAACGGTTGATACTTATGCATTTATCAAGATATCCTTTGAATCTTTCAATAGAAGTGTAATCATGTTGGAGGTTGCTTCCACTCTTATTGTTGCCCTTGAAGTCGTATAAATAGTGACTGATTTCACCTTTCACTTGGAAGAGTTTAAGCCTTCAAATATCTACAATTTGACTCCCTACTCATAACATCCTCTGTGTAATTGGCCACTATCTATAAGTCACGGGTTGCAAAGTAACTCTAGGTCTAATCTCCATTCGATGTGTTCCTTTAGAAAACTCTTGTATTATTATGAAAACAGGTTGAGTTCTCGAACATATGAATCTTGAGTTCTCGAATGATGACTTCTCGAGCAGTTCCTTTAAGTGAGTTCTCTAATAACTTCTTGAACAGTTCCTTTAAGTGAGTTCTCGAATGACTTCTCGAATAGTCTTTTGAGAGGACTTCTCGATTAGTGCATGTTGCAGACTTCTCGAACAGAGCAATCTGACTTCTCGAACAAGGACTTCTCGAATAGACCCTTTTTGTAGAGTTCTCAAATGACTTCTTGAACTCTTCTTTTCTTTATTTCTCGAACTTACTTGCATGGTTACAGCAAACTCTCTTTTGACTACTGATATCTGAATTTAGCATCCTAAGGCTTGTTACAGAAATAATTCCTAACTACATGCAGAGTTCCAATCTCAAGATATTGCTTTAGTTGATCTGCATTAAAGTTAGCTTCCTGATTTATTTGTCAGCTTCGATTCCTTAATTTATTTTTTGCCTTGTGGTATTTGTTATCATCATCTAAAACATATATGACTCAACAATAACCCGTGCAACGCACGGCTCCTTTTCTAATATCTATAATTATATTAACTTTTGTAATATTTATTTGTTATAAGTTAACATATCAAAGTGCTGTTAAAAAATTGATGTAAATAAGATTTCACACGTTCAATTTAATATGTATTTTATCTTGAATTATTTAAACTTGGTTTGGATGATTTTACAGCCCACGTGAAATTATCAAAATAATCTTTAATTTAGTGTTGCTTTAACAATTATTTTCCAATTAAAACTGTTAGGAATATGTTGTACTTGATGATAACTTCACAATCAATCAAGTTGTATAAGGTTTTGTAGCTATCAACGGATGAGGATTTATAACTCTATCCGTTAACAGGTAGCTCATCAACGGATGAGGTTTTGTAGCATACTGCAGTATCTCTATGTTATCAGTTGATAGTGTTTTTATCCACAGTCATGTTGACCATCAATGGATAGGCAGAATAGGGTAGCCAATTGTAAATAAGCTATGCTATGTAATTCTGTCTAAGTGAAAGTGCATCAACGAATGAAGACAGAACTCTATCAACGAATACAACTCAAATCCACTCTATCAACGGATACAGCTCAAATCTCAATATCAACGGTTACAGCTCAATATATCATCAACGGATGTCAGAGTACAATGTCAACGGATAATCATTGACACTTACTTCTATGCTAAGCTGGGGATTAGCAGTTGATAAGGACATGTTTGACTGACAGATTACATGGGTTGATAGTAGATACAAAAAGCAGTATGGCAGCCATACTTTGGAAACACAGAAGAAAGAAGCATTCCGTTTACACTATGAATACAAGAAAGGTGCAGGAGACATGTCTGTTCATAAGGACAACCTTTCGGCTACATGTGTATTTGGAGTGGAGTAACAAGTCAACTTGAATTAGATTAATATTATCTTATTCCTGTAGCACTTGAAAACTTGGGATTTATAACCAAGTGTAGCAACTCTTTAGAAGCTAAGAAAATAGATACATTTGCTTAGGGTTTTTATTGAATATCCTTAGAAAGCAAAGAGTTGTAAAACAGAAGCTGTGTACTTTTGTATCACAGAGTTTTCTTCGAATAAAAGCTTCAGGTGGTGCATTTAACCACCTCATTTTTATGTGTTTGTGCATTAATCTTTTTACAGCAATTATCTAAGTATAGATTTCTGGAGTTCTTATCAGAAATTTATAAATATCAAGAATTGTATTCAACCCCCCCCCTTCTACAATTATACAAGTGTGTAATCTGGGAATAACAAAAACTATCAAGAAAAAAAAGAGAGAAGAAATTGATGATTTTTTACTTTAAAAATTATATTCGATTTAGGAAATATACTTCGATTTAGGAAATATATTTCGTTTTAATTATCAAAAAAACCTTTTTATTAGTTGAAGATAGTTGTACTAACAACCAAATACATTATATCCTTATATATAATAAGCATAAGAGGGATATTATCCAAATTTTTGGTCTGGTCACTGACTCACTGTACTACCAAAATCATATAATCAGTTGGTTTAAAAATAGACGATCAATTAGATTACATTAAAAAGAAAATTATAATTTAAAAAGGATATAATTAGAAAAGGTTGTATTAAAAGTGAATTTTAAAAAGAAAATTATAATCTAAAAAAGATATAATTAAAAAAGGTTGTATTATAATTGAATTTTAAAAAGAAAATTACAATCTGAAAAAGATATAATTAAAAAAGGTTGTATTATAATTGAATTTTATTTACTTCTTTATTTTGAATTTTATTTATTTTTTATTACTATTAAAAAAATTATTATTTACTATTTAGACTCTATCTTCAGATATAGAAATCAGATTTAGATGATTTTACAATCCACGCGAGCCTCATAAAATTATCTTTAATTTAGTGATACTTTAATAATTAATATTCAAATCGAAACACTCAGAATCTCAAGAAAAAAATAATTACGAATTTTTACATTAATCATATTCAATATAGAAGTCCTGCATTGATAATGCTATTCAATATAGAAAACTTAATTATATATGATTTAAATCATTGATATATACATTTTCGTATTTCAATATAAATATACTTTTTAGTTTATAACATATTAAAATAGAAAACATTTTTTATGCTAAATACAACGATTTTCATCTATTATTTTAAGATCTTTGTCGTACGGAGGACCAGACTACCGATTATCAAAATTTTGGACAAAATCTATCTTACACTTATTATTAAAACTAGCTTAAAACCCGTGCGATGCACGGATTTACTTTAATATTATATGATTTTATCTTTAATTTGAATTTACTTCTTTAAAGCAAAAATATTGTAGGCTTAAGTTTTATGATTTGATAATAATTATATAATTATTACCTGTGATATTTCTAGAAAAGGATCTGTGATATTTCTAGAAAAGGATCAGAGGGATTTTGGTAAAAAAATATAGAAAAAATGTTGTATTTTATTTGAAACGAGTAATCAGCTAATTATTGGTAATTATAACGTTAATATTTTATTTATTAAATAGAACCGCCCGTCATATAATTAGAAAAACTAAGATTTTGGTTAGAAAAAATAGAAAAGATAACGTGTTTTAGCTGAAAACGATAATTGCTTAGTTAGTAGCAATTATGATAGAATCGCCCGTCATATAATTTGAAAAAAAGAAATTTTAGATAAATAAAATAGGAAAGGTAACGTATTTTAGAAGGAAATTGATTACTTTAATATGTTTGAGTTGAAAAAGGAAATTGAATAGCTATAAGAGAAATTTTATTTATAATTAAGTATGGATAACTAAGTAAAAACAATAGGTACCTTAACGACCAACCAAATTTCAATGTTAAAAGGATATAATTAAAAAAAGTTGTATCAGAGTTGAATATTATTTATTTCTTTACTTTGAATTTTACTTATTTTATTATTAGTAAAAAAATTCATATTTATTATTTGGGCTCTATCTTGAGTTGAAATCAGATTTAGATGATTTTACAATCCACGCGAACCTAATAAAATTATCTTTAATTTAGTGATGCTTTGATAATTATTATTCAAATCGAAACACTCATAATCTCAAGAGAAAATATGAGAGAAAATATAATTACGAATTTTTACATTAATCCTATTCAATATAGAAGTCTTAAATTGATAATGCCATTCAATGTAGAATACCTAATTATATATGATTTAAATCATTGACATATAAATTTTCGTATTTCAATATAAATATACTTTTTTAGTTTATAACATATTAAAATATAAAACATTTTTTATGCTAGATACAACGGTTTTCATCTATTCATTTTAAGATCTTTGTCGTACGGAGGATCATACTGCCGATTATCAAAATTTTGGACAAAATCTCTCTTACACTTATTATTAAAACTGTATTTGATTATTAGTAGAACTATCTTCAAATAATTACAAGGGTATTATGATAATCAAAACGAATTATAAGTAGAATTCATAAATTAAATAGAATTTTCAACGTAAAAAATCGTCACTTTTTGCGTAGGTTTAATTGGAAAATAATTGTTAAACCATTACTAAATTAAACCATTATTTTGTTAATTTCACGTAGGCTGTAAAATATTTCAAATTAAATTTTAAGAATTCAAGATAGAGTACAAATATTAAATTGAATGTGTAAAATCTTATATATAACAATTTTTTAACAACAATTTAATATGTAAATTAATAACATATAAAATTAATATATATATATATATATATATATAATTATGAATATTAAAAAAGGAGTCGTGCGTTGCACATGTTATAAGTACATTTTTAATAATAAGTGTAAGAGAGATTTGGTCCAAAACTTTGCTAATCTGCAGTCTGATCCTCAGTACGACAAAGTAAATAAAAACCGTTAGATCTTAAAAATAAATATATGAAAAATGTTGTATCTAGCATAATTTTTATATATATATATATATATATTAACATGTAAACTAAAAATGAGAACCCCAATTAAGATGAGAACTGAGATATATTCTCAGTCCTAGATTTTTTTAAAAAAATTTTATTCTCCACCGTACAACCCATCTCTCCCTTCCCCACCTCACTCTCTCATATGCATCCAGCACATAACACACACACACACACACACACACACATACACACACACATATGCACACACACTGCACACCACACACACACAACACACACACGCACCCCTCCCCCACCCCCACCCCCACTCCCACTCCCACTCCCACTCCCACAAAACCTATACATACATATAGTTTATACGTATAGATCAAACCACCACCGCCGAATCATAAACCACCATCGTCGAATTACAAGCTCCGATTACCACTCCAGCTTTCCGAGCATTCATTTCCAACATAATTGAAACTGCTCGTACAGGTCTCGCCGCTCGTCGCCCTTGGACGGAGCTCGTGGACTGGTCGGCGTACTCTAAACCGGACTCGATCGCGATATCAGGCCACCATCAGAAGAAGAAATGAGAGAGAGATGTGTGTGTGCACGTGTGATGGCAGGAGGTGACCACCACTGTCGCGGTGGTGGTGTCGCGCGAGAGAGAGAGAAATGAAGAGGGAGAGAGACGTAAGAGAGAGATGACGACCGTTGGAAGTGATTTTCTGATTTGACCAAAGGTGATTTGTATTTTATGATCTAGTAATTTTCTGATTTTTGTCGGAAGTGGTGGTCAGAGGTGCTGAGGTGGTTGGAGGTGGCTGGAGGTGATTTGTGTTCCACATTTGTGATTTTATGCGATTTTTGCTGATTTTTATGTCGATTTTGTGGTTATTTTCGGGTTATTGTTGGTGATTTGTTGGTGATGACCGGAGGTGGTGGTTTGTGATGATTTTGATCGTGGTGATTTTTGTTTACAGACGGTGATGTTTTGGTGGTGGCGGCAATGTGGTAGTTAGAGGTGGCGGTAGTGTGATGATTTTCTGTTAAACGGAGGTGATTTTTTGGGTTGGCCGGAGATGGTGACCGGAGTTGGTGAATGGAGTAGGGAAGAAGATGATGGTGGATTAGATAAAGGATAAAATATGAAATTTGAATATTAATTGTGGGGTTAGGATTTAATTTAGATATAAAAGATGTGTGGTTAGGATTAGATCTCATATCTCATAAATAGTGGGGTTCTCATTTGAGCAAGACCAAGTGTATTTATATTGAAATATGAAAAGTGACTGTCAATGATTTAAATCATATATAATTAGGTTTTCTACAATGAATAGGATTAACAATGTAGGTCTTTTATACTGAATAGGATTAATGTAAAATTTTGTAATTATCTTTTATCTTGAGATTCTAAATGCTTTCATTTGGATAATAATTGTTAAATTATCACTAAATTAAAGATTATTTATGAGCTTTGTGTGGACCGAAAAATCATCCAAATTTGATTTTTAAATCTCGAGATAGAGCCCAAATAATAAATATGAACATTTTTTAATATTAATAAAAAAAATCAAAAAAGTTCAATTCTAATACAACCTTTTTATTTTTATCCTTTTCACATTATAATTTTTCTTTTAAAATTCAATTCTGATACAACCTTTTTTAATTATATTCTTTGAAGATTTTAATTTTTTTTAATATGATACAATCTTGATTGTCTATTTTTAAAAATATTATATTCGACGGTTGAGATTATTTTGGCGACATAGTGACCAAAATTAAGGGACCAAAATTATGGATAAAATCTCTCTTACGCTTATTCTTATTATATATACTAGCCTATAACCCGTGCGATGCACGGTTGCTTTTAAACTGTTTAATTACATTTCATTGTTAAAATTTTAAGTTGTATATATATTTTTATTATTAAAATAATTTTTTAACTTTATAAATCTCATGAATATAAATATTTTCTAATTATTTATTTTAATTATTACTTTAAAATACATATGTATATATAAAAATATTACATAAAAATAGTTTTTTTTAACTTTTATTTAGTAGCAAGTGTAAAATTTATCTAATCATGTAGACCTTTTTTCAATTTTTACACAAAATTTTCTATATTTTAAGTGTTTTCCAGATTTTATGTAATTTTTAACTATATAACTTATAACTCGTGTGATGCACTGATATATTTTTTTAATATTTTTTATCTTATTACCCATATTTTCATGTATATTTTTTAATAAGTATGAAAAAAAATTATTTATGATAATAAAATATCATAATACATTTTTGATAGTATTTTAAATGATAGTGTTTTAATTTTTTAACTATAATATGTTATTGACGGAAATTTCTGGTAGTAATTTATAAGATAATATAAATGTATAATAATATTTTACTAAAGTATATAATATATTTTTTTGATTATAATATGATATTAACGGGAATAGAACCTTAAAGTCTTAAGGATAGTTTATAAAATAATATATATGTTTAATAAAGATATGTTGGTAGGATTCGAACTTAACCAATGAAAATATTTTAAATATTATAAAAGGAATTTCTTTTAGTATTAGATCCAACGGTTCTCACTAATCTGTCTCAAAATCCAACGGTTACTATTGAGTGTACCAAAAAAATTGTACCAGATCGACAACCAAATATATCTTATTTCGCTTATAATAGTATAGTATAGAAGGATATAATACATAGGCCATTATTCTAGAGAGGACCTCCTTATATAGAGAATATGAGAGAACTACTAATTTTATATGATTCTATAGTAGAAGCAAGTTTTAATTTTTGGTTCTATAAAAAAAGGACCAATTTTTTTTTGTTCTATAAAAAAAAAATTGATTCTGTAACAGAACCAATGTGACGTGGCACCACTAACGTCAGCCGCCACGTCATCACTGCTGACGTGGCAATGCCACATCATCAATGATGACGCCACTGATGATGTGGCACGGCCACGTCAGCAGTAATGACGTGGCACTGCCACGCCAGCAGTGACGTGGCGATGTCAGAATTTATTATTTTTTTAAAAAATATTTTGGAAAAAAAATTAAAAAAAATTGGTTATGTTGTAGAATCAGAAAAAATATATGGTTCTCTCCAATTCTCTATATAACAAATTCTCTCTAGATGGAGACTCATAATACATATATTGAATATGAATTGTGGGTTATTTTTTAATAGGAATTTTTTTTTGTTATCTTATTTATCGTTTTTCTTTTTTTAAAGAAGGAATTATAGTGATATATTATTTTATTTTTTCCTCTATTTACATTTTTATGTTTATGTTGGAGAAAATAGTTATAGTGGGAATTTATATTTAGTAATAGTTAAATCATTTAAACTCTTATACTCAAATTATAGATAGGATATAATTCTTTTTATTTCATAGTAATATTTTATTCTTTTCTATGCCTCTAAAATAGATTGTATGTCAATAAATTTGGGTTCAATTTATCATATAACAATTAATAAAAATAGCATATTTATAGATTGTATCAAACTAGCTCGTGAACCTTTTTTTCTTTTAGAAGTCCTTTTCTGATGCATTAAGGGGGTGTTTGGTGGAACTTTTTTTCAGAATAAGTCAACTTATTTTAAGATAAAGTTAGAGATTCCTAATTTTTTCCTGAAAAAAGTTAACTTTTTTTTTGTAACTTATAGAATCTCAAACATACATTAAATATTTGTATAAAAAAATTATCAAAATATAAAATTTTTACCCGAAAATAAGTACTTAAAAAAAACTGAGCCAAACAGGCTCTAAGTATGTTCTCAACTTTTCTTTTGGCATGCATAGTGAATGGTGGTGTTGTTGGAAAAACACTAACGCTAATGTAAACGTATGTGAAGCTCTATTTAGATGTATGTGGTTTTTCCTTTTGACAAGCAGATGTATGTTGTTTAAATATGAAGACCAACGCTCATATGTTGTTATTGCGACGAGGCTCATATGGGAAGAAGGTGGGTTTAAAGAAGAGGTGGAAGGAGTATATAGAAGCTTTGGTGGCTTGGCTATGGTTTGTTTAAAACGCTTACGTCGGACAGAGCATGGATTTTTAATGACAATCTGCTGGAGTGTGTGGTCTGCAAGGAACAAATGGTTGTTTGAAGGAAAGAGTTGTGATCCTAAACATACTATGGCCTATGCGTATAAACTGATGGCAGAACTAAAATTAGAAGGATCAACATTGTTTCCCTCAAAATGAATGTGGATAGTTTTAGGAGCTTGTGCAGGGGCTGCAATTCGTGATGAAGATGGCAACGTGAAGCTGACAGCTTCTTGGAAGATGGAAGAGTGTTGGTCTCCATTGATTGCTGAAGTTAAGGCAGTGTTGCGTGGAGTTTGGTTTTACGAAAATCGTTGTTGAAAGTGATTGTCTCCGCAATTTCTGCAAAAGAAAGAGGAAGGAGTAATTTTCATCTCATTCTTGATAATATAGTTCCTGCTAGTTGTTTTTTTTTTTGAATAAAAGATGTCTTTCATTAAATAGGTAAATCATACAAAAGCGTTTCCTGCATACTAGATGGAGGATAAGAAAAAACATTTTGGCAATTAAGCAAACAAGGAATTTTAGCCATTTCATGGGCTGCTTTGTTTGCTTGCCGTTTGACAAAAGAGATTGAAAAACCCGCTGTAGATCATAAATAGGTTCGACAGCTTTCCAATATGTGACCAACTTCCAACATATTGTCACAGGGACTACGAATTGCTTGAACCGAGAGGAGAGAATCAGACTCAACCTGCACATTCTGGTATGGCATCGAACTCAACCACTTTAGACCTTCGCAGATTGCTCGAGTTTCAGCTTCCAGTACCGTATACGACCCTGAAAAAGAACCAACCTTTCCTGCTACAAAGCTTCCCAGGTGATCCCGTAAAACTAACCCAACCGAAAATGATGTAGAATCCTTTATGATAGAGGCATCGGTGTTAAGTTTCAACCAGCCTGTGTCTGGAGGTGACCATCTCGTATGAGAAGCAGCCACAGACGAGGCCACAGTTGCCTGCATTGGCTTCCTCGAACCGACAGCTAGCTTCCAGTCTACGAACATCTTTGCACTCGCGTCCATACAAGTGACATGGTTAACCGATCTATGCTCCCACACCTTTTTATTGCGAAAAAACCAGATCCCCCAGAGAACTTTTGCAATTTTAACCACCTCATCTCCAGATACTTCACAAATTTTATTAAGAATCCAATCTGGGTCATTCTCTACCAGCTGCGTATCATGGCCACCTCCAACATAGGACCAGCACTGATGAGCAAAGGGGCATTCAAAGAATAAGTGATTCACATTTTCAAAATCTGAGTCACACATTGGACACGTTATAGGTAGTTGGACACCTTTACAGCTCAATCTGTATCGAGTTGGCAGATTATTCCTACACAACCGCCACAAGAAAACCTTGACCATGTGAGGTATTGACAACCTCCAAATTTTTCCCCACCCTCTTGACTGAGTTACACTACTCGTACCAAGATTGCGTTCGTGCCACATATGATAACCTGTCTTCACACAATAGTGACATTAGTTGATTTTGTCCAAGCAACTCTATCCTTAACTCCATTTTGAGGGATTGAAGTATTTAAAATTTTAATTGCATCCTCCACACAAAACAGTCCTCTAACCTTGGATACATCCCAGACCTTCTCACCAGCCACAAACAGAGATGATACAGAGGTACTATGCTCTTCATAGACATGATTTTGATCCACTTTAAAATCATGTTTCCCTCTTAACCAAGGGTCCTTACATGCGTCAATATCAGCCCTATCTCCCAGAACCCACCGAAAACCCCCAACTAAAGTATTCTTAGCTGTCAAAATTCCTGTCCAAATAAAGCTCGAACCAGTTTTTGTAGCAGCTTTTAGTAAATGATCATTAGGGTAATAGTGTGCCTTGTAGAGACGAGCAACCAGAGAGAGAGGTTTGTTAAGAAGATTCCAACACAATTTACCCAACAAAGCTATATTAAAGCCATATAGACTTCTAAAACCTAACCCACCCTTCAACTTCGACATGGACATGGCATCCCACGATAACCAGTTTATTCCTTTTCTCTCAGTTGATCTCGAGTTCCACAAAAAATTATTGAGCATTCTCTCGATTTCTTGACATAGAGACTTGGGTAATAAAAAGCAAGACATGCAATAAGACGGAATAGACTGGGCAACGTTTTTGATTAAAACAGCCTTACCTGCACGAGATATAGGTTTAGACATCCACCCTTGAATTTTCTTCCAAACCCTTTCCTTCACAAAGCTGAAAACTCTTCTCTTTGATCGTCCAACAAGAGATGGCAGACCTAAATAATTGCTGTCTCGTAAGTCATTGTGAACACCCAGAATTGCAGACAGTTCCTCCCTCTTTTGTTGTTCCACGTTTGCATAAAAAAGACCCCAGACTTCTGGAGATTCACTGACTGTCCCGAATGATACTCATAGTCTTTTAACAAAGCCACGATGTTATTAGCTTCCTCGTTGGTTGCTCGGAAAAACAGAAAGCTATCATTCGTGAAGAGTAGATGAGAAACTATAGGCGCATAAGGGCAAATTTAAGAACCATGGATATCTCCCACCGCAGCAGCATTAAGCAAGGATTCTGATAAACCTTCCACACACAAGAGAAACAAATACGGAGACAAGGGATCCCCTTGTCGAAGACCCCTTGATGGAATAATCGGCCCAATATAAGAACCATTGAAACAGAAATCATATGAAACTGTTGTTACACACATCATGATCCAATTTACCCATCTATTGCAGAACCCCATTCGAAGCATCCTTTCTTTTAGAAAATCCCAGTCCACCCTATCGTAGGCCTTGCTAATGTCAAGCTTTAGAGCTACCTCCCCCTCGCTTCCTTTAGTTTTTCTGTTTATATAGTGAATGATCTCGAAAGCCACTAACACATTATCAGTAATGTTCCTCCCAGGAACAAAAATCGATTGATTCTCGGAAATCAAACCAGGGAGAACCAATTTCAATCGATTTGCTAGGACTTTTGCTAAGATTTTATAAAGGACGTTAGGGCGATCGGTCGTAAATCCCTCATGTTGCAAGCATTCTCTTTTTTAGGAATCAAGACCACATTGGTTTCATTTAGATGTACAGGAAAACCCATTTGCAACCACTCTTTGCAACAGTTAAAAACCTCCTGACCTAGCATCGACCAAAATTGTTGGAAAAATGCCGGATTTAAACCATCTGGCCCTGATGCTTTATCAGGGTGCATTTGTTTTATAGCCAACGAAAACTAATCGAATGAGACATCTTCTACCAGCTTTTTGTTTTGCGCCTCTGAAATACGTGTGCTGCTACCAATATTCTGACTGAAATTATGATGTCTTTGATCTCTTTGGAACACAGATGAGAAATAATTTCTGACTATATGACACATATCCTCATGATTATCCACCCGCTATCCTCTTTCTCAAGGAAACAAATACGATTCGTTTTCCTCCGCGCAGAAGCATTTGCATGGAAAACTTAGTATTTACGTCACCCTCTGCTAACCAAAATGTTTTCGCGCGTTGCTTCCAATAAACCTCTTCATGACGGAGTAACTCATCAAGCTTCTCTCGTTCAACAAAATAAAGATTCAGACCAATTTCATCCGTTCGATCAACTAGGTTTGATAGAGCTTCCTTGTGTTTTATTATCTTATCCCGGAACTTATAAAAGAAGTTCCTACCCCACCGTGCCATGAAAGACGAAACAGAAATAAGTTTAGGAAGGACATGAAAAGATGGCAGATTCAACAAATGATCAAGCACATCCTTTCTGAACATTGGTTCTTCAAGCCACATGTTTTCAAATTTGAAGCGGAACACTTTTCTTGAGCAATGCACGGAGAGAAGATCCAAATTGATCGGATCATGATCGGAGTAAGTAACATGGTGGAGTGTTAACTTGCAAAGCGGAAACTTCGACAGCCAAGAATTAGTAGCAAAAGCTCTATCCAGCTTTTCTCTAACCCATCTGTCCTTACCTCGACCTCGCTCCCAGGTGTACTTACCACCTATTAGATCGATTTCAGAAAGTAAACAATCTTCAACAACCATTCTAAAGCCATCCAACAGATTTTGTGGATGAGGTACAGCTCCAAACTTATCAGAGGAGTATAGAAGATCGTTGAAATCACCCACAATGCACCAAGGCAGGTGCGAAACTCCCGCTAACGTACGAATAAGCCGCCAAGAGTTACTACATCTTTGTCTTTCAGGACATCTTTGTCTTTCAGGAAAGCCATAAAAACAAGAGAGATGCCAAGAATTTACGTTATTATCAGAAAAGACAACATCAATGTGATTTTGCGAATAACCAACGATTTCACACTTAACTTGATGTCTCCAAAAAACTGCTAAGCCACCACTATGGCCAATACAATCAACAGAAAAATATTGAAAAAAACCAAACTTGATACGAAGAGCTTCTATTCTATTTGCGTTTGAGATAGTCTCAGAAAGGAACAAGAAGTCGGGCTTGCGTACCTTTACCAGGTCGCTAAGGACACGAATTGCGCGAGGATTACCCAGACCTCGGCAATTCCAGCTTAGTAGATTCATAATAGGTGGCTGGTCTGCTGTGCAGACTCAACCAAAGTAGCAGTGGAAGAACCCGAACAATCCATAATAGAAAGCACGGTTTCTGGGTTTACACCAGTATTGTAGTCATTCATTATCAAAAATGTTTCTTCTTCAGGCCCAATTATTTTCCTTTTTTTTCCTCAAAAATGAGCCCATCTAACTCATCCCCTGTGGGCCCAATATTTTTTTTATTTTTCAACTTTGCCGCCTCAAATTTTGATTTTTCATTTAACAAGTTTGACCCCGCTAATTTAGCCTGCCCATGCACATTTGTTCTAAAGTCACGCCGATGCTTATCCTCACTCTCTCTCCTCCTTTCGGATTTTCCTTTGAAAAATGTTGCTGATAGCTGTTAGTCCCTGAATTCCCGCCCCAACTCACGTCCCTCTCATCCCACAGCCACCTACTCTTCTCTTGTCCCTCCGCGGCGGAGCACGAAGCCACGAACCCCATTCCCTGGTGCTGTCTTGATGCTGTAAATCAAGTTTCTTGCTGCAAAACCTTTTCGTATGGGTCATTAAACCACATATGAAACAAAGATCCCCCAGTCTCTCATACTTGCATTGAACAACACATTCAGTACCATCCTTTTTGCAAATCTTCTTTTTCCTCTTCAAAGGTTTTCTCACATCCACACGAACTTTTAATCTCATACTCTCCCTCCAAATACTCGTGTTGTTATTTGGATCATACAAGAGAAAAGTACCAAAGAAATTTCCTAGTTTCTTGTCTACCGCCTCAGTCATAAACCCCGATGGCAGTCCATGAATTTGTATCCAAAAATTCACATCAAATAGAGGAACATTTACAGGGTCTTCGCCTTTAGGAATGATACTAAGAACAAGCAACGCCCCATCGAAGGACCATGGCCCCCCGTTCAAAACCCACGTCATATCATCTACATGATAGAACTGAAATAAGAAGATGCCCAGCTTTAAATCCTTGATGTTGATACCTCTAGCAGGTTTCCACACATCTGCCAGTTTCGACTTCATTGCACGAGTGTTAATCCCTTTTTCAGTTAGGAAACGCCCCACCAGACAAAGATCAAACTTATTTGAAAGCTCTTCAACTCCCTCATCAAACATGAGTTGCTCATTTTCCTCATCGTCGATGTTCACCCCTGCCATGCGTTCATTGATGTCCTCTACTCTTGCCATAATTAAAACACAAAAAACTTACACAATCTCAGCGAAGGAGATGGAGAGAAAAACAGAACTCTCACAGAGATTGAGAGAAATTGATTTTTAAGTCATGCGGAAATTATTGAAAGTAATAATCCAACCATGATTTTGATAAGGCAGCTTCCTGCTAGTAGTTTTTTAGAATTTGTTTCCTGAAATTTCATTCGTAGAGATAGTAACAAAGTTGTCCACGAGCTAGCTCATCATTTGCCTGGATAATGGATAGGAAAATTTGGATTACAAACTTTTCGTATTATCCCTATATTACAAGTTGATTCTTATGTTACTAAAAGTTAGTTGCCCTCTAAGGACATTTCCCAAAAAAAAAAAAATGAAGACCAAGGGATATTTTTTAAAACAATAAATCTTGACGTACATACTAAAACACTACAAACTCACGATCGATTTTTTAGGATGACACGTGACCCACTTGTTTCACAATTCTTCTTTATCTATTTAACCTTGTTTCACAATTCTTCTTTATCTATTTAACTTTTTTATGAAATAGGTTTGTATACTAGAATAAAACTCAATAACTCACCATACATTTGTTCCTTTTTTATCATATCTATACTATATTATAATAAGCGAAAGAGGGTATAATTTGTAGTCGGTTAGCCCTTATTTTTGGTTATGCTCATTCACAACCGTTAGATCTTCAATTCAAATAGATCATGACCGTTAGATACAACAATACTAAAAGTTGAAGGTCTAATGTTCGAATCCCACCAACAACATTTTAATATAAAATTAATACTAGATTATGTTATATAGAAAGGTTGAAGGTTCGATTCCCACCAACAGCATATTAATTTAGATTTAATACTAAACTAAAAATAATATTTAAAATATTATATATACTAAACTATAAACAAATTTAAAAAAAAAAATAAAAATAACCCGTGCTTTGCACGGGCTATAAGCTAGTTTTTATAATTCTTCTTACTATAATTTATTATTTAATTTGTTATCCTATACTAATTGAATTTAGTTAATACGGATGAGTTATAATTTTTAGAGAATATTATTATATTTTCTGTTTCAATCGATCATAATATATGTTTAAACTTTTAATTAGATATAACTACTTTAATTTCTTATTTGGAAGAATTTTTTTTGATGGATTTTTCAATAATAAAAATATACCCATGAGTTAGGTTTAATGTTATAAATATAACAAGAACTTTTAGAATAAAGTTTAGTGTAATTAGACCATATTTATAAAAACATAAGTTATAGAGTTATAAAGATACATCAAATAAAAATATGAGAGTGGATAAAATACTTTCATATTTGAAATATATTTTCATTTATAAACATTTAATCAATTTCAATATCAATGAAATATGTTTTTTATTTTAACTATTTGTGAAATTACAAGATTTTGATTAAATTTAACAATTTATTTAACTAAAATATTTTATTTTAATTATGGTATGAAAATTCTTTGATCAGTACAAAACAATTCCGATTATGAACTTTCAAATGAAAAGTAGTTGATTATGAATTTCAAAGTGATTAAATTTACGGATATTATTAATAAGAAGATAGATATCTATAAAATACAAAAGACTAGAAATCAGTTAGTAAACTCAGAAGTCAAAATGAATATGAGTATCCAACCGTCTACTATTAAGTTGGTCGTGTATTTGTAGTGTTTTAGTATGTACGCCAATATTTACTATCGGTCGTGTATTTGTAGTGTTTTAGTATGTACGTCAAAATTTACTGTCTTTAAAAATAGGAAATGTAACTTTTTAGTATAATTGTACCACAGAATAGACGTTACACAAAAAGTAACCTTGGTAATAGAATCTTTTTTATCAACAATATGTAAGAATTAAAGATTTCCGTTAATATATAGTATTAAAACTTTGTACCTTTTTTTTTTTGAATCCTTAGAAAAAATTGAAAGATACCAGTAGGCCCATCAGATTTTCTCATTGGAATATTATTAGCGTAACTGCTTTCAGAAAAATAGGATTTGCATTGATTATTTCAAAAATAATTAGATACTTTCTAGACTCCTTGTTGACTGCAAGCAAATTCACGTCTCCCTCACTTTCGCTGATTGAAATTTGCGAGCTTTTACCTTTTCTTCCAATAATTTAATCAACGTTAACATGGGGATGAAAATGAAGCAGCTATATCTCAACTTTAAGGTACCACTCTTTTTACACGCATTGATCTAGTCATATGTATGCTTTCTATTTCAGTTGAGTTATAAAATTAACACGTTTAATTATCTGGATAATTACATATATATCGCCGTTTTGTCTAATCAAAAATTTCCATACCTTAGAGGGGTTTCCTATTATAAAATGTAGCTAGATTTTATGTAATAAGGGGATCTTTCTATTTCCTGTATCCCCATTATACAGGCATTTAAGCTCAGAAAGTTTGCCATCGGGCTTGGCAAGAGAAAGGATCAGAATGGAAAGAAGCCTTCGTGGATGACACCGATCTCACATGGATTTCACGTGGTAGAGGATAAATTATCGACAGGTGAAACAAATGAGCTCGGCTCAGACTCGGTTGTGGTGCAAAGAGAAGAAAACAATGGACAGGAGTTGTGGTTCTTCAGCATTTTTGATGCTCAGATAGGGGATCGGGTCACCAAGTACATGCAATCTCATCTATTTGATAAGAAGCCCCGAGAAGTAAGCAATGTAATTGACCTCAAGAAGTACTGTATATGTTCTGATTTATAAGGGATTAATTTCTCATTATTATGTGCAGTCTGAGATGAGGGGGAAGACCAAAGAAACGATAAGAAAGGCATATCTTGGCGTGAGAGCAAAGATCAGGGAAACAACTAAGAGGGAAGATATGTGGAAAGTGGGTTCTGCATCTGCCATTGTCATCAATGGAGAGAAGCTGGTACTGGCTCATATGGGTGAGTATAGAGCTGTTGTGTGTAAAGATGGTGAGCCTCACCAAGTAGGTCGAAAGCATAAGCAGTCAACAAAACGACATTGGTCACACAAGTTGTTCTCAGGTAATGATGTTCTCTGCCCCAACATCTATTCGAGATGATGTTACAGTTGTCAAATTGATGCTATAAGTAACACAACTATTACTCCTGGACTGAATACAGCATTTTAATAGACTTACATGCTCAACTTAATATCAGGTGCTAAGGTGCCCAAGTTGCGCATAGCAGGCAATTCAGGAGGAACAAGGTCCTCTAAAAGCTCTGAACCTTTTGTTTCATCTGGAAAAATAGACTCTAGTACTGAATTTGTTGTCTTGGCAAGTACTGGCATATGGGAGGTATATTATATGAAACTTCCTTATATCCCCCCACAAAAACAACAGACAACCAAGTCATTTTTGTTCAACTTCAGTATCCATTTTTTGTAGGTAATGAAGTATCAAGAGGCTGTAAATCTTGTAAGGCACCTAGATGACCCGCAAGAAGCTGCCGAGTGCTTAGCAAAGGAGGCTTTAGTAAGAATGAGCAAAAGCAAAATTTCCTGTTTAATAATTCGATTTGAGTGATCTCATGTATCATGTGGCTATTAAGGTAAGCCAGACCACAAGAATGACAACGTATTAGCACAATGCATATTTATGGGTAAAACAAAGACATAATATGAAGCATCATGTATTTCAATGTGGAATAGTTGCAGTACGGAATCGATGGATGTTTATGAATAGCTGTATATTCACATCTTGAAAGGCAGGGGTGATATGCAACAAAAATCTATTTCTTGAATAATTTAGGCCAGGCTGGTGTAATTTCAAAATATGGCTATTTACCCTTACAGAAATTATTAGTTTTGTTACTTTGTGCTACAGAACATATGTTTGTGATATCCAGTTTTATGAATCAAAGAGTACACAGCTTAAGCTAGTCACCATTCTGCTATAAACACAGATTTAGATGTACCGCAACCCATTTACATAGCAATATCCATCTGACATGGGCAACTAAGTATGTATAATATTGGATAACATGCCAAAAATTGGAGAGATCAATACCCCAACTACCTACCATAAGGGCTACAAGATTAAATATATTGCAACCTGACCTTTTAATCTGTGCACTCATGATATCAGTTTCTTCTCACTTGCTTGTTGCGGAAGTGCGACAATAAAGAAAAGTGTCGTGAAGCTGCAGCCAAGAAAATAGAGAATTATGCTATGTACCATTTACATCAAAATCAAAAAATGTAGGTAGTGCGGTGAACCTTACACTTGTGTGAAGTGCTGGCACCAGTTGACGTCTCATCTTGGGAAATTAGATTCTTCAATGTAAGCCCTGATATGTAAATGCAGCTCCATTAGTCATTTAGAATGACCCGCAATATTATAACTACCTAACAACATATCAACTTAGAGATCGGCCTATAAAAAATTATCACTTACCACTTCCCTCTGAATTCTAATGTTTTAGTCGTGCATTTAGCTATTTCAAATTAATACAGAATGAAATTCACATGTGTGATCAAAACATTCTGCTTCTTAATAATCAACATATGCGATTGTAATATTTCACATCCTTAAAACCAATCTCATGTAATGTAAAAGAGACAAGAATGATCAAGTTCCACTACGTGTTTTTTTTTGGATAAAAGCTCTATGATCTTTTCTTATATCTGTAAAAATCCTCTTCTTTACCTAACTCACATATAATAAAACAGACAAGATGGTCTTAAGAGCTTTTTTTATTTTATAAGTTAATTCAACTTAAATAAAGTTTATGAAAGCAAGTTAGATGACTTTGCTGTGTGGACTAAATAGATTATTATATATAATTTTAATTTTAATTGAATTTATCACACATTATTTGTTGTGGCGATTTTTAACCAATGCCTCTGTTTGAAAGTAAATCCCCATATACTATGTAAACTCGTCATCACAGCTACGTTCATATAAGATAATATGGAACACATGATACCTTCAGTTGAAGTAGCAGCAATCTTTCCATCTTTGTCGTGCCCAACTTCATTAATACTCACATTATCTATTTCGGCATTTTGCTCTATAGCAGTTGAGCTATGATTTTTCCTTCCTATTTTTAAGAAACGTCTAATGCCCTTTGATGATTCCTTTATCAGAGGCTTCTCATCACCTACTAAATTCTTCTCAAATTTCATGTTTTCAGAATGAGATGTGTGTGTTTCAGTGGTTTTACTAGTCACTGATAGCAAAGGGCTTGCAGGGACCTTTCCATATTCCGAATTTCGAGTGCACGGATCCTCTATAGATGAGACCCTAGCAAAGGGGGCTTGAAAAGGCTCTTCAGAGATACCTATGCTTGAAAAGGTTGTAGACCCCTTTGATACTATGTTTGTCATCACCTACCAGGAATATTACATGTTAGCAGATAATAATCATATCAGCAACATAAATTATATCATTGGTATTTTAGATTATTTTTAATCCGTTGTTACTTAGTTTTGGCTCCTATTGAATAACCCAAAACTGTGACCTCAATGGTCAAGTAAGAATTACTTCTCTATACAAAGTACTTGTTAATAAATATAGTTCAAGACAATTTTTTTTTTCTCAAAAACAAAAAATAGCTTACAAAGATCAGAGCAAGATCTAGGTACAGAAAACTCTATACTTAAAATGGACCTTAAACAAACTGGGAATGCCTTGGCTCGAATTTTAGTAGCCTAAAAGGGTTGAATTCTATTTAATCCAGCTAGAAGGTCAGCCATAGGGGAAATGCCTAAGCTCGGATTACATGCTTAAGTAAAACTGAGACACTGTTCCAAAATTTTATTGGTTTGCATTATATGAAACAGAAATTTAACACAGGATAGTTCAGGGGTTGGTGAGCACTAAATATACATCATCATCAGAAACTTACACCAAAGCTATGTACTTAACAACTGTGTCATGTGCCCTGCACTTAGCTATAGACCAAAGCAGGTGATTAAATCAGGGTCGTAACAAAAGGCCCAGAACAGTTGCCCAAACTAAGAGTTGCTTAGCAAAAGAATGTGTACACTACAAGCATATAGTGCAATTAGATTATCAGTCCAGTCCTACCTTTGAAGAACCGGTCTTCTCTTGTGATTGGATCAAAGATGGTTCTTGATCAACTGTATTCATTGGTGAAAGCGTTGCACGGATAGGTGCATATTCTGAAACCACCAAATTATTTATTTGCCTCTCATTGATATCATTGTGTTTCTCTGCAACACCCTCTGATGTATCTACAGCTGGAACAGAGGACTTCTGACATTCAAGCATTACAACAGTTTTTTCGACCACCAGATTGTCATCCATGTTGTCATGTATTCTACCACCACTGGTAATTTGTTCGGCACTCCCAGAAGGTACAGAAGATTTCCCCCCATTGACTTTTAATGTATCCTTTTCCACTAATTTCTTCTGTTTGACATTTAATGTTCCTTTAGATGTTTTGGTCTTCACCTCAGGAAGAGTTGCAGCTTTAGTACGAGCAAGGTTTACAGTAGCATTTTTCTTTTTGCCCTCCGACCCGTTGGACACCTTCAGTTTTGACAGTGTTTCAGCAGCATCAGATTTCCCTGACAGAGCAGGATGACTGCTTATTGTTTTGGGTTCTGATAATTTTCTAATTCGTGCCATGGAAGCCTTTGAATCGGGAGTAGCACTACTGAGTTCATTCTTTGTGTCTGTTAATGATGACACTGACCTAGTTAACCTATTCCCTGGCAAGTGGTTAAAATCAATTGATTTGGAGATTTTAGAAGCTAGTTTGGAATCAGCTGATCCAAGTGAAGCAGTTCTTATCTTAGACCTCTGCAGAGGTGATGATGATCCGGGTTCTGAATCGCTGAACTTAGACCCTCTGTGAGAAATGGGAGAACTTTTTGTTGGCAACGATTTCCTGGCTGACAAAGAGGGCAATGAGGACTGGGCAGATGTCGAACTGCCTCTTGCTGTAATTCTCTTCTGCCTCTCCATTTTTAGAGCTTCGATACGTTTGTGCTCTGCCTCCTCCTGTAAGTAAGATACAGTTTAAACAATAAATTAAAAAACAACGAAAACGACAATTACAAGATCAAATTCATGCTAAATGGCTAATAAATATGAAGATGATAACTCTGACACAATTATGGCACGGACCTAGCAACATAACCAGTTGAGTATGAACTAATACGATCAAATAACTTTTCTAGTAAATACACATGCTTATTTAAAATCAAGGAGTGCCCGGGCTGTGGCAAAGGTGCTTTTAGGTGCTAGAGAATGTCCTTCTCACCTTCCCCTTCCCAAATACTTTAAAATAAATCAACTACGCAAAAAAAAAAATGCTAATGCTTAAAATTCTTAGTTCTGAGTGCTAAAAATCTTATAAGATTATGTACCTTCTCCTTCTTTAGTTTCTGGAGGTCAGCTTTATAGGTTCTTAACTTCTCGGCACGCAATCGTGCCTCATCTGCAGGACTCAATTTTGATTGCTTTCCTCTCCTCACTGGACCACCAAATTTCTTCTTATCTAAAGTTTCTGAGACAACCTTTGACTTCTTGTCCTTATGAGTGTTCTTGGACACTTGTTTGGCATCAGTCACAACTTCCTTGTTTTTTGTAGCCACTGAAGCAGCATTTCCAAAGTTTGTTTCATAGTCTAAAGCAGGATCATAACCAAGGGACCTCTTTTCTGATCCTCGCTCTGGCAGCAAGCTGACCTCAGCTGACTCATAATTTAATTGATTTCTATCCATGGTAACAATATTTTCTGAACTTTCATGTTTGGATGAGATCTCAGAGTCCATACCATAATTAACTCTGCCATCTGATCCGACTTGATCTAGTGACATAGACCTCAATGGGACAATGAAGGACTCATCAGCCATATAAGCCATATTATCTGTGGAAACCTCATATTTATTTATAGCCAAATCTGAAGCACTTCTAAGTTCTGATTTGTTTTCTCGTCCAGCAACCACAAATTCATCATTTCCTGTAGTAAGCAAAATATTGCTTCCATTTATATCTGAAAACTGCACGTCATCTGTTCCCAATCTACCATTTCTGTAAAGACATTCTACTCTAGCTGTAGATAGTTCATCATTTGATGCTTTACTTAGGTGGGACACATTTCCACTAGCTTTATCAAATTTAGTTGGCCACCTACCTTGTGATTCAACTGGATTTCGTTTAGTAAAAGCTAATGGATCATCATTCACAGTATTTTGCTTTCTTCTCATTTTGACATCCTTTTCGCTTGCAAACATAGCATCACTTGCAGCTAAACTATCTTCATTTGTATCTCTCAGTAGACAACTTTGGAATGCTTGCCAGTGTCCACCATCAGCAATAGCAGATTCTTCCTTGTCATATGATTTATTAAATTCAGAAAGTAAATCTCTGCCATCGCCATCAGTTTCCGACCCAGAATCTGAATTTGACTCACTTCCTGAAGATTTCTTCTGTTTTGAAGTAATGTAGTTTATATTACGTATTACAACCATGTCTCTTTTCTTTTCACCTGATCTCCCAGCTTTCTTTCGCGGTTCACTATCTGTAATTTTTTTATGCAACTCATTCTGCAATTTGATTCCAGAGGCATAAATTTCAGATGTGTCCGATTCAGTGCTGCCATCTGAACTATCCAAGGACTGCCTTCTCGGTCTTTCTCTCTGATTAATACTGACTTGCGAATCCTCTGCTACTTGATGAAATGGCTGCTGATATGGACCACTTCCTACATAGTTCTGATAGTAGGGAGTTCCTTGCATGGGATATCCTGGATAAAATGGTGTGCCACCAGATGGAGACTGCATAGGCCAGGGAGGGAACATGGGATGAGGAAACTGGCCTGGAAAATATTCTTGTTGGCCTAATGGAACTTGGTAACTTCCGTGAGGCCTTAAACCTGACAAGAATGAATAATTATCTTAACCCACTAGACAGGTGTTTGTGAACAGGAAAAAAAATAACAAGGACACCCGTATTTGATAATCAGGTCTAGTAACTTTTACTGTTTTACAGAATCAAATGAATCATCATTCAACTAGCCATATTTCTGGCAAGGACCGGTACAATATCATCTGGAGCTATGATGACTCAACTGGAAAGACAAGATAAGCTATAGCCTATAGCAGTATAGCACAATGGTGAGTTGCCTATTCCGTACAAAATTGTGCATTGTACATCAAAACACATTAGAATCTTTTGAAGCTCTGTATGAAAGGTTGCAGCAAATGAAAGATGACTAAAGAGTTTGCTTCTGGGTTCAGTTACTACCCTAGTACTTTACATTGTCAAAATTCTTATAATCTCTTTCCAAACCTTGTGTACATTTTTATATGTAATCAGAATTTTTTATAGAGGCTCTAACGAGAATCATCAGAATGATAATGACACTCGAAGAAGATAACAATTAAACCCCTAATCCTTGGAGCTGCTCCGTGGGAAATTAACCTTTTAAAAACTCTTCAAACACAACTGGTAAAGCGAATTTATCTTTTTGTTAATATTATGACTTCTCTTGTTAAATCAGTAACATCTGATAAGAAAGGATTGCCACATTGGGACACTGTTGAACAAACATTTCACCCTGAAGACGAGTATATCGACACTGAGTTCAAAGGCACACTCTTTACTATATGAGATAGAGTAGATGCAGAACAGG
Organism: Saposhnikovia divaricata; assembly: GCA_036435485.1. Classification (NCBI taxonomy): domain Eukaryota; kingdom Viridiplantae; phylum Streptophyta; class Magnoliopsida; order Apiales; family Apiaceae; genus Saposhnikovia; species Saposhnikovia divaricata. Next base: position 23,485,420 of record JAZHRN010000131.1, read on the forward strand.
ATTTCTTTCATTGGGTACACAATAATATTCTACAGCCCTTTGGATTAACCACGGAAACTATTCAGTATATTCAATAGATAGTTCAAGGTCAATTCTTCAACCAATATGGCAGGAGGATTATGTAGGCAGCAACTACAGAAAATTATTTGTATGATTTAAAGCAACAGAGTAATTAAGGACAACAGATTCTAGTAGTAAGCCTAATTTATGAGGTGACACATACCGGCACTTTTATCAGGTCCTGCTTTATCATCAATTTCAGGAACAAACTCTTGCGGCGTTTGATGATTGTTGGCAATGCTAGAAAGCATAATGCCCGATGCATGCATTGTCAAGAATTCTGATTTGCTAGAGACTGTTTCAGCAGCTTCAATTTCAAGCCACTGTCCCGATTCATGTTTTCCTTTCCACAAATCCATGAACCTTAAACATGCATCCCTGATGATAGAATGGAAAAACAATTGAGCTATTTTATTTTATTGATTGGTATTGTTACTACTGTGTATATATAAAATTATCCCTTTTGTTAAAAAGCAACACCAAGTACATTTATTCACTAAGATACAATATGTCACATTAATTTCAATTTCAGGTTTTTTCATACAGAACATACAAATGACATAGTTTTATTTGTAACTGGGGAACCACTTGTCAAAAATTTAAATCCTAAGACGGTAACTTTAGAAATACATACAATATGTAACTACGTAGTCTTTTAACACAATCAACATTCATGTTAATGCTATGTTCCAAATCAAGTCCTTATTCTTTATAAAACTTACGTGCATCATTTAATTCAAAACAAAATAAAACTCATATGGGTAAGTAACAAAGAATGGCCAACTATGATAAGTAAATATTGAATTACAAACTACAGCCTTTCTATAATCTACTAAAATATAAGTTGGCAGGAGGTGCCGTTAATAAATTAAGACAAAGTTCTGCTTACAATAACCGTGATGCTCCAAAGCATTTAGCAAAAGATACAAGTGGTGTCATATGATCCATGTCAAAACCCGCAGCTGTAGCACGAGCAAAAGCCATGCCTTGTTCCTTTTGCAGAACAGTTTTCCGTGTGTCCAGGACTTTCAGAAGCTCAATTCTGTTCAAATTGCGAGCGAAACATTCACAAAAAAAAAAAAAAAAAAAATCCACCAGGATTGCAATTAAGTACAATCAACCATAGGCAAGTTAGGATGATGTAGATGAACCTTGAAACTTAATAAACAAATTATGTATGCGTGCAGTGACACTTCATCAAGGAGACATACAATTAAGACAAGACAGGAAGAACATGCGCGTCTCACATACTCTGAGCCAAGTTTTGTCATTATACGAGATAATACAAAAAGATATGATAGTTAAGACGATCTCCATGGTGAATATTGATAATACATGTAGAGCTCAAAAGAATACTTAAATTTGACGATTACAGTTCATATATAAACAAGTGTTGATAACAGTACTAAAATCGTTATGGTTTCACTTGGACAGATTGTATGACAGTTGTCTATAAGGTAGGTTTAATATAAGATATATATAATCCTAAAGGTGTTGATTTGTCTTTGTCAGGATAGCACTATTACTATTAGTGTTATCTGTGTATTAGTACTGAGTAGTAGTAAATGTTAGTAAGGGTATTCTAGTACTTTTACTGTTGCTGTGAGACAAGTAGTATATAAGAGGACTACCAGTGGTAATTTCATTATGCATATTATGAAAAGGAATTCTGATTCCACCAAATCTGTCTCTCTCTCTCTAAACTCTCTGCACTTTCTCTCTCTATAACTAACTCTCAAAATATGTCTTCTTCTTCAAGCTATCTCTGTTTCTCTCTGAATCTCTATCTGATCTTCATCTATCTCTGTTAATCTCTTAAGATACTAGTTCTATATCTCTATTTGATTACATTTACAGTTCTATAAAACAGAAAATCACAAAAACATTCAAATATCAGAAAATCAGGAACCCTAGTTCCTGACAAATTGGTATCAAAGCTCTAGATTTGATCTCCTACTGCTTCTACTGTGTTCAGCATCTTAATCCGAGCAGAACGAACTAACTGGTGGAGTAATCGCAGTTGCAAGTTCAGAAATTTCTCCAAACTGTTAAGGTGTTCTGTTCTTAGCTTTATCTCTTAGATCTGTTGAATTTCTGTTGTTATTAGATAGAACTGAAGATGTTTGTGTTGATTGAGTTCGTTTCCAGTTAAGTAAGCTGATTCTAGTGGTTATTGTTGGAGAAAACTACAAAAATAGTAGTGATAAGTACTGTTAGTGTGGTAAATAGATTCTCTGTTTTGTTCTGCTGTGTGTGCTGTTGATCCTTGTGGTTCTGAGATTAGAAGTGAAGTCTTGTTTGTTTGTGAGCTTGTCGATAATTTTGTGTCGAGATCTGTTGAAAAGAGTTGTAGACTGTGAAACTAAGGTGATTGTGAAGTTGTTTGAGATTTCTGTGAGGACTTGAGTATTGCCTACAAGGTGTTTGATCAATTGTGTATGAGAATGAATTGTTATAGAAAACAAGAGTCACAATACAGAATGAAGGAAGAAGAGGAGAGGCAATATAATGAGTTGCTTCAGGAAGTACAACAACAATTTGTGACTTATAAGGAGAGAACTAATGCTAAGCTTAAGAAGATTGAGGAGTTGGTAGACTTAGCTGTACAAGAGATGAACTCACAATCTAAAGGATGGCAAGAGGAGTTTGTGAATCCATTTGGATGACTGGGAGAGAAAGATGACACTGAGAATTCCTTAATGCATCTTAAACTGAACTTTCCTAAGTATGAGGAAGGGAAGATAGTTGAGGATTGGCTACAAGATTGTGAGCTCTACTTTGATATATATGGAGTACCAGAGAATAAAAAGGCTGTAGTTGCAGGAATGCATTTGGATGGAACACCTAAGAGCTGGTATCAAATAATTACTATGGAAAGAATAGCTCTCACTTGGCAGGAATTCTGTAATCAGTTCACTGCTAGGTTTGGAGTAAGAGAAAGTGAGCTCATATATGAGAAGTTTAAGAATTTGAGACAAGATGGCTCAGTGGAGCAATACTGCAAACAATTTGCACTTTGTATGGGCCAGCTGAAGGTAAAAATGCCACAACTCTCAGAAGAATACTTTGTAGAGTGTTTTATCAGTGGATTGCAGGATGAGATAAAACAAGTTCTCAAACTTCTGAATCCTAGCAATGTAGAAGGAGCCTTTAAAAGAGCCAGGTACTGTGCTCAGGGCAACCAAAGTTTACAGGTCAAGAAAGCCACTGGAAAATCAACAGGGCTGCTGGAAAAGAATGCGGGAATTAAAGGAGAAATGTCTCAATTGCAAGATGTGACAAATTTAAACTCTGGACAAGTGTTGTTACATGAAGGTGACATAGGTTTGTGTGACCAGCAGGTCAGGGTTGAAGGCACACAAGCTAAGAGAGTGGATAAATCAGGATCTACTTCTACAATAACCAAATCAGAAGCAAGGTTAGGTGTTGGTCAGGAAGGGATTCAGGATTTACTACCTTCAATGGGGGTATCAATTCATGCTATTGAGGGGGCTTATAATAACAGAACTATTTCACTAACTGGTAAGAAAGGGAATAAAGAATTTTCTATACTAGTAGATGGTGGGAGCACTCACAGTTTCCTAGATGAAAAAACTGCAGTCAAGCTCAAGTGTGAGGTGGTGGAGACTGTTCCTATGCAGGTCTTGGTGGCCAATGGCAATCACTTGGTTAGTAAGCATGAGTGTTCAAATTTTGCTTGGAAAGTAGGTGATCAGCAATTTTCAACTAATATCAGAACTCTGCCATTGGGTAGTTATGATCTGGTATTAGGTGTGGACTGGTTGGGATCTTTAGGACCAGTAACTTTTGATTTTAAAAAGTTGATGCTGCAATTTGAACAAGAAGAGAAGAAAGTCACTTTACAGGGGAATAGACAAGCTATGAAGCCTAGTTTGCAACAAATGTCAGCAAAAGCATTTGTTAGGAGTTGCCAAAGGCAGGAACATGGGTTGATGTACATCATATATGCAAATCCAGTAGCAAAGGCTGAATGTAACCAAATGGAAGAGGGTGCAAGTGAGACAGACCAGCCTCTGCAGCATCTATTAAAGGAGTATGGTGATATTTTTCAAACTCCAGAGGGACTGCCTCCTCATAGAGAGATAGAGCACTCAATTGAATTGAAGGAAGGGACTCAACCTTTTTCTATCAGACCATATAGACACTCATTTGATCAGAAGAATGAGGTTGAGAAGCTTATCGTGGAGATGCTGGATTCTGGGGTGATTAGGCCAAGCAACTCTCCCTTTGCTTCTCCAATTTTATTGGTTAAGAAGAAGGATGGGACATGGAGATTTTGTATAGACTATAGGAAATTAAATTCTTTGACAATTAAGAATAAATTTCCTATTCCTCTAATTGAAGAACTTCTGGATGAGTTAAGTGGAGCTAAAATTTTCTCAAAGCTTGATCTGAGGGCAGGTTATCATCAGGTGAGGATGAAGGCTAAAGACATAGACAAAACAGCTTTTAGGACTCATTTGGGCCACTATGAGTTTACAGTGATGCCTTTTGGCCTCACTAATGCCCCTGCCACTTTTCAGAGTTTGATGAATAAAGTCTTTGCACCATATCTCAGGAAATTTACACTGGTTTTCTTTGATGACATACTGGTGTACTCAACAGATGAAAAAGAACATTTAGAGCATTTGGAGTTGGTGTTTAAGGTGATGAGGCAGCATAAGCTATTTGCTAAGATGTCCAAGTGTGAGTTTCTGCAGGGCCAGGTGGCTTACTTGGGCCATGTCATTTCCAAAGATGGGGTGGCAGTGGATGAGAACAAGGTTAAAGACATGTTGGCCTGGCCAGAGCCTAAAAGTGTGAAAGCCTTAAGGGGGTTCCTAGGACTAAGTGGATACTATAGGAAATTTGTCAAAGATTATGGCACAATTGCTAAACCTTTGACAAATTTATTGCAAAAAGACAACTTTCATTGGGATGAGACAGCTACACAAGCTTTTAGAAATCTGAAGGAAGCCATGGCCAGCACTCCAGTACTTAAGTTACCAGACTTCTCAAAAGCATTCATAGTGGAATCTGATGCTTCCAATACTGGAATTGGTGCAGTCTTAACTCAAGAAGGCAGACCTCTAGCTTACTTTAGTAAAGCTTTGGGAATTAGAGGACAAGCCATGTCAACCTATGAAAAGGAGCTAATGGCTGTGGTATCAGCTGTTAAAAAATGGGCTTCTTACTTGATGGACAAACATTTCTACATCAAGACTGACCATTGGGCACTAAAATTTTTGTCTGAGCAGAAGATAAGCAATCTGTTACAACAGAAATGGATCAGCAAACTAATGGGGTATAACTATACAATACTGTATAGGAAAGGGAAGGAGAACACAGTAGCTGATGCTCTCTCTAGGATGCATGAGCATGATCAGTTAGATTGTTCTGATGAGCCCAGCAAGGTTTTAGCAGAAGCCCATGAGGACATGGTGCATTTGAAGGAGGGAGGATTGTCAGGATAGCACTATTACTATTAGTGTTATCTGTGTATTAGTACTGAGTAGTAGTAAATGTTAGTAAGGGTATTCTAGTACTTTTACTGTTGCTGTGAGACAAGTAGTATATAAGAGGACTACCAGTTGTAATTTCATTATGCATATTATGAAAAGGAATTCTGATTCCACCAAATCTGTCTCTCTCTCTCTAAACTCTCTGCACTTTCTCTCTCTATAACTAACTCTCAAAATATGTCTTCTTCTTCAAGCTATCTCTGTTTCTCTCTGAATCTCTATCTGATCTTCATCTATCTCTGTTAATCTCTTAAGATACTAGTTCTATATCTCTATTTGATTACATTTACAGTTCTATAAAACAGAAAATCACAAAAACATTCAAATATCAGAAAATCAGGAACCCTAGTTCCTGATTGGTGATTAGTTTCCCAAAGGTCATGAGTTTGATTCCTTATCCTACATGCCAGGGGTATATTCTGGAAACAGCCTGTGTACACCCCAGCCTCCACAAAGCCGGCTCTAAGCAGGTTAACTGAGTATGTCCCTTTTCCCTTATGATCCTAAATATCGAATAAAGGCATGCAATCTGGTAATGAGATTTGTGTTGACTTGTGCGGTTCTAATAGGTTTTATCAACTAATCTTGTTTTAAAGCTGTCACAGGATCATAGAAGAAACACTTAATCTCTAAATCTTAATTCCAAAATTATTATTGTCATTGATTTATGATCATTTTATTACTTAATTAACCAACACATCCTCAATCAATGGAATCTTGCATATCAGTTAGAGTAGCACTATACTTAGAATTTCCCTCCTGTATAATGGACCCATTTGCCTCAGTTGATTGTGTACCAGGCTGCACAAAAGAAGACCACTAATTAGTAAGTAATACTGACATTCCAAAATTTAGCAGCAAATAGCACTCAGATACCGTGTAAAGGATAATTGCTTTCTCCTCATTAGCATCTGGCTTCAATCTGCTCTCTGTCAAAGATTACAGGTAGTAAAATAAGTGTAAAACAACAAATTTTCAACAAAAATCTTTAGTTATTAGTTATTACACAGAAGAAACTGAACATGCTTCCGATCCTAGTTATAAATTGTTGATTCATGACACTCATGAGGGGGGGGGGAGAAATGGCCCTCTATGGCACAATTTGAGGGTATAATGCCCTAAATGGCACAATTGAAAAAAAAAGGCCCTTTTGGCTCTTAAAAATGTGGTTATTAAATAGTATCTTTCCTTATATTGATAAAAGCGATGTTGGTGTACTGGTAAAGGCGCTCATTGTTGCTCCAAAACGTCGTGGGGTTGATCACACCACAAACTACCTTTTAAACGAAACCTACTTATGCATTTTCACAAATAGAAACACAACTTTAAAAGTCGTTTCCTGTTATGACAAAATCTATAAATACCAGAAACAACACACAACAATACATTTATGTACAAACGCTTGTTTATAATGTGTTTTGTGGTGACATTAAGGGCTTATTTTGTGCCATTTGGGGCATTATATTATACAACTGTGCCACAAAGGGCCAACATCCTTTTTTTTGGGCGGGGGGGAGTCAAAGAACATCCTGAAACATGTACAGTTTCAGACTATATGATAGAGATACCCATGTTTGTCTTTCCCATTAGTACCTTCTATAGCTAGCACAGGTTTCACATGATGATCTTCAACCTGCGACATTAAAGGAAGGAATTTATGGCTAAGGCTAAATAAATGCCTGATAAATTAAAATCGTCAGGAAAATTCTCACAGTATTTGTCCCAATATCGTTGTTGCCTTGTATGGAAATTGCTTTCTCAATCTGTACGATCTCGGATTCTATGGTGTATACGCGTTCCAAAATTTCTGGAGTGCTTACAAAACGGACAAACCTGTTATAGTTAGCACATACAATCAGTATTGTACTATCCATTTCCTTTACACAAATCTGCTGGATACCACTAAAATTACTTATATGTTTCATTCTTATGTCCCAAAGGTCTTCTACTAGTAATTGAGTCATAGATGTTTATTTGAAATTGATGAAAATCATTGGAACCTATTTGAACCCTACATTGTTCAAGCTTAGCACGACATAGTAACAGGTAATGCGATTCTACTTAGCAATCGCCGTTACTAATAAAGGTTTCATTTTGGTTGTAAGGAAATGTCGCAATCACAACTTTCACGGATATAACTTGGCAATAGAATAACCATGTATCATGCAAGTACATTCCTTGAGCTGGTAGATTGCCACTCTACATGCTACAACCTACATGCCTCATCTCCCTAAAGCTTTCTCGTTTCACATAATCCGCAAAAACAGATAAAGGTCTAAACTCCAAAGCTAATACTTTTGTTTTGGCCCTAGTAGTAAGTATCAGATGGCGCTAAGTAGGTTATAAAAGTTTCTTTAAAAGCTATATGCATAGCTTTATTATATAATAACAACCGCCATTGTGCATAGGTCAGCTTAGACTGACCCCATGACTGAAAAACAAGTTTCAGCAAATTTGTTGACTGTTTAGGACATTTCTTGCAATTAGATAATGATTGGGATTCTTTATCTGTATATATCCTTAAAGTGACCTGAATCTACGATTCTTATTAAATTTAAAGATGAAGACACAGGACTTAAAAAGATAATAAGACTAAGAGTACATGGTTGAGGGAGATTCCACGAAGGAGAGGTTGTCTTTTAAAAGTAGCACACTTATGAGTTTCGACACCTAAATTTTGGATTAACTGGACCCCTCAAATTATATACTATTAACTACTAAATGTATAATTTAACATATTCATGAGATTTTTGGGAATACATATTGGCAAATCAGACATGCATACTCAAGAATCCAACTCAGTAAAGCAAAATCAAATTTCAAGAATCAATTATATGTTCATAACTTAATATATTATTCATTAATCGGTTGCCTGCATTTAGCAGTAATGTAGCACATAATGTCATTGGCAAGCACCAAGACTTAATATCCATAACCGAAAACTGCAACTCTCCACATATCTTTAAATTGACTTCCAATAATGTACTGATCCACATCATGGTACATACCTATCCAGGGTGCCTTTTGTAAACCAAGTGGTGTTTTCGGCAGCTGGCAGTTCAAGCACAATGGAATAACCTCCCTTTGCTATCTGTTCTTCAGCCGTCTTTAGATGCGGAAGAAAAGGCTTCAACAAACCTGACGCCAGTTTCTCCTTTTTGCCATTAGCAACAATATACAAGTCAAACCTGATATATATAATGATCAATCAGAAGTACTAGTTAGACTGATAATAACAACTCATAAACTACCAATTCAAAAACTGTCAATTCTACGAAAACAAGAAACCGTCAATATCTCAACACAAAAACATAAAAATACAGAACTCGACTACAAGAGTCCAACAATAGCTCAGTGCACATAACGGTAGTCACGGTAAAGTCTAAACCACAAAAACATTGAGGGGAAATTAAAACTTCAAGCAGCTCAGCAAATTGGAATTTGCAAACCGCAACAAATATAAGTGGTGGCATAAATATAACAATTATTCATATAACGTCTACTAAATCACGAGTTACGATTATTAAATCAATCACCGCGAACATACTACAAATAAACAAATTGTAATTTGTAAGTTAAATTAGTTTGTATTCGAACTGTTTAGTAAAACTATGTATATGCAATCAAATTAAATTGGTAACAACAAAAACGCAACGAGATTAGAGAGAGGGAGGGAGGGAGAGAGAGAGAGAGAGAGAGAGAGAGAGAGAGAGAGAGAGAGAGAGCACCTGGTTCGAGTAGGAGTGAGCTGAAACACAGCTGAATCGAGGCGAGTAGTGGACTTCATTTGCTAACTGAATATGAAAAGAGATTGTGTGTATATAGATCTTATAATTGAATGGATCAAATGGAGAAAATAGATTACTGCATTACATTACATACAGTGTGTGTAAAATATGTGAAGAAGAAGGTAGGGTTGAAGAGTTGAGAGGTTTAGAGAGGGAGAGAGAGAGAGAGAGAGAGAGAGAGATTATTATTTATATTAAAAAATACAAAGGAACATCATATTTGTGAGAGAGAGAGAGAGAGAGAGAGAGAGAGAGAGATGGGGATGATCCCGAGTGATTTGAGGGCTTTGGATTCGGACCGGAGGAGAGTGGGGGTGGAGGGGTGAGACAAAACAACATTATTTCATCTTTTGTCTTGCTGTCCCTTCCCTTAACTTCTGCTTCTGCATTCATCACTATTTTCACTTGCTAAAGTAAAAATTGGCCACATTATTCTTGTTTTATGGTTAAAATTCGATATTTTTTGGTGTAAAAGATTATTGAGATCCGATATTAGTGATTCATTAAATGAATGCAATGATGCAATAGTTGTTAATTGTGTACAATTTACACTTCACTGCACTGTAATCCCTAAAATTCCTAAAAGATATTTTCCCTCCCATTATACATGTTTTTTTTATTTTTTATTAATTAAATAGATCAAAATTTAATTAAATTATATATATATTACATAATTAAAAAAATAAAAAAATAAAACCATTAAAAATATATCTAATTTATTTTAAAAAGTAATTTTTAATTTTTAAAAATAATAATTGAATAATTTTTTATGTCGAATCAAATATTGATTAATTTTACCACTAAAAAATCAAAAGAGACATTATATCCTTATATATAATAAGCGTAAAAGAGATCTTATCCATAATTTTGGTTTGGTCACTATATTTAACTTGTATTTAACTGTACTACCAAAATAATCTCAACCGTCAAATCTAATATTTTTAAAAATAGATTATCAAGATTATATCATATTAAAAAGGAAATTGTCAATACTACAGAATTGAACTTAGAGAGCGTTTTTTTTTTTGCTCTTACATAGCGGTTTTAAACGCTATCTAAGGAGCCGCTATTGAAGTGAAAGTTACTTCCATAGCGGTTTTTTTGCCATTCTTTAAGCACAGCTCTACCAGAATGCATTCAAAAGTGCTTTCTAAGTAAATGTTATCTAAGTGCATATTCTTCTATAGCGCTTCTTGAAGTGCTATTGTACAGCACAACGCTTACTTCAACAGCGCTTCCAGAAGTGCTATAGGAAGCAAATTGCGGTTTAATTAATGTTCTTCAATAGCGTTTCTAGAAGTGCTATCAAATGCATAACGCTTAGTTAGTTAGCATTTCTAGAAGCGCTATGGAATTGTTTTTTTTTTAATTTAATATATATGCCATTTTGTTCACCTGCTGGATAATTAAATCAATCCAATCAAAAAAATTGAACAGCTTATAACACAAAATGGTAACTCAAATGACTTCATGAACTTATAATAAAAATCCCAAAACAATAATTGACTTCCCTAAAAACATAAATGGTGCTTACATAAAACATATTAATATCAAAAGGTAGTATCAAATTCATACATGCAATAGTTGTTAAATCTACCAGGATAACAAAAACTACATATTTAAAAGTTTGTCAAATTCATACAATAGTTGGTAAAGTAAAAAGGATAAACCATAACAAGCTACATATTTAAAAGTTTGCCCTTGAGATATCGGTTGTACAAGAATCCTGCCCAATTATCTCAAAAGCGGAGCATTTTATCTCGACCATAACACATCAGTCTGATGGAACGGGTGAACTGTACACCAAAAAAATACACCAAAAAAATTATTAAACTTACATCTCAGGGAATACCGCATTGTTTTCAAAAAAAAAAAATATTACTAACTTACATTAACACTAATACTTGTTTCACCAGAACGCAACACATCTTCAATGAAGCATCCAACATAATGACCACAAAAAATGCCATCATTCGCTGGTTGCTTAGGGCACTTCAAATGGCAGTTTTATCATAAAACAAGTATTAAGAGCATTTTTTATTGAATGGATACTATTATAAAAGACAATCAGTAATGTAAAATCCAAAAAAAGAGTAAAAACAAGGAAACATGTAATATTACTCGAATATATATATTGCCAGACTTTTGCGCGCAGTTAACTATTACATTCTTAGAACACATTTTAATTTGTCCATTTAATTTCTCCAAGTCGATCTAAGCCACATTCCAACTGGTCCCTTGAATTTCTCCTCATGTAACAAAAAGTGACTCTAAGAACAATATAACATTTTAATTTGTACATAAAATCAAACATAAACACTGGTTCACTAGCCGAAAATATAGTTTAGGCAAATAGGTAAATTAACAAATTGCATTATATTTAAAATCTTGGTGTGAACTTTGCACAGGCTACCTATATTATTTTAAATCCACCGTTTTGTTTTTAACTACACATGTAATCCTTTTACATTAACCAGACTCGAGGGCTACCCCATTATAAATACTCACAGACACCCTCCCATGACTCCATTGTAATTTACACCCTCCCATTACCCCATTGTAATGTACTGGTACATTACATATTCAAAAGTAGAAATATATAATACCAAAAGGCCACTTTGGATTTTAGCTTAAATTTACATGCTTAAATCAGTCGCTCAAAATTACAAGGAAACATGTAATATAACTCGAATATAGCCATGTAGAACAATGACCCAAAAAAGGCATAATCATTGACATCATGGACTTTCATGTGATAGAAACCAAAATTAACATATATAGTGTCAATACAGAAATTAAAAATGTATACCAGTATATTCGTCCATTTAAAAGTGCTAAACGCCGTCTTGGTATAAGTCTTCCCACAGCCAGTCCGAAAGGACACCAGAACACTGTAAACAGAAAATTCAAATTAAAGGCATGAGTGCTATTAAATTATTTACATATGTTTGTGCAAGTGCAGTCTACATTTTATTAAATATCTACCTTAAATTTTTACTTACGTTTCTACAAGTCGTTTCAAATACTTGTACTTTACAATTTTAGCCCTCGGAGCTACAATTGGGACATGTCGTCTTGCAGCAGAGCCAATATAATGTGATAAGGTAACAGACCCTTTACCAATTGGTTGTCCAAGGTCATTCCAATCCACCTAAAAAGAATGATAGTTGGTATAAAAATTTATGTCCACTTTATGTAAGTAATTTGAAACAGTAACTAAATTAGCACTATGCAAATTTATTTTGAAATTTTTGGTACCTTTTGTACTATCCCTTTAGACCTGGCTCTTTTGACCTTGAGCATGTTTACTATACCTCGCCTGGCACTTTTCTGTGTGACAGTAGTGTCATTCGTGCCATCAGTGCCATCAGTGCCAGTTGTACGACGGGATCTAGAGGCCATAATCCTAAACAAAATAGTCAATAAAGTATTAAGACATCATCTATACTCAATATGTACGAATTCCTGAATTTATTTCACATACGCATACAAGATTTATTTCACAGAAAAATTTAATAGTACAATAACACATACAAGATTTATTTCACAGAAAAATTTATAGCAGGTATACATACATTTCTTAGCTTTATTTTTTCTTTTGCGTTTTTTAATAGGCTTTGATCTTTCGTGCCCATCCACATTTAAAAATTCTGGATTCACGTATTCTCCCTCGTCATGATCATTTCTAGAATAATAACATTCATAATCATCATCATCGTTTATGTTTGTGGAGATGTTGGCTCTAACAAAAGGGTCTTCTATAGAATCGAGTTCTTCGTTCACACCATCAGTAACTTGATAGCTGTTGTTGAGCTTGTTCGACAACACAACAATCGACCACTTCTTATCAACTGGATCACTAACATAGAAAACCTGTTGGGCTTGTGTTGCCATTACGAATGAATCATCTTTGTAACCAATCTTGAACCAATCAATAAATGTGCAATTGTGCTCTACTTCTATCCAATTAGCACCTCTGCCTGGATATTCTAAGGTGATTGTTTGTTTGTGCAGTTCTACAAAGGGAACAACATCAACAGTGTTGTGTAGAACACAAAGGTGCACCCGATGCCATTGTGAATTACTGATCTCTACTTGTTGACCTCCAGTTACACCTTCACCATCAATCCTACCATTGTGACGATCAATTGGCAGACCAATTGCATTCACATTTGGGATAAATTCTGACCAAAACTCTATTGCTTCTTCTATTAGATAGCGTTCTGCTATGCAACCCTCGGGTCGAGACATGTTCATCACATAATCTTTCAACATTTTTAAATATCGTCCAACTGGGTACATCCATCTCATACGTGCAGGACCACACATCCTAGTCTCATAAATCAGGTGAACAGTCAAATGAACCATGATGTCGAAGAAAGATGGTGAGAAATACATCTCAACCTCACAAAGTGTCTCCACAATTTGTCATTGTAGATACGACAACCTTCTTGGATCAATGACCTTACTACTCATGGACTTGAAAAACCAGCACAACTTTTTGATTGTTACACGTACCTTTTCGGGCAAGATGGAACGCACAGTAATAGGAAGCAAATTCTCCATTATGAATGACAATCATGAGATTTTAAACCTTTTAATTTCAGGTCAGTCAAATCCACAAGATTTTTTTATGTTAGATGTGTATCCTTCAGGGACCTTGATAGAATGGAGTGTTTGTAGTAACACTTTCTTCTCATCCCTAGATAGAGTATGGGCAGCCGGAGGTAAAAAAGGTTTTTTTCCTGGTTTTTCCACAGGTGCTAGTTCGCTTCTTATTCCCATATCCATCATGTCCATTCTTGCTTCCAGACCATCTTTAGATTTACCCGGGACACCTAACAAAGTGCCAACTAGACTGTCAAACACATTTTTCTGCACATGCATGAGATCAATAAAATGTCTGACATAAAGGTCCTTCCAATAAGGTAATTCAAAGAAGATTGAACATTTCTTCCAACCCTTATAAGGAACATCCTTTGCAAAAAAATTTCCAAACTGTATGTTAATATTTTCAACCTCTTTGAACACGTCAGCGCCCGATCGCATACGAGGAGGACCTCGTTCTTCAACTTCACCGATGGTATCGAAAAATGGCAATGGCAATGGCAATGGTTTGGATCAACCATTGCCATTTTTCGATACCGATGGTTTGGCTCCAACCACCGCCTATGCCCCATGTAAACACACTTCTTACAATGCTTTAATCGGATATTATCGGTCTCCTCACCACACCAAGGACATGCATCATAGCCTTTCACACTATATCCAGAAAGATTGCCATACGCTGGAAAATCGTTTATGGTTCCGGACAACATGGCCTTCAACCTAAAATGATCATTTCTATATCGATCGTGTACTTCAATACCCTCTTCCCAGAGTAACTTCAAGTCATCGATCAAAGGTGCAAAATATACATCAATGTTATTACCAGATTGTATAGGACTAGATATCAACGTTGACATCATCATATATTTGCGCTTCATACAGAGCCACGATGCCAAGTTATAGATCATCAGAATGACAGGCCATGTACTATGAGAAGTGCTTTGAAGATTATAAGGGTTCATTCCATCTGTTGCAAGTGCTAGGCGAAGATTCCTTGGTTCCTTTCCAAAGTCCTGATGTACATCATCAAATGTCTTCCACTGAGGAGAATCAGCAGGGTGTCGTAACATTCCATCTTTAATTCTCCCATCATGATGCCATGTTAAATGTTTAGAATCTTCTACACTAGCATAAAACCGCCTAAGTCTAGGTATTATTGGGAAGTACCACATGACCTTGGCCAGAGAATTGCCATTCTTGAAACGTTTTAAACTACACTTAGGACATTCATCCAAATCTGCATACTCTTTTCGATAAAGTATACAGTCATTTGGGCAGGCATGAATCTGATTATGTACTAATCCAATGGATTTGAGCATTTGTTTTGCATCATACGCTCTACGTGGCAAGACATTTCCATCTGGCAAGAGTTCAGTAACAGCTGCGAGCATCTCCGTGAAGAATGCATCAAAAATTTGATGTCCAACTTTCAAGTTATAGAGAGTCAACACAACCGATAATTTGGAAGCCTTGGTGCACCCAGGCCACAATGGTATTGCAGTATCATCCTTTAATTTCTCATGCATATCAGGATGATCACGTAATTCTTCATTAACCACATTGGGGATATCCTTTACAACATTAGAACTACCACTCTCGGTTTCAACTCTATGATTAAATTGATAATTGGAGTTAATATTACTAGAGCTGCATTTTCCTCTATTTTCACCATGATATGTCCAGCATGTATAGGTTTTATCAATACCGTGAAACATCAAGTGTTCATACAACTCAGTCGGACCATTAACTTCCAGAACATTCAAACATTTCTGACATGGACATAAGATGAAACTAATGTTCTTGGAATGTTTAACCGCATGCTCACAAAACTGTCTCACGCCAACTTTGTATTCTTCTGACAACCGAGGTGCTTTTACCCAATTACGATTCATTACAACACTAACAAAACCCCAAATTTGACACCAATGAAACCTAATATTTAATTAATAAAGTTAAACCATGCATTAATAAATCAATGATGGAAAAATAAACTAAAGTCTGCTAGAGAAAATAAATTTTATCATATAATTAAACTAAAGGTCTGAACTACAGAGTTCATAAGTCTGCGTCAACAAGAGAGAGATCAAAAACTACACATTACTTTAAGCCACACAAGTGGTAAAACTGACAAACTGTCGACACACTACTCAATTTTCCATGTAAAAAGTATCTACTCCTTCCACTAAATAACTAACAATTTCTACCCTATAAAGTATTTAGTATCTTTAAGTTTCCCATGTATTATTAACTCAGTAATTGTAGGCTTTTTGGTACACAGACCAGTCCTAGAAGTCTACAACAAGATCATAACAAGACCAACATTCTAATAAATCATACACTTACGTATATATAAAATATAAAAGTAGTCAGTACTTGTTTATCTACTTGCAGTTTATTCAACCCCCAACAATTGACAATTTTACTGATCTAGTAGTCAACAGCATGAAGAGATATTTAAAGGATCAACAACACAACTAGTGATCTTAGATCAACCATGAAAAAATACTGGTTAGAAACTTAATGGAATTTAGAACTCACCAACTCCTGCTGTAAAATTTCCCTGTCTTGGTTGCTCTGTTTCTTCTCTTCTGTCAGATTTAAAATATATTGTTCTCTAACCCTGAGACAAAGCCACAGAACTTGGTTAGTGCCACTAGAGAAAATAAATTTTATCATATAATTAAACTAAAGGTCTGAACTACAGAGAATCTCAATTCACAAGTCTGCGTCAACAAGAGAGGGATAAAAAACTACACACTACTTTAAGCCATCAATTGCCCACTAAACATGAGTTGTCACTTGATTAACTTAATCTGAAAAAGAAAGGTTTGCACATGAAAGAATTGATTTTTTATTGTACAAAAAAAAGAGTGTATACCAGATATTGATATTCCAAACACTTTACACAAATGCAATCATGTACCACTAAACTAACACAGCACAAATATATTTAACCTAAGTACCACAATTACTTTGCAGGAGAATTTCTTCTCATATATTGAGTCAATTACAATAAAATTTTAATTTTTGATAATACTATCATTCACAACTTTCATCTAGTTTTTGACCTATAACAGGCATCTTGTGATAAGGAAATTAATTGAAAAACATAAATTAATTTTAGGATATTATAGTGATCAATCATGTTACTACTCAATAACCCAAAAATCCCAAATTATTTTAGAGAAAAAGGCAATTTGGCTGGCTATCTTTTTTGTTTTTGGCACTTGGATGGCTGAGAATATTTTTTGACATTTTGTCTAGCTATAATAAAATTTTTAAGCACTTGAGGGGCTTCCGTCAAAACGCTAGTAACGCCGTTAAACGTCAGGGGTGAATGTGACTTTTCAGCATGTTTGTTCTTGAGCATTCTTGAAGATCAAACAGCCTTTTGAAGGTGATTCTGAAATTCAAATCCTTCATATGAGTAATCAAATCGAATCTCATGATCTGTACTACATGTTTATGTGTGTGTATATATTCGAATATGCTTTGTTCGTGATTTCATAATTTTCGGATATTAATTCGAATTTCTTGAATTTGGTGTTGCTTTTATGATGATTTGTTGTTTATGTGGTTAGTGTCTATACATTGTTTATGATCTCAGGAATTTTATGAGGATTTTTAATTGATTTTTCGTGTACTAAATATGAAAAACGAGTTTTGGTGGGGGTGAATTTTGATTTCGAATTTCTGGGTTCTTGGTTAATTGGTTGTTGTTATTGATGCTTGGAATAGATTGTGGAAGTCATAAGCTTCGTTTTGATATATAGAACTCGTAGTTTGGTGTTGGATTTAGGTTCGCCGGAAAAATCGAAGAAGCTCGCCGGAAAATCTTGGCCGGTTTCTGCATTTTGGGGTTAAATCCTAACGGTGCTTGACGGCATCCCCTCAAGTGCTTAAAAATTTTATTATAGCCAGACAAAATGTCAAAAAACATTTTCACCCATCCAAGTGCCAAAAGCAAAAAAGATAGCCAGCCAAATTGCCTTTTCCTCATTATTTTAAAGCGGAAACATAGTTGATAATTCTGTTACCATTGGTGTAAGCTAGTAGGTGCATTATTTTTAATTAAACAATATCTTAGTGAGAATTTATAGTAAAAACAATCGCTGAACACATTGAACTAATTAGTACCTAGTATCCAACCAAGTAAACTTCATGTAAACTCATTAAAAGAATAGCACAAATCAATCAATTAGAATTTAAAACCTCTAGAAAAAGTAGAAAGTGGCAATAGTCAGGAACGTAAAAATACTTACAAAATTCAATAACAAGTGTAATCTCAAAAAGAATGTGGCAACAAATATACACACAAGTCTAAGTCAGCACAAACAAGAAACTCAATCCTGCCTGAGACATTTCCAAAATAATGGTCTGGTTTAAATTTTTCTTCAGCATCAACGAAACGAAATCAATTAAAGAATATCCCAAATGGCTGAGTACCTCAATCAACTTACTGAGATGTTGGTCAGAGACTATAGAAGAACGCGTGAACCACGTATACCTGGGGTTAATCTACTAGAAATGGAGTTCTTGCAGAAGTTGACAAAAATTTATCTATATTTACTGCTTTCATTAAAGAAGACCACCACTGATTCAAATAATGCACATATTATATTTACCATTTACCAAATATAATTTCTTATGCAGAGCAAAACATCAAACAATATCCAGCAGGGGTAATTAATTGGTTTTCATTCATATAATGCAGAACATATTTTGGATGTGAAGAAGACATGAAGAAACAAAACATTTTGCATGTCATTGATGCAAGAACAGAGACACGTTAACATATATTATAAAAGTAGTTCAATTTATATTTTGCATCTACTGAGGTACCTTAAAAATCTAGTAGTAGCTGTGGAAGAATCCTTTCAAGATGAGTTGCTTGTATTTCACCTTCAGCTTAATTTAGCAATAGCAACAACACGTTGAACAACTTCTGCATCAGTATAATTGTCATTATGAGAGAATGCTAATACTATGAACTGAAGAGGAATTACTTCTCTAGGGAAAGAATTGAACCTGTGACAAAGAGCCGAAGAAGCTCACAACTCAACTGCAGAGCATTTGAATTAGCTGCATAAACATATATAGATGAGTTGAGAGAACTTCAGATATAATAACTAAGTTGTAGACATTGACCGATGGAACCAGGGACCTGAGAGTTGAGACACACACCTATAATCATAGTTTATTGAACCCCTAAAATTAAACCCCTAAAATTGAACATCCCATTAATATAACAATTGAACCCTAAAATTAAACCCCTAAAATTGAACCCTAAAATTAAACCCCTAAAATTGAACCCTAAAGTTTCACCGCTAAGCCCGTGTTCTGTTATCATTTCTTCTCCCCATCTATATTTTGTATCGAGAGAGATAGAGAGAGAGAGAGAGAGACACACACAAAGAGAGAGAGAGAGAGAGAGAGAGAGAGAGTTAAGAGATGAAACCTCAGTCAAATTAATCTTTAATCCCAAATCGAACAGAGGTTGAGAACAGAGGTTGTATTAGCGGCGAGAGGGTGTTGAGAGTGGCGAGGGTGAGCGGCGAGGGTGAGGTTGAGGCTGAGAGAGGGTTATGACCTAAAATTATTGACGCGAATGAAGTTTTTTTCGTGTTTTAGTGCTAAAATTATAAATAAAAAATAAATATATATTTCTTAAAATACAGTAACTTCTAGAGCGTTTGTAGAAAACGCTATCGAAGTGCAAGCTTCAATAGCGTTTTTTACTTAAACGCTCTCGTAGTATATATTTTTGATTTTTTGTTTAATTTTGATTTTTTATTTATTAACTTACATTATGCTTTTCTAAAAAACGCTATTAAAGTAGTGCACTCCGATAGCGCTTTTGGAAAAACGCTATCTAAGTAATATATCCCAAGTTCAGTTTTGTAGTAGTGTATAATCTAAAAAGGATATCATTATATCCTTATATATAATAAGCGTTTGGGGGAATTTTGGTTTGGTCACTGTACTACCAACATAATCTCAATCGTCGAATCTAATATTTATAAAAATAGACGATCAAGATTTATATCATATTAAAAAGGATATTATAATCTAAAAAGGATATTATTAAAAATGATTGTATTGGAATTTAATTTTAAAAAGAAAATTATAATATGAAAGGGATATAATCATAATTGAACGTGTAAAACCTAATATATATCAATTTTTTAACAACAATTTGATATGTAATAACATATCAATATTAAAAAAATTAATATATCTAATATATATTAAAAAAGATCGTGGGGGTTGTAAGTAAAAAAGAGATAACTCCCATATGTCCTTCAACATTGATGCATACAGATACATATTTAACCAACAAAATAGAACACAAAAAATTAAAGTACAATGCACAATGTTCATTTGAATTTGAGCATTCAGATTCGATTATATTGCTAAGTTGTGTTGTTAATTTATTTATGTTGTGTGATATTGGATATCCCATGGGGTGAAGCTGGAGCCGACTTTGTTGTATTAAAAGGAAAATTATAATTTAAAAAAGATATAATTAGAAAATGTTGCATTAGAAGTGAATTTTAAAAATAAAATTATAATCTAAAAAGGATATAATTAAAAAATATTATATTAAAATTAAATTTTAAAAAGCAAATTATAATCTGAAAAGGATATATATAAAAAAGGTTGTATTAGAATTGAATTTTATTTATTTTTTATTAGTATTTAAAAAAATTCATATATATACTATTTGGACTTTATCTTGAGATTTTGATGATTTTATACAATCCACGCGAACCTCAAAAAATTTTTTTTAATTTAGTGTTGATTTAATAATTATTATCCAAATGAAAATACTCAAAATCTCAATAGAAAATATAATTATGAATTTTTATTCAATGTAGAAGTATTACATTGATAATGTTATTCAATATAGAAAACCTAATTATATATGATTTAAATCATTGGCATATACATTTTCGAATTACAATATAAATACACTTTCTAGTTTATAATATATTCAAATATAAAATATTTTTTTATGCTAGATCCAACGATTTTCATCTATTTATTTTAAGATCTTTGTCATACGAAGGACGAGAATCCCGACTATCAAAGTTTTGGACAAAATCCCTATTACACTTATTATTAAATTTGTATTTGGTTGTGTGACGCCCCCAAATCCACCCTTGCTAGGGACCCGGGTCGTCACACAACTCGATATCCTGCAACACACGTTAGCTCACAATAATATATAATAAATGTAATAACGGAGCATGACGGTCCCACTCTGCAGATCCAAGGATCTGTCTCAACATCATTATTACATCACAAATTTATTACAACTCGGAATAATATCTTACATAAGTTCTAAGTCATAGTAGAATAAAAGTTCCAGCTGGATATTCTAATCTCTGGCAGCATAGCTCTGAATCTCCTCCTTCCCTTTGGATCTCTGGTTGGACGGCTCGCCTCTTTCCTTCTTGAAAGATGAATAAATGGTGTAAAGCAAGAATGAGCAACTATAGTGCTCAACAAGTTCTCTCCTTGCTCGGTATATAGATATAATAGGATTTACCAAAAATATAAAACTCGGAATTTAAATGAGCATTTGAAAATAATCAACAATCTGATATTGACACAAGACTCATCTCGATAAAAGTATTGTTAGGTCCAAAATAGTTTGTAGAAGGGGGGTTGAATACAAACTATGTCGTTTAATCGAATTTGCTCTTTTCTTAAAATATTAAATCAAGAACAAATTGATGCGGAATAAAACGAATACCGATATTCAAGTTAAATATAAAATTTATATTAACTTGATGGGGTGTGTCTAAATACACGGGTACAAATTACAATGGTTTGATGACCAACTAATTATTACAAATTCTATAGAAAATTTGACATGAACTTTTCTATATTTGTAATAAAAAGATCGAATGCTAAAAGCAATTCGAGAGATAAGTTCTAGGAGTAAAACTCGCTAGATAGTTCCAACGTTACAAGTAAACAATTTCTATCGGTTAAGATTTAACGATATAGCTCAGAAATAATTTACAGGAATTTATTTGAAGAACAGAACTATTTCTCTTGGTCTTTCTCTTGTTCAGCTCGGAGAGAATTTGTGAAGATGTGAAGCTCTATGTTGTCTCTTTTTTTTTCTGTCTGATTGCTTCTGCCTCTCTTATAAAATATTTTGTATTGCCAAGACAATCGGCAAGACAATCAGAATCACCAAGACACTAAATTTGTACTGCCAAGAAAATAGGCAATACAATCGGCAAGACAATCAGGTTCCATCAAGACAATCGGCAAGACAATCAATTTCTGAGATATTTGACTTGCTTTATCAATTATTATCAATCTGTCGGAAACTTTTCTTTTTGATCATCATCAAGACAATCTGATTTGAACTGTCAAGACAATCGTCAAGACAATCAAACTTTCCAAGACAACTGATTTTGTACTAGCAAAACAATAGGCAAGACAATCCAAATTCACCAAGATAATCGGCAAGAAAATTGAAATTGTCTTGTTGAATTAAAAAAACTCGGGCCTCGACTGAATTGAATTGTTTTGTTAACAATTGATTTGAATAGCCTGGTAAGAACCAGTCGCAGGAGATGAGGGTGCAAGACATGCGGTCTGTTCTGCAGTTTTTTCTCGGCGCGTGTCTTACACTCGCGGATAGGGGAGAGTAGAGCTGTGTGCCGACAGCATTCACGTGGTGACAGAAAGCAACAGATGCTTTGTTTCGTTCTTTTCAGTTATAAAACAATTCACTTGTTTTGTGACTAACATTTGCACCAGTTCACTTTGTTTACTAAAACAATATGCTTCTGTCGACAACTTAAATAGTTTAAAATCAATCAACCCACCACTTAATCAATTCAAGTCTCCTAGCCACGTTTTGTTTTAGACTCTGTAGAATTGCTTTTTAACCCGCACAACTTATAATCTTTAATTAATAAATAATTATTTTAATTTAGAAATTATAAAAATAAATATCTAATATTATTAGATATTTATAAATATAATTTTCTAAATAAATAAAATATTTATTAATATAAATAAATCTTTAAGCTCTAAGCTGCGGTCTCCTGAGGATATGGAACCGGACTCCTTTTGCTTAACAAAATATATATCTATTCCAACCGGGATTCCAGCTTTAAGAATATATCACTTTGAATTTCTTTATGATAATTCTTTTTCCTCGTAGCCTGTCACTTGATACTAAATCATTGTGGTTAATGAATTTAACACTTCTGTTGCTTGCACAATGATTTTCTCTTTTACCAATCTTGATAGCTTGAACCACTGAAGTTAATGACGAATAACCACTGTTTAATGTTGACACTCGATGCACGGTCTGGTTCATGAGTGACTAACCGCAATGATTGTTCTTCATATATTGACTTTAAAGTTGTGGTTCATGTCTTCCTTTTCTTCACTCTTTTTCAAACCTTTATAATCTGTATTCTGCCACTGTAGGAACCTCTTGTCACTATAAATAGAAACCACTGTCTTGAGTACTCCACTGACGCTTGATCAACTGAATGAACTTCTTCAAGTGTAGTATACCTCAAAACGGTAGATTGACTTTGTCTTCTTTCTCTTGACAATTATGCATTTGAGATCCCTGTGATAGTACATATACTATTTACTATTACATTCTTCTTTGAGTTGAGTTGTATCCTCGAAATACAAATAGGCTACATCATATGCCTTTCAATCTCCCCCTATTTGTTTGTTAGACAATAACAAGCAAATACCTAGAGGATAACTCAACTACAAACAAAGAAGATAAAACATTAAAGAACTCTAGTAAATAATACATAAAAAAAATAACATTTCCAGAATCTCAGTAGATGAAATGATAGATGATTGTTCCTCTGACACTGAACTTATCTTCATTAAGTAACTCATCTTCATTTCTTGACATATCTGCTTGATAACCCTTTACATCTAACATTGAACATTATCATCAGATACTTGGGAATTCTTCAGTGGTAAAGAATATGACTTATCAACCACATACTGAAGAATTCTTCTTTGTCGTTTCATACTTCTCTCCTTCCTTATGTCACCCTACCTAAGGTGATATGACTCTTCCTTATAACGGTGAATACTCCCCCTTTCTAAGGTATATCCTTTTTCATATCTCTCCCCCTTAGATAGAAAATCTCCCCCTCACTAAGGTAAGCTTATACTCTCCCCCTTAGTTGAGTCTCTTTTACTAAGGCAATCTTTGAGTATATCTTCTTCAGTATATCTCTCCCCCTTAGTTGAGTAATCCTCCAAGCATTCAATTATAGCAAACATCCAAATGTAAATTAGATGATACCATTTTTTCAATTATAACTCACTTCTTACCTTTAGTACAACAGATTCTTCATACATATAACATTGTATGTTGCAATAAAGAAAAGAAGCTTTTCTTGTGTTGAAAGATTTTCATGAAGACTTCCAGAATAGAAGTATGTAGACTGATCAACTTTGCCCTTTAGATATTATAGAATGGCCTCACTATTGATCATCCTGACAACCAAATCCTCCGACAATTTCCTTGTATCTCCCAAATCTTGTAAGTAAACTTTGTTTGGGAATAGGAATGAGATTTGGTGTTTATCTTTCTTCCTCACTGTGAGTGTGTGATTCTGTTTCGTGTACCTCACAAGTGTTTATCTCATCTCTCCACTCATATCACTTAAAATGAGTGATCTTATCTCTCAACTCTCAAGTGTTTACACTCATGCTCACTAGTGTATCACTCTTATCTCTCATAGCTCCAACATCCATGTGTACATGCAAGGAAAATTCACCATAGCCCCTTCTAGAGAGGTCACTGGTGGTGCAATGGGATTTCGCAAATCCCCGATCCTCGTTAGACTCGTCAGACGAATCTGAGTCATAATCTACAAGTTGATAAAAAATTTCCCTTTTTATGGGTTTCATATTTGAATTCTGAGAAGGTAAACAATGAAATCAAAACTTAGAATTAAAATCATGTTTCCATCTAATGTCTATGAAGACATCACCTTGTTAAACTCATCAGGTAAATCTGAATCATAGTTAACAAGTTGCCGATCCGTACCTATGTCGGACCCAATACCCGCAGGATCCAGAGATGTTCCCTTTGGGGAGTTAAACAGTGATCCTGAAAGATTTTACATTAGGGATCACAGCCTTCTCTCGAGGTCTGTGAAGACTCTTGGTTCTTTGAGGAACCCTCAACTTATAATCCTAACCGTAAAATGGTCGGAGTATGAGTTGTTTCCGTCAATTCATCCTTAGTGTGTGCAATCTCACTTTGTGCATAGGAAGTATTTTAGTATTGTATATGAGGTAGTGACTTACCAACAGATGCCCTGGCCGACAGACGAATTTCAATAGACTCATCCTTTTGAGAGAATGAATCCAGAGAATGTTTTAGTCCCATTTTCAGCTCTGCATCCTTTTTGGAGAATGCAGGCGAGCTTACAGATACCTCAAGTTGTATAAGACTATTCTCCTTGAGAGGTAGAGCTGTGGGTTTACTATCTCTCACATCCTTATTTGTTGTAACAAGTACATTTACTCCCTTATTGACCTTTAGTCTAATAGGTTACTTCCACTTCAGGGGGTAAGTTAGGATGTGTTTAGATTTGGATTTATAGTCCGGGATAGAAGTTGTTGGGTTTACAACCTCATGACTTACAATGTGAGAAAACTTCCACTAGGAGCTGAACCTGCATCACATAGCAATAGAGCAATATAGAGATAGAATGCATTTACATCATACCATAACATTGTGTGAAAACATATGCATTATATCCAATGAGAGAAATGTTGTACAATTGTGACTTCAAAAAGTTTTACAATATAAGCAATCACAACTGTAGAAAAAATTGAGTTTTTCTTTTAAAAACTGTTAATGTGCAAGAGTTTGTATTTATGCATAGATCAATGTATTATCATGTCTTTTAATCAAAACTAGGTCGTTTTAATTTTAAAAGACACAAACTCTTGACTTTGCAGTAATTTAGAAAGAAAGATTCTCTTTAAGTGCTTATTATGTATAGAGAACTTTAACACAAAGTTAGTGAAAAGACTCATACAAGCACTTGATGTCGTTTAGGTAACAAAGATTACCAAGTACATAAGTACAGATAACCAATGTCTCTCCTTTGGCACTTCATTACTTAGAACAACATAAACTAAGTAATTGACTGATGGATGTAAAATATTCTAAGAACTATCATATGTATAAAGTGGTGTATAACCAGAATTAGAGAATTTAATTTTGAAAAATCTTCACCACTTCAAAATATGATAGGAGACCGAATGTAACTTTAAGTCTCACTTACTTAGAAAGTTGAACACCTTAATTTATACTAACACTAATGATTTATAGATAAGACACATTTACTCAGAATAAATCCTAAGTAATATCATCAGAGATAATATATACATCACAATTAGTTTGCAATAAAGTATCAGAACAACTAGCAATTGTCAGTAAATAAATATTTTACTATTTGATACCAACTGCTAGTATTTATCAAATACTTTAAAATGCAAGTAATTGTGTTTATGATTACTTTACCAAAATTAAATTATGTGCAAATAAACCATTGAATTGCTTCACGTCATAATTTAACTAGGATATAAATAATCACTGCTAAATACTAAATATTCAATGATACCAATTGTTTGATAAATTCAATCTATTGTAAGATAAATTCAATTTAGTGAATATTGAATTGCTACATTGAGTACCAATTGACAGAATGAATATTAGTATCTAACTACTTAAGAACATCATTCACTGATATTCATAAGTACGAGGAACTAGTTGACAAGAAATACACAAGCTCTTAAGATATAACATTTCAAACTTATGACTTCAAGGCAACTCCTCGATAATAACAATTGTTAACTCCTAACAACTGTTTACTGGTAAACAACCTTGGTTCTATAAATAAGACTCGATTACCAATGCTGTCTTGTCTGCAATCTTAGAAATGGTATTCTAAGTCCTATACACCTTGATCCATAGTATATAACATTTATTATCAAAGTGATTAGAAGCTTGCAAATAAGCATAAAAATTATTCCAAGTAACTGAAGAATGGTCACTTTAGATATTTCAATATCCATAGTTCTACTTAGAGAATTTTCATACCATGCATAGTAATATGAGTGAATTGTAAAATATATAACAATGATTACTTAGAGGAGTTCTAAGTAATTTCACACATACCAATACATCTCACAATTAGTTAGTAAATAGAATTCTAACTAAATATCATTAACTGATATAAGTCAAAACTTCAATACAACCAATTGTTAGAACCATGATATTAATTATAATGAATTTCTGAAAATTGAGCATTGATAAAATTCACTAGAATTAACATCTCACAACTAATTGAAGACCAAGACAGATAGGTCCAATTTAGTTATGATTCAGATTTATTTTGATAAATGAGGTATAGAGCAAATACTAATTTGAATTGCTTTAGGTTCTATAACTCATTTTAATCAAAATAAATAAAAATAAATAAATACTAAATCTAAATGAGTTAGATTTTAGCATTTAAGTATTTAAATTGTCCTTAAATAATCACCACTGAAATATATTACAATTATACACATGACAATCATTCAACAGATAATTCTCAGCGTGAGGTCTGGATGTAAATAAGTTCACAAGTCCTTTCGATACAGACAATTGAATACTTGTGAGCTTACTTAAGAATTACTTAACAGATGGGATTTACAAATCATATAGCATTAATAAAATCCCAAGTTTACAAACCAATCTTAAAAAATTAATTTCATCAAGTGATTTAGCAAACATGTCTGCAAGTTAATTTTAAATAAAGACATGCTCTCGAAATAATTGATACCTTATGCAAGTTGCTTAGTCCTTGAGTATTCCACAGAGTCGTTGGAGATGAATTTGATTCCTTGTGTTCTCCTGCTTTCGTACAACTCATTTGATCTGTCTCTATGCAGCAAAACATGTCAGAACTGATGTCTCTAGGGTACCATCTCCGCAGATTTGGGTCCAACTTAAGACATCTGAAAATCAAGTGTAATAACTACAAGAATAGATTCTCTAGGATCCACTTGGGGCCTTGCACATTTGCATATTAAGAATAAAATATGTGTAAGTGATCTATTATCAATTGAATAAGATAATGAGCTGATGATTCCTCTATAGCCTGATTAGGTCCTAATTAGTAGATCCTGAACTTATTGGGTCAAATATCTCTAGGATACCATTTCCTTGGATTTGGGTCCATCTTAAGATTTTTGATTACCAACTTGTTAGGTCCAAACTAATAGGTCAAAAGCTAGCTATAGTGGTGTGTTGGCATGTAGTCTTGACAGGTCTAGAATCTTCTGAATAGAAACAAAAGATCCTTGACTTATTTTTATTGTCATCATTCTTTTGGCTTACTGAAGTAAATCAAAAGAATTGCAACTTTACCAACATCAAAACAGCAAATATCTTGATCCCAATTTATAGTTAGTAGACCAACATATAATATAATCAAGATATCATTGCACATATATATCATTTATGTTTGTGCCTAAAGATGTAGAGAGTTCTATAAATGTGACACCAATTGTTAAAAGATACTGTGACGCCCCTGGATCCGGGGTCATGGATCCGGGCCGTCAAGGTTCAATTTCCATTCATTAACAACATTTCTTGGATCCCTTTTTATATATATATAATTAATACAAATTAATACTTTCATAAATGACCCCACACTAATATCATCACACACCAGTCATACGCTCATAGAACAACATCCACAATATTAAAAGTTTAGAGTTAAACAGTTATTATAACCCAGAATCATACTTAAGTACATTGTTGAATAATACTTCTACAGGAAGCATTTCAACAACCAAAAGTTTATTACAAACTTACACACTTAATTTACATAAGTCTACTAAGCCCCTTTCGCTTGTCACTACCTCGGGGATGGTCGCCAGCACTCGCTCAAAAGGTCGCCTTTCCCTTACCCTCTTGCGGGGTGTAGTGCGTAGAATCGGCATGCCTAGCTGTTGTATAAAATAAATAGCAAGAATGAGCTAAAATAGCTCAGCAAGATAAATTCTATCGACTACCATCAAAGGAAATAGACCATTACACACATATATATAGGTGGAAATTCATCATACTTATTAAGAAAGAAAAATCTTTATTTATTAAATACACCATCTATTCATCTTGATAGGAAAAGAAATTTAGGATAATATAATATGAGTTTCTCTTCTAAAATATTATAATAATCCATACTTCATTTTCTTATAATATTTCAAAATAATATATACTATTTGAATCAGATCTCTTAATAAAATCTTTCCATTTCCTTGTATATAACACTTATATAAAATCAGTTTCTCTTCATTCCATATAAATAATTCCATCACCTTATCTCATTTTCTAGGTTTCAGCATATAAATCTGAAAACCATTATCAACTCTTTCTTTTCAAAAACATTGGGGATATCTGCTGTCGCCTGATACGTTAGGACGATGATCAGTCGCCTAATCGTACCTGCTCTCTTTTTACTACCGGTAGAAGGAATGAAGATCATCCCTGGAGGAAGGCCACCTGCTAACATCCTCCCTTGGCATCTTCGTGCCGTAATAAAATAATAAATGCTGGACCGTGTCGCACACAGCCCTGACACAGCCACTTACGCAAGTCTGTTGCAATCCCCCTTTTTGTCAAATCATTTATCTACTCACATTTATCATTTCCATTTCCATTTCCATTTCCATTCACATTTCCATTCACATTTCCATTCACATTTATCATCACCTTTAAATCATATGTCATAATACTTTAATTATGACTCATACATCTTTTCTATAATTATTAAAGTCAAATATGCCTTTAGAACATAAAGTATATTCGCTCTATCCATATTCATATCTATCTTTCTTTAATTCTCAAAATCAGGAAATAAATCCTTAGCAATATAGCATCGTAGAAAAACATATATATTCCAAGAAATCATTTAACTTTAAAAAAAATAAAATAGTTTTCTAAAGTAAAAGTAGAAGAAATCTTGCTCTTTTATATACACACACATATATATATATATATGTTGTTCCATCTACTTTTAAAAATAGTAGATAATAATCAAATAATACTTATTAAATCACAATATTTAAAAAGAATATCTTTAGCAAAATATTATAAATCATATAACCCTAGATAACAACTGATACCATTCTTTTATTTACTTTAGATAACAACTGCTACCATTCTCTCATATTCTCTTAATCATAAGGCATGTTCACTTCATGCATAATCATCTCTATACATATCCATCTCATACTCATATCCATATTCATATACATCTTCGTACTCATATCCATATCCATATTCATATACATCTTCGTATACCTTTCTTTTCAATATCAATACTCAAGGAAGACAATTTCTTCACAATATAGTAATAATAGCATCACATATATATATTCCATGAAATCAAGTTTCTTTGAAGATAAATAGTTTTCCAAGTAGGGATAGAAAAGATCTTGCCTCGATCTCGATGTCCTGAAGGTATGGCTCGTGGCTCTCCTGGAGTTTCTATAAACACGAAAAGGACCGTCGTTAGAATACAACATCTCTTACTCACCTCACTCTTGCATAACAATACCCTTGACACTTTAATATATGTTTCACATGTTATTCATAACCCAAGTGTTCCAAAACCCTAACCATTTTAGGTTAAATCAAGGTTTCGGTGCTTATTCACCATTTCCCTTAACAACCATACCCGACTGTAAAAATTCTCAGAAAATCTCAATTTCGAATTTTAATATAAGGTCAACTGGAAATGACTCTTTGACCACTCCACTACAATATCCCAAAATTTTATAATTTTTAAAAATGTTTAAGTATGGTATTCATAGCCTCCAATTTGATACAATTACATTTTCTCGGTTCTCGAACGTCTTTCACTAAAACTGACTTTTCTCCTACACCGTTCATCAGATTTTAACGTACTTTATATCAAAACGATCTATGAACCAAGCTCTACCCTCTCATGATCAGTGGGTGCTCTGGACAGAAACCTACCGTACGAGTATGGGGACCAAAAACAGGGTATCTATTTGGTTTACCGAAAATCGGGCATTATAACGGCTATATTTTCATACTTTCCAAAATTCAACTCCTCCAAATCCATCATCCACCTTATACACCATCACCTACACCATGTGGTCATCTTACCAACCATGGTTACAAGCACATACTCCTTTCATATTAAATCAAAACACATATCCACAACTATATAATCAAGATTTCATGGTTTATATCACTTAACTTCTAAACTAAGCATAATCAACCATAAACTCATAATTCAAGTTAGGGTCTCAAGTAATATACCTTCCTTGTAGCTTCAACATCACTTAATAAACCTTGGGTACTCCTTAAACAACCTCAATATAGCTTGAATCAACTAAAGGAACCATGAAAACAAAGTTAACAATTCGGAGTTACTATTCATCAGCTGAAAGAACATGAAAAACGACCCCCTTACCTTGCTTTTCTGGAAAACTCTTGTGAAATACGACTTGTAGGTTATCTCATGGGCTTTCTAAAAAGCTATAGAACGCAAAATTTGGCTGAGAAACAAAGAAGTTATGTTCGTTTTACTGGGCTGTTCCTGTTTTGGCCGAATTGGAGAATGGAAGGGGAGAGATTTTCTCTTGATTTTTGATCTTATCTCACTCTAATCTTGTTGATATTTGTTAATCCTAGCTTGTCTTAGAAGCCTTGGAAGATATTTGTGATTAAAGGATTGCTAATGTACTAATTTACCCTTAAAAGTATTAGTGGAATGTGATGTCATGTTCATGATCTCATAATTCTCTTTTTATTGTTTTTCATAAGTATTGTACTAACACTTTTGGTAATTAACAATGTGGTATGTATCCTTGTTATATTGCTAATCTTGGTTGCTTGGTTCCCCTAATCGTCTAATTGTGATTCGTCTCGAATATACCTCATTATCTCAGTGGTTCTGAAATCATTTAACAATCCAAATTCCTTTGATATTTCCTTAACTTAATAATCCCTTAATTTATACTAATTCCCTAACTCCTCAATATATAATTCTGTTAATATCTCCATGCTCCTTGACATCCAATAGAAACTCATTCGAAACCAAAATCCTCAAAAATCCATATTCAGGAATTTCTGAAATCTATCGTCATTTCGAGTCACTTATTTTTATAGTATATCCCTAATATGGTTTCTGTTTACTCATTTTCTGTTTCAAGTATTGAGTACTTACATACCATTTCTTTAAATCCTCAAAATTTACTATTCATGGGGTCACTGTAGCTTTGCTAAAATTAGGGTTATTACAGTCTTCCCCCCTTAAAAGGATTCCGTCCCGGAATCATGTTGGAAATGTCCATAGGTACCTTTTTCATCCACACCTTCTAATTCCACACTTCTTCCTTTATCTTTTTTTCCCTTCATAATATCTCTATCTTGTTTGCGCAAAAAATACACCGACATAAACTTGCTTGTCATTCATCAACATGCCATTTAGCTTATCATTAGTAGTACTCTCACCATCCTTCCTTGAAAATCTCCTCCTGATATACCGTCATTCTATTTTGTCTCACCTCTCCTTCCTCTTTTGCCTAAGGGTATCGGCCACCACATTGGCCTTCCCTGAATGGTAGTGTATCTCACTATGGTTTGGCGATATTATGATCTCTATCATGACATAAAATATCAATACTTCAACATTTTTATATATCATCTTTGTAAAATTTTCCAGAAAATAAGCTCTAATAATATTCTTTAAAACAATTGTAAGAAAATATTACTTATAATATATATTTCCTGTTCGTACTTAAACAAGAACGTACTTCTCCTTTATCCTTGAAAAATATGTTTTCACACTTTCCCTCATACTCTTAATCTCCTTTCTATAGAATTCTCTGACCCTTAACAGATATTGATTTTCCTTATCTAGATTGTCAACCTACTTACACCATTCATTGACTTAGTCGATCCCTAACCAAACATTTACACTTAAATAGTTAAATTAGAGCGTACCTGCAATTTCCTCCGGATACCTTATCCCATATGTCTATTGTTCACTATACAATCTTTACATCTTGCTGATCCACCTTAGTTCTTTCATGATATACTATCTACTCCACCTCTGTAATTTCCCTTTATTATTCTCATCAAATCTTTACCTCAAGTTTTACTCATTCACACCTTTTTGATTAATCCTTTGGATACTTAACATCTTTAATCTCTCTATGCTACTTAGGGTATTAGTCACAATATTGGCCTTCCCCCAATAAAATTATTGCACCTCGAATCCTTCATTAATTATCCCCACTTCCTTTGTTTATCCTTATTCTAACTCTATCATCAAAATACACCTTACTCTCAATAGTAAATCTCAATTATACCTTAAAATTCCTCATATTCTTTTCTCTTACTAATCATCAAATATACCCATTTCTTCCCACGAAATTCCTTTTTCTCTTATATTGAAATGCTTCTAGCTCTAATCATTTCTTAACGAAATTCTCCTTGGAATCTCCAGTTTCCTTGTATAATCACATATACTCTAAACCTTGCTTCCATTATCTCATCCATTACTGATATCTTCTATATTCGAAACAATTTATAGAATTTAAGAAACTTTGATTTGAAACGAACCCAGAAACAAGCAAGGGTCCCACAACAATTTATACGATTAAGAGTTTTAATTAGCTCTTATTCGAAACAAAAGAATATTTGGGAAATCAATATGATGGAAGAACCCGTACGTCACACAAGTGAAGGCGTCCCCTCCGACTTTCTATCACACAAATAGATCGTCCTTGTGTATACATATGGGGTTGTTCCTCTTAGTTGGAGTAAGAATTATAAAGAAAAATTTTAATCACAATGATAAATACCATCTTCCAAAAATAATCTTAGGAAAATATTTTGACTAAAATAGATAAAATAAAATTTTGAAACATATTCCAAAGGTACCAGAAAGTTTTGAAAAGATACCGGCCCTTTTTGAATAAGAGGTGATAGATCACCCTGGAATTACTCACCAGTGGAGGAAAATTTGAAACTGAATAATTTAGCAGGGCTTTAGGAAATTTGAAAGTAGTTACCGTTAATAGCCTCTGCCCAATTGAAAATCCCAATAATGGAAGGTTTTCCTCAAATACTATTTATATCTTAGACTGCGTATTTTCCAAAATTTCTTAAATTTGGCACTCACCATGTAGCCTCAACCTATCGTCTGCTATTCCCAATTATCTTCATTTACCTAGTCGTGACTTGGCTCGATACTCGTTGCCTTTATCCACAATAAAACACAACCTTCTGATTAATATACTTACGTAATATTGATCGTCTTGGCCTAACATTGCTCCGGTATCAAGAACCCTTCAAACTATACTTTATATTTGTATATTCTAACATATCCCGTATACTCACGAGATTCTCTAACGTACACTTCCCGATACATCAAATATTCCCTTTCTCATATCAATTCCGTGTGCCACATAAGCTTAACACTTTTGGCATAATAACCTTTTCATTTAATTCAATCTCGGAATGTCTCAGTCTGTCTTGGTCCTTAAGGTGTATCTTGGCTTTATCGACTAATCCTCAGTTTCACCATTTCATCTCCACAATCAATTGAAACCAACAGTGTCTGTTCACCAATCCACTTACAATATTTCTTCTAACTCCCTTAAACACAAGAAGACTTTAAATACCCTTAACTTTGGCTCACCAATCTCCTCTACCTATACTAAAACATAAACTTTTATTAGTAATACTCTATAAAATTATAATCACTACTTAGAATGAACACTTCGTTCGATAAACCCCCCTTGAACTCGATGTGAGTTCATATCTTATATCATTACATATATATCTATATGCGTATATTATTATCACTTTTGTTCCTGAGCAATATGACTCTAAGCTCTGATACCATCTGTGACGCCCCTGGATCCGGGGTCATGGATCCGGGCCGTCAAGGTTCAATTTCCATTCATTAACAACATTTCTTGGATCCCTTTTTATATATATATAATTAATACAAATTAATACTTTCATAAATGACCCCACACTAATATCATCACACACCAGTCATACGCTCATAGAACAACATCCACAATATTAAAAGTTTAGAGTTAAACAATTATTATAACCCAGAATCATACTTAAGTACATTGTTGAATAATACTTCTACAGGAAGCATTTCAACAACCAAAAGTTTATTACAAACTTACACACTTAATTTACATAAGTCTACTAAGCCCCTTTCGCTTGTCACTACCTCGGGGATGGTCGCCAGCACTCGCTCAAAAGGTCGCCTTTCCCTTACCCTCTTGCGGGGTGTAGTGCGTAGAATCGGCATGCCTAGCTGTTGTATAAAATAAATAGCAAGAATGAGCTAAAATAGCTCAGCAAGATAAATTCTATCGACTACCATCAAAGGAAATAGACCATTACACACATATATATAGGTGGAAATTCATCATACTTATTAAGAAAGAAAAATCTTTATTTATTAAATACACCATCTATTCATCTTGATAGGAAAAGAAATTTAGGATAATATAATATGAGTTTCTCTTCTAAAATATTATAATAATCCATACTTCATTTTCTTATAATATTTCAAAATAATATATACTATTTGAATCAGATCTCTTAATAAAATCTTTCCATTTCCTTGTATATAACACTTATATAAAATCAGTTTCTCTTCATTCCATATAAATAATTCCATCACCTTATCTCATTTTCTAGGTTTCAGCATATAAATCTGAAAACCATTATCAACTCTTTCTTTTCAAAAACATTGGGGATATCTGCTGTCGCCTGATACGTTAGGACGATGATCAGTCGCCTAATCGTACCTGCTCTCTTTTTACTACCGGTAGAAGGAATGAAGATCATCCCTGGAGGAAGGCCACCTGCTAACATCCTCCCTTGGCATCTTCGTGCCGTAATAAAATAATAAATGCTGGACCGTGTCGCACACAGCCCTGACACAGCCACTTACGCAAGTCTGTTGCAATCCCCCTTTTTGTCAAATCATTTATCTACTCACATTTATCATTTCCATTTCCATTTCCATTTCCATTCACATTTCCATTCACATTTCCATTCACATTTATCATCACCTTTAAATCATATGTCATAATACTTTAATTATGACTCATACATCTTTTCTATAATTATTAAAGTCAAATATGCCTTTAGAACATAAAGTATATTCGCTCTATCCATATTCATATCTATCTTTCTTTAATTCTCAAAATCAGGAAATAAATCCTTAGCAATATAGCATCGTAGAAAAACATATATATTCCAAGAAATCATTTAACTTTAAAAAAAATAAAATAGTTTTCTAAAGTAAAAGTAGAAGAAATCTTGCTCTTTTATATACACACATATATATATATATATATATGTTGTTCCATCTACTTTTAAAAATAGTAGATAATAATCAAATAATACTTATTAAATCACAATATTTAAAAAGAATATCTTTAGCAAAATATTATAAATCATATAACCCTAGATAACAACTGATACCATTCTTTTATTTACTTTAGATAACAACTGCTACCATTCTCTCATATTCTCTTAATCATAAGGCATGTTCACTTCATGCATAATCATCTCTATACATATCCATCTCATACTCATATCCATATTCATATACATCTTCGTACTCATATCCATATCCATATTCATATACATCTTCGTATACCTTTCTTTTCAATATCAATACTCAAGGAAGACAATTTCTTCACAATATAGTAATAATAGCATCACATATATATATTCCATGAAATCAAGTTTCTTTGAAGATAAATAGTTTTCCAAGTAGGGATAGAAAAGATCTTGCCTCGATCTCGATGTCCTGAAGGTATGGCTCGTGGCTCTCCTGGAGTTTCTATAAACACGAAAAGGACCG
Organism: Saposhnikovia divaricata; assembly: GCA_036435485.1. Taxonomy (NCBI): domain Eukaryota; kingdom Viridiplantae; phylum Streptophyta; class Magnoliopsida; order Apiales; family Apiaceae; genus Saposhnikovia; species Saposhnikovia divaricata. The sequence continues at coordinate 23,522,374 of JAZHRN010000131.1, forward strand.
TCGTTAGAATACAACATCTCTTACTCACCTCACTCTTGCATAACAATACCCTTGACACTTTAATATATGTTTCACATGTTATTCATAACCCAAGTGTTCCAAAACCCTAACCATTTTAGGTTAAATCAAGGTTTCGGTGCTTATTCACCATTTCCCTTAACAACCATACCCGACTGTAAAAATTCTCAGAAAATCTCAATTTCGAATTTTAATATAAGGTCAACTGGAAATGACTCTTTGACCACTCCACTACAATATCCCAAAATTTTATAATTTTTAAAAATGTTTAAGTATGGTATTCATAGCCTCCAATTTGATACAATTACATTTTCTCGGTTCTCGAACGTCTTTCACTAAAACTGACTTTTCTCCTACACCGTTCATCAGATTTTAACGTACTTTATATCAAAACGATCTATGAACCAAGCTCTACCCTCTCATGATCAGTGGGTGCTCTGGACAGAAACCTACCGTACGAGTATGGGGACCAAAAACAGGGTATCTATTTGGTTTACCGAAAATCGGGCATTATAACGGCTATATTTTCATACTTTCCAAAATTCAACTCCTCCAAATCCATCATCCACCTTATACACCATCACCTACACCATGTGGTCATCTTACCAACCATGGTTACAAGCACATACTCCTTTCATATTAAATCAAAACACATATCCACAACTATATAATCAAGATTTCATGGTTTATATCACTTAACTTCTAAACTAAGCATAATCAACCATAAACTCATAATTCAAGTTAGGGTCTCAAGTAATATACCTTCCTTGTAGCTTCAACATCACTTAATAAACCTTGGGTACTCCTTAAACAACCTCAATATAGCTTGAATCAACTAAAGGAACCATGAAAACAAAGTTAACAATTCGGAGTTACTATTCATCAGCTGAAAGAACATGAAAAACGACCCCCCTTACCTTGCTTTTCTGGAAAACTCTTGTGAAATACGACTTGTAGGTTATCTCATGGGCTTTCTAAAAAGCTATAGAACGCAAAATTTGGCTGAGAAACAAAGAAGTTATGTTCGTTTTACTGGGCTGTTCCTGTTTTGGCCGAATTGGAGAATGGAAGGGGAGAGATTTTCTCTTGATTTTTGATCTTATCTCACTCTAATCTTGTTGATATTTGTTAATCCTAGCTTGTCTTAGAAGCCTTGGAAGATATTTGTGATTAAAGGATTGCTAATGTACTAATTTACCCTTAAAAGTATTAGTGGAATGTGATGTCATGTTCATGATCTCATAATTCTCTTTTTATTGTTTTTCATAAGTATTGTACTAACACTTTTGGTAATTAAAAATGTGGTATGTATCCTTGTTATATTGCTAATCTTGGTTGCTTGGTTCCCCTAATCGTCTAATTGTGATTCGTCTCGAATATACCTCATTATCTCAGTGGTTCTGAAATCATTTAACAATCCAAATTCCTTTGATATTTCCTTAACTTAATAATCCCTTAATTTATACTAATTCCCTAACTCCTCAATATATAATTCTGTTAATATCTCCATGCTCCTTGACATCCAATAGAAACTCATTCGAAACCAAAATCCTCAAAAATCCATATTCAGGAATTTCTGAAATCTATCGTCATTTCGAGTCACTTATTTTTATAGTATATCCCTAATATGGTTTCTGTTTACTCATTTTCTGTTTCAAGTATTGAGTACTTACATACCATTTCTTTAAATCCTCAAAATTTACTATTCATGGGGTCACTGTAGCTTTGCTAAAATTAGGGTTATTACAGATACCAACTGTTAAAGATTGATACCAAATATTAAATTATAGGTAAGGTGTCATACCATGTCTTCCATGCTTGCTTGAGTGATGATACCAGTTCACATTAACCTGTAGAGATTTTCAATTATCTCACCAACTAGGAGTGCACTTGTTCACATTCCTCTAGCATCCAGATTCAGTAGGTCCAGATGTCCATTATGATCATGAATGTACAACAGGTGCCTGATATCCTCAAGTCTTGTCACTGGTGCTTCTTGTTAGATATATTGTCTTATCAGCTTGTAACCTTGCACCCAGTTTGGCCTTGTCCCTCATAACAATGCCTTGACATCCAGTTAAACTTCTGGTTATCCTTATACCAAATACAGTCTTGTTGTTTTGTCTGGATACCAGCTTCCCTTCAATCTGCCTTTTGTAGTGATTGAGATAATCTTGCATTACAATCACTCAATCTGAATCTTTCAGAGCTTTTGTAGCTTTCTTAGTTTCTTCTAAAAGAAAACTAAAGAAATAATCATTAGTACTTGAAGCTCTGCTAGTCTTTTACTTCCACCATTAGAAACACTAAGAACTAGGACAAAGAATTAATTGAGTCAACATTCTTTGTCTTGGCAGACATGTTCTCATAGTATCCTTTGACTTTCAGTGTGGTGTTGAGTTGACTAGTTGATCCTTCTGTTGCTCCCCCTAAGCTGCTGCTGGGTTTACATGAAGATTCTCCATGTTTGACATTGCTTGGATCTGAATCACCATCACCATTGACAGCTGGGAGCTAGAGGTTATTCAACATCACTAAGACTTTCAATCACCTTCTGTTGATTAATAACAATCACCCTGTAGGCTGTTGACTCCACTGAGTAACGAAGGAAATTAACCTCTTGAGCATTAGCTGATTACTAGGATGCTCACTTTCATTTATCATTGCAAAACAATTTCCTACATACTTGTAGGGTCTTCCTATATTTCTTACTGATCAGAGTTCGATCATGTCAGTACCAAACTATTGACTGCTTCAGCATTAATACTCTTGAAGGTGCAGAAATCATCCAGAACAATAATTGATAGGTCCTGTAATCTGGTCTCCAAGTTGTCATAGTCAGTTTGCTTTCTTACACTCTTCTAGATGTGATCAATCACCATCAGTGATGTCTTGTCTTCAGATTGTCTGAACAACAACTTGTTTCTTGAGAGAAGTCATCAGTCATCATCACTAAGGTATATTTTTCATTGATGTAGAACTTCTGTGTGATGCTTCTTTGACTTCTCTTTATGACATGCCTCATAATTTTATTTTACTTTAATTCCAGATGAGGTAGTTTCCTTTACTGATTCGATTTCCAGGAAAGAATCTCTTGATATGACATTCAGGTGAGAGAGCTCCTTATGTCATAGCTGAACTCTTGTCTGATGAAGCTTTAGATTTGACCTTGTTGACATCACCTTTGACTGAGATTCCATGTCAGCTACAGATAAGTTCTCTTTCCTTAATCCTCGAACAGTAGGATCTTCATTTTGTAAAAGATGCTTTATTACTGACAACATTCCTTAGCTATTGAATAGCCTTGACCCTAGGTCATACCCTTGCTGTTGTCTCCAGGGGATAAACCACTTTGCCTGTCTTCACATTCACATTTGATAGCAGGGTTCTTTCTTCGATGATATGCTTTGAATAAATCAATAATAATGCATAATCGATTAACCTGTTAAGCCCTACATTCACAAATGGATAAAAAGTTCTTGGTACCCAAATTGTTTAATTGGGTCCAGATGGATTAGAGACTTCTCTTTTATTAGAGTTAACAACAGTTTTAACCTTAACATGCTCATTCTTATCTTTGACTGACCATTTTTCCTTTTTAATGTCATTGACAAAATATTCACTGAGCAAGGAGAATAATGGTTCCTTCCTAACATAAGGAGGACTAGCAGTCTGTACCTTATTGTTATTATTAAACATGCTTTTTCTATGATCAATGCAAATACTAGGAAATGCATTTATGACATTTGAAATAAGCAGGCATGATAATAAGAATACATTGCATACATTCAGCTTTAAAACATTGCAGATAAGAATTATGCAAATTAGGCATGTTATGCATTTTAGAAAATTCAGTACTATATACTTTAACCTATGTACACTTGTGTAACAGGTAGCAAGTAGATTTACAGATATTCAATAATTTTCTAAACATGCATGGAATAGAAGAATTAACAATTAATCACTAATTCTATCCAATCCATTCCTATTGTTATATTATATTATATAATCTCTATTACCTAAGTCAGTTTTACAAATGACTTGATGTTCTACTGACACCCTAGGTAATTATTCCATCTTTTAAACTTTTTAAACCTTAACAAACAATTCAGAATGAATAAGCAAATCTTGTTCTACTGGGGATCCTGAAACTAGCTTAAGCAAAGGTCATATATGCTTGACATATATCATTTAAGAATTGAGAGATATTGTCTAAGGAACACTTCTAACTCACTATTGCAATTAATTAAATTCAACAAATATTCATACACATAATAAGATCTTCTAACCAAAGATATAACAATTAAAAACTAAGATCTTAACATGCTTTGAATTTCTGAGAATTACATATTACACTAGTTCGAAGAATTGATACCTGAGACATGTGAGGTGAATCATCTTCAGAGATTGCTATGAAGGCAAGATATTAATTATGCTCTTCTCATCATCATCTGATCCATCCCAACTCTTTTCTTCAGCAAGATAAGTTCTGCACTGATGCTTCTGTTTCATCTCATTTAATGAATCCCTATTCATCCTTGTCTGTCAGAATTTTGTACCATGTTGCACACCTTGATAGTTACTTATCACATAAAACTTTTCATAACTGCAACTATCACGTTTTGTTCTTTCCACTAACTCAGTCTTGTAGCCACCTCTTGAACTGTATCCTGAAGAGTTTCTGCTTCGGAATAGATAGGCCTAATTCCTGGATTAAACATTTGTACTCTTTCTAAATTAGTAACTCTTCATGTATGTTCTAAGGTTCCATCATTAATTCCTGACTGAGATGTCTAACTGTCTAGTTCATTCTCAAACCTCCTTGATTCCACTTTTCTAAAATCTCTGTTGATTCCTTGAAAGATATTTCTTGGTACAATCCACTAAGTGTAGTAGATGTTACATTGGAGCAATCCACTTAGTGTTTGTATATCACAGAATCAATAGACTTAATTCAAATCTTCGAGAAAAATTCTATCCATTACAACCTCTTCCATTTCTGCTTCTGAAAAACCAGTGAATTCTGTGGATATAACTTTGATGAGCTTCCACAAATTTTTCTTCAGTAGGTAGAAATTAATTTCATTGAAAAATGCATTTTCTTCAAAAGATCAAATCATCTTTGACACGGGATAGTTTAGATGGACTGTCTAGCAGCTTACACTCCTAAGGATAGTAGGTAGATGGACTGTCTAGCAGCTTACACTCCTAAGGATAGTTTAGGGACGGGGACCTTCTACCCGACACTTCCTGAAAGCGGGCTACGCCGGTTTTCCTACTAGATGGACTATTTAGCAGCTTACACAGAAAAATATAAGAGAGAGAAGAGAGAGTTGTGTGTTGAGGTGTGTTTTGAAATGAAATACAACAGGCCTATTTATAGGTTTTAGAAAGTTACTATTTGACACTATTCCAACAACCCCCAAATAGTAACCGAGCACTATTCCAACAACCCCCAAATAGTAACCGGGCACAATTTCACCAACCCCAAATATTAACCGTTGGTTACTATTCATATGAATAGTACTATTCATATGAATAGTGATTTCGGAAACTATTCACATGAATAGTAATTTCGGATACTATTCATTTTCCTCTTAATTTGACATCCTTAAATATTCAGCTTCCAACTAACCAGATGATATCAATACTGCTCTAAACTCAATCATACCTCTTGAACAATTTTTCTGAGTTAGATACTTCGATTCTTTTGTGAAGTGTTGACGCCTAGTGCAACTGGTCTGGTTCACAGACGACTAACATTCACTCGTGGTCTTCATATCATGTCTTTAAGAACACTGCTAAGAATTGTGCAATCATAAAAACTTTATCACTGGAATCTTTTGGCCCTTCAACTGAATCTTATGTACATCTTATTTTGTCACTGAGGCTTGATCATGTTAATGAACTTCTTTCAGTGACTTGATCCTTGTTGATGCCTGTTCTTCAAATTTTACGATCCCTGTATAGAGTTAATATTATTTATCTTTTATCCTAGTTGAGTTATATATGTCTCTATTACATATTACATTACATTATGTTTTACAATCTCCCCTTATTTGATTGTTGGGGTTTAACAAGCAAATTCTTAGAGGATAACTCAACTGATACAACAAAATAAAATACAAAGATAAATAATATTAAAGTGCATTCTGGATCATATATATACATTTTCCAGATTTCTAAAATTTGAACAAGTACAAGACAAATTGTTCCTCTAGACTGAACATATCTTCAAGTTTGCCTTGATTTCTTTCCACATAGCACTAATACTCCCATTAGCTTTCCTTTCCCAAAATAAAGTTAATTCCGTGTCAACAACCTTTTCTTTGCCCTTACGCCGAGTATATTTTTCTTGATCATCTAACTTCACCCCCTCAGTTGGGTTATCCTCCAGAGTAGTAGGATGTGGAGTTGGTAAGTTAGATGAAGATGGCTTTACCAAGGAGTTGATTGTATCATTAAACTGGGTTGCCATGGTATTCAATTGAACCTGGAATACATCATGTTGAATAAGTTGCAAATTTTTGATTTCTGCAATGGACTTACAGATATTTGGCAACTCTTTCTCCATTGTTTGGACCCGTGTAAGGAGTCTGCTATATTCCTTTCTGGTTACAGGTGCATGTGGTTGAGTAGGTTCCTCACTCGTACGTTCTGCAGGTGTTTCACTCAATACTCTATATTCACTCGGTTTAGTGGTTTGGGTTACACTTACATGTTCTGTTTGTGTTTCCCTCAAATTTCTTCCAGAGCTTCCACCGAGATGTGTACCTGCAAATGAAATCATCCTAGCCCCTTTTTCAGAGGTCACAGATGGTGCAATGAAAGTTCGTGAGCTTCCGTCCTCGCGTGAAGCGAGTTCACGACCACTGGTAAAGAGTGGTAAATCTCGAAAGAGATCCAGAGATTTTCCGTCTGGGAGGTTAAACTTGAATCGATTAAATGGCACAAAACCCAAGTTTCCCTCGTATGTCTGTGAAGACACTTGGTTCATAAAAGAACCACCTACCGATGGATCTTTCCGTAAAATGAAAGATTCACCAGCAGTTATTGAGGTAGGTAATTCCACCTCGGATGCCTGTGAAGGCATTTGATCTTTAGAAAGATCATCAACCACTCTTATGTTCCGTGAAATGGAACTCAAGATAGTTGCTCCCGTCAATTCAACCTCATTTACAATTTCACTCATTGGATAAGGAAGAATTGTTTCACTAACAGTTGTCGTTACCTCAGGTTCATTGGGTTTACTCCGTTTAGAATAAGGTAGAGTGGCTGATGTAACTAACTCCTTATGTGGTGCTGCTGAGGCACTATCTCCCTCACAAGTGTTGATGGATGGTCGTTTAAGTGACAATTGAGGTGTAGGAGTTTGTTTTGTTTGTGTTTGTAGAATGGGCTCTTCGACCTGTGTTAGAGTCGGTGGGATTTCCTGCTCTTGGTCGGGTAAGATGGCCACTAGGGGCTGTAGAAACTGTATTTCCTGTGACACAGCAGGGAATACAGAGGTTGGAATAGTAGAGATTGAAATATTACCTTGTCGTATACCTACTCTCACTGGTCTTGGTAACAACGGAAGTGGGATAGTCTTTAGATATTCAGTTAGGACTGTAGGCACATCTGTATATTCCTTTTTGCTTACGTAATTAATTACATTCGTCTTCATGAAAGAACATTCCACCTTTTGACCATTTTCCAAGCGTGCCCTGTCTTCATCATTCAAAAAATCATTTAATATTAGCTGTAGAAACCTTGGATATAGACAATTGACATTTTGAGTCTGAACATCTCTTCTTCCCAAGTGTTTCATCTTTAAAATGATTTGACCAAGCACTATTTTTCCAAAATTAATCCTCAAATTATTGGCCACAGCATACCCTATTTTTTGAATAAATTCAGGTATTCGATCTTGATTTGTTCTATCTTATAAAACGAAAGAACATTTCAATCTATTCAGGTGTAGGATCAGAAACAAGATTTTCCATAGGAAAATGAAGAATTCGATTAACATCTCGTTCAGTGACCCTAATCGACCTACCAAATAGTTGATATGTGAATGCACACCCGTCCTGTCCAGAAGTGTTAACCGCACTGCAATATAGTTCACGCAATGCATCATGGTTAAGCCGCACTGGTGTAACTAAAGCATAGCGAATTAATGAATGTTCATTCAAAAATTGTGTCCAAGCCCGAAATTGCTCATCCAGAATGGTTTCGATTTGCTGAATGGAAATATGATTAACTTTAGCAATTAAAAAGCTTCCCTGCAATGACATTTTCAAAACTTTGAGGAAATTCAAAAACAAGGGTTAGCTTTTACAAAGGATGATGTATAAAGCAAGAATATGAAATCCGATCTAAAACCACCAGCTAGATTGAGAGATCTTTCCGATCAAAGCTCGAAATATTCAGCAATTGTGTGTATATGCTCTGTATATCTGAAAAATGATGATGTTAAACACAAACAAAAACTCATCATTTATAAGGTTTCAAGGATTAGTGGGTTAGGTGTGATAGTGACAGGTTATGTTGAATAACACCGCTCAATAATTTCTCACCTAATCAACCAATAATTTCTCACCTAATCAATCAATTAGCCGAAAAACATCTTATCACCGAAACCTGTTAGCTGAAAAACATCTTATCATTGAAATCTATCAGCCTATACACATACACACATATTTAATACTTCTAATTATTATGGATTCAAGCAATAAATCAAGAATTAATCCACAATAATCAGATAAACTCACAATTAAATAGACATGAAATTAACAAAATATCATTAATTGATATATGTCAATAAAATATTTATTTAATTATGCTACAATGATATCTCTAGAATAATCATGCAGATAAACAAATAAAAAAAACAAAATCCAGAGAATGAAATTCACTGGCTGCAAGCAAATTGAATAGACATACCAAGCTCACTTACCAACCTTGAAAAGGTTGCTTCATCCAAAGCTTTAGTAAAAATGTCTGCCAACTGTTTTTCACTAGGAACAAAATGTAGTTCTACAGTGCCTTCCATCACATGCTCCCTGATGAAATGGTATCTGATGTCTATGTGCTTGGTTCTAGAATGATGCACTGGATTCTGTGATATTGCAATTGCACTAGTGTTATCACAGAAAATTGGGATCTTTTCAACTTTAACTCCGTAGTCAAGTAGTTGATTTCTCATCCATAGAATCTGTGAACAGCAACTCCCAGCTGCTATGTATTCAGCCTCTGCAGTTGAGGTAGATACTGAGTTCTGCTTCTTATTGAACCATGAGACCAGCTTGTTTCCCAAGAATTGACAGGTTCCTGTGGTACTTTTTCTATCCATTTTGCAACCTGCATAATCTGCATTTGAGTAACCAATTAGATCAAAACCAGAATCTCTAGGGTACCAAATGCCAAGGTTTGGTGTTCCCTTGAGATATCTAAAAATCCTTTTAATAGCTACTAAGTGAGATTCCCTAGGATCAGCTTGAAATCTAGCACATAAACATGTAGTAAACATAATATCAGGTCTACTAGCTGTTAAGTATAAAAGAGATCCAACCATGCCCCTATAGCTTGTCATGTCCACCTTCTTTTCCTTAGTATTCAGTTCAAGCTTAGTGGCAGTGGCCATGGGTGTTTTTGCAGAACAGCAATCTGCTAAATCAAACCTTTTTAAAAGATCATAAATGTATTTTGTTTGACTTATAAAAATTCCTTCATTCACTTGTTTAACTTGTAAACCAAGAAAATTAGTTAATTCACCCATCATACTCATTTTATATCTACTTTGCATGAGTTTGGAAAATCTCTTGCAATGTTTCTCATCTGTAGACCCAAATATTATATCATCTACATAAATTTGGACAAGTATCATAGAGCCATTGACATTTCTATAAAAGAGAGTTTTATCAACAGTACCTCGAATGAAGTGATTCTCTTTAAGGAACTGTGAGAGTGTGTCATACCAGGCTCTAGGTGCATGCTTCAGGCCATAGAGTGCTTTGAGTAGAAAGAACACATATTCTGGAAAGTCTGGATCTTCAAAACCAGGCGGTTGACTAACATACACCTCCTCCTCCAGAATACCATTCAGAAATGCACTCTTGACATCAATTTGATAGACTTTGAAATTGGCATGCGCTGCATAGGCCAAGAAGATCCTTATTGCTTCTAACCTTGCCAATGGAGCAAAGGTTTCTTCAAAATCAATTCCTTCCTCTTGACAGTAGCCTTTAGCAACTAATCTAGCTTTATTCCTTGTGACTATGCCATTCTCATCCATCTTGTTCTTGAATACCCACTTAGTGCCAATCACTGATTTTTCTTTAGGTTTGGGTCCAAGTTTCCATACTTCATTTCTTTCAAACTGGTTTAGCTCTTCTTGCATTGCTAAAACCCAGTCTAGATCCAGAAGAGCATGTTCAACTCTCTTTGGTTCCTCTTTGGATATAAAACTACTATATAAGCATTCTTCTTGAGTTGCTCTTCTGGTTTAGACCTTTGCATTAGGATCTCCAATGATAAGCTCAAATGGATGATCCCTGGTCCATTTTCTTTGTGGTGGTAAGTTTGACCTTGATGAAGTGGCTTCATTTTCTCTGTGTTGATCATTGTGGCTTGTTATTTAGTTTTGAATGTGAGAAACTCCCCCTGAGTGTATGGCCCTCGCGATTGATGGAGTTCTTACAGATTCATCAACAGATGCTTCTCTTTGATTTCTAACTGATGGTGTAAGTTGCTCTTCAACAGGTGGTTCATTCTGCACTTCAACTGATGATCCTTGTCTGTTTCTGATACCATTTGATCTCCATTCTTCATCATCATCTTCACTTTCTTCACCACTTCTCTCATTCTCAAATGAGAGAGACTCATGAAAACCTTCATCTGCTAGACCAGATATTTTCTTGTCATTAAAGACAACATGTATGGACTCCATTACAATGTTTAGTCTTAGGTTATAGACTCTGTATGATTTTCCAGCTGAGTATCCAACAAAGATAGCTTCATCTGCCTTTGAATCAAATTTTCCAAGATGCTCACCATGATTTTTCAGTACAAAGCATTTGCATCCAAAGACATGCAAAAAGTTGATTGTTGGTTTCTTGCCTTTGAAAAGTTGATAAGGTGTCATTCCTTTTGCTTGATTGACCAAAGAAATATTCTGAGTGTAGCATGCAGTGTTTATAGCTTCTGCCCAGAAGTATGTTGGTAGCTTAGACTCTTCAAGCATTGTTCTTGCAGCTTCAATTAGAGTCCTGTTCTTTCTTTACACTACACCATTTTGTTGAGGAGTTCTTGGTGCAGAGAATTCTTGGATAATTCCTTCTTCTTCACAAAACTCTCTTATTATAGAATTCTTGAACTCAGTTCCATTGTCACTTCTGATTCTCCTTACTTTAAGTAAAGGATTGTTGTTGACTATCTTGATGTGATTTATAATGACTTCATATGCCTCATCCTTAGAGTGCAGAAAGAATGTCCAAGAGAATTTTGAGAAATCATCTGTAAGAACCCAGATTTTGGGTGGAATTAAAACTTTTATGTATTTAGTGATGTAAGAATGAATAGTTGTTACGGCTACAATGTAATAATTGATATTTGGAAAGAATGAATGGAATTCGACTTTATTATTTCTATGTCTTGAAGAATGCTAAAGGGTGACAACATAGGTAAGAATAATCTATCTTCTAAGGGAATAAGATATGGCAATTTCAAGCAGGAGAATACTCTCATGTCATCCAGATCGATAACGATTAATCCAGTAGTTCCGTAAAAAGGTTAAGGAACGATCGAAAGAGAATACGGACAATTGTACAACCCTAAGAGAATAAGTAAAAAAATAAAGAATGAATAGTGTTTTGGTGGGAGTATAGAATAATATGAGACGACACTATATAGAAGTATTCGGAACGGATTTCCGAGTTCGTATTAGTGATCCAAGGGGAAAATAAATGTATGTAAAAGCTGTCGGATTCTGAAAAACCGCACTTTTATTTTCTCCGAGAGTTCCCTGGACACTGATAGCCTTAAGTATTTAATGAATGGATTTAAGGAATATAAATTGGAAAGTTAAAAAGAAAGATGGAGAATGATAGTATTAATATTAGAAAGATTCCCGGTAAACCCTAATTAGAAATCCGTGAAATATTCCTACGAACGATCAATCGAAACAAGCAATAACCGGACACAGAATCAAGCAGAGAAAGCAAGATACATGTATGTGCAAGTGGATGGAATAATAGAAACCAAAGTATGTCACATGAAAGTCAACTACAACTAGGATGATTCTTTAGCATTTAACCAAAAATGAAGTTGTTTAATGTAGTGCCAACACATGGTCCACTAAGAAGCACACTTGGACCTATAGATGAGTGACAACACAAAAGGAGGAGATGCATCCAAGTTATATACATAATAATACATGTATTAAGTCATAACAAAGCAAACCAAAAAGAGAAAAACACCACCATTTCTTCCTTGAATACTACTCTCGGCCAAGGAGCAACAAAAAAAGGGGGTTCCCACCATTGTTTGATCTTCAAATTTTTAGGGTAAGTACTACATATCATAGCAAAGATCCCCTATAAATTTTAGCTTCAAATTCCATTCCATTCTTGAGATATAAAATCAAGAAGGTGATGATTAATAGTGTTTTCTTAGAACTAATCTTGTTTTCATGATTTCTTTGGATCGGGACCCGCTACCACTACCCCTTACCGTACTCGACTACCAGGCAAGTTTCAATTCCCTTCTTTTAGGCTGTTGTTGTGATTGAATATATATATATATATATATATATATATATATATATATATATATATATATATATATATATATATATATATATATATATATATATATATATTTGTTTTCTGTTATACATATGCCATAGCATGCATGCCTACTTTCAAGTTATATCGTTATGCTTGTTCCCTGATTGTTTATTGGCTTATAAATTAGATAGCTAACGTATCAATTATAAGCCGGTTATTGTAAGACCCTCATAGAAGGGCGTATACATCTTATTCATCAAATATAGACCGGGAGTCAATATTTCTTGATATATCGAGATTACCTCGGAGGAAAATATTTAAGTAAATATTTTCTATTATTTGGGCGATGAATATTATTTGAATATTCGTTCGAGATTATATATTTAACGATCCTTACCTCAAATAATTATTTGAACGTAACCATTCGACGAATAATATTTTTCAATATCCATTCAGAGTCGAATTGATTATCGATTATTATTTCGAATATTCTCCTAAAGATGAGACTACTAAATGAATATTATTTGGATATTCATTTAGAATATTATTTTATTAAATAAACATTACTTTTGAATATTCATTTAAGATATTAATTACTTGATGAATATTATTTTAATATTCATCTGAGGCTTGATTTATTTATCGAATATTATCTCGAATATTCCTTTAGGGCTTGGATTACTAAATGAATATTACTTGATATTCATTTAGAATATTATTCATTAAATGAATATTACTTTTTGAATATTCATTTAAATTCCTAATTAAATATGAATATTATCTTAAGTATTCCTTTCAGGCCTTATTAATTAATGAATATTATTTTGAATATTCAATTAAATATTTATTTATTCAATAAATATTCTCCTGATATTTCTTCGGGGATTATTTTGAAAAATACTCTGATTAAAGATATTCTTTCATATTCCTAAATATTCTTTAAATATTTTTAATTCAATAAATATTCTCTGAATATTTATTCCATACTTAAAATAACCTCAATAAGGTTTATCTTCTTCGATTATTACGAAAAATATTTCGGAGTCATATTATTATTACTCTTATATCAAGAAAGGTTCTCAGACATCATTCTTCTTTGATTCTATCTCCCTAATAATAAGGGAACCTTACTTGGAAAATGTTAATTATCTTGTCGACTTCCCGGTCATAAAGTATTCTCTTCACTCGCAACTCGGGTGCTATTGACTTATTAAGTCGTTGTTTACCTTCTCATCTTTCGAGGGTTAAGATGGTTGGAACAAGTTGATATTCGTTACCAAGTACCAGCTTGGGAGTTATTGGTGAATTTTCCTTTCCAACTAGATACGACTACTTTGTGGAGTCTTATCAACAAGTATTATACTTGGGGAAAGGGGGACGAACGTTACATTCAGAATCATGGATTCTATTTGAACTAGGAGTCGTGTAAGAGGCCGAGTAGCGCCGGTCCATCCCCTTTGGCCCAACCGTTGGCCGGGGAGAGTTAGCAAGGCGGTAGACAAGTAAAGCCGTCAGTTCTTCCTTCTACCGGTAGTAAATCTAATTTGAGTTGTACGATCTTGACTGATCATCAAGATTGGAACAGCGGGCGCGGTGAATACTCCATCATTGGTTCATCATCCAAAATTATTTATTTCCTGCAACATGATTACTGTTGGCAGAGTTGGAAAAGTGTTCATAACTGGAATTGCAATCTTTTCATGCAAGTTCCTCTTTTTAATAACAATGAGAATATCTCGCTTACTTTTGATGTAGCAGATATTTCTACAAACAAATACTTTGAGTTACCTGGTAACTTCATCCTTTATATTATACTGGCAATAACTTCATTAATGCATGGCATATGATTTCAAAGGATATTTTGAACTGTTGTATATATGTATCACTGTTTAGTTATATTATTGTTGGTGGGCTTTCGCTCACCCTTGCCTTGTTCATATTATGTCACAACAACAGCTAGGACAGATGGCTCGCGTCAAGCGCACTCGGCGCAAGCGGGTTACCCGACCCACCGGACTCCCCGCTGAGATGCTAGCCGCCATTGCTAAGGTAGCTTAGTTAGACAACTTTTGTTTCCTATTTAACTATATGTATAATTAATGTAATCAACGGCAAAACTGTTAAACTTATGATGTTATCCTTTTGAGATTGTAATAACTTTTATTCGTAACCCTTTAATGTAAGACTTATTTCAATTTCATCTCTGGGACTATAACTGTGTATGTGTGAGTGGTTATTATTGTGGGGTCATAGCATGCTACTTATTGATTTTGGACTCAAGTCAAGTATTATGTATAAGTTATGAGACCGTAACGACCCAATCCTTGACCCTGGATCTGGGGGTGTTACATCATCAATAATCACAAGACAATATTTCTTCTTTGAGATTGACAACACATTGACTGGTCCAAAGAGATCCATGTGAAGTAGTTGCAAGGGTTGATCAATTGATGACATTGACTTTGATTTGAAAGAGGCCTTCTTCTGCTTCCCTTTCGGGCATGCATCACACAATCCATCCTTGGAGTAATCCAATTTTGGAATACCTCTAACCAAATCCTTCTTTACTAACTCATTCATTGCTTTAAAACTCAAGTGTGACAGTCTTTTATGCCAAAGCCAACCTTCATCTACCCTTGCCTTGTTGAGAAGACATGTAGTCATGTTTGCATTTGTTAAATTGAAGTCAGCAATGTACACATTTCCTCTTCTATCTCCTGTCAACACTACCTTGTTGTCATTTTTCTTGAAAATGACACAAGCTTCAGATGTGAACCAGACATTCTGTCCTTTATCACACAGTTGGCTGACACTTAGCAAGTTATGCTTAAGTCCATCAACCAGTGCTACTTCTTCAATGACAACATTCCCTTGTGAAATCAAGCCATATCCTCTAGTATATCCATTGTTGTTGTCTCCAAAGGTAATGATAGGGCCAGCTCTCTCCTCAAACTTAGTGAGCAGGGTAGAATCTCCAGTCATGTGCCTAGAACAACCATTATCCAGGTACCAAAGATTTTTTTTGTGTCCCTGCACACATCAAAATCAAATCAAGTTGATTTTGGTACCCAAGTTTTCTTGGGTCCTGCCTTGTTAGCCTTTTTCTTATTTTTCAAGCCCTTACTACCTAGGGGTTCTAATTGAGTTAAATCAACCTTAACTCTTGGTGTAAATTTCTGAAAAATAGGTTGTTTCACTTGCTCACATGCATTAAAACTAGATGTATAATTTGGCATAGTCTGTGCAAACATGTTATTCATTATCCATGGCAACTGAGGCATATTAAAAGCATTGTAATATGGATTATACATGAATGGCATGTTAGCATAATGACTAGATGCATGATCAGGCTGGACAAACATGTTTGGCATAACATTCATAGCAAGCATAGGTACTGACTTAGGCATACTAGGCACAAAAGCATTCTTAAAAAATTTACAGTTGACAAATAAATGATTAACACTACCACAGTTCACACATTCCTTTCGAGGAGCATATTTATCAGGTGTGTAATTACTATGTTTGTTAATTCCTACCTTGCCATTTCTATTCTTCTTATTAGCCTTAGCCTTAGGTTCAGTCTTTTCTAACTTATCCTTCAATTTCTTGATTGACAAGTTGCCTATGTTTCCTTGTTCAACTGACTTGGTTTTGCTACACTCTCCATTAACAAAGTTCTTATTGACAGGCACGTACTTTTTATTCAATTTAGTTAAAGTTGCTTTGCTAACAGGCTTAAGTCTCAAAGAACATTCTTTTTCGACTAAATCACTGTCTGAAGCAACTTCCCTATCAACATCTAACTTAACTTCTGCTAATTTGTAAAAAGAATCAACTCCTTGTATACTATAAATTTCTTCAGTTTTAGCCTTTGATCCCTTCCACTTAGCAATTAAGTCTTGTTCCTCTTTTAACTGTTTTATTAAACACTCTTCTCTTTTCAGAGCCTCAAGTAACTCATTCTTAGCATCCTGGAAATCTCTTTTCATTGTTTCAAAATCAATTAGTTTAGTTTCTAACAGAGTATTCCTATCACCTATCTTAGAATTAAGATCTTTAATCTTTTTGTTCTCCTTGTTAAGTGATTTTAATGTGACATGCATGTTATACAATTCATTAGACATTTCATTAACAACATTATCACATTCATCTTTAGAAAGTTCAGTTAGGTTTATAGAGTATACCTGGTTGCTTGCTGAACTAGCCTCTTCATCAGTTTCGTTTTCCATGAGTGCAAGATTGACAAACTCCTCTTCTGCATCTGAGACTCCTCTAGCTGCCCAATCATTATCTCTAGATACAAATGCTCTTTCCTTTTGCTTGATAAGATCAAAGTATTTCTTTTTGTAATCAACAGTCTCGAACTGTTTCTTCTCATTCTCAGCTTTGGATTTTCTGCATTCATTGGCAAAGTGACCAGCAATTCCACAGTTATAGCATTTGATCTTTGATCTTTCAACCACATCCTTGTTCGGTTGATAGCTTTTCTTGAATTTCCCGGCTCCTGCTGGATTCTTCTTGAATCTTAGCTTCGAAAATCTCTTTGACAGAAAGGCCAAATACTCATCTAGATCTTCAGCTTCATCCTTACTTAATGCATCAGGTTCTTCAATCATCTTGCTTTTACCTTTGCTAGTTTCAGCTTCACCTTCACAAGTTTTGAACTTAGTGTGGCTTCTACACTCTTCATTCTTCCACCACCTTGGATTGTTGGAATATTGGCCACCAAGGCAACAGATCCACCTTTCTTCTGGATTTTCTCCACTTCCTCATCTTGCTGCATTTCAAGCTCATAGGTCTTCAGGATGTCATACTGTCTCTCAAGTGTAAAATCTTTGTAGTCCTGAGAGTTCCTCAACGAGACTGTCACTGGCTTCCATTCCTTAGGAAGAGATCTCAGAAACTTTAGGTTGGAATCCTTGGTTTCATACTTTCTCCCATACAACTTTAGACCATTCAGTAACTTTTGAAATCTACTGAATATGTCTGTTAGATTTTCACCAGAGGAGTAGTGAAAATGCTCATATTGTTGTATTAGGAGCTGCATTTTGTTCTCTCACAGATGGTTTGGATAATGTCCCACACTTGCTTAGCAGTGGTGCAGTTAATGACATTATCAAACATATCTTGATCGATTCCATTGAACAAAATGTTCATGGTCTTCCTATCTTTGTAAATCTCCTCCAATTTTTCATCTGTGTGCTCAGCTTGATTCTTTGGAATAGGACTTCCAGCAGCTACAGTGCCAGCATCTTGACCAATCCCATAGTTGGCCTTCATTGGAACATAAGGTCCTTTCTCTATGCAATCTACGTAGCCTTCATCGATGGCTGAGAGATGAAGGTGCATTTTTACTTTCCAGTGAAAGTAATTATCTTTGTCAAGCATTGGAATCTTCACACTTGTATCCTTCCTTCCCATGGTTTTGATCTTTAGACTTCTTGTATGCTAGAAGTTTGCTCTGATACCAATTGTTAGGTCCCAAAGTATCGTAGAAGGGGGGTTGAATACGATACTAGCAAAAAAAAAATTCTGAAAATATATCTTTATTGATAATAAACTCGAAGGGGTGTTACAACTTCTAATCCAATGGATTAGCTTCAAAACCTGAACACTCCTAAGGATAGTTTAGGCACGAGGACCTTCTACCCGACACTTCCTGAAAGCGGGCTAAGCCGACTTTCCTACTAGATGGACTGTCTAGTAGCTTACACTCCTAAGGATAGTTTAGGCACGAGGACCTTCTACCCGACACTTCCTAAAAGCGTGCTAAGCCGGCTTTCCTACTAGATGGACTATCTAGCAGCTTACACAGAAAAGATATAAGAGAGATAAGAGAGAGTTGTGTGTTGAGGTGTGTTTTGAAATGAAATACAACAGGCCTATTTATAGGTTTTAGAAATTTACTATTTGACATTATTCCAACAACCCCCAAATAGTAACCGAGCACTATTCTAACCACCCCCAAATAGTAACCGGGTACTATTTCACCAACCCCAAATAGTAACCGTTGGTTACTATTCATATGAATAGTACTATTCATATGAATAGTGATTTCGGATACTATTCACATGAATAGTAATTTTGGATACTATTCATTTTTCTCTTAATTTGACATCCTTAAATATTTAGCTTGCAACTAACCAGAGGATATCAATACTGCTCTAAACTCAATCATACCTCTTGAACAGTTTTTCTGAGTTAGATACTTCGATTCTTTTGTGAAGTGTTGACGCCTAGTGCAACTGGTCTGGTTCACAGATGACTAACATTCGCTCGTGGTCTTCATATCATGTCTTTAAGAACACTACTAAGAATTGTGCAATCATAAAAACTTTATCACTGGAATCTTTTGGCCCTTCAACTGAATCGTCTGTACATCTTATTTTGTCACTGAGGCTTGATCATGTTAATGAACTTCTTTCAGCGACTTGATCCTTGTTGATGCTTGTTCTTCAAATTTCATTATCCCTGTATAGAGTTAATATTATTTATCTTTTATCCTAGTTGAGTTATATATGTCTCTATTGCATATTACATTACATTATGCTTTACAGTCGCCGTCGCCATCGCGGGGCACCACCGCCCCTCTCCCGACATGCACCACCATCCCAACCACCAAAAATACAACCCACTTACTTATATCATCTATCAACTATATTTTAACCCATAAATAAATAATTCAAGCACCAAAAATTACAAACCCCAAAAATAAATCTGCACAAACTCAATTTTTCTAAATGTAAACATCACAATCATACTATCAACATTAATAATTAAAGAAATAAAGAAAGATTTGGGCATAAAATATTCATACCCTTGTTTAGAAAATCACTTTTAGAGCTAAGTTCTTGAAATCCCTTACAAGTGGATATCAAATTGATTAGCCAAAAAAAAAAAGTGGATATCAAATTGAAGAATTTTAAAACTCTACACAAAATACAATTGCATGTGTGATCAAGTTAAAACTATAGTAGATATAGGGCTTTGAAAGAGGTGTTTTAATGGTGGAGAGAATAAAAGTGGATGGGGGTGTTTTTGTTTTGTACGGATAGAAAATAAAGAAGATGAACTTCTAGTTTTGTTTCCTAATATATAAATACTTATGCAATAATACTTAGGGCCTTGGTGGAATAATACTAGTTGGGCCTCTATTAGCTAACCCAAATGTTATAAAACTCTACTAATTAATAATGTTATATTGGACTCTAAATGGGCTAGGTCATTAGTTGGGTTTGATAATCACAACCCAATACTAGAAAATTTGCTAATAAAATCTTACCAATCCTTTATTAATATTCTATAATTATTACACTACACACAAAATAATAGCAAAACTATCATTCGGTAAAATATCCTAGGTTTGCAATTACGAGGAAATTTACTAAATTTAAAAGTAATCTAAATTTGAAATAATTACTAAAATTTTGCGGTTATTACAGTCTCCCCTCCTTAAAAAGATTCCGTCCTCGGGATCAACATTAATGGCCAAATAACTCAGGGTATTTGCTACGTATTTCATCTTCTAATTCCCAAGTGGCTTCTTTGATTTGACGATTCTTCCAAATTACCTTCACTAAATTCACTTTCTTATTTCGCAGTTCATGCACCTTGTAATCTACAACTTCCACTGGTTGCTCTGCGTAGGTCAGGTCAGTCTTGACATCAATGGGTTCATACTCTAATACATGTCAGTTATCAGGATGATACGCTCTCAATATTGATACGTGGAATGCATCGTGAATGTGTGAAGATCTGGCGGTAAGGCTAATTGATATGACACGACTCCAACTTTCTTAAGAATCTCGAATGGTCCGATATACCTAGGACTCAGCTTCCCCTTCTTCCCGAATCTCATCACCCCTTTCCACGGGGAAATTTTCAGCAACACTTTATCTCCTATCTCAAACGATTTATCCTTTCTCTTTAGATCTGCATATTTTCGCTGACGGTCTTGAGCAGCAACTAACCTTTTCCGAATCTTCTCTATGGACTGCTTTGTCTGATGAACCATTTCTGGCCCAAGCAATCTTCTTTCACCGACTTCATTCCAACACAGTGGAGATCTGCACTTCCTTCCATATATGCCTTCATACTGGGCCATACCGATACTGGAGTGATAACTGTTATTGTACGCGAACTCGACTAACGGCAGATGGTCATCCCAACTTCCCTTGAAATCCAAGGTACAGGCTCGTAGCATATCTTCTATCGTCTGAATTGTCCTTTCACTCTGTCCATCAGTCTGTGGATGATAGGCTGTACTCAGTTTCCATTGGGTACCTAGGCAATCCTGAAAGCTCTTCCAGAATCTAGAAGTAAAACGGGCATCTCTGTCTGACAAAATTGACACAGGCACTCCATGGTGAACTACCACTTCCTTCAAGTACAAACCTACTAGTTTTTCTACTGAATACCTTTCACTGATCGGAAGAAAATGTGAAAACTTCGTGAGTCTTTCGACTATAACCCATACAGCATTATAATTCGCTCTGGTTCGAGGTAAACCTACTACAAAAATCCATTGTGATGTGCTCCCATTTCCCCTCTGGAATCTCTAATTGTTAAAGTAAACCACTGGGTCGTTGATGTTCTGCTTTCACTCTCTGACAAGTCAAACACTTGCTTACCCATTCTGCAATCTCTCTTTTCATGTTGGGCCACCATAATTCAGCTTGATGTCTTGATACATTTTTCTGCTCCCTGGGTGTATGGAATATCTTGAGTAATGCGTCTCGCTCGTGATTTCCTCTTTTAATTCTGTAACATTAGTAATCCAAATTCTTGAAGCAAATCGTTTAATTCCTTTATCATCCCTTGAACTCAAAAACTCTTCTCCCGTCAATTCTGATTTTCTCACTTCCATTACTAGTTCCTGACAACGGCAGATCATCTCGAGCAGCTCTGGTTGAAAATGAATGTTGTAAACTCTTTCATTGCTTTGGACTGGGTCCTTGACTTCCAACTCCATTTTCTCGAACTCTCTGATTAATTCTTCTGATGTTACCATCAGTTTGAGCCTTTCCTTTCTTCTTAAAGCATTGGCCACTATATTAGCCTTTCTCGGATGATAGTTTATCAAGCAGTCGTAGTCTTTGATCAATTCCAACCATCTTCTCTGTCTCATATTCAATTCCTTCTGCGTGAATATGTACTTTAAGCTTTTGTGATCCGTGTAAATCTCACATTTCTCCCCATACAGATAGTGTCTCCAAATCTTGAGCGCAAATACAATAGCAGCAAGTTCTAGATCGTGAGTGGGATACCGGGACTCATATTCCGTCAGTTGTCGAGAGGCGTAAGCTATTACTTTCCCGTGCTGCATCAGTACGCATCCTAAACCTTTGTGTGTGGCATCGCTGAAAATCACAAAATCGCCCTTTTCATCAGGTAAGGTTAAAACTGGGGCAGAAGTTAGTCTCTTCTTTAATTCTTGGAAGTCGTCTTCGCATTTGGAGGTCGATTCAAACTTTTCACTCTTTCGAGTAAGTCGAGTCAGTGGCGTAGCTATCTTTGAGAAATCCTTCACAAATCTGTGATAATATCCGGCCAATCCAAGGAAACTTCTAACCTCTGTCGGAGTCTTGGGTCTCTCCCAATCGGCTACTGCTTCTATTTTAGCGGGGTCTACAGAAATTCCTTCACCGCTCATAATATGCCTTAAAAATTGAACTTCCTTTAGCCAGAATTCGTACTTTGAAAATTTCGCATACAACTTTCCCTTCCTCAAGGCTTCTAGAACCAGACGGAGGTGTTCAGCATGTTCCTCTGAAGACTTCGAGTATATCAGGATGTCATCAATAAATACAATCACGAACTTATCCAGATACTTCTTGAACACACGATTCATTAAATACATGAAAGCAGCTGGAGTATTTGTCAATCCAAACGACATAACTAAGAACTCATAATGTCCATAATGTCTTGATACATTTTTGTGCTCCCTGGGTGTATGGAATTATTAATATCTTAATATTGATATTCAACTCTAACCACGTATAGCTACTATCGTAAAATTATTTGAATTTATTATTTTTAAAAATAGACGATCAAGATTATATCATATTAAAAAGAAAATTATAATCTAAAAAGGATATAATTAAAAAATATTGTATTATAATTGAATTTTAAAAACGAAATTATAATATGAACAGGATATAAATAAAAAAAAGAATACAACTGAATTTTATTTAATTTTTTTATTAATATTAAAAAAAGTTCATATTTATTATTTGGGCTCTATCTCGAGATCTAGAAATCAGATTTTGATGATTTTATAGCCCACGCGAAACTCAGAAAATTATCTTTAATTTATTGATGATTTAACAATTATTATCAAAATTGAAACACTCAGAACCTCAAGAGAAAATATAATTACGAATTTTTACATTAATCCTATTCAGTGCAGAAGACCTACATTAATAATCCTATTTAATGTAGAAACCAAATTATATATAATTTAAATCATTGACATACACTTTTTCGTATATCAATATAAATACACTTTTTACTTTACATGTTAAAAAATAATTAAAAAACAATTATGCTAGATCCAACGATTTTCATTTATCTATTTTATAATCTAACAGTTCTTATTTATTTTATCGTATTGAAAACCAGACTACCAACTATAAAAGTTTTGGAAAAAACACTCTTACACTTATTATTAAAATCGTATTTGGTTGTTAGTAGAACTATCTTCAAATAATAAGAAGGGTATTTCGATAATCAAAACGAAACATAAGTAGATTTTATAAATCGAATAGAATTTTTAAAGTGAAAATCATCAATTTCTTCTCTATTTTGGAAAATAATTGTTAAACCTTCAATAAATTAAAGATTATTTTGTTAATTTCGTGTGGACTGTAAATCGTCCAAAACAAATTTTAAGAATTCAAATAGAGCGTAAATAGTGAATTGAACGTGTAAAATCTTATATATATATATATATACATATATATTTTAACAACAATTTGATATGTAAATTAATAACATTAATTATTAAAAAAATTAATATAATTATAAATATTAAAAAATGGACCGTGCGTTGAACCAGTTATAAGCTAGTTTAATTAGGACGGAGGGAGTACTTTTTTTATAATTTGGTGTCCGGACCAGGTTTCACGTCCTCGACTAATCCCGAGAACTGCTAACGCACTCATACCCCTCCAACTTGGCAGTCCACTTACTTTCATGTCTTCCAATGAAATCAAATTTATGATCTTGGAGTGAGAAATCCTCACGGTTTTAACCAACTAGAACCTCCGTAATGAGTACCCTAAAACATACTTGAAATACAAAAATATAAAAATGGAACTAAGGGATGGTATTGTATTAAGATTTTTAATGATTTTAAAAGTCATGAGGTATTCAATTCTAACATTTAAAGAGTCTTTAAAAATTTGGTGTTATTCAATTAAAACTTTTAAGAAGGATTTAAAAGTAGGGCGGTATTAAATTTAGACATTCATAGACTCTTTATAAGTACTTGTAATAACCGAGAATTTTATTAATAATTTTAACTCTCAAACCCTCTCAGAATAAGTTTTTGGTAAACTCGGTTTTTTATTAATTTCAGAGATGCGTATAAATATTTATTTAGTACAACGCTACCTTTCTATTAATTGTGAATTACCTATATTATTGTTACTATTATTATTATGGTGATTAGTAATATTATTATTATTATTATTATTATTATTATTATTATTATTATTATTATTATTATTATTATTATTATTATTATTATTATTATTATTTTTACCATTTGCAAATGAGTGTAACTTTTAAAAATTTAGATAGAGATTTATTTGCCAAGTGGGTTAAAAGATTTTGAGCCCAAATGGTTTGTAGCCCACCAAGAGCCCAAGTCTTTAGTAATAATAATAATTATGGATTTAAAATGTAATAAAGATGAGTTCTTGCACCATTATATTTGAAGAATAAAATAGGGATTATTTTATTAGTAGAGACATAATCAAATTAGAGAATTTTTTAGCATTGTAGGAACTCGGTAAGTGTTAATTTAATGTCGTATTGCGATTCAAATAAATTATCGTTAGCAATTATTTAGGAATAACTAGAGACCCTTTTGAGACGGAAATTTACCTTGTAAATAAATAGAGCGAGATTGTCACGAAAGTTGTAATTTATTAGAACAATGTCATAAGACACGACTTATAAGAATTTATTAGGAAAACGAGTAGAGCCTCCATTTTGAATATTATATATTTTGCGAATAATACGTTAGTGCGACTTTAAGGATACGGGAATATTTCAAATTATATTTCTCAATATTACTTGATTATTTGACGGCATGATTACTAAAATTATTTTTAAATTATTATAGAACTTCTTTTTGAGAATTGAGACTCTTGCTCACGGATAACGCCCTTTTACTTAATTGGTAGCATTTAGCATCGAGACAGAGGCAAGTTCATTTCTACCCTTATCTCGGAAATTCCGTATTCTATTTCTATTATTTGATTTCATACTTACTGTCGAGTTTTCAGTTTTGAGATTTATTTTGTTGCTCTTTATGTTACAAAACTTGAGTATTGAAATTATTTTCTCATTTGAAGAATGTTTTACCGCTAAAATATTTTAATAGTGAATTATATCTCCTATAAGCGTGGAAGCGACTTCGTTGTTATCGAGTCGATTTCATTATTTCGAAACGACTTTTTAATTTTGAATCAGTCGAACTAATCTCATCGCTCGAGACAGTTAAATTTGTTCTCTTCCGTCGAATTTATCATACAGATTCGATGACACTCATTGATTATCTTTTATTCGATTCATCTTTCGAATCGAACAAATAAATATTATAAAAGCAGAATCGTTAGAGTGTTTACTCGTTGATCAAGTGAAAACCTTCTATTTTAACGATCATCAATTACGTATATTTAATTATAATCATTCGAGTTGTACTCCTTGTTCAGTACGATTCATCAATATCTCATTTTCCAGACTATTCTCATTATTTCGAGATAGTTGCCTTTCTTGTCAGTGGTTGGCACTTTGTTCGTGTCAACCAATAAAGTATAATTATTGAGAGTTAACATCAGTCCATTGTTCAGATTGGTGGCACATTTAAGGGAGATTAGCAGTCCGCCACATCAAATAAATATTTTCCTGTAAAATTTATTCCAAATTATCTGTTCATTAAATGTTCGGGAATTCTGTATTCTACTGGTCAATTTTGGGAAAGAGGCCCATGATGGAGAAAGAGAGACTTGTGCACTGTTATACAGTCACGAGTATATTTTAGGCACTATAGTTGCCAGGGTTGACTTAATAACCCATTATGATGCTAGCATACATATGTATATTATATTTCGTTGATATCGCATTGTAGCCGTGATCGGTGAAGTGCGGTGTCATAGAAGGACGGTATTCCCGATCGGATAGTTGATCACCCCACCGAGATACCGAGAGGTTGGAAGACCAGTGTATTCATTTCTCATGAGTCATCAGAGACATACCAAATGAGTTCCTTCGAGTATTCTTTTATCGAGATGAGTCTTATGTCAATGTCAAATTATTGATTTCCGACTGTTCATTAAATTTCGAGTTTATATTTCTGTAAGTCCTATTATATTTATATACCGAGCAAGGAGAGAACTTGCTGAGCACCATAGTTGAAAGGCATATGACTCAGCCTATTTGTAGTTCAAGGATCCTAATCAACTTAAACCAAATTGTAATAAGTAAATATCCATATGATCTGTCACAGGAATCTCAGGAAGCAATATCTGTCAGAAGAAAGAAGAAAGTCAATCTATAGTTTTAATGTTTTACACTGGAAGACGATTCAGTTATCTGATCAAGCCCCAATATAGCATTGAAGTGAATGGATTCATTTACAGTGACAGAGATTTTTCGAGTGATAGATTGAAAGTCAATCAAAGTACAGAAGAGTACAAGAGAATTGAGAGAAGAAATAAACCACAACTTAAAGTCAGAAATGAAGGAGCATCATTGAAGTTAGTCGTTCATGAACCAGACAGTAAATCGAACATCAACACAAGTCAGTGGTAATTCTTTATTATTTTCAGTGGTTTGTGAGAATTAAATTAATTAGTTATTGATTTAATTAAATTCATTTGTAATTGATATAAAATCATTTAGTTAATTTAATTAATGAATTAATTCTAAAAGAATTAATTAATTTATTAAATTAATTATTGTATCAATTAAATATGAATTTGTTAATCATTAATTAATTAAATGGATCAATATGACTTAAAGAAAAGACTTAAAAAAAGCTGAAAGGATTAAGTCATGGCTGGAATAAATTCGGTATGACTTAAATTTAAGTCATACCGCCAGCATCAAGATTAAGTCATACCGCCAGCATCAAGACTAAGTCATACCGCCTGAACTGATTAAGTCATACAGAGTCTGAGATATTTCTTGAAAGTGCTAAGTCATACCGACAAAAGCTGTTTAGGTCATACCGCCAGATCTGTTGAGAATTAAGTCATACCGACAGATTTTCTAAGTCATACCGCCTGAAATTAAGTCATACCGCAGGATTATTTATGTCTTGGAGCAAGTTTAAGTCATTCTGATAGCTGATTTATTATGTCTTGAAGCAGTTTAAGTCATACCAAACCAGTAAAATATCCCACAGAAAGCAGCAGACCTATTCTTGTTATAAAACACAGCAGAAGCAGCAGAAACAAAAAAGGAAGAACATAGCAGAAATATTTCAAGAAGCACAGCAGTTTTCTCTCTCAATATCAAGAACACCAAGCACAAATTATTTCACAGAAATTCAAGTTCATCATCTTTGTAATATTCTATCCGCTGGAACTTGTTTACTTGTGATTCTTGTACTACTAGAGAATTAAGTTTCCTAGTACTTATCTTGATCTTTATTAACTAAATTAGAAAAGTTCATGTCGAATTTTCTAATTAGTTATTAAACACTTGATAATCGTTTGGATTGATTTTGTAACACCCCGTCAAGTTAATATACAATTATATTCAACTTGAAATCCGTGTCAATTTATTCCGCACAAAATATTCGTTTAAGTGAAAATTTTTTAACGAATAAATTTTGAGAAATTGATATAGATTGTATTCAACCCCCCCTTCTACAATCTTATTGGACCTAAAAATTGGTATCAGAGCCTATTGATTGATACACTAATCAAGATCTTATTTTCACTCTACTAAAAATCATAGTCGAATTTTTAACTCACTTAAAAATTCATCATGTCTCCGAAAGGAATTGTGAAGATACCTATCTTTGATAAAGATAATTATGAAATGTGGAAGAATAAGATGGAGTTGTTTCTTGATGTTACAAATTCCAAATATATGAATGTTCTGACAAATGGACCCGTAACTCCTATGGTTCATGAAGAACAAGTTTTGACTAATGGAGCTGTTTCAACACCTGCTAGATCGTATGCAAAGAACCCTAAGAATTTTTCTTCTGATGATAAAGAGGATGCTGGATTGGACAAAAATATAAGACTCATTTTAGTAGATTCCCTGGATGCTTTAATGTATAGCCATGTGATGAATTGTAAAACGGCTAAACACATGTGGGAAACTATTGAAACAATAAATGAAGGAACTGATGAAGTCAGAGAAAATAGACTAGAAATCTTAACCTCTGTGTATGAACACTTTAGAAGTGGCCCTAATGAAGGCATTCAAGAAGTGTTTGAAAGATACAATAAAATAATCAATAACTTGCAAGTCCATGGTAAGCATTATACTCAAAAGGAGATAAACAAAAAAGTTTTTATTGACAATGCCTACACATCTAGAGCATAGGATAACTGCCATCAGAGAATCAAGAGATATGAATCAAATTACTCTTGATAGACTGTTTGGAGTCTTGAAGACCTATGAGTTGGAGCAAGCTCAACAGAAGGAAATATATGGTAAAGGTAGAGTGGCAAGTTCTTCTGCAGCTCTTGTGGTTGAGGCTCCTAAGGAAGTGGAAGCTAAGATTGTTCAATCTTACAACCCTGTCAAGGATCAGCTCGAGGTTGAAGTTGGTCACATATCAACCAGTCAGGATGGTGGAGATTTCTATTCATTTGAAGAGCTAGATCAATTGGAAGATGAATCTATGGCAATGATGGTAAGGCAATTCAGCAACTTCAAATTTAGAAGAAATCCCAAGTTCAGGTATAAATCAAATAGCAGATTCCAGAGAGGAGGTTCTTCATCCTCTAATAGAAGAGGTGGCTATAAAACTGGAACTGTTGATAGAAGCAAGATTCGTTGCTTTAACTGTAATGAACTGGGACATTTTGCCACTGAATGTCAGAAACCTAAATAGGCCCAGAAAAGAGATTATGCTTCAGAAAAGAAGAAGACTGGAAAAGACTATGTGGCTGTGGGTAAAAGCTGGGATGATACAGACAGTGAAGATGAGGAAGTTGGAAATTTTGCATTGGTGGCAAATTCTGATAGTTCCGAAGATTATACAACTGAGGTAAAACTCACTAATGCTGAATTATTATGTTCTCTTGGTAATTCCTATCATAATGCACAGAGAGAAATTGCTAGACAAGTTCTTAAAAACACTAGCATTGAAAATGAGTTGTTAGAATTTAAAAAGGTGCAGTTTAATCAAGATCAGCAAATAGAAGAAATAGCTCGACTTAACAGAAGAGAAAAGTCGATATCTGAATACTTGTCAAAACAAATTGCTAAAGTTGCTGAGCTTGAAACCAAGTTAAAAGAAAAGGATGTTAAATTAGCTGCATGTTTTAATTCTGTTAGAGAGTCTAAAGAATTTTTCAACGAACAAGTTATTAAACAAACCGTTGGAATATGGTTTAGTTACAACGAAGCTCTTGGAATGCTAGGCATAAATTCTGGTAATTCTGTTAGTGCTAAAGAGAGAGGAATACCTCATGTGCTTAAGAATGTTGAAAAACCTATCTTTAAGAAATCAGTTGCAGAACCTCCGAATTTCACTCCTATGGTTATTCAGGAGGAGTTGCGTAATGAGGACATTGCTAGTGGAAATGTCCAGATTAATGCAAAACCTGTTAAGTACATTAATCCCAAGAATGTTCATCCTAAGGTAGAAGTACCTAAAGTGCCAGTCAAGGTTGTTGATACAACTAGTTCTTTGAAGACTGGATTTAGTAGTAATAATGTGAGAAAGAACAATAACATGTCTAACATATCTGCCATGCCTATTATTGATTCTTTTCATAAAGAATGTGGTGTTTCTAATTGCATGTCTTGTGCTTTTAATCTTATGTCTGCTTACTTTAATAGTAATCATGCATCTACTAATAAGACTGCTCCTAGACAACATGTTAATAGGAATAACTATGTTTGAGCAAAGATTGCTAGTCCTCCTCAGGTTAGGAGAGAGACATTTGTACGAAAGCCTAAACAAAGTTTAACTAAGGCTGTTTATAAATTCAAATGTCCAGTCATTGCTAAGAATGTTATTGTTGCTAAAAAGATTTGGATAATCAAGCAAAAACCTAAAAATATTGTTTTGCCTGATAAAGGTTTATTCTTTAAGAACCCTGGACCCAAACAAGTTTGGGTTCGGAAGAGAGTCTAACCGATTTGTCATTGCAGGGTGTGAAACAGGTTAAGCGAGTTATATGGATTTTGGACAGTGGATGTTCAAGGCATATGACCGGAGATAGATCCCTGCTGACAAATGTGGTGGAGAAAGCCGGCCCAGTCGTTACCTTTGGAGATAACAGCAAAGGTAAAACTGATGGATATGGCAGATTAGAAGCTGGTAATGTTATTATTGAAGATGTTTCTTTTGTGAAAGGACTGGAGCACAATTTGCTCAGTATTAGTCAATTTTGTGACAAAGGATATGAGGTTCACTTCAATAAAAAGAATTGTCTGATATCTCACAAGAGAAATGAAAAGCCACAGTTGACGGGAGTAAGAAAAGGCAACTTGTACGTAGCTAACATGAACTTTGGAAGCACTGATGAAATTAATTGCTTTTACTCCAAAGCTTCCAATGACGAGAGTTGGCTATGGCACAAGAAACTTTCTCACCTTAATTTCAAGACAATGAATTCTCTAGTTAAAAGAGAATTGGTGAGAGGTTTGCATTCAATAGAATTCACTTAGGAAGGACTATGTGATGCATGTCAAAAAGGGAAGATAAAAAGGGCAACTCACAGGAGCACTGACACATCTTCAATAACTGAACCCTTGCAATTACTTCATATGCATTTGTTTGGTCCAGTTAATGTGATGTCAATGTCAAAGAAGAGATATGCTCTAGTGTTTGTTGATGACTTTTCAAAATTCACATGGGTCCTGTTTCTACATTCCAAAGATGAAACTCCACAACTAGTGATTGATCATGTTAAGTTGATTGAGCTGGATTCTAAGTATCCAGTAAGAGCTATAAGGTCAGATAATGAAACTGAATTCAAGAATGCAGTTCTAAATGATTTCTGTACAGAAAGGGGTATAACCAGACAGTACTCGGCTCCAAGAACTCCTTAGCACAATGGAGTAGTTGAAAGAAAGAATAGAACCTTGGTTGAAGCTGCTCGTACTATGCTAAGTGAATCAAGGCTTCCATTGAGCTTTTGGGCTGAAGTTGTCAACACTGCATGCTATACCCAGAATCGAACACTTATCAACAAAGACTTAATGAAGACACCTTATGAAGCTTTAAATGAAAAGAAACCAACACTCAAGTACTTTCATGTATTTGGGACAAAATGCTTTGTGCTAAAAGAAGGAGATGATCAAGGAGGAAAATTTGAAGAAAAAGCACATGAAGCAATCTTTATTGGTTATACAAGAAGAGCCTACAAGGTGTATCTGATTGATCAACAGAAAACAATGGAAAGTGTCAATGTTACATTCGATGACACAAAACTCCCAAGTATCCAAACTGAAGATCCATCTGAAAAACTAACGTTTGATGACATGTCAGACTCAGATTCAGATGATGACAAATAACTTGATGTTGTTGCTGACGATAATCAAAATGATGATGGTAATGATCAAAGTGATGGTGGTGGAAACAACGATAATTTTCAAGACACCACTGACACTCTTGAACCCTCATCAAGTCATTCTGGCAACAACTCAAGGGGAGAAACTGAAGGATCATCTAGTCATACTCAACATCAAAATGAAGATCATGATGAATCATCAAGATCAAATCTTCCCAGACAGACTGTTTGGAATAGAGCTCATCCTTTTGAGCTGATTATTGGTGATTCAGATGTTGGTGTGAAAACTAGAAGGGCTTATCAAAATCAAAATAATTATTCTGGGTTCCTATCTGTTATGGAACCTAAGAAAACTGAAGAAGCTCTTTCTGATCTTGATTGGGTGATTGCAATGCAAGATGAACTCAATCAATTTAAACAGCAAGAAGTATGGAAGCTGGTAGCCAGACCTAAAGACAGGAAAGTGGTTGACACTAGGTGGGTATTCAGAAACAAACTAGATGAAGATGGCATTGTGACAAGAAACAAAGCAAGACTGGTAGCAAAAGGTTATTCTCAAGCTGAAGGCATTGATTATGATGAGACTTATGCTCCAGTGGCAAGACTTGAGGCCATCAGAATATTCTTGGCATTCGCTGCATTCTCAAACTTTAAAGTTTATCAAATGGATGTTAAGAATGCTTTTCTGAATGGTAAGCTAGATGAAGAAGTGTATGTAGAACAACCTCCTGGTTTTGAAGATCCGAAATTTTTGGACTACGTTTACTTTCTCTACAAGGCTATCTATGGTCTTAAGCAAGGACCAAGAAAATGGTATGACACTCTCTCTGAATTTTTACTTGAAAATGGTTTTACAAGAGGTGTCATAGACAAAACGCTCTTTACTAAAAAGCATAAGAATGATACTATACTAGTCCAAGTCTATGTGGACGATATTATATTTGGTTCTAC
This sequence comes from Saposhnikovia divaricata, assembly GCA_036435485.1. Taxonomy (NCBI): domain Eukaryota; kingdom Viridiplantae; phylum Streptophyta; class Magnoliopsida; order Apiales; family Apiaceae; genus Saposhnikovia; species Saposhnikovia divaricata. The sequence continues at coordinate 23,555,048 of JAZHRN010000131.1, forward strand.
TAATGAGCTTCTATGCAAGAAGTTTTCAAAGTTAATGCAGGGTAAATTCAAAATGAGCATGATGGGAGAGCTGAAGTTCTTTCTTGGATTACAAATAAGTTAAAGGCCAGACGGTATATTTATTTGTCAATCCAAGTACATCAAAGAGCTCCTTAAGAAATATCAAATGGAGGACTCATCATCAGCAAAGACACCATCATCCACATCTGTCAAATTTGGAGCATGTGAAAATTCTACTAAGGTAGATATCACAAGCTACAGAGGTATGATAGGCTCATTACTTTACCTCACTGCAAGTAGACCGGATATAATGTTTGCTACATGCTTATGTGCAAGGTTCCAATCGGATCCTAGAGATGTACATCTCATTGCTGTAAAAAGAATCTTAAGATATCATAAGGGTATGCCCAATTTAGGTATTTGGTACCCTAAAGATTCTGGATTTAATCTTATTGGATATACTGTTAGCACAAAATCACGCAAGCGTACGTGTTCACAAGTAATATAGAATGAAGTAGAGTTCGTTCCCACAGAGATTGTATAATTTAGTTCTTGTACCTAAGCATCAATGTATGATTATCGTTCAATGCTAAGACAATAAGCAAATTGGTTTTGATTTTCTAAAATTAACTAATAAGAATTAATTAATTAACTAAATTAATAACTAATTGATTTCAAATTACTTATGAGATGGAAAACATGGGATCCTAACTTCAATACAAACTTCCTTTAGAGATCATGCCCTTTTATCAACACATGTGGTGGTTACGATAACTAATCGGACAACACGAAATAAGTATACGCTACCTTTCAGTACACGCACACCAATCTACACAATATCCACAAAAGATAGAAATCATGCAGGCACCAGTTATGCTTAGACCCTATATGTCTATAGAATTTGAAAACATAATGGTTGAAGATCAAGTATCCATAAGATTACATAAGGTAGTATGAGACGGTTAGAAACACACCACAAACATGAATAACATTCATGGACTTATGCTAGCATGGCAAGTTCTAAATCAAAAGATTCACTGTCGCTTCACTTAAGATTAACAAGATAGATGTTAGCTACGCATCTATATGAATTAAATACAACCATGCAAGGATATCGTAAATTCACCACACATATATCAAGTTAGGCAATCAACATCTAAATTCCGTAAGTAAATCCGCTAGGACTCCATGACGGCGATTAGTTCATAATCGAACCGTTCGTCATCATGGGGTTTGATGAAAACATGATAAAGATGAAGCGAATAATAATGAATAAACCAATGTTAACAAAGTTATGGAACAAAGTCGAGTAATGTTCAAGCATCCAAAAGATACGCCTAGTAAGAATACAAGAAAACTATATCTAGATCTTCTTGTTGTCACGATCCTCGCCTTGGCTTCTCAATCTCGTGCTAGAAAGTGTGTATGTAATGTGAAGTAATCTGATCTCTGGTGTTGGTGTTTTTTTTAATCTGACCCCCAAACATGTGTATTTATAGCTCAATATTGCCTCTTCTCCAAACAATTGCCGTTCTTGAGTAGGAATTGAATTTGACAATTTCCATCCTTAAATATGATATAGATTGCAACTTCCCTTGTCAAATAAAGCTTCTGGACTATTCCCACCGTCCAAGAATAATTCCATGACAAATAGGAGAAGAAAACGGCAACTTTCCTCTTCGAAATCAGATTTGGAACAAGTTCTGGCGGTTCAGTATTCTCCTAGCGCGGTCGCGCTATGCTAGAGTGTTAATGTGGCGCGGTCGCGCTGTGCCAATTCTGCCAATTTCCTTCGCGCGGTCGCGCTTCCTCACAGTACAAAACCAGCGCGGTCGCGCTATACAGCTTCTGTTTCTGCAGAATGTTTGTTTAGAGCCTATTTCGCCACGCACCGTTTTACGCCACAATCACTTCTGTTCCAGGAGTTACAAAACACCATAAACACCTGCAAAAAACTATATTCCTGCACAAACTCCACAAAACATGTTAAACCACACAAATACTCGAGAATTCAGCGATCAATTCAAGCCAAAATAGAATGATCCAAATGGATAAAAATCCACTTATCATATACAGATTCTGATTATGCAGGAAGTGTTGTAGATAGAAAAAGTACCTCTGGGAGTTGTCAATTCCTAGGTGGTAGATTGGTTTCATGGTACAGCAAGAAACAGCAAACAGTTTCCAACTCTACAGCCGAAGCTGAATATATAGCTGCTGGAAGCTGTTGTGCTCAAATCTTGTGGATTAGGAATCAACTGATGGATTATGGCTTTGTATTGTAAGATATTCCTATTTTGTGTGATAATACAAGTGCCATTGCAATCTCCAACAACCCTGTGCAGCATTCAAGGACAAAGCATATAGACATCAGGTATCATTTCATTAGAGAGCATGTCATGAATGGTACAGTGGAATTACTGTTTGTACCCATTGAAGAACAAACAGCATATATTTTTACTAAGTCGCTTGACGAATCCACATTCACCAAAATTGTTGGTGAATTGGGTATGTTGAACAGTCCTAGTAATTAGTACCACTAATATATACAACTAATTAGTACCACTTCCGTAGGTGATCACGGATGCATTTAGCATATGCAACAAGCCCTTTAAACCCCTAGGCAGCCCTAGTGGACGAGTAAGGTCTCGTGAGGGCCTATAGTGAATGTACCCACAAAATCCAACTGACACAAACGACACAAACAATGCAATGCATGAATGAATGCAACTAAATATGAATGCAAAGGATCCCCTCAAACTAACCAACACCACTTAGCAAGCAAATATCTCCATGAATGCAATTAATCCAAACAGAGCTCGACTAAATTCCGGTATACTAACAATACATAATCAGAACGTGCGTGTGTGCAATGCTCGACAGATATACTCCCAAACCGGATCAAAATCATACATATTCTTTTCCAAGACAATCACAGGGTTATAAATAGAATGAACGTTAAACTCAAGATCACTTCAGATACACCTCTATACTCCTCTAAAGTAGACAGAAATTCATGCTTTATTATGACTCAAACACAATATGTACACAACACACATGCTTATTTGATCGTGCAATGGATGAGACCCCTAAAGGCTTATACAATAATACCCATGTAGCGAGCGTTGGGTTAGTGGATCCCAGACTATAAAAGCCTTAGGTCACTAGGCACAAAGTCCCCAAGAACTTAATTGCTCGAGTATTAAAGAGCTCACCCTGATCAATTCTGCATACTCAGACTCTCACAACACTCTTTTTTTTTCTTTTTCTTCTTTTTCTTCTTTTTCTTCTCTTTTTTTTCTTGCATTTTTTTTCTCTTTTTTTTTATTTACATGGAATCTGGAATGAGAATTCTCAATTCCAACCCTAGACTACTCATAAACATGAGCCGGCTACTAGCCATTTGACGCCTAGCCAACAAATACAAACACAAACATATTAGCATGAAATTTCTGTTTTCCCCCAAACTTGTATTTTGATGTTCCTTAATCATCAAGAGAATAAAGCAAATTCTATCGATAAACAAGTGATTAAATCCTAAATCCAAACAAGCATGACGCAACCTAGTCCAAGAGCAAACGACGAGACTGTGTAAAAATTTTATTCATGAAACATGGATGTCAATTTCAATAAAATTTAAAATCAGCCCTCTGTTCATCCTTTTCACACCCACATCAACATCTACCTACCTTATGGCATCAGCTTATTCTAAGGGATCATGAAAAATGCATGTAATGCAACTATATGAACTCACATACAAAACTCGACACACATGCAAACAGAATGCTCTATGTGACAGGTATCATGTATGAAACTAAACTACACATGCAAATATGATGCAATATGAATTCCTACATGCCACAAATATATCACAACAACTACTAATTCCAAAATCCACCCCCAAACTTGAAATTTCCAATGCCCTCATTGGATGTAAATAAGGGAAAAGTAGAAACATACCTACTGACCACCTGGACCACCCTCCTGAGGAGGAGAATCCGGCGGAGGATAGACTCCATGTGCCCCAAAAACAGGCCAATCCACCTGCACTCCACTGGCAGCAAAAGCAGTGCCCAGCGCCTGAGTCAACTCCTGTGCAAAACGGCTCTGAGAATCATACATCGCATCCATGCGGCGCATCAACCGTCTATACTGAGAGGCAACAGGAACATCCTCGGGAACCTGTGGTGGTGGAACAGCACCACCAACCTGATAACCCAAACCCCTAAGATGTGGAACGCCGCCCGGCCACTCCACCATCCTCGCAATAGTCCCAGAATCAATAGCACCACTCGGCAACTGTATCGGCTCATCCTCAGCCCATCTCACTCCCACTGCCATACACAAACCAGTAACCACCGAACCATATGGAATCCCCCCTGTAGTACTAGCTCTCAAAAACCTCAAGATATTTTGGTTAATCATATAACCAATGTCAATATAAAAACCATTCAGAATCGCCCACAGCAAAATACCTCTCTCCACATTAACCTCGTGCTGATGTGTGGTAGGCAACAAGTTAGCACAGATAAACAAATTCCATGCTCGAGCATACCTGTTCAACGCAGAAGTAGGGAAATGCAAGTGCTCATTACTCCCTGGCTTCATCTTCCACACAGTACCAGGCACACACAACCTAGTCACAATAGCATCCAAGTCAACCTCTGTCCTAGACTTAAAAGTCTAATCCTCAGCACCTGCAGGTCTGGCAGGCAAAGCAAGCAAACGGCTGATGGCAGGCGGTGTGTAGTCCACTGTCAAACCCCTAACCACTGACTAACCATTCCGTTCAGCCTTCGCATTCGCATAGAACTCGCGAACAATAGATAACGGAATATCCATAGCCAACTGACAAATAGGCTCCCAACCTCGCAACTGAATCATCGCCACCAGATCTCCATCAGACGGACCAGCTAAAAACATCCTATCCTTGATTACCGTCTTTGACATCAACCTGTTATACTCCGTCCGGGCCTCCACAGAAACAAACTTTTCCCCGGGTCCCTCCGAACTAGAATCGGAATCAGATGAATAATGTCCACTAGACCCACCAGCAAAACGAGTCCTTTTCGGAGCCATTACACAATCTCAAACAAGCAGAAAATATGAACAAATAGCAACCCACAACAACCTCACAACACTTATCCCAAAATACGCAACTATAAATCCGAATAATCAAGAATAATCAAGAAATTACCCACAACGAATCTGTAGGAGAAGTAACACTGCGTATCCAGCCTCCAATCGATGAAAGAACACGAATTCCAAAGCTCCAAAATTTTGATTTTAGGGTTTATGGGTGTATGTATGTGTATGTATATAAGAGATGTATAAAAATTTTGGGTGAGATATAGGGTCTGATTAACCACGAATTTGGGAATTATAGACTGATCAGAAGTGTGTTTGGGCTGGGTTTAGGGTTTGAAATCGGAATTTGGGCTGAAAAAACTGCTCCGAAAATCTCTCTGCACTTCCAGAATTCGACCTAGCGCGGTCGCGCTATATATGTACTACCAGGCAGCGCGGTCGCGCTGTCCCAAATTATATATATATATATATATATATATTTTTTTTAATAATGATGAAGATACAAAAAAATATACAATAATAATAATATCACATGGGTTGCCTCCCACGAAGCGCTCGTTTAACGTCATTAGCTTGACTTGCTGCTCGGTCGTTACGTTTCTGCCAAATCCACGGAATCTGTTTCACGAACCACTGGATCACCTGTAAAATAATGTTTCAACCGCTGACCATTCACCTTGAATGCCAAATCAGGTGACTTTTCAAAAATCTCAACGGCTCCATGCGGAAATACGGTTTTAACAGTGAACGGCCCTGACCACCTTGACTTAAGCTTCCCAGGAAAAAGCTTGAGGCGCGAATTAAACAACAAAACCAACTGACCAGGCACAAAGACCTTCGGAATCAACTTCTTATCATGCCACCTCTTCACCTTCTCCTTATAAATCTTGTGGTTCTCATACGCCTGAGATCGAAATTCCTCTAACTCATTCAACTGCAATAACCGTTTCTCACCAGCTGCTCTAATATCAAGATTCAACTTCTTAATCGCCCAAAAAGCTTTATGTTCCAACTCCACTGGTAGATGACATGCTTTTCCAAAAACTAACTGATACGGAGACATTCCCAAAGGTGTTTTGTAAGCTGTTCTATAGGCCCAAACAGCTTCATCTAACTTCAAGGACCAATCCTTCCTCGACGGATTCACCACCTTTTCTAGAATTCTCTTGATTTCACGATTAGATACCTCCGCTTGACCGTTTGTCTGGGGATGATATGCTGTAGCAACACGATGTGTTACCCTATACTTCGCCAACAATGCAGTGAATTGACGATTACAAAAGTGAGTCCCTTCATCACTAATAATAGCTCGCGGAGTTCCAAAACGCGTAAAGACCTGTTTATGAAGAAAGTTCAGCACCACCTTAGCATCATTGGTTGGTAAGGCCTTCACCTCAACCCACTTAGAGACGTAGTCCACAGCTAGCAAGATGTACTGATTATTACAAGACGAAACAAAGGGTCCCATGAAATCAATACCCCATACATCAAAGATCTCTACCTCAAGGAGCATATTAAGAGGCATCTCATTCCTCCTAGAAATATTACCAACTTTCTGACAGCGATCACATCTCAAAACAAACTGATGAGCATCCTTAAAAACTGTAGGCCAAAAGAAACCTGCCTGAAGAACACGAGCTGCTGTCTTCTCTCCACCATAATGACCTCCATAAACAGTGGAATGGCAATCTCGCAATACACTTTCAGTCTCGCTATAAGGAATGCAACGTCGAATAATCTGATCAGCACCCTGTTTGAACAAATACGGCTCGTCCCATCGGTACCACTTCACATCATGTAAGAACTTCTTCCTTTGAGCATAAGTTAAATCAGGCGGAATGATGTCACTAACAAGATAGTTCACAAAATCTGCAAACCATGGCTCTTCCACTTGTACCCCTAAAAGCTGCTCATCTGGAAAAGATTCATTAATCAAAGATTTAGCTTGTGAATTTTTACCCTGGTCTTCCAACCTCGAAAGATGATCTGCCACCTGGTTTTCAGTTCCTTTTCTGTCTTTAATCTCCACATCAAATTCCTGAAGCAATAAGACCCATCGAATCAACCTAGGCTTCGAATCCTTCTTTGTCATCAAATATCTGATAGCCGCACGATCTGTGTAGACAATGACTTTCGTGCCAAGTAAATAGGCTCGAAACTTCTCAAATGCATAAACCACAACCAAAAGCTCTTTTTCCGTGGTGGTGTAGTTCAACTGTGCGTCATTAAGGGTTTTACTAGCATAGTAAACCACATGAAATATTTTCTCCTTTCTCTGACCAAGAACAGCACCAACGGCATAGTCACTAGCATCACACATTAGCTCGAATGGCTCACTCCAATCTGGTGCAGTAATAACAGGTGTGGTAGTCAACTTCTTCTTCAAAAGCTCGAAAGCATCAAGACAAACTTCATCAAAATTGAAAGGAACATCTTTCTCCAAAAGATTGCACAAGGGTTTAGAGATCTTCGAAAAATCCTTTATGAACCGACGATAGAACCCCGCATGACCAAGAAAGCTGCGAATGCCTCTAACAGAGATCGGAGGAGGAAGCTTCTCTATAGTGTCAATTTTTGCTTTGTCCACCTCGAGTCCCTTGCTAGAAACCTTGTGCCCAAGAATGATCCCTTCTTGCACCATAAAGTGACATTTTTCCCAATTCAGCAACAGATTAGTCTCCACACATCTCTTCAAAACCAGACCAAGATTATGTAAGCACTCGTCATATGAAGAACCAAACACTGAGAAATCGTCCATGAAAACTTCCACATTGATACCAATCATGTCTGAAAAGATAGCCATCATACACCTCTGAAAAGTGGCTGGAGCGCCACACAGTCCGAACGGAACTCGTCTGAATGCAAAGGTGCCAAAGGGACATGTGAATGTAGTCTTCTCTTGATCCTCAGGTGCAATGCAAATCTGATTATATCCAGAATATCCATCAAGAAGACAATAGTACTCGTGGCCTGCCAACCTGTCTAACATCTGATCCACAAACGGAAGAGGAAAGTGGTCTTTTCTCGTGGCTTTGTTCAACTTGCGATAGTCCATGCAAACTCTCCACCCTGTAACGGTGCGTGTAGGGATGAGCTCGTTCTTCTCATTAGCAACAACTGTCATACCCCCTTCTTCGGCACACATTGTACCGGACTCACCCAAGAACTGTCTGAAATAGGGTAGATAATACCAGCATCAAGCCACTTCAAGATTTCCTTCTTCACCACTTCCTTCATAATAGGATTGAGACGACGCTGTTGCTCCACAGTAGGCTTGCAATTCTCCTCTAGCAAAATTTTATGCATGCAATACGAAGGACTGATTCCTTTGATGTCTGCTATAGTCCATCCAATAGCTGTCTTGAACTGTCTGAGTATCCTCAAGAGCTTCTCCTCTTCACTATCTGTCAAGTTAGCGGCAATGATAACAGGCAAAGTAGATGCTTCTCCCAAAAAGGCATACCTCAAATGCTCTGGTAGCTGTTTAAGCTCAAGTGTAGGAGCTTCCTCAATAGATGGTTTGAGACGACTTTGTGACTTTTTAAGCTCCTCCAGCCCAAGTGACTCAACTGGCACTTCAAAATTCTTTCTCCACGGAATTGCCCTTAACTGCTGAATTTGCTCTTCTCTTTCTTCATCTTCAACTACAGAATCTCCTAACAAAGCTCTCTCTAATGGATCAGTCAACAGTAACTGATCAAAGTTCAACTTCACTGACGACTCCACCAAGTCCACCTGACAACATTCCTCATCATCTGAAGGTAGCTTCATTGCATTGAAAACATTGAAGGTAACATCCTGATCTTGCACCCGCATCATAAGCTCCCCCTTCTGAACATCAATCAAGGTACGGCCCGTAGCTAGAAAAGGTCGTCCTAAGATGATAGGAATCTTCTTATCTTCTTCAAAATCAAGAATCACAAAATCTGCTGGAAAGATGAGTTTATCAACCTTGACCAAAACATCCTCAACGATACCCCTCAGATATGTAATAGAACGATCAGCTAACTGTAGAGAGATGTTGGTAGGTTTAGGATCTGGAAGACCAAGCTGCATGAAAACTGACAATGGCATGAGATTGATACTAGCACCCAAATCACACAAACACTTGCTGAAAGACAAATTCCCAATGGTGCACGGAATAGTGTAACTTCTGCTGTAAAACGGCACTACACTCTTCTGTTAATGCTACTGTATCCAATTCTTCAAGCTTCAACTTCTTTGAGAGAATACCCTTCATAAACCTTGCATAGCTCGGCATCTGCTCCAATGCTTCCGCAAAAGGGATATTGATTTGAAGCTTTTTGAATACCTCCAGAAACTTGCCAAACTGTCTGTCATTCTTCTGCTTCTTCAATCTACCAGGATATGGAGGAGGGGGAAAGATTTTCACGTTCTCTGTAGACTGCTTTGGAGAAACTTCCTTAGCAGAATTTTTAGGATTCTCCACCTCGCTAACCAACTGCTCAGCTACTCTATCAGTCTGGACTTGCTCCTTATCTGCAGTAGGTGCCACATGTTGCTCTTGAACTTCTTCTTCTTCAATGGCTGAATTCTGATTACCCGTCACCTTACCCGATCTCAAAGTAACTGATTTGACATGCTCTTTGGTTTCCCTCTTGCCTGGATTGGCTTCAGTGTCACTCGGAAGAACTCCAGATGGTCTGTTCAACAGAGCACTAGCAAGCTGCCCGATCTGACTTTCCATGATCTTCATAGATGCCCCCTGACTTTTTACTATCATCCTCAACTCCTCAAGCTCAGCTTTTTCATTAGAAGATTGACCAGCATTCCCCTGAGATTGTTGCTGGAAAGCTGGAGGCTGAAACTGTTGTCTGGGCTGGTACTGCTGCTGAAATCCTTGATTGAATTGCCTAGCTCCGAATTGCTGTTGCTGCTGATTACCACCTTGATTGTTACTCCAACTGAAATTTGGATGGTTGCGGTTATTCGGATGATAGGTGGCTGGAACTGGCTGTTGTGGCCTCTGGAAGTTACTCACAAATTGTGCTGATTCAGAAGATATGGCACATTGAGTTGTATCATGTGCGTCCGCACATAACTCACAAACACTAGCTACCTGCTGAACTCCCATATTAGCCAGAGAATCGACCTTCATTGACAAGGCCTTCAACTGAGCTGCAAAGGCTGTAGCTGTATCAATTTCAAGAACACCTGCTACCTTGCCTTGAGATAACCTCCCTGTAGGATTCTGATATTCATTAGCAGCCATCATCTCGATCAATTCATAAGCTTCTTCATTACTCTTGGCCCACAAAGCTCCACCTGATGCTGCATCTAGCATGGGTCTCGACTGTGCACCCAACCCATTATAAAAACAATTGATTATCATCCAATCAGGCATCCCATGATGTGGACACTTCCTTAGCATCTCCTTACATCTCTCCCAAGCCTCGCATAGAGATTCTCCAGACTGCTGTGAAAACTGAGTGATAGCATTCCTGATAGCTGCTGTCTTCGCCATGGGAAAGAATTTGGTGAGAAATTTCTGTGCAAGATCTTCCCATGTAGTGATAGAACCTGCTGGTAAGGAGTGTAACCAACTCTTTGCCTTGTCCCTCAGAGAGAATGGAAATAGCCTTAACTTAACAGCATCCTCAGACACCCCGTTGGTTCTGAAGGTATCACAGATCTCTATGAAATCTCGAATATGCATGTTGGGATCTTCGGTAGGAGCACCCCCAAACTGAACTGAGTTCTGGACCATCTGTATAGTGCTAGGCTTGATCTCGAAGGTATTAGCTGCGATTGCTGGTCTGACAATACTCGATGCAATGTCATTGATCTTTGGCTGCGAGAAATCCTTAAGAGCCTTAGTTGCTGCTGCTGCTGGTTCTCCCACATTTTCTACAACTTGAATCACTGGAACTTCTGTTTCTGTTTCTTCTTTATTTTCCAGCTTCTCCTTATTCGCTTGAGAACGCGTTCGCATACACGCTCAAGTACCTGAGAACACAAAACAACACAAAAACTATTAGTAACCGATCCGAGTCAATGAACTTTAACGACCACTGATGTCAAGCACATAAACTATAACAAATCCCCAGCAGCGGCGCCAAAAACTTGTTAGCACAAAATCACGCAAGCGTACGTGTTCACAAGTAATATAGAATGAAGTAGAGTTCGTTCCCACAGAGATTGTATAATTTAGTTCTTGTACCTAAGCATCAATGTATGATTATCGTTCAATGCTAAGACAATAAGCAAATTGGTTTTGATTATCTAAAATTAACTAATAAGAATTAATTAATTAACTAAATTAATAACTAATTGATTTCAAATTACTTATGAGATGGAAAACATGGGATCCTAACTTCAATACAAACTTCCTTTAGAGATCATGCCCTTTTATCAACACATGTGGTGGTTACGATAACTAATCGGACAACACGAAATAAGTATACGCTACCTTTCAGTACACGCACACCAATCTACACAATATCCACAAAAGATAGAAATCATGCAGGCACCAGTTATGCTTAGACCCTATATGTCTATAGAATTTGAAAACATAATGGTTGAAGATCAAGTATCCATAAGATTACATAAGGTAGTATGAGATGGTTAGAAACACACCACAAACATGAATAACATTCATGGACTTATGCTAGCATGGCAAGTTCTAAATCAAAAGATTCAATGTCGCTTCACTTAAGATTAACAAGATAGATGTTAGCTACGCATCTATATGAATTAAATACAACCATGCAAGGATATCGTAAATTCACCACACATATATCAAGTTAGGCAATCAACATCTAAATTCCGTAAGTAAATCCGCTAGGACTCCATGACGGCGATTAGTTCATAATCGAACCGTTCGTCATCATGGGGTTTGATGAAAACATGATAAAGATGAAGCGAATAATAATGAATAAACCAATGTTAACAAAGTTATGGAACAAAGTCGAGTAATGTTCAAGCATCCAAAAGATACGCCTAGTAAGAATACAAGAAAACTATATCTAGATCTTCTTGTTGTCACGATCCTCGCCTTGGCTTCTCAATCTCGTGCTAGAAAGTGTGTATGTAATGTGAAGTAATTTGATCTCTGGTGTTGGTGTTTTTTTTAATCTGACCCCCAAGCATGTGTATTTATAGCTCAATATTGCCTCTTCTCCAAACAATTGCCGTTCTTGAGTAGGAATTGAATTTGACAATTTCCATCCTTAAATATGATATAGATTGCAACTTCCCTTGTCAAATAAAGCTTCTGGACTATTCCCACCGTCCAAGAATAATTCCATGACAAATAGGAGAAGAAAACGGCAACTTTCCTCTTCGAAATCAGATTTGGAACAAGTTCTGGCGGTTCAGTATTCTCCTAGCGCGGTCGCGCTATGCTAGAGTGTTAATGTGGTGCGGTCGCGCTGTGCCAATTCTGCCAATTTCCTTCGCGCGGTCGCGCTTCCTCACAGTACAAAACCAGCGCGGTCGCGCTATACAGCTTCTGTTTCTGCAGAATGTTTGTTTAGATCCTATTTCGCCACGCACCGTTTTACGCCACAATCACTTCTGTTCCAGGAGTTACAAAACACCATAAACACCTGCAAAAAACTATATTCCTGCACAAACTCCACAAAACATGTTAAACCACACAAATACTCGAGAATTCAGCGATCAATTCAAGCCAAAATAGAATGATCCAAATGGATAAAAATCCACTTATCATATACAGATTCTGATTATGCAGGAAGTGTTGTAGATAGAAAAAGTACCTCTGGGAGTTGTCAATTCCTAGGTGGTAGATTGGTTTCATGGTACAGCAAGAAACAGCAAACAGTTTCCAACTCTACAGCCGAAGCTGAATATATAGCTGCTGGAAGCTGTTGTGCTCAAATCTTGTGGATTAGGAATCAACTGATGGATTATGGCTTTGTATTGTAAGATATTCCTATTTTGTGTGATAATACAAGTGCCATTGCAATCTCCAACAACCCTGTGCAGCATTCAAGGACAAAGCATATAGACATCAGGTATCATTTCATTAGAGAGCATGTCATGAATGGTACAGTGGAATTACTGTTTGTACCCATTGAAGAACAAACAACATATATTTTTACTAAGTCGCTTGACGAATCCACATTCACCAAAATTGTTGGTGAATTGGGTATGTTGAACAGTCCTAGTAATTAATCTAGTTAATATCTGAGGTTTGGTCTTTAATAATTTACAAGTGATTATTTTGTGAATATTTGTTGAGTAAAATCACTTGTTTAATTATTTTATCAACTTATTTTCTTGCTTGTTAATTTATTCATCACTCTTTTTATTCATATTATTTAATACTCCATATTTCTATATTTTTAGAATAATTGTATGTATTTATTTTTATTTATATAGTTATTTTATTTAATGTTTTGTAATGTTTGTCCTGTTAATATTGTTTTATTTCTGTTAATAGAATAGTCTATATTAGTTATTTTTTGTTATTATTTTTTTAATTTATTATATTATTTTTAATATTTTTCTATATTAAAAGTTGTAATTATTTGTGTGTTTATTCAAGTTATCTGCATATATTTTAATTTATTTTGATTAGAATATGACTTAAATTAAATCAGGATGTTAATATGACTAATTTCTATAAATTCGGTATGACATAAAAATTATACTGAATATTAAGTCTTAAGTCATATTGATTAAGTCTGATTAGATTTAGTCATTTTGATTTATTAATATTCTATTTTTATTTTAAGTCTTACCGAGTGTTTATAATTAAGTCATATTCGTATAGGTCTGTATAGTTAAGTCTTATTCAGTTAAGTTATAGCGAGTCTTTTTAATTAAGTCATATTATATATATATATATATATATATATATATATATATATATATATATATATATATATATATATATATATAAGTATTATTCGAATTTTAGTTAATTAGAATTAAGTCTTGTCTGTTTCAAGTTAAGTCATAACCAGTTATGTCTTGTACATAGATTAATTCTTAATATAGTATTAAGTCTTTATAGTTTTAAGTCTTTATGTTATTTTAAGTCATATTCGTAGTTTAGTATATATATAACAGTGTTGTTAGATTAAGTCATTTTAAGCTTTTAAGTCATTCTCTCGTGTTAAGTCACAGAGACTCACCGTGCGATACATACATATACACACGACCTCGGTGTCGAATTGCTGTCGATTTTTTCGATCAAATACTCACCATAATCAAGTTTTAAGGTCGTTAATCGATTCCTTGTGTTAATATCTGCTGATTAACGGTTTAAATCGAAGATTTCGATCGGTTTTTAAGATTTTAGTTTTCAAAAATCAAATTTTTGATCTGAAAATCGGACTTTTGGGTTTGATTCTGCAAAAACTAAAAATACAGGAGTGTTCGTGGGTGTGTCAAGATCATTGTGTGAATTTTTCAAAATTTTTGAACAACTTTGATTATTTTCGAATTTTTAATTAATTATTAATTCGAAATAAATCAATTTAATTAATTATTTTGTAAAATCTAAAATTTTCAAAGTGTTAAAATTTGATTAAAAATGGCTGGTAATAACAATAATCGTTTTGAAATAGTTAAGCATAATTTGATCGGATATTTTGATCTCAAAAAATGTTCACTTGAACGATTTCGACCGTGGATACGTTTTATGAATGATCATTCACTAGTTTGCACTGCTTTGAGTTTAGACACTCCGTTAAAATTTGAACCCCTGCGAATTATGTGTACTACTGCTGTTATTTTTAACGATAACAGATCATTTGTTTTCTCTCTTGGAGACAATCAGTACACAGTGGATGAATCTATCATTAATACGGTCTTAAACTTTCCAAGTGACAATTTCGAAGACCTTCCATCAGATCAGGACCTGACTAATTTCTTTGTTGGTATCTACTATCAAGACAGAGCAGATTTTCCTGTCTTGAATAAAAGCATCTCGTTCAGGAATGGGACTACGTGTTCGACACACTAGCTAAGGTGTTTGCCAACTCAACAAAGAGCAACTTCGGAGTATTACCTTCTTTTATGCAGCATATTGGATTTGCAGTTGCTCATGATCGAAGAATCAACATTGGCAGAATTCTGTGTGTTCCTTTGGTTAGAAGAATAATCAACGCTAAAAGGAATTTTGATAAGGGTGAAAAAGTTCAATGCTATTACCCTAGATTCCTTTCCATGATTTTTAATCATCTGGTTGAACTAGAACTTCATGGTCCATTTCTGAATAGTGAATCATTGGTGTCGGGTAAACCAACAACTAGGTTATTCACTGAGTACGGTGCTAAGCCTAAATTTCCAAATGTGCCAGTAGTTGTCACTCAATATATGTCAAACTATATACAACTACCTATCATTGCACCTGTACCTATACTCGAGCTAAATGAACCAGTACCTGAACCACCTGTGTTAGCAATTGAACAAGAAGAGCCAGTAGTGGAACCAGAAGCTGAACAAGAAGTACTTATTCAGCAAGTTGAACCTGTTCAAGAGCAACTAGTTCAAACTACTCAAGCTGCAACTTCTCCAACACCTGCAGACCAGGTATTGAATTCTAATCTCTCTATTACTCTTATTGCTTTACAATTATCTTCTGAAACCCAAGTGGTTGATAGGACTGACCAAGGGATTGTAGCACCACAATCTCTAACCCAGGTCATAGAGCCAAACAGAGATACAAAAACAGGCAAATTCTATCAAACCAAAAAAAGAAGTTACAACTTAAAAGAGAAAAAAGAAGTAGTGATGTTGTGAGTGAACCCACAGCTCTGCCTCTCCAAAAGAAGAGTAGAACTGAATTTGAGGCAACTGTAAGCCCATCCGTATCTTCTCAAAAGGATATGGACATTGATATGGCCATGAAACAGTTACTAGGGTCATCCTCTCAACAGGATGAAACTATTGAAATTTGCCATAGGGCCATGGCATCCTGTAATGTGTCAAGCACTACCCCATTGTTATTACTAACAATGGGAGAACATGTAGATATAGATGAAAATAGGGACACTCTGACAGGAGAGCACTTAGAATTGGAAACAGTGCCTACCATAGTTACGGTAGAAGAGTCTTCACAGGCTTCTGAGGGAAATCTTGGTTCTTTGCCAACTATAATAGAACCATCATCTCCCTTCCTAGGAGAAACATTCCTAGATCCCCCAAGGGAGTTTCCACTCGTAGTTTCGACTGGAGAAAGTGGAAGGCAACTCGATCAATCTACTACTGAAGAAATTCAGATTACAAATTCAAATGTTCAAGTAGACTTGATTGAGGATAGGGATTTGCGAACTCCCATTGCACCACCACTGACCTTCCCAGAGGAGGCTAGGGTGATGTTATCTGCAGGTACCATTTCTGGAGCAGCAAAGGAAATTGAGAGGAGTGATGTCAGGATCACCTCAAAACTGAGTGATACACATGCACGTCAGGTGAGTGAAATACAGAGTGAAACTCAGGTGAGTGCACACACTGACACATACACTCTCTCATTTCTACAAAAGATTCAAGCTCTAGAAAAGGAACTTGAGGCAAGTAAAGCTGAAGCAAGATTACTTCGAGCACAAGTGGGTGAACGGTCTTCTTCATCCACCTCTGTTGATAATCAGCTTGCGTTATTAAAAGGTGACATCAACAACATGAAGACATCCTTCACCAACAAAATCAATACTCTCAAACTCTCTTTTGAAAAATCTCTTGATGATTATGGTGAGGTTACTGTTGCTCAAGACAGAATAACTGCCGAAATTTCTGACAAAGTTGAACATCTACAGACAGAAGTACATGAAAATCAGCAATCTACTGATTTTCGTCTTGCCCAAATTGAAAAGCAAAATGCACACCAAGCTAAAGGATTAACACATTTGTTTAATCTTATAAGTCAAAATCACACACCTACAACTGAAGAAATGGAATTCTTTGCAAGTAAAAGTGGTGATGATGATGAGCGAGATCCTGGAGCTGGTGCATCTGGTAAATCTATAGAGGATTCCTCAACTAAGGGGGAGAAATCACAACAACAACAGAAATCACAAGGGGAGAAATCTAAAGAAATAGAGGGAGGAAGTAAATCTGATAAAGATAAAGATCAAGGTGAAGACAGGAGAGATAAGGTGACGAAGAAAGTTGCTGAAGATGATCAAGTCAAAGACACTGAAGGTTATTACTACACGGGTGAACCTGATAATTTTGATGTTTTTGCTGATTTTGAGTTTTCTGATGAAGGTGAAGAAATACCTGAACCAGATCTCAATCACTGGGAAGGGGAAGAACCAGTGACATCTGAATATGAAGATATACAAGCAGACAAAGAATCTGAAGAACTATTTGCACAGCAGGAAGCTAATTTATTGATGAGAGAAGATAAGCTTCAAAAATCATTAGAGCATATTGCACGAAATGAAGAGCTTCAGAAAGCTGAACAGGAAGCACTACAATGACAACATGCTTTAAATGTTCAAGCTAGGAAGATGTATGTCAAACTCAAAAGTGGTGAGAAATGGGAACGTGCTCAAAAAGCAATTGACTCACCTCAGAGTTCTGATTATGATGATCGTCGTCTTGGAGATATTCTCGAAGAATTTAAATTGGAAAATCTAATACATGATATGTATGTAAAGGCCTTAAAAGTAGAAGTCATCAGGATAACTACTGCATTTGATCCCAAAACCGATGAGTTGGTAATCTTTGTAGATTGTCATAATGCTGGAACATTCAGAGTATCTATTCAGCTCTTTTATGACAGATCACTGACAGAGATTTGGGTACTTAGGCCAAAAGTGAGAACATCATCTGAGTTAGGTGTATTGCTTCATGATAAATTCAAAGAATTTGCTGAAAGGGCTGGATCAGAAATAATTGATAATCCTCCACAAGTGAAATTTCTTAAGGGAGAGATACTTCATTCAATCAATCTTCAGATAAATGAATTATATATGCATCATGCAAAACACTTGGTATATGCTGAATATGTCCTCAGAAATCATGGATTCTTGACTCAAGCAAAGATTGAAGCTACAGATCACATTCGATCCTATGAACAAACCAATATAAAAGATTATGAGAAATTTAAAGGTGAATTAAGAAAGAAGCTTGGAATTCCATTGATCTTACCTAAAGGATTGTCATCAAGAAGAGAGCTTCTTGTTGATTCTGATTTGCACAAGAACTTGCCAGTCGTTGATGAGCCAGAGGAAGGAGAAATCTGTTTGCACTATAAATACACGCAAGCGTACGTGGTCACAAGTAATATATGAATAAGTCAAGTTCGTTCCCACAGAGATCTAGTAGGGTGTTCAATTCAATTAATGTGCCTATACAACAATGTATGGTTTTTATCCACTGCTAAGACAAATAACAAATTGGTTTTGATTACCTAAACTGAACTAAAATGCAAATTATAAAATTAAGAATTAACTAATTGACAAGAATTAAAACGAATTACTTATATGAGAATAAACATGGGATTTTAACTTCATTAAACAATCCATCTATAGTCTCCAATTCTCAAGCCTTTTCATGTGATTTATTAATACCTGATCGAACACACAAAACTGATATAAGCCAACCTTCGTTGTACAAATACCATCCTAAATAATGTCCACAATAAAGATAGAAATCACTTAGTCTCCCAATTATGCCTAATCTCTATATGTCTATAAAGATTGAAACATAATGGTTGAAGTACAAGCATTCAATTGATCACATAGTCGTCATAAAACGGTTAGAGTTACGACATTAATTATGAATGATATTTTCACGCATAAACCTATGCTAGCATGGCAAGTTCTAAACTCTTAGATCCACTTTCACTTCAATAAGAATTAACACACAATTACAAGAGTTAGCTACTCTCCTATAACGAATTAAATCAACCATGATAGGATATCACATAAATCACACTATAGGCA
This sequence comes from Saposhnikovia divaricata, assembly GCA_036435485.1. Classification (NCBI taxonomy): domain Eukaryota; kingdom Viridiplantae; phylum Streptophyta; class Magnoliopsida; order Apiales; family Apiaceae; genus Saposhnikovia; species Saposhnikovia divaricata. The sequence continues at coordinate 23,574,019 of JAZHRN010000131.1, forward strand.
TCAAGAAGATTCAACAAATAAACTCCATGAATAAATCCGCTAAAACCCCATGACAACGAATTAGTTCATAATTAAACTACTCGTCACCATGGGTTCCATTGTAAACATGATAGAATGAAACAAATAATGATTTAAATAAATAATAAGGGTTCTAAAGAATACACCCAAACCAAGCATCCACAAACTAGGAAGAATACAAGAATAAATCGAAAACTATCTTCTTCCTCGCTTCTTCGTGCTTCAAAACTCCGTAAAAACAATATGTGGTCCGATCCCCTATTCTAGGGTCTTTTCCTTCTTTATATAGGCTCTAGGTGTAAGAAATTCGAGAAAAGAATCCTATTTTGACTTTATCTCGAAAAACAGCAAAAACAGAAAATTCTCGGCAGAAACCCCGGCGCTGCCGCGCCATCCTACAGTTCAAATGCGGCGCTGCCGCGCCATCCTCCAGGAATCACAGAAATCACAGCGCTGCCGCGCCGTTCTCCAGTATAAACGCGGCGCTGCCGCGCCTTCCCTTCTGTCCAGCACTGATTTTTTTCTCGTTTCTTCATTACAACTCCGAATTACTATCCAATTGCTTTGCTGCATTCCTTGAACACCTGTGATTAACATTCCTGCACAAAACCCTTAAAAGAGATAAAAAAATACCACAACTTAAGTACAAACATTCGTTTTAAGCCAAACGGAAACGTTTTAAATGAATATAATACCCACTTATCACACCCCCAAACTTAAACCGATGCTTGTCCTCAAGCATAAACAGACGAATTATGTACAACTAACTAATACCACTTCCGTAGGTGATCACGGTTGCATTTGGCATATGCAACAAGCCCTTTAAACCCCTAGGCAGCCCTAGTGGACGAGTAAGGTCTCGTGAGGGCCTATAGTGAATGTACCCACAAAATCCAACTGACACAAACGACACAAACAATGCAATGCATGAATGCTACTAAACATGAATGCAAATAACCCCCTCAACCTAACCAACTTCACTTAGCAAGCAAACATCTCAACGAATGTAATCATTCCAAACAGAGCTCGACTAAATTCCCGTATACTAACAATACATGATCAGAACGTGCGTGTGTGCGATACTCGACAGATATACTCCCAAACCGGATCAAAATCATACATATTCTTTTTCAAAACAATCACAGGTTTATAAATAGAATGAACGTTAAACTCAAGATCACTTCAGATACACCTCCATACTCCTCTAAGGTAGACAAAAATTCATGCTTTATTACGACACAGACACAATATATACACAACACACATGCTTATTTGACCGTGCAATGGATGAGACCCCTAAAGGCTTATACAATAATACCCATGTAGCGAGCGTTGGGTTAGCGGATCCCAGACTATAAAAGCCTTAGGTCACTAGGCACAAAGTCCCCAGGAACTTACTTGCTCGAGTATTAAAGAGCTCACCCTGATCAATTCTGCATACTCACACTCTCACAAACACTCATTTTTTCTTTTCTTTTTCTTTTTTTTTCTATTTTTGCTTTTTGCTTTTTCTATTTTTTTCTTTTTTTTTTCTCTGATTATTTTTTCTGAATTTTTTTTCACACATGGAATCTGGAATGAGAATTCTCAATTCCAACCCTAGACTACTCATAAACATGAGCGGCTACTAGCCATTCGACACCTAGCCAACAAACATAAACACAAACACAATAGCATGAAATTTCCGCTTTCCCCCAAACTTATATTTTAGTGTTCCTTAATCATCAAGGGAATAAAGCAAATTCTATCGATAAACAAGTGATTAAGTCCTAAATCCAAACAAGCATAACTCAATCTAGCCCAAGAGCAAACGACGAGACTGTGTAAAATTTTTGTTCATGACACATGCACGTCAATTTCATCAGAATTTAAAATCAGCCCTCTGTTCATCCTTTTCACACCCATATCAACATCTACCTACCTCATGGCATCAGCTTAGTCTAAGGGATCATGAAAAATGCATGCCATGAAAATGCAACTAATATGACACATATAATAAAAACATAAACAAAATGTCCTATATGATACAATTATGCAACAATATTATGAACGCAACTAAACTTACACATGCAATATATGATATATAATTCCTACATGAACAATTGATACCACAAACAATACTAATACTCATCCACCCCCAACTTAGAATCTTTAATGCCCCCATTGAAGGTAAAGAATAGTATAGAGAACATACCTAATTAACGGCAAGATCACCTTCCTCGGGTGGTAAATAATGAGATCCAAACACTGGCCAATCAATCAAACCTTTATAATGAGGAACGCCGCCTGACCATTCCTCCAATCTCTCAAAAGTAGCTCTAACAAATTCTACATTAGGTGGCCGAATATGCTCGTCATAATCCCACCTCCAGTGATCCATCAAGGGGTTAAGCTCAAAAGAAGGAGCTTCTTCAAAAGAAGATTTAAGCCGCACCCGAGAATCCCAAAGATCGACCAAACCAACGACTCATGTGAACTATCACCCTCTGCAATCTCACTGATGTAACCCAAATTTCTGTGATGAGACATGCCGCCGGGCCATTCCTCCACTCTCGTAAGAATAGGACTATCAAAGTCAACAGAAGTATGAACAATGGACTTCGAACATATAGCGTTCAACTCATCTAACATCTCAATCGAACAAAACATCTTCCTCGAGAAAAGAATCAATTTCACTATCTTCAAGAATACGAAGTTCTTTATTGCTCCCATTTTCTAACAAAACATCTTCCTCAAGAAAAGAATCAATTTCATTATCCTCAAGATCCATCAGCAAAACATCTTCTAAAGAGTCTTTCTTCAACAGCTGATCAAACTCCTTACCTTGTCCTTTATCAACTAATTCCACCCTAAAACACTCTTCATCCGATGGGAGCTTCATTGCTTTGAACACATTAAAAGAGACAGTCTGATCTTGCACTCTCATTGTGAGCTCTCCTTTTTGCACATCGATCAAGGTTCTACCCGTAGCCAAGAACGGCCTTCCCAAGATTATGGGAATCTTCTTATCCTCCTCAAAGTCCAAGATAACAAAATCAGCAGGGAAGATGAGCTTATCAACTTTCACCAAAACATCCTCCACTATGCCTCTAGGATATGTGATAGAACGATCAGCCAACTGCAAAGAGATGTTAGTTGGCTTTGGCTCCGGTAGACCAAGTTGCATATAAACTGACAAAGGCATGAGATTTATGCTAGCCCCCAAGTCACACAAGCACTTGCTGAAAGATAAGTTGCCAATGGTGCACGGAATTGTGAAACTCCCTGGATCTTTAAATTTAGGAGGCAACTTCTGCTGCAAAACTGCACTACACTCCTCTGTTAAAGAAACAGTCTCTAACTCCCCGAGCTTCAATTTACGAGAGAGAATGCCCTTCATGAACTTAGCATAGCTCGGCATCTGTTCTAAAGCTTCCGCAAAAGGTATATTGATTTGCAGCTATTTGAAAACCTCGAGAAATTTGGCGAATTTCGAATCAAGCTTCTGCTTCTGTAGTCTCATTGGATAAGGAGGAGGTGGATAGATCTGATTACTCTCGGTAGTCTTCTTCTGGAGCCTCTTCAGATATGGAGGAGGTGGATAAATAGTCTGCTCCGAAGTAGACTTTTTGGCAGAATTTTTGCTTGTTCCCACTTCGCTAACCAACTGATCGGCTGATTTTTCAGGAACTCCTTCAATCTGAATTTCTGGGGAACGTGCAGGCTCCACTGGCTTATCCTGAAAATCTTCTTCTTCTGTTGCTGAATTCTGCTCACTTGTAACTTTTCCAGATCTCAAGGTGATTGCGTTGACCTGTTCTTTGCTTTCCTTTCTACCTGTATTAGCCGCTGTATCGCTAGGAAGAGTTCCTTGTGGCCTATTGAGTAAGGCACTTGCAATTAGTCCGACCTGGCTCTCCAATGTCTTGAGAGATGCTTCCTGACTCTTGAGAGTCGCTGCCTGACTCTTGCACATTAATCTCAACTCTTCTAATTCAGAATTTTCATTCGACTGCTGAAAACCAGGAGGTTGAAACTGTTGCCTTGGAGCATAAAGTTGCTGAAAACCTGAAGAATTAAATGGCTTATCTCCATACTGCTGACCCTGAAACTGGTGATAAGGTTGCTGTGGATGTTGATAATCTGGAGCTGGTTGCTGTTGCCTTTAAAAATTGCTCACAAATTGCACCGATTCATTGGAGATGGCGCATTGACTCGTCTCATGTGCGCCAGCACATAGTTCACACACTCTCGCAACCTGAGGCACCCCATGCTTTGTCATTAAATCTAATTTCATATTAAGTGCCTCTAGCTGGGCTGCTAGAGCTGTAACTGTGTCAACTCCCAGAATTCCTGCAACCGTGCCTTGTGGTAGTCTTTGAGTTGGATTTTGATATTCATTAGCAGCCATCATCTCAATTAGATCGTAAGCTTCCTTGTAACTCTTAGCCCATAAGGCTCCTCCTGATGCTGCGTCTACCATTGGCCTAGATTGTGCTCTCAGCCCATTGTAAAAACAATTGATTACCATCCAGTCTGGTATTCCATGATGTGGGCATCTTCTGAGCATCTCCTTATAGCGCTCCCAAGCTTCACATAAAGACTCCCCTGATTGCTGTGAGAATTGAGTAATAGCATTCCTGATCGCTGCTGTTTTTGCCATGGGAAAGAATTTGGTGAGAAACTTTTGAGCAAGATCTTCCCATGTTGTAATGGATCCAGCTGGTAGAGAGTGTAACCAACCCTTGGCCTTATCCCTAAGAGAGAATGGAAAAAGCCTCAATTTGACAGCATCCTCAGACACCCCGTCGAATCTGAAAGTGTCGCAGATCTCGATGAAATTACGGATGTGCATGTTAGGATCTTCAGTCGGAGCACCCCCAAACTGAACATAATTTTGCACCATCTGAATCGTGTTAGGCTTGATCTCAAAAGTGACAGCTGTAATGGCTGGTCTGACAATGCTCGATTGTATATCATTAATTTTTGGCTGAGAGTAGTCCATCAAAGCCTTAGCTGCTGCTGTTGGTGCGTCTCCCATAACTACCTGAACACACAGACTATACAAGAGTAGATGAGAAAAGAAAAGAAGTAATCTGAGTCAGTGAACTCTAACGACCACTATTGACAAGCACATAAACTAAAATAAAACACCGATGATCCCCGGCAGCGGCGCCAAAAACTTGTTTGCACTATAAATACACGCAAGCGTACGTGGTCACAAGTAATATATGAATAAGTCAAGTTCGTTCCCACAGAGATCTAGTAGGGTGTTCAATTCAATTAATGTGCCTATACAACAATGTATGGTTTTTATCCACTGCTAAGACAAATAACAAATTTTAGTCAGTGAACTAAAATGCAAATTATAAAATTAAGAATTAACTAATTGACAAGAATTAAAACGAATTACTTATATGAGAATAAACATGGGATTTTAACTTCATTAAACAATCCATCTATAGTCTCCAATTCTCTAGCCTTTTCATGTGATTTATTAATACCTGATCGAACACACAAAATTGATATAAGCCAACCTTCGTTGTACAAATACCATCCTAAATAATGTCCACAATAAAGATAGAAATCACTTAGTCTCCCAATTATGCCTAATCTCTATATGTCTATAAAGATTGAAACATAATGGTTGAAGTACAAGCATTCAATTGATCACATAGTCGTCATAAAACGGTTAGAGTTACGACATTAATTATGAATGATATTTTCACGCATAAACCTATGCTAGCATGGCAAGTTCTAAACTCTTAGATCCACTTTCACTTCAATAAGAATTAACACACAATTACAAGAGTTAGCTACTCTCCTATAACGAATTAAATCAACCATGATAGGATATCACATCAATCATACTATAGGCATCAAGAAGATTCAACAAATAAACTCCATGAATAAATCCGCTAAAACCCCATGACAACGAATTAGTTCATAATTAAACTAATCGTCACCATGGGTTCCATTGTAAACATGATAGAATGAAACAAATAATGATTTAAATAAATAATAAGGGTTCTAAAGAATACACCCAAACCAAGCATCCACAAACTAGGAAGAATACAAGAATAAATCGAAAACTATCTTCTTCCTCACTTCTTCGTGCTTCAAAACTCCGTAAAAACAATATGTGGTCCGATCCCCTATTCTAGGGTCTTTTCCTTCTTTATATAGGCTCTAGGTGCAAGAAATTCGAGAAAAGAATCCTATTTTGACTTTATCTCGAAAAACAGCAAAAACAGAAAATTCTCGCCAGAAACCCCGGCGCTGCCGCGCCATCCTACAGTTCAAATGCGGCGCTGCCGCGCCATCCTCCAGGAATCACAGAAATCACAGCGCTGCCGCGCCGTTCTCCAGTATAAACGCGGCGCTGCCGCGCCTTCCCTTCTGTCCAGCACTGGATTTTTTTCTCGTTTCTTCATTACAACTCCGAATTACTATCCAATTGCTTTGCTGCATTCCTTGAACACCTGTGATTAACATTCCTGCACAAAACCCTTAAAAGAGATCAAAAATACCACAACTTAAGTACAAACATTCGTTTTAAGCCAAACGGAAACGTTTTAAATGAATATAATACCCACTTATCACACCCCCAAACTTAAACCGATGCTTGTCCTCAAGCATAAACAGACGAATTATGTACAACTAACTAATACCACTTCCGTAGGTGATCACGGTTGCATTTGGCATATGCAACAAGCCCTTTAAACCCCTAGGCAGCCCTAGTGGACGAGTAAGGTCTCGTGAGGGCCTATATTGAATGTACCCACAAAATCCAACTGACACAAACGACACAAACAATGCAATGCATGAATGCTACTAAACATGAATGTAAATAACCCCCTCAACCTAACCAAACAGAGCTCGACTAAATTCCCGTATACTAACAATACATGATCAGAACGTGCGTGTGTGCGATACTCGACAGATATACTCCCAAACCGGATCAAAATCATACATATTCTTTTTCAAAACAATCACAGGTTTATAAATAGAATGAACGTTAAACTCAAGATCACTTCAGATACACCTCCATACTCCTCTAAGGTAGACAAAAATTCATGCTTTATTACGACACAGACACAATATATACACAACACACATGCTTATTTGACCGTGTAATGGATGAGACCCATAAAGGCTTATACAATAATACCCATGTAGCGAGCGTTGGGTTATCGGATCCCAGACTATAAAAGCCTTAGGTCACTAGGCACAAAGTCCCCAAGAACTTACTTGCTCGAGTATTAAAGAGCTCACCCTGATCAATTCTGCATACTCACACTCTCACAAACACTCATTTTTTCTTTTCTTTTTCTTTTTTTTTTCTATTTTTGCTTTTTGCTTTTTCTATTTTTTTCTTTTTTTTTTCTCTGATTTTTTTTTTCTGATTTTTTTTTCACACATGGAATCTTTAATGAGAATTCTCAATTCCAACCCTAGACTACTCATAAACATGAGCGGCTACTAGCCATTCGACACCTAGCCAACAAACATAAACACAAACACAATAGCATGAAATTTTCGCTTTCCCCCAAACTTATATTTTAGTGTTCCTTAATCATCAAGGGAATAAAGCAAATTCTATCGATAAACAAGTGATTAAGTCCTAAATCCAAACAAGCATAACTCAATCTAGCCCAAGAGCAAACGACGAGACTGTGTAAAATTTTTGTTCATGACACATGCACGTCAATTTCATCAGAATTTAAAATCAGCCCTCTGTTCATCCTTTTCACACCCATATCAACATCTACCTACCTCATGGCATCAGCTTAGTCTAAGGGATCATGAAAAATTCATGCTATGAAAATGCAACTAATATGACACATATAATAAAAACATAAACAAAATGTCCTATATGATACAATTATGCAACAATATTATGAACGCAACTAAACTAACACATGCAATATATGATATATAATTCCTACATGAACAATTGATACCACAAACACTACTAATACTCATCCACCCCCAACTTAGAATCTTCAATGCCCCCATTGAAGGTAAAGAATAGTATAGAGAACATACCTAATTAACGGCAAGATCACCTTCCTCGGGTGGTAAATAATGAGATCCAAACACTGGCCAATCAATCAAACCTTTATAATGAACTGCTAAGTACCTTGCACCTCAAGATTGTGCATGACAATTAGACCTTAAGGTTGAACCCTAACGGAGTGATTGCAGGTAAAGATGGTCGATCGTGAAATTTTGCATTAAATTGGTGCAACCAGGTTGTGAACTAGAAATATGAGGTCGACACTTTTAATAGAATTGATTCTTTTCAAGTTGGAAGAAGTTGATATTATAAGGGAAAGAGAGTAATAATTAAGGGATGAAGACAGATTGAGAGATTCTTGAATCTAGTTCAGATTAAGAAATTATTACGTTAGAGATTTGAGGCTTAATTAGCTCTTATTGTTGATGCCGAGAAAAGAGGCACGAAGTATAAAGGAAATTACAATGGCCTTTGGAGGCTGTACAAGGTTTTAATTAGCTACCAGATATCGATTTGGATGACATGAGAATGAATACCGAGTATTCAGAGTATATTGTTGCATCTCCTGTTAGCCCAGTGGAAATGAAAGAGTAGTGACTCAGTTACAAGAAGTATTGGGCAAGAGTATGATAAGACCCAGTGTACCACCGTGGAGAGCCCCGGTGTTATTGCGAGAAAGAAAAATGTTAGCACGAGATTGTGCATCAAACTTCGAGAGTTGAACGAGTTCGCCATTGAGAATAGGTATCATTACCTAGGATAGATGATTTATTTGACCAGCTGAAAGATGCTGAGTATTCCTCTAAGATTGACTTGAGAACTGAATATTACCAGTTGAAGATAAAACCCGAGGATATACTTAATACTGCGTTTTGCACTAGGTATGGACACTATGAGTTTTAGTAATGTCGTTTGGGCACTAGGTATGGACACTATGATTTATTTAATGAATATTATTCTAAATATTCATTTAAAGTTTTCCTTATTATTAATAAGGATTGTTTAATTGACGAATATTATTTCAAATATTCATTTAAAGGTTGTTAATTATAAACTATTTCATTATTTATTTATTAAATGAATATTATTTTGAATATTCATTTAAAGGCTTTTCGAATAATCATTTAATGATTATTTATTTAATGAATATTATTCTGAATATTCACTTCCGGGTTTAAGCGTAATAATTTTATTTAATTATATTCTTTAAACATTCTCGATTTAATAAATATTATCTGAATATTTATTAAATACTTTCAATATAGATGGAATAGTTTATGTATATAAATGCATATTTGACTTCAATAATTATGAAGTGTATTATGAGTTTTATTCAAGGTATCTTGTATATTTCTGACTTCTGGACTTTCTATGAATTATGTTGAGAGCCTATCTCATTTGGCCTAACAAAGATTTTCAGAAAAAGATCATCAGTATACTGTTCAGGTCCCCCTGATTCCAAATCAAATTCTTGCCTGTAAAGGCGTCGCTTTCCTTCAAAACTGGGGAACCTTATTTGAGATAACTTTATTATTACTTAACTTTTGAGTCAAGGATGTTGAAAGAAAAATTATTTTCAACTCATTGCGTATGAGTCAGAATGACTCTGGTTACCTCCTCAACACTCGAGGGGTAAGATTGATGTAACAAGTTTTAATCCATTAACAAGCTATTGCTTGGGAAATATTGGCAAATCCTTCCTTTACAATGGTGACGACTACTTTGTGGAGTCTAGTCAACAAGTATTATACTTGGGGGAAGGGGGATGAGCCTTACGTTTCAGAGTCATGGATTTTACTCGAACTAGGAGTATGTGTGTATGAGGCTGTGAATCAGTCCATCACTGATAACAGGTGTAAGAGACTGTGGGACAGCCCATCCTTGAAATAGGGTCCGAGTTGCGCCTGTCCCAAACTATGCCCAACCGTTGGCTAGGGAGATCTGGCGTATGGTGGTGTCCATATGTTCTTCCTTCTACATGTAGAGAAACAAACTTTGAGATGCACAAACTTATGACTGATCATCATAAGGTTTGACATCTGGCGCGAGATACTCCAGTATTAGTTCATCATCCAATTTGGATATTTCTGCAACATTATCGAGAACACCCCGATCGGAAAGCTACGATTGGGTGACCGATAAGTGTTGGCAGGGTTGAAAAGTGTTCAAAACTGATGTTACAATAACCTTCCTTATAACTTTATTTTTTAAGCTATATGCTGATATTCTGCTTATGGTTGATATAGCAGACATGATTTTTTTGAAAAGGTTATTGGTGTGCTTTGAAACCTCATCCTTTTATAAAATGCAAGAACTGTTCATATTGCGATAAAGATTAAAGATATATCATGAAAGATGATATTTATATATTGATTTTCTACTTATCTTCTTTTCATAGCAGATATTTTGACGAAAAGGTCATTATTGTGATTTTGAACTTATCATGTTCATTTACTGATTATTTTAATCATTATACTTTCCCTATTGAGGTTTCTTGGATACAGATATTTTATTAATGATATTAAGTATCCGTGGTATTATGAAAACCCCAAGTATATGATGGGATATTTTGTGAACTCTATTAACCACTTGCTGGGAAATTCTTTCGCTCATACTTGTTTGTTTTATATATATTAGCCTTTCAGAAAGAGGTAAACGGATGAGGGTTATCTGCATAGCTCGGAAGAAGCAGGCGGACTACCTTATGAAGAAGACAGGATCCAGAACATCTATAGCTGGAGCAAGTTACATATGGTTTTATTAATGTGTAATATATATATCACATTATATAGAGTAGAACTAGTTGCTGGTATACTTCTCAACGAAGTTATACTAGCGGAATAAGATTTGTAAGACACGGTGTAATTTGATTCAATGGAGGTAATGAAGTGAGTAATGTAAAGACTTTAGTTCTTATTTCTAGCCCTATAACCTATAAGATGCTTGGTAGTTGGGGTCTCAATGATGTATTTCAGTTATTCAATGATTACAGATGGATTAATGTTGTTAAACAGGTGAATTGTTAATAAGGATTTCCACGTGACGACCAAATCCCTGACCCCTGATTTGGGGGTGTTACATAAAACATAGCAGAAGCAGCAGAAACAAAAAAGGAAGAACACAGCAGTTTTCTCTCTCAATATCAAGAACACCAAGCACAAATTAATTCACAGAAATTCAAGTTCATCATCTTTATAATATTCTATCCGCTGGAACTTGTTTACTTTTGATTCTTGTACTACTAGCGAATTAAGTTTCCTAGTACTTATCTTGATCTTTATTAACTAAATTAGAAAAGTTCATGTCGAATTTTCTAATTAGTTATTAAACACTTGATAATCGTTTGGATTGATTTTGTAACACCCCATCAAGTTAATATACAATTATATTCAACTTGAAATCCGTGTCAATTTATTCCGCGCAAAATATTCATTTAATTGAAAATTATTTAACGAATAAATTTTGAGAAATTGATATAGATTGTATTCAACCCCCCTTCTACAATCTTATTGGACCTAACAATAGTTGCTCATTCTTGCTTTACACCATTTATTCAGCTGTCAAGAAGGAAAGAGGCAAACCATCCAGTCAGAGATCAAAAGGGAAGGAGGAGGTTCAAAGCTATGCTGCCAGGGATTAGAATATCCAGCTGGAACTTTTATTCTACTATGTTTAAGAACCTATGTTAGATGTTATCCTGAGATGTAATAATTTATATTGTAATAATGTGTGAGACCGATCTTGGATCTACGGAGTGGGACTATTATGCTCTGTTGTAATAAATATATGGTATTATTATGAGCTAACGTGTGTTTCAGGATATCAAGACAGTGTGACGACCCAAGTCCCCAGACAGGGTGGATTTGGGGGTGTCACAGCGTCGGTATCAGAGCGTTAGTTATATTTTTAGGAAGTGTACGAGCCTAGGAATATAACGCGACGTGAGAGTTTAGAGATATAATACGATGTTGAGATTTTAGCACTAAGTGTCTTACACCCTTATATATATTTATATGTATATCTAGTCGACTAGAACCTATTTGTGACCGAAACTCTTTGTACTTTTGTAGATGTCTACTTCAGGACCAGTTGGTTTTCGTTCAGTCAAGGACAGATCTCCTACACCTTACCCGCATGGACCCCTGGATCCTAGCTCAGAGTCAGACAGTGACCCATCTGAGGAGTATATGCTCATGGATGTGGACTCAGAGGATTCTTCTGTTCAGATATTCATACCTACTCCTCCACTTGCGATAGACTTCGTGCATTCCCCTGATCAGAGTGTTGAGGTGGTTGACTCCCCTGTGCCAGTGATTGATCTAGTTACTTCTCCACCTGAGACTCAGACAGAGACCGAGCTGTTAGTTCAAACTCCAGTTTCCACTGTGACCACCGAGACTACACTTCTGTTTACTCCAGAGATGTTCAGATTTGAGACTCCAGTGCCAAAGATTACTGATCCGATTGATGAGAGCCAGCTTTCACCTATCCGTACCGAGGTTATACCCAGTTTAGCTGCTCCAGTTTCCAGGGTTGCTACCCCTACTAGAGTCAAAGCTTTCTCAGACCAGGTTACTGCTCCTGTTCCGATATATGCTCCGACTCCTACAGTCCCTACTATAACTGACTACATGTTTCCATCTGTCGATGGTACACCTGCTTGTGATACTGCTCCACCTGCACCCACTATACCTGTCCCTGTTCCTGCTTCGACCACTGTAGTTACCTCTGCTGCTATGCCCCTGTTCCTCCTTTGTATAATGGTGCGGTAGGAGAGAAGATTCCATGGCATGTTCACCATACCCTATTTCAGCATTACCGATGGTTGTGGGCTCGTTATGAGGAGATTTTTGCTACTAGAGATGGTATACTTCGCTTGTTGTCTATTCCAGATCCTTTTGTTGTGCACCATGGAGGGAGTTTGTTGGTGAGGGATGTACCTATGGAGATCATGCATCAGATTTCTCTTACTATTTTGACTAGACTTCAGACTGACATTGCTACTTTACCATCATCCAGTACCGGGCAGATTGATCGGAGTAGGGTTGCTACCTTGATAACAGATGTTATCGCGGAGTTTCATAGGAGGGTTGGCGAGATGTTTGGCCAGTGATGACCTGCTGCTATTGTGATAGCATAGTCTTTTGTTTTAGGGGATGACATATATGTACGCTTGCGTATTCCCACCTTTTGGATAGTATGTATATGTTAGTTAGTGGTGACCCGTATTTTTGGATGGCATCATGTTAGATCTTTCTGTTGTTAGGGTGCACATATTTTGCTATTCCATGTATCTTGACTAGATGTAGTTGACCTTATGCCCAGCCTGTTGGGTAGCGATCTTTATTATCTCTGTGTAGGTACTTAGTATGTTGGTTGGATAGTTTTCATTATGTATTTATTCTCAGCTTGTCGGGTTGTATTATTATGATGGATGTATTCAGTATCAGGATATGGACTGTACCAGTATGGTACCCGCATTTTATGCTATTATGATTTGTTAGTAGTACTGCTATCTCATTTTCATTTGTTATAGATTTATGTTATATTAGAATATCATGCGAAACTGCTTTCCCATGTAACCCCTGAAATAGTTAAAAACCTTCTTTTCAGAAACAACGATTTAAGATGAGTTTTCAAAAAAAAAACACAAAACATGGCAACCAAGATTAAAAAGACGATTGAGTTTTAGGACTTAAAACCTTTTTCTAAGAATCACCTGTTGAACCTGAAATAGTTTATTTTTAACGAGTACCCTAAACCTTTTTATGAGAAGGAAAAAGAGTAACCAGTTTAAAAAAAGAAGAAAAAGAGTTTTGATTTTGAGAAAAACCAATGAGTATAACCATTGTTTGGATACCAATGATTTTTCACCGAGTAGATAATTATGAATTCCTATTATAATTGTGCCAGCGATAATGTCATATAACTGTTTATCTGTGATATAACATACCTTGTCATTTTTTATCTTAATAGAAAAAGATGCCACCTAGAAGAGGAAGACCCCCAAGAAACCCACACCCTTAACCCAAGGAAAATCAAGGTGAAAATGTTCCACCCCAGAACCCAGCTCCAAATCCAGAACCAAGACCTGCCCCAAATCCAAATCAGAATAATAATGACCCTATGAACCTACTTCTGGACTTTCTTCGTCAATACACCCAGAATCCCCAACCTCAACAGAACAGACATCCAATAGGAGGGAACCCACCTCCAACTCAATTGACCCAAGCTACAGTAACTTTCAAATCGTTCAAATCTTTGAATCCACCTGAGTTTAAAGGTACCACTAACCCAGTGGAGGCCAGAATCTAGTTACGAGAGGTAGAAAAGACTTTTGAGATTGTGGGAGTAGAAGAAGACAAGAAGATAGTGTTTACAGCTTATATGTTAAAAGGTGAAGCTAACTACTGGTGGGAAGCAAAGAGAGCTATGGAGGGTAACGCGGTTATACCTTGGATCAGATTTACAAAGTTGTTCCTAGAGTGGTATTTTCCTAAGTATCTGGAAAATTAGATGGAAATAAAGTTTTTAGAACTCAAGCAAGGAGTGATGATTGTTGTAGACTATGAAGCTAAGTTTACAGAACTCTCAAGGTTCGTGCCTTATCATGTGGACACCGAGGAAAAGAGAGCCAAGCGTTTCGAACAAGGATTGAAGCCCTGGATACAGAATTGAGTCGCCGTGTTCGAAATCACCAATTATGCAACCTTAGTCCAGAAAATGGCCATAGTGGAAAGTGGAAGCGAGTTGTATCCGAAGGATAGAGATGGAAAGAAGAGGAAGTTTCAGAATAGTGAAAGTAATTTTGTGAAGAGGTCTGACAATCGAAGTGATAAGAAACCTTTTGTGAAGAGAGAGGATAGAAGCACTGATACTAGAAGGATTGGGAATCATGACACCAGAGGTGGAAACCAGAGGTTCAAACCTCCACAGACGGTTAATGTGATGCAAGGAAGACCACCTCTGCCAGAATGCAAGACATATGGGAAGAAAAACCCCGGACCCTGTCATCAAGCCAGCTTGAATTGTTAGAATTACGGACAGAAAGGTCATTATGCTTCTAGTTGTAAGGATAAATTTATCACCAGTTTCAACTGTGGAAAGAAAGGTCACGTGTCCCGAGATTGTAGATAGCCTTCAAAGGAGAATCCAGTACCTAGACTCATGGCACCTTCTAACAACAAGCCAACAGCACGAACTTTCAATATGATTGTAAAAGATGCCATTGATGATAGTAATGTGATCGCAGGTACGCTTTTAGTAAAATCTGAGAATGCGTGTGTTATAGTTGATTTCGGAGCTACAAAATCTTTTATTTTTGAAAACTTCATGAATAAGTTGAATCTTGAGTATGTGCCCTTAGAGGGAACTCTGAACATAGAAGTAACTAATCATGAAGTCATTCTGGTGGATCGATTGTGTCCGGATTGTTCTATAGAGATGCAGGGACAACATTTTGACACAGATCTCATTCCTTTTAAGTTAGGAGAATTCGATGTAATCCTAGGGATGGATTGGTTAACACGTTACGGTGCTCAAATAAATTGTTATCAGAAGAGGGTTAGCTTAAGAGGATCTAATGGTATAAGAATTCCGTTTTGTGGACGGAAACCGACTAGGGATTTTCTGTCAGTAATTCAAGCTAAAAGATTACTTCGGAAAGGATGTCAAGATTATCTGGCTCATGTGATAGATAACGAGAAATAAACCCCTATAATCGAAAAGATTCCAGTAGTTAATCAGTTTAAAGATGTTTTTCCCGATGAGTTGCCTGGACTGCCACCAGATCGAGAGATAGAATTTACAATTGACTGCACTAGGAACCGCACCATCTCAAAAATCACCTTTCAGGATGGCACCAGTGGTAATGAAAGAATTGGCAACACAGCTGCAAGAGTTACTTGATAAAGGTGTAATCAGACCAAGTGTATCCCTGTGGGGAGCTCCAGTGTTGTTCGTGAAGAAGAAAGACGGATCCATGCGATTATGTATTGATTATCGTGAACTGGACAAGATGACTATCAAGAATAGGTACCCACTACCTCGGATCGATGATCTGTTTGATCAACTTAAGGGAGCTACGCATTTTTTGAAGATTGATTTGAGATCCGGATATCATCAACTGAAGATCAAGCCTGAGGATGTTCCTAAGACCGCCTTTAGGACCCAATATGGACATTATGAGTTCTTAGTTATGTCTTTTGGATTGATAAATGCTCCAGTTGCTTTCATGGATTTGATCAATCGTGTGTTCAAGAAGTACTTGGATAAGTTCGTGATTGTATTTATTGATGACATTTTGATATACTCGAAGTCTCCAGAGGAACATGCTGAACATCTCCGTCTGGTTCTAGAAGCCTTGAGGATGGAAAAATTGTATGCGAAATTTTCAAAGTGCGAATTCTGGCTGAAAGAAGTTCAATTTTTAAGGCACATTATGAGCGGTGAAGGAATTTTCATGGACCCCGCTAAGATAGAAGCCGTAGCAGATTGGGAGAGACCCAAGACTCCAACAAAGGTTAGAAGTTTCCTTGGATTGGCCAGTTACTATCGCAGATTTATGAAGGATGTCTCAAAGATAGCTACACCACTGACTCGACTTACCCGAAAGAGTGAAAAGTTTGAATGGACCTCCAAATGCGAAGACAGTTTTCAAGAATTGAAAAAGAGACTGACTTCTGACCCAGTTTTAGCCTTACCTGATGAAAAAGGTGATTTCGTGATTTTCAGCGATGCCTCTCACAAGGGATTAGGATGTGTACTGATGCAACACAGGTAAGCAATAGCTTACGCCTCTCGACAACTAAAGGAATATGAGTCCCGGTATCCAACTCACGATCTAGAACTTGCTGCTATAGTATTTACACTCAATATTTGGAGACATTATCTGCATGGAGAGAAATGTGAGATTTACACGGATCACAAAAGTTTAAAGTACATATTCACGCAGAAGGAATTGAACATGAGATAGAGGAGATGGTTGGAATTGATTAAAGACTATGACAGAACGATAAAATATCACCCGGGAAAGGATAATGTGGTGGTTGACGCGTTAAGTAGAAAGGAAAGACTCAACCTGTTGGTAACCTCGGAAGAATTGATCAAAGAATTCGAGAAAATGGAGTTAGAAGTCAAGGTCCCAGTCCAAAAAAATGAAAGAGTTTACAGCATTCATTTTCAACCAGAGTTACTCGAGAAGATTCGCCGCTGTCAGGAATAAGTGATGGTAGAAAGAAGATCAGAGTTGATAGGAGAAGAGTTTTTGAGTTCAAGAGATGATAAAGGAATTAAACGGTTTGATTCGAGAATTTGGATTCCTAATGTTATAGAATTGAAAGAAGAAATCATGAGCGAGGCGCATAACTCGAGATATTCCATACACCCAGGGAGCACAAAAATGTATCAAGACATCAAGCTGCATTATTGGTGGCCCAACATGAAAAGAGAGATTGCAGAATGGGTAAGCAAGTGTTCGACCTGTCAGAGAGTGAAAGTAGAACATCAACGACCCAGTGGATTACTTCAACCATTAGAGATTCCAGAATGAAAATGGGAGCATGTCACAATGGATTTTGTAGTAGGTTTACCTCGAACCAGAGCAAATTACGACGCCATATGGGTTATAGTTGACAGACTCACGAAGTTAGCGCATTTTCTTCAGATCAGTGAAATGTATTCAGTGGAAAGACTAGTAGGTTTGTATTTGAAGGAAGTTGTAGTTCGCCATGGAGTGCCTATGTCAATTGTGTCAGACAGAGATGCTCGCTTTACTTCTAGGTTCTGGAAGAGTTTTCAGGAATGCCTAGGTACCCAACTGAAACTGAGCACAGCCTATCATCCGCAGACAGATGGACAGAATGAAAGGACAATTCAGACAATAGAAGATATGCTACGAGCTTGCGCATTAGATTTTAAGGGAAGTTGGGATGATCACCTACCATTAGTTGAGTTCACGTACAACAATAGTTATCACTCCAGCACCGGTATGGCCCCGTATGGGACGAAGTCGGTGAAAGAAGATTGCTAGGGCCAGAAATGGTTCATCAGACAAAGCAGTCCATAGAGAAGATTCAGAAAAGGTTAGTTGCTGCTCAAGACCGTCAGCGAAAATATGCAAATCTAAAGAGAAAGGATAAATCGTTTGAGATAGGATATAAAGTGTTGCTGAAAATTTCCCCGTGGAAAGGGATGATGAGATTCGGGAAGAAGGGGAAGCTGAGTCCTAGGTATATCTGACCATTCGAGATTCTTAAGAAAGTTAGAGTCGTGTCATATCAATTAGCCTTACCACCAGATCTTCAACACATTCACGATGTATTCCACGTATCAATATTGAGAGCTTATCATCCTGATAATCGACATGTATTAGAGTATGAACCCATTGATGTCAAGACTGACCTGACCTACGCAGAGCAACCAGTGGAAGTTGTAGATTACAAAGTGCATGAGCTACGTAACAAGAAAGTGAATTTGGTGAAAATGATTAGGAGAATCGTCAAATTGAAGAAGCCACTTGGGAATTAGAAGATGAAATGCGAAGTAAATACCCCGAGTTGTTTAGCTAATAATGTGATCCCGAGGATGGAATCCTTTTAAGGAGGGGAGACTGTAATAACCGAGAATTTTATTAATAATTTTAACTGTCAAACCCTCTCAGAATAAATTTTTGGTAAACTCAATTTTTTAATAATTTCAGAGATGCGTACAAATATTTATTTAGTACAACGCTACCTTTCTATTAATTGTGAATTACCTATATTATTGTTACTATTATTATTATGGTGATTAGTAATATTATTATTATTATTATTATTATTATTATTATTATTATTATTATTATTATTTTTACCATTTGCAAATGAGTGTAACTTTTAAAATTTGGATAGAGATTTATTTGCCAAGTGGGTTAAAAGATTTTGAGCCCAAATGGTTTGTAGCCCACCAAGAGCCCAAGTCTTTAGTAATAATAATAATTATGGATTTAAAATGTAATAAAGATGAGTTCTTGCACCATTATATTTGAAGAATAAAATAAGGATTATTTTATTAGTAGAGACCTAATCAAATTAGAGAATTTTTTAGAATTGTAGGAACTCGATAAGTGTTAATTTAATGTCATATTGCGATTTAATTAAATTATTGTTAGCAATTATTTAGGAATAACAAGAGACCCTTTTGAGACGGAAATTTACCTTGCAAATAAATAGAGCGAGATTGTCACGAAAGTTGTAATTTATTAGAACAATGACATAAGACACGACTTATAAGAATTTATTAGGAAAACGAGTAGAGCCTCCATTTTGAATATTATATATTTTGTGAATAATACGTTAGTGCGACTTTAGGGATACGAGAATATTTCAAATTATATTTCTCAATATTACTTGATTATTTGACGGCATGATTACTAAAATTACTTTTAAATTATTATGGAACTTCTTTTTGAGAATTGAGACACTTACTCGCGGGTAACGCCCTTTTACTTAATTGGTAGCATTTAGCGTCGAGACAGAGGCAAGTTCATTCCTACCCTTATCTCGGAAATTCCATATCCTTTTTCTATTATTTGATTTCATACTTACTGTCGAGTTTTCAGTTTTGAGATTTATTTTGTTGCTCTTTATGTTACAAAAATTGAGTATTGATATTATTTTCTCGTTTGAAGAATGTTTTACCGCTAAAATATTTTAATAGCGAATTATATCTCCTATAAGCGTGGAAGTGACTTTGTTGCTATCGAATCGATTTCATTATTTCGAAAAGACTTTTTAATTTTGAATCAGTCGAACTAATCTCATCGCTCGAGACAGTTAAATTCGTTCTCTTCCATCGAATTTATCGTACAAATTTGACGACACTCATTGATTATCTTTTATTCGATTCATCTTTCGAATCGAACAAATAAATAGTATAATAGCAGAATCGTTAGAGTGTTTACTCGTTGATCAAGTGAAAACCTTCTATTTTAACGATCCTCAATTACGTGTATTTAATTATAATCATTTGAGTTGTACTCCTTGTTCAGTACGATTCATCAATATCTCATTTTTCAGACTACTCTCATTATTTCGAGATAGTTGCCTTTCTTGTCAGTGGTTGGCACTTTGTTCGTGTCAACCAATAAAGTATAATTATTGAGAGTTTACCTCAGTCCATTGTTCGAATTGGTGGCACATTTAAGGGAGACAGGCAGTCCGCCAGATCAAACAAATATTTTCCTATAAAGTTTATTCCAAATTATCTGTTCATTAAATGTTCGGGAATTCTATATTCTACTGGTCAATTTTAGGAAAGAGGCCCATGATAGAGAAAGAGAGACTTGTGCATTGTTATACAGTCACGAGTATATTGTAGGCACTACAGGATTGACTTAATAACCAATTATGATGCTAGCATACATATGTATATTATATTTCGTTGATATCGCATTGTAGCCGTGATCGGGTGAAGTGCGGTGTCATAGGAGGACGATATTCCCGATCGAATAGTTGATCGCCCCACCGAGATACCGAGAGGTTGGAAGACCAGTGTATTCATTTCTCATGAGTCATCAGAGACATACCAAATGAGTCCTTTCGAGTATTCTTTTATCGAGATGAGTCTTGTGTCAATGTCAAATTATTGATTTCCGACTGTTCATTAAATTTCGAGTTTATATTTCTGTAAGTCCTATTATATTTATATACCGAGCAAGGAGAGAACTTGCTGAGCACCTGATAAGTGGATTTTATATCCACTTAAAGCGTTCCATATCGGCTTAAATTGATTACTTGGCCTCAAGTATGTCGTGTGTTTAATGTGTTTTCATTGAGTTTTGCAGAGCTAAGAGAGTTGGAGGTTAATTTGATTAAAATTCGGATTTTCCGGGTCGGCTGCGCAGTCTACACTGTTTTGGCCATATCTGGAGTTCTACAAGTCCGATTCTGACGATCTTACAGCTCACGCGAAGAGGAGAAGATTTTTTGCAAAAGTGAACAGTGACCAGGGTACGCTACGGCCTGGAGAGCGCGCTGCGGCGCGGTGTCTTTGCTTGAAATTCCGAATTTTTATCCTGAAAATTATGATTCACTGTTTGGGCCATATCTTGAGTTCTATAAATCCGTTTTGGACGATCTTACAGTCCACGTGAAGATAACGGATTCTCTTTCATTCTAAAGTGGTTCAGATGTCCAAATACAAATGGAACAGCCTATAAATACTGAAGAAAAGTCAGTTACGAATTTTCCTTCAAAACCAAATCAGTTTACGAAACGTATTATGTGCCGAACTGCAGAAATTCAACTTTGACAAGGAAATTGCTATAATTCCTACTTCTAATAAGTATAGTAATTGCTCTGGGTGGCTAAAACATTCCAGAATCAGATCTACACATGGAATTTTCAATTCTATTCTCATTCAAGAACGGAAATTGCCATACTCCTATTCCAACTCTAAAACGGCAATTACTTGATGGAGAGGCAAATTGGGGCTATAAATACACATCTTGGTGGATAGAAAAAAAACATCATTACATATCAATTACTTAGGTTTATTTGTATCTTTTCATACTTTGTTTTTATCATGGTTTCATCAGATCCCATGATGACGAGAGGTTCGATTATGAACTAATCGTTGTCATGGGATTCTAACAGATTTATTTATGGAGTTTAGTATCTTGATGCTTTAAAGATCTGTGTGTGATGTATACTTGATATCCTCGTATGGTTATGCTTAATTGATAGATGCGTCGCGAACATCTAATTTGTTAATCTCTTGTGAAGCGAGAGTGGATCTTGAGATTTAGAACTTGCCATGCTAGCATAGGATAGGTTGATGTTTAACATCATGATTTGTGGTGTAATATAGATATTATGCTGCCCTATGTAATCAATATGGATAACTTTTTCTTCAACCGTTATGTTTTCAAATTCTATAAAGATATAGGGTCTAAGCATAATTGGTGTCTATTCATCTTCTATCTCTTTTGTGGATGTATGTTTAGTTTGGTATTCGTATACTGAGAAGTAGCGTATACTTGTTTCGTGTTGTCCGATCAGATATCATAACCATTGCATATAGTGATTAAAGGCGTCAGATCTAAGCGAAGTATTTAATGAAGTTAGGATTCCATGGTTCATCTTGCGTAAGTAATTCAATTTTAATTATCATTAGTTAAGTAATTCTTAGTTTAATAGTTTGCATCTTAGTTTAATTTAGGTAATCAAACCCCAATACTGTTAATTGTCTTAGCAGTGCATAATAACCATACATTGTTGCATTGGTACAAAACTGAATTAAAACCATAACCAGATCTCTGTGGGAACGAACTCAACTTTATTCTATATTACTTGTGACCACGTACGCTTGCGTGATTTAGTGCAAACAGCACTGTGACGCCCCCAAATCTGAGGTCAAAGGTTCAGGTCGTCACATCATCATCCAACCATATCATACCTGTATTAACTTTACAACTCAACAATACATACGTCCAGACCTCAATCTTACGCACAAATAAGTTAGAGCCTCAGAAACGATACTCAAAAGTAACACTAAATATTACAATTCATCTGTACAATCCAGAGTCTTACGCACTTCCACTTATACAACTATACTTGAAGACAAGTCTTACTATTACAGTTGAAAACCTATCAGACTTACTCTGTAGTATTTATCAGGAACTAAATCATCTCCGGGGTAATTCTTCTACTCCTCTTCTGCTGGTGCGGAGTTAATCGGCCAAATTCTTCTCTTTCTGAAAAGTTTTTATAAAGCAAGAATGAGCTACATAATGCTCAGCAAGTTCACCATTTTGTAAAATAATAATGTGGTTTATTTCGAAAACATTCCCAACTATATGGGTATATATCTCAGAGTTCAAAACATAATTGGACAGTGTATATGTCCGAGTTTGAATAAAACATCTATACTCACTAAGGAGCTTTAAGAATAACATATGAACCCTTTATAAGGTTCCCTTTTTAATATATCTCAAGTTTGAAAATATATACATATGAGTATATCATTTTCGGCAAAACACTCTACGGTTAACATACTGTACCGGGAATACATCTTTGCAAACCTCTTTCCTTCCATTAGCTTGGAAGGTTTCTCATTCAAAAACATTTCGTTCTTTGAAATAATTGCAAGAGTGCACTAACACGTGCCAATCTTTATAGAAAATCTTGCAGTTCTAGATACTGCACGATGTCAATATTTTTCTTATCAAAAGCCACACTATCGGCAACTTGGCACTTAGGCCCAAGAAGCAGTGTTTGAGTATTTTTCCAAAGTGGAGGGTGGGACTGGAAGAAAACATAAAAACCTGACAGGGATTGACGATGATCAGTCGCCACATCCAAGTCCAATAATCCGCGGGTCTTCTCTACCGGTAGAAGGATAGAAACTACATCCGTAACTATCCCCGGGTGAAAACTACATCCGTAATCACCCTCGATGAAAACTACATCCGTAATCATCCTTCGGCAACACCTGGGCCGGAATAATAATTGATGGACCGCCTGGCTCACGGCCGCTTACACATCCCGGGAATCGTTCGTCAACGGTTCCCACACCTGCCAGAGTCCCTTTTTCTTTTTCTTTCAAAACTTGATTTTGATTGAAAACCGAGTAATTGAGGTCCGACATCAGTCGACCGATGATTCTTGAAATCATACAGGAAGCAAACCTGATCGGGGGTTTTCGAAAATGTTTTGAGTTCGAAAGAGTTCGAGTTTGAAAGTGCTAAAGGTATCTTGGATTAGCTTGATCGTTAAAATAATGAACAATAATTAATAAATGATATTTTAAGATTTAATATTAATAATTAATAAAATAATTATTTAATTAAATAAGCTTTTAATCCAAGATAGGTATTTTGAGTATTTACGAAGATATAAAAATAATTACTTGAGTATACGATACTTCCCGAATGACCCTTCGGGTTTTCGCAATTTAATTACGATATAACAATATACCGCTCCCTGGTCAATAGCATATACGGACCGCTACGACCTCTATTGCTAGAGTCGCTGTCCGAAGAAAACATTTCATTCTAAGTTCAAGGGGTGCAAACATATATGTACTTATACATCTCAATTTCATCGATACTTCGATAAACATAAACATTTGACATGATTGAAAACTACAAACACAACAGTGAAAGTCTTTGTATATGTAAGTTTTGAAAAGTAAACTTGCCTTGGCGAGGTTGGGGTGGTCGAGCTTGCGGAGTGGAATGATCTATACATAAGCAATAACCGTTCGTTAGTACCTTAATCAATATCTCTTTAATTGCGGGGTTTTAGGGGGTACAAAATTAACTTAATGACTTCGTCTTATGACACTCTAGCCCCACTATAGGTTCATGTCATCACTCGATTACGCTCGTCACTTATTCGACTTAATTTGGTTACCATATCCGAATCATATCCATTATCCCTAAAATTACACTCCACTTACTACATTTTCCCTTGCGCGAATTTTACTCTAGCATTTTTATAAAATTGAAAAATACATATTTTAATCCAATTCTTTTTGGGTAGCCTTCACCACTGCTTTTTCTAGCTTCTCTAATTTTTCCATGATCCTACATAAATTTTTAGGGGTTCAAACAAGGTTCACAAGGGGACCACTTAGTGCAGTCCGGAATCCAGAAATACATTTCACTTCTCAGGCCATAACTCAAAATATGTACATCACCTAGTCATGAACCTTATATTTCTGGAAACTAAATTCAAATACCTTTCCAAAAATATATATTAGGACTTCATGGGACAAGATTTGGGGGTTCAAAACCCTCCTACAAGACAGTTCAAGTTCCTGGGAAAAACTCAGCATGCTTATATCACTAAACCAACCAAGAATCTTACATCCACATCACAACCAACATCTAAATCACCAAGATCATACTTTATAACATACATGGAGATACATACACTAACCACAAGCTTAAAAATCACAACCACAACACTTAAACTCAAGGTCTACATCATCCATAACTTATATGTCCAAGATTCACAATAAAAACCATGGATCTAACATTAAACATCACAAATACTACATGGGCAAGAGGGGTTAGGGTTTTTATACCTTCTTGATGTTCTTACAATCTCAAACAAGCTTGGTTAACCTTGGGGAAGCCTTACTCTATGCTTACCATCTTCAATCTCACCAAAGAAATCAAGAACATGGAAGTGGGTTTCCTGACTGGAAAAACACGCCCCAAAGATCAGCCAAAACGAAGCCCTTGCACTCGTTTCCTGGTCGAGGCTCCTGAATGAAACCTGTAGAGCATCTTCACAGCTTTCGAACCATATAAAGAACAAAAAATTTCATTGAGTAATGAAGTCTCTAGGCCCGTTTTAGTGAGCTCCTTTCCTGCTGGGCAGAATGGAGTATTTGGTGTTTGTTTTGTTTGATTGAAGTGATAAAGTGATCAATAATGCTTGATATTTTCACTTGGATGCATCTTATCTTCTTGCCATGTGGTGTCATCTCATCATTGGTTCATTTGGATTACCTTCATCCATCCATAATTGCAAGCAAGTCCCTTGCTTTATACATATTGTTTCCAAGTCCTTCCTTCCTTTTCTTATTTGCACCAAGGGGCTTCCTTTCTTGTATATTTACTAAATCAATATGTTACAACTTATATGTTGCACTTCATTGTAAGAGTGTGGCCCAATACCTCAAACAATCGTTGTGTCCAATTTTTTTTGTATTTTCTCTTTATCTCAGAAAAAATTCTCGCGGTTTCTCAATTGTTCTCATTTCCTTTAACTCTAGGATTTTATTCTCAATTCCATTTTCCTCTCATAATATATCCTTCCTTGGACTTCTAATATTTACTATTCTCAATTCATGATTCGCTCGCTTGATCTCTTAATCTCGTTATAAAGTCTCAGCGGTTTCTAGAACGTTTGTTTCACTTCCTCAGTGGTTTTCGTTCCAAATTCTCAAATCACTTATAATAAAATTCCAAAATATTAACTCCTCAATTCCTCAAATTAAATATCTCATTTCTTGATATTACTGATATATAATTCACTACTCGGTCAAATATTACACGAAAATAGAATTTGGAATTTCTGAATTCCGATCGCATTTACATACACTTATTTACTCCGTAGATTACTAGTATAACTTCGGAATATCCACACTACGTCTCGTACATAGGTGGCATGAAAAATTTTCTTAATCCTCAAAATCACTATTCATTGATGCACTTCATCATAATAGGAAAAGTTTTAATTCTACCGAAATTTTGGGTTCTTACAGTCTCCCCTCCTTAAAAGGATTCCGTCCCGGAATCAGTTTAGGAATCACTGGGGTTACTCCTTCTTTGTTTCACTCTTTCAACTTCCTGGTGGATTCTTCCACATCTTGATTTTCTCACAATTCCTTATTAGTTTGAAAACCTTGTTCCTCAGCACTTGTTCTTCTCTATCCATGATTTCCACGGGTTGCTCCACATAGGTCAAGTCGGGTCATAGGTCCACTTGGTTGTACTCTATCACATGCTGATAGTCGGTGTGGTAGGGTCGTAACATAGACATATGAAACACATTATGAATTTGCTGCAAGCTTGGGGCAAGGCTAACTCGTAGGCTAACTTCCCAATACGCCTCAAAATCTCAAAAGGTCCAATAAACCTCAGACTTAGCTTCTCTTTCTTAACAAACCGCATCAATCCTTTCCAGGGGATACCTTTAGGATCACGAAGTCTCCCACCTCATACTCCTTTGACATCTCACAGAATTTGACCATTCGAAATAATGGGTTTCGTAAAAAAAACTAATGACTTTTACATACACTCGTCTGCATAGTAAAGACGTAATATGAATTCAAAATCATCATTTAATAATTCATACATCCCGTGATAGTAAAGATTTCTCATCCACCCATAAAATTTGGGTTATTGCAGTCTCCTCTCCTTAAAAGGATTCTATCTTAAGAACCTAAGGAAAATAGTTGTGGATACAATTCCAACTTTACCCTTCCCAACTCTTAGGTTGACACTTCAACCCTTTTGTTCTCTTACCTTGATCTTACCAACGCTTTAGTGTTGCTTCTCAACGCATGCTCTCCTCGACCTGTATTCCTTATCGGTTGTTCTATGAATGAAAATTTCTATCCCACTACTTATACGTTCCTCTTCTACCTTGTTCATAGTATCCGTGTTGAGTCCTTGTATCGTTGGCCCGTGAATACTTTGTGGTCGCGTTTTATAATCTGAGACAACGTCAACACGCATGGTATTGCTCACATTCCTTGGCTTGATCAGCACGCATGTGTTGCCTCCCGTCAGCCGTTACCACTTGCTATGGATACTGTATAGTCTTCGGTATATGTCGAACCAGTTCAGCTACTATATCCCTCGTTTATTGACTTCTTCGTAGCGCAAGAAAAGCGAAACTTCTTCTTTCGTAGTACGCTTTACAAGAGACGTTCTTACGTTCGCATGGTGCCGATCGTGATAACAACATTCGTTTCATGGATAAGTTTTTATTCTCGACTGTCCCGTGAAATCTAAGGCACGACAATAATTTTAAATTCGATCGTCTGGACAATTCTTCTTCCCTGTCCGTCAGCCACAGATCAAATTAGTACATACGCTCAATCTCTTTATTAATTATACTTGAAAGCACCTTCAATATTCGAAGTTTAACCTTAAGTCTCTATCTAACGTAATCACTGCAGAAGTTTTATATTGCACCACCATCTCTTCCGTATATAAATCGATAATCTTCTAAATGGAAAGTCTCTCGTAGGTAAATCACTTGGTCCAGCAATTATAAATCAACTAGGGCCATCTCTTGGCTCGGTCTTCGGCGAACTACTCATTAAATTCATTATAATTTTGTCCACATTCAAGATTTTCTACGGGCGGAATTAATCCACTAGATCTCTATCATTTTGCTTTTGACATGTCGCGTTTGTACTTAATAGCTTGCCAATACAATTCTTCATATCCGTTTGCCAAACATTCTCTTAATTCTTTGTACATCTTTGTCCTTCCCCATAATTTAGTCATTTTCCTCTAACATTATTCTTTATTGTATATACTCTATTTTCTTGGTCAATACTGATTGAATTCCAATTTTGAATAATCCCCTCTATAGGTATCGGCCACCACACTGGCCGTTCCTGGGAAATAACAAATTTCTCCATTATACTCCCTGCTCCCTTTCGTCACCTTCTCTTTCTTATGTTTAGTTCTAATATGAAGATATACTTATGGCACTTGTGGAAAACTTTCACACTTTTCTCATAAAGTTAACGTCTCATTTTTATGCGTGAACGCCATCATGACTAATCCCAGACTCACGGTTAGTATATCATTTCCCGTAACCTTTATGTTGTTTAGAAGTATAGGCTATCATCCCCTTTCTACTGCATCGGCATACCTCTTAAACTCTTGAAAGATGCATCATCGTGACTCTCAAAGTCCTCTTCTCATTATAAAGTATAGCTAACAACGAGGTTGTTACTAATCTCTCATATCATTCTTAAAACTTTATTTATTAACCCACAAGGGCTTCCGACTCACTAGTCAACCCACATGATACTACCAGAATTTATAATGTTTATATTAATGGGAAATGCCGGCTTGGGTGCAGTACAGAGGTCGATCTTGAGTTGGTGAAACCTTCTCTTTAACCTTATCTTTGAAAAATAACTACGCACTTTAACTAGTCAACAATTCCACCATTTCCGATAAGGGTTTCAGTTCTCGATGGTATAGGTAAGATGTCACACGCTCGTCCTCTTTCACAACTGGCACCAATCAGCCTGAGGCCTGTATGCTGCTGCGATTCCCAATAAACTTGATTAGGTGGTAATCTCAAAGGATCATTGGGATATATCCATGCATCCATTTGCTATTAGGGGCCTTTTAAACTTTATGTCTCGCTATGTGCATCAATCCCTTTTAGCTAAGTAAAGCTTCACATTCTTGCCACGATATTTCTTCCTTTCTTGTCCATCTCACTTCCATGTTAGTTTCCTCTAAGGATATGTTTTACATCGCAATCGATTTGAATTTATTGGATCAGGAAAAGGCTTGGTAACTCCAGAATTCATTACTATAACATCCTGACAACGGTTGGTAGGAGCGTACTCCCAACCACCTCATCATTTCCTATAACTTTCCTCACACTAATATTAAAGGTCTTGTGTTATGCCCCGACATGTTATTTCTACTTTAATAATTACTCGGCATAACGCTCTGGCTACACAATTACAGCATTTTATTTTTGATCTCATATTGGTGTAACGGTTCATAATTGTACCTCCCGTTCACTTTAGAGTAATCACTTTGAAAGGAATGGTTTCAAAATAACAAGGTCCAATAGATAATTTCAATAAGAATTCCACATTGGATGTTCCAAGAATGTTGATGGTTCCAAATACTAGGAGTCTCGATTTTTGGAGATGTAAGGATGGACAGAAAGAATACAAAAGGGTTTATTCCTTCCCGTCCTGATAATCCTGTAGTATGATACCATAGAGAATGTTGCACAAGGGCAATGATTGTTGGATACAAAAGTCATGAAGACGGTCTTTATACAATTCTTACATCGGGTGGATACTTTTCCTCCTGGATAATAAGAGGAAATCTAAAGTCGCATTGATGAAGGTCAGCCAATAGAAAGCAATTCTATTCCATGACAATTAAGAATGAAGTAGTTTATCATTCAAGTAATCAGTGGTTTCAAATGAATTCTCATTGTGTGAATGAAAGAATAAAATATTCAAGTGATATAAAGTCTGATACGAAGATGGGTAGAATTCGAGTTGAGTGGGCGACCTCATTAGGTCTCAATCAAGTTATTCGTCAAAACTTTCATCATCATACTTTACCACATGCAAAATGCATTGCAGAATGAATTAAATTGGGAGTTGGACCAGTGAAACAATAACTAGTCCTTTTCAAGAAACACTAGCAACTAGCTAGACAAAATTTGCTAGTTCACCTGTTTGAGACATCACCACCAGCTAGGACAATTAGCTAGGTGTTCTTCACAACATTATAATTTTGAGTAGTTAGAACAATCAACTAGTCATTCATATTGACATAACGACTAGCCAGTTTCAATTGGATAGAATGGAATTTCAACATCGTAGCCACTGAAGAAACTTTAGGCTTCTCGGACAACGAATGAAAATAAGAAGTTATTAAGTTTGAAAAAGAAAACTATAAAATCTGAAGAGAATGTTCTAGGTATCGGAACAATCAATAACCTTTCATCAAATATTACTTATCAGTGAAACGGTCCACCCAAGGGTGCCTCCGTACACATGCTTTATCAGATCCGACAATAGAATTAAATTCGGAATACCAATATCAAAATGATATCCTTACTATGATTTCAATGTACGATGTACAATCTCATCTTCAATAGAAGAAAAGAATTCATGAGGGATGTCTGGACATTAGATCATCCATGTCCTCAGTAATTTGTTGAATATTTATGAGCTCAACTGAAGAGTGCAAGTATGAAAGAAGCAATCAAATATCGATATTCGTTAAGTAGTATTCGTCGATTAATTAAGTAAATATTTGTTGAACATTCCTTGGATAATTGAAAGAAAGCGTAAATAGTACTGAGCAGAAATAATTATAAACTTCAAATAGAATGCTCGGGGATCAATTAAGATACTTTGGATGAGTCCCGGTTTAGAGAAAGTATATCACTGGTTGTTATTCCACAAGTTTGAAGTAGAAAGCTAGGAGGGTTACCTGATATAAACTAATCGAGGTAACATGGTTAGTGAACAGTTTAAAATGAAGTAGTGCACCAGCCGGTAGTTGCCAAAATAAGTTAATAATCATTCGTGCATTCCATTACCACCATTATGAGGGTAACTCCATCTCTTCGTCTTCGTAATACAAAACACCAACTAGTGCGTCTCTCAGTCATCATCTTAAAGTCATTTATCGAATTGGGGTTTCACAAATATATATGCCATTTCCGTGCTTTATCTTGAAGACCAAGCTTCACATCATTCCGGGGACACCTACTAAGTCCATAGGGTCCTACTTCATGCCTTCCGACATGAATCACAAGTGGCCAGTTCCCCCTGGGAACAGATCAAAGAGATCTCTCAGGGATCTCAGTGCAGTCCATAGGTTCGGTGGCGGGTGTGTGTATGTGAACATATACCAAAAATATTGAGGTCTACAATACATATATATGTAGTCCCTGATAACATCTCTATCAAAGGATCCCACTCTAGACCCACTGGTCTTTTCTTTTGGTAGACTCTGAGATCATTGTATCGCTCGTTGCAACCATATTCAACTTCTCTTGAGTCACTTTGTTAATTCTACTTGTTTGTTCTCTAAGTTGAACTACCATGCTCTAGCGTCCGAATCATGCGTGGAATTATCTAGCACGCTCGTCTTATGATAACATTCTCGTATAACACATGTAAAATTCGTCGTCAAGGGTAATGAAATCCACAACGACATAGTGACCAACTTTCAGGTAAACCCCTTACTTATCGAAAATTAGATCTTATAGCCAAAGTAAAAGACTTTCATTATCCCAAATACTAATTACCCTTAATATGTAGGGAAGTCTAAACTTCTTGATTCTTAAAATGCCGCCTCCTAAACTGTGGAGGAATATGGGCCACAAAATTTATGCCAACCTAGTCATCCGATCATATTGGCAATATCGCCTCTACCTCAGCTGCTCTCGAGATTTCGCTCTGCTTCCTATATCATTACCTATGATAGGTCATGTACGACTCTCAAACCTCTATTTATCATTCTGAAGGTCTCTAGGGATTCTATCGACCCTAGTATAATACCTTCAGTAACACTCCAGTCCATTCTACTTACCGGTACCTCTTCCGGTAGTCCAATCATAAGTTTACTACGATCTCTTATGTCATTCTCCTACTTAGACTTAACTTTCAACACTCTCGTTTCTGAGTACTGTAACTTATCGCTCTGATACCATTTCTGTGACGCCCCCAAATCTGAGGTCAAAGGTTTAGGTCGTCACATCATCATCCAACCATATCATACCTGTATTAACTTTACAACTCAACAATACATACGTCCAGACCTCAATCTTACGCACAAACAAGTTAGAGCCTCAGAAACGATACTCAAAAGTAACACTAAATATTACAATTCATCTGTACAATCCAGAGTCTTACGCACTTCCACTTATACAACTATACTTGAAGACAAGTCTTACTATTACAGTTGAAAACCTATCAGACTTACTCTGTAGTATTTTTCAGGAACTAAATCATCTCCGGGGTAATTCTTCTACTCCTCTTCTGCTGGTGCGGAGTTAATCGGCCAAATTCTTCTCTTTCTGAAAAGCTTTTATAAAGCAAGAATGAGCTACATAATGCTCAGCAAGTTCACCATTTTGTAAAATAATAATGTGGTTTATTTCGAAAACATTCCCAACTATATGGGTATATATCTCAGAGTTCAAAACATAATTGGACAGTGTATATGGCCGAGTTTGAATAAAACATCTATACTCACTAAGGAGCTTTAAGAATAACATATGAACCCTTTATAAGGTTCCCATTTCAATATATCTCAAGTTTGAAAATATATACATATGAGTATATCATTTTCGGCAAAACACTCTACGGTTAACATACTGTACCGGGAATACATCTTTGCAAACCTCTTTCCTTCCATTAGCTTGGAAGGTTTCTCATTCAAAAACATTTCGTTCTTTGAAATAATTGCAAGAGTGCACTAACACGTGCCAATCTTTATAGAAAATCTTGCAGTTCTAGATACTGCACGATGTCAATATTTTTCTTATCAAAAGCCACACTATCGGCAACTTGGCACTTAGGCCCAAGAAGCAGTGTTTGAGTATTTTTCCAAAGTGGAGGATGGGACTGGAAGAAAACATAAAAACCTGACAGGGATTGACGATGATCAGTCGCCACATCCAAGTCCAATAATCCGCGGGTCTTCTCTACCGGTAGAAGGATAGAAACTACATCCGTAACTATCCCCGGGTGAAAACTACATCCGTAATCACCCTCGATGAAAACTACATCCGTAATCATCCTTCGGCAACACCTGGGCCGGAATAATAATTGATGGACCGCCTGGCTCACGGCCGCTTACACATCCCGGGAATCGTTCGTCAACGGTTCCCACACCTGCCAGAGTCCCTTTTTCTTTTTCTTTCAAAACTTGATTTTGATTGAAAACCGAGTAATTGAGGTCCGACATCAGTCGACCGATGATTCTTGAAATCATATAGGAAGCAAACCTGATCGGGGGTTTCGAAAATGTTTTGAGTTCGAAAGAGTTCGAGTTTGAAAGTGCTAAAGGTATCTTGGATTAGCTTGGTCTTTAAAATAATGAACAATAATTAATAAATGATATTTTAAGATTTAATATTAATAATTAATAAAATAATTATTTAATTAAATAAGCTTTGAATCCAAGATAGGTATTTTGAGTATTTACGAAGATATAAAAATAATTACTTGAGTATACGATACTTCCCGAATGACCCTTCGGGTTTTCGCAATTTAATTACGATATAACAATATACCGCTCCCCGGTCAATAGCATATACGGACCTCTACGGCCTCTATTGCTAAAGTCGCTGTCCGAAGAAAACATTTCATTCTAAGTTCAAGGGGTGCAAACATATATGTACTTATACATCTCAATTTCATCGATACTTCGATAAACATAAACATTTGACATGATTGAAAACTACAAACACAACAGTGAAAGTCTTTGTATATGTGAATTTTGAAAAGTAAACTTGCCTTGGCGAGGTTGGGGTGGTCGAGCTTGCGGAGTGGAATGATCTATACATAAGCAATAACCGTTCGTTAGTACCTTAATCAATATCTCTTTAATTGCGGGGTTTTAGGGGGTACAAAATTAACTTAATGACTTCGTCTTATGACACTCTAGCCCCACTATAGGTTCATGTCATCACTCGATTACGCTCGTCACTTATTCGACTTAATTTGGTTACCATATCCGAATCATATCCATTATCCCTAAAATTACACTCCACTTACTACATTTTCCCTTGCGCGAATTTCACTCTAGCATTTTTATAAAATTGAAAAATACATATTTTAATCCAATTCTTTTTGGGTAGCCTTCACCACTGCTTTTTCTAGCTTCTCTAATTTTTCCATGATCCTACATAAATTTTTAGGGGTTCAAACAAGGTTCACAAGGGGACCACTTAGTACAGTCCGGAATCCAGAAATACATTTCACTTCTCAGGCCATAACTCAAAATATGTACATCACCTAGTCATTAACCTTATATTTCTGGAAACTACATTCAAATACCTTTCCAAAAATATATATTAGGACTTCATGGGACAAGATTTGGGGGTTCAAAACCCTCCTACAATACAGTTCAAGTTCCTGGGAAAAACTCAGCATGCTTATATCACTAAACCAACCAAGAATCTTACATCCACATCACAACCAACATCTAAATCACCAAGATCATACTTTATAACATACATGGAGATACATACACTAACCACAAGCTTAAAAATCACAACCACAACACTTAAACTCAAGGTCTACATCATCCATAACTTATATGTCCAAGATTCACAATAAAAACCATGGATCTAACATTAAACATCACAAATACTACATGGGCAAGAGGGGTTAGGGTTTTTATACCTTCTTGATGTTCTTACAATCTCAAACAAGCTTGGTTAACCTTGGGGAAGCCTTACTCTATGCTTACCATCTTCAATCTCACCAAAGAAATCAAGAACATGGAAGTGGGTTTCCTGACTGGAAAAACACGCCCCAAAGATCAGCCAAAACGAAGCCCTTGCACTCGTTTCCTGGTCGAGGCTCCTGAATGAAACCTGTAGAGCATCTTCACAGCTTTCGAACCATATAAAGAACAAAAAATTTCATTGAGTAATGAAGTCTCTAGGCCCGTTTTAGTGAGCTCCTTTCCTGCTGGGCAGAATGGAGTATTTGGTGTTTGTTTTGTTTGATTGAAGTGATAAAGTGATCAATAATGCTTGATATTTTCACTTGGATGCATCTTATCTTCTTGCCATGTGGTGTCATCTCATCATTGGTTCATTTGGATTACCTTCATCCATCCATAATTGCAAGCAAGTCCCTTGCTTTATACATATTGTTTCCAAGTCCTTCCTTCCTTTTCTTATTTGCACCAAGGGGCTTCCTTTCTTGTATATTTACTAAATCAATATGTTACAACTTATATGTTGCACTTCATTGTAAGAGTGTGGCCCAATACCTCAAACAATCGTTGTG
The DNA here is from genome assembly GCA_036435485.1 of Saposhnikovia divaricata. Lineage (NCBI taxonomy): Eukaryota > Viridiplantae > Streptophyta > Magnoliopsida > Apiales > Apiaceae > Saposhnikovia > Saposhnikovia divaricata. Next base: position 23,609,303 of record JAZHRN010000131.1, read on the forward strand.
TCCAATTTTTTTTGTATTTTCTCTTTATCTCAGAAAAAATTCTCGCGGTTTCTCAATTGTTCTCATTTCCTTTAACTCTAGGATTTTATTCTCAATTCCATTTTCCTCTCATAATATATCCTTCCTTGGACTTCTAATATTTACTATTCTCAATTCATGATTCGCTCGCTTGATCTCTTAATCTCGTTATAAAGTCTCAGCGGTTTCTAGAACGTTTGTTTCACTTCCTCAGTGGTTTTCGTTCCAAATTCTCAAATCACTTATAATAAAATTCCAAAATATTAACTCCTCAATTCCTCAAATTAAATATCTCATTTCTTGATATTACTGATATATAATTCACTACTCGGTCAAATATTACACGAAAATAGAATTTGGAATTTCTGAATTCCGATCGCATTTACATACACTTATTTACTCCGTAGATTACTAGTATAACTTCGGAATATCCACACTACGTCTCGTACATAGGTGGCATGAAAAATTTTCTTAATCCTCAAAATCACTATTCATTGATGCACTTCATCATAATAGGAAAAGTTTTAATTCTACCGAAATTTTGGGTTCTTACAAGCACCATAGTTGCTCATTCTTGCTTTACACTATTTATTCAGCTGTCAAGAAGGAAAGAGGCGAACTATCCAGTCAGAGATCAAAAGGGAAGGAGGAGGTTCAAAGCTATGTTGCCATGGATTTGAATATCCAGCTGGAACTTTTATTCTACTATGTTTAAGAACCTATGTAAGATATTATCCTAAGATGTAATAATTCGTATTGTAATAATGTGTAAGACCGATCTTGGATCTGCGGAGTGGGACTATTATGCTCCGTTGTAATAAATATCTGGCATTAGTATGAGCTAACGTGTGTTGCACGATATCGAGACAGTTTGACGACCCGGGTCCCGGGACTGGGTGGATTTGGGGGCGTCACAGTACTAGCTTATAACCCGTGCAACGCACGGTTCCTTTTTTAATTTTTATAATTACATTAAATTTTTTAATTTTATATGCTATCAATTTATAAATCAAACTGTTGTTAGAAATTGATATACATCCAATTTTACACATTCGATTTAATATTTGTACACTATCTTGAATTATTATAATTTGATTTGGACGATTTTACAGCCCACGTGAAATTAAGAAAAAAATCTTTAATTTAGTGATGGATTAACGATTATTTTCTGATTAAACCTACGTAGAAACAAAAGAGATAAGAAATTGACGATTTTTTACGTTGAAAATTTTATTCGATTTATGAATTCTACTTATAATTCGTTTTGATTATTAAAATACCCTTGTTATTATTTGAAGATAGTTCTACTAACAATAAAATATAAATTTAATAATAAGTGCATGAGAGATTTTGTCAAAAACTTTGATAATCGGTAGTCTGGTCAAAATAAATAAGAACCGTTAAATCTTAAAGTAAATAGATGAAAACGTTGGTGTTTTCATTTGAATAATAATTATTGAATCATCACTAAATTAAAGATAATTTTATGAGTTTCGCGTGGATTGTGAAATCATCCAAATCTGATTTATAGATTTTAAGACAAAGCGTGAATAGTAAATATGAATATTTTTTAATAATAAAATTCAATTTTAATACAAAATTTTTTAATTAAATTCTTTTCAGATTATAATTTTCTTTTTAAAATTCAATTCTAATGCAACCTTTTTTAATTATATCCTTTTTAGATTATAATTTTAACTTTAAAATTCATTTCTAAGGTAACCTTTTTTAATAATATCCTTTTTAGATTATAATTTTCTCTTTTAATATGATATAATCCTGATCGTCTATTTTTAAAAATATTATATTCAATGATTGAGATTATTTTGGTAGTACAGTGACCAAAATTATGGATAAGATCCCTCTTATGCTTATTATATATAAGGATATAATGGTGTTATTCAAAAAGTCAGTGACGTATAATGATTATGACTTTTAACAAAAATTATAACTACATCCCTTGATAAAAAAAAGTCATAAGCTTTTTGATAAAACTAGATTATAGCCCCTGCTACGCACACGGGTATTTCAAAAAAGAGTAGTGCTAGGGATCCCGAATTGGATCCCAAAAAGAGTTCCCGAATGATGTGGCATTGGTGATTTGACAATATAAACTATTTTAATTGGTGTGATTGATGTGAATCCAGGGGGACCCATCTTATTTAATTATAATATAACCAATCAAAAGATGACACGTGCCATTTGGGAAATTTTTTCGGATCCAATTTGGGGTCTCTAGCATTTTCCTTCAAAAAAATATTTTTATAAATATAAGAAAATCGTTGGTTAAATAAAAATTAAAAAATTGTATATTTCTAATTGTAATTATGAAAGAAATATATCAATGAAATAAAAGGTTATCTTTTTATTATTATAACAAAAACATTTAAAGATTATTTCAAAGAAAATATTTTATTATATATAGTGTATGATAATATGCATGGCCTGAATTAAAAGATTAATTCAATTTTTATTAATGAGCTTATCATAAATATTATAATTGACATTAGTGATATTTAAATTGATATGTAAATTTTCCATAATTAAGAATGGGCTAAATAAATACATGGATGTTTACAAACCTAAATATGGATATCAAACCTGAAAAATGGATAGTGCATGGATCAAAATACAGTTACAAATTTTAACCAAATCTAAATATGGATCCCGAACCTGAGGAAAGGTTTATCCAGCAATTTATAATACTAGCTTATAACCCGTGCGTTGCACGGCTCCTTTTTTAATATTTATAATTATATTAATTTTTTTAATTTTATATGTTATTAATTTATATATTAAATTGTTGTTAAAAAATTGATATATATAAGATTTTACACATTCAATTTAATATTTGTACTCTATATTGAATTCTTAAATTTGATTTGGACGATTTTACAGCCCACATGAAATTAACAAAATAATCTTCAATTTAGTGATGGTTTGTTTAACAATTATTTTCCAATTTCTATTTGATTTATGAAATCTACTTATAATTCATTTTGATTATCAAAATACCCTTGTAATTATTTTAATATAGTTCTACTAACAACAAAATATAATTTTAATAATAAGTGTAAGAGAGATTTTGTCCAAAATTTTGATAATCGGTAGTCTGGTGGTCCTCTGTACGACAAAGATCTTAAAATAAATAGATAAAAACCGTTGGATCTAGTATGAAATATGTTTTATATTTTAATATTTCATAAACTAAAAAGTATATTTATATTGAAATACGAAAATTTATATGTCAATGATTTAAATCATATATAATTAGATTTTTTACATTGAATAACATTATCAATGTAGGACTTCTACATTGAATACGATTAATATAAAAATACGTAATTATATTTTTCTTGAGATTCTGAGTGTTTCCATTTTAATAATAATTATTAAAGCATCACTAAATTAAAGATAATTTTATGAGGTTCGCGTGGATTGTAAAATCATCCAAAACTGATTTCTAGATCTTAAGATAGAGTCCAAATAGTAAATATGAATTTTTTTTAATACTAATAAATAAATAAATAAAATTCAATTCTAATACAACCTTTTTTAATTATATTCTTTTCAAATTATAATATTATTTTTAAAATTCAATTCTAATACAATCTTTTTTAATTATATTCTTTTTAGATTATAATTTTCTTTTTAAAATTCACTTATAATACAACTTTTTATAATTATCTTTTTTAGATTATAATTTTCTTTTTAATTTGATCTAATCTTGATTGTCTATTTTAAATTCAACGGATCATATAATTTTGGTAGTATGGTGTTGTGGAATAAAAACTAGGTTACGAATATTGCGGCTAGGGTTAGTGTGTATTTAATGCAAAAGGGGTTGGTGAGCTTCAAGCTTTAATGATTGTTTCTATGTTCGAGACTAATCGGTCCTCACAGAGTGCCTACGTATCTCGTATTGAGAATCAAGCCACAAACATAGTTCTTGGAATGAGGGGTCAGGCCCTTCATATAGGCTGAAAAGCCTTGGAATTATGGTAGGATTCAGATACTTGGTGGGCAAGCCACCGCCTTGAGGAAGGTTCTAGACTCCTTCCTTGTAGGAGTCTGTTTCCATATCGAATTGGGTGCCTTGGAGGCTAAGTCTGGTTGGAATAGTATCCTTATCTGATTCTTATTGCTGAGCTGTTAATATCCCTTAATATTAATTACGAAATTAATATTGAAAATATGGGTTTGGGCCCCACTAATGGCCCCCACGTTTGGACCATGTCGGGTCTAATTAATACAATATTAAATGTGTCTTTAAGGCGTACTTTTAGCCCATATCATTTGCCCCCCAGCTTCCAGGAAAACTGATCAAGTTTTCCTTGAAATTATAACGGCCTTATTCGAGATTCAGGTCAGGGTCCATCTTTATACACCAGTGTTTCACGAATATTTTCTTGATGTAAAGCGTGGAGCGACCGACGCGTTTACGACAATGTTAAGCAAATGCAACTTGGCGCTAATTAGCCTTAACAACGTTTAAACGAAGTTAAACGGCGTTAAACGACATAAAACGGTACTAAACGGCACTGATCAACACTAATCGTTGCTAATCGATGCTAATTGGCACTAATCGGTGCTAATCGACATTAATCGGTGCTAATCGGCATTAATCGATGCTAATCGACACTAATCGGCACTAATCGATGCTAATCGGCACTAATCGGTGCTAATCGACATTAATTGGTGCTAATCGGCACTAATCAATGCTAGTTGGCACTAATCGGTGCTAACTCGATTGGCCGAAAGGAGATCCGGAACAGCTGCAGCCACCCCCTGGTCAGCTGGTTCGCTGCCAGGAGGTCCTGGTCGGCTGCCAGGAGGTCCTGGTCAGCTGACAGAAGGTCCTGGTTGGTTGACAGGAGCTCCTGGTCGGCCTGACCCCTTCAATGGCACCTGGTCGGCTGCCAGGAGGTCCTGGTCGGCTGATTGGCTAACAGGGGCTCTGTGTTGACTGCAAACGGCAATAATCGATGCTTAAATGACGTTTCATCTGTGTTAAACGACGTTAAATGGCATAAGACTGCACTACATGGTGCTAATCGACGCTAAACGGCGCTAAGTTTCACGAATGTTCGAAGGTCGACGCTCGTTTTGGAAAGTAAAAACCTTCACCAGAACCATCAACCGGGCCAACCAACTGACGGGAGGTGCCAGGAGGTCGGCTAGACCCCCTTCCATGGCACCTGGTTGGCTGCCAGGAGGTCCTGGTCGGCCAGACCCCTTCCATGGCACTTTGTCGGCTGACATGAGGTCCTGGTCGGCCACCAGGTGCTCCAGGTCGGCTGGGACCTTCCATGGTTATGGAAAACTTCGTGATCTTCGCGTGGACTATAAGATCGTCCAAATCCGATACCCGGAGCTCAAGATATGGCCGAAACAACGTTGAAAGGTCCAGTGCCGGCTTGCCATGTGCAGCCGGTCGGCTGACATGAGGTCCTGGTCTTGTGCCAGGTGCTCCTGGTCGGCCGAGGCTGCCAAGAGGTCGGCCAGACCCCTCCTCGGGCAGCTGGTCGGCTGCCAGGAGGTCCTGGTCATTCCTTGGGCGCCTTGTCATGCCTCTTGGAGCTTTTTTGCAATATCTGAATTCTCGTTCTTGAATCATGACCTTGATCGTTGGCTGTAAAGTATCACCTTTCGAAGCATAACTAATCTTTTGATTAGCGAAGCTAATCTCTTGCAATCTATCTTCCTTAAACGTAATTAACTCTTAATGCTCAGTTAAACGTCCAAGCATAACATGGCGCAACATACTCTTCTAAACGCTTCTTTTCTTCGGAATTGTATAAATTTGTTACGATTCTTTCCATATATATCGTATGAATTTCATCTTTTTTTGCTCATAAACGATAGATGACCTGTAAACACGAACCGAGCTGTATTTCAACCTGGTATAGGAAGTCACCCATTTTCTATAAAAGAGTGGGAGAAGCCTTCATTTTCATTCACTTCATTTCTTCTTACTTTTAAAATTCTCTCTGAAAGCTCTCAAGCTCCTAGGCTTCCAAGTTCTAGTTTCAAGTTCCAAGTTCGAGTTCAAGATGTCAGACGGCAACCGAGCACCTGCCCCATCATTCTCTATGTCCGAGGCAATGTCCAAGAGGGCCATAGCAAGAACTCTTCGAGGTAAAACTAGATTGCAACCTCCCTCCTATATTGATCGTAGATTTCATTCTTTATTAGATTTGTTGAGTACTATGAGGGATGCATTCCCTAACAGTTCTGAATTAGACTCGTACCATAGTCCGTGTAAGTTTAACGAGCGTGATGTAGAAAAAATTAGACAGACGTATGGCTTTCGGGACTCGGTCAAGGTCCGCCTTCCCGGATTAGGTGACAGAACCTGTAACTGGCATCCTGAGAAGCTGTGTGTTTTCAGGGGTGCCCTTGAAGCAGGTTTGAGATTTCCAGTTGATCCATTCATTATCAGGCTTCTAGCAGAGATCCAGGTTCATCCCTACCAACTATATCCTAATGCATGGCGTGCTATTCTTATTTTCATGTTAAGGTGCCGGGATCTAGATATCCAGCCGACCACCACATTGTTCCGGAGCATATTTTCAATAAAGAATACTCTAAAAAGGGATGGATCAGTATCCAACACCTGTCCAATGTCCCTCATATTGTGAATGCCTTCTCCTTCCCAGATTCCCATCATTCTTGGGGAAATGAGTTCGTGATTCTGAAATGGAGTGGTGGCAACTGGGGCCATTTCTTTGTGTCAAAGTTCGGAGAAGTGAAAGACAGTCTGCACTTCGTGTGCGATCTCAGCCCAGAATAGCTGCTTGATCGAGATAAACTAATTGCGAATGATGGTCGAACTCATTACAAAGTTTTCTTGAATGAGAAGAGGCTTGTGGAAGCTGGCCTTAGCTTACTTTCTATTGAGGGTAATTTTTTTATAGAACATTGTGAACTCTGTTTGTTCTTATCCCAATATCTTTTCTGTTGCAATTTCAGCTGCTGAAGAAATAGATAGCCGTCCAGAGAACCAGCCGAAGGTTACTAGACGGATGATCAAGAGAGCCGAGGCGGCTGCTGCACCCCCTGGCCAGAAAATTCCACAGTTCCTGTCAGGATGTTCTTCGAAAAGATCCCGGAATGCTAACGGGAAGATCAAAACCCCTTTCATCCCTGGTTGGGGCATACGCGAACAAGACTCTGTCTTGGGATGCCCGGAGTCGGCCTTGGATTGGTCTAAGTGTTGCATCACTCCCCCCGATCTTTTGACAGTGACTGCCGGGGATAAAATTGACGAGGCGGAGACTTTAGGAGCCCAAGCCCTGTATCAGGTTTCATACTCTTTATCTCAGATGTAACGTCTTCATATAACTCATCATTGTCAATATCTTACTAACTCTTTGTTCCAGGCTAACGCCTACTTTCAAGCCAGCACTCGTCAAGGCCGAGCATACCGAGATGAGAATGTGGCATTAAAAAAGGAAAAGACGATATTTGACGAGAAATGTCAGGACTTAGAGTCCAGGGCCATTCGTGCTGAAGCTGATGCACGCTCTTTCCAGAGGCAATATGACTCCTTGTACAGGAAAAAGGTGGCTGACTACAAACTGGTGGTGAAGGCTTACCAAGAGTCTGAGGACTTTTTCCAGCTTATAGACAAGCATGATGACGAAGTACGCCCGAGTATCATGTCTGTCGGCTGGGACAGGGCTGTTAATGCTGTGAGCAAAAGGCATCCAACCGTAGTTAACCCAATGGACTTCCCAAGCCCTTATGGTCATGTTGCTTCAGGCTCGGGAGTCAACACAGTGGCCCAAGCATCGGGTTCTGGCTCTAGGGGAAGCCGTCGTCGTTCTGGCTCTGGCTCAAGAGGGGGTGCCCAAGCTGTTAACCAAGACTCAAGCTCTTCGGGCTCTCGTGGAAAGAAGCCCATGACAGCGAGGAGGGATGGGATGATTCGCCAACCAATCCCAAGTAGTAGGAGGCTTCAAAAGGAAGCAAGCCCTTCTTCCAGCTCCTCCGAAGAAGAAGAAGAGGGAGAAGGAGGGGAAATGGCCGAGAGGGCTGGGGCACACCCGACTGCAATGGCAACCGAAGATGACGGCTGCTCCGATGATGATTCGGGCGAGGAGGGTTCTACCGAGGAAGAGAGTTTTGAAGATGCTCCACAGGAGTAAGTGGCCTTGCATGGCCTTGTTAGCCGCTTGTGGCTGTGTTTATTTTCATTCGGGGTCCTTCATGGACTTAGACTTTTATTTGATATGTCTGTAACTTAAACCTTGGCCCATCAGGGCATATTATCTATGCAGTTGTTTTCCTTTACTTGTATGTTCTTTATTTCCTGTACTTGGTCATTCTAGACTTACACTCAACAGGTGCTTGGTACGTAATTAAAATCACAGAATCATAGAATGGAAAACAAACTTGCATTAATAACTCAAAATAGTTTCAACCCTTACATAGATAACAACTTTTCCTAATAAATAGATAAAAAGCTAAGTCTTTACAAGAATAGCTTAAACATAATAAACCTTCAGGTTCGCAGCATTCCAAGTGCGGGGCACCTCGCTTCCATCCAAGGTTTCCAACTTGTAGGTTCCTCTTCTATTGTCTTCTTGACTCGATATGGTCCTTCCCAGTTAAGGCTAGTTTTCCCTTTTGACCAACTCCAGAAGCCTCTATCTTCCTTAGAACCAGGTCGCCCTGTCGAAAGAATCTCTCCTTAACCCTTTGGTTGTAGTGGAAGGATGCTCTCTTCTGATGCTCTGCATTCCGGGCATTTGCTTCATCCCTAACCTCATCAATTAGGTCTAGGGAAAGCCTCATGCCTTCTTCATTAGTTTCTTGTTCGTATGCCTCAACTCGAGGTGATGCATGCATTATTTCCAAGGGCACAACTGCCTCGGCTCCATAAGCCAGCAAAAACGGGGTTGCTCCAGTCGTCACCTTACAGGTGGTGCGATATGCCCAGAGTATGGGTAGTAACTCATCCACCCAAGTGTTCCTTGAACGTTCAACCTTCTTTTTCAATCCATCCAGGATAATTCGATTGGTAACCTCTGCTTGCCCATTTGCTTGCGGATGTGCTACTGAAGTGAAACGAAGCTCAATTACATTTTCCTCACAGTACTTCTTAAACTCTTGATTGTTGAAATGCGTTCCGTTATCCGTCACAAGAATTCGCGGGATTCCATATCTGCAAATGATGTTCTCCCAAAAGAACTGGGTAACTTGTTTGGTGGTTATCTTGGCTAGAGGCTTAGCCTCAATACATTTGGTGAAGTAGTCGATGGCCACTATCAGAAACTTTCTTTGTGCAGATGCTACGGGAAAGGGACCAAGTATATCCATTCCCCACATTGCAAACGGAATAGGAGAGTTAATCGAGGTTAACATCTCAGGCGGCTGTCTTACAATTGGAGCGTGCTTCTGACACCTATCGCACCGCTTGACATAATTCTGTGCATCGGACAACATATCTGGCCAGTAGAATCCTAGTCGAGTGATCTTGTGAGCTAGAGCTCTGCCCCCCAAGTGTTGCCCACAGATCCCTTCATGAACCTCTTCTAGTGCTTCTCTTGCCTCTTGAGATCTTAAACACCTCAAGTATGGGATGACAAATGATCTTTTGTAAAGGATGACTTCGATTAGGCATATCTCAATGCTCTTACTGACAGCTTCCGTGCCCCCAAGGCATTGTCAGGGAGCCATCCGGTTTCTACATGAGCCTTGATAGGATCTATCCAGTAGCCTCCTATATCAATTGGTGCCACCAACTTAGAGTTGATGGTTGGGGCCTTCAAGACCTGGAAGTAGACACTCCCTGCATAATTCTCGATCTCCGAAGAAGCAAACTTAGACAAGGCATCAGCCTTAACGTTCTCTTCTCTAGGAATGTGTTCCACATAGCACTCATCAAACTGAGTCATAACAGCTTTCACAATTCTCAAATACTTCGACATAGTTTCATCCTTGGCTTCAAATTCACCATTCACTTGCGATACCACTCATCTTGAATCCCCACACTCTTTGAGATTCTTGACCCTCATGATCCTGGCCAAGCCCAACCCGGTTATCAAGGCTTCGTACTCAGCTTCGTTGTTGGTTATTGAAAAGTCCAATTTCAAAGCATACTCAACTGTGAACCCATCGGGGCTTTGCAAGAGTAAACCTGCACCACTAGATTTTGTTTTTGATGCTCCATCAAAATAGAGCACCCAATATTCCCTCTGATCGGGTACAAGCTCTTCATCTTTATCCTCTCTTCTAGGGGTGGTCACTATCTCCTGCCCCCCGACTTCTTGGTTGCCACTGGTACATTCAACCACGAAGTCAGCCAATGCCTGAGCCTTGATGGCTGTTCGAGGCTTGTATGCAATGTCAAATTCTTCAAGTTCGATTGCCCACTTAATCAATCTTCCACTGGCCTTCGGGCTATGCAGTATGTTCCTCAATTGCTGGTCTGTCAAGACCTCAATCTTGTGTGCCTGGAAGTACGGTCGTAGCTTCCTCGAGGCTGTTATCAAAGCCAAAGCAAACTTCTCAATGGGAGAGTAATTCAACTCCGCCCCATGCAACACCTTGCTCACATAATAGACAGGTTTCTGAACGTGATTTTCTTCGCGAATGAGGACGGCACTCAGTGCTTGTTCAGATACCGCCAAGTATAAGTAAAGAGTTTCCCCCGGACTAGGCTTGGCCAACAACGGGGCTTCTGCCATGTATTTCTTCAATTGTTCAAAGGCCTCTTGGCTTTCAGGTGTCCACTCAAAATTTTTCACTTTCTTCAATGCTTGAAAGAAAGGCAAGCATTTATCACCAGACTTGGAGATGAATCTTCCTAGAGCTGCTACTCGGCCCGTCAACTTCTGCACATCTCTTATGAGCGTGACGGTTCCATATCTAAAATCGCCTTGATCTTGTCAGGGTTGGCCTCTATACCTCTCTTTGAAACCATCAAACCCAAAAATTTTCCAGATCCAACACCAAAAGCACACTTGGCTGGATTCAACATCATTTTGTGGTGCCTCAGCACTTCGAATGCCTCTCTGAGGTGCTTAATGTGGTCGGCCTTAAATAGGATCTTGACTAACATGTCATCAACATAGACCTCCATGGTTTTACCAATCAGATGAGCGAATATCTTATTCACTAATCGTTGATAAGTAGCGCCTGCATTCTTTAGACCAAAAGCCATAACAAGATAGCAGAAAACACCAAAGTCAGTTATGAAAGATACATTTGGGATGTCATCCTTGTGCATCTTAATCTGATTGTAGCCGCTGAATCCGTCCATAAAGCTCAACATCTCATGTCCAGCTGTGGCATCTATCAACATATCTATCCTTGGCAGGGGAAAACAATCCTTCGGGCATGCATCATTCAAATCAGTGAAGTCTATACACATCCTCCACTTCCCATTTGCCTTCTTGACCATCACAGGGTTAGCCAACCATTCGGGGAACTAAATCTCTTCAATAAACCCAGCCTCTAAGAGCTTGTCAACTTCTTGCTTAATGGCCTCTTGCCTTTCAGGAGCAAAATTCCTTTTCTTCTGTTTTATTGTCTTCCGCTCAGGATCAACATTCAACTTGTGAGTTATGAGTTGGGGATCAATCCCTGGCATATCAGCTGCTGTCCAAGCAAACACGTCGCTATTCTCTTGCAAAAATGCTATCAACTTGCCCTTCAGGGGTTCCTTCAAAGAAGCTCCTACATAAGTTATTTTCTTAGGGTCGCCCAACTCTAGAGGAATAGGGACTAAGTCCTCTGCTGGCTTCCCTCGGTGTTCATCATCACCACGGACATCCATGTCTTCAATCGGAAGTACCTACCCCCCGATTCCATCAGCTCTTAATGTGGATACGTAGCAGCTTCTTGCCATCTTCTGATCACCCTTTTGTTCTCCAACACCATTCCTGGTCGGAAACTTAATTTTCATGTGGTATGTAGAGGCAACAGCCTTGAATGCGTGAAGTTCGGTCCTCCCAAGGATTGCGTTATAAGTTGAGGATGCCTTTATCACAAGAAAATTCAGCATCTGAGTAGCTTCATTAGGTTCTTTCCCGATTGTCATGGGTAACTGAATAGTCCCTTCAACCTAGGACTCGACTCCATTAAACCCGTAGATTGGCATGTTGGTCGGGGTCAACTGAGAGTCAGTGTACCCCATCTTTACAAATGCGTCATGAAACAAAATATCAACAGAAGCTCCATTGTCTATCAAGACTCGCTTCACCTCCGAATTTCCAATAACAGGGGTTATGACCAACGGGTCGTCATGGGGGAACTTCACCCCTTCAAGGTCTGAATCATCAAACCCAATTGTTATTTCAGTCCTAGCATGTTTCGGGGCTTCTCCCACGATTTGCATCACTTCTCTGGCATATGCCTTTCGAGAGTTTCGAGTCGTACCGGCCGCCGTTGGGCCTCCCCAAATCATGTTAATAACTGGCCCTCGGGGCTGTGGATTACGATCACGATCGTTATCTCTTCTGTCATTGTCTCTTCTATCATAGTCCCTTCTTTGGGTTCCATGATCATCACCCTTCGTGAACTTGATCAGCTTCCCTTTTCGGATCAAGAACTCAATGTTATCCTTCAACTGTCTACAATCATCTGTATCATGCCCCACATCACGGTGGTACCTATAGTACTACTCCTTGTTTCTTTTTGCGGGATCACCCCTAAGTGGCTTCGGCCATCGAAAGTCTTTATCCTTCTCAATATCTAACAAGATCTGACTCCTAGGAGCGTTCAGCCTTGCATAATCAGAAAATCTAGGTCCCAAACCTTTCTTTAGCGGTGACTCAGAGTCTTTGCTAGTCCGGGGATACTTGTCCCTAGCGTCGTACTCTTGCTCTTGCTTTCGTTTCTTTGAGTCGTTGGAACCCTTGCCATTGCCTCCTGCGGCTTCCTTCTTCATGCTGTCCTCAGCCTTGATATACTTGTCGGCCCTTCGTTGGAGCTCGGACATGTTTTCAGGAGGATGTTTTGCCAAAGACCTTTTAAAGAAGAGATCAGTGGTTCCGTGTTCCAGGGCAACCATGGCCACCTTATTTTCCAGATCAGTAATATTCAACGTCTCCTTGGTGAATCGCTTGAGATAATCCCTCAAATTTTCATTCTTCCCCTGCACCACATACATGAGGGATGCAGAACTTTTTTCATGAACTCTCCCACTAATGAACTGGCTGATAAAGGCAGCGCTCAACTCCTTAAAAGAGCCAATTGAGTTTGCAGGTAGGTGGCTATACCACCTTTGAGTCATGCCCGACAGGGTTTGAGGAAACGCCCTACACTTTAAGGCGTCACTCGCTGGCTGCAGCAGCAGTGCGTTTGAGAATGTCCTAACATGGTTTGCGGGGTCGCCCGTTCCATCATAAGCCTTAATTGTCGGCATCTTGAACTTCTTTGAGATGCGGGCATTCATCACCTCCTCAGTAAACGGGGGTGTGGGATCATCAGGATCCCCAAGTGGCAGCAAATCCTTGGGGTTGCTTCTGGGGATCTCTGTGACGCCCCCAAATCTGAGGTCAAAGATTCGGGTCGTCGCATCATCATCCAACCATATCATACCTGTATTAACTTTACAACTCAACAATACATCCATCTAGACCTCAATCTTACACACAAACAAGTTAGAGCCTCAGAAACGATAATCAAAAGTGCCACTAAATATTACAATTCATTTGCACAAATCAGAGTCTTACGCAATTCCACTTATACAACTATACTTGAAGACAAGTCTTACTATTACAATTGAGAACCTATCAGACTTACTCTGTAGTACTTATCAGGAGCTAAATCATCTCCGGGGTAAATCTTCTACTCCTCTTCTGCTGTTGCGGAATTAACCGACCAAATTCTTCTCTTTCTGAAAAGTTTTTATAAAGCAAGAATGAGCTACATAACGCTCAGCAAGTTCACCATTTTGCAAAATAATAATGTGGTTTATTTCGAAAACATTCCCAACTATATGGGTATATATCTCAGATTTCAAAACATAATTGGACAATGCATATGTCCGAGTTTGAATAAAACATCTATACTCACTAAGGAGCTTTAAGAATAACATATGAACCCTTTATAAGGTTCCCATTTCAATATATCTCAAGTTTGAAAATATATACATATGAGTATATCATTTTCGGCAAAACACTCTACGATTAACATACTGTACAAGGAATACATCATTGCAAACCTCTTTCCTTCCATTAGCTTAGAAGGTTTCTCATACAAAAACATTTCATTCTTTGAAACAATTGCAAGAGTGCACTAACACGCGCCAATCTTTATAGAAAATCTTGCAGTTCTAGATACTGCACGATGTTAATATTTTCTCATAAAAAACCACACTATCAGCAACTTGGCACTTAGGCCCAAGAAGCAGTGTTTGAGTATTTTTCCAAAGTGGAGGATGGGACTGGAAAAAAACATAAAAACCTGACAAGGATTGACGATGATCAGTCGCCACATCCAAGTCCAATAATCCGCGGGTCTTCTCTACCGGTAGAAGGATAGAAACTACATCCGTAACTATCCCTCGGGTGAAAACTACATCCGTAATCACCCTCGATGAAAACTACATCCGTAATCATCCTTCGGCAACATCTGGGCCGGAATAATAAGTGATGGACCGCCTGGCTCACGGCCGCTTACACATCCCGGGAATCATTCGTCAACGGTTCCCACACCTGCCAGAGTCCCTTTTTCTTTTTCTTTTAAAACTTGATTTTGATTGAAAACAGAGTATTTGAGGTCCGACATCAGTCGACCGATGATTCTTGAAATCATACAAGAAGCAGAATCTGACCGGGGGTTTTCGAAAATGTTTTGAGTTCGAAAGAGTTCGATTTTGAAAGAATTAAAAAGTATCTTGGATTAACTTTGTCTTTAAATAATGAACAATGATTAATAAATAATATTTTAAGATTTAATATTAATAATTAGTAAAATAATTATTCGATAAAATAAACTTTTAATCCAAGATTGGGTTTCGAGTATTTACGAAGATATAACAATAGTTACTTGAGTATACGATACTACCCGAATGACCCTTCGGGTTTTCGCAATCTAGATACGATATAATAATATAGCGCTCCCCGGTCAATAGTATATACGGACCGCTACGACCTCTATTGCTAGAGTCGTTGTCCGAAGAAAAACATTTCAATCTAAGTTCAAGGGGTACAAGCATATATGTACTTATTCAATCTCAATTGCATCAATACTTCGATAAACATAGCATTTGATATAATTTGAAAACTACAAACACAACAGTGAAAGTCCTTGTATATGGATAAGTTTTGAAAAGTAAACTTGCCTTGGTTTGGTTGGGGTGGTCGAGCGTGCGGATTCAACGATCTATACATAAGCAATAATCGTTCGTTAGTACCTTAACAATATCTCTTTAATTACGGGGTTTAGGGGGGTACGAAATTAATTTAACGACTTCGTCTTATGACTCTTTAGCCCCACTATAGGTTCATGTCATCACTCGATTACGCTCGTCACTTACTCGACTTAATTTAATTACCACGTTCGAATCATAACCACTAACCCTAGAATCATGTTCCACTAATCGACCTTTTTCCATTGCGCGAGCTTTACTCTAGCATTTTTATAAAATCCGAAAATTCATATTTTAATCCAATTCCTTTTGGGTGGTCTTCACCACTGAATTCCCTACATTCTCAATTTTTTTCATGATCCTACATATATTTTAAGGGGTTTAAACAAGGTTCACAAGGGGGTCACTTAGTGCAGTCCATAGTCTAGAAACACAATTCACTCCTCCGGCCATAACTTAAAATCTATACATCACCTAGCCATGAACCTTACATTTCCATAAACTACATTCAATTATCTTTCCAACAATATATGGTAGGACATCAGGGGACATCATTTGGGGGTTCAAAATCGTGCTACAATACAGGTCAATGTTCCTGGACAAAACTCAGCAAGCACAAACTACTTAGATCAACCATTTTTCATACTTCCACAACATAATCAACACTTAATACACTTAGATCATGGTTCATAACACTCATGGAGATATATATATTATCCATAGTCATAAAAGTCACAATCTCAACATCAAAACTTAAGATCCATGCTATCCAATACATATATAACCAAGATTAGTTCTCAAACACATGGATCTACTACCATACTTTATAAATAATATATAACCAAGAGGGTTTGAGATTTTTATACCTTCTTGAGCACCTAGGGGCCTTTGATAAGCTTTACACAACTCAACAACACCTTAGATGGTCTCCTACAACACTTACAATGCAAGATCTAAAGGAAAAACAAACATGGTTACTATTCACCCAAGTTTGAACAATTTGTAACTTGAAATTGGGTGGATGAAAGGGATTGAAATTGCTAACATACCTTGTCTAGATGATGTAGATGACCTAGGAATTATGGTGAGATTTATGAGTGATGGAAGAGGGGAGGAGAAGAATTTTTCTTCTCCACTTATGCCTTGGCCGAGAGCAAGTATACAAGGGGGGGAGAGAGTTTGATTTTTGTGTTTGTGTTGGGTGAATAATTGAGGTTAGGTTATGTTGGGTGATACATATCACATGTAAGTATAGGTAATGTACTAGCAAGGTATGGCCTCATGTACTATGTGTTCCCCCTTTTGAAAAAGCAACCAACTAGATACTATTCATCTTCCAATGGCTAACTAGTTTACTTGGTTACTAACCACTTGGTTGCATGGGCTTGCATGCAATACTACTCCTTGCATTATTATTCTTCCACCAATGCTTATTATTTAATCTTTAATTCGTATCGTATCTTAACTAATCTCTCGTAATAATATTTTGTCGCGTAGAGATTTCCCCTATAATTCCTTAAGTACTTAATTGTGTAAATCCCTCGAATATCCATAATTCCTCGTCATAATTCTTAATAAATCTTTTAATACTCTAACCATTCTCAAATCCCAAGTTTTGTAAACATTACTAACAATAAGACTCCTGCCTTCACAATCTTCCTTTTTATCTTACATAATAAATGCAACAACGCAGTTTCTCAGACAATCAATTCTATTAATCAACAGGGATGACTAGAAAGGTTCCATATTGACAATGTCACAAGATATTAAATAAAAGGAAATATTACCAAAAATTAGGGTTCTTACAATCTCCACCCTTATCGATTTTTCAGTTGGGGGATCGACCCTTCTCTTTCTCCTTGAAGGCCTCTCCAGATTTATAATGGGAATCCTCCCTGTGGTTGGAGGAGGCTGAGTTTGATTCAATCTAGCTTGCTCTCTCGCCACATCGTTCTTCAACTTTAAGATCTCAGCCTCATAAGCCTTGATCCTCTCAGCAGTTGTCAAGGGGGGTCCATCATGGATACTTCGTGTCCTCCTTAGAGGTTCTTTGCAAGCACGCCGCCGCCTTGGGGCTTCCTCTCGATCATCATCCTCAGATGATGAATCATCAGTATAGGGACCGGAGTAGTCATCATACTCTCGATGTCGGATCTGTAAGGCATGACCACTTGGTCCAGGTTCCCTTTGTCGAGGGGGATAATTGGGCAGCCCATACATCGGGTTGGTATTCAAAGGGAGATCCGTAGTGTGGATCTGTATCCCCGGGGGTAGCGTACGATCAACGTTACCAAGAGGAGAAACCACCATCTGAAAAGGGTTAGCTTCTTGGTTTTGATGGACGACCACGGGTAGAGTTCCCTCAACATGGGGAATCGTCCCGGGGGGTTGAGAGACTAGAGGTTGGATGATCGCCCCTGTTGATGGGGGTAATTGTCCTTCTTCGGTAGTGATAAACGGATCAAAAGTGGCAGGTGGAGCAGAGCTAAGGGGAATAGCCTCAGTCGAGGCTGATGTTGTTCTTCGTGTTTGAACCATGGTTGATGTAGTCTTCCCACAGACGGCGCCAAATGTTGTGGAATAAAAATTAGGTTACGAATATTGCGGCTATGGTTAGTGTGTATTTAATGCAAAAGGGGTTGGTGAGCTTCAAGCTTTAATGGTTGTTTCCGTGTTCGAGACTAATCGGTCCTCACAGAGTGCCTACGTATCTCGTATTGAGAATCAAGCCACAAACGTAGTTCTTGGAATGAGGGGTCAGGCCCTTTATATAGGCTGAGAAGCCTTGGAATTATGGTAGGATTCGAATACTTGGTGGGCAAGCCACCGCCTTGAGGAAGGTTCTAGACTCCTTCCTTGTAGGAGTCTATTTCCATATCGAATTGGGTGTCTTGGAGGCTAAGTCTAGTAGGAATAGTATCCTTATCTGATTCTTATTGCTGAGTTGTTAATATCACTTAATATTAATTACTAAATTAATATTGAAAATATGGGTTTGGGCCCCACTAATGGCCCCATGTTTGGACCATGTTGGGTCTAATTAATACAATATTAGATGTGTCTTTAGGACTTATTTTTAGCCCATATCATACAGTAACAGGACCAAAAATTTGGATAAGATCTCTCTTATACTTATTATATATAAGGATATAATTTGACATTACTTAAAAATCACCTTGAATTATAATAACTCTAGGGAAGTTGCTAAAGGTTGGTAAAATTCCTTAAAATTAATAAACTCAAAAAAAATCATTAAAAGCACTGATATAATACCACCCCTAAATTTGTTGCCGGCATTATAATTCCACTGCCCATATTTATGTTGTCATCAAGAAGGTCACCAACTCCTTTAAAGCCGCTTTATATTATATGCTTCTATATATATTCAGAAATATTCCTATACAAAACAAATAAATTAATGTGTGACTTTTGTCACGGTGCAGGGTGATTAAAATGTTTGTAGTTTAAACTGTGTACCAATTGTATTGCCCACAGGCCACAACTATCAAATGCTTACTATTTATTAATACTAGCTTAAAATTCGTGCGATGTACGGATATTTTTTAATATTATATAAATTTTTTCCATAAATTTAAATTAATTTTTTTAAAACATAAATTTTGGAGGCTTAAATTTTTTATATGAGTTGATTTGATAATAATTATATAAATGTTATCCGTGATATTTCTAGAAAAGTAGGAATTATAGTTAAAAATATAGAAAAGATGATAGATTTTAGTTGAAAAAGGTAATTGGTTAATTGTTAGTAATTATAAAATTATTTTTAATTTTATTAAATAGAATGCTCGTGATATGATAGGAAAAAGAGAGGATTTCGTTAAAAAAATTAAAAAGGTAACATATTGTATGTGAAAAATGTAATTGATTAGTTCATAGTAATTATAATTTAATTACGTTATTTACTAAATACAATTGCTCGTAATGTTTTTAGAAAAATAGAAATTAATATTATTTGTGATATTTCTATTAAAAGAGGGATTTTAGTTAGAAAATATAGAAAATATGATAAGTTTTAGCTGAAAAAGGTAATCGATTAATTATTTATATTATTAATTTATTGTATTAAATAGAAGCACCCGTGATATAATTGGAAAAAGTGAGATTTTAGTTAGAGAAAATAGAAAGGTAACGTGAAATTAAAAAGGTGACTTGATTTATGTGAAAATGATAATTGATTAGTTTATAGTAATTATAATTTAATTATGTTATTTTACTAAATAAAATTGCTCATAGTATTTTTAGAAAATGAGAAATTAATGTTGTCCGTGATATTTTTAGGAAAAAATGGAATTTATTTAGAAAAAATAGGAAAGATGATATGTTTTAGCTGAAAAGGTAATCGGTTAATTATTAGTATTATAATATTATTATTTTATTTTTATTAAATAGAAATGTCCGTGATATAATTGGAAAAATAGAGGTTTTAGTAAGAGAAAAGAAAAAAAGTAACTTATTTTGACTGAAAAAGGTAACCGTCCATGATATAATTGGAAAAAGAGATATTTTAGTTAGAAAAAAGAGAAAATGTAACGTGTTTTGGCTGAAAAATGTATTTGATTAGTTAATAGTAATTATAATATAATTATATTATTTTATTAAATAAAATTGCTCGTAGTGTTTTTAAAAAAGGAGAAATTTTAGTTAGATAAAATGTAAAAGATATTGTATTTTAACTGAAAAAGGAAATTATTTAGTTATTGAAAAATAGAAAAGGGAATATGTTTAACATGAAATAGGAAATTGATTAATGAAGGAGAAATTTAGTTAGATAAAATATAAAAGAAATTGTATTTTACCTTAAAAAGGAAATTATTTATTTACTGAAAAATAGAAAAGATAATATGTTTAATATGAAAAGGGAAATTGATTAGTTAGTAGATTGGATTTTATCTGTAATTGAGTAAGAGTAAATAAGTAAAATCAACGGGTACCGTACCCACCGACTAAACTTTTAATGTTTTGCCTTTTATATAAGTGCTTTTTTCATAAATATATATTAAAAGGTAAATTTTTGCAATTTTACTTTTATTAAGAAAAGCTTTTTGCAATTTTACTAACCTAAGTTTCAAAATTGCAAAAATATTACCTTTCAACCACATTCAACTTCTTTTTTTTTTTTTTTTTTTTTTTTAAGGGTAGGTGCTATTTGGAATTAAGAAACTTGAGATAGTAAATATGCAATGAATTAAAGAAGATGATATTTTTGCAAAAGGAAACTTGAAACCTAATATTTTTGGTAAATTCTCTACATATAATAGTATAGATTCTGCTGTCAGGAATGAGTCTAGTCTAGTACTTGTAAATGAAAACTATTATCTATTTTGTATCTCATTTTATTCTTTCGGTAGATTATCTGATTCTCAACGTCTCAAATGTATGGATGGTTACTCAATGGACTTTGCATTTCCAGCATGATAGATACGTTTTACTTTAACTTAACATTTTAATATTAATCTATAAATTATAGGATCCGACCTGACGATAGTAGAATATGTTCTGATCCTTGTACTATTTTGAGAATAATTTGTCATCCTGATACTTATATCAAAGAAGTATCTGGTTTTATATTATTTTGAGAATAATTTATCATCCTGATACTTTTATTAATGAAGTATATTTAAAATTATATTTACTAAATACAAATATTTTGGATAATTTTACTGAAAATAGATATTTTGTACATCCTCCGTCCAAAAGACAATGGTGTGTGTTAATTCGTTGGTAAACTTTCACACCGAACATTTCAAGTTTCTTTACTTCATTATGTAATTCCTTGACTCTGCACCTACTTTTGCACAAAATATACTAAAACTTGATTAGTGTATGTCACACGTATTCTGCACCTTTTTCATTTGGCACTAGAACATAGGGGAGAGCACGGTTCGGTTCGGTTCGGTTTTCCCCCGAAACCGAACCCGAAACCGCATGTTTTCGGTTTTTAAAATTGAAAACCGCAACCGCAACCGAACTGTCGGTTTCGGTTTCGGTTTTAAAAAGCTCGGTTCGGTTTTTAACGGTTCGGTTTCGGTTATAAAACCGAACGAAAAAATCATAAATATATTACAAGATTTTAAATTTATAAATTACAACGCTCTCGATTTTTAAACAAAGTAACTGAGTTTTTGAATGAATACACTCTGTGTATATGTTAGTGGTAATGTTATATGACAGTATCATATGACATTAGTAAGCTAATAAGTTATACACGGTTCACAATATATTTTAACAAAATTTATACATGCATGTGTGATACTGTGCAATGAATAAATCATACCTAATTAAGTCTTAACTTGCACAAATTTAATGCCTTGCAAAAACCAGTATATGAGTAAATGACAAAATGTACTCTGAGTTGCTAATACAAAAGCAAATTAGAACTTTCTCATGTAATATGTAAATTGGTTGTAATATAATCTTAGTTTTAATACAATTTACATGATAGTAGAAACCTATATATATAGTTTATGAAAATGAGAAGTTACCAGCCGGAGCAGTCACCAGAAAGTTTTATAAATTTATATAAATTATATATTTATTTTAATAATCGGTTCGGTTCGGTTTTAGTCGGTTCGGTTTTAACCTAAAACCGAAACCGAAAATTTCGGTTTTTAAAAAACAAAAACCGCATGCCGGTTCGGCTTCGATTTCGGTTTTTTCGGTTCGGTTTTGGTCGGTTTCGGTTCGGTTTCGGTTTCATTTCGGTTTTTTGCTCACCCCTACTAGACCAAGTTGTAATGCACGAAGACTTGCCTTTCCTTGCTAATTTGTCCACCATTTTCATCAATTTAGGAATCAAACTTTCTTGAATAATAGCTGGTTACAACTTACACAGCCTAATACTACTATTTAAAATATAAGTTTCGGTGTTTCACCCATAAGAACATGGCAACTGGTACATGTATTCCATTAAGCTACTTGCATTTTTCTATAAAACTTCAATTTTTTTACCAGAAAGATAGAACTATATGTATGACAATAGTGATTGACCGATTGTCTGATCAATAACATGACGATCACACTTGTCATAAACAATACACCGTAAAATTATCCAAACTGATATAACTTATAGAGTTATAGGTCAAAAATTAACTTCTGCTTGTAAGAAATGAAAATACTAAAGTGGCATTTTCAAGATCCCTCTTAAATGAGTCATAAACTGGTCTTAATGAAGAGCGCCCTTTATGTTCATAGATATAGATATGCCCCTCTTGTATTGAAACACAAACATTAAGGTTTATAAACAAGATTGGATAATAATTTGACGGTTAAACAAGTTTATAAACGAGATAGTATGAGATGTTAAGGTTAGATAACAGCTTAACTCAGTAAAACAATACAAATCTTCAAGTGAAATAAGCTGAGAAACTAATACAGTTTTGATGAGGCAGTGCTTGAAAGAAGATGATTATACGCAAAGTCCAATGCAATGCTATCCTTGGTGCTAAAAAACTCATTTCTAAAGGGGTGCTATAGTTGGATGCATCCTTGGTGCTATTGCTTATTATGCATCCTTGGTGCTAAATTTGAAACCAATGATTATTATGCATCCTTGGTGCTAAATTTGAAACCAATGATGCATTTATGCATTCATGCCGCATCATCATTTAACTAGAATGAAATGAATTTGTTGAGAATATTAAATAGAAGTTAAAAGAATTAGGTAAAAGTTAAAAGAGTTGGTTAAATTTGAAATTAGTTATAGAAATAGCTTTGGAGTGTGAGTTTTATTTTAGCACCAAAATTCACTTTTTGTAACTATATTATGGCAATAGCAGTAACAATTTAACATCTAGCATTGGACTTACTCTAAGGGGGGATAAATCGCTGGAGATTACATGCAGAATATGAACAAAATGAGGATCACATACAGCTGCAAAAAAAATCCTAGCTTCACAACATTTCCTCCAAATCAAGTCAGGGAAGGAATACAAAATATCAATGCAATCGAGGTGGTGCCCAGACAGAGGTGCCTACTAGACACTGGGTTAAGCCCCCAGTTGGGTGGAGAAAAGCAAATATAGATGCAGCCGTGTTTCGGGATGGAAGTATAGGCGTTGGGTGTGTGCTTCGTGATGAGCAAGGAAGGTTCCAGAGGGCGAGAAATAAGAACATTGCAGGTGCTTGGCAACCTAGGGAGGCGGAGGCTATAGGGTTAAAAGAAGCCTTGACGTGGATTAAGGAACTAAACATTGCCAATTGTATTATTGAGACGGACTTAGAACCTCTTGCAAAGGCATGTAATGGTAAAACTGGAGAAGCTTATTTTGGGACGATTGTCCTAGACTGTATCGATTTATTAAAGCACATTGATCACGTGCTAGTTGAATTTGTTTACCTGTCTGCGAATGGTGTGGCGCACTTGTTAGCTCAAGCCGCACGTTCGACGTCAGACTTAGGCGAGTGGTATGTCACTCCGCCAAATTTTATTCTTCATGTACTTGATTCAGATCGTCTTTAATGCAAGTACGATAATATTCAAAAAAAAAAAAAAAAAGTTCCCAATTGGGACAATGGAGTGAGGATGGAGAAAAAGAACCATGTAATTAAGGTTATCACTTGTGTCATGCATTCCATCCGTAGATCACATAATCTCATTCAAGACTTGGCACATTTATACTTGTGCAATCCTCAATTGTAGTTAATATTTGCTACATTTTTCAGAAGAAAAAAAAGTTGAACATGATATCAGTTGTTCGTGATAATATTTTATGTGGGAATATTAGAATAAAACACCGCGGTGCAAATTGCAACACTTACCTCCTCTTTCCCAAGCCAATGGTAAGCAGCTCAAAGCTCCTGAGAGAATCGTCATGGCCACCTCTTGATGCTAAGGCTTGGGTAAAAGATGATGGCTTCGGCTCAAAACTAGGTTGTATCCTTTGGGTAGTAGACAGACAACTGCTGCCTGAACCCTGCCAATTTAATCTGGTTTGTTGGGTTCACCAGAGAAGCTAAGCCGTCCTCGTCAAAATCTATGTAACTATGTATTCCATTACGCTACTTACATTTTTCTATAAATCTATGTAACTATGGTTGTTCATAGTGGTAAGTCACCATTCAGGTCATCATAAACAATACACAGTAAATTTATCCAAACTGATAAAACTTATAGGTCAAGAATCAAATAAAAATTAACTAAAATATAACTTAAATTTCAGAAATAACTACTTATTTTCTAGAAATAAGATTAGCCAAACGGTCACTATATATTTGTCTCCTTTTTCGCATCAGCAACATTATACAAGTTTTGGGTTGTAGCTCAAATAATGCAAGACTCAAGAGTACTGAGATTTGAGGGACACAGTCCATGCAGGACTGCTCATCAATAATGTTGTTAAGCTTCTTACTCATCTACTGAATAGACGTCCAATCACAACCCATCAGAAAGAAATCTTATATTAGCACCTAATAGAAAGAAAATCCAATGGGCTACTGAATTAAAGAGATGCATCTAAATCAAGCTGTATCATGATTGAGAAAAGCTCCATCATTCACTAACATGCAATAGGGATAACTAAAATGATAAAATTGTCTTTAAGCTTCACCAGCAAGAGATGGACGCTTAGGAAACCAGCTCGGCAAAGTAAGTAAATGTTCATTAGGAGAGCCATCACGTTTAACAGATAACCCTAGTGAGTATCCAAGTGCTCTTGCCACGGGAATTGCAACCGCATTGCCTACCTGGATGTACCTGTATAATACAAGAGAGTTCATGATTTTTAGTGATGAACAGTTGCTGTTTAAAATGCCAAAAATGTTGTGGAAATGCAAAACCTTTAGTTAAGTTAATTACCTTTCCTTGATGGGACCAGAGAGCTTATAGTAATCAGGAAAACCTTGAAGCCTAGCATTCTCCCGAACAGTG
Organism: Saposhnikovia divaricata; assembly: GCA_036435485.1. NCBI lineage: Eukaryota > Viridiplantae > Streptophyta > Magnoliopsida > Apiales > Apiaceae > Saposhnikovia > Saposhnikovia divaricata. The sequence continues at coordinate 23,634,532 of JAZHRN010000131.1, forward strand.
AGTACTCGGTTTTGTTCTGGATGTGTTATGATCTAGCAAAAATAACAATTAGTCAGCCACAACAAACATACAAAATCTCAGCATACCAAACATCAATAAATAGAAATGTACCTGGTTATGTGGCTCAGCCCTAGTGACTACAGTAGGTACAGTCTCATCCCACCATAATCTCCCAAATGGTCTGAAATTTTCGAAATTATGATACAATGTAAAACAAATATACAACCACCAAATCCAATCAAAAATGAAGATAAATAAGATGAAAGATTCCTTACTTGCAAGATGTTCCTCGCACATATGACATTGCATAGTCAGGAACCTTGAAATTTTTAAAAAAAAAAAATTAGTACAACTTAGGGAAGTTCAAAATCAGAAAATTTGCGAGCAATAGTAAACAGAAATTACCAGAGGTTTTCCTGAAGGCAAAAGAGCACGCTCAATCTTAGGGTCCCATTCAACTTTGTTATCTGAACCAACCTTAACACCTTTAAGATCCCTAAAATTAGCACCCTGTGTTTCACATGTAAACACATTAGTTGCTATCCAGCACATTGGATAGATTTCAAACTCATCATAAAAATAAAATTGTTATCGATAAAGAGTCTTTAACCCACCTTTTTAACTGGTACATGGCACACACGCTGATAATCGTCAATGTTTAATTTGAGTGGCCGATGATCAAATAGAAGATGGTGTGACTGTGATGGGTCTGGTGCTAAACCCAACATCTCTGTATGTAAAAAAACCAGCTGGATAGTTCATAACGAAATTTTATAATGAATGGCGACTCAACTGCAAACTTTTTAGTTTGGGATGAAACATTGCAATTGTTCATTGCATGTAGCTTAAGAATAAGATCATCATTAAGCTTACCTTCTTTACTTAATCTGATGAATTTCTGAAACTCCGTCTTCGGCTCACTACCATATGGCATTTCATCGCGGGACTCGTCATTTTCCACCTACAAAATACAGGGATATGAATTAAAATGGATACATAATAAACCTTTCCGTTACACTGAAAATGCAAAGTCTTAACACACTGAATATACATACTGCTGGAAGATCATAAATTGCATCCCCTAAGTATAGTTTGTCCTTTAATACAGGAAAACAACCATCGTCGTAGGTAACTGCATTTGACTGCATCAACAAAATAAGTGTATTATCATCCAAAAAAAAAAAAGTTATAATTATTTCTGGGCAGAGTAATAGCTGGTTACAACTTACACATCCTAATACTACTATTTAAAACATAAGTTTCACCCACAAGAACATGGCAACTGGAGACGATGGGTGGCATATACATGTATTCCATTACGCTACTTGCATTTTTCTATAAAACTTCAATTTTTTTACCAGAAGATAAAACTATATGTATGACAATAGTGAATGACCAATTGCCTGATCGATAACATCACGATCACACTTGTCATAAACAATACACCGTAAAATTATCCAAACTGATATAACTTATAGGTCAGAAATTAACTTCTGCTTGTAAGAAATGAAAATACTGAAGTGGCATTTTCAAGATCGCTCTTGAATGAGTCATAAACTGGTCTTAATCAAGAGAGCCCTTTATGTTCATAGATATAGATATGCCCCTCTTGTATTGAAACACAAACATTAAGGTTTATAAACAAGATTGGATAATAAGTTGAGGGTTAAACAAGTTTATAAACGAGACAGTACGAGATGTTAAGGTTAGATAACAGCTTAACTCAGTAAAACAATACAAATCTTTAAGTGAAATAAGCTGAGAAACTAATACAGTTTTGATGAGGCAGTGCTTGAAAGAAGATGATTATATGCAAAGTCTAAGGGGGGAATGAATCGTTGGAGCGAATACATGCAGAAAATGAACAAAATGAGGATCACATACAGCTGCAAAAAAATTCCAAGCTTCACAACATTTCCTCCAAATCAAGTCAGGAAGAAATACAAAATATCAATGCAAATCTCATTATCAAGTTCCCATTTGGGACAAAATGGAGTGAGGATGGAGAAAAAGAACCAAGTAATTAAGGTTATCACTTGTCTCATGCATTCCATCCGTAGATCACATAATCTCGTTCAAGACTTGGCACATTTCTCATGGCTAAAAACCTTATTCTATTAACAGACAGTTATGACAGGTAATGTATGTCTTCTTTTAAGTTTTCTTGCCGGTCTATCTCCACATCTATGTTTCTATGTTTTGAGCCAAGCGAATTTAGCAGTTAATTATGGTTTTTTGATGAGTTGTGAGCTTTTACTATTATGTTTATAACGATGAAATTGATAACTATTACTGTATTATTTTTACTATTAAATTATATTTTGCATAAATAAAACATGTGTTTAATTATGCCTAACAAATTGCTCTTCAAAGTCAACCCCCGCATGCTTGTGAGTTCACACCATTTACAACACGGGGAGTCGGGGACTGACAAAAATAATAAATACAAACAGAGTTACATAGAAACAGAAAGTTGCCGCTAATAGTAAAGGTGATTTGCAGCTCATATCATATATAGTCATGATGTCAAAAAAAAAAAAAAAAAGCCCTGAATTGTATTCTAATTTGACCACATTCAGATATAAACAGCCTTAAATTCTACAGGAGTACTAAATAATGGAAACATACAGTACCTCAAATTCTAAAGGCACGTGTCCTCTGACGACAACATTGTGAGTGGGCAAGGGGAATTGAGGCAACTTCTGCATATAGGAGACATTGAAACAAATACACACGGTAGAGTACAATTCACGTTGAGGGATTAAGAAACCAATTTAATGAAAAATATATTACCATAGTATGATGTGCACCCCACAAAAACACACGCATGCGAAATTGAGGGAGACCGTACGCTCCTGCAACCATCATACCCAGCCGGGCCTGGTAGTTCATCCCAACTAGGCGGCCTAATGCATATCTTCCAAGAAAACCTTTGGCGAATCTCACTATATCGACCACATTCTCCATCAACACAAACTTCGGTTTCAAATACTCCACGATATTCATATAAACAAGAAGTTGCTCATTTTTTGGGTCTTTCAAAGGATTTTCGGAGTTTCTAAAGCGGTTGAATCCACTTATACCCTGACACGGAGGACCTCCGCATATCACATCAGCATCTCCCTGTTCAATAATTTAAATTAGTTTGACTTGAACATGATTGATTCTTCTAACAGTGCATATACAATGTAAAACAGAAAAAGTACAGTGTCAGTAAGCTAAAAGATATTTAACTTGTATTAACAAGCAGGCACAAAAGACTGTTGCAGTAACTACTTTAGTGTATAGGGAGGCACAATAAACTATCGCAGAGACAACTAAATCCATGAGTATCTTGCTGTCAACTATTTTGAATAACAACAGGGTTCTCCATCTCCAAGTTTATCCCTACTTAAATATTAAAATTATGCATAATCCTTCTTCCACATATTAGATGCAATTTGTTGCAAACTCTTTATTTACAATACTAAATAAAAGAGAGACATCAAATATACCAGCTTAGGTACTATACCATTACGTGGAAAGTAATACAAATTCCTAGGATGTAGAAATTTCTTCATATTAATCACTTGTATATATGATATCAGCCCAGTTGGTATTGTTGTTGCATTAAGTTGTAGACAACACCAGAAAATTGGAATATAATATTATTATATATAAGAAGTCCATGTTTTAAATTTAAACTTACAGGTAAAGGCAGGATTTTAGAATTGAAGCCATTTGTAATGAACTCCTTGAGCTTGTCATGAGCGCCGCTGGTAGATGAAGAGTACAAGACAATTAACAACAGAACAGGAAAATATAGGTTAAACTAGAGTAGGAAGGGTTATAATATAATACCTTAATCCATCTTCTGGCTCCCAGGTGTCTTCATCCTCTCCATACCCCTTCCAGCGAATCTAAACAGTTGATAATCAAGTTAAGATCTTGTTAGATGTTAAAAGGACAGTAGCTCTAATATTAATGTACTTGCACCACTATTCATGAGAAACTAAAATTATTACATAAAATATTATGTTTGACAGACTAAACATAATTTAGCAACTCCATGTATAATATATTCCAAAAATAGCAATCAGTACAACTACAATTATTGTAAATATAGGGACTTTTGTACAAATCTATAACAGTGTAAAGTTGCAAAACTAACACACTCTTTTTTCCAAAAAATTTAGCTACACTACTCGTTATTATAGCAATTTTCTCCTAAAGACTATGCCATCCGGAAACCAATCTCTGTGTTGAAATTAGACAAGGGATGTATTTCGAGCTGATTCAAACCTAATACTCTCCTAGGCTTATAAGAGCATCTCCAAGAGTCTCTTAGCTCACTCCTAAATACATTATAAACAATTAATCTCTTAGCAAGTTATTACATTGATTTGTGCATTGATTTGTGTGTCAACTCCAATAATACTCTCTATTATTGCTCTTTATTTTATATTTTATTCATATTTCAATTCCACTAGGACAAACATTCAATAGAGGAGAGAGAAGAACTAAATATTCAATAGAGGACAAACATTCATTTTAAGTTATCCTTTTTATATTTTGATTTAAGAGCTTAAATAAAGAGCCTCTTGGAGATGTTACTCAAAACTATAAATTAATTATTTACACTAAATAAGAGATCAGCGCAATATTGTCAAATATAATTTCATTTAAATACTTTATTGAGTTTGAGTTCACTTTAAATCAAGTACAAATCAAACTTGCCCAAGTCTCATTACATCTCAGATTGCTTATTAAGCAAAACTACTCGTTTTAATAAGTACAAATCAGTCATGTTCGGTTAGACCTCCAGACCAGTTTATAATGCAGCCATATATGCAATTCGCAACACATGATACTAGTAATATTCTAAAAGAGGATCAATAGATAATAAACTCGGGATGAAAGAAATTAGCATTTCTGTGCGCATCTACTCATATCCTACATTGTTTCAAAATGTGATCTTAAAACAATTTTAATACCTTGAAATATAATCCAACATCCTTCTGCCCTTCAGGAAGACCATAGCATATAGACAATATCTCCTCTACTTCAAAAATTTCCTGATTATCTACTTCTACTTCTGCATCATCATTTTCATCATTGTTCTCAGTATCTAGAAATGAAATTTGTTGCGGGCCCTTATCACCAATTAACGAAAACAAGGAACAAAGTCTCTCCCACTCCTTCAGAAGAGCTAAAAATTCTTCAGCTTTCTCGTTTCTAACCTGTTTAAGATCCACGATAGTGATCCAAATATGTATCGGCAAATTATGACCATGGGAAAAACGAAAAGGGCATGTATAAAAATTAATATACCTCTGTCTCCGGATGATTTTGTTTTAAACTTTGACATGCATATTGGTTTAGGTCTACCGCCCATTTCTATGATAAAACAATAACCTAATTAGTAATTATATACAATAATCATTTTCAAACAAACAGCTTTGGATCACCAGATTTGTGGCATACTGGTCTTCATGACAACTTACCGTGACAAGTTTAACACCTGACAAATCGGCACCAAGACAAAGTCCAGTGGACATGGCACCACAACCTGAAAATAGGTCCAACAACTTCATTTCCTTTGGGTTCTTCAACCCTTCATCTTGAGGGACATCACTCTCACTTGAGATGGTAGAATCAGATTCAATTTCTTCTTCAGTGACATCTACAAAAAAAAAAATCAAGGTTAGACAATCAGCCAGTAAAGAAATCTTAAAGAGGCATACTTTAAAGGGATTTCAGTAGTACAAATAAGCAAGGGGATAGTTACCATGATATGAATTTAAGAATGTTGAAAAGGGGACGTGGTACAGCATGTCATAATAATAGTCACAATGTGCAAGGGCGGCCCGCTTAGTATAGGAATCAGCCTGGTACATTAATAATAAAACCCAAGTTTAGATATGTAATATACAGATCTGAGATGCTGATTCATCTCTAAAGAACATAGGTCTAACATTTAGGGGCAACTGAACAATCTTGATCCTTCCAACTAGACAATCCAAATTGTTGTCATCCTTAATAGTGGACAGAAACACTCTTTTATCGTCAATAAGGTTTGAGCAATCTTTAATCACCTGAAATGAAAGATTATAAAACCAAATTAATCAAAAATCAGAACAAACTTATATGAAACAAGACCACTTCCCTAAATAGCTTACTGTATCTTTTGCCCTGTAGAACCATTGAGCAGTAAAATAGGGTTCACCATCAACTCCCTCAAACATTTCAACAATCCTACAAATATAATCATCTTCACCATCGTCGGCCTGAGATAAAGATAACGCAAACAATTAAGATTAGATCCAATAACACAAACACTTAAGTTTAACTCTGTGTTAGAAGACAATTATTATTCAAGAAATCAACTCCTTTAGATCAATCTATACTACTCTCCAGTTCACTAAATTTTGAGTAAAATGGCCTTCTTACTTCAACTCAGTTTTTCACAAATCAAATTGCATAGCAACCTAAGCTGCAGCTTTTACCGCTTTTAAATATATTACAATGACAACCTTTTGTTGAAGATGCTTGTTATTTTAATCATAGTTTATCTTGAATTAAGTAATAATTTAACATCCCCCACCAGGTTTACAAAAAATACTTGGCAATCATAACAGAACTCTCAGTCAACCACTAAATTTATAAGTAGTATGATATATAAGCAAGAAAACATAAAAAAGTAGTCTTCCTACCTTAACATGAGCATCTTCTCCAACAGCAAAAGGTATACGCCCATCAATCCTTGCTTCTGTATAGTGCCCACGAGCTTGAATTTTCTCCACGCCACTGTTCCAAGTGTATACATATTTAGTCTCTAGTCAAGTGAAGCTATAACAAAAAACCCCAATCTTTAAATCATATTACAGTACACATTGATTTGACATCAGTTTTCTTTACGGGCAATAATAGCTGTAGAAATGCATTAAAAATGTGAAAAAAGATATTGGTATAGGAACAGTAGAAAAAGATAATGTTGAACAACCACAGAAGGTCATCTTATCAGAATAATAGGATACACTGTAGTGATAGACAAGCAATCAACTAGATATAGCTAGCCACATGCCTGTACTCATCTAAACTCCTAAAATCATGCACATGTACTACATATATGGTGACAATAGTATCAGTGAAAGATTGATTCGGCCAAAACATTTTCTTACTATATTTCATTGTTTCTAATCGTTTTAATTGGTAGAACAACCTTAAAATTATACTTTGTGTTGCAACTTTATAGTTCATTTCTGCAAGGGGGTCATTTTATGTCTCCCAAAGAAATTAGGAGTTACTACTTGTAACACTGGCACATTACATACTTTGGTGTACGCAAAATGTGTCAAATTGAACTTCAGGAGGTCCTGCTAAATTACACATGAATTTAAAGATTCATTGTATCCCATTTTCTACTATTTTAAAAAATAAAATTTTGTAATAGTTGTACTCCAAATGCTCTTGAATTAAAACATGAGAAGAGAAGCCAACCAAAACTTGGTCATCTAATTGTCCTTGTTTAACTCTTAAAACTGGCAGTATGGAACATTGTATATCTTCCTAAAAAGTTTAGATTTCCACTTTCCAGAATAGGTTAGACAAGATATCTTACTAAAAACTGGGTTTCTTGATTGCAAAGAAACTTATCACGTTATTGAAAAAATAATCTCAATTTACAGAGTTTAGTAATAATCAAGAAACACTGCAAAGTAAAATATTCATTATACATGTTCCAAAGGGATACAAAAAGTGCAATTTTAGTAATTATTTTGAACATAAAAATTTCCTTTTACAGACTTGAAAATTAAACAAGAAACAATATAAAGTAAAATGTTCATTATAAATGTCAGAGGGATTCAAAGAGTGCAATTTTAGTAATTATTTTAAACAGGTGATCCTTAGTCGAAACATGTGCAAAAATAGGCCTAATTCATAAATGTTAGCAGCTCTTTAAATCGAAACAACATTCCATCTCTTTAAAAATTTACCAAACAACAACCTAAATGTCAATTCATCATAATTTTCCCCTATTTGAGAGTTTCAACGAAAAATCACAATTTTAGAACAAATACATCCAAAATCAAAACTTTAATCGACTAAAACATACGACAAAGGAAAGAAAAAGCAATACCGAATCGATGTTTCGGCCTCTTGACCTTGAGTCTGCTCGCAACACAAGCAAAAAACAGTAACACCACCACATTAGCATAAAACACACAAAATCACAACTTGAAAACAGGAAGAAAATGTGAAAAAAAGTGATAAAAATCCAACCTTTTGGAGATACCGATGAGGCCAACGGCGTTTGGCTTGAGCTACATCGACAGGCTCGCCGACAAACACACTCTGCTCTTCATTCTCTGATCGTTGAGGTCTCCGAACTAGATTCTCTGCAGGAAACTCCACCGGCTCTTCATTATTCTCCGACGCCTCGTCTTCCGCTTCGCTGATTTGTAAAACGAACTCCTCTTCTGCGACTGTCTTCTCCTTCAATCTCTTCGAGGATCGAGATGGTTCGGCTGCGTTGGGATCGGATTTTGGTGCGGTTCGCTTGCGAGGCATCGCGAGAGAGAGAGAGAGAGAGAGAGAGAGAGAGAGAGAGAGAGAGAGAGAGAGATGATTAGGGCTTTTGAAGTGTGTGTATTTTGTAGTGTTGTGTGTATATATATGGAAAGAAAGAGGGGTGTGATGAGCGGGAATATGCCGAAACGTTTGGGCGTGAATGTAGTAGTGGTTGATTTTGAATTTTGATTTCACGTCCGTGGAGGGATTGGATAGTTTTCGTTTTTGGTTCAACAAGAGGGAGATAAAATGTTCAAAATGACACAAAATTGGGGTTCAATGTTAAAAATGACACTTTTTGAAAAGATTGCCCTGCACTTTCCTAATGTTATATACATGTCTTCATTTTTCTTTTTTTTTAAATAACATTTTCATTCTTTTAGAAATAAAAAACATCAACCCAATACTTTAAATATTAAAATATTATTATTAAATTATTAAAATTTTATTTTCATTTTAATTAAAAAATTTAAATTTTATCTATATTCCTTTAGGAATTCAACAATTAACTTTTGGGATTAAATAATTCCATTTTGGTTTTAGAAATATTCAGAAAGACGAATAAACCGTATACGGACTTAGAGTTTAGGATTGAGGGTTTAGGGCTAGATCTTAAATCCTAAATTATCCTGATTTTTACGTTTAAAAATCCGGTCGCCGGATTCAATTTTTTAATTAAAATTTTTAAATTTTATCTGTATTCCCTTGGGATTTCAACAGTTAACTTTTGGGGTTCAACAATTTCATTTTGCGTTTTAGAAATATTCAGAATGACGAATAAAAAAAATACAATTTGAAATGGCTATTTGATTATAAGTTTTTTAATAGTATTTGCAAATATATATTTAGTAGAAATAAAAAAAAATAGTTAACACCACTCAAAGAAATGCTAAAAAAAAACTGAAAACGCAAGCAGAACATGCGTTATGGCTGAAAACGCATGTTCAGGATGCGTTTTACTTCAAAAACGCATCTTGTGAATGCGTTTTGGACCAGTAACGCATGTTCTACATGCATTTAACGCATCTGTCACATGTGGTTTGCCAAAACGCGTACTGTAGCAGCGTTAGGAAAGTCCTATTGAAGGGCAGTGTTTTCAGTGAGTGCTATTTTGGGCATTTTGATCAGAATTTGTGCTATTTTAGCACTTCACCCCAAGTGGGGATGGTTTAAGTTGCATCATTTTTTATTTTTTTATGCATAATTGCCTAATTTGTCAAATTTAAAAATTAAAACAATCAAATTTAAAGATTTTATTTTAAGATCCTTTATTTTTATTATTAATCTTGTTGAATTTTAATTTTTTTATCTTTTTCCCAGGTGCGTAGTTGTATAAGATGTTCTTTTTGGGCAACATGAGTGCCTTTCATGATAATTTTTTTTGAATGAAAGAAATTTCTTGCCTCGAATATTATATTATGATATAATTTATGTACAGATAAGTCATTATTGATAAAAAAAATCAAATTTGAACATTAGTTCTTCGGAAAATTGAAATTTGAGTACACTCACGTGTTCGTCGATTTGAAAATCAAATTTATATTCGAAGTCGACTCGTATACACGTTTTAACAAAGTTAAAGCTTGATAAACAGAGAAAAGGTTCCTTTTATCACAATTTAAAGGTAAAATGCCCTAAATATCACAAACTGACCTTATTATCACAAAATAACGCAAGGACGTGTGGCGTTAGTATTGGGGAACGTCACTTAAAGTGGCGTTGGGGGGGAAGGGAGACGCTTGGCGTTGGGGGGTTTGGTAGTTTTATTTTTCCAAACTTTTTTTTTAAACAATTTTTTCAATTATTATTTTTTATTTTATAAATATTTCATTTGGGGTTAAATAGTTCCCATTTAAGGTTTAACGGGTTTCATTTAGGGTTCAGAAATATTCAATTTTTTACTCAAAATTTCTAAATTTTATTTTTATTCCCTTAGGGGTTCAATAATTAACCTTTGGGATTCAACATTTATATTTTGGGGTTTAGTAATATTCAGAACAACGAATAAACCATATATGAACTTAGGATTTAGGGTTTAGGATCTAGGGTTGTTTACAACCCGCCAGATTCAATTTTTTTTATTAAATTTTTTAAATTTTATCTGTATTCACTTGAGATTTTTATAGTTAACCTTTAGGGTTCACCACTTTCATTTTGGGTTTAGAAATATTCAGAACAACGAATAAATTTTATACGAACTTAGTAAAAAAACACAATTTAATTGACCATTTGGTTATAAATTTTTTAAAAACCAAATACAAATTTAGGGAAAAAAAAAAACCAAATGCCACTCTAAGTGGCGTTGCCACCTTCCCCTCCCCTACATAACGCAAATGTAACCCTCGTTATCTAACAAACGCAATATAGATTTGCGTTACTTTTTATTTTTGAAAAATTAATGTTAGATACTAAAATAGCAATAACGTCATTGCGTTTTTTTAAAAACGTGAGATAAAGTGGCATTTTTTGTGATAGAAAGGACCATTTTCTAAAATAGTGATATTTAGGACCATTTAATTTTTAAATTGTGACAAAGAGGACCAACACCCAACAGAGAAACACAAGTTCCCGAGCTCAAATTACAGTTCTATGTTTTGATATTGTTTGTACTTTGATATTATGTATTTTTTATTTCTGATCTAATTTTATTTGTTGGTTTAATTTAATTATTATGTATTTAATTTTTTTAATTTCAATCGAGAATTTGTAATAATTATTTTACAGTTTTAAAGTTGCTTTATAATTTAATTTTATTGATATTGGTATTTGACATATTTTTAAATTTCTTTTATTTGTTTTTATAATTTCATTTCACTGATATTGTCTGTTCTAAAAAAAGGTGATTAATCGGGATTAATCGCCGATTAATCAATGTTCGATACCTCTCCGAACCGGGATTAATTGGAATTAATCGGTATTAATCGTCGATTAATCGCTGTTCGGTGCCTATACCGATTAAGTCTGATTCCCGTTTTTTACAAAAACACTGGTATTGGTACTCCAGCTTTCATTGGTTACGGTAAGATTTCATCAATTTCAGACTTGAGAGCATTCAAAAATCAAATACAATGGTCCAAACTCCAAACAATTAAACAAAGCATCAGATCAGATATCCAAATCAAGAATAACAGACTCTATCCAGTGGCAGATCAAGTCAATAGCGTTGTGCAGATAAATAACTAAACATCCTGATGTATATCCATAAAAAAATAGGATCAGATTGCTTTGGTTTAGGTTACGATATCTTGTAAATCTATTCTGTATTGACTACATTACGTACTGTACACACTACTAGTTGATCATCTGAATGTATTAAAGCTTTATACCAATATTTCAATTATTCTCTTTAATGGGTTTTATATCAAACAGGCCACCCATTTCACTCAAAACTATCAATTAGACCACCTATTTAAAAACTATATCACTTAAAACACTTAATTGAGAATATATATCACTCCGTTAAAATCTTAATTTTTGATTGGACGGAAGGGTGACATGTCAGACTACGTGGCAGATTGAGCTGGACGTCAACGGCTACTTTCTGATGTGTGTATATATACGATACATATAACAGCCAATTAAGGTTCATCTGCTCTCTCTTTTCTTACATAATCCTGTTGTATTTGACATCATCGTGTGATAATTTGGAGGAACCCCAAATTATTGGCTGAATATGACGTGCTTTGCTATTGTAAAAGAAGTGCAAGAATTCGGACTTCATGGACCTCAAAAAATCCAGGAAGGCGTTTTTGGTGTTGTGCTAAACTAAAGGTAAATTGTAAGCTAAATTTGGGTTTATTTTTCTGTTATTTTGGCGATATTTTTAATTTTGAAATTTTTTTGGTAATTTTTTCTAGAATGAAAAACCATGTGATTTCTTCTTGTGGATGGACAATGAAACGAAGGGCCTGGCAAATGATGCTTTGGAGAGAAAATTGAAGCAAGTTGAAGAAAAATCGGCTAGAAAAAGCAGGAAGAACAAGTAGTTGAAGCAGCAAAAACAAGAACAATTTTTTTATTTTTGTATTGTCATTGGTCATGTTTGCTATTATGATTCTGAAATTGTAATAACAAGGCATGGACTTGTAATTTCTATCAGACATATTACAATATCAGAAATTCCAAAAGATCACACATTACATTTACCAAAAGATCAGACATTACATTTACCAAAAGATCATAAAGTAACCATTAACAAAGTCAAAAGATGGGAATAAACATAAAACTACTTAGAAGTTTGTCTAGATAAGTGAAATAAAACATTCATTCACTCATCAAGGTTCACTGGATCAGCAGCTGAATGTATTTGTGAAGCTTGGGTGGGGACTTTGCTAGAACTTGGCCTTCTAACAACTAACTTTGGCCTTCTAATACCAAGAGTTTTTCTTTTTGGAACTTTACTGTTAGCTGCATTTTTCATCACCTTGGTTTCCAGTTGCATTTCCATCACCTTGATTTCCATTTGTAGGCTCAAAACCCTGTGTTCTTCATTTCCACCACCTTGTGTCTCTTGTCCACCTTCATTGCCAACATTTTGAGCTTGCAAATCTGGGTACAATATACCTAGGGTTTTTTGCATCAGGTATGAACGAACCATGGTGGTGAACATCTATATTCACAATCATACTGTAACATGCAATGAACATCTCAACAGTTTCAGTCATACATAAACGATATAACATCCAAAAATAAACAAAAAAAAAACAACTTTATACACAATATCGATCGATTGAAATGAACAGTAATACATGGATAATAAGAAACTAGGGATTAGAGACATGTACCTTGTTCGATTAAAGAATGATTAAGTGATTGAGAGTGCTTGATTGATTGCTTTTCACGTTGATCGTTGCTTGAGATGCTCGGTTACGGTGAGTTCATCCTTTATTCCCAATTTTATTTATCACGCCATTTGTTCAATTAGGATTTTCTTAAGCTAATTATGTGTTATATCCCGTCTATGTTATGTGTTTTAGTCCCGCCTAATGAAGTGTTTTTATTTTTTTATTCAGCTGCCATGTAATGAGATATGTGGACACAACATGGCTGCAACGTGGCAATACACGTCAACTAACGGACGGAAATTTTAAATTTTTAACGTTTTCCGTCTAATTTATTGACGTCATCTAACAGAATGATATATATTCTCAATTAAGTGTTTTAAATGATATAGTTTTTAAATGGGTGGTCTAATTGATACGGAGTAGTTTTGAATGAAACGGGTGCTTGATATAACCCCCTCTCTTTAATCTGGTGGCTTTATCTATGAATTTATTGGTAGTTGATGTAGAGGTCAGCCAGTGCTTTAATGCACGAAGACTTGCCTTTTCTTGCTAATTTGTGATCCACCATTTTCATCAATTTAGGAATCAAACTTTCTTGAATAATAGCTGGTTACAACTTACACAACCTAATACTACTATTTAAAATATAAGTTTCACCCATAAGAACATGGCAACTGGAGACGATGGGTGGCATAAACATGTATTCCATTACGCTACTTGCATTTTTCTATAAATCTATGCAACTATGGTTGTTCATAGTGGCAAGTCACCATTCAGGTCATCGTATTCAAAGACAATGTCATAAACAATACACCGTAAAATTATCCAAACTGATATAACTTATAGGTCAAAAATTAACTTGCTTGTAAGAAATGAAAATACTGAAGTGGCATTTTCAAGATCGCTCTTGAATGAGTCATAAACTGGTCTTAATGAAGAGCGCCCTTTATGTTCATAGATATAGATATGCCCCTCTTGTATTGAAACACAAACATTAAGGTTTATAAACAAGATTGGATAAGAAGTAATCTTTTAAGTGAAATAAGCTGAGAAACTAAAACAGTTTTGATGAGGCAGTGCTTGAAAGAAGATGATTATATGCAAAGTCTAAAGGGGGAATGAATCGTTGGAGCAAATACATGCAGAAAATGAACAAAATGAGGATCACATACAGCTGCAAAAATATTCCAAGATTCACAACATTTCTTCCAAATCAAGTCGGGAAGAAATACAAAATATCAATGCAAATCACATTATCAAGTTCCCATTTGGGACAAAATGGAGTGAGGATGGAGAAAAAGAACCAAGTAATTAAGGTTATCACTTGTGTCATACATTCCATCCGTAGATCACATAATCTCGTTGGAGACTTGGCACATTTATACTTTTGCAATCCTCAATTGTAGTTAATATTTGCTACATTTCTCAGAAGGAAAAAAAGTTGAACATGATATCAGTTGTTCGTGATAATATTTTCTGTGGGAATATTAGAATAAAACACTGCGGTGCTTGCAGACGTCGATAAAAGAACAAAAAGAAAGAGACTACATATTGGCTCATAACAGATGCAAGCAAATTGCAACACTTACCTCCTCTTTCCCGAGCCAATGGTAAGCAGCTCAAAGCTCCTAAGAGAATCGTCAAGGCCACCTCTTGATGCTAAGGCTTGGGTAAAAGATGATGGCTTCGGCTCAAAACTAGGTTGTATCCTTTGGGTAGTAGACAGACGACTGCTGCCTGAACCCAGCCAATTTAATCTGGTTTGTTGGGTTCACCAGAGAAGCTAAGCCGACTGCTTGATGTGACTGGCCTCTTTGATGCGCTAGCAGCTTGGGAAAACCGTCCTCTTACTAAAATTTAACATCAGTGTGTGAACTTCATTCTTACCATATCCTTTGATGAAGGTACATTATTAGAAGATCTGTGCCTCAAGTGATTACCACACAAATTAGCACCAGAACTAGAACCTTTCGGTTTAGCAAATGCTTCAACAGCCCCTGACAATTGATATTTCATCTCTCGCTTCACCAAATGAATTAGTCAAACATGGAGAACAACATAACATAATCAGCTTCATACTCAAGTCCATAAAATTTCATTACTAGCCAAAAAAGGTAATGAACATTTGCATCATAATTGCTAAATCACTAACATCGAATTCTAATTAATGGGACTAAAAACATTTTTACAACAAAATATTATTAAAGCAGAAGTGTTGCTGACAAAGTAATCCTTGATAGAAGATTTAGAAACATTTGTTTTCGTCTGCTTCAAAAAGATGAATCCGCTTTTTTAGTTTCTTGTGTACAAACATGGAGAGATGACATTTCGGATGGAGGGAATGTCATATCTAAAAAATATCAAATTAACATGGGAATTTCGGCAAAGCATGAAAGGTTGGAATAACAGTGTACTTCAAAACTTGAAGCTGTTTGGCATCTTCTGCTCTATCTATAGTAGGTCCAGGGTTCCAAGGTAATTTTCCAGCTGGCTGCTGAAAATAAAAGGAAAAAACATACACATGAGATCTGATTTAATTACTATAAATACTAGACAGAAATTCATCAGTACTACGCACCCATGACTTTGAACTAGAATCAATCTGTAGATGCTTAAATATGGTTCAATCAAATACATAGTCAAAATGATACCCAGCACCAGTCTTGATGAATTAACAAATACAATTTACAAAATAAAGAAAATATGAATGAAGCTGGGACCAAATTTAAGGATTGGAGTGAAAAGATGAACTTTACAAGTGGGAGTGGGGGGGGGGGGGGAGTGTTATTTCTATAGCTTTGGAGTAATGGGACTGATCGATAACAACAAACAATAGAAGACAATAACCTTTTCTAATAAAATGATCACGGGAAAGTCTCTTCATATTCGAATAATCTGGTTTGTCGCCAACTGCAGGAAACGACAAATAGATAATACTAGGAGTATGATATGAACTCCGATGGGTAAGATTTGCAAAGCACCTGCAAATATATAAGAGTCGAATCTTACATCCATTATGTATATTCAGTAGGCTGCTGCCTACGTTATGAATGTGTTACAAGTATAACTAAATTAAAACAGTGTTCTTTATAGTGCAACAAACATCACCTCTGTTGGAGCAAGCATCTTTTTCTCACTTACTCTGTCATACTTCTGTTTTTTCTGTGCCCAGCTCTTTAGTCCCTGCCAAGGAAAGCTGGAAAGTCAAAATGGAAACAGGACTCGAGTTAAGACCCACAAAGAATTAAAAATAATATGAGTATCATTTAGGCTTTTAATCACATATCCACCTTCATCTCAAAAAGCACATAAGCACATACATAGAGAATCCAGATCATCCCTCTGACCCTCTTGGCTTTGCTCTGCAAAATCAAAGTCTTACAAATTTGACTCTTGAAAAATCAACTTCTCGTATATAAGCGAGAGATGTAGTAGATAAACTTTGTAGGAGTATTTAAGTATCTTTGTGGTGCAACAGAAGTTTGACACAGTATGCTGAAAGAGAAACTGCATCAACTGTTCACTCCTGAATTCGATGAAAACATTAGAACTGTTGAGCAACTGAAGGATGGCCCTTCCAAAAACACAACAATAAAGTGACTACAAGGAACTCTACATTGTGTAATCGAAAAAATCATGAAAACAGTACCAAACTAATCCTCAAAATCAATATCCTGGAATAACATCAAGCGCAAGATACTCTGGACCAAAGATTTTTTGTGTTGCAATCAACAGAAGCCCGTCCTATTAGGAGTGCTAATGATGCCAAATGTTATTACAAGTCTCTTATTGTGCCCGAACAACAAGGACCTATTTTGTCCCTCTTCAAGATCATGCAATCCTAGCTGGTCTCTGGTACATATCCTTCTAGCTCCATCTGTGTTAAAAGAACATCATGCGCTTCACTAATTTCATTATAACATGGGTGGGAATTGTCACCAGCTACAAAAGCATGTACTTCTTTTCCGACTTCAATCCAGCTAGAAGCTGCCTTCTTTTTCAAGCCTTTGTTTCGCATATTAAAGCGCAAATTCTCTGCATCTCTCCATCTCTCAGAAGCAGAATAGGTATTAGATAAGAGAACATAGGCACCCAAATTCTCAGGATCTAATGCAACTATTTTCTTGGAAATCTTTTCGGCTAGTTCAATGTTGTTGCTAGATCTGCATGCTGTCAACAAAGTTAACCAGATACTTCCAGTTTGCTTAATTTGCATGCTAGAGATAAACCTGTAGGCTTCCTCCAATTTTCCTGCTCGGGCTAAAAGGTCCGATATAGCAGCATAGTGCTCCAAACAAGGAGAAATTCCATAATCTCGGGTCATACTGTTGAAATATTTCAAAGCTTCATCTACCATTCCACCATGGCTACACGCAGTGAAAACAGCCACGAATACCACATCACTGGGTTTCACTCCATCCAAAATCATCTGTTCAAAAGAGGAAATTGCATCACGAGGATATCCGTGTAGGGCATAACCCATTATCATAGCTGTCCATGTCACCATGTCAGGTTTTTCTATATCATCAAAAATCCATCGAGCAATCCTAATATTCCCACACTTGGCATACATGTCTACCAGAGAGCTAGCTATAAAAACATTGTTATCAAAACCACCCCTTAATATGTAGCCATGAAGTTGTCTTCCCAAAAGTAGTGTTGTCAAGTGAGCACATGCCGGTATTATACTTGAAAAAGAAACTTCCACGGGCTTGATTCCAGCTATCACCATCTGCCTGAACAAGTTCAAGCCTTCATCAAATAAACCATTTTGCACACAACCTGCAATAACACTGTTCCACGAAACATAATCCCGATAAGGCAGCAAACAAAATACGCTGTACAAATCTCGTGTCCTCGTACAATTTGCATACATATCAATCAAGCTACTCCCAATAAAAAAATCCTCACCAAACCCATGCCTCATAACATATCCATGAATCTCCTTCCCTCTCAAAACATCCACATATTCAGCAAAAACGGGAAGTACACTAGATAACGTAAAAACATCCGGCTTTAAACCAGCATTCCCCATCTCCCTAATCATCAGTAAAGCTTCATCATACATCCCATTTCGAGCATACCCTGCAATCACAGTATTCCAAGAAACAATGTCCCTAACAGGCATCACTTCAAACACTTTCCTCACCCCATCAATCAAAAAACCACCACCATTTCGACACATTCCCCCTCTCTCACCCCTTCCATCAAACACATGGTGACCCCCTAACTTAAAGTACATATTCATAAGTGCATTCCCAGTAAAAAGATCAAACTCCATCCCAAACCTAACAATACACCCATGAACACACTCCCCAACTCTCAAATCATTCAAAAAAGCACAAGACTTTAACACAGAAGGGAACATATTATGATCAGGGCTAATCCCAAAACCCCTCATTTCTACAAAACAAGCCAAAGATTGTACAAAACACCCATTTGAAGCATAAGTCTTAATTAGTGATTTCCAAGCACGAACTGGTGGAGGGAAATGAAGGGTGTTGAAAACAAGTATGGATTCATGTAATAAACTGAAATTAGAGTAAATTGAAAGAAGGGTTGATATTCTTGAAGAAAATAAAGTAGGGTGTGTGGAGGTTTTGATGATTTGTGCATGAAGTTGAATTGCTTGGGACTTTGATTTGATTATATATGGGCTGTCTAGACATGTTTTTATAAGTGCTAGTGCAGAATTCATCAATGTAGTATGGGCAAGTTCGCTTAACTTAAGATTAGCCAAACGGTCACTTTATATTTGTCACCTCGAGTGGATTGTCATACTGGATTGGGATAAGTGTGCTAACTCCAACATAAAAAAATATATAGTAAAACCTTGTTAAATTAATACTTAATAAATTAATAATTTCTGTAAGTTAATAATTTTTTTCAGTTTTTCAGTCCCAACTTAGTCCAGTTAAAAAAATTATCAATTTTAATAAGATAATAATATTTTTGAAAAACCCTATATAAATATATGATCCCAGTAATATTATAATTTAATAATTCCTTTATAGTCATAAAAATATATGTATTACCCTTTTGTAAAATATGATTCTAGGATTCTTAAAATTTGAATCTATATGAAACTCATTCTTAACCCTCTTTGTTTTATCCAAAAGTTCGAATGCAATATTTTCGTAAAGTATTAAAAAATTATTAATCAATATTTTTAATGTCTTGAGTGCTTGCAAAAGGTTCAAAAAATGTTATTTTACTTTGATATTATATAAATATACATGAATCTTACTTTGAATCTCGCTAATACTCATTGAATTTGTAAAACAATGTATATTGAATTAATTGAATTAAGTATAAAACATAAATTGTACAATTCATTTTATTTAAATGTATATAATTGGAAATTAATTTTCATTGATATAAAATATTCTCTATAAATTAATAATATTAATTTATCGATTAATTAATATCTCTCTAAATTAATAGAATTTCAATCCCGACTATATTAATTTATAGAAATTTTACTGTATTTGTCTCCTTTTCTGCATCAACAACATTATACAAGTCGAACCTGATATCAAGTGATCAAGTAGCACTACCGGTAAAATTCATTATAACAACTCATCGGATGATATAATATTTTTTTTTTTGTTTTTTTGGCAAAGATGATATAATAATATTTAGGAAATTCACAATAGTATACAGTAAAACCAATTTCGATCTCAATATCGAAAGTATAAATTTAACCACGATTAATTAATAATCTTTATAAATTAATGAAATTTGTCGATTCCAACACTATTAATTTATGGAGGTTCTATTGTAATTGTGCTCTTACATCTTCTAAAACGTGTCATTTCCTATTTTTTACTCTAAATAATTTTATTAATTATTTTTGATGTATGAGTTGTATTTTTATATTTTAGATTATAACCATTTTATTATATAAACAATAAACTTGATTATTACGAGTGTAAATAAAAACATAATGGCATATTAAAATAATTAATACTAGCTTAAAATTCGTACAATGCACGGATTTTTTTTAATATTATAAATTTTTTCAATAATTTGAATAAATTTTTAAGATATGAATTTGTTAAGTTAAATTTTTAAATGATCTGATTTGATAATAATTATATATATATTGGTCATAATATTTCTAAAAAAGAAAAATTTTTAGTTATAATATATAGATAAAATGATACTCCCTCCGTCTCTGATTTGATAATAATTATATATAATTGATCATAATATTTTCTAAAAAAGGAAAAGTTTTAGTTATAAGATATAAACTAGCGTAACAGCCCGTGCAAGGCACGGGCCTCTATATAAATATCTCTAATTTTGTTCTAAAGAATAAGGTAGCGGGTGGTTTAATAATTTCTGATCTGGAAACTCGTAATTATGAAATTGTAATATGAGTAGTGATATGTGTTAATAGTGAATGCCAATATGGACTGTATATAGACGCCAATAATAATATTGTTGGGTATGACTTACAAGTCTGATTTATGAACGGGAACTGTGTAATTATAAATTTAAGAGATTAAGATGATAATTTTTATCTTTCCATAGTGATAGACACTGCTTTCATATCAACACAATCGTCCACAATTAGCCGCAAGCGATAACATACTCATTAAAATATGTTAAGTGAAAATGACGTGATTTAACTATAAGATTTTGCTTCCCTTAAAATATATCAATGTTATCTTTATTACAAGTCTATAATGCATTGTTCTCACACCAGTCTTGAACTTATAAAACCAAAATCCCTATAGAAAATAGAATGAGGTTGCAAAGAAAAATTTAAAAAAAAATGACAAATAAATAAATAATAAAATTATAATTCATATCATTTTACATCAGATCAAATTGGAAGAAGTATATTATGTTAGTTATGTTTATCTTATGTCCAAAAGTAGATTAGATATTACGTAATTGTTTCATTTATTATGAGTAAATAATTCCCTAATCCGGGAATTAGGTAGTATTCAATGGTTACTATGCTTGTGTAGTTATATTGTGATTTCTCTGCCTTGTTAATATGTTGTTGAGTGCTTAACACGATTGAGGAAGTCGTGAACCCTTAATTGTATCTTTAGAAATTGTAATGAATCAGGAGAGGATCATACCTTTTGATTTCATCTTACATTTATCTAAATATATATATTATTACTCAATCATTACATATTATTGAAATGTTAAATTATGAAAACTCATTTTTGACTAAAATTCAATTATTTTATATGCTTTTTTGAAAATTAATGTATATTACTTAATATAATTTAATAATTTCACAATACATATTAATAATTTATAAATTGACTATAACATATATGGACAAATATACTGTTTTTCATAATTAAAAAATTATATAAAGGTAATATACAAGACTATAAATGATAATTTTTAAAATGTTAAGTAGTGTATATATATTTAAAGTTTCATTTATCAATCTAAATTATATGACATAATGCATCATTTTAATGTATTATATAAAATATGTAGTATCATAATTTATAGTCAAGTAATAATACGACGGGTTATTACAAATAATAACTAATAATTTTATAATATTTATGATCTAAAAAATCATATCTTATTTTCATCTAACATTACATATTTATCACGTTATTTTTTATAAACAACATAAATCTTATTTTTAGAATTCTTCTTTTTAAACATAAATTCAAAAGTTTTTCTACATTTTTAAATTTTTATCTTTCTTATATCAATTATATATTAAATCGTTCAAAGCCTAAATGGTTGGTCGACCAAAATCTCTAATTTAACTCACATTTTTAATTTTTTGTAAACCTAAAATTATATGATCAACTTATAATTATGTTTGATTTTATAAATAGAATATAAATATTTATTGAAACACAATCTTAGTGATAGATAGATAGAATTAAGAGGGTGATGGCCCAGAATACCTACAAATTAAATACACATAACCAAAATATCCACCGCCAGTCAGCGCGGCCCTAAATACCTATGGGACACGCTACTGGTGGTGGAGCATCTTCAGACACGGTACTGGGAGTGTATTGTCGCTTAGACACGCTGGTGGAGAAGCCATATTACTTGGTCACGCTGGTGGGCGGAGGTGAACAGTAGCTTGAGATACGCAACTGTCAAATGCGCATCTTAAGATACGCATTTGCCAGTTGCGTATCCATCGTCTTCTCCAAAATCAAAGAAACACGAGCTGGCGATTCCGATGGCGAAAATCACAGAAATGCTCCGTTCACAACCTACAGGTACTTTCCCATAACGTGTTATACATCATTCGAATCGTATTTCGACGATCTACAATCCTATACCCATCTTAAATCATTTGGTTTGCCAGAATTTAAACCCCCAAATCGAACCATCTCTTCTCCCTCATTTTTTCCGACGACCTCGTATGTGCCCCTGCGGGGCCAGATTCGATAAAATAAATTGGGTAAAACGAAGAGGAAGCAGTGGTGGTTGGTTTGGTGTGATCAGATACGGTGGAGGTGGCCGGAAAGAGGCGGAGAGAGGCGGAGAGATTGGATAGATTCGAGAGAGCTGGGAGAGATGAGAGAGGCGCAGTGATTGCTACAGTACTTCAGACACGCTACACGCAGTAGCGTGTCCCGTGGGTAGTCAGGGCCGGTCCTTCCAAAAATCAGTATTTTGGGTCATGGGTACCTCATTTTGAGGTATTTTGGTCATTTTCTCTGGAATTAATAGATAATAGATTTGTTGTATCTTTAAGTTCTATGAGTTCGATATATTCAATTAACCTAATTATTATAGATTTGTGTTCGATTTTCATCAAGAATGTGATTCTTGTTTGCGTTTTTGTATTAAGTTTAATAAGAGATATAGTTTCATTTAAAAATATAAAAAATAACAATTGTAACATAATTGATATCCATTGAATTGTAAAAAACTACAAAATATTAAAAATTTATAATAATGACTGAATGTATAGTTATATTATATACACAAACTAAAAAAAGGGAGTTATATAAAAATATAAACCAACATTTTATATAGTTATATATAAAATTACGGAAATTGGAAAAAACGGAATTACATAAATAATGTAAACAAATATTTTATTTATTCAAAAGTTATAACAAAAAAATTAAATAGAAGAGAAGAAGAGGATGTGATTAATCTAGTAAGATTTTTGAACTAAACTCAAGAATTAATGTAGCACACTTGGTTATGACATGAAATTCTTGAGCGGAGTTTAAATGTTCGATTCTCATTGAATACACAAAGGAACATGTTTTTAGTATAAATTATAAAATGGTGGCACTTTTGTAATTTTTTAACTTGAAAGGGTAAAATGGACATTTCATAATCATTTTATTGGCAATTTTTACCCTTGTGTTCTCTTATTATATATAGTAATAGATAAAATGATACTCTCTCCATCCCACTTGATTCTTTACCATTTTTTTTTACATTTTTTGGCACGCATTTTAAGGTACATTTTAAGGGTAGTTCCATAACTTATTTTTAAAATTTTCTTTTTTTGTATAAAAATATAATGTATATATTTTTATACAAAAAAAAAAATTTTATAAATAAGTTATGGAACTACCCTTAAAATGTAACTTAAAATGCGTGCCAGCAACCTCATTTTGAAAGGTAAAGTATTCACTAGGACTGAGGAGTACGTTTTAGTTGAAAAAGATAATCAGTCAATTATTAATTATTGTGGTATTATTTTATTGAATACAATTGCTCGTGATACTATTGAAAAAGAAAAAGGTTTAGTAAGAAAAAATATAAAAGGTAACGTGTTTTAGCTGAAAATGTAATTGGTTAGTTTTTAGTAATCATAATATTATTATTTTATTATATAAAAATATAATTGTTCATAATATTTTTAGAATATAAAAAATAACGTATTTTACCTAAAAAAGAAATTAAATAGTTATTAAAAAATAGAAAAGGTAGCATATTTTTACTAATAATAAATATTTAAGTAAGGATAATTAAGTAAGAAAAGAAAGTTTTAAAAGGAAATATTTTAGTTAGAAAATATATAAAAGATATTACATTTTAGTTGAAATAGGTAATTATTAAGTTATTAGTAATTATAATATTATTAGTTTATTTCATTAAATAGAACGATACGTGATATTTTTGGAAATGAGAGGTTCTAGTTAGAAAAATTAGAAAAGATAATGTGTTTTAGCTGAAAAAGGTAATTGGTTAGTTATTACGAACTACAAAATCTTTATTTTATTATATGAAATAGAATTTTCTGTTTTTACCAATAATATATATTTAAGTAAGGAAAGTTAATCAAAAAAATAAATTTGAAAATTATATATTTTAGTTAGAAAATATAGAAAAAATATTACCTTTTAGTTGAAAAAGTAATCAGTTAATTATTAGTTATTATAATATTATTAGTTTATTTCGTTAAATAGAAAGATCCATGATAATTATAATTGCTCATAATTATAAGTAATTATAATTGGTTAATTATCAGTAATTATAATTATAATGATAATATTTTATTTTATTCAATAGAATCACTCATAGTGTTTTTTAGAAGGAAAAATTTTAGATTAGCAAAAAAAAGGAAAAATTTTAGTTAGATAAAATATAAAAGATAGTATATTTTTTGGAAAAAAAGGAAATTGATTAGTTATTGAAAAATCAAAAAGGTAACATGTTTTACCTGAAAAAGGAAATTTATTATTCTCTCCGTCTCTTTTTTATTTTCTCGTTTGCTGAATGACACGGATTTTAAGATAGTGGGTAATTAATATTGTTTTTTATGGAGTAGTGGTATTGAATATTGTTTTTAAGGAGTAGTGGATATTGAATATTGTTTTTTAGGGTAGTGGATGGAGTAACGGGTATTGAATATTATTTTTAAGGAGTAGTGGGTATTGAATATTATTTTTAAGGAGTAGTGGGTGGAATAGTGAGTATTCAATATTATTTTTAAGTGAATATTATTTTTAAGGAGTAGTGGGTGGAGTAGTGGGTATTGAATATTATTTTTAAGGAGTAGTATGTGGAATAGTGAGTATTGTGTATTATTTTTAAGGAATAGTGGGCGGAGTAGTGGGTATTGAATATTGTTTTTAAAAAGTAGTGGGTGGAGTAGTGGATATTGAATATTATTTTTTATGGCAAAAAATAGTAATAGAAAAAGTTATTTGAATTACCTTAAAATGAAAGTAGGAAAAGAAATAAGAGACGGAGGGAGTAGTTATTAGTAACTATAAATGATTAAGTAAAAATATTAAGTAAAATTAATATTTATCATTAAGTAAGGGTAAATAAGTAAAACAATAGGTACCGTACCAACAAACTAAATTGTTAATATTTCGGCTATTATATAATAGTATAGAAACTATAAATGATTAAGTAAGGATAATTAAATAAAAGTAATATTACCATTAAGTAAGGATAAATAAATAAAATCAATAGATACTATACTGATAAACCAAAATTTTAATATTTCGACATTTTTAATGTTTCAACTATTATATAATAATATAGTATAGATTCCTAAAAATGCACGGATTCGTTTTGTATATCACCTAACGACTCCGTCCAGAGAACCTTGTTGGACGGAGTCCTTTTTATAATATACAAATTTTATAATTAAAATATAAGTTGAATCTATGTATAATATAAATCCTGAATACTTTTTGCCACATTCTACCTTTTATGTCCTTACTCTTCCTTTATTTATTACCCTTTGTTAAGGGCATACCTGTAAAATCACTTGCAAAAAATAAAAGTCACGTCAGAAATCATTCTCAACTGATTATCCTTGATATATGCAAACCCTATTCTCTTTCATTAATTCAAAAACAGATCACGTACAAACAATATACTCTATCATCATTATTTCAAAATCATGAGTCCTTGATTCAATCTCTATCAATGATTTCAAAATCAAACCCTGAACAATACATCAATACTGAAATACAATGATCGATCCTACAAAAATTACTATGGATGAACAATCGAAGAAAACAAAAGCTCCTTCTGATCGTGTTAATCCCATCGATGAGTACAGTATTTCGTCGAATCTTGATTTCATTCCAAGAAAAAGAGGAAGACCTAAAAATGTAGAATCTACGGCGTCTGGTACGTTACTCAGCATTAACGTACAACATAAAACCATTCCAGGTTCTTCTTCTGATGATTCGAACAAGAGCAATCGAAAGAAATCAATGAGTTTCTTTTGTAAAAATACAATCACTGGTATGATTACAAGTTGTTTGTTGCACATGTGTGAATACCCTATGTAATGTTTAAAACCCGTGTTTGTATCGTCGTTTTTTTGTGCAGACAACGCATTCTCTCCTCAAACAAATGATATGCAGATAGATGCACAATGTTCTCATTCGTTAATTGGTAGCAAATATTCACAAATCACCGGAAACAAAGAGAATGTTCAGCCAATGTGTAAAACTGAATTTCAAAGTTAAGTTATGCTATAATTTCTTTATGTTTGTGTGATTGGTTTTTTTTGTAATTGTTTATATTCTAATCTCATGAACATTAATGTATTCATGATCTGATGAGTAAGAAATAATCGCAGAATTTTCTATTGTGTCCTAATGTGATTATTACAGATGTACCAATTACTAAAAAGCGAGGAAGGCCAAGAAAGGTGGATATATCATTGAGTTCTAACAATGTTAGTGTCAGTGCAAATAGTACTTCGGAATCTGTTGCAGGTTCTATTTTCTTTCATTTGATATCTTGGCTACAATTAGTATACATAAATGTTACGTGCAATTGGATTTGAATTAGCTCTAAGTTCAGGAATTTCTTCAAATGAGAAGTTTAGCATTGATTCTGAGACCTTAAAGTTGGATTCCACTATTCGAAGTGAAGAACAATGTCTGTATAAATCTTGGTGCAAAGCATAAGGTTAAACTTTTACAAACTTTGAATGATTAAGATTACTAACACATTAATTATCAAAAAAAAAAAGATTACTAACACATTCTGTGCTATTATGATAAATACAGCTTTACCAATTAACAAAAAGCGTGGAAGACCAAGAAAATTGGATTTATCGTTAAAGTCCAACTATTTTAATGTTTTACCAGACAGTACTCCAAAACTTATTCCAGGTTTTTAATCAATTGTGTCCTATTGTGTTCATATCGTGCACACCATATGGTATTATGTTTATGTTAGGTCCCAAAGTATCGTAGAAGGGGGGGTTGAATACGAAGGGGTGTTACAACTTCTAATCCAATGGATTAGCTTCAAAATTAGAACACTCCTAAGGATAGTTTAGGCACGAGGACCTTCTACCTGACACTGCCTGAAAGTGGGCTAAGCCGACTTTCCTACTAGACGGACTATCTAGCAGCTTACACAGAAAATATATGAGAGAGAAGAGAGAGTTGTGTGTTTAGGTGTATTTTGAAATGAAATACAACAGGCCTATTTATAGATTTTAGAAAGTTACTATGTGAAGGTAGTGTTTTTCGAAGTTCGTTCACAGGGAAGGACTATCAATATCGATTTCGAGTATATTATCTCTTACAATCTAGAAGTGTGAACAAGGGGGGGGGGTTTGATTTGGTTGAGGTGTTTTATCAAACACCTAGCATACAATAACTATATTGCTACAAAAATACAACTAAATCAATGGCAACTATCCAAATTACCAACACAACAACACAATGAATAAATGAGCAAGATAAGAGATATACTTGACCCAAGGATATAGCAAATCAAGCACTTCAACCCAACAAGCAAGATATATCCAACTCTACCTAACCAAGATAATTGGTGAAGCACACAATCACTTATTTCTCTTCTAAAAACACTAATTTAGTGAAGCACATAAATTAGCTCTCTTGATAATAGCTACCAATAATGAAGCACTACTAGTATAACCAAATCAAGGAATTAAACAAAGAGAGGCTAGGACAAACCCAAGGATGAGAAGCTCAACCAAGGTATTTGCACTTGAATGTTGTGGATTTAGGTACACTAAATCTTGTGCTACTATAATGAATGAACTAACGATTACGTATTAGAACAATCAATTAGCAATTGAAGATACGAGAAGAGTAAGGTGAAGCAACTTACAATCTCCAAGCAAAATCATAAGCAATACATCACAAGCATTCAAGATAGAGTGAAAATAAACCTTACTTAAATGAAATGGGTTTTGTACAAGAAATCCTCCTTGAGCCAAATAAATGGAGTTAGTTACTCATAATCAATGCTAGATTACAAGTAATTAATGTCTCCTCTCTAATTCCTACTAACCCTAATTGTGTTCTTGAAGAGGCAAAAAAGAAGATAAAGAAGTTAGATGTTAGAAGTTATGATATGCTCATTTAATACTCAGCAGCTCCGTACGGCCTGCTGTACGGCCGTACAGCTGCCCGTACGAAAATTCTGCTCCTTTGAACGGCCTGTTGAACGGCCGTACAGCTGCCCGTACGAGATAAAATCTTCAATATAATGCATTAAACACCTCCCGACATTGCGAGCATGCATCTTCTAACTATCCTCTTGAATTTCTTCGCCTTCCAAGCCCAAAATAAGCCATCTTTTCAACAATTAAGCACGAGATACTGAAAGATGAAAAACATAACAAATATTAATAAAACAACATTTGAAACTAACAAAAATGCAGAAGAATAAAATACAAAACGTGTATAAAATACACGTTATCAAATCTTCCCCCACTTAAACTTTGCTAGTCCCGAGCAAACTAAAATTAACATAACCATATACTCCTAACTAGTACCACTTCCGTAGGTGATCACGGTTGCATTTGGCATATGCAACAAGCCCTTGGAACCCCTAGGTAGCCCTAGTGGACGAGTGAGGTCTCGTGAGGGTTTATAGATGATGTACCCACAAAATCACAAAAATCACCAACAAACAAAAAACTAACAATACCTACTAATTAAACTAACTACTACACTCACATATCCGAGTCGTCTACTTGTAACTAAAATCAAGCAAATAGAGTTATTCACCTTGTCATCCACTATAACGAGCTAACAACCAATTCAAGAATCAAGATAACACACCTTGTGCAAAATGAACCATGACATTAAAGATAGAATGATTGCACTTCAATCGTGAACACTAGACAAGATTATCACAAAGCATACATGGCTTCGCATTAAGAAGATGAAATTGTATGGTGAAAAATCTCACATCTCTCAATTATGCATCACACAAGTATAGGCTAGAGATTTCACTCAACTCCAAGTCTAAATGCATGCGCTCTACTTGACCTTGCATGTTCACCTAAATTCCGAATTGCACCAAAAACAAGGAATTCATAAAATGGGTTGTAATAAGGCTTGGGTGAAGGCGTGAAAATTTAAGTTCAAGGAAGGTGTAAAAGTCTCGCTAGTTGAGTCAAAATGACGCTTGCTCGCTTCATCCACCAAATTCTCAAACAAAAGAATGTCTTCACTCATTTACAATTACAAAACACAACCACATTTACCAAGAAAATTGAATCAAAATAATGTACAAAGATTTATTGCTTTTTCTTTTTCCCTTTTTTTTTACATCCCCTTTATTATTTTTTTTAGCAAAGGGAATGCATAACATAAATAAATACTACAAAGAGCTTTGAACCACATCTAGATATACACATCAAACTAGTTCCCACTTACAATAATTAGAATCCTTCCTCTTCACAACTTCTCCAAATTCACATGCTCATCAATCAATTCTTTCCAAGACTCAACTAGCTCAACTAGGTCGAGAGTGAAGTATTTGGCTATGACTCATGTATAAAAGGGAAAGTGTCGAAGAAAAATATGGATATAAGCTTCAAAGGGGGTAACTAGGGATTATTTTCATGGTTCACAAGCTAAAAAGGTCAAAAAGGTTATCCTAAATAGAATTTCCTTATTATGGTGCATCCATGAATGAAGGTTTAATGCAAGCCCTAGAGCTACAAACACACATAAAGAGGGAGCAACACACAAGCAAAAAGAATCATCGTTCAAGGCCTCACAAGGTTTACGTTGTAATAACATCTTCTCGATTTGATTCCATGTATGCTAAGAGATAATCGTCATGCTCACAATTTAATTACAAACATCTAGACTTTTCATGCCATTTTAAGAGTGTGTGTGTAAAAGAGGTGCATCAATCTTATAGATTCACATCAAATTGATAATGCTAGACACGTAATAGGAGAAAACAAGGCTACAAGCTCACAATGTCATAAATTTTACAAACAAGTAAACAAGCTTATGACTAAACTTATTTCCCAATTGCAAACAAAACGGACATCAAATGAAACAAAAAAGATTACTAATACTAGCTACGCATATTATACAAGGATGAACATAAACAATCCTTCCCCCACTTAAAACATGGCATGTCCTCATGCATGACAAATAAAACGAAGTAGAGATATGAGTGAAAGAGAACTCCCCTAAAAATAAATAACAAGGACCGGGAGCACCACTCATATTTGCTAAAATCCAACTCCGTCTTTGCACGTCAAGAATTGAATAAATGTCACCCATCACAATCATCCCAACGAAAATAACCAACAAGCAAAATCCACACCTACAAAGGCCTGCAATACACTAATTAAGGAAATAGAAATAAAATAAAAAAAATATTTGTTTTTGTTTTTTTTTAAAAAAAATAAATAAATAAACTAAAATTAAATAACTAACCAATTAATAATAAAATAAAAAAAATAAAAATAAAAATCAAATCTTAGTTAAAACTAAAATAATAATAAAAGCAAAAATCAAATTTTAAAAACTAAAACTAAAATAAAATAACTAAGTAATAAATATAAAATAAAAAAAAATAAAAAAAATCAAATTTTAAAACTAAAATAATAATAAAATCAAAAATCAAATTTAAAACTAAAACTAACACTAAAATAATTACTTAGTTTTAGAAAATTAAAAACTAAAATCAAAATTAAAAAGAATTAAATTTTGGTTTTTTTGATTTTTTTAATTTTTAATTTTTAATTTTTTTTTAAAAAAAGAAAAGATAAAATAAAATAAAATAAAATAAATCACTAACCAATTAAAAATAAATCAAAAATCAAAATAAATTAAATTTAAATTCATTTCTGAATTTATAAAAAAAAATTATTTTAGAAAATTAAAAAATTAAAATCAAAATTAAAATGAAAGAAGTAGTGAATAAAAGTAAATAAAACAAAATAAAATAAAACAAAACAAAAAGAATTAACTAATTAATAATAAAATCAAAAATTAAAATAAAGTAAATTTAAATTGATTTCTGAATTTATAAAAAAAAATTAAGTTTAGAAAATTAAAATTGAAAATAAAAGTAAAAATTAAAAAAAAAGAATAAAAAGAAATAAAACAAAGAAAACAAAAAAACAAAAATACAAAAAATACAACAAAAAAAAACTAAACTAAACTAAAAAAAAAAAAAAAACGGGAACGGGGGGGCTGTGTTATGTGAAAGTGAGAGGTACGAGGGAGTGGGGGGAGGGGGGGACAGGGCGCGTGGGAAGTGGAAATAAGAGGGGAGGAACAGGAAAGGTTTTGTTTTTGTCTCTTCAAAAAAAAATTGTAGTTGCACGGTTAGTACAGCAAGTGGGTAGGGGCTGAAAATTTTCACTCATTTTGAACTACAACTTGGACAGAAGCTGAGAAAATTTGCACGGTCTGCTGCACGGCTTGCTGCACGGTCTGCAGCCCGTACGATAGCCCGTACAGCCCCAAAATTTCACTAAAAATATTTTTTTTTCCTTTTTTTTTATAGAAAATTCACACAAATCCTTGAATGCTTGAATAAAATATTAATCCCTGAAAACATGAAACAAACACATCAAGGTACAAGTGGAACAAATTTAAAAATTATAAAAACTATAATTAACGATACTAAATATTATTGAGCGGGACATTATTATTACATTTTTTTTTTGAAAATCTATTATAAAATTCATTAATCACACCACAAAAATACATAATTTTTTTTTGGTTATTTTCTTAGAATTAAAATAGATGAAAAATGGAATCCCCACTCACTAATATTTAGATCAATCCTCAAATCCACAATATGAATAACACCCTACATAAATGCAAGAAATTTAACACACGCATAAAAAAAATATATAAATACAAGCGTACCTTGGGTTGCCTCCCAAAAAGCGCTTTGTTTATTGTCGTTGGCTCGACTTATCTATACAAGTGTTATAACTAATGAGGTGAAAAAGCAAATAAATGCACATACCTACGAATCAATAATAAGAACAAGGTGTGCAAATATACTACCTTTGATCCATAAAAATATAAAAATATTTTTAGGATCTTCACATCTTCAAGAGACCTTGAAAAAGAAAAGTAGTTAGAAAAATTGTCAGAATAATCATTATAACTACGACTCAAAAATTGTTCCCAAATTGGATCCTTATATACCGAAACAAAAAATTCAACCTCATCAATCTTAAGCTCAAATTCCTTCTCAATTTTAATTGGACATTCATCAATTTTTATCTCATCTACCAATTCATTAAGCACAAAAGTATTTTCTAAATTTGGTAGATCCTCAACTACATCCAATTTATCATTGTCAAGCTTAGGGCAATCGTCAACTAAACAAGCAAATTCATCATGCATAACATTTTCATCAATTACAAAACAAGAATCGTGATTAGTAGGAGGATTGACCTCCTCTAATCGACTCACGGTTTCGGCTAGTTGACTCATTTGCTTTTCCAAGTTGGATATGCTTTGAGAAGTGATGTTTTCCAAGTTGGATATACTTTGAAAAGTGGCGTTTTGAAATTGGAGGTTGTTTGCCGCCATTTGTTTCATCATTTCTTCAAGTGATGACAATGTAGATGAAGACCCTTGATGGTCTTGGGAATTATATTGCGGATCATAGCATCGATTTTTAAAAGCAAGTTAGAGGTTGTTTGCCGCCATTTGGTTTATCATCTCCTCTAATGATGATAAGGAAGATGAAGAAGACCCTTGATGGTCTTGGAAATTATATTGCGGATCATAACATTGATTTTCACAAGCATATGAATAATCGATGCTAGGAGGGTAAGGAACATAGCATGAGTTTGTAGAATATAAAGAATTCACCTGATACGCATTAAAATTCTGAAAAGAATTAAAATCTTGATATCGTTCTTGATCATAGGCGAAATCTTGAGCGTTATTCCAACCAAAATAATTCTCCATTGTCTCCTGAAAGGGTTAGTTGTCTATCTCCAATAAACATGAAGACACACCAATAACAAAATTGAAAGAAAGAAAAAAACTATATACAAAGATAAAATCTAAACTATAAGAAACAATTAACTCAAAATTAACATTGTTGCCTTCCCCGGCAGCGGCGCCAATTTGAAGGTAGTGTTTTTCGAAGTTCGTTCACAGGGAAGGACTATCAATATCGATTTCGAGTATATTATCTCTTACAATCTAGAAGTGTGAACAAGGGGGGGGTTTTGATTTGGTTGAGGTGTTTTATCAAACACCTAGCATACAATAACTATATTGCTACAAAAATACAACTAAATCAATGGCAACTATCCAAATTACCAACACAACAACACAATGAATAAATGAGCAAGATAAGAGATATACTTGACCCAAGGATATAGCAAATCAAGCACTTCAACCCAACAAGCAAGATATATCCAACTCTACCTAACCAAGATAATTGGTGAAGCACACAATCACTTATTTCTCTTCTAAAAACACTAATTTAGTGAAGCACATAAATTAGCTCTCTTGATAATAGCTACCAATAATGAAGCACTACTAGTATAACCAAATCAAGGAATTAAACAAAGAGAGGCTAGGACAAACCCAAGGATGAGAAGCTCAACCAAGGTATTTGCACTTGAATGTTGTGGATTTAGGTACACTAAATCTTGTGCTACTATAATGAATGAACTAACGATTACGTATTAGAACAATCAATTAGCAATTGAAGATACGAGAAGAGTAAGGTGAAGCAACTTACAATCTCCAAGCAAAATCATAAGCAATACATCACAAGCATTCAAGATAGAGTGAAAATAAACCTTACTTAAATGAAATGGGTTTTGTACAAGAAATCCTCCTTGAGCCAAATAAATGGAGTTAGTTACTCATAATCAATGCTAGATTACAAGTAATTAATGTCTCCTCTCTAATTCCTACTAACCCTAATTGTGTTCTTGAAGAGGCAAAAAAGAAGATAAAGAAGTTAGATGTTAGAAGTTATGATATGCTCATTTAATACTCAGCAGCTCTGTACGGCCTGCTGTACGGCCGTACAGCTGCCCGTACGAAAATTCTGCTCCTTTGAACGGCCTGTTGAACGGTCGTACAGCTGCCCGTACGAGATAAAATCTTCAATATAATGCATTAAACACCTCCCGACATTGCGAGCATGCATCTTCTAACTATCCTCTTGAATTTCTTCGCCTTCCAAGCCCAAAATAAGCCATCTTTTCAACAATTAAGCACGAGACACTGAAAGATGAAAAACATAACAAATATTAATAAAACAACATTTGAAACTAACAAAAATGCAGAAGAATAAAATACAAAACGTGTATAAAATACACGTTATCATTATGCAGCTAATATACGTAATTGATTACGTATATTATCTGCCTAATTTCTTTCACCTGCCAACCTTTCAAACTTCACCGAACTTTTCAATTTCAAAGTTTGATTTTTAATTCATGTGGGCCCACATGTTTCTTACGTTATGAATAGTACTTTTGGGTACTATTCACATGAATAGTAACTTCGGTTACTATTCACATGAATAGTAACTTCGGTTCCGGTGAATAGTAATTCCGGTGTGAATAGTGATTCCGATTACTATTCATTTTCCTCTTATTTTTGACATCCTTAAATATTCAGCTTCTGAAATGGAGGATATCAACACTGCTCTCAATCATACCTCTTTAACAGTTTTTCTGAGTTAGATACCTTGATTCCTTTGTGAAAATGTTGACGCCTAGTGCAACTGGTCTGGTTCACAGACGATTAACATTCACTCGTTGTCTTCGTATCATGTCTTTAAGAATACTGCCAAGAATTGTGCAACCATAAAAACTTTATCACTGGAATCTTTTGGCCCTTCAACTGAATCATCTGTACATCTTATTTTGTCACTGAGGCTTGATCATTTTAATGAACTTCTTTCAGCGACTTGATCCTTGTTGGTGCCTGTTCTTCAAATTTCACGATCCTTGTATAGAGTTTATTATTTATCTTTTATCCTAGTTGAGTTATATATGTCCTCTATTACATATTACATTTTTATGCTTTACAATCCCCCCTATTTGATTGTCAGGGTTTGACAAACAAATTCCTAGAGGATAACTCAACTGATACAACAAAAAATAAAATACAAAGATAAATAATATAAAAGTACATTCTGGATCATATATACATTTTCCAGATTTCCAAGTGCAAGACAATTGTTCCTCTAGACTGAACATATCTTCAAGTTTTTGCATTGCTTTCTTTTCACATAGCACGAATACTTCCATTTAGTTTTTCCTTTCCCACGAAAAAGTTAATTCCGTGTCAACAACCTTTTCCTTGCCTTTATTACGCCTAGTAGCTTCTTGGTCATCCACCTTCTCCCCCTCAGTTGGGTTATCCGATGCCGCCACGGAGCCTTCATTCGCCGGTTCTTGGCACTTGATGACAAAGAAGGAGACTTATAGCATGGGTTGAACGAAGAAAGGCGGTATCTCGACTGTAAAGAGAGGAGAAGGCCCGTACAAAAGGGCTTCACCCGCTCGGAAGATCGTTACCAAACGGACACTCTTTTTCACATACACCGGGAGAAAGGATTACGATAGCAAGCCCCCCCGGCCGGCTGAGGGTGTTGAGGATTTGGTTGTACAACCTCCAAGATAGTAGGATGTGGAGTTGGTAATTTAGACGAAGCTGTCTTCACCAAGGAATTAATTGCATGACTAAACTGGGCTGCCATGGAACTTAATTGAACCTGGAATGCATCATGTTGAATAAGTTGCAAATTTTTGATTTCTGCAATGGACTTACAGATATTTGGCAACTCTTTCTCCAATTTTTGGACCCTTGTAAGGAGTCTGCTGTATTCCTTTCTGGTTATAGGTGCATGTGGTTGAGTAGGTTGCTCACTCGTATGTTCTGCAGGTGTTTCACTCAACACTCTATATTCACTCGGTTTAGTGGTTTGGGTGACACTTACATGTTCTGTTCGTGTTTCCCTCAACTCTCCTCCAGAGCTTCCACCGATATGTGTACCTGCAAATGAAATCATCCTAGCCCCTTTTTCAGAGGTCACGGATGGTGCAATGAAAGTTCGTGAGCTTCCATCCTCGCGTGAAGCGAGTTACCGACCACTGGTAAATAGTGGTAAATCTCGAAAGAGATCCAGAGATTTTTCCTCTGGGAGGTTAAACTTGAATCGATTAAATGGCACAAAACCCAAGTTTCCCTCGTATGTATATGAAGGCACTTGGTTCATAAAAGAACCACCTACCGATGGATCTTTCCATAAAATGGAAGATTCACCAGCAGTTATTGAGGTAGGTAATTCCACCTCGGATGCCTGTGAAGGCATTTAATCTTTAGAAAGATCATCAACCACTCTTATGTTCCGTGAAATGGAACTCAAGATAGTTGCTCCCGTCAATTCATCCTTATTTACATTTTCACTCATTTGACAAGGAAGAATTGTTTCCCTAACAGTTACAGTTACCTCAGGTTCATTTGGTTTACTTCGTTTAGAATGAGGTAGAGCTGCTGATGTAACTAACTCCTTATGTGGTGCTGCTGAGGCACTATCTCCCTCAAAAGTGTTGATGGTTGGTCGTTTAAGTGACAATTGAGGTGTAGGAGTTTGTTGTGTTTTTGTTTGCATTTGTAAAATGGGCTCTTCGACCTGTGTTAGAGTCGGTGGGATTTCCTGCTCTTGGTCGGGTAAGATGGCCACTGGGGGCTGTAGAAACTGTATTTCCTGTGACACAACAGGGAATACAAGGGTTGAAATAGCAGGGATTGAAATATTACCTTGTCGTATACCTGCTCTCACTGGTCTTGGTAACAACGGAAGTGGGACAGTCTTTAGATATTCAGTTAGGACTGTAGGCACATCCGTATATTTCTTTTTGCTCATGTAATTAATTACATTCGTCTTTATGGAAGAACATTCCACCTTTTGACCATTTTCCAAGCGTACCCTGTCTTCATCATTCAAAAAATCATTTAATATTAGCTGTAGAAACCTTGGATATAGACATTTGACATTTTGAGTCCGAACATCTCTTGTTCCTAAGTGTTTCATCTTTAAAATGATTTGACCAAGCACTATTTTTCCAAAATTAATCCTCAAATTATTGGCGACCGCATACCCTATTTTTTGGATATATTCAGGTATTCGATCTTGATTTGTTCTATCTGAGGAAAAAACATGGTTAAGAGTGTGAAAGAAGAAACTCCAATACTGGGTTAGAAACGTTCTATAAAGATTACAAGTATTGAAATTGCCATCTTGGTACCTTATAAAACGAAAGAACATTTCAATCTGTTCAGGTGTAGGATCAGAAACGAGATTTTCCATAGGAAAATGAAGAATTCGATTAACATCTCGTTCAGTGACCCTAATCGACCTACCAAATAGTCGATATGTGAATGTACACCCGTCCTGTCCAGAAGTGTTAACCGCACTGCAATATAGTTCACGCAATGCATCATGGTTAAGCTGCACTGGTGTAACTAAAGCATATCGAATTAATGAATGTTCATTCAAAAATTGTGTCCAAGCCCGAAATTGCTCATCCTGAATGGTTTCGATTTGCTGAATGGAAATAGGATTAACTTTAGCAATTAAAAAGCTTCCCTGCAATGCCATTTTCAAAACTTCGAGGAAATTTAAAAACAAGGGTTAGTTTTTATAAAGGATGATGTATAAATCAAGAATATAAAATCCAATCTAAAAACCACCAGCTAGATTGAGAGATCTTTCCGATCAAAGCTCGAAATATTCAGCAATCGTGTGTATATGCTCTGTATATCTGAAAAATGATGATGTTAAACACAAACAAAAACTCATCATTTATAAGGTTTCAAGGTTTAGTAGGTTAGGTGTAATAGTGATAGGTTATGTTTGAAAAACAACACCGCTCAATAATTTCTCACCTAACAACCTAATTCGTCGAAAAAACATCTTATCACCGAAACCTGTCGGCCGAAAAAACATCTTATCACCGAAACCTATCAGTCTATACACATATACACATATTTATTACTTCTAATTATTATGGATTTAAAAATAATCACGCTGTAAATCAAGAATTAATCCACAATAATCAGATAAACTCACAATTAAATAGATATAAAATTAACAAAATATCATTAATTGATATATGTCAATAAAATATTTATTTAATTATGCTACAGTGATATCTCCAGAATAATCATGCAGATAATCAAATAAAACAAAAAAAATCCAGAGAATGAAATTCACTGGCTGCAATTAATTGAACAGACATTTTAAAAAATCATGTGAAATTTAACATACCAAGCTCACTTACCAACCTTGAAAAGGTTGCTTCATCCAAAGCTTTAGTAAAAATGTCTGCCAACTGTTTTTCACTAGGAACAAAGTGCAGTTCCACAGTGCCTTCCATCACATGCTCCCTGATGAAATGGTATCTGATGTCTATGTGTTTGGTTCTAGAATGCTGCACTGGATTCTGTGATATTGCAATTGCACTAGTGTTGTCACAGAAAATTGGGATCCTTTTAACTTTAACTCCATAGTCAAGTAGTTGATTTCTCATCCATAGAATCTGTGCACAACAACTCCCAGCTGCTATGTATTCAGCCTCTGCAGTTGAGGTAGATACTGAGTTCTACTTTTTACTGAACCATGAGACCAGCTTGTTTCCCAAGAATTGACAGGTTCCTGTGGTACTTTTTCTATCCATTTTGCAACCTGCATAATCTGAATCTGAGTAACCAATTAGATCAAAACCAGAATCTCTAGGGTACCAAATGCCGAGTTTTGGTGTTCCTTTGAGATATCTGAAAATCCTTTTAATAGCTACTAAGTGAGATTCCTTCGGATCAGCTTGAAATCTAGCACATAAACATGTAGCAAACATAATATCAGGTCTACTAGCTGTTAAGTATAAAAGAGATCCAACCATGCCCCTATAGCTTGTCATGTCCACCTTCTTTTCCTTAGTATTCAATTCAAGCTTAGTGGCAGTGGCCATGGGTGTTTTTGCAGAAGAACAATCTGCTAAATCAAACCTTTTTAAAAGATCATAAATGTATTTTGTTTGACTTATAAAAATTCCCTCATTCACTTGTTTAACATGTAAACCAAGAAAATAAGTTAATTCACCCATCATACTCATTTCATATTTACTTTGCATGAGTTTAGCAAACCTCTTGCAAAGTTTCTCATCTGTAGACCCAAATATTATATCATCTACATAAATTTGGACAAGTATCATAGAGCCATTGACATTTCTATAAAAGAGAGTTTTATCAATAGTACCTCGAATGAAGTGATTCTCTATAAGAAACTGTGAGAGTGTGTCATACCAGGCTCTAGGTGCTTGCTTCAGGCCATAAAGTGCTTTGAGTAGAAAGAACATATATTCTGGAAAGTCTGGATCTTCAAAACCAGGTGGTTGACTAACATACACCTCCTCCTCCAGAATACCATTCAAAAATGCACTCTTGACATCCATTTGATAGACTTTGAAATTGGCATGCGCTGCATAGGCCAGGAAGATCCTTATTGCTTCTAACCTTGCTACTAGTGCAAAGGTTTCTTCAAAATCAATTCCTTCCTCTTGACAGTAGCCTTTAGCAACTAATCTAGCTTTATTCCTTGTGACTATGCCATTCTCATCCATCTTGTTCTTGAATACCCACTTAGTGCCAATCACTGATTTGTCTTTAGGTTTGGGTACAAGTTTCCATACTTCATTTCTCTCAAACTGGTTTAACTCTTCTTGCATTGCTAAAACCCAGTCTGGATCCAGAAGAGCTTGTTCAACTCTCTTAGGTTCTTCTTTGGATAGAAAACTACTGTATAAGCATTCTTCTTGACTTGCTCTTCTGGTTTGGACCTTTGCATTAGGATCTCCAACGATAAGCTCAAATGGATGATCCCTGGTCCATTTTCTCTGTGGTGGTAAGTTTGACCTTGATGAAGGGGCTTCATTTTCTCTGTGTTGATCATTGTGACTTATTGTTGAGTTTTGACTGTGAGAAACTCCCCCTGAGTGTATGGCCCTCGAGATTGATGGATTTCTTGTAGATTCATCAATAGATGCTTCTCTTTGATTTTCTACAGAAGCTTCAATTTGATTTCCAACTGATGGTGTAATTTGCTCTTCAACAGATGGTTCATTCTACACTTCAACTGATAATCCTTGTCTGTTTCTCACACCATTAGATCTCCATTCTTCATCATCATCTTCACTTTTTTCACCACTTCTCTCATTCTCGAATGAGAGAGACTCATGAAAACCTTCATCTACTAGACCAGATATTTTCTTGTCATCAAAGACAACATGTATGGACTCCATTACAATGTTTAGTCTTAGGTTGTAGACTCTGTAGGATTTTCCAGCTGAGTATCCAACAAAGATAGCTTCATCTGCTTTTGAATCAAATTTTCCAAGATGCTCACCATGATTTTTCAGTACAAAGTATTTGCATCCAAAGACATGCAGAAAGTTGATTGTTGGTTTCTTGCCTTTGAAAAGTTGATAAGGTGTCATGCCTTTTGCTTGATTGACCAAAGAAATATTCTGAGTGTAGCATGCAGTGTTTACAGCTTCTGCCTAGAAGTATGTTGGTAGCTTTGATTCTTCAAGCATTGTCCTTGCAGCTTCAATTAGAGTTTTGTTCTTTCTTTCTACTACACCATTCTGTTGAGGAGTTCTTGGTGCAGAGAATTCTTGGATAATTCCTTCTTCTTCACAAAACTCTCTTATTACAGAATTCTTGAACTCAGTTCCATTGTCACTTCTGATTCTCCTTACTTTGAGTAAAGGATTGTTGTTGACTATCCTGATGTGATTTAAAATGACTTCACCTGCTTCATCCTTAGAGTGCAGAAAGAATGTCCAAGAGAATTTTGAGAAATCATCAATAATCACAAGACAGTATTTCTTATTTGAGATTGACAACACATTGACTGGTCCAAAGAGATCCATGTGGAGTAGTTGCAAGGGTTGATCAACTGATGACATTGACTTTGATTTGAAAGAGGCCTTCTTCTGCTTCCCTTTCTGGCATGCATCACACAATCTATCCTTGGAGTAATCCAATTTTGGAATACCTCTAACCAAATCCTTCTTTACCAACTCATTCATTGCTTTAAAACTCAAGTGTGACAGTCTTTTGTGCCAAAGCCAACCTTCATCTACACTTGCCTTGATGAGAAGACATGTAGTCATGTTTGCATTTGTTGAATTGAAGTCAGCAATGTACAAATTTCCTCTTCTATCTCCTGTCAACACTACCTTGTTGTCACTTTTCTTGAAAATGACACAAGCTTCAGATGTGAACCAGACGTTCTGGCCTTTATCACACAATTGACTGACACTTAGCAAGTTATGCTTAAGTCCATCAACCAGTGCTACTTCTTCAATGACAACATTCCCTTGTGAAATCAAGCCATATCCTCTAGTATATCCTTTGCTGTTGTCTCCAAAGGTAATGCTAGGGCCAGCTTTCTCCTCAAACTTAGTGAGCAGGGTAGAATCTCCAGTCATATGCCTAGAGCAGCCACTGTCCAGATACCAAAGATTCTTTCTGTTTCCCTGCACACATCAACACAAAATCAAGTTGATTTTGGTACCCAAGTTTGCTTGGGTCCTGCCCTGTTAGCCTTTTTCTTATTTTTCAAGCCCTTACTACCCAGGGGTTCTGATTGAGTTAAATCAACCTTAACTCTTGGTGTAGGTTTCTGAAAAATAGGTTGTTTCACTTGCTCACATGCATTAAAACTAGATGTATAATTTGGCATAGTCTGTGCAAACATGTTATTCATCATCCATGGCATCTGTGGCATATTGTAGTATGGATTATACATGAATGGCATGTTAGCATATTGACTAGATGCATGAGCAGAGGGAGCATACATATTTGGCATAACATTCACAGCAGGCATAGGCATAGGCATATAAGGCACAGAAGCATTCTTAACAGATTTACAGTTGGTAGATAAATGATTAACACTTCCACACTTTACACATTTTTTCCTAGGAGCATTTTTATCAGGTGTGTAATTGTTGTGTTTGTTAATCCCTACCTTACCATTTCTATTCTTTTTCTTGTCCTTAACACCTGACTTAACATTTTCTAGCTTGTCCTTCAATTGCTTGTGGGACAAGTTGCCTATGTTTATTTGTTCAACAGATTTGGTTTTGCTGCACTCTCCAACTACAAAGTTTTTGTTGACAGGTCCATATTGGTTATTTAATTTAGTTAAAGTTGCTTTGCTAACAGGCTTAGGTCTCAAAGAACATTCTTTTTCGACTAAATCACTATCTGAAGCAACTTCCCTATCAACATCTAACTTAGCTTCTGCTAATTTGTGAAAAGAATCAATTCCTTGTTTACTATACATTTCTTCAGTTTTAGCCTTTGATCCCTTCCACTTAGCAATTAAGTCTTGTTCCTCTTTTAACTGTTTTATTAAACACTATTCTCTTTTCAGAGCCTCAAGTAACTCATTCTTAGTATCCTGACAATCTCTTTTCATTGTTTCAAAATCAATTAGTTGAGTTTCTAACAGAGTATTCCTATCACCTATCTTAGCATTAAGATATTTAATCTTTTTGTTCTCTTTGTTAAGTGATTTTAATGTGACATGCATGTTGTACAATTCATTAGACATTTCATCAACAATATTGGCACATTCATCTTTGGAAAGCTCAGTTATATTTGTAGAGTATACCTGGTTGCTTGCTGAACTAGCCTCTTCATCAGTTTCGTTTGCCATGAGTGCAAGATTGACAAACTCTTCTTCTGCATCTGAGTCACCTCCAGCTGCCCAATCATCATCTCTTGATACGAATGCTCTCTCCTTTAGCTTGAGAAGGTCAAAGTATTTCTTTTTATAATCGACAGTCTCAAACTGTTTCTTTTCATTCTCAAATTTGGATTTTCTGCATTCATTGGCAAAGTGGCCAGCAATTCCACAGTTATAGCATTTGAACTTTGATCTTTCAACCACATCCTTGTTTGGTTGATAGCTTTTCTTGAATTGCCCGGCTCCTGCTGAATTCTTCTTGAATCTTAGCTTCGAAAATCTTTTTGATAGAAATGCCAAATATTCATCTAGATCTTCAGCTTCATCCTCACTTAATGCATCAGGTTCTTCAATCATCTTGTTTTTACCTTGGCTAATTGCAGCTCCACCTTCCCAAGTTCTTTGACTTGGTGTGGCTTCTCTATTCTTCATCTTCTCTCCATCTTGGTTTGT
The DNA here is from genome assembly GCA_036435485.1 of Saposhnikovia divaricata. Taxonomy (NCBI): domain Eukaryota; kingdom Viridiplantae; phylum Streptophyta; class Magnoliopsida; order Apiales; family Apiaceae; genus Saposhnikovia; species Saposhnikovia divaricata. Next base: position 23,678,277 of record JAZHRN010000131.1, read on the forward strand.
TGGAATATTGGCAACCAAAGCTATATTTCCACCTTTCTTCTGGATTTTCTCAATTTCTTCATCTTGTTTCAACTCGAGCTCATAGGTCTTTAAAATTCCATACAGTCTCTCAAGTGTAAAATCTTTGTAGTCTTGAGAGTTTCTCAACGAGACTGTAACTGGCTTCCATTCCTTAGGAAGAGATCTCAGAAATTTTAAGTTGGAGTCTTTGACTTCATATGTTCGCCCGTACAACTTCAGGCCATTCAGTAGTTTCTGAAATCTACTGAATATATCTGTTAAATTTTCTCCAGAATTATGATGGAAGTGTTCATACTGTTGTATGAGGAGTTGCATCTTGTTCTCTCTGACTTGTTCAGTTCCTTCACAGAGTGTTCGAATAGTGTCCCACACTTGCTTGGCAGTGGTGCAGTTGATGACATTGTCGAACATGTCTTGATCAATACCATTGAACAGTATATTCATGGTCTTTTTATCCTTCTGGACTTCCTCTTTGTCTCCATCTGTGAATTCTGCAGATAATTTGGGAATAGGCCTTCCAGTAACTCCAGTTCCTGCTGCTTCTCCAACTGCAGTGTTGGCCTTCATAGGAATATGAGGACCTCTTTCTATACAGTTTACATAACCTTCATCTATAGATAAGAGATGTAAATGCATCTTTACTTTCCAGTGAAAGTAATTATCTTTGTCAAGAACTGGTATTCTCACGCCTGAATCCTTCATTCCCATGGTGGTGATCTTTAGACTTCTTGTATGCTAGAAGATTGCTCTGATACCAATTGTTAGGTCCCAAAGTATCGTAGAAGGGGGGGGGGTTGAATACGATACTATAAAAATTAAAAATATTTCCGAGAATATATCTTTATTGATAATAAACTCGAAGGGGTGTTACAACTTCTAATCCAATGGATTAGCTTCAAAATTAGAACACTCCTAAGGATAGTTTAGGCACGAGGACCTTCTACCCGACACTGCCTGAAAGTGGGCTAAGCCGACTTTCCTACTAGACGGACTATCTAGCAGCTTACACAGAAAATATATGAGAGAGAAGAGAGAGTTGTGTGTTTAGGTGTATTTTGAAATGAAATACAACAGGCCTATTTATAGATTTTAGAAAGTTACTATGCAGCTAATATACGTAATTGATTACGTATATTATCTGCCTAATTTCTTTCACCTGCCAACCTTTCAAACTTCACCGAACTTTTCAATTTCAAAGTTTGATTTTTAATTCATGTGGACCCCACATGTTTCTTACTTTATGAATAGTACTTTTGGGCACTATTCACATGAATAGTAACTTCGGTTACTATTCACATGAATAGTAACTTCGGTTATTATTCACCCGGTGTGAATAGTGATTCCGGTGAATAGTAATTCCGGTGTGAATAGTGATTCCGATTACTATTCATTTCCTCTTATTTTTGACATCCTTAAATATTCAGCTTCTGAAATGGAGGATATCAACACTGCTCTCAATCATACCTCTTTAACAGTTTTTCTGAGTTAGATACCTTGATTCCTTTGTGAAAATGTTGACGCCTAGTGCAACTGGTCTGGTTCACAGACGACTAACATTCACTCGTGGTCTTCGTATCATGTCTTTAAGAATACTGCCAAGAATTGTGCAACCATAAAAACTTTATCACTGGAATCTTTTGGCCCTTCAACTGAATCATCTGTACATCTTATTTTGTCACTGAGGCTTGATCATTTTAATGAACTTCTTTCAGCGACTTGATCCTTGTTGGTGTCTGTTCTTCAAATTTCACGATCCCTGTATAGAGTTTATTATTTATCTTTTATCCTAGTTGAGTTATATATGTCCTCTATTACATATTACATTTTTATGCTTTACAGTTTATGATGTTTCAATTACTATCGTCGTTTTTTGCAGCGACTGAAGAACAGGTAGGCAAATTAAATTCCAGAAGAAGAATCAATACTTTACCAAGCCGTACATCTTCACATCCTTTCTCTGATATAACAAACAAAGATTGTAAGATACAATTTTATCCTACATATACTGAATGGTGGTATCCATTATAAAAAATGTATTTGTTAAAGTTTATACCATTTATTACAGATGTACCCCGACATAAAAATACTTTCAATGAATCTTTGAGCCAGATATCATGTATCCAACAAAATACGACGCAGATGCATCCCCCTGGAGGAATTCATTTGTCCTCAAACCAAATGAATTTGAGTGTTATAACTGACATGACACATACCAAGCGTATATTTGAATAATTGCAATTGGTTTTGATGTTATCTCAATTAAACATTGTATCTTAATCCTATTCTGTCAAATATTTTCACGCTTTTTGTAGATAATGAAACAGAGACATCAAGAATGCATGGACATAGAACAACTTCACAAATATCTGGTGAACTTAAACATATATCAACGTCAAACGTTCCGCATTTTACAAGAAGGCCCGGGAAGGAAATTGTATCCAAAAGAAACACCAATGATTTGTATATGAATATGAATATACATGGTATTTATTACTGATTACTCCATATAGCTGCATTTCAGATCTTTTGATATGTTTTATTCTATAAATACCATTGACACGTTATGTTTATATGCATAATTTCAGGAACTACAAAAATACATCAAGGTGGAAGTCATAATATGTCAAGATATAAAATAGAGTTGTCTTCCGACTATCATCCTGAATCATATTATTCAAGAGAATATGATTTTGAGAATTATGGTATATGCATCTATCATACTCCTGTGCTGAATTCTATGAAATAATATGTACTTGATTCTAATCAAGTTGTCTCAAATTTAGATGGAATCCCTCTTACAAACCCAATTGTTGATAGCGATTTTGATGATGATTTCCATTATTTGTACTGGCCTGACTCTGATTTTGGATCTGATTCGGAATCAGACTTTACGAATGAAATAAATAAAAGTTACGGAGATGCTTCAACATCCAAACAATTTTCCCAGTTTATAAGAGAGCCACCAGTTTCATCTTATTTTGGTATGTCATTTCAATGTTATATTAGTGGTACAATTTTGTTATTTTATCAAATCAATAACTGCAATATTCTTATTCCAGAAAAAGACCTGTTTGATATTCCAAATGCTGAGTCTGAAGGCGATGATTTCAGTAGTGAAGGACATTCTGATGGTATATTTTCTGGAGATTCTGATAATGGTAGTCATTCTGATAATGATTTTGAAGATGAGGAATTCTAGAATGATTCTGATAATAATTTTTAAGATGACAAAATTATCAGCGTTCTTTCACATATAATACAAGCACGTCTAATAATGTCAACGATAAAAATAAAGATCCATATGTTAGTCTGAACATTGGAAAGAGACATTTACCTATTTGTTCCGAGTACCGTAGCCTTGGAGGTCCAACATCAAAATGTACTCATTGCAATGCTCAAATGTGGGAAAGGGAGCGTGTTAATAAAGGAAATAGGAATAAACCACCCGTGTTCTCTTTGTGCTGTGGTAAAGGGCAAATTAAGCTTCCTAAGGTAAGGCCTACTCCTAAATATTTGCTTGATTTGTACCTGGACAAAAAGAGATGTCCTCATTTCAAGCGTAATATTAGGCCGTACAATGCTATGTTAAATTTTTGCTCCATTGGTGGAAAAATTGATCATGGAATAAATAAAGGTAGAGGACCCAATGTTTTCAGAATGACTGGAATTAATCACCATAAAATGGGAAGCCTGCTACCAAATGATGGAGAGCCGCCTAAGTTTTGTCAGTTGTATATTTATGATACCGAGAATGAGGTTGAGAATAGATTGAAGTCTATAAATGTACGACATTCCTCCAAAATAGAGCCAGAGATTGTGGAAGGATTGATCAAAATGCTTGAAGAAAATAATCACTTAGTTCAAAAGTTTAGAATGGCTAGAGATCGTTTTAAGAACGATAATGTTATTGATTTGAAGATAGTTATGAAAATCTCAAGGTCTACCAGTGGTCGTGAAAATCACATTATGCCTTCTGATGAAATTGCTGTAATAATGGTTGGTGATGATGACCCAAAACGTGAAGACAGAGATATTGTTGTTTCAAGTAAGACCAATGGTTTACAACGCATTAGTACTTTGCATCCATTGATGATGACACTCCAATATCCTATAATATTTCCGCATGGTGAAAACGGTTTTCGAAAGGGTTTGAAGTATTGTGTCAGTTCGAATGATCGCAAAAAGAAAAGAGAAAATGTTACCATGAGAGAGTATTATTGCCACACTTTTACGGTTAGATTGGACCAAGGTACTTTCTCATTCATACAAATAAAATCATATTTAAATTACATAATTGTCTTCAAATTATGAATATGTTTGCTACTAACAGGTCATACTCTTAGACTTGGTGGTAGACTATATCATCAGTTTATAGTGGATGCATTTTCTACTGTTGAACAATCCAGGTTATGGTATATTCGAAAAAATCAGAAGAAATTGAGAGCAGAATTGTACCGAAACCTGTGTGATATAGTTTATAGCACTGATAATGTTGAAGCATCAAATGTAGGACAAGGATACATATTACCATCTAGCTTTGTCGGTTCTGCTCGATATATGCAGCAGAATTTCCAAGATTCCCATGCCGTGTGTCGGAAAATTGGTTATCCAAACCTTTTTTTAACCATGACATGCAATCCCTATTGGGATGAGATTCTGCAGATGATGTCATTCCTTCCTCATTGCAATCCTGAGGATTGTCCTGATATAATTGCTCACGTGTTTAAGATAAAATTGGACCAGTTGTATGATGAAATAAAGAATAAGAATAGGTTTGGAAAGTGCCTTTCAAGTATTATTCCATTCCTAAATGTCCAAATATTGTCATGTACATGTATACGAATGCATATTGAGGTAATAGGAGTTTAAAATCTGATTTTACATACTGCTTATTAATTAATTTCAATCAATTATTGCAGTGATGTATGTTGTGGAATACCAGAAGAGAGGTTTGCCTCATGCTCCTATGTTAATTTGGTTGGACCCTGCTGCAAAATCTAAATTGAATAGAGATATTGACAGCTTTGTCTTTGCTGAAATACCTGACGAACTAGCCGATCCTAATGGATATGCTGCTGTGAAACAATATATGATGCATGGTCCTTGCGGTGTTCAGCACAATTATTCACCATGTATGAAAGATAATAAATGTACAAGAGGTTTTCCGAAACAGTAAGATTTAATAAGCCTCACATTCTTTTTTTAATATGTCTAATTTTTTAACAACAATTACAAAAATAGATGTGTATGTTATATCTACTACTTTCTAGGTATTGTGCAACTACAACGTTTGATCAATATGGATTCCCTGCTTATAGAAGGAGGAAAACAAACAACACCGTAAATGTCAGAAACGCTGTTTTGGATAACCAATGGGTAGTTCCTTATAACAGGGATTTGATAGTTCAGTATCAATGTCACATAAATCTTGAAGTTTGCAATCATGGTCGCTGTATCAAATACCTTTTTAAGTATTGTTTGAAAGGTCCCGACCGTGTTACTGTTATGGTCCAGGGTTCTAGCAATGCGAGTACAGAAAATAACAAAGCTAGGAATGAAATTAAAATGTATTTGGATGGCAGGTTTGTATCATTCCTAATTAACATATTTTAAAATTATTAAAACAATTTATTTGACGAATTTTATAATATTCTTTTACTTTGCAGGTATGTTTGTGGGGCTGAAGCTGCTCATAGGATGTTTGGTTTTGATATACACCATCGTAGTATATCTGTTGAACGGTTATCATTTCATTTGCCAAATGAAAAGTATGTTACATTTAATAATAATGATAATCTGGTTAATGTTTGTAGAAGAGCATCTTTTAAAAAGAGCAAGTTAGAAGCTTTTTTCCAGCTTTGCCGAGATTATCCTCAAGCAAGACAATACACCTATCAAGAAATTCCAGAGCATTTTGTTTGGGATGCTCAACAGTCTGCATGGAATCATAGAAAAGAGGTCAGAAGGTAGGTAGGTTGAATTCTTCCCATTATTCTTCTGGAGAGTTGTGGTATTTGCGTATGCTATTATGTCGAGTTAAAGGACCTAGATGCTTTAGAGACTTGCGAACTTTTGAAGGTAATACGTACGATACCTTCCAGGAGGCCTGTGCAGTAATGGGATTACTTAATGATGATAATGAATGGCATGATGCGATTAAAGAAAACATTGATACTGCTATGCCTTGCCAGCTACGATCCCTCTTTGTTCATATCATTGTCAACTGTCATGTCAGTGACATACTCAGACTATGGACATCTCACTGGAGGCCAATGTCTGATGATATATTAATGAAACGAGAAAATTAACAGGGAAAGATAAGCTCTCCTTAAGTGATCAAGAATTAGAATATTACACTCTCGGAGGTAAAAATTCATTCATTTTTATATCAGTTTTGATAAATATGATTATTACAATATTAAGGAGATGTATTGAAATATGTTTCTACATTTTACAGAGATTGAGCATTTATTAAATTCTATTGGTAGATCAATAAGGAATTATCTAACTTTGCCAATGCCTCCAGCAAAATACCTCGACAATTGCAAGAATAAACTAGTCTTTGAAGAGACAAGTTATTGTGAAAAAGAAATGGCAGAAACGCACCAACGCTTGGTTCAAAATTTAAATTTTGAACAGAAAAAAGTATACGACGCAGTTCTCGGAAAAGTTGAGAAGAATAATGGAGGATTCTTTTTTGTCTATGGTAGTGGAGGTTGTGGAAAGACGTATCTCTAGAATACTATCATTACTAAACTCAGATCTGAAAAGAAGATTGTTCTTCCAGTTGCATCTTCTGGAATTGCAGCTACTCTATTACCTGGAGGCAGAACAGCACATTCAAGATTTAAAATACCTTTGAAATTGGATGACGAATCCTCATGTTCCATTCCAAAAAATTCAGATATTGCGGAGCTTATTAAAAAAACAAGTCTTATTATCTGGGACGAGGCGCCAATGCAAAACAAACTTGCATTTGAATGCTTGGATCGCACTCTTCGTGATATTATGAAATCTGTGAGTGCTGAAAGATATGACAAACTTTTTGGCGGAATTACTGTATTACTTGGTGGGGATTTTAGGCAAATCTTACCAGTTATCAGTAAAGGGTCTCGCGCGGATATAGTGACCGCTTCTATTTCAAGATCTCATTTATGGTCAGAATGTCATCTATTTGATCTTAAAGATAACATGAGATTACGACGAGGAAATTCAGAGGATGATATACGACGGATTAAAGATTTTAGTCAGTGGGTTCTTGATGTTGGTGATGGAAAAATACCATATTCAGTTATTAGTTGTGGTGATGATAATTCTAAATCTATCAGTATACCCAGCCAATATTGCATACAATCTGATACTTCTGACTTAAACCAGCTCATTGAATCTATCTTTCCAGACTTGCAACTTCGATTCAATGAAGTCAGCTACTTACGTGAGCGAGCTATATTGACACCTACAAATAATATTGTTGATCATGTTAACGATCTTATTCTTGAGAAAATAGATGGCGAGTCATTTACATATAATTCTGCTGATTCTGTTCAATGCCCTGTTGGTTGCCATGAAAACTTAACTTCTGCATTCCCTGTTGAGTACCTTAATTCTATTAAGGTTCCTGGAATGCCTCCTCACAAATTGATTTTGAAAGAAGGTGTCGTTGTAATGCTGTTGATGAATCTTAATCATACTGTTGGACTTTGTAATGGAACCCGGATGATTGTCAGAAAGTGTTTGAAACATACTGTTATATGTGAAATCATTGGTGGGAGTCATGCTGGAGTGAAACATCTTATTCCCAGGATTGAGCTTTATCCATCTGATACAAATCTTCCATTTGATTTAGTTCATTTGCAATTCCCACTACAGGTATGTTTTGCTATGACAATCAATAAAGCACAAGGACAATCTCTTGATCGTGTTGGAATCTATTTGCCAGAACCAGTTTTTTGTCACGGACAATTGTATGTTGCTGTCAGCCGTGTAACATCTCCAGAAGGTCTTATTTTCTTTATAGAAAATCCAGAAGGAGCTACATGTAGTAGTATGAGTAACATTGTTTATGAAGAAATATTTTATGATTTATTATCAAAATTGTGAATTGGTGTGGCAAATCTTTTATGTAACATTTCAACCCCAAATAATGGAAGACATCTTTTGCAAAATGATTGTTTACTGATGTAGGTTTTATCATAACTTACTCTAACTATTGAATAATGTAAATTGAATTCCTTTTTAAAATAGGAATACAATGTTCTTGCTCTATGTTTATAATATTGTGATAAAATTTAAGAATGGAAATGTTTTAAAATGTACTGCATAAAAATTTCAATCATTATCTGTTATATTAATATTAAATCTGATCAAACAAATGAACAAAATTAAAAGTCATTTGCATATTTTCATGGAACTGAATAGTTAATCATAAACTAGAAATTGGGTCCACATCTAAACATGTTCCAAAAGATAATAAATATGACTTTGTCCACATCTAAACATGTTCCAAAAGATAATATAGAGGACTTTGTATTCTATGTGGTTTCAACATTGAAAAATATTCCTTCTTCTTCTTCAACCAAGGTGAACATCAATTGTTGTTTTACTTTAAATTTATTCTTTTGAGCAAATGTATTCCATCCAGCTGAAAATCTGGAATTTGTCTTTGAAGTAACAACTCCAACAGTCCAAGATCCAAGCGCAGTTCGCAATATTACATGTTCTCCTCCTTGCCAATTTCTATTAACTGGTGTTATAAAATCTGGTATGTACTGTTACACAAGGAAGATTAAATAGTTAGACAAATTAGAGACACTACTTTTTAGTACTATTAAGGCTAAAAAAATTACAGAAGAATGGATATATAAAACCATACCACTCCATGGCTTGATTTATTAACGTTACATTTTGTTAACGTCACAGTGAAAACCATAGGCCCATTGTTCATTTCCTGGATCTCCATCAAATTATTTTCATCATTTTCGGTTTCTTCCATCACTGCATTGTCCATATCTTCTATTGTCCCACTTTCATTTTTTAATTCAGAAACCTGATCATTCAAATGTTTTTCAGAATTTTGACCTTCAGTCTGGAATCCAGATGCCTGGCTTTGAGTCTGGAATCCTACAGTTTTTGAAGGGTGTAAAAAGGATCATAGTGTCAACAAATCACAACATGTCCAAAAGATTTTATGCAATATTAATTAGACGTATTTAAATAATCAAACCTGTAGTTGTAACAATATCACGCAAAGTTTTTTCAACCTTGGACCTATCAAATACCACTACCTCAAACTTTCCATTTCCTTGATAAGTAAAAAATATAGAATCTTTTTTCTGAAAGTACCCTGCTTCAATGATATCTAGAAAACCTCCAATTCTTCAGTCAGTTTTAGAAACATATCCATTAAATTGACTTCCATTCAACAACACAATTGTTACTTCACCTGGAATTACATTTCCAAACATCTTGAAAAAGGTTTCTGGTATACCTAAATATAACACAATAATCTTAGTTAATTTTAGCTAAACATAATATGAGTGAATAGAAGAATAGTAATATATACTTGGATTGATAAATTGTAAAAGTAAATTAAATTTTTTATATTTGAAAATATAAAAAACAGAAAAGTGAAAATACTCACGACTTCTCCTTTGCCAAAAGAATAGCCAATACCGACTGTTAAAAATTTCCATCCATTTCCACTATTCTTATCTGCATAAGAATATTTTAAAAGAAAAATCACACTTACATCATATTTAGTATTGTAAAGGATTAGAGCATAGTACTAATGGCATTTGATATAACCATTTGAAAAAATATACATCATTACCCTTAATTTTCAGTGGTGCTATTGCAGTTGGTCGATATGGAATGTATTCCACTTCCGATCCATCATCATTCAGTAAATTTACTGAGAATACACCTTTACCCGTGTAATTCATTACAATGAGGGTAGCTGACAATCTTATAACTTCCTTCATGAATGAAATCGTTTCTATAAAACATTTTTCTTTCTCATTGTATCTAACATGTTTTTCACTATCCGTTGGAAACTGTAATTTTACATTACACGGTATCTCATGTCCATAGTCAAAGTCAAACTTCTCAGGGATTTCCTGTGAACCATAGAAAGAAATATGTTGTTATTGAATAGATTCCATAAGATGTGTAATATGGAAACTTTAGATAATTGAACAAATTTTTTATCTGACTTACGATTCTTAAGGTATCATAAAAATTTGGCTTGACCACAATGATAAATTGTGGATAAACTACAGCATCCACATGCATATGTATTTATTGAGAAAGACAAAATAATCAAATTGGTAACAATGCATAAGACATTATATATTGTTACCAGTATTTATCCAGTATAATTTATTGCAATAGACAAATTAATAAACATACTCTTTCATGTGCAATAACAAGTAATTTCTCCTCATGTGCTTCTGCAATTAAAATGTAACAAAAATCATGTATAAATACACATATTGTAAAATTATTCATTTTAGCAAATACAGTTACCTTTTCCGAGACCCCAATCAATAGCCCATATCCAAGAACTACTTGCATTATTCGAATACTGATAACGACGTTTAGAGTAATCTATCTCTTTACCATCTTCTTGGTAAACACGCCCATACAAGCTATTATTGGATATTGTAAATATGATAGTTTCTCTTGATCTTATGTTAAATAGCTCAAAAATCTTCCCTACATTGGCCATATAACCTCCAATAATACTGTAGAAGAAAAATATCTTTGAACCGCCAACTACGACTTGGTTTATACAACTCAATAACTTCCCGTAATTCCTCTTAACACATCTGGGAACAACCTGAGGAACAATTTCATTTCTTATATTGCATGCTGGTAGATGTATTTTATATAACTTTACAGTACATATGTGAAATTGTAAATATAGGAAGTTACAATGTTACATACCAGCATTCCTTCATGCAAACAAGGCTCAGAAATTACTTTAAAAAAGGACCTATTCCAATCTTTATTTTCTGTTAAAATGTTCATACCCAAATTAATTACAAAATATTCACAGCTTGATGGATTTGATTGAAAATATGTTAGCTCAATGTAATACCTTTCTGATGATCAAAATTATTGTCCTCGGATTTAAATATACACACATTGATTGTGTTTTCTTCCAGAGCATATGTTTTAAAAAAAACCAGAGTATCACCAGTCTGCAACCCTGTTTCCTCTGCAAAAGTCTTCCATCCATTTCGAAAAGTGCATTTTCCATGTTTCTGCTCTATACAAATCACCCAGCCTCTATCAATGAATCTCAAGATTACTTTATTCCCATCTTCCCAATTACTGTAAAGTTTCTCCAAACCAGAATCCATACTCTGTTTTAAAAAATATCAAAGGTATACAGATTGTAAGAATAGAGTACATTCATGTTTATAGTGCACTTATTGTTTGAGAGGAAAAATTTGCTTACCATATTAATCATTTCAAGATCAATATCCAAATTCTTAATTTGAATCTGAACATATTCAGCATAGTTGTGATATGCATTAAATAGCCATAGTGCACATACTTTCTCATATTCCAAAGAAGAAGAATCAAGGATGTATTGATTTTTTTTCCAACTCTGTGACTCTGCATTCTGAAACAATACTTCCACCTTCTCTGTTGGATAAGTGCACTCAATTGCTGTGTCCTTAAATATTTTAATAACAAACACAGATTCTCCATAGTAGTCAAATTGAAGTAGATAGTAAATTTTAACGCCATAGAACTTCATGAATTTTTTCATATCATATATTCTTTTGGTTCTTGCATCATATTTTCCTTCCCATACCAAAGAATTGCAATGTAAAATTAAGTTTGAAGGAAGATGATTTCCAAAGGTCTCATGGAACGATTTAGGTATCCTCTGCAAAAATATTAAATTTTGATATGTGTAAAATATTGATTCTGAATAAGTTATGCAAATTGAATTTGTGAATATATGTGTTAACATTGGTAAAGTCACTTACAAATGATCCAAAAGTTTTTTCCTCATTGTTGGCAGAAAGGAAACTTGACAATATTTTTTTATCTCTTGTTTAACAAAAAAACTTAAATCAGAAAACACCTATGACATATGAGGCTATAATTGTTATCAACAGAAATCCTTGGTACCAAGATTTTGAATATGAGAATGTTCCTGTGTTGTGAACATTCCTTCCTGTGTTCAAAAGCAAGATGTAAGTTTTTATCTTATGATCAATGCTAATATAAATTAGCATATATGCTTGAATAATAGTATAGGATAAATCAGTTAAGATGATTCCTTATTAGGGTTTACATCTATGGATAACTGCTTATAGATTGGATATCACATCTACATCATAAGAACATGTAGATTGAATATCACATCTACATCATAAGAACATGTACCAGTAAGGTAAATAATCTAATTGATTTCTGCAATCTATTACACATAACGAAGGTTTACATCAACACATAAGGAAATAAAGAATGATTCACCCAATAAATTGATTAATGCGACCTTATATACACCAATGTACAGTTCCTCTAAATCGTAGTAACAAAAAGATAGTATGCTCATCATCACTATTGGGAAAATAATATAATCATAAGGAATCTTTTACCTCGATTCCTGAAGATACGATCGTGTTCTTATGATTAGCACTGCTTCTATATTGCAACGGAGAACTCATCATGCAAAATATTGATTTGGTCTTTCCTATTTACTTCTTAGTTACAGTAGTTGTATATATCAAATTACATGGTGGTTATGGTTTTTATTAATTCCCTATAATTAGGGACCCATGACATGAATTCTTATCAGTGTCAAACATTAGTCCTTAATTATGTGTAAATGTATATTATTTTATTTAAAGATATTAGTTATAGGGGGTGAGTCTACCTTTTAGCAATTATTTGGCTATGCAAAACGCGTCAAAATATTACACATATGCTATACAAATTATGGTTAATTGGATTTCAAAAAAAACTTACCATTTGACAAGAAAAAATCAAAAAAACTTAGCGTTTATATTTTTTATTTATATTCACGAACCTATATTTATACTAATATATCCGATTCCAATCAAAATATTCTTTACTTTATTGTAAAACCAAAAATTAGAAATAACGAAAATATTAATTTTTTAATTTGAAACAAATAAAAATGATGAAAAAAATGTTATACATATAATGCTAACCAATATTGTTTAAATCAGATTCTTTATTAAATTATTCATAATTTATGCTCACTACATTAGAACATGTGTGATGAGGATTCCGTTAATACGTAAATTTGATTGGATTTTTTTTAAAAAAGTATTAAATCTAATTCTATAATGATATATTGTGTTTTGTCTCTATGAATGTAATAAGAAGTATATATGTATTGATATAATGTGTTTTTTTTAATATTGCATAAATTGAAGTATATATGTATTAATGGAGACGACAACAAGTATTATTGGCCAATATGAAGCGATTCTTTCGTTATGTCATTGAAGATATTCTTTCTAATTGTGGAATTAAGTAACGCATATATATGTTGTTTACTTTCACGTAAAAAATTACTTTTATTCTTTTATTGTTTACTTTCACTCATTCCTCATTGCAATCCCAAGGACTGTCCTGATATAATTGCTCGCGTGTTCAAGCTAAAATTGGACCAGTTGTATGATGACATAAAGAATAAGAATAGTTTTGGAAAGTGCCTTCCAGGTATTATTTCATTCCTAAATGTCCAATTTTTATCATGTACATGTATACGAATTCTATTTGAGGTACATTGATACAAAAATCTGATTTTACATACTGCTTATGAATTATTTTCAATTAATTATTGTATCGAAGATATTAGTGTATAACATTATTGTCCAATATGAAGCTTCTCTTAGTTATTGCATCCAAGCTATTAAATCAAAATTAATAAAATCAGATTCACTGTTTACTTCGACGTAAGAAATTACTTTTAATGTTTTTTTAATCTTATTATAATATAATAATATAAATTTAATACAATGATTTCAAACACTCATGATCAGAACCAGTTTTATAAAACGTGGAAATCGGACCTAATCGGTAGAGGCATCTAACAGCAATTAATCGGCTATTAATTGTGACTAATCCTGACTAATACCGACTACTCCCGATTAATCTTGATTCAGAGAGGCACCGAACAATGATTAATCGGCAATTAATCTCAACTAATCACTGCTTTTTAGAATAAAAATTGCAACTGAAAATAAACAATTTTAATGAGCATTAGTGCTTTAATCTTAAAAAATCTTATAAAACAAATAAACAATATTAAGATTTGTTTTAATTTGCAATTGTAAAATAAGAATTATATTAATGTAACAACATAAAAAGTATAATACAGTTATGAACAAAAATGCTATTTGCCCATCGTTATCTTTACTTATGGCTCTGTGAGATATAAAATCTTAGAAAATATTATTTTAGTATTTTTATTATTTATATTTTTGTATTATAGTATTACTAATACTATGAAAAATAGAGTATATTTCATTGCACACAATATACTAAATCTAATTGATTTAAATAGAAGATTAACCAAGTCATGATTAAGTTTAGAATTGCAAGTTAAAGATCTATATACGCTATCTAATAGTATAGGCTACATGATTACATGAAATTAAAAGGATTAAAAAGGTGTAAGAAGATCAACAGTCAAGCCTTACTCACTTTGCATGCGAGCTGTGCAGCACAACAAAATACATACATTTACTCCATCTTCTCGCATTCTCCAAGACAGAAATTACAGTCCTTTGTTCTTTCAGTTTTCTTTTCTATAAAAAATTTACAACCATCAATCTTCTTAATTTATAAACAAAATGATTCAGAATCTACGTTCAGATACTCTTGCTTTGCTGTTTTCGTTCATCATAATAGATGTAGGAGACTTCAACAGTTTTGTTAAGTGTCTTATGGCATGGGTGACTAAGCAAACATTTCCTAGAATTAGAGATGTTCTTGAAAGGCTTGACTGGGATTCTTTGTACCAATTCCATAACTATCATACAGAGGTTACTCGGGATCAATTTCATGGTTTTATCACTTTTGCTATAAGACATAATGTTGATCAAGCTTTGTATTACAACTCCATTCGATGCTTATTTTTGAAACAGGATGTGGCACATCATCTTCATGTACTATCCTTTCTATCAGGTAATCATTTTCCTTCTTCCTTTTGCTTCATCTTTTTTAAAGCAATTAATAGAACTTTTCTTAGAGATGAGAGTGTTCAAGAGATGTATGAACTGCTTAATCAAACACATTTGAGATCTAGGATACTAGAACTTATAAAGTATCGAGAAGAAATGTACTGTTTTCTGTTTGAGAAGGATCATCTCTTGTCGATTTACAAGTTCTGTCCAAATGCAAGAAACAAAAAACCAATGTATCAACTGGAAGGTCATACCCTTGGAGATGAGTTGTGGGATTCACTCTGCAATAAAACTGTTGAAAGTAGTATTTTCCATAAGAGTCAAGTAAATGGCAGACGCTTGGCAATGGCACATATGTGGAATACCGATTGTGCTTATTGCAAAGTGCAGATCCTGTTGTTCAAGATCCTCCTGTCTGCTGTTGTTGATTAAATATTTTGTTTCTCTAAACGTTGTCTAATTGTTATTTTGATGAATTTTTGATGACCCTGTTTTATGGATGCATGTTGCATTCACTCTAATACATTTCCAGAACATCTCTGATTGTAGACACTGATTACTGTTTGCCTTAACTCAGTCAATGTTAAGTTCCTGTCAATTATTCTTGCATGTTGTGCTAATGTACTGAATGTTAAGTGATGTATACTATTGTTATGCCTTTTGCAATAAGTTTTAAATATTTACTTTACTGTTTTCCAAATTAAGCTACACATTACAACATTTAACAACATAGTACAATGGTAAATTATTTGTACGTAGGATAAAACAGAGATAACGTCTGTCAAACAATAGTACACAAATTAGGAATACTAAACCAATCTCTTCCTGAGACTTAACATAATAACTAAACATTAAAGTTCAGACAATATAGAATTATTAATTAGTACCAATGCATATCAATAGTCTAAGACTCTTAAAGAACTATATATTACGTGAGAAATCCACAAGTCCTGCGCTCATTTTTGCCCGGTGTTCTTCGACTTCACCTGCTTTGGTTAACCAGTCATTTAGTTTTTGAGTCCAATGTGCTTCAAATTTCTTGAATCCTGTTAACATCTCTTCCAAAAGCCCTCGCAACTGCTTCACATGCCCAACAAGAGATACCTGGGTATCTTCTACGAATCTGCGTTCTCTCCCTACATAAGGATTGTCAACTTGAACTTCTTGCTGTGAAGATTGACCAACCGATACATGTTGATTTCCTGTCAGCACCTCTGTTATGTTCCTAGATTTTAAAACCATACAAACATTGTTATAATCTATGTAAACAAAAGCATGATAATAAAATTTTGACATAGATATGTACATGTATTTTTCCTCAATTCCAATGGTTCGAGCAAATAGTTCTGTCTGCCTATCCTCCATGCTCTTGAAAAACAGATCGAAATCTTCATTTGCTGAACGAATGTCTTCGTTTAGATCTGCAGAAGTAAGATTGATGTTATTCAAGTCATTCACCAACAATGACTTGATGTTTGAGTACCTTCTCCTTTTTGCTGATCTTGAACTCATTGTTTTTTATACTAACTAATAAGCAAATATGCAAAAATGATGGTCACTCCTGTTTGAATTTATAGACATTTGATTAACTGGCAAAGTTGTTGGTTGGTTTTTTTACTTCCACGTTGTAACCCACGTTCTATACTAATCCATTATGAATTCCTTTAAGCTTGGTATATGTATGATTTTTGAACATTTTCTTTAAACAGTAGAGATAGTGTTTGGTTTTATAACTACCACGACATTTAAATTTGGAAGCTTATCAAATTTTTTTAATTAGGCATCTACTTAACTTTTGTGAGTGTTCTTCTATAATGTTTGCACGTATACGTTTTACTTGATATTATTTATATAATTTATACTTTTATTTTGACACTTTTAATGTAATTCATTCAATATTTTACAAAATTTTAGTAAGCGAAATGTAAACTAAATTAAAAAAAATTGTTGTGCAACATTTTGTCTTATAATTAAATTACAATTATTTGTTAAAAAATACAAATGTTTTAAGTGTTGGAAATTGCTTAATTTAATCTTCAAATTTCAGAATTTTTTATATGGAAATATTAAGGTCAAAACAAACTTTATGAATATCATGAATATAAATTAAGATATTAATTAATTTGTTAGGATCATGTTTGTTAATTATATTATATACTAACGACATTATTTAGGAACACATTATCAAGTTGTCACATTTAACGTCTCTTATTTAATTATCCTCCAACTAATTTTTTGATTGTTCTTCTACAATTTTTGCACGTATACAATGTAATAAATATTATTTGTCATATGGAGTTTTGATTAACAGATAATTTTTTATTAAAAAAACTTTGTAATCATAAAATATTGAATTTTACAGAAGTCCAAAAATATTTTTTCTGAAACAAATTGGTTAATAAAGAATATTAAAATAAATTCTTATTTATGTATGAACTTTATTGAGATTAAATACCTTAAACTATCTACGAACAAAATATTGGTAACAGGCTCAAACAAAGTTGTATGTTAGTTTTGTATTTGTTTTCATCCAAATTAATAAATTGTTGTATTTCAATTGTGAGATAATGGACTTTTCAAATATTGGTGTATTTCAAGTGTCAAAAGTGTTCCATTTATTCTTTTATTACTTATGTACCTAAGTGATGATTTTCCTCAAGCAGTAGATACCTTTCATCACCTTACCCCAAACAAATGTCTAGCTTCCATAGATCTCTAACTCTTCCACCCGTCATCCTAAAAACTACCATTTTGGTTCTGTCATGAGTTCAATATGTTGCAAAGAATAAGGAATTCTATCCTTGCTTTCCTGCAATTCAAACAGTTCCAGGGCATAAATAGGTTCAAATTTTTTTGTACGCAAGCTGCAGAATTACTCCAGAAAAATTGAGTTTCAATAACCAACTCCAATACCTCTACTATCTCAGTGCTTTAGTTTTATCCGGTTCCAAAAGTATGAGGTCTTTATCTTCAAGGTCAGCACAGCTAAGTTGTATAAGTATTGTCCAGAATTCATTATCTCTGTGCGTTAACCCTCTAATGCATCCTGAAACCATCAGGATGATAGAAGCACAATGGTCCCGAAGCACCACTCCAAGGCCATTGTTGTTCCCATTTGGGAGTCTTTGATAATATGCTACAATTTGAAATTTGATTCTAACAAAATTCTTCAATTAAATCACTTTGACTATGCTTTTCATGCATAAATTGGTGAATGCATATAAAAGTTTGTACCTAAGCCCACGTTTCTTGCTATTTTTAACATCCCTCACAAACTATTTGAACATCATACAATACAATACATTTATAGAAATATGACAATGACTTGCTTAATGTATAATGCATTAATGATTTATTCCATCTTGCACACCATTACATGAACTAATAAGAATTGATGATATAAATGCAATCAATCAATATCGTATTGTAAGGTGTCATATATATCTGATTCCTTATTTTCAGCAACAAATCCTCCAAGGTGATAAGTATTATTCTCTCTTTAAATAAAAATATCATAACTAAAATAAATTGCGTTGTTCTTCCTTTTCCTCTTGAAGAAGTGGTCTCATGGGTTAATTCTAACACTGATTTCATCATGCAACTCATATTTTAAGCACTAATATATTCGTCAATCTTTTTTGCTTCCATCCTTACGTACATCTTTATTTCTTTTACAGATGGAGAAAGGTTTGATCACCTTGAATCGCTTAACATCTTCAACAACCAACGGAGGATCAAGGTACGAGTAACACGAATACGGCCAACAAGGAATTTCGAGGGACAAGTACTCGGAATTAATCTTATACTTCTCGATAACTAAGTAAGATTATGCAATTTACACTCTCTACAAATGTTAAGGTAATATGCATGTGTCTGAATTTCTTATATGATATTTACATATGACAGAATTACCATTTACAAGCATCTGTGAGACTTGATATTTGGAATGCCTTTGCCCATAATATCATGGTTGGAAATGTTTACGAAATATTCGAGTTTAACGTTAGATATGCATTTGGTCAATACAGAGCTGTTCGTTCATCCTTGTGTATAATGTTTACACATAAAACCACAGTTAATATGGTTGTTCCTGAAAATCTTTCCATACCATCCGAAAAATTTGATTTACTCCAGCTCACCCACATCTTTGAGAATGCTGAAGATTACCATGAAGATCGTACCTATGCAATAGTTGATTGAACTCACATTATTTGCTTATGTTTGTTGTTATTTAAATGAATTTTAGTTGTTTAATCATGTTGTTTGTATAACAAACAGATGTCATTGGAGTTGTTGAAAACATACAACCAGTTCAGATGAAGTACACACCACGAGGAATAAGTCCAATGATTAGATTCAGGCTTGGTGATGGAAGGTATAATAATCTCATATTTTTCCGTTTAATTATATTTATGTGTGAATCTTCATTGCTCTTCTAATCATTGTAACTTTATATTTAAGCCAATCTTTATCCGTTCACCTATGGGGAGAGATTACAGAGGAAATGAATCCAATTTTTGAAGAGGTTATTGAAAGACCAGTTGTGGTCATTCTGGCAGCTGTCAAGGTTCACCTTTGTATGGGTTAGTTTTTTATTAAGATTTATCAATCACAAGTATAATCTTCTTTTAAATACAATTTTTTTGGTTTTTTATAATTTAGTCTATTTCACATTAACATTTGCAGGTAGAATAACAATAACAAATGTTGCACCATCAAAGGTTTATATTAACCCAAATGTACAAGCTGTTTTCAACCTGCGCCATAGGTATAATAATTTTTCCATTTATTTATTTTTAAAATTGTACATACATATTGGTAAAAAAAATGTAGATACATATCAATTTCAATACTGATTCCTTACTATATATTACAGGCTTGATACTGATGGTTATGAGGAGCCTCCAAATGATCAATGATTTAATATTAAACGTACAAAATCGCAACACAAGCAACTTTCAGAATAATACGTGTTTATTCCATTCGTAATTGATTAAACAACTTTATTTTATTGTAATATCAAAGTTTCCAGCTTGCAATATGTACTGAATTTTAAATTTTCTTACTTAAAGATTGTTATCAATAATTGTGTTAATAGTGGAATTTTTGATGTGGAAACTTATTGAATAGAAAAATTTTCAACTTATTATAAACTAATTGAATACTTTTTAATGTAGAATTTTTAATATTAAAACCTATTATCAACTTACTCAATAATTTTATAGTAAAATTTTCTTACTTAAAGATCATTATTCCGTAAAATAAAAAATCTATATTAAAAAATTCATAACAACTTTTTTTTTTATCATTATTTATTTAGAGCAACACTTTCGTTGACAAAAAGAAAATTACAAATTTCCTGTTTAATACTTTTTTGTTTAAGGACACGTTTTGAGGTTTGCATTTTTTTAACAGTATTAATAAAATTTTAAAATTACATTTTTGAAGTTGTGTACAAAATTATTGTAAACATGTTTAACTGATACATGTAATGAGACATTTAAATATGGTTCACTAAGTCAAAAATAATATTTCCTCCAAATTATTTTTATATTTACAAAACTATTATACATGACGTTTAATTTCTTACTAATAATGGAAAAATTAATTTTCAATTTTTTACAACAATTATCCATAAATTATGTGTCTATGCATTTTTTATTTTTTTGTCGCGTGCTTATATTCCCTCCAAAATATATCAAAATATTTGAACCAACACATTGTACTAAATTGTAGGGACTTACATTAAATTATATGTTGTTAAAGATTGGAACAAATATTAATCCAATGTAATCTTTTTTATGCAACCAACACATTGTACTAAATTGTGGTGATTTACATTAAAGTTAAAGATTGGAACAGATATTAATCCACTGTAATCTTTTTTATGCGAGTTTGTTACAGCTTTCATTAATTCATTCTTTTAAATTCGTTTTTAACATGAATACAATTAAATTTAATAGATTGATATTCATCTCATTAAAATTTTTTTTTTAAAAATCAACATAATTTGCACACACAATCAGTGGTACTAAACTAAAGTAATATTCGCTCCTAAGAATCTAATTTTATGTAATACGAAATATCATATATTTATATATCGGATTTGTATAATAATGTAGAAGATTCATATCAATAACCACCCCACAAATGTAGCCTTAATTAAAGAGATTTGTATTGATACAACACGATTAACATTAGTGCCATATCTTGCTGCGTATTCCCCTCACATTAAACGATATTAGGTCATATATAAATAGTCTATAAACCTAAAACTCATTACACACAAACTTCTCGACTTTACATTATCACAAAACAGGTATCTTATAAGTGTACATTACATTTGTTTCATCGTAAACTAATGATGTTTTAAACTATTTTAGATTTTTAATGTTGTTCATATATCTTCGTTTTGCAGTTAACCAGGATGAGTAATGTCAAGTTTGATAGCTTGGAAGCGCTGAATGACAGTAAGTATGAGTGGACTATTAAGGTTAGGGTCATTCGTATATGGGATAGCTACAGTTCAAAAGGAGAAAAAGAGTTTAAAGGCCGTAACATGCTTTTGCTGGATGATAAGGTCCTTATACAAAAGCAGAATTGATTTACATTGTTCAATGAACATGTTGTTATATTATCTCATATTTCATTTGTTTACATCTACATCAACAGCATGTCAGAATGCATGCTTTCATATGGCCGAGCTACATTGATACGTTTGAAAAAACGTTTGAAGAAGGAAAGGTATATTCTATAAGGAACTTCTCAGTGAAAACATATCGAAAAGAAACGCTTCGATGCACAAGACATGACAAACAGATTTGGTTATCCAATTATACCAAAGTTATGGTATTTCAAGATTCCAAGAGGATGGACAGGATGATACGTAACATGGAGTTTGATTTCTTTGATATTGGTGATATTCGCGAGATGAACAGGCAATCCGACAATAATTATCTGATTGGTATGGAATAATAAGTATGGTTATAATTTTGTATTCTCTACTGTTTCATTCAAACACATATCTCTTGATAATTTGATCATTTTCTGTAGATATCATTGGTGTGCTGAAAGATAAGGATATTCTTAGAAACAGAATATATCAAAAGGAGGCCGATCAACGTTGCATCAGGTTTACTCTTAGTGATGACAGGTATTCTCTCTGAAGCATATTAATGACAATCTTCTAATTACAATTGAATTGTTATGCGATTATTTATTTATTTGGCTGCCTTCAACAATTATTTTATAGTGCATTTATCAAAACATGTTTCTGGGACAACTTGGGAGAATCTTTCTTAGCAGAAGTACTGAAAATTACTGAAACCCCGATAGTTGTTATTGTCGCTAGCTGCAGAGTTAATGAGTTCAAGGGTATTTCACTTTACTCTACTTTGTATTAGAAAATTTGTTAAAGTTTTATGTTATTAGCATGTTATAAGTCTGACAAAATAGTATGCACTATTGTTTTTGATTATAAAATTCTGACTCTAAGACTTTGGTATTTTTAGGAGAACCATATGTGTCTAATGTTGGAGCTACGAGGTTCTTCATAAACTACAATCATCGTAGTGTATCAGAAATGAAAAGAAGGTATATATATACACGATTGTGAGAAATAAAATGTAGTACATTGAAAATAGATTGATTTTTAATCATCAATTCGTTCAATGCGTAGGTCCATTCTACCAGAATTCAACCTGGATGAGGCGGTTATTGCAGAACCAGAAAGAACAAGTATCTTCACCATTGCTGAACTGCGAACACTGGATGAGTCTTACATTCTGGTATTGTTTGCGATCTTTTATGTCTGATTATGTGTGAATATCTACAATGCATTGCCTGAAATCTATTCTTTTATAACTGAATGTAGAAATCAGTTATGTGCCAAGTGACTATTAGTTCAGTGAAAGAAACAAAAGACTGGAACTATGATGCTTGCAGCTGTTGCCAAAAGGAAATTTATATGATTGAAGGAAAATTTAAATGTGTGGATTGTAAAAGAAATATTCCATTCCCTGAACATGTCTTTGTTACAGAAATGTTAGTTATATTATTATTATGTAAGATATTCATCCATATATATGCTTGGTTCTGTTCAAAAGGTTTAGGATATGTTTGATTGCTGGAGATTCTACTGGTATAGCTGCATTTATCTTATATGATCGTGAGGTTGAGAATGTAATTGGTAAAACTATGTTTGATGTTCTGGCAGAGCAAGATAGGGTATGATCGTTGCAAATACAAGTTAATTTAGTCATTAACATTTTCGTACACGTGTTTAACTATTTTACAAATAATTTTAAATATCTGAAATCCTTATTTTATCTGATGAACCAGGAAGGGAAACATGAAGAGTTTCCAAAAAGCCTAAAGGTTTTTGTAGACAATGAATATACATTAACAATTCGTATCAATGAGGACAATGTCAAGAAGAATTCTTACACATACACAGTTGTTGATATCTACAAGGGTTTTGAAATCATTGAAAACAATAAACCAGATAATAATGATTGCTCTCTTGGTTCTAAGATTTTCCAGGTATAGACGAAAAGGATTCTTATATATTCTTATCAGATCATACTTATTTGTCAATGCTGCAAACATTACATTTCATTTTTTTACTCATAAACATTTTAAATTTCTTTGTGCACAGTACTCATCAACATATTCTATCCAAAATTTTGAATCCAAGACTCCAGATACTGAGAAATCTACATCAAATTGTCTCAAGAGATTAAATGATGGCATTGTCATTTCTATAACAGACCTGGATGATGACTCTGAGAATGCAGTTGAGAAAGAAAATAAACCAAAACCTATCCCACTCAAACAAATTAAAAAGGAAAAGGTAAATCATTTTGTCAATCTGTTTTGCACCATTATGAAACACAAACATGTTATACAGACACATGACTTAACTCATATATGTTTCATTCAAATTTTCAGGTCTGAAAAGGAATGCAGTTTCAAGTGATGACTTCTTCATGCAACATCATTTTCAATTTCCACATCTCAATAAAATTGTTTGTTTTGAACTTTTGTTTGTTTCGGGTGATGTGATACCCTGATTTCATTTACAACATGTTTTCTGAAATTTAAACTTATTGCTTTGGTGATGTTTAGTATTTAAATCAGTCAATAAGAAATGTTCTTGCTTTGGAGATGTTCATTATTGTTGATGAGTGGATTTTGTAACAACTTTTGAGGGGTTTACGGGTAGTTGTATAGGCTAACGATCAACTGTTCTATGAAAGGTTTGGGTTGTGATTGTGGGGGTTGAGCTGTGCTGGAGGGTGTCTCCAATAATCTCAAGTGCCTTTAGAGAGAATTAGAGAACCGAATGCGTCTTACCTCCGAGGTGCCTACGTACCCTTGTTTACATAGGGATCAAGCTCACGTAGTTCTAATGGGACTTTGTATCTTGCTGGAATGGCTATATTCAATTACCTAGTTCGTGTGGGACTCAGGTTCCTTTAGAGTCTTCCACGAACTAGTTGGCTAAGTAGAGTAGAACTCGAGTTCGTACCCTACTATGATTCTCTCATTGGTCAGAGACATTCTAGGATCATCTGCGCCCTAGAATTATACTCAAATACCAATTTGTTTATCTGTTCTAGATGGCTTCTAGAACCTTCTGTTGGCTACTCGTAGGAACCTGGTGCTCAGGAACCTATATCTCAGGAGCCTGTTTCTCAGGAACCTCCTTATTTCGGGACATATCACTTAGGGACCTCCCTTTAGGCATCAGTACCTGCACAAATAACAAACTGGTTAGACTGGATAGCTCTTCACATGCTCTCGTCATCTCTATGGCTGTTGCTATGCTAACTCGAACTCTTCCGCTAGGAGGAACCTGGTCTTCTAATGTTCAGCTCAGCTTCCTGACCATTGGGAACCTCCTTATACTCGTACTTCCTTAGTCATTTCTTCTATCTGATCTTCATAACTCACACTGGATCTATCCTCTAGCTCGTATGGATTGAACCCTAGGGCCTAATGGGCCTAAATTCAGCCCATGATTATTTTGGGCACAACAAGTACCCCCCGGTTCCTTGAAATCATGTAATATGAAAGGAACCTATTTTACTTTCTGATCATGGGTTCTACACTAAATCATTTCCATAACAATACCTCGCTTTAACATTTTATATCCAAGCCTACATGAGCTAACTCGGCGTAGGAAACAGGACATAAAATATTTTCAGCTTAATATAATCTTGAGTAAGCTTCCTTCATACCAAGGAACCTGTTATCTTGCTATTTTCTTCTTCAGACTGCAGCTCTCGAAATCAACTCTATGTTCGCGTTTAGCTTCCCAGGGAATCTGACTTGTTTCTTATCATTACGTCTCCAAGCTGCAGTTAATGTGTGAGTTCCCAAGGTTTACACATCTCTCACGCGTGTACCTCTTCATTCTACCGTTCCAATAATTCTCTGCCATGTGTTTATAGCTGCTCCCCATTCACTTCAACTATTTAATAACATAAATTAACCCGGCTTCATTTTTTACCTTTACCAAATTCCTGCAAAACCCTTGGAGAGAGAACAAGAGGAGTCCGACAGTTGCCTGCTCAATCCGTCTTCTCCGTCGCCGCTCAACTCAAATCAAGGTATGATTCCGACTCATTTCTTCCTGTTTTCTCATGTTCTTGCCTCGCTTTTTCAATTATCTGTTTCTTTAGGCTTTGCATGTCGTCGTTTTCTTTACTTCTGATCCCAGTATGTATGCGTCTATATCTATTCTTCACATTCCATGCTTCACACACAATTGTTCACTTACACTTTGTCTGTTTGATCATCACTCCATGGTTTCGTGACCTTGGCTTCTCCGGGACTCGCTATTGTCTGTTCACATTCTGCACACACATGTGTTTAACTCATACTATAGTCGATATGCGTTGTTAATGGTGTGTAGTTTTAGTGTAATTCATCAACTACCCTATGTCTCATAGCCACGACTATCCAAACGCTTTAGGACCACAATTTTCTTTTTTTACAAAACTCAAAACCTGACTTTTCTCCGTCTGTCTTTTGCAGATGTCCTCTGATTCTACACACTCTGACCATCTATCCTCAATTCGACCTTCTATTATGCCAATAGGGGAAAGAACTAGGTCTAGGGTTGTTATTCCAAACGTAAATAAACCCGAAAACATTCTTATTAAACCTCTGATTCCCCCATCTGCGAACCCTCCAATTCCTTCATTTGTGGATTTGGGGGATGACTGGCCCTCTGACGAAGAAGAGGTGTCAAAACCCGACCACGACCTGCTTCCTGATCCTGACTTTGAAAACAAAGTGACTGTCGAAAGAGAAATGTATAAACAAAAGATTACCCCCTTCTGTGAGAATACTGACTCTATTATGACCTCTGGGAAACTTGAAAAGTTGTTTGAGGAGTGCCATCGCCCCATTTGTAACGTTGTAATCCCAGAACCTGGTGAGAGAGCTCACAGGTTTGATAGTCCCAAACCAGGGTATCCCTCATGCTATCGTTTCTGCTACTTTCTTGAAAGTAGGCGTCCCTATACCACTCCATCCTTTTCTGCGAGAGGTCCTGGATTTCTATGGGCTGGCACCAATGCAACTTACCCCTAACTCTTACCGATTAGCTATTAGCACATTCATACTATACTCCAGTAAATTTACAATTCCTTTGACATCCCCTTAGTTAGGCTATTTCTTCAGGCTAAAAGATACCGGGAAGAACTCAGGTTGTTTCTATTTATCGGCATGGCCTTGTCATCAGGGTCAGTGCATAAAAAATGTCAAACAAAACTTTGAACAATGGCCAGAACAATTTCTATACTGTTATGATTGTCCTTGTGTGAGATATGAGTTTAATCGTCAACCCAACATCCCCAAGCAAACCCTCCTCTCTGGAGTCTATTTAGAACGGGCACAAGAGATTCTGAAGTTATCAGCCTCTACCAGAGATTGCCTAATCTTGATGACCCCTGATAACCTGTCCACTTTAGGTTATATTCCTTCAACCCCTGGTATGAGCTTCCCTTGTGCTACATTCTTCTTTTTTAATTATATACTTACACCTGCTTACTTCGTATGTGAATGTCTAATCTTATCTTGCATTTTTCTTTTGCAGATATGGCTCCAAAAGTCCCATCATTTATCAAAAGGTCCAAGAACGTGGACGAGATCCTCAAAACTGAAACAAAGGAGGTTCCGCTGAATGCAACTCCTATTAATCAGGTTCCTGGCACCCCTGCTTCCCAAACTACTCACTCTGGTTCTTTAAAGAGGAAATTTTCCCAGTCAACTCTCGACCTCTCAGTGGCTCCCCAAACTCGCTCGTCAAAGAAAAGCAAAGCAGTGAAAACCGATCTTGGTCAATCCTCAAACCTGTTCAAGGACATGATTGAAACCCATGTTCCTTCAGAGACAATTGCTGCCTGGAGTAAAATGAGTTCTACTGAAGCCATGCACACCATGAGGTTCGCTACTGCTCAATCTGCTTTTTTTGCCCTTAGATACTGCGATGAGTTTGCTCTGAAGACCCAATACGACCTCCAACTACAAGGAGAAATTAGTAAACTCAAAATGGAGCTAGCTCTCAGTGAGGAGAGGGCAAACATTGCCACTAGGGCTGTTATGAGGGCAAAGACTGTGGAGACCTCTTTAAAGAATGAGAAAGTTGAACTTCAAGGTCAAGTCAAAGCCCTGAAAGATGAGAAATTGTCAATGCTGGAAAAGACCAATAAACTGGAAGCTCAGGTGGGCGCCTTGAATGCTGCTGCTGAAGTTGTCAAGTCGTCAATGCTCGTCAAGGAGAAGGCCAGATACGACGAGGGCTATGATGAAGGCATTAATGATTATATACGCTCCACATGGGAGAAGATGCCTAATCTAGACTGGTCCCTCCTGGGCGAAGATGTGGTGGGTATAATCAAAGACTTTGAGAAGAAAGCTGCAGCACAAGACTCTGTACCTCCCGTAGAAACGGTTGAGAGGTCTCTAGGTTCTAACCCTGAGACTGCAGAGGTTCCTACTCCTGAAGCTACTCCACCTGTTCTCTCAGCACCAGACGTCACCAAGGTTCCTGATGAAGTTCCTCATTCTTGAAACTTTTTATTCGTTTGATTTATTCAATAACTTTTGATAACTTTGATGAGGTCGCGAGCCCCTCGTAGTGCTTCGTAGGTTGTAATTCTAAATTTGGTTTTCATGGCCTTCGTGCCAATAACTTTGAATTTGGTTCCTTTTGGGTCGTTGCACCCATAACGTTTTATGTTTCCAATGATAACAGTCTACCTTTGCTATATCTTTGTTCACAAGTCACATGTTTATACCTGTATGCTTCCATAGTGATGTCTTACCTTTATTCCCTTAGAAATTACTTAGTGTCTGTACTTGTGCATTCAAGCTTACGTGGGTTAGCCCTTTGTAAGAAACAGAATACACTCGTACTTTCACTTTATAATTTTCTGAAATAAAAGGCAATCGAATCTTAACAATATCACAACAACTTACTTGTAAGCTTAAAAATGTCTTTTCATTAAGCTTCACTTAACATTTTCAAAGTGGCATTCTGAACTGAAACCCTTTCTGATAATCTTTAATCCTTTATTGCTAAATAGTTTGACCAGGTTCCTCGATCATTAATCCTGCAAAACAAACATAAAACAGAAACTAGTTAAGGTTAACAAAACTTCCCTCGTTCCATTCGGGTCAACTGGTGGAAAGGTTCCCTGCTTGGGTCCCAGTCCTAAACTCTAGGTCCCAACATACCTCGAGGTATGTTGGTTCTTTTTATTTCTTTGCCTCAAGGTGATTCTAGGAACCTGTGTGCCGTTCTGGGAGTCCACACAGTTTCCTCTTCTTCAAGTGTCAGGCTAGACATTTCATGAAGGTAAATGCTAAGGGTTTTATCCCTTCTTCCCATGTGCCAAAAGCGGTTCCACATGAGGGAGAGCTTATTAGGCTTCTCTTTAAGAACAAGTGTGCCGGTCTAGGCTCCACACAGGTTCCCACTTCCTCTCGTGCCAGTGGCGGCTCCACGGAGGGTTGAAATGTACAGTCTCAGGTTCCTGTATGCCAGTCTTGGATCCATACAGGTTCGTTTAGGTGCCTTGTGTCAGGACTTTAGGTGCCTTTTGTCAGGACTTCAGGTCATGTGCTCAAGGAACTTGAGACTTTCAAGTCATGCTCAGGAAGCTACCTGAGGCTTTTGGCTAAAATACTTTGCTCATTCAGCTGAGGCTTTTCGATCAAGTGTGCTCAGGAAGCTGCCTGAGGCTTTTCTCAATGCATGCTCGGGAAGCTACCCAAGGCTTAATTCATGCTCAGGAAGCTACCTGAGGCTTTTCTCAATGCGTGCTCGGGAAGCTACCCAAGGCTTTGGTTTATGTCAATCATTCTCAATCTGCATACTCTGTCAAATCACATTCATACTTTGCATATACTATCAATGCCACAGGAACCTATTAGTCAAGGTAACCTGCAAATACTATCAATGCTACAGGAACCTGTTAGTCAAGGTAACCTGCACATACAATACAAGTAATAAAGCAAGCACTTAAATTTTTTTAAATTGGCATATGAAATATCAAATCATATCATGCACAATACTGTCTAAGTAGGAATACTACCCCTCAGTTCTTTTGGGTAATTATTGTAACGTAAAAGAACTATTAAGGAGCTATAACTGCTAAAAATGCATTCAAAATATTCAATCGTAGAGCTATCAATCGCTCAATACTTAAAAAAAACTGTCTTGCAAGTAGGGAGGTTCACATCAAGTACCCCCCGAGTACATGCATAATCAAATACTGAAATCAAAATGCTGGTCAGCTATAACTAATAAGCTGCCTTTATTCTTGGGCTGAAAGAGCCTTACTTTTCCTAAAAAAAACACAGTAAAAAAGAGTTAGTGATAATACTTCTTGAGATGCTCCGCATTCCAAGCTCTCGGAATGAGATTCCCATCCATATCCATCAAGTGGTAGGTTCCTTCCCAAATGGCTGACTTTATCTGGTAAGGTCCCTCCCAATTTGCTCCAAAAGCTCCGTGTGCCAAAACCTTGGTGTTTGGCATGACTTTCCTCAAAACCAGGTCTCCAACTTTAAAAGGTCTTGCTTTCACCTTTTTGTTGTAATACC
This sequence comes from Saposhnikovia divaricata, assembly GCA_036435485.1. NCBI lineage: Eukaryota > Viridiplantae > Streptophyta > Magnoliopsida > Apiales > Apiaceae > Saposhnikovia > Saposhnikovia divaricata. The sequence continues at coordinate 23,708,600 of JAZHRN010000131.1, forward strand.
TTCGAACTCTCTGTTGATATGCTGCTAACTTCACTTGCGAGTCTGCTCTCAACTCTTCGACCATGTCCAAATACAGTCTATGATTGACCTCGTTGTTCTCGGGATCAAAATGTTTTCTTCTCAGGGAACCTGTTCCAACTTCCACAGGTACCATAGCTACACAACCATAAGCGAGAGTAAAAGGAGACTCACCAGTTGTAGTTCTAGGAGTGGTGTTATACGACCACAGGACTCCAGGAAGCTCCTTTGGCCAGCTTCCTTTCTTATCTTCAAGCCCTGCCTTCAAAGTATGCTTGATAATCTTGTTCACAGCTTCAGTCTGTCCATTACTCTGTGGATAATACACTACTGAGAATGCTTTCTGAATTCCAAACTGTTCACACAATCCTCTAAGCTCTCTGTTGTCAAACTGCTTCCCATTGTCAGAAATCAGCTTCTGCGGAATACCAAACCTGCTTATAATGGCTCGAAACACGAACTCAGTCAATTTTGCTGCTGTAATCTTAGCAAGTGGTTCTGCTTCTGCCCACTTTGTGATGTAATCAACTGCAACCACTGCATATTTCACTCCTCCTTTTCCTTTCGGGAGCTCTCCAATGAGGTCTATCCCCCAAACGGCAAATGGCCAAGGACTGACAATCTGTTTGATAGGTGCTACAGGACGACTATCAAAATTTGCAAACCTCTGACAGTTGTCGCATGACTGTGTAAACTTAGAGGCATCTGCCTTGATGGTTGGCCAATAATATCCTTGTCGAAGGACCTTCATGGCTAAAGAATTACCCCCCGAGTGATTTCCACATACTCCTTCATGAATCTCCTCGAGGATATACTTGCATTGCTCTCCAGCTACACACTTAAGCAAAGGTTGATTGAATCCTCGTCTATACATAACTCCATCATAGATTACATACTTGGCTGCATGATACCTCAGTTTCCTGGCTTCATCTTGACTGGGAGGTAGCTCCCCTTTATCCAGGTAACGACATATTGGGGTCATCCAGGAATCTTCAACTGGAAATTCGATGTCCATCACTTCTTCTTTAAAAATGCTAGGTTGCTCCTGAATCTGAAGTGGAATTACTCCCAATAATGTGGACTCTCTCTGAGATCCTAGCTTGGCTAATGCATCTGCATTGGTATTCTTTCCTCGTGGTATCTGATCTAACTTCACCTCTTTGAACTTTGCGATCAATTCTTGGGAGTACCTCAAATACAAGTCTGTTCATGGACCTCTTGCCTGAAAGCCACCACGAATCTGCCACACTACTAACATCGAATCACTGAACACTCTGATATTCTCAACTTTCATCTCCAAAGCTAGCTTTAGGCCTGCAAATCAATGCCTCATACTCTGCATCATTGTTTGTGGCTCTGAAAGCAAAATGAATCAAGCTATGGAGTTTGTGTCCTTCCGGACTAACTAGCTCTATGCCTGCACCTGCTCCATTACTGTTAGCAGCTCCATCTACATACAATGTCCACCAGGGTGCACAGTTATCATTCTATGTCTGTTCTTCCACCTTCTCTTTTGGTTCCTCTTGACCAGTAACCTCCATATGGGGTGGAAACTCAATTAGGAAATCTGCTAGAGTTTGAGCCTTGATTGTTGTCTTTGGCTTGTATTCTATGTCAAACTGTCCCAACTCCACAACCCACTTTAACATTCTTCCTGAAGTTTCTGGCCTATGCATCACTTGCCTAAGTGGATATGAGGTTCTCACCTCTATCTTGTGAGCTTGGAAGTAAGGTCGTAGCTTCCTGGAAGCTAGAATCAATGCGTAAACCAGCTTCTCCATTCCTGTATACCTCGTTTCTGCATCAAGTAACCTTTTACTGACATAGTAGACTGGGCTCTGCTGTCCATTCTCTTCTCGAACTAAAACTGGACTAATGGAATACTCTGATACAGCCAAGTAAAGTATCAATGTTTCTCCATCCACAGGTTTAGCTAAAAGTGGGGGGCTCCCCAAATGCTCCTTTAACTTTCCAAATGCTATCTCATATTCCTCTGTCCACTCGAACTTGCTTCCTTTCTTTATGGCTTTAAAGAACTCCTGACACTTATCAGTGGACTTCGAGATGAATCTGTTCAAGGCTGCGACTCTCCCTGTAAGGGACTAAACCTCTCTCACAGTCCTTGGTGACCTCATATCAATCAATGCTTTAATCTTGGCTGGGTTGGCTTCTATACCTCTGTGATTTACCATAAAACCCAGAAACTTTCCTGATTCTACCCCAAACACACATTTCTGGGGATTTAGCTTCATTCTGTACTTTCGCAAGATTCCAAACATTTCTTCTAAGTGTTTTACATGGTCAACAGCTTCCTTGGATTTGACTAGCATGTCATCCACATATACCTCCATAGTATGACCGATTTGGTCTTTAAACATCATGTTCACCAGTCGTTGGTATGTGGCTCCAGCGTTAATCAATCCGAATGGCATGCATACATAGCAATAAAGACCTCTATCCGTAATAAATGAAGTATGCTCTTGGTCAGGTTCATACAAAGGGATTTGATTTTAACCTGAATATACATCCATGAAGCTGAGGAGGGCATGTCCAGCAGTTGCATCCACTACCTGATCAATTCGTGGCAGCGGGAAGCTATCCTTTGGGCATGCTTTGTTGAGATCTGTGAAGTCCACACAGGTTCTCCACTTCCCATTAGGTTTCTTGACCAAGACAGGGTTTGCCAACCATATTGGGTAGAAAGATTCTTTAACCAACCATGCATCCAATAACCTGTCAACCTCTTCTTTCAATGCTTGAGCTCTCTCTCCACTAACTGGTCTTCGCTTCTATCTCACTCCTTTCTTTTCTGGATCGATATTCAACTTGTGACACATGACTCTTGGATATATCCCTTCCATATCTGCGTGACACCATGCAAACACATCCAGGTTCTTACCCAAAAAGGTAATAAGAGATTCCTTTAAGGCTGGGTCGAGTCGAGCTCTAATCTTCAACACTTTCGTACCATCCTTGTCATTTATCTTCACATCTAAAGTCTCACCAGCTGGTCCAGCCTTGACCGTGGTTTCTGGCATTCGAGGATCTAAGTCTACATCCATTTCTGTGGGTGAATCCTTTTGAGGTTCCTGGATTGCAGATGGTTCTTGAACTGCAGATGGTTCTTGAACTCCATGCATGACATTCCTTCTCTTTGATGCTGGCTGACTGTCTTCACTACTTCCATTATGTTTCAATTTTCTAGATTTTTCTTCATCCAACTCTTCTGCCATACACACATCACCATCCTTGTCCATAGGGGGTGCACTTTCTAACAGCAAGTAAGGGGTATCTGGTCCCCGAAAAACTGGAATCTCAGCATGAGGTTCCTCTTCTATAATCTCTTTAATTCTTATAGCTCTACAGGATGCTGGTACAAAACCTTCCAAGGGCTGACTACGCAGATCGAGTGTTATTTTATCTGGGTTCTTTCCTGGAAAATCATCAGGAACCTCGTCCATTGGCTCAGGTAACTTAGCAGCCTTAGCAGCATGTTGCAAAGCTTTGGTGTAGCACTCTCTAGACTCATACTAGCATCCCCGAACTATACCAATTCCATTTGGTGTTGGGAACTTCATAGTCAGGTGGTAAATGGAGGTTATCACCCTCATTTCTTTCAGGATGGGTCTTCCCAGAATAGCATTATAGTTCATATTGTCCTCTATAACAATGAATTCTGCTAGCTGTGTAATGCAACATGGTTTGTCACCTAGAGTTACTGGTAAACGAATCTTACCCTTGATAGGAACCTGGTTGTTAGTGAAGCCATACAAGGTATCCTTCGTTGGGGTTAAGTCTTTATCCAGAAAATGCATCTTTTTGAAAGCTGAGTAAGACAACAGGTTTACAGAGCTTCCATTATCCACTAGCACTCGATAAACCTCATAAGACCCGATACCTGCTTCGACCACTAAGGCATCCGTGTGGGGATGGTGTACCTAAGAAGCATCTCCTTCAGTAAAGGTAATATATGCATCCTCTCCTTCAAACAGCTTGGGAGACCTCTGTGACAGATTGTAAATACTGGTCAAAGGACGTTCTTTAGCTTCACGAGTGTACCTCTCCATGGCGCTCCTGCTACTTCCTCCAATGCGGGGACCTCCTATAATTGTGCGCATGCACCCAGCCTTAGGTGGTCCTTCCATCACAACAGGTTCCTGTGTTTGTACCTTCTGAGTCTTCTCATCTCTATACTTTTTGCCTTCCTGAGCCACCCATTCACTTAACTGCCCTTGCCTGATTAGAGTTTCAATTAAGTCCCTGAGGTGACGGCAGTTTGCAGTATTATGCCCATTATTATCATGAAAATCACAGTATGGACGCTCATTCTTATTCCCTGTAGGGCCATTTCTGAAAGGTTTCTTAAACAATGAGGACTTTTCATTCACTGCATAGATGTGATCGATTGGAGCTACCAAAGGGGTGAAAGTTTCATAGACAGGTCTCTCACATTTGTTGTTATTGTAGGAAGCTGGTGGTGGGACCTGACTCATGACAGGTCTGGTAGGATTCACAGCTTCAGCTTCAAGCTTCACCTGGGATGTACGACTAACCACTTTTTTACTGTCACGACCATTGGGGCTTCTGGGCCTTGACCTCTTGCTTCCTGACCACCCACTTTGCCTTACGAAATCTGGATCCTTCTTCAAATCAGCCAGAGATTCCTCCACGAGATGAAAAGGTTCTGCTTGGGCATAAAAATCTGCCAACGTCTCTGGTTCTTTTCCCTGAAGTGCTTTCCAAAAATCTGAGCCTCCTTTGACTCCAGCAATTAAGAAATTCTTTATGGTTTCCTCAGATGCTTTCCTAACCTTCGGAACCTCTGCATTGAACCTCTTGAAGTATTATATCAATGTCTCACTAGGTCTCTGCTTGATGTTGGCCAGGGTGTTGGTAGGTGGTGCAAACGCGACAGATGCTCTGAATTGGGTAACAAAGAGCTTTCCCATATTCTCCCAGGAACCGATCGAATCAGCAGGTAACCTCTTGAACAATTGATGAGCTCCACCCTGTAGAGTTGCAGCCAGTAACCTACATCTAGTGGCCTCCTTCACTTGATAGACATCCATCTCTGTGTCGAAATGACTTAGGTACTCGATTGGATCAGTGGTTCCATTGAATTTCAACTCATTCGAGGGCCTGTAAGATCTAGGCAGAGCCGACTTTCGAACCCTTTTGGTGAAAGGAGAAGCAGTTATAGGATTCACAGCAAGATTCTTTTCATCCTTGAGTTGAGCCAAAATTTTCTTGATATCTTCTGCTGTCACCTCTCCAGTAGCTTCTGCCTTTGTCTTTTTGCTCGTTCCTTCCTCCTCTTTTGACTCTGTAGTGCTAGATTCTTCAGTAACCTCATCTGAGTCTGTTTCCTCTTCTTCAATTATCTCAACAGATGGGTCTTTGTCTTTCTTCTTTTTCTGTGAGGAACCTCCAGTGTTAACCTTCTTCTTTCACTTGGACTCTGTGCGGGCTTGGGAAGGTCCCTTTTTGCTCGGAGTTTTATCCTTCTCAGGATTCTCTGGTTCTTCATCATCTTCTGGAACTTCCTCTTCATCTTCGGGTTCTTCTTCCTCGAAATTCAGTTGTTTTGGAGTCACCTTCGACTTCTTGCCTTTCTTTGCCTTCTTTTTCTTCTTTTTGCTTGAAGCCTGCTCCAAAGTCGACAATCGTTCTCCAACGGTCTTTAAGATTTCCATCATATCTTCTTTGGTAACCTTCTTTGCTTTTCGAGGAGATTCTTTTTCATCGTGAATTTGTTCCTCAGAACGGGTTGCTTCGCTATCAGAGTCGCCTGCCATCTTTTCCACTCTTAAGATGTTAACTGTCCCCTCCTTCTAGCGCCAATGTTGATGAGTGGATTTTGTAACAACTTTTGAGAGGTTTACGGGTAGTTGTATAGGCTAACGATCAACTGTTCTGTGAAAGGTTTGGGTTGTGATTGTGGGGGTTGAGCTGTGCTCGAGGGTGTCTTCAATAATCTCAAGTGCCTTTAGAGAGAATTAGAGAACTGAATGCATCTTGCCTCCGAGGTGCCTACGTACCCTTGTTTATATAGGGATCAAGCTCACGTAGTTCTAATGGGACTCTGTATCTTGCTGGAATGGCTGTATTCAATTACCTAGTTCGTGTAGGACTCAGGTTCCTTTAGAGCCTTCCACGAACTAGTTGGATAAGTAGAGGGAACTCGAGTTCGTACCCTACTATGATTCTCTCATTGGTCAGAGACATTCTAGGATCATCTGCACCCTAGAATTATACTCAAATACCAATTCGTTTATCTATTCTAGATGGCTTCTAGAACCTTCTGTTGGCCACTCGTAGGAACCTGGTGCTCAGGAACCTATATCTCAGGAGCCTGTTTCTCAGGAACCTCCTTATTTCGGGACATATCACTTAGGGACCTCCCTTTAGGCATCAGTACCTGCACAAATAACAAACTGGTTAGACTGGATAGCTCTTCACATGCTCTCGTCATCTCTATGGATGTTGCTATGCTAACTCGAACTCTTCCGCTGGGAGGAACCTGGTATTCTAATGTTCAGCTCAGCTTCCTGACCATTGGAAACCTCCTTATACTCGTACTTCCTTAGTCATTTCTTCTATCTGATCTTCATAACTCATACTGGATCTATCCTCTAGCTCGTATGGATTGAACTCTAGGGCCTAATGGGCCTAAATTCAGCCCATGATTATTTTGGGCACAACAATTATTATTGTCGCAAGTCATAATTAAATTATTTATGTTTTCCAGTGCTACATCTGCTCCGTACGGAGAGTATATCATATCTTGCAACTGAAGAATTACGTTTTATATATGGGATATTGTGTATCATAGAATAATGTCATATGCTTTTAATTTTTGAGGCAATATGTCTGCTTATGGGATATTGATAATGTTTTACCAAATTAAAAAAGCAACATTTTAATCCGAACTATTACTCTTGGTTCTCAAAGTAATTGCAGATGTTGCGTTTCATAACCAACATCTTGCATTTGGTTGATTGTGCAGCTATGACTTTCAGTACCTAAGTAATTAAGTAATGCAAAACAACATTCAATAATGATTACAAAATACCTATGTTGTCCATCAACATTGCACATGGACTAACCTCTGCTATGTTGCTCTCATTCATCAACATTACAACTTAAATTACAAAAGTATATTTTAACATAAAACAACATATCCATTTGGATCTCAAATAAACATAAATTCAGGGATTATAATGTTTTACCAAATTAAAAAAGCAAGATTTTAATCCGACAAATTATTAACAGTACTTAAAATAATTGCAGTTGTTGCGTTTAATTAAGTTTTTAATTAAGTGCCTAAATCAACATTTTCCATTTGGTTGATTGTGCAGCTATGACTTTGGGTACCTAAGTACTTAAGTGATGTACACCTTAATTAAACCAATGCAATGATGTCAAATAGGTATATCACTGTCAATAATCATGAGTTGCTAAGATTATAGGTATTTATAGCAAATGTTGTAAGAATCAAATCAAATATTTAATTGAAAAAATTATTTAGCCGAACGGACATGTCTTCATGACTTCCTTAAATTTTGCTTTGTCTTCCCTTATCATGTCCAAGTGAATTTTATTGTTACAATAGAACCTCAATAAATAAATATTCAAAAAACAAATTGCTAAATTCAGTTAATAATTTTTTCGCGGTTCCAACATAATAAAGACATTCTATTTTTTACCTCAATCCTAATACATCCAATATAAAATCTTCACTGTATTAAAGTATTCATAAATACGAATCAAACAAAATCACTCGTGAATATATTTTATCTAATAAATTATACATAAATTAATAGTCAATAACTTATAATAAACAGTACCAAAAGTCAAAACGAGGAAAAAATTAGGAACGGAGAAAGTATTCCAAAAAATTAGGAACGAATTAAAAATGCTAGGTACCCCAAAAATATTCCCAAAATTTTTCCCAAATAACGTGACGTTGACAAATGCCTGGTTTTAATTAATAGACGCATATTTATGCACGCGGGGTCCCATATTATTTTAAGAAAGTTACCAATTATACAAAGATTTGGGAACAATTTTGGGACATATTTTGGGGACTATAAGTTCCTATATAGTAAAGTTAATACCATTCTTTGTACACTTATACATGCCTCATTTCATACCCGTGTTTATACATGAGTACTGTTTAAAATCCCTAATTACTGTACTGTCTTCACTAATCGTCTTCTTCAATCCTTGCTGAATCACGATTATTCTTATTTCTCTGTTCAACGATGGAGGTAAATCATATGGAACTATCAATATTGCTCTATTACATTGTTATTGTATATGATTGTTATGCAAATGGTTGATATAGAAGTTAATTTTGGTACTATATTCTTTTGTGGTTTATTGTTTTGTGTTTAGGAATGTAAGAATGTTTTGGCATGCGTATGTTTTATTGTTTTGTTTCGTTGAGAAGTATTAGATTGTATCAGTAATATGATTTGCAATGTTGATCACAAATATCATATTAATAGCTTAGTTTAATGCCTTGGTGATTATTATACTTTCAAGCTTTTCAAAAATCTCATTTGTTTAAACCTTATTCGGAACTTTTTTTGCCACAACTCATTATCAAGAACACAAACACCCAGCATTCATGGTTAGACTGTTTCCCAGAGATTTCGCAAAGACGTCGATGGTAATAAAATAAATGTTGTTCATGATTCGTATACAAAACAAATCTCCCAGAAGAATTTAATATCGCACAATTATTGTACATACCTTCTAATTCATATAACCCTATTTGGTTTATGTAGAAATTTCCTTCAGGCTTTGTTAGAGAATGTGCACAACATGTACCACAGCAAGTCACTCTGATCATTCATAGAAATGGATACCAATACAATGTTATTTTCCATAAGGATAGAAATGAGTTTACCAATTTGGCTCTGTTTTTTAATGATTTTCGAACTGAAAAAGGTTTCTATGCATTGTTCTACTACAATGGTGCTGGGATATTTACTGTATTCATACTTGATGACACTGGTATGGAAATAGATTATCCAGCATCGAACAGGTTTCAACTAGCTCCTGTTTATGCGGAAGGTATGTAACACGCTATATCAAACTGTTCATATTACATTAACTTATATCTCTGAAAATACTAAAATGTCTAACTAATGTTAGCATATATTTATGTTATGACAGATAATATTGATGGAATTGGGAAGAAATTTATTGTTCATATTCACGAAAAGCATATTGAATCAGCTGAGATCGTAAGTCCTTAACTTGCCACTGTATAAGATTTTTCAACAAGTACATTACCTAGACTAATGTATCTTATAAATTGTAACTCTGTAATGAATTGAATAGGATATTCCTCCTGTGTTTGTTGATCGGTTTCGACACATGCTGAAGAGGAAAAATTATCTAAATTTGAAGAATGGAGATAAATTTCAATTCACTTTTTCAGCTAATATGAAAAAGTTTGTTGGTATGGAAGTGATGCTCAAGGGCAAATACTGGAAAATCGGAGATACTCTTCTTTTCGAGCTCTTGGATAAGACTGAATTCTCTGCTACTATATTATCCAGGAAAGGAGTTGAAAAGAATCTTCCTGCTATGACATCAATTACAAGTATGTTATCAACTGCTATATTTGTGTAAGAAATATAACAAGATGCTATGTTTGACTGCTATGTTAAACTGCTATATTCAAGAAAGTTTGTTATCAACTGCTATATAAAACACATCATGATGCTATGTTTGTGTAAGTATATCTGTTGATAACAGGTCATATATTCCAAGTTAACTAAGTAGTACTTCATGTAAGTGTGATTCTGGTGCAGCCAATGTCATAGCAATAGAAGAAATGGATGACTTCCGGACAACCTTTGAAGCTAATTTGATCAGCTCAAATTTTGATATGAATACTCATGGACTGGTATTTACAATGTCTTACACCTTTTAATATATATGCATCAATGTCACATGTTTATCAATATAAGTAACTCTGTTCTTTAATTATTTCGCAGTACATTCCACCTTGGATAACTCTTGAAAACCATGCTTGGAACTCAGTCAAGCATGTGTACCTGAAAATTAAACGAAGAAAGTGGAAGGTTGGAATCGTTTTGTCAGGTGGTAGACCAAGATTCTCCAAAGGCTGGGATAAGTTTGTAAAGGAGAACAAGTTTGTTTTCAATGACAAACTACATTTTGTAATGAAGGAGGAGGACAATGTACTTTCATTTGTTGTCCGTCGTTTATAAATTGAGCTATGTGTTGTATTTTTAAACAAAGTTTCCTTCATATTTTGGAGATATATGTAATGAGGGAGTAGAACGTGTATTTTTATTAGTAGAACGTGGATTTTTATGTTGTTACAGTTTTATTATGTTTTCCTATATTATTCATAATTTTATTTAGCGTTATTAAACATTCCCTGTTTTCAAACTAATTTATTTGGTTTGCTAATTACAAATTAAATATTTATATTAATATATCTTTAGAATTATATAATAAACAAGAGCAATCGACGCCCGCTCGCAGAGCGCGGGCAAAAAAGACTAGTATTGTTATAATCACCGAGTACATTCATAACTTAACACAGATAAAAAACAAAAGAGTAATTTACAACTACACCACTAAAATGTATTAGGTACTTAGATTTTTAATATTTGAAATAGGGTGGGTGAGTGCCCTAAATACCCAATTTTTAATCATCTCTAACCAAAATACCCACGACGTTGAAGCACCGCCCAAAATGTCCAGAAGATATGCCAAATCATCAGGCGTAACTCCTTTCACGCCTACAGAGACAACGTATCCGAGGGATACGCCTACACAATCAACTGAAAATCTCCCGCATACGCATCTTAAACAAGCGTATCAGGCGATGCGCTTTTCTATACAGCGTATCTGACGTCATCATACGCATTTGCAAAATGCGTATCAGAAGATACGCTTTTTCAAAATGCGTATCTGACGTCATCCTTCATCGTCCCCAGAGCTTCGAAGAATGGCGATTCCGACATCAAAACTACATCTCTTCGTTCATCCATACCACAAACTTTCCAGATACGTTCTATATATCAATAGAATCGCAATTCGATTATCTACACACCTACTCCAATTTTATTACATTTAATTTGCCGGATTTCAAATCCCCAATTCAAGCTTTTTTTTTCCGATTCGATAATCCGACGAGCTCGTTCATGCCCATACAGGGACGTAGCACATAAACGGTCACGGGGAAGAGGAAGGGCACGAGTATGCGATCACGGAGGTGTGCTTATGTGGGTTGGAAGTGATGTAGTGACATAGATCGACAAAGACGATGTTAAATTGGCAAAGTCGCCGGCTTAAACCTCTCAGTTTTCTGGCGATGTTCGAAGTTTTCTGGCAGCTACAGTGGAGATGGGTTGCGTCGTTCGAAACGGCGTGACCCGTGGGTATTTTGGGCGGAATTTTCAGAAACGGGTATTTTGATCAGTGAGTAGGGAAAAAGTGGGTATTTTGGGCATTTTTTCAAATAGGGATGTCCTACACGGGTGTATTTCAGGAGTAGTTTTATAATTTTCTTTTAATTTTTCTTTAAAAAAAATTTATAAAAAAAAAATAAGTTATGGAACTATTCTTAAAATGCGTACCAGCAAGCGAAAAAAGTGTAAAGAATTGATTGGGACAGAGGGAATACTTAATAACATTTTTCTCTATTTAGAAATAATCTTGGAAGTAGGGACGATTAGGTAACCTACCGTATCCCCGTGTCGGATTCTTGGACACGCGTGTTCCCGTATCGAACACGGGATTCTTCCACAATAATACCTCACTAATTGTAGTCAAAATTTGATTTTAACTAACTACTTTCACAAAATCAAATACCAATATAGATAAATAATTACAAAAATGTTGATGATGATCATGTTCATTTTTGCATAAATAAAATGGATTAAACTCATACTTTTGTATATTGGATGAACAAAATATGCATTTCATTGAGTTTGCATACAGATTTTGGTTCTATCAATTGGTTTTAATATGCGTAACACCAAATATATATAAAAATTTATATTTATATGTGACTTGTCCCCCATACCCATATCCCCATATTTTTTAATTTATCGAATTTACGTATTTCTGTATTACACACCCGCACTCCCGTGTCCTTGCTACTTTGGAAATAATAAATATTCATTTATCAAAAACATGAAAAAGAAAAATTCATGTATCAATGAAGTTTCTGATTCGATAGAATAATTTTCTTTACGGTCCTAAGGCTTTTCAGTTTAGTAGGTTATTTCTTCAAAAAGATGTTTAAGCATATGCAAACACTAAAGGAGAATGAATGGTTGAAACAAACTGAAAACAAATACGAATCAACTCCTCAAATCTCATTATCAGATTTTTATTTAGTACAAAATGGAGTAAAGATGGAGAAAAAGAACAAGTGATTAAGTTTATCATTTGTGTCATGTATTCTATCCGTAGATCTCTCCCATTCACGCCTAGGCACATTTATCCTTGTGCAATCCTCAGTTGTAATTTATATATCGTACATTTCTCCAGGGAAAAAGTTGAATATTAAATTAGTTCATGAAATTATTTTCCGTGGGCATATCAAAAGTTTAAGACACCACGGTGCTTGGAGATCTCGATGGAAGGAAAAAGTACATATAGGCTCACTAAAGGCGCAAGCAAATTGCAACAATTACTTCCTCTTCCCCGAGCCAATGGTAAGCAGCTCAAAGCTCCTGAGAGCATCATCACGGCCACCTCTTGATGCTAAGGCTCGGGTAAAAGATGATGGCTTCGGCTCAAAACCAGGTTGGACTCTTTGGGTAGTAGACAGACGACCACTGCCTGAACCCAGCCGATTTAACCTGTTTTCACTGGGTTCGCCAGAGGAGCTAGGCCGACTGCTTGGTGCAACTGCCCTCTTTGATGCACTAGCAGCTCGGGAAACCCGTCCTCTTACTGGATCGGCTTGCTGTAATAAAAAAATATATTACATGTCAAAACAATAATTTGTATGGAACTATGTATTAGTTTACTAAAAATCTTAGCATCGGTGTGTAAACTTCAAACTAACCATATCCTTTGATGAAGGTACATTATCAGAAGACCTGTGCCTTAACTGGTCACCACGCAAATTAGCACCTGAACTAGAACCTTTCCGTCTAGCAAATGCTTCAACAGCACCTGACAATCGATCTCTGATCTCTCGCTTCACTAAATGAAATACATGGAGAACAACATAACATAATCAGATTTCTTATTTAAGTCTACAATTTCACTATTAGCAAATAGAGGTAAAGAACATTTGCGTCATAATTGTAAAAATCACTATCATTGATTTTTACTTAATGGGACTAAAAACATTTATACAGCAAAATATTATCAAAGCAGAAGTTTGCTGACCAGTATTCCTTGATAGAAAATCTAAAACACTCACTTTTGGACTGCTGAGAAGTGAATCCTTTTTTTATTTTTTAGTGAGATGCAAACATGAAGAGATGACATTTTGGATGAAGGGAATTCCATATATAGAAAATACCAAATTAACATGGGAATTTCAGCAAAGCATGAAGGTTGGATTAAGCATGAACTTCAAAACTGCTATTCGGCATATACCTGGCGTCTTTTCTGCTCTATCTATAGTAGGTCCAGGGTTCAAAGGTAACTTCCCAGCTGGCTGCTGAAAATTAAAAGAAAAGCATACACATGAGATCTGATTCAATTACTGGAAATACTAGAAACCAATTCATCAGTACTACATACCCGTGATTTTGAACTAGAACCGATCTGTGGATACTTTAATATGGTCCAATCAAATACATAGTCAAACTGATACCCTGCACCATTGTTGATGAGTTAACTAATATTATTTACAAAATAAAGACAATATGAATGAAGCTGGGATCAGCATTAAGGACTGGACTGTTGAAATAAACTTTAGAAAATTTTGGTGGGGGTATTTTCTTATGATAGGAGTAGAGGGACATATTGTTGACAACAACAAAAGCAAAAAAAAAAAAAAAAAAAAAGACAATTACCTTCTCTAATGAAAAGATCACGAAAAAGCCTCTTCATATATGAGTAATCTGGTTTGTCATCGAACCGCAAGGAACGGCAATAATGGAAGTATGATATGAATTCTGATGGGTAAGATTTGCAAAGCACCTGCAGATATATAACAGCAGAATCTCACATACATTACATATTTTCAGTAGCCTGCTGCGTACATTATGAATGCCTTGCAAGTTTAACTAAATTAAAACAGGTGTTCATTCTAAAGCAAGAAACAATACCTCAACTGGAGTTAGCATCTTTTTCTCACTTATTCTGTCATACTTCTGTTTTTTTGTGCCAGCTTTAAGCCCCTGCCAAGGAAGGCTAAAAAGTCCAAATGGAAACAGAACTCTAGTAAAGACCCCCATAAAATTAAAATAACATTTGTATCATTTCGGCTAAATTTTATATATATACCTTCCTCTCAGAAAGTACATAAGCACATAACCTAGAGATTCCAGATCATCCCTCCTGCTTTGCTCTGCAAAGTCATAGTCTCTTACAATTTTAACTCTGGAACAACCGACTTATCATAGATAATCAAGAGAGATTTAGTAGAAGTTGAAGCTAGCAAAGCAACTCACCAACTCCAAGGTGGGTGTTAACACTTGCATATCGAGCTGTTCCAGTAAGATTTTTGTTTTCCCTGCGAAAAAAAGTTTGTTAATACTAAGTTTGTTTTTTTTTATATCCAAATTCTGTTTATGGATATAGGAAATGTAAAAGGTTGCAAGCGTCCATAGAAATATTTAAATAGCTGAAACGATATTGTCATTCACTGTTATCAGAAATCCTTAGTTCACTATGATAGAGAAAGAAATATGTTAACATTAATGGAATATGGTTGCATGAGAAAGGCTCATAGTGCAGATAAGATTTAATTTTTGTTCAAATAGTCAATAAATTATATTTAAAGAATAGGCAGGAGATACTTATATTTCAGTAACTAAACTATAACTTCATAATTTTACTAGACAAAATAGGAGCTTTTTCTTTGTCAAATTATAATTTATTTTAACTTGTAATTTATATTTTGTAACTTGTAAGTTATTCTATATTATTATTAAGAAATAAGTGTATTTGTAAATACATATTTTGTACTTTTTATTTAGGAATATTCAACCCTTAGATATATGGTAATAGTTATTTAGAAGGAATCTAGACAAATATTCGAGTTAATCTCCTATTATCTAGTAATTTTATTTATTCTTCAAGTTTGGAGTCTCTACTTAAACCATTGTAACTTCCAGTAATTGGCAGAGTTAAATAATACGAATTGATGGAATATATAATAGATATGAAGATTTATTTGTGTTTCTATTTATAATTTGTGGAGATAGGTATTATTCCTTGCATTAACTCTTTTTTTACCTTGTCCTACACTACTTTATTATATGAAATATTCAAACATAAAATAACTTATAAATGAACTTATATTTAAAAGTCATCAAAATAATACTAAACAAGTAACCTTTAAAAAGATATTCCAAAGGGGCCCTAAAACTTGAACTCAAATCAAAGTTGGGAATCGCCCATTTACTATGGCAATCTCAATAAGGCAAACATTCATTTCTTACAGTGGTTAGTGCCCAATCCGTGAACCGTGAGGTCACGGGTTCGACTCCTGCCGGGGGTCAAAAACCGGAAACAATCTCTCTACCTTTGTGTAGGGGCATGATTGCGTACATCCTACCCCCTCAGACCCTGCTCATGCGGGATATCTCATGCGGGATATACTGAGTACGTTGTGTTGTGTTGTGTTTATTCATTTCTTGCACGGACTCTAACTTAAGACGTTCGTTATATACAACTTTTAGTTTTAGTAATAATAAGAAACACTCAGCTGCACATAAAACAACAATAAGAAATATTCTCATTGTTAGTGAAGTATTCTACATGGTGAAAACTGAAAGTACATTTTAAAGAGATACAACATAATGTGCAACAGGAGAATCATGTTATAGGTTCCCTGCTATTCAACCAACCAGCCCAAGTTTCTCCATAACAAATCATATCAGCATGATTTGTCAGAAGTGCTGTCTTTCTAATGAGCAACAACAATTTTTCGCACGTAAACAAATTAATACCTGTAGGGTATATGCTTGTGTGTTTGAAGATCCCTAAACTTTTTCGCAAGTCCATAATCAATTACGTACACCTGTCATGTAGCAAGCAAACCACAAAGTCAAATACAATTAAATAGCCAAAAGTGTACAAATTCATGAACGAAATTCTAGAAAATGCTTAATTTTATGTTTAAACTTCTATAAATAATCGGTATCTACAAATAGAAGTAAGAAAATAAATCCCTCCAAACCTTTACTGAACATATACACACCTCGGGTCGAAGTGTCAAAACTATGTCATTCGTTTTTTTAAGTTAATGCCCGTTAAATGTTTGTCACGGACATGGACTCTATCAAATGAACAAGGGAAAATATATAAAAATTTGCCTACTCTAAACATTTAATATACACACACATACATGTGTACATATAAACATCGTGTATATATATATGAACACCCACACGACAGCGCTTTAAGATTATTCCACATTTCTTTGATGTGAAGACCTGGTAAATATGTTCACTACTAGAAGAACATTAGCAAGTATCCAGTAAAAAATAGTTTGAGATGCATTCAAACACAACTTCAACTTAAATAAAAAGCACAAATTTAGATATTTAATTATTTTAGAGTACAACATACCTGATTTGCTTTTCGCCCTAATCCCATTAAAAAGTTATCAGGCTTTATATCACGGTGAAGAAAACCTCTAGAGTGCATATATTCAACTCTGTTTATCTATACGCAACAAAATAAAAAAGGTAAACGCAAGTAATGCTATTAATTTAATAGGACAGACAATCTATATGGCACGATGTACTTACCAACTGATCTGCAAGCATTAGAACTGTTTTCAGAGTAAACTTGCGGTTACAATAGTTGAACAAGTCTTCTAGACTTGGTCCAAGAAGGTCAATAACCATGGCATTGTACTCCCCTTCAACTCCAAACCACTTGAGATGAGGTATACCGGCTACAGAGAATGACCAAGCACTTAAATATGTTACCTTCTGTTCATCAATCTTTAAAAATGTATTAATAGGTACAACTGAAACCAAAATAATAGGAACTAAGAACTTACTTCCTCCTTGGAGAAGCATGTATAACTTAGACTCATATTGGAGCTGAGGATGTTTGGTCTTAGCTGATTCCTTACATGAGGTAAAACAGAAAACAAATAATTGTAAGAGCTTTTTTTAGCAATATAGAGCTGGAGACCACATCAATTAATATTTGAGTGATACAAGTAAAAGAAGACATTCTGCATGTGACGGTTAGCAACGGAAACTGATCAGATGGACCAAAAGTTTTTCCTTCTAAATAATTAACAACAGATAAACCTCCTTAAGTTTTATATCTAAATGTATTAGACTTTGGCCGAGATGTATTCCCAACGGTTTGTTGCCTCCTCTTTCGAGTTTCGACCAAGAAGTTGAGGTTTTAAGCCTCAATAAAAAAAGGACAAATTCCCAATGTTCTTGTTTTACAAAGCTTTGAACAAAGGATCACACCTGTGAGCCATCTATCATTACCAAGCAAAAAGATGAAACTTTAAACCGTGGGTTTCACTGGTAAATGTCAATCTTGTTGTGATTACCATTAAAGATTTGCAAGGAGTCTCACCAAGTAATGCAATGTATATTAATTTGAAGTATATTTTAGAGGCTTTTCTCCTTTAATACCTATTTCTAAAACTCAGCCTAGTTCAAAATTCATTACTGAAAGAAAATATACATCAGCTACACAAGTTTCTTTCAAAGCATACGGCTCTGTGATGTACCAAGGATTAGAAAACTTTATTATCTACATCTTTTACAGCATCAGGCTGTAGTATACTCAAAAGCCTTCTGGTTTTCAGTACTTAATTTATTATAGCTTAAAGATTGATTTAAGTAAGGAGCTCCAACACCTTTAAACTTTGGGATAACTGATATCATGCTCATATAGTTAAACTAAGTTCTTAAAAAGACTTAAAAATTTAAAACTTATAATGAACACAAGTTTCCCCAACAAAGTATCTTTGTGGTGCAACAGAACTTGATACATTATGCTGAAAGAAAAACTGCATCAACTGTTAACTCCCGAATTCTTAATGAAAAACATCAGAATTGGTGAGCGTAAGAAAGTAACAACTGGAGGCTAGCCCTTCCAATAACACAGCAATCTGCAAGGAGCTCATTCTTGAAGGTGCTTTGATATACAAGAAAGTACAAATGCTTTAAAACATCTGGACACCTGGATCCTCAACAAGGGATATTTTACAGTACCTTTCTGACTATGAAATTTCATCACATAATCGATTGCAACATGGAATTTTTTTACAAAACCATGCAATAATATTAGCTCTATAATTTTAATGTATCACTAAACCAAAGTAACTCATCTGAAAACAAGCAATTCCCTATTAACCCTAGACCTGATACACAGTAGGATACTTTGCAGAATGTGGCATTCACACTTAGAACTGCATCTGTAACACTTATTTGAAGTTGACATCTGTGGTAACGGGTATAAGAGCTCAAGATCACATGTTCCAAATTGATAAAGCTCACTACCTTGAGGCAGACGCCTTTATGCAGCCCGAACAACCACACTTAAAACAATAGTGACTCATTATCAGATTCCAACTTTACTCTTGCATAATACAAAATGCAACTCATGCTGAGTAACCGGATTTATTACATGTTCCTTAACTTTCCGACCAAGATTTAGATATAGCGAAGGCAGGGTTAGATGCTGAGGAAAATGGCACCGAAATTTGCCGAAAAATGAAGTTTACAGAGTTATACCCGAAACAAATACTAATTTGTAAATCCTTAATATAACACTCTGTTGTACATGTGTTGCCTTTGTTCTTAAAACTTAAGACAGTCCATTTCCACCTACGCTACCTACCTTCTTCTGCATATATCCTTGGGCATGATAAACAAAAGAAATAGTAGGTAATTAGGCTCATACACTTATTCCTAACTTACCATGGATCCTTGGGCATGATAAACAAATGAAAATAGTAGGTAACTAGGCAGATATCCTTGTTGATGTATGATAATTAGGTAATTCAACTTTCTAAACATGGAAACATGATATCAACATTGTACCTTGTGCCCACCTAATCAGCCTAATACTAGCACAAGCTTGTTAATAAGAAGCATGTCTGTAGATATAACCCAAAACATACGGATATTCTCCTACCACCAAACATGTGCAAATGTTCTATGGGTGGAAAAGGAAATCTCAGGGTTACATGTGTCACTAGCCATGACTAATAAGGGTTATGTCATGCTACCTGTACAGCAAACCCAGAAATATCTTGCAATAATATTTCGTCATAAACAGTGTGTAACATCTGACACAATGCTAGTTTCTAAAATATCACACATAAACTAACTGGATATGGTACAACAACGCATACCATAAACAGAACGTCAATAGTCAAAATTTATTCTAGGTGATCAAAATAATCATGTTACAGAAACAGGTTCCTTGATAACTTAAAGATCATACACCAACAAACAATTCACTGAATAATAATAGTCCAAACACAACACTACTCACCAGCTTAACAGCAACTTCTTCTCCAGTCTGCACATTTACTCCTGTTAATAAATTAAACCGAAGTACAAAGTAAATATTCGGAAAATGAGATATCAACAATTAAAACACAACAGGAAAACAAAATCTTGAAAACAAAGTAAGCAATACCCAAATAAAGCTCCCCAAATGATCCACTTCCAATTTTCCGCCCGAGCTTAAACTTCCCACCAACAACATGATCCATTTGAACCAAATCAAATTTCCCCAAAATAAACAATCAAAAACCAGTTTCCCCCTTTTATGCAGCTAACAAAAACCAACAAACCACTTTCGAAACAAAAACCAACACACCTAATTATCTCGAAAGTCCTATTTCATTAAACACAGCTCAGATCCAACAAAAAAGGCACTATGAATAAAAGATCACTAGAACCCACTCTTCCTATAATTTATATAATTAACCTCAAAACACCCGATCCCTAATTTTCAAGCACACAATCATACATACATATATACTGTATAACTACAAGAAAATGAAAATTAAGTTCAATCTACAAATAAAGATTGAAACTTTCAAGAACAACTAACAATCCAATGCAAAAACTAATTGACACCCTAAAATCTAAATCAATTAAAAGCATAAAGCTATTGAAATAATCAACAAGTTAGATGTAAAAACCCTAACTTTATGATACATTGGCTTATAAGTAGACTATACAAGTAAAAACTGATAAATTAAGTATGAAAAGATTCAAGAAAGTGGTGGAATAAAATTGGGAATTTCAAGAAAAAGTGTGAAATTGAGTTGGGGTTATATATAAGATGAGGGGATCTGTGTAATAAAGAAAGAGGGTGGGGGGAGAGTGAGGGGAGAGAAATAAGGGGTTTGGTAAGAATTGATTCTGAAAAAGGGGAAGTTGAGAGAGAGAGAGAGAGAGAAGATGGAGAAGAGGTGTTAGTTTGATGATAAATTGAAATTATTGGGCAGCTTTATCTCATTTTCAAGTCTCAGCGTTTGTTTGGGTTGCCTGTAATTTACAGAGGTAAAGGTAAAGATCAAGGCGGAAGCTGATCCGTACACCTCCTATCTTTATAGGTCCACGCCCAAATTTGTTAAATGGATTAAAATATCTTTAATATTTATTTATGTATATCCTAAATAAATAAATATTATTGTAATTATTTTTTGTATTTATCTTGTAGACTGTTTTTGTCTACCTTGATTTCCTATCTTATTCCAACACTAATTACTTTTTTTTTCGAATATTGTTGATTTCATAACTTAATGCTATGTGATTTTTGAAGGTTCAAATTTTTTGGCTTATAAATTGTGTATGTATTTGATACTTTACTCTTTACCTTTAACAAGTGATTATGGTTTTAATTGATCAGTGTTGTGCCCAAAATCTCCATGGGCTAAATTTGGGTCCATTGGGCTTAAGGATCCAATCCGTATGATTAATATGGGTTATGATTGAGGTCCCTTAAGATAAATGGGGCCAAATAGCATGTGAAATGGATCTGGACAGGTTCAGGTTCCCGAAGAGACAGGTTCCCGAAAGACAGCTTCCTGCAGACAGCTTCCCGAGAGACAGGTTCCTGAGAGAGAGCTTCCTCTACGAGAGCAGATTTATTCCAGCAGAATTCTAGTATGATTAAGCCTCCTATTCTTTAGGAGCAAGTTATGAATGTCAACTCCTTATTGGAATGTATTCCTTGGGCGCAGATGATCCTTGAATACTTCTAATTGAACTACAACTAGTAGATACACTCCTAGTCGGACTAGAACTCGAGTTCTATTCGACTTAGGTCGCCTATTCGTGGTGGATTCTGGAGAAAAGGAGGTCCCCACGAATTAGGAACCATCTTGCCGCCTAACCAGACTTCTAGTCTAAAAAGAACTACGTGAACTTGATCCCTATATATACAAGGGTACGTAGGCACCTTGAGAACATGTTTTTACAAGCCTCGCAATACACCTACGAGATTCTTGAGAACACACGACACAAGCCTCAAAGGAACTCGAGAGATTCTTGTAAACGCTCTCGAGCTCAGTTCAACCCCCATAAAAAAAACCTCCATTCTCCATAGATTAGTTGATCGTTATCCTTTACAACTCACCATAAACCTCTCAAAAGTTGTTACGAAATCCACTCATCAACATTGGCGCTAGAAGGAGGGCAGAGTTATCATCTTAAGAGTGGAAAGATGGCAGGCAGTTCAGATAGCGAAGCAACACAATCTGTAGAGAAGGAACCCCAAGGAGAAAGACTCACAACCCTCGAACATACAACATAAAAGAAGAAGTCGAAGTTGGCATCAAGAAAGAAGGGTAAGAAAGTTAAGAGTTCTTCAAAGAAGTTGGACATTGACGAAGAAGAACGTGAAGAAAAGGCTGAGGAAGAGATCGAAGACCCAAAGAAAGATGCTGAAGGTGAAGAAGATGGTGAACCCAAGGATGAACAGCCTTCTGTTAAGAAAACTCGATTACAGATCTTGGCAGGACTTAAGAGTAAGAAGACTACGAAATCAGGAGCATCTTCTCAGAAAAAGAAAAAAGGGAAGGAACCTTCCATCGAGATAATTAAAGATGATTCAAGTTCAGAAGAGACCACGAACGATTCGAGCCTGGCAGATTCACAGGAAGTCGACGACAAAGATAAGGAAGCAAAGGATGATAAAGCCGGTGATTTGAATACTGAAGACCTCAAGAAGATTCTAGTAAAACTCAAGGAAGAAAAGCAGTCAACGACAGATGCAATAACCTCATCTCCATTCACCAAGAAGGTTAGAAAATCCTCGTTACCTAAATCCTATCGTATGTCAAATGAGTTTAAATTTGATGGCACTACGGATCCTGTGGAGTATCTGGGTCGTTTCAATACTGAGATGGAAGTTTATCAAGTTAAAGAGCCAACACGGTGTAGATTACTGCTGCAACCCTTCATGGTGGAGCCCATCAATGGTTCAAGAGGTTACCATAAGATTCTATAGATTCTTGGGAGAATATGGGGAAGCTCTTCGTTACTCAATTTAGAGCTTCCGTGACTTTTGCACCCCCAACCAATACCTTGGCTAACATCAAACAGAGAGCAGATGAAACCTTGACAGAGTACCTCAAACGTTTCAATGCAGAGGTTCCCAGAGTTAAGAAAGCTCCTGATGAGGTCATTATGACCTTCCTGATTGCTGGAGTTAGAGCTGGTTCAGACTTATGGAAGGAGTTACAAGTACGTAAACCTGGTACACTAACTGATTTCTACAAACAAGCTGAACTATATAAGTGTGTGGAAGAATCCTTGTTAAAGTTGAGAGAAATAGAAGATCTTGGAGATGAACTCCAAGCTCGCAAGCATATGTTATTGGGGATCGAGCTCCCTCCAAAAGAAGTAAATCAAAATTGAAGACAAAGTGCGATAGTTATACCTCTTTGGTTGCTCCAGTGGACCACATCTTCACGGTTTATGGGAAAGAAGGAATATTTGTGAAGCCTGCACCTTTACCTATAGGAGCAAGGAAAGATCTGAAGAAATATTGAGACTTCCATGAGGATAATTGCCATGATACTTCCGAATGTAGAGCACTAAAAGACCAAATTGAGGAATTGATTAAAGCCAGGAAGCTCGCGGAATGGATAGCTCGAGGTGACCAGTAGCTGGAAGTTTGAGAGCTTCCTTAAAGTAGAGTTAAGAGACCTTTATTTATATATGTATTTCCTTCTTAGAACTGGGGGGTAGTGCATGTATACCTCCCTAGAAAGCAAACCTATTTCTTTCGAGTAGTTTTCAACGAAATTATGAGTAGTTCTTTTCCTTGTATTACGTCATACATGAGCTTATATTTATCTAATAAAACAAGGAACATACCTCATTCAATTCAGTGACCTGCTAGAAATACCTCACAAGTAATCTCTTTAAGTATCTCTTGTTTCTTACAATGAGTTAGCTCGCGTAAGCTTAGAGGTACTGTATTGGGATATTTGTATTAGATATAGAGGTTCATTCGATCTCAGCGTGTTTCGTAAGAGGTTAAAGAAGAAAAGGGAAGACATGTTAAAGCTACAAGCAAGAATGATGTGAAGAAATTATAGTATCTATTCGGGCGTTAAGGAGAATTCGAAATGGTTGAGGATTTTGAGGAAGAGTAGCTACAAGAATCTGATATGAGTATTTTGAAGAAAATACACAGTACTCAACT
This sequence comes from Saposhnikovia divaricata, assembly GCA_036435485.1. NCBI lineage: Eukaryota > Viridiplantae > Streptophyta > Magnoliopsida > Apiales > Apiaceae > Saposhnikovia > Saposhnikovia divaricata. Next base: position 23,732,468 of record JAZHRN010000131.1, read on the forward strand.
TCATGGATGAATATTCAACGACTTATTAGAGATTATCGAAGAATTATGAAGCTTCTTGGAGTTAGTTCTTCATCAAAGACAAGCTTCCCTGAAGAACTGGGGGGTAGTAAAATTACTATAGCACATGGTACTTTGAAAATTGAGGATTTCAAAACTTTAAGAATTCAGGTCCAGGAACCTCACCATCAGGTTTAGGAAGCTCACGATTTGGTTCAGGAACCTCACGGATTGATTTGGTCTAGTATCTTGAAGAGCAGCATGCTTGCATCATGAACACGTCAATGAGTTTTCAAATCTAACGGAGGCTTCCACTTCACATCTGATCAGTCTACAGAAAGATCCAGGTGTTTTCTCTCCTTTTATGCTTACATATTCGTAGAAAACCTCCCAGGTACGCTTTGCAAACTCTTACTATTCATAAAGCATGCTTAAATATTTATGTTGTTGAGGTCTTATATGCGATAAAGCTATGATCATGTCTTTATTATGTTTCTTGATGTTAGAATGCACATGTACCTAACAGATTATAGGTTCCTAGATATTTACGTGCATCTCACAGGTTCCTAGATATTTACTTGAAGCTCACAGGTTCCTTGATATTTACCTATACCTTGCAGGTTCCTTGTTATTTACCTGTAATTCGTAGGTTCCTTTATATTTATTTGTAGCTTGCAGGTTCCTTGATATTTACTTGCAGTATACAGGTTCCATGTATTTACCTTTAGTTAACAAGTTTCGTGTTACTCACCTGAAGCTCAAAAGTAACGGCTTCCAGGTCTAGTTGTATTTATATGTATCTAGTAGATTACTCGTTATTCTCTTGTAATTGACATATTTCAGGTTCATTGATATATACCTGAAGCTTGTATGTAATAGCTTCCAGGTTCATTGACATTTATTAGAAGCCAATTGTTGATAGTTTCTGATTAGCAGCTTCATACTTGAAGTTCCCAGCCAGCTGATACCTGAATAGAAGAGAGTGTACTTACAGCAAGAGCTCCATGCCTTTAGAGGATTAATCTAGTGCCCTTCTGGATTCTCTTTGTGCTCTATTCAAGGATTCAATTAGAGCCCAGAAGGACTCACTAGGTTCCCTAAGCATATCCATGAATTCACCTAGTGCCCTTATGGATTCTCTATGTGCCCATATAGGTTCACTTAGAGCCCAAAAGGATTCACTTGGTGATTCATGCATCGACGCGAATTTGTTTGGTATCTTGATGGATTCTCATTGTACCCTTCTATGGATTCATTCGGTGCCCAATTGGTTTCGGTTTTTGCCCTTAGCAGAGGTTCACATAACGACCAGTTGGATTCACCTTATGCCATTATAAGGATTTGCATAGAGCTTAGAGAGATTCACTTTGAAAGCCCTGTTAGCCGCAGGCACTTGATAGCTAGAAAAGATTTGCAAGCACGACAGATTTACTTCGAAAAGCCCTATGAATCGTAGGCACACATTCAAAAGTCCCATAAGCATGTGGGAACCTAGTTAAAGGTTTTGGGAACCTAAGCATGGGTAACCTAAACTAAAGTTTGCTTGTACTTGAAAAGCCTTCAAAGGGATTCATCTTGTGCCCGTACGGATTCACTTGGTGCCCCTATAATTTGAAATGACTCATCATGTGCCCTATAGATTCTCTTTATGCCCTCTTCAGGATTCACATAGAGCCTATAAGGATTCACTTGATGCCAGAAAGGAATTAACTTAGTGCCCAACCAGATTTTCTTCGTGCTCTTTCCTTGATTCACCTAGAGCCCGGATGGATTCACTTCGTGCTCCCTAAAGCCAAAAGGATTCATTTGATGCCCAGTCAAATTCTTTAAGTGCCCTTCTCAGGATTCACTTAAAGCTCAACTGGATTCGTCTTATGCCCTACTAAGGATTCACTTTGTGCCCAATTGAATTCTCTAAGTGCCCTTCCCAGGATTCACCTAGAGCTCAATTGGATTTTCCTTGTGCCCTCATCAAAGTGATACATAGATGAATACTGTCACTTATAAAGCTTGTGTATGATCGAAACATGTACCGTACTACTAACAGGTTCTTGATAAAGCAGCTTGCATCATCCTTGACGATCATCAGAAGCTTTTAGTTAATAGCTTCCAGCTTCCGGTTTTTGACCCATAGTTTATAGCTACAGCTTCCAAGTTTAGTGATATTCAGCCGAAACAAGCAGCTTTGAGTCCACCGCTTCAACAAGCTATAGGAGGTTCGCGCGTGATGACGGCTCGGGGGTACCTCAATTCCCCTATGTAAGCTTGCATAGAGAAGAGATTCCATTTTCCAGGTTCAGTAACGGAACCACAATCCATATCGGCACGATGAAGCACAGATAAGTTCTACTTTCATGCCTTTATATCCTTAACTATCATGCACATTTCCTGTTAATAAGAGCTTATATTCTGTCATGCTTAGATACATGTAGCTTTTAATGCGTGTATTGCATTATCTTTAGAAATGAAATTTATGTGAACTTGTACTTAGGATGTTGTAAGAACCTTAATTTTTGTAATATTTTCTTTTATATAATATCATGTGACATTGTCAATTTGGAACCTTTCTAGTCATCCCTGTTGTGTAATGGAATTGATTGTCTGAGAAACTATGTTGTTGCATTCACTATGAAAGATAAAGGGAAGATTGTTGAAGGCAAGAATCTTATTGTTAGTAAGATTTATAAAACTTGGAACTTGAGAGTTATTGGAGTATTAAAAGATTTATTAAGAATTATGACGAGGAGTTATGGATATTCGAGGAATTTACACAATTAAGTACTTAAGGAATTACAAGGGAAATCTCTACGCGACAAAATATTATTACGAGAAATTAATTAAGATACATACGAATTAAATATTAAGTGACAAGCATTGGTGGAAGAATAATGATACAAGGAATGATATTGCATGCAAGTCCCATGCAACTAAGTAGATAAGAAAAGCAAACTAGTAGTACAAAGTGGACAAGAGGAATAGTAACTAGTTATTACTTTTTCCAAGGAGACAAGAGGGCATGGTGGCCTATACCCTAGACTTGCAACATGTGATGCATATACATATACATAATATATATCACCCAACCCCTTTTCACTTTAACCAACTAACACAAAAAGCAAAACACAAAAACTCTCTCCCCCCCAAGCACATATAGCTCTCGGCCAAAGCTAGAAAGCAAGGAGAAGAAGAAATTTTCTTCCATTTCTCTTCATTCATAATTCAAGGCAAAATTCCTAGGCACTCTACATCATATAAGGAAGGTATAATAAGAATTCCAATCCTTTTCATCCATTAATTTTCAAGATATTAATTGTTAAAGTTTTGGTGAATAGTAACAATGTTAAGTTTTCTTTTAGATCTTGGATTATAAGGAGTGTAGGAGTTCATTCAAGGTGTTCTTGAGACTTGTAAGGCATACCCAAGGCTCCTAGATACTCAAGAAGGTATAAAAACCCTACCCCTCTTGGCCATGTAGTGTTTGTGATGTTTAATGATAGATCCATGTGTATTTGTGTTAATCTTGGATATATAAGTAATAGATGATATAGATCTTGAGTTTAAGTGTTGTGGTTGTGATTTTTACGCTTGTGGTTAGTGTATGTATCTCCATGTATGTTATAAAGTATGAACTTGGTGACTTAGATGTTGGTTGTGATGTGGATGTAAGAATCTTGGTTGGTTTAGTGAAACAAGCATGCTGAGTTTTTCCCAGGAACTTGAACTGTCTTGTAAGAGGCTTTTGAACCCCCAAATCTTGTCCCCTGAGGTCCTAATATATATTTTTGGAGAGGTATTTGAATGTAGTTTCTAGAAATATAAGGTTCATGAATAGGTGATGTATAGATTTTGCGTTATGGCCTGAGAAGTGAAATGTGTTCTGGATTCCGGACTACACTAAATGTTCCCCTTGTGAACCTTGTTTAAACCCCTAAAAATTTATGTAGGATCATGGAAAAATTAGAGAAGCTATTAAATGCAGTGGGGAAGGCTACCCAAAAAGAATTGGATTAAAATATGTATTTTTCGATTTTATAAAAATGCTAGAGTAAAATTCGCGCAAGGGAAAAAGTCGTAAGTAGAGTGTAATTTTATGGGTAATGGATGTGATTCGGATATGGTAACCAAATTAAGTCGAATAAGTGGCGAGCGTAATCGATTGATGATATGAACCTATAGTGGGGCTAGAGAGTCATAAGACGAAGTCATTAAGTTAATTTTGTACCCCCTAAAACCCCGCAATTAAAGAGATATTGATAAGGTACTAACGATCGGCTATTGATTATGTATAGATCGTTCCACTCCGCAAGCTCGACCACCCCCAACCTCACCAAGGCAAGTTTACTTTTCAAAACTTACATATACAAGGACTTTCACTGTTGTGTTTGTATTTTTCAATCATATCAAATGTTTATGTTTATCGAAGTATCGATGAAATTGAGATGTATAAGTACATATATGTTTGCACCCCTTGAACTTAGAATGAAATGTTTTCTTCGGACAACGAATCTAGCAATAGAGGTCGTAGCGGTCCGTATATACTATTGACCGGGGAGCGGTATATTATTATATCGTAATTAAATTGCGAAAACCCGAAGGGTCATTCGGGGGGTATCCTATACTCAAGTAATTATTTTTATATCTTCGTAAATACTCAAAATACCTATTTTGGATTAAAAGCTTATTTAATTAAATAATTATTTTATTAATTATTAATATTAAATCTTAAAATATCATTTATTAATTATTGTTCATTATTTTAAAGTCAAAGCTAATCCAAGATACCTTTAGCACTTTCAAACTCGAACTCTTTCGAACTCAAAACATTTTCGAAAACCCCCGGTCAGGTTTGCTTCTCGTATGATTTCAAGAATCATCGGTCGACTGATGTCGGACCTCAATTACTCAGTTTTCAATCAAAATCAAGTTTTAAAGGAAAAAGAAAAAGGGACTCTGGCAGGTGTGGGAACCGTTGACGAACGATTCCCGGGATGTGTAAGCGGCCGTGAGCCAGGCGGTCCATCAATTATTATTCCGGCCCAGGTGTTGCCGAAGGATGATTACGGATGTAGTTTTCATCGAGGGTGATTATGGATGTAGTTTTCACCCGGGGATAGTTACGGATGTAGTTTCTATCCTTCGACTGGTAGAGAAGACCCGCGGATTATTGGACTTGGATGTGGCGACTGATCATCGTCAATCCTTGTCAGGTTTTTATGTTTTCTTCCAGTCCCATCCTCCACTTTGGAAAAATACTCAAACACTGCTTCTTGGGCCTAAGTGCCAAGTTGCCGATAGTGTGGTTCTTGATAAGAAAAATATTGACATCGTGCAGTATCTAGAACTGCAAGATTTTCTATAAAGATTGGCACGTGTTAGTGCACTCTTGCAATTGTTTCAAAGAATGAAATGTTTTTGTATGAGAAACCTTCTAAGCTAATGGAAGGAAAGAGGTTTGCAAAGATGTATTCCCTGTACAGTATGTTAATCGTAGAGTGTTTTGCCGAAAATGATATACTCATATGTATATATTTTTAAACTTGAGATATATTGAAATGGGAACCTTATAAAGGGTTCATATGTTATTCTTAAAGCTCCTTAGTGAGTATAGATGTTTTATTCAAACTCGGACATATACATTGTCCAATTATGTTTTGAAATCTGAGATATATACCCATATAGTTGGGAATGTTTTCGAAATAAACCACATCATTATTTTACAAAATGGTGAACTTGCTGAGCATTATGTAGCTCATTCTTGCTTTATAAAAACTTTTCAGAAAGAGAAGAATTTGGCCGATTAACTCCGCACCAGCAGAAGAGGAGTAGAAGAATTACCCCGGAGATGATTTAGTTCCTGATAAATACTACAGAGTAAGTCTGATAGGTTTTCAACTGTAATAGTAAGACTTGTCTTCAAGTATAGTTGTATAAGTGGAAGTGCGTAAGACTCTGGATTGTACAGATGAATTGTAATATTTAGTGTTACTTTTGATTATCGTTTCTGAGGCTCTAACTTGTTTGTGCGTAAGATTGAGGTCTGGACGTATGTATTGTTGAGTTATAAAGTTAATACAGGTATGATATTGTTGGATGATGATGTGACGACCTGAATCTTTGACCTCAGATTTGGGGGCGTCACAGAAATGGTATCAGAGCGATAAGTTACAGTACTCAGAAACGAGAGTGTTGAGAGTTAAGTCTAAGTATGAGAATGACATAAGAGATCGTAGTAAACTTATGATTGGACTACCGGAAGAGGTACCGGTGAGTAGAATGGACTGGAGTGTTGCTGAAGGTATTATACTAGGGTCGATAGAATCCTTAGAGACCTTTAGAATGATGAATAGAGGTTTGAGAGTCGTACATGACCTATCATAGGTAATGATATAGGAAGCAGAGCGAAATCTCGAGAGCAGCTGAGGTAGAGGCGATATTGCCAATATGATCGGATGACTAGGCTGGCATAAATTTTGTGGCCCATATTCCTCCACAGTTTAGGAGGCGGCATTTTAAGAATCAAGAAGTTTGGACTTCCCTACATAATTAAGGGTACTTAGTACTTGGATTAATGAAAGTCTTTTACTTTGGCTATAAGATCCGATTTTCGATAAGTAACGAGTTTACCTGAAGGTTGGTCACTATGTCGTTGTGGATTCCATTACCCTTGATGGCGAATTTTACATGTGTTATACGAGAATGTTATCATAAGACGAGCGTGCTAGATAATTCCACGCATGATTCGGACGCTAGAACATGGTAGTTCAACTTAGAGAACAAACAAGTAGGATTAACAAAGGGACTCAAGAGAAGTTGAATATGGTTGCAGCGATCGATACAGTGATCTCAGAGTCTACCAAAAGAAAAGACCAGCGGGTCTAGAGTGGGATCCTTTGATAGAGATGTTATCAGGGACTACGTATATATGTATTGTAGACCTCAATATTTTTGGTATATGTTCACATACACACACCCGCCACTGAACCTATGGACTGCACTGAGATCCCTGAGAGATCTCTTTGATCTGTTCCCAGGGGGAACTGGCCATTTGTGATTCATGTCGGAAGGCATGAAGTAGGACCCTATGGACTTAGCAGGTGTCCCCGGAATGATGTGAAGCTTGGTCTTCAAGATAAAGCACGGAAATGACAGATATATTTGTAAAACCCTAACTCGATAAATGACTTTAAGATGATGATTGAGAGACGCACTAGTTGGTGTCTTGTATTAAGAAGACGAAGAGATGGAGTTACCCTCATAGTAGTGATAATGAGATGCACGAATGATTATTAACTTATTTTGGTAACTACCGGCTGGTGCACTACTTCATTTTAAATTGTTCACTAACCATGTTACCTCGATTAGTTTGTATCAGGTAACCCTCCTAGCTTTCTACTTCAAACTTGTGGAATAACAACCAGTGATATACTTTCTCGAAACTGGGACTCATCCAAAGTATCTTAATTGAGCATTCTATTTGAAGTTTATAATTATTTCTGTTCAGGACTATTTACACTTTCTTTCAATTATCCAAGGAATGTTCAACAAATATTTCCTTAATTAATCGACGAATACTACTTAACGAATATCGATATTTGATTGCTTCTTTCATACTTGCACTCTTCAGTTGAGCTCATAAATATTCAACAAATTACTGAGGACATGGATGATCTAATGTCCAGACGTCCCTCATGAATTCTTTTCTTCTATTCAAGATGAGATTGTACATCGTACATTGAAATCATAGTAAGGATATCATTTTGATATTGGTATTCCGAATTTAATTCTATTGTCGGATCTAATAAAGCATGTGTACGGAGGCACCCTTGGGTGGACCGTTTCACTGATAAGTAATATTTGATGAGAGGTTATCGATTGTTCCGATACCTAGAACATTCTCTTCAGATTTTATAGTTTTATTTTTCAAACTTAATAACTTCTTATTTTCATTCGTTGTCCGAGAAACCTAAAGTTTCTTCAGTGGCTACGATGTTGATATTCCGTTCTATCCAAGTGAAACTGGCTAGTCGTTATGTCAATATGAATGACTAGTTGATTGTTCTAACTACTCAAAATTGTAAATGTTGTGAAGAACACCTAGCTAATTGTCCTAGCTGGTGGTGATGTCTCAAACAGGTGGACTAGCAAATTTTGTCTAGCTAGTTGCTAGTGTTTCTTGAAAAGGACTAGTTATTGTTTCACTGGTCCAACTCCCAATTTGATTCATTTTGCAATGCATTTTGCATGTGGTAAAGTATGATGACGAAAGTTTTGACAAATAACTTGATTGAGACCTAATGAGGTCGCCCACTCAACTCGAATTCTACCCATCTTCGTATCAAACTCTATATCACTTGAATATTTTATTCTTTCATTCACACAATGACAATTCATTTGAAACCACTGATTACTTGAATGATAAACTACTTCATTCTTTAATTGTCATGGAGTAGAACTGCTTTCTATTGGCTGACCTTCATCAATGCGACTTTAGATTTCTTCTTATTATTCAGGAGGAAAAGTATCCACCCGATGTAAGAATTGTATAAAGACCGTCTTTATGACTTTTGTATCCAACAATCATTGCCCTTGTGCAACATTCTCTATGGTATCATATTACAGAATTATCAGGACGGGAAGGAATAAACCTTGTTGTATTCTTTCTGTCCATCCTTACATCTCCAAAAATTGAGACTCCTAGTATCTGGAACGATCAACATTCTTGGAACATCCAATGTGGAATTCTTATTGAAATTATCCTTTGGACCTTGTTATTTTGAAACCATTCCTTTCAAAGTGATTACTCTAAGGTGAACGGGAGGTACAATTATGAACCGTTACACCAATATTAGATCAAAAACCAAATGTTGTAATTGTGCAGCCAGAGCGTTATGCCGAGTGATTATTAAAGTAGAAATAACATGTCGGGGCATACCACAAGACCTTTAATATTAGTGTGGGGAAAGTTATAAGAAATGATGAGGTGGTTGGGAGTACGCTTCTACCAACCGTTGTCAGGATGTTATATTAATGAATTCTGGAGTTACCAAGCCTTTTCCTGATCCAGGAAATGCAAATCGATTGCGATATAAAACATATCCTTGGAGGAAACTGACATGGAAGTGAGATGGACGAGAAAGGAAGAAATATCGTGGCAAGAATGTGAAGCTTTACTTAGCTTAAAGGGATTGATGCACATAGAGAGACATATAGTTTAACAGGCCCCTAATAGCAAATGGATGCATGGATATATGCCAGTGATCCTTCGAGATTACCACCTAATCAAGTTTATTGGGAATCGCAGCCGCATGCAGGCCTCAGGCTGATTGGCGCCAGTTGTGAAGGAGGACGAGCGTATGACATCTTACATATACCATCGAGAACTGATACCCTTATCGGAAATGGGGGAATTGTTGATTAGTTAAAATGAGTAGTTGTTTTTTTCAAGGATAAGGTTGAAGAGAAGGTTTCACCAACTCAAGATCGACCTCTGTACTGTGCCAAAGTTGGCATTTCACACTAATATAAACGTTATAAAATTGTGGTAGTATCGTTTGAATGGACTAATGAGTCAGAAGCCTTTATGGATTAATGAACAAAGTTTTGGGATGAAATGAGATATAGCAACAACCTCGATGTTAGCTATACTTGATGATAAAAAGAGGACTTTGAGAGTCACGATGATGCGTCTTTCAAGAGTTTAAGAGGTGTGCTGATGCAGTAGAAAGGGGATGATAGCCTATACTTCTAAACAACATAAAGGTTACGGGATAGGATATACTAACCGTGAGTCTGGGATTAGTCATGATGGCGTTCACGCATAAAACTGAGATGTTAACCTTATGAGAAAAGTGTGAAAATTTCTCCATAAGTGCCATAAGTATATCTTCATATTAGAACTAAACATAAGAAAGAGAATGTGACGAAAGGGAGTAGGGAGTATAATGGAGAAATTTGTTATTACCTAGGGAAGGCCAGTGTGGTGGCCGATACCTATAGAAGGTATTATTCGAAATTGGAATTCAGTCAGTATTGACCAAGAAAATAGAGTATATACAATAAAGAATAATGTTAGAGGAAAATAAATAAATTATGGGGAAGGACAAAGATGTATAGAGAATTAAGAGAATGTTTGGCAAACGGATATGAAGAATGGTATTGGCAAACTATTAAGTACAAACGCGACATGCCAAAAGCAGAATGATAGAGATCTAGTGGATTAATTCTGCCTGTAGAAAATATTGAACTTGGACAGAATTATAATGAATTTCATAAGTAGGTCGCCAAAGACCGAGCCAAGAGATGGCCCTAGTTGAGTTATAATTGTTGGACCAAGTGATTTACCTACGAGAGACCTTCCATTGAGAAGATTATCGAATATTGTACGGAAGAGATGGTGGTGCAATATAAAACTTCTGCAGCGATTACGTCAGATAAAGACTTAAGGTTAAACTTCGAATATTGAAGGTGCTTTCAGGTATATTTAACAAAGAGATTGAGCGTATGTACTAATTTGATCTATGGTTGACGGACAGGGAAGAAGAATTGTCTAGACGATCGAATTTATATTTAGTGTCGTGCCTTAGGTTTCACGGGGCAGTCGAGAATAAAAACTTATCCATGAAATGAATGTTGTTATCACGATCATCACCATGCGAACGTAAGGACGTCTCCTGTAGAGCGTACTGCGAAAGAAGAAGTTTCGCTTCTCTTGCGTTACGAAGAAGTCAATGAACGAGGGACATAGTAGCTGAACTGGTTCGACGTATACCGAAGACTATACAGTATCCATAGCAAGTGGTAACGGCTGACGGGAGGCAACACATGCCTGCTAATCCAGCGAAGGAATATGAGGAATACCGTGCGTATTGACGTTGTCTCAGATTACAAAACACGACCACAAAGTATTCACGGGCCAACGATACAAGGACTCAACACGGATACTATGAAAAAGGTAGAAGAGTAACGTGTAAGTAGTGGGATAGAAATTTTCAATCATAGAACAACCGATAAGGAATACAGGTCGAGGAGAGTATTCGTTGAGGAACAACATTAAGGCGTTGGTGAGACCAAGGGAGAGAATGAAAGGCATATGACTCAGCCTATTTGTAGTTAGAGGATCCTAATCAACTTAAACCAAATTGTAATAAGTAAATATACATATGAACTGTCACAGGAATCTCGAGAAGTATTATCTGTCAGAAGAAAGAAGAAAAGTCAATCTATAGTTTTGATGTCATACACTGGAAGACGATTCAGTTATTTGATCAAGCCCCAGTACAGCATTGAAGTAAATGGATTCATTTGAACAGTGACAGAGATTTTTCGAGTGATAGTTTGAAGATCAGTTACAGTACAAGAAAATTGAGAGAAGAAACAAACCACAACCTAAAGTCAAAAGTGAAGAAGCATCATTGAAGTTAGTCGTTCATGAACCAGACAGTACATCGAACGTCAACACAAATCAGTGGTAATTCTTTACTACCTTTAGTGGTTTGTAAGAATTAAATTAATTATTTATTGATTTAATTAAATTCATTTATAATTGATATAAATTAATTTAGTTGATTTAATTAAATGAATTAATTCTGGTAGAATTAATTTATTAATTAAATTAATTATTGTATCAATTAAATATGAATTAGTTAAAACATTAACTAATTAATTGGATGAATAAGACTTAAAGAAAGAAAATTGATTAAGTCTTAGAGGAGGTAAAATTCGGTATGACTTAATTTAAGTCTTACCGACAGAAGCCTTTTCTGAATTAAGTCTTACCGACCTCTGCCAGCTGTTGTAAGTCTTACCGACACATTTTATGTCTTATTGGAGGTTTGTGTAAGTCTTAATGAAGGAAAATCAAGTCTTGGAAGCTGTTTAAGTCATGCTGGAGCAGTTAAATATCCTACAGAAAGCCAGCAAGACCTGTTACTGATATAAAAGAACAGAACAGACCAGATTAAGTCATAACGGAGAAAACACAGCAGAAAACATTTCATCAAGACCAGAATTCTCTCTCTCAAGAACACCAAGAACACCAAAGCTTAAACAATTCCCAGAAATTCAAGTTCTTCATCTTTGTGATATTCTATCCGATAGAACTTGTTTATTTGTGATTCTTGTACTACTAGCGAATTAAGTTTCCTAGTTCTTATCTTGATTATTATTAACTAAATTAGAAAAGTTCATGTCGAATTTTCTAATTAGTTATTAACATCTTGATAAGTTGTTATACTGATTTTGTAACACCACATCAAGTTAATATACAGTTATATTCAACTTGAAAAATTGTGTTAAATAATTCCGCAGATAAATTTGTCTTTATCAAATTTAATTTAAAGGACAAATTTCGATAAAAAGGTAAAGATTGTATTCAACCCCCCCTTCTACAATCTTATCGGACCTAACAATTGGTATCAAAGCCGATTGATTGATACACAAATCAACGATCCCATTTTACTCGATTAAATATCATCCCCGAATTTTTTAACTCTCTTAAAAAATTCATCATGTCTTCTAAAGTTGGAACTGTGAAAATTCCCATATATGACAAAAATAGTTATGGTATGTGGAAGAACAAAATGTTAATGTTCCTCGAGGTTGCAAATCCTAAATACATGAAAGTCTTATCAGAAGGACCAATAATACCTTTTGGATTAACTCCTGAAGTTGTTACTGATGGAAAAGTTGTTGCTCCTGCAAAGTTTGTACAAAAAGATTCTTCTGAATTCACTCTTGCTGAAAGAGAGGAAGCTGGACTTGACATTAATTTAAGACTGATCTTAATAGACTCTCTAGACTCTGTAATGTACAGTCATGTGATTAACTGCAAAACTGCAAAGCAAATGTGGGAAACCATTGAAACTGTGAATGAAGGAATAGAGGAAGTTAGGGAGAATCGACTAGAAATTCTGACTTCTAAGTATGAACACTTTCGATCAGCATACAATGAAAGTATTCAAGATGTATTTGAAAGATATAACAAACTTGTCAACAATTTACAGATGCATGGCAAGTATTACACTCAGAAAGAGATCAACAGAAAATTTCTAATGTCAATGCCTGTTCATCTAGAACATAGAATTACAGCTATCAGAGAGTCAAGGAATCTAAGTGAAATTACTGTAGAAAGACTCTTTGGTGTTTTAAAAACCTATGAACTGGAACAATCTCAACAAAAGGAGATTTATGGAAAAGGAAGAGTTGCTAATACTTCTACAGCTCTTATTGTTGAGAACAAACAGGAAGTGGAAAATAAGGTTATTCAATCTTGTAATGTTGACAGTGGCAAGCTTGAAGTTGAAGTTGGTCAAACGAATGCTAGTCCAGATGAAGGAGACTTCTATTCGTTAGAAGAGCTAGATCAGTTGGAAGATGAGTCCATGGCTTTGTTGGTAAGGAAATTCAGCAACTTCAGATTCAGGAAGAATCCCAAGTTCAGGTACAAATCTAACTATAACAGGTTCCAGAGAGGAGGTTCTTCATCCTCAAGTAACAGAGGAGGTTACAAAACTGGAACAGTTGAAAGAAGTAAAATTAGATGCTATAACTGTAATGAACTTGGACATTTCGCTACTGAATGTCAGAAGCCAAAACAAAACCAAAGAAAAGACTTTGGATCTGAGAAGAAGAAGACAGGTAGAGCCTATGTGGCTGCTGGAAAGAATTGGGATGATACAGACTCTGAAGATGAAGAGTATGGCAATCTTGCCCTGATGGCAAAATCTGATAACTCCAGTGGTACTTCATCTGAGGTATCTTTTACTGAAAGTCAATATATTTATCAACTTACTGATACACTGGGTAATGCTAATAGAGATATTGAAAGGATTAATTTGTTAAATACAGATCTTAGAAATCAATTATCAGAATTACACGATGTACAAAATTGCCATGTTATACAAAAATCAGAAATAAGAATTCTAAAAGAACTTGAGAGGTCTCTAGCAGAGATGGTGGTTCAACAACGTGAAACAATAGCTGAGTTAGAAATAAGAGTCAGTGCTACTTCTAATTCATGTAAAGTAGCTAAAGAATTGTTTAACCAAGAAGCTATTAATCAAACCGTAGGAATTGGGTTTGATTATAATGAAGCTATTGGACGGAAAAGCATTAATACCCCTAATCGTGTCAGTGCTGTAGATAGGGGGATACCATTAGTGCTTAAGAGTGTTAGTAATCCACTCTTTAAGACATCCATAGCAGAACCTTTGGATACAATATCTTTAATCATTAAGGAAGAGATGCGCATTGAGGATGTAGCTAATGGCGTAGTCTTAGAAAGTAATCAAGCTGTTAAAAATGATAAAGATAGAAAGACTGTGTTTGTAAAAGCAGAAAGAGTTGGTGAGTCTACTAGTTCATTGAAAACTAGTAGCAGAAGTAACAACATGAATAAATGCAACAACAAATCTACCATGCATGCTATTCCTGTTATTGATACTGCTCATAAGAAATGCGATGCTGTTAATTGCATGTCTTGTGCTTTTAATATAATGTGTGCTTACTTTAACGGTAATCATGCATGTGTTGATAAGAATGCTTCTAGACAGCATATGAGCAGAAATAAACATGTTAGATCCAGGACTGTAACATTACCTAATTCTAAGATTAGGACTCCAAAAAGTCCTTCTCAGGATTTGGTAAAGACATGGTTACCCAAGCTGAAACCAAAACAAGTTAAAGCTGTTTACAGGGTTAAATGTCCAGTACCTGAAGAAAATGTTGTTAAAATAAAAAGTGTTGCTTTACCTGATAAAGGTCAATTCTTTAAGTACTCCGGACCCAATCAAATTTGGGTTCCGAAGAAAGTCTAACCAATTTGTCATTGCAGGGTTTGAAACAGGTTGATCGAGTCATGTGGATTCTGGACAGTGGATGTTCAAGGCATATGACCGGAGATAAAGCCTTGCTGAAAAATGTGGTGGAGAAGGTCGGCCCAGTCGTTACCTTTGGAGATAACAGCAAAGGTAAAACTGATGGATATGGCAGATTAGAAGCTGGAAATGTTATCGTTGAAGATGTCTCTTTTGTGAACGGCCTTGAGCACAATTTGCTCAGTATTAGTCAATTCTGTGACAAAGGTTATGAAGTTCATTTCAACAAAAAGAATTGTCTAATATCACACAAGAGAAATGAAAGGCCGCAGTTGACTGGAGTAAGAAAAGGAAACTTGTACATAGCTAATATGAACTCTGGAAGCACAGAAGAAATTAGATGTTTTTATTCAAAGGCATCCACTGATGAAAGTTGGTTATGGCACAAGAGACTTTCTCACCTAAACTTCAAAACAATGAATTCTCTAGTGAAAAGGGAGTTGGTGAGAGGTTTACCTTCGATTGAATTTACTCAGAAAGGTCTATGTGATGCTTGTCAAAAAGGGAAGTTAAAAAGGGCAACTCACAGGAGCACTAACATATCATCAATAACTGAACCATTACAACTTCTCCATATGGATTTGTTTGGTCCAGTTAGTGTGATGTCTATGTCAAGAAAAAGATATGCTCTAGTGATTGTTGATGATTTCTCAAAATTCACATGGGTACTATTTCTGAACTCAAAAGATGAAACTCCACAACTGGTAGTTGATCACATTAAGTTAATTGAGCTGGATTCTAATCGTCCAGTAAGAGCTATAAGGTCAGACAACGGAACTGAGTTCAAGAATGTAGTTCTGAATGACTTTTGCACTGAAAAGGGTATAACTAGACAGTACTCGGCTCCCAGAACTTCCAACAAAATGGGGTAGTTGAAAGAAAGAATAGAACCTTGATTGAAGCTGCACGTACAATGCTAAGTGAATCAAGGCTTCCATTAAGCTTTTGGGCTGAAGCTGTCAACACTGCATGCTATACCCAAAATCGAACACTTATCAATAAAGACTTAATGAAGACACCATATGAAGCTCTACATGACAAGAAACCAACTCTCAAGTACTTCCATGTATTTGGGACAAAATGCTTTGTGCTGAAAGAAGGAGATGATCAAGGTGGTAAATTTGAAGAAAAAGCACATGAAGCAATATTTATTGGTTATACTAGAAGAGCCTACAAGGTGTATCTTATTGATCAACAGAAAACTTTGGAAAGTGTCAATGTTACATTTGATGACACAAAACTCCCAAATATCCAAAATGAAGATCCATCTGAAAAGCTTAAGTTTGATGATATGTCAGACTCAGATTCAGATGATGACAATCAACCTGACGTTGTTGCTGATAATAATAATCCAAATGTTGGTGGTGGTGATCAAGGTGATGCTGGTGAAAACAATGATAATTTTCAAGACACCACTGATACTCTTGAACCATCAACAAGTCAAACTGGCAACAACTCAGGGGGAGATAATGAAGGGTCAACAAGTCATACTCAACATCATACTGAAGATCAAGGCGAATCGTCAAGATCAATTCTTCCCAGACAAACTGTTTGGAATAGAGCTCATCCTTTTGAGCTGATTCTTGGTGATCCAGATGTTGGTGTGAAAACAAGAAGAGCTTATCAGAATCAATGTAATTATTCTGGGTTCCTTTCTATCATGGAACCTAAGAAAGTAGAAGAAGCTCTATCTGATCCTGATTGGGTGATTGCTATGCAAGATGAACTCAATCAATTTAAGCAACTAGAAGTATGGAAGCTGGTACCCAGACCTAAAGATAGAAAAGTGGTGGACACAAGATGGGTATTCAGAAACAAACTAGATGAAGATGGCACGGTGATAAGAAACAAAGCAAGACTGGTAGCTAAAGGTTATTCTCAAGCTGAAGGCATTGATTATGACGAGACCTATGCTCCAGTGGCAAGACTTGAGGCCATCAGAATATTCTTGGCATATGCAACCTATTCAAGATTCAAAGTTTATCAAATGGATGTCAAGAGTGCCTTTCTGAATGGTAAGCTAGATGAAGAAGTGTATGTAGAACAGCCTCCTGGTTTTGAAGATCAAGATCATCTGGACTATGTTTACTTTCTTTACAAAGCTATCTATGGTCTTAAGCAAGCCCCAAGAAAATGGTATGACACTCTTTCTGAATTTCTATTAGAAAATGGTTTTATAAGAGGTGTCATAGACAAAACGCTCTTCACTAAAAGACATAAGAATGATATAATACTAGTCCAAGTCTATGTGGACGATATTATATTTGGGTCTACTAATGAGCTTCTGTGCAAGAAGTTTTCTAAGTTAATGCAGGGTAGGTTTGAAATGAGCATGATGGGAGAACTGAAATTCTTTCTTGGATTACAAATAAGTCAGAGACAAGATGGAATATTTATTTGTCAATCCAAGTACATCAAGGAGCTCCTCAAGAAATATCACATGGAGGAGTGCTCATCAGCAAAGACACCATCAACTATAGCTGTCAAAATTGGTTTATGTGAAAGTTCTGCCAAGGTAGATATCACAGGCTATAGAGGTATGATTGGCTCATTGCTTTACCTAACTGCTAGTAGACCAGATATAATGTTTGCCACATGCTTGTGTGCAAGGTTCCAAGCGAACCCTAAAGAAATCCATCTCACTGCTGTCAAAAGAATCTTAAGATATCTAAAGGGTACGCCTAATTTAGGCATCTGGTACCCTAATGAATCTGGTTTTACTTTAATTGGATATACAGATTCTGACTATGCAGGAAGTGTTGTAGACAGGAAAAGTACATCTGGGAGTTGTCAATACCTAGGTGGAAGATTGGTATCCTGGTTCAGTAAGAAACAGCAAACAGTTTCCAACTCTACAGCTGAAGCTGAATATATAGCTGCTGGAAGCTGTTATGCTCAGATCTTATGGATAAGGAATCAATTAATGGACTATGGCATTGTATTGGAAAATATTCCTATTTTATGTGATAATATAAGTGCCATAGCAATCGCAAGCAATCCTGTGCAGCACTCAAGGACAAAGCACATTGACATAAGGTATCATTTTATAAGAGAGCATGTAATGAATGGTACAGTGGAACTACTATTTGTAGGATCTGGAGATCAAACTGCAGATATTTTTACTAAGTCGCTTAATGAATCTTCATTCACTAGAATTGTTAGTGAATTGGGTATGTTAAACAGTCCTAGTAATTAATACTGTTAATATCTGAAATTTGATCTTTAATAATTTTGCAAGTGATTATTCTGTGAATATTTGTTGTTTGAAATCACTTGTATTATTATTTTACCATTTGATTTTCTTGTTTGTTTAGTTATTTTTCACTTTGTTTATTCATATTATTTAATACTTCATACTTCTATATTTTTAGAATATTTGTAGATATTTATTTCTATTTTAGTAATTAATTTATCATATGTTTTGTAATGTTTGTCCTGTTAATATTGCTTTGTTTTCGTTAATAGGTTAGCATATGGTATGTATAATTATTTTTATTATTTGTTAAACTGTATATAATATTTTTATAATTTTTATAAGTTAATTGTATATTTTATAGTGTTTTAATTTTTGTTTAAAGTTAATATGACTTGAAATTAGGAAAAACAGTCAATATGACTTAATTTAAAATCGGTATGACTTAAACAGATTAAGTCTTACCGAGATTTTAAATCTAAGTCATATTCGCAGGTCAGTTTAAATTAAGTCTTATTCACCTGTTTTTAAGTTAAGTCTTATTCTCCTGTTTTTAGATTAAGTCTTAGTCAATTTAAGTCTTAATTTTACTAGTTAAGTCTTATTAGTAATAGTGTTTTTAAGTCTTGTTAATATTAAGTCATATTCGAATATATATACATATTAGTTATGTCTTAATACAGTTAAGTCTTATTAGTTATATTTTAAGTCTTATTCGGTTAGCCTTGTATATATATGAGAGTTAGTAGTTTTTAAGTCTTATTTCATATTTCTATCAAGTTAAGTCTTATAGAACAATATCGATACATACAATACACACACATATTTGTCGAATCTCTGTCCAATTTTCGACCGATTTCTCTCAACCAAATCACGAATTAACCACATATCTGGACTCCTTGCTTGATTATCTTTGTTTTGAGTGGTTAAAATCGCGATTTTGTTCGGTTTTTTAAGAGTTTATTTTCGAAAAGTCGATTTTTAGATCTGTTTTTGTGAAAAACTGAGCTTGATTTTTGCAAAACTAAAAATACACGTGTGTTTGTGTGTATACAAGGATCATTGTGTGAATTTTTCAGAATTTTTTAAGAACTTTTAATTATTTCGAATTTTTAATTATTTATTAATTCGAAAAATTAATTTTTAAATTAAAAATTTGTAAAATCTGAAATTTTCAAGGAAATTAAATCTTGATTAAAATGGCTGATCGATTTGAAATTATTAAACATAATTTAATCGGTTATTTTGATCCAGAAAAATGTTCAGTTGAACGTTTTCGACCGTGGATTCGGTTTTTAAATGAAAATTCACTGGTTCGCAATGCTTTGAGATTGGATGCTCCTCTGAAGATTGAACCTTTGCGAATCATGTGTACTACTGCTGTCATTTCTAATGATAACAGATCTTTTGTCTTCTCTGTAGGAGACAATCAGTACACAATGAATGAAAATACAATAAATACGGTCTTAAATTTTCCAACTGATAATTTCGAAGAATTACCATCAGATCAAGAATTAATAAATTTTTTAAATGGTGTATTCTATCAAGACAGTCCTGATCAAACTGTCTGGAATAAAAAGAACTTCGTTCAGGAATGGGATTATCTGTTTGACACACTAGGTAGAGTCTTTGCCAATACTACTAAAGGGAACTTCGGGGTATTACCATCTTTCTTGCAGCATATTGGATATGCAGTTGCACCCAACCGAAGGATTAATATTGGCAGACTACTGTGTGTTCCGATGGTTAGAAGAATCATTAATGCAAAGAAGAATTTTGATAATGGACATAAAGTTTCATGTTATTATCCAAGATTCTTATCATTGATTTTTAATCATCTTGTGGAACTAGAAAACCAAGCCCAATTCCTGAATGGAGAGTCACTGGTGTCAGGTAAACCTACTACCAGATTGTTCACTGAGTACAGCAACAAGCCTAAATTCACAAACATACCTGTAGTTGTCACCCAATACATGTCAAACTATATACAACTACATGTTATTGAACCTGTACCAGAAGCTGAACAACCAGAACAAAACCCTGAACCACCAGTGGAAAACATACTTGTTGATAATGAAAATCAAGGCAATCAACAAGTTGAACCTGCTCAGCAAATTGTTCCTCAGCCAGCTGCTCTTGCTGTTGAACATCCAGTTCAAGAAACTGCATCTGTCCCTGAACCTGAATCAGATCAACCCATCTTATCAGAGACTGTTGCGGAATCAGCTGACCAGGTATTGCCTTCTGTTCCTCAAACTACTGCTTCTCAATCTATTTCTGGAACCCAAGTGGTTGGTAGGTCTGACCAAGGGGTTGTAGTACCACAACCTCTAACCAAGGTCATAGAGCCAAACACTCAACCACCAAAACTCATATCTTTTCACTCCAGAAAGAAATTGCAAGTCAAAAGAAGTCGAATCAGTAGTGGCAGTATGAGTGAACCCACAGCTCTGCCTCTAGAAAAGAAAAGTAGAACTCAAACTGAGGCAACTGTAAGCCCGTCTATATCCTCCCAACAGGATATGGAAGTTGATATGGCCGTTATACAGTTACTAGAATCATCTTCCCAACAGGATGATTCTATTGAAATTCGCCATAGGGCCGTGGCACCTTGTAGTGAGTCAAGCACACCTCCTCTATTACTCACAATGGGTGAAGACATACCTTTAAATGAGTCTCAGGACACACTGCAAGGAGAGCACGTAGAAAATGTGACAGTGCCTACCATAGTTACGGTAGAAGAGTCTTCACAGGCTTTAGAGGGAAATCTTGGTTCTCAGCCAACTTTAATAGAACCATCATCTCCCCTCCCAGGACAAACACTCCTGGCTCCCTCAAGGGATTTTCCACTCGCAGTTTCGACTGGAGAAGGTGGAAGGCAACTTGATCAATCTACTACTGAAGCAATTCAGTCAACAATTTCAAATGTTCAAGTAGATTTGATTAAGGACAGGGATTTACGAACTCCCATTGCACCACCACTGACCTTCCCAGAGGAGGCTAGGGTGATTTTACATGCAGGTACAAATCTGGAAGCAGCTAAGGAATCTGAGAGGAGTGATGTGAGGAATACCATAAAATTGAGTGAAACACATGCACTTCAGGTGAGTGGATCTCAAAGTGAACGTCAGGTGAGCGCACACACTGACACATACACTCTCTCATTATTAGAAAAGATAACTGCTTTAGAGAAAGAACTTGCAGTCAGCAAGGCTGAAACAGAAATCCTTAGAGCACAAGTGGGTGAGCGATCTTCTACATCCACCTCTGTCAACAGTCAGCTTGCTGTAATGAAGAAGGACATAAACTACTTAAAGACATCTTTCACCAAGAAGATAAAATCTCTCGAACTCTCTCATGAAAAGGCACTTGATGACTCTGGAGATATTACTGTTGCTCAAGACATGTTAATTTCTGAGATTTCCTTGAAAGTTGATAATCTACAGTCAGAGGTACAACACAATCAAGAATCTACTGA
This sequence comes from Saposhnikovia divaricata, assembly GCA_036435485.1. Lineage (NCBI taxonomy): Eukaryota > Viridiplantae > Streptophyta > Magnoliopsida > Apiales > Apiaceae > Saposhnikovia > Saposhnikovia divaricata. The sequence continues at coordinate 23,754,009 of JAZHRN010000131.1, forward strand.
TTCTCGTCTGGACCAGATCGAAAAGCAAAATGCACACCAGGCTAAAGGGTTAAGACATTTGTTTAATCTTGTAAGTCAAAGTCGCAAACCTACAAATGAAGAAATTGAATTCTTTACAAGTAAGGGTGGTGATGATGATGAACAGGATCCTGCAGCTGGGGCAACTGATAAGTCTGTAGAGGATTCCTCAACTAAGGGGGAGAAATCAAAGGGGTCACAAGATAAATCTAAAGAAAGAGAGGGAGGAGAAGGAAAATCTGGTAAAGTAGTTGAAGAAACTGAAGAACAAATTCAAGACAAGAACACAGGTTATTATTACACGGGTGAACTGGATAACTTCAATGTTTTTGCAGATCTTGAATTCCCTGATCAAGGTGAAGAACTTCCTGAACCTGATCTTAGTCACTGGGAAGATGAAGGATCAGTGATATCTGAATTTGAAGCTCAACAAGCTGAGAAAAAATCTGAAGAATTATTTGCTCAAAGGGAAGCTAATTTGCAAATGAGAGAAGAAAAACTTCAAAAATCTTTAGAGCAAATTGCACGAAATGAAGAACTTCAGAAATCTGAACAGCAAGCATTACAACGACTACATGCTATAAATGTTGAGAAGAGAAAAACTTATATCAGACTAAAGAGCGGTGACAAATGGGAACGTGCTCAAAGAGCAATTGATTCACCTCAGAGTTCTGATTATGAAGATCGTCGTCTTGGACAAATTCTCGAAGAATTCAAACTGGCAAATCGAATTCATGAAATGTATATAAAGGCCTTACAGGTAGAAGTCATCAGGATAACTACTGCATTTGAACCCAAATCTGATGAGCTAGTAATATTTGTAGATTGTCATAAAGTTGGAACATTCAGAGTATCTATTCAGTTCTTTTATGACAGATCACTGACAGAGATATGGGTACTTAAGCCTAAGGTAAGAACATCTTCTGAGCTAGGTGTATTGTTACATGAAAAGTTCAAAGAATTTGCTGAAAGAGCTGGACCAGAAGTGATTAAGGAACCTCCACAAGTAAAATTTCTTAAGGGAGAGGTACTTCACACAATCAATCTTCAGACAGATGAGCTATACGAACATCATGCAAAGCACTTGGTATATGCTGATATGCTCTCAAAAATCATGGATACTTGACTGAAGAAAAGGTAATAGCTGCAGATCACATTCGTTCCTATGCACAAACGAACATAAAAGATTACAAGAAATTTCAAGGTGAACTGAGAAAGAAGCTTGGAATTCCTTTAGTCTTACCTCAAGGATTGTCATCAAGAAGAGAACGTCTTGTTGATTCTGATCTACATATGAAACTTCAAGTCACAGATGAGCCAGAAGAAGGAGAATTCAGAAGGGAAGACAATTGAAGATAAAGAATTGCTCTACATGTTATATCTTTAGAGCCTAGATAAATCTTGATAGGAATTTATATCATATGATCAGTCTAGAGGATCATCTATCTTGTATTTATCTTTCATGTTTGAATCTGGCAAATGTTAAATATAAACCAGAACTTTTTTTTTCGTATTTACTTAGTATTTAAAGTTTTATCTTTCATTTGGTTAAGTTGGATTAGTTGAGGTATCCTCTAGGAATTTGCTTGTTATTATCTAACAAACAAATAGGGGGAGATTGAAAGGCATATGACTCAGCCTATTTGTAGTTAGAGGATCCTAATCAACTTAAACCAAATTGTAATAAGTAAATATACATATGAACTGTCACAGGAATCTCAAGAAGTATTATCTGTCAGAAGAAAGAAGAAAAGTCAATCTATAGTTTTGATGTCATACACTGGAAGACGATTCAGTTATCTGATCAAGCCCCAGTACAGCATTGAAGTAAATGGATTCATTTGAACAGTGACAGAGATTTTTCGAGTGATAGTTTGAAGATCAGTTACAGTACAAGAAAATTGAGAGAAGAAACAAACCACAACCTAAAGTCAAAAGTGAAGAAGCATCATTGAAGTTAGTCGTTCATGAACCAGACAGTACATCGAACGTCAACACAAATCAGTGGTAATTCTTTACTACCTTTAGTGGTTTGTAAGAATTAAATTAATTATTTATTGATTTAATTAAATTCATTTATAATTGATATAAATTAATTTAGTTGATTTAATTAAATGAATTAATTCTGGTAGAATTAATTTATTAATTAAATTAATTACTGTATCAATTAAATATGAATTAGTTAAAACATTAACTAATTAATTGGATCAATAAGACTTAAGAAAGAAAATTGATTAAGTCTTGGAGGAGGTAAAATTCGGTATGACTTAATTTAAGTCTTACCGACAGAAGCCTTTTCTGAATTAAGTCTTACCGACCTAATTTATGTCTTACCGACCTCAGCCAGCTGTTGTAAGTCTTACCGACACATTTTATGTCTTATTGGAGGTTTGTGTAAGTCTTAATGAAGGAAAATCAAGTCTTGGAAGCTGTTTAAGTCATGCTGGAGCAGTTAAATATCCTATAGAAAGCCAGCAAGACCTGTTACTGATATAAAATAACAGAACAGACCAGATTAAGTCATAACAGAGAAAACACAGCAGAAAACATTTCATCAAGACCAGAATTCTCTCTCTCAAGAACACCAAGAACACCAAAGCTTAAACAATTCCCAGAAATTCAAGTTCTTCATCTTTGTGATATTCTATCCGATAGAACTTGTTTATTTGTGGTTCTTGTACTACTAGCGAATTAAGTTTCCTAGTTCTTATCTTGATTATTATTAACTAAATTAGAAAAGTTCATGTCGAATTTTCTAATTAGTTATTAACATCTTGATAAGTTGTTATACTGATTTTGTAACACCACATCAAGTTAATATACAGTTATATTCAACTTGAAAAATTGTGTTAAATAATTCCGCAGATAAATTTGTCTTTATCAAATTTAATTTAAAGGACAATTTTCGATAAAAAGGTAAAGATTGTATTCAACCCCCCCTTCTACAATCTTATCGGACCTAACAGAGAACAATAGGGTTGAAGTGTCAACCTGAGAGTTGGAAAGGGTAAGGTTGGAATTGTATCCACAACTATTATCCTTAGGTTCTTAAGATAGAATCCTTTTAAGGAAAGGAGACTGCATTAACCCTAATTTTCGAGAATATTCGAAACCTGGACGAATAGTAATTTTATGGGTGGATGAGGAATTTTTGCAATCACGATATGTACGAATTATTAAATGAAGATTTCGAATTGATATTACGTCTTTACGGTACAGACGAGTGTATGTAAAAGTCATTAGTTTTTTTTACGAAACCCATTATTTCGAATGGTCAAATTTTATGAGATATCTAAGGAGATCGTGGTAAGGCATGGGGTTCATGTGAGCATTGTATCTGGTAGAGACCCAAGGTTCAACTCCAGGTTCTGGAGGAGTTTCCAGGATTGTGTGGGGACCAAGTTAAACATGAGTACTGCATACCACCCCCAATCAGACGGACAAAGCGAGAGAACCATCCAGACCATAGAGGACATGTTGAGAGTATGTGCCATCGATTTTAAGGGAAGTTGGGATGACCACTTGCCGTTGATCGAATTTTCCTACAACAACAGTTACCATGCGAGTATAGGAATGCCCCATATGAAGCTTTATACGGACGAAGATTTCGGTCTCCCTTATGTTGGGAAGAAGTTGGAGAGCGGGAGATTTTAGGGCCTGAACTGGTCCAACAGACAAGAGAAACTATCGAGCTCATAAGAGGACGGCTGGTAGCGGCCCAAGACAGACAGAAGAGGTATGCGGACCAGACCCGCTAGGACAAAGAATATGAGGTAGGAGAATTTGTGATGTGGAAGGTATCACCGTGGAAGGGATTGATGAGATTTGGTAAGAAGGGGAAGCTAAGCCCCAGATTTATTGGACCTTTTGAGATCTTGAGACGAGTTGAAAAGTTAGCCTATGAATCGGCTTTACCCCCGAGCTTGCAGCAAGTACATAATGTGTTCCATGTGTCCTTGCTACGACCATACCATACCGACTTCAGACACGTGATAGAATATGACCAAGTGGATCTGCAACCAGACTTAACCTATGTGGAGCAACCCGTAGAAATCATGGATAGAAAAGAACAGGTGCTGAGGAACAAGGTTGTCAAACTAGTGAGAGTTTTGTGGAGGAACCAGAAGGTCGAAGAATCAACATGGGAACTAGAGAGCACGATGCGTGAAAAGCACCCCCAACTGTTTTCAACCTGATTCCGGGACGGAATCCTTTTAAGGAGGGGAGGCTGTAAGAACCCTAATTTTTGTAATATTTTCTTTTATATAATATCATGTGACATTGTCAATTTGGAACCTTTCTAGTCATCCCTGTTGTGTAATGGAATTGATTGTCTGAGAAACTATGTTGTTGCATTCACTATGAAAGATAAAGGGAAGATTGTTGAAGGCAAGAATCTTATTGTTAGTAAGATTTATAAAACTTGGAACTTGAGAGTTATTGGAGTATTAAAAGATTTATTAAGAATTATGACGAGGAGTTATGGATATTCGAGGAATTTACACAATTAAGTACTTAAGGAATTACAAGGGAAATCTCTACGCGACAAAATATTATTACGAGAAATTAATTAAGATACATACGAATTAAATATTAAGTGACAAGCATTGGTGGAAGAATAATGATACAAGGAATGATATTGCATGCAAGTCCCATGCAACTAAGTAGATAAGAAAAGCAAACTAGTAGTACAAAGTGGACAAGAGGAATAGTAACTAGTTATTACTTTTTCCAAGGAGACAAGAGGGCATGGTGGCCTATACCCTAGACTTGCAACATGTGATGCATATACATATACATAATATATATCACCCAACCCCTTTTCACTTTAACCAACTAACACAAAAAGCAAAACACAAAAACTCTCTCCCCCCCAAGCACATATAGCTCTCGGCCAAAGCTAGAAAGCAAGGAGAAGAAGAAATTTTCTTCCATTTCTCTTCATTCATAATTCAAGGCAAAATTCCTAGGCACTCTACATCATATAAGGAAGGTATAATAAGAATTCCAATCCTTTTCATCCATTAATTTTCAAGATATTAATTGTTAAAGTTTTGGTGAATAGTAACAATGTTAAGTTTTCTTTTAGATCTTGGATTATAAGGAGTGTAGGAGCTCATTCAAGGTGTTCTTGAGACTTGTAAGGCATACCCAAGGCTCCTAGATACTCAAGAAGGTATAAAAACCCTAACCCCTCTTGGCCATGTAGTGTTTGTGATGTTTAATGATAGATCCATGTGTATTTGTGTTAATCTTGGATATATAAGTAATGGATGATATAGATCTTGAGTTTAAGTGTTGTGGTTGTGATTTTTAAGCTTGTGGTTAGTGTATGTATCTCCATGTATGTTATAAAGTATGAACTTGGTGACTTAGATGTTGGTTGTGATGTGGATGTAAGAATCTTGGTTGGTTTATTGAAACAAGCATGCTGAGTTTTTCCCAGGAACTTGAACTGTCTTGTAGGAGGGTTTTGAACCCCAAAATCTTGTCCCCTGAGGTCCTAATATATATTGTTGGAAAGGTATTTGAATGTAGTTTCTATAAATATAAGGTTCATGAATAGGTGATGTATAGATTTTGAGTTATGGCCTGAGAAGTGAAACGTGTTCTGGATTCCGGACTGCACTGAATGGTCCCCTTGTGAACCTTGTTTAAACCCCTAAAAATTTATGTAGGATCATGGAAAAATTAGAGAAGCTAGCAAATGCAGTGGGGAAGGCTACCCAAAAAGAATTAGATTAAAATATGTATTTTTCGATTTTATAAAAATGCTAGAGTAAAATTCGCGCAAGGGAAAAAGTCGTAAGTGGAGTGTAATTTTAGGGGTAATGGATGTGATTCGGATATGGTAACCAAATTAAGTCGAATAAGTGGCGAGCGTAATCGATTGATGACATGAACCTATAGTGGGGCTAGAGAGTCATAAGACGAAGTCATTAAGTTAATTTTTTACCCCCTAAAACCCCACAATTAATGAGATATTGTTAAGGTACTAACGATCGGCTATTGATTATGTATAGATCGTTCCACTCCGCAAGCTCGACCACCCCAGCCTCACCAAGACAAGTTTACTTTTCAAAACTTACATATACAAGGACTTTCACTGTTGTGTTTATAGTTTTCAATCATATCAAATGTTTATGTTTATCAAAGTATCGATGAAATTGAGATGTATAAGTACATATATGTTTGCACCCCTTGAACTTAGAATGAAATGTTTTCTTCGGACAACGACTCTAGAAATAGAGGTCGTAGCGGTCCGTATATACTATTGACCGGGGAGCGGTATATTATTATATCGTAATTAAATTGCGAAAACCCGAAGGGTCATTCGGGGGGTATCGTATACTCAAGTAATTATTTTTATATCTTCGTAAATACTCAAAATACCTATCTTGGATTAAAAGCTTATTTAATTAAATAATTATTTTATTAATTATTAATATTAAATCTTAAAATATCATTTATTAATTATTGTTCATTGTTTTAAAGTCAAAGCTAATCCAAGATACCTTTAGCACTTTCAAACTCGAACTCTTTCGAACTCAAAACATTTTCGAAAACCCCCGGTCAGGTTTGCTTCTTGTATGATTTCAAGAATCATCGGTTGACTGATGTCGGACCTCAATTACTCAGTTTTCAATCAAAATCAAGTTTTAAAGGAAAAAGAAAAAGGGACTCTGGCAGGTGTGGGAACCGTTGACGAACGATTCCCGGGATGTGTAAGCGGCCGTGAGCCAGGCGGTCCATCAATTATTATTCCGGCCCAGGTGTTGCCGAAGGATGATTACGGATGTAGTTTTCATCGAGGGTGATTACGGATGTAGTTTTCACCCGGGGATAGTTACGGATGTAGTTTCTATCCTTCTACCGGTAGAGAAGACCCGCAGATTATTGGACTTGGATGTGGCGACTGATCATCGTCAATCCTTGTCAGGTTTTTATGTTTTCTTCCAGTCCCATCCTCCACTTTGGAAAAATACTCAAACCTTCTTGGGCCTAAGTGCCAAGTTGCCGATAGTGTGGTTCTTGATAAGAAAAATATTGACATCGTGCAGTATCTAGAACTGCAAGATTTTCTATAAAGATTGGCACGTGTTAGTGCACTCTTGCAATTTTTTCAAAGAATGAAATGTTTTTGTATGAGAAACCTTCTAAGCTAATGGAAGGAAAGAGGTTTGCAATGATGTATTCCCTGTACAGTATGTTAATCATAGAGTGTTTTGCCGAAAATGATATACTCATATGTATATATTTTCAAACTTGAGATATATTGAAATGGGAACCTTATAAAGGGTTCATATGTTATTCTTAAAGCTCCTTAGTGAGTATAGATGTTTAATTCAAACTCGGACATATACATTGTCCAATTATGTTTTGAAATCTGAGATATATACCCATATAGTTGGGAATGTTTTCGAAATAAACCACATCATTATTTACAAAATGGTGAACTTGCTGAGCATTATGTAGCTCATTCTTGCTTTATAAAAACTTTTCAGAAAGAGAAGAATTTGGCCGATTAACTCCGCACCAGCAGAAGAGGAGTAGAAGAATTACCCCGGAGATGATTTAGTTCCTGATAAATACTACAGAGTAAGTCTGATAGGTTTTCAACTGTAATAGTAAGACTTGTCTTCAAGTATAATTGTATAAGCGGAAGTGCGTAAGACTCTGGATTGTACAGATGAATGGTAATATTTAGTGTTACTTTTGATTATCGTTTCCGAGGCTCTAACTTGTTTGTGCGTAAGATTGAGGTCTGGACGTATGTATTGTTGAGTTATAAAGTTAATACAGGTATGATATGGTTGGATGATGATGTGACGACCTGAATCTTTGACCTCAGATTTGGGGGCGTCACAGATGTTATCATGCCCTATAGGTTTACAGTTTACGCAACATATATGCTTAGTTTTTGATCTCGAACTTGTTAGTTGAATCAGCCAAGTAGTTAATTGATATGCCACTTGAGAAGGTAGCAACATATATAACGTAGATAATCATTCATACTTGCATACATGCATCACTTATATGTGAGCTAGTCAGCTCGTATTACTAATCTATATTTTTTAGTTTTCTTAGTGTTGTGCCCAAAATTACCAGGGCTCGATTTAGACCTATTAAGTCATAGGTTCCAATCCACAAGTAGTGTATAAGCCAGGAGACAAATCCAGTACTCGATATGAAGACCAAACGCGGAGAAATAATCATTAGCTGAGAAGACAATCCAAAGGTTATGAGTATCAAGACGTTTCTGATGAAGCAGTAGTTGAGCAGATTACGAATGGACCAGGTTCCTTCCCGCAGAAGAGCCCGAGTCAGCCTAGCAGCAACAATGAGGACAACAAGAAGTACATGGGAACCACAGAAAGGCTCCCCAGATTAACAAATTTGTTATTTGTGCAGGTACAGTTTCCTGTAGAGAGGTTCCTGAGCACTAGGTTCCTGAGTATAGACAACAGAGAGATTTAGAAGCCAGCCAGAAAGAAGCAGACTTATTACTGGAAGAGTACTCCTAGGACGCAGTTGATCCTAGATTACCTCTAATAGACGGACAGTAGATAGTCAAGCAAAAAGCAGCTTAGAGATGAAGAAACGTCTCGAGCAATCAAGTTATGATATTCAAGGTTAACCTCGTGCGCTTTTAAGGATTCATCCAGTGCCCTATTGGATTCGTTTTGTGCCCTCAGCATAGGTTCACATAACGCCCAACTAGGTTCACTTTATGCCTTTATTTGGATTCACGTGGTTCCCTTGACAATCTTAAGATTCGCCTTATCCCTTTTAAGGATTCATCTAGTGCCCTATTGGATTCGTTTTGTGCCCTCAGCATAGGTTCACATAACGCCCAACTAGGTTCACTTTATGCCCTTAATTATTTGGATTCACTTGGTTCCCTTGGCATTCTTAAGGTTCACTTAGTGCCCAATTAGATTCGCTTTGTGCCCTCGTCAAAGGATTCACTCAACGCCTAATTGGATTCACTTTGTGCCCTTGTCACAATTCAAGGAAGAAGATAAAGACCTGCGCGGTTCACTCAGAAGAAATATGGGAGCACTGAAGGGATTGGACCTTAAAATATCAGGTTATTTAGGTTCCTCTCGCATCCTATGACTTCGAGGAACCAGAGGGTAGTTGTTGTACCCAAAATCTCCATGGGCTAGATTTGGGTCCATTGGGCTTAAAGATCCAATCCGTATGATTAATATGGGTTATGATTGAGGTCCCTTAAGATAAATAGGGCCAAATAGCATGTGAAATGGATCTGGACAGGTTCAGGTTCCCGAAGAGACAGGTTCCCGAAAGACAGCTTCCTGCAGACAGCTTCCCGAGAGACAGGTTCCTGCAGACAGGTTCCTGAGAGAGAGCTTCCTATACGAGAGCAGATTTATTCCAGCAGAATTCTAGTATGATTAAGCCTCATATTCTTTAGGAGCAAGTTATGAATGTCAACTCCTTATTATAATGTATTCTTGGGCGCAGATGATCCTTGAATACTTCTAATTGAACTACAACTAGTAGATACATTCCTAGTCGGACTAGAACTCGAGTTCTATTCGACTTAGGTCGCCTATTCGTGGTGGATTCTGGAGAAAAGGAGGTCCCCACGAATTAGGAACCATCTTGCCGCCTAACCAGACTTCTAGTCTAAAAAGAACTACGTGAACTTGATCCCTATATATACAAGGGTACGTAGGCACCTTGAGAACATGTTTTTACAAGCCTCGCAATACACCTACGAGATTCTTGAGAACACACGACACAAGCCTCAAAGGAACTCGCGAGATTCTTGTAAACGCTCTCGAGCTCAGTTCAACCCCCATAAAAAAACCTCCATTCTCCATAGATTAGTTGATCGTTAGCCTTTACAACTCACTATAACCTCTCAAAAGTTGTTAGGAAATCCACTCATCAACAATTAGTATATCTCCCTTCTCTATGAAAATAGTGATAATTAGATCTGGATATGTCATTGCAATGTTATAAAGGAAAACTTAAGAGATGAGTTTGGTTCGTAGGTGGATTTAGGGTGTTGGCCCTATCTATCACAATTTGAAAGGAAATAACCCCAAATATTACAACTCAAAAACTTGGCCCCAAATACCACTCCAATACACAGTATAATATAGCGTTTTGATTTTTTTACTTTTTTTTCTTAAAACGTTGATGCGTTTAGCGTTTTAAATTAAAAGTAGTAGAAGTGCGCACTTCTACTAAAGTTTTCTTCCTCCCTAAACGCCACTTGAAATGGCGTCCCCCCTAAATGCCACTTCAAGTGGCATTTCCCTTGCCAGTCAGCCCAGTAACGCTACACGCTTTAGTGTTTTTTAAAAAAAATAAAAAATTCAAAACGCTACACGCAACTGTGTTTTGAAGTGATATTTGGGACCAAGTTTTTGAGCTGTGATATTTCGGACCATTTACTTTCAAATTGTGATATCGGGGGCCTTTATTCGTGGATTTATCTGGTTCATTGTGTTTTGTTTTAACAGAACCTTTGTTCAAAAAATAGGCTTGCACCTCGTGCCTCTTTTTTCATAGTATAATTATCATTTGTTACACAGAACAAGGCAAGTGATCTTGGTGGAGATGCTTTTTTTCTTGATAAAAGCCCCTTTTGAAATATACAAGGTTATGTTAATACTGTATGAAATATAGTATGCTAAACTTTAAAAAATAATTAAGGGTATTCTAGTCCATATGGCAATTTTGGGTGTGCACCTATTAGCATAGGATGTGCACATATCAGCTTCCTTAAGAAAACATATGATGTTTTTATGAGTTAGGATTTAGGTCTATTATGATTAGTGGTGAGAAATGGTCGGGTTGAAAGGACTAAACCACCCAACCCATATTTTATGGTTTTGGAATTTAGCAATCCGTTACTATAACCGTTACCGTTAGTACTAAATAAAACCGTCCAAGTTATAATGGTTTGGTTTGGACGGGTTGGCCGGTTTTAAACCACTTAAAAATTTTAAACTTGTAAAAAATTAATCGACACAAATGTACAATTCATCAATGAACTGACATCACAAAATATCATCAAAATCTAGTAATTAAGTTACAAAGTTTTACGGTCCAGCAAAATAACTTGCAAAGTCTCATAAAATATAATCATACATCACCATTCAAAGTATTAATAATTAAAAAAAAATTAAAAACCGAATATAAAATGCATAAGCCTTCAACCTGTCGCCTCTTTCAGCAGGCAGTGACCTGAAACATTAACAAAAAAACTATAAAAATAAACACACTTGACTTGTAATTAAGTTGCACCAATAGTTACACTTGATAGTAAACTAGCAAACAAGCAGACCACATGCTGTAAGTACATCTTTTTCTTTTTATATAATTATACATTAATTATTAATTTAAATTATATTTATTAAATAATAATAAAAAATAATTAATATATATTATTATATAGTCGGGTGGAACGGGTTATATTGGTCGGTTTGACAAGGCAAACCGAACCCAACCATTATTTTTCGGTTTTAGAAAAATCAAACCGTTACCAACCCGAACCGTTACGAAACCGTAAATTCTGGTTTGGGCGGGTTTGGAAAATTTTGCTCACCCATAATTAAAATTGTTTTTCATCGGAAATTATAAATCTTTTTGGGAGTAAAATATTGTAAAACTAAGTTATTTTATAAAATATGTTTTATATATTACTATTTCACTGTAAATCTTGAAAAATCAGATATGTTTTGCTAACAAAATATTGCAAAACGAATTGTTTTGTAAATCACGTTATATTTGCAGAATTTTGCAAAATATACATGTTTTTTTTATAATTTTGAAAATTTTCAACAAAATAATGATTTCCATATAATATATTTTGCAAAATAATATAATAATGTTTTGAATACAAAACGTATATGGTCTCCGAGAAATGATTATTTTCATAAAAAAATTCTTTATTTTCAAAATGAAAATATTTATTTCATTAAAAACAGTACCCCGAAAAAGATCCCCAAAAAAATTCCCAAATTCCACGTGGCATGATGTAATTCGTGAGATTCATATTAACACACCAGTGGTCCATCTCATTAATAAAAAGATAATCAATCAGAGGATGACAATTCAGCATTCGGGAACGGTTTCGGTAACGCTTTCGGGAACTCTAACATTTTTCTTTTATTAATGAAAATATGTATAGTTTAAAATTTTTTAAAAATAATACGCGTTTGTTGATGTGTTTGTAAAATGAGTATATATGGATAGTAATGTCGAAAATTCTAAATGTTCGAGCACTCAATTTTTTAAAAATGATAATGTATCATTTTTAGATATAATTAGAAATAGATGTATGTTTTAAGAATAAATGCTTTCATATATTCCAAGAATTATTGATATAAAATTGATGATATTATCTTTGTGATCGGAGATTTTTGACCATTTAAATTTTTTAAATGTCTTTCTAAGCTTTTTAATATAATTATTTGTGTTGAGTATGAAGTATACAAAAAAAATACAGAGGTAGGGTGAATATATTTTCAACACTTTCTTGACTTTCTTTTACTAGACTATCTGTTGTGAATCTCTGTATGTATTTGTAGCAGAGTATGTGTGTTCCGAACAAATATTCTGTGCAAAAATAAGAACATAGACAACTCACTTTAATCTAATATTTTATTAGATTGAAAGTATTGTAAAATCTGGGAATACAAATCTTAGTATTCTCAGCTTCGTTTCTCAAAGAGATATTTGATATAAATTACAATGAAAAACTTAAGCAACTTGCAACTAAAAAGTATGGTTGTGCACTTATAGAACATGTGCATAACCCACTTGTCACAGAACTGATAATAGAAAAAAATAGCTTTCCTAGCTTGTCTATTCCATTTTTGTGCAAGTCTGGGCATCATGTGATAAAACTTTCTTTTCATCCTGCTCAGATCCACTTCTTCAGCTGATTGTTCCCTTGAATATCTCTCCAAGCTTCTTTGTAGACTTTCCATGTACATAATACAATGATATGTCACTGTAAGTGTCTTGTTTTGTGTAGATTTTCTGACTTGAACATCTTCAATGATTTGCCTTCAAGAATCCATTCGAGAAATGACGAAGTACTAGATTCGAGAACTTGAGTTGAATGGTTAGATAACTTTGAGTTCTCGAACTAACTTTTCCTGACATATCGAATCACTTCTTGAATGTATCTTTTCTTCTGTAGTCTTTGAGTTATCAAATAGTGCCTTTACTTATGGAATCCTTAAGATATCGAACATCATTTACCTTCTTGAGATATCGAATGACTTCTGGGTCCTTGAGATATCGAATATGCCTTTTTACAAGTGAAGTCTTTGAGATATCGAATGCAGCTTTGACTTGTTGGTTTCTTGATATATCGAATAGTGACTTTTGACATATCGAATGCTCGACATCTCGAATTCCTGAATTCTCTAACAGTGCAAATTACTTCTCGAATATGTACTTAGGCAAATTTCCAAACTCCAAACTTCAACTGCGTTTATTTCTTCAGCTTTGTTCTCCAAGTTTGAGGCATGATCTCTGGATCTTCTTTCAAGCATTACTTTATGACTATGGTTTATACAGTTACACAGTTAAAATTGGTGCCCTTTACAAGTACATGTTACAAGAGAAAATCTAACTAAATGAGTTACCCAGTTAAGGGGTCATGTAAGTAATGCAAAACATTACAAACAAGTAGGATTGTTATTAGATGGTTACATGCATGCCTCTGTGACGAACAATTTGATAAAATATTTGATTGAAAATATGATTATTTATGATTTTATATCTAAAAGGAGAAAATCACATTTTAGGAATATTTTCAGTCAAATATTATTTATTTTGCTATAATAATTAATATTAAGAATAGTAATTTTCATGTAACAAGTTTTGCAAAATAATAAGTTTTCTAATATTTTAAATGAAGAACGTATATGGTCTTGAGAAATGATGATTTCATAGAAATTTTTTATATTTTCAAAATGAAAAATATTTATTTCATTAATGAATATATATATAGTTTAAACTTTTTAAAAAAATAATACGTGTTTGTAGATGTGTTTGTAAAACGAGTATATATGTAATATGGATAGTAATGTCGGAAATACTAAATGTTAGAGCACTCAATTTTTCAAAAATGATAATATATCATTTTTAGATATAATTAGAAATAGATGTACGTTTTAAGAATAGATGTTTTCTTTCCAAGAATTATTGATATAAAATTGATAATATTATCTTTGTAATATGAGATTTTTGTCCTTTCAAAATTTTAAAACGTCTTCCTAAGTTTTGTAATATAATTATTAAATAAAATATTTGATGGAAATATGATTATTGATGATTTTAAAAGGACAAAATCACATTTTAGGAATGTTTTCAGTCAAATATTATCTATTTTATATAATAATTAATATTAAGAATTAAAGTATCATGCAGGGGATCAATAATTGGTATAGCCGTGCACTTCAAAATGTCAAAATAACCATGATTATCTGAATATGATTTTCATTTGATGAATGTTTTAAAAAAGATTGAGTTTTTTTTTAAAAACTATGGTTTTAGAATTTTATTAAAAGTACACATTTCTAAAACAAATTATTACAAAAATATAATTTTGCAATTAAATGTAACTGATGAAATTACACACCTAGAGGGGATGGGTGAATAGGTGTTATGGCTAACAATGTATAATTAAAAATCTGCCTAAAAAAGTATTCTGGCAGCTAACTGGATGCAACGAATTAACAAACAGGAAGTTAGCTAAGACATGCAGTGCAGTAAAGTAAAGTGCAAAATATAAAGAACACACAACAATTTTAGCCAGGTTCGACCCCTATAGCCTAATGGTCTACGTCCTGGTTCTCTACCAACTCGGTAAAGGAATATATTATTAATCAGAAATGATTACAATTATACAATACAATAATATATCTCCCTGATTCTCTCAATCACTGATTGCAGCTAGCTGAAACACCTTGTTCCCTGAACACAACTCTCTAAGTACTATACTAAGCCAAGTATAAACTTCTCTAGCCTAATGTTCCTCGAACCCTTGTTCCACAAGCTCGACAATCCAGCAACTACCAACTTTACAAGTTGAACAATACAAGATAGAAAGAATTATAAATCAAACTATGAACTCTAATAAGAATCTAAATCGTATTAGTATATAGAGCTCAAGTGTATAAAGATATATCAAATCAGCTTGGTAAAATACTTGTGTTTTTCGAATGATGTTCAACAACCTTGAAAGGAAAAAATCACAAGTATTTTATAGTGAACGAACAATCTGAATTAAACATACAACAACACAACGGTCTTGACTACCAAGTCTCACGAGTTTGTTGAAAGATTAATTCAAATCTAACGTTCAAAAACTTAACGTTTGGAAAAGAAAAACAGAATCTGAAAAATAAACGTTCAGAGTAACGTTCTCAATTTTGAAACCAAGAAGAAGAAGTTTGTTTAGATAAAATCGATTAGAAACAAACTTCCTATAAAATATGGTTTTGAAAGATAAGAAGATAAAAACGATTAAAAACATTTTTGAGCCCATATATATAAATACGATTTGTTTTTCTAATTAGAATCCTCACATAAGTTTAATCCTAATAAAACTCCATGAGATTCAAACTTCCATTATTTCTGGACTCTATCTGCCAGCTTGATGAGTTAAAGTAAATCCTGTACTGCTAGCTAGCTGATAAACCCTGTTTTGGTATAAAATGAAATAAATGATAACCTTGCAAAACAATATTAGTCCAGTACACATATCCAGCTTGCTTACTATGTATGATCATCAAAATCATGAGAGTTTCAATCTCCCCCTTTTTGATGATTATACACCAATTTTAGGAGCAATACAAAACTCCCCCTAAATCTAGCAATCCTATTATAATGATGTACCATAAAATCAATAACATAAACATAAATGTAACACATTTAACAAATATCAAATAAGCATCACAATTCCACAGTACTAGTTCAGAAAACCACCAAATAAACCACCAAATAAACCAAGTACTGAAACATAACAACATAAACCAAACCAACACATAGTTCAAGCATAAACATAGCATAATTAACCCCAAATCCTAAAATTTTTCTCCCCCTTAATCATTAAAAAAAAAAAGAAGAATTAAGACTCATTATTATCTTCATCCTCTTTAGCATCATCAAATCGAGCAGCAACATGAAATTCTCCAGAAGCATCCACATCTTGATCAGCGAACATGAAATTCTCCAGAAGCATCCACATCTGGATCAGGGTCCTTGAGCACATCTCCAGCAGCCACTTTTGCAAGATCATGAAGTTCTTGAGCACCAGAAATAGTAGCAGAATGAAGACCAATACGAGCTGAAGCAGGGGTACGTGGACAAACAAAAACATCACGCAGAAAACCCAGTTCTTCAGACATCCTATCTAACCTAGCATTGATCTTCTTAACAGCACCCCTGATTTCCTTAATAGTCTAAGAATGATAAATCTCAGCAACCACATTAGCAGATAAAGGAGTAGGAGTAGGAGGTGGAGGAGGTTCCACACGAACAACCGAACCATCAGATCCAACCCTCAAGTGAGACTGTTGTAAACTCTTTAGATCCAAAAATTCCTTATCAACATCACAATCCTCTTCCTTGAGATCAACTCCATACCATTCAAAAATCTTAGTCAACAAGCATCCATATGGTAAACTAGGTGCAGTATGATTATCATACACATCCATCATATTCTTCAAAATCAGTCCAGCCAAATTAAAAGGCTTCCCAGATAACAACATAGCAACAACCGTGACATCTTGACCAGCAAAATTAGACCGACTACCCGTGCGAGGATCAATATTATCAATGCATATCTTAAACAGCACATGAGCAATAGGAGAAACAATAGCAGTAGTTGGAGGAGCATAAACAAGTAATCCATCCATATCACGAAGTACTTTCAATTGATCAAGTTCAGTAAAATTCTCTAACTCAGTAGGTCCTTTCTTAGTATTAACAGAGACATTGGAAGGGTTCTCAATACCAAGAATTGAACTTAAAACAAGAATAGTTAAAGAAATCTTTTGAGCACGAACATAAGACACAAAGAGACTAGGTTTGACAATAGCGAGATTTGAATAAAACTCATAAACATATGATGGATAGCAGTTACGAGGTAAATCCTTTAAAAATGTCTCAAACCCTAACTTAGCAAAATATCCAAGAGCACCACACTTGATATAGGAATTACCTGCCAATGGATGACCAAACACAATTCGACGATTACCCAAATCAAGTTGTTTGAACACAATCCCATACTTGCTTCATTTTACAGACAAACCATCACGATCCCCTGACCTTTGAACCTCAGACATATCATCGCCACTTTCCACATGAACCGGAGAAAGATCGATATCATCATCCTCATCATGCACTCTCTTATTCTTTCCTTTCTGAGATTTTGAACCAGCAATCGGAGTCTTCTTGGATCCTCGAGTATTCCTCATGATTCGAATCAATAAAAGAAAGAAATCGAGAGAAAATGTGTATCGATTGAAGAATGATGAATAAACCCTAATTGGAATATAGGTTTGAGGATAGAGAGAACTAAAGAGTCGGAGTTAAACAGTCTTATAAAACCTCTTTTAACAAATAAGGGGAGAGATAAATATCTAGGATAAAATCTAATAACCCACCCCCGAATAAAACTAAACATGATAAACAAAAAAAAAATAATGTACAATATCACAATATCATATTTAAATATAATAAAGCATACATTCAAAATTCAAATAAATTGAATTAACTAACCACCTAGAAACTATAAGCAATTAGCACATAAAACAAGTAAATGGACTGGAGTTCCTAACCATTTAAATTACATAGCAAATACATATTAAAAGTAATAACACAGAAAAGTGTACCAGGCATCCAATTCAGCTAGCTGGCTAGACATTACACATGCCTAATTCTCGACGAAGAACAACAAAATGCTCCTCAGCTAGTGGTTTTGTGAAGATGTCAGCTAGCTGATACTATGTACTGACAAAGATCAACTCAATTTTTCCCTTTACAACATTTTCCCTCAAGAAATGATGTCGAACGTCGATATGTTTTGTTCTTGAGTGATTCATCGGATTCTATGATATGTTGATAGTGCTTGTATTGTCACAATAAATAGGAACTTTTCCACATTTAATCCCATAATCTCGAAGTGTTTGAATCATGCACATTATTTGAGAGAAACAGCTTCCAGCTGCTAAATACTCCCCTTCAGCTGTCGATAATGCAAGAGATGTTTGCTTCTTGCTTTGCCAAGTAACCAAACTCTATCCTAAAAATGCACAAACAGCACTTGTACTCTTTCGATCAGTTTGACAACCTGCATAATCTGCATCATTATACCCAACAAGATCAAATGCATTTGTGATGGGATAAAACAAGCCAAGAGTAATAGTTCCACTTAAATATTTAAAGATCCTTTTAGTTGCATTCAAGTGAGACTCCTTAGGATTAGCTTGAAATCTAGCACAAACACATACACTATAAATAATATCAGGTCTAGAGGCTATAAGATATAATAAACTACCAATCATACCTCTATACTTTCGAACATCTACATCTTTACCTTGTTCATCTGCTGTTAGCTTGCTGGAAGAACTCATAGGTGTAGATTTTGCCTTGATATTCTTAAAACCAAACTTCTTAAGCAGATTCTTTATGTATTTGGATTGATGCACATAAATTCCATCTGGAGTTTTCTTGATTTGGAGCCCCAAGAAGTAGTTGAGCCCCCCCATCACACTCATGTCAAACTCACTACGCATACACTTAGAAAACCACTTGCACATATCATCATTAGTAGATCAAAAGATAATATCATCCACATATATTTGCACAACTAAAATATCAGTACCATTAAACTTAGTAAATAATGTGGGATCGATTTTACCTCGAATGAAGCCATTCTTGATTAAAAACTTACTTAGCCTTTCATACCATGATCTAGGAGCTTGCCGAAGTCCATATAATGCCTTCTTTAACTTGGAAACATGATTAGGAAATTGCTCACTCTCAAAACCAGGAGGTTGCTTGACATATACTTCTTCCTTCAAGTAGCCATTAAGAAATGCACTTTTCACGTCCATTTGATGTAGCTTGATCTTCTTGAAGCATGCAAATGAAAGTAACATCCTTATTGAATCTAGCCTTGCAACCGGGGCATAAGTTTCATCAAAATCGATTCCTTCTTGTTGATTATATCCTTGTGCAACAAGTCTTGCTTTGTTCCTTGTAACCGTACCAAATTTGTCAACCTTGTTTCTAAACACCCATTTAGTACCAATGATTGAAGCATCCTTAGATGGCTCTACAAGTTCCCAAACTTCACATCTTTCAAATTGATTAAGTTCTTCTTGCATTGCCATGATCCAATTCTCATCTTGTAGTGCTTCATTAACATTCTTTGGTTCCTCTTGAGCTAGAAAGGCAGCAAATGCACAAAAATTGGCTTGACCTTTCCTTGTCTTGATTCCTTCTGATTTATCACCAATGATCAACTCTGGAGGATGGTTCTTTATTGTCCTTGTTGACTTTGGCAGAGAATGTTGAGATATAACTTCCTCATGTACTCTAATTCTCTTAGATGGTGGAGAAACTTCATCTCCATCATATAGTGGCAACTTTTCTTGTGATCTCTGACCTCTAGGACCTTCTAAAGTAAGCCTTGATAACTGATCAACTGTTGCATCTACTGGAGAAGACGTTTCAGCTGATTTATCAGTAGCTGAAGTTGATTCAGGTTCCTTGTCAGCTTGCTGAGTTGCTTGCTGAGTTGTTGTATTTGTCTTCAGCAGCTCGCTGGCAATACCTGTTTCTGCAAATTCTTCATCATCTCTTGACAGATCAACATTAGATTCTTGAAATGAAACATCAATTGACTCTTCAACAATACGTTTAGATATATTATAAACTCTATAAGCACGACTTGTTAAAGAATAACCCAAAAATATTGCTTCATAAGATTTAGCATCAAATTTACCATCTCTATCAATAGTTTTGAGTACAAAGCACCTGGATCCAAAGACCTTGAAGTAGCCTATGTTTGGCTTCTTGTTCCTCAACAATTCATATGGAGTTTTGTTGAGAATAGGTCTGATCAGTACTTGTTAAGAACATAGTTAGCTGTATTGACTGCTTCTGTCCAGAAACTCCTTGGCAGCTTGTTTTCTTGCAACAATGTTCTAGCTGTTTCTTGTAAAGACCTGTTCTTTATTTCCATAACTCCATTTTACTGTGGGGTTCTAGGAGCAGAGAATTCATGAGTAATGCCTCTATCTTCACAATATGAGATAAAGTCCTTTTGGAATTCACCACCTCGATCACTCCTTATACCTACAAGTCTTATCTTAAGTTTGTTCTCAAGCAACTTAATTAGCTTCTCAAATTCATTGAAAGCACAATCTTTAGTACGAAGAAACAATACCCATGTATATCTAGAATAATCATCTACAATAACAAATGCATATTGTTTACCTCCAATGCTCTTATATGCTTCCGGACCAAATAAATCTAAATGAAGAAGTTCTAAAGGTTTAGAAGTTGATACCACAGTCTTTGACTTATGTGGAGTCCTGATTTGTTAGACTAATTGACAAGCCGAACAGGTTTCCTTCTTGACATACTTCAATTTGGGCAATCCTCTAACTAGCTTCTTTGCAGACAGCTTGCTGAGTAAGTCCATGTGAGCATGTCCAAGCCTTCTATGCCAAATATCTGGATTTGTATCAACTGCAGCTAAACAACAAGATCATTCCTGCATCTCAAAGTCCAAAATATAAATATTTCCTTCCCTTCTAGCAACTAGGGGGACTTTGTTAGTGCCAACAATAATAGTACACTTCTCTTTATCAAAATTAACAGAATGTCCATCATCATATAGCTGACTAATACTAAGCAAATTATATTTAAGACCTTGAACATATTGTACTTTATCAATAGAGGTGTTACTATTACCAGTTGTTCCTTTGCCAAGAATTTGAAGAGTTTTACCATCACCAATTGTGACACTTCCACCCTTTTTCTTCTTGAGAGTAAGGAACTTTGATTTATCACCACACATATGTCTTGTGCATCTACTAGGATTTCACCTTGCAACAAGACACACCTACAAAACAAATGAAAAACAACTCAACGTTTTGGTACCCATATTTGTTTGGGTCTAGCATGGTTAGTTGATAGAACATATAGAACATTTAAATCAAATTTCTTGATCCACATTTGGACCACTTTAGGAGCTTGATTTCTGGTTCTAGCTGTTCTGTCAGCTTGCTGCCTCTAAGTTGTCTGTCTGTTCCAGCCTGCTGGCTTAGCATTCTGTACTGTGCAGTTATTTGCCAAATGACCTTTCTTTCCACATTTGTAACAAATTCTCCATGGCATGGCATAGTCATAAGGAATACCATGTTTTCCATCATACTTTAAACCAGGTGTTGAAGCCATTCCAATTCCTTCTCTTTCTAATGGAACTTTTGTATACTTCATCATTGATTTAAGTGTATCTTCTCCTTGAACAAACTTTCCCATTCCTTTCTGAAGATTCTTGATCTCAGCTTCCAACTCTTTGATCCTTTCAGCCTGTTGAGACATTTCCAATGAACATGAATCCTTTGGATTGAAAGCCTCCAAACATGCATTTTGAGCATCAATCTTTGTCTTCAGCTTGCTGAGTTCCTTCATTAGTGCATCATTTCTCTTGAGAAGCACTTTGTTGATTCCTTCAAACTGAGATACTTTTGCCTTAAGATCAGCATGAATTTGAGCATGATTACTAGCAAGTGTCTTCTCAGCCATTAGATCAGCAATTATTTTTCTAAGTTGAGCATTCTTCTTTTCAAGTTCATTGTTCTCAATCTTTAATTCCATGAACTCCACAATAGATATATTACTATGATCCTGCATGGTTAGTTCATCTAGTAAAGAAGTATGAGAAGGTATATCAGAACTAAAAGAATTTACCTCACTATTATTGTCATCTGAATCTGAGATATCGCTTTCCACAAGGCCATCTTGATTAATTCCTTGAGCATCATTCTCATCATCAAGACCAACAAGAGATAGATTCACCATCTCATCACAAGATTCATCATCATAAGCTGAATCCTCATCATCACTCCATGTCAAAAGTGCCTTATCTTTCTTTCTGTCCATTGAGGTAGCTTGCTGCTTCTGCTTATTCTTCAGCTTGTAGCAGTCCCTTTTGTAATGCCATTTCTTGCCACATTCAAAACATGCTTCCTCTTTGACATCTTTCTTTGTTCCAGAAGCCTTGCTTTTCTCTTTCTTTAGCTTGTTCCTCTTGTCTAGCATCTTCTTGATTTTTCTAGACAAAAGTTCCAATTCTTCATCAGAATCAGATTCTGCCTCAGAGTCCAGCTTGCTGCTACTGGAGTGTAAAGCTAGATTCTTTATCTTTTCAACAGGAGCCTTGACTGATTCCACCTTTCTATCATTGATCTTGATTTTAAATTGTTCTAACTCAGCAAACACAGTATCAATGGTAGGAGATGATTCCAATGCAGTGACTTTGGCTTCGAAAGTGATTGGAACTGCACTCAGAACTTTCATGTTGATTTCATCTTGAGGAATAGTCTTTCCAAGTCCCTTCAGAATATTGATAGTGACTTGGAACCTTGCTTGACTCTCCTTGATAGTTTCATCATCCTTGAGTTTGAAATTTCCGAAATCATTCATTAGCTTGCTGAGTTTCACTTTTCTCAAAGATTTTGAACCTTCATGATAAGTTTCCAAAGCATCCCACATTTCCTTTGCTGACTTTAATGAGGAAACTTTGTCATACTCAGCTTGATCCAAAGCATTCATTAGAGAATTTCTTGCTTCACCATTAGAACCAAATTTGACAACCTCCTCGGGAGTAAGATCATCAACATCTTTTGGTTTGCCATCCTTATCCAGAAATTCAAAATTTCCTTTCTCCACAACTCTCAAGACCAGTGGCTTTTGGATAAATATGTTTTCATTCTGCCTTTCCACCAGTTGTAGTTTTTTGAGCCAGTGAGAAGAGGAGCCCTACAATCAGATTTTGCTTCAAGATAATATTCAGCCATTTTAATCGATACTTTCCTATTACAGAAGTGTTATTATACCAAAGCTTTGATACCAAGTGAAATTACACACCTAGAGGGGAGGGGTGAATAGGTGTTATGGCTAACAATATATAATTAAAAATCTGCCTGAAAAAGTATTCTGGCAGCTAACTAGATGCAACGAATTAACAAACAGGCAGCTACGTAAGATATGCAGTGCAGTAAAGTAAAGTGCAGAATATAAAGAACACACAGCAATTTTAGCCAGGTTCGACCCCTATAGCCTAATGGTGAACGTCCCGGTCCTCGACCAACTCGGTAAAAGAATATATTATTGATCACAAATGATTACAATTATACGATATAATAATATATCTCCCTGATTCTCCCAGTCACTGATTGCAGGTAGCTGAAACACCTTATTCCCTAAACACAGCTCTCTAAGTACTATACTAAGCCAAGTATAAACTCCTCTAGCCTAATGTTCCTCGAACCCTTGTTCCACAAGCTCGACAATCCAGCAACTACCAACTTTACAAGTTGAACAATACAAGATAGAAAGAATTACAAATCAAACTATGAACTCTAATAAGAATCTAAATCGTATTAGTATATAGAGCTCAAGTGTATAAAGATATATCAAATCAGCTTGGTAAAATACTTGTGTTTTTCGAATGATGTTCAACAACCTTAAAAGGAAAAACTCACAAGTCTTTTATAGTGAACGAACAATCTGAATTAAACATACAACAACACAACGATCTTGACTACCAAGTCTCACGAGTTTGTTGAAAGATTAATTCAAATCTAACGTTCAAAAACTTAAAATTTGGAAAAGAAAAATAGAATTTGAAAAATAAACGTTCAGAGTAACGTTCTCAATTTTGAAACCAAGAAGAAGAAGTTTGTTTAGATAAAATCGATTAGAAACAAACTTCCTATAAAATATTGTTTTGAAAGATAAGAAGATAAAAACGTTTAAAAACATTTTTGAGCCCATATATATAAATACGATCTGTTTTTCTAATTAGAATCCTCACAGAAGTTTAATCCTAATAAAACTCCATGAGATTCGAACTTCCATTATTTCTAGACTCTATCTGCCAGCTTGCTGAGTTAAAGTAAATCCTGTACTGCCAGCTAGCTGATAAACCCTGTTTTGGTATAAAATGAAATAAATGATAACCCTGCAAAACAATATTAATCCAGTACACATATCCAGCTTGCTTACTATGTATGATCATCAAAATCATGAGAGTTTCAACTGAATGCAACCAAATGCATCCCAAATTTACTTTAATATTTTTTTCCAGAATATTATAAAAAATGTTATATTTAATGGCAAATCATATTTTAATAAATATTTTCAGAATATAGTAAATTATAAAAAAATTGTATTTTTAATAATTTTCTTGAATTTTCTCCATATACATATTTACAAAAAAAGAATGTTTTATACCAATGCTATATGTAATCCTTTGAATACTTGTCCCGTACCTGGATACCACCTTTAAAATTTGTTAAGCATTTTTTTTCCAATTCATAGGTAGGAGTAAAGTGATATAGTAACAATATTAAAATTGTTATTTTTTTCACCATCTATAATTTATCCCCTTTTTTTAGTAATTTACGAGTAAATTTAAGAGAAAATAGATAGTTATTGTGATATAGTTAGAACGGGCAATTCTATTTTTTTTTGCTTTTTTATTTTCTCCCATTAAGATTTTAATGTATATTTTTGTAAAACAAATAATCAAATATAAAATTTATAAGTATTATTAAACAATTCTGTTCATCACTTCTTTCTTTCACACAATCTTGCAACACCAATAGGGCAATAAACCCCCCCCCCTCGCAATTTCTGTAACACAAAAAAAACACACAACTTTTATGGCTTTTTCACGCTTTTTACGCACACACTCAAATATTTATATCAAGACCCAACTGAAAAAACCCGTATCTATATACTCTTAAAGTGTAATGAGGAATTTAACCAATGGGTAAAAATATTTACCCAGTGTATCTTTGTAATACTAACTTCCCATTCATTTTGAAAAAACCCGTGGACTATCAATTTTATGAACCATTTACAATTCAACTTCCAACACAATCTTCCCATATATTTAGCAATTGATTTCAAATTTTAAATCACTTAATTAAATCTTCCTAATTAGTTATGAGTCAACCCACTCTTTCCACTAGGGAAATACTGTATCCAGAGAAAAATTTTTATATCCAGAGTAGGGGATAGTGAAAAGATAAATTTGCCCTTGTTTTTGTGAATGCAGGGGGATAGCATTGGTTTAACATAAGGGCATTTTTGTCTTTTCATAACAAAATTGCTCTAGATATAAATTTTTTGCTTTGGATATAGTATTTCCCTTTCCACTAATTATCAATCACTGATCCTAATATTTCTCCATCGGTTCATATACATACACAACTATACAAGTTTTTCAAATATTTAATTGGCATCAGTTTTGTATCTTTCCAAATTTAAAGAATGATTGTTTATCAACTGTTAATCCGGTATATATAATTATTTCGTGATTAATTGAAGATTATTATGTCTATACATAATCGTTTCTTTATTTTGTTGAATTTAGGTCATCAGCTCTTAGCACCCCCAGATTTGTTTTCTTGATAAAAACCCAATCTTTATAGATTATGAACATGTATATATGTATGTATGTATGTATGTATGTATGTATGTATGTATGTATGTATGCATATATTGTGTGTTGTACTGTTGTTGATGTAATTTGAAAAGTGGGTTTTTGTTTTTTTATTAAATTTCAATCCCAAGAAGAAGATTGAGGTTGCAGACATCGATTCGTATATGGATTTAATGGTTGTTCGTTAATTGAGTTTCTCCGATTCGTATATGAGTTTTTAATTTAGTTTGATTTGAGCCGGATGGACGCTCATCTCATGTTGACATACAAATTGCGTTCACCGGATTAAATGATTATTTGACTAATTGCAGTATTCAATATCTCATTTTTTTGGAATTCAAAAGGAGAGAAATTTCTTCAGTTTTTTTCACTATTCAATCAGTTCACCACATAAGTTCCCAAATTCCTGTGAATTCTAATTTCTAGATGTCATAAACAGTATCCAGAAGTTCTCTCATCTCTGTAAATCATATATACATGCATACATTATATCTAATCAATTCCTCATTCTTTTCTCTCGGTATAATGTATTGACAATGATATCAAACTCCATGCCTCTTAATTGTTCAACTGTTAATGTATACCATCATCTATATAGGGTTCAAGCGATTTCGGTTTAATCTTTATTTGGGTCTAATGATTTCGGTTTAATCTTCAATCTCGGTTTTGATTTGAAGGTATAACCCTCTATTACTTCACTTTAGGGTTTCGATTAAACTGTACATGTTCAATTTAAATTGTATTATTTATGTATTTTTGTATTATTTGTCGAAGTGTATCATTTGATTTAAGGGTTTGAGCTTATTTACATGTTTGCATGCTTCAGTGTTCTCTCTCTCTCTCTCTGTATGTGTGTGTGTGTGTGTGTCTCTCTCTCTCTCTCTCTCTCTCATCATTTTAGTCATGTAACATGTAAGCTGATTGCTCACTTTCCCTTTCTCTCTCTCTCTCTCTCTCTCTCTCTCTCTCTCTCTCTCTCTCTCTTTCTCTCTCTCTCATCATTTTAGTCATGTAACATGTAAGCTGATTGCTCACTTTCGTGGGGTTTGTATGTATTTTTGTGCATGTATTTTGTGGTTCTCTTCTATTGAGGAAATGTTGTATTTTCGGAATAGGTGTGTATGTTGAATACCAGACTTGCTGCGGCAGAAAGCATGACACACGACATCATTCGGGATTTACTTGGTGTCAAATTTGACAAGACTAAATATACAGTCAGATTCAGACTCATTTAATAGAAATACTTGACCATAAACTCTTTATCTTTTTGTGCTTAATTCTTATCATAGTTGTAGAATATGATGGACCAGTTTCAAATACAGAAGTTAGTGGAGGATGCCCAACAACAAGCAGATAAATTTATAACTTTGGTATAACCATTTTTGGCTTATCTATACATGTTACTATGGTAGTCATGAATTAAGCACTAACAAATTTATGTTTCCTTCGATGTACTAGGATATAGAGAATCTAAATCTGAGAGGTAAGATTGAATAATTGATTGAGGAAAGGGAGAGGTAATTCCATATTTGTTATACATCATTCAGATAACCAACACAAGTTTTTGTGTATCATGATGTTTCATGCACTTGCTAAGTCCTAAACATAGAAGAAAAGTTGAAGCATAAATATAGTAGATAGCAATTGTAGCAAGCTCAAGACACATATGTATAATGACATAAGAAAATCACGGCAGACCTAAATTTAGAAGTTGTAGACAAAGTGATGGTTAAGATTTACTTTATGTTAATATTTCATTGAAGTAGTACATGTGCTTATGGTTTTATCCTTTTATTTCTCCCCATGAAGCTTAATTATTAAGGGCAATTGAGTGATAAAAGTGCTGATGGTTTTATCCTTTTATTAAATATTTATGGTTGTATTTTTATATGATAGGTGTTTGAGGACAAACATGGTAACATTGTGAATCTGAATGAGAGAGACTGTAGCGTGTAGAGAAGACACCGAAAGAGAATTGAAGAATCCCCAATTGTAATGCATTATACTATTATCTCTCATAATTATTTAATTTCTTGATACAAATTTTAAGGTTGTAACACATTTATATAACTACATGGATGCAACCAAATATAATCTGGGACTTCAGTTCTGAACTGGGTGAAGTTGCGGTATCTACAGCTAAGGTGATGTATTATAAGCGTTTGGGATCTGGCTGTAACTTGCAGGAGCTCTTGGATATGGACTTTGCCTTAGGCCTTCACTGGCCTGCACCGGAGATAGCTGCGAACTTCGGGTAAGTGGAAGTATCGTGAGGGGATTCCTCAAATCACAGCTGCAAAGTCCTCCAATGATCAATTCTTATTCGACAATCCTACGAACATGGACCTTTCAGGTGATTCGGGGGGAGGTGATAGGTGTTGGCTCACTCCCATCTTAGCAAGTAATGTCCTTCATGGATTTTTTCCAGGATGTAAATTTAGTGAGGTAAGTTTAGTGTTTCTCTCGACCTAAAGATTATTGTTAATGTGGATTTTTAAACTCTTTTGTTCAGAGACTATCGAGTCCAGTTCCAGAAAAAGGGTATGTGTCTAATATTCTCAATGGGAATGCTTTTAATAAGGATGTGTTACTTAGTTATGAAGTCATTTAGATTCTAGATTGCACAAGTTTGATCCCAATTCCTAAGTTGTTTTCGAATCCAGTTAACATGGAAGATGAGATCTTTGATTGGGCTTCGATCAAAGATGTCTTAGACAGTGATGTTAGGGACTTTATCAATAATCATCTAAATATTATCATTATGCAAATACCTAAAATGCAGGTGTAAAGTTTAGAGAGGTGGTTCAAGCTTATGGAGAAACACAAAGTTTCAGTTGGGTTAATCATCTTACTTTGGCAGGCAATGGTGAACTTATGGATATAGGGGATGTGATAAGTGGATTTTATATCCACTTGGAGCGTTCCGTATCGGCTTAAATTGATTGTCTTGGACTAAAGTTGTTTTAGTTTTGATGTGTTTTGCTTAGTTGTGTAGACTTACAAGAATGTCGATTATGGTGGATGTTTCTATCGTGTTGGGAGGATTAATTGATTAAAATTCGGATTTTCCGGGAAGGTTGCGCAGTCTTCACTGTTTTGGCCATATCTGGAGTTCTAGAAGTCCGTTTTCAGCGATCTTACAGCTCACGTGAAGCTTGAGAGATTTTCTACAACCTGGGATAGATAGCAGGTGCAGGAAGCATGTAGTTAAAATTCACGCACGTGTTCTTTGTGAAGCAAGGCTGGAAAGTTACTGTTTTGCCCTTTTCAAGTTCTAATTGTATTTTGGGCAGGTTTTATTACCTTAATCGAATTATAATTTTAATAGAAGGTAATTTCCTGCTGGGCAAGAAAGCTAGAGCCTATTTAAACACAACTTAGCATTGTAATTAGGGGAGTTTTTTATTGTATCAAAGCTTAGATCTGCAAGGGAGAAAAGGAGAGAAGGATTCAACGCTAGTGACAAGCAACGGATCTAGATCTACTTCATCTTTTGCGTTATTCTGGATTCTAGATTTGTTTTCTTAACTCCTTGTTTATTAGTATAATTACTTCTTTTATTAATATCTTGTTTTATATCATATTTTCATCAAATCCCATGACGATGAACGGTTAAATTATGAACTAATCGTTGTCATGGGATTCTAACGGATTTATCTATGTAGCTTAGTAGTTTGCATGCTTTAAAGATTTATGTGTGGTGAATTCTTGATATCCTCGTATGGTTGTATTTCATGTATTTAGATGCGTCGCGAACATCTAATTTGTTAATCTCTTGTGAAGCGAGAGTGGATCTTGAGATTTAGAACTTGCCATGCTAGCATATGATAGGTTGATGTTTTAACATCATGATTTGTGGCGTAAATAGAGATATTATGCTGCCCTATGTGATCTTAATAGACAACTTGTTCTTCAACCGTTATGTTTTCAAATCTTATAGAGATATAGGGTCTAAGCATAATTGGTTTCTATTCATCTTCTATCTCTTTTGTGGATGTATGTTTAGTTTCGTATTTGTATACTGAGAAGTAGCGTATACTTATTTCGTGTTGTCTGATCAGATATCAAAACCATTACATGCATTGATTAAAGGCATCGACTCTAAGTGAAGTAGATAATGAAGTTAGGATCCCATGTTTTTATTCTTATAAGTAATTCGGATTTAATTCTCATTAGTTAATTAGTTCTTACTTTGTATCTTAGTTTATTTTAGATAATTAAACCCTATATTTGTTAATTATCTTGGTAGTGAATTAAGATCATACATTGTTGAATAGGCACATTAGCTGAAAAGAACTTAACCAGATCTCAGTGGAACGAACTTAATTGTATTACTTGTGGCCACGTATACTTGCGTGATATTGTGTAGCCAAGTTTTTGGCGCCGCTGCCGGGGATCATCGGTGTTTAATTTAGTTTATGTGCTTGTCATTAGTGGTCATTAGCGTTCACTGACTCGGATTTCTTATTTAGTTTGTTTGTTTCGTGGTGTTTTCAGGTACTTGAACGTGTATGCGAACACGTTTGCAAACTCGGAAACTGGCAGAAGAAGAACTTGCAGCAGTAAAAGAGATGGCAGACTTACCAGCATCAGCCAAGGCTTTGAAGGACTATTCTCAGCCAAAGATCAATGACATACAATCTAGTATTGTCAGGCCAGCTATTGCAGCAAACAACTTTGAGATCAAGCCGAGCATAATTCAGATGGCGCAGAATTCGGTTCAGTTTGGGGGTTCTTCGACAGAGGATCCTAACATGCACATCCGGGACTTTATCGAGATCTGCGACACTTTCAAATTTAATGGTGTGTCGGAGGATGCTATCAAGTTGAGGCTTTTCCCATTCTCTTTGAGGGATAAGGCTAAGGGCTGGTTACACTCTCTACCAGCTGGTTCCATTACTACATGGGAGGATCTTGCTCAGAAGTTTCTTACTAAATTCTTCCCTATGGCGAAAACTGTAGCAATACGGAACCAGTTAACTCAATTTCAACAGCAATCTGGCGAGTCTTTGTGTGAGGCTTGGGAACGTTACAAGGAGATGCTTCGTAGGTGTCCACATCATGGCATGCCTGATTGGATGGTCATTAACGGTTTTACAATGGGTTGGGAGCACAGTCTAGACCTTTGCTAGATGCAGCATCAGGTGGAGCTCTGTGGGCTAAGAGCTATGCCGAGGCTTATGATTTAATTGAGATGATGGCTGCTAATGAATATCAAAATCTAACCCAGAGACTATCTCAAGGCAAGGTAGCAGGTGTTCTTGAAGTTGACACAGCTTCAGCTATTGCAGCTCAGTTGAAGGCTCTTACGATGAAGGTGGATTCTCTTGCTAATTATGGGATTCAGCAGGTTGCTAGTATTTGTGAGCTATGTGCGGGTGCACATGAGACAAGTCAGTGTGCTATCTCTTCTGAATCAGCACAGTTCGTTAGTAATTTCCAGAGACCTGCTGCACCAGTTCCAGCCACTTATCATCCGAACAACAGGAATCATCCTAACTTCAGCTGGAGCAACAACCAAAGTGCTCAACAACCTCAGCAGTCCTATCAGCAGTGTCAGGGTCAGGAAGCTAGGCCATTCAATCAAGGCTATCAACAGCAGTATGCTCCAAAGCAACCATATCAACCTCCTGGATTTCAGCAGCAACAGCCCCAAGATCATGCTGGGCAATCATCTAATGAAAAATCAGAAATGGATGATTTGAGGAGGATGATAAAGAACCTGCAATCTTCTCAAAAGGTCTTGAAAAACCAGATGGGACAGATTACAAGTGTCTTACTTAGTAGGCAACAAGGAATTCTGCCTAGTGATACGGAGGTTAATCCAGGCAGAAGGGAAAGCAAAGAACAGGTCAATGCAATTTCTTTGAGATCTGGAGAAGTCACGAGGAATCCTAAATCAGCAGCTAAGGAAGATGAAGATGTTCAGAATCAGCAGGTTGAAAAATCTGCAGTACCGGAAATTGAGAAATCTGATTTAATGGCTGATCAGCTTGATGGTGAGAAGAGCAAGAAACTTGTTGAAAAGTCTATTCCGGAGCAATCTTCAAAGAATAATCAGATCTATCCTCCTCCTCCATATCCTGGATGCTTGCAGAAAAGTCAAGAGAAACAGTTTCAGAAGTTTATGGATGTCTTCAAGAAATTGTCCATTAACATTCCTTTTGTTGAAGCATTGGAGCAGATGCCGAGGTATGCAAAGTTTATGAAGGATATTTTGTCATGAAAGAGAAGGTTGGAAGAATTTGAAACAGTGGCATTAACGGAGGAGTGTAGTGCAGTTCTGCAGCAGAAGTTGCCACCCAAACTTAAAGACACGAGAAGTTTTACCATCCCTTGCACTATTGGCAACCTTTCTTTTATCAAGTGATTGTGTGACTTGGGAGCTAGCATCAATCTCATGCCTTTATCTGTGTTCAAGAAACTTGGTCTGCCGGAGCCAAAGCCAACAATTATCTCTTTGCAGTTGGCTGATCGATCTATCACATATCCAAGGGGCATAGTGGAGGACGTTTTGGTGAAAGTTGATAAGCTTATCTTCCCAGGTGATTTTGTTATCTTGGATTTTGAAGAAGACAAGAAGATTCCCATAATCTTGGGAATGCCTTTTCTAGCTACAGGCCATACTTTGATTGATGTGCAAAAAGGAGAGCTTACAATGAGGGTGCAAGATCAGAATGTCACCTTTAACGTTTTCAAGGCCATGAAATTTCCAACAGAGGAGGAAGAGTGTTGCAGTGTGGAATTAGTTGATACGGGTCAGAGAAAGAAGTTTGATCAGTTGTTGAGCGAAAAGTCGGACACACACGTGCTAAAGCATCACATCAGTGATTTCATTTCTTCAATTCGAGATCTTTCGAATGGAAACCTTGGGAAACTTCCACCACATTTGAGGTATGTCCTTTGGAATAATTATAACGCCTTAGAAATTTCAGAATATTTTAATTACTAAAAGTTATTTATTTTATTATTTTATTATTAAATATGAATTATGTGGTGTATAAATTGGTTAAGGAGGTGATGTATCTGTGGAATAATATTTGGGGGCCTGGTTGGTGTTTTGTATGTGTTGTGTAAGCCCGACTATTTTTATTATATTTTTGGGAATTTATTTCTTATTTAATTTTGTTATAATTATCTTCTGTGAATTTTATAAAATCTTCGGGATTAGCAGAAATCCTGAAATCTTCTTCATTAATAACTTTATTAGTTTATATGACTTTTAAAAATATTGGGTGATTTATTTTTTGGTTTCAAGGATTTTAAAATGATTTTACGAATTATTTTCCAATTTAAGGATTTAATCTTGTAAAATTCATATTTAATTCGTTTTTAATCCTAAAAATATTTTAAAAATGTGTGGGCGATCGTAATTTTACATTCTTCATTTTTAAATTTCTAAATTTAATATTCCAACCATTTTTCTATTTAATTGTAATTTTAAAAATTTAATTCTTTTTGGAATTCATTTAAAAGAAATTGTGAAAATTGTTTTTTTTAGATTTTCCCCCAAATCATATAACTCTAATCTTTAAATCAGTTTCATTACCCCCAAAAACAGAACATCAAGCTCGACTCAGCTTTCTCTCTCTCTCGCGATTCCTCTCGAAGGTTTCCACTTTGTCTAATTCTCCCTCATGAATTCTCTCTTCTCCCTCCCACAAGTCTTGGTTTTATTCAGTTTACCTGTAATTTCCCTCTCCCCTGTTCGCGTAATGGTCTGTGATGCCGTGTGGTTGTGGGCGATTCAACTGTGTGAAGTGTGTGTGTGAGTTAGTGTAAATCGTGTGTGTGAGTTAGTGTAATTGTAGGTTGTGGGTGTGTGTAAGCTAAACAGTGAAGAGTTGTGTGTGTTGGTGGTGTGCGTTCTTGGCTGTGTGGGTGCGAAGGAAGTGTACGGCTGCGTGTTTGTTTGGGTCCGAGTTTTTGGTATCAAATGGTCGACTGCTATTGTGATTCAAGGGATCAAAATGTTGTCTTCCTTGATGTCTATATCGACTTTTTGTGCTTGTTTCGCAGATGTATATGCGAGTTCTGTGTAACTGGGAAATGATTGCTATGATTACAATTCGGATAATTGGGAATATTGTATTTTTAATTCTGATGTTAAAATACTTCCCTGTTTGACTGATTCGTGATATAAATGTTATTATTCGAAATATAGTAAGTGTGGAATTCTGAGTTGGAAACCCTAATTTTGGGTACCCTCGGGATTTTGCCCCCTCGACGGTGATTTAATTTGAGTCGAGGGTATATATTTGGCGATGATGATTATTCTGAGCCAAATTTAAATTTTAATAACTACATTATAATTTTTATTTCTTGTTTTAAATTCTGAATTTATGTAATTGTTTGGTAATAAGATCGGGACGGATTATTGGATTGTGGTTATGTTGCAAGGTTAATTGTGTTGGTTGTGTCGGTTGTATCCCGACTGGCAGTCCCCCGTATAAAGGGGATGCCGTCAAAATCTTTCTAAAAAAAATCTTAATTTATTTCTTGAAAATATGTTTGTATAATTATACAATTTACTCGAGTCGTGAGTCGGGCTTCATATTTTAAAATCTATGTAGTATGTGTTAATGTGACTATATGATTAAATACTTTTGTCAGTGGCTTATATAATGATATTATATATTAAATAAATATAAATTAGGAGACTATTCGCAGGGGTAGACTAAGTGGAATGTTTATATTGATTAGCGAATATTGAGCAGGATTCTAAAATAGTGTTATATTGTGTGTAGATTCCGTGGATAAAGGGAAGGCTAAAGCTGAGGACGTAAGGACCCTTCGGATTCTGTGATTTTCTGGTTAAGGCAAGTAAATTACTTCACTTGTCTTTCACATGAGTTATGATTATTATAACCTGATTCAGATGCTTATTTGACTTATTCTTGCTATATTTGTTCCATTAATTTCCCTTGATTCTGAATACTTAATTGTTACACCCCAAATCGATTATATTGATTTGTTGATTCTTTTAGCAGATTGATTTGCATCCATACCCTTTGTATATATACATATTGAACTTGTCGATATTTAGATCAGAAATTACTTGACCTTATTTCATTTTGCGAGATTTGAGATGTTGACCTGGAACAAAAGTGTCCAGGGTATTTGGCAGTTGAGGTGGTCGATTGTTCCGACACCTGATGTCTAGTTATAGGATTGGACTGTTAGTTTTTTTAAATGTGGACCATAAGGGTCGGACCAGATTCGTGGTCAGAAATTATTAAGGCCAATGTGTGCCGTGGATCCACTAAGGACATTGCTGTGTGCATTTGTCCGGGGTTAGTGCGTGACTGATCAGCAGCCTAACCTTATGATTGTTTTTATTTATAAAATGCATGATAGTCCAATCCTCTTCTATTTTATGATTCAGACAAAAGATGAACTTTCAGTTGAGCTTATATATGTTGATTGTTAATTCTTGACAATTTTGCAGACATT
The DNA here is from genome assembly GCA_036435485.1 of Saposhnikovia divaricata. Taxonomy (NCBI): domain Eukaryota; kingdom Viridiplantae; phylum Streptophyta; class Magnoliopsida; order Apiales; family Apiaceae; genus Saposhnikovia; species Saposhnikovia divaricata. The sequence goes on from JAZHRN010000131.1 coordinate 23,789,233, forward strand.
TCAGTTGTTGATGTTTTTAATTACATATATATATACTTGCTGAGCATTTTGGCTCACTTGCTTGCTAATTCTGTTTCCTCAGCTAAGCTCGAAGATGTCTAGGAGGAGTGGCCCGTCTGGTTGGGGTAGCCATAGAGGCAGCCAGAGAGTCGAGGTTGTTGGATGGGTAGTGAGCATATATTTTTGTTCATATTATGTCTGTATTAGTTGGCAGATTATCATATTTAATGGGTTGTATATTATTTGATTCAGTTCTGGGTTGTAATAGCTATTGGTAGTTGTTTCATACAGTGACCTATGAGCGGTCTGGGTTGGCATGGTTTTATTTCCTTATGGTTTAGTATAACTTACGCAAGTGGACTGTTTTGGTATTAGTTGGTTGGTTTGGTTGATTAGGACAGGTGGATAGTCCTATTCACGAACCCATCATGCCGAATTTTCTAAAATTTCTTCTATATTAATGTTTAATTAGTTATAAAAGCATATGATCTTAATATTGGTATGTGAGGGTGTTACAATAATGATCTAGTGATTTTTGAAGAGGGGCATGATAACGTGTTGCGAAGGTGGAAAGCTGATGATAAAGAAGAAGAAAGTTTTGTTCAACCGTTCGAGTCGGAAAAGCACATTAGAGGTGTGAAGAAGAAAAAGAAGAAGATTAAGCTGTTGGATAGTAAAAACAGGTTGAATTCTGAGGGAAGAGATTTGTGGAAAGCCAGCAAACAAGATGTTAACGTTCGTATGAATGGTCTTTCTGTGGAGGATGGTTCAGTTATTCTTTTGAAACCGCCATGAGTTGATGAAGTAACGTCAAGCTATTGACATTAAAGAAGCGCTTTATGGGAGGCAACCCGCGTATTATTGTAAGAAGGAAAAAAAAATTCCGGGCATGTCACGCAGGCTGCGCCTGCCTTACTGGATGTCGCGCAGGCTGCGCCTGCGTTACGCAGGCTGCACCTGCGTTACGCAGGCTGCAACTGCGTTACGCAGGCTGCACCTGCGTTACTACACAGTAGGCAGGCTGTGCCTGCTTCAAGCAGGCTGCGCGTGGATCAGTTTTTTTCAGCTGATTTTTGTTTTTGTTTTTTTCTTTTTCTTTTCTTTCCTTTGTCTTTATGCATTAGCTCTTGTCCAGTATATATAAAAATAATAATAATAATTTTCAAACCCCAAAAATTCCTTTTCCAATTTTATTCTATCACCCCCAAATTTTATCCTAATCCTATATAAATTCCAAACCCCCCCATCTCCTCCTCAAATCTCTAAACCTATATCAATTCATTCTCTAATTTATTAAATCCTTTTTCTATCTTACCTCAAATTCCTACCCACTCAAAATTTCTCCCTTTCACATTCAATTTTTATTCATCCAATCCCTCCATTATATATATACACCTATTCATACAAACCCAATTCATTCTCTAAACCTCTACATCTCTAAAAAAATTCGAGTTCAAGAAGGATTCAAGTTTGGGGGAAGTTTAATTGCAAGTTCACCTCTTCGATTTGTATTGGGTAAATCTTTTTCTCTAATCTTATTTTTATTACGAATTTGTGTTCTTGTAATTGGGGGTTTTGTAGTATTCTTGTTATTTGGGAAGTGGCTAATCTATGGAGCTCGTACGCATTATCCTCCACCAGATTCATCCGAGGAGGGTGATGACTCAGCTGGTTAGGTATGTTTTCTACTATCCCTCGTATTTACTTCCATTCAATGCGGACATTGAATATTTTAAGTTTGGGGGTGGTTTGAGGGATTAGTAGTTGTTGTTGTATTATGTGTTCATGTAGGATTTCATGCTTTGTATATTATTAGTAGTAATTCATGCATGTATGTTCGTATTAATTATGTTTGTTTCATATAGGACATTCTGTTTTTATTTTTTGTACACCATGTGAGTTCATATTAGTTGCATTTTCATAGCATGCATATTTCATGATCCCTTAGAACGAGCTAATTCTGATTGGTAGGTAGGTGTCTAATTGAGTGTGGTAATGATGAATAGAGGGTTGACTTATAGTTTCTATGAAATTGACTTATGTGTTGCGGAAACAAAACTAATTTCACAGTCTCATTGGGTGCTTTTGGTCTAGGTTAGGGTCATGCTTGTTTGGATGTTTTGAGATTTAATCACTTGTTTATATTTAGAATTTTCGTTATTCCCTTGATGGCCTAGAACACTTAAGTCTAAGTTTGGGGGAAAACAGGGATTTCATGCTTAAATTGTAAATAATTGTCAATAATGGCTAGGCGTCAATGGCTAGTAGCCGGCTCATATTTATATGAGTAGTCTAGGGTTGGAATTGAGAATTCTCATTCCAGATTGCATAAAAAAAAGAGAAAAAGAAAAGCAGAAAAAAAAAGGAAAAAAAAAGTTGTTGTGTGAATGTTTATATGCAGAATTAACCAGGGTGAGCTCTTTAATACTCGAGCAATTAAGTTCGCGGGGACTTTGTGCCTAGTGACCTAAGGTTTTTTTATTCTGGGATCCACTAACCCAAAGCTCGCTAAATGGGTATTATTGTATAAGCCTTTCGGGGTCTCATCCATTGCACGGTTAAATAAGCATGATTGTATATATGTGTCATAGTAGTTAGTAATAAAGCATGAATTTCTGTCTACCTTGGATAAGGATGGAGGTGTTCCTAAGTTATGAAGTGTTTACAGTCTATTCTATTTATAAACCTGTGATGGTCTTGACGAAGAGCATGTATGATCTTTGACCTAGTTTTGGGAGAATTTCTGATGAGCATTGCACACACGCACGTTTCTGTTCATATATAATTAGTATACGGGAACTTGGTCGAGCTCTATTTGGATTTAGTTGCATTCTCTAAGATATTTGCTTGCTAGTTGGTTTTGGTCAGTTTGAAGGGGATCGTTGCATTTTCATTCTAGTTGCATTCATGCATTGCATTGTATTAGGTTAAATGGATTTTGTGGGTACATTCGCTATAGGCCCTCACGAGACCTTACTCGTCCACTAGGGCTGCCTAGGGGTTTAAAGGGCTTGTTGCATATGCCAAATGAAACCGTGATCACCTAAGGAAGTGGTACTAGTTAGTTAGTTAGTTGTAATTGTTTATGCTTGAGGACAAACATCGGTTTAAGTTTGGGGGTGTGATAAATGGATTTTATATCCACTTGGAGCGTTCCGTATCGGCTTAAATTGATTGTCTTGGACTCAAGTTGTTGTAGTTTTGATGTGTTTTGCTTAGCAGACTTACAAGAATGTCGATAATGGTGGATGCTTCTATCGTGCTGGGAGGATTAATTGATTAAAATTCGGATTTTCCGGGAAGGTTGCGCAGTTTTCACTGTTTTGGCCATATCTGGAGTTCTAGAAGTCCGTTTTCAGCGATCTTACAGCTCACGCGAAGCTTGAGAGATTTTCTACAACCTGGGATAGATAGCAGGTGCAGGGAGTGTGTAGTTAAAATTCGCGCACGTGTTCTTTGTGAAGCAAGGCTGGAAAGTTACTGTTTTGCCCTTTTCAAGTTCTAATTGTATTTTGGGCAGGTTTTAGTACCTTAATCGAATTCTAATTGTAATAGAAGGTAATTTCCTGCTGGGCAAGAAAGCTATAGCCTATTTAAACACAACTTAGCATTGTAATTAGGGGAGTTTTTTATTGTATCATAGCTTAGATCTGCAAGGGAGAAAAGGAGAGAAGGATTCAACGCTCGTGACAAGCAACAGATCTAGATCTACTTCATCTTTTGAGTTATTCTGGATTCTAGATTGTTTCCTTAACTCCTTGTTTATTAATATAATTACTTCTTTTATTCATATCTTGTTTTATATCATGTTTTCATCAAATCCCATGACGATGAACGGTTCAATTATGAATTAATCGTTGCCATGGGATTCTAACGGATTTATCTATGTAGCTTAGTAGTTTGCATGCTTTAAAGATTTATGTGTGGTGAATTCTTGATATCCTCGTATGGTTGTGTTTCATGTATTTAGATGCGTCGCGAACATCTAATTTGTTAATCTCTTGTGAAGCGAGAGTGGATCTTGAGATTTAGAACTTGCCATGCTAGCATAGGATAGGTTGATGTTTTAACATCATGATTTGTGGCGTAAATAGAGATATTATGCTGCCCTATGTGATCTTAATAGACAACTTGTTCTTCAACCGTTATGTTTTCAAATCTTGTAGAGATATAGGGTCTAAGCATAATTGGTGTCTATTCATCTTCTATCTCTTTTGTGGATGTATGTTTAGTTTGGTATTCGTATACTGAGAAGTAGCGTATACTTATTTCGTGTTGTCTGATCAGATATCAAAACCATCACATGCATTGATTAAAGGCATCGACTCTAAGTGAAGTAGATAATGAAGTTAGGATCCCATGTTTTTATTCTTATAAGTAATTCAGATTTAATTCTCATTAGTTAATTAGTTCTTATGTTGTATCTTAGTTTATTTTAGATAATTAAACCCCATATTTGTTAATTATCTTGGCAGTGAATTAAGATCATACATTGTTGAATAGGCACATTAGCTGAAAAGAACTTAACCAGATCTCAGTGGAACGAACTTAATTGTATTACTTGTGACCACGTATACTTGCGTGATATTGTGTAGCCAGGAAGTTCTCCTCACAATGGCTAAATTTAGCAACACAGTGATGGAGGCAGATATTTGAAAGTATTGAATGATTAATTATCTAGGGATTACTTTTATGTAGGTTATTTTCATTCTCTTCTTGATGTTTAAGCGATTAGGCTCTGTTGGTCCCGGAGTATATTGCAGAAGGGGGGGTTGAATGTAATATAGATAATTCCAAATCTTTATCCCAACAACAATGATAAAGATTGTAAACTATCTATATAAGAAATGCAAACACAAGTAGTAACTCAAGATGTTCTCACAAAATAAATGTTTTATTTATTTTGCGAAGTGTTGCTTGAGAAAAAGTATTTTCTCAAGCTTCGACTTCTTGAATCGATTACAGAAAGAATGAGAGATGTTTATCTATAAAGACTAATTTTCTCTAACATCTATATCACATGGGTTGTGGAGCCGCTGTCGTTTTCAAGTGGCAGCTCCTTACAAATTGTACTCCTATGTGACTTTCCCAAAATGCTATACAAACCGACTATCATTAAGCATAAAGCAATCTGAGTTCTTTCTAAGACTAGCTAAAACAATTCTAGTAGATGTAGACTTGTCATACTCTTGAATTGTCGAGCTTCGTCTTGTGATCTCTGAAGCTTCGGTCGTAGTCTTGCAGGTCTGCTACAATCTTTGACAAAATGCAGCAAATCTGTTTCTTGAACATCTAAACTGTCACAAGTTTGACTGAGATAAATCCCCAATTCAAATATTCCATTGAGACGGTAACCTTTGATGCCAAGTTTGTTGTCATGAGAAATTCCTTGGATGACAGTATGAGTCCCCGCCAATGATGCTGTCGGGACTTTCAAACTTGCTGTCAAAGTGTGAGAATGTTGCTGTCTTCATGCTTCCGCCAATGTTGCTGTCAGATGAAACTTGCTGTCGTGACCTTGCAACATGTTATCTTCTTATAACCTTACTGTCAATGTTGTGACAGTAACATTTATTCTTTCTGTCTTTCTTATGTATGTCTTGAGGCTTGAACAAATGTATGAATTTCTTCCAAGAGATACAATTATTACATGACAATAGTTTATTCGATTACAAAGACACACTATGGCTGTGCCAGTATGTTCTACTTAGTCTGCACAAACAAAACTAAGTACTATTTAAGTTGTCTCTAAGCTATCACCCATAAATCCTAACAATCTTCCCCATTTTGTTTTTATGGACAGTAACAACAAATTTACAATTAAAGCATGCTGACAACTTAACTAACATAGATCAGAATAGTTAAAACACCATGTCTGATGAATGTTAAAGAATCCAGAATATAACATTGATGTTCCAACTGTAAATCAATTACTCCTTTATGTTGAGAAAATAAGAAATTTTACTTAGCTTGATTTGAGTAGTTCCTAGCTGTCTAGATTCTTCCCTCTCTTTTGAGAGCTTCTTGTTTTGCCTTCTTGAGGTCTTCTACTAAATCCTTTTCTTCTGGAGTTTTAGCATCATCTTCAATGTCTTCAATGTACCCTTGAATCACTCAAGAAGGAAACACTTTAGCATCCTTCAGGTCAAACCAAGTTTCAAAGTCATAGGTATATGTTCTGAACTTTAAGATTCCTTCGATGACCTTGAATCTCCTTCCAGGAAAAGCATTGAGGGATACTCTCCTTTTTCTATCTAGTTTTGGATCTTCATCTCTCCTTTGGTCAAAGATAACTTCAAGTTCCCAAGCATATAGCATTTCAAACTTGTGAGATGATCCAACAACTCTCCAGTAGAGATTCTTCAAGATACTGGTCCTCAGTTTGTGAAAACTATCTGCATAGATTTCTTCTTTTCCATCTATAATTCTGAGAGGATCTTCCAGTACACAGGGCCGATAATCTGCTTTCTCACTGTTCATTTTGTTGACCTTCTTGCAACTTTCTTTCAGTTGAGCTTCTAGATTTTCAGCAGTTTGTTTGGCAGACTTGGGTGGTTTATCAGCATTTTTGAATTCTTCTTCAGTAGCCCTGAATGCTTCTGCTGCTTCATTCACTTCTGCAGGTGTATAAGATGATGTTCTTTCTGCCCAGTCATACTGTTAACTCGAATAACTTGTAGAAGCGGGGGTTGAATACAAGTTATATAATCGTGTCTGATTTTTGCTTTATTAGATGAACAAGAACAAACGAATGAATCAAACTTTGTTTGTACTAAATAAATCAAATACAAACTCTACCAAAGGTGTATAATACCTTTAGCAGCTGCTGACAATACAAATCTCTCTCTTTGTTTGTTTCAAACTCTCGAATACAAACCTTATACAGAGCTTCACATGATATGCACTCTAAAATTCACAATTCGCTCTTTTTACAATGATATTGAGAGAGTATTTATAATGATACCTATCAACTAATAACAGAATTATAATCTATCTATGACAATGTACTGCCGTCCAGTTGATAGTTTCCATCAATAGAGAATTCGTTTCCTTCACGATATCTTCTTGCTTGTTCTCCAAAACAAAGTTCCTGTTTTATAGCACTTGCAGTTTCCATAGCATCCATAATGACATCATCAGTAACATGACTGATATCAGGATTTCCCATTGCATCAGGATCTGACTTGATGTATCAGGATCTGCTCTTAGTTCCTGAAATGTAGTCTTTGACGCACTGTTCCTGACTAAACTCTACAGATTACTGTCTAACACATATATCCTATACACAGTGCTAAAACCTTTATAAGATCAGGATATACAAGAAGTATTAGCAAATTCTATTCTTAACATCACAACTCATGAATTATTCCTAACACATACTTACACTCAACCTCTAATTCATCTAAACTTATGGACAAGTTTGCATCATTAATTTCCATCCAGTCACCATGTTTCTCATAGAATTCAGCATATCTTTCAGCATAGTGTTTCTGGATGTGTTCTATGGCTGGTTTAGGGACATCGCCATGACTCACCATAAGCTCCACCATCCTTGCCAACACAAAGAAGTCAATTCTGCATGTTACTACTTCAGATGTCATTTTGAGGCTGTACCTGTCTACCACTGCTGACCCTATGATCATATTGAAATCCTTGTCAACATACATCATCCTACTTCCATCTTTATGCCAGATGGTGTATTTGGTTGCATGTTGCTTACTTTTATCCAAGTCCAAAGAGACGGATTTCATGTCTCTTTCAACATTTTCTTTATGACATTCGAAGCTGTTCATCATTTCTCTTTTCTGAATAACAGTTTTATCAACCACTACTCCATGCTTCTTTGTCTTAGCTGCAGCCTTTGTCTTCCCCTTTGTAGGAGTTGAGCGCCAGGCTCTTGCTTTTCTTTTTGTCCTTATAGGTTTGAATGCCTTGGCATCCTTGTCCTTGACAGCATCTTCATTCAAGTCCTTGATAGTGTCTTTTTCAACTGTTTCCTTCATGACAGTATCTTCATTTGAGCTCTCGTCAGCGTCTTTGTTGATAGCATCCTTTTCAGCGTTAAGACAGTCAACAGAAAACCTTAAGATATTTACTTCCAAGGCTTCAAGAATGTCTATCTCCCCTTCATCTTTAGCATCAGCATCTTTCTTGTCAGTTTTGGGAGTTTCTTCTTTTGTTTTCTCCTGAGTTTGATTTCGAGCAATCTCAGCAGTTGCCTTGGCACCATTTCCAGGTGAACCACATCCTCCATTACCATCAGGTTCATCTTCACCATCATCAAGGGTGTCATCAAATGTGCAGCTTCCACCTCTTTCACTTCTTTTGGCATTTGCTTCAGAAATTAACTTCTTTACCCGAGAGCTAAGATTTTCATCTCTTCTAACCAAAAGTTTGTGAATGTCCTTGACAGCCTTGACCTTTTCTTTGGTAATTCTATATTTGAGAATGTGTCTCAGTACTGTCATAATTGAGTCAGTTTTCAACTTTATTTCTCCGTCTAGATGTAGAAAACCAATTTTCTTTACCCCTGCACTTGTAGTCATCCTGTAGCAAACACCATATGGATTGTCAATCACTTCTGGAAGTTTGTCTTCAACAAGTCTCATGATCTGTGCCAATAGACTTTCATTAAAGGTTGTTGAATTGGCCTTCACTTTTGTTGCTAAGGTATTTAAAATTCTTGATTGTAAGCTTTGCAGTAGTTGCATTGTGATGAATATTGAAATGCCAGATTTCAGATATACATCAATTGCCCATCTTTTCTCCAAGTTAACTTTCACAGAGATACTTATTATTTTATTCTTTAGTATTGTTGACAGTTTGTTATAAACTCCTCCTGCTTCTGTGATTGAGTTATCCACCAACATACTGAATTCTTCATCCTTGTTGTTCAAAGTACTCTCTATGTAGCTAACCATCATTATTCCTGCTTCATCTAGGCTGTACTCACTTCCATCAGACCAGGTGGCTCCAGTTATCAAATTTATGTACTCTGGCATTTTATCTTTGCCTTTACCTAGTCTGTTTTGCGCCTCCTATTCTCTCCATTGTTTTTCCAGTGGAGTTTCCATGATTTCTGAAGTTGGCTCCTTAATGTTCAGAGGAGGCAGTATCGGTCTTTCAGATTTTTGAGTTTCTTGTAATTGCTCCATTACTTCTTTAGTTACCAATACTAGCTCACCATCCATTTCATGTTCAATAAGATCACTATATCCAAAAGCTTTCAGTTCTTCACCAAAGTTTCTTTCTTCCTTCTCCTCTGGTTCCCCCTCACGCTCTTCTCCATCTTCAACTTGTACCTGCTCCCCCTTACTTCTTAACTCCCCCTTGCTTGCTACTTCCCCTTGTTTCTCCTTCTCTACCACTTTGTCTGAGGTATTTGGATCTACCAGTCTGAGGTATTTGGATATACCACTCTATTCTGATCTACCACTTTCTCCCACTTAGTTAAGTTGACAGAACTAAGAGTAGCAGAGAGTGATAGCAGATTCTGTTGAATCTCAGCAAAACCAGTAGCTACCATATTTGACAAATTATCAATTTTAGCTTCCATAGATGAACATATGTCCTCAAGGGATTTCAACCTTGAATCATCTTGTTTAGAAGGACCACCCGATCTTAACCTTTTTGGAGGCAAAGGAAAAGATTGGGACAAGGAGGCTGTTGGGGTTCTCAAACTCTCATTGTTTTTCTGAGTGATCTCATCACTCCTCACAGTTGAACACTCAAGGCCTAGATCCTGTTTACAGGGGTTTCTCTCTTTTTCACTCTGGACATGCTCAAGTCCCTCTCCTTTTGCCAGCTCATTTGGCTGCCTCTCATTTTTATGCTCACCTCTCTTTTCTTTTATCTCTCTTTTCTTTTTCACACCCTTACTCAACCTAGATGCATGGGTATGAGCAGTACTAACATGCATTGAAAAAGAAGGTTTAGATTTTACCTTTTTAAAAGAGGATATTGGCACATGATCTTCATCAGAAGCATCTTCAATAATGACTACATCTTGATCAATCTGTGTAGAGGTGACAACATCTTTATCCAAAAGTATACTATCAGCAGGTGGGGTGACAACAACTTTGGTTGTGTCTTTGACAGTAGCTGAGGTTGTGAAAGCAACTTCCTGAGGGTAAGTTGCTTTCTGGAGATCAATCATGATGCTGGTTGTTTCAATATCTGGCAGAATTTCATCATGATCTAACTCAGTGTTTGAGAGAGTGGTGTCCATCACACTTTGAGCAATGGGTTCTTGTGGACCACTTAATAGGGGCTCATCCATGATAACAGATGGATGATCAAAACCTGAAGGGTTGGTACTGTCCCCTTCTCTAGGTTGTTGAGAAGAAACAATTGATGGATTAGAGAATAAAGAAGGTGACGGTGTAGAAGAGAATATTGGCTGTTCCATAGGGGTAACTTGTGGAACATCAATAGTAGGAGTTTGATCCTCACTGTGCCCTATCTCCATATATGTTTCTGCAAGTGTGGGCTTCTCATGAGTAAGTTCATGAGTTTATGCAGACTCTTTACAAGATGCCCTGGGAGACAGGCCAATTTCAACAGATACTCCTCGTTGAGAAGAAGCATCTAGGGATGTGTTTGGTTCCCTTTTATCCTCCACAGCCTTTTGTGAGACTGTGGAGTGTCTGACAGTGGCTTTGGCCCTCTTATCTCTCTTCTTCTTAGGCTCAAGAGGAACCACTGTGGGTTCACTTTCACTAACATCCTTATTTGCTGCATCAAGTGTAGTTTCTCCCTCAACACTCTTAGAGCTACCTTCAACACCAGTTTCCAAGGGTCATTTCTTGGATTCTTGCAGGGCTATTTTTGTGGCTTTTGGTAGTATAGAAGGTCTGACTTGTGTAAATTGAGTAGAATGAGGGTTGACTGAATTTGGGCTTAATTCAGCTTCATTCTCAAGAGAGAAAACAGTATACCCAAAAGACAATGGAAAATCAAGGTTGGGAACTTGATTAGCAACCATGTGCTTTGTAAAACATAGTGGAATATGTGCATTCAAATTCAGTGAATTGAGTGTAGTGTGTGTATTTCTTTTCAAAACATTGCACTCCATTGTGAGAGATGCATTTTCATCAATTCCACACAAAGAATTTATACACATAATAAGAAAGCGAGGATAGATATGTACCTTTTTGCCTAGGGCAGATTTGAACGGTCCCATGAGCAGCTTTCGAACATCCACTTTGTACCCATGAACAAGTGAGTGAGTGAGTGTCTTGATGTAGGTAGGGATACCATTCCACCCAGAGGTCTTTCTTGGGAAAACCTTTACCATTGCATCAATAATCATGCTCCACTCTTTTCTTAGATATTTCCTGTCCATTTCTCCAGTTAGGTACCAGCTTGAAGTTCCTTCTTCAAGAACAGGGCCAGAATACCCAATTTTCAAGAACAACTTCTTTAGGGTTTCATCATTTGCAAGCTCCTCATATGATTCATTTTCTTGCAGTCCAATTCCAAGAGCTTCATTGATTCCCTTGATTGTGAGAATGTAGGTAATGTAGGTAATGTTGTTGATTTCAAAATTTATGGTCTCACTACCAGCATTTCCCTGAACATAGGCTGTTTTCCAGAATTGTTCAAGTCTACCTAGGTCCAAAGAAGGGGTAGAGGTTATAGCACGACCTAGATAGGACTTGTTCATGAAGGATACAAGTCCTTTGAAACCTTCACCAGCATCTCCAGCAGAGAGAATACCAACAAAGTTTGTTTGAGAAGAAGATTGTTTAGGTGCCATTTTTGCTTTGAGATTTGGGAGAGAGAGATTTAAGCTTTTGAGAGAGAGATGTTCTGTTGAGAGTTATGTGTTTATGTATTTGACAATTGCTTATATGAGAATAACAACTATTTTACTGAAGATGGAAAAGTAACTTTGTCTTAACCCATTAAATGTTCACGTGGTGTAGTGGGTAGTTACTTTTTAGTGGCTATAAATCGTGAAGGTAAAAATCCCAATTTCAACGGTCCACTAACTCTTGACAGTAACCTGTGTGCTGGAACAACTCGTTAGTAATCTTGGAGTGGTGACAGTATGTTTCGCTTGACAGTAACATTGGCGCAAAAACATGCTGTCACCATTAAGTAATTTATAGACAATTTCCTTTAAAAAAAATCTCATGAGGGCACCTTTCCTTGTTGACAGCAAGTTGTTCGGAAATTCCAAACGTCATGGGTTTTAAATGAATTTTGTCTATTACTTAATTAAAATTACCAATTAACATTTTAATCAATTAGAGCGCATATTCGTTTCAGGCACACATACACACATTCACATATACACACATGCATACATGCATTTACCCAACAGATAACCAAGGTAAGAGAATAAAGTAAGGAATTAAGCAAGAACACTGGGAAGGTGAAATGATGAAAGTTTTATTAAAAAAAACAAAAAAAACTTAAAAACAATACATAAAAAGTTCAAAAAAACATCAATTTTTATTAAGCGCAGAAAGAGCTTCCTTCAGCAGGTCCTCGACGACCTTCTCCACATCTTCCTCTTTGGAGATCCCTTGCATGTCCAGATAAACCTGAAGCTTATCCAACCATGGATCCCATAGGTTCTCAGCAGCAGCAGCTTCCTCCGTCTTCATCGGCACTTCCTTGGGCGTCTCTTCCATCTTGTTGGAGACGGGGCTCTCGGAAGTTGAGATCTCTGGAGCTTTCCTCTTACTAATTCTCTAGTGTCTTTAAAGTGTGTAATGAGAAAATAGGGGTTTGGCCTCGGTCTTATTTATAGCACACTAGGAGACGCTACAGTTTCCCACACGCTTACTTTTAATAAAGTTTTTAACTTTAAAAGAAAAAGGACTGACAATTACCCCGGGTCATTTCAAATGACACGACTAATTATCACTGGCACACGTGTGATTTAAGTTAATCTCACGTGACTACTCATTACATAAGTTAAAATACGCATGTAATTTTAATTTAGCATAGTCATAGCAGACATGCTGTCAATAACAAGTAGCACATAAGACAGTAACTTCTCATGACAGCAACATTGAAGGCTACTGTCACGAGCTGCAATTTAACACCTTGAAAATGTAAAAACTACTAAGTTAACATACCAGATTTAGCATTCCCAATTCACTTACCAACCTGTTGAAGGTTGCTTCATCTAATGGCTTGGTGAAAATGTCTGCAAGTTACTTTTTCGTAGGAATGTAGAACAGCTTCACATTTCCTTTTTCAACATGTTCCATTATGAAATGATGCCTTATATCAATGTGCTTTGTCCTGGAATGTTGAACTAGATTGTCTGAGATGGCTATGGCACTAGTGTTATCACAGTAGATAGGAATGTTTGATAACTCTAAACCATAATCCAAAAGCTGATTCTTCATCCAAAGAATTTGAGCACAGTAACTTCCAGCTGCAATGTATTCAGCTTCTGCAGTTGAGGTAGTTACAGAATGCTGCTTCTTGCTAAACCATGACACTAGTCTTCCACCAAGAAATTGACAGCTTCCTATTGTGCTTTTTCTGTCAATCTTGCATCTAGCATAGTCTGAATCGGAATATCCAACTAGATCAAATCTGTAAGAACCCAGATTTTTGGTAAGAATTAAAACTTTTATTATATAATGGAATATAAGTAACCGTGGTTCCGATGAATGAATATTTAATGGATTTGGATTCAAATGTTTATATGCCCTGAGCAATGCAATTGGTTGACAACTTAGATTAGAATAATCTATCTCCTAGAAAGTAGGATATGGTGATTCTAAATGAGGAAGAAGGTTCTCATGTCATCCAAATCGATATCTATTATAAGTCCAGTGGTTCCGTAAAAGAGTTAAGGAACGCTCGAAAGTGAACAAGGACATTTTTATAAATATAAGGAATAAAGAGAGAATAAGTGGTGAATAGTGTTTTTGGTGGAAATTGGAATATTATTAGAAGACGCTATATAGAAGTATTCAGAACGGATTTCGGAGTTCATATTCATGATCCAGGGGCAAAATAAGTGTATGTAAACGACATCAGATTCTGAAAAATAGCACTTTTATTTTCTCTGAGATTTCCCTGGACACTGAAGGATTTATGGATTTATTAAAAAGATTTAAGGAATTTAAATTCAAGAATTATAAAGGAGGATTGAGAATGGTAGTATAAATATTAAGAAGGTTTCCGGTAAAACCCTAACCCACCCTTTGAGTTTATATGAGTTTTTATTATAGTTTTGATGATATGTAGAGATAAGTGCATGTTAAGGAATTTTATGATTGTTCAATGTGTAAAAGGGTTGGGTATTGGAGTTGAATGTTACCACTGCCCTTAGAAGAGTAAAATGAATATTGATTGATGTTATGGATGTATGGTATGCCCGGTGTGGCTTGATTTGTTGTGATAAATTTGGAAATGTCCGAGTTATAGCCGTCGTAATTCCCAAATTTCGTTAGACCTTAAGAAACCGTGCATGACAGTAGGCATAAATCTCTAAACTTAATGATTTTATGACATGTCCTTGTAGATCTCGAGTCATAGATCGTTTTGGCGTGAGAATCGAAGCAAACAGACTTACGTTTTAGGAGTTATGGTCAAATTAGTAAAAGTAGTTCAAAATCGTAAGTGCAAGTTCGTAACTGGAGTTGAGCCCCCTTAACATGATTAATTCAGTGGAAAATCTTTAGAATTAAATATTAGAGATCATAAGGAAGGTGTGAGAGAAAACCTCATGTCAAACGAATCGTTTTTCAATTTTATAAAAATGTTCGAACCTAAGTTAAGTGCGAAGAACCCCTTAAAAGAGTACTTGGTTATAACTTTTGAAGGTCACTTAGAAAACGATCAATAAACCTCGAGGTATAATCTCTTTTAGTAAGCGACCGACCTTAGAACTTATATGGCTTAAGTACCCACCAAGTGTAAGTAAAATGACATGCCTTAATAGCGAACCAATGTCGGGTCATAATGGTGTTAATAAGAGTTACACTAGAGAGTGTATAACGAGATAACTTGAAAACGTATTTCGACCTAAGTTAAGTATATACTTAGCCTTTTTAAAAGTGTTAAGTAATTAATCTCGAATGCTTTGATTGTTTATAGATCACGGAGCAGACCTAGGACACGTTACCCCTACTCGACTACCAGGCAAGTTTCTAATACCTTGGAACTGTTGTTGTAATAATATATATGATTTGATTTTGCTATACATATGCCATAGCATGAATGCCTACTTGCAAATTATATTGTGATACTTGTTCCATGATTTGTTATTGGCTCGTAAGATAGATACGAGATATATCAGTTATGAGTCGGGTATTGCTAAGACCTTTAACGAAGGGCATATGAACATCATTCTTCAAATATAGACCGGGAGTCGGTATTTTGAAATATATAGATAGTCGTGGAAACCCGGAGGGATTCCAACGACAAATTATTATTATTTCGAGGATTGTTATTCGATTATAAATCTTTTTGAGGAATGTTATTTGAGTATTACCTCAGTCGAGGAATATTAAATAAATATTATTCAGAATATTCAGTTGATCATTATTTATTTAATGAATATTATTTCGAATATTCATTTGAGTTTTATTTATTTAATAAATATTATTATTTTGCATATTCATTATTTAATGAATATTATATTGAATACTAATTCGAAGGTTATTTGGAGCAATATTTTATATCTAAAATATTCTTTGAATATCCATTTAATTCTTTCAACGATTTTAAAAATGATTTATTTCATTCAGGTATCATCTTCGATCTTCAAATATTATGTAAATTATTTCTGAGTCTTATTATTAATATTATTTTATCAAGGAAGGTTCTCAAAACTTTTATTCTTCATTCAAATATATCTTTCAAATTACAAGGGAACCTTACTTGAGAAATGTTATTTATTTTGTTTGACTTCCCGGTCATAAATTCTTTAAAACTATTCTTTGCACTCGCAACTTGGTTGCTATTTATCCATTTGAATCTGTTATTACTTCCTCATCATTCGAGGGGTAAGGTGGTTGGAACAAGTTGATATCCATTAACAAGAAATAGCTTGGGAAATATCGGTGAATTTTCCTTTCCAACTAGATACGACAACTTTGTGGATTCATTTCAACAAGTATTATACTTGGGAAAAGGAGAACGAACTTTACGTTTCAGAGTCATGGATTCTATTCGAACTAGGAGTTGTGTAAGAGGCCGAGTAGCGCCGGTCCATCCCATTGGCCCAACCGTTGGCCGGGGAGATCTAACAGGGCGGTAGACAAGTAAATCCGTCAGTTCTTCCTTCTACCGGTAGTAAAACTAATTTGAACTGTACAATCTGTGACTGATCATCGTAAGGATTGGAACAGCGGGCGTGGTGAATACTCCAGCATTAGTTCATCATCCAAATTTATTTATTGTCTGCAACATGAAGTATCACTCTTATTGACAGGGTTTGAGAATTGTTCAAAACTGAAAGTACCTTTGCTTACCTTGCAACTTCATCGTTTACCTTGTACTGGTACTATGTTCGTTAATGCATGGCATATGGTTTCTCAAATATTTGAATTGTTATATATATACTGTTGTTCACAGATATATTACTTTTGGTAGGCTACTGCTCACCCTTGCTTTATTTATTATATCACAACAACAGCTAGGCTCGATGGCCCGCGTTAAGCGCACTCGGCGCAAGCAAGTGGCTCCAGTCAGAGGACTACCCGCTGATATCATTGTTGCCATTGCTGAGGTAGCCTAGACCGACAGCTTTTGTTTTAGCCTTAATTATATGTATAACTATTGTTAATCAAACGGCAGAAACTTTTAAATTATGCTGAATCATTTTGGGTATTGTAATAACTTATCACTTGTGGATCCTGTAAATTCGAGACTTATATCAAATTCATCTCTAGGACTATAACTGGTTGTGTGTGTGATGTGATATTATTGCGGGGTCATAGCATGCTGTTTATTTATTGTGTTGCAAGTCAAGTATCATTGATGGAATTAAGACCGTAGCAACCAGATCCCCGACCCCGGATCTGGGGGTGTTACAGAAATGGTATCAGAGCGAGAGTTATATATCCCAGAGATAAGGCGACGTTATAACAATAAATTCAATAAGATAATAAGAACTCTTGCCAAGTTCACCTAAAACACTTATGGGAACTCTTAAGTATCATAATAGTAACTTAGCTCGATATCGTATCGACGAGCAAGGCGAAAGACCTTGAGGCTTACGAGCAGCATGTAAAGCATAATATAATGTGATATATAATAGAGACATATATAACTCAACTAGGATAAAAGATAAATTATATTTACTCTATACAGGGATCGTGAAATTTGAAGAACAGGCATCAACAAGGATCAAGTCGCTGAAAGAAGTTCATTAACATGATCAAGCCTCAGTGACAAAATAAGATGCACAGATGATTCAGTTGAATGGCCAAAAGATTCCAGTGATAAAGTTTTTATGGTTGCACAATTCTTAGCAGTGTTCTTAAAGACATGATACAAAGATTACGAGTGAATGTTAGTCGTCTGTGAACCCGACCAGTTGCACTAGGCGTCAACACTTCATAAAGGAATCGAAGTATCTAACTCAGAACAAATTGTTAAGAGGTATGATTGAGTTTAGAGTAGTGTTGATATCCTCTAGTTAGTTGGAAGCGGAATATTTAAGGATGTCAAATTAAGAGGAAAATGAATAGTATCCAAAATTACTATTTATATGAATAGTATCCGAAATTAATATTCATATGAATAGTAACTGAAATTACTATTCATATGAATAGTAGAAATTACTATTCCTATGAATAGTAACCAAAAGTTTCAATCAGCAAAAACAAATTACATCAGGTGGGGCCATATTCAAATTAGCTTTTGAAATTAGAAAGATTTGGCTGGAATAAACAGGCGGCAGCATCGTCATCCGTTACGTATATTAGCTGCATAGTGATTTTCTATAGCCTATAAATAGGCCTGTTGTATTTCATTTTTAAACACACCTCAACACACAACTCTCTCTTCTCTCTCTTATATCTTCTATGTGTAAGCTGCTAGACAGTCCATCTAGTAGGAAAGCCGACTTAGCTCGCTTTCAGGAAGTGTTGGGTAGAAGGTCCTCGTGCCTAAACTATCCTTAGGTATAACGCCTTAAAAATTTCGTATTTATAATTATTATTATTTAATATTAAATGTGGACTTTATGGTGTAATTTTTTTTATATGTGACGTCATGTTTACATGTTTATATGATGATGTATGTGTGTCGTGTAAGTTCGTGTATTTTAATTTGTATTTTTGATGATTTGAATCTATTTAAATTATGCATTATTGATCTTTGAAAATTTTTATAAAATCATCGGAGTATTTAAAAATCCCAAAATTTTTTGTAATATCTTCTTTGTATAATTATTTAATTTTTAAAATTTTGGGTGGATTAATGTGGGTGTTTTGGTATTTTAAAATGATTTTAAGAGTTTTATTGTATTTCAAGGATCGAAACTTGTAAAATCCGTATTTAATTCGTTTTTAATTTTAAAAATATTTAAAAATATGGGAAGATAGATAATTTTATTTTCTACATTTTAAAAATAAGTTTGTATTTTTTTTTCTCAAATACTACACTTTTTTTTATTTTATCAAGTGGATTTTTAATGTTTTAAATAAAAAATTTATGTGGAATTCCCAAAATACTCTTTTTCCTATCGAAATCCCTAAAATCGGCAGCATTGTTTTCCCCATTTCAGTTTTTCAGCTGGTGTCTTTAGAACCCTCTCCAAATCTCTCGACTTATCTTTCTAAATCTCGAACTCTTTCAAGGTCTCCTATCTTTTTTTTCTTCCATATAATCTTTTCAGTGTGGTATCTGCTCGGTTCAAGTAGAAAAAAAACTCACATCTTCCCTCTCCCCTGTTCTTGTGGTGTTGGTGTGTATACACAATGTGTGTGTGTGTGTGTATATACAGGCGTGTGTGTGAGGATTAAGTGGTGTTGAAGCCTGCGTGTGTGTGTGTGGATTTCAGTCCGTGTGTGTGTGCGTGCTAGTGCTTGTTTCGCTGTGTCTGAATTGTTCTTGGGGTTTCTTGTTATTGTGGTTCGATATTGTGGGGGACTTAGACAGGGGAGATGCGAGGGAATGCAGATGGTGGTGTGGTTAGGCTGCTGTGTGTGTGTAATATATGTGTGGGTGTGGCCGAGTATGGCCGTGTGTTGCGCTGGATTATGCCAAGTTGGGAGTTTTGGTAACAATTGATTCGGTTATCACTATGATGCAAGGAAATTGGCTGATTCTTTGAAGAATCTCGTTTTATATTTGTATTTTTCAAGTTCAAGCAAACTGCTAGCATAGTTTAGGTAAATTAATGAATAAGTTTTGGCATTAGTTGGGTTTTGTTTGTATTTGGCAAGAAATTGTGTTTAATTACTGGGTTGTAGTTGTTTAAGTACTCTGCTAAATTTATTATGATGGTGGATTGATGGTATTGCCTTAGGCTAGGGTGACATATATGTTTGTGTGTTAAATTGCTATGGTTTTGTGGTGTAGTGGTTTTTGATGAAACTAATATGATAGTTAATTTTCAGAAGTTGTGTTGGTTTATTTGGTTCAAATTCGATATGCAAATGAATTATGGGGGCAAGTTATTTTGATTGTAAGATGTTGATTATTTATAATCTATATATGTAAGTTAGTATGATAAATTGGTTTCAGATTTCACTTGGATTACATCCAAGGAATAAATGAAGTTATGGATATAAGTAAGTCGACGTTGGTGTGTGTGATAGGTGATATGTTGAACTC
This sequence comes from Saposhnikovia divaricata, assembly GCA_036435485.1. Classification (NCBI taxonomy): domain Eukaryota; kingdom Viridiplantae; phylum Streptophyta; class Magnoliopsida; order Apiales; family Apiaceae; genus Saposhnikovia; species Saposhnikovia divaricata. Next base: position 23,808,997 of record JAZHRN010000131.1, read on the forward strand.
TGTGATAACCAAAGATTATATATGAGTTTATATTTGAATAGTGAGTGTAAAATTGTAGATGTAAGAGAGCATTAAGATTTGTTTTTAAGGTGGTTGTTGATTCCGACAGGTTAGGTCATATTTTAAAGGAGGTGCTGTCCAATTTTCTATAAAATTATTTTCTAATTTTTATAGTAATTAGTCAAGAGCTATTTGTGAACCAATGTGCTATATGTGTTGTGAAATATAATTGTAAGATAATAATGCGTGCTAAGTGCTTATGTGATTATATGTTATTATTTTGAGAATATGATCTGTATGAACTATATGTGTTAATTGTAAAGCGTTATAGGACGCGTTTGGGTAGAATAGGGATAGATAATCAAGGTTATACGCGTACTAAAATAGTACTTTACCTTTGTATAGGTAGCAATCAAAGGCCAGTTTTGAGCCAGTGCATGTGTAGATGGAATATAGAGGAAGGAGATAGTTATCAGGATTGACGAGTGTGCTCGTGTTGAGTCTGACAAGTGATGAAGGAAAGACGGATGTATGATCGAAGAAAGGTCGATGTATAAAGAAGTAGAGACTGATGTAAAGTGAATAAAGAATTGAGATATTGGAAATGTAAACCCTATGTATTGAGGCAAGTTTACTATACCTCACTTATTTTTCAAGTGATGTGAAACCTTTTGTGTTATTTATTTATTCTTTCGAAATCCTTTCTTGCTAGCCATTATATTCTTCATATTTATTCTGGATAATTGTGAACCTGTTCTTTTAATTATAGGATGTTCCTTTCAGATCTTTTTGCTAGTGCCTGTACCTTTCATTTTTATTTCCAGTGACATTCTTCTTCTATTAATTCATGAGAATACATTCTCAAAATTATTCTGTCATTGTTTATTCTCTTCACCTATTGTTCAGGTGTTGATTCTTTTAAAATTATTTTATATAAATATTTCACGTCTTTATTAATATTCTTCATAAAGCATTTTCTTCAAATTATTGTAAATTAATTCGAGGTTTATACTATCGTTGAAGCATGTGTTGCTCAGGGACGGTTAAAGCCAAGAATGAATTGAGATCTTCTTAATTATTTAAAATCATTATTTTCATGCCGGTTCTGGCAGCTGAAGCCTATGAGTGCTTAGCCGACAAGAGTGAGATTTGAGTAATTGAAAATTTCTTAAATCTTCTTTTTAAATTATTCAAATCTTTTATGTAAATTCGAATTTTTCCATGAAAATTTTATCAATTGATAATCTTTGAAATAAGTGGTTATATCCAGTGCAGTGACTTAAATCTTCTGTTGAACTTCGAACTTTCTTTATCCCCTGCTTTCTTTATAATTGTTGTTCCATTTCTAGATTCTAAATAAGTGTTCAGTTATTTAATTTATCATGTTTCCTTGTTGATATATGATTCTATCTTGCTGAATGCTGCCATGTTTAGTCTAATCTTATTGCTTTGATGTTTATGAATCCTTATATTACATGTTTCCCTTGAAACTTAACCTTATTGCTGCTGTTCATGATTCTGCATATCAATTGCTTACCTAAAACTCAGTCTCTTATAATTGAAAATGAAAATGGATTAATTAATTAAAGGTGTTTTTAAAATTCTTTATACTGGGCTGATCTGTTATCAGTGAGTATAAAGGACTTAAAAATGAAATGTTTTAAATTATTAATAAACGGTTATAAATTGGAAAGCGTAAGAGGCTAGGAGTGGTTCCCCTAGTCCAGCACTTTTATTTAGCGTAAGAGGCTAGGGGTGGTTCCCCTAGTCCAGCATTAAAGGCCAATGTGTTGCTTAATTAGGAACCCAATTTCAAAGGAAGAGGGACTTTACGTGGCTGATCACCCGTATTGTCTATAATCAGGATAATGATACAATCAACTTAAATGCTTTTAAAAAGTTTTATGAAAAGTATGTTTTGATGGAAATAAACGTTTTTGAGAAAAGGTTATGATTTAAAGAAAAATGGAAAGTTTTATTCTATGATAGAATTGAGTTATTCCCTTGAGATAGTTTGATCATTGATATTGTTCATCAATGAAATATCGTAATATCGTTGTTTCACTATATTATTAACTTGCTGAGCGTTCTTTGGCTCACTCTTGCTTTGTTTTACCTAACCCTTTGCAGTTAAGTTTAAGGATGATCTACTTATATTTTCAAATGCGAATTAGAGCGATGAGGCATTCTATTCAAAACAGATTTCAGAGCCAGCGCGGGCAGGCACGGATTTGGTATGAGCTTCAGATTAGATGGTACAATAGTTGAGATTAGATCAGAAATAGAAGTTGTAATAATTTGTGTAATGTAGATTCTTGTTTCATACCATAGCCTGGAATCGGTCCTCGGTGAGGAATCGTTGGTATATTAAGTTTTATTTGTATTTGTTAAATTGGAGTTTGTTTTTGGGTTGAAAAACAGGTGGATAGTCCTATTTACGAATACTTCATGCCGGAATTTTCTAAAATTCCCCTGTATCAAAGTGTATTTTATTATAAAAATTATATTTTCAGTATTGGGAAGTTGGGGCGTTACATTAGGAGTGTTCTGTTTTGAAGCTAATCCATTGGATTAGAAGTTGTAACACTCCTTCGAGTTTATTACCAATAAAGACATATTCTCGGAATTTTTTTTGGTAGTATCGTATTCAACCCCCCTTCTACGATACTTCGGGACCTAACAATTGGTATCAGAGCAAGCTTCTAACATACAAGAAGTCTAAAGATCAAAACCATGGGAAGGAAGGATACAAGTGTATGGATTCCAATGCTTGACAAAGATAATTACTTTCACTGGAAAGTAAAAATGCACCTTCATCTCTCAGCCATCGATGAAGGCTATGTAGATTGCATAGAGAAAGGACCTCATGTTCCAATGAAGGCCAACTCTGGGATTGGTCAAGATGCTGGCACTGTAGCTGCTGGAAGGCCTATTCCAAAGAATTAAGCTGAGTACACAGATAAAGACTTGGAGGCGATTCGCAAAGATAAGAAGGCTATGAACATCATATTCAATGGCATCGACCAAGATATGTTTGATTGTGTTATAAACTGCACCACTGCCAAGCAAGTATGGGACACTATTCAAACAATCTGTGAAGGAACTGAGCAAGTCAGAGAAAATAAAATGCAGCTCCTAATACAACAATGTGAGCATTTTCACTACTCCTCTGGTGAAAATCTAACAGACATATTCAGTAGGTTTCAAAAGTTACTGAATGGTCCAAAGTTGTATGGGAGAAAATATGGAACCAAGGACTCCAACCTAAAGTTTCTGAGATCTCTTCTTAAGGAATGGAAGCTAGTGACAGTCTCGTTGAGGAACTCTCAAGACTACAAAGATTTTACACTTGAGAGACTGTATGGCATCCTGAAGACCTATGAGCTTGAAATGCAGCAAGATGAGGAAGTGGAGAAAATCCAAAAGAAAGGTGGATCTATTGCCTTGGTGTCCAATATTCTAGTAAGCCAAGTGAGTGAGAAGATGGAGAGCACTCAAGCCACACCAAGTTCAAAGACTTGTGATGGTGGAGCTGAAATTAGCAGAGGGAAAAACAAGTTGGTTGCAGAACTTGATGCTTTGAGTGGAGATGAATCTGATGACTTAGATGATTATCTAGCATTCTTGTCAAGGAGATTCTTGAAGATCAAATTCAAGAGGAATCCAACAGGAGGCAAGCAATTCGGAAAAGGTTTTCAGCCATCCAGAGACATGGTCGAAAGGTCTAAGTTCAAATGTTTTAACTGTGGAATTGCTGGCCATTTTGCCAATGAATGCAGAAAGACTAAAGCTGAGAATGAGAAGAAACAGTTCGAGACTGTTGATTACAAGAAGAAATATTTTGATCTTCTCAAGCAACAAGGGAGAGCATTCGTGTCAAAAGATAATGACTGGGCTGCTGGAGGTGACTCAGATGCAGAAGAGGAGTTTATAAATCCTGCACTCATGGCAAACGAAACTGATGAAGAAGTTAGCTCAGCAAGCAACCAGGTATTCTCTACAGTCTTAATTGATCTTTATAAAGCTGAATGTGCTAGCACAATTGATGAAATGTCTATTGAATTGTATAACATGCACGTTACCTTAAAATCACTTAACAGAGAGAATAAGAGGATTAAAGACCTTAATGAAAAGTTAAGTGATAGGAATGCTTTAATAGAAACACAGTTGATTGAGTTTGAAACTCTGAGAAGAGATTGCTTGGATGCTAAAAATGAATTGATTGAGGCTATAAAAAGAGAGGAGGTTTTAAAGAAATAGTTAGTAGAGGAACAGAATCTGATTGCTAAGTGGAAAGGATCAACAGTTGTAACTGAGGACATTTGTAATGTTCAAGGAATTGATTCTTTCTGCAAATTAGCAGAAGCTAAGTTAAATGTTGATAGGGAAGTTACTTCAAACTGTGATTTAGTCGAAAAAGAGTGTTCTTTAAGACTTAAGCCTGTTAGCAAAGCAACTTTAACTGAATTGAATAAAAGTACGGGTCTGTCAACAAGAACTTTGTTAATGGAGAATGTAGCAATACTGAATCAGCTGAGAAAAGAAATATAGGCAACTTGTCCCACAAGCAATTGAAGGACAAGCTAGAAAATGTTAAGTCAGGTGTTAAGGACAAGAAAAAGAACAGAAATGGTAAGGTAGGGATTAACAAACATAACAATTACACACCTGATAAATATGCTCCTAGGAAAGAATGTGTAAAGTTTGGAAGTATTAATCATTTATCTACCAACTGCAAAGCTATGAAAAATCCTTTGATGCCTAACATGCCTATGTTTGTGCCTGCTATGAATGTTATGCCAAATATGTATGCTCCCTCTGCTCATGCATCTAGTCAATATGCTAACATGCCACATGCATAATCCATACTACAATACTTTTAATATGCCACAGATGCCATGGATGATGAATAAATGTTTGCACAGACTATGCCTAACAATGCTATTAACTATAACAAATATGAGCAAGTATCAAATTCTGTCTCTCAAAGGCCCAAACCTAAAGTCAAAATTGATATAACTCAATCTAAACTTTCGGTTAAAAGGGATTTGAAGGATAAGAAATTGGCTAACAAGGCAGGACCCAAGAAAACTTGGGTACCAAAATCAACTTGATTTTGTTTTGATGTGTGCAGGGAAACAGAAAGAATCTTTGGTATCTGGACAGTGGTTGTCCTAGTCATATGACTGGAGATTCTACCCTGCTCACTAAATTTGAGGAGAGAGCTGGCCCTAGCATTACCTTTGGAGACAACAGTAAAGGATATACTAGAGGATATGGCTTGATTTCATAATGGAATGTTGTCATTGAAGAAGTAGCACTGGTTGATGGACTTAAGCATAACCTGCTAAGTGTCAATCAACTGTGTGATAAAGGCCAGAATGTCTGGTTCACATCTGAAGCTTGTGTCATTTTTAAGAAAAGTGACAACAAGGTAGTGTTGACAGGAGATAGAAGAGGAAATGTGTACATTGCTGACTTCAATTCAACAAATGCAAACATGACTACATGTCTTCTCAGCAAGGCAAGTGTAGATGAAGGTTGGCTTTGGCACAAAACATTGTCACACTTGAGTTTTAAAGCAATGAATGAGTTGGTAAAGAAGGATTTGGTTAGAGGTATTCCAAAATTGGATTACTCCAATGATGGATTATGTGATGCATGCCAGAATGGGAAGCAGAAGAAGGCCTCTTTCAAATCAAAGTCTGTCATCAATTGATCAACCCTTGCAAGTACTTCACAAGGATCTCTTTGGACCAGTCAATGTGTTGTCAATCTCAAAGAAGAAATACTGTCCTGTGATTATTGATGATTTCTCAAAATTCTCTTGGACATTCTTTCTGCACTCTAAGGATAAGGCGGGTGAAGTCATTATAAATCACATCAAGATAGTAAACAATAATCCTTTACTCAAAGTGAGGAGAATCAGAAGTGACAATGGAATTGAGTTCAAGAATTCTGTAATAAGAGAGTTTTGTGAAGAAGAAGGAATTATCCAAGAATTCTCTGCACCAAGAACTCCTCAACAAAATGGTGTAGTGGAAAGAAAGAACATAACTCTAATTGAAGCTGCAAGAACAGTGCTTGAAGAGTCTAAGCTACCAACATACTTCTGGGCAGAAGCTATAAACACTGCATGCTACACTCAGAATATTTCTTTGGTCAATCAAGCAAAAGACATGACACCTTATCAACTTTTCAAAGGCAAGAAACCAACAATCAACTTTCTGCATGTCTTTGGATGCAAATGTTTTGTACTGAAAAATCATGGTGAGCATCTTGGAAAATTTGATTCAAAGGCAGATGAAGCTATCTTTGTTGGATACTCAGCTGGAAAATCCTACAGAGTCTACAACCTAAGACTAAACATTGTAATGGAGTCCATACATGTTGTCTTTGATGACAAAAAAATATCTGGTCTAGTAGATGAAGGTTTTCATGAGTCTCTCTCATTTGAGAATGAGAGAAGTGGTGAAGAAAGTGAAGATGATGATGAAGAATGGAGATCAAATGGTGTGAGAAATAGACAAGGATCATCAGTTGAAGTGCAGAATGAACCACCTGTTGAAGAGCAACTAACACCATCAGTTGAAAATCAAAGAGAAGCATCTGTTGATGAATCTGCAAGAACTCCATCAATCTCGAGGGCCATACACTCAGGGGGAGTTTCTCACAATCAAAACTCAACAACAAGCCACAATGATCAACACAGAGAAAATGAAGCCACTTCATCAAGGTCAAACTTACCACCACAAAGAAAATGGACCAGGGATCATCCATTTGAGCTTATCATTGGAGATCCTAATGCAAAGGTTCAAACCAGAAGATCAACTCAAGAAGAATGCTTATATAGCAGTTTTCTATCCAAAGAGGAACCAAAGAGAGTTGAACATGCTCTTCTGGATCCAGACTGAGTTTTAGCAATGCAAGAAGAGCTAAACCAGTTTGAAAGAAATGAAGTATGGAAACTTGAACCCAAACCTAAAGACAAATCAGTGATTGGCACTAAGTGGGTATTCAAGAACAAGATGGATGAGAATGGCATAGTCACAAGGAATAAAGCTAGATTAGTTGCTAAAGGCTACTGTCAAGAGGAAGGAATTGATTTTGAAGAAACCTTTGCTCCAGTGGCAAGGTTAGAAGCAATAAGGATCTTCCTGGCCTATGCTGCACATGCCAATTTCAAAGTCTATCAAATGGATGTCAAGAGTGCATTTCTGAATGGTATTCTGGAGGAGAAGGTGTATGTTAGTCAACCGCCTGGTTTTGAAGATCCAGACTTTCCAGAATATGTGTTCTTTCTACTCATAGCACTCTATGGCCTGAAGCAAGCACCTAGAGCCTGGTATGACACACTCTCACAGTTCCTTATAGAGAATCACTTCATTCGAGGTACTGTTGATAAAACTCTCTTTTATAGAAATGTCAATGGATCTATGATACTTGTCCAAATTTATGTAGATGATATAATATTTGGATCTACAGATAAGAAACTTTGCAAGAGGTTTTCCAAACTCATGCAAAGTAGATATGAAATGAGTATGATGGGTGAATTAACTTATTTTCTTGGTTTACAAGTTAAACAAGTGAATGAGGGAATTTTTATAAGTCAAACAAAATACATTTATGATCTTTTAAAAATGTTTGATTTAGCAGATTGCTCTTCTGCAAAAACACCCATGGCCACTACCACTAAGCTTGAACTGAATACTAAGGAAAAGAAGGTGGACATGACAAGCTATAGGGGCATGGTTGGATCTTTTTTATACTTAACAGCTAGTAGACCTGGTATTATGTTTGCTACATGTTTATGTGCTAGATTTCAAGCTGATCCTAGGGAATCTCACTTAGTAGCTATTAAAAGGATTTTCAGATATCTCAAGGGAACACAAAACCTTGGCATTTGGTACCCTAGAGATTCTGGTTTTGATCTAATTGGTTACTCATATACAGATTATGCAGGTTGCAAAATGGATAGAAAAAGTACCAAAGGAACCTATCAATTCTTGGGAAACAAGCTGGTCTCATGGTTCAGTAAGAAGCAGAACTCAGTATCTACCTCAACTGCAGAGGCTGAATACATAGCAGTTGGGAGTTGTTGTTCACAGATTCTATGGATGAGAAATCAACTACTTGACTATGGAGTTAAAGTTGAGAAGATCCCAATTTTCTGTGATAACACTAGTGCAATTGCAATATCACAGAATCCAGTGCAGCATTCTAGAACCAAGCACATAGACATCAGATACCATTTCATCAGGGAGCATGTGATGAAAGGCACTGTGGAATTGCATTTTGTTCCTAGTGAAAAACAGTTGGCAGACATTTTTACTAAAGCTTTGGATGAAGCAACCTTTTCAAGGTTGGTAAGTGAGCTTGGTATGTTAAATTTCACATGATCTTTAAAATGTCTGTTCAATTTGCTTGCAGCCAGTGAATTTCATTCTCTGGATTTTGTTTGTTTTATTTGCTTATCTGCATGATTATTCTGGAGATGTCATTGTAGCATAATTAAATAAATATTTTATTGACATTTATCAATTAATGATATTTTGTTAATTTTATGTCTATTTAATTGTGAGTTTATCTTATTATTGTGGATTAATTCTTGATTTACTGTATGATTATTTTTAAATCCATAATAATTAGAAGTATTAAATATGTGTATATATGTATAGGCTAATAGGTTTCGGTGATAAGATGTTTTTCGGCTGACAGGTTTCAGTGATAAGATGTTTTTTGGCTAATTAGGTTGTTAGGTGAGAAATTATTGAACAGTGTTATTTTTTCAACATAACCTGTCACTATCACACCGAACCCACTAAACCTTGAAACCTTATAAATGATGAGTTTTTCTTCGTATTTAACATCATCATTTTTCATATATACAGAGCATATACACACGATTGCTGAATATTTCGAGCTTTGATCGGAAAGATCTCTCAAATCTAGCTGGTGGTTTTTAGATCGGATTTCATATTCTTGCTTTATACATCATCCTTTATAAAAACTAACCCTTTTTTTTGAATTTCCTCAAAGTTTTGAAAATGGCATTGCAGGGAAGCTTTTTAATTGCTAAAGTTAATCCTATTTCCATTCAGCAAATCGAAACCATTCTGGATGAACAATTTCGGCCTTGGACACAATTTCTGAATGAACATTCACTAGTTCGCTATGCTTTAGTTACACCAGTGCAGCTTAACCATGATGTATTGCGTGAACTATATTGCAGTGCGGTTAACACTTTTGGACAGGACGGGTGTGCAATCACATATCGACTGTTTAGTAGGTCGATTAGGGTCACTGAACGAGATGTTAATCGAATTCTTCATTTTCCTATGGAAAATCTTGTTTATGATCCTACACCTGAACATATTGAAATGTTCTTTCGTTTTATAAGGTACCAAGATGGCAATTTCAATACTGGTAATCTTTCTAGAACGTTTCTAACCCAGAACTAGAATTTCTTCTTTCACACTCTTAACCATGTTTTTTCCACAGATAGAACAAATCAAGATCGAATACTTGAATTTATTCAAAAATAAGGGTATGCGGTCGCCAATAATTTGAGGATTAATTTTGGAAAAATAGTGCATGGTCAAATCATTTTAAAGACGAAACACTTGGGAAGAAGAGATGTTCGGACTCAAAATGTCAAATGTCTATATCCAAGGTTTCTACAGCTAATATTAAATGATTTTTTGAATGATGAAGACAGGGCACGCTTGGAAAATGGTTAAAAGGTGGAATGTTCTTCCATAAGCAAAAAGAACTATACGGATGTGCCTACAGTACTAACTGAATATCTAAAGACTGTCCTAATTCCGTTGTTACCAAGACCAGTAAGAGCAGGTATACGACAAGGTAATATTTCAATCTCTGCTATTCAAATCTCTGTATTCCCTGTTGTGTCACAGGAAATACAGTTTCTACAGCCCCTAGTGGCCATCTTACCCGACCAAGAGCAGGAAATCCCACCGACTCTATCACAGGTCGAAGAGCCCATTCTACAAATGCAAACACAAACACAACAAACTCCTACACCTCAATTGTCACTTAAACGACCATCCATCAACACTTTTGAGGGAGATAGTGCCTCAACAGCATCACATAATGAGTTAGTTACATCAGCCGCTCTACCTCATTCTAAACGGAGTAAACCCAATGAACCTGAGGTAACGACAACTGTTAGTAAAACAATTCTTTCTTATCCAATGAGTGAAATGTAAATGAGGTTGAATTGACGGGAGCAACTATCTTGAGTTCTATTTCACGGAACATAAGAGTGGTGGATGATCTTTCTAAAGATCAAATGCCTTCACAGGCATCCGAGGTGGAATTACCTACCTCAATAACTGCTGGTGAATCTTCCATTTTACGGAAAGATCCATCGGTAAGTGGTTCTTTTATGAACCAAATGTCTTCACAGACATACGAGGGAAACTTAGGTTTTGTGCCATTTAATCGATTCAAGTTTATCCTCCCAGAGGGAAAATCTCTGGATCTCTTTCGAGATTTACCACTCTTTACCAGTGGTCGGCAACTCGCTTCACGCGAGGACAGAAGTTCACGAACTTTCATTGCACCATCTGTGACCTCTGAAAAAGGGGCTAGGATGATTTCATTTGCAGGTACACATATCAGTGGAAGCTTTAAAGGAGAGTTGAGGGAAACATGAACAGAACATGTAAGTGTAACCCAAACGAATAAACCGAGTGAAAATAGAGTGTTGAGTGAAACACCTGAAGAACGTACGAGTGAGCAACCTAATCAGCTACATGCACCTGTAACCAGAAAAGAATACAACAAACTCCTTACACGGGTCCAAACAATGGAGAAAGAGTTGCCAAATATCTGTAAGTCCATTGCAGAAATAAAAAATTTTCAACTTATTCAACATGATGTATTCCAGGTTCAATTGAATACCATGGCAACCTAGTTAAATGATGCAATCAACTCCTTGGTAAAGCCATCTTCGTCTAATTTACCAACTCCACATCCTACTACACTGGAGGATAACCCAACTGAGGGGAGAAGTTGGATGATCAAGAAAAATCTATTAGGCGTAAGGGCAAAGAAAAGGTTGTTAACACGGAATTAACTTTATTTTGGGAAAGGAAAAGCTAATTGGAGTATTAGGGCTATGTGGAAAGAAAGCAAGGCAAACTTGAAGATATGTTCAATCTAGAGGAACAATTAACTAGCACTTGGTTAATTTTAGAAATCTGGAAAATGTATATATATGATCCAGAATGCACTTTAATATTATTTATCTTTGTATTTTATTTTTGTTGTATCAGTTGAGTTATCCTCTAGGAATTTGCTTGTTAAACCCTAATAATCAAATAGGGGGAGATTGTAAAGCATAATGTAATGTGATATATAATAGAGACATATATAACTCAACTAGGATAAAAGATAAATAATATTAACTCTATACAGGGATCGTGAAATTTGAAGAACAGGCATCAACAAGGATTAAGTCGCTGAAAGAAGTTCATTAACATGATCAAGCCTCAGTGACAAAATAAGATGTACAGATGATTCAGTTGAAGGGCCAAAATATTCCAATGATAAAGTTTTTATGGTTGCACAATTCTTAGCAGTGTTCTTAAAGACATGAGATGAAGACCACGAGTAAATGTTAGTCGTCTGTGAACCAGACCAGTTGCACTAGGCGTCAACACTTCACAAAGGAATCGAAGTATCTAACTCAGAAAAAACTGTTAAGAGGTATGATTGAGTTTAGAGCAGTGTTGATATCCTCTAGTTAGTTGGAAGCTGAATATTTAAGGATGTCAAATTAAGAGGAAAATGAATAGTATCCAAAATTACTATTCATATAAATAGTATCCGAAATTACTATTCATATGAATAGTAAACGAAATTACTATTCATATGAATAGTAACCAAAAGTTTCAATCAGCAAAAACAAATTACATCAGGTGGGGCCATATTCAAATTAGCTTTTGAAATTAGAAAGATTCGGCTGTAATAAACAGGCGGCAGCATCGTCATCCGTTACGTATATTAGCTGCATAGTGATTTTCTATAGCCTATAAATAGGCATGTTGTATTTCATTTTTAAACACACTTCAACACACAACTCTCTCTTCTCTCTCTTATATCTTCTCTGTGTAAGCTGCTAGACAGTCCATCTAGTAGGAAAGCCGGCTTAGCCCGCTTTCAGGAAGTGTCAGGTAGAAGGTCCTCGTGCCTAAACTATCCTTAAGAGTATGATTTGAAGCTAATCCATTGGATTAGAAGTTGTAACACTCCTTCGAGTTTATTATCAATAAAGATATATTCTCGGAATTATTTTTTATTTTTGGTAGTATCGTATTCAACCCTCCTTCTATGATACTTCGGGACCTAACACAGCAATACGATGATCCTTTATTATATGATCGACGATCGGCTTGTAGATTCGATAGAGTGCCCTACTGAGAACCCGGAGGAAGTTCCAGCTAAGGAGGTGAATCCTGTGAAGGATAAGGAGTTTACCCTTGAGGAAATGAGGGTTGTAGCCTGAGAAACTGTAAGAGCTAAGGTATAGTGCTCAGAGAAGTGAGCGTAAAGAATTGAGATATTATTAAGAAAAATAAAGATGCATATTGGATTCATAGCCGGACTACTGGATGTAGTACCAGCAAGTAAGACGGATTGGAAGGATTACTTGAGAGCTTATGTGGAGATAGATAAGAATCCTTAGAGACTTTAAGACTAATGAGAAAAGAGTTAGGATGATGCATGATTATCAAAGACATCGATATAGGACAGGAAGCAGAGCCCCAGGAGTAGTTGAGATAGAGGCAGCAAGTGCCCTATCATTTGATAATTGGATTAGTGTGAATATTATCAATGGTAATTCGCCATGAGAAGACATATTTCATAGGTTATAAATTATGAAGTCAAATTGAGATTGATGAGGTGGTTTATTCAGGGAAATGTTCATTTTAGGAATGGATCAGCATAGAAAGTAAAGACATTGGGAAGTGATGGCATGATTGGATAAATTTATATAAGGAAGTAGTAAGCGAGACGATGATCTCAGAACCTACAAAAGGAGAAGACCAGTGAGTCTATGATAAATTCGTAATCAGACTATTATCAAGGACCAAGTATAGGTTTATTTCAACTCAGTGAAATGATGAACCAGAAACATTAGATGCATGTGATTCAGAGGAATATTAATTCTTTCTTTTCCTTGAATGGATTATAGTAGTTACATTAAGTTTACTCCGATGCTGAATCATAAATGGATCAAGTAATACGATGAGTGGTTAAGAGGTAATGGAAAAATTTTTAAAGGTGAAACCTGAAGGAGCAAGTGTATGCCAAGTTATAGAAGTATGAATTCTGGTCAAATAAAGTTCAGTTATTAGGACATGCGATCAATAGTGAGTAGTGTTGGTTGACCCCGCCGACTTAAAGGCAGTTTCAATTAGGAAAGGCCAACCACACCAACAAAGGACTAAGAAGTTTGAATAGGCAGAAAAAGGTGATAAAGTCTTCCTCGAGCTAAAGATGAAATTTGTGATGACCCAACGTTGGCATTTCCTAATGGGAGAAGAAAGACCTTGTGATATATTATGATGCACCTCATACAGGTTTAGGGGTATGCTTATACAGCCCGACAGAGCAATTGCGGATGCATTCAGACAACACAGTTCACCAGATTCGGATGGCCTTGGTAGTGCCAATTTTGTGGAACGACTATGCATGTTTCAATTTGAAACTTTTGATTTCCCTTCTATGGGATGTATATATTTGGTTCCTTCCAGTGGTTAAACTTCCGACTTTATGCCAATCATTCCGTTATTATAACTGCTTACGATTTTACCTGCTTGAATGTTCATAGAACTGATCTTTAGGTTTCGAAATTGATCTTCTTAATTGTTACCAGTGGGTGGATAGATTAACCAAAATTTTTCTGATTCTGGAAAGAAATCCAACAAATTTTGGCAAACCTTGTCTTTCTGATTATTAGAGAACGTCACTGAAGAGAGTGAAAACTGGAGCGAACCCTGTGGATTGGGTAAGGTAGCCGCTATATGGGTTGGTGGACAGACTCTGATAATTACAATTGATTGAAGAGATAAAATGGTGAAGTTGAGATTGGACGGTAAGAAGGGAAATGTATTTAAGAACCAAAACAGACTGAGAAATTCCGGGATTGACTTAAATGAAAAGGCTATTATGCCAAGAGTGTTAAGTTTATGCAGCACATGGGATTGATAAGAGAATTTGAAAAGATAAAAATAAAGGAAAGGTGCCCGGAGACGGTACCGAGAAGTCGACTGAGACTTATATGGAGTAAAATTTTGAGAAGATCAGAAGGTATCAAGGAAGAGGGATGAACGAAGAGTGGCAGTGATCAAGTTGAGTGAGTATTCTACTCTGGTACATAAGATTTACGATGTAAAGGAAAGTAATGAACAAATACAAAAAGAAGAAGTTTAAGAGTACGCGGGAAAAGCATATTGATAAGCGTAACCTACCCTAGATAAGTTATCTTCGCTATGGACGAAGGAGGCGCTATGCCGGCAATTGCTAGAAAAGTAATGCCATTAGCTAACCCTAAACTCACATACTGTAGCGCGGCCATTTGGGGCCATGTGGCAAAGAATTATAAAGTTATTAAACCAGCTATGTAAGGACAAAGCGGGGTGCTTCTAATCAAGCGCCAACCGCGAGAACTTTGGATATGAAATGAACTGATTCAGGCACATATGATTGACCAGCTTATGAGCTAGAAAGAGAAATAAAGTGAATGGAAATACATGACGATGGGATTTTACATCAATGGAGGTTATGAAGAGTGGCAGAAGTGGTGCTGTATGATGCATAAATGTTATCTGAAACAGAAGATCCTCAAGAAAAGGAATAGGTATTAAGAGATTCACGTTGAACTCGACCAATATCTTCTAGAACATCCTTGCTACCATTATCAAGTTCTGTAAGAAGAGCGGATAGACATATTGTAAGACCTCAGATTTTTGGTACAATTAAAATTTTTATTATGTAATGGAGTATGAATGTATCAGTGGTTCTATTGAATAAATATTTAATGGATTTAGATTCAAATGTTTATATGCCACGAGCAATGCAATTGGTTGACCACTTAGATAAGAATAATCGATCTCTGTTATAATAGTAGTGGTTCCGTAAAAAGGGTTAAGGAACGTCCGAAAGAGAACATGGACATTTTTATAAATATAAGGAATAAAAAGAGAATAGAGTGTGAATAGTGTTTTGGTGGAAATGAGAATATTATTAGACGACATTATATAGAAGTAACCGGAACGGATTTCTAAGTTCGTATTGATTTTATTAACGAGTTGCAAAGAGAATCAAATTGGTGGAAAAAGGAGAAATCAAGTGACTTAAGTGTAAGTCAACTAAAACTAGGATGATCTTTTAGCACTTAACCAAAATTGGACATGCATGTTTTGGTGCAAACAAGTGGACCAATGATAAGTTAACAACACATTAAAAGAGATGCATCCAAGTGATATATCAATAATACAAGAATTAAAGGATCATTATTCATAAAACAAAAAGAAAACAAAACACCACCACCACCACCATTAGGTGCTCTCGGCCAAGTGAAGAAAAAGGGGGAAGGAGGAGATTTCACCATTCAAATTTCTCAAGCTATAGCTTAAATTAAAGAGGAAGATTAGTAGAAGGTATATCCAAGAGCTTAACATCATTCTTTAAGGTTATAATTTTCAAAATGATTTAAGAAAGTGATGATGAATAATAACTAACATTATTGTTTTGGTTTTATGATTGTTTATGGCTTCTTGGTCATTCTTTTAGCAAGAACTAAGGCTTGTAAGGATACTCTAGCATTATAAAGCTTCAAGATAAGGTATATTACTTGAAACCCTTGATGGATTATGAGATTTGTTTGAGTTTTAGTGCTATTATGTATGTTTAAAGCATGAGAACTATGATTAGGTATTGATAATTGTTAAAGTAGTTTATATGAACGGAAAGGTATTGCTTGGCCTTAGTTCAAAGGTAAATAACATGTATGTGTGATTTGGAGTGGAAACCATGGTTATTGGAAAGATTTGATGTTGGAAATATCCGATTTACAGCCGTCGTAATGCCGAAATTTCATTAACCTTTAAAACAGAGCATACCCGAGATAAATAACCTCTGACCTTAACAAGAACCTGACCTATCCTTGTAGTTCTCGAGTCATAGATCGTTTTGGCGAAATAATCGAAACAAACGGACTTACGGTTTAGAGTTATCGTCGATTTACTAAAAGTAGTTCGAAATCATAAATGTGAGTTCATAATTGAAAATGAAACCCCTTAACGTAGTTAATTCGGTGGCGAATCTCGGTAATTAAATATTAGAGATCATAAGGAAGGTGTGAGAGAAAACATCATGTCAATTGGATCATTTTTCAATTGTATAAAAATGTTCGAATCTAAGTTAAGTGCGAATGGACTCCTTAAGGGCGCACTTAGTAATAACATTGGAAAATCACTTAGAAAACGGTTAATAACTCGCGAGGTGTAATCTTTTATAGTAAACGATCGACACTAGGACTTATATGACTTAAGTACCCCAAGCATAAGTACCATGCAATGCCTTGATATCGAGCCAGTGTTGATTATAATGATGATAATAAGAGTTATGTTAGGGGGATGTCCAATGAGTTAACTTGAAAAATGAATTTAACCTAAGTAAAGTATATACTTGGCATTTCAAAATGTTAAGTGATTAACCTTGAATAATTTTGGGATTGTTTATAGATCACCGGACTGATCGTAGACACGTTACCCCTACGACCCTTCCAGGCAAGAGTTCTTTTATCCTTACTTTAATTAATTATAAAAATCCAGGAAAATGGTTTTGTTGAAAATGTATATATGTATACATGATAACATATTATTGCGTTGCAATGGGTATGTTTCTGATTTCTGAAATTATTTATGAATACAAATAATGCAAGGTACTTTATGGATAAAATGGGGTAATTTGGAAAATGGAATTACGAAAAGGAAATTTTCAAAATAAATGGAATAACAACTTGATAATGGGGATTCTATCTTTGGGCTGAGTTCAATGCAGTGCAGCTTGCAATATTTTATTCCGGCCTATGTGTTGCCGAGGGGGGATTGTGGAGAACTTTCCCCCAGGGATGATTACCGGAGAGGGTCATTCCTTCTACTAGTAGTAAACAGGAACATGTACGTATAGGGCGACTGATCATCGTCCTGTCGTATCTGGCTATGATGAGGATCCCCTAAATTCTTAAATAATTGTTGAAAATTTCATTGCACTAGTATGTTGGAAAAGAATGAAATGGTATGAAACAATGAATGGTATCAAGGAATTAGAAGAGAAACTGATATTATATCTTTATAATGAATAACAAGCAAGTTTATGTTGGTGTATTGCTGCGCAAACAAAATACAGATATTTATGAAAATGTTTTCCTTACTTTACTTTGTAACTTCATCGTTTATACTTTATTGAAACAACTTTTTTAAATGAACAACCAACACTTCAAAAGCTTTTATAAATTGTTCTACTTCAAACAGGATTTAAAACTTTATCTTGCTGAACTATTTTAGCTCACTCTTGCCTATGTTTATATCACAACTATAGCAGATGCCGCCGATACGTCGCACCACACCCCGGAAGCGGGTAAGGGCGGGGATATATGATAGGGATCTGTCGCCTATTCTTGAGGTAGCCTATATATATATATATATATATATATATATATATATATATATATATATATATATATATATATATATATATATATATATATATATATATATATATATATATATATATATATATCCAGGGTATGAGTAGACGTGTGTAAGTTAAATCAAAAGTCTGTTGTAATATATTTTGGTTGTTGATATGCTTCCTGCAGAAGTATTTTCAACAATGCTACTTAAATATTCTGGGTTTGTAATAATAACTTTACTTTAACTATTTTTAATGATAGATGCTATTCTCTGAGCTTATGACTGGTGTGTGTTGTTATAAGTGTGGGGTCAATAGTGTGCGTATATAATGTCATTAAATTATTTAAGTTTCAAGAGTGTAATATGTTTAAATGGAAATTGGACCGTGATAACCTGGATCCCTGACCCCGGATCTAGGGGTTTCACACATATGTTGTCTTTCGGAAGGTCATGTAGACTGACGTCAATTCGATAGAAAAGGCTAGCATTAAGCAACCTATAGATTATCATGATGAGAACGATTGAAAAGAGACCCTTATTAAGGATATGTGATCTGTTGTTAACTAAAGGACATAAGTATTTCTTGAAAACAGAATTGAGGATAGAATATGCATAATTTAAGATGAACCCGGGGGATGCACAAAGGATGGCATTACCCCTAATAAAGACATTGTGAATTTGGACGAGATAAGTTGGATTGACCAAGGCATAAATAATCTTTAGGGATTTACTGAAAGGAGTTTCGAAAGGTACGTAAACAGAATTGTTATAGGATTGATTAGTGATATTTTGATATACCCTGTACTTAGAAAATACAGGAGGAATGATGAAGATGGCCTAAGAGATTTTACAAAGAGAGAGCTAGTATCTTAATATTCAAAATGGAAGTTGGTAGGGAATGTATGACATAATAATAATAATTCCAGATGAGGTATGTATGAAACCATGAGGAGGTATGGATTGAACCAATAAAGGTTGAGATTATCCTAAAACATGAAAGAACTAAGAGAAGAAATATCCTAGGTATGATTATGAGTAACCGTGATAAAGTTCACACAGAAAAGTGGAAGCAATGACTTATGGAAAAAGACTGATAGATATTTTTCTCCTTCAATAGAGCTTAAGGGAGAATGCTTTCACCCAACAATGATGGGAATGATGTAGAAAAATGTGAGTTGGAATTAGGGCTGAGCATTCGGTCGGTTCGGTCCAGAACCGGACCGAACCGAAAAAACCAAAAACCGAATAAGCACTTTTTTTGGAACCGGACCGGACCGAAATATGGACATGAACCGAACCGGAACCGAACCGAAATATTTCGGTTATTTCGGTTCGGTCCCAGCAGAACCGAAATTACTATTTTCTGCACCTTTTCTATGTTCTGCAAGAAAGATAATCTCACTGCAAGTTCCTACATATTAAAAGAGGAACATATTTAGCATTAAACCAAGAAAAGGCTACTAGTCAAAACTACTATACTTGCTATGTGAAGAAACCAAATACACAATATTCCTAACTTAATATAGATAAAGTAGCACAAGGTCAAGTATCTTCATACAAAAAAACACCAAATAACAACAAAGTTGAGAGTTGTGATCAAGAGTCACCACACCACAGAGCTTCAGACTACGTACCATTGGATTAAAAAAAAAAGCGCAGTTACTGGAAGTCTGCAACCAGTTCGATCATTGTACCGGTGGGAGGCACTGGTTCACTGCTCTGATAATCTCACTGCAAGATGAGGACAGTACGAGTATATATGTATTAGTATTACTGTCTGTAAATATATGTATTAATATTATATATATATATATAATGTAAATTTATGTTTTAAATATTTCGGTTTATTTGGTCCGGAACCGAAATATTTTGAAAAGAACCGGACCGAAATATATTTCGGTCCAGACCGAAAAACCGAAATAACCGGATTTTCAAAAATTTTAGAACCGAACCGAACCGAATTAACATATTTCGGTTCGGTTTTTCGGGTTCGGATCGGTTTTGCTCAGCCCTAGTTGGAATAGATTCAGAAAACATGGATTGTGAGAAATTATTATTATTAGGAAAGGCCAATGAGGTGGCCGACACTTTAAGTATAGAGGAGTAATTATAAATGCTCATACCGAAGAAACAGAACGATATTTGGAAGGACCTTGAGGGACATATTGGAGTGGAGGAATTTACATTCCTTCTGATGATTGTGCAAGAATCAACTGTAATAATAGTTTAAGTAAAGATTCGATTTCTGATATCGTCTTAAGCAAATTACACATTTTAGGGGGTCCTATTTTGAGGAAAACCAGGACCATGGTACGAAATTGATTAAGTGAACCGTTAAGCTACTAGTCTTCTAATGAAGACATGTGATTAATAATTTCATCAACCTGTCATAACTGCGATGCTTGAAGCTCTCCTGCAATTTTATTTTCTTCATTAATATCTACATCAAGTTCAGGAAGTATTCATTATAGATAAGGAATAGTGATTATTTTGTCTTCCTAGAGGATTTTGATCTGATAAGTATGAAACCCGTATGATTAGCTAGTAAAGCACTACGTAAACGACAAACAATGGTGATTTAACAATGGACTACATTAGTGGTGATTCTTCTGGGAAATTAAGTGATAACGACTGTGGAGATGTCGGAATGAAAAACAGAAATAGATTATATTGGATCTATGTTAGAGAAATTGTCAAGGTTCATTTCGGATGGCTTAATTTTGGAATGACGTGATGCCTGAAATAAATGATAATGCTATGATGGTTCATAAAGAGATTATAGTTGAAATAGAAACAAGATGACTAACGAAAGAAATGTAGAGTCGAGGATATAGAGGAAATAGAGATGAGGAACCATAAGGGAGTTAGATATGCGGACTCCTGAGAAACCCCAGCAATGAAGTTAGAAAAGTACATGGCAAAGGTTGTTGGTCATAACGGAAAGTTGGAATTTAAAGTATAAATGACATACAGATTAACTCCCTTTAAGTTGGGAGAATTCGAGGAAATTGGAATAGACTGATTGAGTAATAAGAAGACTCATGGATCGAGAAAATGAGAATTTATATGGTTGAACAAGGGAAAGTTTGACCTCAAGAATGTGATGCTTATTAAATACATGTGATGGGATACCAATAGGGAAATAGCAAGTACAAAGGACATCCCAATGATGAGATGACGGTGGAGATAAATAACAAAAGTGAAGAAGGATCATATAATAAGAAGGATGTGATTGATAAAGAAAAGATTGGGAAAGTAATTATGGAATGAGAAGCAAGGAATGTTATGAATGGATTAATGAATGGGATTTCTAGCAAATTCTCGGGATGACTTTCTGATAGTGTTAGCATTATGAATATGAAAGAGCTAGTAGCATGGCATGGAATATCAGTAATAATGATGTCAAGCGAGAAGTCTAAGATTTAACCTGAGAGTTGAAGGATTTCCAAAAGTGAGTGTTTCTAAGATTGAACAAGAGTATAGGTCCATAGAATGATGGATGGAGCAGTAAGGATATGTTGACACGTGAGATTATGATAAAGTAGTATTTGATACGAATACGATTATTTTTCTTCTCTGATGAACCTCTATAGTTCAGAGGTCAATTCTAAGTATGATATTTTGCAGTCATGAAATTTTTTTATAATCCTTTGAAATTCTTTTCTTTTGTTCTCTCTTATTGACCTTCTTTTTGAATTGAGATGAACAACCCTTTAAAGAGGGGAGGTACTGCTACGTGACTATTTCTCTATGTGATAGAAGTCTAAGTGGAATACCATAACTTGTTTAATTGCTTGTCAAGTACTAAAGGCTGGCCCCCTTCTGTACTAACTATGCAATATAATAAATGTTCATTGATCATAGTGATCTCTCAATAAATCTTTCCACTTCTCTGTATTGATCGAGATTGTGAAGATTAAAGCGATCAGGAAATGCATAGTGCGAGTGAGGTTATCTCCGAAGTCGCAACGCGATAGTGATACCAAAGGCACTGCAGATACCAATAAGGATAATAGTATATGACTGAGTAAGAGCATAACCCGGATAGTGTGTTGTATGAAAGGTAGCAAAGTTGATGGAAAAAGGATAAAGTGTGTATTGTAGCACTAGTAGATGTGCTGAGAAAGGATTGAAATGTTTAAGGATCAACCGGGGAACTGGAATTCGAAATGGCAAACAAGTACCCAACTATTTCCTACCTGATTCCGGGACGGAATCCTTTTAAGGAGGGGACACTGTAATAACCCAGATTTTTGGTAAGAATTAAAACTTTTATTATGTAATGGAATATAAGTAACCGTGGTTCCGATGAATGAATATTTAATGGATTTGGATTCAAATGTTTATACGCCCTAAGCAATGCAATTGGTTGACAACTTAGATTAGAATAATCTTTCTCCTAGAAAGTAGGATATGGTGATTATAAATGAGGAAGAAGGTTCTCATGTCATCCAAATTGATATCTGTTATAAGTCCAGTGGTTCCGTAAAAGAGTTAAGGAACGCTCGAAAGAGAACAAGGACATTTTTATAAATATAAGGAATAAAGATAGAATAAGTGATGAATAGTGTTTTTGGTGGAAATTGGAATATTATTAGATGACGCTATATAGAAGTATTCCAGAACGGATTTCGGAGTTCATATTCATGATCCAGGGGCAAAATAATTGTATGTAAACGACATCAGATTCAGAAAAATAACACTTTTATTTTCTCCGAGATTTCCCTGGACACTGAAGGATTTAAGGATTTATTAAAAAGATTTAAGGAATTTAAATTCAAGAATTATAAAGGAGGATTGAGAATGGTAGTATAAATATTAAGAAGGTTTCCGGTAAAACCCTAACCCACCCTTTGAGTTTATATGAGTTTTTAGTATAGTTTTGATTATATGTAGAGATAAGTGCATGTTAAGGAATTTTGTGATTGTTCAATGTGTAAAAGGGTTGGGTATTGGAGTTGAATGTTACCACTACCCTTAGAAGAGTAAAATGAATTTTGATTGATGTTATGGATGTATGGTTTGCCCGGTGTGGCTTGATTTGTTGTGATAAATTTGGAAATGTCCGAGTTATAGCCGTCGTAATGCCCAAATTTTGTTAGACCTTAAGAAACCGTGCATGACAGTAGGCATAATTCTTTGACCTTAATGATTTTATGACATGTCCTTGTAGATCTCGAGTCATAGATCGTTTTGGCGTGAGAATCGAAGCAAACAGACTTACGGTTTAGGAGTTATGGTCAAATTAGTAAAAGTGGTTCGAAACCGTAAGTGCAAGTTCGTAATTGGAATTGAACCCCCTTAACATGATTAATTCAGTGGCGAATCTTGAGAATTAAATATTAGAGATCATAAGGAAGGTGTGATAGAAAATGTGACGCCCCCAAAGCTGAGGTCAAAGATCCAGGTCGTCACATCATCACCCAACCATATCATACCTGTATTAACTTTACAACTCAACAATACATCAATCCAGACCTCAATCTTACACACAAACAAGTTAGAGCCTCAGAAACGATAATAAAAAATACCACTAAACATTACAATTCATTGTACAATCAGAGTTTTACGCAATTCCACTATACAACTACTCTTGAAGACAAGTCTTACTATTACAGTTGAAAACCTATCAGACTTACTCTGTAGTATTTATCAGGAACTAAATCATCTCCGGGGTAAATCTTCTACTCCTCTTCTGCTGTTGCGGAGTTAACAGACCAAATTCTTCTCTTTCTGAAAAGTTTTTATAAAGCAAGAATGAGCTACATAACGCTCAGCAAGTTCACCATTTTGAAAAAAATAATAACGTGGTTTATTTTGAAAACATTCCCAACTATATGGGTATATATCTCAAATTTCAAAACATAATTGGACAGTATATATGTCCGAGTTTGAATAAAACATCTATACTCACTAAGGAGCTTTAAGAATAACATATGAACCCTTTATAAGGTTCCTATTTCAATATATCACAAGTTTGAAAATATATACATATGAGTATATCATTTTCGGCAAAACACTCTACGGTTAACATACTGTACCGGGAATACATCTTTGCAAACCTCTTTCCTTCCATTAGCTTGGAAGGTTTATCATTCAAAAACATTTCATTCTTTGAAATAATTGCAAGAGTGCACTAACACGTGCAAATCTTTATAGAAATCTTGCAGCTCTAGATACTGCACGATGTCAATATTTTTCTTATCAAAAGCCACACTATCGGCAACTTGGCAATTAGGCCCAAGAAGCAGTGGAAGAAAACATAAAAACCTGACAGGGATTTACGATGATCAGTCGCCACATCCAAGTCCAATAATCCGCGGGTCTTCTCTACCGGTAGAATGATAGAAACTACATCCGTAACTATCCCCGAGTGAAAACTACATCCATAATCACCCTCGATGAGAACTACATCCGTAATCATCCTTCAGCAACACCTGGGCCGGAATAATAGTTGATGGACCGCCTGGCTCACGGCCGCTTACACATCCCGGGAATCGTTCGTCAACGATTCCCACACCTGCCAGAGTCCCGTTTTCTTTTTCTTTTAAAAACTTGATTTTGATTGAAAACTGAGTAATTGAGGTCCGACATCAGTCGACCGATGATTCTTGAAATCATACAAGAAGCAAACCTGACCGGGGGTTTTCGAAAATGTTTTGAGTTCGAAAGAGTTCGAGTTTGAAAGTATTAAATGTATCTTAGATTAGCTTCGTCTTTAAAATAATGAACAATGATTAATAAATAATATTTTAAGATTTAATCCAAGATAGGGTTTCGAGTATTTACGAAGATATAACAATAATTACTTGAGTATACGATACTCCCCGAATGACCCTTCAGGTTTTCGCAAACTAGTTACGATATAATAATATACAGCTCCCCGGTCAATAGTATATACGGACCGCTACGACCTCTATTGCTAGAGTCGTTGTCCGAGGAAAACATTTCAATCTAAGTTCAAGGGGTACAAGCATATATGTACTTATACAATCTCAATTGCATCAATACTTCGATAAACATAGCATTTGATATGGTTGAAAACTACAAACACAACAGTGAAAGTCCTTGTATATGTATAAGTTTTGAAAAGTAAACTTGCCTTGGTTTGGTTGGGGTGGTCGAGCGTGCGGAGTGCAATGATCTATACATAAGCAATAACCGCTCGTTAGTACCTTAACAATATCTCTTTAATTACGGGGTTTTAGGGGTACGAAATTAACTTAACGACTTCGTCTTATGACACTCTAGCCCCGCTATAGGTTCATGTCATCACTCAATTACGCTCGTCACTTATTCGACTTAATTTAGTTACCATATCCGAGTCATAATCATTACCCCTAGAATTATACTCCACTTAACGACTTTTTCCATTGCGCGAATTTTACTCTAGCATTTTTATAAAATTGAAAAATTCATATTTTAATCCAATTCTTTTTGGGTGGCCTTCACCACTGCATTTACTAGCTTCTCAAATTTTTCCATGATCCCACATAAATGTTTAGGGGTTTAAACAAGGTTCACAAGGGGGTCACTTAGTGCAGTCCGGAATCCAGAAACACATTTTACTTCTCCGACCATAACTTAAAATCTATAAATCACCTAGTCATGAACCTTACATTTACAGAAACTACATTCAAATATCTTTCCAACAATATATGGTAGGACCTCAGAGGACAATATTTGGGGGTTCAAAACCATGTTACAAGACAGGTCAAGTTTCTGGAAAAATTCAGCATGCATGTTTCACTTAAATCAACCAATGTTCTTACTTCCACAACACAACCAACATCTAATTCACTTAGTTCATGCTTTATAACATTCATGGAGATACATAAACTAACCACAAGCATCAAAATCACAATCACAACACTAAAACTCTAGATCCATATCATCCATCACTTGACCATCCAAGATTAACACATTATATACATGGATCTATCATTGAACATCATAAACATTACATGGCCAAAAGGGGTTATGATTTTTATACCTTCTTGAGTACCTAGGAGCCTTGGGTAAGCCTTACAAAACTCAAGAACACCTTGAATAATCTCCTACAACCCTTATAATCCAAGATCTAAAAGAAAAACTTAACATGGTTACTATTCACAATATCTTTAACAATTAATATCTTGAAATATAATGGATGAAAGGGCTTGAAACTCTTAGTATACCTTTCTTAGATGATGGAGAGAGCCTAGGAATTATGACTTGAATTATGAGTGAGGAGAAATGGAGGAAGGAAGAATTTTTTTCTTCCTTTTTAGTCTTGGCCGAGAGCTTTTCTTCCAAGGGGGGGAGAGCTTTTTGATTTTTGATTTTTGTGTGGTTGGTTGAATAATTGATAAGGTAGTAGTTGGGTGATACATATTGGTGTATGTATATGCAAAGTACTAACCTAGGTATGGCCTCTTGTACTATTGTCTCCTCCTTGGAAAAAGAAATGCATCTAGTTACTATTACTCTTGCCATTTAGTTTAACTAGTTTGCTTCCTCCTAACTACTTGGTTGCATGGGACTTGCATGCAATACTACTCCTTGTATCATTATTCTTCCACCAATGCTTGTCACTTAAACTTTAATTCGTATCACATCTTAATTAGTCTCTCGTAATAATATTTTGTCGCGTAGAGATTTCCCCTATAATTCCTTAAGTATAATTGTGTAAATTCCTCGAATATCCATAATTCCTCGTCATAATCCTTAATAACTCTTTTAATATTCTAATCATTCTCAAATCCCAAGTTTTATAAATCTTACTAACGATAAGACTCTTGCCCTCGACAATCTTCTCTTTTATCTTACATAGTGAATGGAACAACATAGTTTCTCAGACAATCAATTCCATTAAACAACAGGGATGACTAGAAAGGTTCCAAATTGACAATGCCACATGATAGTAAATAAAAGAAAATATTACCAAAAATTAGGGTTCTTACAGCCTCCCCTCCTTAAAAGGATTCCGTCCCGGAATCAGGTTGAAAATAGTTGGGGGTGCTTTTCACGAATCGCGCTTTCTAGTTCCCATGTTGATTCTTCGACATTCTGGTTCCTCCACAAAACTCTCACTAGTTTGACAACCTTGTTCCTCAGCACCTGTTCTTTTCTATCCATGATCTCTACGGGTTGCTCCACATAGGTTAAGTCTGGCTGCAGATCCACTTGATCATGTTCTATCACGTGTCGGAAGTCGGTATGGTAGGGTCGCAGCATGGACACATGGAACACATTATGTACTTGCTGCAAGCTCGGGGGTAAAGCCAATTCATAGGTTAACTTCCCAACTCGTTTCAAGATCTCAAAAGGTCCAATAAATCTCGGGCTTAGTTTCCCTTTCTTACCAAATCTCATCAATCCCTTCCATGGTGATACCTTTAACATCACAAACTCTCCTACCTCATATTCTTTGTCCTTGCGGGTCTGGTCCACATACTTCTTCTATCTGTCCTGGGCCGCTACCAGCCGTCCTCTTATGAGCTCGATAGTTTCTCTTGTTTGTTGGACCAGTTTAGGCCCTAAAATCTTCCGCTCTCCAACTTCTTCCCAACACAAGGGAGATCGACATCTTCGCCCGTATAAAGCTTCATATGGGGGCATTCCTATACTCGCATGGTAATTGTTGTTGTAGGAAAATTTGATCAACGGTAAGTGGTCATCCCAACTTCCCTTAAAATCGATGGGACACACTCTCAACATGTCCTCTATGGTCTGGATGGTTCTCTCGCTCCGTCCGTCTGATTGGGGGTGGTATGCAGTACTCATGTTTAACTTGGTCCCCACACAATCCTGAAAACTCCTCCAGAGCCTGGAGTTGAACCTTGGGTCTCTACCAGATACAATGCTCACAGGAACCCCATGCCTTACCACGATCCCTTTAGATATCTCATAAAATTTGACCATTCGAAATAATGGGTTTCGTAAACAAACTAATGACTTTTACATACGCTCGTCTATACCGTAAAGACGTAATATCAAGTCGAAATCTTCATTTAATAATTCGTACATATTTCTCATCCACCCATAAAATTACTATTCATCAAGGTTTCGAATATTCAGGAAAGTTAGGGTTAATGTAGTCTCCTCTCCTTAAAAGGATTCTATCTTACGAACCTAAGGATAATAGTTGCGGATACAATTCCAACCTTACCCTTTCCAACTCTCAGGTTGACACTTCAACCCTTTTGTTCTCTCACCTTGGTCTCACCAACGCTTTAATGTTGTCTCTCAACGCATACTCTCCTCGACCGGTATTCTTTATCGGTTGTTCTATGAATGAAAGTTTCTATCCCACTACTTATGCGTTCCTCTTCTACCTTGTTCATAGTATCTGTGTTGAGTCCTTGTATTGTTGGCCCGTGTACTTTGTGGTCGTGTTTTATAATCTGAGACAACGTCAATACGCACGGTATTCCTCATATTCCTTGGCTTGATTAGCACGCTTGTGTTGCCTCCCGTCAGCCATTACCACTTGCTATGGATACTGTATAGTCTTCGGTATACGTCGAACCAGTTCAGCTACTATATCCCTCGTTCATTGACTTCTTCGTAACGCAAGAAAAGCGAAACTTCTTCTTTCACAATATGCTTTACAAGAGACGTCCTTACGTTCTCATGGTGACGATCGTGATAACAACATTTATTTCATGGATAAGTTTTTATTCTCGACTGCCCCGTGAAATCTATGGCACGACACTAAATATAAATTCGATCGTCTGGATAATTCTTCTTCCCTGTCCGTCAGCCACAGATCAAATTAGTACATACGCTCAATCTCTTTGTTAAATATACTTGAAAGCACCTTCAATATTCGAAGTTTAACCTTAAGTCTCTATCTAACGTAATCACTGCAGAAGTTTTATATTGCACCACCATCTCTTCCGTATATAAATCGATAATCTTCTAAATGGAAAGTCTCTCGTAGGTAAATCACTTGGTCCAGCAATTATAAATCAACTGGGGCCATCTCTTGGCTCGGTCTTCGGCGAACTACTCATTAAATTCATTATAATTTTGTCCACATTCAAGATTTTCTACGGGCAGAATTTAATCCACTAGATCTCAATCATTTTGCTTTTGACATGTCGCGTTTGTACTTAGTAGCTTGCCAATACAATTCTTCATATCCGTTTGCCAAACATTCTCTTAATTCTTTGTACATCTTTGTCCTTCCCCATAATTTAGTCATTTTCCTCTAACATTATTCTTTATTGTATATACTCTATTTTCTTGGTTAATACTGACTGAATTCCAATTTTGAATAATCCCCTCTATAGGTATCGGCCACCACACTGGCCTTTCCTGGGAAATAACAAATTTCTCCATTATACTCCCTGTTCCCTTTCGTCACCTTCTCTTTCTTATGTTTAGTTCTAATATGAAGATATACTTATGGCACTTGTGGAAAAATTCCACAGTTTTCCCATAAGGTTAACGTCTCAGTTTTATGCGTGAACGCTATCATGACTAATCCCCGACTCACGGTTAGTATATCCTATCCCGTAACCTTTATGTTGTTTAGAAGTATAGGCTATCATCCATTTTCTACTGCATCAGCACACCTCTTAAACTCTCGAAAGACGCATCATCGTGACCCTCAAAGTCCTCTTTTTATCATCAAGTATAGCTAACAACGAGGTTGTTACTAATATCTCATTTCATTCCAAAACTTTGTTCATTAATCCATAAAGGCTTCTGACTCGCTAGTCCACTCAAATGGTACTACCATAATTTTATAACGTTTATATTAGGGTGACATGCCAACTTTGGCACAGTACTGAGGTCGATCTTGAGTTGGTGAAACCCGCCTTTCAACCTTATCCTTGAAAAAAACAACTACGCGTTTTAACTGGTCAACAATTCTTACATCTCCAGTTAGGGGTATCATTTCTCGATGGCATATGTAAGATGTCATACGCTCGTCCTCCTTCACGACTGGCGCCAATCAGCCCGAGGCCTGCATGCGGCTGCGATCCCCAATAAACTTGATCAGGTGATAATCTCGAAGGATCATTGGCATATATCCATGCATCCATTTGCCATTAAGGACCTGTTAAACTATATGTCTCTCTATATGCATCAATCCCTTTAAGCTAAGTAAAGCTTCACATTCTTGCCACGATATTTCTTCCTTTCTTGTCCATCTCACTTCCATGTTAGTTTCCTCTAAGGATATGTCTTACATCGCAATTGATTTGAATTTCTTGGATCAGGAAAAGGCTTGGTAACTCCAGAATTCATTAATATAACATCCTGACAACGGTTGGTAGGAGCGTACTCCCAACCACCTCATTATTTCTTATAACCTTCCTCACACTAATATTAAAGGTCCTTGTGGTATGCCCCGACATGTTATTCCTACTTTAAATAATTACTCGGCATAATACTCTGGCTGCACAATTACAACATTTGGTTTTCGATCTCATATTGGTGCAACGGTTCACAATTGTACCTCCCGTTCACCTTAGAGTAATCACTTTGAAAGGAATGGTTTCAAAATAACAAGGTCCAATAGATAATTTCAATAAGAATTCCACATTGGATGTTCCAAGAATGTTGATAGTTCCAAATACTAGGAGTCTCGATTTTTGGAGATGTAAGGATGGACAGAAGGAATACGACAAGGTTTATTCCTTCCCGTCCTGATAATTCTATAATATGATACCATAGAGAATGTTGCACAAGGGCAATGATTGTTGGATACAAAAGTCATAAAGACGGTCTTTATACAATTCTTACATCGGGTGGATACTTTTCCTCCTGAATAATAAGAGTAAACCTAAAGTCGCATTGATGAAGGTCAGCCAATAGAAAGCAATTCTACTCCATGATAATTAAAGAATGAAGTAGTTTGTCACTCAAGTAATCAATGGTTTCAAATGAATTCTCATTGTATGAAATAAAAGAATAAAATATTCAAGTGATATAAAGTATGATACGAAGATGGGTAAGAGTTCAAGTCGAGTGGGCGACCTCACTAGGTCTCAATCAAGTTCTTCATCGAACTTTCATCATCATGCTTTATCGTAGGCAAAACGCATGGCAGAATTGCTGGATAAATTAAATTGGGAGTTGGACCAGTGGAACAATAACTAGTCCTTTTCAAGAAACACTAGCGACTAGCTAGACAAAATTTGCTAGTTCACCGGTTTGAGACATCACCACCAGCTAGGACAATTAGCTAGGTGTTCTTCACAACATTACAATTTTGAGTAGTTAGAATAATCAACTAGTCATTCATATTGACATAACGACTAGCCAGTTTCAATTGGATAGAACGGAATTTCAACATCGTAGCCACTGAAGAAACTTTAGGCTTCTCGGACAACGAATGAAAATAAGAAGTTATTAGCTTTGAAAACGAAAACTATAAAATCTGAAGAGAATGTTCTAGGTATCGGAACAATCGATAACCTCTCATCAAATATTACTTATCCGTGAAACGGTCCACCCAAGGGTGCCTCCATACACATGTTTTATCAGATCCAACGATAGAATTAAATTCGGAATACCAATACCAAAATGATATCCTTACTATGATTTCAATGTACGATGTACAATATCATCTTGAATAGAAGAAAAGAATTCATGAGGGATGTCTGGACATTAGATCATCCATGTCCTCAGTAATTTGTTGAATATTTATGAGCTCAACTGGAGAGTGCAAGTATGAAAGAAGCAATCAAATATCGATATTCGTTAAGTAGTAGTCGTCGATTAATTAAGGAAATATTTGTTGAACATTCCTTGGATAATTGAAGGAAAGTGTAAATAGGCCTGAGCTGAACAAGATCATCATGAATTTTTGAATAGAATGTTCATGGGTCAAATAAAATTACTTCGGATAAGTCCTGCTTTAGGGAGAGTATATCACTGGTTGTTATTCCACAAATTTGAAGTAGAAAGCTAGAAGGATTACCTGATATAAACTAATCGAGGTAACATGGTTAATGAAAAGTTTAAAATGAAGTAGTGCACCAGCCGGTAGTTACCAAAATAAGTTAATAATCATTCGTGCATCTTATTATCGCCACTATGAGGGTAACTCCATCTCTTCGTCTTCGTAATACAAGACACCAACTAGTGTGTCTCTCAGTCATCATCTTAAAGTCATTTATCGAGTTGGGGTTTCACAAATATCTGTCATTTCCGTGCTTTATCTTGAAGACCAAACTTCACATCATTTCGGGGACACCTGCTAAGTCCATAGGGTCCTACTTCATGCCTTCCGACATGAATCACAAGTAGCCAGTTCCCCCTGGGAACAGATCAAAGAGATCTCTCAGGGATCTCAGTGCAGTCCATAGGTTCAGTGGCGGGTGTGTGTATGTGAACATATACAAAAAATATTGAGGTCTACAATACATATATACGTAGTCCCTGCTAACATCTCTATCAAAGGATCCCACTCTAGACCCGCTGGTCTTTTCTTTTGGTAGACTCTGAGATCACTGTATCGCTCATTTCAACCATATTCAACTTCTCTTGAGTCCCTTTGTTAATCCCACTTGTTTGTTCTCTAAGTTGAACTACCATGCTCTAGCGTCCGAATCATGCGTGGAATTATCTAGCACGCTCATCTTATGGTAACATTCTCGTATAACACATATAAAATTCGCCATCAAGGGTAATGAAATCCACAACGACATAGTGACCAACTTTCAGGTAAACCCGTTACTTATCGAAAATCGGATCTTATGGCCACAGTAAAAGACTTTCATTATTCCAAGTACTAAGTACCCTTAATTATGTAGGGAAGTCTAAACTCCTTGATTCTTAAAATGGCGCCTCCTAAACTGTGGAGGACTATGGGCCACAAAATTTATGCCAGCCTAGTCATCCGATCATATTGGCAATATCGCCCCTACCTCAGCTGTTTTTGAGATTTCGCTCTGCTTCCTATATCATTACCTATGATAGGTCATGTACGACTCTCAAACCTCTATTCATCATTCTGAAGGTCTCTAAGGATTCTAGTATAATACCTAGTATAATACCTCTTCCGGTAGTCAACACTCCAGTCCATTCTACTCACCGGTACCTCTTCCGGTAGTCCAATAATAAGTTTACTACGACATCTTATGTCATTCTCCTACTTAGACTTAACTCTCAACACTCTCGTTTCTGAGTACTGTAACTTATCGCTCTGATACCATTTCTGTGACGCCCCCAAAGCTGAGGTCAAAGATCCAGGTCGTCACATCATCATCCAACCATATCATACCTGTATTAACTTTACAACTCAACAATACATCAATCCAGACCTCAATCTTATACACAAACAAGTTAGAGCCTCAGAAACGATAATCAAAAGTGCCACTAAATATTACAATTCATTGTACAATCAGAGTTTTACGCAATTCCACTATACAACTACTCTTGAAGACAAGTCTTACTATTACAGTTGAAAACCTATCAGACTTACTCTGTAGTATTTATCAGGAACTAAATCATCTCCGGGGTAAATCTTCTACTCCTCTTCTGCTGTTGCGGAGTTAACCGACCAAATTCTTCTCTTTCTGAAAAGTTTTTATAAAGCAAGAATGAGCTACATAACGCTCAGCAAGTTCACCATTTTGAAAAAATAATAACGTGGTTTATTTCGAAAACATTCCCAACTATATATGGGTATATATCTCAAATTTAAAAACATAATTGGATAGTATATATGTCCGAGTTTGAATAAAACATCTATACTCACTAAGGAGCTTTAAGAATAACATATGAACCCTTTATAAGGTTCCTATTTCAATATATCACAAGTTTGAAAATATATACATATGAGTATATCATTTTCGGCAAAACACTCTACGGTTAACATACTGTACCGGGAATACATCTTTGCAAACCTCTTTCCTTCCATTATCTTGGAAGGTTTCTCATTCAAAAACATTTCATTCTTTGAAATAATTGCAAGAGTGCACTAACACGTGCAAATCTTTATAGAAATCTTGCAGTTCTATATACTGCACGATGTCAATATTTTTCTTATCAAAAGCCACACTATCGGCAACTTGGCACTTAGGCCCAAGAAGCAGTGTTTGAGTACTTTTCCAAAGTGGAGGATGGGACTGGAAGAAAACATAAAAACCTGACAGGGATTGACGATGATCAGTCGCCACATCCAAGTCCAATAATCCGCGGGTCTTCTCTACCGGTAGAAGGATAGAAACTACATCCGTAACTATCCCCGGGTGAAAACTACATCCGTAATCACCCTCGATGAGAACTACATCCGTAATCATTCTTCGGCAACACCTGGGCCGGAATAATAGTTGATGGACCGCCTGGCTCACGGCCGCTTACACATCCCGGGAATCGTTCGTCAACGATTCCCACACCTGCCAGAGTCCCTTTTTCTTTTTCTTTTAAAAACTTGATTTTGATTGAAAATTGAGTAATTGAGGTCGGACATCAGTCGACCGATGATTCTTGAAATCATACAAGAAGCAAACCTGACCGGGGGTTTTCGAAAATGTTTTGAGTTCGAAAGAGTTCGAGTTTGAAAGTATTAAAGGTATCTTGGATTAGCTTCGTCTTTAAAATAATGAACAATGATTAATAAATAATATTTTAAGATTTAATATTAATAAAATAATTATTCGATAAAATAAACTTTTAATCCAAGATAGGGTTTCGAGTATTTACGAAGATATAACAATAATTACTTGAGTATACGATACTCCCCGAATGACCCTTCGGGTTTTCGCAAACTAGTTACGATATAATAATATACCGCTCCCCGGTCAATAGTATATACGGACCGCTACGACATCTATTGCTAGAGTCGTTGTCCGAGGAAAACATTTCAATCTAAGTTCAAGGGGTACAAGATATGTACTTATACAATCTCAATTGCATCAATACTTCGATAAACATAGCATTTGATATGGTTGAAAACTACAAACACAACAGTGAAAGTCCTTGTATATGTATAAGTTTTGAAAAGTAAACTTGCCTTGGTTTGGTTGGGGTGGTCGAGCGTGCGGAGTGGAACGATCTATACATAAGAAATAACCGCTCGTTAGTACCTTAACAATATCTCTTTAATTACGGGGTTTTAGGGGTACGAAATTAACTTAACGACTTCGTCTTATGACACTCTAGCCCCGCTATAGGTTCATGTCATCACTCAATTACGCTCGTCACTTATTCGACTTAATTTAGTTACCATATCCGAGTCATAATCACTACCCCTAGAATTATACTCCACTTAACGACCTTTTCCTTTGCGCGAATTTTACTCTAGCATTTTTATAAAATTGAAAAATTCATATTTTAATCCAATTCTTTTTGGGTGGCCTTCACCACTGCATTTCCTAGCTTCTCAAATTTTTCCATGATCCCACATAAATTTTTAGGGGTTTAAACAAGGTTTACAAGGGGGTCACTTAGTGCAGTCCGGAATCCAGAAACACATTTTACTTCTCCGACCATAACTTAAAATCTATACATCACCTAGTCATGAACCTTACATTTACAGAAACTAAATTCAAATATCTTTCCAACAATATATGGTAGGACCTCAGAGGACAATATTTGGGGGTTCAAAACCATGTTACAAGACAGGTCAAGTTTCTGGAAAAATTCAGCATGCATGTTTCACTTAAATCAACCAATGTTCTTACTTCCACAACACAACCAACATCTAATTCACTTAGTTCATGCTTTATAACATTCATGGAGATACATAAACTAACCACAATCATCAAAATCACAATCACAACACTAAAACTCTAGATCCATATCATCCATCACTTGAACATCCAAGATTAACACATTATATACATGGATCTATCATTGAACATCATAAACATTACATGGCCAAAAGGGGTTATGATTTTTATACCTTCTTGAGTACCTAGGAGCCTTGGGTAAGCCTTAAAAAACTCAAGAACACCTTGAATGATCTCCTACAACCCTTATAATCCAAGATCTGAAAGAAAAACTAAACATGGTTACTATTCACAATATCTTTAACAATTAATATCTTGAAATATAATGGATGAAAGGGCTTGAAACTCTTAGTATACCTTTCTTAGATGATGGAGAGAGCCTAGGAATTATTCCTTGAATTATGAGTGAGGAGAAATTGAGGAAGGAAGAATTTTTTTCTTCCTTTTTAGTCTTGGCCGAGAGCTTCTCTTCCAAGGGGGGGGGAGAGCTTTTTGGTTTTTGATTTTTGTGTGGTTGAATGAATAATTGATTAGGTAGTGGTTGGGTGATACATATTGGTGTATGTATATGCATAGTACTAACCTAGGTATGGCCTCTTGTACTATTGTCTCCTCCTTGGAAAAAGAAATGCAACTAGTTACTATTACTCTTGCCATTTAGTTTAACTAGTTTGCTTCCTCCTAACTACTTGGTTGCATGGGACTTGCATGCAATACTACTCCTTGTATCATTATTCTTCCACCAATGCTTGTCACTTAAACTTTAATTCGTTTCGCATCTTAATTAATCTCTCGTAATAATATTTTGTCGCGTAGAGATTTCCCCTATAATTCCTTAAGTATAATTGTGTAAATTCCTCGAATATCCATAATTCCTCGTCATAATCCTTAATAACTCTTTTAATATTCTAATCATTCTCAAATCCTAAGTTTTATAAATCTTACTAACGATAAGACTCTTGCCCTCGACAATCTTCTCTTTTATCTTACATAGTGAATGGAACAACATAGTTTCTCAGACAATCAATTCCATTAAACAACAGGGATGACTAGAAAGGTTCCAAATTGACAATGGCACATGATAGTAAATAAAATAAAATATTACCAAAAATTAGGGTTACAGAAAACCTCATGTCAAACGAATAGTTTTTCAATTTTATAAAAATGTTCGAACATAAGTTAAGTGCGAAGAACCCCTTAAAAGAGCACTCGGTTATAACTTTCGAAGGTCACTTAGAAAACGATCAATAAACCTCGAGGTATAATCTCTTTTAGTAAGCGACCGACCTTAAAACTTATATGGCTTAAGTACCCACCAAGTGTAAGTAAAATGACATGCCTTAATAGCGAATCAATGTCGGGTCATAACGGTGTTAATAAGAGTTACACTAGAGAGTGTATAACGAGATAACTTGAAAACGTGTTTCGACCTAAGTTAAGTATATACTTAGCCTTTTTAAAAGCGTTAAGTAATTAATCTCGAATGCTTTGATTGCTTTTAGATCACCGAGTAGACCCAGGACACGCTACCCCTACTCGGCTACCAGGTAAGTTTCCAATACCTTGGAACTGTTGTTGTGATAATATATATGATTTGATTTTGCTATACATCTGCCATAGCATGCATGCCTACTTGCAAATTATACTGTGATACTTGTTCCATGATTTGTTATTGGCTCGTAAGATAGATACGAGATATATCAGTTATGAGCCGAGTATTGCTAAGACCCTTAATGAAGGGCATATGAACCTCATTCTTCAAATATAGACCGGAGTCGGTATTTTGAAATATTTAGATAGTCGTGGAAACCCGGAGGGATTCCAATGACAGATTATTATTATTTTGAGGATTGTTATTCGATTATAAATATTTTTGAGGAATGTTATTTGAGTATTACCTCAGTTGAGGAATATTAAATAAATATTATTCCGAATATTCAGTTGATCATTATTTATTTAATGAATATTATTTCGAATATGTTATTACTTCCTCATCATTCGAGGTGTAAGGTGGTTGGAACAAGTTGATATCCATTAACAAGAAATAGCTTGGGAAATATCGGTGAATTTTCCTTTCCAACTAGATACGACTACTTTGTGGAGTCATATCAACAAGTATTATACTTTGGGAAAGGAGAACGAACTTTACGTTTCAGAGTCATGGATTCTATTCTAACTAGGAGTTGTGTAAGAGGCCGAGTAGCGCCGGTCCATCCCATTGGCCCAACCGTTGGTCGGGGAGATCTAACAGGGCGGTAGACAAGTAAATCCGTCAGTTCTTCCTTCTACCGGTAGTAAAAATAATTTGAGCTGTACAATCTGCGACTGATCATCGTAAGGATTGGAATTGCGGGCGCGGTGAATACTCCAGCATTAGTTCATCATCCAAATTTATTTATTGTCTGTAACATGAAGTATCACTCTTGTTGACAGGGTTTGAGAATTGTTCAAAACTGAAATTACCTTTGCTTACCTTGCAACTTCATCGTTTACCTTATACTGGTACTATGTTCGTTAATGCATGGCATATGGTTTCATAGATATTTGAATTGTTATATATATATATATATATATATATATATATATATTGTTCTTCACATATATATTACTTTTGGTGGGATATTGCTCACCCTTGCTTTATTTATTATATCACAACAATAGCTAGGCTCGATGGCCCGCGTAAGGCGCACTCGGTGCAAGAAGGTGGCTCCAGCCGGAGGACTACCCGCTGATATCATCGCTGCCATTGCTGAGGTAGCCTAGACCGGCAGCTTTTGTTTTAGACTTAATTATATGTATAACTAATGTTAATCAAACGGCAGAAACTTTTAAATTATGGTGAATCATTTTGGGTATTGTAATAACTTATCACTTGTGGATCCTGTAAATTCGAGACTTATATCAAGTTCATCTCTGAGACTATAATTGGTTGTGTGTGTAATGTGATATTATTGCGAGGTCATAGCATGCTGTTTATTTATTGTGTTGCAAGTCAAGTATCATTGATGGAATTAAGACCGTAGCAACCAGATCCCTGACCCCGGATCTGGGGGTGTTACAAAATCCAATGTCTTTAGGATACCAAAGGCCTAAATTTGGAGTGCCTTTCAAGTATCTAAAGATTCTCTTAATAGCAATCAAGTGTGACTCTTTTGGATTAGCTTGAAACCTTGCACAGAGACATGTAGCAAACATTATGTCTGGTCTGCTAGCAGTTAGATATAGCAGTGATCCAACCATGCCTCTATAAGTACTGGAGTCCACTTTCTTTCCTTTACCATATAGATCCAGTTTGGTTGTAGTAGAGATAGGTGTCTTGGCAGGTGATGCATCTTCCAAGTTGAACTTCTTGAGCAGTTCCTTGACATATTTTGCTTGACAAATGAAAATGCCATCACACTTTTGGTAAATCTGCAGACCAAGAAAGAATGATAGTTCTCCCATCATACTCATCTCATATTTGTTCCTCATAAGAGATGAAAACTTCTCACACAACTTTTCATTTGTAGAACCAAAGATTGTGTCATCAACATAGATCTGTACCAGAATGATGTCTTTGCCATGATGTTTGTAGAATAGTGTTTTATCCGCAACACCTCTTATAAATTCATTCTCCAACAGAAAGGTAGAGAGTGTATCATACCAAGCTCTAGGGGCTTGCTTCAAACCATAAAGTGCCTTGAACAGCTTGTAGACAAAATCATACAACTCAGAATCTTCAAATCCAGGTGGCTGTTCAACATACACTTCCTCATCTAGCTCTCCATTAAGAAAGGCACTTTTGACATCCATTTGAAATACCTTGAAGTTGCAGTGTGCAGCATAGGCCAAAAATATTCTGATAGCTTCAAGTCTGGCAACAGGTGCAAATGTCTCATCATAATCTATTCCCTTCTGTTGACAGTATCCTTTGGCCACTAGCCTTGCTTTGTTTCTTGTCACATTTCCACTTTCATCCAACTTGTTTCTGAAGACCCATTTTGTGTCAACAACTGATTTCCCTTTAGGTCTTGGTACTAGTTTCCACACATT
The DNA here is from genome assembly GCA_036435485.1 of Saposhnikovia divaricata. Classification (NCBI taxonomy): domain Eukaryota; kingdom Viridiplantae; phylum Streptophyta; class Magnoliopsida; order Apiales; family Apiaceae; genus Saposhnikovia; species Saposhnikovia divaricata. The sequence goes on from JAZHRN010000131.1 coordinate 23,848,436, forward strand.
GTTTCTTTCAAATTGGTTGAGCTCCCCTTGCATAGCTATTACCCAATCAAAATCCAACAATGCTTCATCAATTGTCTTTGGCTCAATTTGTGATAGAAAACAGGAGAGCATGCTGTCGGGAGAGACATTTCTTCTAGTCCTTACTCCAGTGGAAGGATTTCTAATGATTAAATCAGAGGTATGATCCTTGTTCCATTTAGTGGATCTGGGCAAGCTTCTATTTTGTTCTGCTTGATCAGTTCCTTCTTGAGGAATTGATTCTTCCATATTGTTATCTTCTCCATGTTCTTCAAGATCTCCAGAGTCACCATCAGCTTCATGATTAGATGTAATTGCTTGTGACAGAGCTGGAGCTTGATTAACGTTATTTGTGTTGGCAGCATCTCCTCCAAACTCAAGAGTTTGAGTACAGGATGGTTCTTCAGTAACAATTTCTTCTTCTTCCACGTATCCTTGATTCTCAAATCTCAGAGGCTACATCTGACCATCTTCTTGCAGTCCAGGAAACTTGGTTTCATCAAATGTGACATTCACACTTTCTTCAAAGACTTTGTGTTCTGTGACATAGACTCTATAGGCAGTCCTTTCTAATCCACATCCCATAAAAATTCCTTCATGTGCTTTAGCATCAAACTTTCCTTTTCTTTCATAGTTGTCTATCATTATGAAACACTTGCTTCCAAATACATGAAAGTGTTTGACAGTAGGTTTCTTTCCAGTCAATAGATAGTAAGGAGTGTTCCCATGAGTCTTGTTGCTTAAGGTTCTGTTCTGTGTGTAACAAGCTGTGTTGATAACTTCTACCCAGAAATATGTTGGTAATTTTGCATCATTCAACAAGTTCTTGCAGCTTCAATGAGAGTTCTGTTCTTCCTTTCTACTACACCATTTTGTGTCCTAGCAGCAGAGAATTGTTGAACAATTCCTTCATCTTTGCAGAAGTTTCCAAGAGTAGCATTTCTGAACTCAGTTCCATTGTCACTCCTTAGAATTTGAACTTTTACATTAGGAGTTCTATCAGGAACCCTGATGTGATCAATGATCTCCTGAGCATGTTCATCCTTTGATTCTAGGAACTTTACCCAGGTGTACCTAGAATAGTCATCTACAATGACTAAGGCATATCTCTTTCTTGCTAATGATTGCACATTAACTGGTCCAAAGAGATCCATATGAATCAGTTTGAGTGATTCAGTGTTGGTGTTTAGCACAGATCTTTTCAATTTTCCCATTTGACAGTCCTCACACAATCCTTCTTGACAGAATTCTTGTTGAGGTAGTCCTCTCACCAGCTCCTTCTTCATTAGAATATTCATGGTCTTGAAGTTGAGGTGGGAGAGCTTCTTGTGCCAAAGCATGCTATCACCAATTGTTGCCTTACTGTAGAAACAGTAAACCTTGTCTTTCTTAGCAGAGTTTAAATCTGCCACGAACAAGTTTCCTTTCCTAACTCCTTTCAGAGAAAGGCTTCCATCCTTCTTGTGATAGATATTGCAGACCATCATATCAAAATCAACCTTAAATCCTCTGTCACTGAATTGGTTGACACTGAGCAGGTTGTGCTTCAATCCATCCACAAGAGCAATATCTTCAATGACAACATTTCCAATTTTCAAAAACAGCCATATCCCACAGTGTAACCTTTGCTGTTGTCTCCAAAAGTTATGACTGGACCAGCTTTCTCAACATAGTGTGATAGCAGGGCTTTATCACCTGTCATGTGCCTAGAGCGTCCACTATCGATGATCCACATGACTTGTTTCTTTTTCTTGCCCTACAAAATAGATGATATTTAATTTACATCTGGTACCCAATCCTTGTTGGGTTCTGCAGTTACAGCATCACATTTTATATCATTGTTTATCACATTCGAATCAACACTTGAAACATCCTGTTTGACTTCTTTTGGTACCCACTCAGTTTTAGAATAAGACTTGGTCTTTTTCTCAGTGGAAGCTGCCTTTTTACCATCATTGGCAGGCTCAGAAGTCTCAACAGTTTGCATATAGGAGCATGGTTCAGTAGATAGAATAGGCAGATTAAAACATGTACTCATGGCAGTGATTTTGCATGGCATGCAGTCAATGTTACTACAAACATTCATAGTTCTTTGCATAATAGGGGTTCTGTGTAAGTTACCTTTAACCTTGGTTTAATTAACCTTGTTCTCATTTGGTTTCGTACAAACATGTGTTAAGTGTTGAGAGGATCCACAATTATTGCAAAGCTTCCTAGGGGCATTCTTTACATAAGCATAGCCATTTTTCTTTGTTAACTCGGATAACTTTTAGAAGGGGGGGTTGAATACAAGTTAAGTAATCGTGTCTGATTTTTGCTTAATTAGATAAACAAGAAAAAATGAATGAATCAACCTTGTTTGTATTAAATAAGATCAAATACAAACTCTACCAAAGGTGTACAATACCTTTAGCAGCTGTTCTCAATACAAATTTCTCTGTTTGTTTCGAACTCTCGAATACAAACCTTATACTAAGCTCACATTCACGAACCCTTTTTACAATGATATATAGAGAGTATTTATAATGCTACCTATCAACTAATAACAGAAAGTTATGATCTATACGTGATAATGTTCTGCCGTCCAGTTGATAGTTTCCATCAATAGTAAACTCTTTCCTTCATGATATCTTCTTGCTTGTTCTTTAAAACAAAGATCATGTTTTATAGCACTTTCCAGTTTCTATAGCATCCGTAATGACATCATCAGTAGTATGACTGATATCACGATTTCACCTTGCATCAGGACTTGACATCCATCAGTATCTGTCTTGTCGTATCAGGATCTGCTCACAGTTCCTGAAATGTAGTCCTTGACACACTGTTCCTGACTTAACTCTACAGTTTATTATCTAACAAATATATCCTATACAAAGTGCTAAATCATTTATAAGATCAGGATATACAAGAAGTATGAGAAAATTCTATTATTAACATCATAACTCATGAATTATTCCTAACAATCTCCCCCTATTTATGCTTTAATATCTGAAGCATAAATCTAAGTTGTAGAAGTCAAAACATATAACAATACAACCAAAATAGAATTTATGAATTTAAAATCATGAAGTTAAGTACCTCCTTCTTCAGATGTAGACATAGTATCTAGTAGTTGGAAGAAAGAATTCAACTATTTTGATGCTTCTTTTCCTTTACCACTTCCCTATTGAGATTCACCTCTGTCACCCTCAGTTCTTCCTTTATCTACCCCAGTCTGTTGTTGTTGTCTCTGAATTGTCTTTATCTCCCCCTTTTTGACATCAGCAACATTAATTCCAAGAGATTCAGTAACAGGATAAAAGAGATTCATTAGAACTGCTTGATTTTCCATAATAGTGACTTGGTTATCTTCAAGTATTTGAAGTCTTGATTGAATAGCAATTTGAGAATTCTGAATATCTTTTATAACATCAGAATTAACTTCAATGTTGGAAGTGCTTGTTGTATGTTCAGACTCAGATGCCGAAAGAACTTTATCATCAATTTTTGTAGAAGAAGTTGCCTGTGTAGCATGATCTACTGAAGTAGAATGATATTCAAGTAATAATACTTGAGTAGAATTACAAACATCTTCACCTTTCTGATCTGGAGCTGAAATATGATCATCCTGTCCTTCACCAGTATCCTGTGTACTAACATCTACAAATCCTGACTCCTCTTGAGAGTGATCAGATACAATTGATGTCTCAATTCTAGCTGATATTTGAAGTACATACAAAGGAATACTAGGATCATTAAGAAGTTCTTCTGGTACATGTGAAGTAAGAGATTGTCTTAGCCTTTCACCTCTACTGTTGTGATTCCTGCAAGCCTTTCTTTTTGCTTCTGAGCTTTAAATTCTGGCTTTGCATTGTACTTTGCTAAGTAATTCTTCTCATACATTTTGATAAAAGAATAAGTACCAACATCCATACCAAGATTATCAGACCAAGATTCAGGAAAAACCTGATCTTAGAAATCAAACGATGCTGGTTTCCTAATTTTCTCTCCCTCACTATGGAGTTGATCATCCATACCCTCATTCTCACTTTGACTATCTAAAGTCAACAATCTTTCTACCTCTCCTTTTGCCTGGTCAGGAGCCATCCTCTCTATTTGTGGATCTATGTCCATCTTTCAAGTGTATCACTCAAATTTGGATAAGTGCTCTCATGACCTACAGAAAAATAGGGGTTAGAAGAAGTTTTTATACCTGAACTTACATGGAGAGAGGGTTCCTTATCTGGCAAGGGGCTTCAGGTTTTCTCCATGGAGTGAGCTACCATAGTCTCTGAACCCTCACAATCATCTACTGTCTTTCCAGAGACTAAGGCTCCAGTATACCACTTTCAGGTTCTACACTAGACTTTAATGCCTTCAGTAATACTTCATTAGACATTACAGTTTGTGTGTTACCGTATTCAAGTGTTGTTTGCTGAGACACACCCTCAAGATTAATATACTCTGAATGAACAAAATTTGTTTGATCTTCAGGAAATCAATTAAAGTCATTCCTCCCATATCATAGGGTATCTCACTTGCAGTTTCAGTCATCACAGAAGACCTTTCAGCATCAGCTATCACAGTTCCTGAGTCATCCAACCTCTGACTAGATGGTTCTTGTGTTGCAGTGACTGTGATCTGATCTATCCTACTATTCACCACTGGTGCAATAGTATCTCCTGTTGATTGCATTCCAATATCTACTACCTCCTTTTGTTCACCTTTGGCTGGAGCATCTTCAACAATGAAATCTTTGTGAAACAAATATGTATGAAGTGATTGAAGTGCACCATTCTTAGAAAGTCCAAATGACTTGCATAATTCCTTTCTAACAAATACATAAAAATGCATCTTCATTAAGTCAAGCCTTTGATGTAGAAGTCCATATTCTTCAGAAAATGAAAGTCTTGGAACTCTTTCAACCAGAAATTGTAGAACATGCCTGGAAAGCTTTACTTTTACAGAAATAACCTTCATAACCAGTCTGTATGTCAATGTTGTTTCCCATGAAGAATCAATATCAAGATCTCTCTTGTCAATTGCTGACGTGAATACAGCTTTATTTGTAGAGACCTGCATAATGTTAGTTGGACTAGACTCTGTGTGTGTAGGTGACAAATGAATCTTTCTCCTTGTTCTCCTGGTATAGTGAGCAACAGATTTATCTTGAGAAGACTCAAGAGGTGTAGACACAGAAGTGATCTTAGGATGAGATCATTTTTCAATAGACAAAGTCTTTTGAGAGACAGTATCCAGTAACTGTTTTCCCTTTTTAAGTACTACAGCCTTTTGGGAGACTGCAGCCTGGCTGTGACTAGGTGCTTCATCTCTTTGTCCTAGCTTAGAAAGTTGAATTGCAGCCTTCACTTCTGCTCTCTCAGCAAGAGATATATTATCATCATCTTCACTAGAACTACTACTTGAAACAACAAATCTTCTCTTCTTTACAATTGATGTCTTTTGAGAAACACCAGAGGTTGGTTTCTTTGAAACAATAGGCTGTGGATTAAAATTTGGTTCTTGAATTGTTTCAGAGACTATAATGTTTTGGATTACTTGGGTAGACACAGGGGGTTCTCCACTAAATGAGATTCCCGAGTCATTTCACCACAGAAGAAAGAAGAAATATAGATAGTAGGAAGATGAGTTCTTAGAAGTACCTGAACATGTTGTGGATAGTGTATTGCAGGTATTTCATCTAGATTCTTTTCACTGTCCTTCTTTGTAATGTAAGAGAAAATTCTCTTTTGCTGTACATAAGAAGAAACACAGTGTTCTCTACCAAATCTAGCTTCAACATCAGAAATAAAATGGTTAATAAACAATTGCATGAATCTGTGATAATAAACCATTTTCCTATCTTGATCTCTTTACCCAAGTTTGATACACATCTGACTTAAGATAATGTGACCAATGTTAATTACTCTATTATAAAGCAAACTATATGCAATGTGAGATGTAACAGCAGTAATTTGTTGAAAAGAACTACATTTACCAGTAAAACATTTAGCAAGTTGGTCAAAGAAGAAAGACCATTCTTTCCTAAGAAAGGATCTATTTAACTGGCTCATGTTATCAAGAGGTCCATTATAACCTAAATCAGATAACATAGTTCTAACATTATCATTAGATGGTACATTCTCAAAATTCATACTAACAGGTAAGTGCAGTACTGAATTAACAACAGATTCAGAAATATCAAATGAGTCTTGTCCTAAGTGTAGAACAATATTACCTGATTGACCCTGAACAGAGTCAATTACCTCAGCATTCTCCCAACCTTGTGAAACAGCAGCTTGATTAATCTGTGGAGATGCTGTCAAGACATAACTTAATGGTACTTTTGCCATAAAGTCCATCATTGGGTGAAAATCAGTTGACACCCCTTCCTTGTTGGTGATAGCTGCAACATGATTGTTTATCATAAAATCAAAGTCACCAAACTTGAAAGCTACTGATTTGGGTAGTCTTCTTTGAGTTGCCATTATGATCTGTAGAGAACTTGAGAAATCTTGAAATTGATTAGTGATTTTGAGAACTCGAGAATGTTTTTTGCTTTAGAAAATATGAATTTAGAGAAAGTAATAAACAATTAGAGTTTCAAAACAAGTATATTTCAAAAATTCTTCAGACCCTCTATCCCACGTTGACATGTAGGTCGACAGGTGTTAGAAGCTGAAAAATACAGTTACCCACGATTTTTGGAAAATAAAATCCAAAATTGATTTCAATTAAATAAATCAGGGTATAATCAAGATAAAAATCAATACTGATCAGCTTCCTTCTCCTGATGTGATCTTCTCATCAAGATAATCACAAATTTCAATGTGATTTCTAAATAGCAATAATCACAAATCCTGATATGATCACACTTGTAATTCCTGATCAATATCATCCCGATTCCAGAGACTAAATGGAGTTCCACGTGTCATTTTATTTTATCTGAAAAAGAAATAAACAATAATCTAAACAAAATCAATTGGTTAGATACATTTAACATTTCTAGAAAATACAAGAAATACAGTCACGCGCAATAATAATGATTGATTGCATTGATAATCTCCAAGCGACTGTTCAGCTTCTCACGTCTTTCTATAAAATCAACTGATGTCTTATGCCATTCTTCACTCCAAAAACCTTCCAATCTTTTCTCTGTAAACCACTCCTTTCCTAATGGATTTCAGCCCAAATATTCATATGAACCCTAACTTTTGATTCATTTCCTCTGAGGAGTTCTATGCTCTTGACGATCAGGAGCACCTGGACTATCTCTTAGAAGAGATGACTTTTCTCATCGAGTTAGACATGGTTGATATCAACCCAAATGATGTCTTAAAACTCCTCTAAAACATCTACTAGTTGAACAAAATCCTCCTCTAATCTCTTCACACCTTGAGGATGAAGAATTTGGTGAAGAGTCTGGGATTGATCTTGATGGAGATGCTATTCATTTATCCATCAGTCCTCAATAAACATGGGGTTGTACCAGCTGCTCTCGTTCAAGTCATCCTGAGAAGAAATTCAAGAGCAGATGGGACTGTTCAAATCCCCAAATGGATTTTGGCATGCTCCTCATCTTGTATCTTAGATGCATGAAAGAAGCAAGATCCAATAGCCATAACATTAGACAAGAATAGGATTATCAGTAGAAGTTAGACAAAAGAAGTTTGTATTTCATTTCCATGTATGTAATGCTTTTGATTAATGAAAATACAAGTTTTCTTGTTATCTACTTGTCTATTGTTTGTTTATTAGAATGATAAAGTATAAATTATCAGTATGCATGTGTTAAAACTTGCTAGCATAGACTTAACAAAACTCAGATTTAGACCACTGAATAAAATGAACTTCAGAATTTGAAACATTAAGTCACAGACTAAACAATTTTCACAATCCTGATACTGACACAGAAATCCTGATGACGTCAGTATCCTGATAGCAATCCTGATCCTGATGATTATTACCAAGTCTATCATACTATAATTTATCAAAGTAAAATGTTACAGCTTAAGCATTTAGCTATCAAATATAGATCCTGACAAAGATATCAAGTCTATAAGCTGAAACAACATACCTTGCTACTTATTCAGATCTTAAAGATCTAGAAATTTAACAATCCTAACTCACTAACCAATCTAATGAATGTAGCCTCATCAAGTGGTTTAGTTAGAATATTTGCAAGCTGTTTGTCAGTAGGAACAAAATGAAGTTCCACAGTACCATTCTCAATATGTTCTCCAATAAAATGATACCTGACATCAATGTGCTTAGTCCTTGAATGTTGAACTAGATTTTCAGCAATTTTGATAGCACTAGTATTATCACAAAACATAGGAATATTACTAAGTGTCATACCATAATCCATCAACTGATTTATTATCCAAAAGAGCTGTGCACAACAACTGCCTGCTGCAATGTACTCAGCTTCTGCAGTTAAGGTTGAAACTGATTATTGCTTCTTGCTTGCCCAAGAAATCAATCTGTTTCCCAAGAATTGACATGTACCTGTAGTGCTTTTCCTGTCTATTTTACACCATGCATAATCAGAGTCTGAATAGTCAATTAGGGAGAAATCAGATTCTCTAGGATACCACAAACCAAGATTTGGTGTTCCATTGAGATATCTAAAAAATCTCTTCACATCAATTAAATGAGATTCCTTTGGATCACTTTGGAATCTAGCATATAAACAGGTAGAAAACATTATATCTGGTCTACTTGCAGTTAAGTATAACAATGAACCTATCATGCCTCTATAGCCAGTGTTATCAACAATCTTTCCCTTAGGATCAGAGTCTAGCTTAGTGGTTGTTGCCATGGGTGTTTTGCAACTGAACAATCTTGAAAGTCAAACCTTTTTAAAAGATCTTTGATATAATTGACTGATTAATGAAAATACCAGTCTCAGTCTGTTTGACCTGCAAGCCTAAAAAGTAATTTTGTTCACCCATCATGCTCATCTGATACTTAGACTGCTTAAGCTTGCTGAACTTAGCACATAACTTTTCATTAGTAGAACTAAATATGATGTCATCAACATAAACTTGAACTAAAAGCAATTCACCTTTAATCTTTCTAAAGAATAGAGTTTTGTCAATTGTACCTCTTGTGAAACCATTTTTAAGAAGAAATTTAGACAAAGTTTTAGACCATGCTCTTGGTGCCTGCTTTAGTCCATAGAGTGCCTTGTCAAGTTTGTAGACATGATTTGGAAACTTTGGATCAACAAAACCAGGCGATTGCTCCACATATACTTTGTCATGAAGTTTGCCATTTAGAAAAGCACTCTTTACATCCATCTGGTATACATTGAACTTTGAATGAGCTGCAAATGCAAGAAACATCCTGATTGCTTCCAATCTTGCTATGGGTGCAAAGGTTTCATCATAATCAATGCCTTCTTCCTGAGAGTAACCTTTGGCCACCAATCTTGCTTTGTTTCTTACAATCATACCAGATTCATCTAGCTTGTTTCTGAAAACCCATTTCTTCCCAACAATAGATCCATCTTTAGGTCTTGGTACCAGTTTCCCGACTTTGTTCCTCTCAAACTCATTTAATTCTTCCTGCATTGCAATTACCCAATCAGGATCCTGTAAGGCTTCTTCAACCTTTTTAGGTTCATTCTTTGAGAGAAAACAACTGTACAAGCATTCATTTTGAACTGATCTTCTAGTTCGAACACCACTATTTGGATCACCAATAATCAAATCTTCAGTATGATCCTTTGTCTATCTACTAACAGGTGGTAGATTACTCCTGCTAGATTCTCCCCCTAAGGTAGTGGTAACTCTTGTAGAAGAACTTTTTCTGCCTTCAAAAGCTCCCCCTTGATCAGTAGAATCAGTAGACTCCATACTGCTGCTAGTTTCTGATCTTCCTTAACTAGTCTCTGAAGGATTAGTTCCTGATGGAGTAGACTCTGAATGACTAGTCTTGTCCTGATGAGCACTGTGTTCTCCTCGATTAACTTGCTCCCCCTCAATAGTAGCATTCCTTTGAGAAGCAATAGAGATTTCAATTTGAGAACTTTCATCATCACTGGAGAGTGTCTCGGAATCCTTAAGATTTTCAAATTCCAAATTGTCATGGCTTTCATCAGTTTGCAAAATTCCAAACTTCTTGTCATCAAATGCAACATGAATTGATTCCATAACAATGTGAGTTCTGAGATTGTATACTTTGAAGGCCTTTGATGCAGAATATCCTAGAAAGATTGCTTCATCCGATTTAGCTTCAAAATTTCCAAGTTGTTCTGGATGAACTTTCAGGACATAACATTTGCATCCAAAGATGTGAAAATATTTCACACCTGGTTTCTTTCCTTTGATCATCTCATAAGGAGTCTTACCATGACTATTTATCAAGGTACAATTTTGAGTAAAACATGCAGTGTTAATAGCTTCTGCCCAGAAATAGGTTGGAAGCTTTGCATCGGCAAGCATGGTTCTAGCTGCCTCTGTGAGAGTTCTGTTCTTTCTTTCTACTACACCATTCTGCTGAGGTGTTCCAGGTGCAGAAAACTATTGAGCGATTCCATTGTCTGCACAATACTCCTCCATTGTAGAATTCTTGAATTCCGTTCTGTTGTCACTCCTAAGTACTTTGACTTTATATGTGACGCCCCCAGATCCGGGGTCGGAGATCTAGGCGCTCACAGTCCATTTTCCATTAATAACATACCTGTTCTTGCACATAATATATAAAACAGCCATCGACCCCACAATAAACTCACACCGCACACACACACACAGGTTAGAGTCTCAGAAACGTCACACAATTGATTAATCAAAAGTAAAAGTTTCATTGTTATTACAGACCGAATTAAATAGCATTTATGCTACCAGCGACACTTCGATAATAAGCGAAGTTGGCGGCTTAAAAGTTTGTTACGGTACACTGCTTTGCACAGGTCATACTTATAAATAAAACGAACTAACAAAAGTTGCCAACGAATTCGGCTAATGGGGCCTACCAGTGGAATCTCCACTGCTGCGTCGGGTCTAGTCACCTGCTTTCGGGCAGTCTGTCTGGGTCTTGCCATTTCGCTTAGCTGTTGTGTTTGTAAATTTGAAACAAGCAAGAGTGAGCAACTATAGCTCAGCAAGAAATATATGTATAAGGTAAGAAACATAACATTTCATATGTTTAGCAGTCATTAAACTCGTTTGTATCAATCAGTTATAAAATCACTTGTCATTGTTGATAAATTTCGAAGGTGCACCAATATGTGCCCTTGTTTTCAAAATAAACTTGTAGTTCTAGATACTGCATAAAGTCAACATCTTTCTCATCAAAATAGAACACTATCAGCAACTTGGCACATAAGCCTAAGAAGCAGTGTCAGAGCATTTTCCAAGATGGAGGAATGGGACTTAAAGAAAACATAAAACCTGACAGGGATTGACGATGATCAGTCGCCACATCCAAGTCCAATAATCCGCAGGTCTTCTCTACCGGTAGAAGTATAGAAACTACATCCGTAACTATCCTCGGGTGAAAACTACATCTGTAATCACCCTCGATGAAAACTACATCTGTAATCATCCTTCGGCAACACCTGGGCCGGAATAATAATTGATGGACCGCCTGGCTCACGGCCGCTTACACATCCCGAGAATCGTTTGTCAACGGTTCCCACACCTGCCAGAGTCCCTTTTTCTTTTTCTTTTAAAAACTTGGTTTTGATTGAAAACTGAGTAATTGAGGTCCGACATCAGTCGACCGATGATTCTTGAAATCACACAAGAAGCAAACCTGACCGGGGGTTTTCGAAAATGTTCTGAGTTCGAAAGAGTTCGAGTTTGAAAGCATTAAAGGTATCTTGGATTAGCTTTGTCTTTAAAATAATGAACAATAATTAATAAATGATATTTTAAGATTTAATATTAATAATTAATTAAATAATTATTTAATTAAATAAGCTTTTAATCCAAGATAGGTATTTTGAGTATTTACGAAGATATAAAAATAATTACTTGAGTATACGATACTCCCCGAATGACCCTTCGAGTTTTCTTAATTTAATTACTATATAATAATATACCGCTCCCCGTTCAATAGTATATACGGACCGCTACGACCTCTATTGCTAGAGTCGTTGTCCGAAGAAAACATTTCATTCTAAGTTCAAGGGGTGCAAACATATATGTACTTATACATCTCAATTTCATCGATACTTCGATAAACATAAACATTTGATATGATTGAAACTTACAAACACAACAGTGAAAGTCCTTGTATATGTAAGTTTTGAAAAGTAAACTTGCCTTGGTGTGGTTGGGGTGGTCGAGCGTGCGGAGTGGAATGATCTATACTTAAGCAATAACCGTTCGTTAGTACCTTAACAATATCTCTTTAATTGCGGGGTTTTAGGGGGTACAAAAATTAACTTAATGACTTCATCTTATGACATTCTAGCCCCACTATAGGTTCATGTCACCACTCGATTAAGCTCGTCACTTATTCGACTCAATTTGGTTACCACATCCGAATCATATCCATTACCCCTTAAATCACACTCCCTTAACGACTTTTTCCCTTGCGCGAATTTTACTCTATCATTTTTATAAAATTTAAAAATATATATTTTAATCCAATTCTTTTTGGGTAACCTTCACCACTGCATTTACTAGCTTCTCTAATTTTTCCATGATCCTACATAAATTTTTAGGGGTTTAAACAAGGTTCACAAGGGGACCATTTAGTGCAGTCCGAAATCCAGAAACACATTCCACTTCTCCGGCCATAACTAAAAATCTATACATCACCTAGTCATGAACCTTATATTTCTGGAAACTACATTCAAATACCTTTCCAACAATATATATTAGGACCTTAGGGGACAAGATTTGGGGGTTCAAAACCATCTTACAATATAGTTCAAATTCCTGGGAAAAACTCAGCATGCTTGTTTCACTAAATCAACCAAGATTCTTACATCCACATCACAACCGACATCTAAGTCACCAAGTTCATACTTTATAACATTCATGGAGATATATACACTAACCACAAGCATAAAAATCACAACCACAACACTTAAACTCAAGATCTATATCATCCATCACTTATATATCCAAGATTAACACAAATACACATTGATCTATCATTAAACATCTCAAACACTACATGGCCAAGAGGGGTTAGGGTTTTTATACCTTCTTGAGTATCTAGGAGCCTTGGGTATGCCTTACAAATCTCAAGAACACCTTGAATGAGCTCCTACACTCCTTATAATCCAAGATCTAAAAGAAAACTTAACATTGTTACTATTCACCAAAACTTTAACAATTAATATCTTGAAAATTAATGGATGAAAAGGCTTGGAATTCTTATTATACCTTCCTTATATGATGTAGAGTGCCTAGGAATTTTGCCTTGAATTATGAATGAAGAGAAATGGAAGAAAGAAAAATTTTTCTTCCTTGTTCTTGTCTTGGCGGAGAGCTTTTTGCTTGGGGGAGGGGGGGAGAGCTTTTGTGTTATGATTTTTGTGTTGGTGGTTAAAGTGAAAAGGTGTTGGGTGATATATGTATTAGTGTATAGATATGTAATACATGGTACAAGTCTAGGTATAGGCCACCATGCCCTCTTGTCTCCTTGGAAAAAGAAATGCCAACTAGTTACTATTCCTCTTGTCCACTTGGTATTACTAGTTTGTTTCCTAACTACTTAGTTGCATGGGACTTGCATGCAATATCACTCCTTGTATCATTATTCTTCCACCAATGCTTGTCACTTAATCTTTAATTCGTATCGTATCTTAATTAATCTCTCGTAATAATATTTTGTCGCGTAGAGATTTCCCTAGTAATTCCTTAAGTACTTAATTGTGTAAATTCCTCGAATATCCATAACTCCTCGTCATAATTCCTAATAAATCTTTTAATACTCTAATCATTCTCAAATCCCAAGTTTTATAAATCTTACTAACAATGAGATTCTTTCCTTCAACAATCTTCCCTTTATCTTTCATAGTGAATGTAACAACATAGTTTCTCAGACAATCAATTCCATTAAACAACAGGGATGACTAGAAAGGTTCCAAATTAACAATGCCACATGATATTATATAAAAGAAAATATTGCAAAAATTAGGGTTCTTACAGCCTCCCCTCCTTAAAAGGATTCCGTCCCGGAATCAGGTTGAGAACAGTTGGGGGTGCTTTTCACGCATCACGCTCTCTAGTTCCCATGTTGATTCTTCGACATTCTGGTTCCTCCATAAAACTCTCACTAGTTTGACAACCTTGTTCCTCAGCACCTGTTCTTTTCTATCCATGATTTCTACGGGTTGCTCCACATATGTTAAGTCTGGTTGCAGATCCACTTGGTCATATTCTATCACGTGTCGGAAGTCGGTATGGTAGGGTCGTAGCATGGACACATGGAACACATTATGTACTTGCTGCAAGCTTGGGGGTAAAACCAATTCATAGGCCAACTTTCCAACTCGTCTCAAGATCTCAAAAGGTCCAATAAATCTCGGGCTTAGTTTCCCCTTCTTACCAAACCTCATCAATCCCTTCCACGGTGATACCTTTAACATCACAAACTATCCTACCTCATATTCTTTGTCCTTGCGGGTCTGGTCCGCATGCCTCTTCTGTCTGTCTTGGGCCACTACCAGCCGTCCTCTTATGAGTTCGATAGTTTCTCTTGTCTGTTGGACCAGTTCAGGCCCTAAAATCTTCCGCTCTCCAACCTCTTCCCAACACAAGGGAGACCGACATCTTCGTCCGTATAAAGCTTCATATGGGGGCATCCCTATACTCGCATGGTAACTGTTGTTGTAGGAAAATTCGATCAACGGCAAGTGGTCATCCCAACTTCCATTAAAATCGATGGCACATAATCTAAACATGTCCTTTATGGTCTGGATGGTTCTCTCACTCTGTCCGTCTGATTGGGGGTGGTATGCAGTACTCATGTTTAACTTGGTCCCCACACAATCCTGAAAACTCCTCCAGAACCTGGAGTTGAATCTTGGGTCTCTATCTAATACAATGCTCCCAGGAACCCCATGCCTTACCACGATCTCCTTCAAGTAAATATCCACCAGCTTGTCGACAGTGTATCTCTCGTTGATTGGAAGAAAATGTGCTGACTTGGTCAATCTATCGATAATTACCCAAATGGCATCATGATTAGTCTTGGTCCTTGGTAGTCCGACCACAAAGTCCATCCCAATATGCTCCCACTTCCACTCGGGTATCTCTAAGGGTTGCAACAATCCACTGGGTCTCTGGTGTTCGGCCTTTACTCTTTGACATGTCAAGCATTTACTTACCCACTCTGCCACGTCCTTCTTCATATTTGGCCACCAATAGTATTCTCTCAGATCTCTATACATCTTAGTGCCTCCAGGGTGAATTGAGTACCTTGAACTATGAGCCTCTTGCAAAATCTCGTCTTTTAATTCCTGAACGTTCGGGATCCATATCCTAGATGCGTACCTCATAATTCCATTCCCGTCCTTTTCACACTTAATTTCCTCGCCAGTCAAAATTTTCTCCATCGAATTCATTTCTTCTTCTATCTTCTTTTCCTGGCATAACTTAATCTTTTCCAATAGCGGTGGTTGGACTCTTATTTCCATTAGACTCTCGTCCAATTCCTAGTAACCTCACTTCGATCTCCAGTTTCTCGAGGTCCTTGATCAACTCGTCCACTAACGTTATCATCTTGAGTTTCTCCTTTCGGCTAAGTGCATCGGCCACTACGTTGGCCTTCCCTGGGTGATAATGAATCTCACAATCATAATCTTTGATTAGCTCTAGCCATCTCCTCTGCCTCATGTTTAACTCTTTCTGAGTGAATATGTACTTTAAGCTCTTGTGTTCCGTGTAGATTTCACACTTTTCTCCGTAAAGATAATGTCCCCAGATCTTCAAAGCGAAAACTATCGCCGCTAATTCCAAATCATGGGTGGGGTATCTTATCTCGTATTCCTTGAGTTGTCTGGATGCATACGCAATCACTTTACCGTGCTGCATAAGCACACACCCTAAACCTTTATGGGATGCGTTGCTATAAATCACAGAATCTCCCTTATCATCAGGTAGGGCTGGTACTGGTGCTGTCACCAACCTCTTTTTCAACTCTTGGAAGCTCTCTTCGCATTTTTCAGTCCACACAAACTTCTCGGTCTTGCTAGTTAGTCGGGTCAAAGGGGCTGCTATCTTGGCAAAGTCTTGGACAAACCTTCTATAGTAGCCAGCCAATCCTATAAAACTTCTCACCTCTGTCGGAGTGGTTGGTCTCTCCCAATTTGATACAGCCTCTATTTTGGCTGGGTCCACTAGAATGCCTTGTTCGCTAATCACATGCCCCAAAAAATGAACTTCCTTCAACCAAAATTCACACTTCGAGAACTTAGCGTACAACTTTTCTTCTCTCAATGCTCCCAATACAATCCTCAAGTGCTCCGGGTGACGCCCCCAAATCCGAGGACAGAGATTCAGGTCGTCACGTCACCATCCAACCATATCATACCTGTATTAACTTTACAACTCAACAATACATCCATCCAGAACTCAATCTTACACACAAACAAGTTAGAGCCTCAGAAACGATAATAAAAAAACACTAAATATTACAATTCATCTGTACAATCCAGAGTCTTACGTAATTCCACTTATACAACTACACTTGAAGACAAGTCTTACTATTACAGTTGAAAACCTATCAGACTTACTCTGTAGTATTTATCTGGAACTAAATCATCTCCGGGGTAAATCTTCTACTCCTCTTCTGCTGGTGCGGAGTTAACCGACCAAATTCTTCTCTTTCTGAAAAGTTTTTATAAAGCAAGAATGAGCTACATAATGCTCAGCAAGTTCACCATTTTGAAAAATAATAATGTGGTTTATTTCGAAAACATTCCCAACTGTATGGGTATATATCTCAGATTTCAAAACGTAACTGGACAATATATATGTCCGAGTTTGAATAAAACATCTACACTCACAAAGGATCTTTAAGAATAACACATGAACCCTTTATAAGGTTCCCATTTCAATATATCGTAAGTTTGAAAATATATACATATGAGTATATCATTTTCGGTAAAACACTCTATTGTTAACATACTGTACAGGGAATACATCATTGCAAAACCTCTTTCCCTCCATTAGCTTAGAAGGTTACTCATTCAAAAACATTTCATTCTTTGTAATAATTGCAAGAGTGCACTAACACGTGCAAATCTTTATAGAAAATTTTGCAGTTCTAGATACTGCACGATGTCAATATTTTTCTTATCAAAAACCACACTATCGGCAACTTGGCACTTAGGCCCAAGAAGCAGTGTTTGAGTATTTTTCCAAAGTGGAGGATGGGACTGGAAGAAAACATAAAAACCTGATAGGGATTGACGATGATCAGTCGCCACATCCAAGTCCAATAATCCGCGGGTCTTCTCTACCGGTAGAAGGATAGAAACTACATCCGTAACTATCCCCGAGTGAAAACTACATCCGTAATCACCCTCGATGAAAACTACATCCGTAATTATCCTTCGGCAACACCTGGGCCGGAATAATAATTGATGGACCGCCTGGCTCACGGCCGCTTACACATCCCGGGAATCGTTCGTCAACGGTTCCCACACCTGCCAGAGTCCCTTTTTCTTTTTCTTTTAAAAACTTGGTTTTGATTGAAAACTGAGTAATTGAGGTCCGACATCAGTCGACCGATGATTCTTGAAATCACACAAGAAGCAAACCTGACCGGGGGTTTTCGAAAATGTTCTGAGTTCGAAAGAGTTCGAGTTTGAAAGTGCTAAAGGTATCTTGGATTAGCTTTGTCTTTAAAATAATGAACAATAATTAATAAATGATATTTTAAGATTTAATATTAATTATTAATAAAATAATTATCTAATGAAGTAAGCTTTTAATCCAAGATAGGCATTTTGAGTATTTACGAAGATATAAAAATAATTACTTAAGTATACGATACTCCCCGAATGACCCTTCGGGTTTTCGCAATTTAATTACGATATAATAATATACCGCTCCCCGGTCAATAGTATATACGGACCGCTACGACCTCTATTGCTAGAGTCGTTGTCCGAAGAAAACATTTCATTCTAAGTTCAGGGGGTGCAAACATATATGTACTTATATATCTCAATTTCATCGATACTTCGATAAACATAAACATTTGATATGGTTGAAAACTACAAACACAACAGTGAAAGTCCTTGTATAAGTAAGTTTTGAAAAGTAAACTTGCCTTGGTGAGGTTGGGGTGGTCGAGCGTGCGGAGTGGAATGATCTATACACAAGCAATAACCGTTCGTTAGTACCTTAATCAATATCTCTTTAATTGCGGGGTTTTAGGGGGTACAAAATTAACTTAATGACTTCGTCTTATGACACTCAAGCCCCACTATAGGTTCATGTCACCACTCGATTATGCTCTTCACTTATTCGACTTAATTTGGCTACCACATTCGAATCATATCCATTACCCCTAAAATTACACTCCACTTACGACTTTTTCCCTTGCGCAAATTTTACTCTAGCATTTTTATAAAATTGAAAAGTACATATTTTAATCCAACTCTTTTTGGGTAGCCTTCAACACTGCATTTACTAGCTTCTCTAATTTTTCCTTGATCCTACATAAATTTTTAGGGGTTTAAAGACGGTTCACAAGGGGACCATTTAGTGCAGTCAGGAATCCAGAAACACATTTCACTTCTCAGGCCATAACTCAAAATCTATACATCACCTAGTCATGAACTTTATATTCTGGAAACTACATTCAAATACCTTTCCAACAATATATATTAAGACCTCAGGGGACAAGATTTGTGGGTTCAAAACCCTCTTACAACACAGTTCAAGTTCCTGGAAAAATCTCAGCATGCTTATATCACTTATCCATTCAAGAATCTTACATACACATCACATCCATCATCTAAGCCACCAAGATCATACTTTAAAACATACATGGAGTTACATACACTAACCACAAGCTTAAAAATCACAACCACAACACTTAAACTCAAGATCTACATCATCCATAACTTATATGTCGAAGATTCACACTAACATCCATGGATCTAACATTAAACACCATAAATAATTCATGGCCAAGAGGGGTTAGAGTTTTATACCTTCTTGATGTTCTTAAAATCTCAAACAAGCTTGGTTAACCTTGGGGAAGCCTTACTCTATGATTAACATCTTCAATCTCACCAAAGAGTTCAAGAACATGGAAGTGGGTTTCCTGACTGGAAAAACACGCCCCAACGATCAGCCAAAACGAACCCCTTGCACTCGTTTCCTGGTCGAGGCTCCTGAATGAAAGTTGTAGAGCATCTTCACAGCTTTCTAACCATATAAAGAACAAAAAATTTCATTGAGTAATGAAGTCTCTAGGCCCGTTTTAGTGAACTCCTTTCCTGCTGGGCAGAATGCAGTATTGGGTGTTTGTTTTGTTTGATTAAAGTGATAAAGTGATCAATAATGCTTGATATTTTCACTTGGATGTATCTTATCTTCTTGCCATGTGGTGTCATCTCCTCATTGGTTCATTTGGATTACCTTTATCTGTAAGAACCCTAATTTTTGGTAATATTTCCTTTTATTTAATATCCTGTGACATTATCATTATGGAACCTTTCTAGTCATCCCTGTTGATTAATAGAATTGATTGTCTGAGAAACTGCGTTGTTGCATTTATTATGTAAGATATAAAGGTGGATTGTGAAGGCAGGAGTCTTACTGTTAGTAATGTTTATAAAACTTGGGATTTGAGAATGGTTAGAGTATTAAAGGATTTATTAAGAATTATGACGAGGAATTATGGACATTCGAGGAATTTACACAATTAATACTTAAGGAATTATAGCGGAAATCTCTATGCGACGAAATATTATTACGAGAGAATAATTAAGATACGATACGAAGTAAGGATTAAATGACAAGCATTGGTGGGAGAATAATATTACAAGGAAAGAAATTACATGCAAGTGCCATTTAACTAGCTAGTTAGGAAAAGGAACTAGAAAGCATAAAGTGGAAGTGAATAGTGAGATGTATGATGGGTGATGTACCTAGGGGAAAATAGGGCATGGGAGGCAACCTAGACTCTAGCTTGGCAACATGTGACTACACCTAATACCCCTAATAATACATATCCTACTTAGCATTTTCTTACCATTCAAAACAAAACAAAAAGAAAAACACTCTCCCCCCCTTAGAAAAAGCTCTCGGCCGAACTACTAGGAGAGAGAGGGAGAGATTTTCTCTCCAACATTTCTTCATCTACAACCTTAAGCAAAAATCCTAGGGCTTCCTTGCATCATAATAGAGGTATGGTATCAATTTCATAGCCTTCCATCCATTGATTCTTGAGATATAAATTGTTGAAAGTTTAGAAAGGTGTTAACATAAGTTGTTATCTTTTAGATCTTGAAGGATTAAGGTTTCTAATTTGCATTAATATGAACTTTGCATTATGAATAAGAAATCATATGATTAAATTTGATAGGCCTGACACGAGATCCATGCCTTGTATTTAATCGGGATATTGTAGGGTAGAAGGAATTGATTGTACGGTAACTAGTCACTGACAGGTTCTTGGTATTCTAAGCAGTGAATTCATATTATCCGGATAGTCGCGATATGTTGAGAAGCATCACTCACGATGTAGAATAAATATAATTAATCAGTTAATTATATTTAATGAATTATTAGAATTCATATAAATAATAAATAAAAAGTTTATTATTATTTATTTCTACTACCGGCTTAATATTGAACCTACAGGGTCACACCATAAAAAGATTAATTTATTGATGAAGGAATTTTGAGAGAGCAAGTTGTTTTAATAATGATTAAAATAGTTTAATTATTATTTAAACAATTTGTGGGATTTATATATATTAATATATACATGATATATTAATTATACTAAATCTACATTAGCCCTATATAAAGAAAGAGATGAGAGGTGTTTTAGTATGCATTTGTGGTTTTGTGAAAACCCTAGTAGCCTCCATCTTCTTTCTCTCTCTCTCTCTCTCAAAAAGATCAAGGCACCATTTTTATAAAGCTTCGAGTTTTATAAAAGCTTCATCGAAGAATTAATCTTGGTGGATACCGGTAGAGTGCTTCACACTCTGAGGAGCAACTGCTAAAACACCATTTTTGTAAAGCTTCGATTTCAAGGTATGATCACGATTCCTCGCTCTTTTCATTTTATATGATTGTCTATATGTGCGATTATATGGTTTTTACGGAAATGAAATGTTATTTGCGCTTCCGCTCATCTGTAAAATTCCTTCAATGGCATCAGAGCTAGGTTCTGCATATAGAGATTCACATAAAAAATTTCAGATTTTTTTATGCATGTATGGATTTATTATGATTTTTGCAAGTTTATTTAGATTTAATTATGAATTAATTCGAAATAATGTTTGCATGAGGTTTTGACCACTGATCTGGATTCTACAAGTGTTGTGGATCATCTAGGTATTTTTTTCATAATTTTGTGATGTGTAGATTATTTGTTATGAATTTTTTAAAATTGTTTTAATTAAAATTCATAAAATAATTATGCATATAAATATTATGATTAAAAATATTGCACAAGGACCCCTAACCACCTGATAATTTTTGCTGCTCTTGATTTTCAGAAATCATGTCTTGATAATTTTTTATTAATTTATTAATTAATTGTTAATTAATTTATTAATATTAAAATTAAAAAGATATTAATAATAATATTTATTATTAATAAAAGGGGAGTTAGTGTATTGAATGAAGGGGGTTACAAATTACAACACACGGCTGTTACTGCTAACAACGGTCGACTACTGTGTCAGGCGCGTGCAGCGCACGCGGGGTGGGGGTGTCACGCATTTCCGAAATGCGTGACAGGGTGTTGCGCAGGTTACGGATGCGTTACAGCGTTTAATGGCTTTAAATGCTTGTAACGCATTTCGGACATGCGTTACAGCCCTTCTGTCCACATTAAATTTGATTTTCTGGGAGTTTCGTAACTCCGTTTTGGGCGTGCAATATATCGTTGGATTCGTTTTTCCGAGACGGATCTAATGGAGTGGTCAAATATTTTTTATATAATAATTTTGAATTATTTATATTTATGGGAGTGTTTTAAAGCATGTTTTAATTGGATTAATTGCTTTTAAATACTATAATAAATCCATACATCATTATATCATTGTGTGACATGATATTGCTTGCATGCTTACTTGTTGATTTAATTTTATATATGTGATATATGCCTATGTTTACCATGCGATGATAGATTTAGGTGAACTTAAATCAAAATAAGGCGTGCTCTAGAAAATCTAGAATAGGAATCGTTTCTTGCCTTAATAATAATATTATGAATACAATCATGAGATTCTTGTGTTTGTGAAACACGTAATTAAATATGAATTTTCAATATTGAGAGAATGGATGATTCTGTCAAAAACGGATTTCGATCTGTAAGAAAGGGGTATTAAGTGACGCCTCTTGACAATGCTCCCCCCGATCTGGGAATCATCCAATTATCGATTATTGATTTGAAATATTTAATTTAAAAGGAAGAATCTCTTTATAATATGATTATGATTGTAACATAATATAATCCCTCTAAAATTAAATAATATCAAGTAGTAATTGGCCAATGACACAACGGGCTTGTGTCGGTCATAGCCTTCCAACATGGTAGAAAGTAGTTCTCATTTTTGAATCATTGTCGTTTCGTGCTACAGCCGAGGGCTCTGATTTCGAAATAAGAAATACTTGTCTATTACATAGAGATGTGTACAATGAATTAGAATCTAATGGTCGTTACGTGCTACAGCCGTGGGCCATTGGAGACTGATTCAGTTGTACTGAATGTTGGGTTAGACTTGACTTAGAATATTGAGTTTGTCGTGCCACAGCCGTGACTCAATTATTCAAGAGGCTAAAGTTTTATTAGGGAATAACATGAGATGTAATTGACAAGAGTTGTCTGCCTATTGAACATCACATGGCGTTTCGTGCCACAGCCGAGGTTGTGTGATGGAATATAGGATCCCTATTCCCACTAGCATTATGAATGCTTAATTTTTCACTTAAGGGGGTTGAATAAATTAGATAAACTAGTGGGAGTCACTTATGAATAAAGACCCGATTCATATAGTGTTTTTAAAATGAAATTGAATATTTTCTAAGTGTTGTTATGTGTTTATCATTTACAGATTTACTATATACACTATGTCTGGTGCACTATCACTCCGGAGCATACTAGATGCTCACAAATTGACTGGTCCGAATTTTGCTAACTGGGTTCGAAACTTGAGAATTGTTCTCAGGGTTGAGAAGCTGGAATATGTGCTTGACTCACCTAAGCCTGCTGAACCTGCTGACGATGCACATAATGATGAACATGTTGTGTATCGTAAGTGGATAGATGATGCTAATGTTGCTCAATGTATCATGCTAGCTTCCATGAACGATGAGCTACAGAAGCAACATGAGCTTATGGATGCTCACACTATCCTAGAGCATTTGCAAGAGTTGTATGATGTGGCAGGGAGGACAGCTCGATATGAGATATCGAAGGAGCTGTTCCGTTGTAGGATGTCTGAGGGATCATCCGTGAATGACCATGTACTTAAGATGATCAATTTGATTGAACGTCTTGGGCAACTTGGTTTTGTCATGGATAGGGAACCGACTCAAGACTTGGTCTTGCAATCACTTCCGGGTTCATTTTCGCAGTTTGTTGTGAACTTTCACATGAATAAGTTGGACGTCAGCCTGGCTGAACTCCACAACATGTTGAAGACTGCGGAATCGAATTTTCCCTCTAAGAAGAGTTCTGTTCTTCTAATTGGTGAGGGTTCCAATCCTAAGAAAAGGAAGAAGAACCCTTCTAAGAAGAAGAAAGTTGGTGAGAAAAAGCCGGTTCCACCAAAAGCTGAAGACCCCAAGAGCAAAGCTGTTTGCTTTCACTGTAACAAGGTGGGGCACTGGAAGAGGAACTGCAAGGTTTACCTTGCAGAAATGAAAAAGAAGAAAGATAGTGAGACTGTCGCTTCTGGTTCAGGTATGTTCATGATTGAAGTGAATATGTCAATAAATCAAAATTCTACTTGGGTATTAGATACCGCCTGTGGTTCTCACATTTGCAATTCGTTGCAGGGACTAAGGAGAAGTAGGACTCTCGAGGAAGAGGAGTTGATTCTACGGATGGGAAATGGAGCAAGAGTTGCTGCTGAATCTGTAGGATCGTTTGATTTACATATGCCTACGGGCAAGACTATTGTTTTAAATAATTGTTATTTTGTTCCCTCGATTGTGAGGAATATTATTTCTATTCCCATGTTAGACTTGGATGGATTTTCGTTTGTGATTAAGAATAATGAATGTTCAATTCTTAGAGATAATGTTCTTTATGGTAGTGGTATTTTAAATAATGGTCTATATGTGTGTGACATAGAGCATGATTTACTACAAATTGAACATACTAATAAAAGGAAAAGAGATGATGAAAATCTCACCTATTTGTGGCACTGCAGACTTGGTCATATTAGTGAAAATAGACTGCGGACATTGCATAAGGAAGGGTTACTTGACCCCTTTGATTTTGAATCATATCCTACATGCGAGTCTTGTCTATTGGGTAAAATGACCAAATCTCCATTTAGTGGACATGGAGAGAGGGCTGCAGATTTGCTAGGACTGGTACATACAGATGTATGTGGACCGATGTCTACGCAAGCCATGGGTGGATTTTCGTACTTCATTACTTTCATAGATGATCGATCTAGATTCGGATATGTGTATTTGATGAAACACAAGTCTGAGGCCTTTGAAAAGTTCAAAGAATATAAGAATGAAGTGGAGAAACAAACCAAACGTAGTATTAAAACTCTTCGATCAGATCGAGGTGGTGAATACTTGAGTGGAGAATTTCTAGATTATCTCAAAGAAAATGGTATAGTCTCTCAGTGGACTCCTCCATATACTCCACAGTTGAATGGAGTATCTGAAAGGAGAAATCGAACTTTGTTAGACATGGTTCGGTCCATGATGAGCTACGCAAATCTTCCAGTATTCCTTTGGGGTTATGCATTGGAAACCTCAACATATTTACTGAATAAGGTGCCTTCCAAATCTGTTCCTCAAACTCCATATGAGATATGGAAAGAAAGGAAACCGAGTCTTAAACACGTTAAGATTTGGGGATGTCCGGCTTATGTCAAGAAAGTTGACCCTGATAAGCTGGAATCTCGATCCGTGAAATGTAGTTTTGTGGGATATCCTAAAGAAACTTTAGGGTATTACTTCTACACCAATCATAGTGTATTTGTCTCCAGACATGCTACCTTCTTGGAAAAACAGTTTATCCTAGAAGGAAACAGTGGGAGCAAAATAGAACTTAATGAAGTTCAAGAAGCACAAACTACTACGGTTCAAGAGGAAACACCTGTTCAGACTGAACAACCTTCTGTGGTACAGCCCATTCGTAGGTCAGAAAGAGTGTCTCGCCAACCTGAGAGGTATTATGGCCTTGTCATTGAGAATGACAATGAGTTATCAATCGTTGATGATGACGACCCTATGACCTATAATGAGGCTATGAGTAGTGTTGACTCAGAGAAATGGCAGAGTGCCATGAAATCCGAAATGGATTCTATGTATGCCAACCAAGTATGGACTTTGGTTGAAGCACCAGAGGATGTGAATCCTATTGGATGCAAATGGGTATACAAAAGAAAGATTGGAGCAGATGGCCAGGTGGAGACCTATAAGGCCAGGCTCGTGGCAAAAGGATTCAGACAAAGGCAAGGGATTGACTTTGATGAAACTTTTTCGCCTGTAGCCCTGTTAAAATCAATTCGGATTTTGCTTGCGATTGCTGCTTACTACGACTATGAGATCTGGCAAATGGACGTGAAAACGGCCTTCCTCAATGGGAAACTTGAAGAGGAAGTGTATATGACACAGCCAGAGGGGTTTGTTTCTAAAGGGAATGAACACCTAGTGTGTAAGCTGCTAAGGACCATATATGGATTAAAGCAAGCTTCTCGTAGATGGAACATTCGTTTTGATGAGACAATCAAAGAGTTTGATTTTATCAAGAACATAGATGAACCATGTGTCTACAAGAAGGTTAGTGGGAGCGCGGTAACATTTCTTGTATTGTATGTGGATGACATACTTCTTATAGGAAATGATATACCGATGCTGCAATCAGTCAAAGTGTGGTTATCAAAGAACTTCACTATGAAGGACTTGGGTGAAGCATCCTACATTCTCGGTATGAAGATCTATAGAGATAGATCTAGAAGAATGATAGGTCTTACCCAGGGTACATACATCGAGAAAGTGCTTAATAGGTTTAGCATGGAAAACTCCAAGAGAGGTCTCATACCGATGAGCCATGGAGTATCTCTTTCCGAGAAGATGTCTCCTAAGACACCTGAGGAAAGAGAGCGTATGAGTAAGATTCCTTATGCTTCAGCAATAGGATCTATCATGTACGCGATGTTATGTACTAGGCCTGATGTTGCTTATTCAATTAGTGTGACAAGCAGATATCAGTCCAATCCAGGTGAAGACCACTGGAAAGCAGTGAAGAACATCCTTAAGTACTTGCGAAGGACTAAGGATATTTTTCTTGTTTTTGGTGGATCTGAATTGAAAATAGAGGGTTATACTGACTCTAGTTTTCAATCAGAAAGTGATAGCAAATCCATGTCAGGGTATGTGTTTACTTTGAATGGTGGTGCGATTAGTTGGAAGAGTTCCAAACAGTCGACAACGGCTGACTCCACAGCGGAAGCAGAGTATATAGCTGCAAGTGAGGCTGCAAAAGAAGCCGTTTGGATGAGGAAATTTGTTTCTGAGTTGGGAGTTGTTCCAAGCATTGAAGAGCCTATTGTGTTGTATTGTGATAACAATGCAGCAATAGCACAAGCCAAGGAACCTAGGTCTCATAAAAATTCCAAACATGTTTTGCGGCGCTTTCATTTGATTAGGGAGATCATTGAAAGGGGAGATGTCAAGGTTGAGAGAGTTGACACACATAACAACATAGCAGACCCACTCACAAAGTCATTGTCTCAGATTCACTTTGATCGTCATAAAGAGAAGATGGGTATTAGATACCAGGGTGATTGGCTTTAGTTCAAGTGGGAGATTGAAAGCGTTTGTCCTAAATCCAATCATGAATGATGAGTTAGGAAGAACTTTCATGTATTCTTGTTTGATTTCATTAATAATAATAAAAGACTTGTTTTGATTTTATTACGGGCATTATCTGTTTAAAGTGTTTTAAATAAGATGTTCCATAGTTTAGAGTAAAGCTTCTATAATTATAATGAGATTATAATAGTGAGATCTAGAAGATGATAACTCTAGACTTAAACAGTTCCTGATCATAGGATAACTAATCGGAAGTTAGTGAATCCGCAAAGATTGGTACATACTGTGCTTGCTCCCTTCAGGAGGATGTCTGTTCTCATAGGCATTTGTGTGGTGACACTATAGCTAGTATGTAGGTGCTTATTATGGAATAAGTTCACTGAACATGACTCGATAAGTTGGACAACTAATGGAGTTTACTCACGTGTCAATAGTTATTCACTGAGTGATAGTTGTACAAGTGTCCTTAGACTTGAGATCGTTAGAGTAATCTTGTATATAATGAACTGTGCTTTGTTTAGTCCTTAGTCTCAAGGACATCCATTAGGTCTATTCTGGGTACAGGGATTTATGTATGGAGATAGTTAACGATCAATAAAGAATCTACCCCTTCCAGTAAGGAAGTGAATATCCTATGTTATTCTTAGTATGCGAGTTCTGGAATCTCTGGCCAGAGTGTATGAAATTAGAAAGGAGTTTCTAATTTGCATTAATATGAACTTTGCATTATGAATAAGAAATCATATGATTAAATTTGATAGGCCTGACACGAGATCCATGCCTTGTATTTAATCGGGATATTGTAGGGTAGAAGGAATTGATTGTACGGTAACTAGTCACTAACAGGTTCTTGGTATTCTAAGCAGTGAATTCATATTATCCGGATAGTCGCGATATGTTGAGAAGCATCACTCACGATGTAGAATAAATATAATTAATCAGTTAATTATATTTAATGAATTATTAGAATTCATATAAATAATAAATAAAAAGTTTATTATTATTTATTTCTACTACCGGCTTAATATTGAACCTACAGGGTCACACCATAAAAAGATTAATTTATTAATGAAGGAATTTTGAGAGAGCAAGTTGTTTTAATAATGATTAAAATAGTTTAATTATTATTTAAACAATTTGTGGGATTTATATATATTAATATATACATGATATATTAATTATACTAAACCTACATTAGCCCTATATAAAGAAAGAGATGAGAGGTGTTTTAGTATGCATTTGTGGTTTTGTGAAAACCCTAGTAGCCTCCATCTTCTTTCTCTCTCTCTCTCTCTCAAAAAGATCAAGGCACCATTTTTATAAAGCTTCGAGTTTTATAAAAGCTTCATCGAAGAATTAATCTTGGTGGATACCGGTAGAGTGCTTCACACTCTGAGGAGCAACTGCTAAAACACCATTTTTGTAAAGCTTCGATTTCAAGGTATGATCACGATTCCTCGCTCTTTTCATTTTATATGATTTTCTATATGTGCGATTATATGGTTTTTACGAAAATAAATGTTATTTGCGCTTCCGCTCATCTGTAAAATTCCTTCAGTAACTAGCTAGTTAGGAAAAGGAACTAGAAAGCATAAAGTGGAAGTGAATAGTGACATGTACGATGGGTGATGTACCTAGGGGACAATAGGGCATGGGAGGCAACCTAGACTCTAGCTTGGCAACATGCGACTACACCTAATACCCACAATAATACATATCCTACTTAGCATTTTCTTACCATTCAAAACAAAACAAAAAGAAAAACACTCTCCCCCCCTTAGAAAAAGCACTCTGCCGAACTACTAGGAGAGAGAGGGAGAGATTTTCTCTCCAACATTTCTTCATCTACAACCTTAAGCAAAAATCCTAGGGCTTCCTTGCATCATAATAGAGGTATGGTATCAATTTCATAGCCTTCCATCCATTGATTCTTGAGATATAAATTGTTGAAAGTTTAGAAAGGTGTTAACATAAGTTGTTATCTTTTAGATCTTGAAGGATTAAGGTTTGTGAGGGCTCATCCAAGTGTTCTTAGTTGTTGTAAAGCTCATCCAAGGTCTTTAGCTACTCAAGAAGGTATAAAATCTCAAACCCCCCTTGGTTATGTATTGTTCATATAGTATGGTAGTAGATCCATGTGTTTTAGGACTTATCTTGGATGTATATGTATTGGATAGCATGGATCTTGGGTTTTGATGTTGAGATTGTGATTTTTATGACTATGGTTAATATATATATCTCCATGAGTGTTATGAGTCATGATCTAAGTGTATTAAATGGTGATTATGTTATGGAAGTATGAAAAATGGTTGATCCAAGTAGTTTGAGCTTGCTGAGTTTGTCCAGGAACTTTGATCTGTGTTGTAGCACGATTTTGAACCCCCAAATGATGTCCCCTGATGTCCTACCTTATATTTTTGGAAAGATAATTGAATGTAGTTTCTGGAAATGTAAGGTTCATAGCTAGGTGATGTGTGGATTTTTAGTTATGGCCGGAGGAGTGAATTGTGTTTCTGGACTATGGACTGCACTAAGTGACCCCCTTGTGAACCTTGTTTAACCACCTTAAAATATATGTGGGATCATGGAAAAATTTGATAATGTATGGAATGCAGTGGTGAAGACCACCCAAAAGGAATTGGATTAAAATATGAATTTTTGGATTTTATAAAAATGCTAGAGTAAAATTCGCGCAATGGAAAAAGTCGATTAATGGAACATGATTCTAGGGTTAGTGGTTATGATTCGAACGTGGTAACTAAATTAAGTCGAGTAAGTGACGAGCGTAATCGAGTGATGACATGGACCTATAGTGGGGATAAAGAGTCATAAGGTGAAGTCGTTAAGTTAATTTCGTACCCCTTAAAACCCCGTAATTAAAGTGATATTGTTAAGGTACTAACGAACGATTATTGCTTATGTATAGATCGTTCGAATCCGCACGCTCGACCACCCCAACCAAACCAAGGCAAGTTTACTTTTCAAAACTTATCCCTATACAAGGATTTTCACTGTTGTGTTTGTAGTTTTCAAATTATATCCAATGCTATGTTTATCGAAGTATTGATGCACTTGAGATTGAACAAGTACATGTATGCTTTTACCCCTTGAACTTAGATTGAAATGTTTTCTTCGGACAACGACTCTAGCAATAGAGGTCGCAGCGGTCCATATATACTATTGACCGGGGAGCGGTATATTCTTATATCGTATCTAGATTGCGAAAACCCGAATGGTCATTCGGGTGGTATCGTATATTCAAATAACTATTGTTATATCTTCGTAAATACTCGAAACCCTATCTTGGATTAAAAGTTTATTTTATCGAATAATTATTTTATTAATTATTAATATTAAATCTTAAAATACTATTTATTAATCATTGTTCATTATTTAAAGACAAAGTTAATCCAAGATACTTTTTAATACTTTCAAACTCGAACTCTTTCGAACTCAAAACATTTTCGAAAACCCCCGGTCAGATTCTGCTTCTTGTATGGTTTCAAGAATCATCGGTCGACTGATGTCGAACCTCAATTACTCGGTTTTCAATCAAAATCAAGTTTTAAAAGAAAAAGAAAAAGGGACTCTGGCAGGTGTGGGAACCGTTGACGAACGATTCCCGGGATGTGTAAGCGGCCGTGAGCCAGGCGGTCCATCAATTATTATTCCGGCCCAGGTGTTGCCGAAGGATGATTACGGATGTAGTTTTCATCGAGGGTGATTACAGATGTAGTTTTCACCCGAGGGATAGTTACGGTTGTAGTTTCTATCCTTCTACCGGTAGAGAAGACCCACGGATTATTGGACTTGGATGTGGCGACTGATCATCGTCAATCCTTGTCAGGTTTTTATGTTTTCTTTAAGTCCCATCCTCCACTTTGGAAAAATACTCAAACACTGCTTCTTGGGCCTAAGTGCCAAGTTGCTGATAGTGTGGTTTTTGATGAGAAAATATTGACATCGTGCAGTATCTAGAACTGCAAGATTTTCTATAAAGATGGGCACGTGTTAGTGCACTCTTCCAATTGTTTCAAATAATGAAATGTTTTTGTATGAGAAACCTTCTAAGCTAATGGAATGAAAGAGGTTTGCAATGATGTATTCCTTGTACAGTATGTTAATCGTAGAGTGTTTTGCCGAAAAAGATATACTCATATGTATATATTTTCAAACTTGAGATATATTGAAATGGGAACCTTATAAAGGGTTCATATGTTATTCTTAAAGCTCCTTAGTGAGTATAGATGTTTTATTCAAACTCGGACGTATACATTGTCCGATTATGTTTTGAAACCTGAGATATATACCCATATAGTTGGGAATGTTTTCGAAATAAACCCCATTATTATTCTACAAAATGGTGAACTTGCTGAGCATTATGTAGCTCATTCTTTCTTTATAAAAACTTTTCAGAAAGAGAAGAATTTGGTCGGTTAACTCCGCGACAGCAGAAGAGGAGTAGAAGAATTACCCTGGAGATGATTTAGCTCCTGATAAATACTACAGAGTAAGTCTGTTAGGTTTTCAGCTGTAATAGTAAGACTTGTCCTCAAGTATAGTTGTATTAGTGGAAGTGCGTAAGACTCTGAATTGTACAGATGAATTGTAATATTTAGTGTTACTTTTGATTATCGTTTCTGAGGCTCTAACTTGTTTGTGCGTAAGATTGAGGTCTGGACGTATGTATTGTTGAGTTGTAAAGTTAATACAGGTATGATATGGTTGGATGGTGTCGTGACGACCTGAATCTCTGACCTCAGATTTGGGGGCGTTACATTATCCATCCATAATTTCAAGCAAGTCCCTTGCTTTATACATATTGTTTCCAAGTCCTTCCTTCCTTTTCTTATTTGCACCAAGGGGCTTCCCTTCTTGTATATTTACTAAACCAATATGTTACAACTTATATGTTGCACTTCATTGTAATAGTGTGGCCCAATATCTCAAACAATCGTTGTGTCCAATTTTCTTTGTATTTTCTCTATCTCAGAAAACGTTCTCCCGATTTCTCAAGCATTCTCTTTTCTCAATTCTAGGAGTTTATTCTCAATCCTTTTTTCCCTCTCATAATATATCCTTCCTTGGACTCTTAATATACCATATCCTTAATCCATGATTCGTTCGCTCAATCGCTTAATCTCATTGTAAAATTTCAGCGGTTTCTAGAACGTTTGTTTCACTTCCTTAGTGGTTTTCGTTCCAAATTCTCAAATCACTTATAATAAAATTCCAAAATATTAACTCCTCAATTCCTAAAATTAAATATCTCATTTCTTGATATTACTGATATATAATTCACTGATCGGTCAAATATTACACGAAAATAGAATTTGGAATTTCTGAATTCCGATCGCATTTACATACACTTATTTACTCTGTAGATTACTAGTATAACTTCGGAATATCCACACTACGTCTCGTACATAGGTGGCATGAAAAATTTTCTTAATCCTCAAGATCACTATTCATCCACCAAATCACTATTCATTGATGCACTTCATCATAATAGAAAATGTCTTAATTCTACCGAAATTTTGGGTTCTTACAGTCTCCCCTCCTTAAAAGGATTCCGTCCCGGAATCAGTTTAGGATTCACTGGGGTTACTCCTTCTTTGTTTCACTCTTTCAACTTCCAAGTGGATTCTTCCACATCTTGATTTTCTCACAATTCCTTATTAGTTTGAAAACCTTGTTCCTCAGCACTTGTTCTTCTCTATCCATGATTTCCACGGGTTGCTCCACATAGGTCAAGTCTGGTTGTAGGTCCACTTGGTCGTACTCTATCACATGCCGAAAGTCCGTATGGTAGGGTCGTAGCATGGACATATGAAACACATTATGAATTTGCTGCAAGCTTGGGGGCAAGG
Organism: Saposhnikovia divaricata; assembly: GCA_036435485.1. Classification (NCBI taxonomy): domain Eukaryota; kingdom Viridiplantae; phylum Streptophyta; class Magnoliopsida; order Apiales; family Apiaceae; genus Saposhnikovia; species Saposhnikovia divaricata. Next base: position 23,881,479 of record JAZHRN010000131.1, read on the forward strand.
CTTACTCGTAGGCTAACTTCCCGATACGCCTCAAAATCTCAAAAGATCCAATAAACCTCAGACTTAGCTTCCCTTCCTTACCAAATCGCATCAATCCTTTCCAGGGGATACCTTTAGCATCAAGAAGTCTCCCACCTCATACTCCTTTGATATCTCACAAAATTTGACCATTCGAAATAATGGGTTTCGTAAAAAAAAATAAAATAATGACTTTTACATACACTGGTCTGCATAGTAAAGACGTAATATGAATTCAAAATCTTCATTTAATAATTCGTACATCTCGTGATCGCAAAGATTTCTCATCCACCCATAAAATTTGGGTTATTGCAGTCTCCTCCCCGTAAAAGGATTCTATCTTAAGAACCTAAGGAAAATAGTTGTGGATACAATTCCAACTTTACCCTTCCCAACTCTCAGGTTGACACTTCAACCCTTTTGTTCTCTTACCTTGATCTTACCAACGCTTTAGTGTTGCTTCTCAACGCATGCTCTCCTTGACCTGTATTCCTTATCGGTTGTTCTATGAATGAAAATTTCTACCCACTACTTATACGTTCCTCTTCTACCTTGTTCATAGTATCCGTGTTGAGTCCTTGTATCGTTGGGCCGTGAATACTTTGTGGTCGTGTTCTATAATCTGAGACAACGTCAATACGCACGGTATTCCTCATTTTCCTTGGCTTGATTAGCACGCATGTGTTGCCTCCCGTCAGTCGTTACCACTTGCTATGGATACTGTATAGTCTTCGGTATACGTCGAACCAGTTCAGCTACTATATCCCTCGTTCATTGACTTCTTCGTAACGCAAGAAAAGCGAAACTTCTTCTTTCGTCGTACGCTTTACAAGAGACGTCCTTACGTTCGCATGGTGACGATCGTGATAACAACATTCATTTCATGGATAAGTTTTTATTCTCGATTTCCCCGTGAAATCTAAGGCACGACACTAAATACAAATTCGATCGTCTGGATAATTCTTCTTCCATGTCCGTCAGCCACAGGTCAAATTAGTACGTACGCTCAATCTCTTTGTTAAATATACCTGAAAGCACCTTCAATATTCGAAGTTTAACCTTAAGTCTTTATCTGACGTACTCGCTGCAGAAGTTTTATATTGCACCACCATCTCTTCCGTATAATATTCGATAATCTTCTCAATGGAAAGTCTCTCGTAGGTAAATCACTTGGTCCAACAATTATAACTCAACTAGGGCCATCTCTTGGCTCGGTCTTTGGCGACCTACTTATGAAATTCATTATAATTCTGTCCACGTTCAAGATTTTCTACAGGCGGAATTAATCCACTAGATCTCTATCATTCTGCTTTTGGCATGTCGCGTCTGGACTTAATAATTTGCCGATACCATTCTTCATCTCAGTTCACCAACATTCCCTTAATTCTCTATACATCTTTTTCCTTCCCCATAATTTAGTCATTTTCCTCTAACATTATTCTTTATTGTATATACTCTATTTTCTTGGCCAATACTGACTGAATTCCAATTCCGAATAATCCCTTCTATAGGTACCGGCCACCACACTGGCCTTTCCTGGGAAATAACCAATTTCTCCATTACACTCCCTTCTCCCTTTCGTCACATTCTCTTTCTTATGTTTAGTTTTAATATGAAGATATACTTATGGCACTTGTGGAAACTTTCACACTTCTCTCATAAAGTTAACGTCTCAGTTTTATGCGTGAACGCTATCATGATAAATCCCCAACTCACGGTTAGTATATCCTATCCCGTAACCTTTATGTTGTTTAGAAGTATAGGCTATCATCCCCTTTCTACTGCATCAGCACACCTCTTAAACTCTTGAAAGACGCATCATCGTGACTCGCAAAGTCCTCTTTTTATCATCAAGTATAGCTGACAACGAGGTTGTTGCTAATATCTCATTTCATCCCAAAACTTTGTTCATTAATCCATAAAGGCTTCTGACTCATTAGTCCATTCAAACGATACTACCACAATTTTATAACGTTTATATTAGTGTGAAATGCCAACTTTGGCACAGTACATATGTCGATCTTGAGTTGGTGAAACCTTCTCTTCACCCTTATCTTTGAAAAACAACTACTCATTTTAACTAGTCAACAATTCCTCCATCTCCGATAAGGGTATCAGTTCTCGATGGTATATGTAAGATGTTATACGCTCGTCCTCCTTCATCACTGGCGCCAATCAGCCTGAGGCCTGCATGCGGCTGCGATTCCCAATAAACTTGATTAAGTGGTAATCTCGAAGGATCATTGGCATATATCCATGCATCCATTTGCTATTAGGGGCCTGTTAAACTATATGTCTCTCTATGTGCATCAATCCCTTTAAGCTAAGTAAAGCTTCACATTCTTGCCACGATATTTCTTCCTTTCTCGTCCATCTCACTTCCATGTTAGTTTCCTCCAAGAATATGTTTTACATCGCAATCGATTTGCATTTCCTGGATCAGGAAAAGGCTTGGTAACTCCAGAATTCATTAATATAACATCCTGACAACGGTTGGTAGAAGCGTACTCCCAACCACCTCATCATTTCTTATAACTTTCCCCACACTAATATTAAAGGTCTTGAGGTATGCCCCGACATGTTACTTCTACTTTAATAATTACTCGGCATAACGCACTGGCTGCACAATTACAACATTTGGTTTTTGATCTCATATCGGTGTAACGGTTCATAATTATACCTCCCGTTCACCTTAGAGTAATCACTTTGAAAGGAATGGTTTCAAAATAACAAGGTCCAATAGATAATTTCAATAAGAATTCCACATTGGATGTTCCAAGAATGTTGATGGTTCCAAATACTAGGGGTCTCGATTTTTTTGGAGATGTAAGGATGGACCGAAAGAGTACAACAAGGTTTATTCCTTTAGGTCCTGATAATTCTGTAATATGAAATCATAGAGAATGTTGCACAAGGGCAATGATTGTTGGATACAAAAGTCATAAAGACGGTCTTTATACAGTTCTTACATCGGGTGGATACTTTTCCTCCTGAATAATAAGAGGAAATCTAAAGTCGCATTGATGATGGTCAGCCAATAGAAAGCAATTCTACTCCATGACAATTAAAGAATGAAGTAGTTTGTCATTCAAGTAATCAATTGTTTCAAATGAATTCTCAATGTATGAATGGAAGAATAAAATATTCGAGTGATATAAAGTCTGATACGAAGATGGGTAAGAGTTCAAGTCGAGTGGGCGACCTCACTAGGTCTCAATCAAGTTATTCGTCAAAACTTTCATCATCATACTTTACCACATGCAAAATGCATTGCAGAATGAATTAAATTGGGAGTTGGACCAGTGAAACAATAACTAGTCCTTTTCAAGAAACACTAGCAACTAGCTAGACAAAATTTGCTAGTTCACATGTTTGAGACATCACCACCAGCTAGGACAATTAGCTAGGTGTTCTTCACAACATTACAATTTTGAGTAGTTAGAACAATCAACTAGTCATTCATATTGACATAATGACTATCCAGTTTCAATTGGATAGAATGGAATTTCAACATCGTAGCCACCAAAGAAACTTTAGGCTTCTCGGACGACGAATGAAAATAAGAAGTTATTAAGTTTGAAAAAGAAAACTATAAAATCTGAAGAGAATATTCTAGGTATCGGAACAATCGATAACCTCTCATCAAATATTACTTATCAGTGAAACGGTCCACCCAAGGGTGCCTCCGTACACATGCTTTATCAAATTCGACAATAGAATTAAATTCGGAATACCAACATCAAAATGATATCCTTACTATGATTTCAATGTACGATGTACAATCTCATCTTGAATAGAAAAAAAGAATTCATGCGGGATGTCTGGACATTAGATCATCCATGTCCTCAGTAATTTGTTGAATATTTATGAGCTCAACTGAAGAGTGCAAGTATGAAAGAAGCAATCAAATATCGATATTCGTTAAGTAGTATTCGTCGATTAATTAAGGAAATATTTGTTGAACATTCCTTGGATAATTGAAAGAAAGTGTAAATAGTACTGAGCAGAAATAATTATAAACTTCAAATAGAATGCTCGGGGATCAATTAAGATACTTTGGATGAGTCCCGATTTAGAGAAAGTATATCACTGGTTGTTATTCCACAAGTTTGAAGTAGAAAGCTAGGAGAGTTACCTGATATAAACTAATCGAGGTAACATGGTTAGTGAACAGTTTAAAATGAAGTAGTGCACCAGCCGGTAGTTACCAAAATAAGTTAATAATCATTCGTGCATTCCATTACCACCATTATGAGGGTAACTCCATCTCTTCGTCTTCGTAATACAAGACACCAACTAGTGCGTCTCTCAATCATCATCTTAAAGTCATTTATCGAGTTGGGGTTTCACAAATATATATGTCATTTCCGTGCTTTATCTAGAAGACCAAGCTTCACATCATTCCGGGGACACCTGCTAAGTCCATAGGGTCCTACTTCATGCCTTTCGACATGAATCACAAGTGGCCAGTTCCCCCTGGGAACAGATCAAAGAGATCTCTCAGGGATCTCAATGCAGTCCATAGGTTCAATGGCGGGTGTGTGTATGTGAACATATACAAAAAAAATTATTGAGGTCTACAATACATATATACGTAGTCCCTGATAACATCTCTATCAAAGGATCCCACTCTAGAACCACTGGTCTTTTCTTTTGGTAGACTCCGAGATCACTGAATCGCTCGTTGCAACCATATTCAACTTCTCTTGAGTCCCTTTGTTAATTCTACTTGTTTGTTCTCTAAGTTAAACTACCATGCTCTAGCGTCCGAATCATGCGTGGAATTATCTATCACGCTCGTCTTATGATAACATTCTCGTATAACACATGTAAAATTTGCCATCAAGGGTAATGAAATCCACAACGACATAGTGACCAACTTTCAGGTAAACCCGTTACTTATCGAAAATCAGATCTTATAGCCAAAGTAAAAGACTTTCATTATTCCAAGTACTAAGTACCCTTAAATATGTAGGGAAGTCTAAACTTCTTGATTCTTAAAATGCCGCCTCCTAAATTGTAGAGGACTATGGGCCACAAAATTTATGCCAGCCTAGTCATCCGATTTTATTGGCAATATCGCCTCTACCTCAGCTGCTCTTGAGATTTCGCTCTGCTTCCTATATCATTATCAATGATAGGTCATGTACGACTCTCAAACCTCTATTCATCATTCTGAAGGTCTCTAAGGATTCTATCGACCCTAGTATAATACCTCCAGTAAACACCCCAGTCCATTCTACTCATCGGTACCTCTTCCGGTAGTCCAATAATAAGTTTACTACGATCTCTTATGTCATTCTCCTACTTAGACTTAACTCTCGACACTCTCGTTTCTGAGTACTGTAACTTATCGCTCTGATACCATTTCTGTGACGCCCCCAAATCCGAGGTCAGAGATTCAGGTCGTCACGTCACCATCCAACCATATCATACCTGTATTAACTTTACAACTCAACAATACATCCATCCAGACCTCAATCTTACACACAAACAAGTTAGAGCCTCAGAAACGATAATCAAAAGTAACACTAAATATTACAATTCATCTATACAATCCAGAGTCTTACGCAATTCCACTTATACAACTACACCTGAATACAAGTCTTACTATTACAGTTGAAAACCTATCAGACTTACTCTGTAGTATTTATCTGAAACTAAATCATCTCCGGGGTAAATCTTCTACTCCTCTTCTGCTGGTGCGGAGTTAACCGACCAAATTCTTCTCTTTCTGAAAAGTTTTTATAAAGCAAAAATGAGCTACATAATGCTCAGCAAGTTCACCATTTTGAAAAATAATAATGTGGTTTATTTCGAAAACATTCCCAACTGTATGGGTATATATCTCAGATTTCAAAACGTAACTGGACAATATATATGTCCGAGTTTGAATAAAAACATCTACATTCACTAAGGAGCTTTAAGAATAACACATGAACCCTTTATAAGGTTCCCATTTCAATATATCGCAAGTTTGAAAATATATACATATGAGTATATCATTTTCGGCAAAACACTCTACTGTTAACATACAGTACAGGGAATACATCATTGCAAAACCTCTTTCCTTCCATTAGCTTAGAAGGTTACTCATTCAAAAACATTTCATTCTTTGAAATAATTGCAAGAGTGCACTAACACGTGCCCATCTTTATAGAAAATCTTGCAGTTCTAGATACTGCACGATGTCAATATTTTTCTTATCAAAAACCACAATATCGGCAACTTGGCACTTAGGCCCAAGAAGCTTTGTTTGAGTATTTTTCCAAAGTGGAGGATGGGACTGGAAGAAAACATAAAAACTTGACAGGGATTGACGATGATCAGTCGCCACATCCAAGTCCAATAATCCGCGGGTCTTCTCTACCGGTAGAAGGATAGAAACTACATCCGTAACTATCCCCGAGTGAAAACTACATCCGTAATCACCCTCGATGAAAACGACATCCGTAATCATCCTTCGGCAACACCTGGGCTGGAATAATAATTGATGGACCGCCTGGCTCACGGCCGCTTACACATCCCGGGAATCGTTCGTCAACGGTTCCCACACCTGCCAGAGTCCCTTTTTCTTTTTCTTTTAAAAACTTGATTTTGATTGAAAACTGAGTAATTGAGGTCTGACATCAGTCGACCGATGATTCTTTAAATCACATAAGAAGTAAACCTGACCGGGGGTTTTCGAAAATGTTTTGAGTTCGAAAGAGTTCGAGTTTGAAAGTGCTAAAGGTATCTTGGATTAGCTTTGTCTTTAAAATAATGAACAATAATTAATAAATGATATTTTAAGATTTAATATTAATTATTCAACTTAATTTGGTTACCACATCCGAATCATATCCATTACCCCTAAAATTACACTCCACTTACGACTTTTTCCCTTGCGCGAATTTTACTCTAACATTTTTATAAAATTGAAAAATACATATTTTAATCCAATTCTTTTTGGGTAGCCTTCACCACTGCATTTACTAGCTTCTCTAATTTTTTCATGATCCTACATAAAATTTTAGGGATCTAAACAAGGTTCACAAGGGGACCATTTAGTGCAGTCCGGAGTCCAGAAACACATTTCACTTCTCAGGCCATTACTCAAAATCTATACATCACCTAGTCATGAACTTTATATTTCTAGAAACTACATTCAAATACCTTTCCAAAAATATATATTAGGATCTCAGGGGACAAGATTTTGGGGTTCAAAACCCTCTTACAAGAAGACAGTTCAAGTTCCTGGAAAAATCTCAGCATGCTTATATCACTTATCCATTCAAGAATCTTACATACACATCACATCCATCATCTAAGCCACCAAGATCATACTTTAAAACATACATGGAGTTAAAAATCAAAACCACAACACTTAAACTCAAGATCTACATCATCCATAACTTATATGTCCAAGATTCACACTAACATCCATGGATCTAACATTAAACACCATAAATAATTCATGGCCAAGAGGGGTTAGAGTTTTATACCTTCTTGATGTTCTTACAATCTCAAACAAGCTTGGTTAACCTTGGAGAAGCCTTACTCTATGCTCACCATCTTCAATCTCACCAAAGAATTCAAGAACATGGAAGTGGGTTTCCTGACTGGAAAAACATGCCCCAAAGATCAGCCAAAACGAACCCCTTGCACTCGTTTCCTGGTCGAGGCTCCTGAATGAAAGTTGTATAGCATCTTCACAGCTTTCTAACCATATAAAGAACAAAAAATTTCATTGAGTAATGAAGTCTCTAGGCCCGTTTTAGTGAGCTCCTTTCCTGCTGGGCAGAATGGAGTATTGGGTGTTTGTTTTGTTTGATTAAATTGATAAAGTGATCAATAATGCTTGATATTTTCACTTGGATGCATCTTATCTTCTTGCCATGTGGTGTCATCTCCTCATTGGTTCATTTGGATTACCTTTATCCATCCATAATTGCAAGCAAGTCCCTTGCTTTATACATATTGTTTCCCAGTCCTTCCTTCCTTTTCTTATTTGCACCAAGGGGCTTCCCTTCTTGTATATTTACTAAATCAATATGTTACAACTTATATGTTGCACTTCATTGTAATAGTGTGGCCCAATACCTCAAAAAATCGTTGTGTCCAATTTTCTTTGTATTTTCTCTTTATCTTAGAAAACGTTCTCCCGATTTCTCAAGCATTCTCTTTTCTCAATTCTAGGAGTTTATTCTCAATCCTTTTTTCCCTCTCATAATATATCCTTCCTTGGACTCTTAATATACCATATCCTTAATCCATGATTCGTTCGCTCAATCGCTTAATCTCATTGTAAAGTTTCAGCGGTTTCTAGAACGTTTGTTTCACTTCCTCAGTGGTTTTCGTTCCAAATTATCAAATCACTTATAATAAAATTCCAAAATATTAACTCCTCAATTCCTCAAATTAAATATCTCATTTCTTGATATTACTGATATATAATTCACTGATCGGTCAAATATTACACGAAAATAGAATTTGGAATTTCTGAATTCCGATCGCATTTACATACACTTATTTACTCCGTAGATTACTAGTATAACTTCGGAATATCCACACTACGTCTCGTACATAGGTGGCATGAAAAATTTTCTTAATCCTCAAGATCACTATTCATCCACCAAATCACTATTCATTGATGCACTTCATCATTATAGGAAAAGTCTTAATTCTACCGAAATTTTGGGTTCTTACACTCCGCATGTTCTTCTTTCGTCTTGGCATAAATCAAGATGTCATCGATGAAGACTATAACACACTTGTCCAAGTACTTCTTGAAGACTCGATTCATTAAGTCCATGAAAGCTGCAGGGGCATTCGTTAACCCAAATGACATCACTAGGAACTCATAGTATCCGTACCGGGTGCGAAAGGCCGTCTTTGGTATATCTTCTGGCTTAATCCTTAACTGGTGGTACCCGGTCCTCAAATCAATTTTAGAAAAATAAACTGCATCTTTCAATTGATCAAACAGGTCATCTATCCTGGGCAAGGGATATTTATTCTTTATAGTCACCTTGTTCAACTCCCTGTAGTCTATACATAATCTCGTACTACCATCCTTCTTTTTCACGAATAACACCGGGGCTCCCCACGGTGACACACTAGGTCTTATCATCCCTTTATCCAACAACTCTTGTAACTGAGTGGCCAGCTCTTTCATCTCCACTAGGGCTAGCCGATATGGGGCTTTCGAAATTGGGGCAGTACCCGAAACTAAGTCTATAGCGAACTCGATTTCTCTATCAGGTGGTAGTCCTGGAAGATAATCCTGAAATACGTCCGCGAACTCATTAACGACAGGAATTTCCTGTAGGTTTGGTGCCTCCTTCTTGGTATCCTTCACATAGGCTAAATAGGCTTCGCATCCTTTACGTAACAGCTTCTTAGCTTGAATCATAGTCAGGAACTTTTGGTTTTGCCGTTTTCCACTAAACACTACTTCCTCATCCCCTGGTAGTCTCAAACTTACTTTCTTCTTTACACAATCAATCTGGGCTCCGTGGGTTGTTAACCAATCCATACCTACTATTACGTCAAACTCTCCTAGTTTAAAAGGTATTAAATCTACCCGAAAGTGTCGCCCTTCTATTTCTAGGTCGCAACCTGGACATACTTGGCTAACAGGGATAACTTCATGATTAGCTATCTCTATTTGCAGTCTGTCTTTTAATGGTTCAGTCTTAAGGCCTAACTGACATACAAAATCTAGAGATATGAAAGACTTGGTGGCTCCCGAATCAAATAAAACATTTTCCTTAACTGAGTTGAGTAGTAGGGTACCTGCGATCACATTCGTGTTCCTCACGGCATCTTGCACCGTCATGTTAAAAGTTCTTGCAGTAGGGGCCTTGTTAGAAGCAGTTCCACTCACTCTTGATACAGCTGGCCCAGAGGACATACATTCCCTCATTCGGTGCCCTGGTTTCCCACACTTGAAGCAATTACCTCCGGCACTGGTGTTGTTACTAGTTCCTCGACTTGCGTTAGCATAATGTCCTGTCAGCCCACACTTGAAGCACTTCACATCATGTAGGTTACACACGCCCGCATGTTTCCTTCCACATTTATTGCATTCAGGGGGTAGGGCTCGGGATGGGGTAGAGTAAGACGATCCCTGTGGTCGGCCGCTCTGGCCCACACTCCAACTTTCAGCTCTCTTGGTTCCAAAGTTTCCGCTGGGTTGGGATGTCGTCCCTCGCTTAAATTTGCTCGGAAAGCTCCCACCCGCAGAATTTCCCTTCCTACTATCAAACTTCCTCTTCTTTCCTTCCCTTTCCTTCTGCATCTGTTCACTCCCAGCCTCAACAATTGATGCTTTCTGTACCAGGGTGGCATAGTCTGTCATCTCAGAACCGCCACACGATTCTGAATCCATTGCTTTAGCCCCAATTAAACCTTCGGGCCCTCTTTGCCTCAGAGTTCACATATTCCGGCACAAACTTTGACAACTCAGTAAATTTGGCCTCATACTCGGCCACCGTCATGTTACCTTGCTTTAGTTCCAAAAACTTCAGCTCCATTTGCGTCTCCATGAACCTAGGGAAGTACTTCTCCAAGAACAGCTCGCTAAACCTCTCCCAGGTCACCACACCTCTTCCTTCCAAATTCTTCTTAGCTTCCCACCAATAGTTTGCCTCACCCTTCAGAAGGTAAGTGGCGAAAATAGTCTTCTGCTCCTCAGCGACACCTAGTATCTCGAAAGATTTTTCCATTTCCTTCAGCCAGGCTCTTGCCTCGACCGGATCGGCAGTTCCTTTAAATTCTGGGGGTTTCAGGGATTTGAAGTTTCGGAAAGCATTTGCATTAGCATTGTTGCATGGTTGCTGAACCGGGGGACGGTCCAAGTTCTGCCTAAGTAGTTCCATGAACTGTTCCGTAGGGCCTCCCCTTGGATGTTCCACCTCTCGGGTGTCATCACCAGCTTCTTCTTCGTCATACTCAGAGTCATCAAACAAGTTATGATCGTTGCCCTCATCCTCACTCAGGTTCACATTCTCCCCTTCATGGTTCTGGTGGCCTCCGGTCCCATGGTGGCTACCCTGGCCTTCAGAACTGACCGGGTGAGCTCGAGTGTTCATTCTTCTGGATTGCATGATTCTGATAATGAAACAAGAAATGGGTTAGGGTTTTCTAATTACCTGACAGCGTTACACGGGTCAGGAACGTATCGTTCCTCCTCATAAAGGTGGAAGTTGCAAAAGTTTTAATAACCCGATGCTGGAGATAAAACATCAAAACATTTTTGGGAAAAATCTCTATGGGATGCGAAAACATTTGTAAGAGTTTTCAAGATTTCGAAACCTCAAATTTTTTTATTTTTTTTTTGAAAAATTTTATTTTAAAAATTGTAGGAACATTTTGGAAATTTGTAGAGAACAATTTGAAATCGCATATCGTAAATTTGAAACAGCATGGTTGTATTTGTGGCTTGTAGCAATTGTATATATTCAACGTTGTATATCAAAACAGTAAAGCATGGCATCGGAAAGTAAGGCAGTTGAGACAATATCAAGGAAACTGAAACTAAATAAGTACGGTACAAGGGTTATCACAAAGTTTGGATGTTAGAGCCAAATACATAGTTCCGATGTCAAAGTCTAGCAAAAGTGGAACAATAACAAGTACATCATCTGAATAGTCAAGGCTACACAAAAGTAGGGCTACATCCGTACATACTATCCGAAGTCACATCTACATATCTGTAGGTCAGTCTACTCATCCACTGGTCAGAAAGGATAGCACTGCACAAGTCAACTATCCCGCAAAATCGACACACTAATGTCATCTGAACCTAGAGGACTGAGCTATCCGTAACACATCATGGGGCAGCACCGCGACGGAGCAAGGTCCTCACTCGGGAAAATGCACGACGCACAACACGCCTAGCATCCCTAGCCCGAATCACTCCGCCCCCGCGGATCCCTAAACCAAGAATCCTCTCGCGACTCCTCCTCTCAATCCTATGGAGTCGAGCCCTAGTCCTCCAAGCAACAGCAGTCCTCATCTCAGCCTGGATCCTCAAGCGTGCCTCGCACTCCTCCACTAGCGCCCGCCTCCCCTCGTTAAGTCTGGCCTCTGCAGAAAGTAAGTCTCGATCAGGAACTGCACCACGTAGGCGTGCTCAGTACCCGACACTGGGGGTAGGTCCATCGGCGGGGGTGGTATGACAGGAACAGGAGCAGGTGCAGTAGCAAGAGCAGGAGCAGTAGCAGGGGTAGGGTCAAGCTCCTCCTCGCCAGAAGTATCATCCTCGGAGTCACCGTCCGATGAAACAGGGCTCGATGACTGCGGAGAAGGTGGGGGTGACACAACACGGCCCTCACCGGATCTCACACTCTCCTCATCAGTAGCTACAGGAGATGGGGTAACAGGCTCAGGCTCAGGCTCAGGCTCAAAGGGCTCCTCAACGGGATCCTCATCATCGGTATCTCCTATCAGCGTAATCCAAGGGCCAAGCTCAGAGTCAGCACCCATATCCTCCTCAGGATCCTCGGTATCTCACATCAGTGCCTCATCATGCTCTCTCTCGAAAGCCTCAGGGTCTGGTATCTCCTCCATCTACACAAGGGAAATAAGGAGGGTCACTAACCAAAAAAAAAGGTTTCAGGAGTAGTTCCCTCACGGGCCTTAAAGTCAGGGCTATATCCGATAACCCGACTGCAAACTCGATGAGAGTTCTAAGTATTATTAAGGTTGTTATTAGGGTTATTGTTATTGTTATTATTATTAGGGTTTCTTTCTTAAATTACTATCGTTTCTGAGAACTGTAACCTCGCTCTGATACCATTTCTGTGACGCCCCCAGATCCGGGGTCGGAGATCTAGGCGCTCACGATCCATTTTCCATAAATAACATACCTGTTCTTGCACATAATATATAAAACAGCCATCGACCCCACAATAAACTCACACCGCACACACACACACAGGTTAGAGTCTCAGAAACGTCACACAATTGATTAAGCAAAAGTAAAAGTTTAAGAGTTATTACAGACCGAATTAAATAGCATTTATGCTACCAGTGACACTTCGATAAGAAGCAAAGTTGGCGATTTAAAAGTTTGTTACGGTACACTGCTTTGCACATGTCATACTTATAAATAAAACGAACTAACAAAAGTTGCCAACCAATCCGGCTAATGGGGCCTACCGGTGGAATCTCCACTGCTGCCTCGGGTCTAGTCACCTGCTTTCGGGCAGTCTGTCTGGGTCTTGCCATTTCGCTTAGCTGTTGTGTTTGTAAATTTGAAACAAGCAAGAGTGAGCAACTATAGCTCAGCAAGAAATATATGTATAAGGTAAGCAATATAACATTTTATATGTTTAGAAGTCATTATACTCGTTTGTATCAATCAGTTATAAAATCACTTGTCATTGTTGATAAATTTCGAAGGTGCACCAATACGTTCCCTTGTTTTCAAAATAAACTTGCAGTTCTAGATACTGCATAAAGTCAACATCTTTCTCATCAAAATAGAACACTATCAGCAACTTGGCACATAAGCCTAAGAAGCAGTGTCAGAGCATTTTCCAAGATGGAGGAATGGGACTTAAAGAAAACATAAAACCTGACAGGGATTGACGATGATCAGTCGCCACATCCAAGTCCAATAATTTGCGGGTCTTCTCTACCGGTAGAAGGATAGAAACTACATCCGTAACTATCCTCGGGTGAAAACTACATCCGTAATCACTCTCGATGAAAACTACATCCGTAATCATCCTTTGGCAACACCTGGGCCGGAATAATAATTGATGGACCGCCTGGCTCACGGCCGCTTACACATCCCGGGAATCGTTCGTCAACGGTTCCCACACCTGCCAGAGTCCCTTTTTCTTTTTCTTTTAAAAACTTGGTTTTGATTGAAAACTGAGTAATTGAGGTCCGACATCAGTCGACCGATGATTCTTGAAATCACAAAAGAAGCAAACCTGACCGGGGGTTTTCGAAAATGTTCTGAGTTCGAAAGAGTTCGAGTTTGAAAGCATTAAAGGTATCTTGGATTAGCTTTGTCTTTAAAATAATGAACAATAATTAATAAATGATATTTTAAGATTTAATATTAATAATTAATTAAATAATTATTTAATTAAATAAGCTTTTAATCCAAGATAGGTATTTTGAGTATTTACGAAGATATAAAAATAATTACTTGAGTATACAATACTCCCCGAATGACCCTTCGGGTTTTCGCAATTTAATTACGATATAATAATATACCGCTCCCCGGTCAATAGTATATACGGACCGCTACGACCTCTATTGCTAGAGTCGTTGTCCGAAGAAAATATTTCATTCTAAGTTCAAGGGGTGCAAACATATATGTACTTATACATCTCAATTTCATCGATACTTCGATAAACATAAACATTTGATATGATTGAAAACTACAAACACAACAGTGAAAGTCCTTGTATATGTAAGTTTTGAAAAGTAAACTTGCCTTGGTGTGGTTGGGGTGGTCGAGCGTGCGGAGTGGAATGATCTATACATAAGCAATAACCGTTCGTTAGTACCTTAACAATATCTCTTTAATTGCGGGGTTTTAAGGGGTACAAAAATTAACTTAATGACTTCATCTTATGACATTCTAGCCCCACTATAGGTTCATGTCACCACTCGATTACGCTCGTCACTTATTCGACTCAATTTGGTTACCACATCCGAATCATATCCATTACCCCTTAAATCACACTCCCTTAACGACTTTTTCCCTTGCGCGAATTTTACTCTAGCATTTTTATAAAATTGAAAAATACATATTTTAATCCAATTCTTTTTGGGTAGCCTTCACCACTGCATTTACTAGCTTCTCTAATTTTCCATGATCCTACATAAATTTTTAGGGGTTTAAACAAGGTTCACAAGGGGACCATTTAGTGCAGTCCGGAATCCAGAAACACATTCCACTTCTCCGGCCATAACAAAAAATTTATACATCACCTAGTCATGAAACTTATATTTCTGGAAACTAAATTCAAATACCTTTCCAACAATATATATTAGGACCTCAGGGGACAAGATTTGGTGGTTCAAAACCCTCTTACAAGACAGTTCAAATTCCTGGGAAAAACTCAGCATGCTTGTTTCACTAAATCAACCAAGATTCTTACATCCACATCACAACCAACATCTAAGTCACCAAGTTCATACTTTATAACATTCATGGAGATACATACACTAACCACAAGCATAAAAATCACAACCACAACACTTAAACTCAAGATCTATATCATCCATCACTTATATATCCAAGATTGATAAGTGGATTTTATATCCACTATTTGCCTTCTGTTCTGACTTAAAACGTTTGCAAGTTCTCGAGTTTCATTGTCATTTGATATGTTTTTGTGTAATTTGTGTAGGTTGCATAGTCGGGCGGCATTGGTGGTGTTGGTGAAGTGTTGGTGGTATTCCGTGAGCTCTACAATTAATGGAGTTCCAGACATCGGAATTGGGTGATTCAAAAGCCCACGCGAAGAGGAGAGGAAGCTCTACAATTCTTGACAGGGGGCACTAGGCGCTCCTGCGCTCAGAATAGGCACTCCTGCGCTCAACAGGCGCCCCTGCGCTCAAAACAGGCGCTCTTACGCTGCGTAGTGCCTGCCTTGGGGTGTTTTCTCCGGGTCATTTTGTTTGGGCCCATTTTTATTAGGGCTTGTATATATACTTGTAAACCTAAAAACATATTATCTATCATTAGTTAGCAGTTTTTCTTAGCATCTATCAAGAACTTTCATCTATTTTCTGAGAAACAATTTCAAGGAAGAATCTCCAAGCTCGTGACAAGCAAGGAGTAATCTTTGGAACTTTTGTATTCTTCTACTTTGGGGATTTATTTCTAAACCTTATTTCTCTCTTCTTTTATTATTTGTTGTTTTAGAATTATGTTATCAATTGAACCCATGACGGTGCTAAGTTCAATTATGAACTAAACACTTTCATGGGGTTCTAATGGAGTGATTTGTGGATTCTAGTAGTTGATAGTCTTGATAGTATATGCTTGTGGTTTCTAATAAGGTTACCTAACATGGTTGTGTTAATTAATATAGATGTGTAGCTATCATCTATTTTGTCAATCTCAAATGAATGCGAAAGTGGATTTAGAGATTAGGGCTAGCCATGTTAGCGTAGGTTTATGACGGCTTCTCCGCATATTGATATATAGATTCGAAAGAACATTACTTCCCTATGTAGTTGATAGTGGAATTTGTGATTAAATCGTGTGTATCACCCAATCTCATAGACGTATAATGATTTGGATATAATTGATGTCCGTAAAGCTTCTATCTTAATTGTGGATGTTTTTATGGTTTGGTGTGAGTTTATTGAAAGATAGCTCTTACTACCCTAGTATTCCTGCTAGTTCCTTAATAACCACATTGCATTGAATCTTGACGGTTAACCTAGATGAAACAATTCATGAAATTAGAACCCTGTGTTTCTCTCATATAAGTTAAATCACCTTAGTAAACTTTTAGTAGTATAGTTTAGATAAAACAACCAAATTTGATAATTGTTCAATCGTTAAGAAATAACCATACACAGCTGCATAAGTACTAAATTGGCATTACACCTGGTCTCTGTGGAACGAATCTTATTTATCACTTGCTATTTGTGATCGCGTATACTTGCGTGTTTACGAGTCAACAAGTTTTTGGCACCGCTGCCGGGGACTTCGGTGTTATTTGTAGTTTATGTGCTTGTCATCAGTGGTCGTTATAGATTACTGACTTGAACTGTTTTTTTATTTGATGGATTATTGGGAGCAGGACTTCGTAATTGTGTGTTAGCTGTGTGCAGGTGGACATTATACTCATCAATGTGAGTATAACAGAAACCGGCCAAATTTCAGCTGGGACTACAATCAGAGTGATATGGAGCAATCCCAATATCCATCCTACCCGCTCCAAAATCAGCAGTTTGGAGATGAGCCATACAGTCCGATGGGAATTCAGCAGCAATAGGGGCAACAATTTCAGCATCAGTATGCTCCAGTGCATCAACACTTTCAACCTCCTGAATTTCAGCAGCAGCAATTTCAGACTTGGTCTAACCAACAGTCGACCGAAGAAGCTGAATTAGAAGAATTGAGGTTGATGGTTAAAAGCAATGCATTGTCTCTCCAGACAATAGGAGATCAGATTGGTCAAATTGCAAATGCATTAAAAATATTGAATCAAATTGCAAGTGACACAGAAGGCCTAGCTGTAGAGGAGGAGGACAAGAACCTTCCCATCAGTCTTGACTGGCCTTTCTTAGCCACGGGTGAGACCATGATCGAAGTTCAGGAAGGAGAGACTGAGGGCGAAGATGGGGAAGAAGCAGAACATGAAGCTGATAAGGAAGCAGAGCCGGAGGCAAACCAATCAGAAAATTCAGAATGTCCAGAAAATTCGGTTATGAATAATCAGCCGCAACCACCTCCTTTGCAATATGAAAATTTTGAAGAATCAACCCAAGATCAAGAAAACTCCAAGGCTCAAGTGGCTATGCTATTTCCTTTGAAGGATGAAGAGGGTCTCAGTGTGGAAGATGATGAATTAGAAGAGCATGTTCAGTTGTTGAATGCAGCTCCGTTGTAATCTGACTTCGACCAGTTGGAGGCCGAAGAGGAAAAGATCATCACTCTTGTTGACAAATCTACTCTGAACAAGACTACAGAGATCATCCAAATCGATTTTCCTCCTCCATATCCACAGAGGCTTCAGAAGCAAACTCCAGCCATGAATTTGCCGTCGGAGAATGAGGAGTATTTTAGCTTGAAATTGGTTGATGCAGGGCAGAGTAAAAAGTATGACACGGAGAAGGAGAAGGCAAAGCAAGGCCAACTGAGGATTACAGTGCCTTGGTTAATAGGGTTACGTATTCCACATAAGTTGCTTGGAGTGGAAGATCTCTGGAATTCTCAGGTGCGCCTTAAGCCATCATTTGAAGGAGCTGATAAGTGGATTTTATATCCACTTGGAATGCCTCAGTTCGGCTTAAATTGATTATTTTGGACTTAAGTTTGTGTAGTTTTGATGTGTTTTGTGTAGTTGTGCAGGTTTGCAAGAATATCTTAGCTTTTGTCGTTTTTGGAGATTTAATTGATTAAAATTCGGATTTTCCGGGAAGGCTGCGCAGCTTATACTGTTTTGGCCATATCTGGAGTTCTAGAAGTCCGTTTTCAGCGATCTTACTGCCCACGCGAAGCTTGAGAGATTTTCTACAACCTAGGATAGGAAACAAGTGCAAGAAATATGCTGAATTAAATCGCGCACGTGTTCTTGTAAAAGAAGGCTGGGAATTTACTGTTTTGCCCTTTTTCTAATTCTAATTGTATTCTGGGTAGTTTTGGGTACCTTCTTTAAATCCAAATTGTAATAGAAGGCAATTTCTTGATGGGCAAGATTTGTAGAGCCTATTTAAACACATCCTACCATTTTAAATCATAACAATTCATAGCTTTTAATCGTATCAAGGTACTTTCGATTTTCAATTCTTTCTTCAATATTATGTTTTCATTCATTATCATTATTATTATGTTTTCTTTATTAAATATGCGTAACTAATTCTCTAATCTGAGGATTGGGTAGTATTCCTTGGTATTCATGCATGCTTGATTATGTGATTTTCTGCTTTGCTGATCTGTTAATGAGATCTTAACACAATTAGGGGAGTCATGAACCTTTGATTGCATTCTAGGGATTGTAATAAGCTTGGGAGAGAAGTTGCAATCTTAGTACATGATTTAACAGACATAATTTGAATATTAGATCGGGAGATTAATAGGAGAATTGTGAGACATATAATTCTTGGTATTTAACAGTTTATAGATATACTTTGATTGTATCACGGGAGTGACAATTAGGGTGTAGCTGTAAGCACTATATTGTAGCCTGGGAGGGAACAGTATAACTTTAGAAGAATTGTTTTCAGCAAGGTAGGAACACAGATATCACATTAATATTGAGCATGTACTGAGACCAAGTGAAGAACCCCAGTTCTTGGATTGTTTTCCTTATATATTTTATTCTCGATTGATAATTAGTTTAATTTAGTTTATCAACAAACCAAACATTCTTTTACACTTCTAAATTGTGAGAGATAAGATACTTGAACTTGATATTACATTCAGTCCTTCCCTGCGAACGAACAACAAAAATACTACTAACAAATTGGTGCCGCTGCCGGGGAAGGCAGTAATGTTGGGTTTGAGTTAATTGTTTCTTGTAGTTTGGATTTTATCTTTGTACATATTTTTCTTTTCTTTCTTTTTGTATTTCTTGGTGTGTCTACAGGTTCTTTGAGGTAGACAACTTAAACAGGTTTTGAGGAGAGAGACTAGATGGAGTACAACTTTGGTTGGAACAATGCTCAGAATTTCTACAACAGTCAAGAACAATATCAAGACTTCAATCCTTACCCACAATTCAATTCCTATGAGGATCGTAATGCATATCAGGTGAATTCGTTCTATTCTGAGAACTCATTTTATGCTCCATATGCCCCTAGCAATGATTATTCATATTCGTTTGAAAATCAATATCATGATGATGTTTATCCATATATGTGTAATGATGTTGATACGAGTTTAACTCAGTCTAATCCTTCTTTACTTACTGATTGGGAGATTGCGCTCAATAAAATTATTCAAGGAACTCAGTCTAATCTTCCCTTACTTTCTTTGGGAGTTTTTGATGAACCAACTTTAGAGATTGCTAGTGACAACGATATTCCGTGTGATTCAATAGCTTGGTACGAGGAGAATGCTAAACTAAATAATTTTATTTGGGAAGTTCGAGCAGTGTGGTATGACGGTTGTTATCGAACTCCTCCTTGTGTCAATTTTCCTCTATGCCATGATTCTTGTTTAGCAATTGATGATAATGTTGTGTCTGATGAGTCTACTGGTGTAGTTGATAATTGTCCCATGCACATTAATGATAATTTGGATGCAATTGAAATTCTACCAGTTCTAGAAAATTTTGAGCTTAATACATTGGTAGATGAGATTAAAATTGATGAGTGTCCAATTATAAAAGAGAAGGAAGTTAAGATTGAGGAAGTTGAAAATCTTGCTGTAGAGTATAAGGATCCGATTTGGGAGGAGTATATGAGTCGTACTTATAATGATTATTCTGACGATTTTTCTAGCTATTTTGATGTTTCCAAGTCTCTTGAGCATGATAGGTTCTTGAAAGTTTTCGTACCTTTCAATGAATCTAAGGTTTATTTGCACAATATGCTTATATTAGAAATTCGTAGATATGTGCATCTGTTTGCTTTTTATCCTCATTGAAGTTTCTAGGTATAATCGGCGTCAAGCTATTGACGTTAAAGGAGCGCTTCGTGGGAGGCAACCCACGCATTAGTGTAAACAAAAAAAAAATTGAGTGTTGAAAAAAAAAATTGAGTGTTGAAAAAAAAAGAGTGTTGAAAAAAAAACTGTGCAAAAAAAAAAAAAATCGATCAGTGGCGCAGGCGGCCCCTGCGTGACGCAGGTTGCACCTGCGTTACTGCTTGTCGCGCAGGCTGCGCCTGCATGACGTAGGTTGCGCCTGCGTGACAGCTTAGTAGGGCAAAGTTTTCAGCAGTTTTGTATAAAAAAAAAAATTCTTTTTCTTTCTTCTTTCTTTCAACACTAATTCTTTTCTACTCCTATTCTTTCATCCCTAACCTATTCCTAATTTCATAATAATTCCCCATCTTCTATCTCTAATCCTATATTTATTCTAATTCTTTTTCTCTAAATTATTAAATCCTATTTCTATCTTACATCAAATTTCATACCCACCCAAATTTCTTCCTATACACATTCAAATTTTATTCACCCAATCCCTCCATTATATATATACACACCTATACATACAAATCCAATTCCTTTTATAATTCTTTAAATCTCTAAAAATTCAATTCTAAAGAGGAATTAATTGCAAGTTCACCTCTTTGATTCGTAATTGGTTTATCTCTTCTCTAATCTTATTTTTATTACGAATTTGTGTTCTTGTAATTGGGGTTTTGTAGGATTCTTGTTATTTGGGAGGTGGCTAGTCTGTGGAGCTCGTACGCATTGTCCTCCACCAAATTCATCCGAGGAGGGTTATGACTCAGCTTATTAGGTATGTTTCTGCTATCCCTTCTATTTACTTCCATTCAATGCGGACATTGAATCTTTCAAGTTTGGGGGTGTTTTTAGGGATTAGTAGTTGTTGTATTATGTGTTCATGTAGGATTTCATGCTTTGCATATTAGTAGTAATTCATGCATATATGTTCGGGTTATCTACGTTTGTTTCATATAGGACATTCTGTTTTTATTTCTGTATACCATGTGAGTTCATTCTAGTTGCATTTTCATGGCATGTATTTTTCATGATTCCTTAGAACGAGCTGATTCTGATTGATAGGTAGATGTTTAATTGAGTGTGGTGATGATGAGTAGAGGGCTGATTTATAGTTTC
The DNA here is from genome assembly GCA_036435485.1 of Saposhnikovia divaricata. Taxonomy (NCBI): domain Eukaryota; kingdom Viridiplantae; phylum Streptophyta; class Magnoliopsida; order Apiales; family Apiaceae; genus Saposhnikovia; species Saposhnikovia divaricata. The sequence goes on from JAZHRN010000131.1 coordinate 23,902,939, forward strand.
TAGGAAATTTACTTGTATGTTGCGGGAACAAAATTTTTACACAAACTCATGGGGTACTTTTGGGCTAGGTTGAGGTCATGTTTGTTTGGATGTTTTGAGATTTAATCACATGATTATATTTAGAATTTTCGTTATTCCCTTGATGGCGTAGGAGCACTAAAGTCTAAGTTTGGGGGAAAACAGGGATTTCATGCTTAATTGTAAATAATTGTGAATAAATGCTAGGTGTCAAATGGCTAGTAGCCGGCTCATATTTATATGAGTAGTCTAGGGTTGGAAATGAGAAAGGCTCATTCCAGATCGCAGAAAAAAAAAAAGAAAAAAAATAAAAAGAAAAAAAAAGAGAAAAAAAAAGAGTCAATAAATTGTTTATATGCAAAATTAACCAGAGTGAGCTCTTTAATACTCAAGTAATTAAGTCTGAGGGGACTTAGTCCTAGTGACCTAAGGCTTTTATAGTCTGGGATCCACTGACCTAACGCTCGCTACATGGGTATTATTGTATAAGCCTTTTGGGGTCTCATTCATTGCACGGTTAAATAAGCATGCTTGTATATATGTGTCGTAGTAGTAGTAATAAAGCATGAATTTCTGTCTACCTTGGATAAGGATGGAGGTGTTCTTAGTTTATGAAGTGTCTACAGTCTATTCTACTTATAAACCTGTGATTGTCTTGGCAAAGGATATGTATGATTTTTGACCTAGTTTTGGGAGTATTTCTGATGAGCATTGCACACACGCACGTTTCTGTTCATGTATTGTTAGTATACGGGAACTTGGTCGAGCTCTATTTGGATTTAGTTGCATTCTTTGAGATATTTGCTTGCTAGTTGGTTTTGGTTAGTTTGAAGGGGATCGTTGCATTGTTCATACTAGTTGCATTCATGCATTGCATTGCATTAGGTTAAATGGATTTTGTGGGTACATTCGCTATAGGCCCTCACGAGACCTTACTCGTCCACTGGGGCTGCCTAGGGGTTTAAAGGGCTTGTTGCATATGCCAAATGCAACCGTGATCACCTACGGAAGTGGAACTAGTTAGTTAGTTGTAATTGTTTATGCTTGAGGACAAGCATCAGTTTAAGTTTGGGGGTTTGATAAGTGGATTTTATATCCACTTGGAATGCCTCAGTTCGGCTTAAATTGATTGTTTTGGACTCAAGTTTGCGTAGTTTTGATGTGTTTTGTGTAGTTGTGCAGGTTTGCAAGAATATCTAAGCTTTTGTCGTTTTTGGAGATTTAATTGATTAAAATTCGGATTTTCCGGGAAGGCTGCGCAGCTTATACTGTTTTGGCCATATCTGGAGTTCTAGAAGTCCGTTTTCAGCGATCTTACTGCCCACGCGAAGTTTGAGAGATTTTCTACAACCTGGGATAGGAAACAAGTGCAAGAAATATGCTGAATTAAATCGCGCACGTGTTCTTGTAAAAGAAGGCTGGGAATTTACTGTTTTGCCCTTTTTCTAATTCTAATTGTATTCTGGGCAGTTTTGGGTACCTTCTTTAAATCCAAATTGTAATAGAAGGCAATTTCTTGCTGGGCAAGATTTGTAGAGCCTATTTAAACACATCCTACCATTGTAAATCATAACAATTCATAGCTTTTAATCGTATCAAGGTACTTTCGATTTTCAATTCTTTCTTCAATATTATGTTTTCATTCATTATCATTATTATTATGTTTTCTTTATTAAATATGCGTAACTAATTCTCTAATCTGAGGATTGGGTAGTATTCCTTGGTATTCATGCATGCTTGATTATGTGATTTTCTGCTTTGCTGATCTGTTAATGAGATCTTAACACAATTAGGGGAGTCATGAACCTTTGATTGTATTCTAGGGATTGTAATAAGCTTGGGAGAGAAGTTGCAATCTTAGTACATGATTTAACAGACATAATTTGAATATTAGATCGGGAGATTAATAGGAGAATTGTGAGACATATAATTCTTGGTATTTAACAGTTTATAGATATACTTTGATTGTATCACCGGAGTGACAATTAGGGTGTAGCTGTAAGCACTATATTGTAGCCTGGGAGGGAACAGTATAACTTTAAAAGAATTGTTTTCAGCAAGGTAGGAACACAGATATCACATTAATATTGAGCATGTATTGAGACCAAGTGAAGAACCCCAGTTCTTGGATTGTTTTCCTTATATATTTTATTCTCGATTGATAATTAGTTTAATTTAGTTTATCAACAAACCAAACATTCTTTTACACTTCTAAATTGTGAGAGATAAGATACTTGAACTTGATATTACATTCAGTCCTTCCCTGCGAACGAACAACAAAAATACTACTAACAAATTGGCGCCGCTGCCGGGGAAGGCAGTAATGTTGGGTTTGAGTTAATTGTTTCTTGTAGTTTGGATTTTATCTTTGTACATATTTTTCTTTTCTTTCTTTTTGTATTTCTTGGTGTGTCTACAGGTTCTTTGAGGTAGACAACTTAAACAGGTTTTAAGGAGAGAGACTAGATGGAGTACAACTTTGGTTGGAACAATGCTCAGAATTTCTACAACAGTCAAGAACAATATCAAGACTTCAATCCTTACCCACAATTCAATTCCTATGAGGATCGTAATGCATATCAGGTGAATTCGTTCTATTCTGAGAACTCATTTTATGCTCCATATGCCCCTAGCAATGATTATTCATATTCGTTTAAAAATCAATATCATGATGATGTTTATCTATATATGTGTAATGATGTTGATACGAGTTTAACTCAGTCTAATCCTTCTTTACTTGCTGATTGGGAGATTGCGCTCAATAAAATGATTCAAGGAACTCAGTCTAATCTTCCCTTACTTTCTTTGGGAGTTTTTGATGAACCAACTTTAGAGATTGCTAGTGACAACGATATTCCGTGTGATTCAATAGCTTGGTACGAGGAGAATGCTAAACTAAATAATTTTATTTTGCAAGTTCTCGAGTTTCGTTGTCATTTGATATGTTTTTGTGTAATTTGTGTAGGTTGCATAGTCGGGCGGCATTGGTGGTGTTGGTGAAGTGTTGGTGGTATTCCGTGAGCTTAAAGTAGAAATTACGGGAAGTCCAGGGCAAGAGAACTAGGGAATTTGAGCTCAATGCGCATACATCACTGTTTTGGCCATAACTGGAGTTCCAGACATCGGAATCAGGTGATTCAAAAGCCCATGCGAAGAGGAGAGGAAGCTCTACAATTATGGACAGGGGGTACTAGGTGCTTCTGCGCTCAGAACAGGCGCTCCTGCGCTCAACAGGCGCCCCTGCGCTCAAAACAGGCGCTCTTGCGCTCGAGAGTAGCATATTCCAGGAGATAGCTAGCGCAGCTGCGCGAGTTCAAGCGCCCTTGCGCTGCGTAGTGCCTGCCTTGGGGTGTTTTCTCCGGGTCATTTTGTTTGGGCCCATTTTTATTAGGGCTTGTATATATACTTGTAAACCTAAAAACATATTATCTATCATTAGTTAGCAGTTTTTCTTAGCATCTATCAAGAACTTTCATCTATTTTCTGAGAAACAATTTCAAGGAAGAATCTCCAAGCTCGTGACAAGCAAGGAGTAATCTTTGGAACTTTTGTATTCTTCTACTTTGGGGATTTATTTCTAAACCTTATTTCTCTCTTCTTTTATTATTTGTTGTTTTAGAATTATGTTATCAATTGAACCCATGACGGTGCTAAGTTCAATTATGAACTAAACACTTTCATGGGGTTCTAATGGAGTGATTTGTGGATTCTAGTAGTTGATAGTCTTGATAGTATATGCTTGTGGTTTCTAATAAGGTTACCTAACATGGTTTTGTTAATTAATATAGATGCATAGCTATCATCTATTTTGTCAATCTCTAATGAATGCGAAAGTGGATTTAGAGATTAGGGCTAGCCATGTTAGCATAGGTTTATGACGGCTTCTCCGCATATTGATAGTATAGATTCGAAAGAACATTACTTCCCTACGTAGTTGATAGTGGAATTTGTGATTAAATCGTGTGTATCACCCAATCTCATAGACGTATAGTGATTTGGATATAATTGATGTCCGTAAAGCTTCTATCTTAATTGTGGATGTTTTTATGGTTTGGTGTGAGTTTATTGAAAGATAGCTCTTACTACCCTAGTATTCCTGCTAATTCCTTAATAACCACATTGCATTGAATCTTGACGGTTAACCTAGATGAAACAATTCATGAAATTAGAACCCTGTGTTTCTCTCATATAAGTTAAATCACCTTAGTAAACTTTTAGTAGTATAGTTTAGATAAAACAACCAAATTTGATAATTGTTCAATCGTTAAGAAATAACCATACACAGCTGCATAAGTACTAAATTGGCATTACACCTGGTCTCTGTGGAACGAATCTTATTTATCACTTGCTATTTGTGATCGCGTATACTTGCGTGTTTACGAGTCAACAAATATTAACACAAATACACATGGATCTATCATTAAACATCTCAAACACTACATGGCCAAGAGGGGTTAGGGTTTTTATACCTTCTTGAGTATCTAGGAGCCTTGGGTATGCCTTACAAATCTCGAGAACACCTTGAATGAGCTCCTACACTCCTTATAATCCAAGATCTAAAAGAAAACTTAACATTGTTACTATTCACCAAAACTTTAACAATTAATATCTTGAAAATTAATGGATGAAAAGGCTTGGAATTCTTAGTATACCTTCCTTATATGATGTAGAGTGCCTAGGAATTTTGCCTTGAATTATGAATGAAGAGAAATGGAAGAAAGAAAAATTTTTCTTCCTTGTTCTTATCTTGGCCGAGAGCTTTTTGCTTGGGGGGGGGAGAGCTTTTGCGTTTTGATTTTTGTGTTGGTGGTTAAAGTGAAAAGGTGTTGGGTGATATATGTATTAGTGTATAGATATGTAATACATGGTACAAGTCTAGGTATAGGCCACCATGCCCTCTTGTCTCCTTGGAAAAAGAAATGCCAACTAGTTACTATTCCTCTTGTCCACTTGATATTACTAGTTTGTTTCCTAACTACTTAGTTGCATGGGACTTGCATGCAATATCACTCCTTGTATCATTATTCTTCCATCAATGTTTGTCACTTAATCTTTAATTCGTATCGTGTTAGATATAATTGATGTAATGTTTCAGTGTTTAAGTGTAATAGTGATATATCAGAGTTTAACTGGAAGGAAGTCAGAGTTTAGTAAAGTCTGACTGACGGAAGCTGGACAGAGTTTAGTAAAGTCTGTCTGGAAGCAGCGCGTACAGAGTCAACAGAGGATATTAGAGATCAATTGAAGATTGATATGGAAGCGAGATCTTTGGAGATTGGATAGCTATCAAAGAGATCGAGTTGACTTAGGAGACGTGTGACAATCTGTAATTGATATCATTGTATAGCTGATTATTAGGAATATCAATTAGAGATTGTATCGAAGCTGTATATTTTATAAATACAGTTAGGTTAACCCTAGAAGGGCATCGTGCATCGAACTATCTTTATTGTAACCTAGCAGCTCTTTGTGATAGTTTACATCATGAAGAGGGTTTTTAATATCAGAAGATTTAAAGTGCATAATCATCTTACTTGTTAAACTCTCATACAAATTTGATTATTAATTGTGTATTCGGCCTAACAAGTGGTATAAGAGTCAATCTGTTACAGCTCATGTCAGCAATTCCTCCACCAACAACTACTAGTTCTGAAAAGGCTCCTACTACTGTGAGTCATTATGAACCAATCAGGGTTCCTATTCTCAGGCCATCAGAGTATGCCATGTGGAAGGTCAAGATGACTATGTTTCTGGAGGCTACAGATCCATAATATCTTGACAGGATTTATGAAGGCCCTCACAATCCTACAAAGCTATCTGCTGCAACTGCTGGTGAAGAAGCTAAAATAGTTCCAAAGGAAAAGAAGGACATGACTCCTGAAGATCTATCATCAATTGCTAAGGATGCGAAGGTTAGGAATTTACTGCATAGTGCTTTAGACAATGTTATGTCTAACAAAGTGATTAACTGCACCACTGCAAAAGAGATCTGGGATGCTCTTGAAGTCAGATGTCAAGGAACTGCTGCTATTAAGAAGAATAGGAGAAACATACTCACACAAGAGTATGAGCACTTTGAGGCTAAACCTGAAGAGACCATGACAGAAACATTTGATAGATTCTGTAAACTGCTCAATGATCTGTCATTGGTCAACAAAGAGTATGATCTAGAAGAATCAAATCTCAAGTTTCTTCTTTCTCTACCTGAAAAGTGGGATGTGAAAACAACCACTATTAGAGACAACTATGAACTTGCTGAAACAGAGATTGATGAAATTTATGGGCTGCTCAAAACTCATGAATTGGAAATGGAGCAGAGAAACAGGAGATCAAGCAGGAAGGCAAAGTCTGTTGCTCTTAAGGTTGAAGAGAAGCCTCAGAAGAAAGAGGCATCAAGATGGAAAATGAAGGGAAAAGCTTTGGTCATACACTTAGAAAGTGAATCATCAAACTCTGATTGTGATCAAACTCTTCTGAATCATCTGACTCTGAAGATGATGAAGAAGAAATGAGAAAAATGGCTGTGTTGATGGTGAAGACCTTCAAGAAAATGGGTTTCAAGAATTTCAAGAAAGGGAAAAGGTTTTCTAGAGATTCAAATGAAGACAGAAAAAGCTTCAGGAAGCCTGATAAGAGAGATTCAAGGGGGAAGAAGGATAAGTCTGAAATTCAACTCTACAAGTATAAGGAGATGGGTCACTATGCTCCTGAGTGCAAGAAGGGTAAAACTGGAAAGGTACTCATCACAAAAGGCAGAGATTGGGCAGACACTTCAGATTCTGATGAAGAAATTAACTATGCTCTCATGGCTACTACTGAATCAGAAACTTCTGAAAATCAGGTACCTCTAACTACCTATGCTTATAATATTGATGACATTTCTCAATTAAGAATTTATCTTAAGTCATTGCATATAAGTTATAGGGATCAGACTTTAGAGAATGAGAGGATAAAATCTGAAAATTCTGAACTTAAGGTTAGAAATAAACTTGTTGAAGAAAAACTTGAAAATATGCAACAAGTTCAGAAAGAGAGAGATGATGTTGTTTCTATAGAACATGATTTGATTCTGAAATATAAACAACTAGAATCTGAGTTGGAGGAAGCAAATAAGAAAATTAGGACTTGGACTAATTCTGGAAAGGACACTCAACAGATTTTTCAAACAGACACTGTAGTTCTAGGTTATAATGAGGGAGATGAACTTAGATTTCAAAATCAAGTTAAAATCAGACCTCATTTTGTACATGGAGCCAGTAAATTTTTGTCTGACAATGAAAAAGAAGCTGTTAAAAGTGAACCAGTAAAAACTAGTGTTAAACAGGTTAATATTGGTTCAATGACAGATAAACAACTCAAACATAAACTAAGGGAGTTAAAATCTGTTAACAAACAGGGAGTGTCAAATAAGAACAGAAATGGAAAAGTAGGCATCACTTCAGGAAATAAACCAATGCGTGTTAGTTATGCTCCAAGAAAGACATGTCATAACTGTGGTAGTACTAAGCATCTTGCAAATTTCTACAAGAAAAACAAAAATATAAATTCTTTACCTTCCAAGTCTGAGGTAAAGAAGGATTTTGCTAGAACTAAGCCACAGACTTTATGCACACACTGTGGAAGCACTTGGCATTCCATTTATACTTGCAGACAGTATCATGCTGTCTATCATAATTACTATGAACTTAAACCCAATCTGAAATGGGTTAAAGTTAATACTGCAAGTGTAAACTCTGATACTGTTAGCTCAAACTCTGATAATGTTAATTTCGCTGCTAAAGCTAACAAAGTTAAAAATGTCAAAGGATCCAAGCAAGTCTGGATCCTTAAATCTAATCCTTAGTAATTGCTTGTGATTGCAGGGCAACAGGGAGGCAACCCTAGTTGTGGACAGTGGATGTTCAGGACATATGACTGGCAATAAAGCCCTGCTATCAGAATATGAGGAGAAGGCTGGCCCAAAAGTTTCCTATGGTGATGGCAATGTAGGAAGAACATTAGGATATGGCAATATTAATCTTGGAAATGTCATCATCAACAATGTAGCTTATGTCCCAGGACTCAAGCATGACTTGTTATCTGTGAGTCAAATCTGTGACAAGGGATATCATGTAGATTTTCAACCTGAATATTGTGAAGTTATCAGCAAATCTACAGGAAAAGTTGTTCTAGTTGGTCATAGGCAAAACAACATTTATGAAATCAAGCTTTTAATAGACTCTGTTGGAAAAGCTGTTTGCCTGTATACAAGAATGTCTAGTGAAGAGAGTTGGAAGTGGCACAAGAAACTCTCACATTTGAACTTGAACAACATCAATGAATTGATCAGAAAGGATCTTGTAAGAGGACTCCCAAAGGCTCTGTTAAATGTTGATGGCCTATGTGATTCATGTCAAAAGGCCAAGCAAAGGAAGTCATCTTTCAACAGCAAGACAGAATTTTCAATCACTGATCCTTATCATCTTCTGCATGTTGATCTCTTTGGTCTAGTAAATGTTATGTCTATAGCAAGGAAGAAATACGCTCTAGTCATTGTTGATGAATACACTAGATTCACTTGGGTGTATTTTCTAGCAAAGAAGGATGAAACTACACTAACTCTGATGGAGCATGTGAAGCTTCTGGACAAAGGATCAAGTAACAAAGTCAGAATCATCAGAAGTGATAATGGAACTGAGTTCAGAAATGCAACAGTGGAAGAATTCTGCAAGGACAATGGAGTGAAGCAAGAATTTTCAGCACCTGGTACACCACAACAAAATGGTGTAGTTGAAAGGAAAAATAGAACCTTGATAGAAGCTGCCAGAACTATGCTTGATGAAGCAAAATTGCCAACTTATTTCTGGGCAGAAGCTGTTCAAACTGCTTGTTTTACTCAAAATGCTACACTGATCAATAAGCATGGAAAAACACCATATGAGATGGTGAAGAAAAAGAAGCCTAACCTGAAATACTTTCATATTTTCGGGTGCAAATGCTTTGTTTTGAAGACTCATCCTGAACAGTTGACCAAGTTTGAGCTAAAGGCAGATGAAGGAATTTTTGTTGGCTATCCACTGTCAACAAAGGCATTCAGAGTTTACAATCTGAGAACTAAAGTGATCATAGAATCTATACATGTGTCTTTTGATGACAAGAAGATAACTGGACTTGAAGACAAAGATGAATATGATCAACTGAACTTTTAAAATGAAGATTTAAACTCTATTGAAGTAAACTCTGATCAAACTATTCTGACAGACTCTGTTGAAACAAACTCTGAACCTCTACTGGTAAACACTGGAGAAATTTCTCAGCCACAACAAAGGGAAGAACCAGTTGAGGGGGAGCATGATCAAGATGAAGACTCAAACATTGATACTGAGTCAAATGAAAAATCTGGATCAAACTCTGATGATTCAAACTCTGAAAATTCAAATTCTGACTCTGGGCAGTCAAGTTCAGGGGGAGTCTCAGAAAATGAAGAAAGCCCACAACAAAATCAGGAGGGCATGGATCAAGGGGGAGGATCACATGCTGACAGAAGTTATTTGCCTTCTTCAAGGAAATGGACCAAATCACATACACCTGATTTGATAATTGGTGATCCAGATGCAAAAGTGAAAACAAGAAGTGCCACTGCAAGTGAATGTTTGTTTCATGCATTCTTGTCTAAGAATGAACCAAAGAAAGTGGAAGAAGCTCTTCAAGATGCTGACTGGATAACAGCAATGCAGGAAGAGTTGAATGAATTTGAAAGGAATGAAGTTTGGACCCTTGTACCAAGGCCAAAGAACAGATCTATTGTTGGTACTAAATGGGTTTTCAGAAACAAGACTGACAGTGAAGGTGTTATCACAAGGAACAAGGCTAGACTGGTAGCAAAAGGCTATTCACAGCAGGAAGGAATAGACTATGATGAAACATTTGCTCCAGTTGCAAGATTGGAGGCAATCAGAATTTTTCTAGCATATGCCTCTCACAAGAAATTCAAAGTGTTCCAGATGGATGTGAAAAGTGCTTTTCTGAATGGGAAGCTTGAAGAAGAAGTGTTTGTTGAACAACCACCAGGATTTGTGGACCCAAAATATCCAAACCATGTCTACAGGCTGGATAAAGCACTCTATGGACTTAAGCAAGCACCAAGGGCATGGTATGAAACTCTGGCTCAATTTCTCTTAGAAAGTGGATTCAACAGAGGTACTATTGACAAAACTCTGTTTTATTTTAAATCTAGGAGTGACTTGCTTTTAGTTCTGATATATGTTGATGACATTATCTTTGGGTCTACTAATGATAAACTCTGTAAGAAGTTTGCCAAGCTCATGCAGTCCAGATATCAAATGAGCATGATGGGAGAGCTTAGTTATTTTCTAGGCCTACAGGTGAAACAAACAGATGATGGTATCTTAATTAATCAAGCAAAATATACCAGAAATCTTCTCAAGAAATTTGGTATGCTTGACTGTTCATCTGCATCAACTCCCATGGCAACAGCAACTAAATTGGACAAAGACACAGGAATTTCAGTGGATATGACAAACTACAGGGGCATGATAGGATCTCTTCTTTACTTGATAGCTAGTAGGCCTGACATCATGTATGCAACCTGTCTTTGTGCAAGGTTTCACGCAGATCCTAGAGAGCCACATCTGACAGCTGTGAAAAGAATCTTCAAGTATCTCAAGGGCACCATATCATTAGGTCTGTGGTACCCCAGAGAATCAGATTTCAAGCTACTTGGGTATTCTGATGCAGACTTTGCAGGCTGCAAGATAGATAGAAAGAGCACTAGTGGAAGTTGTCAATTTCTTGGTGACAGACTTGTCTCTTGGTACAGCAAGAAACAGAAATCAATTTCTACATCTACAGCTGAAGCAGAGTATATTGCAGCTGGTAGTTGTTGTGCACAGATCTTGTGGATGAAGAATCAATTGCTGGATTATGGATTAAGGTACAGTAAGATTCCTATTTACTGTGATAATCAAAGTGCTATTGCTATGACAAGTAATCCAGTACAGCATTCAATGACCAAGCACATCAGCATAAGGTACCACTTCATCAGAGAACATGTGGAAGAAGGGAATATTGAACTACATTTTGTGTCTACAGAACAACAGCTTGCAGATATTTTCACCAAACCATTGAGTGAAGCTACATTTACAAGACTGGTCAATGAACTAGGAATGGTCTCTGGTTCTGACTAGGAATGTTGGTTAGATTCAAATTTTACTTATGTAATGTGTTGCTCATATTTCCTTGATTTGTTAAGTGCTAAGTGATCTCTGTTGATTAAACTCTGTTATGCATACTCTGTTAACATGTTTTTCTTTAAAAAACTGCCAAACTCTGTTAAACTCTATCAGCATGCATGTATGTCATACACTGTTAATAAGTTTTATAAACTCTGTGAACTCTGAGTTGATTTTTGTCTGAATGAAAACACCAATGAAGAAATATGTATGAAGCATGATTCTCAGCAATTAATCATGAAACTTTCTGAGTTATTGTAATCTAATCTTAGATTGTGCAGAAAGTTAACACAGCATGATACTGGTTCATATTTATAGCATCTCTTAGTTTATTTTGTCCTAAACTCTGAGTCTATAAATACTGTGTGCATTGCCTTTCATGAATAACTACTGATGTTGATGAACTCTAAACTCTGTTAGTTATACACTAGTAGATTAAAATTCTTACTGCAATACCCCAAAGAAAATGTATATAGGTTGCTATACTCCTTTGAGATTATGTTGGAGACTAGGATGACCCAGGAACTTATTGGTATATAATATGGGCTAAAATTCTCTGATTTTTGGTGACTAGTCAAAGACTAGGATGACCCAGGAACTTATCAAAATGATAAGGACTAAAATTTTTGAATTTTTAGTGACTGGCTCCAACCTCTAATTACTGGAATGAATAGAATAAAAAAAAATTAGCAATAGAGGGGGTATAAAATAAATTAAATGTTACTGTATATAGATTGACTACTACAGAGTTTAGCTTTCATCATACAGTCAGTGTCTACTATGAGAGTTTGTGCATCCAGTGTTTATTGATTTACTTTATGGATTTTATGAAAAATTAGATGCTCTAAAAATTGATTTAGTAAACTCTGCTTCACACACACATATTTTCACAACTGTGCAATTTTTGAAAGGGTTTCGGTGATAAAGTTGGAGAATTGATAAACGCTGTTGATTTGTGGTTAGTACTCTAAGGTAAATTTTCATTTGGACAATTTGAAAATTTTGGAGTAAATAGTGCTTTTGACAACTGTTAAAAAGTGTATTGTGTTAAAGTGTATTGTGTTAAAGTGTCTTGGAAATAGGAAAGAGAATACAGCGGTGATAATTGCTATTTTTACTGCGCATGATTAATTGATCCACTGTATGTATACTACAAGTAATCCCTAATTGTTCTGTTCCTGATTTAATTGTGGTTGTTGTTGATGAATTTGTTACTTATATGATTACTTTAATTAGTTTTCATTTTTTTTGATTTAATTCTTTGAAGAACAATTCATAAACATAAAATTTGCAGAACACATTGAATAAATTAGAGAAATAGGATTCTTCATTAATAATTAGAAAGGGATTACATGCAAGTATTACATCTTTTTGTTCTCTCTATCTACTAATCCATTCAACAGGAAAATAAAAAGTAAAGTCCAAACCACTCCATTGTTAGCAGCCATCCCAGATCCCATCTTTGCCACTTTGTTTGGGTAGAAGTTGAAGGGATATGGTTATTTTTGCTGACATATTCATTAACAATGGTTGGTGGTGTTGGATGAGGATGCCTTAGAGGAAAGCCATATTAATGTTTCTTGAAGAGCAGCATCGATGTCGATCACTCTTGCAGGCTTTTCTCTCTCGATTTCTTGAAGACTGGCATCGATTTGCAGCCACAGAGTTTCAAGTTGCCTTTCCTAGTCAAAGGCATCAAACTCTTCACGAGTATAACTGAAGATATCTCTGTTCTCTACGAGATGGAGATTCTTTTCCTTGATGGTAAGTTTTGACATTGTTTAACGGTGTGTTATGTGAAGGGTTTTTGATTTTCAGGTAAGAATGAAAGGTTAAAGGGATAGTGAACAAGTCTCTAGGCGTTAAATAGAGATGGGTAAGTAACGAAGTACTAAAACGCTTCGTATTCTGGTTTTTAATGGTTCCAGGTATTTTAAGAGAGTGTTATTTGATTTTTTTTAAAAATCAAATATTTTATTGTTATATTCACAAATACACTTCTTAAAATTACGAGCACGTGTCCCACTCACCCATTATTGTGTCCCACTCACCCATTATTGTGTCCCACTCACACATTAATCTAGGAACTGTTGAGTGTTTGAATACACAAACGATTGAGTTTTAATTTTTAATTACAACTCTATTTACTTTTGTGTACAAACGATTGAGTTTTACTTTCACCCACTCACTTTTACATCTCACAGTTCTCTCAGTTTTCACTTGCGCATTTTCACAAACACCTTTCCTACATACACTTTTATTTGTGATTTCTTGCCCATTTCTTGATTCAATGGCTTCTAAACCATTCACTGTTCTTGGTCTACGTTTTGTCCCTAACAATTATGCAGCCCCACTCAATCATGAACGTGTTCCAGAAGCGTTTCATCTTATGCAGAATTTCTTGAGAGACTTAGAGATTGGACAAGCTCTGGTTGAACCTAGTACTCTCTCTGCATCTCAAATTGCCACTTTTTGGCAAAACTCAGTCTATGTGGATGGGGGAGAGAATGGGACTCCAAACATCATCTTCACTCATGAAGAACAAGAGTTTGTGATTACTCCACAAACTGTCAGAGAAACGATGGGGTTTGATACATACACCTCTTATACTTACGTTGCTGAACCTCAATTGAGACAGATGCTACAGGAGATAGGCTACATGGATTCTCCTGACAAGCTTGGCAGTGTAAAGAGGCCTAATCTCAGGAAGGAATGGAATTTTTTCTTCGATTGCATTACAAGGACATTCCAGAAGAAGGTCACTAACTGGGATGCTATTCCAATGGACAGTCTACAAATCGGGTATTCTCTACTTTATGGCAGTAATTTTGATTTTGGTAGATATGTTCTAATGAATCTAGGTGATAAACTGTCAGAGTCTACTACAGTTTATTTTGCTCGATTTTGTCAAATGCTATTCACTGCCTGTGTATCTGGTTTAGAGATTGCTGAATCTGATTAAATTCAGCCTTTTAGAGTCAACAAGAGAATATTCTCTGATATGACTAATAAGGATGCTAGTAAAGAAAACCTACCTGCCTTTGTTCTACCACTTGCTTTGCAGAATTTTCTTAACCAACCTCAAGACCAACCACAACCAGAACCAGAACCTGAACCACTAAACACTGATCATACTCAAACCTTAAACACTGAACCACCTACATCACCTACCCACACTGTACCTACTCAACATACCTACACTGTACCTACTCAACAACCTCCATCACCAATCACAAACACTGCTCAAACCCAAAATCCTCAATCTCCAATCACAAAACAATCTTCACACACTCAACAACTAAACACTGAACCATCACAATCTCAACCACAACCACAGCCTAAAGCAAAAAGAGGCAGAGTAAAGCAATCAGCAGCAACTACTGAGAGACATGCAAGAACTAAGAAGTCTGTAGAGACACACATCCAAGCAAAACAGACATCTCCTGGAGCTGTTTATGCTAGAAGAAAGATTCAACGAGCAAAGAGACCTAAATCACCCTATGTGGTGGCAGAATCTAGTAAAGAGGATTCAGATGAAGTGCCTCTAGCTAAGAGAAGAAAATTAGTAATCTCTGATTCTGATGATGAACATGTTGAAGCTCCAGAGGTGGTTTCACAGCAAACACCTACTGTTGAGGCTGAAAAAGTTGAAATGCCTGCAGAGGTTGAAATGCCTGCAGAGGACAAAATGCCTGCAGAAGAGGATACCAGAGATGGCTTTTCTCCACTGGATGATATTCTTGATTCATTCATGCCATTCTCTGATCCTATCTCATCTATTTTTGCTCAATCTGAAGCAACTGGTGTAGCTGATCAACCTACAGTTGTCCTTTCTGAAATTGTAGCATCACATACAGAGTTACTCTCAGATGCTCACCAGACTGTTGAAGGAGGATATGAGATTGATCAAGCAATAAAGGCTACCTCTCAGTCTATGCCTGTTGATGACAAAAATGTAAAGTCTGTTGCTGAGCCTGAGCAACATGGAGAAAATCTTGACAAGGCTGCAGAAGAAATTGCAGAAACTGTGGCTGACAATGCTTAGCATAGTGTTTTACATGAAGAACATGCTAAAGCTGCAAGTGTTGAACCTGAAGGTGAAATCAGTGCAAACTCTGATTCTTTTCTGAGTGCACCAGTGCAAACAGACAATAAACATACTTCTTTCACTCAACCTTGTAAGTCTCATGAAATTGAGAAAGTACAACTTGCAAAATTTGCTGCTGACTGGTACAAAGAGGATTGCATTTTTCCAAGAGGGAGAGCAGCTAATTTTGTTAAGCAAACTGCTGATACTATCTCCAATCCAGAGATTCTTTCTTGCTTAAAAGCAACTGTAGTTCAAGTTAAAACTCTGGATAGTAGATTTGATGAAACTACAAAGGCAATCACTGACTTGAGGACTGAGATCGTAACTCGAGAAATGAAAATGGAAAGAGAGTCTAAACTCATGAATACCAAATTTTCTAAAGCCCAAGACAATCTCTTTGCCAGGCTGGGTAAAGTTGAAGAAAATCAGTCTGCCTTGTCTGTTAAAATGGATTCCATTGCAAACTCTTTTGAGTTGCTAACCTCCATTCTGATTCCTGATGATGTCAAAAAGGGGGAGAAAGTTGAAAAAACTGCTTGCAAACAACTTCAATCCTTTGAGAGGAAGGATGATGCTGCAGATGGAGGTGGATCTGATAGAGCCAAAAGAACAATTACAAGGTCTAAAGTAAACTCTGCTAAAGCAAACACTGCTGAAGGTCCACAGAATGATATAGAGTTAGCTGCAAATATGTTTCTTGAAGAACATGGAAATGATGTCACTCTAGAAGATGTAAAGGCTGAAGAGCTAAGGCTTAAAGCTGAACATGAGAAAAAGCTTAAATCTGGAAAATTTAAGAAGAAAGATGAAAAGACATCAAGACCTGTTGTTAAAGGCATTAAGATAAATGAAAATTTCAATGCTGATCAGAGATTGTCTCATTCAAGAAAGCCAACAGCAGATGAGGCTAGATTGAAGCTTAAAGAAAAAGTTGTTGAAGTTGATAAGAGTTCAAAGAAGTTAAAGCAAGTTACAACCTCTGTTTCTACACATGTTGTACAAACTACTCTTCCAATTCATGGTTTTGTGAGACCTACCATTTCTGAGAATACTGAGAGAGTTCAAGGAGGTGATATTTTTCAAATCAGAGCAATGATTGCTAAGCAACCTCATGATTTGGCTGGTTTAGGATCACACAGAGAAAGAACTTTGAATATTACTCCTAGAGATCATTCATCACTGGCTGCTCCAGGCAAGGGTGTCCTTCAAGTTAATTTGGACAAGCTGGAATCAGTACAGTTGATTCATCAAAGAAGTCGAAATAAAGAATTTCTTGCTGTATTTCATGGAGGATGGGACTGTTTACAAAGTTGGAGAGCATGATATTCATTTGAAAATGTATGAAGAACTGCAGTATGTCTTACATATTTTCAAGGTGAATAACAGTCGTACTCACCGAGCTGCAGAAGTGCTTGGATACCAGATGGAAAGATCAAAGATGATTTGTGGAATTAAAGACAAGTCTGAATATGTACCAAAGTACTTAGATTACAAAGGAAGAATGGTTGAAATGAAGAGAAACAGTGCTAAGTTGAGAACTGATTTGGGTATCACTGTGCTTGAATTCAATTCAGAATCAGAAAAGTCATACTTTATCAGACTTGGAAATGAAATGAAGAAGAACATCATATATGATTTGAGATCGGCTATTTATCAGACAGATGGTACAGATTCTAAGCTTCGAGAGATCAAGCTACAGATGGAAAGAGCACTTGAAGTTGCAGAAGAGAGATTGCTAACAGAGTACTTGAGAACAGCATGGGATGTTGAAAGGATTAAGTAATTCATGCTCTGTAAGTTTTTCATATTTTCTGTAATTTTGTTAAGTATCAGTTTAAACTCTGTTTAGTTGTTAAACACTGTATATGATTATTTGTTTTTGACATCATCAATTATCTATTAACTTGTGCATTTTTTTTAATGAACAAGTTGGGGGAGATTGTTAGATATAATTGATGTAATGTTTCAGTGTTTAAGTGTAACAGTGATATATCAGAGTTTAACTGGAAGGAAGTCAGAGTTTAGTAAAGTCTGACTGACGGAAGCTGGACAGAGTTTAGTAAAGTCTGTCTGGAAGCAGCGCGTACAGAGTCAACAGAAGATATTAGAGATCAATTGAAGATTGATATGGAAGCGAGATCTTTGGAGATTGGATAGCTATCAAAGAGATCGAGTTAACTTAGGAGACGTGTGACAATCTGTAATTGATATCATTGTATAGCTGATTATTAGGAATATCAATTAGAGATTGTATCGAAGCTGTATATTTTATAAATACAGTTAGGTTAACCCTAGAAGGGCATCGTGCATCGAACTATCTTTATTGTAACCTAGCAGCTCTTTGTGATAGTTTACATCACGAAGAGGGTTTTTAATATCAGAAGATTTAAAGTGCATAATCATCTTACTTGTTAAACTCTCATACGAATTTGATTATTAATTGTGTATTCGGCCTAACATATCGTATCTTAATTAATCTCTCGTAATAATATTTTGTCGCGTAGAGATTTCCCTAGTAATTCCTTAAGTACTTAATTGTGTAAATTCCTCGAATATCCATAACTCCTCGTCATAATTCCGAATAAATCTTTTAATACTCTAATCATTCTCAAATCCCAAGTTTTATAAATCTTACTAACATTGAGATTCTTGCCTTCAACAATCTTCCCTTTATCTTTCATAGTGAATGTAACAACATAGTTTCTCAGACAATCAATTCCATTAAACAACAGGGATGACTAGAAAGGATCCAAATTGACAATGCCACATGATATTATATAAAAGAAAATATTGCAAAAATTAGGGTTCTTACATTATACTCAGAGCTATTCTGAATATTCTTGACAAGATCAATGATTTGCTGAGGAGCTTCATCCTTTTTATGTAGAAAGAATACCCATGTGAACCTTGTGTAGTCATCCACTATAATTAGAACATATCTTTTCTTGCTGATAGACATAATGTTTACTAGACCAAATAGATCAAGATGTAGCATGTGAAATGGTTCAGTAATTGAATTTTCTGTCTTGCTCTTGAAAGTGGTTCTTTTCTGCTTACCAAGCTGACAAGCATTACAAAGTCCATCTTGCACATAATTTGCCTGAGGTAGGCCTCTCACTAGATTGTGCATAACAAGTTGATTAAGCTTCTTGAAGTTGAGATGTGAGAGCTTCTTGTGCCATTTCCAGCTTTCTTCATTTGATGCTTTACTGTAAAGACATCTGACAATTCCTTTAGCTAAATCATCCAAACTGGCTTAATAAATGTTACCATGTCTCTGACCAGTTAGAATAATGTCTCCATTCTTCATATTCAAGATTTTGTATCCTTCTCTGTCAAAGATTGATTGGTAACCTTTATCACCCAGTTGACTTATCTTAAAATTATGTGTTTCAAGCCTTCAACCAGTGCTATGTTTTCTATGATGACATTCCCCAAAACAATTGAGCCATATCCCAGAGTTTCTCCTTTTTTGCCATCTCCAAAAGATATTACTGGGCCAGCTTTCCTCTCAAACTTTGTAAACATGGACTTCTTTCCAATCATATGTCCAGAGCATCCACTGTCCAAGATAATTGAATGCTTCTTTCCTGTGCCCTGCAAACAAAAAAGTAACTATTTAGAAATTTTTAGGACCCAACTTTGATTGGATCCTTTCTTACTAGATTTTGAAACAACAGGCTTAGAAGATTTTGGTTTTGATTTACCTGTTACAGAGTTAACCTTAGACTCTGATTTCACAAACTGTTTGTGACTAGGAGTTTCAGATTTCAGAGAATAATAGTCATAATACAGTTCATGATATTCTTTATACATATAGATGGAATGAAGTAAACTACCACAATGATAACAAGCTTTTTGTGGTTGGTATTGAATTTTCTGAGTCTTGGGGAATCTGGACTCAGTTTTCTAAGAAGGTTTTTGATTGCAGTCTAGGGCCAAATGATTATGATTTCCACACTTATAGCATTTCTTCCTAGGTGCATCAGGTACATTCTTGTAATTATTCTCTTTGTTAATACCTTCTTTTCCATTCCTATTTCTCGTGATCTTGCTAGACTCTGAAAGACCTTCTAGTCTCTGTTTCAGCTGAGACTTAGACAGAAAGCCTATATTGACATTCTTAGGTTTTTCTAACACTTTCTCATCTGAACTATTATTGTTAATTCTCTTGTGTACAACCGGGGTACCAATTGAATCAACAAATTTAACATGTTTAGGTTCAGGAACTTCCTTCTTACCTTCAGATTTAGATGTGCTAGCTTCTTCTTTCCTATCATCCAAGAAAATAGCTACAGGAGTTTCACACTTATCCTTTTCAAAACCTAAGCCATAAACTTTACCAGGTATCTGATTGTTAATAATGTCATGAGTCTTTTTGCAAGATGTATTCCATGTGTGAAACCTATCTCTCTCTTCCTCTAGTTCTTTTCTGACATAGTCATAAGCCTCAAGAATAACACTATAATCATGCTTAGCTTTATCAGAACTTAACCTATAATGTTCCATTTGAATTAACTCAGATTAAAGAATATTATTTCTACCAACTAATTCATCATTCTTAATCTTAAGATCATCTTTTTCACTAGTAAGAATTCTGAATAGTCATAAGATTCTTAAACTCAGCATGGATAGTTCTAATATCAACAGAATCTAAGCTATCAAACGAATCAAGAGAGTGAAGAGATACCTTGACAGAAGATGAAGAAGTTTTCTTTGGAGATCCAGGCTTGTCTGAAGCACTTGCCATCAAAGCAATGTTATCATAATCCAATTCATCTTCAGAATCACTGGAGTCTACCCAATCCTTCTGCGTGACCATGAGTGCATTACCTTTTCCTGAATTCCTAGGCTTCTTACACTCACTTGCAAAGTGTCCAAGCTCGTTGCAGTTAAAACACTTGATCTTGGCCTTATCAAGCTTGACAATTATACTTTTACCTTTGTCACTCTTCTTCTCCTCTTTCTTTTAAAAAGATCCTTTGCTAAATCTTCACTTGTTGAAACTTCCTTTCTTGAAAGCTTTAGCAAACATAGCAAAGAGTTCCTGCATCTCTGATTCAGAATCACTTTTATCAGAGTCTGTATCTGCAGTCTTTGACTCAGAACTTTCTTTGCTCTTTTTCTTCCTTAAGTCTCTTTCAATAGATTCAGACTTTTCCTCTGGAAGCTTCTTTGATTCAGATTGAGCAGTGAGTGCAATAATTTTCATCTTTCCTTCACTCCTGCTCTTTTTCTGCTGCCTGTCAAGTTCATAAGCCCTAAGTTTTCCATAGACCGCCTCTAATGATATTTCATCCAGATCATTAGATTCCTCAACTGCAGATATCTTCTCATTATAGAAATTAGGCAAGGCTCTCATGAATTTAGTATTCATATCCTCCAAGTCATAATATTTGTCGTGCATGGCCATCTCATTGATGAGTTTAGTAAACCTATCAAAGGTATCAGTAAGTGACTCACCAGACTTGGATTCAAAGTACTCATATTGTTGTATGAGAAGTGTCCTCATATTCTTCCTGACAGGTTTTGTTCCTTCACAGTGAACCTTTAAATTGTCCCATATCTCCTTAGCAGTCTTACAAGAGTGAAAGTAGTTAGTGAGAACAGAATCAAGACTGTTGAATAATATGTTTCTCACTTTAGCATCCTTAAGAACGTTCTCCTTGTCCTTATCTGACCATTCAGATTTAGGCTTCTCTGTCATGTGCTCTGGAACAACTTTTCCTTCGACAGTTGCTTGAGCAACAACCCTTGTTGGAACAAAAGGCCCATCTCTTATTCTGTCAAGATAATCAGGATCTGTTGTTTCCAGGTGATGTAACATCTTAACTTCCTATAGAGTGTATTCGTTTCTCTTGAGCATAGGGATCTTAGTATTACCATCCTTGTAACCAGACATGATTGCAGATCTTTATGATTATTCGAAATCAACCTGCTCTGATACCAATTGTTAACTCGAATAACTTGTAGAAGGGGGGTTGAATACAAGTTAAGTAATCATGTTTGATTTTTGGTTAATTAGATAAACAAGAACAAACGAATGAATCAACCTTATGTGTATTAAATAAGATCAAATACAAACTCTACCAAAGGTGTACAATACCTTTAGCATCTGTTCTCAATACAAATCTCTCTCTGTTTGTTTCGAACTCTCGAATACAAACCTTATACTAAGCTCACATTCACGAACTCTTTTTACAATGATATAGAGAGTATTTATAATGCTACCTATCAACTAATAACAGGAAGTTACGATCTATACATGATAATGTTCTGCCATCCAGTTGATAGTTTCCATCAATAGTAAACTCTTTCCTTCATGATATCTTCTTGCTTGTTCTTCAAAACAACGATCCTGTTTTATAGTACTTTCCTGTTTCTGTAGCATCCGTAATGACATCATCAGTAGTATGACTGATATCAGGATTTCACCTTGCATCAAGACTTGACATCCATCAGTATCTGTGTTGTCGTATCAGGATCTTCTCACAGTTCCTGAAATGTAGTCCTTGACACACTGTTCCTGACTTAACTCTACAGTTTACTATCTAACACATATATCCTATACAAAGTGCTAAATCCTTTATAAGATCGGGATATACAAGAAGTATGTGCAAATTCTATTCTTAACATCACAACTCATGAATTATTCCTAACATTCTTATCAATTCCTAAATTGCCATTCCTATTCCTAGGCTTATAAGCATCTGTGTTGATAGTATGTCCTGAACTTGCTGTCAAGTAACCTTTGACAATACCTTTCATACCAGCTGTATTGACAATAGGTTTGGAAGTTGCTGTCCTAGGAACTTTCTTAACAGTATCTTTGAAAGTTTCTGTCATATCCTTGTTGACAGCTTCTTCAGAACATTCCGTCTGATTGCTTGGTAAAGTTTTTATTATGGGGATTTTTACAGTTCTTTTCCTTTCAGTAGATGTGCTGTCAATACACGCATCTTCATCATGAAGCTCTTGTTTGATGAGCAAGGAATTCTCATCAAAATCAGCTTGAACAGTTTTGAAAATGGGTTTACAAACTCTTTTGAGAATATGAGGTTTGACAACATCACCATCAGAACAATCATCAATCACAGTTGCCTTACCAGGCCTCCTACCATAGTCGAAACCTATTCCAACCTTTTGGTTCTCAGTGTGATTCTCATGATAATCCTGAACTAACTTAGAAGAATTTCCAAATGCCTTAGCTTAAATTCATTTTCAGCAATTTGATTTCTTAGGAATTCTTTTATCTCCTTAGCACAGACAATATCATTTTTTAGTCGATCATTTTCTTGAGCTAGTGAATCTAATGGACTAGTTTTAAGCAAAAGCATTTCATTCTCATATTTGAATGTTTCATTCTGTTCAGTTAACTTAACAATTTCTTCATTAGCAGCAGATAAACTAACATGAATGTTAAACATCTCAGCACTTAATTCCTCAATAGTTTGCTTATGCTCAGTTTTAGACATATCAAGTAAAATGAGAGATGGTACCTGATTTGTGGAGCTTGATGCTTCATCATCAGATCTAGCCATGAGAGCTAGATTTACATATTCTTCTTCTTCCTCATCATTAGGGTCATCCCAGCATTTTCCTTCAGCCACATAGGCTCTTCCTTGATTTCTTTTAAACTGACTTCCAGACCCTTTCTCCATTCTTTGATTCTGTTTTGGCCTTCTGCACTCTGTGGCAAAATGACCTAGCTCATTGCAGTTGTAACATCTGAACTTTGACCTATCCACCATTCCTGTCTGATATCCTCCTCTTGTGGCACCACCAGCAGCTTTTGAAGAGTTTCCCTTGTTGAACTTAGATGTCTGACCATGTGGCTTATATGGCTTATCTCTTCTAAACTTTATATTTTTAAACCTTTTAGCCATATATGCCATGGTTGGATTATCCATGCTTTCAATCTCTTCTAATGAATAAAAGTCTTCATCTTCAACATCTTTGAGCTGTAGAACCACTTTCTCCTCATCATCCAACACCTCCCCAATCTTCAAAGATGGCACTGGTGTTGATGGTGAACTTTGTGAGGGTTCACTTGGCAGAGAAACAAGTGGCTCTTGAGCTACAAGGGCACCAGACATGTTTGCCATCTTTCTTTTAGCTCCAGTTTGAATAGCTCTCTTTTGAAAGAGTTCAAGTTCATATGACTTAAGTACACCATAAAGAGTTTCAAGAGAAACATCATTCAAGTTTCTCCCTTCTCTTATGGCAGTGATTTTGTGCTCAAGGTGCTCAGGAAGTGTGAGCAAAAACTTGACATTAATCTCCTTTTTGTCATAGAACATTCCATGAATTTGTAACTCAACTATTAGCTTACTGAATCTTTCAAACATGTGAGTGAGCTCTTCACCAGGCTTCGCCATAAAAGCTTCATATTGTGATACAAGAATTTGTCTTTGGTTTTCTCTCACCTCTTCACTTTCGTCACAAAGCAACTTTATCTTGCTCCACATCTCTTTAGCAGATGAGCATCCCATAACATTTTCACACATGGCTTTGTCCAGTGTGAGAAAGTCAAGCAAAATGAGTTGTAAGTAGTCATCCAAGGCTACCTTTTCTTTCTCAGATTCTGTGTATTCTGAGGGTCTCTTAGCAACCCAGTGAGCTGGAATTACTTCACCATTCACAGTGGCAGCAACTACTTTTTTCTTCGGAATGAAGGGGCCATTCTCGAGAATTCCCAAATACAGTGGATGTGCAGCTTTGATAAATAACAAGATTTTTATTTTCCAAAAATTGTAGTTCTCTTTATCAAATACTGGAATCTTGATACCACTTGACTTCTGTATACTCGTCATGATCTCAGATTTGTATGTCAATCTGTTGCTCTGATACCAGTTGTTGGTCCCGGAGTATATTGCAGAAGGGGGGGTTGAATGCAATATAGATAATTCCAAATCTTTACTTCAACAACAATGATGAAGATTGTAAACTATCTATACAAGAAATGCAAACATGCACAGGTAGTAACTCAAGATGTTCTCACAAAATAAATGTTTTATTTATTTTGTGAAGTGTTGCTACAACCTTGAGAAAAAGTATTTTCTCAAGCTTCGACTTCTTTAATCGATTAAAGAAAGAATGAGATATGTTTATCTATAAATACTAATCTTCTCTAACATATCTATCACATGGGTTATGGAGTCGCTGTCATTTTCAAGTGGCAGCTCCTTACAAATTGCACACCCATGTGACTTTCCCAAAGTGCTATACAAACAGACTATCATTAAGCATAAAACAATCTGGGTTCTTTATAAAACTAGCTAAAACAATTCTAGTAGATGTAGACTTGTCATACTCTTGAATTCTTGAGCTCGTCTTGTGATCTCTCAAGCTTCGGTCGTAGTCTTGCAGGTCTGCTACAATCTTTGTCACGGGTTTGATTGAGATAAATCCCCAATTCAAATATTCCATTGAGACAGTAACCTTTGACGCCAAGTTTGCTGTCATGAGAATATTCCTTGGATGACAGTATGAGTCTCCGCCAATGATGCTATCGGGACTTTCAAACTTGCTGTCAAAGTGTGAGAATGTTGTTATCTTCATGCTTCCGCCAATGTTGTTGTCAGATGAAACTTGTTGCTGTGACCTTGCAAAATGTTGTCTTCTTGTAACCTTACTATCAATGTTGTGACAGTAACATTTAATCTTTTTGTCTTCCTTATGTATGTCTTGAGGCTTGAACAAATGTATGAACTTCTTACAAGAGATATAATTATTACATTATAGTAGTTTATTCGATTACAAAGACACACTATGGCTATGACAGTATATTCTACTTAGTCTGTACAAACAAAACTAAGTACATAAATCTTAACAGGCTCTTTTTTATTTGTATGGCCTTTTTATGTAAGGTCTCTGAGCTTTTCTTTTATTTAGTCAGTGTTTTTCTGAAAAAATTGATTAATTTTTTACTCTTTAATCAACTTGGTGGGATTTCAGAAATTAGACTTTAGAATTGTTGTAGTATAAGAGTTAACACATTTTTCCTTCGTTGGTGTTGAAAATTTTATTGTGTGATTAAATTTAAACTGACTTCTTATACAAACTTCATATATCTATAACATTTAAATACTACTGTTCATTAGTTTAGTTTGATCAAATTGAAAGATAATATATATGGTTCATCATACAATTTTCTCCTGATTATACTATATTTTCTAGCCTAATGGGTTGGCATTTTGTAACATTTAAATTTTGATCTGGTACAGAAAGATTGTAGAGTGGGAATCTGGGATAAGGCTATTTGCGTGAATGTATTTATTTTATGTTTAAGTACTAAAATTATATTTCAAATAATATGTTTAGGTTTTCTATTGTCAGGAATATGTTTAGCTTTTATATTAGTTTAATTACATAATATTTGACTATAAGTTCACAGTTGGAAAATAAATAACTGATTCATGTTATTTGAAATTTATGATTAGTGATTGAATTTGACTTTTCAAACATAATTTTAAAGAATTCTAAATATCAAATAATATTTGAAATAGAGTTTTCCTGCTACATCATTGTACATTCTTTCTCCCTATTTTGGAAAAAAATAATAATTAATATGATAAGGAATACCATTCATCCTCCTCTTTTTGAATAAAAAGTGGAAAAATGTTTGTTAGGGTATTGAAAAATAATATTAGTTAAAAAATTAGGAATTAACAACTCCTTGAAAAAGTGTTATATAATATTTTTTAATTTAAGTTATTTTACAAATAAGATCTAATTATTTTTTTCTAAAACTTATTTCTCAATAATTTAAATTTTTCTCTATTAATAATAACAATTTTTCATATAAGAAAATGCGAGTACAAACTTCTAAATTTATTACCATTGATATTATTGATACAATAATAAAGCAAAGGTGAAGAATGAATAGTTTAAAATTTTATAGTTTATTTCAATTAAGTACAAATTACAATATATTTTTTTAAAGTAGCCTTCTATTTTCTTTTAATAAAGTTTTATTCAAATTTTACTAGAGCTTGTTTAAGCTGGCTTGACTCGGCTCATTTAGTTAAACGAGCCGAGTTCAGGTAGAGGTTCCGGCTCGTTTAATTAAACGAGCCGACTCGGCTCGGCTCGTGAAATTAAACGAGCCGAGTTTGGGTAGAAAATTAGGCTCGTTTAAGTGTTATTTCGGCTCGCTCGCTCATTTAAGTAGGCTCGTTTAGCTAACGAGTCGGCTCGACTCGACTCGTTTAGTTAAACGAGCCGAGTTCGGGCAGAAAATTAAGCTCGTTTAGTTAAACGAGCCGGCTTGGCTCGTGAAAAAAAACTCGGCTCGAATAATTACCCGGCTCGAACTCGCCCGGTTCGGCCTGAATTACAGCTCTAAATTTTACTTTAAGTGGAGTACCTGGAAGTGACTTAACTTGAAAATTGACTTTGGGCCCGTAGACTCATTTTCACGAAAGTGAAGATTCAGGCATTTTTGTGGAGAGTATGCGGTGGTGCTCATGATATGTATGATTTTGTTTTGGAAGTTAGCATATGCATGATAAAATGGGTGTCAATTTATGTATGAAATGCTTTGTAATTTTAAATAAAATTGTGTATTTTCTTTACCGATAATTAATTTGTAATGAATCTATAAATTATAAAATAATTAAACTTGAAACTTTGTTTTTAGTACTTAATTTTTTTTATGTTGATTTTTATAATTTTAATGTGTTTAAACTGCGAGGCGTCGCCGTTAGGCGATGCCGAGAAACCTTTAACTCACTACGATGCCGAGAAATCTTTAACTCATTTATTAAAATTTAATAAAAATTTTAAAATATAATATTTTTAAAATTTTAAAATTTATTAAAATTTATAAAAATTGTGAAAATTAATTATATTTAGAATGTGATTGTAAATAAAGTTATTGTAGTTTGCCATTTGAAGAATTTTAATAAAAATAATATTTATGAAGTTAAGTTACCATATGGAAATTTTAATTAATATTAATGAGCAAATCAAATTTTCGCTTCGTACAATTAGAAAATGATATTTATAGTTAAAATCATAAATTATCTTTTTTAATTCCTTTTCCTGTAATATAAATATAACTGTGTTGACAATTCTCACAAAATTATTTAATTTAAATATCATCACATTTATCGTCAAAAATCACAAAAACTTATATACACAACTCATACTTCAAACCAATATAATGTAAACTCATACTTATCTATGTTTTTATGATAGTTATCTATGTTTTTATGACGTGTTACAACTAAAATTTATCGTCAAATTTATTGTCAAAAGCACATAAATTTATACACAATTTTTTTTTAACAAAAGGAATCAATTCATTAATCAAAAACCATACGGCATCTACAAATACAATCGAAAGGACAAATCGCTGTTGAATCCTTCGTAGAGGCAACCAAGCGATTTGAAGATGATTGAAAGTATGTACCAGTAGTTTTTTTCATCGGAATGTTCTGTGCAAACGACCATAGATGCGATCCCATAATAACCTTCATTCCTGAATCAAAACCATGAAAATCTTGCCGATCTATAACCTCGGCCATGGAACACAGCAAAACCCAATCAAAACAAAAACTCAAACTCTCACAAGGAGAGACTAACAAAACCCAAATAAATTGGAAAATTATTGAAACCCAAATAAATTGGGAACTTATTGAAAAAAACAAGATCAGAAACAAGAAAACGAAAAGGGATTGGGGTTTTTCACCGGTGAAGACCGATGATAGCCCCCTCAAAACTCTATGATGGAGGCTAAATTTATACACACAATTATTACATGTTATAAATAAAGATCAATGTTTGTTACTAATAAAATTAATATAACATTTTTATTATATTTTAAATTTAAATAATCATAAAAAAAATAATTTTTTTAGAGCGCGCGTGGCGCGGGCATAATTCCCTAGTTTGTTACAAGAGATGTGAGAAAACAAGGGTTTTTCTCAGCATTAAAAGAGGAAGTGGTACGTGGATAGGGCCGAAAGGAATCCAAATAATTCGGGTTCGAATCCAGATTTGACTTGTTAAAAATGAATATTATTTGTGTTCATATAATAAACAAGTCGTATTCGAATTTGAGTAAAATATAAACATATTAATTCGAATTTAGATGGGATACGAACGAGTAATTATAAATTCGAAGCGGATCTGATCATACTACTATTTGCACATATTAAACTCGTTTTCACCCCTTTACGTGGATTACCCTAATTTCGAAAACCCAGAAATTGTTGTATCAAGATCCGGAAGCATGAGGACATTGACGCCGTTAATTGAGGGTCCGGATGGTGGTGAAATTGGGGATTTTAAACGGGTTGGGTTGGGTCAATGGATGATGCGTCGGCTTTCTAGAGCTCCATCAATGGCTAGCTCTAATGGGTTTAGTAATAATATTAATGATAATAAAAGGTCTGATTTGAGATTGCTTCTTATGTTGTGTTTGGTTGGGATGAATGGAATGGAAATGAATGAAATGAAATTTGAACTATGAAATAGGTTAATGTTTAAAATATTCATTCATCCATTCCATTCTTAATCATTTGAACTAGAACTCAAACCCACCTATTTAAGAAGAATGTTCCATTCTCTCCAATATTCAATTTCTTCACATTTCTCATCATAGAAATTTTGTACCAATTCATTTTTTCTAGATCTTCCCTCTACCTCCATTTTTTTCTTTTAATTTCATTGATTCCATTCCATTCTCCCCAACCAAACACAACATTAGTGTTATGGGTGTTCCTTTAGCTCCTGTTTATGTTCCTACTACAGATCCTTTGCCTCATCTCTCCATCAAAGACACTCCCATTGAAACGTCGTCTGCTCAGTACATATTGCAGCAATATATTGCAGTATCAGGGGACAGAAGGTCCAGGACTCTGTAAAGAATGCTTACGCAATGGGGAAAGTGAAGATGTTAACGAAGAACAAGAATGCTACAAGAGATGCTGAATCGGGTGGTTTTGTTCTGTGGCAGATGAATCCAGATATGTGGCATCTGGAGCTTGCAGTTGGGGGAATTAAGGTACATGCGGGCTGCAACGGAAAGCTTGTGTGGAGGCACACTCCCTCGCACACTGCAAAAGGTCCAGTTAGACCCTTGCGTCGTGCCCTTCAGGGTCTTGATCCGAGAACAACGGCTAGTATGTTTGCTGATTCAAGGTGTATTGGAGAGAAAGAAATCAATGGGGAGGAATGCTTCATCCTTAAGCTTTGTGCTGATCCTCAAACATTGAAGGCCAGGAGCGAAGGTCCAGAAGAGATAATTAGGCATGTTCTGTTTGGCTACTTCAGTCAAAAGACGGGATTGCTTGTTCTCATGGAAGATTCTCACCTTACCCGCCGCGGTGGTGATGCAGTTTATTGGGAAACTACTATCAACTCTTATATGGAGGATTACCGGCCTGTAGAAGGAATCATGATTGCTCACTCAGGCCGTTCTGTGGTGACACTATTCAGATTTGGAGAAATGCCAATGAGTCATAAAAAACTAGGATGGAAGAAGCTTGGACCATTGAAGAGGTTGCCTTTAACGTTCCATGCCTGTCTTTGGACTGTTTCATCCCACCAGCAGACTTGCGATCGGGATCCATCAGTGAAGCTAGAGAGCTACCTCAAGATGGAACGGAAAAGAGTGCAATTAACAGGCCTTGCAGCAGCTCACCGGGCAAAGGTGGCAACACTAGGAAACACACATGACGATGATATGGATTGGAAGGTTAAGGTCTAATGGGAGGGTAGCATGATTATATTAGTTACTGATTGACTACACATAAATTACATATAGAAGTTAGCTAGGTTGATCAACTTAGTTGACCAAGTCCTCTATTGATCTGTACATGTGCCATATTTGATATTATTTATAAAGCTCTCGTTGAACTTGCTCTAAGAACTATAATTGTAGTTGGAAATATACATCAAGATATTTAAATGTCTAAAATATATATCAAGATAGAATCAATTCAACATGTACAATAGTCTTTTAATCTATCAATAATACAACACATGCAGTCCCCGTTTAATACTTGATTAATCACGACATCAGACTAATCATCACACGCCAAAATTATTACTCCAGTATCTATTATTTGTCATGTGTTGGGGCCTGGTGGGGGGACTAATTATCAATCAGGCCGTAATCCTTTTGACAACACTGCTGAGAACTTATGTTGAAACCAAAGCCCGATTAATGACCTGCCATCCCCTGATTTATGTTGGACTTGCTAAACTGTCCCTCCCACAAACGATGTGGGACAACTTCCAAAAATTTATTCTTAAAAAGATTTCAAACTTGTATGCCCAAATGTAAAACAACCACCTATCTAATTTTTTTTAAAAAAATTATGCTTAGTTGTGATCCGATTTCTGGCTTTCTGCAGTTATGAAGAACTTGTAACAAGGTTCAGCTCAAGTATATACTTCCTGCATTGAGACTTCGAGTTTTGAAGGTAAGCGCCTGAGAAAGCTTTCTTCAGCTTTAAATTTTAGTTTTGCGGTCCAGTTTAAATTTTTTCAGAATATATCATATATTCGGTTTGTAGGATAAATTTATTTTTTTCGACTTGTCTTGTGGAACATGGCATGAAGAAGAGAAGGGTGGAGTGTGATATTGCTTAAGGGTGGAGTGTGATTATACCAATTTCAAACTTCTTGTGTAGCCAATAAAGTTTACATTCTTAAATGAGAGCATCTGCAAAACAAATGACAAGGTAAAAAGTTCCAGACATGTACAATCGATCTTTGTCCTGCATAAACTTTTGGAAATCACCAGCTTTGGACAAAATAATCAAAAACTTCTCTACTCACAATAAAATTCATTCAATTAGATCAATAAGAGCACTTCAAAGAAGGTTTCACTTTGTAGACTTAAATGGGATCAGAATGCATGCAACTAATAGTAAAAATTATCAACCTTCTGCCATGGACATGCCTTTGTTGCAGTGGACATTTAAATGTCAACCTTCAAGAACATTAGTAAAGCATTGGAAGACAAGCAACCGGGATGTATATTATAGCATTGATTAATCGGACAATAAGATTTTTTTACGTTTGCAGAGCACAATTAAGTGCATCACAGATTAGTATGAAGAGAACGCACTAGACATAAAATTGTAGATACGGAGGTGGGAAAAATTAGAATTCTGAATTCAGATGCACATCTGTAAATAATGTCAGCTTAGATGACCTAAATAGAATTGTTAAAAACAGCAATCTATGCCCACATGCATTAAGCTTTTTGAACTTCACTGAATGTGGAGTGTTTAGTTATCCAAAATCAAATAAGAACAGGTCACAAAATATTGCATAACTGATTAGTCAGGCAACCTGTGATGGACAGAATTAAATGAAGCAAGGATCGTACTGTACTGCACTGCTGCTACCTTTGCTCTGCAAATTCTCATCTGTTCCATGTAATTCTTATCAAGTATACTGCTTGGCAGCTGCAAGCCTGCAACCTTCTGCTTTGTGGCGACAGAAGGTCCTTCCTCTGTTGTAGGTGCATTCGAGCATTCTCTCCAATTACTTGTGGTTTCTTTCCTCATTGAAGATCCAGCCTTACCATTCAATCTGAATTGTGCATTGTAGGTGCATTCGAGAATTATATCCAATTACTTGTGGTTTTCTTCCTCATTGATGATCTCGCCTAACCATTCAATCTGAATTTGCTAAACCAACACTCTGCGGCCTCTGTTATCTTCTGATTAACGTACCATTAGCAACTAGATATTGTAGCTTTAAAATTTTGAAAATGTACTAAACCTAGTCATAATAACTCATTTAAAAATAAAATAACAAATCATATTTCCCATTTCCCAACTAAGTTCTTCTACAACATTTTCTGTGAACATGATATGTATCACCTTACATCAGAACTACATGGAAAAATTATACAACTTATACGTCCAAAGCCCGGGCATCTCTTATATATCGAGTCCATATCGATCATATATGAGACTGCAACTCAGTAATCAAGTACAAATTGCTCAGTAACATTTTGGGCATCTCTATTATTTATTAGAAATGTTAGTTGCTCATTATTGTTTGGGAAAATATATAACTACAGGCAAAATTAAGTACAAATTCTTTTTGGCAGATTAATAGTTCATTAGTTTAGAACTATTATTTCTGTCAGGAGTGAATAATTAATTTTAATTAAGGAAACTTATCAAGAATTTAGACTAACAAAAAAACATTCACACTTTCACTTTACCTCCCAGATCCGAAACGAACATATATAGGACTTGGTAAAAAAATTATGGCCGGCCCAAGCAAGTGTTCACGGAAGAGGAAACTACTGTTGGCCCTTAACTATGCTTTATGTATTTTGTAGTGCCCTTAAAATAAGTGCATAAAAATCAAACAAAATTACTATTTTTATCCATATTTTGTATTGCCTTTAAAATATGTGCATAAAAATTAAACGAAATTACTATTTTGAAATGGGAGTATTGACTACACAATTCACAAGTTGCTTAAATAAAGCTAAAATACATCAATTACATAAACCCTAATACAGTAAAAGTAAAAATGCATATATATAATATGATATATGGAAAGTATTCAATTAAGATCTCATACAGTGAAAGTAAAAATGCATATATATAATATGATATGAATATCTATGGAAAGTATTCAATTAAGATCTCATACAGTAGGTTTTAACTGCAGATTAGACACTAGCATTGCTTTCAATCTTTCATAACTGTAGATCTCCCAACATTACTTTCTATCAGGTAATTAAACTAAAATAGCACTAGCTAGTGTTTGTAGCAAGAAGTTAAATAGAGACCAAGAGTTCATTAGAATTTACATAATTATCAAATTACACACTCTAGTATCATAAATATATGCTACAAACCGATGTTTCAAACAATTTCTTATCAGATTGTGATGCACCAGGACCAGTCAAAGCCGTTGCTGATTTTCTCACGTCAAAGGAGGAAGGATAAAACAGTAAAAGCACCTGAAGTCAATAGTGGCCAGAGTCAAGGGCTAAAATGAGGAGTTTAATAAAATGAAGAGGGCAAAAGAGGAAAAGGGGGAAAAAGGGTAGAAAAGGGGAATGAGTCGGGGAATTAGGGTTATGCTATGATTGTAATTGTTTTCTCAAACATATGGAGAGTACTGGCCTCTCGAAAGCTCCAGTTTATCCTTAATTTATCCAATTGATTATTGCAGCTTAATTCATTCCTGTTTTTACATACGTATTGCTTAATATTTGTTGCGTTAGTAAGTGTTTTCATCACAAGTGGTATCAGAGCATAGATCTGATGGGGCCACCGACTGCGAATCAACGAGTTGATTTGTTGGAGGAGAAATTTACAGATCTGGATGGAAAAGTGCAAGGGATGGTAGCTAAGGCTGTAGAGGATGTACGCCACTCCTTGGCAGAGATTGTAATGGAGGGGCAAGCGGTGGCGTCAAGGAAATTGGGGGCAGAGTTTGAGGTGATGGCGGAAAGGTTAGAAGGGCAGCTGAATCGAAGTCGAGAGTATCACGAATCGATGATTAACGCGATTCGGAATGAGCAATTGAAATTTCAAACTGAGATGCGGTCAACGATAAGGGGAATACACTCAGTACCAGTGGCCAATTCGGAGAAGATGGAAGGGAGTGTGCATAACGTGGGGGGATCTACGTCGAAAAGCCTAAACCCACCCACCGGAGTTGGAATGGATGGATATCAAGGTGTGGGTACTCAGAACCTGCCAGGGGGAACGTATGTAGGAGGAGGATTTGGCTCTGGAGTTGGAGGCAATCACTTGAATTGGCGATATCGCAAACTGGACATGCCTGTGTTCGATGGTAGTGATCCTGATGGATGGGTCCTAAGGGTGGAGAGGTATTTTCAATTCTACCGATTAAACGAAGAAGAGATGTTGGAGGCTGTGGCGGTGGCACTAGAAGGGGACGCTTTAAGGTGGTATCAGTGGGAGAATCATCGACATCCGATTAGGAGATGGGCTGATTTGAAAAGATTTATTCTCCGACAATTTAGGTCTGTGAACGGAGGCTCTCTCTACGAGCAATGGTTAGCCACAAATCAAGTAACCACGGTGAAGGAGTACCGTCGAAAGTTCATAGAAACTGCAGCTCCGTTGGAGGGAGTAACTGAAGATATGCTCATGGGACACTTCATTAATGGATTAAAAGACGAAATCAAAGCGGAAGTAAGGGTGCTCCATCCAGTAAGCTTAGAGCAGGCCATGGAGCTGGCTGCTCGAATTGAAGAGAAGAATCAGGTCACTACTTACAAGAAACCAGGTCTGGGTTCAATAAAAACTGGTACGTATTCGATGTATAGCAAGGGATCTTCAACGGTGATGCCTTATTCGTATAACACTCCTGTTAGTCCCCCAGTGGCTCGAAATTGGGGTTCGAGATCCCCTGATTCCCAAACTTCTGTAAGGTCGGGGAGTAGTGTAGGATCAGTGAACCAAGGAGCAGGGGAAGTAAGGAGGTTAACCGAGAAGGAGTTGCAGGAAAAACGGGCCAAGGGCTTGTGTTATCGTTGTGATGCGAAGTGGGTAATGGGGCATAGGTGTAAGAAAAAAGAGTTGAGTGTTATGTTAATTTCTGAAGAAGATGGAGAAACGGATTGTGATGACAGTGATGTTCCCTTATCCCCGGTTGAGGAAGTGACGACAGAAGTTTCCTTAAACTCAGTGGTTGGCATTTCCAACCCAAAAACGATGAAGCTTAAAGGAATTATCGGAGAATTGGAGGTTGTAGTGATGATCGATCCGGGCGCGACCCATAATTTCGTTTCAAAAGACCTTGTTGATGCTGCTGGAATTGTGCTTTCGAATGATGGGGCTTTTGGAGTATCATTGGGAAATGGTGAATCGATTCGTGGTGAAGGGGTGTGTAGAGATGTAAAACTGCAGTTGGATGGGGGTGTTGAGGTGGTGGAAGATTTCCTTCCATTACAACTGGGGAGTTCGGACGTGATACTCGGAATTCAATGGTTGGAGAAGCTTGGTATGGTCCTCACAAACTGGAAAACTCAAGTAATGACGTTTGAAGATAAGGGAGAAACTGTGACTCTGGTGGGAGACCCAACTCTGGTCCGTTCGAAGGTTTCCTTAAAATCCATGCTGCGTATGTTACGAAAAGGGGGTGGAGGATACTGGATTGAATGTACACGAATGGAGGTAAATCCTCAGCTAGATGGTGGTAAACCGAATGCCATGTTGTGGGAATCAGATGGGTTACAAGCAGTGGTCGACAAGAATGAGAGGGTATTTGCAGAACCAGTGGGTCTACCTCCTAGTCGAAATCATGAACATGTCATTTTGTTAAAAGAAGGCAGCAATCCCGTGGGAGTCAGACCATACCGATACCCACAATCACAGAAAGATGAAATTGAACGCCTCATTGGAGAGATGCTCGCAGCAGGTATTATTAAACCCTCCACCAGTCCATTTTCTAGTCCTGTTCTTTTAGTTAAAAAGAAAGATGGGTCCTGGCGCTTTTGCGTCGATTATAGAGCTTTAAATAAAGAAACGGTACCCGATAAGTACCCGATCCCGGTGATAGATGAATTATTGGATGAACTAAATGGGGCAGCAGT
Source organism: Saposhnikovia divaricata (assembly GCA_036435485.1). Lineage (NCBI taxonomy): Eukaryota > Viridiplantae > Streptophyta > Magnoliopsida > Apiales > Apiaceae > Saposhnikovia > Saposhnikovia divaricata. Next base: position 23,938,838 of record JAZHRN010000131.1, read on the forward strand.
GTTTTCTAAGCTCGATCTTCGAGCCGGTTATCATCAAATCCGAGTTCGCGCAGAGGATACTCATAAAACTGCTTTTCGAACGCACGATGGGCATTACGAGTTCCTCGTAATGCCATTCGGTTTAATGAACGCTCCGGCCACTTTTCAGTCTTTAATGAATGATGTTTTCCGCCCATTTTTGAGGAGGTTCGTGCTTGTGTTTTTTGACGATATCCTCGTATATAGTGCAAACATGGAGGAGCACTTGGTTCACTTACAAACAGTTTTTGATGCCTTATTGGAGAATTCACTGTATGCGAACAAGAAGAAGTGCGAATTTGGCAAGTCGAATATTGGTTATTTGGGCCACATGATATCCAGCAGCGGGGTAGAGGTAGATCAAGACAAAGTGCAAGCAATGTTAGAGTGGAAGACTCCACAGAACCTACGAGAACTGAGAGGGTTTCTTGGTCTTACAGGATACTACCGTAAATTTGTGGCAAATTATGCCCAAATCGCCAGACCCTTGACAGAACAGCTGCGAAAGGACAGTTTTGGGTGGAGCTCTGCTGCTACAGAAGCTTTCGAAAAGTTGAAACTGGCCATGACTAACCCACCAGTCCTTGCTATGCCCGACTTTCAACAGTTATTTGTGATCGAAACGGATGCCTCCGGGTTCGGTATTGGGGCTGTCTTAATGCAAAACAACCGACCCGTGGCGTATTTCAGTAAATTACTTGGGGTACGGGCACAACAAAAGTCGATTTATGAGAAGGAATTGATTGCAATATGTTTATCTATTCAAAAGTGGCGTCATTACTTGCTAGGCCGCCATTTCATCGTGCGTTCTGACCAACAGAGTCTGAAGTTTCTCACGCAGCAGCGAGAGGTTAATCCAGAATACCAAAAGTGGGTCACTAAGCTCCTTGGATTTGATTTTGAAATTCAGTTTAAACCAGGCTCTTCAAACCGAGTGGCTGATGCCTTATCAAGGAAGGATGTGGGTGAGATTACTTTAAACGAATTAGTATCCAAACCAGTTGTTTCGTGGGAAATTTTGGAACGTGAAATTGCTGACAACCAGGAAATCCAACGAGTCATAGCTGAGGTTATTACTGGGGAAAAAGAACACTTGGGGTTTAGTGTTGTGGAAAGCAAACTAATGTACAAAGGAAGGTATGTGATACCACGAAACTCCTCTTTGAAACCTATCTTATTACAGAATTATCATGATTCAGCTGTGGGTGGCCACAATGGTGAATTGAAAACTTACTTGCGTCTAGCTACGGACTGGTTTTGGAGGGGAATGCGTTGTGATGTGACTACTCATGTTCAGAGATGCTCTGTTTGTCAGCAGCAGAAAGCTTTGCAACAGTCACCCGCAGGACTATTACAACCATTGCCCATTCCAAGCATGATCTGGGAGGATTTGTCACTAGATTTTATAGAGGGACTACCGGTTTCGAGGGGATTCAATGCAATTTTGGTGGTTGTAGACAGACTTTCAAAATACGCTCACTTTATAGGCTTGCACCACCCATTTGATGCTTTCTCAGTGGCCTCTATTTTTGTAAAAGAAGTGGTAAGGCTGCACGGGTTCCCAGCCTCAATTGTGTCGGACAGGGATCGAGTGTTTCTGAGCACTTTCTGGAAAGAAATTTTTAAACTCCACGGGACCGAATTAAAGAGGAGCACGGCATACCACCCGCAATCTGACGGGCAAACTGAGATAGTGAACAGAGCACTAGAGACCTATCTTCGTTGCTTTGTTGAAGGCAAGCCTAAAACTTGGGCCCAATGGCTATCATGGGCTGAATTTTCATACAACACAGCTCCCCACTGTTCCACCAAAATCAGCCCCTTTAAGGTGGTTTACGGCAGGGACCCTCCTCACCTCATACGCCTTGGCAGAGGTCAAACACCTGTCGACAGTGTGGAACAAATGTTACAAGAAAGGGATGCCATACTAGAGGAGCTGCATTTCAACTTAATCAAGGCACAACACACAATGAGGCAAGCTGCTGATAAGAAGCGTCTGGATGATGCCTTTGCAGTTGATGATTTAGTATATCTAAAACTTCAACCTTACCGTCAAACATCATTGGCAAGACGACCGTTTGAAAAATTAGCTGCACGGTACTATGGCCCGTTTCGTGTCCTTGAACGAGTTGGCAAGGTAGCTTACAAACTGGAGTTGCCGGACACAGCAAAAATACACCCTGTTTTTCACATTTCGCAGCTCAAACGTTCAGTGGGTACTGCACCTGTGTCTTCTGTGGTACCTCCTCAACTTACATCAACAATGGAATTAAAGGTCGAACCTGAGGCAGTCAGAGAAGTGAGGCAAGTGCGTGAAGGAGGCTATACTAGACTGGAAGCTCTAATCCAGTGGAAAGACTTGCCCTCATATGAAGCAACCTGGGAAGATGTAACCAATTTTAGCAATCAGTTTCCCCACTTCCACCTTGAGGACAAGGTGAATGTTTGGGAGGGGGGTAATGTGATGCACCAGGACCAGTCAAAGCCGTTGCTGATTTTCTCACGTCAAAGGAGGAAGGATAAAACAGTAAAAGCACCTGAAGTCAATAGTGGCCAGAGTCAAGGGCTAAAATGAGGAGTTTAATAAAATGAAGAGGGCAAAAGAGGAAAAGGGGGAAAAAGGGTAGAAAAGGGGAATGAGTCGGGGAATTAGGATTATGCTATGATTGTAATTGTTTTCTCAAACATATGGAGAGTACTGGCCTCTCGAAAGCTCCAGTTTATCCTTAATTTATCCAATTGATTATTGCAGCTTAATTCATTCCTGTTTTTACATACGTATTGCTTAATATTTGTTGCGTTAGTAAGTGTTTTCATCACACAGATCATGCAATCTCACATAACTTAACACTATAATAGAAAACTCACAAGACGATTCAGAATTCAGATAGATCGATCGAAATAAGAAGAAAATGAAGTGCTACAAGCCCACAACCCTAAAAATATTTATGAGATTTAGGTCATGATCATCACTCAGTGGCATCCACTTAAATTGGAGGATAAGGAACCTGCAACAGCGGTGTTGGATGTTGTGGTGGCGGCGGCCTCTTTCTCTTCTTCTTCTCATAGCTAATTCCTCTAGCTTTCGACTGTGAATCTCGAACTTCTCGAAGAAATAGCCTAACAGCTCTAGCTCCGAACGGGTTAGCTTCGGGCTTACCACCATTTTCTTCGTATGCCGCCCTAAGGCGGCCTATGAGGGCATCAAGACTGCCCCAAGCCTGCTTAAGCGGGCACGAACAAGGGGCAGGAGGATTAGGGTGCCCGAAAAAAGGACAGTGTTGATTGTGAACCTTAGTTTTCCCAAACTGGTCAAGATATCGGAGAAATTCAAGAACATGAGCTCCACTGCAACGAGCGAGAGATAGTGGTGGGCGGTGGTTGCGGAGGTATTGACCAAAGGTGTTCCAGTCACGGCGCTTCTGGCTTTCGTATCGGCTTAGGGTTTTTGGTGAGGTAACTGAATTAGATGCAGAGGAAGCAATGGAGTTTGAGTCGTTTGTGGTGGACATTATCAAGCTTGTGGTGACTGTGTTTGATGAGTTTCCTAGTTCTTGATTTGAGTTCATTTTGATTGTTCAAGGAAGATTCGAAAACCCTAGGGCAGGTATCTGAGAGGTGCACAACTAGCTAGGGTTTCATAATCATATCTTTAAAATTTATAATCTGCAAGAGATGTTGTGATTTGGTGATGGAAAAATTGAGATCTAAGTAGATTTAAAAAAATTCACTGTTTGGTAGCTTGTTCCTTGCTCATCTCTTCTTAAATCTTTCAAAACCTAAGAATATAAGCAAAAGTCTGAGGGTTTGTTATAAAGAGGAAGGAAGATTTAAGATTTAGGAGGATGAATGGCTGCCTAGCTCTCTTCTTTTTCTTTTCTTCGGCTTTGTATCTAGAAATGTTAGAGGAGAGATTGGAACATAGTTTCCTACAAAAGGGGAAAAAATCTACTACTATTCCCCCTCAACAACAGTGTTTTAGCATTAGAGAGAGAGAGATGGAGTAGAGATGGAGTAAAGGAATTGTCAAGAGGTGAAGGTACTTGGTTGGGGCTTTTGTGGAAATAAAACAGGTTTGACAGCAAGATGGATATGATAGATAGTGACTCCCCAAACTGATTGTTAATTGCTCTCAGTTACTTTCTCCAACTACAAGTCTCATGAATTTTGTTTTAGTCTGCACAGTAAAGTAGTAATTATTATTAATTGTAAATTTTTCGCAAATAAATTTAATACTGAAATTTTTTGTGAATATTGGTGTCGTGTGATCTATCGGCACTTAATACATCATTTCTAGCATGTTTTCTATCCGCTAAAAATTCTAACCGATATTTGAACGTAATAGTTAGCAACAATTACTTGTTATGGATCAAGTTTTCCATGAGTTCTTGTACTACATTTATATGGTTTCATGTGTAAATTTTCAGTATATAGAACTAAAACTCTGCAGGATGGTCGACTCCTGCCTCCTGGTGATTTGATGGAATTTGTTGATTAATAGCAAAAAAAATAATGATAGAGAAAAAGGACATAAATAATTATAATTCTGTTTACCGGACAAATGACTATTTATCATTGATTGACAACACAAACTATTATTTACGAGAATACCCTGTGTTGTCTCCATGTGGATCGAGAATAATATTCAAAGGAACTAGACAGAACTAAGCAGCAACTACAAGTTCTTGAATAATTGCAGGTCCTGTTCATCTCACAGTCTCACATAATTGACCACCTACACTTGTACGAGAGCTCAGACCTAACATTTACCAAATCTAAATGCACGGGAACAAAAATTACTCCCTCCGTCTCGCAAAGCTCTTCTCATTTGGGGAAAAACACGGGTTTTAAGAAAAAATGGTTTTTAAAGAGTAGTAGATGGAATAGTGGGTATTGAATATTGTTTTTAAGGGTTAGTGGGTGAAATAGTGGATATTTTATATTATTTTAAGGAGTAGTAGGTGGAGTAGTGGGTATAGAATATAGTTATTTTATGGACTAAAATAGAAAGGGGAAGAGTATTTTGAATGTCCCGAAAAGGAAAGTGAGAAGAGTTTTATGAGACAGAGGGAGTACTATTCTTACACCATGCTGAAATTTTTTGTATTTTCGTACCTTTGGTTAAAGCTATTCCATACATGCATTGGTCTGCAAATAGAACCAGGACGTGATCGATCAATCCTTCATTTTTCTTCACTTTACATTCTGTATCGTTTTTTAATGTATGCAAATGGCCAAATGAACTTAGTTGAGTTTTGAAAAAGGAGAGAAAAGAATAAACAATAACATTCTCCCTATTTTTTATTTTTTCTCGAAAAACAATTAAATTTACTTTTGTTTCCATTTGAATTTGATTTTGATTGCATTTGAATTTGCATTTGATTCAATCAGTACAACTCGTTAAGCAACATATTATCCAACAAAAAATGGTTTCATTAATAAATTTTTAAAATTGCATTTATGGTTGATTTACTGCAAAGTTGCAAAAAAAAAAATTTGCAAAAAAAATTCTGAAAATCAGTATTTTTACAAAACAATTTTAAAAAACATAATATCTTCGCAAAAAAGTTTGTAAACTTATATCTGAAAAAATTCTTTAAATAATAGTGTATGTATTTATTTGCAAAATAATATGTTAGTTTATTTTATCAATGCATTATTTTCTTTTTCTAAATATGTATATTATTTTTAGAGTAGTGCTAGGGACCCCAAATTGGATCCCAAAAAAAATTCTCAAATGATGTGGCATTGGTGACTTGGCAAAATAAACTATTTTAATTGGTGTGATTGATGTGAATACAGGGGGTCCATCTTATTTAATTATAATATAACCAATCAGAAAATGACACATGACATTTGGGAAACTTTTTGGGATTCAATTTGGGAACTCTAGCATTTTCCTTATTTTTATTATAAAATTTTAAATTATAACACATGTTACGTTATAAATTCTGACATTTATTGGCTATGCATTAACTCGATCATATTATCCAAATTGATTGCCAAAGGAGTTTGGAGGGCTGGGTCTAAAGGAGTTGAAAACGTTCAATAGGGCAATGCTTGCTAAACAGAGTTGGCGGCTCTTAATATCTGTGAATCCGTTGGTTAGTGCAGTTATGAAAGCGAGATACTATCCTCGAACTGAGTTATTAGATGCAGAGTTGGGGCATAACCCTAGTTATGTTTGGAGGGGAATTCATGAGTCTTTGGGGATATTAAAGATGGGAGTTCGTCGAAGGATTGGAAACGGAGATGACACTCTGGTGTGGCGTGATCCGTGGTTGCCAGATGCTTCAAATGGCTATGTAAGAACAGGTGCTTATGATCAGTTACGAAATGCCAAAGTATGCAATTTGATGAAAGAGGAGGATAGAAGATGGGATTTGGATGTTATTAAAGATTTGTTTGAGGATGAAGATGTGGAATTGATTCAACGCATACCCCTATCTAACCATGTTTCAAATGATTCGTGGTATTGGTTAATGGATGATAAGGGTGGTTTTACTGTAAGAAGCTGCTATAGGCTGTTGCAAGGGGAGTGTTTGGATGATTATATGAGGTTATGGAAGAAAATCTGGGCACTGAGATTACCTGGTAAGGTGACACATCTGTTATGGAGATTGTGTAAAGATTGTTTACCATCGAATGAAGCATTGTATAGGAGATATGTTGAAGTAGAGCCTATATGTCCATGGTGTCATTCTGGAGCTGAAACAGGTACTCATACTATATTTTTGTGTGATTTTGCTAAAACGTTGTGGCGTGCAGTTGGCATAGAAACTTGATACATGCTAATTTTATGTACATTTTATGGCATATTATCTCTCATTTATCCTTAGTTTGTAATAATTTTGTCCTTGATTAGCATGATAGTAGCATTTTAATTTGGATTGGATGCTAAGTTGAATTTTTATGTTTATAGAATAATTTTGGAAGCAAAAGGAGCCTTATTTCACATCTTCAAGAGACCGTAGATTAGACCTAGACGAGCAATGAGGAAATAAGAATTGTCACTAAAATATGAAAAGTGATATATTCTTATAGCAGGAATCCCGGTTGGAATTAATATAATTTTTGTGAAGCGAAAGGAGTCCGGTTCCAAGCCCTCAATTGTCCACAGCTTAGGATTTAAGGATTTATTTATATTAATAAATATTTAATTTATTTAGAAAATTATATTTATAAATATCTAATAATATTAGATATTTATTTTTATAATTTCTGGATTTAATTAATTATTTATTAATTAAAGATTACAAGTTGTGCGGGTTAAAAAGCATTTCTACGGAGCTCATCCATATAAATATGAAGAAGGCGGCTGGTTTGTTTGTAAAGTGAAAGCAGGTGGTTTGTTTGTGAATTAAATAAGGAAATGGTGGTTTGTCTGTGAATTAAATAAGGAAATGGTGGTTTGTTTGTGAATTAAATAAGGAAATGGAATTGGTTAAAGCAGTGGAGATTGCTTTCGGCCGGTTATCTTAATTTTCAGTGTTGGTTTTGGTTGGAAAGCTTCCAGTGGCTTCATTTATTTATGTTGCATGGTTGCTGTATTCTTCCTATAAATAGGAGAGTTTTCCTATCAATCAGACATCAATCTCTGCACTGCATAAATTTCAGTTTGTATTTTAGTAGTTAGTTTAGGTGTAGATAATAAAAATAGAAAAGAAGAAAATACTTCGAAGGAGAGCTTGGGCAAGGGTTGAAGGGATTCAATTCAGACTTACAGATTTTTTCAAAGTTGTATCTTTCTTAACTCTATACTTTGTAAATATGGTTTTTATTTTATATATATGTTTGTGTTATTTATCTAGCATGTGTAACTAATTCTATAATTCGAGAATTAGGTAGTATTCATTGGTAATATATAATTGTTTGATTGTGATGCCAATTCTCTACTTTTGCTAATCTATCATTGAGGGCTTAACCCAATTAAGGGAGTCATGAACCATTAATTGTATTTCTAGGAATTGTAATGAATTGGGAGAGGATTTATAATTCTAGTACATGATTTGATAGACATAGTGCAATTATTGAATCGGGAGATTAATAAGAGGACTATGAAACTTATAATTCTTGGGTCTTAATAATCTAAAATTATATTTCGATTGATCATGGGAGTGAGTTTTGAGATATAATTATAGACACTATTTTGTATCTTGGGAGAGAACATTATAGAATTTAGAAGGATTGTTTTTAGCAAAGTACGAGAGATACGCATCACATCAACATTATTGAACCAATTGAAGAAACCTAGTTCTCGGGTTACTTTCCTCATAACTTAGTTTTAACTACTTATTTTAGTTAAATTTAGTTAGAAACAAACACCCAATTATTTCTCCACACTTCTAGATTGTAAGAAATTAAAACCTGAACTTGTATTAACAGTCCTTCCCTGCGAACGAACTTCACAAAAATACTACCATCAAATTGGCGCCGCTGCCGGGGAAGGCATCAATATTAAGTTTAGGTTATTTATTTCTTATAATTTGGATTTTATTTTGTTCAGTGTAATAATAAATAAATAAAAATTTAAAATAACAAAAATATTTTAGTTTTATTAAATTTTCAGTATTTCTTTTCCGTGTTTTTGGTATTAATTCGAAGCATGGGCAAGGGTTGAAGGGATTCAATTCAGACTTACAGATTTCTTCAAAGTTGTATCTTTCTTAACTCTATACTTTGTAAATATGGTTTTTATTTTATATATATGTTTGTGTTATTTATCTAGCATGTGTAACTAATTCTATAATTCGAGAATTAGGTAGTATTCATTGGTAATATATAATTGTTTGATTGTGATGCTAATTCTCTACTTTTGCTAATATATCATTGAGGGCTTAACCCAATTAAGGGAGTCATGAACCATTAATTGTATTTCTAGGAATTGTAATGAATTGGGAGAGGATTTATAATTCTAGTACATGATTTGATAGACATAGTGCAATTATTGAATCGGGAGATTAATAAGAGGACTATGAAACTTATAATTCTTGAGTCTAAAATTATATTTCGATTGATCATGGGAGTGACTTTTGAGATATAATTATAGACACTATTTTGTATCTTGGGAGAGAACATTATAGAATTTAGAAGGATTATTTTTAGCAAAGTACGAGAGATACGCATCACATCAACATTATTGAACCAATTGAAGAAACCTAGTTCTCGGGTTACTTTCCTCATAACTTAGTTTTAACTACTTATTTTAGTTAAATTTAGTTAGAAACAAACACCCAATTATTTCTCCACAATTCTAGATTGTAAGAAATTAAAACGTGAACTTGTATTAACAGTCCTTCCCTGCGAACGAACTTCACAAAAATACTACCATCAAATTGGCGCCGCTGCCGGGGAAGGCATCAATATTAAGTTTAGGTTATTTATTTCTTATAATTTAGATTTTATTTTATTTTTTTTTAAAAAAAAAAACACAAAAATATTAGTTTTTAATTTTCAGTACGTATTCTTTATTCCTGTTAATTCGAAACCTCATATTAAATCCTCTGTTTTGTGAGTTTAGTTGTACATCTCTGTTTTAATCAAACCCAGTTCTCTATCTCATCCCCCATTTCGCATCCTTCTCTACGCCCATTTCATTCAAAAACCACCACTGTACAACCTCTCCCACAGTCATCTCCTTCCTCCGACCAACATCACCCAGCAGCCACCTTCTTTGCCCACGTTTTATCACAGCTCTTTTCAATACCTTCACCACTTCACCCACAGCCCCTTCACCTCTTTCTTCCTCCCTTCTACAACTAACAAGACCTCCAACCATCCTCTCCATTTCGCGCCATCTCTTCCTACACCTCTGCCATCTGCTCTCCTCCGCCCACCATAACTCCACGCCTCTCCCTCTTTCACAACACAACCTCCTCTGTCGACACTTCTTCACCACCAGTTTGCATTTCTCTCCTGCAAACGCACCCCCTTCACCACCGTTCATCTTCTCCCCCTTCCCACAAACACAAACCGAGCAGCGTACACCCAAATCCCCTGCTTCTTCTTCGAACGAACCACTCAAACCCAACTCCCCCTTCCTATTCTCCTTCCTCCCCTTTCTTTTTCTTCCTCAAAGTCGAGTGCAGTTGTTATATTCTCAAGTTTTTGTTTCGAGTTATTGTGTTTGTGAATTTGTGTTTTCAAGTTTGTTGATTCACTAATGTTTTGCTGCGTGTTTTGAGTATGTGAGTTAACCGGTCGAGTCGCAAGTTTTGGTTCTTAATTGTTTTGCAGTCTTCTGTATAGTCTGAGTATATTGCCGAGTCCATAGTAAAGATGCGAGTTTTAATTGTCTGTGTTTGAGATCGTCATTTTCCAAGTCCATTTTACTATTGTTGATTTAGTGTTGCTGTCAATTAATTCGAATAATTTAGTTTTGATTAATTAAATTAAATTAGAAATCTTTTTTTTTTAAAAAAAATAATAAATAAACAAAAAGAGTGTTTTAAAATAAAATCTAGATTTTAATTAGAATATTTAGAATAATTTGTTCTTTTCATTTTTAATTAGTTTAGAAATAGAATAATAAATTTTAACTATAAAAAAATAAAAAATAAAAAAAATTTTTAAAAAAAAAAAATAATAATAATAGTAATAATAAAAAAAATTAAAATTTAGTTTTAATTCCAACTTAGATTTTTTTTAGATTAATTTACTTTTAGTTCTTTTCAATTTTATTTGTGTTTGTTAATACATAAAGTAATAAATTAAAAATAAAAAAAATAAAAATAAAAAAATAAAAAAATAAAAATAAAATAAAAAGTGAGGAGGCAACGAGACTACATGGAGTACAACTTTGATTGGAACAACGCTCAGAATTTCTACAACAGTCAAGAACGATATCAAGACTTCAATCCTTACCCACAGTTCGATGCTTATGAGGATTGTAATGCATATCAGGTGAATTCGTTCTATTCTGAGAACTCATTTTATGCTCCATACACCCCTAGCAATGATTTTTCATTTGCCTTGGAAAATCAATATCATGATGATCTTAATCCATATATCTGCAATGATGTTGATACGAGTGTAATTCAATCTGATCCTTCTTTACTTTCGATGGGAGTTTTTAATCACTTTGAGGACCTACCATTAGAAATTGCTAGTGATAATGATATTCCATGTGATTCAATAGCTTGGTACGACGAGAATGCTAAACTAAATGATTTTATTTGGGAAGTTCGAGCAGTGTGGCATGAGGGCTGTTATAAAACTCCCCCTTGTGTCAATTTTCTTTTATGCCATGATTCTTGTTTAGCAATTGATGATAATGTTGTGTCTGATGAGTCTACTTGTGTAGTTGATAATTGTCCCATGCGCATTAATGATAATTTGGATGCAATTGAAATTCTACTAAAGCTAGAAAATTTTGAGCTTAATACATTGGTAGACGAGATTAAAATTGATGAGTGTCCAATTATAAAAGAGAAGGAAGTTAAGATTGATGAAGTTGAAAATCTTGCTTTGGAATATAAGGATCCAATTTGGGAGGAGTTTATGAGTCGTATTTATGATGATTATTCTGACGACTTTTCTAGCTATTTTGATGTTTCCAAGTCTCTTGAGCATGATAGGTTCTTGAAAGTTTTCGTACCTTTCAATGAATCTAAGGTTTATTTGCACATTATGGTTTTATTACTAATTCGTAGATATGTGCATCTATTTGCTTTTTCTCCTCACTAGTATGATTGTTTGTGCAAATAAGTCGAGCCAATGACAATAAACAAGCGCTGCTTGGGAGGAAACCCAAGGAATTTTGTTGATTTGAATAATATTCTTGTGTGTTTGGACTATGCAGGGAAATGGAAGCATGTGGCAAGTAAAAAATTGATGGGGCATTGCAGAAGAATTCAAGGGCTTGAAAGTAATTCCAAGGGCCTGAATCATGATTTCTTTGTTGCACACTACCACCTCGTCTATGACTCAGGGGAGTTCTTTCTTTTCTTCCTAGCATATTAGTCCATTGTGTGGTCATTTATATATATTGTTTGTTTCTTTATGTTATATGTGGTTAGTGGTTGTTTCTTGTGGACAAGAAACGTGATAAGTTGGGGGGGGTGTTCATTGTGGTGTTATAAAAAAAAAGAATTGAAAAAAATCACAAAAAGAATTCTGGCCTTGTAAAAAGATCACTTGTTGTAATTTGCCATGATACATCCATGCATGCTAAAAGAATCTTGCGTTATTGACGCTTTTGATTGAGAAGTGATATGCTTTGTTCTTGTGCACACACTTTCACTAGCAAGTTGAAACTGGTAGACTTAATTGAATGTGGTAAGTGATTAGAATGACATGAATATGTGCAAGATGACTTGGTTTGCATGCTTTGAGTACAAGTAGGTGCGTTACAGAGTCTTGTTACTTGGGATTGATTATGTTTTGTCACACCAAGCGAGTTTTGAGCCTATATGCATATCTTTTGCATGATTTTTTGTTTGCTTGAGTGTCCGCATGTTGTTTGCATTGCTAGCACTTGTTTGAGATCTTTCTTGAAATGCATGACATTATTTGATGATAAGATGATAAAGGCAGTTAGGTATAATCTCATAATTCCCATATTACCACACCATTTAAACATGATCAATTAGTTATCCCATTGAGCTTAATCCTATTCTTTCGGTGACGCACCACATTACTTGCCTAGACCTTTTTCTTGTATTGGCCTTACTTTATCTTGAACCCAATTGTCAAAGGCTAGTACAGTGCTTAAGGGAGTGATAAGGTGTGCAAAAAGGGGGGTTTATCGATGATCATTACTTTTGGGAAAATATTGGGTTTAGTTGTTACTTGTTAGTCGAAATTTGTAATAATATCAATGGATCATTGTTCTTGTTTAGCTCTTTCTAAAAAAAAATTAAAAAAAATAATAATAAAATAATAAGAGCATACTTATCTTTGTGAGATCCTTCTTCATTCGACTAATCAAGTTATTTGTTGGAAAAAGAATTCAAGAGTGGGGATGATAGATGGGGAGTTGAATGAATTATGTTGTTGGGTACTAGCTTTTGACATTTCACTTTCTTTGGCTTTACTTGACATACCTTGTCCCTAGCCCCATTACAACCCGAATAAAGACCTTTTGATTATCATCAGTGGTGTGTGTTGCGTTAAAGTCAGATTGATACCAAATGTCAAGCATGCTTATGATTTTGTTGGAATTGAGTGATACACTTACCCTTGTTCTTGAGTGAATATTCTTTTGTGAGTGAATGGTGAGTTATTACTTGAATTTTGCATATGAGATCCCAAGTTCTTACTCAAAGATGTACTCTTGTGGGCTTAGCATGATTACCAACTTATTCTTACATTTGCCATGAACTTTTGAGAACTTATACATATTCATTGAGTAAAACTATGTGAATATTTGCATCTTCGACACCAAGACATTGCATTATTCACTTTGATTCTTAAGTTGATGTGGCATGAGAGGACTTGTATGTGTGGTGTTGTATTGACGTTCGATCTTTTACATGAGCTAGATGGATTTTGTGGGTACATTCACTATAGGCCCTCACGAGACAAAACTCGTCCTACTAGGGCTACCTAGGGGTTTAACGTGTTGCATGTGCTCAATGCAATCGTGTCACCTACGAAAGTGGTATTAATAAGTAGTTATTTTATAGTGGTTTACTCGAAGACGAGTAAAGGTTAAGTTGGGGGGTATTTGATACATGCTAATTTTATGTACATTTTATGGCATATAATCTCTCATTTATCCTTAGTTTGTAATAATTTTGTCCTTGATTAGCATGATAGTAGCATTTTAATTTGGATTGGATGCTAAGTTGAATTTTTATGTTTATAGGATAATTTTGGAAGCAAAAGGAGCCTTATTTCACATCATCAAGAGACCGTAGATTAGACCTAGACGAGCAATGAGGAAATAAGAATTGTCACTAAAATATGAAAAGTGATATATTCTTATAGCAGGAATCCCGGTTGGAATTAATATAATTTTTGTGAAGCGAAAGGAGTCAGGTTCCAAGCCCTCAATTGTCCACGGCTTAGGATTTAAGGATTTATTTATATTAATAAATATTTAATTTATTTAGAAAATTATATTTATAAATATCTAATAATATTAGATATTTATTTTTATAATTTCTGGATTTAATTAATTATTTATTAATTAAAGATTACAAGTTGTGCGGGTTAAAAAGCATTTCTACGGAGCTCATCCATATAAATATGAAGAAGGCGGCTGGTTTGTCTGTAAAGTGAAAGCAGGTGGTTTGTTTGTGAATTAAATAAGGAAATGGTGGTTTGTCTGTGAATTAAATAAGGAAATGGTGGTTTGTTTGTGAATTAAATAAGCAAATGGAATTGGTTAAAGCAGTGGAGATTGCTTTCGGCCGGTTATCTTAATTTTCAGTGTTGGTTTTGGTTGGAAAGCTTCCAGTGGCTTCATTTATTTATGTTGCATGGTTGCTGTATTTCTCCTATAAATAGGAGAGTTTTCCTATCAATCAGACATCAATCTCTGCACTGCATAAATTTCAGTTTGTATTTTTGTAGTTAGTTTAGGTGTAGATAATAAAAATAGAGAAGAAGAAAATACTTCGAAGGAGAGCTTGGGCAAGGGTTGAAGGGATTCAATTTAGACTTACAGATTTCTTCAAAGTTGTATCTTTCTTAACTCTATACTTTGTAAATATGGTTTTTATTTTATATATATGTTTGTGTTATTTATCTAGCATGTGTAACTAATTCTATAATTCGAGAATTAGGTAGTATTCATTGGTAATATATAATTGTTTGATTGTGATGCTAATTCTCTACTTTTGCTAATATATCATTGAGGGCTTAACCCAATTAAGGGAGTCATGAACCATTAATTGTATTTCTAGGAATTGTAATGAATTGGGAGAGGATTTATAATTCTAGTACATGATTTGATAGACATAGTGCAATTATTGAATCGGGAGATTAATAAGAGGACTATGAAACTTATAATTCTTGGGTCTTAATAATCTAAAATTATATTTCGATTGATCATGGGAGTGACTTTTGAGATATAATTATAGACACTATTTTGTATCTTGGGAGAGAACATTATAGAATTTAGAAGGATTGTTTTTAGCAAAGTACGAGAGATACGCATCACATCAACATTATTGAACCAATTGAAGAAACCTAGTTCTCAGGTTACTTTCCTCATAACTTAGTTTTAACTACTTATTTTAGTTAAATTTAGTTAGAAACAAACACCCAATTATTTCTCCACACTTCTAGATTGTAAGAAATTAAAACTTGAACTTGTATTAACAGTCCTTCCCTGCGAACGAACTTCACAAAAATACTACCATCAAAACTCTAGTGCAGTGTAATGAGTATGAGACTCCAAGAGTGGTGCTTGATCGAGTGTTTAACCAAGCCTCAAAGGAACAATGTTTGGAGGTCTCGATGCTGTGTTGGAGCTTATGGCATCGAAGAAACAGGTGGGTTTGGGATCGGGTTAATGGTTCTATTTTTGGGGTAAGGAATACAGCTACTTGTTTACTGCGAGACTGGACAGAAGCGTAGGCTAGAGAAGAGAAAATGCAGATTCGAGGGAAAACTAGGGACAGGGTTTGGTCGAAACCAACGAATGGATGGCTCAAAGTAAATGTGGACGCATCAGTGTTTATGATGGGAGGGATTGGAATTGCAGCAGTGATTAGAGATGACAGGGGGAGCTTTGTTGCAGCTCATGCCATGAAAATACCAGGAAAATGGAGGCCTCGTGAAGCTGAAGCCATAACGCTCAAGGAAGCATTATCTTGGGTAATTAGTCGAGGACATATGCAGTGTGAATTTGAGATGGACTGTTTTGTTCTAGCTGACACTTGTAATGGGAGTCCAGGGAGATCTATGTTCGATACCGTGGTGATTGATTGTATTGAGTTAAGTAAGCACATAAATCAGGTGCTATTTAGTTTTGCTTTTCGTTCTGCGAATAATGTAGCGAATGTCTTGGCACAAGCTACTTATTCTATGTCAGACGTAGGGGAGTGGCATGTCACTCCACCTAATTTTCTTGTTCGTTCTTTGGAGTTGGATTCAATTATTTAATGCAAGTTTGATTTTATTCAAAAAAAAAAAAAAACAGTTGACAGAATCTAAATTAAACTATTGATAAGTAAGTGCAAGTACAACAATGTCCTAGTTGGTGCCCTATAAATATAATAAAATATAGTGTCTTAGTAATTTAAGTCATGATTTTTGTGTATCAATTCCAACAATATGCCTTATACTTGTGCCATATAAATTAAAATAATAATATATTTGAATTAGAATTGGAGGGAAGGAAAAAAAGAGAGGAGAGAGAAGTGTAGAAAACGAGGGAAGTCAATTTTTTATTGTTAAAAATGATTTAGGACAAGTATAAATGTGCCTTAAAAGTAGGGCATGAGATGGATGTTCTAGTGTTTTAAGGCACCACTAGGACATTGTTGGAGCAAAAAAAGTGACTGAATGTCCTAAATATTGATTTAGTACAATATTTAGAACATTATTGGATTTGCTCTAAGCATGTCTTTATTTTTTGAGATTTTATACCCCGTACTTTAATTATATTTATTTTTAGTACATTAAAAATTAGGAAAAAAATGAAAAAAAAATGAGGTGTTCAATGTTCATCAATTCGAAATCATCTATTTGTAATTCAATACGCAATCCAATCCAATGAGTTCCATCAAGCTAGCTATAAATATCATACATAATGATGAAAATTTAAATCTAATTTTTTTACTTTTGAGATAAATTATTATCAGTTATAAATTTTAAACGAAAACTATCTATAGTAAAATTATCGACAATCATGGTATAAGAATATCTCAAACCATACAAATTCCATAGCTAAAAGTGTGTTAGCTAGACATACCTTAAATAAAAATTATAGAGATTCACTAGTAGAAAACTGGTCTTTTACGTCGCCTAATATACGTCGGTTCCGCCTAAAGGCGACGTATATTCTACCTTTATATGTCGGTTCCGCCAAAAGGCGACGTATATTTGTTTTTCTGGATATCTTATACGTCGGTTCCGCATAAAGGCGACGTATAAAATACTTATATACATCGGCTTAGTTTAAGGCGACGTATAAGATACACTTTTTACGTCGGCTTTATTAGGCGACATATAAGATATACACTTTTTACGTCGGTTTGAAATCAGGCGACGTATAAAGTTCATCTTATACATCGGTTAACAAAATGCCGACGTATATGATGCACTTTATATACGTCGATTTCTTGTTTGCCAACGTATAAAATTTTATTT
Source organism: Saposhnikovia divaricata (assembly GCA_036435485.1). NCBI lineage: Eukaryota > Viridiplantae > Streptophyta > Magnoliopsida > Apiales > Apiaceae > Saposhnikovia > Saposhnikovia divaricata. The sequence goes on from JAZHRN010000131.1 coordinate 23,956,118, forward strand.
TACGTTGCCTCTTTTGAACCGACGTATAAAGTTTTGATTTAGCAAAAAAAAAAGATTGTAGTCGAACTTTATATACCCAAATTGAAGTCTCTAAATCAGTTTCCCCAAATTAAACAGACCTAATTTCAGAAACACACCACCGCCGGCTTGAGCAACACCACCTACTGAAACTACACCGTCAACAACACCACCCTCTCTTGCTTCGACACCCGACTGTTGCTTCGAAGGTAGTCTCCCTCTCTTGCTTAATCTCTTTCTCCCTCTCCTTCTCTCTCCCCCCCTCTCTCTCTCTCCCTCTCCTTCTCTCGCTTAATCTCTCCTTCTCTCGCTCTCTCTCTCTCTCTCTCTCTCTCTCTCTCTCTCATCTGTGTGTAAGTAATTCAGTTGAGACTTTGCAACAATATAAGACTCCTTTGTTTAAATATACTACTCTGTAAGGTTAATAGTTTCAGTAAGTTTTGTAGAACTATTATCTAGTTGATTCGGTACTATATTAGACTTTTATTCAAATTGCTTCATATCAGTTCATACTTCAAGTTAGTCGAAGAAAAAACACTCAGCCCTTTGTTGTTTTTTACTTCACTGCCATGTGTTTATGACTGAATTTACTTTACAAGTCTCAAGTTCAATATTTCTCCAATTTGAAGTCCTGATTTTCCAGATCTCAAGTATGTTTTCTCTCTCGAGTTAACATTGAACGTAGTTTAATTTAGTTGACATATTACTTTGTGTTCAAACAAGTAGCAAAGCAAAGCTTTTCACATAATATACATACTTATTTGTTGTTAGTTGCTTGTTATATCAATCTAGTGTTAATAAGCTGAGTTAAGATGTAATCACAAGGAACAAAAATTAACATCTAGTAGTTACAACTACCAAAGTAAAGGTTGCTTCCTTAATATAAAATGTGTTTAAAAAGTTATTTTTCTATCTTAATGTCAAATTAGTTTTAATGCATTTGATAAGAAATCCTTGAGCGATGAAGATTATGTGATGCATAATTTTTTCGCAATACAGAATTTGTTCAAGATTTGGGAATCTTTAGTACAATTGATTCTTTATATTTCTGACTATATGAATGCAAATAATTATGCAATTCCAGTACCGTTTCAACACTACTGCAGATGGGCTACTTCATACATATAACTGTAACATAATTAGCTAATAGAAAAATCTAATCGTAAGTGCACTTTGGTAATGAAAGATTTAAACACTTGAAGATGTAAAGATATTGAGACACACAAAAACAGCAGAGGATAAAGGGAAGAGGAATTAGTCAGTGTTGTAGTGCAATTAGTACATCTAAGAGATTTCTTTACCACTTGGACATTATTAACATCCTGGATATTATGAGAAACCAACTGAATCATGAAATACAGAGAGCATATCTAGAGAACAATACTACTTCTGACAGAAGAATTAGAGTGCAAAATTATAAACTTGCCTCCTTTATTTATTTTACGTTTTAAAATTTATTATACGCGATACCTACCAATTTCAATCTTAGTGAAAAAATTGCTTATTGACAGATTGTGAGATCATCAAGAAGGTATAATTTCTAAAAAATTTCCAGGGCAGTTTGAGCTATGTTTTTCTCCTAGATATGCTCTCTGTATTCCACTGTTTCTTTCTAAATTCTCTATAATTGGTACGAGTCATCATTTTTCAAGAATTTTGCCCTTTCCGTTCTCTGTTAAAGATGCTTCTTAAAATGTTTGTATATATGCTCTGCAGTTTTCATTCTTATGCTGCTTATGTAAAATCAGAGCTTGAATATCTTTATAGTTGTATGTGTTTCATCAATGAGACTTTATGTCAGTAGTCACATTATATGATATCTAAACTTAACTGAGCTGCAGGTTGGCACTTGCAGATTGAATGAATGCTATTGCAAAAAATTTCAGTAATCTCTTTTCTGCAGATTGAATGAATGCTATGTGTCCTTCTTTTGCTTGCTGGTTTTGTTATGTAAATGTGGCTCTGTACTTGTTTTGTTTGATTGCAGGACCACTGACCAGTGATTACATGTCCAGCCTCCAGGAGTCGCACTAGCAGTCTAGCGGAGAGTAGCAGTGAAGTCGAAGCACTAAAAGCCCAGATTTGTTGTAGTGGCTGGTGTACGATTAAATTTATCGAACATTTCAAGGTTCGATAATTTGTCTGACAAACATTTAAAACAAAGTTTATGCAGAAGTAGTAATTTCAATCATATTAGTCCCAATCCATATATAGTCTAAATGTCCTAAACCTCCTGAGTATGTTGCATATATGGGATATCTGCCTTATTAAGTAATTATGATGTATGTAGTAGCATAGGGACAGTGTGTGCGTCTGCTATCTGTTTATATGTGTCATGTCAATAATAAACAAAGCATTGGAACACTAGGAACTAGCAACAAACTTGGAAGCAAGTTGTGTTAATTACTATTGCAGTTTCACCTTTTTTATGTTCACTGAATGACTGGAACCATCATACCCTCTAACATTATGCTTGTACAGTTGTTGACCACATGCAGACCTAACCTACATAGCTGTTTCTCCACTGTATTTTTTGTAGTAGCTAATAAATTATGGTATGTTTTTGAAACTAGGCAAACTAATATACGTTATATGTTAGAGATTTCTGTCAGATATCTATTCTTGAACTTCTTGACATGTCAACACACTTGGAAGACTTGACATACCTGAGTTTGATATCCCACCAAGCATACACTTGATGTATGATCATGCTTGAAAAACAAAATTTTGCTTGTTATTTGGAAAAACTCCGTATCACTCTCTTACAACAAAAAAAATTAAGAATTAGTTGTTCCTTTAGAAATGGCAGTGAGACTAGTAGGACATGGTGAAAGAATTTGCATAAGGAAAACTAAAAATATGTTCTACTTCTGTAACTGCAATTTTTAAAGTCGTGTGGGAGTTCTTCACAATCCTGTTAATCTTTACAAATTTACTGTCAGATATTAAAAGTATGGTGAAGTGTCATTGAACTTGTCTACTTAGAACTCTTTAACACAAATGATTTCATATCTCTGATTTGCTGACTACTTAATCTGCCATTCTTTTTCACTACTTAGAATATTGATGCAAGCTTTTCCTTTCCTTTTCTCTTTTTATGTATTTGTATTTTGTCAGGTTAATGAGTTTTCTATTTTTTTAAAGAAACTTTGCTGTTTATATGTCTGTACTATGCCTGTCAAAACATAGAAATACAAAAAATATTTTATGATTCCTTATTAATGTATTTTGATAAATAACTTTATTAAGAATTTTGAGTTTGAATTTGATAATTAATTATCTGTGAATTATGAGAAGATATATAACAAGACTATAATAAGTAATGAAAATACATTTTAGTAAAAGATATAAATGTAGTGATAAAAACCAGAAAAATACGAAATGTTTTTAATTTGATTTTCAGCATAAATAATGAAATCTTCTTGCTGTTAAATTATCTAACTCTCAAATTTGCCCTTTATTGCATTCTTTTAGTAATATATAATGGATCGAAATACATGGATGTACACAATTTCACGTGCAACAGCCGAGTATATTGATGGTGTTAAAGAGTTCATTACTTGTGCGACGCTATACCTGGAAAACAAGCAAAAGGAAGAGGGAAAAGAACAAATGATCTTATGTCCATGTCGTGACTGTAAGAATTTTAAAATGTATCGTAGTGTTGATATAGTAGAGGATCATCTTTTCCGTCGTGGTTTTAAGGAGGGCTATGTGAAATGGATTTGGCATGGTGAAGGAGTACAGTCTACGAGGACCTCAGGTACAAAACGTGCAAGGGAGGAAGATAGTATGACGAATAATGATGAAGAATATATAGAAAACGATAGGGTACAAGAGATGATACAAGATATGGAGGAGCATTTCATGCACCAACCAGACATTTTAAATAGTTTGGTTGACGATTCTAAGAAACTTCTGTATCAAGGGTGCAAGGATCAATTTACTAGGTTGTCAACAACCTTGAAGTTGTGTAAGCTAAAAGTAAAGCATAATTAGAGTGATAAGAGTTTCACAGAGATGCTTCAGCTTTTAGGAGAAATACTTCCTACGAGTAATGAGCTCCCTACTTCTACCTATGAGGCGAAGAAGATATTGTGTCCCATGGGCATGGATGTAAAAAAGATACATGCTTGTCCGAATGATTTTGTCTTATTCCGAAATGAGCATGAAGATTTAGACATATGTCCCAAATGTGGAGCATCTCGGTACAAGCGACAAAGCAATAATGCTTGTAATGAGGATAAGAAAAGGCCTCCTGCCAAGGTAATGTGGTATTTACCTGTAGTGCAGCGATTCAAACACCTCTTTGCGAGTGCAAAAGATGCAAAGCTTCTAAGGTGGCATGTAGAAGGGAGAAAATCCGATGGGATGCTAAGACACCCTGGTGACTGATAACGCGTATTTTATACACGTTTTGTCTTTTATTCTTCTGCATTTTTGTTAGTTTCGAATGTTGTTTTATTAATATTTGTTATGTTTTTCATCTTTCAGTGCCTCATGCTTACTTGTTGAAAAGATGGATTATTTTGGGCTTGAAAGCGAAGATTATTCAAGAGAGAAGTTAGAAGATGCAAGCTCGTGATGCCGGGAGGTGTTTAATGCATTATATTGAAGATTTTATCTCGTACGGGCAGCTGTACGGCCGTTCAACAGGCCGTTCAAAGGAGCAGAATTTTCGTACGGGCAGCTGTACGGCCGTACAGCAGGCCGTACGGAGCTGCTGAGTATTAAATGAACATATTATCTCTTAACCTAATATCATATCTTCTCATCTCATTGTAGCCTCCTTGCTTAGCCTCTTCAAGAACCAAATTAGGGTTAGTCAAGTAGAGAGAAAAACATCAATTACTCATAATCTAGCATTGATTATGAGTAACTAACTTCATATATTTGGCTCAAGGAGGAGCTCTTGTATCAAAACCCATTTCATTTAAGTAAGATCTATTTCACTCTATCTTGAATATTTGTGTTGTATTGTTTATGATTTTGCTTGGAGATTGTAAGTTGCTTCACCTTACTCTTCTTGTAATTTTAATTGCTAATTGTTTGTGCTAATCCGTAATTGTTAGTGCATTCATTATAGTAGCACAAGATTTAGTGTACCTAAATCCACAAAATTCAAGTGCAAATACCTAGGTTGAACTTCTCATCCTTGGGTTTGTCCTAGCCTCTCTTTGTTTGATTCCTTGATTTGGTTAAACTAGTAGTGCTTCATTATTGGTTGCTATTATCAAGAGAACTAATTTATGTGCTTCACTAAATTAGTGTTTTTAGAAGAGAAATAAGTGATTGTGTGCTTCACCAATTATCTTGGTTAGGTAGAGTTGATTAAATCTTGCTTATATGTGTATGGGTGAAGAACTTGAGTTTCCATAATCCTTGGGTCAAATATCTCTTTATCTTGCTAATTTAAACATTGTGCCTTGTTGTGTTGGAAAAATTGGATGATTTAAAGTCCCATAATCATATTTCTCTAGCAATTTATTTCTTGTAGTCAAGGTGTTTGATAAAACACCACAAACAACTAAAAACCCCCCCACCATTTTACATTACTCTAGTATTGAACGCTATTCCCTTGGGTTCGATCCCTACTTGCCACATTTGCTATATTTTATAGTTAAGTGCGAACATAGTAGAGCATAAACATTTATCTTTCAATTTGGCGCGTCGACGACGGGCGTGGCCAAATTTTGGCGCCGCTGCCGGGGAGCTAGTTTTAGTTCAATATTAGTGCGCGTATAAAAATTGTGAATATTTTAGTTCCATTGTGCATATTCATCTATTTTTCTTTGATTTTAGAAATTTTTGCTATGTATGACTCGATCCTCTTGTTTAGGTGATCTTGCGTATTCATCCAATCCCGAGAGACTCTTGCGAAGGAATCAAAGGAATTCAAGTGCCAATATAGATTCATCAAGTCAATTTATTTCTAGCTCACCTTCGGAAGAGGAGTTTAACGAGGGTCCTACCCTTGTTATTCCTATCTCATCACCGGACGACAACATTGATCAAGTCATGGAAAATCCTAATCAACGTACACTCAAGGAGATTGCTTCTCCTAGCTCCGTTCAACTACCATTGTGCATTGTATTTCCGGGAGGACAACCATTTGAGCTAAAGGGTGGTCTTATTGCCCTCCTTCCCAAGTTTGGAGGTGAAGGCACGGAAGATCCTTTTAGGCATCTTCAAGAATTTGAAATGGTATGTTCTTCAATGAGACCAAACAATGCTACGGAAGAACAAGTGAAGTTGAAAGCATTTCCCTTTTCCTTGAGAGACAATGCCAAGGCATGGCTATTTTACCTTATTCCAAACTCAATCACTACATGGGAGCAAATGCGAAGTGCTTTCTTGGGGAAATTCTTCCCTACCTCAAAGGCTACGGGCATCTCCAAAGAAATTTGTGGCATTCGGCAATACTCTGGAGAAACATTGTATGAGTATTGGGAAAGGTTTCAAAAGCTTTGTCAAAGTTGTCCTCCACACTTGATATCGGAAGAGTTGCTCATTCACTACTTCTATGGAGGCTTGGAATATAGTGCTAAATTGCACCTTGATGCTTCAAGTGGTGGAGTTCTTGTGGATAAAACGCCGGAGGAGGCTAGAAAGTTAATAACCAAGATTGCCGAGAATTCTCGCCAATTTGGGGATCGTCAAGTGCATGTCAAGAACCCTTCCGTGAATGAAGTGGCAACTCAAAAGTTAGAGGGCCAAATCTCGGACCTTACATCATTGGTTCGTCAATTAGCCGTTGGGAATCTTCAACAACAAAAATATTGTGGTGTTTGCAATATGTCGGATCATTCTACTAACGAATGCCTATCATTCCAACAACCCGAAGAGCAAATTAATGCTATTGGAGGTTTTTCGGGACAACCACCTCAAAGGAAGTATGACCCCTATAGTAACACCTACAACCCCGGTTGGAGAGACCACCCTAATTTTCGATATGGAAATCCCAATGCACCAAACTCTAACCAATACCAAAATCCAAACACTTACAACACCCAACATCAACAAAACCCTCCTCCATACTCACAAAAACGGCCCAATCAAAATTTTCAAGCTCCACCACCACCTCCATACAATTCCCAAGACCATCAAGGGTCTTCTTCATCTTCATTGTCATCACTAGAAGAAATGATAAAGCAATTGGCAACAAACAACCTCCAATTTCAAAACATCACTTCTCAAAATATATCCAACTTGGAAAAGAATACTTCCCAATTTCAAAATAATACTTCTCAAAGTATATCCAATTTGGAAAAGCAAATGAGCCAACTAGCTACAACCGTGAATCGATTGCAAAGCCAAGGTTCTAGGCAACTTCCTTCTCAAACGGAGGTGAACCCCAAAGAAAATGCTAGTGCCATGACCTTGAGGTGTGGGAAAGAATTGGAGGACCTTCATGCGAACGCCAAGGGTAAGATGGTGAATAATAATGAAAATGGAAAGGTTGAAAATGATGACATCTTGGGGGCTAATGATGAAAATCGTGAAGATGAGATGGAAATTGAGGAAGAGAAAGTTGATAAGGGAAAGAAGGAAAGTGTTCAAGAAGACGTTCCACAAGCAAAGAAGCCAAGGTTCATTGATGAGGATGTGGTTATTCGACCTCCATTCCCTTCCAAATTTTCTAAACCAAAGAAAGAAATTGTTGATAAGGAAATGCTTGAGACATTCCGAAAAGTGGAAATCACTCTCCCGTTACTAGATGCCATAAACCAAGTTCCAAGGTATGCAAAGTTTCTCAAAGATTTGTGTACTAACAAAAGGAAGTTAAGAGGTGATGAAACTATAGTGGTTGATGAAAACGTCTCGGCCGTGATTCAAAGGAGGTTACCTCAAAAATGTTCGGATCCGGGCACATTCACTATTCCTTGCAAGATTGGAGGTAAATTCTTTGAAAGAGCTATGCTTGATTTGGGTGCCTCAATCAATGTGATGCCCCTTTCCATATTCCAAACTTTAAATTTGGGGTCACTCGAGAATACAAATGTGATCATTCAACTAGCGGATAGATCTAATGCCTATCCCGAAGGGGTAATTGAAGATGTGCTTGTTCATGTTGATCAAATGGTTTTCCCCGCCGACTTTTACATCTTGAAAATGGAAGATGGTCCATCAAACATCAAGTCCGCTCCAATTCTCTTTGGACGTCCATTTCTTAAAACGGCGAAGACCAAGATTAACATGGATGATGGTTCTCTCACTATGGAGTTTGGCGATGAAGTTGTCAAGTTCAACATTTATGATGCTATGAAATTTCCTAGTGAGTCACACTCAATTTGCTCCATGGATGTTATTGATGGTTTAGCCCAACAAGCTTTTGACATGGGAAATAAAGAAGCTCTCCAAGTGGTTATTGAAGGATGTGTAAATGAAGATGATGGATTCCTTAATTCGGAAGAGGCCAATGAGGCAATTATGGAGCTCAAGGTATTGCAACCTTTACCCCAAAGGTGTGAACTTGCAAAAATTGATCTTCCCTTGTCTTATTCCAAATTACTCCCTTCTATTGAGAATCCTCCTACTTTGGAATTGAAAGTATTGCCTAATCATCTCAAATATGCTTATCTTGGGGACAATGAGACTCTTCCCGTAATCATAGCTTCTAATTTGAGTAATGTGCAAGAAGAACGCCTCTTGCGGGTTCTTAAGGATCATAAAAGTGCTATTGGGTGGACCATTGCCGATATTAAGGGAATTAGCCCTTCTACATGCATGCATCGCATACTCTTTGAGGATGGAGCTAAGCCTACTAGAGACCCTCAAAGAAGACTTAATCCGGCAATGATGGAAGTTGTTAAAAAGGAGATTCTCAAGCTACTTGATGTGGGAATCATTTTTCCAATTTCGGATAGCGAATGGGTGAGTCCGGTACATTGCGTTCCTAAAAAGGCGGGTATCACTCTTGAAGAGAATCTTAAAGGTGAGCTTGTATCTACCCGAGTCCAAAATGGGTGGCGAATGTGCATAGATTATCGCAAGTTAAATGCGGTAACTCGAAAAGACCATTTTCCTCTTCCTTTCATTGATCAAATGTTAGAGAGGTTAGCCGGGAAGGAATTCTATTGCTTTCTAGATGGATTTAGTGGATATCATCAAATTGTCATTGCTCCCGAAGATCAAGACAAAACCACATTTACTTGTCCTTTTGGCACGTTTGCATTTCGTAAACTCTCATTTGGCTTATGTGGTGCTCCCGCAACTTTTCAAAGGTGTATGGTGAGTATTTTCTCCGACATGATAGAGAATGGAATTGAAGTCTTTATGGATGATTTCTCTATTTCGGGTGATTCTTTTAATGAATGTCTTCAAATTCTTACACATGCCTTGGATCGATGCTTGGAGACTAATCTAGTGCTCAACTATGAAAAATGCCATTTCATGGTCCAAGAAGGTATTGTATTAGGGCATATTGTGTCTAGGAAGGGCATTGAAGTGGACAAGGCAAAAGTTGATATTATTGCAAGTCTTCCGTACCCTTCAAATGTCAAGGATGTGCGGTCTTTTCTTGGTCATGCCGGTTTCTATAGGAGGTTTATCAAGGATTTTTCCAAGGTTGCTCTTCCCCTATCATCTCTTCTACAAAAGGATGTGGAATTTAAAATTGATGAAAAATGCAAGGCGGCTTTTGACCATCTTAAGGAAGCTTTAACTTCGGCTCCTATCATTAAGGCTCCGGATTGGTCTCTTCCTTTTGAGATTATGTGTGATGCTAGCAATTATGCGGTTGGTGCGGTGTTAGGCCAAAAAGTTGACAAACGATCTCATGTGATTTATTATGCCTCTCGCACACTCAATTCCGCCCAAGTGAACTATACCACCACCGAGAATGAATTGCTTGCTATTGTCTTTGCTCTTGACAAGTTTCGTTCATATCTTCTTGGTTACAAAGTCATCATATACACGGATCATGCCGCCTTAAGACATCTTTTGGCGAAAAAAGAGTCAAAGCCTAGGTTGATTCGGTGGATTCTTCTCCTTCAAGAATTTGACTTAGAAATCAAAGATAAAATAGGTGCCGAGAACTTAGTGGCGGACCACTTGAGTCGACTTGTGAGGGAGGAAGATGTTTCTCCTCTTCAAGAATTATTTCCGGATGAGCACTTATTTGGAATTCAAGGCGAGGTGCCATGGTATGCGGATCTTGTGAACTACATTGTATGTAAAACTTTTCCTAATGGCATGCCTAAGTATCAAAGGGAGAAGTTAAGAAGTGAAGCCAAACACTACATTTGGGATGATCCTTATCTTTGGAAACATTGTGCGGATCAAGTATTGAGAAGGTGTGTTCCCGAGTCAGAAATTTCTTCAATTCTTCAATTTTGTCATTCTTATGCTTGTGGAGGTCATTTTGGAAAAGATCGAACGGCAAGAAAGGTGCTTGAATGTGGATTTACATGGCCAACACTTTTTCGTGACTCTCACGATTTTTGTAAGCAATGTGAGCCTTGTCAAAGAACCGGAAATATTGCAAAAAGGAATGAAATGCCCCAAACTCCAATTATTGTGGTAGAAATCTTTGATGTGTGGGGTATTGATTTTATGGGACCATTCCCATCTTCTTCTCATGGAAATCTCTATATTCTCTTGGCCGTGGATTATGTCTCTAAGTGGGTGGAGGCCAAGGCAACAAAATCGGATGATGGTAAGGCGGTTGTTGCATTTCTCAAATCTCAAGTCTTCAATCGATTTGGTGTTCCTAAGGCTATCATAAGTGACCAAGGTACCCATTTCTATAACAAATTGGTGGGAAATCTTCTTAAATCTTATGGGGTCTATCATCGAATGGCAACGGCTTATCATCCTCAATCTAATGGTCAAGCCGAAGTTTCTAATCGGGAGATTAAGTCTATTCTTGAGAAGGTGGTGAAACCTTCAAGGAAGGATTGGTGTGTTCGTCTTGAAGATGCTTTATGGGCCTATAGAACGGCATTCAAAACTCCTATTGGCATGTCTCCTTACAAGTTGGTTTTTGGTAAGTCTTGTCATCTTCCCGTGGAGTTAGAGCACAAAGCTTATTGGGCAATCAAAGCTTGTAATATGGATCTTAATGTTGCCGGGGCTCATAGAAAACTTAACTTGCTTGAATTGGAGGAAATTCATAACAATGCCTATGAGGATGCTCAATCGTATAAGGCTAGAGTAAAGGACTTTCATGATCGTTCGCTCGTTTCTAAATCATTTCATGTTGGGCAAAAGGTTCTCCTCTACAACTCTCGTCTCAAATTAATGCCCGGGAAGCTTCGATCTCGTTGGTTGGGTCCATTTGTTGTTGTAAAAATCTACCCTCATGGAGCGGTGGATTTGCGAAGTTTGTCTACCAACAAAGAATTCAAGGTAAATGGCCACCGTCTTAAGCCTTTCTATGAGGGATTTCAAGAATCTACCGTTGATGTCATCTCATTAGCGGACCCTCTTCATGAATGAGCTCTCGTTAGTTTGTGTGTTGGTGCTACGAGGCACATCCGGGAAGTCGAGCCACCGACAGTAAACAAAGGCGCTAATTGGGAGGCAACCCAAGGTACACATGTATTTATATATTATGTGTATGCCAAATTTTTGGTCCTCACTCGCATTTATGAAGGGTGTTACGCATTTTATGGGTTTGAGGATTGATCTAAATATTAATGAGTGGGATTTTCTTTTTCATCAATTGTATTTTCTAAAAAAAAATTGCGTTGATTGATTTTTATGTATTGTTGTGATGTGTCTAGTGAATTTTATTTCACTGTAAAAAAAAAGGGAAACAAAAAAAAATGTAATAATAATTCCCCGCTCAATAATATTTAGTATCGTTAATTCTAATTTTTATGATTTTATATATTTATTCCACTCGTGCCTTGATTTGTTTGTTCATGTTTTCAGGAATTAATATTTTATTCAAGCATTCAAGGAATTGTGGAATTTTTTTGAAAAAAAAAAAACAATTTTGTAAATTTTCAGGACTGTACGGGCAATCGTACGGGCTACAGACCGTGCAGCAAGCCGTGCAGCAGCCCGTACTTGATTTTTATGGTTTCTGTCCGTGTTGTAGTTCAAATTGTGTGTGTTTTTCAATTCATTACCCACTTCTTGTACTGGCAGTACAGCTCATAAAACAGAAAAGCAAAAACAGAACAAAAGCAATCTTTTCACTCATCAATTTTCAGATCTGTGCATAATCGTCTCAAAACTTCAAGCAATCCTACCATCTATTCCATCCTAATAACACCATATTCAACTCCACACATCCCTTCTCCATTTTTAATTCAAACCCACAGCCCAGTCTGTTCTCCCATCTCTCCTGCAAATCCCGTTACAACACCTCCCGAAAATTCAACTCCACCACCACTCTAATTTCTTCGACCACCGTTCACCATTAACTAATCCTCCGCTATCAAACCGTTCGCATCTCTGTTTCCGCAAACAACACCACTGCCCAGCGCTGATTTGCAGTCTCCCACCATCGTTTTTCTTAGCCAACGACATCGCCATTCCTCTTCAACCGCCCGATTTTCCCTCCTCCACTGTCCGCAATTCAACCTCCACCGTGACCACCGCGCCACCACAGCACCAACTCACCTCGCTGTTCAACACCCATCAACACCGTGCTTCACCGCCATTCTCCGACTGGCCATTTCCCATCTCTTCCGCCAATCGCACCCAGCCTACATTCACCACGACTCCAGCCGTCGACACACTTTCATCCTCCATTTTCAACCTCGACCTCCATTACATACAACTCCACCCCCTACCACTCCCATTCCCGTTCACCTCGCAGCAACCCACAACCACTGCTGTTTCTTTCAACGCAGCCTACTCCTCATCTCATGCTCCATACCGTCGAGTCGACCTCCACAGCGCACAATCCCGCGCCATCTCCGACAAACAACCGATCTCCTCCATTCCTCCGTACTCCTTTCCCCTCCGTTTCTACCCAGCGTCACCTCCTCCTGCCTCACATCACTCCACCCAAACCACACACCGTCTTCTCCGTCAACGCCCCCCATTCCCTAACCTCCGATCTGTCTTTCTAGCCTCACCCATTCCTTTTATTCCAACCCATCCATTTCCCTCTCCCCCAATTCCACCCACGCCACGACCCCCGTACACCTTTCTTTTTCCAAAACTAACAGCCGCACCCCCCTGTTTTGTGTTATTTGTTTATATTTTTGTTTATATTTTCTTTTGTTTTGTTTTGTTTAATTTTAGTTTTATTTCATTTATTTTTATTGATTTTTTTTTTTAATTTTGAGCTTTGAATGTGATTTTTGAATTTGATTTTTTATTAATTAGTTAGTTTATTATTATTATTATTATTATTATTAATATTATTATTATTATTTGTTTATTTGATTTCTTAAATTTTATTTAATCTTTTGTTTTATTTTCAATTTAATTTGAATTTTGATTTTAATTTTTTTTTTCCTTTTATTATTACTTGCTTAGTTATTTTATTTTAATTTTTAATTTAATTTTCGATTTTTTTTATTCACTTTAGAATTTGATTTTTGATTTTTTTTATTATTTGGTTAATTATTTAATTTTTCTTTTTCTTCTTTTCAAAAAAAAAATAAATAAAAAATAATTAGTTTTAATATTTCCATGCCCTTAATTAGTGTAATTAATTAGCTTTGAGGGGTGTATTGTCGTGTCGTTGATTATTGTAGCTTGGGTCTTTGCGGTGTGTGACTTCATTTCACTTCGGGGCTTGCAATTTTTGGTGTTGAATCTGGTTGCGGATTGATTGTGGGATTATTGTCAAATTGTTGGTCATCATTGTGGTTTTGTTCGGTATTTTTGTTGGGTGGTTATTTGGTTTGTTATTTGAAGCCGGGATTTACTAATCATGAGTGGTGTTGCTTCTAAGCGTGGTAAAAACAAGGGACAAGTTCAATCTAAGCGTCAAAAGACCACTTCTTCATCTTCGGATCCTCACATTTTTCTAACTCACAAGGAATGTGAAGAATCGGGTCTCCCATTACCACCTTCAAATTACGGGCTTGACTTGCACTCTGCTAAGCCTAGTTTGTCATTCTCCGGTGATGCTCTTGAGAGGTATAATTCCATTTCATCGCTTAAAGTTTTGCCTTTTCGCTATTTTGATAAGCATGTCATGGAAAAGCTTGATATTTGGGACAATGTTGAGAAAATTTTGACTACTTCCGGTTGGCCTTCATGGTTATATATGGATGAGCCGACTTGTCCGGCTTTGGTCTATGAATTCTTTACTACCGTGAAGTGTGATGTTGAAGTTGTGAATGAGTTAAGCGTACCCTCTCGCTTCACTTTTAGGATGATGGGTATGTGGTTTAGTGTTCGTTTGGAGGAGATTTGTGAGTGGTTTGGGTGGAAATACAATCAAGGCTTCCGGACATTTTCCACTCGGTTTCAATATTCTTTTTGGCGTGAAATTTCTTCGGATACTCAATGGCCTTCGGGTGGTCGGATTAAGTCCACCAAAATCAAGGACCCTAGTTTGTGCTATATTCATCGGGTTATGGTTCATTCTTTGTATGGTAATGAAGGTTCTAATAGCGCCATTTCTTTGGTAGAACTTGGGGTCCTCAATTGGTTGTATGATGAGTTTCTAGTAGATTGGGGTTATGTATTCTCTTCTCGGTTGTTGGAGCTTACACGGCGTAAAGGAAAGGGTTCCCTTATCTTTGGCGGGTTTATCACCCGAATTGCTACTAAGCTAGGGATTCTTGATCGGGATAACTCCCCTATTTCATGGATGGAGGGTGGTCAACCCGTAGCTACTATTGACTTTGCTGTTTTGAAGAAGATGGGGGTCATCTCGGGGACTTTTGATAATTTTCGGTGGACTGGACACAAATCATCTCAGCTCGAGTGTCCTTCATCTCCTACTCGAGTCGAGGAGGAGCCGGTTTCTGAGCCTTTGCTATTTTCTGAAGATCGACATGCATCTCCCTCTCATAGTCATGCCGAAGAGTTTTCTGAACCTCAACGGGCCTACTTACAACGCATGGAGCAATCCATCAAGGATCATGTTGATATGAGGTTTTCTGAGCATCGAGAGTGGATGGAGCAGTTCTATGCTTCGATGATGGCTCGTGGTTGCACTAGTTCTCGGGATCCACCCTTGGATCCTCCTCACGATGCTTGAGCTTCTTGGCTTTGCTCCCGGTCCTTGTTGCCTATTTCGAGGGGAGTTCTCTTTCACTTTTGTTTCTCTCTCATTTTCAATTGTCATGCATGAGGACATGCCATGATTTAAGTGGGGGAAGAATTGTTTATTTTGGATTGTTTATGTTGATGTCCGTTTCGTTTGCATTTGTTTGTAAAATTTATGACATTGTGAGCTTGCAACCTTGTTTTCTCCTATTACGTGCCTAGCATTACCAATTTGATGCGAATCTATAAGTTGATGCACCTTATTGCACACACACACTTAAAATGGCATGAAAAGTCTAGATTGTTGTAATTAAATTGTGAACATGACGATTATCTCTTAGCATACATGGAATCAAATCGAGAAGATGTTATTAAAACTTAAACCTTGTGAGGCCTTGAACGATGATTCTTTTGCTTGTGTGTTGCTCCCTCTTTATGTGTGTTTGTTGCTCTAGGGCTTGCATTAAACCTTCATTCATGGATGCACCATAATAAGGAAATTCTATTTAGGATAACCTTTTTGACCTTTTTAGCTTGTGAACCATGAAATTAATCCCTAGTTACCCCTTTGAAGCTTATATCCATATTTTTCTTCGTCACTCTCCCCTTTTATACATGAGTCATAGCCAAATACTTCACTCTCGACCTAGTTGAGCTAGTTGAGTCTTGGAAAGAATTGATTGATGAGCATGAGAATTTGGAGAAGTTGTGAAGAGGAAGATTCTAATTATTGTAAGTGGGAACTAGTTTGATGTGTATATCTAGATGTGGTTCAAAGTTCTTTGTAGTATTTATTTATGTTATGCATTCCCTTTGCTAAAATAATAATAATAAAGGGGATGTAAAAAAAAAAGAAAAAAAAAAGCAATAAATCTTTGTACTTTATTTTTGTTTCAGTTTTCTTGGTAAATGTGGTTGTGTTTGTAATTGTAAATGAGTGAAGACATTTTTTTAGTTTGAGAATTTGGTGGATGAAGCGAGCAAGCGTCATTTTGACTCAACTAGCGAGACTTTTACACCTTCCTTGAACTTAAATTTTCACACCTTCACCCAAGCCTCATTACAACCCATTTTATGAATTCCTTGTTTTTGGTGCAATCCGGAATTTAGGTGAACATGCAAGGTCAAGTAGAGCGCATGCATTTAGACTTGGAGTTGAGTGAAATCTCTAGCCCATACTTGTGTGATACATAATTGAGAGATGTGAGATTTTTCACCATATAATTTCATCTTCTTAATGTGAAGCCGGGTATGCTTTGTGATCATCTTGTCTAGCGTTCACGATTGAAGTGCATTCATTCTATCTTTAATGTCATGGTTCATTTTGCACAAGGTGTGTCATCTTGATTCTTGAATTGGTTGTTAGCTCGTTATAGTGGATGACAAGGTGAATAGCTCTATATGTTTGATTTTAGTTACAAGTAGACGGCTCGGGCATGTGAGTGTAGTAGTTAGTTTAATTAGTAGGTATTGTTAGTTTTTTTGTTTGTTGGTGATTTTTGTGATTTTGTGGGTACATCATCTATAAACCCTCACGAGACCTCACTCGTCCACTAGGGCTACCTAGGGGTTCCAAGGGCTTGTTGCATATGCCAAATGCAACCGTGATCACCTACGGAAGTGGTACTAGTTAGAATTATATGGTTATGTTAATTTTAGTTTGCTCGGGACTAGCAAAGTTTAAGTGGGGGAAGATTTGATAACGCGTATTTTATACACGTTTTGTCTTTTATTCTTCTGCATTTTTGTTAGTTTCGAATGTTGTTTTATTAATATTTGTTATGTTTTTCATCTTTCAGTGCCTCATGCTTACTTGTTGAAAAGATGGATTATTTTGGGCTTGAAAGCGAAGATTATTCAAGAGAGAAGTTAGAAGATGCAAGCTCGTGATGCCGGGAGGTGTTTAATGCATTATATAGAAGATTTTATCTCGTACGGGCAGCTGTACGGCCGTTCAACAGGCCGTTCAAAGGAGCAGAATTTTCGTACGGGCAGCTGTACGGCCGTACAACAGGCCGTACGGAGCTGCTGAGTATTAAATGAACATATTATCTCTTAACCTAATATCATATCTTCTCATCTCATTGTAGCCTCCTTGCTTAGCCTCTTCAAGAATCAAATTAGGGTTAGTCAAGTAGAGAGAAAAACATCAATTACTCATAATCTAGCATTGATTATGAGTAACTAACTTCATATATTTGGCTCAAGGAGGAGCTCTTGTATCAAAACCCATTTCATTTAAGTAAGATCTATTTCACTCTATCTTGAATATTTGTGTTGTATTGTTTATGATTTTGCTTGGAGATTGTAAGTTGCTTCACCTTACTCTTCTTGTAATTTTAATTGCTAATTGTTTGTGCTAATCCGTAATTGTTAGTGCATTCATTATAGTAGCACAAGATTTAGTGTACCTAAATCCACAAAATTCAAGTGCAAATACCTAGGTTGAACTTCTCATCCTTGGGTTTGTCCTAGCCTCTCTTTGTTTGATTCCTTGATTTGGTTAAACTAGTAGTGCTTCATTATTGGTTGCTATTATCAAGAGAACTAATTTATGTGCTTCACTAAATTAGTGTTTTTAGAAGAGAAATAAGTGATTGTGTGCTTCACCAATTATCTTGGTTAGGTAGAGTTGATTAAATCTTGCTTATATGTGTATGGGTGAAGAACTTGAGTTTCCATAATCCTTGGGTCAAATATCTCTTTATCTTGCTAATTTAAACATTGTGCCTTGTTGTGTTGGAAAAATTGGATGATTTAAAGTCCCATAATCATATTTCTCTAGCAATTTATTTCTTGTAGTCAAGGTGTTTGATAAAACACCACAAACAACTAAAACCCCCCCCCCACCATTTTACATTACTCTAGTATTGAACGTTATTCCCTTGGGTTCGATCCCTACTTGCCACATTTGCTATATTTTATAGTTAAGTGCGAACATAGTAGAGCATAAACATTTATCTTTCAATTTGGCGCGTCGACGACGGGCGTGGCCAGTGACTCTCCGCAATAGAGAACGATTGATGGAAAGTTTCCAGAATTTAGCGAGGAACCTAGAAATCTACGACTGGGATTATGTGCAGATGGCATTAATCCATATCGCACTATGAGGTGTAACCATAGCACCTGGCCAGTTCTTTTGACGGTTTATAATTTGCCTCCATGGTTGTGCATGAAGCGCAAGTACATAATGTTGACGTTGCTAATCTTAGGTCCTAAGGAACCGGGGAATAACATAGATGTTTATCTTCAGCCGCTTATTGAAGACTTAAAGGTATTGTGGGATGAAGGTGTTACGGTTTATGATGCATACATGCAATCTGATTTCACTCTGTGTGCCATGATATTTTGCACCATAAATGATTTTCCTGCCTATGGAAACCTTTCTGGGTACACTACTAAAGGAGCTAAAGCATGTCCAGTTTGTGAAGAGGGTACGATTGATCGGCGCTTAAACAATTGCAAGAAAAATGTATATATGGGTCATCGAGCATTTCTTCCTTCCAATCACCCTTATCGGAAGAACAAAAAGTCTTTCGATGGAAATATTGAGTCTCGGGTTGCTCATTTGCCTTTATCAGGAAAGCAGGTTTTTGAACGGGTCAAAGATATTGATGTAGTATTAGGAAAACTTTATAAAAAGCCCATCCAAAGCAAAGTATGGAAGAAGAAATCTATTTTTTTGGATCTTCCATATTGGGAACACTTACAGGTTAGACATTGTCTTGACTTTATGCATATTGAGAAAAATGTTTGTGAAAGCATCATTGGGACATTGTTGAATATTCCTGGAAAGACAAAAGATGGCATCAATGCCAGATTAGACATGCAAGAAATGGGAATACGAACAGAATTAGCACCACAATTCACGGAAAAACGTTCATATTTGCCTCCGACATGTTACACTCTATCTAGGAAGGAGAAACTTAGCTTTTGTGAGTGCTTATCTGGTGTTAAGGTTCCATCTGGATATTCTTCAAACATTAAAGGGTTTGTGTCGATGAAAGACTTGAAACTGGTGGGGTTGAAGTCACATGATTGTCACGTGTTAATGCAACAATTATTACCAATTGCCATTCGTGGGATAATGCCAAAGCATGCAAGATTGGTCATCACAAAATTATGTTTCTTCTTCAATGCTATATGCAGCAAGGTGATTGATCCTTTGATGTTGGATACATTGCAAAATGATATTATAGTCACACTTTGCGAATTTGAAATGTATTTTTCAGTTGCACTCATTGACATTATGTTTCATTTAGTCGTTCATCTGGTGAGAGAGATTAAACTATGTGGTCCATTATATCTGCGACAAATGTATCCTTTTGAGAGATTTTTGGGTATCCTGAAAGGGTATGTAAGGAACCGGTACCGGCCAGAAGGTAGCATAATTGAAGGATATTCTATTGAAGAGACTATTGAATTCTGCACCGAGTATTTAGCGGCCGTTGATCCTATTGGTATTCCTAAATCTCGTCACGAGGGTAGACTTCAAGGTCAAGGAACATTGGGAAAAAAAATGATCTCTCCCAATGCTGAATTGTGCGAAAGAGCCCATCTATTTGTCTTACAACACATGAGTGAAGTTGATCTTTATTTAAAAGAACATATTGTCTCAATTCGGCAAATGCATCCTTCAAAGAGTGGGAAGTGGGTTACGAATGAACACAATCGTTCGTTCCGTCGTTGGTTTAAGGAACGAGTAATGTCTCAATTGTCACATAAGCCTAACGTCATTTCCAATACATTAAAATGGTTGGCGTATGGCCCTGACATGCCTGTGAGATCTTACGAAGGTTATGATATAAATGGGTACAGTTTCTACACACAACATCAAGAATCAATCTTTGCATAATGAGGACAAAATAAGTGAAAAATGTCGAACTTTACGTTTCTTGGTTGATAATAGTCCTCCTGATTCTTCTACTATCGTTGTTAAAAACTTGGAGTTGTTCAAGTTTCATGAAAGTAATAAAATTCCAATATATGTCACCCCAGGAGATATCAATGAGTTTTTGAGGTTAAGTTGCCTTAATATATCGGTTCTGCAGGTTTTTATGA
This sequence comes from Saposhnikovia divaricata, assembly GCA_036435485.1. NCBI lineage: Eukaryota > Viridiplantae > Streptophyta > Magnoliopsida > Apiales > Apiaceae > Saposhnikovia > Saposhnikovia divaricata. The sequence continues at coordinate 23,976,326 of JAZHRN010000131.1, forward strand.
TGTAAGACATCAATTCTTCCTCATTTTTTTATAAGACATAATTATATATTGATTGTTCATAACAACTAACAGTGCAGAATCCATATACATTAAAGGTACATTCATAAATTGTGCAAGGATTTGGAAGATAATTCATTTGCATTCATGTGTCCATCTGTATTAACATTGGCATCTAAGCATCAAGATGATACATCTAGATACATTTCTGAGGTAATGAGAGATGCCAAGGAGAAACGTTTTATCCTAGCACCATACATTCAGAGGTAAGAACATAAGCTTTTGTTAAGTTCTATGATTGAATCCAAAACACACAACTACACTTTTTATTTTAAGTATGTTTAAATTGCAGTGACCACTGGATCTTGCTTTTGTTTTGTGTTCATGAAAGTGCTGTATATGTGTTTGATCCACTAAATCAAAAACGAGACCTTTACGTGAAGGCTCCTTGGAATACGTAAGCTATGAAAAAATTAAAATCTTGAAAAGTACAATAAATATATTAATTTACTTTTCAAAGAGTTCAAAACCTTTTTTATATTTTGACATTTTTAACTCTATAACATGCAAGGCATATAAAGTATATACCAGATATGGTGGTAGGAAAAATAATCAAAATAACCTACTTTGGTACCATGAGGCTGTTCAGGTATATTTCAATACATAGCTTGATCTTGAAAGTTTTTTTTCTGTTTTATCTCAACTTTAAATATTTTGAGTTTCTTTTGTAGTGTCCTCAACAAAAAGGAGGCACAGAATGTGGTTATTTTGTGATGAGATATATGTATGACGTAGTTATGTTATCTCGTAAAGATCCTAAAGTTAAGTGGACAGAGGTACGAACTATCTGAAATGGAATATTGTAGATATTAGAAAAAATATTACTTGCATATAAAGTTAACAATTCTTTGAATTGACATGTAGGGTCTTGGAAAAAGATACACAAACCAGCAAATTGAAGAAATTCGAGATATTTGGGCAGATTATATTACTCGTGAATATATGTGATCGGGTACATGGTACGACTCTTTTAAGTTAAAAAAATCTATTTGAAGAATTTTTTACATGTATTTTATATTATATGTACTTTGTGCTAACAAGTTCGAACACATAATTTTTGCAGGTGCTGAAAAGACGGAGTATGATATGAATCTTGTAGCAATCGGAAAATGGATATTATATGTTTTGGATTTATGATAGTTATTAGCACTTGTGTTCATGATTACTCGGATTAAGAATTTGTAAATATTATGGATCAATTATGTAATAATATTTGTTTTAATTTAATTAATCACTTTTTTGAGAAATTTGGGTTGCAATTTTTATTTATTATTTTGGTTTGAATAATAGGAATTCTGGTGCATATATACAGGGTAAAAATGAATATTTAGTTAATATTATACGTCGGCATTTTAAAACTTTATACGTCGGCATTTTCGACTTTATACGTCGGTTGTACTTGGACTTTATACGTCGGACCTTTTTAGACTTTATACGTCGGTTCTTTTTAGGCTATATACGACGGTTCTTTTTAGACTTTATACGTCGGTTCTTCAACTTTATACGTCGGTTCTTTTTAGACTTTATACGTCGGTTCTTTATAGACTTTATACGTCGGTTCTTTTTAGGCCATATTTTTAGACTTTATACGTCGGTCTTTATAACATTATACGTCGGTCAATTTTTTACATTATACGTCGGTTCTTTCTGGACATTATACGTCGGCCCTTTTTCAACATTATACGTCGGCATTTTTGACATTATACGTCGCTATTCAGACAATATACGTCGGTTTTCAGACAATATACGACGGGACATTTTCAGCATTATACGTCGGTTTTATTTGGATTATACGTCGGTTTTTTTCTTTTTTATACGTCGCTTTTTCTGCCATTATACGTCGGCTTTAGGCGACGTATATTATGACTTTATACGTCGGCTTTTTAACCGACATAAAAAACTGGTGACTTTATACGTCGCCCCTCCATACGTCGCCAATTAACCGACGTAAAAGACCAATTTAACCGACGTAAAAGACCAGTTTTCTACTAGTGATTTAAAATTTTAGATAATTCAATCATGTTGGCTATATTTGTCAAACTTAGAGCATTTCCAAGATATAAAATCCTTAGCTAAATTATCCATATGACATCTAGGTGGCATCTAACGGCACTATTTAGACAATATGTAAAAGTTTGAACACTACAACCATCAAACTTTTATCAAAAAATTATAGATAACCATTTTTTATTGGCTATATTTGTTGAATCAATGAACTCCTTATGTATAATTTTACATAATCATAATTATAGATAATACCATTGGAATGCACATCCTCACCTTTAGCAAAAATTTTACAATATCAAGATAACCAATCAAACCAACCATTTTACATAATACCCTTGGAAATGCTCTTATAGAGACATGTAATGAAACTTTACATCATTAATTAACATGTTAAAATAAGAAATTCTGTTTTTAACAATAATAATATGCTATTTTTAAAATATAACTAATCATTATAGCTAATTTTATTTTTTAAATAAATTTTATATATCATTATTTGATAATATTTTAACCAACCATTTAAATCAAATTACAAATATCATTGCAAATGATCTAATTGTTTTATATGATAAGATAAGGAGCGAACGGTGATCAGGGAAGGTCTTGGCTATAAGTGAATTAGTCCTGTGTCTAGGATCCCAAATTTGAGAGGTATTGTACGTATACTTGTATGAAAACTTGTATATGTTGAGTCCAAATTTACCAAATAATACTATGAAGGCAATAGATGTGTAGAGCTAAATAAAATGAATAAGAAATGAAAAATAGCTATCTAAATGTTTAGACTGCGTATAGAAATACTCTAACGATACTCGTTATAGTTGTTTATGCGAAACAGAGATTTTAAAAATTAAAGCTCATTAAATCCTAGTTTCGTTCAACCATGTCTCAAGAAAGGTTGAGTGGTTTAATTATGTTGTCCATAATTTAAAAATTGGAAAATGCAAGGCGTATTATATTTAAATAAATTAATGAGATTATTTTACATAATATGCCGTCATCTATTTTATTAGTAAATTTTAAGTGAATATTTTGTTTATGAAAAAAAATTAGAATTTCATAATTTAGGTTCGCCTAGGACCTCTTGATTTTCAGGACCACCCATGAGGTGACCGAATGCAAACCTAAAACTGCGACCATTTTTGTTGAGCCTCTTTTTGTAGAGTCAAAAGCATTTTTATTTTTCTGAGCCTACAACAAAGTTTATGGGTCTAAAGTACTATTCGATTTGGGCTTTGGCCCTTGGAGCATAATACATATCTGGATAATAACTCATGGTTTAATAAAAAATTACGGAGTCCTTTAAAATAGACCCAAAACAACTTTTACAGTTTCATGACAACTAAAGGTCTGGGCCCAAACAATTAAACATCGCAGCTGCGTGTTGGATGAAAAATTTACTTTCAAAATAAAGGATTTACTTTAAAAATGCACTATTAAAATAAGTGTTGTTTTAATTTGAAAAATAGAACTTATTAAAAAAATACTGGAACATAGCTGTCTCATAGCACTTATTTCTTTTTTTTAAAAAGTACCTATTTTTCTTAAAGAGAAAATTGGACCTGAGGACAGCCTCAGGGATCTCCCGAAGTTATAAGAAATATTACCTATAAATTAAGGAATCCCGCATAGACATTTTTGTAAATATCAAATTTTTATTAATAATTTATACATATAATCCTTAAATTTGTATTGATTTGTTTTAAACTCAGGTTTTAACATGAGGTATGAAACCCTTTCTTAAAATATCACCTATTAGAAAAATCAAGAAACACCCTTAGAAAAATCAAGAAACACCCATAATAATACTTTAAGATGTACCGTACACCTATTTCTGAAAACTAAATAAAATGTCATATGTTTTTTTAAATAAATAAACTTATAAATCTTACAATAAAATATATGTTTCCATAAATCATGTTGAGTGAGATTCGAATCTGCAAAAAAAAAAAAAAAAATTGTTTCCAAGATGGTAGAACCTTTGGTTTTAGTTTGTATCATGAGTTAGGCAGGTCAGTTTCAATTCCAACGTGCTAATTTTTACTTAATCAAATCAATTCTTTTCGCACATGTATTTGTAACAGTCAAATTCCTAGTTCTTCTAGTTCAATGTTTATGGAGAGATGTTTGCACTTTCTAGTTATGTTCAATTTCCAGGGACTTCATTTAGCCACCAAAATGCTTCACGAAATCTCAAAGAAAGGCACTTAAGTGAAAACAACTATTCTTTCTTTATGAAAAAAGAAATTATGAACTATATTTTATATATATCTTAAAATGCTAACTAATATTTTTTTATTAATTGACACATATTTTAAGATATATATATAAAATACAGTTCATAATTTATTTTTCAATTTTTTTACGAAAAAAATTTAAATTTTTTTATAAAATTATACTTCACATAAATTTTAAAATGCATGTCAAATAATCTTATACCTAATGATAGCATGTCCAAACAAAATCTCATCCTTAATCAGTACATTATTGATGATTAAGTGCTTCCATTAGTTGGTTTTCGCCTGTCCCTAATCCAACCTTACCTAGGCAGCCGGTTCAATATTTAAATAATCTTTCTAATATTCTATAACTAATAATTATTTTATAAAATAACCTAGTAGAGCAGTACAACTCAGCTAGTTTTATAAGGATGCATGTTTAAATAACATTTAAACAGCTGCATTATTGGGCAGTTTTCTTGCAGCCATAGTTTAAATAGTAACCAATACAAACGGATGAGTACTGACTACTGAGTTAAGGAATCTATTGAAAACAACAGTGGGAGGGGAGAACGGTTGTTTAAGGCTAACAATCGTATTTTATGAAGTGTTTTAAAAATTACTACAAACAGCTTGCTGTTTGTGTTTTATAAGTTTGCAAATGGTACATTTTTTGTAACTAAAATATAGAAAATTAAAGAACACAAGATCTTTTAGCCAGGTTCGATCCCTAAACCCCTATGGTCTATGTCCTGATCCCTTACCAACTTGTAAGAGAATATATTATTGATCAAATATAAACCAATTACAAGATCCAACAATATATCTCACTTACACCCTTGCTGCTTACAAATGGCTTGCTGTTTCCTGTGTTGAACTAGCTCTCTAAGCAATACTTCTCAAGTATCCTTTTCTAGCCTAGTTCGATCCACCCTAAACCTTAAGCCAACCTTGTACAGCAACAAATCAATTAGAACTTGAACAATACAAAGATTTAAATAAATACAACTCAACCTATGAACCCTCTGAATATATATATATATGCGTGTATATAGGGTTTGTGAGGTTTGAAAAATTTAGCAAAGAAAGCTTTTGTAGTTGTGAGTGTGTATCTTGTTTTTCTACACTTGTGATATTCAATATAGATATATTAAGAACTGAGAAAGACCAGCCCTTATATAGGTAAACAAGAGAGTTTGAAATCAAGTTTGAAAAATTCCAACGGTATAAAATCAAACCGTTAGAGATGATGAATTTGATATGAAGAAATGGAGGAGCTTGAATAATGTGTTTGTTGAGAGAGAAGAAAGGAGCGTGTATAGCAGGAATAGAACTGATATGATGAGGGAGACAAGAGCATGTGGTTGGTAATTAAATAAGTCAAAAGTATCATGCTACTTTTCCTTATTTCAAAGCAAATAATATATTGTCCCCAAATATATTTGAAATATGTGTGCTGTCGTGATAGAATAATTCAGAGGGTTCATTACAATATTTCTAAAGTTGTCTCCACCAATTGCTCCTTGAAAACCGCAAGATTATTTATTTCTGTCAGACAGAAACAGCTTGTTGTTTGTGAAGCTGGCACGCTGTTTGTGAGACTGGTATGCTGATTGTCCATGCATTTGGCTTGCTGTTTATGATATACTGATTATAGAATCAGTAAGCTAATTTTCCCTGCGAAACCAAGTTAGTACAGTACCGAAATAACATAGCAAGTTCATGTCAGCTTGCTGTTTTGGTTCTGGTGAACTGAACAGATACATGGCCTTATACTTTTGCATTTACATATCATCAACCAAGTTTCCTGAGAACATAAATATGTCTGTTTGATCTTTATCTACAGGAATTCTGAACAGTTGAAAATGGCTTGTTTGTACAAATGGCTTGCTGTTTGTGACAAACTGAATATACAATTAGTAAGCTATTATACCCTGCAAAACCAAGTGAGTACATACACAACTAGCATGCTGTTTTATATCTAACAATAAGCCAAATGGCTTACTGTTTGTGATCATCAAAACTTATGAGTATCATCTATGTATATTAAAGATCCGTTTGTCAAATCTAAATTCGAGTTTATAAATTATTTATTTTGAAAAAAATTCATATTTACATATTTTTTATTAGAGAAAAATGTGTATGATGAGTTTAATATTCGTTATCTTGCAAAAATAAGTTATTTATTTTAGAAAAAAGTACATATTTACGTATTTTTTTTAGAATAAGTAACTTATTTCTAGGAAACAAAATTTTCCAAACGGGGCCAAAATTTTGTTGATCGATTGCCACAAACTCAAATATTCAATGACATCATCAAATTATGGGAAAATAAATTTTTTAATCCCTGAACTTTACCAGTTTTATTGTTTTAGTCCCTGAACTAAAAATTCTGTATTTTACGTAATTAAACTTTTGAATTTGTTTGGTTTTAGTCCTTCTGTCTAAAAGATTTTGATGGACGTTAAACTGACCGGAATCTGAAAAATGACCAGAAACCTTCCATCAGAAATTTGGAAAACAGTCTCAATACATAAGAAATTGAATATCTTACAATCTATACACCCTTGTAAACAAGTACAACCCATAATTACATCAAAATCCATTCACAATAACAACAAAATTCGGTGACACATTCATTTTCCCGCGAACCAAAAATAAACCCAAAAATTCTGAAAAAATTAGATAACCTTCCAACTACATGGATGTATACGTATATACAAGCAAAACCTTCAAACTATTAAATAAAAATAAATTCCGGACAAAAATAAGAACTCCGGTAATACCAAAAATTAAAGATTATCGAAACTTGATTTGATGACGGGTGTGAATAGAGGGTGGAGAGACGGTTGTTTTTGATATTCACACACTCGATTTGGACACCAAAATCACTACGAAAAGTCTGTTTGATTTTGTATTTGGTGAAGAACTAAGATTCCATTAAGTATGATTCTAACGTCCGTTAGAATCTTTTTAACGGAAGGACTTAAATCAGAAAAATTCAAAAGTTTAATTAGGTAAAATACGGAATCTTTAATTCAGGAACTAAAACAATAAAATCCGTATACTTCAAGGACTAAAGAATTTATTTTCCCTCAAATTATAGTAAAATCTCATTAGATCAGTAATTCACAGTAAATTAATATTTTAAGTACATATATTTAATACTAACATTTGATTCAAAAAAAATACCAACATAATAGGATAATTTAAATTTAATGTCGTTTAATTAACGATTTTAATAATCTATACTATTATATTAAAGCCGAAATATTGAAAGTTTTGGTTTTCGGTTTGGTTATCCTAAGTTTTGATTTTCGGTTTGGTTATCCTAATTATTAAAATAAATAATTAAATTACAAAAACAACTCAAAAAGCTAATTACTAATGTTAACGTAATTATATTCTAATTAAAATTCCTTCATCCACTTCTACTTGGACTCTTTTTTCTGCTCCAACAACTCAATTATTCATTTTTTCTAAAGATTTTACTTCTAATTAAAACACTTTACCATTTAATTTAAAACTAATATTACAATAATTAATATATATCCAAAATATCATACCATATCTTTCCGTAATTATTTTTAGTAGTAATTTTTGTAATTAAAACATGGAGTACTTTTTAATTTAAAATTAATCTTGCGATCACTAATATACACCCAAAAATATATATACAAATCATTATTTTTATTAATAAATAACAATAGTTAGATCTAATAATAAGATATATTATATGATTAAATTAATTTACTAAAAATTCAAAGTTCGAACCCGTCAACGACATTTTTAATTTAGAATTTTACAAAATAAAATTTAAACCATGAATTTCATTATATAAATTTATATTAAATTAAAATTAAAAAAGTTATTAAAAATAAGGATTATATAAAAACATAATTATAATGTTAAGTAAATTTTATAACCTATCAAAAGAAACCCGTGCTTCGCACGGGTTATAAGCTAGTATTAATTTATAAAGATTTTATTGTATAACGAATCGTGATATACTTTGATAATTACGAACTCTTGAATCCATCTTGCAGTGTTAATTACGATTTAGTTTATTTTCTTTTTGTTACATTAAAAGCGTCTTTTTTTGGTAACATTTATTAAAATCAAAGAATGAGTCTACAGCTAAAGACGTGAGATGAACTCTACATGTGACTAATGCGTTCGGCCTAATTTTTACTTTCTGACGCCCAAAGATTACGACCTAATTTGCATATTTGCTGATGTACCTGTCAGACTTGTAAGATATCACCACTCTAGAAAATGAAGTACTGTGTTTTTTTTAAAAAAGATATAGAAGTACTTTTAAAAGTGATGAACCTTCGTTCATAAAAATTAAAAAACAAAGTGATATACCTACAAATCGTCGTTTCTTCTACGAAAACTCGTAAATTGTAAATTGGACATCAGAAATTCTAATATGAAAATGATAGAAATTATAAAAAAAATAATTTTTTTTACCAAGTGTACATATATCAACTTTAACAAATCGCTTTATTATCTTTCCATAAAAATGGATTAATTAGCAATATGATCTATTTTATGTTTGTTAGACTTGATTATTTTTATAGATGTCACATTCCTTTTCATTTTTAAATTAATTACCTTTTTTTTAAAAAATATCGAATAGTGACCGTGATTTTGGAATAGTCTTAATGAGTGTTTTTTTTTTTTGTTAAGTGATACCTCCATCCCACTCATTTCTCACATGTTTTCATAAATGTTTGGCATGCATTTTAAGGTGTATATAAAATATATGTTATGGAATAAAAAGTAGGGTGTATTTATTGCGTATTGAATTCTAGGGTTAGGGAGAGCTTCGAGATTTGATGGCTGATCAACTATTTCGTGACTTAACACGGGTCCTCACAAGATGCCTACGTATCTTGCAAATATCAAGAATCAAGTCAATAAAAAAGTAGTTCTTAAGGTGAGGGATCATGTCCTTCTATAGGCCTTGGATGTGGTGGAATTAGAGTAGGGTTTGGTAGCTTGGTGGACAAGTTACCCACTCTTAGCCCAACTCTAGATCTTATCCCATAGGAATTGGTTTTGAATGACTTTGTGCCTTGGAGGCTGCTCTTAAAAGATATTATGTCCTTATTCGATTCTGATTGTTGAGCTGTTAATTATCCCTTCATATTATTTACAAAATTAATATTAAATTAAGGTCCCGAGCCCATTAATGGGCTTTGACCTTGGACCAACCTAGGTTCATTTAATGTAATATTAAATGTGTTTTTAGGGCTTATTTTCGGCCCATATCATTTGCCCCCCAACTTCTAAGAAAACTTATCGGGTTTTCATTGAAGTTAAAAGGTTCATGTATACTAGTGTTTCACAGGTGTCGCCTTGTATGTAAAGTGTGGAGCGACCTACACATTTACGACGATCTGCCTTGTTCGAGGCTAAACAATTGTATTTGAGTCTTACATAAAATTATAAATAACTTTCTTGCATTTTTCTTGTACTCACGGGTATTACTTTTGAAAATAACCTTTGGGAATAATTTTATAATTTTCCCTCTATTTTTCTGAAGGAATCGATTTATTCCGCTAAAATTTTCAAACAGGTTCCGGGAGTTTCAACCCTACGACCTGGATTGAGATCGTGGGAAGGAGTCCTGGTCGTGAAGGCTACGACCTCAATCCACGACCTGGATTGAGGTCGTGTAAGGGCAACAAAAGAAGCAGGTCGTGATGTCTACGACCTCAATCCACGACCTGGATTGAGGTCGTGTAAGGGCAACAAAATGACCTTGTCTAACGAACTGCGACCTCACTTCACGAGGTGGATTGAGGTCGTCTAGGGTTCATAAACTGGCTTCGTCGTATGGTTTACGACCTCACTTCACGAGGTGGTTTGAGGTCGTCTATGGCCTTCATTTCAGCTTGGTCGTGAGGTTTGTGACCTCAACCCACGACCTGGAATGAGATCGTGAATGGTCTTCAAAGCGACATGGTCATGTGATCTACGATCTCAATCCTCGACCTGGATTGAGGTCATGTACGGTTTCAAATTTGGCCTGATCGTGAGGTGTACGACCTCAATTCCTGAGCTGGATTGAGATCGTGTAAGGATCAATATTTTGGCTGCTCGTGAGGTCTACGATCTCAATATACGACTTGGATTGAGGTCGTGTATGGACCAAAAATAGGGTTGCTCGCAGGATCCACGAACTAAATCCATGATCTGGATTATGATCGTGTAAGGATCATAAAATGGCCTCGTCGTGCCAATTTCGAACTCATCATACGACCTGGATTAAGATCGCGCGCAGATTTTTTTTATGTAGGGTTTTCTCGATCCTTCTAAAATCTTCTAGATCCCGGGCCTTAGTTTGGGCCTTAACTGGCCATAGCCGGTTACTACTGAATTCTAACCGGTTAAGTGACCGGCTGAGGCTTGTATAAAAGAGTTGGGTGAGAAATCATTTCTCATTTCACTCAAAATTTTCACTAAAAATTCTCTCTAGAGCTCTTGGTCTTTGAAGCGATTTTCGGCAAAAGTTTCCAGCGAAACTCCCTCCATCTCAACATTTTCTGGGTTTGCTTTGAAGATCACGTTTGAAGCTTTCTTCCCAAGCATATTAATGGTGGATGACAAAGAAGTTAAGAGATTGGGCAAGATGAGTTCTTCATCGGGAGGTACCTCTTTCCCTCATATTCGCTCGAAGTATACCTCTTTGCTTGACATGATTAATCAACGGGGGGATGAATATCCCTCTGTTTCTGCACTATATTCGTTTAATCATAACTCTAAATTTCGTGTTCCTGCCAAAATTAAAAAAATGAACAAGCTTTACCATGTTCCTCCCCCCTTCAAGCTAGTTCCGGCTGAGGCGGGGGATCGTTCTTGCCATTGGAAGCCCAACCCTCTTTGCATCTATAAGGATGCATTAATGGCTGGGCTTCGTTTTTCCTTTCATGAATTCATCCCCAAGCTATTGGCGGACGTCCAGGTGAACCCTTGCCAGGTCGTTCCCAACGCTTGGAGAGCCATACTGTGCTTTATTGTTCTATGTTTGAAAAACAACTATCCCTTTTCGATAGCCCTCTTTAGAAAAATCTTTCAATTCAAGAATAGTTCAAACCTTTATCCTGCTTCCTCGATCCCTATAACAATCCTAAATGGAAAGAGGAGTTTATGTATCTCGTATGGGAAGGGGGTTATTGGGGTACCCTTTTTCGAGGCTCTTTCGGGAAGGTTCTCGATGGGAGTCCAGATGATATTAAGCTTTATGATGTGGAGAAAGCGGCATTTGAAGCCCTTACTACGGACAAAGGGGAAACTCATTTCTTCACTCTTCTTGAGGAATTTTCCCTCAAGTCCGTGGGCCTTTCTACTGTCTCGGACAAAGGGTAAACCTCACCTTCCTCTCACTTAGCTTTTATTTACACTACTAAAAAAACGCTGATAGACATCAGTTTCTGGCCGATGTCTTTGAGAAATCCTGACCGATGTCTTTGTCGGTGATGTCTAAAGTCGAAATTTTAGACATCGGTTTCCAGCTGATGTCTAGTAACATATAACACATCAGTTTTAAATATATTTCTGATGTTTATGTCCTTTCTTCTTGGTTCAACTACATGAGGTTAACTTTTTAATTGGTATATTACAGGTCTTAGATGTTATTTAACATATAGCAAACATAGAATAATTTGACATATACATCCATTTTTTTTTCCAAATATTGATGTCTAAGCCTTTATTAACATCGGTAAATATTAAGAAAACTGATGTATAATGTGACAATAGATATCAGTTTTAGACGATGTTGAAGATATCTATTGCATTGGTTATCTATTTATAAAACCGATGTCTGAGGTCCCTCAGACATCGTTTTCAACTGATGTTTAAGACTTCTAATATATCAGTTCTTTATTAAGATAAACGATGTGCAAAGCCCATTAGTACATCATTTTTTTGTCTCTAATCGATGAGTAAGTTGTCAGTAGACATCAAATTTTATTGACAATTGGTTGTGTATGTAGTTATTAGACATCAATTTTTCTCTGTTTGACATTTAATTAAACTAATGTTATTTTTCATATTGATACAAACAAAAATTGATTCTAAAAACTACTGCTTGCCATCACCACAAAAGTAGACATTCATTCAACCAGTGTTACAAGCATCCATAGTTCATTCAAACATACATTCCTTCCAGCCAAAATCCAAAACAAGAATAACCATTCTAGAATGTATACATAATGAACTAGCCAAATTCAAACATTACAGTACTACTAGACATTAAATCCATAAAACATACAAATTCACCCTTGAGCTATCCTTGAACAACTTACTAGTTAGCCCTGCACTATATTTACCATAGCTGCCTCGAAAATTCTTCATAGCCATAAGCCCCTGCAAATAAATAAGAACACATTATATAGTAGAAGCATAATAACATGACAAGTATAGTAAAAGTGTATGTATTCTTTTATTGGTTAATAATTGATAATAACCATGGTATAAATCAATTAATAAAGACACACAAGGAAATAGTGCAACCTACTTCGATTAAATAATAAAGGGGTCACAACAAGCATAATGTCACAAGCAACTGATAATTTAATTTTAGCTTATCAAATCCTCCTACAGAGATGATAATTTGTTATTTATCATTAACAGAAACAGATCCAATTTTTAAAACATTCATAATGTCACAAGCAACTGATACACTGAAAAAATGTCTTTAGAAGGAGAGCCGCTATTTATATAAGAAGTGATATAGCACAAAACATACTTTCCTGAAATTCAAGTGTGTTCTGCAAGAACTCCAAGCCAGGATGAGTTAATAGAAGCTCTCGAAGCACAGGTTTGAAGTCATCCTATGGTTAAGTTTAGAGAAAAAAACTACAGGAGTAAGGAAAACTTGGTAGTTTGAACCAAATATAGCTGCAAAATGGAGGTTTATGTACTACCTACTGAGTAGCTATTTCAGATAATCAATACAACAAACAGAATTCCAGAGTTAGTAAATACCTGAGTGATGTACTTCAGATCTGGCTGTTTTAGAACTGTAAATATTTGGCTTGGGATGTCCTTCGTCAACATATTGTTATCTACCAATAATCAACAAATGCATCTCTACACGCACACGAATTCAGAAAATTGTATAAATACCAAAGGTTTAACTGCTCATACACCAAAGCATGATGAATAATAAAGTAATAAATTGAATGCGAAAAGATTAGTTTATTCTTTAAAGAGCATAGATGTGCCACCTCACACTGCTAACATAATATACACGTGTGCACATATAAAAATCCATGCATCTGAAAAGTGGTCAGTTTCGCTCGTGTCTGAATATCGACAGGTCCATGCAGCTGCAGCAAGCCACAATATTTAAGAGCGTCCATGCAGCTACAGCAAGCCACAATATTTAAGAGCATGCAGCTGCAAACATAATTCCTACTCGTGTCTGATCAGGAAAGATGTGATACAATATTTAAGAGTATAATATGTACTTTCAACAATTGCCACAAAACTAGTTTTTCTGTAGTGTTTGGCATAACTTTTTGAAAAGACAAATGGAAACAAGAAAGCATGATAGGGTAATTGTAATCAGGCAATTTTGAAGTGAATGAATATTCCATGACAAGAATTTAAACTTAGTAAACACAATTCTATAATCAACCTTCAGGAAAAAACAAACCATTTTTATTCTAAACCTTACCCATAGGATCTCTGATTATGTCATAATAATCAGGCACGTCACGTGAATCAACTAGTTCCTTGAATGGCCAAGAATCAGGATGGTCATACAATGCCTGCACAAAAAGAGAGTACTCGCATATAATTTACTGTACTAAAGAAGACAAAGGAGGCCGAGACCATATATGATATATTACCAAAATTTCTGCCAAGTACTTTCTTAAGGTAAAGTACATTATTCCAGCAATCTGAGTGTTTATTGACTCATATATCATTTTAAATTAAAACCAGTTGAAATCTTGTCTGGCTAATTCATGACTTGTGGGATCAAAATCAAAACACAATTATATTTACTGATTCACCTGCTAACAACCTAAAAGCAACCAGTACTTGGACATACTGATCTGTTACTCAGGAAAGTAAAAAAAACAATTTAAGCAAGAACATTGCAACAAATAGAGAGATGGTACACATTCCACTTCTTTTATGCATTTTAAACAAATCTCTAGGCACTCAGTTTCAGATAATTAGATAATAGTCACAACAAGCAACTGATACACTCGAATCATGTCTTTAGAAAGGAGAGCCGCTAGTTATATAAGAAATGATATAACACAAACCATATCTTTCCTGAAATTCAAGTGTGCTCTGCAAGAACTCCAAGCCAGGATGAGTTGATAGAAGCTCTCGAAGCACGGGTTGAAGTCATCCTGCATAACCAGAAATGATCGACCAAGTGCAAAAACATAACCAGAAAACTAACAAATATCACAACTTCTTTATCTCTGCATATATAAGACTAGTCATCTTTTCCTTACTAAGTTCAGATGTGTCACTTTCTGATAAAGTTCTTGTTGCGGCTATAACCTCTTCCTTGTTTGGAATAACTATTGCTCCAAGACGCCGCTGATCCTGTAAGTATAGTATATCAGCTAACAGATGAATATCATTTTATAGCACCTTGGTGGAATCAACAAGGCATTGCCAGAAAGAAAAATAATAGAAATTTCATGTGGGCCAAAATAAGTTATTTTCAAATCTTGGCATTCCACATTTTTTCTCCAGTTCCATTTGTCAAGAAAGGGTTTGGTTGCGCAACATTATGCAAGTGACTGAACTATGTCTAACCTGACCAATTACAATAATTTTTTGGATTAGAGTACTTCTCAGTGAAGCTTCCTCGAGCTCTGGTGGTTCAACATTTTCACCTATTTACAGAACACATCAATTCAACTAATAAAGGAAATAGCTTAAAGCATCTAATCTATTAAATAGACATTTAAGAAAGCATAATTATGTTAAAAGTTATTGAACTCAAGAGAACCAGGGTGTCTATCTAATCGATAAAATTTTACATGGATAAGTTCAATCTCATAAGTTTTGTAGTCAGAACCAAACGTAGATGCACGCTTTCGAGTCAATTAATCAAGAAGTTTGACAATATATCATTTAGTTCTAATCCAAATATAAAATGAAAATACATGGTTAGTATTTTTAACACCGATCCTTGAAAAAAGAAAGCTGAAAGTTATACCTGTTATACCTATTTTTTTCTATCTCATTATATATCTTACTTCAGGTTATACCTGTTTGAGCAGCTTCTAGAAGATATACCATGAGAATAAAATCCTCAAGAATACTACATGCCAAAGAATATATATGCACAGAAGTCGAGAACACCTAAGAAAATTCATGTTATCGAAAAAATAGAAAGGTGGCAACCCAATGCTCGTTCCTTTAAAAAAACACATGCCTATATGGGTCATACCTCTCAGGCTCTCAAAAAATTTGACAAAGGAATCTGTATTAGGTTCAGATAATAATGCACCCGGATTTCTAGCAATCCGCAAATCAGTCATTGACATTGTAAGTGAAAGAAAACTGATAAAATTGCGTTTGTGTATTTGGATCCCCTAATTAGTCTGACATTTTGTGTTATTTACACTTACATCCGAACTTAGGTACTCCTATTCAAATTGTTCACAACCGATTAGTAATAACTTATAAGTGCGTGTATCCAGGTACCCGTGGACATGGTTGTGAATACTATTTTGGTGGCTATGGCAAAGCATGGTAGAGAAGCAAAGCCAGAAATGAATGTGTATCGTAAATTCATGATATCATATTTTGATGTCTTAATAGCACTTTTATCCCTCTCCAGCATATACAGGGTGCTCAATACAAGATCCCTGACTTTGTTTACATATCTCAAGACTGTAGGCACCTTCGTTCTCGCATATTTGTTGCTCCTGCAAGCAGGGTAATCAGTAATCAGAATATTGAGACAGGACATTATGTTTGTTAAAATAGTACATTGAGGTTACATGCTCCTTCTTGTTTGTTTCTTTGGGTTTTTAAGCTGATATTACTAACGGTTTCATGCATCTATTATATGACTGTTGTGCTAATTTTTACTTAATCTCTGTTGCATTTTGCAGTGGTTAATCAAGGCACATAAATTTTGCAAGAAGGTAGAGTTTGATGTGATGCACATGGACTATCGAGCATGTACAAGATCCCATATAAATGACTAGTACTTCTAGATTTTTTTATTTATCATGGAAATAGTAGGTTTTGATCGATCTTGATTATGTAACGTACAACTTTGCCATTTACCGATTTTAAGTGTAGTCATACTGAATTTTTTTGATAATGATAATCGAGTTGTGGTTATTTTGATGTCTTATTTGAGTTTTGGTTTATTTGATTTTTCTTTAGTATATAGATGAATGAATACAATAGGGTTAAATGATCTCTATATATATATGTGTATATATATATATATATATATATATATATATATATATATATATATATACATCGTCTCAAATCGATGTCTATGGAACCTCAGACGTCGGTTTTAAAAACAAGAAACCAATGTAATAGATATCTTCAACATTGTCTAAAATCGATGTCTAATGTGACAATATACATCAGTTTTCCTAATATCTACTGATGTTAATCAAGGATTAGACATCTATTTTTGGAAAAAAATGGATGTATATGTTGAACTAATCTACGTCTATCATGTGTTAAATAACATCTAATACTAGTAATATAACAATTAAAAAGTTAGCCTCATGCAGCTGAACCAAGAAGAATGGACATAAATATTAGAAATTTTTTTATAACTGATGTGTAAAATGTTAGTAGACATCGGCTGGAAACTGATGTCTAAAATTGGGACAATAGACATCACCGACTAAGACATCGCATAGAAATGTTCATAGACATCGGTCAGAAACTGATGTCTATTGTATTTTTTTTAGTAGTGACCTCATCTATCAGGTCGAGGGCCAGCTTCATTTCTTCTTCATTGGTATCAGGTTCGTAGGCTTCCACTCGTGGAGATGCGTGCATGATTTCCACGCGTACCACAGCTTCGGCTCCGTAAGCTAACATGAATGGGGTCGCCCCAGTGGTCACCTTGCAGGTGGTGCGGTATGCACAGAGTATGGGTAGTAACTCATCCACCTAATTGTTAGTTCCACCCTTTTCTTAAGTCCATCAAGGATGATTCGATTAGCAACCTCAGCTTGCCCATTTGCTTGAGGGTGGGCAAGTGAGGTAGACCGAAGCTCAATTTCATTCTCATCACAATACTTTCTGAATTCCTCATTATTAACTGACGTCCATTGTCCGTAACAAGGATTCATGGAATTCCATACCTACACATGACATTCTCCCACAAGAACTAAGCAACTTGTTTGGTTATGATTTTAGCCAAAGGTTTGGCTTCAATCCACTTAGTGAAGTAGTAAATGGCTACAATCAGAAACTTTCTTTGAACCGTGGCCATAGGAAAAGACCCAAGTATATCCATCCCCCACATAGCAAAAGGAATGGGGGAGTGATAAGTGGATTTTATATCCACTTATTATGCAATAATTGGACCTAGATTGGTGGTTTATCCTTAAGTATGTTGTGTCTTTTAATTCGATTATGCTGTTTCAGTCTTTGTTGTGCAGAACTCGCAACTTTAGGTATCGTGGTGATAAAAGACTAAAAATGGTGGATTTCTGTCTCAATTCAGAATTAAGAGTTACCAAGAAAGCGCAAGGTCTGAGGAAGTCAAGACTGGTATAAATAAAATCATTGTGCAAGCAACAGAAGTGCTAAATCATTTAATCACAAGGATTTTATTATCAAGTGGACTGGCTACGAGGAAAAAGAATTATCATAAAGAAATTCTTAGTGATATATTCTTAATGCTGAAACCCCGGTTAAAATTGATATATTTTTTTGTTAAGAAAAAGGAGTCCGGTTTCAGATCCTCAATAGACCGTAACTTACACCTGGACGAGCAATGAGAAAATATAATTATCACAAAAAGATGAAAAGTGATATATTCTTAAAGCTAGAACCCCGGTTGGAATTGATATTTTTTTTAAGCAAAAGGAGTCCGGTTCCAGACCCTCAATATACCGCAGCTTAGGACTTAAGGATTTATTTATATTAATAAATATTTTATTTAATTAGAAAATTATATTTATAAATATCTAATATTATTAGATATTTATTTTAATAATTTTTGAATTAAATTAATTATTTATTAATTAAAGATTATAAGCTGTACGGGTGAAAAAGCATTTTTGCGGAACTGGTTCATATAAAACAAATTAGGCCATGGTTTGTTAAAATATGTAGCAGGTCGCGAGTTATGTGCAAAATGAATAAACAAACAAAAAAAGAGAAAAAGAAGAAGCATTCAAAACAAGTGGTCGGCTGGGTTGTTTATTTTGCAGTGCTATTTTACTAGTTGTTTTCGGCTGTTCTGCTATCATTGCTGTCGGCTGGATGGTTTATTTATTGCTCTTGGTGGGCTAATTTTCTGCTATAAATAGGAATGATTTCCATTAGTTTCGATCACCTCGAAACTGAATTCTCATTTGTAATCTCTCTCAAAAATTCAGTAGCTTTCTTTGTAATTTTAGTTTTATTTTATACACTTTAATTTTCTGCAAATTTAGTATAAGTTTTATTTTGGTTGAAGATTTTAAGGGGATTACTTGGAGTTCTCTTCTCTTTCATTGGAAGCTATTCGGTTCTATTTTTTAAACTTTTGTAATTTCATATTTAATTCATGCAATTTTCTGCCATGTTTTCATTTAATCCCATGATGACGATCCGTTCGATTATGAACTAATCGCCGTCATGGGATTCTAATGGATTTATTTACGTAATTTAGTAATTCGATGCATTAATAATTTGCATTATGATAAAAGCTCAGATTGCCTAATGTGGTTGCGCTTAATTTATTAGATGCATAGCTAACATCTAAATTATTAATTCCTAATAAATGCGAAAGTGGATTTAGGAATTTAGAATTTTCCATGTTAGCATAGGTTCGTAATTGTCATGTACATTTACGATATGTGGTAGGATTTTGGATCACACCGCCTTATGTAGTCATAATAAAGGAATTTATTCGTAAACCAATTATGTTTTCAAATCTTATAGACATATAGGGTCTAAGCATAAACGGTGTCCACGCAACTTTTATCTTTTTAAGTGGATGTTCGTGTGGTTTGATATAAGTTAAGGCTGAAAGGCGCTTATGTTAGTTTCGTGTTCCCGGCTAGCTTTCATAATTATAAAATAAAATTGAATTAAGGCATCAATTCTAAATGAAATAAGTAATGAAATTAGAATCCCATGTTTTTCTCACATATTAAATCTCGTTTAATTAAATTAAGTAGTTCGAATTATTTAGTATTATTATTTTGATAAATCAATTAGAAAAATAAAACAAACTCCCCTTTTATATTAATTCAAGCAGTTTGTTGTTTAATCATACGTCGTTGCATAAGCACTTTTCCGGAACAAACACCAAGTCTTCGTGGGATCGATCTTATTATATTACTTGTGACCACGTACGCCTGCATTGTTAGTTTTCGAACCAACAAGTTTTTGGCGCTTCTGCTGGGGACTTCGGTGTTATTTCAGAATTTGTGTTTAACATCAACGGAGGTTAAACTTAACTGACTTGGATAGTTTTTTTTTTTCTCACGTTGTGTTTTCTCACTCTGCCAGTATAAGGATCTTGAGTTGTTTATGCTAACGCGTGCCCAAACTCTTAAATCAAGAACTGTAAGAAAGCTGGAAGAAGAATTAAACATGGCGGATGATGTGCCCAAGACGTTGATGGACTATTCTCAACCAAAAATCAATGACATTCAGTCAAGCATCGTCAGGCCAGCCATTGCATCCAACACATTTGAAATCAAACTTGGCACAATCCAGATGGTACAAAACTCTGTCCAGTTCGGGGGAGCGCCAACGGAAGATCCAAATATGCATATCCGGAACTTCATAGAGATTTGTGACACATTCAAATTCAACAACGTGTAAGATGATGCTGTAAAGTTGAGGCTTTTTCCATTTTCTCTGCGGGACAAAGCTAAGGGATGGTTGCACTCTCTCCCAGCTGGCTCGATAACAACATGGGAAGAACTCGCTCAAAAGTTCCTCACTAAATTCTATCCCATGGCAAAAACAGTTACCATAAGGAATGCTCTTGCTCAGTTCACACAGCAGTCAGGTGAATCTTTATGTGAAGCTTGGGAGCGCTACAAGGAGATGCTAAGGAAATGCCCTCATCATGGCATGCCCAACTGGATGGTCATAAATTGTTTCTATAATGGACTGGGACGGCAGTCAAGACCTATTGTGGATGCAGCTTCAGGAGGAGCCTTATGGGATAAAATCTATGAAGCCGCCTACGAGCTAATTGAACTGATGATGGCTAATGAGTATCAAAATCCGACACAGAGGATGCCTCAACACAAGGTGGCAGGAATCCTCGAGGTTGACACAGCCAGATCCCTATCAGCTCAGCTTGAAGCACTAAGCATGAAGGTGGATTCTTTGACAAATTATGGGGTACGACAAGTAGCGAGTGTTTGTGAGCTATGCGCCGGTAGACATGAAACGGATCAATATGGAATTTCCAATGAATCAGTGCATTTTGTGAGCAATTTTCAAAAGCAACAGCACCCAGTCCCAAACACTTACCAACCCAACAACAGAAACCATCCTAACTTCAGCTGGAGCAACAAAAAAATTGATTGCAACCACCACCGCAGCCATATCAAGCACAACCACCATATCAAACTCATCAACCACAGCCATATCAGCAACAATCATATCAATAACAGCCATACCATCAGACCCAAAATCAGCAATATGAGGTCAGACCATACAATCCCTCAGGATCACATCAACAACAGGGGCATCAACTTCAAAATCAGTACGCCCCGAACAATCTCAACCTCTGGGATTTCATCAACAATATTATGCCGGTCCAGGCCAACAGTCTGCTGAGAAATCAGAATTGGAAGAACTAAGATTATTGTGTAAGAGCCAGGCTGTATCTCTTAAAACTTTGGAAAATCAGATTGGACAAATTGCAAATGCCTTGCTGAATATGCCGCAAGGAACTCTGCCTAGTGATACCGAGACTAATCTAGGAAAAAGTGATGGGAAGGAGCATGTTAAAGTTGTTACATTGAGATCGGGGAAAGTCACGGGAAGCCAAGAAACAGATCAGGGAGCAGATGAGCTGCAGGAGCAGGGAGGCCGCGCCACTAACAGCGCGCCCGCATACCAACTCGCGCAGTCGCGCCTCCTGGAAAGCCAAGTGATGGACTGAAGTGATACTTCAGCTATTAAACCAATTCAGGATCAGAAGAAGGAGACCACTCAAATCTACCCTCCGCCACCATATCCTCAGCGATTGCAGAAACATAAGTTAGATAAGCAATTTGGAAAATTTCTTGAGGTATTTAAAAAGTTACATATTAATATACCTTTTGCAGAAGCATTGGAACAGATGCCGAGTTATGCTAAGTTCATGAAGGGTATTCTATCAAGGAAGCTGAAACTTGAGGAATTGGAAACTGTTTTTTTTAACAGAAGAATGCAGTGCTGTTCTGCAACAGAAATTGCCTCCGAAGCTCAAAGATCCTGGAAGCTTCACCATTCCATGTACTATTGGCAATCTGTCCTTCGACAAATGCTTATGTGATTTGGGAGCTAGCATTAATTTGATGCCTCTATATGTTTTCGTGCAACTTGGTCTACCTGATCCAAAACCCACAAATATCTCATTACAGCTACCAGACCGGTCGGTCACGTACCCAAGAGGTATAGTGGAAGATGTCTTGGTAAAGGTGGATAAACTTATCTTTTCTGCTGATTTTGTCATTTTAGACTTTGAAGAAGATAAGAAGATTCCAATCATCTTGGGTAGGCCCTTTCTAGCCACACGCAGAACTTTGATCGACGTTCAAAAAGGAGAGCTCACCATGAGAGTGCACTAGCATAATGTCACTTTTAATGTGTTCTCAGCAATGAAATTTCCAACAGAGGAAGAGGAGTGTTTTAAGGTGGACATGGTGGAAACGCCCGTAAATAGAGAAATTGAGTAGCTGCTGATTTCAAACCCCTTAGAAAGAGCTTTAATAGGGGATTCTGATGAGGTAGATGGATAAGGAGCAGAACAAATTGAGATGTTCAATTCAGCCCCGTGGAAGAGGAGGTTTGATTTTTCAATTGAGTCTCTTGGGTTAGAAGATCTTAAAATGTCGCAGGTGCGCCTTAAACCGTCTATTGAAGAAGCTCCTTCTCTTGAGCTCAAACCTTTGCCAGATCACTTGAGGTATGCATATTTAGGAAATTTATCTACATTACCTGTTACTAATGCTGCTAACCTATTAGGAAGTGAAGAGGACAAACTGTTGCGAATTCTGAGAGAGTATAAATCAGTAATCAGGTGGACCATAGCAGATATTAAGGGAATCAACCCCTCCTATTGCATGCATAAAATTCTTCTTGAGGAAGGAAGAAAACCATCTATAGAGCAGCAAAGAAGACTCAACCCAATCATGAAAGAAGTGGTGAAGAAGGAAATTCTTAAATGGCTGGATGCAGGGATCATTTATCCTATTTCAGACATTTCTTGGGTGAGTCCTAATCGGACAGTCACAGGGTGGAGAGTATGCATGGATTATCGGAAGTTAAATAAGGCCACCAGAAAAGATCATTTTCCTCTTTCATTCATCGATCAAATGCTGGATAGGTTGGCTGGCAATGAGTATTACTGCCTTTTTGATGGTTATTCAGGTTACAATCAGATTTGTATCGCCCCAGAAGATCAGGAGAAGGCCACATTCACTTGTCCTTTTGGCACTTTTGCTTTCCGACAAGTTTCTTTCGGGCTCTGTGGTGCACCTGCTACCTTTCAGAGATGTATGATGGCCATATTCTCTGACATGATTGGAATAAATGTGGAGCTTTTCATGGATGATTTTTCAGTTTTTGGAAATTCTTATGATGAGGCTTTGAATAATCTGAGTCTGGTGCTGAAACGATGTGTTGAGACCAATTTGGTGCTCCATTGGGAAAAATGCCATTTCATGGTGCAAGATGGAATTATTCTCGGGCATAAGGTATCTAGCAAGGGACTTGAAGTGGAAAAGGCTAAAGTAGAGACTATTGAAAGACTTCCTCCTCCAATCTCAGTTAAAGGAATCCGCAGCTTTCTCGAACATGCAGGTTTCTATCGGCGATTCATTCAAGACTTCTCCAAAATTTCTAAGCCTTTATGCAATTTGTTGGAGAAAGTCATCCCTTTCAAGTTTGATGAAGATTGTTTGGCTGCATTTGAGCACTTGAAAGAAAAGCTAACTACTGCTCAAATCATTACAGCACCTAATTGGGACGATCTATTTGAGATGATGTGTGACGCCAGTGATTTCGTGGTGGGAGTTGTTCTGGGCCAACGGAAGAAGAATATATTCCACGTTGTCTACTATGCTAGTAAGACCCTCACTGATGTACAGCTGAATTACACCACCACTGAGAAGGAGCTTCTTGCAGTCATCTATGGGTTTGACAAATTCAGATCATATCTATTTGGCAAGAAAGTTACCGTTTACACAGACCACGCAGCCATTAGATACTTGATCTCAAAGAAAGATGCAAAGCCGCATTTGATTCGATGGATTCTTTTGCTGCAGGAATTTGAGCTAGAAATAAAAGATAGGAAGGGAACGGAAAATCAAGTGGCAGACCACTTATCACGGCTGGAAGATCATGGAAGAGCTAATGGGGATAATACTCTAATTAATGAATACTTTCCCGATGAGCAGCTATCTGTGGTGCAAGGGGAAGAGCCATGGTTTGTAAATATTGTAAACTACTTAGTGAGCAATATCATCCCTTCCGAATTTTCGTCAGTCCAGCGAAAGAAGTTTCTGCATGACGTAAAATGGTATCATTGGGAATAGCCATTCTTGTTCAGACAATGTGCAGACAGGATGATCAGACATTGCATACCCTACAGCGAGATAGAGGGTGTTCTATAGGATTGTCATTCCACCACGTATGGAGGTCATTATGGTGGGGAAAGGACAGCTGCCCGAGTGCTGCAAGCAGGTTTCTTCTGGCCAACATTGTTCAAAGATGCGCATCACTTTGTACTGAAATGTGATAGGTGTCAACGAGTGGGAAATATTTCCAAAAGGAATGAGATGCCCCTCAACATGATCCTGGAAGTGGAAATCTTTGATGTCTGGGGGATAGACTTCATGGGACCATTTGTCTCATCGTGCAACAACCAGTACATTCGACTAGCGGTGGACTATGTGTCCAAGTGGGTAGAAGTCAAAGCTCTGCCAACAAACGATGCTAAAGTGGTGTTAAACTTTCTGCACAAGAATATATTCACACGCTTTGGAACACCATGATCAATAATCAGCGATGAAGGGTCTCATTTCTGTAATCGGCAGTTCACAGCATTCATGGCCAAATATCGTGTAACCCATCATGTCGCTACTGCCTATCATCCCCAAACAAATGGGCAAGCATAAGTTTCCAATCGGGAGATCAAGCGGATCCTAGAAAAAGTGGTTAATCCGTCCAGGAAAGATTGGTCGCTGAAATTAGAAGAAGCTGCGTGGGCATACAGGACGGCATACAAGACTCCATTGGTAATGTCGCCATTTCAGTTGGTTTATGGAAAGGCTTGTCATCTTCTGGCTGAGCTAGAACACAAGGCCTACTGGGCCTTAAAGAAATTAAATTTTGATATGAAAGCTGCAGGTGAAAAGTGAATGCTGCAATCGAATGAGCTTGAGGAATTTCGTTCGCAGGCATTTGAGAACTCAAAAATGTACAAGGAAAAGGTGAAACGATGGCATGATAGGAAGCTGGTGCATAAATCATTTGAACCAGGTCAATCAGTCCTTTTGTACAACTCTAGACTCAAACTTTTCCCAGGAAAGCTCAAGTCAAGATGGTCGGGTCCATTCATCGTAAAAAATGTTTTTCCGCACGGCACTGTCGAGATCTATGATAGGTTTCCATGATAATCCATTTAAAGTGAACGGACAGCGATTGAAACATTACTTCGGTGGTACGGTGAACCGTGAGGAAGTCACCGCTATTCTTACCCCAACTTGATCAAGCAGCAGAATCGTCAAGCTAGCTACAATAAACAAGCGCTTCATGGGAGGCAACCCATAGGTTTAATGTTTTTACTTTTAGTGTGATTTTATTTAGTATTATGTCAAGTTTGCAGGTCATTGACGATTTTCAGGAGCTTGCTTCGCAAAAGAAATATTTTTTTTCTTTCGAGGTAGATTGGCCTCAGTTTGGAGCTCATGCAGCATTTCCACCACTTGATTCACACCACCGAGGAGGGTGACGATGCCGACAGTTAGGGGAGTTCTCTTTTATCCTTTATCTATACCTTCAATGAGGACATTGAATATTTTAATTTTGGGGGTGATTTAGGATAATTGATTAATCGAGTCATAGTATTGCATACAGTTTCATATTATACCATGCTAGTATAATTTCATATAATTCATATTATGCCATGTTAAAAAATAAAAAAAATAATAATAATTTTAAAAAAAATTGTATCATATTTTTCTTGATCCCGTAGCTTGGTGGTTCCGTTTAGTAGCCAATGATGAATCTGAATGTGATAATGATGAATAGAGGGCTGATTTAAATACTTATGAATTGACTTGCATGCTACAGAAACACATTCTTAACAAAGTCTCAGCGATTGCTCTTAGACTAGTTCCGGAACATACTTCTTGTTTTGTTAAGAATAATCAATTGTTTATATTTAAAATGTTCTGTATTCCCTTGATAGCGTAAGAACACTAAAAGTATAAGTTTGCGGGAAACCAAGGATTGCCTGCTAAAATTTTGGTAGCTAAGAAAGTTAATAAGGATAGGCGTCAAAGGCTAGTAGCCACTCATATGCATATTATGAGTAGTCTAAGGGTGGAATGAGATGGAGTGAAATGCACTCATTCTTAACAAAAAAAAAGGGGAAAAAAAAAAAGATGAAGTTGATATGAGAGTATATGGGCATAATTGACTACGGTTGGGCTCATTGACGTGCCGAAAACATGACATTTAATATCGCAAGCGCACGATCTCGTTTTAGTAATTAAGATTCGATCCACAGGGAATAATTTCATTTCGCGTTCCTTAATTTTAATTTAGGCGAATTAGAACAAGTGTTTTTGGATGATTTTTGATCTACCCCTAATTAATTACTCAATGAAAATTTATTTAACTAATAAAAACTGAATTATTCTAAAACTTAACTTTCTAGAATTATTTTACAAATTTAAAAATTCTAATTTTGAATTAAATGCAAATTCTAAATTATTCTAGAACTAAGAATTATTTTTAAAAGGCTAAAATTTATTGTTAAATTATTATAAAAACTTCTAAATTAAATTTAAAAATTAGATTTTATTCTAAAAAAATTTTCTTTAAGAAAATTAAATTTATTCCAATTTTAAACTAAATAATTAAAAATGAAACGAATAAAAATTTAAATTACTCTAAAAATTCTTAATTCCTAATTCTAAATTATTCTAATTTATTCTAAAATATTATTGAAACTCGATTTTTTTCTAAAACCTATTTTTTTTTATTTTTTTTTAAACAGTGAAAACTCGATTTAATTATCTAAAAAGGAACTCAGAATAACAAAGCCATTTCAATAAACAAGAACTCAGAACTCAGAAATGTAACACAGAACTCAGAGACAGGACTCAGAATAGCACTAACTGGATTAACAAGCTTTATTCGACTACAAAACTAGAATCAAAATATAAGAAAACCAACATCACCAGACGAACATTCAACAGCAAAATAGACCATACGAATCACTAAAATATAAACTTAAATCTCAGCACCAATGATTCGACTACAGGAGTAAAATGGAACCAGTAGCAACTCTGCAGAACCGGAAACTCAAACCTTGCGTTAGAACCAGTGAATCAAGTTAACTCGGCAAAACAAATCAAATAAAGAACAAGGACCAAACAGAATAACTGGACTCAGGACTACACAACAATAAACAGGAAATTAGTGAATTAAAAAAAACTAAATTACAAAATAGAACTAATAGCAACTGAATTACAACTTAGCTACAAACAACTAACTAAAACGCAACAAACTCGACAAAATCGTTCGACTAAAAAAACAACACTGAAAACTCAGCACACAAGAACAAGACTCGTGACTCCGCTGCATCAATAACACAACCACGAAAATCAGTAAAACGAACTTGGCAATACGAACTCAGCAATTACTCAACAATTAACAACTCGCGAATGAAATCAACAAACAATCAACGAACAATTTGAGGACAGTCGAACAATCAACTAACAAAACTAAACCCATAATTTTAAATAACAACGCAGGGAAGAGACGGAGACTCAGATGGACACAACGTAGCGAATCAGAAAATGCAGGTAACAATTTCGAAGAACCCAGCAATATAAGCAACAACTCAACATCAATTAGAAACCCGAAGTCCAGAAGAGGGACAATCAGCGAATTAAAAACTAAAATAAAGAAAAAAGAAGGGGAGGGGGAAGGAGGATTGAAGAAAAGGGGCTGAAGATTGGCATTTTAGGGAAGAAAGAAGGGAGATGGGTGTGCGATTGGTTGCAAAGAATCGAAGAGGGAAGAGAGTGGGGGTGCGAGTTCGATTGATAGTATAAGCGAGGCAGGGGAGGTTGTGATTATAGCTATTGACAAGAAAGGGGAATCTGGAAAAGAAAAAAAAAAAGGGGCTAGTGGTTCGAGGAAACAGAGGAGGAGATGTGGGTGTTAACTGAAAAAGAATGGAAAGGGGAGGGATGTGGCCATGGTGAAGAGAAGAAAGGATTAGATGGGTTTGTAACAAAGAAACAGGGGACTTAAATTAATTCGAATAAAATCAAAATAGAGGAGACTAAATTAATGGTTCGAATTAAAAATTTTTTAAAACAGATAAATAAGTGCAGGAAATTAATACAACTAATTTTTTGTATTTTTTTTACACTAAAACATAAAACATAAAAACTAGATTTATAATTGACAATTATAAAACCCACAATAAAATGAAAATTTAAAGGGGCGCAACTAATATTAAAACGAGAATTAAAATTACAAAAACAAATTCTTCAAATCGATAATTTCAATCCCGTGTGGTTAGCGTTGCTACTTTGTCCACCCGAGAATTTACGAAAATAACGAAATAAAGAGCAAAGAGAAGTGCAAGAAATTAAATGAAACTTGAAATTGCATACAAATAAAAGGTGTTTACAAGAAAAAAAAATTACAACTATAATTTGGGAGTGAACTACTAAAACATAATTCTAGGATATGGTAATGGTTGTTTAACAAGTGAAGATGAGGCCTATTTATAGGAAATAATTATGGTTTTTGGTTGGTGTGAGTTGATCTTGGCCTTTCATTTAGTTTAGTGTTGGCTAAATCTTGGCCATCCATTTTGTTTGGTAAAAATATTCACCACCACCCCTTGCTTTTCCTTTTCTTCTTTTGTCATTTATTTCTTTATTTTGCCATTTCTTCAATTTTCTCGAATTTTTCCTGAAATGCAACAAAATAGTTTATTAAAATACGAATTCAAACAATAAATAGGCAATAAAAATATGCAAAAATATGCAATTATCAAATGCCCCCATACCTATCTTTTGCTCGTCCTCGAGTAAAACACAAAGAAAAATGCAGAATGAAAAACCTATACTCACTATCGTAGGAATCACGGGTAATTTTAGGTTTACCAACCCGTTAAACCAATAGACGATCTCTACAGGAGGAGTGTTGTCTCCTAAGGGTTTACAGAAGATATACCCATAAAATCTTTGAGATAAGTCAGCAAGTATCCAACTTTCCTCTTTTACTCTAGTTTTCATTGGTGTCAACAAAACAATTTTGTAGGAAAATATATGCCTTAAAGATTATTCTAATAATAGCCAAGTTATAGGTTCCCACAATCCACATGATTAGACTAAGAATTTACAAAAAATCCCAAGGTGTGTAGTGAATTTAAGGCCCTTGATGGATAAAGTGCATACGAACATTTTCTCTTTTTCAACTAATATTGAACTGACCCAATCTCTATCAAAACAAGTATCTAGCCAAACTTCACGTTCTTAGCAGTTAGACCGACTGTGCAATGGTTGAGGTCCCAAAAGACTTTTGCATTGATACCCATTTAGCGAGTTTTAGGTCAACAATCCCAGATCACTAACGCCTTAGGTTGCTAGGCACAAAGTCCCCTCGAACTTACTTACTCGGGTTATCAATGAGCCCAACCTAGCCGATTTCCTACTAAGAATTCATTATTACACTAGCACTATACAATTACAAACATTTATTGCCTCTTTTTTTCAATATTTTTTTTAACACTATAGGAACCAAATTTCGCAAAGGTTTGATTCGACATTGTTCTAACATGTGGGTTCTCTCTCAGGTATCGAATAACATTCTTATACAATTTTTCCATCACGAGTCTTGTGCAAATGTGCCGTCTTGGTCTTTTAAGCAAAAATTTGTTCGACACCAATTTCATGAGGAAAACCTTACCTGCCTACGTTCAAATTATCTAAAGGCATTATACATATAATTTTCGAAAAATAGTCAACGCCAACTAGTTCTAGAATTTAAAGAGTGTGAAGGACAACTAAGCTGAAATAACTCTATTTTTGGATTTTTAAAATTTTTAAATTTTTTTGGATTTTTTCAATTTTATGTATTTACACTAAAACCCTCCCCCATACCTAAATCATGCATTGTCCTCAATGTATGCAAAATGAACGAGAATAAAAGAAAGAGGAGGAAATACCTAATAAGGGATGATGGAGAATGACAAACTTCAAAAAACTAGAAAGAAAACAACTCTCACACACAAAAAAATCCTCCCCCATACCTGAATTTCACGAGGGGAGGTAAAAGAAGAAAAACCGACTTAGCCGATGCCGGTGGGAAATTTTGGGTGAAGCTGTGAGAAAAGATCAAGACATACTTGAAAATTTTGATTAGAACAGCCTTTCTCAATTAACGCGGGATCATGCAACCTATTAGTACAAGCATCACTAGTGTTTATCCTAAACCAACTTAAGGCTTCTTCATTTTGTTTAAGCAGATTAGAGACAATGAAGGTTGGGTCATGGATGGAATCACTAGGAATGACATAAGATGAGAGTTCATTTTCTCCTAAAGGCTGTTGATCAAACTCGGGATGATAAACAATCAAGTCAAATGTAGGTGGATGTGGTGCAACGGGACTCTCAATGACAGGCTCACTACTAACAATCTCGGGTGGGGTCTCCCATGGAGAACAAATCGCATCTAACTCTCTCAGAATCTCTTCCGAAGTCGTATCCCTTAACGAATCAGCATACTCTCGATTAGACTCAGGGTTGACTATGAAATCCTCAACGAGAAGAGACTCAATTTCACTATCCTCGAAACTAGACCATGTGGTAAACTTTTTGACCACGTTAACCCCTATTGATGGTTCATAAAGCTCATTGGGTTCTTTCCCTACATTGAAAATATTAAGGTCAATGGTCATGTTACCGAAAGTGAGTTTCATCGAACCATTCCTACAATTGATTAAGGCATTAGATGTAGCAAGAAAAGGTATTCCTAAGATGACAAGAATTTGGTTCTTGGAATTAGTGACGGGTTGAGTCTCGAGGACAACAAAGTCAACCAGAAAGATAAAATCACCAATTTTAATCAAGACATCTTTAATTAATCCCTTGGGCATTTTTATAGAACGATCGGCAAGTTGAAGTGTCATATTGGTCTTTTTGAGCTCGCCTAAACCTAAGGCTCGATAAACGGAAAAAGGAAGCAAGTTCACACTAGCACCTAAGTCAAGTAAAGCCTTGTCCACGAAAGTATTACCTATGACACATGAAATAGTTGGACAACCGGGGTCCTTGTACTTCACGGGAATTTGGTTAGAAAGAATTGAGCTCACTTGGGACGTCAAGAAGGCTTTCTTAGGGACTTGGGTAGTTCGTTTATGGGTACACAACTCTTTAAGACATTTTGCATAGGAAGGAACTTGTTGAATCATGTCTAAAATAGGAATGTTTATCTCGACTTGCTTGAAAACTTCCAAAATTTTGTCTATTTGAGCCGATTGCTTGGGAAGGAGGAGTCTTTGAGGATACGGAGCTTTTGGCTTTAAAACTTGCTCATTAGACACATCGGGAAGGGATTTTTGAAGTGGAGTATCAGATGAAGATTTGTTAGGTGAAGATGAAGAAGGCTCACTCGGAGAAGATGGATTAGTGGTTGATTCGAGAGTTGGTTCGGGAGTGGAATGATCAACGCTTGGTGTTGGTTCAACATTGGACTCTTCTTCCTCTTTGGGGGACTCGACACCTACGTGATTATCAACTTGATTTCCCGACCTTAAAGAGATGATGGCATTCACGTTCTCGTGAGGTCTTTGATTGATAGGGAATTTAGGGTTGACCTCAGGTTGACTCGGGAACTTATTCTTCTCTCGCTCATACAAGGCGTTGGCTAGTTGGCTCACTTGCACCTCTAACTTAGATATGGCTTGAGTACTAGCATTCAAAATCTTCCTATCTCTAGTCATGGTTTGAATGAAGGTTTGTTGAGATTGAGCCATATTAATGGTGGATTTAAGAAGCGCATCAAGACTCTTTTCCAACGAATTAATTCTCTTATCTGACTCTTGAAAACCAGGTGGGTGGGTGGGCGGGAGCTTGAGTCGGTTGAGATGGATAAGGACCATGATTTTGAGGCGGGAAAGAGTTTTGATTTGGCCTTTGATAAGGCAGAGCTTGAGATTGTTGATTTGGGCCTTGAAAAGAGGGTGTCGGGGATTGGTAGTTTTGGCCTTGGTTCCACGAGAAATTCGGATGGTTCTTCCACCCGGGATTAAAAGTAGGAGAGAAAGGGTCATTTCTTTGAAACATTGCATTGACTTGTTGGAAATCTTGGGGATTTTGCATCCCTTGATTCGAGTACATGGGCATGTGTAGGGGACCACTACAAGTTTCTAAGGCTTCGAGACGCCTGGTAAGGGTGGCGAGCTTAACATCGGTTGCTACATTGTTTCCAATAGAATGCAAACCCCAAGAAGATGACTCGATAGACTTACTCGATTCTCGAGTAGATTCCCACAACATGGTTTTCTCCGATAACTCTTCGAAAAATGTCCATCCCTCATCCTCGTCTTTCTCCGTGAATTTTCCTTGGCACATAGATTCCAACAACGCGGTTGTTGAACTATCTAGGGCCTCGTAACCAAGCTTACAGAGTCTCTATTTTTCGATTCCGTGGTGGGGACATTGAGATAGAAGATTTTTAAAATGGTCAAGACACGTCCAAAATGGTTCATTGTGTTTTTGACGAAATTGATTAATCTCATTCGTGATTTTCGTAGTCTTATGGCTTGGAAAGAATTTTTTTAGAAAGAAGACTACGAAACCCTCCCACGTGGAAATAGAATTGACGGGTAGACTATACAACCATTTTTTAGCATTATCTTTTAAAGCGAAGTTGATTAGTCTAAGCCGTATGGCGTCCTCGGAAAGTTGTTGGAGTTTTTGCAAAGCGCAAACCTCCTCGAATTCTTGTAGAAAAAGATAAGGATCCTCATTGTCACTCCCGCGAAAATTAGGTAACATGCTAATTTGATGACCTTTGATTTCGAAATTATTAGCATTAACGGGGGGAAGAGTGATACACGAGGGTTGGGCAGAACGGGCGGGGTAACAACGATCCTTTAACGAAACTGTCATGGTTACTACGGGGTCAAGAATTTCTACGGGTTCGGATTCTGAAGAGGATGAACACTCAATTGGTCTTACTAACCTAGCAGAATTATCTCTAACCCAAGTAGTGCGCATGAATAGGAAGAAAACACTTAGCAAATAATTTGCAAAAAATTAAGCACACAAAATAAAGCGTGAAAAATCAAAAGAAAGATTTTGGACCTAGGTTTCTTAATAAAGTCAACTAGACCTTGCTCCTACTGTAAGACACACTAAAAATTCCGTAAATTAAGAATTATTCAGACCGATTCGTCCAGATTAGAGCAGGCATTGCCAAGAGGCTAAACTCGTCACTTAGACACCGAATCTTAATAGCCAGGCGAACCTTAGACACTGAAGGTCGTGAATAAGTCTTAATTACGTTTATTTTTAGGCACCTTTCTAATTGAACGTGAAATCCTAGGGGCAAACGTCTAATTAATGCAACAAATAACGATATATATACAGAACTATAAACAATTATAGATGCTTACACTACGTATTTTAACTAAAAGAAAGAAGAAATTTAACGTACCTTTGGGTCCTCCAGCAATCACCACAATTTATAAGGTACGAAAAATTAAAAACAAGAAAATAAAAATCTAAATGATGTGCCCTAAGTGATTAAATGCATGATGCAACAATTATGTATTTACTAGCTAATTATTTTTTTGGATTTCAAATTTTTTTTAATCTTTTTTTGTGATTTTCTAGAAAAATAAAAAGATGAAAAGAGTGAGATACGGGTTACCGAAGCATGCTTCCAGAAATTCCAATTTTTCCACGCTGCGAGAGAAGAGTCCCGAAATTTCACACTTTCCTGAAAAAAAAATGAAATAAAAAATTAAGGCAAGAAATAAAAATAATCCGAAAAATTAAATATTAAGGCGTGAAAAATAATTAAGTCCTCGGCAGCGGCGCCAAAAACTTGACGTGCCGAAACATGACATTTAATATCGCAAGCGCACGATCTCGTTTTAGTAATTAAGATTCGATCCACAGGGAATAATTTCATTTCGCGTTCCTTAATTTTAATTTAAGCGAATTAGAACAAGTGTTTTTGGATGATTTTTGATTTACCCCTAATTAATTACTTAATGAAAATTTATTTAACTAATAAAAACTGAATTATTCTAAAACTTAACTTTCTAGAATTATTTTACAAATTTAAAAATTCTAATTTTGAATTAAATGCAAATTCTAAATTATTCTAGAACTAAGAATTATTTTTAAAAGGCTAAAATTTATTTTTAAATTATTATAAAAACTTCTAAATTAAATTTAAAAATTAGATTTTATTCTAAAAAAAGTTTTCTTTAAGAAAATTAAATTTATTCCAATTTTAAACTAAATAATTAAAAATGAAACGAACAAAAATTTAAATTACTCTAAAAATTCTCAATTCCTAATTCTAAATTATTCTAATTTATTCTAAAATA
Organism: Saposhnikovia divaricata; assembly: GCA_036435485.1. Lineage (NCBI taxonomy): Eukaryota > Viridiplantae > Streptophyta > Magnoliopsida > Apiales > Apiaceae > Saposhnikovia > Saposhnikovia divaricata. The sequence continues at coordinate 24,010,853 of JAZHRN010000131.1, forward strand.
TTATTGAAACTCGATTTTTTTCTAAAACCCATTTTATTTTTTTTTAAACAGTGAAAACTCGATTTAATTATCTAAAAAGGAACTCAGAATAACGAAGCCATTTCAATAAACAAGAACTCAGAACTCAGAAATGTAACACAGAACTCAGAGACAGGACTCAGAATAGCACTAACTGGATTAACAAGCTTTATTCGACTACAAAACTAGAATGAAAATATAAGAAAACCAACATCACCAGACGAACATTCAACAGCAAAATAGACCATACGAATCACTAAATTATAAACTTAAATCTCAGCACCAATGATTCGACTACAAGAGTAAAATGGAACCAGTAGCAACTCTGCAGAACCAGAAACTCAAACCTTGCGTTAGAACGAGTGAATCAAGTTAACTCGGCAAACTCGACAAAATCGTTCGACTAAAAAAAACAACACTGAAAACTCAGCACACAAGAACAAGACTCGTGACTCCGCTGCATCAATAACACAACCACGAAAATCAGTAAAACGAACTTGGAAATACGAACTCATCAATAACTCAACAATTAACAACTCGCGAATGAAATCAACGAACAATTTGAGGACAGTCGAACAATCAACTAACAAAACTAAACCCGTAATTTTAAATAACAACGCAGGGAAGAGACGGAGACTCAGATGGACACGACGCAGCGAATCAGAAAATGCAGGTAACAATTTCAAAGAACCCAGCAATCTAAGCAACAACTCAACAGCAATTAGAAACCCGAAGTCCAGAAGAGGGACAATCAGCGAATTAAAAACTAAAATAAAGAAAAAAGAAGGGGAGGGGGAAGGAGGATTGAAGAAAAGGGGCTGGAGATTGGCTTTTTAAGGAAGAAAGAAGGGAGATGGGTGTGCGATTGGTTGCAAAGAATCGAAGATGGAATAGAGTGGGGGTGCGAGTTTGATTGATAGTATAAGCGAGGCAGGGGAGGTTGTGATTATAGCTATTGACAAGAAAGGGGAATCTGGAAAAGAAAAAAAAAGGCCTGGTGGTTCGAGGAAACAGAGGAGGAGATGTGGGTGTTAATTGAAAAAGAATGGAAAGGGGAGGGATGTGGCCATGGTGAAGAGAAGAAAGGATTAGATGGGTCTGTAACAAAGAAACAGGGGACTTAAATTAATTCGAATAAAATCAAAATAGAGGATACTAAATTAATGGTTCGAATTAAAAAAATTTATAACAGATAAATAAGTGCAGGAAATTAATATAACTAATTTTTTTGTATTTTTTTTATTTTTATTACACTAAAACATAAAACATAAAAACTAGATTTATAATTGACAATTATAAAACCCACAATAAAATGGAAATTTAAAGGGGCGCAACTAATATTAAAACGAGAATTAAAATTACGAAAACAAATTCTTCAAATCAATAATTTCAATCCCGTGTGGTTAGCGTTGCTACTTTGTCCACCCAAGAATTTACGAAAATAACGAAATAAAGAGCAAAGAGAAGTGCAAGAAATTAAATGAAACTTGAAATTGCATACAAATAAATGGTGTTTACAAGAAAAAAAAATTACAACTATAATTTGGTAGTGAACTACTAAAACATAATTCTAGGATATGGTAATGGTTGTTTAACAAGTGAAGATGAGGCCCATTTATAGGAAATAATTAGGGTTTTTGGTTGGTGTGAGTTGATCTTGGCCTTTCATTTAGTTTAGTGTTGGCTAAATCTTGGCCATCCATTTTGTTTGGTAAAAATATGCACCACCACCCCTTGCTTTTCCTTTTCTTCTTGTTTTGGTCCTTCTTTTTCTTCTTTTGTCATTTATTTCTTTATTTTGCAATTTCTTCAATTTTCTCGAATTTTTCCTGAAATGCAACAAAATAGTTTATTAAAATACGAATTCAAACAATAAATAGGCAATAAAAATATGCACTTATCACTCATTAATACTCGAGCAATTAAGTTCTAGGGGACTTTGTGCCTAGTGACATAAGGCTTTTTCTCAGTCTGGGATCCATTAACCCAACGCTCGCTACAAGAGTATTAGTGCATAAGTCTTTAGGGACCTCAACCATTGCACGGTCAAATAAGCATAAGTAGAATAGTTTTGTATATATAGCAGTTGAATGATCAAAATAAAGCATGTTGAATCCTTGGCAAACTTTAATAGGTATGAAGGTGTCTCGGAGTTATCAAGTGTTTAACATTCATTCTATTTATAAACTTTTGATTGTTTGGTCAAAGAATATGCAATGTTTCTGAACTAGTGTAGGGAGTATATCTGGCGAGCTAAGCACACACGCACATTTCTGTGCTTGTAAACGTTAATATGCGGGTATTTAGTCGATCTCTATTTGGAATTATCACATTCTCTGAGGCACTCTGCTAAATTGGTTATTGCTTTGCCTATGGGATCCTTCCTTCAGTTGCATTCATGCATTTAGAGGTAGTCGAGTCTGTTTTCGCTTGAGGACAAGCATCGTTTTAAGTTTGGGAGTGTGATAAGTGGATTTTATATCCACTTATTATGCACTAATTGGACCTAGATTGGTGGTTTATCCTTAAGTATGTTGTGTCTTTTAATTCGATTATGCTGTTTCAGTCTTTGTTGTGCAAAACTCGCAACATTAGGTATCGTGGTGATAAAGACTAAAAACGGTGGATTTCTGTCTCAATTCGGAATTAAGAGTTGCCAAGAAAGCGTAAGGTCTGAGGAAGTCAAGACTGGTATAAATAAAATCATTGTGCAAGCAACAGAAGTGCTAAATCATTTAATCACAAGGATTTTATTATCAAGTGGACTGGCTACGAGGAAAAAGAATTATCATAAAGAAATTCTTAGTGATATATTCTTAATGCTGAAACCCCGGTTGGAATTGATATATTTTTTTGTTAAGCAAAAGGAGTCCGGTTTCAGATCCTCAATAGACCGTAACTTACACCTGGACGAGCAATGAGGAAATAGAATTATCACAAAAAGATGGAAAGTGATATATTCTTAAAGCTGGAACCCCGGTTGGAATTGATATATTTTTTGTTAAGCAAAAAGAGTCCGATTCCAGACCCTCGATAGACCGCAGCTTAGGAATTAAGGATTTATTTATATTAATAAATATTTTATTTAATTAGAAAATTATATTTATAAATTAATTACTTTTATAATTTTTTAATTAAATTAATTATTTATTAATTAAAGATTATAAGATGTACGGAACCGGTTCATATAAAACAAATTATGCCATGGTTTGTTAAAATATGTAGCAGGTCGCCAGTTATGTGCAAAATGAATAAACAAACAAAAAAAAGAGAAAAAGAAGAAGCATTCAAAACAAGTGGTCGGCTGAGTTGTTTATTTTGCGGTGCTATTTTTCTAGTTGCTTTTGGTTGTTCTGCTATCATTGCTATCGGCTGGATGGTTTATTTATTACTCTTGGTGGGCTAATTTTCTGCAATAAATAGGAATGATTTCCATTAGTTTCGATCACCTCTGAACTGAATTCTCATTTGTAATCTCTCTCAAAAATTCAGTAGCTTTCTTTGTAATTTTAGTTTTATTTATACATTTTAATTTTCTGCAAATTTAGTATAAGTTTTATTTTGGTTGAAGATTTAAAGGGGATTACTTGGAGTGCTCTTCTCTTTCATTGGAAGCTATTCGGTTCTATTTTCTAAACTTTTGTAATTTCATATTTAATTCATGCAATTTTCTGCCATGTTTTCATTTAATCCCATGATGACGATCCGTTCGATTATAAACTAATCGCCGTCGTGGGATTCTAATGGATTTATTTACGTAATTTAGTAATTCGATGCCTTAATAATTTGTATTATGATAAAAACTCAGATTGTCTAATGTAGTTGCGCTTAATTTATTAGATGCATAACTAACATCTAAATTATTAATTCCTAATGAATGCGAATGTGGATTTTGGAATTTAGAATTTGCCATGTTAGCATAGGTTCGTAATTGTCATGTACATTTACAATAAGTGGTAGGATTTTGGATCACACCTCCCTATGTAGTCATAATAAAGGAATTTATTCGTAAACCAATTATGTTTTCAAATCTTATAGTCATATAGGGTCTAAGCATAAACGGTGTCCACGCATCTTTTTAAGTGGATGTTCGTGTGGTTTGATATAAGTTAAGGCTGAAAGGCGCTTATGTTAGTTTCATGTTCCCGGCTAGCTTTCGTAATTATCAAATAAAATTGAATTAAGGCATCAATTCTAAATGAAATAAGTAATGAAATTAGAATCCCATGTTTTTCTCACATATTAAATCTCGTTTAATTAAATCAAGTAGTTTGAATTATTTATTATTATTATTTTGATAAATCAATTAGAAAAATAAAACAAACTCCCCTTTTATTTTAGTTCAAGCAGTTTGTTGTTTAATCATACGTCGTTGCATAAGCACTATTTCTGAACAAACACCAAGCCTTCGTGGGATCGATCTTATTATATTACTTGTGACCACGTATGCTTGCGTAGTTAGTTTTCGAACCAACAGGGAGCTGATGGATGTCAACATCTCTGGTGGTTGCCTAACCACTGGTGCTTGTTTCTGGAACCGATCGTACTTTTTCATGTACTCCTTGGCATCGGTCATCATCTCAGGCCAATAGAACCCGAGTCTAACTATCTTGTGAGCTAGGGCTCCTCAATAACTGATTTGGCCTCCTCAGGTCTTAAATACTTTAGGTATGGAATTACAAAAGACTTCTTGTAGAGTATCCCTTCAATCATCGCATACCTTGACGCCCTCATAGACAATTTTCGTACCTCCATGGCATTACTCGGGAGCCACCCGGTCTCGAGGTGTGCTTTTATTGGATATATCCAACATTCCTTGACTCCAATCGGCGCGACCAATTTTGAATCGATAGTAGGGGCTCTCAGAACTTGAAAGTAGACACTTCCAGAATAATTCTATATCTCGGAGGAGGCGAACTTGGATAAGGCATCGGCCTTGATGTTTTCCTCCCTCGGAATGTGCTCTATGTAGCACTCATCAAATTGAGTCATTACTGCCTTCACTAGCCTTAAGTACTTGACCATGGTTTCATCCCTTGCCTCAAACTCTCCATTGACTTGGGGCCACAACTAGCCTTGAATCTCCACAAACTTTAAGATTCTTGACCCTTAGTGCTCCTGCCAGACCAAGTCCGGCTATCAAAGATTCATATTCTGCCTCATTGTTTGTTGTTAGAAAGTCCAATTTCAGGGCGTATTCAATTGTGAACCCATCGGCAATTTGCAAAAACAAGACCTGCACCACTTGTTTTTTATTTTTGATACCCCATCAAAATAGAGCATCCAGTATTCCTTCTCCTCGAGCACGGGTTTCTTATCCTCCTTATGCGGTTCATTACCTTCCTGAGGGATTATCTCTTGCCGCCCGACTTCTTGGTTGTCGATGGTACATTCAACCACGAAGTCAGCCAATACCTGGGCTTTAATGGCCATCCTTGGCTTGTACTAAACATCAAATTCTCCCAACTCGATTGCCCACTTGATGATCCTACCACTGGCTTTAGGGCTTTTCAAAATATTCCTTAATGGTGAGGACCTCAATCTTATGTGCCTGAAAATTGGGCCGTAATTTCCTAGAGGCAGTCACCAACGCTATGGCAAACTTCTCAATGGTGGAGTAGTTCAACTCTGCTTCGTGTAAAACCTTGCTCACATAGTATACGGGTTTCTGAACCATGTCTTCCTCCTTTACAAGCACAGCGCTCACAGCTTGATCCGAGATTGCCAAGTAAAGATAAAAGAATTCTCCCATACTTGGCTTGGGCAACAACGGGGCTTCAGCCATATACTTCTTCACCTGCTCAAAGGCCTCTTGGCTTTCCTCTATCCATTAAAAAAATTTTACCTTCTTTAAAGTTTTGAAGAACGGTAAACACTTGTCTCCCGACTTGGAGATGAATCTCCCCAATGCAGCAATTCTCCTGGTTAATTTCTGTACGTCCCTTATGGAACGCGGGGGTTCTATGTCTAGGATAGCCTTGATTTTGTCTGGGTTAGCCTCGATTCCCCATTTCGAGACCATGAGACCCAAGAACTTTCCTGACCCAACACCGAAAGCACACTTGGTCGGGTTCAACATCATCTTATGGTGCCTCAGCACTTCAAATGCCTCGCGTAGGTGTTCAATGTGTTCTGCCATGTGTAGGCTCTTTACCAACATGTCGTCCACATAAACTTCCATAGTTTTCCCAATGAGATGGTTTAAGATCTTGTTCACCAACCTTTGATAGGTGGCACCTGCATTCTTCAATCCAAAGGCCATGACCAGGTAGCAATACACACCAAAGTCAGTGATGAATGACACCTTAGGAATGTCGTCCTTATGAATCTTAATTTGATTGTAACCACTGAAGCCATCCATGAAACTCAGCATCTCGTGCCCAGCCGTGGCATCTATCAACATATCGATCCTTGCCTCCTTGGCAAGGGGAAGCAGTCATTTGGGCATGCATCATTCAGATCAGTAAAGTCTACGCACATCCTCCACTTTCCATTGGCCTTTTTGACCATTATAGGATTTGCCAACCATTCCGGGAACTGGATTTCCTCAATGAACCCCGCCTCTAGGAGTTTGTCAACCTCTTGTTTTATGGCTTCTTGTCTCTCAAGTGCAAAATTTCTCTTCTTTTGTTTCACTGTCTTCCTTCCCGGATCCACATTCAAGTTGTGTGTTATGAGTTGGGGATCGATCCCTGCATATCGGCAACTGTCCATGCAAACACGTCATTGTTGTCTTGTAAAAAGGCAACCAGATTGTTTCGTAGGGGGTCTTTCAGAGATGCCCCGTTGTAAGTAACTTTTTCAGGATCCCGTATCTCCAATGGTATGGGGACCAAATCCTCTCCCGGCTTTCCTCGCCGCTCTTCATCGTCACGGATGTCCATATCCTCGATTGGGAGGACCTGCCCCCCCAGTTCCATCAGGCTTTAAGGCGGCCACATAACAACTTCTTGCCATCTTTTGATCTCCTCTCTCTTCTCCCACACCAATCTGGTTAGAAACTTAATCTTCAGGTGATAGGTAGAGGCAACTGCCTTGAATGCATGAAGTCCCGTCCTACCTAGGATAGCATTATAGGTGGATGTGGCCTTAATAACCAAGAATTTTATCATCTGTGTGGCCTCCCTTGGCTCTTGTCCTATAGACATGGGTAATTGAATTGTCCCCTCGACTTTTGACTCCACTCCATTGAACCTGTATATGGGCATATTCGACGATATCAGTTGCGATTCACTATATCCCATCTTCAAGAAGGCATCATGGAAAAGGATATCCACTGAAGCCCCATTGTCTATCAAGACTCTCTTCACTTGGGAGTTGCCTATCACATGTGAAATAACCAGCGGGTCATCATGGGGGAACTTTACCCCTTCAAGGTCCGAGTCATCGAATCCAATTGAGACTTCTGTCTTTGCACGCTTCGGCGCTTCCCCAAAAATGTGCATCACCTCTCGTGCATACGCCTTTCTAGAATTTCTGCTTGTCCTGACCGCCGTTGGGCCACCATAAATCATATTTATTACCGGCCCTCGGGGCTGCATGTTACGGTTGCGGTCATCGTCCCTCTTACCATAATCCCGTCTTGGGTTTCCTTGATCTCCATCTTTGTAAAATTTATTCAACTTCCCTCTACGAATTAGGAATTCAATCTCATCTTTCAGTTGTCTACAATCCTTGGTGTCGTGTCCTACATCTTTGTGGAATCGGCAATACTGATTCTTATTTCTTTTCTCAGGATCAATCATTTGCGGCTTCGGCCATCGTACGTCTATATCCTTCTCTATATCCATCAGGATTTGACTCCTTGGGATATTCAACCTAGCATACTCCGTAAACCTTTGCACTGGACTCCCTTTTTTAGGAGCAGAATCAAAGTCCCTGCCCGTGCGCGGGTACTTATCTCTTCCATCATATTCTTGCTCCGGCTTTCGCTTCTTCGAGTTCCCGTTTCCTCCACGTACAGGGGAGGCCTCGCTGTTTCTCATACTTTCTTCAGCCTTGATATACTTACTTGCCCTTCTTTGGAGCTCAGTCATGCTCTCGGGCGGATGCTTTTCCAATGACATCTGAAAGAAGGTGTTCGAAGTTCCATTTTCCAAGGCTATCAAAGCTACCTTATTTTCAAGATCATGGATATCCAAAGTTTCATTGGTGAAGCGCTTGAGGTAGTCCCTAAGGTTTTAATTTTTCCTTTGTTTCACTTGCATAAGATATGCAGAGCTTTTTTCATGTACCTTCGCATTAACAAATTGGTTAATAAAAGCCGTGCTCAATTCCCTGAAAGAGCCAATTGAATTTGCAGGCAATCGGCTATACCATCTTTGAGCCATACCTGACAGGGTTTGGGGAAATGACCTACATTTTAGAGCATCACTTGCAGGTTGTAGCAACAGTGCATTCGAAAACGTTCTCACATGGTTCGAGGAATCGCCCATTCCATCATACGACTTAATGGTTGTCATCTTGAACTTCCTAGAGACATGAGCGTTCATCACCTCCTCAATGAACGGGGATGTGGGATCATCAGGATCTCCGAGTGGCAACAATTCTTTGGGATCTCCCTTAGGGATCTCGACCCTTGTTGTTCCACCCCTTGGGACCTCGGCCCTTTTTTCTCTCCTCGAGGTTCTCTCCAGATCAACAAAGGGAATTTATCCTCCCGCCCTTGGGGGAGGACGGTTCTGATTCTGCCTCTGTTGCTCCTTTTCTATATCGTCCTTCAATTTTTGGATCTCAGCCTCATGAGCCTTGATTTTCTCAACAGCTATTAGGGGGTCCATCATGGATTCTTCGGCGAGTTTGCCCTATAGGTTCCTTGCTCGGACGTCGCCTCCTTGGGGCTTCATCCCTATCATCTTCCTCTTAGGATGAATCATCAAAATACGAGCCGGAGTAGTCGCGGTATTGTTATCCTTGTTCGGGTCCTAAACCACTGATGTAAGGTGGCTCGTGTATCTGAAGGGCATGACCGCTTGGTCCAGCCTGGTACGGGGGATTATTAGCCAACCCATACATCGGGTTCATGCTTGGGGAATCAGGGTAGTAGAGATGTAGGCTCTAGGAGGGATGGGCTGTCCTCCGAGAGGGGAGACTATCATTTGCAGGGGATTCGTCCTTTGGTTGGAGGGATTCGTCACTAAGGGTAACGATCCATGAGTTTGCATTTCATTCCATTGGTAGTGGTTTCAGAAAGTGCTGATGTTCTCCGGGTGGTAACCATGGTTGATATTCGCGTTCCCACAGACGGCTCCAAATGTTATGGAATAAAAAGTATGGTGTATGTATTGCGTATTGAATGCTAAGGTTAGGGAGAGCTTCGAGCTTTAATGTCTCATCAAGTGTTTCGTGACTTAACTCGGGTCCTCACAAGATGCCTACGTATCTTGCAAATATCAAGAATCAAGCCAATAAAAACGTAGATCTTAAGGTGAGGGATCAGGTCCTTATATAGGCCTTGGATGTGGTGGAATTAGGGTAGGGTTTGGTAGCTTGGTAGACAAGTTACCCACTCTTGGCTCAACTCTAGATATTATCCCATAGGAATTGGTTTCCTTGTATGACTTTGTGCCTTGGAGGCTACTCTTAAAAGATATTATGTCCTTATTCGATTCTGATTGCTGAGCTGCTAATTATCTCTTCATATTAATTATGAAATTAATATTAAATTAGGGTCCCGGGCCCATTAATGGGTTTTGACCTTGGACCAACCTAGGTTCATTTAATGTAATTAAATGTGTTTTTAGGGCTTATTTTCGGCCCATATCAGTAAAGTTCCTTCATTTGTTAAAATTTTCTTTTTTTGAATAAAATTTATGAAGAAAAAATACTTAAAAATAAATTATGCAACTATACTTTATGGAAGCCAAAATGCGATGTCGAGCCTCTATCCTAAGCGTAAAGAACTCGCTGGTACAAAGGGAATATCTCAATTATTGTATATATATTTTTTTGCTACAGAATAAAAAATTCCATTAATACTTCAAATCATTCGACAATACATCAATGAACTCCGAATGGATATTATCCATTCTCCAAATACGATCAGAAATAACACAAGTATGTCTCGCCAAGTAGTGAGCCACCTTGTTAGCAGACCGTTTGACAAACTTTATAGACACATTACTATTTTTTACCTCTTCTAATGATCGCTTGCATTGAACAATCACCCTTCCAAAGTATGACAGGAAAACAGTACAACTTCGAATAACCTGGACAGCCACAAGACATTCCGTCTCGACCACCACCCCTTTCCAACCATTCTTCTTTATCCAGCTTAAAGCTTCTCTGACACCTAAGGCTTCCACCACTTCTGGATTGAGCTGGCCTTTCTCACAACTGGATATTGCCTCTATTAATATGCCTTCGTGATCACGAGCCACAGCTGAAAAACTAAAACACTTAGAGCTTTCAAAAATAGCCGTGTCCATATTGACCTTGATCATATTACCATTTGGAACATACCAGTGCTCATCACCATCAATATAAGTCATAAACCCAAAACATAATTCAAAAAGCTTGTCTTGAGCACTCTACCATTGATTAAGGATTGACTTTGCTGACTCCACTATCGCTGAAACTACATGCCCTTGTTATTCCAGATCAAATCATTTCTTCTTTTCCACAAAGACCAACAGAGCATAGACACCAGCTATAGATTTTTACCTCTACACACTGTAAAGACTGAACTAATCCACTCGAAGAAAGAATAATAGACATCTACTGTGAAGCTGATGTTCAGATTATCCCAACATGCCTTGGCAAATGAACAAGTGATAAGAGAATGAACTACACTTTCCTCCTCAACATTGCAGACTGGACACAAAGCATTAACTGTTAGCTTCTTAATTCTTAATTGATCTTTTATTGGTAAACAAACTGTTACAGCCCTTCGAAGGAAATGCTTAACTTTTGATGGAATTTTTAAATTCCACATTTTTCTCCAGAACCCCGAATTGTTACTCCCCTAATGTCCACCTTTAATTTCCTGTAACAACAAATAAGCGCTCTTAACCGTATAATTTCCCATTTTCTCCTTACTCCAGTACCAAGAATCTACCCCTGTAGGCTGTAGAGGGATGCTCAGAATCAAGATTGCATCTATGGTGTCAAAAATATCTGTGACCACCTCTTCAATCCAAAGTTTTTGATCTGGAATCATCAAAGATGAAACCTTTTGGCCTTCTATAGATGCACTAACAGTTAGTGTATGTATTTGAGAGAAAAGAAATTGTTCCTACATACATATTTGAGCCTGGATTCTCTGTCCCCTTTTCCATGCCCCCTTTTGTCTCCCCTGTTCTTTTAGTATTAAAAGAGTGCCCCTAGCAGGGCCATTTTAAGGAAAATAAAAATAAAAAAATAATTTTCATTACAATACTTACAAAAATTTCAATAAATGATTTGTTTCGGTTTTACAAAATTTTTTTGAAAAAATGTTCCTTAAGTACTAAGGGGTCATTTGTTAAATCTGAATACATTTATCTGGACCATTAATACCTCTGGATGATTAATAATCTAGATTGTTCGAACGGTTAATGCATCTGGATGATCCGATTGATGATTATCTGGATGATCTGATCCGAATGATTATTAAATCTGGAAGATTAATTTTTTGTATCTTTGTAGATGAAATTAATAAATTGAATTTAGCAAAAAAAAAAAGAAATTAATAAATTATAAATAAATTTTTATGCTTTTTAACTTAACAAAAAATTAATTTAAATATAAAATACATATATTACTTAAGTTGAAACAATAAAAATTTAGTGCCTACTTATTTATAAATCTATTTTAACGGATAATAATAGATAAATGGCAAATATAATTATTAGTTAAATTGGATAATCGTTTTTTTAATACTATGGTTATATTTTCAATTTATGTGAATAACATACAGGAACCATTCAGCTTGATTTTTGAGACAGTATGATCCAGAAATTTCTAGTGTCGTCCAGTGCATACTAAAGTTTAACAAATGAACTTAACTAGTGACACGCTATCATCCATTAACTAATACTTTTAAACAAACAATCTGAACAATTGAATCGTTCTTATTCAAAGATTTCAGCATGGTTCAGTAGTTAACAAATGGAACCTAAATACATTTTAATGGTAATAATTGTAATCATTTAATCAGGAGAAAAAGAATCTTGAGATAGATCTCAGGAAAATTTTTCTGAGATACATACAAAATAATTTTAAATTTTACTAGGCCCGCAGGGCTAATTAAAAAAATTTGAATTTACTAAAACGCCTACCCCATTTTTACCTATAAAAGATAAGTATCTCAAAGAACTTACTTGAGATATATCTCAGGCTCCCTAATCTCTTTAATAAAATCCTGCGATTACAAAAATACTATTTCTACATATTCATATGAGAAATATTGTTTCGTATCTCATTTAATTTTTGTGAGTGTTTATGAGTAACAAACTCAAAATATTTAATGTATTATAATTCGTATGATTGTTGCTGGATTCCGTTGCACATTTGAGTTGCCCAAACTTAACGGACCGGATCTTCTGTCCCCTTCCTCCATGTTTCCTGCTCTTTTTAATACAAAAAGAGTGTTTTTGGTGGGGCCCATTTTAATAAATAATAATGAACCCCATCAGAGATACTCTTTTTTGTTATGTAATATTGAATGAATGACTTTAGCTCTTCAAGTGCCTTTGTAACTCCAACCTAACTCTTCAACTCCAAACCTTTGGCTTTTCACTTTCATTATAACTCATGTTTATGTAGGCTATATAAAGCCTTACATGTACCTTGTTTAAGGATGAATGATATAGAATTATCTCTCTTCTCTTTCTATTTAACTTTCTCTCTTGCTCTCTTACTCTCATTATATTATATTTATATATAACACGTTATCATCACGAGAGATTTTGTTTTGTTGATCACCTTTGAAGGCATAGGATTTGAGTTTTCGATACATCTAAGTTGCTTAGTGTCCAATTTGCAACAAGTATATTCAAAGGGCTTAACTATCAACTAAGGTACCTTGTCTCTTCCTTTTAATATATATATACATGTTATGCTACCATTAATATATATGTTTTATTTTGAATTCTGAGTGGGTATAGTTATAGTCAAGATGCATGATTATTTGATCTAACAGATGTCCGTATATGAGTCATGATCATTGATTTGTACTTTTGTTGGTTTTTGATATATTACTTGTACTTTAATTATAATTGTTACTAGTGGTACAATCATATATATATATATATGTGTGTGTTAAAATGTATGCCAGCATGTGTATTTGTCCAGCCTTATGTTAAAGATGCATGTAGGTTTAAAATAATAAATAAAAGGGCTTCACTGCTGTATTTTCTTTAAAAGATAGGTTTTTGATCGTGTGTAATTTGTGAACTCGTAAATCTGAATATGTTTATGTAATTATTTATTGTTGAATGCTAAATGTTAATTGCTAAAAAAAGGAGGATCTACTAGTTAATTAATCTTTGAATCTCTATAGTATAATGTTTTCTGGGCATAGACTTGTGGACATTAAAAATCATAAACAAGCAGCTGCTAGTGTATAATCAATTGTTTACTTTCTTAAAAGATTAATTTTCATATATATATATATATATATATATATATATATATATATATAGGCCTTTGCTCCATACAGAACACTCTTATATAACAAACAACAAAGAACACCTTAGATCTATTAGATCCTTTGGCCCCGCCAGGGGCACCCAATACAAAAAGTTATTATTTTTTTACCCTCTATCAAGTCTGCAAAAAAAAAAAAATTAAAAAATACTGTTCACGTGATGACGTCATCATGACGTCATCACGTGAACAGTAAATTTTCAAAATTTTTTTTTTTTTTGCTGGATGGATGGAACCTAAAAAAATAAGAACTTTTTGTATTGGGTGGCCCCGCCAGGGGCAATGGATCTATGAGATATGAGGTGTTCTTTATTGTTTGTTATATAAGGTGTTTGCCATGGAGTGCAACTATATATATATATATATATATATATATATATATATATATATATATATATTTATAATAGTTTACTTGTTTACTTGTTATGATGGATTATTGAGAACAACATAGTCAAAATCAGTTTGAGCATGCTAATAACTTATAATAGTTGAAAAAAAAATATGTGTAATATTTTGCCATATAAATTTTGTTTTCTGCTCCATAATTGATTAAATGGATTCTTGATATTAATTTATATTATTTTTAAGTTAGTTTTTTCAATGTCGAACATTGCATTCTGGAGGAATAAACTTGAATAAGCAATAATTCTTATTTATAAGAAATATCACATTTACATGTGAATATGAGATAAGAGAGTATCATATTTCTTCACCATACAATGAGTAATATATTCAGAGCCTATATTATGCTAAATGTCATAAATTTTATATTCATTGAATTTCATTTGTATATTATTTTGTTTTAGTACTTGCAATGTCAAATCTTACGAAGCTTGAGTTCAATGCACTTGATGTCACCGACAAAAATTATTTGACATGGATCTTGAATGCCGAAATTCATTTGAGTGCTATGAGTCTTGGTGACACCATAAAAGAGGTAAATAAAACCTCTGAACAAGATAAAGCAAAGGCTGTGATATTCCTCCGCCACCACCTTGATGAGGGATTGAAAACTGAATACTTAATTGTGAAAGATCCCTTAACTCTTTGGAACAATCTGAAAGAAAGATATGACCACCAAAAAACTATCATACTTCCTAAGGCTCGCTATGATTGGTTACACTTGCGCTTACAAGATTTTAAAAGCGTAAGCGAGTATAATTTTGCAATGTTTAAGATTACTTCACAATTGAAATTGTGTGGTGAAAAAATCTCTGATAATGATATGTTGGAAAAAACCTACTCCATTTTCCATGCCAATAATATGCTCCTGCAGCAGCAATATCGCGAAAGGGGATACACAAAATATTCTGAACTTATATCAGTTTTGCTCCTTGCCGGGCAAAACAATGAACTCTTGCTGAAAAATCATCAAGCACGTCCAACTGGTTCAACACCATTCCCTGAAGCGAATGTTGTGACTAGTAATAAATATGGACAAAATAAGCAATTTGGACGTGGACGTAGGCATGGACGTGGATTTGGACGTGGGCGAGCCCGTGGACGTGGGCGTGGTTTTGGACGTGGTCGAGGCCATGATCACCAGAAATTCTCAAATTTTAAGAAGCCTCACCACCAGAAGTGGACAAAAAATGAGGAAAAGCCCAAGGGAAGTGTGATAGATAAAAGGGTTGAAAGCACTTGTCATCGTTGTGGAATGAAAGGTCATTGGAGTCGTACCTGTCGTACCTCCAAGCACCTTGTTGATCTTTATCAAGCCTCTTTGAAGGGTGTGGAGACTAATTTGAATGAACAAAGTGATCCTTTGGGCATTGCCCACCTTGAAGCACACCTTGGAGGGGGACATCAAATTAATCCAATCAGCTCTACTCATATGGAAGTGGCAAACTTCTTTGAAGATGGCAATATGGAAGTGGCCAAATTTGGTGGTGATGATGCCAATATTAATTAAATAATAAGTTCTTGTCTTCTTGTTAAGATTTATGTTTGAACTATGAATATTTATGTTTGGACCATAAGGTTTTATGTTGAACTTTATATGTTTCTTATCTTATCATCAAAAGAAACGTTAATTATATTTCTAATTAAGGTGTTATTTATTTTTGTGAAGAAATATGGCCAGCAGCCTCTCTTCATGCGTTATAAACGACGATGAATCACTTTGCTTAGCAGATAGTGCAACAACACACACAATATTGAAAAATCAAAAATACTTTTCGCATCTAACTCTAGCTAAAGCTAATGTTAACACTATATCTGGTGCATCAGATCTTATTGAGGGCTCCGGAAGAGCAAATATAATATTACCTAATGGTACACAGTTTAGCATCGATGATGCAATGTTTTCCACCAGATCACAAAGAAATCTTTTGAGTTTCAAAGATATACGTAAAAATGGATATCACATTGAGACAATAAATGAAAATGATGAAGAATTTTTATATATCACATCAATTGTTTCAGGGATGAAGAAATTCATGGAAAAGCTCCCCTCATATAAATCTGGATTGTATTATACTTTTATAAATCCAGTTGAGTCAAATATGGTGATAAACCAAAAATTAAAAGACCCGGCTAATTTTATCATATGGCATGATCGTTTAGGTCATCCGGGTTCAACAATGATGCGAAGGATTATAGAAAATTCAAATGGACATCCCCTCAAGAAAAAAATTATTCCTTTGTCTAAAGATTTTTCATGTGTTGGTTGTTATCAAGGAAAATTAATAACAAGACCATCTCCGGTAAAAATTGCAATTGAATGTCCAAATTTTTTGGAACGTATTCAGGGAGATATATGTGGACCTATCACCCCATCAAGTGGACCATTTCTGTACTTTAAGGTATTTATTGATGCTTCAACACGATGGTCGCATGTCAGTTTACTGTCCACTCGAAACATTGTATTTGCACGACTACTTGCTCAAATAATTCGGTTGAGAGCACAATTCCCTGATCATAATATAAAGAAAACTAGATTGGACAATCCGGGGGAATTTTCATCCCAATGTTTCAATGATTATTGTATGTCGATTGGAATTGAAGTGGAACATTCTGTTGCTCATGTGCACACTCAAAATGGTCTAGCAGAATCTTTCATTAAGAGGCTACAACTGATTGCTAGACCTTTACTCATGAAAACAAATTTACCAAGTTCTGCATGGGGACATGCGATATTACATGCAGCTTTTTTAGTTCGGTTAAGACCGACTTCTTATCACCAATATTCCCCTATGCAACTTGTAAATGGTAAAGAACCAAATATCTCTCATTTAAGAGTTTTTGGTTGTGCAGTTTATGTTCCGATCTCTCCTCCCCAACGAACAAAAATGGGACCCCATAGAAGATTAGGGGTATATGTTGGATTTGATTCTCCCTCAATCATTAAATATTTGGAGCCCATGACTGGTGATTTATTTAAGGCAAGGTTTGTCGACTGCCAATTTGATGAGACAGTTTTTCCTGCATTAGGGGGAGATAAGACAAAATTTGATAAAGAAAGACAAGAAATTTTGTGGAATGCAGTCCCTATGTCTCATTATGATCCTCGAACAAATCAAAGTGAACTTGAAGTTCAAAAGATAATCCACCTACAAGAAGTGGCAAATAGACTGCCTGAAAAATTCACTGATGTCAAGACATTGACAAAGTCACATATACCAGCTGTTAATGTTCCTTGTAAAATTAAACTTCCTGATGAAGAGAATAAAAATGTGCTAGCAAATGAGTCTAAAGCATGCCAGAAGCGTGGTAGACCTGTTGGATCCAAGGATAAAAATCCAAGAAAGACAAGGAAACTAAACAAAGAAGCTGGCATATCAAATGACATCAGTGTAAAAGAAGTAGAATTGATCGATGAAGAGACGTCTTCAAAAAGTGATCAAACACCTGAAATCGTTGACAACGAAGAGATCTCTATAAATTATGTGATTTCAGGGAAGAGGTGGAATAGAAAAGAAATTGTTATGGACGATGTATTTTCATATGCAGTTGCTCTTGATATTATTGAGGAAATAGAGGATCATGAACCTAGATCGATCTACGAATGTAAAAGGAGAAATGATTGGCCAAAATGGAAAGATGCAATTGAGACAGAATTAAAATCTCTTGAAAAACGTCAAGTTTTTAGACCTATTGTTCAAACACCTGCAGGTGTGAAACCCGTTGGATATAGATGGGTATTTGTGCGCAAAAGAAATGAGAAAAATGAAGTTGTGAGATATAAGGCACGCCTTGTTGCTAGACCTGGCAATTCGTTCGTTTCGTGTACTTTCGTGTCGTGTATTTTCTTGTTTCGTGTACGTAATGCTAAATCCAAAACCGACCCGTTAAGGATTCGTTTCGTTTCGTGTTCGTGTACCTTCATTTCGTGTACGTTTCGTGTCGTATTTCGTGTAATTTTTGAATAAAAATAAAAATATTTAAATATTAATTTTTTACTAGTCCAGTCTTAAGTCAATATGTCATAAGGAATGAAGTGTGCTTAAGTCTTGTGAAACTAAGATTTGAAACTATTTTGTATTTATCTTATGTAAAAATTATATATAAAATATCATTTTAAAATATGTATTCATATAATTTTAATAAAATTATTTAAATATTTATTTATTTCGTGTAATTTCGTTTCGTGTCGTGTACCCAAGGGTAAACCCAAAACCGACACTAAATTCATCCGTGTTATTTCGTGTTCGTATACTTTCGTGTTCGTGTACCGTAAAGGTCAACCCAAACCCGTAATTTTCGTGTCGTTTTCGTGTCGTGTACGAAATTGCCGGCTCTACTTGTTGCACAAGGGTTCTCACAAAGACCGGGAATTGATTATGAAGAGACTTATTCCCCGGTAATGGATGCAACAACATTCAGATTCTTACTAAGTCTATCAATTTTAGAAGGGCTCCGAATGAATTTGATGGATGTTGTGACTGCTTACTTATATGGGTCACTTGATAATAACATTTACATGAAAATCCCCGATGGATTAAAAATGCGTGAAGCATGTAGTTCAAGACCCCGAGAAATTTATTCAATTAAATTACAAAGATCATTGTACGGGTTTAAACAATCAGGTCGAATGTGGTATAATCGCCTCAGTGAGTACCTTTTGAAAAATGGATATGTTAATAATGTAATTTGTCCATGTGTTTTTATTAAAAGGACAAAAATGGGGTTTACTATAATTGCGGTTTATGTTGATGATCTAAACATCATTGGGACCCAAGATGAGCTTAATGAAACAATTGAATATTTTAAAAGAGAATTTGAAATGAAAGACTTAGGCAAAACAAAACTATGCCTTGGTTTTTAAGTCGAACATCTATCCAAAGGAATTTTTGTCCACCAGTCATCATATGTTGAAAAGATCCTTAAGAGATTTATTATGGATAAAGCATATCCTGTAAGTACACCTATGGTTGTTCGCTCACTTGAAAACAAAAAGGATCCATTCCGCCCAAGAGAAGAAGGAGAAGAACTTCTTGGTCCCGAAGTACCATATCTTAGTGCCATTGGTGCACTAATATACCTTTCCAATTGTACACGACCTAATATTGCTTTTTCTGTTAATTTATTGGCAAGGCATAGTTCTGCTCCAACTCGAAGACATTGGACTGGTGTGAAACAAATTTTTAGATATCTTCGAGGTACAATGGATATGGGTTTGTTTTATTCTAAAGACTCAAAAGTAGAATTAGTTGGTTATGCAGATGCAGGTTATCGATATGATCCCCATAAAGGTAGATCACAAACAGGTTATGTATTCACGTATGGTGATACCGCAATATCTTGGCAGTCTACAAAGCAAACACTTGCAGCAACTTCTTCGAATCATGTTGAATTATTGGCACTACATGAAGCTAGTCGAGAATGTGTGTGGCTAAGGTCTTTGGTCCATCATATTCGAGAATCATGTGGTCTTTTAGTCAATAAAGGAAGTCCTACTATTTTATTCGAAGATAATGAAGCATGTATTACCCAAACTAGAGAAGGCTACATCGGACAAAGCACATTGATCCAAAATTCTTCTTCACCCATGAAATTCAGCAAAGGGGAGAAATTGATGTCTGTCAGATCCGCTCATGTGATAATCCGACTGATTTATTCACAAAGTCACTTCCTACATCTCCCTTCGAGAAGTTGGTACATGTTAAATATAATAGATATGGTTAATATCAGTGTTTAAGTTTTGCAGGGAAAAACAGAGTTTAAACAGGAAGCAGTCAGAGTTTAGTTAAACTCTGACGGTTAGAAGCTGAACAGAGTTTGCTATACGCTGATTGTTGGAAGCTCGACAGAGTTTGTTAAACTCTGTCTGGAGGCAGCGTCTACTAGTCAACAGTGATTGAAGATTTATTATGGAAGCAATATCTTTGAAGATTGGATAACTGTCAAAGAGATTGAGTTGACTAAGGAGACGAGTAGCAATCGTAATTGATATCAATTGTATAGCTAATTTATAGGAGTATCAATTATCGATTGTATAGCAGCTGTATACTTTATAAATACAGTTAGGTTAACCCTAGAAGGGTATCGATCGTGTAATATCATATTATTCATTGTAACCTAAGCAGCTCTCTGTGATAATTTACATCACTGAGAGAGAAGTTAATTTCAAACAGTTTTTAAAGCTTTTAAAGAACTTATTGTTATTCTCTCATACTTAGTTGATTAATTATAAGTGTGTATTCGGCCTAACAATTGGTATCAGAGCTTAATCTGTTAATTTAATACAGTTTAAGATCCACACACACACACAACTATAATCAATGGCAGAAATTCCTCCTCCTACATCAGGTTCTAGTGTTGAGAAGGCTCAACCTGCAACTGTGAGTCGATATGAAACAATCAGGGTTCCTATTCTTAAGCCAGCAGAATACTCAACCTGGAAGGTGAAAATGGCTATGTTTCTGGAAGCTACAGATCCAGAGTATCTTGACAGAATTTATGAAGGCCCTCATAAGCCTACAAAATTATCTGTTGTTGCTGCTGGACAGGAAGCTAAATCTATTCCAAAGGAGAAGAAAGATTTGACTCCTGAGGATATTTCATCCATTAGAAAGGATGCAAAGGTTAGACATCTCCTTCATAGTTCTTTGGATAATGTTATGTCTAACAAAGTGATCAATTGTAAAACTGCAAAAGAGATTTGGGATGCTCTAGAGGTTAGATGTCAGGGAACTGCTGCAATTAAGAAGAATAGAAGGAACATACTCACACAGGAGTATGAACACTTTGAGGCTAAATCTGAAGAATCAATGACAGAAACCTTTGACAGATTCTGTAAGCTACTTAATGATCTGTCACTGGTTAATAA
The DNA here is from genome assembly GCA_036435485.1 of Saposhnikovia divaricata. Classification (NCBI taxonomy): domain Eukaryota; kingdom Viridiplantae; phylum Streptophyta; class Magnoliopsida; order Apiales; family Apiaceae; genus Saposhnikovia; species Saposhnikovia divaricata. The sequence goes on from JAZHRN010000131.1 coordinate 24,031,767, forward strand.
AGAATATGATCTAGAAGATTCAAATCTCAAGCTTCTTCTTTCTCTACCTGAAAAGTGGGATGTCAAAACAACCACTATTAGAGACAACTATGATCTGGCTGATACTGATATTGATGAGATCTATGGGCTGCTCAAAACTCATGAACTAGAAATGGAACAGAGAAGCAGAAGATCAGGTAGAAAGTCAAAATCTATTGCTCTAAGAGTTGAAGAAAGACCCTCAAAGAAGGAAGCATTCAGGAAGAAGGCAAAAGGAAAAGCCTTGGTCATTCATTCTGAAAGTGAGTCATCAAACTCTGATGTTGACTCAAATGCAGATGAATCATCTAATTCTGAAGATGATGAGGAAATGATGGATATGGCTGCTTTGATGGTAAAGACTTTCAAGAAGATGGGTTTCAAGAACTTCAAGAAAGGAAAGAAATTCTCCAAGAATGATTCAAAGTTTGACAAGAAGAATTTCAGAAAATCTGAGAGAAAGGATACCAAATCTGGGAAAAGAGACAAGTTTGAGATTCAATGCTACAAGTGTAAGGAGATGGGTCATTATGCTCCTGAGTGCAAGAAGGGTAAAACTGAGAAGGCACTCTTCACTAAAGGCAGAGATTGGGCAGATACCTCTGACTCAGATGAGGATGAAAACTATGCTCTCATGGCTACTACTGTTGATGAAGCTGTAGATTCTGAAAACAAGGTACCTCTAACTACCTATGCTTATAACATTGATGATATAACTGAATTAAGAATTTATCTTAAGTCCTTGCATATCAGTTATAGGGATCGGACTTTAGAGAATGAGAGAATCAAAACTGAGAATTCTGAACTCAAAGAGAGAAATAAGGTTGTAGAAGAGAAACTTGTTAAGATGCAGCAAGTTCAAAAGGAGAGAGATGATGCTGTATATCTTGAACAAGAGTTGTTAAGTCAGTATAAACAACTAGAATCTGAGTTGGAAAAGGCAAATCATATTATTAAAACTTGGACTCACTCAGGAAAAGACACTCAAGAAGTTTTTCAATCTGACACTGTAAGTCTAGGTTATTCTGAGAAAGATGAACTTAGATTTCAGAATACAGTTAAGATTAGACCACCTCTTCCACCTAAGAAATTTGGAACATTTGTTAATGGAATAAATGAACCTAGATTTGAAGGTGGAAAAGAAGCTGTTAAGAATGAACCAGTAAAAACTAATGTTAAACAGGTTAATATTGATTTAATGACAGATAAACAACTTAAGCATAAGCTTAAGGAGTTAAAATCTGTTAAGAAACAGAGAGTGTCTAGAAAGAACAGAAATGGTAAAGTAGGCATTACTCAAGGCAACTATCCAATGCTTGCTACTTTAGCTTCAAGAAAGACATGTCATAACTGTGGTAGTACTAACCATCTTGCTAGTTTTTGCAGGAAGAACAAAGACATTAATTCTTTACCTTCCAAGTCTGAAGTAAAGAAAGATAATGTTAGAACTAAACCACAGACTTTATGCAAACACTGTGGAAGCACTTGGCATTCTATTTATACTTGCAGAAATTATCATGCTATTTATCATAATTACTATGAACTGAAACCTAATCTGAAATGGGTTAGAGTTAATTCTGCAAGTGTAAACTCTGATAAAGTTAGCTTAAACTCTGATAATGAAAATTCCGCTGCTAAAGCTAACAGAATTAAGAAAGCCAAAGGATCCAAGCAAGTCTGGATCCTTAAAACTAATCCTCAGTAATTGTTTGTGATTGCAGGGCATCAGGGAAAGCATCCTAGTAGTGGACAGTGGATGTTCAGGACACATGACTGGAAATAAAGCCCTGCTATCAGAGTATGTGGAGAAGGCTGGCCCAAAAGTTTCCTATGGAGATGGCAACATAGGACATACTCTGGGATATGGCAATATTAATCTTGGAAGTGTCATCATCACAAATGTAGCTCTGGTTCCAGGACTCAAGCATGATCTGCTATCTGTGAGTCAAATCTGTGATAGAGGTTTTCATGTAGATTTTCAACCTGAATACTGTGAGGTTATCAGCAAAACCACAGGGAAAGTTGTTTTAGTTGGACAAAGGCGCAACAATATCTATGAAGCAAGCTTGTTGACAAACTCTGATGGAAAAACAATGTGCCTGTCAACAAGAATGTCCAATGAGGAGAGTTGGAAGTGGCATAAGAAATTTTCTCATTTGAATCTGAACAACATCAATGAGCTGATAAGAAAGGATCTTGTTAGAGGACTTCCAAAGTCTTTACTAAATGTCGATGGTCTATGTGATTCATGTCAAAAGGCCAAACAGAGGAAGACCTCTTTCAAGAGCAAGTCTGAATCTTCAATTGTTGATCCATATCATCTGTTACGTGTTGATCTTTTTGGACCAGTAAATGTATTGTCAATTGGAAGAAAGAAATATGCTCTAGTTATTGTTGATGAATATACCAGATACACTTGGGTGTATTTTCTAGCAAAGAAGGATGAAACTACATTAACACTGATGGAGCATGTAAAGCTACTGGACAAAGGATCAAAACACAAAGTCAAAATAATCAGAAGTGATAATGAAACTGAATTCAGAAATACAACAATGGAAGAATTCTGCAAGAACAGAGGAGTTAAGCAAGAATTTTCAGCACCTGGTACACCACGGCAAAATGGTGTAGTTGAGAGGAAGAACAGAACCTTGATAGAAGTTGCAAGAACTATGCTTGATGAAGCAAAATTGCCAACCTATTTCTGGGCAGAAGCAGTTCAAACTGCTTGTTTTACTCAAAATGCAACACTGATCAACAAGCATGGAAAAACACCATATGAGATGGTGAGGGAAAAGAAGCCAAACCTGAAATATTTTCATATTTTTGGGTGCAAATGCTTTGTACTAAAAACTCATCCTGAACAGTTGACTAAATTTGAGTTGAAAGCAGATGAAGGAATTTTTGTTGGCTATCCAGTATCAACCAAGGCATTCAGAGTTTACAATCTGAGAACAAGGGTGGTTATGGAATCTATTCATGTGTCATTTGATGACAGAAAAATCACTGGACTTGAAGATGTTGATGAACATGATGAATTGCATTTCGAAAATGAAGATCTAATCTCTGATGAAATAAACTCTGATAACACTAGTCCAACAAACTCTGTTGCTGCAAACTCTGAACCTCTACTGGTACACACAGAAGAAACAGTACAGTTTGAACAAAGAGGAGAACCAGTTGAGGGGGAGCATGATCATAATGATGACTCAAATTCTGATAGTGAGTCAACTGAAAATTCTGGATCAAACTCAAACTCTGATGACTCAAACTCTGAAAGTCCAAATTCTGACAGTTCAAACTCTGAGAGATCAAATTCAGGGGGAGCCTCAGAGAATGAAGAAAAGCATCAAGATAATCAGGAAAACATTGATCAAGGGGGAGGATCAACTATTGATAGAAGTCATTTACCTACATCTAGGAAATGGACAAAATCACATACACCTGATTTAATCATTGGAGATCCAGATGCAAAAGTTAGGACAAGAAGTGCTACAACAAATGAATCTCTATTCCATGCATTTCTGTCCAAATCTGAACCAAAGAAAGTGGAAGAATCTCTTCAAGATGCTGACTGGATAACAGCAATGCAGGAGGAGTTAAATGAATTTGAGAGAAATGAAGTATGGACCCTTGTACCTAGACCAAAGAATAGATCTGTTGTTGGTACTAGATGGGTTTTCAGAAACAAAACTGACAGTGATGGGGTTGTTACAAGAAACAAAGCCAGACTTGTGGCCAAAGGCTATTCACAGCAAGAAGGAATAGACTATGATGAAACTTTTGCTCCAGTTGCAAGATTGGAGGCAATAAGAATCTTTCTAACATATGCTTCTCACAAGAAATTCAAGGTTTTTCAGATGCATGTGAAGAGTGCTTTTCTGAATGGAAAACTTGAAGAAGATGTGTTTGTTGAACAACCACCAGGATTTGTAGATCCCAAGTATCCAGATTATGTCTACAGGCTTGACAAGGCACTCTATGGACTTAAACAGGCACCAAGAGCATGGTATGAAACTCTGGCTCAATTTCTTTTAGAAAGTGGGTTCCACAAAGGTACAATTGATAAAACCTTGTTCTATTTCAATCTTGGTAGTGATCTGTTATTAGTTCAAATATATGTTGATGACATAATCTTTGGATCTACTAATGATAAACTCTGTAAGAAGTTTGCCAAGCTCATGTAGTCTAGGTATCAAATGAGCATGATGGGAGAGCTTAGTTATTTTCTAGGGCTACAGGTGAAACAAACAGATGATGGAATTTCTATCAATCAAGCAAAATATACCAGAAATCTTCTAAAGAAATTTGGCATGCTTGACTGCTCATCTGTCATAACTCCTATGGTAACAGCAACAAAGTTGGATAGAGACACAGGCTCATCAGTGGATATGACAAACTATAGAGGAATGATTGGGTCACTTCTTTATCTAACAGCTAGCAGACCTGACATCATGTATGCAACATGTCTTTGTGCAAGATTTCAGGCAGATCCAAGAGAACCACATCTAACAGCTGTGAAGAGAATCTTCAAATATCTTAAGGGAACCATAACTTTAGGCTTGTGGTATCCAAGAGAATCAGACTTCCAGCTTCTTGGTTACTCTGATGCAGACTTTGCAGACTGCAAGATAGATAGAAAAAGTACTAGTGGAAGTTGTCAATTTCTTGGTGATAGAATTGTTTCTTGGTATAGCAAGAAACAAAAATCAATCTCTACATCTACAGCTGAAGCAGAGTATATTGCTGCTGGTAGCTGTTGTGCACAGATTCTGTGGATGAAGAATCAATTACTGGATTATGGATTGAGGTACAGTAAAATACCTATTTACTGTGATAATCAAAGTGCTATTGCTATGACAGGTAATCCAGTACAGCATTCAATGACCAAGCACATCAGCATAAGGTACCATTTTATAAGAGAACATGTAGAAGAAGGAAACATTGAGCTTCATTTTGTGTCTACAGAACAACAGCTTGTAGATATCTTCACCAAGCCATTGAGTGAAGCAGTATTTACAAGGCTGGTAAATGAACTAGGAATGGTCTCTAGTTTTGACTAGAGATATTGGTTAGACTCAAAACTCTACTTATGTATTGTGTTGCTCATATTCCTGTGGTATGTTAATCTCTGATATGCAAACTCTGCTCAATGAATGTTAAACTCTTGTAGCATGCTTTTAAGTCATACACTGTCAACTTTTGAATAAACTCTGAGAAACTCTGATAATGTTTCTTTCTGAACATAAACACCGATGAAGATACATGTATGAAATATTATTCTCAGTAATTAGTCATGAATCTTTCTAAGTTATCTGTGATCTAATCTTAAACTGTGCAGAAAGTTAACACAGCATGATACTGTTCTATATTTATAGCATCTCTTACTTTATTTATCCTAAACTCTGAGTCTGTAAATACTGTGTGCATTGCCTCTCATAAATAATTTCTGATGTTGATGAGCTCTAAACTCTGTTCGTTTCTGATGTTAAATTTGATTCTGTTATTAGAATAACCCCAAAGCTAAACTATATAGATTTTTAGAACTCCTTTGAGATCATGTTTGTAACTAGGACGATCCAGGAACTTACTGGTACATAGTAAGGGCTAAAATTCTCTAATTTTTGGTGACTAGTCGAAAGCTAGGAAGACCCAAGAACTTATCAAATTGATAAGGGCTAAAATTATAGGATTTTTGGTGACTAGTTTCAACCTCTGATTACTGGAGAAAGTAAAAAAAAAAATTGGGGGTTATAGGTTAATTATTACTGTATATAAACTATTTAATATAGAGTTTAGCATTCATCATATATTCAGTGTTTACCATGAGAGTTTGTGCATCCAGTGTTTACTGATTTATTTTATGGATTTTATGAAATACTAGATGCTCTAAATACTGATCTAGTAAACTCTGCTCTACACACACGTATATTCACAACTGTGCAGTGTTTGAAAGGATAACAGTAATTAAGATGGAGAATTGATAAACACTGATGGATTTTGTTGAGTACTCTAAGGTAATATTTTATTTTAGACAGAATATATACTTGGAGTACACAAAGAGTTTTTGACATTTGCATGTAATATTTGCCAGTTTTTTAATTGTGTCAGACAGTTAAAGCTTATTGGAAATAGGAGAGAGAACAACAGTAATAATAGGCATTATTACTGCACGTGTAAATAACTGTTCCACTGTTTATATGACACGTGTCCCACTCACACACTTAACAAGAAATTGGTTACGTATTTAATGTCTAAAACGATTGGGTTTTGTTTTTCAATTACAGATCTAATCAAAATCATTTCATTATTCACTTTTTCATCTTTACAACCACAAACACACAACATCACACACAATTTCTCTGTTACTTTCACTTAAACATTTTCACAAACACTTTTCCATATACTCTCTTCTGTCTTATACTGTTCTAATGGCAACCAAGAACTTTGTGGCTCAGGGATTAACTTTTGTTACCAACAATTATGCTGCAATTCTAGACATTGCTAAAGCTCCAGCATCATTTCATCTGATCCAAAACTTTTTAAGAGGCTCTGAGATTGGTAAGGCTCTTGTTCAACCAGAGACACTCTCAGCCACACAAGTATCAATCTTCTGGAAAAACTCTGTTTATGATGATGGTGGAGAGAATGGGACTCCATCAATTGTGTTTACCTATGAAGACCAAGAGTTTGTCATAACTCCTGCAACTGTTCGTGAGGTTTTGGACTTTGACACTCACACTTCATACTCTGTGGCTGTTGTGGGTCAGTTGAAAGAAATGTTACAACAAATACGGTTTTCTGGTTCATTGGATAAGATTGGGGATGTCAAACGGCCAGGGCTCAGGAAGGAGTGGAGCTTCTTCTTTGATTACTCGTGCATTTGGCAAGAAGGTCACCAACTGGGATGCAATTCCTGGTGAAAGTCTTCAAATCGGGTATTCTCTTCTTAATGGGAGTAACTTCGATTTTGGTCGTCTTGTACTTATGAATTTAGGTGAAAAACTTGCAGAGTCTAGTACAACTGTTTACTTCTCACGTTTTTGTCAGTCTTTATTCTCTGCTTGTTTACCAAATTTGACAATTGCTATTGAGGATGTTATCCAACCTTTCCAATGTCATAAGAGAATGTTCTCTGATCTGACAAATAAGGATGCTAACAAAGAGCAACTACCAGAGTTTATCTATCATCTTGCTCTCAGGAACTTCCTTAACCAACCACAAGAACAACAAGAACCACAAAATGAACCAATCATTGAACCTCCACAGTCACCACCTCAACCCACAAACACTGACCCATCTCTAACCATAAACACTGAGCCAATCACTACAACTACATCTCCACAACCACAATCTTCATCACACCCTCAACCTCAACCACAATCCAAACCTAAGAAGCCAAAGAAAAACAAGGCTATAAGGCCATCAAGAAAACAGAGGATGACTGAAGCTTCTAAGCCAAAGAAGTATAAGGAACGGGCAAACAAACCTAAATCTCCTTCTATACCTGATGATTCTGTTTCAGCAGAAGAAAGAGCAGAAGTGAATCCTCCAGCTAAGAGAAGGAGATTAATTCTTGATGAATCTGATGAAGATGTTAATTTTGAAGCTCCAGAGGTGATTTCCAAGGATATACCTACTGTTGAGACATATACTGAAGAAGAAGCTGTCAAAACACCTATCAATGTACAAATGGATGAGGACAACAGAGAAGGTTTTACTGCTATGGATGATTTTGTTGACACATTTTTACCATTCTCTGATCACATTAATGTTCCTCTTTCACCTATCATTGCAAATTCTGAAGAAACTGGTGCAGCTGATCAGCCAACTTTAGTACTTGATGAAACAGTGGCATCACACACTGAGTTATTCTCTGATGCTCACCAGGTTCTTGAACAAGGTGAAGAGGTTGAACAAGTTGAAGTTCCAAAATCTGTTGAGGCTAGAGACACAACTGCAGTGAATGTTACTGAAACTGCAGAGATTGTTGAAGAAAATATTGCAGTGCATACTGATCAAGTTGAAAATACAGCTGTTGATGTTGAAGATGAAGCAAGTGCAGAGTCAAACTCTTCTCAGAGTATACCGGTTCAAACTGATGCTAAGCACACACCTTTCTCTAAACCTTCAGATCAACATAACGTTGAAGCTGAGCACTTTGCCAAGAATTCAAGGGATTGGTATAAGTCAGACTGTATTTTTCCTGTTGAAAGAGCAGCTAAATTTGTTCATCAATCTGCCACGAAGATCTCAAATCCTGATATTATCTCAAGTCTGCAAGCAACCATTGTTCAAGTCAAAACTCTGAATGGAAGATTTGATGAGTCTCAAAAAGCTATTAATGAATTGAGAGCTGATGTTGTTGCTAGAGATATGACTATGCAGAGGGATAATCAGGCAAAGTTTAAGACCATTTCTAAAGCTCAAGAAACTTTGTTTCAAAGGCTGGGTCAAGTTGAACAAAATCAGAATATATTGTCTGGGAAAATTGATTCCATTGCTACCTCCTTGGAGCTGATCACTTCTATCTTGATTCCTGATGATGTCAAAAAGGGGGGGAGAGTTGCTAAAGAAAAATGCAAGCAATCTCAAACTCTGATCAGAAAGGATAATGTTGGAGATGGAGGAGCAAGTAATAAAGGAAAGGGCAAAACTGAAGAATTTCAAACTCTGAAAACTAGAAAGTCCTCTAAATCACAGTTTGTTGGGATAAACACTGATACTCAAGGTACTTCAAAGACCAAGAGTTTGCTATTATCTTCTAATCCACAGACTGATGAAGAATTGGCTGCTAAGTTGTTTATTGAAGAAAATGAGGAAGGAGTTACAATTGAGGACATTAAAGCTGAAGAAAAGAGTTTACAAGAAGAACATCTCAAGGCTTTAAAGTCTGGTAAGGTAAAGAAAGGAAAAGCTCCTAGGCCTGTTCTTAAAGGCATTGTGATCAAGGAAAGTGCTGATGTTAGTCAAAAATCACAGTTATCAAAGGACACAATGGCAGCAGAAGATAAACTTAAGCTGAAAGGCATTGAAGGAGAAAGTTCACAGAAGAAAGTTACAACCTCTGTTTCTACACAAGTTGTACAGAAGAAAGAAAACACAACCTCTGTTGCTACACAAGTTGTGTCTAGACCTTTATCTTCTCAGTTGCAATCAGTTTTTGGGAAAGGAACACTTCATGATCCAAATCTATTATCTGGAGTTTCTATGGATTTTTCTGATGGAAGAGCCTTGTCTGGTAAGGTTGGAAACAATAAGGGTGGTCTAGGCTCACACAAGGACAAAAGGCAATATATACTGGTCCTAGAGATCCTTCTTCACTGGCTGTTCCAGGTCGTGGTGTCACTCAAGAGAGTTTGGACAGACTGGAATCAGTACAGTTAGTTTATCAGAAGAGTTTAAAGAATGACTTTCTCTTGTACTTCATGGCTGATGGGACAGTATTTAGAATTGGTGAGAATGATATTGGCTTCAAATATTGGGAAGAATTAGAATATGTTCTATATCTTTTCAAGGTGAATAGTCAAAGGACTCAATCAGTTGTAAATGTGCTCAGAAAGAAAATGCTCCAGAATTTGGCAATCAGAGGGATGAAGTGCAATAGCAGATATGTTCCTAAGTACAGGGATTGGAATGGAAATCTTATTGAAATGAAGAAGGGTACTGCGAAATTAAAGACTGATTTGGGAATCACAGTACTTGACTTCAATTCACAGTCAGAAGAAGTCAAATTTATTAGACTAGGAAATGAGATGAGAAGAAACAAAATCTATGATCTTAGATCTGCTATCTATCAGACAGATGAGAGTGATCCTCAGCTAAGAGAGATTAAAGAAGCTATGGAGATTGAGCTTAAAAATGCAGAAAGAAGATTACTCATAGATTATCTCAGAACAATGCCAGATCTTGAAGAGATTAGAGATTAAAGTCTTTAAGAATTTTCTTGTTATTTGTAGACTTTTGTTAAGTCAAGTTTAAACTCTGCTTATTTTAATAAACACTGTGTTTGTATGAAATTGTTTTGACATCATCAATTATTGTTAACTTGTGCATTTTTACTAATGAACAAGTTGGGGGAGATTGTTAAATATAATTGATATGGTTAATATCAGTGTTTAAGTTTTGCAGGGAAAAACAGAGTTTAAACAGGAAGCAGTCAGAGTTTAGTTAAACTCTGACGGTTAGAAGCTGAACAGAGTTTGCTATACGCTGATTGTTGGAAGCTCGACAGAGTTTGTTAAACTCTGTCTAGAGATAGCGTCTACTAGTCAACGGTGACTGAAGATTTATTATGGAAGCAATATCTTTGAAGATTGGATAACTGTCAAAGAGATTGAGTTGACTAAGGAGACGAGTAGCAATCGTAATCGATATCAATTGTATAGCTAATTTATAGGAGTATCAATTATCGATTGTATAGCAGTTGTATACTTTATAAATACAGTTAGGTTAACCCTAGAAGGGTATCGATCGTGTAATATCATATTATTCATTGTAACCTAAGCAGCTCTCTGTGATAATTTACATCACTGAGAGAGAAGTTAATTTCAAACATTTTTTAAAGCTTTTAAAGAACTTATTGTTATTCTCTCATACTTAGTTGATTATAAGTGTGTATTCGGCCTAACAGTACACAAGATTGGAATGCGTAAACTTCGAGATTTATGATGATTTATATATAGTCATGCTAAAATGAGGGGGAGACACTTCAATTTAATATATGTACAACACATGTGCTCTTTTTCCTTCACTAGGGTTTATCCCACATGGTTTTTCCTAGTAAGGTTTTAACGAGGCATGGTGTTCGTACGAGTCATTCAAGGGGGAGTGTTATGTAATATTGAATGAATGATTTAGCTCTTCAAGTGCCTTTGTAACTCCAACCTAACTCTTCAACTCCAAACCTTTGGCTTTTCACTTTCATTGTAACTCATGTTTATGTAGGCTATATAAAGCCTTACATGTACCTTGTTTAAGGATGAATGATATAGAATTATCTCCCTTCTCTTTCTATTTAACTTTCTCTCTTGCTCTCTTACTCTCATTATATTATATTTATATATAACATTTTTTAATTAAAAAGAGCAAAGAATATGGAGGAAGGAGACAGAGGATCCCAACCTAAACTTAACCTCTACCTCTATAAATTTTATAAATTGATTGAAACTGTGATTTAAGAATTTACCATTTTAAGATCATAAATTTGATTTCACTGAAAATTACGGAAATAAGTGAATCATCGATAAATATGAATGTACAGTATTAGCAATTCTCCCAATCATGTGCACAAAAATTGGGCAGATATGGGATTATTTGTAGGGTGGGTGTCAACCCAAGTCCCACATCGATAAGATAAAAGAAGAATTTTCTTGAATATAAGCAGCCAAAAACAACTCCATTAGTATGAGGCCTTTTGGGAGGAGCCCAAAAACAAATCCGTACGGGCATGACCATAGCCCAGAGCGGACAATATCATACTAATGTGGAGTTAATGGGTATTGCGCGCCCCAACAAGTGGTATCAGAGCCGATGTGTGTGGTGTGGGAGGCTCTCCAGAATCGCGGTTGGAGATCTTGGACGGCTTGTGTTGAAAGTCTTTCTGACACTGAGGTGGTCGGGCGGCGTGTCCCGCAAGATGAGGAGCCCAACAAAAATAGCGACGGTATAAGGGTCACAAAATTGGTGGTTCTTGGATTGAGGGGAGATTGTAGAGTGGGTGTCAACCCAAGTCCCACATCGATAAGATAAAAGAAGAATTATCTTGAATATATGCATCCAAAAACAATTCCATTAGTATGAGGCCTTTTGGGAGGAGCCAAAAAATACAAATCCATACGGGCGTGACCATAGCTCAGAACGAACAATTTCATACTAATGTGAAGTTAATGGGTGTTTGGCAATCTAACATTATTCAAAAAAAAGTTAACTGTGCACAGATATGGGATTATTCAAAAAAGTTTACTGCACGTTGGAGAGTGTTGATTGTTGAATGTACAAAACACTACCACCCGTTTATGTTTGCGTGGATTGTCCTTGGAATGTACCTTTGTTTTTTGTCCTTGGTTTGGTTTGGTCGACAAAAGATATTTGAAGGTTGCACTCTTCACCTTGCTTAAAGGACACTTGTTTGTTACAGGGGGCCTCGTTCATTTCACCACTCTTAAGAAAAATGAATTAGTGGTTTACAACGCTGCTTCCATTTCTTCGTAGTAGGTCCATCCTGTTTTATATTCTTTCAAACCCGTATCGATATATTGATACTTCTGGCTGCCTTTCCTGTTTTGATTTTTTACACTATTCATTTTAAACGATTGATTACTAATTTACGTATAATTTATAAGATAAAATATAATCATGAGTGATTTTGTTGGATTCGTATTTATGAGTACTTTATTACAGTAAAATTTTTATATTTAGTACTAATATAAAATTCAAAATATTAATAATTAAAAGTGTGCGTTGATAAACGTATTTTTTCAAACAGGAAATATATTATGAGACGGAGGGAGTACCATTTAATATAACCTATGAAGTATGAACACGATGTATGTGATGGATAATTTGATACGCAGCTCACTAAGCACTTGATACGAAAGCTGCCATTTAACTTGTCGCACTACACTTTCCCATTCTCATTTCATTAAAATAAAGGTCATTAAATCTTTGTCCCAAATAAAATACTAATAATAAAACTCTTAAAAACATAAAAATAAGAAAAATTTTACGGGTAAAAAATTGTTTTCCACAATATTTTCCAAATGTCACGTTTTGATTTGTTGTACCAAAATTAAATAAAGGTAGGCTTTTCTGAAATGAAGGTAAGCACTTCTACATTAATCACACTATCGATTAAAAAATATACAATTTGTAGCTTTAATATTATTCTAAAAATAAGAAAAATAGAAAATAGTATTACAGTTAAACCTCGATTAAGTAATATCCGATAAAGTAATAACCTCGCTTAAGTAATAATTTTCATCGGTCCCAACTTGGGCCAATGTTGTAAAGTAATATTCTCGCTAAAAGTATAAGATAATAAAAAATTCGAAAGTCATTAAGGGCCCAAGTAATATGTAAAGTAATAATTCCATAATTATATATATATATATATATATAATGTATATGATTACAAAATTTAATTCTTATTAAAATATGAATCTATTGTAGCTTGTTTCTTCTTTCCACCAAAGCCAAAATTAATCTCGTCCTTGACTTTATGTAAAGCAAAAATAACTCCTGGTATGTTTTGCTCGTGTTGTAACAAGTAATTGTTCAAAGTGGTGAGTGCTTGAAATGCTTCCTTTGATGACACGCTTGGGATGACATTGCTATCGTCGGGTTCAGGATCAGTCCCTTCATCAGTGCTCATTACCGACTCAATGATTTCTTCATCCGTAGGTGATTCCATAACCGCATCATTCTCGTTTGGATAGTTTAAGAGATGCTCGACATCCATCACATTCCTATATCGTAAATTAGAGATAACTTCATTTAATCCTTCGACACCTTCATTTATTTCTCCAAGTTCTTGTTCATCATTTTCTTCTGAACGAATCTTGCAATGCCGAAAACAATTTGCAATTGTGGTTGTTTTCACATCAATATTCCAAGCCATGTTAGCAAAACTAATAGCATTCAAGATATTAACTTTTTCAGGATTTGTTGCATTAACTTCAAGACTTTGCAACATGCTAGAATATAGACGACGCCGATAGTGAACTTTAAATGCTCGAATAATTCCAGCATCGCATGGTTGAATCTTAGATGTTGTGTTAGGAGGTAGAAAGAACAACTCTGTATTTCTCAAGCCTTCAACTATTTTTGGATGAGCAGGACAATTGTCAACAATCAAAAGTACCTTCCTGCCATTCATTTTACTATCAAACCAAGTAACAAATTCTTGAAAAAGCAAGCCAGTCATCCAAGCCTTCTTGTTAAAACGATACACACAATTAAGATTGTTTATATTCACATTTTTAAAGCACCTAGGATTGGCGTACTTACCAATGATCCAAAGTGGAACTTTGTCAGACCCATCACCGTTGCAACACACAACTACAGTGATTCTCTCTTTATCTTTTTTGCGGCCCTCTAGCTGTTTGGTAGCTAGTGAATGGTCAGCTTCAAGTCGATAGAATAATCCCGTTTCATCCATGTTATAAATATCTTTCAACTGAAATTGATCCAATTTTGATCGGATGCCTGGCAATGCATTTTCAATGTTCTCCATCATCACTGAACCACTTTCACCAAAACGCCGATAAGATTTGATTCCATATCTTGCCTTGAAACGTTCTAACCATCCACTGGAAAAGCTAAAATCGGAATTACTTTCCCCATACATTTTCTTCATTAGCTCCTTTCCTTTTTCTTGAATGATTTCTCCAGACATATTAACTTTATCTTGCCTTTGAAGAAACCACTCAAACAAAACTTTCTCTAACTCTGGATATTTTGCTGATTTGTGTTTTTTGACATCACTTTGTTTCCTCTCGTCGGACAAGTATTCCGAGGCTCTCTTGAGTGTGTTTGATATAGTTGATTGACTGATATCTAAGTCATATTTTTTATGTACCCATGCTTGTAAATCTTTCTGGCTTACACCTGGATTCTCCTTTTTATATTCACAAATAGCACTCCTTATCTTATCTGTGATTGCTGATTTTTTCACTCCTTTTAGATGATGCGAAGACATTGGTGTATACTGTAAAACAAAGTTGATATTGTATGTGTCTGTAGTGTACCATTCTATCATTTTATATAGTTAATCACAAAGTCTTATCATTAATATTATGGTGTCTCTTCATGTATTTTTATTTAAGAATTACAATAAATATTAGATGGTTGAGTTTCAATACAACGTACACAACACATGTTACCTTTATGTACTGATCTGGTGCAATTTTAATATGCATGCATCTAGTTTTTGGATATAAGTAATCATAATAAAAGTAATTTTAGATCAAATACATTGCATGTGATTAATTCTAGTTTTTATACGTACATTATATATTATACTGTACCACGTAAACATAAAAATTCGGTAAAGTAATAAAATATTACTTTATCGATAAAGTAATAAAATATTATTATATCGATAAAGTAATAAATTCGGTAAAGTAATATTTTTTCCCGGTCCCAAAATATTATGCTATATACACTTGTACATTTATTCCTTAAAATTAAGTTACAGAAATTATTTATGGCAGACGGTTGTATAATGGTTTTGGTTCATGCCTACAGTTTACGTAATTTTAGTTCGAATCCTTGATGATGTCGAAATGTATTTATGGATTCAATTCCAATCACCAAAATGGGAAAGCGAATCATTAAAATTTTAAAGAGGACAAGGATGAGAAACTTTTCATACCTCGTCTTCAGGCCTCTATTTGTACATATTTTTCCTAAATCATGTACCTTAGGAATTATTGTTTGAACTCTTTTCTTTTCTTTTCTTTGAACTCTTGTTTTCCGAAATTTTTCTTTTGTTTTCTTTGAACTCTTGTTTGTCTATATATTACTGAGAATTATTCATTTTTTAACTTTTATCGCCACGGTGATAAGATCACAATGATAGATCACTCCACAATCGATTCTCCAAAACTGCTCCTTAAAGCAACCAAGAAAGGTTCTAGAATCATTTCTTAGACCAAGCTTGAACAGATTCTCCAACTCCACTTCCTTATTTCCCGACTATTGCACACAAACATCGAAGTTATGATAAAAAGTCAAATCTGTTTGTTGGTGCTCACCTTTAATTCTTTTAAATAGCATCAAGAGCATCCAAATTCTCCAATTGAAAGTTCAGAACATTCTTTGAACCCGTATTGATATATTGATACATTCTTCGTTTCGATTTAATAATACTATAACTTAATTTTTAAACGTATTTTAATATATAAATAAAACATAATTTCATAATTTTTTGAATAAAAATTTATATATTAAAATTTAATTTAGAAAAAATTATAAAATAATTTGTAAATTATATTTTATTAACTCCTTAAAATGTGTGCAAAAAGTAATGTAAATAATAAAATGAGAAAAAGGCAATTTGGCTGGCTATCTTTTTTGCTTTTGGCACTTGGATGGCTGAAAATATTTTTTGACATTTTGTCTGGCTATAATAAAATTTTTAAGCACTTGAGGGGATGTCGTCAAGCATCGTTAGGATTTAACCCCAAAATGCAGAAACCGGCCAAGATTTTCCGGCGAGCTTCTTCGATTTTTCCGGCGAACCTAAATCCAACACCAAACTACGAGTTCTATATATCAAAACGAAGCTTATGACTTCCACAATCTATTCCAAGCATCAATAACAACAACCAATTAACCAAGAACCCAGAAATTCGAAATCAAAGTTCACCCCACCAAAACTCGTTTTTCATATTTAGTACACGAAAAATCAATTAAAAATCATCATAAAATTCCTGAGATCATAAACAATGTATAGACACTAACCACATAAACAAAAAATCATCATAAAAGCAACACCAAATTCAAGAAATTTGAATTAATATCCGAAAATTATGAAATCACGAACAAAGCATATTCGAATATATACACACACATAAACATGTAGTACAGATCATGAGATTCGATTTGATTACTCATATGAAGGATTTGAATTTCAGAATCACCTTCAAAAGGCTGTTTGATCTTCAAGAATGCTCAAGAACAAACTTGCTGAAAAGTCACATTTACCCCTGACGTTTAACGGCGTTACTAGCGTTTTGACGGAAGCCCCTCAAGTGCTTAAAAATTTTATTATAGCCAGACAAAATGTCAAAAAATATTCTCAGCCATCCAAGTGCCAAAAACAGAAAAGATAACCAACCAAATTGTCTTTTTCTCTAATAAAATTGAGAAAGAACTGTAGGAGTATTTATTAATATGATCTGTGAATACGATGTATGTGATGGATAATTTGATACGCAGCTCACTATGTACACTATTGATACGAAAGCTGCCCTTTAACTTATTCTAGTGTACTCCACCTTCCCATTCTCTTTTCAAATCTTGTCCCAAATAAAATAATAATAATAAAACTCTTCAAAAATATTAAAAAAAAAAAAGAAAGAAAATAAATTAATATTTCTTCCATCCCTATTTATTTGAGTTACTTTTCTTTTTTGGATGTTCCATAAAAAATGAACGTACTATTTTTAGTACTAATTTAAGTTTATTATAGTCACACATTCATGTGGCTATAAATAAACAATAATAAAAAAGTCAATTTTAACTTTCTTCAACAATGTGTAATATTGATCGGCTCACATGGGACACATGAATGGGACGAAGGAAATATTAACAAAATCACAATGTTGATATACAATTTCATGTACCATATAGTACATTGATTTCCTAAAAATAAGTTTCAGCAAAAATGCAAAAAAAAAAAAAAACTACATACATAATTTTTCCTGAATCAAGTACCTTGCTTGTGCATTTCTGTTTCCAAAATTTCTCATTTATTTTCCTAAACTTCTCATTTCATTTCTTTGAACTCTTGTTTGTGCATATATTTATAAGAATTATTCATCCTCTGCCATTTTTACTAGTAATAAATGTGACATAAATATAATTTTGTTCTACACAAATAAGTTATCAGCCGGCATTAACATTTTTGGACCTTCTTTTTCTTTGTAAAATGGGAAAATTAATTCAAAGGTCCCTGAACTATATGATTTTTATTGTCCAGGTCCCTGAACTATTTTTATAAATATTCCGATCCCTGAACTTTTAAAAATTTCCAAAGCGCATACTTCCGTCTAATATTGACTAACAGACATTAGTCAAATCCGATGTGGCCAATAAAAAATTAAAAAAAAATAAATAAAAAGCTGAGCTGTGTGTTCTTATGTGGCAACAACAGAGGTTGCTTCTCACGTGCATATTGTACTCAGTTAAGGTTGAAATTCAATGATAACAAAAATGTTTCTTTGATTACTACCGTAAACAACAACATAAAATTGATTTTTTTTTTTGACAATTCATAAAATTGAACTTGAGGTAGCCAACATAATATTAAAATTGAAATTAACGTTGAATTCAAAGTTAACATTGAACATCCAAAATATAGCAATATTTAACATCCAAAAGCTAACTTAAGATACATCAGATAATAGGTTTTCTTCAAGGTTGGCTAGAACTTGTTTTGGCCTTTTTTCTTGGTGATAACTTAGAGATCTTGGCAACTGGCGGTGAAGTTGAAACATTGATTATTTCTCTTGTGGTTGAGAAATAAACGTGACCATCCTTCAATCTATAAACACCCACACCCGGTGGAGGAAGTGGAGGTGGTGGTGGGAGCACTTGAACATTCTTTGCCTTTGGTGGTCTTCCTCTCTTCCTCTTTGGTTGTTCACCTTCATTTGTAGGTTGTTCCTCAGCATTTTCTGCTTTCTTTTTTTTGACTTGATGCCTTCTTCTTCCTCTGTAGTTTTAACCAACAACATACATGTATTAGGTTGCAGCTTTCAAAAAATAACTTACATTGGATTTCAAAATAGAACTTACATTGGCTTCAGATTGTGCCTTTGCTGCCTCAGCTTGGGCTTTTTTTTGCCTCAGCTGCTTGCCTCTGTCTCTCCACACATTCTTCCTTAGGTGTCTTACAGGTTGACTTGTTGTGACCATACATCAAACATAAACTGCACCTCATTCTCACTCCTTTTTTTCCCAACTTCACACCTGCACCTGGCTCACCTTGTTCCCTATTTCTGTTCTTCTTAGGCCTTCCAGGCATTCTCCTTGCTTTTGGTAGGAGAATGTCAGGAAATCCAGTTTGCGGCCAAAACAAACTCCCTTTCATAGGTTTAAGCATATTTTCATATGCTTTCAAGTACACTTCTTTAGTATAGCAAGGATGTACCTTATCCTCTGGATTCAAATTCATACTAAACAAAGATTGACATCCATGACTACAAGGAATTCCTGATAATTCCCATCTTCTACAAGAACAGGTTTTCCTTGCCATGTTAACAACCCATTGTCCACCATTAATATCTCTTACCTCACACTCATCAGCACCAGCACCAGTCCAAGTTGACTTGCAGAATTTAGTGGCCTCAATTGAGAAATTCAATTTTTTAATAATTTGAGGGAAAATTCTACTTTCAACATTCATGATTAAATCCCTTTTTATATGTAATCTGTCCATAACCTTTAATCTGATCTCATCCAATAACTCCAAAATTGGCTTATATCTAGCTTCAACTATCCAACTATTGAAGCATTCTGAGAGATTATTATCAACCATGTCACAAGCAGTCATTGTGTCAAAAAAGGCCCTACTCCAATACCTAGGTTCAGTCTTCACAAGATCAGTGTAAGCAAAGGGAGAGATACCTTTAATTTCCTCCATGGTTATATTGAACTCCTCCACAGTGGTGGCTTTTGCAGCTCGCCAAAACATATTTTTCAAGACATTCCCTGGATGGTTCTTCTTCCAATTGGCATGTATATGCCTTGCACAGCACCTGTGTTCAGCTCTGGGAAGTATGTTGTCAATGGCATTTTTTAAACCCTGCATATAATGTGTAGCCAAGACCATTAACAATATAAGAGCATTATGTAAAAAACAGGGCATAAATATAAGAATTTAAATTTGTTACCTTCTGTTGATCAGTCATTAATGTGTAGCCAAGACCATTATCTAAGTTCAGATCATCTTTTAGTATTGTTATGAACCATTCCTAGCTCTGTGTAGACTCAACATCAACTATGGCCCAAGCAATAGGGAACATCTGATTGTTCCCATCTCTACCAATGGCAGCCAGCAGCTCACCCTTGACATAACTTTTTAAAAAACAACCATATAAACCAATAAATTTTCTACAACCATTCCTAAATCCCTCTTTGACAGCAGCATAACAAAAGTAAATTCTACTAAAAGTGCCTAAAGTTTCAGGGTCTAGCTGATCAACACATATTTTGACTGTACTCCCTGGATTTGAACTCCTCTGAAAAACAACACCTAGAGGGGGGGTGAATAGGTGTTTATGGTTATTAATGTGAATTTATGAACTATTTTAAAAATTACTGAAAACAGCTTGCTGTTTGTAATAACACAGTTCACAAACAGCACGCTGTTTGTATCTAAAATGCAATGCAGAATGAATATAAACAGTAAGTAAAAGAGACACCCAATCTTTTAGCCAGGTTCGACCCCTAATCCCCTATGGTCTACGTCCTGGTCCCTTACCAAACTTGGTAAGAGAATATATTATTGATCAACTATAATCCAATTACAAGATACAACAATATATCTCCCTTAACCCTTGTTGCTTACAAACGGCTTGCTGTTTACCTGTGCTGAACCAACCCTCTAAGTACTACTTCCCAAGTATACTTCTCTAGTATAGTTCGACTCACCCTAAAACCTGAAGCCAATCTTGTACAGCAACAAAACAATACACTTTGAACAATACAAATGTTTTGAAAGAATACAACTCAACCTATAAATCCTCAATATGATGAATATGCGTGTATGAAGAGATTTGAAGGTTTGGAAGGGTTTAGCAATGTAAGCTCAGAAGTTGTTTGAGTATATCTCGTTTTATGCACGTTGTATTCAGTACCAAGAACTGGTAATACTCAGTTCTTATATAGGTGAACAAGAAAGGTTTGAATTTGCTTGATAAAAATTTCCAACGGTATGAATTTAATCCGTTAGAGAGAAGCAATGCTTTTGAGCTTGAAGAAATACTTTGATAATCTGCAAAGCTGAAAACTGGAGCGTGTATGGAGAGGAATATGCAGGGAACAAGGTTATGATGAGTCCCATGTGACATATTTTGAGTGGAGATAAGGTGGTGTATTAAATAAGGTAAAGTAACCTTATTTAACTAAAAAGAATATTTGCTTGTCTCCAAAAGCTTGAGAGGTGGGAATGTTCATCATATATTCTGAGGACCTTTACAAATAATCTATATATTATTTCTCTTGATGTCCTTTGAATTTCCCGAATTGATCTTTAATTTCTGCAGACACAATCAGCTTGCTGATTGTACAATTGGCATGCTGTTTGTGACAATTGGCTTGCTGTTTGAGATATACTGATTATGAAATCAGTAAGCTGTTTTGTCCTGTAAAAACAAGTTAGAGCACACACAAATGGCATGCTGTTTTATCCTGCAAAACCAAAGTTAGAACTAACACAATGGCATGCTGTTTTATATCTGTAAGCGCCAAATAGCTTACTGTTTGTCATCATCAAAACTTAGGAGTTTCAATCTCCCCCTTTTTGATGATTACAAATCTTTTTAGGAGAATTTCGAAACTCCCCCTAAATTCCTGCATCTCAGCATTAGATATAAAACAATAATTATAGAGCATTGATATAGCACATTCAGGATAAACTTAAACTTAGCAATATATGCCACATAACCATTTCAACAGAAATCAAATCAAGTTCAACAGGAATAAACAGGAATAAAATTCAAGTACCACAACATACCACAACAAACATAGCAAGTTCAGGCAAGTTCAAATAAACCGAGTTCAAACATAAAACAATAAACATTGAATTCTCCCCCTTAATTCATCAAAAAACTAAGGATCACTGGTTTGAGCATTTGACTTGGTGGCCTTTGTATCTGTGTCATCTCCAGGAGCATCCTTTGCAGCAGCTTTGGCTAAGTTGTCCAACCCTTGACCATGTTCAATTTCTGAGTGAGCAGTAGATGTGTTCCCAATTGTCTTGAGCATTAATTCCTTCATTGTGGTGACTTGAGAGATAAGATCCTTCATAGCACCCTTGATGGCTTGGAATTCAGCCTTGAGGTCCTGTACATCATTTCTGATTGCTTGAGTATCATTTCGAAGAGAAATGATCTCACTAGTCATGATTGTCACATCAGCTTGTAGAGATTGAGTCACCAAGTTCTGAGTTGCAGTTTGAGGAGCAGTAGAGGTAGTAGGATCATCATGTGGAGGGTCATCCTGAGGAACCACAATTCTAGACAACACACCATCTTCAATTTGCAGATTGTTCAAAGATAAAAACTTTTGGTCCATGCAATCCTTAACAACAACCTTAGTCATACCCTTGACATTGACATTGAACAGCTTAAATACTTTGGACAGCCAAGAAGCATAAGGCAGCCCACTAACAGATTTCTCAACTGTAGCTTGCATCTTTTTCAAAATAAAAGAGGACAAATCAAAGGACCTTCCAGTTAAAATCATAGCCACAATCACCACATCTTGGCAAGTAAAATTTGATTTGTTTCCCACTCGAGGACAGATATGAGACCTAGCTATCTTAAAAACCAGGTGAGCTAAAGGAGTTACTATGGTGGTAGGAGGAGGGTTTGTATCTAAGAGCTTGACATTACCCATTATGACTTGTAACTGATCCTCAACACTAAAATTAGGAAGGGACACATATCCTTGAGCAGTATACACATCAGTAGAACTATCCATTTCAATTTTAAGGAGCGAACTTAGGATTGGAGGATTCAATTGAATCTTCGTACCTCTAACCGTGGATATAGCATTCCCAAACTTATCAGTTTGCAAATTAGCATAATACTCTCTTACTAAATCAGGATAAAAGTAATTTGGCATATCAGATACGAACGACTCTAAACCAATATCTTGAAATAGTTTCATTACACCACACTCATCGAAGAGAGGAGTAATCTTACTTGATAAAGGCTGACCGTTGATGATTCCTCGATTCTCCAAATCCAGGTCCTTGTACCGGTCTTCACACGCAGGAGAAACAAACACTGGCGACATTGTCATTTTTAGCTTCTTCGATTCTGGAGTTGGAGTGATTTCATCACCACTTTCTAGCATAATCGTTTCCTCTTTCTTTGAAACAGATGGAGACAGTTCCCTACGAGCCCTAGTCTTACGAACCATGGTAGGAGATGGATAAACCCTAATTTTTGCTTAATCGCCGCTGAGAAAACCCTAATCGCCGCTTAGAAAGAGAGAGCGTGTTTGAGTTGAAGTGGACCGGCTAAAACCGTGTCTCTCTAGTTTTGATTTATTTTAGGGGAGAATTTAGGTTTAATTAATAAAGCTAAATTCTACTTAAATAAATAATTGATAAGCACATTACTATTGTTAAAACAGGCAAATTTCTCAATTTTAATTTTAACCATGATTTCTTAAATTATGAGTTTAAATAAGCATATATCTAAATTTTAGCAATTTTCTAAGCACATAGTCATTTAGCATGTTATAGCAATAATCAGAATATTTTCATGGCTATTTTCACAAGTAGAAAAACAGAAGAGACAAACAGCATGCTGTTTGTAACTAGAGTTAGGACAAATGGTAAGCTGACCTGTTCAGTATTTGTCAATCAGCACGCTGTTTACATAGAGCACATACCAAGTTGCATTCGAATGACTGAGAATCTTTCTTCAGCAAGGGGCTTTGTGAAAATATCAGCTAGTTGATATTCAGTTGGAACAAAGACCAACTCTATCTTGCCCTTAGCAACATTGTCTCTCAAGAAATGGTGTCGAACATCAATATGCTTCGTTCTTGAGTGATTCACAGGATTCTTAGAAATGCTAATGGTGCTAGTGTTGTCACAGTTGATTGGAACTTTTCTACACTTGATATCAAAGTCCCTTAGAGTTTGAATCATCCATAGAAGTTGAGAACAACAGCTTCCAGCTGCTAGGTACTCCCCTTCTGCAGTGGATAAAGCAACCGAAGTTTGTTTCTTGCATTGCCAAGAAACTAGGCTTTGTCCAAGGAATGTACAAACACCACTAGTACTTTTTCTATCAATTAAGCAACCTGCATAATCTGCATCACTATACCCAACAAGATCAAAAGTATTTGTGATAGGATAAAACAAACCAAGAGAAATGGTACCACTTAAATATCGAAATATTCTTTTAATGGCATTTAAGTGAGATTCTTTGGGGTTTGATTGAAACCTTGCACAAACACATACACTATACATTATGTCAGGTCTAGAAGCAGTTAAATACAGTAGGCTTCCAATCATACCTCGATATCTTTTAATATCAACAGTCTTACCATTTTCATCTACAATCAGCTTGCTGTTTTGCACCATGGGAGTTGATTTTGGTTTTACATCTTCAAAACCGAATCTCTTCAATAGACTTTGTGTATATTTGGATTGGTGCACAAAAATTCCATCTTTGGATTGCTTGATTTGAAGACCCAAGAAGTAATTGAGTTCGCCCATCATGCTCATTTCGAACTCACTATGCATACACTTGGAAAACCACTTACACATAGATTCATTAGTAGCACCAAAAATAATATCATCCACATATATTTGTACAATCAAAATATCTTTACCATTTTGCATAATAAATAATGTGGGATCAATTTTACCTCGAATGAATCCATTTTGGATTAGATACTTACTAAGTCTTTTGTACCAAGCTCTAGGGGCTTGCTTTAAACCATAAAAGGGCTTCTTTAGCTTGAAAGCATAGTTTGGATATTGTTCATTTTCGAATCCGGGAGGTTGTTTAACAAAGACTTCCTCTTCTAGCACACCATTTAGGAATGCACTCTTTACATCCATTTGATATAGCTTGATTTTCTTGAAACATGCATACGCCAGAAGCATCCTTATTGATTCCAAACGAGTAACAGGAGCATAGGTTTGATCAAAATCAATGCCTTCTTGTTGGTTGTAGCCTTGAGCTACAAGTCTTGCTTTATTTCGAGTAATGGTGCCAAATTCATCAACTTTGTTTTTGAACACCCATTTTGTTCCTATAAGTGAAGCATCTTCTGGTGGCTTGACAAGTTCCCAAACATTACATCTTTCAAACTGATTTAATTCTTCTTGCATGGCCATGATCCAATTCTCATCTTTTAATGCATCATCTATATTTTTAGGTTCTTCTTGAGCTAGGAAGGCTGCATGAGCACAATAATTTGCCTTCCCTCTTCTTGTAGTAATTCCATCAGTAATATCACCAATGACTAACTCAGGTGGATGATTTTTAACCGTTCTTGTTGCCCTTGGTAAAGAATGTTGAGCTATTTCTTCATGAGTTGTCTTTCTCATCTTTGATGGTGGTGACTGTTCTTCTCCATCATATAGAGGCAATTTTGCAGTAGCTCTTGATCCTCTAGGACCTTCCAAAGTCATCTTTGCTATTTTTGTAATTGAATATTCCACTTCAGCTTGCTGTTTTGAGCTTTCAGCTTGCTGAATGTCGGTGTCTGCATCCTCTTTGGCTTGCTGACTTTCAGTGTCACTTTCATCTTCATCTTGCTGATTTGAACTACCATTTTACTGATTTTCACTTCCAGCTTGCTGATTTGCACTTCCAGCTTGCTGATTTGTACTTCCAGCTTGCTGATTGTCAGTGACTTGAGGTTGCACATTTTCTTCTTCACCTGCAAATCCTTCCTCAACTCTTGGTAGATCATTGTTAGGTTCTTGAAAGGTAACATCAATAGATTCTTCAACAATATGTTTATTTAAATTATAGACTCTATAAGCCCTACTTGTTAAAGAATAACCAAGAAATATAGCTTCGAAGGATTTTGCATCGAATTTACCATCTTTACCAATTGTCTTGAGCACAAAACACTTAGAGCCAAAAATCTTGAAGTAACTGATATTTGGCTTCTTGTTTCTCAACAGTTGATAGGGAGTTTTGTCCAATAATGGCCTGATTATGATTCGATTCAACAAATAGCATGCTGTATTCACAGCTTCGCCCCAAAAACTTTTAGGTAGCTTGCTTTCTTGCAGTAGAGTCCTTGCTGTTTCTTGAAGTGACCTATTCTTTCTTTCCACCACTCCATTTTGTTGAGGAGTCCTTGGAGCAGAAAATTCATGAGAGATTCCCTTTTGTTCACAATATGTGATAAATTTGTCATTGACAAATTCACCTCCTCTATCACTTCTTATACCTACAAGTCTTGTATCATGCTTGTTCTCAAGTAGTTTAATCAGTTTCTCAAATTCATCAAAAGCACAATCTTTAGTACTAAGGAACAATACCCAAGTAAATCTAGAATAATCATCTACAATTACAAAACCATATTGTTTACCTCCAATACTTTTATAAGATTCTGGACCAAATAAATCTAAGTGCAGAAGCTCTAAGGGTTTAGAAGTAGATACCATTTTCTTAGCTTTGTGAGTACTTCGAATTTGTTTACCCAATTGGCATGCTGAACATACTTCGACCTTAGTATATTTCAGTTTTGGATTTATCAAGTCCATGTGTGCATGTCCCAACCTCCTATGCCATATATATGGATCATTGTCGATTGCAGCCAAACAGCATGCTGATTCCTGCATTTCGAAATCTAATACATATATATTTCCTTCCCTTCTAGCAACTAGTGGGATTTTGTTAGCACCAATAGTAATAATAGTTTTATCTATGCCAAATTGAACAAAATGTCCATCATCAAATAATTGAGTGACACTAAGTAAATTATATGAAAGACCCTTGACATATTGAACTTTATCAATCGAAATATTACTATTGCCAATCGAACCAATACCAAGGATTCGAAGAGTTTTATTGTTGCCAATTGTAACCCTTCCTCCTTTCTTCATGTTGAGACTTATGAACTGAGACTTGTCTCCACACATATGTCTAGTGCAACCGCTATCCAAGATCCATTGTTTCGACTTTATTTTGGCGGCAAGACATATCTACAAAACAAACAAACACAAACTTAATGTTTTGGTACCCATATAGGTTTGGGTCCAAACTGGTTAGTAGCAAGAATATATAACACATTTAATTCAGCTTTCTTGATCCATTTTTGGATCACTTTTGGTGACTGTTGGCGTGCTGTTTGTCTTCTGTCAGGAGCAGTTTGGTATGCTGTTTGTCGCCTGGCTGGTCCATTCTGGTAAGCTGTTTTCCCTTTACCATTGATTTTAACCACACAATGAATTTCCAGATGGCCTTTTCCACCACATTTGTTGCATGTTTTCCAAGGCATGGCATAATCATAAGGTATGCCATTTTTACCATCATATTTGAGGACTCCAAGCTTCTTGTGTATGTCCATGCCAACTCCTTCTCTGACTACAGGAACTTTTGCCTTCTTCATCATTGTCTTTAAGGTGTCTTCTCCAAGTACAAAAGTTTCCATTCCTTTCTGGAGGTCCTTGACCTCTTTTTCCAGAAGGGAAATCAAATCAGCTTGCTGATTGATAAGTTCAGCTTGCTGTTTTCGCTTTTCCACAGATTTTGAGGATTCGGCTTGGTTTGACTCTGTGTTCTTGAATGCTTGTATGCATTCATTCCTTTCTTCAATCTCTGACTTCAATCTTCTAAGTTCTTTCATAAGAACCTCATTTCTTTGTAGAATCACTTTGTTGACTCCTTCGAATTGAACAAATTTCTCCTTTAAATCAGTAATAAGATCATTGTGATTTGTTTCTGGATTCTTTTCATCCATTAAATCAGCAATCATTTTCTTCAACTGATTGTTGTTCTTTTCCAGCTTGCTATTCTTATGTTTTAGTTCCATAAACTCAATTATGGATACATGATTTGGTACCTGCACGGTGAGTTCTTCTAGCATATTATGAGATGAATTTAAATCAGAATATATTGAATTTACCTCACTTGCATCATCTTCTGAATTCGAATAATCACTATCCACACAATCTTCTTTTATGGATCCTAGTGAACTTTCTTCATCATGTAGACCTACAAGTGCCAAATTCACCATGTCCTCGCTTGCGTCATCACTGGAGTCTGAATCATCATCACTCCAAGTCAGTAGAGCCTTTGCTTTTCTCTTGTCCTTGAAAGCAGCTTGCTGTTTGGACTTTAGCTTAAAACAGTCCTTCTTAAAATGGCCTGGCTTGCCACATTCGAAACAAGTTTGTTCCTTGGCCTTCCTTTTGGAGTATTCACCTCTTTCCTTTTTCATTCTATTTTTCTTTTCAATCAGCCTCTTGATCTTTTGTGAGATGAGTGCCATTTCTTCGTCAGATTCTTCATCAGATTCAAACAGCTTGCTGTTTGCAGACTCTGGCTTGCTGTTTGTAGAGTGAAGAGCCAAATTCCTCATTTTGGCTATGGGGACCCGAACATCTTCAGCCTGACCTTTGCTTATCTTGCTTTCAAATTGTTCTAGCTCTGCAAACACGGCTAGGTGATCCATAGTGTCGATTGTTGAGGATGATTCCAAAGCCGTGACCTTTGCTTCATAAATAAATGGTACCGCACTTAACACTTTCATGTTAATTTCATCTTGTGGAATGTCTTTTCCAAGTCTCTTTAATGAGTTTATAGTAACTTGGAACCTTGCTTGACCTTCTTTGATAGTTTCATTATCCTTGAGCTTGAAGTTTCCAAAATCATTCATTAGTTTGCTAAGCTTTACCTTCCTCAAGGTTTTTGATCCTTCATGATAGGTTTCCAAAGCATCCCACATTTCTTTTGCTGTTTTTAGGGAGGAGACTTTGTCATACTCAGCTTGATCTAGAGCATTCATTATGGAATTTCTAGCTTCTCCATTAAAACCGCATTTGATAATTTCATCCATAGTAAGATCATCAACATTTTTGGTTGATTCTTTTCATCCAAGAATTGATAATCTCCTTTCTGTACAACTCTTAACACCAGTGGCCTCTTGGATAAGAATGTTTCCATTCTACATTTCCACCAATTGTAATTTTCTGATCCAGTGAGGAGAGGAGCCCTATAATCGGCTTTTGCTTCAAGATAATGTTCTGCCATGATCGATACTTTCCTATTACAGAATTGTTAGTATACCAAGGCTCTGATACCAATTGAAAAACAACACCTAGAGGGGGGGTGAATAGGTGTTTATGGTTATTAATGTGAATTTATGAACTATTTTAAAAATTACTGAAAACAGCTTGCTGTTTGTAATAACACAGTTCACAAACAGCACGCTGTTTGTATCTAAAATGCAATGCAGAATGAATATAAACAGTAAGTAAAAGAGACACCCAATCTTTTAGCCAGGTTCGACCCCTAATCCCCTATGGTCTACGTCCTGGTCCCTTACCAAACTTGGTAAGAGAATATATTATTGATCAACTATAATCCAATTACAAGATACAACAATATATCTCCCTTAACCCTTGTTGCTTACAAACGGCTTGCTGTTTACCTGTGCTGAACCAACCCTCTAAGTACTACATCCCAAGTATACTTCTCTAGTATAGTTCGACTCACCCTAAAACCTGAAGCCAATCTTGTACAGCAACAAAACAATACACTTTGAACAATACAAATGTTTTGAAAGAATACAACTCAACCTATAAATCCTCAATATGATGAATATGCGTGTATGAAGAGATTTGAAGGTTTGGAAGGGTTTAGCAATGTAAGCTCAGAAGTTGTTTGAGTATATCTCGTTTTATGCACGTTGTATTCAGTACCAAGAACTGGTAATACTCAGTTCTTATATAGGTGAACAAGAAAGGTTTGAATTTGCTTGATAAAAATTTCCAACGGTATGAATTTAATCCGTTAGAGAGAAGCAATGCTTTTGAGCTTGAAGAAATACTTTGATAATCTGCAAAGCTGAAAACTGGAACGTGTATGGAGAGGAATATGCAGGGAACAAGGTTATGATGAGTCCCATGTGACATATTTTGAGTGGAGATAAGGTGGTGTATTAAATAAGGTAAAGTAACCTTATTTAACTAAAAAGAATATTTGCTTGTCTCCAAAAGCTTGAGAGGTGGGAATGTTCATCATATATTCTGAGGACCTTTACAAATAATCTATATATTATTTCTCTTGATGTCCTTTGAATTTCCCGAATTGATCTTTAATTTCTGCAGACACAATCAGCTTGCTGATTGTACAATTGGCATGCTGTTTGTGACAATTGGCTTGCTGTTTGAGATATACTGATTATGAAATCAGTAAGCTGTTTTGTCCTGTAAAAACAAGTTAGAGCACACACAAATGGCATGCTGTTTTATCCTGCAAAACCAAAGTTAGAACTAACACAATGGCATGCTGTTTTATATCTGTAAGCGCCAAATAGCTTACTGTTTGTCATCATCAAAACTTAGGAGTTTCATCCTCATCTTTATCACTCTCATTCTCACTGTAATCTAAATCAGTTTCATCACTCTCTGTCCCCTCACTAAACATGACATCACTGTGCTCTTCATCACTCACCCTATATTCACTCACATCCTCATCACTCACACCAGAAGCATTCACAATATCAGAAGCATGATCAACATATATAATGCAAGTACCATATTTAAATGCATACGTACACATATCACCAACAATATCTTCATTCCATAATAATTGACAACTATCAAGCAAAGTACCTTCTCTATGCCTGTAAATCTTAAAATCCTTATATCCAAGATCTTTTTTTACGAAATTCTCACACACATCAAGATTAATTGTATTTAAGCTCTGATCATAGATTGTTTCTACTTTACCTCGTTCATAACATCGTACTCGATCTTTATATGTGAACTCCCCACCATGATGAATCCGCACATTAACATGATGAATACCCATCTGCAATACGTTACAACATAAATGATGAAATAAACGAAGGGAATAAAGAAATAAACGAATGAAACAACATATGATGATATATATATATATATGTATGTTTATACCTTTGATAATGGCTGAAATATACTTCAATTAACCCAATCTGATGATGAACCCAGAATCCCCAATATATTCATAAACCCTAATTCCGCCCATTTTTCACTACTATCCTAATTAACTCGTTTATTCAGTACAAATAAAAGTTAAACCCGTTTTAATTTCAGTATAAACATCAGCACGTGAGAAGCAGCCTCTGTTGTTGCCACATAAGAACACACAGCTCAGCATTTTATTTATTTATTTTTAATTTTTTATTGGTCACATCGGATTTGACTAACGTCTGTCAGTTAATATTAGACGGAAGTATGCGCTTTGGAATTTTTAAAAGTTCAGGGATCGGAATATTTGAAAAAATAGTTCAGAGACGTGGACAATAAAAGTTATATAGTTCAGGGACCTTTGAATTAATTTTCCATTGGAAAATCTGCGTCGTGACCGTGTCCCAATCAAACCCGTACCACCATGTCCATTTTTGCGTGATTGCAACTTTAATTTGTTTTGTTCAAGCGGATCCAGATAATGTCTTCTTAGTCGACAAAAAGATATTTGACATTGCACCCTTCAGTTTATTCAAAAGGCGCTTGTTTGTTCGAGGGCCTGCTTCATTTCACCATTCACCAAATTAAGCTAGCGGTTTTTTAGCAAAAAAAAAGGAAATTGAGGTAGTGCTGTACCGTGTACAACGCCATTGTATCCATTAATTGGAGTAGGTCCTCCATTTTTTATATTTTCAATCTCATATCGTATATGGTAGAACTCTCTAAATTAATATTTTCTAAAATGATAAATTTTTATAATGATAAAAAATTCGATCCCATTTGATAATCAATAGTTATATTTTAATCTTTTTAATGTAATAATTTATCTAAAATGATAATTTTTTCTATTCTAGTGATATGACGAGTTCTATTTTATAGGAGTAATTGATAAGATTATAGTAAGATGTGATTTATAACGATACGCATCTCACTCTCACTTTATATGGAAGTTGCCGTTTAACTTGCTCTTTTCGTGATAGTGCACTTTCCCATTCTTATTTATTTTCACTTAAATTAAATCTTGTCAAATCAGGAATGTAATAGTACTGTTCATTTTTCCTTTTGAAAACTCCATACAATGGAGTACTTTGTACCTTGATTCTACAAAATTAATTTATTTTAGTTAAAATTCCATGCCAAGTTTTTATTTACGCGATTAAGGGCTCGTTTGATAATAGCTGGATGATAAGTTTTATGGGCTCATCCAGATTTGGGCTGGTCCAGATTATTTGATAAGATGTTAACTATTCTGGATGGAAAAAATCTCCTGGACGCTAAGAAAAAAATGGTTGGACGATAGATCCTCAAATTTTTTGACTCTGTCGTTCAGATGTCTCTCCAACAGGCTACTATCCTATTATCATATACATCATTCTGTAAAAGGTTGTAGTATAATAGTACGTTTTATGAATCTTGAATGTATGTCCTCAATAAATTAGTACAGCCAAGAATAGTTGCTAGCTATGGTCCAACAATCCAAGATGAGTACCTGCATATCTTGGCCCAAAAACAAACCCACATAATTGCTCAATTCAGGTATAATATTGTGTCATCCATACTTTAATAATGTAAAAAATATCTTTCATAAAATTCAAATTTATAATAATTATAATGGTGAGGTAATAGTTTAAATTTATAATAATTAATAATAAATAAATTTTTAATAATTTCATAGTTTTCTTAGGATTGTGATTTTACGAAAAGACTTTTTTTTTTGTGGTGCAATGCAATAAACTTATTAGTAACATTGAAATTCTTGTTTTTTATCGTCTCATCATTAAATGTGATTCAAAGAGTATAATTTATCATATAAAATTATAAGAAATAGATAATCTAGAAAAAATAATGTTATAGCGAGGCATTATTGGAAATTAACATCATCCAGAAAATTAGAAAAATTACTAACAAACAACGTTACTCATTCAGATTTTTGGATTACCTCTGGTCCAGATCATCCAGAAATTTTAATCATTCAGAAATAACTGTTCAGATTTAACAAATGACCCCTAAAACATAAAACGACACTGACATAGCGACATCCACAATCAAAAGTCACTTAATTAATTTGACATGCAAAAACAGACAAACATGAAAATCTTTAAATGCAGATCTATTTTTTCTACAAGTGTGTGCTTGTTTGTATTACATATTTACATGACCTAAATAAAATTACCAGAGGACACACGTACACTCCACTGAACAAAGTGGTTCTGTAGATGATATTAAAAATTTATAATTGATATTAAAAATATAAATCTACAAATTAAAATTTATATGTAATACATTTTTCTTTCATATTTGAATTTTTACTTTTAATATACGATAAACCACTAAATAAAATAATTTATTTATTTAATATACACCTAAATTTATATTTATTAAAAATATTTAACATAAAAAAATAATTATTTTACTATCACTATTTAATTTTTATTATTTTTATAAATATCGCAGGACTCGTAAACCGATTAGTTACCTACTTACCTTTCGAGAAAAAATACGACAGGATCACGAAGTCTAGATCGAATCGATCACATACAGGGAGGAGGACTCGTATATACAGTGGCATTTCCGTAATGTTATCACATACTTTTATCAAGTAACCAACCTCCGGACCCACATGTCAAACCCGTCATAACAGTCGTACGGAACCTCAACTAATGGCATATTTCGTAATTAACTCTATCTTCACTCAAACCCAATCTCAACCGTCTGATTAAAATAAAACCATCCAAGTCGACGGTCACAAACCAATCCGAATATACCAACAAACATTCCCCAACTTCTCCTATATATGCAACTACACCCACCAAAGACAGAGTTGTATACACACACCTATAGATACACACAGACTATGAGTGAGGCGTTGAACAAAGACTACACCGTTTGTGAAGAGATCGGCCGGGGACGATTCGGCGTTGTTTACCGGTGCTATTCTGCCGGCTCCGGTGACGCTTTCGCCGTGAAATCCGTCGATAAACGAACTCTCTCCGATGACGAGATTGATCGGCAATGTTTGTATAATGAAGCTAAGATTATGCAGGTTTTGGCGCCAAATCCGAATGTGATTCAGGTTTATGATGTTTATGAAGATGAGGACTGGTTGCATTTAGTGATGGAGCTGTGTAACTCGCCTGATCTTTACTGCCGAGTCAGTGAACGAGTTTTTGATGAGTCTGAAGCCAGGTCTGTTATGGTATGGTACTTTCTCTCATCTTCGTTGATTTGTTTCCGTTTCATCAAAAAAAAATTATACTAATATGAATTTGAAGAGTTTTTTTCCCTGAAAATTAATGCACTTTTATTATTCGTAGCTGTAATTATTTTTATGATTTTTTCAGATTTTTTGAACGATATTTTCTGAAAATTGTACTTTGATTCTGTTAGATATGTGGTTATTTGTTGTGTGTGTGTGTGTGTGTGAGAGAGAGAGGGAGAGAGAGAGAGAGAGAGAGAGTCTGTGAGAGAGAGAGAGGGAGAGAGAGAATCAGTGAGAGAGAGAAGAGAGAGGTGAATGCGTATATAATACTTTACTAGTTCAATATGTTCATCATTATATAGTGATTTTGATTCGATTTAATCGAACTAATTTTGGTATATAACTGTACGTATATGTGTGTATTCTGTTCTAATTGAACAAATTTTGTGTTAAAATCATGAATTAGGTGCCGTTAATGGAGGCGATTGCACACTGTCACCGTTTAGGAGTTGTTCACCGCGATTTGAAGCCGGACAATGTGTTGTTTGACGAGTGGAACCGGTTGAAACTCGCTGATTTCGGATCGGCTGAGTGTGTTAGGGAAAATGAGTTGCTGAGTGGAGTTGTAGGAACTCCGTATTACGTAGCGCCAGAGGTTTTGGCTGGGAGGAATTACAATGAGAAGGTTGATGTGTGGAGTGCTGGTGTGATTTTGTATGTAATGCTAACTGGTGTTGCTCCATTTTATGGTAATTCGGCTACGGAGATTTTTGAGGCTGTTCTTAGGGCGAATTTGCGGTTTCCGACTAGGTATTTTCACTCGGTGTCACCTGCTGTTAAGGATCTGTTGCGGAGAATGCTGTGTAAAGATGCTTCTAGAAGATTCTCTGCTGAGCAAGTCCTTGGTGAGTACAATTGAAGCTACGGTTGATTCCGATAAATTAATTTTTTATCTCGATAACTTGATAAGTACAATTCTCATTTCTCCAGTCTCCAAATGAAACGATAAATATAGAGAGATTTTACAGTACATCCATTTCTTGTTGAAGACTGAAGTTGTAGTTCATATTTTTTCTTCGATAAATGAATTTCATTTCACTGTACAGTCCCTAATATGTGTACTTTCGATGTGATTATGCAGGACACCCGTGGATGCAAGGCAACCGAGAGATGAACATTCCGATGTGAAAATTTTGTATCTTATCAATGGATGTATAGGCTTGTAGAGGCATCCTTGTTTGTATAATGATCCACTAAACTTCCTACTAATTGGGTGCTAAAGAGTGTAATTCTCTTTTTAGAGAATCTTATCCTTTGTAAATATATGTGGTTTGGTCTTTGAATGCTTATCTTTAGTTTCAAATGAAGCATCGTTAGCTCCCACAATATAATTCTTTTCTTTACATAACAAAAAGTATGTCTGAGCATATCCGGGGTTTCAAGAAGTTCAATTATTATGCTTGTTTTATGTATGGAGTAAGGAATGATAGTGGGATTTTACAATGTTTTGGTATATGCTTGGAGGAGCATATTCTTTCTTCAATACTTGCAATGCTGTGCAAAACAAAGTGAAATGAGATGTATCATAGTTTATCAGAAATGTGCTAGCTGTTATTTGTTTGTTCTTTTATCAAGGAATGACAAAGAAACAAATTTCATTGCCATAGGTAATATACAAAAGTAGCTTCTGAATAGAGGAAAGAATATAGCCTGCATTGTTTTTGAACAAATTCTATTGATTTTTAAACTCAGACAGATATCAAACTGAATTAAATTTCTCAACATGCATTATTCATACAACTCTTATCAGAGATTTGAAAAGTAACATGTACTAATGACCTCCAGAAGACAACAATTATGAATTGGAGTATAAGGTCCATATGTTTTAGCTGCATAGATAACAGCACAATTAAACTAGGACTGCCCTACTATCTTCTTGCTTTGAATCCATCTCCTCTTCTTCGACATTTTCTTGAGACATTTCCTCTAATGATTTTCCATTTGCTTCAGGCACTAAGAACGTAAACATCATGCCTAGAAAGTTGACAACGCCAAGAACTATAAGGGAGTTCTTTACTCCAATACCTGGTGGATATCCTTTGTCTGTTTTGGTTTTGTCCTGGTTCTGAGCTGCATACAAAAACCCGAATGCTCCGACCATCGCCCCAGCTTTTCCCCATGCTGCTGATATACCATGGCACGTAGAACGTAGCCTTGCAGGGAATATCTCAGCCGGAACAACAAATGTAGTTGCATTTGGACCAAAATTTGAGAAGAAAAAGGTTAGTGAGTACATAACCACAAATCCAATCCGGTTTTCTCTATGAGTCCAGTGATCGTATGGAATAGCCAAAGCAAACATGAAGACTGTCATGAAAAAGAAGCCCATTAATTGAATCTTAAATCTTCCTATTTTATCAATGAATGCCACAGTAAACCAGTAACCAGGGACAGTACTGCAGAGAGCTATAAGAGTTTGGGCCCTTGCAATTCTGTAAACCTCTTCAATTGCATTCATAGTTTCAGCCGGAGGAAGCCATCCTACAGCAGTGAAAATGTCTTTTTGGAAAAGATTGGAGCTGTAGAAAGCAATGTCCAGCAAGAACCATGTACTAGTGGTCCCAAGCAAATGAAGACCGTGGCGTCGAAGAAACTCTCTGCTAAACAAACCAAAATCTTTAGTTTTATCAACCTTATCCTGTTCTACTTCTATCTCAACATGCAGCACTTTAGACATATCAGAAGCTGCCTGTTGGGCATTTTTTGCCACCAAAGCTGTGTACCGTGCCGTTTCAGGCATTTTCATGCGCCAATAGTATGTCATGGCGGCAGGAATTGCACCAAACATTAAAATGATTCGCCACACATAATCCGCTTGATCAACAGTAGAGCCCAGAGCACTATCTTGATATGCTGGAGCTGGGAAACTAGCCTTAAAAGAGGCAGACACGATGATAGCAAAGACACCTCCTGCCAAAATTCCAAATCCCTGCATTGCGAAAACAGATGCAATGAACGCACCACGTGTCTTTTTGTTAGCATATTCGGACATAATTGTAGCCGATAGAGGGTAATCACCACCAATGCCAAAGCCTAACCAAAACCTAAAGAAACACAATGTGGTGATAACAGCTTTGGGGTTTTTACTAAAAGAAAGGCCAGAACCAATGGAGCAGATGACCATAATCATAAGTGTCATACCATAGACTCTTTTTCTCCCCATTTTGTCTCCTAGCCATCCAAAAAACAGCTGGCCAGCAATGGTGCCAACAAAAGCGACACCATTAACCGCGGCTGCTACACCTGGTGGTAGAGTTCCGGGCTTGGGGTAATCGTCCACATGGTAGTATATGCGGCCAAGCAACTTAGTGACAAGGGAGATGCAAAACAAATCATATGCATCTGTGAAGAAGCCCATTCCAGCAATAACAATTGCAGTGAAGTGATACCATTGTGTTTTGGCCACATCCAGTGCATTAAGCACTTGCAGTTGTTCTCTTGCCATTCCTTAATTCACTCCTGATCCTTTAACTCCTGCAAGAACATAAAAATAATACAATTATCATGGCTTGTGTTCAAATACAAACCATCTTAGCCCACAAACTCTACAAACACTGAATTCTGTAGGTGTTACTAATGATATTTTATTTTGTATATTAGTGAACTTATACTTGTGAAGGACAATCTATACATTTATGTTCAAAAGAATTTAGTGAATCTTCTTCATATTTTTCGCAAATTCCGAGTCCATATGGGTGAATTTGGGAGGTTTGTGCAGGATATTGATCAAGATGCTTTGTACTGGAGTATGAACTCGAATTTTGAATGTATGTTTTTATCTTAACATATTTTGAGGAAATAAAGAGTTCACGACAACCAATAATACAACTGCTAAAAATGCTAGTATGAGTGTGTTCATCATCTTTTCTTTAGTCACTTTCAAACTTGTACACACATAAAGAAGGATTTGATTCAAATTTTATGCATGTCCTATTGGGAAGAAAGTATTTCCAAAATGAAAGAGATGGAGCACATTTCTAAGTTGAATCAAAGAGAAAAGATAAGGAAAATATCAGCAGTAAACAAGGGAAGAACTTTTCAAACAAGCAAAAAAACGAAAATGTGAAATTAAGTTTAGTACTCCTGCAGAGTTGGAAGATCTTGAATATACAAAATTCAGGTTTAACAGGCAATACGAAGAGAGAAGAGGTGTATTAATGGCAACAGAAAAGAATTAAAAGAACTTCATCGCACCTAACAAAATTTACAACCGTAGAGGTAGAGGATCGGTGTAGCAAGGACAAAACACTATGTGTGTTTTGCACTCCAGATACTTATAGTGTATGGACTGTGTGTGATTAAGAAGGCTGACAGGGGAAAGAGAGTGGCATGGTCCGAATATTGAGTATGGAGAGTAGATATTTAAGTTGTTCCCCCAAGACTGATGTTGGCATATCGGAAAGTATATTCTCTTAGGCTTATTATGATTGTATATAACCTCGACTTGGCTTTTTAACCTCTGTGATTGTCTTACTTCTCTAGGCTTTGTCAAGGATCACAAGTGGCACAATCTGCAGGAGTTGCTGATAAGTTTGATCCCTAACTCTATCTGGTCGGCGTGCGTGTGCCCCTAAACTTGTACTGTACTGTAATATCTATCGATGAACTTGAGGACACTTTGGATTATGAAGTTTCCGATTAATCGAACGTGAATGTAATGTCAATGCAGAAATGTATTAGAATCTTATTGGTGTTCTCATTAAGCCATGACTAATCTTATGATCCAAAGCTAACTTAATACCATACCTTTTACCCTATAAAAGGCTAATAAATATCTCAAATTCGGAATCACGCCTTCATTTTTTTTAAAAGACAATCAAGAATTACGAATGACGTTTTATGTTTACTGTGGCGAGTTCCGTCGAAATATAAATTGAATCTTATCTGTGAATCTGTAAAAGGATTGAAAAAATTAACATGCAAGCATATAGGCAAACATGTGAGATATAAAAGAAAAGGTACGGAAGAGTGAGTAAAATATAGACAAAACTATGTACGACGTTCACAAATCATGAAATAAAAGATGCAAAGATTTTTGTCCATCTTAATGCCGGCATGTATTTTACCTAAAAGACCAAATTAATCTAATTTATTAGTTACGCTAATGTGTACATCGGTACTTTAATGGTGACATATTTGAAGAACATTGAGAATCACGGTATTGCAATCAGCTGTTTCCCCTGAGGTACAGACAAGTTCAACTCAGACTTAAATGCAAATTTGTGGAGCAACAAGTATTTGGAATTTAGTAATTGGAAAGATTCATTCTGCAGGCTTTAGTATCTGGAAACACCGCAATGATGTTTCATCAAGGCGCCATTGTTAGATTGTTTATCAGCAAGAGACTCATATCCATTTCCGACTATATGCGAATTGCGAAATGGATCATGACTCTATCATGACTTCATGAGATACTGCAGTACTGAATATTACCTTTGGGAACAACATAAGATTATAACATGGATAAACTAAACACATGGTCACTCTGCACTTCGGCCTAGTTAACATAATTGATACTGAAGTTCACTCGAATCTCATCACCATTGCATCCTCACTTCGCGTCATTTTTAGTTTGAGTTTTGTTGTTGGAGGAATTTCGTAACAACACGAAATCGGAGGTGTGCTGGAATAATAGAGCGAATTATGTATAAATAAGATGGAGCAAGCAACGATAAATTTATTTTATTAACCAACAAGAATTTCCCAGGTAATCGGAATTCTAAATGACAGAAGATTG
The DNA here is from genome assembly GCA_036435485.1 of Saposhnikovia divaricata. Taxonomy (NCBI): domain Eukaryota; kingdom Viridiplantae; phylum Streptophyta; class Magnoliopsida; order Apiales; family Apiaceae; genus Saposhnikovia; species Saposhnikovia divaricata. The sequence goes on from JAZHRN010000131.1 coordinate 24,071,391, forward strand.
TTCTGTTATTTGGTACACATTCTAACGGGCCTGATTTTTACACAACTGTCACATCATAAATTCATTTTATTATCCAACAAGAATTTCCCAAATAAGTAGAGCAGCAATTACATTAGTAACACAACAACTTGTTTGTAGAGTAAATTTAGTTTAAGTAACTCAGTTATAAGAAAAACCCACCAAGCAAAATGAAATTCGCTAAAGGTAAACTAGAAACATCAGCCTGAACGTCAAAATCTGGGAGCATAAGCAGGTACTTCTTCCAAGTGGATGATCTGCAACCTTGATGAAGTTTTAGAGTATTGCAACATCTCTTTTGTCATTGCTGCTGCTACATCATCTTCCAATCCAGTACTATAGTGAATGAACAATATTTTCAGCATTGGAGAATTGGCAAGTATAAATTTGATTAGGCCAAACAGGTTATTAAAGTCGGTTAAATAACTTACTCTTTTCTCTTTAACATTTTCAAAACAAAATGCTCTCTCCACCTTAGAAATGCGACTATTTTCCGGCCACTTCTGACCGCCTTGACCACCACCTTTAGCCACTAATTTTCTTACACGCTCCTCTTTTTCTTTAACATCTCACTATCCTCTGTCATATCTTGGTAGTTTTAAACTCGATCTGTTGTCGTCACTAGTTCAATGGGTTCTCGGAATTCGGAACACTCTGGCTCCATGGACTCCGAAGAGTTCTCTAATTTCATTGGTCACAACTATGCCGCTCCAGTCTTGCCAGCTATGGATCTACAACCTCATTTGTTTCTTGGGGAAGAAAATGGTCCTCTTGTAATGGGGGAACCATTGTCACCAAGAACACTTCAAAGAATCCAAGAACAGACCCAACTAATTTTGAATGATGGAACAGTGCAAAATGCTATTGGACCTACAGATGCAGCATCATCCAAAGCTAGCCCTGGAATACAATCTCCAGAAGAGGTCAACTCAATAAATAATCAAGTCAACTCATCATCTCAGACACCAGGTACACAAAACACCAAACTCCCCTCAGCTAATGTAAGTGCTAGCTTTGAAACACTACAAGAAAACTTCCAAGTTAAAAATGGGGGTCCTAGCCTCACCAATGTTGAACAAGGGGAAACAAGTAAAGCTAAAAAGAATGTAACATGGAGCTCATTAGTGTCTGCTTCGATCCCAAAACAACCAGAAATTAATACTCCAAACATTGAAGTGTCTTATAATGAAGATGGTTCTGCTAACATATTTCCCCCAAGAGAATATTTGATAAATGCACAGAAACAATGGAACTCTAGTATAATTGGTCACTTTATTGGTGGAAGTGTCTCCTTCAAACATGTCCGTGAGCAAGCAATGAAACTCTGGAGCAATATTGGACTATCTAGAGTTTATTATAGCTCAAAAGGTTACTTTACATTCCGTTTTAATACAGTGGAAGAGAAAGACAAGGTATTGGGTCTTAATTCAATTCAGATGGGAGGTAAAACAATGTACTTAATTCCATGGATGGAGGGCTCGACATTCAAAAGAAACGTTGTTGACAGGGTTCCGTGTTGGATTCGATTGGTTGATGTGCCCCATTCATATTGGTTTCGAGGAGGTCTTAGCATGATTGCTAAGGCTGTTGGCAAACCCCTTAAATTTGATGAAGCCACTGCAAGATTTGAACCACTGAAATATGCTTGCGTCCAGGTAGAATTGCTATACTCAAGTCCCAGACCTGACCATGTTTGGGTTAAAGTAATAAACAGTCTTGGCATTGAGGAGAAAGAACGGGTTGAAATTCAATATCCACAGTTGCCTTACTCATGTAGTTTGTGCAAAGCCTTTGGGCACTCTTTATCCAGGTGCAACAACAATCCTGATGCAGTTAAACGACCACAAAGAGAAAATGCATCAAAAGTTAAAAGACAAAACACGTCCACTGAAACAAACAATGGTGATGAGAATCAAGAAAAGGACAATGGGAACATGGAAGCCACAGACAATGAAGACTATACTGCTAACCGTACATTGGTTCCATACACTATTGGTCGGTTTTGTGGATGCCCAGTGGTGATGGACGATGATGAGATTGTGCATAATATTCAAAAAGCATGTTCTGAAAATCATGAAGATAATTATGAAATGGAAGAGGACAAAGACAGTATCCCACAGGAAGATAATCATGAAGGCATGGCTCAAAATGAAACAGGGGGGAAGGAAACTCAACTCCTACTTCTGGAAAACACTTTTCACTCACTCACTGAAATGGAAGAAGGTGAAGTTCTGTTGACTACACCTCAAAATAAGAAAATGGACAAGGATCAGAATAATACGAGAACACCTGCAGAATTCCCTCCCATAGGTGATGTTGGCAGTGTGGCATTAAAGAATCGAGCTTCAGCAAGTAAAGACAAGGATGGTTTCTCACCAGTGATAAGCAAAAGGTCCCTGAGGTTGGCAGGAAAAACAACCAAGCACTATCGTAAAAGAATTTTGCCACATGGAATGTCCGTGGCTTGAATAAAGACACTCATCAACAAGAGGTCAAAAACTTAATAAAGGTAAATAATATAACTTTTATGGCTTGTCTCGAAACTAAGGTAAAAGAGCATAATTCAAATGCTATCAGTAAATGTATTAGAAGAACTTGGAAGTGGTTCTTTAACTATTTTCACCATTTTAATGGTAGAATATGGGGTGGCTTTGATACTACTATTTGGGATGTTACTCTTATATCCTGTTCTGCACAGCATATAACTTGTCGTGTCACTTTTTTGGAAAAGCATATCACTTTCATGGTCACTTTTGTGTATGCTCTGAATAAGGCTCACCAGCGTCAGTCTCTCTGGTCTGATTTGTTAGCCATAAGCAATCAAATTTCTCTCCCATGGTGTGTTTTGGGCGATTTCAACTCCATACTACATCTTAATGAAGTCACTGGAGGTAGAGAGCATTGGACCCTGGACATGGAGAACTTCAAAGCATGTGTTACCAACTCTAATCTCAGTCATCTCAAGACATTGGGACCTATTTTCACCTGGTGTAATAATAGGCCTAATGATATTATTCACAAAAGGCTTGATCGTATTCTGGTAAATTCCACCTGGCTTCATGATTTCTCTGAAAGTGTTGGCCTTATTAAGGCAAAGGGGTTGATGGATCATTGCCCTCTAATGGTTAACATACCTACGCAGCTAGAGCGTATAAAGAAAGCTTTCCAATACTTTAATTTCATGAGTGATCTTAATGGTTTAACGGATACTGTTAAAAAATCTTGGAGCTCTCAATGGTATGGAAATCCAATGTCAATCTTATGTCGAAGGCTGAAGGAAGTTAAGAAGGCTCTTGTTGCTTTAAATCATGAGAATGGAAATGTCCATAGCAATGTCAGCAATCACAGGGGGATGTTAACTGAAATACAGGATAAACTCAATCAAGATCCTCAAAATGGTGATCTGATGCGAGAAGAAAGAAAATGCTATTATTTGCTTGAAAACGCAATCCTCCAAGAGGAAGCCCTCAATAAACAGAAATCAAGGGTCAAGTGGCTTGAACAAGGTGATGGAAATAATTCCTATTTTTTCAGCAAGGCAAGGGCGAATTGGAACACCAATAAAATTTTGGCTTTGGAAAATGAAAATGGAGACATGGTTTTCGGTCATGCTCAATGCTCGAAAGTAGCTGTTAATTATTTTTAGAGTACTCTAGGGACCTCTGGACAGAGCTCAGGTAATATTGACAGTTTAAACTGTGCCAAGCTAACGGAGGTTCAAGCTGCTAGTCTTATTACTCCTGTCACCCCTGACTTAATCTTCAAGACTATCAAATCAATGAAAAGAAACAAGGCCTCAGGCCCTGATGGGATGACTGTGGAGTTTACCTTCAAACTTGGGATATAGTTGGGACATGCTTTTGTGAAGCAGTGATGAACCTCTTCAACACCTCTGTTATGCATCCAGGTGTCAATTCCACCAGTATAGCTCTAATTCCAAAAAAGCCAACTCCAACAACTATGAAGGATTTTCGCCCCATTTCCCTATGCTCGATAGCATACAAATGCATTTCGAAAATTATGGTTAATCGCATTAAAAATGTGCTCCCTTCCATAATTGACATTGCTCAGTCGACATTTGTTAAAGGTAGGTTAATCTCGGACAAAATTATGATGGCACAAGAACTATTTAGAGGATATAATCGTGACTCAGGAATGTCTAAATGTGCCCTGAAGATTGACTTGCATAAGGCCTTCGACTCTTTGAGATGGGATTTCTTAATGGCTACAATGAAACTGATGAACTTTCCTGTCAAATTCTGCCATTGGGTCAATGCTTGTATCACTACAGTGCATTACTCGGTTAAAATCAATGGAAGTTTGCAAGGTTACTTCAAAGGAGGGAAAGGGCTTAGGCAGGGGGACCCTATGTCCCCATACCTCTTCACAATAGCCATGAACGTGCTGTCATACATGCTTAAAGATAAACCTGCTGGATACAAACATCATTGGAGGTGTAAGGATTTAAATTTATCCCATTTATTTTTTGTTGATGACGTTTTGATTTTCTCATATGGTGATAAAGCTTCAATACAGCATACGATGTCCTGCTTGGGTAAGTTTGCTGAAATGAGTGGACTCCATCCAAATGTTCACAAGAGTACTGTCTTTTTTGCTAATTTCAAAACTAATATAATTGACTGGTTTGTTTCAGAATTTCATATTCCTCAAGGACAACTTCCAGTTAAGTTTCTGGGAGTTCCACTAATCTCTACTAAGCTCAGTATCAATGATTGTGTCCCCCTTATAGACAGGCTCACAAGCAGAATATACTCTTGGACCAATGTTCTGCTATCTCTTGCTGGCAGAGTTCAATTAATTAGGAGCGTGCTTTTTTCAATCCAAGCTTACTGGACGAACCACTTCTTACTGCCTAATGATGTGTATAAACGCATCCAAACAATATTCACACGATTCTTATGGAAAGGAAAATCAGATGCCAAAGGAGGTGCTAAGGTTGCTTGGTCAAATGTGTGTTTGCCTCGTGAAGAGGGAGGGTTGAGCATCAAGGACTGGAATAGAGCCCAGCTTTTACTTCATCTCTACTTGGATAAACACTATTGTTTTGAAACATCAACACTTTTGGACAATGATGGAACCTACGGATTGTTCTTGGATCTGGAGAAAAGTTCTTAAACTCAGACCAACTGCATTACAATTTCTGGAGTACAAATTGGGAAATGGTTGCAACACATCTCTTTGGTTTGATCCATGGTGGAGAGGACGTTGTCTGGCTTCTTCAACAAATGATTACATCATATCTCAGGCACATATGCTCTCTAACGCAACTGTCAATGACATTATTTCCACAGGTACATGGCAGATCCCGAACCCAAATGAAAGCCACCATCATGTTCATGTTAATCTACTTCACTAGATAAATAGTTTTGACTTTCCTCAATTTGATCTCACTACTGCTGATTTGGGCTGGGGTCAATCTCCACAAACTTCGCACATGGAACATATGGGATGAAATCCGCTTTAAACTTCCAAAAGTTCCTTGGCACGGTAATGTTTGGCATAGGCTCAGAATCACTAGATATGCGCATCATGAATGGCTTGTCTGTCTTGGTCGTCTAAATACACTGCACAGACTTGCATCTTTTGGTCTTGACATAATGCAACACTGTTTTATGTGTATTCGAGGGCAGGAAGATCTGAATCACTTATTCATTCACTGTGATTATAGTTCATGGGTCATTCAAAGATTTGCCATTCTTGCTGGCACCACTGTCCAGGCAACTACTTGGAGCGACTTGTTGACTGCTTGGGGCACAACCACAGACCCAATTCACAGACATCTTTTGCTTCTTATTGCCCAAGTCTACTGTTATCATATCTGGAGAGAAAGAAACGCTCGAGCACATTGAAAAGGCTGTGTTAGCCCTAACAAAGTAATTGATGGTATAATTACGGATGTTAAATCTAAATTACGTAGTTCTACTTGGTTTGTAAATAGTGCTACTAATTCCAATTGGAGTAGATGGCTAGATATTAGCTAGGCTATTTTTGCTTTCTATTCTCAATCTTTCAGAGATTGATTATAGATAGACCTCCTCTATGGTTTGTCATAGAGCATGGGATATTCCATTTTCTTTTTTGTTTTATATATATACACAGCATAGCAAAAAAAAAATTTGATTAGGCCCAACTCAGTTTTGAGACCTTGGAGATTACACAAGGTCTCAATTTCAAGCTGATCTAGGGTACAACCTTTAGAACCTTTTATCCAATATTTGTTTTTGAGATTTTTTTTGACATCCATTTTTGCGATCCGACTCACCTAATGATTGAAACAAATTCTAAAACTGTCAAACGGTAACTATGGTAAAACATATTGAGTTGAATGTATGCACTCACCGTCACCGAGATATGTAGCTTGCACAAGTTGGGAGCACTCCGCATCAAGCAAAGCAAACAAAAAACCTCGGGCAAGTGAGTCCAATTTAGTATTTCATAGAGATCTAAACTCTTCAGGCAAAGCATCGGGTTAGAAAGTCTTTTTGGGCAACCTCCTTCAGCTAGGTACTTTGAAACAAGTTGCAACAAAAAAGCACAAATAATGAGCTGTTGATGATTAATGTAAACAATAAAGTAGATTGTGTGGAGATAATCTGAATATTACCCTCATAAAGTTCATTCCTATGGAGAGCTTCTCGATTTTATGTAATCTTGATGTTTTTGTGCGTTTTGGTGGCGAACAGAAACAACTCAAACGAAAATAATATTATACTTTAAGGTTTTCTAACCAAGATAAAGTTATTTCCTCGGATATTTCATATATGCATATGAGATCTCGTTACGATTTTGTTTGTGGTTTAATGTTCAATCCGATTTATCAAGAACATATAGATATAAAATGAATCGCTTTATGCTTAATCACGTAAAACGAGTTACTAATCACACCAAATATTCAGGAATGAACCCTTGTGGTTGTTTTTACTTAACTCAACTTGCATGTCTTCTAATCTGTTAAGTGATTAAACATAGTACCTTTCAATCAGATTAACAAATCTAATCAGTTTTATTTCGTATCCATTTGCCACAAACTGTCTAGATCTGTTATCTACCTCAAGGCCTTTTCATGTTGTTTTGATTCGAATCTAACATTATCATCTAACAAATTCATGTTGTTTTGATTCGAATCTAACATTATCATCTAAAAAAATAGCGAGCTTTAATAACTACACAGTTGCATTGATTCATTTCCTCTGTGTAGCAACTTCAAGGACTTGAACTTTCAACTGAAGATGATGATCTGTTGGTCACCCAGATTCTCTACCCAATCAGCACATCAAATTTTTCACTTTAAACCATCCTTAACCCCCTCTACAGTTCTCAACAAACTGTAGTTGACAAATCCTTTACATCTTAGCTTGAGGGGAGTGAACATGAGGAAAGTGAGGGTGAGGGAAGTGGTGAACATCAAGAAACCACAAGAACAAGGAGGGTGAGGGTGTGTAAAACCAGCCTAGCCATCCTATGTCTTCCCAAAAAGGGAATAGTGATTAAAAGGGCAACCACATTACTAGTTTTAATCTCTCAAAAGACTCTAGCTATTGAATAAAGTTATTATCTAGGAACGAACTTAGTAAGGGTAAGGGTCACAGTTGTGCAACTACCTTCACACTTGACTTCTAGCCAGTAGCTGTTGCAAGTTGCAGGGACACAGGGGGGGCACACACATTATGTTACACTTACTGTTTCTCAAATTCAGGTTTGATGGATCCTTTGTAAATGAGAGGATTCAGCCCCACTGAAGATGATGATCTCATTTCCTTTAATTCTTCCATCTGCTTAATGTGACACCTAGAATCAAAACTAAACTAGATTAACTAACTTGGACTTAGTTTCACATGACCACTTAGTTATCACAAACACATGAATTGGTGCTTCGTTTTGCTGATAACCCTTCAGATTGAACGATGAACTAAGTTGATTAGCTATGGCACTAGGTTAAAGTAAACAAGTCAGCACACACCAAATGGAATATCTTTGATATCTCTGCCATTTGTTTTCTTTGCCTAAGCTCAGCTCAAGGACAATTATCAGCTTAGTATAACAAACCAGAGGTGTACATTGTTTCTAAGAGATTAAACCTTCATGAGGAGAAGGCTCTTGAGCAAACACACCTAGTTCAGGTATTGAATTTTAAATTTGTCAGCATTACTTCTATCTTGTCCTTAATCTTTGCCTTAGCTGAAATGAGATTTGCTGGAATGTCCCCCAGATTCTCTACCCAATCAGCACACCAAATTTTTCACTTTAAACCATCCTTAACCCCTTTTACAGTTCTCAACAAACTGTAGTTGACAAATCCTTTACATCTTAGCTTGAGGGGAGTGAACATGAGGAAAGTGAGGGTGAGGGAAGTGGTGAACATCAAGAAACCACAAGAACAAGGAAGGTGAGGGTGTGTAAAACCAGCCTAGTCATCCTTTGTCTTCCAAAAGGGCATAGTGATTAAAAGGGCAACCACATTACTAGTTTTAGTCTCTCAAAAGACTTTAACTATTGAATAAAGTTCTTATCCAGGAACGAACTTAGTAGGGGTATGGGACACAGTTGTGCAATTACCTTTACACTTGAATTCTAGCCAGTAGCTGTTGCAAGTTACAGGGACACAGGGGGAGCACACACATTATGTTACACTTACTGTTTCTCAAATTCAGGTTTGATGGATCCTTTGTAAATGAGAGGATTCAGCCCCACTGATGGCTACCTAATTTGTGAAAATGCAACACTTCAACGCACACCAAACACTCTTAATTCTTCATTTTGATTCATGAAGAAGCCAACATTCCACTTTGAATTTTCTAAGCTCTTCACAGGGCAACTTGATGAATTCTCAGTTTCTTCTTGTTTTTCTCATCTGAGACTAATTCTGCATCCCATCTTATCTCATCAAAATTGATTCATCTCAATGTCTTACATCTGCAATATTCATGGGTCATTGTGGTTCTTTTTAGGACTGAGGGAAAGGAGTGAAAAGCAGGAGAGGCCTGGTTGCTCCAGGGCCAAAAGGAGAGTTTGTGTGTAAGAGTGGTCTCCTACTTCTTCTAGGAGAGCAAAAGGAGAGATTGAGTACCCCTTTAGTAAGGGAAGGTAAGCTGTGTGAAGTGAGTCAGGATGAGATCCTGATGCAAAAATAGAGAGATTGAGAGAGATGGTTTCCTATATGCAGATTCTAGTGTTCTTCTCACCACTCTGAATCTGGTCCTTACTCCCATTCATTTCTTGCTGATAACAAAAAAGGGGGAGAAGTATCATATTCTTCAAATCAAAAGGGGAATCATGTTCTTCAAATCCACATTGCCATATTTCTGAAGAGTTTCTGAAGTGTTTGATTTAGACCAAAGAAACTCACGGCAAGAGAAGGAGAAAAAAGGACATATACTCAGAAATACCTTCAGAAAAGGAAGGGGAGATAAAATGATTTACTTAGGGGGAGCAGTTCTGAATCCTCAAGGGAGTTTAAGCCAGAACCTGTGTCATGGGAGCATGATCAACATTTTTGCTTCACATGAAAGAAAGATTTGAAGGGTGGTTTTTGTTATCATCACTCTCTTGATTTATTTCTATTTTCTGTAGACATAAATAGGGGGAGATTGTTGAGACATACATGCCTATATATGATGATAACAATTACCACAAGGCAAGAAACGAATCAAGAATTCTAAGCTGACAAATAAATCAGGAAGCTAACTGAAATGCTAGTCAACTAAAGCTACATCTTATGATCAGACTCCTGCAAACAGTTAGGAAGTAATTCTGCAACAAGCCGTGAGATGTTGTAATCAAGTATCAGTAATCAAGAGAGATTTGCAATGTACAACTCATGCAAGTAATTCGAGAAGTCAAGAAAAGAAAGAGTTCGAGAAGTCAAGTCATTATAATGACTCTATTCGAGAACTCTACAAAAAGGGTTATTCGAGAAGTCCATGTTCGAGAAATCAGGCTGGTGTCTCTGTTAAAAAAGTCTGCAACATAGGCTATTCGAGAAGTCTACAATATAGGCTGTTCGAGAAGTCATTCGAAAACTCAATAAAAGGGGCTATTTGAAAAGTCAACATTCGAGAAGTCAAGATCTATCAGTTCGAGAACTCAGTCTGGATTCCTAGTGATGCCAGAGTTCTCTAATGGAACATATCCAATGAAGGACAAACCCAGAAATACTTTGCAACCCGTGACTTATAGACAACGATCAATTACATAGAGGATGTTACGAGTATGGAGTTAAATTGTAGATATTTGAAGACTCAAACTCTTCCAAGTGAATGGTGAAATCAGTCACTGTTTATCCGACTTCAAGGACAAGAATAAGAGGGGAAGCAATCTCCAACATGATTACATTACTACTGAAGAATCCAAAGGATATCTTGCTAAATGCATAAAGACCAGCTGGTTTATCTGAGAAGTTCAAGCATAGCTCAAGAAGCAGAAAAGCTTATTGACTTTCTAAAATATTATCTTTTGCTAAAGCAACTTTTCAGAGATAAAGACTCAAATCAAAAAGATCTTTTTGCATAAAGCATCACATGGGCTTGGGAGCTAAGTCAATTCAAGAACTTAGTAATTTATGAAGAAAACAACATACATGGACTTGAAGCATGCTGGAATTGTCCAAATCAAGAAGAGAAGACCTTCAAGACTTTTCCAGAAATGGTTATCACTTCAAGCATGTGCTTGTGACAAGTTATACCAGAAATGTATTTTTCATTTCAAGTATTTTACTTGTCTTCATAAAGTATATATATGCTGTATGAGCGGCATAGTATAAGTAAGAAAAACATAGAGCACAAGATAGAGATCAATAGTTTTTCTTGTAAATACATTGTAACCAGCAGCTGTGTATTCTACATAGATTATTTTCTTCAATATAACCCTCAGGTGGACCAAAACAATCCACCTGAAATTTTTAATATCGTGTTGCATGTGTTTCGTTTATTAGCTTACTTGTCTGTTCTTGTAGAAACTGTTTAAAACCTCACAAATTCGAAAAGAATTCTCAATTCTAGGCAAGATTGTATTCAACCCCCTATTCTACAATCTTGTGGTGTATAACTGGGAAATAACAATAGCATATCAAAGTACAAATTCAATAATACAAATTCACAACACACAAGATACAAAAAATTTATAAATAATCAATCAAATAAAAGAATCTAAAGATCCAAAGCAAGAAATCACACAAGAGAGACTGTTAATGTAATATACCGTATATTACATGAACTATAGAAGTATACAAGTATCACCAATTAATCAGTTATATACAACTATACATACAAGTATACAAAACTGATTTACAAGCTACAACTTACACACACACACACACACACACAAACAGTTATACATACAACTTATATTGTAAGAAGCTTGAACACTCATCAATTGAATACTGGAGACGTCATTGACTCTCAGGTCGCAGCAAGGGCGGGACAAAAATTTTTGGGGCCCTGTGCAAAGTCTTAAAAATATTTTCTTGATTATATATATATAGGCCTAGGCTCAATTAGGAACTAAAAATATTGAGTAACTGGGTAACCAAACAAGGACCCTTAGATTAAAAGAATACCCACCGTTACATTAAAAGGATAAATCCATTACTTCAGACAACCACTAACTTCCTTCCTTTTAGGTTTGTCAGACATGTATACATACATTGTACATTGTATCATTCACTGTGACATATTTTAAAATCTTTTGTTTCATACCCAAAATAAATTAAATTTCTATGTTCTGTATTTTAATAAATTGAATTTCTATGTTCTGTATTTTTTATGAACTGAATTTCTATATACTGTATTTTAGTACATCAAAATGTTTTCTTCTGTAGGTTAAAAATTATGTTTTGTATTATATTTAACAAAAATTCTGTAATATGTATTTTAATAAATTAAATTTATATGTTCTGTACTTAAATTAAATAAATTTTATGTAGTGTATTTAATAAACTAAATTTACAAGTTTTGTATTTTGTAAATATGTTTTAATAAATTTAAACTAAATAACTATATTTTATAATTGTATTTTAAAAATACAAAACGTGAGTGGGTCAAAAAAATCAAATTGGAGTAACATAATACTTTTCAGTTCATAATTGAATTTCTATGTTCTGTATTTTTTATGAACTGAATTCTATGTACAATATTTTATTAAATCAAAATGTTTTGTTCTGTAATTTAAAAATTATATTTTGTATTATATTTGACAAAAATTATGTAGTATGTATTTTAATGAATTAAATTTATATGTTCTGTACATAATTAAATTAAATAAATTTTATGTCTTGTATTGTATTTAATAAACTGAATTTATAAGTTATGTATTTAATAACTTAAGACTAAAAATACAAAACGTGAGTGAGTCAAAAAAATCAATTTGGAGTACATAATACTTTTTTAGTTCATAAAACATGTATGTCCTGTATTTCAAGAATACTAGGAAATATTATAATTTTTCCCATATAAGGGAAAATTATATTATAATTATGTTATGTTCTGCATTTTTTAAATACATTAAAAAATTAATAACTTGTAATACTGTAGACAGAATTATTACTTTTCGCAAATTAGTATACACAAAAAAAGAGATTATAGAACACAATTTTGCATAACACATATTATAAACAAAAAATTAGTATAGAAAATACATAACAAACAATTTATATAAATTTAAAGAATACTTTTACGATTTTTAAAAAATGATCAAAGATTAATAGAACACATAATAAATAGACAAATTACAGAACACATAATTTTACAAAACAGATACTATAATATAGAAAACAGTAGTATGAAAATAAAGAACAAAAAACTAAATTAAAAATACATAACACAAACTTTAAATAAATTTAATGAACAATCTTATGATTTAAAAAAAAAAATGATCAAACATGTTAAAATTTTAGGGCTAAACCTTTTTTCTTCCACCTACTGTAATATATCATTCTATTTAGTCTACTTCAATCTGGGCCATTCATTTAATATGTAATCTAATGAATCTAAGAAAAGTTACTTAGTTACCCAAATAAAAAAGTTCCTCACAGAGAATCACCATATATATATATATATATATATATATATATATATATATATATATATATATATATATATATATATATATATATATATATATATCAAAATATATGTATTACCGATGCATAATTAACTTAGAAAGTATCAAAAATTAATAATACTTAAATAAATAAAACTAGAAAAAAAGAATGAAAGAAAAGTAGGCATATGTGAGGCAAACTATGACATGTAAACTATGACATGATGTAATGCTATTTAGAAAATCCAGTTAACCTATATACAAGAATTTTCTAAAACCAATTGGAATAGAGGAATTAATAAGTAATCACTAACTCTATCCAGTCCAAGGATGTTGTTATATACCAGCTAATAGTCTGTATTACCTTTTAGATACAACTTTGTGTTCTACAAACATCCTAGGTAATCAATCCATCTTTTAAACCTTTTTAAAACCTTAACAAACAATTCAGAATGAATAAGCAAGTCTTGTTCTACTAGAGATCCTGAAACTAGCTTAAGCAAAGGTCTTAATTGCTTGACATATTGCAATTAAGAATTAAAAGATATTGTCTAAGGAACAGCTCTAACTTACTACTGCAATTAATTAAATTCTTCAAACATTCATACACATATTAAGATCTTCTAACCAAAGATATAACAATTAAAAACTAAGATCTTAACAAGCTTTGAATTTCTGAGAATTACATACTACATTAGTTTGAAGAATTGATACCTGAGACATGTGAGGTGAATCATCTTCAGAGATTGCTATGAAAGCAAGATATATAATATGCTCTTCTCATCATCTGATCCAACCCAACTCTTTCCTTTAGCAATATAAGTTCTGTACTGATGCTTATGTTTCATCTCAATTAATGAATCTCTATTCATCCTTGTTTGTTAGAATTCTGTACTGTGCTGCACACCTTGATATTTACTTATTACATATATCTTTTCATAACTGCAACTATCAAGTCTTGTTTCTTTCCACCATCTCAGTCTTGCAACCACCTCTTGAAGTTGAACTATATCGTGAAGAGTTTCTGTTTCGAAATAGATAGGCCTGATCCCTGGATGTAGCATTAATACTTCTTCTGAATTAGTAACTCTCCTTGTCTATCTGAGGTTCCATCATTAATTTCTGACTGAGATGTTTGCAGTCTAGTCCATTCTCAAACCTCCTTGATTCCATTCTTCTAAAATCTCTATTGATTTCTTGAAAAATATTTCTTTGGTACACTAGTGTTTTGGATTTAGGAATGGGGAAATCCACTAAGTGTTTGCATATCACTGAATCACTAGAGTTGACTAAAATCTTCAAGAAAAATTCCATCCACTAAAACCTCTTTAATTCTGCTTATGAAAAACATATAAGTCACGTGGGATATGACTTACAAAAACTTAACAAAGTTATCTTCAGCAGCTAGAAATTATTTCCACTGAAAAATGCATCTTCTTCAAAAGATTCAAATCATCTTTGACAACCCTGAGAAATCTTCAACTAATAATCTTTTAAGAACCATTGGCTTAGAATAATTCAAAATATTTAAAATTCAAAAACTTCAAGGACTTGAAAATTTTTGAAAAATAAAAATCTGAAAGTAAGTTCAAATTAATTAAAATTTGAAATTAGAGCCAAATTAATTAAGAATCAAAAAATCTCAAGAAATGAAAAATTTTGAGAGTTAAAGAATCCGAAAATAAATTCAAGTTAATTAAATTTCAAAATTATCAAGAATTAAAAATATTAAGAATTAAACAATTTGAAAAAAAATCAAGTTGTTTAAAAATCAAAATTTCCAAGAATTAATCATTTCAAGAATTAAAAAATTCGAATATAAGTTCAAATTATTTAACAATCAAAAAATCTCAAAAATGAATATCTTTGAAGGTTAAAGAATTCGAAAATAGTGGAGTTGACTTTTTGGTCTAGTACCCGATTTAATTTCTGTATGGGTCAACAACCTCGAAAACCAAATGGAGGACCACAAAAATAAGGATCTTGATTTGTGCGTCAATAAAAAGGCTCGGATACCAATTGTTAGTTCCAAAATAGTTAGTAGAAGGGGGGTTGAATACAAACTATGTCGTTTTATCAAAATTGTTCTTTGTGTGTATATTATTTTCTTAACAATTCGATGCGGAATAAAACGAAGCCAATATTCAAGTTAAATATAAAATTTATATTAACTTGGAGGGATGTGCCTTAATGCACGGGTACAAATTACAAGATTTGATGACCAAACTAATTTATTACAAATTTTATAGAAAATTCGACATGAACTTTTCTATATTTGTAATAAAAAGATCGAATGCTAAAAGGCAATTCGAGAGATAAGTTCTAGGGAACTTAATCCGCGAGATAGTTCCAAAAGTACAAGTAATCAAACTCTAGTGGCTAAGATTTTACAATGAATACTAGTGATGAATTTACAAGTAATTAAAACTTCGTTGAAGATCAAGAGGGGAGAAGAAAATATAACTGTGGTGCTCTCTTTTTCTTCCCTCAGTATTCTCTCTTGGTCTCTTTCTCTCTCTGTGTGTATATCTCGTGTGTTGTCTGTCTGTTTGAGTCTTCGGTCTCTTTTTTTCTTTTATAGCCAAGTGACCAAGTTGTTGTCTAAGCCTTAGGTATTTTCTGTCGGTATAACTTAGAGCTGCTCCATGACTTAACAAGCAAAAAGCTTCGGTATTACTTAACAAGTCATAATGGCTTCAAACTTTTGTTTGGTATGACTTAGGAGTCATATGGCTTTGGTATGACTTAATCAGTATGACTTAATCAGCATGACTTAACCAGCATGACTTAACCAGCATGACTTAAATCAATATGACTTAAATCAGCATGACTTAAATCAACATGAATTAACCAGCATGACTTAAATCAATATGACTTAATCATCTCCATGACTTAGCCAGTATGACTTAAAATCAACTTTAATCAGCTGCCACTTTTCATTTCTTTTAACAAATCAAGCTGCAGACTTCATTTCTTTTTCACGCGCATGCACTTTGTCAAATTCATAAATGGTGGCCCGTAGAGATGCTTTTTAACCCGCATAGCTTATAATCTTTAATTAATAAATAATTAATTTAATTCAGAAATTATAAAAATAAATATCTAATATTAATTAGATATTTATAAATATAATTTTCTAATTAAATAAAATATTTATTAATATAAATAAATCCTTACGGTCTCCTGAGGGTCTGGAACCGGACTCCTTTTGCCTAGCAAAAAATATATAAATTCCAACCGGGGTTCTAGCTTTAAGAAAATATCACTTTGCATTTCTTTGTGATAGTTCATTTTCCTCACTGCCAGTCCACTTGATAGTAAAATCATTGTGGTAATGAATTTAGCACTCCTGTTGCTTGTACAATGATTTTCTCTCATACCAGTCATGATAGCTTGAACCACTGAAGTTAATTACGAACAACCACTGTTTTAATGTTGACACTCGATGCACGGTCTGGTTCATGAGTGACTAACCGCAATGACTGTTCTTCATATATTGACTTTAAAACTGTGGTTCATGTCTTCATTTTCTTCACTCTTTTTCAAACCTTTATAATCTGTATTCTGTCACTGTAGGAACCTCTTATCACTATAAATAGAACCCACTATCTTGATTATTCCACTGACGCTTGATCAACTGAATGAACTTCTACAAGTGTAGTATACCTCAAAATGGTAGATTGTCTTTGTCTTCTTTCTCTTGACAATTAAGCATTTGAGATCCCTGTGACAGTACATATACTATTTACTATTTCATTCTTGTTTGAGTTGAGTTGAGTCCTCGATGTTTACAAATAGGGTAAACATATGACTTTTAATCTCCCCCTATTTGTTTGTTAAACATTAACATACAAATTCCTAGAGGATAACTCAACTAAAAACAAGAAGAAGATAAAGCATTAAAGAACTATAGTAAATAATACATTAAAAAAAATTTCTGGTTTAGATTTAACATTTCCAGAATCTCAGTAGATGAAATGATCGATGATTATTCCTCTGACACTGAACTGATCTTCGTTAAGTAACTCATCTTCATATCTTGACGTATCTGCCTGATAACCCTTTACATCTAGCATTGAAAATTATCAGCAGATACTTGGAAATTCTTCAGTGGTAAAGAATATGACTTGTCAACCACATATTGAAGAATTCTTCTTTGTCGTTTCATACTTCTCTCCTTCCTTATGTCTCCCTACCTAAGGTGATATGTCTCATCCTTATAACGGTGAATACTTTTCATCTCCCCTGACAAGGCGAATACTTCTATCTCCCCCTGACAAGGTGAATACTCCCCCTTTCTAAGGTATATACTACTTGTTTCATATCTCTCCCTCTTAGATAGAAAATCTCCCTCTTACTAAGGTAAGATTGTTCTTGAATATCTCTCCCTCTTAGTCCAGGTAAAGATAAACTTCTTCGTGAATGATCTCCCCCTTAGTTGAGTATATCTTACCAAGGTAAGCTTTGAGTATATCTTTTTCAATATATCTCTCCCCCTTAGTTGAGGAATCCTCCAAACATCCAATTATAGCAAACATCCAATTAAAAATTAGATGATACCAAATATAACTCACCTCTCACCTTTAGTACAACAGTTTCTTCATACATCTACCATTGACTGCTGGAATAAAGTAAATAAGCTTTGCTTGTGTTGAAGGATTTTTCATGAAGACTTCTTGAATCGAAGTATGTGGACTGATCAACTTTGCCCTTTAGATATTAAAGAATGGCCTCACTATCGATCATCTTGACAACCAAATCTCCCGACAATTTCCTTATATCTCTCAACTCTTGTAATTGAACTTTGTTTGGGGAATAGGGAATGGGATTTGGTGTTTATCTTTTCTTCCTTACTGTGAGTGTGTGATTGTGTTTCGTGTACCTCACAAGTGTTTAACTCATCTCTCCAGTCATATCACTTAAAATGAGTGATCTCTTCGGTCATCTCTCTAGTGTTTACACTCATGCTCACTAGTGTATCACCCTTATCTCTCATAGCTCCAACATCCATGTGTACCTGCAAGGAAAATTCACCATAGCCCCTTCTAGAGAGGTCACTGGTGGTGCAATGGGGTTTCGCAAATCCCCGATCCTCGTTGGACTCGTAAGACGAATCTGAGTCATAATCCACAAGTTGATAAAAAAATTCCTTTTTATAGGTTTCAGATTTGAATTCCGAGAAGGTAAACAATGAAATCAAAACTTAGAATTAAGATCATGTTTCCTTCTAATGTCTGTGACGACATCTCCTTGTTTAACTCATCAGGTGAATCTGAATTATAGTCAACAAGTTGCCGATCCGCACCTATGTCGGACCCGTTACCCGCAGGATCCAGAGATGTTCCCTCTGGGGAGTTAGACAGTGATCCTGAAAGATTTTGCATTAGGGATCAAAGTCTTCTCTCGAGGTCTGTGAAGACTCTTGGTTCTTTTAGAAACCTTCAACTTAAAATCCTAACCATAATATGGTCGGAGTATTAGTTATTTCCGTCAGTTCGGCCTTAGTGTGTGCAATCTCACTTTGTGCATATGAAGTATTTTAGTTATATGCATGAAGTAGTGACTTACCAACAGATGCCCTGACTGACAGGCGAATTTCAATAAACTCATCCTTTTGAGAGAATGAATCCAGAGACTGGTTTAGTGCCATTTTCAGCTCTCCATCCTTTTGGGAGAATGCAGGCGAGCTTACAGTTACCTCAAGTTGTATATATCTGATCTCCTTGAGAGGTAGAGCTGTGGGTTTGCTATCCCTCACATCCTTATTTGTTGTAACAAGTACAGTTACTCCCTCATTGACCTCTAGTATAATAGGTTACTTCCACTTCAGGGGTAAGTTAGGATGTGTTTAGATTTGAATTTATAGTCCGGGATAAAAGTTGTTGGATTTACAACCTCATGACTTTCAGTTGTGAGAAAAATTCCACTAGGAGCTGAACCTGCATCACATCGCAGTAGAACAACATAGAGATAGAATGCATTTAAAACATACCAGAACATTGAGTGAAAACATATGCATTATATCATTTGAGAGAAATGATGTACAATTGTGATTTCAAAAAGTTTTACAATATAAGCAATCACAACTGCAGAAAGTTTGAGTTTTCTTTTAAAAACTGTTAATGTGCAAGAATTTGTATTTATGCATAAAAATTATATAATCATGTCTTTTAAGGAAAACTATGTCATTTATTTTTAAAAGACACAAACTCTTGACTTCGCAGTAATTCAAAAAGAAAGAAAGATAGATTTTAAGTGCTTATTGTGTATAAAGTACTTTACCACAACAGATAGTGAAACAACTCATACAAGCACTTGATGTCGTTTAGGTAACAACGATTACCAAGTACATAAGTACAGATAACCAATGTCTCTCCTTTGGCGCTTCATTACTTAGCACAACATAAACTAAGTAATTGATTGATGGATGCAAAACATTCTAAGAACTATCATATATACAAAGTGGTGCAAAACCTGAATTAGAGAATTTTAATTTTGAAAACTCACCACTCTATAATATGATAGGAGACATAGTGTTTCATTAAGTCTCACTCACTTAGAAAGTTGAACATCTAAATATATACTAACACTAATGATATATAGATAAGCAACATTTACTTAGAATAAATCCTAAGTAATATTATCAGAGCTAATATATACATCACAATTAGTCTGCAATAAAGTATCAGAGCAACTAGCAATTGTTAGTAAATAAATACTTTACTATTTGATACCAACTGTTAGTATTCGTCAAACACTTTAAACAAGTAGTGTTTGTGATTACTTTACCAAAATTAAATTACGAGCAAATAAAACATGTAATTGCTTCAAATCATAATTTAACTAAGATAGAAATAATCACTGTTAAATACTAAATATTCAATGATACCAATTATTAGATAAATTCAATTCAAAGAAGATTGAATTGTTACATTGAATACCAACTGATAGAATGAATATTAGTATCTAACTACTTATGACTATCATTCACTGACATTCATAAGTACGAGGAACTGGCTGACAAGAAATACACAAGTTCTTTAGATGTAACATTCCAAACTTATGACCTTCAAGGCAACTCCTCGTTAATAACAATTGTTAACTCCTAACAACTGCTAGTTGTAGACAACCTTGGTTCAATAAATAAGACTGTATGACCAAAGTTGTCTTGTCTGCAATCTTAGAAATAATATTCTAAGTCCAATACACCTTGATCCATTGTATATACCATTTATTATCAAAGTGATTAGAAGTTGCAAATAAGCATAAAAATTATTCGAAGTAAATGAACTATGGTCTCTTCAGGTATGTCAATATCCATAGTTCTACTTAGAAAATTTTCACACCTTGTATAGTAGTATGAGTGAATTTCAAAAGATACAACATAAATTACTTAGAGGAGTTCTAAGTAATTTCACTCATACCAATACATCTCACAATTAGTTAGTAAATAAAATTCTAACTAAATATCATTAACTGATATAAGTCAAAATTTCAGTACAACCAATTGTTAGAACCATGATATTAATTATAGTGAATTTCTGAAAATGGAGCATTGATAAATTCACTAGAATTAACATCTCATAACTAATTAAAGACCAAGACAGATAGGTCCAAATTAGTTATGATTCAGATTTATTTTGATATATGAGGTACAGAGCAAATACTAAATTGAATTGCTTCAGGTTCTATAACTCATATCAATCAAAGTAAATAATTAAATAAATAAATACTAAATCCCTATGAGTTAGATTTTAGCATTTAAATATTTAAATTATCCTTAAATAATCACCACTGAAATATATTGCAATTATACACATGGCAATCATTCAACAGATAATTCTCAGTGTGAGGTCTGGATGTAAATAAGTTCACAAGTCCTTTCAATACGGACAATTGAATACTTATGAACTCATTTATGAATTGCTTACAATGAATTCACAAGTCCTTTCAATACTGATAATTGAATACTTGTAAACTCATTTAAGTATTACTTATAGTAAAATCACAAGTCCTTTCAATACGGACAATCGAGTACTTGTGAGCTTACTTAAGAATTGCTTAACAGATATGATTTACAAATCATATAGCATTAATAAAATCCCTAGTTTATAAACCAATCTTGAAAAATTAATTTCATCAAGTGATTTAACAAGCATGCCTGCAAGTTAATCTTAATTAAAGACATGCTCTCAAAATAATTGATACCTTATGCAAGATGCTTAGTCCTTGAGTGTTCTACAGAGTTGTTGGAGATGAATTTGATTCCTTGTGTTCTCCTGCTTTCATACAACTCATTTGATCTGTCTCTATGCAGCAAAACATGTCAGAACTGGTGTCTCCAGGGTACCATCTCTACAGATTTAGGTCAAACTTAAGACATCTGAAAATCAAGTGTAATAACTACAAGAATAGATTCTCTAAGATCCACTTGGAGCCTTGCACATTTGCATATTGAAAATATAATATGTGTAAAAGTGATCTATTAGCAATTGAATAAGATAATGAGCTGATGATTCCTCTATAGCCTGATTAGGTTTTAATTAGTAGATCCTGAACTTGTTGGGTCAAATATCTCTAGGGTACCATTTCCTCAGATTTTGGTCCAGCTTAAGATTTTTGATTACCAAATTGTTATGTCCAAACTAATAGGTTAAAATCCAGCTATAGTGGTGTGTTGGCAGAGAGTCTTGACAGGTCTAGAATTTCTGAACAGAAACAAAAGATCCTTGAATTACTTTTATTGTCATCATTCTTTTGGCTTACTAAAGTAAATCAAAAGAATTTCAACTTTACCAACATCAAAACAGCAAATATCTTGATACCAATTAATAGTTAGTAGGCCAACATGTAATATAATCAAGATATCATTGCACATATATATCATTTATGTTTGTGCCTAAAGATGTAGAGAGTTCTTTAAATATAACACCAATTGTTAAAAGATACCAACAGTTAAAGATTGACACCAATTGTTAAATTATAGTTAGGGTGTCATACCATGTCTTCCATGCTTGCTTGAGTGATGATACCAGTTCATACTAACCTGTAGAGATCTTCCATTATCTCACCAACCAGGAGTGCACTTGTTCACATTCCTCTAGCATCCAGATTCAGTTGGTCCAGATGTCCATTATAATCATGAATGTGCAGCAGGTGCCTGATATTCTCAAGTTTTGTCACTGGTGCTTCTTGTCAGATATACCATTTGATCAAATTATAACCTAGCATCCACTTCGGCCTTGTCCCTCATAACATGCCTTGACATCCAGTTAGACTTCTGGTTATCCTTGTACCAATTACAGCCTTGTTGTTTGGTCTGGATACCAGCTTCCCTTCAATCTGCCTTTTGTACTAATTGAGATCATCTTGCATTGCAATCACTCAATCTGGATCTTTCAGAGACTTTGTAGCTTTCTTAGTTTCATCTGAAAGAAAACTAAAGAAATAATCATTGGTACTTGAAGCTCTGCTAGTCTTTTACTTCCACCAATAGGAACAATAAGAACTAGGACAAAGAATTAATTGAGTCAACATTCTTTGTCTTGGCAGACATGTTCTTATAGTGTCCTATGATTTTCAATGTGGTGTTAAGTTGACTGGTTGATCCTTCAGTTGCTCCCCCTAAACTGTTGCTGGGTTTACATGAAGATTCTCCATGTTTCACATCGGTTGGATTTGAATAATCATCACCATTGACAGCTGGGAGCTAAAAGTTTTTGAACATTACTAAGACTTTCAATCACCTTCTGTTGATTAATAACAATCACCCTGTCAGCTGTTGACTCCATTGAGTAACCAAGAAAATTATCCTCCTGAGCATTAGCTGATTGCCAAGATGCTCAGTTCCATTTATCATAGCAAAACAATTTCCTTCATAACTTATGGGGTCTTCCTATATTTCTTACTGATCAGGGTTTAATCATGTCAGTAGGAAACTATTGACTGCTTCAGTATTAATACTCTTGAAGGTGCTTAAATCATCCAGAACACTAATTGATAGGTCCTGTAATCTGGTCTCCAAGTTGTCATAGTACATTTTAATTCCTGCCAATCTTCTAGATGTGATCAATCACCATCAGTGGAATCTTGTCTTCAGATTGTCTGAACAACAACTTGTTTGTTGAGAGAAGTCATCAGTCATCACCACTGAAGTATATTTTTCTTTGATGTAGAACTTATGTGTGATGCTTCTTTGACTTCCCTTTATGACATGCGTCATAATTTCATTTTTCTTTAAATTCAGATGAGGCAGTCTCCTTTATTGATTCGATTTCCAGGAGAATCTTTTGATTTGACATTCAGGTGAGAGAGCTCCTTATGTCATAGCTGAACTCTTGTTTGATGAAGCTTTAGATTAAACCTTGTTGACTTCACCTTTGACTGAGATTCCATATCAACTACAAATAAGTTCTCCTTCCTTACTCCTCGAATAGTAGGCTATTCATCTTCTAAAGATGCTTTATTACTGACAACATTCCTAGCTATTGAATAGCCATGACCCTTGGTCATACCTTTGCTGTTGTCTCCAGGGGAAACCATTTGGCCTGTCTTCACATTCATATTTGATAGCAGAGTTCTTTCTTCGATGATGTGCTTCGAATAAATCAATAATAATGCATAATCGATTAACCTGTTAAGCCTTACATTCACAAATGGATAAAAAGTTCTTGGTACCCAGATTTACTTGGGTCCAGATGGATTAGAGATATCCCTGTTAATAGAGTAATCTACAGACTTGACATACATACAGCATACAAACCATCACATATTTAAAACATGTAAACTATGACATGTATGCAATAGTGGTAACAACAAACATAACATTCATATAGCAATCAAACCATCACACTTTTAAAACGTGCAAACTATGACATGTAATGCTATTTAGAAAATCCAGTTAACCTATATACAAGAATTTTCTAAAACCAATTGGAATAGAAGAATTAATAAGTAATCACTAATTCTGTCCAGTCCAAGGATGTTGTTATATACCAGCTAATAGTCTGTATTACCTTTTAGATACAACTTTGTGTTCTACAAACATCCTAGGTAATCAATCCATCTTTTAAACCTTTTTAAAACCTTAACAAACAATTCAGAATGAATAAGCAAGTCTTGTTCTACTAGAGATCCTGAAACTAGCTTAAGCAAAGGTCTTATATGCTTGACATATTGCAATTAAGAATTAAAAGATATTGTCTAAGGAACAGCTCGAACTTACTACTGCAATTAATTAAATTCTTCAAACATTCATACACATATTAAGATCTTCTAACCAAAGATATAACAATTAAAAACTAAGATCTTAACAAGCTTTGAATTTCTGAGAATTACATATTACATTAGTTCGAAGAATTGATACCTGAGACATGTGAGGTGAATCATCTTCAGAGATTGCTATGAAAGCAAGATATACAATATGCTCTTCTTATCATCTGATCCAACCAAACTCTTTCCTTTAGCAATATAAGTTCTGTACTGATGCTTATGTTTCATCTCAATTAATGAATCCCTATTCATCCTTGTTTGTCAGAATTCTGTACTATGTTGCACACCTTGATAGTTACTTATTACATATATCTTTTCATAACTGCAACTATCAAGTCTTGTTTCTTTCCACCATCTCAGTCTTGCAACCACCTCTTGAAGTTGAACTATATCGTGAAGAGTTTCTGTTTCGAAATAGATAGGCCTGATCCCTGGATGTAGCATTAATACTTCTTCTGAATTAGTAACTCTCCATGTCTATCTGAGGTTCCATCATTAATTTCTGACTGAGATGTTTGCAGTCTAGTCCATTCTCAAACCTCCTTGATTCGATTCTTCTAAAATCTCTATTGATTTCTTGAAAAATATCTCTTTGGTACACTAGTGTTTTGGATTTAGGAATGGGGAAATCCACTAAGTGTTTGCATATCACTGAATCACTAGAGTTGACTAAAATCTTCAAGAAAAATTCCATCCACTAAAACCTCTTTAATTCTGCTTATGAAAAACATATAAGTCACGTGGGATATGACTTACAAAAACTTAACAAAGTTATCTTCAGCAGGTAGAAATTATTTCCATTGAAAAATGCATCTTCTTCAAAAGATTCAAATCATCTTTGACAACCCTGAGAAATCTTCAACTAACAATCTTTTAAGAACCATTGGCTTAGAATAAATTCAAAATATTTAAAATTCAAAAACTTCAAGGACTTGAAAATTTTTGAAAAATAAAAATCTGAAAGTAAGTTCAAATTAATTAAAATTTGAAATTAGAGCCAAATTAATTAAGAATAAAAAAATCTCAAGAAATGAAAATTTTTGAGAGTTAAAGAATCCGAAAATAAATTCAAGTTAATTAAATTTCAAAATTATCAAGAATTAAAAATATTAAGAATTAAACAATTTGAAAATAATTCAAGTTGTTTAAAAATCAAAATTTCCAAGAATTAATCATTTTAAGAATAAAAAATTCGAATATAAGTTCATATTATTTAACAATCAAAAAATCTCAAAAATGAATATCTTTGAAGGTTAAAGAATTCGAAAATAGAGGAGTTGACTTTTTGGTCTAATACCGGATTTAATTTCTGTATGGGTCAACAGCCTCGAAAACCAAATGGAGGACCACAAAAATAAGGATATTGATTTGTGCGTCAATCAAAAGGCTCGGATACCAGTTGTTAGGTCCAAAATAGTTTGTAGAAGGGGGGTTGAATACAAACTATGTCGTTTTATCGAAATTGTTCTTTGTGTGTATATTATTTTCTTAACAATTTGATGCGGAATTAAACGAAGCCAATATTCAAGTTAAATATAAAATTTATATTAACTTGGAGGGGTGTGCCTTAATGCACGGGTACAAATTACAAGATTTGATGACCAAACTAATTTATTACAAATTTTATAGAAAATTCGACATGAACTTTTCTATATTTCTAATAAAAAGATCGAATGCTAAAATCCAATTCGAGAGATAAGTTCTAGGGAACTTAATCCGCTAGATAGTTCCAAAAGTACAAGTAATCAAACTCTAGTGGCTAAGATATTACAATGAATACTAGAGATGAATTTACAAGTAATTAAAACTTCGTTGAAGATCAAGAGGGGAGAAGAAAATATAACTGTGGTGCTCTCTTTTTCTCCCCTCAGTATTCTCTCTTGGTCTCTTTCTCTCTCTGTGTGAATATCTCGTGTGTTGTCTATCTGTTTGAGTCTTCTGTCTCTTTTTTTCTTTTATAGCCAAGTGACCAAGTTGTTGTCTGAGCCTTAGATATTTTCTGTCGGTATGACTTAGAGCTGCTCCATGACTAACAAGCAAAAAGCTTCGGTATGACTTAGCAAGTCATAGTGGCTTCAAGCTTTTGTTTGGTATGACTTAGGAGTCATATGGCTTTCGTATGACTTAATCAGTATGACGTAATCAACATGACTTAACCAGCATGACTTAACCAGCATGACTTAAATCAATATGACTTAAATCAGCATGACTTAAATCAGCATGACTTAACCAGCATGACTTAAATCAATATGACTTAATCATCTCCATGACTTAGCCAATATGACTTAAAATCAACTTTAATCACCTGCCACTTTTCATTTCTTTTAACAAATCAAGCTCCTGACTTCATTTCTTTTTCATGCGCATGCACTTTGTCAAATTCATAAATGGTGGCCCGTAGAGATGCTTTTTAACCCGTATAGCTTATAATCTTTAATTAATAAATAATTAATTTAATTCAGAAATTATAAAAATAAATATCTAATATTAATTAGATATTTATAAATATAATTTTCTAATTAAATAAAATATTTATTAATATAAATAAATCCTTACGGTCTAAGCTACGGTCTTCTGAGGGTCTGGAACCGGACTCCTTTTGCTTAGCAAAAAATATATCAATTCCAACTGGGGTTCTAGCTTTAAGAAAATATCACTTTGCATTTCTTTGTGATAGTTCGTTTTCCTCACTGCCAGTCCACTTGATAGTAAAATCATTGTGGTTAATGAATTTAGCACTCCTGTTGCTTGCACAATGATTTTCTCTCATACCAGTCATGATAGCTTGAACCACTGAAGTTAATTACGAACAACCACTGTTTTAATGTTGACACCGATGCACGGTCTGGTTCATGAGTGACTGACCGCAATGACTGTTCTTATTATATTGACTTTAAAACTGTGGTTCATGTCTTCATTTTCTTCACTCTTTTTCAAACCTTTATAATCTGTATTCTGTCACTGTAGGAACCTCTTATCACATATACTATTTACTGTTACATTCTTGTTTGAGTTGAGTTAAATCCTCGATGTTTATTAATAGGGTAAACATATGACTTTCATACTGCTCTGTACATGGTAACCCCTGGGGCTACCATGGGCCCTTGGAAACCTGCTAGATCACTTGTTTTCTTCATGAATCTTGACCCTAATCCTCTAGTGGGCCTAAATCTAACCCATGCAAGATTTTGGTCACAACAACTACCCCTCGGTTCGGTGAAGTACTGAGTGCAAGGGGAACCAATTATTCGTAGGGTACTGCTTTCTGAGTTTCTAAACAGCAATCCATGTTCTCATTGCCTTGTCAATTTAACTCAACCAGAAGTATGAAGATTGTAAATTTGTAATCGTGAATATTAGGATTAATACCTGTATTTTTATTTGTAAAATTCTGTATTGTGCAACGGAAGCTCGAGTTGAAAATGAGGAAAAAATGGTAGCCCCATATTTTACTCATTAAAACTCTGATTAATTAATTTTATTCTCTGGAAACGAAGGGGATAATTATCAAAAAGGGAGTGTCAATATTAAACTCAACCATTTTTCTTGATAAGCTAGAAACGGTTCATTCCCCGTGTTAGCACGCTTCCCCCCCTTACCTCATTTTCTGTGCCACATTCAACCACCAGGGGGTGTGACTCTTCTCTCTTTTTCATAATTTAACACACTTAGCCCTTTCATTTTTCTTTTTATCTTTGCATAACATTTTCTCTTCACCACATAAAGGGCTTCGAGGATTCCTGACGAGATCTCCGGTGAAGGCTAAATCATTCACACTCCTGTCTCTTCCCCTTTACTCAAGTATTTTTCCGAACCCTATAATACCTTTGTCTCCACGTTGATACTACATATATGGAGGTTATGCAGGCTCTGGGTTCTGTTCTTGTATGCTCATATATGCATGTAATCGATTATTCAATCGACGTTCTAATAGGTATTGCATGATAGTAATCTTGATTTTTCTGAATCTTATATGCTAGACTACAAATTCTTGTCACATCACTCAATTTTCAAACTTGAATTGGGCTAGATTTGTATTCTTAGGCCTTAGTCGATAGATATATGTGTAAATCCCTGTTTCTGATGCCCGTGTTAAAAGGTGTTGGGGGGTTAACATTCCGGTTACCCCTGTGATTGTTTATCAGTATGTTTATGATATGTTTGATATTTGTTCCTTGTGAACTTTACTTGCCTTAGATTTGTTTTTTTAAGTAAATGTCCAAAATTCGCAAACTTTGGTGTATTCACGGTATCAAGGATTCGTATCTCCTTCTTGGTTCTTGTTTGGGTAGCTCTAGTGTCAACCCTTCGGGTCCTCGTGTCCATGACCACCCTCTGGGTCTTGACCTTTTTATTTTGGCCCGGTAGCCTCGTCATTTTTTGGATACCTCTAGGTTGATTACTAGAAATCGTTACTTCTTTCTACTCTTGGCTATCCGGTTGCAATCCCCTCTGATAATCTGCTTCCCTCTTTGTGGTTGCAGATGCCTACCTCGTCCATTTTGGGAGGTTCACCGCAGCACTTGGGTAACCTATCACCCATCTCTGGGGAACCCTCTTACTCCTGGTCGACCTACTTAAATGACATGCTCATCTCTCAGCCCTTACTACAGTCTAAACCATCTATTAGCTCCAGGACCCGTTCCCAGGTAGAGGTGATCAATCCCCTGGAGGCCAAAATCGTACGCCGGTACCCTAGTCTTTCCCTAGAGACTGGTTCATCGAACCAAGATGAGGGGGATGTCGAGAGGATCAATTTAAGCTCCAACACTGATGAGGGGGAGAGATCCATTAGTGGTTTCTGGAACGAGGATGAACAACCTTTCTTCGATAATGAGGATCTGATGGTCGAAGAAGAAAGTGCTAAGGTTAGGATGGTAGCTGAGGTTGAGCGGAAGCCCCATGTTCCTACGGGCTTCGTTCCCTCCTGTGAAGACTTAGATTCCACCATGAATGCAGATAGGCTCAAGAGACTATTAGAGCTTTGTGACCCAGGTTGTGACTTGGTGGTACCTAGTGCTGATGAGAGGTGCCACAAGTTTGATAATTTCGAGCCTGACCAATCCATCCCGAATGCAGTGCTATCTGCCTTTTTCTTCAAATTGGGATTCTCTTTACCGATGCATCCATTTTTTGTGGATATGTTGAACTTTTATGAGATAGCCCCCATGCAATTGTCACCTAATTCCTTCAGGGTGGCGGCATGTATGTACATCCTCTACAGCCAGACCTTTTCCGTTTCCCTTACCGCTAGAGAGCTTGGGTATTTTTACCAGCTGAAATACGTGGGAAGGAAAGTAGGAATCTTTTACCTTACTTCTTGGAATAATAGGCAAGGTAGATGTATTGAGGGGAATAAACGTGGAATGTATGATTGGTTGGAGATGTTTTCATACTGTTATGATTGTGAGGAAGTGAGAAAGGAATGGAATTTGACTCCGGGTAAGCATCTGGTACCCTCACACATTACTGGTAACCCTAAATTAATTAATTTTTGGACCCAACCCTTATTTTTCTGTTGTATTGTTTAGGAATTCCAACACAGACCCCTCTCCAAGGGATTGAAGAAAAAGGGCTAGGAGGATCATGAGATTGGCTGCTGAGTTAGGTGATGGTGAGAGTTTGCTTACTCCGGCAACTCTAGTGAGGCTGAGGTTCTCGAGACCTGTGGCTCCCTTACCTCCCGCTCAGGGGATGGAGGTTGAGGAAAGGTCGATGAAGGAGCCCAAAACTCAGGGTACCGCCACAAAACCTGGGAAGACAGGTTAGGCTTCCGCTGACTTCCTTCCTGGTAGCCTGGGCTGCCGCCTTCTACATTTCTTACTTACACACACACACACCACTATTTGATGTGCCATACCTCCTTTTTACTTCTACTTATCATTACTGTCATTCTTATAGGCTTTTGTGTGTATGCCATCGGGCTCTACAGTGTTTATTGCATGTCTGTTTTAACTCTACTATCGTGTGCCACGATTTCTAATATCTTTATTTCTGTGTCTTTTCAGGTATGTCAGGGTCAGTTCCCTTCTTTGTGCAGCCTTCAGAAAGGTATGAGGACCTCTTTCCAGAAGACGAGTTGATGACACTGGAACCTCCGATTAATGCTACCCCCATCTCCCAGGCTAGGGCTCTCACTTCTAGCAAAGCTGGACCTGCTTTAGCTGATAAGCGGAGGTTTTCCCAAGCCTCTGGTAACCTGGGCTCCACCCCCAAAACTAGGTCTTCTAAGAAGTCGAGGTTGCCACAGTCAGCCGGTACCCCTCAAGAGATTCAACAATTCCATAAGTTAACTGATGGGCAGATTCCTTTGGAAGTTATCTCTGGCTAGTCCAAGCTCAAAGTTTCAGATGTTACTCGGGCCATGCTCTTTTCTTCGGGGGAAAACTTATTTCACCAGATAAGGCTTAGCAATCAGCTGGTGGCTGCTACTCGTGGTGACATGAAGCTAAGAGAGGATCTGAAACAGATGAAATTTGATCTCGATACTGCAGTGGAAGAGAAGAAGGGGCTTTCTGAAGCCAACAAGAAATTGAAAGGTGAGGTGTCGGTATTGACAAAGGAAAAGGGTAAGCTCAGCAGGGTGGTCCGATCAGGACAAAGATAAAGAAGAATGGGCGGCAGCCCATGCTATCGAGGTAAAAGAGCTAAAATTGCAGGTGGATACGTTGCAGGCTTCGGTTAAGAAGTTTAAAGAGACACTTCCAGAGAGGTATAAGTTGGGGTTCGCTAAGAGCATAAACGACTACATGAAGGCTACTTGGAAGGTGATGCCAGATTTGGATTGGGCCCTTCTAGGTGAGGATGCCATGAAGCTGGTAGATAAATTCAAAGCGAAAGTTGCCAAATCTCAGGCCCCTGCTACAAAGGTGACCCTCAAGCCGTCAGCCACTCTGAAGAATATAACTGAGGATGCTCAGGATACCGGGGTTGAAGCTCCCACAGATGTGGTCGAGGTTGCTACAGGTGATTCCACTAAAAAGGTTGACCCTGTCGAGGATTCCCTCGATTCTGAGGCTACCAAAGACCCTTCGTCTTCTTAAATCATCCTTTTTCAATCATCTCAAACTTTTTTTATGTCGGTTTATGAACTTTATGGTTTAACCTAAAAAGGGGGTGGGCTCCTTAATGCTCCACAAGTGTAATTCTGAATCTTTTATCCTTAACTGTCTATGGTCGCGGGCCTTGGTATTTTTGAACTCGTGTTATCCGTACTTAACGAATAATTGTTTAATCATTTCAATGCTTTAATGTACATTTGATTATTAAATCTTTTCTTTAGGTGTGGTAAGCTTTATTACTTATGACTCATATGTCTCTAGGTGCAGGGTTAAAGATTTCTGCTTAATCATCACGTGTAGACTACAATAGCTGTAATTTGGATACCTGTACCTATGATGAGGCTTCTCTCATGCTTTGTGACCTAGCTTTGGGCACTATATTCATCAAGTAGGAATAGTAATGCTCTAATTTAGAATAATTTATAACTAGACGCAATTATCTAATTCTAGCATGCAATATGGTTCTCTTGACTAATCTTAAGACAAGTTTATACGAGTACTTAGAGGATATATGTCATACTTTCGTTGATTAGAAAAGATAAATGACAAATCATGAATCAAGAATTGAACAATCGAATGGTAATGAGATGTAAAAGCGTACTTGAGTAGTTATGGCAACATATACCTGGATAGGCAGCCAACAAAATGATACACTACTCGTACCTTAGTCTGTATGGTTACCACCTTGGGTGTGGGGGTACCGTCCGGTAACCCTATAGTACCCGAAAGCCCACAGTACGGGAACCTGGCTCTGGGAGCCCTGCTTCCGGTAACCCATTCCTCTTAGCTTAGGTGCCGGTGGCTCAGCCTGGAAGCCCTTGTTCCGGGAGCCCTAATCATTTTATGAATCAAATGTGATAATGCCAAGTGAGCCATTCCTACAAGGCTGTGTTAGTTAAATATTTTGGAAACCAAACGAGCAGTTTCTCGGAACCTCGTAGGTAAATAATTAAAGGATCTATGTATGCCAATTAAGGTTCCATACATGATTAATGACCAGGGGAGCCATGTGTGCCGATCAGGGTTCCATACATGACTAAAAATAAAGGGATCCAAGTGTGCCGATCAGGGTTCCACACCTGCCCTAAGAATCAAGTAAGCCATGTGAGCCAGTCAAGGTTCCATACATAACTAAAAATAAAGGGATCCAGGTGTGCTGATCAGGGTTCCATACCTGCCCTGATAATGAAGGGATCCAGGTATGCCGATCAGGGTTCCATACATGCCCTAATGTTCAAAGAAGCCATGCGAGCCAGTCAAGGTTCCACACATGACTAAAAATAAAGGGATCCAGGTGTGCCGATCACGGTTCCACACCTGCCCTAATAATGAAGGGATCCATGTATGACGATTAGGGTTCCATACATGCCCTAATAATCAAAGAAGCCATGTGAGCCAGTCTGGGTTCCACACATGACTAAAAATAAAGGGATCCAGGTGTGCCGATCAGGGTTCCACACCTGCCCTAATAATGAAGGAATCCATGTATGCCGATCAAGGTTCCATACATGCCCTAATAATCAAAGAAGCCATGTGAGCCAGTCAAGGTTCCACACATGACTAGAAATAAAGGGATCCAGGTGTGCCGATCAGGGTTCCACACCTGCCCTAATAATGAAGGTATCCATGTATGCCGATCAGGGTTCCATACATGCCCTAATAATCAAAGAAGCCATGTGAGCCAGTCAAGGTTCCACACATGACTAAAAATAAAGGGATCCAGGTGTGCCGATCAGGGTTCCACACCTGCCCTAATAATGAAGGGATCCATGTATGCCGATCAGGGTTCCATACATGCCTTAAACAAACATAAAAGGTTTAAAATTTTGATAATTTCAACCTATCAAGCCAAGAGGTGTACTCACTACTACCCCCTAGTTCTGGATGGTAGCCTAGCTACCATGTAGAACTATGCTTGTAGGGCTTCCATATCTTTCTTTATTCGAATATTGATAAGTGGTAAATGTAAAAGGAAACAAAATCAACATCTACTTTTACTGAAAATTGAAAGAGTATGATTACATCAAACTTCATCCAGATAGGGTGTGCATCCACTACCCCCCGGGCATCTACTGAAAATCATGAAATCCTAAGAACTGAAAGGGAAATGACAAAACCACAACTAATAGGTTGCCTTTATTCCTCCTAAGCCTGAAAGAGGCCTACATCTGCATTTGCTTGAAAGAAATTCTTATTGATAATACTTCTTCAAGTGCTTGGCATTCCAAGCACGGGGGATGGTGTTCCCATCCATGTCTTCAAGGTGGTAGGTGCCTTCCTAAAAAATAGACTTTATTTTGTAAGGCCCTTCATAATTTGCTCCAAAGGCTCCATGCCCAGGAACCCGCATATTGGGCATCATTCTTCTCAGTACCAGGTCGCCAACCTTAAGGGGTCGAGGGCGTACCTTGTTGTTATAGTATTTGCGGGTTCTCTGTTGGTAAGCCGCAAGTTTCAACTGTGCGGTAGCCCGCATTTCTTCCACTAAATCAAGTGCCAGCCTCTGATTTATTTCATTTGATTCTTGACTGAAGTTATCCCTCCGGTAGGATCCTGTCCCTACCTCCACGGGAACCATAGCTTCATAGCCATAGGCTAGGACAAAGGGAGATTCTCCGGTTGTAGACCTGGGAGTGGTATTGTAGGACCACAAGACCATTGGGAGCTCCTCTGACCAGCTTCCCTTTCTGTCTTCCAACTTGGCCTTTAATGTGTGCTTAATGATTTTGTTCACAGCTTCCGCCTACCCATTGCTTTGGGGGTGGCAAACGACTGAGAAATCTTTCTTTATTCCCAAATCTTCACATAGGCTTCTCATTTCCTTACTATCAAATTGCTTTCCGTTATCCAAAATCGGCTTGTATGGAACTCCATACCTACATATGATGGATAAAAATTATTATATAAATGTTTATAATATATGTTAAAGTTGAGATTTCGGTTTTAACGAGAAAGTGGCTTAATCGAAAGATTCGCGTTTAACAAGAAATCAATTTATTAAAAAAGATTATGTAACTACTAAAATTTAATGTTGATAATATAATATAACGTAAATATGTATTGAATTTTTTTTAAAAATTGTAATGCCGCCACTAATCGCGGCTTTATCGACTAGTTAAATAACTAAGAATAAATGTTGAAAATATTAGAATATTTAATGCTTTACTATAGCCGGATAGCCCTTAGGGTTATGATTAGCATTTCCCTAAGATTAATTCAAAATTTTAAACTGATAATAACTTTTTTGTCTGGACTAAATTGAATAATTGATAGTAATATGATACTGCTTCATCCCATTTAAGCCTATCAATGAACTGGAGGTCCGATCCGATCCGAGGCCTTATAATTGGATATAGATTTATCTAAAATTAATCTTATCCGATAACAATTCGATCCAATAAATATGAAAATGGATCATGTATGATCCAATCCATTTAAAGCCCAATCCGATCATATATATATATATATATATATATATATATATATATATATATATATATATATATATATATATATATATATATATATATATATATATATATATATATATATATAGAGAGAGAGAGAGAGTTGCACTCCATGAAGAACACCTTATATAAAGAACAATAAAGAACACCATTATAACACTCATATTTAATCGAATCTAATAGGTCCGTCATGGCACCCAATACAAAAAGTTCTTATTTTTTTACCCTCTATCCATTCAGCAAAAAAACAAATCACTGTTCATGATGACGTCACTGCTGACGTCATCAGTGAACAGTGATTTTTTTTTTGCTGAATGGAAAGAAGATAAAAAAATATGAATTTTTTGTATTGGGTGCCCCTGGCGGGGCCATTGGATCTATTGGAATAAATGATTCCATAGTGTTCTTTATATAAGAGTGTTCTTTATGGAGCAATGACATATATATATATATATATATATATACAAAATTTAATATATATTATATTTATATAAATATATATAATAATTTATATTAAACAATAGAAGACCAAAACCCTAATCCTTTTTCTTATCGTGCATTCTTCATACTCATAAGTGACTGCTAGTAGTCTAAATTCTCTACTCAAAATCCTTCTTGTCACTAAATTATTCACAACCGTATCTATTATTCTACAAATAATCTAATACAAATCTTACTAAAAACATTTGAAGGCCTCCAAATCGGATCCAATAGTTTTCTGGCATGTTCATATGGCTGATTAGCAGACTTATTGAATTTTCGATGGAGTCTATATTTTAATTTAAAATATTTTCATGATTTAGAATTTAGAATTTCAGATGTTACTCACTACCTATTTAATAAATTTCAAGTAATTTCTATTTTCAGTTCAGATTTCATTTCTTTTTGGTTTATTGAATTCAGATTTTGCTTTAATTTCATGTTTATTTACGTTGATAAGTGGATTTCATATCCACTTAGAAAGCTTCGTATCATCTTGAATCGATTAACTTGCCCTCAAGTATTTGGTGTTTTGATGTGTTTTTAGTTTGTTTTTGTAGGATTACGAAACTTGAAGCAGGGAATGCATTTTTATGTTTAAATGGTGGTTTTGAGCTTAAGAATTGAGGAACGGCAATTAGCAGACGAATCGGAGTCAGAACGAGCAAAAATTGACAAAGGCTGAAAAATTTCCAACAATTCAAGCACGGGCGTGCCGTGTAGCATGGTGGGTGCGCTGGTTTGGCTGCAAGAAATCCTGATTTGATTTAATTTTGTATTTTCTTGACGGACAAGGCAGAAGGGCTATATAAACACTTGTTCCCAACATAAGAAGGACGTTTTTTTACAAAGAGAGCCAGGAGATACAACTTGGAGAAGGATTTACGAAGCACGTGACAAGCAACGGAGATCTAAATCTACATCTTTTGTTTTCTTCTAATTAGGCGATACTATTGGATACTCGATTTGGATTTGTTTTCTAAACTCTATTATTCTATTACTTTCGTTTTCATTCAGATCTTGTTTATTATCATGTTATCACTAGATCCCATGATGACGAGCCGTTCGATTATGAACTAATCGTTGTCATGGGATTCTAACGGATTTATTTACGGAGTTTAGTAGTTTGATTGCTTTAAAGATTTATGTGTGATGAATTGTTGATTTCCTTGTATGGTTATACTTAATGCTTTTAGATGCGTAGCTAACATCTTAATTGTTAATCTCTATTGAAGCGACAGTGGATATAGAGATTTAGAACTAGTCATGCTAGCATAAGTTTATGGATGTTTTGACATGCATGATTCGTAGTGTAATTTTAACCATCTTATGCTGCCCTATGTAATCTCAATGGATAACTTGTGCTTAAACCGTTATGTTTTCAAATCTTGTAGACATATAGGGTCTAAACATAATTGGTGTCTACCCAGCTTCTATCTATTTTGTGGATGTTGAGTGGTTTGGTATACGTATATCGAAAGGTAGCGTGTACTAATTTCGTGTTATCCGATTAATTGTCATAACCGTCACAAACATTGATTAAAAGCATCAACTCTAAACGAAGTATTTAATGAAGTTAGGATCCCATGTTTTATCTCTCATAAGTAATTCGAAATTAATCTCATTAGTTAATTAAGTCTTAGTATTGTTAATTGCATGTTAGTTAATTTAGTTAAACAAAACACAACTTTGATACTTGTCTTAGCAGTAAATAATAATCAACATTGTTGCATAAGTGCATAATCTGAAATACACCAGTCTCTGTGGGAACGAACTCTACTTAATCTTATATTACTTGTGACCGCGTACGCTTGCGTGATTTTGTGTGAACAAACGTTTTCATGTTTTTTGATCAGCAACTATATAGTCTAATGTTAGTTCAGTGTTTAGGCTATATGTATTAAAAAGTGTTAATCTCATGTTTAAAATTAATTTAAAAAATTATTAAAGAAATTAATTGGATTGGATAATCCGATCCGATTATCCATAATCCTAATGGAGCGGATATGGATTGAGCTTTAAAATATCCGGTACTTGATCCGATCCGATTCGAAAAATTAAATGGATTTGGATATAGATTTATGATGAACCGGTCTAAACCTGATCAATTAAAAGGCCTAGTCCCATTATAAATATGTACTTTTTGATTTTTAACTGGTCAAATGGATTAAAGATTGACCGAAATTTATATGTATTATATAATTGAAAAAAATAAAATAATTATATCATTAAAAACTATATCTAATCTATTTTAAAATGTAGATTTCAATGTTCAAAAATAATGATTAAATAATTTTTTATGTAATCGGTCAATTTAACTAGAGCTGTAAATGAACCAAGCTGAGCTCGACTCGACTCAGTAAAAACCCGACTCGACTCGGTTCTGATTCGTTAACGAACTCGAGTTCGATCATCGAAATTTGTCCGATAAGCTTATCGAGTCGAGTTTTTTGGTTTTCCTACTCGACTTGAAGTCGGTTCGACTCGGTACTCACTCGAACTCGGTAAGCGATACAATAAAATAAAAAAATAATATGTTTTTACCTTTTTAGACTTTTATGTTGTGTTTGGTTGGAGTGAATGGAATGAGAATTCAATATTCATTCATTTTATACTTCAAATCTCATTACATTCCATTCACCCCAACCAAATACAACATTTGTTTTAGTTTTTAGTGTTTATTGTTTTAGCAATGCAATAAGGTTTTTTGTTTATTAGCCTATGAATACCTTGTATTCATTCGTTGTTCTAATATAACTGAACCTTTCTTTTATTTTTTCTGTTCTTTATTTTTCTCAATCCAGTTTTTATTTTTGTTTGATTGTTTCATTCTTGTCTTGTATTTCTTTTCCAACAATTACTGCCAACAATTATAATCAACAATTTACAAGTGATTCTACAAGTCTGAAATTTAAAAATAATCAAAAAAAAAAAAATCAAAAAACTCGAACTCGACTCGAGCTTGGGATCGACTCAATAAGCTCGTTACCAACTCGATTTGGATCGTAACTAACTCGAGTTGGGCAAGAAAAAAAAGCTATTTAAAATAATTAAGCTCAAACTCAACTTGGTACAAAACTCGACTTATTCGGTAGAAACCCGACTTAACTTGATTCGTTGGTTTATAACCAACCCTAAATTTAACCATTGATCAATTAACCATTAAAAAGTCAAAAGGACGTTCTGTCGCAATTAGAGGTGGCCAAACGGGCGGGTTGGCCCGGCTCAACCGCCAACCGGCACGCCAAAAATCCATCCAAACCCGGCACGAACCGGGCCGGTTCGAAACCCACCCAAATCGTCTGTGTAAACGTGCCGTTCATGAGTTGCTAGTTTGCAAACCGTACACAGCACGGCACGGACCGCCTAACCCACCTAACCCGCTCACAACCAACTCGTCTCGCCCCGGCCCGCTCAATCCGCTTATTTTAATATTAAAATTAAAATCGAAACTTTGAATTTATCTCGCACTAAATTAACTAATTCAGTAAATTGATTTATCCAATATAGTTATATATATTCATCTTATTTTAAAATTTTGAATAAATAAAATTTTGAATAATTAAATCTGTTTATTGATTTTTATAAATATTTTTAATGTTTATTGATTTTTATAATTATTTTAAATGATATTCGATTTCTAGTTAAACTCAACCCATAAAATAGTATATTTAAAAAAAAATTGATAATGGTTAAATGAAAACATATGTTAAATAGTATGTAAAATTAAAACGCATGATGCATGCATTTGTAATTTTTCAATAAAATGTAAAAACTATTAAAAAATTGCACACCAAAAATGTAAAAAACAAAAATATTAAAAAGCAATGAACTCGCCCCGGCACGACAATTCGGCCCGCCTGCGGGCTGAGATACACGCACCAACCTTTCTATATGTTCCAATTTCACTTCACTATATATATTATTATATTAGTACCACTAGTCTACCACTGCAGCCAGCACAAGCACAAGCACAAGCACGTGACATAATAAAATAGAAAAAAAAACAAGCACAAACTATCCAATCCGTTCGGCCCGTCCAACCCGCCAAAACCGTTCAACCGTTTAACCCGCCCGTAAAACCGACGTGCCGTATACGAATTAGTTATTTGATGAACCGGAATAGCCCGGCCCGGCAC
The DNA here is from genome assembly GCA_036435485.1 of Saposhnikovia divaricata. Taxonomy (NCBI): domain Eukaryota; kingdom Viridiplantae; phylum Streptophyta; class Magnoliopsida; order Apiales; family Apiaceae; genus Saposhnikovia; species Saposhnikovia divaricata. The sequence continues at coordinate 24,110,883 of JAZHRN010000131.1, forward strand.
GACAACTTATCTGTGCTGTTCGCGAGTTTACCTTCGTACGAACCGGCCCGGTTCAAAACCGGGCCGGCGTGGCCCGATCGTTTGGCCACCTCTAGTCGCAATTAACAAAAAAAAAATGATATTTTCTGCGCACTCAATTTGGGCTAGCATATGCATAAAGGCCCTTTTTGGGCCTGTTTAGATGGGCTGGTAGGGAGTTTTCCTGCAGAACAATTCTTAGTGTTGGGTGGCGATTTCAACGGCCATATTGGCGAGAGGTCAGATGGTTTTCCCATTGCACATGGGGGTTTTGGCTTCGGGACCAGGAATGTCGGTGGGTCCGCACTTTTGGAGTTTGCGTCGGCCCAGGAGTTGGTAATTGTAAATTCTGTTTTTCAGAAGAGGGCTGAGCACCTCATCACCTTTAGTAACGGGGGACGCAGCACTCAAATCGATTACCTACTTGTTCGCAGCCGGGACGCTAGAGCTTGCGTGGATTGCAAGGTGTTCAGGAGTGAGGCGTGTGCTTCCCAGCACAGGTTGTTGGCCATGGATCTTTCCATGGAGGGTCGAGTTGTTTGCAGGAGAAGAGAGTTTAGACCTAGAATCCTTTGGAAAGACTTGAAGGGCGAGAAGGCGGCGGAATTCAGGGAGGCCTTGATCAACGAAGGCTGCTTTGCGAGTGGGGGAGATGCTGACTTCAGGTGGTCCAAGATGGCTAAGGCCATCCGGAGTGTGGGTGAGAAGGTGGTGGGGGTTTCCTCAGGTAGGTGCAGCGGTCATAAGGAGTCGTGGTGGTGGAACGAGGAGATTCAAAAGAAAGTTAAGGCTAAACTTGCGCTCTTTAAAGAGCTTTTATCGACCTGCGCAGGACCGGAGAGGACTCTGAAGATGGAAGCTTACAAGGTGGCAAGACGAGAGGCAAAAAAGGCAGTGGCGAAAGCTAAAGAGGAGGCTTATGAAGGGATGTACAAGCGCTTAGATACCAAGGAAGGAGCGAATGCCATCTTTAAGCTAGCTAAAGCTAGGGAGAGAGGGCGGCGCGACCTGGGTTCTGTTAAGTTTGTTAAGGATGATTCAGGCCAAGTGTTATTGAATGAAGATGCTATTAAGGAGAGGTGGAGTTCGTATTTTCATAATCTTTTCAACGAGGCTAGGGGGAGTGGTGCCGGGGTGGAGCGAGAGGCCTCTCTTTCACCTGTGCTTTCTATCGATTCCTGTGAGCGCATCAGCAAGGATGAAGTCAAGGGGGCCCTGCAGAAGATGGCTAAAGGGAAGGCGGTTGGCCCGGATCTTATCCCGATCGAGGTTTGGCTTTGTCTTGGAGAGGTTGGCGTCCAATGGCTAGCAGACCTGTTCAATGTTCTTCTCTTGGGTGCTAGGATGCCAACTGATTGGAGGCGTAGTGTTGTGGTTCCTTTTTTCAAGAATAAAGGCGATGCTCAGAGTTGTAGTAACTACAGGGGTATTAAATTACTCAGTCATACTATGAAACTTTGGGAGAGAGTGGTTGATAGTCGGATTAGAAGAGTAGTTGAAATCTCAGAGAATCAATTTGGATTTATGCCTGGGAGATCGACGACCGAGGCTATTCATCTCGTCAGACGCCTTATGGAGAAGTTCAGGGATCGTCGCAAAGACCTTCATATGGTGTTCATTGATCTTGAGAAGGCATATGATAGCGTACCCCGTGAAGCTATCTGGAAGAGCCTTGAGGAGAGGGGAGTGTCGTCGGCGTTCGTTAGGGTGATTCGAGACATGTACTCCCAAGCTAGCTCTTGCGTTCGGACCCCAGTGGGGGACTCCCGTTTCTTCCCTGTTGAGATGGGGCTTCATCAGGGGTCGGCCCTAAGTCCTTTTCTTTTCGCCCTTATCCTTGATGGCATGTCGCGAGGGATTCAAGATGCTGTCCCTTGGTGCATGCTCTTTGCGGATGATATCGTTCTAGTGGCGGAATCGAGGGGGGAGGTGAACGAGAAATTGGAGCTTTGGAGATCTACTTTGGAGTCCCAAGGGTTACGTATGAGCCGTTCTAAAACCGAGTATCTCTGGTGTAACTTCAGTGGTGAGGCCAGTGAAGAAGGGGTGGAGGTTAGGATTGAAGACCAGATCGTCCCGCAGACGGACAACTTCAAGTATTTAGGTTCGATCATCCAGAAGGAAGGTGAGATTGAAGCCGATGTCACGCATCGTATCAAGGCAGGGTGGCTAAGGTGGAGGGCAGCGTCAGGGGTGATGTGCGATAAGAAAGTCCCCTTAAAGTTGAAAGGGAAATTCTATAGAGCGGCTATCCGGCCTGCGATGTTATATGGTTCGGAGTGCTGGGCGGAGAAGAAGGCCCTCGTAAGCAAGTTGGAAGCGGCTGAAATGAGGATGTTGCGGTGGTCTTGTGGGCGCACGATGTTGGACAGAATCCCAAATTCGGTGTTTAGGAGCGAGCTTGAAGTGGTCCCGTTTTCTGCGAAACTTAGGGAAGGAAGGTTGAGATGGTTCGGCCACGTCCGTAGGAGGCTGGTTGAAGCCCCAGTGAGGAGGGTCGAGAGCCTCTCGGTTGGTGGGGCGAGGAGGAGAGGCAGGCCGAGGAGGTCGTGGGAAGAGCAGCTCAGGCTGGATTTGAAGGCATTAGACTTAAATGAGACCTTGTGTGCAGATAGGTCTGCGTGGAGGCGGCGTATCAGAGTGGTGGATTCTCTTTTAGGGTGCGGATCGGTTGTAGAGAGTCTCAGAATTGGGTTGTCTCAGTTAGCGATTTTGTAGTAGTTCGGCTTTAGCATTCTCACTCTGCGTTTCTAGTGTCTTCTGTTTTCTTGTTTTGCAGTTACAGGGATCCTGGCCCGGGGCTGTCTCCGTGAAGGAGTTTCGTGTGGTTGGAGCGCATCAAGCTATGAATATCATAAATCCTCGCAGAAAGGTATGCCCCATGTGGAGAACGCCATGGGCTCAGGTATGGCATTGTCCATTTCCGTGTCAGTTGGTTTCCTTTGTATTTATCACACTCTTTGTTTGTCGTGCACTTAGCCGAGGGTCTACACGGAAACAGCCTCCCCGCTCTAAAAGTGGGGTATGGTCTGCGTACATCCTACCCTCCCAAGACCCTGCTTTGAGCGGGATATACCGGGTATGTTTGGTTTGGTTTGTTTACTCATTCAGCTGCAGACTGTATTACAAATTTTGCAACCCCCGTTACATTACCTCCAGAAACGATCTTTGAAAAGAACCCTTGAAGCTTAGAAAGAGCTATACACATACATAACAGGGCAATTGATATGGGGAGTAATAACAGAGGAAATTACAGGAACCCATGTCTCACGATGCATCAACCATGGGCTTCTTTGCTTGTTCATGGTATTAAACGTATTGAGGGTAGATCTTGGCCTTCTCCTATTAAAGGTACATAAACATGTTCATATGTGTAATTCTCTTGTTTACTTTTCTTGATTTTTCTTGATAAAAATTGAATCTTTTTCTTGATTTCTCCTGTTTTTCAAAATTCACCCTTTTGGGTATTTACTTTTTTTGATAAACAATATGTTTGATCTTTCTTTTTATGTATATATTGATTATTCTGAAATTGGGTTTTTAGTGTATACTAGAATTTACCCTTTTGGACTGACACTTTGGTGTATTTGGTGTGCTGGTGTATATGAACTTATTAAACTGTGTTTTTGGCTGGAATTATGAAATTTAAGACAGAAACCCTGATTTAAAATTTGTTTCTTTTAATGAAAGATATAAAGTTCTGACTTTAGGGATTAGACATTTATTTTTCGATTAAACATGATGAGGAAAAATATGCTTTTTAGATGGCCTTGTGAATATGGAAAGAAGATTGAAATGGTTTCTTGTAGAAAGCTAATGTGATTAGAGCATGTCTAAGCAAACAGGGTGTAATGAACTATTTATTTGCGTTTTATTGTGTCATGGCATGTAAGTGATGTGGCTTTGCATCCTAGTAATTTTTACTTAAACACTCAACGGTAATGTGCCTGAACTACGTAAGTAAAGAAATTGAGATTGTATACAGTCTGATTATCCTGTACAAGCTTTGTTGTATGAAGAGATCCTTAAAATTGACAATAAAGTGATACATGACCCAATTGCTTTGGATGTAATTGATAATTGCAATGACCGGTTGCTTGAGAAGAGGCTTCATGCTGTTGTGGTTGTGGATACCAATTATGTGCACGAAGGAGAAGCCTTCACTGTACGTTTTTCTTATCTTGATTTAGAACTGCTTTTTTGTACTCAGCGGTTAAAGTAACACACCTAACTCAAGCACAACTCTTGGAGCTTATTCTTTAACTCCTGCGGAGATGAAGAGAAAGAGAGGGAATTTAAGGGGACTGAGATCCAACCTAACGATTTCGATGCATTGAGCTGTTAAATTTTGGTTAACTATTGATGTCTGGTGACCTTCTCCTATCATGTTTTGAGGCTATGTCACATTATTATATTGATAGCTACACGGACTAGTACCAGGTTTGTTTCAATAACCATATTCATATATACGGTCAGGTCAAACGAGAACTGGGGATCTGTAGAAACTAAGTACCAAATGTGTTGCAAAACCAAAATGTAGAAACAGTGCAGAACATTTGGTTCTCACGGCTATCACTTAAACCTTAGAATGTATATCACAACAATTTCCCTAATTTTATTATTATTATTATTATTATTATTTTTTTTAAATAAAGTAAGCGACTAATTGCCCATACCTAGTTGCTCTACAAAAAACATTTTGACTCTCTGTGAGTTTGGGCCTTCCGCAACTCTGTATTTTTCATCCTAACCCTTTCTCTACATTTATATTGTGAATCTCTATATCCTACTACATCTATGATCTATGTTACTAGCTACTAGAAACATACATGTTCAGAATTGAAGGTTATTAGAAAGTTGTCTCTGACACAGACTCCTTATTGTTGTTATAAACAAAGTTACCCGGACCTTTCAAAATTCATCTCATACCGGTGTCGGTACGACACGACACGGACGCGGGTACAAGATCTGTGTCCGATCCGCTGATTTGAAAGCGGACACTTCAGCCCACCGTAACCAAGCCCAGCCCATAGATACAAGGAACGGGGGACGTGGTGGTGACCCATAACAACACGGATGTCTGTGGTTGTGTAGAACCTGTGCTTGTGTAGAAGAGTTTTAATGGTGGTGTAAAGAAGAAGAAGAAGAAGAAGAATAGATACATGGGTTTGCAAAGAAGTAGGTGGAGATGCACGGTATCCAAGAAAAGAGAAGACGCATGTGTTGAAATTTCTGTATCCAAAACATATTTTTTTATTCTTTATTTCGATGGATGTGTCTGATTTAAAAGTAGGCCAGTTGTTACCACTTCCACATGTAAAAAATTCACTCACACTATTTTTTTATTATATTGTATGTTTGTACCACTTTGGTCAACAATAATAATTTGAAATTGATATCAATACTTTTTATTTGTACCACTTTGATCAAAAATAATAATTTGAAATCGATATCAATACTTTTTATTTGAAGTAAATGATATGACATACTTTTATAAATTATATAAATATTAATTATACCTGACTAAATGGGTATAGATTAAATCAAATTCAAATTCATCGAATCGGGATCTTATTTTTGAATGTTATTTACATGCCGAGTCCCCGCACCCGTATCCTACCCATACCCGAGTCTCCGCACCCGTGTCCAAATTCGGATCCACATCCAAGGATCTTAAATATTTTAAAATGAAGAACCCGACGCTTGGGTCTGCACCCGTGTCCGACACCCGTACCCGTGTCCGGGTAACTTAGGTTATAAAACTACTTTCGGCTCTTTGGCAGTTAGTTTTTTCTGGTAAATGTTTTCAGTTTCTTTCAGAACGGGTCTTTGTTTCTTGTTCTCCTGCCAAATGACCTTATGTGATGATTATCTGAGACATTGCATTTTGGTATCTTCCAGATTGAGCAGACTTCATATCTTTGCAGAGATTCTAATATGATTCGGACAATGATACTATTATATTTGCTTGCAGTGTTATGTGTTTCCATGAATTTATTTTTCTGAAGTGTTTAAATCATTTATGAGCTAGGCATCGATGAGCCCTTCAAATAAACACCTAAATTTTCGTAGTTGAAGATTGATTGTCTCATGCACCACCATAAAGTAGCTACATGTCTTGGGATTTCAAAGATATATATGATTGTAATTCAAACATAGACTTGTCCAATATTGCTAATCAACTACTATAATGCGCTTGCTGTTGAGCTAAGCTGTAATGACGAGACAGTCTGTAGGTTTAATATGCTGTAAAATATAACAGATAAATTTTGGAAGAAGCAAGTTGAGATGACTTCAGCACTTAAAAGAGCTGATTATATGCTTGCATTTCTGGCGTGGGTGCCTTCGCGGTACTTGCGAAGATTAGTATACACTTGCACTGTATGCAGTTCGACTGGCATATGAGATGATATCTAATCTTGAAAGAAGTATATAGAAGTTACTAGGGGTGTAATTCGAGTCGAGTCGAGTTCGAGCTTTTTTTTTTCGAGTTCGAGCTTTTTTTAGTCGAGTCGAGTCGAGCCTGGAATTTGTGTTCGAACTCGACTCGTTTACTATACGAATCGAGTTCGAGTTGTTATCGAGCGAGTTGTTATCGAGCTTTTAACCGAGTTTTCGAGCTTATCGAGCTTTTAACCTAGTTTTCGAGCTTCTATCAAATTTTCGAGTTTTCGAGCTTACTGAGTTTTCGAGTTTTTCGAGTTTTTACCGAGTTTTCGAGTTCTTACCGAGTTTTCGAGTTTATCGGGTTCTTATCGGGTTTTCGAGTTTATCGGGTTCTTGTCGAGTTTTCGAGTTTTGACTTAAGTTCCATGAAAACTAGTTGCTTATATTATTTTCTTTTCAAGTTTTACCTAATTTTTTCCCAACTTCAAATAACAATAAACTACAAATATTTTATATATTATAATTTCGATAATGAACTTTTCCAATCAATTAAGTATACTTTTAGTTTATTCTATTCATATATATTTACGGATAAATTTTATGTTTATTACAGATTATGCATTTAACAATCTAAGCATCTTAACTAGTAAACGATGATAATAAGAATAATAAAATGTGAAACATTTTTTGATTTCGAGCTCATGTGTGTTATATTTTTTCAAAATAGGCAAATAGGCACCCTACATCGAGAGTCATTAGTAGTTTTATAAATTTTATCTATTTAATAGAAATATTGCATACAACAAGTCTATGATATTACTATCACGCTGTTATAATTTATAATTGTACAAAGACAAAATATATGGAAGTAAAATTCAGAAATCGAACTTGATCGATGACAACATAGGATCAGGATCGATCAAAAGATCAATCGAAGTAGTATAGACTAATCGTGATATCAAATATATTTTGATACTCTAATAACAATTAATAATATTAATTGAATTTTAGAAATCGTGCATGTAAAAATCTTTGATTCGAGTTATTAATCACTACGTATGCATGTAAGAATGTAAATAATTAATTTAATAATATAATGTGATAAGAACATACAATACTATATAAATCGTAACTCAAAGATTATTAATTTTTAGATAAATTATATGTGTATATCATATTTAATTATAAAAATTGTGAATAATGTAATTTTAATCCAAAGTGTTGAGATGATATCTTGATTTAAAAAAACAAAGTATTCAGTAAAAATATAAAACAAAAGATATTCTTTAAAGTTAATTTTGGGAACTATAAATAAGCAATCTATTTAATTAAATTAAATTAATTTTAAATTTAGATGGTATGTTAGTATGATAATATTTTTAGATGGTCACTCAATGTAAATGTATCTTGAAAATGTAAGTTTTCAAATTTTTCAAGCCAATTTTTTTACAAGTCTATGTACTATGCTATATTATTCTTCTCGTTTTTAAAAATAAATTTCTTAATAAATATTTGAAATGTAAGTTTTGCACTTTAAATTTTTGGAAAAAAAGAGCTAATAACTAAAAAAAAATTATCAATTAAAATTTTACAATAAAATTTTTTATAAACTATATATAAAAATGTATAATTAAATATCTCATATTCTCATATTAGAACAAATTTAATTCAAAAATTTCACTAACCATACTAATAATATAATATTGCACATAAAAGATGGAAAAAATATCAAGTTAAGTTTTAAAAGTAATTTTCATATATAGTTGAGTGATGACACATAAAATAATAAACACATTACTATTTTTAAAAAAAAAATTAAAAAAAATTAATCGAGTTCGAGCCGAGCCGAGCCGAGTCGAGTTCGGGTTTATCGAGTCGAGCTCGAGTCGAGCTCAAAAAAAACTCGGCTCGGCTCGCGTTTTTAATCGAGCCCGAAAACATGTTCGAACTCGAGCTCGATAACGAGTTCGAGCCCACTTTTTCGAGTCGAGTTCGAGCCGGCTCGGTTTAAATTACACCCCTAGAAGTTACCTTGAAAATTATATAATTTATACACAATAAAAATGTCTGCCTTTTTAGCCTAAGAGGGAATATGCTATTTCTGTCCCCTATAAATTTAACCAAAAAAACAGAAAACATATAGTTATTGTTATTGAAAATAATACATATGTTGTTCTCCAAAATTTATTGACCATAAATTTAATGGATAGATCGCTCTTGACATTCTTGTCCTTTATGTCGAATGTCTGTTACTCTTCATGTTTGATTGATTTTGTAGGACGACTTTGGATTCATGCTGCTGGTAAAGTCCCAGAGCAAGCGACAATTAAAGCAATGGAAGACTTCTACAGAGAAATTTATGCAGTGAATGGAATTACCGATATCAAGTTCCCCGATAGTTACCCAACTTCCAGACTTCTAGGTGCTTGCTTAATTACATTTTTCATTAAGGTCTTTTGCTAAGAGTTCAACCTCCTTTATTTCAACGCGTTGGGTTGATTAATAATAAATTTCGACCATACCCCATTTCTCTGGATAAATTAATTTTTATCCTTCCTTTTCGTTTTTTTTCATAAAAGTGTATTTTCTGGTATGCATGTTTTTAGGTTAATGTAAATTTGTTATTGTCTAATGTTTGCATTCAAACTTAACCTACCAAAAACACTAGATATGTTTGGTTGTTTGCAAGTGGGCTGAGCAGATTATTCCTAACAGGGTAAAGTCATTATAAGTAACAAAGAAAATGTGTTTTGTTTTGCATTAATTTTATACTTGGAGATTCTTTCATGTATGAAAAGTATCCTTGAACAGGCTGCGTTGAAGTGGTTGGCTGTGTTACACTTGAAGAGCTAAGGTGTTGGGAGGATATCCCTGAAGGGGTGGGTGTACTATAATTTGCACGTTATCATTCTCAAGGCAAACTTTAGGACTGTTACTTTCAGTTAAATTTCAGCAACATACAGTTTCCTTTTTTAAAAAAAATAAATAATAAAATTTAGATGTGTATTTGCAGGTGAGGCTTGAAGGTCAAACAAATTTTTGCTGGCTTTGCGAGGAACCACAGGTTAAATTTTTCTTGAGAAGCTTAATTTTTTTGACATTGAACAAATATTAAGGAATGTTTCATAGCATGGGTGTGTATCTATATTAATATTTATCTTGGATATTAGTGTGTATTTTTACTTTAAGGAATGCATTTTCTTGAGTGCAGAAATTGATTATTCCATTTGAAATGAGGGGGTATCAAGGCGTTTATAATTTGGAAAGAAAGGTACTGTGGGAAGCAGATATATAAATTCTTATTTGTTGATTTTTATTTTGATAAATATATTTGACAGATCTCCCATCATTGCTGAGTATAGAGTACTTGACCTTGTTTCATTTCTTCTTTTGAAAATTTCTAGATATTTGATTCAGCTATTAGAGGCCTTGCTCCGATTGAAACTCCCCTAGAATTTAAGTTTCCAGTTCGAAATCCACAAGATCGTTTTTCATTGAAGCCAAGATCACTTGTTGCAGATAGCTCTGGTCCATCTGAAATAGAGAAAAAATCACCAACTCTTGCTGCGGCTATATCTGGCGCACGTTTGGCTGCCAACCAATTTTCGAAGAATCAGTCACAAACCCATGATGATGTTCCCATTTCCACAAGAACAAGAAACAGAGGTGGAGAACAAGGTTCAACTTACCGAAAGAAAGAAGTTCAAACACTACTAACTGAATCGCATGTAAGTCTGCCAGGCAATAGTGATAGCAATGGCATCAACAAAGGATGAAAGATGGTATCTATGTTTCTTTCAACATCTTGATTGTAATATATACCGTAGTTCAAGTGCATGCCAACTTGTTCTCTTTGTATGCTGGTATTCTTAGGGTAGTAAGATGACCTTTTATTTAGTTGACCATCTTGTAAGTATTAAGCTTGCGACTTTGAAACTTTATTGATTAGATTAAATTATTGTCTAAGTTGCAAACAAATTTCTCTGCTGCAAATGGCTATAGTAAATTTACTCATCTATATTGATGAGAGAACTTGGCCTGAGTGATTAATAAAAAGAAAGAAGTTTCCAGTTGTGTATGAAACTTATCTGAGTTGATTCTTAGATGAGAGAACTATTAAGTTTAGGGCACCGTCATCCTGATTCAGAGCTTTATGACAAACATTATTTATTTCAGAGCGGTCTCAACATGGCTTCATGATTTATGTCTTCCTTTACTGATGATATATTTGGGAAGTGGGTTCTCTGCATTCCACAACCTTGCCTGAACATCCTAGGAATTAAACCTCCCCTTTTCTAAAGTGTAGTCACAAAATTCTTGGAAACTTTATCGAGTCTGAGAGTCTTTGGCTGAGAGTTGGCTGCACAGCAACCCAACTCTATTTGGCTGAGAGTCTTTCAAGGGCAAGCCTCAGGTACCAAAACTCAACTTTAGGTAGACAGACACTCTCTCATCCTCTGTTCTTATATTTCCTCTAGATAATTTTGTACTCTCTTTGACAGACTCACTGCGCTTCATTTGACATCCATGTCACTTAAAACACATGTTACACTTTGTTCCCCGAGCCTACCATTAAGAGCAAACTCCAAAAATAGGTAAAAACCATATACACTTTTTGCTGACAAATTCACTTTTTGCTTAAGATTCCATTAATCAGGTGAAGTTATGGGCAAAAGCTAAAAGTGATCAGCTCCCCCTTCCAATTAGGGTGAAAATGACAGAGTGCCCAGAGTGGCACGGGCATGCCATGCGGTCATTTAGCTAGACATGTCTTTTTTCTGATTTTATATTTATTTTTATATTAATATTATACATAATTAATTATTAGAATTCTAAACTTAGAGAATGTCATAATATATCTTTAATTAATTTTTTAAAGATGAGTCGAGATATATATATTTTACATGTATAATAATTAAATAAACACCAAAATTTAAGATCTAGATACTCCTATTATGCGATGGAAATTTTTTTTTTTTTTTGATGACTCGTAAAACGGCATGCCATTTAGACATGTTTTACGGCAAAAGGCATGCCTTTGGGCATGCCACTGACAATCCTTGCGACACGTACCCTACTTCCAAGACTCTTGAGTAGACCTGGTAAATCGGGTAAACGGATCGGTTTCGGATCGGATCTGCTTCGGATCGGATCCGCTTTCGGTTAAGGATTATTTAGAGCCTGTTCGGATCGGATCTGATTCGGTTCGGATCCACTTTCGGTTAAGGTACTATTTAGAGCCTGTTCGGTTCGGATCGGATCTGATTCGGTTCGGGTAAAATTCGGATTAAAATTGGATAAATGTTGGATTAAGATCGGATCAAATTGGGTTCGGTTCTCTTTCGGATTTTTACTGTTCGGATCGGATTTTCTTTGGATGTAGGAACATCGGTTCGGATCGGATTGTCGAGATATATCTAATTTTTTGATATTACCAATTTTTCCAAAAACCAAAAAATAATTTTGGCTTGAGATCTTAGCAATGAACAACTAAATTGACTAGTACTAGTAACTAGTGCTTTGTTACGGCTTTTTGTTTAGTTTTAAAAAAATATTTCTCGACGATCCAATTGTCAATGTCAAATATATCTAATTTAGTGATATTCGCAAATTTTCAAAAATAAATAAATTAATTTGGTTGGAAATCTTAGTAGTAAACTACCGAATTGACTAGTACTCGTTACTAGTGTTTTGTCACGGATTGTTATTCTATTTTTTAAAAATTATTTCTCGACGATCCAACCGTACGGATCTCAAAATATATCTAATCTAGTAATATTTCCAAATTTTCATAAAATAAAAAATTAATTTGGTTGGAGATCTTAGTAGTCAACTACCGAATTGACTAGTTCTCGTAACTAGTATTTTGTCACGGATAGTTGTTCTATTTTTAAAAATTATTTATCGACGATCCAACCGTACGGATCTCAAGATATTTCAAATCTAGTGATATTCCCAATTTTCAAAAAATAAAAAATTAATTTGGTTGGAGATCTTAGTAGTCAACTACCGAATTGACTAGTACTCGTAACTAATGCTTTGTCACGGATTGTTGATTCTATGTTTTAAAAAATATATCTCGACGATCCAATCGTACGGATCTCAAGATATATCTAATTTAGTGATATATCATAATTTTCAAAAAATAAAAAATTAATTTGGTTGGATATCTTAGTAGTCAACTATCGAATTGACTAGTACTCGTAACTAGTGCTTTGTCACGGATTGTTGCTTCTATTTTTTAAACATTATTTCTCGACGATCCAACCGTACGGATCTCAAGATATATCTAATCTAGTGATATTCCCAAATTTTTTAAAAAGAAAAAAATTAATTTGGTTGGAGACCTTAGTACTCAACTACCGAATTGACTAGTACTCGTAACTAGTTCTTTGTCACGGATTGTTGATTCTATTTTTAAAAAATTATATCTCGACGATCCAACCGTACGGATCTCAAGATATATCTAACTTAGTGATATTCCCAAATTTTCAAAAAATAAAAATTTAATTTGTTTGGAGATCTTAATAATCAACTACCGAATTGACTAGTACTCGTAACTAGTGCTTTGTCACGGATTGTTGATTTTATTTTTTAAAAATTATTTCTCGACGATCCAAGACTACGGATCTCAAGATATATCTAATCTAGTGATATTCCCAAATTTTTAAAAAAATAAATAATTAATTTGGTTGGAGATTTTAGTAGTCAACTATCGAATTGACTAGTACTCGTAACAAGTGCTTTGTCACGGATTGTTATTTTTTTTAAAATTATTTCTCGACGATCCAATCGTACGGATCTCAAGATATATCTAATCTAGTGATATTCCCAAATTTTCAAAAAATAAAAAATTAATTTGGTTGGAGATTAGGGATGGCAATCGGGTCGGATCGGGTCAGGTTTGGCAAAATCCAAATCCAAACCCGATTTTTTGGATAAAACCATAACCCGACCCGAACCCGAAAAATTCCCGAAAACTGAAACCCGAGCCCGATCCAATGGATTTCAGGAATACCCGAAACCCGAAAATTTTTGGATTTGGATAATACACGAAACCCGAAACCCGAAAACCAGAAATTTTCAATCAAGTTTTATATAACACACATTATAATATTTATATATTATAAAAGTATTATTAATATTATATAAATAAATTATATTCTGTGCATTAATTTTAATATTTTAATATTTAATTTTGTTATAAAATTTTACATATAATCAATTTTTAAATGAAGTTAAATTATTAAAATAACCAAATAGATTTGATATGAAATACATCTTAAACACTTAGAGTCTAAAAATGTTTTAATATTTCGGTTTTAATAATACAAGTTTATTTGTTATACGATGCACCAATGACTTTTATATAAAATGTATTACATTATGAAATATATTATAGTATAAATTATATACATATATATACACACACACACACACACATACACACACACACACACAAATATATATATATATATATATATATATATATATATATATATATATATATATATATATTCGGGTTTTTTTTCGGATTTCGGGTTCGGATCGGGTTTGGATCAGTTTTCGGGTTTCGGATCAGGTTTCATTATATCCAAATCCAAAATTTTTCGGGTTTGAAAATCAAATCCAAATCCAAAAAATCGGGTTCGGGTTATCCAAAATTTCGGGTTTCGGATCGGATTTTTTTGCCATCCCTATTGGAGATCTTAGTAGTCAACTACCGAATTGACTAGTACTCGTAACTAGTGTTTTGTCACGGATTGTTGATTCTATTTTTTAAATATTATTTGTCGACGATCCAACTGTACGAATCTCAAGATATATCTAATCTAGTGACATTCCCAAATTTTCAAGAAATAAAAAATTAATTTGGTTGGAGATCATAGTAGTCAACTACCGAATTGACTAGTACTCGTAGCTAGTGCTTTGTTACGGATTGTTGATTCTATTTTTTAAACATTATTTCTCGACGATCCGTACGGATCTCAAGATATATCTAATCTAGTGATATTCCCAAATTTTCAAAAAAGAAAAAAATTAATTTGGTTGGAGATCTTAGTAGTCAACTATTGAATTGACTAGTACTCGTAACTAGTGTTTTATCACGGATTGTTGATTCTATTTTTTAAATATTATTTGTCGACGATCCAATCGTACGGATTTCAATAAATATATATAATTTAGTGATGTTCTCAAATTTGTAAAAAATAAAAAATTAATTTGGTTTAAAATCTTAGTAGTCAACCATCGAATTGACTACTACTCGTAACTAGTGTTTTGTCACGGATTGTTGATTCTATTTTTTAAAAATTATTTCTCGACGATCCAACCGTACGGATCTCAAGATATATCAAATCTAGTGATATTCTCAAATTTTCAAAAAATAAAAAATTAATTTGGTTGGAGAACTTAGTAGTCAACTACCGAATTGAGTAGTACTCGTAACTAGTGCTTTGTCACGGATTGTTGATTCTATTTTTTAAACATTATTACTCGACGATCCAACCGTACGGATCTCAAGATATATCTAATCTAGTGACATTCCCAAATTTTCAAAAAATAAAAAATTAATTTGGTTGGAGAACATAGTAGTCAACTACCGAATTGATTAGTACTCGTAACTAGTGCTTTGTCACGGATTGTTGATTCTATTTTTTAAAAATTATTTCTCGACGATCCAACCGTACGGATCTCAAGATATATCTAATATAGTGATATTCCCAAATTTTCAAAAAACAAAATATTAATTTGGTTGGAGATCATAGTAGTCAACTACCGAATTGAATAATACTCGTAAATATTGTTTTGTCACGGATGTCAAGATATATCTAATTTAGTGATATTTCCAATTTTTTTAAAAAATAAAAAATATTTTAAAAAAATACATGTGTCAAAATTTATTAAATAAGACCGAATATGTCAAAATTAGATACATCACTTATATAACGCTTCCATAAGCGCTATGGAAGTGAATGCACTCACTTAGACAGCGTTTCAATAAGCGCTATATAAGTGAATGCACTTTAATTTCTGCTAAGAATATGCAGAATTTATTTATTTATATATTTGTTTTTTTTCTAATTATGTGCAGAATTTATTAATTTATATTTGAAAATTGAATTAAAATATTATTATATACAAAATATCGTAAGCAATATTCAATGACAATAATAAATATATAGCAAATCAAAAAATATAAAAATTGACAAAACTAAACAAATAAAGGTCAAGAAAATATTAATCTATATAAAATTATTTTATCGGATATTTTTCGATTCAGTTATTTTTAGTTTCGGATTTACTTCGGATTCAAGTCATATTCGGTTCGGGTAAATTTTTATTCGGATTTGATTGGTTCTGATTATAATCGGATACATGGTCATCATTGGATACAGTATTTCGGATAATTTTTTGTTAAATTTCCGGTTCGGTTAATTTTTGGATCGGTTCAAATCGGTTTTCGGATCGTTATCGGATTTGATTAAATTGAACTGGTTTCGGTTCGGATTCAGATTGTTTCGGTTTCGGATACAATTTCGGATAATCTATTTCGGATCAAATTTCGAATTCGGTTTTTCGGATCCAGACCTATTTTGCCAGGTCTGTTCTTGAGAAACCAATAAATCAAGTACTAGCAAGGACCATTACCTTCAGCCCCCACGGGGTGTCTCAAATGGTCGAGCTGTGGCGCTTAAGGCTTGCGCCTTCAAGGTCACGGGTTCGATTCCCTGGGACGTTCCGGGAGTAAGTGGGCTACCATGCTTGGGGGTTGAGTGTGCTAGTAGCCCTCCGGATTAGTCGAGGTGCGCGCAAGCTGGCCCGGACACCGAATTAAAAAAAAAAAAAAGACCATTACCTTCGATTACCTTTGTTTAGCAAATTATTTATAATTCTTTTTCATTGCAGTTCTGCAATAAACAATGCCATCACTAGAACTAATGCATTGGATGCGAATTTTGTCTTCCCAGCGTAACACTCCAGATATTTTTTTACCCTTCGATTATCTTGGTCTAAGAAAATAGTATATACGTTTGTTTTCATTGCAATACGTTTGTTTTCATTGCAATACATGGATTAAATTTCTTTTCCTTTCATTTATGTTAATAACTGCAGTACCTGGTAAAATGGCACCAATACTTGACTACATGTTTCTTCAACCTGTCACTTGCTCTATCTACAATTGGAATCCTCGATTCCTTCCTTCATATTACGGGAAGATTTCAATACAATGACCAAATTTTCAATAAAATTTTCTTCTCTCTTTACGTAAGGTTGTAGTCTAATGTTTTCCTCTGTCCAAAACACAGTATCCTCTTAATTTTTCAATGCCAGAAATAAAATTTCTCCATTTCACCGTTCTCTCGAATCGTATAACTTTTTTTGTTTCTCCATTTAACATTTCTTTCGAATCTTATAACTTTCTGAATAACAATTCTTTTCCATCGATGATTGAGCATCAGGCTCTTAAGTTGTTCTAAAGAGGATCTCTAATGAATCCTCTATGTTCCCAAAACGCAGTTCTTTCTCTCTGATATTTACTGCATTTACATACTTCTTGCTCCGATTACTGATTGTCGTGCCGGAGGTGCTTGACGGCCATCACCCTGGGCAAGTATTGTGTTGCAGGTTCCCCACTATAGGTTGGAACCACTGCTAGAACACTGTGACGCTCGGTAGCACAAGTCACTGCCACCACTGGAACAGTAAAAGGAGCTGAAGAACAAGTGCGGCACTTATCATTGAGGGTCTTACAAATTTGCCAGGATCTGGATAGAGCTCATACCTCAAATTCATAAGCTTCACTCTGGCGGGTATTAATTATTACAAACTGGTTCAGAAGATATCTACCAATTGTATCTTAAAGAAAGCTTATGTGACAATCAAGAAACACCCGTTGTATATAAAGTTAAACACCCGTTGTTCATGTATCGTCTTTTTGCAATTCGATTTACTTGGAGTATATAAAGTTGAAGCAACAAAATTTCAGTTAACGAGGCATTTATAACAAGTCTAAGAATATCTAATACTTTAATCAAAAGAAGATTAAAAATAATGTCTTATATAATCATTGGCCTAATGAGAACTGAGAAGGCCTCGTTTAGTTTTTGTTACTAAACAAAAGCCAAAGAAGCAAGTCTCTGTTTCAAGTAAAAGATTAACAAAAGAAGCCTAATACGTAAATGTAATTATACTCAATCAATCATCACACAGTGCTAGCTTTTCATACTCTTTTCCAGAAATAGCAAGCTCCATTGTGATCTCTGGAGTAATTTCCTTATCTTTTTCTTCATTCAAGAAGAGAGTCAACAAGTTTTTGGAAAATCCACTAAGCAGAGCGACTCCATTTTGTTTGGCTGTCACTGGTGTAGAACGAGAGGGCGTGAGATTCCAAAAGACAATTTCAGGCACTTTCTCATACCCTTTTTCCTTAAATTTCCTCTGAATGGCTTGGTAGTCAGTCTCCCACGGATTCAGCGAGGCTTCATCAAACTCCATATCACTAAAAACAAATACCCTCTTTACCATTTGCTCTTGGCTCAACCCTGCAGCAACAGCAACCTTCAATATCTGATCAAAAACCTTCTGAAAATCTGTATTCACATGCCATTGCAATTTCTCAATAAATTTACACTTATCTTTCAGAGTATTTCCTTTAATCAAGTGAAGCTCTGGGTATTTACTAAACGTGATCACCTGACCCTTCCAAGGCTCTTCACTTAGCTCTGAAACTAATAAACCAAGGGCAACAGAAACTTCCAATGGCTTTACTTCCTTTTTCCGTGGATTCACCCATTCCATACTCCCCGACACATCACAAATTGCAATAGAATTTGATAGTTTACCTTTCTCTAGCATATCGTCCACCATCCTCTTCCATTGCAGCTCTGCAACATCCTTTTGTCCCTCACTGTCACCTGACAAACAAGACCTAATTATATCATGTGGAAGCAACGATCCTGCTGCAATCTTTTTCTTCCCTTCTTTCACATCTTCAAGATACTTACTAAACCTATATTTGTCATTCGACATGAATATATCTGTGTAATTCTTCATTGCAACAGATGCAACTCTGTTGTAAGAAACTGAGCTCCATTTATTTGCACTCATATAAACCTCAGGTAGCTGCAGTACCTCACGCAGAGGGACGAGTACTTGTTTCCTCAACCTGTCTCTAACTCTATACTCGTAATGTGCATCTTCGATTCCTTCATATTCAGGGTAAGTTTCACATGGAAAGACTTTCTTTGCAATACTTCCACAAATCAGTGTATACTTATCATAGGATGAATCAAGTGAAGGACACCACTTTGCTGCTAAACTAATATCATTTATCTTACCCGAATTGAAGCACTCCATATCTGCCTTTAACATATCCGCAAAAAGACTAGAAATTTTTTCGTATATGAACTGAAAGTACATATCACTGGCGTACAACTTCCGCAATTTCTCAGCTCTTGCTAGCCGTGTCTCTTTTCTTAAAATGCTAGCCCGTTCGCGTTCTCCTCTCATCTTCGCCTCATTTGTTTCAACCCTCCTTTCTCTGGGCACAAGTGCTCTCGATTCCTTCACTTCTTCGTCCTCAACTTCTTCACCTTCTTTAGACCTACCTTTAGTTGATTTCCATTCCTCTTGAATCTTTGCTCGTGCTTCCTCACCTTCAATCAACCGAAAGAGAATCTCAAGCATATCCTTAAGATAGCCAAACGAGGCCATAGCAGAGACATTACACGCTAGGTTCTTGTGGTGATTCTCGTGTAGCCAAAGTGCGGCCGTGTAGAAGCCTTCCTTATCCGACTTACCCGTCCCTTTAACGCCTCGAAGATTACAAATAAGTTTAAGTGTGGTGAGTGGATCATGAGCCCATGCTGATTCGAGATGCGTAACAATATCAGAAGACGATGTACCAGGGACTATTTGGAAGAAGAAATCGAGACAAGGATTGCCCGAGGACACATACGTAGGCGACTGGTTTTCGGTTAAGCCCATCGGGGGGAAGCCATGTACTGTTTTTGTTGCGTGAAGAGCCTGAGATGATTTGCATCTGTTTTGCAGTAAAAAGGTTTTAGGAGGAGAGGCTAGGGGTTTAGGTTCCAAGTTCATGCAGGGTTTGGCAGACGCAAAGCATGTTAACAAACGTACGGAGTTATGGATGTTAAAACTTCGAGTCAAGAGATTGGATTTACGAAGTGACTGCATAGCTGCTAGTCTTTAGATTTATGACAAAAGAAGCCTAGAAGAAAATGAGAAATAGGGTTTTGAGATTACTAATTTCTTCATTTTTATGCTTTGTCGGTACTTGGTGGCCAAGAAAATGATAAGATTTTAGTTTCGATAATTTCTTTATGATTGGTTATCTTTCTTCATTTTATGTTATTATGTACGGAGATATATATTAATATAATCTATCTATTATCTATTATTTATATAATCAGTGTTCAAATAAGACCTCCTCTGATAATTAAGAACTAATCTTAACCCTCCATTTTATTTAAAATCTTTTAATCTCAGCCTTTTATATTTTCCTCCCCATCTGAGTCTCTCAACCTCTTATATTTTCATCCCATCCGAGTCCGGACAACCCCCTCTGCTCATCCAGTCATTTCCGATCATAATTCCGATTGTGATTCCAGCCATACATATACATACATATATACCTCTCTCTCTCTCTCTCTCTCTCTCTCTCTCTCTCTCTCTCTCTTCCAATTTCGAAATCATCTTCACAACCCTCATTTGGCTCTCGCTCTCTCTCTCTCTCTCTTCCAATTTCGAAATCATCTTCACAACCCTCCCTCCAAATGTTAAAATTAAGTCATTAACATTGTGCGACAATATTGCCCCTTTTATTTCTTTCAAATCCAAATTAAATATCCAACTATGTTATCGAAGATGATGAACTATCAGATGGATATGCTTTGATAGAATTATTTAATTTGCAATGCGGAGTTGTTCAGAATTAAAGACATCTTATTTTTTTTTTCCGATCTGTGTTATTCCGATTATGTAAATGACGATGATGACGAGGGAGGTGGTGGTGGTGGTTGTGGAAGTATTTTGAAACTAATGGTGATGAACGGAGAATGTGGTGGTGGAGATTTGTGATGTTGATTAAACTCTAAAGATAAGCAATTCGTGTGATAAGTTGAGTGATAGCTGTTATCTGTTGGGTTTGTGGAGTCTAATATGTTTCAGAATTGGATTCTGATTTGAATTTGGAATTCCAGAATTGGGCTCTAATTAGTATTAAGAATTTCAGAATTAGACTCTGATTTGTTTAGGCCCAGTTTCTTCTCTTATAAATATTCTCATGTAATTGTAAAACACAACATAACACAACACAATTGTGAGAGATCAATACAAAATTAGTGCGGCTTGTGGAGTAGGAATTTCCGAACCACGTAAATCTTTGTCTTGTGTGATTATCGTTTATTTTCTTAATCTTGTTTATTCGCTTTGGGTTTTGCTTTCGTTGTTGTATACTCAACAGTTATCATGTGCTTATATATCATTTGAGTCAGGTCATGGATTAAAAAAAGAAATATTAATACTTAGAGCAGATATCGAAACCATGACATGCTTTATAAAAATGATTATTATGGCTCAAGTGACAAACTTTATTAGAGAGCTGGGACATGTCTCAATAATATTTTAACTTACAAAATAAATGACAATATTATTGGAGAACAAGAATAGAGATTTTTCCTGAAGATATTTAGGAAATAAAATTGACAAATATAGGTGCTTAATTAGCTTAAAAGCACTATATTACGAAAACCCCACTGGGTACAATTAATGTCTTTACTTGTGTAATCTTACAAGTTCAAAATGAAAATTGCAAAAAGAATTAAGAAGTAGAGCATGTATTTATTTTTTGTTATTTAGGTACATTGTTAATTTCTTATATATATTATAAGTAATAAATAGTATTATGTGAATGACAATTACGTAAGTATGAAAAAGGTGATTTGTGTATATTTGTAATAAATTTGTAACATAAAATGTTCAATTTTCAGATTGCCCCGCCTCTTTTAAGTATAAAGAAGGATTTTTAAATAAATATTTATTATAAATCAATTTTATTTTGATAAATGTTTATTTCTTTAAGAATCATAAAAAGTGATTCGTAAGAATCTTTCGATGATTCGTTGGTATTTTTTTCTAGAAATATACAATATAAATAGTACATATTATTTTCATAAATGTTTAACTATCTACAAAAATGGATTTTTTTCCCTACATTTTTTGTAACTTGTGTATTTTTTGGCTCATTTTTCTCCTCTAACAAAATAAATATTTCACTGGTGAATCAAAAACATCTAAAACCCAAAATAGTACTAGACTTGGACTATAACCAAAATATAGATGACAAACAAGTTTAGTGAAGTTCCTCCACACAACAGTTGTTTTAAAGACCAAATTCACATAAACATGCTTCAGTATTTAGAACTAACAAAGAACACTATTAAACTCATGTGTTGAGTTTAGATGGCTTGGAAGTAAGACCTTTTCTTTTTCAATATCTCACTGCACTTTTCACTATTCATGATGAATCTTCAACCTGTTAACTAGCAATTAGCTTTTGGTAGTTGGCCGTCTCTTACATGGTTTTAGCCATTTTTTGCTTCCTCATAGACATTCTAGCAAGCAAGCGTCCTTTGCAACGTCGATACAGTCCAAATGGTTAAATCCAAGTGCTTGAATCCAAATGTTTAAATTCGACTAACTAACCAAGTGCTTAACTCCAAACGCACGTTAACTTAAATAAATACTGGACACATCCTTCATGCCACATTCACCAACCTGGATTATATAGGTTTCTCAAAAAATCACTTTTAGGATCTTTGGTACTTTATAATTCGTAAAGTAACTGGAGCAGAGTACACTCTGCATAACAATAAATCAGAACAATCGTTGAATACCAGACCAAGCACAATGGTAACAAATATGGCTTATCTGAGTTTAACTAGATATTTTACAAAATTCAAATAAATATATAAAGTGGATAAATTTATGGGATAATTAGTTTGGATCTCAACTTGTTGGTGTTGTATACTTGTTTCTCCGATTACAACGAAATCACTTCCTATAAGTGTCGACTCTTTGAGAGTCCCATTCTATCCCTTTCAGATTTCCTATGTTAACCAACAACTTCGATGATTCATTGACTTAACAATTTAATCTCTTCTACACAACTTGTTATCTAGGACGCAAGTAGTATCATAGAATTTTGATGACCTAACTCGCACATCACTGCTAAATCAATTCCACTCCAATTGTGCCTTAACCTTCACATGACCCTACACCTTAGCAATATGGCTTTTTTTTTTTAACTACACAACTAGCTTTGCACCTTTTCACAATCACCTTCTTCGTCGAAGGTGTGATTTTTTGGAAGAGCAACATCAAATTTCAGAGGCAACTTAAGCCTTAACCTGGACAAGATTTTCAAACATTAACAAGTTTCTTTAAATTAAACAAAAGCAAATAACCAGAGTTGACACACAACTTTAAAATAATAGTTGATTCTATTAACGAAAAGTCACCTTAATCTGGTAAATCACTTTTTAATAGTAAAGCCACCTTAATCGGGTAAATCACTTTTTAATAGTAGCAAATAACCGTGATCTTTTGGCTGATAAGATTTCTAAGTTTGGGAATCTTTTGGGTATGTAATGGGTGGTAGTAGGCACATGATAATGTATGACGTTTGTGTTCAAAATGAAAACCAAGTTTATGTTAGGCAGCCGACCTGCCTAATATTGTTATTTCTAAATCTCACACCAACCCCCACCCCCCACCTACTACCCTCCCCCACCTATAAATACCCCCTCCCCCTTCATTACTTATCACACCTCTCTCTTTTCTCTCTTCTCTCATTAGCTGCTAGATAGTCCGTCTAGTAGGAAAGCCGGTTTAGCCCGCTTTCAGGAAGTGTCGGGATAGAAGGTCCTCGTGCCTAAACTATTCCTTAGGGTACTTGGGTCTGACTGCAGCCATCGGAGGTGGTCCCGCTGCAGAGGTCTTTCTATCAGGTTGTGTGGCACTGTCCGGGTTGGGAGAGGGAGAGAAGGAAAGGTTGTCGGGAAACAGTGATAGGGGGAGGTTTTGAGATAAACACTTCAGTGAGTTGGGGATATACATAATAGGTATCGTAGGGCTGAATTTGTGTATAAAATTCAGGGGCCGGATACCCGGATATTGTAATCTCTTTTATCTAGTGTGAAGTTGTTACTCTTGTGGATGTAGGCTGGGCCGAACCACGTTAAATCTCTTGTCTCTTTTACTGTATTGTTGGTTTGTTGCTTTATTACTATCACGTATATTTGTGGGATCTAAGCACACATATTTACCAAATCGCTTCCGCATTCGCCGGGAATCGGGCAGATTCCTAACAGTTTACAATGCCGAAGATAAAAGGGCATTAAAAATGTTTAACTACGAAGAGAAGGCAAAGCTTGAGTTGAAGATGTATAATTTTTGTACTAAGTAATTATCTAAATACAGATGATCAAGGTGATACTTCAACAAAGTGCGGATGGTCAATCAATTAGACTTGTTGGTTTATTTTTCAGAAGAAGAAGTCGAAATGAGAAAAAGGACAACGTTGCCAAGGGTTACTTAAAATTTGGAAACCACAAGGCAGCAACAAAAATTCACATCACCAGGTACGAAAAAGGTGATTTGTATAATTTTTCTGGTGTTCGGGTATATTTGTTTACATAAATATGAAATATGAATACTAAATGTGATTTTATAAATGCTGCAATTGTTAAGTATAAAATAGTGATTTACGTGTATTTTTGGTGATTTATTGGTAATTTATAAATTTGCAATATAAATAAAAACTATTTTAATAATTGCTCATAAATTTAAGTAGAAAAAGAGTGATTTGTTTGAAATTTGCAATGATTTATGTGTACATTTTATAAAAATGCAATATAATAAGAAGTATTACTTTTTTTTTAATGCTCAACTCTTTAAGTACAGAAAGGTGATTTATATATATTTTTGGGTAATTTATTTGTACTTTTATGAGTATGCAACATAAATAATAAATATAATTTTTTTTTGACGAAATGCATAGAATTATATTACTGGATCAGACCAACTCAAAATAAAACAGCGGGACAAACCCCCGACTGTCGATACAACCAGGTTGAAAAACAAATAAATACAGAAAAGGTGTCCTGACAAAAAAAAAGTACAAAAAAGGTGACTTGTAGTAAAACAACTACGCTCCATAAATAGTAAAACAACTTCCCTAATTGTGAAGCATTACCATGGTTTATTATCGCAATCAAATCCTAAAAATTAAGTCAAAAGAATCATTTAGCCCAATACATACTAAGTATACAGTATGAGCGAATCTAGATATAATACCATAACAAATCACTATTTTATATCGATACAAACACATAAATCACCAAATTTCAAATATACAACGAAAGGCAATACATAATTTAGATGCATACACTAGTAATCACCAAAATTTACAACATTATTTTATAAAAATAGTATATTTTAAATAATAAAAAAACCAAATTTATCACACAAATCGCTATCTTTGAGTAACAAATCATTAGTTTATAACCCCCAACAAATCACCCAAATTAGCATATTATCTTGAGACATGTAGTAGATTCTTTCAAAGCTCAATACCAATAAGACAAATCACTATCTCACATGAACAGATCACTGAAATTAACATATTAACAATAAGACAACATTATATCGGAACATTAAAAAAAACCTAAATCTAAAAATAATATTGCCTTACTAAAATAATGAAAAATCATCTTGTTCTAGTCAATTTTGAAACGAAATATGTTATTTAAGTGTACAAAATCAAGTGATTTCGCTTATAATATAGTACAATACCCGAGTAATTGATCATTGGTATGGCTTCATTCAATGGAGTTTTCTTCAATTATAAAAGATATAATCTGCAATTGATGAAACAAAGATAATTATCCATCTTCATCGTGAATATTTTAGTAATTTTGAGTGATTTTAAATGGATTTTGAGTAATTTTGGGTGCTGAATTGAGTAGTTGTTGATCTCTCTGCCATGGATCTCGTGGTAAGAAAGAAGAAGAGGAGGAGATGGGTGTTTCTTTATGACGTGATATAATTATATATGTATCCAAAGATGCTTAGTACATTGAGCGCTAAAATTTTAGATAATTACAAAAATGCCACCAGGATCTCAGTTCTCACTATAAGAGGGGTCTTACTAGAATAGCTATATATATATGTATAATGCATCTTCTTTCATTAAGCAAATTTAATCTGTTAGGTCCAGAATAACGTAGAAGGGGGGGGGTTGAATACGTTATTTCGAAATATTTTGATTTTTGAAATGTGAAAAATAAGGTTAACAACCGAATCGAAATACCACAATCAATTCGGGAAAATATCTTTGAATTGATAAAAAACTGAGGGGTGTTACAACTTCTAATCCAATGGATTAGCTTCAAAACCAGAAAACTCCTAATGATAGTTTAGGCACGAGGACCTTCTACCCGACACTTCCTGAAATCGGGCTAAGCCGGCTTCCCTACTAGATGGACTGTCTAGCAGCTTACACAGAGAAGATATAAGAGAGAAGAGAGAGTTGTGTGTTGAGGTGTGTTTTGAAATGAAATACAACAGGCCTACTTATAGGTTTTAGAAAGTTACTATGCTGTACTATTCCAACAACCCCCGTGGGCCCAACCAGCCACTTTTTGAATAGTAGCCGCCATTTGCACAGTAGCCGCCATTTGCTCCGTAACCTCCATTTGTATAGTAATCACTATTTACATAGTAATGACTATTTGCACAGTAACCACTATTTGCATAGTACCTGCATAGTAACCGTGCATAGTAACTGCGTATAGTAACTGTGCATAGTAACTTTGCATAGTATTACTATTTTTGGCTGTTTCTTTTGTTCTTCTCTCTTCTGTTTCAAATATTCTGCTTGAGATATTATGTCTGTCCTTGATCGTCAATAGGCTTTGGAAATTCTTTATGTGAATTAATGTGTTGATCCTTCTCGTATGTGCTGACACTTAGTGCACTGGTCTGGTTCATAAGTGAGTAGCACTGATCTTGATCTTCACACCTTCGTTACATTCCAATTGATTAGCCTACAGCAGTATCTTCAAATAATATAAATACATGGAATCTTTTGACCCTTCAACTGAATCATCTATACATCTTATTCTGTCACTGAGGCTTGATCATGTTGATGAACTTCTTTCAGCGACTTGATCCTTGTCGGTGCCTGTCCTTCAAATTTCACGATCCCTATATATACAAAATCTTCATATAGGACAGATTCTTGTGAACGTAGTATTATTTGCAAGTCTGTTCTATTGTTGAGTTATCATCCAGATATTGTTCTATGTCCAACAATCTCCACATGTCCAACAATCTCCCCCTATTTGATTGTTATGCCTAACAAACAAATTTCAATAGAAAGAGGATTATTGGAGGATGACTCAACTAACTCTAAGAAAAAGTATATGCTCTTGACTTGTAAATAATTCTACCATAAGTAACCAATTGTACTGGATCAAGTATAGCATTTCCAGATTTCTCATTGTAACCACTTGTTCCTTTTCATTACCACTTATATTTGACTTCTCCCCCTTACTAAATACTCCTCACACTGGGCTCACTGTTTCCAAAGATCATTCGAATGCCGTACTTCTCCCCCTGAGCTCCTGAGAGACTGCTCCCCCTTTTTCCATGAGATGAGATAGATATTGACCATTCAAACCATCTTTTTCTCCTTAGGAATTTCACCCCCTTACTATCTCTCCCCCTTAGTTGAGGAATCCTTCACCATGTATCAAGATCATTTAGTAAGTTGCATTTTGTCAGATCTCTCCCCAAATTATATGTATCAAGATCAAGTTCAAATGAGAATCCGACGAGAGTTGCCAATAACCGTACATAACAGGAGATAAGTAAAAGAAACAAGTTTTCCTCACAGTGCAGGTGTGTGATAGTGTTTGGGTGTATCTCACAAGTGTTTCACTCCACTCATCACTCTAGATGTTTTCACTCAGGCTCACAGTGTATCACTCCACTCAAAGCTCCAACATTTTGATGTACCTGCAATGCAAAGTCCTTGTCATAGACAAGTTGCCGACTAGTCCTAAGACTAATCCATCCTTTATGGATACCAGAATTGAATTCTGGTAGGGTTAACTAGGATTCTGAATGTAGCAAGAATTCCCAGTCCCCTTGACCCTGTGAAGGGAATCGGTTAATGGAACCACTAACTGTTGACAGTGACCTTGATATGGTCTAACAACAGTTGATTTTCATCAACTCTTCCTTTGTGTGTGAAAGTTCACATATGCATTAAGAATATTTAAATCAAAGGTAGGGAAGATGATCTTTCAGCTCTATATTCTTTTGAGAGAATATAGATGGGCTGTACAGTTGTCTCAAGTTTACATACTCCTCTACTTTCTGAGAGACATTGCTGTATAATTTATCCTTTCCATCCTTATGTGGTGCTGCTAGGCACTATCTCCCTTATTCTTAACAAAACTTCAAACCAATTGGTTGGATGAGATATTTAATGACTGTTCTGTTTGAGAAGTTTTTGACTCTTTGACTGAGGTTAGAACCTGTTGTGATTTCAGATTCATAGTCAGTTCCTAAGGCCACTGGGGGCTCCACACAAGGTGGGGTAGGATTCTTCCAATTTTCAGAATAAACAGATATAACATTATATATTTGAGTCTGAGTTGGAAATCATACCTGAACTTACCAAAACCATGCTCAAGAGTTGTCCTTAGTGTAATCCTCAAATTTTATCAGAGCAGGTCAAATAGAAAAGATCATATGGTATGTGCATATATTTTCCAAATAAACAATCAAGTTGATAAAACATATATACATTATTTTTAAATTGTAGTGGAATTTACTAAAAATAAGTCATAAATAAAATTCCACTAGAATTTAAAAACTCACAATTATAAATTAATGTGAATCAAAGAATTTGAAACACCATTCATTTATAAGAAATTATGCTTCTATTTATTTTAATAAATTCATATCAAGAAATCAATTGTTATCAATATATTAATTGTTTAAAAGATACTAATTATTAAAATAAAATTCGAATAAATAAGCATTAAACACAAATAGCATGCAATTATGTTAATACCTAAATATCGCGTCATAAACTCGAGTAACTAAACATCTATCATATAACATAAACAACAATTTCTAGATGCTTAGATATCGCTTCAATAACTAATTATCTACCACATAAACATGTAAACATTTAAGCATATGGCAAGTAATCGGTAAGTGATGAGACAATGGTAAAAGAATAGAAAATATGGTAAATAAACTCACAAGTCCTTAGGATAAAGATTAGTAGACTTATTGAATTTATTAGAAACAACTTGCATTTGTTGACTTCCAATTAATTGGACAAGTTCAACATGCCAAGTTCACTAACCAACCTGTTAAATGTGGATTCATCAAGTGGTTTCGTGAAAATGTCTGCAAGTTGTTGCTCTGTGGGAACGAAGTGTAGTTCCACAATACCATTCATGATGTGCTCTCGAATGAAATGATACCTTATGTCGATGTGCTTGGTCCTCGAATGTTGTACTGGATTGTTCGAGATCGCTATAGCACTAGTGTTATCACAGAAGATAGGGATGTTTGTCAACTGTAGTCCATAGTCCATAAGTTGATTTCGCATCCACAAGTTCTGTGATCAACAGCTTCCAGCGACAATGTATTCTGCTTCAGCTGTAGAGGTAGAAACAGAATGCTGCTTTTTGCTAAACCAGGAAACTAGTCTTCTTCCTAGAAATTGACAGCTCCCTGAAGTACTCTTTCGATCTATCTTACAACCAGCGTAATCTGAGTCTGTATAGCCAATGAGTTCAAAACCTGTATCTTTTGGATACCAAATTCCAAGATTTGGAGTACCCTTGAGATATCTGAATATATGCTTGACGGCTATCAAATGAGATTCTTTAGGATCTGATTGAAACCTTGCACACAAGCATGTTGCGAACATTATATCTGGACGGCTTGCAGTGAGGTAGAGCAGTGATCCAATCATGCCTCGATAGCTTGTCATATCTACTTGTTTTCCAGATTTATCTTGATCAAGCTTTGTGGCAGTGGCCATGTGAGTCTTAGCAGTTGCTGAGTCTTCTAAGTGTTACTTCTTCAGAAGATCCTTGATGTACTTGGATTGACAGATAAAGATTCCATCTTTTTTCTAACTTACTTGTAGACCAAGAAAGAAGTTCATCTCTCCCATAATGCTCATTTCATACATACTCTGTATCAACTTAGAAAACCTTGCACAAAGTGCATCATTTGTAGAGCCAAATATGATGTCATCAACATAAACTTGCACAAGTATGATATCATTTTTGTGCTTTTTACGAAATAGAGTCTTATCTATGACACCTCTAGTAAAACCACTTTCAATTAAAAAATCAGCTATAGTGTCATACCATGTTCTAGGGGCTGGCTTAAGACAATTGAGAGCATTGAATAGGAGATAGACGAAATCCTCAAATTTTGCATCAACAAACCCTGGAGGCTGTTCCACATAAACTTCTTCTCCTAGCTCACCGTTCAGAAAGGCACTTTTCACATCCATTTGATAAACTTTGAAGTTGGAGTGTGCTGCAAATGCCAAGAACATTCTGATGGCCTCAAGTCTAGCTACTGGTGCAAAAGTTTCATCATAGTCAATCCGTTCTTCCTGAGAATACCCTTTTGCAACCAGCCTTGCCTTGTTCCTTGTCACTATACCATTCTCATCAAGTTTATTTCAGTATACCCACTTAGTGCCAATGACTGATTTGTTCTTTGGACGGGGTACCAACTTCCAAACCTTCTACCTCTCAAACTGATTGAGTTCCTCTTGCATTGCAATCACCCAATGTAAGAACCCCGATTTTTGGAAGGAATTAAAACTTTTATTATGGAATGGATGTGGATTCCAATATTTGTATGTCATGAAGTATGCAATGGGTTGACAACTTAGGTAAGAATAATCTATCGTCAAGAAAGTAGGATATGGCATACAAACAAAGGAAGTAGTCTCATGTCATCCAAATCGATATCTAGTATAAGTCCAGTGGTTCCGTAAAAAGGGTCAAGGAACGCTCGGGAAAGCGCAAGGACATTTTTCTAATTATAATGAATAAAGAGAGAATAAGTGATGAATAGTGTTTTTGGTGGAAATAGGAATATTATTAGACGACACTGTATAGAAGTACCCGGAATGGATTTCTGAGTTCGTATCAATGATCCAAGAGGAAAAAGAGTGTATATAAAAGTTATCGGATTCTGAAAAAGAGCACTTTTATTTTCCCCGAGATTTCCCTGGACACTGAAAGACTTAAGAGATTATTAAAAGGATTTAGGGAATATGGATTCAAGAATTATTAAAGAGAATTGAGAATGATAGTATAAATATTAAGACGATTTCCGGTAAAACCCTAACTAGAAATCCTTGAGATATTCCTCCGAACGATCAATGAATTAAGCAATAACCGGACAAAGAAACAAGCAGGGGATCAAGATGCATGCATGTGCTAGTGGATAAAGGCAAGAAACCAAGCTAGTTACAATGCTAACTAGTAATAGTAAAAACAAACCAAGTGGTTAGCCTAACTACATCATCAAACCACAAGATCATAAGACATGTCCATTAGATGATGCAAGAGATGACCAGGAAATTTATTAAAGTAGCTTTAAGCAAGATATTATCCAAGTCCATCACAATAATTCAAAAGCAACCAAGCAAACAAAAGAAGAGAAAACAACACCAAGAACCCCATTCTAGGAGCTCTCGGCCTAGCTCAAAATTAAGAGAAGAAATCCAACTTCCATCCATGGTTAAATCTCATGAAAATTAAGGTGAGTCCTATATTTCATAACTAAGATATCCTATGAATTTCATCTTCAAAATCTTGAGATATAAAATCAAGAAGGTTGAGGGTGAATAATGATTTCAAGAACTAACTTTGTTTTTCTTGAATCTTTTGGATGATCTAAGCTTTGTTAAGGAAATCTAAGGACTATACAAGGTTTAATAAGTGCATAAACACTCCAAGGAAGGTATAAACTTCAAGAACCCTAGTCTTTGTTTTGAATTTTAATGAAGTTTTGGATGAGTTTTGGTGATTGTTAGATTAGTGATGATTAAGATGATCTTATAAGCATGATTATGTAGTTTGTTAGTGGATCTAAGTATTGTGATGTTATGAGGATGTAGTAAGATGGTCTTGGCTGTTAAAGATGAGAATCATGTGTATAAGATGTATATTATGCCCGGTGTGGCTTGGTTTTGACGTAACAATTTGGAAACGATCGATTTATAGCCGTCGTAATGCCCAATTTTTGTTAGACCTTAAGAATCTGTTCATAACAGTTGGTATAGTTCCTGACCTGGTTGATTACGAATCTTTAGATATAAAATGAAGAAGGTTGAGGGTGAATAGTGATTTCAAGAACTGACTTTGTTTTTCTTGATTCTTTTGGATGATCTAAGCTTTGTTAAGGAAATATAAGGACTATACAAGGTTTAATAAGTGCATACACACTCCAAGGAAGGTATAAACTTCAAGAACCCTAGTCTTTGTTTTGAATTTTAATGAAGTTTTGGATGAGTTTTGGTTATTGTTAGATTATTGATGATTAAAATGATCTTATAAGCATGATTATGTAGTTTGTTAGTGGATCTAAGTATTGTGATGTTATGAGGATGTAGTAATATTTTCTTGGCTGTTAAAGATGAGAATCATGTGTATAAGATGTATATTATGCCCGGTGTGGCTTGGTTTTGACGTAACAATTTGGAAACGATCGATTTATAGTCGTCGTAATGCCCGATTTTCGTTAGACCTTAAGAATCTGTTCATAACAGTTGGTATAATTTTCTGACCAGGTTGATTATATGACATGTCCTTGTAGCTCTCGAGTCATAGATCGTTTTGGCGAAAGAATCAAAACAAACGGACTTACGGTTTAGGAATTATGGCCGATTTACTAAAAGTGGTTCAAAACCGTAATGCAAATTCGTAATTGAAATTGAACCCCCATAACTCGAGTAATTCAGTGACAAATCTTGGTAATTAAATATTAGATATCATAAGGAAGGTGTTGGAGAAAACCTCATGTCAAACGGATCATTTTTCAATTTTATAAAAATGTTTGAATCGAGGTTAAACGCGAACGAACCCCTAAAAGCGTACTTGGTTATAACTTTGGAAAACCACTTTGATAACGATCAATAAATCTCAAGGTATAATCTTTCGACCTTGGAACTTATATGGCTTAAGTACCTACCAAGTGTAAGTGTAATGACATACCTTGATAGCAAGCAAGTGTCGGGTCATAACGGTGTTAATGAGCGATAACTTGAAAACGTGCTTTAGCTTAAGTAAAGTATTTACTTGGCGTTTCAAAGTGATAGGTGATTAACCCGGGATAATTTTGGTTGTTTATAGATTGCCGGACCACCCCGAGTCATACCACTAACATAGCGGGAGTACCAGGCAAGTCTTCAATCAATTTGAAGCTGTTGTTGTGATAATACATATATGATTTGATGTTGTTATACATATGCCATTGCATGCATGCCTACTTTCAAAATTGATATTTTGATACTTGTTCCCTGAATTGATATTGGCTTATAAGTTGGGTACAAGATATACTAATTATAAGCCGGATATTGCTAAGACCCTTAGTGAAGGGCATACGATCTCATTCTTTTAATAAAGACCGGGAGTCCATACTTTGTAATATAGAGATAGTCATGGAAACCCGGAGGGATTCCAGTGACAGATTATTTGAGGGATGTTATTTATGAACATTATTTAAATTTCCATAAGTATTAAGGACTTGGAAATTATTCGAGGAATGTTATTTGAATACTCATTCGAGGTTTGATTATTCAATGAATATTATTTTGAATATTCATTTGAGTTTAATTGTTTATTTTATATTATTTTCGAATATTCATTTGAACTTATGTACTTAATGAATATTATCTTGGATATTCATTTATGGTTTTAATTATTTTCTTGAATATTACTTTGAATATTTATTCGAGGAATTATTTATTTAATGGATATTTTATATATACCTATTCGAGGGTTAATCATGAGCAATATTTATATTAAGAATATTATTGAACTATTTCTGGGTTAATAAATATTCTTTGAATATTTATTTAATTCTTTCAACTAGTTCTAAATGAGGTATTTTATTCAAAAATTTCTTTGATATTCAAATACCATGTAAATTATCTCTGAGTCGTATTATTATTATTTTATCAAGGAACGTTCTCAAAACTCCATTCTTCATTCGAGTCTATCTTCTAAAATATAAGAGAACCTTGCTTGAGAGCTGTTATTTCGTTGAATGCCCGGTCATATACTTGTTAAACTATTCGTTTCACTCGCAATTTGGTTGCTAACCATCAAATTGAGTTTGTTTGTTACTTCCTCATCATTCGAGGGGTAAGATTATTGGAACAAGTCAATATCCATTAACAAGCATCAACTTGGGAAATATTGGTGAAATTTCCTTTCCAACTAGATACGACTACTTTGTGGAGTCTTATCAACAAGTATTATACTTGGGGAAAGGGGGACGAGCTTTACGTTTCAGAGTCATGGATTTATTCGAACTAAGAGTATTTGTGTAAGAGGCTGTGGGATAGTCCATCATTAAAAATCTGTGTAAGAGGTTGTGGGACAGTCCATCAGTAAAACTGGTATAAGAGGCTGTGGGACAGTCCATCCTGGAAATAGGGTCCGAGTGGCGCCGGTCCCAACTATGCCAACCGTTGGCTAGGGAGATCCGGCGTACGTTCTTCCTTCTACATGTAGAGAAACAAATCTTGAGATGCACAACCTACGACTGATCATCGTAATGTGGTGTCATCTGGCGCGACAATACTCCCGCATTAGTTCTTAATCCAAATCTATTTATTTTCTGCAACATTCTCAATGTTGGCAGGGTTGAAAAGTGTTCAAATCTGGAATTGCAATATTTTAGAAGTGTAAAGAAGGTTGAGGAACTATACCAACTGTTATGAAATCACTATTCACCCTCAACCTTCTTGATTTTATATCTCAAGATTTTAGAATATTTTAGAATTGCAATATTTCATATTCAAATTCCATACCAATCTTGAGATATAAAATCAAGAAGGTTGAGGGTGAATAGTGATTTCAAGAACTGACTTTGTTTTTCTTGATTCTTTTGGATGATCTAAGCTTTGTTAAGGAAATATATATTCTTTTGAATATGAAAGAATTAAATATGAGGCTGTGGGACAGTCCATCAGTAAAACTGGTATAAGAGGCTGTGGGACAGTCCATCAGTAAAACTGGTATAAGAGGCTGTGGGACAGTCCATCCTGGAAATAGGGTCCGAGTGGCGCCGGTCCCAACTATGCCCAACCGTTGGCTAGGGAGATCCGGCGTACGTTCTTCCTTCTACATGTAGAGAAACAAATCTTGAGATGCACAACCTACGACTGATCATCGTAAGGTGGTGTCATCTAGCGCGACAATACTCCCGCATTAGTTCTTAATCCAAATCTATTTATTTTCTACAACATTTTTAATGTTGGCAGGGTTGAAAAGTGTTCAAAACTAGAATTGCAATATTTTTCCTGCAAGTTCCTCTTTTATAATAAATGATAATATCTTGCTCATCTTTTGCTTAACAGATATTTTCGCAGCATATATATTTTGAGTTACCTTGTAACTTCATCGTTTACATTATACTGGCGCTATCTTCGTAAATGCATGGCATATGGTTACAAAGATATTATGAACTATTGTATATTATCACTGTTCAGTATATTCTTTTTGGTGGGTTATTGCTCACCCTTGCTTTATTTATTATATCACAACAACAGCTAGATCTGATGGCCAGCATAAGTCACACTCGGTGCAAGCAAGGACAACAGTCATAGGGTTACCCACTGATGTCATGGTCGGCATTGCTGAGGTAGGAGCAACCAGTAGGCTAGACTGTCAGCTTTTGATTCATCAGACTTATTATATGTATGACCTATGTAAATGGATGGCAAAGAGTATGTAACAGTTAAACTGTAATTCTTTTGGGTTAATAGAACACAAAACTTGTGATTAATAATATTTGTTGATTACTCTGATTTCATCTCTGGGACTATAACGGGTGTGTTTTGTGTTGTTGTTTTTGGTCACAAGGTTGTAAGTTAATTTATGTTGATGTTGTGGATGGAAATTGAGACCGTGACGACCGGATCCCCGACCCCGGATCTGGGGCTGTTACACCCAATCTGGATCTTCAATAGCTTCCTCAACCTTCTTTGGTTCGATTTCTGATAGAAAACCAGAGTATAGACATTCATTTTGAGTAAATTTTCTAGTCTGAACTCTTGCATTTTGATCACCAAGAATTTGTTCAAAGGGATGATCTCTACTCCATACCCTTTGACTAGGTAGATAAGATCTTGATGATTCTGCATGTTCAACATTCTGTTGATTTTGACTAGTAGATCCTTCTTCAGCTCCCCCTAAGTTGTTGCTTGTCTGATCTGCAGATTCTTCAACTTGAGGACTAGAACCAGAATGTAACACCCCCAGATCCGGGGTCAGGGATCTGGTCGTTAACGTCTCAATTCCCATCCACAACTCAACATAAATATTAAATTACAACCTTGTGACCCAAAACAATAACATAAAACACACCCGTTATAGTCCCAGAGATGAAATCAGAGTAACTACCAAATTTTATTAAGCACATTATGAGTTCTTACAATCCAAAAAGAATTACAATGTGAATAAATACTCTTTGCCATCCATTATCATAAGTCATACCAGCCCATATATTTGGTACTGAAAGAATGAATCTATCCTACCAATAGCTTTCTCTTCGGCTCTGGTAGTCTCATCGTCCCCGCCAGCGTCGAGTGCGCCTTGTGCGAGTCATCTGGTCTAGCTGTTGTTGTGATATAATAATAAAGCAAGGGTGAGCACTAGCCCACCAACAATAATGTTTAACTGAACGATAATATATAACAGTTCAAAAGTATCTTTCAAACCATATGCCATGCATTTACGAAAATGATGCCAGTATAACATGAACGATGAAGTTACAAGGTAACTTAAAGTATTTATTTTGTGGAAATATCTGCTAAGTCAAAATAAGAAAGATATTATCATTTATCATATAAAGAGGAACTTGCAAGGAAAATATTGCAATTCCAGTTATTAACATTTTTCGAAGTCCTACAACCTGAAAGAAGTCTCTTCGATACGTGCTGCGGAAGACACCGTCAACCTGAAAGAAGTCTCTTCGATACGTGTTGCAGGGAATTCCCAATTTGGGAGATGAACCAATACCGGAGTTATCACGCGCCAGCTGTCCCACTCCCTGATGATCAGTCGGGGATGGTACAACCCAATATAGTTTACTACCGGTAGAAGGAAGAACTGACGGCTCCACTTGTAGATTGCCTTTAATAGTAACTCCCTGGCCAATGGTTAGGCCTTGTGATGGACCGCGCAACTCGGCCTCTAACACACGACTCCTAGTTCGAATAAATCCACAGCATTGAAACGTAGAGTTTGTCCTCCCTTCCCCAAGTGAAATACTTGTTGATAAGACTCCACAAAGTAGTCGTATCTAGTTGGAAAGGAAAATTCACCAACAATTCCCAAGTTTTTGCTTGTTAATGGATATCAACTTGTTCCAACAATCTTACCCCTCGAATGATGAGAAGGTACACACAGACTTAATGAGTCCATAACAACCAAGTTGCGAGTGAAAAGGATAAATTATGACCGGGAAGTCAACAAGATAAATAACATTGCTCAAGTAGGTTCCCCTATAATATGGAAGTTTGAGCGATCATTTAAATCCTTTTTAGATAGATTAAATGAAAAATAAAGAGTTGGGAACCTTTCCTTGATAAAATAGTCGTAAAAAGACTCCGAAATATTTTACATAATATCTGGAGGTGAAAGATAATCTCCGAAAAATATCAATCATTTTAAAAAGAATTTAAAAGAATTAAATAAATATTCCAAGAATATTTATTTACTCAATAATAATTACGGAATATTATTAACTCATAATATTGTTCGTAATTAATCCTCGAATGAATATATGGAATTATTTACTAAATAAATCCCTCCTTAAATGAGTATTCGAAATAATATTCATTAAATAATTAAACTCCAATAAATATTTAAAATAATATTCAACAAATAAGTCAAACCTTAAATGAATATTTGAAAATGATATTCATTTAATAAATAATCTTCTAAATGAATATCCAAATAATATTCATTTAGTAATCAAAACTTTAAAGGAATAATCGAAATAATATTCCTTAAGTAAATAGAACTTCCAATGAATATTTTAAAATAATATTCATCAAGTACATAAAACCTTAAATGAATATTCGAAAGTAATATTCATTTAATAAATAACCTTCTAATGAATATCAAAATAATATTCATTAAATAATCAACTCTAAATGAATATTCGAAACTAACATTCATTTAATATCTCTCGACTGAGATAATACTTGAATAACATTCCTCGAAATATTTCCAAGTAATTGATACTTTATCGGAATATAAATAACGTTTAATAATAACATTCCTCAGATAAATAATAATCTGTCGTTGGAATCCCTCCGGGTTTCCACGACTATCTATATCTCAAAATACCGACTCCCGGTCTATATTTAAGAATGAATATCATATGCCCTTCGCTAAGGGTCTTATCCAAACAATCTGGCTTATAACTGATAATTCGTATCTAGTCTATAAGCCAATATCAATTCAGGGAACAGGTATCATAATATAATTTTGACAATAGGCATGCATGCTATGGCATATGTAAAATGGCAATCACATATATATATTATCACAACAACAGGTTCAGAGTTTTGAACACTTGCCTGGTAATCAGGTGTGGGTGGAGATAGCGTGTCCTGGGTCTGCTCGATGATCTAAAAACAATTAGAACATTCGAGATTAACCACTTAACACGTTTTAAAAGTCTAGGTATAACTTCACTAAAATCGAAACACGTTTTCGAATTATCTCGTTATACACCTTTTAGTGTAACACTTTTTATTACTGATACGATCCGATATTTGTTCGTTATTACGACATGTAATCATACCCACGCTCGGTATATATCTAGGTCGTATAAGTTCTAAAGTCGATCGATTACGAACCGAGATTATACCTCGAGTTTTATCGTTCGTTTTCTAAGTGTTTTACCAAAGTTATAACCAAGCGGGTTTTTAGTGGTTCGTTCGCGTTTAACTTCGATTCAAACATTTTTATAAAATCGGAAAACAATCCGTTTCACATGAGGTTTTCTCTCACACCTTCCTTTTTACCTCTAGTATTTAATTACTTAGATTCGCCACTGACTTACATATTTTACGAGGGTTCAATTTCAGTTACGAATTCTCGTTTACGGTTTCGAACTACTTTTCGTAATTTGACCATAACTCCTAAACCGTAAATCGGAATGTTTCGATTTTTTCTCCAAAACGATCTATGACTCAAGATCTACAAAGACATGTCATAATATTGCCAAGTTCAGGAAATTAGATTTACTGTCATGCTCGGTTTCTAAGTGTTAACAAAAATTCGGCATTACGACGGCTATAACTCGAATGATCCAAATTCGTACATGCCTCAAGCACATCATCAAAGCAACTCATGGCTTAACAACATCATTTACTACTGTAAATAGGCTCTAAGGCCAGTGGTAAGGTCTCATGACCACCACACAACATAAACATAAGAAATCAAGTCTTAAACAACTATTAACATAACAATCAAGAACTCATCTTGCAACCCACTTAAGATCTCATCAAAACTTCATAAAACTCAAAGTAAGATCTAGGGTTCAGGTGAGATATACCTTCCTTGGAGTATGTACTAGCCTTATAAAACCTTGTATAGCCCTTAGATCACCTTAAACAAGCTTGGATCATCCAAAGAAACAATAAAACTAATGTTAGTTCTTAAAAATTACTATACATCAGTTCAAAGATCTGCAAAAACGAGGCCCTTACCATGATTTCTTGGACGAGGCTACTAAAGGAGAGTTGTAGAGCATCTAACCAGATTTCTAACAAGCTAAAGAACACCAAATTGCATTGAGAAACGAAGGAGATATGGCCGTTTGAAAATCAGTCCAGAAACTGTCAAGCATCAGGACAGTTTGCTTCTTCAACTTGGGGAGGTGATTTGAATAGTCTATACTACTTGGATTGCTATCAAATTTGGAACGAATGTTTCCCATGGAGTGGAGAAGCTATGGTTAAAATTTGGTGATTTTAGAAGCTCTAGATTGGGAGATATGAATTTTTCTTTGAGCTTGGTTCATGGTTGGCTGTTTTGGAGAGATTGGTTGTTCTTGGTTTGCTTTTTGTTTTGCTAGCTTCTCTTTTGCTCTCATCCACTCTAAAGTGTATTATTGCTGTGTTTAGGAAATATCTTGCATAAAGCCACTGATATGGGCTAAAAGTAAGCCTTAAAGACACATTTAATATGGTATTAATTAGACCCGGAATGGTCCAAACGTGGGGCCCACCAGATGGGCCCAAACCCTATTTATAATATTAATTTCGTAATTAATATTAAGGGTAATAAACAGCTCAGCAAATAAGAGTCAAACAAGGATATTACTCTTGCCTGACTTAGCCTCTAAGATACATATTTCAACATGGAAACTGATTTCTATAAGGAATAGATCTAGAACCTTCCTCAAAGACTTGTCCACCAAGTCTCCGAATCCTACCATAATTCTAAGGCTTCTCAGCCTATATAAAGGGCCTGACCCCTCATTCTCAGAACTACGTTTTTTGGCTTGATCTTTGATATTCATCAAAGTACGTAGGCATCTTGTGAAGGCAGAGTCAGCTACGAGCACAAGAGCAGCCATTAAAGCACGAAGCTCACACACCTTTGCATTAAATACACAAACCCTAACCTAGTTTTTATTCCACAACATTTGGCGCCGTCTGTGGGAAGACAACATCAACCATGGTTCAAACACGAAGAACAACATCAACCGAGGTCGTGCCCCTTAACTCTGCTCCAGCAGCCACTTCTGATCCGCTCATCGTCACTGAGGAAGGACAAATACTCCCATCAACAGGGGCGGTCATTCAACCTCTGCCCATTCAGCCCCCAGGGACGACTCCCCATGTAGAGGGGACCCACTCAGTGATTGTCCATCAAAGCCAAGAAACTAACCCTCTCCAGATGGTGGTTTCTCCTCTTGGTAACGTTGATCGCACGGGGGTACAGATCCATACTACGGATCTCCCTTTGAACACCAACCCTATGTATGGGCTGCCTAACTACCCCCCTCGACGAAGGGAACCTGGACCAAGCGGACATGCCTTACAGATCCGGGATCGAGAATATGATGACTACTCTGGTCCCTATACTGATGATTCATCATCATCTGAGGATTATGATCGAGATGAAGCCCCGAGGAGGCGACGTGCTAGCAAGGAACCTCTAAGAAGAACACGAAGAATCCATGATGGACTCCCCTTGACAACTGCTGAGAAAATCAAGGCTTATGAGGCAGAGATCTTAAAATTGAAGGACGATATTGCAAGAGAATAAGATAGATTGAATCAAACTCAGCCTCCTCCCACTGCAGAGAGGATTCCCATTATAAATTTGGAGAGGCCTTCAAGAAGGCAAAGGAGGGATGATACCCGAACCGAAAAATCGACAAGGGTGGAGACCCCCAGAAGCAACCCCAAAGATCTGATGCCACTTGGGGACCCTGACGATCCCACACCTCCGTTTACTGAGGAGGTGATGAATGCCCACATCTCAAGGAAATTTAAGATGCCAACTATTAAGGCCTATGATGGAACGGGCGATCCCGCAAACTATGTCAGGACATTCTCAAACGCACTGCTGCTGCAGCCTGCTAGTGATGCCTTAAAGTGTAGGGCGTTCCCTCAAACTCTGTCAGGCATGGCTCAAAGATGGTATAGCCGTCTACCTGCAAACTCGATTGGCTCTTTTAAGGAGTTGAGCGCCGCCTTTATCAGCCAATTCATCAGTGGGAGAATTCATGAGAAAAGTTCTGCATCCCTTATGTATGTGGTGCAGGGAAAGAACGAGAAATTAAGGGATTATCTCAAGCGATTCACCAAAGAGACGTTGAATATCACCGACCTGGAAAATAAGGTGGCCATGGTAGCCCTGGAACACGGAACCACTGACCTCTTCTTTAAAAAGGTCCTTGGCAAAACACCCTCCTAAGAACATGGCCGAGCTCTAGAGAAGAGCCGATAAATATATCAAGGCTGAGGACAACATGAAGAAGGAAACCACAGGAGGCATTGGCAAGGGTTCTAATGATTCAAAGAAACGAAAGCCAGAGCAAGAGTACGACGCTAGGGACAAGTATCCCAGGGCTGGCAAGGACTCCGAGTCATCACCCAAGAAGGGTTTTGGGCCGAGGTTTTCTGATTACGCAAGGCTGAACGCTCCTAGGAGTCAAATCTTGTTTGATATTGAGAAGGATAAGGACTTTCGCTGGCCTAAACCACTCAGGGGTGACCCCGAAAAGAGAAACAAAGATCTGTATTGTAGATTCCATAGGGATGTGGGACATGACACAGATGACTGCAGACAGTTAAAGGATGAAATTGAATTTTTAATCCGGAAGGGAAAGTTAAACAAGTTCACCAAGGGTGAAGATCGTGGAGCCCAGAAAAGGGATTATGATAGAAGAGACAACGATAGGAGGAATAACGATCGTGATCGTAACCCACAGCCTCGAGGGCCAGTAATCAATATGATTTGGGGAGGACCAACAGCTGCCGGCACTACCCGAAACTCTCGAAAGGCCTATGCCAGAGAAGTGATGCACATCATAGGAGAAGCCCCGAAGCGTGCTAAGACTGAGACAGTGATTGGTTTTGATGATTCAGATCTGGAAGGGGTGAAATTCCCCCATGACGACCCGTTGGTCATAACTCCTGTAATTGGAAACTCAGAAGTGAAGCGGGTCCTGATAGACAATGGAGCTTCTATCGATATCTTGTTTCATGACGCTTTTGTGAAGATGGGGTACACTGACTCTCAACTAACCCCGACTAACATGCCTATCTACGGATTTAATGGAGTTGAGTCCAAGGTTGAAGGGACCATTCAGCTGCCCATGACAATAGGGCAAGAACCTAAGGAAGCCACCCAGATGTTGAACTTTCTAGTAATTAAGGCTGCCTCGACGTACAATGCAATATTAGGGAGGACCGGACTTCATGCATTCAAGGCTGTTGCCTCTACCTATCACATGAAGGTCAAATTTCTAACCAGGAATGGTGTTGGGGAACAGAAAGGAGATCAGAAAATGGCCAGGAGTTGCTATGTGGCTGCTTTGAGAGCTGATGGAACCGGGGGGCAGGTACTCCCGATTGAAGACATGGATGTCCGTGGCGATGATGAACACCGAGGAAAGCCAGCAGAGGACTTAATACCTATCCCTCTGGAGCTAGGCGACCCTGAGAAGGTGACTTACATAGGAGCCTCTTTGAAAGAACCTCTGAAGGGCAAGTTGATAGAGTTCTTACAAAAGAATAGCGATGTTTTCGCTTGGACAGCAGCTGATATGCCAGGGATTGACCCCCAACTCATAACTCATAAGTTAAATGTTGATCCCAAGAGGAAGACAATAAAGCAGAAGAAGAGAAACTTTGCTCCGGAAAGACAAGAGGCCATTAAGCAAGAAGTGGATAAGCTCTTGGAGGCTGGTTTTATTGAAGAGATTCAGTTTCCCGAATGGTTAGCAAACCCTGTGATGGTCAAGAAAGCGAATGGGAAGTGGAGGATGGTATAGACTTTACTGACCTGAATGATGCATGTCCAAAGGATTGTTTCCCCCTGCCAAGGATAGATATGTTGATAGATGCCACAGCTGGACATGAGATGTTGAGCTTCATGGATGGATTTAGCGGCTATAATCAGATTAAGATGCACAAGGATGACATACCTAAGGTATCTTTCATAACTGACTTTGGTGTTTTCTACTATCTAGTTATGGCTTTTGGTCTAAAGAATGCAGGAGCTACTTACCAATGACTGGTGAATAAGATATTCGCCCGTCTGATTGGAAAAACCATGGAGGTATATGTTGATGACATGTTAGTCAAGAGCCTACTCAAGGATGATCATATCGAGCACCTCGGGGAGGCATTTGAAGTGCTGAGGCACCATAAGATGATGTTGAATCCCGCCAAGTGTGCCTTTGGCGTTTGATCTGGAAAGTTTTTAGGGCTGATGGTTTCAAAGAGAGGCATTGAGGCCAATCCTGACAAGATCAAGGCGATTTTAGACATGGAGCCACCACGCTCTATAAAAGATGTGCAGAAGTTGACAGGCCGGGTTGCAGCTTTATGAAGATTCATCTCCAAGTCTGGTGACAAATGCTTGCCTTTCTTTCAAGCGTTAAAGAAGGTGAAAAATTTTGAGTGGACACCTGAGAGCCAAGAGGCCTTTGAGCAACTGAAGAAGTACATGGTTGAAGCCCCGTTGTTGACCAAACCAAGTCCTGGGGAGACTCTTTGTCTATACCAGGCGGTATCTGAACAAGCCTTGAGTGCTGTCCTTATTCGGGAAGAGGAGAAAGTCCAGAAACCTATCTACTATGTGAGCAAAGTGTTGCATGGGGCTGAGTTGA
The DNA here is from genome assembly GCA_036435485.1 of Saposhnikovia divaricata. NCBI lineage: Eukaryota > Viridiplantae > Streptophyta > Magnoliopsida > Apiales > Apiaceae > Saposhnikovia > Saposhnikovia divaricata. The sequence goes on from JAZHRN010000131.1 coordinate 24,155,034, forward strand.
ATTACTCACCCATAGAAAAGTTTGCTTTTGCATTAGTAACTGCCTCAAGGAAGTTGCGGCCTTACTTTCAGGCACATAAGATTCAAGTTCTGATAAACCAGTAGTTAAGGAACATATTGCATAGCCCTAAGGCCAGTGGAAGGCTAATCAAATGGGCAATTGAGTTAGGAGAGTTTGATATCACATACAAGCCTCGGACAGCCATCAAGGCTCAGGCATTGGCTGACTTCGTGGTTGAATGTACTATTAACAACCAAGAAGTCGGGGGGCAAGAGATAATGACTACCCCTGGGCAAGAGAAAAAAGAAGAGGAACTTACACCTGATCTGAAGGAATATTGGGTGCTCTATTTTGATGGAGCATCAAAAACAAAATCTAGTGGTGCAGGTTTGGTTTTGCAAAGCCCCGATGGGTTCACAGTTGAGTACACTTTAAAGTTGGATTTTCCTACTACCAACAATGAGGCGGAGTATGAGGCATTAATAGCTGGTTTGGGTTTGGCTAGAATCATGAGGGTCAAAAATCTCAAAGTTTGTGGAGATTCAAGGCTTGTGGTATCACAAGTAAATGGTGAATTCGAGGCTAAGGATGAGACTATGGCGAAATACCTGAGAGTAGTAAAGGCTGTTATGTCTCAGTTTGAGGAGTGCTATGTTAAGCACATTCCGAGAGAAGAAAACATTAAGGCCGATGCCCTGTCTAAATTTGCTTCTTCTGAGATAGAGAATTATGCTGGGAGTGTCTACTTTCAGGTCTTGAAGGCCCCGACCGTTAACTCAAAGTTATTGGCACCAATTGATATAGGAGGCTCTTGGATAGATCCTATCAAGGCACACCTTGAGACCGGGTGGCTCCCAGACAATGCCTTGGAGGCACGAAAACTTTCAGTAAGAGCATTGAGATATACTTTGATTGAGGGCATTCTGTACAAAAGGTCGTTTGTCATCCCATACTTGAAGTGTCTAAGGCCTCAAGAGGCAAGGGAAGCATTGGAGGAAGTTCATGAAGGGATCTGTGGGCAACACTTGGGGGGCAGAGCCCTAGCTCACAACATAATTCGTTTATGGTTCTATTGGCCGGAGATGTTGGCTGATGCACAAAACTATGTCAAGAGATGTGAGAGATGCCAGAAGCATGCCCCAATTGTGAGGCAACCGCCTGAGATGTTGACTTTGATTAACTCTCCCATTCCATTTGCGATGTGGGGGATGGATATACTTGGACCTTTTCCCATGGCTTCAGCACAAAGGAAATTCCTAATAGTGGCCATTGATTACTTCACTAAGTGGATTGAGGCTAAACCTTTGGCCAAGATAACCACCAAGCAAGTTTCCCAGTTCTTTTGGGAGAACATAATTTGCAGATACGGAATCCCACGAATCCTTGTAACAGACAGTAGGACACAGTTCAATAATGAAGAGTTTAAGAAGTATTGTGAAGAGAATGCGATTGAGCTCCGTTTTACCTCAGTGGCACATCCACAAGCCAATGGGCAAGCTGAGGTAGCTAATCGAATTATCCTTGATGGACTGAAGAAGAGGGTCGAACGCTCTAGGAACACTTGGGTAGATGAATTGCTGCCCATACTTTGGGCATATCGTACCACTTGTAAGGTAACAACTGGAGCAACCCCATTTTTGCTGGCTTATGGAGCCGAGGTAGTTGTGCCTTTGGAGATCATGCAAGCATCACCTCGAGTCGAGGCATAGAGCCAGAAACTAATGAAGAAGGGATGAGACTTGCCCTTGACTTAATTGACGAGGTTAGAGATGAAGCTAATGCTAGGAATGCTGAATATCAGAAGAGAGCCTCTTTTCATTACAACCAGAGAGTTAAGGAAAGATTCTTTCGACAAGGCGACATGGTTCTGAGGAAGATTGAAGCTTCAGGAGTTGGCCAAAAAGGAAAGTTAGCACCAAACTGGGAAGGACCGTATCTAGTCAGAAAGGTGTTAGGATGAGGATCCTACAAGTTAGAAACCTTGGATGGGGTTGAGGTGCCCCGAACTTGGCATGCTGTGAACCTCAAAGTTTATTATGTTTAAGTTCTTTTGACAAAGGCTTGGACTTTTATCTATTTATTAGGAATAAGGTTCGAATGAAACCATTATAGAGCATGTTGCTCCCAGTAGGAGATAGAGTATCTATGTAAGGGTTGAACCCATCTTATTGATGTCCTTTGACAGCATAATGGAATTTATTCAGTTTTCTCTATTAGTTATTCTTCCTTGTTAAAACAAACGAAAGACGAATGTTGAACCAACTTGTGAGTTTAGTACCAGCCAGGAGGCCAAGTACTCGGAAATTCTAAAGTTTAACGAACTATGAGCAAAAACAAGAAAAATGAACACAAACTAACTGCGTAAATAGTTAAGTTAAAAGTTACACAAACAAAGGCCCGAAGGCTATCAAGTCAAATGGTGGAAACCAAGAGTTCAGATAAACAAAAGATAAATAAATAACGCTTAATGGGCCTTAGGGGCCTCCTTAGCAGGAGAAGCATCCTCAGAGCTAGTGTCAGTAGTGGACCCATCCTCAGCAGAGTTAGCAGCACCAGACTGAACTAGAGGAAGCTCGGGATCCAAGGATGAAGTGGTGGCGGTAGCATGCTCCTTGAACAAAGCATCATCCTCCCCGAATAGCTCTTCACTGGAACCAGGCTCATGTATCAAGGTACTGGGAAGATGAGGGCTAGGAAAAGCAGAAGGCAAGAATAACCCTGGATACTGCCTCAGAATTGCTTCAAGGGCTTTGGTCCACCCATCAGTAAACTGGCTAGGAAAGAGCATCTCATCATGCTGATCCATGAGAGTCTTGTACTCATCCGAATCCAGATAGTCATCAATCTGCTTCTCCTTGTCATCCTTCAGAGCAACTAGCTCCGCATGCATCCCAACCATCTCTTCATCCTTCTTCTTTAGCTGCTCTTCCAACCGGTTAATGTGGAAAGTCTTCTTCTGAGACTCAGACTCAAAACCTTTGGCCTTCTCCTTCCAAGCTTTGGCTTTATGAACCAAGCTTTGGAAATGGACGTTAGCCTGCATGAAAGGTTAGCATTAAAATCAAACAATGAATCTAAGCCGTTAAGGTATTGAAAAGACAAAGTTCGAGACTCACTACAGCAATAGCCTGAGCACCAAGCGCCATTGACTCTCCAATACCTCCATTAAGGACCATGTCCTTATAGTCAGGAGTGGTGATTGAATTCAAAGACCAATCCATGGAATGCTTGGTAGAGCCCACCACAGAATCCTGCTTCCTGAAGCCCCAGGGAGGCCTAAAAACTGTCGACTGGACGTTAACCTGGGAGCTCCCCTCTAATCCAGCTATCTCACCATACCTCAGGTCTCCTTTCTGGACCTTGTGAGGGCGTAGAAAAGGATGCTCCATATTTTTCCCTCGAGGGTCAGCAGTCCTCTTAGCTCGAGCCATCCTGGAAGTCTCTTCATCAGGAGAGGGCGCAGCCTCCACAATCAACTTCGCAACTGCAAAAATAAACAAAAACAAGTTGGAATAAATTCAGTAAAAAAGTAAATGGCAAAGATTAGTAAGAAATTTACCCCGTTCAGAAACTCTGGAAAGGCCTACTCTCCTTAGAGATTCCTCATTTAAAAGGCTTAGGCACGTAATAGAACTGCCATCTACCTGGGTCAGAGTATTATAAGCAGCCTGTTCCTCGGTATTAAGGACGATTCCCTTAGCGCTTCCGTCTGAAACTCTCGAAAATGTCTGCCTAAAGAGAGTGCCCCAGTCACCTCCGTCCCACTCTAAGTATGCAAACTCATTTTTCCAGCCCGTATTATTATCAGGGATTGACTTGCCATTAAAAAGTGGGGGAACTCTAGGGCGGAGTTTAACATATACCCAGCCAGGGTTCGTGGCAGGACTATTGTAAAATTGAAAAATTTTGCAAAAAAGCGCAACAGATAAAGGGAGTTGTTGTCTGAGACACAAAACCATGAAACATAATATGATCCTCCACGCATTTGGCGGAAGTTGACATGGACTAATTTGAACATCAGCTAAAAGTCTAGGAATGAATTCATGAAACGGAAAGCGGAGGCCAGCTACTAAACTCTCCCTATAAACACACAAAGAATTGGGTTTCCAGTGACAAGGTCTGTCACCTGGCTCAGCTGGGACAAGTTTATAAGGTGACTTGATCTTAAAAAGTTTGTTATATCTAGTGATTTCCTCAACATCATGATATGAGCTACAGCAGTCATACGCATCTAATTCAGACAAAGAAGGGTAATCGTCTCCACGTTGATTTAACATGTCTACTAGAGATGTGTAAGAAGAGCGATTGGTGATCGTACCTTTGGAGGAGGCAGAATTCATTTTTGCAAGACGGGACTTAGCTTTGTCCTCCATTGATGCTCCTGGAAAAAGGGTTTGAAGCTCCACTAAAACCCAGAAAATATGAAGGTTTGAAGAAATCTTCAAGGAAAAACCCAGAAACCACCGTGAGGGGGAGGAGCTTCGCCAAAAAAACTCTCGCCGGAAATCGCCTTAAAATAAAAAGAACTATATAGAGAATCTCTAGTGAAGTGTTTGAGTAGAAGTGAGAATGAGAAAGTGAACTCTCCACTCTCACTCTTATATACAACTATTCAGCCGGTTAAAATTCTTCCAAACGGTCAGAAAACCTACAATGACAGGTCAAAATTTCGAAGTTGACCTACTAAAGGCCCATGAAACCGGCCCAAATTAAAGCCAAATTCTGGAACATTCTTAGAAAAATATCTTGGGAAAATATCATAGATATTTTGAAAAAATATCAAAGATATTTTGAAAAATATCATAGACAAGAAACCATAAATTTGGATTCAAATTAAGAATAGCCTGGACAGGCCCAATAACAGCCATGAGGTCAAGCCCATTCTAAAAAGAAAAAAGGTATTTTTATAAAATACGCAATAAACCTATGAGGCCCAAAGCCAAAGTGGCCTTTATTTTGACCAGAATCCTGGTCGAAACGACCAAGAATCCTGGTCGAAAAACTCTTCGACCAAAGCGTTGGAAACGCCCTTATTTCGACCAGAATCCTGGTCGAAATGACCAAGAATCTTGGTCGAAAATCCCTTCGACCAAAGTGTTGGAAATGCCCTTATTTCGACCAGAATCCTGGTCGAAACGACCAAGAATCCTGGTCGAAAATCCCTTCGACCAAAGCGTTGGAAACGCCTTTATTTCGACCAGAATCCTGGTCGAAACGACCAAGAATCCTGGTCGAAAAACCCTTCGACCAAAGCCATTCTGAGGCCCTTATTTCGACCAAGATCCTGGTCGAAACGACCAGGAATCCTGGTCGAAACGACCAAGAATCTTGGTCGAAAATCCCTTCGATCAGGAAACTAAAGAAGGCCTTATTTCGACCAGAATTCTGGTCGAATTCCTGGTCGAATTCCTGGTCGAAAAGGCTCAATCCTGGTCGAAATTTGCTATAAAAATTGATTCTTTGGCAGCAAATCTTCACGGACATGGAATTTTGATACCTGTGGGTACCATAATAGGATAAATATGGAAATATGAGGAATTTCATAGATAATTCCTTGAGAAAAATATTCTGTAACTAATGTTATGAAAGATAAATTGCTTAGCCTCGAATAAGGCATATCATCGTAAACGTGTCGGTCGCTCCACACTTTGCATCAAGACGAAATTTGTGAAACACTAGTGTACAAAACCCTGACCCAAGTCTCAAGAAAGGCAGTTAAAACTTCAAGGAAAACCTGATCAGTTTTCCTAGAAGTTGGGGGGCAAATGATATGGGCTAAAAGTAAGCATTAAAGACACATTTAATGTGGTATTAATTAGACCCGGAATGGTCCAAACGTGGGGCCCACTAGATGGGCCCAAACCCTATTTATAATATTAATTTCGTAATTAATATTAAGGGTAATAAACAGCTCAGCAAATAAGAGTCAAACAAGGATATTACTCTTGCCTGACTTAGCCTCTAAGATACATATTTCAACATGGAAACTGATTCCTATAAGGAATAGATCTAGAACCTTCCTCAAAGACTTGTCCACCAAGTCTCCGAATCCTACCATAATTCTAAGGCTTCTCAGCCTATATAAAGGGCCTGACCCCTCATTCTCAGAATTACGTTTTTTGGCTTGATCTTTGATATTCATCAAAGTACGTAGGCATCTTGTGAAGGCAGAGTCAGCCACGAGCACAAGAGTAGTCATTAAAGCACGAAGCTCACACACCTTTGCATTAAATACACAAACCCTAACCTAGTTTTTATTCCACAACAGACACTTTATTAAAGTGCTGGTGTCATGGATGATGCATTTGCAAGGGACATGTGTTGAATTCTTATGGTTTTGAACTAAGTACTTGGTTTAGTTTCTAATTTTTCTAGTTCCTTTGGTAACTAATTGGTTAGTTTATCCCATACACTTGCATATGCTTGCATCTTGCTTCTCTTCTTGTTTCTTTGTCCGTTTATTGTCAATTCATTGATCATTCGGAGGAATAACTCATTCGTTTCTAGTTAGGGTTTTACCGGAAACCATCTTAATATTTATACTATCATCCTCCATTCTCTTTAATAATTCTTGAACCTATTTTCCTTAAATCCCTTCAATAATTCCTTAAGTCTTTCAGTGTCCAGGGAAATCTCGGGGAAAATAAAAGTGCTATTTTTCAGAATCCGACAGCTTTTACATACACTCTTTTCCCCCTGGATCAATAATATGAACTCAGAATTTCATTCCGGGTACTTCTATATAGAGTCGTCTAATATATTCCTACGTCCACCAAAATCACTATTCATCCTTTTTCTTTACTTATTCTCTTAGGGTTGTACAATTGTCCCTGATCTCTTTCGATCGTTCCTTAACCTTTTTACGGAACCACTGGACCAATAACAGATATCGATTTGGATGACATAAGAATAATTTTCTTCTTCAGAATTATCAAATCTTAATTCCCTAGGAGATAGATAATTCTTATCTAAAGTGTCAACCAATAGTATTCTTCATGGCATATAAACATTTGAATCCAAATTTATTCCTTTCATTCATTATCTCAATCGTTACATCGTAGTCGTAATCACTATTCACCATTGCCTCAGTACATAATAAAAAGTTTTAATTATATCCAAAATTTAGGGTTCTTACAGTCTCCCCTCCTTAAAAGGATTCCGTCCCGGAATCAGGTAGGAAGCAAAGAGTCGTTTGTCTGTCGTTCACTTTTTAGCTTCCTGGTCAATTCTTAGTCGTTCTACCCTTTCTCAGTACATATTCCAGTGCTACAATCCGTACTTTATCCTTTTTCCATCGACTTTGTCACTTTTCGTACAACACACTATCCGGGTTATGCTCTTACTCAGTCTTATCCTTATTGATACCTGCAGTAACATTGGTATCACTATCCCACCGCGAATTTGGAGGTAACCTCGCTCGCACTGTGCATTTCCTGATCACTTTAATCTTCGCAATCTCGATCAATATAGAGAAGTGGAAAGATTTATTGAGAGATCACTATGATCAATTGAACATTTGTTATATTGCATAGCTAGTACAGAAGGGGGCCAGCCTTTGGTACTTGACAAGCAATTAAACAAGTTATGGTATTCCACTTAGACTTCTATCACATAGACAGATAGTCACGTAGCAATACCTCCCCTCCTTAAAGGGTTGTTCTTCTCAATTCATAAAGAAGATGAATAAAAGAGAAGAAAAGAAAAGAATTCTAAAGGATTGTAGAAAGTTTTCATGATTGTAAAATATCATACTCAGAATTTAATCCTTTATGCGAAGCGTCGTTGGAAGCACAAAGTCTCCTTTTTCCATTAAGTAATGCCAACTCTTGGTCATTACCAATTCCACCTTTTAGCTCCAGGAAGATTTTCTCATATTTTTCTCTTTAACTGCTGATCGTATTACTTGATCCGTTATAATTCCGCGTCGGAATAAACTTAAGGTAACTACTATTATTCATTCAAAGAAAGAATTTAATATTGCTCTGAATCACATGCATCTAACATTTCTGGTTCGTCATTTCACTGAGTTGAAATAACTCTATACTCAGTCTCTGACAGTAGTCTCATTATGAGTTTATCTTGGCTCACTGGTCTTATCTTCCGGTAGGTTCTGAGATCATTGTCTTGCTTACTACTTCCTTATATAACTTTATCCAATCATGTTGTCACTTCCCAATGTTTTCACTTTCTAACTGATTTATTCATAAAATGGACATTTTCCTGAATAAAACAACTTCGTTAACCTCAACTTGGTTCCATAAGTTACAACCTATGACATCTGCCTTCTCATATCGAATTATTACTGATAATATGCATACTAATTAAGTTATCAAATGATATGGAACTTACTGCCTCCTTCTCAACTATTCCTAGGGACTCTGCTCCTCGTCTTATATCGATGTCTTTGATAATCATACATCCCTCTAGCACTCTTTTCGTTAATATAAAAGTCTCTAATGATTCTCATCTATTCCCGTATAGGATCTCAAGTAATTCTTCCAATCCGTCTTACTTGCTGGTACTACTTCCAGTAGTCCGGCTATGAATCCAACATGAATCTTCAGTTCTCTTACTAATAACTCAATTCTTTATGCTCCCTTTTTCTGAGCACTATACCTTAATCATCACAATCTTTCTGGCTGCAGCCCTCATTCCTCACGGGTAAGCTCCTTATCCTAACAGGATTTTTTTCCCTTATCTGCTGGAACCTCTTTCGGGTCTCCAGTAGGGTACTCCATCGAATTACCCGCTAATCTTCAGCATATAAAGCATCATCGCGCTGCTGCTCGTATGCCTCAAGGTTTGTCGCCTTACTCGTCGATACGATATCGAGCTAATTTACTATCATGATACTTAAGAGTTCCCATAAGGGTTTTACATGTCATCACTACATTAAGTAGTCCGACTATGAACTTGGCAAGAGTTTTATTATCTTAGTGAATTTATTGTTTTAACGTTGCCTCATCTCTGGGGTTTATAACGTACGCTCTGATACCATTACTGTAACACCCCCAGATCCGGGGTCAGGGATCTGTTCGTTACCGTCTCAATTCCCATCCACAACTCAACATAAATATTAAATTACAACCTTGTGACCCAAAACAATAACATAAAACACACCCGTTATAGCCCAGAGATGAAATCAGAGTAACTACCAAATTTTATTAAGCACATTATGAGTTCTTACAATCCAAAAAGAATTACAATGTGAATACATACTCTTTGCCATCCATTATCATAAGTCATACCAGCCCATATATTTGGTACTGAAAGAATGAATCTATCCTACCAATAGCTTTCTCTTCGGCTCTGGTAGTCTCATCGTCCCCGCCAGCGTCGTGTGCGCCTTGTGCGAGTCATCTGGTCTAGCTGTTGTTGTGATATAATAATAAAGCAAGGGTGAGCACTAGCCCACCAACAATAATGTTTAACTGAACGATAATATATAACAGTTCAAAAGTATCTTTCAAACCATATGCCATGCATTTACGGAAATGATGCCAGTACAATATGAACGATGAAGTTACAAGGTAACTTAAAGTATTTATTTTGTGGAAATATCTGCTAAATCAAAATAAGCAAGATATTATCATTTATCATATAAAGAGTAACTTGCAAGGAAAATATTGCAATTCCAGTTATTAACATTTTTCGAAGTCCTACAACCTGAAAGAAGTCTCTTCGATACGTGTTGCGGAAGACACCGTCAACCTGAAAGAAGTCTCTTCGATACGTGTTGCAGGGAATTCCCAATTTGGGAGATGAACCAATACTGGAGTTATCACGCGCCAGCTGTCCCACTCCCTGATAATCAGTCGGGGATGGTACAGCCCAATATAGTTTACTACAGGTAGAAGGAAGAACTGATGGCTCCACTTGTTGATTGCCTTTAATAGTAACTCCCTGGCCAATGGTTAGGCCTTGTGACGGACCGCGCGACTCGGCCTCTTACACACGACTCCTAGTTCGAATAAATCCACATCATTGAAACGTAGAGTTTGGCCTCCCTTCCCCAAGTGAAATACTTGTTGATAAGACTCCACAAAGTAGTCATATCTAGTTGGAAAGGAAAATTCACCAACATTTCCCAAGCTTTTGCTTGTTAATGGATATCAACTTGTTCCAACAATCTTACCCCTCGAATGATGAGAAGGTACACACAGACTTAATAAGTCCATAACAACTAAGTTGCGAGTGAAAAGGATAAATTATGATCGGGAAGTCAACAAGATAAATATAATTGCTCAAGTAGGTTCCCCTATAATATGGAAGTTTGAGCGAGCATTTAAATCCTTTTTAGATAGATTTAAATGAAAAATAAAGAGTTGGGAACCTTTCCTTGATAAAATAGTCGTAAAAAGATTCCGAAATATTTTACATAATATCTGGAGGTGAAAGATAATCTCCGAATAATATCAATCATTTTGAAAAGAATTTAAAAGAATTAAATAAATATTCCAAGAATATTTATTTACTCAATAATAATTACGGAATATTATTAACTCATAATATTGCTCGTAAGTAATCCTCGAATGAATATATGGAATTATTTACTAAATAAATCCCTCCTTAAATGAATATTCGAAATAATATTCATTAATTAATTAAACTCCAATAAATATTTAAAATAATATTCAATAAATAAGTCAAACCTTAAATGAATATTTGAAAATGATATTCATTTAATAAATAATCTTCTAAATGAATATCCAAATAATATTCATTTAGTAATCAAAACTTTAAAGGAATAATCGAAATAATATTCCTTAAGTAAATAGAATTTCCAATGAACATTTTAAAATAATATTCATCAAGTACATAAAACCTTAAATGAATATTCGAAAGTAATATTCATTTAATAAATAACCTTCTAATGAATATCAAAATAATATTCATTAAATAATCAACTGTAAATGAATATTCGAAACTAACATTCATTTAATATCTCTCGACTGAGATAATACTCGAATAACATTCCTTGAAATATTTCCAAGTAATTGATACTTTATGGGAATATAAATAACGTTTAATAATAACATTCCTCAGATAAATAATAATCTATCATTGGAATCCCTCCGGGTTTCCACGACTATCTATATCTCAAAATACCGACTCCCGGTCTATATTTAAGAATGAATATCATATGCCCTTCGCTAAGGGTCTTATCCAAACAATCTGGCTTATAATTGATAATTCGTATCTAGTCTATAAGCCAATATTAATTCAGGGAACAGGTATCATAATATAATTTTGACAATAGGCATGCATGCTATGGCATATGTAAAATGGCAATCACATATATATATTATCACAACAACAGGTTCAGAGTTTTGAACACTTGCCTGGTAATCAGGTGTGGGTGGAGATAGCGTGTCCTGGGTCTGTTTGATGATCTAAAAACAATCAGAACATTCGAGATTTACCACTTAACACGTTTTAAAAGTCTAGGTATAACTTCACTAAAATCGAAACACGTTTTCGAATTATCTCGTTATACACCTTTTAGTGTAACTCTTTTTATTACTGATACGATCCGACATTTGTTCGTTATTAAGACATGTCATCATACCCACGCTCGGTATATACCTAGGTCGTATAAGTTCCAAAGTCGATCGATTACGAACCGAGATTATACCTCGAGTTTTATCGTTCGTTTTCTAAGTGTTTTACCAAAGTTATAACCAAGCGGGTTTTTAGGGGTTCGTTCGCGTTTAACTTCGATTCAAACATTTTTATAAAATCGGAAAACGATCTGTTTCACATGAGGTTTTCTCTCACACCTTCCTTTTTACCTCTAGTATTTAATTACCAAGATTCACCACTGACTTACGTATTTTACGAGGGTTCAATTTCAGTTACGAATTCTCGTTTACGGTTTCGAAATACTTTTCGTAATTTGACCATAACTCCTAAACCGTAAGTCGGAATGTTTCGATTTTTTTGCCAAAACGATCAATGACTCGAGATCTACAAAGACATGTCATAATATTGCCAAGGTCAGGAAACTAGATTTACTGTCATGCTCGGTTTCTAAGTGTTAACAAAAATTCGGCATTACGACGGCTATAACTCGAACGATCCAAATTCGTACATGCCTCAAGCACATCATCAAAGCAACTCATGGCTTAACAACATCATTTACTACTGTCAAGAGGCTCTAAGGCCAGTGGTAAGGTCTCATGACCAACACACAACTTAAACATAACAAATCAAGTCTTAAACAACTATTAACATAACAATCAAGAACTCATCTTGCAACCCACTTAAGATCTCATCAAAACTTCATAAAACTAAAAGTAAGATCTAGGGTTTAGGTGAGATATACCTTCCTTGGAGTATGTACTAGCCTTATAAAACCTTGTATAGCCCTTAGAACACCTTAAACAAGCTTGGATCATCCAAAGAAACAATAAAACTATAGTTAGTTCTTAAAAATTACTATACATCAGTTCAAAGATATGCAAAAACGAGGCCCTTACCATACTTTCTTGGACAAGGCTCCTAAAGGAGAGTTGTAGATCATCTAACCAGCTTTCCAACAAGCTAAAGAACACCAAATTTCATTGAGAAACGAAGGAGATATGGCTGTTTGAAAATCAGTCCAGAAACTATCAAGCATCAGGACAGTTTGCTTCTTCAACTTGGGGAGGTGATTTGACTAGGCTATACTACTTGGATTGCTATGAAATTTTGAAAGAATGTTTCCCATGGAGTGGAGAAGCTATGGTTAAAATTTGGTGATTTTAGAAGCTCTAGATTGGGAGATATGAATTTTTCTTTGAGCTTGGTTCATGGTTGGCAGTTTTGTAGAGATTGGTTGTTCTTGGTTTGCTTTTTGTTTTGCTAGCTTCTCTTTTGCTCTCATCCACTCTAAAGTGTATTATTGCTGTGTTTAGGAAATATCTTGCATAAATCCACTTTATTAAAGTTCTTGTGTCATGGATGATGCATTTGCAAGGGACATGTGTTGAATTCTTATGGTTTTGAACTAAGTACTTGGTTTAGTTTCTAATTGTTCTAGTTCCTTTGGTAACTACTTGGTTACTTTATTCCATCCACTTGCATATGCTTGCATCTTGCTTCTCTGCTTGTTACTTTGTCCGTTTATTGTCAATTCATTGATTGTTCGGAGGAATAACTCATTCGTTTCTAGTTAGGGTTTTACCGGAAACCGTCTTAATATTTATACTATCATCCTCCATTCTCTTTAATAATTCTTGAACCTATTTTCCTTAAATCCCTTCAATAATTCCTTAAGTCTTTCAGTGTCCAGGGAAATCTCGGGGAAAATAAAAGTGCTATTTTTCAGAATCCGACAGCTTTTACATACACTCTTTTTCCCCCCTGGATCAATAATATGAACTCAGAATTTCATTCCGGGTACTTCTATATAGCGCCGTCTAATAATATCCTACGTCCACCAAAATCACTATTCATCCTTTTTCTTTACTTATTCTCTTAGGGTTGTACAATTGTCCCTGATCTCTTTTGATCGTTCCTTAATCTTTTTACAGAACCACTGGACTAATAACAGATATCGATTTGGATGACATAAGAATAATCTTTTTCTTTAGAATTATCAAATCTTAATTCCCTAGGAGATAGATAATTCTTATCTAAAGTGTCAACCAATAGTATTCTTCATGGTATATAAACATTTGGATCCAAATCTATTCCTTTCATTCATTATCTCAATCGTTACATTGTAGTCGTAATCACTATTCACCATTGCCTCAGTACATAATAAAAAGTTTTAATTATATCCAAAATTTGGGGTTCTTACACAGAAACAGTCTGACTTTGAGATCCTGTGTTCCCACTGCCATTACCAGAATCTAGATCATCATTATCATCATTACCATTATTATTAACATTATCAACAGCAACCTCAGGTTCGGTTTCATCATCCTCATCATCGGAAAGATTCTCAAAAGCTTGAGATTTATCATCATCTTCTTTCTGAATACTAGGAGATCTTGAATCATCAAATCTCACATTAAGGCTTTCCACAACCTTCTGACTATCGATCACATACACCCTGTACGCCTTAGACTCCAATGAATACCCTAGGAAAATGCCTTCATCTATTTTAGCATCATACTTATCAAGATGCTCATATCCATCTTTAAGAGCATAGCATTTTGCTCCGAACACATGAAAGTACTTCACAGATGGTTTAGTGAGGGCCATAAGTTCATATGGTGTCTTCTCATATATTTTGTTGATAAGGGTTCTATTCTGAGTATAGCAAACTGTATTGACTGCCTCAGCCCAGAAATAAGTAGGAAGTTTAGCTTCATTCAACATTGTTCTGGCAGTTTCAACCAGCATTCGATTCTTCCTCTCAACCACTCCATTTTGCTGTGGAGTCCTGGGTGTTGAAAACTGTCTTGAGATACCCTTCTCAGTGCACCAGCTATTGAGAACTGAGTTTCTGAATTTAGTCCCATTATCTGATCTGATTTTACGCAAGGGCACTCCAGCTTCTAGCTCAATCTTCTTGATATGATCGATAATCATTTGTGCTGCTTCATCCTTAGAATGCAAGAATAACACCCATGTGTATTTGGAATAGTCATCCACAATTATTAAACAGTATCGGTTCTTGGACATAGACTTGACATTAACTGGACCAAACAAATCCATATGCAGAAGTTGCAGTGGTTCAGTGATGTCTGATATTGTCTTCCTTTTGTGTGATGCTCTCTTGGACTTTCCCTTTTCACATGCTACACAGAGTCCGTCTGGACAGAACTCCATCTCGGGTAATCCTCTCACAAGTTCCCTCTTGACTAGAGAATTCATAGTCTTGAAGTTCAGATGCGAGAGCTTTTTATGCCATAACAAACTGTTCTCTGAAGATGCTTTACCATAGAAGCACTTGACTTCACCATTACCAGAGTTCCAGTTAGCTACGAACAAATCACCCTTTCTCACTCCTTGTAAGCGAGCTTCTCATCCCTCTTGTTACTGATCAGACACTTCTCCTTCTTGAACAAGACTTCATATCCTTTATCACAAAATTGACTTATGCTCAGAAGATTATGCTTTAGACCATCAACAAGAGAGACTTCTTCAATGACAATATTCCCAAATTCCAAATTGCCATATCCCGTAGTAAATCCTTTGCTATCATCTCCAAAGCTAACTACTGGGCTAGCTTTCTCAACCACCTTTGATAGCAGGGCTCTATCACCGGTCATATGTCTCGAACATCCACTATCCAGAATCCATATGACTCGCTTTTTCTTCATGCCCTGTATTCAAAGAAGATTAAGTTTTCTTTGGTACCCAAACTTGTTTGGGTCCAGAGGGCTTAGAGACATTTGCATTTTTAGCATTTTTATGAACAAGAGTAGAATGCTTAACATTCTTTGCATTTTCAGTGATTGTCTTTACTTTCCTAGCAATAGCCTCAGGAGATTTGCTTCTAGGCTTAGGAACAGTATATTCCTTTCTAGCTTTAGGAGGACTAGCAGTCTTAGGACTTTTATTTCTATCATGTTTTGTTTTCTTACTTTTATCATCATGTGAACAATTATTAATAGCAGGAGATGCATGTGTCATATTTAGAAAAGCAGTCATAAGATTAACAATACATGATATGCAAGTAGTTGAAGCACACTTATAATGAACAGGCATGGCAGACATGTTATGAACATGAGCATTGATATTATGATTATTCTCTACTTTAACATTCTTACATGCATGAGTAAGATGAGCAGCAGAGTTGCAGTTGTTACATAACTTCCTAGGACCATTTTTGCCTATCCTTCCATTTCTGTTCTTCTTAGCCTTAGACTCATTTTCATCACCTAGTTTAATTTTAGGTTTTACAAATTTGACAAACTTACTAGGTGACATTGCCTCTTCATTTCTTTGCTTTTTAATGTCCTCAACAAGTATTTCATTTTTGATTAACAAAGCATCAGCATCAAAGGGCTCAGAAGTAACTTCTTTATATAGGGGACTATCTGCATTCTTAAAAACAGATGGTGCATCATTGGATGTAGCCTTAGCTGATTCAGGATCCACCACTTGTTTCTTAGCTTTCCTAACATTATAGTCAAATCCAATAGCAACTCTTGGACCAGATATTTGACTATCAAACAATTCCCTAGCAAGGTTAGCTGAATTCTGAAAAGCATATAGCTTACCATCTATGTCAGCTATTTTCTTTTTAAGTTTAGTCTCTGTCTCAACACTAACTAGGAATTTATTTTCTAGATACTCATTTTTTTCCTTTAGATTTTATATCTGCATATTAGTGAGTTCTAGTTCCTCATTCCTAGTTTGCATCTTACTAAGTTCAGCCCTAGCATTTTCAATCTCAGATTTAGCAGTTACTATATCTTTTAAAGCGTATTCTAAATCCCATCTAAGATCACTTATAGATTTGCTAGAGTATATCATATGCTTGACACAATCACGATTACGACATTTAAATCTATCAGCCATAGAAGCAGGCATGTTTTTTACCTCATATCTGTAAGTAGGATTATAGTCTGCCATCAGCGCAAGATTGCCATACTCCTCTTCATCGTCAGTGTCATCCCAGCTTTTGCCTTCGGCAATGTATGACTTGACAGGATACTTTCTCTGAGAGCTAGAGTCCCTTTTCTGAAAAGTTTTCTTCCTTTCATTTGCTTGCCTGAGTTCTCTGCATTCACTGGCAAAGTGCCCCATCTTATCACAGTTGTAGCACCGAAACTTGCTACGGTCTACCATCCCTGTCTTGTTACTCATGATTCTAGATGACGAACGTGGATCTAATCTGTATGTCGATCAACTTGATCTGATACCAATTGTTAGGTCCAGAATAACGTAGAAGAGGGGGTTGAATACATTATTTCGAAATATTTTGATTTTTGAAATGTGAAAAATAAGGTTAACAACTGAATCGAAATAACGCAATCAATTCGGGAAAATATCTTTGAATAGATAAAAAACCGAGGGGTGTTACAACTTCTAATCCAATGGATTAGCTTCAAAACCAGAACACTCCTAAGGATAGTTTTGGCACGAGGACCTTCTACCCGACACTTCCTGAAAGCGGGCTAAGCCGGCTTCTCTACTAGATGGACTGTCTAGCAGCTTACACAGAGAAGATATAAGAGAGAGTTGTGTGTTGAGGTGTGTTTTGAAATGAAATACAACAGTCCTATTTATAGGTTTTAGAAAGTTACTATGTTGTACTATTCCAACAACCCCCGTGGACCCAACCAGCCACTTTTTGAATAGTAACCGCCATTTGCACAGTAATCATTATTTGCATAGTAACCACTATTTGCACAGTAACCACTATTTACATAGTACATGCATAGTACCTACATAGTAACCGCGCATAGTAACCATGCATAGTAACTTTGCATAGTATTACTATTTTTGGCTATTTCTTTTGGGCTTCTCTCTTCTGTTTCAAATATTCTGCTTGAGATATTATGTCTGTCCTTGATCGTCAATAGGTTTTGGCAATTCTTTCTGTGAATTAATGTGTTGATCCTTCTCGTATGTGCTGACACTTAGTGCACCGGTCTGCTTCACAAGTGACTAGCACTGATCTTGATCTTCACACCTTCATTACATTCCAATTGATTAGCCTGCAGCAGTATCTACAAATAATATAAATACATGAAATCTTTTGGCCCTTCAACTGAATCATCTGTACATCTTATTCAGTCACTGAAACATGATCATGTTAATGAACTTCTTTCAGCGACTTGATCCTTGTCGGTGCCTGTTCTTCAAATTTCACTTCTGAAGCCTCCTTGCCACCTAATTATAAGACGGAACAAGTTGAGTCAGCCGTGATTCAAACCTTCGCTACAAAAATATCTGTGTGTTTCCCAGACCCAACACCCTCTACTATAAAGATAGGTTTTCATTCTGTTAAGAAAAAGGAAGAAGAAGATCTTGCTGACTATGAACAAGTAGAAGATCTTGGTGTCAAGAAATTGTATACAGATGACCCTGGAATGGATGATCGCCCTCTATTTCATGATACCCTCACCGGCTTTGGTTGTGGGGAATACTCTAAATCAATGCAGAAAGAATCTCCAAGTCTGATGAGAAAATCCTGTCCAGGTCTGACGAGGAAATTCTGTCCAATTCTGGTGAGAAAGTTCTGTCCAAGTCTGGTGAGGAAGTTCTGTCCAAGTCTGATGAGAAAAATCTCTCGCAATCTGAGAAAGAGAAACACTCTGAAGAAAAGCGTGTTCGTTACTATTGCCATCCTGGCGCATACTATAAACCACTGAAGCTAAGAAAATTCAAAGGCTCTAAGGTGAGTAAAGAGATTGAAAGTTTCAAAAATGACTTGGCTAAGAGTGATGTACGTTTTCTTGATTATATTTGAGAATGCCTTTAATCTTTTTTGTTTTGTATAGTTGATTTTTCTCTAAGTTCTTGGTTCTGATGACTATTGAGTGTTGTTTGTGTACTGTAGGGCTTTGACGTTGGATTCTATCCACTTTTGAATGCTGCAGGGATTCATGGTACCTCGTTGTATGAATTTTACGATCATGAAAACAAGCCTCTCCGCCTTAACCTCTGATATGAACGGACTAGTTTGTTACTCTCGTCTGGCTATTTGTGTGTATAACATTGAGGAGGTGTGTCTCTAAATCTTTGTTAATTAGTACTACATTTCTTTTGAATGTAAAAAGTAAAAACCCCCCAAACAAGAATTGCAATGACCTCATCAATATATATATCATGCCGTTTAGTTCTTTTTGCACATGGATCTTTTGCATCCCCGTCCATTTAATTTACAGAAACATAGATTCTTATCTTCTCCTCTTTTTAAATGTTTATTCTCCAATTGGTTGAAATTCTTACAATGAACGCAACCTAAACATGTATATCCATCATTTCACAACTTCTATTTCATTGGTTTCATCACATGCCAAGGCTCTGTATTTTATTTTATAAAAGTGTAATTATGTAAAGAAGACTGCATTGATCATATAATTGATTTGTTTAATACACATGTACTAGATAGATCATAATGTAACTGAAAAAATATTTATTAATAGGCATTAATTTGATGTAGAACTCAGTCTTAGAGTGTCATTAGATTGTTTGCAATCCTTAAATGCCTCATTTCATATGTTATCTTGCCATTCTATTCACTTTTAAATTTTTGTACATGATATAGTATGTATAACTTAATTTTATGTAGCAGAGCAATATTCTGATTGTTATTAATCATAGTTCTTATTTATTAACACTAGCACCGACAACAATTTTTTGTTATTATTATTATTATTATTATTATTATTATTATTATTATTATTATTATTATTATTATTATTATTATTATTATTATTATTATTATTATTATTATTATTATTATTACATGCAGAATACATACTTTGACAATGTCAAAGTGCTCAGGGCAATGACCTGTGTGGTAGTTCGGGTCCACAGTTCAATATTACTTTTAAAGCTTTCACTACAACAAAAATGGCCAAAACCTACCACATAAAACATACCAAAAAAAATTGGTAGGAAATGAGTGAGTATTTCCTACCAACGTTCGAGTTGGTAGGAAATGATACATGTGGGACCCAAATTTTGTACACGCAAGCAGCAATTCCTACCAAATTTTGTTAGGAAAACAAAACCTAATAATATTGGTCGGTTTTGATCAAGTGTTGGTCGGTTTTGACTGTAAATTGGTCCCACAATCCACATTGATTTCCGCCAAAAATTTGTTCAAAAAGTTGAATTTCCCGCTCACATCAAAACCGACCAATATTGGTTGGAATTGATCAGCTGATTTCTGCAAAAAATTTCGTGAAAAAGTAGAATTTCCCGCTCAATCAAAATCTATCAATATTGGTCGGTTTTGGTTCGTTTTGACCACGAAAGGACCCCACCTTCCACGTCATAATCCCTCATATTTAAAAGAAAAGTAATTTTATTTTGTCAGAGGCATTTCTACTAATCTTGGTCGGACATGAGTGCATGCAAATTTTGGCCTTCCACGTCATCAAACTATTCCATCTTATTTTTAGATTAATAAAAAAAAGAAAAATAATTATATTTTGCCAGGGGCATTTCCTACCAATATTGGTCGAAAATGAGGGCAGAAGCAAATTACGTCATCCCACGTCATCAGACCAATATTTTTAGATTAATAAACAATTAATCCACCAAAAATTTCGTGAAAAAATTGAATTACCCGCTCACTTCAAAATCGACCAATATTAGTCGGAATTGATCAGCAGATTTCCGCCAAAAATTTGGTCAAAAGTTGAATTTCCCGCTCATATCAAAACCTACCAATATTGGTAGGTTTTGATCAACAAATAAAATAAAATAAATATATAATAATATCGAGATATATGAATAAATTATAAGTTTATTATGAAATATTTTTAATTTTGTGTGAGGAAGCATATAAAAAAATTAGATGAAAAATAAATTGTAAAAAATCAAAATCATTTAGAAAACGAAAGAGTGTTAGTGATTGAAGTTTGAGATAGGATTTTAATTTATGATTTAGGGATAGTTTAGGGTTAGACATTTTGAATTAAAAAAAAAAATTATTCTCGACGATCCAGCTATACGGATGTCAAGATGCATCCTTTTTAATAGTATTGCCAAAATTTCAAAAAAAAAATTATTTGATTTGGTAATTTGACGGTCAACTAGTAGTTTGACTACAACCCCTACACACGGTTTCGTCCAGGTTTCGTGTTTCGATTTTTTTAAAAATATTTCTCGACGAAACAAGCATAAGAATGTCAAGATCCATCCTTTCTAATGTTATTTCCAAAATTTCAAAAAATAAAAAAATTATTTGACTTGGTAATTTAACGGTCAACTAGTAGTTTGACTAGAACACCTAAATAGGGTTTCGTCCGAGTTTCGTGTTTTGAATTTTTAAAAAATATTTCTTGAAGAAGCAACCGTATGGAGGTCAAGATCCATCATTTCTGATGTTATTGCCAAAATTTTAAAAAATAAAAAAATTATTTTATTTGGTAATTTAACGGTCAACTAGTAGTTTGACTCAAACCCCTAAACAGGGTTTCGTTCGGATTTCGTGTTTCGATTTTAAAAAAAATATTTCTCGACGAAACAAGCAGACGGAGATCAAGATCCATCCTTTCTAATGTTATTGCCAAAATTTCAAAAAATAAAAAAATTATTTGAATTGGTAATTTAACGGTCAACTAGTAGTTTGACTAGAACACCTAAACAGGGTTTCGTACGAGTTTCATGTTTTAAATTTTTTAAAAAAATTTCTTGACGAAACAACCGTACGGAGGTCAAGATCCATCCTTTTTAATGTTATTGCCAAAATTTTAAAAAATAAAAAATAATTATTTGATTTGGTAATTTAACGGTCAACTATTAGTTTGACTCGAACCCTTAAACAGGGTTTCGTCCGGGTTTCGTGTTTCGATTTTTTAAAAAATATTTCTCGACGAAACAAACATACGGAGGTCAAGATCCATCATTTCTAATGTTATTGCCAAAATTTCAAAAATAAAAAAATTAATTGATTTGATTAAACTATGCTAACTTATCCTGAAGTTATCTTTACAAACGTGTTGGAATTATGAATCAAGTTTCTACAAGGCTGCGTGAATGCAGCTTAAATCCAATGAACTTCCATCGAAGGTCTAATCTATCTAATAAAACTTGTTATCATGTAATTGTCTTGTTGTATTTTTTCTGAAGTTTATTGGGAAGATAAGTAAACAATAATTTTGTTTGTTCAGATCAGGTGCCTCGCTTGTATACGGTAGCGACCACATTAAGTGCTTAACCTACTGAGTGCAATAACTTCAATATGGATGACCTCATTGTGTATCGCATTAAGGCAAGTTGTAAATGGTTTCATATTTTTAATTGTTGATAAATGTAGGAAATACAGTTGTGATGATGATACAATTTTGTGTACATCAAAGTCATGAACACTTATCTTGTCTTGGTGCTAAAACTTAAATAGAGTACTCCTAATACCATCTTATTCATTTTGCAAGTCTTTCACTCACAATTACCCTTGTCTTCATTATAGGAGATGAAGAACATAGTAGATCCTTTGATGAATATGCAACGGCAGCCTTGGATACTTGTAAAGAACTATAAAAGATCTGAGTATAGTGCAAATGCTAGAACGAAGATCTACGAATTCAAGAACTATGTAAGCAGTTTATTGTAGCAGTAGTTGGAGCATAGGTGGGGTGGATTATGGGTTAGTGTACGATTTGTGATTGAATTATGTAGTGGTTAATAGCTAGATGATATTGAACATGTCAGAGAGTTAGTACTACTTTTGTTGGGTATTTGATATGTTTGTCGGATACGTAATGAACTAGTACTACTTTTGCGAATGTGATTGGATGTTTTTATCTATGATTCAATGTTTTTGTCGAATATGTAATGTATTTATAGTATTATTACAGGTTTACACTACTAAAAATATGTCAATAGACATCGGGTAAAAACCGATGTCTTTTTTGAAAACAAAATGATATCTTCGCGTGTGATGTTAAAAGTCTGAAGTTTAGACATCGGTTTTTCATCGATGTTTAGCAAATCCTTTATTTTCTTAAGAAAACCCTTCCTTTCACTTGGTTTTGGTTTCTTGTTTTAAACTTTTATAAATAGCACTTCCATCTGAAAAGTATACTAGAAGTTATAGGATATTGGAGTGTAATCTTTTCTTGTTGTAATCTCAGGCAGTAGTAGCAAGTCATCAAGTCAGCGACAATACCTGATCACTGGAGCTCGTATGGATATCTATTGTTCCTGTTTGGGATTCAAAATTCTTCAACTCCTCATTTAATCAAGTTCATGTATGTAATTTGGAAAATAATGCATGAAGTAATTAGGAAATAGTTTCATATCTTTTTTATAATGCTTTGAGTTTCGCTAGTTCCACAAATATTAGTTGTAGATTGATTCAGATTGGTATGGATGTTTTGTATTAAGGTACACATGAATTTTTGGATTATGGTTGTTTGAATGATAGTGCTTGAATGTTTGGATTATAGTTGTCAATGACATTTGAGTAAATTCTGGTTATTTTTGTTTTTCTATGCATCATTTTTTGTACTACAGCTGTTTGCACATCGTTTATCTTTATAAAAAACTGTTATATTAGAAGTCTTAAACATCAGCTGAAAACAATGTCTGAGGGACCCCAGACATCGGTTTTAAAAATAGGTAACCAATGTAATAGATATCTTCAGCATCGTCTAAAACTGATGTCTATGGTCACATTATACATCGGTTTTCTTTATATTTACCGATGTTAATAAAGGCTTAGACATCAATATTTGGAAAAAAACAGATGTCTATGTCGAATTATTCTATGTTTGCTATATGTTAAATAACAACTAAGACCTCTAATATAACAACTCAAAAGTTTACCTCATGCGGTTAACCTAAGAATACAGCACATAAACATCAGAAATATTTTTAAAACTGATGTATTATATGCTAATAGACATCGGCCAGAAACCGATGTCTAAACTTTCGACTTTAGACATCACCGAAAAAGACATCGGTCAGGATTTTTCAAAGACATCGGCCAGAAACCGATGTCTATTAGCATTTTTTTAGTAGTGGCAGCTAACGCTGCTCATGAAGTAGAGTCACCAATTACTCGCAAGTCTTTCTCGCTCATATCCTCCTCTGAATCATCAAAAGCACATACAGATAACATTTCGGAAGACCTGGACAAGCAACATGACGGGATGATACATATGTCTAACACCCATGTCAATCCTAATAATATGAATACAACGAAAATACATATTTCATACTAAGCTTTAGCAGTAAATTACAAGTTATGTTCTCAGGGGATTATAAACAAACACTTCAAACACAGAAATATTTAAACCATATAATCGCAACCCAAAGCTTAACAAATTAGTTGTAATACACAGAAATACATAGAGAAATACACAAAGATTTTATACATGCAACCCATATACATGAACAAAGAACAAAAAACAAAGCTCCAAACTCACATACCCACATACTTTACAAAAAACAAACAAACAAAGAACAAAGAAGATACCAAAGCTTCCAAAGCTCTAAACTCCAACCCAAAGCTCCAAACTCGCAACCGAAAGCTCCAAACTCCAACCATCAAGCTCCGGATCTGTTGAAGAAACAAAGAAAAGAAACAAATGAAGAAAAGAAAGTTAATTGAAAGTAGTAATTGAAAGATATCGGAGTTAATAATGGAAAGTAGGAAAGTTAGGGTTACGTTTGAGAAAGAAAGGGCAAGAGAGCTCAGTTGTGGTTTTGATTTGGGGATCGAGTATAATAAACTGTAAGAAAGGATCTTTTGTTTTATGTAATTTTTATGAATTTTGTTTTAAAATTTTAATGTTTTAGGGGACAGCTAGCAGGGGTTGTAAGAGAGCGGGAGGGGAAATTTAGTTTAAGGGGGAAAATTTTGTTGAGGGGGGAAAGTAATTGTAGAAAATTTTCTAAGGTGGGGAAAAAGATGGGGGAGGTCGTTGTTGTAATTTTTTAAAAAGAGTTTTAGACATCGCTTTAAAAGAAACTTGATGTCTGAGTCGTTGTTAGAATATTTTAAAAAGTTTTACTTATCGCTTTTTAAGTAAAACTGATGTCTGATTTGTAAGAGACATTGGTTTTAAAATTGTCGATGTAATAAAGACTTTTAATATCGGTGGCATTTGTAACCGATGTCTTAAGTGCGATGTCTAATCCTATTTTTTAGTAGTGTTAGATTGATTTTAATGGTTTAGGTAGGAAATGGATAACATTGGTAGGAAATACCAATTTACATGGCTTCTATTATAAAACCTATCAAATTGACATACCTTCCGTGGTAGGAAATAGTCATTGACTAAAGTAAAAAATGACCTATTTCCTACCAAAAATGGTAGGAAATAGTCATTGACTAAAGTCAAAAATGACGTGGCAAAAATGACGTAGGCTGGTCCCACTTGACACATGGATGACACATCAACATTCGAGGTCCATTTTCAGTTGACGTGGCACGTGACGTGTCATGTGACGTGTCTGGCCCCATGCCACGTGACTGCCTATGTGGCTCACCACATGGACAGCCACATGGCATGTGGGACCTCTTTTGAAAAAAACCCTCATTTCCTGCCAACCCCCATTTCCGACTGGAGCAATTCTCACCAACGCAGTTGGTAGGAATTGACCCACTACAAAAAAAACAGCATCAGACAACACTTATCAGACAACGTAAAATGTAAAAAGTGTTGTTCAAAATCAACAGACAAGTGTTTTTAAAAAAAAAAAAAACCATCGTCTGATCCAGCCTTCACATAACGGGGTTTTTATGGTGTTTTTTAAGCTGTTGTCTGAAAAGACTTCAGACAATGTTTTAATTACCGTTGTTTGTCTGATTTAAATAGACAAGTGTTTTTTTAATTCTGTTGTGCAAACGAGTTGAACCAGACAACGGTTTACAAAATTATATTGTTTGAAAAGACTTGAGACAATGTTTCAATTACCGTTGTTTGTCTGATTTGAATAGACAAGTGTTTTTTTAATTGTGTTGTGCAAATGAGTTGGCTCAGACAATCGTTTACAAACTAATATTGTTTGAAGTGACTTCAGACAACGGTATTGTGCTAGTGTTGTGTTTATTTTATCATGCATCAGACAATTGTTTTGGGGTAAAAACCGTTGTCTGAATCACTTTACAAATTAAAAAAAATACACAGAAGTAGCCAATCCTGGACATAAATCCAACATACCAAATCCTGGACATAAATCCAACATACCAAACACAAATCATAGAATAGGCAAAAGCCTTTAAAGTACTTACAAACTTCATGAAAATCAAAGAAACACAAATCACGAATAGGCAAAAGCCTTTACAAGAAACACAAATCAAATTACATTATGAGAGTTGAATTAGTTCCTCTAGATCATCTCGCATGTAGCTAGTCATGTCCTCATTAAGTAAATCAACATCTGGTAAATTGGGCACAAAGAACTCATTCTCAAGCTCTACTTCAACAGATCCCTCATTCTCATCTTCGCTATCTTCGTAGTATTTTTTTTCGGGAAATTTCAACACCACGGACCATAATTTTTCAAGAGGGTCGTCGATGTAACAAACTTGTTTAACATGTTTCGCCAAAATAAATGGATCATTCAAAAACCCCAACCTATTCAAATTAACCAATGTATATCCCAACTCATCAACCTTAATCCCTTTGTTCATATCTACCCACTTGCAACGAAAAACAGGGACCCTAAAGCTATTATAGTCCAACTCCCATAAACTTAAAATAACCCCATAAAATGTCTGTGAAGTATGTTCAATGTTGTTATCCTTACCTTGCACAACCATTGTATCGGCATCTACACACACATCACTGCATTGAACTTGACGCGTATCATCCCGATCCTTGGTACTGAATGTAGACCCATCTATTCTGTAGCCGCTGAATGTAGGCACCTCCTTGTTGGGCCCATCTGCAATCCACCTTATCTCTTGAGGTACCTTCTTTAGCAAATCTGAAGCAATCTTCAAAATACAAAAAAAAAAAAAACAAATTGCAAACTCATTAAATTAAAGGTATTAATTGTATTTTTAAAGACTTATATTTTACCACTACAGAAGATACAAGTATTACCACTACTACTTTTACTAAATGACATAGGCAGCAGTGAAAATAAGAAGAGTAAGTACCTTTTCTTGGAACCATCTTGGGAAAATTTCATTTTGCTTTTTCTTTAGCCAAACCTCATCATTTTCATGTTCCGGATATTTTGTCATAAAAAACGACATATGTTCACTGAATGCAAATAAAAGACACTATATAAATAATGAATATTTAAGCAATTTTCATAAATGTTCAAAACTCGAAGAGATGGTAAGTTGATCATAAGACATTACAATCAAGAATTGCAACACAATTGAACATGCTATATGTCCACAAAACATTACAATCAAGAATTTTCTTAAAGAATTGGAATTAATATAATCAAGACATTACATTGAACATGATTGAATTGCAACACAATAATTAACCCCTGTTTTAGGACATTAAACTGACACAACCCCTATTTTAGGACATTAAACTGCCTAGTAATGTACTGTATCCTTCATTTCCTTTGGTGAGCTATTGGTGAGCTAGTGAGGTCTCGAGTTCTAGTGAGACTACAAGGTTTTCAAATGTAAACTTGTCCAAGAGAGGGGGTGGGAGAATCTGAAACAAACCAAGCAAAAAGTGAAAGTTGAACACTAATCTAAAAATTTAGTGTCTGTTACAAAGATGCATCATATATCACATTGGAAGATAACTTCCAATGACTTAATGTTAGATGTAAAATCATATGGCAGTCATGAGATTTCATTCCTGTGAGTCGATGAGTTTCCATCGATACTAGACTCTTAATGTTAGAACAAAAACCATCAGGCAACTTCATTCCAAGAAAGGATAAGCAAACAACTTTTTTTTTTCAGCATGACTTAAATTCCAAGATGCTAATGGTAACTTCTCTTTTTTTTCCAGGTGTTTTAGGCCTTAGCTCTGTTCTTATTCCCATTGCAGCCATGTCAAGACGGACAGATTCCCGATCTTTTGTCTTCTTTGGTATATTAAGCAATGTTCCAAGTAAAGCTTCATATACATTTTTCTCGATGTGCATCACATCGAGAATATGCCTAACTGGCAAAAACTTCCAATATTCGAGCTCAAAGAATATAGATATCTTCTTCCAAATAGGTCTGACATCACCTTTCTTGAATCGAGGTTGAGGTTGTGTCTTTCCAAAGACATGGCCCTTGAGATGTTGTACCCTTTGAAGCACCTCCTCTCCAATTAACGGAACAGGGGCAGATTCCTTCTCCATGGTTTTATCAAAATCTAATTTCTTTCGATAAGGATGATTGCGGGGTAACCACCTACGATGCCTCATGACGGCTATCTTACGGTAATTAACCAGCCTGGTAGCATTTGTTTTATCAACACAGATAGCACACCCGTTATACCCTTTGATAATGTTGCCCGACAAGTTACCATAGGCAGGATAATCGATAATTGTCCAAAATAAAATGCCTCTTAACAAGAAGGACTCCTGCTTATATGCATCATACACTTGTTTCCCATGCCACAACTTTTGTAGATCTTCTATAAGTGGCTGAAGGAACACGTCAATATCATTGCCAGGTTGAGTTGGTCCAGATATAATCAAACATAGCATAATATATTTCCTCTTCATACAAAGCCACGGTGGAAGATTGTAAATTGACATCAAAACTGGCCAACATGAGTATTCAATACTTGAAGGAATTTATGGCTGTAGCGGAAGCGTAAATCACATTTACTTGCATAAAAACCTAATTAATCATGTATATAGATTTAAAAATTGTATGAACACAAGAAAAATACCTTGATAGCTTTCCTGGGATTGTTATGAATGTATCTTTGATTTCCAGCAATCACCCCTCAAGTGTGGAGTGCTCTAATGGTATCCACCAAGATCAAATATCATATAGTAGATTAAGAACAATTGAGAAAATAATTAAAATGATTTGGAATGATTTTGATGAACTTCAAAAGCTCTCAATGATCCTCTCAAATCCCCTGGGATGTTTTTGTTAAGTGTTTTGTTCTATCTTCCAACTCTTGGAATGATTGATATTTAAAGAAATAAAGTCTTTACTTTATCTAATTAAATAATCATTTAATAATTAAAACCTTTTTAATTATTAATCCCATTCTGAAAATAATTCTCTCATAAAATTTAATTTCTCAAACTAAATTTTGTAATTAATAATTATTAAGAACTTTTCTTAATTTATTTATAATCTATTAAATCTCATTTAATAAATTATAAATAATTGCTAATTAATTATTTATTCAATAAATAAATAATTCATAGCCATTATTAATTATTCTCATCATCTATAAATATTTAACCTTTTTATGGTGTGACCCTTTATGTTCAATATTAAGCCGGTAGTAGAAATAAATAATAATAAACTATTTATTATTACTTATACGAATTACTAATTAATTCGTTAAATACAATTACATAAGTAATTAATATTTATTCTACATCGTGAGTGATACTTTTGAATATATCGCGACTATCCGGATAATATGAATTCATTGCTTAGAATATATAAAACCTATTCAGCAAATGGTTACCGTACAATCAATTCCTTCTACCCGACAATATCCCGATTAAATACAAGGCATGGATCGCGTGTCAAGCCTATTTAATTTAATCATATAATTTCTTATACATTATGTCTAGTTCATTTGAATTAGAAACTCTTTCTAACTTCAATTACTCTGGCCAGAGATTCCAGAACTAACATAGTAAGAACATCATAGGATATTCACTTTCTTTTACTGAAAGGGGTAGATTCTTTATCGATCGTTAACTATCTTCATATACAAATTCCTATACCCGGAATAGAACTAATGATTGTCCCTTGAGGACTTAGAACTAAACCAAAACATAGTTCATTGTATATAAGATTACTTTAACGGTCTCAAGTCTAAGGACACTTGTACCACCATCAACTTATGAACAACTATTAACACGTGAGTAAACTCCATTAGTCGTTCATTAGATCAAGTCACGTTCAGTGAACTTATTCTCCAATAAGCACCTACATACTAGCTATAGTGTCACCACACGAATGTCTATGAGAACAGACATCCTTCCGAGGAAGCAAGCATAGTATGTACCGATCTTTACGGATTGACTAACTCCCAATTAGTTAGCCTACGATCGGGAACTGTTTAAGTTTAGTGTTATCATCTTCTAGATCTCATTATTATAATCTCATTATAATTCTAGAAGCTTTACTCTAAACTATGGAACTTCTTATTTAAACACTTTAAATAGATAAAGCCCGTAATAAAAACAACAAGTCTTTTATTAATATAAATAAAATCAAATAAGATTACATGAAAGTATTTCCTAACTCATCATACATGATTGGGTTTAGGACAAAATACTATCAAACTCCCACTTGTACTAAAGCCAATCACTCTGGTATCTTATACCCATCTTATCTCTATGTCGATCAAAGTGAGCCTGAGACAATGCCTTAGTAAATGGGTCCGCTATGTTGTTATGTGTGTCAACTCTTACGATGTTGACATCCCCTCTTTCTATGATCTCTCGAATCAGATGAAAGCGCTGCAACACGTGTTTGGAATTCTTATGGGATCTTGGTTCCTTAGCTTGAGCTATCGCAGCGTTGTTATCACAATACAACACTATAGGATCCTCAATGCTAGGAACTACTCCCAAATCAGAAACAAATTTCCTCATCCAGATAGCTTCCTTTGCAGCTTCACATGCAGCTATATATTCTACTTCCGCTGTGGAGTCAGCCGTTGTAGGCTGTTTGGAACTCTTCCAACTAATCGCTCCCCCATTTAGAGTAAATACATACCCTGACTGGGATCTGCTACCATCGCCTTCTGATTGAAAACTAGAGTCAGTATAACCCTCAATTTTCAATTCAGATCCACCAAAAACAAGAAAAACATCTTTAGTCCTTCTCAAGTACTTCAATATGTTCTTCACTGCTTTCCAGTGTTCTTCACCTGGGTTAGACTGATATCTGATCGTCACAGTAAGTGAATGAGCAACATCAGCTCTAGTACATAACATCGCATACATGATGGATCCTATTGCCGAGGCATAAGGAATCCTACTCATGCGCACCCTTTCCTCATATGTCTTTGGAGACATTTCTCGGAAAGAGTAATCCCATGACTAATAGGAATGAGACCTCTTTTCGAGTTCTCCATGCTAAACCGTTTTAGCACTTTATCGATGTATGTACCTTGGGATAGGCCAATCGTTCGATTAGATCTATCTCTATAGATCTTCACCCCTAAAATATAGGATGCCTCTCCCAAGTCCTTCATAGTGAAGTTCTTTGATAGCCAGACCTTGACTGATTGTAACATCGGTATATCATTTCCTATTATAAGTATGTCATCCACATACAATATAAGAAATGTTACCGCACTCCCACTAACCTTCTTGTAAACACATGGTTCATCTAAGTTTTTGATAAAATCAAACTCTTTGATTGTCTCATCAAAACGGATGTTCCATCTTCGAGAAGCTTGTTTCAAACCATATATGGTTCGCAGCAGTCTACATATTAGATTTTCGTTTCCACTGGAAACAAAACCCTCTGGCTGTGTCATATACACTTCCTCTTCAAGTTTCCCATTGTCTCGTAATCATAGTAGGCTGCAATCGCAAGCAAAATCCTAGTGGATTTGAGCAAGGCTACAGGCGAAAAGGTTTCATCAAAGTCAATCCCTTGTCTTTGTTTGAATCCTTTTGCCACAAGCCTGGCCTTATAGGTCTCCACCTGGCCATCTGCTCCTAACTTTCGTTTGTATATCCATTTGCACCCAATGGGTTTAACTCCTTCAGGTGCCTCAACCAAAGTCCACACTTGGTTTATATACATCGAGTCCATTTCGGATTTCATGGCATCCTGCCATTTCTCTGAGTCATTGCAACTCACAGCCTCTTCATAAGTCATAGGGTCCTCATCATCAACAAATGACAAATCATCATCATTTTCAATGAAAAGCCCGTAATATCTTTCGATTGGGCGGGACCCTCTCTCTGACTTACGTAAAGGTTGTTCTACAGAAGGTTGTTCTTTCTGAACAGGTACTTCTTCTCTAATCGTTGCATTTTGTGGTTCTTGAACTTCATCAAGTTCAATATTTCTCCCATTGTTTCTATCAAGGAGGAACTGTTCCTCTAAGAAGTGTGCGTGTCTAGAAACAAATATCCTTTGATCAGAAGGATCATAGAAATAATATCCATGACCTTCTTTAGGATATCCCACAAAACTGCTTTTCACGAATCTAGGTTCCAACTTATCATGTTCAACTTTCTTGACATAAGCTGGACACCCCCAAACCTTAACATGTTTAAGACTTGGTTTCTTCCTACTCCACATCTCATGTGGGGTTGTGAGAACCGATTTAGAAGGCACCTTGTTCAGTAAATACGCTGACGTCTCTAAAGCATAACCCATAGTGATACTGGAAGATCAGTAAAGCTCATCATGGACCTCACCATATCTAATAGAGTACGATTCCTTCTCTCAGATACTCCATTTAATTGTGGAGTATAGGGAGGGGTCCATTGAGAAACTATACCATTTTCTTTAAGATAACCTAAAAACTCTCCGCTTAAGTACTCACCTCCTCGATCTGATCGAAGAAATTTTATACTCCGTGCGGTTTGTTTTTCTACTTCATTTCTATATTCCTTGAACTTTTCAAAAGTTTCGGATTTGTATTTCATAAGATATGCATATCCTAACCTGGATCGATCATCCGTAAAAGTAATGAAGTATGAAAATCCTCCTCTAGCACTTGTTGACATTGGTCCACATACATCTATGTGTGCCAAGTCTAACAACCCCGCAGCTCTCTCTCCATGTCCAGTAAATGGAGATTTAGTCATTTTACCCATGAGACAAGACTCGCATGTAGGATATGATTCAAAATCAAAATGTTCTAGTAACTTATCCTTATGTAATGTGCGAAGTCTGTTCTCACTAATATGACCTAGTCTGCAGTGCCATAAATAAGTTGGATTTTTATTATCTCTTTTTCTTTTATTATTAGGTTGTTCAATTTGAAACAAATTATGTTCTAAGTCACATATATACAAACCATTATGTAATGTACCGTATCCATAAGTAATATTATTTCTCTTAATTAAACATTTATTATTCTCAACAATAAATGTAAAACCATCCGAATCAAGTACAGGAATAGAAACAATATTTCTTACAATAGATGGTACATAATAACATTTATTCAACACAATAGTTTTGCCCGTAGGCATATGCAAAGGAAATGATCCTACAGCTGCAGCAGCATGTTAGGTCCGATACGATTGTAGAAGGGGGGGTTGAATACAATCTATACCATTTTATCGAAATTTGTTCTTTAAATAAAATTTAACTTAAACAAATTTGAGCGGAATAATACAACACAAATTTCAAGTTGAATATAACAATATATTAACTTGATGGGTGTTACAAAATCAATCCAAATGATTATCAAGTAATTAATAACTAATTAGAAAATTCGACATGAACTTTTCTAATTTAGTTAATTAAAATCAAGATATCAAGTTGTGAACTAGGAAACTTAATTCGCTAGTATTACAAGAACCACACATAAACAAGTTCCAACGGATAGAATATTACAAAAGAGATGAACTTGAATTTCCAGAATTATGTTTGTAAGTGTTCTTGAGCTTGAGAGAGAGAGATATGAGCTGCTGGGATTTTTCAGAAGTTGTAAGTGAATTGTCTTCTGCCTCTTTGCTGCTTCTGATCTTTATATTCCGTCCATAGTCATATTGTGTTGTTTTAATTGATATAACAATCAATTAACACATATATAACATTCGGTATGACTATCCACTGAAAGAAATATGACTGTCCAATAGCCACTTGACTTGAATATAACTTTCGGTATAACTATCTCCTTTTGAACTGAATATGACTGTCCAATAATCATTTCCTTTGTATATGACTTTCGGTATGACTATTATTTGAACTTAATATGACTGTCCAAACCATTCCCTTTGTATGACTATCCTTTTGAACTATATATAACAATCGGTATAACTATCCTTAGATAGTTATATTGTTATATATTTTCAGATTATAATTAACTAAATGATTTATATAAATCACTTAATTAATTATTTCTTTTTCAGATTAATTCTTATTTAATTAATCTAATAATTACTTTAACAAATATATTAATTCTGATAGAATTAATTTATTTAATTAAATTAACTATTTGATTTATTTAATTAAAATAGAATTAATACAACTCCTTTTAATAGTCAAAACTTCACTGTGGACCACGTAATTATAATAACGAACATACACTGGATTTTTGTTGACGCTCGATGTACTGTCTGGTTCATGAACGACTAACTCCAATCTCTGTTCTTCATCTTGACATTAAACTGTGGTCTTTTTCTTTTCTTCACTCTCTCCGATCATTCTGAACTGATATTGTTTCTTATCACTTATAGAAACCTCTATCCTTGAAATAAATCCATGTATTTCAATGCTACACTGACGCTTGATCAGGCAACTGAATCTTCTTCAGTGTGAAACATCAAAACTATAGATTGACTTGTTGATTTTTCTTCTGACAGTTGTCACCTTATGAGATTCCTGTGACAGTTGATATTATTTACTTATTACAAACTACTTTAATTGGATTAGGATCCTCTAACTACAAATAGGCTGAGTCATATGCCTTTCAATCTCCCCCTATTTGTTTGTTAGACAGTAACAAGCAAATACCTAGAGGATTCTTCAACTAATCCCAATTAAATAAGTAAAGAATAAAACTTTAAATGCTAAGTAAATAATGAAAAAGTTCTGGTTCATATATAACATTATCCAGATTCAAACAGAAAAGATAAATACAAGATAGATGATCCTCTAGACTGGTCACATAGTATAATTATGCTATCTTGTTCTATCTAAGCTCTAAAAATATCACAAGTAGAGCGGTTCTTCAGTTTTCACTTCCTCCAGGTCTGAACTCTCCTTCTTCTTCTTCTTCTTCATTCAGGACTGGTAGGCTTTTATGTAGCTCAACATCAACTAAAATTTCTTTCCTTGATGATAGCCTTGTAGGAAGTACCAATGGAATTCCAAGTGATTTCCTCAACTCACCTTTGAATTTTACATAGTCTTTCACATTGGTTTGAGCATAAGATTTGATATGATCTGCAGTTTCCCGTTTAAGTTGAGAAGTAAATCCATGATTTCTAAGAATGTACTCCACAAATACCAAGTGTTTAGCAGAGTGCTCATACAAATCTTTCGTCTGAAGTTTGACTGTATGTATCACTTCACCCTTAAGAAACTTCACTTGCTTAGGCTCTTCTATCACTTCCGGTCCAGCTCTTTCAGCAAACTCTTTGAACTTTTCATGAAGTAGTATTCCCAACTCAGAGGATGTTCTTACCTTTGGTCTAAGAGCCCAGAGTTCTGTCAAAGATCTGTCATAAAAGAATTGAAGGGACACTCTGAATGTTCCAACATTATGACATTCAACGAAAATTACTAACTCATCGGTTCTTGGTTCAAAAGCAGAAGATATCCTGACGACTTCTGTTTGTAAGGCTTTCACATACCCTTCATGTATTGGATTTGAATTCTTAAATTCATCAAGAATAGCACTTAGCCGACGATCATCATATTCAGACGTTTGTGGTGAGTCTATAGCTTTTTGAGCTCGTTCCCACTTGTCACCACTTTTTAATCTGATGTATGTTCTCCTAGCTTGTACCTTAAGTGCATGTTGGCGTTGCATTGCTGCAGCTTCCTCTTTTTGAAGTTTTTCTTTATGAGCAATCAAGTCCAATGTCTTTTTAAGCCTATCATCTCTCAATTTTAGTTGAGCTTCTTGTCTGTCAATTTCTGCTTCAGCTTCAAAATCTAGACGTATCTGTTCAGCTTCAGCTTCTGAGTCTATGGGCATTTCATCTTCCCAGTCCCTGAGATCTGGTTCAGGTAATACTTCTCCCACATCTGTGAACTTTAAATCAGCAAACATGTCAATACTATCTGGTTCACCTGTGTAGTAGTAACCTTCAATATCTTCAGGTTCTTCATGCATGTCAGAACTTCCAATTTCTTTCCTCTTCCCCTTATCTCTCCTATCACCTTGATCAGCTCCTTGATCAGATTTAGATTTACTTGAACTTCCTCCATGTCTTGACTTCTCCCCCTTAGTTGATGAATCCTCTACAGAGGGAACAAAATCAGCAGGCTTCGGGTCACGTTCATCACCATCACCTCCTCCATCTTGACCTTCAAAGAACTTTCTTTCTTCTTCTGTTGGAGTGATAGTTCTAGTAATGATGTTATACAAGTGAGTCAACCCTTTTGCTTGGAGTGCATTCTGCCTTTCAATCTGACTAAGTCGATGTTCAGTGGACAAGTGATGTTCATTCATGTTATTCTGAATATC
The DNA here is from genome assembly GCA_036435485.1 of Saposhnikovia divaricata. Classification (NCBI taxonomy): domain Eukaryota; kingdom Viridiplantae; phylum Streptophyta; class Magnoliopsida; order Apiales; family Apiaceae; genus Saposhnikovia; species Saposhnikovia divaricata. The sequence continues at coordinate 24,191,057 of JAZHRN010000131.1, forward strand.
TTCAATCTGATTTGACATTGAGGATATAATGAGATCTTGAGCCACTGTGACATCTCCAGAGTCTTCAATTGCTTGTTGTTGAGTTAGCTTGAGTGCACTGATCTTGTTGTTGAGGATAGTTCTCATGTTATCCATATCAAATCTTAAGTTCTTGTTATCCTCTTCAGCTTGAGCAAGATTTTCTTTCATTTGAGCAAGTTGTTCCATAAGAGACAGAGTGTTTGTGTCAGTGTGTGCTCTCACTTCAATAGCTCTCTGAGTATCACTCACCTCACGTGCTAGTGTTTCACTCAGATTTGAAGTAATTCTCACATCACTCCTCTCATAATCCATAGCTGCATCAATTGTACCTGCAGGAGAAATCACCCTAGCCTCCTCTTGGAAGGTCAGTGGTGGTGCAATGGGAGTTCGCAAATCCCTATCAACCTGTGAGAGTTCTTCTGCCGTAACAATGGCAGGCACTGTAACTTGGTCAACTTGCATGAGAGTGTTTTCAGCTTCATTTGAGAAAATGTCTTCCCCCATTGTAAGTAACAAGGGAGTGGTTGATGAAATGAAAGGGTTTACAGTTGACTCAGATGTAGTTTTACTTTTCTTTTGTAAAGGCAGAACTGTAGTTTCACTCAGAATATCACCACTCGGATTGTATCGTTTGACTGACAATTTCTTTCTTTGACAGTGTTTGGAGAATTTGGATTTAGTATTTGGTGTATTGACCTGGGTTAGAGGTTGTGGTTGTACAGCCCCTTGGTCATTTCTCGCACTTGTTTGACTATCAGAAAGATATTGAGATTGAGTAGAAGTTGAGTCAAATACCTGATCATTTACATTTCCAACATCTTCAGTCTGAATGGGTTGATCCACTTGATAGTGAGGTTCAGGATCAATTAACGGTTCAGGTTCTGGTTGATGTTCAGTAGCTGTGTGTTCTGCTTCAGGTTCTGGAGCTTGTTCAATTGCAAGTAGCTCAGCAACTGGTTGAGCCATAACATTTGGCAAATTTATGAATGTAGACATATATGGTGTTATGACTACTGGAACATGCGCCAGAGTACCAGAAGTATCCAACCTTGTGTAGAACTTCTTATTTGGTTTACCAGACCATTGAACTCGGTCATTTGGAAAAGGAGTAGGCTGATTCGTAGGCATAAGATGATTAAACATTAATGTCAAAAATCGAGGATAATGACATTTAACCAGTTTACCTTTCCCAAAGTTCTTCCTAGCTTTCTTCACACGATTTATCAACATAGGCCAGAGCAAGTTACCAAAATTGATTCTTCTGTTGTAAGCAATTGAGTAACCAATAGACTGCAACATTCCCGTGATGACAGTGTTGTTACTCTTGGTAGAATTAGCAAAGACCTTTGCAATGATTTCGAAGAATATGTTCCATTCTTGAACCAGGTTACTTTTCAGGGGACGCTTAAGATCCAATTGACCTTGATAATTCAGATGTGTGAAGAAATGTGTCAACTCATCAATTGAAGGAGGCTCATTAAATTGTTCAGTAGGCAGTCTCAGAGCAGCATTAAAGACAGATTCATCCACTGTATATGTCTTATCGCTGAAGTTGAAAGAAAATGATCTGTTGTCTGAGGCCACCATAGCTGTAGTACACATTAGTTTAAGCGGACCAAATTTCATGGGAACATTTGCAGTTATAGCATGACTACAGATATTATGATCGTTCAGAAAAGATATCCACGGTTTGAAACGATCCACCGAGCAATCCTCGGGATTAAAATATCCAATAAAGTTGTGATTAACAATCTCAAAATTATTATAAGTGTCAGCCATTCCAAATCAAATTTTAACCTTAGAGAATCTGCAAAATTCAGCAATTAAACTAATTAATACACAAAATTCGAATAAATAAATAAATAAAAATTCGAATAATCGAATTCTTCACCAAAAATTTTGAAAATTTGAGGCAATGATCTCCATAACATCACAAACACACGTCTATTTTTAGTTTTTGAAAAATCACAACCAATGTTCTTGAATTTCAAATCGAAAATCCGAAGTTTTTTAACAAAAAAATCTTCAAAACACAACCAAATCTTACATTTAAGCAACGGTTTTGAAGATAATTGAATGGGTAATCGAACTTTGTTCTTAGAACTGTGATTCGAGTGTGATTGAGACAGTAATTCGGCAGCAATTCGATAGTTATACACCGTGTATATGTATGTATCGTTCGAAATAGTGTCTCAGGTGACTTAACACGCTGAAAAGATAATATAACTGAATATAACTATCAATATTACTAACGATTTATATATAATTCAGCTCAGATATGACTATCGGTTGATAGTCATACCGATAGTTATATTACGTGTTAAACAAAATATAACTATCCTATATTAATAGTTATATACTAGTTTAATTAACTTACATGACTATCTAACACACACAAGATATGACTATCGGTTGATAGTCATACCGATAGTTATATTACGTATAAACGTAATATGACTATCCTAATTACATAGTTATATAACAGTCTTATTAACAAGATAACACTAATATGACTATCGAAAAACAAAGAGTATGACAATGCAAAATTGAATTTTCGACAGTTATATTTCAAACAAAACAAAAATATAACTATATACTAATTAGAGTTATATTTACCCTAAAATACAAATATAACAATCAGATTAATTGTTATATCTATTGTAATATAAACAAAACAACGAATATAACTATCCTAAAATCTAAATATTAACAGGATATTTAGAACTAGCAAATTCTAAAAATGAAGCAATTTAATTTCTATCAAAAACCAAGCCAAAAATTAGTAAAATAACTTACACTAAAATCAGCAAACCTAATAAAAATTAAACAAACGATCATAGGTAGTCCTTTTTACGAGATCAAACATTAATAACAAAAGGACAAACACTACAAATCAAAATAAATAAAATATTGAATATATACAAAATTATTTCTGGTGAATTAATAAATATCAATTTTCTAATAAAATAATTTCCATATAGAAAATTATTCAAGAAAAAAATATAATATATTAAACATAAAAAATAATGAAACTGATTTTAAAATAATAACATTTTCAAGAAAAATAGATTTCTCATAAACTACAGCTAGTAAAATTCGAGAAAAATATTTTTTAAGGAAAATGAATCACTCTAAAATTACAAGAAGTATTTAGAGATGTATAACGAAGATAGTGATAAAACTTTAAGAAGAAACAAGCAACATTATAAGTTGATAAAATAATTATACAAGTGATTTCAAATAACAAATATTGTACACAATAATCACTTGAAAATTATTAAAGATCAAACCTCAGATATTAACTAGTTTAATTACTAGGACTATTTAACATACCCAATTCACCAACAAGTCTGGTGAATGTGGATTCGTCAAGAGACTTAGTAAAAATATCTGCTGTTTGTTCTTCCGTAGGTACAAAAAGTAACTCCACGGTACCATTCATGACATGCTCTCGAATAAAATGATACCTGATGTCAATATGCTTTGTCCTTGTGTGCTGCACAGGATTGTTAGAGATAGCTATGGCACTTGTATTGTCACATAAAATAGGAATTTTATCTAGTACAAAACCATAGTCTCTCAGCTGATTCCTGATCCACAAAATCTGTGCGCAACAGCTTCCAGCAGCTATATATTCAGCTTCAGCTGTTGAGTTGGAAACTGTTTGTTGTTTCTTGTTGTACCAGGAAACCAGTCTACCACCTAGGAATTGACAACTCCCAGAGGTGCTTTTTCTATCCACAACACTTCCTGCATAATCTGAATCTGTATATCCAACAAGATTAAAACCAGAATCTTTAGGGTACCAGATGCCTAAATTAGGCGTACCCTTAAGATATCTCAGGATTCGTTTAACAGCAATGAGATGAACATCTCTAGGATCCGATTGGAACCTTGCACACAAGCACGTAGCATGCATAATATCAGGTCTACTTGCAGTAAGGTAAAGTAATGAGCCTATCATACCTCTGTAGCTTGTGATATCTACCTTGATAGAATTTTCACATGCTCCAAATTTGACCGCTGTCGATGATGGTGTTCTTGCTGAAGATGAGTCCTCCATTTGATATTTCTTGAGAAGCTCTTTGACATACTTGGATTGACAGATAAATATTCCATCTGTCCTTTGACTTACTTGCAATCCAAGAAAGAACTTCAGCTCACCCATCATGCTCATTTCAAACTTACCCTGCATTAACTTAGCAAATTTCTTGCAAAGAATATCATTAGTAGACCCGAATATTATATCATCCACATAGATTTGGACTAATATTGTATCTTTTTTATGTTTCTTTGTGAAGAGAGTTTTGTCTATGACACCTCTTGTAAATTCATTTTCAAGTAGAAATTCAGAGAGTGTGTCATACCATTTTCTTGGTGCTTGCTTAAGACCATATATAGCTTTAAAGAGAAAGTAAACATACCCCAATAAATCTGGATCTTCAAAACCAGGTGGCTGTTCTACATATACCTCTTCATCCAGTTTTCCATTCAGAAAGGCACTCTTGACATCCATTTGATAAACATTAAAGTTTGAAAATGCTGCGAATGCCAAGAATATCCTTATGGCCTCAAGTCTAGCCACTGGAGCATAGGTTTCATCATAGTCAATGCCTTCAGATTGTGAGTAACCTTTTGCTACCAGTCTTGCTTTATTTCTTGTTACTGTTCCATCTTCATCAAGTTTGTTTCTGAATACCCACCTTGTACCAACCACTGTTTTATTTGTAGGTCTGGGCACCAGCTTCCACACTTCTTGTTGTTTAAATTGATTGAGTTCATCTTGCATAGCAATCACCCAATCAGGATCTGAAAGAGCTTCTTCAGTTTTCTTAGGTTCCATTTCAGATAGAAACCCTGAATAATTACATTGATTTTGAAAAGCTCTTCTAGTCTTTACACCAACATCTGGATCACCAACGATTAGCTCTATTCCAGACAGTCTGTCTTGGAAGATTTAATCTTGATGATTCGCCTTGATCTTCATTATGATGTTGAATATGACTAGTAGATCCTTCATTAACTCCCCCTGAGTTGTTGCCAGGCTGATTAGACGATTGTTCAGAATTATTAGTGACACTTTCAACATTATCATGATTTTCATCACCATTATTCTGATTAGTCTCATCATTGACATTGTTGTCATTAGCATCAGCAAACACATCAGGTGGACTATCATCATCTGATTCTAGATCTGTCATATCTTCAAAAGACAGCTTTTCAGATGAATCTTCAGTTTGGATATTAGGAAGTTTTGTGTCATCAAATGTAACATTGACACTTTCCATTGTTTTTTGTTGATCAATTAGATACACCTTATATGCTCTTCTTGTATAACCCACAAAAATTGCTTCATGTGCTTTATCTTCAAATTTACCACCTTGATCGTCTCCTTCTTTTAGCACAAAGCATTTTGTTCCAAATACATGAAAGTACTTGAGTGTTGGTTTCTTTTCTGTTAACGCTTCATAAGGTGTCTTCATTAAGTCTTTGTTGATCAGCGTTCGATTCTGGGTATAGCATGCAGTATTGACAGCTTCAGCCCAAAAGCTTAATGGAAGCCTTGATTCACTTAGCATAGTACGAGCAGCTTCAACCAAGGTTCTATTCTTTCTTTCAACTACCCCATTTTGCTGAGGAGTTCTTGGAGCCGAGAACTGTCTTGTTATACCTTTCTCAGTACAGAATTCATTTAGAACTGCATTCCTAAATTCAGTTCCATTATCTGACCTTATCGCTCTTACTGGATACATTGAATCAAGCTCAATCAACTTGATATGATCAATCACTAACTGTGGAGTTTCATCTTTGGAATGTAAGAACAAAACCCATGTGAATTTAGAGAAATCGTCAACAATCACTAGAGCATATATTTTCTTTGACATTGACATCACATTAACTGGACCAAACAAATCCATATGAAGTAATTGTAATGGTTCAGTTATTGATGATGTATTAGTGCTCCTGTGAGTTGCCCTTTTTATCTTCCCTTTTTGGCATGCGTCACATAGTCCTTCTTGTGTAAATTCCATAGAAGGCAAACCTCTCACTAATTCTCTTTTAACAAGAGAGTTCATTGTTTTGAAATTCAGGTGAGAGAGTTTCTTGTGCCATAGCCAACTTTCATCTGTGGACGCTTTAGAATAGAAGCAATTGAATTCTTCAGTGCTTCCCGTATTCAAGTTAGCTACATACAAGTTTCCTTTTCTGACTCCAGTCAGCGATGGTTGTTCACTTCTTTTGTGAGAAATCAGACAATTCTTTTTGTTAAAATGGACATCAAATCCTTTGTCGCAGAATTGACTGATACTGAGCAAATTATGCTCAAGTCCTTTTACAAAGGACACTTCTTCTATGATAACATTTCCAGCTTCAAGTCTGCCATATCCATCAGTTCTACCTTTGCTGTTATCTCCAAAGGTAACTACTGGGCCGGCCTTTTCCACCACGTTTGTTAGCAGGGTTCTATCTCCAGTCATATGCCTTGAACATCCACTATCCAAGATCCAGGTTACACGTTCAACCTGCTCAACACCCTGCAATGACAAACGGATTAAACCTTCTTCGGAACCCAAATTTGATTGGGTCCTGCGGTTTTAAAATATTGGCCTTTATCAGGCAAAGCAACACTTTTAATTTTAACATCTTTAACCAATAAACATTTAACCTTATAAACAGATTTGAAAATCTTTTGTTTTATTTTAGGTATCCATGTTTCTTTAACAGCACGGACACTTGTGTCATTGACTGGACACTTGACCTGGTAAACATTCTTCGTAACCCTTTGTTTGTTCTTAGGTTCAAATGTCTCTCTCCTAACTTGAGAAGGAATAGCAGTCTTTGACCGAACATTATTGTTCCTGTTCATATGCTGTCGCGGAGCAGTCTGTTTATCACATGCATAGCTACCATTAAAATATGCTCGCATACTATTAAAAGCACAAGTTATACAATTAATAATACCACATGATTTATGAGATGGATCATTAATAGGCATGGTGTGCATATCAGACATGGTATTTTTCTTTTTCAACTGCTCGTCACTTAAACTACTTTTAGATGAACTAGTTAACTCAACATGCTTAACTGGTTTCTTAGTAGTTTTGACATTTTCAAGAACAATGCCATTAGCACTGTCCTCATTTCTTATTTCTTCCTGGATGACCATAGAAAGAATATCTGGTGGTCCAGCATCAGATTTCTTAAAGAGGGGATCTTTAACTTTCTTAAGAACATGCGGTATCCCTCTTTCTTCAGCACTAACAAGGTTAGGGGAATTTATGCCCAACAATCCAACAGCTTCGTTGTAGCCATACCCTATCCCTACTGTTTGTTCAACAGCTTGTTTGTTAAAGAACTCCTTGGAAATTTTAACAGAATTATAACAAGCCCTAACCTGCGTTTCAAGTTCAGTAATTCTAGCCATTTGTTTGCCAACAACTTCTAGAATAGATTTCTCCTTGGTGAGAAGCATTGTTATTTCATCTCTTTGTTGATCTTGATTAATGTGAATCTTTTTCAATTCTGACACTTCATTTCCAAGTTTAGTGCTTAGTAGATCTAGTCTATTATATCCAGTTTGTGCATTACCTAAGGAATTATATAGACTACGAATTAATTCAGTGTCAGTAAGAGTTACCTGTCCGTTCTGATGATCAGATGATTCACCAATTGCCATTAGCGCAAGATTTCCATATTCTTCATCTTCGCTATCCGTGTCATCCCAACTCTTACCGGCTGCAACATAAGCTTTTCCAGGTTTCTTCTTCTCAGCAGCAAAGTCTCTTCTTTGAGTTTGCTTGGGTTTCTGGCATTCAGTGCCAAAGTGCCCCAATTCATTACAGTTGAAGCAACGAAATTTGCTTCTGTCAACAGATCCAGTTTTGTATCCTCCCCTGTTACTAGAGGAAGAAGAGCCTCCTCTCTGGAATCTGTTATTTGACTTGAACCTGTACTTTGGATTTCTTCTGAATCTAAAATTGCCAAATTGCCTTACCATTAATGCCATGGATTCATCTTCAAGTTGATCTAGCTCTTCAAGTGAGTAAAAGTCTCCACCATCCTGAATAGGTGGTGTTTGACCCTGTTCAACTTCAGTTTGTTCCTTGTCTGAGCTGTAAGGTAGAACAACCTTAGCTTCCACTTCCTTTGGTGCTTCAACTACAAGAGCTGTAGATGAACTTGGCACCCTTCCTTTTCCAGTGACCTCCCTCTGCTGTACTTGTTCCAGTTCATAGGTTTTCAGAACACCAAACAACCTTTCAAGAGCAATCTTATTCAGATCTCTCGATTCTCTGATGGCCGTTATCCTGTGTTCAAGATGAGTGGGCATTGTCAACAAAAACTTCATATTAATCTCCTTCTGTGTATATTGCTTGCCATGAACTTGCAAGTTGTTGATTATTTTGTTATACCTTTCGAACACTTCCTGAATGCCCTCATTAGGACCAGCTCTAAAATGTTCATATTCAGAAGTCAAAATTTGAAGTCTGTTCTCCCTAACCTCATCTGTCCCTTCATTAATAGTCTCAATGGTTTCCCACATGTGCTTTGCAGTTTTACAATTCATGACATGACTGTACATAACAGCATCTAGGGAATCTATCAGAATAAGTCTCAAATTCTTATCTAGTCCAGCATCCTCCTTTTCATCCGGAGTAAAAGAAGAAGCAGGCTTTGGACTAGTTGATGCAGGTGTTACAACAACTCCTCCAACTATTGATTCAGTTGTATGTTGAATTGGAATTATAGGTCCATTCTGTAGAACACCCAAATATTTGGAATTTGCGACATCAAGGAACAACTCCATCTTATTTTTCCACATTGAATAATTGTCCTTATTAAACATAGGAATCTTAACAATACTTTTTGAAGACATGACGAATTTTTAAGAGAGTTAAAAATTCAAGATTGATTTTTGGCGGAATAAAATTAGGATCTTGATTTGTATATCAATCAATAAGCTCTGATACCAATTGTTAGGTCCGATACGATTGTAGAAGGGGGGGTTGAATACAATCTATACCATTTTATCGAAATTTGTTCTTTAAATAAAATTTAACTTAAACAAATTTGAGCGGAATAATACAACACAAATTTCAAGTTGAATATAACAATATATTAACTTGATGGGTGTTACAAAATCAATCCAAATGATTATCAAGTAATTAATAACTAATTAGAAAATTCGACATGAACTTTTCTAATTTAGTTAATTAAAATCAAGATATCAAGTTGTGAACTAGGAAACTTAATTCGCTAGTATTACAAGAACCACACATAAACAAGTTCCAACTGATAGAATATTACAAAAGAGATGAACTTGAATTTCCAGAATTATGTTTGTAAGTGTTCTTGAGCTTGAGAGAGAGAGATATGAGCTGCTGGGATTTTTCAGAAGTTGTAAGTGAATTGTCTTCTTCCTCTTTGCTGCTTCTGATCTTTATATTCCGTCCATAGTCATATTGTGTTGTTTTAATTGATATAACAATCAATTAACACATATATAACATTCGGTATGACTATCCACTGAAAGAAATATGACTGTCCAATAGCCACTTGACTTGAATATAACTTTCGGTATAACTATCTCCTTTTGAACTGAATATGACTGTCCAATAATCATTTCCTTTGTATATGACTTTCGGTATGACTATTATTTGAACTTAATATGACTGTCCAAACCATTCCCTTTGTATGACTATCCTTTTGAACTATATATAACAATCGGTATAACTATCCTTAGATAGTTATATTGTTATATATTTTCAGATTATAATTAACTAAATGATTTATATAAATCACTTAATTAATTATTTCTTTTTCAGATTAATTCTTATTTAATTAATCTAATAATTACTTTAACAAATATATTAATTCTGATAGAATTAATTTATTTAATTAAATTAACTATTTGATTTAATTAATTAAAATAGAATTAATACAACTCCTTTTAATAGTCAAAACTTCACTGTGGACCACGTAATTATAATAACGAACATACACTGGATTTTTGTTGACGCTCGATGTACTGTCTGGTTCATGAACGACTAACTCCAATCTCTGTTCTTCATCTTGACATTAAACTGTGGTCTTTTTCTTTTCTTCACTCTCTCCGATCATTCTGAACTGATATTGTTTCTTATCACTTATAGAAACCTCTGTCCTTGAAATAAATCCATGTATTTCAATGCTACACTGACGCTTGATCAGGCAACTGAATCTTCTTCAGTGTGAAACATCAAAACTATAGATTGACTTGTTGATTTTTCTTCTGACAGTTGTCACCTTATGAGATTCCTGTGACAGTTGATATTATTTACTTATTACAAACTACTTTAATTGGATTAGGATCCTCTAACTACAAATAGGCTGAATCATATGCCTTTCACAGCAACTCTTGCTCCATTGCCCATCAATAGAATCACTTCATCTTCCCCCAGAGATCTACTTTGCTTTAGTCCCTGCAACGAATTGCAAATATGAGACCCACAAGCAGTATCCAATACCCAAGTAGAAATCTGACTTAAAGACATATTTAGTTCAATCATGAACATACCTGAATCTGAAGCGGTAATCTCATTGCCCTTCTTATTCTTTAACTCTGCAAGGTAAACCTTACAGTTCCTCTTCCAGTGTCCCACCTTGTTACAGTGGAAGCAAACTGCTTTGCTTTTTGGGTCAGCCTTTGGTGGAACAGGCTTATTCTCACCGTTTTTCTTATTCTTCGGCTTCCATTTCCTCTTCCTCTTAGTAGAGGTACTGGCACCGATCATAAGAACAGAACCCCTTTTGGAGGGAAAATTCACCTCAGCAGTTTTCAGCATGTTGTGGAGCTCAGCTAAGCTGACATCCAGCTTGTTCATGTGAAAGTTCATAACGAACTGTGAGAACGAATCCGGGAGTGACTGCAAGACTAAATCTTGGCTTAACTCCCCATCCATGACAAAACCTAACTGCCCTAGATGCTCAATCAGATTGATCATCTTAAGCACATGGTCATTCATAGACGACCCTTCAGCCATTCTACATTGGAATAGCTCTTTCGATATATCATATCGAGCGGTTCTCCCTTGTACATCATAAAGCTCCTGTAGATGTATCAAAATGGTAGGAGCATCCATTTTCTCATGTTGCTTCTGTAACTCAGGTGTCATGGATGCTAGCATGACACATTGAGCAACATTAGCAGCATCTAACCAGTCATTATACACTTCTCATTCCCGGAAAAGTGCATCATCAGAAGGAGGTACAGGTAAAGGCGAGTCAAGCACATAATCCTTCTTCTCAGCCCTGAGAACGATTCTCAGGTTTCGAAGCCAATCAGCATAATTGGGACCAGTCAATTTGTTCGCATCAAGTATGCTACTATAGAGTAGAAGACATGATCTATAAATCTGAAATTTGTGAACACATAACAACATTAGTAGATATCCAATTTTATTATAACACCTTATGAATCGGGTCTTTATTCATAGGTGGCTCCCACAGTTTTATTAAAATTATACAACCTCAAATGTATAACTTAAGCATTCTCAATGCATGTGAGAATAGGGATCCTACTTTCCATTATATAACCTCGGCTGTAGCACGAAACGCTATGTAATGTTCCATAGGTAGATAACTCTTTATCAATTACATCTCATGTTATTCCCTAATTCCATTTAGCCTCTTGAATCATTGAATCACGGCTGTAGCACGTCTAAATTCAATATTCTAAGTCTAGTGAGACCCAACATCTCGTTAAATTAATAAGATCTCAATAGCCCACGGCTGTAGCACGTAACGACAATTGGATTCTAATTAATTATACGCATCTCATGTAATAGACAAGTAATTCCTATTTTTGAAAACGAAGCCCTCGGCTGTAGCACGAAACGACAAAGCTCAAAACTAAGAATTACTTTCTACCATGTTGGAAGGCTATGACCGACACAAGCCCGTTGTGACATTGGCCATTTTATTATTTGATATTAAATAACGACGGATTTTATATTATTTAGGTTGCGAAACGTTTTCGTTAAAACCTAAAGTCAAACATGCATTTTATATACGATATATAAAACTATATATATTATCTCATGGCATTTCTATGCACACATATATATAGGCAAACATGTTATATCATGTTAAACATTGTTAAACATCTATATGAAACAATATTAGTATTTTAAAGTATTTTAACACAATTAAAACGGGCTTTAAAACACTTCCGGAAGCTATAACCATTTTAAAATTAATTTTTAAAATTTATTTGACCACTCCATTAGATCCGTCTCGAAAAAACGAATCCAACGATATATTATACGCCTCAAACGGAGTTACGGATCAACGGAAAAAATCAAAATAAGAATCAGGGCCATTACTGTCACCATTCGACCCTGTAACGCATTACCCGAATGCGTTTTAGGCCAAAAATAACATATTTATTGTGTAACGCATTCAACAGAGGCGTTACACAGTGATGATGTCATGCTGACGTCATGCTGACGTCAACATCCGGCCCGACCCATGACCCGACCCGAGATCCGACCCGACCCGACCCGGCGCGTGAGCAGCACGCGCGGCGCGTGAGCCGCCAGCGCGTGACGCCCACGCGCGGATCTCAGTCGCGCACAGTAAATCTTATTTCAACCGACTTGAGTTGAATAAAAATCTAAAATCAGTCGACCAGTCTTTTATAAACCAGCCCACTAGCCCACTTTAACAACCTTTTGGGCCCCCAACTTTAATAACCCATCTAGATATTTTATAAAAATATATATATTTATAAAATAGATTATTATTTATTAGTTTCTAAACTCTTTAAAAATCAATAATAAATAATCTATACATGGGAAAATTATGAAACTTTTTCTGGGACTTCTACAACACTTGTAGAAAATATATCAGTGATCAAAATTATTTTAAAAAATAATTTATTAATTAATTCGTAATTAATTTGATTATAGCCTCCAAGAACTTCAAAAATTCATAACTAATTCATACAAGCTTGAAAAATTCCGAAATTTTTTCTGGGATCTATATACATGCAACCTATGCTCTGATTCCATTTTAGGAAATTATGGCCGTAGCAGAAGCGTAAATCACATTTACTTGCATAAAAACCTAATTAATCATGTATATAGATTTAAAAATTGTATGAACACAAGAAAAATACCTTGATAGCTTTCCTGGGATTGTTATGAATGTATCTTTGATTTCCAGCAATCACCCCTCAAGTGTGGAGTGCTCTAATGGTATCCACCAAGATCAAATATCATATAGTAGATTAAGAACAATTGAGAAAATAATTAAAATGATTTGGAATGATTTTGATGAACTTCAAAAGCTCTCAATGATCCTCTCAAATCCCCTGGGATGTTTTTGTTAAGTGTTTTGTTCTATCTTCCAACTATTGGAATGATTGATATTTAAAGAAATAAAGTCTTTACTTTATCTAATTAAATAATCATTTAATAATTAAAACCTTTTTAATTATTAATCCCATTCTGAAAATAATTCTCTCATAAAATTTAATTTCTCAAACTAAATTTTGTAATTAATAATTATTAAGAACTTTTCTTAATTTATTTATAATCTATTAAATCTCATTTAATAAATTATAAATAATTGCTAATTAATTATTTATTCAATAAATAAATAATTCATAGCCATTATTAATTATTCTCATCATCTATAAATATTTAACCTTTTTATGGTGTGACCCTTTAGGTTCAATATTAAGCCGGTAGTAGAAATAAATAATAATAAACTATTTATTATTACTTATACGAATTACTAATTAATTCGTTAAATACAATTACATAAGTAATTAATATTTATTCTACATCGTGAGTGATACTTTTGAATATATCGCGACTATCCGGATAATATGAATTCATTGCTTAGAATATATAAAACCTATTCAGCAAATGGTTACCGTACAATCAATTCCTTCTACCCGACAATATCCCGATTAAATACAAGGCATGGATCGCGTGTCAAGCCTATTTAATTTAATCATATAATTTCTTATACATTATGTCTAGTTCATTTGAATTAGAAACTCTTTCTAACTTCAATTACTCTGGCCAGAGATTCCAGAACTAACATAGTAAGAACATCATAGGATATTCACTTTCTTTTACTGAAAGGGGTAGATTCTTTATCGATCGTTAACTATCTTCATATACAAATTCCTATATCCGGAATAGAACTAATGATTGTCCCTTGAGGACTTAGAACTAAACCAAAACATAGTTCATTGTATATAAGATTACTTTAACGGTCTCAAGTCTAAGGACACTTGTACCACCATCAACTTATGAACAACTATTAATATGTGAGTAAACTCCATTAGTCGTTCATTAGATCAAGTCACGTTCAGTGAACTTATTCTCCAATAAGCACCTACATACTAGCTATAGTGTCACCACACGAATGTCTATGAGAACAGACATCCTTCCGAGGAAGCAAGCATAGTATGTACCGATCTTTACGGATTGACTAACTCCCAATTAGTTATCCTACGATCGGGAACTATTTAAGTTTAGTGTTATCATCTTCTAGATCTCAATATTATAATCTCATTATAATTCTAGAAGCTTTACTCTAAACTATGGAACTTCTTATTTAAACACTTTAAATAGATAAAGCCCGTAATAAAAACAACAAGTCTTTTATTAATATAAATAAAATCAAATAAGATTACATGAAAGTATTTCCTAACTCATCATACTTGATTGGGTTTAGGACAAAATACTATCATACTTGTACCGTGGAAAGGATTGAATCCATCGGAGGATAGAGCAAACCGAAGGTTTCTAGGATCTGAAGAAAACTCAGGCCACTTTGCGTCGACATCCTTCCATGTTTGTGAATCTGCCGGATATCTCATTTTACCATCTTTTATTCTTTCTGTGTCATGCCAAGTCAAGTCCTTGGCTGTTTGAGGCGAATTGAACAAATTCCTCAAACGTGGTATTAACGGAAAATACCATAGAACCTTGGCGGGAACCCCTTCCAATTCATCTCCTTTTTTGTTCAACTTCCATCTAGAGGCCTGACAAATGCGGCAATGTGTCTCATCTTCATCTCTCTTGCCACGGTATATGAGACAATCATTCAGACACATGTGTATTTTTTCATATTCCATTCCTAAAGCGCACAAGGTTTTCTTGGCTTCAGTGAAAGAAGAAGGAATAGTGTTGCCTTCCGGAAGCATACTCCCAAAAAATTGTAGAATTTCAGAAAAACAGCAATCAGACATTTCATGTTTTGCTTTCAAGTTATATAACTTTACTAAAGCATCCATTTTAGTATGTTCTTGACATCCCGGATAAAGGGGTTCAGTTTCACATCGAACATGTTTAAATAAATCCGAGTCTAGGGAAACATCATCCTCACCATAAGAATTCTCTGTTTTTATTGGGATTTGATCCACGGACTGTGAACTGTCGGATTCTGTCACATTCTCTCCATGCCAAATCCAACATGTGTAGGTCTCGTCAATACCATTGAGATAGATCGATCAACTACATGGGTGGAGGCACGGAAGGATAAAGATGGGAACCTTGTGACAGAAGAACTCAAAATTATTGCTTCGAATATTGTAAGTTATTCATTTGTGTTATAATTAAAATTCTTGACCAACAAAATCTGTGAACTACTTCCTTTTTTTGTTCGTAATTTAGGAGACGATGAATCAGAGAGTTGCTAATGGAGAAGTAATAGTGGAAGGCACTGATGATGTTTTGACCATGGTGCTTGGTAAACCTGAACACCAGGACGAGTACGCGGCCAGGGGACTCAAGTTAAACCATCCGTGTACTTTGATCTTCCGAGGAAGAAGAAGGCCAAGACAATCAAAGATAAGATCCAAGAGGGTATTCAACAGTTTATATCAGAAGAGACTTCTCGGATTATTAATGAGCGAGATGCTTATTGGACTCAAGAGATAGAGAAGTTGAAAGCAACTTTTTGTGTAAAGAATAGAGGGACAGATTCTAGTCCAAATTTGGGTTCACAACAAGCAATTTGTTGCAAGGATGGACCTTCTAATGAGGAGTTGGATTTGCTAAAAGGTGTAAAGAAGAAACTGGATCTGGATAATAAAGATTTGTTGGAAGAAGAGAAACAAGATGAGAAGAAAACTGAGGTGGAGAATGTGTGTAAGGAAGCTGATCAAGTGCAAACGGAAGCTGATCAAGTGATAACTCCGGTATTACCAGTTGGTGGTTGTTTGGAGTGGGAATTGGCAATTAGGTCCCGAACAAATGTTGTTGCATATGCAACAATTGATACAGTTAGTGATGTTCTTCATGGAAAACCATTGTCGAAAGAGAATGCGCGAGTTTCAATTACTCGTGTAATCCAAGGAGCTGTTGAGATTCCTTTCCCAATCGACGATGAAATCGTGATTGTGGAACAACCTCTTGGAACATATATTGCATGGCCAAGAGATCTAATACTGGAAGTGAATACAAGCAGTGTCAAAGTGAATCCCACTCCCACTCCGAAGGTTAAATTCTGTTTAATCCCTTAAATTCAGAATATATTACAATATTGTTAATAAAATTTGTACAACTTAGATATTGTATTTTAGATGTAAACAATAAAACCATGCTTTCTATTCTCCTTTATTTAATGGATCATTCTATTTTGGATGTAAAGAATAAAACTTAGATATTGTATTTTAGATCTTTCTTTGCCCTTTTCTTAAATTTTACTTTTTCAGGAGGCCCAGAAAATCCTGCAAAGAAGAACAAGGTCAAGTTGATTACAGATTGTTTATCTAATCCAAATGTAGAGTATGCGGTTAACATGGGTGCAGATTACCCCCCTAGCTTGAAGCGTTTGTGGGTTTGGGCAAATGAAGCGTTGAGGGATGGTGGTTCATACTCTTTTAAGCTAAGCGAAGAAGCTTTTGGATCAACCCCAAAACAGGTTCTGTTTTTATCAGATGTGCATGCTTTGTGTTTTGGAGGT
The DNA here is from genome assembly GCA_036435485.1 of Saposhnikovia divaricata. Lineage (NCBI taxonomy): Eukaryota > Viridiplantae > Streptophyta > Magnoliopsida > Apiales > Apiaceae > Saposhnikovia > Saposhnikovia divaricata. The sequence continues at coordinate 24,208,046 of JAZHRN010000131.1, forward strand.
GAAATATCAGGCTCCACTATTTGCATTTATATTCAGTAAGTGTCCAACTTCTAAAGTTTTGTAACTTTTGTTGATTTTATCAATAGTTTCTTGAATGAAATTAAGAATTTGTGTTGATGCGTGTTTATTTTTGTATATAGTTTATTAGAGAAATATTTGAAAAAGCACAAGATGAACGACATGGTATCGTTCGTTGATCCAGGCACAATAGGCTCCATCGGTTGTGGTAATTCAGCACAGAGGTCTCGTGCGCTTTCTATCAGATTCCAAAATGCTAAGCCAGGCCAATTTTTTTTTTTGTTGCCTTATAATAATGTGTGAGTACTTTATTTTTTATATGTTCTTCCTCTACATCATCAAAATCTTATAATTTATATTATCTTTCTTTTGGATGTAAGTGTAACATGAAATTACCTTGGAGATATAAATTACGTGTTTATAAGTGCTAATTATAATTCACTTCTGCCATTATACCCTTGGAAACTAATTTATAGTATATTTATGATGTGTTAATGCATGATTTTCTAGGAACCATTGGGCGTTGACTGTTGTGAATCCAGAAGCTCAGGTAGTTTACCACATGGACCCGTTGAAGCGCCGACTTGGTAGTGATGAATGGTTAGAAGTGGTTGACAAGTTAGTATCACCAGAAACTTTATTTTGATTTTGAATCGGTTTAACAATTGATAAGGAAAAACGTCTGAATTGATTTATATTGTTTTGTTGTAGTGGCGTCAAACTCTACAAGGATGAAGCGAAAAAGATTTCCAAGAAGAGAATTCCTTGGGAGAATATGACGGTATAATAATTTTCATTAATGTATTTAATAATTTATCTGTTTTCTCTAAATGTAGACATGTAATATTTTTTAACAATATTTTTCAGGGTGTTCCTCTCCAGCACGGGGCCACAGACTGTGGTTTGTTTGTGATGCGCTTTATGAAAGAAATATGTGAAGATGAGGAATTAAATTTTGCGAATAAAGTCCAAATTTAATCAGTACATTATTCAATCATATAAGATTGGAAAATCAGTACAACCTGGCTTCATTTGTTTTTTGTTTTCTGTATTGTAATGTGACATTCATCGGAAAACTTACACTAGCGTTGTTTCTTTTTCCAGTGGGCACGGAGGGGCAACCTGGCTTATAGCAACAGTGATATCGTTGAAATCAAGACTGATTGGGCAAAGTTCTTCATGAAGCACCACGCTAGTTAGGTGCTTGCTCAGAAAATATAAGTTGGTCATGTTAGAATATTAGTTGGTTTATTTGGTGAATTTTGTTTTGAACCTGGTGGTCATGTTAGAAATGGTGGCCAATGTTTGTGGATGTTTTTATGGATATTAGTTGGTTTATTTGGTGAATTTTGTTTTGAACCTGGTGGTAATGGTGAAATATTGGTTGGTTTGTGCATTTTTTGCTTGTCGATTGAATTGTCCAATTGCTTATTGTTTGCGTCAATAAACCATTGTCTAAAATGTGATTAGCCAATGAGGGCATCTTTAATGTTTTACTTGTTAAAAACCATATCAGACAATGTCATGTCTTAGACAATATCATATTATAATGTTGTTTATCATCCAAACAAACAATGCTTTTTAAACGTAAACCATTGTGCACTGTATTTCTTACAACGGTTTGAATTAAAGAAACCATTGTGTAGAGTCCCAAACAACAATGGATTAATTATACATGAATGTTGTGTGTTTTCCTTTCAGACAAGTGTGTATTGAATTAAAACTATTGTGTAGCATCCTAAAATAACAATGGAAAAATTCTATAATAATGTTGTGTGATTTCCTTTCAGACATTTGTGCATTCAATTAAAACTATTGTGTGATTTCCTTTCAGACAAGTGTGTATTCAATTGAAACTATTGTGTGATTTCCTTTCAGACAAGTGTGTGTTCAATTAAAACCATTGTGTAGCATCCTAAACAACAATGGAAAAATTCTATAATGATGTTGTGTGATTCACTTTTAGACAAGTGTGTATTGAGACAAAACTATTGTGTGATTTCCTTTCAGACATGTGTGCATTCAATTAAAACTATTGTATAGAATTCCAAACAACAACAGTTTCTAAATGGATTGTTGTTGTTTCTGGCTATCAGACAACGGCTTCTAGAGATGAAGTCGTTGTCCCTCGCTCTAAAACACAACAGTTTTCGAACCGTTGTCTGAGGCGTGTAACAGACGACACTCCGATAGACAACGGGGATGTCCGATAGACAACGGAGTTTGTCAATATCAGATCCGTTGTCTGAATCAAAATTCCTTGTAGTAACCCCATTTCCTACCAATTTATGGCCATTTCCTACCAATCGCGTCGTAGGAAATGACAATTTTTGTTGTAGTGTTCCTTGCCTGCTGATAGCACTACCAAAACTTTCCAAACAAGAATAAGTGCATCTAACCCTCTCCCATATACGAAGATTACGATTGAGTTTCTTAGGGTCAAGCGCGACTGACTACAGGTAATTCTATCTTCCAACCCATGTATTTTGTCAATATGTTCTTGTGTTTACTTTTTTGTATTTGATGTGATCCTTGCTTTAAATTTTGATAAATCTAGGAATTTACATTTGTGAAAAAAGAAAATGCTCACTCACTATGCAAAAAATTTGTTCTCGTGTTTACCTTTTTTTAGTTTAATGATTAATACAATCTAATTTTAGTTGAAAGTATGACAGCTGAAAATATGGAAATGGGCCTAGGATTTGGATATATGAAGTTTATTGTGGGAAGTAGGGAATTAGACATTGATGATACTGCCATACTTTTTGCCTCTATGTGTAGCATTTAACCTCCAAAAGACTGCAATTAGAGTATGTGGGATTGCAGTACTAGGACAGACCTGCAATATCTGTCTTTGGGGTTAGTATGCTCAACACTGGAAAAATTCTCAAAGAATTTTTTTATGTTTGTAGGAGATGCTTTTTGGTTTTTTTTTATTATCACTTGCTATTTAAGTGGACTTCTTGGTTTTCTTATTATCAGTATTATTTTACTAGCTGATTTCCAGATCTTCACACAAGGAAACTGTTGTGTCTAATGTAATCGATAATGATACAAATCTGTACACTTTTTTGGGAAAATGACCAGAATAACACAAAAAATAAGGATCAATGCCTAAACTAGGACAGTAGGACTTTTCAGGGAATATTAGCCCTTTTCAGCACATTGTAGATGCATTTTTAATATTACTTCTATTACTTTAAATATCTGAAGTGTTGATCCGGTCCAGCCGCAATCAGTGAGATCCTTTTTTTGCGTTGGCACTTTGGGGAACAGGTGTTTTGGAATTTCAAACTTTTGGGAGTGCTGAAGACAACTCAAAGACTTACTTGAACACACATATACATGTGTGGGTTTGTGATTATGTGGTATGTGAATCTTGAATATATAGAAAGAGCAACAACCAAGCAAACGACGCCAAAGGGACAATGATGTCATACCTCGATGGTGGTTTGCTTGCTAAATTGGGTATCACAATTTTTATCTTTTCAGGAACAAGGAAAACATAAAAGTAGTGTTATTGTTAGAATTTTTCAGTTTAGCAATAGAATTGCTAAAGAAAGAGGCGAGCTTTTTGCTATTTGTGACTAGGGGGTATATATTAATCTTTATTGGTTTGACTGACACAACATGCATGTTCATTTTATGTTGTACAAAGTTTAGACGACAGGTTGAGCTTCAAATGAGACAATTTTGGTGTGAAAGCATTTTAACTGTTCTATTAACAAATGTGTCAACTACAACTTCTTATATCAGTTTCTTTGACTTGTGTATCTTGTTTGTGCACGGCTCTTTTTGTTTTATACTGTCAACTGAATGGTAGTGCATTTGTTCACGTCCTCTGCAGTAACTTTGATTAGTGACTTGTTCATGTTAATATATATGTTTTCTATTTGAGCAGGGTTTCTTTTGTGTTCTATGGTTGTCGGGCATTGGGAGACTGGTTGCTGGATGCAGTAGATAATTGCTCTATGCACTTTGGGATACTGGTTGCTGAATGAAGTAGAAAATGCCATACACACTTGCTTTTTGTTTGCGAATCATTTGATCATCTGGATTACAAGAGTGATCTGGATCATTTGTTTGCTTTTTGTTTGTTAATGAATCATATCGAAAACCTGATAGAACAAATTATGTGTCAAGTATTGAGAGACGTTTGTACAAGAGGTGTTGAAACACTAATTAGATGTTAACATTTGAATTTGAAAAACAGTACATGCGTCTTGTAGTATTAAGATTTAAGTTAACATTTTATAGTTTATAAAATAAGCACTATCATGGTTACGGAATACCTATGAGATATCACTTCTGCAAATGATTAATCTAAAATTAGGGAAGGGGAAGAGCTTCTTGAAAATTCATGACATTTTTTAATATTTATTATCTTGTTATTCGTACTAGCTTATAACACTACAAGAAAACAAGGTTAAATTTGACCAAATAAATTTGATCACGGCTAAATTCGACCGTATTCAATCGAACAAATTCGTCCCGGATAAATTCGACCGTTTTCGATCGAAATAAAAACGGTCGAAATTAGACGGTCGAATTAAGCACTAAATTCGACCGTATTCGTATTCGGTCGACCGAATTTGACCCAACTAAATTCGACCGTTTTCGATCAAAATTATGCGGTCGAATTTAGCTACTAAATTTGACCGTTATTTTTGTTCGGTCGAATTTAGCACCCACCAAAAATGGGGGGAAAAGTCCCACCCATAATATTTTGGGACGTGCTAAATTTGACCGAATGTGATCGAATTTAGTAGGGAGAGAGAAATTTGTCGCCCAAAAAAAAATTCCAAATGTGGCTGAAATTCGATAGAATTTATAAATGTGATCGAATTCAGTCAAATATTTATTTTTTTTAGTTTATTGATTTTAAAATGATGTGTATTTGAATATCATTATCGAATTCTTTATAAGATCTTGTCTCCTGTTTTTAGCATGTGTAGTATATCTTTCCATTTTACCAAGATAGTGTGCATCCCACTACCAAAGGAATATTCTTGAGACATGTGTTTTTTAAACCTTTTTTTCCAGCACGCCTACTGTACATCACTTACTATGATTATTAGTCTTGCTGGTAGTCACGTTTTGTCTCACAGCTTTACCAGAAGTTATCAAGTCCTTCACATGCTTATACTACTGCCAACGGACTCTTCTTCTCCAGTCAAGATCCATCAGCTAAGGGAAGAATCTACCAACGGCTATATCATTCAAGAGTGCCTATAAATCTCAAGAGCTCTCGACTGGATCGACACACAACTGCAAGAGACATTTCAAGACATACAACTTCGACAGTCATAAACAGTCATATACATATTCTCTAAAAGAAGTTGTATTCATATTTTACATATTCTAAGTTTACTTGTGCCGGGTTGTGGCAACTTGTTAGGGATTGCAAGTTGTAAGCCAAGGTAGCCAGTGGGCTAAGTAGCAGGGATTGCTAGGTGACAAGTGTGTCAAGGGGAAGAGTTCTTCCGGGGGCTTCAATCTTGTAATCGGATTTTGTGTAAGCTTTATATTATTGTGATAATAATATAATCTCTGTGCTAGTTGGCATAGGGACTTGGATGTAGGCCATAGACGAGATAGGGGCCGAACCAAGTGAAAATTCCTGGTGTTGTTATTGTTTATCCTGTTATTTAATTTCTGCAATTAATATTCTGTTTGACAAAAGAGACAGTCTCATTCACAAAAGAGATAGTCTCATTTGCAAAAGAGACAGTCTCATTCTCAATTGAGACAGTCTCATTTACTAGTACAGTCCAACATATTGTGCTATTTAAAATTACATTTGGTATCAGAGCAGGTGCATTTAATCCTTGTTTAAGTGTTTATTTTTTGCAAGATCCATGGCACAATCAGGTTGGAATGATCGACGATCAATAAATGCTCCACCACTCTTGCTTGGAGCTGAAAACTACAATAACTGGAAGTTCTTAATGAAGATTTTCCTCCAGAGGGACACCTACGAATGGGATGCAGTTGAAAATGGCATCACCATTCCTATGAAATATGGCAAGCCCAAACCAGTAAAAAGCCTTACAGTTAATGAGGTGAATTCCCTGAATTATAATGCCCGAGCCATGAACTCCCTACTCAACGGACTTTGTGCTACTAAGCTTCGAAAAGTCTCAGCCTGCACATCAGCAAAACAGGTCTAGGATACCCTTGTAGTAAGTCATGAAGGCACCTCAAAAGTTCGTGAAATCAAGCTCGATCTCCTTATGAGTGACTACGAAAGTCTTAAACTAGAGAAGGATGAAAGCATAAAAGAAGCACAGGGCAGGTTTCTTACCCTCATGAACTCTATATCTCTTCTGGAAAGAAATATACCCCAGGCAGAGATCAATAGAAAGATTCTTCGGTCGTTGCCAAAAAGGTTCGCTCCTAAGGTAACAACTCTTCAGGACTCCTCTCTAATCTCAAATATGGAGACTCTTACTCTCTTCAGTGAACTAGAGGAGTTTGAGAATCAACTTAAAACGTATGATGATGAAGAAACAACTCATAGGAAAAAGACTTTGGCTTTAACAATCAACACAGATTCCAGTGAGGATTCAGATGAGGAGATTGCCCTTCTAACAAAGAAATTTCAGAAGTTTCTAGCCAAGAAGAAAGCCTCTAGTCGACCTACTCAAAGGCCCTTTGGTTTTAAAAAGGAATCCAGAAACAATTCTAATGATGAAGCTTGTTTCGAATGTGGCAAGAAAGGCCATATCAAAAGAAACTGTTATCAACTTCAGGCTAAAATGAAGGCCTCTGGATCAAGGGATCAAGACAAGGAAAAGAAAAAGAGCAAAGCATTTCTAACATGGAGCGACGATGAATCTGATATCGAGATTGACCCCGATGATGAAATTGCTCAAATGTGCTTTGCTGGAATAGAGGAAAACTCTAGTGAAGACGAGGAGGTATCTTCTACACCTCTAAATTCATGTACTTCTAAAGATTTACTAACCCTTCAGGTACAAATCAAAAGGCTGCAAAACAAAAATGCTTATTTAAAGCAAGCCTTAAATGAAGTTTTAAGTGAAATAGATGAGTCTTCGAAAGAAGAATCCCTGGATAGGAAAAACTCTGAAAGAATGGATGAGCTCTTTAAAGAAAATGCTCATTTGAAAAATGAGATTGATATGAAAAATTCAGAGTTAGCCACACAAAAGATGGAAGCAGAACTGAAAATCTCCGAGTTGCAGAAAAAGATTGATCTACTGAAGAAAGATATGGCTAAGTTTGTTCACGGCGAAGGCACATTAGACATAATGTTGGCAAGCCAAAAACTTTCCTTGAGTAAAGGAGGGCTTGGCTTCAAATCAGCAAAGAAAAATGTGTTCCACAAGTCTAAAAAGCGAACAACCATGAAGTACAAAATGCCATACGAAAGGTGTATAGATTGTGGAAGAAGGGGACACCTTTCAGCAAAATCTAAATTCTGTGATACTCAGAGCCCAACATCTATATCACATAAATTGTCTAAATCTGTTAATATTGTTCAAATATGGATTAAGAAAGCAGAGAGACATTTATATAATATTGTGGATACTAACAAAGCAGGACCCAAGTTAAAATGGGTACCTAAGACATGAATACATATATGTTTTGCAGGTCTGCTTAGCAGCTCATATCCCAAGAAATAAATGGATCATAGACAGCGGCTGTTCTCGTCATATGACAGGAGATAAATCAAAGTTTCTGTCTCTAGTGGCTACAGATGGAGGTTTGGTTACCTTGGGTGACTCTAATACTGTCAAAATCATAGGTAAAGGCACCATAGGTAATACAAGGTTCTCTATCGATGATGTACGGTTAGTTAAGGGTCTAAAATATAATCTTATCAGTGTTAGTCAACTAACAGATGCAGGTCACAGCGTCAACTTTGACAAAGAGATGTGTTTTATTAGTACTAACTCTAACAAAGTTCCCTTAGTAGCCAAACGAAAAGGAAACATTTTTGTGTTAGATTTTGATGAACAGCAGGAGGAAATATGTCTGGAAACTGTTCAAGAGCAACAGTACCTGTGGCACAGGAGGCTAGGGCATGTCCATATGGATCTCTTAAAGAAATTTTCCTCCCAAGGACTCGTTAGAGGTCTTCCTAAGCTTAATTTTAAAAAGTCAGAACCCTGCTCAGCATGCCAGCTAGGAAAGCAAGTCAAGACTTCTTTTAAAGCCAAAAATCAAGTGTCCTCAACTGATCCTCTACAATTACTGCACCTTGATTTATTTGGGCCCGAAAGGTATGTTAGCCATGGTGGTAAGAAATATGCTTTTGTTATAGTTGATGATTTCTCCAGATTTACTTGGGTACTATTCTTAAGTTCTAAAGATGAAGCTTTTATCGAATTTCAAGATTTGATTGCTAACCTTGAAACTAAGTATTCCAAGAAATTAAGAACCATTAGAAGCGATCATGGTGGTGAGTTTGAAAAAGATTTTGTCACCTACTGCAAGTCAAGGGGCATCACACATGAATTTTCTGCTCCTCGCACTCCACAACAGAACGGAGTAGTGGAACGCAAGAATAGAACTCTACAAGAAACTGCCCGTACTTTGCTTCATGAAAGTAAGTTGCCTCGAAAATTCTGGGCAGAAGCGGTAAATACCTCTTGCTATGTTCTTAACAGAGTTTTAATTCGTCCTATCTTACTAAAAACTCCTTATGAACTGCTTAAGAATAAAACTCCTAACATCAGTTATTTTCGAGTTTTTGGTTTTAAATGTTTTATTCTAGATTCCCAGCCAAATCGTGGCAAATTTGATCCTCGTGCAACTGAAGGAATATTTTTGGGATACTCCAATACTAGTAAAGCGTATCGTGTTTACAACCCTGATAAGGCTAAAGTAGAAGAATCCATTAATGTTTCTTTCAATGAGTCTTATCTTGATCTAGCCAGAGACGAGGAAGCATATGCTAATGATCCTTCCCAGCTTCAAAAGGGTCAGTCTCATTCCGGAAAGGGTCAGTCTCATTCTGGAAAGGGTCAGTCTCATTCAGAAATGAGACTGTCTCATTTGGAACAGGAACTGTCTCATTCGCAGAAAGAACAAGAAACACCACAGCAGACTTCCACCTCTCACCAATTAACTCCTGGATCATCTACAACTGCCAGTGCTGCTTCAAGCAACCCTCCATTGTAAGAACCCAGATTTTGGGTGGAATTAAAACTTTTATGTATTTAATGATGTAAGAATGAATAGTGGTTATGACTGCGATGTAACGAAGATCTATTAAATAAATGGAACGGATTTGAATTCAATTACTTATATGTCATGCAGAATACTTTTGGTTGACGGCATAGATAAGAATGATCTATCTCCTAAGAATATAAGTATATTACTTCAAGTAAGATTACTCTTATGTCATCCAAATCAATACCTATTATAAGTCCAGCGGTTCCGTAAAAAGGTTAAGAAGCACTCGAGAGTGAACCAGGTTCATTTTCCTAATTATAGGAATTAAATAAAAATAAGTGATGAATAGTGATTTTGGTGGAATTTGGAATATTATTATAATAATGATATACCCGGTATTCGGAACGGATTTCTGAGTTCGTATTAGTGATCCAGGAGGAAAATAAGTGTATGTAAAAGCTGTCGGATTCAGAAAAAGAGCACTTTTATTTTCTCCGAGAGTTCCCTGGACACTGATAGCCTTAAGTAATTAACGAATGGATTAAAGGAGTATAAAATGGAAAGTTAGAATGAAAGATGGAGAATGAAAGTATTAATATTAAAGAGGATTCCCGGTAAACCCTAATTAGAAATCCGTGAAATATTCTCACGAACGATCAATCGAATCGAGCAATAACCGGACAAAAGAGCAAGCATAGACTAAGATGCATGCATGTGCTATGTATAAAATATCTACTAACCAAACTAGAATCAAGGAACTAGAACCATTAGAGATCAACTAGTACTTAGAAAATCAAATCACTTGGTTAAGCCTTAAACCATCCAATCTTCAACACTTGTCCTACAAAAATCATCATCCATTACATCACACTCCACTAACCCCACTTGGATGAGATATTATCTAGCAAATGTCACTTTATGCATTATTCCAAATCAACCAACACAAAAGAACATAAAACTCTCCCTTGAAGCTCCATTCGGCCTTCTTGGAAATTCCAAACTCAAAATCCAACTTCCAACCATTTGTTGATCTTGAAACTTTTATGGTGAGACTTAAATTTCATATAAATGATCTCCTCAAAATCCTAGCTTCAATCTCTTCTTTTTCCATTTTCAAAAAAATGATTTAAGAGGAGGGTGAATAGTGTTTTCATGAACTAATCTTGTTTTTCCTTGATTTCTTTGGTTGATTTAGCAAGCTTAAGCACTTCTAAGGATCATACCAAGCATAGTGAGGCTAGATCATACTCCAAGGAAGGTATAACAACTTTAAACCCTAGGCTTTACCTTGAGATTTTGCATGCTCTTGATGGGTTTTAGTATAAGATGTGATATTAGCATGATTATAAGCATGTATATGATGTAGTTTTGATAAATGTTAAAAATAGTTTAGATGAACGGAAAGGCATTGCTTGGCCTCAGTTCATGTATATAAGCCATGTATATGTTGTTTGGGTTGGATGCTATGTGTAAGGGAAGATTCGAAATTGATAGATATTCGATTTACAGCCGTTATAATGCCCGATTTTACAATACCATGTTTTGTATGCCATTTTCCATGTTGAACCCCTACTGTCCAGAGACCTTATCTGCCATGATAGGATAGGTAATGCTCTAAGCTTCGTTTTGATATAAAGATCACGTGAAACGGACTTACGGTTTAGGATTTATGACTAAATTACTAAAAGTAGTTCGAATCCGTAAACAAAAGTTCGTAACTGAAATTGAACCCTCGTAAGCTAAGTAACGTCATGACGAATCTTGATAAATAAATACTAGGGGTAAGAAGGAAGGTGTGGAAGAAAACCGTATGTCAAAAAGAGCATTTTTCGATTTATTAAAAATGTTCGAGTCAAGGTTAAACGCGAACGAACCCCTAAAAGACGCCTCTTTTATAACTTTGGTGAAACACTTAGAAAACGGGCGATAAAACTCGGAGTAAAATATTGGTTCGTAACGATCGACCTTAGAACTCATATGACTTAAGTGTGTCCCAAGTATAAGTGCAGTGACATGTCGTGTTAACGAACGAATGTCGGGTCGGATCAGTGATAATAAGTAATCCACTAAAAGGGGTATAACGAGATAACTCAAGAACGTGTTTCGATTTAAGTATAACTTAACTTTTATATGTTAAGTGATTAATCCCAAATGCCTTGGCTATTTATAGATCACCAGGCTGAACCGGGACCCGCTACCACTACCCCTTACCGTACTCGACTACCAGGCAAGTTTCAATTCCCTTCTTTTAGGCTGTTGTTGTGAGTGAATAAATATATATATATATGATTGCTGATATACATATGCCATTGCATGCATGCCTACTTTCAAGTTGAATTGATATACTTGTTCCCTGAATGTTATTGTTGGCTTATAAGCTAGATAGTTATACATCAGTTATAAGCCGGCTAATATAAGACCCTCATAGAAGGGCGTATACATCTTTATTCATCAAATATAGACCGGGAGTCAATATTTCTTGATATATCGAGATTACCTCGGGAGAAAATATTTAAGTAAATATTTTCTATTATTTGGGCGACGAATATTATTTGAATATTCGTTCGAGACTAATTATTTTAACGATCCTTACTTCAAATAATTATTTGAATACTATTCAACGAATAATACTTCTCAATATTCATTCAGAGTCGAATTGATTATCGACTATTATTTCGAATATTCTTCTAAAGATGAGACCGTTAGATGAATATCATTTGGATATTCTTTTAGATTATTATTTTATTAAATAAATATTACTTTCGAATATTCATTTAAGATATTAAATACTTGATGAATATTATTTTAATATTCATCTAAAGCTTGATTTAATTATCGAATATTATTTCGAATATTCCTTAAGGCTTGGATTACTAAATGAATATTACTTGATATTCATTTAGGATATTATTCATTAAATGAATATTACTTTTGAATATTCATTTAAATTCCTAATTAATCATGAATATTACCTTAAATATTCTTTTCAGGTCTTATTAATTAATGAATATTGTTTTGAATATTCATTTAAATATTTATTTATTCAATAAATATTCTCCTGATATTTCTTCAGGGATTATTTTGAGAAATACTCTGATTAAAAATATTCTTTCATATTCCCAAATATTCTTTCAATATTTTAACTCAATAAATATTCTCTGAATATTTATTCCATACTTAGAATAATCTCGATAAGGTTAATCTTCTTCGATTATTACAGAAAATATTTCGAAGTCATATTATTATTAATTTTATATCAAGAAAGGTTCCCAGACATCATTCATCTTTGAGTCTATCTTCTTAATAATAAGGGAACCTTACTTGGAAAAATGTTATTTATCTTGTCGACTTCCCGGTCATAAAGTATTCCCTTCACCCGCAACTCGGGTGCTGTTGACTTATTAAGTCGTTGTTTACCTTCTCATCTTTCGAGGGGTAAGATTACTGGAACAAGTTGATATCCGTTACCAAGTGATAGCTTGGGAGTTATTGGTAAATTTTCCTTTCCAACTAGATACGACTACTTTGTGGAGTCTTATCAACAAGTATTATACTTGGGGAAAGGGGGACGAACGTTATATTCAGAATCATGAATTCTATTTGAACTAGGAGTCGTGTAAGAGGCCGAGTAGCGCCGGTCCATCCCCTTGGCCCAACCGTTGGCCGGGGAGAGCTAGCATGGCGGTATACAAGTAAAGCCGTCAGTTCTTCCTTCTACCGGTAGTAAATCTAAATTGAGCTGTACGATCTCGACTGATCATCAAGATTGGAACAGCGGGCGCGGTGAATACTCCATCATTGGTTCATCATCCAAATTCATTTATTTCCTGCAACATGATTACTGTTGGCAGAGTTGGAAAAGAGTCATAACTGGAATTGCAACCCTTTCTTGCAAGTTCCTCTTCTTATTAACGATAATAATATCTCGCTTACTTTGATGTAGCAGATATTTCTTCAAACAAATACTTTAAGTTACCTTGTAACTTCATCGTTCATGTTATACTGGCATCATTTCCGTAAATGCATGGCATATGGTTTAAAAGATAGCTTTGAACTGTTTTAAATTATCGTTCAGTTATATATTTGTTGGTGGGCTTTCGCTCACCCTTGCTTTGTTTATATTATGTCACAACAACAGCTAGGACAGATGGCTCGCGTCAGGCGCACTCGGCGCAAGCAGGTTACCCGACCCACCGGACTACCCGCTGAGATGCTAGCCGCCATTGCTGAGGTAGCATAGTTAGACAGCTTTTGTTTCCTGTTTAACTATATGTATAATTAATGTAAACAACGGCAAAACTTTTAAACCTATGATGTTATCCTTTTGGGATTGTAATAACTTTTATTCGTAACCCTTTAATGTAAGACTTATTTCAATTTCATCTCTGGGACTATAACTGTTGTGTGTGTGAGTGGTAATTATTGTGGGGTCACAGCATGTGATTTATTTATTGTGGACTCAAGTCAAGTATTATGAATGGATGAAAGACCGTAACCACCAGATCTCTGACCCCGGATCTGGGGGTGTTACATCCATCATCTGAACCTACAAGTAAATCTTCTCAAGATCATCCTTCCTCTACATCTAATCCAAATCCAGTTCCCTGTCAATTGAATGACTCAAGTGTAGAAGAAATGAGCTCCATTCCTCTTCCCAAATCTGTCAGAACTGTGCAAAATCATCCTCAAGATAATCTTCTCTCAGATTTAAATCAAGGGATTACCACTCGTAGCAAGGTTCGAAACTTTTGTGCATTTTATGCATTTGTAGCTGAATTCGAGCCTAAAAATGCTAAGGAGGCTGTCGAGAATGAGCAATGGTCAGTAGCCATGCAAGAAGAACTTAATCAGTTCGAACGGTGTGATGTCTGGGAGCTTGTACCTCCTCCTGAAAATGTCACAATCATTGGAACTCGTTGGGTCTTCAAAAATAAGAAGGATGAAGATGGAAATATCATTCGAAATAAAGCTTGCCTCGTGGCTCAAGGTTATAATCAACAAGAAGGCATCGACTACGACGAAACTTACGCTCCAGTAGCTCGATTGGAAGCCATACGCATACTGATGGCATTTGCAGTCTACAAGAACTTTAAATTGTATCAAATGGACGTCAAAAGCGCCTTCTTAAATGGTTATCTTCAAGAGGAAGTATTCGTAAAGCAACCCCCAGGTTTCATACATGAAAAATATCCGGATTATGTTTACAAACTCAAGAAATCTGTCTACGGCCTTCGACAATCTCCCAGATGTTGGTATGATCGACTAAGTACCTTCCTTGTCGATTCTGGCTTCATTAGGGGTACACTCGATCCTACTCTTTTTATTTTTCATAAACGTAATGATTTCTTGATAATACAAGTATATGTCGATGATATTGTGTTCGGAGCCTCAGATGAAACTTTATGCAAATGGTTCTCTGATTGTATGCATAAAGAATTTGACATGAGTCTTATGGGTGAATTACAATATTTTCTTGGCTTGCAAATTAACCAATCTAATGCAGGTATTTTTATTCATCAAAGTAAGTATATTAAAGACTTACTTAAAAGGTTTGATTTGGAAAATGTCACTCCAAAATCTACTCCCATGAGTGTTACCACTAAACTCACTAAGGATGAAAAAGGTAAGTCAGTGGATGTCACTAAATATAGAGGCATGATTGGTTCCTTGTTATATCTCACAGCCTCTCGCCCCGATATCATGTTTAGTGTATGTTTGTGTGCCCGTTTTCAAGCAATGCCGAAATGAATCTCATTTAAATGCCGTAAAACGAATATTTTAATATTTAAAGGGAACTGACGACTTGGGACTATTCTATCCCAGTTCCCCGTCTTTTAATTTAATTGGTTTTTCATATGCCGATTATGCAGGATCTCAGGTTGATCGTAAAAGTACGAACGGAGCTTGGGAATTTCTAGGAGATTGCCTAGTGGCTTGGCACAGTAAGAAACAAACTTCAGTGGCAATGTCAACTGCTGAAGGGGAATATATCGCCGCCGGGAGTTGTTGCGCACAAATTTTGTGGATGCAGCAAACCGTAAAGGATTTTGGTATAAAATTCTCACACACTCCTATTTACTGTGATAATACATCGGCTATTAATATTTCCAAAAATCCAGTCTTGCATTCTCGCACCAAACATATCGATGTTCGTCATCATTTTATTCGGGATCATGTTTCAAAAGGTAACATTGAACTTATTTTTATTCCCACTGAAAATCAGAAGGCTGATATTTTTACTAAACCTCTATCAGAAGACAGATTTTGTATGCTACGTAGGGAGCTTGGTATGTGCTCATTCTAATTAAATCACTTCATGTTTTGAGTTTATTTATGTTCCTTCTTAATTTATACGACTGTGATTTAATTGTTATTATTAAAGTGTCAGTTAAGCAATATTGGTTGCATGCGCGACATCTCGATAAACTAAATGATTTCTTTGTCCAGGTACAAAATTCTAGTTTATTCGATAAATTAATTAGCTTTCTATACTCAATCGTGCATTGATACTTGTCTCTTGACTCATTATCACTTGATACCGTGTATCAATGTATTTGACTGTCTGCATGCCTGACACATGTTTTTAGGGGCACGATCCTTCACTTCCCTCCCACTTTCTTTCTCCTTTCTATTTCTCTATTCTATTTTTTTTCTCTTGCCTCCTCGATTTTCTCTCCTTTCTCTCTCTATCCATTCTCTCCATCCTTTCTCTTTCTTCAATGGCGAAATCCAAACCCACAAACAAACGATCGACCAAGAACTCTTTGAAGGCTGAATCCTCCAAGAAACAAAAAACCGCTCCTACAAATGAAAAACAATCTGGTTCAGAACTTTCTATCCCTGAACCAAGCTTGAAAACCCCTGGTCCTTCGCCTTTCAGTGGTTCTAAATCAAGAGACTCACCCATTTTGAAAGAACGCGTTGTTGATTTAGATTTACTCAATCGAGTTGGCATCTCTGACCTTTTTGATTCGGTTCAGTGTTCTTCACTCCTATCTCCTTCAATCGAGTTTTATCCATCTTTGGTCAAGGAATTCTATTCCAATCTTACCTTGGTGCAAAGTGATATGCTCTATTCCAAAGTAAAGGACATCCCGATCGTGCTCACTACAGATTGGTTGGGTTCAATATTGGGTATCGGTGCTACTGGACTCTGCCCGTTTACATCACATCAACCTTTCACGGATTTTGAAGATCTCGACTACGATGAACAACTACGTACGATTTCAGGCTCTGTGGCAGTTCAGTCATCCTCTAAACTGTCGGTATCCATTCTCTCTCCCACTTGTCTTTTGCTATTCCGTCTTTTTCATACAAATTTGTTGCCACGCAAGAGTGGGCGTGACAGAGTGACATTTCAAGACTCTATTTTATTGTCACTTTTCGTTAAAAAGACTCCTTTTAATGTTGCCTTGTTGTTGATCCGTAACATGCATCACTGTGCTTCTCATGAATCTATGTATCTTCCCTATCCCGGTCTCTTAACTAAAGTTTTCAACTCCTTTAAATTAATTTCTGACTCTGATGATGTTGAATACTTGTCTGACATGTTTGATTCTCGTATCTTATCTCTGAATCATATTTTGATTAATGAGGTTAATAAACTTGTCTTTGAGTCATCCCCTTCTGAGACCTCAAGCCCCGAGTCCCCTGTTGATCGACCTTCTTTTGATGAAACTCAGTCCACCTCTCTAGCTTGCCTTTCGACTCAGGTTGAGGCCAATACCAAATCCATTGAATCCCTTCACTCCAAGATGCTTTCCTTTGAGATTTCAATTGCCTCTCTGTCTAAATCAGTTGAACTCATGCATTCCAAATTGGATATATTAAATATTAATGATGCCAGCATTGCGAGAAGAATGGATTTTGAGTTTGGTACTTTACATGAGGGTATGACTGCAACTGCTAAGGCTTGGGAGCGGGAATTCGTCAAACTGTTCTATCAACTGGGCTCTGAAACTCAGTTTTTGTCCAAGCAAATATCCTCTATTCCTGGAAGGAGTATAAAGAAATGGCATGAGAAGAAGCACTGGATGGGCGATTACACTCTTCCTGAGATCACCAAGCAACTCCCTCTCCCAGCTATCCCTCCTCCAGCAGCGTTTGGCCTTTCCAGGACAGAATACATGGATCGGTTGTTCCAGTGGATGTCAGCTCGGGATGGTAAAGATCCCTCTCCTGGTTTCTTTGGGAAAAACTTCTCTGTCTATGGAGAACCTTCAAGGTTTGCACCTCAAGCTGCTGGCAAAGCTCCAGTGGATATTCCTGACGATGAGTGATTTTTTCTTTTTATGTTGCTGAAAGGGGGAGAAGAAGCTATGTTCCTTTGGTGTTTAATTATTATCTCTTAATTCTTGTACTTAATGGATGTTTTTATGGATGTTTTCTGAACCCTGTCCCGTTAGTTTGAAATGTTTTAAACTTATTGATCTCCATTGAATATCAGTTTGGTTTGATCTTTGCTATTTATCTGAGAATGCATGATATTGCAATTTCTATTTATTATTCATCAGATATATACTAATGACCCTACAAGTGTTTTTGACAGGGGGAGACAGTTAAGAATTGATAATAATTCAAATTGTTTTCATCATCATAAAAAGGGGGAGATTGTTAGTTTATTGATTTTAAGATGATGTGTATTTGAATATCATTATCGAATTCTTTATAAGATCTTGTCTCCTGTTTTTAGCATGTGTAGTATACCTTTCCATTTTACCAAGATAGTGTGCATCCCACTACCAAAGGAATATTCTTGAGACATGTGTTTTTTAAACCTTTTTTTCCAGCACGCCTACTGTACATCACTTACTATGATTATTAGTCTTGCTGGTAGTCACGTTTTGTCTCACATCTTTACCAGAAGTTATCAAGTCCTTCACATGCTTATACTACTGCCAACGGACTCTTCTTCTCCAGTCAAGATCCATCAGCTAAGGGAAGAATCTACCAACGGCTATATCATTCAAGAGTGCCTATAAATCTCAAGAGCTCTCGACTGGATCGACACACAACTGCAAGAGACATTTCAAGACATACAACTTCGACAGTCATACACAGTCATATACATATTCTCTAAAAGAAGTTGTATTCATATTCTACATATTCTAAGTTTACTTGTGCCGGGTTGTGGCAACTAGTTAGGGATTGCAAGTTGTAAGCCAAGGTAGCCAGTGGGCTAAGTAGCAGGGAATGCTAGGTGACAAGTGTGTCAAGGGGAAGAGTTCTTCCGGGGGCTTCAATCTTGTAATCGGATTTTGTGTAAGCTTTATATTATTGTGATAGTAATATAATCTCTGTGCTAGTTGGCATAGGGACTTGGATGTAGGCCATAGACGAGATAGGGGCCGAACCAAGTGAAAATTCCTGGTGTTGTTATTGTTTATCCTGTTATTTAATTTCTGCAGTTAATATTCTAGTTTGACAAAAGAGACAGTCTCATTCACAAAAGAGACAGTCTCATTTGCAAAAGAGACAATCTCATTCTCAATTGAGACAGTCTCATTTACTAGTACAGTCCAATATATTGTGCTATTTAAAATTACAATTTTGACCAAAAACGGTCGAATTTACCCGGATTAAATTTGACCAAATTCGATCGAATTTAATAAATGTGACCAAATTCGGTTGAATTTATTATTTTCAGAAATTGAAAAAATATTATTAAATATTTAAATGTTTGTACATATCATGAAAAAATATATATAAATATATGGATAACATTAATCATATGTATAAATTTAGTTTGTGTGCAAAAACTATTCATACGATAGGAGAAACTTGAATTTTTATTTAATAGATTGTCTAAATAAATTAAATAAGTATCTAATTAGTTCGAAAAAATACAAAATAATTATGAATGTATTGGAAAGACATATTGTATATAAAGTAAATTTTTTTAAAAAAAAATAAAGATCAAATTCGACCAAATTTCATCGAATGTAATAAAGGTGACCAAATTCAGTTTAATTTATTATTTTCATAAATTGAAAAAATATTATTAAATATTCAAATATTTGTACACATTATGAAAAAATATTTATAAATATAAGGATGACATAATCACATGTACAAATTTAGTTTGTACAAAAAAAAATTATATGATAAGAGAATGTTGAATTTTTACTCATTATATACATTCAAAATTTTTTAAAAAATATCAAATTTGTTGTAAAAATACAAAAAAAATATGAGAGTATTCGGATGACATATTACATTCTATAAAAAAAATTAGAAAATAATAATATGGAGAAAAAAAATTTAATGGTCAACTGGTACTTTAACTAGAACCCTTAAACAGGGTTTCGTTAGGGTTTAGTGTTTCGATTTTTTTAAAAATATTTCTCGATAAACCAACCATACGGCGGTCAAGATCCATCCTGTTTAATGTTATTGCCAAAATTTCAGAAAAAAATAAATTAATTTGGTTTGGTAATTTAACGGTTAACTAGTACTTTGACTAGAACCCCTAAACAGGGTTTCGTTAGGGTTTAGTGTTTCAATTTTTTTAAAAATATTTTTCGATGACCCAACTGTACGGAGGTCAAGATCCATCCTTTTTAATGTTATTGCCAAAATTTCAGAAAAAAATAAATTAATTTGGTTTTGTAATTTAACGGTCACCTAGTACTTTGACTAAAAACCCTAAACAAGGTTTCGTTAGGGTTTAGTGTTTCTATTTTTTTAAAAATATTTCTCGACGACCCAACTGTATGGAGGTCAAGATCCATCCTTTTTAATGTTATTGCTAAAATTTCAGAAAAAATAAATTAATTTAGTTTGGTAATTTAACGATCAACTAGTACTTTGACTAGAACCCCTAAACAAGATTTTGCCAAGGTTTAGTGGTTTGATTTTTTTAAAAATATTTCCTGATGACCCAACCATACGAAGGTCAAGATCCATCCTTTTTAATGTTATTGTAAAAATTTCAGAAAAAAATAAATTAATTTGGTTTGGTAATTTATTGGTCAACTAGTACTTTGACTATAACCCTTAAATAGGATTTTGTCAGGGTTTAGTATTTCGATTTTATTAAAAATATTTCTGGATGACCCAGCCATACGGAGGTCAAGATCCATCCTTTTTAATGTTTTTACCAAAATTTCAGAAAAAAAAAATAAATTAATTTGGTTTTGTAATTTAACGGTCAACTAGTACATTGACTAGCCAGAACCCCTAAATAAGGTTTCGTCAGAGTTTAGTATTTCGATTTGTTTAAAAATGTTTCTCGATGACCCAACCATACGGAGGTCAAGATCTATCCCTTTTAATGTTATTGCCAAAATTTTAGGAAAAAATAAATTAATTTGGTTTGGTAATTTAACGGTCAACTAGTACTTTGACTAGAACCACTAAACAGGGTTTCGTCTGTGTTTAGTGTTTCAATTTTTTTAAAAATATTTCTTGACGACCCAACCGTACGGAGGTCAAGATCCATCCTTTTTAATGTTATGCCAAAATTTCAGAAAAAAATAAATTAATTTGGTTTGGTAATTTAACGTTCAACTAGTACTTTGACTAAAAACCCTAAACACGGTTACGTTACGGTTTAGTGTTTCAATTTTTTAAAAAATATTTCTCGATGACCCAACCATACGGAGGCCAAGATCTGTTAGGTCCCAAAGTATCGTAGAAGGGGGGGTTGAATACGATACTACCAAAAAATATAATTCCGAGAATATATCTTTATTGATAATAAACTCGAAGAGGTGTTACAACTTCTAATCCAATGGATTAGCTTCAAAACCTGAACACTCCTAAGGATAGTTTAGGCAAGAGGACCTTCTACCCGACACTTCCTGAAAGCGGGCTAAGCCGACTTTCTTACTAGATGGACTGTCTAGCAGCTTACACTCCTAAGGATAGTTTAGGCACGAGGACCTTCTACCCGACACTTCTGAAAGCGGGCTAAGCCGGCTTTCCTACTAGATGGACTGTCTAGCAGCTTACACAGAGAAGATATAAGAGAGAGAAGAGAGAGTTGTGTGTTGAGGTTTGTTTTGAAATGAAATACAATAGGTCTATTTATAGATTATAGAAAGTCACTATTTGACACTATTCCAATAACCCCCAAATAGTAACTGAGCACTATTCCAACAACTCCCAAATAGTAACCGGACACTGTTACACCAACCCCAAATAGTAACCGTGCATAGTAACTTTGCATAGTAATTGCGCACAGTAATACTATTTTTGTATCTCTTGTGCTTCTTTCTTCTGTTTTATTCTGCTGTTTTAATTCATCTCTGAAAATAATTCAAGTACTAGATTAATTTAATTATTTGTTATAAATAATTAATTAATCTGTTACTTATTTAATTTTCAGAGAGTAAATTAATTTTTGACAATACGTTGAAATATTATGTCTGTCCTTGATCGTCAATAGGCTTTGGCAATTCTTTCTGTAAATTAATGTGTTGATCCTTCTCGTATGTGTTGACACTTAGTGCGCTGGTCTGGTTCACAGTGACTAGCACTGATCTTGATCTTCACACCTTCGTTACATTCCAATTGATTAGCCTGTAGCAGTATCTTCAAATTTTGCAAATAGATGGAACCTTTTTTGGCTCTTCAACTGAATCATCTGTACATCTTATTCTATCACTGAGGTTTGAACATGTTAATGAACTTCTTCTCAGCGACTTGATCTTTGTTGGTGCCTGTTCTTCAAATTTCACGATCCCTATATAGATTTAATATTATTTATCTTTTATCCTAGTTGAGTTATATATATCCTCTATTATATATTACATTACATTATGCTTTACAATCTCCCCCTATTTGATTGTTAGGGTTTGACAAGCAAATCCCTAGAGGATAACTCATCTGATACAAAAAAAATAAAATACAAAGATAAATAATATTAAAGCGCATTCTGGATCATATATATACATTTTCCAGATTTCTAAAATTAACCAAGTTTAAGACAATTGTTCCTTTAGACTGAACATATCTTCAAGTTTGCCTTTGCTTTCTTTCCACATAGCACTAATACTTCCATTAGATTTTCCTTTCCCAAAATAAAGTTAATTCCGTGTCAACAACCTTTTCTTTGCCCTTACGCCTAGTAGATTTTTCTTGATCATCCAACTTCTCCCCCTCAGTTGGGTTATCCTCCAGAGTAGTAGGGTGTGGAGTTGGTAAATTAGACGAAGATGACTTTACCAAGGAGTTGACTGCATCATTAAACTGGGTTGCCATGGTATTCAATTGAACCTGGAATATATCATGTTGAATAAGTTGCAAATTTTTGATTTTTGCAATGGACTTATAGATATTTTGCAACTCTTTCTCCATTGTTAGAACGTCCGTGTAAGGAGTCTGTTGTATTCCTTTCTGGTTACAGGTGCATGTGATTGAGTAGGTTTCTCACTCGTACGTTCTGCAGGTGTTTCACTCAACATTCTATATTCACTCGATTTAGTGGTTTGGGTGACACATACATGTTATGTTCGTGTTTCCCTCAACTCTCCTCAAGAGCTTCCAGTGATATGTGTACCTGCAAATGAAATCATCCTAGCCCATTTTTCAGAGGTCACGGATGGTGCAATGAAAGTTTGTGAGCTTCCATCCTCGCGTGAAGCGAGTTGCCGACTATTGGGAAATAGTGGTAAATCTCGAAAGAGATCCAGAGATTTCCCCTCTGGGAGGTTAAACTTGAATCGATTACATGGCACAAAACCCAAGTTTCCCTCGTATGTCTATGAAGACACTTGGTTCATAAAAGAACCACCTACCGATTGATCTTTCCATAAAATGGAAGATTCACCAGCAGTTATTGAGGTAGGTAATTCCACCTCGGATGCCTGTGAAGGCATTTAATCTTTAGAAAGATCATCAACCACTCTTATGTTCCG
Organism: Saposhnikovia divaricata; assembly: GCA_036435485.1. NCBI lineage: Eukaryota > Viridiplantae > Streptophyta > Magnoliopsida > Apiales > Apiaceae > Saposhnikovia > Saposhnikovia divaricata. Next base: position 24,231,064 of record JAZHRN010000131.1, read on the forward strand.
TGAAATGGAACTCAAGATAGTTGCTCCCGTCAATTCAACCTCATTTACATTTTCACTCATTGGATAAGGAAGAATTGTTTCACTAACAGTTGCCGTTACCTCAGGTTCATTGGGTTTACTCCATTCAGAATGAGGTAAAGCGGCAGATGTAACTAACTCCTTATGTGGTGCTGCTGAGGCACTATCTCCCTCAAAAGTGTTGATGGATGGTCGTTTAAGTGACAATTGAGGTGTAGGAGTTTGTTGTGTTTTTGTTTGCATTTGTAGAATAGGCTCTTTGACCTGTGTTAGAGTCGGTGGGATTTTCTGCTCTTGATCGGGTAAGATGGCCATTAGGGGCTGTAAAAACTGTATATCCTGTGACACAACAGGGAATACAGAGGTTGGAATAGCAGAGACTGAAATATTACCCTGTCGTATACCTGCTCTCACTGGTCTTGGTAACAACGGAAGTGGGACAGTCTTTAGATATTCAGTTAGGACTGTAGGCACATCCGTATAGTTCTTTTTGCTTATGTAATTAATTACATTCGTCTTCATGTAAGAACATTCCACCTTTCGACCATTTTCCAAGCGTATCCTGTCTTCATCATTCAAAAAATCATTTAATATTAGCTATAGAAACCTTGGATATAGACATTTGACATTTTGAGTCCGGACATCTCTTCTTCCCAAGTGTTTCATCTTTAAAATGATTTGACCAAGCACTATTTTTCCAAAATTAATCCTCAAATTATTGGCGACCGCATACCTTAATTTTTCAATAAATTCAGGTTTTCGATCTTGATTTGTTCTATCTGAGGAAAAAACATGGTTAAGAGTGTGAAAGAAGAAATTCCAGTACTGGGTTAGAAACGTTCTAGAAAGATTACCAGTATTGAAATTGCCATCTTGGTACCTTATAAAACGAAAGAACATTTCAATCTGTTCGGGTGTAGGATCAGAAACAAGATTTTCCATAGGAGAATGAAGAATTCGATTAACATCTCGTTCAGTGACCCTAATCGACCTACCAAACAGTCGATATGTGATTGCACACCCGTCCAGTCCAGAAGTGTTAACCGCACTGCAATATAGTTTACGCAATGCATCATGGTTAGGCTACACTGGTGTAACTAAAGCATAGCGAATTAATGAATTTTCATTCTGAAATTGTGTCCAAGCCCGAAATTGCTCATCCAGAATGGTTTCGATTTGCTGAATGGAAATAGGATTAACGTTAGCAATTAAAAAGCTTCCCTGCAATGCCATTTTCAAAACTTTGAGGAAATTCAAAAACAAGGGTTAGCTTTTATAAAGGATGATGTATTAAGCAATATGAAATCCGATCTAAAAACCACCAGCTAAATTGAGAGATTTTTTCGATCAAAGCTCGAAATATTCAGCAATTGTGTGTATATGCTCTGTATATCTGAAAAATGATGATGTTAAACACAAACAAAAACTCATCATTTATAAGGTTTCAAGGACTAGTGGGTTAGGTGAGAGCGTGATAGGTTAGGTTGGAAAAGAAATTAAATGCATTTATCACCGCTCAATAATTCTAACCAAACAACCTAACCAGCCGAAAAACATCTTATCACCGAGACCTATCAGCATATGTACACACACATACACACTTATTATTTCTAATTATTGGGGATTTAAAATAACCAATCAATAATTCAAGAATTAATCCACAATAATCAGACAAACTCATAATTAAATAGACATAAAATTAACAAAATATCATTAATTGATATATGTTAATAAAATATTTATTTAATTATGCTACAATGATATCTCCAGAATAATCATGCAGATAAGCAAATAAAACAAACAAAATCCAGAGAATGAAATTCACTGGCTGCAAGCAAATTGAACAGACATTTTAAAAGATCATGTGAAATTTAACATACCAAGCTCACTTACCAACCTTGAAAAGGTTGCTTCATCCAAAGCTTTAGTAAAAATATCTGCCAACTATTTTTCACTAGGAACAAAATGCAGTTCCACAGTGCCTTCCATCACATGCTCCCTGATGAAATGGTATCTGATGTTTATGTGCTTGGTTCTAGAATACTGCACTGGATTCTGTGATATTGTAATTACACTAGTGTTGTCACAGAAAATTGGGATCTTTTCAACTTTAACTCCATAGTCAAGTAGTTGATTTCTAATCCATAGAATCTGTGCACAACAACTCCCAATTGCTATGTATTCAGCCTTTGCAGTTGAGGTAGATACTGAGTTCTACTTCTTACTGAACCATGAGACCAGCTTATTTCCCAAGAATTGACAGGTTCCTGTGGTACTTTTTTCTATCCATTTTACAACCGGCATAATCTGCATCTGAGTAACCAATTAGATCAAAACCAGAATCTCTAGGGTACCAATTGCCAAGGTTTGGTGTTCCCTTGAGATATCTGAAAATCCTTTTAATAGCTACTAAGTGAGATTCCCTAGGATCAGCTTGAAATCTAGCACATAAACATGTAGCAAACATAATATCAGGTCTACTAGTTGTTAAGTATAAAAGAGATCCAACCATGCCCCTATAGCTTGTCATGTCCACCTTCTTTTCCTTAGTATTTAGTTCAAGCTTAGTGGCAGTGGCCATGGGTGTTTTTGCAGAAGAGCAATCTGCTAAATCAAACCTTTTTAAAAGATCATAAATGTATTTGGTTTGACTTCGAAAATTCCCTCATTCACTTGTTTAACTTGTAAACCAAGAAAATAAGTTAATTCACCCATCATACTCATTTCATATCTATTTTGCATGAGTTTGGCAAACCTCTTGCAAAGTTTCTCATCTGTAGACCCAAATATTATATCATCTACATAAATTTGGACAAGTATCATAGAGCCATTGACATTTCTATAAAAGAGAGTTTTATCAACTGTACCTCGAATGAAGTGATTCTCTATAAGAAACTGTGAGAATGTGTCATACCAGGCTCTAGGTGCTTGCTTCAGGCCATAGAGTGCTTTGAGTAGAAAGAACACATATTCTGGAAAGTCTAGATCTTCAAAACCAGGCGGTTAACTAACATACACCTCCTCCTCCAGAATACCATTCAGAAATGCACTCTTGACATCCATTTGATAGACTTTAAAATTGGCATGCGCTGCATAGGCCAGGAAGATCCTTATTGCTTCTAACCTTGCCACTGGTGCAAAGGTTTCTTCAAAGTCAATTCCTTCCTCTTGACAGTAGCCTTTAGCCACTAATCTAGCTTTATTCCTTGTGACTATGCCATTCTCATCCATCTTGTTCTTGAATACCCACTTAGTGCCAATCACTGATTTGTCTTTAGGTTTGGGTACAAGTTTCCATACTTCATTTCTTTCAAACTGGTTTAGCTCTTCTTGCATTGCTAAAACCCAGTCTGGATCCAAAAGAGCATCTTCAACTCTCTTAGGTTCCTCTTTGGATAGAAAACTGCTATACAAGCATTCTTCTTGAGTTGCTCTTCTGGTTTGGACCTTTGCATTAGGATCTCCGATGATAAGCTCAAATGGATGATCCCTTGTCCATTTTCTTTGTGGTGCTAAGTTTGACCTTGATGAAGTGGCTTCATTTTCTCTGTGTTGATCATTGTGGCTTGTTGTTGAGTTTTGACTGTGAGAAACTCCCCTGAGTGTATGGCCCTCGAGATTGATGGAGTTCTTGCAGATTCATCAACAGATGCTTCTCTTTGATTTTCAACTGATGGTGTAAGTTGCTCTTCAACAGGTGGTTCATTCTGCACTTCAACAGATGATCCTTATCTATTTCTCACACCATTTGATCTCCATTCTTCATCATCATCTTCACTTTCTTCACCACTTCTCTCATTCTTAAATGAGAGAGACTCATGAAAACCTTCATCTACAAGACCAGAAATTTTCTTGTCATCAAAGACAACATGTATGGACTCCATTACAATGTTTAGTCTTAGGTTGTAGACTCTGTAGGATTTTCCAGCTGAGTATCCAACAAAGATAGCTTCATCTGCCTTTGAATCAAATTTTCCAAGATGCTCACCATGATTTTTCAGTACAAAGCATTTGCATCCAAAGACATGCAGAAAGTTGATTGTTGGTTTCTTGCCTTTGAAAAGTTGATAAGGTGTCATGCCTTTTGCTTGATTGACCAAAGAAATATTCTGAGTGTAGCATGCAGTGTTTAAAGCTTCTGCCCAGAAGTATGTTGGTAGCTTAGACTCTTCAAGCATTGTTCTTGCAGCTTCAATTAGAGTTCTATTCTTTCTTTCCACTACACCATTTTGTTGAGGAGTTCTTGGTGTAGGAATTCTTGGATAATTCCTTCTTCTTCACAAAACTCTCTTATTACAGAATTCTTGAACTCAGTTCCATTGTCACTTCTAATTCTCCTTACTTTGAGTAGAGGATTGTTGTTGACTATCTTGATGTGATTTATAATGACTTCACCCGCCTTATCCTTAGAGTGCAGAAAGAATGTCCAAGAGAATTTTGAGAAATCATTAATAATCACAAGACAGTATTTCTTCTTTGAGATTGACAACACATTGACTGGTCCAAAGAGATCCATGTGAAGTAGTTGCAAGGGTTGATCAATTGATGACATTGACTTTGATTTGAAATAGGCCTTCTTCTGCTTCCCTTTCTGGCATGTATCACACAATCCATCCTTGGAATAATCCAATTTTCGAGTACCTCTAACCAAATCCTTCTTTACCAACTCATTCATTACTTTAAAACTCAAGTGTGACAGTCTTTTATGACAAAGCCAACCTTCATCTACACTTGCTTTGCTAAGAAGACATGTAGTCATGTTTGCATTTGTTGAATTGAAGTCAGCAATGTACACATTTCCTCTTCTATCTCCTGTCAACACTACCTTGTTGTCACTTTTCTTAAAAATGACACAAGCTTCAAATGTGAACCAGACATTCTGGCCTTTATCACACAGTTGGCTGACACTTAACAAGTTATGCTTAAGTTCATCAACCAGTGCTACTTCTTCAATGACAACATTCCCCTGTAAAATCAAGCCATATCCGCTAGTACATCCTTTGCTGTTGTCTCCAAAGGTAATGCTAGGGCCAACTCCCTCCTCAAGCTTAGTGAGCAGGGTAAAATCTCCAGTCATATGCCTAGAATAACCACTATCCAGATACCAAAGATTCTTTCTGTTTCCCTGCACACATCAAAACAAAATCAAGTTGATTTTGGTACCCAAGTTTTCTTGGGTCCTGCCTTGTTAGCCAATTTCTTATCCTACAAATCCCTTTTAACCGAAAGTTTAGATTGAGTTAAATCAATTGTGACTTTAGGTTTGGGCCTTTGAGAGATAGAATTTGATACTTGCTCATATTTGTTATAGTTAATAGCATTGATAGGCATAGTCTGTGCAAACATGTTATTCATCATCCATGGCAGTTGTGGCATATTGAAAGCATTGTAGTATGGATTATGCATGAATGGCATGTTAGCATATTGACTAGATGCATGAGCAGAGGGAGCATACATATTTGGCATAACATTCATAGCAGGCACAAACATAGGCATGTTAGGCATCAAAGGATTTTTCATAGCTTTGCAGTTGGTAGATAAATGATTAATACTTCCACACTTTACACATTCTTTCTTAAGAGCATATTTATCAGGTGTGTAATTGTTGTGTTTGTTAATCCTTACCTTACCATTTATGTTCTTTTTCTTGTCCTTAACACCTGACTTAACATTTTCTAGCTTGTCCTTCAATTGCTTGTGGGACAAGTGTTGGTGTATACTGAAAATATTTATTTGAAGTATTTACATTTATTTCTGGCCAGTTTAATTGAGAATCATTTAAATATTTACATGTTGTCTAAATATTATATATTGTGAATAATCTAGTATCAAATGGGATACAGAATATTAGATTATTAAATACGGTTTATATAATATAATAAGGTTCACAGCACAGGTGGAGTTAGACAATCCACTGGAATGGCTGTAGTATTATTTAGATTAGTTTATATTGACTAATAAATAATACTAGTATACTTTGTGTATATTGAACAGGATCAAATTTAGAATTGTTCCCTTATACTGATTAAGAAGGTGAACTAAGATTCTACGTTATTATTAATGCTTAGGTTCTTAATCCGGAAATAATAATTGACACGTATATATTATTTACATGCTTTGATTTATATATGAAATAATTCTTTTGATTTATTTCATTATATTTTGGGTGATGAAATAATATATATGGTGGGATATTATTTATTGAAGGAATCCATGTCCTGATAATATTCGGGTTAACGATGTTCCCTTGAAAGCTCAAAAAGATTTAATTATGTGAAACCCTGCAGGTGGATTTATTCCGGCATAATTAAATAAAGGTTGAGTGGATGATCAAGGATAAAAGATATTAATTAAATGAATTATCAGTAATTTATTTAATTAATGGACATGCGATATTTTAAACATGGGGAATTTAATAAGCAAATAATATTGGAACCGAATTAATTAATTAAATTACGGTATTAGGAAAGGTAGTGCAAATATTAATTCTTTAGTGGATTGAATTAATATTTAATTACATTGGGCTAGGCTCAAGATGTAATTAGAAGGCCCAACCTAATTGTCCATGATCCCTATTGTAGCCTATATATATTCCTATTCTCTTCTTGCTGGGTGCTGGTCGAAAAAAATTTTGTAGCCACCCAGGAGCAAGAAGAGAGGTTAACTTGAGAAGACGAAGGCCACACTTCGCTCAAGGGAATTTGGGAATACAATAGAAGAGCGTGGAATCAACCGTTAACAAGGTGATTTTTCTATTCGTACTCGTTAATTTATTGTATCAAAAATCGCAGTGCCAAGATCTGATTGTCCCAACAAGAAGTTGCCTATGTTTCTTTTCCCAGCTGATTCAGTATTGCTACATTCTCCATTAACAAAGTTCTTGTTGACAGGCCTGTACTTTTTATTCAATTTAGTTAAAGTTGCTTTGCTAATAGGATTAAGTCTTAAAGAACATTCTTTTTCGACTAAATCACTGTCTGAAGTAACTTCCCTATCAACATCTAACTTAGCTTCTGCTGATTTGCAGAAAGAATCAATTCCTTGAACATTACAAATTTCCTCAGTTACAACTGTTGATCCTTTCCACTTAGCAATCAGATTATGTTCCTCTACTAACTGTTTCTTTAAAACTCCCTCTCTCTTTATAGCCTCAATCATTTCATTTTTAGCATCCAAGCAATCTCTTCTCAGAGTTTCAAACTCAATCAACTGTGTTTCTATTAAAGCATTCCTATCACTTAACTTTTCATTAAGGTTTTAATCCTCTTATTCTCTTTGTTAAGTGATTTTAAGGTAACATGCATGTTATACAATTCAATAGACATTTCATCAATTGTGCTAGCACATTCAGCTTTAGAAAGATCAGTTAAGACTGTAGAGAATACCTGGTTGCTTGCTGAGCTAGCTTCTTCATCAGTTTCGTTTGCCATGAGTGCAAGATTGACAAACTCCTCTTCTGCATCTGAGTCACCTCCAGCAGCCCAGTCACTGTCTTTTGACACGAATGCTCTCCCTTGTTGCTTGAGAAGATCAAAATATTTCTTCTTGTAATCAACAGTCTCGAACTATTTCTTCTCTTTCTCAGCTTTGGATTTTCTGCATTCATTGGCAAAGTGACCAGCAATTCCACAGTTATAGCATTTGATCTTTGATCTTTCAACCACATCCTTGTTCGGTTGATAGCTTTTCTTGAATTGCCCGGCTCTTGCTGGATTCTTCTTGAATCTTAGCTTCGAAAATCTCTTTGACAGAAATGCCAAATACTCATCTAGATCTTCAGCTTCATCCTCACTTAATGCATCAGGTTCTTCAATCATCTTGCTTTTACCTTTGTTAGTTTCGGCTTCACCTTCACAAGTTTTTGAACTTAGTGTGGCTTCTACACTCTTCATTCTTCCACCACCTTGGATTGTTGGAATATTGGCCACCAAGGCAACAGATCCACCTTTCTTCTGGATTTTCTCCACTTCCTCATCTTGCTACATTTCAAGCTCATAGGTCTTCAGGATGCCATATGGTCTCTCAAGTGTAAAATCTTTGTAGTCCTGAGAGTTCCTCAACGAGACTGTCACTGGCTTCCATTCCTTAGGAAGAGATCTCAGAAACTTTAGGTTGGAGTCCTTGGTTTCATATTTTCTCCCGTACAACTTTAGACCATTCAATAACTTTTGAAATCTACTGAATATGTCTGTTAGATTTTCACCAGAGGAGTAGTGAAAATGCTCATATTGTTGTATTACGAGCTGCATTTTGTTCTCTCTGACCAGCTCAGTTCCTTCACAGATGGTTTGGATAATGTCCCACACTTGCTTAGCAGTGGTGCAGTTAATGACATTATCAAACATATCTTGATCGATTCCATTGAACAAAATGTTCATGGTCTTCCTATCTTTGTGAATCTTCTCCAAGTCTTCATCTGTGTACTCAGCTTGATTCTTTGGAGTCCTTGGTTTCATATTTTCTCCCATACAACTTTAGACCATTCAATAACTTTTGAAATCTACTGAATATGTCTGTTAGATTTTCACCAGAGGAGTAGTGAAAATGCTCATATTGTTGTATTACGAGCTGCATTTTGTTCTCTCTGACCTGCTCAGTTCCTTCACAGATGGTTTGGATAATGTCCCACACTTGCTTAGCAGTGGTGCAGTTAATGACATTATCAAACATATCTTGATCGATTCTATTGAACAAAATGTTCATGGTCTTCCTATCTTTGTGAATCTTCTCCAAGTCTTCATCTGTGTACTCAGCTTGATTCTTTGGAATAGGCCTTCCAGCAGCTACAGTGCCAGCATCTTGACCAATCCCAGAGTTGGCCTTCATCGATGGCTGAGAGATGAAGGTGCATTTTTACTTTCCAGTGAAAGTAATTATCTTTGTCAAGCATTGGAATCTTCACACCTATATCCTTCCTTCCCATGGTTTTGATCTTTAGACTTCTTGTATGCTAGAAGTTTGCTCTTATACCAATTGTTAGGTCCCAAAGTATCGTAGAAGGGGGGGTTGAATACGATACTACCAAAAAATATAATTCCGAGAATATATCTTTATTGATAATAAACTCGAAGGGGTGTTAAAACTTCTAATCCAATGGATTAGCTTCAAAACTTGAACACTCCTAAGGATAGTTTAGGCACGAGGACCTTCTACCCGACACTTCCTGAAAGCGGGCTAAGCCGACTTTCCTACTAGATGGACTGTCTAGCAGCTTACACTTCTAAGGATAGTTTAGGCACGAGGACCTTCTACCCGACACTTCCTGAAAGCGGGCTAAGCCGGCTTTCCTACTAGATGGACTGTCTAGCAGCTTACACGGAGAAGATATAAGAGAGAGAAGAGAGAGTTGTGTGTTGAGGTGTGTTTTGAAATGAAATACAATAGGCCTATTTATAGATTATAGAAAGTCACTATTTGACACTATTCCAACAACCCCCAAATAGTAACCGTGCACTATTCCAACAACTCCCAAATAGTAACCGGACACTATTACACCAACCCCAAATAGTATCCATGCATAGTAACCATGCATAGTAACTTTGCATAGTAATTACGCATAGTAATACTATTTTTGTATCTCTTGGGCTTCTTTCTTCTGTTTTATTCTGCTATTTTAATTCATCTCTTAAAGTAATTCAAGTACTAGATTAATTTAATTATTTGTTATAAATAATTAATTAATCTGTTACTTATTTAATTTTCAGAGAGTAAATTAATTTTTGAAAATACCTTGAAATATTATGTCTGTCCTTGATCGTCAATAGGCTTTGGCAATTCCTTCTGTAAATTAATGTGTTGATCCTTCTCGTATGTGCTGACACTTAGTGCTCTGGTCTGGTTCACAAGAGACTAGCACCGATCTTGATCTTCACACCTTCGTTACATTCCAATTGATTAGCGTATATCAGTATCTTCAAATTTTTGGCTCTTCAACTGAATCATCTATACATCTTATTCTGTCACTAAGGCTTGAACATGTTAATGAACTTCTTTCAGCGACTTGATCCTTGTTGGTGGCTGTTCTTCAAATTTCATGATCCCTGTATAGATTTAATATTATTTATCTTTTACCCTAATTGAGTTATATATATCCTCTATTATATATTATATTACATTATGATTTACAAGATCCATCCTTTTTAATATTATTGCCAAAATTTTAGAAAAAAATAAATTAATTTGGTTTGGTAATTTAACGGTCAACTAGTATTTTGACAAGAACCCCTAAACAGGATTTTACCAAGGTTTAGTGTTAGGTCCAAAATAGTTTGTAGAAGGGGGGTTGAATACAAACTATACCGTTTTATCGAATTTGCTCTTTTCTTTAAAAATATTAAGATATTAAATCAAGAACAAATTGATGCGGAATAAAACGAATACCGATATTTCAAGTTGAATATAAAATTTATATTAACTTGATGGGGTGTGTCTAAATACACGGGTAAAAATTACAATGGTTTGATGACCAACTAATTATTACAAATTCTATAGAAAATTCGACATGAACTTTTCTATATTTGTAATAAAAAGATCGAAATTAATTATTACAAATTCTATAGAAAATTCGACATAAACTTTTCTATATTTGTAATAAAAATATCGAGAGGTTCTAGGGAACTTAATCTGCTAGATAGTTCCACAAGTACAAGTAAACAATTTCTAGTGGTTTAGATTTAGCAATACAAGCTAGAAATAATTTACAAGAATTTATTTGATGTTCAAGGAACTATTTTTCTCTTGGTCTCTCTCTGCTGTGTTCTGCTGGAGAAGTGAAAAATTCCAGAGCTGTTCTGCTGTGTCTGCTGTTGTATTTATAGCCATTTAAGTCTTGTACTGATCTGGTATGACTTAAACTGCTTCAAGACATAATAAATCAGCTGTCAGCATGACTTAAACTTGCTCCAAGACATAAATTTCCTTAGGTATGACTTAATTCTTGGGCGGTATGACTTAATAATGTGTCGGTATGACTTAATCTTCAACAGCCGGTCGGTATGACTTAATCGGTCTGAATAGCTTCGGTATGACTTAAATTAAGTCATAATGACTTAACGAATTTCGGTATGACTTAAATTAAATCAGTCGGTATGACATAATTTAATTTAAGAGATAAAGTAGCTGTACTTATTGAATTGAAACAAAAGATTTTTAACAGCTGTAAGCAAAGACCAGTCACGGGTAGGAGCAGTACAAAGCACGCGTGGCTGTTGAAGCTTCTCTTCCTGGCACGCGTAGTGCACGCGCGCCTGTGGCGCGTAAATGCTGTTATCGACAGCATCTTAGAACAGACATCATGCTTTTAATTATTGTGTTTTGTAAATATCACTCATGCATGCATGTTTGTTCCTTCCTCTCTTTTTTTTATTCCTCTGCCGACTTCTTCCTCTTTTGTTTTTCTTTTTTTCTCTTTCCCCATTTTTTTATTTGTTTTGTTTCTTTCTTTTGAATTTAATTTAATTAAATACTTAACCAATTAATCATTAAAATAAATAATGATTAATTAACTAATTAATTAAATCAATTCAGATTAATACATTAATTAAAAATTAATTAACATGATAATTAATTTAATAAATTAATTAATTCGATATGAATTAATTTATTAAATTAAACCAATTACATAATTATATTAATTAAGTGAGAATTAATATATAAATCTTTTTACAACCGAAATCTTTTTCTTGAACCACTGAAAGTAATAAAGAATTACCACCGAATTTTTGTTGACGCTCGATGCACGGTCTGGTTCATGAGCGACTAACTCCAACGGCTTTTCTTTATTTTTGACTCTATGAATTGGTTCCTTTCTTTTCTTAACGTACCAGTCTTGACAGCTTGAACCACTGAAATTAATGGTAAACAACCACTGTTAATGTTGACACTCGATGTACTGTCTGGTTCATGAGTGACTAACCGTAATGACTGTTCTTCATATATTGACTTTAAAGTTGTGGTTCATGTCTTCCTTTTCTTCACTCTTTTTCAAACCTTTATAATCTGTATTCTGCCACTGTAGGAACCTCTTGTCACTATAAATAGAAACCACTGTCTTGATTACTCCACTGATGCTTGATCAACTGAATGAACTTTTTCAAGTGTAGTATACCTCAAAACGGTAGATTGACTTTGTCTTCTTTTATCTTTACAATTATACATTTGAGATCCCTGTGACAGTACATATACTATTTACTATTACATTCTTGTTTAAGTTGAGTTGAATCCTCGAAATACAAATAGGCTACATCATATGCCTTTCAATCTCCCCCTACTTGTTTGTTAGACAATAACAAGCACATACCTAGAGGATAGCTCAACTACAAACAAGAAGAAGATAAAGCTTTAAAGTGCTATAGTAAATAATACATAAAAAAAAATTCTAGTTTAGATATTACAATTCCAGAATCTCAGTAGAAGAAATGATAGATGATTGTTCCTCTGACAATGAATTAAGTAACTCATTTTCATTTCTTGACATATCTGCCTGATAACCCTTTACATCTAATATTGAACATTATCAGCAGATACTTGGGAATTCTTCAGTGGTAAAGAATATGACTTGTCAACCACATACTGATGAATTCTTCTTTGGATACTTGGGAATTCTTCAGTGGTAAAGAATATGACTTGTCAACCACATACTGAAGAATTCTTCTTTGTCGTTTCATACTTCTCTCCTTCCTTATGTCTCCCTACCTAAGGTGATATGACTCCTCCTTATAACGGTGAATACTTCTCATCTCCCCTGACAAGGCGAATATTTCTATCTCCCCCTGACAAGTTGAATACTCCCCCTTTCTAAGGTATATCCTTTTTCATATCTCTCCCCCTTAGATAGAAAATCTCCCCCTCACTAAGGTAAGCTTATACTCTCCCCCTTAGTTAAGTATCTAAGGAAATCTTTGAGTATATCTATATCTTCTTCAATTATATCTCTTATATCTCTCCCCCTTAGTTGAGTAATCCTCCAAGCATTCAATTATAGCAAACATCCAAATGTAAATTAGATGATACCATTTTTTTCAATTATAACTCACTTCTTACCTTTAGTACAGCAGATTCTTCATACATATAACATTGTCTGTTGCAATAAAGAAAAGAAGCTTTTCTTGTATTGAAGGATTTTCATGAAGACTTCCAGAATAGAAGTATGTAGACTGATCAACTTTGCCCTTTAGATATTATAGAATGGCCTCACTATTGATCATCCTGACAACCAAATCTTCCGAGACTTTCCTTATATCTCCCAACTCTTGTAAGTAAACTTTGTTTGGGGAATAGGGAATGGGATTTGGTGTTTATCTTTCTTCCTCACTGTGAGTGTGTTATTCTGTTTCGTGTACCTCACAAGTGTTTAGCTCATCTGTCCACTCATATCACTTAAAATGAGTGATCTCATCTCTCATCTCTCAAGTGTTTACACTCATGCTCACTAGTGTATCACTCTTATTTCTCATATCTCCAACATCCATGTGTACCTGCAAGGAAAATTCACCATAGCCCCTTCTAGAGAGGTCACTGGTGGTGCAATGGGGTTTCGCAAATCCCCGATCCTCGTTAGACTCGTCAGACGAATCTGAGTCATAATCTACAAGTTGATAAAAAATTTCCCTTTTTATGGGTTTCAGATTTGAATTCTGAGAAGGTAAACAATGAAATCAAAACTTAGAATTAAAATCATGTTTCCATCAAATGTCCATGAAGACATCACCTTGTTAAACTCATTAGGTAAATCTAAATCATAGTTAACAAGTTACCGATCCACACCTATGTCGGATCCGATACCCGCAGGATCCAGAGATGTTCCCTCTGGGGAGTTAGATAATGATCTTGTTGAATTTTGCATTGAGATCAATACCTTCTCTCGAGGTCTGTGAAGACTCTTGGTTCTTTGAGGAACCTTCAACTTATAATCCTAACCGTAAAATGGTCGGAGTATGAGTTGTTTCCGTCAATTTATCCTTAGTGTGTGAAATCTCACTTGGTGCATAGGAAGTATTTTAATATTGTGTATGAGGTAGTGACTTACCAACAGATGCCCTGGCCGACAGACGAATTTCAATAAACTCATCATTTTAAGATAATGAATCCAGAGACTGTTTTAGTGCCATTTTCAGCTCTGCATCCTTTTGGGAGAATGCATGCGAGCTTACAGATACTTCAAGTTATATACATCTGTTCTCCTTGAGAGGTAGAGCTGTGGGTTTACTATCCCTCACATCCTTATTTGCTGCATCAAGTGCAGTTACCCCTTAATGACCTCTAGTCAAATAAGTTACTTCCACTTCAGGGGTAAGTTAGGATGTGTTTAGATTTGGATTTATAATCCGGGATAGAAGTTGTTGGGTTTACAACCTCATTACTTACAATGTGAGAAAACTTCCACTAGGAGCTGAACCTGCATCACATAGCAATAAAGCAATATAGAGATAGAATGCATTTACATCATACCATAACATTGTGTGAAAACATATGCATTATATCCAATGAGAGAAATGATGTACAATTGTGACTTCAAAAAGTTTTACAATATAAGCAATCATAACTGTAGAAAAATTGAGTTTTCTTTTAAAAACTGTTAATGTGCAAGAGTCTGTATTTATGCATAAAACAATGTATAATCATGTCTTTTAAGGAAAACTAGGTCGTTTTATTTTTAAAAGACACAAACTCTTGACTTCGCAGTAATTTAGAAAGAAAGATTTTCTTTAAGTGGTTATTATGTATAGAGAACTTTAACACAAAGTTAGTGAAAAGACTCATACAAGCACTTGATGTCGTTTAGGTAACAAAAATTACCAAGTACATAAGTACAGATAACCAATGTCTCTCCTTTGGCACTTCATTACTTAGCACAACATAAACTAAGTAATTGACTGATGGATGTAAAATATTCTAAGAACTATCATATGTATAAAGTGGTGTATAACCAGAATTAGAGAATTTAATTTTGAAAAATCTTCACCACTTCAAAATATGATAGGAGACCGAATGTAATTTTAAGTCTCACCTACTTAGAAAGTTGAACACCTTAATTTATACTAACCCTAATGATTTATAGATAATACACATTTACTCAGAATAAATCCTAAGTAATATCATCAGAGATAATATATACATCACAATTAGTTTGCAATAAAGTATCAGAACAACTAGCAATTGTCAGTAAACAAATATTTTACTATTTGATACCAACTGCTAGTATTTATCAAATACTTTAAAATGCAAATAATTGTGTTTATGATTACTTTACCAAAATTAAATTATGAGCAAATAAACCATTGAATTGCTTCACGTCATAATTTAACTAGGATATAAATAATCACTGACAAATACTAAATATTCAATGATACCAATTGTTTGATAAATTCAATCTATTGTAAGATAAATTCAATTTAGTGAAGATAGAATTGTTACATTGAGTACCAATTGACAGAATGAATATTAGTATCTAACCACTTAAGAACATCATTCACTGATATTCATAAGTACGAGGAACTAGTTGACAAGAAATACACAAGCTCTTAAGAAATAACATTTCAAACTTATGACTTCAAGGTAACTCCTCGATAATAACAATTGTTAACTCCTAACAACTGTTTACTGGTAGACAACCTTGGTTCTATAAATAAGACTAGATTACCAAAGATGTCATGTCTGCAATCTTAGAAATGATATTCTAAGTCCTATACACCTTGATCCATAGTATATAACATTTATTATCAAAGTGATTAGAAGCTTGCAAATAAGCACAAAAATTATTCCAAGTAACTGAACAATGGTCACTTTAGATATTACAATATCCATAGTTCTACTTAGAGAATTTTCATATCTTGTATAGTAGTATGAGTGAATTGTAAAAGATATAACAATGATTACTTAGAGGAGTTGTAAGCAATTTCACACATACCAATATATCTCACAATTAGTTAGTAAATAGAATTCTAACTAAATATCATTAACTGATATAAGTCAAAACTTCAATACAACCAATTGTTAGAGCTATGATATTAATTATAGTGAATTTCTGAAAATGGGATATTAAAGTTCATTAGAATTAACATCTCATAACTGATTGAAGACCAATACAGATTAGGTCCAAATTAGTTATGTTGTTTATTTATTTTAATAAATATGAGGTACAGAGCAAATACTAAATTGAATTGCTTCAAGTTCGTAATCCATATAAATCAAAATAAATAATCAAATAATTAAATACTAAATCTCTATGAGTTAGATTTTAGCATTTAAGTATTTGAATTATCCTTAAATAATCACCATTAAAGTATATTTCAATTAAACACATGGCAATCATTCAACGGATAATTTTCAGTGTGAGGTCTGGATGTAAATAAGTTCACAAGTCCTTTTGATACAGACAATTGAATACTTGTGAGCTTAATTAAGAATTACTTAACAGAAGGGATATACAAATTATATAACATTAATAAAATCCCAAGTTTACAAACCAATCTTGAAAAATTAATTTCATCAAGTGATTTAGCAAACATGTCTGCTAGTTAATCTTAAATAAAGACATGCTCTCGAAATAATTGATACCTTATGCAAGTGCTTAGTCCTTGAGTGTTCCACAGAGTTGTTGGAGATGAATTTGATTCCTTGTGTTCTCCTGCTTTCATACAACTCATTTGATCTATCTCTATGCAGCAAAACATGTCAGAACTGATGTTTCTAGGGTACCATCTCCGGAGATGGGTCCAACTTAAGACATCTGAAAATCAAGTGTAATAACTACAAGAATAGATTCTCTAGGATCCACTTGGGGCCTTGCACATTTGCATATTGAGAATAAAATATATGTGTAAGTGATCTATTAGCAATTGAATAAGATAATGAGCTGATGATTCCTCTATAGCCTGATTAGGTCCTAATTAGTAGATCCTGAACTTGTTGGGTCAAATATCTCTAGGGTACCATTTCCGCAGATCCGGGTCCATCTTAAGATTTTTGATTACCAACTTGTTAGGTCCAAGCTAATAGGTCAAAAGATAGCTATATTGATGTGTTGGTAGGTAGTCTTGACAGGTCTAGAATCTTCTGAACAGAAACAAAAGATCCTGGACTTACTTTTATTGTCATCATTCTTTTGGCTTACTTGTGCTCCAAATAGAATTATTCTTTTGGCTTGCCTGAGCTCCTAAAAGGATTCTTCTATTGGCTTGCATGAAGTAATTCAAAAGAATTGCAACTTTACCAACATCAAAACAGCAAATATCTTGATACCAATTTATAGTTAGTAGACCAACATATAATATAATCAAGATATCATTGCACATATATGTCATTTATGTTTGTGCCTAAAGATGTAGAAAGTTCTATAAATATGACACCAATTGTTAAAAGATACCAACTGTTAAAGATTGATACCAAATATTAAATTATAGTTAGGGTGTCATACCATGTCTTCCATGCTTGCTTGAGTGATGATACCAGTTCATACTAACCTGTAGAGATTTTCAATTATCTCACCAACTAGGAGTGCACTTATTCACATTCCTCTAGCATCCAGATTATGTAGGTCCAGATGTCCATTATGATCATGAATGTACAACAGGTGCCTGATATCCTCAAGTCTTGTCACTGGCGCTTCTTGTCCAATATACTGTTTGATCAAATTGTAACCTAGCATCCAGTTTGGCCTTGTCCCTCATAACAATGCCTTGACATCATCCAGTTAGACTTCTGGTTATCCTTGTACCAAATACAGCCTTGTTGTTTGGTCTGGATACCAGCTTCCCTTCAATCTACCTTTTGAACTGATTGAGATCATCTTGCATTGCAATTACTCAATCTGGATCTTTCAGAGCTTTTGTAGCTTTCTTAGTTTCTTCTAAAAGAAAACTAAAGAAATAATCATTAGTACTTGAAGCTCTGCAAGTCTTTTACTTCCACCATTAGAAACACTAAGAACTAGGATAAAGAATTATTTGAGTCAACATTCTTTATCTTGGCAGACATGTTCTCATAGTGTCCTTTGACTTTCAATGTGGTGTTGAGATGACTAGTTGATCCTTTAGTTTCTCCCCCTAAGCTGTTGCTGGGTTTACATGAAGATTCTCCATGTTGACATTGCTTGGATCTGAATCACCATCACCATTGACAGCTGGGAGCTAGAAGTTATTGAACATCACTAAGACTTTCAATCACCTTCTGTTGATTAATAACAATCACCCAATAGGTTGTTGACTCCATTGAGTAACAAAGGAAATTTTCCTCTTGAGCATTAGCTGATTGCTAGGATGCTCACTTTCGATTTAATCTTGCAAAACAATTTCCTTCATACTTATGGGGTCTTTCTAAAATTCTTACGGATCAGGGTTTAAGATGTGATCAATCACCATCAGTGGTGTCTTGTCTTCAGATTGTTTGAACAACAACTTGTTTCTTGAGAGAAGTCATCAGTCATCACCACTAAAATATATTTTACTTTGATGTAGAACTTCTGTGTGATGCTTCTTTGACTTCCCTTTATGACATGCCTCGTAATTTCATTTTACATTAATTTCAGATGAGGCAGTCTCCTTTGCTGATTCGATTTTCAGGAAAGAATCTCTTGATTTGACATTCAGGTGAGAGAGCTCCTTATGTCATAGCTGAACTCTTGTCTGATGAAGCTTTAGATTTGACCTTGTTGACTTCACCTTTGACTGAGATTCCATGTCATCTACAGATAAGTTCTCTTTCCTTAATCCTCGAACAGTAGGCTCTTCATATTGTAAAAGATGCTTTATTACTGACAACATTCCTTAGCTATTGAATAGCCTTGACCCTAGGTCATACCCTTGCTGTTGTCTCCAAGGGATAACCACTTGGTTTGTCTTCACATTCACATTTGATAGTAGGGTTCTTTCTTCGATAATATGCTTTGAATAAATCAATAATAATGCATAATCGATTAACCTGTTAAGCCCTACATTCACAAATGGATAAAAAGTTCTTGGTACCCAAATTGTTTAATTGGGTCCAGATGGATTAGAGATTTCTCTTTTATCAGAGTTAACAATAGTTTTAACCTTAACATGCTCATTCTTATCTTTGACTGACCATTTCTCCTTTTTTTATGTCATTGACAAAATATTCACTGAGCAAGGAGAATAATGGTTCCTTCCTAACATAAGGAGGACTAGTAGTCTGTACCTTATTGTTATTCTTAAACATGCTTTTTCTATGATCAATGCAAATACTAGGAAATGCATTTATGACATTTGAAATAAGCAGGCATGATAATAAGAATACATTGCATGCATTCAACAATTAAAACATTACAGATAAGAATTATGCAAATTAGGCATGTTATGCATTTTAGAAAATTCAGTACTATCTACTTTAACCTATGTACACTTGTGTAACAGGTAGCAAGTAGATTTACAGATATTCAATAATTTTCTAAACATGCATGGAATAGAAGAATTAACAATTAATCACTAATTCTATCCAATCCATTCCTATTGTTATATTATATTATATAATCTCTATTACCTAAGTCAGTTTTACAAATGACTTGATGTTCTACTGACACCCTAGGTAATTATTCCATCTTTTAAACTTTTTAAACCTTAACAAACAATTCAGAATGAATAAGCAAATCTTGTTCTACTGGGGATCCTGAAACTAGCTTAAGCAGAGGTCATATATGCTTGACATATATCATTTAAGAATTTAGAGATATTGCCTAAGGAACACTTCTAACTCACTATTGCAATTAATTAAATTCAACAAATATTCATACACATAATAAGATCTTCTAACCAAAGATATAATAATTAAAAACTAAGATCTTAACATGCTTTGAATTTCTGAAAATTACATATTACACTAGTTCGAAGAATTGATACCTGAGACATGTGAGGTAAATCATCTTCAGAGATTGCTATGAAGGCAAGATATTAATTATGCTCTTCTCATCATCATCTGATCCATCCCAACTCTTTTCTTCAGCAAGATAAGTTCTGCACTGATGCTTCTGTTTCATCTCATTTAATGAATCCCTATTCATCCTTGTCTGTCAGAATTATGTACCATTTTGCACACCTTGATAGTTACTTATCACATAAAACTTTTCATAACTGCAACTATCATGTTTTGTTCTTTCCACCAACTCAGTCTTGTAGCCACCTCTTGAACTGTATCCTGAAGAGTTTCTGCTTCGGAATAGATAGGCCTAATTCCTGGATTAAACATTTGTACTCTTTCTAAATTAGTAACTCTTCATGTATGTTCTGAGGTTCCATCATTAATTCCTGACTGAGATGTCTAACTGTCTAGTTCATTCTCAAACCTCCTTGATTCCACTTTTCTAAAATCTCTATTGATTCCTTGAAAGATATTTCTTGGTACAATCCATTAAGTGTAGTAGATGTTACATTGGAACAATCCACTTAGTGTTTGTATATCACAGAATCAATAGACTTAATTCAAATCTTCGAGAAAAATTCTATCCACTAAAACCTCTTCCATTCCTACTTCTGAAAAACCAGTGAATTCTATTGATATAATTTTGAGGAGCTTCCACAAATTTGTCTTCAGTAGGTAGAAATTAATTTCATTGAAAAATGCATTTTTTTCAAAAGATTCAAATCATCTTTGACAATTCGTAGGAATCTTCAACTAACAACCTTTTTAGAACTATTGGCTTTGAATAAATTCAAAATATTTAAAATTCAAAAACTTCAAGGACTCGAAAAATTTTTGAGAAATAAAAAAATCTGAAAGTAATTTCAAATTAATTAAAATTCGAAATTAGAGTCAAATTAATTAAGAATCAAAAAATCTCAAGAAATGAAATTTTTTAGAGTTAAAGAATCCGAAAATAAATTCAAGTTAATTAAAATTCGAAATTATCAAGAATTAAAAATTTTGAAAATTAAACAATTTGAAAATAAACTCAAGTTGTTTAAAAATCAAAATTTCCAAGAATTAATCATTTCAAGAATTAAAAAATTCGAATATAAGTTAAGATTACTTAACAATCAAAAATATCATAAAATGAAAATTTTTGAAGATTAAACAATTTGAGAATAAATTCAATTTAATTAACAATTGAAAATAAACTCATATTGTTTAAAAATCAAAAATATCATAAATTGAGAATTCTTAAAGGTTAAAGAATCCGAAAATAAATTTAGATTATTTAAAATTCAAAAATCTCAAAATTGAAAATTTTGAAAGTTAAACAATCCAAAAATAAGTTCAAATTATTTAAAGTTCAAAAATCTCAAGTATTGAATTTTTTGAAGGTTAAAAAATCGAAAATAGAGGAGTTGACTTTTTGGTCTAATACCGGATTTAATTTTTGCATGGGTCAACAAACTCGAAATCCAATTGGAGGACCACAAAAAATAAGGATCTTGATTTGTGCGTCAATCAAATTGTTAGGTCCAAAATAGTTTGTAGAAGGGGGGTTGAATACAAACTATACCGTTTTATCGAATTTGCTATTTTTTTAAAAAATATTAAAATATTAAATCAAGAACAAATTGATGCGGAATAAAACGAATACCGATATTTTAAGTTGAATATAAAATTTATATTAACTTGATGGGGTGTGTCTAAATACACGGGTACAAATTACAATGGTTTGATGACCAACTAATTATTACAAATTCTATAGAAAATTCGACATGAACTTTTCTATATTTGTAATAAAAAGATCGAAATTAATTATTACAAATTCTATAGAAAATTCGACATGAACTTTTCTATATTTGTAATAAAAATATCGAGAGGTTCTAGGGAACTTAATCCGCTAGATAGTTCCACAAGTACAAGTAAATAATTTCTAGTGGTTTAGATTTAGCAATACAAGCTAGAAATAATTTACAAGAATTTATTTGATGTTCAAGGAACTATTTTTCTCTTGGTCCCTCTCTGCTGTGTTCTACTGGAGAAGTGAAAAATTCCAGAGCTGTTCTGCTGTGTCTGCTGTTGTATTTATAGCCATTTAAGTCTTGTACTGATCTGGTATGACTTAAACTGCTTCAAGACATAATAAATCAGCTGTCAGCATGACTTAAACTTGCTCCAAGACATAAATTTCCTTAGGTATGACTTAATTCTTGGGCGGTATGACTTAATAATGTGTCGGTATGACTTAATCTTCAACAGCCGGTCGGTATGACTTAATCAGTCTGAATAGCTTCGGTATGACTTAAATTAAGTCATAAAGACTTAACGAATTTCGGTATGACTTAAATTAAATCAGTCGGTATGACATAATTTAATTTAAGAGATAAAGTAGCTGTACTTATTGAATTGAAACAAAAGATTTTTAACAGCTGTAAGCAAAGACCAGTCACGGGTAGGAGCAGTACAAAGCACGCGTGGCTGTTGAAGCTTCTCTTCCTGGCGCGTGTAGTGCACGCGCGCCTGTGGCGCGTAAATGCTGTTACCGACAACATCTTAGAGCAGACATCATGCTTTTAATTATTGTGTTTTGCAAATATCACTCATGCATGCATGTTTGTTCCTTCCTCATCTTTTTTTTTATTCCTCTGCCGACTTCTTCCTCTTTTGTTTTTCTTTTGTTTCTCTTTCCCCATTTTTTATTTGTTTTGTTTCTTTCTTTTGAATTTAATTTAATTAAATACTTAACCAATTAATCATTAAAATAAATAATGATTAATTAATTAATTAATTAAATCAATTCAGATTAATACATTAATTCAAAATTAATTAACATGATAATTAATTTAATAAATAAATTAATTCGATATGAATTAATTTATTAAATTAAACCAATTACATAATTATATTAATTAGTGAGAATTAATATATAAATCTTTTTACAACCGAAATCTTTTTCTTGAACCACTGAAAGTAATAAAGAATTACCACCGAATTTTTGTTGACGCTCGATTCACGATCTGGTTCATGAGCGACTAACTCCAACGGCTTTTCTTTATTTTTGACTCTATGAATTGGTTCCTTTCTTTTCTTAACATACCAGTCTTGACAGCTTGAACCACTGAAATTAATGATAAACAACCACTGTTAATGTTGACACTCGATGTACTGTCTGGTTCATGAGTGACTAACCGCAATGACTGTTCTTCATATATTGACTTTAAAGTTGTGGTTCATGTCTTCATTTTCTTCACTCTTTTTCAAACTTTTATAATCTGTATTCTGCCACTGTAAGAACCTCTTGTCACTATAAATAGAAACCACTGTCTTGATTACTCCACTGATGCTTGATCAACTGAATGAACTTCTTCAAGTGTAGTATACCTCAAAACGGTAGATTGACTTTGTCTTCTTTTTCTTGACAATTATACATTTGAGATCCCTGTGACAGTACATATACTATTTACTATTACATTCTTGTTTAAGTTGAGTTGAATCCTCGAAATACAAATAGGCTACATCATATGCCTTTCATTTAGTGTTTCGATTTTTTAAAAAATATTTCTCGATGACCCAACCATACGGAGGTCAAGATCCATCCTTTTTAATGTTATTGCCAAAATTTCAGAAAAAAATAAATTAATTTGGTTTGGTAATTTTACGTCAACTAGTACTTTGACAAGAACCCCTAAATTGGATTTTGTCAAGGTTTAGTGTTTCGATTTTTTTGAAAATATTCCTCAATGACCCAGCTGTACGGAGGTCAAGATCCATCCTTTTTAATGTTATTGCCAAAATTTCAGAAAAAATAAATTAATTTGGTTTGGTAATTTATCGGTCAATTAGTACTTTGACTAAAAACCCTAAACAAGGTTTCGTTAGGGTTTAGTGTTTCAATTTTTTTAAAAATATTTCTCGATGACCCAACCGTACGAAAGTCAAGATCCATCATTTTTAATGTTATTGCCAA
Organism: Saposhnikovia divaricata; assembly: GCA_036435485.1. Lineage (NCBI taxonomy): Eukaryota > Viridiplantae > Streptophyta > Magnoliopsida > Apiales > Apiaceae > Saposhnikovia > Saposhnikovia divaricata. Next base: position 24,254,912 of record JAZHRN010000131.1, read on the forward strand.
AATTTCAGAAAAAAATAAATTAACTTGTTTTGGTAATTTAACGGTCAACTAGTACTTTGACTAGAACCCCTAAACAGGATTTTACCAGGTTTAGTGTTTCGATTTTTTAAAAAATATTTCTCGATGGCAAAATCATACGGAGGTCAAGATCCATCCTTTTTAATGTTATTGCCAAAATTTCAGAAAAAAATAAATTAATTTTGTTTGGTAATTTAACGATCAACTAGTACTTTGACTAGAACACCTAAACAGGATTTTGTCAAGGTTTAGTGTTTCGATTTTTTTGAAAATATTCCTCGATGACCCAGCTGTACGGAGGTCAAGATCCATCCTTTATAATGTTATTGCCAAAATTTCAGAAAAAATAAATTAATTTGGTTTGGTAATTTAACGGTCAACTAGTACTTTGACTAGAACCCCTAAACAGGGTTTCGTCAGGGTTTAGTATTTCGATTTGTTTAAAAATGTTTCTTGATGACCCAACCATACAGAGGTCAAGATCTATCCTTGTTAATATTATTTCCAAAATTTCAGGGAAAAATTAATTAATTTGGTTTGGTAATTTAACGGTCAACCAGTACTTTGACTAGAACCCCTAAACAGGGTTTCGTCTGGGTTTAGTGTTTCAATTATTTTAAAAATATTTCTTGACGACCCAACCATACGGAGGTCAAGATCCATCCTTTTTAACGTTATTGCCAAAATTTTAGGAAAAATAAATTAATTTGGTTTGGTAATTTAACGGTCAACTAGTACTTTGACTAGAACCCCTAAACAGGGTTTCGTTAGGGTTTAGTGTTTCGATTTTTTTAAAAATATTTTTCGATGACCCAACCGTTCTGCGGTCAAGATCCATTATTTTTAATGTTATTGCCAAAATTTCAGAGAAAAATAAATTAATTTGGTTTGGTAATTTATCGGTCAACTAGTACTTTGACTAAAAACCCTAAACAAGGTTTCGTTAGGGTTTAGTGTTTCAATTTTTTTAAAAATATTTCTCGATGACCCAACCCTAAGAAGGTCAAGATCCATCATTTTTAATGTTATTGCCAAAATTTCAGAAAAAAATAAATTAATTTGGTTTGGTAATTTAACGGTCAACTAGTACTTTGACTAGAACCCCTAAACAAGATTTTACCAAGGTTTAGTGTTTCGAGTTTTTTAAAAATATTTCTCAATGACCCAACCATAAGGAAGTCAAGATCCATACTTTTTAATTTTATTGCCAAAATTTCAGAAAAAAATAAATTAATTTGGTTTGGTAATTTAACGGTCAACTAGTACTTTGACTAGATCCCTAAACAGGATTTTGTCAAGGTTTAGTGTTTCGATTAAGATCTATCCCTTTTAATGTTATTTCCAAAATTTCAGGAAAAAATTAATTAATTTGATTTGGTAATTTAACTGTCAACTAGTACTTTGACTAGAACCCCTAAACAGGATTTCGTCTGGGTTTAGTGTTTCAATTTTTTTAAAAAATATTTCTTGACGACCCAACCATACGGATGTCAACATCCATTCTTTTTAATGTTATTGTCAAAATTTCAGGAAAAACTAAATTAATTTAGTTTGGTAATTTAACGGCCAACTAGTTTAATTGGAAAATAAATTAAAAAATAAAATACAAATAGAAATAGAAAAAAACCAAAATTTAATTTAAAATTCATACACACCAAATTAGTCATACTCACTATTTGTGTGATGAATCTTACCTTACTTTCACTAATTTTCCATTTTTTTAAATTTTTTCCCCATTTTTAACGAGTTTGTAAAATATATTAAAAAATTAAATAAACATTGGAAAAATTCCTATTTTTGAACATTAAATTTGGTGGTATTACTACGTGGTGGGTGATTATAAATTCTGAATAAAAATTTGGTTTTTTTCTATTTTATTTAGTATTTTGGTCTTTATTTTTATTTTTATTAAATTTTTAAAATAATAAATTCAACCAAATTTCGACCAAATCGGTCGAATTTAGTCGAGCTCCTAAATTCGACCAAAATTTTTTGTCGAATTTAGCATATAAATTTGACTAAATTCAGTTGAATTTAGTTAAATTAGACCATATTTGGTCTAATTTAGCCGTGCTTTCATTTTTGACAAAATAGTAAATTTCATATGAAAAGAATTTTTTGTTGCCACGTGTCATGTTTCTATTGGCTAAAGAGGAAGCACATGAATTGCTCTATAAAATTAATCTAAACCATCCATTTCTCTTTTAAATATTTCATCCTGGCCATTAATTTAATTACAATTATTTAAATAGTATACTGAAATTATTTTTACTCCTTGTTTCTCCTACCCTCAACCATTCCCCCTGTTCCCATCTAACTCCCTTCTCTCGCCTCTATCTTCTAACTCCCTCCCCTATTTTTTTCACCACCATCCTTTTCTTCACCACCAAATCACTCACTGCCACCGCCTCATTCTCTTTTCTTTCGGTAAACTCTCATCTCTCCCCCCCTCCGCTGTTTCCTCAATCCCTCTCCTTCTCTCCCCTGCTTTCTCCCCCACCCACCGCCTCTCTAAATCTCTCATTTTAGTTTAATTTCGCAAGCCACGAATGATGATTAGGATGGTTTAAGTGGCCGAATTGATTCCTCTTTTTATTGCATAGTGATTATTAGTTTGTTAGTTACTTTTACGAAGTTTTGTTAAACTTTTTAGTTGGATCGATTTTTTTTAGATGCTGATTATGCTTGTGTGGGGATTGGTTGCGTATATAGGTGTGAGAGTCATGATGGTCATGAAAAAAAACGGAGTTTAACCCCTGTTTTGTGTTGATTTTCGAATGGTTTTGAGCTCGATCGGAGTTTTTAATGTTATCGCCGGAAGTTTCATTGTTTCTGTAAACTCTCCTCTCGGTCGGAGTTCTTGTTGTTGTTTAATCGTCAAATAGGGATAATATGTGTGACTGGGAAGTTCAAATTTTTGAGCAGCAGATTCTGCTGCTTTTTTTTTTAAACTGGAGCACATTAAATTCGACCGAATTTGGTCGAATTTAGCATATAAATTCGATTAGATTCGCTCGAATTTAAATTCGACCAAATTTGGTCGAATTTAATGCATTTCGGGTGCCAAATCTCAAAATTTTGAAATTTTCACCAAAATTTGAAATTTTCAAAGTTTTGAATTTTTTGGTAGAATTTATAATTCGACCAAAATCGGTCGAATTTAATACTATCAATTTCGACCAAATACGGTCGAATTTATCCTAAATTCGACCGCATTAATTGGTCAAATTTATCCTAAATACGACCGAATTAATTGGTCGAATTTATGCTAAATTGGACCGTATTACTAAATTTGACTCGCTTAAATATGACCAGCAGAAATTCGGTCGAATTTAGCTAAATTCGATCGATATCGGTCCAATTTACCTAAATTCGACCGAAAGATTTCGGTCGAATTTATTCGTTTTTCTTGTAGTATAACCCGTACAAAGCATGTGTTACTTTTAATTTTTTATAATTTGTTTATAGTGTAGTATAATATTATAAATATTAACTTTAAATGTTATTAAAAGAATTTGAAGCTTATATCTTTGTATATAATAATTTTTTAATATTAAATATAAATTAATATGTTGTTGGCGGGAATCTAACCTTAGACCGCTGTATATAACAACTTTTAGTATTGTTGATTCTAACGGTCATGTTCTATTTTAGTTGAAAATCTAACGGTTGTGAATGAGGGATAACCAAAAATAAGAGATAACCAAAAATAGGGGTTAACCAAACTATAAATTATACCTCATTTCGATTATATATATATATATATATATATATATATATATATATATATATATATATATATATATATATATATATATATATATGCTAGCGTTCAAATAGAAACCAACCTTAGAATAGAAACTAGAAACCTACACTAAATAAATTATATTTTATTTATTTTAATGGCCCCGCTAGGGGCATCTTCACAAAAAACGTTTAAAATTCTTGGCTCTATTCAACAAAAATATAAAAAAAATAAATTTTTTTTTAAAAAAAGTTACTGTTCACGTGCCACGTCATCACGTAAACAGTAATTTTTTTTATTTTTTTTATTTTTTTATATTTTTGTTGAATAGAGACAATAATTTTAAACGTTTTTTGTATTGGAGTACCCCTAATTTGGTCATTAGATTAGCTTGAAATATTTAATTTAGGTTTAATTTCTAGTTTATATTCTAAGTTAGTTTCTAATAGAACAAGATCCTATATATATATATATATATATATATATATATATATATATATATATATATATATATGAAAACTGGGCCTGAGGTTGTCTTCAGGGATTTCTCCTGAGGTTATAATACAAATAGTCTATAAATTAAGTGGCCCCGCAGGGGCATTTTTGTAAATTTTAATTTTTTATCAGTAAATTTATCTAAACACCCTTAAATTTGTATTGAAAAGCTTTTAACCTCAGGGAGAACCCTGAGGTCATCCTCAGGCACATGAATCCCTATATATATATATATATATATATATATATATATATATATATATATATATATATATATTGGCCATATTATTTCTTAAAAAGAAAAAATTTACTTATTAAAAAAAAATAGAAAAGGTAACATATTTTTACCAATACTAAATATTTAAGTAAAAAACAAAAGTTTGAAAAAAAGATATTTTAGTTAAAAAATATATAAAAGATATTACGTTTTTGCTGAAAAATATAATCAATTAGTTATTATTAATTATAATTTTATTAGTTTATTTCATCAAATAGAATGACCCGTGATATTTTTGGAATGAGTTGTTCTAGTCGGAAAAGTTATAAAAGATAATGTGTTTTAGCTGAAAAAAGTAATTGGTTAGTTATTAGGAACTATAATAGCGTTATTTTATTTTATAAAATAGAACTACATTTTTTACCAACAATAAATATTTAAGCAAGGATAATTACGTAAAAAAAAATAAAGTTTAAAAATGAGATATTTTAGTTAAAAATATAGATAATATATTACCTTTTAGTTGAAAAAGATAATCAGTTAGTTATTATTAATTACTCCCTCAGTCCCAGGGAATTGTTTACGTTTATGAGACAGTGTTCGGCACGCATTTTAAGATGCATATAAAATATAGTTCGATAATTTATTTATAAATTTTTCTTTTTTTGAATAAAAATATAAGCATTCTACTTTTATTCAAAATCATAAAATTGTAAAAATAAATTACGGAACTATACTTTATATGCACCTTAAAATGCGTGTCAGACACCCTTTCAGAAATGTAAACAAATGGGTGGGACGGAGGGAGTATAATATTATTAATTCATTTCATTAGTTAGAACGACAAGATTTTTTGGAAAGTAGAGCATTTAGTTAGAATAGTAAGAAAAGGTAATACCTGAAAAAGGTAATTGGTTAGTTATTATTTAGGAGAAAATGAGATATTTTAGTTAGAGATATAGAAAAGATAATACCAGGTAATCAAGTTAGTTATTACTAATTATAATATTATTAGTTTATTTCATTAATTAGAACGACTATATTTTTGGAAAGAAAAGATTTTAGTTAGAAAAATTATAAAAGGTAATAGGGGAAAAAGATAATTGGTTAGTTATTTTTTAGGAGAAGTGTTGGAAATAGTTGCGTGTAATATTTTGATAAAAATGTTAGAACAATTAGAAAAGGTAATAGATGAAATTGGTTAGTTATTATTTAATAGAAGTGTTGGAAATAGCTGTGTGTAATATTTTGAGAAAAGATTATGTTTTATTTTTTTATAATTAAGTAAAATAATTAAGCACAATAAAGTAAAACAATTACAACAATTAAATAATGTAAGTATCGTACCGTACCAAAACTTTTAATGTTTCATCTTTTATATTATAGTATAGTATAGATATTGTAAAATAAGTGTATGCTTTTTAGAGTTAGATTTTAATAATTTAAAGATAATCAAATTCGTCGGAAGAACTTTCCAAAATAGATAGGTCGTAAATATCACTACGCCAAAAACGCTCATATGCAACGCCATGTTTACTGTTGCTTTACGCCAAAAAAGCGTTGCATTAGACCAAATGCAACACCAGGAGGCGTTGCATTCGAGACCATCTCGTTAGACCCCATAATACAACGCTTTTTGGCATCTAAAGCAACAACAATAAGCGTTGCATCTGACGTGTAATGCAACACCACAGCAAGCAAATGCAACACCAAAATGGCGTTGCATTTGACATTTGACATAGTTCCAATTCCACGTCACGAAAGTGGGTCCCACTAGCATGCCACGTCAACAATGGGTCCAGCTGGCATGCCACGTCAGCATTGGTCCAGTTGGCATGCCATGTCAGCATTGGTACAGTGGCATGCCATGTCATCAGTGGGGCCCACTAGGATGCCATGTCAACAATGGGGTCCACATGCCATGTCAGCAGTGGGGCCCACGTGCCGCATCAGCAATGGGTCCCACATGTCACGTCAGCAATGGGCCCACAACATGTAATGCAACACTATATTTACCAAATGCAACACTATCATGTTCTTGAAATGCAACACTAAAATATCAAATGCAACGTTGTATTTACTTATGCAACGCTACAAAGTTCTAGAAATGTAACACTAAAAATATCAAATGCAACACTGTAATAAAAATGTCTGCAATATATAGTTTCATACATAAAGAAACCAATCCAAAACATTCAACATACATTCAATCATCCTACCAGCCATCCAAATAGTTTCATATACTATCCACACCAAACATCCAAGTAATCGATCATCATACTAATACCTAATAAAACCATTACTAATACATCCGAGGAATCCAACATCTACTAAACCAACAAGCACATACGATTATGTCTAAATTAATACTGGTCGCTAGTTGCTATGGCGAATGCATTCTCCATGTGCATTGTCGGGGCAACTGTGCAGCGCATACAAGTTATGAGAATTTTGTGGTAACTGCAATTTTCGGTTCTTTGCAGCAACCAATAAGACCTGCAGATTTTATAATTTTTAATGAGTACTAAAAAACCAATGTGACTAGTTTTAAAATATACATAAAAAACATCAGATGATTTACAAAGTCATGACCATATTCTATCTCAACTCCTGAAATGGAGCAAATTAATCCTATGCATTTATCATCTTAGGCAAGTACTATAAAATATATATTAATCTAAAGAGAGCCTTGATTACTTACTGACAAGAAACTAGATGTTAATTTATTGTATAAGAAGGTTCAGATCAAACCAGAAATTTTCATTTTAACACATTTATGTGAAAAAGAAAAAAAAACCAAGTACTGACTTTGAGTGTAGAGAACCATATTTTCAGGTTCCGTGTGTTAGAAAGTATATGTACAACTTGAAGCCTTGTATCAGGATTGTTTTGTAAGTCCTGCAAAATGAGATCAGCAGCAGCATTTACCAACAATAGATACGTTAACACTAAATCAAACAAAAAGAACATACAAAATAGCAAACAGCAAGTTACCAAGTAAATTACCTGAACTTTGTTAAGGTATATGGCTCCGTACATTGAACAAGTAAATAATAAAAATTTACATATTAATTATAAAGGTACATGGCTCCAACTAAATTTTCAATTTTTTAAGTATAAGAACTTTGAAAGATCGAGAGAGAAAATAATCTTTTTGCATATTAAAAAAATCAAAAATTATATTGAGAGACCATGATGGAGCAAGAACCATGATGCTTTAAAAATTACTTCCCACTGTGAGGTCACGTAAAAAATCTATGTAAAGATAAAGACATCTTTATCTGAAGTTGCCATTCTCTTTGCTGGCCCTCTGCCAACAATTTTCTCCAGCTAGAAATCAAAAAAAGTACACAATTAGCATTCTCTAAAAGGTAAATAAGTTGTTTATAACTTATGATTTGCACTTGAATATTTCAAGTTGCAAGTCCTACTTCATCAACATACACAAAAGGATTTTATAGCAGTGTTGATCCCTTCATTTGTACTAATCTTTTATTGACCATATGATGTACTAAAAACATCATGATGTGTATGAACAGCAGTACAGCACCCAAGGAGGTCTATATATAGGATGCAGTTTCCACAATGTTATTACATAAAAAATTTACTGATACGTGCGTTCACGAGTACACACACATGAACCATGACTCACACAGTTGTATACAGAAAAGATTTCTAACAAGTTCCAACAGATTTTTCCTAACAAAGCACTATCCTAACAAAAATCTTTGCAAGCTCAATGTTAAATTTGTAGTCAAATAAGATGACTAATATTTACCATGCTCTATATACGATAGCAAATAATTGTTGCATGCTCTAAGTAACAATGATTATTATTATGAACGATACCAGAATTTCACTCCAGTAACACCATGAGGGTTATTTCAGTAAGAATTAAAGACCTTACAATTTACAATTCATTAATATTGTCAACAATCATATTTAAACCCCACCCAATATGACTGCCAACAAAACCACCAATAATAATTCCTTAAAAGAAACCTATTAATGCACCTCTCAAATATTTGTACTGAGCGTACAAGCACCGCATCTTCATGTATTCAGATACTAAATTCTTAATGACTAGAGTTAAAAATGTTACCCGGAGCATATCAAAACAAGAGAACAGCACCATAGTTGTCATGCTTTCAGACCCTTGGAGCATATTAACTATCTGAAACCAAGAAAGAAATGGTATAACACAGGGTGGCCGGAAAAATGTTCAGTTAAGTGCTTCAGCAAGACATGACATAATAAGGTTTAAACATGACTAGAGCTGTTAACGAACCGAGCAGAGCCGAGCTTTGAGCAAAACGAGCTGAGCTTTACTTTTTTTCTTAACGAACCGAGCCGAGCCGAGCTTTATTATCGCACAAAATATTTGTTCAAGCTAGCGTTCGTTAAGAAATTGAGCCGCACACGAGCCGTTATCGAGAAGCTCGATAACAAATTTAGTGATATTCCCAAATTTTCAAAAAATAAAAAATTAATTTGGTTGGAGATCTTAGTATATCACTGCTAATTTAACTAGTACTAGTAACTAGTGCTTTGTCACGAATTGTTGTTTTTATTTTTTAAAAAATATTTTTCGACGATCCTACCGTACGGATGTCAAGATATATCTAATTTAGTGATATTCCCAAATTTTCAAAAAATAAAAAATTAATTTGGTTGGAGATCTTAGTAGATCATTATTAATTTTACTAGTACTAGTAACTAGTGCTTTGTCACGAATTGTTGTTTCCATTTTTTAAAAAATATTTTTCGACGATCCAACCATACGGATGTCAAGATATATCTAATTTATTGATATTCCCAAATTTTCAAAAAATAAAAAATTAATTTGGTTGGAGATCTTAGTAGATCACTACTAATTTAACTAGTACTAGTAACTAGTGCTTTGTCACGAATTGTTGTTTCTATTTTTTAAAAAATATTTTTCGATGATCCAACCGTACGGATGTCAAGATATATCTAATTTAGTGATATTCCCAAATTTTCAAAAAATAAAAAATTAATTTGGTTCGAGATCTTAGTAGATCACTACTAATTTTACTAGTACTAGTAACTAGTGCTTTGTCACGAATTGTTGTTTCCATTTTTTTAAAAATATTTTTTGACGATCCAATCGTACGGATGTCAAGATATATCTAATTTAGTGATATTCCCAAATTTTCAAAAAATAAAAAATTAATTTGGTTGGAGATCTTAGTAGAACACTACTAATTTTACTAGTACTAATAACTAGTGCTTTGTCACGAATTGTTGTTTCTATTTTTTAAAAAATATTTTTCGACGATCTAACCGTACGGATGTCAAGATATATCTAATTTAGTGATATTCCCAAATTTTCAAAAAATAAAAAATTAATTTGGTTGGAGATAAAAAAATAAAAAGTTAAAATTTTGATTTTTTTCGAGCTTTTAACGAGCCGAACCGAGCCGAACAAAATCGAGCCGAGCTCGAGTCGCACATGTTAAAAGCTCGGCTCGAGCTCGTTAGCTTAACGAGCATTTTTTTGTGTTCGAGCTCGAGCTCGAGCTCTTAACGAACCGAGCCGAATCGAGCCCTTAACGAGCCGAGCTCGAGCTTGGTCACGAACAGCTAGTTTCGTTAACAGCTCTAAACATGACATACCTCGGGATATAATTCCTTTCTCTCTGGCAGTAGATAATCAGATTCTGGATACCACGAATCTGTTCCAATTGATATTCGACAACAAGAAAGTTATAATTACACGTACAAAACTACTAGAGATGTACTAGATTAGAATAACAAAAAAGGTATTCACCAAAATGTATCGCCTTTTATGTCAACCATGAGACAACATATTCTAAGTATACTTTTCATCTCTGCCTTTTCGAGATCATCCATATTCCATCTATATTGAGGTTGTTGACCCATTACTGCTTTTCTACCTAGGGAGGAGGGACATCAGCAAGGACCTAGGTTAACAAGAATCCCAGACCCACTTACCTAATTACGGATGAGAGTGCTATGTTGAAGTGTACACAAAATCAATTACCAACCAATTAAAACCCCCCAGCCCCCAAAATCTGAAGCCCGGTAAAAACCCTAAAATTAAATACTTACAAATCAACACTTAGGTGATATGCTAGTGTTTGCTCGATGAAGACTCCACTTGCTCTCTCTTCACCTCCAATCGCTCTCTCTTCAATCTTCACCTCCGATTAGATGAATTTACTGGGTGTTAATTGAAAACCCAATCGCCCTTTCTGTAGTGCTTAGAAGACCCGCTCCTACTGGATGTTAATTACCTGCAATTTCAAAAGAAAACCCAAATAAGTGAAAATACTAATTAATCGAAAAGGATAAATGTGTATTCAATTACCAATTGGAGGTGTAGAGATTATAAATTGAAAAATTTTAATAATTTAGAAAAAAATACTCCCTCCGTCCCATTTTGTTTGACACTCTTCTTTTTGCACGTATTTCAATGTGCTTAGATGGGGTATTTATAAATAATATTTTTTAAAGTTTTCTGTTTTGTATAAAAATATAGATTCTATATTTTTATACAAATCGAAAAAAATTAAAAAAATATAATTTACAAGTACCCGGTCCGAGTACATTGAAATGCGTGAAAAAGTCAGAGGGTCTTACATTTTGGGACGGAGGTAGTACCAAATAGTCAAATAGATACTAGTTAAAAATAAAATTACAACATGAATCGTCGAAAAAATAATTTAAAAAGTGTAATCATCAATCGGGATAAGACTGGTTAGATTTATCATTCGGGACAATATTAGTTAAAAAGAAGATCTACTTTGACCGGTTTGACCATTACAAAAGCAAACCAAATAAACCTAGGATTTTTAAAAAAAAATACCACATCACTAAAATCGTTAGATCATGACATCCGTATGTTTGGAACGACGAAAAAAAAATTAAAAAAAATAGATTCATCATTCGGGACAAGACTAGTTAAAAGGAAGGTCTACTTTGACCAGTTTGACCATTACAAAAGCAAGCCAAATAAATCTAGGATTTTTTTTAAAATTATCACATCATTAAAATCATTAGATCTTGACATCCATACGTCTAGAATGTCGAAAAAATAATTTAATAAAATAGATTTATCATTAGGGACAATACTAGTTAAAAAGAAGGTCTACTTTGACCAGTTTGACCGTTATAAAACCAAACAAAATACATCTAACAATTTTTTTAAAAATTTACCACATCACTAAAATCGTTAGATCTTGACATCGGTATGTTTCGAACGTTGAAAAAATAATTTTAAAAAATAGATTCATCATTCGGGACAATACTAGTTAAAAGGAATGTCTACTTTGACCGGTTTGACCGTGATAAAACCAAACCAAATACATTTAGCAATTTTTTTAAAAATTTACCACATCACTAAAATCGTTAGATCTTGACATCCGTACGTTTCGAACGTCGAAAAAATAATTTAAAAAAATAGATTCATCATTCGGGACAAGACTAGTTAAAAGAAAGGTCTACTTTGACCGGTTTGACCGTGATAACGCCAAACCAAATACATCTACCAAATTTTTTAAAAATTTACCGCTTTACTAAAATCGTCGTATCTTGACATCCGTACGACAAAAAAAAAATTTTAAAAAATAGTTTCATCATTCCGGTAAGAGAAGTAGTTAACGCAACACTTCAAAACAGCAAATGCAACACTGTTGCCACCTAATGCAACGCTTCTGCCATGTCAGCGAATGCCACGTCAGCAACTGTGGGTCCCACATCTGCCACGTCAACAATTGTGGGCCCCCCCACTTGCCACGCCAGCATCTGTGGGCCTCCTGCCACGTCACCCTTGTGAGCCCCACACTGCCACGTCACCCTAGTGGGCCCCACAACTGCCACGACATCATTTATTAAAATTAAAAATATCTAATGCAACGCTTTTAAACAGCAAATGCAACGCCTTTTTCACCTAATGCAACGCTTCTACCACGTCAGCAAATGTGGGCCCCACATCTGCCACGTCAGTAATTGTGGGCCCCACACTTGCCACGTCAGCATCTGTGGGCCTCATGCCACGTCACCTTTGTGGGCCCCACACTGCCACGTCACCCTGGTAGGTCCCACAACTGTCACGTCAGCGTTTATTAAAATTCAAAAATATCTAATGCAACGCTTTTAATCATCAAATGCAACACCTTTTTCACCTAATGCAACGCTTTTGCCACGTCAGCCAATGCCACGTCAGCAAATGTGGGTCCCATATTTGCCACATCAGCAATTGTGGGGCCCACACTTGCCACGTCAGCAAATGCCACGTCAGCACGTGTGGGCCCCACTACTGCCACATCAGCATTTTTTTAAATTAAAAAATATCTAATGGAATGCCAGCTGTTAGTGTTGCATTATGTGAAACACCGTGGATCAAATGCAACACTAATTATGTGTAATGCAACACCAGTTCAAGTTCTGTTTCATTAGAGCCAAAATTTCATACCTAACGAAACACTTTTAGTGAAACACTTTCTAAAAGCGTTGCATATGAGCATTTATGGCGTAGTGTATGTATTTAATATTTATATGTATTTTGATTAGTGTATGTAAAGAACTTTCTTTAATTAATAATGGATTAAATAATGAATTTGGATCTTTTCCAAACGTAATATAGATACCAAACCAAAAAATGAATTATTCAATGTGTCAAAATTAATGTAAAATTTTGTCCAAACCTAAATATGGATACCAAATTTCAAGAAAATGATAGAATTATGGTAAATAGTAGATTTTTTTTCTAATTAAAATATGTTACTTTTTAATTAAAAAGATATTACTTTTTATAAACAGTTAACAATATTAATTATACCATATCTTTCTGTTATGGAATAAAAAGTAGGGTGTATTTATTGCGTATTGAATGCTAGGGTTAGGGAGAGCTTCGAGCTTTAATGGCTGATCAAGTGTTTCGTGACTTAACTCAGGTCCTCACAAGATGCCTACGTATCTTGCAATATATCAAGAATCAAGCCAAAAAACGTAGTTCTAGGTTGAAGGATCAGGTCCTTTATATAGGCATTGGATGCCTTGGAGTTAGAGTAGAATTAGGTGTCTTGGTGGGCAAGCCACAGCTTAGGCCCAATTCTAGAGCCTTCTGACAGATAAGAAGATAAGTATTGGAATTATATGCCTTGAAGATCACTCCTGATATGATTTGGTTTCCTTGTTGACTCAAATACGGGGTCTTTTATTTGGCTGATTTACAGCTACGAATTTATTATCATTATTAAGGTTTTGGGCCTCATAATTGGGCTTTGACCTTGGACCAACATAGGTTCATTTAATGCAACATTAAATTTGTTTTTAGGGCTTATTTTTAGCCCATATCATTTGCCCCCCAACTTCTAGGAAAACTGATCAGGTTTTCGTGGAAGTTATAATTGTCTTTTTCGAGGCCCGGGGACGTTTTTATCCCTTACCTAGGACTCCTTATTTTTCGTACCCTCATATGGGGATTTTGATTTACACTAGTGTTTCACATGTACCGTCTTGGTTGTAAAGTGTGGAGCGACCTACACATTTACGACGATTTGCCTCATTCGGGGTTTTAACTTGTGCTTGCTTTTAGCAATTTCGGCACTTTTATAGATCTTTCATGCATTTTTAGCATAAATTATCACTTGAAAATATTTCTATAATTTTTCTCGTATTTTTCTGTACTTTTCCTAATATTTTAGGAATTTTCGTGTACTCGTAGATATTTTTTCTTATTTATTCCTAATAATTTAGGAATTTTCGGGTGCCCACAGGTATTTTTATTAATTTTTCCTTATAACTTAGGAATTTTCGGGTACCCACAGGTATTTTTCTTAATTTTTCCTAATAATTTAGGAATTTTCGGGTACCCACAGGTATTTTTCCTAATTTTTCCTAATAATTTAGGAATTTTCGGGTACCCACAGGTATTTTTCTTAATTTTTCCTAATAATTTAGGAATTTTCGGGTACCCACAGGTAATTTTCTTAATTTTTCCTAATAATTTAGGAATTTTTGGGTACCCACAGGTATTTTTCTTAATTTTTCCTAATAATTTAGGAATTTTTGGGTACCCACGGGTATTTTTCTTAATTTTTCCTAATAATTTAGGAATTAAATTGTAACCAATGTAAAACTTCAAGGATCAAACTGTAATTTGACCATTTAGAATTCATTTTCCGAATGAAATTGTCCTGGGGGCCTACCTTGTTTCATAAGTCACAGACTCACAGCTTCACTCGGCAAATTCATTCGGCCATATATATATATATATATATATATATATATATATATATATATATATATATATATATATATATATATATATATATATATATATGTATATATATATATATATTTAAACATTGGCAATTGAAAATTCAACTGGGGACCACCCCATTTTTTCTTTCCTGTTCAGCAATTCTGCTCGGTTTTCCAATTTTTTTTTTTTTTACTTTTGCCAATTGAAAGCTTGAGTGGGGACCACCCCTTTTTTTTCTTCCTTGCTCGGTTTTTCCATTCGGCTTTCCTCTCTCTCTTTTTTTTAAAAAAAAAAAAATTGCCGATTGGAAAATTTCAAGTGGGGCCACCCCATTTTTTGCTCCTGCTCGGCAATTCTGTTCGGAATTTCCATTTTTTTTTATTATTTTTTTTAACATTTTCGGATTGGAAAATTTCAAGTGGGGCCACCCCATTTTTTGCTCCTGCTCGGCAATTCTGTTCCGAATTTTCATTTTTTTCATTTTTTTTTTTAACATTTTCCGATTGGAAAATTTCAAGTGGGGCCACCCCATTTTTATCCTCCTGCTCGGCAATTTCATCCGACAATTTTTTTTTTTTACATTTTCCGATTGGAAAATTTCAAGTGGGGCCACCCCATTTTTATCCCCCTGCTCGGCAATTTCATCCGGCAATTTTTTTTTTTTTTTTTAACAACCCAATTTTCGAATGAAAATTGATAGGTGGGTTCAGCCCATTTTTGGTCTTCATTCGATAAGTAGCAATAGAAAATTATTGTTTCGAATCTTTATTTTTCGAGCGAGATTTTCTGAATGGGGCTCTTGCCCTACTTGGATTTTTCAATTTTTCCTTCCTTTTCGAAAAATTCGAATCGAAAAATATTTCTTATTTATATTTTTACCGGACTAACCCTCCGGGGTTTTATTTATGCATTTTTCCGATTGTTCTTTTACTTAATTATTTTGTCATTTGTACTTGGCCTTTCTTGGCTAGAAATTCAAATATACTTTGATACATAACAGACATAGAACTTGAGTAAAGAAAACCAAATTGCATTAATAAATTCTGAAATGGGTTCAACCCTTACATAATACTCTACTTCTTACTTGGAGTTTGCAAACTCTGATATGGTTTCGTCGACCTTATTTCTATTTTCCTATTAGATATAAGCTATATCCTACTTAGGATAATCAAACATAATAGACTTTGAGGTTCGATGCATGCCAAGTGCGAGGCACCTCGTTTCCTTCCAAAGTCTCCAACTTGTATGATCCTCGTCCTAGTGTGCCTTTGACCCGATATGGGCCTTCCCAATTTGGAGCCAGCTTCCCCTTCTGTCCAACTCCGGATGCTTCAATCTTTCTAAGTACTAGGTCCCCCTGACAGAAGAACCTTTCTTTCACCCTTAGGTTATAGTAGAAGGAAGCTTTCTTCTGATGTTCAGTATTCCTAGCATGGGCTTCATCCCTCACCTCATCGATCAAGTCGAGGGCCATCCTCATTCCTTCTTCATTGGTGTCAGGTTCGAAGGCTTCCACCCGTGGAGATGTATGCATGATTTCTACGGGTACTACAGCCTCAGCTCCGTAAGCTAACATGAATGGGGTTGCCCCAGTGGTCACCTTACAGGTGGTGCGATACGCCCAGAGTATGGGTAGCAATTCATCCACCCAGGTGTTCCTAGAGCGTTCTACCCTTTTCTTAAGTCCATCAAGGATGATTCGATTACCAACCTCAGCTTGCCCATTGGCTTGAGGGTGGGCAACCGAGGTAAACCGAAGCTCAATTCCATTATCATCACAGTAGTCCCTAAATTCTTTGTTGTTGAATTGTAACCCATTGTCCGTAACCAGGATTTGCGGTATTCCATACCTACACATGACGTTCTCCAACAGGAACTGCGCGACTTGCTTGGTCGTAATCTTGGCCAACGGTTTGGCTTCAATCCATTTGGTAAAGTAATCGATAGCAACTATCAAGAACTTCCTTTGTGCAGTGGCCATGGGAAATGGCCCAAGTATATCCATCCCCCACATAGCAAAGGGAATGGGGGAGCTGATGGATGTCAACATCTCTGGCGGTTGCCTAACCACTGGTGCATGTTTCTGGCACCGGTCACACTTTTTCACGTAATCCTTAGCATCGGCCATCATCTCAGGCCAATAGAACCCGAGTCTAACTATCTTGTGAGCTAGGGCCCTGCCCCCCAAGTGCTGTCCAAAAATCCCCTCATGGACCTCCTCAATAGTTGATTTGGCCTCCTCGGGTCTTAAGCACTTTAGATATGGAATCACAAAAGTCTTCTTGTATAGTATCCCTTCAATTAGTGCATACCTTAAAGCCCTCACAGACAATTTTCGTGCCTCCATGGCATTAGTCGGGAGCCAACCGGTCTCGAGGTGTGCTTTTATGGGATCTATCCAACATTCCCTGACATCAATAGGCGCGACTAACTTTGAATCTATGGTGGGGGTTCTCAGAACTTGGAAGTAAACACTTCCCGAATGATTCTCTATCTCGGAGGAGGCAAACTTAGATAGGGCATCTGCTTTGGTATTTTCTTCCCTAGGAATGTGCTCAATGTGACATTCTTCGAATTGGGTCATTACTGCCTTCACAAGTCTTAAGTATTTAGCCATGGTTTCATCCTTTGCTTCAAACTCTCCATTGACTTGTGCCACCACCAGTCTTGAATCTCCACAAACTTTAAGATTCTTAACCCTTAATGCCCCTGCCAGACCAAGCCCGGCTATCAAAGCTTCATACTCTGCCTCATTGTTGGTTGTTGGGAAGTCCAACTTCAGGGCGTATTCAATCGCGAATCCATCGGGACTTTGCAGAACAAGACCTGCACCACTTGTTTTTGTTTTTGATGCCCCATCAAAATAGAGCATCCAGTATTCCTTCTCCTCGAGCACGGGTTCCCTATCCTCCTTATGCGGTTCATTGCCTTCTTGAGGTACTATCTCTTGCCCCCCGACTTCTTGGTTATCGATGGTACATTCAACCACGAAGTCAGCCAATGCCTGGGCTTTGATGGTCGTCCTTGGCTTGAACTTAACATCAAATTCTCCCAACTCAATTGCCCACTTGATACCACTAGCTTTAGGGCTGTGCAAAATATTCCTTAACGGTTGTTCTGTAAGGACCTCTATCTTATGTGCCTGAAAATAGGGCCGTAGTTTCCTAGAAGCAGTTACCAATGCTAAGGCAAACTTCTCAATAGTGGAGTAGTTCAACTCTGCTCCGTGTAAAACTTTACTCACATAGTATACGGGTTTCTGAACCTTGCTTTCCTCCTTTACCAGCACCGCACTCACAGCTTGACCAGAAACTGCTAAGTAGAGATAGATGATTTCTCCCGTACTTGGCTTGGCTAGCAATGGGGCCTCAGCCATATACTTCTTTACCTGCTCAAAGGCCTCTTGGCTTTCCTCTGTCCATTCAAAGTTTTTTACCTTCTTCAGGGTTTTAAAGAATGGCAAACACTTGTCCCCGGATTTGGAGACGAATCTCCCCAATGCAGCAATCCTCCCGGTTAATTTCTGTACGTCCCTCATAGAACGTGGTGGTTCCATGTCCAAGATAGCCTTGATTTTGTCGGGGTTAGACTCGATTCCCCGTTTCGAGACCATGAGACCCAAGAACTTCCCTGAACCAACACCAAAAGCACACTTTGCCGGGTTTAACATCATCTTATGGTGCCTCAGCACTTCAAATGCCTCACGTAGGTGCCCAATGTGATCTGTCTTGCGTAGGCTTTTCACCAGCATATCATCCACATAAACTTCCATAGTCTTCCCAATCAGATGGGCAAAAATCTTGTTTACCAACCTCTGATAGGTAGCTCCTGCGTTCTTCAGTCCAAAGGCCATGACCAGGTAACAATACACACCAAAGTCGGTGATGAATGATACCTTAGGGATGTCGTCCTTGTGCATCTTAATTTGGTTGTAGCCACTGAAGCCATCCATGAAACTCAGCATGTCGTGCCCAGTCGTGGCATCTATCAACATATCGATTCTTGGCAAAGGGAAACAGTCCTTTGGGCATGCATCATTCAGATCAGTAAAGTCTATGCACATCCTTCACTTTCCATTGGCCTTCTTGACCATTACAGGATTGGCCAACCATTCTGGGAACTGAATTTCCTCAATGAAACCTGCTTCTAGGAGTTTATCGACCTCCTTTTTTATGGCTTCTTGCCTCTCAGGTGCAAAATTTCTCTTCTTTTGTTTCACCGTCTTCCGTTCCGGATCCACATTCAAGTTGTGTGTTATCAGTTGGGGATCTATCCCTGGCATATCGGCTGCTGTCCATGCAAAGACGTCATTATTGTCTTGTAGGAAGGCAATCAGCTTGCTTCTCAAGGGGTCTTTCAGAGATGTTCCGATGTAAGTAACCTTCTCAGGATCTCCCAACTCCAAAGGTATGGGAATCAAGTCCTCTGCTGGATTTCCTCTTCGTTCTTCATCCTCACGGATGTCCATATCCTCAATCGGGAGGACCTGCCCCCCAGTTCCATCAGGCCTCAAAGCGGCCACATAACAACTCCTTGCCATTTTTTGATCTCCTTTTTCTTCTCCCACACCGTTTCTGGTTGGGAACTTAATTTTCAAATGATATGTAGAGGCAACTGCCTTAAATGCATGGAGTCCTGTCCTGCCTAAGATAGCATTATAGGTAGACGTGGCTTTGATGACCAAGAAGTTTAACATCTGAGTGGCCTCCCGTGGCTCCTGCCCTATAGTCATGGGTAGCTGAATTGTCCCCTCAACTTTCGACTCTACTCCATTGAACCCGTATATGGGCATATTCGATGGTGTCAACTGATACTCGGTATATCCCATCTTCAAAAAGGCATCATGGAACAGAATGTCAACTGAGGCTCCATTGCCTATCAAGACTCTCTTCACTTGGGAGTTACCTATCACAGGTGAGATCACCAGCGGGTCATCATGGGGGAACTTCACCCCTTCAAGGTCCGAGTCATCGAATCCAATCGAGACCTCCATTTTTGCACGCTTTGGTGCTTCCCCAACAATGTGCATCACCTCTCGTGCATATTCCTTTCTAGAATATCTGCTTGACCCGGCCGTTGTCGGGCCACCGAAAATCATGTTTATCACTGGCCCCCGGGGCTGTGGATTACGGTTACGATCTTCATCATTCCTATCATAATCCCATCTCGAGTTTCCTCGATCCCCATCTTTGCAGAATTTATTTAACTTTCCTCTTCGGATCAAGAACTCAATCTCATCTTTCAGTTGCCTACAATCGTCGGTATCGTGCCCCACGTCTTTGTGGAATCGGCAGTATTGGTTCTTATTTCTCTTCTCAGGATCTGTCCTTAGTGGCTTTGGCCATCTTACGTCCCTATCCTTCTCTATGTCCATCAGGATTTGGCTTCTTGGGGCGTTCAACCTTGCATAATCCGTAAACCTTTGTCCTGGACTACCCTTTTTAAGGGCTGAATCAGAATCTCTTCCCGTGCGCGGGTACTTATCACTCCCATCATATTCTTCGTCCGTCTTTCTCTTCCTAGAATTGTCACCATTCCCGGTGTTTCCCGTTACTGACTCTTTCTTTAGACTATCCTCAGCTTTGATATACTTACTCGCCCTTTGTTGAAGCTCAATCATGTTCTCAAGGGGATGCTTGGCCAATGACATCTTGAAATAAACATTCGAAGTCCCATTATGCAAAGCCACCATGGCCACTTTGTTCTCTAAATCAGTAATGTTGAGCGCCTCCTTGGTGAACCGTTTGAGGTAATCTCTAAGATTCTCGTTCTTCCATTGAACCACAGTCATGAGGGACGCGGAATCCTTTTCACGAATCCTTCCGCCAATGAATTGGCTGACGAAAGCGGTGCTCAGCTCTTTGAAAGAGGCGATGGAATTTGGTGGTAGGCGACAGTACCAACGTTGCGCCATGCCCGCTAGGGTTTGGGGAAACGCCCTACACTTCAAGGCGTCACTGGCGGGTTGTAACAATAAGGCATTAGAAAACGTCCTTACATGATTGGCAGGATCCCCTGTTCCATCATAAGTCTTTATGGTGGGCATTTTAAACTTTCGAGATATGTGAACATTCATCACTTCTTCCGTAAAGGGAGGAGTTGGATCATCAGGATCTCCAAGCTGCATCAGGTCTTTAGGATCGCTTTTGGGGATTTCCACCCTAATGTTTCTATCTCTTGGGACTTCGGTCCTCCTCTGTCTCCTTGGGGTTCCTTCCAAATCAACAAAAGGAATTTCTCCTCCTGTTGTTGGTGGGGGTCTATTCTGATTTTGTCTTCGCTGTTCCCTTTCTATGTCCTCCTTTAGTTTTTGGATCTTGGCCTCATGAGCCTTGATTTTTTCAGCAGCCGTTAAGGGATGTCGATCATGAGTTCTTCGGCGTCCAATAGGTTCCTTACTTGGACGACGTCTCCTTGGGGCTTCATCCCTATCTTCTTCCGAGGATGAGTCATCAGAATACGGGCCTGAGTAGTCATAGTATTGCTGGCCTTGATTGGGTCCTAAACCTCTGATGTAAGGTGGATTGTATGGCTCGTGTATCTGGAGGGCATGACCGCTTGGTCCGGCCTGGTACGGGGGATAGTTGGGTAACCCATATATCGGGTTCGTGCTTGCGGGGATCACGGTAGTAGAGATCTGAGCGATGGGGGGAACAGATTGACCTCCAAGAGGGGAGACTACCATCTGTAGGGGATTCGTCCCTTGAGTAGAGGGATTCGTCACCGAAGGCAACGATCCATGAGTTTGCGCTTCAGTTCCTTGTGGCTGAGTGATCAGTGGTTGAGAACTCGCCCCTGGGGGCACTTGTTCCCCGATCGGGGGTGCGGTGGTGTTAGTGATGGTTTCAGAAAGTGTTGGTGTTCTCCGGGTGGTAACCATGGTTGATATCCGAAGTTCCCACAGACGGCGCCAAATGTTATGGAATAAAAAGTAGGGTGTATTTATTGCGTATTGAATGCTAGGGTTAGGAAGAGCTTCGAGCTTTAATGGCTGATCAAGTGTTTCGTGACTTAACTCAGGTCCTCACAAGATGCCTACGTATCTTGCAATATATCAAGAATCAAGCCAAAAAACGTAGTTCTAGGTTGAAGGATCAGGTCCTTTATATAGGCATTGGATGCCTTGGAGTTAGAGTAGAATTAGGTGTCTTGGTGGGCAAGCCACAGCTTAGGCCCAATTCTAGAGCCTTCTAACAGATAAGAAGATAAGTATTGGAATTATATGCCTTGAAGATCACTCCTGATATGATTTGGTTTCCTTGTTGACTCAAATACGGGGTCTTTTATTTGGCTGATTTTACAGCTACAAATTTATTATCATTATTAAGGTTTTGGGCCTCATAATTGGGCTTTGACCTTGGACCAACTTAGGTTCATTTAATGCAACATTAAATTTGTTTTTAGAGCTTATTTTCAGCTCATATCACTTTCAATCTTTAAATCATTAATATTTATTTTCTAATCAAAATAAGTTACCTTTTAATTTAAAATATAATCTTGCAATTATTAATACATACCCAAAAATATAACATAAGATTTTTCAATCGTTAATAAAATAAGAGTAGTGCTAGGGATCCCGAATTGGATCCCAAAAATAGTTCCCGGATGATGTGTGATTGATGCGAATCCAGGGATTCATCTTATTTAATTATAATATGACCAAAGATAACACACGGTATTTGGGAAAAATTTTGGATCCAATTTGGGGTCTCTAACATTTTCCATAATATATATTATAAACAAGTATACGTTTATAAGAAGGAAACATCAAGTATAATTATTTGTACTAATCATTAGATTTTTAGTAAATAATTAAGAACAATTAGATCTAGGTATATTAAACAAAATCTTGTAATCATTAATATATATACCCAAAAATATCACATCATATCTTTCAATCATTAATAAAATATATTAAAAACCTGTATACATTTATAAACATAAATAAATATATTAAAAACATATATTCGTTTATAAACATGAATATAATTGTTTGTATTTTGGTTCAATGGTTCAATAAATAATAATCCTTAGATTTTTAGTAAATAAATAAGAATTGTTAGATTTAATGATAAGGTATATTATATATTTAAATTATTTTACTAAAGATCAAAGATCCAATCTCGTCAATAACATATTTAACTTAAAAAATTATAATATAAGTTTTAAATCATGCATGTCATTAAATAAATTTATATTAAATTAAATAAAATTAAAATGAAAATATTTGTTGAAAATAATGATTATATAAAAATATAATTATAACATAAAATAAAATTTTTAACATATCAAAAGAAAATTCGTGCATCGCTACTATTATAATAAATCCGAAACATTAAAAGTTTGTCGATTAAGTTTTCGATACGGTTATCCTAACTATTAAAATTAAAGAATAATATTATGGTTACCAATAACTAATCAATATTCTTTTTCATGAAAAACGTTTTCTATTTTTTAAAATCACTAATTTCCATTTTCAGTTAAAAAACATTATCTTTTATATTTTATCAAAATAAAATTTCTACTTTTTTAAAAATATTACGGATAATTCTATCTAATAAAATTAAATAATAATTTTATAATTAATAATACCTAACCAATTACCTTTCACCACTAAAACATGTTGCCTTTTCTATTTTATCTAAGTAAAACCTCTTCTTTTTCAATAATATCACCGTCCAAATAATCAACCGTCCAAATAAAACGTATCATTTTTAACTAAAATCCACCATTTTCTAAAAATATCATAGATAACATATATATAATTATTATCATATTAAATTATTTAAAATTCAAGCCTACGAAAATCAAGGTCTAAAAGTTTCACTTCAAATTTAAAAAAGTATGTCATATTAAAAAACCCGTGCATGGCACGGGTTTTATGCTAGTATTTCTAACTTATAATATATAGATATAGACTAGTTTATAACCCGTGCGACACACGAATTTCTTTTGATATTTTATAAATTTTATGTTATGTTTCAATTATATTTTTATATAATCATTTTTTTCAATAATTTATTTTAATTTCAATTTAAATAATTTAATTTATATTGAATTAATGATATGCATGGTTTAAAATTTATATTATAAAATTTGAAAATAAATATGTCGTTGACGGAATTCGAATCTTGAAATTTTAGTAAATTAAGTTAATCATATAATATATCTAAACATTAGATCTAACGGTTTTGATTTTTTACTAAAAATCTAACGGTCATTATTCGTTGTATACAGATTCTATTATATTTTCCTAATGATTAGAAAATATGATGTGATATTTTGGGTATATATTAATTATTCCAAGATTATGTTTTAAATTAAAAGTTAACGTGTTTTAATTAAAAAAGAAATATTATTGATTAGAAGATACAATATTTTAGGTGTTTAGAAAAGGTAATATCATTAATTAAAAGTAAACGTCTTTAATTAAAAAAGGCAATCATCTAATTTTCAATAATTATATTATTTTAATAATTAGAATGACCGTGGCAAAAACCGAACCAGCAAACTTTTAATTCCCATGCGATGTTCGGGTTTCTTTTATTATGTTATAAATTTTTTATGTTTTTATATAATCATTCACTACACCATAAACAGCCTACGGTAACACCAAAAAAATGTTACAGCAGGTCCATTATATGTTAGCTTAGGCCCAAAAATAGCTAAGGTAACATCTTTTCGATGATAGCTCTCAGCATGTTGCCTTAGAGCATCTCCAAGAGTCTCTTAAATCACTCTTAAATATATTATAAAATAATGGCTCTTAGTGATTTAATGTTGATTCATCTCCAACAATGCTTCTTATTTTCACTCCTTATTTTGTTTTATATTATTAAAAATAAGCTACATCCATAAAAGTACAAAAGGAAGTAGATAGAGAGAGAATGTTGTCTTTAAAATTAATAATATAATATTAGTTAAGAGTTGCTAGTAGCTCTTAAAATTGAGGAGAGAGAAGAGAATTTTAGTGAATTTAAGAGTCACTAAGAGTCTCTTGGAGCAAAAAATTTCATCTCTCTCCTCAAATCTCAAGTTAAGAGCTAATTTAAGAGTCTCTTGGAGATGCTCTTAGGGGTCTAAGCTAACATCTTTGATCCCTAACGTAACATGCATTTTTATGTTACCTCAGCTTGCTATGGTAACATAACTCAGGTCTACGCTAACTTAAAATCTATGTTACCTTAGAGGTTTAATTTTTTTTTAAAAACAATGGGACCCACGTAGGGACCACACAGACCCACGTGGGGACCACTGTGGGACCCACGTGGGGACCACTTTGGGACCCACGTGGGGACCACTTTGGGACCCACTGTGAGCCCATTTTTGTTGGCAACATTGTATGCCCTAGTGTAACATCTTTTATGTTAGCTTAGGTTTTTTGTAGCAACATTTCCATTAGCTAAGGTAACATCTTTCAAAAAAAAATGAACAAAACAGCACACAAATATTATACAATCCCAAATTAAACCTGCTGTTCATTCCAAATCCAACAACACATTACCAAATTCATAATCCAAAACAAGTACATCCACCAGCCACTACATACTCAAACATAATCCAACTGATAGTCTAATATTACTACTAAAGTCTCCAACTCAAACATAGAGATCATAGGTACTAATAGTAGTAGCAGAATACCATAAAGTGAAAACATAGAGATGTCAGTGCCATCCATACTAGAAGCTACTGCCGCCAGTCATAGGCGTACCATCATCGTCACTAGAAACAGTCGCACACAAATCCTCAAGATTAACTGTGATGTTTGGGTTGGCTTCGGCTAGCTTTTTAAGAACCACAGCGAGATTCTGTTGCACCTTCTTGTTCACCTGCTCATCAACATCTGCTTGGACTTGTTTCACCTTCTCCTCAACTTCATCAGCAAGGCTTTGCCTTATCTTCTTTGTCAGCTCTTGCACGTACGTGTCTGCTTATCATGAGCACTAATAGTAGTAGATAGAGAAAATCATTCATCCCAATGCCAATTCTCTTGTCAAAGCTTCTTGTATGAACTTTATCCATTCTTGTTTTCCGTCTCGACCTTTTAGGAACTACAACTGTATTGATAAGTACATAAAATGTCAAACAAAAAAAATTACGGATAAAAAAAGGAATAGACAATGATACAAACAAAAATAGAGTACTTGTAACAAAGTCCAAATTAAATGAATAATGAAAAACTGTGCAAGGTACAATGATATTAAAATACACATTCAAGATAAAAGCACTTGTATCTAATATGATTTAATAAAAGCAGGGAAGTATCTAATATCAAGCACTTGTATCTAAAATGCATTTAATAAAAGCACTGAAGTAAACATTCAAGATAAAAGGTATTAAATATATAGTATAAATCTCATAACCATGTCATATAGGCATAATATTACTACATGTACTACCAGGAATCTAAAAAGCAGGATTTGTCAAATAGATGAGCCAACAATATATGTTTTGGATCACCTTGCAAAGTGCAATTAAAGATTCATTAATACATTAAACACACTCACTGGAACTTTTGTAATTTATTAGAAGCCAAGGCACTCTGAAGATTTATTAGGAAACAGGACAGGACTATTGAACAAGGTTAATCCTTACAAGTTATTTAAAGGTATGCATAATAATAATTAAAAATTTACGCACACGGTTTAAATAACAAGATTTGTATCAATGACATAGGTCTTTTATCACTAATGAAAATCCTAACCATCACCTTTTATCATAATAATGATAAGGAAGTAGCAAGTTCTCGACTGCGCAAGTATCTATGTTGCAAAAACATAATAAGAAAATGGCCTACAGGCTACAATACAAAGAAGTTACTTGCAGATGGTAGGCCAGACTAAAAGAGACACCAATTGTAGACCCATAAGCGGTAAGCCTAATCGTTTGTGGAAACTCCAATAGAGACTGGTTGAGCTGACACTGAAATGGGTGACAATGAAAAATCCAAAGTCAGGCCAGAATTCTCAGAAAAACAAAAAAAAACAAGTGGCAATCTTTAAAGTTGAAAGGATGGTAAAGGCGGAATGTTACTAACAGAGAAGACTTTTTTCAAGTTAACCTTCACAATAATATATAAACGACACCGACGTAGACATTTATACTCTCAGGTACATAGGATATACTCCAAAAGAGAAACTTGAACAAGTGACTGCTTGTATAAACTTGTTACAGTAATACAATGCCAACTGATGTACATGGACACAAAATTCCAGCTTGGCAACAGTTTCCAATAATTTGACCCTCCTAGAAAAATATGGGCTTGAGGTATCAGCAAGTTCCTCAAACATACTTATAAAAAGTTTAAAAATGTCCTGTACACAAGATTTTGACATTAGATTCCTAATTCTTTTGTTAGACACAGAGATTTAAAAAACAGAGACTTGGAAAAATTATTTATGACTTAGTCTGGGATTGTGACATTGATAGTTGCTCCGAGCAGATCAAGCTTATAAACGAAAGGAGAAGCGGAAGTCTTGCTTGGCTCGAACTTGCAGTCATCACAGGAACTACAACGCAATGTTAGTAATTGAAATAAATATTTTAGTATTTGAGAGAATGAATTTATGAAGAACCACAGATTATGGAAGTATCAGAAATACATTACAACCTCAGGATTCTATAGGTACTAAATTAAGATATATAAAACAAAATAAATGTAGAATATAATACTGCAGCTGCTCTGCAGATGAACAAAAAGAAAACATAAACTATGATTACTTACAATTGTAGAAAGTGAGATAAACCAAAAAACATGTCTGGACGGCATAATTTGAATTATTTTAACACTAGAAAACAATCAAGAGCCCTGTCAAATACTTGAGATTCATAAATTATTCAGAAATTTGTTGATTAATTGTGGCGTTACCCCCATTTGTAAGGAAGAACCCTAACAATCTGGAAATGAATAGAGTATCTACTATGCATGTATTTGTAGGAAACAAGTCAGATATGGAATGCAAGGAGCTTTTCAAGTCCATCTTTATGACAAGCTTACCTCTATGTAAATGCAGAAACACATAAAACCATGTTTGGAGACTTAGAACTTTGGTGATGGTGAAGGTAACAGGGATGAAAATCTTCCACAGAATTCATGCAGGTATCAATCGCAAAATGAAAATAGTTCAGATCATGTTAGTAGCTGTCCTTAACTATCGACGACTGAGGATAGGGCAAGACTTGGTCTAAGGAGTGAAGTGGGTCCTATCCCTCTATAGCTAGTAGCTCACTAATAGACAATGAACTTAGCAGGCCTTTAAAAAGAAAGAGACAATCTAAAAATTCAAGTACAGGCACCCCAGCACATCAGTTGCTAAAAAGAGATGAGGTCGATGCACATCGGTCAATCAACAATAAACAGTTTAACATGTCAAAAGCAAAAAAAAAAAAAATGGGTCATTCCTTTACAACAAAAAAGAAAAAATTCTGCAACACACAGAAGAATACACTCACAAGAAGAATACATAATCCAAAAGAAGTACAACAAAATATAAAGCACACATATTATTCATATCTTGTAACAAGTAAAAGAATACACATATAATAGATGTAGCAGCCCCAAATACAACAAAATACACATAGAAGAATTCATTGAAGGGGATTATACCTCAAATCGAAGGCCCAAATCCACTGAAATCCAAAGCCCCAAATCTAAAGTCCCAAATCCGAGGCCCTGAAATTGAAAAGAAAAGCTAATTAGTCGAAGTTTAAGTGAAGAAATCAAATCAATTAAACTCAAAGAACCCCTAATTTGAAAAACCCCTAATTTGAAGAAACTCCAATTTAAAGAAGCCAAAGCCTCAAACACAAACCATATTCAATTAAAAAACCCTAATTTGAACCAAATATGTACTAATTAAAGAGAAAAATAAAAAAGAGAGACGAAAGAGTTGAGATTTTAACGGGACCAGAGAGATGCAGCGAGTGAGAGAGAAAGAGAATAAGAGTAAGAGAGAGATACAATGAGTGAGGCGCTAAAAAGGCCGCTCTTTTTGTTTTGACGAAAAAAAGGTCGCTCTTTTATTTCACCGGTAACTGTGCCATCCAATATTACTACTCCTTTTTCATATTTTTTATTTTCATATTTTTTGCGAAGAAGTGTATGCGGACGATGATTCTAATCGGGATATAATTGAAAACGTTTAAAATTTTATAAAATACGTGATTTTTTTTTAATAAATTATATATAATTTAACTGAATTTGAAATTTTTAACACATTTTTAAAATATATTTTTGTTTCTTATTGGTAAATTTTGTTGTTTATATCAAATAAATAAATATATTTATTATAATTTTTTTAACTTGTTATTCTAAGAAAGGTTTTATAATTTTTTGGAAGGCGTTAACCAACCAACCAACTAATCAAATATACCTTATTTTGCTTAGAATAGTATAGTATACATTATTCCAAAATATTTATGAATTTTTATTTTTTTAAAAATTGTACATTTAAAATTTAATAATTAATATAAATTGAAAAAATTAATAAATAAACACTGTTAATATTTAAAAACAATAACTCATTTATATGGAAAATAAAAATGAAATATTTTAAAAGTAAATGTGATTTCTAAATAATTAAACAATTTTTTGGTAAAAAAATTCAAAATTGAGTTTATTAATGATCTAAGGTAACATATCATGTATGTTGCTAACATCCAACACTTTAAAGCTAAAGTAACATCACCTTTATGGCTAAGGTAACACAAAAAATAAAATGTTATAGTATGTCCAAAGTAACATGCTAAGGTAACATATTCTAGCAACATCCATGAAAAAGATGTTCCGATAGCCCATATATGGCGTAGTGATTATTTTTAATAACTTTTTTGATTAATTGAATATAATTTAATATACTCATATTTACGGATTATACTAATGTTTTCTTTTTAATTAGAAAGGAAATATTAATGATATGAAGAAATGGAACGTAATTGTGAAAAAGGCAATTGGCTAATTACCATTAATTATAGTAGGATATCATTTATTTTAATAATTAGGATATATAATCGTACTGAAAACCAAATCGACAAGCTTTCAATGTTTCGGCTTTAATATAATAATATAGATACGTTGTGGTAAATCTGGGTGAAATTTCGCCACCAGAATGTTAATTAATTAAAAAAAATGTATATATTGTAGAATTTTTTTTTATTTAACCAGAATGTTAATTAATTAAAAAATGTATATATTGTAGATTTTTTTTATTTAAATGTAAATTTATTGAAATCTTCAAAATTCATCCCACCTAGCAATTTTAACAATTTTTTTGGATAGTTAATATTTCTGAACCAATAAAAAATCTGAATATGAACGAGTGACGCTATTTGATAAGAAAGAATTTCTGAATGATGTTCTTTTTTATATTTCGTAAAAAATCAATGAAAATTCGATGAAAACATTTGTAACATTTGTCCAAATGATATTAAACAATTTTAATTTATAAATTTAATAATATATAATTTTCAATATCTTTTAAGCAGAAAAATTGAAATAATATAACAATAGAAAATTTATAATGTAATTTTAAATCCTCAAAGAAAAAAGTTGGTGTATTTAATTAATTTATCAAATTATATTTATAAATTTTTGGGTAACACATACATAAAAAATTATTTACCTTTAAAATAGAGACATACAAAAATACTAGGACAAAAAGTTGTTGTATGAAAACAAAAGTAAATGTTTAAAACAATAATATTTTCTATTGTTATATTATTTCAATTTAAGCTTAAATTTTTCTATTGTTATATTATAACAATAATATTAGGGGTGAATCGAATGAAGCTTTAAAGGGGAATATCCAAAATACTCCTTTAAAGTTGAAGTCATATGCAGAGGTAGTAAATTCTCATCAAGTTTGTGTGGGTTTAAGTCATCAAATAAGGAGGGGTCTGAATGGACGGTGGTTCAATCAAAACGGTCAAAGAAAAAGGTAAACACTACTTCAAAGTCTACTATATTCTTATATGGCATACAAGATAAAACTCCTGCTAAGCTATGGAGTCTCTTTAAGGTTTGTGATGTTGTATTGCCAAGACGTAGGGACAAAAAAAATATTAGATTTGGCTTTTTGAAAACAACCTCTGAGATGGAAGCAAGAAAGATCATCAATAATGCGAAGGAGTTGGGTGGTTTAGGGATGAGAATCAAAATGTCGATAAACAAGTCTAAGGGATCAAAGGCAGAGGTTAAAGTTGGTGAAAATTTCAAGGATATACCTAAAGACAGTCCCAAGATGGAAAAGGTTATGTTGCATTCGGGACAAAAGAAGGTTTCAGGAAAAAACATTAGAGAAGATAAGCAGATATGGAATGAAATGTTTGAATTTATAGAGGGTACAGTTGATGAAGAAATTGAGTTAGGACTATTCCATACAAAGGTTGGATATACTTGTTAGAGTCAATACAATCAATTGTATTTGTGTTTGAATGATTTTATATATTTGATATATATATTTATTATTGGCTTTATTTACTGCGAAATAAATAAAGTATAATAAATGTCCTTAGAATCTTGATACAAA
Source organism: Saposhnikovia divaricata (assembly GCA_036435485.1). Taxonomy (NCBI): domain Eukaryota; kingdom Viridiplantae; phylum Streptophyta; class Magnoliopsida; order Apiales; family Apiaceae; genus Saposhnikovia; species Saposhnikovia divaricata. Next base: position 24,286,165 of record JAZHRN010000131.1, read on the forward strand.
TTATGTAGTTGCAAGTATGTGACTTGAACATGAGATTATATAATGATTGTATCATATTCTTAAATGTCCCTAGCCGAGTATTATTATTACTTAGGATAATAATAATACATTAAGACTAGTATGTTTATTGACAAGATGACCACACCTCATTGGTCATAAGTATGTAGATACTAAAAGCAATGCATAGGTAACTGTACGAGTACAGGGTACTGGACAGACCCACAATGAGATACATCATGGTAAATAATAAATGTGTCATATGTATTCTCACAGTGATAATGGTGTAATGATCCTTAGACCTGAAGTCGTTATAATTCTACATGAGAATTAATATATTTTGAATTCGTCAAAAGTTATCTTTAGCCGGATAATGATAAAGGTGAATATCGGATATATTATGAATCATGTGAGAAATATGAACGATCTAGATGGGATTTAAATCTCCTGATAAAGGAGTGATATTATCGGCCTCTTGTTTGAGTGAGACTATGAAATGCATGGTCTTGCTCAAATGTTGATTTGATTAAATAGTCTACTCATCGATCAAGAAAATGAAGATTAAATTATGAAGAGGATGACACATTACATGCCTCGAGTTTAATCTGTAATATCATGATTTAAAGGGATTATATTACATGGAACATTAGTCATAAAATGTTGATTGAATCGTTGATTTAATTATTGTTTTATTGGGTAGCAATAATGTGTTACTAGACGCCGCTTATTGTTTACAATTTTATTAGAGAATAAAATTGTTGCCAATTAAATAATAACCTACAGGGTCACACACAAAGAATGTTTGAAAGGGATATTAATTTATTTCATGAATTTAAATTAATAATAATTTAAATTATGATTTTAAATTAATAATAAATAATAATTCGAATTTTATAAAATTAATTAAGTGAGACTTGATTAGTTAAAGATAAAATTTGAAGATGTATTTTCTTGACTTATTTGATTAATTAAGTATGACTTAATTAATTTATTTAAATAAATAAGATTTGTTTAAATAAAAATGGCCTAATTGTTTAATGGTCCATTTTTCTTTATTTCTCTTTATAAGCCAAGGGTTGGCTAGTCTTCTTGGAGAAACACAACTGAAAATTTCAGTTTATACACAACTTAGAGACAAGGGAGAAATCAAGCTCAAGTCAAGAACACACCGGTTTATTTATTTTGGCTAGTACCTAATTCCGTGGCGAAATCGTTCGACGATTCAAGCAAGCATTCAAGTGTGGATTCCGGTGGAGGAGTTATAATTTTAGCTCTCAAGATCAACAAGCTAGGATCTCCATTTGACATCCATTGGAAAGCTTTAATAGGTAAGATATTGTTCTTGAGAATTTTTTTATACCATGATCATCAATTTATACATGGATCCGGGACTTGGAATTCGTTTTTAATTGTAATTTTCGTTAATTCCGTTGCGTTATCATGCCCGAATTCCATCAATACTTGGTTCGAAGATAAGGTATTAAATCTTCAGGATAAGCTGAATCTTATGGATTTAAATTATCTGAATGTATTTGGCCTGTCTGAGCGAAAATTCTTGCTTAGGACTGAGGATCCACTTGGGTGGAAGAATTTTGATGATAAGTGTGTTTCAATCTGGTTTAGTAAGATAAGAGATTTTCAGGAAGCAGATCTTCTTATGCCCAGGACTGTTTGGGTTGAGTGTTTAGGTCTGCCTATGACGGCATGGTTAGAAGAAAATTTGAAAGCCTATTCTAGGAGTTTGGGTGATTGGCTTTCTTGGACTTATCAGAAGGATGATTCAAATGAGTTCTTCAATCCTTTGATATGTATTTCTACGACTCGGATGGATAAAATTGACAAAAGCTTTAAAGTGCTAGTAAAAGGTAAAAAATATTCAATAACGTTCTCAGAAGTAGTGGATAAAAATTCATTAAAAGGAAAAGTTATGCCAGTGCAAGATGATCTAAATAGTTGGAATGAAAAATTAAGGCATGATCCTGAAGAAGATGAAAACGTCAGTGAGCTTTCGGACTCCAAAGTGATAAATTCAGAGGTTTTGAAGAAAAATGACTCTCAGCATAGGAAGTCTTCTTTAGAAGATTCAGTGTTATCGGCCTCATTTATTCCGGAGTCATCTTTGGAGGAAAACAAGGTAGAGCACACAATTGATAAGGTTCAATCGGAGGTTGGTAATGCTGATCATGTGTTAGAACCGAATAAGTTGTTGCTAAGAGAAGGCACTGGTTCACTACCTTCATTGAGTAGTGAGGAGCAGACTAGTAACTCCATTATGGATAAGCTAAGTCTTTCTGGAGACTCAGGGTTGCTAGAAGGGAATCAAAGAAAAACTTAGGGAATTTTAAAAATGAAGGGTGTAGTGGGTAGGCCCAGAAAGAGAGTTAGATCAGTAAAAAACCCTTTTGATTTAGGTCTTGGTAAGAGAAAAATGGGTAAATCCTTCAAGACTTCCAAGTTATCCTCATATAGGAGCAAGGTCATGGGTGTTAGGTTAGTGGACTTACTGATAAGTGGATTTTATATCCACTATTTGCATTCCATTCGTACTTAAAACGATTGCGAGTTCTCAAGTTTCGTGTTAGTTTGATGTGTTTTCATCTAATTTGTGTAGGTTGCATAGTAGGGTGGCATTGGTGGTGTTGGTGAAGAATTGGTGGTATTTTGTGAGCTTAAAGTAGAGATTACAGGAAGTCCAGGGCAAGGGAATTCAGGAATTTGAGCACAATGCGCATACATCACTGTTTTGGCCATAACTGGAGTTCCAGACGTCAGAATTAGGCGATTCAACAGCCCACGCGAAGAGGAGAGCAATTTCTACAAAACTGGGCAGGGAGTTGGAGGCGCTCTTGTGCGATTCCAGGCGCTACAGCGCTGTTTTCAGACGTCCTTGCGCTAAATGAGGCGCTATAGCTAAGTTTGAGGCGCTATAGCTCAGTTTTTCAAGCAATAGCGCTATGCAGTCCCTGCTTTGGAGATTTTTTATGATCTAGTTTTATTTTCTTCCGGGTCAAAATATTTTTGGGCCCATTTTATTAGGGCAAGCATCTGGTTTTTATTTGTATTATTTTAGACATTAAAATCATATCGATTATCATTAGGAGGATGATTATCATCAACATTATTATCTTAGAACAAGCTTTCGAGAGGGATCTTCAAGCTAGTGACAAGCAAGGAGGCCTAATCTATTTTGGATCTTTTGTACTCTTCTACACTATTTGGGGATTTATTTCTAACCCTAATTCTCTTCTATTAATTGTTTTCTAGAATCATGTTTTCTCAAGAACCCATGATGGTGAAAGGTTCGAATATGAACTAATCACTATCATGGGGTTCCAATGGATTCGATTTCGTAATTATTGTGTTTGACATGTGATCGATGTTGGGTGATTTTATTGTGATAATCTAATATGGTTTGATTTAATTGATAGATGTGTAGCTAGCATCTAATTTATTAATCTTTGATGATTGCGAAAGTGGATTCTAGGATTGAGAATATTCCATATTAGCGTGGGTTCATGAATTAATTGCTTATTCTTGATTAGTAGTATGATTTTACCCAATTCATATTGCCCCATGTAATCTTAAAGATAACTTATGGTTAAACCAATTGCTTTTCCAAATTGTATAGACATATATGATTTGATCGTAATGTGGTGTCCTCTTGACTTCTATCTGTGGTGGATGTTAAGTGGTTTGATACGAGTATACTGAAAGGTAGCTCGTATTATTGTCGTGTTATCTGATTAATTATCTGGTTTATCACCTGTGTCGATTTAATGTGTCAACCTTTAGTGAAGTTTTCGATGAAATTGGAACTCCATGTTTTTTCATATATAAGAACTCTTAGCTATTAATTTATTCTTGCTTAGTTAATTAAAATAGTTAATCAAAAACCCAAAATTGATAATTGTTCAAGCAGTAAGTAAATAACCATACACCGTTGCATAAGTACAAAAATTGGCATTACACCTAGTCTCTGCGGAACGAATCTTACTTATCACTTGCTATTTGTGATCGCGTATACTTGCGTGTTTACGAGTCAACAAGTTTTTGGCGCCGCTGCCGGGGACTTCGGTGTTATTTGTAGTTTAAGTGCTTGTCATCAGTGGTCGTTATAGATTACTGACTTGAACTGTTTTTTTTTCTTTATTTGATGGATTATTGGGAGCAGGACTTCGTAATTGTGTGTGAGCTGTGTGCAGGTGGACATTACACTCATCAATGTGAGTATAACAGAAACCGACCGAATTTCAGCTGGGACTACAAGCAGAGTGGTATGGAGCAATCCCAATATCCATCCCACCCGCTCCAAAATCAGCAGTTTGGAGATGAGCCACACAGTCCAGGGGGAACTCAGCAGCAACAGGGGCAACAATTTCAGCATCAGTATGCCCCAGTGCATCAACACTTTCAACCTCCTGAATTTCAGCCGCAGCAATTTCAGACTTGGTCTAACCAACAGTCGATCGAAGAAGCTGAATTAGAAGAATTGAGGTTGATGGTTAAAAGCAATGCATTGTCTCTCCAGAAAATAAGAGATCAGATTGGTCAAATTGCAAATGCATTAAAAACATTGAATCAAATTGCAAGTGACACAGAAGGCCTAGCTGTAGAGGAGGAGGACAAGAACCTTCCTATCATTCTTGACTGGCCTTTTTTAGCCACGGGTGAGACCTTGATCGAAGTTCAGGAAGGAGAGTCTGAGGGCAAAGATGAGGAAGAAGCAGAACATGAAGCTGATAAGGAAGAAGAACCGGAGGCAAACCAATCAAAAAATTCAGAATGTCCAGAAAATTCGGTTCTGAATAATCAGCCGCAACCACTTCCTTTGCAATCTGAAAATTCTGAAGAATCAGCCCAAGATCAAGAAAACTCCAAGGCTCAAGTGGCTATGCGATTTCCTTCGAAGGATGAAGTAGCTATGCTTTGCATGTTCAGTTGTTGAATGCCGCTCCGTTGCAATCTGACTTCGACCAGTTGGAGGCCGAATAGGAAAAGAGCATCACTCCTGCTGACAAATCTACTCCGGAGAAGACTACAGAGATCATCCAAATCGATTTTCCTCCTCCATATCCACAGAGGCTTCAGAAGCAAACTCTAGCCATGAATTTGCCGGCGGAGTATGAGGAGTGTTTTAGCTTGAAATTGGTTGATGCAGGGCAGAGTAAAAAGTATGACACGGAGAAGGAGAAGGCAAAGCATGGCCAGCTGAGGATTACAGTGCCTTGGTTAATGGGTTTACGTATTCCACATAAGTTGCTTGAAGTGGAAGATCTCTGGAATTCTCAGGTGCGCCTTAAGCCATCATTTGAAGGAGCTCCCGAACTCGAGCTCAAGCCATTGCTAGTTCACTTGGGGTATGTTTCTTGTAATTCATATCCTTTGCTTGCTATTGTTATTGCTGCTAACTTTTCAGGTAGGCGGGAGAATGTTGTTAAGAGATCTTGTGAGGAGCGAATATGGGTAAAGCTTGTCGTTGAAGATGTCGCTCCAGAAAAGATCATTAAATGGCCTTATAGAGATGCGGTGCAGAAAATTTTAAAGAGGAAAATCGTGGCCAAGTCTAGCTAAATACGTTAAAGAAAGGCGCTTCGTGGGAGGCAACCCATGATTTCTTGCTTTCCAATAAAACAACAGTTCTGTTAGAGCCTCCACGTCTATCCACCACCAGACACACCACCCTAGGAGGGTGGAGATGCCGACGAGTAGGGGAGTATCTCTTGTACCCTTTAAATTTACCTTCAATGAGGAAATTGAAATTAATAAGTTTGGGGGTGATTTTAGGGTATTAAGAGTCATTGCATATAGCTGCATATTCATGATAGTGCATATTAGTAATTTTGCATTTAGTTTTGCCATGCCATTTAGTTGCATTTAGGATGCCATGCCATATAGATTTATTTAGGATTATTAATATCATTTTGTTCATGCATATCACATGATTCCATATGAGTGTCTGTTTCCGGCTCAATAGGTCGACGTTAATTTGAGTGTGATGACAATGAATAGAGGGTTGATTTAAGTACTTATGAAATTGACTTGCGTGTTTCGGGAACACAATCTTTTCACGTTCTCACTGTTTGCTCTTGGGCTAGATCGAGTCATACCTGGTTTGGCTGTTGGGATTTAATCACCTATTTATATCTAGAATTTTCGTTATTCCCTTGAGGGCATAGGAGCACTTAAATATAAGTTTGGGGGAAAACAGGGATTTCATGCTAAGTGTCGTGTCGTGTCGTGTTGTGTAGTATTGTAATAAGGGCTAGGCGTCAAATGGCTAGTAGCCGCTCATATTTAATATGAGTGGTCTAGGAGGGTGAGATAGTGCACCCATGTGTGAAAAAAAAAAAGGTAAGAAAAAAAAAGAGGAGTGAGAGAAAAAAAAAAGAGAAAAGAAAAGAAAAAAAAGGAGTTGTGATATTTAAAAATGAGCGTTTGTGAGAGTGTGTGTATGCGAATTGGCTAGGGTGGGCTCTTTAGTACTCGATCAAGTAAGTTCTAGGGGATTTTATGCCTAGTGACCTAAGACATTTCCGGTCTGGGATCCACTAACCTAAAGCTCGCTACATGAGTGCTATTGTATAAGCCTTTAGGGGTCTCACCCATTGCACGGTCAATAAGCATGTGTGTTTTGTGTTTTGTGGTGTTTTGTATAGTAAAACATGAGTCCTTGTCTACCCTAAATGATGATGGCGGTGTCTTTGAGTCATGGAGTGTCTAAAGTTCATTCTGTTTACAAACATGTGATTGTCTTGGCGAAGAATTGGTTATGCCTTTTATATAGTTCCGAGAGTATATCTAGTGAGAATTGCACACACCACGTTTCCGGGCATGTATTGTTAGTATACGGGGACTTAGTCGAGCTCTGTTTGGAGTTGTTGCATTCCTTGAGACGTTGGCGTGTTGAGTTGGTTTCGGTAATTTGTGTGGGATCATTGCATTAGGACATTTTTGCATTATCATGACATTTAACTTTTAGTTGCATTCATTCATCATTTTAGAGTTGAGTTTGCCTTGCTTGAGGACAAGCAACGGTTTAAGTTTGGGGGTTTGATAAGTGGATTTTATAACCACTATTTGCATTTCATTCCTTACTTAAAACGATTGCGAGTTCTCAAGTTTCGTGTTAGTTTGATGTGTTTTCATCTAATTTGTGTAGGTTGCATAGTAGGGTGGCATTGGTGGTGTTGGTGAAGAATTGGTTGTATTTTGTGAGCTTAAAGTAGAGATTAGAGGAAGTCCAGGGCAAGGGAATTCAGGAATTTGAGCACAATGCGCATGCATCACTGTTTTGGCCATAAGTGGAGTTCCAGACGTCAGAATTGGGCGATTAAACAGCCCACGCGAAGAGGAGAGCATTTTCTACAAAACTGGGCAGGGATTTGGAGGCGCTCTTGCATGATTCCAGGCGCTACAGCGCTGTTTTCAGGCGTCCTTACGCTAAATGAGGCGCTATAGCTCAGTTTGCGGCGCTATAGCTCAGTTTTTCGAGCAACAGCGCTATGCAGTCCCTGCTTTGGAGATTTTTTATGATCTAGTTTTATTTTCTTCCGGGTCAAAATATTTTTGGGCCCATTTTATTAGGGCAAGCATCTGGTTTTTATTTGTATTATTTTAGACATTAAAATCATATCGATTATCATTAGGAGGATGATTATCATCAACATTATTATCTTAGAACAAGCTTTAGAGTGGGATCTTCAAGCTAGTGACAGGCAAGGAGGCCTAATCTATTTTGGATCTTTTGTACTCTTCTACACTATTTGGGGATTTATTTCTAACCCTAATTCTCTTCTATTAATTGTTTTCTAGAATCATGTTTTCTCAAGAACCCATGATGGTGAAAGGTTCGAATATGAACTAATCACTATCATGGGGTTCCAATGGATTCGATTTCGTAATTATTGTGTTTGACATGTGATCGATGTTGGGTGATTTTATTGTGATAATCTAATATGGTTTGATTTAATTGATAGATGTGTAGCTAGCATCTAATTTATTAATCCTTGATGATTGCGAAAGTGGATTCTAGGATTGAGAATATGCCATATTAGCGTGGGTTCATGAATTAATTGCTTATTCTTGATTAGTAGTATGATTTTACCCAATTCATATTGCCCCATGTAATCTTAAAGATAAATTATGCTTAAACCAATTGCTTTTCCAGATTGTATAGACATATATGATTTGATCGTAATGTGGTGTCCTCTTGACTTCTATCTGTGGTGGATGTTAAGTGGTTTGATACGAGTATACTGAAAGGTAGCTCGTATTATTGTCGTGTTATCTGATTAATTATCTGGTTTATCATCTGTGTCGATTTAATGTGTCAACCTTTAGTGAAGTTTTCGATGAAATTGGAACTCCATGTTTTTTCATATATAAGAACTCTTAGCTGTTAATTTATTCTTGCTTAGTTAATTAAAATAGTTAATCAAAAACCCAAAATTGATAATTGTTCAAGCAGTAAGTAAATAACCATACACCGTTGCATAAGTACAAAAATTGGCATTACACCTAGTCTCTGCGGAACGAATCTTACTTATCACTTGCTATTTGTGATCGTGTATACTTGCGTGTTTATGAGTCAACAAGTTTTTGGCGCCGCTGCCGGGGACTTCGGTGTTATTTGTAGTTTAAGTGCTTGTCATCAGTGGTCGTTACAGATTACTGACTTGAACTGTTTTTTTTCTTTATTTGATGGATTATTGGGAGCAGGACTTCGTAATTGTGTGTGAGCTGTGTGCAGGTGGACATTACACTCATCAATGTGAGTATAACAGAAACCAAGTTACCATACAAGCATAATCATATTTGGTTTCTAATTACCTACCAAATTCTAATCATACTTGGTATCTAATTATCTACCCAAACCCATAAGATCATATTGGGTTGAAACCCAACAATCCTCCCCTTCAACCCAATACCCATATCGGATTGAACAGTACCCATCAAGCCATTGACGTCCATTCGTCAACGCCTCCCCTCGAACAAGAATCTACTCATCTTGCTCTTCTGATCATTGAGTGTCGCTAAAACCCGTTTAGTGACCCTCCAAACCCATCGTTCTTCACCATAACGATGTTTCCATCTACAAAATCACGTGCATCAACCACCACGATTGCTCTTCCACATGTTGAGTCACCCGATCCTTGCTTTCACAATCCTTCGGTCTCCTGAAGAAAATCACTAGTATCATAAAAATAGTTCACCTGGTTGATTAAGCCATTGAAACAATTTCGATGACCTCTTCCATCTTCTTCCATTTCGAGTCCGAACACAGGATTGATCCACGGTGCAAGCCAACCGTCAAACCGCACGTAACTTTGTCTCTTCCCGCATTAACAGCAATCTCCCTGTCAGCAAATCCTTCATTGTACTCTGCCAGATCAATTGAACCTCGAGCTTTCCATTAACCTCATCCATCACGAACCCGAACCATGGCTCTTGATACCACTTGTTAGGTTAGGAGACTTACACAATCCGAGATTCACAAACTTCAATGCAAAGCAAACACATAACCAATCGATTATTTGACAAGATTCACCAAAGCGTGAAACAAAAAACACACAAATACTTGATGGGGAAACACCCACGTCCCAAACTTGTATTATTAATCCAATCAATAATCAATAATACATCAAAACAATAACACCTTAACGGTGTCCCAACCCCGATACTTGAGCCAATAATACTCAAGCATCTCCCAAACAATACTTAAGATTACATCTCATAAGCTTTCACACATCAACAAATACAATACAATATGACTATGTATATATAACCATCACAATGTAACCAACCAGCTTCGTTTGGGTTTTTTAACGATAATTAGGAAACAAGTAAAACAGAAATTAAAGAGCAAATATGAAATTGTATTACTGGAAATAGAGTTTACAGCTTGAACATGAATAACAAAGCTACAGAGAAGAAGAAAAGAAAATGAAATATGCGTGAGCCAATCCTGATCTTTTCCTCCTTCCCCTCGGTGTATATCTACTCCCTCCTTGCCTCGTGTCATGTCCTTATAGGAGAGGATATTTTACCGTTACAGCCCGTATCCAATGCTGAGTTACTGCTACTTTGTTTATTGGTTAAACACTTGTTTGGTAAAGTCACATGACTCCCGCCAAAACAGAGTTATAATAAAAAATAAATTATTTTCTGAATTCTCTTGGGCTTAGGATCAGTTCGTTACAATGCCTCCCTCTAAAACAATCCTTGTCCTCAAGGATTGAATTCGGGGTACTGCTCAGTGATTGCAGCAGCGTCCTCCCAACTTGCATCCTCCGAAATCGAATGGGACCACAGAATTAACCACTGCACCACAGCACGATTATTTTTCTTGACAATCCTTCTGTCCACCACATTAACAGGATACACTAAGAACTGTCCGTCTTCTCCTAGTTTTGGCAGTGTTGTTGTCACTGTGAACTTGGATCCCACCTTTCGTTTGAGCAGACTAACATGGAAAACAGGGTGCACTGAACTTCCTTCTGGCAAATCCAATTTATAAGCCACCTGACCAACTTTCTCTATTACTTGATACGGCCCAAAGTACTTGTGTGCCAACTTCAGATGTCTTCGAATTGCTAATGACAATTGTCTGTAAGGCTGGAGCTTAAGAAACACCCAGTCCCCCACTTCAAATACCACCTCAGTTCTTTTCTTGTCAGCATAAGTTTTATATTTGTGTTGTGCACTTCGAATGGCCTCTTGCAAGACATGATTCATGGCCTCTCTTTCAACTTGGAAATCAGCAACTGCTCCAACAGTGGTTCTGCAACTAGAAGGCATACAAAGCTATCGTGGTGGCACTCCATAGAGGGCTTCATACGGGCTCATTTTAATTGCAAAGTTGAACGAGGAGTTGTACCACCATTCTGCTAATGGTAACCATCTATTCCACTGTTTAGGCCTTTTACTAACCATGGCTCGTAGGTAATGTTCGAGACACCTATTCAACCTTTCTGTCTGGCCGTCCGTTTGAGGATGGTAGGAAGTGCTGAAGTGCAATTGGGTTCCTACAGTAGTGAATAGCTCCTTCCAGAAGTTACTTGTGAAGATTTTATCTCTATCTGAAAAGATAGACCTTGGCAGCCCGTGCAACTTATAAACATTGTCGAGGAATAACTGTGCAACTTGAGCAGCCGTGAAGGGGTGAGATAGAGCAATGAAATGGCCTACCTTTGACAATCGATCCACCACTACCATAATACAATTTTTTCCCCCAGCAACTGGTAATCCCTCTATAAAATCACATGACACATCTTCCCAGATTTGACTTGGTACAGGCAGGGGTTGTAATAACCCTTGAGGGAAGTTAGTACCTGTTTTTACTCGTTGGCAGGTGTCACAGCATCGTACATACTCATTTACACCCTTCCTCATTGTCTTCCAGTAGAAAAATTGAGACAGCCTCTTGAGAGTTACATCTTGCCCTGAATGTCCCATATTAATTTAGACCTGAGGTCTTCTCCTTTTCCCACATACAACTTACTCCCATATTTAATGATGCCCTTGCTGTACTCATACTCTCTATACTTGACATCCTGTGCTGCGATTCCAGCTATTATCTCACTAGATTCTGGGTCATTGTTGTAACTATTCATGACATCTGTGAGCCACCCAGGTTGAACAGTGGTAATACTCTACAAATCCCCTTCTGAAATAGGTTCGTGCATTCTAGATAATGCATCAGCCACCGTATTGACTTTCCCTTTCTTATAAGCGATCTCGTAGTCTAGCCCCATTAATTTAGCGAGCCACTTTTGTTGTAGAAGGGTAGATTGTTGTAGAAGGGTAGAGACTCTTTGCTCCAGCAAATACTTCAAGGATTGGTGGTCCGTTTTTATAATAAAATGATGGCCTTGTAGGTACGAATGCCATTTATGAGTGGCCATAACGATGGCTAACAACTCCTTCTCGTAAGTAGACATGGCTTGTTGCCTTAGTGATAAGCTCTTACTGAAATATGCAATGGGCCTTCCCTGCTGCATAAGTACAGCTCCCACCCCCGTGCCACAAGCATCAGCTTCTACAACAAAAGGCTTCGTATAATCAGGTAATATCAGAACTGGTGTACTGACCATAACTCGTTTCAGCTGTTCAAATGCTTTTTGAGCTTCTTGGTTCCACTGGAACGCCCCTTTCTTCAACAGTTCGGTTAGGGGTTTGCAAATCAGGCCATAACCTTGTGCATACCTTCGATAGTAACCCGTAAGTCCGAGTAATCCTCGTAGTTGCTTGTCATTGCTTGGAGTTGGCCATTCCAGCATTGCCTTAACTTTACTCGCATCAGTGGCTACACCCTCTTTTGATATAATATGCCCAAGGTACTCTAATTGAGTCTGGCCAGAAGAGCATTTGCTCTCCTTGATGAACAGCTTGTGAGCCCTTATAATTCCCAAAACTTCCTCCAAGTGCACCAAATGATCTTCAAAAGTCTTGCTATATACCAAAATGTCGTCAAAGAATACTAACACTGTCTTTATCAACTGTGATTTGAATATCTCATTCATGAGGGCTTGGAATGAAGCTGGTGCGTTTGTCAATCCGAACGGCATTACTTTGAATTCATATAACCCCTGGTGTGTCTTAAATGCTGTTTTATACTCCTCTCCTTCAGCCACTCTAATTTGATGATACCCCGATCTAAGATCAAGTTTCGTGAACCAGCTAGCCCCCTTTAATTCGTCTAACAATTCATCTATGACGGGTATTGGATACTTGTTTTTTACTGTGATATCGTTTAGCTTTCGATAATCGATACACATTCGCCATGAACCATCCTTTTTCTTTACCAATATGACAGGAGAGGCAAACGGACTTGTACTCGGTTGTATTACCCCTGAATTGATCATCTCTGTTACTTGTCTCTCTATTTCATTCTTCTGGAAGTATGGCACCCTGTAGCTTGGCTGGTTAACTGGCTGACTGCCCTCTAACAGTGGTATTTTGTGATCGTGATACCTTCGAGGAGGCAAACCTTGAGGCTCTTGAAATATATCCTCATACTGCAGTAGTAATTGTGAGATTTCAGGTGGTACCTGTGGTTGAATGTTGGCCTCTTGACCCTCTTCACAAGCACTCACCATACATAGGTACCCCTGTGCCATGACTTGCTATCCCTAATCAATTTGCACAGCCCCTTCCCACTAATCATTCTTAGTGTACCTTCCTGGCTTCCTCCTTGCAATATTACCTTCTTTCCTTCTTTAAGAATTGTAATGCTGAGATTTTGGTAATCCAAAGTTACTGGGCTGTTACATTTTAACCAGTCCACTCCCAAGACTATATCTGACCCCCCAAGTGGAAAGAGCCTGAGTTCGTGTGAGAATGCATTTCCTTGTATGCTATATGTCAACTCCTTACAAGCTGTGTCACTTATTAGCTTGGAACCATCAGCCACACTAACCATCAGTGTAGGTACAGCCTCGACTGCCAATCCCAACTGTTTAACAAGTTTGGCATCTATAAAACTGTGGGTCGATCCACTGTCAATCTGAACACTCACTCTTTGTTTCTTGACTGTCCCTTGCACTCTTAATGTACTTGGAGTTTGGTTACCCACCATAGCGTTTAGTGAAATTTCCCCCGGATTACGATTTTCTTCCTCAACTGTCTTATCATTTTCATTAACACATATCACTTCCTCCTCCCATTCACCGTCTTCTTCTTCCCCAAACATGAAATATAACTTGGCCCTGCAGTCTTTACCAGGGTGATATTTATCGTCACAATGAAAACACAAGCCTTGCGCTCTTCTCTCCATAATCTCCTTGCTAGACAAGGTGGATCTGTTAGCAGTCTGTTCTTTCTTCACACTACCATTAGTTGAGTATCCCCCCTTATTTCCAAATGACAGTTGTGTACCAAACTTAGCAGCAACGGGCTTGGCTGCACTTGTAATACTCTTGGGTGCCTTTGATTCCTCCTGTTTTGCTAGAAACAGAGCATCAACCAACAATTGTGGCCTAAACATCTTCACTGCTCCCTTGATATTCTCCTTTAACCCACTAACGAAGCTAGAGATAAAATACTCTTCTGAAAGATGCTTATTCTTTGCTACCACCATTGAACGAAGTTCCTCAAACTTATCTTCATACTCAGAGACCGTCCCTACCTGTCTCAATTTATTAAACAAATCCTGGACATCACGGTTGTCAGGATTCTCAAACCTCGACAACAAATCATTTTGAAAAACCTTCCAATTAGTATTACCCCTGCTATGTTGGTAAAACCTATACCACACACTAGCTTTTCCTTCAAAATGAAGCCCAACAAGTTTAACCTTCTTCGGCTCTTCAATATTGATAAACTCGAAATATTGATCTGCCTTTACAATCCACCACTTAGGATCCTGTCCATCAAACTTAGGGAATTCTATTTTTGGCATTGGGTTAAAGTTTGGGTGATGGTGGTTCGTATGGGGTGGGGGGTGTGGTGGTATAGTTGGGACCTGAGTAAAATTTGGAGCATATAGAGGGACTTGTGTCTGAATATTAGAGTAAGGATGTGGGTAAATTTGAGGGTGTGGCATAATCATAGCATGGCTGGGTGACCCAGGTTGTGTAGACATAGTTGTGGAGTAGTGAGGAGGGGAAGCATAGATCGGAACATGTTGTGTCGAGTTCTGTGGGCTCGGTAAATTGTGATTATGAGGATATGGCTGGGTAAAACCCATTGTGAGGTGTGGAGGGGAGGTTAGCGTTTGGGGTTGTATGATCGATAAAAAGGGAGTAACAGTGGTATACATCGTAGCAGTACTAGGGATAAGAGGTACCTCATCTCTGTAGTTATTTCTCGACTCCGATCCAGATCTCACCTCTAATGCACCATTTGGATTTGGAGGCTCTTCTCCTTGCCTTTGATTTTGTTTCCCACTTACAATCAATTGTTTCAACTCATCAAATCGCGCATCCACCTTTCCAAATCCGATTCCCAACTCCTCAATTTGTTGACTCATTTCCCCCATTTTCTGATTCATCGCCACTTTTCCCTGAGTATTCTCTTCATTCATCTCTCTGAATTTCCCCTCTAATACCCCCAACCTCTCATCTAAGTTCTTCATTCGTGTTCCTTCTGCCATACTTTAACCAAAATTTCAGTCGAGGAATCGCTGCTTTGATACCACTTTGTAACCAACCAGCTTCGTTTGGGTTTTTTAACGATAATTAGGAAACAAGTAAAACAGAAATTAAAGAGCAAATATGAAATTGTATTACTGGAAATAGAGTTTACAGCTTGAACATGAATAACAAAGCTACAGAGAAGAAGAAAAGAAAATGAAATATGCGTGAGCCAATCCTGATCTTTTCCTCCTTCCCCTCGGTGTATATCTACTCCCTCCTTGCCACGTGTCATGTCCTTATAGAAGAGGATATTTTACCGTTACAACCCGTATCCAATGCTGAGTTACTGTTACTTTGTTTATTGGTAAAACACTTGTTTGGTAAAATCACATGACTCCCGCCAAAACATAGTAATAATAAAAAATAAATTATTTTCTGAATTCTCTCGGACCTAGGATCAGTTCGTTACACACAAACTTAGCCACCAATTTACCATACAACCATAATCATATTTCGCTTCTAATTAGCTACCAAATTCTAATTAAATTATCTTTCCAAACCTATAACATCATGTTGAAACCCAACAATGGGGCTCCTTTATCTCCCGTTCGAGAGAGTGTGGTTCCGGATAAAGTTAAGGAGGCAGAATTAATCTTAAATTGTGCAAAAGAGTTGGGATTGGCTATTCAAGGAGATGTAGAGGAGGCAAAGAAAAGTATTGTCTCGCAATTGGAAGAAGGTACACTGTTGGTACTGTTCTTTCTGAGATAGAAAGTATTAGGTAGGCTATAAGTTTTTTAATGTTAGACATTAGATTATTATCATGGAATTGTAGGGGGGGGGTCAATAGGGGATTAGTCAGGAGAAATATTCGGGATTTGTTAAGCAAAAATCAGGTCAACATACTGTGTATCCAGGAAACTAAGTGTGAAGTTTGGAATGATATAATGAGAAATTCTCTGTGGGATAGTGATTCACATGGATGGATTTTTCAAAAGTCAATGGGAAATTCTGGAGGGTTACTCAGCTCTTGGGATAATAGGTTGTTTTCTTGTATAAGTTTTGCTCAAAAAAGGAGTTGGATTTGGATTCAGCTACAGCATAATGCTTCAAAGGTAATTTTGAATGTGGTGAATGTTTACAGTCCGCTTTGTGAAAATGAGAAAAAGGCTTTATGGAAAACGTTTTATAACATAGTGGATGCTGTTGCTGAGGAAGAAATATGCATAGTAGGCAATTTTAATTGTGTAAGATTCAAGTCTGAAAGGTTTAATTGTGAATCTAAAAGGAGGGACTCAGAAGGTTTTAACTCTTTCATAATGACCTGTAATCTATTGGATATAGACTTCTACAATGTGCTTATACTTGGTTTGGTCCAAATGGAAAGATGAGTAAGTTGGATAGGATCTTGCTTAATACCTCATGGTATAGCACTGGGAACAGGTCCGTTAAAGCACTAGGTAGAAAGCATTCGGATCATAAAGCAATTCTCCTTCATTCTGATCAGGTGGATTGAGGTCCTAAACCTTTTAAAGTATTTAATTGGTGGTTGGAGGAAGATTCCACTTAACAAGTTCTGGAAGGAGGATGTAAATATGGAAAAAGCAAATCTTCAGAGTGTTCTAAAAGGAGTTAAGGAGGTTATGAAAAGATGGAGCCCAAATGCAAAGGGAGAGGTGGAGTTAAGAATTGCTCTTTTGGAAAATAAACTGGATCTCTTTGATGAATCAAATAAGTGGGGTGTTGAAGTACAAAATTGTAGGGCAGAGTTGGAAAAATGTTATGATAAAAGAAACTCAATGCTCAAACAGAAATCTAGTATTAATTGGCTTCAGCAGGGAGATAGGAATACCAGGTTTTTTCATCAATCTATTCAAAGAAGAAGGAGCAGGAATAATATTTCGAGGTTGTTTCACAATAATGCTTGGAATGATTCTCCTTCTGAGATTAGAGATGCTTTCTTATCTCATTTCAGTAAGATTTTTTTCAGCAGAAAGGGGAGTAGACTTTTGCAGCTAGGGGAGTTATTGAATTGCAGGTTGAGTTCTTCAGAATCAGATAAGTTACAAGAAAATTTTTCAGTTAGGGAATTGGATGAAGCCCTAAAGCTAGCTGTTAATGATAAAGCTCCAGGTCCGGATGGTTTGAATAACAGATGTATGAAATTTATATGGGATAAGATTAGATATAAAGTCATGGAGTGCTTCAAAACTTTCTCAGTTAAGTTCATTCTCCCAAAGGGTATGAATTCTTCTTTCATTACTTTAGTACCAAAAGGTGACATGCCTCAGTCAGTTCATGATTTTAGGCCTATTAGTCTGATCAATTGCTCTGCAAAGCTATTAACAAAAATGTTAGCAGTCAGGCTGAATTCAGTGATAGGCAAGTTAGTGGGGGAGTGTCAATCTGGATTCATGAAGGGTAGGAATTAATCTGAGAGTATTTTGCTGGTTGACGAGGTTTTTCATCTTCTCAAGTCTAAGAAATTCAAAGGCTTTATTCTAAAGATAAATTTCGAGAAGGCTTTTGATACAATTCATTGGGGTTTTCTTATGGATACCATGAAAAAGCTAGGTTTTGGAGAGCGTTGGATTAAGTGGATTGAGGGTCTTTTCGCTCCATTAGGATATCAATAGTAGTTAATGGATCTCCCTCGAATGAATTTACTCCTGCAAATGGACTTAGACAAGGGGATCCTTTGTCTCCTCTTCTATTCTATATTGCGGTTGAAGTCCTGAGTTCTATGTTGAATAAAGCAGCTAAAGTTGGTATTTTTGAAGGTATCAATTTCTCCTCTAATGAAGATCATTTGTCTCATTTGCAATATGCAGATGATACCATTATTTTCATTAAGGATGATGAGAATTCAGTGGTTGGGGTTAAGAAAGTGCTGCAGTGCTTCCAGTTATTATCAGGTCTGAAAATTAACTTTCAGAAAAGTAGTCTGTATTCATGCTCAAAGGACAGGAACAAAGTATTACTTAGGGCTAAGGCATTAGGTTGTGGGGTAGGTGATTGGCTTTGACACATTTGGGGGCACAAATTGGCATCTCTGCCAGAAGGGAAGTATTTTGGAAGCCATTATTCTCTAAAGTCAGGAACAAATTAGCTTCATGGAAATCTGAATCTTTGAATGAAGCAGGCATACTTTGCCTCATCAAGTCTACTATAAACAGTTTGCCTATCTATTGGTTTAATTTGAATTTGGTGCCTAAGGGTGTGTGTGATCAGCTTGAAGCTATAAGAAGGGAATTTTTTTGGGGGCATGGTTCAGGTTTAGGCAAAGGGAGAGGTAAACTACATTTGACTTCTTCGGAAAGTATTTGTAAGCCCAAGGATGAAGGGGGGGCTTGGTTTAGTACCTTTACACATATGGAACATTGCTTTAATTAGTAAATGGATTCCTAATTGGTATGAGGAAAGAGATAAAAAGTGGAATGTTTGGATTAGAAATATTTATAACGACAAGGAAGGACAGAGTTTGAATGAATGTCTCTTGGGAAGGAATGCTTCAGTTACATTGAAGGATTTAATCAGGGTAGTTGATTCTGAAAGCTCAAAAGGTCTATTCTTGAATTATCAATTTTGTTGGAAGGTTAATAATGGTAATTCGGTGTTATTTTGGGAGGATATTTGGTTCCAGGACAAGTCTCTGAGGGTTCGTTTTGAAAGATTATATACTTTATTATTGTGGAAAAATATTGTTGTTAGTTGCTTTTATGACTTGTGGGATTGCTATGATCATTTTGGTTCTTTCTTCTGGAAAATAGAGTTAAGATCATGGGAGTTAGAATTAGTTATTGAGTTAAATAAGGTAATCAGGATGATTACTTTAAATTCACTCAAAGATGCTCTAGTTTGGCTTCCAGGGGGTGGAAGTTATTCAGTTAAGAAAGGAGTGTTGGAACTTAGTCATAACAATCAGAGGATTGGGGTGAGTTGGGACTTCATTTGGAAATTAAAAGTACCTCCTAAAGTACAGATTTTTCTATAGAAGGTTCACAAAAGGATTATTCCCTCCAAGGTTTTCCTTCACAGAAGGCTGGGGGATGATCTAGATTCTTTATTATGTAATAGGTGTAATGAAGAGGAATCCATGGAACACATTTTTGGCAGTGTGCATTTGCAAAGGAAGTGTGGATTAAGGTGTTGGCCTGGTGGAATCTATCGACTCCTGTAACGATAGATAGTTTAGAAAATATGTGGAACTCAGTCAATCTTTTTAGAGATGTGCATCTGAAAGAAATGTGGAAAACCAACTTAAGTGTGGTCATGTGGACAATCTGGTTGGAAAGAAATAGTTGTATCTTCGATAAAAAGATATTAACTATTGATAGTATCATGATCCTGTTAAAGACCAGGTTAGCACAGTGGTCGATTGCTGCCAACTTACTATCTCCTGAAACTATGGTATGGTAGGATCTTAATCCTACAAGTTGTGTTACTAGGACTCACAGTCTGCAAATTTAAAAACTTCTGAGCAATGATTTTTCCCACACTGCTTTCATTGATGGCAGTTGGAGTGTTTTTGCAAATGGCAACTCTATAGCAGGTATAGGGGGAGTGGTTAAAGAATCTTCTGGTAAGCTCTATCTCAGTTTTGCTGGACCTGTAAAGGTTTGTAGTGCTTTTCAGGCTGAAGTTGCAGTACTTAATTTCCTGTTAAATATTTTTAAGGAAGAAGAATGCATAATTGATAGTTTATTGATCTATTCTGATAGTGCTCTTCTAGTAGATCAGTTTTCAGGCCTAAAGTGTGAGAGAGATCTTATAGATGAGTATAGTAGTACAATTTTGAATCTCTTAAAGAGCCAGAGGGTGGTCATTGAAAAAATTAGTAGGGTTTTTAATAAAGAAGCGGACCTTTTAGCCAAGTCGGGAGCTAAACAAGGCTTCTTGTCAATCAATAGGAATGTTGATAATTGATTGGGCTGGGGGGTTGGCCCAAGTTGGGTTTATGGAATTCTCGGCCTCATTTCAGTCCGTCGAGAGATATTCTATTCTGTCAAAATAATTATTAGTGGCTTTGGGGAATGTACAGGGGCTTGGTATTACTTGGGAGTTTTTTTACACTTCTCTAGGCTCTATTTATAAGAGCTTTCACTGAACCTACAAGTTATTGTTTTACTAGGGTTTTTTCTTATCTCTTTTATCTTGAGAGAGTAGTTAAAATGGAGGATGGTAATGTGAATGTCAATGCACGTTAGATTATGCCTCCCAAAGGCGTGATCAAGATCAATGTGCATGGCTTCTATTCTGATCAGGCTCTCGAAAATGGGAATCATTCAGGGATAGGTGTTGTTTGTCGTGATAGTGAGGGGGACATCATAAGGCTGTTGGGAGGGTCTCTTTGCTTGGAAAATAGAAGGGAGAACGAATACAATGCTTTTCTGGAGGGTATGAAAGTGGCTTTTGAAAGGGATTATAGGAATATATAATCCTGGAAACAGACCATTTAGATGCTTACTGGGACTGGAAAAACTCAACAATATTAGGAGCTCCTTTGGAGTATGCTCGTACTGTGCAGCAGCTCAACTAGAGAAGAGCAGATAAAAACTACAGGGCTGAGATTAGACTGGTTGATCCTGAGGATAACATGCTTGCTTCGTATGTGGCTCGTCATGGGGCAGAGAACTGGAAGACTATGGTGCGCATCAGGAGGCCATTTGGTAGAATAGTAGAGTTTTGGAACTACGACATGGGTTTGGGAGAGACTGATCCTCAGTATGAAGTGGTTAGGGAGGAGGATATCAATGTAGAGGTGGCTGAAGGAGATGTACTTGATCCTCAGTTGGATATTGATCAGGAGGAAGATGGTATGGAGATGGCAGAAGATCAGGTCATTGTTGTAGGTTTGGCTGCGCCTGTAAGTGTTGTGGAAGCTGGAAATGCTGAGGGACAGTAACCACCTTTGGGAAACGAACCGTCATAGGTTCTTTTATTATTCTGTTATTTTGCTTCAGTATTTATTTTAATTGTGATCATGTTTAGTTAATTTGTTGGGCTGGTTGTTGGTAGTGCTCTTGGGCTTCTGTTGGTCTTTTAAGTTGTAAGCCCGGTAGTGGCTTTGATATTGTACTCTGTTGCTGTTTTAATCTAAGCTTTTTGCTGTTCAAAAAAATATGAACCATTCAGGAAAGAATTTTTGTGGGTGTCGGAGAAATTTTGTATTCATACAGATGATAAATTGTTCGTCAAATGATCTGAACAACAATTACAGAAACGATCCGGTCCTGATTGTATGATTAAGTTATTAACAAATGACCCGGTTTGTTAAAGGCATGACAAAGGAGTTCCCGAGGTTCCGAAAATCAATTTCAGGCACTCTGTGTTCCTAAATTTCCTTGGAAAACTTTGCGATCTGTCTTTGCACTAAAAAAATCTTTACCGTTTGTTCCCTAAGCCTGCTGTCGAGAGCAACCTCCACAAATTGGAAAAAGTCATTTAAAAATGTAACCAAATTCATGTCACTGTCAAATTCACTCTTCTCAAAGATTGGTTCCATTAATCAGATGAAGCTATGGATCAGCTGCCCCTTGCAAGACTTTTCAGTTAGTTCAGCAACCAAAACAAATACTAGCAGCACGATGATCAGCCTACCTTCAATTTTGTCGAATATCAGCATTCGCTGGGCATACCAGCAAAATTTTATCACATAAAATTTTATATTGTTTCAAATAAACAATTGAGCTTACAAACAAAACAACAATAGTCAATTTTGATGTTTTCTTAATCCTCATTATGACAAACTTGAACAGATACAAAGTCGATGTTTTGAGCAATTTGAGAGACAGAAGAGTTGCAAGGATGTAAAACATTCTACTAAATGTTAATAATATAATATAAAGAACTGGGACTAGATTGGGACTAGGTTAGGTAGATGGATAACCAGGAAGTAACGACTGTATACTAACCAAGAATGATCTCTATAATCTTCTCTCACTGGTAGATAATTATAATGCAAAACTGATATAGTGGACTATAGGAAACCATTGGAAACTTAGATACCAGAATTGTGTTTTTCCACAATGCACAAATAAATTGATCGGGACAACATACATTTAAAACTCAAATTTTACCAGGTTTAGATGTTTATCGAATTTGTTAGATAAACTTGGATGGAGATTCTGATGTATACTTCGATAAAAAAAAACAGGGGTAGTTGTTGCTCTAGTCGTTTTCCAGTTTTTACAAAGGACTTGTATCTTTGGTAGTGTTTACTTCTGTGATGTTCTTTACACAAAAATGATGTGGTCAATGCAACTTGTGTTTGCTGCTATGCATAACAGCTTCACCAGGTTTTATATTTTCCCAGTATTAGCTAAGCTTCATTTTGAGTCTTTAGATCCTTGTGCTGCGCTTACAGGCTTACAGCTGATCTTATCCAGCAGATAAGAATTTTTACCTTCTCTCAATTTTCTTGAAATTCCAAGGAGATACAGTTAGCCATTGGTTATTTTTTTAATAATGTTTGTTAGGGTAAAGTGCTTAAATTACAAATAACAACGAAAGTAGAGCATTCATACTTTTTTGGCTAATAAATATACTGGTGAAATCCAAAACTCATAAATATTGGCGTAAGTTTCAGAACAGTTTAATCATACTGATTGAAGATCCTATTTAAAACGAAAAGTATAGTCATTCTTGATCAATCATCATACAAAGCTAGGTTTCGGTACTCTTTACCAGAAATTGCAAGCTCCATCACAAACTCAGGATTGATTTCCCCCTCCTTATTCAAGAATATATTTAGCAAGTTCTTGGAAAATCCACTAAGCAAAGCTACTCCATTTTGCTTGGCTTTCACCGGTGTGGCAAAAGATTCCCTGAGATTTCAAAACACGATTTCAGGCACTTTTTTATATCCATTCTCGTTGAACTTCCTCTGAATGGCTTGGTAATCAGTCTCCCATGGATTCTGTGATGCTTCATCAAACTCCATATCACTAAAAACAAACACCCTTTTTATCATTTGCTCTTCTCTTAACTTTGCAGCAATTGCAACCTTCAATATCTGATCGAAAACCTTCTGGAAATCTGTATTCATTCCCCAGTCCATATTCTGAATAAAGTAACTCTTATCTTCAAGACTATTTCCTTCAATTAAGTGAAGCTGCGGGTATTCACTAAATGTGATCACCTGACCTTTCCAAGGCTCTTCACTTAGCTCCGACACTAATAAACCAAGTGCAACTGAGACGTGCATTGGAGTTCCTGTCATACTTCCTGAAACATCACATACTGCAATACAATTTGATAGTTTACCCTTTTCTAACATATCGTCCACCATCTTTTTCCATTGCAGCTCTGCAACTGCCTGTTGTCCCTCACTATCACCATATAAACAAGACCTAATTATATCATGCGGAAGCAATGCTCCTGCCGCAATCTTTTCCTTCCCTTCCTTCACATCATCAAGATACTTACTAAATCTTTCTCTGTCATGTGACATGAATATATCTGTGTAATTCTTCATTGCAACAGATGCAACTCTGTTGTACGCAACTGTGCTCCATTTTTGTGCACTCATATAAACCTCAGGCAACTGTAGTACCTCACGAAGCGGGACCAGTACTTCTTTCCTCAACCTGTCTCTAACTCTATACTCGTAATGTGCATCTTCGATCCCTTCATATTCAGGGTAAGTTTCACGAGGAAATACTTTCTTTGCAATACTTCCACAAATCAATGTATGCTTATCATAGAATGAATCAAGTGACGGACACCACTTTGCTGCTAAACTAATATCATTCATCTTACCCGAATTATAGCACTCCATATCTGCCTTTAACATATCCGCAAAAAGACTCGAAATCTTTTCGTACAAGAACTGAAAATACATATCTCTGTCATAAAACTTGCGAAACTTCTTGGATCTTGCCAGTCGTATCTCCTTTCTTAAAATACTAGCCTTATCGCTTTCTCCTCTCATTTTCGCCTCATTAGCTTCAACCCTCCCTTCTCTCGGCAGCAAGGCTCTCAGTTTCTTCAACTTTTCAACGTCAGCTTCCTTGCGTTGTTTCCTACACTTCACACCCTTTGTTAATTTCCATTCCTTCTGTATCATTTCTCGGGCTTCCACTCCTTCAAGTAACCGAAAGAGAATCTCAAGCAAATCCTTAAGATAACCAAACAAGGCTATAGCCGAGACATTACACGCTAGGTTTTTGTGGTGTTTCTCGTGAAGCCAAAGCGCGGCCGTGTAGAAGCCTTCCTTATCAGACTTACCTGTCCCTCTAACCCCTCGAAGATTGCAAATAAGTTTAAGAGTGGTGAGTGGATCATGAGCCCATGCTGATTCGAGACGCGAAATAATACTAGGCGCTGGTGTGTCAGGGACTATGTGGAAGAAGAAATCGAGACATGGATTGCCCGTGGACATATATGTTGGTGATTTGTTTTCGGTTAAGCCCATTGGTGGGTTGCCATATCCATAAGGTGCTGCGTGAAGAGCTTGAGATGATTTGCATTTTGTTTGCAGTGTCAAGCATTTTGGAGGAGAAAAAGCTAGGGTTTTAGGGTTGAAGTTTAAAAACTGTACGGAGTTGTTAAAGTAAAAACCTCGAGGCAAGATACTAGGTTTGCAGAGGGTATTCATAGCTTCAGCTAGGTTAACTAAAGAATCAAGAATGTGCAGAATGATGAGATGATAAAAGGGGTTTTCTATGTACCTGAAGCGATGATAATTAAAAACAATAAATTTTGGTCATAAAATTTGAAAAAAAAAAAACTGAAGTATTTGTGAATTAATTATGGAGATACATATTTCCAAACGGGATGGTTCCATTTTTTACTGTTAAAGTCTATATTGACAGCATGTCAAAGTCTATACTGGTTGCGTCTAACAAAGCTGCTATCTAACATAGCCGCTGTCCTTGACTTTAGCTGTATAACATTTGGATTGTAACACTATATATATGTATGTTTACTATCAATAAAACCAAGTTGAATACACAGCAATACAAGACTTGCAATTTTCCTCTTACATTGTTTTTCTTCTTCACCACATACTCTCATAATTTCTACATTTACAATTTGGATATACATTTTCAAAAGGAGTGATTCAGTTGACACTATCTGAACCAAAGTGGATACATACAGAGGATGCTGCACTTTATCACACATACCGGGACCAACAACGACTCATCCAGTTTCTAATGGCTCTCACTCAGGATTTTAACCAGTTAGAGCTGCTCTTCTTCATCGTGTTCCGTTGCCTTCTTTGGAGAATGCTATAACTGAATTTATTTCAGAAGAAACTCGACTCGACATTGGCAAAGGCAAATTTGTAGAAGATATGGTCCCAGCAATACCTTCATCACTAGCCATTGATAAACCATTTTGCAGGTTCTGTCGACAAAATGGACATCTGGTCGAGGACTGCTCAACACTTCGCAATCATACATGCAAACACTGCCATCAAAAGGGTCATTATTCTACATATTTCTGCAAGAAAAAGCCATCATTTCCTTCACAAAAGTTCTCTCATCCTTCCACTGGTGCAACCTCGGATTCTACACCGGAAACTGCATCAAATAGTGAGCTTGAATCACTTCTCAGACAGATTTTGTCAAAAACTAGTGCTTCTTCCACCGCATTAACTGTCACCTCGGGGTCTACCATGACAGACTCTTGGGATCAGCCATAGACGTGACAGTGCTTCTCATTCTGACAGTGCTTCTCTAGCCATCAGAATTTCCTTATCATTTTGACAGTGCTTCTCCAGCCATCAGAATTGTTTTCGTTCTGACAGTGTCTTATTCAGCCATCAGAATTGATTTTTCGATCTTCATTATGACAGTGCTTCTCCAGCCATCAGAATTGTTTTACCGTTCTGACAGTGCTTCTTCAGCCATCAGATTAGCTTATTATTCTAACAATGCTTCTCTAGCCATCAGAATTACATCAGTTTGGGGAGGTGCAAAGACCAACAAAAAGGCACGATTCATCTACATCGTGTCTCCGGTTCAAAATCCTCCTACCACTTTCGGTAATTTTGTTTACAAACTCAAGCTGGTTTTTCAACCATCTTTAGTTTGAGGGGGGGTGTTTAAGTCTATATTGACAGCATGTTAAAGTCTATACTGGCTGCGTCTAACAAAGCCGCTATCTAACATAACTGCTGTCCTTGACTTTAGGTGTATAACATTTGGATTGTAACACTATATATATGTATGTTTACTATCAATAAAACCAAGTTGAATACACAGCAATACAAGAGTTGCAATTTTCCTCTTACATTGTTTTTCTTCTTCACCACATACTCTCATAATTTCTACATTTACAATTTGGATATACATTTTCAAAAGGAGTGATTCGAGGAATAATTCGATTTGAATAACATACTTTTTTTTTTGATAAATTTGAATAATATACTTGTTTTGCAAATCGGTTGGGAAATCGAATCAAATTTTATCCCCAGTAATTATGTGATCGGTATGTAGATTACAGTTTTATCAATAATTACATCTTGAGAAAATGTACGAAGGTTGGTGAATCTGTTGACAAGAAAAAGTTCTGAGTTTAAGTTCTTAGTTAATGAACTCATGTTTTGGAAGACTGTTTTTTCTTTTTTCACCGCTTACTCATTTTTAGCAAGTGACATTTCCGCACCTGAATTCCGGTAAGACTTGTTGGAACTATGGTAATGGGTACAAATATGATATTCAAGTGGTCGAATCATACAAAAATTCCTCTAGTGGTTCATAAGTATATCTGCATTTTGAATTTTGAGCAAACTTGAATATGCAGAGTGCTTGTTAGCAAAAAAAAAAAAAAAAAAGCAGCAGAGTGTAGATTTAGCCTCAGGAAAATACAAAATACAAGGGAACTTGGATCTTGTTTCACATTAATTGTTGATCGGGTTTAGAGGCCTGAGGACATGGAGTTGTCGAAGTTATTTTTCAGAAATTGGGTGATCGCTAGAGGGTTGTGGTTGAGGGCTCTGTCTAAATGTGTTTACTCAGATAGGTACAATTGGTTAAAAGAAGAGGTCATATCTCAGGTAAAATGATGCAACTATAGAAGCCTGACATGTAAACATACATTTACTTATCAATTATCATAAAAGGGTAGTTTCTCATACTCTAAATTATCATTCATGGCCAGCTCCATTACAAGGCTTGTCTACGCCATTTTGTTTGGCTATCACTCGTGTGGCAATTAGACATCTACCAGTTACATTTCAATAGTTAAACCTTTTTTACATGGGCAACATAGCTGTTGTCAGACTCACTCGATGCTTTTTATTAGATCTAAAACCAATGCTGATGACATGATATTTCAACTAATACAAATATGATTGCAAGTACTACCAAAAGCCGATTAACAAATAAGATAGCAGATTCCAGAGAAAACAAAAGCAGCAAAATGTCAAAAAAACAACAACACGTGAACTATATTAGGCTTTCTTCTTGTTCATCTGGCTTAGGGGTGTGAGTGTGTTACTTGACATGGTGTAGAAGACATGATTTTTCAACAATTGGGTAATCACTAGATATTAGCACTCACCTGCCTGTCTAATTTATGTCACTCATATTTACCTTAATTCCCAGGCCAGAGTGTATGCACAGGGAGACTAGTGGTAAAGTGACAAATAGGACTCACAGGAAGCACAGAATCAGGCCCAACACTATAACGAGTGTTTGATAAATCGGAAGGGAGTGAGTTTTGACATATTATCAAGAGATCAAGGCTCCCCCTTCTATATAAGAGAAAAGCTGATAAACTGGAGAAGCTGGGTAAGCTTCAATAACCCAACAACAACAGATTTCTATTCATATAAAGTTTTAGAAATAACGCATCAACAGATGCAGTTAATAACACAACAATTGGAAAATAATCCTGTTTTATTACTCTAATAATATATGTTATGAATTTTATTGCAAATCTGACCAGTTCATAGAATCACAGAAAACCATATATTTTATCTTTTGACATTCTAAGAACTAATACATCAATGGAACAATGCATGCATGTATACATATCTTAATCTTTCAAGGAAAACCTGATATAATAAACAGCTGCCTAGTTATCAGAATGCTATGGGCCCTGTTCAATTTCTTACTAATAAAAAAACCAAATAAGTCATTTCAAGTAAAACGATGTAAAGCAAGAAATCTAATATGCAAACATATTAGCTCCGAATCAATCATCATACAAAACTAGCTTTTGATACTCTTTACCAGAAATGGCAAGCTCCATCGCAATCTCAGGATTGATTTCCCCATCTTTATTGAAGAAGATAGTCAACAAGTTCTTTGAAAATCCACTAAGCATAGCTACTCCGTCTTGTTTAGCTGTTACTGGTGTCGCACAAGAGTCCCTCAGATTCCAAAACACAATTTCAGGCACTCTTTCATATCCGTTTTCCTTAAATTTCCTTTGAATAGCTTGGTAATCAGTCTCCCACGGATTTAGTGATGCTTGATCAAACTCCATATCACTAAAAACAAACACCCTCTTTACCATTTGCTCTTCACTCAACTTTGCAGCAACTGCAACCTTCAATATCTCATCGAAGACCTTCTGAAAATTTGTGTTCATATTCCATTGCAGTTCCAACATAAATCTACACTTTTCCCGGAGACTATTTCCTGTAATCAAGTGAAGCTGCGGGTATTCACTAAATGTGATCACCTGACCCTTCCAAGGCTCTTCACTTAGCTCCGAAACTAACAAACCGAGTGCAAGTGAAACCTCCAGTGGAGTTCCAATCATACTCCCTGAAACATCAGAAATTGCAATACAATTTGATAATTTACCTTTTGCTAACATATCATCAACCATCCTTTTCCATTGCAGCTCTGCAACAGTTTCATCAGCACCACCTGTGAAACAAGCTGACCTTATAATGTCATGAGGAAGCAATGCTCCAGCTGCAATCGTTTCTTTCCCTTTTCCCACATCCTGAAGATACTTGCTAAACCTTGCTTTGTCATGCCACTGGAATATATCTGTATAATTTCTCATGGCAACAGATGCAACTCTTTTGTAAGCAACTGAGCTCCATTCTTGGGCACTCATATAAACCTCAGGCAACTGCAGCATCTCCCGAAGCGGGACAAGTACTTGTTTCCTCAACCTGTCTCTAACTCTGTACTCATAATGTGCGTCTTCAATTCCTTCATATTCAGGGTATGATTCAAGAGGAAATACTTTCTTCGCAATACTTGCACAAATCAAAGTATGCTTATCATAGAATGAATCAAGGGATGGACACCATTTTGCTGCTAAACTAATCTTATTTTTCTTGCGCAAATTGTAGCACCTCATATCCGCCTTTAGCATATCCGCAAAAAGGCACGAAATCTTTTCGTATAAGAACTGAAAATACACATCACTCTCGTACAACTCCTTAAATTTCTTAGATCTTGCAAGCCGTGTCTCCTTTCTTAAAATGCTAGCCTTTTCGCTTTCTCCTTTCATTTTGGCTCATTTGCTTCAACCCTCACTTCAGTGGGCAGCACTGCTGATCTCCAATACTGAACCTCTTTACCTTCTTTATACTTCAGCTTTCCCCGTGCATTCTTTTTCTTATTAGGCGACTTTACTTTCTTTTTCGATTTCCAATCCTCTCGAATTCTCGCTCGTGCATCCGCGCCATCAACTAACCGAAAGAGTATCTCAAGCATATCCTTAAGGTACCCAAACGAGGCCATAGCCGCAACATTACCTGCTAAGTTCTTTCTATGATTCTCGTGTAGCCAAAGCGCAGCAGTGTAGAAGCCTTCCTTATCAGACTTACCTGTCCCTTTAACCCCTCGAAGATTACAAATAAGTTTAAGAGTGGTGAGTGGATCATGAGCCCATGCTGATTCGAGATGTTCAACGATACTACTAGGTGGTGTATCAGGAACTATGTGGAAGAAGAAATCGAGACATGGATTGCCCGTGGACAAGAATGTCGGTGACTGCTTTTCGGTTAAGCCCATCATGGCACTGCGATGGTAGTTTGGAATTCCATATGGTGTTGCGCGAAGAGGTTGAGATGATTTGCATCTTGTTTGCTGTAACAAGTACTCAGGAGAGGAAGCTAGGGTTTTAGGTTCCAAGTTTATGGAGGGTTGAGGAGATGCATACTTGGTTAAGCAACGTAAGGTGCTTTGGAAGTAGAAGCCTCGAGTTATGAGTTTAGATTTACAGAGTGACTGCATAGCTTTTAGGGTTTAGGGATGGAAAAATGAAGCAGTAAAAGATGTAGAAGAAGGGTTTTGAGATGATTAATGTTTTGGTTTTTGTGTTTAGTGAATGCTTAATTAGCCACCACGTCAAAGAAAATGATAAGATTCTACTTCCATTATTTTCTCTATAATTGATTATCTTCTTTAATTTTTTTCCCACTAATTCATTACTATCTTTTAGTATGTTTTAAAAAAGGAAAGTTATATAATGAATATAAAACAACATTACCATATTTTATTATACTAGCTTTAGCTTTATATATACCCGGTGATGCACAGGTAACTTTATTAATATTTTATAGTTTAATTTTGATTATAATTTTTTTCTTGAAAAATTAGTTTACATTTGTTTTTAATTGTTTTTTTTCTTGTAAATGGATTTTCTATAATTTATATTTCAAAGTTTAGGCTAACATATTTTTTAGTATTTCATAATTATTTTTTATTTTTTATTTTAGTAGATTACATATGATATACTTGAAACATATAGGTACTATATATTCGTGTAACAATTTATTATTACTATTTTTATCTTTTTGATTATGTAATTTAATGGTTATCTTAAATTTGTTAGATATTTTGTTATAGTGTTTTTATAATTTTTAAAGGCATTTTTTAACTTTTTTGAAATATGTGTGGTATTAAATTTTTTTATTTCTTTGAATATTCATGTTAATTTTAGATATTTGCCATGTGTGGTGTTTATTATTTGTTTTTTTTAGAGTAATCTTAGGGGTTTTTATGTTGTATTATATTTAGATATTAATATAAATTTATTTTGTGGGTGTTTAGATAACTTTAAAATTTAAAATATGTTCATTTATTGAATTGTGTTCACTTTTTTTTAATTTAAATTTTTTTCTTTGCAAAAAGTAAGAATTTGTTTATTTGTTGATTTGTGCTCACATTTTTTTAATTTAAATTTTAGAAACATTTTTTTGTCAAACCTAAAAATAGAATCTTTAATGATTTTTATTAAAATAATTTTTTCTTAAAGCACTTTTATTTGGTAAACGAATTTTTTTATAAATTATATTTTAAGTTTTAGCCTAACATATATTTTAATATTTCATATTTTTTGGGAAGTTTCCTTCGATATTATTAAAATATATATAATATACTTTAGGCATGTGGGAACTTAGGGTAAATGGCCATTTTCGTCACTGTACTATACCAAAACTTTCACTTGGGTCACCAGCCCAAAAAAGCTTTCAGTCAAACACTTGTACAACTAAAACATTTCAATTGGGTTTCTGCCGTTAGTTCCGTTAAAAAAACTAACGGAATAATGAGGTGGATTCTGACGTGACACAACGAATATGGTTCAATAGCTAATTAATCACTGAACTTTGTATAAGTTTTCAATTAGGTCATCGATTAATTTTAAATTTAAATTTATAATTTCCTAAATTATAATTTTCATTTTAAATTTATAATTTCCAGAATTTCCATTTTTCAAAATTTTAAAATTTAAAATATCCAAATTTTCCATTTTAATAAATTCTTAACAAATTCATTTAATCTCTCTCAATTCTTTTCTCTTTCTCTCCCCTGTTCTCCTTAATCTCGCTCGATCCTTCTCTCTTTCTCTCCCTCCTCCACCACCTCTCAATTTCTTTTAATTAGCTTAGTTTAATGGACTCGACGTTGCCTATGGTTGATACAGTGACCACTGGAGGAATGTGAGAAAGTTTTGTACCCTCGAACTTTTCACTCAACACCGAGCTTAACTTTGTGTTCGTTCTGTTCGTCAACAAGAGGTTTCTCGGATGATTGGCCGACTACAGGAGATTGCTGCTTCTTCAAAAGATGTCAACGCCTTTGAGTGTTTTACAAATTTGTCTACTTCGGTTATTTCTGGAGTTGCATTTGGGAACAGGTATGATGAAGACCGATTAGGAAAAGAGAGATTCCAACGGATGGTATCCGGGTTGGAAGAAATGTTTGTTGGCAGTCTCAAATAGAGGATCTCATTAAACCAATTCTCACATACAAAAACAAAGACTCCTCTTCCTTTGCTTCTTTAACTCTGTCATTTTTAACTTCTTTTTTCAACTCTTTACAAAATCTCTTGCACATACATGATACATAGTCACATACAGAGCATTATTCAACATTCAGTTGTTTCTATAATTGTCTGCCGGATGTAATTATTGGAGGAACTAGTACGAGTGCGACTGTGATGGTTTGGGCAATGACAGCATTAATGCGCAATCCAGGAGTCATGAAGAAAGTTCAGGAAGAGATTAGAAGGGTGTCATGAAGAAAGGAGGTCGAGGGTATGGGTGTGTTGAACAGGGGTGGGGTGGAGAGAAACGGTGGTGTTGGGAGAAGAAGGGTGGAGGACTGATGGTCGGAGAATTAAGGGGAGGGGCTGGTGGATTGTGTTGTTGTGGGGGTGAAAGAAAAGGGGGAAAAGAGGTAGAAGGGGAGGTGGACGGGGAAGGGAAGAAGCAACGACGGGGTTGGTTGAACGGAGATGTTGCAGGTGGAACGAAGGAACGGTGATGAAGGAAGAAGAGGGGGGAGGAATGGCGAGAGGAGTGGTGGTGGATGAAGGAGGAGTTGGTGTTGCAGCGGTGAACGGTGGAGATGGTGGGTTTTAATTAAAAGAGAGGAGAAGCAAATAATATGGAATTTATTGGATTGAGAAAGAATTAATAATTTGGAATAAAAATGAATTTTAGGAATTGTTAGATGGATCTGTGATGTGGCGCTAATAAGGCAAAGATGTGGCAGCCTAGTTGGCGATATTTAACGTCCTTCCGTTAAGTCAACGAAAAATTAACGGCAGTGAAATATTTTTAATGTACAATGACCCAATTGAAAGTTATATTGATTTCAGTAATTCGATTAAAAGCTTTTTTGGGCTGATGACCCAAGTGAAAGTTTTGGTATAGTACAGTGACGAAAATGGCCATTTACCCTGGGAACTTATTGGTTTAACTATTCTTTATATATATATATATATGATTATGTAATTGTGAACATACATACATTTATAATATATTTTAGACGTGGGTACTTATTGGTTTAACTATTCTTTATATATGTATATGTGATTATGTAATTGTGAACATACATACACTTCTACTTTTTTAAAGAAAGTTAGCCTAACATATATTTTAATGTTTCATATTTTTTACCGTGTTTTCTTCTATTTATTAGAATATATATAATATACTTATTTATTAGAATATATATAATATACTTTACACATGTGGGAACTTATTGTAATTAAATGTAAGTTCTTCTTTTTTTAAAAGTTATTTTTTGAATTGAAATTCTGATGATTTGCTTTGTATATTTATTTATTTTATATAAAGAATGAATTTGTGATTTATTTTTCATTATGGTTTAATTATGATTTTTTGCTATTTTATCCTTATTTATTAATTGTGTGTAAGTTTTGTGCTGGTACAACTCATTTTCCTATAATAATAATAATTAATTAAGTTGATGATGAATATTTTATTAATTTTATTCTTTATTAATTTACTTTAAATTTTATTGTTGATAAAATTTAATATTTTTGTAACTTTTAAATTATTATAGGATTTTTGTACTTATTATATTTAGAATTTCTATTAATAATACTATTTTGGATTTTTAGATTATTTTTTAATTTATTTACAACTTTAGTACCTGATATGGGTGAAAAATAAACCATAAAGACATAATTAATGCTACATTTATTGGCCCATTATTAAGGCCCGAAACCTAAGTTGGGCATTAAATTCGTAATTAATGATTGAGCCCAAAGAACAGCCCGAACCGGGGACGCCCGGTATGAGCTTGTTTCTAACATGGGCCTGATCTGTGAATAAGGAACGTTCTAGAATCAAGGAACGTCCTCGAATATTCCGAGGATATTGTGTAACCTCCAAAGCACCTAATTCGACATGGAAACTAATTCCTAAAATAAAGGAGTCAGAACCTTCCTCAAATACGGTGACTTATTCATCAAGTCTCCAAAACCTACTATAATTCTAAGGCTCCTACAGCCTATATAAAGGGCCAGACCCCTCATCTCAGAACTACGTTTTGGACACAGCTCCATACGTTACCCACCACGTTTTGGCTTAATCCTCGAATAAGGACATACAAGCCACTGCGTCCTAGGTGAGCTCTCGCCGCCATAGCCTCGAGGGCACCATCACCTAGAACTACGTCTTGGCTTGATTCTCAACTCTGAGATACGTAGGTATCTTGTGAGGACCCGAATTAGGTCACGATAACGCAAGCGCAACCATTAAAGCACGAAGCTCACGAACCCTAGCCGCAATTTGATAACCCTCACAACATTTGGCGCCGTCTGTGGGAAGACAACATAAACCATGGTTAACACACGAAGAACGACAACCGAGAACGTTCCTGTTACTTCTGATCCACCAGCCATCTCCACCGCTCCACCTGTTGTTACGGAGCAAGGGAATGTACCCCCATTAACAGAGACAACCACTCAGCCTCAAGTTTCTCAACCCATAGGGACAAATCTCCATGTTGAGAGAACCTTACCAGTGGACGTCCATCCGGGACGGGAGACCAATCAGGTTCAGATGGTGGTCTCACCATTAAATAGCCGTCCCCCACTCTCAGGAGTTCAGATCTCCACCACTACACTCCACGTGAGCACCGATCCGTTATACGGATTGCCTAACTATCCCCCAAATCGAAGGGATCTTGGGCCAAGAGGCCATGCCCTGCAGATACATGAGCCGTATCACCCTCCTTACATTAGAGGCTTGGGCACTGATCAAGGATATTATGACTACTCTGGTCCTTATACTGATGATTCTTCATCTGAGGATGACGATCGAGATCAAGCCCCGAGGAGGCGGCATCCAAGCAAGGAGCCTGTAAGGACTCGAAGAATCCATGATGGACCTCCTCAAACAGCCGCTGAGAGAATCAAGGCTCATGAGGCTGAGATCCAAAGGCTGAAGAACGATATAGCCAGGGAGCAAGCAAGGCAGAACCAGAATAGGCCCCCTCCAACTTCGAGGAAGATTCCCTTCATTGATTTGGAAAGGTCTTCTAGGAGTCGAAAAAGGGCTGATGCCCCAACCGGAGGAGCTACGAGGGTGGAAACCCTCAGGGGTGATCCCAAAGACCTGATGCCACTTGGGGACCCTGACGATCCCACACCCCCGTTCTTTGAGGAGGTGATGAACGCTCGTGTTTCCCGAAAATTTAAGATGCCCACGATAAAACCATACGATGGAACGGGTGATCCTTCGAATCATGTCAGGACGTTCTCAAACGCACTGCTGTTACAACCCGCTAGCGACGCTCTTAAGTGTAGGGCGTTCCCTCAAACCCTGGCAGGCATGACTCAACGATGGTATAGCCGGTTTCCCGCAAACTCGATTGGCTCTTTCAAGGAATTGAGCACGGCTTTCATTAATCAATTCGTTAGTTGAAAAGTCCATGAGAAAAGCTCTGCATATCTTATGCAAGTGAAACAAGGAAAGAATGAGAACCTAAGGGATTATCTCAAACGCTTCACCAAGGAGACTTTGAATGTCCCTGATCTGGAAAATAAAGTAGCTATGATAGCCTTGGAGAATGGAATGACGAACACCTTCTTTCAGATGTCGTTGGCAAAACATCCCCCTGAGAGCATGACTGAGCTCCAAAAAAGGGCAAGCAAATACATAAAGGCTGAGGAAAGCATGAGGAAAGTAGAGGTGTCTACCGAAAGTGGTGGAAACGGGAACTCTAGGAAGCGAAAGACAGAGCAGGAGTATGATGCTAGGGATAAGTATCCCCGAACTAGCGAGGACTCCGACTCTGCCTCTAAGAACCAAGGACCAAGGTTCATTGAGTATGCAAGGTTGAACACTCCTAGGAGTCGAATCTTGTTGGACATTGAGAAGGATAAGGATTTTTGATGGCCGAAGCCACTCAGGGGTGATCCCGCAAAGAGAAACAAGAATCAGTATTGCAGATTCCACAGAGATGTGGGGCATGACACTGATGATTGTAAGCAACTCAAAGATGAGATTGAGTTTTTGATCCGTAGAGGGAAACTGAGTCACTTCACCAAGGGTGAAGATCGTGGTAATCAGAGAAGAGAGTATGATAGGAGCGACGATGATCAAGATCGCAACCCACAACTCCGAGGGCCAGTAATCAACATGATCTCAGGAGGCCCGACCGCAGCCGGGACAACAAAGAACTCTCGAAAGGCTTATGCCCGAGAGGTGATGCATATTGTCGGAGAGGCACCAAAGCGTGCAAGAACCAAAGTAACAATTGAATTTGATGATTCAGACCTTGAAGGGGTGAAGTTCCCCCACGATGACTCACTGGTCATAACTCCTATGATTGGAAACTCAGAGGTGAATCGAGTCTTGATAGACAATGGAGCTTCCGTCGACATTCTGTTTCATGATGCGTTTGTGAAGATGGGGTACAATGATTCTTAGTTGACCCCTAATAACATGCCTATATATGGATTTAATGGAGTAGAATCCAAAATTGGGGGAACTATTCAGTTAGCCGTCACGATTGGACAGAAGCCAATGGAGGCCACGCAGATGCTGAACTTTTTGGTTATCAAAGCATCTTCTACTTACAATGTCATCCTTGGGAGGACTGGACTTCACGCTTTTAAGGCTGTGGCCTCAACCTATCACGTGAAGATCGAGTTTCCAACCAGGAATGGTGTAGGAGAACAAAAAGGTGATCAGAAAATGGCTAGGAGCTGCTATGTAGCTGCGTTAAGGCCTGATGGAGTCGGGGGGCAGGTCCTTCCGATTGAAGACGTGGATGTCCACAGTGATAAGGAAGACCTAGAAGGGTCGACAGAGGACATCACACAAGAGCCTCGAACAGCCATTAAGGCTATGGCATCAACTGACTTCGTGGTTGAATGTACCATTGGCAACCAAGAAGTCGGGGGGCAGGAGATAGTACCCCAAGCAGGAAGTGAACTTCAGAATAAGAATGAGGAGATAGGAAGGAGTAATGGGTGCTCTATTTTGATGGAGCATCAAAAACAAAATCAAGCAATGCAGGCCTAGTCTTTCAAGAGCCCCGATGGGTTCAAACTATCTTAATAGGACTTAGCTTCATATTTATCTAGTAGAAGTAGAAATAAGGTTCGATGAAACCATTGCAGAGCATGTTGCTCCAAGTAGGACAGTAGTACTCTATGTAAGGGTTGAACCCATTTCAAGTTATTAATGCAAGTTTGTTTTTCGTTCTCTATTCTGTGATTTTATTTATGTGCCAAGCACCTGATGTGTGTAAGTCAAAGATGACCAAGTACCGAAAATAAAATAATACACGAATGGAAACAAACAAACCATAAATAAAAACCCTGAAGGGTCGAGAGTTAGGTTATAATACAACCAAATAAGAGTCTAAGTCCTTGAAGGACCCTGGATAAAAGACAAGATGATTAAAAAGCCACATCTGGCAATTAAAGCCATGTAAGGCTGTGGAGGCTAAAAACTAGCTACTCTTCAATATTTTTTAAGTACCTGGAGTGAAGATACAAGGATAAAGGAAATAAAGAACCTTGAATTATAGTCCTAAGGTCAAGGGATATAAGAATATCTTGAACAAGGATTAAGAAGTCCAAGCAAGTTTTCGTCTCGGAAGTTTAAAAGGTAAGAAGCCCACGGGGTTGTATTTCTTGAAATCTAAATCGAGGATCAACCTTAAATCCTTGACCTAGAATCAAGAAAAATGAGAAGCAAAGATAGGTTTGAAAACCCTGAAATCAAAACAAAGGTTTGAGACAAGCCATGAAAGACATGAAGTCAAGTAAGGGATCCTAGAGAACTTTAGTTTGACATCAATCCAAAAGAAAGGTCGTGAATACTTGGTAGTCGACATATGAACACCAACGTTGAACATGTGAATATCAACCTCGAATTCTAGGTGGAGAAACACGAGATATTAGCCATGAAGGCCAAGAAGGTCAAACTTGAGGGGGTCATGAACCTCCAATCAAGATCCAAAGGTTGAAGCTTTAAGTCAAAACTTGAAAACCAATCTGAAATTTTGGATTCTTGATCCAGAATGCCAACATTGAACATCTAACACCAGCGTTGAACACTTGAATATTAACCCTGAAATGGAGATTGAAAACGTCCTAGGGAAGGTTCAAGACCTCATGGGATCGACCAGAAGCCAAGGAGGCCTTCAGCCGACCTTAAGGAGCCGACCAGAGGCTCTGATGTTTTGGTGGTTTAAAACACCCAAAACTTGGCTTGAAACCATGTGAAGGTAGTCCGATATGCACTCTTTCATCAAAACTTCAAGGTTCGAGTTTAAAGAACTTCCTTGAGGTTGAAAACCTTTAATACATTCGAACATCGACATTCGAGCATCAACATTCAACACTCGAACAGCCCTAAGGCCGAGCACATGCCAGCCGAGAGGCCGCTAGAGAAGCCCCAGGAACCAAGACAAACATTGAAGCCATGATGGCCAATCGAGCCAAGGAAGGTTGTTTTAAAAACTCTAGGTTGATGTCAACCCAAGATAAGGAGTCTGCAGGAGCCACTTACCATATGCTAATAAACAAGCAAGATTTTTGCACCCTTGACCGGGAAAACCAAGGAGGTCTACGGGAATGACATGTTAGTCAGGAGCCTAATCAAGGCATGCCATATTAAGAACCTCAAAGAGGCATTTGAAGTGCCGAGGCACCACAAGATGATGTTGAATCCAGCCAAGTGTGCCTTTGGCGTGGGATCTGGAAATTTTTTGGGTATGATGGTTTAAAAGCGAGGCACAAAAGCCAACCCTAATAAGATCAAGGCAATCCTAGATATGGAATCACCACGTTCCATAAAGGGCATACAGAAATTTACTGGAAGAATTATAGCCTTAGGGAGATTCATCTCTAAGTCTGGAAACAAGTGTTTGCCTTTCTTTCAGGCTTTGAAGAAGGTGAAAAATTTTGAATGGACTTCAGAAAGCCAAGAGGCCTTTGAACAGTTGAAAAAGTACATGGCTGAAGCCCCGTTGTTGACCAAACCTAGTCCCGGAGAGACCTATATCTATATCTAGCGATATCCGAACAAGCACTGAGTGTCGTTCTCATTCGAGAGGAAAACAAGGTTCAAAAGCCTATCTACTACGTTAGCAAGATGTTGCACAGAGCTTAGTTGAATTACTCTCCTATTGAAAATTTTGCTTTGGCACTGGTAACGGCCCCAAGAAAGCTACGACCGTACTTCCAGGCACACAAAATTGAAGTCCTGACGGACCAACAATTAAGAAGCATATTGCATAGCCCGAAGGCCAATGGAAGGCTAATTAAGTGGGCGATAGAACTCAGATAATTTGATATCGCGTACAATCCTCGAATTGTAATTAAGCCACAGGCACTTGCCGACTTCGTGGTTGAATGTACCATTGACAACCAAGGAGTCGGGGGGCAGGAAGGCACAACACCCTAGCAAGGGCAAGATGAGACACCCCAAGAGGGAGAGAAAGATGAAGTTCAGAACGAATATTGAGTGACCTATTTTGATGGGGCATCAAAAACAAAAACAAATGGAGCTCGTTTAGTTGTACTGACTATTGATAGCTCACGATTGAATATGGCTTGAAGTTGAATTTATCAACGACCAATAACAAGGTAGAGTAGGAAGCCTTAATAGCCGGACTAGGCTTGGCTCTAGCCATGAGGGCCAAAAAACCTTAAAGTCTGTGGAGACTTAAGGCTGGTGATAGCCCAAAAGAATGGAGATTTTGAAGCCAAAGATGAAATGATACAAGAGGATTTTAAAATCACAGTTGATATGGTTCGAGGAATGCCTCCTTGTATAACCGTCGATGCCTTGTCTAAATTCGCCTCATCTGAAATCGAGAATTACACTAGAAGTGTCTACTATTAGGTCTTGGAGACCCCCACTATAGAGCGCAAGTTGTTGGCGCCCATCGACGTTGGAAGTTGCTGGATAGATTCCCATCAAAGCTCATCTTGAGACTGGTTGGCTCCCTGATAATGCTGTGGAGGCACGAAAACTATCAGTGAGAGCATTGAGATATGCATTGATCTAAGCCTTGATGGCTACCAAGGCTGTAGGCCTCCACTCGAGCTAGTCGTTTAAATTCAAGTTCTCGAATCAAGGATTCAGCAAATGGGTCAAAGCCCTAATGGTCTCTCAAACATATGCACGGATACGAGAAATACCCATGAAAAAACTGTTTTGGCTCCAAAAGTGCCTTAAATGACGTTTTTTGGGGTCGAAAAGTTGGGCAAATAGGATAAATCTTATTTGCAGGACCTAGAGCTCTAAAATACCTTCGATTTGATATATATCGTGGGTCTCCATCGGAGTAACAAGTCAAAAGTTACGGATGATTTTGTGCATACGATGCTTTTACGACAAAATTCAAACCAAGGCAAGGTCCTATGAACATATGAAGAAGGTTGGAATCAAAATCAAGGGTAAAAAACTAACCAAAATATCCTAGACTTGAAGTCAGGTGTTGAAAACAAGGTAATTCCTTGATTAAGCAACTAAGAAACAAGGACCTCTGTGATAAGGGGGCAAGGCCAAGGTTGTTTGAAACACCCTATTGTAAGTATGCAAGGATGTCTGGAAGTCAAGGGACATAGTTTAACCCAAGGTTATTTGAAACCAAGAGTTCAAGAACAAGTTAAGACCCAGAAGGTCCTGAAAACTAAGTAGGTTGTTTGAGATCAAGGATCACAAAACCAACCATGGTGTTGTAAAATCACTCTAGAAACAAGGAAGAGAGCTCAAAACAAGATTGGGCTTTGGTCAAAATCAAGGTCAAAAGTCAAAGTCAAAGGTCAAATAGTCAAATAGTCAAAATTTGGCCCAAAAAAAAAAATTGGGATGTGGCCCAGCCGACCAGGGGTGGCCGACCAGGCACCCTTGGCCAAATGGCCGACCAGGGTAGGCCGACCAGGCCACCTTGCTCAGGTGTTTCAAACACCTGTGCTACTAGGTGTTTTCATGACCTTCCAGAACGCTAAAAAATGCTCCGTTTGAGCTCAAATTTGAGATTCAAGAACCTTGCAAGGTCCTCTACAAGCCTATGTAGGTGGCCAATTGTTTCCTTGAAGTTGAAAAAATGACCTTGTTACGAACAAGGCCTGGTTTGAAAACCAGCTTAGAATGAGGTATTTCGCCTCCAAAACGTTCAAAAATGCATAATTTCATGTGATTCTTCTTCATACCAGGAGATTATAAGAATCCCCATCATATAAGCTCAACTTCAAATTTGAGTTTAGAAATGCCAGGGATGTTCAGAAACCGTGAGGGTGTTGAAAGACCCTGAAGGTGTTTCAAAAACCTTCCAGGGGACCGTATTTCTTGCCTAGACAACTCAAAAATAAGTATATTCACTTGATTCTTTCTCCAACAAGGAGATTATAAGAATCCCTATCATATAAGATCAACTTCAAAATTTGAGGTTAGAAGTGTTAGGGGTGTTGAAAAATCAGGTCTGGTTTGAAAACCAGAAACCCTTGGCGTTTTCGAAACACCCCTCAGCCAACCAATATCAGCTACGAATCCATGATTCAAACATGATTGAAAGATTGAGGGTTTAAGAACATGAAGTTTCAAGCAATCAAGGTGATTTGTTTGAGAACAAGTTACTACAAAACTCTTAAGGAGGGTTTGAAAACACCTCCGGGCTGTCCACGCTATTTGGGCCATATCTCGAGCTCCGAATATCGGATTTGGACGATCTTACTGTCCACGTGAAGCTCATTAAATTCTCTATAGTCTTGGGTGGGTTCCAGCCACCCTTGGCCAAATGGCCGACCAGGCCACCTTGGGGGAAAATGGGTCCAGGTGTTTCGAACACCTGGACCCCTAGCTGATTTCGTTTGGCTCTAGAACGCTCAAAAATGGGTATTTTTAACATGATTTTTTTTCCGTCAAGGAGATTATTAAAATCTCTACAATATGAGCTTGACTTCAAAATTTGAGGTTAGGGTTTCGCTAATCGCAATTAGGGGGTGATTAGCCTCGATTATCAACGTTTAAGGACTTCCACTCAAAAATTAACCTATCCCAAGGTTAAGGGTGGATATCCTAGTAGTAATTACATTAAGTATAAACTAGTTAGCCTCGATCAAGGCCTTTATAGCCCCGTTTAGGGTTTAGCCCGATTAGGGCCAAATTAGCGTCTTTTGCTCAAAAATTAGCCCTGATTAAGGCCTATGAGCAACAACCGCCTGATACAAACCCCAATTTAGATAAGTTGAGGGAAATAAATCATTAATGAATTTATGATAAAGGATCCTATGCACGAATTGCACTTGGATTAGTGTCTATGAGCTCAAAACGGCACAAATCCTATTCCCGAAAGGCCCAGAAATCTTATGAGAAAGATTCGAGAGGCCAAGGAACGTTTAACTTTCTTAAGTATTAACTTGGGAAAGAATTTTAGTCATTGTGAATGTGTAGGTCGCTCCACACTTCACTATGAGACGATACCCAGGCAGGGCTAGTGTGACCTTAAACTTCTACGAAAGCAAGTTTTCCCAGATGTTGGGGGGCAAATGATATGGGTGAAAAATAAACCCTAAAGACATAATTAATGCTACATTTATTGGCCCATTATTAAGGCCCGAAACCTAAGTTGGGTATTAAATTCGTAATTAATGATTGAGCCCAAAGAACAGCCCGAACCGGGGACGCCCGGTATGAGCTTGTTTCTAACATGGGCCTGATCTATGAATAAGGAACGTTCTAGAATCAAGGAACGTCCTCGAATATTCCGAGGATATTGTGTAACCTCCAAGGCACCTAATTCGACATGGAAACTAATTCCTAAAATAAAGGAGTCAGAACCTTCCTCAAATACGGTGACTTATTCATCAAGTCTCCAAAACCTACTATAATTCTAAGGCTCCTACAGCCTATATAAAGGGCCAGACCCCTCATCTCAGAACTACGTTTTGGACACAGCTCCATACGTTACCCACCACGTTTTGGCTTAATCCTCGAATAAGGACATACAAGCCACTGCGTCCTAGGTGAGCTCTCGCCGCCATAGCCTCGAGGGCACCATCACCTAGAACTACGTCTTGGCTTGATTCTCAACTCTGAGATACGTAGGCATCTTGTGAGGACCCGAATTAGGTCACGATAACGCAAGCGCGGCCATTAAAGCACGAAGCTCACGAACCCTAGCCGCAATTTGATAACCCTCACAACAGTACCGAATCTAGAATCTATTCAAAATAAAAAAATTTTAATTTATTGATTTTTGTTGAATTATATTAGTATTAATTTTAAAAACATGTTTGTTGTAAAATCTAAAAGTAAAACTTTTTCTATGTCTTTTTTTAAAAATTAGGTTTTCTTGAAAAACTTTTTTAGTGTTAAGGTTTTTTTTAATTATATTTTAAACTTTATTCTAAATTATTTTTATATTAATTTTAGTTAACAATGATTTTCTCAACTTTAATATTTTCTGTTTTATCATGTGTTATTTATTTATGTTTTATCATGTGTTATTTATTTCAGTGCATTCTTTTTTTATCTTGTTTTTTAAGTTAAAAATATCATTAGTTACTTGGTATTTTAGCTTTTTTTTAGGGGAGCATAGTTTTAGTTTTTAAACCAATGCCAACTTGTTCTCTAACCCATTTCTAATTTTTAATGAAGTTATTTTTAACCCCCTAACGACAATGATAACCACTTAAACCTCTTTACGCCAATTATATATAATAGCTTTATACCCGTGCAAAGCACGGGTTGTTTTATTAATATTTTATAATAGTAATTTTTTATGATTTTTGTTGTCAAAAGTATTTTAATAATATTTTTAATTATTTTTTTACATTTAATGATAATAAAATAATAATATGCATGTATTTTGTATTTATATATATACTAAAATTATTACGAAGAATATGTTAACTTATAATAATAATTAATTAAGTTGATGATGAAAATTTTATTAGTCTTAGTCTTTATTAATTTACTAGAAATTTTATTGTTGATGAAATTTAATACTTTTGTAACTTTTAAATTATTATAGGATTTCTTGTGGTTATTATATTTAGATTCTCCATAAATTATTTGATTTTCGGATTATTTTTTAAATTATTTACAACTTTAGTACCAAATCTAGAATCTTTGCAAGATAATTAAATGTTAATTTATTTATTTGTTTTGACTTTTCTTAGTATGAATTTTAAAAACATGTTTTTTTTTAAATCTAAAAGTAAAATTTTTTTGTGACTTAATTTTTTTAAATATTAGGTTTTCTTGACACCCGTGATATAATTTTTTTTAAAATTATATTTTAAACTTTAATCCAAAATATTTTTGTATTAGTTTTAGTTAACAATAATATTCTCAACTTTAATTTTATTTTGTTTTATCATGTGTTATTTTAGTGCATCTCTTTTGATTTGTTTATTTGTTAAATTAAAAATTAAATAGTATTAATTAGTTACTTGATAGAATAGTTTTAGTTGGTTTTTTTAAACAAATACTCTTTGACCCATTTCTAAACTTATT
Source organism: Saposhnikovia divaricata (assembly GCA_036435485.1). Classification (NCBI taxonomy): domain Eukaryota; kingdom Viridiplantae; phylum Streptophyta; class Magnoliopsida; order Apiales; family Apiaceae; genus Saposhnikovia; species Saposhnikovia divaricata. The sequence goes on from JAZHRN010000131.1 coordinate 24,330,904, forward strand.
CTAGCCAATTTCTAATTTCTAATTTCTAATGAAATTACTTTTTTGAATAGTTTTTTTGTGCTCACATTTTTTTAATTTAAATTTTAGAAATAAATTTGTTGTCAAACCTAAAAATAGAATCTTTAATGATTTTTATTAAAATAATTTTTTCTTGAGGGAGTTTTATTTGGTAAACAATTTTTTTGTAAATTATAATTTAAGATTTAGCCTAACATATATTTTAATATTTCATATTTTATCAAAAGTTTTCTTCAATATTATTTGAATATATATAATATACTTTAGACATGTGGGATGTTATTGGTTAAATATTATTTATATTGTATATAAATATGTGATTATGTAATTGTAAACACACATACATTCCTAATTTTTTTTAAAGAAAGTTTCTACTAATTTTTTATGTTTTTGTGTTGGTGTATATATATATATATATATATATATATATATATGCCAGAAAATGTGTGTTGGTATATATTTATTTTAGGTGCATTATTTTAGGATTTATTGTTGATTTTAGTTTTTTAATTAGATATTTTTTGAATTGGTTTTTGATTTGTTTTTGTAAGTTTTATTTTTGCATTTTTATAATTATAGATTGCATTTTTATAAATACACTATTTATTGACAATATGTATATTTATTTATTCTTTTGGTGAAGATTAAAGATTACTGTACATAAAACAACATATGATCGTGTTTCACTCTCACTCTTTCTCTTTTTAACCCTGACGACCAGACGACCACCCAAACCTCCTTAAGCTAATTATATATAGGATATAATTATTTATCATTAAACAAAATAAAAACTTTTTTTTACTTTACAGGTTTTGCATATTTCCTTTACTCTCTTGAGAATATTAGTCTTCCACCTCTGCTCGAGTATCATTTATGTTTCCTGTATAATGTCTGGGATGACTAAGAAGACGCAACAAATAATGCAGATAGGAATTGAGGTTTGTTCAAATTTGCTTCTTTTTTGCTTTATCATGGCCTTTGAACTCTTTTCTTTTTCTAAATGATCATCGAACTTCTGTACGACTTACTTTATTAGTTTGTGTCTTTACATAGTTGTAAGCTCACAAAGTATATATAATCACATCAATTTTTGTTGTAGTTACTATTTTTGCTGCTTTCTGTGAATGTTCGGAATGTTGAAATAGAATCAATGAACTGTGTTTATATGAAATTGAGAAAAAAGAAGGAAACTGTAGTGTATTGAATCTGCATTACAATGGTCACTACAAAGCCAAATAAATAGCACACAATAGAATCAAACAGCATGATCACACACACCTGGCCACATGGGCAACTAGGATCTCTGCAAAAAGAAAAAACCTTACAACTAATTCATCATCATCACAACTACTACATGATCCACTACTATTAATAAACAACTTCAAACAAGAATATTCTCACCTGCAGAAACGTGTTTTGCTTAAATAAAACCAACAAACACCCCTTTAAACTAAACTGCTTTCTGCAGGCTTCTTACTCCCAATAGCTTCCTCATTCTTTCGAACTTAACTGTAGACAATGCCTTGGTCAGGACATCAGTCTTCTGTTGATCTGTCTTCACGTGTTTGATGATAACCTCCTCTCATTCCACACATTCACGTACAAAATGGAACTGTATATCTATGTGCTTACTGCGCCCATGAAAAATAGGGTTCTTTGCCAAGTCTATAGCTGACTTGTTGTCGACATAAAGCACCACTGGTCCAGTTCTTCCATCTGTTATCTGGTTCAAGACATTCCTCAACCACACAGCTTGACACGATGCTGCTATCAACGCCATAAATTCGGCCTCACGGGATGAGAGAGCAACACAACGTTGCTTCTGGGAGACCCAAGTTACCAGACTGTCATCTAAATAAAATGCCAAACCAGTTGTGCTCTTCCTATCGTCCATGCTTCCACCTAAATCACTATCAGAGAAACCCGATAGCAAATAATTCCCTTTTCCCTTTAAGTAAACCAGACCAAACCCAACTGTTCCTCGTACATATCGTAATATCCTTTTCACAACGTTCAAGTGCATTGCAGTGGGCCTTTCCATGTATCTACTAACCACTCCGATAGCATACGCGTTATCAGGACGTGTATGAACAAGATATCTTAAGCTACCAACTAGGCTTTTGAACTCAGTGGGATTCACAGTTTTTCCATGTTCATCTTTATTCAAGACCAGCTTGGAGTCCATAGGATACTTGACTGGTTTGCACTCCGCCAAACCAGCCTTCTCAAGAATCCGTTTCGCATAAGCAGTTTGCTTCAATTCAATGTACCCCTTTCCCTGTTCTACTTCGATGCCAAGATAATAGGAAAGTCTGCCCATATCACTCATATCAAATTCTTTTGCCATCTGTTTTTTTAAAATTCTCTATGTTTGAGAGTTTTGTACCCGTGACAAGAAGATCGTCAACATAAACACCAACCAGTAGGGACTCATTACCTTCACGATGACAATAAACAGCATGCTCATATGGGAATTTAACAAACCCAAGATCAGTCAGATATTTGTTTGAGTCGAGCGTACCAAGCTCTTGGTGCTTGACGAAGGCCGTAGAGTGCCTTTAACAGCCTGTACACCTTTCTTTCTTCACCTTCCCTTTCAAACCCCTCTGGTTGTAATACATACACTTCTTCCTGTAGATCACCATTAAGAAAGGCAGACTTAACATCAAGATGGTGCACTTCCCATTCGTTCTTGGCAGCTAGAGCTAGTAGGAGTCTGACCGTTTCCAACCTCGTGACTGGAGCAAACACTTCGTTGAAATCGATTCCCTCTTTCTATACACATCCTTTCGCTACTAGGTGTGCTTTGTACTTTAAAATATCTCCGTTAGTATCCTTCTTCAACTTGTAAACCCACTTAAGCCCGATCGCCTTTTGACCAGGTGGCAAATCAACAAGTTTTCAGGTTTTATTCTTTTCTATAGAATCAATTTCTCGCTCCATTGCACCTTGCCAGTTTATGTCTTTCACTGCTTACCCAAATGTCGATGGCTCATCTATACTCAACATCAACATCTCATCAGCGAGCTCTATTTCTTCAGTCTCATTATAAATGTCGCTCAAAAGTCTAAATTTCCTGGGTTCTGGGCTGTTCTGAGATGACTCTGAGCTATATCCACTGCTCTCAGTTTCACGAGACTCGCTTCCTGTGAAAGATAAATCTAGAGTTGAATTTTCACTCCATGCTTCAAAACTTTGCGTATCTTCATAATTTCCAACATGGGTTGTAACATCATTGACGACAACGAACGTCTCTGGAGTGTTTTCTTCATTGCTCCCAGACACATCCCATTCCAAGCTTTTATGTTCTTCAAAAACAAGATCTTTACTGACATGTATAGATTTTGCAACTGGATCATATACCCGATGCACCTTCGATCCTGTCTCTTTGCCAAGATAAACGACCGGTTTGCTCCTGTCACTCAACTTGTGGAGATGAGCACTTGGGGTCTTCATAAAGGCTTTGCATCCAAACACTTTGATATGAGCAATCTGTGGTTTTTTGCAAGACCATGCTTCATAAGGAGTTTTCCCCGTTACTGCTCGAGTGGGCACTCTATTTAGAATATAAACGGCATGTCGAACTGCTTCTCCCCAGAAATTCAAAGGCATGTCTCTTTCTTTCAAAAGACTTCTAGCCATCGCCAACGGTCCTGTTACGCCTCTCAATAACTCCATTTTGTTGAGGTAAATACGGGGCCGTATAATGTCTATCGATGCCATGATTATCAAAGAACTCCTTGAATTTAGATGAGCAGAACTCACCGCCCCTGTCAGTTCTCAAAACTTTAATTTTTTTTTCTCGACCATTTTCAACTAGTAACTTGTATTTTCTGAAAGCATCAAGAGCTTCATCTTTGATCTTGAGCATATATACCCACATCAACCGGCTATAATCGTCCACCAGGAGTAAGAAATAACGGTTTCCAGCTGAAGTTGATGGAGTTGGACCACAAATATCTCCATGTATTAATTCAAGTTTCTCCTTTGCTATGAAACTAGATTTTGCTGGAAAAGAGGCTCGAGACTGTTTAGACATCAAACACCCATCACATATGGTCTTGGGTTGCGGTACTTTAGGTAACCCAACAACCATCTCATTTTTTTGACATAAGAGATAGGGCATGAAAATTCACATGACCAAGCCTTGCATGCCACAGCCAAGCATCTTCCTCTGCACTAGTTAGCAGACAATTATTTGCAAGATCATCGAGAAGTACTTTGTAAAGTCTGTTTAATGTTCATTTTACCTTCATTATCAACACTCCTTTCTCATCATAGACCCACAAGTATTCCCCGTGTAAGATTACTTTATTACCAACTTCTGACAACTGACCCAAACTTATAATGTTGTTGCAGAGTTTAGGAATAAAGTAAACCTCATTTAGTTGGCGTAATTCTCCATTCTTGCACTTGAAAACAATGGAGCCTTTCCCTTTAATGTTCACTATTGAACCATCCCCGAATTTCACTTGACCTGTTACACTTTCATCGAGATCCTTAAATTTCGACCTTTGCCCCGTCATATGATTAGAAGCACCGTTGTCAAGATACCACAATTTTGAGTCTGTACTACTCTTCAACTCAGCCCCCAACTTCGGAATTACTCATTCTTCATTTAGTAAGAGAGCATCCTTATTTGTTTCTTCGCACCCTATCAGTAAAAATGCTGGTTCTTCGTCCTTGAACTGAGTCAGGTTTGCTTCTGGCTTCTGTTCCTTGTCACGTCGCCAGTTTCTCTCACGTCGTGGTTTTCTGCATTCTGATTCATAATGCCCATAGGCATTACAATTATAGAATTTCACCTTGCTACGATCTTGACTGGGTGTGCTGTTGCTGCCTCCTTCTTTCGTCTGATTTTGACGAGTTTTACTGCCATTGTTGGCTCGGTGATTCGTCCTTCCTCTGCCACGATTGTTGAATCCACCTCTACTCTTGTCACTCACTTTGTTGTTGGCTCGTTTGGACCACTCCTCTTGTGTAAGAAGAAGTTGTCCTCCAGTTGTTTCAATTTGGCCACGAAGTCTTTCTTCATGCACTTTCAACCATCCAACAACCTCTTCTACTGTCATAACCTGCATATCACCAAATTGTTCAATCGTCGAAGCGATTTGGAGATATTTTGAAGGTATAGCTCTGAGGAATTTCTTCACTACGTTTGCCTCCTCCATTTTTTCTCCTAAGATACGAATATTTGTGACAATTCCATACAGATTTAAACAGAAATCATCGAGGTTATCCGTCTCTTTCATGTTCATTGATTCAAACTCGGCTCTAAGTGTCTGAACCTTAGCCTTTTGCACGCGATCTGCACCTACGCACATGACTTTGAGAGAGTCCCAGGCTTCTTTGGCACTCTTCTTCTCTGCAATTGACAGAAGCATTTCTTCTGGTACACCCTGGTAGATAGCTGCTAAAGCTATCTTGTCTGTCTTCGCATCTACAACTATCTTTGGGTCTGAAGGTTCAACTGCATCCCATACACCTTGAGCTTGCATGAAGACCTTCATTTTCAAATACCACACAGTGTAGTTGCTCTTCATTAACATAGGATAGTGCAAACCCACGGATCCTTCCTTTTGTTTCTATGTGTCCATGTCTGCCTTCGTTTGAGTCTTTCTTGGTATATACTTGGGAATCAACAGAATATAGGCTTCGATACCAGATTGTTGAAATAGAATCAATGAACTGTGTTTATATGAAACTGAGAAAAAAGAAAGAAACTGTAGTGTATTGAATCTGCATTACAATGGTCACTACAAAGCCAAATAAATAGCGCACAAAAGAATCAAACAGCATGATCACACACACACCTGGCCACATGGGCAACTAGGATCTCTGCAAAAAGAAAAAACCTTACAACTAATTCATCATCATCACGACTACTACATGATCCACTACTATTAATAAACAACTTCAAACAAGAATATTATCACCTGCAGAAACGTGTTTTGCTTAAATAAAACCAACACAGAACTCCAGAAGCTGTGGATGTAGGTCTGGAGAATGTGATCGTCAAGAGTTCTTCTCATCTTCATTCTTTTTTCGATTCATTTGGTGCTGCTATATTTTGTTGCTGAGTAATTATACAACAGAAGAAGATGGGTTAAAGTTCAAAACAATTCGAACTGTGCCTGCAAAAAGAATAGAAAAAGAAATGACCCATATTCATTTCTTTGTCTTCTTGGATTCAGTATGGCTCTGACTACATCTGTTTCTTCAACAAGGTCAGAACTTTCTGCTCTTGTTCCATTTATTTTACTCTTTTTTTATCTTAAAGCTTTTACCCCTTATCTATACTTTTACTGTGCTTTTATTTCATCTAATTAATTAATGTTCTTCAGCATTTAATTTTTAGCTACCTGAGTTCGAGTAATGTGTGCTCTCTTTTAAAGAAAGAAGGGATAATGTATCTTCAGTTGTGGAAACTCTGGATAAAGTCTACAATTTGGACTGGTTTACTAGCTATTGAATTTGTTTAAACACTACAGGGCTGCTGCATTTCTTCTTCTATCTCCTTGTTTTTAGATAATTTGTTCTTCTGCTGCATTTCTTTTGCATGTTTCCCCCCAAAACTATTGGAAAGTTAATTTAGTGGTAGCGAGTAAATTATTTTTTGTTTAGATTGGATTTAAATCGAAACTGGAATACTTTGGTTACGGTTTGATATTTTAGGTTCAAACCTCACCAAAACGCACTATATATATATGCTCATTCCTATCCTAGTGTCAATATGTTAGCCACATCCTTAGTAATATTTTTTTGACAAAGTACATGAAGAAGAGATCTTCATTTTCTTGCTCATGATTCGCTTATATGCATTAGAAGTGCAGGTTGGAACACATCTAACATACAAGACTTCAGATATATATAGAGACCTAAAGAGAATTATTTAGCTATTAAATGAGTCACCTTATTGGTAAATCTATGCTTATATACAAAATTTTCTTATATACGCTTCCTTCCACCCTCCTGATTCAAGTTTTATACTCATATTCACCACTTTGAGATTTTCTGGAATACTACATTTGTCAAAAACAGAGAAAATAAGTGGTTTTGAAATAGATTAATTGTCTACAATTCTGACTGAAATTTGTAGTATTGCACTACGTATAAAAAACCATATGTACAAAATTAAAACAAAATTTCAATTTTACGTAATTAAATTTAGCATAGAAAGATTGCTGGGTATCATAGCAATAACTAAAGAAGCCTAAAACGTAAACATAATTGTTCTAAATCAATCATCATACAAAACTAGCTTTTGATACTTTTTACCGGAAATGGCAAGCTCCATCACAAGCTCAAGGTTAATATCACCATCTCTATTCGAAAAGATAGTCAGCAAGTTCTTTGAAAATCCACTAAGCAAGGCGACTCCAATTTATTTGGCTGTCACTGGTGTCGCCATCGAGTCCCTGAGATTCCCAAACACAATTTCAGGCACTTTTTCATACCCATTTTCCCTAAATTTCCTTTGAATGGCTTGGTAATCAGTCTCCCACGGATTCTGCGATGCTTGATCAAACTCCATATCACTAAAAACAAACACCCTCTTTATCATTTGTTCTTCGCTCAACTTTGCAGCAACTGCAACCTTTAATATCTGATGGAAAACCTTCTGGAAATCTGTATTCAATATGTTAGGCAGCCGCCTCAATTTTTTTTATTTTCACACTTACACCAACCCCCCCCACCTACTACACCCCCCTCCTATAAATACCCCTCTCCCCTTCATTCTAAAACACACCAAAATCTCTTCTTCCTCTCATACTTCTTAGTATATATAGCTGCTAGATAGTCCGTCTAGTAGGAAACTTACCTTGTGGTAGTTTCAAGCAGGTCAGGATAGGGGGCCCTCATGCTACTCTATTCTTTCATTTCGAGGGAGTTTGTGTGAGTGTCAGGCTGCACCCATCGGAATCTATCCCGCTGCAGCATTAGGAGTTCGTCCAGCTATTGTAGTTGCTACAAAGGGAGTTTGTCCAGGTTATCCGGTCAAGTACCGAAGGAGCAGGGAATCGTTGTATTTCTATTCAGTTGTGCCTCAAGTGTTACTTCGTAAAATTGAGAGAGAATATTGTAACCATTGTTTTCATTATAGTGGAAACATTCGGAGTTGGTCCCATGGTTTTTACCTCTTTACTTTAAGGGGGTTTTCCACGTATAAATCTTGGTGTTCATCTGTCTTTATTATTGACTGTTATAATCCTTATATTTAATTTACGCAAAGAAAGGAAATGGGAATTCCTAACAAGTGGTATTAGAGCTGGGGCCCACGTTGTTGGTGTCTAGGAAAGTGCTTTATGTGCAGTGGTTACTTGATAACGCGCCGTACTAATACGGAAGGCTCCCCAAACACATCCACTTTCCTGGCCAACTTGTGTGGTTCTAAGTGAGATTCCCATAGTCTTTGGTAAATTAAAATGGATGATTCTTCCAGTATAGTGGTAAGCCTAACATCTTCAAATTATCCGATGTGGAAAAGCAGAATAAAGGATTTGCTTTATAGTAAGGACTTGTTTGATCCGATGGAGCTGAAAGGAGTTAAACCTGCAGCAAAGTCTGATGCTGACTGGAAGAAGATGAACATGAAAACTATCAGTCTCTTTCGTCGATGGATTGATAATTCAGAGTATCATCATGTCTCTGAAGAAGAAGTTGCTTATACGCTTTGGACGATATTAGAGTCTACGTTCCAAGAGAAAAGTTCACAAAATATAACTTTTCTAGTTCGTCAGCTGGTGAACATGAGGTACCAGGATGGGAACAACATGTCAGAGCATATGAGCGAATTCCAAGGGTTGTTAAATTCACTATCAAATATGAAGATGGAGTTTGAGTAGAAATTCCAAGCAATATTTCTTCTCAACACTTTACCATCCAGCTGGGATACGCTAGTGGTGACAGTAACTAATGCTGTACCAACTGAGCAACTAACGTTGTGATCAATTAAGCAGAGTATCCTTAGTGAATCCATGAGAAGCAAGGTACAAGGAGTCAACCACAATTCCCAGGCTCTTGTTACTGAGAACAGGGGCAGAAGCAACTACAGGGAGACAAACCAAGGACGTAGTAAAAGTAGGAATTTTGGTAATTCCGGTGGCAAATCAAATGCCAATGTTGAATGCTACTATTGTAAGAAGAAGGGTCATTACAAAAAGGATTGTAGGGCCTGCCTCAAGCAACAGAACAATGGTCAGCAAGGGAAACATGCCAAGAAAAGTACAACAGCTGTTATGACAGAAGATGTTGTGATCCTTTCTTTTGGGGAAGAAGAATGCTTACATGTTGATGATCAGAAGGTCGAATGGGTGATAGACACTAGAGCAATGTATCATGCAACACCCACTCAGGAATTCTTTATGATGTACAAGTCAGGGGACTTTGGTACTGTAAGAATGGGTAACTCAGATCAATCAAAGATTGCAGGCATTGGTGACATCTATATTGAGACAAACACGGGTTGTTCAATGACTTTGAAAGATGTCAGGCATGTTCCGGACTTCCGGCTCAACTTGATTTCCGTCATGGCGCTAGACAAGCAGGGGTACGTAAATACCTTCGATGGTGGAAGCTTACTACGGGTTCTTTGGTGATTGCAAGAGGTTCCACTTGTGGCTCTTTGTACAAGACACAAGTGACGATGTGTTCAAATGAGTTAAATACAGTTGAAGATGAAGCTTCAACAAGTTTGTGGCATAAGAGGTTTGGTCACATGAGCAAGAAAGGGCTGCAGATTCTAGCAAAGAAATCCCTCATTCCATTTGCTAAAGGAACTGCATTGCAGCCGTGCGAATATTGTTTATTCGAGAAACAACATAGAGTATCTTTTAGCAGTCCACTAAAGAAAAAGTCAGGGCTGTTAGAAAGAGTTTATTCTGATGTATGTGGTCCGTTTGAGGTGGAGTCCTTAGGCGAAAATAGGTGCTTTGTTACCTTCATTGATGAAGCATCTCGAAAGGTGTGGGTTGAGATACTCAAATCCAATGATCAAGTGTTTGAGTACTTCCAGAAGTTTCATGCCATGGTTGAAAGATCAACAGGGAAACAACTAAAGTGCCTTCGTAGTGACAACGGGGGGGAGTACACTTCAAAAAGTTTTAAAAGTACCTTACAAAGCATGGTATCCGGCATGAAAGAACAGTTCCTGGCACCCCACAATAGAATGGCATTGCGGAAAGAATGAACCGCACCATTGCTGAACGAGTCAGATGCATGTTGAAAATGTCTAAATTGCCGAAGTTATTTTGGGGAGAAGCTGTAAGAACAGCTTGATACTTTATCAATCGATCTCTATCGGCACCTTTGAATTTTGAGATTCCAGAGAAGATCTGGTTAGGAAAGGATATTTCCTATTCCTACTTGCGGGTGTTTGGATGCAAGGCTTTTGCACACATCCCAAAGGAGCATAGAACAAAGCCTGAAGATAAAACAACTCCATGTATTCTCGTTGGCTACGGGGATCCAGAGTTCGGGTATCGGTTGTGGAATCCTAAATCAAAGAAGATATTCAGGAGCAGAGATGTGGTTTTCCATGAGTCTCAAAATTATGAGAATTTTGGGAGCACTCAACAACCAAGGCAACCTAGAAATCCAGATACATTAGAAGATGATGGTGAGGATATGGTAGATGATGAGGCTGCTGAGCAGGGGGAGCTACCGCCTCGGCCTAAAGCTGAAGAAACTCAGCCACGGCATTCTACGAGAGAACGGAGACCATCAGGAAGATATCTTTCATTCGAGTATATCTTAATTGCTGATGAGGGGGAGCCTGAGACCTTTGAGAAAGTCAAGACTCATATAGAAAGCAGTTACTGGTTGAAAGCAATGCAAGAGGAGATGGATTCTTTAAACAAGAATGAAACTTTTGAGTTGACTACACTTCCGAGAGGACGGAAGGCTTTGAGGAACAAATGGGTCTTCAAAGTAAAAAGGCATGATGAAAAGCTTGTAAAGTATAAAGCACGCTTGGACAGAAGGAAGGCATTGATTTCGATGAAATCTTTTCTCTGGTTATAAATATGACATCAATCTGAACAATTCTCGGATTAGCGGCTAGCATGGATCTTGAGCTTGAGCAGTTAGATGTGAAAACTGCATTCCTTCATGAAGATTTGAAGGAAGAGATCTACATGCACCAGCCAGAAGGATTTGAAGTGAAAGGGAAGGAGCACATGGTTTGTAAACTCAAGAAGAGTTTATACGGGCTTAAGCAAGCGCCAAGATAGTGGTACAAAAAGTTTGATTCATTCATAAGGAATCATAAGTTCAAGAGAACTGTATTCGATCACTGTGCTAACGGTAACTTCATTATCCTACTGCTTTATGTTGATGATATGTTAGTGGTCGGCCAAGATGCTAACATGATCCGCAAGCTGAAAGAAAATTTGTCCAAGTTCTTTGATATGAAAGACTTGGGTCCAACAAAACAAATCCTAGGGATGAAGATTGTTCATGATAGAACATCTCGGAAGTTTTTGTTGTCACAACAAGGATATATTGAACGAGTATCGAAAAGGTTCAATATGGATGATGCTAAACCTGTTAGCATACCATTGGCGGGACATTTTAAACTGGACAAGAAAATGTGTCTGTCAACAGACAAGGAGAAGGAGGATATGGAGGAAGTTCCCTACTCATCCGCAGTGGGGAGTCTTATGTATGCATTGGTTTGTACAAGACCAGATATTGCTCATGCTGTTGGAGTTGTGAGTAGATATCTGTCATATCCAGGAAGAAAGCACTGGGAAGCAGTTAAGTGGATTTTCAGATATCTTAAAGGCACTTCGGGTTATGCTTGAAGTATGGACACGGTGAACCATTCATGGAAGGTTTTACAGATGTTGACATGGCAGGACATCCAGATGGGATGAAGTCCACGTCAGGGATGCTTTTCACTTTTGCAGGGGGAGCTGTAGCATGGCAGTCCAAGTTGCAAAAGTGTGTTGCGTTGTCAACAACCGAATCAGAGTATATTACTGCTTGTGAAGCAGGCAAGGAGCTCGTTTGGTTAAACCGGTTTCTCCAAGAATTGGGTCAGAAGCAAGACAACTTTGAGTTGTATTGTTATAACCATAGTGCTATTGACTTGAGCAAGAATGCTACTTGTCACAGTCGTACTAAGAATATTAATGTACGTTACCATTGGCTACGGGAACAGGTTGAAGAAGGGGTAATACAGATAGAGAAGATACACACGGATAAGAATCCGTTTGATATGATGACAAATGTAGTTCTGCGAGAAAAGTTGGAGCTGTGCAAACAAGGTGCAAGTATGGAGTGCAAGTGATTAGTTGTGAGTTTGGAAATAGGGGGAGATTGTTAGGCAGCCGCCTCAATTTTTTTTATTTTCAAACTTACACCAAGCCCCCCCACCTACTACACCCCCCTCCTATAAATACCCCTCTCCCCTTCATTCTAAAACACACCAAAATATCTTCTTCCTCTCATACTTCTTAGTATATATAGCTGCTAGATAGTCCATCTAGTAGGAAACTTACCTTGTGGTAGTTTCAAGCAGGTCAGGATAGGGGGCCCTCGTGCTAATCTATTCTTTCGTTTCGAGGGAGTTTGTGTGAGTGTCAGGCTGCAGCCATCGAAATCCGTCCCGCTGCAGCATTAGGAGTTCGTCCAGCTGTTGTAGTTGCTACAAAGGGAGTTCGTCCAGGTTATCCGATCAAGTACCGAAGTAGTAGGGAATCGTTGTATTTCTATTCAGTTGTGCCTCAAGTGTACTTCATAAACTTGAGAGAGAATATTGTAACTATTGTTATCATTATAGTGGAAACATTTGGAGTTGGTCCCATGGTTTTTACCTCTTTACTTTAAGGGGGTTTTCCACGTATAAATCTTGGTATTCATCTATCTTTATTATTGACTGTTATAATCCTCAGATTTAATTTACGCAAAGACAGGAAACGGGAATTCCTAACACAATCCCCAGTCCATACGCTTAATAAAAGTACACTTCTCCAAGAGACTACTTCCTTTTATAAAATGAAGCTGTGGGTTGCTACTAAATGTGATCACCTGACCTTTCCAAGGCTCTTCACTTAGCTCCGAAACTAGTAGACCCAGTGCGACCGCAACATCCAATGGAGTTCCGTACATACTTCCTGAAACATCACAAACTGCAATAGAATTTGATAATTTACCTTTTTCTACCATGTCATCTACCATCCTTTTCCACTGCAGCTCCGCAACAGTCCCACCAGTTCCACCTTCGAAACAAGAGCTTATAATCTCATGAGGAAGCAATGCTCCAAATGCAATCTTTTCCTTCCCTTCTTCCACATCCTGAAGGTACTTGCTAAACCTTTCTTTGTCATGCCACTAGAATATATCTGTATACTTTTTCATGGCAACAGATGCAACTCTGTTGTAAGCAACTGAGCTCCATTCCTGTGCACTCATATAAACCTTGGGCAACTGCAGCATCTCACGGAACGGGACCAGTACTTCTTTCCTCAGCCTGCCCCTAACTCTGTACTCATAATGTGCATATTCAACTCCTTCATATTCAGGGTAAGCTTCACGCGGAAATACTTTCTTTGCAATACTTGCACAAATTAAAGTATGTTTATCAAGGAATGAATCAAGTGATGGATACCATTTAGCTGCTAAACTAATCTTATTCTTCTAACCCCAATTGTAGCACTTCATATCGACCTTCAGCATATCTGCAAAAAGACTCGAAATCTTTTCGTATAAGAACTGAAAATACATATCACGTACTCTCGTACAACTCCTGAAATTTTTTTGATCTTGCAAGCCGTGTCTCCTTTCTTATAATGCTAGCCATCTCGCTTTCACCTTTCATTTTTGCCTCATTTGCTTTAACCCTCACTTCACTCGACAACACAGCTGATCTCCAATACTGAACTTCTTTACCTTCTTTATACTTTAGCCTTCCCCGTGCATTCCTTTTCTAATTAGGTGCTTCAGATACATGCTTTATCACATTATAAGTTGATTCTAGTTTCTTTTTTGATTTCCATTCCTTTCGAATCTTTTTGCTCGGGCATCCGCGCCAACAACTAACCGAAAGAGGATCTCAAGCATATCCTTAAGATATCCAAACGAGGCGATAGCCGCGACATTACCCGCTAGGTTTTTGTGGTGTTTTCACAGAGCCAAAGTGCATCCGTGTAGAAGCCTTCCTTATCAGACTTACCAGTCCCTTTAACTCCTCGAAGATTACAAATAAATTTAAGTGTGGTGAGTGGATCATGAGCCCATGCTGATTCGAGATGCTCAACGATACTAGCACGCGGTGTCTTGAGAACTACATGGAAGAAAAAATCAAGACATGGATTGCCCGTGGACAAAAATGTAGGTAACAGGTTTTCGGTGTAGTCCATATATCCATATTGGTTGTGGACTGCATATCCACTTTGGTTAAAGCCGTAGCCTGCAGATCCATATGGTGTTCCGCGAAGAAGCTGTTGAGATGATTTGCATCTTATTTGTTGTGACAAGTACCGGGGAGGGGAAGCTAGGGTTTTAGGTTCCAAGTTTATGGAGGGTTGAGGAGATGCATGGTAGGTTAAACAACGTGCGGTGTTTTGGAAGTAAAAACCTCGAGTTACGACTTTAGATTTACAGAGTGACTGCATAGCTTTTGGCTCTAGGGTTACAAAAATGAAGTAGTAAAAAATGTAGAAGGGTTTTGAGATGATTACTGTTTTGAAATGATTACGGTTTTTCTTCTTATGTTTGGTAAATGCGTAGCCACCAAGTCAAGAAAATTATTAGATTTTAATTCCAAGATTCTCTCAATGATTGATTGATTATCTTCTCTCTTTTTTTAATCTCGAAAATTAACTCGGGTGACGAAAAGCCAACTAGAGCATCTACTCCTCTTATTTAAGTGTCACTCTCGTATAGATCATCTTCAAAAATAATTCTTTCTTATAAAAGCCCAATTAACCACATTGTTAAATAAAACATCATTTAATGTATAACTTTACTGAAAAGAAAGTAAATCGTTTCCAAATTTTTTTAAATTAAAATTTGGTTAATTAATTAAAGACAAAATAACAGTTTGTAACCCCTATGTATATGGGTTTTGTCAAATTGGTCCAGATTTACGTTTTTTAACACTTTGCAACCTTTATCTTCAAATCTCGCTTCATATTACAACCCCTCCCGTCTAATTGACATATTTTACAAGCAAAAATGAGTCAAAAACCTCTATACATAAGGGGTACAAACTGTCATTTTTGAAGATAGGGGTTGTAATTTGAAGCGAGATTTGAAGATATGGGTTGCAATGTGCTAAAAAACGTAAATCTGGACCAATTTGACAAAACCCATATACATAGGGGTTACAAACTGTCATTTTGTCTTAATTAAAAGATAAAAATTATCTCAATCAATTAAAACTACATCCTTTTTGCAAATATTTTTGTATAACTCCACGATTGTAGAATTGAGATTTACTCGGACCAAAGTTTAGTAGTACCGAATGCTTCAGCTAACAGGTAAAATATCTTCTCATATACTTAGAGCATCTCCAAGGGTGAAATGTAAAATTGTTAGCTAAAATGATTATCTATATTGAATATGTAAAATTTTAGCTAAGAGGAGGTATATGTACTCCAATGGGGTTATCTATAATTATAATTATGTAAAATTATACATAAGAGGTTTATGGGTTCAACAAATATAGAAGACCAAATATGATTATCTATATTTTTTGCTAAGGGGAAAGAAGGTTGGAGTACCTCAATTTATAGATATTATCTAAAAGGTGCCACATATATGCCACATAGATGCCACTTAGATAATATAGCTAAGGGGTCTCTCCCCTTGGAGATGCTCTTACATACTTGATTACCATTAATAGGTAATATTGTAGTACGATAAGTATCTTCAGCTACAAGTAAAATCATTGTAAATATCTTCAGCTACAGGTAAAATCATTGTAGAATTGATTTGCCCAGACCAAAGTTCATTGAATATCTCCTTATATACTTACTTATATACTGTATATTACATCTGGTACGTAAGTGTATGATTTAAATATGATTTATCTACTTGCTTATTTGGTGTAAATTGGATGTAATATACTATGCTCTCAAGGTGTTTGATGAGTTATCTCTTTCACAATTCATATTCTTTAATAAGTGTGATGTACCATTTAGGCCAAACAATAACTTATAATTCAAGTACAGTGATCCTAAAATTCTCTTTGGCATATGTTCCTTCAGCTTTTTTAACATTTAATTAATTTCAGTTTTCCAAGCTAGGATCCTGACATTCCTCAATAAAGTCATCTACTATCTTGCATTGATGGAAAACTCTAATCCTCAACAGAGAAATATATCTACTACTGAGAAATGGAAAACTGACATTTCTCAGTAAAGTCATCTACTATCTTGCATTGATGGAAAACTCTAATCCTCAACAGAGAAATATATCTGCTACTGAGAAACAGAAAAGAGGTATGTTGGTGTTTTATGCATTTTATTTTGAGAATTTTGATCTTTTTACTTTATTTTTGATCGCAGGAAGGCCAAGAAAAATGATATTGTTGGGTCTTCAACTACATCAATGACCGGAATAAATTCAGGTTTCAATATATTTTAGTAGTTCATTAAAGCACTTGGATATCCACGTAAACGCACAAACAACCAAATAATGGTCAATTTATATCCTAACCATTTGTATTATTTAAACAACTACAAGGTCACTTTAGTTCACTACCAACCACCAACACAGTGTTAACCCCGTTCACCCCGAAGAATTCTACTTTATTTCCTGACAGAGCTACTCAAGGAACTAATTGTCCAGCTCAAAATTCTTTTTACACAAATAATTCTTTAAAGTGTTATCAGATATTAATTTATACCAACCGTTCTAAAGTGTTTTCAGATATAACTCCCTTGACAACTATAAATGCAAATGTGCGGATTGAGCAACCAAGACCTCAGCGAGGTAATATTCAGTTAGTTTACATATCTTCAAAAAATCATGATTTTTTGTGACAATTATATAGTCGCGCTGTTTATATAATTTATTTCTTAATATATAATAATCTTATGCGTGACATATTCTTTAACTTATGATGTAATTGAAACACTTCAGGCCGTCTTAGAAAGGTTTCTAACCACTCAATACAGGACAAAGAGAACAATATCTTAGGTATTGTAAGGTCCCGTAAGTGGGCTAATTTAAGCTAGAATGGGGGGGGGGGGGTTGAATAGCTTAATATCCAATTTAAAAATTATTATGGTGTTTTTAAAATAATTTTCCCTTTTTAAAACTTTACCGAGTCGTTATGCAGTTTATAAGTGCAGAAAATAAAAGACAAGGAAAGAAAATACCACACAGGAGATTTTATCCTGGTTCGCGATGGTGCAACCCCTAATGGATTCGCTCACCCTACTCCAGTCCCCGAGCTCCTCTCCGGACTCGAGATTTTCCCTTAAAAATATCTCGCTCCTTTAGTAGGTGGAGAAGCCTTTACAACCCTATAAATATTGGTCTTGGTACGTATCACCAAGATACTACCTCACAATAAATATAAAAACCCACAAGACTCGTCTTGGGTCGTAACTCCCCGTTACACCCTCAAAGTCGTTGTGAAAAACCTACACAACTTATCTTAGACAGCAACTCCCCGCTACTTCTTCAAAGTTGATGTAGAACCCTTGGTGTAGTCTTTGAATTCCTCGCTTTTGCCGGTCTTGGATCTTAGATGAAAGGTCATGGGTCTTTCCTCTTCTTCACGGTGCAAAGGCCACTAACTCCCCGCTAGTGCCTAGGACTTGGGTCTTAGAACGAGAATCACCTCACTTCAACTTCACCTCACTGCAAAACTTAGAAAACAATATCTACGAAACAAACCGTAATATAAAGAGAGGTTTGGACTTAATATGTCCTACGGTGACTATAATATTCTTACCCGAATATAAATTATTATAAGTTCAATAAGCCTTGTTTGCTTATGACTTTATGTGTATTCTTTATTCGATATGACTTGTAGATCGAAGAATACTTTCAATACAATACTCCAAAAAAAAGAGGGTTTAAATATATCTTGGAGTTTGTAAATATTGATTATGTCCTTTAAGCTCGTAGGCTTATAAGGTTTATAATCGTATACTTTGGTTCGACTTTTTGTAAATGTCGAAGTATACTTACAATTACTTCTTTATTGAAAATACGTCTATTTTCGAAGTAATGTATAAATCAAGTCCTTGTAAAAACTTTATAGCTTAACGATCTTTGATAAACAACTTCTCGTTCGATATAGTCAACTTTAGACTATTCGTATATATTTAAACGAGAGTGTTACAATATTACTTTAACAATTTGCACTTTAATATAATTTGGCCAAATAAACACCACACACAAATATAACACACACGTACAGAAAAGTAACTCGCTTATCTATAGGATAAAACGAGGGCCGCTATTATGCGTTAAATTAGTGCGAAAAGTAAAATCACTCACAAGTGTGAGGACGAGAAGAAAAAGTACGGAAAGTAAAATCACTCACAAGTGTGAGGACGAGAAGAAAAAATGCGGAAAGTAAAATCACTCACAAGTGTGAGGACGAGAATAAAAAGTGCGGAAAATATATAAAAGGCTTTCGCCACGCTATTACGCGTTAAAGATAAACACACACGTACGAGTAATTAAACACACCACACAATAATAAAATATTAATGGCCAAAGTAAGTGTGATAAAGTTTTAATTAAGGCTTTTAGATTCTTTTCCCCCGGAACACTAGAGGTGATAGAAGGGAATCAAATCAAGCTCGATGTAATAATTTGACCGTCGTCAAATATAACCTCTTTTTGAGGTATAATAATATTTCGAATCATTGTTCGAATTTTAATCCTTATACGGATTTTTATGGTCTCGGTTTGAGATCCGATATAATAGCTTAATAAAGAAGAAGAGATGAAGGTATAGAGCTCTTATATGTATATAAAAATATGGTCGGTTAAGACTCGGATATGAAGCTAAATTATTACCACTTTTGGAAATCACCGGAAAAGTTCGCCGGAGGTTCGGCCGGATTTTGGCTTATGGTCGAACTTTGGACAGCCCTTCGGGAGGCCGGATAGTAGTGGTAGAGGAGTTTGCTTGGTGGGAGAGAGCATGGTTGAAGGAACTAAGCTTTTTGGAACAAAAACCTTGTATATATTTAAGTATATATAAGAAAGGGAAGGTTTTTGAGATGAAGTGGGTGTAGAGAGTGTTTGGATATATTGAGAGAGCTCACACTTCAAAAATCCCAGCAATTATTTGGCTCTTTAGCTTAAAGAAAATGGTTGGGGGAAGGTGTTTATTTATAGGAGGAGTTGGGTGGAAGGAAGGGTGAGGATTGAAAGTAAAAGGAGTGGTTGAGATTGAAAGCACTTGGATTGATGAGGTGGAAAGTGGTATTGTGTTTGTTTGGGGTGGTTTTCTGTTTCTTTGGAGTGGTATGTGGTAAAGTATCCCAGCTGTGTTTGGGCTTTTATTTAATGTATCGTACTCGTATCAATTAACGAATAAATACGTAACATATATCGTTAATTGAATACCCAAAAAATACGAAAATACCCAATAAATAATCCTAAAATTATGGAGCATTTAGGAATATTATAAAATGGAATTCTGGAAAGTTTTGTCAAAAATGGTCAACGTTGACTTGGTCAAACGTGGTCAAACGTGGACCCACTGTCTCGATTTTCTTGCCCGGACCAAAATTCTCAGAAAATTACGAAACTTTTACCATGCATAGAAAATAGTATTTAAGTGACCCATCTCAAGTTTCAAGTCATTCTAGCAAGTGGAAGTATTTTATTTGGATTTAATTCGATTAAATCAGGTTTCGATTTCAAATAAAATACGATTGGTCTTTCCGTGAAATAGATACATCTTTTGACCAATGTTTTGACTTGAATAAATACTTAGAATATATTTACTAATATATAAAATATATTGAGAGTGTAGGAAATATTTTTGAGTATATAAAATAATTTTCTCCGAAAAATGGAATAAATTTAAGAAGTGGGAGAAAAATTACTTTAAATATTTCTAGCACGAGATAAAAATGAGTATTAATATTCTACCACCGAATATTAATATTCTTGAGTATAAAAATATTTTGAGTGCGAAGGCGGAATATTTTTGAATAAAAACAGATCGCTTTTAAATATAGCACGAGTTCTCTAAAGAATATTAATCCTCGAATATTCTTTGTTCAAGCCTGTCGCCTTATCACTTTTGCAACGAAGATCTAAAAAATATAAAACCTCGATATTTCTTGTTCGATCTTTATTGCCTTGGTGTAGAAATATATTCCATAAAAATATAATTTTAATTTTTTTCGCAATAATGGAATATCTCTTATAAGTAAAAATAGACTTTTGACTTTTGACGGAATCAATTAAATTAAATGGCCTAGTGGAGAGGATAACTAAGTGTAATTAAATTTTATGTTTAAATCATACAAATACCAAAATAAATAATATATCGAAGATATCCTTTCAATCTTCCACTTTTTGGTATTTGCCAAACAAAACATAAAATTTAAAAATTTACCCGTGTGTGCTTCCCCTTAGTGTATGGATGAGTTTGAAAAATATTTTTAGACTCGATTCGAAGCACTCGGTAAATCCCACTACTGATTCCTGCAAAACAACTTGTGAGATAGATAAATATCTTTAGACATATAGGAAATTTTGAAAATTTTAAATTGGGGGTCTAATTTTCTCTTCCCCTTTTCGTTTAGTATATTACCAAAAATTTATAATTTTCTCTTCCCCTTATATCTTCCTCGTAAGCTTTTGTATAATTTTTTTTTATGTATTTATCAAAAATTTGTGCTTCCCCTTAAATATGATTCGTTTTGAATCAAACTCATTTTCACTTTCCTTATTTCTTCCCCTTTTTGTAACAGTATAACTTGGTGTAATACCGATTAATTTTCTCTTCTCCTTTTATAATTTTGATGTTTTATCAAAAAAATTTTGCTTCCCCTTGAAAAATTACAGAATTTCTTTCTCTTCCCCTTTTCGTCTTTTAATCGTTCATTTACTTACGAAAATTTCTTTTTATTTTAGTAAATGAATCGTAAAAACTTTTTCTTTTGGTGTAGTACCAAAGAGTTTTGTTTTTCTTATTTTTATTTGATGTAATATCAAATATTTATGATTTTCAATCGTTTTTGTCGATCTGTGTTACTCTTAGTTTGGCAATCATGATTCGTACAAAATAGCATTTTAATCACCTGTTTTCTCAGTAATCGAAAATGTAATAACAGGTTTCATTCAACTAATTTCACTTGGTACGATTCTATCTATAACGTTTAGTACAAGAATTTTTGACAAATATTCAGTCCATAAACGATACAATTATAACGCAAGTTACTCAAAATTAAAAGTACAAAAATAATCGTGAATTTCGTCTGAATAGTCTTTCTGGATATACAAATAAGAATTATTTCACATAGTCTCAAATCATTAAGTCTTATACGTACATAAATCTTTTCGCATGCAAACTGAATGTTCAAATGAAACTGTTTGAAGGCTGATCAATAAGTCAGTTCTTCATATACAAGCTGCAAGTTCATAATACTAAGAACTCTGATAAGATAATAAATTGTAAATGTACAGTTTTCTTACCATTATAACCATTTGCTAAAGTTATCCAGTCTTGAGAGTATAAGAATTCATTGATAAGCAGTTTTAATAGATTTTTCTGAGTACTATTTTCCTTTACTAAATAGCAATAACAAATGTTAATTCATATCAATCTCCAGGAATACTTTATTACTTTTGCATAGTATAAAACTCAAGTTCTATTGTCCCAACAAGAATGCAACATTGAAATCTAGATAACACACTTAGATTTTTCATTGTAGACAAAGTATCTGAGATTCTCACATATTGTAGCACATTTGTAACTTGCATAATATTCATTATTGATGGATCAAGTTTAGACAGTTCATAGTACTAGATAAGATCAGATTTGTATGGAGAGATGCCATACAACCAAACTAAAGGATAAAATGAACTTGTGTAATTATCCAATAATTCACATGGAGATCACAATAGGTAAAGAGGTCATATTTGTGGCCATGTAGCCAAGATAATACATTATTGCAGGCATTCAACATAGAACAGCAAATATAATTCCACTTTCTTATGTATTTCTTATTTATTCTGAGCTAATTCGTGTTTAGTGAATGGCATGTCAGATTTGCAGTGATAATTAGCCAAAAGTTAAGGACATATATAACTAAAACAAGTGCAGTAAGCAAACTTTAGTCAATGCAATTTGTATATACATCAAAAGAGTTCCAATTTAATCAGTGTGGTTCACTGACTTATAGAGAACTTGATTGCATTGGTCTTATTCCAAGCAGAAAGCAACATCATAGAACAACAAAAGTCATAGCAAATCAAGTACCACAGGCTGATAATTCTCAGTAAGAGATAATCAAAACAATCTTTTAAGCACAAGTATCAGCAATCAGTAGCACAAAACATGAAAGCAAAGGATCAGTTCACAACAGGATCAGAAGCAACACCACCCAGGTCTTCACCTAAATCAGGTAAAGAGGCATAAACCTTTTCCATATCATCACTGGTACCAACAGAAACCAACTCACCCACTAACTTCTCTTCAATTTTCCTAACAGATTCATCAACAACCATAGGCTCACCCATCTTACCCTTATTTTTATGGAACATTCCCTCAAGGTTTTCAACTCTCATTTGAAGTTCACTGTTTGACTCTTTAAGAACACCAACTTCTATGCTAAGTTTATTAAACTCTTCCCTAAGAATGGCATAAGCATCAGTTTTGGGAGCAAGAGAAGGAATAACAACCTTATTAGGATGACTAGTTTGACAGTTTTTGAGAGAGAGTTTAGGTTGGACTAAACTATCAATAGCACAATAGTAAATTTTGTTTAAGTACATCCTAGACATGTGTATGTAGTGATTTTCAAAGACAGAGGTTAAAAGCAAACCATAAGGCATGTAGTCCATATTAAAAGCATTTACCATGTTGAGCACTATGACATAATTGAGATTAAAGTCAATGGAGTTTGACAAAATTTTAAACATCACTTTGAGGTCAATAAAGTCAAAGAATTTGTCATGTTTTGGCTTAGGCAGAATATTTGACATTAAGATTATAGCAAGCTGTTGAAACTTAGGCAAGAAATGTCTAAAGTTTATAGCAAATTCCCTAACACACAACCCCTGAGGCACATCATCTTCACAAAACAAGCCAAGAAACAACTCAAATTCATTTTGGTTAAAGACAAATTTTTCAAATATATTGACACAAGGCAACTCTGATGGTTTGTTTCCTAACCTTAGAGACTTATTAAGAACATTGTGATCCACATAAACATTCTTACCATTCACAAATGAACTTAAGTAGAAGATTCCATCAGTTCTTTGTTGCACTTCCATATTAGCATAAAATTTAGCAATGAGATGAGTGTAGTAGTTTTGACCTCTATAAAACACATAATTTTCCTATCTATTAGAAGTGAGTAAGCTATGAATGTCTCCATTAGGTGGAACAAACACCATCATTCCAGGTTGGTTATTTTTTAGCATTCTATTGAGTTTGCCAGTGTTTGACAGCCTCACTAGAGTAGGGTTTGGAGTTTTGATGTTTGTTCTAGGCATATGAGAGTTGACAGATTTCTCAGAACTAGGCATAGCTTGAAACATAGGGTTAGGGTTAGGATGTCTAAAAATAGGCAGTTTGTTTCCATGAGAGAAATAGGCAAACTCATTTAAGTGAGAAGGTTCTTGTTTGATTTTCTTGTGGTAGTGTTCTTTGGAACTGTCTGGATGGCAATATGGGGTGAAGGGAGCATATAGGTTATGGTTAAAATCTTTTCTATTCATGGTAGGGAATAGAGAAAGAAGTTGAAGATTTTTGGCTTTTGGGTTGGGTTTCAATGGTGTAAATTCCATAAATGGAGACTAAGTGTAGGTGTGTGTGATATGTATGCATGAACATATGTATATATAGGCAAATAAGCATAGATAAGGATCACTCAAGCATGCACAAGTTTTTATAACATATATCAACACAGATGCTATCATGCAGGCTGGTGAGGCACATAGTACACTTAATAAATGAATTGCAGGGCATGCATAGACAAGTTTCATGCTTAACAGATAGCATGCAACTGTAAAACATGAATTTTGAGATATGTGTATGCCTATATACCATTTAAATATCTATTTTTGCATGAGTTCTCAAGACCAAATCCGGATATGCACACAGATAAGTGACAACTTCAGAGTAAGAGTGTGCAATTCATGATGCAGCAAGGTACACTACAACAGTGATTCAATTTAATGAGAAAAAAAAAAGGATAAAGGTGTTTATCAGATTTTGTCAGGCATGTGTATCAATGCAACTCACAATATGCTCACAGAATATTACATATAGTGTATATTATATGAAGTGCATGAGAAGAGCATGATGTTTTTGACTATTCAAAGTATGCACAAAAGGGGACACATGGCTGATTCTACAAAAAGGTTAGTCCTAAAGACAAAACTTGTATCCTTTAAAGTCCACTGTGGTCACTTCTCATTTAATGCCAAGTTACTACATTTAGTACTATAAAAATATATTAATGACTCAGGGTTATATATATTACAAATGATTGATTGAAAGAGACATGCACACCAGACCACAATCTTTCTTTCATTTAAGGAGCACAGACCATGTGTTGACTAAGTCTTACAAGATAAACAGGCATGTATTGCAAAACAGGGCACATATACCACTTTACAGACCACAATATTAGATTAAACAATTAATAAGAATGCAATATATGAATCCTATTGCTTCTAAGTGGCCGTTTCACCCCAGTGTCCAGATACTGGGCCTCTCTAAGGGATTCCCAGCCAAGTCTTTGGGTGAGGGCAAGTGTGTGTGAGTGAATATAACTAAATGAATGCAATGCTGTAATGCTGGTTCACATAGTTAGAACAGTAGACTTACTTTAACCAACTCAATCCACATTGCAATACCTCTGGTAAGCTAACAGAGCTTTATCACTCATAAGTTCTCATGACAATTCATTTATCAAGTCAGGCACATATAGATAGGATAGGTATAGTATCACATCTTACATCTTATGCTAACAATTAATCACACAGTAACATTATCACTTGAACAAATAAACATCTCATTGATCATCACATCAATTTCTAATTAGCTTAATAATTATAGTTTAACTCAGGATATAGTGTCAAGCAACACAATTTGGACAGAGTGTCAACAAATAATTATATTAATATACTGCAGACTCAATTTCTTTTTCAGATAGGTAATTTTGATCTTTTAACAGAAACAGAGGCAAGATATACATATTAGGTTATTACATGTGTGCTAATTCACCAAGTTATAAAACAATACAATGTACCTTTTTAGTTTTAAGCTTCTAGAACAATATGTTAACTCAGTTGACCAAGTCAATCATCAACCTAACACAGACTGGACTCAAGGCCTCAATACTTATCCAATACAGTTAAAACACATAAACACGTTAATTTATCAAATAACATATTTTAATAATTTTATTATTTTACTCATATCACATATGTTCGAATCAAATCATGATACAGTATTTTTCAAACATGAGATACAATAGATCTTTCAATTTATCAGGTAACATATCAACGTATCTAAAAGACACAAAGAGTCACTCAGTTTTGACATGCGTTCAAGTATACAGATAATCACGAAGAATCACGTAGGTACACAAGTATTTAAGCTTCGTAACTAAGAGTATTACCTTATCCCAAGGCCTCGTCGTCTTCTTGGGACTTACCAATCCATAACTCGGTTGAGTTCCGAGTTGATCCACTAAGTTATCCTTCGAGTTAGTCGATTTAGGGCTTCAATCACTTCGGTTTAAGGCTTCTTATACCGGATCTATCTTTAATTAGACTCGGTCTTCATCAAATCTGCAAAAGAAACTCAATCAATCGAATTAGGGTTTTGATAAATTTAAATCTTAAAATCAAAATACGGTGGTCATGTGTGTATATATTTTGTATATAACTGTTCGATTCTGAGTTATAAATCAAAATCAATAACGATGATAACGATTTAAAGTTCAAAATCAGTTCTATGTAACCTAACCCATTTCTGAAATGAACGATTTGAAATATCTGATATTCAAATCGATACAAGAGTGATGTGTAGTGTATAAGGAAGTGTTTAATCGATGTTTCATCGGAAAAAGAATCGAAGAAATCATCGGAAAATCAAAGATCGACAGCTAGGGTTCGAGAGGGAAACGTGAGAGAAAATGAACACAAGCGGCTGAATGCACACACACTGAGTGAATAGTACTGTAAGTGGAGTATATATATTTTACATAATAGACGGCTAGGATTGATCCAGCCATTATAATCAACGGATCAGATTGTGTAGGGTTAGGGTTTCACCTTAATAAATTGGTCAAATGAACCAAATAAACAGAAAATATTTTATTTTTATTGTATAAAATAATTTTGACAAATAATATATATAAAAATGATTTTATAATTTAAAAATATTATTTGTATATAAAATTAATTTTGTAAACCCAAATAATATTTAATATGTATAAATATTGTAAGAGATTCTAATATTAAATTCGTTTAAATATTTGAGATAAAATATCATATATTGAGTATCTCAAAAATATTTTCGAATCGAAGTTCGATATATATTTATGCGAATAGTTTTATCTTTTCTTGGGAGAATAATTGAGTCCTCGATAAAACACGATCGATAAAGGTTCATATGTTATCATTATCGATGAATCTGAGTTTTAAGGATTTCTTAATTATCTGAATAGATATCTTTTTCGTGAGATGACTACAATTATTGATAAATATTCTCACGATATTTTTTGAACAATTATTTTGGAATTTCCAACATTCCTAAATCCAATCAGAGTTTAGTGAATCGTTCGGAATTCAATGGTTTCGTGAATATGTCAGCAAGATTATACTCAGTTTCGATATGAGTCATTTTTATATCGCCTTTATTGACATGATCACGTAAAAAGTGATGTCTCACATCTATATGCTTAGATCTTGAATGTAACTCGGGATTTTTGCTAAGATCGATAGCACTCGTGTTATCGCATAAGATTGAGATCACATCAAATTTAGTATTATAGTCGGCTAATGTTTGCTTCATCCACAGGATTTGAGCACAACATTTTACAGCCGCTATATACTCAGCTTCTATTGTGGAAATTGATACCGAATTTTGTTTCTTAGAAAACCAAGAAACTAAGCATCCACCCAGAAAATGACATGTACCACTTGTACATTTTCTATCGACTAAATGCCCGGCATAGTCCGAATCAGAAAAACATACTAAGTCGAATGGTACTCCTTTTGGATACCAAAGACCTACGTCAGTGGTTCCTTTTAAATATCTCAATATCCGTTTCACCGCGGATAAGTGAGATTCTTTTGGTGCTACTTGAAATCTAGCACACTTACCGACACTATATTGAATATCGGGACGACTTGCGGTAATGTATAGCAAGCTACCAATCATGCCTCGATATTTCTTAGTGTCAACGGGTATTTCGTTGGGATCTTCTGTTAATTTATCAGAAGTCGACATGGGAGTAGAGATGGGTTTTGAATTTTCCATTTCAAATTTCTTTAGCATTTCTTTACAATATTTCGATTGTGAAATATGTATGCCTTCATCAGTTTGCTTAATTTGCAAACCTAGAAAGAAATTTAATTCACCCATCATACTCATTTCGAATTCTTTGCTCATATTATGAGAGAATTCTTTACATAGTGCATCATTGGTTGACCCAAAGATGATGTCATCTACGTATATTTATACAAGCAAGATATCATCTTTTTCTTGTCTTGTAAATAAGGTTTTATCGGCCGTTCCCATTTTAAAATTGTTTCTAATAGGAACTTGCTCAACCTTTCATACCAAGCTCTTGGGGCTCATTTTAAGCCGTATAAAGCTTTGTATAATTTGTATACATACTCCGTATGCGTGGCATCTTCAAAACCGGGAGGTTATTTAACATAAACTTCTTCTTCTAATATCCCGTTTAAGAAGGCCGATTTGACATCCATTTGGTATACCTTGAAATCTTTATGACACGCGTAAGCTAATAGCATTCGAATTGATTCGATTCGTGCTACGGGTGCATAAGTTTCATCAAAGTCTATCCCTTCCATTTGGGTATAGCCTTGAGCGACTAATCTTGCTTTATTTCTAACAACCGTTCCATTTTCATCTAACTTGTTTCTAAATACCCATTTGGTTCCAATTATGGAAGTATCTTTGGGTTTTGGAACAAGTTCCCAAACTTTTCTACGAGTAAATTGTAGTAATTCATCTTGCATAGCCGAGATCCAATCCTCGTCTAGTAAAGCTTCTTTAGCGGTCTTAGGTTCTATTTGTGATAGAAAACTAAGATGATTCACAACGTTTTGTACTTGTGACCGCGTTTGAACTCCTTTTATTTATGTCTCCAAGAACATTATCTAGTGGATGACTTCTAATAACAGGAATTTCTTTTGGAAGTTCTACTTCTGTTTCGGTTAATTCTAATGGATTTCTAGGGATGGGAGTTCCAAGATCCATATTTTCGAATTGTCGAATAATATTTTCTACATCGTCTTGTTCAAAATTATCGTTTTCAAGATGATTTTTGTACTTTGATGGTGGTTTTCTTTCATCAAATGCAACATTCATTGATTCTTCCACCACAAGTGTTTTAAGATTGAATACTCGATAGGCTTTGCTATTTGTAGAGTATCCAAGAAATATACCTTCACTTGATTTAGGATCAAATTTGGTAAGATAGTCTTTCGAGTTTAATATGAAGCATTTGCATCCGAATACTCGAAAGTAACTTAGTTTCGGTGTTTTGCCAAAATAAAGCTCGTAAGGAGTCTTTTGAGATATTGGTCGTAGCAAAACCCGATTAAGAATATGGCAAGAAGTAGACATCGCTTCGGCCCAAAAATATTTAGGTCGACGATATTCATTAAGCATAGTGCTTGCCATTTCTTGTAATGTTCTATTTTTCCTTTCTACAACTCCATTTTATTGTGGAGTGTATGGTGCGGAAAAATTATGTGTGATACCATTTTCATCACAAAAGTTCGTAAAACTAGAATACTCAAATTCTTTACCATGATCCGTCCGAATATAGACTATGGTACTATTTTGTTGATTTTGAATCTTTCTACATAGAGAAGAGAAAGATTCAAAAGCATCACTTTTTGATTTGAGGAATTCCGTCCACGTGAATTGTGAATAATCATCAACGATTACTAACGTGTATGAACAACCTCCGAGACTTTGTATTGGAATCGGACCAATAAGATCCATGTGTAAAAGCTCGAGAGGTCTAGAGGTTGATACCATGAATTTAGCTTTGTGAGAGGCTCGAATTTGTTTTCCAATTTCGCAAGCTTCACAAGTATGATCTTTTTGATAATTCAATTTTGGTATACCTCGTACATGATATTTAGTTGATATATTTTTAATCAACTTCATGTTTGCATGTCCTAATCTTCGATGCCATAACCAAGGGTCATCATTTTTTGTGATTAGGCATACATTCTCATTCTTGCTCATGTCACATGTGTAGATATTTTTATTTCGAGGGCAAGTGAGAATTAATTTCCAATCTTTATCCAAAATACAACAATGAGTAGTAAAGAAGATTACCTTGTAATCATTGTCGCAAAGTTGACTTATCGAGAGAAGATTGTATTTTAGTCTCGTGACTAGTTATACATTTGAAATCTTGAAGTGACTATTTCCGATGCAGAAAATGATGCCTTTACTACTATCTCCAAATGTGACACTTCCCGTAGTGACCTTTTTAATGTTGTTTAATAATGACTCGTTACCCGTCATATGTCTCGAACAACCACTATCAAGGTACCACATGTCTTGTTTCACGGCAAGACAAACCTACAAAATAAATCAATTAAACTTATAGGTACCCTTTTGTCTTGAGGGTCCTGGGGTTAGTCCATCATAAATAATATTCGAATTTGCATGATAGAATCTAGGCATAGAATAATCATTGTTAGGCATATTGATATTTCTAGGAGCATGATGTCTAACATGATGTTGTGAATATTTATCATTATCATAGAATCTAAAGTTAACACGATGCACATTATTTCTAGCATTTGCAAAGTAGGGAGCACGTTGAGGATAAAAATTATGAATGGGAGCATGTTGATTTCTAGATGCATACCTATTAGTATTGTTATAGTGCATGGTGTTTCTATTTTGATACATCCTAGGTTTTTGAAACCTTTGTTGCCTTTGATCATTTTGAGCAACTCGGTTAAATGGTACTTGTCTTTCAACCTTCTTGTATGGTCCTGATCCTTTACGAATCCATACATGCTTCCCCTTAAATTCACCACTCTTGAATTTGCAATATAAGACAAAATGTCCATCTTTGTTGCAATAAGTACATTTTAAGGATTGTGGTTTAGGAGGAGCTATTATAGGTTGCACTCTAGGTTGAACATCTTCTCTAGGAGGAGCGTTCTTGTCATATCCTAGACCTTCACGATTATAGGAGACTTTTGAGTGTACCATTCTATTTAACATCTCATTGCCTTTAGTAAATCTTTGAACAACAGTTTCAAGATTTTCTTTTTCTTCTTTTAAGGCATCAATCTTGTTGTTAAAGAATCTTGCTTAATCCATAACTTGAGATATGAGCTTGAAATTCTCTTCTTTTAATCTTTGAGTTTCTTGTTGTAATTCTTTTTATTTTAACTCAAGATTTTGTGATAGCTCATTCTCTTTTTCAAGATTGTTTTCTTGAGATTTAGATGTTGCATTATTTTGAACTATAGATTCATTTAGAATCTTTAGGTTCAATAGATCAACATGAAGTTTGTTCATGTTGTCGTTGAGTTGCAACTTCTCAATTTCTAACTCTTCTACTTGAAGCACCAAAGCTACATTTTCTACTTCAAGATTGAGAGCATTGTCCTTAAAGTTGTTTACTTCAACTTTCAAGAGATGATTTTGATCATTTAAAAATGTCATTTCATTCTCGTTTTGAGTTTGCATCTCCATCATCCGAGTAAATTCTTTACTTTGAGTATGATACATTTCCTCAAGTTTCATTTTCTCGGACCATAATGAATGAAGTCTTTTATCAACATCTTTATATTTGTTGTTGATACCTACTACAAGCTCAATTAAATCATACTTACTCATATCAACTAGATTCAAGTTAGATTCATCTAATTGCAATTTATTTGAGATGTAGTTGAGATTAGAACTTACCTCTTGATGATAAGTGGAGGCTCCCGTTGAAGTAGCTTCATCTCCGATAGCCATTAAACACAAGTTGACAACTTCTTCACTAGCTTCCGGAACTTCTTCATCTTCACTCAAATCCCAACCGTTTTCCGCCACGAGAATTCTTCCTTTAGCAAGCTTTGGACATTCTCTTTGGAAGTGACCCGGTTGCTTACACTCGAAACACACTTCTTGTGTTTCCTCCAGAGTTTGTTCCTTATATTTTGGAGGAGTGTAAGGAAAATTATTATTGTTGTTGGCATTATTATAGGCATTAGTATTTTGAGTGCCTTTGCCTTTATTATAGCTCGTTGTTGGAAAATTACTCTTATAGTTAGGACAATAATTTTGGGAGTAATTAGGACATCCTTTAGAGTTAAAAACTCTTTGTTGATTATTTGATTTTAGGAAGCCTTTTCCGTATCTTTGAGCTTTGCTTTGTAGCACACGACGAAGTTGTCTCGTTAGTAAAGCAATTTCGCTTTCATCGAGATCTTGGAGTTCTTCGTTTAACTCCTCATCATTTTCATTTTCATCGATTAATATAGCTTTTAAAGCCATATTTTTCTTTTTGTCTTCCACTTTAGGAATGACCTTATCCGGAATATTGTCTTCTTCGTATGCACGAAGATTTCCGAATAAACTATCGATGTCATAATCATTTAGATTATGCATTTCTTTTATAGTAGTAACCTTAACCTTCCAACTAGGAGGTAAAGATTTAAGAACTCTTCGGTTCTTTTCATTTCGAGAATAACTCTTTCCGAGTTGAGATAATTCATCGATTATGCGAGTAAATCTTGTTTCCATATCGATGATATTTTCTCCTTCTTGGAGTTTAAAGTTCTCGTATTCATGGATTAAAGTGTCCATTCGAGAATCTTTTATATCAATGGTTCCTTCGTAGGTAACCACTAATTTATTCCACATTTCTTGTGCGGGCTTGCAATTGTTTACTCTTTTATATTCTTTTTCTGCAAGTGCACTTGTGAGAACCATTTCCGCTTTTGCGGCAATATTCATCATATTTTCCTCGGCAAGAGTGTATTCACTAACCTTCTTTTCAACAATGACACCGTCAATTGTTTCGGAAGGAATGATAACTCCGTCTTCTATGGCCATCCAAACTTTGACTCCTTGAGATCTAGCATAGATGCGAAACCTCGTTTTCCATGTTGCAAAGTTGGTGCCATCAAATAGAGGAGGGCGAGAGCTAGATAGGCCTTCACCGCAACCGATGGTATTTAGATACGCCATGTAGGATCTCTTTTTGTTATGCTTGTAAATCTGCAAATCACTTAATAAACACGTTAAAAAGCACCACTTTGATACCAATTGTAAGGTCCCGTAAGAGGGCTAATTTAAGCTAGAAGGGGGGGTTGAATAGATTAATATCCAATTTAAAAATTATTATGGCGTTTTTAAAATAATTTTCCCTTTTTAAAACTTTTACCGAGTCGTTATGCAGTTTATAAGTGCAGAAAATAAAAGACAAGGAAAGAAAATACCACACAGGAGATTTTATCCTGGTTCGCGATGGCACAACCCCTAATGGATTCGCTCACCCCTACTCCAGTCCCCGAGCTCCTCTCCGGACTCGAGATTTTCCCTTAAAAATATCTCGTTCCTTTACTAGGCGGAGAAGCCTTTACAACCCTATAAATATTGGTCTTGGTACGTATCTCCAAGATACTACCTCACAATAAATATAAAAACCCACAAGACTCGTCTTGGGTCGTAACTCCCCGTTACACCCTCAAAGTCGTTGTGAAAAACCTACACAACTTATCTTAGACAGCAACTCCCCGCTACTTCTTCAAAGTTGATGTAGAACCCTTGGTGTAGTCTTTGAATTCCTCGCTTTTGCCGGTCTTGGATATTAGATGAAAGGTCTTGGGTCTTTCCTCTTCTTCACGGTGCAAAGGCCACTGACTCCCCGCTAGTGCCTAGGACTTGGGTCTTAGAACGAGAATCACCTCACTTCAACTTCACCTCACTGCAAAACATAAAAAACAATATCTACGAAACAAACCGTAATATAAAGAGAGGTTTGGGCTTAATATGTCCTACGGTGACTATAATATTCTTACCCGAATATAAATTATTATAAGTTCAATAAGCCTTGTTTGCTTATGACTTTATGGGTATTCTTTATTCGATATGACTTGTAGATCGAAGAATACTTTTAATACAATACTCCAAATAAAAGAGGGTTTAAATATATCTTGGAGTTTGTAAATATTGATTATGTCCTTTAAGCTCGTAGGCTTATAAGGTTTATAATCGTATACTTTGGTTCGACTTTTTGTAAATGTCGAAATATACTTACAATTACTTCTTTATTGAAAATACGTCTATTTTCGAAGTAATGTATAAATCAAGTCCTTGTAAAAACTTTATAGCTTAAGGATCTTTGATAAACAACTTCTCGTTCGATATAGTCAACTTTAGACTATTCGTATATATTTAAACGAGAGTGTTACAATATTACTTTAACAATTTGCACTCTAATATAATTTGGCCAAATAAACACCACACACGAATATAACACACACGTACAGAAAAGTAACTCGCTTATCTATAGGATAAAATGAGGGCCGCTATTATGCGTTAAATTAGTGCGAAAAGTAAAATCACTCACGAGGGTGAGGACGAGAAGAAAAAGTACGGAAAGTAAAATCACTCACAAGTGTGAGAACGAGAAGAAAAAATGCGGAAAGTAAAATCACTCACAAGTGTGAGGACGAGAATAAAATGTGCGGAAAATATATAAAAGGCTTTCGCCACGCTATTACGCGTTAAAGATAATCACACACGTACAAGTAATTAAACACACCACACAACAATAAAATATTAATGGCCAAAGTAAGTGCGTTAAAATTTTAATTAACGCTTTTAGATTCTTTTCCCCCGGAACACTAGAGGTGATAGAAGGGAATCAAATCAAGCTCGATGTAATAATTTGACCGTCGTCAAACATAACCTCTTTTTGAGGTATAATAGTATTTCGAATCATTGTTCGAATTTTAATCCTTATACGGATTTTTATGGTCTCGGTTCGAGATCCGATATAAGAGCTTAATAAAGAAGAAGAGAAGAAGGTATAGAGCTCTTATATGTATATAAAAATATGGTCGGTTAAGACTCGGATATGAAGCTATATTATTACCACTTTTGGATATCGCCGGAAAAGTTCGCCGGAAAAATTCGCCGGAGGTTCGGCCGGATTTTGGCTTATGGTCGAACTTTGGACAGCCCTTCGGGAGGCCGGATAGTAGTGGTAGAGGAGCTTGCTTGGTGGGAGAGAGCTTGGTTGAAGGAACTAAGCATTTTGGAACAAAAACCATGTATATATTTAAGTATATATAAGAAAGGGAAGGTTTTTGAGATGAAGTTAGTGTAGAGAGTGTTTGGATATATTGAGAGAGCTCACACTTCAAAAATCCCAGCAATTATTTGGCTCTTTAGCTTAAAGAAAATGGTTGGGGGAAGGGGTTTATTTATAGGAGGAGTTGGGTGGAAGGAAGGGTGAGGATTGAAAGTAAAAGGAGTGGTTGAGATTGAAAACACTTGGATTGATGAGGTGGAAAGTGGTATTGTGTTTTTTGGGGGTGGTTTTGTGTTTCTTTGGAGTGGTTTGTGGTAAAGTATCCCAGCTGGGTTTTGGCTTTTATTTAATGTATCGTACTCGTATCAATTAACGAATAAATACGTAACATATATCGTTAATTAAATACCCAAAAATACGAAAATACCCAATAAATAATCCTAAAATTATGGAGCATTTAGGAATATTATAAAATGGAATTCTTGAAAGTTTTGTCAATAATGGTCAACGTTGATTTGGTCAAACGTGGACCCACTGTCTCGATTTTTGTTCCCGGACCAAAATTCTCTGAAAATTACGAAACTTTTACCATGCATAGAAAACAGTATTTAAGTGACCCATCTCAAGTTTCAAGTCATTCCAGCAAGTGGAAGTATTTTATTTGGATTCAATTCGATTAAATCAGGTTTCGGTTTCAAATAAAATACGATTGGTCTTTCCGTGAAATAGATACATCTTTTGACCAATGTTTTGACTTGAATAAATACTTAGAATATATTTACTAATATATAAAATATATTGAGAGTGTAGGAAATATTTTTGAGTATTTAAAATAATTTTCTCCGAAAAATGGAATAAATTTAAGAAGTGGGAGAAAAATTACTATAAATATTTCTAGCACGAGATAAAAATGAGTATTAATATTCTACCACTGAATATTAATATTCTTGAGTATAAAAATATTTTGAGTGCGAAGGCGGAATATTTTTGAATAAAAACAGATCGCTTTTAAATATAGCACGAGTTCTCTAAAGAATATTAATCCTCGAATATTCTTTGTTCAAGTCTGTCGCCTTATCACTTTTGCAACGAAGATCTAAAAAATATAAAACCTCGATATTTCTTGTTCGATCTTTATTGCCTTGGTGTAGAGATATATTCCATAAAAATATAATTTTAATTTTTTTTTCGCAATAATGGAATATCTCTTATAAGTAAAAATAGATATTTGCCATAATTGACTTTTGACTTTTGACGGAATCAATTAAATTAAATGGCCTAGTGGAGAGGATAACTAAGTGTAATTAAATTTTATGTTTAAATCATACAAATACCAAAATAAATAATATATCGAAGATATCCTTTCAGGTAT
Organism: Saposhnikovia divaricata; assembly: GCA_036435485.1. Classification (NCBI taxonomy): domain Eukaryota; kingdom Viridiplantae; phylum Streptophyta; class Magnoliopsida; order Apiales; family Apiaceae; genus Saposhnikovia; species Saposhnikovia divaricata. The sequence continues at coordinate 24,366,952 of JAZHRN010000131.1, forward strand.
TAAATCATTTTTCTAGTTAAATCTTTTCTTTTTTGCTTTTGAATTTATTTTTAGTCATAATATACAAGCTTTAAAAAATATACATTGACCTACAGGAAATAATGGTAGTGGACAATCTTCTTGACCAACGCCACTTCCTCAAAAAAGACTTGTTGGTATGATTAACATGCAATTTTTTTACCTGATATAGTTATAATTTATTTTATATATATATATATATATAAATATATATATATATATATGTTTCTCAATCTTGATCGTCAATGTTTTCACAGGTCGTCCTAGGAGGACTGCTGCAAATCCAGATACACGTAAAATGACACATATTCTACCTTCATTTATAAGAATCAGCATATCATTTTTTTTATAAATCAGTTCTAAAAAATTGTTATAAGTATTCATCTATTTTGTTCACACAGCTCCACTACGTCCTTTGTTAGTGAGAATTCCAAATAATATGACATTTCCACAGAATAATAGTTCATTCCAAACACCACCGACTACCTTACAGCAGCTATATGGTATGTAACCTTATGGTAAGTAAAATAATATTTTTACTTTTTGAAAAATACATGCATGCAGCTTATCAAAGAGGATATGAAATGATCCCAAAGCAGTTAGTTGCTTTTAACTCCCTTAAAAGTAGGATTGGAGACACCAAATACTTAGCAGGTATGGTACTTTTACTTTCACTCAAGATTACATATTAAACCCATGTTGATGTTGATTATATACAAAGATTAGACTTAAGAGTTTTCATATAAGATTCTCCCATATTTAAAATTGTACACCTTAACTTTTTCTTTTCCATATGTGATGCGATTGTTACAGAAAAGATACCCAATATCCAGTCGCAATACTACAAGAGGCACCAAAGATATCTTAATGATTGACATAACTGATGGGAGGTGTTCATTTGATAATTATAATTCCTTAGAGTTATTTATAGTTATAGCAATGTAATATTAGTAAATGAACAAATATTTGATCTTTCTTATTCTTATTTCATTACAGTGAAAAGGTTATTGTCGCGGTTTGAGATCCACTGGAAACTATCCAAAATGAGGAGTTAAACAAACTTTCTAACCAGCAAAACATGATTATGATTATCACAAGTTGCAAAATAACAGAATATGAAGGTAAAATAATTTTTTACCTGCAAAAAAATTCAACTACAAAGAATTTTCATCTTATATGCCGTAATATTGGACTAAGTTGCATTAATTATTATGTTTTAGGAGTACTTCAGGCGAGTACATTTTCACCATCAAAATTTTATATAAATCCTGATGATGATGCAGTGTATCCTTTACATTATAGGTAATTTTTTTGCAATTATTTAACATATCTAATTAAGTTACTTACATTTTTATAATCTTCATTTTTTGTTTAAAAATAACTTAATATTTGGATTTAATATTGTCAAGCTCCGAAATACTGAAGTCAAAGAAGTGAGTCTTTTTTTTATTAATGATTATTCTATCCATCAAAACAAATTAATCATTATGTACCAAATTACTAATTCTTTCTTAATTTTAATTAGAGGTGATTTGTCATGTCAAGATTAGCAATGTTGACGTTAACTCAAAGTGTTAGTAATATAGCTGTGATACATGTTCAGAGGAAGTGGATGAAAACTATATATGCAATTCATGTGATCAGAAAATTGTTTCCATTCCTAATAAGAGGTATAAAGTTTGCATTACAAAATCAATCAAAATAATAAAAATTTCTCTTGACTTCTACTAAAAATTTGTGAATCATTTTTAGGTTCAAGGTCCCAATGCATGTTTCTGATGGTAGTGAAATAATTCCAATTTTCTTATTTGATCGTGAAGTAAGACGATTAATTTCTAGATCCGTTGATAGTTTCTTTGGTCATGATGATAAGTTTCAGTACTATTCATTTAATTATAATTCCAATTTCAATTTCAATGATGCTCTAAATGTATCGATATTAATACTATTTTATTTTTTTATATTCAAAGAAACTACAATATCCCGCACCATTGAAAGAGGTTGAAGGAAAATCATTAACCCTCACTGTGTGTTTAAATAAAGAAAATTTAATTGGTGGAAGCACGATTTACTATGCTTCTAATGTTGTTGAAGGTATTGATGTTGGGTTTTCAGCCCAATACAATGGTATGGGTCTTGGGTGATCCAAGACAAGTATGGGTTTTGGTGATCCAAGACAAGTATGGATTGGGTAATAATTATATGTTTAGATAATTATTATAGATGGTATATTTAGATACCAAGTATGATAAGGATTGTAATTTGAAACCAAGTATGATTAGGATATCTTGGTGGCTAAGTTTGTAATGGCTATATATACATAGTTCTATTATGTTTGATAGGTATGCTTGAGTATTGTTTGGCTTAAGTATCATGTGAGTGAAACACCGTTTGGTGAGATTGATTGTATTATTGATTATTGTTTGGATTAATAATACAAGTTGGGACGCGGGTTTTTCGTGTCATATAATTTTGTTGTGTGTGCTTTGCATTAGTTGATTATCTCGGGTTTTCCTCCCTAACAAGTAGTATCAAGAGCCAAGGTTCGTGATGGATATGGGTGGAGGAAAATTCGAGATTGAATTGTTTGATGGAAGAAACAATTTTACGTTATGGCAGAGCACAGTGAAAGATCTGTTAATTCAACGAGGGTTATATGCGACTCTTAAAGATAAGAAGCCTACTGATGTGGAAATTGCAAAGTGGCAAGACATAAAGTTACGTGCGGCATCGACAATCCGGTTGGCCCTTGCACCGGAAATCAAGTATGATGTTCTTGAGGAGAATAACCGTAAGAATTTGTGGGAGAAGTTGACGAAGACATATCACTCAAAGTCTTTGGCTAACAAGTTGTTCCTCAAGAAAGATTTGTTCAGGCTCAAGATGGAAGAAGATGGAGATTTAAGAGATCATCTGAATCGTTTTAATGGATTGATTAACCAGCTGAATAATTTGGATGAAAAATTAAAGGATGAGGACAAAGCTGTTCTTCTACTTGTGTCTCTACCAAAGAAGTACAACACTTTGATTACTTCTTTATTGGTTGGGAAAACGATGTTAGATTTGGATGAGACCATTGTCGTTCTTTTAGAGACCGAAAGATTGATGAAGCAAGGATCGAGTGACGTATCTAATTGAAGTGCACTTGTGGTAGATGCGCGTGACAAGAATAAGATGTTTGCTAAGAAACGTAACCCTAATATTAATTGTTTTTATTGCGAAGAATTGGGTCATGTACAATACATGTGTCTACAAGTAAGAGAAGGTTTGAAGGAGTTGAAGAAAACTCAAGGAGCGGGTAGTGTTTCGCTTGTAGCAGTTGATGAAGATGCTCTTCTAGTTCAAGAAAATAAGGGATCGAAAGAAGAATGGGTGCTTGACTCGGGATGTTCTCATCACATATGTGTTAGGAAGGATGGTTCTCGTCTTACGAGAAGTGTGAGAGAAAGATGGTAACTTTACCAGACGGTAAAAGGGTAAAGGTTGATGGCATTGGTGAGGTAACAATGAAACTTCACAATGGTCGTGTTCGGAGGTTAACTCAAGTAAGGTACGTATCGAGTTAAATCGAAATCTAATTTCATTGGGTAAATTAATTGATTTGGGACATACTGTTATGATGAAGAACGGTATGTTGGAGGTCACTAAAAAGGATTTAGAGATACTCAAAGGTTGGAAGGACAAGAGGAATCTTTTTGTGCTAGAAGGAGAGGTTATTGTTCAAGGGGAGGCATTGACGGATGGAAGTCGTTGGCTTGATGGTGACCGTTATGGTGACCGTTAATTCATTTATGAAATTGTATTGGGTTGAAGGGGAGGATTGTTGGGTTTTCAGCCCAATACAATGGTATGGGTCTTGGGTGATCCAAGACAAGTATGGGTTTTGGTGATCCAAAACATATATGGATTGGGTAATAATTATATGTTTAGATAATTATTATAGATGGTATATTTAGATACCAAGTATGATAAGGATTGTAATTGGAAACCAAGTGTGATTAGGATATCTTGGTGGCTAAGTTTGTGATGGCTATATATACATAGTTCTATTATGTTTGATAGGTATGCTTGAGTATTGTTTGGCTTAAGTATCGTGTGAGTGAAAGACCGTTTGGTGAGATTGATTGTATTATTGATTATTGTTTGGATTAATAATACAAGTTGGGACGCGGGTTTTTCGTGTCATATAATTTTGTTGTGTGTGCCTTGCATTAGTTGATTATCTCGAGTTTTGCTCCCTAACAATTGAGACATCAACAAGCTATTTAGCTCTTGAGAAAACCGAACAAAACTATACATTGGTTAGCATTGTAGTTTAATTGCTAATTTGTTATATTAAAACCCTTAAATGGAGCAACATGTTTTATTATTCTAATTATTTTTATTTTTATTGTGTTTACTAGGAATCTAAGTCTGGAAAATATGATGAGGCTGATCCAATCAAAAGTACTCCAGAATCCAAGCTATCTGCCAACAAACGTCTTCGCACAAGTGACCATGGAGCTGATGACAAAAATAAAAAGAAGAGTGCTTAAGTTGCATGATATATTTTATTAAATTTTAAGTTGTTCAATTTGTTGTTCATGCACAAATAATATTTTACGTGTTAAAATACTGCCTTGAATTTGTGTATTATTCTGTTTTTAGCAGAATAAGGCAGCGCGCCCGCGCCGTGCCATCTTTCCAGAATTAATTCTTTCCAGAATTAATTTTCTGTTCTTGTTTTGGTAATTGCTTTGCTTTGGGTCCAAGTCTTCCGGATCCTTCTGTAACCGCCTAGAGAGTATTATATAAACTCTCTAGGGCATAGCCTAGCATAGATGTCTGAAATCTGAGTCTGTAAGTCTGTAATCTGAATCATATCTGTTATCAATAAAGTCTGTCAGATCTAAAGTCAATTAGATCTGAATCTGTATTTTGTAATCTGTATCCTCAAGATCAATAAAGTTTTCTCTTCTTCCAATCTGTGTTCTTCATTTACGGTTATTATAATCTCTTTTGTGCTTCTGTTATAACATTACGCTTGATCATTTCAGCATGAAGACATTTTCTAATTGTGGTTTTTTTAATATAATTAATAATTAATGCTTTTGTATAGGTTTATAAGTCTTCATCTTTTACCAATATTTTCAAAATTCAATTTAATTGTCATTTATATTAAAAATAATAACATAAAAATGTATAATTTACAAAAAAAAAAAAAAAAAAACTAACCCGGTGCGTAGCACGAGTGTAATACTAGTAGTTATAATGGTTTATATAAAGGAACAAGTGGAAGTTCAATATTGGTAGTTTGGTTTTTTGGTTCAACCAATCGTTAAAAGAATAGTAACCGTTAGATATTTAGTAAATAGATGATAACCGATTATCTAATAATAAGAAATATTCTATATTTAAATTCATCTTCTAAAGATCCAATGTTCGAATCCCGTCAACAACAAATTTACATTAATATATATTATTAGTTTTAAACAATACATGTTATTTATTAAATAACTATTATTATTACTAATAATTTTATTAATTAATATTACAAAATTAAATTATATGCATGATAAATTATTTTATTCTATTTTGTTTAATCATATTATTTTAAAAATATTTAAAAATAACTCGTGCTTTACACGAGCTATAAGTTAATGCATTATAAAATGTATAATTTTTGTTTAGAAGAAAAGAAAAAAATCGGTTATCAATCCAGGACAAAGACGGGGGAGGAAAATCATTCATGTTTGATGATCGAGAGTCCCAAAATGATCCAATAATTATTTTTATTTAAAATTGAACCAAATTTATATTATCTTATGCTATATTATAAGCAATTAGGGTATAACTACAAACAATGCTGATTGTTAAATTTTTAGTAAACAGATAAGAAATGTTAAATTTAACACTAATAATTATATTTAAGCTAATTTAATGAATATCCAAGTTTCGAATATGGTTAACAACAAATTTAAATTAATAATTTTTATTATTAGTTTTAAACAACATTTGATTTTGAAATTAATATATATTAAATTAAATTTAAATTAATTATTAAAAGCAGAATTTATATAAAAATTAAAATAAATTATAAAATAATATTATACCATATTTGAAAAGAAACCATACACCGCATCATTGATAAACTTGTACAAAATTAAATTTCAATTTCAATTCTAAAGTTGAAGTGGGAGCTCCATCAAATCAATAAAGTCGCACAAAGGGCCCATTTGTTAAATCTGAACAATAATTTCTGAATGATTAAAATTCTGAATGAATGATTGATCTGAATGTTGAACAAGTGATGTCGTTTGTTAAATTAATTAATTTCTCTGGATGATAAAATTAAGGGTTTTCTTAGAAATATCTAAAATTAAAAAATTATATTTTTGCAAATATTTTTAAAAGATAGTAACATTGCAAAAAAAAAGTGGTATTATTGCATACATTTAACTTTTTAGATTTATTATCTCAAATTAATTTATGTCTTTCTAATCATTTTAATGCTAATCAGCAGAATTAAATTTTTATTCCAATAGATGTGAAAGAAGATATGAATTTATTTTAATAAAAATTTATGTGAAAAATGCATGTTAAATTAGTGAAATATAATGATGATTAAAATAGTTGCTTAAGAAAAAGAAAAAAAATAACATGTAGTACTATCACCAAAAAGTAAAAATAAATAATACTAGAGATTGTCACTGGAGGGTATTGGGAATGGTTCAGCTAAATTTTGTAGGGGGACGGGTCCAGAAGTCGTCCAGATAAAAATGAGTCGTCCAGGTATATAAAATGTTAATCAAACAATCTGTATAAGAAAATAATAACTCATCCATTAACAAATGGACCCTAAATCCAATATCGAGGAAACATGATGAATGAGTAATTTTAGGTATTCAAATTGTTACCTAAAAATTGTTCCCAGTGGTGTGGTAAATATTACATGGTATAATGAAATTTTTTGATTGTGATATGGGTTGAAAGTGAGCCCTAAAGACACATTTAATGATATATTAAATGAATCTAAGATGGTCCAAGGTCAAAGCCCAATTGCGAGGCCCAAAACCCTAATTATGATAATAATTTCGTAATTAAATAAATCAGCCAAGATAAGACTCTGTTATTGAGTCCAATGGAAACCCGAATTCTTTAAGGAATAATCCCCAAGTCATATGAGTCCAATACGGATCAGCCTTCCTCTAGGAAGGATCCAGAAGTTTACCTAAAACAGGTATCTTGCCCAGCAAGATACCAAACCCTAATTCCAAGGCACCCAATGCCTATATAAGGATCTGATTCCACACAACCAGAATTACGTTTTATTGGCTTGATTCTTGATATTTGCAAGATACGTAGGCATCTTGTGAGGACCCGAGTTAAGTCACGAAACACTTGATCAGCCATTAAAGCTCGAAGCTCTCCCAACCCTAGCATTCAATACGCAATAAATACACTCTAGTTTTTATTCCTCATCATTTGGCACCGTCTGTGGGACCCGGATATCAACCATGGTTACCACCCAAAGAACACCAACACTTTCTGAAACCACTACCAGCACCACTGCACCCCCGATTGGGGAACAGGTACCCCAGGGACGGAATCCCAAACATTAACCACTCAACCTCAAGGAACTAAAACGCAAACTCATGGGTCGTTACCCTTGGTGACGAATCCTTCTACTCAAGGGACGAATCCCCTGCAGATGGTAGTCTCCCCTTTGGGAGGCCGATCTGTTCCTCCCATCGCTCAGATCTCCACTACTTTGATTCCAGCAAGCACGAACCCGATGTATGGGTTGCCCAACTATCCCCCGTATCAGGCTGGACCAAGCGGTCATGCCCTCCAGATACGCGAGCCGTATAATCCACCTTACATTAGGGGTTTAGGACCCAATCAAGACCAGCAAGGAGCCTCAGGTCCGTATTCTGATGATTCATCCTCGAAGGAAGATAGGGATGAAGCCTCAAGAAGGCGATGCCCGAGCAAGGAGCCTATAAGACAAACTCGCCGAAGAATCTATGATGGACCCCCTCAAACAGTTGCTGAGAGAATTAAGGCACGCGAGGCCGAGATCCTAAGGCTGAAGGACGACATGGCAAGAGAGCAAGACAGACAAAATCAGAATCGACCCCCTCCGGTTTCAAGGTAGATTCCCCTAATCGATTTGGAGAGGTCTTCAAGGAGACAAAGAACGGTAGATACCCCAACTGGAAAATCAACAAGGGTGGAAACTCCTAGGAGTGACCCCAAGAATTTGATGCCGCTGGGAAATCTTGACGATCCCACACCCCCGTTCACTGAGGAGGTGATGAATGTTTATGTTTCTAGGAAGTTCAAGATGCCCACTATTAAGGCTTATGATGGAACTGGTGATCCCGCCAATCACCTCAGGACATTCTCAAACGCACTGTTGTTGCAACCGGCTAGTGATGCTCTCAAATGTGGGGCGTTCCCTCAAACCCTGTCGGGTATGACACAACGTTGGTATAGCCGTCTACCCCCGAATTTGATTGGCTCTTTTAAGGAGCTGAGTGCCGCTTTTTTCAGCCAATTCATTAGTGGGAGAGTTCATGAGAAAAGTTCTGCATCTCTTATGTATGTGGTGCAAGGAAAGAATGAAAATCTGAGAGATTACATCAAGCGATTCACCAAAGAGACATTAAATATCACTGACTTGGAGAATAAGGTGGCCATGGTAGCCCTGGAGCATGGAACCACTGACATCTTCTTTAAAGGTCACTGGCAAAACATCCCCCTGGGAACATGGTTGAGCTCCAGCGTAGGGCTGATAAGTATATTAAAGCTGAGGATAGTCTAAAGAAGGAGTCAGGAATGGGAAACACAGTGAACGGTGACAATTCCAAGAAGCGGAAGCCGGAGCAAGAATATGATGGGAGAGATAAATACCCGCGCACGGGCAGAGATTCTGATTCAGCTCCTAAAAAGGGGAGTTCAGGGCAAAGGTTTACGGAATACGCAAGGTTGAACGCCCCAAGAAGCCAAATCCTGATGGAGATAGAAAAGGACAGGGACGTGAGATGGCCGAAGCCACTAAGGACTGATCCTGAGAAAAGAAACAAGAATCAGTACTGCCGGTTCCACGAAGATGTGGGGCACGATACCAATGATTGTAGACAATTGAAAGATGAGATTGAGTTCCTGATACGCAGGGGAAAATTGAATAAATTCTACAAATATGGGGATTGGGAAAACCCAAGGCGGGATTATGATAGGAAAAATAAGGATCGTAACTGCAATCCGCAGCCCCGGGTGCCGGTAATAAACATGATTTTTGGTGGCCCGACGGCGGCCGGGACAAGTAGAAATTCCAGAAAGGCGTATGCACGAGAGGTGATACACATCGTAGGGGAAGCACCGAAGCGTACAAAGACGGAAGTCTCAATTGGATTCGATGATTCGGACCTTGAAGGGGTGAAGTTTCCCAATGATGACCCACTGGTTATCTCACCTGTGATAGGCAACTCCCAAGTGAAGAGAGTCTTGATTGACAATGGAGTCTCAGTGGACATTCTGCTCCATGATGCCTTTTTGAAGATGGGATATACTGAGTCTCAGTTGACACCATCAAACATGCCCATATACGGGTTCAACGGAGTAAAGTCCAAAGTTGAGGGGACAATTTAGTTACCCATGACTATAGGGCAAGAGCCAAGGGAGGCCACTCAAATGTTAAACTTCTTGGTTATCAAGGCCACTTCTACCTACAATGCTATCTTATGAAGGACGGGACTTCATGCTTTTAAGGCGGTTGCCTCCACCTACCACTTGAAAGTTAAGTTCCCAACCTGAAATGGTGTGGGAGAAGAGAAAGGAGATCAAAAGATGGTAAGGAGTTGTTATGTGGCCGCTTTAAGACCTGATGGAATCGGGGGTTAAGTCCTCCCGATTGAGGATATGGATGTCCGTGAGGATAAAGAGTGGAGAGGAAAACCAGCAGAGGACTTGCTTCCCATACCTTTGGAGTTGGGAGATTCTGAAAAAGTTACTCATATCGGGGCATCTCTGAAAGACCCCTTAAAAAGCAAGTTGATTGCCTTCTTACAAGAAAATAATGATGTCTTTGCGTGGACAGCAGCTGATATTCCAGAGATAGATCCCCAATTGATAACAAATAACTTGAATGTGGATCCAGACCGGAAGTCGGTGAAACAAAAGAAAAGAAATTTTGCACCTGAAAGACAAGAAGCCATAAAACAGGAAGTTGACAAACTCCTAGAGGCAGGGTTCATTGAGGAAATCCAGTTCCCGAAATGGTTAGCCAATCCCGTAATGGTTAAAAAGGCCAATGGAAAGTGGAGGATGTGTATAGACTTCACTGATCTGAACGACGCATGCCCAAAGGACTGTTTTCCCTTGCAAAGGATCGATATGTTAATAGATGTCATGGCTGGGCACGAGATGTAAAGCTTCATGGATGGCTTTAGTGGTTACAACCAAATCAAGATGCATAAGGATGATATTCCCAAGGTATCATTTATCATCGACTTTGGTGTGTACTGCTACCTAGTCATGGCCTTTGGATTGAAAAACGCAAGAGCTACCTATTAGAGGTTGGTAAACAAGATTTTTGCTCATCTCATTGGAAAGACTATGGAGGTTTATGTGGATGATATGTTGGTGAAAAGCCTACACAAGGCGGATCACATTGAACACCTACGCGAGGCATTTGAAGTGCTGAGGCACCATATGATGATGTAGAACCCGGCAAAGTGTGCTTTTGGTGTTGGGTCTGAAAAGTTTTTGGGTCTCATGGCCTCGAAACGGGGAAACGAGGCTAACCCCGACAAAATCAAAGCTATCCTGGATATGGAACCACCAAGTTCCATAAAGGATGTACAGAAGCTAGCCGAAAGGATTGCTGCATTGGGGAGATTCATCTCCAAATCCGGGGATAAATGTTTGCCGTTCTTTAAAACCTTGAAGAAGGTAAAAAACTTTGAGTGGACAGAGGAAATCCAAGAGGCTTTTTGAGCAGGTGAAGAAGTATATGGCTGCTGTTGGCCAAACCAAGTATGGGAGAAATCCTTTATCTTTATCTGGCGATTTCGGATCAAGCTGTGAGTGCGGTGTTGGTAAAGGAGGAAAACAAGGTTCAGAAACTCGTATACTATGTGAGCAAAGTTTTACACGGAGCAGAGTTGAACTACTCCACTATTGAGAAGTTTGCCTTAGCTTTGGTAATTGCCTCTAGGAAACTACGGCCCTATTTTCAGGCACACAAGATCGAAGTCCTTACAGGATAACCATTGAGGAATATTTTACACAGCCCTAAAGCCAGTGGTAGGCTCATCAAGTGAGCGATTGAGTTGGGAGAATTCGATATTAAGTACAAGCCAAGGATGGCCATCAAAGCTCAGGCACTTACTGACTTCGTGGTTGAATGCGCCATTGACAACCAAGAAGTCGGGGGGCAGGAGATACCTCAAGAAGGTAATAAGGAAGAGAAGGAACCCATAATTGAAGAAAAGAAATTCTGGATGCTCTATTTTGATGAGGCATCAAAAACAAAAACAAGTGGTGCAGGTCTTGTCCTACAAATCCCGACGGATTCATGATTGAATACGCCATGAAATCGGACTTCCCAACAACCAATAATGAGGCAGAGTATGAAGCTTTGATAGCTGGTCTTGGTTTGGAAAGAGCACTAAGGGTCAAAAATCTTGAAGTTTGTGGAGATTCAAGGCTAGTTGTGGCCCAGGTCAATGGAGAGTTTGAGGAAAGGGATGAAACCATGGCCAAGTACTTAAGGCTTGTGAAGGCAGTAATGACTCAATTCGACGAGTGCTACATTGAGCACATTTCGAGGGAGGAAAACATCAAGGCTGATGCCTTATCTAAGTTTGCTCCTCCGAGATAGAGAATTATTCTAGAAGTGTCTACTTCGAAGTTCTGAGAACCCCTAATATCGATTCGAAGTTGGTTGCACCTATCGGGGTGAGGGAATGTTGGATAGATCCCATAAAAGCACATATTGAGAACGGTTGGCTCCCGGCTGATGCCATGGAGGCACAAAAATTATCTGTGAGGGCGTTGAGGTATGCTCTGATCGAAGGGATACTCTACAAAAAGTCTTTTGTGATTCCTTATTTGAAGTGTTTGAGACCCGAAGAGGCCAAATCAGCTATTGAGGAGGTCCATGAGGGAATTTTTGGATAACACTTAGGGGGCAGGGCCCTAGCTCACAAGATAGTCAGACTCGGATTCTATTGGCCTGAGATGATGGCTGATGCCAAGGAGTACGTGAAAAAGTGTGATCGGTGCCAGAAACGTGCACCAGTGGTTAGGCAACCACCAGAGATGCTGACATCCGTCAGCTTCCCCATTCCTTTTGCTATGTGGGGAATGGATATACTTGGGCCTTTTCCTATGGCCATTGCTCAAAGGAAATTTCTGGTTGTAGCTATTGATTACTTCACGAAGTGGATTGAGGCCAAACCCTTGGCTAAAATCACAATCAAGCAAGTTATGCAGTTCTTCTGGGAGAACGTCATGTGTAGGTACGGAATACCACGAATCCTGGTTACGGACAATGGGCTACAATTCAACAACAAAGAATTTATAGACTATTGTGATGAGAATGGAATTGAGCTCTGGTTCACCTCGGTTTCCCACCCTCAAGCCAATGTGCAAGCTGAGGTTGCTAATCAAATCATCCTTGATGGACTTAAGAAAAGGGTGGAACGCTCCAGAAACACTTGGGTGGATGAGTTACTACCCATACTCTGGGCATACCGTACCACATGCAAGGTGACTACTCGGGTGACTCCATTCATGTTAGCTTACGGAGCTGAAGCTGTGGTACCCATGGAAATTATGCATGCAGAACAAGATACTAATGAAGAGGGAATGAGGCTGGCCATTTACCTGATAGATGAGGTAAGGGATGAAGCCCATGCTAGGAATGTTGAACATCAGAAGAAAGCTTCCTTCTATAATAACCTGAGGGTGAAAGAAAGGTTCTTCCGTTAGGGGGACTTAGTACTCAGAAAGATTGAAACATCCGGAGTTGGACAGAAGGGAAAGCTGGCCCCGAATTGGGAAGGCCCATATCGAGTCAGAGGCACACTTGGCCGTGGATCATACAAGTTGGAGACTTTGGAAGGGAATGAGGTGCCTCGCACTTGGCACGCATCGAATCTCAAAGTCTATTATGTTTGATTATCCTGTATAGGACATAGCTTGTTTAGTAGGAAAGTAGAAATAAGGTCGACAAAACCATTTCAGGGTTTTTCAAACTCCGAGTAGGAAGTAGAGTATTTATGTAAGGGTTGGACCCATTTCAGGATTCCTTTATGTAATTATGCAGTTTGATTTTCAATATTCCTTGTGTTTATATTTTATGTCTGATATGTATCCATGCATAACTAAATTGCAAGCTTGTAAAGGCCAAATACAAATGACAAAATAATTAAATACAAAGGGAAGATCGGAAATGCGTATATAAATAAACAAAGCCCCAAGGCTATAAGTTAGAGTTTACAAACCAATAAAACAAAACAAATGCCACGCAGGGCTATCATAAAAACCTAAGTATCAGCCTCTTTAGAAGAAGCCGATCTCTCCTCGTCTCCCTGAGTCTTCGAAGCTCCAGTTGAGCCTGAAGGAGACGTAGCAGTAGTATCCGAGGCCCTTCGGAGAGGGGAAGCCTCGGGATCAAGAATCCTCCTATCCCCCGTACTCTCATCCTCACCTTCCTCCTCCTCGACAGGGGAAACAGGAGGAGGGTGTGGACTGGGGAAGTTTGAAGGAAAAAACAATCCAGGGTGCTTTTTTAGCACCGCCTCCAACGCCTCATTCCAGCCGTCAGTATACTGGACTGGGTAAAGAACCTCATCATGCCTCTCCATCAAGGCCTGAAAATCCTGAGAATCCATATACTCATCGATGAGGTCCTCCTTCTTGGCCCTTAAGTCCACCAGCTCGGCCCGGGCAGCTTCCAGCTCCTCTGATTTTCCCTTTAACTTCTCCTCGACCTCTCCACATCGGATCTTCTCTTTTTGAAATTTAGTCTCAAAAGACTTAGCCATGTTTTTACAGGCCTTGGCCTGGTGGGTCATGCTCCGAAAATGGACGTTTGCCTGCAAAGATGTTAGTTCAATAAAAAAACTACAATATCAAAATAGCGTTAAGAAAAGAAAAGAGTGGTAAAGGATAACATAAAGATGCCAATGCCTGGGCTCCTAAGTGCTCAGCCTCATCCATGTTTCCTCCCGATATGAAGTCCTTGTAGTCACAAGGGGTGATAGAGTTTAGAGACCAATCCATGGAATGCTTTGTGGATCCTACCCCAGAATCCTGGTTTCTGAAGCCCCACGGAGCCCTATACACCGTAGACTAGACATTCACTTTTACAGGCTCGTCTTCTTCATCTACAGTGTCCAAGTCCTGTTTCTGCACTTTGTGTGGGCGCAGAAAAGAAAGTTCAGTAGATTTGCCCCTTGTGTCAAGGGCCCTCTTTGCCCTCCTCATATGTGCAGTTTCATCCTCACCAGGATCTGTAGCTTGCATTATTTTCATGGTAGCTGCATAAACATGAAATAAAACGTTGGTATAAGATTATCTAGAAACAAAATAAATTCACAAGGGAATGGGATATTACCCAAGTCGGAAACAACAGAAAGGCCCACGACCCTTAGAGATTCCTCGTTAATGAGATCCAAACACAAAGTTTCCCCATTATCCTTGATAAGAGCTTCGTAGGCCGTTTGTTCTTCCGCGTTGAAAACAATTTTGTTAGGGTTGCCATTGGCCACCTTACCAAAAGATCTTCAAAAAAGGGGACCTCAATCGCCCCCTTTCCAAACAAAATACATAAACTCTTCTTTCCATTTAGGGTTGTTGTCAACAACCGAATGGCCATTGAATATGTGTGAAATTTTAGGGCGCTGTCTAACATAGACCCACCCCGGTTGAACGGAAGAGCTACTACAAAACTGAAATATTTTCCTAAACAAAGGCACGAAAAGAGGGAAGTTGTTCTTAAGACATAAAACCATAAAACACAAAATGGATCGCCATGCGTTCGGAGGAAGTTGACATGGGCTAATTTGAACATCAGCCAAAAGTTTGGGAATGAAGTCATGGAAAGGGAACCTAAGCCTATAAGGGCATCTATAAAAATATAAAGCCCAGTGGGCCTCCAATGGCAAGGCCTGTCACCAGGCCCAGCCTTGATAAGCCTATAAGGGGTTTTAATTTCATAAGTTTTATTATAGCCCTTAATTATATCTTCATCATGAAATTTGTTACAACAGTTATAAGCATCTAAATCAGCTAACGATGGATAATCATTTCCACGAAGGTTGATCATTTTAGTTAAACTCATATAGGAGGAACAAATTTCGATATCGTTACCTCTTTTTGAAGCGGAATTCATCTTTTCTAGATGCTGTGCAGCTTTATCTGCCATTGATCTTCAAAGGATGAATACTCTAGCCCAGAAATCTTAATGTAGAAGATGAATATGCAACTGAAACCCAGAAACCGGTAAAGAACTCGCCGGAAATGAAAGGAGTTGCTGGAAAAACCACCGGGAATCGCCTTAACTTAAGAGAAATGTTTAAGAGAAATTTTAGAGGAAACTAGAGTGTATTAGAGTGAAATGAGAAATGAATCTCACTCTACTCTTTTATAGAAATTTTGTAACTAGATAGTAGCCGGTTAAAATTCCAAGTAACAGGTGATAGCCGGTTTAGGCCCATTGAAAGGCGCATAGGCCCAAAGAAAAGAAGAACCTAGAAGATTCTAGAAGATCTAGAAGGTCCCAAAGTAAGTGTTAATCAAAATAATATATGGATTAATTAATCCGAAAATGCAATTGAAAGGAAACGGGTTAAGGCCCAATAGGCCAAGCAGGCCCAGTAAGACGGCCAAAGTTCTAATCGATTCTTCAACTAGAGACTATTGGTCAAAGACCTAACCCAAAATCTATAATTTAAGGCCCAAAAAGGTTTGTAGGCCCAAATTGTAAGCCCATAAAAGTCTCGTTAGAAGATAAACGAAAGTGGCTGTCAAAATTGAGTTTATTCGACCAGGATCCTGATCGAAATGTCCACCAGGAATCCATGGCGAAATACGTTCGAGTAGGCTGTCAAAATTGAGTTTATTCGACCAGAATCCTGATCGAAATGTCGACCAGGAATCCATGTCGAAATACCTTCGAGCAGGCTGTCAAAATTGAGTTTATTCGACTAGGATCCTGATTGAAATGTCGACCAGGAATCCATGTCGAAATACCTTCGATCAGGCTGTCAAAATTGAGTTTATTCGACCAGGATCCTGATCGAAATGTCGACCAGAAATCCATGTCGAAATACCTTCGAGCAGGCTGTCAAAATTGAGTTTATTCGACCAGGATCCTGATCGAAATGTCGACCAGGAATCCTCGTCGAAATGTTGTCGACCAGACTGTTGAAATTGATTTATGTCGACTAGGATCCTAATCGAAATGTCGACCAGGAATCCTCGTCGAAATGTTGTCGACCAGACTGTCAAAATTGATTTAAGTCGACCAGGATCCTGATCGAAATGTCGACCAGGAATCCTCGTCGAAGTGTTGTCGATCACGCTGCATAATTGAGGTTAAGTCGACCAGGATCTTGATCGAAATGTCGATCAGGAATCCTGGTCGAATCGCCATCGACCAGAGTGTCAAAAGTGAGTTAAGTCGACCAGGATCCTGGTCGAAAATTCGATCAGGAATCCTGGTCGAAATTGTTCAATAAAATTTTGTTGATTTTCATAGACAACAGCATTTCTTGGAGAAATTATAGAGGTTGTTCACAAATGTTGTATGCTTTTGAATAATAAATTCAAAAAATAATAAAAAATACCCGTGAGTATAAGAAAAATGCAAGGATATTATTCATAATTTTCTTGTAAATATAATTGGTTAGCCTCGAATAAGGCGAATCGTCGTAAACGTGTAGGTCACTCCACACTTTACATTCAAGACGACACCCGTGAAACAATGGTGTAAATAAACCTTTTAACTTCAATGAAAACCTGATCAGTTTTCTTAGAAGTTGGGGGGCAAATGATATGGGTTGAAAGTGAGCCCTAAAGACACAATTAATGATATATTAAATGAACCTAAGATGGTCCAAGGTCAAATCCCAATTACGAGGCCCAAAATCCTAATTATGATAATAATTTCATAATTAAATAAATCAGCCAAGATAGGACTCCGTTATTGAGTCCAATGGAAACCCGAATTCTTTAAGGAGTAATCCCCAAGTCATATTAGTCCAATACGGATCAGCCTTCCTCTAGGAAGGATCCAGAAGTCTACCTAAAACAGGTATCTTGCCCAGCAAGATACCAAACCCTAATTCCAAGGCACCTAATTATACCTGTATAAGGATCTGATTCCACACAACAAGAACTACGTTTTATTGGCTTGATTCTTGATATTTGCAAGATACGTAAACATCTTGTGAGGACCCGAGTTAAATCATGAAACACTTGATCAGCCATTAAAGCTCGAAGCTCTCCTAACGCTAGCATTCAATACGCAATAAATACACCCTAGTTTTTATTCCACATCAAATTAGATGGTTCTGATTGATGTAAATACAGGAGAATCCATATCTATACTATACTATAATAAACAAACTAGGGAATAATTAGTAGTTTGGTTCAACCAAAGAATAGTGACCGCTAGATATTTAATAAATAGATACTAACCGTTAGATCTAATAATAAGGAATATTCTATATTTGCATACCTCTTATAAAGATCCAAGGTTCGAATCCCGTCAACAACAAATTTACATTAAGATTTTATATTATTAGTTTTAAACAATACATGTCATCTATTAAATAACTATTATTAGTACTAATAATTTTATTAATTAATATTACAAAGTTAAATTATATCCATAATAATTTATTATACTTTATTTTGTTTAATCATAAAATTTTTAAAATAATTAAAAGTAACCCGTGATTTAATTAATTGAATTGATAAACTTAACATTTAGGAAATTTTGTGAGAATTAATTTGGAATATCTAAGCATTTTTCGTGATGAATTGTCTCTTGGGATAGGGATTGCCGGATTGGCACCAGGTGTTGCGAAAGACAGAGTTTGTTTCGAACTCCATCAAATATCTCTCTCTGTATCGGTGTTGGAGGAATTGACTTGTAAGAACCTGGACAATCAAAAAATAAGTGATTTATTTACGTGAGATTGATCCTAACAAGTTTTATTGTGCCTTGTTGCAAAGTTGAACAATTTATTTTGTAACAATCATTTCTTGAATTTGCAAGTGAGGTAATTGTTACTCCCTCTGTCCCCGTTGTTTACATTGGAGAGGAACACGGAAATCAAGATAAGATATAAAAAATTAGTAAAGTTAGATGAAAAGTGGTTAAAGTGGTGGGACCTATCAATATTTAATAATAGATTTGAGATAGTGGAGAAAAGTAGTGGGTGTAATAGTATTTTTTATTATTAAATATGAGATAGTGGGGGAAAGTAGTGGATGTAATAGTAGGGAAAATTTACTATTTTGGTAAAGTAAAAAATGAGAGGGACATCCCAAAATAGTAACTGTAAAGAAATGAGAGGGACGGAGGGAATATTACATTGTGTTTGGGCACGAAAACCAAGGATAGTGGGTATAATATTGTTAAAATAAATGAAATAGTAGGTGTAATAGTAATTTTATTGTTAAAATAAGTAAAGTAGGGGATATAATAGTATAAAGTGTTGAAAAAGTGGAGTGAAGTAGTGGATGTAATAATGTATTTTATTATTAAAAGTTACTATTTTTTGTAATGTAAAGAATTGGTGGGATATCCCAAAAAGGAAAGTGTAAAGAAATGAGAGGTACAGAGGGAGTACTTGTTAGCACGGACGAACTATTATTAGGAATAAGGGTGATTGTTTTCTTTATATATAATAAATAAAAATAATCATTTTCAAAAAATTGATTAATTTTAGTCAATGAATACACAATTATTAACGGAGTATCCACTTTTATATGAGATATCCAACTGTCAGTATCTGGTATCCAAAATATTGGATACCCAACTACAAATGAAATATCTTATACAAATTAGATATCCAATTACTAGTAAAATATTCAAAAGGTTAAAATTGATCAATTTTTTCAGAAGAGTTATTTTTATTAATTTTATCAAAAAAATGATTATTTTTGTAATTTTTCTAGAATTAATGAGATGGTCTAAAATCCGGGTGAAATTAAATTTAAAAGTTTACAAAATATAATCTTGAAAGTAATAAGGAAATACTTGTAACATGAAAAACTTTATCTTTGGGATAGTTATCTTTGAATTTGGATGGTGATGTTGAAAGGAGGTCTCATGGACCTACAGATTATGGTTTAATATGTGACCATTTATGGGAGTATTTTTCCCAAAAACTTGAGCCATCTTATGGTAATTTTGTAGGTGATGAACAGCCAACTACTCTCTACAAATCCAAGTATATTCAGCCAATCCATGTGCTGAATTTATCAATTCAACATTCTAATTTTATCTTTAGTAAATGATAAAATGGTGGTAGAATTTTATCCATTTTTACATTTTTTTAAGGTCGGAATTTGAAATCTACAATATATTAACTCTTTTACGCTTCAAAAGGGTGTCTAAAGATCATTTTTTTTGAACTATTTTTTTCCAAAAAAGTAGTCCTTAGCCTTCTTTTTAAAATGTAAAAATAATGTATGATCAATATGTTGTAAATTTAAAATTCTAACCATTAAAATGCAAAATCAGGTAAAATTCAATTACAAATCTATAATTTACTCTTTTATTTTTGAATAAGCCTACTACTAAATGACAACTCCTTCCGGTCAAATAGACCAATTTTTGCTATGTATTTTTTTTTCTTACACAAGCTACTGTATATTAGGGAGAGCACGGATCGGATCGAATTGGTTTTATGGTGAAATCGAAATCGAAACCGAAACTCTTTGGGTTTTTAAATCTAAAACCGAAACCGCAATTGAAATTGGCGGTTCGGTTTCGAATTCAAAATTGTCGGATCGATTGCAATCGGTTTGGTTTCAATTTTAAAACCGTCTCAAATAAAAATGATAAAACTCACATCTCTTATTTAAAATCCCCAAAAAAAGAAGCTAGCTCAAGTTTGTGAAATGGTACAGAGGAGGATATTGCAAAGGATTTAGATTAGCACAACTGTACAAGAACATGTCTGCATAGCACCAGTTATCAATTGATTAGCAAACTGAAGTAATTGCATTAAAAACACAGAGAACACAAAATTCACAGAAGTCTGGAAAGACCCCTGGACAGCGGCGGAGCCAGCAATACACACGAGGGGAGGCCAAATTATACTATAAAATTTGTTACCCCAAATTCCATTAACTAAGCACTGAACTAAGCCATAGTATCATCAGTTTGATACTAAGCACCTATGGAAATATGATGTTGTTAGGTTTTGAACCTAGGCTTTTTCTCTCATAAACAACTTCAACACCACTAGGCCAACTACTAATAGATGATATATATCAATAGAACATATACTTAAACTCAAATTTCAGGGGGCACAGGCCTACCCTGGCCTCTACTTGGCTCCGCCCCTACCCCTGGACTTAAAATTCACACAAAAGCCCAACCACCCATTTTTAATTTTTAGCAATTATATTTCAAAAAATATGTGTATTTATTAATTATAAATATATATATATAATTTATTTATTAATTTTAATCAGACCGATTTCGGTTTTTTTCGGATTGGTTCCAACAAGAAACTGAAACTGCATAATCAGTTTCGATTTTTAATTTTTCGGTTTCGATTTTGACTCAATTTTATACGATTCGATTTTTAGCGTTTTCAATTTCGCTTTCGGGTGTTTCGATTTTTTCTCAGCCCTACTGAACATGATCTTGTATCGGAGTATATTCTACGGTATTATAAAATATTACAAAAACTGTCACCCTGAGCATGGACAATTGTTGAATGGATACATGTCTTTTTCAACTGAAAATTCTTCAACTGATTCGCTGACCGGAAATAACATTATTCTAATATAAATAGATAATGTACTTAATAATTACTTAAACCAATGAATATCAAGTTTATTATTTTAGGTAATAATGCATAAAATAATACATAAATAAAGATCCCACTTGTTAAATTATTTATATTAAGTTAATGGATGGGATTAGAGTCCAGTCCACTAAAGATGTTTTAGACCACGAATACCTTTTTCCTTCTGCATAATTGAAGCATTCTCACTGTTCGTTTTGAGTGTCGTTTGTTTTCTGGTTTTGCGGTTGCAGTGCGGGTCTTTACGTGGGATTAGAGCGCTTCAAGCTAGGAGTATCATAATCCCTCGCAGATAGGTAGGTCCCATGTGGAGAACGTCATGGGCCGCAGGTATGTCATTGTCCATTTCCGTATCATTTCCGCTGTATTTACCACATTCTATGTATGTTGTGCACTCAGCCGAGGGTCTTCACGGAAACAGCCTCCCCGCTCAAAAAGTGGGGATATACTGGGTATGTTTGGTTTGGTTTGATTTTACTCTTACTACGCAAGTGTTTAATTGCTCTACGGCTTCTCTGCTCTACTGTTTCTCATTTCAATACAAATTTTTAATTATCTAAATTATGTGAATTCTTGTTTGAGTCGATATGGGCTTGTCGATGAAAAATGTTACTGGGTAAAAAGGACCACACTTTCTCACATAACAATATATCGGGCCTTTGATCATAAATAGCGGGTATTTAGGGTAATTTCTTCATTGGAGAATATATTTAATTTATTTTAAAATGTATTTTTAAAATTTTCAAAACTACAAGTACGTAATTTTTAATTTTTAATAAAAATTGAATAAATTTAACCATCGAAAAGTCCGATAAACAGGGGACAATCAAGCTATTTCTCATGTCAGGAAATCGGAATTCATCAAAAACAGGACAAATGTGCGAGTGGATTTAGCTTAACATTTGCAGCGCTATTTCATGTTTGAAATTACTCTCCAAAGTCATCAAGCTGTGGGAAAATCATAGAAGAAAAGAACAATTTATACATTTCATTGGACCCACAATATAAAGAAGAGACTAACATATAAAATAATGTCATGATGATCCATTAACTTAATTAATTTTTTCCAAACGCGATTGGATAGCTCAAGTGATAAAAGTGTATCCTCTATCATCCCAAATTGTGGGTTTGTCTCTCGCTTATCCCGGGAATTATCTTAGAACATATATGCTTAAATAGTCAAAAAAAAATTAATTTTGCCCGAAACAAATGCCTAAATCGAAAGAAAACACATCTACACAATATTAAAAACAAAAAGTAGATTAAAAAATATTAAGAAACCAAAAAATAATTCTTATTTTCTGATTTCACCAAAGAGTAGAATTGTCCGTTAAACTTAAAAGTTCTTCCAAATAATCTGCACCCAAGTCCTCCAACACAACAACATTCTCGGTTTTCCGTACTTGTTTGTGTTGTTTGCTTATGCTTTTACTTTTCTTATTCACACTTGTTCTTCTCATTGAATGTCGTTTCTTCAATGCAACCACAGGTGAACACCCTGCCTCACAACTATGTTTCATCTCACGTAACGATTCTTCAACTCTTTCTACTGGAAAATTAAGAATAGCAGACGAACCTCGCATCGAAAATGCGGCTTGATCATAAGCTAAAGCAGCTTGTTCTGCACTATCAAATGTACCAAGCCATACCCTTACTCCATTTCGTGTCGAGTCTCGTATTTCTGCTGCAAATTTTCCCCAGGGGCGTCTTCGTACGCCCCTGAATGGTTTTTGTTCCTTAGCTAGAATCTCGCTATTTTCTTGCACTTTCGAGTTCACCTCATCATCCTTCGTTTCTTCGGACGAGCTGTTTTCGGATATTTCTTGAGGTGCCTGTGACAGAATTCCGAAAAGTAGCATTTCTTCGGAGTCGTTTAAATTGAAAGGGAGGGAATTGTCGAACTGCATGTCATCCCAGGAGAAAGAATTGGACCCGAATGAAGATTGCGGTGAGAATTCGGAATCCAGGTGCTGGAAAAGAGATAAATCCATCTCCATTTTGATCAAAATTTTGTTGTGCACAAGTATTTTTAAATTTTAAGTATGTAACTGACTTATCTGATTTTGTGCTGGTGGCTTGGCTCCTTAAATACTGGAAGAAATGGAGATTTGAATTGAAATAATAGAGCAAAGAAAGTGAGTCAAAAGGAAAGGAACAAGAAGGGCAAATTAGTAAAAGGACAGAAAAAATGACCAAAGAGGATGCATATAAATATAATATAATATATTCATAGTAAGTGTAGTAATTGGTGAGTACATTAATTTGATTAAAATAATAATAAAATAGTAATAAGGGTATAAGGGTATATACAACTCCACTTGTAAATCTCACACATGGGTCAAAGAAAGGAGGGGCGGCCAGGTCAGAGAAGAAGTTGGAATGATATCAGCATTTCATCTGAATCTTGTGAATTTATAAATAAATATTTAGATCTCGTTTTCGTGGAGACTAGGATTCTTTGTATTTTGCAGGGGCAGAGTTTGAATCACATGACATGAGAGCTCTGTAATTTTGCACCTAATAATTTAAATAATTTAAGACTAGTTTTATTTGTAGCATTTTATTGACCGTTTGTGATGTATGATGTTACGATCATTAAAGCGAGGAGGAATCACAGAAAGTTCCTAGTTTAACAAACTTGCGTTTTCATTATCTTTTTTAGTAATTTTAGAGGTATAAAATTTTATATCAAAAATAATTATGAAATGATGTGTTAGGGAAGATGTGTTAGAAAAAAATGTTTTTATTGATTGATATTGGTATACATGCAATGGGTTCATTGTATTTATTTGAACATGTGTCATTTTGTAAAAGTATTTGTATCCAATTTGGTATTTTTAGTATTTTTCTATTTTTTTTTCTATTTACCTATATTTTTTTGAGAAATGCTAAAGTACCCAAAATTGTTCCCGAAACAGTTCTCAAATGCTGAATTATCAAAGTATAATTGATTATTCTCTCATAATTGAGATGGATCCCTGGTATATGCATATGAATACCACGAATAAAAGCATGTCATGTGTCATTTGAGAATATTTTCAAAATCTATTTCGAGATATGTTCAAATGCTATTATGCTAGTGCCCCAACTTGATATCCAAAATAAATCCCAAATGTCGAGTATATTATTATAATTGGTTATAATAAAATGGACCCATTTACATTTATACAAACCTCCCCAATTAAAATTTTACAATCTATCACATCAACTATACCATATCATTTGGGAACAAATTTGTATATCAATTTAAAATAACTAGCATTACTCATGTTTTTTTACCTCGTTCGTATTGATGGACCAAGATCATGATTTTGTAGTCGTTGCATAAAAATTAAAGCTTAAAATAAACTTTTGGTTATCCTTCGAGAGCTCAACTTTTTGTTTTCTTCTACAGCTCTCTTCGTCTGTCGACTCCTCTAAACAAGATATATTACAAATAATTTATTATATTACTTTTTGTCTAGCGTGGTGCTCTGCTCGTTCTCTTTTCACCCATCCCGATCGTTAAACAGTATCGTTAATTTTCTTGTACGTAACGTAACTGTCTCTCCTTATCAAATATATTTATTATTGTATATAGTTGTTGGAAAATAAAGTAAAAAATATGTGGAAAAATATGAATTCACAATTTTAGTATAAAGTTTGCAATAGAAGAAAAGGAAATGAAGAGAGAGAGAAATCAAATTAATTTCACTTTGCAGAAGAATTGTATTGCATCAATATTTAAAGTTAGAGTCCTGGACTTAAAATTATTGTTTATAATTTAAAGTTACTTAAAGTAATTATTATTTTTAACTTAAAGTATTTTAAAGTGATAATTGAAAATTAAAAATTGAAAATTTTAAGTTAATACTTGTTTAGGTAATTTTATATTACTAGCTTATAACCCGTGCGATGCACGGATTTTTTTTGATATGTAACAAATTTTATTTTATATTTCAATTACATTTTTATATAATCATTATTTACAATATTTCATTTTAATTTTAATATTAAAAATTTAATATAAATTTAATTAATGATATGCATGGTTTAAAACTTATATCATAAAATTTTAAAACAAATATATCGTTGATAGAATTCGAATCTTGAAATTTTAATAAATTAATTTAATTATATAATATATTTAATCATTAGATCTAATAACTCTGATTTTTTACTAAAAATTTAATGGTCATTATTCGTATTATACGAATTTTTATTATATTTTGTTAGTGATTAGAAGATATGATGTGATATTTTTTGTTATATATTAATTATTGCTAGATATGATATGATTGATGTTTTTAGGTGTTCATAAAAGGTAATATCTTCAACTAAAATTAAATGTGAAAAAGGCAATCGACTAATTAGCATTAATTATATTATGTTATTATTAATTTTAGGCTTTTTAATTGTATAGATATCGTATATATTTTCTTTATAATAATGGTTAAATAAGTAAATTCACGAAATATTAAAAAACATATACCAAAAAATAGCTACCAAAATTTTTAATGTTTCGGCTATTATATAATTAATTAATTTTAATTTAATATAATTTAATATACTCATATTTACGGATTATACTAATGTTTTCTTATTATAAACAAAGTATACGGATTTTTAATATAATTTATTAATAATTGAAAAATATGATGTGATATTTTCGGGTATATATTATTGATTGTAAGATTAGTTTTAAATTAAAAAGGTAACGTATTTTAATTCGAAATTGAAAACTATTATGTGATATTTTCGGGTATATATTATTGATTGTAAGATTAGTTTTAACTTAAAAAGGTAACGTGTTTTAATTCGAAAGGAAATATTAATGATTGGAATATATGATACGATTGATATTTTTAGTTGTTTATAAAAGGTAATATCTTCAATTAAAAGTAAATGTGAAAAAAGGCAATCGACTACTTATCATTAATTATATTATGTTATTATTTATTTTATGATTTTTAATACTATTATATATTTATTTATAATAGGATTTTAATGTTTCGGCTTTTATATAATAGTATAGATATGTAACTTATGAGTTATTAAAAATGTAAAAATAAAAATAAATTTGATAAATAATACTTATGAATAAAATTTTGTTAGGATATTCGTCAAATATTTTAAGATTTTCCCTTTTTGTAAAAGGATTTTAAATGGAATTCTCTCATATTTCATTTGTTTAATTTAAACATATATTCATCTATATAATATTTATAATATTACATATTTCATTATGTTATTTAATAATTTTTAAAATTAATTACATAGGATGCTTTCCATTCGTTCAAGTAATAAAAACACACAACACTTAGGATCTGTTTGACAAATCTTATTTATCAAAAATAAGTAACTTATTTCGGAAAAAAATACATTAAACTGTACTTTTTCAGAAATAAGTTACTTATTTTCTGCATATAAAGAATACTAAACCCTTCCTAAATATTTAATCCTAAAAATTAGTGTGTAAATGTGAAATTTTTCCTCGAAATAAGTCCTTATTTTGAAAAAATTAGAAGAGCCAAACAGACTCTTAATGAAATCGTATGGTTCCATTTTCGTACTTAAAATGTATTAAAAATACCAAAATTTTCGTATTACATTTACTAGTTTATAACCCGCGCGATGTACGGAAGATTTTAAATATTTTTATCTTAGTATTTAATATTTTTATTTTATTATTCATAATTTTAATATTTGCTTTGTCATTAGTAAGAAAATAAATTATAGAAGATAATAAAATATAATAATACGTATTTGATAGTATTCTAAATGATAGTTTTTTGCTTGTATATTAAAAATAGATAAATAACTTTTTAAATTTAATATGTTATTAATGGGAATTGAATCTTGATATTCTTAGAGTAGTTTATAAAATAATAACAAAATTTTTAAACTAAAATATGTTGTTGAGGGTAATCGAATCTTGAATTTCTAGGAGGTTTATAATATGATAAAAAGGTTTAATAATAATATGTTGTCGACGGAATTCGAACCTTGAACCTATAAGAGTATTCTATATACTAGCCTATAACCCGTGCGATGCACGGTTGTTTGTAATATTTTTAATTATATTTTATTTTTAAAGTTTTAAGTTGTATATATATTTTTATTATTAAAATATTTTTCTTAACATTATAATTCCATGTATATAAATATATTAAAATTATTTTTTTTGAATTATTACTTTAAAATACATACGTATAGATATTAATATTACAAAAAAAATTATTTTTAACTTTTATTTAATATAAAAAGTGAAATTTATCTAATCATGTAGATCTTCTTTCGATTTTTATACAAAATTTTCTATATTGTAAGTATTTTTCCAGATTTTATGTAATTTTTTACTATATAGCTTATTACTCGTGTGATGCACGGATGTTTTTTTAATATTTTTTGTTTTATTATCCTTATTTTCACATAATAGCTTATAACTCGTGCAACCCACGGCTCCTTTTCTAATTTCTATATATACATTAATTTTTTTAATATTTATTTGTTATTAGTTTACATATCAAATTATTAATAAAAAATTGATATATAAATGATTTTGCATGTTCAATATTTTACTATGTGTTTTATCATGAATTCTAAAACTTTATTTGAACGATTTTACAACACATGTGAAATTAACAAAATAATCTTTAATTTAGTGAAGATTTAACAATTATTTTCAAATTAAAATGATCAAGAAACAAAAAAGTGAAAGAATTGATGCTTTCTTACGTTGAAAATTCTATTCGATTTCTGACTTAGAGCCTGTTTGTTTACTACTTAAAAGCCGGGCTTAAAGCCATTTTTTACTTTAAGTTAAAAAATGGATGTTTGTGTAATAAGTTAGAATTGACTTAAAGTTAAAAAACATCTTAAAATCAAAAGTTAGTAACATGCAGGTACTTTTTTGAATTACTTATTTTGTTTCGAGGATTTTATTTAATAAAATTAATATCATCATTCAAATAGATAATTTATCAAATTTATTTTTATTTTTACATTTTTAATAATTCATAAGTAACTCATAATATAAAATTAAACAAACAGATAAGGACTTAAAATTTTCACTTATCACTTTAAGCAACTTTGAGTCATAAGTAATAATTTTAAATTTAGCCAAACGGACTCTTATACTTTGTTTTGATTATCAAAATAACTTTCTTATTATTTGAAGATAGTTGTACTAAGAACCAAATACGGTTTTAATAATAAGTGTACAAAATCCCTCTTACACTGTGTAAGAGGGATTTTGTCCAAAATTTTGCTACTCGTAGTTTGGTACTCAATACGTCAAATTAAATAAGAACTGTTGAATCTTAAAATAAATATATGAAAAACGTTGGATATAGCATAAAAAATATTAAATATCATAACATGTAAACTAAAAAGTGTGTGTATATATATATATATATATATATATATATATATATATATTAAAATATGAAAAAGGGTATGTCAATGATTTAATCATATGTAATTAGGTTTTTTACATTGAAAAGGATTAACGACGTACGTCTTTTACACTAAATAGGATTATTGTAAAAATTCGTAATTATATTTTTTACAGAGATTTTAAGTGTTTCCATTTGGATAATAATTGTTAAATCTTCACTAAATTAAAGATAATTTTATGAAATTTGTGTGGACCGTAAAATCATCCAAATCTAATTTCTAGATCTCGAGATAGAGTTCAAATAGTAAATATGATTTTTTTTAATATTAATAAAAAAATACAATTCAATACTAATACAACCTTTTTTGTGCTAAAAATATAAACTTTTTAATTATATCCTTTTCAGATTATAATATTTTTCTAAAAATTCAATTCTAATGCAATATTTTTTAATTATATCCATTTTAGATTATAATTTTCTTTTTAATATGATATAATCTTGATCGTCTATTTTTAAAAATATTAGATTTGACGGTTAAGATTATTTTGGGGGGTACAGTGACCAAAATTATGCAAAGCACAGTTACTTTTATTTTTAAAAATTTATTTCTAATATAGTATAATATTATAAATTTTAATTTTAATAAGGTTTTGGAAGGAGTAACCATTTTTGTATTAAGTATAAATTAATATGTTGTTGACGAAAATCGAACCTTTAAACTCTCTATTTAACAACTTTTAGTATTGTTGTATGTAACAGTTATCATTTATTTGAGTTGAAGATGTATCGGTTGAGAATAAAAGTGAAAACAAAAAAATGAGGGGATAACAAAAAATAACAAACTACAAAATATAACCCTTTTACTTATTATAGTATATATAGATAGATAGTATAGATATAGAAACTAGCCTGGGGCATTGTCTTAGCCTCCACATTGTGGACCATTTGGCTAGTAAGAAACCAACGAGTTTTTGAAGGAAAAAAAGTAGACAGGAGAAGTCTGGAAACTCTAATTATCTCAAGAACTCTTAGTTGGTGCGAAGCTATTAACATCATTGAACCAAACAATGAGGCTATATGGTGGGTTAACCCGGTTGGATTAGTGCTAGCTAGTAGTAAAATAGCAAGAAATATGCTAAGCACAAGTCAAGCGAAACTGTTTGGATTTGTAGATGGCTCTTGAACTGGTAATAGCTCTCTTCTCCCAAAGGCAGGCATTGGAGGCTTCGTAGTAGACGACCAAAGGAATTTAGTATTTATTTTCTCTGGTCCAATCCAAGCTAATTCAGCAATGGAGTGTGAGTATGAAGCATTGGTATTTCTTCTGACACATCTCTGCAACAGTCAGTGGTTAAAGTCAAGCTTAGTAATTTTTTCAGACAATCAGTATTTAGTGGATTTGGTCTCGAGTAGTAGCTTCTCAAAACGCACATCGTGGCCTTTGGACGACAAGTTCTTCAATTTGGAAGCCAACTGCAGGTTTGTGCTAAAAAAGGTGCCCAGAAATCTGAATGGGGGAGCTGATTATTTAGCATCTCAAGGTGCTTCAAGAAACAGAATGATTTCTTCCTGGTGCTAGTGGTGATTTTCATTCTTTTATGCAGTCAAGGCTTAGCAATCCATGGGGCAAATACTTGGGATCAAAGCAGTCTGCTTTAATAAGCCTGGGGAAGGAAGGTGATTGATGTTGTAACCATAAAATTTTTAGTACTTCTCTTCAGTCTTTACCAGCAATTGTTACCAACGATGTAATTGGGTTTAAGCCTAATATATTTGCTTTTCAAAAAAAAAAAAAGTATATAGATAGTATAGATAATAGAATATATATGCATGAATATAATTGAAAGTTTTTTGGCAGTTCGTTTTTATTTTTCTGTTCACATATTGGACATAAAGTTATGTGTAAAAATCTTTTGATAGTTTTTTCGCAAAACAAATCAGTAATGATCAAATAAGAATTGATAACACGATTATCAATTACTTAGAAAGATCAGTTCTACCAAACATGTTTAAAACATAGTCCTTTAAAGGAATATAACAATTATATATAAAAATATTCTATTTAATGGGCATTTCCTAATAGATTTAGAACTCGTTGTATAAAAGCTAAGTTTATATAATATATTATCGTTGGTGAGAGTCGAACCTTTGATATATGATAGTATTTTTTTATTATTTCTCTTACTCTTATTATATACTAACTTATGATCCGTGCAATTTTTTTTAATATTTAGAATTATATAAATTATATTATTAAATATTCTTAATATTTATATTTACTAAAATTTATTTATATTGAATTTATAAGGATATAAGGATATATATAAATTATATAAGGATATAATTTCGACCTGTACAAAATTTCGACAACAACTTTATATATTGTTTGATAGATCAATGAAACCCTCATTTATAATCATTTTTATCATATCTTCGATTTTAAAAATTTGACTTTACTTTTAAATTATAGTAGTCTCCAAATATTCACAATCTTAACAACTTCATGATCATCGTATAAAGGAATATAAGTATTTGAAAATACAAACACATATATTTTATATTTTTCTATTTATCCAAGATTTTTACTTGCACGTGTAAAACCCTAACCCTGTTGAATGAGATAATCGGAAAGCAAGCAAAACAGTCTCAATGTATGTACTTGGTACAGGAGAGTCCGAACCTCTTTTTTTACCGAAAGTAGGAGAATCGAACCTTTATCTATGGTGGTAATAAGATTTGATTTACATTTATTATATATTATACTATAATGAATATTAGATTATAATATATTATTGATTTTTAATGGTACGTTTAGAACTTAACTATAAATAAAATATTTATTTTGTTAATTAAAATTGAAACCCAAGTTTTTGTTACTATTTTTTGAGTTTATAATAAATATTATACTCAATATCGTAGAATCGAACCTTTGACCTATGGTAGTACTGGTTCATTATTCCTTTTACTCTTATTATATAATAAGATTTAATATAATAGGATGTAAAGGATATAATAATCCTTTTCATATTATAATTTTCTTTTTAAAATTCATTCCAATACAACCTTTTTTAATGATATCCTTTTTAGATTAAAATTTCCTTTATAATATGATATAATCTTGATCGTCTATTTTTAAAAATATTAGATGTGACGGTTGAGTTTATTTTGGTAGTACAGTGATATCCTTTTTAGATTATAATTTCTTTTTTAATATGATATAATCTTGATCGTCTATTTTTATAAATATTAGATTCGACGGTTGAGATTATTTTTGTAGTACAGCGATCAAACCAAAATTATGGATAAGATCCCTCTTACGCTTATTATATATAAGGATATAATTATAAAAAAGAATATTATTTTAACATTACATACAACGGTTCTCATTAATCTCTCTCAAAATCCAACGATTGTTATTAAATATACCAAATATAGTGACCAAACTATTAACCAACCAAATATACCCTATTTCGGTTATAATAATATAATATTCTTGAAAAAAGGTACCACAAAACTACGCCTCCATTCAGCTGGCATCTTAGCACCTAGGAGGAGAACAATGAACAGATCTGCTAGCCATTGAACGCCAACCTCACCAAGACAAAGCCACACCTCGATTGGGATCTGATCCGAACCAACCGCCTTCCCTCTAGCCATCTTTTGAAGGGCACCCTTGACTTCATCCTTGCTGATACGCTCATAGGAACCGAAAGAGAGCACTGACGGAAGAGAGACCTCTTGTTCCGCGCCGGTACCACTCCTCCTAGCTTCATTGAAAAGATTATGAAAATACGAACTCCATCTCTTCTTAATAGCATCTTCATTCACTAACACTCGGCCTGAATCATCTTTAACAAACTTAACGGAGCCCAGGTCTCGCCGCCCTCTCTCCCTAGCTTTAACTAGTTTAAAGATAGCGTTCGCTCCTTTCTTGGTATCTAGGCGCTTGTACAGCCCCTCATATGCTTCACCCTTGGCTTTCGCCACAGCCTTTTTTGCCTCTCGTTTCGCCACCTTGTACTCTTCCATCTTCTTAATCCTCTCCACCCATGTACAAATCGACCAAAGCTCTTTGAAGAGCGCAAGTTTATCCTTTATTTTTTTTTGCACCTCTTCGTTCCACCACCATGACTCCTTATGACCACTGAACTTTCCTGAGGAAAGCCCCACCATCTTCTCGCCCATACACCGAATAGCCTTCGCCATGTTGGTCCACCTAAAGTTAGCATCACCACTACGCGCAAAACAACCTTCATTGAGCAGAGACTCCCTGAATTTGGCCGCCTTCGCGCCTTTCAAATCTTTCTAAAGGATTCTTGGCCTACACTCTCTCGTCCTGCGAACAACTCGACCCGCCATGGATAGATCCATGGCCAACAGACAGTGCTGGGAAGCACACGCCTCACTCCAGAATGCCTTGCAGTCCACGCACGCCCTCACATCATGCCTGCGCATAAGTAGGTAATCGATTTGAGTATTGTGCCCCCCACTACTAAAGGTGATGAGGTGCTCAGCCCTCTTCTGAAAAACAGAATTCACAATTACCAACTCCTGGGCAGTAGCAAACTCCAACAATGCGGACCCACCGGCATTTCTGACCCCGAAGCCGAAGCCCCCATGAGCGTTGATATATCCATCTGCCATCTCACCAATGTGACCATTGAAATCGTCACCCAACCCTAAAAATTGGTCGTCAGGAAAACTTCCAACCAACTCATCTAAACAGCCCCAGAACGCCTCCTTCTCAGGATCGCCCAAACCGATTTGAGGGGCATACGCACACACCACGTTCACCACCTTCTCCCCAACCACAACGCTGACAGACATGATCCTGTCGTTACACCTCTTCACCTCCACGACGTTGTCTTTAAGATCCTTCGCCAAAAGAATACCCACTCCGTTCCTCGAGTTGGCAAGACCTGAGTACCACAATTTATACCTGTTCGCTTCTCTAGACTGAGCCCCCTTCCATCTAATCTCTTGAATACAAGCCACATCCACTCTTCGCTTCTTCAGCACGTCCAATAACTCCAAAAATTTGCCCGTTAGGGTACCTAAATTCAAACTGCCAATACGCAAATTACGAGACATCGACAAAACAAACGAGCAATAACACGCAATACCCACCTAAAAGAAGGTAGAAATATGAGCACAATTAATAGGCAAGACAACAATAATTAATTACGGTATAAATTTAAGAAGACCACAGCAGCATACACGACACACACATAGGACAAATTCAGCAACATAAACACGCAGAAAGAAAATATCTCGGAATTTGAAACAGTATCGAAAAGGGGTTCTGGTGTTTTGAGGGGGAACAGGAGGAGTGAAAAGGAGGGGAACAAGCCAAAACAAAAACTTTGTTTGCTGTAAGAAAAAAGGGGGGAATGACTGATGGGTTTTGATTAGCTGAAAACAGAGGAGAGGTTTGTTTGTTTTGTGGTTTTAATCGAAAAGAGGGCAGGTTAGAGTGAGCAGGTTAGAAGGAGAGAGTGGGAGGCTAATAAGGAGAGTTTAAAAATGTTAAGGAGACGAATAATTACAGGATGAAAATGATACAGAGAAATGATTCAATTAAAGCTCCGGCGATACGCTGGTCAGAGAGTACCGATCTTACAAAAAAGCCGTCAACGGCTAGTTTTTCGTTGTTGAGAGAGAATTTTTAGACATTGGGAATGGCCTAAGTCTCATTTCTATAAGAGAAGGGTGTAATTTTTTTCTCATTTTTATAATAGAAGGGTGTATTAGTGAATTACTAAATAATCTTGAAAACCCATGTTCCCCTATAATATATACTAGCTTATAACTCGTGCGAAGCACGGGTTTATTTTAATATCTAATAAATTTTAATTAATATTATAATTATGTTTTTATATAATCATTATTTTCAATAATGTTTTCTAAATTTTAATTTAATATAAATTTAAATAATTATATGCATGGTTTAAAATTTATATTGTAAAATTCTAAATTAAATATCTCGTTGACCGGTTCGAACCTTAAATGTTTAGTAAGTAATTTAATCATATAATATATCTTATTATTAAATCTGACGATTCTTATTTATTACTAAAATAATGATTTAAATATATGGTGTGATATATTTGGGTGTATATTAATGATTGCAAGATTAGTTATAAATTAAAAAGTAACGTATTTTATTCAGAAAAAAATATTACTAAAATAATGACGGAAAGATATGGTGTGATATTTTGGATATATCTTAATTATTGTAATATTAATTTTAAATTAAAAGATAACGTGTTTTAATTAGAAGTGAAATCTTTGGAGAAGATGGGTAATTGAGTTGTCATAGTAAAGGAAAGAGTCCAAGCGGGTGGAGGAATTTTAATTATAATACAATTACCTTAACATTAGTAATTAACTTTTTGAGATATTATTTTTATTATATAATAATATTATTATTTATTTAATAATTATGATAAACAAACCAAAAACCAAAATAAATGGGATAACCAAACCGAAAACCAAAACTTTCAATGTTTCGGCTTTAATATAATAGTACTAGCTTATAACCCATGCGAAGCACGGGTTTCTTTTCATAGGTTATAAAATTTATTTAACATTATAATTATGTTTTTATATAATCCTTATTTTTAATAATTTTTTTAATTTTAATTTAATATAAATTTATATAATGAAATGCATGGTTTAAATTTTATTTTGTAAAATTCTAAATTAAAAATGTCGTTCACGGGTTCAAACTTTGAATTTTTAGTAAATTAATTTAATCATATAATATATCTTATTATTAGATCTAACGATTGTTATTTATTAATAAAAATAATGATTTGTATATATGGTGAGATATTTTTGGGTGTATATTAGTGATCGCAAGATTAATTTTAAATTAAAAAGTACTCCATGTTTTAATTACAAAAATTACCACTAAAAATAATTACGGAAAGATATGGTGTGATATTTTGGATATATATTAATTATTGTAATATTAGTTTTAAATTAAATGGTAAAGTGTTTTAATTAGAAGTAAAATCTATAGAAAAAATGAATAATTTAGTTGTTGGAGCAGAAAAAAGAGTCCAAGTAGAAGTGGATGAAGGAATTTTAATCAGAATATAATTACGTTAACATTAATAATTATCTTTTTGAGTTGTTTTTGTAATTTAATTATTTATTTTAATAATTAGGATAACCAAACCGAAAACCAAAACTTAGGATAACCAAACCGAAAACCAAAACTTTCAATGTTTCGGCTTTAATATAATAGTACTAGCTTATAACCCGTGCGAAGCACGGGTTTCTTTTGATAAGTTATAAAATTTATTTTACATTATAATTATGTTTTTATATAATCCTTGTTTTTAATAATTTTTTAATTTTAATTTAATATAAATTTATATAATGAAATGCATGGTTTAAATTTTATTTTGTAAAATTCTAAATTAAAAGTGTCGTTGACGGGTTCGAACCTTGAATTTTTAATAAATTAATTTAATCATATAATATATCTTATTATTAGATCTAATGATTGTTATTTATTAATAAAAATAATGATTTGTATATATATTTTTGGGTGTATATTAGTGATCGCAAGATGAATTTTAAATTAAAAAGTACTCCATGTTTTAATTACAAAAATTAATACTAAAAATAATTACGGAAATATATGGTGTGATATTTTGGATATATATTAATTATGGATATATATTAATTATTGTAATATTAATTTTAAATTAAATGGTAAAGTGTTTTAATTAGAAGTAAAATCTTTAGAAAAAATGAATAATTGAGTTGTTGGAGCAGAAAAAAGAGTCCAAGTAGAAGTGGATGAAGTAATTTTAATCAGAATATAATTACATTAACATTAGTAATTAGCTTTTTGAGTTGTTTTTGTAATTTAATTATTTATTTTAGTAATTAGGATAACCAAACCGAAAACCAAAACTTAGGATAACCAAACCGAAAACCAAAACTTAGGATAACCAAACCGAAAACCAAAACTTTCAATATTTCGGCATTAATATAATAGTACTAGCTTATAACCCGTGTGAAGCACGGGTTTTCTTTGATAGGTTTATAAAATTTATTTAACATTATAATTATGTTTTTATATAATCCTTATTTTTAATAATTTTAATAATTTTAATTTAATATAAATTTATATAATGATATGCATGGTTTAAAATTTATTTTGTAAAATTCTAAATTAAAAATGTCGTTGAAGGGTTCGAACTTTGAATATTTAGTAAATTAATTTAATCAATAATATATCTTATTATTAGATCTAACGATTCTTATTTATTACTAAAAATAATGATTTGAATATATGGTGAGATATATTTGGGTGTATATTAGTGATCGCAAGATTAATTTTAAATTAAAAAGTAACGTGTTTAATTAAAAAAATTACTACTAAAATAATTACGAAAAGATATAGTGTGATATTTTGGATATATATTAATTATTGTAATATTAGTTTTAAATTAAATGGTAAAATGTTTTAATTAGAAGTAAAATCTTTAGAAAAAATGGGTAATTGAGTTGTTGCAGCAGAAAAAAGAGTCCAAATAGAAGCTCAATGTGGATGAAGAATTTTAATCGAAACATAATTACGTTAACATTAGTAATAAGCTTTTTGAGTTGTTTTGTAATTTAATTATTTATTGCGAAGCACGGGTTTCTTTTGATAGGTTATAAAATTTATTCAACATTATAATTATGTTTTTATATAATCCTTATTTTTAATAATTTTTTAATTTTAATTTAATATAAATTTATATAATGAAATGCATGGTTTAAATTTTTTTTTAAAATTCTAAATTAAAAATGTCGTTGACGGATTCGAACTTTGAATATTTAGTAAATTAATTTAATCATATAATATATCTTATTATTAGATCTAACGATTGTTATTTATTAATAAAAATAATGATTTGTATATACGGTTAGATATTTTTGGGTGTATATTAGTGATCGAAAGATTAATTTTAAATTAAAAAGTACTCCATGTTTTAATTACAAAAATTACTACTAAAAATAATTACGGAAAGATATGGTGTGATATTTTGGATATATATATTAATTATTGTAATATTAATTTTAAATTAAATGGTAATGTGTTTTAATTAGAAGTAAAATATTTAGAAAAAATGAATAATTGAGTTGTTGGAGCAAAAAAAAGAGTCCAAGTAGAAGTGGATGAAGGAATTTTAATCAGAATATAATTACGTTAACATTAGTAATTAGCTTTTTGAGTTGTTTTTGTAATTTAATTATTTATTTTAATAATTAGGATAACCAAACCGAAAACCAAAATTTAGGATAAACAAACCAAAAACCAAAACTTTCAATGTTTCGGCTTTAATATAATAGTAATAGCTTATAACCCGTGCAATGCACGGGTTTCTTGCATTATGTTATAAAGTTTATTTAATATTTCAATTATGTTTTTATATAATCATTAATTTTAATAATTTTTTTAATTTTAATTTGATATAATTTAATATTCTCATGTTTACGGATTATACTAATGTTTTCTTATTATAAACAACGTATATGATTTTTAATATATTTTTATTATTAATTGAAAAATATGGTGTGATATTTTCGGGTATATATTAATGATTTTAAGATTTGTTGTAAATTAAAAAGGTAACGTGTCTTAATTAGAAAAGAAAATATTACTGATCGAAAGATATGATACGATTGATCTTTTTATGTATTTATAAAAGGTAATATCTTCAACTAAAAGTAAATGTGAAAAAGACAATCGACTAATTACTATTAATTATATTATGTTATTATTTATTTTAGGTGTTATATTTTTCTTGAAAATTATGGTGTGATATTTTTGGGTATATATTAGTGATTGTAAGATTTGTTTTAAATTAAAAAGGTAACGTGTTTTAATTCGAAAGGAAATATTAATGATCGAAAGATATGATACGATTAATGTTTTTAGGTGTTTATAAAAGGTAATATCTTCAACTAAAGTAAATGTGAAAAAGGCAATCGACTAATTACCATTAATTTTATTATGTTATTATTTATTTTAGGTGTTATATTTGATTTATCTTTTTAGGTGTTTATAAAAGGTAATATCTTTAATTAACTAAAAGTAAATGTGAAAAAGACAATCGACTAATTACCATTAATTATATTTTGTTATTATTTATTTTAGGTGTTATATTTTTCTTGAAAATTATGGTGTGATATTTTGGAGTATATAATAATGATTGTAAGACTTGTTTTAAAATAAAAAGGTAACGTGTTTTAATTCGAAAGGAAATATTAATGATCGAAAGATATGATACGATTAATGTTTTTAGTTGTTTATAAAAAGTAATATCTTCAACTAAAAGTAAATGTGAAAAAGGCAATCGACTAATTACCATTAATTTTATTATGTTATTATTTATTTTAGGTGTTATATTTGATTTATCTTTTTAGGTGTTTATAAAAGGTAATATCTTTAATTAACTAAAAGTAAATGTGAAAAAGACAATCGACTAATTACCATTAATTATATTATTTTACTATTTATTTTAAGTGTTATATTTTTCTTGAAAATTATGGTGTGATATTTTCGAGTATATAATAAGGATTGTAAGACTTGTTTTAAATTAAAAAGGTAACGTGTTTTAATTCGAAAGGAAATATTAATGATAGGAAGATATGATACGATTGATGTTTTTAGGTGTTTATAAACGGTAATATCTTCAACTAAAAGTAAATATGAAAAAGTCAATCGACTAATTACCATTACTTATGTATTTTCAACTAAAAGTAAATGTGAAAAAGACTTTAATCGACTAATTATCATTTATTATATTATATTATTATAAGATGGAGATAATATAAAAACATAATACAATCATTATACTTACACTTAAATCGGCTTTAATATATTAATATAGATATGGTGTTGAAAAAGAAAAGAAAAGCGGAAGAAGCTTGTGTATTGAATTGATGGAGCTTGGCTATTGACAGAGAGAACATCAGGTCACACAAATTAGGTTTAAAAGAAAAGAGTTCTGCTTTTACTTTGAAGTTGATTAAAAGTCTTAACGCACTTGATTTATTTTACATTTGAAATTAATTGAAAATTTAATAAATAGGATAACTAATTAATTGAAAATTTAATAAATAGGATAACCAAATCGAAAACCAAAACTTTTAAAACTTTCAATGTTTATGATCATAAGATTAGTTTTAAATCAAAAAGGTAACGTGTTTTAATTAGAAAAAAATATTAATGATTGGAAGATATGGTATGATTGATATTATTAGGTGTTTATAAAAAAGGCAATCGGTTAATTATCATTAATTATATTATGTTATTATTTATTTTAATAAATAGAATAACAAAACCGAAAACCAAAAGTTTTAAGTTTAGCTGTATTAGTAACGGTGTAAATATAAAATACTATTGTGTCTTTAGGACTATAGCCAATAATGGATTAAAATTGATTTATTTTATATTTAAAATTAATTAAAAATTAAAATAACCAAACCGAAAATCAAAATAAATAGGATAACCAAACCAAAAATCAAAACTTTCAATGTTTCGACTTTAATATAATAGTATAGATAGATAGACATGTACAAAATTATGGGATGATGGGATCTAATGTGAATCACCTAACAATTTACAAGTCACGTGTTATAACAACTTATATTTATCTCCTTACGTTTTTTTTTCTCCCCATTGATAAATTTGAGTAACACACACAAGAAAGAAGTAGGTAGTTGTCAATTGAATCCGAAGTTGATGGTCTAAAGAAGTCCAGGTGCAGATCCCACGAGCTACATATTGAAAGTCTGATGGGGTTTGAACATCTTTCAAGACTATTCTTAGACTGTGACTTTGTAATTTACTCCCTTGTCTCTATCCTTTTTTACGCATTTCAATGAATTTGATTAAGATACTTATAAATAATATTTTTATATTTTATATTAAAATACAAGATTTATAATTTTATGAAAATAAAAAGATTAAGAAAATATTATTAACAAATATATCAACCGTACGCATACAAATACATGAAAAAGTCAAACTAATGTCACCACCAGGGCAATACAGTTTATCTCACCCGTGAAATTTCCAGGAACGTCAGTTTTTAACTTTGCACGATTTATCATCCTTCGTCATCTATTCTGCGTATACGATGAATTAACACCAACGACATGTACACTTAATTGATACTCCTGTACTAGCCATATAACGGTTGCTTGTAAACGGTTTAATTTTATTTCGTTAAAATTTTAAGTTGTATATATGTTTTTATTATTAATTTTTTTTGAATTTTAAAAATTTCATGAATATAAATATTATTCTAATTATGTATTTTAGTTATTACTTTCAAATCCATATGTATATATAAAAATATTACATAAAAGTAGTTTTTTTAACTTTTATTTAGTAGAAAGAGTGAAATTTATCTAATCATATTCATGTAGACCTTTTTTCGATTTTTATACAAAATTTTTTATATTATAAATGTTTTCCAGATTTTATGTAATTTTTAACTATATAATTTATAACTCGTGTGATGCACAAATGTTTTTTTTTAATAATTTTATCTTATTAATCATATTTTCATATATATATATATATATATATATATATATAATAATTAGTAGGAAAAAAATTTATTTACGTCAATAAAATATCATAATACATTTTTGATAGTATTTTAAACGATAATGTTTTAATTTTTAACTATAATATTTTATTGACGAGAATTTTTGGGAGTAGCTTATATGATTATATAAATGTTTAATATTACTTTATTAAAATAATAATAATTTTTTTTGATTATAATATGATATAACGGGAATAGAACCTTAAACTCTTAAAAATAGTTTATAAAATAATATATATGTTTAATAAAGATATGTTGTTGGTGGGATTTGAACTTAATCCATGAGAATATTTAAATATTAGAAAAAACATATTCTTCTAGTATTAGATTCAACGGTTTTCACTAATCTAGCTCAAAATCCAATTATTGTTATTGAGTGTACCAAAAAAGTGTACATTTTAAATATTTGTATCTTAATATTTTTATTTCATTATTTATAATTTTAATATTTTCTAATTAATTAGTAATAATATAAATTATAAAAGATAATAAAATATGATTATACATTTTAAATAGTATTCTAATTGATAGTCTTTTTCTTGTATATTGAAAATAGATAAATAACTGTTAAATTTAATATGTTGTCTTGGCACGAATGCCACAAAGTACATGCTAATTACGAGGAGCAAGGCCGGGGAAGCATATGAGAGTGTTGGTTGTGTTTTTGTAAAATTACGCTGGTGAAACATGAATAAAAAACAAATACTTCCTTGTTTTTATTGGAGTAGTTTATAATATACTATAAATGTATAAAAAGAGTTTTTTTATTATTATATCCAACGGTTCTCATTAATCTATCTTAAAATCCAATGGTTGATATTGAGTGTACCAAATAAGTGAACAAACTACCAACCAACCAAATAGAGGTTGTTTTGCTTATAATAGTACAGTATATATAAGATTCTACACGTTCAATTTATTACGTGTTTTATCTTGGATTTTTAAATCCTTTTCAAAAAAAAAAAAAAATCTTGGATTTTTAAAACTTGATTTGGATGATTTTACAACCTACGTGAAATTAACAAAACAATCTTTAATTTAGTGATGATTTAACAATTTTCTCCAATTAAAACTACCAAGAAATAAAAAAGAGATGAAATTGACGATTTTTTATATTGAAAATTCTATTTTATTTAGGAAATCTACTTTGAAGATAGTTGTACTAACAATCAAATACAGTTTTAATAATAAGTGTAGAAGTGATTTTGTCCAAAACTTTGGTAGTTGGTAGGATGGTCCTCAGTACGATAAAATAAATAAGAACTGTTCGATCTTAAAATAAATAGATAAAAAAACGTTGGATCTAGCATAAAAAATATTTAATATTTTAACATGTAAATTAAAAAGTGTATTTATATTGAAATACGAAAAAGTGCTTGTCAATGATTTAAATCATATATAATTAGGTTTTCTATATTGAATTGGATTATTAATTTAGATATTCTACACTAAATAGGATTAATGCAAAATTCGAAATTATATTTTCTCTTGAGATTCTGAGTGTTTTTATTTGGATAATAATTTTTAAATCATCAATAAATTAAAGATAATTTTATGAGTTTCGCGTAGACTGTAAAATCATCCAAATTTGATTTCTATATCTCGAGATAGAGCCTAAATAGTAAATATGAACTTTTTTAATATCAATATATAATTAAATAAAATTCAGTTCTAATACAATCTTTTATATCATTTTCAGATTATAACTTTTTTTATAAAATTCATTCTAGTATAATCTTTTTAAATATATCCTTTCTAGATTATAATTTTCTTTTTAATATGATATAACTTGGTCATCTATTTTTAAAAATATTATATTCGACGATTGGAATTATTTTGACGGTAAGTGATCAAACCAAAATTATGAATAAGATCATTTTTACGCTTATGATATGTAAGGATATAATGTCACATATGTACACTTGATGTGGACAAATTTTTTATTTTGTTTTTGAAAAGTAAATTAAACCAATTAACTGCATCACATGGCTATGAGTATGACGGAACTCTTATAGTGACATGCGCGTGCACACGATAACAGAATCTCAAATAATATTTTTACCTTTATTTGCTATTTTTTTTTAAATAATTAGACTATAGTCTTATAATTGAATATCTATTCTAAGAAAATTCTCGGGATATGAGCCAAAGTCGAACCAAGGTCTTGGAACAACAGAGGATAAGTCTTTACCACTTGGGCTATTCAATCGTGCTATTTTAATATACAATTCATTTTATTTTTTACACGTAATTAAAGATGTTTGATCAAAAAATTATACAAATTATTAATTTTTATCTTCTTTTTTCAAAGAAAAATTTTGTATTTAAATTTTCATTTTAAAATTTTTAAAAATTTAACAAAAAAACTTTTTAGAACTACGATCAATGCCCCAAAATTAAAAAAGATGATCCTAAATACCCCGTAAATACGGTATATCGTCTGCCGAAACACCATGTCACGTTAGTTCGTACTCCGTATTACCTATAATACACAACATGATTCACCGTCATAGATTCTTTCAACAACAATAAACGCTACACCATGTTTCGTATTGGGAAGATACTGAACACGAAGTTTCGTGATAGAACTCACATACGTTGCACGAAGTACCGTATTTTGTGTATAATTATACGGTATTCGATTCAACGTATCTACGAGATAGGAAATGGTCAGGCTTTTATGGATGGAGTATTTTGGTTATTATCTCTATGTAAATGTAAATAAGTTTATCCTAAAAAATAAAAGCCTTTTGCTGGAAAATTATCTTTGGGTCGAGGTTTGATATTGTTCATGGGCCAAACCCCTTAATATGGGCCTATTTGTAGTCGATAATATTGCCTGGAAAAAGAATTCGGTTGCGAAAAATAATTTAAATATTAAATATTACCCTTGCTACTTGGTAATTGGAAAAATATAATAACATCTTATTTTTTAGTTCATATATTATATTTAATCAAAGTAATAAATATGGATACGAACGAACTATTCTTATTAAGCTAAAATTTTATTAATATGCTTTATTTTTTGAAAATAAACTACTATTTGAAAATGAGATAATATTTATTAAGATTTTCAGAGCAAAGTAGATTTAGAAAGAATGCCCAAAATACTCACTTTTTCCCTACCCAATACCCAAAATACCTATTTCTGAAAAAACCGACCAAAATACCCATGGGTCACGCCGTTTGGAACAGCGCAACCCCTTCTCACTGTGCATGCTAGAAAACGTAATAATAGACCGGAAAAGTGAGAGCTCATTGCCGGCGATTTTGGTCGCCTCCTTGGATCTCTCCAACCACAGCACGTCCAATCCATTTGAACACACAAAAATAAAAAGCAAACCTTCCTCTTCCTTTTGCCCATTTTGAAGAATATGGCCCCGCAGGGGCTCTACGAACTCGTCGGAAAAACTGGAGAAACGATGGTTTCGATTTTGGGGGTTGAAAATCCGGCAAAAGAAATGGCATAAAAGTTGTATGGATGTGTAGCTCATCGAAAGACAAATCGATTGGTATATAATACGCTATTGGAAGATACCTATAACTGACCGTGGCTGGATTTCGAAGTTTCCGGCGAAAATCGCCGGTGGAAGGAGCTCGCGTAGAATTTCAGCAAAAATGACGAATGACATCACCACGCATCTTCCAGATGCGTAACACCACTTGCGCCGTATGTGAATGCGTGTGTGCAGTCGATTCCG
The DNA here is from genome assembly GCA_036435485.1 of Saposhnikovia divaricata. Lineage (NCBI taxonomy): Eukaryota > Viridiplantae > Streptophyta > Magnoliopsida > Apiales > Apiaceae > Saposhnikovia > Saposhnikovia divaricata. The sequence continues at coordinate 24,411,726 of JAZHRN010000131.1, forward strand.
TCTACATCAGAAGCGCGATATTTGCTTGCGCCTATGTAAAAGGCGTATTACTTGTACTGACGCCGATGTGAATGGCGCATCACCACTTACGTCCATGGCAGTGGCGTATATGGTGGGAATTTAGGGCGGTACTCCCCGAATCTGGGCATTTTCGTGAGAGAAATTTAGAAAGTGGGTAAAAAGGGCACTCACCCGTAGATTTAGGGATGGTATTGTATCAAGAAATTTAAATACTTTTAATGATTTTAAATTTCATGAGATATTTAATTCTTACAATTAAAGAGTCTCTAAAAATATGGTGTTATTCAATCAAAACTTTTAAAAAGTAAGTAAGGTGGTATTGAATTTAAATATTTATAGAGACTTTACAAGTCAAAAAATCAATGACTTTTAGTGAGAATTACTTTTAATGATTTTTAACAAAAATTATAAATATATCACTTGAAAAAAAATCATAAAATTGTTAATCTCAAATAAGTCATTAAAATATTAATACAATACTACCTCCTTAAAATAGAATATGAAATCAAAAAGATCACATGTGCAATAACATTGACAAAAAACCTCAACAATAAATTAATTAGATACTTAATCTAATCTAATCCGATCCTTAATCAACAATAGACCCATTTGGGAAATCTTATTTCTTAGAAATAAGTTATTTGAAAAAAAGTATGTAAATATGTGTTTTTTTATATGCATTTTTTTCTAAAATAAGTTGTAACAGCCCTAGATCCGGGATCGGGGACCTGGTCGTTACGGTCTCAATTTCCATATATACTACTTGCACTTGATTCAAAATAAATAAACTGCATGCTGTGATCCCGCAATAATAACACATCACACAACTAGTTATAGTCCCAGAGACGAAATTGAAATAAGTATCTAGTCATAGGATCCACAAGTTATAAGTTATTACAACCCAAAATGATTACAACATAAGTTTAATAGTTTCTTGCCGTTGATTAACATATGTCATATATATAATAAGTCTGATAAACCAAAAGCTGAAAGTCTAGCCTACTGGTTGCTCCTACCTCATCAATGGCAGCTATGACATCAGCGGGCAATCCTATAACGGCTGTCACCTGCTTGCGCCGAGTGCGCCTTGGTCGGGCCATCTGCTCTAGCTGTTGTTGTGATATAATAAATAAAGTAAGGGTGAGCAATAGAGCCCACCAAAAATAGTTGTACTGAACAACAATATATATAACAGTTTGAAAATATCTCTGAAAAACCATATGCCATGTATTAACGAACATAGTGCTAGTATAACGTAAAAGATGAAATTACAAGGTAATTAATATATAACTTCTGTAGAAATATCTGCTATGCAAAATATACACAAATATCAACATGTATCTCAAAAAGGAAGTTGCAAGGTAATATATTACAACTTTAGTTTTGAACCCTTTTCAAACCCCTGCCAACCTGAAAGAAGTCTTTTCAATACGTGTTGCAGGAAATATCCGTCAACCTGAAAGAAGTCTCTTCGATACGTGTTGTAGGAAATATCCAAATTTGGATGATAAACTAATACCGGAGTATTCACAGCGCCAGTTGTCCCAACCTACGATGATCAGTCGTAGTTGTACAACACAAAATGGTTTTACTACCGGTAGAAGGAAGAACTGACGAATTTACTTGTCTACCGCCTTATAGTAGCTCCCTAGCCAACGGTTGGGCCTTGGACCGGCGCTACTCGGCCCTTTATACGACTCCTAGTTTGAATAGAATCCATGAATCTGAAACATAAAGTTCGTCCTCCTTTCCCCAAGTATAGTACTTGTTGATAGGACCCCACAAAGTAGTCGTATCAAATTGGAAAGGAAAATTCACCAATATTTCCCGAGTTATTGCTCGTTAATGGATTATAACTTGTTCCATCAATCTTACTCCTCGAGTGTTGAGGAAGTAACAAAAAGACTCATTTTGATGATTTATAAATCAAGATATGAGTGAAAATAATACTTTCAAAAATCTATGACCGGGCAGTCAATCATAAATAACAGTTCTCAAGTAAGGTTCCCTTATAATTTGGAAGTTTTGAGCGAGCATTTAAATCCTCCTTTAAGATAGATTTAAATGGAAAATAGAGTTTTGGGAACCTTCCCTTGATAAAATAATTATAATAAAACTCAGAAATATTTTACATAATTTTTGAGGGTTAAAGATAATTTTGAATAAGAGAAATCATCTTTAAAACTAGTTAAAAGTATTAAATAAATATTCAAATAATATTTATTAAATCATAAATAATTAAAGAATATTTTTAATCAAAAATATTGCTCATAAATAATCCTCGAATGAATATATAAAAATATTCACTAAATAAATAAATCCTCGAATGAATATTCAAAATAATATTCATTAAATAAATCAAATTCTTAAATGAATATTCAAAATAGTATTCATTAAATAAATAAAACTCTACATGAATATTCGAAATAATATTCCTTAAAGAAATAAGGAAAAACATTTATTTAATATTTTCCTCAGAAAATAATTACAAGATATACAGAAATACAGACTCCCGGTCTATATTCAAAGAATGAAAATCATATGCCCTTCACTTAGGGTCTTAGCGAAACATCTCAATATCAATTCGTAAAACAAGTATCACAATATACTTTCGAAAACAGGCATGCATGCTATGACATATGTATAACAGGAACACATATATATATATATATATATATATATATATATATATATATATTCACAACAACATTTTTTAAAAGGTTTTGAAACTTGCCTGGAAGTGTCGTAGGGGTAGCGTGTCTTGGATCGGTCCGGTGATCTATAAATAACCAAAATTATTTAAGGTTAATCACCCAACATTTTGAAAAGCTAAGTACACACTTTACTTATGCTAAAACACGTTTTCAAGTTAACTCTTATTAACACCGTTGTGATCTGACACTTGCTTGTCATCAAGGCATGTCATTACGCATACACTTGGTAGGTACTTAAGTCGTATAAGTTCTAGGGTCGGTCGTTTACTTGAAAAGATTATAACCCAAGATTTATTGTCCGTTTTCTAAGTGGTTTTCCAAAGTTATCACTAAGTGCTCTTTTAAGGGTTCCCTCACACTTAACCTTGATTCGAACATTTTTATAAAATCGAAAAACGATCCTTTTGACATGAGGTCTTCTCTCACACCTTCCTTACGATCTCTAATATTTAATTATTAAGGTTCAAAACTGCATTATTCATGTTAAGGGGGTTTAATTACAGTTACGAACTCACACTTACGGTTTCGAACAACTTTCACTAAATCGACCATATCTCCTAAACCGTAAGTTCATTTGTTTCGATTCTTGCGCCAAAACGAACCTTAAAACATGAGCTAACATATCATGGCAGTGGTGACTTAAGGTCAGTGGGGTTTTGGTCCAAAAATCACACCCACAACTTGGTATTGTAAAATCGGGCATTACGACGGCTATGTTTACACGCTTTTCCAAATTTAAATCATGATCTAACCATCAATCAACAACCAATATACCAAGATCTCATGATCATTATCTAAACTCAACCATAATCTTCCAAGAACAAGTCATATTTATCAAAGTTTGACTATAGCCATAACAACAACAACAATCAACACCAAATACATGGATCTATACATACTAACATCTCTTCATCTTATAATCATCAAAATATTCATAAAACTCAAAGTAAGATTTAGGGTTTCTTGAGAGATATACCTTCCTTGATGTGTGTATAGACCTAGTAAGCCTTGTATAGCCCTTAGAATACATTAATAAAGCTTAGATCATCCAAAGAAACCAAGAAACAAAAGTTAGTTCTTGAAAGTTATTATTCATCATCAACTTTGATGATTTTATTAGTTATGCTAGAGATGTTTGTTTGATCTCAAACTTCTAGGATATCTTAATTAGGAATTATAGGACTTACCCAAATAATCTTGAGATTTTTGAATGGTGGGAAGTGGCACTTGGACCTTGGAATTAAGAGCTTGGCCGAATGCTTCTAAAGGAAGAGAAATGGAGTTGTTTGCCTTGTTTTTGATCTCATCTTGTCTAATGTGTATTATTTGTGATAATATCCCATAAAGTAGTTTTAATAAAGTGCTTATGTCACTCCAATACATCATCAAGTGGCCATGTGTTATGTTTTAGTGGTGTGATGATGCAATCTTGGCTAACTAACTTAGTTAGATTCTAATGATGCTAGTTACCTTTGTGACTAGCTTGGTTCCTTGATTCCATTTACTTGCACATGCCTATCTCTTGATTCTCTGCTTGTTCCTTTGTCCGGTTATTACTCAATTTCATTGATCGTTCGGAGGAATATCTCAAGTATGTCTTGTTAGTGTTTTACCGGAAACATTCTTGATATTTATACTACCATTTTCAATCCTCCTTTCTCGGAAAAAATAAAAGTGCTATTTCAGAATCTGATATCATTTACATACACTTATTTTGTCCCTAGATCATCAATACGAACTCAGAAATTCACTCCGAATACTTCTATATAGGGTCGTTTGATAATATTCCAAAATCCACTAAAAAAAACTATTCATCGTTATTCTCTCTTTATTTCTGGTACTTAGAAAATGTCCTCGCGCTTTCTCGAGCGTTCCCAATCTCTATTACGGAATTACTCAACTTATATCAAATATCGATTTGGATGACATGAGAATCCCTTTCTCTCTTGGAATACCATAGCTTACTCTTTGGACGATAGATTATTCTTATATAATTTTGTCATCCTTTTATCTCATTCATAGCATATCAACACTAGAACCCATATCCATAAAATATTCGTTCATTACAATCACTGATACATTGGAGTTATAACCACTATTCATTCATACACCAATATATAATAAAAGTTTTAATTCCTCCAAAAATCTGAGTTCTTACATAAGTAACTTATTTTTGCAAGATAATAAATGTTAAATTTCCCATACACATTTTTTTTCTAAAAAAAATATGAAATTTTTTTCGAAATAGTGGAGATTAAGGAGGGCTAAACGGGACAAATATATGATAGGTTATATTATTCATTCCGTGTTAATTCTGATCTTACACACCAAAATGGATGCTCCGCCATGTAGAATCAATACTTAACAAGTTAAGTCATTGTAAATGAAAATATTTATTAAGATGATATTATTAAGATAATATTTATTAAGATTTTATCTTATACTACTATTTGAAAATGAGATAATATTATCTTATACTACTATTTGAAAATGAGATAATTAACAATATTATCTTATTAAATATTAATAATAATAATAATAATAATAATAATAATAATAATAATAATAATAATAATAATAATAGTATAAGATAATATTATTAACAATTTTATCTTATATTAATAATAATAATATTATTATTATTTTATCTTATATTGTTAATAATATTATTATTTTAAATATTATCTTATACTACTATTTGAAAATGAGATAATATGAAAGGCATATGACACAGCCTATTTGTAGTTCGAGGACTCAACTCAACTTAAGCTTAGTTTGTAATAAGTAAATAACTTTAACTGTCACAGGAATCTCAGGAGGTACTATCTGTCAGAAGAAAAACCCTAAAGTCAATCTATAGTTTTGATGTTTTACACTGGAAGAAGTTCAGATTGCTGATCAAGCCTCAGTATAGCATCAAAGAAGTGGATTTATTTCTAAGACAGAGATTTCTAGAGTGACAGGTTCAGACAGTATACAGTGAAGTACAAGAAGGAGAAAGAAATGAGAAGAAAAATGAATCACATTTTTAATGTGAAAATTAAAGGACAGTCATTGAAGTTAGTCGTTCATGAACCAGACCGTGCATGGAACGTCAACAAAATATTCAGTGGTATTCCTTTATTACTTTCAGTGATTCAGAAAAGAATTAAGACAATCCAAGGATATATAATTATTCTTATTTAATTAATTTAAATCAAGTAGTCAATTTAATTAATTAATTAATTCATCTTGAATTAATTCTTTAATTAAATTAATTATTAGATTAATTAAATCTGTTTAATTATTTAAGTAAGAATAAATTAAAATGATTATTTGTTAATCAATTTTAATTTAATTCTGAAAAATGAACTAGCAAGACAATCCCTGATTGTCTTGCCGATTGTCTTGGAGACTTAATTCAGAATAGCAAGACAATAGGAGATTGTCTTGCCGATTGTATTGAAGAAGAAATCAATAAAGCAAGACAATTTCTGATTGTCTTGCCGATTGTCTTGATAATGATATTGTCTGAAATGCTTTTGAAAAGTAGAATAAAAATCTGATTTGATTGTCTTGACGATTGTCTTGGCAGTTCAAATTAGATTGTCTTGATAATGATCAAAAAGAAAAAGCTTCAGACAGAATGATAATTTTGATAAAGCAAGACAAAGATCTCAGAATTTGATTGTCTTGCCGATTGTCTTCGAAGAACCTGATTGTCTTGACGATTGTATTGCCTATTGTCTTGGCAGTACAAAACTGGTTGTCTTGGAAGAATAAATTGTATTGACGATTGTCTTGACAGTTATAATTGAAGCTAAAGATGCAGGGATTATTATATATCAAGACATATCGACAGAAGCAATCAGCAAGGAAAAACATATCAAAATATTACATTCAAGAACAGATTTCTCTCTTCTCTCTCATCAAGAACACAGCACAAGAAGCAGAAAAATTTATAGAAAATCAAGTTCATCTTATTTTTAATATCTGATCCGATAGAACTGATTTACTTGATACTCTTGTACTATTAGCGAGTTTTTACTCCCAATCTATATCTTGATTTTTATTAACAAATCTAGAAAAATTCATGTCGAATTTTCTAATTTGTTTTTATTAAATAGATATAAATTCCGTACTGTATTTGTAACAAACCCCTCAAGTTAATATAATTTTATATTCAACTTGAATTTTGTTTCATTTAATTCCGCTCAAATTTGTCAAAATATAAATTAAATTATCCGGACAAATTTCGATAAAACAGTACTGTTTGTATTCAACCCCCCCTTCTACAAACATATTGGACCTAACAATTGGTATCCGAGCCGATTGATTGATACACAAATCAAAGATCCCAATTTACTCGATTAAAAAATCATCCTCGAATTTTTTAACTCTCTTAAAAAATTCATCATGTCTTCTAAAGTTGGAACTGTGAAAATTCCCATATATGACAAAAATAGTTATGATATGTGGAAGAACAAAATGTTAATGTTCCTGGAGGTTGCAAATCCTAAATACATGAAAGTCTTATCAGAAGGACCAATAATACCTTTTGGATTAATTCCTGAAGTTGTCACTGATGGAAAAGTTATTGCCCCTGCAAGGTTTGTACACAAAGATTCTTCTGAATTCACTCTTGTTGAAAGAGAGGAAGCTGGACTTGACATTAATTTAAGACTGATCTTAATAGATTCTCTAGACTCTGTAATGTACAGTCATGTGATTAACTGCAAGACTGCAAAGCAAATGTGGGAAACCATTGAAACTGTGAATGAAGAAACAGAGGAAGTTAGGGAGAATCGACTAGAAATTCTGACATCTGAGTATGAACACTTTCGATCAGCATCCAATGAAAGTATTCAAGATGTGTTTGAAAGATATAACAAACTTGTCAACAATTTACAGATGCATGGCAAGTACTACACTCAGAAAGAGATCAACAGAAAATTTCTATTGTTAATGCATGTTCATCTTGAACATAGGATTACAGCTATCAGAGAGTCGAGGAATCTAAGTGAAATTACTGTAGAAAGACTCTTTGGTGTTTTAAAAACCTATGAACTGGAACAATCTCAACAAAAGGAGATTTATGGAAAAGGAAGAGTTGATAATACTTCTACAGCTCTTATTGTTAAGAACAAACAGGAAGTGGAAGATAAGGTTATTCAATCTTGTAGTGTTGACAGTGGCAAGCTTGAAGTTGAAGTTGGTCAAACGAATGCTAGTCCAGATGAAGGAGACTTCTATTCGTTAGAAGAGCTAGATCAGTTGGAAGATGAGTCCATGGCTTTGTTGGTAAGGAAATTCAGTAACTTCAGATTCAGGAAGAATCCCAAGTCCAGGTACAAATCTAACTATAACAGGTTCCAAAGAGGAGGTTCTTCATCCTCAAGTAACAGAGGAGGTTACAAAACTGGAACAATTGAAAGAAGTAAAATTAGATGCCACAACTGTAATGAACTTGGACATTTCGCTACTGAATGTCAGAAGCCAAAACAAAACCAAAGAAAAGACTTTGGATCTGAAAAGAAGAAGACAGGTAAAGCCTATGTGGCTGCTGGAAAGAGTTGGGATGATACAGACTCTGAAGATGAAGAGTATGGCAATCTTGCCCTGATGGCAAAATCTGATAACTCCAGTGGTACTTCATCTGAGGTATCGTGTACTGAAAGTCAATATATCTATCAACTTAGTGATTCACTAGGTTGTGCTAATAGAGAGATTGAAAGGATCAATTTGTTAAATACAGATCTTAGTAATCAATTATCAGAATTACACGATGTACAAAATTGCCATGATAAACAAAGATCAGAATTAAGAATTCTAAAAGAACTTGAGAGGTCTTTAGCGTTGATAGTGGTTCAACAACGTGAAACAATAGCTGAGCTAGAAATAAGGGTTAGTGCTACTTCTAATTCATGTAAAGTGGCTAAAGAGTTGTTTAACCAACAAGCTATTAATCAAACCGTAGGAATTGGGTTTGATTATAATGAAGCTATTGGACGAAAAAGCATTATTACCCATAATCGTGTCAGTGCTGTAGAAAGGGGTATACCAATAGTGCTTAAGGGTGTTAGTAATCCACTCTTTAAGACATCCATAGCAGAACCTTTGGATACTACATCTTTAATCATTAAGGAAGAGATACGCATTGAGGATTTAGCTAATGGCGTAGTCTTAGAAAGTAATCAAGTTGTTAAAAATGATGAAGATAGAAAGACTTTGTTTAAGAAAACAGAAAGAGTTGGTGAGTCTACTAGTTCCTTGAAAACTAGTAGTAGAAGTAACAACATGAATAAATGCAACAACACATCTACCATGAATGCTATTCCTGTTATTGATACTGCTCATAAGAAATGCAATGCTGTTAATTGTATGTCTTGTGCTTTTAATATAATGTCTGCTTACTTTAACGGTAATCATGCATGTGTTGATAAGAATGTTCCTAGACAGCATATGAGCAGAAATAAACATGTTAGATCCAGGACTGTAACACCACCTAATTCTAAGATTAGGACTCCAAGTCCTTCTCAGGATATGGTGAAGACATGGTTACCCAAGCTGAAACCAAAACAAGTTAAAGCTGTTTACAGGGTTAAATGTCCAGTACCTGAAGAAAATGTTGTTAAAATAAAAAGTGTTGCTTTGCCTGATAAAGGCCAATTCTTTAAGTACTCCGGACCCAATCAAATTTGGGTTCCGAAGAAAGTCTAACCAATTTGTCATTGCAGGGTTTAAAACAGGTTGAAAGAGTCATGTGGATTCTGGACATTGGATGTTCAAGGCATATGACCGGAGATAGAGCCCTGCTGACAAATGTGGTGGAGAAGGCCGGCCCAGTCGTTACCTTTGGAGATAACAACAAAGGTAAAACTGATGGATATGGCAGATTAGAAGCTGGAAATGTTATCGTTGAAGATGTCTCTTTTGTGAACGGCCTTGAGCACAATTTGCTTAGTATTAGTCAATTCTGTGACAAAGGTTATGAAGTTCATTTCAACAAGAAGAATTGTCTAATATCACACAAGAGAAATGAAAGGCCGCAGTTGACTGGAGTAAGAAAAGGAAACTTGTACATAGCCAATATGAACTCTGGAAGCACAGAAGAAATTAGATGTTTTTATTCAAAGGCATTTACTGATGAAAGTTGGTTATGGCACAAGAAACTTTCTCACCTAAACTTCAAAACAATGAATTCTCTAGTTAAAAGAGAATTGGTGAGAGGTTTACCTTCGATTGAATTTACTCAGGAAGGTCTACGTGATGCTTGTCAAAAAGGAAAGTTAAAAAGGGCAACTCACAGGAGCATTAACACATCATCAATAACTGAACCATTACAACTTCTCCATATGGATTTGTTTGGTCCAATTAGTGTGATGTCCATGTCAAGAAAAAGATATGCTGTAGTGATTGTTGATGATTTCTCAAAATTCACGTGGTTACTATTTCTGAACTCAAAAGATGAAACTCCACAACTGGTAGTTGATCACATTAAGTTAATTGAGCTGGACTCTAATCGTCCAGTAAGAGCTATAAGGTCAGACAACGGAACTGAATTCAAGAATGCAGTTCTGAATGACTTTTGCACTGAAAAGGGTATAACTAGACAGTACTCGGCTCCCAGAACTCCTCAACAAAATGGGGTAGTTTAAAGAAAGAATAGAACCTTGATTGAAGCTGCACGTACTATGCTAAGTGAGTCAAGGCTTCCATTGAGCTTTTGGGTTGAAGCTGTCAACACTGCATGCTATACCCAGAATCGAACACTTATCAATAAAGACTTAATGAAGACACCATATGAAGCTCTACATGACAAGAAACCAACTCTCAAGTACTTCCATGTATTTGGGACAAAATGCTTTGTGCTGAAAGAAGGAGATGATCAAGGTGGTAAATTTGAAGAAAAAGCACATGAAGCAATATTTATTTGTTATACTAGAAGAGCCTACAAGGTGTATCTTATTGATCAACAGAAAACTATGGAAAGTGTCAATGTTACATTTGATGACACAAAACTCCCAAGTATCCAAAATGAAGATCCATCTGAAAAGCTTAAGTTTGATGACATGTCAGACTCAGATTCAGATGATGACAATCAACCTGATGTTGTTGCTGATAATAATAATCCAAATGTTGGAGGTAATGATCAAGGTGATGCTGGTGAAAACAATGATAATTTTCAAGACACCACTGATACTCTTGAACCATCAATAAGTCAAACTGGCAACAATTCAGGGGGAGATAATGAAGGGTCAACAAGTCATACTCAACATCATACTGAAGATCAAGGCGAATCATCAAGATCAATTCTTCCCAGACAAACTGTTTGGAATAGAGCTCATCCTTTTGAGCTAATTCTTGGTGATCCAGATGTTGGTGTGAAAACAAGAAGAGCTTATCAGAATCAATGTAACTATTCTGGGTTCTTGTCTGTTATGGAACCTAAGAAAGTAGAAGAAGCTCTATCTGATCCTGATTGGGTGATTGCTATGCAAGATGAACTCAATCAATTTAAGCAACTAGAAGTATGGAAGCTGGTACCCAGACCTAAAGATAGAAAAGTGGTGGACACAAGATGGGTATTCAGAAACAAACTAGATGAAGATGTCACTGTGATAAGAAACAAAGCAAGACTGGTAGCTAAAGGTTATTCTCAAGCTGAAGGCATTGATTATGACGAGACCTATGCTCCAGTGGCAAGACTTGAGGCCATTAGAATATTCTTGGCATTTGCATCCTATTCAAGATTCAAAGTTTATCAAATGGATGTCAAGAGTGCCTTTCTGAATGGTAAGCTAGATGAAGAAGTGTATGTAGAACAGCCCCCTGGTTTTGAAGATCAAGATAATCTGGACTATGTCTACTTTCTTTACAAAGCTATCTATGGTCTTAAGCAAGCCCCAAGAAAATGGTATGACACTCTTTCTGAATTTCTATTAGAAAATGGTTTTACAAGAGGTGTCATAGACAAAACGCTCTTCACTAAAAGACATAAGAATGATATAATACTAGTCCAAGTCTATGTGGACGATATTATATTTGGGTCTACTAATGAGCTTCTATGCAAGAAGTTTTCTAAGTTAATGCAGGGTAGGTTTGAAATGAGCATGATGAGAGAACTGAAATTCTTTCTTGGATTACAAATAAGTCAGAGACAAGATGGAATATTTATTTGTCAATCCAAGTACATTAAGGAGCTCCTCAAGAAATATCACATGGAGGAGTGCTCATCAGCAAAGACACCATCAACTATAGCTGTCAAAATTGGTTTATGTGAAAGTTCTGCCAAGGTAGATATCACAGGTTATAGAGGCATGATTGGCTCATTGCTTTACCTAACTGCTAGTAGACCAGATATAATGTTTGCCACATGCTTGTGTGCAAGGTTCCAAGCGCACCCTAAAGAAATCCATCTCACTGCAGTCAAAAGAATCTTAAGATATCTAAAGGGTACGCCTAATTTAGGCATCTGGTACCCTAATGAATCTGGTTTTACTTTAGTTGGATATACAGATTCTGACTATGCAGGAAGTGTTGTAGACAGGAAAAGTACATCTGGGAGTTATCAATACCTAGGTGGAAGATTGGTATCCTGGTTCAGTAAGAAACAGCAAACAGTTTCCAACTCTACAGCCGAAGCTGAATATATAGCTGCTGGAAGCTGTTGTGCTCAGATCTTATGGATTAGGAATCAATTAATGGACTATGGCATTGTATTGGAAAATATCCGTATTTTATGTGATAATACAAGTGCCATAGCAATCGCCAGCAATCCTGTACAGCACTCAAGGACAAAGCACATTGACAGAAGGTATCATTTTATAAGAGAGCATGTAATGAATGGTACAGTGGAACTACTATTTGTAGGCTCTGGAGATCAAACTGCAGATATTTTTACTAAGTCGCTTAATGAATCTTCATTCACTAGAATTGTTAGTGAATTGGGTATGTTAAACAGTCCTAGTAATTAATACTGTTAATATCTGAAATTTGATCTTTAATAATTTTGCAAGTGATTATTATGTGAATATTTGTTGTTTGAAATCACTTGTATAATTATTTTACCAAATGATTTTCTTGCTTGTTTAGTTATTTTTCACTCTGTTTATTCATATTATTTAATACTTCATATTTATGTATTTTTAGAATATTTACAGATATTTATTTCTATTTTAATAATTATTTTATTAAATATTTTGTAGTGTTTGTCCTTTTGTTATTTATATTTGTTCTCGTAAAAAGATTAATCCATGTTTCAATAAAATATTTATTTATAGTATTTTTAATAATATATTAGAGTGTATTTTAATTGGATTAATTATGCACATTAATTTGTATTTTATTAGCATTATATTAGCAGATTAATAGATTGTCTTGTTTGTCTTTATAGTATCAAGACAATCGCCAATACAATCCAGAGATTGTCTTGGCAGGTTATTTTGCTAAATAATAAGATATTTTCTAATTTTATTTTTGTTTTATTTTGATTTCTTAAATTTAATTCAAGACAAACGACTGTCTTGATAGTTTTAAACTACCAAGACAATCGGCAAGACAATCACTTGATTGTCTTGGAGTGTCTTTTCTATATTTTCAAAATTAAAAAAAAATGTGTGTTAATTTGTTTTTAATCAGTTAAATACTTGATTGTCTTGATAGTATTTATACTACCAAGACAATCAACTGATTGTCTTGTAATGTTAGTTTGTTTTTTAATTAAAAAAAAAAAATTTATTTTCGTTTTCCTTTTATTTATCAGAATTGTAAACGATTGTCTTGATAGTGTTTATACTACCAAGACAATCGGCAAGACAATCAAACCGATTGTCTTGTAGTGTAGTTTTGTACTTAAAAAAAAAAAGAAAAACAGATCACAAACTCAGCAATACAATCTTTCTCTCGTGTCTTTACACAGAGCTCTCAATACATATACTTACGATACACACAGACTTGAACTGAATTGCTGCTCGATTTTACTCAACCAAACTGAAATCTAAGATCATATTTGGATAGATCGTTCAATTATCTTTCTTTTGAACCGATTATCTTCGAGTTTGGTTAAGGTTTTGAAAATCAACTTTTTCAAAAGTTGAATCGGGTTTTAGGTGTTTTAAGAGTTCTAGAATTTTTCTGAGAAATCTAAAAATAGACTGAGACTCACAGTGATCAGGAGAACATCATATAAATTTTTTGAATTTTTCTGACAACTTTGGAATAATTCGAATTTTTAATTAATTTTAATTAATTATTAATTCTAAAAAAATTCGAATTGTTTTAATTTCCTTAAATTAAAGTGTGTTTTTGTGTTTAAAAAAAATGGCTGATAATTTTGAGATAATGAAACATAATTTGGTTGGCTATTTTAATCCGAACGATTGTCCCTACGGTCGATTTAGGCCTTGGATACGATTTTTGAATGACGATTCAATTATCCGAACTGCCATCTCGATTGAAGCCCCAATTAAGATAGGACCACTGAGATTGATTTGCACAGAAGCTGTGGTGTCTGAAGACTTGACCTCATTTTCTTTTGATTTTGATGGTACACACCATTGTTAGTGTATACTGAAAATATTTATTTGAAGTATTTACATTTATTTCTGGCCGGTTTAATTGAGAATCATTTAAATGTTTACATGTTGTCTAAATATTATATATTGTGAATAATCTAGTATCAAATGGGATACAGAATATTAGATTATTAAATACGGTTTATATAATATAATAAGGTTCACAGCACAGGTGGAGTTAGACAATCCACTGGAATGGCTGTAGTATTATTTAGATTATTTTATATTGACTAATAAATAATACTAGTATACTTTGTGTATATTGAACATGATCAAATTTAGAATTGTTCCCTTATACTGATTAAGGAGGTGAACTAAGATTCTATGTTATTATTAATGCTTAGGTTCTTAATCCGGAAATAATAATTGACACGTATATATTATTTACATGCTTTGATTTATATATGAAATAATTCTTTTGATTTATTTCATTATATTTTGGGTGATGAAATAATATATATGGTGTGATATTATTTATTGAAGGAATCCATGTCCTGATAATATTCGGGTTAATGATGTCCCCTTGAAAGCTCAAAAGATTTAATTATGTGAAACCCTGCAGGTGGATTTATTCCGGCATAATTAAATAAAGGTTGAGTGGATGATCAAGGATAAAAGATATTAATTAAATGAATTATCAGTAATTTATTTAATTAATGGACATGCGATATTTTAAACATGGGGAATTTAATAAGCAAATAATATTGGAACCGAATTAATTAATTAAATTACGGTATTAGGAAAGGTAGTGCAAATATTAATTCTTTAGTGGATTGAATTAATATTTAATTACATTGGGCTAGGCTCAAGATGTAATTAGAAGGCCCAACCTAATTATCCATGATCCCTATTGTAGCCTATATATATTCCTATTCTCTTCTTGCTGGGGGCTGGTCGAAAAATTTTGTAGCCACCCAGGAGCAAGAAGAGAGGTTAACTTGAGAAGACGAAGGCCACACTTCGCTCAAGGGAATTTGGGAATACAATAGAAGAGCGTGGAATCAACCGTTAACAAGGTGACTTTTCTATTCGTACTCGTTAATTTATTGTATCGAAATTCGCAGTGCCAAGATCTGATTGTCCTAACAATTGGTATCAAGAGCCTGGTTCATTGGTTCTGCGAATTTTGATACGATGTCCATGTCGTAATTATATATGCATGTGTATAGTGGTGTGCTTGGATAATAATCTTTTGCAGGTTGTTTAGTATCCACTATTATGGCCATGTAATTTTAATTATGTGTTTGGATCCCACGTGGTTTAATCGTGGTTATTTTGTTTGGTTTCCACGTGGTTTATCGTGGTTGTAAAACACGAGGGTTGATCGTGTTAGAATAGATTTACAAAATTAGTTTTGTATTAGATCTGTTTTGTATGTAATTGTTTGATGGATTATGTAAAAATCCGGGTATTTTGTAACAATTACGTTCGATCGGAAATCAAATCGGAGAAACAAAATTGTCCGCTACGTAGTTGATTGTGGCTGCTGGTTTCGTTTAAGTCGAACAGAAACAGATCTGGAGAACAGAGGAGAAGGCGGCGCGCGTGAAAATTCTGGAAAACATGAGTAACGCAGGTCTGTCCTGCGTTACAGGGCTTCCAGGGCTGTAACGCATGTTGCACATGCGCAACAGGGCTTCCAGGACCTGTAACGCATGTGCGTCATGCGCAACAAAGCTTTCAGGGCAGTAACGCAGCTTCTAGATGCGCCACAGCAGATTTTTGGCAGAAAATAGATTTTTTCAGCAGAATAGTGCTGGAAATTTATTTTTTTTTCAAGGGGCCATAATAGTGGATTTAAATTATATATATTTTTTTTAATTCCGCTATTTAATTTTTTAATTATTGCTTTAAATAATTATTATGTGTGTTGTTAATTATGTGTGTAATTTTTAATTGCATGTTTAACATAATTAGGACGACATGGACATTAATTTTATTTATTGCTTTAATTTTATGATGCATGCTGCTATGTTATGTGTTCTTTGTTTTGTTATTTTTATAACATGTGGACCTCGAAAAAATAACATAGGGCGATGCATCTAGATAAAATTCCTCAATTTTAAATAAAAATTCTAAGTGGGTGAGGGAATTAATTAGGAATTGAATCCCATGGTCTCCATTATTGTTTGTATGTAATTTAACACCGAGACGAATATAAATTATATACATGCCACCCATCGTGGCGTATGATTTATGGTGTCAGGTAGTGTTATGGATATTACTAGAACAAACTTCCTAAATTAATTACGAATATTGAAAGGTATACATGCCACCCATCGTGGCGTACCAAGTTTCATAGAATTCAATTAATTAGAAGGGTACCACTGATTGAATATAGATTTTGATATTGAGAGAAAGGATGATTCTGTCTAGAAAGGGGTCTTAAGTGATGCCTCTTGACAATGCTCCCCCCGATCTGGGAATTATCCTATTATCGATTATTGATTTGAAATATTTAATGGTGGTATCCAGTCTTTTTATTAATTTAAGATTTAATAATGGTATACACTTAGCTATGAAAAATAATATATAGTCCACCCTAACGTGGCGTATTATTTAGTAATAGGACCGAAGTAATATTTAAACGAATTTAAGTGGTATATATGTCATCCATCGTGACGTACCAGATACTTATGGTGTTTAAATATTAGTGCATTAATTTTAATTAATTGTTAGAGGAAACCAATAGGATTTAAGATTTATGCAACTATCTGATTATGTGTTACATGTATGATTCTCAGGATTAGATCACTATGGGCTTTAATCCACTATTCACCATACTTAAGGATAACAAACTTACTGGACCGAACTATATTGAATGGAAACGTAATTTGGACATAGTGTTGACTGCTGAGGAGTACAAATTTTGTACTTATGAACCCAAGCCAGACCAGCCTGCTGAAGATGCTCCTGAAAGTGAGAAGGAGTATTATAAGCGGTGGATTAAGGCTGATGAGATGTCGCGATGTTACATTCTGGCAGCAATGTCGGGTGTTTTGCAGCATCAGCATCAGGCTATGCCCACTGCTTCAGATATGCTCTTTAATCTCAAGGAACTTTTTGGAGAACAGAATAGGGCTGCTAGGCAAGTAGCAATGAAGGCTTTAATGAACACTCAGATGGTTGAGGGAACACCTGTAAGGGATCATGTTCTCAGAATGATGTCTCATCTGAATGAGATGGAGATCCTTAGTGCTGATATTGATGGGGAAACCCAGATCGATATCATCCTTATGAGCTTGCCCAAAAGTTTTGAGCAGTTCCGCTTGAATTACACCATGAACAAAAGGATGTATAGTCTCGCGGAACTTCTGACAGAACTTCAAGCAGCTGAAGGACTCTTTAAGCAGAATGTTCAAGTGAATGTGGCCGAGAAAGCTTCTTCATCTAAACCGAAAGGTAAGAAGAAGAAAAAGACTCAGACACAGAAAGCTGGAAAGATTGCTAATGCAGTGGGAGTTCAAGGTGGTG
Source organism: Saposhnikovia divaricata (assembly GCA_036435485.1). Classification (NCBI taxonomy): domain Eukaryota; kingdom Viridiplantae; phylum Streptophyta; class Magnoliopsida; order Apiales; family Apiaceae; genus Saposhnikovia; species Saposhnikovia divaricata. Next base: position 24,429,490 of record JAZHRN010000131.1, read on the forward strand.
TGAAAAAGCCTAAGGGCAAGTGCTTCAGGTGCAAGCAGTCAGGTCACTGGAAACAGGATTGTCCTCTTCCTAAGAAGACAAACAATACTGGTACGTCTCTTTCTCTAGTTACAGAAACATATATAGCGGCTATATCTACGAGCACTTGGTGTGTAGATACAGGAGCCACTGACCATGTTTGTAACTCTATGCAGGGGTTCCAGCAATCCAGAATGCTTAGAGATGGCGAGATATATGTGTTCATGGGAGATGCTACCAAAGTAGCAGTAGTTGCAGTTGGAATAATTACATTATCTTTTGGTGATGATAGGATTTTGGTTTTGAACAATTGTCTTTATGTACCTTCGTTTAGAAGGAATTTAATTTCGGTTTCTAAACTTGCCATGGATGGTTATAATGTTTGTTTGGATCGTAATGTTTCTATTATGATGAATAAACGAGTTATATGTTCTGGTACATTGCAAGACAATTTATATATTATTAATCCTATCCAACCAATGCTGCAACATAAGGAAACTAATAACATTCTTTCTAGCTCAAATAAAAGAAAGAAACCTTCTGAATTGAACCAAACATATCTTTGGCACTTAAGATTAGGTCATATTAACTTGAGGAGGATTCAAAGACTGGTAGTAGATGGGCCATTAGGCTCGTTGGCAGTGGAGCCATTTCCAGTTTGTGAATCCTGCTTGGAAGGTAAGATGACTAATAGGCCTTTTAAAGCAAAAGGGAATAGAGCTAAAGAAGTGTTAGAATTGGTTCATACTGATTTATGTGGACCTATGAGTATCCAAGCAAGAGGAGGTTATGAGTATTTTGTCACTTTCATTGACGATTATTCTAGATATGGGTACATTTATTTGTTGCGCCGTAAGTCTGAGTGCTTTGAAAAATTCAAGGAGTACAAAGCAAGTGCGGAGAAGCGACATCTTGGAAAATGTATCAAGTCACTACGATCAGATCGTGGTGGCGAATACTTGCTTGGAGAATTTAGGGAATATTTATCAGAAAATGGGATTGCATCCCAGTTGTCTGCACCTGGCACACCTCAGCAGAATGGGGTAGCAGAGAGAAGGAATCGGACTCTTTTAGAGAGTGTTAGATCGATGATGAGTTATTCAGATTTACCCAAGTCGTTTTGGGGATATGCTATAGAAACAGCGGCTTACCTTCTGAACTTGGTACCTTCTAAGTCGGTTCCCAAGACTCCAATAGAATTGTGGACTGGTAGCAAACCAAGTCTAAGACATATTCGGATTTGGGGTTGTCCAGCACATGTGCTGAACAAGAACGCGACCAAGTTAGAATCTCGTACAGAAGTAAGGCTGTTTGTAGGCTATCCCATGGGAACGAAAGGTTATTCATTTTATAGTCCTAGGGATCGAGATATCATTGTTAGCACCAATGCTAGATTCTTAGAAGAAGACTATATAATGAAACACAAACCCATGAGTAGTATCGTTTTAGAGGAACTAGTGGGAGGGATAGATAATCCCCAAGTGCCAATAGTACAAGTAGATCAACCACAAGAAAATGCACAACCTGTCATTAATACCATACCGGTGCTTCGTCGTAGTGGGAGGGTTGTTCAACAACCTGATAGATTCATGTTTTTGGGAGAGTCCTCGGACTTGGTCTCTGGTGAACATGATGAGGATCCCAGGACATATGAACAAGCAATTCTAGATAAAGATGCAGATCTTTGGCAAAAGGCAATGGAATCTGAGATGGAATCTATGTATTCTAATCAAGTTTGGGAGCTCGTGGAACCACCCAAAGGTGTAAAACCCATTGGATGTATGTGGATCTACAAGAAGAAAAGAGGATCTGACAAAAAGGTGAAAGCCTGGAAAGCACGACTTGTTGCGAAAGGGTATACTCAGAAAGAAGGGATCGATTATGAGGAAACTTTTTCGCCGATTGTTATGCTTAAGTCGATCCGGATTCTTTTATCTATAGCAGCTCATCTCGATTATGAGATTTGGCAAATGGATGTCAAGACAGCTTTCCTTAATGGAAGTCTTGAGGAAACCATCTATATGCAACAACCAAAAGGATTCATTAAGGAAGGCCAAGAGCATCTTGTTTGTAAGCTTAATAGGTCTATTTATGGACTAAAACAAGCTTCTAGGGACTGGAATATTCGTTTTGATCAGGCAGTCCAGTCATATGGATTTGATCAAAGTCCAAGCGAATCATGTGTGTATAAGAGAAGTGAGGGTAATGCAGTGGTTTTTCTAGTACTGTATGTAGATGACATTTTACTCATTGGAAACAATGTTAAGATGTTGTCATCAATAAAGGCATGGTTGTTCAAACAATTTGAAATGAAGGACTTAGGTGAAGCGGCATACATCCTTGGGATCAAAGTAATAAGGGATCGCAAGAAAAGGATGTTGGCTTTATCTCAAGAGCCCTACATTGATGAAGTATTAGCTCGTTTTAACATGCAGAACTCTAAGAAAGGTTTTCTACCTTTTAAGCATGGAGTGGCTCTATTCAAGGAGCAGTGTCCTTCGACACCTAAGGATATAGAGAGCATGAAAGCAGTTCCTTATGCTTCGGCATGTGGAAGCTTAATGTATGCTATGTTATGTACGAGGCCTGACATCTGCTTTGCTGTAGGCATGGTTAGTAGATATCAGTCGAACCCAGGTCAGGAACATTGGAGTGCAGTAAAAACTATACTCAAGTACCTGAGAAGGACTAAGGAGTATATGTTAATTTACAAGGCCTCAGATCTATTTCCTTTGGGATATACTGATTCAGATTTCCAATCAGATAGGGATAAGAGGAAATCGACCTCGGGATATGTTTTTACTTTGGGAGGTGGAGCTGTTATATGGAGGAGTGTAAAGCAGAAATGCATTGCAGACTCTACCATGGAAGCCGAGTACGTGGCGGCCTCTGAGGCTGCAAAGGAGGCTGTATGGTTCAGGAACTTCCTTTTGGACTTGGATGTGGTACCTAATTTGCCTAGGAGCTTGACAGTGTATTGTGATAACACTGGTGCTGTGGCAAATTCGAAGGAACCGCGAGATCACAAAGCAGCTAAACATATTGAACGTAAGTATCATCTCATACGAGGAATCGTAAAGCGAGGAGATATAGTTGTGGCTCACATATCATCAGAAGACAACCGGGCAGATCCTTTCACAAAAGGCCTGCCAGCCAAAGTTTTTGACAGGCATGTGGAAGCGACAGGAGTCAGATGGATGGACACATAGTTTTCTGTGTAATAGTGGATTAAATAAACACTGATATACTCATAGAATATTTTGAGTATAAGTGGGAGATTGTTAGTGTATACTGAAAATATTTATTTGAAGTATTTACATTTATTTCTGGCCGGTTTAATTGAGAATCATTTAAATGTTTACATGTTGTCTAAATATTATATATTGTGAATAATCTAGTATCAAATGGGATACAGAATATTAGATTATTAAATACGGTTTATATAATATAATAAGGTTCACAGCACAGGTGGAGTTAGACAATCCACTGGAATGGCTGTAGTATTATTTAGATTAGTTTATATTGACTAATAAATAATACTAGTATACTTTGTGTATATTGAACAGGATCAAATTTAGAATTGTTCCCTTATACTGATTAAGGAGGTGAACTAAGATTCTATGTTATTATTAATGCTTAGGTTCTTAATCCGGAAATAATAATTGACACGTATATATTATTTACATGCTTTGATTTATATATGAAATAATTCTTTTGATTTATTTCATTATATTTTGGGTGATGAAATAATATATATGGTGGGATATTATTTATTGAAGGAATCCATGTCCTGATAATATTCGGGTTAATGATGTCCCCTTGAAAGCTCAAAAGATTTAATTATGTGAAACCCTGCAGGTGGATTTATTCCGGCATAATTAAATAAAGGTTGAGTGGATGATCAAGGATAAAAGATATTAATTAAATGAATTATCAGTAATTTATTTAATTAATGGACATGCGATATTTTAAACATGGGGAATTTAATAAGCAAATAATATTGGAACCGAATTAATTAATTAAATTACGGTATTAGGAAAGGTAGTGCAAATATTAATTCTTTAGTGGATTGAATTAATATTTAATTACATTGGGCTAGGCTCAAGATGTAATTAGAAGGCCCAACCTAATTATCCATGATCCCTATTGTAGCCTATATATATTCCTATTCTCTTCTTGCTGGGGGCTGGTCGAAAAATTTTGTAGCCACCCAGGAGCAAGAAGAGAGGTTAACTTGAGAAGACGAAGGTCACACTTCGCTCAAGGGAATTTGGGAATACAATAGAAGAGCGTGGAATCAACCGTTAACAAGGTGACTTTTCTATTCGTACTCGTTAATTTATTGTATCGAAATTCGCAGTGCCAAGATCTGATTGTCCTAACAACCATGTCGTGACAGAATCAACCCTTACTACTGTTTTGGGCCTTCCTGCGGATAATTTTGATCCATTTCCAACCAGTGAACAACTCTATCAATTCTTCATTGATATTAATTATCATGGAGCAATTGATATGAACAACCTGAGCAAAAGGAATCTGGTTCAACAATGGGATGCATTCTTCGACATGATCTCCAAGGTATTTGCTAATTTAGCCAGAGGTAATTTTCACTTACTCACCTCTATGTTACAAACTATTGGTTATGCTGTTGCTAACAACCGTAGAATCAATATTGGTAACCTACTTTGGAATACTATTATTAACAGGATTGTTAAGGCCAGAAGGGATTTTGATGAGGGTAAGAAAGTTCTATGTTATTATCCTAGATTTTTAACTTTGTTATTTAATCATCTTGTTCCTGTTGGTCAACAAACAGTTTTTAGGAATGACAACCCTATGGTATCAGGCAGGCAAACCAAGAAAATATTCACTAGCCTTGATACACATAGAAAATTGATAAATGTGCCAGTGTATATTACACCATATTTGTCTAACTTCTTAAATCTACCTGTCATTCATCAACTTTTGAATGCACCTGAACCTGAACCTCAAAATGTACCTGTCGCTGAACATCAACATCAAATGGAACAATCTATTCCTTCAGGTACAGCTACTGCATCAATGGAGCAGGTATTGCCTTCTATCTCTCAAACTGTTTCTGGAGCCCAAGTGGTTGATAGGTCAGACCAAGAGGTTGTAGAACCACAGCCTCTATCCCAGGTCTTAGAGCCAAACACTGTGTCTAACCCAATCTCTAAACCTAAAGCCAGAAGCAAGTTGTTGACAAAAAGAGCTGATAGAAGAAGTGATAATGTGAGTGATCCCACAGCTCTGCCTCCACAAAGAAGAGAAGAAACCTACTATTTGAGGCATCTGTTAACCCATCCATTTCCTCCCAACAGGACTTGGACATTGAAATGGCCGATGAACTGTTACTAATTTCATCCTCTCAACAGGATGCAATTATTGAAATTCGCCAAAGGGCCGTGACACCTTGTACAGAGTCAAGCACACCTCTATTACTCACAATGGGGGAAAACATTACCGTAGAATCTGATGTTGCTAAGGACACTGAGCAAGGAGTGCACGATAGGATTGTTACAGTGCCTACCATTGTTACGGTAGAAGAGCCTTCACAGGCTTCTGAGGGAAATCTTGACTCTCTGCCAGTTATAATAGAGTCATCATCTCCCCTCCCAGGAGGAACATTCCTGGCTCCCTCAAGGGATTCTTCACTCGCAGATTTATCTGGAGAAATTGAAAGGCAACTTGGTCATCCTATCACTGAAGAAATTCAGCTATCAAATCCACATGAATTGATAGAGATGACTGAGGATTGGGAATTGCGAACTCCCATTGCACCACCACTGACCTCTCCAGAAGAGGCTAGGGTGATTTCTTATGCAGGTACAGCTCAAGGAAAGGAGCTAGTGTTGAGTGATGTGAGGACCACCATAAATATGAGTGAAACACATGCACGAAAGGAGAGTGACATATCCTTGAGTGAACATCAGGTGATAGCACACACTGACACAAACACTTTGTCTCTTATGGCTCAAATCAAAGATCTGCAAAAGAAATTGATGGAAACTGAGGCTGAAAAACAAGTTTTAAAAGCACAAATGGATGAACGGTCTTCTTCTTCCACCTCTGTCAACAATCAGCTCATGATCATTCGTGACGATGTCCACAACATAAAGACTACACTCACTCCAGCAATCAATACATTGATACAATCCAACTCTCAGGCATCTACAGAAAGAACAGATATTCTAAATGCTATTGACAGACTCTCTAATATGGTGGATGTACTTCAAGTGGAAATGCATGAAACTGCTCAATCATATTCAACAACCTTTGCGAAGCTTCAAGAAAAGTATGATTACATGTTTGAAGGACTTGATCATCTATACAACATTGTTAAACCTACTCATAATATCACATCAGAACAAAGAGCATATTTTGAAGACTATGATGATGATAATGAAGGGGATAATGATGCAAATAGGGAGCTTGACAGTCAAAGGAAGTATGTAGAGGATTCCTCAACTAAGGGGGAGAAGTCTGGAGATGGAGGAGCAGGTAAGTCTGGAGAAGCAGGAGGAAGTAAGTCAGGAGGTCAAGGGAGGCATAAGGAGAAGTCTGAGAAGTCTACCAAGGGAAAAGAAAAAGCTGCTCATGATCAGGATGCATTCGAGTTTGATTTCGATCTCAAGAATAGTAAGTTTGAAGTACAACAATTAAATGATATCGAAGACGATCTTTCAAACTGGAAAAATGATCCTGAGTTTGAGAAGGAAATTCAAGAGGAGAAAGCTGATCCTCAGATGAGACAAGCTAAGCTTGAGAAGACCAGACAGGTAGTGAATGAAAGATTGAAGCTGAAGCAAGCTGAAGATGCAGAGAAACAAAAGCTACATGCAATCAGTGTACAGGAAAGGAAAAGAGATATTCAGTTGAAGATTGGTCCAAAGTGGGATAGAGCAAGAGAAATTTTTGATTCTATTCAGAACACTGCTAATGATGATGGACGTTTTCTCCAACTACTTCAACAGTTTCAAGAGACCAATCTAGATTACTTGCAATATATGGATGCACTGATGCTGGAAATCTCAAGGATAGTAGCTGGATTTGACAGATGTGCAGATCAACTGATAATTCAGATTGACTCTCGTACAATGGGTTCTCTCTATGTGTCACTTCAAATCTTTCAACAGAGAAGCTTGATTGAACTTTGGATTATGTCCTTAAAGGTAAAAAGGTTTTCTGAACTGAATATTTTACTTCATGAAAGACTTTTGGAGTTTGCACAAAGGAATAGTCCACAAGTTATTCAAACTCCACATCATGTTAAGTTTCTCAAGGGTAATACACTACACTCTTGTTTCCTTGATTCTAAGTCGATGAAATTATACACTGCATCTCATCTGGTATGGTTAGAACATATGCTGAGGACTACAAGATTTGAAGATAAAGAAAGTATCTTTGTTGCTGACATTATTCGATCATATGCTTTAACTAGCTTTGAAAAGAGATATTACATTCTTCGGAATCGGCTATGGGGTAACCTTGGAATCTTACCTAAGAAACCTAAAGGTCTTGTGTCAGATTATGAACGTGTACTTGACAAGGATTTGATCAAAACCTTGGATGATCAAGAACGATTTGACACAGAGAATATCAGAAGATTCCTAGAGCAAGAAGATGAAGTTGAACATGGAGAGATAAGGGATGAAGAAACTTCAAAGTGAAGATCAGCTCTACATGTGATATTTTTAGAGCTTAGATAGGTCAAGATAGAAAATTGTATTATATGATCAGTCTAGAGGATCATCTATCTTGTATTTATCTTTTATGTTTGAATCTGGACAATGTTAAATATAAACCAGAACTTTTCTTTTATTTACTTTGTGTTTAAAGTTTTATCTTTTACTAAGTTAAGTTGAGTTAGTTGAGTAATCCTCTAGGTATTTGCTTGTTATCGTCTAACAAACAAATAGGGGGAGATTGAAAGGCATATGACACAGCCTATTTGTAGTTCGAGGACTCAACTCAACTTAAGCTTAGTTTGTAATAAGTAAATAACTTTAACTGTCACAGGAATCTCAGGAGGTACTATCTGTCAGAAGAAAAACCCTAAAGTCAATCTATAGTTTTGATGTTTTACACTGGAAGAAGTTCAGATTGCTGATCAAGCCTCAGTATAGCATCAAAGAAGTGGATTTATTTCTAAGACAGAGATTTCTAGAGTGACAGGTTCAGATAGTATACAGTGAAGTACAAGAAGGAGAAAGAGATGAGAAGAAAAATGAATCACATTTTTAATGTGAAAATTAAAGGACAGTCATTGAAGTTAGTCGTTCATGAACCAGACCGTGCATGGAACGTCAACAAAATATTCAGTGGTATTCCTTTATTACTTTCAGTGATTCAGAAAAGAATTAAGACAATCCAAGGATATATAATTATTTTTATTTAATTAATTTAAATCAAGTAGTCAATTTAATTAATTAATTAATTCATCTTGAATTAATTCTTTAATTAAATTAATTATTAGATTAATTAAATCTGTTTAATTATTTAAGTAAGAATAAATTAAAATGAATATTTGTTAATCAATTTTAATTTAATTCTGAAAAATGAACTAGCAAGACAATCCCTGATTGTCTTGCCGATTGTCTTGGAGACTTAATTTAGAATAACAAGACAATAGGAGATTGTCTTGCCGATTGTATTGAAGAAGAAATCAATAAAGCAAGACAATTTCTGATTGTCTTGCCGATTGTCTTGATAATGATATTGTCTGAAATGCTTTTGAAAAGTAGAATAAAAATCTGATTTGATTGTCTTGACGATTGTCTTGGCAGTTCAAATTAGATTGTCTTGATAATGATCAAAAAGAAAAAGCTTCAGACAGAATGATAATTTTGATAAAGCAAGACAAAGATCTCAGAATTTGATTGTCTTGCCGATTGTCTTGGAAGAACCTGATTGTCTTGACGATTGTATTGCCTATTGTCTTGGCAGTACAAAACTGGTTGTCTTGGAAGAATAAATTGTATTGACGATTGTCTTGACAGTTATAATTGAAGCTAAAGATGCAGGGATTATTATATATCAAGACATATCGACAGAAGCAATCAGCAAGGAAAAACAGATCAAAATATTACATTCAAGAACAGATTTCTCTCTTCTCTCTCATCAAGAACACAGCACAAGAAGCAGAAAAATTTATAGAAAATCAAGTTCATCTTATTTTTAATATCTAATCCGATAGAATTGATTTACTTGATACTCTTGTACTATTACCGAGTTTTTACTCCTAATCTATATCTTGATTTTTATTAACAAATCTAGAAAAATTCATGTCGAATTTTCTAATTTGTTTTTATTAACTAGATATAAATTCTGTACTGTATTTGTAACAAACCCCTCAAGTTAATATAATTTTATATTCAACTTGAATTTTGTTTCATTTAATTCAGCTCAAATTTGTCAAAATATAAATTAAATTATCCGGACAAATTTCGATAAAACAGTACTGTTTGTATTCAACCCCCCCTTCTACAAACATATTGGACCTAACATAATATTTATTAAGATTTTCAGAGCAAAGTAGATATAGGGGGTGGTATTGTATCAAGAAATTTAAATACTTTTAATGATTTTAAAATTCATGAGATATTCAGTTCTAACAATTAAAGAGTCTCTAAAAATATGGTGTTATTCAATCAAAACTTTTAAAAAGTAAGTAGGGTGGTATTGAATTTAAATATTTATAGACACTTTACAAGTCAAAAAATCAATAACTTTTAATGAGAATTAATTTTAATGATTTTTAACAAAAATTATAAATATATCACTTGAAAAAAATCATAAAATTGTTAATCTCAAAAAAGTCATTAAAATACTAATACAATGCTACCACCTTAAAATAGAATATGAAATCAAAAAGATCACATGTGCAATAACATTGACAAACAACCTCAGCAATAAATAAAATTACTGTTTTAAATTAGTTGAAATTGTGTTAGTGTAGGGAATCGAACCCCTGACCTTCCCCTCTTAAACTCATGCCATTACCATTATGCTACACTTAATTTTAAGTATGTTTTAAAAATTTTATTAGATAAACCACTGAAAGGCATATGACATAGCCTATTTGTATTTCGAGGATACAACTCAACTCAAACAAGAATGTAATAGTAAATAGTATATGTACTGTCACAGGTTTATGTCTTAATGGAGATTTGTGTAAGTCTTAATGAAGAAAATTATGTCTTGGAGCAAGTTTAAGTCATGCTGACAGCTGATTTATTATGTCTTGAAGAAGTTTAAGTCATACCAGATCAGTACAAGACTTAAATGGCTATAAATACAACAGCAGGCACAGCAGAACAGCACTGGAAATTCTTCACTTCTCCAGCAGAACACAGCAGAGAGAGACCAAGAGAAAATGGTTCCTTGAACATCAAATAAATTATTGTAAATTATTTCTGGCTTGTATTGCTAAATCTAAATCGACAGAAATTGTTTACTTGTACTTGTGGAACTATCTAGCGAATTAAGTTTCCTAGAATCTCTCGATATTTTTATTACAAATATAGAAAAGTTCATGTCGAATTTTCTATAGAATTTGTAATAATTAATTTCGATATTTTTATTTACAAATATAGAAAAATTCATGTTGAATTTTCTATAGAATTTGTAATAATTAGTTTGGTCATCAAACTTTGTAATTTGTACCCGTGTATTTAGACACACCCCATCAAGTTAATATAAATTTTATATTCAACTTGAAATATCGGTATTCGTTTTATTCCGCATCAATTTGTTCTTGATTTAATATTTTAATATTTTTAAGAAAAGAGCAAATTCGATAAAACGGTATAGTTTGTATTCAACCCCCCCTTCTACAAACTATTTTGGACCTAACAATTGGCATCAGAGCCTTTTGATTGACGCACAAATCAAGATCCTTATTTTTTGTGGTCCTTCAATTGGTTTTCGAGTTTGTTGACCCATACAGAAATTAAATCTGGTATTAGACCAAAAATTCAACTCCTCTATTTTCGATTTTTTAACCTTAAAAAAATTCAATACTTGAGATTTTTGAACTTTAAATAATTTGAACTTATTTTTGGATTCTTTAACTTCCAAAATTTTCAATTTTGAGATTTTTGAATTTTAAATAATCTAAATTTATTTTCGGATTCTTTAACCTTTAAAAAATTCTCAATTTATGATATTTTTGATTTTTAAACAATATGAGTTTATTTTCAATTGTTAATTAAATTGAATTTATTCTCAAATTGTTTAATCTTCAAAAATTTTCATTTTATGATATTTTTGATTATTAAGTAATCTTAACTTATATTCGAATTTTTTAATTCTTGAAATGATTAATTCTTTGAAATTTTGATTTTTAAACAACTTGAGTTTATTTTCAAATTGTTTAATTTTCAAAATTTTTAATTCTTGATAATTTTGAATTTTAATTAACTTGAATTTATTTTCGGATTCTTTAACTCTCAAAAATTATCATTTCTTGAGATTTTTTTGATTCTTAATTAATTTGACTCTAATTTCGAATTTTAATTAATTTGAACTTACTTTCAGATTTTTTATTTCTCAAAAATTTTTCAAGTCCTTGAAGTTTTTGAATTTTAAATATTTTGAATTTATTCTAAGCCAATAGTTCTTAGAAGGTTGTTAGTTGAAGATTCCTACGAATTGTCAAAGATGATTTGAATCTTTTGAAGAAAATGCATTTTTCAATGAAATTAATTTCTACCTACTGAAGAAAAATTTGTGGAAGCTCCTCAAAAATTATATCCATAGAATTCACTGGTTTTTCAGAAGCAGGGATGGAAGAGGTTTTAGTGGATAGAATTTTTCTCGAAGATTTGAATGAAGTCTATTGATTCTGTGATATACAAACACTAAGTGGATTGCTCCAATGTAACATCTACTACACTTAGTGAATTGTACCAAGAAATATCTTTCAAGGAATCAACAGAGATTTTAGAAAAGTGGAATCAAGGAGGTTTGAGAATGAACTAGACAGTTAGACATCTCAGTCAGGAATTAATGATGGAACCTCAGAACATACATGAAGAGTTACTAATTTAGAAAGAGTACAAATGTTTGATCCAGGAATTAGGCCTATCTATTCCGAAGCAGAAACTCTTCAGGATACAGTTCAAGAGGTGGCTAGAAGACTGAGTTGGTGGAAAGAACAAAACATGATAGTTGCAGTTATGAAAAGTTTTATGTGATAAGTAACTATCAAGGTGTGCAACATGGTACAGAATTCTGACAGACAAGGATGAATAGGGATTCATTAAATGAGATGAAATAGAAGCATCAGTGCAGAACTTATCTTGCTGAAGAAAAGAGTTGGGATGGATCAGATGATGATGAGAAGAGCATAATTAATATCTTGCCTTCATAGCAATCTCTGAAGATGATTCACCTCACATGTCTCAGGTATCAATTCTTCGAACTAGTGTAATATGTAATTCTCAGAAATTCAAAGCATGTTAAGATCTTAGTTTTTAATTATTATATCTTTGGTTAGAAGATCTTATTATGTGTATGAATATTTGTTGAATTTAATTAATTGCAATAGTGAGTTAGAAGTGTTCCTTAGACAATATCTCTCAATTCTTAAATGATATATGTCAAGCATATATGACCTCTGCTTAAGCTAGTTTCAGGATCCCCAGTAGAACAAGATTTGCTTATTCATTCTGAATTGTTTGTTAAGGTTTAAAAAGTTTAAAAGATGGAATAATTACCTAGGGTGTCAGTAGAACATCAAGTCATTTGTAAAACTGACTTAGGTAATAGAGATTATATAATATAATATAACAATAGGAATGGATTGGATAGAATTAGTGATTAATTGTTAATTCTTCTATTCCATGCATGTTTAGAAAATTATTGAATATCTGTAAATCTACTTGCTACCTGTTACACAAGTGTACATAGGTTAAAGTAGATAGTATTGAATTTTCTAAAAATGCATAACATGCCTAATTTGCATAATTCTTATCTGCAATGTTTTAATTCTGAATGTATGCAATGTATTCTTATTATCATGCCTGCTTATTTCAAATGTCATAAATGCATTTCCTAGTATTTTCATTGATTATAGAAAAAGCATGTTTAAGAATAACAATAAGGTACAGACTGCTAGTCCTCCTTATGTTAGGAAGGAACCATTATTCTCCTTGCTCAGTGAATATTTTGTCAATGACATTAAAAAGGAGAAATGGTCAGTCAAAGATAAGAATGAGCATGTTAAGGTTAAAACTATTGTTAACTCTGATAAAAGAGAAATCTCTAATCCATTTGGACCCAATTAAACAATTTGGGTACCAAGAACTTTTTATCCATTTGTGAATGTAGGGCTTAACAGGTTAATCGATTATGCATTATTATTGATTTATTCAAAGCATATTATCGAAGAAAGAACCCTACTATCAAATGTGAATGTGAAGACAAACCAAGTGGTTATCCCTTGGAGACAACAGCAAGGGTATGACCTAGGGTCAAGGCTATTCAATAGCTAAGGAATGTTGTCAGTAATAAAGCATCTTTTACAAGATGAAGAGCCTACTGTTCGAGGATTAAGGAAAGAGAACTTATATGTAGCTGACATGGAATCTCAGTCAAAGGTGAAGTCAACAAGGTCAAATCTAAAGCTTCATCAGACAAGAGTTCAGCTATGACATAAGGAGCTCTCTCACCTGAATGTCAAATCAAGAGATTCTTTCCTGAAAATCGAATCAGCAAAGGAGACTGCCTCATCTGAAATTAAAGTAAAATAAAATTACGAGGCATGTCATAAAGGGAAGTCAAAGAAGCATCACACAGAAGTTCTACATCAAAGTAAAATATATTTTAGTAGTGATGACTGATGACTTCTCTCAACAAACAAGTTGTTGTTCAGACAATCTGAAGACAAGACACCATTGATGGTGATTGATCACATCTTAAACCCTGATCCGTAAGAATTTTAGGAAGACCCCATAAGTATGAAGGAAATTGTTTTGCAAGATTAAATCGAAAGTGAGCATCCTAGCAATCAGCTAATGCTCAAGAGGATAATTTCCTTTGTTACTCAATGGAGTCAACAGCCTACAGGGTGATTGTTATTAATCAACAGAAGGTGATTGAAAGTCTTAGTGATGTTCAATAACTTCTATCTCCCAGCTGTCAATGGTGATGATTATTCAGATCCAATCAATGTGAAACATGGAGAATCTTCATGTAAACCCAGCAGCAGCTTAGGGGGAGCAACGGAAGGATCAACTAGTCAACTCAACACCACATTGAAAGTCAAAGGACACTATGAGAACATGTCTGCCAAGATAAAGAATGTTGACTCAATTAATTCTTTGTCCTAGTTCTTAGTGTTTCTAATGGTGGAAGTAAAAGACTAGCAGAGCTTCAAGTACTAATGATTATTTCTTTAGTTTTCTTTTAGAAGAAACTAAGAAAGCTACAAAAGCTCTGAAAGATTCAGATTGAGTGATTTCAATACAAGATGATCTCAATCACTATAAAAGGCAGATTGAAGGGAAGCTGGTATTCAGACCAAACAACAAGGCTGTATTTGGTATAAGGATAACCAGAAGTTTAACTGGATGTCAAGGCATTGTTATGAGGGACAAAGCCAAACTGGATGCTAGGTTACAATTTGATCAAACAGTATATTTGACAAGAAGCACCAGTGACAAGACTTGAGGATATCAGGCACCTGCTGCACATTCAAGATTATAATGGACATCTAGACCTACTGAATCTGGATGCTAGAGGAATGTGAACAAGTGCATTCCTGGTAGGTGAGATAATGAAAGATCTCTACAGGTTAGTATGAACTGGTATCATCACTCAAGCAAGCATGGAAGACATGGTATGACACCCTACCTATAATTTAATATTTGGTATCAATCTTTAACAGTTGGTATCTTTTAATAATTGGTGTTATATTTATTGAACTCTCTACATCTTTAGGCACAAACATAAATGATATATATGTGCAATGATATCTTGATTATATTATATGTTGGTCTACTAACTATAAATTGGGATCAAGATATTTGCTGTTTTGATGTTGGTAAAGTTGCAATTCTTTTGAATTACTTTATGCAAGCCAATAGAAGAATCCTTTTAGGAGCTCAGGCAAGCCAAAAGAATAATTCTATTTGGAGCACAAGTAAGCCAAAAGAATGATGACAATAAAAGTAAGTCAAGGATCTTTTGTTTCTATTCAGAAGATTCTAGACCTGTCAAGACTACATGCCAACACACCACTATAGCTGACTTTTGACCTATTAGTTTGGACCTAACGAGTTGGTAATCAAAAATCTTAAGATGGACCCGGATCTGAGGAAATGGTACCCTAGAGATATTTGACCCAACAAGTTCAGGATCTACTAATTAGGACCTAATCAGGCTATAGAGGAATCATCAGCTCATTATCTTATTCAATTGATAATAGATCACTTACACACATATTTTATTCTCAATATGCAAATTTGCAAGGCCCCAAGTGGATCCTAGAGAATCTATTCTTGTAGTTATTACACTTGATTTTCAGATGTCTTAAGTTGGACCCATCTCCGGAGATGGTACCCTAGAAACATCAGTTCTGACATGTTTTGCTGCATAGAGACAGATCAAATGAGTTGTATGAAATCAGAAGAACACAAGGAATCAAATTCATCTCCAACAACTCTGTGGAACACTCAAGGACTAAGCAACTTGCATAAGGTATCAATTCTTTCGAGTGCATGTCTTTAATTAAGATTAACTTGCAGACATGTTTGCTAAATCACTTGATGAAATTAATTTTTCAAGATTGGTTTGTAAACTTGGGCTTTTATTAATGCTATATGATTGTAAATCCCATCTGTTAAGTAATTCTTAAGTAAGCTCACAAGTATTCAATTGTCTGTATCGAAAGGACTTGTGAACTTATTTACATCCAGAACTCACACTGAAAATTATCCGTTGAATGATTGCCATGTGTTTAATTGCAATATATTTTAGTGGTGATTATTTAAGGATAATTCAAATACTTAAATGCTAAAATCTAACTCATAGAGATTTAGTATTTAATTATTTGATTATTTATTTTGATTTATATGGGTTACGGACTTGAAGCAATTCAATTTAGTATTTGCTCTGTACCTCATATTTATTAAAATAAATAAACAACATAACTAATTTGGACCTAATCTGTATTGGTCTTAAATCAGTTATGAGATGTTAATTCTAGTGAACTTTAATATCCCATTTTCAGAAATTCACTATAATTAATATCATGGCTCTAACAATTGGTTGTATTGAAGTTTTGACTTATATCAGTTAATGATATTTAGTTAGAATTCTGTTTACTAACTAATTGTGAGATGTATTGGTATGTGTGAAATTACTTAGAACTCCTATAAGTAATCATTGTTATATCTTTTACAATTCACTCATATTATTATACATGGTATGAAAATTATCTAAGTAAAACTATGGATATTGTAATATCTAAAGTGACCATTGTTCAGTTACTTGGAATAATTTTTATGCTTATTTGAAAGCTTCTAATCACTTTGATAATAAATGTTATATACTATGGATCAAGGTGTATAGGACTTAGAATATCATTTCTAAGATTGCAGACAAGACATCTTTGGTAATCTAGTCTTATTTATAGAACAAAGGTTGTCTACCAGTAAACAGTTGTTAGGAGTTAACAATTGTTATTATCGAGGAGTTGCCTTGAAGTCATAAGTTTGAAATGTTATATCTTAAGAGCTTATGCATTTCTTGTCAACTAGTTCCTCGTACTTATGAATATCAGTGAATGATAATCATAAGTAGTTAGATACTAATAGTCATTCTATCAATTGGTACTCAATGTAACAATTCAATCTTCACTAAATTGAATTTATCAAACAATTGATATCATTGAATATTTAGTATTTAGCAGTGATTATTTATAACCTAGTAAATTATGACGTGAAGCAATTCAATGGTTTATTTGCTCATAATTTAATTTTGGTAAAGTAATCATAAACACAATTACTTGCATTTTAAAGTATTTGATAAATACTAGCTGTTGGTATCAAATAGTAAAATATTTGTTTACTGACAATTGCTAGTTGTTCTGATACTTTATTGCAAACTAATTGTGATGTATATATTATCTCTGATGATATTACTTAGGATTTATTCTGAGTAAATGTGTATTATCTATAAATCATTAGTGTTAGTATAAATTAAGGTGTTCAACTTTCTAAGTAAGTGAGACTTAAAGTTACATTCGGTCTCCTATCATATTTTGAAGTGGTGAAGATTTTTCAAAAATTAAATTCTCTAATTCTGGTTATACACCACTTTATACATATGATAGTTCTTAGAATATTTTACATCCATCAGTCAATTACTTAGTTTATGTTGTGCTAAGTAATGAAGTGCCAAAGGAGAGACATTGGTTATCTGTACTTATGTACTTGGTAATCTTTGTTACCTAAACGACATCAAGTGCTTGTATTAGTCTTTTCACTAACTTTTGTGTTAAAGTTATCTATACATAATAAGCACTTAAAGAAAATCTTTCTTTCTAAATTACTGCGAAGTCAAGAGTTTGTGTTTTTTAAAATTAAAACGACCTAGTTTTCATTAAAAGACATGATAATACATTGTTTTACGCATAAATACAAACTCTTGCACATTAACAGTTTTTAAAAGAAAACTCAATTTTTCTGCAGTTGTGATTGCTTATATTGTAAAACTTTTTGAAGTCACAACTGTACATCAATTCTCTCATTGGATATAATGCATATGTTTTCACACAATGTTATGGTATGATGTAAATGCATTCTATCTCTATATTGCCCTATTGCTATGTGATGCAGGTTCAGCTCCTAGTGGAAGTTTTCTCACATTGTAAGTCATGAGGTTGTAAACCCAACAACTTCTATCCCGGACTATAAATCTAAATCTAAACACATCCTAACTTACCCCTGAAGTGGAAGTAACTTATTTGACTAGAGGTCATTAAGGGAGTAACTGCACTTGATGCAGCAAATAAGGATGTGAGGGATAGTAAACCCACAGCTCTACCTCTCAAGGAGAATAGATGTATATAACTTGAGGTATCTGTAAGCTCGCCTGCATTCTCCCAAAAGGATGCAGAGCTGAAAATGGCACTAAAACAGTCTCTGGATTCATTATCTTAAAATAATGAGTTTATTGAAATTCGCCTGTCGGCCAGGACATCTGTTGGTAAGTCACTACCTCATACACAATACTAAAATACTTCCTATGCACAAAGTGAGATTGCACACACTAAGGATGAATTGACGGAAACAACTCATACTCCGACCATTTTACGGTTAGGATTATAAGTTGAAGGTTCCTTAAAGAACTAAGAGTCTTCACAGACCTCGAGAGAAGGTATTGATCTCAATGCAAAATTCAACAAGATCATTATCTAACTCCCCAGAGGGAACATCTCTGGATCCTGCGGGTATCGGATCCGACATAGGTGCGGATCGGCAACTTTTTAACTATGATTCAGATTTACCTGATGAGTTTAACAAGGTGATGTCTTCATAGACATTAGATGGAAACATGATTTTAATTCTAAGTTTTGATTTCATTGTTTACCTTCTCAAAATTCAAATCTGAAACCCATAAAAAGGGAAATTTTTTTTATCAACTTGTAGATTATGACTCAGATTCGTCTGACGAGTCTAACAAGGATCGGGGATTTACGAAACCCCATTGCACCACCAGTGACCTCTCTAGAAGGGGCTATAGTGAATTTTCCTTACAGGTACACATGGATGTTGGAGATATGAGAGATAAGAGTGATACACTAGTGAGTATGAGTGTAAACACTTGCGAGATGAGAGATGAGATCACTCATTTTAAGTGATATGAGTGGAGAGATGAGCTAAACACTTGTGAGGTACACGAAACAGAATCACACACTCACAGTGAGGAAGAAAGATAAACACCAAATCTCATTCCATATTCCCCAAACAAAGTTTACTTACAAAATTTGGAGATATAAGGAAATTGTCGGGAGATTTGGTTGTCAGGATGATAAATAGTGAGGCCATTCTATAATATCTAAAGGGCAAAGTTGATCAGTCTACATACTTCTATTCTGGAAGTCTTCATGAAAAATCCTTCAACACAAGAAAAGCTTCTTTACTTTATTCCAGCAGTCAATGTTAGATGTATGAAGAATCTGTTGTACTAAAGGTAAGAGGTTAGTTATAATTGAAAATTTAGTATCATCTAATTTATTTGGATGTTTGCTATAATTGAATGCTTGGAGGATTACTCAACTAAGGGGGAGAGATATTTTGAAGAAGATATACTCAAAGATTGCCTTAGTAAGAGATACTCAACTAAGGGGGAGATTATAAGCTTACCTTAGTAAGGGGGAGATTTTCTATCTAAGGGGGAGAGATATGAAAACGGGATATACCTTAGAATGGGGGAGTATTCACCTTGTCAGGGGGAGATAGATTTATTCGCCTTGTCAGGGGAGATGAGAAGTATTCACCATTATAAGGAGGAGTCATATCACCTTAAGTAGGGAGACATAAGGAAGGAGAGAAGTATGAAACGACAAAGAAGAATTCTTCAGTATGTGGTTGACAAGTCATATTCTTTACCATTGAAGAATTCACAAGTATCTGTTGATAATGTTCAATATTAGATGTTAAGGGTTATCAGGCAGATATGTCAGGAAATGAAGATGAGTTACTTAATTCATTGTCAGAGGAACAATCATCTATCATTTCATCTACTGAGATTCTGGAATTGTAATATCTAAACCAGAAATTTTTTTTATGTATTATTTACTATAGCTCTTTAAAGCTTTATCTTCTTCTTGTTTGTAGTTGAGTTATCCTCTAGGAATTTGTATGTTAATGTTTAACAAACAAATAGGGGAGATTGAAAGGCATATGACATAGCCTATTTGTATTTCGAGGATACAACTCAACTTAAACAAGAATGTAATAGTAAATAGTATATGTACTGTCACAGGGATCTCAAATGTATAAGTGTCAAGAGAAAGAAGACAAAGTCAATCTACTGTTTTGAGGTATACTACACTTGAAGAAGTTCATTGAGTTGATCAAGCATCAGTGGAGTAATCAAGACAATGGATTCTATTTATAGTGACAAGAGGTTCCTACAGTGGCAGAATACAAATTATAAAGGTTTGAAAAAGAGTGAAGAAAAAGAAGACATGAACCACAACTTTAAAGTCAATATATGAAGAACAGTCATTGCGGTTAGTCACTCATGAACCAGACAGTACATCGAGTGTCAACATTAAACAGTGGTTGTTTATCATTAACTTCAGTGGTTCAAGCTGTCAAGACTGGTATGTTAAGAAAAGAAAGGAACCAAATCATAGAGTCAAAAATAAAGAAAAGCCGTTGGAGTTAGTCGCTCATGAACCAGACCGTGCATCGAGCGTCAACAAAAATTCGGTGGTAATTCTTTATTATTTTCAGTGGTTCATGCTATCATGACTGGTATGGAAGAAATTATTGTGCAAGCAACAGAGGTGCTAAATTAATTAACCACAATGGTTTTGCAATCAAGACTTGCTAAGGAATAATCTTTGTGGAGGATCAAATTTATCAAGACATAGAAGACCACAAGGGTTATGCTATCAAGGAGGTATATTAATTTTATCTTAATTAATTAAGTCATTTGAATTATTTATTTGATAAATTAATTCTATCCGAATTAATTTATTCAATAAATTATTTAAAAGATTAATTAAGTTAGAATTAATATAATTATCAAGCAAGGAGGTATATTAATTTTCACTTAATTAATTAAGTCATTTGATTTATTTATTTGATAAATTAATTCTATTCGAATTAATTTATTCAATAAATTAATTAAAAGATTAATTAAGTTGGAATTAATATAATTATAAAAAGACTTCATATTAATTCTCTTTTAATTAAATTAAATTAGTTGGCTAATTTATTTTATAAATTAATTCAATCAGAATTAATTTATTCTTTAAATTAATCAATTAATTAATTAAATTAGAATTAATATAAGTGTTGAAAGACTTAAAACAATTCTGCTCAGCGAATATGACTTAATGGAGGTCGGTATGACCTAAATCAGGTCATACCGACATGACTTAAATCTAAGTCATACTAAGCATAAGATTTAGGTCATACCGAGCAATTTCAGATTATGTCATACCGAGCCAAAATATCCTGATTAAGTCATACCGACCACCTGCCAGCTGTTTTAGGTCATACCGAACTTTTATTAAGTCATACCGACCAGGTTTATGTCTTAATGGAGGTTTGTGTAAGTCTTAATGAAGAAAATTATGTCTTGGACCAAGTTTAAGTCATGCTGACAGCTGATTTATTATGTCTTGAAGCAGTTTAAGTCATACCAGATCAGTACAAGACTTAAATGGCTATAAATACAACAGCAGGCACAGCAGAACAGCACTGGAAATTCTTCACTTCTCCAGAACACAGCAGAGAGAGACCAAGAGAAAATGGTTCCTTGAACATCAAATAAATTCTTGTAAATTATTTCTGGCTTGTATTGCTAAATCTAAACCGACAGAAATTGTTTACTTGCACTTGTGGAACTATCTAGCGAATTAAGTTTCCTAGAATCTCTCGATATTTTTATTACAAATATAGAAAAGTTCATGTCGAATTTTCTATAGAATTTGTAATAATTAATTTCGATCTTTTTATTTACAAATATAGAAAAATTCATGTTGAATTTTCTATAGAATTTGTAATAATTAGTTTGGTCATCAAACTTTGTAATTTGTACCCATGTATTTAGACACACCCCATCAAGTTAATATAAATTTTATATTCAACTTGAAATATCGGTATTCGTTTTATTCCGCATCAATTTGTTCTTGATTTAATATTTTAATATTTTTAAGAAAAGAGCAAATTCGATAAAACGGTATAGTTTGTATTCAACCCCCCTTCTACAAACTATTTTGGACCTAACAACCACATCATCTACTTTTGTCCCATTTTTTTTATTTCAACTATATATTAAACCTCAATACAAGTGCAAAAAATGTCAATAAATTGGTTGTAAAATTACTATTTCACCATCATATTTTGGAAATAACAATTGTGCCACCCCTTTATAATCTATGTAAAAAATGAAAAAATTTATGTTAGCTTTCGGAACCGAGCCACCAATCTCGTTTTAAGAGGTTCATGATACAGCCACTATACTACATTACTTTTCGAGTTTTCTTAGTAAATCACGCCATTTTCATTTAACTTATTTTCTTTTTTGTTTTCACCTTTGAGTAAATAAAATGTTAGTTTATATTATTTATATAATTCATTTTTTCCAGTTTTCTTAGTTTTATTTATCTATGTATTCAATCATCTTATAATTTGTATTGAACCTGTATGTTTTCAATTAAATATATATTAATTATGTTATTTATAATTCATATATTTATATCATATTATATCTCTGATCACACTTTATTTGAATTAGTTGATAATAGATACCTAAAAAATAATATTGAAATTTGATCCAATACAAGGAATATAGTATATTGATATGGGCTGAAAATAAGCCCTAAAGACACATTTAATATGGCATTAATTAGACCCTGAATGGTCCAAACGTGGGGCCCACCAGATGGGCCCAAAACCCCTATTATAATATTAATTTCGTAATAAACAGCTCAGCAAATAAGAGTTGGATAAGGATAATATCCCCTTCAGACTTATCCTATAAGGCATCTAATTCAATATGGAAACTGATTCCTACAAGGAATAGATCTAGAACTTTCCTCAAAGACTTTTCTACCAAGTCTCTAACTCCTACCATAATTCTAAAGGCTTCTCAGCCTATATAAAGGGCCTGACCCCTCATTCTCAGAACTACGTTTTCTTGGCTTGATTCTCTAATACAGAGATACGTAGGCATTCTGTGAGGACCGTTTAGTCTCGAACGCAGAAGCAGCCATTAAAGCTCGAAGCTCAACCACCCTAGCATTAATTACAAATCGTAAACTAGTTTTTATTCCACAACATTTGGCGCCGTCTGTGGGAAGAAGACATCAACCATGGTTCAAACACGAAGAACAACATCAACCGAGGCCATACCCCTTAGCACTGCTCCACCTGCTGTCTCTGATCCGCTCGTCACCGCTGAGGGAGGACAGTTACCCCCACCAACAGGGACGGTCATTCAACCTCTAACCTCTCAACCCTCAGGGACGATTCCCCATGTTGAGGGAACTGTGGCTATTCCTCAAAACCAAGAAACTAACCCTCTTCAGATGGTGGTTTCTCCTCTTGATAGCGCTGGTCGTACACTACCTCCGGGGGTACAGATCCACACCACGGATCTCCCTTTGAACACCAACCCGATGTATGGGCTGCCTAATTATCCCCCTCAACATAGGGAACCTGGACCGAGCGGTCATGCCTTACAGATCCGAGATCGGGAGTACGATGATTACTCTGGTCCCTATTCTGATGATTCAACTTCTGAGGATGACAATGATGATCGTGATGAAGCCCCGAGGAGGCGACGTGCTAGTAAAGAACCTCGAAGGAGGTCCCAAAGAGTCCAGGATGAACCTCCACAAACGGCCGAGGAAAGGATTAAGGCTCATGAGGCAGAGATCCAAAGGCTGAAGGACGATATTGCTAGAGAGCAAGCAAGGCGAAGTCTGATTCAACCTCCTCCAGTTACAGGGAGGATTCCCATTATAAATCTGGAGAGGCCCTCAAGGAGGCAACGAAGGGCCGATGCCCCGATTGAAAAATCAACAAGGGTGGAGACCCCCAAAAGTAACCCTAGGGATCTGATGCCCCTTGGGGATCCTGATGATCCTACACCTCCGTTCACTGAGGAGGTAATGAATGCTCGCATCTCAAGGAAGTTCAAGATGCCGACAATTAAGGCTTATGATGGAATGGGCGATCCCGCAAACCATGTTAGGACGTTCTCAAACGCACTGCTGTTGCAGCCTGCAAGCGATGCCTTAAAGTGTAGGGCGTTCCCTCAAACCTTGTCTGGCATGGCTCAAAGGTGGTATAGCCGCTTACCTGCAAACTCAATCGGCTCGTTTAAAGAGCTGAGCGCCGCCTTTGTCAGCCAGTTCATTAGTGGGAGAGTTCATGAAAAAAGTTCTGCATCCCTTATGTATGTGGTACAGGGGAAGAACGAGAATCTGAGAGATTACCTCAAGCGGTTCACCAAGGAGACGCTGAATATTACTGATCTGGAAAATAAGGTGGCCATGGTAGCCCTGGAACACGGAACCACAGATCTCTTCTTTAAAAGGTCTTTGGCAAAACACCCTCCTGAAAATATGGCCGAGCTCCAACGAAGGGCCGATAAATATATCAAGGCCGAGGATAGCATGAAGAAGGATACCACAGGAAGCAACGGCAAGGGTTCTAACGATTCGAAGAAACGAAAGCAAGAGCAAGAGTACGATGCTAGGGACAAGTATCCCCGGACTAGCAAGGATTCTGATTCACCCCCGAAGAAGAATTTGGGATCAAGATTCAACGACTATGCGAGACTGAATGCTCCTAGGAGTCAGATCTTGCTAGATATTGAGAAGGATAAAGATTTCCGATGGCCGAAGCCACTTAGGGGTGATCCCACAAAAAGAAACAAGGATCAATACTGTAGGTACCACCGTGATGTGGGTCATGATACAGATAGTTGTAGACAGTTGAAAGATGAGATTGAGTTCTTGATCCGAAAAGGAAAGCTAAGCAGGTTCACGAAGAATGATGATCGTGGAACCCAAAGAAGGGACAATGACAGAAGAGATAACGATCGTGATCGTGACCGTGATCGTAACCCACAGCCCCGAGGGCCAGTTGTTAATATGATTTGGGGAGGCCCGACAGCGGCCGGCACGACTCGAAACTCTCGAAAAGCGTATGCCAGAGAAGTGATGCACATCGTGGGGGAAGCCCCAAAACGTGCCAAGACTGAAATAGTTATTGGGTTTGATGATTCAGATCTCGAAGGGGTAAAATTCCCCCATGACGACCCGTTGGTCATAACTCCTGTGATTGGAAACTCGGAGGTAAAACGAGTCTTGATCGACAATGGAGCTTCTGTTGATATCTTGTTTCACGATGCGTTTATGAAAATGGGGTACACCGATTCTCAGTTGACCCCCACCAACATGCCAATCTACGGATTTAATGGAGTTGAGTCCAAGGTTGAAGGGACTATTCAGTTACCCATGACGATTGGACAGGAACCTAAAGAAGCTACTCAGATGCTGAATTTTCTTGTGATCAAGGCATCCTCGACCTACAACGCGATCCTAGGAAGGACTGGACTTCATGCATTCAAGGCTGTGGCCTCCACATATCACATGAAGATTAAGTTTCCAACCAGGAATGGTGTTGGAGAACAAAAGGGTGATCAGAAGATGGCAAGAAGTTGTTATGTATCCGCGTTAAGGGCTGATGGAATCGGGGGGCAGGTACTTCCGATCGAAGACATGGATGTCCGTGGTGAGGATGAACATAGAGGAAAGCCAGCGGAGGACTTAATACCTATTCCTCTGGAGCTAGGCGACCCTGAGAAGGTGACTTATATAGGAGCCTCTCTGAAGGAACCCCTGAAGGGCAAATTGATAGCATTCTTGCAAGAAAATAGCGATGTGTTTGCCTGGACAGCAGCTGATATGCCAGGGATTGATCCCCAACTCATAACTCACAGATTGAATGTCGATCCTAATCGAAAGATAATACAGCAGAAGAAGAGGAACTTTGCACCTGAAAGGCAAGAGGCCATAAAGCAAGAAGTGGAAAAGCTCTTAGAAGCTGGGTTTATTGAAGAGATTCAGTTTCAAGAATGGTTGGCTAACCCTGTGATGGTCAAGAAAGCCAACGGTAAGTGGAGGATGTGTATAGACTTCACCGACTTGAATGATGCATGCCCTAAGGATTGCTTCCCTTTACCTAGGATAGACATGTTAATAGATGCCACAGCTGGACATGAGATGCTGAGCTTCATGGATGGGTTCAGCGGCTACAATCAGATTAAGATGCACAAGGATGACGTCCCTAAGGTATCTTTCATAACTGACTTTGGTGTTTTCTGCTATCTTGTTATGGCTTTCGGTCTAAAAAATGCAGGAGCTACTTACCAGCGACTGGTGAATAAGATATTCGCCCATCTAATTGGAAAAACCATGGAGGTCTATGTTGATGACATGCTAGTCAAGAGCCTGTTCAAGGCAGACCACATTAAGCACCTCAGAGAGGCATTCGAAGTGCTGAGGCACCACAAAATGATGTTGAATCCAGCCAAGTGTGCCTTTGGCGTTGGATCAGGAAAATTTTTGGGTCTAATGGTTTCAAAGAGAGGCATAGAGGCCAACCCTGACAAGATTAAGGCAATCTTAGACATGGAGCCACCACGCTCTATAAGAGATGTGCAGAAGTTGACAGGCCGTGTAGCGGCTTTAGGAAGATTCATCTCCAAGTCTGGTGATAAATGCTTGCCGTTCTTTCAAGCATTGAAGAAGGTGAAAAATTTTGAGTGGACCCCTGAGAGCCAAGAGGCCTTTGAACAATTGAAGAAGTACATGGTTGAAGCCCCGTTGCTGGCCAAACCTAGTCCCGGAGAGACTCTTTATATATACCTGGCGGTATCTGAGCAAGCGTTGAGCGCCGTTCTCATCCGAGAAGAGAAGAAGGTCCAGAAACCTATCTATTATGTGAGCAAGGTGTTGCACGGGGCGGAGCTGAATTACTCTCCCATTGAGAAGTTCGCCTTGGCATTGATAACAGCCTCGAGGAAGCTACGCCCATACTTCCAGGCACACAAGATTGAGGTCCTGACGGACCAACAGTTGAGGAACATTTTGCATAGCCCAAAGGCTAGTGGAAGACTAATCAAGTGGGCGATTGAACTTGGAGAATTTGACATCACGTATAAGCCTAGAACAGCCATTAAGGCTCAGGCATTGGCTGACTTCGTGGTTGAATGCACCATTGGCAACCAAGAAGTCGGGGGGCAGGAGACAATAACAACCCCTGAGAAGCAAGATAAAGATGGAGAATTTGAACCTGATCAGAAGGAATATTGGGTGCTCTATTTTGATGGAGCATCAAAAACAAAATCTAGTGGCGCAGGCTTAGTGTTGCAAAGCCCCGATGGGTTCACAGTCGAATATGCTTTGAAGTTGGATTTCCAGACAACTAACAATGAAGCTGAGTATGAGGCCTTGATAGCTGGTTTAGGCTTGGCTAGAATCATGAGAGTCAAGAACCTCAAAGTTTGTGGAGATTCAAGATTAGTAGTCTCTCAAGTGAATGGCGAATTTGAAGCCAAGGATGAAACTATGGCAAAATATCTGCGAGTTGTGAAAGCTGTCATGACTCAGTTTGATGAGTGTTATGTAGAACACATTCCGAGAGAAGAGAACGTTAAGGCCGATGCCCTATCCCAGTTCGCTTCTTCCGAAATAGAAAACTATGCAGGGAGTGTTTACTTCCAGGTCTTGAAGGCCCCGACTATTAACTCAAAATTAGTGGCACCAATTGATGTGGGAAGCTGTTGGATAGATCCTATCAAAGCTCACCTAGAAATTGGTTGGCTCCCCAGCAATGCCTTGGAGGCACGAAAGCTGTCCGTGAGAGCATTAAGATATGCCTTGATCGAGGGCGTTCTTTACAAAAGATCTTTCGTTATCCCGTACTTGAAATGTTTGAGGCCCCAAGAGGCAAGGGAAGCTTTGGAAGAAGTTCATGAAGGAATTTGTGGGCAGCACTTGGGGGGCAGAGCCCTAGCTCACAAAATAACTCGTTTGGGATTTTACTGGCCAGAAATGCTGGCCGATGCACAGAGCTATGTCAAGCGGTGCGATCGATGCCAGAAGCATGCTCCGATAGTAAGGCAGCCGCCCGAGATGTTAACATCGGTTAACTCCCCTATTCCATTCGCGATGTGGGGAATGGATATACTTGGTCCCTTCCCCGTAGCTTCAGCACAAAGGAAGTTTCTGATAGTGGCCATTGATTACTTCACTAAGTGGATTGAGGCTAAACCTCTAGCCAAGATAACCACCAAACAAGTTGCCCAGTTCTTTTGGGAGAATATAATTTGCAGGTATGGAATCCCTCGAATTTTGGTGACAGATAATGGGACACAGTTCAATAATGAAGAGTTCAAGAAATATTGTGAGGAGAATGCAATTGAGCTTCGTTTTACCTCCGTGGCTCATCCACAAGCCAACGGGCAAGATGAGGTAGCTAATCGAATTATCCTTGATGGACTGAAGAAGAGGGTTGAACGCTCTAGAAACACTTGGGTAGATGAGTTGCTGCCCATACTATGGGCATACCGTACCACTTGTAAGGTGACCACTGGAGCAACCCCGTTCCTGCTGGCTTACGGAGCTGAGGCAGTTGTGCCTTTGGAGATCATGCAAGCGTCACCTCGAGTTGAGGCTTTTGAACCAGAAACTAACGAAGAAGGCATGAGACTCGCCCTAGATCTGATTGACGAGGTCAGGGATGAGGCAAACGCTAGAAATGTGGAACATCAAAAGAAAGCATCCTTTTATTACAACCATAGAGTTAAGGAAAGGTTCTTTCGACAAGGCGACCTGGTTCTAAGGAAGATCGAGGCTTCTGGAGTTGGCCAGAAGGGAAAGCTAGCCCCTAATTGGGAAGGGCCGTATCGAGTCAAGAAGACGTTGGGACGAGGATCATATAAGTTGGAGACCTTGGACGGGGTTGAGGTGCCCCGTACTTGGCATGCTTTGAACCTCAAAGTTTATTATGTATAAGCTATCCTTGCATGGATTCAGCTTTCTATCTATTTATTATGAGGAGTAGAAATAAGGTTCGATGAAACCATTTCAGGGCTTTACGCCCCGAGTAGGACAATAATAAGCTATGTAAGGGTTAAACCCATTTCAGATTATTAATGCAAAGTTTGTTTCCCTTCAATGATTTTGTGATTTTGTTTATGTACCAAGCACCTGTTGAGTGTGAGTCTAGGAAGGACAAGTACCGAAAACAAGTAAGCAAACTAATGAGGAAACAAATGCATAAATAAAGACCCCGAAGGGCCAACAGTTAAGTTACATCAACAAGATAGATAAAAGTTTGGTCCCTAAGGACCGTGAATGAAATCTAGACAAATAAAGCCACATCTGGCTAACAAGGCCATGCAAGGCCACGAACTAACTCCAGCTACTCCTCCCCAGAACCCTCTTCTCCAGACTCCTCACCGCCGCTCTCCTCTTCCTCACTCTCCTCCTCTGAGTCTTCGCTGGAATCACCACCGGACTCTGCTATCACCATTGGCTGAGCTCTAGCAACTTTGGCTCCTTTTCCCTCGGAAGATGAAGAAGAAGTAGAACTGCCTTCGTTCCGGATTAGCCTTTTCCCAGGGATGGGTTGGCGAACTACTCCAACCTTCTTTGCAGGCAGGACTTTCTTCCCACGGGAGCCAGAAGAATGTGAGTTTTGGCTAGCAGCGGGAACAACCCCCTTTGAGTTGGACCCGGAACGACGGTGACTGCCTCTGGAACCGGATCCTGATGCCTGGGGAACAATTTTAGTTCCCGAACCGGAAGCTAGGTTAACCGGGAGGGCACCCCAATTTGGGCAAGGAAAGTCTGCTGGATTGACCACAGATGGATGCCTATGATTCACAGCGTTAATAGCCTTTTCCCAACCAACAGACATGTTGAAGGGACGCACCTCATCATCATGATCATCAATGAGCTTGAGGAAATCTTCAGACCTATGGTAGGCCTGGATCACCTTGTCTGCATCAGAGGCCTTCTTCCTGGCTAGAGAAGCAAGCTGTTTGCGGGTAGATGCGGCGTTGGCCTCAGCTCGAACAACTTGGGAGTGTAGATCATCAATCTCTTCCCTGAACCTCATGGAGTCATTTCTCAAGCTAACATTTTCGTCCCTAAAGGCCCGGCCTTGGGTCGAAATGGTTTGGAAATAGGCGTTGGCCTGCAACAAGGAAATAAGTGAGCCACAAGGAATATGCAGAATTGAAATCAATGACAATGTCAAACATAAGGAATTTCATACCTGATACAAGGCCTGGGCGCCCATGAGTTGAGACTCATCCAGCTTGTCACCTGCATGCATTGTCGCTTGGTCAGGCGGAGTGATGGAAAGCTTAGACCAGTCTAGGGCCAGATGAGGACTCCCGAAGACCGAGTCTTGTTCGCAGATGCCCCAAGGAGGTATGAAAGGAGTCCGGACATCCCCGTCAGCGTTTCGGGATCGTTTACCACCTTGAGAACAACGCTCCAAGAAATTAGGGATGTGAGGCTTAGTTGGATTCAGCTTCTCTTCAGCCCTTTTCTGCATCCTCTTGGTAACAGTTGGCCGGTTCTCGGGACGATTATCAATCTCCTCAGCAGCTGAAATACAAAGAGAAAAACATCGGTATAAGAACAAACAGAGTTCACAATAAGTTCAAGTAAGAAAGTTACCCTCAATGGAAAGAAAGCTAAGGCCAGCCCCAATGAGATTCTTTTCGTTTAAAATAGTTTTATAGTGTGTGCGACCGTCGTCAGCAAGAAGCCTATCCCGGTCCAACAATTCCGGATCAGAAAGGTCACACACGAAGTGGGAACTATCTTCGACAGACCCGAATTTCTTCACAAAGAAGTTGCCCCAATCACCGCCCTTCCATTCAAGAACTACAAACTCCCTTTCCCAGAAATGTTGTGAATCTGGAAAGGAGAAGGGATTCACCATGTGTGAAAGCTTGGCTCGGTGCTTGAGGCTCACCCATCCTTTTTTGGATTCAGAAGAGTTGCTGGCCCCGAAAATACTTCGAAACATTGTGGTTGTCGGATGAATCCCCAGCTCCCGACACCTTATCAAGAAAATAGAAATGTACCTCCAGGCGTTGGGATACAATTGACAGGGGTGGATTTGATATTCAGCCAGCAGCCTAATAATAAAATTGTCAACCGGGAACCTGAACCCAGCATCTAAGGCACCCCAGTAAACACAGATCCTTTCAGGATGCCAGTTGCAAGTTCTATCTGATGGACTCGGGAGACGAACCTGGATGGCACTTGGAAAGTGATAAGACTCCCTTATCTTTTAAACGTCCCTTTCCGACAATTTACTGGAACTATTGAAAGAATCTAGACTAGAACAGTTGGGAAATGTATCCCTCATGATATTTAAAAGTTCTAGCAAGGATTCGAATCTATGTTCAACATATGAAGGAGGTTGAATTCTTTCTTTACCTTTAGCAGTCCTCATTTTACTCCTCTTTGACATGGCTTCCATCATGGAGACCGGGGGAGCCATTGGTTGATCACCTTCCGACATCTTGATGCAGGAGCTGAAACTTGATCTTGAATCTGAAACTTGATCTTGAAGCTCGAACTGGATCTTGTAACTTGAACCTTAGAAAACTTAAGAATCTGAAAGCTCAGAAATGAAGAAGTGAATGGAAATGAAGGCTACTTCTCCTCTTTTATAGAAAATACATGACCTGGTACATCAGGTTGAATCTCAGCTCGGTTCGTGTTAACAGGTCATCTATCGTTTCCAGACGAAAAAGGACAGAAATTATCCACGTTATTCAGAAAGAATCGTTATAATTCATATCTGTCGGAAAAGAAACAGCTGAAATATTTACTGCATGGATGTTTGCACTTAAGGAGATAAACAACGAGTTTAATCTTAAAAACGAGGTTAGTAGTGCTAATCCTGAATTAAGGTGTAATCCCGATAGAAGTCACGATTGACAAAAATGCTAAACCTAGGATCGAGATTCAACTTCTGAATCCTTGAAAGTCACGGATGACCAAAAAACCAACCTAGGATCGAGATTCAGCTTCTGAATCCTTGAAAGTCACGGATGACCAAAAAACCAACCTAGGATCGAGATTCAGCTTCTGAATCCCTAGGATCGAGATTCAGCTTCTGAATCCCTAGGATCTAGATTCAGCTTCTGAATCCCTAGGATCGAGATTCAGCTTCTGAATCCTTCGAAATGGTCGACCACGACACCCGAAGGAGCCATGGCCGACCACCTTGCAGCCGACCAAGGCACATGAAGATGCCCCGGCCGACCACCTTGCAGCCGACCAAGGCACATGAAGATGCCCCGGCCGACCACCTTGCAGCCGACCAAGGCAAAATCAAGAGCCCCGGCCGACCACCTTGCAGCCGACCAAGGCAAAAGCAGGAGCCCCGGCCGACCACGAGCCATCCGACCAGGTGCCGGCCGACCACCTGGGGTCGAGGCCCTCCAGCCGACCAGGTGTCAGCCGACCACCTTGGTTGGAGGCCCTTCGGCCGACCAGGAGCTAGCCGACCACAAGCTAGCCCTCGATCCGGCCGATCGCGGGTCAGCTTGTGGTCCTGAATCTTGGTTTTTCAGCAATTCTCGGGCAGCTTCTGAACCTGAATCTTGAATTTTTCGTATGATTTCAGGAGCGTCGTTTAGTGCCGTTTAGCACCGTTTATCGCCGTTTAGCGTCGTTTAACATCGTTTAAACGTCGTTTAAGGCTGTTTAGCACCGTTTAGTGTCGTTTAGTGCCGTTTAGCACCGTTTATCGCCGTTTAGCGTCGTTTAACATCGTTTAAACGTCGTTTAAGGCTGTTTAGCACCGTTTAGTGTCGTTTAGTGCCGTTTAGCACCGTTTATCGCCGTTTAGCGTCGTTTAACATCGTTTAAACGTCGTTTAAGGCTGTTTAGCACCGTTTAGTGTCGTTTAGTGCCGTTTAGCACCGTTTATCGCCGTTTAGCGTCGTTTAACATCGTTTAAACGTCGTTTAAGGCTGTTTAGCACCGTTTAGTGTCGTTTAGTGCCGTTTAGCACCGTTTATCGCCGTTTAGCGTCGTTTAACATCGTTTAAACGTCGTTTAAGGCTGTTTAGCACCGTTTAGTGTCGTTTAGTGTTTAGCACCGTTTAGTGTCGTTTAGTGTCGTTTAGCACCGTTTATCGCCGTTTAGCGTCGTTTAACATCGTTTAAACGTCGTTTAAGGCTAGTCAGCACCGTTTAGTGTCGTTTAGTGTCGTTTAGCACCGTTCAATGCTACTGGCATAATCT
The DNA here is from genome assembly GCA_036435485.1 of Saposhnikovia divaricata. Taxonomy (NCBI): domain Eukaryota; kingdom Viridiplantae; phylum Streptophyta; class Magnoliopsida; order Apiales; family Apiaceae; genus Saposhnikovia; species Saposhnikovia divaricata. Next base: position 24,462,578 of record JAZHRN010000131.1, read on the forward strand.
AGCGTCGTTGTAAACGCGTCGGTCGCTCCACGCTTTACGTCAAAACGATATCAAAGATAAACCCTGACCCGAGTCTCGAAAAAGGCCGTTAAAACTTCAAGGAAAACCTGATCAGTTTTCCTAGAAGTTGGGGGGCAAATGATATGGGCTGAAAATAAGCCCTAAAGACACATTTAATATGGCATTAATTAGACCCTGAATGGTCCAAACGTGGGGCCCACCAGATGGGCCCAAAACCCCTATTATAATATTAATTTCGTAATAAACAGCTCAGCAAATAAGAGTTGGATAAGGATAATATCCCCTTCAGACTTATCCTATAAGGCATCTAATTCAATATGGAAACTGATTCCTACAAGGAATAGATCTAGAACTTTCCTCAAAGACTTTTCTACCAAGTCTCTAACTCCTACCATAATTCTAAAGGCTTCTCAGCCTATATAAAGGGCCTGACCCCTCATTCTCAGAACTACGTTTTCTTGGCTTGATTCTCTAATACAGAGATACGTAGGCATTCTGTGAGGACCGTTTAGTCTCGAACGCAGAAGCAGCCATTAAAGCTCGAAGCTCAACCACCCTAGCATTAATTACAAATCGTAAACTAGTTTTTATTCCACAACATATATGCAATGTATTTCATTATTCATTACTTCTATCATTCTAAATTAAGAAAATTCGTTTTGAAATTATTTTTAAATTATACAATAATCATGTTTATACATTTATCGCATCCGTTTCTTAGTAATTTTCTTTTCAGAATGTGAAATTCATTTGTTTATATTTTCTAAAATAAACACATTCTACACTCTCTTTGTCATTATAAATGATTAACATGTAAAATAAAATGTTAAGAAACATTTATCTCTATGTATATATTAAATTATTGAAATAAAATACAATTTAGTTTTAAAAAAGTTTTTTTTGGTTAACCATATATATTCAAGTTTACATTTATCCTGAAATAATGTGATTATTTAGCGGAATATTACGTAATACCTAATCTACTTTTGGATATAAGATTAAAAATATAACTAACATAATATGCTTCTTCCAGGTTGATCTGTGTAGAATGATATGAACTATAATTTCATTATTTGTTTATATGCCATTTTTTTTTGAGATTCTTCTTTGCAACGCAGTCTGTTTCCTATAGAAATTTTGTTTTTATAGGTTCATGACCGGTGTGAGAACATTGCAATATAGACTTGTAATAGAGATGACATTAATATATTTTAAGGGAAACAAAATCCTATAAGATAAATCACGCCATTTTCACTTTAATGAGTATGCTACCCCTTGCGGCTAATTGTGAACGGTTGTAATCGTGTTCACATGGAAAGCAGTTCCTATCACAATGGAAAGACAAAGATAATCATCTTACTCTCTCAAATTTATAATTACGCGATTCCTGTTCATAACTCAAACTTGTACATCATACTCAACAATATTATTGTTGGCGTCTATATACAGTCCTTATTGGCATTCAGTATTAACACATATCAATTTTTATATTACAATTTTATAATTACGAGTTTCCAATCTAAAAATTATTAAACCAACCGCTACATTATTCTTTAAAACAAAATTAGAGGCATTCACATAGAGGCCCGTGCGGCACGGGCTGTTACGCTAGTTACGTGTTAATTCTGATCTTACACACCAAAATGGATGCTCCACCATGTAGAATCAATACTTAATAGGTGAAGTCATTGTATAAAATTTTTATTCAAACACAACATGCAACTGGGTTAAATTCTAAAGTAATCACGTCTATTTCAATACAACTGATTTGATTAAAAATTCGAATTTTCAAACAACCATATGCAGAACTTATGTTCACATATTCGATATTTAACATACTACCGTCGACATGTTAGAGTAATATTCTCGAAATCTTAGCATCCTTAGACTTCGAGACCTAGCTGGAAATTCTTTATAAATATCTCAGGTATGTAGCAGAAGTTATTCACTTACGAAATCGACAAAAAATGGATGGTTCTTCGAAGGGAAAGAACGTGCAAGAAAGCAAGGGAGTTATAGGATCAGAGGAAGTACGGTACAGGGGAGTCCGAAGGCGGCCATGGGGAAAGTATGCAGCAGAAATACGCGATTCGTCGCAGAACAGACAACGGATGTGGCTAGGAACATTTGATACAGCCGAGGAAGCAGCTAGAGCTTATGATAAAGCTGCATTTAATCTAAGGGGTCAGTTAGCTGTCTTGAATTTTCCCAAGGAATATTATTCAAAATTGCCAAATTATCTTTATCCTCCCGCACCATGTTCGACAATGTCACCTTCTTCCTCTGTTTCTGATGGGAAGCAAATTATCGAGTTTGAATATTTGGATGATAGTGTTCTGGAAGAGCTTCTCGACTCTAAAGCAGAAGAGATCAAGTCTAAGAAACGTTGACGAAAAAAATTGTAAATCTTGTGTGGTAATTTATGGCATTTCCATTTTGCAAGACTGCACTCTGATGAAATGACCACGTTCTATATTATGCAGAATATTTGGCTGGTATAAAATATATTTACTCGCTTCTATAAGGACATAAGCTTGACCATCTGTCTGGATTTGCATTGGACTTATCAGCATAATCTCATGGACATAATTATATGTTTAGCTCACTGCAACAAGTAGCAAAACAGTAGGCATATAAGCCAAATTAGGAGTAAAACCTAATGCAAATGAATTGCATGTATGTCATTTTGAAAATTTTAATTTATTGTGACATGAAATCAGTATGTAGATACGTATGATGAGTATCAGTAGTCGAGAAGGCTTGGATATTGTTCAAGTAATGTCTAAATTTCCAATTCAATCGAAATGTCAGGACTCAAAGATGGCTGATTAAATGACCACAAGCTAGTCTGATTAGAACATAGTCTGATTGTGTTTTGTCAATTTCCCTAAATACCAGTTCTTTAAAAATCCAACTATGTGAATGTTTAGAATGGTAGGATTAGTTAGTTACAATGTGAAAAATAAAATAGTATTTTCAGCAGAGCTATATTTTTATATTTAAAGAACATTTGAAAAATGAGTCTATTTTTTTTTTTTTTTTGGAAGAATAAGAGAGATTTTAATGAAGAACTATATTTTCATGCATCTGCAGCTCTAGTCTGTTGAGTGCTTTACCTCTGGTCTTGACTCTCACCCAGAAAGACAGAAATGAACGACTGTACGGGGCTGGCATAGGGCATTTGGTTAAGTATCTTTTTGTTACCTTGCTGCTACTTACGTTGACCTTCACTTGATGTCGTCTAATCACATCTTGACATCTAGGGGTCTTTTATCCTGTAGGTCACGACAAAAATGAAAAATCCCACTGAGGTAGGAATAAGTTGCTACTTGGGTTCAATTTAGCACCCAGCCAATAATCCCAAATGTTCCTAGGAAAGTTGAAGAATGGTTATCGGAAGTTGTAGGCCGAATCAAATTAATATCAAATCACGTTTACATAATTTAAAGCTGTTATAGTGTTTGGTCGATTAATTATTTGCAATCAAAATGTCTGAAGACCTTTATGTTCACCAAATTTAACATATTAAGACGTTTATTTTGGAACAGAGAGGGTTGTATCTGATATCCTCTCTCAAATGGCTCATGTTCCTGTATTACTTAACTCTACTTCATTTCTATATAATGGTTAAGAAAGGGTTTTATGTCATACATTATTTAATAAGTATCCGGTCACTATGATTTGTTGTTGGCAAAGTTAGTCAGGTATGGACAGAAAACTGAGCAACTGATAGAAGTTATTAGCATAACAACTTTGTAGATATTGCTCTAAAAGTTAAGCCAGGATCAATGAACAATGGAATTAACATAGAGTCTGAAGATAAATAAAGAATAAAGCAGGTTTGGATTGAGGGTGTTCAGACTTTTTAGTGTGGATCAAATCACGATTTGAATCCATGCTGCAAATTGTAACTACAAGTTGCACCAAGGTATCTATATCACTAGGAATCTCCTGTCAACCCTAATTCTATGCTAATTCTTTTACACTTTCCATCAATCGTTTATATTATATTTTCTGCAGTTGATTATATACTACTCCATAATCTTGGGTTAGTTTGAGGATTCCTTGCAAGTTCGTTTAAAATTAGATTAAATATTAGAGGTACTTTAAAAATGCATATATACCGGTTGAAATGTATCACTGCTGTAAAACTACAGATGCTGATATATCCATCTACATATCTTTTTGAGTTGGTCTATCCGTCTAAGGGTTGAGTCTCCAGACAGAGGATGAGTACTTAATTCCTCCGTTGAAGTTCAGATGTTTACACATTTATAAATTTGAGTCGAAACATATTTATTGAGAAATTCCGAATTGTATCTTATACAGTGTCTGGTCATAACATATCCTTCATGAACCCTAAACTTAGTCTATGCTTATGGGCTTGTTGGATGTCCATACAGTTAGAATTTATAAACAGATATGAGTTTACATCACAACCACTTAAAGGTATCCAGTATACTGGGTCTGGATATCTCCACAAAAAGATATATTGACTTGTTATCTTCCAAAGCCTGGTTACAACTAGTAAATGTATAATTTTCTCCTTCATATGAAGTAAAAATTTACAATTTCACCTCTCATCCTTTACAGAAGTCCAATCCACTGAAATTGTAGCGACTTCGTGTTCTTTACTTATTTATTTAAATTATGTGTTTAATTGTCAGATTGCAGATCATACAACAATTGTAAAACTTCAAATTTAAGGAGCATCAACCATTTGAGAATAACGATGGAATAGGTAAAATACGTTTGATAATACAGAAACGAAGTACAAGTACGAAAAGTAGAAAAGCAATAGACGAAGACAATCTATAAATATAATATAAAGAAGAAATGAAGTCCACAGCAGAATGATAAAAATAAAACTGGTTTTTTTGCTTGTGAATCTGAGCTACTTAAGTGTCCCGATCTGTGTTGAACAGCCTCTGACTTCTTTTCCATGTTCTTATTCTAATCTTATTTAGCTGTTGTCCGTTGATCACCTTGTTGTATGAGGCACTGAACAATATGGTCTGAGTATAAATGTGAAAGTTATTAACGATATATATAGTTGTCATGATACCATCTAAACTAACTGATATATCATCACAAACTAAACAGGGGAATTATAGAGAGATGAGTTAACATAAGAGAAACAGGTGAGAATCGAGAATCTAGAGCTTATATAATATAGCTGCAATTACAGGTCATGACGTTATTTTCTGTGGCCAACTGACTCCAGCAGCTTATAACTACTGTTACTGGCTAAAGTAGATTTAATCGAATTCTGAATTTTGCCAACTGTTTCAATTAAAATTTACATATCTGAACTTCTATGAGCTGCTGAGTAATATCTATAGAATGTGTAGCGTTTATCGGATGGATCCATAACAACCAACTGAATTCGGTAGCCCAAACCCCAACATGGGAGGTTCTACGACGACAAAAAATGTTGGACCAGTTATTTAGCCGTTCAATTACTGATTTTACTTTGAGGAGTGGAGCACTAGATGATGGTTGTTAATGGTGGAGTATCGGATTCTTATTCTTCTGCAAATGGCAATGAATTTTCTTTTCTAAACAAAAAATATAAGGAAAATTCTCAATGGCATCCTTGTACTTTTGGCTTTTCCTAATGGTACCCTTTTCCCATTGGTACCCTTCATTATTCAACTGACAAGGGTACCATTGAGAATTTCATATACTAACATTTTGGTCGATGAAGTGGCATTCCATGGAAAAGCAAAAAATACAAGGGTACCACTCGTAAGTCAAAAACACGAAATGGCACCACTTGGAAAAGTCAATAACAGATGGGCACCATTGAGAATTTCCCAAAATATAAAGATACAAGATTATACGAGACAGTATAAGACTAGTAAGAGGAGAACTAGCAAGGGAAAACCGGTCCTTGCAATAACTTCAGGAGTTTCTTTGAATGCATCTTAATATTTAGATGGAATATAAATTCCATTTTGCAAAAAACTGAGGCAGATGATATCATCAGAATTTTTTCTTGTTAAATCACAATCAAATGTGAATATTTAGGATCTTTCTGACGACTCTATTTGAACAAGTAGTAATAACAATTAAGAATCAATCTAATAATTGTATTCATGCCCACCTTGTCAGCTAGCTAGTGGAACATTATTCAAGGTTCCTCTTTCATGGCCAGTGTGTGCTTCTCATCTCCTGGGGAATATTCATCACTCTCATACATTATATCTGGTCTGCACTTTGGGACAACCTGCAATTTCTGATCAGCCTCTTTTCCCCATAGTAGCAAGTATAAACCAGTAATCACAATCACTGCCCCTATAATGCTGTACAAACAAAAGAACGATGTTACATAGATCCATATAGAAATACGTAAATGGTACAACCAGAATAAAACATTTTGTTCCCATACATGATACATGATGTGTAATAAATAATATTACCTTCCCGTGTATAGTTTGTCGCCTAGGGCAAAATATGTTAGTACTGCAACTAATATTGTGGAGAGGGGATTAAACATTGTTACAAAGACGGGCCCTTTTTCCTCAGTGCACCATAGTTGAATGTAAATTATCAAACCAGATACAACTATTCCCTGTTGCAAGGAAACAACGTTAGAAATTTTTTCTGAAACTAACTAAACAAATTTACTTGATATAAAATTTCTTATTTGAAGGAACAAAATTTACGGCATATAAGATGGACCACAGGTCGATATTGAAACCAACAGTCCAGTCAGCTGGTTTGTGAGCTACAATTACAGTAAAGGCAGCTGATTGTGCTGCTCCAACAAAATTCATCCATGTTGTCAGTGACAATTGTGCTGGATATCTTTTTAATGTATATGCCTGCAAGTAATTGAATCAACGAAATAAATTTACCCTACAGTTGTCATATTATTCATTGTCACACACAGACACACACCACATAATTGTACACACATGTACATATTTATGTAGAGTGAAAGTTAAAAACCTGCATAATGTACCAAATAGACCAGGTGACGCAGCTACTTATGGTTAAAATTGAACCTTTTAACCATTCCTCCTGTGCTGCTGTACTCCTATTAAAATGGATAAGAGGATGCCCTATATTTCTTAGAACGGATCCTTTGTACAATGTCATGGTCATCACGCCAGCCAAAGAAACCAAGGTTCCGAGAACTTTGGCTAGCCCTCGAAGTTTCCGTAGGTTGACTTCCTCTAACCTGCATCAAGCTTGAAATCTCATCACAATTGATAAAAAATTGTTTAATGGAATATTAATAATGTAGGTTATTCTTCATTTTTTTTGGAGTTACCTTAGTACAACTGCCAGAACAAAAGTCAGGGATGCTATTGTGTTCACTACCGATGCCAGGAATGTGGGAGAGGTGTAATTCATGCTCGCAAAATACATGTTCAGGGTCAAGCTCACCCTGTAGATATTGATTGGTCAATAAAATCAATTAAATTAAAATTGTTATACCAGTACGATGGTAATTCTTACCCTAGAAGAGAAAGAACAAAAATTTCCAGAAATAGAAGTAGTGTCAGCTTGGGCCTTGTTTTTCTGCAGTATAAACAAACTGATCGATCTCCTTCAGATAAATGATAGTATGACCACCGCCAAAATCTAGCTAGTAGCCATTCATTTAAAAGATCGAAAAAAAAGAAAATAATTTACCGTTCAAGAAAATAGGCAAAAGGCAAAATAAAAAACCCAGCAACGATATGTCGATAGGTAATGTAAACATGAGGATTCATTCCATGAGCAAAAGAAGCTTCAGTGATCAGATATAAGAATGTATAGCCCAACTGAGCCAACACCATGAGGAGGTGTGGCTTAAACCTCCTATAAAGTCCAATCAGCCTACTAACTTCTCCTGCCATTAGCCTCTGTAGATTTGCTAACTATACTAGCTCGTGCGACGAATGCACCTCTCTAAATACACAAAATAGTTGATAAAAGTATCGTATTCTCTGTAATTCTATTTCATGTGGCTGGCATCATGTTCTTCATGACATACTTATTTATTCCAGTTGTAACAAATACAGTTAGTTACCTGGCTCACTTGCATATTAGAATATATTTAAAAGCTTTATGAAACATATTAATGTTATCATGAAGAGTGACTAACTCAATCTTGTAGACATTTAGCTTAAGCAATGAGATTTTGAAGGATTTTTCATAAACTCTACCTAAATTTGTGAAACTTCGCAAGACTCTACGTCTTACTTTATGAGAATCGCCAACAGTATTTTAAATTTCATAGACAAAATTTTCTGAAATTTCCAATACACCCCCGAATAGAAGACTGATTACAGAAGAAAAAACAATTGTAGAAAGAGCTGAAGAGAACAATGTTTTTCTTTCTTATCTTTCGGAATCAACTGCTGCTGTCTTCCTTTTGTTGTTCACTCTTTTTTTGGTCTGCCACACTACAAAAATAGAAAACTATTTTGTAGAAGTATCAACCTAGTACTTTGCTTGGGCTAATAGGCACTGCCTTCTTTTGAATTTGTTTATTAGCATTATTATATGTGACCAAACTTTTTCCCTTAATTAGTGCGCATTACATTCAGCCCACTTAGCACCTAAAGTAAGCTGCTGCTGCATCAGTTTTCACTTATGACTTCTCCAAGCAATACTTCACTAGCTACAACAAGTTTTAAGGTGAGATTTGGCTGTATTATATTGATTCAGATTGTTAATCCACTATGAAACAAATCTTTTATCGGAAGTGCTAGAAGATATCTATTACGAGTCCTGGTCCATGTAAGGTACGATATGGTATGCTATGAAAACGTTTAATGTAAATGCCAGTAAGTGATTGACAAAGGCTAACATACCTTAGTAATTAAATAACCCTTTCAAGGAAATAGGCAAAAGGAAAAACAACAAAACCAACTACAATATGTTGATACATAATGTAAGCATGAGGATTCATTCCATGAGCAAAGGAAGCTTCAGTGATCAAATATAAGAATGTATAGCCCAACTGAGCCAACACCATGAGGAGATGTGGCTAGAACCTCTTGTACATCCCAAGTAGCGTATTAATTTCTACTGCCATTAGCCTCTTCATGTCTTACTTGCACATCAGAATCAACATCAAACATAAAATTATCATGGAGGGTGACGTTTTCCACTGAGACAATGTTGTACACTACAACTATTCAGAAAGGTCTTGTCCATCGATTTTATTCTAGATCTTACCCCTTCAGTATGTATATACATATTCATCTAATATAACTATGCAAATGTGGAGGTGACTCAGTGGAATTGACTATCTGGAGCACATTTTTCTTTAAAGAATTATAGCCACTCTCATATTTTTTTTTTTTTATTGAAATTTTAATGCTTTATTTAGATGTATATTTGGATGTCCTATTTATATTTAGATTGTACATCACTAGATTTAGAGTGTACATCAAATATGGAGTTGTTCTGGATCATACATAATAGCTGTTGCAAGCTCAAAATCATCTCTACAACTTTCAAGTGAGTCTTGTCGATGCAACTTGTTACCCTGTTGTACTGAATTGGTACTAAATACTTCTAATTAAACTTTTGAGCTGCCTCTAGAATGCATTAGCAATTCACGATAATTGACATGTTTTTTTAATGACAGATAACGAGAGCATCAGTTTTAAACCTTATGTGTCATATTTAGAGAAGGTACGTGAGTACGTCTACATGTTGCTTATCAAAGACTTTAACAGAGGCATTTGTGCATTTTTTAGTCCATAGCTAAAGGTTTGTTCAATCAAATTTTAGAACTGTACGTAACTGATTACTGGAATAATACTAATGAACTTAGGCTGTAAGAGGAGAAAAGATGTTGACTATTACATCAATTTGCATTTCTTACAGCTACTTCTGGATCAATGCTCTGATACCAATGATAAAAGATATTATCATACCCTCGAAACTACACGAATGATCAGCACAAAACAGATAACTTTAAGAGAATACATATAGAAGAGAACGAAGTAAGGATTGAGAACTTACAAAAATTTGTCATCATCAGAATTTTGCACATCCTATATGAGTTAATATAACTTCAACGACAGCTCATTACATCGATTTCAGTGTCTTATTATAACAGCTTGTAACTACTATTTTTTCCCAACAAAAATATTTATAACTAGATAGATTTTGAGTTTAGCTAATAGTTTAAACTAAACTTTTAAGTAATCTAAATATGAACCGCAGACAAATTCTACATAATGTGTGTACTACTGCTACTTATAGAAGGGATCCATACAATCACTAAATCTTTAGTAGCCAAAACCTAAACAAGGACAAATCCATGTGTATTCATTCGTGTGACCAGATTTTGAAGTGTTCCTCATTCAAGTGTTGAAAATGAAATCGAGAAATTGGAGCACCAGATGATGGTTGTTAAAGTTGGAGTTCTTATTCTACTTGCAAAATGGAACGATTTTGTCGCTTAATAATTTGTGCAGATACAAAATTAGAAACAGTATAAGTGGAGAGCTAGCAAAGCAAAATGTGTCCTTGCGTAACGAATGATCTAATGATTAATGTCCATCATGTCTGTTAGCTGGTGAATATAACTTAATTTACGCTTCTTCTTTCATGGCTGGATTGAGCTCTCCACCTTTGAGGCTATTTTCATCACCTTCATTAGTAATACCAGGTTTGCCCTTTGCAATAATCTGCATTTTCTGATCAGCTTCTTTTCCCCACAGCAGCAAGTATAAACCAATAATGACAACAACTGACCCTATAATGCTGCTCAAAGAAAGAAAGAAAATGCATAGATCCATAAAACTATATATAGGAGTCTCGACCAGAGTAATTTATTGTTTTACTCATATAAATGTATGTTTGGGATGTACCTTCCCACGTAAAGCTTTTCATCGAGTGCAAAGTAAGCTAGAACTGCAACTATTATTGTGGAGAGGGGATTAAACATTGTTACAAAGACTGGCCCTTTTTCTTCCATGCACCATAGTTGGATGTATATTATTAAACCAGATACCACTACTCCCTGTTTAAAAAATACAACTTCAGATATTGTTTCTAGAATTCTGATCCTAAGTATGAAACCTATTCCGAAACTATATTTACTCCATATAAGGTTGACCATAGGTCAATGTTGATACCAATGGTCCAATCAGCTGGTTTATGTGTCACAATTACAGTAAAGACAGCTGATTGTGCTGCTCCAACAATATTCATCCATGCTGTCAGTGACAATTGTGCTGGATACCTTTTGAGAGTATATGCCTGTAATTTGAATCACAACAATTAAATTACTCTATGATTGTAATGTTATGTGTAGACACTCGCAAACACGTGTACATACGTAAAGTGAAGCTAAAAACCTGCATAATGTACCATATAGACCATGTGATGCAGCTAGTTACGGTTAAAATTGAACCTTTCAACCACTCTTCTTGTTTAGATGTACTTCTTTTAAAATGGACTAGAGGATGCCCTACATTTCTTAGGGTGGATCCCTTGTACAATGTCATGGTCATCACACCAGCCAAAGAAATCAAGGTTCCAAGTACTTTGGCTAATCCCCGAAGGTCTCTGAGATTAACTACCTCTAACCTGCATTATGCTCGAATTTCTCATCACAGTACTTGACACATTCATAGACAATAGAAAGGAAAAAAAAAAAGAGGGCTAGTTTTAGGTCTCTGAGATTAACTACCTCTAACCTGCATTAAGCTCGAATTTCTCATCACAGTACTTGACACATTCATAGACAATGGAAAGGAAAAAAAAGAGGGCTAGTAAAACGATTATAATAATGCACTTTATTCTTGTTCTTATTCTATTATAGATTCTCAGTTGTAATTACCTTAGTACAACTGCCATAACGAAAGTCAGGGAAGCTATTATGTTTACTATTGATGCCAGGAATGTAGGGGAGGTGTAGTTTAAGCTTGCAAAATACATGTTCAAGGTCAAGCTCACCCTGTAAATATCAATTGTTTGCTAAGATTAGACAATTAAATTGATAATTTTATACCAGTACGACTGTGACTCTTACCCTAGAAGAGAAAGCACAAAGATTTCCATGAATAAAATTAGTGTCAACTTGGGCCTTGTTTTTCTGCAGACAAACAGATAAATATTAAGTATTGGTAAATGACAAATAACTACTGGAAAAAATGAGCAGCCTTAACAGAAGCGATTTACCGTTCAAGGAAATAGGCAAAAGGTAAAATAAATAAACCAGCTACAACATGTCGATAGGTAATGTAAACATGAGGATTCATTCCATGAGCAAAAGAAGCTTCAGTGATCAGATATAAGAATGTATAGCCCAACTGAGCCAACACCATGAGTAGGTGTGGTTTGAACCTTTTGTACATCCCCACCGGCCAACTAAATTCTGCTGCCATTGGCCTCGAAAGCTAATATGTAGCTCTTGTGTCTACTGAATCAGGCATTAGCTTCGAATTAATATGTATATAATCCAGTCACAGCCGTTCCAGTTACCTGGCTTTCTTGCAAATTAGAATATACTTAGAAGATGCTACTATTATGGAGCACGACGTTCTCTCCCAAGACAATTTTGTAGAATACAACTTCACGACACGTTTTTGTTTTGGATAAAATTCTAGCTCTTACCTCTTTTATATCTATTCATCTATTCGTTTGTTCTTCCAATGTAACTAGGAATAAAGAAACTAGTTGCTCTCTCCATCTCATAATTTCAAGAAAGAATATATATATGTAGATTAAGATATTCATCCACTATCCAACAAAATTTGTTATTGTGAACACCAGAAATTAGTTTTTTTATGTTCTTCTATGTGGCTTCTGTAATATTTGCAGTGATAAAAGCTATGGAGAACCTGAGATTAGTCTCAGGTATCCTTCCTGAGATGACATAAAAAATGTCGCCATATCACCTTTTTAAATAAATTGCAATATCAGAATAAGTAACTATAATTATTACACATTTTATACTTCTCAAATTCAACTTATAAGCCAGTTTTACGCAAACAGTTAAACAGTAAATTGAATCTAAATTTACTTGAAAATTTACTTATCGAATTAAACAAACATGCCAAACTGAGCTCGGTGCACCTTGCATAAAGCAGGTGAAATTGAAGTCCATTTTGACATTAACATACATAAACCAGAAAATGTACAATTCCTAGCTTTGCTTATAATTGTCAACACCAGACATGTCCCCTGATCTAGAGTAGAACCTCTTAATGTAGTCGCGTACTACGAATTCTTTGTATATTGCAGGATTCCCTTCAGGTATCAACTCTTTGATTGGACCGTATACTTTTTCTGGTACAACCACACCGGTGAAAAATGACGCCACTGATATTCTTGGTCCAGCACGATTTGCAAGCACTCTGTGCTTGGCACTCTTAAATTTATCGTTGGATACAATCTACAAAAGTCATGGAAATAGTGTCTTTATTACCGAAAAGAACAATTTTCTTCAAGCAAAAACTTGGAACTTAAATTTGATGTACGTAATAGAGATTGGAGTCAATGTAAAACCTGGAGAAGGTCTCCGATGTTGACAACTAAACTGCCTGCAAGGGGGAGTACATCAGTCCATTGATTATCATGGAGAAACTGTAGGCCGCCAATACTATCTTGTAGAAGAATAGTTAGAAAAGAAGGATCCGTGTGCTTGTTCGCTCCAAGAGTTAGCTCTGGCTCTGGGCATGCAGGATAATAATGACCAACAAATTTCCGACCACTTGAACATTCCATTAATCTTAGCTGGTCTATCTTTAGGCCAAGTGCTTCTGACAATAAATCAAAAAGAGAGTCTCCCAACTTTGTTGCTTCATTCATGTAATTCATTGTGATGTCTCTGTAGATTTAGGTAATGTATATTAAGACGGACTGAAACATGCATCAGTCCAAAACTAGATTATTAAGATTTAATTAATTCTCCATATAATCATTAACGATTCTGCAATATAGTGACTCATTATCGTATATTCAAACACAATTTTCCTATTGACTTTTGTGTTTTTAAATGAGCTTGAGAGTATGTCAATATTCTTATATGGCATTAGTAACATAGCATGCAAAGTAGCAACAGAATAGTATTGTCCTATCAATACCTGCAAATTGGAGGTAAATGGTCTGGCTGAAACTTGCCAGGAACAAGCAAAGATATATTCAAAGTATCTCTCCACTTAGCAAACCTCGATCGATAAAGATCAATACTACTATCATATCTAACTGTTTTCATATGATCATGAGAATAGTACTCTTTCTTTAGCTCAAGGTCTTGTTCATGAAACTTGCGTACCCCATCAATCATCTGATCCATCACCTGAACAGGAATTCCATGATTCACCACTTGAAAAAATCCCCAAGTCATTGATGCAAACTTGATTTTGTTGACAACTTCTTTCCGTTTCTTGACACAGGAATCAATGCCCCTTAGATCTATCACTGGTACTGGTACTTTTCTCCGCAAACAAGTGCTTGAATTCTCCTGAGAAAGTTCATCTAATGGTCGAACAAATATTTTAGGAATCGTAACAACCCCTGCATCAACCAATCCTTTAACACCAGCTCTTGATTTGTCAAAAGCCTCCAGTTCTCTTACCCTGTCGAAACATTCATCTGTTTCAGCTTCAAGCTGAAGCTTGGTCGCTTTGTCCATGATACTAATTCAGTTTGTTTGTATGTTCCTGTGCAGTATAGGAAAGATGATGAAGCTACATTCAACTCATGACAAAAAAATGTTTAAATACAGTTGCATGAGGAATTAATATCGGCCAAAAATATATCGCAAAATAATATGTACAAATGTAAACATAATGGTCGGAACCCAATTTTGAACATCTTGATTGATAGTGACGACACCATTTTTAAATTGCCAACTTTTTCGGCGACAAGTTGATATACACCCAAAAACAAAAACATGTGCATAAGAGAAAAAAAAAGTCAAATCAGAATTATATTATTTAAGTAGCATATTTCTTGCAAGCTGCAACTGGCAAATGGTTGCAGCTGTTCATGAACAAGTGAACTTGTTTATGAAGTTTCTTCTGGTAAAATATTAAAATTCGGATAATAAGAATTGAGCTGAATTATTGCTTTTCGTAAAGATGTATTCCACACATGTAAGATATAATTCCAAGTTCAGTTTATTCTTACAGTCTAAATTCAACGAGAGATTTTCTGACTGATGCGCATTCAGCTCATGTCCCAGTTGTTGGCTGTACAGATCATTTAACCACATCTCTCTCATGGCCGTGCATCCATGTTAGCTCTTTAATGTGGGATAGCCCTACTCAAACCTTCAAAAGTTGACTTTTTTAGATGGCCATATCTATGAGCGGACAAGATTTACTTTTAGGGTCCCTCGACATTTAAGATCCCAAAAAATTCAAATCCTTCTATATAAAATTTTCAAATTTGTAGCATATATATGCATCAGGATCCCAAAATTCAATTTTTCCTAAGGCTCCGTAAATCTTAGGACGCCCCTTTTAGTTTACCTTAATCACAATGTGCAGCGTCAAACTTGAATGAGCTCTATTTGATTTTATAAATGAGTTCTAGAGCTTAGCTTTGTAAAAGCTTTGAAAGCAGTGTTCATTGTTATCATATTGTCTTAAGAACAACAGTCCAAACAATTTCTTATATTTGGTTCACTGTGTTAAATTTTATAAATTATTACTGGTCCATTTGCATTCTTTGATTGCTCAAAATTGTAATGCTATTGTTATGGTTCGTGGTTGAGTCACAAGACTCACAACATCAGTAACTCAGGCGACAGTATTAGGTCGATAGCTCAACTTTGGCTTGTGGAGAGACCTCGTTTATGGAGGATATTGTTGTGTAGAAGGAAAACAGAACCAGCACTTTTTAATACTCCCTCTGTCTCAAATTAATCTTCCCATTTACGATGTCGGTCCTGTTCATAACATGAGACAAATTACTAATTTACGCATAATCTATAAGACCAAATATAGTCATGAGTGATCTTGTTGGATTCGTATTTATGAGTACTTTAATACAGTGAAGTTTTTATATTTAGTACTAATACAAAATTCAAGATATTAACGATCAAAAGTATGCGTTGGCAAACGTGTTTTTTAAAATGGGAAGAGTTTTTTGAGACGGAGGGAGTAGCACGCAAGAAGTATGCACAAGTTGGTGTATTGCACCCGGAGGATACACAGATTAGAGCTTTGCATGAATTCAAAGTAGGTGTCAGTCTAGAAGTGTCAAGTAATTTGGGAAATTCTCAATGGTACCCTCGTAGTATTGATTTTTCCAGATGATACGTCAAATAATTTTGACTTCTATTTGGTAATATTCTTTAATCAAAGTATATATAACCATGTAAACAGTATAAAAACACTAAGAAAATTTTCAATGGTACCCTCGTAGAATCGACTTTTTCAAATGGTACATCAAATTGTTTTAATTTCTATTTGGTACCACTCTCTAATATGATAGCATCCATGTTATATCCCAATCGTCAACCCTTGTTAATCAAACCTTATATAAAACTGTAATTAATATAAAAACACAAACAATTGCAATTGAATATAATCCGATAGTAATGTGATAAAATAAAAAACTAATGTGAAAGAGACAGCAAAATTATCCTCAAAATCCAACTACTTCAAAGATTCAATTATGTTCACCCAATAAATTTAACTATGATAATCTGAAAAAAAATATAGTATACTGAAATTGTTGAAATTGTTTTGAACTTGTAAGTATTTTTTTTTTTTGTCAGACTTGTGAGTAAGTATTAGATGAATTAAATTGAGAAATTTTTATCTTAGTAGCTTGTGATGCACTACTCTTTCATAAAGCCTATCTTCATTTCGTCCTTTAAAATGCACTGTTAATCAAAATCATAAAAATAATACGCTCAACAATACAAAGATAGGAAGCATCCGCAGAAACATCAAATTGCTTGAAAGCTTAAGAAATGGAAATATAATTCTGATTTTTTTGGATATATAGCTTCATGCCTTCATCCTTGAAAAGTTTGCGTAATTTATTGAGTCGTAACAGAAAATTAATTCTGAATTTATTATAGGGTTATACGTTCTGCCTAGCTTCAGTCCATTAAGTTGCAAAGGAATCATGATAGTGATTTTTGGTATAGCTTCATAGTTTGAAAAGGTCGCGTATAATCAGTCCGTCAAGTCCCTTGGAGAAATACTTTTTGGCGTAATCACTGACCTGAAAACTTCGATAAATAGGAGGATTCTCTTCTGATACCAAATCCTCTATAGGACCATACTCAACCGACTCAACTGGGGAAACACTAAAAAAACATGGCACGGATATTCTTGCCTTAACTCTGTTCACCAACGCTCTGTGAATCACACTTATGAACTTGTCATTTGATCCAATCTGTTTCATGAAGTTCAAATAGACTCATAAGGTTGGTTAGCTCTGAATCAGACTGAGAATAAATAAATGCAGATATAACAACACTAATATCATTAAAATTTTGGTAGAGAGGCCGCGGGCTCGAGTTTTCAGTTTTATGCAATGGACAATTGTGAAAGATGTAAATCGTTTGCATTTACCTGGAGTAGATCACCAATATTAACCACCGGCCCCCCAGCAATGGGTTCAACATCAACCCATTTATCTCCATGCAATATCTGGAGTCCTCCGATTTGATCTTGTAGAAGAATAGTAAAAAAGGAAAAATCAGAGTGCTTGCTGATTCCCATAGTTAACTCTGGCTCAGGACATGCTGGATAATAACTGCCACCAACTGTGACCCGGCCTCCGGCACAATTCATGGCTTTAAGATGGTCAGCTTTCAGGCCTAGAGCCTCTGAGAATAGCCCAAATATAGTATCTCCCAACTCTAAAACATGCTTTATGTACTCCATAGTTGTAGATCTGTCAAAATATAACAGCTTAATTAGTACTTCAAGTACAAAAACATAACTGTACTTTATGTTTGTTTCAAGTGAATGTTTGGGATTACACAAATTGGATTGTATTATTCTAGGACTATTACAATCCCCTCGAACAAACATAGCTGAGAGAGAGTCAGAGAAAGATGCTTATAACTGAGAAAACGTGGCAGGAGAATATGCATATTACCGGCATGATTCGGGTATTTCATCAGCAATAATTGGATTAGAAGGCAGCATATTGAGGATCAAGCTGTCTTTCCAATTAGCAGCTCGGGAATGATACAAATCATAATTGCTGTTGAATTTAACTTGTTTCATGGAATCATAACTATACAATTGTTTCTTTGCCTCAAAATCTTGTTCGTGAAACAAACGTACCCCTTCAATCATTCCATCTAGCACGCTCAAAGGGATACCATGATTCACCACTTGGAAGAATCCCCACTGCTCTGATGCCTGCTGAACTTGAGCAATTATTTGCTTTCGACGGTCCAGATTTTCAATGCCCTGAAAATCTATTACTGGAATTTGAAGGCGAGTCCTGATATTGTTCAATTCTTCAGAAAGCTCATCAGGTGGTCTAACAAATATTGCTGGAACGTTCGATATCCCAGCATCAACAAGACCTTTGACGCCTAATTTAGTATCATCGAAAGCCTTCAACTCCTTTTGTCGTGCATGATTTGCTGGAGATGGTTTCATGTCTAAAACATCCATCACTCCTTCTCAATTTATTAGGACTACACTGCACTAATTATGTATGACTAGATACCGTAAGAGTAAAGGAGATCATGTTCTTTTATATCTTCTGTAGAGAATAAAGGATATCAGCTTATTCCTTATTATTTTGGGAAAAAAATAATAATAGAGGAAATCTCATCCACTCACTCCGTTTGTTTGAAGATATATTCCCGGGTAAAACATTTCTCGGGAAAAAAATTCTTGGAAAAAGAATTCTCGAGAAAACCAACCAGGTGGACCAAATTTACCATGGTCCCATGTCTTGTCGTCTATTATTTCTTTCAGGCGTCCTACGGTTCGTATTCCAGTCTGATATATACACCCCACTGCACCTATTTATTTTTACATACCCTACCACTTTCAAGTTCTCTTAGGGGTGTTTGGGGTACTTTTTTTCAGAATAAGTCAACTTATTTTAAGACAAAGTTAGATATTCCTAACTTTTTTTTGAAAAAAGTTAAACTTTTTTTTTTGCAACTTATAAAATCTCAAACATACATTAAGTACTTGTATAAAAAAATTATCAAAATATGAAATTTTTATCCAAAAATAAGTCCATAAGGACTTGATAAAAGCTGAGCCAAATAGGCTCTTAGTAAGTTCATGCATGGTTAACACCAAAAAGTTGATGAGAACAAAAGGAAAATATAATAAGTAGAACAACATTAGAAATCTATCCTATTATATAAAAGCCGAAACATTAAAAGTTTTGGTACCTATTTTTTGGTACGTAGTGAATTTACTTATTTACCCTTCATTATAAAAAAAATATATATGATATCTATACTATTAAAACTCTTAAAATAAATAATAACATAATATAAATTAATGGTAAGTAATCAAATGTCTTTTTTCGTATTTACTTTTAATTGAAGATATTACCTTTTATTAACACCTAAAAACATCAATCGTATTATATCTTCCAATCATTAATATTTCCTTTCGAATTAAGACACGTTACCTTTTTAATTTAAAACTAATCTTACAATCATTAATATATACCCGAAAATATAACATCATATTTTTCAATTATTCATAAAATATATTAAAAATATGTATACGTTGTTTATAATAAGGAAACATTTGCCGAAACATTAAAAATTTTGGCACCTATTTTTTGGTATATGTTTTTTAGTATTTCGTGAATTTACTTATTTAACCTTTATTATAAAGAAAAATATATACAATATCTATACTATTAAAGCACCTAAAATAAATAATAACATAATATAATTATGTTAATTAGTGGATTGTGTTTTTCACATTTACTTTTAGTTGAAGATATTACCTTTTATAAACACCTAAAAACATCAATCATATCATATCTTTCATTCATATCATATCTAGCAATAATTAATATATACCCAAAAATATCACATCATATTTTCTAATCACTAACAAAATATAATAAAAATAATGACCATTAGATTTTTAGTAAAAAATCAAAATCGTTAGATCTAATGATTAAATATATTATATTGAAGGTTCGAATTCTATCAACGACATATTTATTTTAAAATTTTATAATATAAGTTTTAAACCATGTATATCATTAATTAAATTTATATTAAATTATTAAAATTAAAATTAAAATAAAATATTGTAAATAATGATTATATAAAAATATAATTATAACATAAAATAAAATTTGTTACATATAAAAAAAAATCCGTGCATCGCACGGGTTATAAGCTAGTAAATATTAAATCATGAAGCCAAAACTATACTTGGCTGTAGGGGTGTACACGGGTCGGGTTGGAGCAAAATCTCAATCCAACCCATTTTCAATCGGTTTGAAAAATTTCAACCCAACCCATGAAAAATAAATTTTTAACCCAACCCTATATATTAAAAGGTCGGGTTGGGTTGGGTTGGGTTGGGTCGGTTTGGATGGGTTGTATAAAATTAAAAAAACTACATAAAAAAGAAACAAATTAAGCATAATCAAATTCAACTTACTACTCCACTAGATCAAATCCAAACAATTAACGTATTATCAATATTCGAAAACAGTTCAGAAATTACTCAACTGGTTGCATATTCCTAGGTCTCATCAGAAAGTAACAGATAACAAACATTCTAGTGGATAAAACAACAACCCGCAATGCCAAAAGAAAATGAAAAGTTTTTATGCTATTTGAAGCAGAATAATAGACAACGTATGTCTTCCACTTTCATGTTAGATGCAACAATATATATGGTTCAATGGTTTCACTTGAGTCAAAATATAAATAGAAAAGATTGTCTAATTGTACAACACAAATTAAGATAGGATCCATTAGAAATAAAATGTAGTGAATAAGTGTTAGTGTATGTATGACTTATGATTGTGAGTACTGACTGAGAGGCCGAGACATAAAATGTAACCTAAACCTAATAATATATGGGCGGGATTGAATAAATGGATAGTGGGCTAGACTAGTGGACTTATTGGTATATATTTATTAAGTTGTCTACATTCTAAACGGGTTGGGTTGGGTTGGGTTAAAAAAATCGAAACCCATACCCAACCCATTAACATCGGGTTGAAATTCTTTTAACCCAACCTTGCCTCGGTTTAAAATTAATCGGTTTGGATCGACCGAATATAGGTCGATTTGGGTCGGGTTGGTCAGTTTCGCCAACCCGTGTACACCCCTACTTGGTTGTATAGATGGATCTATGAAGTGGAGCAAGGAAATATGAAGGTAAAGACATAAAATGATAAAGACAGACCAAGAATTTGTTGTTTTTCATAAAAAGATCAAGGCTACCCTTGTTTTTGGCTAGAATGCACGTTCGATAATCAAATTTTAACAGTGTTAGCTCCGAAGCCCTCATATTTCACATTTTTATCAATTGAAGCTTAATTTTGATCGATGGTGACAAATAAGGAGAGGCTATCCTACGTACTAGTTCCGGCAAGACTCATGTTTCGATAACAACGATTTTTTTCTAAGACCAAACTAATATTTATAAGTTAATGATAAATTATCTTAGCCCCCACATATGACTTCTTTGTCTAATATTTGTGAAAATTACGGATAATCGTTGTTTTGTGACCAAAATTATTTAGCGTTGAGATCAATCAACTTATTCCATAAAAGCACCTACAGATCCATGAACATCATTATTTTCAACTATAAATCTTCAAGTATGAGAATATCTTATAGACACCTGCATTAACTCCTGCTAGCTTGTAGCCTTGTTTATTCAATGTTGTGAACATTGAGGTCTATTCTTTCAAACTTTAAGCTCAATATGTATCAGTATTAAGATGAACAGACCAAGTAAAACACACCAGCTTACAAGATCCTGGACTTTGGATTGTGTGGTTAGATATGAAGATGGAAAAAGGAAATTTATTGCTATCATTACAACATTTGATAATACAAATATAGGAAATGACATGAATATCAATTTGTTCGAGTTCAGAGCATTTGAATTACATTTCTGATTTTTAGTATAGCTTTATATCTTGTAAATTCTGTCCATCAAGTCGCTTGGAGAAGAACTTCTCCATTTAATCACTTACCTGGAAACTTCTATAAGTGGGGGATTCTCTTCTGATACCAAATCCTCTATAGGGCCATACTCAACTGACTGAACTGCGGAACCATGAAAAAACCGGGCAAGGATATTCTTGCCTTTACTTAGTTCACCAATGCTCTATCAACCACACTTTTAAATTTTTGGCTAGTAATCTTAAAACTGTTGGCTTTAATCTAAGTCATGTGATTCTTATTATTTGCATTATGGTGTGATGTGTGCTGTGTCTTTTTCCATGTGAGTGCTGAGTGTGTTCTGAGTCATGGTCATGTTACTTTGGTGTGTAGAATGATTGATGAGAGTGAGTTGTCATGGTGTGCAAAATGATTATAGAGTGTGGGAGGTAGATCCAGATCATACTCTTTACTTTGTGGTTTCCTTATATATTGTAATCTCAACTGAATGAATGAAGCAACACAAGTTAGTAGTGTTCATAAGCTTTGTCTTTCAGTTCCAAAATAAACACCTATATTATACTTATATTTATCAGGCTGTTTTACAAGAATTGGTATCAAAGCTAACCTACAGCAGTGTTCGTATGTTGTGACATGGACGTAGGCAAACTGAAAGGCGGGTCAGTTGGTTTAACATACCCAATGTTGGCCAAGACAAACTACACGGCTTGGGCATTAAAAATGAAGGTATTCATGCAAGCGCAGGGAGTGTGGTTGGTAGTAGAACCAACTGATCCAAAGGTGGTAATTGAAGAAAAGATTGATAAAGTGGCACTAGCCATGATTTATCAAGGCATACCAGAGGAGATTCTTTTGTCCATTGCAGAAAAGAAGATGGCTCGAGGAGCCATGGATTCATTGAAGACCATGTGTTTTGGTGCTGAGAAAGTCAAGAAAGCCAAAGTGCAGACACTTAAGGCGGAGTTTGAGTCTATGAGTATGCAAGACTCAGAACAACTTGAGAATTTCAGTTTAAAACTGAATGGCTTGGTAACTAACATTTAGGCTCTTGGGGAAGAGATGCAAGAATCGTATGTAGTCAAAAAACTGCTACGTGTAGTGCCCTCTTGGTTTTTGCAGATCACTTGGACAATAGAACAGTTCGGAGACCTTGAGACGATGTCAGTGGAGGAAGCTATCGGCTCATTAAGAGCACATGAAGAAAGAATAAAGAGCAAGGTGGAACCAAGTGTAGGCCAAGTGATGCTCACCAAAGAAGAATGGGAAAAAAGAGAAAAAGAAGAAGGGAAATTGTTGTTCACCCGTGAAGAATGGCAGAGACGTCAAAGTAGAGGCGGAATTAGAGACAAAAGCAAAGGGAGGTGTTTTAATTGTTACGGGTATCGGCACTATGAAGTGGAGTGCAAAATTCCCAAGAGAAATAAGGAAGCAAGACAAGAAATAAATTTGGCACAGGTTGAAGACAACGAACCTGCTTTGTTACTGGCGAAACATGACAAGAACGAAAAAGATTGTCTGCTGGTGAATGAAGAAAAGATGAAGCTATCACAATTACCTCAAGTTGAATTGAATGTCTGGTATCTTGATAACGGGGCAAGCAATCATATGACGGGATACAAATCAAAATTCAAGGATATAGACTAAAGCGTGGGTGGAGAAGTAAAATTCAGAGATGGTTCCAAGGTCAAAATCGAGGGAAAGGGATCCATAGTATTTGAGTGCAAAAATAGAGAAACTTATGATCTCAACGAATTATATTATATCCCTAGTCTTTGCACCAATATTATCAGTATCGGTCAATTATCTGAGGAAGGAAATAAAGTATGGATCAAGGGAGAACTTTTTCGAGTATTTGATAAAGATGAGAGATTAATTATGAATGTGAAGAGGTCTGCAAATAGATTGTACAAGTTGATAATTGAGAATAGCAAGTTTGTGTGCCTTCTATCAACAACAGATGAAGTTTCAAAATTGTGGCACCTTCGCCTCGGCCATGTGAATTATCAAGCAATGGAACTTATGTTTAAAGATAAAATGGTGGCAGGTTTACCAAGGGTGAGTCATCAGCCTAAAGAAATTTGTGCAGGGTGCTTAATGTCAAAGCAGACAAGGAAAAAATTTCCATCCAAATCAAATTACACTGCTACAAAACATTTGGAGTTGGTAAATGGTGATATCTAGGGTCCAATTTCTCCTAGTACAGTGGCTGGAAATCGATATTTCATGCTTTTAGTAGACGACTATAGCAGAGCCATGTGGGTGTAAATGTTGAAATGCAAAAGTGAAGCCTTCAGCGTGTTTAAAAAATTTCGAGCTTTGGTTGAGTCGGATCCAAAGAAGAAGATAAGAGTGTTTAGAACTGATAGAGGTGGTGAGTTCACCTCGAAAGAATTTAATACTTACTGCAAGGATCTTGGAATAGTGAGGCATTTCACCGCCCCATATACGCCTCAGTAGAACGGCTTGGTGGAGCGTAGAAATAGGATAGTTGTCGAGATGGCAAGGAGTTATCTCAAAGAAAAGCAGCTGCCTCTGAACTTGTGGGGAGAAGCTGTTAGGCACTCCGTCTATGTAATAAATAGACTGCCAACAAGAGCATTGTCAAAGGTTACTCTTTATGAATCTTGGACTGGAGAGAAGCCACAGGTGAGTCATCTACGAGTGTTTGGATGTGTGGCTCATATGAAAGTACCTGGGTTGCAAATAAAAAAAATTAGATGATCGCAGTAGGCCAGTGATCAATCTTGGTAAAGAAGTTGGTACGAAGGCGTATAGATTACTCGACCCAGTTGAAGGAAAGATTTATATTAGCTGAGATGTAGTTTTTGAGGAGTTAAAAGTATGGCCTTGGGATCAACACAAAGACAAAGCACAAGTGGGAACATTTGACATTGTTAGTACATACGAGACCGAGGTTAAAAACATTCCTGATAGTCCGAGAAGTACACAATCGAGCCCTGGGTATGAAGTGCAGAGTCCAGTTGCAAGTACACCTCCACAAACTTATCAGTTAGACCCAGAGAGTTATGATGATAGCACTTAACCGAAGAAATTCATATCATTAAGGAGTATCTACGAAAACACTGAAGAAATTAATACAGAAGAAGAACTGCTCTTAATGGGAATCGATGAACCAGCATCGTATAAGTAGGCTGAGAAAGATGTTGTTATTCCCAGATTACACACTTGTATAATTGTAGAAGGGGGGGTTGAATACAATTCTTGATATTTATAAATTTCTGATAAGAACTCCAGAAATCTATACTAAGATAATTGCTTGTAAAAAGATTAATGCACAAACACATAAAAAATCAGGTGGTTAAATGTACCGCCTGAAGCTTTTATTCGAAGAAAACTCTGTGATACAAAAGTACATAGCTTCTGTTTTACAACTCTTTGCTTTCTAAGAATATTCAATAGAAACCCTAAGCAAAATGTATCTGTTTTCTTAACCTACAAAGAGTTGCTACGCTTGGTTATAAATCCCAAGTTTTACAAGTACTACTGGAATAAGATAATATTAATCTAATTCTAGTTGACTTGCTACTACACTCTAAATACACATGTAGCCGAAAGGTTGTCCTTGTGTTCAGACATGTCTCATGCACCTTTCTTGTATTCATAGTGTAAATGGAATGCTTCTTTCTTCTGTGTTTCCAAAGTATGGTTGCCATACTGCTTTTTGTATCTACTATCAACCCATGTGATCTGTCAGTCAAACATGTCCTTATCAACTGCTAATCCCCAGCTAATCATAGAAGACAGTGTCAATGATTATCCGTTGATATTGTACACTGACATCCGTTGATGATGTATTGAGCAGTATCCGTTGATATTGAGACTTGAGCTGTATCCGTTGATAGAGTGGATTTGAGTTGTATTCGTTGATAGAGTTTTGTCTTCATCTGTTGATACACTTTCACTTAGACAGAATTACATAGCATAGCTTATTTACAATTGGCTACCCTATTCTGCCTATCCGTTGATGGTCAACATGACTGTGGATAAAAACACTATCAACTGATAACATAGAGATACTGCAGTATGCTACAAAACATCATCCGTTGATGAGCTACGTGTCAACGGATAGAGTTATAAATCCTCATCCGTTGACAGCTATAATACCTTATACAATTATATTGATTGTGAAGTTATCATCAAGTACAACATATTCCTAACAATCTCCCCCAATTTATACTTGATGGCAATAAAGCATAAATTCAGGACCTTGATGATAACAAAACATTCCTAAAGATATATATAGAACAATGCAAAAATTGTATTAAGCTACAAAAATTAAAAACTGAAAGTTTGAGAAATTTACAGAGAAGTGCTCCTCTAGACTGAGCAGATTAAGACTGTTTCTTTTCTCTTGTTGGCATCACCCTTGATTTTCCTTCTTTGGCAGAGTTGGACTCAATCTGAATTTGGAGTTGCCTATAGAAGGCATCTTCTTCATCAACCTTTGGATTTAGCTTTTGTTGTAACCATCTCAGGTATTGAGAACTAGCCTTTGGTAGTTGGTCTTCTAACCTGAAGAATCTCCTATTACCATCTTCATCCCCGAACTCCATCATCCAGAAGGGTTGAAGGTGGATTTTCTGTCCATTGTATGGGATCTTCATCTTCCTTGGTAGACTTGATGGTGAGTTCCATTCCCTCCTTATTTGTTCTATTCTGTCCAGTATCTCCCCTTTTGCTATCTTGGAGAACCCTGTGTATCTCTTGATTGCAGAGAACACTTTGGTTAAGGTCTGATAATTTTCTCAAAGAACCCTTTGTAGTGGCCATGTCCTTTCCTTTCCTCCCTTGTATACAAAGACCAATCTTTCAGGCAAATGTTTATATTTGTCAATCCCTCTTACTTCTGACAATTCATCCAGATAAAGATTCATGCCAGAGTATTCTTCAATATCTGCCTGATAGATAAAATCATCCTTGTTTTCCATGATTGGCTGCCTGACAATAGCAGGTACCCTAGCAACTTGAATTGGTTCCTTTGAAGGTTGCTTCCTTGGTATCCTTTTCTTCTGTATAGGTTTCTGTTGAGGCTTCAGCAAGAATGAAGGAACCTCAATGGAGTCAAGATTCATTGGTTCATCTTTAGGTACTATAGGATCACCATGGAAATTCACAGCTGGGTTGAATACTTTTACAGAAGTAGGTTGTGATGAGCCAACTGTCTCCTTGTTTTCAATTTCTGGAGAGACAGGCCTCCTTGCCTTTGATTTCATTCTCTTAGATTTGGATTTGGGGACTGATTTCCCTTTCCTTTTGGATTTGGGGACTTCCTCAGGTTCCCTCATTTCATCCTCTACCTCATCCATTAACTCTTGAGCCAGCCTTGCTTGCTTCTCATCTGAGTTTTCATATTGATATTCAGTGCTTGGTTGAGATTCTCTTAGCAGCCTTGAAGTCTCTTCTCTCTTGGCTTCAACAAATCTAGGATGGCTGTTGGATATGTTTAGAACTTTTCCATTCCTTATGATTACAGCCATCCATTCTCTTACACAACTGTTAGTCTTCTCCTTGAATTCTTTAATTTGCTTACCCATCAGCTTCTCTTCATCATCCTTGGGAAATGGAAAGTCCAGTTGTAACTTGTTCTTCCCATTTGCTTTTGGTGGTGAGTAAGGTCTTGCTTTGATGTAGGGTTCAAATTCTTTAACATGAGAAGGCTCAGCATCATAGAATGTAGGAGCCACAATTGCTGGAGTGAGCACCTTCAGAATTGTGGTAGATATTGTTGGAGCTGAGGTTTGGCTAGAGAACAGATTTGATACAATAGATGCATTGATCAATCTTTCTGTCCTCATTATTCTTTCATTGTTCTCCTCTTTCTTCCTTTGCAGGGCTTCAATCTTGGCTAGCTTTTCCTCTTCTGTCAAGTTTGAGAAATCAAACTCTTTAGATAGAGCTACTTGTACAGGTTTGGATTTGCTGGGGGAAGCTGTGACAATGAAGTCCTGTGGATTGACCACTATGGTAGGCTGCTGCTCCCCCTCACTTGCTGCTTCCCTTCTTTCAGAAATTAAGATTTGACTTGTAGTAGCCACAGCCTCTTCCACTTTCTCCCCCTTTTTGTTAGCATCAAGGGTTTGACTAGAAGTTGGGGCTGCAACTAACTTTTCTAGCAGTTGGGTTTGCAGTTTTTGATGTTGAAGAAATTGCTCCATCTGGGATTCCATCTTTTCCACTCTTGAGTTGAGTAGTTGCACAGACTTAGCCAGGGTGTCTTCTTTGATGAACCTTTGTTGCAACACCCTCTGAGTGGCTGTAGGAGCTAGTTGCTCTAACTTGGAATCCACAGAGATCTTCACATCCTTGATTTCTTGTTTGATCTCCTCTAAGTTGGTTCTCTGAATCACCATTTGCATCTTTTGTAACTTAAGGGAGTCAATTGCCTGTTGAAGAACAACCTTTCTCTGTGGATCTGCTTCTGGGTGCTCAGCCAGGGCAGATTTATATTGCCTTATGATTTCCACATCAAGTTGATGATAGGTGTAGTTGTGAGCAAATTTCCAATCATGAATACTGCTACCACCTTCATCTTCAGGGCTCTGACTGTCTTCATCTTCAGAATCTTCAAATTCTTCACTCTCAGCAGTGGTTGGCAGAGCTTCTAAAGATTCCTTAGCTCTAAGTAGAGACTGTGAGGTGTGCACTAGGTGTATTGCCTCCTCTGCTTCCACATTGCCCTGTTGTGCCAGAATTTGATAGGCAGGAACAGGGTGAGTAAAGGTTTCAGCATCCAAAGAAATGGAGTCAATCATGGACTGATATTCTCTTTGAAATTCCATTTCCTTGGCTGCATCCTCAACCTCCATTGACTCACTAGCAATGGCTGCTTCTTCCATCCTTATTTCTCCTGTAGTCCCTTCTCTCCTCTTATCTCTCTTTTCTTGCATCAAGGGCTCCCCTTGGCTCACACCTCTCACACCCTCACCTTCACCTACTAAGGTGGAACTCTCAGTCTCTCCTTTTGCCTGACCGGAAGAAATGGCCAGCCTCTCATTATTTAGCTCTCCTTTTGCCTGCTCACAAGGCAGCCTCTCACTCCCTTCCCTCAATCCTAAAAGTGTTTCAACTACTGAGAACTCCTCCACACTTGACACAGGAATGTCAGATATAGCAGTGGTAGAGTGAGTTATCAACGGATAAGGAATATCCGTTGATGGAGTAGTTATAGCTGTCAACGGATGGCTAGACAGAGGCGCATCCGTTGATGGAGAAACACTTGTCAACTGATGAAGGATATCCGTTGAGGAAGGAATAATTTTATCCGTTGAAGAGAAAACCAACACTGAATCTGTGGAGATTGATTTTAAGTTCGAGGCCACAGTCTGTGTTGAGAATTCTGGAAGGGAAGATTGATGGTCCAACAAATCATCTAAAAGATGATGACCACCAATTGCAGAGTGGGGCTTCTCCAAGAATCTTAAAGATGGAGAATCAGGAATTGATGTAGATATCATATCCACATCCAGAGATGGAGTTGGTGATGGTGGATTGTAATGTGTATCGATTTGAAGATTAAGATCAAGGGGCTGTGACTCCACATTTATTGAAGCCACATCAAACTGAGTTTGAGAAGGTACAGTTTCCTGTACTGTGTGTGCACCCTGTGATTCCCCTGTGGTTTTAGATTTCACTCTTCTTCCATAGGTTTTTGAGAGTGGGCTATATGTGTCTCTAACCCTCTTGTGCAGTGTTCCTTGTGGGGAACTTGATTCAGTAGTCACACTCTGTTGAGAGAGTGTAACTAGAATTTAGCTTGTAGTTACATTAGCAGTCTTTTGAGAGACTGAAATGGTGGTTGCACTCATCTCTCCTTCCTTATCCTTAGGGCTTCTTTGATGTTCACCCTGTCCCTCACCACTCACTACCACCTTCACACTCCCCTCAAGAGTTTTGGTAGATTTTACAACAGGTGTCTTTTGAGAGACACTTGAGGTTTGCTTACTAGAATGTGATTTTGGAACTCTGGATTTGGTCACTTTGGTAGGAGCCTGTTTGGTCACAACTACAGACTCCATTGTGACACTAGAAGGCAAAGAAATTTGGGGGTTGGAGATAGGGGTTTCAGAGTTAGAAATAGTTACCTGAACAATTGGTAGATATACCAATTGTACTCCTGCATTGAGGTTCATTCGAATTAGGTCACTTAAGACTCTCTTCTCCTGAACAAAACATTGGAACTTGCTATCCGGGTTAGCAATGGATAGCTCATTCTCAGATACATGCAGTGCTAAGAGCATTAAAAATCTAGCAAAGTAGATATTCTTGCTCCTAGTTTCCTTTTTACCTAACTTTGCAGCTATCTCATACATAACTAATGTGCCAAAATTATAGAATTTATCATTTAAGAGCATACACATCATAGATAGCATGGACTGGGTAACAGCATCAAAATTACTAATTTTGCCTGAAAAAGTTTTAATGAAGGCATCACAGAAATAGCTCCATTCTTTAACCATTCCTTTCCTAACAATTTTCCCTAAGTTTTCAGTACTAAGGGCATAATTAATATAATTAAGCATGGCAACAATTTCAGCATCAGTGGGTACTTTCAGACAGTTATTCTCAGGCAATTTTAAACAAGCAGTTATTACATCAGAATTAACCACATAGTTTTTACCCTTTAAAGAAAAAGCAATTGTACCGTCTGTGCCATTGTACTCAGCAGATGTCCACATTTCTTCAATTACCTCGTGGATTAAGGGAGTGGTGGCAGTCATAGCATATGACAGTTTGCATTTCTTCACGAAACTCATCAAAGTGTGGTAAGCTTCAGGAGCATTCACTGTGTCAACAAAGGCCGCGAAATTGTTCTTCTCATAGGTAAACCCAGAGGAGGACATCATCTTAACAATGGGCGCCATTGAAGTGTTTGAACTTTGGTTACAGAGAGTTTTAGAGAAGAAGATGCAGTTAACTTTTGATATGGTTGAAAATGAATAAAAGTGAGATGTGAGAGTACAAGTCAGCCTTTTATATTTTTCAAGAATTAAAAATGAAATAATTAAAAGTAACTACTCCATTGGTCAAAAGTAAATGTCAGATAATAAATGAAAAGGAAATAAGTACAGCCATGATTAGATATACACGGTTACCAACGGTTATATAAAAAAAATGAATATCAACGGATATAGAATGAACGGTTGAGATATAGTTTATCCGTTGATGACGTGGATAGCCTGTTACCCGTTGACATGCGAAAATCTAGTAATGTGTTTATACTATCAACGGATAAAAGGATATCCGTTGATAAGCTAATTTTGCCTTAGACAAAATTTCTGCAGAAAATTTTTCTGAAAGTTTTAACTTTCAAGTAAATCAAAACACATTTCTAGTTTCAATGCAGTGAAATCAAATATCACTAGGAATTATGACAAGTTAAGCATACCTAGCTCACCTACCAATCTTGTGAATGTGGATTCATCAAGAGGCTTGGTGAAGATATCTGCAAGCTGCATTTCACTTGGCACAAAGTGCATTTCTACTGTACCATTCATCACATGTTCTCTAATGAAGTGGTATTTGATGTCAATGTGCTTGGTTCTCGAATGTTGCACTGGATTCCCTGTGATGGCAATAGCACTTGTGTTGTCACAGAAAATTGGAATCTTCTCAACTTTTAGACCATAGTCAATGAGTTGGTTTCTCATCCATAGAATCTGTGCACAACAGCTCCCAGCAGCAATGTACTCAGCTTCAGCTGTAGAAGTGGAGACTGAGTTTTGTTTCTTACTGAACCATGAAACAAGCCTGTTTCCTAGAAATTGACAGGAACCTGTAGTACTTTTCCTATCAACTCTGCAACCTGCATAATCTGCATCTGAATAGCCAGTTAGATCAAAACCAGATTCTCTCGGGTACCAAATGCCAAGGTTTGGTGTTCCCTTGAGATACCTGAAAATTCTTTTAATAGCTATTAAGTGAGACTCTCTAGGGTCAGCTTGAAATCTAGCACAAAGACAAGTAGAAAACATTATATCAGGTCTACTAGCTGTTAGGTATAGAAGTGAACCTACCATGCCTCTATAGCTTGAGATGTCCACAGACTTTTCCTTAGTATTCAACTCAAGCTTAGTTGCAGTGGCCATAGGTGTTTTAGCAGATGTACAATCCATTAAGTCAAATTTCTTTAAGAGATCATAAATATATTTTGTTTGACTTATGAAAATGCCCTCATTAACTTGCTTTACTTGTAGGCCAAGAAAGTAAGTTAATTCACCCATCATGCTCATTTCATACCTACTTTGCATAAGTTTGGCAAACTTTTTGCAAAGCTTCTCATCTGTAGACCCAAAAATAATATCATCTACATAGATTTGAACAAGTATTGAAGAGCCATTAATATTCCTATGAAATAAGGTTTTATCTACTGTACCTCTAGTGAAGTGGTTCTCCAAAAGAAATTGAGATAAAGTGTCATACCAGGCACTTGGTGCTTGCTTCAAACCATAAAGTGCTTTCATGAGAAGATATACATATCCTGGAAATTCTGGATCCTCAAAGCCAGGAGGTTGATGGACATAGACCTCTTCTTCCAGTTCCCCATTTAGAAAGGCACTTTTGACGTCCATCTGATAGACTTTGAAATTGGCATGTACTGCATAGGCTAGAAAGATTCTTATTGCCTCAAGTCTTGCCACTGGAGCAAAAGTTTCATCAAAATCTATTCCTTCTTCTTGAGAGTGGCCCTTTGCCACTAATCTAGCTTTATTCCTCACAATTAGGCCATTTTCATCTGTCTTATTCTTGAGAACCCATTTAGTACCTATGACACTTCTATCATCAGGTTGGGCACAAGTTTCCATACTTTATTTATTTCAAATTGGTTTAGCTCTTCTTGCATTGCTAACACCCAATCTGGATCTAGAAGGGCATCTTCCACTTTCTTAGGTTCCTCTTGAGACAGGAAGCTACTGTATAGACATTCTGCTTGAGTGGCCCTTCTAGTTTGGACTCTTGAATTTGATTCACCAATGATTAACTCAAATGGATGATTTCTAGTCCATTTTCTTGCAGGTGGAAGGTTTGATCTTGATGAGGTTGCTTCATTTCCATGAGCATGATCATGTTGATTTAGCATTGAATTTTGACCTTGAGAAACTCCCACTGAGTTTGTTGTCTTTGCTGAATTATGAAGTTGACTGTCAATGGATGCATCATTTTGCCTGTCGACGGATGCTTGAGAATATCTGTCAACGGATGCATCTCTAATAGTGTCAACGGATGTTGCAGAATGACTGTCAACGGAAGTTGCAGAATGACTGTCAACGGATGCTTCATTTTCAGTGTAAGCATCACTTCTAGTTGATATAACAGCTCTAGGTGGATCTCTGTGGTCATGATCTTCATTTTCCTCATCATCATCATAGTACATCCTTCCTTCACCTTCATTCTCAAATTCCAACTTTTCATGGTAACCTTCATCATTTAGGCCTAGAATCTTTTGATCATCAAACACAACATGTACAGATTCCATAACAATGTTGGTTCTTAGATTGTAGACCTTGTAGGCTTTCCCTGCTGCATATCCAACGAAAATAGCTTCATCTGCCTTTGCTTCAAATTTACCCAAGTTATCCCCATGATTTCTTATCACAAAACACTTACATCCAAAGACATGTAGGAAAGCTAAAGTTGGTTTCTTGTTGGTTAATAACTGATAAGGAGTCATTCCTCTAGCTTGATTGACCAAGGAAATATTCTGAGTAAAGCATGCAGTGTTGACAGCTTCAGCCCAGAAATATGTTGGTAACCTTGATTCACTTAACATTGTTCTAGCTGCTTCAATGAGAGTTCTGTTTTTCCTTTCAACAACCCCATTTTGTTGAGGGCAGCAGAAAACTCATGGACAATTCCATTCTCTTCACAGAAAATCTTCATTGTGGAATTCTTGAATTCAGTACCATTGTCACTCCTGATTCTTTGTACTCTGTCTTCAGAACCATTGTTTAGTATTCTGAGGTGATTGATGATGATTTCACTTGCACAATCCTTGGAGTGCAGGAAGAAGGTCCATGTGAACTTAGAAAAATCATCTACAATCACCAGACAGTATTTCTTCTTTGAAATAGACATGACATTTACTGGACCAAATAAGTCCATATGCAGCAATTGAAGAGGCTTAACAATGGATGACTCTGTCTTGCTTTTGAAGGATGATTTCTTTTGTTTCCCTAATTGGCAGGCATCACACAGCCCATCTCTGACAAACTCCAATTGAGGGATTCCTCTAGCAAGATCCTTTCTTACCAAATCATTCATAACTTTAAAATTCTAATGTGACAGCTTCTTATGCCATAGCCAACTCTCATCCTTACTTGCTTTGCTGAAGAGACAAGTAATGGATTCTGAGCATGCTGAATTGAAGTCAGCTATGTAAACATTTCCTTTTCTAAAGCCTGTCAATACCACATTGTTGTCTTCCTTGGCAGAAACAACACAGGCTTCTTTTGTGAACTTTACTTCATAGTCTTTGTCACAAATCTGACTGATACTCAGCAAATTGTGCTTCAAACCTTCAACTAAAGCCACTTCTTCAATGATGACATTATCTTTTGAAATCAGGCCATATCCCTTAGTATATCCTTTGCTGTCATCTCCAAAGGTAATTCTAGGGCCAGCTCCTTCCTTGAACTCTGTGAGCAGGGTTGAATCTCCTGTCATGTGCCTAGAGCATCCACTGTCTAGGTACCATAGATTCCTTCTATTTCCCTGCACACATTTCAAAAACAAATCAAGTTGATTTTGGTACCCAAGCTTCCTTCCTTTCTTGTTAGCCTTTGACTTTGCACTCTTAGCATTCTTCAACTTAGGTGTAGATGCTTGAGTGATGGGGTTTGACAAATGCTCATTTGCATGAATATTGGAT
Source organism: Saposhnikovia divaricata (assembly GCA_036435485.1). NCBI lineage: Eukaryota > Viridiplantae > Streptophyta > Magnoliopsida > Apiales > Apiaceae > Saposhnikovia > Saposhnikovia divaricata. The sequence continues at coordinate 24,497,515 of JAZHRN010000131.1, forward strand.
GCATGCATGTGTGGAAAATTGACATACATATTATTCATGTTAGGTATGTTCCATGACATTTGTGGCACATTCATAGATTGAAAGTAAGGATTAGACACATATGGCATGTTCACATATGGATTTGAAAAACTAGCATTTTGATACAAACCAGGCATTGCAGGCATACATGGCATTGGTTGAGGTACATGAACAGGAGCCTTGTTGATAATCTTGCAATTAGAAGATAGATGATTGACACTATTACAATTACTACAAGTTTCCTAGGAGCAAACTTGTCAGGAGAGTAATTGTTTTTCTTGTTGATGCCTATCTTACCATTTCTGTTCTTTTTCTTTTTATCCTCAATTTCTACCTTTTCATTATCTGATTTACCAACAGCCTTTTTGTTGTGTAAATCACCTGCCTTAGCCTTCCCACTGGATTTGGTTTTGCTGCACTCACCACTAACAAAATTCTTGTTGACTGGACCATACTTGATATCCAGTTTCCTAAGTTCCTTCTTACTAACAGACTTTTTGTTAGTCGACGGATACCTCTCATCCGTTGACGGTTCATCTGTCAACGGATGATCACTATCCGTTGATTCACAAATAGTCTCTAGATCCTCAAGGCCAGGTTCTAGCTCCTTTTTCGTTTGAGTCCAGGTATCCTTCACAAACGATTCTATTCCCTGAACTTCTATTATGTTTTGAGAAATATTCCTACAACTTTGAAATTTAGCAATTATCCCTTGTTCTTTTTCAAGCTGGTCTTTTAAAATCAGTTCTCTTTTTAACACAGCTTCAAGTTCACTTTTAGCATTATTGCAATCAACTCTCATTTTCTCAAATTCTAGAAATTGAGTTTCTAGAGCAGCATTTCTATCACTTAAAAACAGATTAGACTCTTTAATCCTATTGTTCTCTTTAGTAAGTGATTTAAGAGTAACACTTAAGTGATATAGTTCAGTAGACATTTCATCTATAACACTATTGCATTCCTCTTTGGTGAGCTCAGAGAGATTAGTAGAAAATACCTGATTGCTAGCTGAACTTGCTTCCTGCTCTCCAGAATCAGCCATTAAAGCAAGGTTGACTAACTCAACATCATCATCAGAATGATTGTCATCAACAGCCCAGTCATACTCTTGGGTCAAGAGTGCCTTTCCTTTCTGCCTGAGAAGATCAAAATATTTCTTCTTATAGTCAACAGCCTCAGTTGACTTTCCCTTGTTCTCAGATTTAGGTTTCCTGCATTCACTTATCATGTGACCAGCAATTCCACAATTGTAGCATTTAATTTTGGATTTATCCACATAGTTGCTTGTGGAAAAATCCTTGTTAAATGGCTTGGCCACCCCAGAGTTTCTCTTGAATTTCAGCTTAGAGAATATCCTAGATAGAAAAGCTAAGTGCTCATCTATCTCATCCAATTCATCCTGCTGAAGAGCATTCAATTCCTCAGACACCTTTTCCTTGCTCCTGCTTGATTCTGCTCTACCTTTACAAACCTCCCTGTTTGGTGTAGAGCTAGCAGTTTCTGTCCTTTCCTCCTTTTGCTCCAAGTTGGCAACAAGTGCAACTGACCCACTTTTTTTTTTAGACTTCTCAATCTCTTCATCCTGCTCCATTTCCAGCTCATAGGTCTTTAAAGTTCCATAGAGCCTTTCAAGAGTAAATGTCTTGTACTCTTGAGTGTTTCTTAGAGAAACAGTCATTGGCTTCCATTCCTTGGGCAGTGATCTCAGAAATTTGAGATTAGAATCTTTAACTTGATAGATTCTTCCATACAGTTTCAAACCATTTAGTAGCTTTTGAAATCTACTAAATGTATCATTCAATGTTTCTCCACTCTTAAAGTGAAAATGTTCATACTGTTGGATTAGTAGTTGCATCTTGTTTTCCCTTACCTGTTCTGTTCCTTCACACAGGGTTTGAACAGTGTCCCATACTTCCTTGGCGGTAGTACAATTAATAACATTGTCAACCATGTCTGTTTCTAGACCATTGAACAGAATATTCATGGTCTTTTTGTCTTTGTGGACTTCTGCAATATCTTCAAGACTCCACTCAGAGACAGGTTTGGGAATGAGAGTGTCAGGCACATCATCAGCCAGGCCAACTCTTGTTGCTGTCTTCATTGGAACGTGAGGACCCTTGTTAATGCAATCCACAAAGCCCTCATCAATAGACGAGAGATGTAGACGCATTTTTACTTTCCAGTGAAAGTAATTTTCTCTATCAAGAACTGGAATCTTTACTCCATAATCCTTCTTAGACATGTTGGAAGTGTGTTGATCTTTAAACTTCAAATATGTTAGAAGCTTTCTCTGATACCAATTGTTATTCCCAGATTACACACTTGTATAATTGTAGAAGGGGGGGTTGAATACAATTCTTGATATTTATAAATTTCTGATAAGAACTCCAGAAATCTATACTAAGATAATTGCTTGTAAAAAGATTAATGCACAAACACATAAAAAATCAGGTGGTTAAATGTACCACCTGAAGCTTTTATTCGAAGAAAACTCTGTGATACAAAAGTGCACAGCTTCTGTTTTACAACTCTTTGCTTTCTAAGAATATTCAATAGAAACCCTAAGAAAAATGTATCTGTTTTCTTAACCTACAAAGAGTTGCTACGCTTGGTTATAAATCCCAAGTTTTACAAGTACTACTGGAATAAGATAATATTAATCTAATTCTAGTTGACTTGCTACTACACTCTAAATACACATGTAGCCGAAAGGTTGTCCTTGTGTTCAGACATGTCTCCTGCACCTTTCTTGTATTCATAGTGTAAATGGAATGCTTCTTTCTTCTGTGTTTCCAAAGTATGGCTGCCATACTGCTTTTTGTATCTACTATCAACCCATGTGATCTGTCAGTCAAACATGTCCTTATCAACTGCTAATCCCCAGTTAATCATAGAAGACAGTGTCAATGATTATCCGTTGATATTGTACACTGACATCCGTTGATGATGTATTGAGCAGTATCCGTTGATATTGAGACTTGAGCTGTATCCGTTGATAGAGTGGATTTGAGTTGTATCCGTTGATAGAGTTTTGTCTTCATCTGTTGATACACTTTCACTTAGACAGAATTACATAGCATAGCTTATTTACAATTGGCTACCCTATTCTGCCTATCCGTTGATGGTCAACATGACTGTGGATAAAAACACTATCAACTGATAACATAGAGATACTGCAGTATGCTACAAAACCTCATCCGTTGATGAGCTACCTGTCAACGGATAGAGTTATAAATCCTCATCCGTTGACAGCTACAATACCTTATACAATTAGATTGATTGTGAAGTTATCATCAAGTACAACATATTCCTAACAGATGTTAACTGGAGGCAAGAAATGGCCAAGGAATTGGAGTCGATTGAGAAGAACGAAACATGGAGTCTTCAGGAACTACCTACTGGACACAAAGTAATTGGATTGAAGTGGATTTTCAAATTGAAAAAGGATGCTGATGGCAAGATTGTTAGCGCGCTTGGTGGCGAAAGGCTACGTTCAAGAGCATGGAGTGGATTTTAATGAGATTTATGCTCCAGTGAATCGACTGGAAATCGTTAGGCTGCTCCTAGCACTCTCAGCAAAGTATAAGTGGGAGGTTCATCACTTAGACGTCAAGACAGCCTTTTTGAATGGCGAGATAAATGAAGAAGTGTATGTCTCATAGCCTGAGGGTTTCATGAAGCAAGGTCAAGAACATCTACTTTATAAATTATCTAAGGCTCTGTATGGTCTTCGACAGGCCCCACGGGCATGGTGTTCTAAGCTCAACAAATGTCTAGAAAATCTAGGTTTTAAGAGGTGCCCATCAGAGCACGCAGTTTACACAAGGAATGAAAGTGAGAAAAGTTTGATAGTTGCAGTATACGTAGACGATTTACTAGTGATTGGGTCAGACATCTCAGTCATCAAGGCATTCAAGAAACAGATGAATGGAGAATTCGAGATGAGTGACTTGGGGAAGCTAATTTACTGCTTGGGCATTGAAGTGGAACAAGGTCAGGGATATATAGAACTCAGACAAACTGGGTATGCCAAGAAAATTCTCGAGAAGGCGGGTTTAAGTGATTGCAATCCATCCAAGTATCCGATGGATCCTAAAGAGCAACTCTCGAAGGATGAAGAAGGGATTCCTGTTAATGCTACAGACTTCAAAAGTATGGTGGGAGGACTTAGATATTTGGTGCACACTCGACCGGATATAGCCTATGCAGTAGGGATAATTAGTCGATTTATGAAACGACCCACAAAGATGCATATGAATTCTGCAAAAAGAATTCTTCGGTATGTAAAGGGGACTCTGGAGTATGGTTTGATATATACAGCTGAAAGCGGAAATAATATTTTGACAGGTTATTCGGATAGTGATTTGGCAAGCCATGTTGATGATCAAAAAAGTACTGGGGGATGGCGTTTTATCTAAACGACAGTCTAATTACATGGGTCTCACAAAAACAGAAGTATGTTGCTTTGTCATCTTGCGAAGCGGAATTTATGGCCGCCACTGTTGCAGCATGCCAGGCAATTTGGTTGCGAAACGTTCTAAGGCAGATTACTAATCAATTCGTTGGTCCAGTTGTACTATTTATAGACAACAAATCGGCCATAGACTTAGCCAAAAATCCGATTTTCCATGGCAGGAGTAAGCACATAGACGTGCGTTTTCACTTCATACGTGAGTGTGTTGAAAAGGGTGAAATAGTGGTGAAGCACATATGCAGTGAATATCAGCGTGCAGATGGTCTGACAAAGGCCTTGGCTACAATTAAGTTTGAGAATATGAGAAAACTTCTTGGAGTGAAGAATTTATGCAGACAAGTTTGAAGATTACGGGGGAGATTGTTGGCTAGTAATCTTAAAATTGCTGGCTTTAATCTAAGTCATGTGATTCTTATTATTTGCATTATGGTGTGATGTATGATGTGTCTTTTTCCATGTGAGTGCTGAGTGTGGTCTGAATCATGGTCATGTTACTTTGGTGTGTAGAATGATTGATGAGAGTGAGTTGTCATGGTGTGCAGAATAATTATAGAGTGTGGGAGGTAGATCCAGATCATACTCTTTACTTTATGGTTTCCTTATATATTGTAATCTCAACTGAATGAATGATGCAAGTGCAACACAAGTTAGTAGTGTTCATAAGCTTTGTCTTTCAGTTCCAAACTAAACACCTATATTATACTTATATTAATCAGGCTGTTTTACAAGATAAACTAGTCATTCGATACAATCTGTTTCATGAATTTGAATAGCGATGTCAAGTTGGTTGGTTCTGAGTTATAATGAAAGTGGTGGCTTTTATCTGTATCTTTAGCCTTCGGTAGAGATGTTCATCCAATTATGTGATGCTGATCCTTCTTTGAAAATGTGATAAACAGAAATAAATAAATTAAGAAAAAACCACCAATAGCTTTTGAACATACCTGGCTGGAGCAAGTCCCCTATATTTACTACAATACATTGCACCTATATACCACATAAGTGCTGGGATTTTTTACGAATCTTATAAACATAAAACATTCAATTCTATCCTTCGCATTCTCCTCTATATTTAATTTTGTCGCTATTAATAAAATTTAATTATTTACCTAAATGCTAAAAAATGAGCTATAAGATTCAAGATTCATGTACTTGCAACAAAGTCAACTTTGCTTTCATCCAATAGTAATACTTTAACAAGTTGGTGGTGGCTTAAACTTAGTACAGCTTTCCATATTTCTAAATACTTCTATACACAGCAGCCTCAAGTAGCAATAAGATATGACTGAAAGCAGCCTCTTCTAAGGTGCAAGCTTAATCTTTCGTCGTAACATGTCGTCCAGATTTGTGGCTGCGAGACTTATCTAAGTTTATTAATTTAATTTACCTCTAACCGTTTACTATTTGCGCAAATCTCTTACAACCAAATATCTGGTGCCATCATTCTGTGTTTCTGTGTTCCATTCCTTAAAATTTATTGAAAAATAACTTTTGTATCAGTAAAAGTTTTACGTTTACCTATGTTGCCAGTACTAATCCTCTTGCAAAAATTGTGACAGAAACCTTGTGCCAGAACGCAAATACTCCGTCACAGATCACCAACCTAGAAAATGAGTTTAGAGGCTAATTTTTGCCAGAACCCAAATGAAGGTGTAGATTTGTTATTATATGATTTGATTGAACCGTAGCTTTAACACTTTGATGTTTCCGGCAGAGAAGCCTTGAGTTTTAGGAGAACTAATAGCTTAACACCTAATTAATTACTGTGTCATTGTGGTTAAATATTTATTCCACAGTTATACTTGCATGTTTATGTTATCTGACACCAACATATACCACAACAAAGTTCCCTTCAAATTTCAGAATGCATTGCCACAACTTGGCAGGTGTTTATATTTTGTGATGTGCAGGCTGTCCCTAGCAAATAATTTCGGTATCATGAATTTTGAAGTCCACTTTGAAGGATATTTTACGATTTCACATTAATTAATCGTTGATATTAGTAATGTTGTATCTCATACAAGAAGATGAATAGAGCAAGGCAGACCAGATCCACGAGTTGTGTAGTTACATTTTACTGATATAGGAAAAGTAATAGAAATTTATTCATTGTTACAACAATTGACGATTAAACATGAAAAGCAAAGGCAGAAATATCAAATTGTCTGAGTGCTATATTATATGAATTACGATTCTGATAATGAGAGTTTCATATCTTGAAAAGGTCGCGCAATTCCTGTCCATCAAGTCGCTTAGTGAAGAACTTTTCCATGTAATCACTTACCTGAAAACTTTTGTATATAGGGGGTTGTTCTTCTGATATCAGATCCTCGATAGGGGCGTACTTAGTCGACGGAGATGTGGAACCATGGAAAAAACATGGCGCGGATATTCTTGCACTATCTCTGTTCACCAACGCTCTATGAATCACACTTTTAAACTTGTCATTTGATACAATCTGTTTCATGAATTTGAAATAGCCATATAAATTTGGTTAGTTACTTGGTTCCAAGAACAAAGTAAACTATGGTACCTATGTCTTAATACATCCATCACTCAAATTTAAGATTTGAGTCCAAATCTTTAGGTGTTAGCTAGGAAGGCTGCTTAGTTTAAGTAATAACTTTGGGATTTACCTGGAGCAAGTCACCAATATTTACTACCAGCCCCCCAGCAATTGGTTCAACATCAGCCCATTTATCTCCATGCAATACCTGGAGTCCCCCGATATGATCTTGTAGAAGAACAGTAAAGAAAGTAGCATCACTGTGCTTGCTAATTCCCCTGGTAAGCTCTGGCTCCGGACATGCTGAATAATAATGGCCAGCTACTGAGAGGTAGCCTTTAGCACAGTCCATGGCTTTAAGGTGGTCAGCTTTAAGGCCAAGAGCCTCAGATAATAGCTCAACTATAGTATCTCCCAACTCCAAAATATGCTTTATATACTCCATTGTTGTGGATCTGCCAATTAAAAGATTAATCAATATATATCAGCACTACAGCCGTACTAGAACTACAATTAACTGGACTGACATTTTTTAGCTAACTAAGAGGACAACGTGTTTAAGGGATCAGTCTGTAATCTGTATACAGTGATTATGTGTTCTACTGGTTTATGTGATTTGTATGATAGTTTTATTATGAGAGGGAAGGATGCGAATCAGTCAAACCATTAAAAATATGATCCAATGGTTTATGTGATTTGCAGGTTTGTATTATTATGGGGGGGGGGGGGGGGGAGAGATTTACCCGCATGATTTCGGTAAATCATCAGCACTAACTTGATTAGAAGGCAGCAGAGTAAGAAGCAAAGTGTCCATCCAGTTAGCAGCTTTGGATTGATACAGATCATAATTGCTAAAAAATCTAACTTTTTGCGTCGGATCAAGACTATACAATTGTTTCTTTGCCTCCAAATTTTTTTCGTGAAACATACGTACCCCATCGATCATTCCATCAAGCACACTCAGAGGGATACCATGATTCACCACTTGAAAGAATCCCCAGTTCTCTGATGCATGCTGCACTTGAGAAACTATTTGCTTTCGCCTGTCCGAATTTTCGATGCCCTGAAAATCGATTACTGGAATTTGTAGACTAGTCCTAGAGTAGTTGGATTCTTCAGAAAGCTCATCAGGTGGCCTGATAAATATTCCGGGAATTTTCGATATTCCAGTATCAACAAGACCTTTGACACCTGATTTAGTGTCATCAAAAGCCTTCAACTCTTTTTCTCGTACAGTACTTACTAGAGATGCTTTCATGTCTAGACCATCCATTACTGTTTTGGTTAATTTTATCAAAACCACACTCTTTACATACCAGTATACTGTATACCACAAGAGCCAAGGAGATTTTTTATTTAATATTTAAAATTAAGAAACATTAAGTGTGTACTACATTTCTTTTATTTGTTTGACTCCGTCGTTGATGTATAAGTTTGTGCTACTTTGGTTATATCGTACTTATATTCTACGTTAGTAGGTAATAGGTTACCATCCATACATCAGACCCGGTTGTACATCTTTTGTTTATCCTGAATACTAAAAGACAAATAAAGCTAATTTCTAATCGGAATCAGCACCAACTTGTAAATAAGTCATCAGGTTTAAAATGTACTATATGAATTTAAAATCGCATAAATAAAAAATAATCATAGTTCATAGTTGAAATACTAAATTAAAATTTACTTGACTTTGAAGGTGTGCCCTAAGATTGCACAGGCACTTGACATTACAGAGATAAAAGCATAGGTGGAAAGAAATATTAAACTGCTTGAAAACTACAGCATTTGAATTGTAATTCTGATTATTAGCAAAACATCATATCTTGAAAAGATCGCGTAATTCCTTTCCATCAAGTCGCGTGGAGAAGAACTTCTTCATGTAATCAGTTACCTGGAAACTCTTGTAAATAGGGGGATTCTCCTCCGATACCAAATCCTTGATAGGACCGTACTCAGTCGACTCAACCCTGGAACCATGAAAAAAACATGGCACAGATATTCTTGCCTCAGCTTTGTTCACCAGCGCTCTGTGAACCACGCTTTTAAACTTGTCATTTGACACTATCTGTTACATAAAATTTTTAGTAGCCAAATCAAGTTGGTCAGTTCTGCTTGAAAGTAACATTTGACGCTCGTGCCTTCTAAATTTATAAGCAAGTTTGAGTTCTCAGGATTTTATCTCCAAATCGTTGCCAAAAAAGCTTTAATAACTTGTTAAGTTACGAGTTCACTTGGATTATCATAGAAATGATCATCCAACAATTTGGAGAGTTGTACACACTTTTAGTGAGATTTATATTTTTAGCATTTAGTGTAAAGGAAAAATGTTAATAGTGCAAGACCTGTTTAGCGGCTTTTATCAATACATATCGTAAGATTTCGGTAGAGAAGTTCTTCAAACTACTACTCCTTCCGTCCCTTTTTAGATGTCTGTTTTGAAAAACTTTTGCATCTTAACAAATGTTACTTGGACAACTGGTTTTCTTGTTCACCCTTAATAATTGCAATAAATGAAATTGAGTTGTTCCAGACCAAGAATTCTTTGGAAAGATTTGAAGGACGAGAAGGCGGCCGAATTCAAGGAGTCTTTGGTCAACGTAGGATGCTTTGCGCTTGGTGGGGATGCAAACTGTAGGTGGTCCAACTTGGCGAAGGCCATTCGAAGTGTGGGTGAGAAGGTGGTGGGGGTCCTCCGGGAGGTTTAGTGGGCCAAAGGAGTCTTGGTGGTGGAACGAGGAGGTCCAAAAGAAAGTTAAGGCGAAACTTGCGCTCTTTAAAGAGCTTTTGTCATGTAGTGCAGGGCCGGAGAGGTTTCAGAAGATAGAAGCGTACAAGGTGGCAAAGCGAGAGGCAAAAAAGGCCGTGGCGAAAGCAAAAGAGGAAGCCTTCGAGGGGCTGTACAAGCGCCTAGATACCAAGGAAGGAGCGAACGCCATTTTTAAACTAGCTAAAGCTAGAGAAAGAGGACGTCGCGACCTGGGCTCTGTAAAGTTCGTTAAGGATGATTCAGGCCAAGTGCTTTTGAAGGAAGACGCTATCAAGGAGAGGTGGAGTTCGTACTTCCATAATCTTTTCAACGAGGCGAGGAGGAGTGGCGCAGGTGCAGAACAAGAGGTCACTCCACTGGCCGAGCCTTGTATCGGTTCCCCAGAGCTTATCAGCAAGGAAGAGGTCAAGGGGGCCCTTCAAAAGATGGCAAGAGGGAAGGCGGTTGGGCCGGATCAGATCCCTATCGAGGTCTGGATTTGTCTTGGTGAGGTCGGGGTTCAATGGTATGAAACTCTGGGAGAGAGTGGTGGAATGTCGGATAAGAAAAGTAGTCGGAATCTCAGAGAATCAATTTGGTTTCATGCCTGGGAGATCGACGATCGAAGCAATTCATCTCGCCAGACGTCTTTTGGAGAAGTTCAGGGAACGGCGAAAAGACCTTCATATGGTGTTCATTGATCTAGAGAAGGCGTATGATAGCATCCCCCGTGAAGCTATTTGGAAGAGCCTTGAGGAGAGGAGAGTGGCACCATCTTACATTAGGGCGATTCAAGATATGTACTCTCAAGCTAGCTCTTGCGTCCGGACCCCAGTGGGTGACTCCCGATTTTTCCCGGTTGAGATTGGGCTTCACCAGGGGTCGGCCCTTAGCCCTTTTCTTTTTGCCCTCATTTTGGATGTCATGTCGAGAGGGATTCAAGACGTAGTTCCCTGGTGCATGCTCTTCGCAGATGACATCGTGTTAGTGGCGGAGTCGAGGGAAGAGGTGAACGGGAAGTTGGAGCTTTGGAGATCTACTTTGGAGTCCCAAGGGTTGCGTTTGAGCCGATCTAAAACCGAATATCTCTGGTGTAACTTCAGTAGAGAGGCCATAGAGGGAGGGGTGGAGGTCAAGATTGAAGACCAGACTGTCCCCCGTACGGATAAGTTTAAGTATTTGGGTACGATCATCCAGAAGGATGGCGAGATTGACGACGATGTCTCACATCGTATCAAGGTTGGGTGGCTTAGGTGGAGGGCAGCGTCAGGGGTGATGTGTGACAAGAAAGTTTCTTTAAAGTTGAAAGGGAAATTCTACAGAGCGGTCATCCGGCCCGCGTTGCTTTATGGGTCGGAGTGTTGGGCGACTAAGAAGGCTCTCGAAAACAAGATGGAAGCGGCGGAAATGAGGATGTTGCGGTGGTCTTGCGGATGTACGATGTTGGATAGAATCCCGAACGCTATGTTTAGGAGCGAGCTCGAGGTGGCGCCTTTGTCAGCGAAAGTAAGGGAAGGGAGGTTAAGATGGTTCGGCCACGTCCGCAGGAGGCGGGCTAAAGCCCCGGTGAGGAGGGTTGACAACATCTCGGTCACTGGGGTGAGGAGGAGAGGCAGACCGAAGAGGTCGTGGGACGAGCAGCTTAGGATGGATCTGAAGGCCCTTAACCTAGATGCGACCATGACCGACGATAGGCACTCTTGGAGACGTCATATCAGAGTGGTGGATTCTCTTCTAGGGAGCGTCTCAATAGTTGAGAGCCTCAGAGTTGGGATGTCCCGGTTAACACTATCTTAGAAGTTCGGCCGTCTCGCTCGCAGTCGCTGTTTTCAGCGTTCCCCTATTTTCTGGTCTTATAATGTTGTTTTATGTCGTGCAGGGATTTTTGAGCGGAGGTATCATCACACAAAGGAGAGCAAACCCTCGCAGGTATGTTTATCCCATGTGGAGGACGCCATGGGCTCAGGTATCATTCAGATCTTTTCCATACCAAAACACCCTCTCTTTTTTTTCACGCACAAAGCCGAGGGTCTTCACGGAAACAGCCTCCCCACTCTAAAGGTGAGTATGGACTGCGTACATCCTACCCTCCCCAGACCCTGCCCTGAGCGGGATATACTGGGTATGTTTGGTTTGGTTTGGTTTGGTATTTGTACATTAGTCAAACATTGAAATTAGTAATATAGGGGTAATTTTTGAAAAAACTTAACAAAAGTTACGTTGAAATAAGAGAAGGACAATTATTTAAAGACAATTTTTTTTTTTTCAAAAGAGACAACTAAAGGGAATGGAGGGAGTATATGATGCTTATTTGTTAGTAAGAATAAACAAATTAAATAAATAACGCAACCAATACCTGAAGAAGGTCGCCAATATTTACTACTAGCCCTCCAGCAATGGGTTCAACATCAACCCATTCACCTCCGTGCAGTATCTGGAGACCGCCTATTTGATCTTGAAGAAGAATAGTTATGAAAGTAGAATCACTATGCTTGCTGATTCCTGTAGTCAAGTCCGGCTGAGGACATGCTGGATAATAATGGCCACAAACTATGTTGTGGCCTTTGGTACATTCCATGGCCTTAAGATGGTCAGCTTTTAGGCCAAGAGCCTCCGATAATAGCTCAATTACAGTATCTCCCAACTTCATTACATGCTTTATGTACACCATTGATGTGGATCTGCCAATTTAACAGCTTGATCAATACATAATATAAATAGGCGCATGCAGACATAAACTGAGACACAAGTTTCCATCAACCTTGTGAAAATATTGTTAAACGGAAAAAATTATAATCCCTTCCCTCCGTATCACAATATAGATCGCTTAATTTTTTTGTACAAACTCCAAAGTGTTGTGTTTTGACCGCATAGTTATAATTATTGTTCTTCTGGTGAATAAAAACTGTAATTAATATTATGATTTAAATTTAGTAGGACTGTGTTCAAATCACCAGTCACATTACTAAAATACAAAATATTAAGTGCATCATTAGAAAGACTATTTCATTACCTGCACGTTTCGGGTAATTCATCAGCACAAAGTGGATCAGGAGGCATCATAGTGAGAGCCAGTGTGTCCCTCCAGTAAGCAGTACGGGATTGAAACAAATCATAATTGCTGATAAATCTAACCTTTTTCATGAAATCACGAGTATACAGTTGTTTCTTTGCCTCCAAATCTTGTTCATGAAACAAACGTATCCCATCAATCATTCCCTCTGTCACACTCGGAGGAATTCCATGATTCAACACCTGGAAGAATCCCCATTGTTCTGATGCATGCTGCACTTGAGCAACTATTTGCTTACGCTGATCCGAATTTTCGATGCCCTGAAAATCTACTACTGGAACTTGTAGTTGGCTCCTGGAACAGTTCAACTCTTCAGAAAGCTCATCAGGTGGCCTGATAAATATTCCTGGAATGTTAAGGATCCCAGCATCAACAAGACCTTTGACACCTAATTTAGTTTCATCAAATGCCTTCAACTCTTTTACTCGACCTAAATTTACAGAAGATGCCATATTTGTCTTGGTGGATCTAACAGTACCCTGCTTTATAAATTAGAGTTATAGAGATTGTGCATCTCAAAATTATGGTTGACTAATGAATCTTATACTGTAAACTTCCAGTTCTGTCCTTTTAGTGTATAAATCTGAAGGTAATTTTGAATAATTAGGCTTCATTATAGTCTTACAATTGAGTATATGTTCTAAGAAAATTATCAAGTTATCAAGTCTCCAGAAAATTATCAAGTTATCAAGTCTCCAGAGTCGAACCCAGAACCTGGGACAACGTAGGATAAGCCCTTACCACTTAGGCTATCCAATTGTGCTATCCAATCGTGCTCAATGTGAAGGTAATTAGTTTAAACTTTTTAGGAGAAAACACAACAGTATTTACTGATTGATTTTTTAGATTTCTTAAATGAATATTTAAAAACTGATTCTACAAAAAATATTTTTAGAAATAAAACAAAACCAATCATTAATTTTTTTTCTAAATTGATTTTAGAATGGAAACTCTTTTAAATTGGGGGATTTACATTATGAATCTATTGTAAAATCAGTTATTGAATATCACTTTCTTTCTCATTCCATTCTAAGAGCAAGTCCACTCTTTTAAATTGGGGGATTACATTATGAATCTATTGTAGAATCAGTTTTTGAATATCACTTTCTTTCTCATTCCATTCTAAGAGCAAGTCCGCTGATACTAAAATACATATAGTTATTACTATATTTTGAAATCAAAAAGTGATATTTGATGTTAAAATAGAAGTGTATAGTTTTAAAATAGCACCAAACATATCTAAATAAAGCTATATTTCAATTATCTAATCTTTAAAAATAAAATAAAATTTGTTATTATTACTCTAATTACCCATTGTCCATCATCTTCTCACTTGCATTTTCCGTCATCTTCTCACTTGCATGCTTAGTTGGTGATTATAGCAACATCTAAACTTGGTTCTATATAGAACACCAAATATAGCATTTTACTATTTTACATTCATGCTTAGCACTTCATCTCTTTTACCATCAGCATTGGACTTGCTCTGACAAAGCAATTCGCAAAGCGGCAAAGATATACCGGAAGAAACCTTCAAGTGAAGTTTCCAAATAAAAGAATGGAATGACCTAGATAAATAGATAATGCAAGACATTCAAAATAACTAGTGGGAACCCATTCCTAATGATGATTCATTCAATAGGGAAAAAAGGTGCCAGCAGAACAAGAAAAAACTTAGCTTACTCAGTTATAATACCACTCAAAGTGGTGTCTCAAAGTGGTGTCTGAGGAGGGTAGTTGTACGCAGACCATGCCCTATACAATAGGGAGGCTGTTTCCGAAGGAGGGTAGTTGTACGCAGACCATGCCCCTATACAATAGGGAGGCTGTTTCCGAAGGACCCCCGGCCATTACAAATACAGAAATACAAATACAGAAAGGAAACCTAATACAAACTAAGAAACTCACGCACACGCAGGAGTCGAACCCCTGACCTCCTTCAAAGGAGGCCTGTGGCTCAACCACTGCACCAACATGTTGTTGGCTGCCAGCAGAACAAAAGTATCTTTGAAATGATGATTCATTCAATAGGAGGGGGGAGGGGGGGTGCCAGCAGAACAAGAGTATCTTTGAAAATAACTTAATCTGTGTCTTTGAAAATTTGTAACTTGGACTAAAAAATAATACAAGATTATCCGGAAACAGGACTAGAACAAGATTTAACATGAGAAAGTCACCGCCTAATATATGTGTACAAAAATAAATCCTGACAACTCAGGCACATAAAATGTTGCAAGCTCCACATGTCATACCATTAATTTCTTCTTTAACCAGTCTTGGCTTTAACAGCGGTCTTTTTCTTAAATGCCCTCCTTGGCAAGGAATTCTTCATTCCAATGAAAAAGAGGAGTGCCCCAGCAAGAGCTAAATTCTGTACGAGAGCAACCAATTGTTCACTCAGAACTTTAACATTCAGGCTTCGTTTAGTTCATGTTCAAGAAAGTCAGGCAAAAATTACTAACCTGTGTAAATTTAACAAATAGCTGAGCAAATTCGGCTTTGTCGACATCATAGTTATAGAAGTCATATAAGATTGGGGTAAAAATTGCCTGGTGCAAAAGCTTCAAAGATACAAGACAGAAGCACCAAATTAGTTTTGCGGTCAATATAACTCAACTCAGTTGTAAAATAAAGGCATGCAAATTACTTACCAAAAGAACAGCCCCGATAGAGCTGCCTAAGATGAAGAAAATCCCTCCCAATGTCTTAAGGCCGATTGCTGCCGCAACTGCAAATTTGATCTGTAAAACCAACAAGGTAAATACAACTGTTTTCACTTACTGTGTGTGTTAATAAAATTCAAGAAAAAAACAAGTCCGGGTAATTTGATAACGAGAAAATGAAGAACAAAATCTCACTTCAAAATCTGGCACTTGCAACCCTGTCTGGGTTGTGAAATGCTTTGAGACAGTATCAAACTTTGGACCAAGGGACTTTGCTGCTTCCCCTCCATCTACACCATAGTCTTGATATCTACAAACAAGAACATAAAATTTCAACAAATAACTAAGAAGAATCGTCACATGCAGCTATAGCATACTTTTATATTTCTTATACAAACTTTATGAAAAGTAAAATAACAAAAACAACTGGTTAGGCACCTCTTCTGTGTAAATATACATAACTGGCTTTCCCTAGGTAATCTGGGTAACTGGGTTTCAGGAACATGTTGCATCGGTCCACCGAATAACAATATATCATATAAATGACTTGTGTTACCTGGACTTGGCAGGATTTTCACAATTTTTTTGGATTTATATGGCTTGGACCACAATGAGGAATCAATATTCATATTCGAATGTCAAGTGAACATGACAAGTTCCCATGGTGAAATAAAGAATTGTGCATAAACACAAGCTTTAGCTTTTAACAAAATCTCTATGATGTTATTCTAGGATGAGCAACTCAACTCTTTTAATGATGAAACTGAAGTACTAATGCACAGAAGGAAATTGTGCATCAACTTCCTGTGAAGATACAGAGACATGGCATACATCGCTACAATGCGTCAACATATCACTACAAAGTACAATCTTGAAGAATAAACAGTGTAATGACAAGAAGAAACAGCAGACTTTTTTATTTGCCAACTAAATCCACTCGGCACACCCGAAACAACAGATAATTAATGGGTTGACATGATTCAGTCAGTCCTACAAACACCACATAAGATTGTTAATATAATCTCACTCTTAGGATTTTAACAAATAAAGTAAATTCAAGTCATGATTATCAATTGGGCCTCGCTCTTATTAATAACTCCCGCTTGGATTTCGTTTTTAGGAATTTAACAAATAAAGAAAATTCAAGTCAAATCTTTTAACTAGGCCTGGCTCTTATTAACAACTCCCGCTTGGAATTACTCTTCGTATATTAACAAATAAAGGAAATTCGCATCAAAGCTATAGATTACACACACACTGACACACAAACTCTTGGTATTTTTAAAGCATACACACACACAAAAATCTACCAACCTAATCTCTAAAATCATTACATATTCCTAGGAAAGGGGGAGTTTACCAAAGTTTCACCTCCTCTAGCAAGCTGGAAGACAAAAGCTTCACCGACGATAACAGTAAAACACACCACTCCCATGGAGCATAAAGGTACCTAATGTATCAACTATTTACTTAAAAAAGATCCTGCCACTCAATAAATATTTAGTAATCATCGTCATTTTTCTTTAGCCAGCAGTAAATGTGTTTGTTCCCGAATTAATTTTGATCCCCTTGCGACAGTAAATAATCCTTACGTAATCTACACTCTTTCAAGAACCAACATCAAGATCCTTAGATATAAATAAATCACTCTTTATCAAGTACCATAACTCTTTAAGTCAAATTTCGAGAAAACTAATCAAGAAACAAATCCCACATCTTTACACACAATTCAACAATTCTTGCATAAATCCAACAAAAAGATACAATCTTTACTAAAGATAAGCAAAATCTTGAGCAAACAAAACAATATTACAACTCAAGAACTACTAAACAAGCAGTAAATCACAAACCCTTATCAGATCTAGTACTTAAATCACATTAAACTACTGTAACATAACTAACTAAACATAATTTAAATGAATAAACAAGACTAAGCAACTATACATACACATGACAATATATAAACATATCAAGTGCTAGATCTGGAGAGAGAGAGAGAGAGGGCTTACTCTTGCCAAGCAGAAATCATGAAGACGGAAACGAAAAGAACTCTGCCAAGGAAAGATAAGAAGGCCATTGATGAAGTTGGATTTTTCTCTCTCTAGAAAAATGGACAGAGGAGAGAGAGATTGAGAGAAACAAGGAGATGTGTTGGGAGAGGGAGAGAGAGAGAGAGAGAGAGAGTGTGTTTTAAATACAACACCCGCTTTGTTTCTTTTCAGTTTGGTCTTCCTAGAAGTCGACTGAGGTTTGAGTTTTAACTAATGTATGTAATTTTCTGATACAAGCTTTATACCTGCCGTGCGAGATAATTTATCAATATCTTTTATATGAATTTAATTATTTTATTATTATTTTTATTTTTCCTGAAAAATATTATTTGTGTTGCGATATAGGATATAATTTATAAATATTTTTTATGTGAATTTATTTATTTTAGGTATTTTTTAATATACAAAATTTTTCTATAAATTCTATCTATGTTGTTGTAATATGAGGTCTAAATCAATATTATTATAAAATGAGAATTTAATTTTATTAATTTTGTTGATAATAATACATATGTACTTTATATAAATATATATATAGCATAACAAACACCTTATATAACAAACAATAAAGAACACCTCATATCTAATCTAATCTAAGAGTTCAGTCATAGCACCCAATACAAAAACTTGTTATTTTTTATCCTCTATCAAGCAAGCAAAAAAAAAAATTGAAAATTCACTGTTCACTGATGACGTCACTGATGACATCATGATAACGTCGTCATTAGTGACGTCATCAGTGAACAGTAATTTTTCATTTTTTTTGCTGGCTTGATAGAGGGTAAAAAAATAACAACTTTTTGTATTGGGTGCCCCTGGTGGGGCCAATGGATCTAATAGATCTAAGTTGTTCTTTATTCTTTGTTATATAAGAGTGTTCTGTATAGAGCAAAGACCTATATATATATATATATATATATATATATATATATATATATATATATATATATATATATATATAGGGAGATACTCTAGTGAGAACCGATTAGAATGAAAACTTAGTCCCTAAAGCAAATCACCAAAATCCAGCGCAATCACCAAATCACAAAAAAATATTATTTTTCAGCGCCACGTCACTGCTGATGTCAGTATGACATCATTGTTGACATCGGCAAGATGACATGGCAGTGGGATCCACAAAAAAAAATTTGGGCAAAAATTTTTTTTGGCGGGGAGGAAAAAAAATTGCCGGGAAAATTTGCCAAATCACCATTTTTTGGCGGGAAATTTTTAAAATTCAATTTTTTTTTACTAAGTCCGGCGGCCTGATTTTTAAATAATCGGGGGCCAGCCCCGATTTTTTAAAAATCAGGATAAGCAACCCTAAACCCTAAGTCCGTATACGGTTTATTCGTCATTCTCAATATTTCTAAAACCCAAAATGGAACTGTTGAACCTTAAAGGTTAACTGTTGTGTTTAGGGGAAACGCTAATCTAAGTGCTTTGTGGATCACCATTTTTTGGCGGAAAAACCTGCCAAATCACTATTTTTTTGGTAGAAAAAAACGTACCCAAAAATTTTTTATATTTTTTTTGGCAGGAAATTTTTTTTGGGGAAAAAAGTTTTGGTGGGAAAATTTCTATCATGTCAGCATGCTGATGTCAGCAGTGACGTCATCATGTTGATGTAAGCACTGACTTATTTTTTATTTTTTTTATTAATTTTAACGATTTGGTGATTCTGCTGGATTTTGGTGATATGCTTTGGGGACTAAGTTCTCATTTTAAGAGTGGTTCTCATTTAAGCACTTGCCTATATATATATATAGGGGGCTACTCCAATACAAACCTCCTTAAAATACAAACCTACAAACCAAGCATAATTTAATATTTCAAGCTAATCTAATGACCAAACTAAGGGTACCCCAATACAAAAAATGCTTAAAATAATTGGCTCTATCCAACAAAAAAAATAAAAAAAAAATTCACTGTTCACGTGATGACGTGGCAGTGGATTTCACTGGTTAACGGTGCTTCGCACCTTCTTGTACGGCGCTTCGCGCCTTTATCATTCTAAAGTTGTAAGGAATGGCAATCAATGGTAAAGGCAATAGACGATTGACGGGTGTGTCGAGAGCCTTCGGCCCTCATGACTACCTAACTCATCCGTTTACTGTCTTAAATGCTTCGAATTTCCACGGCAAGTTTTTTTTTTTTTTTTTATAGATAGAGCCAATTATTTTAAGCATTTTTTGTGAAGGTACCCTTGGCGGGAACCTTAGAATAAATGAAATATAATTAATTTAGTGTTGGTTTGTAGGTTTGTATTTTAAAAGTGGTTTGTATTTGAGCACTTGCCTATATATATATATAGGTCATTGCTCCATACAGAACACCCTTATATAACAAACAATAAAGAATACCTTAGATCTAATAGATCCAATGGCCCCGCCAGGGGCACCCAACACAAAAAATTGTTATTTTTTTACCCTCTATCCATCAAGCAAAAAAAATAATAAAAAAAAAATTATTGTTCATGCTGACGTCAGCAGTGATGTCATCATGAACAGTAAAAATTTTTATTTTTTATTTTTTTTGCTGGATGGATAGAGGGTAAAAAAATAACAACTTTTTTTATTGGGTGCCATGACGGAACTCTTATATTAGATTAGATATGAGGTGTTCTTTATTGTTTGTTTTATAAGGTGTTTGTTATGGAGTGCAACTCATATATATATATGTTAAGATAATGGTAGATGATATGGGCTAAAAATAAGACTAAAAAACACATTTAATGTTGCATTAATTTGACCCAATATGGTCCAAACGTGAGGCCCATTTACGAGGCCCAAAACCCTAATTAAATATTAATTTCGTAATTAATATTAAGGGTAATAAACACAGCTCAGCAAATAAGAGTCAAATAAGGATACTACTCCTGCCAGACTTAGCCTCCAAGGCATCCAATTCAACATGGAAACTGATTCCTACAAGGAAGGAGGCTAGAACCTTCCTCAAAGGAGGTGGCTTGCCCACCAAGTCTCCGAATCCTACCATAATTCTAAGGCTCTCGCAGCCTATATAAAGGGCCTGACCCCTCATTCTCAGAACTACGTCTTGGCTTGATTCTCAATAATGGGATACGTAGACACTCTGTGAGGACCGATCAGTCTCGAAACACGGAAACAGCCATTAAAGCTCGAAACTCAACAACCCTAGCATTAATCACACACAAACACTAGTTTTATTCCATAACATTTGGCACCGTCTGTGGGAATGTAACACCCCCAGATCCGGGGTCCGGGATCCGATCGTTACGGTTTCCAATTCTATCCACAACACTTGAACTTTCCTTAACATAAAATAAATTACATCTCTATGACCCAACACAACAATGTAAAACACACCCGTTATAGTCCCAGAGATGAAATCAGAGTAACAATCAAATTTTATTAATCACATTATGAGTTCTTACAATCCAAAAGAATTTCAATATAAATACATACTCTTTGCCATCCATTTACATAAGTCATACTAGACCATATACTTGGTACTGAGAGAATAAATATATCCTACCAATAGCTTCTTCTTCAGCTCTGGTAGTCTCAACGTCCTCGCCCGCGTCGAGTGCGCCTTGTGCGAGTCATCTGGTCTAGCTGTTGTTGTGATATAATAATAAAGCAAGGGTGAGCAATAGCCCACCAACAATAATATATAACTGAACGATAATATATAACAGTTCAAAAGTATCTTTCAAACCATATGCCATGCATTTACGGAAATGATGCTAGTATAATATGAACGATGAATTTACAAGGTAACTTAAAGTATTTGTTTGTAGAAATATCTGCTACATCAAAAGTAAGCGTGATATTCTCATTGTCATTAAAAGGAGGAACTTGCATGAAAAGATTGCAATTCCAGTTATGAACACTTTTCCAGCTCTGCCGACAGTAATCATGTTGCAGGAAATAATTAAGTTTGGATGATGAACCAATGATGGAGTATTCACCGCGCCCGCTGTTCCAGTCTTGATGATCAGTCGAGATCTTACAGCTCAAATTAGATTTACTACCGGTAGAAGGAAGAACTGACGGCTTTACTTGTATACCGCCTTACTAGCTCTCCCCGGCCAACGGTTGGGCCAAAGGGGATGGACCGGCGCTACTCGGCCTCTTACACGACTCCTAGTTCAAATAGAATTCATGATTCTGAATGTAACGTTCGTCCCCCTTTCCCCAAGTATAATACTTGTTGATAAGACTCCACAAAGTAGTCGTATCTAGTTGGAAAGGAAAATTCACCAATAACTTCCAAGCTATTGCTTGGTAACGAATATCAACTTGTTCCAACCATCTTACCCCTCGAAAGATGAGAAGGTAAACAACGACTTAATAAGTCAATAGCACCCGAGTTGCGAGTGTAGAGAATACTTTATGACCGGGAAGTCGACAAGATAAATATCATTTTCCAAGTAAGGTTCCCTTATTATTAAGGAAGATAGACGCAAAGAAGAATGATGTCTGAGAACCTTTCTTGATATAAGATTAATAATAATATGACTCCGAAATATTTTCCGTAATAATCGAAGAAGATAAACCTTATTGAGGTTATTCTAAGTAGGGAATAAATATTCAGAGAATATTTATTGAATTAAAAATATTTAAAGGATATTTAGGAATATGAAAGAATATCTTAAATCAGAGTATTTCTCAAAATAATCCTTGAAGAAATATCAGGAGAATATTTATTGAATAAATAAATATTTACACGAATATTCAAAATAATATTCATTAATTAATAAGGAATTTAAATGAATATTCAAAAAGTAATATTCATTTAATGAATAATATTCCAAATGAATATCAAGTAATATTCATTTAGTAATCCGAGCTTTAAATGAATATTCGAGATAATATTCGATAAATAAATCAAGCTTCAGATGAATATTAGAATAATATTCATCAAGTAAGTAATATCTTAAATGAATATTCAAAAGTAATATTCATTTAATAAAATAATATTCTAAATGGATATTCCAAATAATATTCATTTAGTAGTCCAATCTTTAGAAGAATATTCGGAATAATAATCGATAATCTATTCGACTTTGAATGAATATTCAAAAATATTATTCGTCGAATGGTTACGTTCAAATAATTATTTGAAGTAAGGGTCGTTAAATAAATAATCTCGAGCGAATATTCAAATAATATTCGTCGCCCAAATAATGGAAAATATTTACTTAAATATTTTCCTCCGAGGTAATCTCGATATATCAAGAAATATTGACTCCCGGTCTATATTTGACGAATAAGATGTATACGCCCTTCTATGAGGGTCTTACAATAACCGGCTTATAATTGATACGTTAGTTATCTAATTTATAAGCCAATAAACAATCAGGGAACAAGCATAACGATATAACTTGAAAGTAGGCATGCATGCTATGGCATATGTATAACAGAAAATAGATATATATATATATATATATATATATATATATATATATTCAATCACAACAACAGCCTAAAAGAAGGGAATTGAAACTTGCCTGGTAGTCGAGTACGGTAAGGGGTAGTGGTAGCGGGTCCCGGGTCAGCTTGGTGATCTATAAATAGGCAAGGCATTCGGGATTAATCACTTAACATCTTAAAAGTTAAGTTATACTTAAATCAACACACGTTCTCGAGTTATCTCGTTATACCCCTTTTTGTGGATTCCTTTTATCATTGATCCGACCCGACATTCGTTCGTTAATACGACATGTCACTGTACTTACACTTGGGACATACTTAAGTCATACAAGTTCTAAAGTCGATCGTTACGAACCAATATTATACTCCGAGTTTTATCGCCCGTTTTCTAAGTGTTTTACCGAAGTTATAATAGAGTCGTCTTTTAGGGGTTCGTTCGCGTTTAACCTCGACTCGAATATTTTTAATAAATCGAAAAACGATCCTTTTGACATACGGTTTTCTTTCACACCTTTCTTTTTACCTCTAGTATTTATTTACCAAGATTCGTCATGACTTTACATATTTTACGAGGGTTCAATTTCAGTTACGAACTTTCGTTTACGGATTCGAACTACTTTTAGTAAATCGGTCATAAATCCTAAACCGTAAGTCTGTTTGATTCGATTCTTTTTCCAAAATGATCTACGACTCAAGATCTACAAGGGCATGTTAGATATTTGTCCAGTTTCAGCCATTAGACCTACTGTGATGCACGGTTTTCAATGATTAACGAAATTTCGGCATTATAACGGCTATAATACGAACGTTCCAAAAATCGCAATCAACAACCCGAGCCACACCGGGCATCAATACAACTTATACACATAATAATCATCTCACAAGTCCAGAAGCTACTGATCTTAGCATCAAAATCATCATGCATCTTAAATCATATAACTAATTACATAATCATGCTTATAATTATCACTATAATCATACCAAGCTAAATCCATCAAAAACATTCATAAATCTCAAATCAAATGCTAGGGTTTCAAGAGATCTACCTTCCTTGGAGTATGATATAACCTTAATAAGCTTGGTATGGTCCTTGTCTAGCTTAATCAAACCTAAGATCATCCAAAGAAATCATGAAAACAAAGTTAGTTTCTAAGATCCACTATTCATCATCAATCTTGTAAAAATCATATAAAATCAAAAACTAAGAGTTTGGTTCTAAAATTTTTACCACACCTTCTACTCTTCAATGGCTTTCTTTTGAGCTATAGAACATAAGAATCCAACCATGGGAGCTAGGGTTTTGAGCCCCATCTTTCTTCTGATCAGAACCTGAACAGTTTTTGTCCTCCAACTTTAAGCATGGATTTGACTAGGCTATAGTACTTGGATTTCCATGAAATTTGGAACGAACCTTGCCCATGGAGTAGAGAAGCTATGGTTAAAATTTGGTGATTTTATCATGGATAGAAATGGAGATATGAATTTTTCTTTGTGTTATGTTTCTGCTGGACAGTTTGTATGTTCTATGTTTTCTTTTGCTTTTCTCTCTTTTCTCCCACTTGATCATCTACTTTTTGCTCATATAACTAGATATTATCAGCTGGTAGGATGAGATTGATAGCATTGGGGTAAGAGCCAAGAGTCTTGGATAAGTTTTGATAGATATTTGTTTTGTTTCTTGTTTGATTTAAGTGATTTAAATCACTTAACTCCTAAATTGTTTTGATTTAATCCTTGATTAAATAATTTAATCCACTCGATATAATTCTCTTGATGATCATATAGGATATTTAATCTTGTCACAATCTTGATCCTTAATCCCTGATTCGTTCGCTTAATTGCTTAATCTCGTTGTAAAGTTTCTGCAGTTTCTAGAACGCTTGATTCACTGTCTCAGTGGTTTTCGTTCTAATTTCTAAAATCAAATATAATAAAATTCCAAAATATCAAATCCTCAAAGTTAATATCTCAATTACTGGATTATAATAATATATAATCCACTGTCCGGTCAAATATTATACCGAAAAAGAATTTGGAATTTCTGAATTCCGATCGTCTCTGCATTCACTTATTTCCTCCGCGTATTACTAATATGACTTCGAAACATCCATATCACGTCCCGTACATAGGGTGGCGTGAAAAGTTTTCCAACTTACAAAATCACTATTCATCCACCAAATTACTATGCACGTACAGGAAACACTATGCACGTATGGGAAACACTATGCACGTACTCATTTCCCTTCAAGGATCCATTAGCTTCTTCCTGGACGGTAGATTATTCTTATCTAGGTCCTCAACCATCGAATTACTCTATTCTGACAATATACCAATGCATCAGGATTATTGTCCAAAGCAATATCCATTCATTACAATCATTGTTCTTTGAAACCACCATTCATTAGTGCTCTTTAACCAGAATAAGAAAAGTTTTAATTCTACCCAAAATTCGGGTTATTACAGTCTCCCCTCCTTAAAAGGATTCCGTCCTCAGAATCAGTTTAGGAATAACTGGGGTTACTTCTATCCCATTGCACTTTCTATTTCTCGGGTGGATTCTTCCACTTCTTGATTTTCTTCAAATCTCTCACTAGCTTGACAACCTTATCTCTTAGCGCTTGCTCTTTTCTATTCATAATTTCCACAGGTTGTCCTTCGTAGTTCAGATTCGATTATGTATATCTATCTGCTCGTACTCTGTCATATGTCGTGCATCTATAGTATACTGATGAGGCACATACGCATGAACCATGTTATGACCATTTTACTGGTTTGGATGAGGCTGGCTCATAGGCCACCTTCCCGACGCGTTTAAACTCTCAGATGGCCCAATGAATCTTGGGCTAAACTTCCTTTCATTCTAATCTTGTTAATTCCTTCCACGAGGATACCTTATCTTATTACAAATCTCGAACCTCATATTCTCTATCTTGTTTGCACAGAAATACATCAACAAAAACTTGCTTGTCAGAATCCTCTATTAATTCTAGATATTTCCCAATTCCATTGTATAAATGTCAACTCTATTGTCGACGGGGTACTCCGTATTGAAACTAGTTCGAGTATTCTAACAACCGATTCGAGTAACTCTTGATGTCTAGCAACGAGCTCGTCGACCATCACTGTTTTGGCCTCGCTATCTCATTGTTAACTACTATCACCCCTGGTGTTCCAACCTCTTCTTTAATCATCTCACAGAATGCCAATCTACCTCCTGTGTTCATTCAATCATTCTCTATTATCTCATCTCTTCTCCTTTCTGAAAGAAAGGCGAATCTCTTGTAGAATTTGTTTGCGGGGAATGTTGTCTGGTTCGAGGACTCTTAATCCTTTTATCACAAATCATAATCTTCCTATACATACAAGCACACATATTTTCAGATCTGATAGGTCTGAAAGTCGATCATGTTTGATCCTTTTTGATTTCGCACCTTTCCTTCATATATACGATGTTTCGATATATTTAGGGCAAAAACTATCTCAGATAACTCACAGCCAATTCATTAAATTCCAAAAAGTTGGGGGTGCAATAGTCAACCCAAAATGACATCACTTAAAATTTCATAGTGTCTATACCTAGTGCGATTCACAATCTTGGGTATATCCTCGATTTTTAACTTCCAACCGGTGATGTCCCATTTCCTAATAAGTTTGGAAAATACACAGCGTCCCTGTGCTGCTCAGACAATCTTCTGCAATAGCACCTATAATCAATGTTGATTCATTCAACTCTCGAGGCTCGATGCAAAATCTTGTGCTAACATATTTCTTTCTTACAACACACCGGCTCCTCACGGTGGCACACTGAGTCTCATCGCACTCTTATTCAACAATCCTCGCATCTGAGTTGATAATTCTTTTATTCCTACTGGGCTAACGGGAAATGCAGCACTAGGCTCTGAACACTCGATATTCATTATTATGTCATTCAAATCGATATCTGGTAGCTTATTAAAACCTTGTACAACCTCCCAAAATCATTATAATTATACTTGGTGTCTCTTTCCTCGGGGTAAACCATATGAGCTAATCAAGCCTCATATCTCTGGCATCATAATCTCTTAGTCTGAACTAGATTCCAAAATCTCTGACTCCGTCTTTATCCTTAAATTATTTCCCTCATAATAAATTTGGCTCCATTGGGTATCAACTAGTCCCTCATTATTATAATATCCATTTCTCCCTAATTCGAAAGGAATCAAATCTCTCGATCGAGTGGTACCCTGGGTAGGTTCTCTGGAAATCACTATTCCTTATCCATAAGGAACACTTCCTGAGCTTGATGTAGATATTACATGAAGTAGATAAAATTGCAGAAGAGTTTCAAGCATCGCAGCTATGTCAGGTTGATGAAACTATCACTCATGCAGCTTCCTTAAAAGACTGGAAACTTAACGGTTTACTTCGTCAATTTTGTATCATGGTCCTGGTTTGCCTCAAAACGGGACCTTCTAAGGTACGTAATATGCTTAAGACTCCATCACGAATCGAATCTTTACTTAAACTATTATTACCTTCGATTCTTGTACAATCATCAAAAGGAATGTAACTTCCTCCACTCCGATATGACCTTCAAGGTCTTTCCAAATATCATTTTGTTTCTTCGGTATGAACATTTGTAATTATTCCTTTATACTTAGACTGTCGGCCACCTCATTGGCCCTTCCTGATAATAATAATTTCTGGTAATCCTTGTTCTCTGGATATATTCCAATTCAAACTTTTCTACCTCATTCCCATCACTGTTGGGTGAAAGCATTCTCCCTTAAGCTCTGCTGATGGAGAAAAATATATTTATCAGTTTTTTTTCCATAAGTCATTGCTTCTACCTACCCGTGGGAACTTTATCACATTTATTCCCAATCCTACTTAGGATGCTTCTTTTCTTAGTTCTTCCCTTATCTTAGGATAATCTCAGCCTTTATAGGTTCAATCCATACTTCCTCAGGGTTTCATACATGCCTCATCTGGCATTATCGTTACTATGTCATACATTCCTTACCAAACTTCCATTTTGAAGTTCGGAATATTACTTTTTTTTTTCCTTGTAAGGTTTCATAGGTCATCCTCATCATTCCTCCTGTATTTTCTA
Organism: Saposhnikovia divaricata; assembly: GCA_036435485.1. Taxonomy (NCBI): domain Eukaryota; kingdom Viridiplantae; phylum Streptophyta; class Magnoliopsida; order Apiales; family Apiaceae; genus Saposhnikovia; species Saposhnikovia divaricata. The sequence continues at coordinate 24,525,555 of JAZHRN010000131.1, forward strand.
GGTACAGGGTATATCAAAATGTCATTGATCAATACTCTAATAATTCTATCTATGTTCTTTCCAGAACTCTTTTTAATAATCCTTACCAGTCATTGTTGCCTTAGCAAGTCCAACTCATATCATCTGAATTCATAATGTCGTTATTAGGGTTAATGCCATCCCTTGTGCATTCCCTAGGGTTTGTCTTAATTTATTGATACCCTATCCTTAATTCAACTGCCAAGGAATTCTTGCATCCTATACTTGGCAATCAAATCATGTATCCTTAATAAGGATCTCTTTTCAATCATTCTCATTTGATAATCGATCGGTGGCTTAATGCTAACCTCTTCTTTCAGATAGTTGTCAGCCTATTTGACCTTCCAAAAGACAACGTATGTCTATCTGCTCTCTTACAGAACTTGGTAATGGTAGCAAGGATGTTCTGGAAGATATTGATCGAGTTCAACGTGAATCTCTTAGTACTTATCGTTTTTCTCAAAGGTACTTGCCTTAGACAAAATTTCTACAGCATACTGATCCATCTCTGACCATTTCTATACTCTCTTCACAAACCTTCATTGTTTACTTCCTTGGTCATAATATATTCATGGTATTTATAATACCCTAACATCATACATCTCAAGTCATTATACTTCCATTTTTACTCGTAATCTTGGGCAATCATATACACATGAATCACTTTAGTACGGGTGACCCCATTCCAAAAAGTCTAGTAAATTCCCAATCCAAACATGGGTTGCAAAGGGTTCAGTAGAAGATTCCTACGATCTCATTAATATTTCCTTTATATCAAAAGCCCTTGAAGTCGGCGCTTACTTAGAAGCAACCCTGCTTTGTCCTTTCATTGCTGGTCTAGTCACTTGATAATCCTTTGTGACTTGGCCTCAACTGACCACACTAAAATAAAAATATATGGTTTTAGGGGTTGGCTAATTAGCATTACCTTTCTAGCAATTGCTGGCATAGTGCCTTCTACTTTGATACCCTTCTACCTTTCCAAAACTTTACTCCATATAGGTCTTAATTGACTTCTCGGCACCGTCTTCGGTCACCTTTCCTCCTCTTTTATCTTTTCAACTATTCTTATCAATCCCACGTGCCACGCAAGCTTACCATTCATGGTATAACAGTCTTTTCACTTAAGTCAATCCCGGAGTTTCTCAGTCCGGCTGGTTTCTTACTTACATTTCCTGTTTTCGTCCAATCTCACTTCATCATTGTATTTCTACAATCAATCGCGATAACCGGGGTCTATCCACCAACCCATATAGCGGCTACTTTACCCAATCCACGGGGTTCGCCCCAGTTTCTACTCTCTTCCATGATGTTCTCTGATAATCAGAAAGACAAAGTTTGCCAAAATTCGTTGAATTTCTTTCCAGAATCAAGGAAATTTTGGTCAATCTATCCAACCACCGGTAACACTATGAAGATCAATTTCGAAACCTAGAGAATAGTTCTATGAGCATCCAAGCAGGTAGAATCATAAGCAGTTATAATAACGGAATTATTGACACAAAGTTGGAAGTTTAACCACTAGAAAGGAACCAAATATATATATATATATATATATATATATATCCCATAGAAGGGAAATCAAAAGTTTCAAACTGAAACATGCCACCTCTTCCTGATACATATACATCTTAATTGTCGATAATATCAAATGTCAGTCTTCCTAACCACAGGTTTCAGAAGGAACACTACCGTCGGAGTTAGTCGTTTCATAAAAATTGGCACTACTAGGGCCATCCTAGTCTGGTGTACCGTGTTGTTCGAATGCATCCGCAATTACTCTGCCGTGCTGCATAAGCACACCACCTAAACCTGTATGAGATGCATCATAGTGTATCATAAAGTCTTCCTTCTCCCGTTAGGCAACACCAACGCCGGGTCGTTACCAATTTCATCTTAAAACATTCTCTATTACCTCTTAACCACTAATCGCATTACTTGATCCATTTGCAATTCAGTGTCAGAATAAACTTAAGGTAACTACTATAATCTATTCGGGGAAAAGAAAGAATTTAATATTTTTCTGAATCACATGCATCTAACGTTCCTGATTTACCATTTTACTGAGTTAAAAATAAACTTATACTTAGTACCTAATAGTAGTCATATTACGAGTTTATCATAGACCCACTGGTCTTTTCCTCTGGTAGTTTCTGAGATCATCGTCTCGCTTACTACTTTATATAACTTTATCCAATCAGGCCATCACTTTCCACTATCTTTACTTTCGAAGCTGGTTCATTCATAATATGGACATTTCGCTGAATAAAACCACCTCAACAATCTCAATTTTCATAAAATATAACCCATGAAATCCAGCTTCTCATGGCGAATTACCATTGACAATATTCACACTAATCCATTTATCCGATCATATGGCACTTGTTGCCTCTATCTCAACTGCTCCTGGGTGCTCCCCGTCCTACATCGACGTCTTTGATAATCATGCATCATTCTAACTCCTTTCTCATTAATCTGAAAGTCTCTAAGGATCTTTATCTATCCCCATATAAGACCTCAAGTAATCCTTCTAATCTGTCTTAATTGCTGGTACTACCTCTCGTAGTCCGGCTATAAATCCAACATAAATTTCAATTCTCTTAATAATATCTCAGTTCTTTGTGCTCACTTCTCTGAGCACTATAATCTTAACTCTCGCTATCCCTCTGGCTACAGCCCTCATTTCCTTGGAGTAAACTCCTCATCCTCAATAGGATTCTCCTCTGCTGGATCCTCTTTCGAGTCCTCAATAGGAACTCTATCGAATTCACAATCCGATCGTCAGCATATAATAAAACATCATCATGCTGCTGCTCGTACGCCTCAAGGTCTGTCGCCTTACTAGTCGATACGAGAACGAGCTAAGTTACTATCATGATACTTAAGAGTTCCCATAAGGGTTTTATATGTCAATACTACTTGAAGTAGTCCGACTATGAACTTGGCAAGAGTTCTTATTATCTTAGTGAGTTTATTGTTTTAACGTCGCATCATCTCTGGGGTTTATAACGTACGCTCTGATACCACTTCTGTAACACCCCCAGATCCGGGGTCCGGGATCCGGTCGTTACGGTTTCCAATTCTATCCACAACACTTGAACTTTCCTTAACATAAAATAAATTACATCTCTATGACCCAACGCAACAATGTAAAACACACCCGTTATAGTCCCAGAGATGAAATCAGAGTAACAATCAAATTTTATTAATCACATTATGAGTTCTTACAATCCAAAAGAATTTCAATATAAATACATACTCTTTGCCATCCATTTACATAAGTCATACTAGACCATATACTTGGTACTGAAAGAATAAATATATCCTACCAATAGCTTCTTCTTCAGCTCTGGTAGTCTCAACGTCCTCGCCCGCGTCGAGTGCGCCTTGTGCGAGTCATCTGGTCTAGCTGTTGTTGTGATATAATAATAAAGCAAGGGTGAGCAATAGCCCACCAACAATAATATATAACTGAACGATAATATATAACAGTTCAAAAGTATCTTTCAAACCATATGCCATGCATTTACGGAAATGATGCTAGTATAATATGAACGATGAATTTACAAGGTAACTTAAAGTATTTGTTTGTAGAAATATCTGCTACATCAAAAGTAAGCGTGATATTCTCATTGTCATTAAAAGGAGGAACTTGCATGAAAAGATTGCAATTCCAGTTATGAACACTTTTCCAGCTCTGCCAACAGTAATCATGTTGCAGGAAATAATTAAGTTTGGATGATGAACCAATGATGGAGTATTCACCGCGCCCGCTGTTCCAGTCTTGATGATCAGTCGAGATCTTACAGCTCAAATTAGATTTACTACCGGTAGAAGGAAGAACTGACGGCTTTACTTGTATACCGCCTTACTAGCTCTCCCCGGCCAACGGTTGGGCCAAAGGGGATGGACCGGCGCTACTCGGCCTCTTACACGACTCCTAGTTCAAATAGAATTCATGATTCTGAATGTAACGTTCGTCCCCCTTTCCCCAAGTATAATACTTGTTTATAAGACTCCACAAAGTAGTCGTATCTAGTTGGAAAGGAAAATTCACCAATAACTTCCGAGCTATTGCTTGGTAACGAATATCAACTTGTTCCAACCATCTTACCCCTCGATAGATGAGAAGGTAAACAACGACTTAATAAGTCAATAGCACCCGAGTTGCGAGTGAAGAGAATACTTTATGACCGGGAAGTCGACAAGATAAATATCATTTTCCAAGTAAGGTTCCCTTATTATTAAGGAAGATAGATGCAAAGAAGAATGATGTCTGAGAACCTTTCTTGATATAAGATTAATAATAATATGACTCCGAAATATTTTCCGTAATAATCGAAGAAGATAAACCTTATTGAGGTTATTCTAAGTAGGGAATAAATATTCAGAGAATATTTATTGAATTAAAAATATTTAAAGGATATTTAGGAATATGAAAGAATATCTTTAATCAGAGTATTTCTCAAAATAATCCTTGAAGAAATATCAGGAGAATATTTATTGAATAAATAAATATTTAACGAATATTCAAAATAATATTCATTAATTAATAAGGAATTTAAATGAATATTCAAAAAGTAATATTCATTTAATGAATAATATTCAAAATGAATATCAAGTAATATTCATTTAGTAATCCGAGCTTTAAATGAATATTCGAGATAATATTCGATAAATAAATCAAGCTTCAGATGAATATTAGAATAATATTCATCAAGTAAGTAATATCTTAAATGAATATTCAAAAGTAATATTCATTTAATAAAATAATATTCTAAATGGATATTCCAAATAATATTCATTTAGTAGTCCAATCTTTAGAAGAATATTCGGAATAATAATCGATAATCTATTCGACTTTGAATGAATATTCAAAAATATTATTCGTCGAATGGTTACGTTCAAATAATTATTTGAAGTAAGGGTCGTTAAATAAATAATCTCGAGCGAATATTCAAATAATATTCGTCGCCCAAATAATGGAAAATATTTACTTAAATATTTTCCTCCGAGGTAATCTCGATATATCAAGAAATATTGACTCCCGGTCTATATTTGACGAATAAGATGTATACGCCCTTCTATGAGGGTCTTACAATAACCGGCTTATAATTGATACGTTAGTTATCTAATTTATAAGCCAATAAACAATCAGGGAACAAGCATAACGATATAACTTGAAAGTAGGCATGCATGCTATGGCATATGTATAACAGAAAATATATATATATATATATATATATATATATATATATATATATATATATATATATTCAATCACAACAACAGCCTAAAAGAAGGGAATTGAAACTTGCCTGGTAGTCGAGTACGGTAAGGGGTAGTGGTAGCGGGTCCCGGGTCAGCTTGGTGATCTATAAATAGCCAAGGCATTCGGGATTAATCACTTAACATCTTAAAAGTTAAGTTATACTTAAATCAACACACGTTCTCGAGTTATCTCGTTATACCCCTTTTTGTGGATTCCTTTTATCATTGATCCGAGCCGACATTCGTTCGTTAATACGACATGTCACTGTACTTACACTTGGGACATACTTAAGTCATACAAGTTCTAAAGTCGATCGTTACGAACCAATATTATACTCCGAGTTTTATCGCCCGTTTTCTAAGTGTTTTACCGAAGTTATAATAGAGTCGTCTTTTAGGGGTTCATTCGCGTTTAACCTCGACTCGAATATTTTTAATAAATCGAAAAACGATCCTTTTGACATACGGTTTTCTTTCACACCTTTCTTTTTACCTCTAGTATTTATTTACCAAGATTCGTCATGACTTTACATATTTTACGAGGGTTCAATTTCAGTTACGAACTTTCGTTTACGGATTCGAACTACTTTTAGTAAATCGGTCATAAATCCTAAACCGTAAGTCTGTTTGATTCGATTCTTTTTCCAAAATGATCTACGACTCAAGATCTACAAGGGCATGTTAGATACTTGTCCAGTTTCAGCCATTAGACCTACTGTGATGCACGGTTTTCAATGATTAACGAAATTTCGGCATTATAACGGCTATAATACGAACGTTCCAAAAATCGCAATCAACAACCCAAGCCACACCGGGCATCAATACAACTTATACACATAATAATCATCTCACAAGTCCAGAAGCTACTGATCTTAGCATCTCATCATGCATCTTAAATCATATAACTAATTACATAATCATGCTTATAATTATCACTATAATCATACCAAGCTAAATCCATCAAAAACATTCATAAATCTCAAATCAAATGCTAGGGTTTCAAGAGATCTACCTTCCTTGGAGTATGATATAACCTTAATAAGCTTGGTATGGTCCTTGTCTAGCTTAATCAAACCTTAGATCATCCAAAGAAATCATGAAAACAAAGTTAGTTTCTAAGATCCACTATTCATCGTCAATCTTGTAAAAATCATATAAAATCAAAAACTAAGAGTTTGGTTCTAAAATTTTTACCACACCTTCTACTCTTCAAGGGCTTTCTTTTGAGCTATAGAACACAAGAATCCAACCATGAGAGCTAGGGTTTTGAGCCCCATCTTTCTTCTGATCAGAACCTGAACAGTTTTTGTCCTCCAAATTTAAGCATGGATTTGACTAGGCTATAGTACTTGGATTTCCATGAAATTTGGAACGAACCTTGCCCATGGAGTAGAGAAGCTATGGTTAAAATTTGGTGATTTTATCATGGATAGAAATGGAGATATGAATTTTTCTTTGTGTTATGTTTCTGCTGGACAGTTTGTATGTTCTATGTTTTCTTTTGCTTTTCTCTCTTTTCTCCCACTTGATCATCTACTTTTTGCTCATATAACTAGATATTATATGCTGGTAGGATGAGATTGATAGCATTGGGGTAAGAGCCAAGAGTCTTGGATAAGTTTTGATAGATATTTGTTTTGTTTCTTGTTTGATTTAAGTGATTTAAATCACTTAACTCCTAAATTGTTTTGATTTAATCCTTGATTAAATAATTTAATCCACTCGATATAATTCTCTTGATGATCATATAGGATATTTAATCTTGTCACAATCTTGATCCTTAATCCCTGATTCGTTCGCTTAATTGCTTAATCTCGTTGTAAAGTTTCAGCAGTTTCTAGAACGCTTGATTCACTATCTCAGTGGTTTTCGTTCTAATTTCTAAAATCAAATATAATAAAATTCCAAAATATCAAATCCTCAAAGTTAATATCTCAATTATTGGATTATAATAATATATAATCCACTGTCCGGTCAAATATTATACCGAAAAAGAATTTGGAATTTCTGAATTCCGATCGTCTTTTCATTCAATTATTTCCTCCGCGTATTACTAATATGACTTCGAAACATCCATATCACGTCCCGTACATAGGGTGGCGTGAAAATTTTTCCAACTTACAAAATCACTATTCATCCACCAAATTACTATGCACGTACGGGAAACACCATGCACGTATGGGAAACACTATGCACGTACTCATTTCCCTTCAAGGATCCATTAGCTTCTTCCTGGACGGTAGATTATTCTTATCTAGGTCCTCAACCATCGAATTACTCTATTCTGATAATATACCAATGCATCAGGATTATTGTCCAAAGCAATATCCATTCATTACAATCATTGTTCTTTGAAACCACCATTCATTAGTGCTCTTTAACCACAATAAGAAAAGTTTTAATTCTACCCAAAATTCGGGTTATTACAGGGAAGACAACATAAACCATGGTTCAAACATGAAGAACAGCACCGACCTCTACCGATGCCCTAACTGGAAGAACAACAAGGGTGGAAACCCCCAAGGGTAACCCCAAGGATCTGATGCCAGTAGGAGATCCTGAGGATCCCACACCCCCGTTTACTGAAGAGGTGATGAATGCTCGTATTTCAAAGAAGTTCAAGATGCCGACAATCAAGGCTTATGATGGAAAGGGAGATCCCGCAAATCACGTCAGGACGTTCTCAAACGCACTATTGTTGCAGCCTGCAAGTGATGCTTTAAAGAGTAGGGCGTTCCCTCAAACCCTGTCGGGCATGGCTCAAAGATGGTATAGCTGCTTGCCCGCAAATTCAATTAGCTCCTTTAAGAAGTTGAGTGCTGCTTTTATTAGTAAGTTCAGTAGTGGAAGAGTTCACGAGAAAAGCTCTACATCTCTTATGTATGTGGTACAAGGAAAGAATGAAAATTTGAGGGATTACCTCAAGAGATTCACTAAGGAGACATTGAATATCACTGATTTGGAGAACAAGGTGGCCATGGTAGCCCTCGAACACGAAACCTCTGATCTCTTCTTTAAAAGGTCATTGGCGAAACACCCCCCTGAGAACATGGCTGAGCTCCAACGAAGAGCTGATAAGTACATTAAAGCTGAGGATAGCATGAAGAAAGAGGCCGCAGTAGGTAATGGAAAAGGTAACAATGATTCAAAGAAGCAAAAGTAAAAGCAAGAGTACGATGCTAGGGACAAGTATCCCCGAACTAGCAAAGACTCTGACTCACCGCTACGGAAGAAGAGTTTTGGACCAAGATTTTCTGACTATGCAAGGTTGAATGCTCCTAGGAGTCAGATCTTGTTGGACATTGAGAAAGATAAGGACTTCCGATGGCCGAAGCCACTTAGGGGAGACCCTGCCAAGCGAAACAAGGATCAATACTGTAGGTACCATAAGGATGTGGGACATGATATCAATGATTGTAAGCAACTCAAGGACGAGATTGAATTCTTGATCCGAAGAGGGAAGCTAAGCCAGTTCACGAAGGGTGAAGATCGTGGAAATCAAAGGAGGGATTATGATAGGAAGAATAATGATCGTAGGGACAACGACCGTGATCGCAACCCACAACCCCGAGGGCCAGTTATCAATATGATATGGGGAGGCCCGACAGCGGCCGACACAACTAGAAAATCTCGAAAGTTATATGCCAGAGAAGTTATGCACATCGTGGGAGAGGCCCCGAAACGTGCTAGGACTGAAATAGTGATTGGTTTTGATGATTCAAACCTCGAAGGGGTGAAGTTCCCCCACGACGACCCTTGGTCATAACCCATGTAATTTGAAACTCGGAAGTAAAGCGAGTCCTGATAGACAATGGAGCTTCGGTTGACATTCTGTTTCATGACGCGTTTGTGAAGATGGGGTACACTGACTCTCAGTTGACCCCGACCAACATGCCTATCTATGGATTTAATGGAGTTGAATCCAAGGTGAAGGAACCATTCAGCTACCTGTGACTATTGGGCAGGAACCTAAAGAGGCCACTCAGATGCTGAATTTCTTAGTAATCAAGGCAGCCTCGACATATAATGCGATCCTGGGAAGGATTGGGCTTCATGGATTTAAGGTTGTGGCCTCTACCTATCACATGAAGGTTAAGTTTCCAACTCCCAATGGTGTTGAAGAACAGAGAGGAGATCAAAAAATGGCTAGAAGTTGCTATGTAGCTACTTTAAGAGTCGATAGAGTCGGGGGGCAGGTCCTTCCAATTGAAGACATGGTTGTCCGAGGAGATGATGAACACCGGGGGAAGCCGGCAGAAGATTTGGTTCCTAGACCTCGAAGACCCCGAAAAGGTTACGTATATTGGAACCTCTTTGAAGGAACCCTTGAAGGGCAGGTTGATGACTTTCTTACAAGAAAACAGTGATGTGTTTGCTTGGACAGCGGCCGACATGCCAGGGATGATCCCCAACTCATAACTCACAAGCTGAATGTCGATCCAAAGCGGAAGACAATAAAGCAAAAGAAGAGGAATTTTGCTCCTGAAAGGCAAGAGGCCATTAAGCAGGAAGTTGACAAGCTCTTAGAGGCTGGGTTTATTGAAGAGATTCAATTTCCCGAATGGTTGGCTAACCCTGTGATGGTCAAGAAGGCAAATGGAAAGTGGAGGATGTGTATAGACTTCACTGATCTGAATGACGCATGTCCCAAGGATTGTTTCCCTCTACCAAGGATTGACACGCTGATAGATGCCACTGCTGGGCATGAGATGTTGAGTTTCATGGATGGTTTCAGTGGCTACAACCAGATTAAGATGCATAAGGATGACATCCAAAAGGTATCTTTCATAACTGACTTTGGTGTTTTCTGTTATCTTGTTATGGCTTTTGGACTAAAAAATGCAGGAGCTACTTACCAACGATTGGTGAATAAGATATTCTCTCATCTAATTGGGAAAACCATGGAGGTCTATGTTGATGACATGTTAGTCAAGAGCCTAATCAAGGCAGACCATATTAAGCACCTCAGAAAGGGATTTAAAGTGCTGAGGCACCATAAGATGATATTGAATCCAGCCAAGTGTGCCATTGGCGTTGGATCAGGAAAGTTTTTGGGTCTGATGGTTTCAAAGCGTGGCATAGAAGCCAACCCTGATAAAATTAAGGCGATTCTGGATATGGAGCCACCACGCTCTGTAAGAGATGTGCAGAAATTAACAGGCCGAGTTGCAGCCTTAGGGAGATTCATCTCCAAATCTGGTGATAAGTGCTTGCCTTTATTTCAAGCATTGAAGAAGGTCAAAAACTTTGAGTGGATGCCTGAAAGCCAAGAGGCCTTTGAACAGTTAAAAAAGTACATGATTGAGGCCCCGTTGTTGGCCAAACCTAGTCCCGGAGAGACATTGTATTTATACCTGGCGGTATCTGAACAAGCGTTGAGTGCCGTCCTCATCCAAGAAGAAAGCAAGGTTCAGAAACCTATCTACTACGTGAGTAAGGTGTTGCATGGAGCTGAGTTGAATTACTCCCCCGTTGAAAAATTTGCTTTGGCATTGGTGACAGCCTCGAGGAAGCTACGCCCATACTTCCAGGCACACAAGATTGAAGTCCTGATGGACCAGCAGCTGAGAAACATATTGCACAGCCAAAAAGAAAGTGGAAGGCTGATTAAGTGGGCAATCGAACTCGGAGAATTTGACATCACATACAAGCCCCGAACAACCATCAAAGCTCATGCATTGGCTGACTTCGTGGTTGAATGTACCATTGGCAACTAAGAAGTCGGGGGCAGGAGATAGTACCCACCCCTGAAGGTAAGGATAAAGATGAAGAGCTATTGACAGATCAGAAGTAATATTGGGTGCTCTATTTTGATGGGGCATCAAAAACAAAATCTAGTGGTGCAGGAATGGTTTTGCAAAGCCCCGATGGGTTCACAGTTGAGTATGCTTTGAAGTTGGATTTCCCAATAACCAACAACGAAGCTGAGTATGAAGCCTTGATAGTCGGATTTGGCTTGGCCAGAATCATGAGGGTCAAGAACCTTAAAATCTGTGGAGATCAAGACTGGTAGTCTTGCAAGTGAATGGTGAATTTGAAGCCAATGATGAAACTATGGCAAAATATTTGAGAGTTGTGAAAGCTATTATGACTCAGTTTGACGAGTGCTATATGGAGCACATTCTAAGAGAAGAGAACGTTAAGGCTGATGCCCTATCCAAGTTCGCCTCTTCGAAGATAGAGAACTATGCATGGAGTGTTTACTTCCAGGTCTTGAAGGCCCCGACCATCAACTCGAAATTGGTGGCACCAATTGATGTAGGGAGCTGTTGGATAGATCCGATCAAAGCTCACTTAAAAACTGGATGGCTCCATGACGATGCCCAAGAGGCACGAAAGCTGTCAGTAAGGGCGTTGAGATATGCCTTGATTGAATGCATTCTTTACAAGAGGTCTTTCATCATCCCATATCTGAGATGTTTGAGGCCCCAGGAGGCAAAAGAAGCGTTAGAGGAAGTTCACGAAGGGATCTTTGGGCAACACTTGGGGGGCAGAGCCCTAGCTCATAAGATTACTCATTTGGGATTCTATTGGCCTGAAATGTTGGCCGATGCACAGAATTATGTTAAGAGGTGTGACAGGTGCCAGAAGCACGCTCCGATTGTAAGGCAGCCGCCTGAGATGCTAACCTCGATTAACTCTCCTATCCCGTTCGCAATGTGGGGAATGGATATACTTGGACCTTTCCCCGTAGCTTCAGCAAAAAGGAAGTTCATGATAGTGGCCATCGACTACTTCACTAAGTGGGTTGAGGCTAAACCTTTAGCCAAGATAACCACCAAACAAGTCGCCCAGTTCTTTTGGGAGAACATAATTTAAAGGTATGGAATCCCACGAATCCTTATGACGGATAATGGGACACAATTCAACAACGAAGAGTTCAAGAAGTACTGCGAGGAAAATGCTATTGAGCTTCGCTTTACTTCAGTAGCACATACCGTTGCTAAGTCAGAAGGGGTGATGGAGCATTGGGACCAATCCAAGGCAAAAGTAGGGCATCCCAAGACAGAGTCTTGTTCGCAGATACCCCAAGTAGGGGTGAAGGGTGATCTCATGTCACCTTCGGCATTCCTAGACCTCTTCTGAGGAATTTGCACATCAGCAAGACTTGCCAAGGCTTCTGCTTTTTAAATCATCCTCTTAGTAGGGATCGGCTGATTCTCAGGACGGCTGTCAATCTCTTCAGCAACTGAAACAAAGAAACGAAAAAATATCGAAATAAGAACAAATGAAGCTCATAACGGACAACAAAGATAAAGACAGTCTTCGTTATGCCAAGAACAGGTTTCAGCAGCACCTACAAAGGAGAAGAATGCGAGGGATTTTCCCCCCGATTCACCACCGGTGTGAGAATCAGTAAAAGTGTAGTGGGAATGTAAACGTAAATCTATGTAAACCAAGGTATACCCGTGTGTATTATTGTGTGTCCATCACCTGATAATTGTTGTCTATTTATACTGTCTTCAGGAGTAATAATCATTGATGATCTTCTTGATTCTCAGTTATGGAGGGCTGTAAAGATGGTGAAGCGTTACACTGACAACGGTCGACTATTTTGTTTTACTGTCTTCGACTAGACTGGTGAGATGGGCCTGGCTCAGCTGTATGGGCATAAAGGCTATAAGCCCAAAAGCTTATTGGACTGGGCCCTCTAACATGTCCCCGGGCTTCGGTCGGTTTGTGAATAAAGGCCGAAGTCTATTTAGACCGAATAGTCCAATCGATCGGTGCTTTCTCCTTGAATGCATGTCTTTTGTGGTGACAGTTGTTAGTCAATTACACTTTTTTGTTTAAACCGCTCTCCACGTGTCATCATCTGGGACAGGGGTATTGAACCGTCTATTCATCTCATCCATTCATTACAGTTATATATTTACATTCTTGTATCTCGCTTACTCCATTTCTTCACTGAACTCATTTTCTGCGGAGTAATCAACGGATTTTCAACCTTCAAAGGACTCCGATATCGAATCACTTTCTTCAACAAGTAAGTTCCATTCTGTCGTACTTTTCTTTATTGATTCTTCTTGCATGTTTTTGATGAAGTACTTTTATCCTGAATAATGCGCTTAATTTTTCCGACGTGTAAAGTCTCTTAGAGTATCCTATCGTTTCCTTTGATTCTGGGCATGGCCAAGAACTTCTTTCACCGGAATCCTCTTTTTCTCTCTCAATCTGTCGTTGGTCCATTCGTGCTCGGGGATTTCCTTCGGCTATAGTTTATTACTTTGTTTTTATCTTTCTGTCCCCGAGTATTGGACTAACGACTCATCTTTCTTTTTCAGATTCGATGTCAAACCCTGAAACAGGTTCATCGAGGTATGCTGTTGGTCATGTTCCTGCTTTGCTTTTTGGGGATGGTACCGAATATCCTGCTGCTAATTTGTTTTCCATCTTGAAACAAAGTGACTTAGATACTTTTAGGACCAAATACGATTTTCCCGAGGATTGTCGTTATTATTTACCTGTCCCTACAGATCGTATATATGACACCCCAGGGTTATCAATTGATGACCAACCTGAAGAGATTGCCGTAGGTATATCGGAAACCGCTTTTGCATGTGGGCTTAGATTTCCTTTGTTGCCCCTTATAAAGGTTCTTCTGAAGGAGATGGGTATAGCGATCGGTCAATTAGATCAGAATAGCTTCATCCATATGAATGTTTTCCAATACCAGTGCTTGATGAACGAATTGCCTATCCTATCGGTCCTCTTCTGGCATCATTATGATTTTTGTAAAAATGCTAAGTCTTCGGGTTTTTACAATATTACCCGAAGAGCAGGTCGTTCCGATTGGGCGGCCACTAATTCAAGCAATAAGAAGACGCACAATCATTGGTGCTATGTTACCGGACCCAGTCTTCATAGGTTTTCGGAATAAAGAGAGGTTGATACCGATAGGATCAAACTGAGGACTCTTTCTGATGAAGAGGGGCGTCTTTATCGAAAACTAAATACTCCCTTAGTGCCCGAAGATAAACTTCCACTGTCAACTACCAGAGATGGATCTTGGCTGAAGAGCATGATGGGTATTTTTAATACTTTTACTTCTTCGCCTTGTGTTTCTTAATAGCTGATCTTCTTTTATTGTTTTTCTTCAGTGTCTGCAGCGGCCGATATGAAGAGGAGAGCGGCCGAAAGGAAAGCCTTGTTGGTTGGTGGATCTGGGAGTCCTTCCCATACCATTGCTGTTCCGCCATCCCAAAGGATAGAGACTTCCCTGGTGGTGCAGGAGGCTACACCAGTGCAGACCGAAAGGGTAGAGACTTCGGTTGGTAACGTTGTTACTGTGATCCCTTTGGAACCTCCTGTGATGGACGGGAATAAATCTGAGAAAAAGAGAAAAGGCGATGACTCAGTACCTGTCTTGAAAACTTATCGACCTTCTTGGGGTGTAGTAGATACTGACTCTTTCGGTGCTCCTACCTCAAAGTATGTCAAAGAGTTAATTCAAGACTTGTGCAGTTCTTTTATTCTCCCAGCCGATCGCCCTATTTATGTTGCAACTCCTACTATAGAAGCTTGCGAGAACATGCTGGGGCATCTTAGCTTGGTAAGTTCTTTTCAATGTTTCTCTTTTTTCTTCTGTTATCTTATTTTTCTGTACTGATGCTTTTTGTGATGTACTTTCAGGCAGTTCCCTGGGCCGCAGCTATGACTGAAAAGGTCAAAGATCAAGCCGCTATCATTCGTGGATTTAATGCAGAGATCGGCTCTCTAAAGGGTAAGGTTGACCCTTTAGAAAATCAAGTAAAACAGTTAGAAGAGCTTCTGGCGAAGTCTCAAACACAAGAGAGCCTTCTCCTTCAAGAGAAGAATGATCTGATCCTTCGAAATGACACCTTGATCAGGGAGAAGCAGAAGTTGTCCGAAGACATGGAGGCCAATCAATCGGAATTGCGCCGTTTGAAAAAAGAGCTGAAGAAGGCTAGGAAGATCATCTCTCGATCCGAAGACAGGGGTTTTTCTGTAGGATATGACGATGCTGTCATTGCTGCTTACAAGGCAGGTTTTGACTACAAGCATATCCTTTTCAATCCTGCGGATGATCCTGTTCTTCGGGAGGAGGTTCCTGATGTGCCTCTGGTTGTTTCTTCCAATCCGGATTTGGAGTAAATATTTACTTGTCTTGTAATGAACTCGTGCCTTCGGGCTTTTAATGTAATTTTGTGGCTCCTCAACTAACCGATTGTAATTGCCTTCGGGCATCTTATGTTAAATTCCCCTTGTTTTTTGCTTTCGTAATCAATTTGTTGTTTCTGAATAACTCTTTGTAAAGTAGTAAATCTCCAGCAATCTTCTGAGTAATCCTTAAAACATTAATGAGTCATACTTGAAGTAACTTGTACGAATTTTTTGATAATTCCTATACTCGAAGTATACTCGAAGTATTTTTCAGAATTTTGAATGTTTCCTTTACTCGGAGTAATTTTTGGAATTTCATGCTTCGGGCGGAGTCTCTTCGGACATTGCCCTGTGATGCCCCCAAGTCGCAGTTTGGCCGAAGGTTTCTTCTTTCGGTTTTGGGCGAATTCTGCCTCCCGAAGACATTTGGGTGAACTGCGATCTGATCATTTGGGTCTTGATTTTTTTTTCAAACGTCGAGACTTTTAGTATTTCCCCCTATTTAATGGCAGTTTGACCATTCCTTTCTTTGGAAGACATGTGCCTCGATTCTAAGCAGGGGTTACTCAAATGTCACTTCATCAGAGCGTTGATTTTCTTTATAAATAGTGACTTAATACTTCTGCGGATGATTCTATCTTCAATCCCGCTCAATATTTTCACTGACCCATTCTTCTTATAAGTTCTTTCAATCTTCAGTTTTTTTGACTTCACCCCGCGGATAACCAGTAAGTCTTGTTTACTTGTTCAATCTAGATATGTGACTAATCCTTTCTTGATTTGTTGCAGTAATTAACCCTTTATTTGTTTTAGTGTCGAGTCGATCAGAAATGAGGGGAAGAGCAGCGGAGAGACGTGCTCAAAAGAAGAATACACCCGATGCTGGTTCTTCTACCATTCCTCCTTCCCACGTGGTGGGTGATATTTTGAACGTTTCTGAGAAAAAGGGCCATGTTGGAGGCACGGAGTCTAATGTAAACTCTTATCAGCCTTCATGGGCGATTACTGAGTCTGACTCTTTCGGAGCCTCCGCTTCCGCTGCCTCAAGGAAATTGGCTGGGGATTTATGCAACTCCTTCATTCTTCCAAAGGACCGCTCACTTTATGATTCTGCTGATCCAGCAGAAGCTACTGTCAATCTTTTAGGACACCTTAGCCTGGTAAGGAATTCAGACCGAAGTTCTCCTCTTTGCCTTGTATGTAGGTTTTTAACTTTTATTCTTTTTCCTTTCCAGGCTACACCTTGGGCGGCTTCGATATCCGATAAGGTGAAGAATCAAGACATTTTGCTTTATAACCAAGGAAAGCAAATTCGTCAAACGATTCCTTCGTTGGAGAAGGAAATCGAAGAGTTGAAGTCCCATCTCGCCTCTGTTCGGATCCAGAATGCCGACCTCATCCGTGAAAATGATGCCTTGTGGCAACAAAACGACAAAATGATGGTCGATACGGAGGATCTACTTGACCGGAGGGCGCAGTCCCTTAGCTTGTTTTCCTGCCTTCGGGTTAATTTGCAATTAAATTACGATGTAATGAAGCTAGAGCCTTCGGGAAATTTTCTTTTTAATTGTTTATTGGGCAATATTTGGAATTTAAGTTACTTTTCATTTCCTATGCATGAGCAATTTTCGGATTTTTAAGTTACTTGTATTTCCTTTGCCTGAACAATTTTTCGAATTTTTTGGCCATCCTCTTAGAGGTTTTCAGGCTGTATAGTTCCTATACTGAAGTATTTTTCGGAATTTCGGATGTTTCCTTTACTCGGAGTAATTTTCGGAATTTCATGCTTCGGGCGGAGTCTCTTCGGACATTGCCCTGTGATTCGGAATTTCATGCTTCGGGCTCTTCGGACATTGCCCTATGATGCCCCCAAGTCGCAGTTTGGCCGAAGGTTTCTTCTTTCGGTTTTGGGCGAATTCTGCCTCCCGAAGACCTTTGGGTGATCTGGGACTTGTGTTTCGGGGTTTTTGTAGTTCCCGACCGAGGAGCAGTGCCTCAGCCATTCGGGTGGTTTGACCGATAAATAAAAAAGAAATATAAATGGGGCGAACCAATCAAGCCTTTATTAATAATCAAAATTGAAATTGAATTTTTTCTGCAAAAAGCTTACTGATAAAACTTGCGTAATCGGGAAGCATGCTATGTGTTTTTTATCGGAGCCCCATCCAACTCAGTGAGTTTGTAAGTCCCTGGTCGTACGACCTGAATAACCACATAGGGCCCCTCCCAGTTTGGCTGAAGTTTCCCTTGTTTGTTTGGCATAGAGGTTGCTAATTCCCGAAGAACTAGATCACCAACTATAAAAGATCTTTTCTTTATGCTCGAATCATAGTATTGAGCGGTTTGTTGTTGGTACTTGACATTTTTCAGATATGCCACTTCCCTGGCTTCTTCTAACAAGTCAATATCAGCTCGAAGACCCCACTCATTTGTTTCGACATTAAACACTTCGCTTTTGTAAGACTCCAGATCGACTTCTACTGGTACCATTGCATCGGTTCCATATGTCAGTCTGAAAGGAGTTTCTCTAGTTGAAGATCTTGGTACAGTACGATAAGCCCATAACACATATGGTAACTCTTCAGCCCATAATCCTTTGGCGTCTCCAAGCCTCTTTTTTATCCCGTCAAAGATGATTTTGTTTGCGGCTTCAACTGCCCCATTTCCTTGTGGATGACCAACTGAACTGAATTTTTGTTGAATTTCGAAGAAAGGTAGAAATTTCTTGAACTTTTTCCCGGCGAATTGTGTCCCGTTATCAGATACACATATTTTGGGAATTCCAAATCTAAGGATTACTTGCTCCAGCATGAATTTCTTGGCTGCCTCCTCGGTTATAGAGGATAAGGGGCGTGCTTCTACCCACTTGGTCATGTAATCAATTGCCACAATGCAATATTTGGCTTGTTTGGTACTGGTAGGAAGAATCCCAACAATGTCCACAGCCCACATGGCGAAGGGAATGGGGTTTAGGACAGAAGTCATCTCTTCGGGGGGTTGCTTCGGAACATTGCTGAAAAGCTGACACTGCTTGCATTTCTTCGCATAACTCAGTGCATCAGCTCGTAGGGTCGGCCAAAAGAATCCCTGTCTTCGAATTTTAAAATCCAGAGAACGGCCTGCCAAGTGTTCTCCCCAGATTCCTTCGTGTACTGCTTCTAAAGCTGTTTTTTGTTCATCGAGATTTAGGCATCTCAATAGCGGCTCAGTAACCGACCTTCGGTACATTTTTCCTGCAATAATTGTATACTTGGTGGCCCGACTTCTAATTTTTTGAGCTTCGGTTTTTTCCAATGGTAGTGTCCCTTTTTCTAGAAACAATCGTATTGGAGTCATCCAATTTGCCCCTTGGTGATTCTCGAAACAGACCTTTTTATTGATGGAGGGAGTTTTGACTACAGTTAGATCGAGCCTGTGAGATTTTGAGTGTCGGCCGAAGCCAATCTAGATAGCGCATCTGCTCGGCTGTTGTTTTCCCTGGCAACAGTGTTCAGTTCAAAAGATTCGAACAACATAGAGTTTGCTCTTACCTTGGCAGCATAGGCTTTTGTTCGGACATCCCTCTGTTCATATTCTCCTGAGAAATGCTTTACTACTAACATCGAATCACTGAATGCCCGAAGATGTCTGACTTCCAGGTTTTTCGCCAAATTCATACCGGCCAGAAGTGATTCGTATTCAGCCTCATTGTTAGTCAGAGGAAAAGTGAACCGAATGGCCTGACATATCTCAAAGCCATCGGGGCTTATGAGAATTAGACCGGCTCCACCTTTACTGCCAGCTACTGATCCATCAACAAATAATTTCCAATTGCCAGGAGTTCGTATCAACTTTTCTTCGACCTGCGATCCTTCAGAACTGGAAAATGAACACTCTACTATAAAATCTGCCAGAGCTTGTGCTTTTATTGCAGTCCTCGGTATATATTCCAAATCAAATTCCCCCAACTCAATGCCCCAGGCAACAACTCGGCTTGAAGCCTCCGGTCTCTGTAGTATCTTTTTCAAAGGTTGATCGGTGGTGACTTGGATCGTCCTCCCCTGGAAATAATGTCTCAATTTTCTTGAAGCCATAACCAGCCCATAAGCGAATTTCTCAGCATTCGGGTACCTGGTTTCTGCTTCTTTGAGCATGTGGCTGATATATAAAACTGGATACTGATTTCCATCGTGTTGTTTGACTAGGACTGCCTCCAGTTTTTGATCATTTACAGCCAAGTACAGTTGCAAAGTTTCTTGTGGATCAGGTCTCATCAGCAACGGAGCCTTTGTCAAATACCCTTTAATATCCTCAAAAGCTTTCTCACATTCTAGACCCCATGAAAAAGTCTTTGTACCTTTCAATACCTCGAAGAAGGGTAAAGTTTTGTCGGCCGATCTAGAGATGAATCTTCTTAGGGCAGCCAATCTTCCCGTCAATTTCTGGATGTCCCGGATTGTCTTCGGAGCTTCCATGTCGACTACTGCTCTTATCATTTCTGGATTGGCTTCAATGCCTCGGGCACTCACCATGTAACCAAGAAATTTTCCACTGAATACTCCGAAAGTGCATTTATTCGGGTTGACCCGCATGTTGTTTTTCCTTAGAGTCTCGAAGCACTCTTTTAAGTCATCAGCGTGATCCCGAAACAAAGATTTTACTATCATGTCGTCTATATAACATTCCATATTTCTCCCAATCTCATCTTTGAAAACATTATTGACCATCTTCTGAAAGGTGGCCCCTGCATTTTTCAAGCTGAAAGGCATGACAATGAAAGCATATGTTCCTTTCGGGGTGATGAACGCTGTCTTCGGGATGTCTTCAGACTTCATGGCAATTTGATAATATCCTGAAAAGGCATCTAGGAAGCTTAGGATCTCATACCCCGATGTAGCATCAATGAGCTGATCAATGTTGGGAAGTGGATAATGATCTTTCGGACAGGCAAGATTGAGATCAGTATAATCAACGCACATCCTCCATTTGCCATTTGCTTTTTTGACCACTACCACATTAGCTAACCATTCAGGATACTTGATTTCTTCGATAAAGTCTGCTTCTAAAAGCTTCTCCACTTCTGTCTGAATCACTTTTTGTCTTTCCATGGCGAAATTTCTTTTCTTCTGTTTGACTGGCTTGGCCCCTTCTTTTACATTCAAGATGTGTTGGGCAATGCTCGGGTCAAGTCCGGGCATGTCTTCCGGACCCCAAGCAAATATGTCATGATACTCTCGGATTACAGCAATCACTTTTGCCTTCAGATCATCGTTCATATTTTTCCCGATTCGGATCATCTTTCCCGAAGTGCCTGCATAATTCGACCTCTTCAGTCTCCACAGTTGGTTCGTCTATCGGATTTGAGAGATCAGCCCCAAACTTTTCCAACTCAATGTTCATTGTGTGGTGACTACTCTCCGTTTGATCATTAATGTGCCTTTTCTTTTTTCCTTCGTCTCTGGTTCCTTCTTCGGGCTTGTCCAGATCTTCTAACATTATGATCCTTGCAGCCTTTTGATCTCCCTTCATTTCACCAATACCATGATCGGTAGGGAACTTTAATTTCAAATGTGATATTGAGGCTATAGCTTGGAAAGCTGTCAAAGTGGGACGTCCGAGGATGCCATTATATGGGCTATCCACTCGAACAACATAGAATTTCACTTGTTTTTCCGCAGTGCAAGGAGGTTTACCTAATATCAGGGACAAAGTGATTGTTCCTTCAATTGGAACTGGTGAGTTGCCAAAGCCGTAGAGTGGGGGTTCATTGCAAGATTCTAGCTGTTCTCCTCCCAAATTCATCTTCTCATAAGTCCGTTGATACAAAATGTTGACCGAACTACCACTATGGATCAGTACTTTCCATACTTTATTCTGCCCAATGATCGGATTTACTACCAAAGGGTCCTCATGCGGCCAGATGACATCTTCATAATCTTCTTCGGTAAACATTATGGCCAATGGCTGTCTGATCTGTGGAGTATGTTGATACAAATTGTAGACTTGGCGAGCATACCTCTTTTTGGTCGTTTTGCTACATCGATCTAGTATTGTTCCTCCCATGATGGTCTTCACCTCCCCTCTATATCTAGGGGCTTCATCTCTATCCCTTTGCCTGGGGTTGTCATCCTCCTCGTTCCAATTTCTAGTATCTTTCTGACCCTGGTCATTCCTTTTCGGTTCCAGTCGATCTCTTAAATCTTTGACAAACTGATTCAGATCGCCAGTCTTTACCATTCTCTCTATCAACCTCTTCAGATGGAAACATTCTTCTTTGTTGTGGCCTTTGTCTTGGTGGTAATCACAGTATTTGTTCCCATTCTCCTTATGATCAGGTACCCTCAGCTTTGCGGGCCTTCGGAAATCTGGCCTGCCTTTGATTTCATTCAATATTTTAGAGATGGGAGCGTTTAGTGGAGTAAACACCATTGGCTCCCTCTCCTTCTTCGGATCGTTTCTTCTATCATCCCTTCTGTCACCATCTCGCTTATCATCTTTCCTTCGGTCGTTTTTCCCCTGACTGCCCCTTCTTCGACCATCTTTAGATGATTCTTTATAACCATCAATAGACTCCATTTTTCTTCTGATACTTTCTCCTCGGATATAGATGTCGTTGAGTGACTTCGGGGGAACATCATATAAGGACGACCGAAGCTTTCTTCCTTTAACTGAGTCGAGACCAGCCGTCAAAAATCCTGCTGCCTTGACTTTATCCAGATTGGTCACCATGCCAGATTCTTCTTTAAAACGGGCTAGATAATCACCCAATTCTTCATCGGATCTTGGGCGACAATGAATGAGAGATTCGGTATCCTTTTCTCTTCGGCACAGATGGGAATAGTGCCTCAAAAACTTGCTCTTCAGTCGATCGTAAGAGGGTATCGATCTAGGCCTCATCGATCGATACCACAAGGAAGCCGAACCCTTCAAATAAGTTTTAAACATTTTGCAAAGCATGATATCGTCATGATCCATTCCTGTCATCAGACTTTCGTATTTCTCACAATGATCTTCTGGGTCTCCTTTGCCACTAAATTCTGTCATTTTCGAGAACTGGCGACCTGGGGGTGGCGTGTACTGTTCAATCTCTTCAGTTACAATGGGCTCCCGACGCATCCTCTTCTGGTCCCCAAACATATATTTTTCCATTCTCCGAAGCCTATCCTTCCACTGAGAACCTGTCTCTTCTTCCTCCAAGTCTGAAGGTTCTTGGGACGGGTGTGAGGAATGCGTTTCGGATTCTGAGGACCCTTCCTGGTGAGGTCGGGACCTCTTTTCTTTTCGGCCCTTAGAGACTGTTTTCCGGGGTTCATTCACGGGAACTTCCTCTTCGGCTTGAAGGGATTCTCGTGCTAGTCTCTCTTCCAATTCAACTTCTTCGCGTCTGAGTTTTATGGCTTCCAACCTTAACTCATCTACCTTCTTCTGCAAGGCTATTCTTTTTGCTCCCTGGGATCCTTCCTCTTCAGGAGCTTTCCCTTTCTCATTCTGTTGCCTTATTTCTTCGGAAGTAGGAGTTGTTTCTGTTGGGTGATTGAGATTTTCAGAATCTTGAGGTAACATGGTTCACAAAAGAAGCTTATACGTTCCCACAGACGGCGCCAAATGTTGGAACTCGATTTATGCCTTGACAAAGACAGTCTTCGTTATGCCAAGAACAGGCTTCAGCAGCTCCTGCAAAGGAGAAGAATGCGAGGGATTTTCCCCCCGATTCACCTCCGGTGTGAGAATCAGTAAAAGTGTAGTGGGAATGTAAACGTAAAGCTATGTAAACCAAGGTATACCCGTGTGTATTATTGTGTGTCCATCACCTGATAATTGTTGTCTATTTATACTGTCTTCAGGAGTAATAATCATTGATGATCTTCTTGATTCTCAATTATGGAGGGTTGTAAAGATGGTGAAGCGTTACACTAACAACGGTCGACTGTTTTGTTTTACTATCTTCGGTTGGACTGGTCAGATGGGTCTGGCTCAGCTGTATGGGCCTAACGGCTATAAGCCCAAAAGCTTATTGGACTGGGTCCTCTAACAGTTTTATAATTTTTTTAAAATTTTCTTTTTTAAAATAAAAATTTAAACATTAAATTTTTATTCAAAAAAAATTATAACAATTTATGGAATTATAATTTATATGAATATTAAAATATCTGTTAAACTCTTTGTTCAAAATGTAAAAAATCTAATTGACCAGAGCATGTATATTTATATATATGAAATTTTACTCAAATAAGAAGTCTTAAAATAAGAAATAAATAACAATTGGTACCATCTCCTTAGTCCTTACACATCAACCATCATTTTCAACGATCACTTTTAATGATCATTCTCGGCAACACAAAAAATTATCATTGACTATTATTTACGACAATCCAAAATATCATCATTAATTTGGTTGGATGATTTTTGAAATGACGGAAAGGCCGTCACAGATGATGGTTGAGGTGATAATAAAATGGCTATAGAATAATTGTAATAATAAATAATTAAATTATAAATATAAATGACACAAACCATCAACTTTCATTTAAAATTATCATTTTAAAAATTCTTATTTGAACATCCTACATACGTATAATGTTATAAAAATTGGGTAACCAATAAGATCGGCAAAAGGATCTTGTAATAATTAATCTATATATAAATTAGAAATTAATTGAAAAGATTAATCAAGGGTAAAAATCGGATGTATTTTAATATTACAATATTATTTATTATATTATTCTGATTTTATTAATTTTTTATTCTGGTAATATGTATTTATCATATCATAAAATATATGATAATTCATATTTGATCAACATATTATTTTAATTCTAAAAATTTATTATAAATATTCCGATTAAGAAGTACTCGTAAAGATTAATCAGAAATTTTAATAATCGAATGGATTAGAAACCTTGTAAATGGTTAATCAAAAATTAAATGATTAAATCGGGGATTGCTCTATACCAATTGAATTTGAAAATTCAACTTGATTCAGTGGTTATTCGACAGCCTCGTCCCATATTTTTCATCGTCATTTTCCAGAAGCAAAAGATAATTTGTTCTCGTTACTGTATAAAAGTGAGTCACCAAAACAAGAACATGCAGGCTGCGTTAACATTAAGTCCACAGTATATAAGACAATGAATATGCATACAAATTAGCAGGTGTGAATAATAAAAGCCCAGTCGTTAAACGAATCAATTATTTTTGTCAGTTTATACTTTCATAGCAATAATCTTTTTCTTTTTTTTTTCTATAATCCGGCATCTCGACTAATTTAAAGAATTGCTAATACACTCGTACACATTGAATATAGCAGTCCACTTACCTCCATATTTTCCAGTGTTATCGAACCTATGATCTTTGTAATGGTAAATTCCTAACTTACGGTCTCAATCAACTAGGATACCAGGATGGATCATTCATAATGTTAAAATATAATATAAGATCCTGGAAAGTGCCTTCCTCTAATACCTTAAGGTTTAGATAAGTTGATTACCTAACATGGTATCAAAACTCAGACTCTAATACCCTAAGGTTTAGATAAGTTGATTACCTAACATAGTATCAAAACTCAGACACGCAGAGGTCACAGGTTCGACTCTCTACGACCCTCAATATTCTCAAGATTTAGATGAGTTGGTTACTTAACAAGTTAAAAGTAACAAAAAAACATATCATCGTAAATTGTAACGACAAAATGCAACAAAATTGAGAACATTATACTAATCTGCAGTAACAAGTACGTAATTAAGATAAATTTTGGATTAGAATCAACCTAAAATATGTTGCAAATCGAAATCGCATAGCTTAAAAACATTGAAAATGATCAATCAAGTTTCCAAAAGAATTACCATGTATGTTGCTCAGTCTAAATCACATTTCTTAAATATGATTTTTTTTTTTGACAGTCAAGTACAATACTAATTGTAAAATAAATATAGAGATTGTTAACATATGATATCAAAATTTGATTTAACAAAAATATGAGGTAAAATATGATATTTATAAAGTTAAATATACATGTCATAGTTTTCTTACCAAAAATTGTTACCAAATGACTTGATATTGTTTTGATTGGTTATAATTGTAATGGGCCCATTAGGACCATACAATTAAAACATCTAAAATGCCAAGTAATTAGTGTCACGTCATTTGATAACAAATTTCAATACCCAATTTAGTACCTCTAACACTACTCTTTCAATATTTTACGACCAGAGTTTAAACAGTTCACGACCAATTGTAGTTGATATGTGCGGTGACTGATGACGAAATTGAAAGCACCATCCATATGGGTTTCTGACTTCAGTACAAATGGCTGGCCAACCTCCTTCAGTATTATGTATTCCCTCCGTTCAATCAATTCTTTACATTTCGGTAAAGTAAACGTAAGTAGTAATGGTTCGATAAATTTTAGAATGTAAAGAATTGATTCGACTGATTTGCACGTAGAGACCACCATGCAGCTGCCAAAATCTAAACATACTCAAAACCCAATTCAGAAGCTTGGTCTAGCTCTAGTGTAATATACGTTATTTTAATAATAATAATAATAATAATTTGGAATTTTAGATATTTAATAATAATAATAATAATTTATATTTACTAATTAGAGAATAATATTATTATATTGCATTTTATATACCAAACACTCTCAGAGGTAGCAATGGGAGAGTTAAATTTATATATTATACCCATATCATATCATGAGTTGCACTCCATGAAGAACACCTTATATAAAGAACAATAAAAAACACCTCATATTTAATTCAATATAAGAGTTCCGTCATGACACCCAATACAAAAAGTTCTTATTTTTTTATCTTCTATCCATTTAGCAAAAAAAAAAAAAATTAAATTTTTTTTTGGTAAAACACTTTTCATGATGACATCAGCAGTGACGTCATCATGAACAGTGATTTTTTTCAAAAAAATTTTTTTTTTTTTTTTTGCTGAATGGATAGAAGATAAAAAAAAAACTTTTTGTATTGGGTGTCCCTAGCGGGGCCAATGAATCTATTGGAATAAATGATTTTATAGTGTTCTTTATTGTTTGTTATATAAGAGTGTTCTGTATGGAGCAAAGGTCATCATCTCATACAGAGTCATACAACCCTAAAATAGGTTTTAGGAGAGATAGACAGTAGCCGCACATTAGAAATCGGATAAGCAGGAGGGAGAACTTGAGAGTGGCCATAGCCTCATAGGGTCACTTCATCATCTACGTAAGCTACTACTCTTTTTCCTAATTAATTTAGATTTAATTTCATTTTGCATCCCATTGGTTTCGGCCAACTGCATTTTTTACCCATACTTTGCATAATTGCATTATGCATCCCTTTTCTAGTTTTGGCGCGACAGTTTGCATCCCTTCCGTCTATTTTGACCGTTTCCATTAAAAAGGACAGGGGTACTTTCGGAAATATAAATGCAGAATTACATATTGGTCTTTGAAGTATGACATATTTTACACATAAACCTCCATAAACAAAAAAATATGCATTTTTGCCCCTCAACTATAAATATTGTATAATTTAACCCTTTTCAATATATCTTTAAATAAAAAACAACAAAATAGATGATTTTATAATTTTTTTTGCACTATATCCATATTTTTTTAGAAATAATATTAATAGTAGATTGAAAATAGATGAAAAAAATTAAAATTTGATGAAGAATTAGAATTTGATTAAGATAATTAGATCTTACAAAAATAATGAGGAAATTCCATAAACTTTCGAATTGAATTTATAATATTACTAACTTTTTAAAATTTATTCATTTTTTTTTGTAAAATTTCTTGAACGAAAAATTTTATTTGATAAGTTCGGGATGTTATGCTGAAATTTTTATAAAATAATCTATGTTTTTCGTTTTTTATTTGAACATATTCTAAACATTCGAAAATTCAAAAATAATATAGGAATAAATTTTGGTAAAAGGATTAAATTATTCAATTTTTATAGTTCAGGAGCAAAAATGCTTGATTTTTTAGATTAAGGGTTCATATGTAAAATGTGTAATACTTCAAGGGTCAAAATGCAATTCAACATTTTTAATTCCAAAATTACCCCTGCCATTTTTAACGTTAATCGCCAAAATAGACCGAAGGGATGCAAATTGTCCCGCCAAAATTAGTAAAAGGATGCATAATGCAATTATGCAAAATATGGGTAAAAAATACAGTTGGCCGAAACCAAAGGGATACGAAATGGAATTAACTCATTAATTTATGATACAATACTATGCGTTATCTCCTGGTTCTTTACTTTTCGAATATTAAACCAAGACATTGCATTAGTATACATATATATGGTGTAAATGATTATTTTATCAATATACGTGTACCTGCAGTCTGGCACTACTAATGAGGTGATAGAAATTTAAGGTTTTAAGATTTGTGTTGCAAGAAGAAACCATCTTCTAGTATTTTTATAATCTATATAAATATATTATGCATTGTTTATTTGGTTTATTAAATTAGTACCTCAATTATTTTGTTTTCTGGTCAGGTTTACGTTTAACATAATTGTCATTGTCGAAAGTGTTTTAGTAAAAATATTATTTTATAAATTTGGTTATGTTTGGTTAATTATTAATTTGGTTAATTATATTTTATAATTAAATAAAGTGAGTCATATAAGTTAGCATGTGTTATCATCTGCATCGGGGAAGAATTTATTATTATTATATTTTATATGTAGATCGCGGTCCGGAGGTTTAAAGGATCGTTACGAATTTGTTAGTATTTTAGTTGTTATATTCGAGGTACGGATTCTCTCTCCTTTTTATTCAGCACTACTCATCTTAGGATTAATTATATCAAATATGTTTTGTCCTCAAATCTATTCACTTGGTTTTGACTGTTCTGATTTTGGGAAAAAAAAATGTTTCGGCTTGTTGATTTTGGAAAGTGATTTTTATATCTGTTTTGAAAATATTTAAATATTCTGTTTATGCGACCTTCTGAAATTTTGCAAACTATATATTTGTTCGAAATGTTCAAATATTTGTTTATTGTGATTTAAGGATTTTGCGAAATACTTTATTTGAACCCTTAGCGATATAGGGTATACCGAGTTAACCGGGGTGTACTACAGCCATGTCATTGCGGCACCAGTGACATGACACTTCCGTGGCAGTGTGATTGGTCACGACGTATCCTTCTGATGGCTCAGGTGGCGAGCTTTTTTGCATTTTGATATTTGTTTCAGGATACGTGGGTGCACCCAGATTTTGATTTAATTTGTGATTTTATTTGGCGGTGACGTTGTATATGCCGTACACGTTATCCGGTTTGTTGCACACATTAGGTACCCTATGATGTGTGTATATGTATCTGTTCTGATCTCGGTATGAAGTATCCTAACCCCTCGTTGCTTCAGCCATGCTTATTTTGAAATAAATGTTTTATTATAAACTGCCAAATATAGATAACTAATTTTCTATTTTATAAACTGTATTCCAAATCCGTACTGGGCGATTGGCTCATGCCGTATTCTTTTTCTAGCAGGTGCTTAGGGGGATCCGGGATTGTCTGATAGAGAGCTACCCTTATTCCATTGATTAGGACTTATGGATTATTTAGACTTAATCATTTATTTAGAGATTATTTTAGTGCTCTGTTGCAGGTTATGGATTTTAAGTAATATCTCCTCCCATTTTAGAAAGGGGGTGTTACAAAGATGGTATCAGAGCTAGAGCCGGCAATTTGGTACACGGCACGAAAACACGACACGAAAACGACACGAAAATTACGGGTTTGGGTTGACCTTTGCAGTACACGAACACGAAAGTACACGAACACGAAATTACACGGATGAATTTAGTGTCGGTTTTGGGTTTACCCCTGGGTACACGAAACGAAACGAAAATACACGAAATAAATAAATATTTAAATAATTTTATTTAAATTATATGAATACATATTTTAAAATAATATTTTATATATAATTTTTACATAAGATAAATACAAAATAACTTCAAATTTTAGTTTCATAATACTTGAGCACACTTGATTCTTTATAACATATGGACTTAAGACTTGACTTGTAAAAATTTAATATTTAAATATTTTTATTTTTATTCAAAAATTACACAAAACACGACACGAAATGTACACGAAATGAAGGTACACGAACACGAAACGAAACGAATCCTTAACGGATCGGTTTTGGATTTAGCATTACGTACACGAAACACGAAAATACACGACACGAAAGTACACGAAACGAACGAATTGCCAGGTCTAATCAGAGCTTAGGTTCTTTCTTGTAGAAAACCTATTTAGGTTGACCTGTGAGTTTTGGTACGGTAGACGTTAGGATGGGTATTCTATTTTAAATTCATATCTCGTTCTATCATTTTTTTGTCATCAATTCAGTACATTCAGTATCTTTGAGTTTTGTCCTTGTTACTGAGTCGTCTAACATCTTTAGAGATCCTAAACTGAATGTTACTATTTTTAAATATCAAAAGTGTTAGATAATTGTAAAAGTATGTTGATTTTGAGAATAATGCATATTTTTTATCAATTGTTTAAATGTAGTTTGGTTAACAACTGGCTTGTAGGGAAAACAAATGATCTTTGAAGACATAGACATATTAGAATATATTTAATAACAGTCTTAACTTATTGGAGTCTTGAAAATTTTGTTAGTTTTACTAGAGATAAATGTTTTAGATAGGAATTGTGTTAACTTTAAATTTTACTCGAGGATAAGATGATATTAGTTTAGATTGTAATTCTGTAAACCATTTGTAGGTGTGTGAGTTGACTTTCATGTAGTTTGTTAGTATATGTGTATGTGATAATTAATATCTTTTTAGTATGACTATTATCTTCTTATTAATTTTTCTAAATCATTCTTACATATACAAAAAGGTCTATTGTGCACTTTTGTTTGCTTATTTTAATTAAGTAAATTTACAATCTTCTAGAATACAAATCTTTGGTATTTTTCTATTTATCTATTTGAAATATTTCCGAATTTTCTTATTTTTATTATTTTCCATACTCATATATGTAAGATTATAGCATATTCACATTATTTTGATACTGGTGCCTTCATTTCTTTTTACCAATAGAAAAGATTTTCTCAATTTTATTCAAATTATGCCTAAAACACTCATTCTAAAATTTCATAGTTTAATTATTTTATTTTGGGGACGCTCAAAATAAGTAATTAAATTAAATGATATTATTAATTTTAGGGACGCCTGAAATTAATAATTCAGTAAAGGAATGTAAATGTTATGTATTCTAAGATTTTTTTTTTAAAAAAAACAAGTATCAAGGTATTTGGAATTATTTGTATTGTATGTAATCTAACGTTCGTCATTTGGCATCCCAAATAGGTTTTAAAAACATAAAAATCTTTTTAAGTTTTATTTTCAATTTTTTTCTTAGTATAAAGAATTATTCAAAGACCAATAACTTTAGTTTAAAATGCCTTAACGATCGAATTCTTTTCTTACAATGTAAATGGACACTAATTTTCTTTAGTGTTCTAATTGTATGTATTTAATAAAATGTTGAAGTGTTATAGTTTAACAAGTTCGGTAGGACCTGGATGGAATTAAGTTATTTATTGTAAAATATGTTATATACACGTTATTTAACATTCAATTTTGTGCTTCAAAATATAATTTTGTTGCCTTTAAATTTTGTTTCATGTAAAGCACTTGTACATATGATATTTTGGTGGGAAAAAAAATTTCGTGATGTTATTTAATTTCAATCTTAGTTGCAAAATTGCTACCAAAGAATTTCAATATCTAAAAAAAAAAATCAATTTGAAAAATCGTTTGTTTTTGTTTTCGAGTTATTGGAAGAGAATCAAATCTTAAATTGTAGAATGAAAGCTTTGTAAGTGGAAGAGTATATTATATCTCATGATTTAGGTATTTTACTCTAATATTTGTTTTTGAGTTACATACAATTATGAATTGTTTTAGGCTGAGTTAATAAAATTTTATATTTTATGTACAATATATGATAATTAAATTTGTTCCGATTTTGATATATAATATATTTTGTTATGGCTGATAGCTAATTCATGCAGGCCATTGACCCATGTCATTAACCTTAATAATTTAAATAAAACTTTATAAATATATATGCATATTACACTACACCATATATGGTCTTTACCAACACCTAAAACCAGTGTTGGCATGTAAAATGTAGCCTTAGATGCTTGATTTTGATGTAAGCCAACATTATCTTTTAATGTTACTATACATTTCAATATGTGTTGCCTTAAATATTTTTGGTTGGCAAAGCCGACACTTAAAATGATATTGCCGTAGACACTAACAAAAATGTTGAAAATAACCGGGAGGAAAGTGAAATATTTAGGGGGGAAAGTGAAATATTTGGGGGGAATAAAATATTTAGCGGGGTAATAATTTGGATAAGTCCACAACACTCATTTTCAATACACGCTCTTATCTCTCTCAGTACTCTCCCTCTCATCTCTCAGGTAATTCCCTCTATCTCTTTCTCGATCTTTAATTTCTCTCCCACTCTCTCTCTCGCGTTCTCAAATTAGGGTACTTGTGGTCTCTCACTCCATCATTCTCTCTATATATATCTATATCTCTAACAAATATCTTTAATTTTTCTCTAATTAACACATACCTAATTTCTCTCTCACTCACTCTTTCTGTGAAGCTTGCTGTGTGGTTACGAATTTGAAGCTTGTTGTGGTAAGAAAATCTAATTTGTAGATGTATTAATTCACTTATGAACCCTAGTTTTGTATTAATTTAAGATTTGTAAACCCTAAAATTTGGGGGGTTTTCTAATTTTTTCAGTAATTTACAAAATCCTAATTTGTTGATTTTCTTTATTTTGATTTTATGTTTGTGGTAGCATAAAAATAATTTTGTGTTTGCTTTTATAACTCTAATTTTATGTTTCTAATATTTGAAGTTCAAATTTGGTTCCTGCATATGTGCGGTTACTTTTAGATAATGAAGCCGAAGTACGTATAGCAGCAGCTATTTTTGTTTTCAAATTTCTTATTAGAATGGGTCACCAATGTGCCCAAGCCCTACGGCTACTAGGTAATGATAATTTCGTCACTTATCTGATTATAAACCTTTTACACAACAAATATAGTGATTGTCACTATTGAATGTGGTCTATGAATTAAGAAACAAAACAATGTAAATCACTTTTAGTCACTCCCGACTAAAACACTAATATCTCTGCTTCTGAACTTCGGAGTGTTTTACATAACTCTCTCTCAAGTCTAAATTGCTTCACGTGTTTTAATAGGTAGGCATGTACTTCGGATGTTTTATTTCAAATCCTTGGAAATCTGGTGATTCCATCATCTAGCAAGTGCCGAAGTACAGCTGTATAATGTTTTGATATTAGAATCTATCAATCTATAGTTATTGCTCAAATCTTGTTCAAGATTCCGTGGAATAGTTTGAGTTTCCTCAAATTTTAATAAGAATATTATCTTTTTATTTTGCAGAGCATGTAACAAATATAATTAGTTGGTACTAGCTTCGAGCATTTCCGTTTAGTTTACATTTTCATTTGATCTGCAGACCTGCTTGTTGTGTAGCTAGTCATGCTTAGGGTTCTCCAGCTCTGCATCTGTTTATATTACTAAAAAGAGGATCCACTAGCCTGAAAGAAGGATCTCTTTGTTACTATATTTGATGTTCAGGCATTTTAATTATCTGTAATACACACAACTGAACCCAAAAAAGTCTACTTCTCATTTTTCTTTAATATATGTGGCTTATTCTAGGCATATAATTAAATATTTATCATTTCAATTTTCTTGCATGGTTGGAGCAGATACCTTCTCATCTTTTTGCGAGGAAAGATTTTTCAGCTGCATCTAAGAACAATACCTCCGTGGAGCCAGGTGCTCCAGGCGATCCATCTGGGTCAGGAAGCAATATGACAAAAGCTGTCATCGGAAGCCTGGCACTTGGTTTTGCTGGAATAGTAGCTTACCAGACTGGGTACTTGGATAGTTTTCTTGTCAATGAGTAAAATAGCACTAATGGCGACAAAGCTGGCAGTGCTGATCAACATCTTCAAGTTTCAAGTGAACAGCACCAAAAATCAGAGACTGCTGAATACTTGAAAGGTAAAATGCCTGCAGATGACTTTCAAGATCTAAACACAAATAGTGATAGTGTGGAACCTGATCTAAAGAACAGTGGAACTATTTCAGATACCAATGAAGTGTGGAACCGTTATATTATCTCTACTTAATTGCCTAAAAGAACATATACTTTCCTACTATATTTACATATTTCTAGCTGAACAGTGGAACAGTGGAACCTGATCTAAAGATTCATATAACTGCACCAGAGATACATACTATCAAATCTCTTTAAGTATGTTGCTAGTTTTTTGTTTACATCTATGTGAGAGCTTCTTGCTTTCACGATAATGCAGGTAACAGTAAGGAAAAATCAAGTACCCTCTTAAACGAATATCATTTACTAGATAAGACTGAAGAATCCTCTGCAACCTCACGTTCTAAGCTTAAGGTTCTTGCTATCAACTCTTTTCC
This sequence comes from Saposhnikovia divaricata, assembly GCA_036435485.1. Classification (NCBI taxonomy): domain Eukaryota; kingdom Viridiplantae; phylum Streptophyta; class Magnoliopsida; order Apiales; family Apiaceae; genus Saposhnikovia; species Saposhnikovia divaricata. The sequence continues at coordinate 24,559,490 of JAZHRN010000131.1, forward strand.
AGGAGCCTTTTGTTCCTTCTATGCTTTGAATCCTCAGGATTGTTGTGTATTCATGTTTTTTCAAGGCAATTTTGTTAAAAATGCAATGATATAATATGTGCCAGATGGGAAATGTTTTGAAAACTTGAGAATTAGAAACCAAAAAGGAAATAGACATTTTCAAATTTTATGTTTATTTTCTGATCATAAACATGATTTTACTATTATGACTAATTGACGGTTTACCCTGTGACAATTGTGCAGGAGACTATGTTGTCATCATTATTACAAATTAAAGAGCTTCAATCGATGACCTCCTAGGATGAACCAGTTTACCGTGTTGTTTTAGGTATCATTCTGTGCAGTTTAGAACTTCGAAGTTAAGTTCCCTTTAGTTCTAGATCTTTTCTTAAGTTTCTAAATTTATATTTTAGTTTCACCTTTAATTTTACCCTTGCATCCTCCTCTTACACCTTTAATTTCTCTCTTGAAATCTGTTCCTCTCTCTCACCATTGCGAAAACACAATATAACTGTATTATATGCAAAGTTGCAAACCTCATTTTGTCATGCTGTACTTTAGTTTCGAAATGGTACACAAATGTGTTAACTAGGATTTTAAAATAGAACTACTACCATTCAATTGGAATACAATATACATCTGTTTGAAACCCCTAATTTGGGGCTTTGTTACTCATGTACATCCTTCAATCTAATTTCACATGTAGAACACTGATACCAGTAAGCATTGTCAGTGATGTTTTTTATAACAAGAAATAACTAATTTAAATGTCTAATTTGAATCTGGTGTGGTGGGTAAGTGCAGAACATGTGTTATAGGCATGTATAGTAGGCTATTAATTTTAATGTCTTATAAAAAAATCATTCATGATTTAGCATACAACTACTTCAATTATGGCCATGTTTATTTTATATATTGGCTTTTAATTAAAACTAGACTTCTGTGACACTAAATAATTAAATAATGTTATATATTTAATAATCTTGGTCAATTACATGTATACTCATTATCTAATTAATTGTGTTTCAGACTTTTGATACTCATTATCTAATTAATGTATACTTAAAGTAATGCTTTAATAACAATCACAGCGGCAATAACTGTACACCTAATAGATTTATAAATAATATGTAATTAGTAATACTTAATCAATAAAGGGATGAATTATGTGTACTAATAATAAAATATATTTTGTAATTTAGATCGGGGCTCGGGAATTTAGTGGATCGTTGCGGATTTTTTTGAGTGTTTTGAGTTGTTATTTCGAGTTGCTATTGTTTAAAGTGTGTGGACAGTAGATGATGCACTTCCATTATATTGTTTTGAGTTGCTATTTCGATGGAGATGAAAATATATATTGTATATTTAAAGATCTACTCTGAGAGTTCTTAATGCTTTTATGAACAAATTGATGAGTTTGTTCTTGATTTCAGGTAATACTTGTTTCAATGAGTCCATTTTTGGTGTTTTGACGCTCAACTCGGTGGTATAATTTTTGGTGTCCCTGATTTCAAGATTCAGGTATGTGTGTGTAATTGAATACTTGTTAATGATTTGTTGCCTTTTAGCTGTTTGTTGAAATGCCGAGCCTAGTTATTCCATCTTTTTCGATAATAGTTTATTTTTCGATAATAGTTTATTTTGTTGAAATCTTCTAACACCTTAAGTAAGAAAGGTCTTAATAGACCATATATCATTAAAACGACCATATAATATCTATTTAAAGTAGGTGTTTATCTTCTCAGTGCAGCATCATTATGGTTGTTTTTAGGGGTTTGTGAATATGACATTGAATAGTTTATTGTAGAAAACAGACCTGTGGTATATTTTTGTTGATAGTTTCCTGTCACCTCAACTTTACTTAAAATTTATAGGAACATTGTTTGGTCTGGGAAAGGTTCTGTCATCAAAGTGTAGGAAAGTGCAGTTCCTACAGTAAGGGTTGCAGATCTTACATTTGTGACACCAGTTACAGGCATTCTAATTGTTTGGATCGTTTCAAAAAACTCAAAGCACAGGATGAGAACAGCACCTCTCCACCTGTATTGTTACCCAGGGATCTGCACAGGGACACTAGAAATAACACAAGTGACTCTACCATAGTTCATGTTCAGAATCTAATTCCTAATAGTGCCATAGCATCTGAAGATATATCTGGAAGATTAGTTGAGAGTGGAAGCAATGTTGCTAGTAGGCACTTTGGCAGTCCAGGAGGAGATATGGAAGCTGGAGGCTCTGATATTTTGCTGGCAATAAAACAAAAGAAAACAGAAAAGGTTGGAATTCACATATTTGCTTGAAGTGATTATGCAATCCTCAAGGAGTTGTTTAGTAGTATATATCATCTTTCTTGTTTGAACGAGTGTTACAATCTTTGTATGCTTGGTTGGAACAGGCGCAGGACTTTAGAACTGCAGGCACTCAATCTTTGTATTCTTGCTGCATATTTAGGAATATACAAGCTTCCAAATATTTTCCAAGAAAAAGGGATGGTCTTTGTATCCGTTGTGTAGTTGCTAATGTTCTATAGTTGTTAGGTATACTTTAGATTTATATTGCTACTTCATATTTTTTGTAAGTTGTTGATATTTGGAATTTATTTCAATTTTAACGAAGTAATTTTAGTTTCTAGTTTTTTTTAGAATTTGGATTAGCATTGTCAATTTTATTGTATTGTATTCATCTAACAAAAAAATGGTGTTGCTAAAATATGAAAAGCGTTGTAACAAAAAAAATCTGTTATTGCTATAATAGTTGGGATAACAAAAAAAAGGTATTGCTATAATATGAAAAGCATTGTAACAAATATATGTTGCCAAAGAAATAATGATGTTGCTAAATACTGAACAAAGTGTTGCCAAAAAATAAAGTGTTAGATGAACCAATGTTGCAATAGGAAAAAATCGATGTTGCAATAGGTCTATTACAACATCCCCTTTAGTGTTGTTATACACCCGAAAGTGTTGGCATAGATGACTAATGCAACATCTATAGCGATGTGGCTGTAGGGTGGCAAAAGTGTTGGCTTACCCACCTAAGGCCACACGAGCAGATCCAACACCACTGAAATTGGAAAAAGTGTAGCCTTAGACCAATTCTGGGCTTATGGCAACACTTTTCAGGCTTTTTTACACTTTTTTCAGGTGTTGCTAAAGAGCATATATGGTGTAGTGTTATCGTTAGTAAACTTATAATTAGGACCATATAATTAGGAATTGTACTAGTGTATTTAGTTGCACTACACCACATGGATGAGAACCAGGAGAGGGGAAAAAAACCCATAAATAATACTTAATTATTTTGGACAGTTACAATCAAAGTTATATATATTTTTTTATTATGTGATATGCTTAATCAATACATTTAATTATTTTCTAGCCAATTATCTATTAGTTGTATATTCATGCATATTGAGATCATGGCTATATTTTTTTTGAGTGAGACAACGTATTTAATATTTCATAGGGTACAATAATTAAATTTATATCATTGATTTGTTCAACATGCCTCAATTAATTATGATTTAATTTATATTTTAAAATAATTTATCAAATGAAAATTATTCTGAAATCCTGTACAAAGGCAAAAATCAATATTGTCTTGTATTTTATTATATTTTTAATATATTATTATTAAAATAATATTTAAAAACAGTATGTTACTTTGTAAACATACATTGTCATTGTAAGTTTGCTTCGTTTTATTTTTGTTTCTCTATTGACTAGTTACGGAGTGGTTGTACTGATTAATAATTCTTGTAATTGTTTATATTTGTTAATTGATAATTGCTTGTTTGTATAATTATTTTATTAGTTTGTAGTAATCAAAGTGATTTTTTTTTTGTCTATTTTACTAGTTGAGTGTGCTTATCTAGTAGGGTCTGGGCTACCTTGATTGTCCGAGTTACTTTGTTCAAATTATTTAATTAATATTTGTGGGCTAATCATGTAATAATTATCATTGTCATACAATTACTATTATACGTTCAGTATTTTTTTTAGTCTATTAAATTTATTGTACTCTGGCTTGGTATTTGATTTTTATTATGATTATTATTAATATATAATCGTGTTTAATATTAATATATGATTATAAAATTCATTTTCAAATTTAAATATGTACTATTAGTGATACACCTGACTTCGATTTTTTTTTTTTAAATTGACTTAACAATTAAATCATGTTATTCATTGTTCCTACTCTCTCTCTCTCTCTCTCTCTCTATATATATATATATATATATATATATATATATATATTTAAATAGAAAATATTCGTTTAAACTATTGGTGATACATTTTTTTTAAAAATTGTGATTGTTTTGTAGTTTAGGTGAACATATCTGACCTACAAACTAGAGTTAGCGGTAGTACTTCTTGGTTTAAATTTTTGAGGAATTGTTTATATGAAGAGACTTGTAATATTTAAATTGATCAAAAGAATTATGCGCATTAATAAAATCTTGATGAATTTGAACCCGATGAATTTTGATTCTTGAAAATGTCATTTATTTTTAGGTGTGATACTTTTGGTGTAAAAAAGATAACTTGGGTTAAGATTTGTGGTCTTTTGATATTATAGAGAAAGTGGAAGAAGTGTTTTATAGAGTTGCGTTGCCACCACAGTTATCTCATGTGCATAATGTATTTCATGTGTCGGTTTTGAGGGGTTATAAGTATCATCCGTTTCACATAGTTAAGTATCCATCGCATAAAATTAGAGAGGAACTTTCTTGTGAGGAGGAAGACGAAGCTATCTTAGCTCGAGAGGAACGAGTTATGAGGAAGAGTACCATACAGTTTGTTAAAGTTCTGTGGAAAAACCATTCGGAAAGAGAGGCTACATGGGAATTAGAAGAATCTATTCGTGAGAGATATCCACACTTGTTTGATGCAGGTACGAGTTTTAATTTCGTTTGATTCCGGGGACGGAATCCTTTTTAAGGGGGTATATATGTAATATACGTGATTTTAATAATAATAATAATAATTTGGAATTTTAGATATTTAATAATAATAATAATAATTTATATTTACTAATTAGAGAATAATATTATTATATTGCATTTTATATACCAAACACTCTCGGAGGTAGCTAACAGAATATGCTTACATGTTTGTATAACAGAACAAAGTATATTATTGAAAAATGAAGTTAAAGGAAATGTTCAGCACAAATCAGTATTTATACAAACCAGGTCAACTCTGTTGACCATGACAGCAAAGCAAAAGAATAACAGAAATAACAAACTAAGTCAAAAACTAACTCCATACACAGTTGACCAAAGTCTTATTTATTTGTGCTACTATAGCTTGATTAATAGTAGCTTTGTGCTGTGATTTAAGAACAACTGCATTGTGCACTGAAGCTTCAACACAAGTCTTCTCTTCATTCTCATTACGCCCCCCACAAGTTGGAGATACACAAGGATTGTGAAGACCCAACTTGGAACAAAGAAACCAGTGTGATCTTCCTCCAAGTGCCTTGGTGAAAATGTCTGCTAATTGAAACTTTGTTGAAATTTTGATAGGTAAGATAACTCCAGTCTGCACCTTTTCCCGAACAAAATGACAGTCAAGCTCAATATGCTTAGTTCGAGCATGTTGTACAGGATTAGAAGCTATGTCAATGGCTGCCTGATTGTCACAAAAAATAGGAACAGGTTTAGTGCAATCAACTAATAAATCTGCAAGAAGATACTTAAGCCACATAACTTCTGTAGTTATAGTAGCTAAAGCTCTATATTCAGCTTCAGCAGAGCTCATAGAAGTAACAGTCTGCTTTTTAGCTTGCCAGGAAATCAAGGCTGGTCCTAGTTGCAAACAATATCCAGTAACAGAACGCCCAGTAAATGTGCAACCACCCCAATCACTATCACAAAAACCTTGTAAACTCAGATCATTATTAGCAGGAAAAATTAAACCTAGACCAACAGTACATTTCAGATATCTGAGAACTCTCAATACTGCAGACAAATGCTTTGCTCGAGGATTATGCATGAATTGGCTCAAAAGATGCACAGAAAAACTGATATCTGGTCGAGTGAAAGTGAGATACAGAAGTTTACCAACTAAACTTCTGTAAAATGAAGGATTATCAATAACAGGTCCAGATTTCTCAGAATCATAAAGCTTGATGTTCTGATCTAAAGGGATAGACAAGGGTTTTGCATTCAGCATATTAGCAGAATCAAGCATGTCTAAAATGAATTTCTTTTGACTAAGGAAAATACCAGAATCATTCCTAGCAACCTCCAATCCCAAATAATACTTTGCCTCTCCTAAGTCCTTGATCTTAAATTCATCATGTAAAGCAGCTTTAAGGTCATTGATCATAGAAATGTTGTCTCCAGTTAACAAGATATCATCAACATATATGACTGCAACAGTAAATAAAGAACCTTTCTTGTATACAAACATTGAGTAATCTGCCAATGATTGAGTGAATCCAAAATCTAGTAAGAAAGCTGCTAGTTTAGTATTCCACTGTCTTGAAGCTTGTCTAAGTCCATACAAGGACTTGATCAATTTACAAACCAGATTCAAAGATGTTGAAGGTAATTTATAACCAGGAGGAATATCCATGTAAACTTCCTCATCCAAATCTCCATGCAAAAAAGCATTGTTGATGTCTAGTTGGTAAACAGTCCAATTCTTAGAGGCTGCTAAAGCAAAAACTGTTTTGACTGTGACACCTTTAGCTACTGGAGAAAAGGTATCATGAAAATCCACTCCAATTTGTTGAGTATATCCCTTAGCTACTAAACGAGCTTTGTATCTTTCTACCTCTCCATTAGCATGATATTTAATCCTAAAAACCCATCTGCAGCCTATAGATTTTTTACCTTCTGGTAGAGGGACTAAAATCCAGGTTTTATTTGCTTCCAAGGCATCAAGTTCCTTGTTCATAGCATCTACCCAATTTGGATCTAAAACTGCCTGAGCAAAAGTGGTAGGTTCTTTATGCTTGACTATCTTAGCCAAAAAAGCAGCATGAGTAGGTGTATAGGACTGAGTAGAATAAAAATGTTGTAAAGGATATTTCACAACTGAACTTATAGAAGAAGAATTTTGATCTTTTCCTGGAATATTATAATCTGACCACCATTGAGAATATGCTTACATAACAGAATATGCTTACATGTTTGTATAACAGAACAAAGTATATTATTGAAAAATGAAGTTAAAGGAAATGTTCAGCACAAATCAGTATTTATACAAACCAGGTCAACTCTGTTGACCATGACAGCAAAGCAAAAGAATAACAGAAATAACAAACTAAGTCAAAAACTAACTCCATACACAGTTGACCAAAGTCTTATTTATTTGTGCTACTATAGCTTGATTAATAGTAGCTTTGTGCTGTGATTTAAGAACAACTGCATTGTGCACTGAAGCTTCAACACAAGTCTTCTCTTCATTCTCATTAGTAGCAATAGGAGAGTTAAATATATATATTATACCCATATCATATCATATGGAGTCATACAACCCTAAAATAGGTTTTAGGAGAGATAGACAGTAGCCGCACATTAGAAATCGGATAAGCAGGAGGGAGAACTTGAGAGTGGCCATAGCCTCATAGGGTCACTTCATCATCTACGTAAGCTACTACTCTTTTTCCTAATTAATTTATGATACAATACTATGCATTATCTCCTGGTTCTTTACTTTTCGAATATTAAACCAAGATATTGCATTAGTATACATATATATGGTGTAAATGATTATTTTATCAATATACGTGTACCTGCAGTCTGGCACTACTAATGAGGTGATAGAAATTTAAGGTTTTAAGATTTGTGTTGCAAGAAGAAACCATCTTCTAGTATTTTTATAATCTATATAAATATATTATGCATTGTTTATTTGATTTATTAAATTAGTACCTCAATTATTTTGTTTTCTGGTCAGGTTTACGTTTAACATAATTGTCATTGCCGAAAGTGTTTTAGTAAAAATATTATTTTATAAATTTGGTTATGTTTGGTTAATTATTAATTTGGTTAATTATATTTTATAATTAAATAAAGTGAGTCATATAAGTTAGCATGTGTTATCATCTGCATCGGGAAAGAATTCATTATTATTATTATTATTATTATTATTATTATTATTATTATTATTATTATTATTATTATTATTATTATTATTATTATATTTTATATGTAGATCGCGGTCCGGAGGTTTAGAGGATCGTTACGAATTTGTTAGTATTTTAGTTGCTATATTCGAGGAACGGATTCTCTCTCCTTTTTATTCAGCACTACTCATCTTAGGATTAATTATATCAAATATGTTTTGTCCTCGAATCTATTCACTTGGTTTTGACTGTTCTGATTTTGGAAAAAAAAATGTTTCGGCTCGTTGATTTTGGAAAGTGATTTTTATATCTGTTTTGAAAATATTTAAATATCTGTTTATGCGACTTTCTAAAATTTTGCAAAGTATATATTTGTTGGAAATGTTCAAATATTTGTTTATTGTGATTTAAGGATTTTGCGAAATACTTTATTTGAACCCTTAGCGATATAGGGTATACCGAGTTAACCGGGGTGTACTACAGCCATGTCATTGCGACACCAGTGACATGACACTTCCGTGGCAGTGTGATTGGTCACGGCGTATCCTTCTGATAACTCAGGTGGCGAGCTTTTGCGCATTTTGATATTTGTTTCAGGATACGTGGGTGCACCAGATTTTGATTTGATTTGTGATTTGATTTGGCGGTGACGTTGTATATGCCGTACACGTTATCCGGTTTGTTGCACACATTAGGTACCCTATGATGTGTGTATCTGTATCTGTTCTGATCTCGGTATGAAGTATCCTAACCCCTCGTTGCTTCAGCCATGCTTATTTTGAAATAAATGTTTTATTATAAACTGCCAAATATAGATAACTATTTTTCTATTTTATAAACTGTATTCCAAATCCGTACTGGGCGATTGGCTCATGCCGTATTCTTTTTCTAGCAGGTGCTTAGGGGGATCCGGGATTGTCTGATAGAGAGCTACCCTTATTCCATTGATTAGGACTTATGGATTATTTAGACTTAATCATTTATTTAGAGATTATTTTAGTGTTCTGTTGCAGGTTATGGATTTTAAGTAATATCACCTCCCATTTTAGAAGGGGTATTACATCTAGCTTGACATGGCGTTAGATAGACTCTTTTTACTTGCATCAACTTTTTTATTTTTAAAGTTGGTTACATAATGATTGTGTTTTTATAACTTGTGAGTTGAGTACCTGCATTACTCGGTGAAATTCGTTATTTTTTGTTTTTTACAACTAAAAATAATAATCACACCTCTCATCTCTTGGTCTTGGTGTAGCGGTATCTCCCTCGCTCCTTTACGGAATGTCGAGGGTTCGAACCGTTTTAGGTGTGCACATAAAGTCACAGATGCTATTGAAAATGTAAATAATGGATGTTTTGAGCACCTATATCTGTTTGTTTCGCAAGTTAAGAATATAAATTGTTGATTTCCTCGACAATGATGTGCTGAAATTGACTCTGTGATATGCATTTTGCATTCTTACTAATATCCTACATGTAGAGCCGGCTCTCTTTCAAGGCCAAATAGGCGGCCGCTTAATTAGGGTATCCTTTCATGTAAGTCTCCTAACATTTACATTATAGACTAGCAAAGCAATTTGTGCTGTTGATGTGGTGAGAAACTTATATTGTTTACATATTGGGTAATACTTTAGTTTCTTGGTGGTTGAATATTCAAGTTTCAGGAGATATTCTTAGATTCTAGTTGATTTTCTGGGGATTGTCACATAACTTTTGTCTCTTAATCGGATATTCGGATAGATTCTCCATCAAATTCTTGACGGCATCTTCATTGACCTAAATTGTTTGTAATAACTAATTTTAACTATGCCTAATGCCTATATCAGTCTCTGGATTGCAAGAATTTAGAAATTTTACCTTAAAGTCTTTAACGTCATGGTTAATTTAGCCCAGCAGTCCATATTTGCATGTGTATCTGTTGTTTTAATTGTTACATTATGCTCTCTAACTCAGTAAACTTCTTTCCAAATTTTAGCAGATGCTATGGGTTACAGAAAAAATTGTCATGCCTCTAGCCCTGATACTTGCATGACCAGGCAGAGGCTCCCTGATACTCGACATAGTGTTTCAGAAGTCTCTCCAAAATTAAGATGAGAAACACTCCGATATTTCCAATAGGCTCTTCTCCGAAAGTAGGACGTTAGTATCTTAAGAGACGCACGCAAACACATATAGCATGCCGATAAACATTCACTTGTTTTCATATTTTAAATTATATCCTCCTTGTTCTCTATGATGTTGTAGAGTTTGACAGTAAAATGTATCTACACTTCTCATAAACCTTGACCTGATGATGAACTTGATAATTTTAAAGAAAAAGCAATAACATGGCAGGAGCAGACTTATGTTTCTGCTGTTTCTGATTCGCATTATGACATTAATCATGAACTTTATTCTGATAGGACTTGTTCCTTATTAGGGTGTGAGCAGCATTCTTCATTGATTTCATACTACAGAACCTTCAAATTTTAAAGGTGACTTGGCTACTCGCTGTCAACGTATTCTGAATGCTGTATAACAGGTACCACTCTTCGGGATTGTTCACTATTAAATTCTATAATGCACTCTAAGATTAAATTCGAAATGGTGGATCCAGACACGAACAAGATAGCTTTCTATCTTGTTGCGGTGGGTCTATAACATTGGAAAACTGTGTACTTCTTTTATGAACCGTTTGATAGGTTGCATGAACCGTTTGGTTTCGACATGTGATGAAGGCCACATATGCCTCAGTTTGAGACGACGCCCATTTCTCACAAGTCAGGGGTGAGGTGATTAGCTTTGAACACGAAGGATAAGGAAACATGTACCAAAATTGGAAGAACTGGAAAAATTGCTGCAGATAGTTGCAAATGCTAGAAATGGTGTATGGTGATGGTGCTGGCAATTGGAACCGAGCTAGTTTGTAATGGAACAGGTATCCCTCTTTGGGGTTATCGTTCACTATCAAGTCTTTTAATGCAATCTAAGATCAAAATGGTGGATCCAAACGCGAACAAGGTAGATAGCATCCTATATATCTTGCTGCAATGGGTCTAAAAATTGGAACACTATGTAATTACTGAAACAAGATAGATAGCAAACACTATGTACTTCTTTTATGAAGCGTTTGATAGGTTGCAGGAAGCCAGGGACGGTTTGATCTCGACATCTGATGTAGGCAACACATGCCTCGGCTTGGGACTGAGGCCCATTTCTGGCAAGTCACGGGTGACGTGATTAGCTTCGAACGGGAAGGATAAGGGAAAAAATGTACAAAAATTAAAACAACTGGCAAATTGCTGCAGACAGTTGCAAATGCTAGAAATAGTGTATGGTGATGGTGCTGGCAATTGGAACTCAGCTAGTTTGTTATTTTTGGACCAACATTATGAATATTCTGCCAGATCCAAAGACCTTTGTTTAGCCTGTGTCTTAGTTTGGACTTTGCTTTGGGCCTGTCCTACTTTCTTCTTGCATGGATTATTAAGAGCATCTTCAAAGAGCATCTTCAAACGGGCTGCCAAAAAGAGTACCAAAATATCATGTAACATGATGTGTCATAGATATTTTTGTTGGTTTTGCATCGGAGTAAAAGGTATACTAAGCAGGGGTGATGGTGTAGCTCAGTGTTACATAGGACGAGATTCGATGCGAAACGAGGTACGAAATCGGATACGTGGAAGGTTGCCTTCAATGTTTCCGGTGCGAGGGAACGCATGGGTACGAGGGAACGCATGGGTACGAAATCGGATACGTGGAAGGTTGCCTTCAATAATGGCTTTTTATTATTTTGTGTTTGTGAACTCTGACTTGCATCTTCCTCCCTGGGTCTAGTATCATCTTCCACGTTAATAAACTCTGCATTTGATGTTTGGCTTTGATTTTGATTTTGTTGTTGTGTTGATTGTGCTGTTTGTATTGTCTCTCTTTGCCTAGCTTCTTTTTTACCAAATGCCATATTAGAGTTTGATGTGGGTACAACTCAGTGTTATGTTGGTACTGGATTACTGGGTACTATATATAAACCAGCAAGTAGGTAGATGATTTAATTAGGGTGTCCATTCAACTACTAATCTGACGTTACATTATTAATATATTTTGAAAGCAGATTTTTAATCTAACCTCGATTAATTAGTAATCTTGATAAATTAATAATCGATTTCAATGATATTAATTCATAGAGATTTTACTGTATCTTCTAAAATTGGAAAAAAATTTGTCATATCATTAATTTTTTATATCGATTTTAAATTATTATTTTTAATCAAATTGATACAAACGTACAATATAATTTAAAAAAATAATGTGGGATAGTGAAAACGTTTGATAACAACTGGCCTACTCTTAAATTAGGCACAACAATCGAAATAAACAAAGAGTGGAAAAAAAATGTATGAATGCAGTACAAAAAATAAAAAAATATGAAAGCGTGCACAAGTTTTTATATTATTGTTGTACTCCTATCTAAATTAAGAAAACAAAAAGTCAATAATGTACTACTAGTACTAGCTAGTGGTCTATTCTTGAAAACAGCTGTGACAACCTATACATACAACTATACCCAATACACACAACTACCAAGCAGCTATACGCGTCTCTTCTTCTTCTTGTTTGCAAACCATCAATTCTGCTGCGAACACCACCATTAAAACTCCTCTACACAACCACAGAGACATCCTTTCTTTGATTTGAAACTAGAAGTCAAGAATCACGCGTGTTTTTATGGGTCGTCACTTTCAACGTTTCCAGTCGCGACTCCCGGCGTTTCGAGTCGCAATTGTTCCGGGATCGGGAACGAACGAACTGGGTCGCCATACGCTACCACGTTCCCCGTTCCTTGTATCTTTGGTGTAGTTCATGCGGTAAATGAGGATTATGCCTTGTCGAATCACCAAGGTTCGATTCTCCCCTACTGCATGTATCAGAACAGATACTAAAATAATAGAATTACTGCAAAGTGCCCAACTTTTGGCACCTTAGAGCAACTCCAAGAGTGTGCTAAAGCATTCTTTAAAAATAATATAAATAAATAGGATCCTAGTAATTTAAGACATTATAGGGTAGAAGAACTCCAACAATAATTCTTATTTTGGTTCCTTATTTTTATTATATTATTAAATTCAGTATTTATCCATATTTTTTTAAAGAATAGAGAGAAACAAAGTATGAAAAAAAGGGAAATGAATATTTAATTAATAAAATTGAGATAGGGAATGGTTATGCATTCCTTAAAGATAAGGAATGAAAAGAGAATCTTTAGTTTTTAGGGAGTTGCTAGGATACTCTTAGAATGTGTTTTTTGATCAAATCCTTATAATTTTAGATAAAGACCCTTTATAAGGTAGCTGTTGGAGATGTTCTTACTATTCATTTTAGCATCCTCTCAAATATAAAAAGTGTATACAAGAGATATACTTTCTATCTAATTTTAATCACAATTATTTAATTTAGTTTATAAAATAGTCAAATATTATTACAATTTTGAATGCCAATCATTGGAGTAAAATTTGGTAACAAAGGTGCCAAATTATTATTGAAGAGAAAGAATAATATATATTAGTATTTTTTATGAATTGATAATATTGGCATCTTTGGTTGGCATATCCGTTGGAGATGTTCTAATGTACCATTTCATATCGTTTTGATGTTTAAAATGTGATATGTGATAATTCTGGTCAAATTCCGAACTTTCTTTCAAAAATTGGGTTAAGTTTCAATTTCGAATCCGAAATAAGTCAAAGAAAACTTAGCTAATGCAACCAATTTAAATTATCCATACATCCATCACAAGTCCTCAAAAATCATAATTTATTAATACAATTAATAATAATACCTTATCATATAAACTAAACTAAAATTCCAAATCATCATAAGTCCTCAAAAAATCATAATTTATTAATACAATATGTTACATCCTCACTCTTTCTTGTACATTTATGACGTCATTTACATATATAGTTCTCAAAAATTAAAGATCATATAAATATAACTTATAAATGTCCGTATGTGCAATGTAGAGGAGTAGGGATTCTTGAGCATCATCTGGCCGACTTGCAACTTTTCCTGAAAAATTGAGCGATTTTTATGAGTCGCAACTCAGTGAACATAAACCATTTCTTTTTCTTTGTACTCACACATATAACATTTTATTTAACCAGCAGTAATTTAGTATCATCACGTAAATCAGATATTCCTGTAATAATTCCATGATAACATATACCTTTTCTTTGTATTTCATTTCCTCTTTAGGACTCAGTCCAATTCTTCATCACTCTTTAATCTAAATCTTGTAATGAATTATATATATACTCATACACAACCAGCACGTATGGGAAGAATTCATAATATCATCATATATTTTCACTTAACATATTTGTGCACCTTGTCAACACGTAGTCACACAAATAATTCCAAGTCATCATTCGATAAATCCAAGTAATAATTTACTATGAATGTATGCAACATATGCATGAGACTCTCTTTTCCTTCACCTTATTTCTTTACTTTGTTGTGACTGACCAACTTGACTTTAGTATCTACCGGGATTTCTTGGCCTCAAGGGCTCTTTTTCTATTCACGTTGATTTATAGTCCAGAGGACTTTTCTATTCACGTTACTTTATAGTCCAGAGGACTTTCCTATTCACGTTGATTTATAGTCCAGAGGACTTTCCTATTCACGTTGATGGCTAGCAAGGCCATTTATTCACATTGCTGATACTAAAGTATTGGCAGTCACAATGCCTTTATTTAGTGGGACTCTAATGAAACAATATGCACATCATATATCCCGTTTAATTCCTTCATTCCATGTACCTATTCACGTTGACATTTTCCTTTCATGTAATCCACATCGATCACATAATACCCCTTTTCATGTCAATGATACTGTCATCATGTATTCACATTGCTCATACATCAGAGTGATCATGTATTCACCTTTCTCATATATCATTCATATGCACATTTCAGATAACTCATTCACATAGCACTTATCACATTTAGCAGATAACAGATATCACGGAAGATCATACTTGAGAGAATTTATTCAAATAGCAATCACTACTTTCAGTTAAAGCACATAATAGCATGTAAAGCAAACATAGATTAATGTTCACTTATTTTTCCATTTACAAGGCTCGTTCATTCTACCCGTTTATTAATCTTAAGGGAATGTTTTTTTTCAAAGAAAATACTTGGAAATGTCCTTAACTCTTTCGAATAATTATCACAACTACATAACTAATCATATAAGTCCATGTAGTCACCAAATATTCATATAATTTTTCAAATCAATTTATTTACTTAAATATGGAGCATATAACATATATGAATATAATTTCCAATTTATATTCACAATTAAATCGATTCAAATTTATGCTTACCTTGGCCTCTGCACTTTTTCTTTAAGGATTCTTGGTGATATGCTATCCAAACTCCTTCCACGTCTTGGTTATTCTATAAACACATAAGAACCAATATTTATTATACTTATGTGTGCACTTGGTTAAATCTAGTTTCATATCTTTATACTAATTTTCTATCCGACATTTCACCTTCTCGAGTCTACTTTGGCTATTCGTAAAACTATCTTGTCAAAGGTTTTTAATCAAGTTCTTTACACCAACATGTAGTCATGATATTCCTTAACAATTTTCATGTTTTAGTCGACTCGAAATTCCTCTTTTAACTTAGCCAAAACGGATGGTCAAAGTAGTACTTCTAGAGTTGACGAGAATTACTATTTCGCGACTTGCACTCCAACACTTTTAATAAATCAATAGAAACATAATTAAATACGAAACCACTTCTAAAATCATCTTTGGTATTTTTAATATTTATCATAAAAGTTCCGATTCGAAAACACGGGTCTAGGTAGGTGAAATGTATTTTCGAAGTTGGGTCAATTGCGGATTCTTACTATTTGCAACACTTTTACTAAAACCTTCATAACTCGATAGCCGTTAACTCAAATGATGCACCGTTTTCGCGTGCACGATCTAGAGAATGTCTAGAAGGTAACTAACCCAAGACTTGGATTTCAACAGAAGACCTATTTTTTGGATTTTGCAAAACAGGGCAGGGGGTTTGCAATGAATAGTATCATCCCCTAAAAGGGCTTTTCCACTTACGCAACCTCGGTTGACGCATTTTTATAAAATCGGAAAATAATGTTTTTAACTCGAAACCTTCGCACAAAACTTGCTAACGGACCTTAGTATTAATTCTCAAAATTTCATATTATAAATCGACTGTTAAGGGTACCAATCATAGCCTCAAAGTAGGTACATTTCTGCAGTTCCATTCCTCGAACAACTTTCACTAAAATGGTCATATCTCCTAAACCGTAAACTTATACATGGCCAAACCGGAACCGGAACCGAAAAACCGGACCGGACCGGACCGGGTCAAAACCGGTCAAAACCGGCCCGAACCGGTCCTAAACCGTCGGTTTATTTATTTTAAAGGTTCAGGTTTAGGTTTGTGTGTATTGAAACCGGTGAACCGGTGGTTAACGTTAGTAATGACTGGCTATGTATTAATGTAGTATAGATTATAAAAATTATTGTAATAAATTTTATTGTTTGTTGTATTCTTGTAAAACATTTAAAATTTATTGTAATATATTTACTAATGTTTTAATAAAAAAAAGTACCAATGAATTTAACATTAAATTAATTTACGTGAAAGTACCACTTAATAAAAGTGAAACTATTATATCCTTGAACTTTTAAAACGGTTTGCATCTTACAAATTTAAAAAAATTACTTATCATTACAATACTTCTAAATTATAATTCATTCAATCCAAATTCAGAAAAACTTATCGTATTTCGAAAAAAAAACGTATCAAGTATAATGTATATATAAGGTTCAAACCGGAACCGGAATCGGGTCTTGAACCGGGTCAAAACCGGATCAAACCCTGAACCTGAACCGCCTGAACCGGAATCGGCGGTTTATATCCTGTTAAGGTTTAGGTTCCGGTTCAAGATTTTTACAAACCGGAACCGGCGGTTCACGAACCGGAACCGGCGGTTCACGAACCGTGGCCATGTATACGTAAACTCTTTTGACATGATTCTTACGGCCAAATAAACTAGACAACAATATCTACACAATATGGGCAGTGGTTACTATTTAATAAAAGTTATGGTCTCGGGTGGCTACTGTCAAAGTGGTTCACAAAAATTGGGCATTACGACGGCTCTAAATCAAACATTTCCAATTTTATTACTCCTCAAACAAGCCATACAACGCAAACCAATCATCCTTAACATCAATTAACATTCATCAAAGACCTTTAAGGCCAGTGGTAAGGTTCAAAACCACCATACAACATTTTACATATCATTACAAAGCCAAACAACCACTAAATCACTTAACATGAACCCATCTCAAAACTAACCACAAAACTCATAAAAATAAAAGGTAAGGTTAGGGTTTATACATTTCTTGATGCTCTAACAATACTAACAAGTGCTCACATTCACTTAACAAGCCTTAGGTGGTCCTTACAAAGCTTAATCCTTAAGAATAAAACAAAAAAACAAGTTAAGTTACTATTTATTACTATTCACCCTCATCTTTGGATGAGTTTTTGACATAGCTAGGAATAATATTTGAAGCTAAGATTTTAACCATACCTTCTACTCTTCAAGGGCTTTCTTTTGATCTATAGATCACTAAATTTGAAGCTTCCTAGCTAGGGTTTTGAACCCCATCTTCATGAAGAACAGAATCTGTCCATATTTTGTTAAATGGTGGGTAAGGTCTTTTCTTTCTTTTTCTCCTTGACTAGTGGTTGAAAAATTGATTTGTGTGATATTTAGTAACTTGGATCATATGTATAAAGAGGCTATGTCACCCTTTTTAATCAACTTGGAATTTGTGTGGTTAATAAGAAGTTGCATTGTTGGCTTGTTCTATGATGAACACATCACTCTTATTGACTTGTTCTTGGTTTCTTTGATTTCTTTTCCACCCATCCACTTGATATAATGCATTTGATGATCATGCATGGTATTTAATCTTGTCATGTGTTCAATCCATAATTCGTTCGCTTAATCTCTTAATCTCGTTATAAAGTTCTAGTGATTCCTATAACACTCGTTATACTAACTCAGGGGTTTTCGTTCTAAATCTTTAAATCACCTTTAATAAAATAATAAAATATAAAATTCTAAAATCCTCAATTTAAATATCTCACTTGTCTTGATCGCATTGATATGCTCTTAACTTCCCGGTCAAATATTCCACAGAAATAAAGTTTGGATTTTCTGAATTTTGATATATATATATATATATAGATTCCAAAAAAGTGGTCGAAAATGTCATCTGAACCCCAGAACTTGAAATCAGAAATTTGTAGCATCTCAGTTGCAAATGAGGTTGCAAGGCCCCGCCAGAGGCACTCATAATTGGTGAATTTGGGTTGCATGGCCCCGCAGGGGCACTCATAGTTGGTGAATTTGGGTTGCAAGGCCCCGCCAGGGGCACTCATAATTGGTGGATTTCTGATTTGCAACTTTCAGTATTCAGTTGCAACTTTTGCAACCTCAGTTGCAACTTTTTCAACCTCAGTTGCAACTGAGGTTGCAACAGTTGCAACTTTTTCAACCTCAGTTGCAACAGTTGCAACCTCAGTTGCAACAGTTGCAACTTTTGCAACCTCAGTTGCAACCTCAGTTGCAACAGTTGCAACTTTTGCAACCTCAGTTGCAACTTTTGCAACTGAAAACTGAAAGTTGCAAATCAGAAATCCACAAATTATGAGTGCCTCTGCGGGGCCATGCAACCCAAATTCACCAATTATGAGTGCCTCTGGCGGGGCCTTGCAACCTCATTTGCAACTGAGATGCTACAAATTTCTGATTTCAAGTTCTGGGGTTCAGATGACATTTTCGACCACTTTTTTGGGATCTAGATATATATATATATATTCAAAAATCTAATAGTTGACATGGGTAGTTTTAAACTTATCCCTTTCATTAATTAGAATAACCATACTGAAAAAATCGAATTTGAAATCAGATTTTAAATAACTTGAATAAAATCCATACCTTCAAAAATTTGATTTTTTTAAAAGTTCAAAAATATATTTATTCATAATTTGTTAATAAAATAAATTAATAAATGAATATAAGCCAACACTACAAAATCGGATTTGAATCAAACTTTAAATAGCTTGGATAAAATCCATATCTTCAAAAACTCGATTTTTTAAAGACTCAAAAATATATTTATTCACAATTTTTTAATAAAGAAATTAGTAAATTCACATAAACGAATGCTACATACATTTTTATTTAATTTAATTATCAAATATACGCTAGAAGAGTATTATTATTGGTTGGTGAATAAATTACCAATCAAAAAATTAAAATTATTTTAGAAGCAATCAGAATTTACTTCTAAACTTTGAATCAATTAATCATGTACAATTTTTTTATTATTATTTACCATACTTATTCTAATTTACTAAGCGCGATTAAATTAAATTTAAATATAATAATATCTTAACTTATTAACTTCGTATATGACATGGTTTTTAATTTTAAAATTTTTTTACTAATCGTAAATATTATTTTCTATAAATCCACATAACAATATATTACATATATGAAAGGCATATGACATAGCCTATTTGTAGTTCGAGGATCCTAATCAACTTAAACCAAATTATAATAAGTAAATAATATTTTAACTGTCACAGGAATCTCAGAAAGTTTTATCTGTCAGAAGAAAGAAGAAAGTCAATCTATAGTTTTGATGTTTTACACTGGAAGAAGATTCAGTTAGCTGATCAAGCCTCTGTATAGCATTTAAACAAATGGATTCATTTAGAGTAACAGAGATTTATGTGATGACAGCATCCGTATAGACATCGTGAAGAATTATCAAGAGAGTTAATAATTAATATGGACCACAACCTTAAAGTCAAGAATGAAGAACAATCATTGAAGATAGTCGCTTATGAACTAGACAGTACATCAAGCGTCATAAG
The DNA here is from genome assembly GCA_036435485.1 of Saposhnikovia divaricata. Taxonomy (NCBI): domain Eukaryota; kingdom Viridiplantae; phylum Streptophyta; class Magnoliopsida; order Apiales; family Apiaceae; genus Saposhnikovia; species Saposhnikovia divaricata. The sequence continues at coordinate 24,579,559 of JAZHRN010000131.1, forward strand.
AAAGTTCAGTGAAGGCTCCTCATTATTTACAGTGATTCAGAAGGAGTACTTGGTCATCAAGGTTTATTAATAATTCAGTTATTAATTAACTATATTATTTGTTGATTTATTTAATAAATTAATTCTACAAGAATTAATTTATTTAATAAATTAATTAAACAAGTTAATTAATCCTTGAGTTATTAACAAGAAATAGATTTTTGGTTTAATCTAGTAATAGTATGCTATACTATTACTGCCTAGTAATAATATGGTATACTATTACAGAGAAATTCAGAGATACTATTTCTAAGCTAAGGGATACTATTTCTGGGAGTTTAAGAGATACTATTACTGTCTAGTAATAGTATACTATACTATCACCGACAGCCAGTTATACTATTACCGAGCCATTCAAGCCATACTATCACCGAGTCTTTCCAGCTATACTATCACCGAGGGACATCTCTACTATCGCCGAGATTGTGTATACTATTACCAAGGTGCTATACTATTAGAAAGGAATGAGTCTATTATTCCTGAACAAGTTATAATATTTCCGGAGGATAAAAGGTATCAAAAAGAGACAGTAGCTGATTGATATAAATACAAGACACATACACAACTCACAGAAGACACAAGACAGAGACTTAAAGACATACACAGAAGCATTAAACTCTCTATCATCTTTACATCTCTGACCAAGCAATTAATTCACAGAAAAACAAGTTGAACTCCTTTGTAATATTTGATCCGATAGAACTTGTTTATTGATCACTCTCTTGATACTAGCGAATTAAGTTTCCTAGTTCTTATCTCGATTTTTATTAACTAAATTAGAAAAGTTCATGTCGAATTTTCTAATTAGTCTTTATTAACGTGATAATACTCTGTATTGAATTTGTAACAACCGTCAAGTTTAATATATCATTATATTTAACTTGAATTTTGTTTCAATTGATTCCGCACAAATTTGTCTAAACTAAATTTTATTTAACGGACAAATTTCGATAAAAATTTAAAGATTGTATTCAACCCCACTTCTACAATCTTAACGGACCTAACAATATATTTATACATCTTTTAGCTATGAATGGCTTTTGAACATCCTTTATTATAATAAAGGATACCCGAATCTACCATATATTAGTTAACCAATCACAAAATTGTTAATTATTTTAACATCAATCAAAATCTACTAAATTTTAGACCAATTAAACTTAATGTAACATGTTTCTCTATTGGATCTTGATTCTACGTTTCAGCCAAGATTAAGCTCAACTCAAGTTACACTCAATAGCAGTTGATTTTTATTTTTTCATATCAATTAACTAAACATAATAATTACTAATTTTTATTTTAACGATTAACAAAAAAAACAATTTATATAAAACAAAATTCTTACAAACTAAAAAATATAATTATTATATCAATTTAAACATTAAGGGAAATTTAAGCCGCTTATTCCCTATTCCCCATCAGACCTAGCCAACTTTGATAAACTAAATGTATGCATCAATTCTCCTCATGCCTAAATCATATCAATTTCGGTTAATGTACTACTTTATATCTTTTTATTATATGACATACTATACATGGATAGATATCTTTTTATTTCGATTACATATATGTATCATATGTTTCGTGTTTTAATTGTCCAATAAAATCAACAAAAAAATAGAAAACGATTTAGGTTATCATCATCCCCAGTCCAGATTATCCCGGAGTTAATCCCATTAGAATATTCAGTGGCGAACTCCAATAATTCTGCGACTTACTGAATTCTAGGCATCAATTCTTACCACATTACACTGATTTGTTTACGTTATTAGGCATGCCTATAGAAAAATGTTTTTTACAGTGTTGGGTTGTCGATGTTATTCAGTGATTACTTAACAATTTTATTCTAAATATGATAATTATTTAAATTAAAAATAATACACCTAATATATGAGTCTATAAATCTATAATAGATAGTTTGATATCTCAAACTCCCAATTCAAAAGCATAAGGTACAATCAAAATCATGAATTAAAAATTGTCAACAATATACAACTATTTAGCACATTATTCTAAATGTAATTTAAGTTGTGTAAAGTATTAAATAATTTGGAAAAAAAAACTAGCATCAACCAATTGAAACATTAGAATGAATTTTAAACCAATCATCCTTCACATTTTAATTACGATTTTTTTTAACTATGCAATAAATAATGGAAAAACAATTTGATCTTCTAATATATTTGAATTATTCAAAATATTATATATATATATATATATACTCTTATATAGTACTATACATTATTTGGTGTATTAATTATCAATCAAAAAATAAATTTTTTACAGAGTTAATGAAAATATTTTAGTGAATATTTCCATAATAAATTGGTCAATTTAGCACAATTTTTTTTATAAATTTCTATTTATTTATAGATAATTAATTCATCTATATAACGACATATGTTATCCACAAAAATAATCAAATCTGCAAAAAACATCAATAAAAGGGCATACAACAACTACAAAAATAATTAAAATTGAACAAATACATAGTAAAATAGATCACTAATTTCCTTTATCCAATCATAGAACAGGTCTTCAATTATGGTACATCCATCATCTATATCTCTAAATTATGCAGCATTTTAGGCGAGATAATTTAACAATTTATTATAAACATGAAAAATATGTATATCTAAGTTGTCGCAACGTATTCAAACAACCGACGAACACTGTGATTTTACACTATCCAAATCAATGAACTAATATAATAAACTCTAATATACTGGTATACAAAATCCACGAATATGATATTAGGCTCTCAACAAAGAGAGATATTTATTGAAAGCCAAAGTAAAATAAAGGAAAAGAAAATGAGGCTTATCATTCACAATGAGATAGTACAAAATCTAATATTTCGATAGATAAAATCCACCAACGGGCAACGAGGTACTAGGCTCTTAATAAAGAGATTTATTTATTGAAAAATAAAGAAAAATAAATTAAAAATTATAAAAAAATATAAAAAACCAAAAACCTAATATATTAGCTCCTAAACTTTAGTTTAGCATATTTTGGGAGAGGTGAACACACACTGAGAGAGAGAGAGCAGCAGCAACTACGGTCTTTGTTATAAAAATTATTAATATTGATAGATAAAAAGTTGATACACATAAATTATTTATTATTTTTAATAAAAGGGTGCCTTTTTGAATTTGGTATTCTGGAATTAAAGTAATCGTATCAATTCCTATATTTTAACCTAAGAGCATATATTGAATTTGCTTGGATGGTTGATTATAATTTGTTTTTTAATATCAACAAAGCATAAAATATGGGTAAGAAAACTCAATAACTTGGTAGAAAGATTTTACACAAAGAGAGATATTTGTTAACAAAAAACAATATTAAGAAAAAATAAAAAAGAGAGTTTCATTTTGTTTTGTAGACTTTACATCGTGCATAATACCCTTAGTTTAGTTTTGTAACATCTCAATGTTGTTCAAAAACACATAATTATATATTTACATAACGTGGATACAAAGTGATATTTCATGTAATTGTCATACTTATTCTATTCGCATATTTCATTTCATTTCGTATACACGAAAAAATTCATGTAGTTTAGTGTCATTTTGTGTTATAATTTCGGTACACGATTCAATATCATGTCATTTTCGTTCAAGTTACACGACATGAATGTACAAAATGATTTGTTAGGTCTACATAAGCTATTTTTGTGTTCTAATTACGGGTTCATGATTCAATATCATGTCATTTTCGTTCATGACCCTAAAGTACACAACATGAATGTGCAAAATGATTTTTCAGGTCTACATAATACATCTCTTCTTATATATGTCGGAAAAATATACTCACTCTATTTAACCTAATATCTAAATTACAAGAGCACATATAACAATGTGATTATGTGTTTATATATTACAAACTTGATTTCAATTTTATGGATAGTAGCTTATTTTCACAAGTTAGTCAAATAGAAAAACGATAGGTGATACTCAATTTCATATGTCTTATTTTAAGAGTAAATTAAACTAAAATTTATTATACCATGTTTTACTAGAAAAGAATAAAAAATCCAACATACAAACTTCCAAACTGAAAATGCACATTTTAAGTTGTCTTTACAAAAAAGCTAAGGTCAATCACCATAAATTCTAATAATCATATGTTACTCCAAGAGCATGATATATTGAATTTGTTTGATTAGTTGATAATATTTATTTTTCAATAGTAAATCAATTCATTAATAAAAGGACATATAATTTGTAAAAAAGATATTGAACGATCACATAACAAACTAGATTAGATGAAAGTTTCTATTGTTATAACTACGTTCGTTTCATGTATCATGCACAGTAGATATCCTTTCTCATATCGCTGCAATCTTTTTTTGATAGATAGTCTAATGATTTATTGGAGTCGTGAGGATTGAGTGTCTATACATTTTTAATATGTAATTGAAAAAATTAACCATGACAATACAAATATTTTCAATGTATTAATATAATAAATATTTTAAGGATCCGATATTGAATAAATATACCAAATTCTCAGAATATGGGTGAAAAATTTGTTAACATGGTACTTAGAAATATTCTCTAACAAGGAGAGAAATAAAATGAAAGCTAAATTTTAAAAAAAAACAATAAAGAGGGTTTTAAACTTTTCAACGAGGGTTGTATTTGTTTTGATGATTGGTTCATAATATTAATATTAATTCAATTTGTTAGTCACAGAGACATACCTGTACTCATATAATAACAAGCCTAAGTATGTGTAATGCTGTACATTACCTACATGACCTCTTAACTGAGGGAACTTCTAGTTGTAGAGTTTCTACTTGTTGTAGTACTTGTAATAGGCATCAAATTCTACCTGTGTAATTGTAATTAAAGTCAGAGAATAATGCTTGAAAGAAGTTCCAAGGATTATGCCTCAAGCTTGAAGATCAAGACTGTCAGAATAAACACAGTAGGAATTTGGAGAATGAATATTTGCCTAAGTACCAATTCGAGAAGTATGTTTGTTATATTCGAGAAGTCTAGCATTCGAGAAGTCAGGGATTCGATATCTCAAAAGACAATGTTCGATATCTCTGGAGGTCAACTAGTCAAAGCCTCATTCGAGTCAGAGATTCGACATGTCTAATACTCTATTCGAGAACTCAAGGAGTCAACAAGTCAAAGCATCATTCGAGTTTTCTAAGAGTCAACAAGTCAATGCTCTATTCGATATCTCAAGGACTAAAGAAGCTATTCGATATCTCAGGGATTCGATAAGTAAAATGCTCTATTCGATATCTCAAGGATTCCTGAAGAAAAGACTTATTCGAGAAGTGATTCGATATGTTAGTTCAACAGTATTCGAGAACTCAGAGTTATCGATTAAGCCAATTCTAGTTCTCTAATCATCAACAGAGTTACTTCTCGAATACAATCTTGGAGACAAAATACTGAAGAATTGTACAAGTCAGAGACCTGCAACAAGCCAAGACGTTTTATGGACCACATACTGTAAAGCACGTTGGAAAGCCTACAAAGAAGCTTGGAGAGATAGTACAAGAGACAAAGAGCTAAAGAAGTGGATCTGAACAGAGTTCTAAGAAGTCAAATCTGTAGTCGTTTGGATGTTTACTCAAATAGGATAGACACATTAAAAAGCAGATTTGTTTGCTTCCTTATTTGTTGTAAGCAAGTTGTTCACGTATTATAAGTGAACAACCCTACTTCTTTAGCAAGTATCAAATAGAGTGATCTAGAGTTTTTACAAGTAATATCTCTTTGAGAAAGAAGCTGAGAATACTAACATTTGTATTCAAAGATTGTAGCAGATCTTTATCTAATACAATATTAGATTAAAGTGATATCGTGTTCTTGTGTTTATATTCCGCACTTACATAATCTGTTAAACACAAACACACACTCTGTTACACAACCAGATTCAAACCAAGTTAAAACAACCTCACCTAAAACACTTATCGTAAGAAAAGTTTGAGAATCCATTCACCCCCCTCTGTATTCTCGTGTGTGTGTTCAATACTCAATAAGTGGTATCAGAGCAGGCTGTTTATTTAAAAATAGAAAACGATCATGAATACACCAAAGACTACAGGAACAGTGAAGGTCCCTAAGTTCGACAAAGAGAATTACAACCTTTGGAAGATTAAAATGTTGCTTTTCATCAAAGCTGCTAACCCTCTATATCCTGTGATACTCAAGAATGGTCCCTTTGTTCCACAACAAGAAATTCCTGAAAAGACTGTTGGAACTATAACCATTCCAAGATCTTATGTGGCTAAAGAACCATCTAAATGGACTGAGACAGAAAATGAGATGGTTGTTCTTGACAGTCATCTCATGTTGTTAATCATAGATTCTATGGAGATGTCAATGTTTGCCAACATAGCCTCCTGCAAAACAACAAAAGAGATGTGGGATCATATTGAGGTATTATGTGAAGGAACAGAGGAAGTTAGAGAAAACAAGAAATAGATACTGGTCACACAGTATGAAGCTTTCATGGCTCAGTCCAAAGAAAGTATTACTGATATGTTTGAAAGGTTTCACAAGCTAGTGACTGAGCTACATATGAATGGTAAGGTTTACAGCACCAAGGAGTTGAACATGAAGTTTCTATTGTCTTCACCAAACCACCTAGAGCAAAGGGTCATCTCTCTAAGAGAAAGAGATTTGAACAAAATCACATATGATGTGCTCTCTGGGGTTTTAAGGACTCATGAGCTTGAGTTGCTTCAGAAAAGGGATATCCAAGCCAACCAAGGCAGAATGGTAAACACATCATGTGCCTTGATTATTAGCAAATCTGTTCAAGACCTAGAAGCATCTACAAGTCAGCTGAAGATAGAAGAGATAGTTGATGATGAAGAAAATGAAGGTGAAGTGACTGAACCTGTTGAGGAGAAGGAAGAAGAAGAGCTCTATACTCTTGAAGAGCTAGATGGCATGGAAAACACTTCATATGCTTTCATGGCCAGAAAGTTTCCAAACATCAGATTCAAGAGGAACCAACCCTTCAAACCTAGACCCCAAAACCATTCATTCAACAAGAGCAAGGCACCTGTGAAAGCAAACAAGAATAAATTCAAAACCAGCCATGTGGATAGGTCATCTGTAAGGTGTTATAGATGCAATGACCTAGGGCATTTTGCCAGTGAATGCAAGAAGCATAAAAAGAAGGATAAGGAGTTTCTAGAGCTTGAAGCTAAGTATGAGGCCCTTCTGAAAAAGCAAACACAAGGCAAGGCCTACATAGCTGAAGGGAAGTGTTGGGATGATTCTGATAGTGATGGAGAGGAGCAAGAATTCTGCAACTATGCCTTGATGGCTGATTCCAAGGATGAACAATCTCTATCTGACTCTCAGGTACGATCTCTCACTACCATAGATACGTCTGTCTCTGAGTACAAATGCATGGCTGAACAACTATCTATTGAAATGTTTAATATTCATATTAGTATGACTGCTGCTAATGAAGAGATTGCTAAACTGTCTGCTAAGAATGAATTGTTAAACAAGAAGAATGATGAACTTGAGCTAACTGCTATGCAAGTAGATAACCTTAAGAAAGAAGTTGAATATTTGCAGAATAAGGTTCTATATGCTAGTCAGGTTGAGAAGGATCTTAGGGATGAACTAGCTGAGGAAAGGCTATGTAGGCTGCCATTAGACTTGACTATGGCACTCTTAAACAGAGGAAAGGCTATGCTGTCATTGAAGATGACATAGTTGTTCAGGATGAAGTGCCTCACATTTTGAAAAAGACTGAGTCTCTAATTTTTAAAGAACCAACATTTGAAATTGATGAGGATGCCTTACTTATTAAGCAAATGTTGAATGATGAGGATAAGGCACAGTCTAGTGAAAAACCAGCATCCTCTAAGAGTGAGAGTGTCAAAGCAAAAGCCAAGAAGCCAGTAGGAGGTAGACCTAGACCTGAGAAGTTTGTGAAGTTTGTTTCAGCTGGGAAAAATGAATCTGAGAAGAAAGTGGCTAATAAGAAACAAAACAGAAATGGCAAGCTAGGGATAAACAAGAATAATAATTATGCTTATGTGCCAAATGCCCCTAGGAAAGTTTGTCAAAACTGTTTTAGCACTAATCACTTAACTCATGCATGCAAGAAACCAACTGGTAGTGTAGCTAAGCCTTTCGATGATTGTTCTGTGCCTTTAAGACATAGAGATTCACCTTTCTGTGATAAACTTGACTGTATGCCATGCAACATGAATGTTATGACTAGCTGTTTTAATTTGAGAAGTCAATTCATGAATGGTTGCATCAGTCACAACATTCACACACATTACACAAGGCCAGAGTCTTCAAGTCCTCCTCGAGTTAGGAAGGTACCTCTGTCACCTAAGTCTAAGAATTTAGATTCTAAGACTTCTAACAGTGACAAGAAGACCAGTCCTAAGAAAGTTGATGAGCATACTATTTTTGATAAATCTGTTTCTAAGCCAAGTGGACCCAAACTTGTTTAGGTACCAAAGAAGAAGTAATACCTTTGTGTTTGCAGGGCAAAGAAAGTGAAAAGAAGGTCATGTGGATTTTGGACAGTGGATGCTCAAATCACATGACTGGTGATATGGCCCTGTTATCACAATATGAGGAGAAGGCTGGACCAATGGTTGCTTTTGGAGATGACAACATGGGTAACACATTGGGATATGGCAAGTTAAAAGTTGGTAATGTCATCATTGAAGATGTAGCACTAATCAAGGGTCTCAAGCATAATCTGCTAAGTGTTGGTCAGTTTACTGATAGAGGATTCAAGGTAAATTTTGACAAAGATGAATGTTTGATCACCCACAAGAAGACTGGTGATTTTGCTCTATCTGGAGTAAGAAAAGGAAGCCTGTTTGTAGCCAATATGAACTCTGCAAATAAGGACAAAGTTTGTTGCTTCTACTCAAAAGCATCAAATGAAGATTGTTGGCTATGGTACAAGAAGTTATCACACCTGAACTTCAAGGCCATTAATTCTCTAGTCAAAAGAGAGTTAGTGAGAGGCTTGCCCACACTTGAATTCTGTCAAGGAGTGTGTGAGGCTTGCCAAAAAGGAAAGATGAAAAGGTCAAGCCACAAGTCAAAGACAGTGACATCAATCACCAAGCCCCTACAATTAATTCATATGGATTTGTTTGGGCCTGTCAATATTATGTCACTCTCAAGAAAGAAGTATGCCCTAGTGATGGTTGATGACTACACAAGGTATACATGGGTGGAATTTCTAGCATCAAAGGATGAGGCTCCTTAAGTAATCATTGAGCACATAAAGAAAGTTGATAAGGAAGCAAAAGCCAACAATGCAAGTGTGATTGCATTGAGAAGTGATAATGGAACGGAGTTCAGAAATGCCTTACTTTAAGCATTTTGCAAAGAGAATGGCATTTCTCAACAATTCTCAGCTCCAAGGACTCCACAACAAAATGGAGTAGTTGAGAGAAAGAACAGAACTCTAATTGAGGCTGGTAGGACAATGTTGCTTGATGCAAAGATGCCTACATATTTTTGGGCTGAGGCTGTGAGCACTACATGCTACATCCAGAACAGAACCCTCATCAACAAAAACACTGGAAAGACACCTTACAATTTGATGACTGGAAAGAAGCCTACTCTAAAGTATGTTCATACTTTTGGAAGCAAATGCTTTTTGTTGAAAGACAATTCAGAATATGTTGGGAAGTTTGATGCAAAGGCATTTGAAGGAATTTTTATTGGCTATTGTATGGAGAGAATTGCATACAAGGTTTATGTCATCAGTCAAAAGAAAGTTATGGAAAGCACAGATGTGACATTTGATGACAGCAAACTACCTGGATTAGAAGAAGCCAATGATGAAGATAGAGATCCATTAAAGTTTGATAATCTAGATGATTCTGATGAAGAGATTGACATTGAAGTTGAAACTTTAGTTCAACAAACTCAAGTGAATGATGAAGCAAGAGAAGAACCTGATCCAACCAACAGTGGAGATACCAGCATCCAAGACACACATGTGAATAGTAGCAACTTCACAGGGGGAGGAAATGAAAATGATCATGTCTTGAATGATGAAGCAACATCAAGGTTAAGAAATCAAACTGAGCACTCAAGGAAATGGGATAGGTCACACACTACAGAGAAAATTATTGGAGATCCAAATTCAAGAGTGAGAACTAGGAGAGCAACTCAAAATGAGTGTCTATATGGTTGCTTTCTATCTTAGATTGAGCCTAAGAAACTTGATGATGCACTGTTGGATCCAGATTGGATTATCGTTATGCAAGAGGAGCTGAATCAATTGAAAGAAACAAAGTATGAGAACTTGTGCCTGCACCAAAGAACAGAACCATTGTTGGAACAAAATGGGTTTTGAAGAATAAGATGGATGAAGATGGTGTAATAGTAAGAAATAAAGCAAGGTTGGTTGCAAAAGGATACTCTCAACAAGAAGGCATTGACTATGATGAGACATTTGCTCCTGTTGCTAGATTGGAAGCCATCAGAATCTTCTTGGCATTTGCTGCTCATTCAAATTTTAAAGTCTATCAAATGGATGTCAAGAGTGCATTTCTGGATGGGGAGTTGGAAGAAGTAGTTTATGTGCAACAACCACCTGGCTTTGAGGATCCACATTTCCCAGAATTTGTCTACAGATTGCTTAAGGCATTGTATGGACTTAAGCAGGCTCCAAGGGCATGGTATGACACTTTATCACAGTTTCTTCTTGAAAATCAATTCACTAGAGGCACATTGGACAAGACACTATTTTACAAGAAGCATGGTAATGATATTATCCTAGTTCAGATCTATGTGGATGATATCATATTTGGCTCTACAAATGAGAAGCTGTGTGAGAAATTCTCTAAGCTCATGCAAAGCAGATATGAGATGAGTATGATGGGAGAGTTAACATTCTTTCTTGGATTGCAAGTTAGTCAGAGAAAGGATGGTATCTTCATCAGTCAAACCATGGCCACTACCACCAAATTTGATGAAGATGTTAAAGGCAAGAAAGTAGATATCTCAGTCTACAGAGGCATGGTTGGTTCTCTACTCTATCTCACTGCAAGTAGGCCAGACATCATGTTTGCTACATGTCTGTGTGCAAGGTTTCAATCAAATCCAAAAGAGTCACATTTAATTGCTATAAAAAGGATCTTTAGATATCTGAAGGGCACTCCAAACTTGGGTTTATGGTATCCTAAGGACACAGGGTTCAATCTGGTTGGTTACTCTGATGCTGATTATGCTGGATGCAGAGTGGATATGAAAAGCACCTCAGGTAGCTGCCAGTTTCTTGGACAAAGGTTAGTCTCTTGGTACAGCAAGAAACAACAATCTGTGTCAACTTCTACAGCTGAGGCTGAATACATAGATGCTAGAAGTTGCTGTGCTCAAGTGCTTTGGATTAGAAATCAACTTAGAGATTATGGACTTGTGTTGGAAAGAATTCCAATCATGTATGACAACACAAGTGCAATCTCTATAGTTCCAATCCTGTAAATCATTCTGGGACTGTAAGAACCCAGATTATAGGTAGAATTAAAACTTTTATTTAATTAATGATGTAAGAATTAATAGTGGTTACGGCTACAATGTAATAGTTGATATTTTGAAAGAATGAATGAAATTCGACTTTACTATTTCTATGTCTTGAAGAATGCTAAAGGGTGACAACATAGGTAAGAATAATCTATCTCCTAAGGGAATACGATATGGCAATTCCAAGCAGGAGAATATTCTCATGTCATCCAGATCGATAACGATTAATCCAATGGTTCCGTAAAAAGGTTAAGGAACGATCGAAAGAGAATACGGACAATTGTACAACCCTAAGAGAATAAGTAAAGAATGAAGAATGAATAGTGTTTTGGTGGAAGTATAGAATAATATGAGATGACACTATATAGAAGTATTCGGAACGGATTTCCGAGTTTGTATTAGTGATCCAGGGGGAAAATAAGTGTATGTAAAAGCTGTCGGATTATGAAAAACCGTACTTCTATTTTCTCCGAGAGTTCCCTGGACACTGATAGCCTTAAGTATTTAACGAATGGATTTAAGGAATATAAATTGGAAAGTTAGAAAGAAAGATGGAGAATGATAGTATTAATATTAGAAAGATTCCCGGTAAACCTTAATTAGAAATCCGTGAAATATTCCTACGAACGATCAATCGAAAGGGGCAATAACCGGACACAGAATCAAGCAGAGAAAGCAAGATACATGCATGTGCAAGTGGATGGAGTAATAGAAACCAAAGTATGTCACATGTAAGTCAACTACAAGCTAAGTGGTGTAAATGCATTTTTGTAAAAAGGATGTGCATAATAAGTAGCCTACACTTGTCACAAGATAAAACATCAAGATTAGGCTAGTGGATTGTGATGTAATCACTTTAAACTAGATATTATCTTAAGGCATCATCCAATAAATCATTTTAACCAAGCAAAGAAAGCAACCAAAGCAAAACTCTCCATTTGCCTTCCTTGAAAGCAACTCTCGGCCAAGAAGCTAGAAAAGGGGGTTCCCACCATTGTTTGATCTTCAAATTTTTAGGGTAAGTACTACATATCATAGCTTAGATCTCCTAAAAATCTTGGCCTTAAATTCATCTTGTACCATTTTCAAATAAATCATCAAATGTGATGATGAATAGTGTTTTCATATACTAATCCTTGTTTTTCTTGATTTCATGGTTGATCTTAGCTAACATAAAGCAATACAAGGACCATAACAAGCTTAGTAAGGCTAGTACATACCCTCAAGAAGGTAACCACTTGAAACCCTAGCTCTTGTTTTGAGATTAAGAATATTCTTGGATGATTTAGCTTAGTTATGATTATGTTCATGATTATAAGCATGCTTAGTTAATGATTTAGGGATTTATGAAGCATGATGATTTTGATGCTAAGATCAGTAGCTTCTGGACATGTTGAGATGATTATTATGTGTATAAGTTGTTTAGATGCCCGGTGTGGCTTGGGTTGTTGATTGTGATTTTTGGAACGTTCGTATTGTAGCCGTTATAATACCGAAATTTCATTAATCATTGAAAACTGTGCATCACAGTAGGTCTAATGGCCGAAACTGGACAAGTATCTAAGATGCCCTTGTAGATCTTGAATCGTAGATCATTTTGGAAAAAAAATCGAATCAAACCGACTTACGGTTTAGGATTTATGACCGATTTACTAAAAGTAGTTCGAATCCGTAAACGAAAGTTCGTAACTGAAATTGAACCCTCGTAAAATACGTAAGTCAGTGGAGAATCTTGGTAATTAAATACTATAGGTAAAAAGGAAGGTGTGAGAGAAAACCTCATGTGAATCGGATCATTTTTTGATTTTATAAAAATGTTCGAATCTAGGTTAAACGCGAACGAACCCCTTAAAAGTATAACTTTGGTTATAACTTAGAAAACGAGCGATAAAACTTGAGATATAATCTTGGTTCGTAATCGATCGAATTTAGAACTTATACGACTTAAGTATACACTAAGTGTGAGTACGATGACATGTCTAAATGACGAACAAATGTCGAATCGTATCGGTAATAAAAAGAGTTACACTAAAAAGGGGTATAACGAGATAATTCGAAAACATGTTTCGACTTAAGTTAATACTTAACCTTTTTAAAAAGTGTTAAGCGATTAACCTCGAATCTCTTGACTATTTATAGATCGCCGAGATGACCCGGGATACCCTACCACTACCCCTACTCGTGCTCAATTACCAGGCAAGTTTCAGCTTTCCCTTTTTAGCCTGTTGTTGTGATAATATATGCTTTCTGTTATACATATGCCATAGCATGCATGCCTACTTTCAAGTCATATTGATATGCTTGTTCCTTGATTGTTCTTTGGCTTATAAGTAGATAGATAATATATCGATTATAAGCCGGATGTCGTTAAGACCCTTAGAGAAGGGCATATGAATCCTATTTGTTGAATATAGACCGGGAGTCAGTACTTCTTGATATATCGTAATTATTTTCGAGGGAAATATTTAAGTAAATAATTTCCATTATTTGCTTGACGAATGTTATTTGAATATTCGTCCGAGATTATTTAATTAACGATCATTACTTCAAATATTTATTTGAACGTTATCTATTCAATGGATATTATTTTTCAATATTCATTCAAAGATGAACTATTTATCGAATAGGAGGAGTCCCAGTAGACAGAGACTACCGCTCCAGCTGAGCCATCCACCCCACCTCATGTCCCGATAGGAGGAGTCCCAGTATGTGTTCACAACTTGATTGTGAACGGGCTTTATAGAGAGTTGTCAGTGGCGGATGCCAGGTTGGCAGAGTCTAGGAGGGAGCTAGCAGCAGAGAGAGCTGCCCGGATGAGGTTGCAGGGCCGGAGGACTATCAGTGACAGGGTTGGGTATAGGGTTGTGACCCGCATCGAGCTGAGGGCTCGAGTGAGGGTGCGACAGTTGCCTACTGATGGGCATGGTATGGTAGACAGAGCAGATGCCGAAGAGATTTTCCGCATCGCCATGGGGAGGGTTCGGATGATGTTTCATCGTGGCGGCTGATTTCAGATGTAGTGATGCAGTAGTCTAGTTGTCTAGTCATGTACGGACGTAGTAGTGCCGGCTTTTGTAGGGATGGTTTTCTTGTACTTATTTTCCCTTTTTGCAGACTAGACAGATAGACAGCGTATTTCAATTTTGACTTGTTGTTGTTGTTGTTAGGATGGCTGTACTTTAAACTATCGTTGTAACTCGGATGTTGTACCTTTTCGGTACCAGGTATATATTTGTTTCCCTTTCAGTTATTTCAATTTTGTTGGGATGTGATCACGAGTTTATTAGCATATGTACTATTTTTCGATTAAGTTGCCATGAGATATAAAACTGTGGGATCTTAAATCCAATCATGTAAAGAATTATGCAAGGAAAAATCCTTTAAAACATGTAAGTGAACCTAATGTAAAATTTTCCAAATTTTCAGTAAAATGCCTCCAAGACGAATGGGCACTAGGGCTAACCCCCGTGAATCTACTGACCAAGAGAGTCACAACCAACATGAGGAAAACCATGAAAGTAGTGAAGAACAAGATCAGGACTATAATGAGCAAGAAGATTCCCAGTATGGAGCAGAGGACGAACCCATGTACTCTGAAGACTTTGAGGGGGAAATTGAGGGTGGAGAAACTGAAGTGGAGCAGGAAGGAGAGAACCAGGGCGGAGACCCCATGGGCCAGTTTATTGATTTACTTAGGCAGAATTTGAACCAATACCCTCAACCACCACCAGGAAACAACACTTCAGTGGCAAATTCCTTTAAGGCCTTTAAGTCCCTTAAGCCCCCAGAGTTCCACGGATCGGCTGATCCCGTTGAGGCGAGGGCCTGGATCAAGAAAATGGAAAAATCTTTCGAGATTCTGAGTATTAATGAAGCTCAGAAGACTGTTTTCGCTACTTACCTACTGAAGGGGGAGGCCAATTATTGGTGGGAAGCCAAAAAGAACATGGAGACTGATGCTGTCGTAGCCTGGGAAAGGTTCAAACAATTATTCCTGGAGAAGTACTTCCCGAGGTTCATGAAAACTCAGATGGAAGTTAAGTTTTGGGAACTAAAATAGTACAATATGTCAGTGGCTGACTATGAGGCCAAATTTACTGAACTGTCGAGATTTGTGCCAGAATTTGTGGATACCTAAGAAAAGAATGCTAACAGGTTTCAACAAGGGCTGAAACAGTGGATCCAGAATAGAGTGGCGGTTTTAGAGATTACGGATTATGCCACCTTGGTGCAAAAGGCCACCATTGTGGAAGCTGGAAGCGATCAGATGCAGAGAGAGAAAGAGAAGGGGGGATTAAAGAGAAAACATGTCATTATGGGCGGAGGGTCCGCAGGAGGAAAGCCCCCGAACAAGTTTAATCGAGGAGCAGTCTCTCTACCTAACCGGGGTATGGGATTCAAACCACCTGTGAGCATGAGTGTGAGCCAGGGCGGCCAGCATACAGGAGTGTCCCGTTCCCATCAGTCTAGACCTTCCTTGCCAACATGTGCAACGTGTGGGAAAAGACATTCCGGAGTGTGCAACTAGAAGCAACCAACCTGTTATAACTGTGGACGAGTGGGCCACTACTCCAACACCTGCACTGCGGTTGTCCCTAGTACCAAAAAAAGCACCACTTGTTTCCAGTGCGGACAGCTAGGGCACATGAGGAAGGACTGCCCAAAGAACAAACCAGAAGCATCAGGGGCAAGCAGGGCTGCCTCAAATAGGCCACCAACTGCTAGGACTTTTAATATGTCAGTACAAGATGCCGTGAGGGACACGGATGTGATAGCAGGTACATTTTCTCTCAATTCAGTCAGTGCAAATGTTTTATTTGATTCAGGAGCAACTAAGTCTTTTATATCTAGAGATTTTGCGCATAAATTGAAACTTAAAACCCAGCAACTAATAGATTCCTTACAAGTAGAAATAGCTAATCAGGAAATCGTACCGGTTAATCAAATTCACCCCAATTGTAAACTAGAAATAGGAGGACGATCCTTCTATGTCGATTTAATTCCTTTTAAGCTAGGGGAATTCGAGGTCATTTTGGGTATGGATTGGTTGTCTCGCAATAATGCGCAGATAGATTGTAAAGGGAAAAAGGTTAAGTTGAAAAACCCAGGGAAGAAAGAAATAGTGTTAAAGGGGATGCGACAGACCCAGAAAATTCTGACCATGGCGCAAACCAAGAGATTGTTACGAAAAGGGAATGCGGCTTATTTAGCTTACGTTATAGACACTCAGAAGGAAGCGCCAAGATTGCAAGACATTCCGGTAGTTAATGAGTTCGAGGACGTGTTCCCACAAGATCTTCCCGGACTACCACCTGATAGGGTAATTGAGTTTGCAATCGAGTTAGCCCCGGGGACGGCGCCGGTTTCGAAGGCCCCGTACCGATTAGCCCCAGTAGAAATGAAGGAGCTAGATAAACAGTTACAGGAATTGTTGGATAAGGGCATGATAAGGCCCAGTGTGTCGCCTTGGGGCGCACCAGTGTTGTTTGTTAAGAAAAAGGATGGGAGTATGAGGTTATGCATCGACTACAGAGAGTTGAACAAGCTAACCATAAAGAATAAGTATCCATTGCCCAGGATAGACGATTTGTTTGACCAGCTAAGAGGCAGTGAATACTTCTGTAAGATTGACCTGAGAACGGGATATCACCAACTGAAGATCAAACCTGAAGATATCCCGAAGACTGCATTCCGTACCAGATATGGACATTATGAGTTCTGTGTAATGTCATTTGGATTGACCAACGCCCCAGCAGCCTTCATTGTAAGAACCCCAAATTTTGGATATAATTAAAACTTTTTATTATGTATTGAGATAATGGTGAATAGTGATTACGACTACGATGTAACGATTGAGATAATAAATGAAAGGAATAGATTTGGATTCAAATGTTTTTATGCCATGAAGAATGCTATTGGTTGACACTTTAGATAAGAATTATCTATCTCCTAGGGAATTGAGGTTTGATAATTCTAAAGGAGAAGATTATTTTTATGTCATCCAAATCGATATCTGTTATTGGTCCAGTGGTTCCGTAAAAAGGTTAAGGAATGATCGAAAGAGATCAGGGACAATTGTACAACCCTAAGAAGATAAGTAGAGAAAAATGGATGAATAGTGATTTTGGTGGATTTAGGAATATTATTAGACGACGCTATATAGAAGTACCCAGAACGAAATTCTAAGTTCGTATTAGTGATCAAGGGGAAAAAGAGTGTATGTAAAAGCTGTCGGATTTTGAAAAATAGCACTTTTATTTTCCCCGAGATTTCCCTGGACACTGAAAGACTTAAGGAATTATTGAAGGGAGTTAAGGAAAATGGATTCGAGAATTATTAAGAATGATGGAGAATGGTAGTATAAATATTAAGACAGTTTCCGGTAAAACCCTAACTAAAAACGAATGAGTTATTCCTCCGAACGATCAATGAATTAAGCAATAACCGGACAAAGAAACAAGCAGGGGATCAAGATATATGCATGTGCAAGTGGATAGGATCAAGTAACCAAGCTAGTACAATGCTAACTAGCAAGATTGTAAACAAACCAAGTGATACAAGATTATATCACTTAACACACCACTTGGCCACTTGGTTCTTGCATCATCCATGACCTACTAACTTTAATAAATCTACTTTATGACCAAGATATTATTCAAGCATATCAATAATACACTTTAGACAAGGATGAGAGCAAAAAGCAAGCAAACCAACGCCTTCCTCTCTTGAAAGCTCCATTCGGCTTTTTCATAAAATGGAGAATCAAAATCCAACTTTCATCCATGGTTAAATCTCAAGAAAATTAAGGTGAGTCCTATATTTCATAACTAAGATATCCTATGAATTTCATCTTCAAATTCCATGCCAATCTTGAGATATAAAATCAAGAAGGTTGAGGGTGAATAGTGATTTCAAGAACTAACTTTGATTTTCTTGATTCTTTTGAATGGTCCAAGCTTTGTTAAGGTGTTCTAAGGATTGATCAAGGTTTATTAAGGTCTTACATACTCCAATGAAGGTATAAACTTCAAGAACCCTAGTCTTTGATTTGAGTTTTAATGGAGTTTTGGATGAGTTTTAGTGATGTTATGCATATTTAGAGTACTAGATCTATGTGTGGGTTTTATGAGAAGATAATATAGTTTATATGAACGGAAAGACATTGCTTGGTCTTAGTTCAAGGATAAATAACATGTATGTGTGATTTGGAGTGGATGGTATAATAATTGGAGGGTTTTGATTTTGGAATTATCCAAGTTATAGCCGTCGTAATGCCAAATTTTCGTTAATCTTTAAAAACCGTGCATCACAGTAGCTTGAACTCACTGTCTAGGGTTGTATTTTGCCATGATAAGATAGATAATGTTCCAAGCTTCATTTTTATATAAAGAACGTGTGAAACGGACTTACGGTTTAGGAGTTATGGCAGATATACTAAAAGTAGTTCGAAACCGTAAACGAGAATTCATAACTGAAATTGAACCCTCGTAAAATACGTAAGTCAATGGCGAATCTTGGTAATTAAATACTAGAGGTAAAAAGGAAGGTGTGAGAGAAAACCTCATGTGAAACGGATCGTTTTCCAATTTTATAAAAATGTTCGAATCAAGGTTAAACGCGAACGAACCCCTTAAAAGTATAACTTTGGTTATGACTTAGAAAACGAACGATAAAACTCGAGGTATAATCTCGGTTCGTAATAACGAACAAATGTCGGATCGTATCAGTAATAAAAAGAGTTACACTAAAAGGTGTATAACGAGATAATTCGAAAACGTGTTTCGATTTAAGTGAAGTTATACTTAGACTTTTAAAACGTGTTAAGTGGTTAATCTCGAATGTTCTAATTGTTTATAGATCATCGAGCAGACCCAGGACACGCTATCTCCACCCATACCTGATTACCAGGCAAGTGTTCAAACCTTTGAACATGTTGTTGTAATAATATATGTATATGATTTCTGTTTTACATATGCCATCGCATGCATGCCTGTTTCCAATTATATTGTGACTCTGGTTTTTGTGATACTTGTTCCCTGAGTTGATATTGGCTTATAGACTAGATACGAATTATCAGTTATAAGCCGGATTATTTTGGTAAGACCCTTAGCGAAGGACGTATGATATTCATTCTTAAATATACACAGGGAGTCGGTATTTTGAGATATAGATAGTCGTGGAAACCCGGAGGGATTCCAACGATAGATTATTATTTATCTGAGGAATGTTATTATTAAACGTTATTTATATTCCATAAAGTATCAATTACTTGGAAATATTTCGAGGAATGTTATTCGAGTATTATCTCAGTCGAGAGATATTAAATAAATGTTAGTTTCGAATATTCATTTAGAGTTGATTATTTAATGAATATTATTTTGATATTCATTAGAATGTTATTTATTAAATGAATATTACTTTCGAATATTCATTTAAGGTTTATATAATTGATGAATACTATTTTAAAATATTCATTGGAAGTTCTATTTACTTAAGAAATATTATTTCGATTATTCCTTTAAAAGTTTTGATTACTAAATGAATATTATTTGGATATTCATTTAGAAGATTATTTATTAAATGAATATTATTTTTCGAATATTCATTTAAGGTTTGACTCTTTTATTGAATATTATTTTAAATAATTATTGGAGTTTAATTACTTAACGAATATTATTTTGAATATTCATTTAAGGAGGGATTTATTTATTAAATAATTCTATATATTCATTCGAGGATTACTTACGAGCAACATTATGATTTAATAATATTCTGTAATTATTATTGAGTTAATAAATATTCTTGGAATATTTATTTAATTCTTTTAAATTCTTTTTAAAATGATTTATATTATTTGGAGATTATCTTTCACCTCCAGACATTATGTAAAATATTCTTTCATTCATTAGATAGTTCCGACTCAATAAATATTCTATAAATATTTATTAAATACTTGGAAACAACTTCAATGTTGTTTATTCTTCTTCAAATATTATCTTCGACCTTCGATCATTCTGAAAATTCTTCGGAGTCATACGATTAATATTATATTAAGAAATGTCCTCAAGATTCTATTCTTCACTCGAGTCTATCTCTTAAATTATAAGGGAACCTTACTTGAGAAAGGTTATTTATCATGTTGACTTCCCGGTCATAATTTATCCTTTTCACTCGCAACTTGGTTGCTATGGACTCGTTAAGTCTGTGTGTACCTTCTCTTCATTCGAGGGGTAAGATTGTTGGAACAAGTTGATATCCATTAACAAGCAAAAGCTTGGGAAATGTTGGTGAATTTTCCTTTCCAACTAGATACGACTACTTTGTGGAGTCTTATCAACAAGTATTTCACTTGGGGAAGGGAGGACAAACTCTACGTTTCAATGCTGTGGATTTATTCGAACTAGGAGTCGTGTGTAAGAGGCCGAGTCGCGTGGTCCATCACAAGGCCTAACCATTGGCCAGGGAGTTACTATTAAAGGCAATCGACAAGTGAAGCCGTCAGTTCTTCCTTCTACCAGTAGTAAACTATATTGGGCTGTACCATCCCCGACTGATCATCAGGGAGTGGGACAGCTGGCGCGTAATAACTCCAGTATTGGTTCATCTCCCAAATTGAGAATTCCCTGCAACACGTATTGAAGAGACTTTTTTCAGGTTGACGGTGTCTTCCGCAACACGTATCGAAGAAACTTCTTTCAGGTTGTAGGACTTCGAAAAAATGTTAATAACTGAAATTGCAATATTTTCCTTGCAAGATCCTCTTTATATGATAAATGATAATATCTGGCTTATGTAACACCCCCAGATCCGGGGTCAGGGATCTGGTGGTTACGGTCTTACATCCATTCATAATACTTGACTTGAGTCCATAATAAATAAATCACATGCTGTGACCCCACAATAATTACCACTCACACACACAACAGTTATAGTCCCAGAGATGAAATTGAAATAAGTCTTACATTAAAGGGTTCACGAATAAAAGTTATTACAATCCCAAAAGGATAACATCATAGGTTTAAAAGTTTTGCCGTTGATTACATTAATTATACATATAGTTAAACAGGAAACAAAAGCTGTCTAACTATGCTACCTCAGCAATGGCGGCTAGCATCTCAGCGGGTAGTCCGGTGGGTCGGGTAACCTGCTTGCGCCGAGTGCGCCTGACGCGAGCCATCTGCCCTAGCTGTTGTTGTGACATAACATAAACAAAGCAAGGGTGAGCGAAAGCCCACCAACAAATATATAACTGAACGATAATTTAAAACAGTTCAAAGCTATCTTTTAAACCTTATGCCATGCATTTACGGAAATGATGCCAGTATAATATGAACGATGAAGTTACAAGGTAACTTAAAGTATTTGTTTGAAGAAATATCTGCTACATCAAAGTAAGCGAGATATTATTATCGTTATTAAGAAGAGGAACTTGCAAGAAAGGGTTGCAATTCCAGTTATTACTCTTTTCCAACTCTGCCAACAGTAATCATGTTGCAGGAAATAAATGAATTTGGATGATGAACCAATGATGGAGTATTCACCGCGCCCGCTGTTCCAATCTTGATGATCAGTCGAGATCGTACAGCTCAATTTAGATTTACTACCGGTAGAAGGAAGAACTGACGGCTTTACTTGTATACCGCCTTGCTAGCTCTCCCCGGCCAACGGTTGGGCCAAGGGGATGGACCGGCGCTACTCGGCCTCTTACACAACTCCTAGTTCAAATAGAATTCATGATTCTGAATGTAACGTTCGTCCCCCTTTCCCCAAGTATAAGACTTGTTGATAAGACTCCACAAAGTAGTCGTATCTAGTTGGAAAGGAAAATTTACCAATATCTCCCAAGCTATTACTTGGTAACGGATATCAACTTGTTCCAGTAATCTTACCCCTCGAAAGATGAGAAGGTAAACAACGACTTTAATAAGTCAACAGCACCCGAGTTGCGGGTGAAGGGAATACTTTATGACCGGGAAGTCGACAAGATAAATAACATTTTTCCAAGTAAGGTTCCCTTATTATTAAGAAGATAGACTCAAAGATGAATGATGTCTGGGAACCTTTCTTGATATAAGATTAATAATAATATGACTTCGAAATATTTTCTGTAATAATCGAAGAAGGTAAACCTTATCGAGGTTATTTTAAGTATGGAATAAATATTCAGAGAATATTTATTGAATTAAAATATTTTACAGAATATTTGGGAATATGAAAGGATATCTTTAATCAGAGTATTTCTCAAAGTAATCCCTGAAGAGATATCAGGGGAATATTTATTGAATAAATAAATATTTAAATGAATATTCAAAACAATATTCATTAATTAATAAGACCTGAAAAGAATATTTAAGGTAATAATCATAACTAATTAGGAAATTTAAATGAATATTCAAAAGTAATATTCATTGAATGAATAATATCCTAAATGAATATCAAGTAATATTCATTTAGTAATCCAAGCCTTAAGGAATACTCGAGATAATATTCGATAATTAAATCAAGCTTCAGATGAATATTAAAATAATATTCATCAAGTATTTAATATCTTAAATGAATATTCGAAAGTAATATTTATTTAATGAAATAATAATCTAAAAGAATATCCAAATAATATTCATCTAACAGTCTCATCTTTAGAAGAATATTCGAAATAATAGTCGATAATCAATTCGACTCTGAATGAATATTGAGAAGTATTATTCGTTGAATAGTTAAATTCAAATAATTATTTGAAGTAAGGATCGTTAAAATAATTAGTCCCGAACGAATATTCAAATAATATTCGTCGCCCAAATAATAGAAAATATTTACTTAAATATTTTCTCCCGAGGTAATCTCGATATATCAAGAAATATTGACTCCCGGTCTATATTTGATGAATAAAGATGTATACGCCCTTCTATGAGGGTCTTATAATAACCGGCTTATAACTGATATATAACTATCTAGTTTATAAGCCAACAATAACATTCAGGGAACAAGTATATCAATTCAACTTGAAAGTAGGCATGCATGCAATGGCATATGTATATCAGCAATCATATATATATATTTATTCAATCACAACAACAGCCTAAAAGAAGGGAATTGAAACTTGCCTGGTAGTCGAGTACGGTAAGGGGTAGTGGTAGCGGGTCCCGGTTCAGCCTGGTGATCTATAAATAGCCAAGGCATTCGGGATTAATCACTTAACATATTAAAAGTTTAAGTTATACTTAAATCGAAACACGTCCCCGAGTTATCTCGTTATACCCCTATTAGTGGATTACTTATTATCACTGATCCAACCCGACATTCGTTCGTTAATACGACATGTCACTGCACTTATACTTGGGACATACTTAAGCCATATGAGTTCTAAGGTTGATCGTTACGAACCAATATTTTACTCCGAGTTTTATCGCCCGTTTTCTAAGTGTTTTACCAAAGTTACAAAAGAGTCGTCTTTTAGGGGTTCGTTCGCGTTTAACCTTTACTCGAACATTTTTAATAAATCTAAAAATGCTCTTTTTGACATACGGTTTTCTTTCACACCTTCCTTCTTACCCCTAGTATTTATTTACCAAGATTCGCCATGACGTTACATAGCTTACGAGGGTTCAATTTCAATTACGAACTTTCGTTTACGGATTCGAACTTCTTTTAGTAATTTGGTCATAAATCCTAAACCGTAAGTCCGTTTCACGTGATCTTTATATCAAAACAAAGCTTAGAACATTACCTATCCTATCATGGCAGATAAGGTCTCTGGACAGTAGGGGTTCAACATGGAAAATGGCATACAAAACATGGTATTGTAAAATCGGGCATTATAACGGCTGTAAATCGAATATCTATCAATTTCGAATCTTCCCTTACACATAGCATCCAACCCAAACAACATATACATGACTTATATACATGAACTGAGGCCAAGCAATGCCTTTCCGTTCATCTAAACTATTTTTAACATTTATCAAAACTACATCATATACATGCTTATAATCATGCTAATATCACATCTTATACTAAAACCCATCAAGAGCATGCAAAATCTCAAGGTAAAGCCTAGGGTTTAAAGTTGTTATACCTTCCTTGGAGTATGATCTAGCCTCACTATGCTTGGTATGATCCTTAGAAGTGCTTAAGCTTGCTAAATCAACCAAAGAAATCAAGGAAAAACAAGATTAGTTCATGAAAACACTATTCACCCTCCTCTTAAATCATTTTTTTGAAAATGGAAAAAGAAGAGATTGAAGCTAGGATTTTGAGGAGATCATTTATATGAAATGTAAGTCTCACCATAAAAGTTTCAAGATCAACAAATGGTTGGAAGTTGGTTTTTGAATTTGGAATTTCCAAGAAGGCCGAATGCTTGTTTCTTGGGAGAGGAAGATGAGTTCTTGCTTGGTTGCTTGAAAATAATGCATAAAGTGACTTGTTTTAGATAATATCTCATCCTTGTCACTTTAATAAAGTGGTGATGTATAGAATGATGTATTTGTGAGGACAAGTGTTGAAGATTGGGTGGTTTAAGGCTTAACCAAGTGATTTGATTTTCTAAGTACTAGTTGATCTCTAATGGTTCTAGTTTCTTGATTCTAGTTTGGTTAGTAGATATTTTATACATAGCACATGCATGCATCTTAGTCTCTGCTTGCTCTTTTGTCCGGTTATTGCTCGATTCGATTGATCGTTCGTAAGAATAACTCTTTCGTTTCTAGTTAGGGTTTACCGGGAATCCTCTTTAATATTAATACTTTCATTCTCCATCTTTCATTCTAACTTTCCATTTTATATTCCTTTAATCCATTCGTTAATTACTTAAGGCTATCAGTGTCCAGGGAACTCTCGGAGAAAATAAAAGTGCTCTTTTTCTGAATCCGACAGCTTTTACATACACTTATTTTCCTCCTGGATCACTAATACGAACTCAGAAATCCGTTCCGAATACCGGGTATATCATTATTATAATAATATTCCAAATTCCACCAAAATCACTATTCATCACTTATTTTTATTTAATTCCTATAATTAGGAAAATGAACCTGGTTCACTCTCGAGTGCTTCTTAACCTTTTTACGGAACCGCTGGACTTATAATAGATATTGATTTGGATGACATAAGAATAATCTTACTTGAAGCAATATACTTATATTCTTAGGAGATAGATCATTCTTATCTATGCCGTCAACCAAAAGTATTCTGCATGACATATAAGTAATTGAATTCAAATCCGTTCCATTTATTTAATAGATCTTCGTTACATCGCAGTCATAACCACTATTCATTCTTACATCATTAAATACATAAAAGTTTTAATCCCACCCAAAATCTGGGTTCTTACAGTCTCCCCTCCTTAAAAGGATTCCGTCCCGGAATCAGTTTGAAAACAAGTGGGGGTACTTCTCTTGCATTGCGCTTTCAAGTTCCCAGGTGGATTCTTCTACATTGTGGTTCTGCCACAAAACTCTGACTAGCTGAATGACCTTGTTTCGGAGCACTTGTTCCTTCCGGTCTATGATTTCCACAGGTTGCTCCACATAGGTCAGGTCTGGTTGCATGTCCACTTGCTCATACTCTACAATATGCTTAGCATCCGGATTATACTTCCTCAGCATCGAAACATGGAACACATTGTGCACCTGCTGTAGATTCGGGGGCAATGCGAGTTCATAAGCTAGTTCCCCAATTCGTCTCAAGATCTCAAATGGTCCGATGTATCTGGGACTCAGCTTTCCTTTCTTCCCAAATCTCATTAAACCTTTCCAAGGTGACACTTTCAAGAACACTAGGTCCCCTACCTCGTATTCCTTGCCTTTCCGAGCTAAGTCGGCATATTTCTTTTGTCGATCCTGGGCTGCTACCAACCGTCCTCTGATTAGATCTACTGCATCTTTAGTTCGTTGGACCACTTCGGGCCCGAGCATCTTCCGCTCTCCAACTTCATCCCAATACAAGGGAGATCGACATTTTCTTCCATAAAGGGCCTCATAAGGTGGCATCCCAATGCTTGAATGATAACTGTTATTATAGGAGAACTCAACCAATGGCAAGAGATCATCCCAACTCCCCTTGAAGTCTATCGCGTAGACTCTCAACATATCCTCTAGCGTTTGGATGGTCCTTTCACTTTGCCCATCTGTCTGGGGGTGGTAGGCTGTGCTCATGTTCAGCCGGGTCCCTACACATTCTTGAAAACTTCTCCAAAACCTGGAGTTAAATCTAGGATCTCGATCGGATACTATTGCGACTGGGACTCCATGTCGCGCCACTATCTCTTTTAAGTAGATGTCCACTAGTCTATCGACCGTGTACCTTTCGTTGATCGGGAGAAAGTGAGCCGATTTCGTCAGTCGATCTACAATTACCCATATGGTATCATGATTAGCCTTGGTCCTGGGTAAACCTACTACGAAATCCATGGCTATATGTTCCCATTTCCATTCTGGAATCTCTAAGGGATGTAGAAGTCCGCTGGGTCTCTGGTGCTCTGCCTTCACTCGTTGGCAGGTCAAGCATCTGCTTACCCACTCTGCTACGTCCTTTTTCATATTGGGCCACCAGTAATACTCCTTCAAATCCCTATACATTTTAGTGCTACCGGGGTGCACTGAGTATCTTGAGTTGTGTGCCTCATTTAAAATCTCATCCTTGAGCTCCTGAACATTTGGGATCCATATCCTGTACATGTACCTCATGATCCCTTCCTTGTCTCTTTCGCACTTAATTTCCTCCCCGGTCATTAGCTCTTCTGTGGAGTTCTTTTCTTCCTCCATCATCCGTTCCTGGCACAGTCTAATCTTTTCTAGCAATGGAGGTTGGATTCTAATTTCCATCAACTTTTCTTGGCCCTCTCCAGGTAACTTAACCTCGATTTCCAACTTCTCAAAATCCTTCACTAGCTCTTTCTCTGAAGTTATCATCTTGAGTTTCTCTTTCCGACTAAGGGCGTCAGCCACCACATTGGCTTTGCCCGGGTGGTATCGAATTTCACAGTCGTAATCCTTGATTAACTCTAACCACCTCCTCTGGCGCATGTTAAGCTCTTTCTGAGTGAAAATGTATTTGAGGCTCTTATGATCTGTGTAAATCTCGCATTTTTCCCCATACAGGTAGTGTCTCCACATCTTTAAAGCGAAGACTATGGCTGCTAGTTCTAGATCATGCGTGGGATATCTGACTTCATAATCCTTCAATTGCCTAGACGCATATGCTATTACCTTGCCGTGCTGCATAAGCACGCATCCCAGTCCTTTATGCGAAGCATCACTGTAAATCACGAAATCTCCTTTTCCATCAGGTAATGCCAGCACTGGGGCTGTCACCAGCCTCTTCTTTAACTCTTGGAAACTCTTCTCGCATTTCTCAGTCCATTCAAATTTCTCGGTTTTACGGGTAAGTCGAGTTAATGGAGCTGCGAGTTTCGCAAAGTCTTGGACAAATCTCCTGTAATATCCGGCCAGTCCAATGAAACTCCTCACCTCGGTTGGAGTAGTTGGCCGTTCCCAGTTTGAAACTGCTTCTATCTTGGAGGGGTCAACCAACACTCCTTCTCTATTGATCACGTGCCCTAAGAATTGTACCTCATTTTTCCAAAACTCACACTTGGAGAACTTGGCATATAACTGCTCTTTCCTGAGTATTCCTAAGGTTATCCTTAAATGTTCAGCGTGTTTTGCCTCTGTCTTTGAGTAGATGAGAATATCATCAATGAAAACTATCACGAATTGGTCCAAATATTCCTTGAACACTCTATTCATTAGGTCCATGAAGGCTGCTGGGGCGTTGGTCAATCCAAATGACATCACTAAGAACTCATAATGTCCGTATCTGGTGCGGAATGCAGTCTTCGGGATATCTTCAGGTTTGATCTTCAGTTGGTGATATCCTGTTCTCAAATCAATCTTAGAGAAGTATTCAGCTCCTCTTAGCTGGTCAAACAAATCGTCTATCCTGGGCAATGGATACTTATTCTTTATGGTTAGCCTGTTCAATTCTCTGTAGTCGATGCATAACCTCATACTTCCATCCTTTTTCTTAACAAACAACACTGGTGCGCCCCAAGGCGATACACTGGGCCTTATCATGCCCTTATCCAACAATTCCTGTAATTGTTTAGCTAGCTCTTTCATTTCTACTGGGGCTAGTCGGTACGGGGCCTTCGAAACTGGCGCCGTCCCCGGGGCTAATTCGATGGCAAACTCAATTACCCTATCAGGTGGTAGTCCGGGAAGATCTTGTGGGAACACGTCCTCGAACTCATTAACTACCAGAATGTCTTGTAATCTTGGCACTTCCTTCTGAGTATCTATAACGTAGGCTAAATAAGCCTCGTTCCCTTTTCGTAACAATCTCTTGGTTTGCGCCATGGTCAGAATTTTCTGGGTCTGTCCCATCCCCTTAAACACTATTTCTTTCTTCCCTGGGGTTTTCAACTTAACCTTTTTCCCTTTACAATCTATCTGCGCATCATTGCGAGACAACCAATCCATACCCAAAATGACATCGAATTCCCCTAGCTTAAAAGGAATTAAATCGACATAGAAGGATCGTCCTCCTATTTCTAGCTTACAATCGGGGTGAATTTGATTAACCAGTACAATTTCCTGATTAGCTATTTCTACTTGTAAGGAATCTCTTAGTTGCTGGGTTTTAAGTTTCAACTTATGCGCAAAATCTCTAGATATAAAAGACTTAGTTGCTCCTGAATCAAATAAGACATTTGCACTGACTGAATTAAGAGAAAAAGTACCTGCTATCACATCTGTGTCCCTCACGGCATCTTGTACTGACATATTGAAAGTCCTAGCAGTTGGTGGCCTATTTGAGGCAACCTTGCTTGCTCCTGATGCTGCTGGTTTGCTCTTTGGGCAATCCTTCCTCATGTGCCCTCGCTGTCCACACTGGAAACAGGTTGTGCTGTTAGGGATGACCGTGGTGCAAGAGGTAGCATAATGCCCAGCTCGCCCACACTTATAACAGTTTATCTGCTTCAGGTTGCACACCCCGGAGTGCCTCTTCCCACAAGTAGCACACAATGGCAATGGAGGTCGAGAAGGGTTGGAACGGGACATTCCTGATTGGTGGCCGCCCTGGCTCACACTCACACTCGCAGATGGTTTAAACCCTACACTCCTCCCTGGTAGGGAAACCGCTCCTCGATTAAACTTGGTTGGGGGTTTTCCTCCAGCGGGTCTTCCGCCCATACTAACATGCTTTCTCTTTATCCCCCCTTTCTCTCTCTCTCTCTGCATCTGATCACTACCAGCCTCCACAATGGTTGCCTTCTGCACCAAGGTGGCATAATCTGTAATCTCTAAAACAGCCACCCTATTCTGGATCCACTGTTTCAGCCCTTGTTGAAACCTGTTAGCTTTCTTCTCTTCTGTGTCTACAAACTCGGGCACAAATCTTGATAGCTCAGTAAATTTGGCCTCATAGTCCGCCACGGACATATTGTTCTGTTTCAGTTCCAAAAACTTAAGTTCCATCTGGGTTTTCATGAACTTCGGAAAGTACTTCTCCAGGAATAATTGTTTGAACCTTTCCCAGGCTATGACAGCATCAGTCTCCATGTTTTTCTTGGCTTCCCACCAATAATTGGCCTCTCCCTTTAGTAGGTAAGTAGCAAAAACAGTCTTCTGAGCCTCATTGATACTCAGAATCTCAAAAGACTTTTCCATTTCTTTGACCCAGGCCCTCGCCTCAACGGGATCAGCCGATCCGTGGAACTCTGGGGGCTTAAGGGACTTAAAGGCCCTAAAGGAATTTGCCACTGAAGTGTTGTTGCTTGGTGGTGGTTGGGGGTATTGGTTCAAATTCTGCCTAAGTAGATCCATAAACTGGCCCATGGGGTTTCCACCCTGGTTCTCCCCTTCCTGTTCTACTTCAGTTTCTCCACCCTCTATTTCCCTTTCAAATTCTTCAGAGTACAGGGGTTCATCCTCTGCTCCATACTGGGAATCTTCTTGCTCATTATAGTCCTGATCTTGTTCTTCACTACTTCCACGGTTTTCCTCGTGTTGGTTGTGACTCTCTTGGTCAGTAGATTCGCGGGGGTTAGCCCTAGTGCCCATCCGTCTTGGAGGCATTTTACTGAAAAATTTGGAAAATTATACGTTAGGTTCACTTACCGGTTTTAAAGGATTTTTCCTTGCACATTTCTTTACATGATTGGGTTTAAAATCCCACAGTTTTATATCTCATGGCAACTTAATCGAAAAGTAATACATATGCTAATGAACTCGTGATCACAACCCAACAAAATTGTAATGACTGAAATGGAAACAAATATATACCAGGTACCGAAAAGGTACAACATCCGAGTTACAACGATAGTTTAAAGTACAACCATCCTAACAACAACAACAAGTCAAAAGTGAAATATGCTGTCTATCTGTCTAGTCTGCAAAAAGGGAAAACAAGTACAAGAAAACCATCCCTACAAAAGCCGGCACTACTATGTCCGTACATGACTAGACAACTAGACCACTGCATCACTACATCTGAAATCAGCCGCCACGACGAAACATCCTCCGAACCCTCCCCATGGCGATGCGGAAAACCTCCTCAGCCGCTGCTCTGTCTACCCTACCATGCCCATCAGTAGGCAACTGTCGCACCCTCACCCGAGCCCTCAGCTCGATGCGGGTCACAGCCCTATACCCAACTCTGTCACTGATAGTCCTCCTGCCCTGCACCCTCATCCGGGCGGCTCTCTCTGCTGCTAACTCACTCCTAGACTCTGCCAACCTGGCATTTGCCACAGACAACTCTCTATAAAGCCCGTTCACAATCAAGTTGTGAACATATACTGGGACTCCTCCTATCGGGGCGTGAGGTGGGGTGGATGGCTCAGCTGGAGCGGCAATCTCTGTCTGCTGGGGCTCTGGGGTAAGCTCCTCAAACTCGTCGGGGTAGGGGCTCACAGGTAGTGGTGGTGGGGTAGGGGCTCTCTCAACAGGGAGGAGTGGCACAAAAAGTCCAGAACTCCCTACAGCACCAACTACTGGCTCATCTATATCTCCCTCAACACCCTCATCCACCGGCACCACCTGATCCGTGGCCATGTCAGTGTCATCTCCCATAGTCCTGAACTCAGTCATAACCCAATAATCATCATCCTCAACCACTAACTCAGCGTCCTGTCCTGTCTGGACCCCCTCCGGGTCCTCCTCCCCCTCAGTCTCAACAACATCTGTGTCAGCATCATCCTGGACCTCCTCAGGGTCCTCCTCCTCAGACTCGATCACATCAGTATCAGCCTCAACCTGGACCTCCTCAGCGTCCTCCTCCTCAGGCTCAGTATCATCCTCAGGCAGGTGCTCATAGTATGGGTCCCTAGTCCGGAACATGTCCTCATCATGCTGTCTCGCAGCTGCCTCCTGGGCCGACAAGTCGCTCGCCTACACAAGACGAACTATGTTACTATCATGATACTTAAAAAGTTCCCGTAAGGGTTTTAGGCGAACCTGGCAAGGGTTCTTATTATATTATTGAATTTATTATTATATAACGTCGTATCATCTCTTGGGATATATAACTCTCGCTCTGATACCATCTCTGTAACACCCCCAGATCCGGGGTCAGGGATCTGGTGGTTACGGTCTTACATCCATTCATAATACTTGACTTGAGTCCATAATAAATAAATCACATGCTGTGACCCCACAATAATTACCACTCACACACACAACAGTTATAGTCCCAGAGATGAAATTGAAATAAGTCTTACATTAAAGGGTTCACGAATAAAAGTTATTACAATCCCAAAAGGATAACATCATAGGTTTAAAAGTTTTGCCGTTGATTACATTAATTATACATATAGTTAAACAGGAAACAAAAGCTGTCTAACTATGCTACCTCAGCAATGGCGGCTAGCATCTCAGCGGGTAGTCCGGTGGGTCGGGTAACCTGCTTGCGCCGAGTGCGCCTGACGCGAGCCATCTGCCCTAGCTGTTGTTGTGACATAACATAAACAAAGCAAGGGTGAGCGAAAGCCCACCAACAAATATATAACTGAACGATAATTTAAAACAGTTCAAAGCTATCTTTTAAACCTTATGCCATGCATTTACGGAAATGATGCCAGTATAATATGAACGATGAAGTTACAAGGTAACTTAAAGTATTTGTTTGAAGAAATATCTGCTACATCAAAGTAAGCGAGATATTATTATCGTTATTAAGAAGAGGAACTTGCAAGAAAGGGTTGCAATTCCAGTTATGACTCTTTTCCAACTCTGCCAACAGTAATCATGTTGCAGGAAATAAATGAATTTGGATGATGAACCAATGATGGAGTATTCACCGCGCCCGCTGTTCCAATCTTGATGATCAGTCGAGATCGTACAGCTCAATTTAGATTTACTACCGGTAGAAGGAAGAACTGACGGCTTTACTTGTATACCGCCTTGCTAGCTCTCCCCGGCCAACGGTTGGGCCAAGGGGATGGACCGGCGCTACTCGGCCTCTTACACAACTCCTAGTTCAAATAGAATTCATGATTCTGAATGTAACGTTCGTCCCCCTTTCCCCAAGTATAAGACTTGTTGATAAGACTCCACAAAGTAGTCGTATCTAGTTGGAAAGGAAAATTTACCAATATCTCCCAAGCTATTACTTGGTAACGGATATCAACTTGTTCCAGTAATCTTACCCCTCGAAAGATGAGAAGGTAAACAACGACTTTAATAAGTCAACAGCACCCGAGTTGCGGGTGAAGGGAATACTTTATGACCGGGAAGTCGACAAGATAAATAACATTTTTCCAAGTAAGGTTCCCTTATTATTAAGAAGATAGACTCAAAGATGAATGATGTCTGGGAACCTTTCTTGATATAAGATTAATAATAATATGACTTCGAAATATTTTCTGTAATAATCGAAGAAGGTAAACCTTATCGAGGTTATTTTAAGTATGGAATAAATATTCAGAGAATATTTATTGAATTAAAATATTTTACAGAATATTTGGGAATATGAAAGGATATCTTTAATCAGAGTATTTCTCAAAGTAATCCCTGAAGAGATATCAGGGGAATATTTATTGAATAAATAAATATTTAAATGAATATTCAAAACAATATTCATTAATTAATAAGACCTGAAAAGAATATTTAAGGTAATAATCATAACTAATTAGGAAATTTAAATGAATATTCAAAAGTAATATTCATTGAATGAATAATATCCTAAATGAATATCAAGTAATATTCATTTAGTAATCCAAGCCTTAAGGAATACTCGAGATAATATTCGATAATTAAATCAAGCTTCAGATGAATATTAAAATAATATTCATCAAGTATTTAATATCTTAAATGAATATTCAAAAGTAATATTTATTTAATGAAATAATAATCTAAAAGAATATCCAAATAATATTCATCTAACAGTCTCATCTTTAGAAGAATATTCGAAATAATAGTCGATAATCAATTCGACTCTGAATGAATATTGAGAAGTATTATTCGTTGAATAGTTAAATTCAAATAATTATTTGAAGTAAGGATCGTTAAAATAATTAGTCCCGAACGAATATTCAAATAATATTCGTCGCCCAAATAATAGAAAATATTTACTTAAATATTTTCTCCCGAGGTAATCTCGATATATAAAGAAATATTGACTCCCGGTCTATATTTGATGAATAAAGATGTATACGCCCTTCTATGAGGGTCTTATAATAACCGGCTTATAACTGATATATAACTATCTAGTTTATAAGCCAACAATAACATTCAGGGAACAAGTATATCAATTCAACTTGAAAGTAGGCATGCATGCAATGGCATATGTATATCAGCAATCATATATATATATTTATTCAATCACAACAACAGCCTAAAAGAAGGGAATTGAAACTTGCCTGGTAGTCGAGTACGGTAAGGGGTAGTGGTAGCGGGTCCCGGTTCAGCCTGGTGATCTATAAATAGCCAAGGCATTCGGGATTAATCACTTAACATATTAAAAGTTTAAGTTATACTTAAATCGAAACACGTCCCCGAGTTATCTCGTTATACCCCTATTAGTGGATTACTTATTATCACTGATCCGACCCGACATTCGTTCGTTAATACGACATGTCACTGCACTTATACTTGGGACATACTTAAGCCATATGAGTTCTAAGGTTGATCGTTACGAACCAATATTTTACTCCGAGTTTTATCGCCCGTTTTCTAAGTGTTTTACCAAAGTTACAAAAGAGTCGTCTTTTAGGGGTTCGTTCGCGTTTAACCTTTACTCGAACATTTTTAATAAATCTAAAAATGCTCTTTTTGACATACGGTTTTCTTTCACACCTTCCTTCTTACCCCTAGTATTTATTTACCAAGATTCGCCATGACGTTACATAGCTTACGAGGGTTCAATTTCAATTACGAACTTTCGTTTACGGATTCGAACTTCTTTTAGTAATTTGGTCATAAATCCTAAACCGTAAGTCCGTTTCACGTGATCTTTATATCAAAACAAAGCTTAGAACATTACCTATCCTATCATGGCAGATAAGGTCTCTGGAAAGTAGGGGTTCAACATGGAAAATTGCATACAAAACATGGTATTGTAAAATCGGGCATTATAACGGCTGTAAATCGAATATCTATCAATTTCGAATCTTCCCTTACACATAGCATCCAACCCAAACAACATATACATGACTTATATACATGAACTGAGGCCAAGAAATGCCTTTCCGTTCATCTAAACTATTTTTAACATTTATCAAAACTACATCATATACATGCTTATAATCATGCTAATATCACATCTTATACTAAAACCCATCAAGAGCATGCAAAATCTCAAGGTAAAGCCTAGGGTTTAAAGTTGTTATACCTTCCTTGGAGTATGATCTAGCCTCACTATGCTTGGTATGATCCTTAGAAGTGCTTAAGCTTGCTAAATCAACCAAAGAAATCAAGGAAAAACAAGATTAGTTCATGAAAACACTATTCACCCTCCTCTTAAATCATTTTTTTGAAAATGGAAAAAGAAGAGATTGAAGCTAGGATTTTGAGGAGATCATTTATATGAAATGTAAGTCTCACCATAAAAGTTTCAAGATCAACAAATGGTTGGAAGTTGGTTTTTGAATTTGGAATTTCCAAGAAGGCCGAATGCTTGTTTCTTGGGAGAGGAAGATGAGTTCTTGCTTGGTTGCTTGAAAATAATGCATAAAGTGACTTGTTTTAGATAATATCTCATCCTTGTCACTTTAATAAAGTGGTGATGTATAGAATGATGTATTTGTGAGGACAAGTGTTGAAGATTGGGTGGTTTAAGGCTTAACCAAGTGATTTGATTTTCTAAGTACTAGTTGATCTCTAATGGTTCTAGTTTCTTGATTCTAGTTTGGTTAGTAGATATTTTATACATAGCACATGCATGCATCTTAGTCTCTGCTTGCTCTTTTGTCCGGTTATTGCTCGATTCGATTGATCGTTCGTAAGAATAACTCTTTCGTTTCTAGTTATGGTTTACCGGGAATCCTCTTTAATATTAATACTTTCATTCTCCATCTTTCATTCTAACTTTCCATTTTATATTCCTTTAATCCATTCGTTAATTACTTAAGGCTATCAGTGTCCAGGGAACTCTCGGAGAAAATAAAAGTGCTCTTTTTCTGAATCCGACAGCTTTTACATACACTTATTTTCCTCCTGGATCACTAATACGAACTCAGAAATCCGTTCCGAATACCGGGTATATCATTATTATAATAATATTCCAAATTCCACCAAAATCACTATTCATCACTTATTTTTATTTAATTCCTATAATTAGGAAAATGAACCTGGTTCACTCTCGAGTGCTTCTTAACCTTTTTACGGAACCGCTGGACTTATAATAGATATTGATTTGGATGACATAAGAATAATCTTACTTGAAGCAATATACTTATATTCTTAGGAGATAGATCATTCTTATCTATGCCGTCAACCAAAAGTATTCTGCATGACATATAAGTAATTGAATTCAAATCCGTTCCATTTATTTAATAGATCTTCGTTACATCGCAGTCATAACCACTATTCATTCTTACATCATTAAATACATAAAAGTTTTAATCCCACCCAAAATCTGGGTTCTTACAGCTTATCTTTGACATAGCAGATATTCCCACCTATATATGCATTTTGAGTTACCTCGTAACTTCATCGTTCATGTTATTCTGGCATCATTTCCGTAAATGCATGGCATATGGTTTGAAAGATAGTTTTGAACTGTTATATATTATCGTTCAGTTATATATTATTGTTGGTGGGATATTGCTCACCCTTGCTTTATTATTATATCACAACAACAGCTAGACCAGATGACTCGCACAAGGCGCACTCGACGCTGGCGAGGACGATGAGACTACCAGAGCCGAAGAGAAAGCTATTGGTAGGATAGATTCATTCTTTCAGTACCAAATATATGGACTAGTATGACTTATGTAAATGGATGGCAAAGAGTATGTATTCATATTGTAATTTTTTTGGCTTGTAAGAACTCATATTGTGCTTAATAAAATTTGGTAGTTACTCTGATTTCATCTCTGGGACTATAACGGGTGTGTTTTATATTGTTGTGTTGGGTCATAAAGATGTAATTTATTTTGAGTAGAAGTAAGTTCAAGTATTGTGAACAGTAATGGAGACCGTAACGACCGGATCCCGGACCCCGGATCTGGGGGTGTTACAGAAGTGGTATCAGAGCGTACGTTATAAACCCCAGAGATGAGACGACGTTAAAACAATAAATTCATTAAGATAATAAGAACTCTTGCCAAGTTCATAGTCGGACTACTTAATGTAGTGATGACATATAAAACCCTTATGGGAACTCTTAAGTATCATGATAGTAACTTAGCTCGATATCGTATCGACGAGTAAGGTGACAGACCTTGAGGCATACGAGCAGCAGCGCGATGATGCTTTATATGCTGAAGATCAGTGGATAAATAGATGGAGTACCCTACTGGAGACCCGAAAGAGGTTCTAGAAGATAAGGACAGTCCTGTTAGGAGAAGGAGCTTACCCTTGAGGAATGAGGGCCGCTGGCAGAAAGACTGTGATGATTAAGATAGAGTGCTTAGAAAAGTGGGCATAAAGAACTGAGCTATTAGCAAGAGAACTGAAGATTCATGTTGGATTCGTAGCCGGACTACTGGATGTAGTACCAGCAAGTAAGACGGATTGGAAGAATTACTTGAGATCTTATACGGGAATAGATGAGAATCCCTAGAGACTTTCATATTAACGAAGAAAAAGCTAGAGGGATGTATGATTATCAAA
This sequence comes from Saposhnikovia divaricata, assembly GCA_036435485.1. Lineage (NCBI taxonomy): Eukaryota > Viridiplantae > Streptophyta > Magnoliopsida > Apiales > Apiaceae > Saposhnikovia > Saposhnikovia divaricata. Next base: position 24,617,381 of record JAZHRN010000131.1, read on the forward strand.
GACAGCGATATCGGACGAGGAGCAGAGTCCCTAGGAATAGAGAGAAGGAGGAAGTAAGTGCCATATCAATTGATAAATGAATTAGTATGAATATGGTCAGTAATAATTCGCCACGAGAAGGCAGGTGTCATAGGTTGTAAATTATGGAACCAAATTGAGGTTAATGAGGTGGTTTTATTAAAGGAAATGTTCATTTTATGAATGAATCAGTTGGAAAGTAAAGACATTGGGAAGTGACAGCATGATTGGATAAAGGTATATAAGGAAGTAGTGGGCAAGACAATGATCTCAGAACCTACCGGAAGATAAGACTAGTGAGTCAAGATGAATTCGTAATGAGACTACTGTCAGAGACTGAGTATAGGGTTATTTCAACTCAGTGAAATGGTGAACCAGAAATGTTAGATGCATGTGATTCAAAGGAATACTAAATTCTTTCTTTGAATGAATTATAGTAGTTACCTTAAGTTTACTCCAACGTGGAATTATAATGGATCAAGTAATACGATCAGCAGTTAAAGAGAAAAATGTGAGAAAATCTTCCTGGAGCTAAAAGATGAAATTGGTGACGACCTAACGTTGGCGTTGCCTCATGGAAGAAGGAAGACTTTGTGCTTCCAACGACGCTTCGCATAAAGGATTAGGATGTGTGCTTGCGCAACACGACAAAGTACTTGCGTATGCATTCGGATAGCACGGTTCACCAGGTACGGATGGCCTTAGTAGTGCCAATTTTATGAAACAACCAACTCCGACGGTAATGTTCCTTCTGAGATTAGTGGTCAGGTAGACTGACATTTAGTAATATTGAATCTCAGAACGTATAGGTATTAGGACGTTGTGACAAGTTTCAGTTTAAAACTGTTGATTCCCTTCTAAGGGATGTATATAACTGGTTCCTCTCCAGCGGTTAAACTTCCAATCTAATGACGATTATTTCATAAATTATGACTGCTTATGGTTCTACCTGCTTGGAGGTTCATAGAACTATTCTTCAGGTTTCGAAACTGGTCTCCTTAATGTTACCAGTAGGTGGATAGATTGACCAAAATTTCCCTGATTCTGGAAAGGAGTTCGGTGAATTTTGGCAAACCTTGTCTTTCTAATTATCAGAGAACATCGTGGAAGAGAATGGAAACTGGGGCAAACCCTGTGGATTGGGTAAGGTTACCGCTATATGGGTTAGTGGACAGACCCCGAGTATCACGATTGATTGCAGAAATATAATGATGAAGTGAGATTGGACGGAAACAGGAAATTTAAGTAAGAAACCAGCCGGACTAAGAAACTCCGGGATTGACTTAAGTGAAAAGGCTGTTATGCCAGGAATGGTAAGCTTGCGTGGCACGCGGGATTGATAAAAATAGTTGAAAAGATAAAGATAGAGGAAAGGTGGCCGGAGACGGGCCGAGTAGTCGATTAAGACTTATATGAAGTAAAGTTTTGGAAAGGTAGAAAGGTATCAAAGTAGAAGGCACTATGCCAGCAATTGCTAGAAAAGTAATGCAAATTAGTCAACCCCTAAAATCATATATTTTTATTTTAGTGTGGTCAGTTGAGGCCAAGTCACAAAGGATTATCAAGTGACTAGACCAGCAATGAAAGGACAAAGCAGGGTTGCTTCTAAGTAAGCACCGACTGCAAGGGCTTCTGATATAAAAGAAATATTAATGAGATCATAGGAATCTTCTACTGAACCCTTTGCAACCCATGTTTGGATTGGGAATTTACTAGACTTTTTGGAATGAGGTCACCCGTACTAAAGTGATTCATATGTATAGGATTGCCCAAGATTACGAGTAAAAAATGGAGGTATAATGACTTGAGATGTATGATGTTAGGGTATTATAAATACCATGAATATATTATGACTAAGGGAAGTAAACAATGAAGGTTTATGAAGAGAGTATAGAAATGGCCAGAGATGGATCAGTATGCTGTAGAAATTTTGTCTAAGGCAAGAACCTTTGAGAAGAACGATAAGTACTAAGAGATTCACGTTGAACTCGACCAATATCTTCCAAAACATCCTTGCTACCATTACCAAGTTCTGTAAGAGAGCAGATAGGCATACGTTGCCTTTTGGAAGGCCAAATAGGCTGACAACTATCTGAAAGAAGATGGCGGCATTAAGTTACCAATCGATTATCAAATGGGAACAGTTTAAAAGAGACCCTTATTAAGGATACATGATCTGATTGCCAATTATAGGATGCAAGAATTCCTTGGCAGTTGAATTAAGGATAGGATATCCATAAATTAAGATAAACCCTAGGGAATGCACAAGGGATGGCATTAACCCTAATAACGACATTATGAATTCAGATGATATGAGTTGGACTTGCTAAGGCAACAATGACCGGTAAGGATCATTAAAAAGAGTTCTGGAAAGAACATAGACAGAATTATTAAAGTATTGATCAAAGACGTTTTGATATACCCTGTACCCAGAAAATACAGGAGGAATGATAAGGATGACCTAAGAAACCTTACAAGGAAAAAGGTAATATCCCGAACTTCAAAATGGAAGTTTGGTAAGGAATGTATGACATAGTAACAATAATGCCAGAAGAAGCATGTATGAAACCCTGAGGAAGTATGGATTGAACCTATAAAGGTTGAGATTATCCTAAGATAAGGAAAGAACTAAGAAAAGAAGTATCCTAAGTAAGATTGGGAATAAACGTGATAAAGTTCCCACGGGTAGGTGGAAGCAAGGACTTATGGGAAAAGACTGATAGATATATTTTTCTCCTTCAGCAGAGCTTAAGGGAGAATGCTTTCACCCAACAGTGATGGGAATGAGGTAGAAAAATTTGAATTGGACTGTACCCAGAAAACATGGATTACAAGGGATTATTATTATCAGGAAAGGCCAATGAGGTGGTCGACAGTCTAAGTATAAAGGAATAATTACAAATGTTCATACCGAAGAAACAAAATGATATTTGGAAAGACCTTGAAAGTCATATCGGAGTGGAGGAATTTACATTCCTTTTGATGATTGTGCAAGAATCGAAGGTAATAATAGTTTAAGTAAAGATTCGATTCCTGATGGAGACTTAAGCATATAATGTACCTTGGAAGGTCCCGTTTTGAGGCAAACCAGGACCATGATACAAAAAAAAAAAATTAAAATAAAATTGATGAAGTAAACCGTTAAGTTTCCAGTCTTTTATGGAAGTTGCATGAGTGATAGTTTCATCAACCTGACATAGCTGCGATGCTTGAAACTCTTCTGCAATTTTATCTGCTTCATGTAATATCTACATCAAGTTCAGGAAGTGTTCCTTATGGATAAGGAATAGTGATTACCTTGTCTCCCTAAAGGATTAAAACCCGTATGGTTATCTATTAACGCATTACGTAAACAACAAGCGATGGTGATTCTTCTAAGAAAGTAAATGATAACGTAAAGTGCTGCTATCGATAAGCTAAATGGCATGTTGATGAATGACAAGCAAGTTTGTGTTAGTGTACTTCTGCGCAAACAAGATAGAGAATAGGAGGTTGATGATTCATGATGCTAAATGTATTCCCGTAGAAAGAATTAATGAGACTTAGAGAGAAGGGCAGTTGAGCCCGAGACTTATTAGGCCACCTGAGAGTTTAAAAGTGTTCGAAAGGTGGCATTCGAGCCAGTTTTACCCCCAAAGCTTATAACATGGTAGTAACGTGTTTCATGTGGCAAAGCTACACCAGTAAAACGCAGATGCTCAACAGATGATAAGAGTGCGAGCAGGTAGATATACGACCTGGTCTGACTTACGAAAAACAACCCGTGGAAAACCGCGGGTAGAAAAGAATAAGGGATGAGAAACAAGTTGACAGAAGTAGATTATATTGAATCTAAGTTAAAGGGATCGACCAGATTCATTTCGGAGAATTTAAATTGGAATAATGTGACGATTATAGAGTAAATGTAACGGGATACCAATAAGGAGGTACCAAGTACAAAAGCTATCTCAATAAAGAGATGAAGGTGAAAGTAAATAACAGAAGTAAATAAGAATCAGATAATAAGAAGGATGTGATTGATAAAGAAAAGACTGGGAAAGCAACTATGGAATGTGAAGCAAGGAATGTTATGAATAGATTAATAAATGGGTTTTCTGATGAATTCTCGGGATGACAACCTGATAGTGTTAATGTTATAGATATGAAAAAGCTAGTAGCGTGGCATGGAATGTCAGTATTAATAATGCCAAGCGAGGAAATCTACGATTTAACTGGAGAAGTTGAAAGGTGTTTCAAAAGCAAGTGTTGCTAAGATTAAACAGAGTATAGGTCCATAGAATGATTGACCAAGTAGCGAGGATATGTTGACACGTGAGATTACGATATAGTAGTAATTGATACGATTACGATTATTTTCTTCTATGATAAACCTCTATAGTTCAGAGGTAAAATTTAAGTATGATAATCTTGCAATCATGAATTTTTCTATAACTCTCTGGAATTCTTTTCTTTTCTTCTCTCTTATTCATATTCTTTTTGAATTGGGAAGAACAACCCTTTAAGGAGGGGAGGTACTACTACGTGACTCTCTGTCTGTGTGATAGAAGTCTAAGTGTAATGCCATTAATTGTTTAATTTCTTGTCAAGTACTAAAGGCTGGCCCCCTTCTGTACTAGCTATGCAATATAACAAATGTTCAATTGATCATAGTGATCTCTCAATAAATCTTTCCACTTCTCTATATTAATCGAGATTGCGAAGATTAAAGCGATCAGGAAATGCACAGAGCGAGCGATGTTACCTCCGAATTCGCAGTGTGATAGTGATACCAATGTTATTGCATGTATCAATAAGGATAAGATTGAGTAAGAGCATAACCCGGATAGTGTGTGGTACGAAAAGTAGCAACGTTGATGGAAAAAGGATAAAGTATGGATTGTAGCACCAGTAGATGTGCTGAGAAAGGTCAGAACGACTAAGAATTGACCCGGAAGCTGAAAGGTGAAACGACAGACAAACGACTCTTGCTTCCTACCTGATTCCGGGATGGAATCCTTTTTAAGGAGGGGAGACTGTAAGGACCCCAAATTTTGGATATAATTAAAACTTTTTATTATGTACTGAGGTAATGGTGAATAGTGATTACGACTACGATGTAACGATTGAGATAATAAATGAAAGGAATAGATTTGGATTCAAATGTTTTTATGCCATGAAGAATGCTATTGGTTGACACTTTAGATAAGAATTATCTATCTCCTAGGGAATTGAGGTTTGATAATTCTAAAGGAGAAGATTATTCTTATGTCATCCAAATCGATATCTGTTATTGGTCCAGTGGTTCCGTAAAAAGGTTAAGGAACGATCGAAAGAGATCAGGGACAATTGTACAACCCTAAGAGGATAAGTAGAGAAAAATGGATGAATAGTGATTTTGGTGGATTTAGGAATATTATTAGACGACGCTATATAGAAGTACCCAGAACGAAATTCTGAGTTGGTATTAGTGATCCAGGGGGAAAAAGAGTGTATGTAAAAGCTGTCGGATTTTGAAAAATAGCACTTTTATTTTCCCCGAGATTTCCCTGGACACTGAAAGACTTAAGGAATTATTGAAGGGATTTAAGGAAAATGGATTCGAGAATTATTAAGAATGATGGAGAATGGTAGTATAAATATTAAGACAGTTTCCAGTAAAACCCTAACTAGAAACGAATGAGTTATTCCTCCGAACGATCAACGAATTAAGCAATAACCGGACAAAGAAACAAGCAGGGGATCAAGATATATGTATGTGCAAGTGGATAGGATCAAGTAACCGATAAGTGGATTTTATATCCACTTGGAGCATTCCATATCGGCTTAAATTGATTCACTTGGCCTCACGTTTGTTGTAGTTTTGATGTGTTTTGTTAAGTGTGCAGGGTTGCAAGAATGTTGAATAAGGTTGCAATTCCTGTCAATTCTGAAGATGAATTCGAGCTTAAGAATGAACAATGGAGTCTTGTTGTGAGCCACCATGAACGTTCCAAGGCAAGGAATTGAAGTATGGAAGCTTTGAGAAAAAGAACGAAAGGAAACGGAGGCAAAACGAAGAAAAAACGAAGGAAATAGCATGCTGAAAAATTTCCAACAGATTTGGAGCTAGGCCGCAGCCTAGCTACCTAGGCCGCAGCCTAGCATGGCCGCTGTCCATGACGAAAATTTCACTAAAAACCCTCCATAACTTTCCTGTTTTGACTCTATTTGGTATTTTTGGTATTTCCTTGTTGGATAAAACTTCTTGGGCCTTTAAAAACATATTGTATCATTGTAAAATCATATCATCACATAGAAATACATATCATATCATTGTAACGCAGTAGAGAGATCAAGAACAAGAGGGGAAACAACTTCCAAGGTGACGGCAAGGAAGAATCACACTCAAGTTCAAGATCTAGGGTTTTCTATATTGTTTATTTTCTGAATCTTCAACTTAATACTTTATTATCTATTAGATTTTTATCAAGTATTCTATTCTCAATCATTAATTGTTTTCAGTTCTTTATTTTAATTATGTTATCAATTGAACCCATGATGGTGCTAAGTTCAATCGTGAACTAAACACTTTCATGGGGTTCTAATGGAGTGTTTTGTGGATTCTAGTAGTTGATAGTTTTGATAACATATGCTTGTGATTTAAAATAAGGTTGCTTGACGTGGTTTTGTTAATTTATATAGATGCGTAGCTAACATCTATTTTGTTAATCTCTAATGAATGCGAAAGTGGATTTAGAGATTAGGGCTTGCCATGTTAGCATAGGCTTTTGACGGTTTCTCCGCATATCGGTAGTATAGATTCGAAAGAACATTACTCCCCTATGTAGTTGATAGTGGAACTTGTGTTTTAAATTGATTATGTCACCCAATCTCATAGACATATAGTGATTTGGATGTAATTGATGCCCGTAAAACTTCTATCTTAATTGTAGATGATTTAAGGATTGGTATGAGTTTATTGAAAGATAGCTTGTACTTCCTTCGTGTTTCCAATAGCTACCTTAATAATCACAGTGCATTGAGTCTTGACGGTTAATCTAGATGAAACAACTCATGAAGTTGGAACCCTATGTTTCTCTCATATAAGTAAAATCTCCTTAGTAAGTTTTTAGTAGTATAATCTAGTTAAAACAACACAAAAATTGTTACTACACCAAGTAATTGTAATTTAGCCATACATTGTTGAATAGGCACATTTACATAATTCACCGAGTCTTCGTGGGAACGATCCCTATTTATCCATATTACTTTTGACTGCGTATACTTGCGTAGAAAATTGTGAACAAGTTTTTGGCACCGCTGCCGGGGACTTCGGTGTTATTTTTGTTTATGTGTTTTACTACAGTGGTAGTTGAATTTAATTGACTTAGATTTTCTTTTTGTTTTTCTCATCTATTCTTGTGTAGTTCGTTGGTTTTTCGTTGTTTCAGGTACTTGTTGCATGCAAACTCGTTCTAAGACGTTGAAAGCTAAGCAAGCAAGAACACCAGCAAAAACTAAAAGCATGGCAGGAGCAGGAGAAGGCCCTGCAGCAGTAGTACAAAGGGCATTGATGGACTATTCAAAGCCAAAAATTGATGACATTCAGTCGAGCATCATTCGGCCTGCAATTACAGCAGCTACTTTTGAGATTAAGCCTGGCACTATTCAGATGGTGCAGAATCAGGTACAGTTTGGGGGAGCTGCAACGGAGGATCCTAACTTGCACATCCGGAACTTCATCGAGATATGCGACACATTCAGGTTCAATAATGTGTCGGAGGATGCTGTTAAGTTGAGGCTTTTCCCGTTTTCTCTCAGGGACAAAGCTAAGGGTTGGCTACACTCTCTGCCAGCAGGCTCTATCACTACTTGGGCTGATCTAGCTCAAAAGTTCCTTACTAAGTTCTTCCCCATGGCAAAGACTGCAGCTATAAGGAATGCTCTTACTCAATTCTCACAGTAGTCTGGAGAAACATTATGTGAAGCTTGGGAGAGGTTTAAGGAGATGCTACGAAAGTGTCCTCATCATGGCATGCCTAACTGGATGGTCATCAACTGTTTTTACAATGGGCTTGGATGGCAATCGAGCCCATGGTGGATGCAGCTTCAGGGGGAGCATTATGGGCTAAGAGCTATGAGGCAGCCTATGATCTTATCGAGATGATGGCAGCTAACGAATATCAGAATCCAACTCAGAGAATGCCACAGCAAAAGGTGGCGGGAATTCTTGATGTTAGTACAGCCACAGCTTTAACATCTCAACTAGAGGCATTGAATATGAAAATAGATTCTTTGGCAAATTGCGGAGTGCAGCAGGTTGCTAGTGTTTGTGAGCTATGTGCGGGCGCACATGAGACGAGGCAATGTGCTATTTCTCCTGAATCGGTGTAGTTTGTGAGCAATTTTCAGAGGCAACAACAACCAGCTCCCAACAATTATCATCCTAACTTCAGCTGGAGTAACAATCAAGGTGGTGTGCAACAACCTCAACAGCCGTATCAGCAATTTCAGGGTCAGCAATATGGAGCTCAGCCATATAATTCTTCAGGTGTTCAGCAGCAGAAGGGGCAGCAGTTTCAGCAGCCTTATGCTCAAAGGCAATTTCAACCTCTCGGTTTTCGGAAACAATAGTATCAGGCAAATTCTGGGCAATCATCTGTTGAAAAATCAGAATTGGAAGAATTGAGATTGATGTGCAAAACTCAAGCGGTCTCGCTCAAGACCTTGGAAAATCAGATGGGGCAACTTGCAAATGCATTGCTACACATGCCACAAAGAGTGCTACCTAGTGACACGGAAACTAATCCAGGGAAAAAGGCTAGCCATGAGCAAGTAAAGGCTATCACATTGAGGTCCGGAAAAGTCACAGAAAGCGCTGAACTTGAGAAGGAAGAGACAATTCTGCCAGAGGAGGAGGCGGAGAAAGTGGATTTGGGAAGTTCAGATGACAAGGGCAAAAGTTCAGAATCAAGTAAAGGAGTAGAGGAGAGTGTACTAACTCCTAAAAAAATCAGCCCTTGAGAAAGAGGAAGTGAACGAACGTGTCTGTCCTCCACCACCATATCCGCAGCGACTGCAGAAACAGAAGCTTGACAAGCAATTCGGTAAATTTCTTGAAGTGTTTAAGAAATTGCATATTAACATTCCTTTTGCAGAAGCACTAGAGCAGATGCCGAGTTACGTAAAGTTCATGATGGGGATTCTATCAAGGAAGCTGAAACTAGAGGAATTTGAAACCGTTGCTTTGACAAAGGAATGTAGTGCTATTCTGCAACAAAAATTGCCTCCGAAACTCAATGATCCTGGAAGCTTCACTATACCATGTACTATTGGTAATTTTTCATTTGATAAATGCTTGTGTGACTTGGGTGCCAACATAAATTTGATGCCTCTATCGGTCTTTTTGTAACTTGGGCTACTAGATCCAAAGCCAACTAACATCTCTTTACAGTTGGCAGATCGTTCGATCACCTATCCTAGAGGCATAGTTGAAGATGTCTTAGTAAAGGTGGACAAGTTTATATTCCCAGCTGATTTTGTCATCTTGGACTTCGAGGAAGATAAGAATATTCCCATAATCTTGGGAAGACCATTTCTAGCCACAGGTCGAACATTGATCGATGTTCAGAAAGGAGAGCTCACTATGCGAGTGCATGAAGACAATGTCTCCTTCAACGTGTTCAAAGCCATGAAACTGCCGACAGAGGATGAAGAGTGTTTCAGCATAGAGATGGTTGATAAAGGTCAGTGCGAGGAGTCGGGTCAGTTGTTTAAGGCCGATATGCACATGCTTGAGCATCACACCAGTGATCCAGTTGACAATTCGTTTACTCAGGATCTCACGAATGTTAATCTCGAAAAACTTCCACCACACTTGAGGCATGTGCTTTTGAATGATGAGCTGGTAATTTTTGAAGAGTGTCAGGATAATGTGTTAAGAAGGTGGAACACCGATGACGAGATCGAAGAGTGTTCTGATCAATCAACTAGGAGGAGTAAACACCTTCGAGGTGTGAGGAAGAAAAAGAAAACGTCGATGGATGGAAGAGTCAAGGTGCAGATGCATAAGAAAAAGATGTGGGAAGATAGCAAGAAGGTTGTCACACATTGGGTGAATGGTCCTTCTGCTAAGGACAAGTCGAATGCGATCTTCGAGCCACCATAATTTGAATCATATTTGTCCGGCTAAATGACGTTAACGACAGCGCTTCGTGGGAGGCAACCCATGTGCTAGGTATGTTTTCTGCTGTCTCTTGTATTTACTTCCATTCAATGAGGGCATTGAATATTTTAAGTTTGGGGGTGATTTGGGGGATTAGTAGTTGTATTTGTTGTTATATTATGTGTGCATATAAGATATCATGCTTTGCATATTAGTAGTAGTTCATGCATGTATGTTTGTATTATCTACGGTTGTTTCATGTAGGACATTTTGTTTTGTTTTTATTTTTCGTAAACCATGTGAGTTCATTTTAGTTGCATTTTCATGGCATGCATATTTCATGAACCCTTAGGGCGAGCCGATTCTGATTGATAGGTAGATGTTTAATTGAGTGTGGTGATGATGAGTAGAGGGCTGATTTATAGTTCTTAGAAATTGACTTGCATGTTACGGGGACAAAATTTTTACACAAACTCGTTGGGTGCTTTTGGGCTAGGTTAGGGTCATGCTTGTTTGGATGTTTTGAGATTTAATCACTTGTTTATATTTAGAATTTTCGTTATTCCCTTTATAGCGTAGGAGCACTTGAGTCTAAGTTTGGGGGAAAACAGGGATTTCATGCTAAATTGTAAATAATTGTCAATAATTGCTAGATGTCAAATGGCTAGTAGTCGGCTCATATTTATATGAGTAGTCTAGGGTTGGAATTGAGAATTCTCATTCAAGATGGCATATATGAAAAAAAAACAAAAAAAAAAGAAAAAAAAAGTTAAAAGTGTCAATTGTTTATATGCAAAATTAACCAGAGTGAGCTCTTTAATACTCGAGTAATTAAGTCCGAGGGGACTTAGTCCTAGTAACCTAAAGCCCTTGTGGTTTGGGATTGCTGACCTAACACTCGTTACATGGGTATTATTTTATAAGCCTTTAGGGGTCTCATTCATTCCACGGTTAAATAAGCATGCTTGTATATATGTGTCGTAGTAGTTAGTAATAAAGCATGAATTCCTGGCTAACTTGAATAAGGATGGAGGTGTTCCTAGGTTATGAAGTGTCTACAGTCTATTCTATTTATAAACCCGTGATTGTCTTGGCGAAGGATATGTATTATTTTTGACCTAGTTTTGGAAGTATTTCTGATGAATATAGCACACACGCACGTTTCTGTCATGTACTGTTAGTTTACGGGGACTTAGTCGAGCTCTGCTTGGATTTATTCGCATTCTTTGAGATATGTGTTTGTTTGTTGGTTTTGGTTAGTTTGAAGGGGATTATTGCATTTTCATATTAGTTGCATTCATGCATTGCATTGTTATTGCATTAGGTTAGATGGATTTTGTGGGTACATTTGCTATAGGCCCTCACGAGACCTTACTCGTCCACTAGGGCTGCCTAGGGGTTTAAAGGGCTTGTTGCATATGCCAAATGCAACCGTGATCACCTACGGAAGTGGTACTAGTTAGTGTACATAGTTATATTTGTTTATGCTTGAGGACAAGCATCGGTTTAAGTTTGGGGGTGTGATAAGTGGATTTTATATCCACTTGGAGCATTCCATATCGGCTTAAATTGATTCACTTGGCCTCAAGTTTGTTGTAGTTTTGATGTGTTTTGTTAAGTGTGCAAGGTTGCAAGAATATTGAATAAGGTTGCAATTCCTGTCAATTCTGGAGATGAATTCGAGCTTAAGAATGAACAATGGAGTCTTGTTGTGAGCCACCATGAAGGTTCCAAGGCAAGGAATTGAAGTATGGAAGCTTTGAGAAAAAGAACGAAAGGAAACGGAGGCAGAACGAAGAAAAAACGAAGGAAATAGCATGCTGAAAAATTTCCAACAGATTTGGAGCTAGGCCGCAGCCTAGCATGGCCACTGTCCATGACGAAAATTTCACTAAAAACCCTCCATAACTTTCCTGTTTTGACTCTATTTGGTATTTTTGGTATTTCCTTGTTGGATAAAACTTCTAGGGCCTTTAAAAACATATTGTATCATTGTAAAATCATATCATCACATAGAAATACATATCATATCATTGTAACGCAGTAGAGAGATCAAGAACAAGAGGGGAAACAACTTCCAAGGTGACGGCAAGGAAGAATCACACTCAAGTTCAAGATCTAGGGTTTTCTATATTGTTTATTTTCTGAATCTTCAACTTAATACTTTATTATCTATTAGATTTTTATCAAGTATTCTATTCTCAATCATTAATTGTTTTCAGTTCTTTGTTTTAATTATGTTATCAATTGAACCCATGATGTTGCTAAGTTCAATCATGAACTAAACACTTTCATGGGGTTCTAATGGAGTGTTTTGTGGATTCTAGTAGTTGATAGTTTTGATAACATATGCTTGTGATTGAAAATAAGGTTGCCTGACGTGGTTGTGTTAATTTATATAGATGCATAGCTAACATCTATTTTGTCAATCTCTAATGAATGCGAAAGTGGATTTAGAGATTAGGGCTTGCCATGTTAGCATAGGCTTATGACGGCTTCTCCGCATATCATTAGTATAGATTCGAAAGAACATTACTCCCCTATGTAGTTGATAGTGGAACTTGTGTTTTAAATTGATTATGTCACCCAATCTTATAGACATATAGTGATTTGGATGTAATTGATGCCCGTAAAACTTCTATCTTAATTGTAGATGATTTATCGATTGGTATGAGTTTATTGAAAGATAGCTTGTACTTCCTTCGTGTTTCCACTAGCTACCTTAATAATCACAGTGCATTGAGTCTTGACGGTTAATCTAGATGAAACAACTCATGAAGTTGGAACCCTATGTTTCTCTCATATAAGTAAAATCTCCTTAGTAAGTTTTTAGTAGTATAATCTAGTTAAAACAACACAAAAATTGTTACTACACCAAGCAATTGTAATTTAGCCATACATTGTTGAATAGGCACATTTACATAATTCACCGAGTCTTCGTGGGAACGATCCCTATTTATCCATATTACTTTTGACTGCGTATACTTGCGTAGAAAATTTTGAACAGTAACCAAGCTAGTACAATGCTAACTAGCAAGATTGTAAACAAACCAAGTGATACAAGATTATATCACTTAACACACCACTTGGCCACTTGGTTCTTGCATCATCCATGACCTACTAACTTTAATAAATCTACTTTATGACCAAGATATTATTCAAGCATATCAATAATACACTTTAGACAAGGATGAGAGCAAAAAGCAAGCAAACCAACTCCTTCCTCTCTTGAAAGCTCCATTCGGCTCTTTCATAAAATGGAGAATCAAAATCCAACTTCCATCCATGGTTAAATCTCAAGAAAATTAAGGTGAGTCCTATATTTCATAACTAAGATATCCTATGAATTTCATCTTCAAATTCCATGCCAATCTTGAGATATAAAATCAAGAAGGTTAAGGGTGAATAGTGATTTCAAGAACTAACTTTGATTTTCTTGATTCTTTTGAATGATCCAAGCTTTGTTAAGGTGTTCTAAGGATTGATCAAGGTTTATTAAGGTCTTACATACTCCAAGGAAGGTATAAACTTCAAGAACCCTAGTCTTTGATTTGAGTTTTAATGGAGTTTTGGATGAGTTTTAGTGATGTTATGCATATTTAGAGTACTAGATCTATGTGTGGGTTTTATGAGATGATAATATAGTTTATATGAACGGAAAGACATTGCTTGGTCTTAGTTCAAGGATAAATAACATGTATGTGTGATTTGGAGTGGATGGTATAATAATTGGAGGGTTTTGATTTTGGAATTATCCAAGTTATAGCCGTCGTAATGCCCGATTTTCGTTAATCTTTAAAAACCGTGCATCACAGTAGCTTGAACTCACTGTCTAGGGTTGTATTTTGCCATGATAAGATAGATAATGTTCCAAGATTCGTTTTGATATAAAGAAACGGACTTACGATTTAGGAGTTATGGCCGATATACTAAAAGTAGTTTGAAACCGTAAACGAGAATTCGTAACTGAAATTGAACCCTCGTAAAATATGTAAGTCAGTGGCGAATCTTGGTAATTAAATACTAGAGGTAAAAAGGAAGGTGTGAGAGAAAACCTCATGTGAAACGGATCGTTTTCCGATTTTATAAAAATGTTCGAATCAAGGTTAAACGCGAACGAACCCCTTAAAAGTATAACTTTGGTTATGACTTAGAAAATGAACGATAAAACTCAAGGTATAATCTCGGTTCGTAATCGATCGACTTTAGAAATTATACGACTTAAGTATATACCGAGTGTGGGTACGATGACATGTCGTAATATCGAACAAATGTCGGATCGTATCAGTAATAAAAAGAGTTACACTAAAAGGTGTATAACGAGATAATTCGAAAACGTGTTTCGATTTAAGTGAAGTTATACTTAGACTTTTAAAACGTGTTAAGTGGTTAATCTCGAATGTTCTAATTGTTTATAGATCATCGAGCAGACCCAGGACACGCTGTCTCCACCCACACCCGATTACCAGGCAAATGTTCAAACCATTGAACCTGTTGTTGTGATAATATATGTATATGATTTCTGTTTTACATATGCCATCGCATGCATGCCTGTTTCCAATTATATTGTGACTCTGGTTTTTGTGATACTTGTTCCCTGAGTTGATATTGGCTTATAGACTAGATACGAATTATCAGTTATAAGCCGGATTGTTTTGGTAAGACCCTTAGCGAAGGGCATATGATATTCATTCTTAAATATAGACCAGGAGTCGGTATTTTGAGATATAGATAGTCGTGGAAACCCGGAGGGATTCCAACGGCAGATTATTATTTATCTGAGGAATGTTATTATTAAACGTTATTTATATTCCATAAAGTATCAATTACTTGGAAATATTTCGAGGAATGTTATTCGAGTATTATCTCTGTCGAGAGATATTAAATAAATGTTAGTTTCGAATATTCATTTAGAGTTGATTATTTAATGAATATTATTTTGATATTCATTAGAATGTTATTTATTAAATGAATATTACTTTCGAATATTCATTTAAGGTTTATATACTTGATGAATACTATTTTAAAATATTCATTGGAAGTTCTATTTACTTAAGGAATATTATTTCAATTATTTCTTTAAAAGTTTTGATTACTAAATGAATATTATTTGGATATTCATTTAGAAGATTATTTATTAAATGAATATTATTTTTCAAGTATTCATTTAAGGTTTGACTTATTTATTGAATATTATTTTAAATAATTATTGGAGTTTAATTACTTAACGAATATTATTTTGAATATTCATTTAAGGAGGGATTTATTTAGTAAATAATTCTATATATTCATTCGAGGATTACTTACGAGCAACATTATGATTTAATAATATTCTGTAATTATTATTGAGTTAATAAATATTCTTGGAATATTTATTTAATTCTTTTAAATTCTTTTTAAAATGATTTATATTATTTGGAGATTATCTTTCACCTCCAGACATTATGTAAAATATTCTTTCATTCATTAGATACTTCCGACTCAATAAATATTCTATAAATATTTATTAAATACTTGGAAACAACTTCAATGTTGTTTATTCTTCTTCAAATATTATCTTCGACCTTCGATCATTCTGAAAATTCTTCGGAGTCATACGATTAATATATATTAAGAAATGTCCTCAAGATTCTATTCTTCACTCGAGTCTATCTCTTAAATTATAAGGGAACTTTACTTGAGAAAGGTTATTTATCATGTTGACTTCCCGGTCATAATTTATCCTTTTCACTCGCAACTTGGTTGCTATGGACTCATTAAGTCTGTGTGTACCTTCTCATCATTCGAGGGGTAAGATTCTTGGAACAAGTTGATATCCATTAACAAGCAAAAGCTTGGGAAATGTTGGTGAATTTTCCTTTCCAACTAGATACGACTACTTTGTGGAGTCTTATCAACAAGTATTTCACTTGGGGAAGGGAGGACAAACTCTACGTTTCAATGCTGTGGATTTATTCGAACTAGGAGTCGTGTGTAAGAGGCCGAGTCGCGCGGTCCATCACAAGGCCTAACCATTGGCCAGGGAGTTACTATTAAAGGCAATCGACAAGTGAAGCCGTCAGTTCTTCCTTCTACCGGTAGTAAACTATATTGGGCTGTACCATCCCCGACTGATCATCAGGGAGTGGGACAGCTGGCGCGTAATAACTCCAGTATTGGTTCATTTCCCAAATTGGGAATTCCCTGCAACACGTATCGAAGATACTTCTTTCAGGTTGACGGTGTCTTTCGCAACACGTATCGAAGAAACTTCTTTCAGGTTGTAGGACTTCGAAAAAATGTTAATAACTGAAATTGCAATATTTTCCTTGCAAGATCCTCTTTATATGATAAATGATAATATCTGGCTTATCTTTGACTTAGCAGATATTCCCACCTATATATCCATTTTGAGTTACCTCGTAACTTCATCGTTCATGTTATTCAGGCATCATTTCCGTAAATGCATGGCATATGGTTTGAAAGATACTTTTGAACTGTTATATATTATCGTTCAGTTATATATTATTGTTGGTGGGCTATTTCTCACCCTTGCTTAATTATTATATCACAACAACAGCTAGACCAGATGACTCGCACAAGGCGCACTCGACGCTGGCGAGGACGATGAGACTACCAGAGCCGAAGAGAAAGCTATTGGTAGGATAGATTCATTCTTTCAGTACCAAATATATGGACTAGTATGACTTATGTAAATGGATGGCAAAGAGTATGTATTCATATTGTAATTCTTTTGGCTTGTAAGAACTCATATTGTGCTTAATAAAATTTGGTAGTTACTCTGATTTCATCTCTGGGACTATAACGGGTATGTTTTATATTGTTGTGTTGGGTCATAAAGACGTAATTTATTTTGAGTAGAAGTAAGTTCAAGTATTGTGAACAGTAATGGACACCGTAACGACCGGATCCCGGACCCCGGATCTGGGGTGTTACATTCATGGACCTAATGAATAGAGTATTCAAGGAATATTTGGACAAATTCGTGATAGTCTTCATTGATGATATTCTCATCTACTCAAAGACAGAGGCAGAACACGCTGAACATTTTAGGATAACCTTAGAAATACTCAGGAAGGAGTAGTTATATGCCAAGTTCTCCAAGTGTGAGTTTTGGAAAGATGAAGTACAATTCTTAGGGCACGTGATCAATAGAGAAGGAGTGTTGGTTGACCCCTCCAAGATAGAAGCAGTTTCAAACTGGGAACGGCCAACTACTCCAACCGAGGTGAGGAGTTTCATCGGACTGGCCGGATATTACAGAAGATTTGTCCAAGATTTTGCGAAAATCGCAGCTCCATTAACTCGACTTACCCGCAAAACTGAAAAATTTGAATGGACTGAAAAATGCGAGAGGAGTTTCCAAGAGTTAAAGAAGAGGTTGGTGACAGCCTCAGTGCTGGCATTACCTGATGGAAAAGGAGATTTCGTGATTTACAGTGATGCTTCGCATAAAGGACTGGGATGCGTGCCTATGCAGCATGGCAAGGTAATAGCATATGCATCTAGGCAACTAAAAGATTATGAGGTCAGATATCCCACGCATGATCTAGAACTAGCAGCCATAGTCTTCGCTTTAAAGATTTGGAGACAATATTTGTATGGGGAAAGGTGCGAGATTTACACTGACCGTAAGAGCCTCAAGTACATTTTCATTCAGAAAGAGCTTAACATGCGCCAGAGGAGATGGTTAGAGTTAATCAAGGATTACGACTGTGAAATTCGCTATCACCCGGTCAAAGCCAATGTGGTGGCTGACGCCCTTAGTAGGAAAGAGAAGCTCAAGATGATAACTTCAGAGGAAGAGCTAGTGAAAAATTTTGAGAAGCTAGAAATTGAGATTAAGTTACCTGGAGAGGGCCAAGAAAAGTTGATGGAAATTAGAATCCAACCTCCATTGTTAGAAAAGATTAGACGGTGCCAGGAACGGATGATGGAGGAAGAAGAGAACTCCACGGAAGAGATAATGACCGGGGAGGAAATTAAATGTGAAAGAGACAAGGAAGGGATCATGAGGTACACGTACAGGATATGGATCCCAAACGTTCAGGAACTCAAGGATGAGATTTTAAATGAGGCACACAACTCAAGATACTCAGTGCACCCCGGTAGCACCAAAATGTATAGGGATTTGAAGGAGTATTACTAGTGGCCCAATATGACAAAGGACGTAGCAGAGTGGGTAAGCAGATGCTTGACCTGCCAACGAGTGAAAGCAGAGCACCACAAGCCCAGCGGACTTCTACATCCCTTAGAGATTCCAGAATGGAAATGGGAACACATAGCCATGGATTTCGTAGTAGGTTTACCAAGGACCAAGGCTAATCATGACGCCATATGGGTAATTGTAGATCGACTGACGAAGTCAGCTCACTTTCTCCCGATCAACGAAAGATACACGGTCGACAGACTAGTGGACATCTACTTAAAAGAGATAGTGGCACGACATGGAGTCCCAGTCGCAATAGTATCCGATCGAGATCCTAGATTTAACTCCAGGTTTTGGAGAAGTTTTCAAGAATGTGTAGGGACCCGGCTGAACATGAGCACCGCCTACCACCCCCAGACAGATGGGCAAAGTGAAAGGACCATCCAAACGCTAGAGGATATGTTGAGAGTCTGCGCGATAGACTTCAAAGGAAATTGGGATGATCACTTGCCATTGATCGAGTTTTCCTATAATAACAGTTTCCATTCAAGTATAGGAATGCCACCTTATGAGGTCCTTTATGGGAGAAAATGTCGATCTCTCTTGTATTGGGATGAAGTTGGAGAGCGAAAGATGCTCGGGCCCGAAGTGGTCCAACGAACTAAAGATGCAGTAGATCTAATCAGAGGACGGTTGGTAGAAGCCCAGGATCGACAAAAGAAATATGCCGACTTAGCTCGGAAAGGCAAAGAATACGAAGTAGGAGACCTAGTGTTCTTAAAAGTGTCACCTTGGAAAGGTTTAATGAGATTTAGAAAGAAAGGGAAGCTGAGTCCCAGATACATTGGACCATTCGAGATCTTGAGACGGATTACGGAACTAGCTTATGAGCTGGCATTGCCCCCGAATCTACAGCAGGTGAACAATGTGTTCCATGTTTCGATGCTGAGGAAGTATAACCCGGATGCCAAGCACATTGTAGAGTATGAGCAAGTGGACATGCAACCAAACTTGACCTATGTAGAGCAACCTGTGGAAATCATAGACCGGAAAGAACAAGTGCTCCGAAACAAGGTCATTCAGCTAGTCAGAGTTTTGTGGCAGAACCACAATGTAGAAGAAACAACCTGGGAGCTTGAAAGCGCAATGCAAGAGAAGTACCCCCACTTGTTTTCAAACTGATTCCGGGACGGAATCCTTTTAAGGAGGGGAGACTGTAAGAACCCAGATTTTGGGTAGAATTAAAACTTTTATTTAATTAATGATGTAAGAATGAATAGTGGTTACGGCTACAATGTAATAGTTGATATTTTGAAAGAATGAATGGAATTTGACTTTTTATTTCTATGTCTTGAAGAATGCTAAAGGGTGACAACATAGGTAAGAATAATCTATCTCCTAAGGGAATAAGATATGGCAATTCCAAGCAGGAGAATATTCTCATGTCATCCAGATCGATAACGATTAATCCAGTGGTTCCGTAAAAAGGTTAAGGAACGATCGAAAAAGAATACGGACAATTGTACAACCCTAAGAGAATAAGAATAAAGAATGAATAGTGTTTTGGTGGAAGTATAGAATAATATGAGACGACACTATATAGAAGTATTCGGAACGGATTTCCGAGTTCGTATTAGTGATCCAGGGGGAAAATAATTGTATGTAAAAGCTGTCGGATTCTGAAAAACCGCACTTTTATTTTCTCCGAGAGTTCCCTGGACACTGATAGCCTTAAGTATTTAATGAATGGATTTAAGGAATATAACCTAGAAAGTTAGAAAGAAAGATGGAGAATGATAAAATTAATATTAGAAAGATTCCCGGTAAACCCTAATTAGAAATCCGTGAAATATTCCTACGAACGATCAATCGAAACGGGCAATAACCGGACACAGAATTAAGCAGAGAAAGCAAGATACATGCATGTGCAAGTGGATGGAGTAATAGAAACCAAAGTATGTCACATGTAAGTCAACTACAAGCTAAGTGGTGTAAATGCATTTTTGCAAAAAGAATGTGCATAATAAGGAGCCTACACTTGTCACAAGATAAAGCATCAAGATTAGGCTAGTGGATTGTGATGTAATCACTTTAAACTAGATATTATCTTAAGGCATCATCCAATAAATCATTTTAACCAAGCAAAGAAAGCAACCAAAGCAAAACTCTCCATTTTCCTTCCTTGAAAGCAACTCTCGACCAAGAAGCTAGAAAAGGGGGTTCCCACAATTGTTTGATCTTCAAATTTTTAGGGTAAGTACTACATATCATAGCTTAGATCTCCTGGAAATCTTGGCCTTAAATTCATCTTTTACCATTTTCAAATAAATCATCAAAGGTGATGATGAATGGTGTTTTCATATACTAATCCTTATTTTTTTCTTGATTTCATGGTTGATCTTAGCTAACATAAAGCAATCCAAGGACCATACCAAGCTTAGTAAGGCTAGTACATACCCTCAAGAAGGTAACCACTTCAAATCCTAGCTCTTGTTTTGAGATTAAGAATATTCTTGGATGATTTAGCTTAGTTATGATTATGTTCATAATTATAAGCATGCTTAGTTAATGATTTAGGGATTTATGAAGCATGATGATTTTGATGCTAAGATCAGTAGCTTCTGGACTTGTTGAGATGATTATTATGTGTATAAGTTGTTTAGATGCCCGGTCTTGGGTTGTTGATTGTGATTTTTGGAACGTTCGTATTATAGCTGTTATAATGCCGAAATTTCATTAATCATTGAAAACTGTGCATCACAGTAGGTCTAATGGCCGAAACTGGACAAGTATCTAACATGCCCTTGTAGATCTTGAGTTGTAGATCATTTTGGAAAAAGAATTGAATCAAACCGACTTACGGTTTAGGATTTATGACCGATTTACTAAAAGTAGTTCGAATCCATAAACGAAAGTTCGTAACTGAAATTGAACCCTCGTAAAATACGTAAGTCAGTGGCGAATCTTGGTAATTAAATACTAGAGGTAAAAAGGAAGGTGTGAGAGAAAACTTCATGTGAATCGGAACATTTTTCGATTTTATAAAAATGTTCGAATCTAGGTTAAACGCGAACGAACCCCTTAAAAGTATAACTTTGGTTATAACTTAGAAAACGAGCGATAAAACTCGAGATATAATCTTGGTTCGTAATCGATCGAATTTAGAACTTATACGACTTAAGTATACACTAAGTGTGAGTACGATGACATGTCTTAATGACGAACAAATGTCGAATCGTATCGGTAATAAAAAGAGTTACACTAAAAAGGGGTATAACGAGATAATTCGAAAACATGTTTCGACTTAAGTTAATACTTAACCTTTTTAAAAAGTGTTAAGCGATTAACCTCGAATCTCTTGACTATTTATAGATCGCCGAGCTCACCCGGGATACCCTACCACTACCCCTACCCGTGCTCAATTACCAGGCAAGTTTCAACTTTCCCTTTTTAGGCTGTTGTTGTGATAATATATGGTTTCTGTTATACATATGCCATAGCATGCATGCCTACTTTCAAGTCATATTAATATGCTTGTTCCTTGATTGTTCTTTGGCTTATAAGCAGGGTTCTAAAAATCGGTAACTCGGTCCGAGTACTCGACCGAGTACTCGTTTTGGACCCCTAAACCGATCCGAGTAGTGAGTAATCGGACCAAAAACCGATTTTTGCTATAACTCGGTCAAGACTCGGGTTGACTCCGAGTAATCGGGGTCAAACTCGGGTTTGACTATTTTTTATTTTTTTTTGCTAAGTATTAAAATATAATTTTTATTGCTCAACTTATAGACTATAGTTATAATCTAGATTCGGCCCAATTAAAAGTCCTCTCTCTCAAAGATTCTATACATACACTTATATCACGTTTTAATATTATTAATAATATTAATATTATTACTTGGACACATGTACACTAGAATTAGAATATGCAAAAATTTCAGAAATCTAGTATATTTCTAAAAAAAGCTCTAAATATTATTAGTAATATTAATATTATTACTTTTTAGCAGGGTTGTAATAATATTATTAGTAATATTAATATTATTGTTAAGTTTTAAGTTTAACACATGTACACTAAAATTAGAATAAATACATATAAATTATGAGAAAAAAAAAGTTAAAAAACAATATTCGATTAGTAGTCCGAGTACTCATTCCGAGTACTCGCCGAGTTTCCGATTACTCATTTTTCTGGACCAAAACCGAGTTGGTCCGATTTCCGATTTTTACAACCTTGCTTATAAGTAGATAGATAATATATCGATTATAAGCCGGATGTCGTTAAGACCCTTAGAGAAGGGCATATGAATCCTATTTGTTGAATATAGACCGGGAGTCAGTACTTCTTGATATATCGTAATTATTTTCGAGGGAAATATTTAAGTAAATAATTTCCATTATTTGGTTGACGAATGTTATTTGAATATTCGTCCGAGATTATTTAATTAACGATCATTACTTCAAATATTTATTTGAACGTTATCTATTCAATGAATATTATTTTTCAATATTCATTCAAAGACGAACTATTTATCGAATATTATTTCAAATATTTCTATAAAACCTTTGATTATTAAATAAATATCATTCGGACAGTCAATTAGAACATCATGTATTAATGGAATATTATTCTCGAATATTCCTTTAAGGTTTAATTTATTAAATGAATATCACTTGGATATTCATTTAAATTATTAATTATTATATGAATACTATTTTTGAATATTAATTTGAAGTCTTATTTACTTAACAAATATTATTCCAAACAGTCCTTTCAAAATTATTTATTAAATGAATATTATTTTAATATTCATTTAAGTAATTATTTATTCAATAAATATTGTCTTAATATTCCTTCAAGGATTATTTTGAGAAATACTCTGATTAAAAAATATTCTTTCATTCATTAAATACTTCCGACTCAATAAATATTCTATAAATATTTATTCAATACTTGGAAACAACTTCAAGGTTGTTTATTTTTCTTCAAATATTATTTTCGACCTTCGATCATTCTTAAAATTCTTCGGAGTCATACGATTAATATTATATTAAGAAAGGTCATCTAGATTCCATTCTTCACTCGAATCTATCTCTTAAATTATAAGGGAACCTTACTTGAGAAAGGTTCTTTATCTTGTTGACTTCCCGGTCATAGTTTATCCTTTTCACTGGCAACTTGGTTGCTATGGACTCATTAAGTCTGTGCGTACCTTCTCATCATTCGAGGGGTAAGATCGTTGGAACAAGTTGATATCCATTAACAAGCAAGAGCTTGGGAAATTTTAGTGAATTTTCCTTTCCAACTAGATACGACTACTTTGTGGAGTCTTGTCAACAAGTATTTCACTTGGGGAAGGGAGGATAAACTATACGTTTCAATGCTGTGGATTTACTCGAACTAGGAGTCGTGTGTAAGAGGCCGAGTCGCGCGGTCCATCACAAGGCCTAATCATTGGCCAGGGAGTTACTATTAAAGGCCATTGACAAGTGGAGCCGTCAGTTCTTCCTGACTTATTTGAATTTCATCTCTGGGACTATAACTGTGTGTGTGTGTGTGAGTGGATATTATTGCGGGGTCATAGCATGCTACTTATTGATTTTGGACTCAAGTCAAGTATTATGTATGAGTTATGAGACCGTAACGACCCGATCCCTGACCCCGGATCTGGGGGTGTTACAAGGACAAAGCACATTGACATCAGATACCATTTCATTAGGGAACATGCAAATAATGGAACCATTGAGTTGCATTATGTTCCTATAGATAAACAATTAGCTGATATATTCACTAAGCCATTGGATGAAGCCACCTTTACAAGGTTGGTTAGTGAGATTGGAATGCTGAATTCTTCAGAATCTGGCTAAGTGAAAATATCAACTAGATTGTTGCAGCAGTAAATACTTACTTTAACTAAATTCTCAATATTTTTGAAGTAAGTGTTGGCTGAAATATGATTTATAAATATTTCAAATCTTTTGCATACGTTGAAAATCATATTCTAATTAGCTTGAAATTTTTATGAAATTTTAAGACTATCACTATTTAATTTGTTAGAATATTCTTCATTTGAATAATTCTGGTGAATTTTGAAAAGATAGTGAAAATTAACTTTTATGAGTGGAAAGTGTAGCTCGATAATTCAGACTTCTCGAATGACTTTCATGTCTATGGTCGACTTTTCTAACAAGTCTATTTGGAACACTCTTGAGTTCTCGAATAGTGCATTTTGGAGAAATCGAACAGAGACTTGCTTGACTTCTCGAATAGGACATTTGAGTTCTCTAATGACTGAGTTCTCGAATAGAACATCTGAGTTCTCGAATAGAAAATTTGAGTTGTCGAATCATTTGAAAAGGCTGAATTCTCGCTGAATCTTAACCGTTTTTGGATTTTTATTCAGAATTTTTAAATCACTCATAAAAACATATTATATTTAATTTGGAATTATTTCTAAGTTAAATAATAGCCAGCTATGAGTTACAAACTACTTGAGATATCGATTAAGCCTTTCTTGACTTATCGAATAGTTGATTTCTACTTCTCGAATGACCGACTTGTCGATACAAAACATATATCTAATCAACAATTCAAGTACTTCATACTTATACAGCTTTACATCTATTCGTTTCATTTCATTCGATTTTTCAAGCATCTAAAGTTCCAAAACCTCTGAAAACCCTAACCTCAAAAGCTAAATTTCTTCTTCAACCTTCATTCTCTTCTCTCATCTCTCTGTGTAACAATGGCGAATACCCAACTCACGATTCCTACCTATACCAACTTCATTGCTATTACTAGTGATGTGGAGGCACCCAATGCTAATTTCAAGTGCTTTGTTCGTTGGATGTCTGAGTCCTACATCAAGGATGCACTTTCAGCCAACCCAACACTGTATCTAGATTTGCTAGAACAATTCTGGAGGACTGCTACTGTGGAGGTCATTGCTCTTGAGAATGCTATAACCTCATACATAGTCTACTGCAAGATTCAGGACAAGGAGATCACCATCACTACTGCAGACATGAATCAAGCATTGGGGCTACAACAAGGAGTGTATGACCCACTAGCCACTAATGCTGAATTGGAGGACTTCTTTGATTTTATCAACTACTCAGATAAAATCAAACTTGGAAATTTGAATAGGAAGTTCTTGAGGAAAGAATGGAGCTATGTCTTTGCCACTCTTCTCCAAGTCTTCACAGCAAGGAAGTCTAGCTTTGACTAAATCAACACACCTGTTCAACAAATAGTCTATGCTCTATCGTATGGGAGAAAGATTGATGTT
Source organism: Saposhnikovia divaricata (assembly GCA_036435485.1). NCBI lineage: Eukaryota > Viridiplantae > Streptophyta > Magnoliopsida > Apiales > Apiaceae > Saposhnikovia > Saposhnikovia divaricata. Next base: position 24,642,960 of record JAZHRN010000131.1, read on the forward strand.
GGACTGATCATAATGCAGGAGCTGTATGGGAGACTTGGTAAGAACTTAACCAAGAGAGGTAATGAAATCTTCTTCCCTCGTTTTATTCAATATGCTCTTAATTTTGTAGATAATAAATTGATTGAATTACCTGGGATGAATAGAAATAGAAGCTATCCGAAATCCATGATCAAACTCATTTTTGGTAGCTTGGAGACTAGGAATGATGTGGATGTAAGACTTAAAATAACTCCCCATATGGAGAGTTTATTTAGGACTTACCCCCACAACATGCCAATATTTGCCTCTAAATCTGAGTTAGCTAGGCGTAAGCAAGTAGAACAAGATGCTAACCCAGGGCCTGCTAACCAACCCCATTAGACAAACACTCTACCAAACACAGAGCCACCTACATCATCCTCTCAATAGGGTGGTGTTAGTAAAAAGGAGAAGAAGAGAAAACAGGTTGCTTCTGAACCTCTAAAAATCTTAACTGAAGCAGCCTTGGCTATGGAACTAGGTTTAGAAAGTGAGGCACCTGAGTCACCTTTACACAGACCAAAGAAGAAGAAAGTTAAGCAAACAACCTCTTTAGTCACACAAATGGCTAAAGTTGTAAAATCAGGGGCAAACAGCTCACTAGATGTATCCTCTCGACAGGGTGCATCTATAGAATCAAGCATCCTCCCCAATGCACAATCCTGTAATGAGTCAGCACATGGGAGTGATAAGGCTGGCACAACACAGAGTGGAGAGCACGTCAATATTGAAACTCCCTCTATTTCTCAGGGGGAGTTGCCAAAATCCATTCCAAAGGACACTACTCTTCCAGAATCTCACACTCAAATTTCTTTGGAGCCTACAACCCAAGCAATTGAGGAGCAAGGCATTGATCACCAAGAATTTTCCTCTCTTGGTGAGCCAATGGACTCAAGTGACTTAGTGCATGACACTTTGCTCACCACCCAGGAACCACATTTAGATGGTGAGGGAATGCTAGCTGGGGCATATCCTAATGACACCATCAAAAACATAGAGGATTCACTAGTTTTCACTAGAGACTCTGTGCCTGTGTCAACTATTGGTGTAACTCATCCCACTTCTGTGGAGACACCAGTAGTAGAGTCATTCCATCCGGTTGTAGAAGTTGTATCTGTAACTGAGGAGTCTAGATTGTCTAGCTCTAGCTCTGACTTTATGTCACAATGGCTGAAGCCTGTGCAACATGGCAGTGCTTCAGGATCAGGATCTGTTCCACCACAATTGACGGTTGAAGCACTTCAAAGCTTAGCTGTGGATCAGATTCCTGAGTTCACAAAGATTGCTCAACACCTTCTCACTGCAGACATGCCTGATCCAGACTATGAATCTATTCTCCTATGCCACAGAGATGATGTGGAGATGAAAAAGGCTAAGATAATAGATGATTCTGAGAGAGATGGCAATGTAGATGCCTGGTTTCAAGGAAAATATGACATTACTCTCAATGACGCTCTTCAATATCTAAGGGAGGAGTACATCACTTCACTGGGTTCTAATGCCAAATCTCTGACTCCTGGTGAAGTGTATGAGGCTATGAATGATTCTTACAAGGGATTCCTCAAGGCTGCACACTATCTTGGTAAAGGAGTTAAAACTGAGGTCAACCATGTATATGATAAAACAGCCACTACACTGGAATAAATCAAGAGAGCTTTTGATGCAAAATTCCCTCAGTTGGATAGTGTTTTCAAGGATGTCAAATCCTGCAACTCCACCTGTACCAAGATGGATAATGGTCTAGCTATACTGAAAGATGCTGTCACAAGTCTGGGGCATAAATTTCAAGCTCTATCAGATCAGACAATAGATGCCAATGCCATGGTGAGGACTCTGGTTAAAAATCAATATGGAGATAGGCTGGTGACTGAAGCCCCTGTGCATGAGATGACCAAGTTTGAAGTGGAGAGACTGAAAGATCAATCACTATCAGGTTTTAAAGCCACTAAGTTGTTCACAAAGGTGGAAACTCTTGAACAGGAGGTGGTCTCTCTCAAACAGTCCAATGCTCATCTGACAGACCAAGTTGCAACTCTCACTGAGCAGTTGAACACTCAAGCCACCACCACAGCTGATGTTCTTCTACATCAACAATTGATGCTGTCTGCCATGATGAAGCGTATGGGTCTCCCTCTTCCAGATGATACTGCCAATCTCACCACTTCCAACCCAAGGGCCCCTACTAAAGCCTCAGTGCCTGACACCAAGCCTAAGGGGGAGAAGAGAAACCTAAGGGACTCAAAGCCTAAGGAGGAGTCAAAAGAGGAGAAGCCTAGAAAGGAGAAACCCAAGGAGAAAGGTATTACAATAAATGAGGGTGGTCATCAAAGGAGTTCAAAATCTATAACCCATGTTCCAGGAAAAGGGAAAGGCAAAGTTGATGATCCTCCATCCTCACTGCCAGTTGTTACTCTACCAACTGTGCACATCACTACTCCCAGTGGCCAGAAGCAATCCATCACCACCACAATGGTTGCAGGGAGTATGCCATCTGATAAACCTCCATCCTCCAAACCTGAAAGTTCCAAGCCTGTAGAAGTAAAGGTGGTTACTGAGGCCAAGCTACAAGAAATTGCAAACTCTAATGATTATCATGATGATGCATTCTTGGAGTTTCTAAAAGTCTCAAGAGAACAGGCTGGTGACACTCAATTGTACCTAAGGAGATTGAAGGATCAGATCGATTACTTTACTGTGATACCTAGAAAAGCTTAAAACTCATGGCTCGAGGAAGTAATGATGGTAGCAAAATCCAGAATCTGGCATCTAACCTACAAAACTCTACAAGCCTTAAAACACTCAGAGATAGATGTACTGATCGAGCTCATAGAGAAGAGGAATGCAAATGAAAACAATAAGAGTCTGTATGATGACTTGAGGAATGGCCAACCTTCAAGGCTACCAGAAGTGATTAAGAAGCCATGGACAATCATCTATCAGTCTGGCACCAGAGTTGAAGAGATTAAACAATTGGTCATTCCCAATGATCTCACTTCTCGAAATCACAGACTCATTATTCCCATCATTGATCTACTGCAAAAGAAGAAGGGGACAAGATGTAAGAACCCTAATTTTTGCACTATTTTCTTTTATTTAATATCACGTGACATTGTCAAATTGGAACCTTTCTAGTCATCCCTGTTGTTTAATGGGATTGATTGTCTGAGAAACTAAGTTGTTACATTCACTATGTAAGAGAAAGAGAAGATTGTTGAGGGCAAGAGTCTTATTGTTAGTAAGATTTATAAAACTTGGGATTTGAGAATGATTAGAGTATTAAAAGATTTATTAAGGATTATGACGAGGAATTATGGATATTCGAGGAATTTACACAATTAAGTACTTACGGAATTATAAGGGAAATCTCTACGCGACAAAATATTATTACGAGGAATTAATTAAGATACGGTACGAATTAAAGATTAAGTGACAAGCATTGGTGGAAGAATAATGATACAAGGAGTAGTATTGCATGCAAGTCCCATGCAACTAAGTAGTTAGGAAAAGTAAACTAGTTAAACCAAGTGGACAAGAGGAATAGTAACTAGTTGGCATTACTTTTTCCAAGGGAGACAAGAGTACATGGAGGCCATACCTAGACTTGTACCATGTATCACATATACATACACTAACACATATCACCCAACCACTTTACAATTATTTCAACCAACACAAAAACAAAACACAAAACACTCTCCCCCCCTTGAACAAAGATCTCGGCCCAAGCAAGAAACCAAGGAAGAAATTTTTCTTTGTTCCACTTCTCCTCATTCATAATTCAAGGCATAATTTCTAGGCTCTCTACATCATCTAAGAAAGGTATACTAAGAATTCCAAGCCCTTTCATCCATTGATTTTCAAGATATTAATTGTTAAAGTTATTGTGAATAGTAACAATGTTAAGTTTTTCTTATAGATCTTGGATTATAAGGGTTGTAGGAGATCATTCAAGGTGTTCTTGAGATTTGTAAGGCTTACCCAAGGCTCCTAGATACTCAAGAAGGTATAAAAACCCTAACCCCTCTTGGCCATGTAGTGTTTATGATGTTCAATGATAGATCCATGTATATTTGTGTTAATCTTGGATGTTCAAGTGATGGATGATATAGATCTTGAGTTATAGTGTTGTGGTTGTGATTTTGATGCTTGTGGATAGTATATGTATCTCCATGAATGTTATAAAGTATGAACTTGGTGACTTAGATGTTGGTTGTGTTGTGGAAGTAAGAATCTTAGTTGATTTAAGTGAAACAAACATGCTGAGTTTTTCCAGGAACTTGATCTGTCTTGTAAGATGGTTTTGAACCCCCAAATATTGTCCGCTGAGGTCCTACCATATATTGTTGGAAAGGTATTTGAATGTAGTTTCTGGAAATATAAGGTTCATGACTAGGTGATGTATGGATTTTAAGTTATGGCCGGAGAAGTAAAATGTGTTTCTGGATTCCGGACTGCACTAAATGGTCCCCTTGTGAACCTTGTTTAAACCCCTAAATATTTATGTGGGATCATGGAAAAATTAGAGAAGCTAGGAAATGCAGTGGTGAAGGCTACCCAAAAAGAATTGGATTAAAATATGAATTTTTCAATTTTATAAAAATGCTAGAGTAAAATTCGTGCAAGGGAAAAAGTCGTTAAATGGAGTATAATTCTAGGGGTAATGGACATGACTCGGATATGGTAACCAAATTAAGTCGAATAAGTGACGAGCGTAATCGAGTGGTAACATGAACCTATAGTGGGGCTAGAGTATCATAAGACGAAGTCGTTAAGTTAATTTTGTACCCCCTAAAACCCCGCAATTAAAGAGATATTGTTAAGGTACTAACGAACGGTTATTGCTTATGTATAGATCGTTCCACTCCGCACGCTCGACCACCCCAACCACACCAAGGCAAGTTTACTTTTCAAACTTACATATATAAGGACTTTCACTGCTGTGTTTGTAGTTTTCAATCATATCAAATGTTTATGTTTATCGAAGTATCGATGAAATTGAGATGTATAAGTACACATATGTTTGCACCCCTTGAACTTAGAATAAAATGTTTTCTTCGGACAACGACTCTAGCAATAGAGGTCGTAGCGGTCCGTATATACTATTGACCGGGGAGCGGTATATTATTATATCGTAATTAAATTGCGAAAACCCGAAGGGTCATTCGGGGAGTATCGTATACTCAAGTAATTATTTTTATATCTTCGTAAATACTCAAAATACCTATCTTGGATTAAAAGCTTATTTAATTTAAATAATTATTTTATTAATTATTAATATTAAATCTTAAAATATCATTTATTAATTATTGTTCATTATTTTAAAGACAAAGCTAATCCAAGATACCTTTAGCACTTTCAAACTCGAACTCTTTCGAACTCAAAACATTTTCGAAAACCCCCGGTCAGGTTTGCTTCTTGTACGATTTCAAGAATTAATCGGTCGACTGATGTCGGACCTCAACTACTCAGTTTTCATTCAAAATCCAGTTTTAAAAGAAAAAGAAAAAGTGCCATAGCAGGTGTGGGAATCGTTGACGAACGATTCCCGGGATGTGTAAGCGGCCGTGAGCCAGGCGGTCCATCAATTATTATTCCGGCCCAGGTGTTGCCGAAGGATGATTACGGATGTAGTTTTCATCGAGGGTGATTACGGATGTAGTTTTCACCCGAGGATAGTTACGGATGTAGTTTTTATCCTTCTACCGGTAGAGAAGACCCGCGGATTATTGGACTTGGATGTGGTGACTGATCATCGTCAATCCCTGTCAGGTTATTATGTTTTCTTCCAGTCCCATCCTCCACTTTGGAAAAATATTCAAACACTGCTTCTTGGGCCTAAGCGCCAAGTTGCCGATAGTGTGGTTTTTGATAAGAAAAATATTGACATCGTGCAGTATCTAGAACTGCAAGATTTTCTATAAAGATTGGCACGTGTTAGTGCACTCTTGCAATTGTTTCAAAGAATGAAATGTTTTTGTATGAGAAACCTTCTAAGCTCCTTAGTGAGTATAGATGTTTTATTCAAACTCGAACATATATATTGTCCAATTATGTTTTAAAATCTGAGATATATACCCATATAGTTGGGAATGTTTTCAAAATAAACCACGTTATTATTTTTCAAAGTGGTGAACTTGCTGAGCGTTATGTAGCTCATTCTTGCTTTATAAAAACTTTTCAGAAAGAGAAGAATTTGGTCGGTTAACTCCGCAACAGCAGATGAGGAGTAGAAGATTTACCCCGGAGATGATTTAGCTCCTGATAAATACTACGGAGTAAGTCTGATAGGTTTTCAACTGTAATAGTAAGACTTGTCTTCAAGTATAGTTGTATAAGTGGAATTGCGTAAGACTCTGATTTGTACAAATGAATTGTAATATTTAGTGGCACTTTTGATTATCGTTTATGAGGCTCTAACTTGTTTGTGTGTAAGATTGAGGTCTGGATGGATGTATTGTTGAGTTGTAAAGTTAATACAGGTATGATATGGTTGGATGATGATGTGACGACCTGAATCTTTGACCTCAGATTTGGGGGCGTCACAGAAATGGTATCAGAGCGATAAGTTACAGTACTCAGAAACGAGAGTGTTGAGAGTTAAGTCTAAGTAGGAGAATGACATAAGAGATTGTAGTAAACTTATTATTGGACTACCGGAAGAGGTACCGGTGAGTAGAATGGACTGGAGTGTTTACTGGAGGTATTGTACTAGGGTCGATAGAATCCTTAGAGACCTTCAGAAGGATGAATGGAGGTTCGAGAGTCGTACGTGAGCTATCATAGGTAATGATATAGGAAGCAGAGCGAAACCTCAAGAGCAGCTGAGGTAGAGGCGATATTGCCAATATGAACGGATGACTAGGCTGGCATAAATTTTGTGGCCCATAGTCCTCCACAGTTTAGGAGGCGGCATTTTAAGAATCAAGAAGTTTAGACTTCCCTATGTAATTAAGGGTACTTAGTACTTGGAATAATGAAATTCTTTTACTTTGGCTATAAGATCCGATTTTTGATAAGTAACGGGTTTACCTGAAAGTTTGTCACTATGCCGCTGTGGAATCATTACCCTTGATGGCGAATTTTACATGTGTTATACGAGAATGTTATCATAAGACGAGCGTGCTAGATAATTCCACGCATGATTCGGACACTAGAGCATGGTAGTTTAACTTAGAGAACAAACAAGTATAATTAACAAAGGGACTCAAGAGAAGTTGAATATGGTTGCAACGAGCGATTCAGTGATCTCGGAGTCTACCAAAAGAAAGGACCAGTGGTTCTAGAGTGGGATCCTTTGATAGAGATGTTATCAGGGACTACATATATATGTATTGTAGACCTCAATAAATTTTTTTGTATATGTTCACATACACACACCCGCCACTGAACCTATGGACTGCACTGAGATCCCTGAGAGATCTCTTTGATCTGTTCCCAGGGGGAACTGGCCACTTGTGATTCATGTCGGAAGGCATGAAGTAGGACCCTATGGACTTAGTAGGTGTCCCCGGAATGATGTGAAGCTTGGCCTTCAAGATAAAGCACGGAAATGACAGAGATATTTGTGAAACCCTAACTCGATAAATGACTTTAGGATGATGATTGAGAGACGCACTAGTTGGTGTCTTGTATTACGAAGACGAAGAGATGGAGTTACCCTCATAGTGGTGATAATGAGATGCACGAATGATTATTAACTTATTTTGGTAACTACCGGCTGGTGCACTACTTCATTTTAAACTGTTCACTAACCATGTTACCTCGATTAGTTTATATCAGGTAACCCTCCTAACTTTCTACTTCAAACTTGTGGAATAACAACCAGTGATATACTTTCTCGAAACCGGGACTCATCCAAAGTATCTTAATTGATCCCCGAGCATTCTATTTGAAGTTTATAATTATTTCTGCTCAGGACTATTTACACTTTCTTTCAATTATCCAAGGAATGTTCAACAAATATTTCCTTAATCAATCGACGAATACTACTTAACGAATATCGATATTTGATTGCTTCTTTCATACTTGCACTCTTCAGTTGAGCTCATAAATATTCAACAAATTACTGAGGGCATGGATGATATAATGTCCAGACATCCCTCATGAATTCTTTTCTTCTATTCAAGATGAGATTGTACATCGTACATTGAAATCATAGTAAGGATATCATTTTGATATTGGTATTCCGAATTTAATTCTATTGTTGGATCTGATAAAGCATGTGTACGGAGGCACCCTTGGGTGGACCGTTTCACTGATAAGTAATATTTGATGAGAGGTTATCGATTGTTCCGATACCTAGAACATTCTCTTCAGATTTTATAGTTTTCTTTTTCAAACTTAATAACTTCTTATTTTCATTCGTTGTCCGAGAAGCCTAAAGTTTCTTCAGTGGCTACGATGTTGAAACTCCGTTCTATCCAATTGAAACTGGCTAGTCGTTATGTCAATATGAATGACTAGTTGATTGTTCTAACTACTCAAAATTGTAATGTTGTGAAAAACACCTAGCTAATTGTCCTAGCTGGTGGTGATGTCTCAAACAGGCGAACTAGCAAATCTTGTCTAGCTAGTTGCTAGTGTTTCTTGAAAAGGACTAGTTATTGTTTCACTGGTCCAACTCCCAATTTAATTCATTCTGTAATGCATTTTGCATGTGGTAAAGTATGATGATGAAAGTTTTGACGAATAACTTGATTGAGACCTAATGAGGTCGCCCACTCAACTCGAATTCTATTCATCTTCGTATCAGACTTTATATCACTTGAATATTTTATTCTTTCATTCACACAATGAGAATTCATTTGAAACCACTGATTACTTGAATGATAAACTACTTCATTCTTTAATTGTCATGGAGTAGAATTGCTTTCTATTGGCTGACCTTCATCAATGCGACTTTAGATTTCCTCTTATTATTCAGGAGGAAAAGTATCCACCCGATGTAAGAATTGTATAAAGACCGTCTTTATGACTTTTGTATCCAACAATCATTGTCCTTGTACAACATTCTCTATGGTATCATATTACAGAATTATCAGGACGGGAAGGAATAAACCTTGTTGTATTCTTTCTGTCCATCCTTACATCTCCAAAAAAATCGAGACTCCTAGTATTTGGAACCATCAACATTCTTGGAGCATCCAATGTGGAATTCTCCTTAAAATTATATATTGGACCTTGTTATTTTGAAACCATTCCTTTTAAAGTGACCACTCTAAGGTGAACGGGAGGTACAATCATGAACCGTTACACCAATATGAGATCAAAAACCAAATGTTGTAATTGTGCAGCCAGAGCGTTATGCCGAGTAATTATTAAAGTAGAAGTAACATGTCGGGGCATACCACAAGACCTTTAATATTCGTGTAGGGAAAGTTATAAGAAATGATGAGGTGGTTGGGAGTACGCTTCTACCAACCGTTGACAAGATGTTATATTAATGAATTCTGGAGTTACCAAGCCTTTTCCTGATCCAGGAAATGCAAATCGATTGCAATGTAAAACATATCCTTGGAGGAAACTAACATGGAAGTGAGATGGACGAGAAAGGAAGAAATATCGTGGCAAGAATGTGAAGCTTTACTTAGCTTAAAGGGATTGATGCACATAGAGAGACATATAGTTTAACAGGCCCCTAATAGCAAATGGATGCATGGAGATATGCCAATGATCCTTCGAGATTACCACCTAATCAAGTTTATTGGGAATCGCAGCCGCATGCAGGCCTCAGGCTGATTGGCGCCAGTTGTGAAGGAGGACGAGCGTATGACATCTTATATATACCATCGAGAACTGATACCCTTATCGGAAATGGAGGAATTGTTGACTAGTTAAAATGAGTAGTTGTTTTTCAAGGATAAGGTTGAAGAGAAGGTTTCACCAACTCAAGATCGACCTCTGTACTGTGCCAAAGCTGGCATTCCACACTAATATAAATGTTATAAAATTGTGGTAGTATCGTTTGAATGGACTAATGAGTCAAAAGCCTTTATGGATTAATGAACAAAGTTTTGGGATGAAATGAGATATTAGCAACAACCTCGTTGTTAGCTATACTTGATGATAAAAAGAAGACTTTGAGAGTCAGGATGATGCGTCTTTCAAGAGTTTAAGAGGTGTGCTGATGCAGTGGAAAGGGGATGATAGCCTATACTTCTAAACAACATAAAGGTTACGGGATAGGATATACTAACCGTGAGTCTGGGATTAGTCATGATGGCGTTCACGCATAAAACTGAGACGTTAACCTTATGAGAAAAGTGTGAATTTTTTTTTCACAAGTGCCATAAGTATATCTTCATATTGGAACTAAACATAAGAAAGAGAAGGTGGTGAAAGGGAGCAGAGAGCATAATGGAGAAATTTGTTATTACCTAAGGAAGGCCAGTGTGGTGGCCGATACTTATAGAAGGTATTATTCGAAATTGGAATTCAGTCAGTATTGACCAAGAAAATAGAGTATATACAGTAAAGAATAATGTTAGAGGAAAATAAATAAATTATGGGGAAGGACGAAGATGTATAGAGAATTAAGAGAATGTTTGGCAAACGGATATGAAGAATGGTATTGGCAAACTATTAAGTACAAACGCGACATGCCAAAAGCAGAATGATAGAGATCTAGTGGATTAATTCCGCCTGTAGAAAATATTGAACGTGAACAGAATTATAATGAATTTCATAAGTAGGTCGCCAAAGACCGAGCCAAGGGATGGCCCTAGTTGAGTTATAATTGTTGGACCAAGTGATTTACCTACGAGAGACTTTCCATTGAGAAGATTATCGAATATTATACGGAAGCGATGGTGGTGCAATATAAAACTTCTGCAGCAATTACGTCAGATAAAGACTTAAGGTTAAACTTCGAATATTGAAGGTGCTTTCGGGTATATTTAACAAAGAGATTGAGCGTATGTACTAATTTGATCTGTAGTTGACGGACAGGGAAGAAGAATTATCCAGACGATCGAATTTGTATTTAGTGTCGTGCCTTAGATTTCACGGGGAAATCGAGAATAAAAACTTATCCATGAAATGAATGTTGTTATCACGATCATCACCCTGCGAACGTAAGGACGTCTCTTGTAAAGCGTACTGTGAAAGAAGAAGTTTCGCTTTTCTTGCGCTACGAAGAAGTCAATAAACGAGGGATATAGTAGCTGAACTGGTTCGACATATACCGAAGACTATACAGTATCCATAGCAAGTGGTAACGGCTGACGGGAGGCAACACATGCGTGCTGATCAAGCCAAGGAATGTGAGGAATACCATGCATATTGACGTTGTCTCAGATTATAAAACACGACCACAAAGTATTCACGGGCCAACGATACAAGGACTCAACACGGATACTATGAACAAGGTAGAAGAGGAACGTATAAGTAGTGGGATAGAAATTTTCAATCATAGAACAACCGATAAGGAATACAGGTCGAGGAGAGTATGCGTTGAGGAACAACATTAAGGCGTTGGTGAGACAAAGGGAGAGAACAATAGGGTTGAATTGTCAACCTGAGAGTTGGAAAGGGTAAGGTTGGAATTGTATCCACAACTATTATCCTTAGGTTCTAAGATAGAATCCTTTTAAGGAGAGGAGACTGCATTAACCGTAATTTTCGGGAATATTCGAAACCTGGACGAATGTAATTTCATGGGTGGATGAGGAATTTTTGCAATCACGATATGTACGAATTATTAAATGAAGATTTCGAATTGATATTACGTCTTTACGGTACAGACGAGTGTATGTAAAAGTCATTAGTTTTTACGAAACCCATTATTTCGAATGGTCAAATTTTATGAGATATCTAAGGAGATCGTGGTAAGGCATGGGGTTCCTGTGAGCATTGTATCTGGTAGAGACCCAAGGTTCAACTCCAGGTTCTGGAGGAGTTTTCAGTATTGTGTGGGGACCAAGTTAAACATGAGTACTGCATACCACCCCCAATCAGACGGACAGAGCGAGAGAACCATCCAAGACCATAGAGGACATGTTGAGAGTATGTGCCTTCGATTTTAAGGGAAGTTGGGATGACCACTTGCCGTTGATCGAATTTTCCTACAACAACAGTTACCATGCGAGTATAGGAATGCCCCCATATGAAGCTTTATACGGACGAAGATGTCGGTCTCCCTTGTGTTGGGAAGAGGTTGGAGAGCGGAAGATTTTAGGGCCTGAACTGGTCCAACAGACAAGAGAAACAATCGAGCTCATAAGAGGACGGCTGGTAGCGGCCCAAGACAGACAGAAGAAGTATGCGGACCAGACCCGCAAGGACAAAGAATATGAGGTAGGAGAGTTTGTGATGTTGAAGGTATCACCGTGGAAGGGATTGATGAGATTTGGTAAGAAGGGGAAGCTAAGCCCAAGATTTATTGGACATTTTGAGATCTTGAGACGAGTTGGAAAGTTAGCCTATGAATTGGTTTTACCCCCAAGCTTCCAGCAAGTACATAATGTGTTCCATGTGTCCATGCTACGACCCTACCACACCGACTTCCGACATGTGATATAATATGACCAAGTGGATCTGCAACCAGACTTAACATATGTGGAGCAACCCGTAGAAATCATGGATAGAAAAGAACAGGTGCTGAGGAACAAGGTTGTCAAACTAGTGAGAGTTTTGTGGAGGAACCAGAATGTCGAAGAATCAACATGGGAACTAGAGAGCACGATGCGTGAAAAGCACCCCCAACTGTTTTCAACCTGATTCCGGGACGGAATCCTTTTAAGGAGGGGAGGCTGTAAGAACCCTAATTTTTGCACTATTTTCTTTTATTTAATATCATGTGACATTGTCAAATTGGAACCTTTCTAGTCATCCCTGTTGTTTAATGGGATTGATTGTCTGAGAAACTATGTTGTTACATTCACTATGTAAGAGAAAGAGAAGATTGTTGAGGGCAAGAGTCTTATTGTTAGTAAGATTTATAAAACTTGGGATTTGAGAATGATTAGAGTATTAAAAGATTTATTAATGATTATGATGAGGAATTATGGATATTCGAGGAATTTACACAATTAAGTACTTAAGGAATTATAAGGGAAATCTCTACGCGACAAAATATTATTACGAGGAATTAATTAAGATACGGTACAAATTAAAGATTAAGTGACAAGCATTGGTGGAAGAATAATTATACAAGGAGTAGTATTGCATGCAAGTCCCATGCAACTAAGTAGTTAGGAAAAGCAAACTAGTTAAACCAAGTGGACAAGAGGAATAGTAACTAGTTGGCATTACTTTTTCCAAGGGAGACAAGAGTACATGGAGGCCATACCTAGACTTGTACCATGTATCACATATACATACACTAACACATATCACCCAACCACTTTACAATTATTTCAACCAACACAAAAACAAAACACAAAACACTCTCCCCCCCTTGAACAAAGCTCTCGGCCCAAGCAAGAAACCAAGGAAGAAAGTTTTCTTTCTTCCACTTCTCCTCATTCATAATTCAAGGCATAATTTCTAGGCTCTCTACATCATCTAAAAAAGGTATACTAAGAATTCCAAGCCCTTTCATCCATTGATTTTCAAGATATTAATTGTTAAAGTTATTGTGAATAGTAACAATGTTAAGTTTTTCTTATAGATCTTGGATTATAAGGGTTGTAGGAGATCATTCAAGGTGTTCTTGAGATTTGTAAGGCTTACCCAAGGCTCCTAGATACTCAAGAAGGTATAAAAACCTAACCCCTCTTGGCCATGTAGTGTTTATGATGTTCAATGATAGATCCATGTATATTTGTGTTAATCTTGGATGTTCAAGTGATGGATGATATAGATCTTGAGTTATAGTGTTGTGGTTGTGATTTTGATGCTTGTGGATAGTATATGTATCTCCATGAATGTTATAAAGTATGAACTTGGTGACTTAGATGTTGGTTGTGTTGTGGAAGTAAGAATCTTGGTTGATTTAAGTAAAACAAACATGCTGAGTTTTTCCAAGAACTTGACCTGTCTTGTAAGATGGTTTTGAACCCCCAAATATTGTCCCCTGAGGTCCTACCATATATTGTTGGAAAGGTATTTGAATGTAGATTCTGGAAATATAAGGTTCATGACTAGGTGATGTATGGATTTTAAGTTATGGCCGGAGAAGTAAAATGTGTTTCTGGATTCCGGACTGCACTAAATGGTCCCCTTGTGAACCTTGTTTAAACCCCTAAAAATTTATGTGGGATCATGCGCAAGGGAAAAAGTCGTTAAATGGAGTATAATTCTAGGGGTAATGGACATGACTCGGATATGGTAACCAAATTTAGTCGAATAAGTGACGAGCGTAATCGAGTGGTGACATGAACCTATAGTGGGGCTAGAGTGTCATAAGACGAAGTCGTTAAGTTAATTTTGTACCCCCTAAAACCCCGCAATTAAAGAGATATTGTTAAGGTACTAACGAACGGTTATTGCTTATGTATAGATCGTTCCACTCCGCACGCTCGACCACCCCAACCACACCAAGGCAAGTTTACTTTTCAAAACTTACATATATAAGGACTTTCACTGCTGTGTTTGTAGTTTTCAATCATATCAAATGTTTATGTTTATCGAAGTATCGATGAAATTGAGATGTATAAGTACACATATGTTTGCACCCCTTGAACTTAGAATGAAATGTTTTCTTCGGACAATGACTCTAGCAATAGAGGTCGTAGCAGTCCGTATATACTATTGACCAGGGAGCGGTATATTATTATATCGTAATTAAATTGCGAAAACCCGAAGGGTCATTCGGGGAGTATCGTATACTCAAGTAATTATTTTTATATCTTCGTAAATACTCAAAATACCTATCTTGGATTAAAAGCTTATTTAATTTAAATAATTAATTTATTAATTATTAATATTAAATCTTAAAATATCATTTATTAATTATTGTTCATTATTTTAAAGACAAAGCTAATCCAAGATACCTTTAGCACTTTCAAACTCGAACTTTTTCGAACTCAAAACATTTTCGAAAACCCCCGGTCAGGTTTGCTTCTTGTACGATTTCAAGAATCAATCGGTCGACTGATGTCGGACCTCAACTACTCAGTTTTCATTCAAAATCCAGTCTTAAAAGAAAAAGAAAAAGGGACTCTGGCAGGTGTGGGAATCGTTGACGAACGATTCCCGGGATGTGTAAGCGGCCGTGAGCCAGGCGGTCCATCAATTATTATTCCGGCCCAGGTGTTGCCGAAGGATGATTACGGATGTAGTTTTCATCGAGGGTGATTACGGATGTAGTTTTCACCCGAGGATAGTTACGGATGTAGTTTCTATCCTTCTACCGGTAGAGAAGACCCGCTGATTATTGGACTTGGATGTGGCGACTGATCATCGTCAATCCCTGTCAGGTTTTTATGTTTTCTTCCAGTCCCATCCTCCACTTTGGAAAAATATTCAAACACTGCTTCTTGGGCCTAAGCGCCAAGTTGCCGATAGTGTGGTTTTTGATAAGAAAAATATTGACATCGTGCAGTATCTAGAACTGCAAGATTTTCTATAAAGATTGGCACGTGTTATTGCACTCTTGCAATTGTTTCAAAGAATGAAATGTTTTTGTATGAGAAACCTTTTAAGCTAATGGAAGGAAAGAGGTTTGCAATGAGGTATTCCCTGAACAGTATGTTAATCGTAGAGTGTTTTGCCGAAAATGATATACTCATATGTATATATTTCCAAACTTGTGATATATTGAAATAGGAACCTTATAAAGGGTTCATATGTTATTCTTAAAGCTCCTTAGTGAGTATAGATGTTTTATTCAAACTCGGACATATATATTGTCCAATTATGTTTTGAAATCTGAGATATATACCCATATAGTTGGGAATGTTTTCGAAATAAACCACGTTATTATTTTTCAAAGTGGTGAACTTGGTGAGCGTTATGTAGCTCATTCTTGCTTTATAAAAACTTTTCAGAAAGAGAAGAATTTGGTCGGTTAACTCCGCAACAGCAGAAGAGGAGTAGAAGATTTACCCCGGAGATGATTTAGCTCCTGATAAATACTACGGAGTAAGTCTGATAGGTTTTCAACTGTAATAGTAAGACTTGTCTTCAAGTATAGTTGTATAAGTGGAATTGCGTAAGACTCTGATTTGTACAAATGAATTGTAATATTTAGTGGCACTTTTGAATATCGTTTCCGAGGCTCTAACTTGTTTGTGTGTAAGATTGAGGTCTGGATGGATGTATTGTTGAGTTGTAAAGTTAATACAGATATGATATGGTTGGATGATGATGTGACGACCTGAATCTTTGACCTCAGATTTGGGGGCGTCACACAAGAACTGCTGAAGAAGTAGAGGCATTGCATATTCTCAGAACATTCACTGCAACTGGTGAAATTCCAGAAATAGCCAAAAATATGAGGGATAAGGATGATGAGAATGAAGACAAAGGTGATGGAAGAAGAAGTCATCACAGGAGTGATAAGGGTGATGAGGACAAAAAGAAGAAAAAGGATAGCAAGGATAAGAAAGTAGATGATGACCAAGGCAAAGTCTATGAGAGGAAGAATGGAAAACAACAAGCTATAGGCATTGCTAGCAGTAATCTCACCACAACATAAGACTCCAAGTCTAGGGTGAATACTGTTAGTAATGACCTATCTACATCTACATCTATGGCTTTTGCAACTGTTTTGCCACCTCAAGAAGAGAAGAAGATACAAATCAAGAAACCATCTGTATGTTTTCAAAAGCACACTGCTAATGGTATACTACAGTGGTCTACAAGCAAAGGTTATAAGTTTCTGCCAAGCATTGAAGTGAAAAAGATAAATTCAAGCATGCTGCAAGAAGGGTGAAGTCATCTAAGTCAAGGGCCCTAACTATCATTCCAGGATTAAAACTCCAACCACTAGATGAAGACTTTGATGAAGACCAACTACAATTCCTATGGGCTCAAAGAGTCTACCATGTTGCCATTGTTGATAACTGCCTTGAAGTTAAATACACTGATGGAAGATAGAAGAAATTCAAGCAAGGGACATGTCAGCATTGGGGCAAGGTAGATGATATAGAAAGGATTATTGCTATGTTGGATTCTAAAGATAGAGTGGAAAGAGTATGGAAGCTGGAGTTGATTGACTTTGTAAAGATGAAGAGAGATCACCAGGCAGAACGGAAAAAGAAAAGTGAGGAGCTATTAAAGAAAAGAGGGGAGGAATTTGCTGCTATGGAAGCTAAGGCTGATGAGTTAAGAGCCATGGGACTGTGTAGAGTCAAGTATAATCCTTACATTATTGAATACAAGAAATATGGAAGAACTGTGAAGATTAGAATGGACTACATCAGTTCCTACTCTGAGAAACAGTTGAATGAAGTTCTTAAAGATCTATCAGGCTCTCCTCTAATTGAGGAACTCACTGCCATAGAAGACATTGTCCTTGCTATCGAAGAAAATGCAAAGAAGAAGGAGAAAGAAGCTGAAGAAAAGAAGAAAAATGAGAATCTGCAAGCCAAAGCTGAAGAGATGAATCCAAAAGGATATGGCTAGTAATTCTTCATAACTTGTAAGGATGCCTCTTTGTATTTTCAATCAATCTACATACCTGTACTTTTCAAAGTTTTATCTTCATGTATGTTAGGCTTGTTATCAGGCATGAAATTGTGACTAAGGGTCTTACTCACAATTTGGGGGACATTGTTAGTCACAGAGACATGCTTGTACTCATATAATAACAAGCCTAAGTATGTGTAATGCTGTGCATTACCTACATGACCTTTTAACTGAGGGAACCTCTAGTTGTAGAGTTTCTACTTGTTGTAGTACTTGTAATAGGCATCAAATTCTACCTGTGTAATTGTAATTAAAGTCAGAGAATAATGCTTGAAAGAAGTTCCAAGGATCATGCCTCAAGCTTGAAGATCAAGACTGTCAGAATAAACACAGTGGGAATTTGGAGAATGAATATTTGCCTAAGTACCAATTCGAGAAGTATGTTTGTTATATTCGAGAAGTCTAGCATTCGAGAAGTCAGGGATTCGATATCTCAAAAGACACTGTTCGATATCTCTGGAGATCAACTAGTCAAAGCCTCATTCGGGAACTCAGAGATTCGACATGTCTAATACTTTATTCGAGAACTCAAGGAGTCAACAAGTCAAAGCATCATTCGAGTTCTCTAAGAGTCAACAAGTCAATGCTCTATTCGATATCTCAAGGACTAAAGAAGCTATTCGATATCTCAGGGATTCGATAAGTAAAATGCTCTATTCGATATCTCAAGGATTCCTGAAGAAAAGACTTATTCGAGAAGTGATTCGATATGTCAGTTCAACAGTATTCGAGAACTTAGAGTTATCGATTAAGCCAATTCTAGTTCTCGAATCACCAACAGAGTTACTTCTCGAATACAATCTTGGAGACAAAATACTGAAGAATTGTACAAGTAAGAGACCTGCAACAAGCCAAGATGCTTTATGGACCACATACTGTAAAGCACGTTGGAAAGCCTACAAAGAGACTTGGAGAGATAGTACAAGAGACAAAGAGCTAAAGAAGTGGATCAGAACAGAGTTCTAAGAAGTCAAATCTTTAGCCGTTTGGATGTTTACTCAAATAGGATAGACACATTAAAAAGCAGATTTGTTTGCTACCTTATTTGTTGTAAGCAAGTTGTTCACGTATTATAAGTGAACAACCCTATTTCTTTAGCAAGTATCAAACAGAGTGATCTAGAGTTTTTACAAGTAATATCTCTCTGAGAAAGAAGCTGAGAATACTAACATTTGTATTCACAGATTGTAGTAGATCTTTATCTAATACAATATTAGATTAAAGTGATATCGTGTTCTTGTGTTTATATTCCGCACTTACATAATCAGTTAAACACAAACACACACTCTGTTACACAACCAGATTCAAACCAAGTTAAAACAACCTTCACCTAAAACACTTATCGTAAGAAAAGTTTGAGAATCCATTCACCCCACCCCTGTAAGAACCCAGATTTTCGGTAGAATTAAAACTTTTCTTATTAAGAATAAGTATATACGGGAATAGTGTTTGTCATGCGTGAATATTAATTTATGGATGAATAGTGATTTTGAGGACCAAGAAAATTTCCACGCCACCCTATGTACAAGACATGGTATGGATATTTCGAAGTCATATTTGTGATTCACGGAGCAAATAAGTGTATGTAAAGACGATCGGAATTCAGAAGTTCCAATTTATATTTTGGTGTAACATTTGACCGGGCCGTGAATTATATATTATTATATTCAAGAAATGAGATATTAATTTTGAGGAATTAAGGATTTAATATGTTAGGATTTTATTCGAGGATTTAGAACGAAAACCACTAAGACTTTACAACGAGATTAAGCGATTGAGCGAACGGAGCATGGATTAAGGATAGGGTATATTAAGAGTCCAAGGAAGGATATATTATGAGAAAGAAAGATGATTGAGAGTAAACTCCTAGAATTGAGAAATAGAGAATGCTTGAGAAATCGGGAGAACGTTTTCTGAGATAAAGAGAAATAAACAAGGGATGTTGGAATTAATATTCATTCGAGGTATTGTGCCATATTAGAGCAATAATATTCAAAGTATAAGTTGTAACGTATTAATTTTATTCACGAGACAACAAGGGAATCCAATTGGTGGGAAAGAAAACAAAGCCAAGGGACTTAAGTGCAAGAAACAAGAGATAAGGACTTAGGTGTAAAAGGAGGAAGGACTTGGTTGCATTTTAAGTGGATAAGAATCCAAGGGAGCCAATGGGAGTGTGACACCTAGCAAGGATAAGGATGCATTCAAAATATCTAGATATATATTACATGTGTAAGCATTATTGGAGATAAAGAACAAAAAGCAAAAAACCAAGAAATTCCATTTTCTCTGCATTCTGCCCAGCAGAACGTCCTCTCAGTAAAACGGGCCTAGAGCCTTCATTACTCAATGAAATTTCGTGTTCTTTATATGGTTAGAAACCTGTTAAGATGCTCTACAACTATCTTTTATAAGCCTCGATCAGAAAAGCTCGGTAAGGGCCTCGTTTCTATGATCTTTCAGTCGGGTTCTAATAACTCCGAATTACTAACTTTGTTTTCTTCATTTCTTTTGATCATCCAAGCTTACCCAAGGCTATACAAGGATTATACAAGGTTTAGAAAGCTATTACACACATCAAGGAAGGTATAACTCTCTCAACCCTTAGCATGACTTGTTTATAGTTTATATTGTTAGATTTATAAGTTTTGGAGTGAATCTTGGTGATTTGAGTTGTAGATGATGAAATCTTGAACTCATGTGCTTGTTATGATGGTTGTAAGGCTTGTACTTAGAGTATGTAACCCCATGTATGCTATAGAGACAAGTCTTGGTGGTTTTGATGGTAGATGCGATGTATAAAGTGAGTTCTTGAATGTTTAAGAAAAGATGTGTGCTGTGTCAAATCCTGGGAGCATGTACTGTCTTGTGAGAGGGCTTTGAACCCCTAAATCTTGTCACCCGAGGACCTAATTTATATGGATGGAAAGCAAATTGAATGTAGTTTCTAGAAATATAAGGTTCATATCCAGGAGATGTGTAGGTCTTGAGTTATGGCCGGATTAGTGCAGTGTGGTTCTGGAATTCGGACTGCACTGTGTTGTCCACTTGTGAACTGAGTTAGGACCCCTTAAAATTATTCTAGTGTTATGAAAATTTGAGGGTAGTCAGATTATACAGTTGTGAAGGATGTTCAAAAAGAATTGGATTAAAATTTGTATTTTTCAATTTTATAAAAATGCTAAAGCGAAGTGCGCGCGTGTGAAAAATCACCTAGGATGTTAGTTTAACGTAGTTTTAAGAGTACTCACTTGTGTTTCAAGTTTGAGGAATGGATTCGAGTCGAATTGGTAACGAATGTGATAAAGTGATGACATGGTCATATGGGAGGGTTAGTTGTCACAAATTAGAGTCGTTAAGTTGGTCTAACATCCTTTAAAACCTTATGATTAAGTAGTGTTGTTAAGGTACTAACGTACGAATATTGATTATGTATAGATCTTCGTTCCACGTCGCAAGCCCGACCACCCCACCCTAACCAAGGCAAGTTTACTTTTCAAAACTTATATATAAGGATTTTCACTGTTGTGTTTGTAGCTTCCATACGTATTATATGCTTATGCTTTACGAGATTATGTTGAAGTTTGAGATTTATGCATATGTGTTTGTACACCCTTGAACTTAGAATGAAAGTGTTTCATTCGGACAACGACTCTAGCAATAGGGGTCGTAGCGGTCCAAATATACTATTGACCGGGGAGCGGTATATTATTGTATCATGATTAAATTGCGAAAACCCGAAGAGTCATTCGGGAAGTATCGTATACTTAAGTATTTATTATTTTTACGTTGTTAAAAATACTCAAAAATATCTATCTTGGATTAAAAGCTTATTTTAATTAAGTAATTATTTTATTAATTGTTTATATTAAATCTCAAAATATCATTTATTAACTATTGTTCATCATTTTAAAGACAAAACTAATCCAAGATACCTTTAGCGTTTTCAAACTCGAACTCTTTCGAACCCAAAACATTTTCGAAAACCCCCGATCAGGTTTTACTTCTTGTATGTATTTCAAGAATTATCGGTCGACTGAGGTCGAACTTCAACTACTCGAATTTTCTATCAACATGATTTCTGAAAAGAAAAGAAAAGGGGGACTCTAGCAGGTGTGGGAATCGTTGACGAACGATTCCCGGGATGTGTAAGCGGCCGTGAGCCAGGCGATCCATCAATTATTCTGGCCCAGGTGTTGCCGAAGGATGATTACGGATGTAGTTTTCATCGAGGGTGATTACGGATGTAGTTTTCACCCGAGGGTAGTTACGGATGTAGTTTCTATCCTTCTACTAGTAGAGAAGACCCGCGAATTGTTGGACTTGGTTGTGGCAACTGATCATCATCAATCCTTGTCAGGTTTTTATGTTTTCTTCCAGTCCCATCCTCCGCTCTGGAAAAATACTCAAACACTGCTTCTTGGGCCTAAGTGCCAGGTTGGCGATAGTGTGGTTTTTGATAAGAAAAATATTGACATCGTGCAGTATCCAGAACTGCAAAATTTTCTATAAAGATTGGCACGTGTTAGTGCACTCTTGCAATTATTTCAATGAATGAAATGTTTTTGAATGAGAAACCTTCTAAGCTAATGGAAGGAAAGAGGTTTGCCATGATGTATTCCCTGTACAGTATGTTAACCATAGAGTGTTTTGCCGAAAATGATATACTCATATGTATATATTTTCAAACTTGAGATATATTGAAATGGGAACCTTATAAAGGGTTCATATGCTATTCTTAAAGCTCCTTAGTGAGTATAAATGTTTTGTTCAAACTCGGACATATATATTGTCCAATTATGTTTTGAAATCTGAGATATATACCTACACAGTTGGGAATGTTTTCGAAATAAACCACATTATTATTTTTCAAAATGGTGAACTTGCTGAGCATTATGTAGCTCATTCTTGCTTTATAAAAACTTTTCAGAAAGAGAAGAATTTGGTCGGTTAACTCCGCACCAGCAGAAGAGGAGTAAAAGATTTACCCGGGAGATGATTTAGTTCCTGATAAATACTACAGAGTAAGTCTGATAGGTTTTCAACTGTAATAGTAAGACTTGTCTTCTAGTGTAGTTGTATAAGTGGAAGTGCGTAAGATTCTGGATTGTACAGATGAATTGTAATATTTAGTGTTACTTTTGATTTTCGTTTCTGAGGCTCTAACTTGTTTATGCACAAGATTGAGGTCTGGATGGATGGATTGTTGAGTTGTAAAGTTAATACATGTATGATATGGTTGGATGGTGATGTGACGACCTGAATCTTTGACCTCGGATTTGGAGGCGCCACAAGCCCCCTTTGTATTCTCGTGTGTGTGTGTTCAATACTCAACACAATTAGTATGAATTCACCGATAAGTAATTTTTATACTTAAGTTAATTAACATTCCAACAAAATTATATTTTTTTCTAAATAATAATTGAAATAATATATTTATATTAATTAATTAATATAATATATCGGACGGTGCGTAGCATGGGTAAAATGCTAGTATATATAATAGCACAACATGTCACATTTTATTCATTTTAATTTATGTTTTTGCCCTCTAGTACATTTTAGTTTTACTATTAAGTCCCTTATAATAAAATGTTATGAAAAAACTTAGAATATGTAGGCAATGCTAAGGATCGAACCCAAGGCATATCAATTCAACTAAACTTAAGTTCCGCACCATAACCATTGAGCTACATGTGTACTTTGTTAAACAGTAGAATTCATTATCTATATCCCTCAGTGTTTTTATTTATTAATTTGATTTTTCTTTATTTAAAATGTAATGAATGTTTCATTTCTCATGCTATATTCTTTATTGATTGTCTTTTCGTATGATTTGCTAAAATTTCACATATTTTCTTAACTCTTGTGTCCTTATCAATTTCAAATACAATAAAATACTTGATTCTAAGTACTTGAGATTTTTTTTTTTGAGAAAAATAAAATTAAAAGGCTCACCCGAATGTTATTACAAAAATGAGAATCTCGGACACGTGACAAACATAACATCATTTGAGAAATAATGCGACACATTAAATTTTGTAATTTATTATTTATATGCGTGGATGTATTCAGATTAATTTTTTTTTTGATACATTAGTATATGAGTATACTAAACGATGAATAATAATTATACATATACTCATAAAAATCGAGAATCAGGACTAATCTATTGGGTTCTCGATCAGGAATATAAGTAGAAAATCAGGAATTAGCCAGAATAATAATCAGATTTATTTTAGTAATAAAGTATTTGACAAATTAGTCGTATTTGTAACAAAATATAAATAATAATTATATAAAGATACTCGTAAAATTCGACAATCGGGTCTAATCAATTAAATTCTCGATATGAGTTAACTGGCAAATTTAAAATTAGCTAAAGTAATAATCAAATATATTTTCATATTATAATAGTATTTGTTATATTAAATTTATTAGTATATGAGTATACCAAACGATGAATACTAACTATACATATACTCATAAAATTCGAGAATCGGGACTAATCTATTGGGTTCTCGATAAGGAATTTAAGTAGAACTTCAGGAATTAGCCAGAATAATAATCAGATTTATTTTAGTAATAAAGTATTTGATAAATTAGTCATATTTGAAACAAAATATAAATAATAATTATAAAAAGATACTCGTAAAATTCGATAATCGGGTATAATCAATTAAATTCTCGATATGGGTTAATTGGCAAATTGAAAATTAGATGAAGTGATAATCAGATATATTTTCATATTATAATAGTATTTGATATATTAAATTTATTTTTAATAAAATATACTAGTCAAAAGTAATTCATAGTCAATGAAAAAATTTTAAAAGTAAATCGGGAATTTCTCAAAAATTCAAAAATTTTTATAACACTTATTAATACTGATTAATGCTTTGTAATAAAAATATAATTAATAACTAATTTCATATTATTTTTAATATATTTTATAAGAGTTGAAAAATAAGTTGAACTCTCATTTTGTTGAGTATGGAATACACACACAAGAAAATACAGAGGGGGGTGAATGTATTTTCAAACTTTTCTCGGATTTAACACTTAAGAACGTTTGTTTGAAGGTGTGAATCTATGTTCTTGTTTTTGTAGGTGAGTGTGCGTTTGTGTTTAACAAAATATATTCGTGCGGAAGTAAAACTCAAGACACAAGCACTCACTTTAATCTAACGTTGTATTAGATCAAGATTTTTGCTACAACCTGTGAATACAGAAATTAGTATTCTCAGCTTCTCTTTTTCTCAGAGAGTTGTTCTTACAAATTCTTTTTCTCTGTATTGTGCTTCTCTCTCTCACACTTTGCTAGACAAGTGAGGGTTGTACTCTTATAGAACATGCGTACACCCTACTTATTAGAAAAGATAGAACAGACAAATCTACTTTCTAACTTGTCTATCCCTATTTTGGAATACATCCAGGCAACGTGTAATTTGACTTTCTTTAACCTGCCCATATCCACTTCTTTAGCAACTTATATCTAGTAACAACTCTCTAAGCTTCTTTGTAGGCTGTCCATGAACACTTTACAGTACAGTGGTCCTGACAGTGTCTTGGCTTGTTGCAGGTTTCTGACTTGTACAATTTTTAGTATTTTGTCTTCAAGAATGCATTCGAGAAGTGACTGAGTAATTGATTCGAAAACTAGAATTGACTTAATAGATAACTCTCAGTTCTCGAATACTGTATAATTGAGATGTCGAACCACTTCTCGAAATAGTATTTTCTTTAGGGATCCTTGAGTTGTCGAATATAGCATTTGACTTATCGAATCCCTGAGATGTCGAATAGCTTCCTGAGTCCTTGAGATATCAAATGCCTGACTCCTGGAAACCTTGACTTCTCTAATAGACAAAAGTACTTCTT
Organism: Saposhnikovia divaricata; assembly: GCA_036435485.1. Lineage (NCBI taxonomy): Eukaryota > Viridiplantae > Streptophyta > Magnoliopsida > Apiales > Apiaceae > Saposhnikovia > Saposhnikovia divaricata. The sequence goes on from JAZHRN010000131.1 coordinate 24,668,430, forward strand.
CAATTGGTACTTAGGCAAATCTTCATTCTTCAAATTCCAACTGTGTTTATTTTGACAGCCTTGTTCTTCAAGCTTGAGGCATGATTTTTGGATCTTCTTTCAAGCATTATTTCATGACTTAATTTACAGTTACACAAATAGAATTTTGATGCCTATTACAAGTACTAAATAAAAGTAGAAACTCTACAACCATAGGTTCCCCCAGTTAAGGAGTCATGTAAGTAATGTACAGCATTACAAAAAATTAGGCTTGTTATTAGATGTATACAGGCATGCCTCTGTGACTAACAATCTCCCCCAAATTGTGAGTAAGACCCTTAGTCACAATTTCATGTCTGATAACAAGCCTACCATACATAAAGATATAACTTGAACAGTACAGGTATGAAATTGATTGACAACATGGATAGAATTACAAAGAGAGTATTCTTACAGACTATGAAGAAGTACTAGCCATTTTCTCTTGATTTCATTCCCATAGCTTTGGCTTGTAGATCATCATATTCCTTCATTTTTCTTTCTTCATCCTCCCTTAAATTCTCATCCATAGCCTTTATGATGGCTACCATAGCATCAAGTTCTTCAAGCAGAATTGAATCCTTAAAGTCTTCAAGTACTGATTTCAATAAGTTTGCAGGGTAATGGTTGACCTGGTCCATTCTGATATTGACATTATCTCCATTTCTCCTCCTATACTTCACAACATAGGGATTGAACTGAACTCTGCATAACCCTTTAGCCCTTAACTTACCTGTTTTGGCTTCCAGTTCATCAAGTTCCTTCTCTCTCTTTCTCCATTTCTCCATACACTCCTTTCTTATTTTCTCCTCATGATCTCTCTTCATCTTCATAAAGTCTATAAGTTCCAGCTTCCAAAACTTCTCCACTTTATCTTCAATGTTTAGTAATGCAATTATCCTTTCAATCTCGTGCAGTTTGCCCCAGTGTTGACACATCCCTTTCTTGAATTTCATCTGTCTACGATCTGAGTATATAAACTCCAAGCAGTCATCCACAATTGCCACATGATAGATTCTTTGAGCTCATAGAAATGCCAATTGATCTTCATCAAGAGGTGCCAAGTCTAATCCTGGTACAATCGTGATGGCTTGGGATGCATGTGCCTTCACTTTCTTTGTTATTCTGGGCTTAGTCTTGAATTTCAGCTTTTGCATCTTGTCACTAGAGAGGAGTTTGTAGCCTTTATCTTTAGACCATTGTAGTACACCATTAGCAGTTTGCTTATAGAGACATACAGAAGGTTTCTTGAGTTGAATCTCCTTTGCACAATACTGATGGTTTCTTGATTTGAGTATCATTAGCAGTTTGTTTTTTATTTGAGTTTCTTCTGCTTGAGGTGGCAAGACAGTTGTAGAAGCCATAGGATTAGATTTTGGCAAGTCATCACTAACTGTATCCACCCTAGACATATAGCCTTATGTTGTGGTGGGAATACTGCTAGTGATGCTTGAGGCCTGCTGTCTTCCACCTTTTCTCTCATACACCTTATCACTTCCTTTGTCATCATCACATTTCTTTCCTTTACCACTTCTCTTTCTCTTTTCTTCATCATCCTTATTAATTACTCCTTTGAGATCTATCCTTGCTACCACTCTAATCTTGATCATCCCCATCTCTCCTTCCTGATTTATCTCCTCTATAATCAAATTGGGCATTTGCCTGCGAGTTGATAAACTTAATCAGAATGTCCAGAGCTGACTTCTCAGTTTCTGACTTTCCTCTCCTTGATTGTAAGGCACTAGCCAAATACTTTATTGTAGACATGTTGCTCGATTTGAGGTGGTGACCAAATCTGAAGGAGACAATGCCTGTAGCTGCTTCATACAGAATGTAGTGGGGCGGAGAAATTACCTGAGGTAATTGAGACTTCATATAGCCTATAAGAATCTCATGGAGTTTGATATTATCAGCATACCCATTTGATTCTATATTCTTGATGAATGTTCTAACTTCAGAGCAAGATAGAACTTGTATGGCTTCAATGTGGATGTGAAAGAGAAATTTGGCAGTGTGGACTAGGACTTCTCTATCTTCAGTGGTGATGTGAGCATCAGTATTGCTTTGAACAACTTGCCTTATCTCTACAGTGACCAGAAATATGTCTTGAACAAGGAGCTTGAGATAGTCAAAGTAGTGGAAGTTGCTTCTTTTCCTCATATTTTGTAGGTGCTTCAAGAAAGCTATGTCATGATACAGTTTTGAATTGGCAGCTTCTTAACACACCTTATGAGAAAGAACACCCTTGAATTCTGATGGCTCAGCTTGAGGAGAGTGTTTAGCAATGTCAGGTACTAGAAAGTCAAGGTCTTGAGTAGATGGTTGGGGTTGAGGTAGATTTCGTATTGGTGACTCGGCTACTCCTGCTACAGCCACTTTCTTTAGCTTGGCCTCTTCATCTGCAACCACAGCCACTTTCTTCAACTTCAACTCACCCTCCTTGACTCCTTGCTTTTGTTTCACAGATTTCGTGACTTTGAAATCGGAGATTTTGAGAACTAGATCACTCTTCTCCCCCTAAGATCCCTTAGATTTTGAGTCCACTAGCTTCTTCTTTTTATCTGTGTGCTTCTCCCCCTTAGGCTTATTCTCAGACACATGTGCCTTTGATGGGGCCATTAGGTTTGAAGTAGAAGCTAATGAGCATCTGTAGGTTGAGGAATGCCCATGTGTCTCATCATTGTAGAAAGCATGTGTTGTTGATTAAGGAGAACCTCAGCAGTGGTAGTTGGTTGAGTATCCAGCTTTTTATTTAGCAGTGCCACAGAGTCCTTAAGCTCAGCATTGTATTTCTTGAGGGAGTTCACTTCTGTCTCCAAACTGTCCACTTTAGACAATAAGTGTGCAGCCTTGAAACCAGATAGTAATTGCTCCTTGAGCCTTTCTACCTCATAATTCTTCATGTCATGCACAGGGACATCTGTGACTGCCTTATCTCTATATTGATTATCAAAGAGGACTCTGATTTGTGCATTGGCATCTTTTGTCTGAGAAGAGAGATTCTGCACTTGAGTTGTAAGATTTTTGAGAGAATCTTGAACCAAGGGAAGACGATTATCCAGAGAGCTACAGGTATTTTTGCACTCCTTGATATTCTTGAAGACAGTATCCAGAGAGGGGAAGTCTTTGGAGAACTGAGTTTTGATCTCACTCACTACCTGGGTTGTGGCTTTGCACACTTCATTAATTTCTGTTCTAACCCCTTTGCATAGGTAGTGAGCAGCCTTCAAGCTTCCTTTGTATGCATCATTGATAGCTTCATACACTTCACCAGGGGTTAGAGATTTGGCATTTGACCCTAGTGAGGTGATGTATTCTTCCCTTAGATATTGAAAAGCTTCTAACAAGGTTACACTCCTTACCCCTTGCTACCATGCATCCACATTACCACCTCTTTCAGCTTCTTCAACTATCTTGTCTTGTTGTTCCTCCACATCTTGCTTGTGACAGAGAATAATAGCTTCATAATCAGCAATAGGCATGTTTGCTGTGAGAAGGTTTTGAGCAATCTTAGTGGACTCAGGAATCTGGTCCGGAATTAAGCTTTGAAGTGCTTCAACCGTCAATTGTTGTGGAGCAGACCCTGATCCTGAAGCATTGTCATGTTGCACAGGCTTCAGCCATTGTGATAGAAAGTCAGAGCTAGAGCTATGCAAGCTAGACCCCTCAGTTACAGATGCTGTTAGGCCGAATACACACTTATAATCAACTAAGTATGAGAGAATAACAATAAGTTCTTTAAAAGCTTTAAAAACTGTTTGAAATTAACTTCTCTCTCAGTGATGTAAATTATCACAGAGAGCTGCTTAGGGTACAATGAATAATATGATATTACACGATCGATACCCTTCTAGGGTTAACCTAACTGTATTTATAAAGTATACAGCTGCTATACAATCGATAATTGATTCTCCTATAAATTAGGTATACAATTGATATCAATTACGATTGCTACTCGTCTCCTTAGTCAACTCAATCTCTTTGACAGCTATCCAATCTTCAAAGATATTGCTTCCATAATTATCTTCAATAATTCTTCAAACACTGTTGACAAGTAAACGCTTCCTCCAGACAGAGTTTAACAAACTCTGTCGAGCTTCCAACAGTCAGCGTATAGCAAACTCTGTTTAGCTTCTAACTGTCAGAGTTTAACTAAACTCTGACTTCTTCCTGTTTAAACTCTGTTTTTCCCTGCAAAACTTAAACACTGATATTAACCATATCAATTATATTTAACAATCTCCTCCTACTTGTTCATTAGTAAAAATGCACAAGTTAACAATAATTGATGATGTCAAAACAATTTCATACAAACACAGTGTTTATTAAAATAAGCAGAGTTTAAACTTGACTTAACAAAAGTCTACAAATAACAAGAAAATTCTTATAGACTTTAATCTCTAATCTCTTCAAGATCTGGCATTGTTTTGAGATAATCTATGAGTAATCTTCTTTCTGCATTTTTAAGCTCAATCTCCATAGCTTTTTTAATCTCTCTTAGCTGAGGATCACACTCATTTGTCTGATAGATAGCAGATCTAAGATCATAGATTTTGTTTCTTCTCATCTCATTTCCCAGTCTGATAAATTTGACTTCTTCTGACTGTGAATTGAAGTCAAGTACTGTGATTCCCAAATCAGTCTTTAATTTCGCAGTACCCTTCTTCATTTCAATAAGATTTCCATTCCAATCTCTGTACTTAGGAACATATCTGCTATTGCACTTCATCCCTCTGATTGCCAAATTATGGAGCATTTTCTTTCTGAGCACATTTGCAACTGATTGAGTCCTTTGACTATTCACCTTGAAAAGATATAGAACATATTCTAATTCTTCCCAATATTTCAAGCCAATATCATTCTCACCAATTCTAAATACTATCCCATCAGCCATGAAGTACAAGAGAAAGTCCTTCTTTAAGCTCTTCTGATAAACTAACTGTACTGATTCCAGTCTGTCCAAACTCTCTTGAGTGACACCACGACCTGGAACAGCCAGTGAAGAAGGATCTCTAGGACCAGTATATTGCCTTATGTCCTTGTGTGAGCCTAGACCACCCTTATTGTTTCCAACCTTACCAGACAAGGCTCTTCCATCAGAAAAATCCATAGAAACTCCAGATAATAGATTTGGATCATGAAGTGTTCCTTTCCCAAAAACTGATTGCAACTGAGAAGATAAAGGTCTAGACACAACTTGTGTAGCAACAGAGGTTGTGTTTTCTTTCTTCTGTACAACTTGTGTAGAAACAGAGGTTGTAACTTTCTTCTGTGAACTTTCTCCTTCAATGCCTTTCAGCTTGAGTTTAGCTTCTGCTGCCATTGTTTCCTTTGATAACTGTGATTTTTGACTAACATCAGCACTTTCCTTGATCACAATGCCTTTAAGAACAGGCCTAGGAGCTTTTCCTTTCTTTAACTTACCAGACTTTAAAGCCTTGAGATGTTCTTCTTGTAAACTCTTTTCTTCAGCTTTAATGTCCTCAATTGTAACTCCTTCCTCATTTTCTTCAATAAACAGCTTAGCAGCCAATTCTTCATTAGTTTGTGGATTAGAAGATAATATCAAACTCTTGGCCTTTGAAGTACCTTGAGTATCAGTGTTTATCCCAACAAACTGTGATTTAAAGGACTTGCTAGTTTTCAGAGTTTGAAATTCTTCAGTTTTGCCCCTTCCTAAATTACTTGCTCCTCCATCTCCAGCATTATCCTTTCTGATCAGAGTTTGAGATTGCTTGCATTTGTCTTTAGCAACTCTCTCCCCCTTTTTGACATCATCAGGAATCAAGATTGAAGTGATCAGCTCCAAGGAGGTAGCAATGGAATCAATTTTCCCAGACAATATATTCTGATTTTGTTCAATTTGACCCAGCCTCTGAAACAGAGTTTCTTGAGCTTTAGAAATGGTCTTAAACTTTGTCTGATTATCCCTCTGCATAGTCATATCTCTAGCAACAACATCAGCTCTCAATTCATTAATAGCTTTTTGAGACTCATCAAATCTTCCATTCAGAGTTTTGACTTGAACAATGGTTGCTTGCAGACTTGAGATAATATCAGGATTTGAGATCTTCGTGGCAGATTGATGAACAAATTTAGCTGCTCTTTCAATAGGAAAAATACAGTCTGACTTATACCAATCCCTTGAATTCTTGGCAAAGTGCTCAGCTTCAACGTTATGTTGATCTGAAGGTTTAGAGAAAGGTTTGTGCTTAGCATCAGTTTGAACCGGTATACTCTGAGAAGAGTTTGACTCTACACTTGCTTCATCTTCAACATCAACAGCTGTATTTTCAACTGGATCAGTATGCACTGCAACATTTCCTTCAACAATCTCTGCAGTTTCAGTAACATTCACTGCAGTTGTGTCTCTAGCCTCAACAGACTTTGGAACTTCAACTTGTTCAACCTCTTCACCTTGTTCAAGAACCTGGTGAGCATCAGAGAATAACTCAGTGTGTGATGCCACTGATCAGCTGCACCAGTTTCTTCAGAATTTGCAATGATAGGTGAAAGAGGAACATTAATGTGATCAGAGAATGGTATAAATGTTTCAACAAAATCATCCGTAGCAGCAAAACCTTCTCTGTTGTCCTCATCCATTTGTACATTGACAGGTGTTTTGACAGCTTCTTCAGTATATGTCTCAACAGTAGGTATATCCTTGGAAATCACCTCTAGAGCTTCAAAATTAACATCTTCATCAGATTCATCAAGAATTAATCTCCTTCTCTTAGCTGGAGGATTCACTTCTGCTCTCTCTTCTGCTGAAACAGAATCATCAGGTATAGAAGGAGATTTACGTTTGTTTGCCCGTTCCTTATACTTCTTTGGCTTACAAGCTTCAGCCATCCTCTATTTTCTTGATGGCCTTACAGCCTTGCTTTTCTTTGGCTTCTTAGGTTTGGATTGTGGTTGAGTTTGAGGGTGTGATGAAGATTGTGGTTGTGGAGATGTAGTTGTAGTGATTGGCTCAGTGTTTATGGTTTGAGGTGGGTCAATGTTTGTGGGTTGAGGTGGTGACTGTGGAGGTTCAATGATTGGTTCATTTTGTGGTTCTTGTTGGTCTTGTGGTTGGTTGAGGAAGTTTCTGAGAGCAAGAGGATAGATAAACTCTGGTAGTTGCTCTTTGTTAGCATCCTTATTTGTCAGATCAGAGAACATTCTCTTATGAATTTGGAAAGGTTGGATAACATCCTCAACAGCAATTGTCAAATTTGGTAAACAAAAAGAGAATAAAGACTGACAAAAACGTGAGAAGTAAACAGTTGTACTAGACTCTGCAAGTTTTTCACCTAAATTCATAAGTACAAGACGACCAAAATCAAAGTTACTCCCATTAAGAAGAGAATACCAGATTTGAAGACTTTCACCAGGAATTGCATCCCAGTTGGTGACCTTCTTGCCAAATGCACGAGTAATGCAATCAAAGAAGAAGCTCCACTCCTTCCTTAGCCCTGGCTGTTTGACATCCCCAATCTTATCCAATGAACCAGAAAACCGTATTTGTTGTAACATTTCTTTCAATTGACCCACAACAGCCACAGAGTATGAAGTGTGAGTGTCAAAGTCCAAAACCTCACGAACAGTTGGAGGAGTTATGACAAACTCTTGGTCTTCATAGGTAAACACAATTGATGGAGTTCCATTCTCTCCACCATCATCATAAACAGAGTTTTTCCAGAAGATTGAGATTTGTGTGGCTGAGAGTGTCTCTGGTTGAACAGGAGCCTTACCAATCTCAGAGTCTCTTAAAAAGTTTTGGATCAGATGAAATGATGCTGGAGCTTTAGCAGTGTCTAGAATTGCAGCATAATTGTTGGTAACAAAAGTTAATCCCTGAGCCACAAAGTTCTAGGTTGCCATTAGAACAGTATAAGACAGAAGAGAGTATATGGAAAAGTGTTTGTGAAAATGTTTAAGTGAAAGTAACAGAGAAATTGTGTGTGATGTTGTGTGTTTGTGGTTGTAAAGATGAAAAAGTGAATAATGAAATGATTTTGATTAGATCTGTAATTGAAAAACAAAACCCATTCGTTTTAGACATTAAACACGCAACCAATTTCTTGTTAAGTGTGTGAGTGGGACACGTGTCACATAAACAGTGGAACAGTTATTTACACGCGCAGTAATAATGCCTATTATTACTGCTGTTCTCTCTCCTATTTCCAATAAGCTTTAACTGTCTGACACAATTAAACAACTGGCAAATATTACATGCAAATGTCAAAAACTCTTTGTGTACTCCAAGTATATATTCTGTCTGAAATAAAATATTACCTTAGAGTACTCAACAAAATCCATCAGTGTTTATCAATTCTCCATCTTAATTACTGTTATCCTTTCAAACACTACACAGTTGTGAATATATGTGTGTGTAGAGCAGAGTTTACTAGATCAGTATTTAGAGCATCTAGTATTTCATAAAATCCATAAAATAAATCAGTAAACACTGGATGCACAAACTCTCATAGTAAACACTGAATATATGGTGAATGCTAAACTCTATATTAAATAGTTTATATACAGTAATAATTAACCTATAACCCCCCAAATTTTTTTATTTTTTTTTACTTTCTCCAGTAATCAGTGGTTGAAACTGGTCACCAAAAATCCTATAATTTTAGCCCTTATCAATTTGATAAGTTCTTGGGTCTTCCTAGCTTTCGACTAGTCACCAAAAATTAGAGAATTTTAGCCCTTACTATGTACCGGTAAGTTCCTGGATCGTCCTAGTTACAAACATGATCTCAAAGGAGTTCTAAAAATCTATATAGTTTAACTTTGGGGTTATTCTAATAACAGAATCAAATTTAACATCAGAAACGAACAGAGTTTAGAGCTCATCAACATCAGAAATTATTTATGAGAGGCAATGCACATCGTATTTACAGACTCAGAGTTTAGGATAAATAAAGTAAGAGATGCTATAAATATAGAACAGTATCATGCTGTGTTAACTTTCTGCACAGTTTAAGATTAGATCACAGATAACTTAGAAAGATTCATGACTAATTATTGAGAATAATATTTCATACATGTATCTTCATCGGTGTTTATGTTCAGAAAGAAACATTATCAGAGTTTCTCAGAGTTTATTCAACAGTTGACAGTGTATGACTTAAAAGCATGCTATCAGAGTTTAACATTCATTGAGCAGAGTTTGCATATAAGAGATTAACATACCACAGAAATATGAGCAACACAGTACATAAGTAGAGTTTTGAGTCTAACCAATATCTCTAGTCAAAACTAGAGACCATTCCTAGTTCATTTACCAGCCTTGTAAATACTGCTTCACTCAATGGCTTGGTGAAGATATCTTCAAGCTGTTGTTCTGTAGACACAAAATGAAGCTCAATGTTTCCTTCTTCTACATGTTCTCTGATAAAATGGTACCGTATGCTGATGTGCTTGGTCATTGAATGCTGTACTGGATTACCTGTCATAGCAATAGCACTTTGATTATCACAGTAAATAGGTATTTTACTGTACCTCAATCCATAATCCAGTAATTGATTCTTCATCCACAGAATCTGTGCACAACAGCTACCAGCAGCAATGTACTTTGCTTCAGCTGTAGATGTAGAGATTGATTTCTGTTTCTTGCTGTACCAAGAAACAATTCTATCACCAAGAAATTGACAACTTCCACTAGTACTTTTTCTGTCTATCTTACAGCCTGCAAAGTCTGCATTAGAGTAACCAAGAAGCTGGAAGTCTGATTCTCTTGGATACCACAAGCCTAAAGTTATGGTTCCCTTAAGATATTTGAAGATTCTCTTCACAACTGTTAGATGTGGTTCTCTTGGATCTGCCTGAAATCTTGCACAAAGACATGTTGCATACATGATGTCAGGTCTGCTAGCTGTTAGATAAAGAAGTGACCCAATCATTCCTCTATAGTTTGTCATATCCACTGATGAGCCTGTCTCTCTATCCAACTTTATTGCTGTTGCCATAGGAGTTGTGGCAGATGAGCAGTCAAGCATGCCAAATTTCTTTAGAAGATTTCTGGTATATTTTGCTTGATTGATAAAAATTCCATCATATGTTTGCTTCACCTGTAGCCCTAGAAAATAACTAAGCTCTCCCATCATGCTCATTTGATACCTAGACTGCATGAGCTTCGCAAACTTCTTACAGAGTTTATCATTAGTAGATCCAAAGATTATGTCATCAACATATATTTGAACTAATAACAGATCACTACCAAGATTGAAATAGAACAAGGTTTTATCAATTGTACCTCTGTGGAACCCACTTTCTAAAAGAAATTGAGCCAGAGTTTCATACCATGCTCTTGGTGCCTGTTTAAGTCCATAGAGTGCCTTGTCAAGCCTGTAGACATAATCTGGATACTTGGGATCTACAAATCCTGGTGGTTGTTCAACAAACACTTCTTCTTTAAGTTTTCCGTTCAGAAAAGCACTCTTCACATCCATCTGAAAAACCTTGAATTTCTTGTGAGAAGCATATGCTAGAAAGATTCTTATTGCCTCCAATCTTGCAACTGGAGCAAAAGTTTCATCATAGTCTATTCCTTCTTGCTGTGAATAGCCTTTGCCACAAGTCTGGCTTTGTTTCTTGTAACAACCCCATCACTGTCAGTTTTGTTTCTGAAAACCCATCTAGTACCAACAACATATCTATTCTTTGGTTTAGGTACAAGGGTCCATACTTCATTTCTCTCAAATTCATTTAACTCCTCCTGCGTTGCTGTTATCCAGTCAGCATCTTGAAGAGCTTCTTCCACTTTCTTTGGTTCAGATTTGGACAGAAATGCATGGAACAGACATTCATTTGTTGTAGCACTTCTTGTCCTAACTTTTGCATCTGGATCTCCAATGATTAAATCAGGTGTATGTGATTTTGTCCATTTCCTAGCTGTAGGTAAATCAATAGTTGATCCTCCCCCTTGATCAATGTTCTCCTGATTATCTTGATGCTCTTCTTCATTTGCTGAGGCTCCCCCTGAATTTGATCTCTCAGAGTTTGAACTGTCAGAATTTGGACTTTCAGAGTTTGAGTCATCAGAGTTTGAGTTTGATCCAGAATTTGAGTCATCACTATGATCATGCTCCCCCTCAACTGGTTCTCCTCTTTGTTCAGACTGTACTATTTCTTCTGTGTGTACCAGTAGAGGTTAAGAGTTTGCAGCAACAGAGTTTGTTGGACTAGTGTCATCAGAGTTTATTTCGTCAGAGATTAGATCTTCATTTTCGAAATGCAATTGATCATGTTCATCAACATCTTCAAGTCCAGTGATTTTTCTGTCATCAAATGACACATGAATAGATTCCATAATCACCCTTGTTCTCAGATTGTAAACTCTGAATGCCTTGGTTGACACTGGATAGCCAACAAAAATTCCTTCATCTGCTTTCAACTCAAACTTGGTCAACAGTTCAGGATGAGTTTTCAGCACAAAGCATTTGCACCCAAAAATATGAAAATATTTCAGGTTTGGCTTCTTTTCCCTCACCATCTCATATGGTGTTTTTCCATGCTTGTTGATCAGTGTTGCATTTTGAGTAAAACAAGCAGTTTGAGCTGCTTCTGCCCAGAAATAGGTTGGCAATTTTGCTTCATCAAGCATAGTTCTTGCAGCTTCTATCAAGGTTCTGTTCTTACTCTCAACTACATTATTTTGCTGTGGTGTACCAGGTGCTGAAAATTCTTGCTTAACTCCTCTGTTCTTGCAGAATTCTTCCATTGTTGTATTTTTGAATTCAGTTCCATTATCACTTCTGATTATTTTGACTTTGTGTTTTGATCCTTTGTCCAGTAGCTTTACATGCTCCATCAGTGTTAATGCAGTTTCGTCCTTCTTTTCTAGAAAATACACCCAAGTGTATCTGGTATATTCATCAACAATAACTAGAGCATATTTCTTTCTTCCAATTGACAAGACATTTACTGGTCCAAAAAGATCAACATGTAACAGATGATATGGATCAACAATTGAAGATTCAGACTTGCTCTTGAAAGAGGTCTTCCTCTGTTTGGCCTTTTGACATGAATCACACAGACCATTGACATTTAGTAAAGACTTTGGAAGTCCTCTAACAAGATCCTTTCGTATCAGCTCATTGATGTTGTTCAGATTCAAATGAGAAAGTTTCTTATGCCACTTCCAACTCTCCTCATTGGACATTCTTGTTGACAGGCACATTGTTTTTCCATCAGAGTTTGTCAACAAGCTTGTTTCATAGATATTGTTGCGCCTTTGTCCAACTAAAACAACTTTCCCTGTGGTTTTGCTGATAACCTCACAGTATTCAGGTTGAAAATCTACATGAAAACCTCTGTCACAGATTTGACTCACAGATAGCAGATCATGCTTGAGTCCTGGAACCAGAGCTACATTTGTGATGATTACACTTCCAAGATTAATATTGCCATATCCCAGAGTATGTCCTATGTTGCCATCTCCATAGGAAACTTTTGGGCCAGCCTTCTCCACATACTCTGATAGCAGGGCTTTATTTCTAGTCATGTGTCCTGAACATCCACTGTCCACTACTAGGATGCTTTCCCTGATGCCCTGCAATCACAAACAATTACTGAGGATTAGATTTAAGGATCCAGACTTGCTTGGATCCTTTGGCTTTCTTAATTCTGTTAGCTTTAGCAGCGGAATTTTCATTATCAGAGTTTAAGCTAACTTTATCAGAGTTTACACTTGCAGAATTAACTCTAACCCATTTCAGATTAGGTTTCAGTTCATAGTAATTATGATAAATAGCATGATAATTTTTGCAAGTATAAATAGAATGCCAAGTGCTTCCACAGTGTTTGCATAAAGTCTGTGGTTTAGTTCTAACATTATTTTTCTTTACTTCAGACTTGGAAGGTAAAGAATTAATGTCTTTGTTCTTCCTGCAAAAACTAGCAAGATGGTTAGTACTACCACAATTATGACATGTCTTTCTTGGAGCTAAAGTAGCAAGCATTGGATAGTTGCCTTGAGTAATGCCTACTTTACCATTTCTGTTCTTTCTAGACACATTCTGTTTCTTAACAGATTTTAACTCCTTAAGCTTATGCTTAAGTTGTTTATCTGTCATTAAACCAATATTAACTTGTTTAACATTAGTTTTTACTGGTTCATTCTTAACAGCTTCTTTTCCACCTTCAAATCTAGGTTCATTTATTCCATTAACAAATGTTCCAAATTTCTTAGATGGAAGAGGTGGTCTAATCTTAACTGTATTCTGAAATCTAAGTTCATCTTTCTCAGAATAACCTAGACCTATAGTGTCAGATTGAAAAACTTCTTGAGTGTCTTTTCCTGAGTGAGTCCAAGTTTTAATATTGTGATTTGCCTTTTCCAAATCAGATTCTAGTTGTTTATACTGACTTAACAACTCTTGTTCAAGATAGACAGCATCATCTCTCTCCTTTTGAACTTGCTGCATCTTAACAAGTTTCTCTTCTACAAGCTTGTTTCTCTCTTTGAGTTCAGAATTCTCAGTTTTGATTCTCTCATTCTCTAAAGTCTGATCCCTATAACTGATATGCAAGGACTTAAGATAAATTCTTAATTCAGTTATATCATCAATGTTATAAGCATAGGTAGTTAGAGGTACCTTGTTTTCAGAATCTACAGCTTCATCAACAGTAGTAGCCATGAGGGCATAGTTTACATCCTCATCTGAGTCAGAGGTATCTGCCCAATCTCTGCCTTTAGTGAAGAGTGCCTTCTCAGTTTTACCCTTCTTGCACTCAAGAGCATAATGACCCATCTCCTTACACTTGTAGCATTGAATCTCAGAATTGTCTCTTTTCCCAGATTTGGTATCCTTTCTCTCAGATTTTCTGAAATTCTTCTTGTCAAACTTTGAATCATTCTTGGAGAATTTCTTTCCTTTCTTGAAGTTCTTGAAACCAATCTTCTTGAAAGTCTTTACCATCAAAGCAGCCATTTCCATCATTTCCTCATCATCTTCAGAATCAGATGATTCATCTGCATTTGAGTCAACATCAGAGTTTGATGACTCACTTTCAGAATGAATGACCAAGGCTTTTCCTTTTGCCTTCTTCCTGAATGCTTCCTTCTTTGAGGGTCTTTCTTCAACTCTTAGAGCAACAGATTTTGACTTTCTACCTGATCTTCTGCTTCTCTATTCCATTTCTAGTTCATGAGTTTTGAGCAGCCCATAGATCTCATCAATATCAGTATCAGCCAGATCATAATTATCTCTAATAGTGGTTGTTTTGACATCCCACTTTTCAGGTAGAGAAAGAAGAAACTTGAGATTTGAATCTTCTAGATCATATTCTTTATTAACCAGTGACAGATCATTAAGTAGCTTACAGAATCTGTCAAAGGTTTCTGTCATTGATTCTTCAGATTTAGCCTCAAAGTGTTCATACTCCTGTGTGAGTATGTTTCTTCTATTCTTCTTAATTGCAGCAGTTCCCTGACATCTAACCTCTAGAGCATCCCAAATCTCTTTTGCAGTTTTACAATTGATCACTTTGTTAGACATAACATTATCCAAAGAACTATGAAGGAGATGTCTAACCTTTGCATCCTTTCCAATGGATGAAATATCCTCAGGAGTCAAATCTTTCTTCTCCTTTGGAATAGATTTAGCTTCCTGTCCAGCAGCAACAACAGATAATTTTGTAGGCTTATGAAGGCCTTCATAAATTCTGTCAAGATATTGTAACAGCCCTAGATCCGGGGTCAGTGATCCAGGTTGCTACGCCGGTCTAGATTCCAATTTTACCAATTACCATTCCCGTTTATTAATCATTTTACCTATCATACACATTTTAGGTTGGCAATGACCCCTAAGACAATATCATCCATCACAAGTTATAGGCTCAGAGCGAAAGCAAAATGATACTTAGGGTGTTCATACAATCCGGAATATTAAATTATTACAGACCCAAATATTTTGTTTAGAGAAGTCTTAAGATCCATAAAAGTTGCTACTTGAGATGATGGTAGAGGCGGGATAGTTTCCTGTTTCTCAAAAACTTACACAAGTCATACTTGTAAAAAAACCTAACCAGTCTGAGCTGGTAGCCTATCCAGCTAAGCCCTCTCACCTGAGGTAGACGGGGTCCGAACAACCTACGGAACAGCCGCGCGTTTCCCACGCGCTTCCTGGCAGTCTGATGGGTCCTTGCCATGCTTACCTGTTGTTGTTTGTGATATATATAGAAAAACAAGTGTGAGCATAATTGCCCAGCAAGATAATAATAGTACTATAAAGATACTTTCTTTATTTTATTTTAAAAAAACGGGATGATATCGTAACATTCCTCTTTTAATAACAGTAGTTATTACAACAATCAATTTTCAAATCCAGAGCATTCTAGTTTTCAAAATCTTTTCTGGATGAGTTCAACACTGACAACACTATCGGTACTGGCGCACATGGGCCTTCAGTACAGTGTTGCAGCACAATTCCAATTGGAAAGAGGGGACTATACTGGAGCACCACGATACAAGGTGATCATCCATTGTACCGCATAAAACAATACTTCGCTACTAGTAGACGGGTGACGTACCTACTAAGGAGGCCGTGGCCCGACCATCTGTGGGTCTTATGATGGACTCGCCTACTTGCGAGCCTCTTACGTTTGTACATATATCTTTATGGGCTCGCCTACTTGCGGGCCTCTTACACTTCGATATGTGTATAACTGGATGGACCTGCCTACCTGCAAGCCTCTTACACCTAAACACTCTCCAGTCCCAAAGTCGTTAAACCAGCTTTGAAATCTTTTTCAAATCGTCACTTCCGAAAGAAAACATGGAAGCATATTCATTACAAAAGTTGACTCTCGTCAACTGATTCTCTCTACTCAGGGAATTCTTTTCAAATCAGTGTGGGAGTTATTCGGAATTTTTCTTAAAAACTTTTAAACCTGACCCTCCTTGATGAGGCAGGGTCACTATAATAATCACGCTTCAGTTTGTTGCGCAGGGAGAATATATTTTTAAGTACTCCCGAAACTTTGGGTTCTCAAGTTTTGATAAGTTCGCAAACCGTTGGGGTGGTGTTTACGAAGTATAGTTAATTGTAAAAATATTTGAGAACCCCTGAATATTTTTCTAAAGGCCAAAAATATTTAAAATAATTTTTAAAGGCCTTAAATAATTTTTAAAAAGGCAAAATAGATTTTAAATAACTTTAGAATATTTAAATCATTTTTAATTATTAAAAATAAATTTATAATTAATTATTAATTAAATAAATCATTAACTAATAATTAATTATTAAATAAATAAATAACTAATCATTAATTAAATAATTAATCCATTAATCTTAAATGAATATTTAAATTAATATTCATTTAATTAATAAATATTTAAACCATATTTATTAAATAATTCAAAATAAATAATTCCGATATTTATAAAATTTAAAATTCGGAATTTATTTGATTATCGAAAATATCCGACTCCGGGGTTACCGGGTTTTACATAAAATACTCCTACTCCCGACTTATACCAAAAGTACAATCGCTCTACCCGAGCCTTAATCAACACCATATGTATATACATAAAAGCCATTGGGGTGCACATATATACATGTAAACATTTCAAGTACTTTCAGAAAATCATGCATGCATTTATAAGTTTTCTCGCAAGATACATATATAAAACAGTGCATGCATTTATATCACAACAACAACAGTTTTGAGCATACTTAAAGTTTGAATATAGAATACTTGCCTGGCTGAGTCGGTGAGGTGAATGCGTACGTGCTAGGGTGATGATCTATAATCAACAAGGAAACGCTAGGGTTAGTTTCGTGTTCGAACCATTTAACTTACGTTCCTATAATAAATTAATTCCCTTAGAGGGTCCTTTGTATAAACGTGGTAATTATATACTCATGGTATCGTTCCTTGTCCGAATTAAAATTACCAATTTTATTCGGGTCGAGTTTGGTTTCGTTTGATTTTCTTTCACTCGCCCCCTAAAAGTGTTATCAAATCGCGAAACTTTCGCTCGAACATTTTTATAAAATCGACAAATAATTATTTTTATGTAATTCTTTTTCTCATGCTTTTTCCACTGAATAACAGTCCATATGTAAATTTTTCATAACTCAAGGATTCTAATTAGGTCCTTAACCAAGTCCTTAAACAATGCTCTTTTCTGCTGGAAGTTCTACTGCGCAGTTTGGACTTCATGATTTTTATAAAATTGGAAAATTCGACTTTTGCCTTAATTCTTTTTGGACAACCCTCTCTACTGAAATAACTAACTGTGATAAAATTTTCATAATTCTTCTCATATTACAAGTGGTCCGAATATCACTTCAAAGTCAGTGGTTATGCACGATTCATTCGTTTTGACCGGTTTCACTAATTCGAGTGTAATTCCTAAACCGTAAATCACTTTTAGGTGATTCAAAATCTCACACAAACTACAAGATCATATCTTCATGTTTTTAATCAGTTGGGTTCAAAAACAACATCTCACAAATTCGGTGTTTTCTGCACAAACTATCCTAGCGAAATCTCGGCATTATAACGGCTATATAACGATCATTCCAAACTTTTATATATACCAAATTCATCATCCATGCAACCAAGCCATCACAACATCAATATATTATCATCATAAGTCTCAAATCTCAGTGGCATATCCATTTTACCAAGGATTAGTATTTTTCACAAAATCAAAGATTAAACCACTTAAAGTCTCCAAAATCACCTCATTCATATACATCTTTGTAAAATCTTTAAAAATCCAATATGACAAAGTTTAGTTGAGTGTTGATTACCTCTTTGTAGCTTGGGAAGTCTAGATGAAGTTTGAAACACCACAAACTAACCTTGGTTGCCCTTGATTTACCTTAATCTCCAAGATCAAACAAAGTTCTAACATAAGCTTACTATCCAACAAGCAACTTTGGGAATTTTTCTACCTTACTTACACTCAATGAAAAATCATGAAATTCAGTACGTACCTTGTATATATATTGAGGAAGCCTAGGATTTAATTTGAGGACGTATAGACAAGGATAAGTGGGTGAAAGAATTTTTCTCTTCCCCTTGCACATTGCTGTTAGCCTAGAGCTGCTAGGGGAGAAAGTGAGAGAGTTTTGTGATTTTTTCTTCAATGATGCTTCTCATATAATCATGCTCGGTTATTGTAAAAGCCTATAGCTGCTTGGTCAAATTTTTCCAAATTAAATAATGCATGGTGCTCCTTGAATCAAGCTAATCTTGTTGGCTAAGTGTGTAGCTAATTTTCTAACTTCTAATCAAGTGCTAACCACTTAGTTGGTTTCCTAATTATTTGTTTACTTTACCTTTTTTTTTCCAGCACCTTGCATGAATTTAGCTAGTGGTTGCATGGCACTTGATAATTAATTTATTTTCCAATTTTATTCCATAATTTCCATGTATACTAGTTATAATTCCATAAAATGTTTTGTTGTGTATATAAATCCTTCAAGTATTCCTTCTTCCATTAATTCTCATCCTAGCACTTATTCCATATAATTTCTTTGCTTATGGCCTCCTTTGATTGTATCACGGTTTTCGTATTTACCACTTTCTCGAAAAATCATAAGTTATTGTTGGAGCGGGATTTTCCGAAATCCGACGGCTTTTCCATACACTCATTTCACCTATAGAATCTTAATATGAAATCAAAATTCCCAAATTTCCATTACATAATCATGGGTAGGATTTGTTTTTCTTAGATACAAGGATTACTATTCATCTGGGTCTTTTCTACAATAGTACAAAAATCAGGGTTATTACAGTCTCCGTCCCTTAAAAGATTCCGTCCCGGAATCAGTCTATGAATAGATGGGGGTATTTCTCCTGCATCTCGCTTTCCAGTTCCCAAGTTGATTCTTCGACGTTGTGGTTTTGCCACAGAACTCTAATAAGCTTAATAACCTTGTTTCTAAGTACTTGTTCTTTGCGATCCATGATTTCCACTGGTTTCTCTATGTAGGACATATCTGGCTGCAGGTCTACTTGATCATACTCCACTATATGTTTGGCATCCGGGTTGTACTTCCTTAGCATGGACACATAGAACACATTGTGTACTTGTCGTAGGTTTGGGGGTAAGGCTAATTCATAAGCCACTGGTCCAATGCGCCGTAAGATCTCAAAAGGTCCAATAAACCTCGGACTCAACTTTCCTTTCTTCCCGAACCTCATCAATCCTTTCCAGGGGGATACTTTCAAGAATACCATGTCCCCTACTTCATATTCCTTGTCTTTTCGTGCCAGATCAGCATACCTACGCTGTCGATCTTGGGCTGCCGCTAGTCTTCCTCTAACTAGGGTTATGGCATCTCTCGTCTGTTGAACTAGGTCAGGTCCCAATATCTTTCGTTCTCCAACTTCATCCCAACACAGGGGGGAGCGACACTTTCGACCGTAGAGGGCTTCGTAAGGGGGCATCCCGATGCTCGAGTGGTAGCTATTGTTATAAGCGAACTCAATCAAGGGTAAGTGTTCTTCCCAACTTCCTTTAAAGTCTATGACGCACACCCTCAACATATCTTCCAAGGTTTGGATAGTCCTTTCACTCTGTCCGCCAGTCTGAGGGTGATATGCCGTACTCATGTTCAGTTTAGTCCCTACACATTCCTGGAAGCTTCTCCAAAATCTGGAATTAAACCTGGGGTCTCTATCGGATACAATGGTTACTGGGACTCCATGTCACACTACAATCTCCTTTATGTAGATGTCTACAAGCCTATCGACAATGTATTTCTCATTGATTGGGAGAAAGTGAGCAGACTTGGTTAGTCTATCGATGATCACCCATATCGCATCATGGTTGGTTTTAGTCTTGGGTAGTCCTACCACAAAGTCCATGGCAATATGCTCCCACTTCCATTCTGGAATCTCTAAGGGTTGCAGCAGGCCGCTGGGTCTTTGGTGTTCCGCCTTTACCCGTTGACAGGTTAAACATCTATTCACCCATTCCGTTACGTCCTTCTTCATGTTAGACCACCAGTAGTATTCTTTTAGGTCTCTATACATTTTGGTGCTACCTGGGTGTACTGAATATCTAGCGTTATGGCCTTTGTATAAGATTTCGTCCTTCAATTACTGAACATTCGGGACCCATATCCTTGTTGCATATCTCATAATCCCATTCTTATCTCTCTCGCACTTGACTTCTTCTCCAGTCAGGATTTCCTCCTCCGAATTAGCTTCCTCTTCCATTTTTTGCTCCTGACACCGCCTAATCTTTTCTAACAACGGCGGTTGGATTTGGATTTCCATTAATATTTCTTGGCTCTCGTCTGGTCTCCTGATCTCTATCTCTAGTTTCTCAAATTCTCTTACCAATTCCTCCATTGAGGTCAACATCTTGAGCTTCTCCTTCCTACTAAGGGCGTCGGCCACCACATTGGCCTTTCCCGGATGATAACGGATCTCACAATCATAATCCTTTATTAGCTCTAGCCACCTCCTCTGCCTCATATTTAATTCCTTTTGAGTGAAGATGTACTTGAGGCTCTTATGGTCCATATATATCTCGCATTTCTCTCCGTACAAGTAGTGCCTCCATATTTTTAGGGCGAAAACTATCGCAGCTAGCTCTAGGTCATGCGTAGGATACCTCACTTCATACTCTTTCAATTGCCTAGATGCATACGCAATCACCTTGCCATACTGCATGAGCACACAGCCTAGTCTTTTGTGGGATGCGTCACTGTAAATCACGAAGTCTCCCCTGTCATCTGGTAGTGCCAGCACGGGGGCGGTCACTAACCATCTCTTCAGCTCCTGGAAGCTTTCTTCATATTTCTCGGTCCATACAAATTTTTCCGTCTTTCTGGTGAGTCGGGTAAGTGGGGCTGCTAGTTTGGCGAAGTCTTGCACGAATCTCCTGTAGTAGCCTGCCAATCCTACGAAGCTTCTTACTTCCGTTGGGGTAGTCGGTCTCTCCCAATTTGATATGGCCTCTATTTTGGCGGGATCAACTAAAATTCCCTCACCGCTTACCACGTGGCCTAGAAATTGCACTTCTCTTAGCCAAAATTCACACTTAGAGAATTTGGCATACAGTTTTTCAGCTCTCAGAATCCGTAGGACTAGCCTCAAGTGCTCCGCATGTTCCTCTTCGGTCTTTGAATAAATCAGAATATCATCGATAAACACTATGACGCACTTGTCTAGATATTGCTTGAACACACGGTTCATCAGGTCCATAAAGGCTGCTGGTGCGTTGGTTAACCCAAAGGACATGACTAGGAACTCGTAATGTCCGTACCGGGTACGAAATGCGGTTTTTGGTATATCCTCCGGCTTGATCTTCAATTGGTGGTAACCAGTCCTCAGGTCTATTTTCGAGAAGCAAACCACCCCTTTCAACTGGTCGAATAGGTCATCGATCCTAGGTAGAGGGTACTTATTCTTGATGGTCAGCTTGTTTAGCTCCCTTTAGTCTATACATAGTCTCATGCTACCGTCCTTCTTCTTCACAAATTGCACTGGAGCGCCCCACGGAGATACACTTGGCCTTATCAAGCCTTTGTCCAATAATTCCTGTAATTGTGTCGCCAATTCTTTCATCTCCACCGGAGCTAACCTATACGGGGCTTTGGAGACAGGTGCAGTTCCGGGTGCCAGCTCTATCGCGAACTCAACCTCCCTATCGGGTGGCAATCCTGGTAGGTCTTCGGGAAACACATCTTCGAATTCTCTAACGACGGGGATATCTTGCAGTTTAGGGGCTCATTGTTCTGTGTCTACTACGTAGGCCAGGAAGGCTTCGTTCCCTCTATGCACCAATTTCCTGGCTTGCGTGACTGTGAGGAATTTCTGGGTTTGTCGCTGCCCCTTAAACACTACTCTCTTCTTTCCCGGCGCCATCATTTTGACTTTCTTGCCCTTGCAGTCAGTCTGGGCATTGCTGCTGGACATCCAGTCCATTCTTAAGATGACGTCGAACCCTCCTAACACAAAAGGTATTAGGTTGGCTCGGAAGTGGCAACCTTCTATTTCTAGATCACAGTCAGGGTAGATTTGACTTACGGGTATCACTTCACGATTCGCTACCTCTACCATTAGCTGCTCTTTTAGAGCCTTCGCCTTAAGATTTAATTTGCATGCGAATTCTTGCGATATAAAAGATCGGGTAGCTCCAGAATCAAATAAGACATTTGCATTTACTGAGTTAAGGATTAGGGTACCTGCGATAACATCTGAGTCTCTGACAGCATCTTGCACGGTCATGTTAAAGGTCCTGGCAGTAGGGGGTCGGTTAGAAGCTGCTCCACTCACTCTTGACCCAGACTGGTTCAACCTAGGGCAGTCCCTCCTCATATGTCCCGAGTTTCCACACTGATAGCACTTCAGGGCTTGGGCTTGCGCTTGCGCTTGTGGAGGACATGCACTGGCATAGTGCCCTGTGCGCCCACACTTAAAGCACGTCACTGTGGATCGACACGTCCCCACATGCTTCTTTCCACACGTTCTACAGTCAGGTAGGGGAGCGCACGATGAGGTGAAGGTGGTTGTTCTAACTGTCCTCCTTTCTGATTAACGCTCTCACTTCCAGCCCGTTTTGTGGCTGGGCCAAGGGTTGGCTGGGACATAGTTGCTCGGTTAAACTTGTTAAAGCGGCGTCCACTGCCAGATCCTCCTCCTAAACTTACTGCCTTCCGCTTCCTATCCTCTTTCATCCTCATATTTGTCTCACTCCCGGCCTCCACTATCGAGGCTTTCTGTACCAGGGTGGCGTAATCTGTTATCTCCAACATAGCGACACGGTTCTGGATCCATGGTTTTAGTCCTAGCTGGAACCTTTTGCCCTTTTTTCCTCAGTATCCATAAAGCTAGGCACAAACCTCGATAGTTCTGTGAATTTGGCCTCATATTCAGCCACTGTCATGTTCTCCTGTTTCAGCTCCAAGAACTTCAGCTCCATCTGGGTCTCCATATACTTGGGAAAATACTTATCCAAGAACAATCTAAAGAACCTCTCCCAAGTCACTACGCCTACCGGTTCCAAGTTACGTTTGGCCTCCCACCAATAGTTCGCCTCTCCTTTCAGTAAATAAGCGGCAAAGACCGTCTTCTGGGTCTCATCCACGCCTAAGATCTCGAAGGATTTCTCCATTTCCTTCAGCCAAGCTCTTGCTGCTACAGGGTCAGCAGTGCCTTGAAATTCTGGGGGTTTCAGGGATTTGAAGGCTCGAAAGGCGCCAGCATTGGCAATGTTGAGGTTCCTAGGTGGTTGTTGTAGGTTCTGTCTAAGCAAATTCATAAACTGCTCCATGGGATTTTCATCTCCGCCTCCCACATTCTGAGTGGCTTCTTCTTCTTCCTCCTCGTGGTTGGCGTTATCCTGCTCATTAAAGTCTTGCCCTCCTTCCTCATGGGCTTGACTCTGGTGCTCTTCCTCTCGGCGCTGATCATTGCCCTGGGTGGCTGATTCAGCATTGCGGGTTGTTCGTCTAGGTGCCATTTTTCTGGAAACATATACATTTATACATATACCAATGTTAGGGTTAAAAGGATAGTCCATTTCAGATACATGTGAGTTTACTTGTTTTAAACAGTTGATATAACAAGCATCGTACGTAATGAACTTAGACAAAGTTTAGTGCCGAAATGAAAACAGTCACACATATATCGGGTACCAATGAAGGGTTACCCTGTAGAGTCACAATACATCATCTGGATACATAAATCCTATCAAAAGATACATAACAAGCTTTTCCAGTCGGACTAGCCCCCATGGTCCATACTGGAAAGATAACAGTCATAGCATGCTATCAATATAGTCGCATCCCGAATCCTCCTCATGGCTGATGACAGGATCCGCTCGGCCTCGCTCGTCCTAACTCTCCTGTCTGAGCGGGATGATGCTCTAAGCCTGGTGAGAGCTCTCCTCTCGACACGCAGTGTCATCCATAGAATGCCCCTGGACACTGAGTCAGTCCTCACTCTGTGGGTGAGGTGACGGGACCTCCTCTCCTCAGTCAACTGGTACCTAAGCTCATCAACCCGAGCCTCAGCTGCTACCACCCTAGATGTGAGTCGGGCCATGTCCCTGTCGTAATCTGCTGCTAAGACCACTGGGATCGGGGGTGGAGGTGGGGTCTGTGGCTCGCTCTGTGGAACCTCCTCAGTATCAACATCATAACCAGGTAACTCCTCTGTCTCTCCTGCAGGAAGGGGACTCCACTATGGGGAGTCGAAAGGGGATGGCTCCCTACGGGAAGGGCAATGCATGGGTATGTCAGTCCAGGCTACTGAGTCATCCTCTGGGTCCTCTCCTGGTGTGGGGTTAGTTGGAGCATCGTCCATAGGGTCCTCCTCTGGGTCCTCCTCAGGGTCACTCTCCGGCTCATCCATAGGCATCGGGTCAACAGGGTCAGCCTCGGCTGGGTCATCCTCAGCTGGGTCCTCGACAGGGTCTCCTACTGGGTCTACCACTGGGTCAGCGACTAGGTCCATGACTGGCTCCTCGGGGATCTACACAGGAAGGGAAAATTGTTACTATCTCAAAGGTTTCAATAAGTAATAATCTAATTAACTTAGGTTTGGTAGGGCTATGTCTACTAGCCCGTCCATATACTTGGTAAAGGTTTTGAATCCTCGACCTTCCTTTCGTCTCTGAGACTATAACCTAGGGCTCTGATACCATTTTTGTAACACCCCTAGATCCGGGGTCAGTGATCCAAGTTGCTACGCCGGTCTAGATTCCAATTTTACCAATTACCATTCCCGTTTATTAATCATTTTACCTATCATACACATTTTAGGTTGGCAATGACCCCTAAGACAATAACATCCATCACAAGTTATAGGCTCAGAGCGAAAGCAAAATGATACTTAGGGTGTTCATACAATCCGGAATATTAAATTATTACAGACCCAAATATTTTGTTTAGAGAAGTCTTAAGATCCATAAAAGTTGCTACTTGAGGTGACGGTAGAGGCGGGATAGTTTCCTGTTTCTCAAAAACTTACACAAGTCATACTTGTATAAAAACCTAAACAGTCTGAGCTGGTAGCCTATCCAGCTAAGCCCTCTCACCTGAGGTAGACGGGGTCCGAACAACCTACGGAACAGCTGCGCGTTTCCCACGCGCTTCCTGGCAGTCTGATGGGTCCTTGCCATGCTTACCTGTTGTTGTTTGTGATATATATAGAAAAACAAGTGTGAGCATAATTGCCCAGCAAGATAATAATAGTACTATAAAGATACTTTCTTTATTTTATTTTAAAAAAACGGGATGATATCGTAACATTCCTCTTTTAATAACAGTAGTTATTACAACAATCAATTTTCAAATCAAGAGCATTCTAGTTTTCAAAATCTTTTCTGGATGAGTTCAACACTGACAACACTATCGGTAATGGCGCACATGGGCCTTCAGTACAGTGTTGTAGCACAATTCCAATTGGAAAGAGGGGACTATACTGGAGCACCACGATACAAGGTGATCATCCATTGTACCGCATAAAACAATACTTCGCTACTAGTAGACGGGTGACGTACCTACTAAGGAGGCCGTGGCCTGACCATCTGTGGGTCTTATGATGGACTCGCCTACTTGCGAGCCTCTTACGTTTGTACATATATCTTGATGGGCTCGCCTACTTGCGGGCCTCTTACACTTTGATATGTGTATAACTGGATGGACCTGCCTACCTGCAAGCCTCTTACACCTAAACACTCTCCAGTCCCAGAGTCGTTAAACCAGCTTTGAAATCTTTTTCAAATCGTCACTTCCGAAAGAAAACATGGAAGCATATTCATTACAAAAGTTGACTCTCGTCAACTGATTCTCTCTACTCAGGGAATTCTTTTCAAATCAGTGTGGGAGTTATTCGGAATTTTTCTTAAAAACTTTTAAACCTGACCCTCCTTGATGAGGCAGGGTCACTATAATAATCACGCTTCAGTTTGTAGCGCAGGGAGAATATATTTTTAAGTACTCCCGAAACTTTGGGTTCTCAAGTTTTGATAAGTTCGCAAACCGTTGGGGTGGTGTTTACGAAGTATAGTTAATTGTAAAAATATTTGAGAACCCCTGAATATTTTTCTAAAGGCCAAAAATATTTAAAATAATTTTTAAAGGCCTTAAATAATTTTTAAAAAGGCAAAATAGATTTTAAATAACTTTAGAATATTTAAATCATTTTTAATTATTAAAAATAAATTTATAATTAATTATTAATTAAATAAATCATTAACTAATAATTAATTATTAAATAAATAAATAACTAATCATTAATTAAATAATTAATCCATTAATCTTAAATGAATATTTAAATTAATATTCATTTAATTAATAAATATTTAAACCATATTTATTAAATAATTCAAAATAAATAATTCCGATATTTATAAAATTTAAAATTCGGAATTTATTTGATTATCGAAAATATCCGACTCCGGGATTACCGGGTTTTACATAAAATACTCCTACTCCCGACTTATACCAAAAGTACAATCGCTCTACCCGAGCCTTAATCAACACCATATGTATATACATAAAAGCCATTGGGGTGCACATATATACATGTAAACATTTCAAGTACTTTCAGAAAATCATGCATGCATTTATAAGTTTTCTCGCAAGATACATATATAAAACAGTGCATGCATTTATATCACAACAACAACAGTTTTGAGCATACTTAAAGTTTGAATATAGAATACTTGCCTGGCTGAGTCGGTGAGGTGAATGCGTACGTGCTAGGGTGATGATCTATAATCAACAAGGAAACGCTAGGGTTAGTTTCGTGTTCGAACCATTTAACTTACGTTCCTATAATAAATTAATTCCCTTAGAGGGTCCTTTGTATAAACGTGGTAATTATATACTCATGGTATCGTTCCTTGTCCGAATTAAAATTACCAATTTTATTCGGGTCGAGTTTGGTTTCGTTTGATTTTCTTTCACTCGCCCCCTAAAAGTGTTATCCAATCGCGCAACTTTCGCTCGAACATTTTTATAAAATCGACAAATAATTATTTTTATGTAATTCTTTTTCTCCTGCTTTTTCCACTGAATAACAGTCCATATGTAAATTTTTCATAACTCAAGGATTCTCATTAGGTCCTTAACCAAGTCCTTAAACAATGCTCTTTTCTGCTGGAAGTTCTACTGCGCAGTTTGGACTTCAAGATTTTTATAAAATTGGAATTTTGCCTTAATTCTTTTTGTACAACCCACTCTACTGAAATAAATAACTGTGATAAAATTTTCATAATTCTTATCATATTACAAGTGGTCCGAATATCACTTCAAAGTCAGTGGTTATGCACGATTCGTTCGTTTTGACCGGTTTCACTAATTCGAGTGTAATTCCTAAACCGTAAATCACTTTTAGGTGATTCAAAATCTCACACAAACTACAAGATCATATCTTCATGTTTTTAATCAGTTGGGTTCAAAAACAACATCTCACAAATTCGGTGTTTTCTGCACAAACTATCCTAGCGAAATCTCGGCATTATAACGGCTATATAACGATCATTCCAAACTTTTATATATACCAAATTCATCATCCATGCAACCAAGCCATCACAACATCAATATATTATCATCATAAGTCTCAAATCTCAGTGGCATATCCATTTTACCAAGGATTAGTATTTTTCACAAAATCAAAGATTAAACCACTTAAAGTCTCCAAAATCACCTCATTCATATACATCTTTGTAAAATCTTTAAAAATCCAATATGACAAAGTTTAGTTGAGTGTTGATTACCTCTTTGTAGCTTGGGAAGTCTAGATGAAGCTTGAAACACCACAAACTAACCTTGGTTGCCCTTGATTTACCTTAATCTCCAAGATCAAACAAAGTTCTAACATAAGCTTACTATCCAACAAGCAACTTTGGGAATTTTTCTACCTTACTTACACTCAATGAAAAATCATGAAATTCAGTACGTACCTTGTATATATATTGAGGAAGCCTAGGATTTAATTTGAGGACGTATAGACAAGGATAAGTGGGTGAAAGAATTTTTCTCTTCCCCTTGCACACTGCTGTTAGCCTAGAGCTGCTAGGGGAGAAAGTGAGAGAGTTTTGTGATTTTTTCTTCAATGATGCTTCTCATATAATCATGCTCGGTTATTGTAAAAGCCTATAGCTGCTTGGTCAAATTTTTCCAAATTAAATAATGCATGGTGCTCCTTGAATCAAGCTAATCTTGTTGGCTAAGTGTGTAGCTAATTTTCTAACTTCTAATCAAGTGCTAACCACTTAGTTGGTTTCCTAATTATTTGTTTACTTTACCCTTTTTTTTTTCCAGCACCTTGCATGAATTTAGTTAGTGGTTGCATGGCACTTGATACTTAATTTATTTTCCAATTTTATTCCATAATTTCCATGCATACTAGTTATAATTCCATAAAATGTTTTGTTGTGTATATAAATCCTTCAAGTATTCCTTCTTCCATTAATTCTCATCCTAGCACTTATTCCATATAATTCCTTTGCTTATGGCCTCCTTTGATTGTATCACGGTTTTCGTATTTACCACTTTCTCGAAAAATCATAAGTTATTGTTGGAGCGGAATTTTCCGAAATCCGACGGCTTTTCCATACACTCATTTCACCTATAGAATCTTAATATGAAATCAAAATTCTCAAATTTCCATTACATAATCATGGGTAGGATTTGTTTTTCTTACATACAAGGATTACTATTCATCTGGGTCTTTTCTACAATAGTACAAAAATCAGGGTTATTACAGATATTCCGGATCTGTAGCTTCCAGAAACATAGCCATTTTCACCTTCCAGGTTGAGTATTCTGCTGGCTTAAGAATAGGAACCCTGATTGTTTCATATCGACTCACAGTTGCAGGTTGAGCCTTCTCAGCACTAGAGCCTGATGTAGGAGGAGGAATTTCTGCCATTGATTATAGTTGTGTGTGTGTGTGGATCTTAAACTGTATTAAATTAACAGATCAAGCTCTGATACCAATTGTTAGGCCGAATACACACTTATAATCAACTAAGTATGAGAGAATAACAATAAGTTCTTTAAAAGCTTTAAAACTGTTTGAAATTAACTTCTCTCTCAGTGATGTAAATTATCACAGAGAGCTGCTTAGGTTACAATGAATAATATGATATTACACGATCGATACCCTTCTAGGGTTAACCTAACTGTATTTATAAAGTATACAGCTGCTATACAATCGATAATTGATACTCCTATAAATTAGCTATACAATTGATATCAATTACGATTGCTACTCGTCTCCTTAGTCAACTCAATCTCTTTGACAGCTATCCAATCTTCAAAGATATTGCTTCCATAATTATCTTCAATAATTCTTCAAACACTGTTGACAAGTAGACGCTTCCTCCAGACAGAGTTTAACAAACACTGTCGAGCTTCCAACAGTCAGCGTATAGCAAACTCTGTTTAGCTTCTAACTGTCAGAGTTTAACTAAACTCTGACTGCTTCCTGTTTAAACTCTGTTTTTCCCTGCAAAACTTAAACACTGATATTAACCATATCAATTATATTTAACAGATGCAACTTCTATAACCGGATGGAATGACTATACTAATGTTGTCTCCACAGAAGTGGGATGAGTTACAACAGTAGATGACACAGGCACAGAGTCTCTAGTGAAAACTAGTGAAGCCTCTGTGTTTTTGATGGTGTCATTAGGAGATGCCCAGCATGCATTCCCTCACCATCTAAATGTAGGTCCTGGGTGGTGAACAGGGTGTCATGCACTAAGTCACTTGAATCCATTGGCTCACCAAGAGAAGAAAATTCTTGGTGATCAATGCCTTGCTCCTCAATTACTTGAGTTGTAGGCTGCAAAGAAATATTAGTTGTAGATTCTGGAAGAGAATTGTCTTGTAGAATTGATTTTGGCAACTCCCCCTAAGAAATAGGTGGAGTTTCAATTGTGATGTGCTATCCACTCAGTGTTGTGCCAGCCTTATTACTCCCATGTGCTGACTCTTTACAAAATTGTGCATTAGGGAGAATGCTTGATTCTATAGATGCACCCTGTTGAGAAGGCACATCTAGTGAGCTGTTTGCCCCTGATTTTACAACTTCAACCATTTGTGTAACTGAAGAGGTGGTTTTCTTAGTTTTCTTCTTCTTTGGCCTCTGTAAGGGTGACTCATGTTCCTCACTTTCTAAGCCTAATTCAATATTTGAAGCTACTTCTGATAATATATTAAATGCAGTGTGCTTTCTCTTCTTCTTCTTATTACTAACATCACCCTGTTGAGAGGATGATGTAGTTGGCTCAGTGTTGGGAGAGTGTTTGGTTAAGAGGGCTTGATAGCAGTCCTTGGGTTAGCAGTTTGTACTACTTGCTTGGGTGTTGCTAACTCAGATTTTGAAGCGCATGTTAGCCTGTTGTGAGGGTAGGACTTGAAGATTTCTGTCATGTGTGGTGTAATCTCAAGTCTTACATTCACAGCATTCCTTGTATCCAAATTTCTAAAAATGAGTTGGGACATGGAGTTGGGATAGGCTATATTATTTTATCTATCCCAGGCAACATATTAAAAGAGTTATCTACATAGTTTAGTGTGAATAAAATGAGGGAAAAAGATATCTTTACCTCTATGTGATGAATCCTTGCCAAGTCTTGAGTACAGCTCTCACATTATCAGCAGCCCAACATTGATTTTCCTATCATAGGCCAGGGAGTACACTATCTGTTGTACGGGCCCACTGATTTGGTCGAAACAGGATTTTCTGGTAGTGAATATTTGCAGGATTGTCGCAAACACAAAAGTCCACTCTTTTTTGTAAGAACCCAGATTTTTGGTAGAATTAAAACTTTTATTATGTAATGGAGTATGAATGAATAGTGGTTACGACTACAATGTATTAGTGGTTTAATGAATGAATATTTAATGGATTTGGATTCAAATATTTATATGCCATGAACAATGGAATTGGTTGACAACTTAGATTAGAATAATCTATCTCCTAGAAAGTAAGATAGGGTATTCCAAAGAGGAAGGTTATTCTCATGTCATCCAAATCGATATCTGGTAGCTCATGTCATCCAAATCGATATCGGTTATAAGTTAATTGATTCCGTAAAAGAGATTGTGAACGCTCGAAAGAGAACGAGGACATTTTTCTAAATATAGGAAATAAAGGAAGAATAAGTAATGAATAGTGTTTTTGATGGAAATTGGAATATTATCAGACGACACTATATAGAAGTATTCCGAATGGATTTTTGAGTTCGTATTAATGATCTATAGGCAAAATAAGTGTATGTAAACGATATCAGATTCAGAAAAATAGCACTTTTATTTTCTCCGAGATTTCCCTGGACACTGAAGGATTTAAGGATTTATTAAAGAGATTTGAGGAATTTAAATTCAAGGATTATAAAGAAGGATTAAGAATGGTAGTATAAATATCAAAAAGGTTTCCGGTCAAACCCTAACGATAAATACTTGAGATATTTCTCCGAACGATCAATGAAATTGAGTAATAGCCGGATAAAGAAACAAGCAGAGAGCCAAGATACAAGCATGTGCAAGTGGATAGGATCAAGTAACCAAGTTAGTTACAAAGGCAACTAGCAACATTAGAAACAAATCAAGTACTTAGCTTAAACACATCATCAAACCACTAAAACATAACACTTGTCCCTTGATGATGCATTAGTGACTTAATCACTTTATTAAAGTGACTTTATGCTAGATATTATCTCAAATAATTCACTTTAACACATTAACCAAGCAAGAGACCAAGCCAAGCAACTCCATCTCTCTCATTTAGGAGCTCTCGGCCTAAGGCTATTTTGAAGAATAATCAAGCTTCCAAGCATCAAACAATTCCAAGATTAATTAGGTGAGTACTACATTTCATATTATAGTTATCATATAAATTTGATCCAAAGATTCCAAGTTTGAGTAGTGAATAAAATCATCAAAGTTGATGATGAATAGTAACATTCAAGAACTAACTTTGTTTTCTTGATTTCTTTTAATGATCTAAGCTATATTAAGGATATGCAAGGGTTATACAAGGCTTAGTAAGGTCCTTACACACTCCAAGGATGGTATATCTCTCAAGAAACCCAAGCTTTTCTTTTAAGTTCTTGGTGGTTTTGGATTAGTTAGGATGGTGATGTTGTTTTATGCATGTATAAGATCTTAGAGATGTGATTGGGCTTTGATTTATGATTAAATGGTTTAGATGAACGGAAAGGCAGTGCTTGGCCTTAGTTCAATGTTAAATAACATGTATATGTGATTTGGAGTGGAAACCATGTTTGTGGGAGGATTGTAATTTTGGAAATATCCGATTTATCGTCGTCGTAATGCCGAAATTTCGTTAACCCTTAAAATTTGTGCATAACAGTAGCCTTAACTTTCTGATCTTGATGATTACATGACCTTTCCTTGTAGATCTCAAGTCATAGATCGTTCTGGCACGAGAATCGAAACATTTAGACTTTCGGTTTAGGAGTTATGGTCGATTTAGTAAAAGTGGTTCGAAACCATAAGTGCGAGTTCTTAACTGAAATTTAACCCCCTTAACATGAATAATTCAGTGGCAAATCTTGATAATTAAATATTAGAGATCATAAGGAAGGTGTGAGAGAAAACCTCATGTCAAACGGATCATTTTTCGATTTTATAAAAATGTTCGAATCGAGGTTAAGTGCGAATGAAACCCTTTGAGGAACACTTGGTTATAACTTTGGGGAACCACTTAGAAAATGGACAATAAATCTCGAGGTATAATCTTTGTTAGTAAACGACCGACCTTAGAACTTATACGCTTAAGTACCTACCAAGTGTAAGTGTAATGACATGCCTTAATAACGAACAAGTGTCTGATCATAACGGTGTTAATAGGAGTACACTAATGGGTGCATAACGAGATAACTTGAAAACGTGTTTTAACCTAAGTAAACCATCTACTTAGAATATTTTGATTGTTTATAGATCACCGGACTGACCCAGGACACACTACCCCCACCAGATTATCAGGCAAGTTTCCAAACATTTTGGAACTGTTGTTGTGATAATATATGTGATTTGATTGTTGTTATACATATGCCATAGCATGCATGCCTGCTTTCAAATTACTGGGATACTTGTTTTATGACTTGATATTTGCTTACAAGTTAGATGTGATATATTGGTTATAAGCTGAATATTACTAAGACCCTTAGTGAAGGGCAAATGAATCTCATTCTTCAATTATAGACCGGGAGTCAGTATTTATATATATATTGTGATTATTTTCAGAGGAAAATATTTAAATAAATATTTTTCCATTATTTCTTTAATGAATATTGTTTTGAATATTCATTTGAGTTTTATTTATTTAATGAATATTATTTTGAATATTCATTTAAGCTTTAATTATTTAACGAATATTATTTTGAATATTCATTTAAGGTTGATTTATTTAATGGATATTATTTTGAATATTTATTCGAGGATTTATTTATTTAGTGAATATTTTTATATATTCATTCGAGGGTTATTTATGAGCAATATTTTATATTAAGAATATTCTTTAAATATTTATGATTTAATAAATATTCTTTGAATATTTATTTAATTCTTTTAACTAGTTTTAAAAATGATTTGATCAAATATTATCTTCGACCTTCAAGTATTATGTAAAATATTTCCGAGTCTTATTATGATTATTTTTGTCAAGGGGAGGTTCCCAAAACTCTATTTTTCATTTAAATCTATCTTCCAAATTATAAGGGAACCTTACTTGAGAGCTGTTATTTATTTTGTTTGATTGTCCGCTCATAAATTTTTTGAAACTATTCTTTTCACTCACAACTTGGTTGCTATTCATCAAATTGAGTCTTTGTATTACTTCCTCATCATTCGAGGGGTAAGATTGTTGCGATATCCATTAACAAGCAACAGCTTGGGAAATATTGGTGAATTTTCCTTTCCAACTAGATACGACTACTTTGTGGAGTCTTATCAACAAGTATTACACTTGGGGAAAGGGGGACGAACTTTATGTTTCAGAGTCATGGATTTACTCGAACTAGGAGTATTTGTGTAATCTGTAAGAGGCTGTGGGACAGTCCATCATTGAAACTGGTGTAAGAGGCTGTGGGACAGTCTATCCTAGAAATAGGGTCCGAGTGGCGCCGGTCCCGTCTAATCCCAAAGATGGCTAGGGAGATCCGGCGTATGGTGGTGTCCATATGTTCTTCCTTCTACATGTAGAGAAACAAATTTTGAGATGCACGACCTGCGACTG
Organism: Saposhnikovia divaricata; assembly: GCA_036435485.1. Taxonomy (NCBI): domain Eukaryota; kingdom Viridiplantae; phylum Streptophyta; class Magnoliopsida; order Apiales; family Apiaceae; genus Saposhnikovia; species Saposhnikovia divaricata. Next base: position 24,702,645 of record JAZHRN010000131.1, read on the forward strand.
ATCATCGTAAGGTGGTGTCATCTGGCGCGACATACTCTAGTATTAGTTCATCATCCAAATCTATTTATTTTCTGCAACATGAAGTATCACTCGTGTTGACAGGGTTTGAAAACTGTTCAGAACTAAAAGTACCTTTACTTACCTCATAACTTCATCTTTTACATTATACTAGTGACTTGTTCGTTTCATGCATGGCATATGGTTTCAAGGATATTTTTTTTTACTATCATGTATATTGTTAATCAATTACATATTATTTTGGTGGTCTATTGCTCACCCCTTGCTTTATTTATTATATCACAACAACAGCTAGATCTGATGGCCCGTACAAGGCACACCCAACGCAAGCAGATGACAGCCGTCAGAAGGTTACCCGCTAATGTCATAGCCGCCATTGCTGAGGTAGGAGCAGCCAGTAAGCTGGACTGGTAGCTTTTATGTATCAGAATTACTTATATGTATGACTTATGTTAATCAACGGCAAAAAACTATTAAACTCATTCTGTAATCATTTTGGGTTTGTAATAGCTTATAACTTGTGGATCCTATGATTAGAGAATTATTTTAATTTCATCTCTACGACTATAACTGGTTGTGTGGTGTGATATTATTACGGGGTCATAGCATGTTGTTTATTTGTTTTGATTCAAGTTCAAGTATTATTGATGGAATTGAGACCGTAACGACCGGATCCCCGACCCTGGATCTGGGGCTGTTACAGAAATGGTATCAGAGCGAGAGTTATATATCCCAGAGATGAGGCGACGTTATAACAATAAATTCTCTAAGATAATAAAAACTCTTGCCAAGTTCACCTAAAACCCTTATGGGAACTCTTAAGTATCATAATAGTAACTTAGCTCGTTATCGTATCGATTAGTAAGGCGACAGACCTTGAGGCTTACGAGTAGCAGCACGATGATGCTTTATTATATGCTGACGATCGGTTGTGAATTCAATAGAGTACCCTACTGAGTACCCGGAGGAGGTTCCAGCAGAGGAGGAGAATCCTGTTAAGGATAAGGAGCTTACCCTTGAGAAAATAAGGGCTACAGCCAGAATGACTGTCAGGGCTAAGGTTATAGTGCTCAGAGATGTGAGCGTAAAGAACTAAGATATTATTAAGAGAACTGAAATTTTATAAGGGATTCATAGCCGGACTACCAGAGGTAGTACCATCACTTATGACGGATTGGAAGGATTACTTGAGATCTTACGTTAGGATAGATAAAGATCCTTAGAGACCTTCAGATTAATGAGAAAAGAGTTAGAGTGGTACATGATTATCAAAGACATCGATATATGACGGGAAGCAGAGTCTCCAGGAGCAGTTGAGATAGAGGCAGCAAGTGCCATATCATTTGATAAATGGATTAGTGCGAATATTGTCAAGGGTGGTTCACCAGGAGAAGGCAGATTTCATAGGTTATAATCTATGAAATATTGAGATTGAGAAGGTGGTTTAATTCAGGGAAATATTCATTTTATGAATGGATCAGCTTTGAAAGTAAAGACGTTGGGAAGTGATGGTATGATTGGATAAAGTTATATAAGGAAGTAGTAAGCGAGATGATGATCTCAGAACCTACAAGACGAAAAGACCAGTGAGTCTATGATAAACTCATAATAAGACTATTGTCAGGGACTAAGTATAGGTTATTTCAACTCAGTGAAATGATGAACCAGAAACATTAGATGCATGTGATTTAGAGGAATATTAAATTCCTTCTTTTCCTTGAATGGATTATAGTAGTTACATTAAGTTTACTCCGATGCTGAATCATAAATGGATCAAGTAATATGATCAGTGGTTAAGAGGGAAAAGAGAATGTTTTAAAATGAAACCTGGAAGAGAAAGTGTATGCCAAGTTCTCGAAGTATGAATGCTGATAAAATGAATTTCAGTTATTAGGAATGCGATCAATAGTGAGTAGTATTGGTTGACCCCGTCGAGTTAAAGACAGTTTCAATTGGGAAAGGCCAACCACACCAGCAAAGGTGAAGAAATTTCATAAGATTCACAAGGTAGTACCAAAGACTTGTTCAGGACTTTACAAAGATTGCAGTCCCATAACCCGACTAATTTGTAAGACTAAGAAGTTTGAATGAGCAGGAAAATGTGAGAAAATCTTCCTGGACCTAAAAAGGAAATTGGAGGCGACCCAGCGTTGGCGTTGCCTAATGGAAGAAGGAAGACTTTGTGATATATTATGATGCACCTCATATAGGTTTAAGTGGTGTGCTTATGCAACACGGCAGAGTAATTGAGGATGCATTCGTACAGCACGGTTCACCAGATTCGGATGGCCTTGATAGTGCCAATTTTGTGGAACGACTAACTCCGACGGTAGTGTTCCTTCTGAAACTAGTGGTTAGGTAGACTGACAATTGGTAGTATCGACTGTTAGGACGTATATGTATCAGGAAGATGTGGCATGTTTCAGTTTGAAACTTTTGATTTCCCTTCTATGGGATGTATATATTTGGTTGCTTTCCAGTGGTTAAACTTCCAACTTTATGTCAATCATTCCGTTATTATAACTGCTTATGATTCTACCTGCTTGGATGTTCATAGAACTGTTCTTTAGGTTTCAAAATTGATCTTCTTAGTATTACCAGTGGGGGGATAGATTAACCAAAATTTTCCAGATTCTGGAAAGAAATTCAACAAATTTTGGCAAACTTGTCTTTCTGATCATAATAGAACGTCACTGAAAAGAGTGGAAACTGGAGCGAACCCTGTGGATTGGGTAAGGTAGCCGCTATATGGGTTGGTGGACAGACCCTGATTATTACAACTGATTGAAGAGATAAAATGATGAATTTGAGATTGGACGATAAAAAGGGAAATGTATTTAAGGACCAAAACGGACTGAGAAATTCCGGGATTGATTTAAATGAAAAGATTATTATGCCAAAAGTGTTAACTTATGTATCACGTAGGATTGATAAGAGAAGTTGAAAAGATAAAAATAAAGGAAAGGTGACTGGAGGCGGTACCGAGAAGTCGATTGAGACTTATATGGAGTAAAATTTTGAAAAGATCAGAAAAAGGTATCAGGGGTGTGGGATGAACGAAGAATGGCAGTGCGCGAGTTGAGTGACTATGCTACTCTGGTACATAAGATTTGTTGTGTAAAGGAAAGCAGTGAACAAATACAAAAAGAAGAAGTTTAAGAGTACGTGGGGCAAAGCATATGGATAAGCATAACCTATCCCAGATAAATTATCTTCGCTATGGACGAAGAAGGCACTATGCCGGAAATTGCTAGAAAAGTAATGTCATTAGTTAACCCTAAACCCACATGCTATAGTGCGGCCATTTGGGGCCATGTAACAAAGAATTATAAAGTGACTAGACCAGCGATGTAAGGACAAAGTGGGGTTACTTCTAATCAAGCGCCGACCGCGTGGACTTTCGATATAAAATTAACCCTAACGAGATTGAAGGCATCTTTCTACTTAACCCTTGGCTACCCATGTTTTGAATTGATTCAAGAATTGTTAGCTCCCTTGTGTGTATGGTATTGCCCGCAGTGAAGTGATTTAGGTGTATATGATTGTCCAGATTATAAGTTAGAAATTGAGTTAATGTGATCGAGATACATGATGTCGGGATTTTATAAATACAAGGGATGTATTAGGACTAAAGCAAATGATCAATCTAAGCTTACAAAAATGGTCAAAGATCGTGCAGTAAGATGCAGAAATATTGTCTGAAGCTAGTATCCTTGAGAAAAGCAATAGGTACTAAGAGATTCCTATTGAACTCGACCAATATCTTCCAGAACATCCTTGTTACCATTATCAATTTCTGTAAGAAAAGCAGATAGACATATGTTGTCTTTTGGGAGGTCATGTAGACTAACGTCAATTTGAAAGAAAAAGGTTAGCATTAAGCTACCTATAGATTATCAAGATGAGAATGATTGAAAAGAGAACCTTATCAAGGATATATGATTTGATTGTCAATTAAAGGATGTAAGTATTTCTTGAAAATAGAATTGAGGATAGAATATCCATAAAATTAAGATGAACCCTGAGAATGCACAAAGGATGGCATTACCCCTAATAAAGACATTGTGAATTCAAATGATATGAGTTGGATTGACCAAGACAACAATAACCTTTAAGGAGTTATTGGACGGAGGTTCGGAAAGTACATAGACAGAATTGTTATAGGACTGATTAATGATACTTTGATATACCCTGTACCCAGAAAATACAGGAGGAATGATGAGGATGACCTAAGAAACCTTATAAGGAAAAAGTTAATATTCTGAATTTCAAAATGGAAGTTTGGTAAGGAATGTATGACATAATAACAATAACGCCAAATGAGGTATGTGTGAAATCATGAGGAGGTATGGATTGAACCAATGAAGGTTGAGATTATCCTAAAATAAGAAAGGAATAAGAGAAGAAATATCGCAGGTATGATTGGGAGTAACCGTAATAAAGTTCACACGGAAAGGTGGAAGCAGTGACTTATGGAAAAAGGCTGATATATATTTCTCTCCTTCAGCAGAGTTTAATGGGAGAATGCTTTCACCCATCCGTGTTGGGAATGAGGTAGAAAAATTTGAGTTAGAATAGATCCAGGAAACATTGATTGCAAGAATTATTGTTATCAGGAAAGACCAATGAGGTGGCCGACACTTTAAGTATAGAAGAGTAATTGCAAATGCTCATAACAAAGAAACAGAACGATATAGAAATGAACCTTGAAGGTCATAATATGGTGGAGGAATTTACATTCCCTCTGATGATTGTGCAAGAATCAACTATAAGAATAGTTTAAGTAAACATCTGATTCCTGATATCGTCTTAAGCATATTACCTACATTATGAGGTCCTATTTTGAGGTAAACCAGGACCATGATACAAAAACTGACTACGTAAACCGTTAAGCTTCCAGTCTTTTACTGAAGATATATGGTTAATAATTTCATCAGCCTGTCATAGCTGCGATGCTTGAAGCTCTTTTGTAATTTTATCTGCCTCATGTAATAGCTACATCAAGTTCAGGAAGTATTCCTTATGGATAAGGAATAGTGATTATTTTGTCTTCCTAGAGGATTTTGATCTTACAATTATGAAACACGTATGGTTAGCTATTAGAGCACTACGTAAACGACAAGCGATGGTGATTTAACAATGGACTACATTAATGTAGTGGTGATTCTTCTGAGAAAATAGATGATAACGACTGTGGAGATGTCGGAATGAAAAACAGAAATAGATTGTGTTGGATAATGTTATGATGGCTCATAAATAGATTATAGTCGAAATAGAAACAAGACGGCTGATATAAAGGAAATAGAGTTGAGGATCAATGAGGGAGTTAGATATGCGGACTCGTGAGGTCGCCAGCAAGGAAGCTAGAAAGGTATGAAATTGGCATGGCGAAGATTGTTGGTCACAACGGGAGGTTGAAATTGAAAGCATAAATGACATACAGATTAACTCCCTTTAAGTTGGGAGAATTTGGGGAAATTTTGAATAGATTGATTGAGTAATAAGGAGACTCATGGATTGAGAAAGTGAGAATTTAGATGGTTGAACAAAGGAAAGTTTGACCCCAAATATGTGATGCTTATTGAGTAAATGTGGCGGGATACCAATAAGGAGGTGCCAAGTACAAAGGATGTCTCAATAATGAGATGACGGTGGAGGTAAATAACAGAAGTGAATAAGAATTAGGTAATCAGAAGGATGTGATTGACAAAGAAAAGATTGGGAAAAATAATTATGAAATGTGAAGCAAGGAATGTTATGAATGGATTGATGAATGGGTTTTCTAACCAACTCTCGGGGGGAAAACCTGATAGTGTTAGTATTATGTATATGAAAGAGCTAGTAGGGTGGCGTGGAATGTTAGTGTCAATAATGTCAGGCGAGAAATCCAAGATTTAACCTGAGAGGTTGAAAGATTTTCAAAAAGTTAGTGTGCTAAGATTGAACAAGAATATAGGTCCACAGAATGATGGACAGAGCAGCGAGGATATGTTGACACGTGAGATTACGATAAAGTAGTATTTGATACGATTACGATTATTTTCTTCTCTAATGACCTCTATAGTTCAGAGGTAAATTCTAAGTATGATATCTTGCAATCATGAAAACTTTCTATAATTCTTTGAAATTCTTTTCTTTTCTTCTCCCTTATTCATCTTCTTTTTGAATTGAGAAGAACAACCCTTTAAGGAGGGGAGGTACTGTTACGTGACTATCTGTCTGTGTGATAGAAGTCTAAGTGGAATACCATAACTTGTTTAATTGCTTGTCAAGTACTAAAGGCTGGGCCCCTTCTGTACTAATTATGCAATATAACAAATGTTCATTGATCATAGTGATCTCTCAATAAATTTTTCCATTTCTATATGTTGATCGAGATTGCAAAGATAAAAGTGATCAAAAGCATAGTACGAGTGAGGTTGTCTTCAAATTCGCAGCGCGGTGGTGATACCAAGGTCACTGCAGATATTAATAAGGGTAATAGTACACGACTAAGTAAGAGCATAAGCCGAATAGTGTGTTGTACGAAAAGTAGCAAAGTTTATGGAAAAAGGATAAAGTGTGTATTGTAGCACCAGTAAGATGTGCTGAGAAAGGATGGGAAGGTTTAAGGATCAACCGGGGAACTGGAAAGCGAAATGACAAACAAGTACCCAATTGTTTCCTACCTGATTCTGGGACGGAATCCTTTTAAGGAGGGGAGACTGTAAGAACCCAGATTTTTGGTAGAATTAAAACTTTTATTATGTAATGGAGTATAAATGAATAGTGGTTACGATTACAATGTATCATTGGTTTAATGAATGAATATTTAATGGATTTGGATTCAAATGTTTATATGCCATGACAATGCAATTGGTTGACAACTTAGATTAGAATAATCTATCTCCTAGAAAGTAAGATAGGGTATTCCAAAGAGGAAGGTTATTCTCATGTACTCCAAATCGAAACCTGGTAGCTCATGTCATCCAAATCGATATCTGTTATAAGTTAATTGATTCCGTAAAAGAGATTGCGAACGCTCGAAAGAGAACGAGGACATTTTTCTAAATATAGGAAATAAAGGAAGAATAAGTAATGAATAGTGTTTTTGATGGAAATTGGAATATTATTAGACGACACTATATAGAAGTATTCCGAATGGATTTTTGAGTTCGTATTAATGATCTATAGGCAAAATAATTGTATGTAAATGATATCAGATTCAGAAAAATAGCACTTTTATTTTCTCCGAGATTTCCCTGGACACTAAAGGATTGATAACGTGTATTTTATACACGTTTTGTCTTTTATTCTTCTGCATTTTTGTTAGTTTCGAATGTTGTTTTATTAATATTTGTTATGTTTTTCATCTTTCAGTGCCTCGTGCTTAATTGTTGAAAAGATGGCTTAATTTGGGCATGAAAGCGAAGATTATTCAAGAGGGAAGTTAGAAGATGAAAGCTCGCGATGTCGGGAGGTGTTTAATGCATTATATTGAAGATTTTATCTCGTACGGGCAGCTGTACGACCATTCAACAGGCCGTTCAAAGGAGCAGATTTTCTGTACGGGCAGCTGTACGGCCGTTCAACAGGCCGTACAGAGCTGCTGTGTATTAAAGAGAAGGGCTCAAAACATAACATATCATCTAACTTAACCTATCTCTTATCTTCACATCTAACATCTTCTTCTTCTTGGCCTCTTCAAGGTCCATTCAATTAGGGTTAGTAGAGTAGAGAGAAACATTAATTACTCATAATCTAGCATTGATTATGAGTAACTAACTCTATATATTTGGCTCAAGGAGGAATTCTTGTACTAAACCCATTTCAATTTAAGTAAGATTTTTCACTCTATCTTGAATGCTTGAGTTGTATTGTTCATGATTTTGCTTGGAGAATTGTAAGTTGCTTCAATTTGCTCTTCTTGTAATATCAATTGCTAATTGTTTTTGCTAATCCGTAATTGTTAGTACATTCATTATAGTAGCACAAGTTTAGTGTACCTAAATTCTCAAGATTCAAGTGCAAATACCTAGGTTGAGCTTCTCATCCTTGGGTTTGTCCTAGCCTCTCTTTGTTTAATTCCTTGACTTGGTTAAATTGATAGTGCTCCATTATTGGTTGCTAGTGTCAAGAGAGCTAATTTATGTGCTTCACTAAATTAGTGTTTATAGAAGAGAAATAAGTGATTGTGTGCTTCACCAATTATCTTGGTTAGGTAGAGTTGGATATATTTGCTTGTTGTTGAGTTGAAGTGCTTGATTTTCCATTATCCTTGTGTCAAGTATCTCTTATCTTGCTAATTCACTCATTGCGTTGTGTTGGTAAATTTGGATGTTTGTCATTAACATAGTTGTATTTCTATAGCAATTTATTTCTTGTATGCAAGGTGTTTGATAAAACACCTCAACCAAACTCAAAACCCCCCATTTACACACTTCTAGATTGTAAGAGATAATCTACTCGAAATCAATATTGATAGTCCTTCCCTGTGAACGAACTTACGAAAAACACTACCTTCAAGGATTTAAGGATTTATTAAAGAGATTTGAGGAATTTAAATTCAAGGATTATAAAGGAGGATTGAGAATGGTAGTATAAATATCAAGAAGGTTTCCGGTTAAACCCTAACGATAAATACTTGAGATATTTCTCCGAACGATCAATGAAATTGAGTAATAGCCGGACAAAGAAACAAGAAGAGAGCCAAGATACAAGCATGTGCAAGTGGATAGGATCAAGTAACAAGGTTAGTTAAAAACGCAACTAGCAACATTAGAAACAAACCAAGTACTTAGCTTAAAGACATCATCAAACCACTAAAACATAACACTTGTCCCTTGATGATGCATTAGATGACCTAATCACTTTATTAAAGTGACTTTATGCTAGATATTATCTCAAATAATTCACTTTAACACATTAACCAAGCAAGAGACCAAGCCAAGGAACTCCATCTCTCTCATTTAGGAGCTCTCGGCCTAAAGCTATTTTGAAGATCAAAATCAAGCTTCCAAGCATCAAACAATTCCAAGATTAATTAGGTGAGTACTACATTTCATATCATAGTTATCCTATAAATTTGAGCCATAGATTCCAAGTTTTGAGTGGTGAATAAAATCATCAAAGTTGATTATGAATAGTAACTTTCAAGAACTAACTTTGTTTTCTTGATTTCTTTTGATGATCTAAGCTATATTAAGGATATACAAGGGTTATACAAGGCTTAGAGGGTGTTTGGCATTTCTTAAAATAAGTTACTTTTGACTTAATGGAGGTGTTTTTAACTTAAAGGAGAAAGTAAAGTTGTTTACTTTAAGTTGAATGAATGTGTTTGGGTAATTTTACTTAAAGTTAAATGGGGGTTTAATAATTTTGACTTAAAGTGAAATTTGACGTAAAAAAATTTTAAATTCATAATATTTGAACTTTACATGAATCGTGAAAAAAAAAACTCCATAAGTCATAAGTCATAAGTCAAAAGTACCTAAATGGAACTTATGACTTATAGTAGTTTTTTAACTTAAAGCCGGGCTTTAAGCTATTTACCCAAACAAGCCGAAAACAACTTAAAGCAACATTTTGCTTTAAGCTTCAGTTACCAAACAGGCTGTTAGTAAGGTCCTTACACACTCCAAGGAAGGTATATCTCTCAAGAAACCCTAGCTTTTCTTTTAAGTTCTTGGTTGTTCCGGATTAGTTAGGATGATGATGTTGTTTTATGCATGTATAAGATCTTAGAGATGTGATTGGGCTTTGATTTATGATTAAATGGTTTAGATGAACGGAAGGGCAGTGCTTGGCCTTAGTTCAATGTTAAATATCATGTATATGTGATTTGGAGTGGAAACCATGTTTGTGGGAGGATTGTAATTTTGGAAATATCCGATTTATAGCCGTCGTAATGCTGAAATTTCGTTAATCATTAAATTCATGCATAACAGTAGCTTTAACTTTCTGATCTTAATGATTACATGACCTGCCCTTGTAGATCTCGAGTAATAGATCGTTTTGGCACGAGAATCGAAACATTTATGCTTACGTTTAGGAGTTATGGTCGATTTAGTGAAAGTGGTTCGAAACCGTAAGTGCGAGTTCGTAACTGAAATGTAACCCCCTTAACATGAATAATTCAGTGGCAAATCTTGATAATTAAATATTAGAGATCATAAGGAAGGTGTGAGAGAAAACCTCATGTTAAAAGGATCGTTTTTCGATTTTATAAAAATGTTTGAATCGAGATTAAGTGCGAATGAAACCCTTTGAGGAACACTTGGTTATAACTTTGGGAAACCACTTAGAAAATGGATAATAAATCTCGAGGTATAATCTTTATTAGTAACGACCGACCTTAGAACTTATACGACTTAAGTACCTACCAAGTGTAAGTGTAATGACATGCCTTAATAACGAAAAGTGTCGGATCATAACGGTGTTAATAAGAGTACACTAAAGGGTGCATAACGAGATAACTTGAAAACGTGTTTTAACATAAGTAAAGCATCTACTTAGCATATCAAAAGCGTTAAGTGATTAATCTCGAATATTTTGATTGTTTATAGATCACCGGACTAACCCAGGACACACTACCCCCACCAGATTACCAGGCAAGGTTCCAAACATTTTGGAACTGTTGTTGTGATAATATATATGATTTGATTGTTGTTATACATATGTCATAGCATGCATGCCTGCTTTCAAATTATTGTGATACTTGTTTTGTAAGAACCCTGATTTTTGTAATATTTTTAAGAATGTAATACCTTTGACATTGTGAATTGGGAACCTTTTTAAACCACCTATGTTGTTTAATGGAATTGATTATCTGAGAATTTAATGCTGTTATATTCACTGTGTGAGGAGAAGGGAAGGTGGTTGTAAGCAATGAACCTACTTCCATTAAAATTCATAAAAACTTGGGACTTGAGAATGATTGGAGTTTTAAAGATTTTAAGAGCTTATGACAAGAGGTTATGCACATTTAAGGGAATTGCACAATTAAGTACTTAAGGAATTACAAAGGAAATCTCTACGCGACAAAATGTTATTACGAAAAGTTATTTAAGATACGTTAAGAATTAAGGATTAAGTGACCAACATTGGTGGAGGAATAAAATAGGGAAGATATTACATGCAAGGCATCATGTAACTAAATTGTTAGAAAAGTAAACTAGAAAGCCAAAAAGCAACTAGAGGAATAGTAACTAGTTGGTGCACCACACTTTAGGGGACAAGGAAGCATGGTTGGCACCTAGGGGGCTAGCACTAGACTTGCAAACATGTGATTATGTACCTATAACAATACATATACCAATACATAACACAACACCACATCACTTTATTCAAAACACCCAACCAAAACCATCTCTCTCTTTCTCTCCTTAAGGAGCTCTCGGCCCAAGCTCTTCCAAGGGAAGAAGAAGAATTTTTCTTCAACTTCCACTCATCCATAAGTCACAACATAATTCCTAGAGCTTCCTTGTATCATAGTGAAGGTATGTTATCAATTTCAAAGCATTTCATCCATCCAATCTTGAGTTATAAACTATTAAAGTTTTGATGAAAAGTAACCAAAGTTTAGTTTCCTTTAGATCTTGAATTTTAAGGCTTGTAGAGACTCATCCAAGGTGTTCTTAAGGTTCTTAAAGCTCACCCAAGGTTCCTAGAGACTCAAGAAAGGTATAAACTCTCTCAACCCTTAGCCATGACTTGTTTATAGTTCATATTGCTAGATCTACAAGTATTAGTGCATATCTTGGTAGTATGAGTTATAGATGATGAGAACTTGAAGCTATATGCTTGATCTTTGTGTGGTAAGCCTTGTTCTTGAATGGTATAGTCCTATGTATGTTAAGAAATGAATATTGGTGGGTTTGATGTTGAAAAGAAAGTGTGGTGATAATTTGAAGTATTGAAGTTGTAAAAAGGAGCTTGCTGAAAATTCTGGGAGAATGAGTTGTCTTGTAGGAGGGATCCGAACCCCTTAAACTTGTCTCCTTAAGACCTAATACATATGGTTAGAAAGGTATTTGAATGTAGTTTCCAGAAATATAAAGTTCATGACTAGGTGATGTCTAGGTTTTGAGTTATGCCCCGAGAAGTGCAGAGTGGTTTTGAGATCCGGGCTGCACCATTTGGTCAACTTGTGAACCACCTTTAGACCCTTAAAAATTATGCAAACTTTATGAAAAATTGAGGGTAGCTAGATTTTATAGTGGTAAAGATTATCCAGAAAGAATTTGCTTAAAATATATATTTTTCAATTTTATAAAAATGTTAGAGTGAAGTGCTCGCAAGCAAGAAAGTCATACGAGGAGTTAGTTCGATATGATTTCGAGGATAAGTAATTATGTTTCGAGTGTGGTAACTAATTCGAGTCAAATAAGTGACGAGCGTAATCGAGTGATGACATGGACCTATAGGAGGGTTAGAGGGTCATATGACGGAGTCGTTAAGGTAGTCTTACATTCTTTAAAAACCTTGTGATTAAGAGGAATTGTTAAGGTACTAACGAGCGAATATTGATTATGTATAGATCCTCATTCCACTCCGTAAGCTCGACCACCCCAACCTCACCAAGGCAAGTTTACCTTTCAAAACTCTTACATAAAGATTTTCATTGTTGTGTTTGTAGATTCCGTACGTATTATGTGCTATGTTTTGCAAGACTTTATGTTGAGATTGAGATATATATAAATGTGCTTACACCCTTGAACTTAGAATGAAAAGTGTCTCTTCGGACAACGACTCTAGCAATAGAGGTCGTAGCGGTCCAAATATACTATTGACCGGGGAGCGGTATATTTTTTTTGTCGCAATTAAGTTACGATGACCCGCAGGGTAAAGTGGGAAGTATCGTACGCTTATGTAATTAATTATTTATACGTTATCAAAAATATTCAAAAATACTTATCTTAGATTAAAAGATTATTTTAATTAATTAATTACCTTATTAATTTTTACTAGATCTCGAAATATTACTTATTAATTATTATTTTGAAGACGAAACTAAACCAAGATACCTCTAACGCTTTCAAACTCGAACTCTTTCGAACTCAAAACATTTTTGAAAACCCCTGGTCAGGTTTTACTCACTTGCACGTTTTTCAAGAATTATTGGTCGACTGAGGTCGAACCTCAATTACTCGATTTTCAATCAAAATAAAATTTTTCGTAAAAACAGAAAAAGGGGATTCTGGCAGGTGTAGGAATTGTTGACGAACGATTCCCGGTATGTGTAAGCGGCCGTGAGCCAGGCGGTCCATCAATTATTCCGGCCCAGGTGTTGCCAAACGATGATTACGGATATAGTTTTAATCGAGGGTGATTACGGATGTAGTTTTCACCCGAGGGTAGTTACGGATGTAGTTTCTATCCTTCTACTAGTAGAAAAGACCCGCGGATTATTGGACATGGGTATGGCGACTGATCATCGTCAATCCTTGTCAAGTTTTACGTTTTCTTCAAGTCCCATCCTCCACTTTGGAAAAATACTCGAACACTGCTTTTTAGGCCTAAGTGCCAAGTTGCCGATAGTGTTAAATTTTGATAAGAAAGATATTGATTCCATGCAGAATCTAGAACTGCAAGTTTATTTTGAAATTGAGGGCACGTGCGAGTGCACTTTTGCGATGGTTCAAAGATGATGGATGATTCAATAACTTATTGATATAATTAAGTTTAATATTTGTTAAATCAAATAAAATGCATACACTACTTATCTCATATATATATATATATATATATATATATATATATATCTTGCTGAGATATAGTTGCTCACTCTTGCTTGTTTTAAAAATTGCAAATACAACAGTTAAGAGAAATGGCAAGACCCCATCTGACTGTCCGAAAGCAGGTGACTAGACCTCAGGCAGCAGCTGAGATTCCACCGGTAGGCCCCATTAGACGGATTGGTTTGCAACTTTTGTTAGTACGCTTTATTTATAAGTATGACCTGTGCAAGGCAGTGTACCGCAACTATTATTCAAGCCGCTAACAAAGCTTCATGTAGAAGCATTGTTAGTAGCCTAAATACTATTTAATTTGGTCTGTAATAACTCTAAGACTTTTACTTTTGCTCAATCAAGTGTAGGACGTTTCTGAGACTCTAACCTGTGTGTGTGAGTATGTGTGCGGTGTGAGTTTTATTGCAGGGTTGATTGCTGTTATATACATTATGTGCAAGAACAGGTACGTTATTAATGGTAAATGGACCGTGAGTGCCTAGATCTCCAACCCCGGATCTGGGGGCGTCACATGTTTTATGACCTGATATTGGCTTACAAGTTAGATGTGATATATTGGTTATAAGCCGGATATTGCTAAGATCCTTAGTGAAGGGCATATGAATCTCATTCTTCAAGTATAGACCGGGAGTCAGTATTTCTGTATATATTGTGATTATTTTCTGATGAAAATATTTAAATAAATATTTTTCCATTATTTCTTTCATGAATATTGTTTTGAATATTCATTTGAGTTTTATTTATTTAATGAATATTATTTTGAATATTTATTTGAGCTTTAATTATTTAACAAATATTATTTTGAATATTCATGAGGTTGATTTATTTAATGGATATTATTTTGAATATTTATTCGAGGATTTATTTATTTAGTGAATATTTTTATAAATTCATTCGAGGGTTATTTATGAGCAATATTTTATATTAAGAATATTCTTTAAATATTTATGATTTAATAAATATTCTTTGAATATTTATTTAATTCTTTTAACTAGTTTTAAAAATGATTTATTCAAATATTATCTTCGACCTTCAAATATTATGTAAAATATTTCTGAGTCTTATTATGATTATTTTTGTCAAGGGGAGGTTCCCAAAACTCTATTTTTCATTTAAATCTATCTTCCAAATTATAAGGTAACCTTACTTGAGAGCTGTTACTTATTTTGTTTGATTGCCCGGTCAAAAATCTTTTGAAACTATTCTTTTCACTCGCAACTTGGTTGCTATTCATCAAATTGAGTTTTTGTATTACTTCATCATCATTCGAGGGGTAAGATTGTTGCGATATCCATTAACAAGCAACAGCTTGGGAAATATTGGTGAATTTTCATTTCCAACTAGATACGACTACTTTGTGGAGTCTTATCAACAAGTATTACACTTGGGGAAAGGGGGATGAACTTTACGTTTCAGAGTCATGGATTTACTCGAACTAGGAGTATTTATGTAATGTGTAAGAGGCTGTGGGACAGTCCATCATTGAAACTGGTATAAGAGGATGTGGGACAGTCCATCCTGGAAATTGGGTCTGAGTGGCGCCGGTCCTGTCTAAGCCCAAAGATGGCTAGGGAGATCCGGCGTATGGTGGTGTCCATATGTTCTTCCTTCTACATGTAGAGAAACAAATTTTGATATGCTCGACCTGCGACTGATCATCGTAAGGTGGTGTCATCTGGCGCGACATACTCCAGTATTAGTTCATCATCCAAATCTATTTATTTTCTGCAACATGAAGTATCACTCGTGTTGACAGGGTTTGAAAACTGTTCAGAACTAAAATTACCTTTACTTACCTCGTAACTTCATCTTTTACATTATACTAGTGACTTGTTCGTTTCATGCATGGCATATGGTTTCAAGGATATTTTTTTTATTGTCATATATATTGTTAATCAGTTACATATTATTTTGGTGGGCTATTGCTCACCCTTGCTTTATTTATTATATCACAACAATAGCTAGATCTGATGGCCCGCACAAGGCGCACCTAACGCAAGCAGGTGACAGCCGTCAGAGGGTTACCCGCTAATGTCATAGCCGCCATTGCTGAGGTAGGAGCAGCCAGTAAGCTAGACTGGTAGCTTTTATGTATCAGACTTACTTATATGTATGACTTATGTTAATCAACGGCAAGAAACTATTAAACTCATTCTGTAATCATTTTTAGTTTGTAATAGCTTATAACTTGTGGATCATATGACTAGAGAATTATTTCAATTTCATCTCTGGGACTATAATTGGTTGTGTGGTGTGATATTATTGCGGGGTCATAGCATGATGTTTATTTGTTTTGATTCAAATTCAAGTAATATTGATGGAATTGAGACCGTAACGACCGGATCCCCGACCCCGGATCTGGGGCTGTTACATTTTCTTAAATACTTCTGATTCAAATTCCCAAGATTAACATCAGTTGAGTATCTTATGAACAAGAAGAAGTCCTTCAGTTCACCCTCCTTTACCTAAGAATTATATGACTCTTGTTGAAGTCCCAGCACCTTGTTCATATTTTCAGTAGTGATTGTAATTTCCTTCTCTTGGATCTTGCAGAAGATAGTATAAGATTCTGTGGCGCTCTCAAGGGCTTTTACTTCAACAGTCGCATAATTCCAAAATTGCTCTAGCATGTCTAGATATAGAACTGGGTTAGCAGTTAAAGCATCCTTGATGTATGATTCGTTCATCCACTTCACAAAACAATTATAATTAGCATTGGGTGCTTCGACATCGCTGGAGATGGCGATGAAATTGGTGTTAAACTGTATGTTTGCCATTTGTATAGATTAGAAAGAAGAGAAGTTGAATGTTTGAAGAAGAAATTTGGCTTTCAGCGGTTAAGATTTTTTATTTTCAGAGGAATAGATGATTAAGAAATTGATTGAAATGAGTAGAGCAGTTGTGGAGGTGTATAGATAAGGATACTTGAATTGTCGATTAGATACATGTTTTGTATCGACAAGTCAGGTATTTGAGAAGTGAAAAACAACTGTTCGACATGTCAAATATGGCATATTCGATAACTCAATCATGTAAAAACCGACAGCTGGCAGTTTGTTCAATGTAAAATAGAATAACAAATGTTTTATGAGTGAGTTAAAAGTGTCAGACAAAAGTCAAAAAGTGGTGTGACGCTCAGCGAGAATTAGCCCTTTCAAATGATTCGAGAACTCAAGAGATACTATTCGAGAACTCAGTATTTAGAGAACTCAGTATAGTATTCGAGAAGTCAAGTAGGTCTCTGTTCGATATCTCTAAAGGACTCTATTCGAGAACTCGAGAGTACTCAAAAGAGACTTGTTAGAGAAGTCGAGCATTGACATGAAATGAATCATTGGAGAAGTCTGACTTATCGAAATATTCTTTTCACTCATAAAATTCAATTTTCACTATCTTTTAAAATTCACCTGAAATATTCAATGAAGAATATTCTAACAAATTAAATAGTGATTTTCTTAAAATTTCATGGAAATTTCAAATTAGCAAAATATGATTTTTCAACATATGCAACAGATTTGAAATATTTATAAATCATATTTCAGCCAACACTTACTTCAAAAATATTGAGCATTTAGATAAAGTAAGTGTCTACTGTTGTAACAATTTGGTTGATACTTTCACTTAGCCAGATTTTGAAGAATTCAGCATTCCAATCTCACTAACCAACCTTGTGAAGGTGGATTCATCCAATGGCTTAGTGAATATATCAGCTAATTGTTTATTTGTGGAGACATAATGCAACTCAATGGTTCCATTGGTTGCATGCTCCCTAATCAAATGATATCTGATGTCAATGTGCTTTGTTCTAGAATGACTGACAAGATTAGCAACTATAGGGATTGCACTTGTGTTGTCACACATGATAGGAATCTTTTCCAACACAACTCCATAGTCTCTAAGTTGGTTTCTAATCCAAAGCACTTGAGCACAGCAACTTCCAGCAGCTATGTATTCAGCCTCAGCTGTAGAAGTTGACACAGATTGTTGTTTCTTGCTATACCAAGAGACTAACCTTTGTCCAAGAATCTGGCAGCTACCTGAAGTACTTTTCCTATCCACACTGCATCCAGCATAATCAGCATCAAAATATCAACCAGATTGAAACCTGTGTCCTTAGGATACCATAAACCCAAGTTTGGAGTGCCCTTCAGATATCTAAAGATCCTTTTGATAGCAATCATATGTGATTCTTTAGGATTTGATTGAAACCTTGCACACAGGCATGTAGAAAACATGATGTCTGGCCTACTAGCAGTGAGATAGAGTAGAGAGCCAACCATGCCTCTGTAAACTGAGATATATACCATCTTGCCCTTAGCATCTTCATCCAATTTAGTGGCATTGGCCATGGGTGTCTTTGCAGGTGAGCTATCTTCTAAATCAAACTTCTTCAATAGATGTTTGATGTACTTGGTTTGACTGATAAAGATACCATCCTTCCTTCGACTAACTTGCAATCCAGAAAGAATATCAACTCTCCTATCATGCTCATCTCATATCTGCTTTGCATGAGCTTAGAGAATTTCTCACACAGCTTCTCATTTATTGAAGCAAATATGATATCATCCATATAGATTTGAACTAGGATAATATCATTACCATGTTTCTTGTAAAACAGTGTCTTGTCCAAAGTGCCTCTAGTGAATTGAATTTCAAGAAGAAATTGTGACAAAGTGTCATACCATGCTCTTGGATCCTGCTTAAGTCCATACAATGCCTTATGTGTTGAGTATGAATATACCGATAAGAAAATACAGAGGGGAGGTGAATGTATTTTCAAACTTTTCTTCAAATAAATATTTCAAGTGAAGATTGTTTAAGTGTTTGAATCTGATTGTGTAGCAAGTGTGTGTATTCGTGTTCTTTAGTATGTGTAAATGCGGAATATAAACACTAGAACAAGTTCACTCACTTTAATCTAATATTTTATTAGATAAAGATTTGCTACAAACTATGAATACAAATGGTAGTATTCTCAGCTTCGTTTTTCTCAGAGAGATGTGTTTACAAGATGTGCATCTGAAAAACTTCTTAACTGCTTAGAGAAGTGAGGTTGTACTCTTATAGAGCATGAGTACAACCTACTTACTACAAATAAGGTTACAGAGTAAAATTACTTTCTAGCGTGTCTATCCTTTTTGAGTAATATCCAAACGGCTTGAGATTTGACTTCCTTAAGCTCTGTTCAAATCCACTTCTTTAGCAGCTTGTCTCTTGAAACATCTCTCTAAGCTTCTTTGTAGGCTTTTCCAAACTACTTTACAGTATGTGGTCCATAAAGTGTTTTGGCTTACTGCAGGATTCTAACTTGTACAATTCTTCAGTATTTTGTCTCCAAGATTTCATTCGAGAAGTGACTGATTGATTGATTCGAGAACTGGAGTTGATTTGTTAGATAACTCTGAGTTCTCGAATGCTGTGAGGTTGACATATCGAATCACTTCTCAAATAAGTCCTTTCTCCAGGAACCCTTGAGTTGTCGAATAGAACATTTGACTTATCAAATCCTAGAGATATCGAATAGCTTCTTCAGTCCTTGAGATATCGAATGGAACTTTGACTTGATGGCTCCTTGAGAACTCGAATGATGCTTTGACTTGTTGACTTCTTGAGTTCTCGAACAGAGTAATAGACATATCAAATATCTGAGTTCTCGTATGAGATATCGATCAATACTTTTAAAGATATCAAACAGTGTCCTTTGATATATCGAATCTCTGACTTCTCAAAAGCTAGTCTTCTTGAATATGACAATCATACTTCTCGAGTTGATACTTAGGCAAATCTTCATTCTTCAAATTCCAGTTGTGTTTATTTTGACAGTCTTGATCTGTAAGCTTGAGGCATGATCCTTGGAACTTCTTTCAAGCATTATTCTCTAACTTTAATTACAGTTACATAGATAGAAATTGATGCCTATTACAAGTACTATAACAAGTAAAAACTCTACAGCTAGAGGTTCCCTCAGTCAAGAGGTCATGAAAGTAATGCATAGCATTACAAACAATTTGGCTTGTTATTAGATGTACTCAGGCATGCCTCTGTGACTAACAATCTCCCCCAAATTGTGAGTAAGACCCTTAGTCACAATTTCATGCCTGATAACAAGCCTAACATACATAAAGATAAAACACTGACAGTACATGTATGAATTTTGATGAGGATTGTAACACCCCCAGATCCGGGGTCCGGGATCCGGTGGTTACGGTTTCCAATTCTGTCCACAATAATTGAACTTTCCTTAACATAAAATAAATTACGTCTCTATAACCCAACACAACAATATAAAACACACCCGTTATAGTCCCAAAGATGAAATCAGAGTAACAATCAAATTTTTATTAATCACATTATGAGTTCTTACAATCCAAAAGAATTTCAATATAAATACATACTCTTTGCCATCCATTTACATAAGTCATACTAGACCATATTCTTGGTACTGAAAGAATAAATATACCCTACCAATAGCTTCTTCTTCAGCTCTGGTAGTCTCATCGTCCTCGCCCGCGTCGAGTGCGCCTTGTGCGAGTCATCTGGTCTAGCTGTTGTTGTGATATAATAATAAAGCAAGGGTGAGCAATAGCCCACCAACAATAATATATAACTGAACGATAATGTATAACAGTTCAAAAGTATCTTTCAAACCATATGCCATGCATTTACGGAAATGATGCCAGTATAATATGAACGATTAAGTTACAAGGTAACTTAAAGTATTTGTTTGTAGAAATATCTGCTACATCAAAGTAAGCGAGATATTTTTATTTTTATTAAGAAGAGGAACTTGCAAGAAAAGGTTGCAATTCCAGTTATGACCCTTTTCCAACTCTGCCAACAGTAATCATGTTGCAGGAAATAAATAAATTTGGATGATGAACCAATGATGGAGTATTCACCGCGCCCGCTGTTCCAATCTTGATGATCAGTCGAGATCGTACAGCTCAATTTAGATTTACTACCGGTAGAAGGAAGAACTGACGGCTTTACTTGTATACCGCCTTACTAGCTCTCCCCGGCCAACGGTTGGGCCAAAGGGGATGGACCGGCGCTACTCGGCCTCTTACACGACTCCTAGTTCAAATAGAATTCATGATTCTGAATGTAACGTTCGTCCCCCTTTCCCCAAGTATAATACCTGTTGATAAGACTCCACAAAGTAGTCGTATCTAGTTGGAAAGGAAAATTTACCAATAACTCCCAAGCTATTACTTGGTAACGGATATCAACTTGTTCCAGTAATCTTACCCCTCGAAAGATGAGAAGGTAAGCAACGACTTAATAAGTCAACAGCACCCGAGTTGCGGGTGAAGGGAATACTTTATGACCGGGAAGTCGACAAGATAAATAACATTTTCCAAGTAAGGTTCCATTATTATTAAGGAGATAGACTCAAAGAAGAATGATGTCTGAGAACCTTTCTTGATATAGGATTAATAATAATATGACTCCGAAATATTTTTCGTAATAATCGAAGAAGATAAACCTTATCGAGATTATTCTAAGTATGGAATAAATATTCAGAGAATATTTATTGAGTTAAAATATTTAAAGAATATTTGGGAATATGAAAGAATATCTTTAATCAGAGTATTTCTCAAAATAATCCCTGAACAAATATCAGGAGAATATTTATTGAATAAATAAATATTTAAATGAATACTCAAAACAATATTCATTAATTAATAAGACCTGAAAAGAATATTTAAGGTAATATTCATAATTAATTAGGAATTTAAATAAATATTCATAAGAAATATTTATTTAATGAATAATATCCTAAATGAATATCAAGTAATATTCATTTAGTAATCCAAGCCTTAAGGAGTATTCGATAATTAAATCAAGCTTCAGATGAATATTAGAATAATATTCATCAAGTATTCAATATCTTAAATGAATATTCAAAAGTAATATTTATTTAATAAAATAATATTCTAAAAGAATATCCAAATAATATTCATTTAGTAGTCTCATCTTTAGAAGAATATTCGAAATAATAATCGATAATTAATTCGACTCTGAATGAATATTGAGAAATATTATTCGTTGAATAGTTACGTTCAAATAATTATTTGAAGTAAGGATCGTTAAAATAATTAGTCTCGAACGAATATTCAAATAATATTCGTCGCCCAAATAATAGAAAATATTTACTTAAATATTTTCCTTCGAGGTAATCTCGATATATCAAGGAATATTGACTCCCGGTCTATTTTTGATTAATAAGATGTATACGCCCTTCTATGAGGGTCTTACAATAACCGGCTTATAACTGATATATAACTATCTAGCTTATAAGCCAACAATAACATTCAGGGAACAAGTATATCAATTCAACTTGAAAGTAGGCATGCATGCAATGGCATATGTATATCAGCAATCATATATATATATTTATTCAATCACAACAACAGCCTAAAAGAAGGGAATTGAAACTTGCCTGGTAGTCGAGTACGGTAAGGGGTAGTGGTAGCGGGTCCCGGTTCAGCTTGGTGATCTATAAATAGCCAAGGCATTCGGGATTAATCACTTAACATATTAAAAGTTAAGTTATAATTAATTCGAAACACGTTCTCGAGTTATCTCGTTATACCCCTTTTAGTGGATTACTTTTATCACTGATCCGACCCGACATTCGTTCGTTAATACGACATGTCATTGTACATACTTAAGTCATATGAGTTCTAAAGTCGATCGTTACGAACCAATACTATACTCCGAGTTTTATCGCCCGTTTTCTAAGTGTTTTACCGAAGTTATAAAAGAGTTGTCTTTTAGGGGTTCGTTCGCGTTTAACCTCGACTCGAACATTTTTAATAAATCGAAAAATGATCCTTTTGACATAAGGTTTTCTTTCACGCCTTCCTTTTTACCTCTAGTATTTATTTACCAAGATTCGCCACGACGTTACATAGTTTACGAGGGTTCAATTACAGTTACGAACTTTCGTTTACGGATTCGAACTACTTTTAGTAATTTGGTCATAAATCCTAAACCGTGAGTCCGTTTCACGTGATCTTTATATCAAAACGAAGCTTAGAACATTACCTATCCTATCATGGCAGATAATGTCTCTGGACAGTAGGGGTTCGACATGTAAAATGGCATACAAAACATGGTATTTCAAAATCGGGCATTATAACGGCTGTAAATCGAATATCTACCAATTTCGAATCTTCCCATAAACATAGTATCCAACCCAAACAACATATACCTGACTTATATACATGAACTGAGGCCAAGCAATGCCTTTCCGTTCATCTAGCTATTTACATCATTAATCCAAAAATCCATACATAATCATGCTTATAATCTTAACATAACCATAACTAAGTTATAACTATCATAAACATGCTTAAATCTCAAACAAGGGTTAGGGTTTCAAGAGCTTTATACCTTCCTTGGAGTGTGTAAAGACCTTGCTAAGCTTTGCATAGTCCTTGTATACCCATAACCAAGCTTGGATCATCCTAGAAATCAAGAAAATCAAGAGTTGTTCTTGAAAATCACTATTAATTCTGTATTCTTTACTTGTTCTCTTAGGGTGGTACAATTGTCCGTATTCTCTTTCGATCGTTCCTTATCCTTTTTACGGGACTACTGGATTAATCGTTACCGATCTGGATGACATGAGAATATTCTCCTGCTTGAAATTGCCATATCTTATTCCCTTAGAAGATAGATTATTCTTACCTATGTTGTTACCCTTTAGCATTCTTCAAGACATAGAAATAATAAAGTCGAATTCCATTCATTCTTTCCAAATATCAATTATTACATTGTAGCCATAACCACTCCTCAGTGGTTTCCTACCTTCATTCTTAAATCAAATATAATAACATCCCAAAATATCAAATCCTCAAAGTTAATATCTCAATTCTTGGATTATAATAATATTTAATCCACTGTCCGGTCAAATATTATACCGAAAAGAATTTGGAATTTCTGAATTCCGATCGTCTCTGCATTCACTTATTTCCTCCGCGTATTACTAATATGACTTCGAAACATCCATATCACGTCCCGTACATAGGGTGGAGTGAAAAGTTTTCCAACTTACAAAATCACTATTCATCCACCAAATTACTATGCATGTACAGGAAACACTATGCACGTACTCATTTCCTTTCAAGGATCCATTAGCTCCTTCCTGGATGGTAGATTATTCTCATCTAGGTCCTCAACCATCGAATTACTCTATTCTGACAATATACCAATGCATCAGGATCATTGTCCAAAGCAATATCCATTCATTACAATCATTGTTCTTTGAAACCACCATTCATTAGAGCTGGTGACCTTGTTGTCGGAATCATTGTTCCTCATTTTATCATTACTTAATAAAAAGTTTTAATTATATCCAAAGTTTGGGGATCTTACAGTCTCCCCTCCTTAAAAGGATTCTGTCCCGGAATCAGGTAGGAAGCAAAGAGTCGTTTGCCTGCCGTTCACTCTTTAGCTTCCCGGTCAATTCTTAGTCGTTCTACCTTTCCTCAGCACATCTTCTAGTGCTACAATTCATACTTTATCCTTTTTCCATCAACGTTGCTACTTTTCGTACAACTCACTATCCGGGTTATACTCTTACTCAGTCTTATCCTTATTGATACCTGCAGTAACATTGGTATCACTATCACCCTACGATTCGGAGGTAACCTCGCTCGTACTGTGCATTTCCTGATCACTTTAATCTTCGCAATCTCGATCAATATAGAGAAGTGGAAAGATTTATTGAGAGATCACTATGATCAATTGAACATTTGTTATATTGCATAGTTAGTACAGAAGGGGGCCAGCCTTTAGTACTTGACAAGCAATTAAACAAGTCATGGCATTCCACTTAGACTTCTATCACATAGACAGATAGTCACGTAGCAGTACCTCCCCTCCTAAAAGGGTTGTTCTTCTCAAGTCATAAAGAAGATGAATAAGAGAGAAGAAGAGAAAAGAGTTCTAAAGGATTATAGAAAGCTTTCATGATTGTAGAATATCATACTCAGAATTTACCTCTGAACTATAGAGGTTTATCAAAGAAGAAATTAATCATAATTATATCCAATACTATTTGATCGCAATCTCACGTGTCAACATATCTTGCTGCTTTGTCCATTATTCTATGGACAAATACTCTTGTTCAATCTTAGCGATACTCACATTCGGGAAATCCTTCAACCTTTCAGGTTAAATCTTAGATTTCTCACTTGACATCATTATTACTGACATCCCATATCATGTTACTAGCTTTTTCATAACTATAATATTGACACTATCAGGTTGTCATCCTGAGAATTCATTAGAAAACCCATTCCTAACATTCCTTGCTTCTCATTCCATAGTTGCTTCCCCAGCCTTTTCTTTATCAATCACATCCTTCTTATTAGCTGATTCTTACTCATTTCTATTATTTACTTTCACCTTCACCTCTTTATTGAGACACCTTTTTGCACTTGGTACCTTCTTATCGGTATTCCGTCTCATTTATTCTATAATCATCACGTTATTTCAATTTAAACTTTCCGAAATGAATCTGGCCCGATTCCTTTAACTTAGATTCATATAATCTACTTCTGCCAACCTTGTTTCTCATCACTTGTTCTTTTCTATCCGTGGTTTTCCACAGGTTGTCTTTCGTAAGTTAGACCAGGTCGTATATCTACATGCTCGTACTCCTATCATCTGTTAAACATCTGCATTTTACTGGCGTAGCCTGGCCACATGAAAACCCGTTATGACCGTGCTATAATTTTGGGGGTAAGGCTGGCTCGAATACCGCCGTCCGAACACTTTAAACTCTCAAGTGGCCCAATAAGTCTTGGGCTCAACCGCCCTTCCCTCAAAGTCTCATTAATTCTTTCTACGGGAATACGTTTAGCATCACGAATTATCAACCTCATATTCTCTATCTTGTTTGTGCAGAAGTACACTAACACAAACTTGCTTGTCATTCATCAACATGCCATTTAGCTTATCAATAGCAGCACTTTCTTTATCTTTACGTTGTCATCTCCTTTCTTAGAAGAATCACCATCGCTTGTTGTTTACGTAGTGCGTTAATAGCTAACCCTACGGGTTTCAAATCCCTTAGGGAGACAAAGTAATCATTATTCCTTATCCATAAGGAATGCTTCCTGAACTTGATGTAGATATACGTGAAGCAAATAGAATTGCAGAAGAGTTTCAAGCATCGCGGCTAGGTCCGGTTGATGAAACTATCACTTATGTATCTTCCATAAAAGACTGGAAACTTAACGGTTTACTTCATCAATTTTGTACCATGGTCCTGGTTTGCCTCAAAACGGGACCTTCTAAGGTACATAATATGCTTAAGACTCCATCAGGAATCGAATCTTTACTTAAACTATTATTACTGTTAATTCTTGCACAGTCATCAGAAGGAATGTAAATTCCTCCATTCCGATATGACCTTCAAGGTCCTTCCAAATATCATCCTGTTTCTTCGGTATGAACATTTGTAATTATTCCTTTATACTTAGATTGTCGGCTACCTCATTGGCCTTTCTTGATGATAATGATTTCTTGTAACCCATGTTTTCTGGGTACATTCCAGCTCAAGTTTTTCTACCTCATCCCCATCAATGTTGGGTTAAAGCATTCTCCCTTAAGCTCTGCTGAAGGAGAAAATATAACTATCAGTCATTTCCATAAGTCATTGCTTCCACCTACCCGTGGGAACTTTATCACGTTTATTCCCAATCCTACTTAGGATACTTCTTTTCTTAGTTCTTTCTTTATCTTAGGATAATCTCAACCTTTATAGGTTCAACCCATACTTCCTCAGGGTTTCATACATGCCTCATCTGGCATTATTGTTACGATGTCATACATTCCTTACCAAACTTCCATTTTTGAAGTTCGGAATATTACCCTTTTTCCTTGTAAGGTTTCGTAGGCCATCCTTATCATTCCTCCGGTATTTTCTGGGTACCGGGTATATCAAAATGTCATTGATCAATACTCTAATAATTCTATCTATGTTCTTTCCAGAACTCTTTTTAATAATCCTTACCGGTCATTGTTGCCTTAGCAAGTCCAGCTCATATCATCTGAAGTCATAATGTCGTTATTAGGGTTAATGCCACCCTTTGTGCATTCCCCAAGGTTTGTCTTAATTTATGGATATCCTATCCTTAATTCAACTGCCAAGGAATTCTTGTATCTTATAATTGGCAATCAGATCATGTATCCTTAATAAAGGGCTCTTTTCAATCATTCTCATTTGATAATCGATCGGTGGTTTAATGCCACCCTCTTCTTTCAGATAGTTGTCAGCCTATTTGGCTTTCCAAAAAGGCAACGTATGCCTATCTCTTCTCTTACCGAACTTGTTAATGGTAGCAAGGATGTTCTGGAAGATATTGGTCGAGTTCAACGTGAATCTCTTAGTGCTTATCGTTCTTCGCAAAGGTACTTGCCTCAGACAAAATTCCTACAGCATACTGTTCAATTTCTGACCTTTTCTATACCCTCTTCATATACCTTCATTGTTTACTTTCCTCCATCATAATATATTCATGGTATTCATGATACCCTAGCATCATACATCTCAAGTCACTATACTTCCATTTTACTCGAAATCTTGGACAACCATATACACATGAGTCACTTTAGTACGGGTGACCCCATCCCAAAAAGGTCTAATGAATTCCCAATCAATACATGGGTTGTTCGGCAGAAGATTCAAACGATCTCATTAATGTTTCCTTTATATCAGAAGCCCTTGCAGTCGGTGCTTTCTTAGAAGCAACCCTGCTTTGTCTTTTCATTGCTGGTCTAGTCACTTTATAGTCCGTTGTGACTTGGCCTCAACTGGCCACACATAAAAATATATGATTTTAGGGGTTGGCTAATAGCATTACTTTTCTAGCAATTGCCGGCATAGTGCCTTCTTCTTTGATACCTTTCTACCTTTCCAAAACTTTACTCCATATAAGTCTTAATCGACTACTCGGCACCGTCTCCGGTCACCTTTCCTTCACTTTTATCTTTTCAACTATTCTTATCAATCCTGCGTGCCACACAAGCTTACCATTCCTGGCATAACAGCCTTTTCATTTAAGTCAATCCTGGAATTTCTCAGTCCGGCTGGTTTCTTACTTACATTTCCTATTTTCGTCCAATCTCACTTCATCATTTTATCACTACCGTCGATTGTAATGCTCAGGGTCCGTTCACTAACCCATTTTACAGCATCCTTACCCAAATCACAGGGTTTGCTCCAATTTTTACTCTCTTCCATGACATTCTCTGATAATCAGAAAGACAAGGTTTGCCAAAATTCACCGAATTCCTTTCCAGACTCAGGGAAATTTTGATCAATCTACCCACCTACTGGTAACATTAAGGAGACCAGTTTCGAAACCTGAAGAATAGTTCTATGAACCTCCAAGCAGGTGGAATCATAAGCAGTCATAGTTAACGAAATAATCATCATCAGATTGGAAGTTTACCCACTGGAGAGGAATCAATTATATCCATCCCTTAGAAGGGAATCAATAGTTTCAAACTGAAACCTGTCACAACGTCCTGATATTCAATACTACCAAATGTCGGTCTACCTAACCCTTTATGCGAATCGTCATTGGAAGCACAAAGTCTCCTTTTACCATTAAGCAATGCCAGCTCTTGGTCATTACCAATTTCACATTTTAGCTCCAGGAAGATTTTCTCACATTTTTCTCTTTAACTGCTGATCGTATTACTTGATCTATTATAATTCCGTGTCGGAGTAAACTTAAGGTAACTACTATAATCCATTCAAAGAGAAGAAGGAATTTAATATTCCTCTGAATCACATGCATCTAACGTTTCTGGTTCATCATTTAACTGAGTTGAATTAACTCTATACTCAGTCTCTGGCAGTAGTCTCATTACGAGTTCATCTTGACTCACTGGTCTTATCTTCCGGTAGGTTCTGAGATCATTGTCTTGCTTACTACTTCCTTATATAACTTTACCCAACCATGCTATCACTTCCCAATGTCTTTACTTTCTAAATGATTCATTCATAAAATGAACATTTTCCTTAATAAAACCACCTTATTAACCTCAATTTGGTTCCATAATTTACAACCTACGACACCTGCCTTCTCATGGTGAATTATTACTGACCATATTCATACTAATTCATTTATCAAATGATATGGCACTTATTGCCTCCTTCTCAACTATTCCTAGGGACTCTGTTCCTCGCCCTAAATCGATGTCTTTGATAATCATACATCCCTCTAGCTCTTTCTTTGTTAAGATGAAAATCTCTAAGGATTCTCATCTTTTTTCCGTATAAGATCTCAAGTAATTCTTCCAATCCTTCTTTCTTGCTGGTACTACATCTGGTAGTCCGGCTATGAATTCAACATGCATCTTCAGATCTCTTAATAATATCTCGGTTCTTTATACTCACTTTTCTGAGCACCATATCTTAATCATCACAGTCATTCTGGCTGCGACCCTCATTACCCATGGGTAAGCTTCTTATCCTAACAGGATTTTCCTTATCTGCTGGAACCTCTTCCGGGTCTCCAGTAGGGTACTCCATCGAATTACCCGCTGATCTTCAGCATATAAAGCATCATCGCGCTGTTGCTCGTATGCCTCAAGGTCAGTCGCCTTACTCGTCGATACGATATCGAGCTAAGTTACTATCATTATACTTACGAGTTCCCATAAGGGTTTTATATGTCATCACTACATTAAGTAGTCCGACTATGAACTTGGCAAGAGTTCTTATTATCTTATTGAATTTATTGTTTTAACGTCACCTCATCTCTGGGGTTTATAACGTACGCTCTGATACCACTTCTGTAACACCCCCAGATCCGGGGTCCGGGATCCGGTGGTTACGGTTTCCAATTCTGTCCACAATAATTGAACTTTCCTTAACATAAAATAAATTACGTCTCTATAACCCAACACAACAATATAAAACACACCCGTTATAGTCCCAAAGATGAAATCAGAGTAACAATCAAATTTTTATTAATCACATTATGAGTTCTTACAATCCAAAAGAATTTCAATATAAATACATACTCTTTGCCATCCATTTACATAAGTCATACTAGACCATATTCTTGGTACTGAAAGAATAAATATACCCTACCAATAGCTTCTTCTTCAGCTCTGGTAGTCTCATCGTCCTCGCCCGCGTCGAGTGCGCCTTGTGCGAGTCATCTGGTCTAGCTGTTGTTGTGATATAATAATAAAGCAAGGGTGAGCAATAGCCCACCAACAATAATATATAACTGAACGATAATGTATAACAGTACAAAAGTATCTTTCAAACCATATGCCATGCATTTACGGAAATGATGCCAGTATAATATGAACGATTAAGTTACAAGGTAACTTAAAGTATTTGTTTGTAGAAATATCTGCTACATCAAAGTAAGCGAGATATTTTTATTGTTATTAAGAAGAGGAACTTGCAAGAAAAGGTTGCAATTCCAGTTATGACCCTTTTCCAACTCTGCCAACAGTAATCATGTTGCAGGAAATAAATAAATTTGCATGATGAACCAATGATGGAGTATTCACCGCGCCCGCTGTTCCAATCTTGATGATCAGTCGAGATCGTACAGCTCAATTTAGATTTACTACCGGTAGAAGGAAGAACTGACGGCTTTACTTGTATACCGCCTTACTAGCTCTCCCCGGCCAACGGTTGGGCCAAAGGGGATGGACCGGCGCTACTCGGCCTCTTACACGACTCCTAGTTCAAATAGAATTCATGATTCTGAATGTAACGTTCGTCCCCCTTTCCCCAAGTATAATACCTGTTGATAAGACTCCACAAAGTAGTCGTATCTAGTTGGAAAGGAAAATTTACCAATAACTCCCAAGCTATTACTTGGTAACGGATATCAACTTGTTCCAGTAATCTTACCCCTCGAAAGATGAGAAGGTAAGCAACGACTTAATAAGTCAACAGCACCCGAGTTGCGGGTGAAGGGAATACTTTATGACCGGGAAGTCGACAAGATAAATAACATTTTCCAAGTAAGGTTCCCTTATTATTAAGGAGATAGACTCAAAGAAGAATGATGTCTGAGAACCTTTCTTGATATAGGATTAATAATAATATGACTCCGAAATATTTTTCGTAATAATCGAAGAAGATAAACCTTATCGAGATTATTCTAAGTATGGAATAAATATTCAGAGAATATTTATTGAGTTAAAATATTTAAAGAATATTTGGGAATATGAAAGAATATCTTTAATCAGAGTATTTCTCAAAATAATCCCTGAACAAATATCAGGAGAATATTTATTGAATAAATAAATATTTAAATGAATACTCAAAACAATATTCATTAATTAATAAGACCTGAAAAGAATATTTAAGGTAATATTCATAATTAATTAGGAATTTAAATAAATATTCAAAAGAAATATTTATTTAATGAATAATATCCTAAATGAATATCAAGTAATATTCATTTAGTAATCCAAGCCTTAAGGATTATTCGATAATTAAATCAAGCTTCAGATGAATATTAGAATAATATTCATCAAGTATTCAATATCTTAAATGAATATTCAAAAGTAATATTTATTTAATAAAATAATATTCTAAAAGAATATCCAAATAATATTCATTTAGTAGTCTCATCTTTAGAAGAATATTCGAAATAATAATCGATAATTAATTCGACTCTGAATGAATATTGAGAAATATTATTCGTTGAATAGTTACGTTCAAATAATTATTTGAAGTAAGGATCGTTAAAATAATTAGTCTCGAACGAATATTCAAATAATATCCGTCGCCCAAATAATAGAAAATATTTACTTAAATATTTTCCTTCGAGGTAATCTCGATATATCAAGGAATATTGACTCCCGGTCTATTTTTGATTAATAAGATGTATACGCCCTTCTATGAGGGTCTTACAATAACCGGCTTATAACTGATATATAACTATCTAGCTTATAAGCCAACAATAACATTCAGGGAACAAGTATATCAATTCAACTTGAAAGTAGGCATGCATGCAATGGCATATGTATATCAGCAATCATATATATATATTTATTCAATCACAACAACAGCCTAAAAGAAGGGAATTGAAACTTGCCTGGTAGTCGAGTACGGTAAGGGGTAGTGGTAGCGGGTCCCGGTTCAGCTTGGTGATCTATAAATAGCCAAGGCATTCGGGATTAATCACTTAACATATTAAAAGTTAAGTTATACTTAATTCGAAACACGTTCTCGAGTTATCTCGTTATACCCCTTTTAGTGGATTACTTTTATCACTGATCCGACCCGACATTCGTTCGTTAATACGACATGTCATTGTACTTATACTTGGGACATACTTAAGTCATTTGAGTTCTAAAGTCGATCGTTACGAACCAATACTATACTCCGAGTTTTATCGCCCGTTTTCTAAGTGTTTTACCGAAGTTATAAAAGAGTTGTCTTTTAGGGGTTCGTTCGCGTTTAACCTCGACTCGAACATTTTTAATAAATCGAAAAATGATCCTTTTGACATACGGTTTTCTTTCACGCCTTCCTTTTTACCTCTAGTATTTATTTACCAAGATTCGCCATGACGTTACATAGTTTACGAGGGTTCAATTACAGTTACGAACTTTCGTTTACGGATTCGAACTACTTTTAGTAATTTGGTCATAAATCCTAAACCGTGAGTCCGTTTCACGTGATCTTTATATCAAAACGAAGCTTAGAACATTACCTATCCTATCATGGCAGATAAGGTCTCTGGACAGTAGGGGTTCGACATGTAAAATGGCATACAAAACATGGTATTTTAAAATCGGGCATTATAACGGCTGTAAATCGAATATCTACCAATTTCGAATCTTCCCATAAACATAGTATCCAACCCAAACAACATATACATGACTTATATACATGAACTGAGGCCAAGCAATGCCTTTCCGTTCATCTAGCTATTTACATCATTAATCCAAAAATCCATACATAATCATGCTTATAATCTTAACATAACCATAACTAAGTTATAACTATCATAAACATGCTTAAATCTCAAACAAGGGTTAGGGTTTCAAGAGCTTTATACCTTCCTTGGAGTGTGTAAAGACCTTGCTAAGCTTTGCATAGTCCTTGTATACCCATAACCAAGCTTGGATCATCCTAGAAATCAAGAAAATCAAGAGTTGTTCTTGAAAATCACTATTCATTCTGTATTCTTTACTTGTTCTCTTAGGGTGGTACAATTGTCCGTATTCTCTTTCGATCGTTCCTTATCCTTTTTACGGAACTACTGGATTAATCGTTACCGATCTGGATGACATGAGAATATTCTCCTGCTTGAAATTGCCATATCTTATTCCCTTAAAAGATAGATTATTCTTACCTATGTTGTTACCCTTTAGCATTCTTCAAGACATAGAAATAATAAAATCGAATTCCATTCATTCTTTCCAAATATCAATTATTACATTGTAGCCATAACCACTCCTCAGTGGTTTCCTACCTTCATTCTTAAATCAAATATAATAACATCCCAAAATATCAAATCCTCAAAGTTAATATCTCAATTCTTGGATTATAATAATATTTAATCCACTGTCCGGTCAAATATTATACCGAAAAGAATTTGGAATTTCTGAATTCCGATCGTCTCTGCATTCACTTATTTCCTCCGCGTATTACTATATGACTTCGAAACATCCATATCACGTCCCGTACATAGGGTGGAGTGAAAAGTTTTCCAACTTACAAAATCACTATTCATCCACCAAATTACTATGCACGTACAGGAAACACTATGCACGTACTCATTTCCTTTCAAGGATCCATTAGATCCTTCCTGGATGGTAGATTATTCTCATCTAGGTCCTCAACCATCGAATTACTCTATTCTGACAATATACCAATGCATCAGGATCATTGTCCAAAGCAATATCCATTCATTACAATCATTGTTCTTTGAAACCACCATCCATTAGAGCTGGTGACCTTGTTGTCGGAATCATTGTTCCTCATTTTATCATTACTTAATAAAAAGTTTTAATTATATCCAAAGTTTGGGGTTCTTACAAGCATCATGAATGGAATTTAAAAGAGGAGTATTCTTATAGAATATGATGAAGTGCTAGCCATCGTCATTTGTTTCCATCTCCATAGCTTTGGCTTGCAGATCATCATAAGCCTTCTTTTTCCTTTCTTCTTCCTTCCTTGCATTCTCATCTATAGCTCTTATTATAGTTGCCATAGCATCCAGTTCTTCAAGCAAGATTGAGTTCTTGAAATCTTCAAGTACTGGTTTCAGAATGTTTGCAGGATAGTGATTGAGTAGGTTCATCCTGATATTGACACGATCTCCATTCCTCCTCCTATATTTCACCACATAGGGATTGAGCTGAACTCTACACAACCCTTTTTCTCTTAGCTTTCCTGCTTCAACTTCCAGCTTATCAATCTCCTTCTCCCTTTCTAGCCATTTTTCAAAGCACTCCCTTCTTATCTTCTCAGCATGGTCTCTCTTCATCTTCACAAAGTCAATCAACTCCAACTTCCATACCCTCTCTACTTTGTCTTCAGAATCCAACAGTGCAATAATTCTCTCTATATCATATAACTTGCCCCAATTTTGACATCCCCCTTGTCTGAATTTCTTTCGTCTTCCATCAGTGTATTTGATTTCAAAGTAGTCATTAACAATGGCAGCATAGTAGATTCTTTGAGCTTGTAGAAATTGCAGTTGGTCTTCATCAAAGTCTTCATCTAGAGGTTGAAGTTTTAATCCTGGATAGATTGTTAGATCTCTTGACCTAGGTAGCTTCACTCTTCTTGCTGCTTGCTTGAATTTAATCTTTCTCACTTTGTTGCTTGGCAGAATCTTGTGACCCATGCTTTTTTACCATAGTAGTATACCATTAGCAGTTTGCTTTTGGAAACATACACATGGTTTCTTGATTTGAAAGTAGTTTGCTTGAGGTGGCAAAACAATTGCAGAAGCCATAGATGTAGATTTTGGTAGGTCATTACTAACTGCAATCACCCTAGACTTAGAGTCTTGTGTTGTGGTGAGGTTACAGTTAGTAATGGCCGGCGGCTCCATAAGCTAAAAGACTACGACTACAAGCCAAGCCAGGCTCTTCCTCTCATAGACCTTGTTTTGGCCTTGAACATCATCATTCTTCTTGTCCTTGTTGCTCTTCTTCTTCTTGTCTTTATCTCCCTTATTGCTCCTGTGATGACTTCTCCTCCCATCACTTTTGTCTTCATCTTCATCATCCTTATTCCTCCTTTCTTTAGCCATTTCGGGGACAATACCAGTTGCAATGAAAGTTTTGAGAATGTTCAGTGCTTCCAACTCTTCAGCAGTTCTGATTCCTTGCTTTTTAGTTAGTCTCTCTGTTAGGCCGAATACACAATTATAATCAATATCGTATGAGAGATTAACAATAAAATACGCGTTTTAAACAATCAAAAACTGTTTGGAATTAATAACTCCTCTCTCAGTGATGTAAAATATCACAGAGAGCTGCTTAGGTTACAATGAATAATGTTTCACAATAATCGATACCCTTCTAGGGTTAACCTAACTGTATATATAAGATATACAGTTGCTATACAATCGATAATTGATACTCCTATAAATTAACAATACAATTGATATCAATTACGATAGCTACACGTCTCCTTAGTCAACTCAATCTCTTTAACAACTATCCAATCTTCAAAGATATTGCTTCCGTAAATAATCTTCAATCACTATTGACCAGTAGACGCTGCCTCCAGACAGAGTTTAACAAACTCTGTCGAGCTTCCATCTGTCAGCGTTTAACTAAACTCTGACTGCTT
Organism: Saposhnikovia divaricata; assembly: GCA_036435485.1. Classification (NCBI taxonomy): domain Eukaryota; kingdom Viridiplantae; phylum Streptophyta; class Magnoliopsida; order Apiales; family Apiaceae; genus Saposhnikovia; species Saposhnikovia divaricata. The sequence continues at coordinate 24,738,216 of JAZHRN010000131.1, forward strand.
CCAGCTAAACTCTGATTTATCACTGTAACACTTAAACACTGATTAATATTCACATCAATTATTTCTAACAATCTCCCCCAACTTGTTCATTAGCAAAAATGCACAAGTTTAACAATAATTGATGATGTCAAAAAAAAATACAGTGTTTAATATACAAAGAGTTTAACTTCTACTTAACAAAATCTACAGAAAACAAGAAAATTCTTACAGAGTTTTAATCCTTAATCTCCTCAACATCTGGTGTTGTTCTAAGGTAGTCGATAAGTAATCTTCTTTCAGCATTCTCAAGCTCTGTCTGCATAACCTCCTTGATCTCCTTTAGCTTAGGATCATCTTCACCAGTTTGATAAATAGCAGACCTCAGATCATAGATTTTGTTTCTCCTCATCTCATTCCCCAGTCTGATGAACTGTGCTTTAGCTGACTCTGAGTTAAAATCAAGAACTGTTATACCCAGGTCTATCTTCAATTTAGCACTACCCTTCTTCATCTCAACAATATTCCCATGATAATCTCTGTATTTTGGGACATATTGACTTTTGTATTTCATCCATCTGACTGCCAAATTATGTAGCATTTTATTTCTTAGCACATTTGCAGCTTGTTGAGTCCTTCGATTTTTCACCTTGAAAAGATATAGAACATATTCTAACTCCTCCCATAACTTCAAATCAAGATCATACTCACCAATTTTGTATACAGTACCATCTTCCATGAAATACAATAGAAAGTCTTTATCCAAGCTTCTTTGATAAATCAACTGTACTGACTCCAGTCTGTCTAAACTCTCCTGAGTAACACCAAGACCTGGAACAGCCAGTGATGAAGGATCTCTAGGACCAGTGTTCATTCTGACTTCTTTATGAGAGCCCATTCCAGATTTATCTCGACCTTGTTTTCCTGTTAAAGCTCTACCATGTAGAAAATCAGTAGTAGTACCTCCAGTCATCAGAGATGGATCATGAAGAGTTGGTTTTCCAAAAACCATTTGCATCTGAGTAGATAAAGGTCTCTGTACAACTTGTGTAGAAACAGAGGTTGTATTCTTCTTCTTTGAGTCTTCTCCTTCTTTAGCAATGCCTTTTAGCTTCAATCTGGCTTCAGCTTCTTTTGGTTTCTTAGATAATTGTGATCTTTGATCAGTACCAACATTTTCTTTAATCACAATGCCTTTAAGAACAGGCTTAGGAGCTTTTTCTTTCTTTTTAAACTTTCCAGACTTTAAAGCTTTCTGATGTTTATCTTGTAAGTTCTTTTCTTCGGCTTTAATATCTTCAATAGTAACTCCCTCTTCATTTTCTGCAAGAAATAACTTAGCAGCCAATTCCTCATCAGTCAGTGGATTTTCAGTGAATAATAAACTCTTGGTGTTTGAAGTACCCTGTGTACCAGTGTATATTCCAACAGGCTTTGACTTAGAAGATTTCTAAATTTCAGACTTTGATCAGCTCTTAATAATTTATTCCCTTTGTCTTTTGCTCCTGCTCCTCCATCTTCAGTATCTTCATCCTCTTTAGTCAGAGTTTGAGATTGCCTGCACTTAGACTTAGCAACTCTCTCCCCCTTTTTGACATCATCAGAAATCAAGATAGAAGTGATCAGCTCCAAGGAGTTAGCAATGGAATAAATCTTTCTAGACAAGATAGTCTGATTTTGTTCAACTTGACCCAGTCTCTGAAACAAATTTTCTTGAGCTTTGGAAATGGTCTTAAACTTTGTTTGATTATCCCTCTGCATAGTCATATCTCTAGCAATAACATCAGCTCTTAGTTCATTAATTGAATTTTGAGACTCATCAAATCTTTCATACAGAGTTTTGACTTAAACAATGGTTGCTTGCAGACTTGAGATAATATCAGGATTTGAGATCTTCGTGGCAGATTGATGAACAAATTTAGCTACTCTTTCAATAGGAAAAATACAGTTTGACTTATACCAATCCCTTGAATTCTTGGCAAAGTGCTCAGCTTCAATGTCATGTTGATCTGAAGGTTTAGAAAAAGGTGTGTGCTTAGCATCAGTTTGAACTGGTATACTCTGAGAAGAGTTTGATTATGCACTGCCTTCATCTTCAACATCAACAGCTGCATCTTCAACTTGATTAGTATGCACTGTAACATTCTCTTCAACAATCTCTGCAGTTTCAGTGACATTCACTGCTATTTCAGCAACAATCTCTGCAGTTGTGTCTCTAGCCTCAACAGACTTTGGAATTTCAACATGTTCAACCTCTTCACCTTGTTCAGGAACCTGGTGAGCATCAGAGAATAGCTCACTGTGTGATGCCACTGTTTCATCAAGTACTACAGTTGGCTGATCAGCTACACCAGTTTCTTCAGAGTTTGCAATAACAGGTGAGAGAGGAACATTAATGTTATCAGAGAATGGTATGAAAGTTTCATCAAAATCATCCATAGCAGTAAAATCTTCTCTATTGTCCTCATCAATTTGTACATTGGCAGCTTCTTCTACAGTATTTGTCTCAACAGTAGGTATTTCCTTGGAAATCACCTCTGGAGCTTCAATGTTCATTTCTTCATCAGAATCATCAAGAATCAATCTTCTTCTTTTAACCTGAGGCACTTCAACTGTCTCTTCTTCAGTAGAATCATCTAAGACAGAAGGTGATGGAGGTCTGTTTGCCCTTTCCTTTCTAGCCCTTTTAGGTCTGACAAACTCCTTTTGAACATTAGCAGAATCTCTTTTTGCTTTAGCTAATCAATGCTGTGTATTTGCTGCTGTATGTTTTCTTCTACCTCCATGTTTTGGTTTGGGTTGGGTAATAGATGGTTGTTGTTCAAGTTGAGGTGAAGGTTGAGTTTAGGTTTGTGTCTCAGAGTTTAGAGTTGGAGGTTCAGTGTGTGTAGGTGGTTGAATGGGTTCAAAGTTTATGGATTCAGGGTTAGGCTGTGGAGGTTCTTGAGATTCTTGAGGTTGTGGAGGCTGTAGAGGTTCTTGAGGTTGGTGTAGAAAATTTTGAATTGTAAGAGGCAACACCAAATCAGGTAATTGCTCCTTGTTAGCATCTTTGTTGGTTAGATCAGAGAATATCCTCTTATTAACCTTAAAGGCTAATATGGTGTCATCCTCAGAAGTTTCAACACCAGCAACACAAGAAGTGAATAATAATTGACAAAATCTAGCAAAATAGACAGTACTAGACTCTGACAACCTATCACCTAAATTCATTAAGGCAAGTCTACCAAAATCGAAATTACTTCCATAGAGAAGAGAATACCCAATTTGAAGACTGTCAGTAGGAATGGCATCCCAGTTGGTGACTTTCTTGCCAAAAGCTCTTGTGATGCAATCAAAGAAGAAACTCCATTCGTTCCTGAGCCCTGGCCTTTTTACATTACCAAGTTTGTCTAAAGAACCAGAAAACCTCAGCTGCTGCAATATCTCCTTCAATTAATTCTCACCAGCAACAGTGTATGAAGTGTGAGTGTCAAAACCCATAGTATCTCTAACAGTTGCAGGAGTAATCATATACTCTGTCTCCTCATAAGTGAAAACAATTGATGGGTTTCCGTTCTCTCCTCCATCGTCATACACAGAGTTATTCCAAAAAGTAGCAATCTGCGTGGCAGAAAGCATTTGTGGTTCGACTAGAGCTGTTCCAATCTCTAAATCTCTCAAAAAGTTTTGAAGCAAGTGAAATGCCTCTGGAACTTTTTCATTGTTCAAAGGGACTGCATAATTGTTGGGAACAAACAACAATCCTTGGGCAGTAAAAGCATTAGTGGCCATTAGAATTTATTTGAGAAGAAAATATGAGTGAAAAAGATATGTAGCAAAGGTGTTTGTGAAAATGTGCAAATGAGATAGCAAGTAACTGTGAATGGGTTGTGTGCAAAGAAAATAACCGTGTAAGTAAATATGATTAGAGTTGTAATAAAAAAATAAAACCCAATCGTTTTAACATTAATACACTCAACCAATTACTCAATTAATGTGCAAATGGGACACATTAGTGGGTGAGTGGGACACGTGGCAAATATATAATGGAACAACTATGCACGTTCAGTAACTATAGCAATAATTACTGCTAATTTCTCTCCCATTACCAACACACTTTACCACTCCAACACTCATTAACAGTTGGCAATAATTTATTTCATTTTTCAAAAACTCTTTTTACCCCAAGTATGTAAATTGTCTGAAATAAATTACCTTAGAGTATTAGACAAAATTTGTCAGCGTTTGTCAATTCTCCAACTGCATTACCATAATCCTTTCGAAAACTGCACAGGTGTGAATATATGTGTGTGTATAGCAGAGTTTACCAATTTAAATTTTAGAGCATCTAATTTTTCATAAAATCCATAAAGTAAATCAGTAAACACTGGATGCACAAACTCTCATAGTAAACACTGAATGTATGATGAATGCTAAACTCTTTAGTAAACGATTTATATACAGTAATATTTAATTAATTTATAACCCCCCCCCCACCTTTTTTTGTTTCTCTAGTAATCAGAGGTTGGAACTAGTCACCAAAAATCCTATAATTTTAGCCCTTATCATCTTTGATAAGTTCCTGGATCTTCCTAGTCTTTGACTAGTCACCAAAAATTAAAGAATTTTAGCCCTTACTATATACCAGCAAGTTCCTGGGTCGTCCTAGACACCAACATAATCTCAAAGGAGTTCTAACAGTCTATATACATTTACTTTGGGGGTAGACTAATAACAGAATTTAACTTAACAGTGTATAACTAACAGAGTTTAGAGCTCATCAACATCAGAAATTATTCATGAGAGGCAATGCACACAGTATTTACAGACTTAGAGTTTAGGATAAATAAACTAAGAGATGCTATAAATATGAAACAGTATCATGCTGTGTTAATTTTCTGCACAATCTAAGATTAGATCACAAATAACTTAGAAGGATTCATGATTAATTACTGAGAATCATGCTTCATACAAATTTCTTCATTGGTGTTAACATTCAGACAAAAACATTATCAGAGTTTCTTAGAGTTTATCCAACATGTCAACAGTGTATGGCTTACAGAGCATGCTAACAGAGTTTAACAGTTAACGAATAGAGTTTGCATAGCAGAGTTTATCAACAGAGTTCACATAGCAGTTAACATACCATAGAATTATGAACAACACATTACATAAGTAAATTTTGAGTCTAACCAATATCTCTAGTCAAAACCAGAGACCATTCCTAGTTCATTTACCAGCCTTGTAAATACAGCTTCACTCAATGGCTTGGTGAAAATATCTGCAAGCTGTTGTTCTGTAGACACAAAATGAAGCTCAATATTCCCTTCCTCTACATGTTCTCTGATAAAGTGGTACCTTATGCTGATGTGCTTGGTCATTGAATGCTGTACTGGATTACTTGTCATAGCAATAGCACTTTGATTATCACAGTAAATAGGAATTTTACTGTACCTCAATCCATAATCCAGCAATTGATTCTTCATCCACAGAATCTGTGCACAACAGCTACCAACAGCAATATACTCTGCTTCAGCTGTAGATGTTGAAATTGATTTTTGTTTCTTGCTGTACCAAGAAATAAGTCTATCACCCAGAAATTGACAACTTCCACTGGTGCTTTTTCTGTTTATCTTGCAGCCTGCAAAGTCTGCATCAGAGTAACCAAGTAGCTTGAAATCTGATTCTCTAGGATACCACAGACCTAAGGTTATGGTTCCCTTGAGATACTTAAAAATCCTCTTCACTGCTGTTAGATGTGGTTCTCTGGGATCTGCCTGAAACCTTGCACAGAGACAAGTTGCATACATAATATCAGGCCTGCTAGCTGTTAGATAAAGAAGAGACCCTATCATGCCTCTGTAGTTTGTCATATCAACTGAAGCTCTTGTGTCTTTGTCCAACTTTGTTGCTGTTGCCATGGGAGTTGATGCAGATGAGCACTCAAGCATACCAAATTTCTTGAGAAGATTTCTGGTATATTTTGCTTGATTTATTAAAATTCCATCATCTATTTGCTTCACCTGTAGGCCTAGAAAATAACTAAGCTCTCCAATCATGCTCATTTGATACCTGGACTGCATGAGCTTGGCAAACTTTTTACAGAGTTTATCATTAGTAGACCCAAAAATTATGTCATCAACATATATCTGAACTAAAAGCAAGTCATCACCATAGTTAAAATAGAACAGTGTTTTATCAATTGTACCTCTGTTGAACCCACTTTCTAAAAGAAATTGAGCCAGAGTTTCATACCATGCTCTTGGTTCCTGCTTAAGTCCATAGAGTGCCTTATCCAGCCTGTAGACATAGTCTGGATATTTTGGATCCACAAAACCTGGTGGTTGTTCAACAAACACTTCTTCTTCAAGCTTCCCATTCAGAAAAGCACTTTTCACATCCATCTGAAATACCTTGAATTTCTTGTGAGAGGCATATGCTAGAAAAATTCTTATTGCCTCCAATCTTGCAACTGGAGCAAAAGTTTCATCATAGTCTATTCCTTCCTGCTGTGAATAGCCTTTTGCCACAAGTCTTGCCTTGTTCCTTGTAACAACTCCCTCACTGTAAGTTTTGTTTCTGAAAACCCATCTAGTACCAACAACAGATCTATTCTTTGGTCTAGGTACAAGGGTCCATACTTCATTCCTCTCAAATTCATTTAACTCCTCCTGCATTGCTATTATCCAATCAGCATCTTGAAGAGCTTCTTCTACCTTCTTTGGTTCATTCTTAGACAAGAATGCATGAAATAGACAATCATTTGTTGTAGCACTTCTTGTCCTTACTGTTGCATCTGGATCTCCAATAATTAAATCAGGTGTATGAGATTTTGTCCATTTCCTAGTAGAAGGTAAATGGCTTCTATCAGTATTTGATCCTCCTCCTTGATCCATGTTCTCCTGATTTTCTTGTTGTCTTTCTTCATTTTCTGAGGCTCCCCCTGAATTTGACTACTCAGAGTTTGAACTATCAGATTTTGCATTTTCAGAGTTTGAGTCATCAGAGTTTGATCCAGATTTTTCAGTTGACTTACTATCAGAATTTGAGTCAGCATTTTGATCATGCTCCCCCTCAACTGGTTCTCCCCTTTGTTCTGGCTGAGAAGTTTCTTTAGTGTTTACTAGTAGAGGTTCAGAGTATGCTTCAACAGAGTTTGTCAGATCAGTTTCATCAGAGTTTACTTCATCAGAGATTAAGTCTTCATTTTCAAAGTGCAGTTGATCATGTTCATCTACATCTTCAAGTCCAGTTATTTTCTTGTCATCAAATGACACATGAATTGACTCCATGATCACTTTAGTTCTCAGATTATAAACTCGGAATGCCTTAGTTGATAGTGGATAGCCAACAAAAATTCCTTCATCAGCTTTTAACTCAAATTTGGTCAACTGTTCAGGATAAGCTTTCAACACAAAGCATTTGCACCCAAAAATATGAAAATATTTCAGGTTTGGCTTCTTTTCCCTCACCATCTCATATGGTGTTTTTCCATGCTTGTTGATCAGTGTGGCATTTTGAGTAAAACAAGCTGTTTGAACTGCTTCTGCCCAGAAATAGGTTGGCAATTTTGCTTCATCAAGCATAGTTCTGGCAACTTCTATCAAGGTTCTGTTCTTCCTTTCAACTACACCATTTTGCTGTGGTGTACCATGTGCAAAAAACTCTTGCTTCAATCCTCTGTTCTTGCAGAATTCTTCCATTATTGCATTCCTGAATTCAGTTCCATCATCACTCCTGATTATTTTGACTTTGTGTTTTGATCCTTTGTCCAGCAGCTTTACATGCTCCATCAGAGTTAATGCAGTTTCATCTTTCTTTGCTAAAAATACACCCAAGTGTATCTGGTGTGTTCATCAACAATGACTAGAGCAAATTTCTTTCTTCCAATTGACAAGACATTCACTGGTCCAAAGAGATCAACATGTAGAAGATGATAAGGATCAACAATTGAAGATTCAGACTTGCTCTTGAAAGATGACTTCCTTTGTTTGGCCTTTTGACAGGAATCACACAGGCCATCAACATTTAATAAAGACTTTGGAAGTCCTCTTACAAGATCCTTTCTTATCAACTCATTAATGTTGTTCAGATTAAGATGAGAGAGTTTCTTATGCCACTTCCAACTCTCTTCACTAGACATTCTTGTGGACAGGCACACAGCTTTTCCATCAGATTTTGCCAATAACTTTGCTTCATAGATATTATTGTGCCTGTGTCCAACTAGAACAACTTCTCCTGTAGATTTACTGATGATTTCACAGTATTTAGGCTGAAAATCTACATGATATCCTCTATCACAGATTTGACTCACAGATAACAGATCATGCTTGAGTCCTGGAACCAGAGCTACATTTGTGATGATGACACTTCCAAGATTGATATTGCCATATCCCAGAGTACGTCCTATGTTGCCATCTCCATAGGAAACTTTTGGGCCAGCCTTCTCCACATACTCTGATAGCAGAACTTTATTTCCAGTCATGTGTCCTGAACATCCACTGTCCACGACTAGGATACTCTCCCTGATGCCCTGCAATCACAAACAATTACTGAAGATTAGATTTAAGGATCCAGACTTGCTTGGATCCTTTCGCTTTCTTAATTTTGTTAGCTTTAGCAACGGAATTTACATTATCAGAGTTTAAGCTAACTTTATCAGAGTTTACACTTGCAGAATTAACCTTAACCCATTTCAAATTGGGCTTAAGTTCATAGTAGTTATGATAAATAGCATGATAATCCCTGCAAGTATAAATAGAATGCCAAGTACTTCCACAATGTTTACATAAAGCCTGTGGTCTAGTTCTAACATTATATTTCTTTACTTCAGACTTGGAAGGTAAAGAATTAATGTTTTTGTTCTTCCTGCAGAAACTAGCAAGATGGTTAGTGCTACCACAATTATGACATGTCTTTCTTGGAGCAAAAGTAGCAAGCATTGGATAATTACCTTGAGTAATGCCTACTTTACCATTTCTATTCTTCCTAGACACTTTCTGTTTCTTGACAGATTTTAACTCCTTAAGCTTATGCTTGAGTTGTTTATCTGTCATTGAACCAATATTAACCTGTTTAACACTAGTTTTTACTGGTTCTTTCTTAACAGCTTCTTTTTCAGCTTCAGACTTAGGTTCATTTATTCCATGAACAAATTTTGTAGATGGAAGATGTGTTCTAATTTTGACTTTGTTTTGAAACCTAAGTTCATCTCCCTCACAGTAACCTAAACCAACTATGTCTGACTGAAAAACCTCTTGAGTGTCTTTTCCAGAATGAGTCCAAGTTTTAATTATGTGATTTGCCTTCTCCAATTCAGATTCAAGTTGCTTATATTTTCCTAGCAAATCCTGTTCTAGATAAACAGCATCATCTCTTTCTTTCTGAACTTGTTGCATGTTTTCAAGTTTCACTTCAAAAATTTTATTTCTCACTTTAAATTCAGAATTTTCAGATTTGATTCTTTCATTCTCTAAAGTCTGATCTCTATAACTGATATGCAAAGCCTTAAGATAGATTCTCAATTCAGTTATATCATCAGTATTATAAGCATAGGTAGTTAGAGGTACCTTGTTTTCATAATCTTCAGATTCATTCTCAATAGAAGCCATGAGAGTATAGTTAACATCCTCATCTGAGTCTGAAGTGTCTGCCCAGTCTCTGGCTTTTGTGAAGAGTGCTTTTTCAGTTTTACCCTTCTTGCACTCAGGAGCATAGTGACCCATCTCCTTACACTTGTAGCATTGAATCTCAGACTTGTCTTTCTTCCCAGACTTGGTATCCCTTCTCTCAGACTTTCTGAAACTTTTTCTGTCAGAGTTTGAATCTTTCTTAGAAAACCTTTTGCCCTTCTTGAAGTTCTTGAAACCCATCTTCTTGAAGGTCTTCACCATCAAAGCAGTCATTTGCAACATTTCTTCTTCATCATCCTCAGAGTCAGATGATTCATCAGTGTTTGAATCAACATCAGAGTTTGATGACTCACTTTCAGAATGTATGACTAAAGCCTTTCCCTTAGCTTTCTTCCTTGATGCTTCCTTCTTCAAGGGTTTTTCTTCAACATTAAGAGCAACAGACTTTGTCTTCTTACTTGATCTCCTGTTTTTCTACTCCAATTCCAATTCATGAGTTTTGAACAGCCCACAGATTTCATCAATCTCAGTATCAGCAAGATCATAGTTATCTCTTATGGTGGTTGTCTTCACATCCCACTTTTCAGGTAAAGGAAGAAGAAATTTGAGATTTGAGTCTTCTAGATCATACTCTTTATTAACCAATGACAAATCATTGAGCAGTTTACAGAATCTGTCGAATGTTTCTGTCATGGTTTCTTCAGATTTAGCCTCAAAGTGCTCATACTCCTGTGTGAGTATGTTCCTTCTATTCTTCTTGATAGCAGCAATTCCTTGACATCTAACCTCAAGAGCATCCCAAATTTCTTTGGCAGTAGTGCAGTTAATCACTTTATTAGACATAACATTGTCTAAAGCACTATGAAGTAGATGCCTAACTTTTGCATCCTTAGCAATACATGAAAGATCTTCAGGAGTCATATCTTTCTTTTCCTTTGGAACTGTTTTAGGTTCTTGACCAGCAGTAGCAACAGGTAGCTTTGTAGGTTTATGAGGACCTTCATAAATTTTGTCAAGATATTCTGGATCTGTAGCCTCCAGAAACATGATCATCTTCACCTTCCAGATTGAATACTCTGCTGGCCTGAGAATAGGAACCCTGATTGTCTCATAACGACTCACAGTAGTAGGTTGAGCCTTCTCAGAACTTGAACCTGTTGGAGGAGGTATCTCTGCCATTGATTATAGTTGTGTGTGTGGATCTTAAACTGTATAGAGTAACATATTGGCTCTGATACCAATTGTTAGGCCGAATACACAATTATAATCAATATCGTATGAGAGATTAACAATAAAATACGCGTTTTAAACAATCAAAAACTGTTTGGAATTAATAACTCCTCTCTCAGTGATGTAAAATATCACAGAGAGCTGCTTAGGTTACAATGAATAATGTTTCACAATAATCGATACCCTTCTAGGGTTAACCTAACTGTATTTATAAGATATACAGTTGCTATACAATCGATAATTGATACTTCTATAAATTAGCTATACAATTGATATCAATTACGATTGCTACACGTCTCCTTAGTCAACTCAATCTCTTTAACAACTATCCAATCTTCAAAGATATTGCTTCCGTAAATAATCTTCAATCACTGTTGACCAGTAGACGCTGCCTCCAGACAGAGTTTAACAAACTCTATCGAGCTTCCATCTGTCAGCGTTTAACTAAACTCTGACTGCTTCCAGCTAAACTCTGATTTATCACTATAACACTTAAACACTGATTAATATTCACATCAATTATTTCTAACACTCTTAATGATGGCAATGATGAGAATTCTATTCTGAGGTATAAGATGCTTGGGAATGATCAATTGCTTGATGTCATCAATTCTTGTTGTATATTGATAGATAATTGTTCTTGGATTTGTAATCACTTCAGGCAATCTGGTGGGTTGCTCATTCCTCAAGTCATCATATAGGCTTTTGTTGTTCTCATTCCTCTTCACAATCAGTTTCAGTAGTACATCTATCTCAGAGAATTTTAGAGCTTTCAGAGTGTTGTAAGTTAGATTCCATATCTTGGTCTTTGTCACCATCATTATCTCCTTGAACCACACACGATCACTTCTTCTAGGCACAACAGTGAAGTAGTCAATCTGATCCTTCAAACTCCTCAGATATACCTGTGTGTCCTTAGCATGTTCTCTTGAGACTTTCAGAAACTCCAAGAATGCATCATCATGATAGACATTAGAATTTACAATTTCTTGTAGCTTGGTCTCAGTAACCACCTTTACTTCTACAGGCTTAGTACTTTCAATCCTGGAGGATTGAGGTTTATCAGATGGCATACTTCCTGCAACTACTGTAGTTATGATAGTATGTTTCTGTCCACTGGGGGTAGTGATATGCACTTCTGGCATAGTGATAACTGTTAGAGAGGTTTGAGTTTTAGAAACTTTGGCATTACCCTTGCCTTGAACATGAGGAGTTATAGATTTTGAGAATCCTCTGGGTTGACCACCCTCAGATATGATTATGCCCTTCTCCCCCTTAGACTTTTGGTTTTTGGAATTCCTCTTCTCCCCCTTAGGCCTGCTGTCAGGCACAGAGGCTTTTGAAGGGGCCTTTTGGGTTGGAAGAGTCTTCAGGTATAGAGAGGCCCATGTGCTTCATCATGGCATACAGCATTTGTTGTTGATGAATAAAGACATCAGTTGTGGTGGCCTGAGTGTCCAACTTGTTATGTAGCAGAGCAGCAGTGTCCTGAAGTTCAGAATTGGAGTATTTGAGTGAGCTCACTTTGAACAACTCAGTAGCTTTGAATCCAGAGAGTGACTGTTCTTTGAGCCTCACTACTTCAAACTTTGTCATGTCATGCACAGGGACTTCAGTCACCAGCTTATCTCCATATTGATTGGCAATGAGAGTTCTGATCATGGTATTGGCATCATTTGTCTGAGAAGATAGGTTCTGTACTTGAGTTGCAAGATTCTTGACAGCACTTTGAACCAAGGGAAATGCATTGTCCATCTTAGTGCAGGTATTTTTGCATTCCTGAATGATCCTAAGTACAGGATCTAGAGAAGGAAATTTTAAAAGAAATTCCTTCTTGACTTTACTTACTTCCTTTGCTGTGGCATCACAAACCTTACTGACTTCTGTTTTAACTCCCTTGCCAAGGTAGTGAGCAGCCTTGAGAAATCCCTTATAGGAGTCATTTATGGCCTCATACACTTCACCAGGAGATAAAGATTTGGCATTTGAACCAATTGAAGTGAGGTACTCTTCTCTTAGATATTGAAGAGCTTCATTGAGAGGAATGTCATATTTTCCTTGAAACCAGGCATCTACATTGCCATCTCTCTCAGCATCATCTATTATCATCTCCTTTTGCAGCTCTACATCATCTCGGTGACACAACAGAATGGCTTCATAGTCTGGATCTGAGAGATTTAATGTAACAAGATGTTGGGCTATTTTGACAAACACAGGAATCTGATCCATAACTAAGCTTTGAAGTACTTCAACCATCAATTGTGGTGGAGCAGACCCTGATCCTGAAGCACTGTCATGTTGCACAGGCTTCAGCCATTGTGACAAAAAGTCAGAGATAGAGCTAGGCAAGCTAGACTCCTCAGTTGCAGATGCAACTTCTGCAGCCGGATGGATTGACTCTACTACTGTTGTCTCCACAGAAGTGGGATGGGTTACAACAGTAGTTGACACAGGCACAGAGTCTCTAATGAAAATTAGTGAATCCTCTGTGTTTGTGATGGTGTCATCAGGATATGCCCCAGCTTGCATTTCCTCACCATCTAAGTGTGGTTCCTGTGTGGTGAGCAAAGTGTCATGCACTAAGTCACTTGAATCCATTGGCTCATAAAGAGAAGAAAATTCTTGGTGATCAATGCCTTGCTCCTCAATTTTTTGACTTACAGGCTTCAAGGAAATTTGAGTGGTAGATTCTGGAAGAGAAGTGTCGTTTAGATTTGATTTTGGCAACTCCCCCAAAGAAATAAAAGGAGTTTCAAGTATGATGTGCTCTCCACTTAGTGTAGTGCCAGCCTTATCACTCCCATGTGCTGACTCATTACAAGAAGGTGCATTGGGGAGAATGCTTGATTCTGTAAATGCACCCTGTTAAGAGAGCACATCTAGTGAGCTGTTTGCCCCTGATTTTACAACTTCAGCCATTTGTGTGACTGAAGAAGTGGTTTTTGTTTTCTTCTTCTTCTTTGGCCTTAGTAAGGGTGACTCTGGTTCCTCGCATTCTAATCCTAACTCAGCACTCAATGCTGTTTCTGATAACATGTTTAAACCAGTGTGAGTTCTCTTCTTCTTCTTCTTCTTACTAGCATCACCCTATTGAGAGGATGATGCAGTTGGCTCAGTGTTTGGTAGAGTGTTTGGATGAGAGGGTTGGTTAGCAAGCCCTGGGTTAGCATTTTGTTCTACTTGCTTGGGTTGTGCTAACTGTGATTTGGAATTAAATGTTGGCATGTTGTGAGGATAAGTCCTAAATAAACTCTCGATATGGGGAGTTATTTTAAGTCTTACATCCACATTATTTCTAGTCTCCAAATTACCAAAAATAAGTTTGGTCATGGATCTAGGATAGCCTATTCTATTTCTATCTATCCCAGGAAATTCAACCAGTTTATCATTTACAGAATTAAGTGCAGATTGAATAAAACGAGGGAAGAAGATTTCAGTACCTCTCTTGGCTGAGTTCTTACCAAGTCTTCCATACAACTCCTGTAGAATTATCAGTCCAACATCTATCTTTCTCCCATAGGCCAAAGCATAGCCTATCTGCTGCGCAAGAGCACTAATTTGATCAAAGCTGGACTTCCTAGCAGTGAAGACTTGAAGTAGAGTAGCAAATACATAACTCCACTCCTTCCGTAAGAACTTTCTATTCAACTGCCCAAGATTGATTTCATCTGAGTAATTGATGAAGTCAAAGAAGTCTTCCAATTCAGCATTTGTGGCTAGTGGGTCGTACACTTTTTGTTGTAACCCTAGTGATTGATTCATATCTGCAGTAGTGATGGTAATTTCTTTATCTTGAATATTGCAGTAAACGATGCACAAGGTTATTGCATTCTCTAGAGCTACGACTTCCACAGTTGCAGTTCTCCAAAACTGTTCGAGTAAGTCGAGATACAGAGTTGGGTTGGCTGAGAGTGCATCTTTGATGTATGATTCTGACATCCATCGAACAAAGCACTTGAAATTTGCATTCGGTGCTTCCATATCATTGGTCATAGCGATGAAATTAGTCTGTTTGGGTATGGTGAGTTGGATGTTTGCCATTTATGCAAGGAGAGAGAAAAGAGAATGAGGGTTGAAGAAGAAATTTTCCTTGAGCGGTTAAGATTTTTATTTCACAGAGGGGTAGATGCTTAAGATATCGATCGAAATGGGTAGAGCAGTTGAGGGAGGTTATAAATAGGGTTACTTGAATTGTCGATTAGGTATAAGCTTTGTACCGACAAGTCAGGTATCCAAGAAGTGAACAATAGTTGTTCAATATGTCGTATGTGTCACATTCGATAACTTGAGAAGGTAAAAACAGACAGCTGGCAGTTTATTCAATGTAAAGTTGAATAATATATGTCTTTTATGAGTGAGTTAAAATTGTAAGATAAAAGTCAAAAAGGGTCTGACGCTCAACGAGAATTCAGCCTTTTCAAATAATTCGAGAACTCAAATATAGTGTTCGAGAACTCAGTCATTAGAGAACTCAATTACTATATTCGAGAAGTCAAGCATATCTCTATTCGATATCTCTACAAGACTCTTATTCGAGAACTCGAGAGTGCTCCAAAGAGACTTGTTAGAGAAGTCGAGCAGTGAATCATTAGAGAAGTCTGATTTAACGAAATATTCTCTTCACTCATAAAACTCAATTTTCACTCTCTTTCAAATTCACCAGAGATATTCAATTAGGAATATCCTAACAAATTGGATAGTGATTTCCTTAAAATTTTATAGAAATTTCAAGTTAATAAAATATGATTTCACATATGCAACAGATTTGAAATATTTATAAATCATATTTCAGCCAACACTCACTTCAAAAATATTGAGAACTTAGATAAAGTAAGTGTTTACTGCTGCAACAATCTAGTTGATATTTTCACTTAGCCAAATTCTGAAGAATTCAGCATTCCGATCTCACGAACCAACCTTGTGAAGGTGGCTTCATCCAATGGCTTAGTGAATATATCAGCTAATTGTTTATTTGTGGAGACATAATGCAACTCAATAGTTCCATTGGTTGCATGCTCCCTAATGAAAAGATATCTGATGTCAATGTGCTTTGTTCTAGAATGATTGACAGGATTTGCAACTATAGAGATTGCACTTGTGTTGTCACACATGATTGGAATTCTTTCCAACACAAGTCCATAATCTCTAAGTTAATTTATAATCCAAAGCACTTGAGCACAGCAACTCCCAGCAGCTATGTATTCAGCCTCAACTGTGGAAGTTGACACAGATTGTTGTTTCTTGCTATACCAAGAGACTAACCTTTGTCCAAGAATCTGGCAGCTACCTGAGGTGCTTTTCCTATCCACTCTGCATCTAGCATAATCAGCATCAGAATAACCAACCAGATTGAACCCTGTGTCCTTAGGATACCATAAACCCAAGCTTGGAATGCCCTTCAGATATCTAAAGATCCTTTTGATAGCAATCATATGTGATTCTTTAGGATTTGATTGAAACCTTGCACACAGGCATGTAGAAAACATTATGTCTGGCCTACTAGCAGTGAGATAGAGTAGAGAGCCAACCATGCCTCTGTAAACTGAGATATATACCTTCTTGCCCTTAGCATCTTCATCCAATTTAGTGGCAGTGGCCATGGGTGTCTTAGCAGGTGAGCAGTCTTCTAAGTCAAGCTTTTTAAATAAGTCCATGATATACTTGGTTTGACTGATAAAGATACCATCCTTCCTTTGACTAACTTGCAATCCAAGAAAGAATATCAACTCTCCCATCATGCTCATCTCATATCTGCTCTGCATGAGCTTAGACAATTTCTCACACAGCTTCTCATTAGTAGAGCCAAATATGATATCATCCACGTAGATATGAACTAGGATAAAATCATCACCATGCTTCTTGTAAAACAGTGTCTTGTCCAATGTGCCTCTAGTGAATTGATTTTCAAGAAAAAATTGTGATAGGGTGTCATACCATGCCCTTAGATCCTGCTTAAGTCCATACAATGCCTTTAGCAATCTGTAGACAAATTCTGGGAAATGTGGATCTTTAAAGCCAGGTGGTTGTTGCACATAAACTTCTTCTTCCAACTCTCCATTCAGAAATGCACTCTTGACATCCATCTGATAGACTTTGAAATTTGAGTGAGCAGCAAATGCCAAGAAGATTCTGATGGCTTCCAATCTAGCAACAGAGGCAAAAGTCTCATCATAGTCAATGCCTTCCTATTGAGAGTATCCTTTTGCAACCAACCTTGTTTTGTTTCTTACTATTACACCATCTTCATCCATCTTATTTTTCAGAACCCATTTGTTCCAACAATGGTTCTGTTCTTTGGTGTAGGCACAAGCTCCCATACTTTGTTTCTTTCAAATTGATTCAGCTCCTCTTGCATAGCAATAATCCAATCTAGATCTAACAGTGCATCATCAAGTTTCTTAGGCTCAATCTGAGATAGAAAGCAACCATAGAGACACTCATTTTGAGTTACTCTCCTAGTTCTCACTCCTGCATTTGGATTTCCAATAATTTGATCTGCAGTATGTGATCTATCCCATTTTCTTGAATGCTCAGTTTGATTTCTCAACCTTGATGTTGCTTTATCATCCAAGTTATGATCATTTTCATTTCCTCCCTCTATGAAGTTGCCACTATTCACATGTGTGTCTTGGATGCTTATCTCTTCACTGTTGATTGACACAAATTCTTCTCTTGCTTCATCATTCACTGGAGTTTGTTGAACTACGGTCTCAACTTCAGTTTCAATCTCCACATCAGAATCATTCAGATTTTCAAACTTTAATGGATCTCTATCTTCATTATTGGCTTATTCTAATCCAGGTAGTTTTCTGTCATCAAATGTCACATCTGTGCTTTCCATAACTTTCTTTTGGTTGATGACATAAACTTTGTATGCAATTCTCTCCATAGAATAACCAAGAAAAATTCCTTCACATGCCTTTGCATCAAACTTTCCAACATATTCTGAATTGTCTTTTAACACAAAGCATTTGCTTCCAAAAGTATGAACATACTTAAGAGTAGGCTTCTTTCCAGTCATCAGATTGTAAGGTGTCTTTCCAGTGTTCTTGTTGATGAGAGTTCTATTTTGAATATAGCATGCAGTGCTCACAGCCTCAGCCCAAAAACATGTAGGCATCTTTGCATCAAGTAACATTGTTCTTGCAGCCTCAATTAGAGTTCTATTCTTTCTCTCAACAATTCCATTTTGTTGTGCAGTTCTTGGAGCTGAGAATTGTTGTGAAATGCCATTCTCTTTGTAGAATTCTTCAAGTAAGGCATTTCTGAACTCTGTTCCATTATCACTTCTCAATGCAATCACAATTACATTGTTGGCTTTTGCTTCCTTATTAATCTTCTTTATGTGCTCAATGATTACTTGTGAAGCCTCATCCTTTGATGCTAGAAATTCCACCCATGTATACCTTGTGTAGTCATCAACCATCACCAGGGCATACTTCTTTCTTGAGAGTGACATAATATTGACAGGCCCAAACAAGTCCATATGAATTAGTTGTAGGGGCTTGGTTATTGATGTCAATGTCTTTGACTTGTGGCTTGACCTTTTCATCTTCCCTTTTTGACAGGCCTCACACACTCCTTATTGACAGGATTCAAGTGTGGGCATGCCTCTCACTAACTCTCTTTTGACTAGAGAATTAATGGCCTTGAAGTTCAAGTGTGATAACTTCTTGTGCCACAGCCAACAATCTTCATTTGATGCTTTTGAATAGAAGCAACAAACTTTGTCCTTGCTTGTAGAATCCATATTGGCTACAAACAGGCTTCCCTTCCTTACTCTAGATAGAGCAAAATCACCAGTCTTCTTGTGAGTGATCAAACATTCATCCTTGTCAAAATTCACTTTGAATCCTTTATCAGTAAACTGACCAACACTAAGCAGATTATGCTTGAGTCCCCTGACTAGTGCTACATCTTCAATGATGACATTTACAACTTTCAATTTGCCATATCCCAATGTGTTACCCATGATGTCATCTCCAAAAGCAACCATTGGGCCAGCCTTCTCCTCATACTGTGATAGTAGGGCCATATCACCAGTCATATGGTTTGAGCATCTATTGTCCAAAATCCACATAACTTTCTTTTCTTATTCTTTGCCCTGCAAACACAATGGTAGTACTTCTTCTTCGGTACCCAAACAAGTTTGGATCCACTTGGCTTAGAAATAGTTTTATCATTAACAACACGCTTATCAACTTTCTTGGTGCTAGTCTTCTTGTCAATGTTGGAAGTCTTAGAACTTGAGTTCTTAGACTTAGGTGATAGGGGTACCTTCCTAGCTTTAGGAGGACTTGAAGACTTTGACCTTGTGTAGTGTGTGTGAGAATTGTGACTGATACAACCATCAATGAATTGCCTTCTCAAATTGAAGCAGCTAGTCATAACATTCATATTGCATGGCATACAGTCAAATTTATCACAGAATGGAGCATCTCTATGTCTTAAAGGCACAGAACAATCATAGAAAGGTTTAGGCACACTACCAACAGGTTTCTTACATGCATGTGTTAAATGATTAGTACTGAAACAGTTTTTACAAACTTTCCTAGGAGCATTTGGCACATAGGCATAATTATTATCCTTGTTTATCCCTAGCTTGCCATTTCTATTTTGTTTCTTCTTAGCCACTTTCTTTTCAGATTCATTCTTCCCAGCTGATACAAACATAACAAATTTCTCAGGTCTAGGTCTACCTCATATTGGCTCCATGGTTTTTACTTTGGCACTCTCACTTTTAGAGGATGCTGGTTGTTCATTGGATTGTACCTCATCCTCATCTCTTAACATTTGCTTAATGAGTAAGGCATCCTCATCAATTTCAAATGTTGATTCTTTAAAAACTGGAGATTCAACCTTTTTCAAAATGTGAGGCACTTCCTCATGAGCAACCTTGTCATCTTCAATGACAGCATAGTCTTTCCTCTGTTTCAGAGTGTCATAGTTAAGACCAATTACAGCCTTAGGTTTAGCTTGATTTTTCTCATGGTAGGACTGCAATAGACTAGAGGAGTTCTTAAAGGTTTTCAATTTGAACTCATTCTCAGCTAGTTCATCCCTAAGAGCCTTCTCAATCTGACTACCACATAGAACCTTATTCTGCAGATATTCAACTTCTTTCTTAAGGTTTTCTACTTGCATAGCAGTTAGCTCAAGTTCCTCATTCCTTTTGTTTAACAACTCATTTCTAGTAGACAGTTTAGTAATCTCTTCATTAGCAGCAATCATACTAGTATGAATATTAAACATTTCAACAGATAGTTGTTCAATCATATCTTTGTATTCAGAAACAGACATGTCTATGGTAGTTAAAGATGGTACCTGAGTGTCTGATGGAGGTGTCTCATCCTTGGAATCAGCCATCAAGGCATAGTTGCAGAATTCTTGCTCTTCTCCATCACTATCAGTATCATCCCAACACTTCCCTTCAGCTATGTAGGCCTTGCCTGGTGTTTGCTTTTTGAGAAGGGCCTCATACTTAGCTTCAAGCTTTAGAAACTCTTTATCCTTCTTTTTAGGCTTCTTGCATTCACTAGCAAAATGCCCTAGGTCATTGCATCTATATCATCTCACAGATGACCTATCCACATAGCTGGTTTTAAATTTACTCTTGTTTGGTTTCACAGGTGCTTTACTCTTGTTGAATTAATGGTTCTGAGGTCTAGGTTTGAAGGGCTGCTTTCTCTTGAATCTCATGTTTGGAAATTTTCTAGCCATGAAAGCATATGAGGTATTTTCCATAGCATCCAACTCCTCAAGAGTGTAGAACTCATCTCCTTCTTCTTCCTGTTCCTCAACAATAGTCTCTGGCATCTCCACTACTGGTTCTTCATCCACTACTTCTTCAATCCTCAAATGTCTTGTAGAGGCTTCAAGTTCTTGCATAGATCTGTTCACAATCAAGGCACATGATGTGTTTATCATTTTACCCTAATTTGCTTGAATAGCCCTCTTTTGTAACAACTCAAGCTCATGGGTTTTTAGTACACCATAGAGCACATCATATGTGACTTTGTTCAAATCTCTTTCCCTTAGAGAAATGACCCTTTGCTCTAAATGGTTTGGTGAAGACAGTAGAAACTTCATATTCAATTCTTTGGTGCTGTAGACTTTTCCATTCATCTGCAACTCAGTCACTAGCTTGTGAAATCTCTCAAACATGTCAGTAATGCTTTCCTTGGGCTGTGCCATGAAAGCTTCATACTGTGTGACTAGTATTTGTTTTTTATTCTCCTTGACCTCATCTGTTCCTTCACATAAAACCTCAATGTGATCCCACATCTCTTTGGTAGATGTACAAGATGCAATGTTTACAAACATTGACATATCCATCGAGTCTATGATTAACAGGATGAGATGACTGTCACGAGCAACCATCTCCTTCTCTGATTCTGTCCATTTGGTAGGCTCCTTGGCCACATAAGATCTTGGATAGGTTGTGGTTCCAACTATCTTTTCAGGGATCTCTTGTTGTGGAACAAAGGGACCATTCTTGAGAATCTCAGGATACAGAGGATGAGAGGCTTTGATGAACAACATCATTTTTATCTTCCAGAGGTTGAAATTATCTTTGTCAAACTTAGGGACCTTCACCGTTCCTGTTGTCTTTGGTGTATTCACATTCATGATCGTTTTCTGTTTTGATCAACAGCCTGCTCTGATACCACTTGTTGAGTATGAATAT
Organism: Saposhnikovia divaricata; assembly: GCA_036435485.1. Lineage (NCBI taxonomy): Eukaryota > Viridiplantae > Streptophyta > Magnoliopsida > Apiales > Apiaceae > Saposhnikovia > Saposhnikovia divaricata. The sequence continues at coordinate 24,759,723 of JAZHRN010000131.1, forward strand.
ACCGATAAGAAAATACAGAGAGGGGGTGAATGTATTTTCAAACTTTTCTTCAAATAAATATTTCAAGTGAAGATTGTTTAAGTGTTTGAATCTGATTGTGTAGCAAGTGTGTGTATTCGTGTTCTTTAGTATGTGTAAATGCGGAATATAAACACTAGAACAAGTTCACTCACTTTAATCTAATATTTTATTAGATAAAGATTTGCTACAAACTATGAATACAAATGGTAGTATTCTCAGCTTCGTTTTTCTCAGAGAGATGTGTTTACAAGATGTGCATCTGAAAAACTTCTTAACTGCTTAGAGAAGTGAGGTTGTACTCTTATAGAGCATGAGTACAACCTACTTACTACAAATAAGGTTACAGACTAAAATTACTTTCTAGCGTGTCTATCCTTTTTGAGTAATATCCAAACGGCTTGAGATTTGACTTCCTTTAGCTCTGTTCAGATCCACTTCTTTAGCAGCTTGTCTCTTGAAACATCTCTCTAAGCTTCTTTGTAGGCTTTTCCAAACTACTTTACAGTATGTGGTCCATAAAGTGTTTTGGCTTGCTGCAGGATTCTGACATGTACAATTCTTCAGTATTTTGTCTCCAAGACTTCATTCGAGAAGTGACTGAGTGATTGATTCGAGAACTGGAATTGATTTGTTAAATAACTCTGAGTTCTCGAATGCTGTGAGATTGACATGTCGAATCACTTTTCAAATAAGTCCTTTCTCCAGGAACCCTTGAGTTGTCAAATAGAACATTTGACTTATCAAATCCCAGAGATATCGAATAGCTTCTTTAGTCCTTGAGATATCGAATGGAACTTTGACTTGATGGCTCCTTGAGAACTCGAATGATGCTTTGACTTGTTGACTTCTTGAGTTCTCGAACAGAGTAATAGACATGTCGAATATCTGAGTTCTCGTATGAGATATCGATCAATACTTTTAGAGATATCGAACAGTGTCTTTTGAGATATCAAATCTCTGACTTCTCGAAAGCTACTCTTCTTGAATATGACAATCATACTTCTCGAATTGATACTTAGGCAAATCTTCATTCTTCAAATTCCAGCTGTGTTTATTTTGACAGTCTTGATCTTTAAGCTTGAGGCATGATCCTTGGAACTTCTTTCAAGCATTATTCTATGGCTTTAATTACCGTTACACAGATAGAAATTGATGCCTATTACAAGACTATAACAAGTAGAAACTCTACAGCTAGAGGTTCCCTCAGTCAAGAGGTCATGAAAGTAATGCATAGCATTACAAACAATTGGGCTTGTTATTGGATGTACTCAGGCATGCCTTTGTGACTAACATTAAGCAATCTGTAGACCAAGTTTGGGAAATGTGGGTCCTCAAAGCCAGGTGGTTGTTGCACATATACCTCTTCTTCCAACTCTCCATTCAGAAATGCACTCTTGACATCCATTTGATAAACTTTGAAATTTGAATGTGCAGCAAATGCCAAGAAAATTCTGATGGCTTCCAATCTAACAACAGGGGCAAAGGTCTCATCATAGTCAATGCCTTCCTGCTGAGAGTAACCTTTTGCAACCAACCTTGCTTTGTTTCTTACTATCACACCATCTTCATTCATCTTATTTCTCAAAACCCATTTGTTCCCACAATGGTTCTGTCTGTTGGTTCAGGCACTAATTCCCATACTTTGTTTCTCTCAAATTGATTTAGCTCTTCTTGCATGGCAATAATCCAATCTGGATCCAACAGTGCATCATCAATATTTTTAGGTTCAACTTGGGACAGAAAACAGCTATAGAGGCATTCATTTTGAGTTGCCCTCCTTATTCTCACTCCTGCATTTAGATCTCCAATAATTTGCTCTGCAGTGTGTGATCTATACCACTTTCTTGAATGCTCAGTTTGATTTCTCAAGTTTGATGTTGCTTCATCATCCAAGTTGTGATAAAATTCATTTCCTCCCCCTGTGATAGTGCTCTCTTTCACAGGTGTATCTTGGATGCTTGTATCTCCACTGTTGATTGGCACAAACTCTTCTCTTATTTCATCATTCAGTTGAGTTTTTTGGACTATAGTCTCAACTTCAGTTTCAATCTCTTCATCAGAATCATCCATATTTTCAAACCTTAATGGATCCTTATCTTCATCATTGGCTTCTTCTAGTCCAGGTAGCTTGCTGTCATCAAATGTCACATCTGTGCTTTCCATAAACTTCTTCTGATTGATGACATAAACTTTGTAAGTTGTTCTCTCCAAAGAATAGCCAAGAAAAATTCCTTCAAATGCCTTTGCATCAAACTTACCAACATATTCAGAATTATCCTTTAACACAAAGCATTTGCTTCCAAAAGCATGAACATACTTAAGAGTAGGTTTCTTTCCAGTCATCAAATTGTAAGGTGTCTTTCTAGTGTTTTTGTTGATGAGAGTTTTGTTCTGAATATAGCATGCAGTGCTCACAACCTCAGCCCAAAAACATGTAGGCATTTTTGCATCAAGTAACATTGTTCTAGCAGCCTCAATTAGAGTCCCATTCTTTCTTTCAATAACTCCATTTTGTTGCGGAGTCCTTGGAGCTGAGAATTGTTGTGAAATACCATTCTCTTTGCAGAATGCTTCAAGCATGGCATTTCTGAACTCTATTCCATTGTCACTCCTTAATGCAGTCACACTTGCATTGTTGGCCTTTGCCTCTTTATCAACTTTCTTTATGTGCTCAATGATTACTTGTGGAGCCTCATCCTTTGATGCTAGAAATTCCACCCATGTATACCTTGTAAAGTCATCAACCATCACCAAGGCATACTTCTTTCTTGCAAGTGACATAATATTGACAGGCCCAAACAATCCATATGAATTAGTTGTAGGGGATTGGTTATTGCTGTCACAGTCTTTGACTTATGGCTTGACCTCTTCATCTTTCCTTTTTGACAAGCCTCACACACTCCTTCTTGAGAGAATTCAAGTGTGGGAATGCCTCTTACTAACTCTCTTTTGATTAAAGAGTTAATGGCTTTAAAGTTCAAGTGTGATAACTTTTTATGCCACAGATAACACTCTTCATTTGAGGCTTTTGAGTAATAGTAAAAAACTTTATCGTTGCTTGCAGAATCCATATTGACTACAAACAGGCTTCCTTTTCTTACTCCAGATAGAGTAAATTCACCAGTCTTCTTGTGAGTGATCAAACATTCATCCTTGTGAAAATTCACTTTGAAACCCCTGTTAGTAAACTGACCAACACTCAGAAGATTATGCTTGAGCCCTCTGACCAGTGTTACATCTTCAATGATGACATTACCAACTTTCAGTTTGCCATATCCCAATGTGTTACCAATGCTGTCATCTCCAAAAGTAACCATAGGGCCAGCCATTTCTTCATACTGTGATAGCAGGGCCATATCACGAGTCATGTGGTTTGAGCATCCACTGTCCAACACCCAAATGACTTTCTTTTCTTTCTCTTTGCCCTGCAAACACAAATGTATTACTTCTTCTTTGGTACCCAAACAAGTTTGGGTCCACCAGGCTTAAAAAACATTTTTATCAGAAACAACATGCTTATTGATAAGTGCATATTTTTGCATATTTTTATTACCTATTTATTGCTTGAAATCGTATTTTAATAAATTATTTTATTGCATTTCAGGAAATTCAAGGAAATTAATGAAATGGAAAATTAAAAAAAATAAAGTTCAAAGAAGGACAAAAGAGGAAGAAAAATGACTAGAATAAAAGAAGAAGGAAAACAATTAAGAGTTGGAGCAAATTGGAATATTTCAAACACACCCCAAAACCTTTGACTTTATAATTTCAAAAGCTTCATGCGGCATCATTTTTGGACTTGAAAAAAAACTGCAGAATCTTTGGACTATGACTTCATGATGTTTTCATATGTAAACTAGTTAATCAGCAAAACCTATAAATAGCTGCAGACACATGACAGGAGGGGGAGATCACTTTACCTTTGCTACACTTTTCCTTTAGTTTCTTTTGTTTGCCGATTCTTGCTATTCTCTTCTGTTAAATATAATTGATGAGTTTTGATCAGTGTTTAAGTGTTACAGGGAGTTATCAGAGTTTAGCTGGAAGCAGTCAGAGTTTGGGTAAACTCTGACAGTTGGAAGCTCGACAGAGTTTGTTAAACTCTGTCTGGAGGAAGCGCGTCTACTGTTCAACAGTGATTAAAGATTAATTATGGAAGCGATATCTTTGAAGATTGGATAGCTATCAAAGAGATCGAGTTGACATAGGAGACGTGTGACAATCTGTAATTGATATCATTGTATAGCTGATTATTAGGAATATCAATTAGAGATTGTATCGTAGCTGTATGTTATATAAATACAGATAGGTTAACCCTAGAAGGGTATCGATAACGAATTATCATTATTGTAACCTAGCAGCTCTTTGTGATATTTTACATCACGAAGAGGGTTTGAAATACAAGAAGTTTTTTAAGTGCATAAACGCTTTTACTTGTTAATCTCTCATACAAAGTTGATTATTATTTGTGTATTCGGCCTAACAAGTGGTATCAAAGCCAATCTGTTACTTTATTACAGGTTAAGATCCAAACACAACAATAATCATGTCAGAAATTCCTCCACCAACACCTACTGTTTCTGAAAAGGCTCCTACTACTGTGAGTCGTTATGAACCAATCAGGGTTCCTATTCTGAGGCCATTAGAGTATGCTACGTGGAAGGTTAAGATGACTATGTTTCTGGAGGCTACAGATCCAGAATATCTTGACAGGATTTATGAAGGTCCTCACAATCCTACAAAGCTATCTGTTGCAGTTGCTGGTGAAGCAGCAAAAATGGTTCCAAAGGAAAAGAAGGACATGACTCCTGAAGATCTATCATCAATTGCTAAGGATGCAAAAGTTAGCATTTACTACATAGTGCCTTAGACAATGTCATGTCTAACAAAGTCATTAACTGCACCACTGCAAAAGAGATATGGGATGCACTTGAAGTCAGGTGTCAAGGAACTGCAGCTATTAAGAAGAATAGGAGAAACATACTCACACAAGAGTATGAGCATTTTGAGGCTAAACCTGAAGAGACCATGACAGAAACATTTGATAGATTCTGTAAACTGATTAATGATCTGTCATTGGTCAACAAAGAGTATGATCTAGAAGACTCGAATCTCAAGTTTCTTCTTTCTCTACCTGAAAAGTGGGATGTGAAAACAACCACTATTAGAGACAACTATGATCTTGCTGAAACAGAGATTGATGAAATTTATGGACTGCTCAAAACTTATGAATTGGAAATGGAGCAGAGAAACAGGAGATCAAGTAGAAAAGGAAAGTCAGTTGCTCTTAATGTTGAAGAGAAGCCTCAGAAGAAAGAGGCATCAAGAAGGAAAATGAAGGGAAAAGCTTTGGTCATACATTCAGAAAGTGATTCACCAAACTCTGATTATGATTCAAACTCTTCTGAATCATCTGACTCTGAGGATGATGAAGAAGAAATGAGAAAAATGGCTGTGCTGATGGTGAAAACTTTCAAGAAAATGGGCTTCAAGAATTTCAAGAAAGGAAAAAGGTTTTCTAGGGATTCAAATGAAGACAGGAAAAGCTACAGGAAGTCTGATAAGAGAGATTCTAAAGGGAAGAAGGATAAGTCTGAAATTCAATGCTACAAGTGTAAGGAGATGGGTCACTATGCTCCTGAGTGCAAGAAGGGTAAAACTGGAAAGGTACTCTACACTAAAGGCAGAGATTGGGCAGATACTTCAGATTCTGATGAAGAAGTGAACTATGCTCTCATGGCTACTACTGAATCAGAATCCTCTGAAAATCAGGTACCTCCAACTACCTATGCTTATAATATTGATGACATTGCTCAATTAAGAATTTTTCTTAAGTCATTGCATATAAGTTATAGGGATCCGACTTTAGAAAATGAGAGGATAAAAGCTGAAAATTCTGAACTTAAAGAGAGAAATAAACTTGTTGAAGAGAAACTTGAAAACATGCAACAAGTTCAGAAAGAGAGAGATGATGCTGTTTGCAAAGAACAGATTTTGCTTCAAAAATATAAACAACTAGAATCTGAGTTGGAGGAAGCAAATAAGAAAATTAGGACTTGGACTAATTCTGGAAAGGACACTCAACAGATTTTTCAAACAGACACTGTTGGTCTAGGTTATAATGAGGAAGATGAACTTAGATTTCAAAATCAAGTTAAAGTCAGAACTAAATTTGTTCATGGAACCAGTAAATTTTTGTCTGAGAATGAAAAAGAAGCTGTCAAAAGAGAACCAGTAAAAACTAGTGTTAATCAGGTTAATATTGGTTCAATGACAGATAAACAACTCAAACATAAATTGAAGGAGTTAAAATCTGTTGAGAAAAAGAAAGTGTCAAACAAGAACAGAAATGGAAAAGTAGGCATTACTTCAGGAAATAAACCAATGCTTGCTAGTTATGCTCCAAGAAAGACATGTCATAACTGTGGTAGTACTAAGCATCTTGCAAATTTCTGCAAGAAAAATAAAAATATAAATTCTTTACCTACAAAGTCTGAGGTAAAGAAGGATTCTGCTAGAACTAAGCCACAGACTCTATGCACACACTGTGGAAGCACTTGGCATTCCATCTATACTTGCAGAAAATATCATGCTATCTATCATAATTACTATGAATTGAAACCCAATCTAAAATGGGTTAAAGTTGATACTGCAAGTGCAAACACTGATACTGTTAGCTCAAACTCTGATAATGTTAATTCCGCTGCAAAAGCTAACAAAGTTAAGAATGCCAAAGGATCCAAGCAAGTCTGGATCCTTAAAACTAATCCTCAGTAATTGTTTGTGATTGCAGGGTAACAGGGAGGCAACCCTAGTCGTGGACAGTGGATGTTCAGGACACATGACTGGAAATAAAGCCCTGCTATCAGAATATGAGGAGAAGGCTGGCCCAAAAGTTTCCTATGGTGATGGCAATATAGGAAGAACATTGGGATATGGCAATATCAATCTTGGAAATGTCATCATCAACAATGTAGCTCATGTCCCAGGACTCAAGCATGACCTGCTATCTGTGAGTCAAATCTGTGACAAGGGATATCATGTAGATTTCCAACCTGAATATTGTGAAGTTATCAGCAAATCTACAGGAAAGGTTGTTCTAGTTGGTCACAGGCAAAACAACATTTATGAAATTAAGCTTTTGATAGACTCTGTTGGAAAAGCTGTTTGCCTGTCTACAAGAATGTCTAATGAAGAGGGTTGGAAGTGGCACAAGAAACTCTCACATTTGAACTTGAACAACATCAATGAATTGATCAGAAAGGATCTTGTAAGAGGACTCCCAAAGACCCTGTTAAATGTTGATGGCCTATGTGACTCATGTCAGAAGGCTAAACAAAGGAAGTCATCTTTCAAGAGCAAAACAGAATCTTCTATCACTGATCCTCATCATCTTCTTCATGTTGATCTATTTGGTCCAGTAAATGTTATGTCTATTGCAAGGAAGAAATATGCTTTAGTCATTGTTGATGAATACACTAGATTCACCTGGGTGTATTTTCTAGCAAAGAAGGATGAAACTGCATCAACTCTGATGGAGCATGTGAAGCTTCTGGACAAAGGATCAAGCAACAAAGTGAGAATCATCAGAAGTGATAATGGAACTGAGTTCAGAAATGCAACAATGGAAGAATTCTGCAAGGACAATGGAGTGAAACAAGAATTTTCAGCACCTGGTACACCACAACAAAATGGTGTAGTTGAGAGGAAAAATAGAACATTAATTGAAGCTGCCAGAACTATGCTTGATGAAGCAAAATTGCCAACTTATTTCTGGGCAGAAGCTGTTCAAACTGCTTGTTTTACTCAAAATGCAACACTGATCAATAAGCATGGAAAGACACCATATGAGATGGTGAAGAAAAAGAAGCCTAACCTGAAATACTTTCATATTTTCGGGTGCAAATGTTTCGTTTTGAAGACTCATCCAGAACAGTTGACCAAGTTTGAGTTAAAGGCAGATGAAGGAATTTTTGTTGGCTATCCACTGTCAACAAAGGCATTCAGAGTTTACAATCTGAGAACTAAAGTGATCATGGAATCAATACATGTTTCTTTTGATGATAAGAAGATAACTGGACTTGAAGACAAAGACGAATATGATCAACTGAACTTTGAAAATGAAGTTTTAAACTCTGATGAAGGAAACTCTGATGAAACAATTCTGACAGACTCTGTTGAAACAAACTCTGAACCTCTACTGGTAAATTCTGGAGAAACTTCTCAGTCACAACAAAGAGGAGAACCAGTTGAGGGGGAGCATGATCAAGATGAAGACTCAAACACTGATACTGAGTCAACTGAAAAATCTGGATCAAACTCTGATGCTTCAAACTCTGAAAATTCAAATTCTGACTCTGGACAGTCAAGTTCAGGGGGAGTCTCAGAAAACGAAAATAGATCACAACAGAATCAGGAGAGCATGGATCAAGGGGGAGGATCACATGTTGATAGAAGTCATTTGCCTTCTGCTAGGAAATGGACTAAATCACATACACCTGATTTGATAATTGGTGATCCAGATGCAAAAGTAAAGACAAGAAGTGCTACTGCAAGTGAATGTCTATTTCATGCATTCTTGTCTAAAAATGAACCAAAGAAAGTGGAAGAAGCTCTTCAAGATGCAGACTGGATAACAGCAATGCAGGAAGAGTTAAATGAATTTGAAAGAAATGAAGTTTGGACTCTTGTACCAAGGCCAAAGAACAGATCTATTGTTGGTACTAAATGGGTTTTCAGAAACAAGACTGACAGTGAAGGTGTTATCACAAGGAACAAGGCTAGACTGGTAGCAAAAGGTTATTCACAGCAGGAAGGAATAGATTATGATGAAACATTTGCTCCAGTAGCAAGATTGGAGGCAATCAGAATTTTTCTAGCATATGCCTCTCACAAGAAATTCAAAGTGTTCCAGATGGATGTGAAAAGTGCTTTTCTGAATGGAAAGCTTGAAGAAAAAGTGTTTGTTGAACAACCACCAGGATTTGTGGACCCCAAATATCCAGATTATGTCTACAGGCTAGATAAGGCACTATATGGACTTAAGCAGGCACCAAGAGCATGGTATGAGACACTTGCTCAGTTTCTTCTAGAAAGTGGATTCAACAGAGGTACAATTGACAAAACTCTGTTTTATTTCAACCAAGGAAGTGACCTCCTTTTAGTTCAAATTTATGTTGATGACATCATCTTTGGGTCTACTAATGATAAACTCTGTAAGAAGTTTGCCAAGCTCATGCAGTCCAGATATCAAATGAGCATGATGGGAGAGCTTAGTTACTTTCTAGGCCTACAGGTGAAACAAACAGAAGATGGAATTTTCATTAATCAAGAAAAATACACCAGAAATCTTCTCAAGAAATTTGGTATGCTTGACTGTTCATCTGCATCAACTCCCATGGCAACAGCAACTAAACTGGACAAAGTCACAGGAGTTTCAGTGGATATGACAAACTTCAGGGGCATGATAGGATCTCTTCTATACTTGACAGCGAGTAGGCCTGACATCATGTATGCAACCTGTCTTTGTGCAAGGTTTCAGGCAGATCCTAGAGAGCCACATCTGTCAGCTGTGAAAAGAATCTTCAAGTATCTCAAGGGCACCATATCATTAGGTCTGTGGTACCCCAGAGAATCAGATTTTAAGCTACTTGGGTATTCCGATGCAGACTTTGCAGGCTGTAAGGTAGACAGAAAGAGCACTAGTGGAAGTTGTCAATTTCTTGGTGACAGACTTGTTTCCTGGTACAGCAAGAAACAGAAATCAATCTCCACATCTACAGCTGAAGTAGAGTATATTGCAGCTGGTAGCTGTTGTGCACAGATCTTATGGATGAAGAATCAATTGCTGGATTATGGATTGAGGTACAGTAATATACCTATTTACTGTGATAACCAAAGTGCTATTGCTATGACAGGTAATCCAGTACAGCATTCAATGACCAAGCACATCAGCATAAGGTACCACTTCATCAGAGAACATGTGGAAGAAGGAAATATTGAACTACATTTTGTCTCTACAGAACAACAGCTTGCAGATATCTTCACTAAACCATTGAGTGAAGTTACATTTACAAGGCTGGTTAATGAACTAGGAATGATCTCTGGTTCTGACTAGAAATGTTGGTTAGATTCAAACTTTACTTATGTGATGTATTAATCATATTTCCTGATTGGTTAAATACTAAGTGAACTCTGTTGATTAAACTCTGTTATGCATACTCTGTTAAACTCTGTTATGTATTCGAGAAGTGACTAAGTGAGTGATTCGAGAACTGGAGTTGACTTGATCGATAACTCTGAGTTCTCGAATAGTGTTATCTTGACATATCGAATCACTTCTCGAATAGCTCTTTTCTCTGGGACTCCTTGAGATATCGAATAGAGCATTTTGACATATCGAATCCCTGAGATATCGAATAGCATATTGAGTCTTTGAGATATCGAATGTATATATGTCTTACACTGTTAATAAGTTTGATAAACTCTGTGAACTTTGAGTTGATTTTTGTCTGAATGAAAACACCAATGAAGAAATATGTATGAAGCATGATTCTCAGCAATTAATCATGAATCTTTCTGAGTTATTGAGATCTAATCTTAGATTGTGCAGAAAGTTAACACAGCATGATACTGGCTCATATTTATAGCATCTCTTAGTTTATTTTGTCCTAAACTCTGAGTCTATAAATACTGTGTGCATTACCTTTCATGAAGAACTACTGATGTTGATGAACTCTAAACTCTGTTAGTTATACTCTGATAAAATAAAATGTTTACTGCAATACCCCAAAGAAAGTGTATATAGGTTGTTATACTCCTTTGAGATTATGTTGGATACTAGGATGACCCAGGAACCTATTGGTATATAATATGTGCTAAAATTCTCTGATTTTTGGTGACTAGTTAAATACTAGGATGACCCAGGAACTTATCAAAATGATAAGGGCTAAAATTTTTGAATTTTTGGTGACTGGTTCCAACCTCTGATTACTGGAATGAAAAATAAAAAATAAAAAAAAATGAAAAAAAATAAAAAAAAAATGAAAAAATGTGTATATAAAGAGGGTATAAAATAAAAATTACTGTATAAAGTTCGAATACTTCAGAGTTTAGCTTTCATCATACAGTCAGTGTTTACTATGACAGTTTGTGCATCCAGTGTTTATTGATTTACTTTATGGATTTTATGAAAAATTAGATGCTCTAAAAATTGACTTAGTAAACTCTGCTTCACACACACATATTTTCACAACTGTGCAATTTATGAAAGGGTTTCGGTGATAAAGTTGGAGAATTGACAAACACTGTTGATTCATGGTTTGTACTCTAAGGTAAATTTTCATTTGGATAATTTGAAAATTTTGGAGTAAATAGGGCTTTTGACAACTGTTAATAAGTGTATTGTTGATTTGTGGTTTGTAATCTGAGTTCTTGAGTTCTCGAATAGAGTAATAGACATGTCGAATCTCTGAGTTATCGAATGACACTTTGACTTGTTGACTCTCAGAGATGTCGAATAGTGTTTTAACAAATATCGCCCCGACTTGTCGAATGCTAGACTTCTCGAATAGAACACAACACTTCTCGAATTGGTACTTTGTTCTGTTCCTGATTTAATTGTGATTATTGTTGATGAATGTGTTCTTTATATGATTACTTTAATTAGTTTTCATATTCTTTTCTTGATGCATTTTCTTGAAGAACAGTTCATAAAATTCAAATAACAGTTGCAGCACACAATGAATATGATTAGAAAAGCAAAATTTTCATTGATAATAAGAAAGAGATTACAAGCAAATATTACATATTTTTGTTCTCTCTATCTGCTAATCTATTCAACAGGAAAGTAAAAGGTCCGTCCACACCACTCCATTGTTAGCAAAAATTCCCAGATCCCATCTTTGCCACTTTATTTGGGTGGAAGTTGAAGGGATAAGGTTATTTTTGCTGACATATTCATTAACAATGGTTGGTGGTGGTGGATGAGGATGCCTTCGAGGAGAGCCATGCCAATGTTGCTTGGAGGGCAGCATCGATGTCGATCACCCTTGCAGGTTTCTCTCTCTCGAGTTCTTCCAGACCAGCATCCATTTGCAGCCACAGCGTCTCAAGCTGTCTTTCCCACTCAAACGCTTCAAACTCTTCACGAGTATAGCTGAAGATGTCTCTATTTTCGACAAGATGAAGGTTTTTCTCTTTGATGGTAAGGTTAGCCATTGTTTTTCAAGAGTATTTGGTTTGAAAGGTTTGTGATTTTACAGGGGAGACTGAAAGGTTAAAGGTTTAATGAAATAATCTGATCAAGTCTCTAGGCTTTAAATAGAGATGGGTAAGAACGAAGTCCTTAATCGCTTCGTATTCTGGTTATTAAAGGCAACAGGTAAACGTTTCAAATTCTGATTTTACTTGGGTCCAGATATTTTTAAAAGAGTATTATTTAATTTTTGTTAAAATCAAATATTTTAATGTTTTAATTTTAATATACTCTTTTTAAAAATAGGTGCACATGACCCACTCGCCCTTAATGTGTCCCACTTACCTATTATCGTGTCCCACTACACATTAATTAAGGAACTGATTGAGTGTTTGTTACATAAGAGATTGAGTTTTTATTAATTTAATCACTTTTGTGTCCAAACGAGTTTGCTTTATTCTTACTCTCACAGTTTTCTTATTTTTCTCTTGGGCACTCACGCAAACACCTTTTCTACATTCATATCTTTTGGAAATTCTTGGAAATTCTTAAATCAATGGCATCTAAAGCATTCACTGCTCTTGGCTTACGGTTTGTTCCTAATAACTATGAAGCTCCACTCTATCATGAACGCGTTCCAGAATCGTTTCATCTCATGCAGAACTTTTTGAGGGATTCAGAGATTGGACAAGCTCTGACTGGACCTGCTACTCTTTCTGCGTCTCAAATTGCTTCATTCTGGCAGAACTCAGTTTATGTGGATGGAGGAGAAAGTGGAACTCCTACCATTATCTTCACGTATGACGACCAAGACCATGTGATTACTCCACAGACTGTACGAGATACTATGGGTTTTGACACACATACTTCTTATGCTCTGGTTAATGAAGGTTATCTGAGAGACATGCTACAAGAGATAGGTTACATGGAATCTCTTGACAAGCTTGGCAGTATAAAGCGACCAAATCTAAGAAAGGAATGGAATTTCTTCTTTGATTGCATAACAAGAACATTCCAGAAGAAAGTCACAAACTGGGATGCCATTCCAATGGATAGTCTCCATATCGGGTATTCTTTGCTCTATGGTATTAATTTTGATTTTGGTCGATATGTTTTGATGAACTTAGGTGATAAATTGTCAGAGTCTACCACTGTCTACTATGCTCGTTTCTGTCAAATGTTGTTCAATGCATGTGTACCTGGTCTTGAAATTGATGAAACTGATAAAGTTGATCCTTTTAGAGTCAATAAGCGCATATTCTCTGATATGACTAACAAGGATGTTGGTAAAGAAAATCTTCCTGAGTTTATCATGCCTCTTGCTCTACGAAATTTTCTAAATCAACCACAAGAACCACAACAAGACCAACAGGAACCACAACAAGATGAACCTGAACAAGAACAACAACAACCTGAACCACACCCTGAACCTCAACCAGAACCAAACACTGAATCACCTGCAAAGCAATCTTCACCCACTTCAAACTCAAACTCTGATTCTCCATTAAAATCAAAGTGTAAATCTCAAGGTGTTAAGAAAGCACTTGCTGAAAGACATGCCAGTCTAAGACAGGCGGAAGAGACAAAGAGGCAATCAAAACGAAAATCTCCTGAAGCTGTTTACACTAGAAAAGGGAAGAGACTGAAAGCTCGAGCAAACATGCCTAAGTCACCACCTTGTGAAGAGGATTCAGATAATGTACCTCTAGCAAAACGAAGAAGAGTGATATTCTCTGATTCTGTGGATGAAGATATTGAAGTTCCAGAGGTTGTTTCACAGCAAACACCTCCTGTTGAGGCTGAGAAAGATGCAATACCTGCAGAGGATGTAATATCTGCAGAGGATGTAATGCCTGCAGAGGATAAAATTCCTGCAGAAGAGGATGCAAGAGATGGTGTTTCTCCAATAAATGCTGTTCTTGATTCATTTATACCATTATCTGATCCTATCTCTAATGTTGGTGTAGTTGATCAACTTACATCTGTACCTTCTGAAGCTGTGGCATCTCATACTGAGATAATATCTGATGCTCATCACAATGTTGAAGAAGGTGAAGAAATTGATCAGGCAACCAAAGTAACTTCTCAGTCAATGCCTGTTGCTGAGCCTGCTGAGCCTGAGCAACATGAAGAAAACTCTGAAAAGCCTACAGCAGATATTGCTAAATCTATAGCTGAAGATGAACCAGTTAAAGTTACAAGTGTTGAAGCTGAAGGTGACAGTAGTGCAAACTCTGATACTTCTCTGAGTGCACCAGTACAAACTGATGATAAACATACACCTTTTTCTCAACCTTGTTCTTCTCATGAAGTTGAGAGAGCACAATTTGCCAAGAATGCTGCTGAATGGTACAAAGAAGATTGTATTTTTCCATCAAGAAGAGCAGCTAAGTTTGTTAAGCAAAGTGCTGATACTATCTCTAATCCAGAGATTCTTTCTTGCTTGAAAGCAACTATAGTTCAAGTTAAAACTCTGGATAGACGATTTGATGATACTAATTTGGCCATCACTTCTTTGCGAAATGAGGTTGTAGCTAGAGAGATGAAGATGGAAACACATTCAAAACAAGTGACTACAAAATTCTCTAAAGCTCAAGACAATATTCTTGCCAGACTGAGTAAAGTTGAAGAGAATCAGTCTGATTTATCTGCTAAAATTGATTCTATTGCTACCTCTCTGGAGTTAATTACTTCTATCCTTATGCCTGATGATGTCAAAAAGGGGGAGAGAGTTGTCAGAAGGGATAGTTCTGGAGATGGAGGGGCAAGTAACAAAGACAAAGGAAAGAAAAAGGCTGAGGAGGTTCAAACTCTGAGAACTAGTAAGTCATTCAAATCACAGTCTGTTGGGAGAAATACTGATACTCAAGGAACTTCAAGGACCAAGAGTTTACTGTTATCTTCAAATCCACAAACTGATGAAGAGTTGGCTGCTAAGTTGTTCATTGAAGAGAATGAGGAAGGAGTAACGATTGAAGACATTGAAGCTGAGGAAAAGAGTTTACATGAAGAACATCTTAAAGCTTTAAATTCTGATAAGGTACAAAAAGAAAAAGCTCCTAGGCCTGTTCTTAAAGGCGTTGTGATCAAGGAAAATGTTGATGTTGATCAAAGATCACATTTATCTAAGAAATCAACAGAAGCTGAAGCTAAACACAAGCTGAAAGGCATTGCTATGGAAGGAGAAGATTCAAAGAAGAAAGATACAACCTCTGTTGCTACACAAGTTGTGTTTAAACCTCTATCTTCTCAGTTGAAATCAGTTTTTGGTAGAGGAACACTTCATGATCCAGATGTGTTATCTGGAGTCTCAATGAATATTTCTGATGGAAAAGCTTTATCTGGTAAGATTGGAAATAATAAGGCTGGATTAGGCTCACATAGAGACAGAAGGCAATATACTGGTCCTAGAGATCCTTCTTCACTGGCTGTTCCAGGTCGTGGTGTACCTCAAGAGAGTCTGGATAGACTGGAATCAGTGCAGTTGGTTCATCAGAAGAGTTTAGACAAAGATTTTCTTCTTTACTTCATGGCTGATGGGACAGTATTCAAAGTTGGTGAGGATGATATCGGCTTGAAATATTGGGAAGAACTAGAGTATGTTCTATATCTTCTCAAGGTGAATAGTCGAAGGACTCAATCTGTTGCTAATGTACTAAGACAGAAGATGACTCAGAATCTGGCTATTAGAGGACAGAAATACAACAGCAGATACATTCCTAAGTACAGGGATTACCAAGGCAATCTCATTGAAATGAAGAAAGGTACTGCAAAGTTAAAAACTGATTTGGGAATCACTGTACTTGACTTCAATACTCAGGCAGAAAAAGACAGATTTATCAGACTGGGTAATGAAATGAGAAGAAACAAGATTTATGATCTTAGGGCTGCTATTTACCAAACAGATGAAAGTGATCCTCAACTCAGAGAAATCAAAGAAGCAATGAAGACTGAACTTGAAAATGCAGAAAGAAGATTGCTGATTGATTATCTCAGAACCATGCCAGATCTTGAAATGATTAGAGATTAAAGTTCTGTAAGAATTTTCTTATTTCTCTATAGTCTTTAAGCTTAAACTCTGAATCTGTATAAACACTGTATTTATCATTTGTTTTGACATCATCAATTATTGTCATTAACTTGTACATTTTTGATAATGAACAAGTTGGGGGAGATTGTTAAATATAATTGATGAGTTTTGATCAGTGTTTAAGTGTTACAGGGAGTTATCAGAGTTTAGCTGGAAGCAGTCAGAGTTTGGGTAAACTCTGACAGTTGGAAGCTCGACAGAGTTTGTTAAACTCTGTCTGGAGGAAGCGCGTCTACTGTTCAACAGTGATTAAAGATTAATTATGGAAGCGATATCTTTGAAGATTGGATAGCTATCAAAGAGATCGAGTTGACATAGGAGACGTGTGACAATCTGTAATTGATATCATTGTATAGCTGATTATTAGGAATATCAATTAGAGATTGTATCGTAGCTGTATGTTATATAAATACAGATAGGTTAACCCTAGAAGGGTATCGATAACGAATTATCATTATTGTAACCTAGCAGCTCTTTGTGATATTTTACATCACGAAGAGGGTTTGAAATACAAGAAGTTTTTTAAGTGCATAAACGCTTTTACTTGTTAATCTCTCATACAAAGTTGATTATTATTTGTGTATTCGGCCTAACATCTTCAGTCACATCTTAGTTGTAATTTAGTTACCCTAAATTTTGTTGCCTACATCTTGTAAACACTTTCATTTTATTTATTCAAATTTTCATTCCCTTTTTATTTTCTTGGGATTCTTCTTCTTGGTTTGAGTTTGTTGGAAAACCCAAATTTTCCGGTTAAAAATATTTTTCCGGTGAAGCTTAGTAATTTTCCGGCCAACTCCATAGATTCCGGTGAGCTCCAACATTAAAATAATTTTGGTTGGATCTTACTTGGAAATATTTTATTAAATTCAGAATAGTTTAGAGCTTCATAGTGATATTTGTATTTTATTTTTCTGATAATATGTTAATAATTATGAATTTTAGAAGTTAAGTTTTCTACTCTCTTTTTCATTATCTTGTTCATTGGGTGCCTGCACCATGCCCTTTTCACACCATTTCCTTTTTATCACCCGTAGTGTAAGAACCCCAAATTTTGGATATAATTAAAACTTTTTATTAAGTAATGACAAAATGAGGAACAATGATTCCGACAACAAGGTCACCAGCTCTAATGTATGGTGGTTTCAAAGAACAATGATTGTAATGAATGGATATTGCTTTGGACAATGATCCTGATGCATTGGTATATTGTCAGAATATAGTAATTCGATGGTTGAGGACCTAGATAAGAATAATCTACCATCCAGGAAGGAGCTAATGGATCCTTGAAGGGAAATGAGTATGTGCATAGTATTTCCCGTACGGGCATAGTGTTTCCGGTACGTGCATAGTAATTTGGTGGATGAATAGTGATATTGTAAGTTGGAAAACTTTTCACTCCACCCTATGAACGGGACGTGATATGGATGTTTCGACGTCATATTAGTAATACGCGGAGGAAATTAGTGAATGCAGAGACGATCGGAATTCAGAAATTCCAATTCTTTTCGGTATAATATTTGTCCGGACAGTGGATTAAATATTATTATAATCCAAGAATTGAGATATTAACTTTGAGGATTTGATATTTTGGGATGTTATTATATTTGATTTAAGAATAAAGGTAGGAAACCACTGAGGAGTGGTTATGGCTACAATGTAATAATTGATATTTGGAAAGAATGAATGGAATTCGACTTTATTATTTCTATGTCTTGAAGAATGCTAAAGGGTAACAACATAGGTAAGAATAATCTATCTTCTAAGGGAATAAGATATGGCAATTTCAAGCAGGAGAATATTCTCATGTCATCCAGATCGGTAACGATTAATCCAGTAGTTCCGTAAAAAGGATAAGGAACGATCGAAAAAGAATACGGACAATTGTACCACCCTAAGAGAACAAGTAAAGAATACAGAATGAATAGTGTTTTGGTGGGAGTATATAATAATATGAGACGACACTATATAGAAGCATTCGGAACGGATTTCCGAGTTCGTATTAGTGATCCAGGGGGAAAATAAGTGTATGTAAAAGCTGTCGGATTCTGAAAAACCGCACTTTTATTTTCTCCGAGAGTTCCCTGGACACTGATAGCCTTAAGTATTTAACGAATGGATTTAAGGAATATAAATTGGAAAGTTAGAATGAAAGATGGAAAATGAAAGTATAAATATTAAGACGGTTTCCGGTAAAACCCTAATTAGAAATCTTCGAGGTATTCCTCCGAACGATCAATGAATTGAGCAATAACCGGACAAAGAAACAAGCAGGGGATCAAGATGCATTCATGTGTTAGTGGATAACCTCAAGTAACTAAGTAGTTACAAGAGTAACTAGCAAGATTAGAAAGACAACCAAGTACTTAGCTTGATCATGTCATCAAACACCACTAAATACCAACACTTGGCAAGGATGATGCATGCAATGACATGGGCACTTTATTAAAGCCACTTTATGCTAGATATTTTCCTAATAATGCAAGTAATATTGGATGAGAGCAAAGTAACCAAGCAAAACTCTTTCCCCCTTGCAAGAAAGCTTCATTCGGCTTTCATCTTAATTCCAAGAACAAAATCATCCTTCCCACCATTGTTTGATCTCCAAAAATTTATCATAGATCCTATATTTCATAAAAATGACACCCTAGAAATCTTAGCCCCAAACACCACTTTTTCCATTTTCAAAAAAATCAAGAAAGTGGAGGATGAATAGTAACCTCAAGAACAAAATTCTTGAATCTTGATTTTGGTTGATGATCCAAGCTTCATGGAGGCTATACAAGGACTATACAAGGCTTACTAAGTGCATACACACCTCAAGGAAGGTATAACACTCTTGAAACCCTAGGCCTTACTTTATGTTTAATGATGTTCTTGATGAGAATTTAGATTTGTATGATTATGGTAATTAGTAAAGCATGCTTATGTAGTGATATGTTGATATAAGAGGATAAAATAGTTTAGATGAATGGAAAGGCATTGCTTGGCCTTAGTTCATGGTTAAATAACATGTATATGTTGTTTGGGTTGGATACTATGTTTATGGGAAGATTCGAAATTGGTAGATATTCGATTTACAGCCGTTATAATGCCCGATTTTACAATACCATGTTTTGTATGCCATTTTCCATGTCGAACCCCTACTGTCCAGAGACCTTATCTGCCATGATAGGATAGTTAATGTTCTAAGCTTCGTTTTGATATAAAGATCACGTGAAACGGACTTACGGTTTAGGATTTATGACCAAATTACTAAAAGTAGTTCGAATCCGTAAACGAAAGTTCGTAACTGTAATTGAACCCTTGTAAACTATGTAACGTCATGGCGAATCTTGGTAAATAAATACTAGAGGTAAAAAGGAAGGTGTGAAAGAAAACCGTATGTCAAAAGGATCATTTTTCGATTTATTAAAAATGTTCGAGTCGAGGTTAAACGCGAACGAACCCCTAAAAGACGACTCTTTTATAACTTCGGTAAAACACTTAGAAAACGGGCGATAAAACTCGGAGTATAGTATTGGTTCGTAACGATCGACCTTAGAACTCATATGACTTAAGTATGTCCCAAGTATAAGTACAATGACATGTCGTATTAACGAACGAATGTCGGGTCGGATCAGTGATAAAAGTAATCCACTAAAAGGGATATAACAAGATAACTCGAGAACGTGTTTCGAATTAAGTATAACTTAACTTTTAATATGTTAAGTGATTAATCCCGAATGCCTTGGCTATTTATAGATCACCAAGCTTAACCGGAACCCGCTACCACTACCCCTTACCGTACTCGACTACCAGGCAAGTTTCAATTCCCTTCTTTTAGGCTGTTGTTGTGATTGAATAAATATATATATATATATATATATATATATATATATATATATATATATATATATATATATATATATATATATATATGATTGCTGATATACATATGCCATTGCATGCATGCCTACTTTCAAGTTGAATTGATATACTTGTTCCCTGAATGTTATTGTTGGCTTATAAGCTAGATAGTTATATATCAGTTATAAGCCGGTTATTATAAGACCCTCATAGAAGGGCAAATACATCTTATTAATCAAATATAGACCGGGAGTCAATATTCCTTGATATATCGAGATTACCTCGGAGGAAAATATTTAAGTAAATATTTTCTATTATTCAGGCGACGAATATTATTTGAATATTCGTTCGAGATTATTTATTTTAATGATCCTTACTTCAAATAATTATTTGAACGTAATCATTCGACGAATAATATTTGTCAATATTCATTCAGAGTCGAATTGATTATCGACTATTATTTCGAATACTCTTCTAAAGATGAGACTACTAAATGAATATTATTTAGATATTCATTTAGAATATTATTTTATTAAATAAATATTACTTTTGAAAATTCATTTAAGATATTAAGTACTTGATGAATATTATCTTCAATATTCATCTGAAGCTTGATTTATTTATCGAATATTCCTTTAAAGCTTGGGTTACTAAATGAATATTACTTGATATTCATTTAGAATATTATTCATTAAATGAATATTACTTTATCAATACTCATTTAAATTCCTAATTAATTATGAATATTATTTTGAATATTCATCCAGGGTTCTATTTAATCATCGAATATTATTTTAAATATTTTAAATATTCCTTTCAGGAATTATTAGGTAATGAATATTATTTTGAATATTCATTTGAATATTTAATTATGCAATAAATATTCTCTCGATATTTCTTCAAGAATTATTTGGGAAATACTCTGATTAAATATATTCTTTCATATTCCTAAATAATCTGTAAAATATTTTAACTCAATAAATATTCTCTGAATATTTATTCCATACTTAGAATAATCTCGATAAGGTTTATCTTCTTCGATTATTGCAGAAAATATCTCGGAGTCATATTATTATTAATCTTATATCAAGAAAGGTTCTCAGACATCATTCTTCTTTGAGTCTATCTCCTTAATAATAAGGGAACCTTACTTGGAAAATGTTATTTATCTTGTCGACTTCCCGGTCATAAAGTATTCCCTTCACCCGCAACTCGGGTGCTGTTGACTTATTAAGTCGTTGCTTACCTTCTCATCTTTCGAGGGGTAAGATTTCTGGAACAAGTTGATATCCGTTACCAAGTAATAGCTTGGGAGTTATTGGTAAATTTTCCTTTCCAACTAGATACGACTACCTTGTGGAGTCTTATCAACAAGTATTATACTTGGGGAAAGGGGGACGAACGTTACATTCAGAATCATGAATTCTTTTTGAACTAGGAGTCGTGTAAGAGGCCGAGTAGCGCCGGTCCATCCCCTTTGGCCCAACCGTTGGCCGGGGAGAGCTAGTAAGGCGGTATACAAGTAAAGCCGTCAGTTCTTCCTTCTACCGGTAGTAAATCTAAATTGAGCTGTACGATCTCGACTGATCATCAAGATTGGAACAGCGGGCGCGGTGAATACTCCATCATTGGTTCATCATCCAAATTTATTTATTTCCTGCAACATGATTACTGTTGGCAGAGTTGGAAAAGGGTCATAACTGGAATTGCAACCTTTTCTTGCAAGTTCCTCTTCTTAATAACAATAAGAATATCTCGCTTACTTTGATGTAGCAGATATTTCTACAAACAAATACTTTAAGTTACCTTGTAACTTCATCGTTCTTAATATACTGGCATCATTTCCGTAAATGCATGGCATATGGTTTGAAAGATACTTTTGAACTGTTATACATTATCGTTCAGTTATATATTATTGTTGGTGGGCTATTGCTCACCCTTGCTTTATTATTATATCACAACAACAGCTAGACCAGATGACTCGCACAAGGCGCACTCGATGCGGGCGAGGACGATGAGACTACCAGAGCTGAAGAAGAAGCTATTGGTAGGGTATATTTATTCTTTCAGTACCAAGAATATGGTCTAGTATGACTTATGTAAATGGATGGCAAAGAGTATGTATTTATATTGAAATTCTTTTGGATTGTAAGAACTCATAATGTGATTAATAAAAATTTGATTGTTACTCTGATTTCATCTCTGGGACTATAACGGGTGTGTTTTATATTGTTGTGTTGGGTTATAGAGACGTAATTTATTTTATGTTAAGGAAAGTTCAATTGTTGTGGACAGAATTGGAAACCGTAACCACCGGATCCCGGACCCCGGATCTGGGGGTGTTACACGTAGCTTTTACATTTGTAATAGTATCCTCTTTATTGTTTAATCATTAGCAATCATTGTTGGTAATTTGTTTTAATTTTCTTTTTACTTGTTTTTGTTTGTCCCGCACTAGTACTTCTTGTTTCACTCCAATGCTAATTTTAGGAATGAATTTGATCTTTTTGTTTATTAAATTTTTTTGTATGCATGCTTCCCTGAATCTTTATGCGTAATAAATGTGTAATGCTTGTTTATATAACTTTATATTAGTTTATATCAATTATTTAGTTTACTCGTACTTAATTATTAATTCATGTTTTTAGCATTTTTATTTTACTTTGTTTATTTGTCAAATATGCGTAGCTAATTTTCTTATCCTAGGATGAAGATGAAGTTAAATTAATTGCTCTTAATTTCTTTTCATTCCTATTAATTAATTCTCATGATTTTTCTTGGTGCTTATTTGTTCAATTAACAAAGTGATTTTGATATATTATTGTTACCGGATTTATTTTTCATAGCCTATGCTTGCTCTTTGAAGTTTTGATAGGTTATTGTTAGATAACAAGTTTCATAGTATATGCTTGTCTCGTTAATTGATATATCTTATTTGTGAAGAAAAGAGGATTGATTTTAGGACGAGTTGATATTAATTGTGATTGATTGACGGATTCGGATTCCTAGGTTTTCCGTATATTTGATAATCTTTGCTAATTAGGTTAATTAATTCTCATCTCAAAAGTTAATTGTCTAGTTCGCCTAAATTAAGAGTTAAGGAGTCGCAAAAATTACATAGTCTCTGTGGATCGAATCACAAATATTAAAACGATGATCGTGCGCTTGTGATTTTAATTGTCATATTTTTAACACATAAAGTTTTGGCGCCGCTGCCGGGGACTCTAATTATTTTTCGCGCCTTAATTTTTAATTTTTCGGATTAGTTTTACTTGTCTCATTTTTATCTCTTTTTTTTTGGAAAGTTGAAATTTTGGGAATTATCTCACGGAGCGTGGAAGAAAATTGGAATTTTTGGAAGCGTGCTTCGGTAACCCGTATTTCACTCTTTTCGCCTTTTTATTTTTGGAAAAACAAAAAAAATTGAAAAAAAAAGGAAAATTGAAAAAAAAAATAGTTAGAAATTACATACTTGTTGCATCATGCATTTAATCACTTAGGATCACATCATCTAGATTTTTTCTTGTTGTTAATTTTTCGTACCTATTAAATTGTAGGAATGGTTCGATAAAACTCACTTTTGGTAACATGCCCATCAACCTTAACATCTTTAATGTCGGAAAAGAACCCAACGAGCTTTGTGAACAAACTGTAGGGGTTAATCAAATTCATGACATTGTTAATTGGTCAAATCTTGAGGATAGTGCAATTGAGTCTTTTCTTGAGGAAGATGTTTTGTTAGAGTATGAGAGCAATAAAGAACTTCATGAGCGTTATAGAAATTTTTCTTGTGATGAGATGTTGGATGGATTGAATGCCATTTGTTCTAAGCATGTGAAACTCAACTTGAGGATATTTCTTTTGATCCTAAGTCCATTTTTAAGACTTCTGTTGGTGAGCCACCCACATTCGTTCCTAATCCATCTATTTCCACTCTTGATCAGACTTTGGTAGTTGATAATGACACTCATCATGTTCTTTCTAGTGACTTAATTTATAACCAAGAATTTCAAGTGATCAATCTGCTTAAATAACATGATGAAATGTCTAATTGGTTATTGAATGATGTTAGTGGTATGACTTTTATTCTGGTGCATGATCAAGTTTCTCTAGTGGTTAATGATATTTTTGTGGATGAGTTTCACATGTATGTTGATTGTTTTACAAATGTTGTTTTCCCTCGATCTGGTATTGGTTAGTATATCTGTTTCATAATGTATCTCCCATATAGCCAAGTTTAGGTATGGGGGAGTGTCAGTATGTGTGTGTTAACTGTTTTTAAAAATTTTATGTATAATGCCTTTAGATAATTTGAACATAGTCAAGTAAGGTTTTCCTCATGAAACTTGTGTCGAACAAATTTTCGCTTAAAAGTCCAAGACGACACATTTGCACAAGACTTTTGATGGAAAAATTGTATAGGAATGTTATTCGATACCTGAGAGAGAACCCACATGTTAGAACAATGTCGAATCAAACCTTTGCGAGATTTGTCCCTATAGTGTCTTAAAAAAAGAAAAAAAGAAAAAGAAAAGAGAAAAAAAAAGTCAATAAATTTTTGTAATTGTAGAGTGCTAGTGTAATTTTGTAATAATAAATTCTTAGTAGGGAAATCAGCTAGGTTGGGCTCATTGATAACCCGAGTAAGTAAGTCTGAGGGGACTTTGTGCCTAGCAACCTAAGGTCCTTTGTGATCTGGGATTGTTGACCTAAAACTCGATAAATGGGTATCGATGCAAAAGTCTTTTGGGACCTCAACCATTGCACAGTCGATCTAACTACTAAGAACGTGAAATTTGGCTAGATACTTGTTTTGATAGAGATTGATTCAGTTCAATATTGGTTGAAAAAAAGAAAATATTAGTATGCACTTATCCATCAAAGGCCTTAAATTCACTACACACCTTGGGATTTTTTGTAAACATTTAGAGTCGATAGAAATGGATTGTGGGAACCTATAACTTGGCTATTATTAGAATAAACTTTAAGGTATATATTTTCCTACAAAATTGTTTTGTTGACACCAATGAAAGCTAGATTGAAAGAGGAAAGTTGGATACTTGCAGATTTATCTCAAAGATTTTATGGGTATATCTTCTGTAAAGAGACAACACTCCTCTTCTAAAGATCGTCCATGAGTTTAACGGGTTGGTAAACCTAAAATTACCCGTGATTCCTACGACAGTGAGTATAGTTTTTTTTATTCTGCATTTTTCTTTTTGTTTTATTCGAGGACGAGCAAAAGATAGGTGTTAGGAATATGTTGTACTTGATGATAACTTCACAATCAATCAAATTGTTTAAGGTTTTGTAGCTGTCAACGGATGAGGATTTATAACTCTATCCGTTGACAGGTAGCTCATCAACGGATGAGGTTTTGTAGCACACTGCAGTATCTCTATGTTATCAGTTGATAGTGTTTTTATCCACAGTCATGTTGACTATCAACGGATAGGCAGAATAGGGTAGCCAATTGTAAATAAGCTATGCTATGTAATTCTGTCTAAGTGAAAGTGTATCAACGGATGAAGACTAAACTCTATCAACGGATACAACTCAAATCCACTCTATCAACGGATACAGCTCAAGTCCCAATATCAACGGATACTGCTCTATACATCATCAACGGATGTCAGTATACATCATCAACGGATAATCATTGACACTATTTTCTATGTTTAGCTGGAGATTAGCAGTTGATAAGGACATGTTTGACTGACAGATCACATGAGTTTATAGTAGATACAAAAAGCAGTATGGCAGCCATACTTTGGAAACACAGAAGAAAGAAGCATTCCATTTACACTATGAATACAAGAAAGGTGCAGGAGACATGTCTGAACACAAGGACAACCTTTCGGCTACATGTGTATTTGGAGTGTAGTAGCAAGTCAACTAGAATTAGATTAGTATTATCTTATTCCAGTAGTACTTGTAAAACTTGGGATATATAACCACGTGTAGCAACTCTTTGTAGGTTAAGAAAACAGACATATTTGCTTAGGGTTTCTTGAATATCCTTAGAAGCAAAGAGTTGTAAAACGGCAGCTGTGTACATTTTGTATCACAGAGTTTTCTTCAAATAAAAGCTTCAGGTGGTGCATATTAACCACCTGATTTTATATGTGTTTGTGTTTAAATCTTACATTGCAATTATCTCTTCATAAGTTTCTGAAGTTCTTATCAGAAATTTATAAATATCAAGAATTGTATTCAACCCCCCCTTCTACAATTATACAAGTGTGTAATCTGGGAATAACAATTGGTATCAAAGCAAGCTTCTAACATATTTGAAGTTTAAAGATCAACACACTTCCAACATGTCTAAGAAGGATTATGGAGTGAAGATTCCAGTTCTTGATAGAGAAAATTACTTTCACTGGAAAGTAAAAATGCGTCTACATCTCTCGTCTATTGATGAGGGTTTTGTGGATTGCATTGACAAGGGTCCTCACGTTCCAATGAAGACAGCAACAAGAGTTGGCCTGGCTGATGATGTGCCTGACACTTTCATTCCCAAACCTGTTTCTGAGTGGAGTCTTGAAGATATTGCAGAAGTCCACAAAGACAAAAAGGCCATGAATATTCTGTTCAATGGTCTAGAAACAGACATGGTTGACAATGTTATTAACTGCACTACCGCCAAGGAAGTATGGGACATTGTTCAAACCCTGTGTGAAGGAACAGAACAGGTAAGGGAAAACAAGATGCAACTACTAATCCAACAGTATGAACATTTTCACTTTAAGAGTGGAGAAACATTGAATGATACATTTAGTAGATTTCAAAAGCTACTAAATGGTTTGAAACTGTATGGAAGAGTCTATCAAGTTAAAGACCCTAATCTCAAATTTCTGAGATCACTGCCCAAGGAATGGAAGCCAATGACTGTTTCTCTAAGAAACACTCAAGAGTACAAGACATTTACTCTTGAAAGGCTCTATGGAACTTTAAAGACCTATGAGCTGGAAATGGAGCAGGATGAAGAGATTGAGAAGTCTCAAAAGAAAAGTGGGTCAGTTGCACTCGTTGCCAATTTGGAGCAAAAGGAGGAAAGGACAGAAACTGCTAGTTCTACACCAAACAGGGAGGTTTGTAAAGGTAGAGCAGAATCAAGTAGGAGCAAGGAAAAGGTGTCTGAGGAATTGAATGCCCTTCAGCAGGATGAATTGGATGAGATAGATGAGTACTTAGCTTTTCTATCTAGGAGATTCTCTAAGCTGAAATTCAAGAGAAACTCTGGGATGGCCAAGCCATTTAACAAGGATTTTTCCACAAACAACTATGTGGATAAATCCAAAATTAAATGCTACAATTGTGGGATTGCTGGTCATATGATAAGTGAATGCAGGAAACCTAGATCTGAGAACAAGGGAAAGCCAACTGAGGTTGTTGACTATAAGAAGAAATATTTTGATCTTCTCAGGCAGAAAGGAAAGGCATTCTTGACCCAAGAGTATGACTGGGCTGTTGATGACAATCATTCTGATGATGATGCTGAGTTAGTCAACCTTGCTTTAATGGCTGATTCTGGAGAGCAGGAAGCAAGTTCAGCTAGCAATCAGGTATTTTCTACTAATCTCTCTGAGCTCACTAAAGAGGAATGCAATAGTGTTATAGATGAAATGTCTACTGAACTATATCACTTAAGTGTTACTCTTAAATCACTTACTAAAGAGAACAATAGAATTAAAGAGTCTAATCTGTTTTTAAGTGATAGAAATGCTGCTCTAGAATCTCAATTTCTAGAATTTGAGAAAATGAGAGTTGATTGCAATAATGCTAAAAGTGAACTTGAAGCTATGTTAAAAAGAGAACTGATTTTAAAAGACCAGCTTGAAAAAGAACAAGGGATAATTGCTAAATTTCAAAGTTGTAGGAATATTTCTTAAAACATAATAGAAGTTCAGGGAATAGAATCATTTGTGAAGGATACCTGGACTCAAAGGAAAAAGGAGCTAGAACCTGGCCTTGAGGATCTAGAGACTATTTGTGAATCAACGGATAGT
This sequence comes from Saposhnikovia divaricata, assembly GCA_036435485.1. Classification (NCBI taxonomy): domain Eukaryota; kingdom Viridiplantae; phylum Streptophyta; class Magnoliopsida; order Apiales; family Apiaceae; genus Saposhnikovia; species Saposhnikovia divaricata. The sequence continues at coordinate 24,787,888 of JAZHRN010000131.1, forward strand.
GATCATCCGTTGACAGATGAACCGTCAACGGATGAGAGGTATCCGTCGACTAACAAAAAGTCTGTTAGTAAGAAGGAACTTATGAAACTGGATATCAAGTATGGTCCAGTAAACAAGAATTTTGTTAGTGGTGAGTGCAGCAAAACCAAATCCAGTGGGAAGGCTAAGACAGGTGATTTACACAACAAAAAGGCTGTTGGTAAATCAGACAATGAAAAGGTAGAAATTGAGGGCAAAAAGAAAAAGAACAGAAATGGTAAGATAGGCATCAACAAGAAAAACAATTACTCTCCTGACAAGTTTGCTCCTAGGAAAACTTGTAGTAATTGTAATAGTGTCAATCATTTATCTTCTAATTGCAAGATTGTCAACAAGGCTCCTGTTCATGTACCTCAACCAATGCCATGTATGCCTGCAATGCCTGTTATGCCTGGTTTGTATCAAAATGCTAGTTTTTCAAATCCATATGTGAACATGCCATATGTGTCTAATCCATACTTTCAATCTATGAATGTGCCACAAATGTCATGGAACATACCTAACATGAATAATATGTATGCCAATTTTCCACACATGCATGCATCCAATATTCATGCAAATGAGCATTTGTCAAACCCCATTACTCAAGCATCTACACCTAAGATGAAGAATGCTAAGAGTGCAAAGTCAAAGGCTAACAAGAAAGGACCCAAGGAAGCTTGGGTACCAAAATCAACTTGATTTGTTTTTGAAATGTGTGCAGGGAAACAGAAGGAATCTATGGTACCTAGACAGTGGATGTTCTAGGCACATGACAGGAGATTCAACCCTGCTCACAGAGTTCAAGGAAGGAGCTGGCCCTAGAATTACCTTTGGAGATGACAGCAAAGGATATACTAAGGGATATGGCCTGATTTCAAAAGACAATGTCGTCATTGAAGAAGTGGCTTTAGTTGAAGGTTTAAAGCACAATTTGCTGAGTATCAGTCAGATTTGTGACAAAGACTATGAAGTAAAGTTCACAAAAGAAGCCTGTGTTGTTTCTGCCAAGGAAGACAACAATGTGGTATTGACAGGCTTTAGAAAAGGAAATGTTTACATAGCTGACTTCAATTCAGCATGCTCAGAATCCATTACTTGTCTCTTCAGCAAAGCAAGTAAGGATGAGAGTTGGCTATGGCATAAGAAGCTGTCACATTTGAATTTTAAAGTTATGAATGATTTGGTAAGAAAGGATCTTGCTAGAGGAATCCCTCATTTGGAGTTTGTCAAAGATGGGCTATGTGATGCCTGCCAATTAGGGAAACAAAAGAAATCATCTTTCAAAAGCAAGACAGAGTCATCCATTGTTAAGCCTCTTCAATTGCTGCATATGGATTTATTTGGTCCAGTAAATGTCATGTCTATTTCAAAGAAGAAATACTGTCTGGTGATTGTAGATGATTTTTCTAAGTTCACATGGACTTTCTTCCTGCACTCCAAGGATTGTGCAAGTGAAATCATTATCAATCACCTCAGAATGCTAAACAATGGTTCTGAAGACAGAGTACAAAGGATCAGGAGTGACAATGGTACTGAATTCAAGAATTCCACAATGAAGATTTTCTGTGAAGAGAATGGAATTGTCCATGAGTTTTCTGCTGCCAGAACACCTCAACAAAATGGGGTTGTTGAAAGGAAAAACAGAACTCTCATTGAAGCAGCTAGAACAATGTTAAGTGAATCAAGATTACCAACATATTTCTGGGCTGAAGCTGTCAACACTGCATGCTTTACTCAGAATATTTCCTTGGTCAATCAAGCTAGAGGAATGACTCCTTATCAATTATTAACCAACAAGAAACCAACTTTAGCTTTTCTACATGTCCTTGGATGTAAGTGTTTTGTGCTAAGGAATCATGGAGATAATTTAGGCAAATTTGAAGCAAAGGCAGATGAAGCTATTTTCGTTGGATATGCAGCAGGAAAAGCCTACAAGGTCTACAATCTAAGAACCAACATTGTTATGGAATCTGTACATGTTGTGTTTGATGATCAAAAGATTCTAGGCCTAAATGATGAAGGTTACCATGAAAAGTTGGAATTTGAGAAAGAAGGTGAAGGAAGAATGTACTATGATGATGATGAGGAGAATAAAGATCATGACCACAGAGATCCACCTAGAGCTGTTATACCAACTAGAAGTGATGCTTACACTGAAAATGAAGCATCCGTTGATAGTCATTCTGGAACATCCGTTGACAGTCATTCTGCAACATCCGTTGACACTATTAGAGATGCATCCGTTGACAGAAATTCTCAAGCATCCGTCGACAGGCAAAATGATGCATCCATTGACAGTCAACTTCATAACTCAGCAAGGACAACAAACTCAGGGGGAGTTTCTCAAGGTCAAAATTCAATGCTAAATCAACATGATCATGGAAATGAAGCAACCTCATCAAGATCAAATCTTCCACCTGCAAGAAAATGGACTAGAAATCATCCATTTGAGTTAATCATTGGTGAATCAAATTCAAGAGTCCAAACTAGAAGGGCCACTCAAGCAGAATGTCTATACAGTAGCTTCCTGTCTCAAGAGGAACCTAAGAAAGTGGAAGATGCCCTTCTAGATCCAGATTGGGTGTTAGCAATGCAAGAAGAGCTAAACCAATTTGAAAGAAATAAAGTATGGAATCTTGTGCCCAAACCTGATGATAGAAGTGTCATAGGTACTAAATGGGTTCTCAAGAATAAGACAGATGAAAATGGCATAATTGTGAGGAATAAAGCTAGATTAGTGGCAAAGGGCTATTCTCAAGAAGAAGGAATAGATTTTGATGAAACTTTTGCTCCAGTAGCAAGACTTGAGGCAATAAGAATCTTTCTAGCCTATGCAGCACATGCCAATTTCAAAGTCTATCAGATGGATGTCAAAAGTGCCTTTCTAAGTGGGGAACTGGAAGAAGAGGTCTATGTCCATCAACCTCCTGGTTTTGAGGATCCAGAATTTCCAGAATATGTATATCTTCTCATGAAAGCACTTTATGGTTTGAAGCAAGCACCAAGAGCCTGGTATGACACTTTATCTCAATTTCTTTTGGAGAACCACTTCACTAGAGGTACAGTAGATAAAACCTTATTTCATAGGGATATTAATGGCTCTTCAATACTTGTTCAAATCTATGTAGATGATATTATTTTTGGGTCTACAGATGAGAAGCTTTGCAAAAAGTTTGCCAAACTTATGCAAAGTAGGTATGAAATGAGTATGATGGGTGAATTAATTTACTTTCTTGGCCTACAAGTAAAGCAAGTTAATGAGGGCATTTTCATAAGTCAAACAAAATATATTTATGATCTCTTAAAGAAATTTGACTTAATGGATTGTACATCTGCTAAAACACCTATGGCCACTGCAACTAAGCTTGAGTTGAATACTAAGGAAAAGTCTGTGGACATCTCAAGTTATAGAGGCATGGTAGGTTCACTTTTATACCTAACAGCTAGTAGACCTGATATAATGTTTTCTACTTGTCTTTGTGCTAGATTTCAAGCTGATCCTAGAGAGTCTCACTTATTAGCTATTAAAAGAATTTTCAGGTATCTCAAGGGAACACCAAACCTTGGCATTTGGTACCCAAGAGAATCTGGTTTTGATCTAACTGGCTATTCAGATGCAGATTATGTAGGTTGCAGAGTTGATAGGAAAAGTACTACAGGTTCCTGTCAATTTCTAGGAAACAGGCTTGTGTCATGGTTCAGTAAGAAACAAAACTCAGTCTCCACTTCTACAGCTGAAGCTGAGTACATTGCGGCTGGAAGCTGTTGTGCACAGATTCTATGGATGAGAAACCAACTCATTGACTATGGTCTAAAAGTTGAGAAGATTCCAATTTTCTGTGACAACACAAGTGCTATTGCCATCACAGGGAATCCAGTGCAACATTCGAGAACCAAGCACATTGACATCAAATACCACTTCATTAGAGAACATGTGATGAATGGTACAGTAGAAATGCACTTTGTGCCAAGTGAAATGTAGCTTGCAGATATCTTCACCAAGCCTCTTGATGAATCCACATTCACAAGATTGGTAGGTGAGCTAGGTATGCTTAACTTGTCATAATTTCTAGTGATATTTGATTTCAATGAATTGAAGCTGGAAATGTGTTTTGATTTACTTGAAAGTTAAAACTTTCAGAAAAATTTTCTGCAGAAATTTTGCCTAAGGCAAAATTAGCTTATCAACGGATATCCTTTTATCCGTTGATAGTATAAACACATTACTAGATTTTTGCATGTCAACGGGTAACAGGCTATCCACGTCATCAACGGATAAACTGTATCTCAACCGTTCATTCTATATCCGTTGATATACATTTTTTTTTAACCGTTGGTAACCGTGTATATCTAATCATGGCTGTACTTATTCTCTTTTTATTTATTATCTGACAGTTACTTTTGACCAATGGAGTAATTACTTTTAATTATTTCATTTTTAATTCTTGAAAAATATAAAAGGCGGACTTGTACTCTCACATCTCACTTTTATTCATTTTCAAGCATATCAAAAGTTAACTGCATCTTCTTCCCTAAAACTCTCTGTAACCAAAGTTCAATCACTTCAATGGCGCCTATTGTTAAGATGATGTCCTCCACTGGGTTTACCTATGAGAAGAACAATTTCGCGGCCTTTGTTGACACAGTGAATGCTCCAGAAGCTTACCACACTTTGATGAGTTTCGTGAAGAAATGCAAACTGTCATATGCTATGACGGCTACCACTCCCTTAATCCACGAGGTAATTGAAGAAATGTGGACATCTGCTGAGTACAATGGCACAGACGGTACAATTGCTTTTTCTTTAAAGGGTAAAAACTATGTGGTTAATTCTGATGTAATAACTGCTTGTTTAAACTTGCCTGAGAATAACTGTCTGAAAGTACCTACTGATGCTGAAATTGTTGCCATGCTTAATTCTATTAATTATGCCCTTAGTACTGAAAACTTAGGGAAAATTGCTAGAAAAGGAATGGTTAAAGAATGGAGCTACTTCTGTGATGCCTTCATTAAAACTTTTTCAGGAAAAATTAGTAATTTTGATGTTGTTACCCAGTCCATGCTAACAATGATGTGTATGCTTTTAAATGATAAATTCTATAATTTTGGCACATTAGTTATGTATGAGATAGCTGCAAAGTTGGGTAAAAAGGAAACTAGGAGCAAGAATATCTACTTTGCTAGATTTTTAATGCTCTTAGCACTGCATGTGTCTGAGAATAAGCTATCCATTGCTAACCCGGATAGCAAGTTCCAATGTTTTGTTCAGGAGAAGAGAGTCTTAAGTGACCTGATTCGAATGAACCTCAATGCAGGAGTACAGTTGGTATATCTACCAATTGTTCAGGTAACTATCTCTAACTCTGAAACCCCTATCTCCAACCCCCAAATTTCTTTGCCTTCTAGTGTCACAATGGAGTCTGTAGTTGTGACCAAACAGGCTCCTACCAAAGTGACCAAATCCAGAGTTCCAAAACCACATTCTAAAAGGCAAACCTCAAGTGTCTCTCAAAAGACACCTGTTGTAAAATCTACCAAACCTCTTGAGGGGAGTGTGAAGGTGGTAGTGAGTGGTGAGGGACAGGGTGAACATCAAAGAAGCCCTAAGGATAAGGAAGGAGAGATGAGTGCAACCACGATTTCAGTCTCTCAAAAGACTGCTAATGTAACTACAGGCCAAATTCTAGTTACACTCTCCCAAAAGAGTGTGACTACTGAATCAAGTTCCCCACAAGGAACACTGCACAAGAGGGTTAGGGACACATATAGCCCAATCTCAAAAACCTATGGAACAAGAGTGAAATCTAAAACCACAGGGGAATCACAGGGTGCACACACTGTATAGGAAACTGTACCTTCTCAAACTCAGTTTGATGTGGCTTCAATAAATGTGGAGTCACAGCCCCTTGATCTTAATCTTCAAATCGACACACATTACAATCCACCATCACCAACTCCTTCTCTGGATGTGGATATGATATCTACATCAATTCCTGATTCTCCATCTTTAAGATTCTTGGAGAAGCCCCACTCTGTAATTGGTGGTCATCATCTTTTAGATGATTTGTTGGTCCATCAATCTTCCCTTCCAGAATTCTCAACACAGACTGTGGCCTCGAACTTAAAATCAATCTCCACAGATTCAGTGTTGGTTTTCTCTTCAACGGATATAATTATTCTTTCCTCAACGGATATCCTTCATCCGTTGACAAGTGTTTCTCCATCAACGGATGCGCCTCTATCTAGCCATCCGTTGACAGCTATAACTACTCCATCAACGGATATTCCTTATCCGTTGATAACTCACTCTACCACTGCTATATCTGACATTCCAGTGTCAAGTGTAGAGGAGTTCTCAGTAGTTGAAACACTTTTAGGTTTGAGGGAAGGGAGTGAGAGGCTGCCTTGTGAGCAGGCAAAAGGAGAGATAAATAATGAGAGGCTGGCCATTTCTTCCGGTCAGGCAAAAGGAGAGTTTGAGAGTTCCACCTTAGTAGGTGAAGGTGAGGGTGTGAGAGGTGTGAGCCAAGGGGAGCCCTTGATGCAAGAAAAGAGAGATGAGGGGAGAGAAGGGACTACAGGAGAGATAAGGATGGAAGAAGCAGCCATTGCTAGTGAGTCAATGGGGGTTGAGGATGCATCCAAGGAAATGGAATTTCAAAGAGAATATCAGTCCATGATTGACTCCATTTCTTTGGATGCTGAAACCTTTACTCACCCTGTTCCTGCCTATCAAATTCTGGCACAACAGGGCAATGTGGAAGCAGAGGAGGCAATGCACCTAGTGCACACCTCACAATCTCTACTTAGAGCTAAGGAATCTATAGCAGCTCTGCCAACCACTGCTGAGAGTGATGAATTTGACAATTCTGAAGATGAAGACAGCCAGAGCTCTGAAGATGAAGGTGGTAGCAGTATTCATGATTTTGCATTTGCTCAAAACTACACCTATCATCAACTTGATATGGAAATCATAAGGCAATATAAATCTGCCCTGGCTGAGCACCCAGAAGTAGATCCACAGAGAAAGGTTGTTCTTCAACAGGCAATTGACTCCCTAAAGTTACAAAAGATGCAAATGGTGATTCAGAGATCCAATTTAGAGGAGGTCAAACAAGAAATCAAGGATGTGAAGATCTCTGTGGATTCTAAGCTAGAGCAACTAGCTCCTACAGCCACTCAGAGGGTGTTGCAACAAAGGTTTCTCAAAGAAGAAAACCTGGCTAAATCTGTGCAACTTCTCAATTCAAGAGTGGAAAAGATGGAATCCCAGATGGAGCAATTTCTTCAACATCAGAAACTGCAAACCCAACTGCTAGAAAAGTTAGTTGCAGCCCCAACTTCTAGTCAAACCCTTGATGCTAACAAAAAGGGGGAGAAAGTGGAAGAGGCTGTGGCAACTACAAGTCAAATCTTAATTTCTGAAAGAAGGGAAGCAGCAAGTGAGGGGGAGCAGCAGCCTACCATAGTGGTCAATCCACAAGAATTCATTGTCACAGCTTCCCCCAGCAAATCCAAACCTCTATCTGAAGAGTTTGATCTTTCAAACTTGACAGAAGAAGAAAAGCTAGCCAAAATTGAAGCTCTCCAAAAGATGAAAGAAGAAAACTATGAAAGGATAATAAGGACAGAAAGATTGATCAATCAATCTATTGCATCAACTCTGTTCTCTAGCCAAACCTCAGCTCCAACAATATCTACAACAATTCTGAAGGTGCTCACTCCAGCAATTGTGGCTCCTACATTCTATGATGCTGAGCCTTCTCATGTTAAGGAATTTGAACCCTACATCAAATCAAGACCCTTCTCACCACCAAAAGCAAATGGGAAGAACAAGTTACAACTGGACTTTCCATTTCCCAAGGATGATGAAGAGAAGTTGATGGGTAAGGCAATCAAGGAATTCAAGGAGAAGACTAACAGTTGTGTAAGAGAATGGATGGCTGTAATCATAAGGAATGGAAAAGTTCTAAACATATCCAACAGCCATCCTAGATTTGTTGAAGCCAAGAGATAAGAGACTTCAAGGCTGCTAAGAGAATCTCAACCAAGCACTGAATATCAATATGAAAACTCAGATGAGAAGCAAGCAAGGCTGGCTCAAGAGTTATTGGATGAGGTAGAGGATGAATTGAGGGAACCTGAGGAAGTCCCCAAATTCAAAAAGAAAGGGAAATCAGTCCCCAAATCCAAGAGATTAAAATCACATGCAAGGAGGCCTGTCTCTCCAGAAACTGAAAACAAAGAGACAGTTGGTTCATCACAACCTATTGATGTAAAAGTATTCAACCCAGATGTAAATTTCCATGGTGAGCCTATAGTACCTAAAGAGGAACCAATGAATCTTGACTCCATTGAGGTTCCTTCATTCTTGCTGAAGCCTCAACAGAAGCCTACACAGAAGAAAAGGAAACCAAGGAAGCAACCTTCAAAGGAACCAATTCAAGTTGCTAGGGTACCTGCAATTGTCAGGCAGCCAATCTTGGAAAACAAGGATGATTTTATCTATCAGGCAGATATTGAAGAATACTCTGACATGAATCTTTATCTGGATGAATTGTCAGAAGTAAGAGGAATTGACAAATATAGACATTTGCCTGAAAGATTGGTCTTTGTATACAAGGGATGAACGGAAAGGACATGGCCACTACAAAGGGTTCTTGGAGAAAATTATCATACCTTAACCAAAGTGTTCTCTGCAATCAAGAGATACACAGGGTTCTCCAAGATAGCAAAAGGGGAGATACTGGACAAAATAGAACAAATAAGGAGGGATTGGAACTCACCATCAAGTTTACCAAGGAAAATGAAGATCCCATACAATGGACAGAAAATCCACCTCCAACCTTTCTGGATGATGGAGTTCAGGGATGAAGATGGTAACAGGAGATTCTTCAGGTTAGAAGACCAACTACCAAAGGCTAGTTCTCAATACCTGAGATGGCTACAACAGAAGCTAAATCCAAAGGTAGATGAAGAAGATGCCTTCTATAGGCAACTCCAAATACAGATTGAGTCCAACTCTGCCAAGGAAGGAAAATCAAGGGTGATGCCAACAAGAGGAAAGAAACAGTCCTAATCTGCTCAGTCTAGAGGAGCACTTCTCTGTAAATTTCTCAAACTTTCAGTTTTTAATTATTGTAGCTTAATACAATTTATGTATTGTTCTTTATATATCTTTAGGAATGTTTTGTTATCATCAAGGTCCTGAATTTATGCTTTATTGCCATCAAGTATAAATTGGGGGAGATTGTTAGGAATATGTTGTACTTGATGATAACTTCACAATCAATCAAATTGTTTAAGGTTTTGTAGCTGTCAACGGATGAGGATTTATAACTCTATCCGTTGACAGGTAGCTCATCAACGGATGAGGTTTTGTAGCACACTGCAGTATCTCTATGTTATCAGTTGATAGTGTTTTTATCCACAGTCATGTTGACTATCAACGGATAGGCAGAATAGGGTAGCCAATTGTAAATAAGCTATGCTATGTAATTCTGTCTAAGTGAAAGTGTATCAACGGATGAAGACTAAACTCTATCAACGGATACAACTCAAATCCACTCTATCAACGGATACAGCTCAAGTCCCAATATCAACGGATACTGCTCTATACATCATCAACGGATGTCAGTATACATCATCAACGGATAATCATTGACACTGTTTTCTATGTTTAGCTGGAGATTAGCAGTTGATAAGGACATGTTTGACTGACAGATCACATGAGTTTATAGTAGATACAAAAAGCAGTATGGCAGCCATACTTTGGAAACACAGAAGAAAGAAGCATTCCATTTACACTATGAATACAAGAAAGGTGCAGGAGACATGTCTGAACACAAGGACAACCTTTCGGCTACATGTGTATTTGGAGTGTAGTAGCAAGTCAACTAGAATTAGATTAGTATTATCTTATTCCAGTAGTACTTGTAAAACTTGGGATATGTAACCAAGTGTAGCAACTCTTTGTAGGTTAAGAAAACAGACATATTTGCTTAGGGTTTCTTGAATATCCTTAGAAGCAAAGAGTTGTAAAACGGCAGCTGTGTACATTTTGTATCACAGAGTTTTCTTCAAATAAAAGCTTCAGGTGGTGTATATTAACCACCTGATTTTATATGTGTTTGTGTTTAAATCTTACATTGCAATTATCTCTTCATAAGTTTCTGAAGTTCTTATCAGAAATTTATAAATATCAAGAATTGTATTCAACCCCCCCTTCTACAATTATACAAGTGTGTAATCTGGGAATAACAATAGGTATGGGGGCATTTGATAAGTGCATATTTTTACATATTTGTATTACCTATTTATTGCTTGAAATCGAATTTTAATTAATTATTTTGTTGCATTTCAGGAAATTCGAGGAAAATAAAGAAATGGAAAATTAAAAAAAATAAAGTGCAAAGAAGGACAAAAGAGGAAGAAAAATGACTAGAATAAAAGAAGAAGGAAAAAGAATTAGGAGCTTGGAGCAAATTGGAATATTTCAAACAAACCCCAAAACCTTTGACTTTATAATTTCAAAAGCTTCATGTGACACCATTTTTGGACTTGAAAAAAAACTGCAGCATCTTTGGACTATGACTTCATGTATGTAAACTAGTTAATCAGCAAAACCTATAAATAGCTGCAGACACATGAAAGGAGGGGGAGATCACTTTACCTTTTGCTACACTTTTGCTTTAGTTTCTTTTGTTTGTCGATTCTTGCTATTCTCTTCAATCACATCTTAGTTGTAATTCAGTTACCCTAAATTTTGTAGCCTTCATCTTGTAAACACTTTCATTTTATTTATGCAAATTTTCATTCCCTTTTTATTTTCTTGGGATTCTTATTCTTGGTTTGAGTTTGTTGGAAAACCCAAATTTTCCGGTTAAAAATATTTTTTGGTGAAGCTTGGTAATTTTCCGGCCAACTCCATAGATTCCGGTGAGCTCCAACATTAAAATAATTTTTGTTGGATCTTACTTGGAAATATTTTATTAAATTCATAATAATTTAGAGCTTCATAGTGATATTTTTATTTTATTTTTCTGATAATATGTTAATAATTATGAATTTTAGAAGTTAAGTTTTCTACTCTCTTTTTAATTATCTTGTTCATTCGGTGCCTGCATCATGCCCTTTTCACACCATTTCCTTTTTATCACCCGTAGCTTTTACATTTGTAATAATATCCTCGTTATTGTTTAATCATTAGCAATCATTGTTGGTAATTTGTTTTAATTTTCTTTTTACTTGTTTTTGTTTGTCTCGCACTAGTACTTCTTGTTTCACTGCAATGCTAATTTTAGGAATGAAATTGATCTTTTTGTTTATTAAATTTTTTTGTATGCATGCTTCCTTGAATCTTTATGCGTAATAAATGTGTAATGCTTGTTTATATAACTTTATATTAGTTTATATCAATTATTTAGTTTACTCGTACTTAATTATTAATTCATGTTTTTAGCATTTTTATTTTACTTTGTTTATTTGTCAAATATGCGTAGATAATTTTCTTATCCTAGGATGAAGATGAAGTTAAATTAATTGCTCTTAATTTCTTTTCGTTCCTATTAATTAATTCTCATGATTTTTCTTGGTGCTTAATTGTTCAATTAACATAGTGATTTTGATATATTATTGTTATCGGATTTATTTTTCATAGCCTATGCTTGCTCTTTGAAGTTTTGATAGGTTATTGTTAGATAACAAGTTTTATATTATATACTTGTCTTGTTAATTGATATATCTTATTTGTGAAGAAAAGAGGATTGATTTTAGGACGAGTTGATATTAATTGTGATTGATTGACGGATTCGGATTCCTAGATTCTTCGTATTATTTGATAATCTTTGCTAATTAGGTCAATTAATTCTCATCTTAAAAGTTAATTGTCTAGTTCGCCTAAATTAAGAGTTAAGGAGTCGCGAAAATTACATAGTCTCTGTGGATCGAATCACAAATATTAAAACGATGATCGTGCGCTTGCGATTTTAATTGTCATATTTTTAGCACATCACTTATCAACTTTCTTAGGACTAGTCTTCTTATCACAACTAGGAGTCTTAGAACTTGAGTTCTCAGACTTAGGTGACAGAGGTACCTTCCTAGCTTTAGGAGGACTTGAAAACTTTGACCTTGTGTAGTGTGTGTGAGAATTGTGACTGATACAACCATCAATGAATTGCTTTCTTAAATTGAAACAGCTAGTCATAACATTCATGTTGCATGGCATACAGTCAAATTTATCACAGAAAGGAGAGTCTCTATGTCTTAAAGGCACAGAACAATCATAGAAGGGTTTAGGCACACTACCTACAGGTTTCTTACAAGCATGAGTTAAATGATTCGTACTGAAACAGTTTTGACATGTTTTCCTAGGGACATTAGGCACATAAGCATAATTGGTATCCTTGTTAATCCCTAGTTTGCCATTTCTGTTTTGTTTCTTTTTAGCCATATTTTTCATAGATTCATTCTTTTTAGCTGGTTCAATCTTAACAGATTTTTGAGTTTTAGGTCCAACTCCAACAGGCTTCTTGATTGTCATTTTGACACTTTCATTCTTAGAGGATGCTGGTTGTTTACTTGATTATGCTTCATCCTCATCATTCAACATTTGCTTGATGAGCAGGGCCTCCTCATCAATTTCAAGTGTTGATTCCTTAGAAACAGGTGCTTTAGCATTTTTCAAAATATGAGGCACATTCTCATGAACAACCTTGTCATCTTCAGTGACAGCACAGCCTTTCCTCTTACTGAGAGTGTCATAATCAAAACCAATAGCAGCCTTTGCATTCTCTTTTATGTTTCTCATGATAGGACTGCAATAGGCTAGAGGAGTTCTTAAAAGTTCTAAGTTTGAATTCATTCTCAGCTAATTCATCCATAAGAGCCTTTTCAAGCTGACTAGCACATGAAACCTTATTCTCTAGATATTCTATGTCTTTCTTAAGGTTTTCTACTTGCATGGCAGCTAGCTCTAATTCCTCATTTCTTTTGTTTAATACTTCATTCTTAGCAGACAGTTTCACAATCTCTTCATTAGCAACAGTCATACTAGTATGAATATTAAACATTTCAACAGATAGTTGTTCAATCATATCCTTGTATTTAGAAACAGACATGTCTATGGTAGTGAGAGATGGTACCTGAGAGTCTGATGGAGATGTCTCTTCCTTGGAATTGGCCATCAAGGCATAGTTTCAGAATTCTTGCTCTTCTTCATCACTGTCAGTATCATCCCAACACTTCCCTTCCGCTATGTAGGCCTTTCCTGGTGTTTGCTTTCTGAGAAGGGCCTCATATTTAGCTTCAAGCTCTAGAAACTCTTTATCCTTCTTTTTAGGCTTCTTGAATTCACTGGCAAAAAGCCCTAGGTCATTGTATCTATAACATCTCACAGATGACATATCCACATAGCCAGTTTTGAGTTTATTCTTGTTCGGCTTCACAGGTGCTTTGCTTTTGTTCAATGAATGGTTTTGAGTTCTAGGTTTGAAGGGTTGCTTTTTTTTTTTTTTTTTTGCTAAATTTAGTATATTAGAAGAAAGGAAGAAGGGATTAACCCTTGCTCTTCGCCAAGCGAGGATAGATCTTGTTACAACCAACCAAACTACCTAAACTATGAATGAACAAGAAACAAACAACCTTAAATATTAAGCCACCTGTAGTACTCCAGTTTAGCGTTTTTCCGGAACCAAGTGGAGGTTCGAAGCCTTGTTTTGAGGTCTAGCATAATAAGCTTGATGAGGTATTTAGGACCATACCCTCCCCTATCATGAAGTCTTGAGTTTCTTTCCTTCCACAAGAAGTATGAGAAGATTTGAGCTGTTAGGAAAGCAACTGTACGAAGAATGGTGTCTGAGATAACTTCTAAAGAAGCCAACACCTCTAACCAAGTGCATCCCTGGAAATCAATGTGTAATAGCCCAGTCAATTTAGAGAGTACGTAGTTGCTGTAAGGGCATGTTACAAAGAGATGAGAATCGTTTTCCGTTCCTCCCACACAGAATAAACAATGCTGTTGAACATCCAATCCAAATGAAAAGAGTCTTTGCATAGTTGGAAGCCTTCCATGGCATAAGGTCCACTCATGATGGGCATAGCGAAGGACACGAAGTCGATGACAAATGCAGTCGCTCCAAGGCACCGTAGGACACTGAGATCGAATGGTTTCCCAGATGTCGGATGTTTTGATCTTATGAAGAGGCAGGTCGTTCCAGAGAAATGAATCGTTAGAGTCAAGGTTAAAACTCGGATAATCAAAGTGATTCAGTCAATGTAATCTGCTTGAAGGTTGAGGAAGAATTCATGCTCCCGTATTAATGAGAGAGTTTACAGAAGCTTCAGAGCATGAGTTCGATTGAGAAATGATGGAATCATGTTTGTTTATTGCTAAACAAGTGGAACTCCACCAAGGATCAAACCAAAGGGATATGCCCCTTCCATTCCCAATTTTGAAAGTAATAAGTTGGCTAGCCAGAGTGTGTGCCTTAAGGACATTGCGAAGAATCCAGGAGCAATCTGTTGGCATGGCCATATTCCAAAGATATCGATGTTTCAAGACCGTAGTATTTACCCAGAGTGGCCACAGACCCTTGTTTTTTTGAACTATTCTGCATAGATGGTTCAGGATCTGCGCCTGATTCCATTCCCTGGAGTGTTTAAGACCCAATCCTCCCTCCTTAATTGGTAAGCAAATTGTGTCCCAACTGATTTTACTCCCACCTTTAGAGTTGACATCGCCCTTCCAAAGGAAACGCGTAAAGATAGATTGTAATCTACTATGCACTGAAACTGGGAGGACGAAATGGTTTGTCCAAAACGACTGGACTGCAAAAAGAACTGATTTAATTAGTTGAACTCGACCAGCCATAGACAGGAGTAAAGAAGTCCAGCAAGTGATACGGGAAAGAATCCTGTCTATGAGACTTATGCAGTCCGTATGACGCAGACGAGATGAGATCAAAGGGACCCCCAAGAATCGAACTGGCAGGACACCACGAGCTATGCCAAAAGAAGAGTCAAACCATCTAATGAAATTAGCATTACAGTTGCCGAAGAAAACCGTGCTCTTTGACATGCTAGGAGTTAGCCCACTTACGGAAGAGAATTTAGCCACACAATTCATTAGATGGGAAACCGATTGATTGTCTCCCTTTGAAAACAGTAGCACATCATCAGCATAGAGAAGGTGAGTTAGCTTCAAGTCTTTACACTTCCAATGGTAGTTAAAATCAGGAGGGGCCTTGGCAAGCATTGAAGAGAAAATCGCCATTGCAATGGAGAAAAGATAGGGAGAGATGGGATCTCCCTGTCGCAGGCCCTTTTTTGCTTCAAAGTGACCACATAGGGAGCCATTAACCTTGACTGATAAAGTAGTGGTAGAGATACACTTGTGGATCCAACTATTAAATGTTTCCGGGAAACCTAGCTTCTTCAAAGCCCCTAGGATAAATTTCCAATTCACCAAATCGAAAGCCTTGTGTAGGTCAAGCTTCAAGGCACATTTAGGCACACCATTGTCTCTATGATAGCCTCGAAATAATTCTTGAGCCATGAGAATGTTGTCAGAAATATTTTGCCCCGGTATGAATGCGGATTGAGAGATGTCAATGATCCCGGGCATAACTAATTTCAGGCGGGATGCAAGAATCTTTGCAATGCATTTATAAGGAATGGAACACAGTGAGATTGGTCGGAAGTCTTGCATTTTAGACGGAGTGGAAAATTTCGGAATCAAAGCAATACTAGTAGCATTCACCATCTTTAGCATGGTTTCCGAGGCGAAGAAGCTCTTAACTACCGCACAGAAAATGTCTCCCACTATATCCCAACAAGCCAAAAAGAATTCCGCCATGAAACCATCCGGTCCCGGAGACTTATTTTTCTTCATACCTTTCAAGGTTGAAAGGACGATAGCATTTGTGACTGGTGCCTCTAGCAGCAGAGCTTGAGCAGGAGTAATGGACGCACAAGGAACCAGGTCAGCCGAGGTACCTAATGTGGAAGTGAAAAACTCTACCGCAACCTGAGAAACATTCTTGTGGCCAGAAACCATAACACCCTCTCTGTTCTCAATAGCGAGGAGTTTATTAACATTCCAGTTCGCCTTTGTCTTATTAAAAAAGAACTTTGTATTGCCATCGCCCTCAGTTAGCCATCTTACTCGTGATTTCTGCAATAGGAAGCGCTCCTCCTCAAGCAAGGCCGTCTCTAGTTCACTACATGCGTGTGATTCTAGATGAATGAGACTTTGATTAGCACTATCATTAAGTAATCTGTCTTGAACATCACTAAGCTTAGTGCGTGCCAAGGCAACATTATTATGAACGTTTCCGTGCTGCTTGTTTAAAACTGAAAGTGCTTGTTTAACCTCTTGCAGTTTTCGAGCTAGGATAGACATAGGATCCCCAAACCATTGACTCTCCCACGCCTTGGAGACAACTTCCATGAACCCATCGATTTCAGTCATGAAATTAAAAAACTGGAATGGCTTGTGAAATTTCTCAAGCTGCAAAGGGATGGAGCAAATGAGAGGATAGTGGTCCATGAGCCCCCTATTTTTAACCATGACCATAGATTCACTGAAGGCAGTGAACCATTCCTTGTTTCCCAGCATACGGTCCAGACGCTTTTCTTGAATATGATGTTTGAAAATTTTCTGGCCATGAAAGCATATGAGGTGTTTTCCATGCCATCTAGCTCCTCAAGGGTGTAAAAATCATCCTCTCCTTCTTCTTGTTCCTCAGCGATAGTCTCAGGCAGCTCCACTACTGGTTCTTCACCCACTATATATTCAATCCTCAGTTGGCTTGTAGAGGCTTCAAGGTCTTGTATAGATTTGTTTACAATCAAGGCACATGATGTGTTTATCATCTTGCCTTGGTTTACTTGAATAGCCGTTTTCTGCAACAGCTCAAGCTCATGAGTCTTTAACACACCATAGACTATAGAGCACATCATATGTGACTTTGTTCAAATCTCTTTCCCTTAGAGAAATGACCCTCTGCTCTAGGTGGTTTGGTGAGGAAAGTAGAAACTTCATGTTAAGCTCCTTGATGCTGTAGACTTTTCCATTCATCTGTAGCTTAGTAACCAACTTGTGAAATCTCTCAAACATATCAGTAATGCTTTCTTTGGGCTGTGCCATGAAAGCTTTATACTGTGTGACCAGTATCTGTTTCCTGTTTTCTTTGACCTCCTCTGTCCCTTCACAGTGAACCTCAATATGATCCCACATCTCTTTAGTAGTAGTACAAAAGGCAATGTTTGTAAACATTGACATATCCATTGAGTCTATGATCAACAGAATGAGATGACTATCAAGGGCAACCTTTTCCTTTTCTGTATCTGTCCATTTAGATGGATCTTTGGCCATGTATGATCTTGGGACGATTACTGTTCCAACAGTCTTCTCAGGAAACTCTTGTTGTGGAACAAAGGGACCATTCTTGAGAATCTCAGGATAGAGGGGGTTTGAGGTTTTGATGAACAACATCATCTTTATTTTCCAGAGGTGAAAATTATCTTTATCAAACTTAGGGACCTTCACCGTTCATGTTGTCTTTGGTGTATTCATGATCTTTTCTGTTTTGAACAACAGCCTGCTCTGATACCACTTGTTGAGTATGAAATACACACACAAGAAAACACAGAGGGGGTGAATGTATTTTCAAACTTTTCTCGGATTTAACACTTAAGAACGTTTGTTTGAAGGTGTGAATCTGTGTTCTTGTTTTTGTAGCTGAGTGTGTGTTTGTGTTTAACAAAGTATATTCGTGCGGAAGTAAAACTCAAGACACAAGCACTCACTTTAATCTAACATTGTATTAGATCAAGATTTTTGCTACAACCTATGAATACAGAAATTAGTATTCTCAGCTTCTCTTTTTCTCAGAAAGTTGTTCTTACAAATTCTTTTTCTCTGTATTGTGCTTCTCTCTCTCACACTTTGCTAGAGAAGTGAGGGTTGTACTCTTATAGAACATGCGTACACCCTACTTACTACAAAAGATAGAACAGACAAATCTACTTTATAACTTGTCTATCCATATTTTGGAATACATCCAGGCAATGTGTAATTTTACTTTTTTTAATCTGCCCAGATCCACTTCTTTAGCAACTTGTCTCCAGTAACAACTCTCAAAGCTTCTTTGTAGGCTGTCCATGAACACTTTACAGTACAGTGGTCCTGACAGTGTCTTGGCTTGTTGCAGGTTTCTGACTTGTACAATTTTCAGTATTCTGTCTTCAAGAATCCATTCGAGAAGTGATTGAGCGATTGATTCGAGAACTAGAATTGACTTAATAGATAACTCTCAGTTCTCGAATACTGTATAATTGAGATGTCGAACCACTTCTCAAAATAGTCTTTTCTTTAGGGATCCTTGAGTTGTCGAATAGAGCATTTGACTTATCGAATCCCTAAGATGTCGAATAGCTTCCTGAGTCCTTGAGATATCGAATGCCTGACTCCTCGAAACCTTGACTTCTCTAATAGACAAAAGTACTTCTTGAATTGGTACTTAGGCAAATCTTCATTCTTCAAATTCCAACTTTGTTTATTTTGACTGCCTTGTTCTTCAAGCTTGAGGCATGATCTCTGGATCTTCTTTCAAGCATTATTTCATGACTTAATTTACTGTTACACAGATAGAATTTTGATGCCTATTACAAGTACTAAATACAAGTAGAAACTCTACAACCAGAGGTTCCCCCAATTAAGGAGTCATGTAAGTAATGCACAACATTAAAAATAATTAGGCTTGTTATTAGATGTATACAGGCATGCCTCTGTGACTAACAATTTTTAATATTGATCCATTGAACTTCGTGACACCTCGCTATAAGTTAACTAATCTAACACCATTAACAAATTAATATCAAAAGAATAACGTTAGTTTAGAAACTACGTGTTATTAAATAGTTCAGTTTATACCCTCAATTCAGGATTTTTCGTTTATATTATAATGTTATAAATGATATCTTTTCCTTTTCATATTTTCTTATCTCTTTTGCGTTATTTCATGTAATAACTATAAATACAATAAAATTTGAAAAAAGAAAAATAGAGGGATCATCTAAAAACTATTACAAAAATACGAGATCTCGAGAAAGTAGCAAATTAAACATTACAAAAATGTGACGAATCAAAGAATGATTATTGTCACAACGAAATCAAGTAACATTAATCATAAAATCTAACAACAAAAACAACTATAAAAACCGTAAACTAAAACAATAGAAGAATCGTCTGAAAACTATTATAAAAATACGAGATCTCGAGAAATGAGCTACCAAAAGTTACTTAGGATTTAAGAAAGAAAGAATGTGATAAATTGAAGAATGTTCATCGTCACAACGGGATCAACTATCAATAAACATAAAATCCAACGACAAAAACAACTATAACAATGTAAATTAGAACATTCGAAAGATCATCTGAAAACTATTATAATAATAAGAGATTTTGAGAAAAGAACAGACCAAATATTACTTAAGAAAGAAAGAAAATAACAAATTGAATAGCGTTTATCGTTGCAATGAGATTAACTAAAATTAACCATAAAATAACAACAAAAACGATTATAACTAACCGTAAACTAGAACAATCCCGTGCAAGGTACGGGTATTGAAGCTAGTTAATAATAGTACCTTATCATATAAACTAAATTAAAATTCCAAATCTTCTCAATATTGAACTCTCATATAAACTAATTTAAAGTTTCAAAATCTTCTTAGGACTCTTCCAGATATAACCCAAGTAATGAATTATTTCTTCCGTCTTATATTATTTTTCCTGTTTTGACTTTTTACATTATTCATTATAAACGATTAAATACTAATTTACGTATAATTTATAAGACAAAATATAATCATGAGTGATATTATTTTATTTGTATCTACCTAAAATAGGAAAAGTAATAAGAGAAGGAGGGACTAGTAGGCAAAGTCCACTTTAGTATTAATCTTTGATTTCGTGCTTAGAATAAGTTGTATGATGTTGAGGGTCAACCAAATAGTAGCAGATAAATCGTCCCACATAATGAATAGGTGATAGATACTATAAAATAGTTGTTAGACTAGCGGTGACTTTTGTGATGGAACAAATGGTCAAACTTAAAGGACCAAATCCTCAACCAACAATCTAAATTCTAAAAACCAACTAAACCAACATCATCATCACTCCATGCTCATTCCTTTAATATCATAATAGTACATAGTATATATTTATTAATTTTTTAAAAAAGATAGACTATTCAAAATCATAACTTGCCACAGATAATGAATACACTTCAAAAGAAGTGATGAAATTCTTGATTCATGTATAATCAGTTAAATATGTGACCTCAATTAGAAGGGACAATTTATTTTTATAATTCGATGTTCAGATAAATTTTCGTATATCTTCATTAATTTAGAGAATTGCTAGTACATCCATACACAATTATAGGCACAACTGTAGTTTATTGTTAAAATGCTAAAATATCCTCACTGGAGCCTGGGACCATATTTTCTTTTACAATTTCCAACCAAAATATACCCAAACTTTAGTTCATAATTATTCTTAACGAAAGAAAAAAGTACTCAGCATCCTTCTTTGCATGTGGTCCTATTTAAAAAAACAACATTAATATTCCTAAAATGAAGTGGACATAAAAAAGTCTAAATAAATTGTCCATCGGTCCTTTTGACTCACACATTGCTTTGTGTTATCTATATTTTTTAATCAAAATTTTTTTCATCAAAATTATGTAATGTGATGTAAATATGGATCGGGTTCGGATTCAAATTCTTGACATTGTATTTGTATTAAATCACATGAACAAATATCCATAACCTATTTAAATTACAGTTTATGCATCATTCTCCAATCAAATTTAATGAACGATGATAAAAATGTTGTGAAAGTTTATACTAAATTTACAAAAACATCTTCAATGGTTACAAACCATTAGCTAATAATTAAGTTGGCATGCCATATATAAAAATTGTATATAACTAGTTTAAAATTCGTGCAATGTACGAATTTTTTTAATATTATATAATTTTATAATTTTTTGTTAATTTATATTGATAATTTTAAAATACAAATTTTATAGGTTAAATTTTTTTAAATGATATAATTTAATTATAATAATTATATATGGTTCCCGTGATATTTTTAGAAAAAGTGGGATTTTAGTTAGAAAATATACAAAAGATAATACATTTTATATGAAAAAAGTAATGGATAATTAATTATTATAAAAATTGTATATAACTAGTTTAGAACTCGTGCAATGCACGGATTTTTTTAATATTATGTAATTTTATAATTCTTGTTAATTTATATTGATAATTTTAAGATACGAATTTTATAGGTTAAAAATTTTTAAATGATATAATTTAATTATAATAATTATAGATGCTACCCGTGATATTTTTAGAAAAAGTGGAATTTCAGTTAGAAAATATACAAAAGATAATACATTTTATATGAAAAAATTAATCGATAAGCTAATAATAATTACAATATTTTATTAAATAGAACAAATAAAAAAATTGATTAATCATTATAGAAATATAAAAGATAACATGTTTTACATTGAAAAGGAAATTGATAACTTTTAATACCACTGAAGATGTTAGAAAAATCGATATAGAATTTATGAGTAATGTTACGTACCACGAATATTTTTCTAAATTTTTTTTCAAATAGACTTCTCTATCTTCTCTCTCTCTAAAACAAAGCTCTTCCTCCAACTTTTCTTCCTCCGGCGGTGGATTCTCCACCGGCCGGAGGCTCCTGTTTTGTTTTTTTTTCGTGTTTTGTTCTTCTTTTCTTTCAATAATCGTCCTCGGGTGAGGATTTCTACCCATTTATTGGGTCGTTAGTCCCATTTATTGGGTTTTATCTCTCTCCGTGTGAGAGTTTAAATTTGTTTTAGTATGTTTTAATGTCCGGGATCGCAGATCTGCGGGATGTTTGGTGTTTTGGATCATTTGGTTCTCTTAAAAAGATTTATATGGGTTTGCAATTATGGTTGGTTTTTCGAATACATCATGTTCATCACTACATCAAATCGTTAGATAGTCTCTTCAAAAAAGCTGTATTTTCCAGCGATGTTAGCAAGGGACCTCTCAACGGTTGTAGTTTCGATGAATAAAACTTAGATTTAATCTTTGTTACGTATTTGTTAAAGTTCAAATATCGTTGTAGATGTCGTATGACTTCTAATCAGTGAACTATTTATCCCCTAAAAAAAAATAACGTGGCAAAACACATGGCAAATTTTAATTGATGAATGCATATTAATACATGTACAAGTCCATATTATCATCCAAAAATTACCTAAATATATATGCACCATATCAATATTTGGAAAAAAATTTAGAGGACTTTTCGGGTATGTAGTATTTTCCTTAATTTGGACTATGTTAAACTAAACGGAAATTACAAACGTTGACTAACAAGTTCTGTTTGTCAACATTGGTGGAGTAGATTCAAAATTCAAGACCAACGTCATGAGTCACATACTAAGGTTAGATTGACTGACATGTACATGTAAAATTATACACACAACAATCCCCACAAGACAAAATATGCAACCAAGAATTTGAGTAGGTTATACTCCTACTTAGGGCTGCACAACTTTTCGGTCTGGATCGGTAAATTAGACCGGATCAGGTCTACCGGTCCAAGGACCGGACCGGACCGAATATAACCGGTCTGGTCTCCGGTCCATAAAATCAAAAAAATCCGGTCTTCGGTCCGGTCCGGTCCAAACCCTGAAAACACCCGGTCCGGACCGGATCGGACCGGATTTTATGTATATAGTTAATTTTACACAATTTTGTCTTTTAAATTATATAGTCTAATTATTAAATATTAACACATAACATATTTTAGTGATCCAAATTGGTAAATAATAAATTTATGACATAGTATATATAAACACTATAATATAAATGATTAAATTTCATATTTCATACTATATATAATTTATAATTACGTTTACAAATTAACGTTACTTTACAAATAATATGACATTTACTTATTTTTAAATTTAAATTAACTTACCAAGTAATTTAAATATCAACAAAGAATGAAAATTAAATTATAAATTTTTTTTTTTATAAAATATTAACTAACCGGTCCATACCGGTCCGGTTCTGGTCCGGTCCGGATTTTTCCGGTCCCAAGACCGGTTATGACCGGTCCGGTCCCCGGTCCATGAATTCAATAAAATCCGGTCTTCGGTCCGGTCCGGGTCGGTCCGGTCCGGTCCGATTTTGGACCTTTGTGCAGCCCTACTCCTACTTGCTAAAAGTACTAGAGCCCGTTTGGCAACAACGGCTTAAAGCTAAAAAAGGCTTTAAGTCATTTTTGCCCCGTTTGTGTAAATCGACTTTAAGTCAGTTTTAAATTAAAAAATTGTTTAAAGTCATAAGTTCCATTTAGGTACATTTGACTTATGACTTATGACTTATTGAGTTTTTTTTTTCATGATTCTTGTAAAATTCAAATATTATGAATTTAAAATTTTTTTAAGTTAAATTTCACTTTAATTCAAAATTATTAAACCCCCATTTAATTTTAAGTAAAATTACCCAAACACATTTATTCAACTTAAAGTAAACAACTTTATTTTTTCCTTTAAGTTAAAAACACCTCAATTAAGCCAAAAGTAACTTATTTTAAACAATTCCAAACGGCCTCCTAGTTAGTGGGTTCAGTTGTGCATGCGTAACTCTCCCAAACTCTTTGGCCCTTTCCTTTCAAACTTACTTTACCCTTTTTCAAATTTACAAAAAATCTATACATACAACTCCTCTATATATATCATCACTCAAGAACAAACTCACATAATTGACCAAAACTTCTTCAAAATCAATCAATTACACCTTCATCCACGCCTTCTCAAATGCATTTTAGTCAACCCCATTTAGTCTTCAACACGTTTCTTATACTCATTTGAGCCCTTTAATTTTGGTTTTTTTTTTCAAGATTTTTTTTTTTTTTTGGGGTGAGCTGTAATTAGTACTAATGTGTATAAAGATTGAATCTTTTTCATTTTCTTGGTGACCCATTTTGATTTTCTTGCATAAAATGCAATTTTTAGATCTGGGGTGTTGAGTTTTCTTGATTTTTTTTGTTTCAGATCTATTGTTTAGTTTTGTGATTTTTAGTTAAAATGGTGGCTGAGGCTTGGATTTTGAAGATGGGGAACCAAGTTAGTGCTAATCTCAAGCATGCCCTTTTACTTGAAGCTCCAAAAAAAGGTAATAAAAAGCAAGAAGTTAAAGAAACTATTGGAATTCTTTCTTTTGAAGTTGCTAATGTGATGTCGAAAACTGTTATTTTGCATAAGTATCTTGTTGATAATGAAATTGTGAAGTTGAAAGGTGAGATCTTTAGTTGTGAAGGCATTAAGGCCTTGATTTCTGCTGATGAGGGTTATCTTTTGGAACTTGCTTTGGCTGAAAAGCTCGATGAGTTGAATCGAGTGGCTGTGGTTGTTTCGAGATTAGGGAAGAAATGCTCTTTGCCTGCATTGCAAGGGTTTGAGCATGTGTATGGGGATATTGTTGGGGGAGTGATTGAGGTGAGAGAATTGGGGTTTTTGGTGAAGGATATGGAGGGAATGATTAAGAAAATGGAGAAGTATGTGAATTCGACTGCGAATCTTTATGGTGAAATGGAGGTTTTGAGTGAGTTGGAGCAGGCGACGAAGAAGTTTCAGCAGACTCAACATGAAGAAAGTCGGAGGGCTTTTGAACAGAAATTGGCGTGGCAGAAGCAAGATGTTGCACATCTGAAGGATGTTTCACTTTGGAATCAGACTTATGACAAGGTTGTGGAGTTGTTGGCAAGAACTGTTTGTACACTTTATGTGCGAATTTGTCATGTGTTTGGAAAACCTGTTACGAGAAAAGAATTTGCCAGTGGTGCCATTTCGGGGCCACAATTCCGTTCCAATGGAAGTTTCAGTAATTTAAAGGAAGAATATGGGCTGAAATCAGGTCAGATTGATGTGAAATTTGGAAATTGTAATTCGATGAGAAGAGGGCTTAGTAAGAATTATAGCTATAATCACTCTGGCTTAATCGAGAAAGGTTTGTCAGATAAATTAGATCATGGTGCATCGCAACGTGGTGGTATGGCCCTGGTCCGGGCTGAAAATCATTATGCATGTGGTATGGGTCCTGGGAGGCTTCTCATGGAGTGCCTTAGTTTGAGCAGTTCTGGATCAAAAGTGGATGATGATGATGATGATGATTCTTTTGGCCATGATGATAGAAATAGTCAAGTTTCTGGTTGTTGTAGTGTCGCTGGTGGAGTGAAGAGAGGTAATCTGAATCAATCAGATTGCTTCAATCGATCTCTGCAAGGTAGTGCGACTAGTAGTCCAAAATCTGGCCCTAGGAGTTGGTTGATGACGTATGCTCCCCCTAGTACTGTCGGAGGTTCAGCACTAGCGTTACATTATGCAAATATCATAATTATCATAGAGAAGCTACTTCGGTATCCACACCTGGTTGGAGAGGAAGCTAGAGACGATCTTTACTACATGTTACCGACGAGCTTGAAAACGTTGTTGAAGATCAGTCTGAAGTCTTACATCAAAGATTTGGCAATATTTGATGCCCCACTTGCTCATGGTTGGAAAGAGAGGCTTGATCAAATACTAAAGTGGCTTGCTCCTATGGCACATAACATGATGAGGTGGCAAAGTGAGCGCAATTTTGAGCAGCAGCAAATCGTTACGCGAACTAATGTTCTCCTGCTACAGACACTGTATTTTGCTGATAGGGAAAAGACAGAGGCGGCTATATGTGAGCTTCTAGTTGGATTGAATTATATTTGTCGCTATGAGCATCAACAAAATGCATTACTGGATTGTGCAAGTAGTTTTGATTTTGATGATGGCTTGGACTGGCGGTCGCAACAGTGAGGCTCTCTGTAGGTGTTTGAATTTGATTCGCGTATATGAATATAGCGGTGTGTTCTTTTTTAACTTATGTCACTATGTTTAACTAGATGATATTGAAGGCATCTGTTTTCGTAAAATGGAGTTAGTCAATGTACTATGTACATAATTCCATTGTACAGAAACAAATTATCTTCGGATCTTGCAGAATGTAAATGTATTCAATGCTTATGGATATTGCTATATTTTATTCTATCTTGTTCATACTGCTGCCCTTTATTCGATGCCTAAGCTATCAACGAGCCATTTTTCCCCAGAAGAAGAAAAAAAATCAGCAATAAATTTTAGAGGAGATTTTAGATTTACTTGGATATTGTCTATTCTTGGAGGCGGCGTATCAGAGTGGTGGATTCGCTTTTAGGGTGCGGTTCGGTTGTCGAGAGTCTCAGAATTGGGTTGTCGCGGTTAGCGATTTTGTAGTAGTTCGGCTGTTAGCTTTCTCACTTTGCATTTGTAGTGTCTTCTGTTTTCTGGTTTTGCAGTCTCAGGGATCCTGGCTCGGTACTGTCTCTGTGCAGGATTTTAGTGGGTTTGGAGCGCTTCAAGGTACGAGTATCATAAATTATCGCAGTCAGGTATGCCCCATGTGGAGAACGCCATGGGCTCAGGTTTGGCTTTGAACATTTCCATATCAGTTGGTTCCCCTTTGTATTTACCACACTCTTTGTATGTCGTGCACTTAGCCGAGGGTCTTCACGGAAACAGCCTCCCCGCTTTAAAAGTGGGGGTATGGTCTGCGTACATCCTACCCTCCCCAGACCCTGCTCTGAGCGGGATATACTGGGTATGTTTGGTTTGGTTTGGTTTATGATAAGTGTGCAGGATAAAATGACAGTTTGTGGACTGTGGTGCAGTCCATCTGATGGGTGCAGAAAACAAATTAAACCCCTGTATAGATTAAGATTATGCCCTATACTTGTTATGCAATCTGACTGATCTCCATGATAATTTTGAATTCTATGCCTTCTCCCACAATATTTACTCGTAGCGTAAGAACGATTTTATTAGTGATTACATTGCTGAAACTATCCTTTATAATTGAACTTTAACGAACTGATAAAAATGCATAGCGGCTGTCTGTTTAGGTTTCACGTTAGGGACTAAAAAGTGATTTTTGCACATGTTAGGTGTTGTTTGAATCAGGAGATTCCAACGCCGTTAATAGAACTGAGAATGGATTTCGATAAAAAATATGTATTGAAATCTCTCATTCTCATTAACCGCGGGTTGTAATCCAATAACTTAAACGGGGCCTTGATGTTTATCTGGTACATCCAATGCAATATGAACTAGGAAAGAATTGTATCCCTTCCACGCATGCTGAATGTCTGTATAATCATGGGATTCTCTGCTTATGTTTAGACATGATGATAGTAGTATCATGTAGTGGTGCGATATAATTTCACAAGAATCAGCATGGTTATGTTGTCACAATTTTATTCCATGCTCACACTGCTACGTTGCATGCCTAAAAAAATTAGGCACATCTTGTCCACTAGTCCAGTGCATTACTTATGTTTTAAGTTGGTAAAATTAAACAATATTACAATAAAATAAAGGTTCTGCTTAGTGCTGATCACTTGATATTTTTGCTCATTGCCCATTGGTACTAAAAGTTGTGACATCTTTCTCCATAAATTTCAAGAAAATCAAACAAAATGATGGTTTGGCCTGCTACTAGTTTGGTTAAATTTTGTATGCATCTACCATCTAGCTCCGAAGTTAGAAAAGTTCAAGCCATTTTCTGAGATTGAAATTATAAGGAAACATACCAATAACTTCCATATTTGAGTTAGTAAGTTGAATTCAGGAAATTTAACACAAAATACCACTTCAACACTTACTAAGTGGTTTTACTTTTGAGTAATGTTTCGTCATCTCTAACTCCATTTTTATCAATTAAAAATTCATTTCCCTCCAATTTTGTATTTCTATTTTCTCTCTTACACTTGAATTTATTATTTTAATAATAATAAGGAATAAATATAGGGATGATGTTGAAGTTCATAAACAACTAAAGTAATTAAATTACTAAAAATTATTATTTTATTATATTTATAGAAAACAAATTAAAGATTTGTTGGATTTGCTCTAAGCATAATTAGAGTGGCTCTTTCTTAAATGTGTCAAGACTTGAATTCAATAATACGTTCTCCACATTGTCCTAAAAATTTACGATTTAATCAGTTAATTCTTTACAAGTTATTCGATTAATCTGATTTGAAAATTTTCTATTATATCTTAAAACATGTGTAAAAAATTAAAAAGGACATCTATGACGGAAATAGTATCGTAATTACAATGAAATGTTGGAGCCTTGGAGGTGATATGAAGTCAAAAATCAACCGTTTTTTACTTTACAAAGATTCTATTCTATGGTTTTTATTTGTTTATAATAAACTAAATTACATGTCACTGTTGAAATGGCAAAGCAGGGGTGGCGTTTGCTTGTTGAAACGAATGGGCTAGTAAGTGCAGTTATGAAGGCAAGATATTATCCAGACAATAATGTGTTAAATGCTGAGCTAGGAAGTAACCCTAGCTATGTATGGCGGGGAATAGTGCAAGGGCTGGCAGCTCTCAAAGCAGGAGCGAGGAGAAAAATTGGCAATGGCGAGGATACGAAGGTATGGAATGTGCCGTGGCTTCCAGATGTAGAGAATGGATTTGTTACTGAGCTTGAACATGATCAGGGGGTAAATATAAAGGTTAGTAATCTGATGCAAAGTGATCAAAGAAGTTGGGATGTAGATATATTGTCTGCTGTGTTCTGTTCTCGAGATGTGGAGTTAATCAGAAGTATTCCGATTCCGATGGAGAATACGATGGATTCGTGGTATTGGATTCTTGATGAGAAATGAGACTTTACAGTTAAGAGCTGTTACAGGTGGCTTCAGGGGGAGTGCTCGAGTGAGTACGTTGATGTTTGGAAAAAAGTGTGGAATATAAAGCTCCCAGAGAAGGTAACAAACTTACTGTGGCGCTTGTATAAAGGGTGCCTTCCAACTAACGCAGCATTAGAAGCAATGCATGTTACAGTGGATGTCAGGTGTCCGTGGTGCCATCGAGAACCAGAAATTGATATACATGTGATGTTTTTGTGTGATTTTGCCAGAACAGTTTGGCATGTTGCAGGTTTAGATCAGTTGACTAAGTGTGCAGTAAATGAGACAGCATGTGAAGTGTTCGCAAGGATTTTTAAGAAGGGTACGAGAGAGCAGTATGTCGAGATTATCATGGGCTGTTGGAGTCTCTGGAGTAGGAGGAATAACTGGGTATGGAATCGTGTGAATGGGTCAGTGTTTGGGGTAAGGAATGCAGCTAATCATCTCCTTGTCGAATGGAAGGAAGCATAGTGTAGAGAAGAAGACGGATGTATTAGGGGAAAAGGTGGAGATAGAGTTTGGAGGCCTCCTGAACAAGGGTGGTTAAAGGTCAATATAGATGCTGCAGTTTTCTTAAATGGAAGCATTGGAGTGGGAGCGGTTATCAGAGATGCAGACTCAAAGTTTGTGGCAGCAAGAAGCAGGAACATTGTGCGCAAATGGAGTCCTAGAGAATCAGAGGCAATCGGTCTTAAAGAAGCATTGTCCTGGATCATTGCAAGGGGTTATTCAAGGTGTATAATTGAGACGGACTCGTATAACTTAGCAGCTGCGTGTGATGGTAAGCCGGGTGAAGCGTTTTTTGGTACTATTGTGAAGGATTGTATTCAGTTAATTAAGCACGTAAATCAGGTGCTAGTTGTTTTTATTTATCGTTCTGCGAATAGTGCGGCTCATGCTCTAGCAAAGGCTGCCTGTTCTATGTCAGAAATAGGAGAGTGGTATGCCACTCCTCCTAGTGTTCTTCGTCATGTGTTATCGTTGGATGTGGATTAATGGAATGCAAGTGCAATTTTTTCAAAAATTACATGTCACTGTTATTTTGCACGCAAGTGACACAACTGTTTACTTTTTTTTTTTCCCCTAAACCATATCTTTATTTTCCAAAAAAATACCAACTATAAAAAATAGTACAATTTTTTTTTCCTAAATACAAATTTTCTTTTTAATTATATATTTATATATAATAAGCATAATGGAGATCTTATCCAATTTTTTTAGTACGGTCATTGACAAAAAAAGTATGAATCGTTTGATCTTTATCTGGTTCAGGCATATTTAAAAGGGTTTAATGAGAGTCGATCCCCTCTCTCCCATCTCTTTCCTCACCCGCCGCCTCTTCTCCCCCTCTACTCCTTACCTACATACAATCATTCTAAATAATCATAGCTGAAGTATTCTCTATAATATATTTTATGTGTTTAATTTAAAGGCAGGAAAAATTAGAGAGAAGATTTTGGAGTTCGAGCAAAGATGTAAAACAAAGCTTTTTATGTGCTCTTTTCTCTTAGATTTCTCTACTATGTATAGTACACACCTTTCTTCCACCCCAAAATGTAACCGCCTTCATAATTAAATATCACATTCAATACAAATTAATATAATAATTTGTAACTCCCAAATTCATTTAATTTATTTTTATTTCAAAAATTCAAGTCAAACTAACATCTCCCACTTGACATCATTTTTTAAATAATTTACGTACTCCCACTTTTCGTTGAGTCTTCATATTTCCAACTCCAATCAAACTAACGTGTTTGATAAATATTTTCTCTTAACTCCCACTGTTCACATAATATCTGCTTTCTTTATTCACTCCCACTATTTGTGAGAATAATATTCACCACGTCACAAACTTAATATTTCTTGATCTTATCAAATCAATATGTTTGATAAATTTTTTGAAAAATTATCCCTTTAATAAGTTTACAATTATATCACCAGAAAAATGTATCACACATTTTCACTTTCATTCCGTGCATGGTAACACATTCATGTCTCATATAACCTTTCCAACTTCAATTCCACATTATTAATTCAATGTGTATCCCGAAGTTGAATTCTATTACCAAGATCACCTTCGATACATATATCGCAATAAACAATAACTCCAGGCACGTCTGCATAATTCACCAATTTATTAAAAAAATTCTTTATGTACATGATCATGATCCTCTTTACAGCCTCTCACTAGGCTCAAGCAAAATTGCCTCACAATCCACTCACAAGGATAACCATATATGTCAAGTCAAGTCAAGTCAATTAATCGCATAACATAAAATATATTGAACTTCCGACCACTTGCGCATATATTACATTTGATGATTCCATTCCCGCATTAATTGTTTCCCTCTAACAATAGGGTTCTTACTGGACTGCAACTCTGCATCCTAAAATGATTAAGCATCATACACACTTCTTAATTCAAACTCAATGTTCCTTTTATCCCTCAAAAAATCGGATTCTTGGAACATATGAAATTTCCCGAATATCTTTCTTCACAAATTTTTAAATGAGATCCCACAATTTAACATTCCCTTCTCATTTTTCGCTAACAACTTATCATCAAGATATTTGATATAATCGTAAACGAACTCTTACTTTCAAAATTACCGACACAACTTTCTAATTCTTTATCGATATAAAATTCCCAATTTTTCCATAAATTTTTTTTTTACCGGTCATGCCTCGAATTTATAAACACCCCAACAACTTTATTTTCGTTTTCAAAATCCATTTACAACCAACGAATTTTCTATATTACGGTGGATCTTATAAATCCGACTTTTATTTCAATTCCATGAACTAAAATTCTTTCGATTTCATTTCGAAAATTCTAATTTTATACTCACCATTTTGAGTGTCACAAAGAAAAAATATCTTTTTCTTTTCACTTTCTGTTCTAAGAATTACTATAATTTCTTTTATAATAGTGTCGTCTTTTTCGACAACGATTCCAAATTACATTAATACCACGTATAACAACGGGTTCCAACCAAACAAATTATTTTAAACAAGAACACACATTTTCTAGTTCACTAGATGTATCAACTTAACCACACCTTGCTGCGTCATTTTTCAAAATACCATTTAGAGTTCTTTAACTCCTTAGTCCAACAAGACCAACAAATTCTTATTTATTAAATTCTGGGTACTTGTCCCAATTTTCTTATAAATTAAATAATTAACTTATTTCAAAATTTTCTCTTTTCATTTCTACATACTCTCTAGTCCGAGTATCATAAAAATATTTCTTACAAAATCTTATCTTTTAATCTGATAAATTTTCCGATTGTCTCCAAACAATCTATATTCCCCCCTTTTTTTTCTTTCAACTCCGTTAACAAAAATACAAAACACAATTATTTGACACATTTTCTTTTCCTTGCCGCTATCCATTCTGAGAGCCACACATTTTTTCTCGAACACAATGTCATCTATTTAAATGACAAATTTCAAATTGTACATAAACAAATTATTTGTTATGAATTGGCTCCATTCAATATTCTTGGAGCTATTCAAAATTCAATAATAGAAAAAATTTAATAAATAAGGCAGCAAAAACCAAGCCAAAAATAAACTAATTCACTAGTAAGCAAGCAAGTAAAGTATAAAAATCAAATCATATTTTAATACATGAGAAAAAAATCACGAAAAAAAAACTACGCAATTAGAGAACAAGAATAATTACACAAGATCAAGTAAATTAGAAAAAAATAATCATCATAAAAGGAATCAAAAATAAACATTATACAAGCAAAAAAAATAGATAACCATACACGATATGACCAGCATGGAACAAAAACATAAAAACAAACAAGAGTCTCTCTATAAACTAGACACGTTATAGAAACATAAAACAATCACAAAAAAAACATACAGGAAAACCCATAACAAAGAAATGATTATGAGTGGCAGCTAAAAGATCTAAACGAAAAAAAAAAAAACAAAGACACGGAGTCACAATAATTAAATATAACTAGGTAAAACCGATAGCCATACAAAAAACAAAAAACCCCACATACACTTAGAAAAAATATAATCACACACAGGAAAGTAATATATAAAAAACTAACTAATGCACATATCGACCGGGGCTAGCGCCGGGGCTAGCCCCCCTAGTTCCGCCAGTGTCAACAGGAACATGGATATGACAAGTTAAATAAAATATTAAAAAAACTCCGTAGGTAAAGATTTATTAAAAATGAACCAGGAGCATGTGGATCAATGCGTTAAAGAAAAAGGATACGTATCTTCTAACATTGGTAATTTGATATCGTCGATATTAGTAAGCGTGGTGATTCCAGGTAAGTACGCAGGGCCTAAAAATAGTACAATTCCAAAGCTCTGCAAAAGATAAACAAGTAAACAACCACCGCCTTAAAAAATCCTAGCGAAAAAACTGAAGAATTGAGGGTCCACCGGAGATGTTTTGGAAAAATAATTCTTGCTCTGATACCAATGAAGTATTCTCTATAATATATTTTATGTGTTTAATTTAAGACTAATTCGTACTTTGCATCCCATAACTTTCGCCCAATCTCAGTTAAGGTTCTGTACTTTTAACTTTAACAGTTTGCACCCTAAACTTAGGAAACGCTGTCAATCAGCATCCCTTAACGTTAAATCAGACGTTAACGTTAATTTTCAGAGGGGTATTTTCGGTAATGAATGTAAATTTCAGTTTGCATCTCAGAATTTTGCTCGAATCTCACTTTAGATCTATAATTAATATTTTTTTTATTTTTATAATGATTACTATTATATTTTCTTTGTAATTTACATTATCAAAAAATAATCTACTTATATTGTTCTTTATGTTGAATTTAAAATTTTAAAATTGAACCATTAACTAATTTGAGCTAGGTTATATAAAGTTTTGACGCATAACTTTATAATTCTAGTTATATGTTGCGCTCTAAAAATTCGATTTACAAAATTAAAAGTTTTGTGGTCAATTTTTTTAACAGTTTTTAACAAACGTTAATGAATTCACCTCTTATTTTTTTATTATTGTAGTTTGATGGCTAAAATTTTTGTTGTTTGCATAAAAAATAATAGTTATTTTTATATAAAAGTGTTATTTTGTGTAAAAAATAATAGTTGAGCCATCAAAGTACAATAATTTAAAAGAAAAATTGAATTCATTAACGTCCGTTAAAAAAATTTTACGAAATGAAATCATCTATCAAAAAAAATAATAATTTAGTACATAAAATATCAACAATTATAAAAGAGTCATTTTTGTGCAAAAAAAATATTAATTTAGGTCATCAAACTGCAGTTATGACTTATAAAATCATCACTAAATAAAATATTATTTTGTGAGTTTCGCGTGAGTTGTAAAATTTTGTAAATCGAACTTTTAAAGCACAAGATATAGCTAGAATAATAAGTTTGTGCGTCAAAACTTTATATAACCTAGCTCAAATTAATTAATGGTCCAATTTTAAAATTTTAACGTCAATATAAAGAACAATATGAGTAGATTATTTTATGATAATGTGAATTACAAAAGAAAATCTAATAGTAATCATTATAAAAATAAAAAAATATTAATTATATATCTAAAGTGAGATTTGAGCAAAATTCTGGGATGCAAACTGAAATATATATTCATTACCGAATATACCCCTCTGAAAATTAAAGTTAACGTCTGATTTAACGTTAAGGGATGCTGATTGAAAGCGTTTCCTAAATTTAGGGTGCAAACTGTTAAAGTTAAAAGTACAGAACCTTAACTGAGATTGGGCGAAAGTTATGGGATGCAAAGTGCGAATTAGTATAATATTAATATTAAATTTTAATAATTAAATAATCTTCTCTAATGAATCGATTTCTTGTTAAACACGATTCTTTCGATTGAGCCGTTCTCCTCGTTAAAATCGAAATCTTAACTTTAACATATATTATAAATAATTATATAATAATTTTTTCCATAAAATCGAACCGTAAAAATTAAAAAAATTGTGACATTAGTATTAAATTCTAATAGCTAATACAATCTTTTCTTGTGAGCCGTCTTCCCGTTAAATACGTTTCGAGCCACTCTTATTTGGAACCAAAATTCTAACTTCATTATATAAAGAGAGTAAATTTCAATTTTTATAATATTCAAACTTTCTAATATTTATAGAGTTTTAAAATATGAAAATACATCTTATATTTTCTGTATATTATAGATATTCATGTATTTATTTACAGCTTCCGCATGGGAATGTCTTTCTGTTATGTTAACATATCAAAAAAATATTAAATACGAAAACTTTCGTTATGGGAATAATATTAAATTTATGGATATATTTTTTTTATGCAAGTATAATTAACTTGTATAAAAAAAGTTAAAATGAAGGATCTCTAGAAAAAGATATATATTTTTAAAAAATCGTATAAGTCATCTCCATTGTCATCGTATTCTACTTCCAATAAATCATTTTATTTTATGTATTCCTTGTATATTCAAACATCTTTTATACGATCTTCTCTAATGAACCCCTTTCTCGTTAAACACGGTTATTATTATTGATCGGCTCTCTCGTTAAGATCAAAAATCTAATTTTTACATATATCACTTGTATGATAATGTTTATCCCTAAAAATCAAATCATAAATATCAAATAAAATTTATAATATCAATATGATATTTTAATAGCTTATACAATTTTCTCTAATGAGCCGTATTCCCATTAAACACGTTTCGAGCCGTTATTGTTGGGATTGAAATGCCAACTTCATTACATATTATTGATAATACGTATCTTACACAATAACCTTTTTCCTTAAAATCAAAAACTAAAAAATAGAGTGAATTCCAATTTATACTTTCTCCATACTTTCTAAAATTTATGGAGTTTTAGAAAATGAAAACACATATTATTTTTTCTTTATATTATAGATACTGTTGTATTTATTTAGGGATCCTGCATAAGAATGTTACTTTATTATGTTAACACATCAATTAATTTTTTTTTAAATACGATGACTTTTTTATGACAATAGTATTAGATTTATTAATAAATTTTCCTAATAGAAGTATAATTAACTTATATAAAA
The DNA here is from genome assembly GCA_036435485.1 of Saposhnikovia divaricata. Classification (NCBI taxonomy): domain Eukaryota; kingdom Viridiplantae; phylum Streptophyta; class Magnoliopsida; order Apiales; family Apiaceae; genus Saposhnikovia; species Saposhnikovia divaricata. Next base: position 24,823,820 of record JAZHRN010000131.1, read on the forward strand.
AAGTATAATTTAAGAAGGTCGTATTTTCTATAAAATATTTAATTTTATATCTATTTTATATATTCAAACACCTATTCTACTTCTAATTGAACTTTTAGTTATATGTTTTTTCTATAAATTCGAACTCTTACTCTCTATAAATTCAAACTCATATTCTACTTCCAATAGAACTTTTAATCATATGCCTTATAAATACTTATTCTACTTTCAATAGAACTTCTAATCATATGTCTTCTCTATAAATTCGAACTCTTTTCCTTTATAAATTAGAACACATATTCTACTTCTAATATGTTAAATGATATTTTTATATTTATTAGTGTTTAAAATTCTAAAATTCTAATAGAAGTATAATTAACTATATAAAAAAGTATAATTTAAGAAGGTCGTATTTTCTATAAAATATTTAATTTTATATCTGCTTTATATATTCAAACACCTATTCTACTTCTAATTGAACTTTTAGTTATATGTTTTTTTCTATAAATTCGAACTCTTATTCTCTATAAATTCGAACTCATATTCTACTTCCAATAGAACTTTTAATCATATGCCTTATAAATACTTATTCTACTTTTAATAGAACTTCTAATCATATGTCTTCTCTATAAATTCGAACTCTTCTCCTTTATAAATTAGAACACATATTCTACTTCTAATATGCTAAATGATATTTTTATATAATATGTTAAATGATATTTTTATATTTATTAGTGTTTAAAATTCTAAAATTTTGAAAAATTAGAAAAATAAATTTAGACGATCTTAGAGCGCCACATAAGCTCCCGCGTATCCTCCTTTATATATATATATATATATATATATATATATATATATATATAATAAGTAGATTTTATATCCACTTGGAACATTCCATATCGGCTTAAATTGGTGTACTTGGACTCAAGTTTATGGTATTTTTGATGTGTTTTGCATAATTGTGCAGGTTTGCAAGAATGTCGATTAGGGATGAATTTTCCGTTGTTTGAAGTTGATTTATGGTATTGAATGAAGAATGACGTCTTAATATCAACTACCAAGAGGGTTATGATTCAAGGAATTGAAGAAGGGAAGTTCATGCAAAAAGAACGGAAGAAAACGGCTCAAAAACGAAGAAAATGGAGGAAAATCAGCCTCGGGCAGAAATTATGTGCGCCTGGAGCACACAAATGTGCGCCTGGAGCGCATGGAACAGAAATTTTGTGCGCTTGGAGCACACAAATGGGCGCCTGGAGCGCACAAAGTCGCTGAAAAACATCCTGGAATGTCCGTTTTGCCCCTATTTCGAATTCTAGTTGTATTTTTTGTTCCCAAACCTAATTCTAATGGTATTTTTAGGTTGTTTTACTTGTTGGCAAGATAAGTAGGCCTATAAAAACACATCTTAGCCTTTTAATTTAGGGGAATCATCATTGTAACACAGTAGAGAGGTCAAGAACAAGAGGGGAAACAACTTCCAAGGTGACGGCATGGAAGAATCACACTCAAGTTCAAGATCTAGGGTTTTCTATATTGTTTATTTTCTGAATATTCAACTTAGTACTTTGTTATCTATTGGATTTTTATGAAGTATTCTATTCTCAATCATTAATTGTTTTCAGTTCTTTGTTTTAATTATGTTATCAATTGAACCCATGATGATGCTAAGTTCAATCATGAACTAAACACTTTCATGGGGTTCTAATGGAGTGTTTTGTGGATTCTAGTAGTTGATAGTTTTGACAACATATGCTTGTGATTGAAAATAAGGTTGCCCGTGGTTTTGTTAATTTATATAGATGCGTAGCTAACATCTATTTTGTCAATCTCTAATGAATGCGAAAGTGGATTTAGAGATTAGGGCTTGCCATGTTAGCATAGGCTTATGACGACTTCTCCGCATATCGGTAGTATAGATTCGAAAGAACATTACTCCCCTATGTAGTTGATAGTGGAACTTATGATTAAATTGATTATGTTACCCAATCTCATAGACATATAGTGATTTGGATGTAATTGATGCCCGTAAAACTTCTATCTTAATTGTAGATGATTTTATGGATTGGTATGAGTTTATTGAAAGATAGCTTGTACTTCCTTCGTGTTCCCACTAGCTACCTTAATAATCACAGTGCATTGAGGGGAATCATCATTGTAACACAGTAGAGAGGTCAAGAACAAGAGGGGAAACAACTTCCAAGGTGACGGCAAGGAAGAATCACACTCAAGTTCAAGATCTAGGGTTTTCTATATTGTTTATTTTCTGAATATTCAACTTAGTACTTTGTTATCTATTGGATTTTTATGAAGTATTCTATTCTCAATCATTAATTGTTTTCAGTTCTTTGTTTTAATTATGTTATCAATTGAACCCATGATGGTGCTAAGTTCAATCATGAACTAAACACTTTCATGGGGTTCTAATGGAGTGTTTTGTGGATTCTAGTAGTTGATAGTTTTGACAACATATGCTTGTGATTGAAAATAAGGTTGCCCGTGGTTTTGTTAATTTATATAGATGCGTAGCTAACATCTATTTTGTCAATCTCTAATGAATGCGAAAGTGGATTTAGAGATTAGGGCTTGCCATGTTAGCATAGGCTTATGACGACTTCTCCGCATATCGGTAGTATAGATTCGAAAGAACATTACTCCCATATGTAGTTGATAGTGGAACTTATGATTAAATTGATTATGTTACCCAATCTCATAGACATATAGTGATTTGGATGTAATTGATGCCCGTAAAACTTCTATCTTAATTGTAGATTTTTTTTTTTTTTTTGAAGGGATATCTTAATTGTAGATGATTTTATGGATTGGTATGAGTTTATTGAAAGATAGCTTGTACTTCCTTCGTGTTCCCACTAGCTACCTTAATAATCACAGTGCATTGAGTCTTGACAGTTAATCTAGATGAAACAACTCATGAAGTTGGAACCCTGTGTTTCTCTCATATAAGTAAAATCTCCTTAGTAAGTTTTTAGTAGTATAATCTAGTTAAAACAACACAAAAATTGTTACTACACCAAGCAATTGTAATTTAGCCATACATTGTTGAATAGGCACATTTACATAATTCACCGAGTCTTCGTGGGAACGATCCCTATTTATCCATATTACTCTTGACTGCGTATACTTGTGTAGTTTTTAGTGAACAATATATATATATATATATATATATATATATATATATATATATATATATATATATATATATTGAATTCCCAGCTTATCAAAAAAAAGTATTAAAAACATATTTGATAAAATAATTTATATAATTTTAAATATTATAAAAAACCGTGCATGATTGCTATTATAATAAATTATATCCTTTTATATAATAAGCGTAAGAGTGATCTTATCCATAATTTTGGTACTACAAAATTAATCTCATTCGTAGAATCTAATTATTTAAAAAATTGACGATCAAGATTATATCATATTAAAAAAAATTATAATCTAAAAAGGATATTGTTAAAAAAAGTTTTATTAGAAATGAGTTTTAAAAAGAAAATTATACAATGAAAAGGATATAATTAAGAAAGGATACAATTGATTTTTTTTCACTTTTTTATTAATATTAATAAAGTTCATATTTATTATTTGAGCTCTATCTCAAGATCTAGAAATCAAATTTTTATTATATTATAGCTCACGCGAAGGTCATAAAATTATCTTTAAATTAGTGATAATTTAACAATTATTATCGAAATGGAAACACTCAAAATCTTATTAGAAAATATAATTACGATTTTTTACATTAATCATATTCAGTGTAGAAGACCTACATTGATAATCATGTTCAATGTAGGAAACCAAATTATATGTGAATTAAATTGTTGACATACACTTTTTCGTCTTTCAGTATAAATATAGTTTTTAGTTTACATGTTAAAAAGTAAAATAATTTTTTTGCTAGATCCAACGTTTTTCATCTATTTATCTTATGCTCTAACGGTTCTTATTTATTTTGTCGTACTGAATACCAAATTATCAAGTACCAAAAATTTGGACAAAATTACTCTTACACTTATTATTAAAACTATATTTGTTGTTAGTATCTTCAAATAATAATAAGGGTATTTTGATAATCAAAACGAAATATAAGTAGATTTCATAAATCGAATAGAATTTTCAATGTAAAAAATCATCAATTTCTTCTCTTTTTTGTTTTTGCGTAGTTTTAATTGGAAAGTAATTGTTAAACTATCACTAAATTAAAGATTATTTTGTTAATTTCATGTGGCTTGTAAAATCGTCCAAATCAAAATTTTAAGAATTCAAGATATCATACAAATATTAAATTGAACCATTAAAATCTTATATATATCAATTTTTATCAACAATTTGATATTTAAATTAATTATATATAAATATTAAAAGGGAAATGCTAACCGTAACCCTAAAGGGCTATGATTAAGCATTAAGTATTCTCATATTTTCAACATTTATTCTTAATTATTTAATTGATTTTTGATTTTCCAATGCTCCTTTACAACATTAATTTAATTTTCCGAGTAATAATAATAGACCCCCTGCATTCACGTTAATTTCCACTAATTAAAATATCCCAAATTGCTAAATAATCATATTGAGATTCGTTCAAGATTGAGGTATTAAGTGCAAAATTGACATATTAAATACATTTATCCACTTACATTAATTATTAACCATAGCCCTAAAGACTATGTTTAGCATTACCCATATTAAAAAAATAATATAATTATAAATATTAAAAAAATAGCCTTGTTTATAATTATATTTATAATAATATAATTATAAATATAATTATAACTTTTTAAAATGAATAAAAATTAATTAAAAAACATATTTTTAGAAAAACAAGAAATATGTATATTTTCTTGAGAAATATTTTTTTCGAAAATATTTTATCGGAAAACATTTTTTCACAAAATAGTTGAAAATATTTTTTCCGAAAATAAATAGTTTTTCGAAAATTTCTTTTTTGGAGAAATTTTTTCTCGAAAAATATTTTTTAGAGAGATATTTTTTCGAGAAATATTTTCTCGGAAAATAATTTTTCAGAAATATTTTTTCCAAAAATATTTATTCAGAAAATTTTTCCAAAAATATTTTTTCGAAAAAAATTTTTTTAGGAAATATTATTTCGAAAATTTCTCGGGAAATATTTTTTCCGAAAATTCTGCGAAAAATATTTTTTTGAAAAATTCACGAGAAATACATTTTCGGAAAATAATTTTTCGAAATTTTTTCGAGAATATATTCTCGGAATTATATTTTCAGAAAATTTTTGAAAATTTTTTGAAATTTTGTTTCCTAAAATTTTAGGAAAAAAAATTTTTCAAAATTTTTTCGTAAAATATAATTTCCGAAATTTTTCGAAAATATTTGTTTGAAAATTTTCTCGAAAATTGTTTTTTCTAAAAATAAATATTTTTTGGAAAATATTTTTTCTCAAAATATATTGATTTTATAATAAAAATATATTATAATTTAACACCCCAATGTGGGAGAGAAAATGACCGATTTATCTCTATTTTACCCGACCATGGCCCGATATACTGATTGTCGGTTTTATGGTCCAAAATACCCGGCACACACGTCACAGACATTAACGTGTCTGTAAATCATATTATATTCATACATAAAAACAATACAAATTCTTACTTTACCAGATACTATGGGTGTTTAAGGAAACCTTTTTTCCAAAATAAGTTAACTTATTTTAAGGTAAAGTTAGAGATTCCTAACTTTTTCTTGAAAAATGTTAATTTTTTTTTTTGCAACTTATAGAATCTCAAACATACAATAAATATTTGTGTAAAAAAAATATATCAAAATATGAAATTTTTACCCGAAAATAAGTTCAAAATAATTTATTTTAAGTCTGGTCAAACCGGCCATATATCCACTTTCAACACTCAATATCTCATCCTCAAATTCGAAAAATCCAATCCTGCCATTATCAATTGCCGCTGTATTTTGACTTTCTCAACAGGACGAAATCATCGATCTTTAATTTTCAAGCGCCTTACTCTATGGTGTTCAATGTATTTATGTAGATACTAGCATAATGCACGGGCGTTTTCTAGCATTGTTTCGAAATACATCAATAGGAAAATTAAATGAAACTTAAGTATGCCAGAACCTCAAACGTATTGTCTTGTTTTGCGGGATGAAATAAAAGGAAAAAAACTTGTTCATAAAAGTTGGGAACAGAATGCATATAAGAAATAAATCCCGAGCAGTGAGGGCACTTGAAATTTCAATGAAGCTTTTGCTTCTTCTTCATGTTGCCCGACTCATCGGATTTGTTGATAACTGGTGTGGTATAGTCTGAGACGCTGAGTGACCGTATATTCCTCGCAACCGTGGGTCATGTTGTAGGAAGTTATCTTAATCTGGAAAGCACATTGTTTCCCGACAATGTTTTTGATAGCCGCTGGAAGCTCTGCCATGGTCGAAGTCTAGATAATAATAGATGAGGTTAGCATGCATTCATTTGTTTGTCCCAATTTAAATTTCTTGGAATTTGGTGTGAAATTCTTACCTCCTCGGCCTCAGCCAGTAAATTATGTAGAGGAACACCTATTAGCTGCTCTGCTTCATTATTGAACAGGGTCAGTGTTGTTGATCCAGATTCATCTTGGATGCGCACCACCACCCTATAACTGGATAGAAATATGTTCCATGAAATTATTTTCAAGTTGCCTCAGTGGTGTGTGGATTTTGCTGGTGTGTATGAAATGAAATTACCGTTGTGTGATTGGGATGTCATCTTCAGTGCATGCATTGCAATAGAATTTGCCTTCCAAGAGTCATGCAGCTCGTGCACATTTGGTGCAGCAGTTGTAGTACCACCCGTTGCCATTAAGTATTTCAGTAATTGTGCCTTTGCAGAGACAACGCACAACCTACAAGAGAGAAATAAGAAGATATTGGTTAGTTGTTGTCGGAGGATCGCAAGCATTATTGTGTGTGTATGATTATGATTGTTCTAGGCCTTGATTGCTTACATCCTTTCCCCCTGTAAGTTCCATTTCCAAGACAGATTTGACATCAACTTCTTGCACATCACTCTCATTGACGCTTACAAACTGCTTGCTTGTTGGGGGGGCCAGCGAGTTAATGTTGTTGCCAGTTGTAGCTGCAATAGTGTCCCTTAGGTGCTGAAGTGGTTTATAATCTATGTTGAAGTAAGACTTTGTCGCATCACTACTGGACAGAGAGGCCTTATCTGCAGTGAGTTTGAAGTTCAGATTTGTGTTGAGTTGAAAGAACAGATATTTTTAGTTTTCAATATTGTATCATAGCAGCAAAGAAAGAAAGACAGTAGGATTAGAGTGTTATGCTGCGAACCTGAAATTTTTTTTGCTATTAGTCCAGTTATGACCACAAACAGTGCAAAGTGCTGGTTTTCCGCCATGGAGGTTTAAAACTGATATGCTCGTTCTTCCCACAGAGTGACCACCATCTTTTCATTCCTGCAGGGTGCAAGTTGTTTATTTAATGTAGGCATTACTGCATAATTGGTTTTGTCTAGTTGAACAATCTAAAATAGACTTTGCAGTACCATGTTCTTAACAGACCTGTGTGTCCATTTTTTGAACAATCTAAAATGTGTTATCGTGTAAATATTACGTAACTAACACCTAATCTAGGGTGTTTTTCTTAATGCTTTGCAAAGAATAAGATACTGAATTATTATTTAATTGATTTTAGAATTTTTTTTTCTTAATGCTTTGCAAAGAATATTGTTTTTTTGCAGTAGGATGATTTTTTTTTAAATCTTTGATTTTAATGTTTCTATTGCAAAAAGGAATGCATACCAAGTGGTAAGACAAAAAGGAGAATGTAATTTGGTAACTTAATATTTAATGATGGCAAAATAAGTTTTGTTTATGTTTAAATAATACGTAGATTTGATTCAGTAATTCTTAATTAAATGTAAGTGAATAGGTAGTTCCCCAGTGTAGATTAATTAGCGGTAGGAAAATAATTAGGATGAAATTTGTTGATTAGTAATAAGGAAATTCGTTAATTTGCATATTGATATTAAGGTGAGGACGTGTAATAATGGATTTATTGATGTCATATCATCCATTTTGAATGTGTCCCTATGTTTAGTTTAATTAATTTATTGAAATTTAAAAAATATAGCATTTATCTGTACAATACAATTTTGGTTTCTAAATATTGTTTCCAATTTTCTTTACGATTTATAGGTCAAATTCATACATAATAGTTGAATTATAATATTGTAGGAATAATAATAATAATAATAATAATAATAATAATAATAATAATAATAATAATAATAATAATAATAATAATAGTGGTTTATAAATTTTGTTTCCAATGGTTCATGATTCCATTTATATCTCCATGTTATTGAGGCATTGTATAATATGGGTAACGGCTGTCGTCCATAAAGTAATAATCTATCATTGCAAACAAAATCTCGTATAGGTAGGATTCCCCCTAAATTTTATGGCATCAACAATAGTATGTTAGCCCAATGCCACCCCAAGAAGTAGGTCATATGAATTTTAAAAGCTTTCCATTTATTGATCCCAGCTAAGGTTAGTTGGGCATCATATTGTACTTGTAAATTTTGAAGAAAATCGGTTGGCATATAAGTTTTTTGTGTACCGGCACACAATGATATTTTATTAACAGATACAATGAAAACTATTCTCTTCCCTATCTGAGTCAATTTTATTTGTGAGATGTTAGAAAGCAAGTTTTACCTGTCGTTGATGAGGATGACGTCCATTTTCTCAGCCCCATTTGACCTCTTCTCCAACTGTCCATAACTGAGGACCATGCCAATCACATCTGACAAAGGAAACAAATAGGCGTCTATTAGAGCATCTCCAAGAGTCTCTTAAATCACTCTTAAATATATTATAAAATAATAGCTCTTAATGATTTAATGTGCATTCATCTCCAACAATGCTTCTTATATTGACTTCTTATTTCATTTTATATTATTAAAAGTAAGCTACATCCATAAAAGTATAAAAGCAAGTGGATAGAGAGAGAATGTTGTCTTACAAATTTATAATATAATATTAGTTAAGAGTTGCTAGTAGCTCTTAAAATTGAGGAGAGAGAATAGAATTTTAGTGAATTTAAGAGTCACTAGGAGTCTCTTGGAGCAAAAAAGTTTCATCTCTCTCCTCAAATCTCAAGTTAAGAGCCATTTTAAGAGTCTTTTGGAGATGCTCTTACTATCCATATGTGGAGAATATATATAGTGTGTGCATAGTCTCTAACCTATGAGGCACTTAAGCTGTCCAACCAAGCTGTGCATCTTGTTAAAAGGCTGCAACTCGAATTTGTAGCGCGGAATGACGCCTGTGTTAGCGATTTGTTCGATTTTGGTTTTGTAGAAGAAATTTATTGCATCATCTCTGTCCACGCTCCTATATAAGGCAGTCCCGGCACAACTTTAAAATTTGTGACACTGCAAACGCTTTGTTCCTTAAGTAACGGGAGATAAATCTGTTTCTGATTGTTCCGAACTGTTGCCACAATATGATTTTCCTACATATAAAGAAGTTATATTCAATCCAGTTCTAGCAGGACTTTTCCATTCTATGAAATACGTAAGAAGTTCATAACATATAAGTGTATATGTGAATATTTTTTTTATGTGACAAAATTCAGTGCGACATACCCGTTCATCCAGTAAGATGACGTTGGTGTGTAACAATGTATTCGTCTTCTTGTTGATAGCTTCCCAAATCCTTCCTACACGCACATGAATTGTATAATCATCCTTGCTGGGTGCTAGAGCTGATAACATTGTGCTTTGAGGCATGGTGTTTTTTTTTTTGTAAGAATGGTTGTAACTCATGTGATATTAGAAGTATGATTATATGGGTTGTAGACCAATGTGGGCTATAACGGATGGAATAAGAATAGGGCAAAATTAAAGTGTGCATTAAGACAATGTATATAGACACCAATATGGAAACGTCAGATGTTATAGAAGTTATTTGGTTACGTGCAATATTAATTGTCTTCATAAACTGATGGGCTTTTGAGTTGGTTTTATTTTAAGATTTTATATTGTTTTTTTTGTCCAATATCTCTTGGTGCACGGTAGTTTAATATGGTATTTTTTTTTTAAGTGGTGATTAATTTTTTTTTTGCCAAGGTGAATAGTTTTTTTAATGTATTGTTTGTTGAGAAGTTAGCATGGTGAAAATGTTTTCATGAGCATCCTCTTGCATATACATACCTTTTATGAATTCCAACATTATTATTTATGTCGGTTGTCCAGTATTATATGTTGGTTTTATGACAAGAAAGATTCAGTTTCTAATTATTATTTTTTCATTTAGAGTAATATTCTGTAATTTTTTGGGTGTTGCCATTTGTAATATTATATATATAGGTTTTATATTTGCTTGGAATTTTATTTGGTTTGCTCGATAATGTAATTTAAAGTATTCGAACCGATATTTTCTCAAGGAAGGTAGAGGCTGGAGATTTGATAGGATATTATTTGATTGGTCATATGTTTTTTTCCGAGTGAATTATTTGTTTATAAAAAAATCCCCTGTGGTTGAAGCATAGTTTGGCCAAAAATAAATAGTAATTTTTTTACCAACACATACCCGTGTAATTGTGCAGTGGGTCTGATTATACCAAAAAAAAAAATATCTTCTTATATCTCTTAGTATTCCGGTGAGCAGGAGGTTTATGGTCTAACATGAATGGGCTGAGTGTAACTGATAAAATTAAAAGTTTGTAATTAAATCACATTATTGTATATCATAAATGATATATTTTAGTTATGCATATATATAATTGTATCCCCTATCATTACCTTTTCATTGGTTGTGCAAGTGTAGAAAAAAATTCGCATAAGTGATTTAGGTAGGATTGTGTGAGTAAGATGAATCATAATAATAATAATAATCTCCAGGGGCTTCCCACGGCTCTGGTTGTTAGTATAATGCAGTTAGTGCTCCAGGGTGGTTTTGAAAGCTTCTTTAATTTTTTCATTGCATGGGCACAAACACAAAGGCCTATTGTTATAGTCCATTTTTTTTGAGGAGTTTCCATTAAGTGAGCTTTATAAGTATGCTAAAAATGGGAGTGTAAGGGACATAGCTTGTTTTAACCGTTTCTTTGATATTGCTGAGCAGTTGAGGGTTGTTGAGGCCATACTCTATAGGCGGTGCAGGAGTCTTATTTGTGGTGTTGGAGACACGGATGGCCATTTTCATGTCCTGGATCATTTCACAACCGATGGTCATTTCCTCTCAATGGTTGCTAATTTCCTTTTTAGGTTTTTTTGCAGGAAGAATCAGAAGATTCCTACATTGAAAGCTATTGTTGCAATATTTAATCATCCCCGTTACGAAAGAGATATAGTTGCCGCAATAAACTATCTGCAGGCCATACGGCACCAAGTGGATGCTTCGGAGATTGCGATTAAACTTGATGTTGAAGCCTCATGCCCGGTTCATTTCGGGAGTGCCAAATTATTATTGATGAATAAGATCCCATTGGCCGAGGATTGCTTGTTCTGTAATATGTGTATGATGGCTAATATGTTTGCAAGTAGTTGATTGCAAGTGGGTAATGTGTGCATGGAAAGCAGTCTAGTGATATTTGGCCTATTGTTTTATGTTTGTCGTGGGTAAGCTGTATATAAGTATTTCCGTTGGACTGTAGTTGGTATTTTGTTATATAAGTTGCATGTAATTGCAGTGGTTATGTGTTAGGGGTTGTTTGAGGGCAGTAAATAAATGAAATTTATGTTTTTCCGTCCTTGTCGTTCTTTGCTTTGTGGTTTAGTTTTTTTTTATACCATTAAGACTCTTAAATGTTTTTATTCTGTATATCCGAGGAATGAACAAAACGGTATAGGGTTTAAGTGTACTAAGATGCATCATGAAAGAATGCACGAAACCAATTTTTTCGAAGGAAAAAATATCAATTTATAACCATGTTTTATAAGGAATTTAAGGGTGGGTTTTTGGGATGATTAAACTGGGGCTACGATGGGTACTTATGTGATGTAGATATAAGTTTCTGATTGATTGTCATGAAACAGTATTAGAGGGACCTTACAGCACTGGTGTTTCGTATGCCGGTGGGTTTAAGTTAAATTCTGCACCACTTTCACTGGATGATCATTATAGTAAGAAGATTCAGTATGGCTCACACTACTATAAGCTTGCTGGCTGCATTCATGTTCAGGTGGATGTGAAGATTCAGTATTGGACTTAATATTTCTGTCCATGATACATAAATAAAAAAATTAAAGATGAGACACTTTAAATGTAGAATTAACAATGCATCAACTGGAAAAAACATTTGACAAAACTTACTGTAAATCCTCTGATTTATCATCATCAAGTGAAGAAGCAGTAAGTCTGCGACTACGCGATGCATCTCCATAAGACATAACTTGATAATACATTAACCATCCCTTATATTGCTTTGCTATTGATCCCAATCCCTCACCAACCTCACCTTCTCCATAATTGAAATGATTCAATGCCCCTGACTTTCTTCTTGCATTTACCTCTTGCCTTTTGGATAAAATGCATGACTCCAAAATATTCGTGCACAACTTGGGAGAAAATTCTTTAATAACAAGCCTAGGTGACACCATTAAAGCTTGAAGAAAATGTATATCCACTTGCCACTCATCATTTTGCAGCTTCCTAACTAAAGAAAGATAAAAATACGAAGAACAAACTAAATAATAGTTTGGTATTTTAGCTGTGACTCCATGTTCACTAAGCAAAGCTGGGACTTGCAGCATTTTTTCTGCATTTTTCAGCCTGATAATTTTCTCTTCTGCATTATTTTTTGCTTGAATTGCAGCTTCTATACTCTCAATACCCCAATAAAGATTCGATATTATCGACTGCTCGGAGAACTCGAAGAATTCTTGTTTTCCAGCCTTGAGCCTTGAACTACATTTATGTTTCACATTTTTTCTTGCTTTATCATCCACTATAAACTCATCTAAGTACTGGTTTATCTTGGACACAAGTAGTTTTTCACTGAATGTGAGTTTGCGGACCTTTTGTTGTGACATACGCGATACACGAATGCAAGAATGATGAAGCCTAATTTGAAACAATAGATTTCTTGTGAATGTTTGGCCAATCATACGAAACAAGGCAAACAACAACATTGACAATAACATCCACAGTGCGATGTCGATGACGCTGAGCAACTTGGTTGGCTTATTTGTCCATTGCAACAATTTTATGGGATGTGGTCTTCCTTGAAATTAGCATTTCATTAGCAGCACGTTGTGTGTTTATACAGCCACGAGGGTGCCAGGAAAAGTGGCATGGCCGAGGAACGTTGAGTAGTTTTCCTAGGTATTTGGGGAAATGGAAGTAAGGGGAGGATAGATTTAGTTTTAGAACAAATTTCAGCTCTTGAAGATCGCATGTTTTACTTGTTAGTTTGGATTAAATTGAGCCATTCTGCCAGCGTCCAGTTGTCACCTATGATCAGACCATTGAGGTTTTTCATCCTAGTATCACCAGTGAGGTTAGCGTGTCATAGGAATTAGCTTACGCGGCTTGGTTGTGACATATGTGTCATTCTGTTATCTTTTCCTCTTAAGTTTTGGGTACTCTATGAAATAGTTATGGATTGTTGGGATTGTAATAGTAGTTTTGAAGCATCCATAAAGAAATTATTGTGCAAGAAATTATTGGGCGAAATAGTTTTGAGATAAGGAATGTGCAGCATAAGTATTTAAGAAACAATGAAATTTAAAGTGGTGTTGTGGGATTACAATGTGACGCCACCATGTGAGAATAAAATAAAGCGTAAGTCTGACCAAACACGAATTAACCAACTCAGCCATAGTTTGGGTTTCTGAAACATATATTATAGGTATTTATATCAGATGGCCTTTAAATGCTCAATGAAATTGGGAGGGCATGTTGTAGTCAGCCCAACTTATGCCTCTTGGTGGTGGGTGTGCCGATGGGAGGATTGGCCGACGTAGAGGCATGTAATATGTCGGTAGGGGAACCATTGCTAGTGATCTCGAATACGCGGGTGCTTGTGTAGTCCTTACACCCTTGTATGATGTTGTATGGTGTGATTTCGAGGTGAAATGCACAGACTTTGCCGATAATATTATTGACTGCTGGATGAATAGGTATCATTTTACTATCCTGCAGAAGCAATAAATTTTGCTATTCATTAGTCGATCATTTGGTAGTTTGTGTGTGCAGTTTTGTTTTAGACGACAAGTCTATACCTCTCCTTCATCTACCAATATTTGCTGTAAAGGGAAGCCCACAAGTTGCTCTGCTTGTTTATCAAACAATGTTATGGTTGTAGATCCAGATTGATCCTCAACATGCACCAGAACCCTGTACCTGCATAAGATAAGGTATTTTGAATGGAAACTGGTTTTGATGCGTAGTTTGTTTAAGCGCATGTAGCATGCGATTATCTAGAGAAGAATTTTAGGGTGTTGTGTATGTGTAGAAATGTTTGTTTTTGAAAAAGGAATGGTATTCTAGTGTCTACTATTAGTGTTATCGTGAGGGGCATTTGGTGGGAATAAAATATTGTTGAATTTAGGAATAGGGTTACCGTTGTGCCATTGATGGTGTTTCTTCATCACACACCAAGCAGTAAAATTTTCCATCCAAAGGTTGAAGTTCGCGAGGACATGTAGGGCAACAATTATAAAACCAACCATTTCTGTCAAGGATTGCCATTATTTTTGCGCGGCAGATGCGATGGATAACCTGCAGATTAATGTGTCAACTTGTGTCAACCTATTTGGCACATGTGGAAGGTTAAGTTTCCACATTCATTAAAGGAGTAAAGGTAATATTGATAGTTGTGGGGTTACCTGTATGCCCATTGGAATCACTGTTTCTAAGATAGATTTTATTGGTAACTCGTGAATAATGTCTCCGTTGGGTGTGAAATATTGGTCAGCTGTTGGAGTCTGCAGTGGCCACCTTGTGTCAGTGCTGGCCAATGCCAGAGCGTCTTTTAGGGCATTTAGTGGTGCGTAGTTGATGTTCACATAGCAACGAGTAGCATCAGTAGTTGATAGAGAAGGCATAACTGTAAATTGTTAGGTTGTTAGGTTTGTATATATAAAAATTAAAAAAATTCGCCAATAATGCTAAAGTGAAACCCTATAGGTACTGTAGTAGTTGCATTGTTGTCCTTGTGTGTAGTACTTGTTCTTAAACAACTGTGAAAATATTACCTGAGGCTTTGTTTGCTAATAGACCGGTTATGACCACGAAAATAGGGTTGACCTTTACCGGGACCAACAACTCTAGAAATTACCTTGCTTGGGCCTCATATAGAGTCACCATGACAACCTTTTTGCTGCATAGAGATGTGTAAAGTTTGGTCCTCTGTTGTAGTAATAAGATCGAATTGCATTACAACTAACAAAATATCATCAATATAATGTAAACACCAGAAAGAGGAAACAATTGACCACGAAGTTAAAGGAAATTGAATGTTGGAATGAGGGTAAGAAACATGGTTATTAAGAAATTTTTAGTGAAGAAATGTTTGTAAATGAGACTTACCTTCATTCATGAGGACAACATCCATCTTCTCAGCCCCGTGATCTGTTTTTTTTCCCAACTGTCCATAACTTAATACCATTCCAATTACATCTAACATTTAACATGATTAGGCATCAATTATTGTACGTAGTCATGTGCAGTGTATAAATTATTCTGTGCAGGCTAACCTATTAGGCATTTAAACTGTCCGACCAGGGCTTTTACTCTGTCAAAAGGTTGCAGCTCAAATTTGTAGAGCGGAATGACGCCTGTGTCGGGTTTTTCTTCTATTTTAGTCTTATAGAAAAATTTAATTGCAAAGTCTCTATCAACGCTTCTATATAGGGCAGGCCCTCGTACCACTTTGAAATATGATATGTTGTAGACACCCTGTTCGTTTAGTAGCGGTCGATAAAGTTGCCTTTGATTGTTGGGGATTGTTGCCATAATATGATTTTGCTACGAAAAAGTTATATATTCAATGAAATTGTACCAAGTTTAGTTATTTTGTGAAAACTTACTAACTTTGTAACATTGATAGGTACACTTTAAATGGCCAGCCATGAATTGAAGGAAAGTTTAGGTAGACATACCTGTTCCTCAAGGAAGATGATGTTGGTGTGTAAGCATGTGTTTGTCCTGTTGTTCATTGCGCCCCAAATCCTACCTACACGCACATGAATTGTATCATCATCCTTGCTTGGTGTTAAACGTGATAACATTGTGCTTTGAGGCATGGCAGAATTTTTTGTTATGATGTTTGTAAGAATGGTTCTAAACCAGGTCGGTGGTAGGAGGAAATTTGTATTGATTTGGAATACACGATGATGGCTTGTGAATGATGGAATGCGAATAGGCTGAAATTAAAGTGTGTAATGACAATGCAGATAAACAGGCATAAAGAAACGTTACTAATTTAGTAGTTGTAATACAATTTATCTAGGAAATTGTTGTGCTGCCGACGATTTTTTTTTTTAATTTGGGAATGTACTGTAGTTGGTTTTTTTCCAATGCATTTGCTCGGGGCTTTCCAATATGCCAAAAAATCACAAGCCTTTTTAGTATGTGAAGCAGGTGCAATAACTTGGTTAATTAACAGCTAACATTATATCCGTGGTGGAATTGAATTTGTACTAAGTGTAATATTTTAAAATCAAACGATTCTCTCAATTCTTATTTAGTGAAAGTGGAATCTGGTTTAGAATTTTAATATATAAAATTATGTTGGTCGTCCAGGATTCCCTTTTTTTTATGAGAATAAAAGTACAATGGATATTATTTTTGGCTAGTAATTTTTATTATTATGCTGGGTTTTTTTTTTTGATGTCCTTTTAAACATTATAAAGCCATGTATTTTTAATGGATTTGCAGTTATATTTCTATGTTGTCCATTTTTTAGAGGAATCGCACGAGATTTAATGGCCTATTATTTGTTTGGACATTGTTTTTTTTTATGAAATTAGTAGGTTTTTAAAAATTAATTCCTTTCCATGCATGTAGGTTTACCATTTTTTTGTCAGAAACGAATTTTTTTTTCCCAAGCTTTTTGCATTGAAATTACACAAAACTTTTCAGTCATTTGCAATCCAAAAGTTACTTCAAGAATCCTGTCAGAATTTTTAGATTTAAAGGTTTTAATCATGGTAAACACCACGTTTAGCATGAAAAATGTAAGATTTTTACACATGCAAAACCCACTATTTTATCACAGAGCATAACATTTTTTACTTGGAAAACACCTATCTTATTCATCAAAACATATGAAAACATAACGGGGACATAGCAGCATTCCCAAACTTGTCCGATAATTTTAGCCACCACATAAAATAATGTAATTTTTGCAAGATGATTGATACCAGGCACACGAGGAAAATTAGTATGCTAAAGTAATTGAAAGTAGGGAACGAAAGTAGGCTTAATATGCGAAGGAACATGTACAATTCATTTAACCAAAAAACCTTTTTAGAAGTGTAAATTGCCATTATGTTTTGCTTCGATGGATGAAGTTTAGGGATATCTCCAAAAAACCATGCAGACATTAGGGGCGTCATGGATCCGTTTGAAAAGTCATGGTTTCCAGAGAATTATGTACAGTAATAAGTGGTGCTTTATATATTTACATAATATCATCAAAGATTTCACGGTAGACGATGTTTTTGGTGTAACCATTGCAGGCGTCATCTTCATTCATACAAACAATTTTCAATCCATCTGGAGAAGTGACCCTTGATACCGCAACATATATCTGTCCATGTCCAAAGACTGATTTAGGTAGATACAAGCCAACACTTCGCACCGTTTGTCCCTGGCTTTTGTTTACCGTCATTGCATAACAAACTGTGATCGGAAATTGCTTTCGTTTCAGGACAAAGGGTAAAGTTTTATCGGCTGGGCACATGCTAATTCTCGGTATGTATGTTTGTTCCCCTATCTTGTTTTCCGTAATAACCACGGCTTCGATTAGGAATGGGTAACATCGAGTAATTATGAGTCTGGTACCATTGTATAAACCCTTTCTTGGATTTAGATTCCGCAACAACATTATTGGGGCACCAACCTTAACTTGGATTTCATGATTTGGCAGCCCACTGAATTTCAATGAGTTGAGGTATTCCGGGGGATATAAAACCTCATCAGCCTCACTTGTGGAAGAACCCTTATAAATAGAGTCACAGCTCTTGTAGGTTTTGAATTCTCCTGGTAACCTGTTTAAAACTGTCACGTTAACTTTTTCCACATCTTCATTAAGTGGTGTTAATATAGCTGTGTTGCGAAGATATTCGACATCACCATGCTTCCATTGTAGATCGCTGTATATTTCATTCACTATTGCTTCCACCGCATCACCAGTGTAATCGATGCGCACCTGTAAACCAAGTTTCCAAACATTGTAAAGGGAGGTTTTTACTTGCATATAAATTGTAGGCTTTACTATGGAGCACACGAATGTAACTCTTTGCATTTTTTTAAAATTAGTGGTTGACCATGTACTTGGAATTGCCTCCCTATAAGGGAAGTAGATGTAGCTGTAAATGAATTTATTAACGACTTGTCATTAACTTTCATGGCAGGCTTAATGTGTAGGATATCAAACTCTAACTCAATGTTGAATGTATCTCTCAAAGGTGGGTACTGGTGGGTACTACATATCATGCCTTTTCGTTGAAGGGAGTAGTTGCGTGGTTTTAAACACCTACATTTATGATGCACGGGAATTAGGGATGTTATATTAATAAATTGGAGAAATAGGAAAGTATAAGACAATTAGGTGTTGCATTGCAGGGCAGCCCATGTTATTTTAAAAAAAGTCTTGTGGAAGAG
This sequence comes from Saposhnikovia divaricata, assembly GCA_036435485.1. Taxonomy (NCBI): domain Eukaryota; kingdom Viridiplantae; phylum Streptophyta; class Magnoliopsida; order Apiales; family Apiaceae; genus Saposhnikovia; species Saposhnikovia divaricata. The sequence continues at coordinate 24,842,656 of JAZHRN010000131.1, forward strand.
TTGGGTTCAAGTAACGGGTTTGAAGTAAAATATGGTTTTCAATTATACACAGCTGGTTGTGTTAAAAGTGTACATAAAGGTAGTCTTTTGAGTAGGGAAGCTAATGACATTGCCTCATATGTCTGGTTATGTTGATCATAAAGAAATGTGTTTATAAATGTAAAAGGTTGTTTAATGCATACCTCTTCTGGTATTTTGATCCATGAAGGCTCAATGTCATCACCGAAAGAATACGTCCGCTCTGAGCAATCTCCTAAGGACAGGACCCAATCTCGAAATGGGACCTTTGTGCCGTCAATTGTAACCAGGGGAACATCCTTTTCAATTCGCATGTTCTCAACCAGGGTAAATACTTTACAGTCCTGCCACAAGTAGGACTTGCTAATACTTGACGCCACTATTTCCTCCCGTCCCTTTTTAGGAATCACCGGTAAAGTTTATCTAAAATCCCCACCAAGGAGCATTGTCAAGCCACCAAATGGAAAAGAGGAGGCTTGCTGATTTATCTTGGAACGGATGTCACGAAATGTACGATCCACCGCCTCAAATATAAATCTGTGATTCATAGGTGCCTCGTCCCAAATGACCAAGCTTGTGTTGCAAATTAACTCAGCCAGATAGGAATTCTTCTTGATTTCACAACAGGTCAACTCATTAACGTCAATAGGTATTTTAAATCGGGAATGAGCAGTTCTACCTCCTTCAATTAAAAGAGAAGCGATACCGGAGGAAGCTACGGGCAAGACTATCTTACCGTCGCTCCTGAGGCTTGATATAATAGTGGACCACAAGAAGGTCTTCCCAGTGCCACCAGGCCCATACACGAAATAGAAGCCACCATTCTGTAGCTCTACAGATTCAATTATTTGGTCAAAGATTATGCGTTGCATCTGATTTAGACATTGTACACCTGCAGCTGCTTCCAAACGCAGTTGGTTGCGGTCATACATCATTTCCTCCAACAATAATTCATTGTTATATTTTGATGTTGCTGCAACATTAAGCTCTGGTAGACCGGGGTAATCAGTCATCTTTTTTCCATATTGCTTTAATAAATTATTGATCGCCTCAAGCGCTAGCATTTTTTTGTCTGCATCATTGATTTTAAGACTTGGCAAATTTGCCACTTTCCTTCGTTAATATTCCATGTCTTCAGCCAAATTAACCCAGTGCCTCTCCCACAATTTGGATGGATTGCTCACCTCACAAAAAACTAATAGAGTGACAAACAAATCACGAAGGTGTGATGCATTGGCAGAAAAGGAAGCGTCCTCAAGCGCAATATGCCATTCTTTATCGGATTCAAGCAAACCTCTATGGAAACATGCATCTTTATAGGTGGGGTAAACGATGCCTTCCACAGTTCGGATGTACTCGAATTTTGTTGCCCCTGCAACAAAGTTTAACAAAAACCGCATGTAGAAGCGCTCGCCGGACGCTGGATGCGCATAGACCATGCGTCACACAACATCAACATTTTGTTTTCGGGGTAACCAACGTTTAGCAGAAGCATCCCACCTGAACTTTGTTGGGTATTTAACAAATTTTAGGTCACGACCAAGCTCTTCATGACAATTATTTACCATCCATTGAACGAACATTGTACCATCAGGATCAATTCTACGAACAACCTGAGGCAAAGTTTCATTGTCACGGAATCTGACCTCCTGCTCATTTTCTAGGTGAAAATATAAGCGTTGAACAAAAGGTTCTCTATGATGTATGGGGAACTCAAATAGACGCCAAGAGGCCTCAGCTGCTGATACATACCGGCATGACAAATAGTTGTGCACCTCATCTAAACCTCCTGTTTTGAGAGAAGTTGAAGCATCATCTCTCGCATGGACGTTTTGTGTGGCTTTTTCTAGAACAATTGTAGCCGTATCAGGGCCCTTCCCAATATACTTAAATAAATATTTGATAGAGAGGGACCGATTACACCACTCAACATTTATGTGACCTTGATATTTCACCAGGAGCCCACGATGATAAGGGACAACATGCCTACAATAGATAATTCCAAAAACAGGGTTTTTAAAAGCAAGTATGATTAATAGAGCATATGGATTAGAAAAAGTAATTCCTTTCCAAATGTCATGTTTAACATTTTTACGAACAAGAAAAGAATTATGTTCGTTTGGTTTCCGTGGCGGCAAAATTTGTTGGCTAAATAAAATTGCAAGAATACTATGACCGACAATTCCTCATCAAGATATATGGGAATTTTCTTAGCATAAGTATTGATGAATATAATTCTACATGACCGTAATAGTCTGTAGAAAGTGTGAAGACCTAAAAGTTCATAAACTTTTTCTTACTTTGCAAGTCTTTAATCATGGCGATAAGATTTAGATTCAATTATGTTTTTGTTAGATTTGGATATATGTGATTGAGAAGTTTAAACCCCTAGCACAAAATAGTTGCAATGTATGTACTTATACATGTATAAGGGGAAGCATAAGAGATGCCTAAAGTATAGGTTTTGGAAACAATGTAAAGGTAGATTGGGTGTTACCTGTTATTCAAATGTATTTTGTTACACTCTACGGTCCTTTTTGTATCCCTCCGTCGATACAAAGCGTATCCATCACCATCCACAACCGTGTTATCACTCAAAGGTTTTGGGTAGAATTTTGTGCATTTACTGTTGCGCATACACGGACATTTGGGATTTGCTGTTCCGCATGGTCCATGCATCATAAATTGCGACATCGCTTTGTATCCTACCTGATCAGTTGATTCATCGGGTATTTCAGCACATATAACATTATCAATATCCTCTGTAGATACTATTTTGTCTCCATCACCAAGCCATAACACAATATGGGCATGCGGCAGACCTCGCTTTTGAAACTCAATCGTGTAGACCACTGACAAAAAATACCAATTCAAAGTAACCAACATAGGAAGCCATAATTTAAATGCAATGTAGAAAGCGAATAACTTGCATATATATGTACCTTTAAATAACTTGAAGATGAAGTTGATGGACCAATCTTTATATGATACAAGGGATGTATTGTGGGGCATAAATTTACACAGACCAGTGTTAATGTTGTAGACAGGCTATGCCAAGAAGCTAATATTAAGATGCAATTTACTACTACAAATCAGGTAATTTTATATGTTTTTTTTAATATAATGAACATGCCAAACAACAATATTTTTGGCCAATCAACTGTTTTTTATGGGTTGTAAAGTGAATAAGACATGTGCTATTCCCATAGGTTTGTAACTGAGCGCTTAGTGTGCCACAATCCTAATGTTTGGACTAAAGACACATGTGACTCTTGGGGGAGGCAGACACCCAGCTTGAGCTAGTTGTCAGGCTATATGGGATGTGCTATAAAATCGTATTAAATTGTATTAGTATAATTTACAATCAAATTATAATTATGAATAAAATGAATTAACACCGTAGGCTAAAACATAAGGATTATAGATCCACTTACAGTCACGGCTGTTAGTTACTGTCAAATAAATTTGATCATGCACACATATATTTAGTTGCTAACATGTTTTGTCAGTGCATAATGCCTACTTTTGAAAAGGCATACTGATCAGGAGGTGTAATCACTGTAAATTTGGCATTATATTATTGCAATAATGTGTTAATGCTTAATATTGATGTAGTATAATGAAGGGAAATAAATATTTAATATATTTACTTGCCGATCATGACATTCATTTTTAGAGCGAAGTTTTAACTTTTCATCACTTGTAGGGTGCATACTATTTTAAGAAGTATCATCCTTGCCAATTTATTTTGTGGGAGAAATTTGGTGTGCGATCACTATTATAGGCATGCAGAAATGCTTTTGTAGCATTGAATATATTTAGGTTGTTTTTGTTATAAGTTAAATCGACAAGGGGGGAATTTATATACATATTTGTAATACACACCAAGTTAAGGACAGTAATGGAGCACACAACATGCGAAGATATACCTGCGATTACCCGACCCAAGACTTGATTTTTAGTGAAATCGGCAATCATAGCATCAAGTTTCATCTTGAATACCCGCGCCACAAGATCAGGACGAACTGAGGCATCATGGGAACCCGAAGAATGTACCGCATCTTGTATTTCATCCCATTTTGGATTACAGGTGAAAGTGATGAATAATTCAGGATGACCATATTCTTTGCAAACAGCCAGAGAATCCTGAAAGTTTTGTTGCATATATCTATATCCACCTGTGAAATTGGAAGGCAATATGACACGTTTCCCTACGTCACCAGCATGCATATCGCCACGCCTAAAACTGTCAACAATATTGTTATAAAGATCCGACCTTATTATTGATTGATGCCCATACACCCACTGCAATCTTGAACGTTCAACAGAGCACCATGCATCAACCAAAAATTGCAGGAATAGGCGACCTCCAAGCAATAATGTATGACCTTCAGCAACCCGATAGTGTGTCCTAAATGCATAATATTCACGCATATTTACTGTACTATTCCTCCGATTTTCAAAATTATCTTCATTACGGTGCTTGATATTGGTTCTAAATTCATCTTCCCCATATGGGAACAGCAGGGGGTATTGCAAAGACATAAAGGAGGGATGAAGCTCACTAATGTGTTGGAATCCGACTTTCTTGTCCTCAACGACCACATCCTTTTTATTTGTAAAGTCATTATCTACCACAAGACCAGCAAATTCATAATCATTTTCTGTCATCAAATTCTCAAAACGACCATCAGTTGTCCGCCTTGCGAACAATCTAAGATGAAACGGTTCCGGATCCACATTTGTAAATCGGTTTTGCAACTGTTTAAATACTCCAACTAAAACATTTTCACGATTCAACATTTCTTGCAACATGGAAACAATATTGGGATCCGCCTCCCCCATCTTTCCTGGAAAGTTAATATGATGTTCCAAAGCCTCCTGACTATCATACATGTATAATTGTGCATATTTAGGTGTCAGGCCATCTGGCGGTACCAAGGAGCCAAGACTGTGGTATGTCCGTCCGCTAACCCGAAATACGAAGGGGCCCTTACCATTGTTTACGGAATGATCAACATTTCCCCCAAAAGAACAGAAGGCAAATATGTTATTATAAACATGGCTCTTGTTAAAGTACATTCTTGAGTATGTTCCGGTGGAAGTGATCAATTGATTTAGTTCTGGAGGTGTTTCGCGCAATAAAGGTAACTGAACTTTGCCCTTCCCACAACAAATTGAATATCCCTTTGGTCCAGGACCAACATGGCGCCCTGTAAATTCAGCTGCCCATACCTGGGCTGAGCAGAAACCACAAGTCTCTTCTTGTCTGCCAACAGCTAGTACTGCATTGGTCTCCAATGTCACAGCAAACCCAAAATGTGTAAGAGATGACCAATGAGTGAAGCTAAGAGCAATATGTGGGCTGAAATTGAGGTAAAATAATAGGTACAATAATGGTAGGAAAAGGAGGTAGTGGCTTACTGAATTCTTTCTTTTTCTGGTCTATACATTTGTGCATTCGTCGGGTTTCTGTATGGAACCAGGTTCGTGAATGTAAACATTAACGAAAGCTAAAGTTAGGGCCATCAATCAGGGGCCAAACAATTTAACTTACGAGAACATATAGGTACAGAAAGTAAACATCGTAACAAAAGTTAAGCTTATGCGGGTGTTCAGAAATTAAGACCTCCCTGCCCAACACGCGCATTAGGGCTGCAGTGCAATTTTGTTTCCTCAGACCCAACAACGCTATGTGCCTGGCCGGGGAGGCCCTTTTTTATCAGCCAAAGGCCGTAGTGGTTAATATTGGGTACGAGGATATGTACGGAGTCATAGTAAGACAGGGGTTCAACAACATTGTTATCATATAATGTACCATGGATAGGGAATATACCTCTAATAGGCGATCCATCACCAACAGATTGAATTTCTTGGGCTTGAATAATGTCAAATGCAAGATCACTGGCATAGACCTCACAGGCCACCACTTCTCCTGAAAGGGAGAAGGTCAATATGAAGTAACAATGTTTGGGGATTCACGCAACCAGTGAATTGCTCAACCAAGAGATGGTTTGAAGTAAGGTGCAGGCATTACCTCTTACTCGTTTAGGTCGTGTCGTACTGGCATTTAGGCCACTTCCTCCCGGGGCCATGTCTAAGAAGATGCGAACCATTACTTACAACAGTAACCTAGGTGCAGTTCAAAAGGGGACACTAACAGCACATACCGTTTAATTTCCTGCGTGAATCATTGCGTCTCTTCTTTGAAATTCTCCGCCTTTCCACAACATCTTTGGTTGGGAATACTCTGGGACGGCCTCCTTTATTGGGTGTCTGGTCCATTAAATAAACACTACACAGGGCAGATTATTGGTTGTGACAACTTAAAAAATTAACCTGCGACGAAAACCACATCTAATCAATATAAAAAGAAACACACCTTATCATCTGATTGAAGAAATTAGGCGCTATCAAATCAAAAAAAAAAAAATGATGAGCACCTATGAATCAATTCTGTACCCTTTGAGTCTTGTCAATTTCTAATAAATCACAATTTCTTATCTCCACTTAATTACCCATTTAGATATTAAGCCTAAAGCAACTACATAAATTTTCATGCAACGGAGTTGGCACTTTTTGCTCGTAGACCATATTTAATTACTGTCTTGTTTGAAATAAGCTTCACTGGAGATAACAGGTTTGCTCGATATACATCCCTGCCACCTTATCGAATGTGACTGTTTATACAACTTAATAAGTAAAACACACATCCAATTCCATCTCAAGTTCTTAAAACATAGAATAGATAGCACGGTCCAAGCTTTCACCACATCAGTGAATCATGTTTTAGATGAAGCCGCAGATTCCATCTCATGAATGCCCAAGAAGACTGGATTCATTCATTCCTATCTACAGCGACCACTGGGTTCATTTAATCAACATTATGTCCTGTACATAAATAGGTGTCTACCAACGGATCCTACTTTCAAACGGAGAGGGTGTAAAAAATTATTTGTAAATGTACATTTGTGGGCATAGTGTAGGGTAAAGTCTGTTATAGTCAATGTTTGGTTTTGACTGACCCAAATATAATTCATGCCCAAACTCTCAAATTCCTGAATAAGTACTAAACTATTCCAAAAATACATAACAAAAATACCATAGATACACACGATATTTTACATAGGGCATAAATGAATCAATTTAATTGATTTAAAGTGATAAACAGTAGTTACAACCATGATACATGAATGAGTCATTAGAACTCGAACAACAGGTATGTGGCTAAAAGCAACAGGGGGGAAGGAAGAAGAAGACCTATATAGGTAGACTATCTAGCCGAGAGATTGAAATTTATGCAGCCACATTCTTTGTAAAAAGTACATACCCGGTGTTGTAATCAGTGAGCAGGCCTGATGGCTTAACCACGCTGTCCTGCATATGAAGTCATATCTTATTGCTTACAGATTTGCGTCACTGTTATGAAGACAAATAATATCTAATATTAGTCACTGAAAATCCGAAATAGAACAATTCAATTCAACCATGATACACACGATATTTTACATAGGGCATAAATGAATCAATTTAATTGATTTAAAGTGATAAACAGTAGTTGCAACCATGATACATTCAATGAGTCATTAGAACTCGCACAGCAGGCATCTGGCTAAAAGCAACAGGGGGGGAAGGAAGAAGAAGATCTATATAGGCAGACTATCTAGCCGAGAGATTGAAATTTATGCAGCCACATACTTTGTAAAAAGTACATACCCGGTGTTGTAATCAGTGAGCAGGCCTGATGGCTTAACCACGTTGTCCTGCATATGAAGTCATATCTTATTGCTTACAGATTTGCGTCACTGTTATGAACACAAATAATATCTAATATTAGTCACTGAAAATCCGAAATAGAACAATTCAATTCATTTATTACACAATCATTCCACTATCATCGAATGAAAACACCAACACAAAACTTTGTGAATATTAGAAAAGCAAAATAAGTTAATCAGTACTAAGAAAACAAACATATCATTAGCCTCAGAAATCCTCATCAAACTTAAACACATGCAAATCCGCATTCCTATTAATACTATCCATGACCAATGCCTTGTGATACTCCCCAACTCGTTTCTCAAAGAAATTACAGATCCCTGTGACCCGCTATATGTAGGAATCGAACTTAAAAATGCTGTTTATAAAGAAAGATGAGATGAAATTATAAAAAATGCTTACTCATAGGTTAAAACCTAAAGGCACACCATTCAATGATAAAGGAAATTGTTTCTTGCAAGATGAGGGGGGGAAATCTTCAGGTGCCAAGAAACAACTTGGGAAAAAAATATACAAATCATTTTTGCTGACAAATACTAACGATCTATAGCATTTATCATATAATATTTAGAAATTTTTTGATTCCTTTTTATGGCAGATAAAAGTTAAACATCAAGAATTAGCTTTCTATTACGACTTACAAGTACATATTTTATTACCATATGTAATTGCTCTTATGTCACACAATCTATGTTTGGAGTCCTGTAAGAACAATTATTTTATGTCTATAAAATTGGTTAATTTTAATGCTGTTGGAAAATAGATTATTTCTTGTAGTGACATGCTTGACTCGTAATATATTTTTAATAGACTAATTTTGCTTAAAAGGTTTTAAATCTTTTTAAACAATGAAATATTATTAAAAAAAGTTGTAAGAACTAAAACCATTTTTAAGAGTCACAAGTATTTAAGTAAGGTGTAATAAAAGTAATTTTAAGTTCAACATTATTAATATAAACATCACACGAATCCTTTAAACCTAAATAAATGAGCCAGTTTTAACCTATACTTACCATGCTCTTGGCCACTAAAATTCCGTATATATGTTTTTTGGCAATATTTAAAAAATTTCCGTCACCAAACTTACTAAACAGAGTATATGATTAGTTACATGTATATGGGCCAAAGTTAGCTAGATTAAATAGGCAATGTAATGGCCTCAGCTAAGATTTCTAACCTGTTATTTGCTAAATTGGAAGTCTTGATAGGCTGATTCTTGTTCTCAATTTCATGAAAGCTAAGGGCATTTACAGTATAATGATGAAGAAAACCTGTTTCTTGCATTAACAAACTGATATTAAGCATGTGATAACATATTTAAGTTAGGATGACAGAAAGTTTAGATACATGTTTTGTAGCTGACAACTTATTGAATTGACTTGTTTGTTTGCTCCACAATAGGAGGAAACACAAAATGTTAAAACAAAAAAAAAATTGCCATCATTATCTTAACACGTCTATTAAAAGAAGTTTTTCTAATTTTAGCACTCTTATTTTAGAAGGATTTTTACGACCAGGTAGGTAGTTCTTTAATTGATTCCCATAATTATCTATATACACCCTAAACACATTTTAAAATTAAATACTGGGGCCAGACCTGCATATATAAGATGGTGCTTAAATTTAGAAAAATCACTCTCTGTAGCTTAATTGGTTGGCTATGTGGCTTCAACTTGAAAGTAGGAACAATTTAAAATAAGCTGAATTGTGTATTTGTATTGAACAGAGTCTTCACCTTGCTGAAAGATATAGTAAGAGAGAAGAACATGTGCCAACTGTACTAATAATAATCAAATGAAGAACTTGCATAATAAAGCTTTTAGTTATTATGTTGGATTACCCCCCTTCCGACACTCTGCACAACCAAAACAAGTTGTAGATGGCTACATGCTTTAGCGTGGTCAAACATTTAAAAGCTATTATTACGGTAGGCTAAGCTTTTTTTTTTTCTTCCTTGTTCCAGATTGAAAACATGGATTCACTGTTTGAAGCACAATTCTCTCCACTTTCGGCTTCTGGACGCATGCTTAGCAAGTGCGGTAAATGTCTGAGGTACATGAAGTACATCTCTAGCTTGCCATCACGGCTGTTCTGTGGTACTTGCGAGGAAGTGTATTACGTCCCTCAAAATGGCACAAACAAGGTATTTAGTGCCCTTTTGACATTGAAAATGATGTCTTCACATTTTGCAATAATTGGTCCAACCATACATCACAAATACACTTGTAGACTCCCTACATTACAAGAATGGAGGGTACTTGAGAAATAGAGGGTCCCTTGTAAATACTGATAGAACTAATGGACCAACATCTTTAAAACTTGTTCCATTTGTTTTAACCATTGGTATAAAAGCATCGTGATTGTATGTTTATCTTCTCACTAATAAATGTATTAACTACTACTAACATCGGTTGAAACTTGAATCTACTTAATTGGGTTGTCTGAATTACTATATGTATATATTTTCTTACGTTTGTAATGGCCTTGTGAAACATTTAAATTAGGGAGTACAGCCTAGGATCAATGCAACAACTAAACTACATCAAAATCAATACTGTAGACTATCATGTATCAACTATCAATCAAATTCAAAAAAATACAAAAAAAATACTCAATTAAACTTTCCATTACCATGAAACTTAAATCAAGATTGAGGCAAACCAGTGAATAATAGCAATGAAATTAGGAGGATGGATTGGAGGATTAGCCGAAACCTGAGATAGGCACACAAAAGAATATACCTATGACCACACTTGGGTTTTGAAACTCTGAAAATCAAGCGGCTCTCCCTGGAAATCAATCGTCGATGGTGATGTTGTCCAAGCGCACGGGGATGCAGTACATAGATAGGCCGTAGTATATAGATAGGATTAATAGGATAGGATATAAGATGCAATTTCATGAAAGCTAAGGGTATTTAAGCCATTTCACAGGGGTTTTTTGGCTCAGAATTCTCCCTGTTCTGCTATTATATATAGAAGATGATGAGTAGGGCTGCACATGGGTTCCGAAACCCGATCCAAACCGACCCTCTTTTTAATCAATCAAATGAAACCATTCAAAACCATGAGTTAAACGGGTTAATTTTTTAAAAACCCGAACTAATTGGATCGGGTGAGGGTTTAACAAATTTTAACCCTTAACAAACCCAACCCAACCCGTTTACATAAAATGAAGAATTTTTTGCATATTTTATATATTTTCTGCATATTTTCTATAAATATCTGCACTATATAAATTTTCTGCAACACTTTCTAGAATATTATGCAACACTTTTTGGCTTCTGCAACAATCTGCAACACTTTCGGTAACAAAGTTCTTCCAATTAGCAAATTTAACCCGATCCAACCCGAACCGAACCGAATTAAATTGGTTGGGTCGGGGTTGGGTTACAACTATTTTTTTAAGTTAATAGGTTGATTTTTTATAAACCGAACTTATTGGATTGGGTCGGGTTTTATCAAACCCCGATCCAACCGTACCCATGTGCAGCCCTAGATATTAGGTAGGGTTTAATATGGATTATATATTCATTGACTTGGGGGTTTTTGTTACATGTGTAGTGAAGAGTAATTTTTGCATTACTCCTGATAGGGGTGAGCACGGTTTTCCGAAAACCGGTTAAACCGACCAAACCAACCCGACCAAACCGAAAGTTTAGGTTTTTTTTCGATTTGGGTTGGTTATGGTTTTAAATTTTTAAAAACCGAAAAACTTGGGTTGGGTTTGGTTTTACTAAATTTTCCACCCGATCACCATTAAGATCAAATAATATATAAATATTATATATATATATATATAGTTTTAATATTAATTTTATGCTTATATAAAATAAAAAATATTTATGTTGAAACGATGTCGTAGCCTACTTTATGCTACTATTGGTTCACACATGTTGTTGCCTCTTTTTTATTATTTAATAATGGTTTTAAACCGAAATCGACCAAACCAAACCGTTATTATTAGGTTGGTTTTTTTTTAAATGTTATGGTTTTTGGTTTGGTTATGGTTTGAAAAATTAAAAACCCGAAATTTGTGGTCTGGTTGGTTTGGCGGTTCTAAACCGTCCAAACCACCCGATGCTCACCCCTAACTCCTGATGCAATTCTGAACAGTACACGTTTTGTCTAGATGTGTGTTTACTGCCTATGCTAAATGAAAAGGCGTATTTTCAACTGGAGTAAAAGATACTCCAGTTGCAGAAGCGTGTCTCAAGCATATCTTGACTTGTTCGAACAGTGTAATGATGATATTCCGTGTTTGGTAGCGATTTTGTGTAATACTCCAATGTTACAGGCGTACATGTGAGACACTCCTTTCATAATAGTGGGTTTCATGGGTATTTAGGGTCACCATGTTTCATGGGTATTTAGGGTCACCAATATCACATATGGGCATTTTGATATCAACTCTCTCTCAACACCCTCAAACCTAACCCTCTCTCCTTTAAATTTTCCCAAACAAGATTTTTTTTTTGAGGGGAAAGATAGTTCATTGATTAAAAGTCATACGATATCTATAAAGATAATTGAAATTTAACAAACACATAACAAAGATAAAATCTAAGTTTTCTTCATCGAAGCTACAACCGTTGAGCAGATCTTCTCTCTGGAGCGGCCCTTGCTAACATCACTGGAAAAAACAGCCTTTTTGAAGGGTCTATCTAACGATTTGACGTAGTGATGAACATGATGTGTTCGAAAAACCAATCATAGTTGCAAGCCCATATAACTCGTTTTCAAAGAACCAAAAGAACCAACACACCAAACATCCCGCAGATCTGCGATCCCGGACATTAAAACACACTAAAACAAACAAAAACTCTCACACCAAACCCAATAAACGGGATTAACTACCCAATAAAAGGGACGATTATTGAAGTAAAGAAGAACAAAAACGGAAAAGAAGAACGAAAACCTCCGGCCGATGGAGGAGCCACCGCCGGAGGAAGAAAACTGGAAACGGCTTTGGTTTTAGAAAGGGAAGAGAGAGAAGAGAGAAAAGTTGGAAGAGAGAGAAGTTTTCCCAAACAAGCCCCACCCCCTGTCCAAACAAGCCCTAAAATTTTAAAAATTAGTAAAAGTAGTCGCGGAGTACAGCTGTAATTAATCTATCACACATCTCCACGTATTTCGAACCTTCCTACTATTTCCTTCCCCGATTCTTTAAAATCTCCAATAATTTTAACCAAAATCTATAAATTAATTTTCTAAACATAATTAAATGCCTTTATATTTGTTGATTAATTTATTTTTGTAGCACAAGAAATCTCTGTTTCTCCCCATGAGCTACAGAAGGTTTGCTCCTCAACTCTATGCCTTTACTTACACATATACACACACATATGTAATTTGTTTTGCATTCTGATGTATAAATGTTGTTATATTAAATTATTGACTTGATCCTCTCTCATGTGATTTTGTTATAATTGTCTCGATTTGTGACTTCTGTTAGTTGAATATGATCCTCAACGTCTTTGTGTTCGCAATTTAATCGATCTTTGTAATTGGAACTAGTTTCGAAATTCGACCAGGTATAGAAAGAATTATTAGGATATTGAAAGCGTAGATTATAAATGCTATATGATGTTGTTATGTAAGAGCTCACATTCTTTCGAGAGTTCGATTATTTGTTTTGTCACATTTGTTATTTGATTAAATATCGGTGGGATTCGAACCTTAGACCTCTACGTATAACAACTTTTAAGTTGGAAGTTGTTTCGAAATTCGACTAGGTATAGAAAGAGTAATTAGCATTTTGAATTTGTTTTTCGCAATTTGGAAAGCGTAGATTATAAATGCCATTTGATGTTGTTATATAAGTGCTGACATTCTTTCGAGAGTTCGATTTTTTGTTTTGTCACATTTTTTATTTGATTGTTCGGGTATTGTGGTGAAAGCTATTATTGAATAAGAAGAGAGTTTTAATTTTGTGTCTAATACTCGGGTGGCTGGGGAATTGGTAGGCTAACATATGTCGATGTTTTTATAGTAGATTCTAGGTGGTTAATGTTGTTAAGTTGATATGGTGCCAGGATGTTGGTAAGGGGAGCCATGATTGCATGCTGATAAATCGCTCGTATGGCAGTGACTTTCATTGTTTCGCCATAGGCATTTTAAGATATATGCACGCATTTAGGTTATGTCTGATTATATAAATATATATTGCATAAAATTTAGAGCCTAATTGTTATTAATCCTCCAGTATTCCAGACATATAAGGTAATTCCTAAAAGATTTTCTTTAATGTTGAATATATCGTTTTCAGAGGCTAAATTATTTTAAAACTGTCTATTTATATGGTATACTTACGAAGATATTATATATATAGTTACCAGAAATTTCAGACATGTAATTGTAAGTTATTATAACAGTTGATATGCTATACATTTATCAACACATAATATACTTGATTATAAATTAAATAATATTTTATTATAAATTATGGATGGGTTATTGCCTAGAATGAGAAGAAAGAAGTAGGATTTGAGAAAAGAGCAAAGTTGAAATAGAAAATGCCAAGAGAAGGAAGGAGACAAAAATTAGAAAAGAGAAGAAGATACAACAGAAGTTTCGCCATTTGCTGAATTCTACCATAGTAGTTAGGTTACAAGCTAAATTAAGTCTTGCTAAATATGCTCAAATTTAATAGTATAGTAATGTAAGTAGTAATTACGGGTATTATTCAAATTTGGTTAGCAAGTAGACACTAGCAGTAGTAAAAATGACTACCAAGATTTTTTAATTAAAAAAAAGTGATCCTGCCTTTCTTGTAACTTCTTAATAAATTTTCTTTTCTTTGATGTCATTTGGTTATTTCTCAGTTTGACACTTTTTTCTCTTTTTCATTGAACATTGGGTAGCATAAAGAGTTTTCTCTATTGCCGGCACAATTTTCAATGCATAAAGAGTTTACTGTAGAACTTTAATCCATTTAACACTTCTGGCAGTGTGACATCTTCTATTACTAATCTACTTTCAGGGATTTAGTATTTTAAATCTTCCCCACAAAATATTATGCATTCAAATAATGTGGAGACTATTCTGATTTCAAGTTTTCTTTTATTTGTGCATAATGTAACTTATTTACGAGAATAGACTGTAACTGAAACATTTTGATGCAAGTTAGTTCGATTATTTTAACTTCTAATTTATCCTTCTATATAGGGAGCACCGTGCTTCTAGAGCTTCTCTCTTTGATGACTATGATAGCCTTGAGGAGGGTGGTCTCAAGGCTGATGAGCACACCAATGACGAAGCGATCAACAGCTTGCAAGACAGAGTCGTCTTTTTGAAGAGGGTGAGTTATTCATTAAGGCTATGTTTGTTTGAGTTGACTATAATCCCATGACTATTTACAGATTGCACTCATACCATTGAACTTAATTCTTTGAAACAATTTTATGGATTCGAGGTGACTATTCATTCCTACCATCTCCCTAGGTATAACTTTTTTAACGGAAATGAAGTAATGAACTAAGCGATTTGATATTTAGTACAAGAGATATAACTTACGGAGTCAACATACTCTAAATTTAGAGCAAAAAGAACAAATTCCAGGGGAACATTTATTTCATGAAACAAATATAGTATACGGTTGTTATATTTCATGATAAGTACTGCATATCTTGTTCTACTTTGGACTTCCCTTGTGTCTAATATGTTGTGGCTTAGCTGAAAATAAACTAGTGTCAGAACTCTGAAGCTTCTTAGTTGTTAATGAAAAAGCTTCTGTTTGTATGGTTTCTTGTAATGATATGATTGCTTATTTGGATTTCCTTAGTATGTCGTTCATACAAGGAAGTGCATTTATGCTTCTTGTACAGCTAGTTCTTGTTTGCTAAGTGTGATGAATTACCAATTTTAGCTATTCAAGGCGATTCTGTGTTGAAAATTCATTTCAACCTAATGACTATTGGCCTGTGTGCAGTGTGTATGCCTGTGTATGAATTAAACCAAGTTGTGTTCATATAAAAAAACCACATTTATAAATTCTTAACTCAAAATATGTTTAAAAACCTGCATGAAAAATACACTTTTAGCACTTCGGCTTAAAAGAGTTACTTATGTATACACATCTGACAGTTGACAGGGGACATACACAATGAGGTGGAAAGTCATAATCGCATGCTGGATCGAACAGTATGAATCTTACTTGCAGAAAATTTCACTTGGTGCATTAAAATATAAGTTTAGTGATTGTGAAACTGTGCTGTTTATAAACCAGGGAAGTGATATGGATGCATCAAGGGGAATTATGTCAGGTACAATGGATAGGTTCAAGATGGTATGTAAAATAGGGTTTGAATCTTTATCTTTTTTTATTTTCTTTTATTCTTTTCTGCCCATACCATATTTACTTGTGACTTCCGCATAGGTGTTTGAGAAGAGATCAAGTCGAAAAACATGTGGACTTGTGGCTTGTTTTGTGGTTTCTTTCTTTGTATTATACTATTCTTTCAGGTATACACTTTTTTTTTTTTGGCTTGTTTTGAGGTTTCCTTCAATGTATTATACTACTGTTCTTTCAGATATACACTCTTTTTTAATATAAGTGACACTTTTGATTTTGTTATTCATTCTTGTATATATCCCTCCCAGTTGACATTAGGATCTCATTTTTACTTTAACAAGTCAAGTTAATTCGTTTAATTATAAATGTGTTTAATACAATAACGTCGTCTATGGAAGGAATAAATGAAATTAAAACAAAACAATGCAGGTTGGAGGAAGTTTTTGAAAAAAAATGAGTGCAAATTTTATATGAAAAAGATTTGTGTAGAAGATGGGTATGAGACAGAATGGAGCATTCCTTCTCAAATTGGTGGGTTTGAGCTTTAGTTAAGGTTATTAAGAATGGAATTGAGGGAGGAAGAAATTTTTGAACATTTATTTATAATGTAGTTCAAATCCATTCCAATTCCATTCTCTCCAATTCATTTATCCCAACCAAACACAACGTAAGAGAATTCTAGGAGTATAAATAATGTTATGAGTATAATTTGTGATATGTTAATAATTAAACTTTTTTTTTTTTGACAAACAAAGGAATTTTATAAAGTTGCATCAACCAAAATCATAGCCAGGGGCAAACCCCTGAACTGACACTACAACCTAAATGGAAACAAATAAACGAGCTAAACAAATAGCCGCTTATGTTTTCAGACTGTTTAACATCATGAATTTCGAGATTCTTTGAATTAAAAAAGATTAAAATGGCTTCCCGATCAATCAACCCTGCACCAATCTTTGAACCAGTAATATCACAAATGACCTTCACATACGCACCGCCTGTAGCCCAATGTTCATAAACACCCCAGCTATCTACATGTCGAAAATCAGCTATAGACATGTCGAAAGTGAAAGATCTCATAAGATGAACAAATTTTAGTTGTGAAAAGTAAGCTCTTGCAATATCCGACACCAGCCCAAATCCAATGCACGAATTACAAATCTCCCACAAAACCACATAAATCATTTTCAAAGTAGCCAAGAACAAAACACATACCAACATCAAAAAAACATACCTTAACATCCCAATAAAAGGGTAACAAGCCAGACACACGCCAAGACGCGAGACTAAAACCAAAAATTCAAAGACCTCGGAATGACACCAAATTTTGGTATGATATTAAGGAGGAGAATTTGAATCTAAAGGTATTTTTTATTTCCGGAGTCGGACTCAAAACCAAGATAGATCTGAGAAATAAATTCTAGATGTTTGGCTTTGGTTCGATTTTTATTGAAAAAAGACTGGAATAAAAAGGGGGTTTAGCTGATTGAGAGGAGGACTGGAGGATGGTTTGATGGGGAAACGAAGCTGAAGATGGAGAAAAGGGGGCGGCGGCTATGGTGACATAGGGGAGTCGACTTGAGAGAGAATCTTCCGACGAAATCTTAAACCTCCATAAGTGAATATAATAATAATTAAACTTTTAGTCTTCCTTGTGAGGACAGATTACTTGAAACTATTTTGATTATATGTATTTTATAACCAGAGCAGTTCTGCATCTAATATATGATGTAAGTTCAAACCAACATTATTAAAAAAAAAAAACTTATACAATTAAAACAAAATAAAGTTCTACTTTTTCTAGTGCCCGGCCATTTACTTGAGTATTGCTATTGCATCTCAGAGATGGTATCTCATCCATATTTTAGTATGAGATGGATTAGGTCAGTCTGATCTCAAATTAGATATCTCTTGCCATCCCTCACTGGAAGCACTAAAAGAAGATTTTAACCGAGGAAGAGGGAGACAGAGTTGGAAACAACAAAATGAGGAAGGCTAAGTCAAAGTCATTAACATCGGATTTTATTTCTCTACCTTCTGTTTAGTTTATCATTTTTGTGAAATAAATCGAACGGAGAAATGTCTGATCTCTGATGTGATTGCTCTTTCTCTATGAAATTTAGTTCCTGTGTCTGCTCTTTATTAATAATGTAGATGTATTTTATGCTAATCTTTTTAAACGCTCTCATGTTCAGGATCCTTATGTACTTCACATATGGCTAGAGTACATATACAGCCCACCTGCCGGATTAAAATTAGTGCAGCATGAACCAGTTACAATACTATAAGTTTATATTTTACGGGTAATCACAGAATGCCATTCTTTGAGCAAAGTTCTCCAGTACATGTTGCCATTCTTTGAGCAAACTACTCCAGTACATGTTACACAGGTTTCTTAAAAATTTTGAAAGATGCATTACCAAGAACTGTTTTGTTTAAAGTTTGAGAATTGGTATAAGCTTGATGATGGTTATTTACTGAATGTAACTTCTGTAAGCAATACTAGGTTTGCTACAGTTATTGGGAGAAACTTATGTGTATTCTGGGATATAGGGTATTCGGCCTGCAATAAGTTCGAATTGATCAGAAGTGATCAATTACTTTCTTTAAACTTTTATGTTGCATGAAAAGTACAATTCTTTCGAAGTCGTTGGATCCTTTTACGCGTTTTTTCAAATTTATAAGATTAAACAATAGGATTCATTTCCCTTTATAAAATTAAAAACAATAATACTTTTCATGAGTAATAGGAAAAAATATATTAGGCAGCCTACACTAACTTTTACTTTTATCTGTAAGTGTACCAAAGTTGGTTCTAATTTGATTATTAATGTATTAGAATCTATGTACCCAAAAATGTTTTCAAATAAAGTTTTTGAATGACGATAATATTTTTCATGAGTAATTGAAAAAAATTATATTAGGCAGACTACACTAACTTTTACTTTTCTGTAAATGTACCAAAGTTGGTATTAATGTATTAGAATCTATGTACCTCAAAAACGTTGCCAAATAAAGTTATTGAATAACGTCGTAGAGGATTCATTAATTAATTGAATTAATATCAATAAAATTCTGACATGTAACATTTTAGAACAAATTTTCCATTAAAATTATGCTCAAGGTCCAACTGTCCAACATACAAATTATTGTCGACTGAATGTAAATCATTAGATACCAGTTCAGTTCAGATCAGAGCTAGAAGCAGTAATAATCATCTTTTGTTAGCAGTAAATTACTTTTTTACTTTTCGATTTTCAAAAGCAAAAGTGATATGGGCTAAAAATAAGCCCTAAAGACACATTTAGCGTTGCATTAATTAGACCCGGTATGGTCCGAACGTGGGGCCCACCAACAGGGTCCAAAATCCTATTTTAAATATTAATTTCGTAATTAATATTGGAGGTGAAAAACAACTCAGCAATAAGAGTCAAACAAGGATATTACTCCTGCCTGACTTAGCCTCCAAGGCACCCAATTCTACTTGGAAACTGATTCCTACAAGGAAGGAGTCTAGAACCTTCCTCAAGGAGGTGACTTGCCCACCAAGTCTCCGAATCCTACCATAATTCTTAGGTTTCTCAGCCTATATAAAGGGCCTGACCCCTCATTCTCAGAACTACGTTGGCTTGATTCTCTAGCAATACAGAGATACGTAGGCATCTTGTGAGGACCGATCAGTCTCGAACGCAAGAACAACCATTAAAGCTCGAAGCTCACCATCCCTTGTATTTAATACATACGAACCCTAGCCGCAATTTACAAACCCTCGTTTTTATTCCACAACATTTGGCGCCGTCTGTGGGAAGACATCAACCATGGTTCAAACACGAAGAACAACACCAGTTGTAACTGAGGCCGTGCCAATTAGCTCTGCCCCACCTCTCACCGAGCAGACTCCCCCAGCATCAGGGACGATCATTCAACAGGCTCCCCCAGCATCAGCTGTCATCATCCACTATCAAGTTTCTCAACAACCAGGGGTGATCCCCCATGCTGAGAGTACGTTGCCTTTGACCAATCAGGCAGGACAAGCGACCAACTCTCTCCAGATTGTTGATCCGAACAACCCACCACCAGGGGTACAGATCCATACTACGGATCTCCCCTTGAACACTAATCCCAGGTACGGTCTGCCCAACTACCCCCCGATGACTCAAGGTTCAGGACCAAGTGGTCATGCCTTACAAATCCGGGACCGAGATTATGATGACTACTCCGGCCCTTATACTGATGATTCATCATCTGAGGATGATGATCGTGATGAAGCCCCGAGGAGGCAACGTGCTAGAAGAGAGCCTCAAGGAAGGACTCAAGGGATCCATGATGGACCTCCACCAACGGCTGAGGAGAGGATTAAGGCTCACGAGGCTGAGATCCAAAGGCTGAAGGATGACATAGCGATGGAGCAAGCAAGACAGAATCAAACTCGACCTCCTCCAACCTCAGGAACGATTCCCATCATTGATTTGGAGAGGTCTTCAAGGAGACAAAGAAGGGCTGATGCCTCATTCGGAAGAACAACCACAAGGATGGAAATTCCCAAGGGAAACCCCAAAAATCTGATGCCTCTCGGAGATCCTGATGATCCAACACCCCCGTTCACCGAGGAAGTGATGAATGCTCACATCTCTAGGAAGTTTAAGATGCCTACAATAAAGGCTTATGATGGAACGGGTGATCCCGCAAACCATGTGAGAACATTCTCGAACGCACTGCTGCTGCAGCCTGCAAGTGATGCCCTAAAGTGCAGAGCGTTCCCCCAAACCCTGTCGGGCATGGCTCAGAGATGGTATAGCCGATTGCCTGCGAACTCTATTGGCTCTTTTAAGGAGTTGAGTGCCGCCTTCGTTAGCCAATTCATTTGCGGAAGGGTGCATGAGAAGAGCTTCGCATCTCTTACGTATGTGGTGCAAGGAAAGAATGAAAATCTGAGGGATTACCTCAAGCGATTCACTAAGGAGACCCTGAATATCACTGATTTGGAAAATAAGGTGGCAATGGTAGCCCTGGAGCACGGAACCACTGACCTCTTCTTCAAGAGATCATTGGCGAAGCATCCCCCTGAGAACATGGCTGAGCTCCAACGAAGGGCTGATAAGTATATTAAAGCTGAGGATAGCTTGAAGAAAGAAACCACCGTAGGTGGAGGAGGAGGTAACAATGACTCCAAGAAGCGAAAGCAAGACCAGGACTATGATGATCAAGAGTATGATGCTAGGGACAAGTATCCCCGAACTAGCGAGGACTCCGACTCTGCCCCTAAGAAGAACCAAGGGTCAAGGTTCACTGAGTATGCAAGGTTGAATACTCCTAGGAGTCGAATCTTGTTGGACATTAAGAATGACAAGGATTTCAGATGGCCGAAGCCACTCAGGGGTGATCCCGCAAAGAGAAACCAGAATCAGTATTGCAGATTCCATAGAGACGTGGGGCATGACACTGACGATTGTAAGCAACTCAAAGATGAGATTGAGTTTTTGATCCGTAGAGGGAAGCTGAGGCACTTCACTAAGGGTGAAGACCGTGCTAATCAAAGAAGAGACTATAATAGAAGGGATGACGATCAAGATCGCAACCCACAGCCCCGAGGGCCAGTAATCAACATGATCTCAGGAGGCCCGACTGCGGCCGAGACAACTAGGAACTCTCGAAAGGCTTATGCCCGAAAGGTGTTGCACATCGTGGGAGAGGCCCCGAAGCGTGCAAAAACTGAGGTAGCGATTAGCTTTGATGACTCAGACTTGGAAGGGGTGAAGTTCCCCCATGATGACCCGTTGGTCATAACTTCTGTGATTGGAAACTCGGAGGTGAAGCGAGTCTTGATAGACAATGGAGCTTCCGTTGACATTCTGTTTCATGATGCGTTTGTGAAGATGGGATACACTGATTCTCAGTTGACCCCCAATAACATGCCTATATACGGATTTAATGGAGTAAAATCCAAAGTTGAAGGGACTATTCAGCTGCCTGTAACTATTGGGCAAGAGCCCAAGGAGGCCACTCGGATGTTGAACTTCATGGTAATCAAGGCAGATTCAACGTACAACGCTATCCTTGGAAGGACTGGACTTCATGCATTCAAGGCTGTTGCCTCAACCTATCATGTGAAGATCAAGTTCCCTACCAGGAATGGTGTTGGAGAACATAAAGGTGATCAGAAGATGGCACGAAGCTGTTATGTAGCCTCGTTAAGGCCTGATGGAGTCGGGGGGCAGGTCCTTCCGGTTGAAGACATGGAAGTCCACAGTGGTAAGGAACACAAAGAAAGGTCAGCAGAGGACATCACACAGAAGCCTTGGACAACCATTGAGGCTAAGGCATTAACTGACTTTGTGGTTGAGTGTACCATTGGCAACCAAGAAGTTGGGGGGCAGGAGGTAGTACCCCGAGCAGGAAGTGAACTGCAGAATAAGAATGAGGAGACCAGAAGAAGTGGCGGGTGCTCTATTTTGATGGAGCATAAAAAACAAAATCAAGTGGTGCGGGTCTAGTCTTGCAAAACCCCGATTGGGCTTAAGTTATCCTAGTAGGACTTAGCTTCATATTTATATAGTAGAAGTAGAAATAAGGTTCATTAAAACCATTGCAGAGCATGTTGCTCTGAGTAGGACAGTAGTACTCTATGTAAGGGTTGAACCCATTTCAAGTTATTAATGCAAGTTTGTTTTCCATTCATTGATTGTGATTTTATTTATGTGCCAAGCACCTGATGTGTGAGTCAAAGAAGACCAAGTACCGAAAATAAAAGAATACACGAATGAAAACAAACGAATGCATACCCCGAATGGTAGAGTTAGGTTACAGCAGATAAGAGTTTAAGTCCTTGAAGGACCCTGGATAAAGACAAACGTTGAAGCCCTGATGGAACACCCGCTGAAGAAACATATTGCATAACACGAAAGCCAATGGAAGGCTCATCAGGTGGGCAATCTAACTTGGAGAATTCATTGTTAAGTACAAGCCTAGGATGGCCATCAATGCCCAGGCTCTAGCTGACTTCGTGGTTGAATATATCATTGACAACCAAGAAGTCCGGGGGGCAGGAGGTAATAGACCAGGAAAATCAGCAAGGTGAGAAACCCCTGGAAGAGAAGAAGGAATATTGGATGATATATTTTGATGATGCTATATTTTGATGGGGCATCAAAAACAAAAAGCTCTTTTTTCATAAGGCATCAAAAACAAAAACCAGTGGTGCAGGTTTAGTTCTGCAAAGCCCCGATGGGTTCACACTCGAGTATGCCTTGAAGTTGGACTTCCAAACAACCTAAAACGAGGCGGAGTATGAAGCTCTGATAGCCAACCTTGGACTGATAAGAGCCCTGAGGGTCAAGAACTTGAAAGTCTGTGGAGACTCAAAGCTGGTAGTCTCACAAGTCAATGGAGAGTTTGAGGCTAGAGAAAAGAATATGGCCAAATACTTGAGGATTGTGAAAGCCGTGATAGCCCCGCTCGATAAATGCCATGTTGAGTATATCCCAAGAGAGAAAAGAACATTAAGGCCGAAGCCCAGTCTAAGTATGGCTCTTCTGAGATAAAGAATTATGCAGAGAGCTTTTGCTTCCAGGTCCTGAAGACCCCACCATCGAATCAAAATTGGTAGCACCAGTTGATGTAAGCTGAAGGATAGACCCTCTTCGAGCTCATCTCGAGACTAGTTGGCCCCCTGATAATGCCTTGAAGGCACAGAAACAGTTAGTGAGAGTGTTGAGATGAGAGGTCCTTTGTCATTCCTTACTTAAAATCTTGAATCTCAAATCCCGACACAAAATTTTAGCCTTGATGGCCAAAAAGGCTGTCTGCCTCCAATCAAATTTGTCATTTGAAGTTTAAGGACTTGAATAAAGAGCCTTCAATCGAATATAAACCAAAGCAAGGTCCTGTGAGCATAAGAAGAAGGTTGGAAACCTAGAATCAAGAAAAGAAGGTTAACAACCAGCCAAGACACACCGGACTTGAAGTCAAACGCTGAGGAGCAAGTGAACTCCCTGAACAATCAACTGAAAAGTAAAGCCTCCTCCATGGAGAGTTGGGGGGCAGCAGCTTGCTTGTCAGCCATCTTGAACCTTGAACCTTGAAACTTGAAGCTTGAACTTGGAAGCTTGGAAATTATAGAACTCAAGAGCTTTAGAACTTAAGAAAGTTTGAGAAGTGAAGAAGTGAAGAGAAATGAAGGATGCTCCCCTCCTTTTATAAGGAAAAGGTGACCTGTAATCTCAGGTTGAAACACAACTCGGTTCGCGTTTACAGGTCAAGTATCGTTTAAATACGAAAAGGGAGCAAAATTTATCTGTTATGGACGGAAAGAGTCGTTAAAACTCATGATATGTTGGGAGAGAAACGAAGAATTTTCGGCAAAATATTCTACCAGAGCAGTCAGATGAGCTTTGAAAGCTAAGTATGCTTAAGAAAAGTTTAATGGGAAGATTAATACTAAGCACTGGATTAGTGATGGGATTCAAGGTACTATATAAAACCTCAAATAGAGCCATGAATGGCCAATATTGATTCCATACCGATGATCGATATCGGTATGCGAAAGTAAGTAACTCTAGCCATGAATGGCCAATATTGATTCCATATCGATGATCGATATCAGTATGCGAAAGTAAGTAACTCTAGCCATGAATGGCCAAAACATTGATTCCATATCGATGGTCGAAGCCGGTATGCAAAAATTGAAAATCACTAATAGTGACCAAGTTGGTTCCTGGTCGATGGTTGATGTCGGTACGTGAAGATCAAAATCACTGATAGAGATCGAGCCAACCACTGTAACAAAGAAACAAAAAAATTTTCGTTGCCGACCGAAGTCCCGGCCGACCGGCCTTCCGGGAAGCCCTCCAGCCGACCGGAATCGACCGCCGGCACGGATATGAAACCGGCCGACCGGTGTCCCAGCCGACTGGCCTTCCGGGCACACGTCGGCCGACCGACGTCGACGGTCGGTATGGGTTCGACAAAAAAAAAATAATAATAATATAGAGGGACGAAATTTTTCAGCCGAGCAAGGTACCAGCCGACCGGCCCTCCGGGAGCATTCCGGCCGACCGGTGTCGACCACCGATACGGGTTCGCACCAGCCGATCAAAGCACCAGCCGACTGGCCCTCCGGGAACCTTCCAGCCGACTGACTCCGATCATCGGTACGAGTTTTTCTTGTTTCGTTTAAAAAAAAAAACCGGGCAAAACGAAAAAAACCGTCCAACCGAAAAAAACCGGCCGACCGGAAAAAAACCAGCCGACCGGGGCTCCGGCCGACCGGCCCCTTGTAACACCCTCCAGCCGACCGGGAGTGATGGTCGGTACGGGTTTTTACTCGGCCGACCGACAGCGATGCTCGAGTTGGGTATGCAAAATTTCGTTTTTTCTTGTTTTTGGTTTTTTTTTTGATTTGGTAATCAAGAGAAGTGAAGTATGAGTTTGAAATTAGTGCCTGTTAGCACAGATTAGTGCCGTTTAAGCACACTTTAGTGCCTGTTAGCACCGATAAGTGCTGATTAGCACAAATTAGTGCCGTTTAAGCACGGATTAGTGCCGATTAGCACTGTTTAGCGCCGATTAGTGCCATTAGTGCCGTCGAAAAATGTCAAGTTTCCTGATCGAAATTTGTGATCAGCACTAACCCGATTTTACCCGAACCCAACCCGCTTTTTTCGGGTCAAGTTTGGGTCAAACCGACCCGAACCCGAAAAATGCAAACCCGACCCATGCGGGTTGGGTTCGTGTCGCGGGTCCAAAATTGCCAGCCCTAGTTTGGTCCCACTCCATTAGACCTGACATGGAAAACTTAGCTCGTGATAACAAATGAGCTACAGTATTCGCAGATCGATATTCAAACACTACTAACACTTCCTCAAAGTGTTTTAATAACTCAACACAATCATCTATAATAGCATGAAAAATTGAATTCCCTCTATCACCATGGATTGCGTCCATCACTAGCTTCGAGTCCATTTCGAAGATGTATTTTTGTTTTCTCCAATTATGAGTGAATATCAGAGCCTCCTTTAAGCTCCTTGCTTCAGCTTCCCGAGCATGCATACTACCATAAAACCTATTACTTCGTGCTCGTAAAAATTCCCCTCGATCGTCTCGGACTACACAGGTAACTCCTACCTCTCCGGTTTGGGTTGGACTAGTAGCATCCAAATTGATTTTTACCCAACCCTCAGGTGGCTTGCACCAGTTCCTGGTTCTTTGCTTCAGTCCCTTAGTTCCCTTCCCTGCAGTCTCTTGACTTTGTTGCCATTCTTCCAGTAAGCTCATTGCCATAGATCGCACACCAAATACAGACATTGGTTTTTTTATCCCAAATCCACGTGTTCCGTCTTGTCCACAGCCCCCAGCTCACTAGTCCAATTTTAGCCCATTTCTCCCGATTACTACCCGTAAACTCTCTCTTCAAGATATCTTTCACCGTCATTCCAGCATCCACATTTGACAGCTGTTGTAACCCTTCTTCAGTCCACAGTGCACGAGCAAAGCTACATGTGAATAATGTATGAATGGCATCCTTCACGTGCAAATTGCACCAACCACACAACACATTCACCTCCACTTGCTTTCGCACCAGCTCAGCCATTGTAGGTAGTACATTTTGGCATGCTCTCCACAAGAAATTCACGATCTTCCCAGGCAACTGCAGGCTCCACATTTTTTTCCAAAATCCATCTTCTTGACCACCACTTTCTCCACGTATTTTCCTAGAACAACTCCGCACTGTAAACTCCCCTTTACTATCCAGCAGCCAGTACCATGAATCCATTCGACTAATAGCCGGTAAGAGAATCTGTTGTATCAACTTTCTGTCTCGCTCATTACACAAATCATAAATGATATCCATATCCCATGAGTTATGATTCTCTGATATTAACCCATTAACTGTACTATTTTCCAGTTCCGGGTATATTGGGCTCGTCATAAACCCATTAACTCACAAGGTAGCCATGGACTATGCCAAATGGTTGTGTCTCTACCATCTCCGATTTTTCTCCTGCATCCATGATGTATAGCTTCCTGAGATGCTAATAAACTACGCCACATATACGAAGGGTTCGTCCCCATTTTCGCATTCAAGAAGTCTGTACAAGGATAATACTTGGCATTCAAGAAGTCTGTACAAGGATAATACTTGGCTTTCATAATATCTGTAACTAAAGGATTCGCCTTATTAATTAGCCTCCAAGCCTGTTTGGCTAACATGGCTACATTGAATTCCCTAAACTTTCGAAATCCTAGCCCTCCAGTAGTTTCCTTAGGCTCACATAGCCTCTCCCAGGACATCCATCTAATACCACGTTTCTCACCTCCAACACCCCACCAATAAGCATTCATACGCTTCTCGATGTTATCACAAATCTCTCCAGGAATCAACAGTAAGCTCATCCAAAAGATGAGAATGGATTGAGCCGCTGTTTTTAATAAAGTGAACTTCCCGACCTTGTAAATACTCTATGCACTCCACATTTGCAGTCTGTGTTCCACCCGATCAATCAAAAAGCTGAAAGTTGAGTGTCTATTTTTACCCACTTTCATAGGCATACCTAAGTACCTCCCAGGATTATTATTCTCCTGTACGCCCAGCTTTGCACACACTACTACCCTTTTCTCCACCGTTGTGTTTGATGAAAAAGTAATCACAGATCAAAATTAATAACCTATCCAGATAATATGTATTAGCTTCCCCTTCATTAGCTTTGAAAAAGAAATAGCAGTCATCGGCGAACAATAGATGAGATATAGATGGTGCACCCCTTGCAATTCGAAAACCATGGAACAAGTCAACATCCTCGTTCCTTCTAATTATTGAGCTCAGCCCCTCAGTACACATGATATAGATATAAGGAGAAATCGGATCGCCTTGACGAATCCCCTGTTGAGGCATAACATGGCCAAATTCCTCCCCATTGTGCAAGAAACTATACGATACTAAGCTAATAAACTTCATTATTCTCTCAATCCATACTTCATTAAACCTAAACTTGATCATCTTATTGCGAATAAATCTCCATTCCAAACGATCATATGCTTTCGAAATATCGATTTTTAAGCCTGCCACTCGCTCCCTTCCCTGGGTTTTCCTTTTCATATGGTGATTCAGATCAAAGGCTATTAGAGCGTTATCTGTCAGTAATCTTCCTTTAACGAAAGTGTTTTGTCTGTCTAATATAATAGAACCCAAGCACTTTTTCAATCTGTTGGCCATAATCTTTGACAGAATTCTGACAAGTACATTACATGAAGAAATGGGCCGAAGATCCCCCATCGACTTGGGCTCTTGAACTTTAGGAATCAAACACACTACAACCTCATTCACAATAATGCTCCAGAAAACTTGAAAGAAGGCCGGATTTAGTCCATCCGATCCACATGCCTTATCAGGATGCATTGCAAACACCGCTTCTTTAACTTTACCAGTAGTTACCTCCGTCAACAATTTAGCGTTTTCATTTCCTGTTACTTGTTTTACTTTCTCTCGTTCCGATAGCTGCCCATCAGCATTAGAGGCTGCAAACAAGTCTATAAAATATCCTTCAATCACATTCTGGACCGCCTCAGTTATTTCTTGCCAAATCCCATTTGCATCCTTAATACGCTCAATTCTATTAGTTTTCCTCCTAACTGATGCAAATCTGTGAAAAAATCTCGTATTTTTGTCTCCCTTTCGTAACCAAAGTTGCTTGGCTTGTTGTTTCCAGTATATTTCCTGACGTTCCGGCAACTTCAAATACTCATTTCTCACTTCATTATACCGATGAATCCCAATCGCATCTCTTCGCGAACGTAACTTTCTCAGTAACCTTCTACACTCCTAAAATTGCAACTTGTACTTCGTATTAATTCCTCCTCACCACTCCTGTAGCCTATCACCACAAATACGTATTTTGTCCACAATAACCCTCCCCCCAAACACTTCCCAGCCATTCTTCACTATATTTCTACATTCATGCTCCCGTATCCATACGTTTTCAAATTTAAATCGTTTCCCCTTAAGCACGTACACCTGTTTATTTAGCTATAAGAATAACGGTAGATGATATGATGTCGCAACCTCAATGACTTGTAACTCTGCCATTGGGAACATATTACTCCATCTATCATTCGCTACCCCCCTGTTTAATCTCTCTTGAATCCAGTTTTGTTGGCCCATTGACTTCTCCCATGTGTATTTCTCCCCAATGAATCCTAGGTCTTTTAACCCGCACTCGTTTAATGTCTCCATAAACCCCACTAACAACACTACACCATATAAGGCCTTCGGTAACCAAAAAATTATGTTACCTTAGGGTGCTAAAATGTTACTATAGACCCATTTTTGGGCTAAGGTAACATAAATTATAAGTTACAATTTTCGATGTTACCCTAGGGTACCTAAGGTAACATGCCCTATCGGTTACCTTAGAGGTCTACTGTAACATAAAAATGACATATTGCAACATAAAATTCGGTTACCTTAGGGTGCTTCAATTTTTTTAAAAAAGTGGGGCCACCAGTGGGCCCCACTATTGGGCCCCACTACTGGGCCCCATCTGTGGACCCCACCTGTGCCCCCTATTTTTTAACCAGGCTAATGTAACACTTTAACAGTCTAATGTAACACTTTAACAGGCTAATGTAACACTTTAATAGTCTAATGTAACACTTTAACAGGCTAATGTAACACTTTAACAAAAAACAATTGAACAGCACCTCTTTGAAAGTATACAATCCCAAAATACCATTCAACCACAATGAACCACAAAGAGATCAATCTCAACATCCAAACAAACTTATAAATTCTGATTCAACATCCAAACAAAACAAACTAATTTAACATCCGAATTAGAAGATAAAAGCTAGTTAACATCCATAAGTACTTTTACATCCCAATTCTAAGTTAAATAATGTACTAGAAGCTTAAACTTAGAAAGCAGTGATACTAGAAGCTACTGCCTCCAGTGATAGGTGTACCATCATCAGCTTCACTTGTAGCAATTGCACACAACTGCTCGACATCAACTGTGATGTCCGGGATGGCCTCTCCAAGTTTTTTAAGTGCAAATGCCAAGTTCCGTTGCATCTTCTGTTCAAATTCAGACTCGACTTTCTTCATTTTCTCCTCCACCTCAGAAGCGAGGCTTTCCTTAATCCTTGTGGTCAGCTCTTTCACATATGTTTCTGTTGGTGGATTAGAACAACTGCTCATTCCTGACTTAAAGCATCTTCCTTTTAGCCAATTAGGACCATGTTTTGCACCAAGCTCATCAGAAGCGGCATCTCCGGTGGTGAGTTTTTTTGGTAATATTGTCCTACAAAAGAAAACATAAAAGTCAACTGGTTAAACATGCATAAGATTACTTGATTTAATTATAATATTCTCCTGATTAAACATGCCAAGTCTCCTGGTTAAACATGCCAAGTCTCTGTAGTAGAAATCAAAATTCTAGTTGAAACAAACAAAGACCGAATCAGGTGTGTTCGGAAATTCACAGTTAATTTATTTTAGTCTATAGAGTACCTGATTTTCTGTCTGTAGGAAGGCTACTATAAGAGACTTGTGTGGTGAGAACTGGGAACAGGGTAGGAAACTATCAAATATAGAAACAGTTCCAGATTACACATTATTAACAGCATATTCCCACTGATTTCACAATGATAGTATCAGGAAAGAGTTAAAGTATACCAGAAGTATTATGGGTCTGGCAAAGAGCTTCTAACAGACGTACCAATATCGCAATGTATTGCATTGCAAACAAAACGTCACAACCTCCAAGTAGAATCCATTCAACAATTAGACAGGCTTATGCTAGGGGCATCAGTTTGAACTAAAGTTCATGTTTTTCTTAGTTAGGTCATAATTCTAAAATCAAGTCTGCCTATATCGGAACATTTTTTCCGAACTCAACTAATGTGGGAGACTTAAGTGTGTGATCTTTTAAATAAAAAGAAAAGATTTCTTTTTAACTAGAATTTAGATTTCTACTGCAGAGACTTGGCATGTTAAACATGCATAAGATTACTTAGTTAATTATAATATTCTCCTGGTTAAACACACCTGGTTAAACATGCATAAAAGAAAATTTGTGTATATATAGATGGGCTAACAGACAACATTTAAAGCCCTAAGCCACACACAGTAATATCCACTTTTCTTACAGAACACAGATAATGTCAACCATATATATAGACAACCATATGTAATGTTACCATGAAATACTTACAATTTTTTTTGTGATTATTTCAGGATCGGACTTGTAGATACGTCCTTCAACTCGCTTTCGAGTTTCAACAAAAACCTCTGCATCACATGGTTCAAGCTCATCTGCCACAACTTTTTTTTTTTTAGTAAAAAAAATGAACACGAATAAATGAGCAACATTGTGGTATTACTTTGGACATAAACAATGAACAAGTTAAATCGAACAAGAAAATCCAGTAAACAAATAAAAACCTCTACATCACATGGTTCAAGCTCATCTGCCACTGCTTTTTTTTTTAGTAAAAAAAATGAACACGAAACAATAATCAACATTGTGGTATTACTTTAGACAGAAACAATGAACAAGTTAAATCGAACAAAAAAATAATGTTAACAAAAAATTTAAATAAAATAATCACATACCATCCTATACCGACGTTGTGCAAAACTTTTTGGACCAAGAGTGTGAGTGTCAACATATTTTTTACGGCTTGCTGCATTTTTCTTCGCTCTCTCCTATAGAAAATAATGAAAAATGATGTAATTATGTTTTCGAGAGAGCCTAAATGCTTAAAATCGGTATATATACCTGAACACTCTCATCATTCCAATATTCCAAAAGCAGTTTGAAAGTCTCGAGTGCAATGTCATCTGGTCTATTAGCCAACCTCATTTCATCATTTTCATACGCTGTAAAATGATTTTCCTTGATTCGACTCTTGTACACCTTCCAACATGAATGAATTGTCTCGAGCGCCCAATTTTCCAACTCATCAGGAATTATATATCGTTCCTTACAAAAATCAATAAGAATAAATAAATAAAACCCTCAAACCTAATCAGTTTTTAACAAATTATCATCACCTAATTAAATAACAAGTAACGATAAAAATCGATATGTGGTCATAAATTACCTTGACATGATTCCACATAGCCTGCCTCAAGTTTTTCGAAATATGGCGCCAACTAACATAACTTAGCGACACACGACGCTTAGCAAGTGTTCCAAGGTAGGAACTTAATTCTGATATTACTTTGTCATTTTCTGCAATAGGCTGGAAATCGTCATTCATCCCGATGACAACTCTCTTGTCAAAGCTTCTCATGTGAACAGCATCCATCCTGGTTTTTCCTCTCAATTTTTTAGGAACTGGATATGCAAGATTTTGTGAATGTAAAATAGATATGCTTCTGCTTAAATGAAGATATAAATAGATATGCAACGAATAATATATATTAGGCTAACCTTCCATATCGCCTTCCTCAATATCAGGCAAGATATTTTCCTCGACAACCTTCTTACTTGCACTTGCTCCTGCTTTTTCTTGTCCCCGAGCTTTCTCCTTTTCAGATTGTTCTCTTTGGCGTTTCCGCATAGCCCTCCAAGCATCCATTGAACCTTGTCCTTCATCTAGATGTGGAGATATCTCAGATTCCACAAATTGACATGTCTCATCCTTCTCCCTTGCTTCTTCATTTGCAGGCTTGGGTGTTGAATTGGTTCGGGAACGTGTTGTTGGTGCCCGTCCCCGAGCAAGCTTTTTCTTGTTTGTCTTCTTTCTACCCTGCAAAATACAACCACTTAGGTACAAAATAATATGATTCTAGTTATAATGCATGAATAAATACAAACATCTAGCTACGACACACCTTTGGTGGAGTCACTGATGCATCATCGTCACTATTTGCATCATGTCCGGCATCCTGTACCGGATCATAATCGGCACTAACATCTTGGGCCACATCATTTCCATTGCCCTTCGGTCCATTATTGTTTTCTTTCGCTGACAGTGAAGGTAATAGCTGGTAAAGAACTTGATTATTATGTTGGATTCTTACCATCCTTTGTTTTTCATAATCTGTTATAGGTGGAGGGGGTGGGATGATGGTCCTCTTGCTCTGCATATAAAGATTGGAAACAATTATATAAGGTAAAATTTTTCTGGAATAATAAAATTGAACAAGAAAGGTAAAATTGAAGACATCTAACCTGAACCTCATTTTCTCCCATTGTTTCATTTTCCCGTGGACTGGAACAATACAATTTTCTTTTGGCAGTCATAGGTCTCTGCATCACAGGTGTATCAATGGATTTTCCTAATTTATTCAGTCGTGGTGACTTTCGAGTACCATCTTGTGGCCACTTCTCTGAACCCATCTGCTTCACTGTGTGCTTCCTCTATTGTTGTAGTTGATTAGCCGTTGTGAATTGGCGCTTAGGGGGTTTTTTAGCTACAAAAGTGCAAGGGTAGTTACACAATAGTTAAGTGAAATAAATTAGACAATATGCAAGAAGTTACCAGTACCAAGAATTTAACCATATAAACATTGTACATGTAAGTAGATTTATAGGTCTTGGCCTCATAACCACATGCGGATGAATTTTTTTGATTGGATGCACACTCATGTCAATGACATTATCAATGTAAAAATCAATATGGTCATTGCTTTTAGTTTGGTCAACTACTCGATTAAGTTCCAAGTCACTCGTCAGCAACTTCCAATCACCAGAATTCTCTGCCATTACATAAATTCCTCCAATTTCTGAATATTTAAGGTCATCGTGGACATGCTCCATGAGTACGGTATATGAAAATATTTCAGTATCGACACCACGTACAACAGTCTCTGTCCCACCAGTATATCGTGTACTCTAGAATTCACCTTGATGGTGGAATCTGAGATGAATAAATTTTTCCATATATCCTGAAAAATAATTAAGAATGGAAATTACATTAGAGTAAGAACAGAGTGCACATAGCTAATAAGAAAAACAATAAGTAAATGTCAAGTTAACATAGCAAGTAATCGGTTACCACATGGTGTTACATAAATAATTGAACATAAATAAGTAAATGTTAGGAATGCTAGATAATTAACTTAATTAATTAAAGGTTCAGTGATTACAAAAGACAATTGAACATTAACATATTGCATAAAAACATCTAGATTTAGGAAATTATGCAGGTTTTTCTACTACGTCGATCTCGATAAGAACATGTCTAGTTGGAACATCATCCCTAGCCCATGTATCCTCATTGTCTTGAACTTCAATTTCTGATCCAAGTGGTGCATCATGTAAAAGTGCTTCATCTTGACCTTCATCTTTATCTTCCACATCACACCAGTCCCTTGGAAGTTTCTTGATGACATTATACTTCATCTTTTCAACTGGATCTTCTACATAGAATACCTGTTGTACTTGTGAAGCCAATACGTGAAAGGCATATGACTCAGCCTATTTGTAGTTCGAGGATCCTAATCAACTTAAACCAAATTGTAATAAGTAAATATACATATGAACTGTCACGGGAATCTCAAAAAGTATTATCTGTCAGAAGAAAGAAGAAAAGTCAATCTATAGTTTTGATGTCATACACTGGAAGACGATTCAGTTATCTGATCAAGCCCCAGTATAGCATTGAAGTGAATGGATTCATTTGAACAGTGACAGAGATTTTTCGAGTGATAGTTTGAAGGTCAGTTACAGTACAAGAGAATTGAGAGAAGAAACAAACCACAACCTAAAGTCAAAATTGAAGAAGCATCGTTGAAGTTAGTCGTTCATGAACCAGATAGTACATCGAACGTCAACAAAAATCAGTGGTAATTCTTTACTACCTTCAGTGGTTTGTAAGAATTAAATTAATTATTTATTGATTTAATTAAATTCATTTATAATTGATATAAATCATTTAGTTGATTTAATTAAATGAATTAATTCTAGAAGAATTAATTTATTTATTTAAATTAATTATTGTATCAATTAAATATGAATTAGTTAATCATTAATTAATTAAATGGATCAATATGACTTAAGGAAATGACTTAAATAAAGCTGGAAGGATTATGTATTATTGGTTAAAATTCGGTATGACCTAATCAGTTAAGTCATACCGAACACAGCTGTTGAGTTAAGTCATACCGACCATTCAAGATTATGTCTTACCGACCTGATTAAGTCATACCGACCTCTGCCAACTATTTTAAGTCGTACCGAACTTCTGATTAAGTCATACCGACAAGTTTTATGTCTTATTGGAGGTTTGTGTAAGTCTTAATGAAGAAAAATCAAGTCTTGGTAGCAGTTTAAGTCATGCTGGAGCAGCTAAATATCTTATAGAAAGCCAGCAAGACCTGTTACTGATATAAAAGAACAGAACAGAGCAGATTAGGTCATAACGAAGAAACACAGCAGAAAACATAATATCCAGAACAGATTTCTCTCTCAAGAATATCAAGAACACCAAAGCTTAAACAATTCCCAGAAATTCAAGTTCTTCATCTTTGTAATATTCTATTCGCTAGAACTTGTTTATTTGTGATTCTTGTACTACTAGCGAATTAAGTTTCCTAGTTCTTATCTTGATTATTATTAACTAAATTAGAAAAGTTCATGTCGAATTTTCTAATTAGTTATTAACATCTTGATAAGTTGTTATACTGATTTTGTAACACCACATCAAGTTAATATACAGTTATATTCAACTTGAAAAATTGTGTTAAATAATTCCGCACATAAATTTGTCTTTATCAAATTTTATTTAAAGGACAAATTTCGATAAAAAGGTTAAGATTGTATTCAACCCCCCCTTCTACAATCTTATCGGACCTAACAATTGGTATCAGAGCCGATTGATTGATACACAAATCAAAGATCCCATCTTACTCGATTAAAAATCATCCCCAAATTTTTTAACTCTCTTAAAAAATTCATCATGTCTTCTAAAGTTGGAACTGTGAAAATTCCCATATATGACAAAAACAGTTATGATATGTGGAAGAACAAAATGTTAATGTTCCTCGAGGTTGCAAATCCTAAATACATGAAAGTCTTATCAGAAGGACCAATAATACCTTTTGGATTAATTCCTGAAGTTGTTACTGATGGAAAAGTTATCTCCCCTGCAAAGTTTGTACACAAAGATTCTTCTGAGTACACTCTTGTTGAAAGAGAAGAAGCAGGACTTGACATTAATTTAAGACTGATCTTAATAGATTCTCTAGACTCTGTGATGTACAGTCATGTGATTAACTACAAGACTGCAAAGCACATGTGGGAAACCATTGAAACTGTGAATGAAGGAACAGGGGAAGTTAGGGAGAATCGTCTAGAAATTCTGACATCTAAGTATGAACACTTTCGATCAGCATACAATGAAAGTATTCAAGATGTGTTTGAAAGATATAACAAACTTGTCAACAATTTACAGATGCATGGCAAGTACTACACTCAGAAAGAGATCAACAGAAAATTTCTACTGTCAATGCCTGTTCATCTAGAACATAGAATTACAGCTATCAGAGAGTCTAGGAATCTAAGTGAAATTACTGTAGAAAGACTCTTTGGTGTTTTAAAAACCTATGAACTGGAACAATCTCAACAAAAGGAGATTTATGGAAAAGGAAGAGTTGCTAATACTTCTACAGCTCTTATTGTTGAGAACAAACAGGAAGTGGAAGATAAGGTTATTCAACCTTGTAATGTTGACAGTGGTAAGCTTGAAGTTGAAGTTGGTCAAATGAATGCTAGTCCAGATGAAGGAGACTTCTATTCGTTAGAAGAGCTAGATCAGTTGGAAGATGAGTCCATGGCTTTGTTGGTAAGGAAATTTAGTAACTTCAAATTCAGGAAGAATCCCAAGTTCAGGTACAAATCTAACTATAACAGGTTCCAGAGAGGAGGTTCTTCATCCTCAAGTAACAGAGGAGGTTACAAAACTGGAACAGTTGAAAGAAGTAAAATTAGATGCTACAACTGTAATGAGCTTGGACATTTCGCTACTGAATGTCAGAAGCCAAAACAAAACCAAAGAAAAGAATTTGGATCTGAGAAGAAGAAGACAGGTAAAGCCTATGTGGCTGCTGGAAAGAGTTGGGATGATACAGACTCTGAAGATGAAGAGTATGGCAATCTTGCCCTGATGGCAAAATCTGATAACTCCAGTGGTACTTCATCTGAGGTATCATGTACTGAAAGTCAATATATTTATCAACTTAGTGATACACTAGGTAATGCTAATAGAGAGATTGAAAGGATCAATTTATTAAACACAGATATTAGTAATCAATTATCAGAATTACACGATGTACAAAATTGCCATGATAAACAAAAATCAGAAATAAGAATTCTAAAAGAACTTGAGAGGTCTCTAGCGTTGATAGTGGTTCAACAACGTGAAACAATAGCTGAGCTAGAAATAAGGGTTAGTGCTACTTCTAATTCACGTAAAGTGGCTAAAGAGTTGTTTAACCAACAAGCTATTAATCAAACCGTAGGAATTGGGTTTGATTATAATGAAGCTATTGGACGAAAAAGCATTATTACCCCTAATCGTGTCAGTGCTGTAGAAAGGGGTATCCCAATAGTGCTTAAGGGTGTTAGAAACCCACTCTTTAAGACATCCATAGCAGAACCTTTGGATACAACATCTTTAATCATTAAGGAAGAGATGCGCATTGAGGATTTAGCTAATGGCGTAGTCTTAGAAAGTAATCAAGTTGTTAAAAATGATGAAGATAGAAAGTCTGTGTTTAAGAAAACAGAAAGAGTTGGTGAGTCTACTAGTTCCTTGAAAACTAGTAGTAGAAGTAACAACATGAATAAATTCAACAACATATCTACCATGCATGCTATTCCTGTTATTGATACTGCTCATAAGAAATGCAATGCTGTTAATTGCATGTCTTGTGGTTTTAATATAATGTCTGCTTACTTTAACGGTAATCATGCATGTGTTGATAAGAATGTTCCTAGACAGCATATGAGCAGAAATAAACATGTTAGATCCAGGACTGTAACATCACCTAATTCTAAGATTAGGACTCCAAGTCCTTCTCAGGATATGGTAAAGACATGGTTACCCAAGCTGAAACCAAAACAAGTTAAAGCTGTTTACAGGGTTAAATGTCCAGTACCTGAAGAAAATGTTGTTAAAATAAAAAGTGTTGCTTTGCCTGATAAAGGCCAATTCTTTAAGTATTCCAGACCCAATCAAATTTGGGTTCCGAAGAAAGTCTAACCAATTTGTCATTGCAGGGTTTGAAACAGGTTGAACGAGTCATGTGGATTCTGGACAGTGGATGTTCAAGGCATATGACCGGAGATAGAGCCCTGCTGACAAATGTGGTGGAGAAGGCCGGCCCAGTCGTTACCTTTGGAGATAACAACAAGGTAAAACTGATGGATATGGCAGATTAGAAGCTGGAAATGTTATCGTTGAAGATGTCTCTTTTGTGAACGGCCTTGAGCACAATTTGCTCAGTATTAGTCAATTCTGTGACAAAGGTTATGAAGTTCATTTCAACAAGAAGAATTGTCTAATATCACACAAGAGAAATGAAAGGCCACAGTTGACTGGAGTAAGAAAAGGAAACTTGTACATAGCCAATATGAACTCTGGAAGCACAGAAGAAATTAGATGTTTTTATTCAAAGGCATCCACTGATGAAAGTTGGTTATGGCACAAGAAACTTTCTCACCTAAACTTCAAAACAATGAATTCTCTAGTGAAAAGAGAGTTGGTGAGAGGTTTACCTTCGATTGAATTTACTCAGGAAGGTCTATGTGATGCTTGTCAAAAAGGGAAGTTAAAAAGGGCAACTCACAGGAGCACTAACATATCATCAATAACTGAACCATTACAACTTCTCCATATGGATTTGTTTGGTCCAGTTAGTGTGATGTCTATGTCAAGAAAATGATATGCTCTAGTGATTGTTGATGATTTCTCAAAATTCACATGGGTACTATTTCTGAACTCAAAAGATGAAACTCCACAACTGGTAGTTGATCACATTAAGTTAATTGAGCTGGATTCTAATCATCCAGTAAGAGCTATAAGGTCAGACAACGGAACTGAATTCAAGAATGCAGTTCTGAATGACTTTTGCACTGAAAAGGGTATAACTAGACAGTACTCGGCTCCCAGAACTCCTCAACAAAATGGGGTAGTTGAAAGAAAGAATAGAACCTTGATTGAAGCTGCACGTACTATGCTAAGTGAATCAAGGCTTCCATTGAGCTTTTGGGCTGAAGCTGTCAACACTGCATGCTATACCCAGAATCGAACACTTATCAATAAAGACTTAATGAAGACACCATATGAAGCTCTACATGACAAGAAACCAACTCTCAAGTACTTCCATGTATTTGGGACAAAATACTTTGTGCTGAAAGAAGGAGATGATCAAGGTGGTAAATTTGAAGAAAAAGCAAATGAAGCCATATTTATTGGTTATACTAGAAGAGCCTACAAGGTGTATCTTATTGATCAACAGAAAACTATGGAAAGTGTCAATATTACATTTGATGACACAAAATTCCCTAGTATCCAAAATGAAGATCCATCTGAAAAGCTTAAGTTTGATGATATGTCAGATTCAGATTCAGATGATGACAACCAACCTGACGTTGTTGCTGATAATAATAATCCAAATGTTGGTGGTAATGATCAAGGTGATGCTGATGAAAACAATGATAATTTTCAAGACACCACTGATACTCTTGAACCATCAACAAGTCAAACTGGCAACAACTCAGGGGGAGATAATGAAGGGTCAACAAGTCATACTCAACATCATATAGAAGATCAAGGCGAATCGTCAAGATCAATTCTTCCCAGACAAACTGTTTGGAATAGAGCTCATCCTTTTGAGCTGATTCTTGGTGATCCAGATGTTGGTGTGAAAACAAGAAGAGCTTATCAGAATCAATGTAACTATTCTGGGTTTTTGTCTGTTATGGAACCTAAGAAAGTAGAAGAAGCTCTATCTGATCCTGATTGGGTGATTGCTATGCAAGATGAACTCAATCAATTTAAGCAACTAGAAGTATGGAAGCTGGTACCCAGACCTAAAGATAGAAAAGTGGTGGACACAAGATGGGTATTCAGAAACAAACTAGATGAAGATGGCATTGTGATAAGAAATAAAGCAAGACTGGTAGCTAAAGGTTATTCTCAAGCTGAAGGCATTGATTATGACGAGACCTATGCTCCAGTGGCAAGACTTGAGGCCATCAGAATATTCTTGGCATTTGCATCCTATTCAAGATTCAAAGTTTATCAAATGGATGTCAAGAGTGCCTTTCTGAATGGTAAGCTAGATGAAGAAGTGTATGTAGAACAGCCCCCTGGTTTTGAAGATCAAGATCATCTGGACTATGTCTACTTTCTTTACAAAGCTATCTATGGTCTTAAGCAAGCCCCAAGAAAATGGTATGACACTCTTTCTGAATTTCTATTAGAAAATGGTTTTATAAGAGGTGTCATAGATAAAACGCTCTTCACTAAAAGACATAAGAATGATATAATACTAGTCCAAGTCTATGTGGACGATATTATATTTGGGTCTACTAATGAGCTTCTATGCAAGAAGTTTTTTAAGTTAATGCAGGGTAGGTTTGAAATGAGCATGATGGGAGAACTGAAATTCTTTCTTGGATTACAAATAAGTCAGAGACAAGATGGAATATTTATTTGTCAATCCAAGTACATTAAGGAGCTCCTCAAGAAATATCACATGGAGGAGTGCTCATCAGCAGCTGTCAAAATTGGTTTATGTGAAAGTTCTGCCAAGGTAGATATCACAGGCTATAGAGGTATGATTGGCTCATTGCTTTACCTAACTGCTAGTAGACCAGATATAATGTTTGCCACATGCTTGTGTGCAAGGTTCCAAGCGAACCCTAAAGAAATCCATCTCACTGCTGTCAAAAGAATCTTAAGATATCTAAAGGGTACGCCTAATTTAAGCATCTGGTACCCTAATGAATCTGGTTTTACTTTAATTGGATATACAGATTCTGACTATGCAGGAAGTGTTGTAGACAGGAAGAGTACATCTTGGAGTTGTCAATACCTAGGTGGAAGATTGGTATCCTGGTTCAGTAAGAAACAGCAAACAGTTTCCAACTCTACAGCTGAAGCTGAATATATAGCTGCTGGAAGCTGTTGTGCTCAGATCTTATGGATAAGGAATTAATTAATGGACTATGGCATTGTATTGGAAAATATTCCTATTTTATGTGATAATACAAATGCCATAGCAATCGCCAGCAATCCTGTGCAGCACTCAAGGACAAAGCACATTGACATAAGGTATCATTTTATAAGAGAGCATGTAATGAATGGTACAGTACAACTACTATTTGTAGGCTCTGGAGATCAAACTGCAGATATTTTTACTAAGTCGCTTAATGAATCCTCATTCACTAAAATTGTTAGTGAATTGGGTATGTTAAACAGTCCTAGTAATTAATACTGTTAATATCTGAAATTTGATCTTTAATAATTTTGCAAGTGATTATTCTGTGAATATATGTTGTTTGAAATCACCTGTATAATTATTTTACCAACTGATTTTCTTGCTTGTTAAGTTATTTTTCACTCTGTTTACTCATATTATTTAATACTTCATACTTCTGTATTTTTAGAATAGTTGTAGATATTTATTTCTATTTTAATAATTAATTTATCATATGTTTTGTAATGTTTGTCCTGTTAATATTGCTTTGTTTTCGTTAATAGGTTAGCATATGGTATTTATAATTATTTTTATTATTTGTTTAATTTTCTATAATATTTTTATTATTTTTATAAATTAATTGTATATTTTATTGTGTTTTTTAATGTTTGTTTAAAGTAAATATGACTTAAAATTAGGAAAAATAATCAATATGACTTAACTTAAAATCGGTATGACTTAAACAGGTTAAGTCTTACCGAGTTTTTTTTTAAAATTTAAGTCATATTTGCTAGTCTTGTTAATATTAAGTCTTAATCGAGTTTTAGTTTTAATTAAGTCATAATAGAATCTTGTCTATTTAATTAAGTCATAATCGAGTATAGTATATATATATATATCAGTTATGTCTTAATGTATTTTTAAGTCTTATTATAGGTCTTAGTATATATATATATAACAGTTAGAATGTGTTAAGTCATATTTTCAGTTTAAGTCATTCTCGTGTTAAGTCACAGAATATTCCAACCGATACATACATATATACACGATCATTACAGTCGAACCTCTGCCGGATTTTTGACCGGAATCACTCACCCATTTCACGATCTGACCACATATTTGGATTCCTTGACTGATTATCTACATTTTGAGTATTTAAAATCAAGATTTGGTCCAGTTTTTGAAGATATTATTTTTCGAAAATCGAATTTTCGATCTGATTCTCCGATCGTTTGGTTTTGATTTTGCAAAAACTAAAAATATACGTGTGT
The DNA here is from genome assembly GCA_036435485.1 of Saposhnikovia divaricata. Taxonomy (NCBI): domain Eukaryota; kingdom Viridiplantae; phylum Streptophyta; class Magnoliopsida; order Apiales; family Apiaceae; genus Saposhnikovia; species Saposhnikovia divaricata. The sequence goes on from JAZHRN010000131.1 coordinate 24,885,166, forward strand.
TCGTGTGTGTAAGAGGATCATTGTGTGAATTTTTCAGAATTTTTGGAGAAAAGTTAATTATTTCGAATTTTTTAATTAATTATTAATTCGAAAAATTAATTTTTAAATCATAATTTTGTAAAATCTGAAATTTTCAAAGAAATTAAATCTTGATTAAAATGGCTGATCGATTTGAAATTATTAAACATAATTTAATCGGTTATTTTGATCCAGAAAAATGTTCAGTTGAACGTTTTCGACCGTGGATTCGATTTTTAAATGAAAATTCACTGGTTCGCACTGCTTTGAGCTTGGATGCTCCTTTGAAAATTGAACCTTTGCGAATCATGTGTACTACTGCTGTCATTTCTAATGATAACAGATCATTTGTCTTCTCTGTTGGAGACAATCAGTACACAGTGAATGAAAATACAATAAATACGGTCTTAAATTTTCCAACTGACAATTTCGAAGAATTACCATCAGATCAAGAATTGATAAATTTTTTTGAATGGTGTATTCTATCAAGACAGTCCTGATCAAACTGTCTGGAATAAAAAGAACTTCGTTCAGGAATGGGACTATCTGTTTGACACATTAGGTAGAGTCTTTGCCAATTCTACTAAAGGGAACTTCGGGGTATTACCATCCTTCTTGCAGCATATTGGATATGCAGTTGCACACAACCGAAGAATTAATATTGGTAGACTACTGTGTGTTCCGATGGTTAGAAGAATCATTAATGCAAAGAAGAATTTTGATAATGGACAAAAAGTATCATGTTATTATCCAAGATTCCTGTCATTGATTTTTAATCATCTTGTGGAATTAGAAAACCAAGCCCAATTCTTGAATGGAGAATCACTGGCGTCAGGTAAACCTACTACAAGATTGTTCACTGAGTACAGTAACAAGCCTAAATTCACAAACATACATGTAGTTGTCATCCAATACATGTCAAACTATATACAACTATCTGTCATTGAACCTGTACCAGAACCTGAACAACCTGAACAAAACCCTGAACCACCAGTGGAAAACATACTTGTTGATAATGAAGATCAAGGCAATCAACGAGTTGAACCTGCTCAGCAAATTATTCCTCAGCCAGCTGCACTTGCTGTTGAACATCCAGTGCAAGAAACTGCATCTGTCCCTGAACCTGAATCAGATCAACCAATCTTATCAGAGACTGTTGCGGAATCAGCTGACCAGGTATTTCCTTCTGTTCCCCAAACTACTACTTCTCAATCTATTTCTGGAACCCAAGTGGTTGGTAGGTCTGACCAAGGGGTTGTAGTACCACAACCTCTAACCAAGGTCGTAGAGCCAAATACTCAACCAACAAAACTCATATCTTTTCACTCCAGAAAGAAATTGCAAGTTAAAAGAAGTCGAATCAGTAGTGGTAGTATGAGTGAACCCATAGCTCTGCCTCTAGAAAAGAAAAGTAGAACTCAAATTAAGGCAACTGTAAACCCGTCTATATCCTCCCAACAGGATATGGAAGTTGATATGGCCGTTACACAGTTACTAGAATCATCTTCTCAACTGGATGATTCTATTGAAATTCGCCATAGGGCCGTGGCACCTTGTAGTGAGTCAAGCACACCACCCCTATTACTCACAATGGGGGAAGACATACCTTTAGATGAGTCTCAGGACACACTGCAAGGAGAGCACGTAGAAAATGTGACAGTGCCTACCATAGTTACGGTAGAAGAGTCTTCACAGGCTTTAGAGGGAAATCTTGGTTCTCAGCCAACTTTAATAGAACCATCATCTCCCCTCCCAGGACAAACACTCCTGGCTCCCTCAAGGGATTTTCCACTCGCAGTTTCGACTGGAGAAAGTGGAAGGCAACTTGATCAATCTACTACTGAAGCAATTCAGTCAACAATTTCAAACGTTCAAGTAGATTTGATTAAGGACAGGGATTTGCAAACTCCCATTGCACCACCACTGACCTTCCCAGAGGAGGCTAGGGTGATTTTACATGCAGGTACAAATCTGGAAGCAGCTAAGGAATCTGAGAGGAGTGATGTGAGGAATACCATAAAATTGAGTGAAACACATGCACTTCAGGTGAGTGGATCTCAAAGTGAACGTCAGGTGAGCGCACACACTGACACATACACTCTCTCACTATTAGAAAAGATAGCTGCTTTAGAGAAAGAACTTGCAATCAGCAAGGCTGAAACAGAAATCCTTAAAGCATAAGTGGGTGAGCGATCTTCTTCATCCACCTCTGTCAACAGTCAGCTTGCTGGAATCAAGAAGGAGATAAACTACTTAAAGACATCTTTCACCAAGAAGATAGATTCTCTCGAACTCTCTCATGAAAAGGCACTTGATGACTCTGGAGATATTACTGTTGCTCAAGACATGTTAATTTCTGAAATTTTCGTGAAAGTTGACACTCTACAGTCAGAGGTACAGCACAATCAGGAATCTACTGATTCTCGTCTGGACCAGATCGAAAATCAAAATGCACACCAGGCTAAAGGATTAAGACATCTGTTTAATCTTGTAAGTCAAAGTCGCAAACCTACAAATGAAGAAATTGAATTCTTTACAAGTAAGGGTGGTGATGATGATGAACGAGATCCTGAAGCTGGGGGAACTGATAAATCTGTAGAGGATTCCTCAACTAAGGGGGAGAAATCAAAGGGTTCACAAGATAAAACTAAAGAAAGTGAGGGAGGAGAGGGAAAATCTGGAAAATCTGACCAAAGTGAAGATAGGAGAGATAAGAGGAAGAAAGTAGTTGAAGAAACTGAAGAAGAAATTCAAGACAAGAACACAGGTTATTATTACACGGGTGAACCGGATAACTTCGATGTTTTTGCTGATCTTGAATTCCCTGATCAAGGTGAAGAACTTCCTGAACCTGATCTTAGTCACTGGGAAGATGAAGGACCAGTGACATCTGAATATGAAGCTCAACAAGCAGAGAAAGAATCTAAAGAATTATTTGCTCAGAGGGAAGCTAATTTGCTAATGAGAGAAGAAAAGCTTCAAAAGTCATTAGAGCAAATTGCACAAAATGAAGAACTTCAGAAAGCTGAACAGCAAGCATTACAACGATTATATGCTATAAATGTTGAGAAGAGAAAGACATATATCAGACTAAAGAGCGGTGACAAATGGGAACGTGCTCAAAAAGCAATTGATTCACCTCAGAGTTCTGATTATGAAGATCGTCGTCTTGGAAAAATTCTCGAGGAATTCAAACTGGCAAATCCAATTCATGATATGTATATAAAGGCCTTAAAGGTAGAAGTCATCAGGATAACTACTGCATTTGAACCCAAATCTGATGAGCTGGTAATATTTGTGGATTGTCATAAAGTTGGAACTTTCAGAGTATCTATTCAGTTCTTTTATGACAGATCGCTGACAGAGATTTGGGTACTTAGGCCTAAGGTAAGAACATCTTCTGAGCTAGGTGTGTTGTTACATGAGAAGTTCAAAGAATTTGCTGAAAGAGCTGGACCAGAAGTGATTAAGGATCCTCCACAAGTAAAATTTCTTAAGGGAGAGGTACTTCACTCAATCAATCTTCAGACAGATGAGTTATATGAACATCATGCAAAACACTTGGTATATGCTGAATATGCTCTCAAAAATCATGGATTCTTGACTGAAGAAAAGGTAATAGCTGCAGATCACATTCGATCCTATGCACAAACGAACATAAAAGATTACAAGAAATTTCAAGGTGAACTGAGAAAGAAGCTTGGAATTCCTTTAGTCTTACATCAAGGATTATCATCAAGAAGAGAACGTCTTGTTGATTCTGATTTACACATGAAACTTCAAGTCACAGATGAGCCAGAAGAAGGAGAATTCAGAAGGGAAGACAACTGAAGAAAAAGAATTGCTCTACATGTTATATCTTTAGAGCTTAGATAAATCTTGATAGGAATTTGTATCATATGATCAGTCTAGAGGATCATCTATCTTGTATTTATCTTTCATGTTTGAATCTGGCAAATGTTAAATATAAACCAGAACTTTTTTTATATTTACTTAGTATTTAAAGTTTTATCTTTCATTTGGTTAAGTTGGATTAGTTGAGGTATCCTCTAGGAATTTGCTTGTTATTGTCTAACAAACAAATAGGGGGAGATTGAAAGGCATATGACTCAGCCTATTTGTAGTTCGAGGATCCTAATCAACTTAAACCAAATTGTAATAAGTAAATATACATATGAACTGTCACAGGAATCTCAAGAAGTATTATCTGTCAGAAGAAAGAAGAAAAGTCAATCTATAGTTTTGATGTCATACACTGGAAGACGATTCAGTTATCTGATCAAGCCCCAGTATAGCATTGAAGTGAATGGATTCATTTGAACAGTGACAGAGATTTTTCGAGTGATAGTTTGAAGGTCAGTTACAGTACAAGAGAATTGAGAGAAGAAACAAACCACAACCTAAAGTCAAAAGTGAAGAAGCATCGTTGAAGTTAGTCGTTCATGAACCAGACAGTACATCGAACGTCAACACAAATCAGTGGTAATTCTTTACTACCTTCAGTGGTTTGTAAGAATTAAATTAATTATTTATTGATTTAATTAAATTCATTTATAATTGATATAAATCATTTAGTTGATTTAATTAAATGAATTAATTCTAGAAGAATTAATTAATTTATTTACATTAATTATTGTATCAATTAAATATGAATTAGTTAACCATTAATTAATTAAATGGATCAATATGACTTAAGGAAATGACTTAAATAAAGCTGGAAGGATTATGTATTATTGGTTAAAATTCGGTATGACCTAATCAGTTAAGTCATACCGAACACAGCTGTTGAGTTAAGTCATACCGACCATTCAAGATTATGTCTTACCGACCTGATTAAGTCATACCGACCACTGCTAGCTGTTTTAAGTCGTACCGAACTTCTGATTAAGTCATACCGACAAGTTTTATGTCTTAATGCAGGTTTGTGTAAGTCTTAATGAAGAAAAATCAAGTCTTGGTAGCAGTTTAAGTCATGCTGGAGCAGCTAAATATCTTACAGAAAGCCAACAAGACCTGTTACTGATATAAAAGAACAGAACAGAGTAGATTAGGTCATAACGAAGAAACACAGCAGAAAACATAATATCCAGAACAGATTTCTCTTTCAAGAATATCAAGAACACCAAAGCTTAAACAATTCCCAGAAATTCAAGTTCTTCATCTTTGTAATATTCTATCCGCTAGAACTTGTTTATTTGTGATTCTTGTACTACTAGCGAATTAAGTTTCCTAGTTCTTATCTTGATTATTATTAACTAAATTAGAAAAGTTCATGTCGAATTTTCTAATTAGTTATTAACATCTTGATAAGTTGTTATACTGATTTTGTAACACCACATCAAGTTAATATACAGTTATATTCAACTTGAAAAATTGTGTTAAATAATTCCGCACATAAATTTGTCTTTATCAAATTTTATTTAAAGGACAAATTTCGATAAAAAGGTTAAGATTGTATTCAGCCCCCCCTTCTACAATCTTATCGGACCTAACAATACGTATGGATCAGATTTATGGCATAATCGATTAAAATTCACTCATGTCATCCCATATAAATCCTTTTCTTCTTGGTACCACCAACACTTAAACAACACTACAACTAATTTTCCCCAATAATCAAGTTCTATTATCTCTTCAATTGCTCCATAGTAATTGACATCACCGACCTTTGGTTTATCATCTTTTGAGCTTGCAAAACTGGTCGTCAAAGACGTCAAAAAAACACCACTATTTCGTGTTGTGCATCTAGCATCCCGGTTCTTCGTGTGGTATCTGTACCCATTGATTACATATCCATTATACCTCTTAGCTGATCGATTAGGGCCCATTGCAAACACTTCTAATTCCTGTGAAATATTTCCTCTTTTGCCAACCTCTTCCTGCATCCAGTTCCAGAAGTCATCGCTATGTTGTTTGGCCCTTTTAAATTTTTTCAACTTTGTTTGACCATCAATCAAAGCTTTATGCTTCCTACAGAAAGTAGCTAGTTTAAAATTCTAGAAAAAAATGACTAATTATATAAAGAAACTAATTTAGGAATTAGGAATTGAAACTTACGCAATTAACTCCTCTACTTCTTTGTTTCCAAAGTTGAATAGAATATAACGATGCATGTCCATCCACTGAGGTACTTCTAAATGTATAGCTTTTCCATTTTTATTTTTTCTTGTACCAATATGGTATTGCAACTTTTCTGGACAACCTTGAAGTTTTCCAGGCTTGGTAATATCACCTGATCCGGTATTGTCACCCAAGAATCTTGAACAAAATGTCAAGCATTCTTCTACAAGGTAACCCTCGGCGATAGAACCCTCAGGTTTACTTCTGTTTCGCACATATTTTTTTAACTTGCATAAATAACGTTCAATAGGCCACATGGAACGAAGGTGTGCTGGTCCACCATAAGCTAGTTCACTGCATAAGTGAACCAACAAGTGGAACATTATATCAAAGAAAGCCTGTATAAATATTGTCTCAAATTGACAAAGTACTTCCACGATTTCTTGTTGTAGCCTGTTTACTTCACTTAAGTCGATCACTTTGCTCCAAACACTTCTCAGAAAGGCCCCTAATCTGATTAAAGGGGTGGCAACTGCAGGCTTCAGTGATTTTTTAACAGCAAATTGCAATAAATGGTGCAACACAAAATGTGCATCATGACTCTTATAGCCTGAGACTTTCCTCTCCTTAGTATTAACAAACCGAGCGATGTTAGATGCACTACCATATGGCAATTTGGCATTTTTTAGTACCGAGCAAAATTGATCTTTCTCATCATTCGTCATGTCAAATATGGCAGCTCTGATTTCAAGGTATTTCCCATCACTTGATAAAACAGGATGAAGTTCCTTCCTGATGCCAAGTTCTTGCAAATCCTTGCGAGCATTGACATGGTCTTTTGACTTTCCAGGAATATTCAGTAAAGTTCCAAGTATGCTCTCACAGATGTTATTCTCGATATGCATAACATCGAGGTTATGCCGATGTAAGTTCTGACTCCAATACGGCAAAGTGAAAAATATCGACTTCTTCTTGAAAGGGGAATCAATCTTTTTAACTCTTTTTTGGCCTGGCACCTTCTTTTTATTTCCAAACTCATTTTGAAAATTCGACAATAATATTTCTACGTCTGTTCCAGTTAAAATTTCAGGAGGCTTCCCCATCTCAATTTGACCATTGAACCTATTCTTATCGAACCTCCACTTGTGTCCTGGATCAAGAAATTTCCTATGGCACATGTAGCACACTTTTTTACTATGTTTTAGGTATTGTGAAGAAGTCTCGTAATTGCATACGGGACAACCTAAATACCCCTTCGTGCTCCAACCGGATAACATTGCATATCCCGGAAAATCGCTGATTGTCCATAAAAGACTTGCACGTAAGTTGAATGTCTGATCAGCAGAAGCATCGTATGTTTCTACACCCTCATCCCATAACTCTTTCAACTCGGCTATTAGAGGTTGCATGTACACATCAATGCTATTCTTAGGGGATTCGGGACCGGAGATAAGCATTGACAGAATTAGGTTTTCTGGCTTCATACACAACCAAGGAGGCAGGTTGTAATTTACCAAAACTATTGGCCAAGTACTATGATTTATGTTTATCGAACGGAAAGGATTGAATCCATCCGATGCTAGACCTAGTCTGATGTTCCTATTTTCTGACGAGAAAAGGGGATAAAGTGCATCCATCTTCTTCCAAGCCTCCGCATCAGCAGGATGCCTAAGTTTCCCATCCTTTTTACGTCCAAGTGCATGCGACGACATCAGTTTTGAATAGTCTTTGTGCATAAACAATCTCTGCAGCCTTGGCCTTAATGGAAAATATCGCATCACATTTGCCGGGACTTTGCGAGGCATCTTCTCCGTTTCATTGTCATATGGGCTTGTCGTTCCAACCATAACCCACCTTGAAGTTTCACAGGTTCTACATTCTTGTTCGTTTTCATTTTCACCCCAATAAAGCATACAAATATTTGGACACGCGTGTATCTTTTTATAGTCGAGATCTAAATCTCTAATTATATTCTTAGCAGCGTTGAAAGACAGGGGAATGTCTGCCTGTGGAAAACCTTCTTTGATCAATTGTAGTATTTCCCCAAACCCTAACTCTGTAATTCCATGAACACACTTCAAGGAATAAAGTCGGACAATGAAACTTAGCTTAGAAAATTTTGTACAGCCTTGATATAAGGGAAGTTTTCCCTCTTCCAGATGTCTATTAAATTTCTTAGCATCATCGTTTGGTCCATTAGTACAATGCAACATCTCTACTAGATTATCTCCAAAATCAATATCGTTCTCCATATTTACATCCTCGTCATTACGTGCACGATCAGGGACAAGATGTTTTGAAACTTCTACAATCCAGTTTGCATACAGGGAAAAAGGACCGCTGCATATAAGATGATCGTAGACAACATCTTGTACATGCCACTTGATGTTCTTACAGTTCTTGCAAGGGCATAGCATTTCGTCACCTACAGCCACTTGGGGGAATGCATTTTCTATAAACGCTTTTATCCCTATCATATACTCTTGTCTATACTTTGGAAGGTTTATCCAAATATTAGGCATGTCGTCCATCACTACAGTTATGACAACTCAAAATGTCATAAAATATAAGTACACTCTAGGCTTACAAAAGATTAAGCAATTAAAACTTATAAAAGCTAAACATAGATATCTATCTGAAGAGCAGCCTTAGGCCTTGTCATAAGTTTACAAATCTAATCATTATTACATACGTATACTCATGAACGACAACAATTAGCTAACAAATCTGAATACAACAACATTGGTTTTACATTACTACTTAAACTATATTAATGATAAAAACAGTCAAAACTGAAAATCATAGCAAAATGACAACACTAGCAAACTTCAGCTTTCTCGTATTGAAATCTACCAATATAACAAACATTTACGATACGAAAAAGTTAATAATACAACAAAAAATCATCAAAACTCAGTGTTTAAGTTCACACTCACCGATTCAATTGCAAAAATGAACAAACTAGAAACCCTAAGTGTACTTGCAGAGAAAATACAATATTACCAAATTCAACCACATATATAATCAAGTTTATCAAGTTAATTAACACACACACACACGCACATAATAGTTAATTCATACACACACACACACATAATAGTAACAGAACATATAGGCCTACACAGAGGCTTAGAAAAACACAAAGGCTTACAAAAATAGAGAACAAACATAGAGGCTTACATAGAGGCTTACACACATAGGCTTACACACCAAATCAACATCAAAATGAAAAAACAGAAAATACCTAATTGGAGAAGAAGCCCTAATTGCAATCTGAGAAGAAGCCCGAAGCCTAATTGCTGAGAAGTGTTAACCGAAAAAACAGAAAATCTCGTCTTTAAAACAGCTCTCGTCTTTGGGTAGAGAAGTCGGCTACTCTCGTTTTGCTGTGTTGATAGAAAGTAAAGTGATTTGGGGAAAGTAAAGTGACCTAAACTATATCCCGCTCAACCGAAACAAAAACATCCCGCCCAGCCCAACAAAAACCCCCCCAAAACCTCCCGCCCAGCCCAACAAAAAATCCCACCAAAATATACAGTGATTTTTTTTTGTTTTTTTGTTTTTTTTTGAAAAACTATTTATTTGTTAATAATATTTTATTAAAATACTTATAATTTAATTTAAAAAATTTACTACACAAACGTAAAGTATTTATTAAAAAAATAATAATTTTGATATTTTTTTATAAAAACTTTTTTATTCGATTTTTTAAAAAATTCGAGAAAAAGTTCAACAATTCAAAAAAAAAAATCTTTACAAAAAAATTGTGAGCAGGATTTTAAAAAATTTATAATTTCTAAAAAATATTACAATTTCTGAAAAAATTATTTTTTGAAAAAAAATTAATTTTAAAAAATAAAATAATTTTCTAACTCATTTTATAAAAAAGTTAACAAATTTTAAAAATTAAATTTATTTTTGGGAATTTTAAAAAAATATTAAAAAAAATTAAATTAGATGAAAAGAGTTGTCATGACCAACTCTAGTCCAACACTTACATATTTATGTTACATGCTTTAACACTTTCTAACTACTGTAACATCATATTTTTGGCTAAGGTAACATAAAAAACACAATGTTACCTCAGGATGTAAGTAGTATAGCTAGGGTAACATATTGGGGTAACATTTCTCCGGTAGGGTTTACGATAGGCCTTATATGGTGTAGTGCAAGTTATACGGCTGCTTCCTTCCACCCCGTTTCTCATCTTCATACAATATGTCGTTGAAATCCCCAATTACGCACCAAGGTAACACTGAATCCCCAGCCAGTCTTTTTAGTAATCCCTACGATTCCCATCGTCGATGTCGTTCTGGACAATCGTAGAATCCAGTATATCGTCACCTCCCTACTTGCACATTCTCCACCTCAAAGTCTATAAAATTCCTCGTAACCTTAATTATTTTACATCCATCCCTGTTCCTCCATAACAATGTGAGTCCTCCACTGTGCCCCTGTACGTCGACTGCTACGTACTCCGAGAAATTAATACTCCTACATAACTCTTTTATTTTTCTTTTCTTTAATTAAAGTTTCTGACAAAAAAATAATGTTAGGCTTTTTTGTTGAGTAAGTTCCTTAATAAAACGAATTGTATGTGGTTTACCCAACCCACGACAATTCCATGCTAAAATACTCATTGCTCTAGGCGGGCCTGGTAACCAGGTCTCGCCTCTAATCCGTTTTTTGGCCCATCAACCATAAAATTATTCACAACATCTTCCCCTTTATTTTTCTCCTTATTTTCCTCCAATGCAATCCTTTTACGCTTTGTATCTAGAACTATCGTCTCTTTTTCAAAGTTCCCGCCCACTATCTTATTTAATCTCGACTTGACAATAGTGTGGATATCCCCCTGATCATTTATATCCCTTAAATTTCGTTGAGTAATTCGAATTATACTCTCCCCTCCTGGAATTTCGCTCAATATTCCATCAGTTTCCATGAAATTAGTTGTGACTACTTCTCCGCCCTGAGAGGTGGTTGTCTCCTTCCCTTGGCCGGTCGACCACCTGCTATGTCCAATGTCATTTCCGTTTCGAATCCATTTAGATCCCAGATTTTGAATCTTATTATTCTTATTTGGAGCACGCAACCAGATCCCATATGCCCCCTCTCGATGGTTTTTGTTGGGTTTGCATACACCAAATCCCTATCTGAATATCCAAGCATCCCATATACAAAACAGAAAGTACCAGTCGTTCATATTTGAAGTTGATCCAATTCCAACTACCATTTTCACGTTTCACCTTCATTCTCCTTTTAAGTGGTTTCCCAACATCCAGCCCCACACGAATCCTCACATATTACTTCCACACGCCATTCATGTTTACTGGTTCCGTTCTTATAAAAGTACCAACCTGATTCCCAATGCTTTGAAGTATTTTTTCCGATAAAATTCCTGCAGGCAAGTCATACACCTGTACCCAGATATCCATTTTATTCAACTGAACATTGTTATCATTCTCACCACTTTCCACCTAATGACATACCAATGGGCTCTATTCAAAACTCCACGATCCCCCATCTACAACCTTCTATATATCCAGACATGATAAAACACGAAAGAATCCCTGTGATTTCCCAAATTGTGTATCTCAACCCCTTGTCTCCATAATGACGCCATCATATTTACATTGCTAAGAAATTAATGTTTCTCTCCGTTAGAAATCTTCCCACCAGAAAGAATGTTTGTTTATCATTTTTCACTTCCTCTTCTCCAATCAACACCCCTCCTCTATCCTCCTCTTCCAACGCTAATCTTGCATACATCTCCTCCAGGTTTTGTTGTGATGAAGTCATGCTATTTCACAGGACATCCAATATAGAAGAAATAAAATAATACTACTTGTCACACGAACAAGATAAATAAACTTCGGGTTAATTGGCAAATTCATAACTGAACTCATACTCAACTTGCAGTTGGGTAATCGAACTTAAAAAACTTGCAAATGGGTGAGTACACTAATAATTGATTGCGATTAAATCATTAAACATGAAAAAACTTGCATTGCCGTTAAATCGTGTTGACTTTTAACAGTGCTCCGTTAAATATTACCACGTGTGATGCCATGTAATTATTTTAACTTAAAATTAATTTACTTATTTTCTTTTTTTTATTTCCTCTTTCTTCTCTCTCTCTCTCCCCTGTACTCTCTCGTATCTCTCTTTCCCCTTTAATATCTCTCTCACTCCTGTCTCTCTCTCTCGCTCACTCGTATCTGAGATTACATCTCTCTAAATCTCCCTGGATCTCTCTCCTCAAAATCTCTCCTAAACCCTCTTCGATATTCTTTAAATCTCACCTCTATTTTTTTTTTCTTCTCCAGTCTTTCTCGGCGATTGGGTCGTTGTTCTTCCCATCCCCTCTGTTTCGCTACTTCTGGATTGTCGTGTAGTGATTGCAGGTGGCTTTTACAGTTACTGGGTGAGGGAGTAGTGTGTTATACAGGTGTGTGGTGTATATAAATTATATGTATTAATTGAAGCAAACCCACGATTTGGATCATTAAATATAGCTAAAATAGCTAAGAAAACACCAGGTGTGCCATGGGCATAAGAGATTAAACAAGAAGCAGCTTCGGGTCAGAGTTTGGAGCTCCAGTTCTTGAAAACTATGAAGTGGGCTATGAGGTAAATGGTTAAGTAGATTGTGAAGAAAAAGATGAGACTTTGGAGAGATGGGGTTGAGAATTCCATCAAATCTTGAAGATGGGCAAATGGGTTTTTGTTACTTGCAAGTCTTTATATGTATAAGTGAGTATTTCAAGGAGGTTTTAGGGAAGATAAATAGGAGGGGGTAATAATAACGTGAGTATGAGACAGGAAAGGGGTTATATGATTTCTGAGATTTTTTGGTCACGGATTGGTTATTTTGGTTGAGGACTTTGAACTCTTGAAGTCTCCTACTACTAGTATTTGTTGGGTTAGTACAACAAGGAAGCTTGGTTTGTGATCATCGGAGTTTTTGAAAGTCGCCGAAACTGAAAATGGTTGCCGGATTTTTCCAGAATCCGGCCATCTTCAAGAATATTCCGGTTGTTTTGTTATTGAGCTGCTGTTTGATCTTGTGGAAACTGTAATCATTTTTACAAAGTTGTTTTGGGAATTATTTTGTAAATTTCAAAAATCTATTTCAATAATTATCTATTTGATTTCACCACCTCAGCAAACGTGTAAATTTTTAACACATAAGCATGCCACGTCAGATTTCCGTCAGAGACGTTACTGGGAGTTAACGGTAGTTAGTCAATTGCAAGTTTCAAAGTAATTAAAACTTTAATGAGTTGACTGGAAGTTTTTTGAGTTCACTTACCCAACTGCAAGTTGGGCACGAGTTCAGTTATGAAATAGCCAATTAACCCGGTAAACTTCTGACCTTATACAAAAGACATGTATGTAATTCCGTGCTCACATCTATGATCTTTTAGTCCAGTGATATCTCATTCGTTTTTTCCATTATCGAGAATTATTCTAACATATAATGACACTTGCAGAGTTGTAGTTGCATATAGTCGTGTCGACTTAAACAAATCACTTAATTAATTAGTCTTGGACGGAAAATACTAGATTCTTCAAGGTGAAAAAGGAAGGACAAGGACAAACGTGGGATCTCACCAATATCGAGAGTGATGTAATGGACCTAGGGAAGAATATATCCATCATAAATGTTGTTCACAAGGACTAACCCAACTCTGGTTGTGAATATTTATTTACACGCAGAGAGCTTAATTTTCAGGAGGGAGAGTATTGAAAGCATCAGCGACAAATTTATTTAAGGAAATTATTAAAAATATTCATATTTTTATTTTTTTTTATAAAAATACGATAAAAGTTATATATATGGTTGTGCCGTAAACAGTTACATTTTAGGTTGTAACAGTTACATTTGAAGTTACAAATAAGGTGCATCGTATTTTTTTTAAAAAAATTACAACTTATATATTTTTGAAAAAAAATATTATTTATTTGTTCAGCCTCTTGATTCAAAAATTAAAGAAGAAAAACAAAAGAATTTTTCTAAATTTTTTTCAAAGATTTTAAATATCACTAATAATATCGCTAAATTTTCCATTCTGAATAAATTATATCCTATATATAATTAGCGTAAGGGAGTTTGGGTGGTCGTCTCAGGATTAAAAAGAGAAAGAGGGTTAAAAAGAGAAAGAGTGAGAGTGAAACACTATAGTTGGTAATCTTAATCTTCACCTTCACCAAAAGAATAAACAAATATACACATTGTCAATAAATAATGTATTTATAAAAATATAATCTATAATTATAAAAATGCAATTTATAAAAAAACATAAACAAAAATGAAATCTATAAAAAAATATAAATAAATGTAAATTATTTTATTGATATTTTAAAATTGTGAAAATACATATTGTCAATAAATAGTGTAACTAAAAAAAATGAAATCTATAACTATAAAAATGCAATCTATAAAAAAACATAAACAAATATAAATTTAAAAAAAACATAAACAAATGTAAATTGTTTTATTGATATTTTAAAATTGTGAAGATACATATTGTCAATAAATAGTCTATATATAAAAATGCAATCTATAAAAAAAATATAAACAAATGTAATTTTTTTTATTCGATTTGCAACTAAATATAATTTGTTTTTCAAAAGAAATTACTAAACAAATTATTTTTATAAGAAAAATTTGTTTGCATCATTACTGATATGGGCTAAAAGTAAACCCTAAAAATACATTTAATGTGGTATTTAATAAGCCTAGATTGGTCCAAGGTTAAAGCCCTTTATTGAGGCCCAAAACCTTATTTATGATAATAAATTCGTAATTAATAAATCAGCCAATTTCAATCTTCAAGATTGAGTCTGAAAAGGAAACTAAATCATACTAGGAGTAGCCTCCAAGGCATACACCTTCAATACTTATCTCCTTATCTCTTGGAAGGCTCTAGAATTGGGCCAACTGAATAACTTGCCCACCAAGTCTCCTATTTCAACTCTAATTCTAGGGTTTTCAACACCTATATAAGGACCTGTTCCTTCACATTCAGAACTACGTTTTTTGGCTTGATTCTTGATATTTGCAAGATACGTAGGCATCTTGTGAGGACCCGAGTTAAGTCACGAAACACCTGATCAGCCATTAAAGCTCGAAGCTCTCATAAACCTTAGCATTAAATACGCAGTAAATACACCCTATATTTCGTTCCACAACATTTGGCGCCGTCTGTGGGACGAAGATATCAACCATGGTTACCACCCGGAGAACACCAACACTTTCTGAAACCATCACTAACACCACCGCACCCCCGATTGGGGAACAAGTGCCCCCAGGAGCGAATTCTCAACCGCTGATCACTCAGCCACAAGGAATTGAAGCACAACCTCATGAGTCGTTACCCCTGGTCACGAATCCCACCACCCAAGGGACGAATCCCCTTCAGATGGTGGTCGCCCCTCTCGGAGGGCAGTCCGCTCCACCCACCGCTCAGATCTCTACTACAGTGATCCCCGCAAGCACGAACCCGCTATATGGGTTGCCTAATTATCCCCCGTATCAGGCCGGACCGAGTGGTCACGCCCTCCAGATACACGAGCCGTACAATCCACCTTACATCAGGGGTTTAGGACCCAATCAAGGCCAGCAATACTATGACTACTCAGGCCCGTATTCTGATGATTCATCCTCGGAAGAAGATAGGGATGAAGCCCCGAGAAGACGTCGTCCAAGTAAGGAACCTGTTGGACGCCGAAGAACCCATGATCGACCTCCCTTAACGGCTGCTGAAAAAATCAAGGCTCACGAAGCCAAGATCCAAAAATTAAAGGAGGACATAGAAAGGGAACAGCGAAGACAGAATCAAAATCGACCCCCACCAGTGACGGGAGAAGACATTCCTTTTGTTGATTTGGAAAGCACCCCAAGAAGAGAGAGAAGGACCGAAGTCCCTAGAGGTAGAACCACGAGGGTCGAAACCCACAAAGGCAATCCTGAAGACTTGATGCAACTTGGAGATCCTGATGATCCAACCCCTCCATTCACTGAGGAGGTAATGAATGCGCATATATCACGAAAGTTCAAGATGCCTACCATAAAGGTTTACGATGGAACGGGAGATCCCGCTAATCATGTAAGGACGTTCTCTAACGCATTGCTGTTACAACCCGCCAGTGACGCCTTGAAGTGTAGGGCGTTTCCCCAAACATTAGCAGGCATGGCACAACGTTGGTACAGCCGCCTACCACCAAACTCCATTGCCTCCTTCAAAGAACTAAGCAATGCTTTTGTCAGCCAGTTCATAGGAGGAAGAATTCATGAGAAAGATTCTGCATCTCTCATGACTGTGATACAAGGGAAGAATGAAAATCTCAGAGACTATCTCAAGCGATTCACAAAGGAAACACTCAACATTACAAACTTGGAAAACAAGGTAGCCATGGTGGCATTGCAGAATGGAACTTCGAATGTTTATTTCAAAATGTCATTGGCTAAGCATCCCCCTGAAAATATGGTTGAGCTCCAGCAAAGGGCGAGCAAGTACATCAAGGCGGAGGATAGTCTGAAGAAAGATCCAGGAACGGGGAACACCGGAAACGGTGACAACTCTAAGAAGCGGAAGTCGGAACAGGAATATGATGCTAAAGATAAGTACCCGCGCACGAGCAGGGATTCTGATTCAGCCCCTAAAAAGGGAAGTCCCGGGCAAAGGTTTGCGGAATACGCAAGGCTGAATACTCCGAGAAGTCAAATCCTGATGGAGATAGAAAAAGACAGGGATGTGAGATGGCCGAAGCCACTAAGGACTGATCCTGATAAAAGAAACAAGAATCAGTACTGTCGGTTCCATAAGGATGTGGGTCACGATACCGACGATTGTAGACAATTGAAGGATGAAATTGAGTTCTTGATCCGCAGGGGAAAATTGAATAAATTCTGCAAAGACGGGGATCGGGGAAACCCAAGGCGGGATTATGATAGGAAAGATGAGGATCGTAATCACAATCAGCAACCCCGGGGGCCAGTAATCAACATGATCTTCGGTGGCCCGACAGCGGCCGGGACAAGTAGAAATTCTAGAAAGGCGTATGCGCGAGAAGTAATGCACATTGTAGGGGAAGCACCAAAACGTGCAAAGACAGAAGTCTCGATTGGATTCGATGATTCAGACCTTGAAGGGGTGAAGTTTCCCCATGATGACCCCCTGGTTATCTCACCTGTGATAGGCAATTCTCAAGTAAAGAGGGTCTTGATCGACAATGGAGCATCGGTGGACATCTTGTTTCATGATGCCTTCTTAAAAATGGGATATGCCGAGTCTCAGTTGACGCCGTCAAACATGCCCATATATGGATTCAATGGAGTAGAGTCGAAGGTCGAGGGAACAATTCAGCTACCCATGACTATAGGGCAGGAGCCACGGGAGGCAACTCAGATGTTAAATTTCTTGGTTATCAAAGCTACATCCACGTAAAGTGCTATCCTAGGCAGGATGGGACTACATGCTTTCAAGGCGGTTGCCTCTACCTATCATTTAAAGGTTAAGTTCCCAACCAGAAATGGAGTAGGAGAAGAGAAAGGGGATCAAAAGATGGCAAGGAGTTGTTATGTGGCCGCACTGAGGCCGGATGGAACCGGGGGGCAGGTTCTCCCAATCGAAGATATGGATGTTCGGGAGAATGAAGAGCGCAGAGGAAAACCAGCAGAAGAATTGCTTCCCATACCTTTGGAGCTGGGAGATTCCGAGAAGGTTACTTACATCGGGGCATCTTTGAAAGACCCCTTGAAGAGCAAATTGATCTCTTTTTTGCAAGACAATAGTGATGTCTTCGCATGGACAGCAGCTGACATGCCAGGGATAGATCCCCAATTGATAACACACAGCCTGAATGTGGATCCAAACCGGAAGACAGTGAAACAAAAAAAGAGAAATTTTGCACCTGAGAGGCAAGAAGCCATAAAACAGGAGGTTGACAAACTCCTAGAGGCAGGGTTCATTGAGGAAATCCAGTTCCCGGAATGGTTGGCCAATCCTGTAATGGTCAAGAAGGCTAATGGAAAGTGGAGGATGTGCGTAGACTTCACTGATTTGAACGACGCATGCCCAAAGGACTGTTTTCCCTTGCCAAGGATCGATACGCTGATAGATGCCACGGCTGGGCATGAGATGTTAAGCTTCATGGATGGCTTTAGTGGCTATAATCAAATCAAGATGCATAAGGATGATATTCCAAAGGTATCGTTCATCACCGACTTCGGTGTGTATTGTTACTTGGTCATGGCTTTCGGACTGAAAAATGCAAGAGCTACCTATCAGAGGTTGGTAAACAAGATCTTCGCTCATCTCATTGGAAAGACTATGGAGGTTTATGTGGATGATATGTTGGTGAAAAGCCTACACATGACAGATCACATTGAACACCTATGCGAGGCATTTGAAGTGCTGAGGCACCATAAGATGATGTTGAATCTGGCCAAGTGTGCCTTTGGTGTTGGGTCTGGAAAATTTTTGGGTCTTATGGTCTCAAAACGGGGAATTGAGAAAAACCCCGACAAAATCAAGGCTATTTTGGACATGGAACCACCACGTTCTATAAGGGATGTACAGAAGTTAACTGGGAGGATTGCTGCGTTAGGGAGGTTCATCTCCAAATCCGGGGACAAGTGTTTGCCGTTCTTTAAAACTTTGAAGAAGGTAAAAAACTTTGAATGGACTGAAGAAAGCCAAGAGGCCTTTGAGCAGGTGAAGAAGTATATGTCTAAGGCCCCACTGTTGGCCAAGCCAAGTACGGGAGAAATCCTTTATCTTTACTTGGCTATTTCAAGTCAAGCTGTGAGTGCGGTGCTGGTGAAGGAGGAAAACAAGGTTCAGAAACCCGTATACTATGTGAGTAAAGTTTTACACGGAGCAGAGTTGAACTACTCCACTATTGAGAAGTTTGCTTTAGCATTGGTAACTGCCTCTAGGAAGCTAAGGCCCTATTTTCAGGCACATGAGATTGAGGTCCTTACAGGACAGCCGTTGAGAAATATTTTGCACAGCCCTAAGGCCAGTGGTAGGCTCATCAAGTGGGCAATTGAGTTGGGAGAATTCGATATTAAGTACAAGCCAAGCACGACCATTAAAGCTCAGGCACTCGCTGACTTCGTGGTTGAATGTACCATTGACAACCAAGAAGTCGGGGAGCAGGAGATACCTCAGGAAGGCAATAAGGAAGACAAGGAACCCATAATAGAGGAGAAGGAATTCTGGATGCTCTATTTTGATGGGGCATCAAAAACGAAAACAAGTGGCGCAGGTCTTGTCTTACAAAGTCCCGATGGATTCATGATTGAATACGCCCTGAAGTTAGACTTTCCAACAACCAATAATGAGGCAGAATATGAAGCTCTGATAGCTGGACTTGGCTTAGCAGGAGCCCTAAGGGTCAAAAATCTTAAAGTTTGTGGAGATTCAAGGTTGGTTGTGGCTCAAGTCAATGGAGAGTTTGAGGCGAGGGATGAAACCATGGCTAAATACTTAAGGCTTGTGAAGGCAATAATAACTCAATTTGATGAGTGCTACATTGAGCACATTCCGAGGGAGAAGAACACTAAGGCTGATGCCTTATCCAAGTTTGCCTCCTCTGAGATAGAGAATTACTCTGGAAGTGTCTACTTCCAAGTTCTGAGAACCCCTACCATCGACTCAAAGTTAATCGCACCTATTGGAGTGAGGGAATGTTGGATAGATCCCATAAAAGCCCACCTCGAGACTGGTTGGCTCCCGACTAATGCCATGGAGGCACGCAAATTATCTGTGAGAGCGCTGAGGTATGCTCTGATTGAGGGGATACTCTACAAAAAATCTTTTGTAATTCCGTATCTAAAGTGTTTAAGGCCCGAATAGGCCAAATCAGCTATTGAGGAGGTCGATGAGGGAATTTGCGGACAACACCTGGGGGCCAGGGCCCTAGCTCACAAGATAGTCAGGCTTGGATTCTATTGGCCTGAGATGATGGCTGATGCCAAAGAGTATGTGAAAAAGTATGATCGGTGCCAGAAACATGCACCAGTAGTTGGACAACCACCAGAGATGTTGACATCCATTAGCTCCCCCATCCCATTTGCTATGTGGGGGATGGACATTCTTGGGCCCTTTCCTATGGCCACTGCTCAAAGGAAGTTTCTAGTTGTAGCCATTGACTACTTCACGAAGTGGATTGAGGCCAAACCTTTGGCTAAAATCACAACCAAGCAAATCATGCAATTCTTCTGGGAGAATGTCATGTGCAGATTCAGAATACCACGAATCCTCGTTACGGACAATGGTTTACAATTTAACAACAAAGAGTTCAAAGACTATTGTGAAGAGAATGGGATTGAGCTTCGATTCACCTCAGTTGCCCACCCTCAAGCTAATGGTCAAGCTGAGGTTGCCAACCGAATCATCCTCGATGGACTGAAGAAAAGAGTAGAACGCTCCAGAAGTACTTGGGTGGATGAGTTACTACCCATACTCTGGGCATACCGAACCACATGCAAGGTGACTACTGGAGCAACTCCATTCATGTTAGCTTACGGGGCTGAAGCTGTGGTACCCGTGGAAATCATGCATGTATCTCCACGGGTGGAGGCCTTTGAACCAGACACCAATAAGGAAGGGATGAGATTAGCCCTCGACCTAATCGACGAAGTAAGGGATGAAGCCCATGCTAGGAATACAGAGCATCAGAAGAAAGCTTCCTTCTACTACAACCTAAGGGTGAAAGAACGGTTCTTCCGTCAAGGAGACTTAGTGCTCAGAAAGATTGAAGCATCCGGGGTTGGACAAAAAGGAAAACTGGCACCAAATTGGGAAGGCCCATATCGGGTCAAAAGCACACTGGGTCGAGGATCATACAAGTTGGAGACTCTGGAAGGAATCGATGTGCCTCGCACTTGGCATGCATCGAATCTCAAGGTCTATTATGTTTGATTATCCTATGAAGGACGTAGCTTATATCTATTAGGAAAGTAGAAATAAGGTCGACGAAACCATTTTGGAGTTTTTTAAACTCTGAGTAGGAAGTAGAATATTATGTAAGGGCTAAGCCCATTTCAAGTTTTAATGCAATTTGGTTTTCTCCTCCTTTAGTTTTTGTTTTATGTCTGTTATGTGTCAAAAGCATATTTAGAATTGCTAGCTAAAGTAAGCCAAAACACAAAAGGCAAAGCAACCAAATAGAAGAAAAAACCAGAAAATGCATAAATAAGCAAAGCCTGGAGGCTATAGTTTCAAGGTTGCTAATTTAAAAGCAAAACATCAAAAGACATGCCATGCAGGGCCAACATAAATAAAATCAAGGTGCATTAGTCTTCCCAGTACTCCTAGCAGGAGAATCTCTGTCAGTGCTGGTATGGGTAGTCGAATCCCCAGCAACTGAACCGCCAGATTTAGCACGGAGAGGGGAGCAAGCAGGGTTCAAAATCCTGTAAGTAGCATCCTCCCCTTCCTCCTCTTCCTCCTCATCCTCCTCCATGGGGGTGATTCTCTGAGACTCCAGCAACTTGGCCAGCTCCAACGGGGCCTCAGGGCAAGGAATATCACCGATCTGGAACAGCCCGGGGTGCCTCTCAGAAACAGCATCTAGTGCCCCCTTCCAGCCACTAAAGTAGTTGGCTGGATAGATAAGATCATCATGCTTAGCCATAAGCCTCTGAAAGTCCTCGGAGTCCATATAATCATCTATGATATCCTCCTTGCCCTGGCGAAGCTCAGCAATGCTGCCATAGGCTTTCTCTAGCTCCTCCTCCTTCGCCTTCAACTTCTCTTCCAAGCCTGTAACTTGGGCCCTCGACTGGTCAAGATCTTTCTTGTGAGTCCCAGCCTGAGTTCGCCAAGACTTGGCATGATGCATGGCTGCCTGGAAATAGGTGTTGCCCTGAAAAACAACAAGTTAAAAACAGGCGAGAAGTAAAAATCTAAAATAACGAGGTAAAAACAAAAACTTACGGTGGCAAGAGCCTGAGCACCCATTAGCTCAACACCCTCCAAATCGCGGGAAACGACAATATCGCGATAATCAGTAGGGGTGATTGAGTGGTAGGACCAATCCTTGGAGTGTTTGGTGCTACCTACAACCGAGTCCTGTTTTCTGATGCCCCAAGCGGGACGGAAAACAGAAGTCTTAGCAGAGGAGGCAGCCCCACTGACCTCTTCTACATCAGCAGCATCATGGGGCCTTAGAAAGCCAGGCTCTCCGGGCTGTCCCCTAGGGTCCTTTGTAGCTCTTCTCCTCTTCATACGGGGAGTTTCCCCAGCCAAATGTTCCTGGAGCTCATTAATGGCCCTCGCAGCTGAAAAATCAAAAGACAAGATTAGTAACAAATGAAACGTAACATGCAAAATGAATGAAAAACTAGGTAAAAGAATGGGGGGTTTACCCTTATCAGTAACAGAAGAAAGACCCACAGACTTGAGGGAAAATTCCTCAAGGAGAGTGAAGAAGTGAGTTTCCCCTTTGTCGGCAGTAAGGGTGTTGAAAGCAGCTCTTTCGGCATCAGTTAGCTCGATGTCATCTGAATTCCCATCAGTTACCTTCCCAAAGGAGCTGCGAAAGAGGGTGCCCAAATCACCCCCCTCCCACACAAGGTACATGAACTCCTCTTTCCATTTAGGGTTACTATCGGGAATTGAAGAGGGATCGTAGATATTTGGGATCGTAGCGCGAAGGCTGATATATACCCAGCCAGGATAAGTGATTGCACTATTCTTAAATTGAAAAATCTTCCTAAAAAGAGAAACAGATAGTGGAAAGTTGTTTTTTAAACAAAGGACCATGAAGCAAAGAATGGCCCTCCAAGCGTTTGGAACTAGCTGACAAGGGTTTATTTGAACATCCGCCAATAAAGTGGGGATGAAATCATGAAAAGGAAAACGAAGCCCAGCCATGATAGCATCCTTGTATATGCACAAGGCATGGGGCTTCCAATGACAAGAACGATCCCCTGGTTCAGCTGGGACTAATTTAAAGGGGGAACGAACGTTGAAGAGTTTGTTGAATTTTTTAATTTTCTCAGCATCAAAAAATCTTGAATGATGATTATAAGAATCTAATGCAGAAACAGAGGGATATTCATCCCCCCTTTGATTAATCATGTCAATCAACGAGGTGTATTTTGAACGAATAGGAGGGAAAGAGGTACCTCGCGAAGAAGAGCTCATCTTGCTAAGTCTCCTGGCTTCTCTGTCATCCGCCATTGAAATGCTTTGAAGGAGGCTTTGAAGAATGATCTTTAAGAGAGACCCAGAAAACCACTTGATGGAACAACTTTGGCCGGAAATTTGTTGCCGGAAATCGCTTGAGACTAAGAGCTCTAGAGAGAAATTTTAGTGAACTATTTGAGTGAAGTGAGAAATGAGTTCACTTCTCACCCCTTTTTATACAAAAAACAGCCAGTCATTTAACCGGTTAAGTTGCTATGGCAACCGGCTATAACCAGTTAAGGCCCATTAGCCCAATCCTAGGCCCATGATCTAGAACATTCTAGAAGGATCGATAAAAACCTGCAAAATATCTCTAACGAACTCAATCTAGTTCGTAGATTGAGATCGTAGACTTCACGAGCTGTTAATATATTGATCTATCCACGACCTCAATCAAGTTCGTGATTTGAGATCATAAAACCCACGAGGAGGCCCATTAGTGTTCCTAACACGAAATCAATTCAGTTCGTATGCAGAGATCGTAAAAATAACGAGCAATAAAAGCAAAGGTCCCTATACGACCTCAATCTACCTCGTGATTTGAGGTCAAAATGATTACGACCTGAGCTACACAAAAACCTTACACGAACTTGAATCAATTCGTAGGACGAGATCGTAAGATTCACGCCCTGCTCTATTATGAGCCTATAGGCGATCTCAACCCATCTCGTTAATCGAGGTCGAGAGTCCCACGATCTCCCACCTTATGCGTTCCTATACGACCTGGATCCACCTTATGGATCGAGGTCGCCAGTTTCACGAACAGGTTGTTTAAGAGGCCATACAC
This sequence comes from Saposhnikovia divaricata, assembly GCA_036435485.1. Lineage (NCBI taxonomy): Eukaryota > Viridiplantae > Streptophyta > Magnoliopsida > Apiales > Apiaceae > Saposhnikovia > Saposhnikovia divaricata. The sequence continues at coordinate 24,909,241 of JAZHRN010000131.1, forward strand.
GACCTCAAACCAGTTCGTGGAATGAGGTCGTGAGTCTCGCGAGGAGGTCCGTTTGGTTCCCTTGTACGACCTCAAACCAGATCGACAGCTGAGGTCGTATATCTCACGACCTGCTTGTTTTGGTCCCTTCCCACGACCTCAGTTCAGGTCAAAAAAAAAAAACAAGAGAGAAAAAATAATAATATTTTTTCTGAGAAAAGTTGGAGATTAAAATTCCAGAAATATGGAAGAATAATTTTATGCTCGAAGCGCAATTTAATATTTTCAAATTAGTGGTAATTAGTGTCGTTTAGTGCCGTTTAGTGCCGTTTAGCGCCGTTTAACGCCGTTTAGCGTCGTTTAACATCGTTTAAACGTCGTTTAAGGCTGTTTAGTAACGTTTAGTGCCGTTTAGTGCCGTTTAGCGCCGTTTAACGCCGTTTAGCGTCGTTTAACATCGTATAAACGTCGTTTAAGGCTGTTTAGTAGCGTTTAGTGCCGTCTAGCACCGTTCAATATTGTTGGCATAATCTAACATCGTTGTATACGCGTCGGTCGCTCCACGCTTTACATCAAAACGATATCAAAGATAAACCCTGACCCAAGTCTCGAACAAGGCCGTAATAACTTCAAGGAAAACCTGATCAGTTTTCCTAGAAGTTGGGGGGCAAATGATATGGGCTAAAAGTAAACCCTAAAAATACATTTAATGTGGTATTTAATAAGCCTAGATTGGTCCAAGGTTAAAGCCCTTTACTGAGGCCCAAAACCTTATTTATGATAATAAATTCGTAATTAATAAATCAGCCAATTTCAATCTTCAAGATTGAGTCTGAAAAGGAAACTAAATCATACTAGGAGTAGCCTCCAAGGCATACACCTTCAATACTTATCTCCTTATCTCTTGGAAGGCTCTAGAATTGGGCTAACTGAATAACTTGCCCACCAAGTCTCCTATTTCAACTCTAATTCTAGGGTTTTCAACACCTATATAAGCACCTGTTCCTTCACATTCAGAACTACGTTTTTTGGCTTGATTCTTGATATTTGCAAGATACGTAGGCATCTTGTGAGGACCCGAGTTAAGTCACGAAACACCTGATCAGCCATTAAAGCTCGAAGCTCTCATAAACCTTAGCATTAAATACGCAGTAAATTCACCCTATATTTAAATGATATGGGCTAAAAGTAAACCATAAAAATACATTTAATGTGGTATTTAATAAGCCTAGATTGGTCCAAGGTTAAAGCCCTTTACTGAAGCCCAAAACCTTATTTATGATAATAAATTCGTAATTAATAAATCAGCCAATTTCAATCTTCAAGATTGAGTCTGAAAAGGAAACTAAATCATACTAGGAGTAGCCTCCAAGGCATACACCTTCAATACTTATCTCCTTATCTCTTGGAAGGCTCTAGAATTGGGCCAACTGAATAACTTGCCCACCAAGTCTCCTATTTCAACTCTAATTCTAGGGTTTTCAACACCTATATAAGGACATGTTCCTTCACATTCAGAACTACGTTTTTTTGGCTTGATTCTTGATATTTGCAAGATACGTAGGCATCTTGTGAGGACCCGAGTTAAGTCACGAAACACCTGATCAGCCATTAAAGCTCGAAGCTCTCATAAACCTTAGCATTAAATACGCAGTAAATACACCCTATATTTCGTTCCACAACATTTGGCGCCGTCTGTGGGACGAAGATATCAACCATGGTTACCACCCGGAGAACACCAACACTTTCTGAAACCATCACTAACACCATCGCACCCCCGATTGGGGAACAAGTGCCCCCAGGAGCGAATTCTCAACCGCTGATCACTCAGCCACAAGGAATTGAAGCACAACCTCATGAGTCGTTACCCCTGGTCACGAATCCCACCAGCCAAGGGACGAATCCCCTTCAGATGGTGGTCGCCCCTCTCGGAGGGCAGTTCGCTCCACCCACCGCTCAGATCTCTACTACAGTGATCCCCGCAAGCACGAACCCGCTATATGGGTTGCCTAATTATCCCCCGTATCAGGCCGGACCGAGTGGTCACGCCCTCCAGATACATGAGCCGTACAATCCACCTTACATCAGGGGTTTAGGACCCAATCAAGGCCAGCAATACTATGACTACTCAGGCCCGTATTCTGATGATTCATCCTCGGAAGAAGATAGGGATGAAGCCCCGAGAAGACGTCGTCCAAGTAAGGAACCTTTTAGACGCCGAAGAACCCATGATCGACCTCCCTTAACGGCTGCTGAAAAAATCAAGGCTCACGAGGCCAAGATCCAAAAATTAAAGGAGGACATAGAAAGGGAACAGCGAAGACAGAATCAAAATCAAACCCCACCAGTGACGGGAGAAGACATTCCTTTTGTTGATTTGAAAAGCACCCCAAGAAGAGAGAGAAGGACCGAAGTCCCTAGAGGTAGAACCACGAGGGTCGATGTAAGAACCCCAAATTTTGGATATAATTAAAACTTTTTATTAAGTAATGATAAAATGAGGAACAATGATTCCGACAACAAGGTCACCAGCTCTAATGAATGGTGGTTTCAAAGAACAATGATTGTAATGAATGGATATTGCTTTGGACAATGATCCTGATGCATTGGTATATTGTCAGAATAGAATAATTCGATGGTTGAGGACCTAGATAAGAATAATCTACCATCCAGGAAGGAGCTAATGGATCCTTGAAGGGAAATGAGTACGTGCATAGTGTTTCCCATACGTGCATAGTGTTTCCTGTACGTGCATAGTAATTTGGTGGATGAATAGTGATTTTGTAAGTTGGAAAACTTTTCACTCCACCCTATGTACGGGACGTGATATGGATGTTTCGAAGTCATATTAGTAATACGCGAAGTAAATAAGTGAATGCAGAGACGATCGGAATTCAGAAATTCCAAATTCTTTTTGGTATAATATTTGACCGGACAGTGGATTAAATATTATTATAATCCAAGAATTGAGATATTAACTTTGAGGATTTGATATTTTGGGATGTTATTATATTTGATTTAAGAATGAAGGTAGGAAACCACTGAGGAGTGGTTATGGCTACAATGTAATAATTGATATTTGGAAAGAATGAATGGAATTCGACTTTATTATTTCTATGTCTTGAAGAATGCTAAAGGGTGACAACATAGGTAAGAATAATCTATCTTCTAAGGGAATAAGATATGGCAAATTCAAGCAAGAGAATACTCTCATGTCATCCAGATCGATAGCGATTAATCCAGTAGTTCCGTAAAAAGGTTAAGGAACAATCAAAAGAGAATACGGACAATTATACAACCCTAAGAGAACAAGTAAAGAATACAGAATGAATAGTGTTTTGGTGGGAGTATATAATAATATGAGACGACACTATATAGAAGTATTCGGAACGGATTTCCGAGTTCATATTAGTGACCCAGGGGGAAAATAAGTGTATGTAAAAGCTGTCGGATTCTGAAAAACCGCACTTTTATTTTCTCCGAGAGTTCCCTGGACACTGATAGCCTTAAGTATTTAATGAATGGATTTAAGGAATATAAATTGGAAAGTTAGAATGAAAGATGGAGAATGAAAGTATTAATATTAAAGAGGATTCCCGGTAAACCCTAATTAGAAATCCGTGAAATATTCCCACGAACGATCAATCGAAACGGGTAATAACCGGACACAGAAACAAGCAGAGGAAGCAAGAGTCTTGTGCAAGCTACTAGATAAATATCTAGCAACCAAGTGGGCTAAGTAACTAGACAATTAGAGATTGAACAAGTACTTAGCAAGTAACTACCTAGTTAAGCTCTAACCACCATAAAACCAACACATGTCTTGCCATTTCATCATCCAACACCTCACCACTTTGATAAAGTGACTTTTGCAAGATATTATGTTGCTAGTGGATGAGAGTGGATGAGATTAAAACACCAAAAAGCAAGCCAACCAAGCAAAACTCTCCTCCCCCCTTGCAAAGCTCCATTCGACCTTAACCATAATTCAAGAATCAAAGTCCAAGCTCCCACCATTGTTTGATCTCCAAAAATTTATCATAGATCCTATATTTCATAGAAATGATACCCTAAAAATCTTAGCCTCAAACACCACCTTTTCCATTTTCAAAAAAAAATCAAGAAAGTGGAGGATGAATAGTAACCTCAAGAACAAAATTCTTGAATCTTGATTTTGGTTGATGATCCAAGCTTCATGGAGGCTATACAAGGACTATACAAGGCTTAATAAGTGCATACATACCTCAAGGAAGGTATAAACTTCAAGAACCCTAGTCTTTGATTTGAGTTTTAATGGAGTTTTGGATAAATTTTGGTGATAATGTTGTTATAAGCATGTTTACATGATTATGTAGTTAGTTTGTTTGATTTAAGAGATGTGATGAATATGATGATATAATATGATGTTCCTGGACTTATGAGATTAGTATTATGAATGTAAGATGATTGGTATGCCCGGTGTGGCTTGGGTTGTTGATTACGATTTATGGAACGTTCGATTTACAGCCGTTATAATGCCCGATTTTGCATTACCATGTTTTGTATACCATTTTCCATGTTGAACCCCTACTGTCCAGAGACCTTAACTGCCATGATAGGATAGGTAATGTTCTAAGCTTCGTTTTGATATAAAGATCACGTGAAACGGACTTACGGTTTAGGATTTATGACCAAATTACTAAAAGTAGTTCGAATCCGTAAACGAAAGTTCGTAACTGTAATTGAACCCTCGTAAACTATGTAACGTCATGGCGAATCTTGGTAAATAAATACTAGAGGTAAAAAGGAAGGTGTGAAAGAAAACCGTATGTCAAAAGGATCGTTTTTCGATTTATTAAAAATGTTCGAGTCGAGGTTAAACGCGAACGAACCCCTAAAAGACGACTCTTTTATAACTTCGGTAAAACACTTAGAAAACGGGCGATAAAACTCAGAGTATAGTATTGGTTCGTAACGATCGACTTTAGAACTCATATGACTTAAGTATGTCCTAAGTATAAGTACAATGACATGTCGTATTAACGAACGAATGTCGGGTCGGATCAGTGATAAAAGTAATCCACAAAAAGGGGTATAACGAGATAACTCGAGAACGTGTTTCGAATTAAGTATAACTTAACTTTTAATATGTTAAGTGATTAATCCCGAATGCCTTGGCTATTTATAGATCACCAAGCTGAACCGGGACCCGCTACCACTACCCCTTACCGTACTCGACTACCAGGCAAGTTTCAATTCCCTTCTTTTAGGCTGTTGTTGTGATTGAATAAATATATATATATGATTGCTGATATACATATGCCATTGCATGCATGCCTACTTTCAAGTTGAATTGATATACTTGTTCCCTGAATGTTATTGTTGGCTTACAAGCTAGATAGTTATATATCAGTTATAAGCCGGTTATTGTAAGACCCTCATAGAAGGGCGTATACATCTTATTAATCAAATATAGACCGGGAGTCAATATTCCTTGATATATCGAGATTACCTCGGAGGAAAATATTTAAGTAAATATTTTCTATTATTCAAGCGACGAATATTATTTGAATATTCGTTCGAGATTATTTATTTTAATGATCCTTACTTCAAATAATTATTTGAACGTAATCATTCGACGAATAATATTCGTCAATATTCATTCGGAGTCGAATTGATTATCGATTATTATTTCGAATACTCTTCTAAAGATGAGACTACTAAATGAATATTATGTGGACATTCATTTAGAATATTATTTTATTAAATAAATATTACTTTTGAAAATTCATTTAAGGTATTAAGTACTTGATGAATATTATCTTCAATATTCATCTGAAGCTTGATTTACTTATCGAATATTATATCGAATATTCCTTTAAAGCTTGGATTACTAAATGAATATTACTTGATATTCATTTAGGATATTATTTATTAAATGAATATTACTTTATTGATATTCATTTAAATTCCTAATTAATTATGAATATTATTTTGAATATTCATCCAGGGTTCTATTTAATCATCGAATATTATTTTAAATATTTTAAATATTCCTTTCAGGTCTTATTGATTAATGAATATTATTTGGAATATTCATTTGAATATTTAATTATGCAATAAATATTCTCTCGATATTTCTTCAAGAATTATTTGAAAAATACTCTGATTAAAGATATTCTTTCATATTCCTGAATATTCTTTAAATATTTTTAATTCAATAAATATTCTCTGAATATTTATTCCATACTTAGAATAACCTCAATAAGGTTTATCTTCTTCGATTATTACGAAAAATATTTCGGAGTCATATTATTATTAATCCTATATCAAGGAAGGTTCTCAGACATCATTCTTCTTTGAGTCTACCTCCCTAATAATAAGGGAACCTTACTTGGAAAATGTTATTTATCTTGTCGACTTCCCGGTCATAAAGTATTCCCTTCACTCGCAACTCGGGTGCTGTTGACTTATTAAGTCGTTGCTTACCTTCTCATCTTTCGAGGGGTAAGATTACTGGAACAAGTTGATATCCGTTACCAAGTAATAGCTTGGGAGATATTGGTAAATTTTCCTTTCCAACTAGATACGACTACTTTGTGGAGTCTTATCAACAAGTATTATACTTGGGGAAAGGGGGACGAACGTTACATTCAGAATCATGAATTCTATTTGAACTAGGAGTCGTGTAAGAGGCCGAGTAGCGCCGGTCCATCCCCTTTGGCCCAACCGTTGGCCGGGGAGAGCTAGTAAGGCGGTATACAAGTAAAGCCGTCAGTTCTTCCTTCTACCGATAGTAAATATAAATTGAGCTGTACGATCTCGACTGATCATCAAGATTGGAACAGCGGGCGCGGTGAATACTCCATCATTGGTTCATCATCCAAATTTATTTATTTCCTGCAACATGATTACTGTTGGCAGAGTTGGAAAAGGGTCATAACTGGAATTGCAACCTTTTCTTGCAAACTCCTCTTCTTAATAACAATAAGAATATCTCGCTTACTTTGATGTAGCAGATATTTCTACAAACAAATACTTTAAGTTACCTTGTAACTTCATCGTTCATATTATACTGGCATCATTTCCGTAAATGCATGGCATATGGTTTGAAAGATACTTTTGAACTGTTATACTTTATCGTTCAGTTATATATTATTGTTGGTGGGCTATTGCTCACCCTTGCTTTATTATTATATCACAACAACAGCTAGACCAGATGACTCGCACAAGGCGCACTCGACGCGGGCGAGGATGATGAGACTACCAGAGCTGAAGAAGAAGCTATTGGTAGGATATATTTATTCTTTCAGTACCAAGAATATAGTCTAGTATGACTTATGTAAATGGATGGCAAAGAGTATGTAATTATATTGAAATTCTTTTGGATTGTAAGAACTCATAATGTGATTAATAAAAATTTGATTGTGACTCTGATTTCATCTCTGGGACTATAACGGGTGTGTTTTATATTGTTGTGTTGGGTCATAGAGACGTAATTTATTTTATGTTAAGGAAAGTTCAATTGTTGTGGACAGAATTGGAAACCGTAACCACCGGATCCCGGACCCCGGATCTGGGGGTGTTACAGAAGTGGTATCAGAGCGTACGTTATAAACCCCAGAGATGAGGTGACGTTAAAACAATAAATTCAATAAGATAATAAGAACTCTTGCCAAGTTCATAGTCGGACTACTTAATGTAGTGATGACATATAAAACCCTTATGGGAACTCGTAAGTATAATGATAGTAACTTAGCTCAATATCGTATCGACGAGTAAGGTGACTGACCTTGAGGCATACGAGCAACAGCGCGATGATGCTTTATACGCTGAAGATCAGTGGGTAATTCGATGGAGTACCCTACTGGAGACCCGGAAGAGGTTCCAGCAGATAAGGAAAATCCTGTTAGGATAAGGAGCTTACCCATGGGTAATGAGGGTCGCAGCCAGAATGACTGTGATGATTAAGATATGGTGCTCAGAAAAGTGAGTATAAAGAACCGAGATATTATTAAGAGATCTGAAGATGCATGTTGAATTCATAGCCGGACTACCAGATGTAGTACCAGCAAGAAAGAAGGATTGGAAGAATTACTTGAGATCTTATACGGAAATAGATGAGAATCCTTAGAGATTTTCATCTTAACAAAGAAAGAGCTAGAGGGATGTATGATTATCAAAGACATCGATTTAGGGCGAGGAGCAGAGTCCCTAGGAATAGTTGAGAAGGAGGCAGTAAGTGCCATATCATTTGATAAATGAATTAGTATGAATATGGTCAGTAATAATTCGCCATGAGAAGGCAGGTGTCGTAGGTTGTAAATTATGGAACCAAGTTGAGGTTAATAAGGTGGTTTTATTAAGGTAAATGTTCATTTTATGAATGAATCATTTAGAAAGTAAAGACATTGGGAAGTGATAGCATGATTGGGTAAAGTTATATAAGGAAGTAGTAAGCAAGACAATGATCTCAGAACCTACCGGAAGATAAGACCAGTGAGTCAAGATGAACTCGTAATGAGACTACTGCCAGAGACTGAGTATAGTAACTATTCAACTCAGTTAAATGATGAACCAGAAACGTTAGATGCATGTGATTCAGGGGAATATTAAATTCCTTCTTCTCTTTGAATGGATTATAGTAGTACCTTAAGTTTATTCCGATGCGGAATTATAATAGATCAAGTAATATGATCAGTAGTTAAAGAGAAAAATGTGAGAAAATCTTCCTGGAGCTAAAAGGTGAAATTGGTAATGACCAAGAGCTGGCATTGCTTAATGGAAAAAGGAGACTTTGTGCTTCCAATGACGCTTCGCATAAAGGGTTAGGTAGACCGACATTTGGTAGTATTGAATATCAGGACGTTGTGACAGGTTTCAGTTTGAAACTATTGATTCCCTTCTAAGGGATGGTTATAATTGATTCCTCTCCAGTGGGTAAACTTCAAATCTGATGATGATTATTTCGTTAACTATGACTGCTTATGATTCCACCTGCTTGGAGGTTCATAGAACTATTCTTCAGGTTTCGAAACTGGTCTCCTTAATGTTACCAGTAGGTGAGTAGATTGATCAAAATTTCCCTGAGTCTGGAAAGGAATTCGGTGAATTTTGGCAAACCTTGTATTTCTGATTATCAGGGAATGTCATGGAAGAGAGTAAAAATTGGAGCAAACCCTGTGATTTGGGTAAGGATGCTGTAAAATGGGTTAGTAAACGGACCCTGAGCATTACGATCGACGGTAGTGATAAAATGATGAAGTGAGAATGGACAAAAACAGGAAATGTAAGTAAGAAATTAGCCGGACGGAGAAACTCCGGGATTGACTTAAGTGAAAAGGCAATTATGCCAGGAATGGTAAGCTTGTGTGGCATGCAGGATTGATAAGAATAGTTGAAAAGATAAAAGTGGAGGAAAGGTGACCGGAGACGGTGCCGAGTAGTCGATTAATACTTATATGGAGTAAAGTTTTGGAAAGGTAGAAAAGTATCAAAGAAGAAGGCATAGTGCCGGCAATTGCTAGAAAAGTAATGCTATTAGCCAACCCCTAAAATCAGATATTTTTATGGCCAGTTGAGGCCAAGTCACAACGGACTATAAAGTGACTAGACCAACAATGAAAAGATAAAGCAGGGTTGCTTCTAAGAAAGCACCGACTGCAAGGGCTTCTGATATAAAGGAAATATTAATGAGATCGTAGGAGTCTTCTACTAAACCCTTTGCAACCCATGTTTTGATGGGGAATTTACTAGACCTTTTTGGGATGGGGTAACCCGTACTAAAGTGACTCATGTGTATATGGTTGTCCAAGATTACGAGTAAAATGGAAGTATAGTGACTTGAGATGTATGATGTTAGGGTATCATGAATACCATGAACATATTACGACTAGGGAAGTAAACAACGAAGGTTTATGAAGAGAGTATAGAAATGGTCAGAGATGGATCAGTATGCTGTAGAAATTTTGTCTAAGGCAAGTACATTTGAGAAGAACGATAAGTACTAAGAGATTCACGTTGAACTCGATCGATATCTTCCAAAACATCCTTGCTGCCATTACCAAGTTCTGTAAGAGAGGAGATAGGCATATGTTGCCTTTTTGGAAGGCCAAATAGGCTGACAACTATCTGAAAGAAGAGGGTGGCATTAAGCCACCGATCGATTATCAAATGAGAATGATTGAAAAGAGACCTTTATTAAGGATACATGATCTGATTGCCAATTATAAGATGCAAGAATTCTTTGGCAGTTGAATTAAGGATAGGATATCCATAAATTAAGACAAACCCTAGGGAATGCACAAGGGGTGGCATTAACCCTAATAACGACATTATGACTTCAGATGATATGAGTTGGACTTGCTAAGGCCACAATGACCGGTAAGGATTATTAAAAAGAGTCTGGAAAGAACATAGATAGAATTATTAGAGTATTGATCAATGACATTTTGATATACCCTGTACCCAGAAAATACAGGAGGAAGGATGAGGATGACCTATGAAACCTTACAAGGAAAAAGGTAATATTCCGAACTTCAAAATGGAAGTTTGGTAAGGAATGTATGACATAGTAACAGTAATGCCAGATGAGGCATGTATGAGACCCTGAGGAAGTATGGATTGAACCTATAAAGGTTGAGATTATCTTAAGATAAGGAAAGAACTAAGAAGAGAAGTATCCTAAGTAGGATTGGGAATAAACGTGATAAAGTTCCCACGGGTAGGTGGAAGCAATGACTTATGGAGAAAGACTGATAAATATATTTTTCTCCATCAGCAGAGCTTAAGGGAGAATGCTTTCACCCAAAAATGATGGGAATGAGGTAGAAATGTTTGAATTGGAATATATCCAAGGAACAAGGATTACCAGAAATTATTATTATCAGGAAAGGCCAATGAGGTGGCCGACAGTCTAAGTATAAAGGAATAATTATAAATGTTCATACCGAAGAAACAAAATGATATTTGGAAAGACCTTGAAGGTCATATTGGAGTGGAGGAAGTTACATTCCTTTTGATGATTGTGCAAGAATCGAAAGTAATAATAGTTTAAGTAAAGATTCGATTCCTGATGGAGTCTTAAGCATATTACGTACCTTAGAAGGTCCCGTTTTGAGGCAAACCAGGACCATGGTACAAAATTGATGAAGTAAACCGTTAAGTTTCCAGTCTTTTATGGAAGATGCATAAGTGATAGTTTCATCAACCGGACCTAGCTGCGATGCTTGAAACTCTTCGGCAATTCTATCTGCTTCACGTTATATCTACATCAAGTTCAGGAAGTGTTCCTTATGGATAAGGAATAGTGATTACTTTGTCTCCCTAAGGGATTTGAAACCCGTAGGGTTAGCTATTAATGCACTACGTAAACAACAAGTGATGGTGATTCTTCTAAGAAAGTAGATGACAATGTAAAGATAAAGAAAGTGCTGCCATTGATTAACTAAATGGCATGTTGATGAATGACAAACAAGTTTATGTTAGTGTACTTCTGCGCAAACAAGATAGAGAATATGAGGTTGATGATTCATGATGTTAAAGATATTCCCATGGAAAGAATTAATGAGACTTGGAGGGAAGGGCGGTTCAGCCCGAGACTTATTGGGCCACCTGAGAGTTTAAAGTGTTCGGACGGCGGTATTCGAGCCAGCCTTACCCCCAAAACTTATAGCACGGTCATAACGGGTTTTCATGTGGCCAGGCTACGTCAGTAAAATGCAGATGTTCAACAGATGATAGGAGTACGAGCATGTAGATATACGACCTGGTCTGACTTACGAAAGACAACCTGTGGAAAGCCACGGTTAGAAAAGAACAAGTGATGAGAAACACGGTTGGCAGAAGTAGATTATATGAATCTAAGTTAAAGGGATCGGGCCAGATTCATTTCGGAAATTTTAAATTGGAATAACGTGATGATTATAGAATAAATGTGACAGGATACCAATAAGGAGGTGCCAAGTGCAAAAGATGTCTCAATAAAGAGATGAAGGTGGAAGTAAATAACAGAAGTAAATAAGAATCAGATAATAAGAAGGATGTGATTGATAAAGAAAAGACGGGGAAAGCAGCTACGAAATATGAGGCAAGGAATGTTAGGAATGGATTAATGAATGGGTTTTCTAATGAATTCTCAGGATGACAACCTGATAGTGTCAATATTATAATTATGATTAATTTCTTCCTTAATGAACCTCTATAGTTCAGAGGTAAATTCTGAGTATGATATTTTACAATCATGAAAACTTTCTATAATCCTTTAGAATTCTTTTCTTTTCTTCTCTCTTATTCATCTTCTTTATGAATTGAGAAGAACAACCCTTTAAGGGGGGGAGGTACTGCTACGTGACTATCCGTCTATGTGATAGAAGTCTAAGTGGAATACCATAACTTGTTTAATTGCTTGTCAAGTACTAAAGGCTGGCCCCCTTCTGTACTAACTATGCAATATAACAAATGTTCAATTGATCATAGTGATCTCTCAATCAATCTTTCCACTTCTCTATATTGATCGAGATTGCGAAGATTAAAGCAATCAGGAAATGCACAGTACGAGCGAGGTTACCTCCGAATTCGTAGGGTGATAGTGATACCAATGTTACTGCAGGTATCAATAAGGATAAGACTGAGTAAGAATATAACCCGGATAGTGAGTTGTACGAAAAGTAGCAACGTTGATGGAAAAAGGATACAATATGGATTGTAGCACTAGAAGATGTGCTGAGGAAGGGTAGAATGACTAAGAATTGACCGGGAAGCTAAAAAGTGAACGACAGGCAAACGACTCTTTGCTTCCTACCTGATTCCGGGACGGAATCCTTTTAAGGAGGGGAGACTGTAAGAACCCCAAATTTTGGATATAATTAAAACTTTTTATTAAGTAATGATAAAATGAGGAACAATGATTCCGACAACAAGGTCACCAGCTCTAATGAATGGTGGTTTCAAAGAACAATGATTGTAATGAATGGATATTGCTTTGGACAATGATCCTGATGCATTGGTATATTGTCAGAATAGAATAATTCGATGGTTGAGGACCTAGATAAGAATAATCTACCATCCAGGAAGGAGCTAATGGATCCTTGAAGGGAAATGAGTACGTGCATAGTGTTTCCCATACGTGCATAGTGTTTCCTGTACGTGCATAGTAATTTGGTGGATGAATAGTGATTTTGTAAGTTGGAAAACTTTTCACTCCACCCTATGTACGGGACGTGATATGGATGTTTCGAAGTCATATTAGTAATACGCGGAGTAAATAAGTGAATGCAGAGACGATCGGAATTCAGAAATTCCAAATTCTTTTTGGTATAATATTTGACCGGACAGTGGATTAAATATTATTATAATCCAAGAATTGAGATATTAACTTTGAGGATTTGATATTTTGGGATGTTATTATATTTGATTTAAGAATGAAGGTAGGAAACCACTGAGGAGTGGTTATGGCTACAATGTAATAATTGATATTTGGAAAGAATGAATGGAATTCGACTTTATTATTTCTATGTCTTGAAGAATGCTAAAGGGTGACAACATAGGTAAGAATAATCTATCTTCTAAGGGAATAAGATATGGCAAATTCAAGCAAGAGAATACTCTCATGTCATCCAGATCGATAGCGATTAATCCAGTAGTTCCGTAAAAAGGTTAAGGAACAATCAAAAGAGAATACGGACAATTATACAACCCTAAGAGAACAAGTAAAGAATACAGAATGAATAGTGTTTTGGTGGGAGTATATAATAATATGAGACGACACTATATAGAAGTATTCGGAACGGATTTCCGAGTTCATATTAGTGACCCAGGGGGAAAATAAGTGTATGTAAAAGCTGTCGGATTCTGAAAAACCGCACTTTTATTTTCTCCGAGAGTTCCCTGGACACTGATAGCCTTAAGTATTTAACGAATGGATTTAAGGAATATAAATTGGAAAGTTAGAATGAAAGATGGAGAATGAAAGTATTAATATTAAAGAGGATTCCCGGTAAACCCTAATTAGAAATCCGTGAAATATTCCCACGAACGATCAATCGAAACGGGTAATAACCGGACACAGAAACAAGCAGAGGAAGCAAGAGTCTTGTGCAAGCTACTAGATAAATATCTAGCAACCAAGTGGGCTAAGTAACTAGACAATTAGAGATTGAACAAGTACTTAGCAAGTAACTACCTAGTTAAGCTCTAACCACCATAAAACCAACACATGTCTTGCCATTTCATCATCCAACACCTCACCACTTTGATAAAGTGACTTTTGCAAGATATTATGTTGCTAGTGGATGAGAGTGGATGAGATTAAAACACCAAAAAGCAAGCCAACCAAGCAAAACTCTCCTCCCCCCTTGCAAAGCTCCATTCGACCTTAACCATAATTCAAGAATCAAAGTCCAAGCTCCCACCATTGTTTGACCTCCAAAAATTTATCATAGATCCTATATTTCATAGAAATGATACCCTAAAAATCTTAGCCTCAAACACCACCTTTTCCATTTTAAAAAAAAAATCAAGAAAGTGGAGGATGAATAGTAACCTCAAGAACAAAATTCTTGAATCTTGATTTTGGTTGATGATCCAAGCTTCATGGAGGCTATACAAGGACTATACAAGGCTTAATAAGTGCATACATACCTCAAGGAAGGTATAAACTTCAAGAACCCTAGTCTTTGATTTGAGTTTTAATGGAGTTTTGGATAAATTTTGGTGGTAATGTTGTTATAAGCATGTTTACATGATTATGTAGTTAGTTTGTTTGATTTAAGAGATGTGATGAATATGATGATATAATATGATGTTCCTGGACTTATGAGATTAGTATTATGAATGTAAGATGATTGGTATGCCCGGTGTGGCTTGGGTTGTTGATTACGATTTATGGAACGTTCGATTTACAGCCGTTATAATGCCCGATTTTGCATTACCATGTTTTGTATACCATTTTCCATGTTGAACCCCTACTGTCCAGAGACCTTAACTGCCATGATAGGATAGGTAATGTTCTAAGCTTCGTTTTGATATAAAGATCACGTGAAACGGACTTACGGTTTAGGATTTATGACCAAATTACTAAAAGTAGTTCGAATCCGTAAACGAAAGTTCGTAACTGTAATTGAACCCTCGTAAACTATGTAACGTCATGGCGAATCTTGGTAAATAAATACTAGAGGTAAAAAGGAAGGTGTGAAAGAAAACCGTATGTCAAAAGGATCGTTTTTCGATTTATTAAAAATGTTCGAGTCGAGGTTAAACGCGAACGAACCCCTAAAAGACGACTCTTTTATAACTTCGGTAAAACACTTAGAAAACGGGCGATAAAACTCAGAGTATAGTATTGGTTCGTAACGATCGACTTTAGAACTCATATGACTTAAGTATGTCCTAAGTATAAGTACAATGACATGTCGTATTAACGAACGAATGTCGGGTCGGATCAGTGATAAAAGTAATCCACAAAAAGGGGTATAACGAGATAACTCGAGAACGTGTTTCGAATTAAGTATAACTTAACTTTTAATATGTTAAGTGATTAATCCCGAATGCCTTGGCTATTTATAGATCACCAAGCTGAACCGGGACCCGCTACCACTACCCCTTACCGTACTCGACTACCAGGCAAGTTTCAATTCCCTTCTTTTAGGCTGTTGTTGTGATTGAATAAATATATATATATGATTGCTGATATACATATGCCATTGCATGCATGCCTACTTTCAAGTTGAATTGATATACTTGTTCCCTGAATGTTATTGTTGGCTTACAAGCTAGATAGTTATATATCAGTTATAAGCCGGTTATTGTAAGACCCTCATAGAAGGGCGTATACATCTTATTAATCAAATATAGACCGGGAGTCAATATTCCTTGATATATCGAGATTACCTCGGAGGAAAATATTTAAGTAAATATTTTCTATTATTCAGGCGACGAATATTATTTGAATATTCGTTCGAGATTATTTATTTTAATGATCCTTACTTCAAATAATTATTTGAACGTAATCATTCGACGAATAATATTCGTCAATATTCATTCGGAGTCGAATTGATTATCGATTATTATTTCGAATACTCTTCTAAAGATGAGACTACTAAATGAATATTATGTGGACATTCATTTAGAATATTATTTTATTAAATAAATATTACTTTTGAAAATTCATTTAAGGTATTAAGTACTTGATGAATATTATCTTCAATATTCATCTGAAGCTTGATTTACTTATCGAATATTATATCGAATATTCCTTTAAAGCTTGGATTACTAAATGAATATTACTTGATATTCATTTAGGATATTATTTATTAAATGAATATTACTTTATTGATATTCATTTAAATTCCTAATTAATTATGAATATTATTTTGAATATTCATCCAGGGTTCTATTTAATCATCGAATATTATTTTAAATATTTTAAATATTCCTTTCAGGTCTTATTGATTAATGAATATTATTTGGAATATTCATTTGAATATTTAATTATGCAATAAATATTCTCTCGATATTTCTTCAAGAATTATTTGAAAAATACTCTGATTAAAGATATTCTTTCATATTCCTGAATATTCTTTAAATATTTTTAATTCAATAAATATTCTCTGAATATTTATTCCATACTTAGAATAACCTCAATAAGGTTTATCTTCTTCGATTATTACGAAAAATATTTCGGAGTCATATTATTATTAATCCTATATCAAGGAAGGTTCTCAGACATCATTCTTCTTTGAGTCTACCTCCCTAATAATAAGGGAACCTTACTTGGAAAATGTTATTTATCTTGTCGACTTCCCGGTCATAAAGTATTCCCTTCACTCGCAACTCGGGTGCTGTTGACTTATTAAGTCGTTGCTTACCTTCTCATCTTTCGAGGGGTAAGATTACTGGAACAAGTTGATATCCGTTACCAAGTAATAGCTTGGGAGATATTGGTAAATTTTCCTTTCCAACTAGATACGACTACTTTGTGGAGTCTTATCAACAAGTATTATACTTGGGGAAAGGGGGACGAACGTTACATTCAGAATCATGAATTCTATTTGAACTAGGAGTCGTGTAAGAGGCCGAGTAGCGCCGGTCCATCCCCTTTGGCCCAACCGTTGGCCGGGGAGAGCTAGTAAGGCGGTATACAAGTAAAGCCGTCAGTTCTTCCTTCTACCGGTAGTAAATCTAAATTGAGCTGTACGATCTCGACTGATCATCAAGATTGGAACAGCGGGCGCGGTGAATACTCCATCATTGGTTCATCATCCAAATTTATTTATTTCCTGCAACATGATTACTGTTGGCAGAGTTGGAAAAGGGTCATAACTGGAATTGCAACCTTTTCTTGCAAACTCCTCTTCTTAATAACAATAAGAATATCTCGCTTACTTTGATGTAGCAGATATTTCTACAAACAAATACTTTAAGTTACCTTGTAACTTCATCGTTCATATTATACTGGCATCATTTCCGTAAATGCATGGCATATGGTTTGAAAGATACTTTTGAACTGTTATACTTTATCGTTCAGTTATATATTATTGTTGGTGGGCTATTGCTCACCCTTGCTTTATTAGTATATCACAACAACAGCTAGACCAGATGACTCGCACAAGGCGCACTCGACGCGGGCGAGGACGATGAGACTACCAGAGCTGAAGAAGAAGCTATTGGTAGGATATATTTATTCTTTCAGTACCAAGAATATAGTCTAGTATGACTTATGTAAATGGATGGCAAAGAGTATGTAATTATATTGAAATTCTTTTGGATTGTAAGAACTCATAATGTGATTAATAAAAATTTGATTGTGACTCTGATTTCATCTCTGGGACTATAACGGGTGTGTTTTATATTGTTGTGTTGGGTCATAGAGACGTAATTTATTTTATGTTAAGGAAAGTTCAATTGTTGTGGACAGAATTGGAAACCGTAACCACCGGATCCCGGACCCCGGATCTGGGGGTGTTACAGTCGAAACCCACAAAGGCAATCCTGAAGACTTGATGCAACTTGGAGATCCTGATGATCCAACCCCTCCATTCACTGAGGAGGTAATGAATGCGCATATATCACGAAAGTTCAAGATGCCTACCATAAAGGTTTACGATGGAACGGGAGATCCCGCTAATCATGTAAGGACGTTCTCTAACGCATTGCTGTTACAACCCGCCAGTGACGCCTTGAAGTGTAGGGCGTTTCCCCAAACATTAGCAGGCATGGCACAACGTTGGTACAGCCGCCTACCACCAAACTCCATTGCCTCCTTCAAAGAACTAAGCAATGCTTTTGTCAGCCAGTTCATAGGAGGAAGAATTCATGAGAAAGATTTTGCATCTCTCATGACTGTGATACAAGGGAAGAATGAAAATCTCAGAGACTATCTCAAGCGATTCACAAAGGAAACACTCAACATTACAAACTTGGAAAACAAGGTAGCCATGGTGGCATTGCAGAATGGAACTTCGAATGTTTATTTCAAAATGTCATTGGCTAAGCATCCCCCTGAAAATATGGTTGAGCTCCAGCAAAGGGCGAGCAAGTACATCAAGGCGGAGGATAGTCTGAAGAAAGATCCAGGAACGGGGAACACCGGAAACGGTGACAACTCTAAGAAGCGGAAGTCGGAACAGGAATATGATGCTAAAGATAAGTACCCGCGCACGAGCAGGGATTCTGATTCAGCCCCTAAAAAGGGAAGTCCCGGGCAAAGGTTTGCGGAATACGCAAGGCTGAATACTCCGAGAAGTCAAATCCTGATGGAGATAGAAAAAGACAGGGATGTGAGATGGCCGAAGCCACTAAGGACTGATCCTGAGAAAAGAAACAAGAATCAGTACTGTCGGTTCCATAAGGATGTGGGTCACGATACCGACGATTGTAGACAATTGAAGGATGAAATTGAGTTCTTGATCCGCAGGGGAAAATTGAATAAATTCTGCAAAGACGGGGATCGGGGAAACCCAAGGCGGGATTATGATAGGAAAGATGAGGATCGTAATCACAATCAGCAACCCCGGGGGCCAGTAATCAACATGATCTTCGGTGGCCCGACAGCGGCCGGGACAAGTAGAAATTCTAGAAAGGCGTATGCGCGAGAAGTAATGCACATTGTAGGGGAAGCACCAAAACGTGCAAAGACAGAAGTCTCGATTGGATTCGATGATTCAGACCTTGAAGGGGTGAAGTTTCCCCATGATGACCCCCTGGTTATCTCACCTGTGATAGGCAATTCTCAAGTAAAGAGGGTCTTGATCGACAATGGAGCATCGGTGGACATCTTGTTTCATGATGCCTTCTTAAAAATGGGATATGCCGAGTCTCAGTTGACGCCGTCAAACATGCCCATATATGGATTCAATGGAGTAGAGTCGAAGGTCGAGGGAACAATTCAGCTACCCATGACTATAGGGCAGGAGCCACGGGAGGCAACTCAGATGTTAAATTTCTTGGTTATCAAAGCTACATCCACGTAAAGTGCTATCCTAGGCAGGACGGGACTACATGCTTTCAAGGCGGTTGCCTCTACCTATCATTTAAAGGTTAAGTTCCCAACCAGAAATGGAGTAGGAGAAGAGAAAGGGGATCAAAAGATGGCAAGGAGTTGTTATGTGGCCGCACTGAGGCCGGATGGAACCGGGGGGCAGGTTCTCCCAATCGAAGATATGGATGTTCGGGAGAATGAAGAGCGCAGAGGAAAACCAGCAGAAGAATTGCTTCCCATACATTTGGAGCTGGGAGATTCCGAGAAGGTTACTTACATCGGGGCATCTTTGAAAGACCCCTTGAAGAGCAAATTGATCTCCTTTTTGCAAGACAATAGTGATGTCTTCGCATGGACAGCAGCTGACATGCCAGGGATAGATCCCCAATTGATAACACACAGCCTGAATGTGGATCCAAACCGGAAGACAGTGAAACAAAAAAAGAGAAATTTTGCACCTGAGAGGCAAGAAGCCATAAAACAGGAGGTTGACAAACTCCTAGAGGCAGGGTTCATTGAGGAAATCCAGTTCCCGGAATGGTTGGCCAATCCTGTAATGGTCAAGAAGGCTAATGGAAAGTGGAGGATGTGCGTAGACTTCACTGATTTGAACGACGCATGCCCAAAGGACTGTTTTTCCTTGCCAAGGATCGATACGCTGATAGATGCCACGGCTGGGCATGAGATGTTAGGCTTCATGGATGGCTTTAGTGGCTATAATCAAATCAAGATGCATAAGGATGATATTCCAAAGGTATCGTTCTTCACCGACTTCGGTGTGTATTGTTACTTGGTCATGGCTTTCGGACTGAAAAATGCAGGAGCTACCTATCAGAGGTTGGTAAACAAGATCTTCGCTCATCTGATTGGAAAGACTATGGAGGTTTATGTGGATGATATGCTGGTGAAAAGCCTACACATGACAGATCACATTGAACACCTATGCGAGGCATTTGAAGTGCTGAGGCACCATAAGATGATGTTGAATCCGGCCAAGTATGCCTTTGGTGTTGGGTCTGGAAAATTTTTGGGTCTTATGGTCTCAAAACGGGGAATTGAGGCCAACCCCGACAAAATCAAGGCTATTTTGGACATGGAACCACCACGTTCTATAAGGGATGTACAGAAGTTAACTGGGAGGATTGCTGCGTTAGGGAGGTTTATCTCCAAATCCGGGGACAAGTGTTTGCCGTTCTTTAAAACTTTGAAGAAGGTAAAAAACTTTGAATGGACTGAAGAAAGCCAAGAGGCCTTTGAGCAGGTGAAGAAGTATATGTCTGAGGCCCCGCTGTTGGCCAAGCCAAGTACGGGAGAAATCCTTTATCTTTACTTGGCTATTTCAAGTCAAGCTGTGAGTGCGGTGCTGGTGAAGGAGGAAAACAAGGATCAGAAACCCGTATACTATGTGTGTAAAGTTTTACACGGAGCAGAGTTGAACTACTCCACTATTGAGAAGTTTGCTTTAGCATTGGTAACTGCCTCTAGGAAGCTAAGGCCCTATTTTCAGGCACATGAGATTGAGGTCCTTACAGGACAGCCGTTGAGAAATATTTTGCACAGCCCTAAGGCCAGTGGTAGGCTCATCAAGTGGGCAATTGAGTTGGGAGAATTCGATATTAAGTACAAGCCAAGGACGACCATCAAAGCTCAGGCACTCGCTGACTTCGTGGTTGAATGTACCATTGACAACCAAGAAGTCGGGGAGCAGGAGATACCTCAGGAAGGCAATAAGGAAGACAAGGAACCCATAATAGAGGAGAAGGAATTCTGGATGCTCTATTTTGATGGGGCATCAAAAACGAAAACAAGTGGCGCAGGTCTTGTCTTACAAAGTCCCGATGGATTCGTGATTGAATACGCCCTGAAGTTAGACTTTCCAACAACCAATAATGAAGCAGAATATGAAGCTCTGATAGCTGGACTTGGCTTAGCAAGAGCCCTAAGGGTAAAAAATCTTAAAGTTTGTGGAGATTCAAGGTTGGTTGTGGCTCAAGTCAATGGAGAGTTTGAGGCGAGGGATGAAACCATGGCTAAATACTTAAGGCTTGTGAAGGCAATAATAACTCAATTTGATGAGTGCTACATTGAGCACATTCCGAGGGAGGAGAACACTAAGGCTGATGCCTTATCCAAGTTTGCCTCCTCTGAGATAGAGAATTACTCTGGAAGTGTCTACTTCCAAGTTCTGAGAACCCCTACCATCGACTCAAAGTTAATCGCACCTATTGGAGTGAGGGAATGTTGGATAGATCCCATAAAAGCCCACCTCGAGACTGGTTGGCTCCCGACTAATGCCATGGAGGCACGCAAATTATCTGTGAGAGCGCTGAGGTATGCTCTGATTGAGGGGATACTCTACAAAAAAATATTTTGTAATTCCGTATCTAAAGTGTTTAAGGCCCGAAGAGGCCAAATCAGCTATTGAGGAGGTCGATGAGGGAATTTGCGGACAACACCTGGGGGCCAGGGCCCTAGCGCACAAGATAGTCAGGCTTGGATTCTATTGGCCTGAGATGATGGCTGATGCCAAAGAGTATGTGAAAAAGTGTGATCGGTGCCAGAAACATGCACCAGTAGTTAGACAACCACCAGAGATGTTGACATCCATTAGCTCCCCCATCCCATTTGCTATGTGGGGGATGGACATTCTTGGGCCCTTTCCTATGGCCACTGCTCAAAGGAAGTTTCTAGTTGTAGCCATTGACTACTTCACGAAGTGGATTGAGGCCAAACCTTTGGCTAAAATCACAACCAAGCAAATCATGCAATTCTTCTGGGAGAATGTCATGTGCAGATTCGGAATACCACGAATCCTCGTTACGGACAATGGTTTACAATTTAACAACAAAGAGTTCAAATACTATTGTGAAGAGAATGGGATTGAGCTTCGATTCACCTCAGTTGCCCACCCTCAAGCTAATGGTCAAGCTGAGGTTGCCAACCGAATCATCTTCGATGGACTGAAGAAAAGAGTAGAACGCTCCAGAAG
The DNA here is from genome assembly GCA_036435485.1 of Saposhnikovia divaricata. NCBI lineage: Eukaryota > Viridiplantae > Streptophyta > Magnoliopsida > Apiales > Apiaceae > Saposhnikovia > Saposhnikovia divaricata. The sequence continues at coordinate 24,931,665 of JAZHRN010000131.1, forward strand.
TACTTGGGTGGATGAGTTACTACCCATACTCTGGGCATACCGAACCACATGCAAGGTGACTACTGGAGCAACTCCATTCATGTTAGCTTACGGGGCTGAAGCTGTGGTACCCGTGGAAATCATGCATGTATCTCCACGGGTGGAGGCCTTTGAACCAGACACCAATGAGGAAGGGATGAGATTAGCCCTCGACCTAATCGACGAAGTAAGGGATGAAGCCCATGCTAGGAATACAGAGCATTAGAAGAAAGCTTCCTTCTACTACAACCTAAGGGTGAAAGAAAGGTTCTTCCGTCAAGGAGACTTAGTGCTCAGAAAGATTGAAGCATCCGGGGTTGGACAAAAAGGAAAACTGGCACCAAATTGGGAAGGCCCATATCGGGTCAAAAGCACACTGGGTCGAGGATCATACAAGTTGGAGACTCTGGAAGGAATCGATGTGCCTCGCACTTGGCATGCATCGAATCTCAAGGTCTATTATGTTTGATTATCCTATGAAGGACGTAGCTTATATATATTAGGAAAGTTGAAATAAGGTCGACGAAACCATTTTGGAGTTTTTTAAACTCTGAGTAGGAAGTAGAGTATTATGTAAGGGCTAAGCCCATTTCAAGTTTTAATGCAATTTGGTTTTCTCCTCCTTTAGTTGTTGTTTTATGTCTGTTATGTGTCAAAAGCATATTTAGAATTGCTAGCTGAAGTAAGCCAAAACACAAAACGCAAAGCAACCAAATAGAAGGGAAAACCAGAAAATGCATAAATAAGCAAAGCCCGGAGGCTATAGTTTCAAGGTTGTTAATTTAAAAGCAAAACATCAAAAGACATGCCACGCAGGGCCAACATAAATAAAATCAAGGTGCCTTAGTCTTCCCAGTACTCCTAGCAGGAGAATCTCTGTCAGTGCTGGTATGGGTAGTCGAATCCCCAGCAACTGAACCGCCAGATTTAGCACGGAGAGGGGAGCGAGCAGGGTTCAAAATCCTGTCAGTAGCATCCTCCCCTTCCTCCTCTTCCTCCTCATCCTCCTCCATGGGGGTGATTCCCTGAGACTCCAGCAACTTGGCCAGCTCCAACGGGGCCTCAGGGCAAGGAATATCACCGATCTGGAACAGCCCGGGGTGCCTCTCAGAAACAACATCTAGTACCCCCTTCCAGCCACTAAAGTAGTTGGCTGGATAGATAAGATCATCATGCTTAGCCATAAGCCTCTGAAAGTCCTCGGAGTCCATATAATCATCTATGATATCCTCCTTGCCCTGGCGAAGCTCAGCAATGCTGCCATAGGCTTTCTCTAGCTCCTCCTCCTTCGCCTTCAACTTCTCTTCCAAGCCTGTAACTTGGGCCCTCGACTGGTCAAGATCTTTCTTATGAGTCCCAGCCTGAGTTCGCCAAGACTTGGCATGATGCATGGCTGCCTGGAAATAGATGTTGCCCTGAAAAACAACAAGTTAAAAACAGGCGAGAAGTAAAAATCTAAAATAACGAGGTAAAAACAAATACTTACGGTGGCAAGAGCCTGAGCACCCATTAGCTCAACACCCTCCAAATCGTGGGAAACGACAATATCGCGATAATCAGCAGGGGTGATTGAGTGGTAGGACCAATCCTTGGAGTGTTTGGTGCTACCTACAACCGAATCCTGTTTTCTGATGCTCCAAGCGGGACGGAAAACAGAAGTCTTAGCAGAGGAGGCAGCCCCACTGACCTCTTCTACATCAGCAGCATCATGGGACCTTAGAAAGGCAGGCTCTCCGGGCTGTCCCCTAGGGTCCTTTGTAGCTCTTCTCCTCTTCATACGGGGAGTTTCCCCAGCCAAATGTTCCTGGACCTCATTAATGGCCCTCGCAGCTGAAAAATCAAAAGACAAGATTAGTAACAAATGAAACGTAACATGCAAAATGAATGAAAAACTAGGTAAAAGAATGGGGGGTTTACCCTTATCAGTAACAGAAGAAAGACCCACAGACTTGAGGGAAAATTCCTCAAGGAGAGTGAAGAAGTGAGTTTCCCCTTTGTCGGCAGTAAGGATGTTGAAAGCAGATCTTTCGGCATCAGTTAGCTCGATGTCATCTGAATTCCCATCAGTTACCTTCCCAAAGGAGCTGCGAAAGAGGGTGCCCCAAACACCCCCTCCCACACAAGGTACATGAACTCCTCTTTCCATTTAGGGTTACTATCGGGAATTGAAGAGGGATCGTAGATATTTGGGATCGTAGCGCGAAGGCTGATATATACCCAGCCAGGATAAGTGATTGCACTATTCTTAAATTGAAAAATCTTCCTAAAAAGAGAAACAGATAGTGGAAAGTTGTTTTTTAAACAAAGGACCATGAAGCAAAGAATGGCCCTCCAAGCGTTTGGAACTAGCTGACAAGGGTTTATTTGAACATCCGCCAATAAAGTGGGGATGAAATCATGAAAAGGAAAACGAAGCCCAGCCATGATAGCATCCTTGTATATGCACAAGGCATGGGGCTTCCAATGACAAGAACGATCCCCTGGTTCAGCTCGGACTAATTTAAAGGGGGAACGAACGTTGAAGAGTTTGTTGAATTTTTTAATTTTCTCAGCATCAAAAAATCTCGAATGATGATTATAAGAATCTAATGCAGAAACAGAGGGATATTCATCCCCCCTTTGATTAATCATGTCAATCAACGAGGTGTATTTTGAACGAATAGGAGGGAAAGAGGTACCTCGTGAAGAAGAGCTCATCTTGCTAAGTCTCCTGGCTTCTCTGTCATCCGCCATTGAAATGCTTGGGAAGGAGGCTTTGAAGAATGATCTTCAAGAGAGACCCAGAAAACCACTTGATGGAACAACTTTGGCCGGAAATTTGTTGCCGGAAATCGCTTGAGACTAAGAGCTCTAGAGAGAAATTTTAGTGAACTATTTGAGTGAAGTGAGAAATGAGTTCACTTCTCACCCCTTTTTATACAAAAAACAACCAGTCATTTAACCGGTTAAGTTGCTATGGCAACCGGCTATAACCAGTTAAGGCCCATTGGCCAAATCCTAGGCCCATGATCTAGAACATTCTAGAAGGATCGATAAAAACCTGCAAAATATCTCTAACGAACTCAATCTAGTTCGTAGATTGAGATCGTAGACTTCACGAGCTGTTAATATATTGATCTATCCACGACCTCAATCTAGTTCGTGATTTGAGATCATAAAACCCACGAGGAGGCCCATTAGTGTTCCTAACACGAACTCAATTCAGTTCGTATGCAGAGATCGTAAAAATAACGAGCAATAAAAGCAAAGGTCCCTATACGACCTCAATCTACCTCGTGATTTGAGGTCAAAATGATTACGACCTGAGCTACACAAAAACCTTACACGAACTCGAATCAATTCGTAGGACGAGATCGTAAGATTCACGACCTGCCCTATTATGAGCCTATAGGCGATCTCAACCCATCTCGTGAATCGAGGTCGAGAGTCCCACGATCTCCCACCTTATGCGTCCCTATACGACCTGGATCCACCTCATGGATCGAGGTCGCCAATTTCACGAACAGGTTGTTTAAGAGGCCATACACGACCTCAAACCAGTTCGTGGAATGAGGTCGTGAGTCTCTGCGAGGAGGTCCGTTTGGTTCCCTTGTACGACCTCAAACCAGATCCAAATGTTGTGGAACGAAATATAGGGTGTGTTTACTGCGTATTTAATGCTAAGGTTTATGAGAGCTTCGAGCTTTAATGGCTGATCAGGTGTTTCGTGACTTAACTCGGGTCCTCACAAGATGCCTACGTATCTTGCAAATATCAAGAATCAAGCCAAAAAACGTAGTTCTGAATGTGAAGGAACAGGTCCTTATATAGGTGTTGAAAACCCTAGAATTAGAGTTGAAATAGGAGACTTGGTGGGCAAGTTATTCAGTTGGCCCAATTCTAGAGCCTTCCAAGAGATAAGGAGATAAGTATTGAAGGTGTATGCCTGGGAGGCTACTCCTAGTATGATTTAGTTTCCTTTTCAGACTCAATCTTGAAGATTGAAATTGGCTGATTTATTAATTACGAATTTATTATCATAAATAAGGTTTTGGGCCTCAGTAAAGGGCTTTAACCTTGGACCAATCTAGGCTTATTAAATACCACATTAAATGTTTTTTAAATTCTGAGTAGGAAGTAGAGTATTATGTAAGGGCTAAGTCCATTTCAAGTTTTAATGCAATTTGGTTTTCTCCTCCTTTAGTTGTTGTTTTATGTCTGTTATGTGTCAAAATCATATTTGGAATTGCTAGCTAAAGTAAGCCAAAACACAAAAGGCAAAGCAACCAAATAGAAGGAAAAACCAGAAAATGCATAAATAAGCAAAGCCCGGAGGCTATAGTTTCAAGGTTGCTAATTTAAAAGCAAAACATCAAAAGACATGCCATGCAGGGCCAACATAAATAAAATCAAGGTGCCTTAGTCTTCCCAGTACTCCTAGCAGGAGAATCTCTGTCAGTGCTGGTATGGGTAGTCGAATCCCCAGCAACTGAACCGCCAGATTTAGCACGGAGAGGGGAGCGAGCAGGGTTCAAAATCCTATCAGTAGCATCCTCCCCTTCCTCCTCTTCCTCCTCATCCTCCTCCATGGGGGTGATTCTCTGAGACTCCAGCAACTTGGCCAGCTCCAACGGGGCCTCAGGGCAAGGAATATCACCGATCTGGAACAGCCCGTGGTGCCTCTCAGAAACAGCATCTAGTGCCCCCTTCCAGCCACTAAAGTAGTTGGCTGGATAGATAAGATCATCATGCTTAGCCATAAGCCTCTGAAAGTCCTCGGAGTCCATATAATCATCTATGATATCCTCCTTGCCCTGGCGAAGCTCAGCAATGCTGCCATAGGCTTTCTCTAGCTCCTCCTCCTTCGCCTTCAACTTCTCTTCCAAGCCTGTAACTTGGGCCCTCGACTGGTCAAGATCTTTCTTGTGAGTCCCAGCCTGAGTTCGCCAAGACTTGGCATGATGCATGGCTGCCTGGAAATAGGTGTTGCCCTGAAAAACAACAAGTTAAAAACAGGCGAGAAGTAAAAATCTAAAATAACGAGGTAAAAACAAATACTTACGGTGGCAAGAGCCTGAGCACCCATTAGCTCAACACCCTCCAAATCGCGGGAAACGACAATATCGCGATAATCAGTAGGGGTGATTGAGTGGTAGGACCAATCCTTGGAGTGTTTGGTGCTACCTACAACCGAGTCCTGTTTTCTGATGCCCCAAGCGGGACGGAAAACAGAAGTCTTAGCAGAGGAGGCAGCCCCACTGACCTCTTCTACATCAGCAGCATCATGGGGCCTTAGAAAGGCAGGCTCTCCGGGCTGTCCCCTAGGGTCCTTTGTAGCTCTTCTCCTCTTCATACGGGGAGTTTCCCCAGCCAAATGTTCCTGGAGCTCATTAATGGCCCTCGCAGCTGAAAAATCAAAAGACAAGATTAGTAACAAATGAAACGTAACATGCAAAATGAATGAAAAACTAGGTAAAAGAATGGGGGGTTTACCCTTATCAGTAACAGAAGAAAGACCCACAGACTTGAGGGAAAATTCCTCAAGGAGAGTGAAGAAATGAGTTTCCCCTTTGTCGGCAGTAAGGGTGTTGAAAGCAGCTCTTTCGGCATCAGTTAGCTCGATGTCATCTGAATTCCCATCAGTTACCTTCCCAAAGGAGCTGCGAAAGAGGGTGCCCAAATCACCCCCCTCCCACACAAGGTACATGAACTCCTCTTTCCATTTAGGGTTACTATCGGGAATTGAAGAGGGATCGTAGATATTTGGGATTGTAGCGCGAAGGCTGATATATACCCAGCCAGGATAAGTGATTGCACTATTCTTAAATTGAAAAATCTTCCTAAAAAAAGAAACAGATAGTGGAAAGTTGTTTTTTAAACAAAGGACCATGAAGCAAAGAATGGCCCTCCAAGCGTTTGGAACTAGCTGACAAGGGTTTATTTGAACATCCGCCAATAAAGTGTGGATGAAATCATGAAAAGGAAAACGAAGCCCAGCCATGATAGCATCCTTGTATATGCACAAGGCATGGGGCTTCCAATGACAAGAACGATCCCCTGGTTCAGCTGGGACTAATTTAAAGGGGGAACGAACGTTGAAGAGTTTGTTGAATTTTTTAATTTTCTCAGCATCAAAAAATCTCGAATGATGATTATAAGAATCTAATGCAGAAACAGAGGGATATTCATCCCCCCTTTGATTAATCATGTCAATCAACGAGGTGTATTTTGAACGAATAGGAGGGAAAGAGGTACCTCGCGAAGAAGAGCTCATCTTGCTAAGTCTCCTGGCTTCTCTGTCATCCGCCATTGAAATGCTTGGGAAGGAGGCTTTGAAGAATGATCTTCAAAAGAGACCCAGAAAACCACTTGATGGAACAACTTTGGCCGGAAATTTGTTGCCGGAAATCGCTTGAGACTAAGAGTCTAGGGAGAAATTTTAATGAACTATTTGAGTGAAGTGAGAAATGAGTTCACTTCTCACCCCTTTTTATACAAAAAACAGCCAGTCATTTAACCGGTTAAGTTGCTATTGGCAACCGGCTATAACCAGTTAAGGCCCATTGGCCCAATCCTAGGCCCATGATCTAGAACATTCTAGAAGGATCGATAAAAACCTGCAAAATATCTCTAACGAACTCAATCTAGTTCGTAGATTGAGATCGTAGACTTCACGAGCTGTTAATATATTGATCTATCCACGACCTCAATCTAGTTCGTGATTTGAGATCATAAAACCCACGAGGAGGCCCATTAGTGTTCCTAACACGAACTCAATTCAGTTCGTATGCAGAGATCGTAAAAATAACGAGCAATAAAACCAAAGGTCCCTATACGACCTCAATCTACCTCGTGATTTGAGGTCAAAATGATTACGACCTGAGCTACACAAAAACCTTGCACGAACTCGAATCAATTCGTAGGACGAGATCGTAAGATTCACGACCTGCTCTATTATGAGCCTATAGGCGATCTCAACCCATCTCGTGAATCGAGGTCGAGAGTCCCACGATCTCCCACCTTATGCGTCCCTATACGACCCGGATCCACCTCATGGATCGAGGTCGCCAGTTTCACGAACAGGTTGTTTAAGAGGCCATACACGACCTCAAACCAGTTCGTGGAATGAGGTCGTGAGTCTCGCGAGGAGGTCCGTTTGGTTCCCTTGTACGACCTCAAACCAGATCGACAGCTGAGGTCGTATATCTCACGACCTGCTTGTTTTGGTCCCTTCCCACGACCTCAGTTCAGGTCAAAAAAAAAAAGAATAGAGAAAAGTTGGAGATTAAAATTCCAGAAATATGGAAGAATAATTTTATGCTCGAAGCGCAATTTAATATTTTCAAATTAGTGGTAATTAGTGTCGTTTAGTGCCGTTTAGCGTCGTTTAACATCGTTTAAACGTCGTTTAAGGCTGTTTAGTAACGTTTAGTGCCGTTTAGCGCCGTTTAACGCCGTTTAGCGTCGTTTAACATCGTTTAAACGTCGTTTAAGGCTGTTTAGTAGCGTTTAGTGTCGTCTAGCACCGTTCAATATTGTTGGCATAATCTAACATCGTTGTATACGCGTCGGTCGCTCCACGCTTTACATCAAAACGATATCAAAGATAAACCCTGACCCAAGTCTCGAACAAGGCCGTAATAACTTCAAGGAAAACCTGATCAGTTTTCCTAGAAGTTGGGAGGCAAATGATATGGGCTAAAAGTAAACCCTAAAAATACATTTAATGTGGTATTTAATAAGCCTAGATTGGTCCAAGGTTAAAGCCCTTTACTGAGGCCCAAAACCTTATTTATGATAATAAATTCGTAATTAATAAATTAGCCAATTTCAATCTTCAAGATTGAGTCTGAAAAGGAAACTAAATCATACTAGGAGTAGCCTCCAAGGCATACACCTTCAATACTTATCTCCTTATCTCTTGGAAGGCTCTAGAATTGGGCCAACTGAATAACTTGCCCACCAAGTCTCCTATTTCAACTCTAATTCTAGGGTTTTCAACACCTATATAAGGACCTGTTCCTTCACATTCAGAACTACGTTTTTTGGCTTGATTCTTGATATTTGCAAGATACGTAGGCATCTTGTGAGGACCCGAGTTAAGTCACGAAACACCTGATCAGCCATTAAAGCTCGAAGCTCTCATAAACCTTAGCATTAAATACGCAGTAAATACACCCTATATTTCGTTCATCACCGACTTCGGTGTGTATTTTTACTTGGTCATGGCTTTCGGACTGAAAAATGCAGGAGCTACCTATCAGAGGTTGGTAAACAAGATCTTCGCTCATCTCATTGGAAAGACTATGGAGGTTTATGTGGATTATAACGCCTTAGAAAATTTGTAATTATAAATATTATTATTTAATATTAAATGTGGAATATATGGTGTGAATTTTTTTTAGGTTAAATATATGTGACATCATGTTTACATGATTATATGATGATGTATGTGTGTCGTGTAGGTCCGTGTATTTATATTTGAATTTTTGTGATTAAATATATTTAAATTATGCATTATTGATCTTTGAAAATATTTATAAAATCATCGGAGTATGTAAAAATCCTGAAATCTTTTGCAATATCAAATTTGTATATTTATTTAGTTTTTATAATTATTTTGGGTGTTTAAGTATTTTAAAATAATTTTAAGAGTTTTATTGCATTTAAAAGGATCAGAACTTGTAAAATTCATATTTAATTCATTTATGATCCTAAAAATATTTTATAAATATGGGGATGTTTGTAATTTAATAAATTTTATTTTAGAAATTTTGATTTATTTTTCTACAAATTTTATTTTTAATTTCGATTTTTAAATGATTCAAATTAATTTTTATTTTATTTTAGTTTGTGGGAAATTACATTTTATTTGCCCCCAGCCATTTCTTAATCTAAACCGAGTAGCAGTTTCCTTTTCTCCACACTTCTCGATTCTTCTACCCCTGTTCTCATTTCTCTCTGTCATCTCTTATCTCTCTCTTTCTTCCTCTTTCCTTTTCACACATACACACCCCATCACCACCGCAGTACATAAGGTGTTGAAGCCATCTCTCTTCTTCTACCACCATATTTGCAAACCGCTGGTAAACTTTGATTTTCGGCAAGAAAGTTAGAATTGAATTTCATTTTAAGAGTTTGTTTGTGAATTTAGACTCTAGAATCATGTTTCTGATATTTATGTGTAGCTAATGAGCATTATTACATGAATTTTCATGTTTATATTACGCTGGTTGAAGTCTTGTGTGGGGGTAAGTTTTTAATTGATCAAAGCATGTTCTGGACTGCTCTTTTTCTGATTCCTATATTAGAATTACATTCCTGGGTGCGATAGAAGCTAAGGAGAGTTTTTTTTTTTTATATGTGAGTTGGGTGTTAAATTTGTGGCAATTGGATTTTTATATTTTGGCCGGGGTTTTAAGCCGGATTGAATTGTTCTGGGGTGCTTGATGATTCTGGGTGCTTAACTGTGCTATTTCTGCGGTCGTGCTGTGGTTAAAGGTGTAGAAATCAGCTGTATAGGTTGGTGTGAATTAGTCCTGTATATGTGAATTATATGTGCAAAATTAGGATTTTCTGCTAAGATTCTCTCAAGGTTGATATCGCATTCTTGGTGTTGAGTCAAGTCTGAGGTATATTCTTAAGTAAATTTCTGAGCTAGTGTAACACCCCCAGATCCGGGGTCCGGGATCCGGTGGTTACGGTTTCCAATTCTGTCCACAACAATTGAACTTTCCTTAACATAAAATAAATTACGTCTCTATGACCCAACACAACAATATAAAACACACCCGTTATAGTCCCAGAGATGAAATCAGAGTCACAATCAAATTTTTATTAATCACATTATGAGTTCTTACAATCCAAAAGAATTTCAATATAATTACATACTCTTTGCCATCCATTTAACCGGGATCCGGTGGTTACGGTTTCCAATTCTGTCCACAACAATTGAACTTTCCTTAACATAAAATAAATTACGTCTCTATGACCCAACACAACAATATAAAACACACCCGTTATAGTCCCAGAGATGAAATCAGAGTCACAATCAAATTTTTATTAATCACATTATGAGTTCTTACAATCCAAAAGAATTTCAATATAATTACATACTCTTTGCCATCCATTTACATAAGTCATACTAGACTATATTCTTGGTACTGAAAGAATAAATATATCCTACCAATAGCTTCTTCTTCAGCTCTGGTAGTCTCATCGCCCTCGCCCGCGTCGAGTGCGCCTTGTGCGAGTCATCTGGTCTAGCTGTTGTTGTGATATAATAATAAAGCAAGGGTGAGCAATAGCCCACCAACAATAATATATAACTGAACGATAAAGTATAACAGTTCAAAAGTATCTTTCAAACCATATGCCATGCATTTGCGGAAATGATGCCAGTATAATATGAACGATGAAGTTACAAGGTAACTTAAAGTATTTGTTTGTAGAAATATCTGCTACATCAAAGTAAGCGAGATATTCTTATTGTTATTAAGAAGAGGAGTTTGCAAGAAAAGGTTGCAATTCCAGTTATGACCCTTTTCCAACTCTGCCAACAGTAATCATGTTGCAGGAAATAAATAAATTTGGATGATGAACCAATGATGGAGTATTCACCGCGCCCGCTGTTCCAATCTTGATGATCAGTCGAGATCGTACAGCTCAATTTAGATTTACTACCGGTAGAAGGAAGAACTGACGGCTTTACTTGTGTACCGCCTTACTAGCTCTCCCCGGCCAACGGTTGGGCCAAAGGGGATGGACCGGCGCTACTCGGCCTCTTACACGACTCCTAGTTCAAATAGAATTCATGATTCTGAATGTAACGTTCGTCCCCCTTTCCCCAAGTATAATACTTGTTGATAAGACTCCACAAAGTAGTCGTATCTAGTTGGAAAGGAAAATTTACCAATAACTCCCAAGCTATTACTTGGTAACGGATATCAACTTGTTCCAGTAATCTTACCCCTCGAAAGATGAGAAGGTAAGCAACGACTTAATAAGTCAACAGCACCCGAGTTGCGAGTGAAGGGAATACTTTATGACCGGGAAGTCGACAAGATAAATAACATTTTCCAAGTAAGGTTCCCTTATTATTAAGGAGGTAGACTCAAAGAAGAATGATGTCTGAGAACCTTCCTTGATATAGGATTAATAATAATATGACTCCGAAATATTTTTCGTAATAATCGAAGAAGATAAACCTTATTGAGGTTATTCTAAGTATGGAATAAATATTCAGAGAATATTTATTGAATTAAAAATATTTAAAGAATATTCAGGAATATGAAAGAATATCTTTAATCAGAGTATTTTTCAAATAATTCTTGAAGAAATATCGAGAGAATATTTATTGCATAATTAAATATTCAAATGAATATTCCAAATAATATTCATTAATCAATAAGACCTGAAAGGAATATTTAAAATATTTAAAATAATATTCGATGATTAAATATAACCCTGGATGAATATTCAAAATAATATTCATAATTAATTAGGAATTTAAATGAATATCAATAAAGTAATATTCATTTAATAAATAATATCCTAAATGAATATCAAGTAATATTCATTTAGTAATCCAAGCTTTAAAGGAATATTCGATATAATATTCGATAAGTAAATCAAGCTTCAGATGAATATTGAAGATAATATTCATCAAGTACTTAATACCTTAAATGAATTTTCAAAAGTAATATTTATTTAATAAAATAATATTCTAAATGAATGTCCACATAATATTCATTTAGTAGTCTCATCTTTAGAAGAGTATTCGAAATAATAATCGATAATCAATTCGACTCCGAATGAATATTGACGAATATTATTCGTCGAATGATTACGTTCAAATAATTATTTGAAGTAAGGATCATTAAAATAAATAATCTCGAACGAATATTCAAATAATATTCGTCGCCTGAATAATAGAAAATATTTACTTAAATATTTTCCTCCGAGGTAATCTCGATATATCAAGGAATATTGACTCCCGGTCTATATTTGATTAATAAGATGTATACGCCCTTCTATGAGGGTCTTACAATAACCGGCTTATAACTGATATATAACTATCTAGCTTGTAAGCCAACAATAACATTCAGGGAACAAGTATATCAATTCAACTTGAAAGTAGGCATGCATGCAATGGCATATGTATATCAGCAATCATATATGTATATATTTATTCAATCACAACAACAGCCTAAAAGAAGGGAATTGAAACTTGCCTGGTAGTCGAGTACGGTAAGGGGTAGTGGTAGCGGGTCCCGGTTCAGCTTGGTGATCTATAAATAGCCGAGGCATTCGGGATTAATCAATTAACATATTAAAAGTTAAGTTATACTTAATTCGAAACACGTTCTCGAGTTATCTCGTTATACCCCTTTTTGTGGATTACTTTTATCACTGATCCGACCCGACATTCGTTCGTTAATACGACATGTCATTGTACTTATACTTAGGACATACTTAAGTCATATGAGTTCTAAAGTCGATCGTTACGAACCAATACTATACTCTGAGTTTTATCGCCCGTTTTCTAAGTGTTTTACCGAAGTTATAAAAGAGTCGTCTTTTAGGGGTTCGTTCGCGTTTAACCTCGACTCGAACATTTTTAATAAATCGAAAAACGATCCTTTTGACATACGGTTTTCTTTCACACATTCCTTTTTACCTCTAGTATTTATTTACCAAGATTCGCCATGACGTTACATAGTTTACGAGGGTTCAATTACAGTTACGAACTTTCATTTACGGATTCGAACTACTTTTAGTAATTTGGTCATAAATCCTAAACCGTAAGTCTGTTTCACGTGATCTTTATATCAAAACGAAGCTTAGAACATTACCTATCCTATCATGGCAGTTAAGGTCTCTGGACAGTAGGGGTTCAACATGGAAAATGGTATACACAACATGGTAATGCAAAATCGGGCATTATAACGGCTGTAAATCGAACGTTCCATAAATCGTAATCAACAACCCAAGCCACACCGGGCATACCAATCATCTTACATTCATAATACTAATCTCATAAGTCCAGGAACATCATATTATATCATCATATTCATCACATCTCTTAAATCAAACAAACTAACTACATAATCATGTAAACATGCTTATAACAACATTATCACCAAAATTTATCCAAAACTCCATTAAAACTCAAATCAAAGACTAGGGTTCTTGAAGTTTATACCTTCCTTGAGGTATGTATGCACTTATTAAGCCTTGTATAGTCCTTGTATAGCCTCCATGAAGCTTGGATCATCAACCAAAATCAAGATTCAAGAATTTTGTTCTTGAGGTTACTATTCATCCTCCACTTTCTTGATTTTTTTGAAAATGGAAAAGGTGGTGTTTGAAGCTAAGATTTTTAGGGTATCATTTCTATGAAATATAGGATCTATGATAAATTTTTGGAGATCAAACAATGGTGGGAGCTTGGACTTTGATTCTTGAATTATGGTTAAGGTCGAATGGAGCTTTGCAAGGGGGGAGGAGAGTTTTGCTTGGTTGGCTTGCTTTTTGGTGTTTTAATCTCATCCACTCTCATCCACTAGCAACATAATATCTTGCAAAAGTCACTTTATCAAAGTGGTGAGGTGTTGGATGATGAAAAGGCAAGACATGTGTTGGTTTTATGGTGGTTAGAGCTTAACTAGGTAGTTACTTGCTAAGTACTTGTTCAATCTCTAATTGTCTAGTTACTTAGCCCACTTGGTTGCTAGATATTTATCTAGTAGCTTGCACAAGACTCTTGCTTCCTCTGCTTGTTTCTGTGTCCGGTTATTACCCGTTTCGATTGATCGTTCGTGAGAATATTTCACGGATTTCTAATTAGGGTTTACCGGGAATCCTCTTTAATATTAATACTTTCATTCTCCATCTTTCATTCTAACTTTCCAATTTATATTCCTTAAATCCATTCGTTAAATACTTAAGGCTATCAGTATCCAGGGAACTCTCGGAGAAAATAAAAGTGCGGTTTTTCAGAATCCGACAGCTTTTACATACACTTATTTTCCCCCTGGATCACTAATACGAACTCGGAAATCCGTTCCGAATGCTTCTGTATAGTGTCGTCTCATGTTATTATATACTCCCACCAAACACTATTCATTCTGTATTCTTTACTTGTTCTCTTAGGGTGGTACAATTGTCCGTATTCTCTTTCGACCGTTCCTTAACCTTTTTACGGAACTACTGGATTAATCGTTATCGATCTGGATGACATGAGGGTATTCTCTTGCTTGAAGTTGCCATATCTTATTCCCTTAGAAGATAGATTATTCTTACCTATGTTGTCACCCTTTAGCATTCTTCAAGACATAAACATAATAAGGTCGAATTCCATTCATTCTTTCCAAATATCAATAATTACATTGTAGCCATAACCACTCCTTAGTGGTTTCCTACCTTCATTCTTAAATCAAATATAATAACATCCCAAAATATCAAATCCTCAAAGTTAATATCTCAATTCTTGGATTATAATAATATTTAATCCACTGTCCGGTCAAATATTATACCGAAAAATAATTTGGAATTTCTGAATTCCGATCGTCTCTGCATTCACTTATTTCCTCCGCGTATTACTAATATGACTTCGAAACATCCATATCACGTCCCGTACATAGGGTGGCGTGAAAAGTTTTCCAACTTACAAAATCACTATTCATCCACCAAATTACTATGCACGTACGGGAAATACTATGCACGTACGGGAAATACTATGCACGTATGGGAAACACTATGCACGTACTCATTTCCTTTCAAGGATCCATTAGCTCCTTCCTGGATGGTAGATTATTCTTATCTAGGTTCTCAACCATCGAATTACTCTATTCTGACAATATACCAATGCATCAGGATCATTGTCCAAAGCAATATCCATTCATTACAATCATTGTTCTTTGAAACCACCATTCATTAGAGCTGGTGACCTTGTTGTCGGAATCATTGTTCTTCATTTTATCATTACTTAATAAAAAGTTTTAATTATATCCAAAATTTGGGGTTCTTACAGCTAGCCTCTATCTTGTCGGATTGTAATCACAGAATATATTTACATGTACTTGTAATAAACCCAAAAGATTTGGCCTTTCCTCTACAGTATACTTTTATTTAAGTATTTGTTATGCAATTTACAAGATATCATAGTATTTAGTTTATATAAACAAAGGCCACTTCTTGAGACTAATTAGCTGACCAGTACTAGTACTACTATTGGGTTATTTTTCCGAGTTATTGAGTTTTGTCCAGGTCGGCATTTTGCTATTTTAAACTGCAAATAAGTGTTACAGAATTGTTATATGCTGAGAGTCGAGTCCTTGATAAGTAGGTGCTGGGAATTGTGTTAGTTGGGTAGTGATCACTAGATTCCAGGTTTAACCACTGGAACTCTGTTCACTTTGCATGTGTCTGGGCTAATGTGAACTATGTGAACTGTGTTGTTGTGAGTAAAGCATGTAGTGTAGTAATCAGCTGCTGGGAGTGTCTTGTGCGTGTCTTGTGTATTCTTATACAAGTTTTGTCAACTGTTGTCGTGTTACCAGTTTTAGAAATTCTTTTTTTTCAAAAATTTATCCTTCTCAAAAATTTTACAAAACTTTTGGAAGTTCTTTTATGAATTCAGACTTATTTAAATAATTACTTTAATAATTAATTACCCACTTTTGGTTAATAATTATTTATTTTATCTACCTTATTTTAATTATTTAAAAAGCATTTAAAATGACTTTTGTGATAAAAATATCTAATTAAATATGATTAATGAATTAGATGATTAAGTATACTTTGTTGTTGGGTATATGTGTTGAGTTTTATTTTTTTATTTTTTTTTTGAATAAAAATTAATTCATTAATGCTAAGTCATACGACATCTACAAACATAGTATTACAATTTTGTTTTTTTTGAATTTTTATACTTGAGTTATATTTAAATTAGAGCGTTGATGTTCAAGTTGGTGTATCAATCTTGAGTTTTATGGTAAGATGAATAGGCATATTTGTAATTTGTTTTGTTTTTAAGATTGCTTGTTGAGTGAGGGTCTCGGCAGTATGACATGTTTTGGATGGTGAAGCTCTCTATTTTGAGGGATTGTGGTGTTAGTCAAGTTTTGTTTGATACCAAGTAAAGGATAATATAAATATTGTTATGTGACAAATTTTAGGTATATAGAATATATATGTAGTCCTTGCAGAGGCATTAGTCTTTAAGTAATCACCTTCCATACAACATTTGTGGTAATATGTATGGTTAAATTTTTTAGTAAAAAGAAAACTTGTCTTTAATTAATTTATTATTATTATTATTTTCTATTTAGTTATTTATTTTTATTTATTTACTTTAATTGATCATTTAATTAATTTAATTGATTGATTAATTTAGGTAAGTTAGTTTTAAAAGGATATTTTAATTATACAATAAGAAATCAGATATTTTGCCAAAAGATATTTGAATTCAGTTACGTGCTTACTTAATTAATTGTGTGGTTAGCATAATAAAATTTCATCCTGTTTTTAATTTAATTATGTGATTTAATTATTGTGTGGTAATACGTGTATTTAATTATGTGATTACTGCTCATCATTGTCTGATTATTATATTATTAACAAATTACGAGGGGATATATTTTAGGGAATCGAGTCGTCACTTATATTAGTTAATGCAACAAATCAGACGACTAACGTGGTACTGATTTTATATTTTATTTTATATTTTAGGGTTTCATAGCACAGAGACGTCGGATTTAGACGATTGGTTACACTAGGATTTTTCTTTCCTTTCACCCAGTGCTACTTCTACCAGGTACGAGTAGGAGGCCCGGTTAGGAGCCAGTGTACATAAGGACGAAATTTTGAGAAATGAGATATTCATCGAAGTGACGAGTATAAGGACAGAGTGACGGACAATTATGGAGGAAGGACAGATGTACAGTCGAATAAAGGCTAACGTATAAAGAAGTAGAGACGGATGTAAAGTGAGAAGGAGTTAAAGTATTGGAATTAGTAATTTCGTGTACTGAGGCAAGTATACTATCCCTCACTTATCGTTCAAGTGATGTGAAACTGTTTCTGTTATTTATATATATATTCTCTTTCAAATCCTTTCTTGCAAGTACTTATACTCTTCATATTTATTTTGAATGATGTGAATATGTCTTTATCAATTATAAGATTTTCTTCCAAATCATTTTGCTAGGGTCTACATCCCTTTCTTGTGTTCAAATGACTCGAACCTTGTATTTAAATCCAGAATTCCTTGAATTGCTTATGAGTTGTTGTTCCAATTTTTATACCTGACTATTTTTTTTTTTTTTTGAAATTATTGTTGAACCATTTTTAACCTTATTGTTTATTCCTTTTAAATTTCAAGTGAAACACATATACCTTATTATTTACCCTATTTCCTGTTGAACTATAACCCTTGACCTATAATTTATTCCTTGCTTTATCGTAGCCTTTTTCCTTATGTTTATTCCTTTAAACCATATCATCGTAACCAGATTTCATAACCCTTAATTTAAATTTTAGAAATCCCTAACCTTTGTGTTGTTCTTTATTAATTAACGACTCTTCGTTAGATTATGACCAATGCAGAAACCCAATTTCTCAATTGAACTTCTTATTTCTTTATTCCATTAATTCCTTGTAAATGGCTGTTCAATTTCTATAATCTTAATAATTGCTTCGTTCTTTAACTGATTTATGTTCTCTCGTTGATATATGATTTTGTTCTGCTGAACTATACCATGCTTAGTATAAATCTTACTGATTTGTTGTTATGATCCCTTATATCAATTGCTTCCCTGACCCTCAGTCTTTTATAATGGTAAATGAAAATGGTTTAATTGATTAAAGATGTTTTGTTTTAAAAATTCATTATACTGGGCTGATCTGTTATCAGTGAGTTTAAGGACTGAAAAGTAAAATGTTTTAAATTATTAATAATAAATTTGTTTATGAATTGGAAAAGCGTAAGAGGCTAGGGTGGTCCTAGTCCAGCACTTTTATATAGCGTAAGAGGCTAGGGTGGTCCTAGTCGAGCATTAAAGGCGAATGTGTTGCCTAATTGGGAACCCAATTTCAAAGGAAGGGGGACTTTACGTGGCTGATCACCCGTATTGTCCGTAATCAGGATAATAATACAAACAACTTAAATGTCTTAAAAAGGTTTTATGAAAAGTATGTTTGAATGATGGAATGGTTTTAAAGAAAAGAATGTTTTTGATAAGATATATATGTTCCAAGGTAAATGCTCATTAGTTTCGAAATTGTGGATATCAGAGTTAGTCATTTCCTATTTTGATTAAAATTTGGAAACTCAATAAAACAATGAGATTAAGGATGGATAGAAGTTTCCCAGTTATTCCCTTCACGAGTAACATTGTACGTTGAAAGTGGAGTAAGAATAATTGGGGGATTTCTTGATATTCTTTTTCTCAAAGTTTTATCTGAGACAGTGATGGTTTGTAGTAAATGGAAAAGTTTTACCTTATGATTTAAATTGAATGATCTCTTGAGATAGAGTATTCATTGATATTGTTCATCAATGAATTATTGAGATATTATTGTTTCACTATATTATTAACTTGCTGAGCATTGTTGGCTCACTCTTGCTTTATTTTCCTAACCTTTCAGTTAGGATTAAGGGTGGATGTCTACATCTTACAAATCATATGAGAGCAATGAGGCAGCCTATTCAGGATAGATCTCGAAGTCAGAGCGGGTAAGCACGGATTGGAACTAAGCTTTAGATTAGACGGTATATTGATTGTATTCGGGGTAGTGAAAGAAATTGTAATAATTTGTATAGTTTAGTTTCTTGTTTCATACCATAACCTGGAATCCATCCTCGGTGAGGAGTCGTTGGTGTATTAAGTTTTAATTGTATTTGTTAAATTGGAATTTGGTTGGGTTGAAATACAGGTGAATAGTCCGATTTACGAATATTTCATGCCAAAATTTACTAAAACTCCCTTGTATCAAAGTCTATTTTATTATTAAAAGTATATTTTTAGTATTGGGAAGTTGGGGCGTTTCAAGTTGGTATCAGAGCAACAGGTTATGGTCACTGAAACAAGTTAGGATGATAGGTGTACGTATTTAGGTTAGACGTTAGATAGAACGAATTATGATAAGATTCGCTTTAGGTTGTTAGGACGACTGTTGCGACATTATTTGGTATTTCGACATATCGTGCGAGCAGAAATTCAATTCATCCTGGGACTCAATTTAGGACGAGGCAGATAATTCGGAACAGCATACGCTAAATAGATGACCGGAGCTACCAGCTTGGAAGACGCTACCCGTAGACCTTCACGTCTCTTCTAGAATTTCTTTTACGACTTTAGTTACCTCGTGAACGTTATAGAGAGTTCGAAAAGACTATAGATAGGAAGCGAAACGCGATTACTGACATGTGTTGGAGGTAAGGGCATGGTTGTTCACTACTAGCTGTTGATCTTATTTATCTCCTAAAGAGATTCAAACCTTATTTATATTCTTCCTTGTTTTATTGGTACCAGATATTATTTTACAGTCGATTATGGTTCAATTGATGATGAATTTCGCATATCAGATTCGATTACACGCATTCTTATTCTTTCAGAGATACCTCTATTTCCTAGGGGTTATTTGATTCAACATTATACATACAAACTTTTGAAACGCTTGAAATTTTTCTAATTTTTCCTGAACACTTAATCTTCTTTATTCAAACTGGGATGAACAACCCTATGTATATGGGGGATTCAAGGACATCCTATCTATGTGATGGAAGTCTGGTGGGACGCCACTGATTGTGTTTGTCATGAGAGTACTAAAGGCTGGCCACCTTTTTGTACTATGGCGGTTGACCTAAGTGACAAATACTCCTGAAAATAGTTCAATGATCATACTGATCTCCCAGTTAAATTCATATCAAACAAAACTCATCTTATATTCATACATGCTAATACCTGTCTATTCTATTGATCCCTCTTGTTATAAACCCTTGTGATTTCTAAAAGTTTTCAATGATTGAGAGCAGTAAAGAATTGGGAAATGCCTAAGACGCCAGTAGAGATCGAAAACTTTGAGGGATCGGCTAGGAATTATGAAAAGTTGTCAAAGATATTACCAAGATAGCTACAATAGTAGACAAGCCTACCAATCAGGAAACGAATGGATAAAAGTGGACAAAGCTTTCAGGAGTCAAGGAAGAGATTGAAAACCGTCCCAGTGTTAGTGCAACCGGACGAACAAGGAAAGATTGAAAATACCCCGGGAATAGTTTGAATTGCTAATAGGATATGTATGTTTTACAAAAAAAAAATGGTGCCTCTATAAAACAATGGGATTAAGAATAGATAGAAGTTTCCTAATTATTCCCTCCACGAGTAACATTGTACGTTGAAAGGGGAGTAAGAATAATTAGGGGATTTCTTGATATTCTTTCTCTCAAAGTTTTATCTGGGGTAATCTGAATTATGAGTAGGAACGTGGAAGTGGTATCAATTGTTCAAGTCGCTTAGATTTTGTTTTAAAGATTTAATTATTTACCTGTTTACTGCAATTCAAGGAAGATTCTTCGATTATATATTAGCTACAAGTCTAGGTGGGTTTTGTTTTAGTATTGTATATGAATGAATCGTTTATGAATGAATGGATTAGTAAGTGAGGTATTTTTATATAGGACATAGTCTATTATACGAATAGGTCATGTCCGACTTTCGATAGAAAAGGATCGTTACGTGCGAATGATAAGTATCTAGAATTAACGAGAACATATAAACCAAAGGTTTAAGTTTATGTTGGAATTTACGGGCTTACAGGACCATCCTAGCGAGATATGAATTGATATAAAGGAATTCTAAAGTGGAAGAAACAACTTGGGAATTGAAAGAGCAATGTCGGAATGATACCATCATTATGTTTTCTTACGGTTGATTCTGAGGACAGAATCCTATTAAGGAGGGAAGGATATAACGCCTTAGAAAATTTGTAATTATAAATATTATTATTTAATATTAAATGTGGAATATATGGTGTGAATTTTTTTTAGGTTAAATACATGTGACATCATGTTTACATGATTATATGATGATGTATGTGTGTCGTGTAGGTCCGTGTATTTATATTTGAATTTTTGTGATTAAATATATTTAAATTATGCATTAATGATCTTTGAAAATATTTATAAAATCATCGGAGTATGTAAAAATCCTGAAATCTTTTGCAATATCATATTTGTATATTTATTTAGTTTTTAAAATTATTTTGGGTGTTTAAGTATTTTAAAATAATTTTAAGAGTTTTATTGCATTTAAAAGGATCATAACTTGTAAAATTCATATTTAATTCATTTATGATCCTAAAAATATTTTATAAATATGGGGATGTTTGTAATTTCATAAATTTTATTTTAGAAATTTTAATTTATTTTTCTACAAATTTTCTGTTTAATTTCGATTTTTAAATGATTCAAATTAATTTTTATTTTATTTTAGTTTGTGGGAAATTACATTTTATTTGCCCCCAGCCATTTCTTAATCTAAACCCAGCAGCAGTTTCCTTTTCTCCACACTTCTCGATTCTTCTACCCCTGTTCTCATTTCTCTCTGTCATCTCTTATCTCTCTCTTTCTTCCTTTTTCCTTTTCACACATACACACCCCATCACCACCGCAGTACATAAGGTGTTGAAGCCATCTCTCTTCTTCTACCACCATATTTGCAAACCGCTGGTAAACTTTGATTTTCGGCAAGAAAGTTAGAATTGAATTTCATTTTAAGAGTTTGTTTGTGAATTTAGACTCTAGAATCATGTTTCTGATATTTATGTGTAGCTTACATGAACTTTCATGTTTATATTACGTTGGTTGAAGTCTTGTGTGGGGGTAAGTTTTTAATTGATCAAAGCATGTTCTGGACTGCTCTTTTTCTGATTCCTATATTAGAATTACATTCCTGGGTGCGATAGAAGCTAAGGATTTTTTTTTTATATATGTGAGTTGGGTGTTAAATTTGTGGCAACTGGATTTTTATATTTTGGCCGGGGTTTTAAGCCGGATTGAATTGTTCTAGGGTGCTTGATGATTCTGGGTGCTTAACTTTGCTATTTCTGCGGTCGTGCTGTGGTTAAAGGTGTAGAAATCAGCTGTATAGGTTGGTGTGAATTAGTCCTGTATATGTGAATTATATGTGCAAAATGTGGATTTTCTGCTAAGATTCTCTCAAGGTTGATATCGCATTCTTGGTGTTGAGTCAAGTCTGAGGTATATTCTTAAGTAAATTTCTGAGCTAGCCTCTATCTTGTCGGATTGTAATCACAGAATATATTTACATGTACTTGTAATAAACCCAAAAGATTTGGCCTTTCCTCTACAGTATACTTTTATTTAAGTATTTGTTATGCAATTTACAAGATATCATAGTATTTAGTTTATATAAACAAAGGCCACTTCTTGAGACTAATTAGCTGACCAGTACTAGTACTACTATTGGGTTATTTTTCTGAGTTATTGAGTTTTGTCCAGGTCGGCATTTTGCTATTTTAAACTGCAAATAAGTGTTACAGAATTGTTATATGCTGAGAGTCGAGTCCTTGATAAGTAGGTGCTGGGAATTGTGTTAGTTGGGTAGTGATCACTAGATTCCAGGTTTAACCACTGGAACTCTGTTCATTTTGCATGTGTCTGGGCTAATGTGAACTATGTGAACTGTGTTGTTGTGAGTAAAGCATGTAGTGTAGTAATCAGCTGCTGGGAGTGTCTTGTGCGTGTCTTGTGTATTCTTATACAAGTTTTGTCAACTGTTGTCGTGTTACCAGTTTTAGAAATTCTTTTTTTTCAAAAATTTATCCTTCTCAAAAATTTTACAAAACTTTTGGAAGTTCTTTTATGAATTCAGACTTATTTAAATAATTACTTTAATAATTAATTACCCACTTTTGGTTAATAATTATTTATTTTATCTACCTTATTTTAATTATTTAAAAAGCATTTAAAATGACTTTTGTGATAAAAATATCTAATTAAATATGATTAATGAATTAGATGATTAAGTATACTTTGTTGTTGGGTATATGTGTTGAGTTTTATTTTTTTATTTTTTTTTTGAATAAAAATTAATTCATTAATGCTAAGTCATACGACATCTACAAACATAGTATTACAATTTTGTTTTTTTTGAATTTTTATACTTGAGTTATATTTAAATTAGAGCGTTGATGTTCAAGTTGGTGTATCAATCTTGAGTTTTATGGTAAGATGAATAGGCATATTTGTAATTTGTTTTGTTTTTAAGATTGCTTGTTGAGTGAGGGTCTCGGCAGTATGACATGTTTTGGATGGTGAAGCTCTCTATTTTGAGGGATTGTGGTGTTAGTCAAGTTTTGTTTGATACCAAGTAAAGGATAATATAAATATTGTTATGTGACAAATTTTAGGTATATAGAATATATATGTAGTCCTTGCAGAGGCATTAGTCTTTAAATAATCACCTTCCATACAACATTTGTGGTAATATGTATGGTTAAATTTTTTAGTAAAAAGAAAACTTGTCTTTAATTAATTTATTATTATTATTATTTTCTATTTAGTTATTTATTTTTATTTATTTACTTTAATTGATCATTTAATTAATTTAATTGATTGATTAATTTAGGTAAGTTAGTTTTAAAAGGATATTTTAATTATACAATAAGAAATCAGATATTTTGCCAAAAGATATTTGAATTCAGTTACGTGCTTACTTAATTAATTGTGTGGTTAGCATAATAAAATTTCATCCTGTTTTTAATTTAATTATGTGATTTAATTATTGTGTGGTAATACGTGTATTTAATTATGTGATTACTGCTCATCATTGTCTGATTATTATATTATTAACAAATTACGAGGGGATATATTTTAGGGAATCGAGTCGTCACTTATATTAGTTAATGCAACAAATCAGACGACTAACGTGGTACTGATTTTATATTTTATTTTATATTTTAGGGTTTCATAGCACAAAGACGTCGGATTTAGACGATTGGTTACACTAGGATTTTTCTTTCCTTTCACCCAGTGCTACTTCTACCAGGTACGAGTAGGAGGCCCGGTTAGGAGCCAGTGTACATAAGGACGAAATTTTGAGAAATGAGATATCATCGAAGTGACGAGTATAAGGACAGAGTGACGGACAATTATGGAGGAAGGACAGATGTACAGTCGAATAAAGGCTAACGTATAAAGAAGTAGAGACGGATGTAAAGTGAGAAGGAGTTAAAGTATTGGAATTAGTAATTTCGTGTACTGAGGCAAGTATACTATCCCTCATTTATCGTTCAAGTGATGTGAAACTGTTTCTGTTATTTATATATATTCTCTTTCAAATCCTTTCTTGCAAGTACTTATACTCTTCATATTTATTTTGAATGATGTGAATATGTCTTTATCAATTATAAGATTTTCTTCCAAATCATTTTGCTAGGGTCTACATCCCTTTCTTGTGTTCAAATGACTCGAACCTTGTATTTAAATCCAGAATTCCTTGAATTGCTTATGAGTTGTTGTTCCAATTTTTATACCTGACTGTTTTTTTTTTTTGAAATTATTGTTGAACCATTTTTAACCTTATTGTTTATTCCTTTTAAATTTCAAGTGAAACACATATACCTTATTATTTACCCTATTTCCTGTTGAACTATAACCCTTGACCTATAATTTATTCCTTGCTTTATCGTAGCCTTTTTCCTTATGTTTATTCCTTTAAACCATATCATCGTAACCAGATTTCATAACCCTTAATTTAAATTTTAGAAATCCCTAACCTTTGTGTTGTTCTTTATTAATTAACGACTCTTCGTTAGATTATGACCAATGCAGAAACCCAATTTCTCAATTGAACTTCATATTTCTTTATTCCATTAATTCCTTGTAAATGGCTGTTCAATTTCTATAATCTTAATAATTGCTTCGTTCTTTAACTGATTTATGTTCTCTTGTTGATATATGATTTTGTTCTGCTGAACTATACCATGCTTAGTATAAATCTTACTGCTTTGTTGTTATGATCCCTTATATCAATTGCTTCCCTGACCCTCAGTCTTTTATAATGGTAAATGAAAATGGTTTAATTGATTAAAGATGTTTTGTTTTAAAAATTCATTATACTGGGCTGATCTGTTATCAGTGAGTTTAAGGACTGAAAAGTGAAATGTTTTAAATTATTAATAATAAATTTGTTTATGAATTGGAAAAGCGTAAGAGGCTAGGGTGGTCCTAGTCCAGCACTTTTATATAGCGTAAGAGGCTAGGGTGGTCCTAGTCGAGCATTAAAGGCCAATGTGTTGCCTAATTGGGAACCCAATTTCAAAGGAAGGGGGACTTTACGTGGCTGATCACCCGTATTGTCCGTAATCAGGATAATAATACAAACAACTTAAATGTCTTAAAAAGGTTTTATGAAAAGTATGTTTGAATGATGGAATGGTTTTAAAGAAAAGAATGTTTTTGATAAGATATATATGTTCCAAGGTAAATGCTCATTAGTTTCGAAATTGTGGATATCAGAGTTAGTCATTTCCTATCTTGATTAAAATTTGGAAACTCAATAAAACAATGAGATTAAGGATGGATAGAAGTTTCCCAGTTATTCCCTTCACGAGTAACATTGTACGTTGAAAGTGGAGTAAGAATAATTGGGGGATTTCTTGATATTCTTTTTCTCAAAGTTTTATCTGAGACAGTGATGGTTTGTAGTAAATGGAAAAGTTTTACCTTATGATTTAAATTGAATGATCTCTTGAGATAGAGTATTCATTGATATTGTTCATCAATGAATTATTGAGATATTATTGTTTCACTATATTATTAACTTGCTGAGCATTGTTGGCTCACTCTTGCTTTATTTTCCTAACCTTTCAGTTAGGATTAAGGGTGGATGTCTACATCTTACAAATCATATGAGAGCAATGAGGCAGCCTATTCAAGATAGATCTCGAAGTCAGAGCGGGTAAGCACGGATTGGAACTAAGCTTTAGATTAGACGGTATATTGATTGTATTCGGGGTAGTGAAAGAAATTGTAATAATTTGTATAGTTTAGTTTCTTGTTTCATACCATAACCTGGAATCCATCCTCGGTGAGGAGTCGTTGGTGTATTAAGTTTTAATTGTATTTGTTAAATTGGAATTTGGTTGGGTTGAAATACAGGTGAATAGTCCGATTTATGAATATTTCATGCCAAAATTTATTAAAACTCCCTTGTATCAAAGTCTATTTTATTATTAAAAGTATATTTTTAGTATTGGGAAGTTGGGGCGTTTCATGGATGATATGCTGGTGAAAAGCCTATACATGGCAGATCACATTGAACACCTATGCGAGGCATTTGAAGTGCTGAGGCACCATAAGATGATGTTGAATCCGGCCAAGTGTGCCTTTGGTGTTGGGTCTGGAAAATTTTTGGGTCTTATGGTCTCAAAACGGGGAATTGAGGCCAACCCCGACAAAATCAAGGCTATTTTGGACATGGAACCACCACGTTCTATAAGGGATGTACAGAAGTTAACTGGGAGGATTGCTGCGTTAGGGAGGTTCATCTCCAAATCCGGGGACAAGTGCTTGCCGTTCTTTAAAACTTTGAAGAAGGTAAAAAACTTTGAATGGACTGAAGAAAGCCAAGATGCCTTTGAGCAGGTGAAGAAGTATATGTCTGAGGCCCCGCTGTTGGCCAAGCCAAGTACGGGAGAAATCCTTTATCTTTACTTGGCTATTTCAGGTCAAGCTGTGAGTGCGGTGCTGGTGAAGGAGGAAAACAAGGTTCAGAAACCCGTATACTATGTGAGTAAAGTTTTTCACGGAGCAGAGTTGAACTACTCCACTATTGAGAAGTTTGCTTTAGCATTGGTAACTGCCTCTAGGAAGCTAAGGCCCTATTTTCAGGCACATGAGATTGAGGTCCTTACAGGACAGCCGTTGAGAAATATTTTGCACAGCCCTAAAGCCAGTGGTAGGCTCATCAAGTGGGCAATTGAGTTGGGAGAATTCGATATTAAGTACAAGCCAAGGACGGCCATCAAAGCTCAGGCACTCGCTGACTTCGTGGTTGAATGTACCATTGACAACCAAGAAGTCGGGGAGCAGGAGATACCTCAGGAAGGCAATAAGGAAGACAAGGAACCCATAATAGAGGAGAAGGAATTCTGGATGCTCTATTTTGATGGGGCATCAAAAACGAAAACAAGTGGCGCAGGTCTTGTCTTACAAAGTCCCGATGGATTCGTGATTGAATACGCCCTGAAGTTAGACTTTCCAACAACCAATAATGAGGCAGAATATGAAGCTCTGATAGCTGGACTTGGCTTAGCAGGAGCCCTAAGGGTTAAAAATCTTAAAGTTTGTGGAGATTCAAGGTTGGTTGTGGCTCAAGTCAATGGAGAGTTTGAGGCGAGGGATGAAACCATGGCTAAATACTTAAGGCTTGTGAAGGCAATAATAACTCAATTTGATGAGTGCTACATTGAGCACATTCCGAGGGAGGAGAACACTAAGGCTGATGCCTTATCCAAGTTTGCCTCCTCTGAGATAGAGAATTACTCTGGAAGTGTCTACTTCCAAGTTCTGAGAACCCCTACCATCGACTCAAAGTTAATCGCACCTATTGGAGTGAGGGAATGTTGGATAGATCCCATAAAAGCCCACCTCGAGACTGGTTGGCTCCCGACTAATGCCATGGAGGCACGCAAATTATCTGTGAGAGCGCTGAGGTATGCTCTGATTGAGGGGATACTCTACAAAAAATCTTTTGTAATTCCGTATCTAAAGTGTTTAAGGCCCGAAGAGGCCAAATCAGCTATTGAGGAGGTCCATGAGGGAATTTGCGGACAACACCTGGGGGCCAGGGCCCTAGCTCACAAGATAGTCAGGCTTGGATTCTATTGGCCTGAGATGATGGCTGATGCCAAAGAGTATGTGAAAAAGTGTGATCGGTGCCAGAAACATGCACCAGTAGTTAGACAACCACCAGAGATGTTGACATCCATTAGCTCCCCCATCCCATTTGCTATGTGGGGGATGGACATTCTTGGGCCCTTTCCTATGGCCACTACTCAAAGGAAGTTTCTAGTTGTAGCCATTGACTACTTCACGAAGTGGATTGAGGCCAAACCTTTGTCTAAAATCACAACCAAGCAAATCATGCAATTCTTCTGGGAGAATGTCATGTGCAGATTCGGAATACCACGAATCCTCGTTACGGACAATGGTTTACAATTTAAAAACAAAGAGTTCAAAGACTATTGTGAAGAGAATGGGATTGAGCTTCGATTCACCTCAGTTGCCCACCCTCAAGCTAATGGTCAAGCTGAGGTTGCCAACCGAATCATCCTCGATGGACTGAAGAAAAGAGTAGAACGCTCCAGAAGTACTTGGGTGGATGAGTTACTACCCATACTCTGGGCATACCGAACCACATGCAAGGTGACTACTGGAGCAACTCCATTCATATTAGCTTACGGGGTTGAAGCTGTGGTACCCATGGAAATCATGCATGTATCTCCACGGGTGGAGGCCTTTGAACCAGACACCAATGAGGAAGGGATGAGATTAGCCCTCGACCTAATCGACGAAGTAAGGGATGAAGCCCATGCTAGGAATACAGAGCATCAGAAGAAAGCTTCCTTCTACTACAACCTAAGGGTGAAAGAAAGGTTCTTCCGTCAAGGAGACTTAGTGCTCAGAAAGATTGAAGCATTCGGGGTTGGACAAAAAGGAAAACTGGCACCAAATTGGGAAGGCCCATATCGGGTCAAAAGCACACTGGGTCGAGGATCATACAAGTTGGAGACTCTGGAAGGAATCGATGTGCCTCGCACTTGGCATGCATCGAATCTCAAGGTCTATTATGTTTGATTATCCTATAAAGGATGTAGCTTATATCTATTAGGAAAGTAGAAATAAGGTCGACGAAACCATTTTGGAGTTTTTTAAACTCTGAGTAGGAAGTAGAGTATTATGTAAAGGCTAAGCCCATTTCAAGTTTTAATGCAATTTGGTTTTCTCCTCCTTTAGTTGTTGTTTTATGTCTGTTATGTGTCAAAAGCATATTTAGAATTGCTAGCTAAAGTAAGCCAAAACACAAAAGGCAAAGCAACCAAATCGAAGGAAAAACCAGAAAATGCATAAATAAGCAAAGCCCGGAGGCTATAGTTTCAAGGTTGCTAATTTAAAAGCAAAACATCAAAAGACATGCCACGCAAGGCCAACATAAATAAAATCAAGGTGCCTTAGTGTAATAACCCGAATTTTGGGTAGAATTAAAACTTTTCTTATTATGGTTAAAGAGCACTAATGAATGGTGGTTTCAAAGAACAATGATTGTAATGAATGGATATTGCTTTGGACAATAATCCTGATGCATTGGCATATTGTCAGAATAGAGTAATTCGATGGTTGAGGACCTAGATAAGAATAATCTACCGTCCAGGAAGTAGCTAATGGATCCTTGAAGGGAAATGAGTATGTGCATAGTGTTTCCCGTACGTGCATAGTATTTCCCATACGTGCATAGTGTTTCCCGTACGTGCATAGTGTTTCCCATACGTGCATAGTGTTTCCCGTACATGCATAGTGTTTCCCATACGTGCATAGTGTTTCCCGTACGTGCATAGTGTTTCCTGTACGTGAATAGTAATTCGGTGGATGAATAGTGGATTTTGTAAGTTGGAAAACTTTTCACGCCACCCAATGTACGGGACGTGATATGGATGTTTCGAAGTCATATTAGTAATACGCGGAGGAAATAAGTGAATGTAGAGACGATCGGAATTCAGAAATTCCAAATTCTTTTTCGGTATAATATTTGACCGGACAGTGGATTATATATTATTATAATCCAAGAATTGAGATATTAACTTTGAGGATTTGATATTTTGGAATTTTATTATATTTGATTTTAGAAATTAGAACGAAAACCACTGAGACAGTGAATCAAGCGTTCTAGAAACCGCTGAAACTTTACAATGAGATTAAGCAATTAAGCGAACGAATCAGGGATTAAGGATCAAGATTGTGACAAGATTAAATATCATATATGATCATCAAGAGAATTATATCGAGTGGATTAAATTTAATCAAGGTTTAAATCAAAACAATTTAGGAGTTAAGTGATTTAAATCACTAAAATCAAACAAGAAACAAAACAAATATCTACCAAGCTTCTCCAAGACACTTTGCACAAGCCCCAAGGTGAGCCACCAGCCACACACATCCAATAATATCTAGATATTATGATCAAAGGGTGAAGAAAGGAAAAAAGCAAGCAAAAACACATTTCTCCAAAAACTGCCCAGCAGAACCAAGCTTAAGAAAAAAATTCATATCTCCATTTTTATCCATGATAAAATCACCAAATTTTAACCATAGCTTCTCTACTCCATGGGCAAGATTCGTTCCAAATTTCATGGAAATCCAAGTAGTATAGCCTAGTCAAATCCATGCTTAAAGTTGGAGGACCAAAACTGTCCAGGTTCTGATCAGAAGAAAGATGGGGCTCAAAACCCCAGCTCCCATGGTTGGATTCTTGTGTTCTATAGCTCAAAAGAAAGCCCTTGAAGAGTAGAAGGTGTGGTAAAAATTTTAGAACCAAACTCTTAGTTTTTGATTTTATATGATTTTTACAAGATTGACGATGAATAGTGGATCTTAGAAACTAACTTTGTTTTCATGATCTCTTTGGATGATCTAAGGTTTGATTAAGCTAGACAAGGACCATACCAAGCTTATTAAGGTTATATCATACTCCAAGGAAGGTAGATCTCTTGAAACCCTAGCATTTGATTTGAGATTTATGAATGTTTTTGATGGATTTAGCTTGGTATGATTATAGTGATAATTATAAGCATGATTATGTAATTAGTTATATGATTTAAGATGCATGATGATTTTGATGCTAAGATCAGTAGCTTCTGGACTTGTGAGATGATTATTAGGTGTATAAGTTGTATTGATGCCCGGTGTGGCTTGGGTTGTTGATTGCGATTTTTGGAACGTTCGTATTATAGCCGTTATAATGCCGAAATTTCGTTAATCATTGAAAACCGTGCATCACAGTAGGTCTAATGGCTGAAACTGGACAAGTATCTAACATGCCCTTGTAGATCTTGAGTCGTAGATCATTTTGGAAAAAGAATCGAATCAAACAGACTTACGGTTTAGGATTTATGACCGATTTACTAAAAGTAGTTCGAATCCGTAAACGAAAGTTCGTAACTGAAATTGAACCCTCGTAAAATATGTAAAGTCATGACGAATCTTGGTAAATAAATACTAGAGGTAAAAAGAAAGGTGTGAAAGAAAACCGTATGTCAAAAGGATCGTTTTTCGATTTATTAAAAATATTCGAGTCGAGGTTAAACGCGAACGAACCCCTAAAAGACGACTCTATTATAACTTCGGTAAAACACTTAGAAAACGGGCGATAAAACTCGGAGTATAATATTGGTTCGTAACGATCGACTTTAGAACTTGTATGACTTAAGTATGTCCCAAGTGTAAGTACAGTGACATGTCGTATTAACGAACGAATGTCGGGTCGGATCAATGATAAAAGGAATCCACAAAAAGGGGTATAACGAGATAACTCGAGAACGTGTTTTGATTTAAGTATAACTTAACTTTTAAGATGTTAAGTGATTAATCCCGAATGCCTTGGCTATTTATAGATCACCAAGCTGACCCGGGACCCGCTACCACTACCCCTTACCGTACTCGACTACCAGGCAAGTTTCAATTCCCTTCTTTTATATATATATGTTTTCTGTTATACATATGCCATAGCATGCATGCCTACTTTCAAGTTATATCGTTATGCTTGTTCCCTGATTGTTTATTGGCTTATAAATTAGATAACTAACGTATCAATTATAAGCCGGTTATTGTAAGACCCTCATAGAAGGGCGTATACATCTTATTCGTCAAATATAGACCGGGAGTCAATATTTCTTGATATATCGAGATTACCTCGGAGGAAAATATTTAAGTAAATATTTTCCATTATTTGGGCGACGAATATTATTTGAATATTCGTTCGGGATTATTTATTTAACGATCCTTACTTCAAATAATTATTTGAACGTAACCATTCGACGAATAATATTTTTCAATATTCATTCAAAGTCGAATAGATTATCGATTATTATTCCGAATATTCTTCTAAAGATTGGACTACTAAATGAATATTATTTGAATATCCATTTAGAATATTATTTTATTAAATGAATATTACTTTTGAATATTCATTTAAGATATTACTTACTTGATGAATATTATTCTAATATTCATCTGAAGCTTGATTTATTTATCGAATATTATCTCGAATATTCATTTAAAGCTCGGATTACTAAATGAATATTACTTGATATTCATTTTGAATATTATTCATTAAATGAATATTACTTTTTGAATATTCATTTAAATTCCTTATTAATTAATGAATATTATTTTGAATATTCATGTAAATATTTATTTATTCAATAAATATTCTCTTGATATTTCTTCAAGGATTATTTTGAGAAATACTCTGATTAAAGATATTCTTTCATATTCCTAAATATTCTTTAAATATTTTTAATTCAATAAATATTCTCTGAATATTTATTCCCTACTTAGAATAACCTCAATAAGGTTTATCTTCTTCGATTATTACAGAAAATATTTCGGAGTCATATTATTATTAATCTTATATCAAGAAAGGTTCTCAGACATCATTCTTCTTTGCGTCTATCTCCCTAATAATAAGGGAACCTTACTTGGAAAATGATATTTATCTTGTCGACTTCCCGGTCATAAAGTATTCTCTTCACTCACAACTCGGGTGCTATTGACTTATTAAGTCGTTGTTTACCTTCTCATCTTTCGAGGGGTAAGATGGTTGGAACAAGTTGATATTCATTACCAAGCAATAGCTTGGAATTTATTGGTGAATTTTCCTTTCCAACTAGATACGACTACTTTGTGGAGTCTTATCAACAAGTATTATACTTGGGGAAAGGGGGACGAACGTTACATTCAAAATCATGAATTCTATTTGAACTAGGAGTCGTATAAGAGGCCGAGTAGCGCCGGTCCATCCCCTTTGGCCCAACCGTTGGCCGGGGAGAGCTAGTAAGGCGGTATACAAGTAAAGCCGTCAGTTCTTCCTTCTACCGGTAGTAAATCTAATTTGAGCTGTACGATCTCGACTGATCATCAAGATTGGAACAGCGGGCGCGGTGAATACTCCATCATTGGTTCATCATCCAAACTTATTTATTTCCTGCAACATGATTACTGTTGGCAGAGCTGGAAAAGTGTTCATAATTGGAATTGCAATCTTTTCATGCAAGTTCCTCTTTTTAATGACAATGAGAATATCACGCTTACTTTTGATGTAGCAGATATTTCTACAAA
Source organism: Saposhnikovia divaricata (assembly GCA_036435485.1). Lineage (NCBI taxonomy): Eukaryota > Viridiplantae > Streptophyta > Magnoliopsida > Apiales > Apiaceae > Saposhnikovia > Saposhnikovia divaricata. Next base: position 24,965,089 of record JAZHRN010000131.1, read on the forward strand.
CAAATACTTTAAGTTACCTTGTAACTTCATCGTTCATATTATACTGGCATCATTTCCGTAAATGCATGGCATATGGTTTGAAAGATACTTTTGAACTGTTATATATTATCGTTCAGTTATATATTATTGTTGGTGGGCTATTGCTCACCCTTGCTTTATTATTATATCACAACAACAGCTAGACCAGATGACTCGCACAAGGCGCACTCGACGCGGGCGAGGACGATGAGACTACCAGAGCTGAAGAAGAAGCTATTGGTAGGATATATTTATTCTTTCAGTACCAAGTACATGGTCTAGTATGACTTATGTAAATGGATGGCAAAGAGTATGTATTTATATTGAAATTCTTTTGGATTGTAAGAACTCATAATGTGATTAATAAAAATTTGATTGTTACTCTGATTTCATCTCTGGGACTATAACGGGTGTGTTTTACATTGTTGTGTTGGGTCATAGAGATGTAATTTATTTTATGTTAAGGAAAGTTCAAGTGTTGTGGACAGAATTGGAAACCGTAACGACCGGATCCCGGACCTCGGATCTGGGGGTGTTACAGAAAGTCTTCCCAGTACTCCTAACAGGAGAATCTCTGTCAGTGCTGGTATGGGTAGTCGAATCCCCAGCAACTGAACCGCCAGATTTAGCACGGAGAGGGGAGCAAGCAGGGTTCAAAATCCTGTCAGTAGCATCCTCCCCTTCCTCCTCTTCCTCCTCATCCTCCTCCATGGGGGTGATTCTCTGAGACTCCAGCACCTTGGCCAGCTCCAACGGGGCCTCAGGGCAAGGAATATCACCGATCTGGAACAGCCCGGGGTGCCTCTCAGAAACAGCATCTAGTGCCCCCTTCCAGCCACTAAAATAGTTGGCTGGATAGATAAGATCATCATGCTTAGCCATAAGCCTCTGAAAGTCCTCGGAGTCCATATAATCATCTATGATATCCTCCTTGCCCTGGCGAAGCTCAGCAATGCTGCCATAGGCTTTCTCTAGCTCCTCCTCCTTCGCACCCATTAGCAAATACTTACGGTGGCAAGAGCCTGAGCACCCATTAGCTCAACACCCTCCAAATCGCGGGAAATGACAATATCGCGATAATCAGCAGGGGTGATTGAGTGGTAGGACCGATCCTTGGAGTGTTTGGTGCTACCTATAACCGAGTCCTGTTTTCTGATGCCCCAAGCGGGACGGAAAACAGAAGTCTTAGCAGAGGAGGCAGCCCCACTGACCTCTTCTACATCAGCAGCATCATGGGGCCTTAGAAAGGCAGGCTCTCCGGGCTATCCCCTAGGGTCCTTTGTAGCTCTTCTCCTCTTCGTACGGGGAGTTTCCCCAGCCAAATGTTCCTGGAGCTCATTAATGGCCCTCGCAGCTGAAAAATCAAAAGACAAGATTAGTAACAAATGAAACGTAACATGCAAAATGAATGAAAAACTAGGTAAAAGAATGGGGGGGTTTACCCTTATAAGTAACAGAAGAAAGACCCACAGACTTGAGGGAAAATTCCTCAAGGAGAGTGAAGAAGTGAGTTTCCCCTTTGTCGGTAGTAAGGGTGATGAAAGCAGCTCTTTCGGCATCAGTTAGCTCGATGTCATCTGAATTCCCATCAGTTACCTTCCCAAAGGAGCTACGAAAGAGGGTGCCCAAATCACCCCCTCCCACACAAGGTACATGAACTCCTCTTTCCATTTAGGGTTACTATCGGGAATTGAAGAGGGATCGTAGATATTTGGGATCGTAGCGCGAAGGCTGATATATACCCAGCCAGGATAAGTGATTGCACTATTCTTAAATTGAAAAATCTTCCTAAAAAGAGAAACAGATAGTGGAAAGTTGTTTTTTAAACAAAGGACCATGAAGCAAAGAATGGCCCTCCAAGCGTTTGGAACTAGCTGACAAGGGTTTATTTGAACATCCGCCAATAAAGTGGGGATGAAATCATGAAAAGGAAAACGAAGCCCAGCCATGATAGCATCCTTGTATATGCATAAGGCATGGGGCTTCCAATGACAAGAACGATCCCCTGGTTCAGCTGGGACTAATTTAAAGGGGGAACGAACGTTGAAGAGTTTGTTGAATTTTTTAATTTTCTCAGCATCAAAAAATCTCGAATGATGATTATAAGAATCTAATGCAGAAACAGAGGGATATTCATCCCCCCTTTGATTAATCATGTCAATCAACGAGGTGTATTTTGAACGAATAGGAGGGAAAGAGGTACCTCGCGAAGAAGAGCTAATCTTGCTAAGTCTCCTGGCTTCTCTGTCATCCGCCATTGAAGAATGAGGCTTTGAAGAATGATCTTCAAGAGAGACCCAGAAAACCACTTGATGGAACAACTTTGGCCGGAAATTTGTTACCGGAAATCGCTTGAGACTAAGAGCTCTAGAGAGAAATTTTATTGAACAATTTGAGTGAAGTGAGAAATGAGTTCACTTCTCACCCCTTTTTATACAAAAAACAGCCAGTCATTTAACCGGTTAAGTTGCTATGGCAACCGGCTATAACCAGTTAAGGCCCATTGGCCCAATCCTAGGCCCATGATCTAGAACATTCTAGAAGGATCGATAAAAACCTGCAAAATATCTCTAACGAACTCAATCTAGTTCGTAGATTGAGATCGTAGACTTCACGAGCTGTTAATATATTGATCTATCCACGACCTCAATCTAGTTCGTGATTTGAGATCATAAAACCCACGAGGAGGCCCATTAGTGTTCCTAACACGAACTCAATTCAGTTCGTATGCAGAGATCGTAAAAATAACGAGCAATAAAAGCAAAGGTCCCTATACGACCTCAATCTACCTCGTGATTTGAGGTCAAAATGATTACGACCTGAGCTACACCAAAACCTTACATGAACTCGAATCAATTCGTAGGACGAGATCGTAAGATTCACGACCTGCTCTATTATGAGCCTATAGGCGATCTCAACCCATCTCGTGAATCGAGGTCGAGAGTCCCACGATCTCCCACCTTATGCGTTCCTATACGACCTGGATCCACCTCATGGATCGAGGTCGCCAGTTTCACGAACAGGTTGTTTAAGAGGCCATACACGACCTCAAACCAGTTCGTGGAATGAGGTCGTGAGTCTCGCGAGGAGGTCCGTTTGGTTCCCTTGTACGACCTCAAACCAGATCGACAGCTGAGGTCGTATATCTCACGACCTGCTTGTTTTGGTCCCTTCCCACGACCTCAGTTCAGGTCAAAAAAAAACAAGAGAGAAAAAATAATAATATTTTTTCTGAGAAAAGTTGGAGATTAAAATTCCAGAAATATGGAAGAATAATTTTATGCTCGAAGTGCAATTTAATATTTTCAAATTAGTGGTAATTAGTGCCGTTTAGTGCCGTTTAGCGCCGTTTAACGCCGTTTAGCGTCGTTTAACATCGTTTAAACGTCGTTTAAGGCTGTTTAGTAACGTTTAGTGCCGTTTAGTGCCGTTTAGCGCCGTTTAACGCCGTTTAGCGTCGTTTAACATCGTTTAAACGTCGTTTAAGGCTGTTTAGTAGCGTTTAGTGCCGTCTAGCACCGTTCAATATTGTTGGCATAATCTGTTAGGTCCAAATGTGTTGTAGAGGGGGGGTGAATACAACTTTTCGAATATGAGGAGCAATAAATACGATGCAATAAATGAACACACAGATTCAAGGAATATATGTCTTATATATAACTTGAAAGGGTTGCTACAACATTCATTACAAAGTATAACAGAAGTTGAGAGAGAAGTGAATGATACTAAGCTCTGTGAATGCACTCTCTCTTTTTCTCTTGTGTTTTTCTCAAGAATTGCTCACTAACTAAAAACATTACACAAGTACTTCTATTTATACTACATGTAATCTATGTCCTGTAGTCTTCAAAGACTAAGATGTACGTGGCCCAATGCTGTCCACATAAATCTTGCCTTATCTTGAAAGCTTGGAAATCTGCCAATCAGAAGATGCCATGTGTCATGTTGAAGCTGCACTCTAAGTAGAACTTCTACTTGAGAATTTCTACTTAGCCATCTCGAAGTTCTAAGTAGAACTTCTACTTAGAAACTTCTACTTGGCTATCTAGAATATTTAGTACTTAGAAAATATTCTGGTCTTCAACTTGAAACTTCAATGCACATCTCGAACTTGTGATATCTTCATGTCTTCTTTATTCTTCACTAAGCTCTTGAATATGGATCTTTATTACTGACATAAACTTGCTATCAATGTCCTGACACTTGATGCAACGGTCTGGTTCATAAGTGACTAGTCTTGATAGGGTTTTTGCTTCTTGAATAAATTACCATATCCAATTAGAAATGTGGCTTTCCAATATTTGCTTTCCTTCTTGTTCACTTGAAATCAATTGGTCTTATTGATACTGATAGTTATGATCTTGATCTTTGGCTTTCCAAATCACTGAGGCATGAACAACTTTGACTTGAACTTCTCTCAATGATTTCTTCTTGGATTGATCATAGTTAACATGTTGAATTGTATCAATTACCTTGTCTTCATTTAGTGTTGATTTCTTGTGACTTCTTGTTCTTGATTGTCTTCTGGTTAAGTATCTTTTCCTTTAGTTGAGTTACATTAGTTATAGTGTTACAAGTTTACACACTCTGCCTTTCAATCTCCCCCAATTTGATTGTCTAACAATGACATTCAAATTAATGAAGGATAACTCAACTAAACAATGAGACGAGAAAAGATAATTAACATTACAGTCTTGAATAATATACAATTGAAAAGTACTTGAAAACAATACAAAGAACTTAAACTAGAAACAGAATTCGAACTTCGAATTAAAGATCATTTGAGTGATTCCTATCACCTGGATTATTTCATACCTTTTAGTCAAACTTATATCACCTTATTGGATTCACTCTAAGGTGAATTTTCCTCAAGTGAGTTAAAGCAACCGAAAGACATGAAGTTTTTCCAACTTCAAGTTCACACCACTCTGACCTTTAACCCTAATTCCGTTTCCTCTTTCTAGCTTCAGCAGCTTGGTCTCTCTCTTCTTTCTACCTTTTGAGCTTCTCCTTCTGCTGCTTTTCTTTCTTGTATACTGGATCTTTAAGCTGCTTCCACCTAGCATTCAACAGACTTACAGCTTCCATTTCTAGAGGGTTCTTGGGCTCTGGATAAGGATGTTTGAAAAGCCTTCTGAGTTTGTCCACCTCCTGAGTAGTTCTGATCTTTGGAATATCCTCGAAGTTCTTCATGATGAGCTGAGGTTTCCAGTGAGATTTATCAGATTTGAACTGACAATAGATCATCTTGGGGTAGCCCTTGACACGGTCAGTATTGTGGACACTGGCCGCATCTCGCTCCATTCTCTTCTTTTCCACCACTACTTCAGACAGGTAACTCATGAGTCTCTGCTTTTCTTCAACAAACTTATCTTCCACTTCGCCCCATTTGAATACATATAATACTCTCTCCAGAAATGCAGCATCTTGAGTCCGTAGCAGCCATTGTCTACTCGTATGCAAGATTGTTTGATTTTGGTCTGCATCTATGAATACTAAGGCATCAGCTGTATCTTCAACATAAGCATGTATCCAGTATACGCTTTCACTTCCTGGAACACCAATAGCCTCCCTTATTTCTCCTTGTTCTAGTGCTCCAGAAGGAAGAGTCAGAGCTTCATCAACATTCTTCATGGCTTGAAGAATATTCCATTTCTTCTCTATCAGCTCCGGCTCAATCTTCACGTCATCAAGAGGGTTTGGAGCAATGACATCACACTTCCACACCTCATTGCTCTTCTTGAATATAGATCTTTCAATGATCTTCACGGATTTATCTTTAAGCTCAGAAGCGAATCCCTTACTCATCATTTGTCTACAGACAGCTTTGAGAGATTCTACTGAAAGCTCCATTAGATCATTTTCCTCCATGCTAACCTTCTTCATCTTTCCATCAACTACCATCCGGATAAAATTTGGATATGCTGAGAATTCTGGACCCTTGTCCTCTGCTAGCTGCATTAACTGATCCCTGTACAGAATGCTTAGCTCCTCAGATTGAGAGTACTGAATTTTAGTCGCTAGCAAGAACAACTCTGACGCAGATCTTCTCATTATGAATTGGTCATCCACATATAGGAACGATGTTGGGACTCCTTCTACCAAAGACAAGATAACCTGCCACTCCTTCAGATTTGCATTGTATCCAACCCTGACTTTAGAAATTAATCTCTTCAAAGCATTTATATAGTCCCCAGTCATTGGATTCTGCAAATTCAAGTTGTAGAACAGATCATCTGCATCCTTATTATGAACTCCTTTTGCATAGGGTCCCATCATTATCTTCCTTGCTTCATCCCATTTCTGCCCTATCCTTCGTTTGTCCAGATCAACTTGAGGATTAGCTAGCCTTGCAAGCTCATACTCATACTGCTTCCCTTGTAGCTCCACCTTCTGTTCTAGGAACGCAGCATGTTCTTGCATCATCTTCATTTTATGGAACTGAGCTTGTTCCAAGGCTAACTGTTGAGCTTTAAGGGTTTCCTCATCAATAGGAAATTCTTCAGGCAGTCCGGAAGACATCCCAGCACCTCCACCTTGTTCCTTCAAAGATCTTTTTATAGCGTGTGCCAACGGTACGTCTTCCATGTCAGAATCTGAGTCAAGTACCTCCTGTACTGTTTCCTGATGACTCAGATCAACAAATGGTTCATCAACCATTACTGCCTTACCCTTTCTCATCCTCAGAGCCTCTTCATCAACAGACGGCTCAACTTCTGGTTCCTTGACAAGATCAGCGGGTTCTTCAATTTCTTCGATGTGAACTGCCTGCTGTCTCGTCTCCTTTCCACTCTCCCCCTTAGGTGAGTTATCCTGAGCTCCACCATGGTCTTCAGATCCACCAGCTGCATAGGAACCTCCAAAACCAGAACCAGAGGCTCCCGCTCCACTAGCACCACCTGCACCACCTGCACCAGCATCAGGGGGAGGTTGTTGCGACTCGAAGCACTCCGGGGGCACAAAACTCCTGACTGCGAACATCATTCTACTGATCTCCACAGTCATTGTATGCATTGTAGACTCCAATGCCCCCATCCTCTCATTGAGAGTGCTTCCCAAGACACCACCAGCATGGCCCAAGTCATTGACCTTATTTGTCAAATCATCAAAAGCTGTAGCTTGACTTGCCATTCTTGCTGCGTAGTCGTCTAGAGCCCTTTGGTTGTTTCCAATATTGATCCCGAACTGCCCCATTGTCTGCCCGAACTGCCTCATCCGATTTTCCATTGAAGTCATACGAGTATCAAAATTTTCAATATTAAGGGACGGTGTTTGGTTTAGGTGACCTCGCTCTAATACTCGTTCTGTTGGTATTTGGCGCTCGGTTTCGGGCCTTAAAAATGAAGGTCCCTCTCTCCCTAACCTCTCACACATACTCCCTGTCTCACGCTCGTGTATGTCTTCAATGATTGATCCAAATAGTGAAGCAATACCTGCAGAAAATTGATAAGAAATGTTGTTGACAGTTATGGGATCAAATTCTGTTTGTTCCTGAGTTGGAATCTCAGGCTGAGAGGCTGCAAAGTGTCCTTGTACGACATCAGAACCGATCCTCTTTGCAGCATCAGTACGTACCGGTGAAGGTACGGCTGAAGTTCTTAAGACTTCATGTCCTCTTGAAGCAACAGTATCTTCAAGAGGCACATCATCCTCACCAAAATCAAAATCCCTATGTGCAGAATGTTCAAGGGGTGAACCACTCGCGTGAGGTGGAGTGGTTGCGTGTGACACGCTAGGGTTTGACTGTGGTTGTGAAGTAGCAGCGTGGAAAAGTTTGGCTTTCTTTCGAATAAGTTGCTGCTCTTCGGGTTCATTCTCCTCATCATCTTGTATATATATACGTGCTGGTTTTCTGACTTCCGTTAACAGGGGTGATAGAGAATAGGAATGTGTATCAGACTCAGAGTCATAAATATGGCTCTTACCCTGGGATAGATCCTGCGGGTTAGCAGTCTCTTGGGTCGCGGAATCAGAAACGTAGGAGGAGGAATGAATAGTATGCAGAGAGAGATTACCTGATTGATTACCTTGTGCATCATCGCTTTCCTCATCAGGAATCTCATCAAATGCCTCAGCATGAACAGATGGATTTTGAGCATGTGATGAGATTTGTGATGATGCCTCCAAATTGGTAACTCCTGCATCATATCTAAGCCACATTTGAATATTTTCAGGAGTAGACATTGGTTTACCTTGATGTTTATCCTGATTAGAAATGGTTGCAAGTGACTTAGTGCCCATCCCTAGCGATTCAGATGTGGGGCTTCTGGCAAATCCCTGTCTAATAGCAAGAGCATCCTTCGGTATTAAGTCATTGATTAGCATTTGAAGAAACCGAGGAAACCAGCAGATGACATCAGTGGTAGAGAGGTCTCTGCTTGCAAGGGATCCCATTGAGGCCACTATCTCAGAGAGAACTATGCGTCCATAGTTTATATCCAGTTCTCTTGCTAGGGCAACTGCAAAGGTTTGCATTGGAATTGGAATTTGATGAAAGTCTTTTTCGCGTGCCCGAAAACATCTTGTGATGGCCTCGAAAAGTAATTCCATTCCGCATGGAAGAATTGCTTTTGGATATTTCCCGTGATTGGGCCTTTTGGAGGATAACATCCAATTTCTTCAAAGAATCTGAGGCGTTCTGCAGCAGTAGGTTCTGGATCATAGGCATCTTTAATTGGGAATCCCAGAACTGTGTTGACAATTTGTTCGGTCACCTCATATTCCTGACCCGCTAAGGTAAACCTGAAACCGTAGGGGGTTGATTTACTCCCAAAAGTAACCGCACTAGTCCATAATTGCTGTAAAGCATCATGTACTAGTGTAGGTTTAGCAGTAAAAGCATGGCTAGCTTTGGAATACAAATTGAGAAATCGTATCCAAAACTTAAACCGCGGGAGTTGATCACCAATTTCCGTAGAAATATTATAAAAATTGTTTTTAGCAAGGGAAAATTGGTGAGCCATTTTGATTAAATGTTTTTCTTTAAAAAGATGTGAATTTTTATTTTAATTTTGAAAAACAAATAATTTACGAATTAAATGATGTATCCCTTTTAATTTATCAAAAAGAACGAAAGTCCCTTAAAGAAAATTAAACTACGGGATGAAGAATCAAAAACCAATGACCAAATCTGAATATTCAAAGAAGATGAATATTCGTGTGTACCAGTGAAATCGTGTGTGTTTATGAATGGTGAATGTGGAATTGTGTTTTATGAACAGTACACAAACAGTTATATGTTCGTGTGTATGTATATGCGCGTGTATATTGATGAACACAAAACACACCAACACAAAGATTTAGGATAACACAGTCAAGATTAGTCCAAAAATTGGCAGTAATTCGTGATTAGTACGAGTTTAATCACAAAAACAAGGATCAAAGGTATGTAATTAGTGAAATCGCACTGTTCTTGTGAAACGGCTGCTGTGAAAATTAGAATTAGGTAAAGTGAATTGGGCATCGAGTTAGAGATGTATATATAGGTGAATGAGAAATGACAAAAATGTCCCTGTTAAAAAATGTGAAAAGTACTAAGTTCATACAGGGGACATCTAAGTCGAACTCTATCTCGAACTTTTCTATCTCGAACATCTCTATCTCGAACATCAAGTCGAACTTCGAGATAAAGTTCGAGATAGAGGTTAACTCGAACAATTATGCACAAAGAAGCACTTTAACCAATTTAACAGCAGAAACTATAGGGAAATCCTATCTTGAACATTATTGAATTGTAGTAAACTTGGAAAAAGAAAATTCAAGATACTTTTCGAGTTAGAGTCTATCTCGAACATCAAGTCGAAATTCGAGTTGAGTTTCGAGATAGACTAAGAACTCTATCTCGAACATCAAGTCGAAATTCGAGTTGAGTTTCGAGATAGACTAACTCGAAGTTAATCTCAAATTCTTTCCAAAATACCCCCTTGAATCAACAAGTACAGGGTAATTCAAGATATGTTTCGAGTTATGAGTGTAACTCGAAAAATTCCCTTTAGCTTAACTGAGAACTCTATCTCGAACACCAAGTCGAAATTCGAGTTGAGTTTCGAGATAGACTAAGAACTCTATCTCGAACATCAAGTCGAACTTCGAGTTAAGTTTCGAGATAGACTAACTCGAAGTTAATTCTCAGTTCTTTTCAAAAATATTCCCTTAATGGAAACCTCATCTCAACCTTTGAGATAAGATTCGAGATAGAATTTATCTCGAATATTTTGAAGATAGAACTAGGCACACTGGTAACTCGAACTCGAACTCTAAGTCGAATTTCGAGATGAATTTCGAGATAGCCAACTCGAAATTCTTCCCAGACTTAGAATTTTTCAAAAACTTCACTCTGACAGCTTAAGTCGAAATTCAAGTCGAATTTCTAGATGAGTTTCGAGATAGAACCTAACTCGAAATTTTGAAGTTTTTCAATTCTAAGGCCTCTAATTACATGAAACTCATAGGTAAATTCATCTAAAAATCATGCAATATTTAGAATATTATGAATTTAACTCCCCCTATGATCATGCAATCTAACAAGCATAAATTCACAGATTTGTGCTATAAAAGACACTTAAAACACAAAGAATTCATGCAAAAACACACTATATGCAACCTATAACAATCATTAATTAGGCATATTAAATTCTAAGCACATAATGATTGAGTAGCTTGCACATACAAACATAAACATGGATTTTACAGATAGAAGGCTTTACTAACTTGTGTTAAGCATTCCCAATTCACCAACCAACCTATTGAATGTTACTTCATCAAGAGGTTTGGTGAATATATCTGCAATTTGTTGCATTGTGGGCACAAAATGTAGCTCCACAGTCCCCTCCTCGACATGTTCTCTTATGAAATGATACCTGATGTCAATATGCTTGGTTCTTGAGTGATCTACAGGATTGTTGGTTATGGCAATGGCACTTGTGTTGTCACACATGATTGGAATTTTCTTGTGCTCCATGCCATAATCCTTCAATTGGTTCCTCATCCACAGTATTTGAGCTACACAGCTTCCAGCAGCAATGTACTCAGCTTCAGCAGTAGAAGTAGATACTGTATGTTGCTTTTTACTTTGCCATGACACCAATCTTCTGCCAAGAAATTGGCAAGCACCAGATGTGCTTTTCCTATCAATCCTGCAACCTGCATAGTCTGAATCCGAATAGCCAATAAGATTAAAACCTGTATCTCTTGGGTACCAAATCCCTAGATTTGGTGTGCCCTTGAGATACCTAAAAATTCTTTTGACGGCTACGAGATGTGATTCTCTAGGATCCGCTTGGAACCTTGCACATAAACAAGTTGCGAACATTATATCTGGTCTACTTGCAGTTAAATAGAGGAGTGAGCCAATCATACCTCGATAGCTTGTGATGTCAACTGATTTACCTGATTTGTCTTCATCAAGCTTCGTGGTTGTTGCCATGGGAGTCTTAGCTGCTGATGCATCTTCTAGATTATACTTCTTGAGTAAATCTCTGACGTACTTGGATTGACAGATAAAGATACCATCTTTTCTCTGACTGATCTGTAATCCAAGGAAGAAGGACAGCTCTCCCATCATGCTCATCTCATATTTTTCCTGCATTAGCTTGGCAAATCTCTCGCACAAGCGCTCATTTGATGACCCAAAAATAATATCGTCCACATATACTTGAACAAGTATTAAGTCATTTCTCACAACTTTATAGAACAATGTTTTATCAATTACTCCCCTAACAAAACCATTTTCAATTAAGAATAAGGATAGGGTTTCATACCATCGCCTTGGGGATTGCCTGAGGCCATAGACAGATTTGAAGAGTAGATACACAAAATCTGCATGTTCTGGATCAACGAAGCCAGGCGGCTGTTCCAGATACACTTCTTCTTCTAACTCTCCGTTCAGGAAGGCACTTTTCACATCCATCTGGAAAACTTTGAAGTTCTTATGTGCTGCAAATGCCAAGAACATCCTGACTGCCTCAAGTCTTGCAACTGGTGCATAGGTTTCATCATAATCAATTCCTTCTCGCTGAGAATAACCTTTTGCAACCAAACGAGCCTTGTTTCGTGTTACAAGTCCGTTTTCATCCAGTTTATTTCTGAATACCCACCTAGCTCCAATTACGGATTTGTTCTTTGGTCGGGGTACCAGTTTCCAAACTTTCTGCCTTTCAAACTGATTGAGTTCCTCTTGCATTGCAATCACCCAATCAGCATCGCCAAGAGCTTCTTCTATTTCTTTAGGTTCAAGCTTGGATAAGAACCCAGAATATAAGGAGATATTAGCCATGTCAGCTCTTGCAGTTCTTCTAGTAGTCACACCAGCATCTGGATCACCAATAACTAACTCAAACGGATGGTCTCTATTCCATACCCGTTCACCTGGAAATTGTCTTGATGATTCAGCTTGACTTTCTGAGTTGGGGTGCTGACTACTTTGATTATTTTCACTAACTCCCCCTGAGTTAGTGCCAGCTCCTACAGAACTAGAGTCAACTCGACTCGAGCCTTGAACAGTAGTCCTTGAGCTGCTATTTACTCCCCCTGAGTTGTTGCCGGTTGGTACTGAAGAAGTCTCTCCTGATCTTGTAGAATTAGCTTGTTCACTAGACTCAGCTTCTTCATGTACGCTTGGAACATTTAATGGAACAACCAACTCAGGTTCATCTTCAAGATCTTCTAAGTCCAGATTCTGAAATTTTAGGGACTCAGGTTCACTAGAATCTCTTGAAATTGATGAGAGTTTGGTATCGTCGAATCTGACGTTGTAACTTTCAGTCACTTTTCGATCATTCACCAAGAACACTCTATAAGCTGCCACCACGTCTGTAGAGTAACCAACAAAGATTCCTTCACGAGCTTTTGCTGCAAACTTGCCTAGATTTTCATCATCTATAAGCACATAGCATTTTGCTCCGAAGACATGAAAGTATTTGATCGTTGGTCTTCTGTCGTTCATTAGCTCACATGGTGTCTTTTCTTTATCTTTTATGATTAAGGTTCTATTTTGAGTGTAACAAGCGGTACTCACTGCTTCGGCCCAGAAATACAAAGGAAGTTTTGAATCATACAACAAAGTTCTTGCTGCTTCAACCAAAGTTCTATTCTTCCTTTCAACTACTCCATTTTGCTGTGGAGTTCTCGGGGCTGAATACTGACGACGTATTCCCTTAGATACACAGAAGTCATTTAGCACTGCGTTTTTGAATTCAGTGACATTGTCTGATCTAATCGTCTTCACAGTAAGTGTTGAAACATTCTCAATTTGAGTGATGTGATCAATGATTAAGAAAGGTACTTCGTCTTTCGTCATTGCGAACAATACCCATGTATACTTGGAGAAGTCATCCACGATTACCAAAGCATATCTTTTCCTAGACAAAGATAGGACATTCACTGGGCCAAACAAATCCATATGAAGAAGTTGCAGAGGCTCAGTAATACTAGAAATTTATTTGCTTTTATGCGATGCTCGCTTCGACTTTCCCATTTCACAAGCTTCACAGAGTCCTTTCGGAGCGAACTCCATTTGAGGTAGATCTCTCACCAATTCTCGCCTCGCGAGAGCATTCATCGTTTTGAAGTTTAAGTGAGATAGCTTTTTGTGCCATAACCAGCTTTCATCATCCGAGGCTTTGCTGTAGAAACAGGTGACCTCATCCTGATTTGCTGAATCCATATCTGCAACAAAAAGATCTGCCTTTCGAACTCCTCTCAAAGCTAGTGAGCCTTCCTTGATGTGAGTGATTGAGACACCTTTCTTGTTGAAGACAATTTCGTAACCTTTGTCACAGAATTGACTTATACTCAACAGATTGTGCTTTAGTCCCTCAACATAGGAAATATCTTCAATGATGACATTGCCAGTTTTCAGTTTGCCATATCCCTTAGTCACACCTATGCTGTCATCTCCAAAGGTAACATAAGGGCCAGCCTTCATAACCAACTCTGTAAGCAGGGACTTGTTTCCAGTCATATGCCTCGATGCTCCACTGTCTAGCACCCATATGACTTTATTTCTATTCTGCTTAATGCCCTGCAATGACAGATTGGTTAGACATTCTTCGGAACCCAACTTTGATTGGGCCCGGCTTTTCGATAAGATCGAGAATCAACAGATTTAACAACAGGAGATGCACTTTTCTTCACATTACTAGAGCTTTCGACTATCTCCTTTCCTTTCTCAGACTTGACAGATTTGTCAGTCTTAGGAGAAGGTTTGTCACTCCTAACTTTAGGAGGACTGACAGTCTTGGCTCTACCATACTTTTTCTTGATATTTGAACTAGCAACAGTATTTGAGCATGACTGGCTAGACGCATTCATTAAATGCACAAAAGTTTGCATGATATTAAAAGTGCATGGCATACAGTTAGGTTGACCACACTGTGCATGATTCTGATGCAGATTATTCATTGTATGTGTGGTAGGCATGGCATGTGCAGCAGGAACATTCATGTTAGCTTTGCATGCATAAGAAAGATGTTCAGTAGATTTACAATGATAACATGCTTTCTTTATTCGTTCAGCCTTAACCTCTTTTATGCCTTTCTCTCTCTTTCCTTGTTGTTTAACAGCCTTAGCTCCTAATCCTAGTCTAGATTCATCTCTAGGGAAATTGATTTTAACTTGTTTGATAGGAGTTACAGGTTGTTCTTTCTGGCGATCTTCCATCTCAATCTCATATCTTGCTATCAATTCAGTCTCTTCTTCTTCTATTCTAGGAACAAGATGTTTGTAGATAGGTTTGACAGCCGATTTAAGAATACTAGGTGTTTCCTTTTTAAGGTCACTGGAACTAGGGTCAATAGGTCTCTTTCCTTCTTTCTTAGGAAGGTCAGAATAGTCAAGTCCTATACCTACTCCAGTTATTTTCTTAAATGTGTCATTATCTACATACACTTTACTAGCAGCTAGTTTGTAAGCTTCGCATTTTGTTTCTAACTCAGCTAGATTGTTCCTAAGACATGCTTCTACTTCTTCCTTAAGGACGAGCTTGTGTTCCAGAGATTTAATAAAGTCTCTTAGAGAAGTATCTACAGTGCAAGCAGCCTCTAGCTCTTCCACTTTTGCCTCAAGCATTCTGCATTTGGCAACAAGTGTTTTCTGTTCCTTTTGAGAAGAGTCTAGGCTTTTGCACAACATATAGATCTCTTCACTAAGAGCCCCGTTCTGTTCTTTATAATCATCAATAGACATTTCTACTTTAAGAGTCAGAACTGGTACCTCTGGTTCCTCTGATGTCTCAGCCATGAGGGCAAAGTTTGCTACATGAGTAACATCTTCCTCATCTGAATCATCCCAAGCTCTTCCTTCTGTCACCAATAAAGCTCGTTTTCCATGTCTTTCCTTCAACAGTGCTTCATAGTTGCTTTTGAGAGCTTCAAATGTTTCTTTTGGATAAGTCTGTTTAGGCTTTTTGCAGTCCGAGGCAAAGTGTCCAGCTTCACCACAATTATAGCATTTGAACTTCATTTTGAAATCCAAAGGAGATTTGTAGCTGGTATTCTTGCCTTTTCCTTTGTAGCCTGACGAACTACCACCACCCTTAGCAGCCCGATAATAAGATGAAGATTTTCTCTGTGGTCGGTTGCTCTTTCTAAATCTCATGTTGCTGAACTTCCTTGCCATGTATGCCACGACACTATCGTCCATGTTGTCCAGCTCTTCTTGAGTGTAGTAGTCATCATCACTATCAGATGCGCACTCGTCATCATTATCAACTTGATGTGGTGCAAGTGATGATTTAGGCTTTGCTGCAACCATTGCCTTCTTAGACTCTTCCTCATCAGCAACTAATCCTGATGCACTTTCTTTTCCCTTTGAATCATTGTCCCATGCTTGATCTTGAAGAGTTTCCAGCTCATAGGTCTTTAATATTCCATAATATTCTTCCAGAGAAGTTGTATGCAAATCTCTGGTTTCTCTTATTGCGTAGACCCTATGTTCAATGCTTTTTGGCTGGTTCCTCAGATATCTCGTATTAGTCTCAACCATGGGGAGAGTTACACCTCTCAGATTCAAATCCAATACCAACTGACTGAATCGTAGGTAGACATCTGTTATGCCTTCTCCTTTCCTTATTCTAAAGGTGTCATACTCCATCTTGAGTATGAGTGTTTTGTTGCTTCTGACCTCTGCAGATCCTTCCATGACAACTTCTATCTTGTCCCAAATCTTCTTCGCTGTAGTCAGACCTTTGACTATGTTGAACATTTCATGATCAAGAGATTCCATCAAGGTTTGTCGTATGGCAGTATCATAAGCTATTTGTTCCTTGTCAGCATCCGAAAACTCCGAGACCTTTTTAGGCTCAGACCGAGGTGGTATAACCACTCCTCCTTCCGTATATGAAGGAATAACTACCATTGGGACAAATTTACCCTTGTCAAGGACTTCCAGATATTCAGGGTTAACAGTCTCTAGATATAGTCTCATTCTGAAAACCCATTCTTCATAGTGATCTTTGTTGAACATTGGGATCTTGAATGCATTTTTAGGAGCCATCTCAATTCTGGTCACTAAAAGTTTCTAAGTACCCAAGACTAGGCTATGTAGAATATTTATGTAGAACTTTTGCCTAAGTCGAAATTTCTCTAAGTAGAAATTTTGCTCAAGTCGAAATCACCAAGTAGAAATTGTCCAAGTCGAAATTCTATGTAGAAATTCTCAAGTAGAAATTCTATGTAGAAATTCTTGCCTTAGAATAATTTTTCTGCAGATTACTTTAATATTGAATAAACAATATTATCTCTTTAACACCTTTTGACTTTGAATGCTTTACTCACCTAACCCACCTAACCCACATGCTAGGTACTGAGTATGTCTGTATACTTTCGGCCGAATAAAGCAAATTAAAAAGTCCAAAACCACCTTTTTTATTCTTTTACTTTTGAAAAGGAGATCAAAAAGTTGTTGGGTTGTCTTCTTTGATAAGAACAGATGATGAACACTCAAGAACACCAAATATGAACGAACCCAGATAAATTCACAAAAATTAGTTAAAATACACCCAAGCTAAATAATCACACCTGGAGTATTTAAATAATTTTTCAGATGAGTTTTCACTACCAACGAATTAAAACATACTTTTCGAGAAAATGAAAAGTAGATCTGAAAAATGAAAACTCACGATTCTTCTACTCAACACAAGGATCTATGTTTTGTATGTTAAACATAAAGCTCTGATACCAATTGTTAGGTCCAAATGTGTTGTAGAGGGGGGGTGAATACAACTTTTCGAATATGAGGAGCAATAAATACGATGCAATAAATGAACACACAGATTCAAGGAATATATGTCTTATATATAACTTGAAAGGGTTGCTACAACATTCATTACAAAGTATAACAGAAGTTGAGAGAGAAGTGAATGATACTAAGCTCTGTGAATGCACTCTCTCTTTTTCTCTTGTGTTTTTCTCAAGAATTGCTCACTAACTAAAAACATTACACAAGTACTTCTATTTATACTACATGTAATCTATGTCCTGTAGTCTTCAAAGACTAAGATGTACGTGGCCCAATGCTGTCCACATAAATCTTGCCTTATCTTGAAAGCTTGGAAATCTGCCAATCAGAAGATGCCATGTGTCATGTTGAAGCTGCACTCTAAGTAGAACTTCTACTTGAGAATTTCTACTTAGCCATCTCGAAGTTCTAAGTAGAACTTCTACTTAGAAACTTCTACTTGGCTATCTAGAATATTTAGTACTTAGAAAATATTCTGGTCTTCAACTTGAAACTTCAATGCACATCTCGAACTTGTGATATCTTCATGTCTTCTTTATTCTTCACTAAGCTCTTGAATATGGATCTTTATTACTGACATAAACTTGCTATCAATGTCCTGACACTTGATGCAACGGTCTGGTTCATAAGTGACTAGTCTTGATAGGGTTTTTGCTTCTTGAATAAATTACCATATCCAATTAGAAATGTGGCTTTCCAATATTTGCTTTCCTTCTTGTTCACTTGAAATCAATTGGTCTTATTGATACTGATAGTTATGATCTTGATCTTTGGCTTTCCAAATCACTGAGGCATGAACAACTTTGACTTGAACTTCTCTCAATGATTTCTTCTTGGATTGATCATAGTTAACATGTTGAATTGTATCAATTACCTTGTCTTCATTTAGTGTTGATTTCTTGTGACTTCTTGTTCTTGATTGTCTTCTGGTTAAGTATCTTTTCCTTTAGTTGAGTTACATTAGTTATAGTGTTACAAGTTTACACACTCTGCCTTTCATAATCTAACATCGTTGTATACGGGTCGATCGCTCCACGCTTTACATCAAAACGATATCAAAGATAAACCCTGACCCAAGTCTCGAACAAGGCCGTAATAACTTCAAGGAAAACCTGATCAGTTTTCCTAGAAGTTGGGGGGCAAATGATATGGGCTAAAAGCAAACCCTAAAAATACATTTAATGTGGTATTTAATAAGCCTAGATTGGTCCAAGGTTAAAGCCCTTTACTGAGGCCCAAAACTTTATTTATGATAATAAATTCGTAATTAATAAATCAGCCAATTTCAATCTTCAAGATTGAGTCTGAAAAGGAAACTAAATCATACTAGGAGTAGCCTCCAAGGCATACACCTTCAATACTTATCTCCTTATCTCTTGGAAGGCTCTAGAATTGGGCCAATTGAATAACTTGCCCACCAAGTCTCCTATTTCAACTCTAATTCTAGGGTTTTCAACACCTATATAAGGACCTGTTCCTTCACATTCAGAACTACGTTTTTTGGTTTGATTCTTAATATTTGCAAGATACGTAGGCATCTTGTGAGGACCCGAGTTAAGTCACGAAACACCTGATCAACCATTAAAGCTCGAAGCTCTCATAAACCTTAGCATTAAATACGCAGTAAATACACCCTATATTTCGTTCCACAACAACTACCATAAAAAAAAACATGAACTATAACTTTTTTTAATTTGATTTGTAACTAAATGTAATTTGTGACATTTTATATATATATATAATTTATGAAAAATGTTTATTTTCACAGTTAAATTAAAGTAGAATAATCATTAAATAAATGTAAATAGTAAATTCAAGATTCTTAACAAAAATTACCGGAGAGAAAGATTTGTTGTAGCACAAACCCTACAACGCTATTAACAAATAACAAAGATAAACAAATTAAACAAATAAACAAAGTAAATAAACAAAATAAAAAAATAACACCAAAATTTAACAAAATATATATAACACTTATAACAAAAAATTCTTAGTAACCACACATTTGTTAAATCACTTAATAAAAAAAGAAAATAATTATACCAATAAGTTCCAACATGTTTTAAATATATTATATATAATCTAACGAAATAGAAAAAAAAATACCCAAAAAATATGAAATATTAAAATATATGTTAGGTTAAATGTTCAAATATATATAATTTGCAAGAAAATCATTAAAAAAAATATATAAAAAAATAGAAATACAACTAACCACACAATCAACAAAAATGCAATAAAGAAAATATTAAAAAAATATAAAAATATATAAAAAACAAAAAATGATTGGAAATGACACCCAACCTTAATAAAATATATTCTTTAAAACAAAATTGAAGACCACAAACACAAATCCTACAACACTATTAACAAATAACATATCATTTTCAAAATAAACAAAATAAATTAACAAACAAACAAACAAAAATAATAAACAAAGTAAACAAACAAATAAAAAAAATAACATCAAAATTTAACAAAATATATATAACACATATAACAAAAAATTCTAAAGAATACTTAGTAACCACACATTTGTTAAATTACTTAATAAAAAAAATAATATAGTTATACTAATAAGTTCCAACATGTTTCAAGCATATTAGATATAATCTTATGAAATAGAAAAAAATACTTCAAAAAAAATGAAATATTAAAATGTATGTTAGGCTAAATGTTTAAATACATATAGTTTTCAAGAAAATCATTAAAACAAAAATAAAAGTACAATTATCCACGCAATTAACAAAAATTATTTAAAAAATTAAAAAATATTAAATGTATAAAAAACATAAAATAATTGAAAATGACACTCAACCTTAACAAAATATATTATATAGAACAAACTACAATTTAAAATAAAACTGAAGACCACAAATTACTCCAATATAGTATACATACAAAAATCTAAACCAACATAAAAGAAGCACAAACATTTAAAGGAAAAACGATATCAACTACGTATATCACATCTAACCTAATATGAAAAAACAAAAGATATATGAAATAATCAAAAAAAAAAAAGAAATTTCCTAAATTTTAAAATGTAATTTACATTAAAATCAACAAACACCCTTTAAGAAAAAAAATATTTCAAAAAAATGAAAACAGATATACTTAAAAATTTAATAACAAACAAAATTCTAAAAATCATACTAAAAATAAGGAACACCAAAAAAACCAAATATCTAATTTACAAAGATTATTGATTCTGTACTACAGGAAAACAAATACAAAAAATCAACAAAAAAAACCAAATAAAAAAACATAGTTATTAACTAAAAATATATCTCAACAAAACCCCTAAAATAATTTAATAAGTTAAAAATTACAAAAATATTAAATTCCATAACCGAGAAAAAAAATGAAAACTAACAAAAAACCAAAACAACTTCAATAATTATTATTATAAGTTCACATAAATTTTTGTTTTTGCACGATAAGTTTATAAATATTTAAATATATGTATATATATATATATATATATATATATATATATACTCCATACAGAACACCCTTATATAACAAACAATAAAGAACACCTTAGATCTAATAGATCCAATGGCCCCGCCAGGGGCAACCAATACAAAAAGTTGTTATTTTTTTACCCTCTATCCATCAAGCAAAAAAAAAATAAAAAAATAAAAAAAATTACTGTTCATGATGACGTCATGCTGACGTCGGCAGTGACGACATCATGAAACAGAATTTTTTTTATTTTTTTTGCTGGATGGAAAGAGGGTAAAAAAATAACAACTTTTTGTATTGGGTACCATAACGGAACTCTTATCTTTGATTAGATATGGGGTGTTATTTATTGTTTGTTATATAAGGTGTTTGTTATGGAGTGCAACTCTATATATATATATATGATCCAAAAAAATCGAATAAAAATAATGATAAAAGCAACCTGTGCATCGCACGGGCTTAAAGCTAGTATTATATTATACGATTATAGCTAATGTATACCATTTTTCTCTCACCTCCTTCTTTTGAGCTCATATAAATTCAAAAAAAAATTAATAAAAAAATGGTAGGTACACAGAAACGGTTTTCAAATTTTTTTTCAAATACTAATATGACACTTATATATTAAATAACTTTCTGATAATAAGATGGGACTCTACGTGTATTAATATGCACGTACAAATTAAAATGATATAAATATACATAAATAATGCATATTCGGAATGCTTGGGAAAATATTCGGGGAATATGTAGCAATATTCTTTTAATAATGATATAAATAATGCATAGTCTAGTCGAGTTTTTATTATTTTTAGTTTTAATATTATGAATATATTTCGAAACAAAGATTTGATTTTTTTTTTTTTTTTAAAACTTCCACATTGTATAGAATTGAACTTGAATTGAATGGTTCATATTCGAACTATTATCGAAACATGGTTAAATCAATTTCATTCATGAAAAAAACTCTGAAAAATCATATTCACTATAGTTGATCCAAAACATGTACGCAATTAAAGGTGGTGTCTACATACGGAACCTTAAATTTAAACATGGATTCTTCTATCGTTTCATCAAAGTTGTATCATCACAAAGAAGCCCGACATGGAATATGATCCATTTGACCTTTCTATACTTTATTATAATCGAATAACACCGGATTCATTAGGCTTACATAGGGGTGAGCATGGTTTTCCAAAAACCGACCAAACCGACCAAACCGAAAATTTAGGTTTTTTTTCGGTTTGGTTTGGTTATGGTTTTATATTTTTAAAAACCGAACATTTTGGTTTGGGTTTGGTTTCACTAGTTTACCCATCCGATTAAACCAATCCGACCATCAAATCGTATAAAAATATTATATATATATATATATATATATATATACATTTTGTATTTTTCGTGTGTTTATTTCTTCAACACACCTATCTTCAACACACTTATAGACTATAATATTATATGCCTTAACCATGCTTACGTGTGTGCAGTATGTTTTGTATTTAGTTAGATTTATAGTGGTTAACTTGTTTTATTTCATGTCAAAAACCAGTTAAAAGAAGAAAGTATCAGAAAGCTATATATAATACTTTTGAGACTTATTTTATGATTTAATGAAAATATTTGAGGAGTATAATTTATTTTATAACTATTTTTTATGATATTTTGTGTGAAACATCCCGAATTTTCAGGATATTAATTCTAAATACAAAATTTAAATAAAACGGATTCTTTATTCAAGTAAATCAAATATTCCATGAAAGTCAAATGCAGCGGTCAAATACAATATTCTAAAATCATCAAATCAGAGACGCAGCTCCACAAATCCAATATTCAATATATAATAAAGTACTGAAAATTTATTCAATAATCCGATAAGTCCTTTCCAATAATAGCATCTAATCAAGTAGCACGAAATCCACACAGTTCAAATCCTTAATCTTAATAAGCTTCCAAAAGTCCAAACCTGAAATATATTAAAACAATGAGCTGCGAAGCCCAGCAAGTAACTATCGCCCAACGGCTCAAAAATAATATTTTTTTTTAAAGAGAATAGAATTTCTGAAACTTTTAATCGATACAAAATATCTAACCAATAAAATCATATTTTATTCCCACGGTTCTAAATTACGGTCACACTAACCAGTGACACGGTTCTATGTTCGATGGGGGCCAGTTTACGTATCTATGTGTTCCGGAACGTGCGTAAACTAGTTCTATGATTCGATATGTCACACTATCCAGTGACCGGATTCTATGATTCGATACGCAACTAAAACCGGGGAATTCTAAAATAATTCTTTTTCTAAAATCAATTTTCGATAACCAAATCAAACAGATATTTTGAAATAGAATAAAACAGAATTTATAACGAGCAACGAAAAGTTACTTACCTCGATTGCGATACCAAACACTGAAAATTAATGCACAAGCTGATCCTATAATTAATTAAATCAAACCAGTATAATTATTCACAAAATTCCACTCAATCAACATGCAAATACAAATTATTTACAATTTGTTAGAATCATGTAAGATACTAAATAATTCATTTTCATCTCTATACCATACATGTTAAACAAGATACCCTATAGCTTTAAGACACTGGTCACAGTTACAATTAACACCAAGACAATCACTTAGCAAAATAATAAATCATGGTCTCGTTCATCTACTGATTACACAACTAAATTATGGTATTAATCTTTTACTTATTCACGTTTAAAAAAAATACTAGCAAGTGATCTTATACATCTTGTCTAGTGCATGGAGAATTAATATGAACTCCACCTTATATCCATGCGTGCATGTATTAACACATACCATAAGACAGTCATACATAAGATTAAAGATTGATTAACCACTGATTAAAAATTGTTACTTATAAATTTTAGAATCAGAAAAATACTAACACGTAAGCAAAATCTTCTTAACTAATAAAATAATTTCAACTAGTAAAAATATTTTTGTTCAAATCTCAATAAAATTAATAATATTCAAAATAAAATCAAAATTACTTAATCCAAATATAATGATTCAAATTATACTAGCGAAGTCAAAACAGTTTCTTTACATCCCTGACCTCGTACAAAAGCATGCTTACAAAAATCAACCGATTAACCGATTAAGTAAACATGGTAGATAAAGTCTATAAATACAAATTAATATGCATATGGCAGGAAGTGCTCTACACATGAAATTTACCAACAAAGTTAAAGAAAAGAATACAAAGACATACATACCCGGACGTATCAAACAGGTATAAGCAAGAAACTATCATGGCAGGACCTATTAAAATATAAAAGCAACTAAAAGAAACTCGAAAGGCTCAAGTACCTGTTGGACGAATAATGGTAGATATTGGTAGAGCTGTACGATTCTCTTCTATGTTTTAATCGGTTTTTATATAGCTAGTTATAACCCTAAATTAAATTAGGTAATTCTAAAATCTTCCTATAAAATATTTGCAACACCTCAAAGTAATTTCTAAAATATAACATTCTATTCACACATAATTAACTTAAATAAAAAGATATCGATTCACTAAAATATTCTTACTCTTCTTTCCAAATATAACGAATCTTATCCTTTAGAATTCTAGAATTTTCTAAATAAAATAAATATCTAATTAAAAATTACTTTAAAATCTAATATCCAATTTTAAAAATAAAAATAAAATTACGGATTTTACATTCTCCCCTCCTTAAAAGAATTTGGTCCCCAAATTCACAAAATAACATCAAATAAGTTACAAGTAAAAAGAAATCATACCTTAATTACGATTGTTCGCGCGACTTTCCGTGAGCATAAATACACGTCCAGTGGTCTTGTTATCTGCTTCTTTCCTTGGTGGTGGATTATGTGGGCATTGAGCAATCCTGTGTCCGACTTCACCGCAATGAAAGCACGCACCTCTGTTCCAACGACACTCTGTATCAACATGGTTCCCGCCACACCTAGTGCACTTATCTTGATTTCCTTGTCCTCCCATTCGGTCATACACGTAAGGTTTCTTGAGTGGTCCCCCTTGAGAAGATTGTCCACCAGTTGGAGTGAACCGTTTCTTGTTCCAGTTTCTTGTCGCCTTTTCAGATTCTGCCAGACCCCTCTCGATCACCAAAGCCTTGTTGAGCACAGCCTCGTACGTCTGAAGTTCAAAAGATGCCACATAATTCTTGATGTTGGTCCGAAGTCCCTCTTCCAATCTTCTAGCTCGACTAGTCTCATCAGCAACTAATGTCGGTGCATATTTTGCAAGCTTTGCGAATTCTTCTTCGTATTCCACAACGGACTTTCCTCCCTGCTCGAGCCGAATGAAGTCCCTCTCCTTTTGCAGACGAATGGTTCTCGGAAAGTACTTATCTTCTATAGCCTTCTTGAACTTTGCCCATGTATATGGTTCAGGACCACCCTCAGTGATTGCAGTCTCGTTCTTTCTTTGTTCCATGAGCCACCAATCATAAGCACTTCCTTGCAGTTGATACACAGCTAAAGTGACCTTCTGTTCTTCATTGCTTCCTAGCAGTCCGAAAGCTTTCTCCATCTCTTGTATCCACATCTCGACTATGGCCGGATCAGTTGCCCCATCGAAAGTTGGTGGGTTCAAACGCTTGAACTGAGAGACGATATTCTGCTGTCTGGGTTGCTGATTCACGAGTGTAGCTAGAGTCTCGGCTAGCTGGTCGAATACATTTCCACCATCACCATTGTTGTTGCCATTCTGATTGTCGTTGCCTTGATTGTTATTGTTGTTGCCATTCTGATTGTTGTTGCCCTGATTGCCATTGTTGTTGCCTTCTCCGTCCATCTTTTCTAAAAACAACAAACTTTCAAACTTATAATCAATGATCAAAAAGCACAAAAGCCACACAGGTCAAATAATCACACAAATAAGTGCCCTAGATTCAAAACAATATACTAAATTAAAGTTCAATACCAATACGATCGTCTATCGGATCGCATCCTAGGGAATGTACTAGTCCCATACCTAATACACTCCGAAGGAAAACCTAGGCTCTGATGCCAACTGAAACATCCCGAATTTTCAGGATATTAATTCTAAATACAAAACTTAAATAAAACGGATTCTTTATTCAAGTAAATCAAATATTCCATGAAAGTCAAATGCAGCGGTCAAATACAATATTCTAAAATCATCAAATCAGAGACGCAGCTCCACAAATCCAATATTCAATATCTAATAAAGTACTGAAAATTTATTCAATAATCCGATAAGTCCTTTCCAATAATAGCATCTAATCAAGTAGCACGAAATCCACACAGTTCAAATCCTTAATCTTAATAAGCTTCCAAAAGTCCAAACCTGAAATATATTAAAACAATGAGCTGCGAAGCCCAGCAAGTAACTATCGTCCAACGGCTCAAAAATAATATTTTTTTTTAAAGAGAATAGAATTTCTGAAACTTTTAATCGATACAAAATATCTAACCAATAAAATCATATTTTATTCCCACAGTTCTAAATTACGGTCACACTAACCAGTGACACGGTTCTATGTTCGATGGGGGCCAGTTTACGTATCTATGTGTTCCGGAACGTGCGTAAACTAGTTCTATGATTCGATATGTCACACTATCCAGTGACCGGATTCTATGATTCGATACGCAACTAAAACCGGGGAATTCTAAAATAATTCTTTTTCTAAAATCAATTTTCGATAACCAAATCAAACAGATATTTTGAAACAGAATAAAACAGAATTTATAACGAGCAACGAAAAGTTACTTACCTCGATTGCGATACCAAACACTGAAAATTAATGCACAAGCTGATCCTATAATTAATTAAATCAAACCAGTATAATTATTCACAAAATTCCACTCAATCAACATGCAAATACAAATTATTTACAATTTGTTAGAATCATGTAAGATACTAAATAATTCATTTTCATCTCTATACCATACATGTTAAACAAGATACCCTATAGCTTTAAGACACTGGTCACAGTTACAATTAACACCAAGACAATCACTTAGCAAAATAATAAATCATGGTCTCGTTCATCTACTGATTACACAACTAAATTATGGTATTAATCTTTTACTTATTCACGTTTAAAAAAAATACTAGCAAGTGATCTTATACATCTTGTCTAGTGCATGGAGAATTAATATGAACTCCACCTTATATCCATGCGTGCATGTATTAACACATACCATAAGACAGTCATACATAAGATTAAAGATTGATTAACCACTGATTAAAAATTGTTACTTATAAATTTTAAAATCAGAAAAATACTAACACGTAAGCAAAATCTTCTTAACTAATAAAATAATTTCAACTAGTAAAAATATTTTTGTTCAAATCTCAATAAAATTAATAATATTCAAAATAAAATCAAAATTACTTAATCCAAATATAATGATTCAAATTATACTAGCGAAGTCAAAACAGTTTCTTTACATCCCTGACCTCGTACAAAAGCATGCTTACAAAAATCAACCGATTAACCGATTAAGTAAACATGGTAGATAAAGTCTATAAATACAAATTAATATGCATATGGCAGGAAGTGCTCTACACATGAAATTTACCAACAAAGTTAAAGAAAAGAATACAAAGACATACATACCCGGACGTATCAAACAGGTATAAGCAAGAAACTATCATGGCAGGACCTATTAAAATATAAAAGCAACTAAAAGAAACTCGAAAGGCTCAAGTACCTGTTGGACGAATAATGGTAGATATTGGTAGAGCTGTACGATTCTCTTCTATGTTTTAATCGGTTTTTATATAGCTAGTTATAACCCTAAATTAAATTAGGTAATTCTAAAATCTTCCTATAAAATATTTGCAACACCTCAAAGTAATTTCTAAAATATAACATTCTATTCACACATAATTAACTTAAATAAAAGGATATCGATTCACTAAAATATTCTTACTCTTCTTTCCAAATATAACGAATCTTATCCTTTAGAATTCTAGACATTTCTAAATAAAATAAATATCTAATTAAAAATTACTTTAAAATCTAATATCCAATTTTAAAAATAAAAATAAAATTACGGATTTTACATTGTGCTACTATTTATGCATTTATTTTGTTGGCTCTTTTAAAATAAAATTGAATCTTTTATTTAGTGTTGGAGAAAATAAATAACATCAAGTATAAATATATATTTAATAACGGTTTTAAACCGAAACCGACCAAACCAAACCGTTATAATTTGGTTGGTTTTTTTAGAATGATATAGTTTTTGGTTTGGTTATGGTTTTAAAAATTAAAAACCCAAAATTTATGATTTGGTTGATTTGGCCGTCCCAAACCGTCCAAACCACCCGATGCACACCCCTAGGCTTAGATTTAGGCCTAACTGTCAAGTACGTGCATTGCACATGCATCGAAATCTCAGTATCTTATTGTCAATGGGTTGTCCGGCCTGTCCCTCTAGATCATGTGCATGGTTGCACAAAACAATCTTTTAATTACTATTTACACATAAGTGCCCGTTTAGCAAATTTAAATTAGAACTTATAAGTTACTTATTTTGAAAAAAATGTATTAACATATTTTTTTTAGAGAAAAATGTGTATGGATAGTTTAATATTCATTATCTTGCAAAAATAAGTTACTTATTTCAGAAAAAAG
Source organism: Saposhnikovia divaricata (assembly GCA_036435485.1). NCBI lineage: Eukaryota > Viridiplantae > Streptophyta > Magnoliopsida > Apiales > Apiaceae > Saposhnikovia > Saposhnikovia divaricata. The sequence continues at coordinate 24,993,429 of JAZHRN010000131.1, forward strand.
TACATATTTTCTAACTTTTTTCCAGAATAAGTAACTTATTTTTGAAAAATAAGATTTTCCAAACGGATTCTAAATATGAGTTCCTGGACTTTTTAAGTTACGAGTTCTCTTAAAACATAAATGAGGTAGAGAAGAACTTGATATGATCATATGTATTAGACTTGGTATGATCATATTATATTATGCTAAACAAGTGCTAATTAAAGCCAATTATTTGCTACACAATTGAACTTTAGGATTCATTACCTGAGAAGTAAATAAAACAATATTTTCTATTAACTTGAATTATACATCCACTAATAAGACATTACATTATATGTTATTACAGCTGCATATTTGTATGCTCTCTATGATCAGATTTTACGCAACCCTGTTTGTTTTTAACAAAACTCTACGAAGCTCCTCGGCAATGCCGGCTAGAAGAACTGGTTTTTGAACAAGTCCATTAATTCCTACTTGCAAACATTTTTCCCACACATCTTCGTTATCACTTGCCGACAAGGCAATGATGAGCGGCCAATTTCGACTTCTAAACTTCCGGATTCTCATAGCAATTTCATATCCATCCAGGTCAGGCATATGAAGATCTATAAAAACAATTTGAAAAGGTGATGCAGATGGACCCAATGCACCAAGGCATGCAGACCCGGATGAGACAGCAGAAACTACACATCCCAGCTTCTCAAGCAGTTTTCTAGTTACGGCCAGGTTTATGTCATCGTGATCAGCCAACAGGACATGCCGCCCACTAAATAGAGAATTCGAATTTTGGAGCTCCGACGATGTCTCACCACTTTCTGAGACACCCACTACAACTGATGGCCTGAGTTGAAATTGAAGAACAAGAGCCATGCTTTGATCAAAACCCACTGGATTCGGAACTACCCATATATTTCCTTGCATCATCTACAATGAAAATCATAAAAAAAAAAAAAAAAATGTCAGATACAATGAACAAAGTGAAAAAATAATAGAACAATGAACAAAGCGAAAAAATAAAATAATACAAGGCCTCTTTAAGCTCTTCTATTTTTCCTTTTCAAACAGATTCATTTGATTTTAATAAAATAATCAACACAAGAAGCATAACAAACCTGGACCAGTTTCCTGCAAATGCCAAAGCTCAAGCCATCCTCAATTTTCCTGTTCCAATATCTTTCATCACTAGAACTATTCATCAATGCTCCGTTACTATTGATTCCAATTTCAAATTTGACATAAACATGCCCATCAAATGAATTTGTTCTCCACGTTCCCCATCGTTGATCATTCCTTCCCTGGCTTCCCCTCTCTGAGAATACCCTTATGGTTAGACACCCTTGTCTGTTGGTACCTTTCAGAAGATTTCCAACCATGTGTAAAATCACCTGGAAGACTCTCCTCTCATCACCCATAACATAATCTGGAAGTGATCTCTCAACTTCAATAGAAAAACAATGACCTTTGTATGCGCACAAGCACTTGGCTAGGCAACCTGCTTCTTTTATCATGGAATGTAGGCTGAAATACCTAATCTCAAAGGGAAACTTAGCATTGTCCTTTGGTGATGTATCCATCACATCATTTATCAAGACAGAGAGAACATCACTTGTTGTAGCCATTGTGTTGACCACAGTCTTTTGCTCGCTGCTCAAATTTTCATCTTGCATAATAGAAAGCAAACCCATAACTGAGTGCATGGGTCTTCTAAGTCCATTACTCATTACTGTCTGAAAGGCATTCCTTGCCTGGGTAGCCATCATCGCATCTTGTTGTGCCTGTTGCAAGGCCCGGTTTTGCTCGCCTAATTTCTCTCTTACTAGTTGTGACTCTTCTAACACTGCGGCATGGGAAAGTGCTACAGCTACCTGATCAGCAACTACATTTAATATCTCTATTTCCTGATTGCCCCAAGACCTTAGTTGTCCGCTCGGAAGAACCAAAACAAGTATTGCGTAACATGCTTGAATTATTTCGGGGGTTCCACCTTTAAAGTCAGAAACTCTTAGCATTGGCATCCTAATAGCAGCGACAGTTCCTGGCTCAGCAGTTCCTCGGCTACTTCTAACTGCAAGTGCTGATTGAGGGTCAAGTATCTTAACTCCGTCATTCTCCTTGATCTTTCTAACATCAAGATCACTGATTGGGATGGAAAGATTATATATTCCAGAAATATTACCCCCTTTCAGTTCATGTGTAAGGTTCATCTCAGTTTTAGTCTCATTAGGCATCCAAATTACGCAATTTTGCAAATCTAGTGTCTCAGACAACTTATCTAAAGTTGTATATAATATAGTGTGGCGATCCAGTGACTTTCGTATCTCTTGGGTGAGCATACGAACATGCCAGCCTGCTTCTTTCTGTTGCTTTATAATTCCAACTTCACGACCAAGATCCCAAGTTTTCTTTATCAACATGAACTCTCTAACTTTTACTTTCAGCAACAACGGGATAAGGGTGATTAGAGTTATGGCAGTTGCAAAGGAGACTAATGCAGTGAGCAATTTGAAAATAGTCAAAGCAAGCATTAGTTGAAACGTATGTGGGCCATAAGTCCAACCATTAAGCAAATGTGTCATCCCGCATAGAACAATGAAGGCAATGAATTCTATGATCACCCATTTAAATGGAACATTTGAACAACTAATAAAATAGAGGAGTTCGATAGGGATGGAAAAATATGCCACAGCAATCAAGAAATCACTCACTTTTTGGCATATCATAATGCCTTCTACAGTCCAAAATCCTTCATCATCGTCGCAATTACAACCAGAGAAGTCATTGCTCGCGGCGGAAATAGATAAAAGAACCCACAAGATCAATAACTTAATCACTAACGATTTTGACATTGCCAGGCTCTCCAATCACTTATAATGCCAAGACGGGTTTATCACAAAAATCCCAATTAACACATAGTCACTGCACTTGCTTTTAGCATTTATTACCTGCAAATAGATATTCAACTGATCAGAAGCCCATCCCTAGACATGACAATATCTCTTATCTACAAAGCATACTACAACTTTCTATGCACAATAGCAAAATCCTCTTGGAAGAAACCAAAGAATTTATCAGTAAAAACTTAAACATCAAACTGTCTTTTTTTAAAGCTAAGTTTAACCATCTATCTTAGCCAAAACTAATCTAGCTCCACCAACAATCAACAACACTAATACAAAAATTCATCATTTCAATTCTTAAACTAATCACAAGGAAATCACCAACCCACCAGTAATCTAAACTTACAAAAAAAAAAAAAACAACATATCAAAAATAGAAATTCAAAATATACCAAAACTAGAAATCAGCTCAACATCTTAGAACAAACAATAAATCAATAACAGTAATGTGGGCAAATAAAAATATAAAGTAGGTACCTGAAAAGATTTACCCAGATCAATCCTCAATCTTCAGATCCTATAAATCATTCAAATGCACCCTGTATACATACATATACACACAAAAAAATCTTGCTCACATACCCTTCACCATTTATCAAGTTCTTGCTCAATCCAAGCCACAAAAATCACACAACTCAATCCAAAAACTAAAAATAAAATGACCCTTTACCAAAAGATTCAATCTTTTGCATTCTTGAAGCAACAAGAGCTCAATAATAAATAAATTACATAAAAAGCCTAAGGCTTTTTCTCAATTCTTCTTCCATTTCCATTTCACTTTTTCTTGGCCTTCATATATAAACATGTAAGTATATATTTGAAAATGAGGTGAAAAGAAAGTTTGGGCTGTTTTAAAGAAGAGGGGTTTGCCTGACAAAAAAGAAGAAGAGGGGTTTGAGCACACCCGTTTAATAAGTTGGAGAATAAAGAAAAAAGTGGTATTTATATACTGCTAGTGGTATTAGTACAGGAGAAGAAGATTATAAGTACTAGCTAGCATTCTCGAATTTATTTTTGTTATTAATGTAGTTTTATTGTGTTTTAAATTTTTATTGAATGATCTTTCTAACGTGTGTTCAAGATCATATTTTAATAATCATTTTTTTATAAATTTTTTTATCAATAGAAAAATTTAATTGGTTAAAACTTTTGTACAGGCAGGAGATAATTATTATTAACGAAAATAAACTAATCATAAAGTGTTAACTAAATTTTTATTCTAGGTTCTTGGATACACATTAGAAAAATCATTTATTTAAAAATTATGTTTATAAATTTATTATATTATATTGTTAATGTTGTAGGGCCTACTTATTACATGAGGAGAACTTGGACGCACTTTTGGTACAAAACGTCTTCTTCACCCATTGCCATCTTCAATTTTTCTCTCTTCTCATGCGTTTTATTTTTGGCTTTACGCAACTGGGCTACGTTTGGTTCGAATTCTTCGTATCGTTCCAATTTTATCGAATGGTTGAAAGGAAATTTAATTCGGTTTCTATGATTATTAAATTTTTATTCCGGCCTGAAACTAGAAGTGAAATGAATTAAATTTTTATAATTTAAAATATTTGAGTTTAGTTTGAAGATAATCGGAATCAAGTTCGAACTTGAGTAATTTGGAAATGTCACGGAACTGAACTCGAGTTTCAAGTTATTTAACTTGTAAAATCTAATAGAGTTCTTCCTATATTTTATTCTTTGTATGTAACTGACATATTTTACCTTCAAAAAAAAAAATGTAACTGACATATTTTACAAAAAAATATTAAGAAACTTATTTGATCTATTAAATACAAAATTTTACAAAATTCGTGTTTAATTTCGTAAGACGCAACATATGTCAATTGTCAAATTTCGGGGTCTAAAGTGATACTCCGTCCGTGGCATAAAACACTTCTAGTTTGAAATGTCGGGACTGTTCATAACATGAGACAAATTACTAATTTACATCTAATCTATAATACCAAATATAGTAATGAGTGATCTTGTTGGATTCGTATTTATGAGTACTTTAATATAGTGAAGTTTTTATATTTAAAACTAATACGAAATTAAAGATATTAACACTTAAAAGTATACGTTGGCAAACATGTTCAAGAGAAATGGGAAGAATTTTTTGGGATACAGAAGTAATTATTTACGCTAATCATTTTAGTGCAATGAATTTGTAGTGTCTTGGTCAAAAATCATAATCATACAAAGACAGTTGCTTTCTTAGGTTCTTTAAATTTAAAAGGTGTGACGTGTTTGGCTTGTTTTTTTAAGACCAGCTTATGATTTAAATATCACAAAATGTGGAGATAGTACCAAGGTGCTGTGTAAGTATACAATATTTATAAGGTGATCAGTTTAGAAATCTAAAATCATATTTATATGCTATGAGTTAAAGTATTCATTTAAACTTCATTTTATTGATTTTATAGATCATTTTAAATTTATAATTCCAATTTCCAAATAATTTAGTTCTTATTATTAACAAAGTCTCTGTCATATTTTCTACTTGCAAGCGGCTGAAAAAGAGAGTGTAATAACATTGAAGAATGGTTCATATGCTTGCAACACTCACCGTTAATGGAGCCAGTTGGTAATAATAAATTTTGGAAATTGCCGGAATAACAAAATTACGTAAATAAGGTGATTTGGTTTTTTGGATATTTAGGATTAAACGTACTCTATATTTGTAGAGATCAAGTTAATGCAGTTCTGCTAAGATTTGATTTTTAATCCCTATGATTGTTCGAAGAATATTGGGAATCACTAGATTTTATCTGTCTAAATTAAATTCACGTTATGATATTTTCTTGATTCGCGTTGTGATATTTTCTAATCATAAATTAGAGATTATTTCTTGTTTTAGAGAGAAGAAATAATTAATTTAAAGAATAAGTCAATTATTAAAAAAATTATATTGGGAAATTTGGAATATAATAGAGTCAAACAAAAATATGACACAAGAGCATCTTCAATGGGAGGGACCTCTTAGGTAAAATTTGAAATTAATTATCATAAATAAGAATTATAAAGAATGTGTAAAAAAAATTGTATTCCAATGGGACAAAACAGTTGTTTATAATTATAGATAATCTCATGATGTTGGCTATATTTCTCGAACCTCTAGAGAATTGCCACATCACTTATTTCTATATTAAAATTATATATTCCGTTAATAACAACTTGAAATATTAATAAAATACCATTTTTAAAATATAGCCAATCATTATAGTCAATACTATCGGAACACAATGTATTACAAGTTCGACAAATTTTATATAATCAATATTTTATGTAATTTATCCTATCATGCTAACGCCATTGGAGATGCTCTAACACTGGATTTTTCACACTATTATGGGCCCGTTTGGCTTACTTTAAAATAAGTAACTTATAGCTTAAAGTGATAAGTGTCATATAAGTGATAAGTAAATTAGAACTTATTAGTCAATATAGTGTTTGATAAATTAGAACTTAAAAATCAGTAGAGTGATTGGTGAATCAGAACTTATAAGTTCACTTTTTTATTATTTTCAAAATATTTATTTTTTAACTAGCTTATAACCCGTGCAAATGAACGGGTTTCTTGTATTATGTTATAAATTTTATTTAATATTACGATTATATTTTTATATAATCATTATTTTTAATAAACTTTTTTAATTTTAATTTGATATAATTTAATATACTCATGTTTACAGATTATACTAATGTTTCCTTACTATAAACAACATATACGATTTTTAATATATTTTATTAATAATTAAAAAATATGGTATGATATTTTCGGGTATATATTAGAAGATTTGTTGAAAATTAAAAGAATATATTAATTATTGAAATATATGATACGATTGATCTTTTTAGGTGTTTATAAAAGGTAACATCTTCAACTAAAAGTAAATGTGAAAAAGACAATTGGTTAATTACCATTAATTATATGATTTTATTATTTATTTTAATAATTAGAATAACCAAACCGACAAATTTTCAATCTTTCGGCTTTAATATAGTAGTATATATACATATTTTAATTAGAAAAGGCAATCGACTACTTAACATTAATTGTATTATTTTTTATTTATTAATTAAGATAACTATACCTAAATCAAACGGATAAAATTTTCAATGTTTCAACTTTAATATAATAACTACCTTATAACCCGTGCAATGCACGTGTTTCTTGTATTATGTTATAAATTTTATTTAATATTACAATTATGTTTTTATATCATCATAATTTCTAATAATTTTAATTTGATATAATTTAACATACTCATGTTTACGGATTATACTAATGTTTCCTTATTATAAACAACGTATATGATTTTTAATATATTTTATTAAAAATTGAAAAATATGGTGTTATATTTTTGGGCTATATTTTTTTTGAAAATTATGGTGTGAATTTTTTGGGTATATATTAATGATTGTACGATTTTTTTTAAATTAAAAAGGTAACGTATTTTAATTCGAAAGGAAATATTAATGATATTTTTTTAGGTATTTATAAAAGGTAATACCTTCAACTAAAATTAAATGTGAAAAAGGCAATTGAATAATTACCTTTAATTATTATGTTAATGTGAAAAAGACAATCGACTAATTACCATTAATTATATCATGTTATTATTTATTTTAGTTGTTATATTTTTCTTGAAAATTAAGGTGTGATGTTTTCGGGTATATATTAATGATTGTAAAATTTGTTTTAAATTAAAATGGTAATATGTTTTAATTCGAAAGAAAATGTTAATGATTGATTGATGTTTTTAGGTATTTATAAAAGGTAATATCTTCAACTAAAAGTAACAATCGACTAATTATCATTAATTTTATTATGTTAATGTGAAAAAGGCAATCGACTAATTACCATTAATTTTATTATGTTAATCAACTAATTACCATTAATTATATTATGTTATTATTTATTTTAGGTGTTATATTTTCCTTGAAAATTATGGTGTATATTTTCGGGTATATATTTTTAGGTGTTTATAAAAGGTAATATTTTCAACTAAAAGTAAATGTGAAAAATGCAATCGACTAATTACCATTAATTATATTATATTATTTTATTATTTATTTTAGGTGTATTTATTTTTCTTTACAATGAAGGGTAAATAAGTAAATTCACGAAGTACCAAAAAATAGGTACCAAAAAACAGGTACCAAAACTTTTAATGTTTCGGCTTTTATATAATAGTATTGATATATATTAATGAATAAATCTCGACAAGTAGAGAAATTTGATATATACATATCAATTTTCTAATGAACTAATCAAAATATATATGATTTTGAAGATTTGAAAAATATTATATATTACGTGTATCGGGAAATAAGAATAAGAATATTAGGATTTCTAACTTCCAACTTATTTCCAAAAAACTAGTAAATAAGTCAGATCTCAAAATTTGCCAAACAGCCGCGTTCACCCACTATAAGTTGCAAATATAAAATTCTTTTATTTTTAAAAACATTGTAATTGTAAATAGTCGCATTTACAGGCCACAGCTTCGTTTAATTATATTCATGAGTCCTCGATTTGAATTAAAATTTAGATTTTATAACTAAAATATTGTGGATCAACTGGCCGGCTGGTCCCTAGCTAAGATGAAAACAGAATCCCACCTTCAGATGTTGTATTAGATTTAACCTAGGGCACTTAAAGTTAAGGGAAATATTAAGTATCCCAAATTGATATTTGTATTTCAATTTTGGTATTCAAAAATTACTCTTTTTTTTTTTGAAATTAAAAGCTTTCATTACTTCAAATCATTCAAAATAATCTCCACCAGATGAGTAGGAGGAGATGTAAACACAAGAGAGCAATTCAACAAACAGAGAACCCTAACTAGACTATGAGCCACCCTATTGACTTGCTTCCTAACATGACATAAATTGACATAAGAAAGATCACTAAGCATCATCCTACAATGATCTATAACATGACCAACCTCCAACAAGTACGCTGCTTTTCCATTCATAGCACGAGCTGCCATTAGCGAGTCTGTTTCGATCATCAAAAATTACTTTTGAATAATATGACATAGATAACATCGTATATTGAAAAATTTTAATTGATATTTAAGAATTATTTTGGAGACCAATTTGGATAGAGTAGTGCTAGGGATTCAATTTGGGATTCTAAAAAAAGTTCCTAAATGACATGGCATTGGTGATTTAGCAGTATGGAATATTTTAATTCGTGTGATTGATGTGAATACAGAGGGTTCATCATAATATGACCAATCAGAATATGACACGTACCATTTAAAAATTTTTTTGAGATTCAATTTGGGGATTCTAGCATTTTCAATTTGGATAACTAACATCCTCTCAAATTTAAACTAAACTAGGCAATACTATATTTAGATTAATTGTTCCCACTCTAGTAGGAGCCTAGTCTTATCTTATTTAATGTATAGTTAGGACCGTCTTACAAGTTACAAGTAGTAATACAAAAATAGCAAGTTCAAGTTTTGTTTAATTAGCCAACAACTTTAGTGATGCATCATCGTTCAATTGCAAATTGAAGTTATACGTACCTTTCTAGAAGGTCGAGGATTTTTTTTCTTGTGCTAATGTAATCATTATCTTAGGATTAACGATCACTAGCAAATATTTATTATCAGTAAATCGTATTTTTGCAATAAGTAGGAAGATGAAATCTTCTATTTTCACACCCAAAACTCTAATACATGTACATTTATCGTTGAGAATTTTTGCTATATTATACGTGTTTCATCATTTATTACGGCAAACGTTTGCCTTTACCAAGCCCCTTATCTAAAAACTATGTAGCAAACAAAAAAACACCTATTGATAAATGATTGTTGATAACATATTGAACCATAATTTTGTAATATGTGAGAATATAGTTTTCTCATTTTTGCATTAAAAATATTATGATATATTCATTTCGAAAATTTTTCCCAACATAATATACTGTAACAATAGCTTGTTAATGGTTATTCCACAATACTAAATTATCAAATTTTAATTTACATATGATGCGCACTTGATTAACAAACCTCAACTCAAAATCAGTAAATTATAATGAGATTCAAATCAACTCAAAACTCGTAAATTTGAAAATCAAATTGAACTCGTTTATTGTTTCTTAAAATCACAATCACGAAGTGATATGATTTTGCGTAGAAGAGTCCTGGGAAATAAGACAACAAAATTCCAAAATATTAAACAAAGAGGACTAACAAGACTTATGTGAGAGACCTTGCAAGATTTATTGGTCCCATTGCTCCCAATATCATCAAGATAGACAATTAGAGTATAAATTAATTCGATGATCTCAGTTTTCACAGAAGGACTAAAAGTATAGATGCAAGGGGGAATGAACCTTTGATTTAATAATAGTAATTTATATGCCCATCTCTTTACAGCATGATAGAATATGTACGACATATATTAACTAAATCTAGTGGATGGTAAAAAAAAGACACTGTGATTCTTTTAATAGTGATGTTTAACAAAGTAGATATTGCCTAAAAGAAGTTGGTTTGGCTTAATTAATCAACCAAGTAGCTGTTGCCTAAAAGTAGCTCGTTTAGCTTAAACATTAACATTATATTTCCCTGAATCCAAGAGGTTCATGAACTTGGATTCTGCAAGTGTGCAGACACTCACTTGAATTGCACATATGCAAACAACTTTCACCGGAAAGAACAAAGAACAAAGATTTTACGGATATAATAATTAACGATGTTACTAAAGTCGAAACAGAAATTATCAATAAGTTCATCAATTATTTTGATATCGTTTCAAAGATTCCAAGTTTCTCAAAAATTTCAAAATGAACGAGAATCAAACTATCGACAAGAGATAAACTTTCACCACTTAAACTCTTACAATTAAATTAGGAGGAAGTTGATTATGAAAAGGAAATTTCTATGGGACATATTGGGAAACAAGTAGAGTCCCACCAAGAGCGGTACAGTCTAGCATGGGAAAATGTGGTGAACTTGTTGGGTGTGTTGTTTTCAAATCCCATCCATCATATACATACATGAACCTAGTCCAATCCAAATTCTGTTGGCTCAACAAGTTTGATAATTTTAGGTGGTTTTGGTATTGGTAGTATTACATTACAATGTTGACAAATCCAGAGTGCTCTCTTAATCATCTTTACTGTTGTTTTGGATACTACTAATCAATCATTCATTTGATGTGATAAGCTTAGTTAATTGCATTGTTTTTTTTTTTCCAAATGAACCATAAAAACTATACAAATTATAAAGAATAAGAGAAATTAAATTTGTGACTTATCGTCAACGGGACCTTAACTCAACTTGAATTAATTAGTTACTACAATGTCATCAACTTGTTTCTTGTTATCTCAAGAGTGGGGGATAATTTGGCCCTTTAACTGTGCTTGGGCCTTGCTTTGTATGTTAATGTAGAAATGTAGTAGCAATTCTTATTGGGCTCTTAAAATCTACATGTGAGAATCTGATTTTATATGGTCCAACAATATGCAATATTTTAAAAAAGAGTTAAAAGTCCATATTATTTTAAAAGTCATCAAAAGTCAAAAGTAATTTTAAGAACGTACAGGCAGACAAGTAAATTATGTCTAATGATAAACGAATGGTAAGGTGCTTCTTCTCATTCTCTCAGCTGACTTACGCTCTCTGGGCCTCAAAGTGCGGATAAGCCCATTGGACCATATTTGGCGTGTATTGTTGTATAGTTTATTTGGTTAGCATACGCCCAATTCAGTTCACGTTATATATTCGTAATTTAGGCTCATTGGGTTTCTGGCGGCCTTTTCAACTTTGGATAGAGTTTAAAAAGTACAATTGACTCTGTTTTTTTACTTTTTTTAAAATGTACCACAATCGACTCTGATTAAAAAAGTGCTTATAACTTTTTTTTTGCCACCAGAAGGATGAACTTCATTAATAACGCAAATCGTTCAAAAGTACATAATGAAACTTGGGGTGGATATCCCCCACCCTCCAATTACGATCAGCAATGGAACAGTTATACCTCGCTAACTAGTGAGCTACACTATTCGTTGACCGTTTAACAAATCTAAACATCACGTTTTTGTTTTCCAAGTTTGCAAGTAAAGAACGGCACTCGCTAACAACTCTTCCTAAGTAAGAAAAATAGACAAAGGAACTTCGAATGGCCTGAACTACTTGTAAACAATCTGACTCGAGTACAACATTGTTGTAGCTGCTGTCCTTCAACCAACTCAAAGCTTCTCTTATGCTCATAGCTTCTGCCAGTTCTGGACTTGGATGGCCCCTGCTGCATCTTGACTTTGCTTCAACCAAACCCCCTTCGTGATCTCTAACAACAAAAGCACGGCTATGGCTGTCCGATTCTTCGAAAATGGCTGCATCAGTATTGACATTAACACTATTAGACAATGGTGGGCGCCAGTGTTCCACCCCGTCCTCTTGAGTCATATAACCCATAAAACGGTCAAAAGTTTTATCTTGAACACTTCTCCATTGGTTAAGAACTGAGATTGCTGATTCAGTCACCTCAAATGGTTCTAGACTATGCTAATTCCATACTAAATCGTTTCTATTTTTCCACAACATCCAACATACCATCACGATAACATGGATATCTTCCCTCCTGTGCTGCTCAAATACCTGTTGTAACCACTCTGGAAATGTGTTGAAATCTCCATTTAAAATCTAGATTAATCCGAGCCCAACTAGAGACAACAAAAGAACATAAAACCAGAGTATGCAGAATGGTTTCATTACACATAGAACATGCTGCATTTACCTTAACTTGTCTTTGTCGAAGCAAATCTTTCGTTGGTAAGCAATTTGATGAAGCTCTCCACAAATTTTTTTTAACTTTCGGTGGTATTTTCAAATTCCACAACTTCAGCCAAAAACCTGAATTAGCATCTGAAGTACGATCACCTTTACTCTCTTGAATCAGAAGGTATGCACTTTTTACTGAGTAATTCCCTAGATTTTCTCGCCTCCAATACCAAGAATCATTGACATCATTGTTTAACGAAATGGTTAGAATAATACTGGAATCCCTATTTTCGAAGACATCAAGAACCAAATCCACATCCCAGCTAACAGAGTTAATTTCCAATAAAGAAGAAACCTTTTAACCTTGAATAGCTTCACTTCTGGCATGGACGTATGGATCATCAACTGAAGGTAACCATGGGTCTTCTAAAATGTTAATTGTCTGTCCATTACCAACTCTGCAGCCAATTCCTTTCTTCAAAATAGATTGTGACTCTAAAATGCTACGCCAAATGTAACTGGGATTACACCCAATTTCTGCATTAATGAAAGAACCATTAGGGTAATACCGAGCTTTGAAAACTTTATTTACTAACTTGTCCGGGTATTTCAATAATCTCCACCCTTGATTTCCGAGTAAGACCACATTGAAATCACGAACATTCCTGAACCCCATACCCCCTTCTGATTTCTTCTTGCTCATATTATTCCAACTCAACCAATGAATTTCCCTTTCCTTTTGAGAACTTGTCCTCCACCAAAATTTGTACATCATCCTCTCTAGATCTTGGCACAATTCTAAGGGGAGTAAAAACACACTCATTGCAAAGTTCGGTAGTGTTTGAGCTACAGTTTTTAACAGCACTTCTTTGCCTCCTTTTGATAAAGTTTTTTTGTCCCACCCCTGAATTCTATCTTGCAGCTTTTCTTTAATGTATCCAAATATTGAGGACTTATTTCTCCCAACAACATTAGGAAGGCCTAAATACAGACTGTGATAATTTGCTTCCTGGAAATTAAGCTTGCAACAAAGGTCCTACTTTATAGAGTTACACGTGTTTCTACTGAAGAAAATTGATGACTTGTCAACATTAATCTTTTAGCCTGAAGCCTTCTCGTACAACTTCAACATTTGAGATATATAATCTGCACTCTCCATACTAGCTTTGCAAAAAATGTATGAATCATCTACGAAGAACATATGAGAAATGGAAGGAGCTGATCGTGCTACTTTGATTCCTTTGATTAAATTCATGTTCTCATAATCGTTTATAAGCGTTGTGAGTCCTTCAATGCATGTTAAGAACAAGTAAGAAGACAGGGGATCCCCCTGTCTAAGTCCTCTTGAAGGAGTAATCGAACCAAAGTTTCTTCCTTCATGAGAGATCTGATACTTTACTGATGAAATGCAGCTAATAAACAAGCTTATTACCTTCTGATCAAACCTTAATTTAAGAAGAATAGCCTGTAAAAAACTCCACTCAACGCGATCATATGCTTTAGACATATTGAAAGGCAGAGTGTGTAAACTTGTAACACTATAACTAATGTAACTCAAACTAAAGGAAAAGATACTTAACCAGAAGACAATCAAGAACAAGAAGTCACAAGAAATCAACACTAAATGAAGACAAGGTAATTGATACAATTCAACATGTTAACTATGATCAATCCAAGAAGAAATCATTGAGAGAAGTTCAAGTCAAAGTTGTTCATGCCTCAGTGATTTGGAAAGCCAAGAATCAAGATCATAACTATCAGTATCAATAAGGCCAATTGATTTCAAGTGAACAAGAAGGAAAGCAAATATTGGAAAGCCACATTTCTAATTGGATATGGTAATTTATTCAAGAAGCAAAAACCCTATCAAGACTAGTCACTTATGAACCAGACCGTTGCATCAAGTGTCAGGACATTGATAGCAAGTTTATGTCAGTAATAAAGATACATATTCAAGAGCTTGGTGAAGAATAAAGAAGACATGAAGATATCACAAGTTCAAGATGTGCATTAAAGTTTCAAGTTGAAGACCAGAATATTTTCTAAGTACTAAATATTCTAGATGGCCAAGTAGAAGTTTCTAAGTAGAAGTTCTACTTAGAACTTCGAGATGGCTAAGTAGAAATTCTCAAGTAGAAGTTCGACTTAGAGTGCAGCTTCAACATGACACATGGCATCTTCTGATTGGCAGATTTCCAAGCTTTCAAGATAAGGCAAGATTTATGTGGACATCATTGGGCCACGTATATCTTAGTCTTTGAAGACTACAGGACATAGATTACATGTAGTATAAATAGAAGTACTTGTGTAATGTTTTAAGCAGAGCAATAGTTGAGAGAAACACAAGAAAAAGAGAGAGAGTGCATTCACAGAGCTTAGTATCATTCACTTCTCTCTGAACTTCTGTCATACTTTGTAATGAATGTTGTAGCAACCATTTCAAGTTATATATAAGAAATAAATTCCTTGAATCTGTGTGTTCATTTATTGCATCGTATTTATTGCTTCTCATATTCGAAAAGTTGTATTCACCCCCCCTCTACAACACATTTGGACCTAACAATTGGTATCAGAGCAATATGTTTAACATACAAAACATAGATCCTTGTGTTGAGTAGAAGAATCGTGAGTTTTTCATTTTCTAGATCTACTTTTCATTTTCTCGAAAAGTGAGCTTTAATTCGTTTGTGGTGAAAAACTCATCTGAAAAATTATTTAAATACTCCAAGTGTGATTATTTAGCTTGGATGTATTTTAATTAATTTTTGTGAATTAATCTGGGTACTTTAATATTTGGTGTTCTTGAGTGTTCATCATCTGTTCTTATCAAAGAAGACAACCCAACAACTTTTTGATCTCCTTTTCAAACAGAAAAATAGTAAAAGAATAAAAAGGTGTTTTTGGACTTTGTGATTTGCATTATTCACGGCCGAAAGTGAACAAAACATATTCATTACCTAGCACGTGGGTTAGGTGGGTTAGGTGAGTAAAGCATTCAAAGTCAAAAGGTGTTAAAGAGATAATATTGTTTATTCAATATTAAAGTAATCTGCAGAAAAATTATTCTAAGGACAAAAGTTCTACATAGAATTTCTACTTGAGAATTTCTACATAGAATTTCTACTTGAGAATTTCTACATAGAATTTCGACTTGGACAATTTCTACTTGGTGATTTCGACTTGAACAAAATTTCTACTTAGAGAAATTTCGACTTAGGCAAAAGTTCTACATAAATATTCTACATAGCCTAGTCTTGGGTACTTAGAAACTTTTAGTGACCAGAATTGAGATGGCTCCTAAAAATGCGTTCAAGATCCCAATGTTCAACAAAGATCACTATGAAGAATGGGTTTTCAGAATGAGACTATATTTAGAGACTGTTAACCCTGAATATCTGGAAGTCCTTGACAAGGGTAAATTTGTTCCAATGGTGGTTATTCCTGCACATACGGAAGGAGGGGTGGTTATAGCACCTCGGTCTGAGCCTAAAAAGGCCTCGGAGTTTTCGGATGCTGATAAAGAACAAATAGCTTATGATACTGCCATACGACAAACCTTGATGGAATCTCTTGATCATGAAATGTTCAACATAGTCAAAGGTCTGACTACAGCGAAGAAGATTTGGGACAAGATAGAAGTTGTCATGGAAGGATCTGCAGAGGTTAGAAGCAACAAGACACTCATACTCAAGATGGAGTATGACACCTTTAGAATACGAAAAGGAGAAGGCATAACAGATGTCTACCTACGATTCAGTCAGTTGGTATTGGATTTGAATCTGAGAGGTGTAACTCTCCCCATGGTTGAGACTAATACGAGATATCTGAGGAACCAGCCAAAAAGCATTGAACATAGGGTCTACGCAATAAGAGAAACTAGAGATTTGCATACAACTTCTCTGGAAGAATATTATGGAATATTAAAGACCTATGAGCTGGAAACACTTCAAGATCAAGCATGGGACAATGATTCAAAGGGAAAAGAAAGTGCATCAGGATTAGTTGCTGATGAGGAAGAGTCTAAGAAGGCAATGGTTGCAGCAAAGCCTAAATCATCACTTGCACCACATCAAGTTGATAATGATGACGAGTGCGCATCTGACAGTGATGATGACTACTACACTCAAGAAGAGCTGGACAACATGGACGATAGTGTCGTGGCATACATGGCAAGGAAGTTCAGCAACATGAGATTTAGAAAGAGCAACCGACCATAGAGAAAATCTTCATCTTATTATCGGGCTGCTAGGGGTGGTGGTAGTTCGTCAGGCTACAAAGGAAAAGGCAAGAATACCAGCTACAAATCTCCTTTGGATTTCAAAATGAAGTTCAAATGCTATAATTGTGGTGAAGCTGGACACTTTGCCTCGGACTGCAAAAAGCCTAAACAGACTTATCCAAAAGAGACATTTGAAGCTCTCAAAAGCAACTACGAAGCACTGTTGAAGGAAAGACATGGAAAACGAGCTTTATTGGTGACAGAAGGAAGAGCTTGGGATGATTCAGATGAGGAAGATGTTACTCATGTAGCAAACTTTGCCCTCATGGCTGAGACATCAGAGGAACCAGAGGTACCAGTTCTGACTCTTAAAGTAGAAATGTCTATTGATGATTATAAGGAACAGAACGGGGCTCTTAGTGAAGAGATCTATATGTTGTGCAAAAGCCTAGACTCTTCTCAAAAGGAACAGAAAACACTTGTTGCCAAATGCAGAATGCTTGAGGCAAAAGTGGAAGAGTTAGAGGCTGTTTGCACTGTAGATACTTCCCTAAGAGACTTTATTAAATCTCTAGAACACAAGCTCGTCCTTAAGGAAGAAGTAGAAGCATGTCTTAGGAACAATCTAGCTGAGTTAGAAACAAAATGCGAAGCTTACAAACTAGCTGCTAGTAAAGTGTATGTAGATAATGACACATTTAAGAAAATAACTGGAGTAGGTATAGGACTTGATTATTCTGACCTTCCTAAGAAAGAAGGAAAGAGACCTATTGACCCTAGTTCCAGTGACCTTAAACAGGAAACACCTAGAATTCTTAAATCGGCTGTCAAACCTATCTACAAACATCTTGTTCCTAGAATAGAATAAGAAGAGACTGAATTGATAACTAGATATGAGACTGAGATGGAAGATCGCCAGAAAGAACAACCTACAACTCCTATCAAACAAGTGAAAATCAATTTCCCTAGAGATGAATCTAGACTAGGATTAGGAGCTAAGGCTGTTAAGCAACAAGGAAAAAGAGAGAAAGGCATAAAAGAGGTTAAGGCTGAATGAATAAAGAAAGCATGTTATCATTGTAAATCTACTGAACATCTTTCTTATGCATGCAAAGCTAACATGAATGTTCCTGCTGCACATGCCATGCCTATCACACATACAATGAATAATCTGCATCAGAATCATGCACAGTGTGGTCAACCTAATTGTATGCCATGCACTTTTAACATCATGCAAACTTTTGTGCATTTAATGAATGCATCTAGCCAGTCATGCTCAAATACTGTTGCTAGTTCAAATATCAAGAAAAAGTATGGGAGAGCCAAGACTGTCAGTCCTCCTAAAGTTAGGAGTGACAAACCTTCTCCTAAGACTGACAAATCTGTCAAGTCTGAGAAAGGAAAGGAGATAGTCGAAAGCCCTAGTAATGTGAAGAAAATTGCATCTCCTGTTGTTAAATCTGTTGATTCTCGATCTTATCGAAAAGCCGAGCCCAATCAAAGTTGGATTCCGAAGAATGTCTAACCAATCTGTCATTGCAGGGCGTTAAGCAGAATAGAAATAAAGTCATATGGGTGCTAGACAGTGGAGCATCGAGGCATATGACTGGAAACAAGTCCCTGCTTACAGAGTTGGTTATGAAGGTTGGCCCTTATGTTACCTTTGGAGATGACAGCATAGGTGTGACAAAGGGATATGGCAAACTGAAAACTGGCAATGTCATCATTGAAGATATTTCCTATGTTGAGGGACTAAAGCACAATCTGTTGAGTATAAGTCAATTCTGTGACAAAGGTTACGAAATTGTCTTCAACAAGAAAGGTGTATCAATCACTCACATCAAGGAAGGTTCACTAGCTTTGAGAGGAGTTCGAAAGGCAGATCTTTTTGTTGCAGATATGGATTCAGCAAATCAGGATGAGGTCACCTGTTTCTACAGCAAAGCCTCGGATGATGAAAGCTGGTTATGGCACAAAAAGTTATCTCACTTAAACTTCAAAACGATGAATGCTCTCGCGAGGTGAGAACTGGTGAGAGATCTACCTCAAATGGAGTTCGCTCCGAAAGGACTCTGTGAAGCTTGTGAAATGGGAAAGTCGAAGCGAGCATCGCATAAAAGCAAAGAAATTTCTAGTATTACTGAGCCTCGACAACTTCTTCATATGGATTTGTTTGGCCCAATGAATGTCCTATCTTTGTCTAGGAAAAGATATGCTTTGGTAATCGTGGATGACTTCTCCAAGTATACATGGGTATTGTTCGCAATGACGAAAGACGAAGTACCTTTCTTAATCATTGATCACATCACTCAAATTGAGAATGTTTCAACACTTACTGTGAAGACGATTAGATCAGACAATGGCACTGAATTCAAAAACGCAGTGCTGAATGACTTCTGTGTATCTAAAGGAATACGTCGTCAGTATTCAGCCCCGAGAACTCCACAGCAAAATGGAGTAGTTGAAAGGAAGAATAGAACTTTGGTTGAAGCAGCAAGAACTTTGTTGTATGATTCAAAACTTCCTTTGTATTTCTGGGCCGAAGCAGTGAGTACCGCTTGTTACACTCAAAATAGAACCTTGATCATAAAAGATAAAGAAAAGACACCATGTGAGCTAATGAACAACAGAAGACCAACAATCAAATACTTTCATGTCTTCGGAGCAAAATGCTATGTGCTTATAGATGATGAAAATCTAGGCAAGTTTGCAGCAAAAGCTCGTGAAGGAATCTTTGTTGGTTACTCTACAGACGTGGTGGCAGCTTATAGAGTGTTCTTGGTGAATGATCGAAAAGTGACTGAAAGTTACAACGTCAGATTCGACGATACCAAACTCTCATCAATTTCAAGAGATTCTAGTGAACCTGAGTCCCTAAAATTTCAGAATCTGGACTTAGAAGATCTTGAAGATGAACCTGAGTTGGTTGTTCCATTAAATGTTCCAAGCGTACATGAAGAACCTGAGTCTAGTGAACAAGCTAATTCTACAAGATCAGGAGAGACTTCTTCAGTACGAACCGGCAACAACTCAGGGGGAGTAAATAGCAGCTCAAGGACTACTGTTCAAGGCTCAAGCCGAGTTGACTCTAGTTCTGTAGGAGCTGGCACTAACTCAGGGGGAGTTAGTGAAAATAATCAAAGTAGTCAGCACCCCAACTCAGAAAGTCAAGCTGAATCATCTAGACAATTTCCAGGTGAACGGGTATGGAATAGAGACCATCCGTTTGAGTTAATTATTGGTGATCCAGATGCTGGTGTGACTACTAGAAGAACTGCAAGAGCTGACATGACAAATATCTCCTTATATTCTGGGTTCTTATCCAAGCTTGAACCTAAAGAAATAGAAGAAGCTCTTGGCGATGCTGATTGGGTGATTGCAATGCAAGAGGAACTCAATCAGTTTGAAAGGCAGAAAGTTTGGAAACTGGTACCCTGACCAAAGAACATATCCGTAATTGGAGCTAGGTGGGTATTCAGAAATAAACTGGATGAAAACGGACTTGTAACACGAAACAAGGCTCGTTTGGTTGCAAAAGGTTATTCTCAGCGAGAAGGAATTGATTATGATGAAACCTATGCACCAGTTGCAAGACTTGAGGCAGTCAGGATGTTTTTGGCATTTGCAGCACATAAGAACTTCAAAGTTTTCCAGATGGACGTGAAAAGTGCCTTCCTGAATGGAGAGTTAGAAGAAGAAGTGTATCTAGAACAGCCGCCTGGCGTCGTTGATCCAGAACATGCAGATTTTGTGTATCTACTCTTCAAATCCGTCTATGGCCTCAAGCAATCCCCAAGGCGATGCTAATGCAGGAAAAATATGAGATGAGCATGATGGGAGAGCTGTCCTTCTTCCTTGGATTACAGATTAGTTAGAGAAAAGATGGTATCTTTATCTGTCAATCCAAGTACATCAGAGATTTACTCAAGAAGTATAATCTAGAAGATGCATCAGCAGCTAAGACTCCCATGGCAACAGCCACGAAGCTTGATGAAGACAAATCAGGTAAATCAGTTGACATCACAAGCTATCGAGGTATGATTGGCTCACTCCTCTATTTAACTGCAAGTAGACCCGATATAATGTTCGCAACTTGTTTATGTGCAAGGTTCCAAACGGATCCTAGAGAATCACATCTCGTAGCCGTCAAAAGAATTTTTAGGTATCTCAAGGGCACACCAAATCTATGGATTTGGTACCCAAGAGATACAGGTTTTAATTTAATTGGCTATTCGGATTCAGACTATGCAGGTTGCAGGATTGATAGGAAAAGCACATCTGGTGCTTGCCAATTTCTTGGCAGAAGATTGGTGTCCTGGCAAAGTAAAAAGCAACATACAGTATCTACTTCTACTGCTGAAGCTGAGTACATTGCTGCTGGAAGCTGTGTAGCTCAAATACTGTGGATGAGGAACCAATTGAAGGATTATGGCATGGAGCACAAGAAAATTCCAATCATGTGTGACAACACAAGTGCCATTGCCATAACCAACAATCCTGTAGATCACTCAAGAACCAAGCACATTGACATCAGGTATCATTTCATAAGAGAACATGTCGAGGAGGGGACTGTGGAGCTACATTTTGTGCCCACAATGCAACAAATTGCAGATATATTCACCAAACCTCTTGATGAAGTAACATTCAATAGATTGGTTGGTGAATTGGGAATGCTTAACACAAGTTAGTAAAGCCTTCTATCTGTAAAATCCATGTTTATGTTTGTATGTGCAAGCTACTCAATCATTATGTGCTTAGACTTTAAAATGCCTAATTAATGATTGTTATAGGTTGCATATAGTGTGTTTTTGCATAAATTCCTTGTGTTTTAAGTGTCTTTTATAGCACAAATCTGTGAATTTATGCTTGTTAGATTGCATGATCATAGGGGGAGTTAAATTCATAATATTCTAAATATTGCATGATTTTTAGATGAATTTACCAATGAGTTTCATGTAATTAGAGGCTTTAGAATTAAAAAACTTCAAAATTTCGAGTTAGGTTCTATCTCGAAACTCATCTAGAAATTCGACTTGAATTTCGACTTAAGCTGTCAGAGTGAAGTTTTTGAAAAATTCTAAGTCTGGGAAGAATTTCGAGTTGGCTATCTCGAAATTCATCTCGAAATTCGACTTAAAGTTCGAGTTCGAGTTACCAGTGTGCCTAGTTCTATCTTCAAAATATTCGAGATAAAGTCTACCTCGAATTTTATCTCAAAAGTTGAGATGAGATTTCCATTAAGGGAATATTTTGAAAAGAACTGAGAATTAACTTCCAGTTAGTCTATCTCGAAACTCAACTCGAATTTTGACTTGAAGTTCGAGATAGAGTTCTCAGTTAAGCTAAAGGGAATTTTTCGAGTTACACTCCTAACTCGAAACATATCTTGAATTACCCTGTACTTTTTGCTTCAAGGGGGTATTTTGGAAAGAATTTGAGATTAACTTCGAGTTAGTCTATCTCGAAACTCAACTCGAATTTCGACTTGATGTTCGAGATAGAGTTCTTAGTCTATCTCGAAACTCAACTCGAATTTCGACTTGATGTTCGAGATAGACTTCTAACTCGAAAAGTATCTTGAATTTCCCTGTTTTTCTTAAGAGGGGAATTTTCCAAGTTTACTACAAATCAATAATGTTCGAGATAGGATTTCCCTATAGTTTCTGCTGTAAAATTGGTTAAAGTGCTTATTTGTGCTTAATTGTTCGAGTTAACCTCTTTCTCGAACTTTATCTCGAAGTTCGACTTGGTGTTCGAGATAGAGATGTTCGAGATAGAGATGTTCGAGATAGAGTTCGACTTAGGTGTTCCCTGTATGGACTTGATAATTTTCACTCTTTTTAACAGGGACATTTTTGTCATTTCACATTCATCTATATATACATCTCTAACTCGATGCCTAATTCACTTTACCTAATTTCATTTTCACAGCAGCCGTTTCACAAAAACAGTGCGATTTCACAGACTTCATACAATTAACCCATGTTTTTGTGATTAAACTCATACTAATCACGAATTACTGCCAAATTTTTGACTGTTAATCACTGTGTTATCATTAATCATTGTGATACTGTGTTTTGTAACCGCATATACACGCGCATATACATACACACAAACATCAAGTTTTGTGTATCTGTTCAAAAACACGAATTCATATTCTCCACATACACACACACGATTTCACTGATAAACACACAAATATTCATCCTCTTTGAATATTCAGATTTAGTAATTGGCAACTGTTCATATCCCGTAGTTTAAATTTTCAGATTGTCTTTTGATATTCTCGAAAAATTAAAAGGGATAAAACTGATTAATTCGTACATTATTTGTTTTTCTCAATTAAAAAAAAATTCACATCTTTTAAAGAAAAACATTTAATCAAAATGGCTCACCAATTTTCACTTGCTAAAAACAATTTTTATAATATTTCTACGGAAATTGGTGATCAACTCCCGCGGTTTAAGTTTTGGATACGATTTCTCAATTTGTACTCCAAAGCTAGCCATGCTTTTACTGCTAAACCTACACTAGTACATGATGCTTTACAGCAATTATGGACTAGTGCGGTTACTTTTGGGAGCAAATCAACCCCCTTCGGTTTCAGGTTTACCTTAGCGGGTCAGAAATATGAGGTGACTGAAGAGATTGTCAACAGAGTTCTGGGATTCCTGTTAGGTCCAAATGTGTTGTAGAGGGGGGGTGAATACAACTTTTCGAATATGAGAAGCAATAAATACGATGCAATAAATGAACACACAGATTCAAGGAATATATTTCTTATATATAACTTGAAATGGTTGCTACAACATTCATTACAAAGTATGACAGAAGTTCAGAGAGAAGTGAATGATACTAAGCTCTGTGAATGCACTCTCTCTCTTTTTCTTGTGTTTCTCTCAACTATTGCTCTCTAACTAAAACATTACACAAGTACTTCTATTTATACTACATGTAATCTATGTCCTGTAGTCTTCAAAGACTAAGATGTACGTGGCCCAATGATGTCCACATAATTCTTGCCTTATCTTGAAAGCTTGGAAATCTGCCAATCAGAAGATGCCATGTGTCATGTTGAAGCTGCACTCTAAGTAGAACTTCTACTTGAGAATTTCTACTTAGCCATCTCGAAGTTCTAAGTAGAACTTCTACTTAGAAACTTCTACTTGGCTATCTAGAATATTTAGTACTTAGAAAATATTCTGGTCTTCAACTTGAAACTTCAATGCACATCTCGAACTTGTGATATCTTCATGTCTTCTTTATTCTTCACTAAGCTCTTGAATATGGATCTTTATTACTGACATAAACTTGCTATCAATGTCCTGACACTTGATGCAACGGTCTGGTTCATAAGTGACTAGTCTTGATAGGGTTTTTGCTTCTTGAATAAGTTACCATATCCAATTAGAAATATGGCTTTCCAATATTTGCTTTCCTTCTTGTTCACTTGAAATCAATTGGTCTTATTGATACTGATAGTTATGATCTTGATCTTTGGCTTTCCAAATCACTGAGGCATGAACAACTTTGACTTGAACTTCTCTCAATGATTTCTTCTTGGATTGATCATAGTTAACATGTTGAATTGTATCAATTACCTTGTCTTCATTTAGTGTTGATTTCTTGTGACTTCTTGTTCTTGATTGTCTTCTGGTTAAGTATCTTTTCCTTTAGTTTGAGTTACATTAGTTATAGTGTTACAAGTTTATACACTCTGCCTTTCAATCTCCCCCAATTTGATTGTCTAACAATGACATTCAAATTAATGAAGGATAACTCAACTAAACAATGAGACGAGAAAAGATAATTAACATTACAGTCTTGAATAATTTACAATTGAAATTTACATGAAAACAATACAAAGAACTTAAACTAGAAACAGAATTCGAACTTCGAATTAAAGATCATTTGAGTGATTCCTATCACCTGGATTATTTCATACCTTTTAGTCAAACTTGTATCACCTTATTGGATTCACTCTAAGGTGAATTTTCCTCAAGTGAGTTAAAGCAACCAAAAGACATGAAGTTTTCCAACTTCAAGTTCACACCACTCTGACCTTTAACCCTAATTCCGTTTCCTCTTTCTAGCTTCAGCAGCTTGGTCTCTCTCTTATTTCTGCCTTTTGCTCTTCTCCTTCTGCTGCTTTTCTTTCTTGTATACTGGATCTTTAAGCTGCTTCCACCTAGCATTCAACAGACTCACAGCTTCCATTTCTAGAGGGTTCTTGGGCTCTGGATAAGGATGTTTGAAAAGCCTTCTGAGTTTGTCCACCTCCTGAGTAGTTCTGATCTTTGGAATATCCTCGAAGTTCTTCATGATGAGCTGAGGTTTCCAGTGAGATTTATCAGATTTGAACTGACAATAGATCATCTTGGGGTAGCCCTTGACACGGTCAGTATTGTGGACACTGGCCGCATCTCGCTCCATTCTCTTCTTTTCCACCACTACTTCAGACAGGTAACTCATGAGTCTCTGCTTTTCTTCAACAAACTTATCTTCCACTTCGCCCCATTTGAATACATATAATACTCTCTCCAGAAATGCAGCATCTTGAGTCCGTAGCAGCCATTGTCTACTCATATGCAAGATTGTTTGATTCTGGTCTGCATCTATGAATACTAAGGCATCAGCTGTATCTTCAACATAAGCATGTATCCAGTACACACTTTCACTTCCTGGAACACCAATAGCCTCCCTTATTTCTCCTTGTTCTAGTGCTCCAGAAGGAAGAGTCAGAGCTTCATCAACATTCTTCATGGCTTGAAGAATATTCCATTTCTTCTCTATCAGCTCCGGCTCAATCTTCACGTCATCAAGAGGGTTTGGAGCAATGACATCACACTTCCACACCTCATTGCTCTTCTTGAATATAACTCTTTCAATGATCTTCACGGATTTATCTTTAAGCTCAGAAGCGAATCCCTTGCTCATCA
The DNA here is from genome assembly GCA_036435485.1 of Saposhnikovia divaricata. Classification (NCBI taxonomy): domain Eukaryota; kingdom Viridiplantae; phylum Streptophyta; class Magnoliopsida; order Apiales; family Apiaceae; genus Saposhnikovia; species Saposhnikovia divaricata. The sequence goes on from JAZHRN010000131.1 coordinate 25,019,215, forward strand.
TTTGTCTACAGACAGCTTTGAGAGATTCTACTGAAAGCTCCATTAGATCATTTTCCTCCATGCTAACCCTCTTCATCTTTCCGTCAACTACCATCCGGATAAAATTTGGATATGCTGAGAATTCTGGACCCTTGTCCTCTGCTAGCTGCATTAACTGATCCCTGTACAGAATGCTTAGCTCCTCAGATTGAGAGTACTGAATTTTAGTCGCTAGCAAGAACAACTCTGACGCAGATCTTCTCATTATGAATTGGTCATCCACATATAAGAAAGATGTTGGGACTCCTTCTACCAAAGACAAGATAACCTGCCACTCCTTAAGATTTGCATTGTATCCAACCCTGACTTTAGAAATTAATCTCTTCAAAGCATTTATATAGTCCCCAGTCATTGGATTCTGCAAATTCAAGTTGTAGAACAGATCATCTGCATCCTTGTTATGAACTCCTTTTGCACAGGGTCCCATCATTATCTTCCTTGCTTCATCCCATTTCTGCCCTATCCTTCGTTTGTCCAGATCAACTTGAGGATTAGCTAGCCTTGCAAGCTCATACTCATACTGCTTCCCTTGTAGCTCCACCTTCTGTTCTAGGAACGCAGCATGTTCTTGCATCATCTTCATTTTATGGAACTGAGCTTGTTCCAAGGCTAACTGTTGAGCTTTAAGGGTTTCCTCATCAATAGGAAATTCTTCAGGCAGTCCGGAAGACATCCCAGCACCTCCACCTTGTTCCTTCAAAGATCTTTTTATAGCGTGTGCCAACGGTACGTCTTCCATGTCAGAATCTGAGTCAAGTACCTCCTGTACTGTTTCCTGATGACTCAGATCAACAAATGGTTCATCAACCATTACTGCCTTACCCTTTCTCATCCTCAGAGCCTCTTCATCAACAGACGGCTCAACTTCTGGTTCCTTGACAAGATCAGCGGGTTCTTCAATTTCTTCGATGTGAACTGCCTGCTGTCTCGTCTCCTTTCCACTCTCCCCCTTAGGTGAGTTATCCTGAGCTCCACCATGGTCTTCAGATCCACCAGCTGCATAGGAACCTCCAAAACCAGAACCAGAGGCTCCCGCTCCACTAGCACCACCTGCACCACCTGCACCAGCATCGGGGGGAGGTTGTTGCGACTCGAAGCACTCCGGGGGCACGAAACTCCTGACTGCGAACATCAATCTACTGATTTCCACAGCCATTGTATGCATTGTAGACTCCAATGCCCCCATCCTCTCATTGAGAGTGCTTCCCAAGACACCACCAGCATGGCCCAAGTCATTGACCTTATTTGTCAAATCATCAAAAGCTGTAGCTTGACTAGCCATTCTTGCTGCGTAGTCGTCTAGAGCCCTTTGGTTATTTCCAATATTGATCCCGAACTGCCCCATTGTCTGCCCGAACTGCCTCATCTGATTTTCCATTGAAGTCATACGAGTATCAAAATTTTCAATATTAAGGGACGGTGTTTGGTTTAGGTGACCTCGCTCTAATACTCGTTCTGTTGGTATTTGGCGCTCGGTTTCGGGCCTTAAAAATGAAGGTCCCTCTCTCCCTAACCTCTCACACACACTCCCTGTCTCACGCTCGTGTATGTCTTCAATGATTGATCCAAATAGTGAAGCAGTACCTGCAGAAAATTGATAAGAAATGTTGTTGACAGTTATGGGATCAAATTCTGTTTGTTCCTGAGTTGGAATCTCAGGCTGAGAGGCTGCAAAGTGTCCTTGTACGACATCAGAACCGATCCTCTTTGCAGCATCAGTACGTACCGGTGAAGGTACGGCTGAAGTTCTTAAGACTTCATGTCCTCTTGAAGCAACCGTATCTTCAAGAGGCACATCATCCTCACCAAAATCAAAATCCCTATGTGCAGAATGTTCAAGGGGTGAACCACTCGCGTGAGGTGGAGTGGTTGCGTGTGACACGCTAGGGTTTGACTATGGTTGTGAAGTAGCAGCGTGGAAAAGTTTGGCTTTCTTTCGAATAAGTTGCTGCTCTTCGGGTTCATTCTCCTCATCATCTTGTATATATATACGTGCTGGTTTTCTGACTTCCGTTAACAGGGGTGATAGAGAATAGGAATGTGTATCAGACTCAGAGTCAGAAATATGGCTCTTACCCTGGGATAGATCCTGCGGGTTAGCAGTCTCTTGGGTCGCGGAATCAGAAACGTAGGAGGAGGAATGAATAGCATGCAGAGAGAGATTACCTGATTGATTACCTTGTGCATCATCGCTTTCCTCATCAGGAATCTCATCAAATGCCTCAGCATGAACCGATGGATTTTGAGCATATGATGAGACATGTGATGATGCCTCCAAATTTGTAACTCCTGCATCATATCTAAGCCACATTTGAATATTTTCAGGAGTAGACATTGGTTTACCTTGATGTTTATCCTGATTAGAAATGGTTGCAAGTGACTTAATGCCCATCCCTAGCGATTCAGATGTGGGGCTTCTGGCAAATCCCTGTCTAATAGCAAGAGCATCCTTCGGTATTAAGTCATTGATCAGCATTTGAAGAAACCGAGGAAACCAGCAGACGACATCAGTGGTAGAGAGGTCTCTGCTTGCAAGGGATCCCATTGAGGCCACTATCTCAGAGAGAACTATGCGTCCATAGTTTATATCCAGTTCTCTTGCTAGGGCAACTGCAAAGGTTTGCATTGGAATTGGAATTTGATGAAAGTCTTTTTCGCGTGCCCGAAAACATCTTGTGATGGCCTCGAAAAAGTAATTCCATTCCGCATGGAAGAATTGCTTTTGGATATTTCCTGTGATTGGGCCTTTTGGAGGATAACATCCAATTTCTTCAAAGAATCTGAGGCGTTCTGCAGCAGTAGGTTCTGGATCATAGGCATCTTTAATTGGGAATCCCAGAACTGTGTTGACAATTTGTTCGGTCACCTCATATTCCTGACCCGCTAAGGTAAACCTGAAACCGTAGGGGGTTGATTTACTCCCAAAAGTAACCGCACTAGTCCATAATTGCTGTAAAGCATCATGTACTAGTGTAGGTTTAGCAGTAAAAGCATGGCTAGCTTTGGAATACAAATTGAGAAATCGTATCCAAAAATTAAACCGCGGGAGTTGATCACCAATTTCCGTCGAAATATTATAAAAATTGTTTTTAGCAAGGGAAAATTGGTGAGCCATTTTGATTAAATGTTTTTCTTTAAAAAGATGTGATTTTTGTTTAATTTTGAAAAACAAATAATTTACGAATTAAATAATGTATCCCTTTTAATTTATCAAAAAGAACAAAAGTCCCTTAGAGAAAATTAAACTACGGGATGAACAATCAAAAGCCAATGACTAAATCTGAATATTCAAAGAAGATGAATATTCGTGTGTACCAGTGAAATCGTGTGTGTTTATGAATGGTGAATATGGAATTGCGTTTTATGAACAGTACACAAACAGTTATATGTTCGTGTGTATGTATATGTGCGTGTATATTGATGAACACAAAACACACCCACACAAAGATTAAGGATAACACAGTCAAGATTAGTCCAAAAATTGGCAGTAATTCGTGATTAGTACGAGTTTAATCACAAAAACAAGGGTTAACGGTATGAAGTTATGAAATCGCACTGTTCTTGTGAAACGGCTGCTGTGAAAAAGAAATTAGGTAAAGTGAATTGGGCATCGAGTTAGAGATGTATATATAGGTGAATGTGGAATGACAAAAATGTCCCTGTTAAAAAATGTGAAAAGTACTAAGTTCATACAGGGGACATCTAAGTCGAACTCTATCTCGAACTTTTCTATCTCGAACATCTCTATCTCGAACATCAAGTCGAATTTCGAGATAAAGTTCGAGATAGAGGATAACTCGAACAATCATGCACAAATAAGCACTTTAACCAATTTTACAGCAGAAACTATAGGGAAATACTATCTTGAACATTATTGATTTGTAGTAAACTTGGAAAAAAGAAAATTCAAGATACTTTTCGAGTTGGAGTCTATCTCGAACATCAAGTCGAAATTCGAGTTGAGTTTCGAGATAGACTAAGAACTCTATCTCGAACATCTAGTCGAAATTCGAGTTGAGTTTCGAGATAGACTAACTCGAAGTTAATCTTAATTTCTTTCCAAAATACCCCCATGTATCAAAAAGTACAGGGTAATTCAAGATATGTTTCGAGTTAGGAGTGTAACTCGAAAAATTCCCTTTAGCTTAACTGAGAACTCTATCTCGAACACCAAGTCGAAATTCGAGTTGAGTTTCGAGATAGACTAAGAACTCTATCTCGAACATCAAGTCGAACTTCGAGATAAATTTCGAGATAGACTAACTCGAAGTTAATTCTCAGTTCTTTTCAAAATATTCCCTTAATGGAAACCTCATCTCAACTTTTGAGATAAAATTCAAGATAGATTTTATCTCGAATATTTTGAAGATAGAACTAGGCACACTGGTAACTCGAACTCGAACTCTAAGTCGAATTTCGAGATGAATTTCGAGATAGCCAACTCGAAATTCTTCCCAGACTTAGAATTTTTTCAAAAACTTCACTCTGACAGCTTAAGTCGAAATTCAAGTCGAATTTCTAGATGAGTTTCGAGATAGAACCTAACTCGAAATTTTGAAGTTTTTTAAATTCTAAGGCCTCAAATTACATGAAAATCATAGGCAAATTCATCTAAAAATCATGCAATATTTAGAATATTATGAATTTAACTCCCCCTATGATCATGCAATTTAACAAGCATAAATTCACAGATATGTGCTGTAAAAGACACTTAAAACACAAGGAATTTATGCAAAAACACACTATATGCAACCTATAACAATCATTAATTAGGCATTTTAAAGTCTAAGCACATAATGATTGATTAGCTTGCACATACAAACATAAACATGGATTTTACAGATAGAAGGCTTTACCAACTTGTGTTAAGCATTCCCAATTCACCAACCAACCTATTGAATGTTACTTCATCAAGAGGTTTGGTGAATATATCTGCAATTTGTTGCATTGTGGGCACAAAATGTAGCTCCACAGTCCCCTCCTCGACATGTTCTCTTATGAAATGATACCTAATGTCAATATGCTTGGTTCTTGAGTGATCTACAGGATTGTTGGTTATGGCAATGGCACTTGTGTTGTCACACATGATTGGAATTTTCTTGTGCTCCATGCCATAATCCTTCAATTGGTTCCTCATCCACAGTATTTGAGCTACACAGCTTCCAGCAGCAATGTACTCAGCTTCAGCAGTAGAAGTAGATACTGTATGTTGCTTTTTACTTTGCCAGGACACCAATCTTCTGCCAAGAAATTGGCAAGCACCAGATGTGCTTTTCCTATCAATCCTGCACCCTGCATAGTCTGAATCCGAATAGCCAATAAGATTAAAACCTGTATCTCTTGGGTACCAAATCCCTAGATTTGGTGTGCCCTTGAGATACCTAAAAATTCTTTTGACGGCTACGAGATGTGATTCTCTAGGATCCGCTTGGAACCTTGCACATAAACAAGTTGCGAACATTATATCGGGTCTACTTGCAGTTAAATAGAGGAGTGAGCCAATCATACCTCGATAACTTGTGATGTCAACTGATTTACCTGATTTGTCTTCATCAAGCTTCGTGGCTGTTGCCATGGGAGTCTTAGCTGCTGATGCATCTTCTAGATTATACTTCTTGAGTAAATCTCTGACGTACTTGGATTGACAGATAAAGATACCATCTTTTCTCTGACTGATCTGTAATCCAAGGAAGAAGGACAGCTCTCCCATCATGCTCATCTCATATTTTTCCTGCATTAGCTTGGCAAATTTCTCGCACAAGCGCTCATTTGATGACCCAAAAATAATATCGTCCACATATACTTGAACAAGTATTAAGTCATTTCTCACAACTTTATAGAACAATGTTTTATCAATTACTCCCCTAACAAAACCATTTTTAATTAAGAATAGAGATAGGGTTTCATACCATCGCCTTGGGGATTGCCTGAGGCCATAGACAGATTTGAAGAGTAGATACACAAAATCTGTATGTTCTGGATCAACGAAGCCAGGCGGCTGTTCCAGATACACTTCTTCTTCTAACTCTCCGTTCAGTAAGGCACTTTTCACGTCCATCTGGAAAACTTTGAAGTTCTTATGTGCTGCAAATGCCAAGAACATCCTGACTGCCTCAAGTCTTGCAACTGGTGCATAGGTTTCATCATAATCAATTCCTTCTCGCTGAGAATAACCTTTTGCAACCAAACGAGCCTTGTTACGTGTTACAAGTCCGTTTTCATCCAGTTTATTTCTGAATACCCACCTAGCTCCAATTACGGATTTGTTCTTTGGTCGGGGTACCAGTTTCCAAACTTTCTGCCTTTCAAACTGATTGAGTTCCTCTTGCATTGCAATCACCCAATCAGCATCGCCAAGAGCTTCTTCTATTTCTTTAGGTTCAAGCTTGGATAAGAACCCAGAATATAAGGAGATATTAGCCATGTCAGCTCTTGCAATTCTTCTAGTAGTCACACCAGCATCTGGATCACCAATAATTAACTCAAACGGATGGTCTCTATTCCATACCCGTTCACCTGGAAATTGTCTTGATGATTCAGCTTGACTTTCTGAATTGGGGTGCTGACCACTTTGATTATTTTCACTAACTCCCCCTGAGCTAGTGCCAGCTCCTACAGAACTAGAGTCAACTCGACTCGAGCCTTGAACAGTAGTCCTTGAGCTGCTATTTACTCCCCCTGAGTTGTTGCCGGTTGGTACTGAAGAGGTCTCTCCTGATCTTGTAGAATTAGCTTGTTCACTAGACTCAGGTTCTTCACGTACACTTGGAACATTTAATGGAACAACCAACTCAGATTCATCTTCAAGATCTTCTAAGTCCAGATTCTGAAATTTTAGGGACTCAGGTTCACTAGAATCTCTTGAAATTGATGAGAGTTTGGTATCGTCGAATCTGACGTTGTAACTTTCAGTCACTTTTCGATCATTCACCAAGAACACTCTATAAGCTGCCACCACGTCTGTAGAGTAACCAACAAAGATTCCTTCACGAGCTTTTGCTGCAAACTTGCCTAGATTTTCATCATCTATAAGCATATAGCATTTTGCTCCGAAGACATGAAAGTATTTGATCGTTGGTCTTCTGTTGTTCATTAGCTCACATGGTGTCTTTTCTTTATCTTTTATGATCAAGGTTCTATTTTGAGTGTAACAAGCGGTACTCACTGCTTCGGCCCAGAAATACAAAGGAAGTTTTGAATCATACAACAAAGTTCTTGCTGCTTCAACCACAGTTCTATTCTTCCTTTCAACTACTCCATTTTGCTGTGGAGTTCTCGGGGCTGAATACTGACGACGTATTCCCTTAGATACACAGAAGTCATTTAGCACTGCGTTTTTGAATTCAGTGCCATTGTCTGATCTAATCGTCTTCATAGTAAGTGTTGAAACATTCTCAATTTGAGTGATGTGATCAATGATTAAGAAAGGTACTTCGTCTTTCGTCATTGCGAACAATACCCATGTATACTTGGAGAAGTCATCCACGATTACCAAAGCATATCTTTTCCTAGACAAAGATAGGACATTCACTGGGCCAAACAAATCCATATGAAGAAGTTGCAGAGGCTCAGTAATACTAGAAATTTCTTTGCTTTTATGCGATGCTCGCTTCGACTTTCCCATTTCACAAGCTTCACAGAGTCCTTTCGGAGCGAACTCCATTTGAGGTAGATCTCTCACCAATTCTCGCCTCGCGAGAGCATTCATCGTTTTGAAGTTTAAGTGAGATAGTTTTTTGTGCCATAACCAGCTTTCATCATCCGAGGCTTTGCTGTAGAAACAGGTGACCTCATCCTGATTTGCTGAATCCATATCTGCAACAAAAAGATCTGCCTTTCGAACTCCTCCCAAAGCTAGTGAGCCTTCCTTGATGTGAGTGATTGAGACACCTTTCTTGTTGAAGACAATTTCGTAACCTTTGTCACAGAATTGACTTATACTCAATAGATTGTGCTTTAGTCCCTCAACATAGGAAATATCTTCAATGATGACATTGCCAGTTTTCAGTTTGCCATATCCCTTAGTCACACCTATGCTGTCATCTCCAAAGGTAACATAAGGGCCAGCCTTCATAACCAACTCTGTAAGCAGGGACTGGTTTCCAGTCATATGCCTCGATGCTCCACTGTCTAGCACCCATATAACTTTATTTCTATTCTGCTTAATGCCCTGCAATGACAGATTGGTTATACATTCTTCGGAACCCAACTTTGATTGGGCCCGGCTTTTCGATAAGATCGAGAATCAACAGATTTAACAACAGGAGATGCACTTTTCTTCACATTACTAGAGCTTTCGACTATCTCCTTTCCTTTCTCAGACTTGACAGATTTTTCAGTCTTAGGAGAAGGTTTGTCACTCCTAACTTTAGGAGGACTGACAGTCTTGGCTCTACCATACTTTTTCTTGATATTTGAACTAGCAACAGTATTTGAGCATGACTGGCTAGATGCATTCATTAAATGCACAAAAGTTTGCATGATATTAAAAGTGCATGGCATACAATTAGGTTGACCACATTGTGCATGATTCTGATGCAGATTATTCATTGTATGTGTGGTAGGCATGGCATGTGCAGCAGGAACATTCATGTTAGCTTTGCATGCATAAGAAAGATGTTCAGTAGATTTACAATGATAACATGCTTTCTTTATTCGTTCAGCCTTAACCTCTTTTATGCCTTTCTCTCTCTTTCCTTGTTGCTTAACAGCCTTAGCTCCTAATCCCAGTCTAGATTCATCTCTAGGGAAATTGATTTTCACTTGTTTGATAGGAGTTATAGGTTGTTCTTTCTGGCGATCTTCCATCTCAATCTCATATCTAGCTATCAATTCAGTCTCTTCTTCTTCTATTCTAGGAACAAGATGTTTATAGATAGGTTTGACAGCCGATTTAAGAATACTAGGTGTTTTCTTTTTAAGGTCACTGGAACTAGGGTCAATAGGTCTCTTTCCTTCTTTCTTAGGAAGGTCAGAATAATCAAGTCCTATACCTGCTCCGGTTATTTTCTTAAATGTGTCATTATCTACATACACTTTACTAGCCGCTAGTTTGTAAGCTTCGCATTTTGTTTCTAACTCAGCTAGATTGTTCCTAAGACATGCTTCTACTTCTTCCTTAAGGACGAGCTTGTGTTCCAGAGATTTAATAAAGTCTCTTAGAGAAGTATCTACAGTGCAAGCAGCCTCTAACTCTTCCACTTTTGCCTCAAGCATTCTACATTTGGCAACAAGTGTTTTCTGTTCCTTTTGAGAAGAGTCTAGGCTTTTGCACAACATATAGATTTCTTCACTAAGAGCCCCGTTCTGTTCTTTATAATCATCAATAGACATTTCAACTTTAAGAGTCAGAACTGGTACCTCTGGTTCCTCTGATGTCTCAGCCATGAGGGCAAAGTTTGCTACATGAGTAACATCTTTGTTAGGTCCAAATGTGTTGTAGAGGGGGGGTGAATACAACTTTTCGAATATGAGAAGCAATAAATACGATGCAATAAATGAACACACAGATTCAAGGAATATATGTCTTATATATAACTTGAAAGGGTTGCTACAACATTCATTACAAAGTGTAACAGAAGTTGAGAGAGAAGTGAATGATACTAAGCTCTGTGAATGCACTCTCTCTTTTTCTCTTGTGTTTTTCTCTAGAATTGCTCACTAACTAAAACATTACACAAGAACTTCTATTTATACTACATGTAATCTATGTCCTGTAGTCTTCAAAGACTAAGATGTACGTGGCCCAATGATGTCCACATAATTCTTGCCTTATCTTGAAAGCTTGGAAATCTGCCAATCAGAAGATGCCATGTGTCATGTTGAAGCTGCACTCTAAGTAGAACTTCTACTTGAGAATTTCTACTTAGCCATCTCGAAGTTCTAAGTAGAACTTCTACTTAGAAACTTCTACTTGGCTATCTAGAATATTTAGTACTTAGAAAATATTCTGGTCTTCAACTTGAAACTTCAATGCACATCTCGAACTTGTGATATCTTCATGTCTTCTTTATTCTTCACTAAGCTCTTGAATATGGATCTTTATTACTGACATAAACTTGCTATCAATGTCCTGACACTTGATGCAACGGTCTGGTTCATAAGTGACTAGTCTTGATAGGGTTTTTGCTTCTTGAATAAGTTACCATATCCAATTAGAAATATGGCTTTCCAATATTTGCTTTCCTTCTTGTTCACTTGAAATCAATTGGTCTTATTGATACTGATAGTTATGATCTTGATCTTTGGCTTTCCAAATCACTGAGGCATGAACAACTTTGACTTGAACTTCTCTCAATGATTTCTTCTTGGATTGATCATAGTTAACATGTTGAATTGTATCAATTACCTTGTCTTCATTTAGTGTTGATTTCTTGTGACTTCTTGTTCTTGATTGTCTTCTGGTTAAGTATCTTTTCCTTTAGTTTGAGTTACATTAGTTATAGTGTTACAAGTTTATACACTCTGCCTTTCAATCTCCCCCAATTTGATTGTCTAACAATGACATTCAAATTAATGAAGGATAACTCAACTAAACAATGAGACGAGAAAAGATAATTAACATTACAGTCTTGAATAATTTACAATTGAAATTTACATGAAAACAATACAAAGAACTTAAACTAGAAACAGAATTCGAACTTCGAATTAAAGATCATTTGAGTGATTCCTATCACCTGGATTATTTCATACCTTTTAGTCAAACTTGTATCACCTTATTGGATTCACTCTAAGGTGAATTTTCCTCAAGTGAGTTAAAGCAACCGAAAGACATGAAGTTTTACCAACTTCAAGTTCACACCACTCTGACCTTTAACCCTAATTCCGTTTCCTCTTTCTAGCTTCAGCAGCTTGGTCTCTCTCTTCTTTCTGCCTTTTGAGCTTCTCCTTTTGCTGCTTTTCTTTCTTGTATACTGGATCTTTAAGCTGCTTCCACCTAGCATTCAACAGACTTACAGCTTCCATTTCTAGAGGGTTCTTGGGCTCTGGATAAGGATGTTTGAAAAGCCTTCTGAGTTTGTCCACCTCCTGAGTAGTCCTGATCTTTGGAATATCCTCAAAGTTCTTCATGATGAGCTGAGATTTCCAATGTGTTTTATCAGCTTTAAACTGACAATAGATCATCTTGGGGTAGCCCTTGACACGGTTAGTATTGTGGACACTAGCCGCATCTCGCTCCATTTGCTTCTTTTCCACCACTACTTCAGACAGGTAACTCATGAGTCTCTGCTTTTCTTCAACAAACTTATCTTCCACTTCGCCCCATTTGAATACATACAATACTCTCTCCAGAAATGCAGCATCTTGAGTCCGTAGCAGCCATTGTCTACTCATATGCAAGATTGTTTGATTTTGGTCTGCATCTATGAATACTAAGGCATCAGCTGTATCTTCAACATACGCATGTATCCAGTATACACTTTCACTTCCTGGAACACCAATAGCCTCCCTTATTTCTCCTTGTTCTAGTGCTCCAGAAGGAAGAGTCAGAGCTTCATCAACATTCTTCATGGCTTGAAGAATATTCCATTTCTTCTCTATCAGCTCCGGCTCAATCTTCACGTCATCAAGAGGGTTTGGAGCAATGACATCACACTTCCACACCTCATTGCTCTTCTTGAATATAACTCTTTCAATGATCTTCACGGATTTATCTTTAAGCTCAGAAGCGAATCCCTTACTCATCATTTGTCTACAGACAGCTTTGAGAGATTCCACTGAAAGCTCCATCAGATCATTTTCCTCCATGCTAACCCTCTTCATCTTTCCATCAACTACCATCCGGACAAAATTTGGATAAGCTGAGAATTCTGGACCCTTGTCCTCTGCTAGCTGCATTAACTGATCCCTGTACAGAATGCTTAGCTCCTCAGATTGAGAGTACTGAATTTTAGTCGCTAGCAAGAACAACTCTGACGCAGATCTTCTCATTATGAATTGGTCATCCACATATAGGAAAGATGTTGGGACTCCTTCTACCAAAGACAAGATAACCTGCCACTCCTTAAGATTTGCATTGTATCCAACCCTGACTTTAGAAATTAATCTCTTCAAAGCATTTATATAGTCCCCAGTCATTGGATTCTGCAAATTCAAGTTGTAGAACAGATCATCTGCATCCTTGTTATGAACTCCTTTTGCACATGGTCCCATCATTATCTTCCTTGCTTCATCCCATTTCTGCCCTATCCTTCTTTTGTCCAGATCAACTTGAGGATTAGCTAGCCTTGCAAGCTCATACTCATACTGCTTCCCTTGGAGCTCCACCTTCTGTTCTAGGAACGCAGCATGTTCTTGCATCATCTTCATTTTGTGGAACTGAGCTTGTTCCAAGGCTAACTGTTGAGCTTTAAGGGTTTCGTCATCAACAGGAAGTTCTTCAGGCATTCCGGAAGACATCCCAGCACCTCCACCTTGTTCCTTCAAAGATCTTTTTATTGCATGTGCCAGCGGTACGTCTTCCATGTCAGAATCTGAGTCAAGTACCTCCTGTACTGTTTCCTGATGACTCAGATCAACAAATGGTTCATCAACCATTACTGCCTTACCCTTTCTCATCCTCAGAGCCTCTTCATCAACAGACGGCTCAACTTCTGGTTCCTTGACAAGATCAGCGGGTTCTTCAATTTCTTCGATGTGAACTGCCTGCTGTCTCGTCTCCTTTCCACTCTCCCCCTTAGGTGAGTTATCCTGAGCTCCACCATGGTCTTCAGATCCACCAGCTGCATAGGAACCTCCAAAACCAGAACCAGAGGCTCCCGCTCCACTAGCGCCACCTGCACCACCTGCACCAGCATCGGGGGGAGGTTGTTGCGACTCGAAGCACTCCGGGGGCACGAAACTCCTGACTGCGAACATCATTCTACTGATCTCCACAGTCATTGTATGCATTGTAGACTCCAATGCCCCCATCCTCTCATTGAGAGTGCTTCCCAAGACACCACCAGCATGGCCCAAGTCATTGACCTTATGTCAAATCATCAAAAGCTGTAGCTTGACTTGCCATTCTTGCTGCGTAGTCGTCTAGAGCCCTTTGGTTGTTTCCAATATTGATCCCTAACTGCCCCATTGTCTGCCCGAACTGTCTCATCTGATTTTCCATTGAAGTCATACGAGTATCAAAATTTTCAATATTAAGGGACGGTGTTTGGTTTAGGTGACCTCGCTCTAATATTCGTTCTGTTGGTATTTGACGCTCGGTTTCGGGCCTTGAAAATGAAGGTCCCTCTCTCCCTAACCTCTCACACACAATCCCTGTCTCACGCTCGTGTATGTCTTCAATGATTGATCCAAATAGTGAAGCAGTACCTGCAGAAACTTGATAAGAAATGTTGTTGACAGTTATGGGATCAAATTCTGTTTGTTCCTGAGTTGGAATCTCAGGCTGAGAGGCTGCAAAGTGTCCTTGTACGACATCAGAACCGATCCTCTTTGCAGCATCAGTACGTACCGGTGAAGGTACGGCTGAAGTTCTTAAGGCTTCATGTCCTCTTGAAGCAACAGTATCTTCAAGAGGCACATCATCCTCACCAAAATCAAAATCCCTATGTGCAGAATGTTCAAGGGGTGAACCACTCGCGTGAGGTGGAGTGGTTGCGTGTGACACGCTAGGGTTTGACTGTGGTTGTGAAGTAGCAGCGTGGAAAAGTTTGGCTTTCTTTCGAATAAGTTGCTGCTCTTCGGGTTCATTCTCCTCATCATCTTGTATATATATACGTGCTGGTTTTCTGACTTCCGTTAACAGGGGTGATAGAGAATAGGAATGTGTATCAGACTCAGAGTCAGAAATATGGCTCTTACCCTGGGATAGATCCTGCGGGTTAGCAGTCTCTTGGGTCGCGGAATCAGAAACGTAGGAGGAGGAATGAATAGTATGCAGAGAGAGATTACCTGATTGATTACCTTGTGCATCATCGCTTTCCTCATCAGGAATCTCATCAAATGCCTCAGCATGAACAGATGGATTTTGAGCATGTGATGAGACTTGTGATGATGCCTCCAAATTGGTAACTCCTGCATCATATCTAAGCCACATTTGAATATTTTCAGGAGTAGACATTGGTTTACCTTGATGTTTATCCTGATTAGCAATGGTTGCAAGTGACTTAGTGCCCATCCCTAACGATTCAGATGTGGGGCTTCTGGCAAATCCCTGTCTAATAGCAAGAGCATCCTTCGGTATTAAGTCATTGATTAGCATTTGAAGAAACCGAGGAAACCAGCAGACGACATCAGTGGTAGAGAGGTCTCTGCTTGCAAGGGATCCCATTGAGGCCACTATCTCAGAGAGAACTATGCGTCCATAGTTTATATCCAGTTCTCTTGCTAGGGCAACTGCAAAGGTTTGCATTGGAATTGGAATTTGATGAAAGTCTTTTTCGCGTGCCCGAAAACATCTTGTGATGGCCTCGAAAAAGTAATTCCATTCCGCATGGAAGAATTGCTTTTGGATATTTCCCGTGATTGGGCCTTTTGGAGGATAACATCCAATTTCTTCAAAGAATCTGAGGCGTTCTGCAGTAGTAGGTTCTGGATCATAGGCATCTTTAATTGGGAATCCCAGAACTCTGTTGACAATTTGTTCGGTCACCTCATATTCCTGACCCGCTAAGGTAAACCTGAAACCATAGGGGGTTGATTTACTCCCTAAAATAACCGCACTAGTCCATAATTGCTGTAAAGCATCATGTACTAGTGTAGGTTTAGCAGTAAAAGCATGGCTAGCTTTGGAATACAAATTGAGAAATCGTATCCAAAACTTAAACCGCGGGAGTTGATCACCAATTTCCGTAGAAATATTATAAAAATTGTTTTTAGCAAGGGAAAATTGGTGAGCCATTTTGATTAAATGTTTTTCTTTAAAAAGATGTGAATTTTTTTTATTTTAATTTTCGAAAAACAATTAATTAAGGAATTATCAGTTATATCCCTTTTAATTTGACAAAAAGACCAAAAGTCACTCTTGAAAAATTAAACTACGGGTTATAGATAATTATCACTGTGAGAGGCGAAAATCAACAACCAATTAACAGAATCTGATACCAGTGAAATCAGTGAAGTTATGTGTGTACACACCAGTGAAATCGTGTGTATATGACTGTGAAGCGGTGTGTGTATATACGTATGTATATATGTCGAGAAAGAAGAACAAATACACAAACACACAAACTCAGATATTACTGGTCACTCAGATAATGGCAGTCAAAAATCGGGCAGTAATTCGTTGTCCGTATGAGATTAGTCACAAAAATCACGAATCAGTGGTTGTAAGTCGAAATCGCCTGTATGTATATGGGGCGGCTGTAAAACTCAATTAGGTAAAAGTGAAAGAATAGATCGAGTTAGAGAAGTATATATAGACATTAATGTGAAATGACTAAAGTGTCCCTGTTAAAAAGTATGAAAACTCTAAGTACATACAGGGAGAACCCAAGTCGAAATCTATCTCGAAGTCTAAGTCGAAGTCTATCTCGAAGTCTATCTCGAACATTTTAAGTCGAACTTCGAGATGGAGTTCGAGATAGATGTTAACTCGAAAAACTTACCATTTAACTATTAAAGACCATGTAAACAGCACAAACCACCAACAGTACTAGGGAAACCTATCTCGAAATTTAAGTAGAAATTCGAGATAGACTTCGAGTTAGGAGTTAACTCGAAAAATCCCCTTAAGACCAACTGAGAGCTCTATCTCGAACATCAAGTCGAAATTCGAGTTGAGTTTCGAGATAGAGGATAACTCGAAATTATTAACTAATTCGAAGTTATTCTCTCAGATCATTTCAAAAAATATCCCCTGTAAGATAGACATTATATGGAATATTTTGAATAAGGAAATAGGCACACTGGTAACTCAAATTCGAGCCCTAAGTCGAATTTCGAGATAGAGGCTAACTCGAAATTTTTCCCAGACTTAGAATTTTCAAAACTTCACTCTGGAAGCTCAAATCGAAATTCAACTAGAATTTCAAGATGAGTTTCGAGATAGTGATTAACTCGAAATTTTGAAGATACTTAGAATAATTTGACAATTTTTCTTTGAAAAACTCAACAATTAATTTTGCCAAATTAATATAAATATCAATTCAAGGATTTTAATATATGACATAATTAAAACATTCCTTGATAATTCTAAGGCCTCTAATTACATGAAAAACACAGGTAAATTCATCTAAAAATCATGCAAAATTTAGAATATGATGAATTTAACTCCCCCTATGATCATGCAATCTAACAATCATAAATTCAAAGATTTGTGCTATAAAAGACACTTAAAACACAATGAATTCATGTAAAATGACACTATATGCAACCTATAACAATTATTAATTAGGCATTTTAAAGTCTAAGCACATAATGATTAAATAGCTTGCATATACAAACATAACCATGGATTTTACAGATAGAAGGCTTTACTAACTTGTGTTAAGCATTCCCAATTCACCAACCAACCTATTGAATGTTACTTCATCAAGAGGTTTGGTGAATATATCTGCAATTTGTTGCATTGTGGGCACAAAATGTAGCTCCACAGTCCCCTCCTCGACATGTTCTCTTATGAAGTGATACCTGATGTCGATGTGCTTTGTTCTTGAGTGATCTACAGGATTGTTGGTTATGGCAATGGCACTTGTGTTGTCACACATAATTGGAATTTTCTTGTGCTCCATGCCATAATCCTTCAATTGGTTCCTCATCCACAGTATTTGAGCTACACAACTTCCAGCAGCAATGTACTCAGCTTCAGCAGTAGAAGTAGATACTGTATGTTGCTTTTTACTTTGCCATGACACCAATCTTCTGCCAAGAAATTGGCAAGCACCAGATGTGCTTTTCCTATCAATCCTGCAACCTGCATAGTCTGAATCCGAATAGCCAATAAGATTAAAACCTGTATCTCTTGGGTACCAAATCCCTAGATTTGGTGTGCCCTTGAGATACCTAAAAATTCTTTTGACGGCTACGAGATGTGATTCTCTAGGATCCGCTTGGAACCTTGCACATAAACAAGTTGCGAACATTATATTTGGTCTACTTGCAGTTAAATAGAGGAGTGAGCCAATCATACCTCGATAGCTTTTGATGTCAACTGATTTACCTGATTTGTCTTCATCAAGCTTCGTGGCTGTTGCCATGGGAGTCTTAGCTGCTGATGCATCTTCTAGATTATACTTCTTGAGTAAATCTCTGACGTACTTGGATTGACAGATAAAGATACCATCTTTTCTCTGACTGATCTGTAATCCAAGGAAGAAGGACAGCTCTCCCATCATGCTCATCTCATATTTTTCCTGCATTAGCTTGGCAAATTTCTCGTACAAGCGCTCATTTGATGACCCAAAAATAATATCGTCCACATATACTTGAACAAGTATTAAGTCATTTCTCACAACTTTATAGAACAATGTTTTATCAATTACTCCCCTAACAAAACCATTTTCAATTAAGAATAGAGATAGGGTTTCATACCATCGCCTTGGGGATTGCCTGAGGCCATAGACAGATTTGAAGAGTAGATACACAAAATCTGTATGTTCTGGATCAACGAAGCCAGGCGGCTGTTCCAGATATACTTCCTCTTCTAACTCTCCGTTCAGGAAGGCACTTTTCACGTCCATCTGGAAAACTTTGAAGTTCTTATGTGCTGCAAATGCCAAGAACATCCTGACTGCCTCAAGTCTTGCAACTGGTGCATAGGTTTCATCATAATCAATTCCTTCTCGCTGAGAATAACCTTTTGCAACCAAACGAGCCTTGTTTCGTGTTACAAGTCCGTTTTCATCCAGTTTATTTCTGAATACCCACCTAGCTCCAATTACGGATTTGTTCTTTGGTCGGGGTACCAGTTTCCAAACTTTCTGCCTTTCAAACTGATTGAGTTCCTCTTGCATTGCAATCACCCAATCAGCATCGCCAAGAGCTTCTTCGATTTCTTTAGGTTCAAGCTTGGATAAGAACCCAGAATATAAGGAGATATTAGCCATGTCAGCTCTTGCAGTTCTTCTAGTAGTCACACCAGCATCTGGATCACCAATAATTAACTCAAACGGATGGTCTCTATTCCATACCCGTTCACCTGGAAATTGTCTAGATGATTCAGCTTGACTTTCTGAGATGGGGTGCTGACTACTTTGATTATTTTCACTAACTCCCGCTGAGTTAGTGCCAGCTCCTACAGAACTAGAGTCAACTCGACTCGAGCCTTGAACAGTAGTCCTTGAGCTGCTATTTACTCCCCCTGAGTTGTTGCCGATTCGTACTGAAGAAGTCTCTCCTGATCTTGTAGAATTAGCTTGTTCACTAGACTCAGGTTCTTCATGTACGCTTGGAACATTTAATGGAACAACCAACTCAGGTTCATCTTCAAGATCTTCTAAGTCCAGATTCTGAAATTTTAGGGACTCAGGTTCACTAGAATCTCTTGAAATTGATGAGAGTTTGGTATCGTCGAATCTGACGTTGTAACTTTCAGTCACTTTTCGATCATTCACCAAGAACACTCTATAAGCTGCCACCACGTCTGTAGAGTAACCAACAAAGATTCCTTCACGAGCTTTTGCTGCAAACTTGCCTAGATTTTCATCATCTATAAGCACATAGCATTTTGCTCCGAAGACATGAAAGTATTTGATTGTTGGTCTTCTGTTGTTCATTAGCTCACATGGTGTCTTTTCTTTATCTTTTATGATCAAGGTTCTATTTTGAGTGTAACAAGCGGTACTCACTGCTTCGGCCCAGAAATACAAAGGAAGTTTTGAATCATACAACAAAGTTCTTGCTGCTTCAACCAGAGTTCTATTCTTCCTTTTAACTACTCCATTTTGCTGTGGAGTTCTCGGGGCTGAATACTGACGACGTATTCCCTTAGATACACAGAAGTCATTTAGCACTGCGTTTTTGAATTCAGTGCCATTGTCTGATCTAATCGTCTTCACAGTAGGTGTTGAAACATTCTCAATTTGAGTGATGTGATCAATGATTAAGAAAGGTACTTCGTCTTTCGTCATTGCGAACAATACCCATGTATACTTGGAGAAGTCATCCACGATTACCAAAGCATATCTTTTCCTAGACAAAGATAGGACATTCACTGGGCCAAACAAATCCATATGAAGAAGTTGTAGAGGCTCAGTAATACTAGAAATTTCTTTGCTTTTATGCGATGCTCGCTTCGACTTTCCCATTTCACAAGCTTCACAGAGTCCTTTCGGAGCGAACTCCATTTGAGGTAGATCTCTCACAAATTCTCGCCTTGCGAGAGCATTCATCGTTTTGAAGTTTAAGTGAGATAGCTTTTTGTGCCATAACCAGCTTTCATCATCCGAGGCTTTGCTGTAGAAACAGGTGACCTCATTCTGATTTGCTGAATCCATATCTGCAACAAAAAGATCTGCCTTTCGAACTCCTCTCAAAGCTAGTGAGCCTTCCTTGATATGAGTGATTGAGACACCTTTCTTGTTGAAGACAATTTCGTAACCTTTGTCACAGAATTGACTTATACTCAACAGATTGTGCTTTAGTCCCTCAACATAGGAAATATCTTCAATGATGACATTGCCAGTTTTCAGTTTGCCATATCCCTTAGTCACACCTATGCTGTCATCTCCAAAGGTAACATAAGGGCCAGCCTTCATAACCAACTCTGTAAGCAGGGACTTGTTTCCAGTCATATGCCTCGATGCTCCACTGTCTAGCACCCATATAACTTTATTTCTATTCTGCTTAATGCCCTGCAATGACAGATTGGTTAGACATTCTTCGGAACCCAACTTTGATTGGGCCCGGCTTTTCGATAAGATCGAGAATCAACAGATTTAACAACAGGAGATGCACTTTTCTTCATATTACTAGAGCTTTCGACTATCTCCTTTCCTTTCTCAGACTTGACAGATTTGTCAGTCTTAGGAGAAGGTTTGTCACTCCTAACTTTAGGAGGACTGACAGTCTTGGCTCTACCATACTTTTTCTTGATATTTGAACTAGCAACAGTATTTGAGCATGACTGGCTAGATGCATTCATTAAATGCACAAAATTTTGCATGATATTAAAAGTGCATGGCATACAATTAGGTTGACCACACTGTGCATGATTCTGATGCAGATTATTCATTGTATGTGTGGTAGGCATGGCATGTGCAGCAGGAACATTCATGTTAGCTTTGCATGCATAAGAAAGATGCTCAGTAGATTTACAATGATAACATGCTTTCTTTATTCGTTCAGCCTTAACCTCTTTTATGCCTTTTTCTTTCTTTCCTTGTTGTTTAACAGCCTTAGCTCCTAATCCCAGTCTAGATTCATCTCTAGGGAAATTGATTTTCACTTGTTTAATAGGAGTTATAGGTTGTTCTTTCTGGCGATCTTCCATCTCAATCTCATATCTAGCTATCAATTCAGTCTCTTCTTCTTCTATTCTAGGAACAAGATGTTTGTAGATAGGTTTGACAACCGATTTAAGAATACTAGGTGTTTCCTTTTTAAGGTCACTGGAACTAGGGTCAATAGGTCTCTTTCCTTCTTTCTTAGGAAGGTCAGAATAATCAAGTCCTATACCTACTCCAGTTATTTTCTTAAATGTGTCATTATCTACATACACTTTACTAGCAGCTAGTTTGTATGCTTCGCATTTAGTTTCTAACTCAGCTAGATTGTTCCTAAGACATGCTTCTACTTCTTCCTTAAGGACGAGCTTGTGTTCCAGAGATTTAATAAAGTCTCTTAGAGAAGTATCTACAGTGCAAGCAGCCTCTAGCTCTTCCACTTTTGCCTCAAGCATTCTGCATTTGGCAACAAGTGTTTTCTGTTCCTTTTGAGAAGAGTCTAGGCTTTTGCACAACATATAGATCTCTTCACTAAGAGCCCCGTTCTGTTCTTTATAATCATCAATAGACATTTCTACTTTAAGAGTCAGAACTGGTACCTCTGGTTCCTCTGATGTCTCAGCCATGAGGGCAAAGTTTGCTACATGAGTAACATCTTCCTCATCTGAATCATCCCAAGCTCTTCCTTCTATCACCAATAAAGCTCGTTTTCCATGTCTTTCCTTCAACAGTGCTTCATAGTTGCTTTTGAGAGCTTCAAATGTTTCTTTTGGATAAGTCTGTTTAGGCTTTTTGCAGTCCGAGGCAAAGTGTCCAGCTTCACCACAATTATAGCATTTGAACTTCATTTTGAAATCCAAAGGAGATTTGTAGCTGGTATTCTTGCCTTTTCCTTTGTAGCCTGACGAACTACCACCACCCTTAGCAGCCCGATAATAAGATGAAAATTTTCTCTGTGGTCGGTTGCTCTTTCTAAATCTCATGTTGCTGAACTTCCTTGCCATGTATGCCACGACACTATCGTCCATGTTGTCCAGCTCTTCTTGGGTGTAGTAGTCATCATCACTGTCAGATGCGCACTCGTCATCATTATCAACTTGATGTGGTGCAAGTGATGATTTAGGCTTTGCTGCAACCATTGCCCTCTTAGACTCTTCCTCATCAGCAACTAATCCTGATGCACTTTCTTTTCCCTTTGAATCATTGTCCCATGCTTGATCTTGAAGAGTTTCCAGCTCATAGGTCTTTAATATTCCATAATACTCTTCCAGAGAAGTTGTATGCAAATCTCTGGTTTCTCTGATTGCGTAGACCCTATGCTCAATGCTTTTTGGCTGGTTCCTCAGATATCTCGTATTTGTTTCAACCATGGGGAGAGTCACACCTCTCAGATTCAAATCCAATACCAACTGACTGAATCGTAGATAGACTTCTGTAATGCCTTCTCCTTTCCGTATTCTAAAGGTGTCATACTCCATCTTGAGTATGAGTGTCTTGTTATTTCTGACCTCTGCAGATCCTTCCATGACAACTTCTATCTTGTCCCAAATCTTATTCGCTGTAGTCAAACCTTTGACTATGTTGGACATTTCATGATCAAGAGATTCCATCAAGGTTTGTCGTACGGCAGTATCCAAAGCTATTTGCTCTTTATCAGCATCCGAAAAGTCCGCTGCCTTTTTGGGCTCAGACCGGGGTGCTATAACCACCCCTCCTTCCGTATGTGAAGGAATAACCACCATTGGAACAAATTTACCCTTGTCAAGGACTTCAAGATATTCAGGGTTAACAGTCTCTAGATATAGTCTCATTCTGGAAACCCACTCTTCATAGTGATCTCTGTTGAACATTGGGATCTTGAATGCATTTTTAGGAGCCATTTGAATTCTGGTCACTAAAGTTTCTAAGTACCCAAGACTAGGCTATGTAGAATATGTATGTAGAACTTTAGCCTAAGTCGAAATTTCCCTAAGTCGAAATTTTGTTCAAGTCGAAATCACCAAGTCGAAATTGCCAAGTCGAAATTCTATGTAGAAATTCTCAAGTAGAAATTCTATGTAGAACTTTTGTCCTTAGAATAATTTTCTGCAGATTTCTTTAAATATTAAATAAACAATATTATCACTTTAACACCTTTTGACTTTAGATGCTTTACTCACCAAACCCACCTAACCCACTTGCTAGGTACTGAGTATGTCTTTTACTTTCGGCCGAATAAAGTAAATCAAAAAGTCCAAAAACCACCTTTTTATTCTTTTACTATTGAAAAGGAGATCAAAAAGTTGTTGGGTTGTATTCTTTGATAAGAACAGATGATGAACACTCAAGAACACCAAATATGAACGAACCCAGATAAATTCACAAAAATTAATTAAAATACACCCAAGCTAAATAATCACACCTGGAGTATTTAAATAATTTTTCAGATGAGTTTTCTCTACCAACGAATTAAAACACACTTTTCGAGAAAATGAAAAGTAGATCTGAAAAATGAAAACTCACAATTCTTCTACTCAACACAAGGATCTATGTTTTGTATATTAAACATATAGCTCTGATACCAATTGTTAGGTCCAAATGTGTTGTAGAGGGGGGGGTGAATACAACTTTTCGAATATGAGAAGCAATAAATACGATGCAATAAATGAACACACAGATTCAAGGAATATATGTCTTATATATAACTTGAAAGGGTTGCTACAACATTCATTACAAAGTGTAACAGAAGTTGAGAGAGAAGTGAATGATACTAAGCTCTGTGAATGCACTCTCTCTTTTTCTCTTGTGTTTTTCTCTAGAATTGCTCACTAACTAAAACATTACACAAGAACTTATATTTATACTACATGTAATCTATGTCCTGTAGTCTTCAAAGACTAAGATGTACGTGGCCCAATGATGTCCACATAATTCTTGCCTTATCTTGAAAGCTTGGAAATCTGCCAATCAGAAGATGCCATGTGTCATGTTGAAGCTGCACTCTAAGTAGAACTTCTACTTGAGAATTTCTACTTAGCCATCTCGAAGTTCTAAGTAGAACTTCTACTTAGAAACTTCTACTTGGCTATCTAGAATATTTAGTACTTAGAAAATATTCTGGTCTTCAACTTGAAACTTCAATGCACATCTCGAACTTGTGATATCTTCATGTCTTCTTTATTCTTCACTAAGCTCTTGAATATGGATCTTTATTACTGACATAAACTTGCTATCAATGTCCTGACACTTGATGCAACGGTCTGGTTCATAAGTGACTAGTCTTGATAGGGTTTTTGCTTCTTGAATAAGTTACCATATCCAATTAGAAATGTGGCTTTCCAATATTTGCTTTCCTTCTTGTTCACTTGAAATCAATTGGTCTTATTGATACTGATAGTTATGATCTTGATTCTTGGCTTTCCAAATCACTGAGGCATGAACAACTTTGACTTGAACTTCTCTCAATGATTTCTTCTTGGATTGATCATAGTTAACATGTTGAATTGTATCAATTACCTTGTCTTCATTTAGTGTTGATTTCTTGTGACTTCTTGTTCTTGATTGTCTTCTGGTTAAGTATCTTTTCCTTTAGTTTGAGTTACATTAGTTATAGTGTTACAAGTTTATACACTCTGCCTTTCAATCTTCCTCATCTGAATCATCCCAAGCTCTTCCTTCTGCCACCAGTAAAGCTCGTTTTCCATGTCTTTCCTTCAACAGTGCTTCATAGTTGCTTTTGAGAGCTTCAAATGTTTCTTTTGGATAAGTCTGTTTAGGCTTTTTGCAATCCGAGGCAAAGTGTCCAGCTTCACCACAATTGTAGCATTTGAACTTCATTTTGAAATCCAAAGGAGATTTGTAGCTGGTATTCTTGCCTTTTCCTTTGTAGCCTGACGAACTACCACCACCCTTAGCAGCCCGATAATAAGATGAAGATTTTCTCTGTGGTCTGTTGCTCTTTCTAAATCTCATGTTGCTGAACTTCCTTGCCATGTATGCCACGACACTATCGTCCATGTTGTCCAGCTCTTCTTGAGTGTAGTAGTCATCATCACTGTCAGATGCGCACTCGTCATCATTATCAACTTGATGTGGTGCAAGTGATGATTTAGGCTTTGCTGCAACCATTGCCTTCTTAGACTCTTCCTCATCAGCAACTAATCCTGATGCACTTTCTTTTCCCTTTGAATCATTGTCCCATGCTTGATCTTGAAGAGTTTCCAGCTCATAGGTCTTTAATATTCCATAATATTCTTCCAGAGAAGTTGTATGCAAATCTCTGGTTTCTCTTATTGCGTAGACCCTATGTTCAATGCTTTTTGGCTGGTTCCTCAGATATCTCGTATTAGTCTCAACCATGGGGAGAGTTACACCTCTCAGATTCAAATCCAATACCAACTGACTGAATCGTAGGTAGACATCTGTTATGCCTTCTCATTTTCTTATTCTAAAGGTGTCATACTCCATCTTGAGTATGAGTGTTTTGTTGCTTCTGACCTCTGCAGATCCTTCCATGACAACTTCTATCTTGTCCCAAATCTTCTTCGCTGTAGTCAGACCTTTGACTATGTTGAACATTTCATGATCAAGAGATTCCATCAAGGTTTGTCGTATGGCAGTATCATAAGCTATTTGTTCCTTGTCAGCATCCGAAAACTCCGAGACCTTTTTAGGCTCAGACCGAGGTGGTATAACCACTCCTCCTTCCGTATGTGAAGGAATAACTACCATTGGGACAAATTTACCCTTGTCAAGGACTTCCAGATATTCAGGGTTAACAGTCTCTAGATATAGTCTCATTCTGAAAACCCATTCTTCATAGTGATCTTTGTTGAACATTGGGATCTTGAATGCATTTTTAGGAGCCATCTCAATTCTGGTCACTAAAAGTTTCTAAGTACCCAAGACTATGCTATGTAGAATATTTATGTAGAACTTTTGCCTAAGTCGAAATTTCTCTAAGTAGAAATTTTGCTCAAGTCGAAATCACCAAGTAGAAATTGTCCAAGTCGAAATTCTATGTAGAAATTCTCAAGTAGAAATTCTATGTAGAAATTTTTGCCTTAGAATAATTTTTCTGCAGATTACTTTAATATTGAATAAACAATATTATCTCTTTAACACCTTTTGACTTTGAATGCTTTACTCACCTAACCCACCTAACCCACATGCTAGGTACTGAGTATGTCTGTATACTTTCGGCCGAATAAAGCAAATTAAAAAGTCCAAAACCACCTTTTTTATTCTTTTACTTTTGAAAAGGAGATCAAAAAGTTGTTGGGTTGTCTTCTTTGATAAGAACAGATGATGAACACTCAAGAACACCAAATATGAACGAACCCAGATAAATTCACAAAAATTAGTTAAGATACACCCAAGCTAAATAATCACACCTGGAGTATTTAAATAATTTTTCAGATGAGTTTTCACTACCAACGAATTAAAACACACTTTTCGAGAAAATGAAAAGTAGATCTGAAAAATGAAAACTCACGATTCTTCTACTCAACACAAGGATCTATGTTTTGTATTGTTGAGTATTGAATACAGTAAAAGAATACAGAGGGGGGGGGGGTGAATGGATTCTTGAGTTTTTCTTTGGTTTTGAATCTTTGCAGCAAGATAAGTGATGAGTGTGTGAGATATGAAGATGCGGATAATTAAACACAAACACAACACAATATCACTTTAATCTAATATTTATTAGATTAAGATGTTGCTACAATCTGTGAATACAAATGATAGTATTCTCAGCTTCGTTTTTCTCAGAGAGATATTTTCTGGATATATTTGAGAAACTTCAAAACCTTAACAGCTAAGGAAGTGAGGCTGTATCCTTATAGACATGGATACACCCCCTTGCTACAAATGAGGTAGGTAAAACAAAAGCACTTTCCAGTCTGTCTATCTCATTTTAGTAAGAGTCCAAACGGCTACAGATTTGACTTTGAAAAGCCTGTTTAGATCCACTTCTTCAGCTCCTTGTCCCTTGTCTTATCTCTCCAAGCTTCTTTGTAGGCTTTCCAGCATGCTTTATAGGACAGAGTCAAATAAAGTATCCTGGCTTGTTGCAGGTTTCTGACTTGTACAATTCTTCAGTATTTTGTCCTCAAGAATGTATTCGAGAAGTGACTAAGTAAGTGATTCGAGAACTGGAGTTGACTTGATCGATAACTCTGAGTTCTCGAATAGTGTTATCTTGACATATCGAATCACTTCTCGAATAGCTCTTTTCTCTGGGACTCCTTGAGATATCGAATAGAGCATTTTGACATATCGAATCCCTGAGATATCGAATAGAGCATTTTGAGAGATATCGAATAGTGTCTTCTGAGATATCGAACTTCAGACTTCTCGAATGCTAGACTTCTCGAATAGACAAATGTACTTCTCGAATTGGTACTTAGGCAAATTCTTCATTTCTTCAAATCCCAACTGTGATTATTTGGCAGTCTTCATTCCCTTGCTTGAGGCATGAACCTTAGAACTTCTTTCAAGCTTTATTCTTGACTTAGTAGGTACAGTTACACAGATAGAACTTGATGCCTATTACAAGTACAGAACAAATAGAAACTCTACAACTAGAGGTTCCCTCAGTTAAGAGGTCATGTAGGTAATGCATAGCATTACACATACTTAGGCTTGTTATTAGATGTATTCAGGCATGCCTCTGTGACTAACAATCTCCCCCAAATTGTGAGTAAGACCCTTAGTCACAATTTCATGTCTGATAACAAGCCTATCATACATAAAGATAAAACTTGACAGTACAGGTATGAATTTCCATCAGCAATTTGGATAGAACTACAGAGTGAGTAATCTTACAGCCTATGATGAAGAACTAGCCATTGTCTTTTGATTCCCTTTCCATAGCTTTGGCTTGAAATTCATCATATTCTTTCTCTCTTCTTTCTTTCTCCTTCCTTGTATTCTCATCCATAGCTTTTATTATTTCTGCCATAGCATCCAATTCTTCAAGCAAAATTGAGTCTTTGAAATCTTCAAGTACTGGTTCCAGAATATTTGCAGGATAGTGGTTGAGTAGATTCATTCTGATATTGACTTGATTTCCATTCCTCCTCCTATACTTTACCATGTAGGGGTTGAACTGAACTCTACACAAACCCTTTTTCCTCAGCTTTTCTGCTTCACTTTCCAGTCTCTCAATTTCTTTCTCCCTTGCCAGCCATTTCTCAAAACACTCTTTTCTGACTTTTTCTTCATGATCTCTCTTCATTTTCACAAAATCAATTAGCTCCAGTTTCCATACTCTCTCCACTTTATCTTCTGAGCTCAACAGTGCAATGATTCTCTCTATGTCATATAGCTTGCCCCAGTGTTGACATCCTCCTTGTTTGAATTTCTCCTCCCTTCCATCCGAATATTTAATCTCAAGGCAATTATCAACAATGGCAACATGATAGATTCTTTGAGCTTGCAAAAATTGCAGTTGGTCTACATCATAATCTTCATCTAGTGGTTGGAGTTTTAGGCCTGGATAGATTGTCAGGGTTTTTGATATGGTTGGCTTTGATTTCCTTGCAGCTTGCTTGAACTTGATTCTTTTTACATGATTACTTGGCAGCAGTATGTGACCTTTGTTTGTAGACCATTGTAGTATTCCATTAGCAGTTTGCTTTTTGAAACATACAGATGGTTTCTTGACTTGAATCTTCTTCTCTACTTGAGGTGGCAAGACAGTTGCAGAAGCCATAGATGCAAATTTTGAAAGGTCACTACTGGCAGCATTCACCCTAGACTTAGAGTCTTGTGTTGTGGTGAGGTTACTGTCAGCAATGCCTGAGGCTTGCTGTCTTCCACTTTTCCTCTCAGAGCCTTTACCTTGATCATCATCATTCTTCCTCTTCTCATCATCCTTCTTCTTCTTCTTGTCTTCATCACCCTTATTACTCCTGTGATATCTTCTCCTTCCATCACTTTTATCTTCATCCTTGTCTTGATCTTTGCTTGGGTTGAACTTAGCAGTCTCAGATACAATGCCAGTTGCAATATATGACCTGAGATAAGATATAGCTTCTAATTCTTCTGCTGTTCTAGATCCCTTCTTCTTGATCAGTTTCTCAATGATGGCTATGATGAGATTTTTATTTTGAGGAGTTAGATGCTTAGGAATGACCAGCTGCTTGATATCTTCAATTCTTGTTCCAGCCTGGTAGATAATAGTTCTAGGATCTGTGAAAACTTCAGGTAGCCTTGAAGGTTGACCATTCCTCAATTCATCATGAAGACTCTTGTTGTTCTCATTTCCCTTCTCAATTAGTCCAAGGAGCACATTCACTTCTGAGTGCTTTAGACTCTGTAGAGTATTGATGGTTAAGTGCCATATCTTGTTCTTTCCTACCATCAATATCTCCTTGAGCCATAGATCATTAAGCCTCCTTGGTACTACAGTGAGACAGTCAATCTGACTCTTCAAACTCTCATGATATAGCAGAGCATCACCAGCCTGTTCTCTAGAGACTTTCAGAAGCTCCAAGAATGCATCATCATGATAGACATTTGAGTTTGCAATTTCTTGTAGCTTGGCCTCAGTGACCACCTTCACTTCTACTGGCTTGGCACTCTTAGATATTGAGATTTGAGGCTTGTCAGATGGCATACTCCCTGCAACCACTGTGGTTGTAATAGACTGCCTTTGACCATCAGGAGTAGTGATGTGCACAGTTGGTAGAGTGACAACTGGCAGAGAAGTGGGAGGCACATCAACTTTGTCCTTTCCTTTTCCAGGCACATGAGTAGTAGATTTCAAAGTTCTCTGATGGCCACCCTCAGTGATCTTGATGCCCTTTTCTAGTGATCTCTCCCCCTTTGGATTTGAGTTCTTTGATATCCTCTTCTCCCCCTTAGGCTTGTTGACAGACACAGGGACTGTAGGATGCACCTTTGGAGTTGAAGATTCATCAGGTAGGGGAAGACCCATGTGCTTCATCATTGCAGACAACATTGATTGTTGATGCAGAAGGACATCAGCTGTGGTGGTGGCTTGAGTGTTCAACTGCTCAGTCAGAGTTGTCACAGTGTCTGTAAGATGAGCATTGGACTTGTGGAGAGAGACTACCTCCTTTTCAAGAGTATCCACTTTAGTGAAGAGTTCATTGGCCTTAAAACCAGATAGGGATTGATCTTTCAGTCTCTGCACTTCGAACCTTGACATCTCATGCACAGGAACCTCAGTGACCAGCTTGTCTCCATATTGATTTGCAAAGAGGGTCCTGAGCATGGCATTGGCATCAGTTGTCTGATCTGATAAGGATTGAAATTTGTGCCCCAGACCTGTGACAGCATCCTTGAGAATAGCTAAACCATTGTCCATCCTGGTGCAAGTAGCATTGCAGGTTCGAATGTCCTTGAGCACAGTCTCCAATTGAGGGAATTTAGCATCAAAAGTCCTCTTGATCTCATGCACCTCCTTGGTTGTAGCTGAACACACTTCATTAATTTCTGTCTTTAAGCCTTTACCAAGATAGTGTGCAGCCTTGAGAATGCCTTTATAGCTGTCATTCACTGCTTCAAACACATCAGTAGGGTTGAGAGATTTGGCATTGGACCCTAGTGAAGTGATGTACTCTTCTCTGAGATACTGGAGACCTTCTGAGAGAGGGATTGAATTGGTTCCTTGCAGCCAAGCATCGATATTCCCATCTCTCTCAGTTTCATCTATGATTTTCTCCTTCTGTAGCTCTACATCCTCTTTGTGACATAGGAGAATAGCTTCATAGTCTGGATTGGGCATGTTTGCAGTGAGAAGGTGCTGAGCAATTTTTGTGAACTCAGGGATCTGATCCACAACTAAGCTTTGAAGTGCTTCAACCGTCAATTGTGGTGGAACAGACCCTGATCCTGAAGCACTGTCATGTTGCACAGGCTTCAGCCATTGAGACAAAAAGTTAGAGCTAGAGCTAGGCTTGCTAGGCTCCTCAGTTACAGATGCAACTTCTGCAACCGGATGAACAGACTCTACTACTGTTGTCTCCACAGAAGTGGGATGAGTTACAACAGTAGTTGACACAGGCACAGAGTCTCTAGTAAGGACTAGTGAATCCTCTGTGTTTGTGATGGTGTCATTAGGATATGCCCCAGCATGCATTCCCTGACCATCCAAATGTGGTACCTGGGTGGTGAGCAAGGTGTCATGCACCAAGTCACTTGAATCCATTGGCTCATCAAAGGAAAAGAATTCTTGATGATCAATGCCTTGCTCCTCAATTGCTTGAGTTGCAGGCTTCAAAGAAATATGAGTGGTAGATTCTGAAAGAGAAGTGTGTTGTAGACAAGATTTTGGCAACTCCCCCTGAGAAATAGAGGGAGTTTCAGTTATGATGTGCTCTCCACTCAGTGTTGTGCCAGCCTTATCACTCCCTTGTGCTGACTCTTTACAGATAGGTGCATTGGGGAGGATGCTTGATTCTATAGATGCATCCTGTTGAGAGGATACATCTAGTGAGCTGTGTGCCCCTGATTTTACAACTTCAGCCATTTGAGTGACTGAAGAGGTGGTTTTAGACTTCTTCTTCTTCTTTAGGCTTATGATAGGTGACTCAGGTTTCTCACTTTCTAACCCTAGTTCTACAGCCAAGGCTGCTTCAGTTAAGATTTCTAAAGGTTCAGAAGCAACCTGTTTTCTCTTCTTTTTACTAACATCACCCTTTTGAGAGGATGATGCAGTTGGCTCTTTGCTGGATAGAGTGTTTGGCTGAGGGGGTTGGTTAGCAGGCCTTGGGTTAGCACGTTGTTCTCCTTGCTTAGGCTGTGCTAACTGAGATTTAGAATCAAATATTGGCATGTTGTGGGGGTAAGACCTAAACAAACCCTCCATGTGGGGAGTTATGCTAAGTCTTACATCCACATCATTCCTAGTCTCCAAATTACCAAAAATGAGTTTGGTCATGGACCTAGGATAGCCTATTTTACTCTTATCTACTCCAGGCAATTCAATCAAAGAAGCATTTTTAAAGTTAAGCACTGATTGAATAAAGCGAGGAAAGAAAATTTCATTACCTCTCTTGGCTGTGGTCTGACCAAGTCTCCCATAGAGTTCCTGTAGGATGAGAAGTCCAACATCTATCTTTCTCCCATGAGCCAAGGCATAGGCAAGCTGCTGCACGGGTGTACTAATCTGATCAAAGCTTGATTTCCGTGCAGTGAATACATGAAGGAGTGTAGCAAATACAAAGCTCCATTCTTTCCTTAAGAACTTCCTATTCAACTTTCCCAGCTTGATAGTATCAGAGTAGTTGATGAAGTCAAAGAATTCTTCCAACTCATCATTGGAGGCCAGAGCATCATACGTCTCTTGCTGCATATCCAAGGCTTGATTCATGTCTGCAGTGGTGATAGTGATATCCTCTCCTTGAATCTTGCAGTGAACAATATAAGAAGTGATAGCATTCTCAAGAGCGATGACCTCCACAGTAGCAGTCCTCCAGAATTGTTCCAATAGATCTATGTACAGAGTTGGGTTGGCTGAGAGCGCACTCTTGATGTATGATTCAGACAACCACCGAACAAAGCACTTGAAATTGGCATTCGGTGCTTCCACATCACTGGTGATTGCGATGAAATTAGTTTGGAATGATATGGTGAGTTTAGGGTTTGCCATTTGGGTAGAGAAGAAAAGAGAATTAGGATTGAAGAAGAAATTCGCAGTTAGGGTTTTTTTCAGAGGTTTCAGGAGTTGAGGTGCTTGAGAAATCGAACGAAAAGAATTGAATAGTTGTGAAGTTGAATGTATATGTATGAATGTCTTGAGTTGTCGATAGATAAGTGTTCTGTAGCGACAAGTCATTCGAGAAGTATGAAACAACTATTCGAGAAGTCAAGAAAGGCTTATTCGATATCTCAGACAGTTTTTAACTCACAGCTGGCAGTGATTTAACTCAGAAGAAAATTCAAAGTTAAGAATATATTTTTATGAGTGAAATGAAGTTTTGAATATAAATCCAAAAAGCGATTAAGTGTCAGCGAAAGATCAGCCTTTTCAAATGATTCGATAACTCAAATGCAGTATTCGAGAACTCTATCATTAGAGAACTAAAATACTCTATTCGAGAACTCAAAGTGTGCTATTCGATTTCTCTAAAAGACACTATTCGAGAACTCAAGAGGGTTCTAGATAGGCCTATTCGAGAACTCGAGCCAAGACATAACAATGAACCATTCGAGAAGTCTGACTTATCGAACTATACTTTTCACTCATAAAATTCAATTTTCACTATCTTTTAAAATTTACCAGAAATATTCACTGAAGAATATTCTACTAAATTAAATAGTGATTTTCTCAAAATTTCACAGAAATTTCAAGCTAAAGATGTATGATTTTCAACATGTGCAGCATTGGAATATTTATACATCATACTCCAGCCAATACTTACTTTAAAAATATTGAGCATTTGATAAGGTAAGTATTTACTGCTGCAACAATCTAGTTGATATATTCACTTAGCCAGAATTCGAAGAATTCAGCATTCCAATCTCACTGACCAGCCTAGTGAAGGTGGCTTCATCTAATGGCTTAGTGAATATGTCAGCTAGTTGTTTTTCTGTGGGAACATAATGTAACTCAATGGTTCCATTAGTTGCATGCTCCCTTATGAAATGATATCTGATGTCAATGTGCTTTGTTCTAGAATGATTGACAGGATTGGCAACTATAGAGATTGCACTTGTGTTGTCACACATGATAGGAATTCTTTCCAACACAAGTCCATAATCTCTAAGTTGGTTTCTAATCCAAAGCACTTGAGCACAGCAACTTCCAGCAGCTATGTATTCAGCTTCAGCTGTGGAAGTTGACACAGATTGTTGTTTCTTGCTGTACCAAGAGACTAACCTTTGGCCAAGAAACTGGCAGCTACCTGATGTGCTTTTCCTATCCACTCTGCATCCAGCATAATCAGCATCAGAATAACCAACCAGATTGAACCCTGTGTCCTTAGGATACCATAACCCCAAGTTTGGTGTGCCTTTCAGATATTTGAAGATCCTTTTTATAGCTATCATGTGTGATTCCTTTGGGTTTGATTGAAACCTTGCACATAAGCATGTAGCAAACATGATATCTGGCCTACTAGCAGTGAGGTAGAGTAGAGAACCGACCATGCCTCTGTAGATTGAGATATCTACCTTTTTGCCCTTAGCATCATCATCTAACTTGGTGACAGTGGCCATGGGTGTCTTCGCAGGTGAGCATTCTTCCAAATCAAATTTCTTCAGTAAATCTTTAATGTATTTGGTTTGACTTATAAAAATGCCATCCTTTCTTTGACTCACTTGCAGTCCAAGAAAGAATGTTAATTCTCCCATCATACTCATCTCATATCTGCTTTGCATGAGCTTAGAGAATTTTTCACACAGCTTCTCATTTGTAGAGCCAAATATGATATCATCCACATAGATTTGAACTAGGATAATATCATCACCATGTTTCTTGTAGAACAGTGTCTTGTCCAGTGTGCCTCTAGTGAATTGATTCTCCAGTAGAAATTGTGATAGTGTGTCATACCATGCCCTAGGAGCTTGCTTGAGTCCATACAATGCTTTAAGTAATCTGTAGACAAAGTGGGGAAACTGTGGATCCTCAAAGCCAGGTGGTTGTTGCACATATACTTCTTCTTCCAACTCCCCATTCAGGAATGCACTCTTGACATCCATTTGATAGACCTTGAAATTAGAATGTGCAGCAAATGCCAAGAAAATTCTGATGGCTTCTAGTCTAGCAACAGGGGCAAAGGTCTCATCATAGTCAATACCTTCCTGTTGAGAGTATCCTTTTGCAACCAACCTTGCTTTGTTTCTTATGACTACACCATTTTCATCCATCTTATTCCTTAGAACCCATTTAGTTCCAACAACGGTTCTATCCTTTGGTGCAGGCACTAGTTCCCATACTTTGCTCCTTTCAAATTGATTTAGCTCCTCTTGCATAGCAATTATCCAGTCAGGATCCAACAATGCATCATCAAGTTTCTTAGGCTCAACTTGGGATAGAAAGCAGCCATAGAGACATTCATTTATAGTTGCTCTTCTTGTCCTTACTCCTGCATTTGGATTTCCAATTATTTGATCTGCAGTGTGTGATCTATCCCATTTCCTTGTATGTTCAGATTGATTTCTCATCCTTGATGTTGCTTCATCATTTAGATCATGATCATCTACATTTCCTCCCCCTGTGAAGTTGTCACTCCTCACAGGTGTATCTTGGATGCTTGTTTCTTCATTGTTGGTTGACACAGGTTCTTCATTCACTTGAGTTTGTTGGATTATGAGTTCAGATTCACTTTCAATCTCCTCATCAGAATCATCTAGATTGTCAAACTTCAAGGGATCTTTATCTTCATTGTTGGCTTCTTCTAATCCAGGTAGTTTGCTGTCATCAAATGTTACATCTGTGCTCTCCATTACTTTCTTTTGACAAATGACATAAACTTTGTATGCAATTCTTTCCATAGAATAGCCAAGAAAGATTCCTTCAAATGCCTTTGCATCAAACTTTCCAACATATTCTGAATTATCTTTTAGCACAAAGCACTTGCTTCCAAAAGTATGAACATACTTTAGAGTAGGCTTCTTTCCAGTCATCAAGTTGTAAGGTGTCTTTCCAGTGTTTTTGTTGATGAGGGTTCTGTTTTGGATGTAGCATGCAGTGCTCACAGCCTCAGCCCAAAAACATGTAGGCATCTTTGCATCAAGTAGCATTGTTCTAGCAGCCTCTATCAGAGTCCTATTCTTTCTCTCAACAACTCCATTTTGTTGTGGAGTCCTTGGAGCTGAGAATTGTTGAGAAATACCATTTTCTTTGCAGAAAGCTCCAAGCATGGCATTTCTGAATTCTGTCCCATTATCACTTCTTAATGCAATCACACTTGCATTTATGGCCTTTGCTTCTTTGTCAACTTTCTTTATGTGCTCAATGATTACTTGTGGAGCCTCATCCTTTGATGCCAGAAATTCTACCCATGTATACCTTGTAAAATCATCAACCATCACTAGAGCATACTTCTTCCTTCCTAGTGACATAATATTGACAGGCCCAAACAAATCCATATGAATCAGTTGCAGGGGCTTGGTTATAGATGTCACTGTTTTTGACTTGTGGCTTGATCTTTTCATTTTTCCCTTTTGACACGCCTCACACACTCCTTCTTGACAGAATTCAAGTGTGGGCATGCCTCTCACTAACTCCCTTTTGACTAGGGAATTAATGGCTTTGAAGTTCAGGTGTGATAGCTTCTTGTGCCACAGCCAACTGTCTTCATTTGATGCTTTTGAGTAGAAGCAACAAATTGTGTCCTTGCTTGCAGAGTCCAAATTGGCTACAAACAGGCTTCCCTTCCTTACTCCAGACAGAGCAAAATCACCAGTCTTCTTGTGGGTGATCAAACATTCATCTTTGTCAAAGTTCACTTTGAAGCCTCTGTCAGTGAATTGACCAACACTCAGTAGATTATGCTTGAGCCCCTTGACCAGTGCTACATTCTTAATGATGACATTTCCAATTTCCAACTTGCCATATCCCAGTGTGTTGCCGATGCTGTCATCTCCAAAAGCAACCATTGGGCCAGCCTTTTCCTCATACTGTGATAGCAGGGCCATATCACCAGTCATATGATTTGAGCATCCACTGTCCAAAATCCACATGACTTTCTTTTTACTTTCTTTGCCCTGCAAACACAAAAGTATTACTTCTCCTTTGGTACCCAAACGAGTTTGGGTCCATGTGACTTAGTGACAGTTTTATCAAAATCAGCATGCTTATCAGTTTTCTTGATGTTTGTCTTCTTGTCACTGTTGGGAGTCTTAGAATCAGGGTTCTTAGACTTAGGTGACAGAGGTACCTTCCTAACTTTAGGAGGACTTGAAGACTTTGTCCTTGTGTAGTGTGTGTGAACATTATGATTGATACAGCCCTCCATGAATTGTCTTCTCAAATTAAAACAACTAGTCATCACATTCATGTTACATGGCATGCAATCAAGTTTATCACAGAAAGGAGAGTCTCTATGTCTTAAAGGCACAGAGCAATCATAGAATGGTTTAGCAACACTACCAGATGGTTTCTTGCAAGCATGAGTCAAATGATTAGAGCTAAAACAGTTTTGACAAACTTTCCTAGGGGCATTTGGCACATAAGCATAGTTGTTATCTTTGTTAATCCCTAATTTGCCATTCCTGTTTGGTCTCTTATTAGTCACTTTCTTCTTAGTCTCATAATTTCCAGCTGAAACAAACTTTACAGGTTTCTCAAGTCTAGGTCTACCTCCTACTGGCTCCTTGGCTTTGGTTTTGACATTCTTACTCTCAGAGGATGCTTGTTGTTCATTTGATTGTGCCTCATCTTCATCCTCCAACATTTGCTTGATGAGTAAGGCATCCTCATCAATCTCAAGTGTTGGTGTTTTAAATATTGGATTCTCAGTCTTTTTCAAAACCTGAGGCACCTCCTCTTGAACAACAATGTCATCTTCAATGACTGCATAGCCTTTCCTCTGTTTAAGAGTGTCATAATCAAGTCCAATGGCAGCCTTAGGTCTAGCTAGATTTTTCTCATGATAAGACTGCAATAGACTAGAGGAATTCTTAAATGTTTTCAACTTAAATTCATTTTCAGCTAATTCATCCCTAAGAGCTTTCTCAACTTGACTAGCACATAGAACTTTGTTCTTTAGATACTCAATCTCTTGTTTAAGATTTTCTATTTGCACAGTAGTTAGCTCTAGTTCCTCATTTCTCTTATTTAACAGTTCATTCCTGGTAGACAGTTTAGCAATCTCTTCATTAGCAGCAGTCATACTAGTATGAATGTTAAACATCTCAACGGATAGTTGTTCAACCAAAGATTTATATTCAGAAACAGACATGTCTATGGTAGTGAGAGATGGTACCTGTGAGTCTGATGCAGATGGTTCTTCCTTGGAATTGGCCATCAAGGCATAGTTGCAGAATTCTTGTTCTTCCCCATCACTGTCAGAATCATCCCAACACTTCCCTTCAGCTATGTAAGCCTTACCTGGTGTCTGCTTCTTTAGAAGGGCCTCATACTTAGCTTCAAGTTCAAGAAACTCCTTATCCTTCTTTTTAGGCTTCTTGCATTCACTGGCAAAATGCCCTAGGTCATTGCATCTATAACATCTTACAGATGACCTATCCACATAGCTGGTTTTGAATCTGTTCTTGTTTGTTTTCATAGGTGCCTTGCCCTTGTTGAATGAATGATTTTGAGGTCTAGGCTTGAAGGGCTGATTCCTCTTGAATCTGATGTTTGGAAATTTTCTAGCCATAAAAGCATATGATGTATTTTCCATGCCATCCAGCTCTTCAAGAGTGTAGAACTCATCTTCTTCCTTGTCATCAGAAGGTTCAGTCACTACTTCCTCAGTTTCTTCATCATCTACTATCTCTTCTATTCTCAGCTGACTTGCAGATGCTTCCAGGTCTTGAATAGATTTGTTGACAATCAAGGCACAGGATGTGTTTATCATTCTGCCTTGGTTAGCTTGGATAGCCCTCTTTTGAAGCAACTCAAGCTCGTGTGTCTTTAAAACCCCATAGAGCACATCATACGTGACTTTGTTCAAATCTCTTTCTCTTAGAGATATGACCCTTTGCTCTAGATGGTTTGGTGACGATAGTAGAAACTTCATATTTAATTCCTTAGTGCTGTAAACCTTCCCATTCATTTGGAGCTCAGTCACCAGCTTGTGAAATCTTTCAAACACATCAGTGATACTTTCCTTGGGCTGTGCCATGAACGCCTCATACTGTGTGACCAGTATCTGTTTCTTATTTTCTCTTACCTCCTCTGTCCCTTCACATAACACCTCGATGTGATTCCACATGTCCTTGGCTGATCTGTATGATGCTACGTTGGCAAACATCGACATATCCAAGGAGTCTATGATTAACAACATGAGGTGGCTGTCTAGGGCAATCTTTTCCTTCTCTGAGTCCGTCCATTTGGATGGCTCTTTTGGAACATATGATCTAGGAATGACTACTGCGCCCACTGTGGATTCAGCAACTTCTTGTTGTGGTATGAATGGACCATTCTTGAGAATGTCAGGGTAGAGAGGATTGGCAGCTTTGATGAACAACAGCATTTTTATTTTCCAGAGGTTGTAATTTTCTTTGTCGAATTTAGGGACCTTTACCGTACCTGTAGTCTTTGGTGTATTCGAACTCATGATCGTTTTCTGTTTAGATTAAACAGCCTGCTCTGATACCACTTGTTGAGTATTGAATACAGTAAAAGAATACAGAGGGGGGGGGTGAATGGATTCTTGAGTTTTTCTTTGGTTTTGAATCTTTGCAGCAAGATAAGTGATGAGTGTGTGAGATATGAAGATGCGGATAATTAAACACAAACACAACACAATATCACTTTAATCTAATATTTTATTAGATTAAGATGTTGCTACAATCTGTGAATACAAATGATAGTATTCTCAGCTTCGTTTTTCTCAGAGAGATATTTTCTGGATATATTTGAGAAACTTCAAAACCTTAACAGCTAAGGAAGTGAGGCTGTATCCTTATAGACATGGATACACCCCCTTGCTACAAATGAGGTAGGTAAAACAAAAGCACTTTCCAGTCTGTCTATCTCATTTTAGTAAGAGTCCAAACGGCTACAGATTTGACTTTGAAAAGCCTGTTTAGATCCACTTCTTCAGCTCCTTGTCCCTTGTCTTATCTCTCCAAGCTTCTTTGTAGGCTTTCCAGCATGCTTTATAGGACAGAGTCAAATAAAGTATCCTGGCTTGTTGCAGGTTTCTGACTTGTACAATTCTTCAGTATTTTGTCCTCAAGAATGTATTCGAGAAGTGACTAAGTAAGTGATTCGAGAACTGGAGTTGACTTGATCGATAACTCTGAGTTCTCGAATAGTGTTATCTTGACATATCGAATCACTTCTCGAATAGCTCTTTTCTCTGGGACTCCTTGAGATATCGAATAGAGCATTTTGACATATCGAATCCCTGAGATATCGAATAGAGCATTTTGAGAGATATCGAATAGTGTCTTCTGAGATATCGAACTTCAGACTTCTCGAATGCTAGACTTCTCGAATAGACAAATGTACTTCTCGAATTGGTACTTAGGCAAATTCTTCATTTCTTCAAATCCCAACTGTGATTATTTGGCAGTCTTCATTCCCTTGCTTGAGGCATGAACCTTAGAACTTCTTTCAAGCTTTATTCTTGACTTAGTAGGTACAGTTACACAGATAGAACTTGATGCCTATTACAAGTACAGAACAAATAGAAACTC
This sequence comes from Saposhnikovia divaricata, assembly GCA_036435485.1. Taxonomy (NCBI): domain Eukaryota; kingdom Viridiplantae; phylum Streptophyta; class Magnoliopsida; order Apiales; family Apiaceae; genus Saposhnikovia; species Saposhnikovia divaricata. The sequence goes on from JAZHRN010000131.1 coordinate 25,058,841, forward strand.
TACAACTAGAGGTTCCCTCAGTTAAGAGGTCATGTAGGTAATGCATAGCATTACACATACTTAGGCTTGTTATTAGATGTATTCAGGCATGCCTCTGTGACTAACATGTATGTTAAACATATAGCTCTGATACCAATTGTTAGGTCCAAATGTGTTGTAGAGGGGGGGTGAATACAACTTTTCGAATATGAGAAGCAATAAATACGATGCAATAAATGAACACACAGATTCAAGGAATATATTTATTATATATAACTTGAAATGGTTGCTACAACATTCATTACAAAGTATGACAGAAGTTCAGAGAGAAGTGAATGATACTAAGCTCTGTGAATGCACTCTCTCTCTTTTTCTTGTGTTTCTCTCAACTATTGCTCTCTAACTAAAACATTACACAAGTACTTCTATTTATACTACATGTAATCTATGTCCTGTAGTCTTCAAAGACTAAGATGTACGTGGCCCAATGATGTCCACATAATTCTTGCCTTATCTTGAAAGCTTGGAAATCTGCCAATCAGAAGATGCCATGTGTCATGTTGAAGCTGCACTCTAAGTAGAACTTCTACTTGAGAATTTCTACTTAGCCATCTCGAAGTTCTAAGTAGAACTTCTACTTAGAAACTTCTACTTGGCTATCTAGAATATTTAGTACTTAGAAAATATTCTGGTCTTCAACTTGAAACTTCAATGCACATCTCGAACTTGTGATATCTTCATGTCTTCTTTATTCTTCACTAAGCTCTTGAATATGGATCTTTATTACTGACATAAACTTGCTATCAATGTCCTGACACTTGATGCAACGGTCTGGTTCATAAGTGACTAGTCTTGATAAGGTTTTTGCTTCTTGAATAAATTACCATATCCAATTAGAAATGTGGCTTTCCAATATTTGCTTTCCTTCTTGTTCACTTGAAATCAATTGGTCTTATTGATACTGATAGTTATGATCTTGATCTTTGGCTTTCCAAATCACTGAGGCATGAACAACTTTGACTTGAACTTCTCTCAATGATTTCTTCTTGGATTGATCATAGTTAACATGTTGAATTGTATCAATTACCTTGTCTTCATTTAGTGTTGATTTCTTGTGACTTCTTGTTCTTGATTGTCTTCTGGTTAAGTATCTTTTCCTTTAGTTTGAGTTACATTAGTTATAGTGTTACAAGTTTATACACTCTGCCTTTCAATTCCCAATTAAAGATGCTTATGATCCAGAACCTATAGCTACAAAACGCCTCAGATTCTTTGAAGAAATTGGATGTTATCCTCCGAAAGGCCCGATCACAGGAAATATCCAAAAACAATTCTTCCATGTGGAATGGAATTACTTTTTCGAGGCCATCACAAGATGTTTTCGGGCACGCGAAAAAGACTTTCATCAAATTCCAATTCCAATGCAAACCTTTGCAGTTGCCCTAGCAAGAGAACTGGATATAAATTATGGACGCATAGTTCTCTCTGAGATAGTGGCTTCAATGGGATCTCATGCAAGCAGAGACCTCACTACAGCGGATGTTGTCTGCTGGTTTCCTCGGTTCCTACAAATGCTCATTAATGACTTAATACCGAAGGATGGGCACTAAGTCACTTTCAACCATTGCTAATCAGGATAAACATCAAGGTAAACCTATGTCAATTCCTGAAAATATACAAATGTGGCTTAGATATGATGCAGGAGTTACCAATTTTGAGGCATCATCACAAGTTTCATCACATGCTCAAAATCCATATGTTCATGCTGAGGCATTTGATGAGATTCCTGATGAGGAAAGCGATGATGCACAAGGTAATCAATCAGGTAATCTCTCCCTGCATACTATTCATTCCTCCTCCTATGTATCTGATTCCGCGACCCAAGAGACTGCTAACCCGCAGGATCTATCCCAGGGTGAGAGCTACATTTCTGAGTCCAATACACATTCTTATTCTCTTTCACCCTTGTTAACGGAAGTCAGAAAGCCAGCACGTGTATATGTAGAAAATGATGAGGAGAATGAACCCGAAGAGCAGCAACTTATTCGAAAGAAAGCCAAACTTTTCCACGCTGCTACTTCACAACCACAGTCAAACCCTAGTGTGTCACACGCAACCACTCCACCTCACGAGAGTGGTTCTCCCTTTAAACAGTCTACACATAGGGATTTTGATGACAATTTTGTACCTTTTGATGATCCTGTTGCTTCAAAAGGACATGGAGTTTTAACAACTTCAGCCGTACCTTCACCGGTACGTACTGATGCTGCAAAGAGGATCGGTTCTAATGTCGTACAAGAACACTTTGCAGCCGCTCAGCCTGAGATTCCAACTCAGGACATAACAGACATAGATCCCATAACTGCCAATTATTTTGCTTATCAAATTTCTGCAGGTACTTCCTCATATTTCGGATCAATAATTGAAGACATACACAAGCGTGAGACAGGGAGTGTGTGTGAGAGGTTAGGGAGAGAGGGACCTTCATTTTTAAGGCCCGAAACCGAGCGCCAAATACCAACAGAACGAGTATTAGAGCGAGGTCACCTAAACCAAACACCGTCCCTTAACATTGAAAATCTTGATACGCGTATGACTTCTATGGAAAATCAGATGAGGCAGTTCGGACAGACGATGGGGCAGTTTGGGATGAACATTGGAAACAACCAAAGGGCTCTAGACGACTACGCAGCAAGAATGGCAAGTCAAGCTACAGCTTTTGATGATTTGACAAATAAGGTCAATGACTTGGGCCATGCTGGTAGTGTCTTGGGAAGCACTCTCAATGAGAGGATGGGGGCATTGGAGTCTACAATGCATACAATGGCTGTGGAGATCAGTTGAATGATGTTCGCAGTCAGGAGTTTTGTGCCCCCAGAGTGTTTCGAGTCCCAACAACCTCCCCCCGATGCTGGTGCAGGTGGTGCTAGTGGAGCGGGAGCCTCTGGTTCTGGTTTTGGAGGTTCTTATGCAGCTGGTGGATCTGAAGACCAAGGTGGAGCTCAGGATAAGTCACCTAAGGGGGAGAGTGGAAAGGAGACGAGACAGCAGGCAGTTCACATCGAAGATATTGAAGAACCCGCTGATCTTGTCAAGGAACCAGAAGTTGAGCCGTCTGTTGATGAAGAGGCTCTGAGGATGAGAAAGGGTAAGGCAGTAATGGTTGATGAACCATTTGTTGACCTGAGTCATCAGGAAACAGTACAGGAGGTACTTGACTCAGATTCTGACATGGAAGACGTACCGTTGGCACACGCTATAAAAAGATCTTTGAAGGAACAAGGTGGAGGTGCTGGGATGTCTTCCGGAATGCCTGAAGAATTTCCTGTTGATGAGGAAACCCTTAAAGATCAACAGTTAGCCTTGGAACAAGCTCAGTTCCATAAAATGAAGATGATGCAAGAACATGCTGCGTTCCTAGAAAAGAAGATGGAGCTACAAGGGAAGCAGTATGATCATGAGCTTGCAAGGCTAGCTGATCCTCAAGTTGATCTGGACAAACGAAGGATAGGGCAGAAATGGGATGAAGCAAGGAAGATAATGATGGGACCCTGTGCGAAAGGAGTTCATAACAAGGATGCAGATGATCTGTTCTACAACTTGAATTTGCAGAATCCAATGACTGGGGACTATATAAATGCTTTGAAGAGATTAATTTCTAAAGTCAGGGTTGGATACAATGCAAATCTTAAGGAGTGGCAGGTTATCTTGTCTTTGGTAGAAGGAGTCCCAACATCTTTCCTATATGTGGATGACCAATTCATAATGAGAAGATCTGCGTCAGAGTTGTTCTTGCTAGCGACTAAAATTCAATACTCTCAATCTGAGGAGCTAAGCATTCTGTACAGGGATCAGTTAATGCAGCTAGCAGAGGACAAGGGTCCAGAATTCTCTGCATATCCAAATTTTGTCCGGATGGTAGTTGACGGAAAGATGAAGAGGGTTAGCATGGAGGAAAATGATCTAATGGAGCTTTTAGTAGAATCTCTCAAAGCTTTCTGTAGACAAATGATGAGTAAGGGATTCGCTTCTGAGCTTAAAGATAAATCCGTGAAGATCATTGAAAGAGTCATATTCAAGAAGAGCAATGAGGTGTGTAAGTGTGATGTCATTGCTCCAAACCCTCTTGATGACGTGAAGATTGAGCCGGAGCTGATGGAGAAGAAATGGAATATTCTTCAAGCAATGAAGAATGTGGATGAAGCTCTGACTCTTCCTTCTGGAGCACTAGAACAAGGAGAAATAAGGGAGGCTATTGGTGTTCCAGGAAGTGATAGTGTATACTGGATACACGCTTATGCTGAAGATACAGCTGATGCCTTAGTATTCATAGATGCAGACCAGAATCAAACATTCTTGCATATGAGTAGAAAATGGCTGCTACAGACTCACGATGCTGCATTTCTAGAGAGAGTATTACATGTATTCAAATGGGGCGAAGTGGAAGATATGTATGTGGAAGAAAAGCAGAGACTCATGAGTTACCTGTCTGAGATAGTGGTGAAAAAGAAGCGAATGGAGCGAGATGCGGCTAGTGTCCACAATACTAACCGTGTCAAGGGCTACCCCAAGATGATCTATTGTCAGTTTAAAGCTGATAAAACACATTGGAAATCTCAGCTCATCATGAAGAACTTTGAGGATATTCCAAAGATCAGGACTACTCAGGAGGTGGACAAACTCAGAAGGCTTTTCAAACATCCTTATCCAGAGCCCAAGAACCCTCTAGAAATGGAAGCTGTAAGTCTGTTGAATGCTAGGTGGAAGCAGCTTAAAGATCCAGTGTACAAGAAAGAACAGCAGCAGAAGGAGAAGCGCAAAAGGCAGAAAGAAGAGAGAGACCAAGCTGCTGAAGCTAGAAAGAGGAAACGGAATTAGGGTTAAAGGTCAGAGTGGTCTGAACTTGAAGTTGGAAAAACTTCATGTCTTTCGGTTGCTTTAACTCACTTGAGGAAAATTCACCTTAGAGTGAATCCAATAAGGTGATACAAGTTTGACTAAAAGATATGAAATAATCCAGGTGATAGGAATCACTCAAATGATCTTTAATTCGAAGTTCGAATTCTGTTTCTAGTTTAAGTTCTTTGTATTGTTTTCATGTAAATTTCAATTGTAAATTATTCAAGACTGTAATGTTAATTATCTTTTCTCGTCTCATTGTTTAGTTGAGTTATCCTTCATTAATTTGAATGTCATTGTTAGACAATCAAATTGGGGGAGATTGAAAGGCAGAGTGTGTAAACTTGTAACACTATAACTAATGTAACTCAAACTAAAGGAAAAGATACTTAACCAGAAGACAATCAAGAACAAGAAGTCACAAGAAATCAACACTAAATGAAGACAAGGTAATTGATACAATTCAACATGTTAACTATGATCAATCCAAGAAGAAATCATTGAGAGAAGTTCAAGTCAAAGTTGTTCATGCCTCAGTGATTTGGAAAGCCAAGAATCAAGATCATAACTATCAGTATCAATAAGACCAATTGATTTCAAGTGAACAAGAAGGAAAGCAAATATTGGAAAGCCACATTTCTAATTGGATATGGTAATTTATTCAAGAAGCAAAAACCCTATCAAGACTAGTCACTTATGAACCAGACCGTTGCATCAAGTGTCAGGACATTGATAGCAAGTTTATGTCAGTAATAAAGATACATATTCAAGAGCTTGGTGAAGAATAAAGAAGACATGAAGATATCACAAGTTCAAGATGTGCATTAAAGTTTCAAGTTGAAGACCAGAATATTTTCTAAGTACTAAATATTCTAGATGGCCAAGTAGAAGTTTCTAAGTAGAAGTTCTACTTAGAACTTCGAGATGGCTAAGTAGAAATTCTCAAGTAGAAGTTCTACTTAGAGTGCAGCTTCAACATGACACATGGCATCTTCTGATTGGCAGATTTCCAAGCTTTCAAGATAAGGTAAGATTTATGTGGACATCATTGGGCCACGTATATCTTAGTCTTTGAAGACTACAGGACATAGATTACATGTAGTATAAATAGAAGTACTTGTGTAATGTTTTAAGCAGAGCAATAGTTGAGAGAAACACAAGAAAAAGAGAGAGAGTGCATTCACAGAGCTTAGTATCATTCACTTCTCTCTGAACTTCTGTCATACTTTGTAATGAATGTTGTAGCAACCATTTCAAGTTATATATAAGAAATATATTCCTTGAATCTGTGTGTTCATTTATTGCATCGTATTTATTGCTTCTCATATTCGAAAAGTTGTATTCACCCCCCCTCTACAACACATTTGGACCTAACACATATCAAGCTTTAAAGCCATCCACGCTTCTTTCCCCTGAGTCTTCCTCTTCATGTAATGCATTACCTCGAATGCAACCATAATATTATCAATTATCAGCCTTCCAGGAATAAAAGCGCTTTGCGTATCAGATATCACAAAATCTAATACCCGTTTCAACATGTTAGCCAATACCTTAGATATGACCTTATATATTACATTGCAGAGGGATATAGGCCTTATGTATGTCATAACCATTGGAATTTGCTTTTTGGGAATGAGAGCTATATTAGTAAGATGAAGCTGATCATCAATAATGCTTGTTGAAAAGAACTGTCTTACTAACCTCACAACGTCTTCTTTGACAATAGGCCAGCACTTTTAGTAAAAACCCGGACTCATGCCATCTGGACCTGGTGACTTGTCCGTATGCATGTTAAACAACGCTGCTTTGACCTCCTTTTCTTCTACTTCAGCTAATAACATTGCATTTTGCTCAACTGTCACTTTAGAAGACACACAAGAAACAACCCTATCCCACTCTGTTTCAGTAGCTGTGAATAGCTGTGAGAAGTACCTCGTTATTGTATCCTCTAACCCAGTACCCCACTATACTTTATTCCCCGAATCATCTTCCAAAGAATTGACACTACGCCATAGATTGCTTATAGCAACCCCCAAACTGTGTTACCATAGACCCCTGTTTGAAGTTGCTATAGGCCAAAATCGGACTATGGTAACACCTCAGCCGTGTTAGGTTCTCAGCAGTAACTACAGGTATCAAAGGTAACGTGAAAAACAACCTATAATAACATGGCAAATGCAGTTACTAAAGACCTCTATAGCAACATCTTAAACACTCTACAGCAACATAGTTTCTGTGTTACAATAGATGGTACAATTTTGCACAATGCTTTGGTGGGGCCCGCATGTAGGGCCCACATGTGGAACCCACATGTGGGCCCTACATGCGGGCCCCACCGAAGCATTGTGCAAAATTGTACCATCTATGTGGGCCCACTTTTTGGATTTGCTATGGGGTCCACTTTTCGGGTCTACTGCGGGGCCCACTTTGGGTCTACCGTAGGGTCCACTTTTTGGGCTACTGTGGGGCCCCCTTGCTCAACATGCAATACCTATTGTAACACCTAATATTACCTATTGTAACACCTAATATTACCTACTGCAACACATACAGTTATATAAATATTAGCCTATTGCAACACACATTTTACCTATTGTAACACCACAAATGTAACAAAATAAAAAATGCATTAGCAAAATATTGAATTCCCATAAAACAAACCAACAATTCAAGCAACTACATCAAATCCAAACCAACAACAATTCAATCCACCAGCAACTACATCAAGTACTAAACTAAAACCAAATCCACCAACAGTTCATAAACTAAAATACACAAGTACTAAAACAAGTTCATAAACTAAAACAGTCTAAGAGCTAGGTCCATCGGTCATAGGAGTACCATCACCTACTGTGTCACTAATATCAATATTCAGAGTGGGGTTTGCTTCAACTAATTTTTTAAGGACCAATGTCAAGTTATCCTGGACCTTCCGATTGATCTTGCCATCCACTTCAGCACAAACCTTCTGGTTTACCTTAGCTTCCACTTCGACAACAACTTCCTGCCGTATCTTTTTTTTCAGCTCTTGCACGTATGAATCGGTTGCTGGAGCTGGAGCTTCAGCTAGAGTTTTGATACACTTCGGGTCATGTCTTCCTATAAGCCAACCTGGACCATGAGATTTTTTTGCACCCGAAACTAGTTCCTCAAGACCATCAAGCCCTTCTGATGATTTAAGTTTCTTATCAATTGTATCCTAGAAAATAAATCCAAGTCAATATATGAAAATGAAAATGGACTGTAAAGATGAAATATGGACTGTAAAGATGAATTGTTACTTACAATTCTGAACTGCATCACATCAGGATTAGATTGATATTTTCGTCCAGGCTTGCGCTTACGAGTTTTGGCAAAAATCTGCGCAAAAAATAAGTCGTCATCTAGCTGCTTGTCATATGGCTGCTTCTCATCTGGCTGCTGCTCATCTGGCTGCTTGTCATCTGCCTCATCTGGCTGCTTGTTTTTCTTGCAAAAATTATTAACTAATATGCAAAAGCAAAAAATTATTAGAGTCATGTAAAATAACAGTATGTATAGAATTATTAGACAAATTAGTTCTTAAAACTGATGTGCAGGGATCTTAATTACATAACAGTATGTATAGAATTATTAAAGTCATTAGTTCATACATAAGCTTAATTACATAAACTAATCGATCAAAATCTGTCATATGGTCAAAGATCTCAGTGGGGGCTTAGCTTAGCAACTAGATGATTTAACTCCAATTAAATTAAAGAGAATCCATTTTCACAAATTTATATTTAATGAAATTAAAGAGAAGCAATTTTCTTAACTATAATTCACGACTCTAAAAAAGAGTGACATTTCAGGAACTTAAACTCATTAGTTCATACATAAGCTTAATTACATAAACTAATCGATCAAAATCTGTCATATGGTCAATTTCAGGAATTCATATAATTCATGACTCTAAAAAAAGTGACATTTCAGGAACTTACCATCTTATGTTCAATTTGAGAAAATAGTTTGGAACCAGAAGTGTGTGTGTCTGTGTATTCACGACGACTTTTTGCATTTCTTTCAGCCTTCGCCTGCAAAAATACATGAAAAAAGAGCACTAGTTTATGTCACTGAAAAAAAGCACTGTAGAAAACAACACATTTTTAAAGTTATAATTATACCTGAATATCAGGATCTCCCCAAAATTTTAAGAGCAACTTAAATTCTTCAAATGGAATGTCATCCGGCTTATTTTCTAGCCTCTCCTCATCAGTTGCATACGCAGTATAATGATTGGTCTTTGTTCGACTATTGTACCCCTTCCAACTCTGTTGAATTGTCTTCCATGACCATGTAACGATGACATGCAATCCATTGAGATTCTTTGAGATAAATAGGTTTTCCACCTTTATTTCTTCTTATACCAATAGGATATTCCATCTTTTGTGGACAACTTTCAAATTTAGGTACTGCATCCCCGTTTAAGAATCTTGAACAGAATGTCAAGCATTCTTCTGCTAGGTAGCCTTCAGCAATGGAACCCTCAGGTTTAGACCTATTGCGCACATAAGATTTTAGTTTACCTAGATAACGCTCAATTGGCCACATGCATCGCAAGTGTGCAGGTCCCCCATATTCGATTTCCTTGCACAAATGAACCAGCAAGTGAATCATTATGTCAAAGAAAGCTGATGGAAATATCATCTCAAAACGGCAAATAATTTCAACAATTTCTTGTTGTAGCCTATTCAGGTCAACCACATTAAATACTTTGCTCCAAAGATTTCTTAGAAATGCACCAAGTCTTATCAAAGGTAGGGCAACCTCAGGTTTCAATGTTTTTTTCACTGCAGACTGTAACAAGTAGTGCAGAAGAAAATGAGCATCATGGCTCTTATACCCACAGATTGTCCTTTCCTTCGTGTGAACATATCGACTGATATTAGCTGCACAGCCGTATGGCAGTTTCGCCTTCTCCAATACTGAACAGAATATTTCCTTCTCTTGTTTCGTCATGTCAAAAATAGCAGCCCTAATCTCAAAGTATTTTCCATCACTTGATTTAACAGGATGAAGGACCTTCCTGATCCCCATTTCTTGTAAATCCAAACGAGCACTCAAATGGTCCTTGGTCTTACTGCCAATATTCAACAAAGTACCAAGTATACTGTCACATACATTTTTCTCGATATGCATACAATCAAGGTTGTGTCGCAATAAATTGTGACTCCAATATGGTAAATTGAAAAATATTGACCTTTTTTGAAAGGGGAATCCCTTTTACGCTTTACACCCTGTTTGCTCGTTTTCTTGCTTTTGTCCTTTCCAAATTCATTTTCATAGCCGGACAATAAATCAAGTATATCTATTCCGCTTAAAGTGGGTGGAACCTGTCCCATTTCAACTTCACCATTAAACCTTCTCTTATCGAACCTCCACTTGTGCTCTGGACATAGAAATTTTCTATGGTTCATGTAGCACATTTTTTTACTATGTTTCAAGTACATTGAAGATGTCTCATAATGGCATGTGGGACAGGCAAATTTACCCTTTGTGCTCCAACCGGATAGCATTGCATATCCCGGAAAATCGATAATGGTCCACAACACACTTGTGCGTAGCCTAAAATTTTGATTAGACAAGGCATCGTAAGTTTCTATACCTAGATCCCATAATTCTTTCAACTCTTCCATTAAAGGCTGCATAAATACATCGATGTTGTTGTTTGGAGATTCTGGACCGGGGATGATTGTTGAAAGAATAAAATTTTCAGGCTTCATGCATAGCCAAGGTGGCAGGTTGTAGTTAACCAATACAATAGGCCATGTTGAGTGAGTTGTACTCATAGTACGGAAAGGACTAAATCCATCTGAGGCCAAACCAAGTCTGATATTTCTCTTTTCTATCGAAAAATCAGGATACCTAGCATCCATAGCCTTCCATGCCTCGGCATCTGCTGGATGTCTAAGATTTCCGTCATTTTTTCGTCCCACGGCATGCCATAACATAAGTTCAGAATACTCCTTCGACATAAATAACCTTTGCAGCCTTGGTTTTAGCGGAAAATAACGCATAACTTTTGCTGGAACCTTGCGAATTGCCTTCTCTCGATCATCGTCACTGCTACCTTTCCTTTCCACTACTTCCCATCTCGAAACACCACAAGTTTTACAAACATCTTCATCTTTGTTTTCTGCCCAATATAGCATGCAATCGTTTGGATATGCGTGTATTTTTTGGTAATCTAGACATAAATCTCTAATGATATTTTTTGCAGCATTAAAAGATAAAGGTATGTGGGCCTGTGGAAAAGCCTCTCTCATCAACTCTAGTAGATCCTCGAATGCAGCCTCCGTAATCCCATGTATACATTTTAAAGAATAAAGCCTAAGGATAAAACTTAATCGCGAAAACTTCGAACAACCAGGATATAATGGTTGTTTTCCGTCTTCAATATGGCGATCAAATTTATTAGGCTTGGCATTTGGTACTTCAGTGTGCTCACCTTCACCATTCTGCATTCCATGAGTACGTTGCAACATGTCACCTAGAGTATCTCCAAAGTCTATACCAGCCTCACAATCCATATCTTCATCACTCCCATGTCGAGAAACCTCGCACATCCATTCCATGTACAATGGAGATGGACCATTGTAGATGAGATGCTCGTATATTACATCTTGACGAAACCACTTGTCATTTTTACATTTCTTGCAAGGACACGTTATTTCATCACCTACAGCGAATCTAGAAACTGCATTTTTTATAAAAGCCTTAACACCGCTAATATAGCCGTTACTAAACTTTGGAAGTTTTATCCACGTGTTTTCCTCATTGTCCATCTCTACATTTATAAAACACAACTCTATTAATAAAAGAAGAGTAGTCAAGGTGTTTATTTCGGCCAACCTAAGCAAATAAATACCTATTAATAACTAACTAATTATACAAATAATTATGATATTTATATACATGATCTTAAACCTAACTACTAAATATGTAATCAGAATGAATGACAAATTTATACAAAAACCGATAAATAAAATCGACCCTTGTATGTAATACAATACACACATTCGAGAAACACGACATATATACAACAACAATTATCACAGATTATATTATTTCAACAACAATACATTATCCAAATTATCACAGATTTTGCGCATAAATCAACATCCACAGAAAATGCTTATATACAATAATCGAGAAAAATAGAGACTGAGGGTTAGAGAGATAGAGAATGAGACAGAGAGATGGAGAGAGATATACAAAGAGAGAGAGAGAGAGAGAGAGAGAGAGAGAGAGAGAGAGAGAGAGAGAGAGAGAGACAAAGAGATACAAAGAGAGACAGAAAGAGGGGGAGAGAGAGAGAGAGAGAGAGAGAGAGAGAGAGAGAGAGGGGGAGATACATAGAGATACAGAGAGAGTGGGAGAGAGAGGTCAAACTAAAGAAAATCGAAGCACGAACACAGAATACACATAAATCGAAGCATTCAACACAGAGTATACATAAATCGAAGCATATGAAGAAAGATTTATACCTTAATTGAACAAAGCTCGAACCCTAATTGATATTCACCCAAAATTCGATTAACCAGCAGCTTCGATTGACCAGTCGAACCCTAATTGAACCTTAAACTTCTTAATTGAGAGGCGAGAGAACCCTAATTCAACCCTAAATTGCTCCAGCGGCTGAGTTCATTCGAGAGAAAGTGAGAAGTGAAGTTTAGGTAAGTGATAATATTGAGCGGCTGTGTATACTTTCCCCTTTCTAATTTTTCAGTTTTGCCGCGTTATGTTCTGAATTTTGGTAAAGTGGTCGCTATGTTATGCTTTTTCCCTCTCTGATTTTTCATAATTTTGTAATAATTCACAATTTATACCTACTTAGTTTTCTTTATTAAATTTTTAATAAATTTAGTTAAAATTTTATAATGTTTGGATATTACTTTATTTTAAAACCTTTTTACTTGAAATTTATAAACAAAATTTAATATTTATGAAAAATCAATAATTTAATTATTTGATGGAATATTACTTTTTAAAATGATTACTTCAAGGATTTTGTTAAACTTAATTATTTTTAAAGTCAAATAATTATTAAATCATTAATTTTAAATAAAATAAAAATTTTGTTCATGAATACTCTATGGTAACACAGCTCATAAATACTCTATGGTAACACAGCTCATGGTGTTACCCAATGTAAGACCTTTTATACATATAGTAACATACTTCTATGGATTTGGTAACACAAAAATCAAAAGGTTGCAATAGCTCAAAAATTCCATACCTATGGTAACACCCAAGATGGTAACACCCATGCCAAAAGGTTGAGATAGGCCATCTATGGCGTAGTGTGATTTGATTTGTTTTCCTTCTTTTCTTGGTTGCAAGATGAAAAAACTTGCTGTTTTGATCCCCCTCACGTAACCAAAGTTGCTTGGATCTTTGTCTCCAGAATACCTCCTGCTGAGCATAAACTTCAGAAAATTTCTTCTTTTCTTCATTAGCCACTTTAAGCGAATCTGAATCTCTTCGACCTTTAAGTGCTTTCAGAATTTTCTTACAGTTGTTTATGCATGTTTTAAAACTTCCTGTGACTTCTTGACCCCAAGTTGATAACACTTCCGAACACTGAGAAAGTTTCATGTAAAAAGAATAGTTAGAATCATGATTCTACACGTTTTCTACTAACTAATAAAACATGGGTTCCCTTAACCAGGCATTTTCGAAACGAAAACTCTTCACTCTGTTAACATGAACCACAATCTGAGGTTCCAACCACAATGGACTATGATCAGAAGTGGAGACTTCTAAGTTCGTAAGTTCGGCATTGGTGAACATGTTGAGAAAGCTTTGAGTCACTAGAGCTCTGTCTAATCGTACTTCTATTTTATCAACTGAATCAGAACCACGTTCCCAAGTGTATTGTATCCACACAGAGGCATATCTATTAATTCGCAGTCGTTTAAAACATCTTGGAAACCTTGCAGTAAGTAATTGGGATAAGGTCTACCACCTTTCTTGTCATCTTGAGTCAGGACATTGTTCATATCGCCAATCAAACACCATGGTAAAGTGCTATTATTCGACAAATATATTATCAATTCCCATGTTTCTTTTCTTTTGGATCTGTCTGGTTCCCCGTATATGCCTGTCTATCTATACTCGAAACCTCCTTTCGTTCTTATTTGTACGTCAATGTGATTTTTGTTGAAAGACTTCAAAGCAACATCTTCTTTATATCTCCAAAGCAAAGCCACCCCACCACTGTGACCTTGAGATTCCACCACAACCATACCCTCAAAATTTAGAGAATTTCTGACTTTCTCAACTGTTTCTTTCTTACAAATTATTTCACATAAGAATATGTAATCGGGTTTCTTTTGGAATACAATCTCCTTTAGGAATTGTAAAGCCCACAGGGTCCCAAGTCCATGCAAATTCCAGCTTATGATACTCATAATGTTAGGCGAGCACCCCCCTGAGTCCTCGCCTCTAATCCGTTTTTGAAATCATGTTATTGTTTGGGATTACTTGCTCATTCGTTGTGACATCCTCAATTTCTGAGTCCATCATAATTTCAGTACTAAGGCCCATTGAATTTCACATTATTTCCTTGTATCTCTATTATCCCCATTACCCCGCTCTTTTTGAAATTTTGAAATTCTTTCCCTCCACTCTGCCAGCTTTGTGTAACTGTTTCCTGATTTAGGGGAGTAAAATGTGGATCTTGATTATTCTCAGCTCCTCTGAACGGATTTTGGTAACCACTTCCGATTGATTTCCGATCAGCACCTGATAAGTGGATTTTATATCCACTTGGAGCATTCCATATCGGCTTAAATTGATTGACATAGTCTTAAGTTTGTCGCCTTTTTTATGTGTTTTGTGTAGTTGTACAAGATTGTAACTATCGGTTAGGGTTGGTGATTTCCATGGATTTTGGAGTGGATTCTTAGCTTGGAATGAAGTAAGGAGTGATTTCTTATGCTACCGTGGAGTTTCATGTGTCTTGGGGTTTAAGACGGCAGCTAATGAACGGGAAGAAAAACGGAGCGAGAACGAAGAAAAAGAGTAGAAAAATCAGCCGGGCAGAATGCTGAGGGCTGGCAGCGCCCAATGGGGGCTGGCAGCGCGCAAGGACAGAATGCTGGGGGCTGGCAGCGCCCGTGATGCTGGAAATTGCTGGAATTCCATCCTGCTTCGAATTTAATTGATATTTTTGTGCTTTTCTTGTTAGATAGTATTTTAGGGCCTATATAAACATACCCTACCCTTGTAATTGATAGATAACTTAGAAACACAGGGGAAAAAAGTAGAGAAGGATTCACCAGCGCTCGTGCCAAGCAACGGGGATCTAGATCTACTTCATCTTTTGTATTCTTTTCTTAGACGTACTTTGGATTCCAGTTTTCGGATTTGTTTTCTAAACTCATACTCTAGTATTATTATATTTATTCAATATTGTTTATTCATCATGTTTTCACTTGATCCCATGATGACGAACGGTTCGATTATGAACTAATCGTTGTCATGGGATTCTAA
Source organism: Saposhnikovia divaricata (assembly GCA_036435485.1). Classification (NCBI taxonomy): domain Eukaryota; kingdom Viridiplantae; phylum Streptophyta; class Magnoliopsida; order Apiales; family Apiaceae; genus Saposhnikovia; species Saposhnikovia divaricata. Next base: position 25,074,237 of record JAZHRN010000131.1, read on the forward strand.
CGGATTTATTTATGGAGCTTTAGTATTTTGATGCTTTAAAGATCTTTGTGTGATGTATATTGATATCCTTGTATGGTTATACTTAATGCTTTTAGATGCGTAGCTAACATCTAAATTGAATTGTTAATCTCTTGTGCAGTGAAATTGGATCATGAGATTTAGAACTTGTCATGCTAGCATAGGTTCATGATTGTTTATCAACATGATTTGTAGTATAAATAGAAATATATTATGTTGCCCTATGTGATCAATATGGCTAACTTGTTCCTCAACCGTTATGTTTTCAAATTCTATAGACATATAGGGTCTAAGCGTAATTGGTGTCTATTCATCTTCTATCTCTTTTGTGGATGTATGGGTAGTTTGGTATACGTATGCTGACAGGTAGCGCGTGCTTGTTTCGTGTTATTCGATCAGATATCATAACCATTGCATACATTGATTAAAGGCATCAGATATAAGCGAAGTATTTAATGAAGTTAGGATCCCATGTTTATTCTCTCATAAGTAATTCGATTATATTCTCGTTAGTTAATTAATTCTTAGTTTGTTAATTTGTTTCTTAGTTAATTTTAGTTAATCAAAACCCAAATTTGTTATTTGTCTTAGCAGTGAAGGATAATCATACATTGTTGCATAGGTGCATTAACTGAATTGAAACCTAAACCCAGATCTCTGTGGGAACGAACTCAATTTAATTCTATATTACTTGTGACCACGTATGCTTGCGTGTTTTTGTGTAAACAAGTTTTTGGCGCCGCTGCCGGGGATCATCGATGTTTTATTTTTAGTTTATGTGTTTGTCATCAGTGGTCGTTAGAGTTCACTGACTCGGATTTTTTCTTACATAGTTGTTTGTTTCGTGGTGTTTCAGGTACTTGAACGTGTATGCGAACACGTTCTCAGACTCGTAAACTGGAAGAAGAACTTGCAGCAGTTAAAGATATGGGAGAAACAGTAGGAGTAGCAGCAGCAGCTAAGGCTTTGAGGGACTATTCTCAGCCGAAAATCAAGCCTAGCACAATTCGGATGGTGCAGAATTCGGTTCAGTTTGGGGGTGCTCCAACGGAAGATCCTAATATGCACATCAGAGACTTTATTGAGATCTGCGACACTTTCAAGTTCAATGGTTTGTCGGAAGATGCTGTCAAATTGAGACTTTTCCCATTCTCTTTGAGGGATAAAGCTAAGGGCTGGTTACACTCTTTACCAGCCGGTTCCATTACTACATGGGAGGATCTTGCTCAGAAGTTTCTCACTAAATTCTTCCCCATGGCTAAAACAGCAGCAATAAGGAACGCTCTAGCTCAATTTGCTCAGCAATCTGGTGAATCTTTGTGTGAAGCTTGGGAACGATACAAGGAGATGCTTCGAAAATGTCCCCATCATGGTATGCCTGATTGGATGGTTATTAATGGTTTTTATAATGGTCTAAGAGCACAATCTTGACCATTGCTAGATGCAGCATCTGGTGGAGCTTTATGCGCGAAGAGCTATGCAGAAGCTAATGATCTAATTGAGACGATGGCTGCCAATGAATATTAGAATCCAACCCAGAGACTATCTCAAGACAAGGTGGCAGGTATTTTGGAAGTGGATGCAGCTACAGCTATTGCAGCTCAGTTGAAGGCCTTAACTATGAAGGTGGATTCTCTCACGAACTATGGAGTACAGCAGGTGGCTAGTGTTTGTGAGCTTTGTGCGGGTGCACATGAGACGAATCAATGTGCCATATCTAGTGAGTCGGCACAGTTTGTGAGCAATTTTCAGCGACCTTTGCAACCAGTTCCTGCCACCTATCATCCTAACAACTGGAACCATCCTAATTTCAGCTGGAGCAACAATCAAGGTGCACAACAACCTCAGCAGCCTTATCAGCAGTTTCAAGGTCAGCAATATGGAGCTATGCCGTCCAATCAATGTTATCAGCAACAGTATACTCCAAGGCAACAATTCCAACCTCCGGGTTTTCAGCAGCAACAGTCATATGGGAATGCTGGTCAATCTTCCAATGAAAAATCTGAATTGGATGAATTGAGGCTGATGGTTAAAATCCAGGCGGTATCTCTCAAGACGCTGGAGAATTAGATAGGGCAGATTGCAAGTGCCTTATTGAATAAGCAGCAAGGAACTCTTCCGAGTGATACAGAGGCTAATCCAGGCAAGAGGGAAGTACATGAGCAGGTGAAAGCAGTAACTTTGAGATCGGGAAAGGTTACAAACGATCCAAAATTAGCAGCTAAGGAAGATGAAGAAGTTCAGAATCAGCAAGTTGAAAAATCTGCAGTGCCCGAAATTGAAAAATCTGACTTGGTAGCTGATCAGCTAGATGGTGAAGTTGAGAAGAGTGAACCTGTTGAAAAAGCTTCTCCGGAGCAGTCTACAAAGAACAATCAGATCTACCCTCCTCCTCCTTATCCTAGAAGACTGCAGATCAGAAGTTGGATAAACAGTTTTCCAAGTTCCTTGAGGTGTTCAAGAAATTGAAGATTATCATACCTTTTGCGGAAGAACTTGAACCGATGCCGAGCTATGCTAAGTTAATGAAGGGTATTCTATCTCGGAAGCTGAAACTTGAGGAATTGGAAACTGTGGCATTGACAGAAGAGTGCAGTGTTGTTCTGCAACAGAAGTTGCTGCCTAAACTTAAAGATCCGGGAAGTTTCACCATCCCGTGCACTATTGGCAACTTATCTTTCGACAAGTGTTTGTGTGACTTTGGAGCTAGTATCAATCTAATGCCTTTGTCTGTTTTCATGCAACTTGGTCTACCTGATCCGAAACCTACAAATATCTCGTTACAGCTGGCTGATCGGTCGATCACATATCCTAGAGGTATAGTGGAGGATGTCTTGGTAAAGGTGGATGAGTTTATCTTTCCTGCTGATTTTGTCATTCTAGACTTTGAGGAAGATTAGAAGATTCCCATCATCTTGAGAAGGCCATTCCTAGCTACCGACCGAACTTTGATTGATGTGCAGAAATGGGAGCTAACTATTCTGGTTCAAGATGATAAGGCCACCTTTAATGTGTTTGCTCCTATGAAGATTTCATATGATCCAGAAGTGTGCTTTTCGGTGGAATCCCTTGCATTGTCTTTCCAAGAAGAAAAAGGTGACTTGAAATTGGATGCAGTGCCTAGTGTTCCAAGTTTTTCAAAGAACTCTAATTCAGTTAAGATGCTCGAGGAAATTGATGCTGTTAAATCTTCCACACAAGATCTCTCGATGTAAAGCTCGGAAAACTTCCACCGCATTTGAGGTATGTCCTTTTGAATGATGAGTTAGTGATTTTTGAAGAAGGGCATGATAATGTGTTAAGAAGGTGGATAGTTGATGATGAGGTAGAAGAGTGTTCTGTTCAGTCGACTGAGAGGGATAAACACCTTAGAGGTGTGAGGAAGAAAAAGAAAACGAAGAAGTCGACGGGTGGAAAAATCAAGGTGAAGAGTGAAAGAAAAGTTGTGTTGGGAGTAAGCAAGCAAGATGTCAACATTTTTATGGATGGTCTTTCTGTTGAGGATGGTTCGGTTATTCTTTTTAAACCACTGTGATTTGAGGAAGTAACGTCCAGCTAAATGACGTCAACGACAGCGCTTCGTGGGAGGCAACCAACGACAGTACCGTGGAGTTTTATGTGTCTTGGGGTTGAAGACAGCAACTAATGCAAAAGAAACGGGAAGAAAAACGGAGCGAGAACAAAGAAAAAGAGCAGAAAAATCAGCCGGGCAGAATGCTGGGGGCTGGCAACGCCCAGTGGGGGCTGGCAGCGCGCAAGGACAGAATGCTGAGGGCTGGAAGCGCCCGTGATGCTGGAAATTGCTGGAATTCTATCCTGCTTCAAATTTAATTGCTATTTTTGGACTTTTCTTGTTGGATAAGTATTCTAGGGCCTATATAAACATACCCTACCCTTGTAATTGATAGATAACTTAGAAACACAAGGGAAAAAAGCAGAGAAGGATTCAGCAACGCTCGTGACAAGCAACGGGGATCTAGATGTACTTCATCTTTTGTATTCTTTTCTTAGGCGTACTCTAGTATTATTATATTTATTCAATCTTGTTTATTCATCATGTTTTCACTTGATCCCATGATGACGAACGGTTCGATTATGAACTAATCGTTGTCATGGGATTGTAACGGATTTATTTATGGAGCTTTAGTATTTTGATGCTTTAAATATCTGTGTGTGATGTATATTGATATCCTTGTATGGTTATACTTAATGCTTTTAGATGCGTAGCTAACATCTAAATTGAATTGTTAATCTCTTGTGCAGTGAAAGTGGATCTTGAGATTTAGAACTTGTCATGCTAGCATAGGTTCATGATTGTTTATCAACATGATTTGTAACATAAATAGAAATATATTATGTTGCCCTATGTGATCAATATGGATAACTTGTTCCTCAACCGTTATGTTTTCAAATTCTATAGGCATATAGGGTCTAAGCATAATTGGTGTTTATCAATCTTCTATCTCTTTTGTGGATGTATGGGTAGTTTGGTGTACGTATGCTGACAGGTAGCGCGTGCTTGTTTCGTGTTATTCGATCAGATATCATAACCATTACATACATTGATTAAAGGCATCAGATATAAGCGAAGTATTTAATGAAGTTAGGATCCCATGTTTATTCTCTCATAAGTAATTCGATTATATTCTCGTTAGTTAATTAATTCTTAGTTTGTTAATTTGTTTCTTAGTTAATTTTAGTTAATCAAAACCCAAATTTGTTATTTGTCTTAGCAGAAAAGGATAATCATACATTGTTGCATAGGTGCATTAACTGAATTGAAACCTAAACCAGATCTCTGTGGGAACGAACTCAACTTAATTCTATATTACTTGTGACCACGTACGCTTGCGTTTTTTTATGTAAACAGCACCCTCAACTCCATTTCGTAGCCATTTTGCACCAATAGGTTTTACTTGTCTTCTGAATGAAGCACGCATCCAATCACCATATGGCCTGACAATTTCGTTCTCCTGTGTAACAAATAACCTGCTGCAAAACCTATTTGAATGTCCCAACAAACCACATATGAAGTAGAAAGTAGGAACGTTCTCGTACTTAAAATTTATCTAAAACCACTCGTCCCTAGTTTTTCTCACCTTCATTCTTCTTTTTAGAGGTTTTGTGATGTCTATAGTGACACGAACTCGAAAATAGTCTCTCCAAACACCTTGAAAATTAGAAGAACAAGAGTTGACAAACGTACCAAGAAGTGCTTATAACTTAAAATTGCTTAAAATCAAAAAGTGATAAGTGAAAATTTTCTGTTTGGGTAATTTTGTTATATTTGACAAGTTATTGGATATTAAAAATATATAATTGAAAATAAAATTTATAGATTGAAATTTGAATGATTTCGGGTCATTGAAAAAAGTACCTCCCACTAGGGCTGACAATTTCGGGTTTCGGGTCGGGTTCGTGTTGGGTCACCAGACTCGGGTTGCAAATTTGACCCAACCTGAACCCGACCCGAAAATTTAATGGGTGCAAGTGCTCAACCCGAACCCGACACGAATGGGTTTCGGGTAACCCGACCTGAAAATTTAATTTTTTAAAATTTTTAAAATAATATATATATATTAAAAAAAATATATTAAAAATAATATATATATATATATATATATATTAAAAATAATTTATATACATTGATAATATATATATATATATATATATATATATATATATATATATATATATATATTCGGGTCAGTTTCGGGTTACCCGAACCCAACCTGAACCCAACCCGAATTTTTCGAGTTAAGTTAGGGTTAACCCGAAACCGACCCGAACCCGAAAAATATAAACCTGAAACCGACTCATGCGGGTGGGGTTCGTGTCGGGTTCGTGTCGCGGGTCCAAAATTGCCAGCCCTACCTCCCACCAATTTCTGGCTTTAAGTTGTTTTTTAACTTTAAGTTACTTTCCGATTTATTACACAAATAGACATTTCTCAGCTTAAAGTCAGAAATTACTTTAAGTAGGGCTGCACAAAGGTCAAAAACCGGACCGGACCGGACCGACCCGGACCAGACCGAAGACCGGATTTTATTGAATTCATGGACCGGGGACCGGACCGGTCATAAACAGGTCTTGGGACCGGACCGGACCGGAAAAAACCGGACCGGACCGGAACCGGACCAGTATGGATCGGTTAGTTAATATTTTATAATAAAAATTAATTTTAAATTTAATTTCATTCTTTGTTAATATTTAAATTACTTGGTAAGTTAATTTAAGTTTTAAAATAAGTAAATGTCATATTATATGTAAAGTAACATTAATTTGTAAACATAATTATAAATTATATATAGTATGAAATATAAAATTTAATCATTTATATTATAGTGTTTATATATACTATTTCAGAAATTTATTATTTAACTATTTGGATCGCAAAAATATGTTATGTGTTAATATTTAATTATGAAACTATATAATTTAAAAGATAAAGTAGTATAAAATTAAATTTATACATAAAATCCGGTCCAATCCGGTCCGGACCGGGTGTTTTCAGGGTTTGGACCGGACCGGACCGAAGACCGGATTTTTTTATTTTATGGACCGGGGACCGGACCGGTTAAATTAGGTCCGGTCCGGTCCTTGGACCGATCGACCCGGTCCAGTCTAATTTACCGGTCCAGACCGGAAAGTTATACAGCCCTAACTTTAAGCCATCTGCTTAAAGCATTGCCAAACGGCCTCTAAAAGTAGCTGTCCAGAATATTTTAAAATCTTAGTTACAAAATAAAATTTGTTGTAAATCTATATTCTAGTGCTACAACAAAATTATAAAAATATCTTGAAAAGATATTTTACTAATAAAAATTTGTTGATCTTGAAAAGATGATTTTACTAATAAAATTTCTACAATTCTCATTCTTTATTACCTAGGAAAAGGAAGATTCTTATTATTAATATTTTTTGAGTACATAATATTTGTTATTTGTTTTGCTTTATTTTTTGTTTATTTTATGAGTGAACTAGAGATACTACTAACTTTAGCCGGAACTTGACACCAACACAGAAAAACATATATCATTAAAAAACACACACAAATATACACACATATCTATACTATTATATAAAAGCCGAAACATTAAAAGTTTGGTTGGTTGGTTGGTACCTATTTATTTTACTTATTTATCTTTACTCAATTACAGATGTACTAACTAATAAATTACCTTCTTGAGGTTAAACATATTATCTTTTCTATTTTTCAAGAATTAAATAATTTTCTTTTTAGGTAAAATACAACATTCTTTTATATTTTGATAGATATAATTGATGTGATTTAATGTCAGTGTTTAAGTGTTACAGGTAAAGAGAGTTTAACTTGTTATTGAAAGCAATTGTGACAGAGTTTGAGTATACGCTGATTGCTGGAAGCGCAAACGCTGACAGAGGAAAGCGTAAACACTGATAGCTGAATACATGGAAGCGCAAACACTGTTAGCATGGAGAGAACAGAGTTTGCTAAAGTCTGTCTACTGGGAGCGTCTACAAGTCAACAGAGTTTGAAGATTAATTTAATATTAATATGGAAGCGATATCTTTGAAGATTGGATAGCTATCAAAGAGATTGAGTTGACTTAGAAGACGTGTAGCAATCGTAATTGATATCAATTGTATAGCTTAATTTTAGGAGAATCAATTTACGATTGTACGTAGCTGTATATCTTATAAATACAGTTAGGTTAACCCTAGAAGGGTATCCATCGTAAACGAATATCATTATTGTAACCTAAGCAGCTCTCTGTGATACTTTACATCACCGAGAGAGGAATTATCAATTCCAAACAGTTTTAAGAGTTAAAACGTGTGTTCTTGTTACTTATTCATACGGTACTTGATTATATATTGTGTATTCGACCTAACAAGTGGTATCAGAGCCAAATCTGTTACTTTATTACAGTTAAAGATCCAAACACAATAGTAATCAATGGCAGAGATACCTCCACCATCTGAGAAAGCTCCTACTACTGTTAGTAGGTATGAAACAATTAGGGTTCCTATACTGAGGCCATTAGAGTATGCAATTTGGAAGGTGAAGATGACCATGTTTCTGGAGGCTACAGATCCAGAATATCTGGACAGAATTTATGAAGGTCCTCACAAACCTACAAAGTTATCTGCTGCTGCTGCCGGTGAGGAATCAAAAGTTATTCCAAAAGAGAAGAAAGATCTAACTGCTGAGGATCTTTCATCTATTGCAAAGGATGCGAAGGTAAGGCATTTACTTCACAGTGCGTTAGACAATGTTATGTCTAATAAAGTGATAAACTGCACAACTGCAAAGGAGATATGGGATGCACTTGAGGTTAGATGTCAAGGAACTCCTGCAATTAAGAAGAACAGAAGGAACATACTCACTCAGGAGTATGAGCATTTTGAGGCAAAATCTGATGAAACCATGACAGAAACATTTGACAGATTCTGTAAACTGCTCAATGATTTGTCATTGGTGAACAAAGAGTATGATTTAGAAGATTCAAATCTCAAGTTTCTTCTCTCTCTACCTGAAAAGTGGGATGTGAAAACAACCACTATAAGAGATAATTATGAACTTGGTGAAACAGAGATTGATGAAATTTATGGACTACTCAAAACCCATGAATTGGAATTGGAGCAGTGAAACAAAAGATCTAGTAGAAAGTCAAAGTCTGTTGCTCTTAAGGCTGAGGAGAAACCATCAAAGAAGGAAGCATCAAGGAGAAAGGCAAAAGGAAAAGCTTTAGTCATTCATTCAGAGAATGAGTCATCAAACACTGATGTTGACTCAAACACAGATGAATCATCTGATTCTGAAGATGATGAGGAGATGATGCAAATGGCTGCATTGATGGTAAAGACCTTCAAGAAGATGGGATACAAGAACTTCAAGAAGGGAAAGAGATTCTCCAAGGACTACTCAAAGTTTGACAAGAAGAATTTCAAGAAATCTGAGGGAAAGGACTTCAAATCTGGTAAGAAAGATAAGTCTGAGATTCAATGCTACAAGTGTAAGGAGATGGGTCACTATGCTCCTGAGTGCAAGAAGGGTAAAACTGAAAAGGCACTCTACACCAAAGGCAGAGATTGGGCAGACACTTCAGATTCAGATGAGGAAGTCAACTATGCTCTCATGGCTACTACTAAGACTGAAAATGATGATCTCAAGGTACCTCCAACTACCTATGCTTATAACACTGATAATATAACTGAATTGAGAATTTATCTTAAAACATTGCATATCAGTTATAGGGATCAGACTTTAGAAAATGAGAGGATAAAGTCTGAGTGTTCTCAACTCAAAGAAAGAAATAAACTTGTTGAGGAACAGCTAGAGAACATGAATAAAATTCAAAAAGAGAGAGATGATGCAGTGTTTATTGAACAGGAGTTGCTAGGTAAGTATAAGCAACTAGAATCTGAATTGGAGGATACTAAACACATCATTAAAACTTGGACACACTCTGGTAAAGACACTCAAGAAGTGTTTCAGTCAGATACAGTAGGTCTAGGTTACTCTGTAGGAGATGAACTTAGATTTGAAAATCAGGTAAAGGTTAGACCACATTGTTCATCTGAAGGTAATGTCATGGGAACAGGTGGACCTAAGACTGAAGCACAGAAAAAGGCTGTTAAAGAGTCATATGCTAAAACTTTTGTTAAAAAGGCTAACATTGGTTTAATGACAGATAAACAACTCAAGCATAAGCTTAAGGAGATAAAATCTGTCAACAAACAGAGAATGCCTAAGAAAAACAGAAATGGTAAGGTAGGCATAACATCAGGAATAAAGCCAATGCTTGCTTCATTAGCTCCTAGGAAAACATGCTTTAACTGTGGTAGCACTAATCATCTTGCTAATTTCTGCAGTAAGAATAAAAACATTAATTCTTTGCCCTCTAAAACTGCAGTAAAGAGTGATTATGTGAGAACAAGACCACAGACTTTATGCAAACACTGTGGAAGTACTTGGCATTCTATTTACACTTGCAGAGATTATCATGCTATTTACTATAATTACTATGAACCCAAACCAAATTTGAAATGGGTTAAAGTAAACTCTGCAAATGTAAACTCTGAAAAAGTTAGCTTAAACTCTGTTAATGTGAATTCCGCTGCAAAAGCTAACAGAATTAAGAAAGCCAAAGGATCCAAGCAAGTCTGGATCCTTAAAACTAATAATCAGTGATTGTTTGTGATTGCAGGGCACCAGGGTCAGTACCCTAGTCGTGGACAGTGGATGTTCAGGACACATGACTGGAAATAAAGCCCTGCTATCAGAGTATGAGGAGAAGGCTGGCCTAGAAGTTTCCTATGGAGATGGCAACATAGGACATACACTGGGATATGGCAATATTAATCTTGGAAATGTCATCATCACAGATGTAGCTCTGGTTCCAGGACTCAAGCATGATTTGCTATCTGTGAGTCAAATCTATGACAGAGGATATCATGTAGATTTTCAGCCTGAATATTGCCAAGTGATCAGTAAATCTACAGGGAAAGTTGCTCTAGTTGGAAACAGACACAACAACATCTATGAAATAAAATTGTCAACCAACACAGATGGCAAAGCAGTGTGTCTGTCTACAAGAATGTCCAGTGAAGAGAGTTGGAAATGGCACAAGAAACTCTCTCATTTGAACCTGAACAACATCAATGAGCTAATCAAGAATGATCTTGTAAGAGGTCTACCAAAGTCCTTGTTGAAAGTAGAAGGACTGTGTGATTCTTGTCAAAAGGCTAAACAGAGAAAAGTCTCCTTCAAAAGCAAATCTGAGTCTTCAATTGTTGATCCTTATCATCTACTACATGTTGATCTTTTTGGTCCAGTGAATGTGATGTCTCTTGGAAAGAAGAAATATGCATTAGTCATTGTTGATGAATATACCAGATTCACATGGGTATATTTTCTTGAAAAAAAGGATGAAACATCATTAACACTGACAGAACATATAATCCAACTGGACAAAGGGTCAGAGCATCAAGTGAAGATAATCAGAAGTGACAATGGAACTGAGTTCAGAAATTCATCTATGGAAGAATTTTGCAAGAGTAAAGGGATCAAACAAGAGTTTTCTGCACCTGGCACTCCACAACAAAATGGTGTAGTGGAGAGGAAGAACAGAACTTTGATAGAAGCTGCCAGAACCATGCTAGATGAAGCAAAGTTGCCAACTTATTTCTGGGCAGAAGCAGTTCAAACTGCTTGTTTTACTCAAAATGTAACACTGATCAACAAGCATGGTAAAACACCATATGAAATGGTGAAGAAAAAGAAGCCAAATCTAAAATATTTTCATATTTTTGGATGCAAGTGCTTTGTGTTGAAGACTCATCCTGAACAGTTGACCAAATTTGACCTAAAGGCAGATGAAGGAATTTTTGTTGGCTATCCACTGTCAACAAAGGCATTCAGAGTTTATAATCTGAGAACCAGAGTGATCATGGAGTCTATTCATGTGTCATTTGATGACAAGAAAATAACTGGACTTGAAGATGTTAATGAGCATGATCAACTGCACTTTGAAAATGAAGATTTATTAAACTCGGATGATACAGATCTGACAAACACTGTTGAGGTCAATTCTGAACCTCTACTGGTAAACACTGAAGAAACTTTTCAATCAGAAACAAGGGAAGAACCAGTTGAGGGGGAGCATGAAGAATCACATCAAAGTGATAATTCAAACACTGATAGTGACTCAATTGATAACTCTGAATCAAACACTGTTGATTCAAACTCTGAACATTCAAATTCTGAGCAGTCACATTCAGGGGGAGCATCAGAAAGTGAAGAAAGGCACCAAGAAAATCAGGAGAGCATGGATCAAGGGGGAGGATCACATGATGACAGAAGCAATCTGCCTTCTGCAAGAAAATGGACTAAGTCACATACACCTGATTTAATTATTGGTGATCCAGATGCAAGAGTAAGGACAAGAAGTGCAACAACAAATGAATGTCTGTTTCATGCATTCTTGTCACAAACTGAGCCAAAGAAAGTAGAAGAAGCTCTGAAAGATGCTGACTGGATAACAGCAATGCAAGAAGAGCTAAATGAATTTGAGAGAAATGAGGTGTGGACCCTTGTACCAAGGCCAAAGAACAGATCTATTGTTGGTACTAAATGGGTTTTCAAAAATAAAACTGACAGTGATGGTGTGATCACAAGGAACAAAGCAAGACTGGTAGCTAAAGGCTATTCACAGCAGGAAGGAATAGATTATGATGAGACTTTTGCACCAGTTGCCAGGTTGGAGGCAATAAGGATGTTTCTTGCCTATGCTTCTCACAAGAAATTCAAGGTTTTTCAAATGGATGTGAAAAGTGCTTTTCTGAATGGAAAACTTGAAGAAGAAGTATTTGTTGAACAACCACCTGGTTTTGTAGATCCAAAATATCCAGATCATGTCTACAGGTTAGACAAAACACTCTATGGACTCAAACAGGCACCTAGGGCATGGTACGAAACACTTGCTAAATTTCTACTAGAAAGTGGGTTTCACAGAGGTACTATTGACAAAACTCTGTTTTACTTTCAATCTGGTAATGACCTGCTCTTAGTTCAGATATATGTAGATGATATCATTTTTGGATCTACTAATGATAAACTCTGTAAGAAATTTGCCAAGCTCATGCAGTCTAGATATCAAATGAGTATGATGGGAGAGTTAAGCTATTTTCTAGGCTTACAGGTGAAGCAAACAGATGATGGAATTTTCATTAATCAAGCAAAATATACCAGAAATCTTCTCAAGAAATTTGGTATGCTTGACTGTTCATCTGCAACAACTCCCATGGCAACTGCAACAAAACTGGACAAAGATACAGGTTCATCAGTGGATATGACAAGTTACAGAGGGATGATTGGTTCTCTACTCTATTTAACAGCTAGTAGACCTGATATCATGTATGCCACCTGTCTGTGTGCAAGATTTCAGGCAGATCCAAGGGAACCACATTTAACAGCTGTGAAGAGGATTTTCAAATATCTCAAGGGAACTGTAACCTTAGGACTGTGGTACCCAAGAGAATCAGATTTTAAGCTACTTGGTTACTCTGATGCAGATTTTGCTGGCTGTAAGATTGACAGAAAAAGCACAAGTGGAAGTTGTCAATTTCTTGGTGACAGACTAGTGTCTTGGTACAGCAAGAAACAGAAGTCAATATCTACATCTACAGCTGAAGCAGAGTATATTGCTGCTGGTAGCTGTTGTGCACAGATTTTATGGATGAAGAATCAACTACTGGATTATGGGTTGAGGTATAGTAAAATACCTATTTTCTGTGATAATCAAAGTGCTATTGCAATGACAGGTAATCCAGTACAACACTCAATGACCAAGCACATCAGCATAAGGTATCACTTTATCAGAGAGTATGTAGAGGAAGGCAATATTGAGCTTCACTTTGTGCCTACAGATCAACAACTTGCAGATGTTTTCACAAAGCCTCTAAGTGAAGCAACATTTACAAGACTGGTCAATGAACTAGGGATGGTATCTGGTTTTGACTAAACATGTTGGTTAGACTCAAACTCTTTCAAATAAAATGTGTTGCTCATATCTCTGTAAATTGTTAAAGTGCTATGTGAACCTTATTAATTAAATTCTGTCAGCATGATTGTTGGTCATACACTGTTAATACGTTTGTTAAACTCTGTGAATTCTGAGTTGATTTTTGTCTAAATGAAAATACCGATGAAGAAAAATGTATAGAGCATGATTTTCAGTGAAAAAAATCAAGATTCTTTTTGAGTCACTGTAATCTAGTCAGAAATTGCACAGTAAGTTAACACAGCATGATACTGTTTCATATTTAGAGCATCTCTTAGTTTATTTGATCCTAAACTCTGAATCTATGAATACTGCATGCATTGCCTCTCATGAATAACTCTGATATTGATGAACTCTAAACTCTGATTAGTGACACTCTGTTTTCAAGTCATACTTGATTCTTGATGATTCTTTGTTTGCACTTGTGAAAATTTTAAAACTTGAGATGTGTCATTGTTTATTTTGGTAAGAAACAGTTCATGTCTGAACCCTGTGAGATTTTGAGCTGAATAAGTGATTGATACATTTTATATCAATCAGATTTTATTGTTGTGTGATGTTCATCAGTAAGTATGTTGCTCTAGAACTTGCATTAAACCATTTTGGGACTACATGATATATGTGTGCATGAAGATGATAAAGGCATTAGGATTAACCATCCTTCTTCAAACACTGTTCAAAACATCTTTGAACACTGATCATAAACACTGTTCATAAAACACTACCCTTAGTAAACCCCTTTGAGCCAAATTAACTGCTCATTTTTCTTGAATACTGAAGTATTAAGAGCAGTTATATTCGTTTGTTAAATCAAATTCAAGCAGGTGAGTATTTCTTAAGAAAAGATATCTTACTCAGTATATATATATAAAAAAAAATAATAATAAAAAAAAAGGGGGTATATATACTGATCATCTTGTACAAATATGTACTAATCATTTGACTGAACATTTTGATCAAATAAATTGTTCAGTTAGAAATTCTCATCTCTTCTCATCTGTTTGATTTCACTCAATTATAACCCTGAACAAAGTCCTTTTGATTTGTGCATAAATATAATCGAAGTGGTGCAGATTTGGTGGACATTCAAGCTTATGGTAGTATCTGCCTTTACTGATTGAATCTGAGAGTAAACACTTCACCTAAACACTTGTGTGATGTGAGAGTTTGTGAGACAATCCTTGACATGTAACTCACTGAATGATGCTTTGATGTTTATCTCTTGATATTTTTGTCTATAATGACTGTGTGCTTACCTGGATAATCATGAACATAAACTGGAACAGGGATATTCAGATTTCTGTAATTAAGGAACTACAGAGTTTAGCATTCATCATATACTCTGTGTTTAATATGAGAGTTTGTGCATTCAGTGTTTATTGTTTTGATTTATGGGTTTTATGAAATATTAGATGCTATAAAAATTGATTTGGTAAACTCTGCTACTCACACACGAAAATCACGACTGTGCATTTTTGAAAGGGTTTTTGTGATAAAGATTGAAAATTGGACAAACACTGATTGATTGTGTTATGTACTCTAAGGTAAATTTTCATTAAGATAATTTGAAAATTTTGGAGTAAATGGAGTAGTTGACAACTGTTAATTGGTGTAATTAGTGGTAACGTGTCTTGATAAACGGAACGACAGCGGTAATAATGGCTTTTACTGCGCATGTATTAAGTGAACTGTTGCATGTGTGACACGTGTCCCACTCACTCATCAATATGTCTCACTTTTACACTTTTCAAGGGAACAGTTGCGTGTTTTCAAGTAAAATCGTTTGAGTTTAGTTTTTAATTAAAACTCAAATTACTTTTTGCCACAATCACTTTTACCCACTCGTATTTACTTTATTAAAACAGAAAACATCTTTGTTTTTCACTTTGGCATTTTCACAAACACCTTTCTTGCAAAACATTTTCACAGTTGATTCTTGCTTATTTCTTGATTCAATGGCAACTAAACCTTTCACTGTCTTTGGTCTACGTTTTGTGCCTAACAATTATGCAGCTTTACTTGAGAACGACCGGGCTCCAGAGGCGTTCCATCTAATGCAAAATTTTCTTCGAAATTCTGAGATTGGGCAAGCGCTGGTTGAACCGGCTACTCTATCTGCTTCCCAAGTTGTTAATTTCTGGCAAAACTCAAGATATATAGAAGGAGGAGAGAATGGAACTCCGTCTATCATCTTCTCTCATGAAGACCAAGAGTTTGTGATTACTCCACAAACTGTTCGTGATGTCATGGATTTCGACACACATACTTCATATGATGTTGTCTCTGAGCAAAATCTGAGGGAAATGCTAACAGAGATTGGGTACATGGAATCACTTGCCAAGCTGGGCAGTGTGAGGAGGCCAAACTTGAGAAAAGAGTGGAATTTTTTCTTTGATTGTATCACCAGGACATTCCAAAAGAAGGTCACCAACTGGGATGCTATTCCAATGGACAGTCTGCAAATTGGGTATTCTCTACTCTATGGCAGTAATTTTGATTTTGGTAGATATGTTTTAATGAATTTGGGTGATAAGTTGTCAGAGTCTACTACAGTTTACTTTGCTAGATTTTGTCAACTTCTGTTCAATGTATGTGTTTCTGGGTTAACTATTGATGAAGCTGATGCAATTCAACCTTTTCGAGTCACTAAGAGAATATTCTCTGATATGACTAACAAAGATGTTGGAAAAGACATACCTCCTTTAGTATTGCCACTTGCTTTACAGAACTTTGTCAATCAACCACAAGATTCTCCATCACCAAATCATGAACCACATGAACCACATCAACCAGAACCACAATCTATGCCTGAACCTTTAGCCACTGATCGCACAGAAAACATCCCATCTCAACCTACTCAATCACCTGAGCCGATACCAACAACCACTGATCAACCTATATCACCTCAAACACAATCTGACCAAATGACTACTGAACCAACAAACCCTGTCACTACCACTCATCCACAACCACCACCAAAGCCAAAAAGGAAGAAACATACTGCAATCAACACCAAACATTCTAGGGCTAAACAGACAACTCCAAAGGCTGTTTATTCTAGAAGATTCATACAAAGGGCAAATAGACCTTCAACACCATTGGTTGAGGAAAGTTCTAGTGAAAGTTCTAGTGCAGAAGAAGAATTGGTTGCAGTACCTCAAGCTAAGAGGAGAAGGCTTATTTTAACTGATTCTGATGATGAGCATGTTGAAGAGGCTCAAGAGAAAATCTCTTTTGATATTCCTACTGGTGAGCCAGAGGTTATCATAGAACCTATAATACCAGAATCCGAAGTCAAGCTTTCTGAACCAGAAGTTGTTAAGGTTCAAGAACATGAAGCTGTTAGAGATGTTTTGTCTCCAATGGAAGAGTTTGCTGAAACTCCAATTTCTTTTAATTATGAAGCATCTACTCCACCACTAATGGAGGTTACACTTTCTATCGATACTGGTGTTGCTGATGGGCCTACTGTTGTTCTTGAAGACACTGTGGTTGCATCACACACTAAGTTGAACTCTGATGCTAATCATGTTTCTGCTCATGGTGAGGAGGTTGATAAACCAGAAAAGGTTCTTTCTTCAGAGCAAACTCCAGTTGATAAAGGAAAACAGGTTGCTCAAGAACCTATTTTTGCTCAAGAACCTATTGCTTCTGTTGCCTCTACTAGTGAGTCGATGAGTGCTTCAGTTGAAGCTAAGAGTACAGGAGTTGAACAACCACAAAATCAGACTGATGGTCAGAAAACAGGAGAAAAACCAGATTTTGCTGGGCCTTCTAATAATGAAATTGATAATGGTTATTTGGCCAAGCAAACTGCTGATTGGTACAAGTCAGAGTGTATTTTTCCTCCTGGAAGGGCAGAAAAGTTTTTTGAAGTCAATTCTAAGAAGATTAAAAATCCAGAAATTTTCACTTGTTTGCAAGGCACAGTGATTCAAATCAAAACTTTGAATAATAGATTTGATGATACTCAGAAATCTATTGTTGATCTTCGAACAGAAGTTGCTACTCATGAAGAGAAAGCTCAACTAGCTAATGCTAAGCTCTTTCAACAATTTGCCAAAGCTCAAGCAAATATAAATGACAGACTGAGCACAGTTGAAAAGAATCAGATTTTACTAAATGAGAAGGTTGATTCCATTGCAAACTCTCTTGAATTAATCACCTTAATTCTGATTCAAGATGATGATGATGATGTCAAAAAGGGGGAGAGAATTGCTAAAACCAAGTGTAAGCAAACTCAAACTTTGCCAAAGAAAGATCATCTTGATGATGAAGGTACCAATGCTGAGAAGGGCTTAAGAAATGCAAATTTTAGACAAGGACATGGGAGGTCTACAAGGTCAAAGCCTAACTTGGTGATAGATACAAATGCTCAGAGTACTTCTGGTTCAAAGCCAAAGGATTTGTCATTCTCTGACAATCCACAAACAGATGAAGAATTGGCTGCGAAACTCTTTCGTGAAGAGAATGCTGAAGCTACACTTGAGGATATTCAAGCTGAAGAAAAGCTGTTGCAGAAAGAGCATTTAAAAGCTCAAAAGTCCAAGAAAGTGAAGAAAGTTGTTAAAGCTTCAAAGTCTTCAAGGCCTGCAATGAAAGGAATTGAGATCAAAGAGAGATTATCTGGTATTCAAGAAGAAGAAGATAAAGGAAAGCTGATTAGAAAGTCTTCTATTGATGCCAAGCTGAAGTTAAAAGGAGTGATGGGTGAAGAGAGCAAGAATAAAATGATAATTACAACCTCTGTTGATACACATGTTGTACAGAAGAATGAAGACACAACCTCTGTTGCTACATAAGTTGTGACTACACCAATACTGTCTTCTCAGCTGAAATCAAAATTTGGAAAAGGTGTTCTTCATGATTCGAGTCTTGCAGCTACAGCTCCAGCTACAGCTTCAATGGATTTTACTGATGGTAGAGCTTTATCTGGTAAAATTGCATATAACAAAGGAGGCATTGGCTCACATAGAGATAAAAGACAGAATGTTGCTCCCAGAGATCCTTCTTCATTGTCTGTTCCAGGTCGTGGTGTCACTCAAGAGAGTTTAGACAGACTGGAGTCAGTACAGCTTGTTCATCAGAAAAGTTTAGGGAAGGATTTCTTGTTATACTTCATGGCTGATGGAACGGTGTTCAAGATTGCTGAGAATGATATTGATTTGAAATTCTGGGAAGAACTAGAGTATGTTCTGTACATTTTCAGAGTAAGAAATCAAAGAGCTCAATCAGTTGCAAATGTGCTCAGACAAAAGATGATACAGAGTCTTGCAAATAGACATATGAAATACAGCAAGTATGTTCCAAAGTACAGAGACTGGAATGGGAATTTGATTGAAATGCAGAAGGGAACTACAAAGCTGAAGACTGATCTTGGGATTACTGTTCTAGATTTTAATGTAAAGTCTGAAGAAGTGAAGTTTATCAGATTGGGAAATGAAATGAGAAGAAACAAGATCTATGATCTCAGAGCTGCTATTTTTCAAACTGATGAGAATGATCCAGATTTAAGAGAGATCAAGGTAGCTATGGAGATTGAACTTGAAAATGCTGAGAGAAGGTTGTTGATTGATTATCTCAGAACAACTCCAGATCTTGAGGAGGTTAGGTAGACAGAATTTGTAAGTAATTCGAATTTTCTGTAAATTTTGCTAAGTCAAGTTTAAACTCTGATTATATGTTAAACACTGTGTTTTTATTTGTTAGTTTTGACATCATCAATTATTATGAACTTGTACATTTTTCTAATGAACAAGTTGGGGGAGATTGTTAGATATAATTGATGTGATTTAATGTCAGTGTTTAAGTGTTACAGGTAAAGAGAGTTTAACTTGTTATTGAAAGCAGTTGTAACAGAGTTTGAGTATACGCTGATTGCTGGAAGCGCAAACGCTGACAGAGGAAAGCGTAAACACTGATAGCTGAATACATGGAAGCGCAAACACTGTTAGCATGGAGAGAACAGAGTTTGCTAAAGTCTGTCTACTGGGAGCGTCTACAAGTCAACAGAGTTTGAAGATTAATTTAATATTAATATGGAAGCGATATCTTTGAAGATTGGATAGCTATCAAAGAGATTGAGTTGACTTAGAAGACGTGTAGCAATCGTAATTGATATCAATTGTATAGCTTAATTTTAGGAGAATCAATTTACGATTGTACGTAGCTGTATATCTTATAAATACAGTTAGGTTAACCCTAGAAGGGTATCCATCGTGAACGAATATCATTATTGTAACCTAAGCAGCTCTCTGTGATACTTTACATCACCGAGAGAGGAATTATCAATTCCAAACAGTTTTAAGAGTTAAAACGTGTGTTCTTGTTACTTATTCATACGGTACTTGATTATATATTGTGTATTCGACCTAACATATTTTATCTAACTAAAATTTTTCCTTTATTAATCAATTTCCTTTTTCAAGTTAAACATATTACCTTTTCTATTTTTCAATAACTAAATAATTTCCTTTTTCAAGTAAAATAGAATATTTTTTACATTTTATTTAACTAAAATTTCAATAATTTACTTTTTCAGGTAAAATACAATATTCTTTTATATTTTATCTAACTAAAATTTTTCCATTATTAATCAATTTCCCTTTTCAAGTCAGACATATTACCTTTTCGATTTTTCAACAACTAAATAATTTCGTTTTTTGGGTAAAATAGAATATCTTTTACATTTTATTTAACTAAAATTTCAATAATTTCCTTTTTCAGGTAAAATACAATTTTCTTTTATATTTTATCTAACTAATTTTTTTCCTTTATTAATCAATTTCCCTTTTCAAGTTAAACATATTACCTTTTCTATTTTTCAACAACTAAATAATTTCCATTTTCAGGTAAAATGGAATATCTTTTACATTTTATTCAACTAAAATTTCTCTACCTATTGATTTTACTTATTTACCCTTACTCAATTACAGATCTACTAACTAATCAATTTTTTTCTTGAGGTTAAACATATTATCTTTCCTATTTTTCAAGAATTAAATAATTTTCTTTTTCAGGTAAAATAAAATATTCTTTTATATTTTATCTAACTAAAATTTTTCCTTTATTAATCAAGTTCCTTTTTCAAGTTAAACATATTACCTTTTCTATTTTTCAATAACTAAATAATTTCCTTTTTCAGGTAAAATAGAATATCTTTTACATTTTATTTAACTAAAATTTCAATAATTTCCTTTTTCAGGTAAAAGACAATATTCTTTTATATTTTATCTAACTAATTTTTTTTTCCTTTATTAATCAATTTCCCTTTTCAAGTTAAACATATTACCTTTTCTATTTTTCAACAACTAAATAATTTTCTTTTTCAGGTAAAATAGAATATCTTTTACATTTTATTTAACTAAAATTTCTCTTTTTAATAAAATAGTTTGAGCAGTTTTGTTTAATAAAATAACATAATTATATTGTAATCTATATTATATTATAATAAGCAAAATGGGGTATAATTTGTAGTTGGTTACCCCTTTTTTGGTTATCCCCATTTTTGGTTATCCCTTATTTATCACCATTAGATCAACAACTCAAATAGATCATGACCGTTAGATATAATAATACTAAAAGTTGTTATATGCAGAGGTTCAAGGTTCGATTCCCGCCAATAACATATTAATTTATATTTAATACTAAAAATTATTATATATAAAGATGTAAGATTCGAATCAATAACATATTTAAATTAATATTTATAATATTATATTATATTATAAATAAATTATAAAAAATTAAAAGTAACCCGTGCTTTGCACGAGTTATAAGCTAGTTACTATTAACTAATCAATTACACTTTTCATCCAAAACACGTTCTCTTTTCTATTTTCTCTAACCAACATATCTTTTTTTCCAATTATAACATGGACGACTACCTTTTTTCAACCAAAATACGTTACCTTTTTTTCTTTCTCTTACTAAAACCTCTATTTTTCCAATTATATCACATATGTTTCTATTTAACAAAAATAAAATAATAAAATAATAATATTATAATATTAATAATTACCTGATTACCTTTTCTGCTAAAACGGATCATCTTTCTATTTTTTCTAATTAAATTCCCTTTTTTCTAGAAATATCACGGACAACATTAATTTTTCATTTTCTAAAAACTATGATCAATTTTATTTAGTAAAATGACAGAATTAAATTATAATTATTGTAAACTAATCAATTATTTTTTCACATAAATCATGCCATCTTTTTAATTTTCACGTTACCTTGCTATTTTCTCTAACTAAAATCTCACTTTTTCCAGTTATATTAAGGACGTTTCTATTTAATAAAATAAAATAATAATATTTAATATTTAATATTAATATTTAACCGATTACCTTTTTCAGCTAAAACATATAATCTTTTCTAACTAAAATCCTTCTTTTATTAGAAATATCACGGGTAATATTAATTTTTTCCTTTTATAAGAATATTACGCGCAATTGTATTTAGTAAAATAACGTAATTAAATAATAATTACTATAAGCTAATCAATTAAAATCTCACTTTTTCCAATTATATTAAGGACGGTTCTATTTAATAAAATAAAATAATAATATTTAATTATATCCTTATATATGATAAGCGTAAGAGGGATCTTATCCATAATTTTGGTTTTGTCACTTTGGTTTCGTCACTGTATCGCCAAAATAATATCAATCATCGAATATAATATTTTTAAAAATAGACGATCAAGATTATATTATATTAAAATGAAAATTATAATCTAAAAAGGATATAATTAAAAAGGTTGTATTATAGCTGAATTTTAAAAAGAAGTTATAATCTGAAAAGGATATAAAAGATTGTATTAGAACTAAATTTTATTTATTTATTAATATTAAAAAGGTTCATATTTACTATTTAGACTTTATCTCGAGATATAGAAATCAGATTTGGATGATTTTACAGTCCACGCGAAACACATAAAATTATCTTTAATTTAGTGACAATTTAACAATTATTATCCAAATGAAAACGCTCAGAATCTCAGGAGAAAATACAATTACGAATTTGTACATTAATCCTATTTAGTGTAGAATACCTACATTAAACAATGACACATTTCATTTTTGTTAGCATTATGGTTGTTCATCAAATTGCACGAATCACAAAAACAGCTCGCATCACATCACATCACAAAACATAATTTTTAATTTTTATGGTACGATCACGATTCCAATTTTTGATAAATCATGCGGTGCGATGTGAATTGCGATTTAATATTTTAGAAGTATGTTTCAAATCGTGTCGTACCGTACTTTAATATTATATATATTTTTATATATATTATATATAATTACATATCTAAATTAATTTATATTTGTCCGACTTTTATATAAGTTTGAAATAATTTTATAATAGTAATTATAATTAGTTTAATATTACAAATTTACTTATAATGTACCCACTAGCTTGGTGTATGCATATGCTAACATCCGTTATAATTGCATATCTATTTATATTTCATTTTTTTGAAAAATACCTAAATTTCATTGTTAACTTATTTATTCATTATTAATTTTTTTATATTTTAATAATTAAAATGCATTTGAAGTTGTGCATGTTAAACAAATCAATGTTGGGTTTTAGTTTCTATTACGTGAAATTGTACTAACATTTTCATCTAATAAAAATATTTTATTAAAATACAAAAATTGTACCGCACCGCATTGCATCGCATTTTTATGGTGTCATTTATGCAGTTTTTATGTTACGTGGTGCAGTTGCGGTATGAAATTTTGTCCAAACCGCATGTACGGATTGGTTTGTGATTTTTATGAAAAAATTGCACCGCCCATAATGATTAATGATTGTAAATATTAATTGGAAGATATGCTACGATTCATGTTTTTAAGTGTTTATAAAAGGTGATATCTTCAACTTAAAGTAAATGTGAAAAATACAATCGACTAATTATCATTAATTATATTATGTTATTATTTATTTTAGGTGTTTTGATATCGAATGTATTTTTTTAATGAAGGGTAAATAAGTAAATTTTCAAAGTATCAAGAAATAGGTACCAAAACTTTTAATGTTTCGGCTATTATATAATAGTATAGATTTAAAACAGTTTTTAGACAAATTTAAAAGTATAAATACAAAATATACCACCATATCTATTGTGCAATATTTGTTAGCAACATAAATAAATTATAATTCATCAAATAAAATAACAATATCACTTCAAAAAAATAAAAAATATAAAAATATAAAATAATAATTTATATACAATTATATATACATACATACAACATATATCATTTCCGCCTCTGCTCTGCTGCTGCTTCTTCGACCCAAATCTCTCTCTTTGTTCCTTCCTCACCCCCATCTTAACATAAAAAACCCACCATTCACATACCTCCTTTCTTTGCTCAAGGTTAGTTCTCTCTTATTCGATCTGTATCTATCATTTCCTTCTTGTATATATTTTCTTGTTTTTTTCTTTTTGGGGTTTTAGGTTTAGCTTCAATTTTCAATTTATGGACTGTTTGGATTGGTTTTTGTGTGTTTTTTGGAATTGGGTTTGTTTTTAATTGTTTAATTCATCTGGGTTTTGTTTTGTTTTGTTGAATTTTTAGTTTTTGTTGTAATTGAGTTCTTGATTTTATGTGATTGGTGAATTTGGGAGAAGGGTTTTATTGATTTTTGTGATTGTGGATGTTGGTTTGATGATTTTTGATGTGGGTTTTTATTGGTGATTGTGAAATGTGTAGTCTTGAATGAGTTGATGAGTTTTTTCGAGGAAAGGTTGGATTGTTAGAGTTGAGTATCGGATTGAGAATCGAGATAATGGATAATTGTATGTGATGGTGTATATATGTGAATTAGTTTTTTGATGTTTAGTAGCTGAGATTGAAGGAGTGTTTATTGCAGGGGGGTTATAGTGGGAATGGCTGGGACTGCAAGTGAAGAGTCTGGAGTTGGAAGGTCGTTGGAGGGATTATCAAGTGCGGAGCAGCGTTGCCAATCAAGTGAAGCATTGGCAGAGTGGCGATCTTCTGAGCATGTGGAAAATGGATCACCTTCGACTTCACCTCCTTACTGGGATACTGATGATGATGATGGCTGTGGTATGTGCTTATTTTTCCGTTTATGGTATGTGATTTATGTTTGTAGTGTAATTAGTGGCAGCTATGTTATTAAAGGAAAGTATTTTCTCAAGTTTCTTGGTGTATTAAGTTGTAGGTTTTCCAATGAACTGTAGACTAGGCTTCAAATTCTGGTTTAGTTATGATAATGTGTTAAAAATTATGTATTTCAGTTATGAGGATGTCGTAATTTTAACATCCGATGGTCAACTCGGTAAGTGTTTTGTTATTGATTTGATATATTTGTCTTTACGTGTATTATATCAAGACAGGGGGACTTAAGTTTTTTTCAGTTAAGACATTTGCTGATGTTAGTTTCTATTCAATTTAAAAGCTTGTTGTTTTTGATATACTAGGTCATTGATTGTCTTGAGGGGCAATTATATACTGATCATATATGTTCCATGATAAAGGAGGTAATTTTGATAGTATATGGTTGTTAGTATAGGGCCATAAGCCCCAGAAAGTACTCAATTTTTAGTGATCAGGTAATCGGATGCCGACAGGATTGAATAAGTTGTCGTTTACATCAAAGTTTGTGCTTTTCCTATTTAGGTTAAATGATTGATTAGGGACCAAATCACAAGAATCCTTTTTTTTTTTTGCGTAGATGTATTTTGTTGTACCTGTATAATTATAATAAGTTAATAACCTTATAGGAATAAAAATCTTCCCATTTTTGTGGGCTGAAAAATCGAAGCACACCGACTGAAAACGACAGATATCATTCTGTTTTCTTGTTAATTTTATAAGTCCAACTTTATCTAATTGCATATATATATGCATTAGTACTTGCAATAGCATTATTGTTCTTTAAGTTTATAAATCTATATAAATTTTCTTCCTGACTGTTGAATCAAATTGAATATTTTGTTACCTCGAAATATGCTCCTTTTGTTTGTATTCGTCATACTTCATAAATGGCTCTGTTTATCTAAGCTTACATCTCTTTTTTGAGGACTAGGCAAGTGAAGTAGCCTATATTTTGACATTATTCCTCAAATTTTAGAACTTTTATGAGCTCTGTTCCAGAATTTTAAATTTAATTGAAACTTCTGAATTCCTTTCTCTGGCTAGAAGCATAGGTATAGCAGTTCTTTGTGTAAGTTCAAAATTTTTAATATTGCTGTTGTGGTCATTTATCAGTTCCTTCATTGCATTGCAGGGCCAAAACCTTCTGACTTATATGGGAGGTACACGTGGAAGATAGATAAGTTTTCTCAAATCAACAAGAGGGAACTTCGTAGTAATGCATTTGAGGTTGGCGGCTACAAATGGTAGGTCTTGTTTTCCTCGATAGTTTTTAAAAAACAGTTATTTTCTCTATTTTCCTGTTCTACTTACATTGTATATTGTTATGACTTACTATTTTCACAAAGTGTAGATTGTAAAAATCAGATCAGTGTGCTGTAGATAGCTTCTAGGATGAACATATAGCATGTATAAGTACACTATTCTGGGGACTTATTGTGAAAAAAACGTTTGTAATTGAAGCAGTGAAGCGAAGATGAGATAAGTCGTTTTGTTATTGATTTTTACTTTGCGACTCTTTTCTGATAATTGAGGATGTGTATCCAGCATGTGTTTGGCTATTTAAATCTGGAAAAAAGTGACTATTTCCTCCAAATTCGAATTAGTTTGGTCATGCTGATAATTTATGTTATACAACTCAGGCAGCCCGCAGTGGATTTGTTTATATTACAATTGATGTCAGGTATATAATAGAAGTGGTGGGATGCCATATTAGAGTTATGTCATAAATCTTGATTTGAATTTTGATTAATCTTTAAAGATGGTTTAGAGTCACTAGCTCATTATCTAATGGATCTGTCCTAGGAAATGGTTAAATCCTCAGTCGTTTTGGCAGGTATATCTTGATTTACCCTCAAGGCTGCGATGTCTGCAATCACCTCTCCTTGTTTCTTTGTGTTGCCAATCATGACAAGCTTCTTCCAGGTAATATGATAAAATGGAATGTCTACATAGTTGCTTGATAATGATTTTTATGTCATTGATTTCATCTTACGGTTTCTATTTCTATTAAAACAGGATGGAGTCATTTTGCACAATTTACAATTGCAGTTGTGAATAAAGATCCAAAGAAATCTAAGTATTCTGGTTAGTTGGTGCTTGCTTAGATATCCTGTAGGGTTAAAATGTTATTTTTTTATTTAGCAAAAAAAAATGTTATCTTTTTATTTCATGTTGTTCACACACTTGAACACTGTATTCTTGCAGATACATTACATCGGTTTTGGAAAAAGGAGCACGATTGGGGATGGAAAAAATTTATGGAGTTGTCAAAAGTTTTGGATGGGTTCATTGATGCCGACTCTCTCATAATCAAAGCTCAAGTTCAAGTTATTAGGTTTGATACTGAGTACTCATCTTTTTACATCCCTTCTTACTCGTATACTTGCTTCCTGGATTGCATTGTATGTGTTGTCAAATATTACATCTATCACATGCTTTAGAATTTTGAACTCCAGCAAATACTAGTATCCTGAAATTCCTTATTCTAGTTGCCTTCTGGAATAGTAATATGTTTTTCAACCATAAATATTTCTTACATTTCTATTCTGTCTTGGAATGTCTTTTCTATTCTGATCTACTGCTCTGTTAGGAACCTTGTTATCTGATAGTAATTAGTCTTCTACTGCAAATTCATTCTTATTAATGCTTCTACTATTGTGTGGGACAGAAATCTGTAATTTATGTTACATGTATACTAGTCCGGCAATGCGGATTTCTCCGCCGTGTAAATAAATAACTAGTCTTTTTGTGCATTATGCTAGACCACAATTTCTTTGTCAAAGCATATCACATATTAATATCTAACTTGATTGGGACTGGTAATTCAAGTATATAATAAATGTAAACTTGTTCTTTTGTCTATTTTTCTTTTGATCATTTTCCCCGTGGGTTTCTAATGATCAAGCTTAGTGGATTTTATTTTTTTCCTGGATTAATCTTCCTCTTACCTTTATTTACTTTATGCTAAAAGATGTCCTGTGTCATTCGTTAATGCCTATAGTGGACAAGGGAATGACTAGATGTCAGATCTCACAGCTATGTTTGGTAGTTGCTATATCCAAAAGCAGGAAAAAATAATTAAAATGAAGTAAAGTTCTGTTGTAATATATATAAAAACCACCTTTCTTTTTGTGTACTCTAATTGTATCATTGACAGAGTAATTTCTATTGTCCCTCCGTTTCAGTGAAATGCAATAACCTAAGTCAGAATTCAAGTTAAACGGAGATATGACATTTTGATTTGATGGATTGATCGTTCAAGTATGAATATATATTATTGTGATATATAATCTTGGTTTAATCCACTTATTGTAGGGAAAGAGCAGAACGTCCATTTCGCTGCCTCGATTGTCAGTATAGGAGAGAACTTGTTCGTGTATATTTAACAAATGTAGAGCAAATTTGCCGACGTTTTGTGGAAGAAAGAAGAGGCAAGCTTGGAAAATTGATAGAGGACAAAGCTAGATGGTCAAGGTAAATAAAGTTAATTTTGCTTGTCAACCATGCATGTAGTATGTAGTATGCACACATTTTTTTCGAAGGATGTGTTTCTGATGGTTCTTAGCTGCATAAGCATTTTGTCTTTTGGAGTGGAATTATAAATATGCGTATTTATTAAGAAGTCAAGGGGATGAAATTCTGCATGGCAATGTAAGCATGGAAAAATAATCGCACAAAGAGTGCAGAACTGTGACCTGGAAACCATCTGTCTGTATTTATTCAGAAGAAGACAGTTACTTTTTTTTTTCCTGTGTACATTATTTTTTTTAGTTTATTTACTTCTAAATTTGAAGTAGTTGGGGCAGGGGACGAGAGGTGGGGGGGGGGGGGGGGAGTCGGGATATGGACCCATGTCTTGTGATGGATGGAGGAGGTAAGCATGTGAACCACTAGCTGTGGTTAAATGTTGTATAAAAGTCTCAAAAAGGATAAGTGAAATGTTTGGTACCTCAGAAGCCAGAGTTCAAATCAGGATAAATTAGGATATATAGCCTTTTGGGTGGCCCACTTGATAGGTTCTTATAATTTTTTTAAAACAAATTTTACACTAGCATTCCAGCTTGGTTATAATAGTGGAAGATGTGCATCCCCTGCCCATAGACGATTTGTTAATTTCTCATATTGTAGAAATGAAGAAACAAAGATGTTTTGCAGTAAGTTTAAATAAATATGGGAGTACCAGGCTTCACCCTTTTCTAGTAACTGAGGAAGATGATCCGGTAAAGACACATTGAGGAGAGGCAGCTAAATTTTCCATGGAGTTAAACCTGTTTTACTCTTATATACCTAAGATGTTCTAATTACATGTAAAATTATTTAAATTTATTAATTTAAAATTTTCCTAAAATATGAAACCCTATAAATATTAAATATGCTCTAATTTCTATATTCAAATTTATATAATCTTCAAACAACAATCAATATTATCGAAAGAGTTATAGTTTATTCATTTATATACATTTGGGGGGGGGGGTATTTAGTTATTACGTAATTTCACTCTTTAATTGCAAAGTTTATAAAATAATATAAATATTTCAAAATAATTTATTACAAGTTCTGGACTTTCTGGTGGCTGCAGCCCTACCTCCAGCTCTGACTAGTGTTTTTTACATTAACATGTAAACTAAAAGGAGTCGAGCTTTGTAGTATTGAAAGAGTCCATCTAGTTGTCTACAACTACAAGGTACATGCACGCGCCGAAATCACTTGATTAGAATCTTTATACATGTTATGTAATATGTAGCTTGAAAGTATTAAACTTCCTCACCCTCTCCTCCACCACGGCAGGGAATAAGGCCGGTGATAATCTTCGTCACCAAGTTAAACAAATGAATTACAAGCAATGGTATATTCTTGCATCAGGTTAATACTCTATCATTCATCTCATCATTCAGTGCTGCTATGTATATTCGGCCTTATCCACTTTTAGATTTAGCACTCAGAATAGATGTAGCCACTGATATTAACTTGCCCATCCTCTTTGGCCTAGTAAGCTGGGTAAAACATAAAACTCTCCATTCTTATCGTATCGATACCCAAATTTTGATTAGTTTAATTAGTTGCAAGTTGAAATTACACAAACAATCTGACATTCCCATGTAGTGTTTTATCTTCAAAAATTTACATGCGAGCACAGTATAATTTTAGTTTTTTATATTGACTTTGGTGCTTTATTTTCTATGATATTTTTCTTTTGGAGTATGTGATTGCAAGTCCCTTTTGCTGTTATATTTTCTGCATACTTATATGAAGTCTTTCAGCTTCCGTGCTTTCTGGCTTGGAATTGATATAAATGCTAGGCGCCGCATGTCCAGGGTGAAAACAGAATCAGTTCTGAAAATTATTGTGAAACATTTCTTTATAGAAAAGGAAGTCACATCTACCTTAGTTATGGATTCCTTGCACAGTGGGCTGAAGGCCCTACAAGGTCCATCCAAGAAAGCCAAGGAAAAATATTTGGCTGATGAAGAACAACCAGTTCCTATTGTTCGGATTGAGAAAGACACATTTGTATTGGTGGATGATGTCTTGCAACTACTCGAGAGAGCTGCCATGGAACCATTGCCGCCAAATAATGAGAAGGGTCCTCAGAACCGAACTAAGGTATACTTAAAATTTTTGGTTTAATTAAATACTGAATTTCCTTTTTACTTTGTATTATAGTGCAACTTTGCAACTCCCAGGTTTAGTGATTATACGGAAAGTTCTTCAAATGAATTGTTGTGTCCTAAAAGATATGTATTAGATAATTGTTCATATATAAATTAAAATTATCACATTTAAAAAACGTATTATATTACAAACTAGAAAAACTCGCATATTATATCATGATATGTAATATAATATATAGCTAGCGTTACTTGAACCTGTATGAAGCACGGGCTTGTATAAATGTTTATATATTTTTTTACAGATGATTAAATTATATTCTATCATTTTAATATGAATGTTTATGTGTTTTGTTTAGAGATGAATTGAATGTTTGTGTCTTGTTTAGAGATGAGTTTTAAATTAAAAACTATATTGTAGAGATGTATTTTAATTAGAATACCATGTAAGAGACGAATTTTAGTTGGAAAAGCTAATTCAGAGTTTGAGAGAGATGTTTTCGTTGGAAACCTATTTTTAAAATATTAGGTCCATGGCCAAAAAATTGTGTGACCAAAGCCGAAGTATATAGACTACTAAACTTCTAATGTTTCCGCTATAGTAATATGTAGATAACAGGATGGTCTAAAAAGTGCTCGGTAGGTCAAAGCACCACAAGGTCACCTAGGTCAACCAAGAGCTTTTGAAACAATATATGCGAGCGGATTATTAGCACCTGTCCCTGCTGTCACTCTCATAAAAAAAGATTACCCTCTTGTTAGTGTAATTCAACATTTGTCATGCTGCTGCCTCTTCTTTGTAAGACCCCCTCCCCCCCGCAAACCAGTTTGGCAATTAAAATATCATTTCAAAGCTACTAATTTTCCCTGTATCTTCCCACTTTCCCTTGCTGTACCCTTGTTATAGCAAGCAGATCCGGCCTACTTAACTATGCGTGCTTGCCTTCTGTTGTCTTCTCTTCCCTCCAAATTATCTGTTTGATATTATCATTTTGAATTTAAAACAAGTTAATTTTTCTGTTTCCAGGGAGCATAAAAGAGCCCTCTATTGTTACTCAATCGCATAGTTCTATATTCTCCCCTCTATTTCACCTAATTGTTTGGTTATCCTATCTTCATACTTGTAGCATCAGCATTAAGTTCATTTGGCACTCTTGTCTTCCTCTCCCAGAATAGGTCACTTTGGACGTGTCAAATACACTGCCTGAATTCTAAACTCTTTATTTTTTAATAATTCAAGAGTCCTCCATGAAGCATTAGCAAAGGGGACTGGCTGAAAGATTGCAAAATTATGGCGAATTTCTGCTATTATTCTTCAATTATGTCTAGTATTTAGCTTTTGGCAGTTGATCGATGACTAGCAAACAAAATATCCTCATAGTTATTGTTTTTGTATGCAAAGCTTGTAACCTATATGTGGAGTTTGTGAGGTATTGAGCTCCCATGATCAATTTTTAATTCTCCTTGTTATAAGTCAATAGTAAGTACTGCTTTTCAAGCACATTTGTTGATTGTGCGCCACTTGCTCTTTTTGTCGCAGGATGGTAGTTCGGGAGAGGACTTCTCTAAAGATTCCATTGAGCGTGATGAAAGGCGGCTGACTGAACTTGGTCGTAGAACTATAGATATATTTGTACTAGCTCATATTTTCAGGTAACTTTTGACTTGTGTAATTTATGAGTTCATGACTTGGTCTATATTAGCATCACTCCTTGGAAAAAGGTTTTCTAGTGAACAGCTAGAACTGTTGTCCTGACATGTAATATTATGATAATTAACATTTTATTCGCTACTATCTAGAACTGAACTGCTTGATTTGGATGATCCTGAGTGTTATAATAACTAGATATTAAGCTGCAAATCTGAGTTTTACACTTAGGTTTGTAACACTAGTTACACTACACATAAACACAAACAGCCACACTATCCACAATGTTACTCTTTGTTTGCTAAATTTTCATAACGTTTCCAATTTCATTATCTAGCACACTAATAGATTGTGTGGACTGGTAAACATTCTACTAAATCTTCACTGCTCAATTTGAATATGCCATGTTAGCCTACATTCTTTTTTGATATTTGATTATTAATGCCTATATATTGTCTTCATATATTAAATTCCTTTAATTCCCAACTGTTGCAGCAGTAAAATTGAAGTTGCGTACCAGGAGGCTGTTGCTTTGATTAGACAAGAGGAGCTTATCCGTGAGGAAGAGGCAGCTTGGCTAGCTGAAAGTGAGCAGAAAATGAGACGCGGTGTAGCTGATAAGGACAAAAAATCGAAAAAAAAGCAGGTTAGACATACCTTAATGGTCGCACCATGTGGAATGAGCTTGAATCTGGATTTTAATTTTAGTTTATAACTAGATCTAGGTAATACAATTAATATATTACTGCATAAACTGTCTGTTTTAACTACGGCTGTGCTGGGTGTTATATTTAAGTGCCCACCTGTTGAATTGTCGATTATTAATTTTAGTTCTGTAAGCAGCCACTCTATAAGTGAAGATAAGGCTTACATGTGAGGATTAGTAGAACCACCCAGTCAGTTGTTGGGACCTTGTGTATTGGGATACCACTTGTATGTTCTTGTAGAAAACAAGTGCTGTTTCAGTTCATTTGTATATTAACATAATTATTGGTTAGACTTTTTAATAAGGAACTCATATACAAGAACAAGATCAAGAGAAGAAGATAACAATGAAGAGACGAGGAATAAGATGATATTTGTGAATAAATAGTAGAATATAGTATATGGACTATGGAATTTAATGGAAGTAAAGTAGATCCATCTATTTGCTAGCTTCTACCTTTTGCTAGGAATTGGTCCCCCCACCCTCTCCCTATTTCTGTGCATTTTCGTATATCAATTATTTATTATTTATTTTTTTTTTTGGGGGGGGGGGGGATGGGGGGCAAGAATCGAACTCTATGCAACACCAGGAGCAGCTTTGCTGCTGCTGGGCTGTTCTTGATTTTCTATTAGGCATAGATGATTTCCGTAACGTAGTCACATCACTCCCTTTGAATAAAATTCTAGTGCTCAGTTGTACATTTCGATAATCTATTAAAATTCTAGTGCTTTGCTGCTGCTGGGCTGTTCTTGATTTTCTATTAGGCATAGATGATTTCCGTAACGTAATCACATCACTCCCTTTGAATAAAATTCTAGTGCTCAGTTGTACATTTCGATAATCTATTAAGACATATTAATGCAAGAGTCCTCTTTTTCAGCACTACATTAAGAGGGCAAACTAGAATCTGACCACATATTTATGTAATGCTGTTAGTCACACTGCTGCCTTTATCTGTAACTTCATTTGTTGTTATGGTTTCTAATATCTGAAGATGCTTGATGAATGTTAGCTGCTATCGATATATCTTCCTAAAAAATTTTAGTGGGCCTTCTATACTTTGATTGTTAGGGCATGGTTATTATTTGGACGATCCAGATACTTTCATCTCCCACTTTAATATTTTTCTGTGATACTCCTTTTGGTGAAATAGCAAGGGGGTGCACCAGCACCATCCATTTTTACCTAAATTAGTTATCCTTTCAACTCTTATTTTTTGTTTGTTACACCAGGGGAAGCAGAAGCGAAATAATCGCAAAGTTAAGGACAAGGGAAGGTATGAAAAGCCTGATATCGCAGTAGAAGATGAGCCCGAACTTGGAAGAAATGACTTCTTAGCTCGTGAGACAGAACCTGTTGGAGAAACCCATCCACTTGAAGATGTTTCTGATGTCTCAGATTCAATATATTGTCCTCCCAAACGACTTCTGGCCGATTCTGAAGATAGAGATTCCAGCACGGTCAATTGGGATACTGACACATCAGAATTGCATCTAACCTCAGAAGCCAATGGCAGTGGGGTTTGTGGTATATCATTCGTACAAAATGGAGAAAGAAAAAGTCCATCAGTAATGGATGATAGTTCATCTACCTGCTCAACTGACTCACTCCCATCAGTGATAGCAAATGGGCCTTGTAAAGTAACTTTACTTCTAAAACAAAACAGCCTAAAATCACCGTCAAGGTTACAAATGTCTCTTTTCTTTTGTGATGAATGTGGGCGGAAGCCTAGAACTTCACTAAATTTTGTGCTTTAATTATTTCAGAGGAAAATATCACAGGGATAAAGCAATTCAAGAAGTGACTGGATGTGCCGTTGATACTAATATCCAGCCATCTAATGCTTCTTCTGATGCGGGGTATGTAATTTATAAATCAGGAAAAGGCAAGGTAGTTAAACCAGAGAAAGCCATCTCAAACTCATTACAGCAACAGACGAAGTTGACTGAACAGGTGGCAAAGAAGGTGGGATACATACCATTTAGTCATTAACTATTGTTCGCTTTACAATTGAAATGCAAACCATTGCTGTCTTTAATACATACAGTTATAAATAAAGCAAAATATAATATCCGAATTGGACCGAGTGTAATTTAGTTAAAAGATCATTCTTCGTATATCACTTCGCATCTTCATTGTAACATCATAGCATTGACCCTTTTGGTTCAAATTCATGTCACATATATAATCTATAAAATGCTATAAATTCTTTTTCTTATACTTTTAACAAGTTCCTTTAGTGTTAAGACTAGTAAAGTCCTGCATGAAGAACGTTTGAGCAGGGTTAGTGTAATCACTATGTAGTACATAAGTAACAAGCAATTTGCAGCTGCTAGTCATATTATTATTGTGAATTGATTCATAGAGTTGTGTTTGAAATTTTCTGCTATTTGCTTATAATTAGTCACAGGGTAGCTTTCCAATACATATTCCCTCTAGTCTTTTGGTTCCATCTGTAAGTATGTTCCATTGATTTTTGTATTTGACAGATCCTGTCTCCGCAAAGGAAATCGTCTGTTGTGACAGGGGAGGTTGGTGTGGAAAAACCCATCAAAGTGAAGGCAACAGCAATCCAGTCCTCTTCGATGAGTCCAGTGAAGAATTTCTCATC
The DNA here is from genome assembly GCA_036435485.1 of Saposhnikovia divaricata. NCBI lineage: Eukaryota > Viridiplantae > Streptophyta > Magnoliopsida > Apiales > Apiaceae > Saposhnikovia > Saposhnikovia divaricata. The sequence continues at coordinate 25,109,514 of JAZHRN010000131.1, forward strand.
TTCTGTTTTGCCAAAACTACAGTCAAAGACTGCTGCAGCCATTGACACTGTGTTGGCTAGAAAATCATCTTCTCCGAGTGCTGAAGATGCTGATAGGTTGACCATTCCAAAAAATTTAGCTGAAACTATAGTTGCTAAAACAGCAATGCCAAGGCTTACTGAGAAGCCAATCTCTCAGTTAGTTCCTGACTCATCTGAAAAGTCAAATATTGTGCAAATGTCAGCTACAACTGAAAAGCCTGTATCCCGGCATGAGAAGCCTACTACGATGCAGCCAGGCATTTCGAGGCCATTAAGTGCACCCGCGATTTCAGGTCCCGAAATATGCACACCTGTTGTTCCTTTGGTCCAAACAGCACAGTCTCTGTCCCGTTCAGTGAGTGCAGCAGGCCGTTTGGGCCCCGATCCCTCGCCTGCAACTACTAGTCATGTACCTCAATCGTATCGAAATGCTATGATGGGAAGCCATGCTACTGCTAGTTCAGCAGGTTACACTCATACCCAGTCACCAAATTCAGCAGTAAATTCATCGCACTCACAACCGTCTTCAGTGATGTCTGCACCAATGTATTTACCCCAGAGCTCTGAAAGGATAGACACAAAGTCGGTCAGGTCGAACGTTTCGTTTGGAATGCTAAGTCATGATGTGCTGCAGAATGGCCCTCCGTGGATGGACAGCCCTAGAAGGGACAGCAGCAGGAGTAATTGCAATTCTCCAATACAGAACGGGCCTCGATGGATGGTGAACCAACGAAGGGATACCAGCAGAAGCATAAACGGAGACCATTCCTTGCGTAGTGACATTCAAAACTTTGATCTGGACAAGTCTTTGCAAGGCAGGTCTCATTATCAGTTTCCTATTGGATTTCCTGTGGGCACGTCAGGGCATCAGAATGCTGGTGTATCGGCTGAAGATTTTCCGCATTTGGACATTATCAACGACTTGCTAGATGATGAGATTATTATGGCAACAACAAGTTCTGGCTTTCAGACTTTTAGCAGCGGACCTCACCATCAGAACCAGCGGGTTGCTTACCCTGGTGATATTGGCCTTTCTGGTGATTTGGGAGTCTCCACAAGCTCCCACATGTTTGAGCGAACTCAAAATTACTATGATGATGAATATCATTATAATTACAGCTCTACACCTGGTCAGTTTGACTCGAGTATATTTCACCAAGCTAATCTACAACCTTACCCTGATGGACATACTGATGGGTTCATGCCAAATCAATGGCAGATAGATAACTCTGATTTATCTTATCTAAACATGAGAAGCTCAGAGAATGATGGTTTCTCGTATCACATTCCAGAGTATTCAAATTTGGTAAACGGTGTAAATGGTTATACTGTATTCCGGCCTTCCTAGTGGACATTGATAAACTTAACTGTAGTGGAGCTTGTGACATATTAGCAAGCTTTTGGCTCTGGTGTAATGAATATGAATAATGTAATCCGAGGAAGAAGCTTTGTTTTTTTTTTTTCCTTTTTTTAGATTTGGAGCGAGACGAGGCTGTGACCTTTTCCGCATGAAACCAATTTGTAAAGGATGATTTTGGTTTTCCTCCTTTTCATTGTAGATTTACTATAAAGGAAAGGTGGATTATAGAGACACAGAATTACCTTACATTTAATTTCTTTTTCTAAACAATTTGCATGAATTATTTGTATGAATAATAGATTTAGATCTAAAACAGTCTGAGAAAAAATATGTTAGCTTAATCAGTAACAAGTATTTTTTTGGATGGTGGGTGACTGAGATTCCATTTGCCTTGCTCCTTTTTGTGTGCTCGAACAAAGCAAACAAAGTATGGTTTGTTCAGAAAATATTCTGTAGCTTAACTAGTTAAATTGTAATGCAGAAAGATGTGTAGAAGTATGCTAAGAATGCACAATTTGTTAGCGGAGACCAAACCGAATAGACCTGGTTTATCTCACTCAAAAGACGGTATATTCTACTACTTGGAATGCTTGAGAATGGCAAGGTACTATGATTACAAGGGCAGTTTGGATCCTGGGATTTCAATCCGGTTAAAGGGATGGGAATGAGGTTCTAATACATTTTTGTATGGAAATCTCATTCCCATTTCCGTTAACCGGATAGGAATTCCATGATCCAAACAGGCACTAAGTTTTCAATGTTTTGAGAGGACTTGGCAGGCTACGATGATGGCAGGCGACTGTCGACTTGTGTGAAGACCCGACCAACACAAATGTATTGATGATAGTACTGCTTGCATTACTAAAACAACTGACTAAAGAGAAGACTATTGTCATTAGTTACGCAATTTGCATAAATGACTATCTAGGTTTCGTTGACCAGGGTAGGTGGTGATAGTGTGTATATTTATATATATTTTACATGATTATAAAATTTTGCATTTAATTGGATTTTAATTTAATATATTTTAATGTTTTATTGTAGGAAGGAAGGAAATCCTAAACTTGGATGATTTGAAGAATAAAGAGCTTAATTTGGTGATTTATTAGAAGGAAATTCGAATTTATTGGATAGCACGCGCATACTTCACTGTTTGGGCAGGTGGTTTGATGGGCTTATCTATGGTATATCATATTAGCATGTCAAAGTTGACATTTTAACTCAAGATTAAGAATATAAGATGCAGTATCAAAGTAGTAATTATCTTGTTAATGTGAAATGTTTCTTCAGGGACAAGTTATGTGTAATTAAAATAATGAGCTTCGGTGGCTTTGGTATATGGGGTACTCTCTCCGTCTTTTTCATTTCTTTACACTTTCTATTTTGGGTCGTCCTTTTTAATTCTTTACATTATTGAAAATAGTAATTTTTAACAATAAAATACATTATTACATCCACTACTTCACTCCACTTTTTCAACACTTTACACTATTACACCCACAACTTCACTTATTTTAACAATAAAATCACTATTAACTACTTCATTTATTTAACAATATTACATCCACTATCTTGGTCTTCGTGCAAATATCAAATGATAAGAACTCCGCGGGACGGAGGGAGTATATGTTTAGGCCTTTAGGGTCGTGTTTCGAAGCTGATGGTTGAGCAGTCGATTCAGATAAATTCGTCTCGTTTAACATAACAAGTGTGGCTACATAAAATTTTTAATATATAAATTTTCGTCCAAGCTACACTAGTACAAATTTTATTTTTAGCGTCGGTCAAAATAGGTCTAAGACGTCGATTATTAGATGTAGTACACGAAGGAGACGCTATAAGTATAGACTTGTTACGTCGGTTAAATAGGCGACACTAATAGTTAGTTGTATCGATTATTTAACCGACACAAATGACCAGAATTCGACGCATATGAGAGTTTAACAGCATCGTTGTGTGAACTGCCAACGCCTATAAAGTGTGGGCTTGCTTAAGCGAGCTTTAACTCTACATTAGTATGATATTGTCTGCTTTGGGCCGAGCCTGCACGAATTTGTTTTTGGATCACTCCCAAAAGGTCTCATACTAATGGAGTTAACTGGCTGTGCTTATTAACTAGCTATCTGCCCCTCCCACAATCGCTGTGGGACAACTCCCAACAATCTCCCCCTTCACACATCGGGCTTGACACATGTCGAATCTGCCTCCTTCTGTGTGATCAGCTCCCCCGTGACCCATACTGGAATTTCCTGGCTCTCTAGCTTCCCCTTAGGCCCATACTGGAAATCTACCTGCTCCCCCTTAAGCCCAACCTGGCATAGCCCATCTGCCCCCTAGGCCCAAACTAGAAAGTCCTGCTATTCCTTAAGTCCATCCTGGGTGACCACGCCCGCACGGATTTGTTTTTAAGCTTCTCCTAAAAGGCCTCATACTAATGGAGTTAACTGACTGTGCTTATTAACTAGCTATCTGTCCCTCCCACAACCGCTGTGGAACAACTCCCAATATATAATCCTCACATTGGCATCAGTTTATAGCATATCTAGGCGCCGACATCCTAAAGAACCGATGCTTAAAATGCAACACTAAAAAGCATTTCTGTACTAGTGAAGAAATATTTCAATTTATAAATATTATTTTTATGTTGTCACATATATCGATCAAGATCATTTTTTTTTGCTAACCGATCGAGATCTTTTTTATTAAATAAATTAATTACAAAAAGTCTAAAAAAACCACTTATAAATCTTCAACTGCAAGTCTGCAACTGCAATATTTGACTGGCATGCATCATGCGCATGTTAAATGCCAAATTTTAATATTCTGATTTTGTTTCGTAAGTCTCTTAGGCCTCGAATATATTTAATTTGATCCCTCGCGGGTCATGTAAATACTATTGAGAGTAGCTCAAATAACATTGAAAGTAGCTCACTAGTAGAGCGCTATCCGTTTATCGTCCCAAGATCTTGGATTCGATAAGATTTTGGTAGATACTCGTATTATAAGTCTTTAATAAAAAAAGATTGTATTAATTAAACATAATTTAAAAATGAGATTATTTACAATAAACAAAATTTGATACAATGATGAACAAGGAATACAAATTCAAAATACTTCAACATCTAAGTATACTACTCTCTAACTCCCTTGAGTTGAGAAAGCAAGAATCTAAAATTAAATATTATACATGTTCAAAATTGAAAAAATAAATTTAATGTAAGTGATAATCATCGAACAAACAAGCTTCAAATTTAAACATAACAAATGACAAATTAAAGAATAAAGCTAAAAAGCTTAACATGATTTTCAGCTTCAGTTAGCTGATTCTTTGTGAAAAGGTGGTGGTGGTAGAGGAGGAGAATGAACGACAGCACCGGCAGCAAAGTTAACTTCCAAGGTGCATCGACCGCCACCACCCCCGGGGATGTTAGTGCATGGAGAACTGCTAGACGGTGGCACCGGACCTCTCTGCAGTGACTCCAGTAGCAACGGACCTTGAAACTCTTTTAGCCATACCTTATATTCACTCAGAGGCCTCATGGCACCCCCACCTATTATTATGTTATTGTTACTAGCTAAAATGATCAACACAACCCAAAGAATGCGTACTAGTTCTGTTGAGGGGACTTTGAAATAGTTAACCATTTTTGAGTTTCTTAATGGTGTTTGAGAATCTTTTTTGCTTGTATTTCAATTTGAGAGAGAGAGAGAGATTGATATTGCAGGATCATGTGCTAGTTATTTATAGGCACGTTTTGTACTTAAATTTGGTACAAAATTAAACGAAAAGTCAAATGATTTTAGTTTTTTCGGAAACAGGGAGAGTTTAATTTATTTTCAAAAAAACATAAATTTATTGACTAAAAACAATTCAGCAAAGAAAAATTAAAGTAAATTTTTAAAAATATCCAATTTTTTTTCAAAAATACTAACTAAAGTTGCAGTGAGATTGTAAATATTGTATTTGATGTTGCAAATCAGGTCACATATTTGGTATTGGCAACTAGGTGGCAAATGATAGAACCGTATTTTTGAATTTTTATTTTTATAATTTGGATATTTTTGCATGGCCCTTTAAAATAATCTGGGAAAAGCCAAATTCATGTAAAAAGCGATACTTTTAGGATGTCGAATTGATAGCGTGTTGCCAGTGCCTACTAAATAAAAATAATAAGCAATGTTAGGTATCCCAAAAATTTTCTCAAAACCTTTTTCCAAATGATGTGGAATTGACAAGTGGCTGGTTTTAATTCGTGGGCGCATATTTATGCAAGCGGGTTACATATTATTTTAAGAAAGTTACCAATTATGCAAAGATTTGTGAACAATTTTGGGACATATTTTGGGGTTCTAGCATTTTTCAAAAATAATTGTAGCTGGTTTATAAAACTTGGACACAGATTCTTGTATTATACCCATTAATTGATACTCTATTTGTCTCATAATTTATTTTTAAAATTTTCTTTATTTGAGCTAGTAAAAATTTAAACATTAAACTTTTATTCGGATTTTTAAAAAATAATAATTTATGTAACTATAATTTTTAGAAGGTTTAAAATGCATGTCACACCTTGTCCTCCATTTAAATAATTCAGGGGTACAAGAGTACTATATAGTTCACTAAGCAACGAAATTCCTGTAAAAATGATTTGACAATATAAATATCAAAACTAGTATCTCAACATTTTGTTATTTAAATAAAGAATTTGAACCGGCCAAGAAGACAACTTGTAGAGCAAAGGTCACAATTATCTCTGCTCAAAATTTTTTATAGGTCTTTCAACACCATAAGAAATAAAATAAAATAAAAATATAAATTTAATTAAATTGAATTATTTCCTTAACTTCTTTTTCCTAAACGTTTACATGCAGTGCATAACTATTATAAAATTTATTTTTCCATAATACCTATTATTTTGTTTGTTTGATTTTTTTTGGTCAAATTGATCAAATTTTGAATTATTTTTAAAACTATTGACTTACATATTAATATATTTATATTTTCTTAATATATTTTTTATTAATTATATTAAACACACATATATACATAATTCAAATTATAAAATTGGTCAATTTAATTTAGAAAAATAAAAAAATCCGTTTGAATGGGATAGAGGAGGAAGTATAAAATATGTGAATTAATATTTCATTCAGGAAGAAGAGATTAGGGATGGGAGTGATGTTTGTCAAACAAGGAAATTGTTTCCATTTTTCCTTTGACTTGATGCGCGGTCCTCCCTTTCCATTTTTCTTGTGTTTAATTTGACTTTGTCCACGTTAGTAATATTTATAGTTTGTACAAAATCACTTCTTTCTTCCTATTTGTTATTTCAAGTTGGGTTGTTGACCAATATGAAAATTGTAGGATTTGTGTGATGGAATCATGCAAAAGGTTATGTATCTCAAATTGGTTCCCAAAATATTTCTTAAATGTTTTATTTTGATTAGTTATAATAAAGTGAAACCCCTTCATTCACACTAAGCTCCCCAATTAAAACTTCTCAATCTTCCATGTCATTTCTGTCACATCATTTGTGAACAATTTTTTGGGTACCAATTTGATGTACCTAGCATTACTCTTGTGTGATTATACATTGGTGAAGTCGATTTAGATATAATTTTGGAGTGTTGATCCTATTTATATTTTATTTTAGATTTGAAAATTTTATTACAGAAATATTTGGAAATAAATTTTATTGAAGGGAAAAAAATCTTTTTATACAATTATTTTATTTCAATATAATATATTTGAAATAAATTTTTTTCGTGACAAAAAAAGAAAAGAATACGACCTATTTACCTGTAATTTTGTCATATCTTAGCTTGTTTAGTTATCATATCATATTTATGTACAGCGACGGAACCAGGAATAAATATTGGGGGTCAAATTTTTCGGTCATCGGAAAATTTTTTGATAATCGGAAGATATAGGAAAATTGTCGTAAAAAATAGGGGACTAAATGAAGATTTTTGTGAAAATGAAGATTTTTGGTGAAAATATAGATTTTTGTAAGAAATAGGAGACTAAATGAAGATTTTCATAAGAAATAGGGGAGTAAATAAAGATTTTTGTAAAAAATTGGGGACTAAATGTAGATTTTTAGAAAAAATGGGGAACTAAATGAAGATTTTTGAAAAAAAATAGAGGGACTAAATGAATTGTTTTGTAAAAATAAGGGTACTAAATGAATTTTTTTTGTAAAAATGGGAGGACTAAATGAATTTCTTTTATTAAAATAGGGGGACGAAATTTAAATTTTTGAAATATATATATAAATTTTTTTTACATTTTCACATTTTTGGGGGACAGCCTCCCTCCCTGTCCCTCCCTGCCTCTTCATGTATGTATGTATTAACATGTAATAGAAATGTTTAGTGGTATAATCTTACCGTACTCAATTTTTTCAAAATAACGTATACACAAAATAAAGTAGATGCATAGCAATAACGAATTAAATTTTTACAATTAAACTGCATTTTACATAAACTTAATACCAACTTTCTTATGCCGGGTAAGTCGGTGCAATGAGTTATATAAAGACCATCCTTCTGCGGTGTCTACACTAATATGAACTGATCTGAAGACCAAGAAGGGATCGATTTAAATTTACTCGCTTCGAGTATTATGTTAGAAATTTGACTCGTATACTTGACGAGGACTAAAAGTATGGTAGTACACAAATGATAAGGAGGTTCGACTATCATAGTTTCGAATCCATTTAGAGATACGGAAATAAGTGGATTGACATGTTTGATAGTATGAATGTACTAGCTATTCTATAAATTAATTTAGGTGCGCACCGAATTATTAAGAAAAAGAAACAGAGATTTGATTTCAAATGTTCCAACATTAAATTTATATTACCCCGTAATATACTTGATGAAGTAATTACCTCGTACTGTACATATTGATTGAAAGTTACCTATTTCATCGTACATTCATTTATATGATACGGAAAAGGATCTTGGCACGTACTGATAAACCATGCATGCATGATTAAATAGTATTGTTCTTTATTAGCTTCAATAGTTCGAAATGAATGGAATAAAATACATAATTAATTAATTCTAATAGCCATATGCCTACACTCAGTGCATAAGCTTTAGAATCAGATAAATAATTAATTTCTTGTATATTCAATATTGCATGCCAGTATTTAAAATATTTATGGGACGGAGAGAGTCTTTAATTAAGAGCTAGTACTAGTCCAGTTCTTCATGCAGCATTGACATGGGTGGGAAACACTGGTGGTGGTGGAGGAGAAACACGGCCAGCAAAGTTCATTTCTTCCAGTGTGCAATGTCCCGTGGTCTTGCCGCCATTGATGTGTGTGCAGGGAATAGCAGATGACGGTGGCACCGGACCCCTTGGCAGCGACTCCAGAAGTACAGGAACTGGCAACTCCTTCACCCATTTCTTGTATTCACTTAAAGGCCTCATGCCGTTTGCACTACCAATATTGTCACTACCTAATATCAACATGATTGTGACACTGATGCATAAAATCTTGAAACTATTTCCGAAAAACGACATTTTTGTTTATTTTATCAAAATAGCTCTGTTTCTTGTAGAGGAAATGAGTTGTGAGTACTTATGTGCTAGCTACAAATGTGCATTTATATGCATCCAGACATATGCGTGAGTCCTTTCCAGGGAACATCTTTCAAAAATTTTGCTGACTTGTGAGTCACGGCAACTTACAAAGTCGATGCATGCAAATTTTGTTAATGACTTGGACATAGTCCATAGTTTGAATAATAATTTATCGATTGACACATGAACCACACGCATGCATGTATGTTTTTATTGATGACTTGATCGTCAAATTTATTGCTGAAATTCTTTAAGGACAGCCAAAAGGAGGGTTCCATGTAATTTGTTTTCATCAGTACTTTCACCGTAAATGGTTTTCCCCAACCTCGCTTTTTTTTTTTCCCTTTAAATTTATTTTGTTTATCATTTCTGTGAGCTGTAAATATTTTAATTATTTTATAGTCTCGTCCATCCTAATTTAAATGATGTCATTTTTATATTTTACGAGAAAAATAAGATGAAATTTGGTCTCATTTAAATAATTTTCATAATTATACTTATAATCAACCTAACAATTCTTTGAGTTCTTGACATTATTATGCACATCACAGTGTGCACATTTGATCTGTGTAGTTTTTGTATATACTTTATCAAAATTGACATTATTTTTATCCAAGTTTAATATGAGTTTAGTTAAGGACCTTTTTCAAAAAGATTCAAGTTGCAATTTTTTTTCAAAAATAAGGTACAATCTGCAATTCCAAATGGAATTCTTGTAACCTGAAATACAAGTGCTTGTAATCGTCGCGCAATCACATATGTAATTTAATTTTTTTTTTTGGAAAAAAAGATTAAAATCATGGATATTCTTGATAATTTTTCTTTAGTTAATTAACAAATCTATATGACAGATAATGTTAAATCCATATATGTGTATATAAATTTTAAAATGGCCAATAGCAAATTTGCCTAATTATCTCTTATGCTATATGTGTGTACACGTAATATACATTTTTTCTTTGAACTTAAAAGTTATCAATATCGAATTTTCAAACTTTGTGCTCGCGGGCACCAGTTGAAGTCAGTAGAGGGCGAGTTTAGCGTGTAGAATCAAATGGTTATATATGTCAAGCTTGGGTCATGTTTAAATTATTCTGGTCAAGCTAGTTTACTATATAGGTGTTCTTTGCAAGGAATAGAAATATAAAATTAATTGACGTATAGGTTTAATATTGTAGTAAAACTTATACTATCTATATTATATTAGTGGAAACATTAAAAATTTCGTGATTGGTTACATGTTATTTTTACTTAATTATTCTTATTTAATGATACATATTGTTTTTTTACTAAATTACCTTTACTTAATTATTAATAACAAATCAATTTCTTTTTTAGGTAAAACACGTTACCTTTTCTATTTTTTAATAACTAATCAGCTTCTTTTTTCAGGTAAAATATATTATAATTTATATTTTATAGAACTAATATTCTTCCTTTTTTCGAAACGAGAAAATGCTCTAAATAAGTAATATTTATCTAGTATATGTCCAAAATAACAGATGTCGGGTTATTTGCCCTTTTTAATCAACCGAACTCGCATTCAGAGAATGCTTATGCTTTGTACATGGAAAACCTACTTGCCTTCTTGTCCAGGTCTCGCATATGTGTAAAGCATGCAGTCAAATTCGTATTCTCTGGATGCGTGTATGTCATATGCAAATTCGCATTCTCTGGATGCGTGTATGTCATATGCGTATAGCATATATTTATAGAAATCTTATATATTATTTTTTTTTCAAATTAATATTTTAAATTTTTATTGGTATTTCTCCAAGATGACGTCCCGTGGTGCATGCTTTTTGCTGATGACATTGTGTTAGTGGCGGAGTCGAGGGGGGAGGTGAATGCAAAGTTGGAATTATGGAGATCTATTTTGGAATCCCAAAGGCCTGCGTGTGAGCCGGTCTAAGACCGAGTATCTCTGGTGTAACTTCAGTGGTGAGCCCATCGAGGAAGGGGTTGAGGTTATGATTGGAGATCAGATTGTCCCTCGCACGGACAAGTTCAAGTATTTGGGTTCTATCATTTAGAAGGAAGGAGAGGTGGAGGGTGACGTAACCCATCGTATCAAGGCTGGGTGGCTTAGATGGAGAGCAGCGTCAGGAGTGCCATGCGACAGGAAAATCCCTTTAAAATTAAAGGGTAAATTCTATAGAGCAGCAATCAGACCTGCGATGTTGTATGGTTTCGAATGTTGGGTGGGGAAGAAGGCGTTGGAGAGCAAGTTGGAAGCGGCTGAAATGAGAATGTTGCGTTGGTCGTGTGGGCGCACTATGCTGGATAGAATACCGAATGCTGTTTTCCGGAATGAGTTAGAAGTTGCGCCTATTGCTGAGAAAGTTAGGGAAGGGAGATTGAGATGGTTCGGTCACATCCGTAGGAGGCAGGCTACGGCCCCAGTGAGGAGGGTAGAGAGTATTTCGGTCGTAGGGGTGAGAAGGAGAGGTAGACCGAGGAGAACTTGGGAGGAGCAAATAAGGTTAGATCTGAAGGACTTAAACCTTAGCGAGACCATGACAGCTGACAGGTCAACTTGGAGGCGTCGTATCAGAGTTGTGGATTCTCTTCTAGGGAGTGGTTCTGTTTGGTCCAATATGTTTGTAGAAGGGGGGGGGGTTGAATACAAACAGTACTGTTTAATCGAAATTTGTCCAGATAAATTTAATTTATATTTTGACCAATTTGAGCGGAATTAAATGAAACAAAATTCAAGTTGAATAAAAAATTATATTAACTTGAGGGGTTTGTTACAAATACAGTACAGAAATTATATCTAGTTAATAAAAACAAATTAAAAAATTCGACATGAATTTTCTAGATTTGTTAATAAAAATCGAGATATAGATTAGGAGTAAAAACTCGCTAATAGTACAAGAGACTGAAGTAAACAAGTTCTATCGGATCAGATATTAAAAATAAGATGAACTTGATTTTCTGTGAATTTTTCCAGCTCCTGCAATTTATGTTCTTAATGAGAGAGAATGGTTGTTCTTGTTTAAAGATGATATATTCTGTGTGTTGTGTTTGATCTGGCCGTCTGTCTTGAATTATATACTCTTCTGCCTCTTTTCTTTTTCATTTGTACTGCCAAGACAATCGGCAAGACAATCTGCTCTTCCAAGACAATCAGTTTTGTACTGCCAAGACAATCGGTAAGACAATCCAAAACCACCAAGATAATCAACTTGTACTGCCAAGACAATAGGCAAGACAATCCAAGCTTACTAAGACAATCGGTAAGACAATCAAAATTGTCTTTAACAAATAAAACAAATAAAAAAACTCGGTTGAATGATTGTCTGTAAACAAAAAGATTTATGAAATATGTTGTTTAAACGAAGCTCAGTCACAGGAAGGGAGAAGTGAAGAACACGCGCGCCTGTTCTGGCTTTAGCTCGGGCGCGTGTCACGCATGCACGCAGGAGGCACGTAGCTTTCGTCCGACAGAAAGATGACAGGTGAGTTCTTCTTTTGATTCCTTTTTACTATTTCATGCATGCATGATTACTACTCTGTCTTTCTTCTTTTATTTTTTGCTTCTCTTTTGTCGACCACACCATGTGAACATCCTGCAACTCTTTTTTTTTTTTTTAATTTTTTTTAATTTTTTCTTTTGATTTTCCTTTGATTGTATTTAATTTAATTAACTAGATTAATCAATTAATCATTTAAATGAATAATGATTAATTAATTAATAAATTAATTAATTAAATCAATTGGACTAATATATTAATTCAAAATTAATTAACATGATAATTAATTCGGAATGAATTAATTTATTAAATTAAATCAATTACATAATTATATTAATTAAAAGAAAATTAATATAAATCTTTTGACAACTCAAATCTTTTTCTTGAACCACCGAAATTAATAAAGAATTACCACCAAATTTTCGTTGACGCTCGATGCACGGTCTGGTTCATGAGCGACTAACTCCAACGGCTTTTCTTTATTTTTGACTCTATGATTTGGTTCCTTTCTTTTCTTAACATACCAGTCTTGACAGCTTGAACCACTGAAGTTAATGATAAACAACCACTGTTTAATGTTGACACTCGATGTACTGTCTGGTTCATGAGTGACTAACCGCAATGACTGTTCTTCATATATTGACTTTAAAATCTGGTTCCTTTTTCTTTTCTCCTCTCTCTATTAATTCTTCTGTACTGTCTCTGTCACTGTCGAAATCTCTGTCACTTTTAATGAATCCACTTCTTTAACGAATACTTCACTGAGGCTTGATCAGATGTCTGAACTTCTTTCAATGTAGTAATTCCTCAAGTATGTAGATTGACCTTGATCTTTTTTTTCTGACACATAATACAATCTGAGATTCCTTGTGATAGTCTATATACTATTTACTATTACAATCTTGTTTAAGTTGAGTTGTATCCTCGAAATACAAATAGGCTACATCATATGCCTTTCAATCTCCCCCTATTTGTTTGTTAGACAATAACAAGCAAATACCTAGAGGATAACTCAACTAACTCACTTAAACAAGAAAAAGATAAAACTTTTAAGAATTAAGTAAATAATACAAAAAAAATTTCTCTGGTTTAGATTTAACAATTCCAGAATCTTAAGTTGATGAAATGATAGAAGATTGTTCCTATAGCACTGAACTGATCTTCAATAGATAACTCATCTTCATTTCTGATTCTTCATATCTCTGCCTGATAATCCTTCACATCTTACATTGGTGATTATCAGCAGTTCTTGATTTACAATCACTTCCCATTTCTGACACAGCTTTTCTCACTAAAGAAAAATAGCTGTTCCTACTATATAGATAATGGTGAATCAATACCATTTCTATAACTTCTGGTGAATTTACTACTCTTCCACTTAGCCTTTATACATAGTACATTGAAAGACTAATAGAATAGTATTGTGATGTAATTCTCCTTATATCTCCCCTTGCTTCTCCATCGAAGGCTACCCCTTAGTAACTAGACTTGATGCTAGACTTGATTCTTATCCTAAGCACAGCCTTTACTTCTCCCCCTTTCTTACTCACTCTTCTTTTACTTGTACCCCATACTTCTCCCCCTTAGTTGAGTATATCCTACTAAGGTAATCTTTAAGCTTCAAGATATCTTTTTCAATATATCTCTCCCCCTTAGTTGAGGAATCCTCCATTCAACTAATTGACAAAGTAGTTGATACCAAATTGTTACTAATTTATACCAATCGTTAGAGTACATTGAAATCAATTGATAAAGCTTTGTTAGAAAGGAAGTTTCATTTTCTTCCTCACTGTGAGTGTGTGATAGTGTTTAGTGTACCTCACAAGTGTTTCACTCTTCTCTCCACTCATTTGTGTTGAGTGTCTCACTTCTCTCTGTGTTTACACTCTTGCTCACTAGTGTTTCACTCATATCACTCATAGCTCCAACATCCGTTAATGTACCTGCAAGGAAAAATCACCCTAGCCCCTTCAAGAAAGGTCAGTGGTGGTGCAATGGGAGTTCGCAAATCCCAAATCCTCGTTGGACTCGTCAGACGAATCTGAGTCATAATCTACAAGTTGCTAATTTCCCTTTTTAAGGTTTTCAGATTTGAATTCTGAGAAGGTAAACAATGATCTATAAATTTAGCATTGAGATCAAGGTTCCCTTCTAATGTCTGTGAAGACATCACCTTGTTAAACTCATCAGGTAAATCTGAATCATAGTCTACAAGTTCCCGATTCGCACTTATGTCGGATCCGTTACCCGCAGGATCCAGATATGTTCCATCTGGGGAGTTAGATAATGATCTTGATGAATTTTGCATTTGAGATCAATACCTTCTCTCGAGGTCTGTGAAGACTCTTAGTTCATTAAAGAACTTTTAACTTATAATCATAACCGTAAAATGGTTGGATTACAGGTTTCCGTCAATTCATCCTTGGTGTGTGCAATCTCACTTTGTGCATATGAAATATTTTGGATAGTGTATAAGGTAGTGAATCTCCAACAGAATATCCCACACATCATTGTTTGCTGCATCAAGTGCAGTTACTCCCTGGTGACCTCTAGTCTGATAGGTTACTTCCATTTAGGGGGTAAGATAGAATGTGTTTGAGTTTGACTGTAGTCTGGGATAAAAGTTGTTGGTTTACATCCTTATGACTAAACATGTGAGAATACAAAATTCCATGTAGATGAACCTGCATAACAGAATATGAGCAACATAGAGATAAAATGCATTTTTAACATTGAAAAGTTTTCTGAGAAAATATTGCATTTATCTTAAGAGAAATGATGTACAGTTGTGATTTCAAAAGGTTTACAATGTAAGCAATCACAGCTGTAGAAAGAGATTTTGAATTTAGGAAGTTAAAGAGATCTTGAGCTGGTTTTACTAAACAAAAACAAGGACAAAAATTCAATTAATAAAAATTAATCGAATTAATGTAAGTTAATGTTTAAACCAATACAAACAAAACTACTTTATCATGCTTTAGGTCCTGTAAGATAGATACCAGCTATTAGAAATTGTTAGCACTTGATGGGTCTTGTCTTCCAATTGTTAGATCCTGAAAATCAAACATTAGTTCCTAACCAATTGTATAGACACATACCAATTTGATACTAACATTGGTCAATGGTTAAGTCCTTAACACGAAGATCTGTTAACAGCAATCACAAAACAAAGATTTATACAAAACAAAGATTTATACTTAAACTGCAGGTTTTGTGTGTGTTAAGAAGAAGAACAACAAAAGAACCAAGTACAGTGACCTACTTGTAAGTTTTGAAAGTATAGTGACTAAATTGTAAAAACTATACAAACTATTTATATACACATGAAAAATAATATTCAAAAATAAGAAATAATATACATAATAATAATATTAAATAAAAACTAAAAAGAAAAGAAAATTCAAATAAAACTAAACAAAGAAGAAAAATTTGAATTAACATAAAATAATAAAACTATACATAATTTAATAATTTACATAGCTTAAACTATAAACGAACATACGACTAAAATAAAAAGACAAACACTACAAAACATGTTAAATAAGATTAACATTTAAAAATTACAATACATGTACAAAAACATTAAGTATATACAAGAGTATTTATAATAGGTTAGCAAATCCATATATTTTCTGACAAAACAACTTTCTACTAGAAAATTATTTAGAGAGAAAATATGATTTAATAAACTATCATAAATATGGCAGCTATTTTAAAATAATGAAATCTTCAATAAAAATAGCTTCCTAAAAAATTCTAACTAGAGAATTAGAGAAAAATATTTTTAGAGAAAATTATTATTCTAAAATAAAGAAACATGGATTAACGCATTAGAATGATTATGACAATTCTTATAGAAAGATGACAAGATAGAATTCGAAAAGAATGTCATACCAGTTACTTGGCGCTCAAACCTTGGCACCAACTTCCACGTTTCTTGTTGTTCCAGATTCGCAAGTGCTTTCTGAGATTCCTTAGATTCTATACCTTGATTCTGAGAAGCCCTTTTAGTTCTTACTACAACATCTGGATCACCAATGATCAGCTCTATTCCAAACACACTGTCTGAGAAAGTTGGATCTTGATGAATCACCTTGTTTTTCATTGTGATGTGTTTGACTAGTGAATCCTTTGTTTACTTCCCTCGAGTTATTGCCAGAATGACTTGATGATTATTTTCCAGTGACATTGGTATCGCCAATAACAAAATTGTTTCCACCACTATCACTTGGATAATTATCATCATTAACATTTTAATCTTATGACTTCAAGGCAACTCCTCGATAACAACAATTATTAACTCCTAACAACTGTTTGTTGATAGACAATCTTGTTCTTAAAAATAAAACTTGATTACCAAGACTGTCTTGTCTGCAATCTTAGAAATAATATTCTAAGTCCAATACACCTTGATCCATAGTATAAAACATTTATTATCAAAGTGATTTGAATCTTGCAAATAAGCATAAAAATTATTCAAAGTAATTGAACTATGGTAACTTTAGATATTTCAATATCCATAGTTCTACTTAGAGAATTTTTATACCATGTATAATAATATGAGTGAATTGTAAAAGATATAACAATGATTACTTAGAGGAGTTCTAAGTAATTTCACACATACCAATATATCTCACAATTAGTTAGTAAATAGAATTCTAACTAAATATCATTAACTGATATAAGTTAAAACTTCAGTACAACCAATTGTTAAAACCATGATATTAATTATAGTGAATTTCTGAAAATGGAGCATTGATAAAATTCACTAGAATTAACATCTCACAACTAATTGAAGACCAGTACAGATTAGGTCCAAATTAGTTATGTTGTTTATTTATTTTAATAAATATAAGGTACAGAGCAAATACTAAATTGAATTGCTTCAAGTCCGTAACCCATATAAATCAAAATAAATAATTAAATAATTAAATACTAAATCTCTATGAGTTAGATTTTAGCATTTAAGTATTTAAATTATCCTTAAATAATCACCACTAAAATATATTGCAATTATACACATGACAATCATTCAACAGATAATTTTCAGTGTGAGGTCTAGATGTAAATAAGTTCACATGTCCTTTCAATATAGACAATTGAATACTTGTGAACTTATTCAAGAATTACTTAACAGATGGGATATACAAATCATATAGCATTAATAAAATCCCAAGTTTACAAGCCAATCTTGAAAAATTAATTTCATCAAGTGATTTAACAAAGGTGTCTGCAAGTTATTCTTAACTAAAGACATGCTCTCAAAAGAATTGATACCTTATGCAAGTTGCTTAGTCCTTGAGTGTTTCACAGAGTTTTTGGAGATGAAATTGATTCCTTGTGTTCTCCTGCTTTCGTACAACTCATTTGATCTGTCTCTATGTAGCAAAACATGTCAGAACTGATGTCTCTAGGGTACCATCTCCGTAGATTTGGGTCCAACTTAAGACATCTGAAAATCAAGTGTAATAACTACAAGAATAGATTCTCAAGAATCCACTTGGGACCATGCACATTTGCATAATTGAGAATAAAATATGTGTGTAAGTGATCTATTAGCAATTGAATAAGATAATGAGCTGATGATTCCTCTATAGCCTGATTAGGTCCTAATTAGTAGATCCTGAACTTGTTGGGTCAAATATCTCTAGAGTACCATTTCCTCATATCCGGGTCCATCTTAAGATTTTTGATAACCAACTTGTTAGATCCAAACTAACAGGTCAAAAGCCAGCTATAGTGAGGTGTTGACATGTAGTCTTGACAGGTCTAGAATCTTCTGAATAGAAACAAAAGATCCTTGACTTTTTTTATTGTCATCATTCTTTTGGCTTACTGAAGTAAATCAAAAGAATTGCAACTTTACCAACATCAAAACAACAAATATCTTGATACCAATTTATAGCTAGTAGACCAACATATAATATAATCAAGATATCATTGCACATATATATCATTTATGTTTGTGCCTAAAGATGTAGAGAGTTCTATAAATATGACACCAATTGTTAAAAGATACCAACTGTTAAAGATTGATACCAAATATTAAATTATAGTTAGGGTGTCATACCATGTTTTCCATGCTTGCTTGAGTGATGATATCAGTTTATAATAACCTGTAGAGATCTTCAATTATCTCACCAACCAGGAGTGCACTTGTTCACATTCCTCTACCATCCAGATTCAGTAGGTCTAGATGTCCATTATAATCTTGAATGTGCAGCAGGTGCCTGATATCCTCAAGTCTTATCACTGGTGCTTCTTGTCAAATATACTGTTTGATCAAATTGTAACCTAGCATCCAGTTTGGCTTTGTCCCTCAAAACAATGCCTTGACATCATCCAGGTAGACTTCTGGTTATCCTTGTACCAAATACAGCCTTGTTGTTTGGTCTAGATACCAGCTTCCCTTCAATCTGCCTTTTGTACTGATTGAGATCATCTTGCATTGCAATCACTCAACCTGGATCTTTCAGAGCTTTTGTAGCTTTCTTAGTTTCTTCTAAAAGAAGACTAAAGAAATAATCATTAGTACTTGAAGCTCTGTTAGTCTTTTACTTCCACCATTAGAAACACTAAGAACTAGAACAAAGAGTTAATTGAGTCAACACTCTTTGTCTTGGCAGACATGTTCTCATAGTGTCCTTTGACTTTCAGTGTGGTGTTGAGTTGACTAGATGATCCATCTTTTGCTCCCCCTAAGCTGTTGCTGGGTTTACATGAAGATTCTTAATGTTGACATTGCTTGGATCTGAATCATCATTACCATTGACAGCTGGGAGCTAGAAGTCGTTGAACATCATTAAGACTTTCAATCACCTTCTGTTGATTAATAACAATCACCCTGAAGGCTGTTGACTCCACTGAGTAACCAAGGAAATTATCCTCTTGAGCATTAGCTGATTGCTAGGATGCTCACTTTCATTTAACATTGCGAAACAATTTCCTTCATACTTGTGGGGTCTTCCTATATTCCTTACTGATCAGGGTTTAATCATGTCAGTAGCAAACTATTGACTGCTTCAGCATTAATACTCTTGAAGGTGCAGAAATCATCCAGAACACTAATTGATAGGTCCTGTAATCTGGTCTCCAAGTTGTCATAGTCAATTTTGCTTCCTGACACTCTTCTAGATATGATCAATAACCATCAGTGGTGTCTTGTCTTCAGATTGTTTGAACAACAACTTGTTTGAGGAGAGAAGTCATCAGTCATCACCACTTAAGTATATTTTTCTTTGATGTAGAACTTCTGCGTGATTCGTTTTGACTTCCCTTTATGACATGCCTCATAATTTTATTTTACTTTAATTCCAGATGAGGCAGTCTCCTTTACTGATTCGATTTCCAGGAAAGAATCTCATGATATGACATTCAGGTGAGAGAGCTCCTTATATCATAGCTGAACTCTTGTCTGATGAAGCTTTAGATTTGACCTTGTTGACTTCACCTTTGACTGAGATTCCATGTCAGCTACAACTTTCCTTAATCCTCGAATAGTAGGCTCTTCATCTTGTAAAAGATGCTTTATTACTGACAACATTCCTTGGCTATTGAATAGCCTTGACCCTAGGTCATACCCTTGCTGTTGTTTCGAAGGGAAGAACCACTTGGCCAGATACCGTCACCACTCTTGATAGCAGGGCTCTATCTTCGGTCATATGCCTTGAACATCCACTGTCCAGAATCCACATAACACGATGTACCTGTTACACACCCTGCAATGCCAAAACAGTTAAACCTTTTTTGGGACCCAAATTTGATTGGGTCCGGAATACTTGAAGTATTGGCCTTTTTTAGGCAAAACAACATTCTTAATCTTAACACCATTAGTCAGCAAACATTTTACCCTATAACAGATTTAACAATCTTTGATTTCATCTTGGGTATCCATGTTTCTTTAGCAGCAATTATACTTGTTTCATTGACTGGACATTTGACCTTGTAAATAGCCTTAATAAAACTTTGTTTAGGCTTTGGTACAAATGTCTCTCTCCTAACATAAGGAGGACTAGTAGTCTTTGATCTAACATTATTCCTGTTCATATGTTGTCGAGGAGCAGTCTTATTATCACATGCATGATTACCATTAAAGTAAGCAGACATCACATTAAAAGCACAAGACATACAGTTGACAACACCACATGCTTTATGATTAGAATCAATGATAGGCATGTTACTCATGTTAGACATGTTATTTTTCTGCTTCAACTTATTACCACCTAATCCAGTCTTAGAAGAACTAGTTGTTTCAACAACCTTGACTGGCACTTTAGGTACATCTTTCCTGGATGAAACAATTTTTGGATTAGTGTCCTCAACAGATTTAGCCTTAACTAAGGCTGTGACATCTTTCTTGAATGAAACATTCTTTGGATTAGCGTCCTTAACAGATTTAGCCTTAACTCAGACTGTGCCATTTGCACTGTCCTCATTTCTCATTTCTTCCTGGATAACCATAGAAAGAATATCTGGTGGTCCAGCATCAGATTGTTTAAATAGAGGTTCTTTAACATTCTTGAGCACATGTGGTATTCCCCTTTCTTTAGCACTAAAAAGGTTAGGGGAATTTATGCCCAATGATCCAACATCTTCATTGTAGCCATACCCTATACCTGTTGTTCGTTCTACAACTTGATTGTTAAAAAACTCTTTGGAAACTTTAACAGAATTATAACAAGCCCTGACTTGTGTTTCAAGTTCAGTAATTCTAGCCATTTGTTTGCCTACAACTTCTAGAATAGCTTTCTCCTTTTTATGAAGCATTGTTATTTCATCTCTTTGTTGATCTTGATTAATATGCACCTTTTTCAATTCTGACACTTCATTACCAAGTTTAGTGCTTAGCAGATCTAGTCTTCTATATCCAGTTTGTGCATTATCTAAGGAATGTTAGGTCCAATATGATTGTAGAAGGGGGGGGGGGTTGAATGCAATCTATATCAATTTCTCAAAATTTATTCGTTAAATAATTTTCACTTAAACGAATATTTTGTGCGGAATAAATTGACATGGATTTCAAGTTGAATATAATTGTATATTAACTTGATGGGGTGTTACAAAATCAATACAAACTATTATCAAGTGTTTAATAACTAATTAGAAAATTCGACATGAACTTTTCTAATTTAGTTAATAAATCTCAAGATAAGTACTAGGAAACTTAATTCGCTAGTAGTACAATAATCACAAGTAGACAAGTTCTATCGGATAGAATATTACAAAGATGATGAACTTGAATTTATGTGAATTAATTTGTGCTTGGTGTTCTTGAAGGCTTTGAGAGAGAATGGCTGTCTTTTTCTTTTTCTTGCTGTTGTATTCTGCACTTATTTTCTTCTGCTGCTTCTGTCTTGTTTATATAAGTCTGTACTGATTAGATATGACTTAAACTGCTTCAAGACCTATTAAATCAACTGTCAGCATGACTTAATGTTGCTCCAAGACATAATTAAACATTCGGTAAGACATAATCCCTTGCAGTGCAGTCGGTATGACTTAATCTTGAACAGTGCAGTCGGTATGACCTAATCCACTTTTGTCGGTATGACTTAATCACCTTTCCAGAAATATCTGCTTCAGTATGACTTATTTCATTTGGTATGACCTATTTTCTTTGAGGTCGGTAAGACATAATCCCTTGCAGCAGTCAGTATGACTTAATTCATTTGCTCGGCATGACTTAACCTTTTATCATGTCAGTATGACTTATCTTAAGTCATACCGAACCAAACTCAGTCATGACATAATCTTTTCAGCATTTAATTAAGTCATATTGATCCTTTTAATTAATTAATGATTAACTAATTCATGATTAATTGATACAATAATTAACTTAATAAATAAATTAATTCTATTAGAATTAATTCATTAATTAAACCAATTAATGATTTATATCAATTACAAATGATTTAAATTAAATCAATAACTAATTAATTTAATTCTCCCAAACCACGGAAAATAATAAAGAATTACCATTGACTTATGTTGACGTTCGATGTACTGTCTGGTTCATGAACGACTAACTTCAATGTTGCTTCTTCACTTCTGACTTTAAGCTGTGGTTTATTTCTTCTCTCAATTTTCTTGTACTTTGATTGATTTTCAATCTATCACTCAAAAAATCTCTGTCACTGTAAATGAATCCATTCACTTCAATGTTATACCGAGGCTTGATCAGATACCTGATACGTCTTCCAGTGTGAAACATCAAAACTATAGATTGACTTCCTTCTTTCTTCTGACAGATATTGCTTCCTGAGATTCCTGTGACAGATCATACGGATATTTACTTATTACAATTTGGTGTAAGTTGATTAGGATCCTCGAACTACAAATATGCTGATTCATATGCCTTTCAATCTCCCCCTATTTGTTTGTTAGACAATAACAATCAAATACCTAGAGGATACCTCAACTAATTCAACTTAACCAAATGAAAGATAAAATATTAAATGTAAAGCAAATATCAAACAGTTCTGGTTTATATTAAACATTTCCAGATTCAAACAAAATGATAAATACAAGATATATGATCCTTTAGCCTGATCATATTTAACATATTCCTATCTTGACCTATCTAGCTCTAAAGATAATACATGTAGAGCTGTTCTTCAATTACTGTCTTCTCGTCTAAATTCTTCTTCATCTGGCTCATCTGTGACTTGAAGTTTCTTGTGCAAATCAGAATCAACAAGACGCTCTCTTCTTGATGACAACCCTTGAGGTAAGATTAAAGGAATTCCAAGCTTCTTTCTCAGTTCACCTTGAAATTTCTTGTAATCTGTTATATTCGTTTGTGCATAGGATCGAATGTGATCTGCAGCTATAACCTTTTCTTCAGTCAAGAATCCATGATTTCTGAGAGCATATTCAGCATATACCAAGTGTTTTGCATGATGTTCATATAACTCATCTGTGTGAAGATTGATTGAATGAACTACCTCTCCCTTAAGAAATTTTACTTGTGGAGGATTCTTAATTACTTCTGATCCAGCTCTTTCAGCAAATTCTTTGAACTTTTCATGTAGCAAAACACCTAACTCAGACGATGTTCTCACCTTAGGCCTAAGTACCCAAATCTCTGTTAGCGATCTGTCGTAAAAGAACTGAATAGATATTCTGAAAGTTCCAACATTATGACATTCCACAAATATTACCAGCACATCAGATTTGGGGTCAAATGCAGTAGTTATCCTGATGACTTCTACCTTTAAGGCCCTTATATACATATCATGAATTGGATTTGCCAGTTTGAATTCCTCGAGAATTTCTCCAAGACGACGATCTTCATAATCAGAACTCTGAGGTGAATCAATTGCTTTTTGAACACGTTCCCATTTGTCACCGCTCTTGAGTCTGATATATGTCTTTCTCTTCTGAACATTTATAGCATGTAATCGTTGTAGTGCTTGCTGTTCAGCTTTCTGAAGCTCTTCATTTCGGGCAATCTGCTCTAATGACTTTTGAAGCTTTTCTTCTCTCATCAGCAAATTAGCTTCCCTCCGAGCAAATAACTCTTCAGATTCTCTCTCTGCTTGTTGAGCTTCATATTCAGATGTCACTGGTTCTTCTCCTTCCCAGTGACTGAAATCTGGTTCAGGTAATTTTTCACCTTCATCAGAAAAATTAAAGTCAGCAAAAACATCAAAATTATCCGGTTCACCCGTGTAGTAATATTCTGTGTCTTTGACTTGATCATCTACAACAAAATTCTTCTTCCCCTTATTCCTCCTGTCTTCACTGTGATCCTTATCTTTATCAGATTTATCTCCTCCCTCTCTTTCTTTCGATTTTTCTCCTTTCTCCCCTTGTGATTTCTGTTGCTGTTGTGATTTCTCCCCCTTAGTTGAGGAATCCTCTACAGATTTACCAGTTGCACCAGCTCTAGGATCTCGCTCATCATCATCACCACTTGTTCTTGCAAAGAATTCTCTTTCTTCAATTGTTGGTGTGCGATTTTGACTTATCAGATTAAACAAATGCCTTAATCCTTTAGCTTGATGTGCATTTTGCTTCTCAATTTGATCTAGTCGAAAATCAGTAGAACGCTGATTTTCATGTACTTCTTCCTGTAGATTGTCAACCTTGTTGGAGATTTCAGCAATTATTTTATCTTGTGCAACAGTGACCTCACCAAAATCATCAAGAGCTTTTTCATAAGAAAGTTCGAGAGTGTTGATTTTATTAGTGAAGGATGTCTTCAAGTTGTTGATGTCACCTTTTATCGAAGTAAGCTGATTATCAACAGAGGTGGATGGAGAAGACCGTTTATCCACTTGTGCTCGAAGTAGTCTAGCTTCAGCTTTACTTGCTTCAAGTTCCCTTTCCAGATTTTGTATATTTTGTATCAATAAGAGAGTGTATGTGTCTGTGTGTGCACTCACCTGAGTTTCACTCTGAATTTCACTCACCTGATGTGCATGTGTATCACTCAATTTTGTGGTGATCCTTGCATCACTCCTCTCAATTTCCTTAGATTCTCCAGAAACGGTACCTGCAGTTAAAATCACCCTAGCCTCCTCTGGGAAGGTCAGTGGTGGTGCAATGGGAGTTCGCAAATCCCTATCCTCAATCAATTCTACTTGTACACTTGGATTTGTAATCTGAATTGCTTCAGTAGTAGATTGATCAAGTTGCCTTCCACTTTCTCCAGTCGAAACTGCGAGTGGAAACTCCCTTGAGGGATCTAGGAATGTTTCTCCTAGGATAGGAGATGATGGTTCCATTAAAGTTAGCAAGGAACCAAGATTTCCCTCAGAAGTCTGTGAAGACTCTTCTACCGTAACTATGGTAGGCACTGTTCCAGACTCGATGTGCTCTCCTGTCAATGTGTCCCTATTTTCATCATAATCTATATGTTCTCCCATTGTTAGTAATAAAAAATGGGTTGTGCTTGATGTTGGTGTATACTGAAAATATTTATTTGAAGTATATACATTTATTTCTGGCCTATTTTATTGAGAATAATTTAAATGTTTACATGTTGTCTAAATATTATATATTGTGAATAATCTAGTATCAAATGGGATACAGAATATTAGATTATTAAATACGGTTTATATAATATAATAAGGTTCACAGCACAGGTGGAGTTAGACAATCCACTGGAATGGCTGTAGTATTATTTAGATTAGTTTATATTGACTAATAAATAATACTAGTATACTTTGTGTATATTGAACAGGATCAAATTTAGAATTGTTCCCTTATACTGATTAAGAAGGTGAACTAAGATTCTATGTTATTATTAATGCTTAGGTTCTTAATCCAGAAATAATAATTGACACGTATATATTATTTACATGCTTTGATTTATATATGAAATAATTCTTTTGATTTATTTCATTATATTTTGGGTGATGAAATAATATATATGGTGGGATATTATTTATTGAAGGAATCCATGTCCTGATAATATTCGGGTTAATGATGTCCCCTTGAAAGCTCAAAAAGATTTAATTATGTGAAACCCTGCAGGTGGATTTATTCCGGCATAATTAAATAAAGGTTGAGTGGATAATCAAAGATAAAAGATATTAATTAAATGAATTATCAGTAATTTATTTAATTAATGGACACGCGATATTTTAAACATGGGGAATTTAATAAGCAAATAATATTGGAACCGAATTAATTAATTAAATTACGGTATTAGGAAAGGTAGTGCAAATATTAATTCTTTAGTGGATTGAATTAATATTTAATTACATTGGGCTAGGCTCAAGATGTAATTAGAAGGCCCAACCTAATTATCCATGATCCCTATTGTAGCCTATATATATTCCTATTCTCTTCTTGCTGGGGGCTGGTCGAAAAAATTTTGTAGCCACCCAGGAGCAAGAAGAGAGGTTAACTTGAGAAGACGAAGGCCACACTTCGCTCAAGGGAATTTGGGAATACAATAGAAGAGCGTGGAATCAACCGTTAACAAGGTGATTTTTCTATTCGTACTCGTTAATTTAGTGTATCAAAATTCGCAGTGCCAAGATCTGATTGTCCCAACAATTGGTATCAAGAGCCTGGTTCATTGGTTCTGCGAATTTTGATACGATGTCCATGTCGTAATTATATATGCATGTGTATAGTGGTGTGCTTGGATAATAATCTTTTGCAGGTTGTTTAGTATCCACTATTATGGCCATGTAATTTTAATTATGTGTTTGGATCCCACGTGGTTTAATCGTGGTTATTTTGTTTGGTTTCCACGTGGTTTATCGTGGTTGTAAAACACGAGGGTTGATCGTGTTAGAATAGATTTACAAAATTAGTTTTGTATTAGATCTGTTTTGTATGTAATTGTTTGATGGATTATGTAAAAATCCGGGTATTTTGTAACAATTATGTGCGATCGGAAATCAAATTCGAGACAAAATTTTATCCGCTGCGTAGCTGCTGGTTCGATTTGTTTTTAATTAAGTAGTCGACAGAACTGCTGCTGTTCGAATAAGAAAAACAAAACAATTCTGGCGACAGAGAAGAAGAAAAAGCGCGTGGAATTCTGGACAAAGTGTGTAACGCAGGTCTGACCTGCGTTACAAGAAGAAAAGGGTCTGTAACGCAGGACAGGCATGCGTTACAGGATGAAAAAAAGTCTGTAACGCAGTGTCCGAATGCGTTACAGGGCAAAACAGGCAGTAACTCCAGTGCAACCTGCGCAACAGAAGATTTATGGCAGAAAAATGTTTTTTTTCAGCAAAATAAAGGGCTGAAAATTTATTTTTTTTCAAGGGGCCATAATAGTGGTTTTAAATTATATTTTTTAATTTTAATTCCGCTATTTAATTTTTTAATTATTGCTTTAAATAATTATTATGTGTGTTGTTAATTATGTGTGTAATTTTTAATTGCATGTTTAACATAATTAGGACGACATGGACATTAATTTTATTTATTGCTTTAATTTTATGATGCATGCTGCCATGTTATGTGTTCTTTGTATTGTTATTTTTATAACATGTGGACCTCGAAAAAATAACATAGGGCGATGCATCTAGATAAAATTCCTCAATTTTAAATAAAAATTCTAAGTGGGTGAGGGAATTAATTAGGAATTAAATCCCATGGTCTCCATTATTGTTTGTATGTAATTTGACACCGAGACGAATATAAATTATACACATGCCACCCATCGTGGCGTATGATTTATGGTGTCAGGTAGTGTTATGGATATTACTAGAACAAACTTCCTAAATTAATTACGAATATTGAAAGGTATACATGCCACCCATCGTGGCGTACCAAGTTTCATAGAATTCGATTAATTAGAAGGGTACCACTGATTGAATATAGATTTTCAATATTGAGAGAAAGGATGATTCTGTCTAGAAAGGGGTCTTAAGTGATGCCTCTTGACAATGCTCCCCCCGATCTGGGAATTGTCCTATTATCGATTATTGATTTGAAATATTTAATGGTGGTATCCAGTCTTTTTATTAATTTAAGATTTAATAATGGTATACACTTAGCTATGAAAAATAATATATAGTCCACCCTAACGTGGCGTATTATTTAGTAATAGGACCGAAGTAATATTTAAACGAATTTAAGTGGTATATATGTCATCCATCGTGGCGTACCAGATACTTATGGTGTTTAAATATTAGTGCATTAATTTTAAATAATTGTTAGAGGAAACCAATAGGATTTAAGATTTATGCAACTATCTGATTATGTGTTACATGTATGATTCTCAGGATTAGATCACTATGGGCTTTAATCCACTATTCACCATACTTAAGGATAACAAACTTACTGGACCGAACTATATTGAATGGAAACGTAATTTGGACATAGTGTTGACTGCTGAGGAGTACAAATTTTGTACTTATGAACCCAAGCCAGACCAGCCTGCTGAAGATGCTCCTGAAAGTGAGAAGGAGTATTATAAGCGGTGGATTAAGGCTGATGAGATGTCGCGATGTTACATTCTGGCAGCAATGTCGGGTGTTTTGCAGCATCAGCATCAGGCTATGCCCACTGCTTCAGAAATGCTCTTTAATCTCAAGGAACTTTTTGGAGAACAGAATAGGGCTGCTAGGCAAGTAGCAATGAAGGCTTTAATGAACACTCAGATGGTTGAAGGAACACCTGTAAGGGATCATGTTCTCAGAATGATGTCTCATCTGAATGAGATGGAGATCCTTGGTGCTGATATTGATGGGGAAACCCAGATCGATATCATCCTTATGAGCTTGCCCAAAAGTTTTGAGCAGTTCCGCTTGAATTACACCATGAACAAAAGGATGTATAGTCTCGCGGAACTTCTGACAGAACTTCAAGCAGCTGAAGGACTCTTTAAGCAGAATGTTCAAGTGAATGTGGCCGAGAAAGCTTCTTCATCTAAACCAAAAGGTAAGAAGAAGAAAAAGACACAGACACAGAAAGCTGGAAAGATTGCTAATGCAGTGGGAGTTCAAGGTGGTGTGAAAAAGCCTAAGGGCAAGTGCTTCAGGTGCAAGCAGTCAGGTCACTGGAAACAGGATTGTCCTCTTCCTAAGAAGATAAACAATACTGGTATGTCTCTTTCTGTAGTTACAGAAACATATATAGCGGCTATATCTACGAGCACTTGGTGTGTAGATACAGGAGCCACTGACCATGTTTCTAACTCTATGCAGGGGTTCCAGCAATCCAGAATGCTTAGAGATGGCGAGATATATGTGTTCATGGGAGATGCTACGAAAGTAGCAGTAGTTGCAGTTGGAATAATTACATTGTCTTTTGGCGATGATAGGATTTTGGTTTTGAACAATTGTCTTTATGTACCTTCGTTTAGAAGGAATTTAATTTCGGTTTCTAAACTTGCCATGGATGGTTATAATGTTTGTTTGGATCGTAATGTTTCTATTATGATGAATAAACGAGTTATATGTTCTGGCACATTGCAAGACAATTTATATATTATTAATCCTATCCAACCAATGCTGCAACATAAGGAAACTAATAACATTCTTTCTAGCTCAAATAAAAGAAAGAAACCTTCTGAATTGAACCAAACATATCTTTGGCACTTAAGATTAGGTCATATTAACTTGAGGAGGATTCAAAGACTGGTAGTAGATGGGCCATTAGGCTCGTTGGCAGTGGAGCCATTTCCAGTTTGTGAATCCTGCTTGGAAGGTAAGATGACTAATAGGCCTTTTAAAGCAAAGGGGAATAGAGCTAAAGAAGTGTTAGAATTGGTTCATACTGATTTATGTGGACCTATGAGTATCCAAGCAAGAGGAGGTTATGAGTATTTTGTCACTTTCATTGACGATTATTCTAGATATGGGTACATTTATTTGTTGCGCCGTAAGTCTGAGTGCTTTGAAAAATTCAAAGAGTACAAAGCAAGTGTGGAGAAGCGACATCTTGGAAAATGTATCAAGTCACTACGATCAGATCGTGGTGGCGAATACTTGCTTGGAGAATTTAGGGAATATTTATCAGAAAATGGGATTGCATCCCAGTTGTCTGCACCTGGCACACCTCAGCAGAATGGTGTAGCAGAGAGAAGGAATCAGACTTTTTTAGAGAGTGTTAGATCGATGATGAGTTATTCAGATTTACCCAAGTCGTTCTGGGGATATGCTATAGAAACAGCGGCTTACCTTCTAAACTTGGTACCTTCTAAGTCGGTTCCCAAGACTCCAATAGAATTGTGGACTGGTAGCAAACCAAGTCTAAGACATATTCGGATTTGGGGTTGTCCAGCACATGTGCTGAACAAGAACGCGACTAAGTTAGAATCTCGTACAGAAGTAAGGCTGTTTGTAGGCTATCCCATGGGAACGAAAGGTTATTCATTTTATAGTCCTAGGGATCGAGATATCATTGTTAGCACCAATGC
Organism: Saposhnikovia divaricata; assembly: GCA_036435485.1. Lineage (NCBI taxonomy): Eukaryota > Viridiplantae > Streptophyta > Magnoliopsida > Apiales > Apiaceae > Saposhnikovia > Saposhnikovia divaricata. The sequence goes on from JAZHRN010000131.1 coordinate 25,139,798, forward strand.
TAGATTCTTAGAAGAAGACTATATAATGAAACACAAACCAATGAGTAGTATCGTTTTAGAGGAACTAGTGGGAGGGACAGATAATCCCCAAGTGCCAATAGTACAAGTAGATCAACCACAAGAAAATGCACAACCTGTCACTAATACCACACCGGTGCTTCGTCGTAGTGGGAGGGTTGTTCAACAACCTGATAGATTCATGTTTTTGGGAGAGTCCTCGGACTTGGTCTCTGGTGAACATGATGAGGATCCCAGGACATACGAACAAGCAATTCTAGATAAAGATGCAGATCTTTGGCAAAAGGCAATGGAATCTGAGATGGAATCTATGTATTCTAATCAAGTTTGGGAGCTCGTGGAACCACCCAAAGGTGTAAAACCCATTGGATGTATGTGGATCTACAAGAAGAAAAGAGGATCTGACAAAAAGGTGAAAGCCTGGAAAGCACGACTTGTTGCGAAAGGGTATACTCAGAAAGAAGGGATCGATTATGAGGAAACCTTTTCGCCAGTTGTTATGCTTAAGTCGATCCGGATTCTTTTATCTATAGCAGCTCATCTCGATTATGAGATTTGGCAAATGGATGTCAAGACAGCTTTCCTTAATGGAAGTCTTGAGGAAACCATCTATATGCAACAACCAAAAGGATTCATTAAGGAAGGCCAAGAGCATCTTGTTTGTAAGCTTAAAAGGTCTATTTATGGACTAAAACAAGCTTCTAGGGACTGGAATATTCGTTTTGATCAGGCAGTCCGGTCATATGGATTTGATCAAAGTCCAAGCGAATCATGTGTGTATAAGAGAAGTGAGGGTAATGTAGTGGTTTTTCTAGTACTGTATGTGGATGACATTTTACTCATTGGAAACAATGTTAAGATGTTGACATCAATAAAGGCATGGTTGTTCAAACAATTTGAAATGAAGGACTTAGGTGAAGCGGCATACATCCTTGGGATCAAAGTAATAAGGGATCGCAAGAAAAGGATGTTGGCTTTATCTCAAGAGCCCTACATTGATGAAGTATTAGCTCGTTTTAACATGCAGAACTCTAAGAAAGGTTTTCTACCTTTTAAGCATGGAGTGGCTCTATCCAAGGAGCAGTGTCCTTCGACACCTAAGGATATAGAGAGCATGAAAGCAGTTCCTTATGCTTCGGCATGTGGAAGCTTAATGTATGCTATGTTATGTACGAGGCCTGACATCTGCTTTGCTATAGGCATGGTTAGTAGATATCAGTCGAACCTAGGTCAGGAACATTGGAGTGCAGTAAAAACTATACTCAAGTACCTGAGAAGGACTAAGGAGTATATGTTAACTTACAAGGCCTCAGATTTGTTTCCTATAGGGTATACCGATTCAAATTTCCAGAAAGATAGGAATAAGATATTTGGTTATAAAGTAGTTTTGTGAGTAATAGTGGATTAAATAAACACTGATATACTCATAGAATATTTTGAGTATAAGTGGGAGATTGTTGGTGTATACTGAAAATATTTATTTGAAGTATATACATTTATTTCTGGCCTATTTTATTGAGAATAATTTAAATGTTTACATGTTGTCTAAATATTATATATTGTGAATAATCTAGTATCAAATGGGATACAGAATATTAGATTATTAAATACGGTTTATATAATATAATAAGGTTCACAGCACAGGTGGAGTTAGACAATCCACTGGAATGACTGTAGTATTATTTAGATTAGTTTATATTGACTAATAAATAATACTAGTATACTTTGTGTATATTGAACAGGATCAAATTTAGAATTGTTCCCTTATACTGATTAAGAAGGTGAACTAAGATTCTATGTTATTATTAATGCTTAGGTTCTTAATCCGGAAATAATAATTGACACGTATATATTATTTACATGCTTTGATTTATATATGAAATAATTCTTTTGATTTATTTCATTATATTTTGGGTGATGAAATAATATATATGGTGGGATATTATTTATTGAAGGAATCCATGTCCTGATAATATTCGGGTTAATGATGTCCCCTTGAAAGCTCAAAAAAATTTAATTATGTGAAACCCTGCAGGTGGATTTATTCCGGCATAATTAAATAAAGGTTGAGTGGATAATCAAGGATAAAAGATATTAATTAAATGAATTATCAGTAATTTATTTAATTAATGGACATGCGATATTTTAAACATGGGGAATTTAATAAGCAAATAATATTGGAACCGAATTAATTAATTAAATTACGGTATTAGGAAAGGTAGTGCAAATATTAATTCTTTAGTGGATTGAATTAATATTTAATTACATTGGGCTAGGCTCAAGATGTAATTAGAAGGCCCAACCTAATTATCCATGATCCCTATTGTAGCCTATATATATTCCTATTCTCTTCTTGCTGCGGGCTGGTCGAAAAAATTTTGTAGCCACCCAGGAGCAAGAAGAGAGGTTAACTTGAGAAGACGAAGGCCACACTTCGCTCAAGGGAATTTGGGAATACAATAGAAGAGCGTGGAATCAACCGTTAACAAGGTGATTTTTCTATTCGTACTCGTTAATTTAGTGTATCAAAATTCGCAGTGCCAAGATCTGATTGTCCCAACACTTGATACGTTACAGGATGCCGTGGCCCTATGGCGAATTTCAATAGTGTCATCCTGTTGAGAGGATGATCCTAGTAACTGTTGCATGGCCATATCAATGTCCATATCTTGTTGGGAAGATACGGATGGGCTTACAGTTGCCTCTGAATCAGTTCTACTTTTCTTTTGTAGAGGCAGAGCTGTGGGTTCACTCATTATATTACTTCTCTTATTTGCTCTTTGAAAGGGAATTTTCTTTCTGGAATGGAAAGTTTTAAGTGATGTAGATTGAGTGTGTGGCTCTATGACCGGGGTTCGAGATTACGGTCTTACAATCCCTTGGTCAGCCCTATCAACCACTTGGGTTCCAGAAGTAGATTGTTCAGGAATAGAAGTTATAGAGAGATTAGAAGTTAATACCTGGTCAGCAGGTGTCGAAGAGATTGCAGCTTGAGTGGTTTGAACCAGTTGCTCTTGAACAGGTTCAATTTGCTGAATAGGTACCTCTTGTTCAGCTTCAGGTTCCACTATTGGTTCTGCCTGCTCAGGTAGTGGTTCATTTTCCTCGGGTAAAGGTACAGGTGCAATGATGGGTAGTTGTATAAAGTTTGACATGTATTCAGTGACAACTACTGGCACATTTGAAAATTTAGGTTTGACACTCTACTCAGTGAATAATCTTATTGAAGGTTTACCCGACACCATTGCTTCACTATTCAGAAATGGAGCATGATATTGTAATTCTACCAAATGATTAAAAATCAAAGAAAAGAATCTTGGGTAAAAGCATTGAACTTTGTCGCCCCTGTCAAAATTCCTTTTAGCGTTGATTACTCTTCTAACCATAGGTCCACACAGAAGGCTGCCAATGTTGATTCTTCGATTATAAGCAACTGCAAATCCAATATGCTGCATAAAGGAAGGTAATACTCCGAAGTTGCTTTTTGTAGAATTGGCAAACACCTTGGCTAGTGTGTCGAACACATAATCCCATTCCTGAACTAGAAACTTTTTAATCAATACAGGAAGATCTGCGCTGTCTTGATAATGAATACCAGCAAAGAAATTAATTAATTCCTCATCTGACGGAAAATCCTGAAAATTGTCATTTGGAAAGTTTAAGACCGTGTTTATTACAGATTCATCCACTGTGTACTGATTGTTTCCAAGAGTGAAAACAAACGACCTGTTATCGTTAGAAACGACAGCAGTAGTACACATAATTCGAAAGGGTTCAATTTTTAAAGGAGTATGTTCAAAAATTCTGAAAAATTCACACAATGATCTTGATACATACACGAACACTCCAGTATTTTTAGTTTTTGCAAAATCAAAACCAAATGTCCGGAATTTTATATCGAAAAAATCGATTTTCAAAAACTAAATTCTCAAAACTCGACTAAATCGGTCGATTAAATGGTTGTTTCGAAGAGAATCGATTACCAGTCCTTAGAGCTTGATTACAGTGTGATTTAATCGAAAAATGGGCAGCAATTCGTTACCATGCGTGTGTATATATGTATGTATCGGTGGTTTGTTGTCTATGACTTAACATGAGAGAAAGACATAAAACTTAAAATGACTTAAAACAACCTACTCTGTTATATATATACTCAGCTGTGATTATGACTTAATATATACTAACTGTTATATACAACACAATACTCGATTATGACTTAATTCTATAAAAGAAATAAACGAATATGACTTAATCTATATACAAGACTTAACTGATTATGACTTAAATATATACAACAGACTCGATTATGACTTAATTAAAACTAAGACTCGTTATGACTTAAAATATGTACAAGACTTAAACACTGTACATATATAACTGATTATGACTTAACTTAACCAGACAAGACTTAATTCTAATGAGACTTAAATATTTACTAACGAATATGACTTAACTACAAAGACATAACTCGCTATGACTTAAACTGATAAGATCTATCTATACAGACTCGGTAAGACTTAAAACTAATAAGACTAAATCTAATCAGTATAACAATTAAGTCATACCGACCAGAAAACAGAATAAAAACAAGTCATAATATAGTTTAGATTTAATTTAAGTCATATCTACTCAAAATAAATTAAAGTAAATGCATATTTCTTAATTAAACACACAAATATTTACAACTATTAATACAGAAAAATATATTAAAAATAATATTATAAATCAAGCAAATAATAAAAATAGAAATAACTAATATAGATTAAACTATTAACGGAAATAAAACAATATTAACAGGACAAACATTACAAAACAATAAATAAAATATTCTAAACAAATAAAATAAATACATACAATTATTCTAAAATTATAGAAATATGGAATATCAAATATTTAATTAAACAAAGTGATAAATACAATAACAATCAAGAAAAACAAGTTGATAAAATAATTAAACAAGTGATTTTATTCAATAAATATTCACAAACTAATCACTTGTTAATTATTAAAGATCAAACCTTAGATATTAACTAGATTAATTACTAGGACTGTTCAACATACCCAATTCACCAACAATTTTGGTGAATGTGGATTCGTCGAGCGACTTAGTAAAAATATCTGCTGTTTGTTCTTCAGTGGGTACAAACAGTAATTTCACTGTACCATTCATGACATGCTCTCTAATAAAATGATACCTGATATCTATATGCTTTGTCCTTGAATGCTGCACAGGATTGTTTGAGATTGCTATGGCACTTGTATTATCACACAAAATAGGAATATTTTGTAATACAAATCCATAGTCCATCAGTTGATTCCTAATCCACAAGATTTGAGCACAACAGCTTCCAGCAGCTATATATTCAGCTTCGGTTGTTGAGTTGGAAACTGTCTGTTGTTTCTTACTGTACCAGAAAACAAGTCTTCCACCTAGGAATTGACAACTCCCAGATGTGCTTTTTCTGTCTACAACACTTCCTGCATAATCTGAATCTGTATATCCAACAAGGTTAAAACCAGAATCTTTAGGGTACCAGATGCCTAAGTTAGGCGTACCCTTAAGATATCTCAGGATTCGTTTAACAGCAATGAGATGAACATCTCTAGGATCCGATTGGAACCTTGCACACAAGCACGTAGCATGCATAATATCAGGTCTACTTGCAGTAAGGTAAAGTAATGAGCCTATCATACCTCTGTAGCTTGTAATATCTACCTTAGCAGAATTTTCACATGCTCCAAATTTGACAGCTGTGGATGATGGTGTCTTTGCTGAAGAAGTGTCCTCCATTTGATATTTCTTGAGAAGCTCTTTGATGTACTTGGATTGATAAATAAATATACCATCTTGCCTTTGAATTATTTGTAATCCAAGAAAGAACTTCAGCTCTCCCATCATGCTCATTTCGAATTTACCCTGCATTAACTTTGAAAATTTCGTGCAAAGAAGATCATTAGTAGACCCGAATATTATATCGTCCACATAAATTTGAACTAATATTGTATCATTCTTATGTTTCTTTGTGAAGAGAGTTTTGTCTATGACACCTCTAGTAAATTCATTTTCAAGTAAAAATTCAGAGAGAGTGTCATACCATTTCCTTGGTGCTTGCTTAAGACCATAAATGGCTTTGAAGAGAAAGTAAACATAACCCAATAGATCTGGATCTTCAAAACCAGGTGGCTGTTCTACATATACCTCTTCATCCAGCTTTCCATTCAGAAAGGCACTCTTGACATCCATTTGATAAACATTAAAGTTAGAAAATGTTGCGAATGCCAAGAATATCCTAATGGTCTCAAGTCTAGCCACTGGAGCATAGGTCTCATCATAGTCAATGCCTTTAGATTGTGAGTAACCTTTTGCTACCAGTCTTGCTTTATTTCTTGTTACTGTACCATCTTCATCAAGTTTGTTTCTGAATACCCACCTAGTACCAACCACTGTTCTATTTGTAGGTCTGGGTACCAGCTTCCATACTTCTTGTTGTTTAAATTGATTGAGTTCATCTTGCATAGCAATCACCCAATCAGGATCTGAAAGAGCTTCTTCAATTTTCTTAGGTTCCATTTCAGATAGAAACCCTGAATAATTACATTGATTTTGCAAAGCTCTTCTAGTCTTTACACCAACATCTGGATCACCAACGATTAGCTCAAAAGGATGAGCTCTGTTCCAAACAGTCTGTCTGGGAAGATTTAGTCTTGATGAGTTCTACTTCAGTTTGTTCCTTGTTGAAGCTGTTAGGTTGAACAACTTTAGTTTCCACTTCCTTAGGAACCTCAACCACTAGAGCTGTAGAAGAATTTGCCATTCTGCCTTTACCATAGAATTCATTTTGCTGTACTTGTTCTAATTCATATGTTTTCAGAACACCAAACAGCCTTTCAAGAGCAACCTGAGTTAGATCTCTAGATTCTCTGATGGCAGTGATTCTATGCTCCAAGTGAGTAGGCATAGTCAGTAAAAACTTCATGTTGATCTCCTTCTGAGTATATTGCTTGCCATGAACTTGCAAGTTGTTGATTATTTTGTTATACCTTTCGAACACTTCCTGAATGCCTTCATTAGGGCCAGCTCTAAAGTGTTCATATTCAGAGGTCAAAATTTGAAGTCTATTTTCCTTGACTTCATCAGTCCCTTCATTAATGATCTCAATAGTTTCCCAGATGTGCTTAGCAGTTTTACAATTCCTTACATGGCTATACATTACAGCATCTAGGGAATCTAATAGAATGAGTCTCAAATTTTTATCCAATCCAGCTTCCTCCTTATCTTTAGAGGTATAGTTCTTAGGGTCCTTTGGATAGGATTTGGCAGGTATTGTTACAGTTCCATTTGTAACTGTTTCAGTATCATGTTGCATAGGAGTTACTGGTCCATTTTTCAAAACCCACAAAAATCTTGGATTTGCTACATCAAGAAATAACTCCATTTTGTTTTTCCACATGTCATAGTTATCTTTATTAAAGATAGGAATTTTAACATTGCCTTTGGCTGACATGATGAATTTTTAAGAGAGTTAAAAATTCGAGCTTGATTTTTGATTGAGTAAAAATAGGATCTTGATTTGTGTATCAATCAATAGGCTTTGATACCAATTGTTAGGTCCGATAAGAATGTAGAAGGGGGGGTTGAATACAATCTATACCATTTTCTCAAAATTTATTCGTTAAACAATTTTCACTTAAACGAATATTTTGTGCGGAATAACATAACACAAATTTTTTGAATATAACAATATATTAACTTGATGGGTGTTACAAAATCAGTCCAAATGATTATCAAGTAATTAATAACTAATTAGAAAATTCAACATGAACTTTGCTAATTTAGTTAATAAAAATCAAGATATCAATTTGTGAACTAGGAAACTTAATTCGCTAGTAGTACAAGAATCACAAGTAAACAAGTTCCAATGGATAGGATATTACAACTGAGATGAACTTGAATTTACAGAATTAAATTTGTAGGTGTTCTTGAGCTTGAGAGAGAGAGAGAAAAGCTGCTGTGTGTATTTTCTGTGTTATGCTCGACTGATTTCAATCTGCTGCATTCTGCTTCTTTAAATAACACAGCCATAGTCATATTACTTAGTTTAAACTGATATGACAATCATTTTACATTAATATGACAATCGGTATGACTATCAATTGAATGTAATATGACTGTCCAGTTTAAATATAACTTTCGGTATAACTATCCAGCTCAATATGACATTCGGTATAACTCTTCATTTCACTATAACATTCGGTATTACTACCATTTGAATGAAATATGACTATCCAATTGAACTGCATATGACTATCTCCTCTTGAACTGAATATGACTATTTCTTCTTTGAACTGAATATGACTATCGGTATAACTATCAGTTTGATAGTTATATCATCATATTTTTCAGTTTATAATTAATTAAATGACTTATAAAAATCATTTAACTAATTATTCCTTTTTCATATTAATTCTTATTTAATTAATCTAATAATCACTTTAACAAATATATTAATTCTGATAGAATTAATTTATTTATTAACTTAATTACTTGACTTAATCAATTAAAATAGAATTAATATAAATTCTTTAATAGTCAATACTCCGCTGCAAACCACATAATTATGATAAGGAACATACACTGGAATGATGTTGACGCTCGATGTACTGTCTGGTACATGAACGACTAACTCCAATCTCTGTTCTTCATCGTGACTTTAACACTATGGTCTTTTTATACTCTTCACTCTCATCAATCATTCGGTACTGAAATTGTTTATTATCACTTATAGAAATCTCTTTCTCTTAAATGAATCCATTTGTTTCAATGCTACCTTGAGGCCTGATCAGATATCTGAATCTTCTTCCAGTGTAAAACATCAAAACTATAGATTGACTTGTTGATTTTTCTTCTGACGGTTATCATCTTTTGAGATTCCTGTGACAGTTGATATTATTTACTTATTACAATCTAGTTTAATTGGATTAGGATCCTCGAACTACAAATAGGCTGAGTCATATGCCTTTCATACTAACAATGGGAGAACATATAGATTATGATGAAAATAGGGACACATTGACAGGAGAGCACATCGAGTCTGAAACAGTGCCTACCATTGTTACGGTAGAAGAGTCTTCACAGACTTCTGAGGGAAATCTTGGTTCCTTGCCAACTTTAATGGAACCATCATCTCCCCTCCTAGGAGAAACATTGCTAGATCCCTCAAGGGAGTTTCCACTCGCAGTTTCGACTGGAGAAAGTGGAAGGCAACTTGATCAATCTACTACTGAAGCAATTCAGATTACAAATCCAAATGTACAAGTAGAATTGATTGAGGACAGGGATTTGCAAACTCCCATTGCACCACCACTGACCTTCCCAGAGGAGGCTAGGGTGATTTTAACTGCAGGTACCGTTTCTGGAAAAGCTAAGGAAATTGAGAGGAGTGATGTGAGGATCACCACAAAATTGAGTGATACACATGCACATCAGGTGAGTGAAATTCAGAGTGAAACTCAGGTGAGTGCACACACAGACACATACACTCTCTCATTGTTACAAAAGATACAAAATCTGGAAAGGGAACTGGAAGCAAGTAAAGCTGAAGCTAGATTACTTCGAGCACAAGTGGATAAATAGTCTTCTCCATCCACCTCTGTTGATAATCAGCTTACTTCGATAAAAGGTGACACAACAACTTGAAGACATTCTTCACTAATAAAATAAACACTCTCGAACTTTCTTATGAAAAAGCTCTTGATGATTCTGGTGAGGTCACTGTGGCACAAGATAAAATAATTGCTGAAATCTCCAACAAGGTTGACAATCTACAGGAAGAAGTACATGAAAATCAGCGTTCTACTGATTTTCAACTAGATCAAATTGAGAAGCAAAATGCACATCAAGCTAAAGGATTAAGGCATTTGTTTAATCTGATAAGTCAAAATCGCACACCAACAACTGAAGAAAGAGAATTCTTTACAAGAACAGGTGGTGATGATGATAAGCGAGATCCTGGAGCTGGTGCAACTGGTAAATCTGTAGAGGATTCCTCAACTAAGGGGGAGAAATCACAACAGCAACAGAAATCACAAGGCGAGAAAGGAGATAAATCTGATACAGACAGTGAAGACAGGAGGAATAAGGGGAAGAAGAAAGTTGTTGTAGATGATCAAGTCAAAGACACAGAATATTACTACATTGGAGAACAGGATAATTTTGATGTTTTTGATGACTTTGATTTTTCTGATGAAGGTGAGAAATTACCTGAACCAGATTTAAGTCACTGGGAAGGAGAAGAACCAGTGACATCTGAATATGAAGCTCATCAAACAGAGAAAGAATCTGAAGAGTTATTTGCTCAGAGGGAAGCTAATTTGCTGATGAGAGAAGAAAAGCTTCAAAAGTCATTATAGCAAATTGCACGAAATGAAGAGCTTCAGAAAGCTGAACAGCAAGCACTACAACGTTTACATGCTATAAATGTTGAGAAAAGAAAGACATATGTCAGACTCAAGAGCGGTGACAAATGGGAACGTGCTCAAAAAACAATCGATTCACCTCAGAGTTCTGATTATGAAGATCGTCGTCTTGGAGAAATTCACGAGGAATTCAAACTGGCGAATCCAATTCATGATATGTATATAAGGGCCTTAAAGGTAGAAGTCATCAGGATAACTACTGCATTTGATCCCAAATCTGATGAGCTGGTAATATTTGTGGATTGTCATAATGTTGGAACTTTCAGAGTATCTATTCAGTTCTTCTATGACAGATCGCTGAGAGAGATTTGGGTACTTAGGCCTAAGGTGAGAACATCGTCTGAGCTAGGTGTTTTGCTACATGAAAAGTACAAAGAATTTGCTGAAAGAGCTGGACCAGAAGTGATTAAGGATCCTCCACAAGTGAAATTTCTTAAGGGAGAGGTACTTCATTCAATCAATCTTCAGACAGATGAGTTATATGAACATCATACAAAACACTTGGTATATGCTGAATATGCTCTCAGAAATCATGGATTCTTGACTGAAGAAAAGGTAATAGTTGCAGATCACATTCGATCCTATGCAAAAACAAATATAAAAGATTACAAGAAATTTCAAGGTGAACTGAGAAAGAAGCTTGGAATTCCTTTAATCTTACCTCAAGGATTGTCATCAAGAAGAGAGCGTCTTGTTGATTCTGATTTGCACAAGAACTTCAAGTCACAGATGAGCCAGAAGAAGGAGAATTTAGACGAGAAGATAGTAATTGAAGAACAGCTCTACATGTATTATCTTTAGAGCTAGATAGGTCAAGATAGGAATATGTTAAATATGATCAGGCTAAAGGATCATCTATCTTGTATTTATCATTTTGTTTGAATCTGGAAATGTTTAATATAAACCAGAACTGTTTGATATTTGCTTTACATTTAATATTTTATCTTTCATTTGGTTAAGTAGAATTAGTTGAGGTATCCTCTAGGTATTTGGTTGTTATTGTCTAACAAACAAATAGGGGGAGATTGAAAGGCATATGAATCAGCCTATTTGTAGTTCGAGGATCCTAATCAACTTAAACCAAATTGTAATAAGTAAATATCCGTATGATCTGTCACAGGAATCTCAGGAAGCAATATCTATCAGAAGAAAGAAGGAAGTCAATCTATAGTTTTGATGTTTCACACTGGAAGACGTATCAGGTATCTGATCAAGTCTCAGTATAACATTGAAGTGAATGGACTCATTTACAGTGACAGAGATTTTTCGAGTGATAGATTGAAAATCAATCAAAGTACAAGAAAATTGTGAGAAGAAATAAACCACAGCTTAAAGTCAGAAGTGAAGAAGCATCATTGAAGTTAGTCGTTCATGAACCAGATAGTACATCGAACGTCAACATAAGTCAGTGGTAATTCTTTATTATTTTCCGTGGTTTGGGAGAATTAAATTAATTAGTTATTGATTTAATTTAATTCATTTGTAATTGATATAAATCATTTAATTGATTTAATTAAATGAATTAATTCTAAGAGAATTAATTTATTTATTAAGTTAATTATTGTATCAATTAATCATGAATTAGTTAATCATTAATTAATTAAAAGGATCAATATGACTTAATTAATTGCTGAATAGATTATGTCTTGACTGAGTTTGGTTCGGTATGACTTAAGTTAAGTCATACCGACATGACTTAAGTCTAAGTCATATCGTGCAGAAGATTTAAGTCATACCGAGTTGCTGCAAGGAATTATGTCTTACCGACCTCAAAGCTGCTAGGTCATACCGAAGCAAGATATTTCTGGAAAGGTGTTAGGTCATACCGACAAAAGTGATTTAGGTCATACCGACCACACTGTTGAAGATTAAGTCATACCGACACATTTTCTAAGTCATACCGACAGAAAATAAGTCATATCTAAGGTTTAATTATGTTTTGGAGCAAGATTAAGTCATGCTGACAGCTGATTTAATAGGTCTTGAAGCAGTTTAAGTCATATCTAATCAGTACAGACCTATATAACACAGCAGAAGCAGCAGAAATCATATAGAACAGAACACAGCAGAATTCTGGAAAATACACATCAGCTTTCTCTCTCAAATATCAAGAACACCAAGAACAAATTAATTCACATAAATTCAAGTTCATCATCTTTGTAATATTCTATCCGATAGAACTTGTCTACTTGTGATTCTTGTATTACTAGCGAATTAAGTTTCCTAGTACTTATCTTGAGATTTATTAACTAAATTAGAAAAGTTCATGTCGAATTTTCTAATTAGTTATTAAACACTTGATAATAGTTTGGATTGATTTTGTAACACCACATCAAGTTAATATACAGTTATATTTAACTTGAAATCCGTGTCAATTTATTCCGCACAAAATATTCGTTTAAGTGAAAATTATTTAACGAATAAATTTTGAGAAATTGATATAGATTGTATTCAACCCCCCTTCTACAATCATAGTGGACCTAACAATTGGTATCAGAGCCTATTGATTGATACACAAATCAAGATCCTAATTTTATTCCATCAAAAATCTATCTCGAATTTTTAACTCTCTTAAAAATTCATCATGTCGTCAAAAAGCATTGTTAAGATTCCCATGTTTAACAAGGACAATTATACAATGTGGAAAAATAAAATGGAGTTGTTTCTTGATGTCGCAAATTCTAAATATTTGGGTGTTCTACAGAACGGACCTATAATTCCACTCGAACATATATCTGAATCTATTGTTGGAGGAATTGTTGTAACACCTGCATCATCTGTTCCAAAGCATGCTGATTCTTTTACTCCTGCTGAAAAAGAGGACGCAGGACTAGATAAGAATTTGAGACTTATTTTAATAGATTCCCTGGAATTGTTGTAACACCTGCATCATCTGTTCCAAAGCATGCTGATTCTTTATGAAATATGTTGTTTAAACGAAGCCCAGTCACAGGAAGGGAGAAGTGAAGAACACGCGCGCCTGTTCTGGCTTTAGCTCGGGCGCGTGTCACGCACGCGCGCAGGAGGCACGTAGCTTTCGTCCGACAGAAAGATGGCAGGTGAGTTCTTCTTTTGATTCCTTTTTACTATTTCATGCATGCATGATTACTACTCTGTCTTTCTTCTTTTATTTTTTGCTTCTCTTTTGTCGACCACACCATGTGAACATCCTGCAACTCTTTTTTTTTTAATTTTTTCTTTTGATTTTCCTTTGATTGTATTTAATTTAATTAACTAGATTAATCAATTAATCATTTAAATGAATAATGATTAATTAATTAATAAATTAATTAATTAAATCAATTGGACTAATATATTAATTCAAAATTAATTAACATGATAATTAATTTAATAAATAAATTAATTCGGAATGAATTAATTTATTAAATTAAATCAATTATATAATTATATTAATTAAAAAAAAATTAATATAAAGCTTTTGATAGCTCAAATCTTTTTCTTGAACCACTGAAATTAATAAAGAATTACCACCAAATTTTCGTTGACGCTCGATGCACGGTCTGGTTCATGAGCGACTAACTCCAACGGTTTTTCTTTATTTTTGACTCTATGATTTGGTTCCTTTCTTTTCTTAACATACCAGTCTTGACAGCTTGAACCACTGAAGTTAATGATAAACAACCACTGTTTAATGTTGACACTCGATGTACTGTCTGGTTCATGAGTGACTAACCGCAATGACTGTTCTTCATATATTGACTTTAAAATCTGGTTCCTTTTTCTTTTCTCCTCTCTCTATTAATTCTTCTGTACTGTCTCTGTCACTGTCGAAATCTCTGTCACTTTAAATGAATCCACTTCTTTAACGAATACTTCACTGAGGCTGGATCAGATGTCTGAACTTCTTTCAATGTAGTAAATGCTCAAGTCTGTAGATTGACCTTGATCTTTTTCTTCTGACAGATAATACAATCTGAGATACCTTGTGACAGTCTATATACTATTTACTATTACAATCTTGTTTAAGTTGAGTTGTATCCTCGAAATACAAATAGGCTACATCATATGCCTTTCAGGTTCTGTTACTGAGAGTCTGAGAGTTGGGTTGTCCCGTTTAGCTTTGTCTTAGAGTTGTGTTATCTCTTGTAGCTTTTAATATTTGTCTGTTTGATGCTTATGGTTTAGTGTTTGGCAGGAGAGGAGTTTTTGGCAGGGAGTGTTGCTCGGAGCCGACCTATATCAGGAGATGAGTTTCCAATGCCCGCTTAGGTAAGTCCCATGAGGTCCAAGCCATGGGCCCAGGTTCGGCTAAATAATTTCACATTCGTAATCATCTTTGTAGAAAACATACACTATTTCTGTTGAGCACTAAGCCGGGGGTCTTCACGGAAACAACCTCTCTATCGTAAAGTAGAGGTATGGTCTGCGTACATCTCAACCTCCCCAGATCCTGCTCCGAGCGGGATATACTGGGTTTGTTTGGTTTGGTTCTTTGGGGTTAAATAGTTTTTATTTGGAGTTCAATTAATTTCATTTGGGTTTTAGAAATATTCAAATTTGTAACGTGTATGTCATATGTGTGTATGTCATATATGTGTAGCATATATTCATAGAAATCTTATATATTATTTTTTCCGATTAATATTTTAAATTTTTATTGGTATTTCTTTTGGGGTTAAATAGTTTTTATTTGGGGTTCAATGGGTTTCATTTGGGCTTTAAAAATTTTCAAATTTGTAATTAAAATTCTTAAATTTTGTTTGTATTCTCTTGGGGTTCAACAGTTAACCTTTGGGGTTCAACATTTCCATTTTGGGTTTTAGAATATTCATAAAGATGAATAAATCGTAAATGAAATTAGGGTTTAGGGTTCCTAAACCCTAGAACCTAAACCCTAACTTATCCTGATTTTTAAAAATCGGGACTCGCCCCCGATTATTTAAAAATCAGGCCGCCGGACTCAGTAAGAAATATGCAATTTTTTAATTAAAATTTTAAATTTTATCTATATTCTCTTGGGGGTTCAATCGTTAACCTTTGGGGTTCAACAGTTCCATTTTTGGTTTTCTTAATTTTGTTTACGTTACCTTTTCTATTTTCTCAAACTAAAACTTTTTATTCCAATAATATCATTGAAAATTCTATTTAATAAAATAAAATAATAATATTATAATTAGTAATAATTACCCGGTTACCATTTCAGCTAAAATGTATCATCTATTCTATATCTTTTAACTAAAATTTTTCATTTTATGGAAACAGCACGGGTAATATATTTATATTTATTATCAAATTATATCATTTAAAACTTTAAGTTTACCAAATTCATGTCTAAGAAAATTCAATTCAAATTAAAAAAATAATTATACAATATAAAAAAATATGCATCACACGAGTTTTAAGTTTATTATGAAATTAAAATTATAGCCCAACTACATTCGTGTTATACTTGGTCATGGCATGGTAATTAGTATACAAAATGGTGAGGTAGTCTTGTACAAATTGTATATACGAAATCAGCTGACATTTGTATATATAGTTTGAAAATTTGATACAGGAAAAATAAATGTCACAAAAACTATAATAAACTTAATAATGAAATTATTTTACAGAAAGTATCAAAAAATTTGAAACGATGATCACAAAATTTATAGAATAAGTTGATTGCCTCGTTTTGTTATCCAAGTGGGTTATGGTGGAGAAGGCTCAAACATTTTCTACTCGTACTTTGCACACTAGGTGCTTCTGGAATAAATAAGCTTTGTCCAAAAAATGCTTCCTGGACTGGGCTTATCTGTGACGGATATAGAGCAAACTTTTTGGGTTGAATCTAGTACAGATTTGGGTAACAAATGTCCGTATCTATATCTATATATTCTTAAAGCATGAACACGAAGGATTCCAAAAATGACATATTTTATCCATTATCTTTTAACTATCATTTATCTTCCTACTTATTTGCAAGGTCATTCAAGACAATTGACTTATTTTATGATCCAACGGATAAAACCCGTTTACCCATTAACAATCATCCAATACAAAATATACTTGGTTAGTACATGACCCGTTTTAAAATGTATATGACCCATTGATTCTAAAACAAATTCTATGCAAAATTCTGTTATGGAAAGTGTAACACCCCCAGATCCGGGGTCTGGGATCCGGTCGTTACAGTCTCCATTTCTGTCCACAATACTTGAACTTACTTCAACATAAAATAAATTACCTCTTTATGACCTAGCACAACAATATAAAACATACCCGTTATTGTCCCAGAGATGAAATCAGAGTAACAATCAAATTTATTAATCACATTTGGAGTTCTTACAACCCAAAAGAATTACAATATAAATACATACTCTTTGCCATCCATTTGCATAAGTCATACTAGCCCATATACTTGGTACTGAAAGAATGAATCTATCCTACCAATAGCTTTCTCTTCAGCTCTGGTAGTCTCATCGTTCTCGCCAGCGTCGAGTGCGCCTTGTGCGAGTCATCTGGTCTAGCTGTTGTTGTGATATATTAATAAAGCAAGGGTGAGCAATAGCCCACCAACAATAATATGTAACTGAACGATAATATATAACAGTTCAAAGGTATCTTTCAAACCATATGCCATGCCTTTACGGAAATGATGCCAGTATAACATAAAAGAGGAAGTTACAAGGTAACTCAAAATGCATATATAGGTGGGAATATCTTCTATGTCAAAGATAAGCCAGATATTATCATTTATCATAAAAGAGGAACTTGCAGGAAAAATATTGCAATTCCAATTATGAATAATCTTCCAATACTGCCAACAATGATAATGTTGCAGAAAATAAATGAATTTGAATGATGAACTAATGCTGGAGTATTCACCGCGCCCGCTGTTCCAATCCTTACGATGATCAGTCGCAGATTGTACAACTCAATTTAGATTTACTACCGGTAGAAGGAAGAGCTGACGGATTTACTTGTCTACCGCCCTGTTAGATCTCCCCGGCCAACGGTTGGGCCAAATGGGATGGACCGGCGCTACTCGGCCTCTTATACGACTCCAAGTTCGAAAAGAAGTTCTTGACTCTGAACGTAAAGTTCGTCCCCCTTTCCCCAATTATGATACTTGTTGATAAGACTCCACAAAGTAGTCGTATCTTGTTGGAAAGGAAAATTCAACATCATTTCTCCCAAGCTGCTGCTTGTTAGAGGATACCATCTTGTTCCAATAATCTTACCCCTCGAATGATGAGAAGGTTACTCAAAGATTCAATTGATAAACAGCAACCAAGTTGCGAGTGAAACGAATAGTTTTACAAGATTTATGACCGGGAAGTCAACAAGATAAATAACATTGCTCAAGTAGGTTCCCTTATAATATGGAAGTTTGAGCGAGCATTTAAATCCTTTTAAGATAGATATAAATGAAAAATAAAGAGTTAGAAACCTTTCCTTGATAAAAAAGTCGTAAAAAGACTCCGAAATATTTTACATAATATCTGGAGGTGAAAGATAATCTCCGAATAATATAAATCATTTTAAAAAGAATTTAAAAGAATTAAATAAATATTCCACGAATATTTATTAACTCAATAATAATTACGAAATATCATTAAATCATAATACTGCTCGTAAGTAACCCTCGAATGAATATATAGAATTATTTACTAAATAAATCCCTCGTTAAATGAATATTCAAAATAATATTCATTAAATAATTAAACTCCAATAATTATTTAAAATAATATTCAATAAATAAGTCAAACCTTAAATGAATATTTGAAAATAATATTCATTTATTAAATAATCCTTTAAATGAATATCCAAATAATATTCATTTAGTAATCAAAACTTTAAAGGAATATTTGAAATAATATCTCTTAAGTAAATAGAACTTCCAATGAATATTTTAAAATAATATTCATCGAGTACATAAAACCTTAAATGAATATTCGAAAGTAATATTAATTTAATAAATAAAATTCCCATGAATATCAAAGTAATTATTCATTAAATAATCAAACTCTAAGTGAATATTCAAAAATAATATTCACTTAATACTTCTCGGCTGAGATATACTCAAATAATATTCTTCGAAAGATTTCCAAGTAATTGATACTTTATGGAAATATAAATAATGTTTAATAATAACATTCCTCAAGATAAATAGTAATCTGCCGTTGGAATTCCTCCGGGTTTCCATGACTATCTATATCTCAAAATACCGACTCCCGGTCTATATTTAAGAATGAATATCATATGCCCTTCGCGAAGGGTCTTACCAAAACAATCCGGCTTATAACTGATAATTCGTATCTAGTCTATAAGCCAATATCAATTCAGGGAACATGTATCATAATATAATTTGACAATAGGCATGCATGCTATGGCATATGTAAAACGGCAATCACATATATATATTATCACAATAACAGGTTCAAAGTTTTGAACACTTGCCTGGTAATCGGGTGTGGGTAGAGATAGCGTGTCCTGGGTCTGCTCGATGATCTATAAACAATCAGAACATTCGAGATTAACCACTTAACACCTTTTAAAAGTCTAAGTATAAACTTCACTTAAGTCGAAACACGTTTTCGAATTATCTCGTTATACACCATTTAGTGTAACTCTTTTTAACCGATACGATCCGACTTTTGTTCATTATTAAGACATGTCATTACACTTACACTTGACATATACTTAAGTCGTATAAGTTCTAAAGTTGATCGATTACGAACCGAGATTATACCTCGAGTTTTATCGTTCGTTTTCTAAGTTATAACCAAAGTTATACTTTTAAGGGGTTCGTTCGCGTTTAACCTTGATTCAAACATTTTAATAAAATCGGAAAACGATCCGTTTGACATGTGGTTTTCTCTCATACCTTCCTTATGACTTCTAGTATTTATTTACCAAGATTCGCCACTGAGTAACATGGTTTACGAGGGTTCAATTGAAGTTACAAACTTTAACTTACGGTTCCGAACCAATTTTAGTAATTTGACCATAACTCCTAAACCGTAAGTCGGAATGTTTCGATTCTTGCGCCAAAACGATCTATGGCTCGAGATCTACAAGGCCCAGTCATAATATTACCAAGGTCAGGAGATAATATTAACTTCCATGCTTGGTTTCTAAGTGTTAACAAAAATTCGGCATTACGACAGCTATAAACTAACGATTTCCAAAATTAATATCATGATCTCAACATCAATCAACAACCAATATACCAAGATCTCATGATCATCATCTAAACTAAGCCATAATCTTCCAAGGACAAGTCATATCCATCAAAGTTTGATTATGGCCAAAACAACAACAACAATGAACTCCAAATACATGGATATATACATACTAACATCTCCTCATCTTATAATCATTAAAACATCCATTAAAACTCAAAACAAAAACTAAGGTTCTTGAAGTTTATACCTTCCTTGGAGTGTGTATGCTTTTAGTAAGCCGTGTCTAGTCCTTAGATTACCTTAACAAAGCTTGGATCATCCAAACAAAACAAGAAATCAAAGTTAGTCTCTTGAAATCACTATTCACCCTTGGCTTGGATGATTTATTTGAAAATGGAAAACATGGAGTTTGAAACCAAGATTTCTAGGGTATCACTTTTATGAATTATAGGACTTACCATAAAAATTTGGAGATCAACCAATGGTGGGAGCTTGGACTTTGACCTTGGAATTAAGGAAAAGCCAAATGGAGCTTTCTTTGGAGAGAGTTTGTGTTGCTTGGCTTGGTTTATCGCTCTCTTGCATTATTATGAAAATATCTAACATAAAGTTACTTTATTTAAGGTACTAGGTCATGGAATACATCATCTTGGTGGACAAGTGTTGATTTTTGGTGGTGTTAAGGCTAACTAAGTAGTTTGCTTTGCTAAGTACTAGTTTCATCTCTAAGTATGCTAGTTGCATGAGTCATTACTTGGTTTGCTAGATATTTTCCACCACTACATGCATGTATCTTGCTTCCTCTGCTTGTTTCTTTGTCCGTTTATTGCTCAATTCATTGATCGTTCGGAGGAATAACTCATTTGTTTCTAGTTAGGGTTTTACCAGAAACCGTCTTAATATTTATACTAACATCCTCCATTCTTTTTAATAATTCTTGAACCTATTTCCCTTAAATCCCTTCAATAATTCCTTAAGTCTTTCAGTGTCCAGGGAAATCTCGGGGAAAATAAAAGTGCTATTTTTCAGAATCTGACAGATTTTACATACACTCTTTTCCCCCTGGATCACTAATACGAACTCGGA
The DNA here is from genome assembly GCA_036435485.1 of Saposhnikovia divaricata. NCBI lineage: Eukaryota > Viridiplantae > Streptophyta > Magnoliopsida > Apiales > Apiaceae > Saposhnikovia > Saposhnikovia divaricata. The sequence continues at coordinate 25,160,509 of JAZHRN010000131.1, forward strand.
AATCCGTTCCGAATACTTCTATATAGTGTCATCTCATAATATTCTCATTTTCACCAAAAACACTATTCATACTTTATTCTTCCTTTATTCCCTATATTTATGACAATGTCCTTGTTCTTTCTCGGGCGTTCCTTAACCCTTTCACGGAACCACTGGACTAATCGTTATCGATCTGGATGACATGAGAATATTCTCCTGCTTGGCATTGCCATATCTTATTCCCCTAGGAGATAGATTATTCTCACCTAAGTTGTCAACCATTAGCATTCTTCATGACATATAAGTATTTGAATCCATATCCATTCCATTTATTCATTAGAGCTGGTGACCTGGTTGTCGGAATCATTGTTCCTCATTTTATCAATACCTAATAAAAAGTTTTAATTCTACCGAAAATTTGGGTTCTTACAGTCTCCTCTCCTTAAAAGGATTCCATCCCGGAATCAGGTAGAAAACAAGTGTCGTTTATCTATCGTTTCACCTTTCAGCTTCCCGATCGATTCTTAGTCGTTCTCCCCTTTCTCAGCACATCTACTGGTGCTACTTTACGTACTTTATCCTTTTTCTATCAACTTTGCCAATTTTCGTACAACACACTATCCGGGTTATGCTCTTACTCAGTCTTATCCTTATTGATACATGCAGTAACATTGGTATCACTATCACACTGTGAATTCGGAGGTAACCTCGCTCGTACTGTGCATTTCCTGATCGCTTTAATCTTCGGAATCTCGATCAATATAGAGAAGTGGAAAGATTTATTGAGAGATCACTATGATCAATGAACATTTGTTATATTGCATAGTTAGTACAGAAGGGGGCCAGCCTTTAGTACTTGACAAGCAATTAAACAAGTTATGGTATTCCACTTAGACTTCTATCACATAGACAGATAGTCACGTAGCAGTTCCTCCCCTCCTTAAAGGGTTGTTCTTCTCAAGTCATAAAGAAGATGAATAAGAGAGAAGAAAAGAAAAGAATTCTAAAGGATTATAGAAAGTTTTCATGATTGTAAAATATCAGACTCAGAATTTACCTCTGAACTATAGAGGTTCATCAAAGAAGAAAATAATCATAATTATATCCAATACTATTTGATCGCAATCTCACGTGTCAACATATCTTGCTGCTTTGTCCACTATTCTATGGACCTATACTCTGGTTCAACCTTAGCAATGCTCACTTCAAAAAAAATCCTTCAACCTTTTAGGTTAAATCTTAGGTTTCTAGCTTGACATCACTGTTACTGACATTCCATGTCACGCTACTAGCTTTTTCATATCTATAATATTAACACTATCAGGTTGTCATCCCGAGAATTCATCAGAAAACCCATTTATTAATTGTAACACCCCAAGATCCGGGGTCCGGGATCCGGTGGTTACGGTTTCCAATTCTGTCCACAACAATTGAACTTTCCTTAACATAAAATAAATTACGTCTCTATAACTCAACACAACAATGTAAAACACACCCGTTATAGTCCCAGAGATGAAATCAGAGTAACAATCAAATTTTTATTAATCACATTATGAGTTCTTACAATCCAAAAGAATTTCAATATAAATACATACTCTTTGCCATCCATTTACATAAGTCATACTAGACCATATTCTTGGTACTGAAAGAATAAATATACCCTACCAATAGCTTCTTCTTCAGCTCTGGTAGTCTCATCGTCCTCGCCCGCGTCGAGTGCGCCTTGTGCGAGTCATCTGGTCTAGCTGTTGTTGTGATATAATAATAAAGCAAGGGTGAGCAATAGCCCACCAACAATAATATATAACTGAACGATAATGTATAACAGTTCAAAAGTATCTTTCAAACCATATGCCATGCATTTACGGAAATGATGCCAGTATAATATGAACGATGAAGTTACAAGGTAACTTAAAGTATTTGTTTGTAGAAATATCTGCTACATCAAAGTAAGCGAGATATTCTTATTGTTATTAAGAAGAGGAACTTGCAGGAAAAGGTTGCAATTCCAGTTATGACCCTTTTCCAACTCTGCCAACAGTAATCATGTTGCAGGAAATAAATAAATTTGGATGATGAACCAATGATGGAGTATTCACCGCGCCCGCTGTTCCAATCTTGATGATCAGTCGAGATCGTACAGCTCAATTTAGATTTACTACCGGTAGAAGGAAGAACTGACGGCTTTACTTGTATACCGCCTTACTAGCTCTCCCCGGCCAACGGTTGGGCCAAAGGGGATGGACCGGCGCTACTCGGCCTCTTACACGACTCCTAGTTCAAATAGAATTCATGATTCTGAATGTAACGTTCGTCCCCCTTTCCCCAAGTATAATACTTGTTGATAAGACTCCACAAAGTAGTCGTATCTAGTTGGAAAGGAAAATTTACCAATAACTCCCAAGCTATTACTTGGTAACGGATATCAACTTGTTCCAGTAATCTTACCCCTCGAAAGATGAGAAGGTAAGCAATGACTTAATAAGTCAACAGCACCCGAGTTGCGGGTGAAGGGAATACTTTATGACCGGGAAGTCGACAAGATAAATAACATTTTTCCAAGTAAGGTTCCCTTATTATTAAGGAGATAGACTCAAAGAAGAATGATGTCTGAGAACCTTTCTTGATATAAGATTAATAATAATATGACTCCGAAATATTTTCTGTAATAATCGAAGAAGATAAACCTTATCGAGGTTATTCTAAGTATGGAATAAATATTCAGAGAATATTTATTGAATTAAAATATTTTACAGATCATTTAGGAATAAGAAAGAATATCTTATATCAGAGTATTTCTCAAAATAATCCCTGAAGAAATATCAGGAGAATATTTATTGAATAAATAAATGTTTAAATGAATATTCAAAACAATATTCATTAATTAATAAGACCTGAAAAGAATATTTAAGGTAATATTCATAATTAATTAAGAATTTAAATGAATATTCAAAAGTAATATTCATTTAATGAATAATATCCTAAATGAATATCAAGTAATATTCATTTAGTAATCCAAGCCCTAAGGAATATTCGAGATAATTTTCGATAATTAAATCAAGCTTCAGATGAATATTAAAATAATATTCATCAAGTATTTAATATCTTAAATGAATATTCAAAAGTAATATTTATTTAATAAAATAATATTCTAAAAGAATATCCAAATAATATTCATTTAGTAGTCTCATCTTTAGAAGAATATTCGAAATAATAATCGATAATCAATTCGACTCTGAATGAATATTGACAAATATTATTCGTCGAATGATTACGTTCAAATAATTATTTGAAGTAAGGATCATTAAATAAATAATCTCGAAAGAATATTCAAATAATATTCGTCGCCCAAATAATAGAAAATATTTACTTAAATATTTTCCTCCGAGGTAATCTCGATATATCAAGGAATATTGACTCCCGGTCTATATTTGATTAATAAGATGTATACGCCCTTCTATGAGGGTCTTACAATAACCGGCTTATAACTGATATATAACTATCTAGCTTATAAGCCAACAATAACATTCAGGGAACAAGTATATCAATTCAACTTGAAAGTAGGCATGCATGCAATGGCATATGTATATCAGCAATCATATATATATATTTATTCAATCACAACAACAGCCTAAAAGAAGGGAATTGAAACTTGCCTGGTAGTCGAGTACGGTAAGGGGTAGTGGTAGCGGGTCCCGGTTCAGCTTGGTGATCTATAAATAGCCAACGGCATTCGGGATTAATCACTTAACATATTAAAAGTTAAGTTATACTTAATTCGAAACACGTTCTCGAGTTATCTCGTTATACCCCTTTTAGTGGATTACTTTTATCACTGATCCGACCCGACATTCGTTCGTTAATACGACATGTCATTGTACTTATACTTGGGACATACTTAAGTCATATGAGTTCTAAAGTCGATCGTTACGAACCAATACTATACTCCGAGTTTTATCGCCCGTTTTCTAAGTGTTTTACCGAAGTTATAAAAGAGTCGTCTTTTAGGGGTTCGTTCGCGTTTAACCTCGACTCGAACATTTTTAATAAATCGAAAAATGATCCTTTTGACATACGGTTTTCTTTCACACCTTCCTTTTTACCTCTAGTATTTATTTACCAAGATTCGCCATGACGTTACATAGTTTACGAGGGTTCAATTACAGTTACGAACTTTCGTTTACGGATTCGAACTACTTTTAGTAATTTGGTCATAAATCCTAAACCGTAAGTCCGTTTCACATGATCTTTATATCAAAACGAAGCTTAGAACATTACCTATCCTATCATGGCAGATAAGGTCTCTGGACAGTAGGGGTTCGACATGGAAAATGGCATACAAAACATGGTATTGCAAAATCGGGCATTATAACGGCTGTAAATCGAATATCTACCAATTTCGAATCTTCCCATAAACATAGTATCCAGCCCAAACAACATATACATGACTTATATACATGAACTGAGGCCAAGCAATGCCTTTCCGTTCATCTAGCTATTTACATCATTAATCCAAAATCCATACATAATCATGCTTATAATCCTAACATAACCATAACTAAGTTATAACTATCATAAACATGCTTAAATCTCAAACAAGGGTTAGGGTTTCAAGAGCTTTATACCTTCCTTGGAGTGTGTAAAGACCTTGCTAAGCTTTGCATAGTCCTTGTATACCCATAACCAAGCTTAGATCATCCTAGAAATCAAGAAAATCAAGAGTTGTTCTTGAAAATCACTATTCACCCTAGTCTTTGATGATTTCTTTGAAAATGGAAAACATGGAGTTTGAACTTGAAATTTCTAGGAGATTACTTTCTTGAAATATAGAACTCACCTTAAAAATTACAAGATCAAATGATGGTGGGAGCTTGGACTTTGGATTTTGAATTAAGGAAATAGCCGAATGGCTTATTCTTGAGAGAGTTTGTGTTCTTTGCCTTGGTTGCTTGATCTCTTGCATTATTAGGAAAATATCTAACATAAAGTTGCTTTATTAAAGGTACTAGGTCATGGCATACATCATCTTGGTGGACAAGTGTTTCATTTGGTGTGGTAGGATGAGAAAGCATGCTAAGTACTTGGTTTGATTGCTAAGATTGCTAGTTAGCTTTGTAACTAGCTTGGTCTCTTTGATCTTATCTTGCATAAAGTGATTATGTCACCTTCCACTAGCTCATCATACCTCTTGGCCCTCTGCTTGTCTCTTTGTCCGGTTATTGCTCAATTCATTGATCGTTCGTAGGAATATTTCACGGATTTCTAATTAGGGTTTACCGGGAGTCCTTTTTAATATTAATACTTTCATTCTCCATCTTTCATTCTAACTTTCCAATTTATATTCCTTAAATCCATTCGTTAAATACTTAAGGCTATCAGTGTCCAGGGAACTCTTGGAGAAAATAAAAGTGCGGTTTTTCAGAATCCGACAGCTTTTACATACACTTATTTTCCCCCTGGATCACTAATACGAACTCGGAAATCTGTTCCGAATGCTTCTATATAGTGTCGTCTCATATTATTATATACTCCCACCAAAACACTATTCATTCTGTATTCTTTACTTGTTCTCTTAGGGTGGTACAATTGTTCGTATTCTCTTTCGATCGTTCCTTATCCTTTTTACGGAACTACTAGATTAATCGTTACCGATCTGGATGACATGAGAATATTCTCCTGCTTGAAATTTCCATATCTTATTCCCTTAGAAGATAGATTATTCTTACCTATGTTGTTACCCTTTAGCATTTTTCAAGACATAGAGATAATAAAGTCGAATTCCATTCATTCTTTCCAAATATCAATTATTACATTGTAGCCATAACCACTCCTCAGTGGTTTCCTACCTTCATTCTTAAATCAAATATAATAACATCCCAAAATATCAAATCCTCAAAGTTAATATCTCAATTCTTGGATTATAATAATATTTAATCCACTGTCCGGTCAAATATTATACCGAAAAGAATTTGGAATTTCTGAATTCCGATCGTCTCTGCATTCACTTATTTCCTCCGCGTATTACTAATATGACTTCGAAACATCCATATCACGTCCCGTACATAGGGTGGAGTGAAAAGTTTTCCAACTTACAAAATCACTATTCATCCACCAAATTACTATGCACGTACAGGAAACACTATGCACGTACGGGAAATACTATGCACGTACTCATTTCCCTTCAAGGATCCATTAGCTCCTTCCTGGATGGTAGATTATTCTTATCTAGGTCCTCAACCATCGAATTACTCTATTCTGACAATATACCAATGCATCAGGATCATTGTCCAAAGCAATATCCATTCATTACAATCATTGCTCTTTGAAACCACCATTCATTAGTGCTGGTGACCTTGTTGTCGGAATCATTGTTCCTCATTTTATCATTACTTAATAAAAAGTTTTAATTATATCCAAAATTTGGGGTTCTTACATTAATCCATTCATAACATTCCTTGCTTCACATTCCATAGTTGCTTTCCCAGTCTTTTCTTTATCAATCACATCCTTCTTATTATCTGATTCTTATGTACTTCTATTATTTACTTCCACCTTCATCTCTTTATTGAGACATCTTTTGCACTTGGTACCTCCTTATTGGTATCCCGTCACGTTTACTCTATAATCTTCACATTATTCCAATTTAAACTCTTCGAAATGAATCTGGCCGATCCCTTTAACTTAGATCCAATATAATCTACTTCTGCCAACCTTGTTCTTTTCTACCCGTGGTTTTCCACAGGTTGTCTTTCGTAAGTCAGACCAGGTCGTATATCTACCTGCTCGTACTCTTATCATCGATCGAGCATCTGCATTTTACTGGCGTAGCCTTGCCACATGAAACATGTTACGATCATGGTATAAGTTTTGGGGGTAGAGCTGGCTCGAATGCCACCTTCCGAACACTTTTAAACTCTCAGGTGGCCTAATAATTCTCATCAATTATTTCTACGGGAATACATTTAGCATCATGAATCATCAACCTCATATTCTCTATCTTGTTTGCATAAAAGTACACTAACACAAACTTGCTTGTCATTCATCAACATGGCATTTAGCTTATCAATAGCAGCACTATCTTTTATCTATGCGTTGTCATCTAATTTCTTATAAGAATCGCCACCACATTAATGTAGCCCATAGTTGAATCACCCACATTTGCTGTTTACATAGTGCGTTAATAGCTAACCATACGGGTTTCGAACCCTCTAGGGAGACAAAGTAATCACTATTCCTTATCCATTAGGAACACTTCTTGAACTTGATGTAGATATTACATGAAGTAGATAAAATTGCAAAAGAGTTTCAAGCATCGCAGCTATGTCAGGTTGATGAAACTATCACTCATGCATCTTCCATAAAAGACTAGAAACTTAACGGTTTACTTCGTCAATTTGTATCATGGTCCTGGCTTGCCTCGAAACGGGACCTTCTAAGGTATGTAATATGCTTAAGACGCCATCAGGAACCGAATCTTTTCTTAAGCTATTCTTACCTTCGATTCTTGCACAATCATCAGAAGGAATGTAAATTCCTCTACTCCGATATGACCTTCAAGGTCCTTCCAAATATCATTTTGTTCTTTCGGTATGCACATTTGTAATTATTCCTCTATACTTAGACTGTCAGCCACCTCATTGGCCTTTCCTGATAATAATAATTTCTTGTAATCAATGTTCTCTGGATACATTCCAACTCAAATTTTTCTACCTCATCCCCATCACTGTCGGGTGAAAGCATTCTCCCTTAAGCTCTGCTGAAGGAGAAAAATATAACTATCAGTCTTTTTCCATAATTCATTGCTTCCACCTTCCCGTGGGAACTTTATCAAAGTTACCCTCAATCATACCTAGGATCGTTGTTCTCTTAGTTCATTCTTGTTCTAGGATAATCTCAACCTTCTTTGGTTCCATCCATACCTCATCATAGTTTCATACATGCCTCATCTGGCACTTTTGTTATTGTGTCTTACATTCTCTACCAAACTTCTAGTTTGAAACTCAGAATATTAACTTTTTCCTTGTAAGGTTGCATAGGTCGTCCTCATCATTCCTCCTGCATTTTCTAGATACAGGGTATATCAAAACGTCATTGATCAATACTCTAATAATTCTATCTACGTTCTTTCCAAAACTCTTTTTAATAATCCTTACAGGTCATTGTTGCCTTAGCAAATCCAACTCATATCATCTGAATTCACAATGTCTTTATTAGGGTTAATGCCATCCCTTGTGCATTCCCCAGGGTTTGTCTTACTTTGTGGATATCCTATCCTTAATTCAACTGCCAAGGAATTCTTGCATCCTATAATTGGCAATCAAACCATGTATCCTTAATAAGGGTCACTTTTCAATCATTCTCATTTGATAATTGATCGATAGCTTAATGCTAACCTCTTCTTTCAGATAATTACCAGCCTATTTGACCTTCCAAAAGACAACGTATGTCTATCTGCTCCATTACAGAACTTGGTAATGGTAGCAAGGATGTTTTGGAAGATATTGGTCGAGTTCAACGTGAACCTCTTAGTACTTATCGTTCTTTTCAAAGGTACTTACCTTAGGCAAAATTTCTATAGCATACTGATCAATCCCTGACCATTTCTATACTCTTTTCATAAACCTTCATTGTTTACTTTCCTCCGTCATAATATATTCATGGTATTCATAATACCCTAACATCATACATCTCAAGTTACTATACTTCTATTTTTACTCGTAATCTTGGACAATCGTATACACATGAATCACTTTAGTACGGGTGACCCCATCCCAAAAAGGTCTAGTAAATTCCCAATCAAAACATGGGTTACAAGGGTTCAGCAGAAGATTCCTACGATCTCATTAATGTTTCCTTTATATCAGAAGCCCTTGCAGTCGGTGCTTACTTAGAAGCAACCCTGCTTTGTCCTTTCATTGCTGGTCTAGTCATTTGATAATCCTTTGTGACTTGGCCTCAACTGGCCACATAAAAAAATATATATGATTTTAGGGGTTGGCTAATAGCATTACCTTTCTAGCAATTGCCGGCGTAGTGCCTTCTTCTTTGATACCTTTCTACCTTTCCAAAACTTTGCTTCATATAAGTCTTAATCGACTACTCGGCACCGTCTCCGGTCACCTTTCCTCTACTTTTATCTTTTCAACTATTATTATCAATCCCACGTGCCACACAAGCTTACCATTCCTGGCATAACAGCCTTTTCATTTAAGTCAATCCCGGAATTTCTGAGTCCGGCTGGTTTCCTACTTACATTTCCTGTTTCCGTCCAATCTCACTTCATCATTTTATCTCTACCATCGATTGTAATACTCAGGGTCCGTCTACTAACCCATATGACGGCAACCTTACCCAATCCACAGGGTTCTCTCCGTTTATATTCTCTTCAATGATGTTCTCTGATAATCAGAAAGACAAGGTTTGCCAAAGTTCTCCGAATTCCTTTCCAGAATCAGGGAAATTTTGGTCAATCTATCCACCTACTGGTAACATTAAGGAGACCAGTTTCGAAACCTGAAGAATAGTTCTATGAACCTTCAAGCAGGTAGAACCATAAGCAGTCATAGTTAACGAAATAATCGTCATCGGATTGGAAGTTTAACCACTGGAGAGGAACCAATTATATACATCCCTTAGAAGGGAATCAACAGTTTCAAACTGAAACCTGCCACAACGTCCTGATACCTATACATCCTGATTTTCAATAGTACCAAATGTCAGTCTACCTAACCACTAGTCTCAGAAGGAACATTACCGTCGGAGTTGGTTGTTCCACAAAATTGGCACTATTAAGGCCATCCGAACCTGGTGAACCGTGCTCTCCGAATGCATCCGCAAGTACTTTGTCGTGCTGCGCAAGCACACATCCTAATTCTTTATGCGAAGCGTCGTTGGAAGCACAAAATCTCCTTTTTCCATTAAGCAATGCCCACTTCTGGTCATTACCAATTTCATCTTTTAGCTCCAGGAAGATTTTCTCACATTTTTCTCTTTAACTACTGATCGTATTACTTTATCCATTATAATTCCGCGTCGGAGTAAACTTAAGGTAACTACTACAATCCATTCAAAGAAAGAATTTAACATTCCTCTAAATCACATGCATCTAACATTTCTGGTTCACCATTTAACTATGTTGAAATAACTCTATACTCAGTCTCTGATAGTAGTCTCATTACGAGTTCATCTTGACTCACTGGTCTTATCTTTCGGTAGGTTCTGAAATCATTGTCTCGCTTACTACTTCCTTATATAACTTTATCCAATCATGCTGTCACTTCCCAATGTCTTTACTTTTTAACTGATTCATTCATAAAATGAACATTTCCCTGAATAAAACCACCTCATTAACCTCAATTTGGTTCCAAAAATTATAACCTATGACATCTGCCTTCTCATGGCGATTTATTACTGACAATATTCATACTAATTCATTTATTAAATGATATGGCACTTACTGCCTCCTCTCAACTATTTCTAGGGACTCTACTCCTCGTCCTATATCGATGTCTTTGATAATCATACATCCCTCTAGCTCTTTCTTCGTTAATATGAAAGTCTCTAATGATTCTCGTCTATTTCCGTATAAGATCTCAAGTAATTCGTCCAATCCGTCTTACTTGCTAGTACTACATCCAGTAGTCCGACTACAAATCAAACATGAATCTTCAGTTCTCTTGCTAATAGCTTAGTTCTTTATGCTCACTTTTTTGAGCACTATACCTTAATCATTCAGTTTTTCTGGCTGCAGCCCTCATTCCTCAAGGGTAAGCTCCTTATCCTAAAAGGACTGTCCTTATCTGCTGGAACCTCTTCCGGGTCTCCAGTAGGTTACTCTATCGAATTTACCCGCTGATCTTCAGCATTTAATAAAGCATCATCGTGCTGCTGCTCGTATGCCTCAAGGTCTGTCACCTTACTCATCGATACGATATCGAGCTAAGTTACTATCATGATACTTAAGAGTTCCCATAAGGGTTTTATATGTCCTCACTACATTAAGTAGTCCGACTATGAACTTGGAAAGAGTTCTTATTATCTTAGTGAATTTATTGTTTTAACGTCACCTCATCTCTGGGGTTTATAACGTACGCTCTGATACCATTTCTGTAACACCCCCAGATCCGGGGTCCGGTCGTTACGGTCTCCATTTCTGTCCACAATACTTGAACTTACTTCAACATAAAATAAATTACCTCTTTATGACCCAACACAAAAATATAAAACACACCCGTTATAGTCCTAGAGATGAAATCAGAGTAACAATTAAATTTATTAATCACATTTGGAGTTCTTACAACCCAAAAGAATTAAAATATAAATACATACTCTTTGCCATCCATTTGCATAAGTCATACTAGCCCATATACTTGGTATTGAAAGAATGAATCTATCCTACCAATAGCTTTCTCTTCGGCTCTGGTAGTCCATCGTCCTCGCCAGCGTCGAGTGCGCCTTGTGCGAGTCATCTGGTCTAGCTGTTGTTGTGATATAATAATAAAGCAAGGGTGAGCAATAGCCCACCAACAATAATATGTAACTGAATGATAATATATAAAAGTTCAAAGGTATCTTTCAAACCATATGCCATGCCTTTACGGAAATGATGCTAGTATAACATAAACGAGGAAGTTACAAGGTAACTCAAAATGCATATATAGGTGGGAATATCTTCTATGTCAAAGATAAGCCAGATATTATCATTTATCATAAAAGAGGAACTTGCAGGAAAAATATTGCAATTCCAATTATGAATAATCTTCCAATACTGCCAACAATGATAATGTTGCAGAAAATAAATGAATTTGAATGATGAACTAATGCTGGAGTATTCACCGCGCCCGCTGTTCCAATCCTTACGATGATCAGTCGTAGATTGTACAGCTCAATTTAGATTTACTACCGGTAGAAGGAAGAGCTGACGGATTTACTTGTCTACCGCCCTGTTAGATCTCCCCGGCCAACGGTTGGGCCAAATGAGATGGACCGGTGCTATTCGGCCTCTTACACGACTCCAAGTTCGAAAAGAAGTTCTTGACTCTGACCGTAAAGTTCGTCCCCCTTTCCCCAAGTATGATACTTGTTGATAAGACTCCACAAAGTAGTCGTATCTAGTTGGAAAGGAAAATTCAACATTATTTCTCCCAAGCTGCTGCTTGTTAGAGGATACCATTTTGTTCCAATAATCTTACCCATCGAATGATGAGAAGGTTACTCAAAGATTCAATTGATAAACAGCAACCAAGTTGCGAGTGAAACGAATAGTTTTACAAGATTTATGACCGGGAAGTCAACAAGATAAATAACATTGCTCAAGTAGGTTTCCTTATAATATGGAAGTTTGAGCGAGCATTTAAATCCTTTTAAGATAGATTTAAATGAAAAATAAAGAGTTGGGAACCTTTCCTAGATAAAATAGTCGTAAAAAGACTCCGAAATATTTTACATAATATCTGGAGGTGAAAGATAATCTTCGAATAATATAAATCATTTTAAAAAGAATTTAAAAGAATTAAATAAATATTCCAAGAATATTTATTAACTCAATAATAATTATGAAATATCTTTAAATCATAATATTGCTCGTAAGTAACCCTCGAATGAATATATAGAATTATTTATTAAATAAATCCATCCTTAAATGAATATTCAAAATAATATTCCTTAAATAATTAAACTCCAATAATTCAATAAATAAGTCAAACCTTAAATGAATATTTGAAAATAATATTCATTTAATAAATAATCTTTTAAATGAATATCCAAATAATATTCATTTAGTAATCAAAACTTTAAAGGAATATTTGAAATAATATCCCTTAAGTAAATAGAACTTCCAATGAATATTTTAAAATAATATTCATCGAGTACATAAAACCTTAAATGAATATTCGAAAGTTATATTCATTTAATAAATAAAATTCCCATGAATATCAAAGTAATTATTCATTAAATAATCAAACTCTAAGTGAATATTCAAAAATAATATTCACTTAATATTTCTCGGCTGAGATAATACTCAAATAACATTCTTCGAAAGATTTCCAAGTAATTGATACTTTATGGAAATATAAATAATGTTTAATAATAACATTCCTCAAGATAAATAGTAATCTGCCGTTGGAATCCCTCCGGGTTTCCACGACTATCTATATCTCAAAATACCGACTCCCGGTCTATATTTAAGAATGAATATCATATGCCCTTCGCTAAGGGTCTTACCAAAACAACCCGGCTTATAACTGATAATTCGTATCTAGTCTATAAGCCAATATCAATTCAGGGAACATGTATCATAATATAATTTGACAATAGGCATGCTGTAACATTCGTAATATTAGAAGCGGATATATTAGTAGAATAAGAAGTTATAATAATAATAGGTTCCAGTTTGATGCATTTCCATCGTTAAATTAGAAATTATGTGTAATATTAAATGTCATGTGTTTAATTGTTTAAATTGTACGTATTATTAAAATTAATGTAGATACGATTTCTTTTCATAAAGGTATGATTTGATTACTATTTTAATATAAGTTTATTATTTTAAATAAATAAACGATACGTGCTAGTATGTTTCATTCGTTTCTTAAATTTTTGAGTTACAAAGTATCGAATTTTGAAATTCTTTTAAACGACACGAAAGATTCGTTATAGATATATTTTTCTATCGTATAAATAGATTTTACGAAACAAATATATAAATTGCGGGTATTAATTTTAAAAAAAGTATAAATAGCTTAAGTTGATTCGTTAATTAGTAACCAAGGTACGTTTTTTTTTCTTTTTAGCAATTATTTCCTTATTTCTCTCAAAACACACACACACACACACACTAACACACGCACTCACGCACACACACATACACACACTGTTAAAATTTTTGAAATTTTGATTTCTAGAACTTAGTCCAATCTTGCATGCAATTCCATATACGAGTTCCTGGTAATCACAGCATCAATTTAAGCTATCAAACGTAGAAAACCATGATCGGATGATTTTGATTTTTAAAAACCCATTTTTAAAATTTTTGATCGAATTTCTGTTTGGGTGATTGTTTGATTGTATGAATGTTAGAATCATGCTTAGGACATTGTTTAGAGTCGATTCATGTATAAAAGTGTTGGAATTGATCACGATTTGGACCGCCGGAAAATTTCGGTCGATTTTTGTGAATTTTATTTCCGGCGAGTTCTTGGTTGTTTTATGATTCTGAATTGATTACTGTGTTGCTAGATGTTTGTAGTATAATATATATTTTATTTGGAATTTTCTGTGAAGTTTGATTTTTCGTCGTAAAATTTAGTTTTGGCCGGAATCTTGTTCGGTACGTTTTTGGTAAAAACTGAGCTTGCCATTGTGTTTAAAACGTGAATTAGAGTCGAAATAGGTTTTCTGGGAATTTTTCTGGGTGATTTTAGTGTCGCCGGAATTTGGCCGGCGGCGGCGGTGGCACGGCGGTCGGCGCCGGAATCTTCCATTGCCGTCTCCGAGCATTCATCGTGTTCTTCGTGTTCTTCATGAAGAAGACGATGAACAGTAGTGCTTTGATCTTCTTTTCCAGGTGGGGAAGAAGATGAATAGTGTTTTTAGGTTAAAAATTTTATTTTTAATATTTTATTTTTCTAAAAATCAGAAAAATACTTTTATTTAATTATTTAATTATTATTTGAGTTATTTAATTATTTAAATGATTAATATTTGTTATTTATTTAATTCGAAATTTTATTTATTTATTTATTTATTATTTATTTATTTCGAAAAATATTTATTTAATTAATAATTTATTTAAATTTAATTTCAAAAATAATTTTTTAATTATTTATTTATTTAAAGTAAATATTTTACTTTACTTTAAATAAAATTTACGAAAATTATTTATTTTATTTTAAGTTAGTTTAAATAGGAATTGATTTTATTTATTGATTAATTTAAATGAAAATTAATTAGAATTTGAATTAAAATTCAGATTTTAATCATTTTATTTATCTTAAGTAAGATTTAAAATTTATTTATAAATTAGATAAAAATTTACTTTATCTTAAATAAAAATTTCATAATTTATGAATAATTATTTATATTATTTTAAATTAGGAGATTAATCCTAAAAATCTAAATTTCAGTTAAAAATGGGATAAAAATTTATTTACGGCCCTAATAAAATTCAAAAATTTTCTTAAAAATTATTCTATCAAATAGACACGTATTATAGTACGTTGATAATATTTGTTAATTATTTTATTAAAGACATTTATAAATGTCGAACCAATTATTGTTTTTCGAGTCAAATAACTGTTTATAGTCGAGTTAAATTATTTTAATTGATACCTGCTATGTGTTATTATGATTAAATCGAGTCAATTAAATTTGTATAACATTATATGATATGTGTTAGGATAATTAAATTTTTAGTATATCAACTTTAGTGATCTAAACGTTATATTCTTTACTGATAGGATCTAGTAGACACGAAGGGTAGCTAGCTTTGGATCTCCCTGAGTTACACATCTAGATTCTACTCTTAAGGCAAGTTTCCCTATCCATACTCCTTTATTCAGAATATGTCTTTACTTTAAACTTTTAAGCAGAATGTTTTACTTAAAAACTCGTAATTTTTACGAAAACCTGTTAAGTAATTCAATCGATTTTTACTACTTCCATTTCTGTTAGAGCATGTGAAATTTATTATTGAGCATGTGTTTAACCTGTTTAAAAGATTATATTGATTTGGTGGTGTTACTACCCAATTATTTTGAAATGTTGTTCCTACGATATATGTTAGGAATGAAATTATAGAGATGCTTATCCCTTGATCTCTAGACAAAATGTTTTGTTTTAATATGTGAATATGTTTAGCGTAAGAGGCCGGTTGCAGGTCCAGCTTTTATTTGAGATGTACCAATGCCAATCAGTGTCATCTTAAGGCCAATATCAATAAGTGCCATCAGGATCCATATTTTTTATAGCCTGTACATCATGTGTGCATGGTTTTTGGGTTAAGCAGGACTGATCATCGGCTTAACTCTTGCAACTGTTGATATTCCACATATTACTTAAGGGAAAAATTTAAGTTTTGGCAGGAAATATTGTTGCTTTAATAAAAGATACTGTTACAAAAATTTAAACTCTGTTGCTATGAATATATCATTTCTTTTACAGGAATTGGTGTATATATAGTGTTAAATATTTTCATATACTTGCTGAGCGTCTTCGCTCACTCTTGCAAAACTACTTTACTTTTCAGATGGCTCGTACTTACCAAACCACCCGTAAGCAGACTTCAGGACGGTATAGATACCCTGTGTTTCCCATCCAGGTGTGCCGTACTTTTAGTTGTTAAGTTATGTAATAACTAGTTGAAGAATTTAAGTCCGAATTCACGTTGTAATATCATCTAGACATTTGGTTATCAGGAATCCTCTTCTCGAAGATGTACTGATAACATAAGATATTGTAATAACTTTTGTTTAAGTAGTATTGTTTTGATGCCATGAACTGTTGACGGTCCTACCTTGTGGGGTCGTGTTAGTCTTTATTTATTATTCTATTATTTCTAGTGGCACCGTGTTTCCGGGGCGTCACAAGTTGGTATCAGAGCAACAGTTTTGGCAAATAAAAACAATAATAGGAAAATTGAATATAAGATAAGGATAGACAGATATAGATAGTGTAGTCACGATTAATCAAACTCACAACGGGTTTGAGTTGAGATCGCTGGAGTCAATCTTAACTAATTAATATTATTATGATAATCTACTAATTAGAACTTATGGATATTATGTAATTGCAGTTTCCTGAGACACCTAGTGGCAGTTCGAGTTCTGGTGGATCGACAGAGTCTCTTTCAAGTGTTGAGATTATTGAGATATCGAGTGACTCTGAGGGAGAGATTGAGATCATTGATGTTGAGAGTGATACTGAGTTTGAGATGGAGACCCCTGGAGAGGAGGATGATCCTTCCATGGAGATTAGTGATGAGTCTGAGCACCCAGTGTCAGTTCCAGTTGAGCCAGAGTACCCAGTTCCAGTTTCTCCTGAGATAGATACCACTTATGGACCTTTAGCTATCATACCAGCTCCTGTTCCTATGCCAGTACCCTTGAGGGCGATTCCCACATCTTTTGTATCGCCAGTTGCTTCAGCCCCCTCTGCTTGTTCTGTGTCACCTCCTGAGATGAGAGGACCCGCTCCTGTTCCATATCATGTTTTTGCTGATATGGCTAAGGAAAGAGATTTCCTGCTTGGTCAGAATAGAGAGTTGATGCAGATGTTGGACCCTGCTGAGGCCAGTTCCCGTGCTCCCCAGGAGTGATTACTTAGATCCTGATCTTTTGGACTTAGATGTTTCTCTAGTATATGTATAGGCAGTATGTTGTATTTTGATGTAGTTGATGCCATGTTATATAGTTAGACCTTACGGGTCAGTCTTTTGGATTGTATATCAGATGTTTGTATCTGCTGTTGGTTGGGCCATCTTGTTGACTTAGATGTTGTTTTGTGGAAACCATGAATTATCGAGAATGTTCTTATGTTATATAAGCTTTTGGTTTAGTGGATATACTTTCTCAGTTATGGATTAGTTTTATTTCTAGTTGCAGTATCTAGATTTCCTTGTTTGCACAATCTTATAATAACAAACATATTAAAATTTGTTTGTTTATTATCAGAACAATGCCTCCAAAGAAAAATACTACTACTGCTGGAAATAGCAATAGTCAGATGGATCCAGTTTTAGCTCGGATGATGGATATGATGCAGCAGCAGAATGATACAATTGCTCAGCAGCAGCAGCAAATGCAATTACAACTTCAGCAACAACAACATCATGTAAATCCCGCTGTTACCTTCAAATCATTTCAATCTGTTAAGCCGCCAGAGTTCAAGGGTTCAGATGATCCGATTGAGGCCATGACTTGGCTGAAAGAGATAGAGAAAGCATTTGAGCTAGTAAAGGTAGAAGAAAATCAGAAGACAGTTTTTGCCAGTTACTTTTTGAAGAATGAAGCAAATTACTGGTGGGATTCAGTTAAGGCTTTGGAAGAAGAGGAGAATATTACGTGGGAAAGATTCACAGAGTTGTTTTTGGAGAAATACTATCCTCGTTATATGAAAAGTAGGATGGAGTTGGAGTTCTTAGAATTGAAGCAAGGTGATAAGAGTGTAGCAGAGTATGAGACCAGATTCACAGAATTATCCAGATTTGTGCCAGAGTATGTGAATACGGATGAAAAGAGGGCAATGAGATTCCAGCAAGGACTGAAAGCTTGGATAAGAGGAAAATTGGCAATATTGGAACTGACTACTTATGCAGGAATAGTACAGAAGGCCATGATCGCCGAAGGAGAAAGTAATGCACAACAGAGAGAGAAGGATGGGCTTAAGAGGAAGTTTGAGGTTATTGAGACTACAAGTCATTATGCAAGAAATCATCAGACAGCTCCTAATAGGAAACCAGGATTTCAGCAAGGAAGGAATGTGAATTATAAGAAGCCAGAAACAAGGAATGTTCCCCAGAATACTCAAGGAAGTCGTTTCCAGAATAATAATCAGCAGAGACCACCATTATCAAGATGCAGGGATTGTAATCAAAATCATGCTCCAGGAAAGTGCAAGGTCAACATTACATGTTATAAGTGTGGAGATAAGGGACATTTTGCAAATGAGTGCAGTGGTCAGAAGGTGGGAAATAAGTGCTTTAAGTGTGGAAAGACTGGACATATTACAAAGGATTGCAAGGTTCCTGTGGCAGCAAACAATATGATGAAAGCAAACCAACAGCGGACTGCAAGGACATACAACATGTCAAGGAAAGATGTCGGTAAAAGCAAGGATGTAGTCACAGGTACATTTCCTGTCAATACAGTGGATGCTAAAGTTTTATTTGATTCTGGTGCAAGTAAATCTTTTGTGTCTAAGGAATTTTTGTTTAAAACGAAATGGAAAGTTGAATTTTTGGATGAGATTTTAATGATAGAAACAGCTGATCAACATAAAGTGTTAGTAAATCAAGTTTGTCCTCGATGCGCCATAGATATACTAGGATATTCATTTTCTGCCGATTTAATACCTTTTGAGTTAGGAGAATTTGACGTAATCCTAGGAATGGACTGGCTAGCATCTTATAATGCCCAGATAGATTGTAAGAAGAAGAGAGTAACGTTGCAAACCCCAGAGGGCGTAGAAGTTATTTTCCAAGGAAAATTTCAACACAAGGAATTTTTAACTATAATGCAAGCTAAGAAACTGATGCGTAAAGGATGTGAGGCTTATTTGGCTCACATAAGAGACTTGGAGAAGGAAGCTCCTAAGATAGAAGAAATTCAAGTGGTGAACGAATTCCAAGATGTGTTTCCAGATGAACTTCCAGGATTGCCTCCAGACAGAGAAATAGAGTTCAGCATTGATTTAGCTCCTGGCACAGAACCAGTTTCGAAAGCTCCGTATCGGATGGCACCAGTAGAACTTAAAGAGTTGGCCATACAACTGTCAGATCTGTTGGAGAAAGGAGTAATCAGACCCAGTACATCCCCGTGGGGTGCACCAGTGTTGTTCGTAAAGAAGAAGGATTGTAGCATGAGGCTATGCATTGATTATAGGGAATTGAACAAGTTAACTATCAAGAATAGATATCCTTTACCGAGGATTGATGATTTGTTTGATCAATTGAAGGGTGCCAAGTACTTTTCAAAGGTTGATTTACGTTCAGGCTACCACCAATTAAAAGTGAAGACGAAAGATATTCCTAAGACGGCATTTAGAACCAGATATGGACATTATGAGTTTCTAGTAATGGCTTTTGGTTTAACAAATGCGCCCGCAGCTTTTATGGATTTGATGAATAGAGTGTTCAAGAAATATTTGGACAAATGCGTGATAGTATTTATTGATGACATCTTGATCTATTCACGGACAGCAGAAGATCACGCACAACATTTAAGGATTGCACTAGAGATTCTAAGGAAAGAAAGATTATATGCAAAGTTTTCGAAATGCGAATTTTGGTTAAGAGAAGTACAGTTTCTTGGACATGTAGTTGGTAAAGATGGAATTAAAGTAGATCCAACTAAGATTGAAGCAGTAACGAATTGGGAGAGACCAAGGACACCAACTGAGGTAAGAAGTTTCATGGGATTGGCAGGTTATTATAGAAGATTTGTAAAAGATTTTGCTAAGATAGCTACTCCTTTGACTAAACTTACCCGGAAGAATCAGAAGTTTGAATGGAATGAGAAATGTGAAGAAAGTTTTCAGAAACTGAAAAAGAGATTGGTAACTGCTCCAGTTTTAGCATTACCAGATGAACAAGGGAATTTTGTGATCTACAGTGACGCATCTCAACGAGGATTGGGGTGTGTATTAATGCAACATGGGAAGGTGATTGCGTATGCTTCAAGGCAGTTGAAAGAACACGAGCAAAAATACCCAACACATGATTTGGAGTTAGCTGCGATAGTTTTTGCACTTAAGCTTTGGAGACATTATTTATATGGAGAGAAGTGCGAGATTTTCACAGACCACAAGAGCTTAAAATATATATTTACTCAGAAAGAGTTAAACATGAGACAACGAAGATGGCTAGAATTGATCAAAGATTATGATTGCAGTATCAACTATCATCCAGGGAAGGCTAATGTTGTAGCGGATGCATTGAGCCGGAAAGAAAGACTGAATTTGCTAACGATACAAGAAAAGTTACAAGTGGAATTTGAGAAAATGGAAATTGATATACGAATGCCTGATTCAGTCAATGAGATGTTATATACGATGACGTTTCAACCAGAGTTGTTGGAAAAGATTAGGAAATGTCAAGAAGAAGAAGTGATGAACCAGAATACTGAAAGTCTAACAGGAGAGGAATTGAGTAGCCAAAAGGATGATAAAGGAATCTTACGTTTTTCCTCGAGGATTTGGGTGCCAAACGTACAGGAATTGAAAGATGAAATTTTACATGAAGCACATAATTCAAAGTTTTCAATTCACCCCGGAAGTACGAAGATGTATCGAGATTTAAAAGAAAATTATTGGTGGCCGGATATGAAAAGGGAAGTAGCAGAATGGGTCAGTAAGTGTTATACATGTCAAAGAGTAAAAGCAGAACATCAGAGACCCAGTGGTTTGTTGCAACCATTGGAAATTCCCGAATGGAAATGGGAACAGATTGCCATGGATTTTGTAGTAGGTCTACCAAAGACAAGAGCAAACCACGATGCAATTTGGGTTGTCGTAGATCGATTAACGAAATCAGCGCATTTTCTTCCAATCAATGAAAGGTTTTCAATGGATAAATTGGTCAAAATTTATCTCAAAGAAATTGTAATGCGTCATGGAGTTCCAGTATCAATCGTGTCAGATCGAGACCCAAGGTTTAACTCAAGATTTTGGAGAAAATTTCAAGAAAGTTTAGGAACCAAGTTAAACATGAGCACTGCATATCATCCTCAGACAGATGGACAGAGCGAAAGAACCATTCAAACAATTGAAGATATGCTTCGAGTGTGTGCAGTGGATTTTGAAGGAAATTGGGATGACCATTTACCTTTGGTAGAATTCTCGTACAATAATAGTTATCACTCAAGTATTGGCATGCCTCCCTATGAAGCTTTGTATGGAAGACGTTGTCGATCTCCGGTATATTGGGATGAAGTTGGTGAACGAAAAATTTTGGGTCCGGAGATAATTCAGCAAACTAAAGAATCAATAGAGCTTATTCGAAAAAGGATCCAAGCTGCTCAGAACAGACAAAGAAAATATGCAGATTTAAAAAGGAAGGATATAGAATTTCAGATAGGAGAGCCAGTGCTGTTGAAAGTATCACCTTGGAAAGGTTTATCCAGATTCGGGAAAAAGGGAAAACTTAGCCCCAGATTTGTTGGACCATTTGAGATTTTAGGACGCGTGGGAAGAGTTGCATATGAGTTGGCATTACCCCCATCCATGCGCCATATCCACAACATTTTCCATGTATCTTTGCTTAAGAGATATACACCTGATTCTAGGCATGTTATAGAGCACGAGCCGGTAGAGATTCAGCAAGATTTATCCTATGTCGAGATGCCAGTGCGTATATTAGATCACCGAGAGAAGATTCTAAGAAATAAGACAGTGGTGGCGTTAGTAAGGATTTTGTGGAGGAATCCCAAAGTCGAAGAGTCAACTTGGGAGCTTGAAAGCGAAATGCTTGAAAAGTATCCTCATCTATTTTCTTAAGGTAAATTCTGAGGTCAGAATTCTTTTAAGGGGGGGAGGATGTAACATTCGTAATATTAGAAGCGGATATATTAGTAGAATAAGAAGTTATAATAATAATAGGTTCCAGTTTGATGCATTTCCATCGTTAAATTAGAAATTATGTGTAATATTAAATGTTATGTGTTTAATTGTTTAAATTGTACGTATTATTAAAATTAATGTAGATACGATTTCTTTTCATAAAGGTATGATTTGATTACTATTTTAATATAAGTTTATTATTTTAAATAAATAAACGATACGTGCTAGTATGTTTCATTCGTTTCTTAAATTTTTGAGTTACAAAGTATCGAATTTTGAAATTCTTTTAAACGACACGAAAGATTCGTTATAGATATATTTTTCTATCGTATAAATAGATTTTACGAAACAAATATATAAATTGCGGGTATTAATTTTAAAAAAAGTATAAATAGCTAAAGTTGATTCGTTAATTAGTAACCAAGGTACATTTTTTTTTCTTTTTAGCAATTATTTCCTTATTTCTCTCAAAACACACACACACACACACTAACACACGCACTCACGCACACACACATACACACACTGTTAAAATTTTTGAAATTTTGATTTCTAGAACTTAGTCCAATCTTGCATGCAATTCCATATATGAGTTCCTGGTAATCACAGCATCAATTTAAGCTATCAAACGTAGAAAACCATGATCGGATGATTTTGAGTTTTAAAAACCCATTTTTAAAATTTTTGATCGAATTTCTGTTTGGGTGATTGTTTGATTGTATGAATGTTAGAATCATGCTTAGGACATTGTTTAGAGTCGATTCATGTATAAAAGTGTTGGAATTGATCATGATTTGGACCGCCGGAAAATTTCGGTCGATTTTTGTGAATTTTATTTCCGGCGAGTTCTTGGTTGTTTTATGATTCTGAATTGATTACTGTGTTGCTAGATGTTTGTAGTATAATATATATTTTATTTGGAATTTTCTGTGAAGTTTGATTTTTCGTCGTAAAATTTAGTTTTGGCCGGAATCTTGTTCGGTACGTTTTTGGTAAAAACTGAGCTTGCCATTGTGTTTAAAACGTGAATTAGAGTCGAAATAGGTTTTCTGGGAATTTTTCTGGGTGATTTTAGTGTCGCCGGAATTTGGCCGGCGGCGGCGGTGGCACGGCGGTCGGCGCCGGAATCTGCCATTGCCGTCTCCGAGCATTCATCGTGTTCTTCGTGTTCTTCATGAAGAAGACGATGAACAGTAGTGCTTTGATCTTCTTTTCCAGGTGGGGAAGAAGATGAATAGTGTTTTTGGGTTAAAAATTTTATTTTTAATATTTTATTTTTCTAAAAATCAGAAAAATACTTTTATTTAATTATTTAATTATTATTTGAGTTATTTAATTATTTAAATGATTAATATTTGTTATTTATTTAATTCGAAATTTTATTTATTTATTTATTTATTATTTATTTATTTCGAAAAATATTTATTTAATTAATAATTTATTTAAATTTAATTTCAAAAATAATTTTTTAATTATTTATTTATTTAAAGTAAATATTTTACTTTACTTTAAATAAAATTTACGAAAATTATTTATTTTATTTTAAGTTAGTTTAAATAGGAATTGATTTTATTTATTGATTAATTTAAATGAAAATTAATTAGAATTTGAATTAAAATTCAGATTTTAATCATTTTATTTATCTTAAGTAAGATTTAAAATTTATTTATAAATTAGATAAAAAATTTACTTTATCTTAAATAAAAATTTCATAATTTATGAATAATTATTTATATTATTTTAAATTAGGAGATTAATCCTAAAAATCTAAATTTCAGTTAAAAATGGGATAAAAATTTATTTACGGCCCTAATAAAATTCAAAAATTTTCTTAAAAATTATTCTATCAAATAGACACGTATTATAGTACGTTGATAATATTTGTTAATTATTTTATTAAAGACATTTATAAATGTCGAACCAATTATTGTTTTTCGAGTCAAATAACTGTTTATAGTCGAGTTAAATTATTTTAATTGATACCTGCTATGTGTTATTATGATTAAATCGAGTCAATTAAATTTGTATAACATTATATGATATGTGTTAGGATAATTAAATTTTTAGTATATCAACTTTAGTGATCTAAACGTTATATTCTTTACTGATAGGATCTAGTAGACACGAAGGGTAGCTAGCTTTGGATCTCCCTGAGTTACACATCTAGATTCTACTCTTAAGGCAAGTTTCCCTATCCATACTCCTTTATTCAGAATATGTCTTTACTTTAAACTTTTAAGCAGAATGTTTTACTTAAAAACTCGTAATTTTTACGAAAACCTGTTAAGTAATTCAATCGATTTTTACTACTTCCATTTCTGTTAGAGCATGTGAAATTTATTATTGAGCATGTGTTTAACCTGTTTAAAAGATTATATTGATTTGGTGGTGTTACTACCCAATTATTTTGAAATGTTGTTCCTACGATATATGTTAGGAATGAAATTATAGAGATGCTTATCCCTTGATCTCTAGACAAAATGTTTTGTTTTAATATGTGAATATGTTTAGCGTAAGAGGCCGGTTGCAGGTCCAGCTTTTATTTGAGATGTACCAATGCCAATCAGTGTCATCTTAAGGCCAATATCAATAAGTGCCATCAGGATCCATATTTTTTATAGCCTGTACATCATGTGTGCATGGTTTTTGGGTTAAGCAGGACTGATCATCGGCTTAACTCTTGCAACTGTTGATATTCCACATATTACTTAAGGGAAAAATTTAAGTTTTGGCAGGAAATATTGTTGCTTTAATAAAAGATACTGTTACAAAAATTTAAACTCTGTTGCTATGAATATATCATTTCTTTTACAGGAATTGGTGTATATATAGTGTTAAATATTTTCATATACTTGCTGAGCGTCTTCGCTCACTCTTGCAAAACTACTTTACTTTTCAGATGGCTCGTACTTACCAAACCACCCGTAAGCAGACTTCAGGACGGTATAGATACCTTGTGTTTCCCATCCAGGTGTGCCGTACTTTTAGTTGTTAAGTTATGTAATAACTAGTTGAAGAATTTAAGTCCGAATTCACGTTGTAATATCATCTAGACATTTGGTTATCAGGAATCCTCTTCTCGAAGATGTACTGATAACATAAGATATTGTAATAACTTTTGTTTAAGTAGTATTGTTTTGATGCCATGAACTGTTGACGGTCCTACCTTGTGGGGTCGTGTTAGTCTTTATTTATTATTCTATTATTTCTAGTGGCACCGGGTTTCCGGGGCGTCATACATGCATGCTATGGCATATGTAAAACGGCAATCACATATATATATTATCACAATAACAGGTTCAAAGTTTTGAACACTTGCCTGGTAATCGGGTGTGGGTAGAGATAGCGTGTCCTGGGTCTGCTCGATGATCTATAAACAATCAGAACATTCGAGATTAACCAATTAACACCTTTTAAAAGTCTAAGTATAAACTTCACTTATGTCGAAACACGTTTTCGAATTATCTCGTTATACACCTTTTAGTGTAACTCTTTTTAACCGATACGATCTGACTTTTGTTCGTTATTAAGACATGTCATTACACTTACACTTGACATATACTTAAGTCTTATAAGTTCTAAAGTCGATCGATTACGAACCGAGATTATACCTCGAGTTTTATCGTTCGTTTTCTAAGTTATAACCAAAGTTATACTTTTAAGGGGTTCGTTCGCGTTTAACCTTGATTCAAACATTTTTATAAAATCGGAAAACGATCCGTTTGACATGTGGTTTTCTCTCATATCTTCCTTATGACCTCTAGTATTTATTTACCAAGATTCTCCACTGAGTAACATGTTTTACGACGGTTCCGAACCAATTTTAGTAATTTGACCATAACTCCTAAACCTTAAGTCAGAATGTTTTGATTCTTGCGCCAAAACGATCTATGGCTCGAGATCTGCAAGGATCAGTCATAATATTACCAAGGTCAGGAAATTATATTAACTGCAATGCTTGGTTTCTAAGTGTTAACAAAAATTTGGCATTACGACGGCTATACACTAACGATTTCCAAAATTAATATCATGATCTAAACATCAATCAACAACAAATATACCAAGATCTCATGATCATCATCTAAACTAAGCCATAATCTTCCAAGGACAAGTCATATCCGTCAAAGTTTGATTATGGCCAAAACAACAACAATCAACTCCAAATACATGGATCTATACATACTAACATCTCCTCATCTTATAATCATCAAAACATCCCTTAAAACTCAAAACAAAAATTAAGGTTCTTGAAGTTTATACCTTCCTTGGAGTGTGTATGCACTTATTAAGCCTTGTCTAGTCCTTAGATTACCTTAACAAAGCTTGGATCATCCAAACAAAACAAGAAATCAAAGTTAGTCTCTTGAAATCACTATTCACCCTAGGCTTGGATGATTTATTTGAAAATGGAAAACATGGAGTTTGAAACCAAGATTTCTAGGGTATCACTTTTATGATTTATAGGACTTACCATAAAAATTTGGAGATCAAACAATGGTGGGAGCTTGGACTTTGATCTTGATTAAGGAAAAGCCCAATGGAGCTTTCTTTGGAGAGAGTTTGTGTTGCTTGGCTTGGTTTCTTGCTCTCTTGCATTATTATGAAAATATCTAACATAAAGTTACTTTATTAAAGGTACTAGGTCATGGAATACATCATCTTGGTCGACAAGTGTTGATTTTTCGTGGTGTTAAGGCTAACTAAGTAGCTTGCTTTGCTAAGTACTAGTTTCATCTCTAAGTATGCTAGTTGCATGAGTCATTACTTGGTTTGCTAGATATTTTCCACCACTACATGCATGTATCTTGCTTCCTCTGCTTGTTTCTTTGTCCGTTTATTGCTTAATTCATTTATTGTTCGGAGGAATAACTCATTCGTTTCTAGTTAGGGTTTTACCGGAAACCGTCATAATATTTATACTAACATCCTCCATTATCTTTAATAATTCTTGAACCTATTTCCCTTAAATCTTTTTAATAATTCCTTAAGTCTTTCAGTGTCCAGGGAAATCTCGGGGAAAATAAAAGTGCTATTTTTCAGAATCCGACAGCTTTTACATACACTCTTTTTCCCCCTGGATCACTAATACGAACTCGGAAATCCGTTCCGAATACTTCTATATAGTGTCGTCTTATAAATTCCCATTTCCACCAAAAACACTATTCATACTTTATTCTTCCTTTATTCCCTATATTTATGACAGTCCTTGTTCTTTCTCGGGCGTTCCTTAACCCTTTCACGGAACCACTGGACTAATCGTTATCGATCTGGATGACATGAGAATATTCTCCTTCTTGGAATTGCCATATCTTATTCCCCTAGGAGATAGATTATTCTTACCTAAGTTGTCAACCATTAGCATTCTTCATGACATATAAGTATTTGAATCCATATCCATTCCATTCATTCATTAGAGCTGGTGACCTGGTTGTCGGAATCATCGTTCCTCATTTTTATCAATACCTAATAAAAAGTTTTAATTCTACCGAAAATTTGGGTTCTTATATAAAGCAATAAATGACACAATTTTAGCAAACTTCCAAAATTTTAGTAACTGAATATATGTAATTTATTATGTAATGGAAAGCAATAACTGACACAATTTTCCTCCATCAAATCTTCTTCCAATATACCATCTGTAGGTGGTCTTTTATCGATCTACAATATTCTACACCTCTAACTCTGCATTATAATGGAAAAACAGGTACACAAATTTTTTGTTTATATGTTGGTTCCGTTATATTTTGTATCTAGACATCTATACTATTATATAAAAGCCGAAACATTAAAACTTTGGTTTGTTGGTTGGTACCTGTTGAATTTACTTATTTACCCTTATTTAATTATAGATAAAATCCATTCTACTAACTAAATAATTTCCTTTTTCAAATTAAACATATTACCCTTTCTATTTTTCATAATTAATTTCCTTTTTCAAATTAAACATATTACACTTTCAGGTAAAACACAATATCTTTTATATTGTATCTAACTAAAATTTCTCCTTTCTTATAAACACTACGAGTAATTTTGTTTAATAAAATAACATAATTATATTGTAGTTACTATTAACTAATCAGAACATGTTACCTTTTCCATATTCTGTAACTAAAATATCTCTTTTTCCAATTATATCACGGGTTGTTCTATTTAATAATATAAAATAATAATACCGATTACCTTTTTCAGCTAAAACGAATCATCTTTTCCATATTTCATAATTAAACTTCCTTTTTCTAGAAATATCACGGGCAACATTAATTTCTCACCATCTAAAGACACTACGAGCAATTTAATTTAGTAAAATAACATAATTGAATTATAATTACTATAAACTAATCAATTACCTTTTTCACCTAAAACATGTTTCCTTTTTAATTTTCTCTAACTAAGATCTCTCTTTTTCCGGTTAAATCACAACATTCTATTTAATAAAATTAAATAAATATCACGAGCAACATTAATTTCTCACTATCTAAATACACTACGAGCAATTTAATTTAGTAAAATAACATAAATGAATTATAATTACTATAAACTAATTAATTACCTTTTTCACCTAAAACATGTTTCCTTTTTAATTTTCTCTAACTAAGATATTATATAAAATCCGAAACATTAAAACTTTGATTGGTTGGTTGGTACCTGTCACTACGCCATAAACAGCCTACGGTAACACCACGACTGTGTTACCTTAGACCCTAAAAAACGTTACCAAAGGCCAAAAAAAGGTAGTTTTGTTCTATGTAACCTTTGAGGTCTAAGGTAACACCGCGACACACATAAGCTAACATAGGGAAATTCGTTACCTTAGACCTATAAGGTAACACACTAAGCAATTCTATAGCAACACCAAATCTATGTTACCTCAGATGTTATAATTTTGCAAAATTATTAATTAATTATGTGGGTCCCACATGTGGGCCCCACCAAAGTGGGCGCCACATGGGGGTCCATTTTGGTGGGGCCCACATACGGGAGCCACTTTGGTGGGGCCCACATGTGGGCCCATAAACTGTGCAGCAGCTTGTAGAAAAACAATACCTAAGGTAACATATAACAATACCTAAGGTAACACCCTGAGTTCAACATAATAAAAATGTAAAGCATAAATATTGCATTTCCCATTAGAAAAACAAACCAACCAAGTCACATGGTACATAATCCAAATATCCCATCACAAAATAACCAAACTACATAATCCGATCAAATCCTCCAACACCAAACTACATAATCCGATCAAATCCGCCAACACCAAGATTACAACATTAAGGTGGAGTAGAATAAAATATTAAACACAAGGGAAATGTCAAGACACTAGTTCAAAAGGTTATATTACGTGGATTTCTATGAGCTAGGACCGTCGGTCACGGGAGTACCATCTCCCACTGTATCACTAGAAATTGTGCCACAAAGTTCACCCAAATTAATCTGCAGTCCTGGGTTTGCTTCAGCCAATTTTTTGAGGGAAAATGCCAAGTTGTCCTGGACCTTCTGATTGACCTTGGCATCCACTTCTTCATTGACCTTCCTTTGTAGTTTCACTTCCATGTCGTCAACAAGGTTCTGTCGTATCTTATTGGTCAACTCTTCTATGTACGAATCTGTTGGAGCTGGAGTCTGGGAAGAAGTTTTGATGACCCTCGAGTCATGTCTGCCAAGAAGCCAACCAGGACCATGAGATTTTCCACCAGAAATTAGCTTCTCAATACCATCAACTCCTTCGGATAAAATCCATGAGTCGTAGTGTGTTGAATTTACTTATTTACCCTTACTTAATTATAGATAAAATCCATTCTACTAACTAAATAATTTCTTTTTCAGATTAAACATATTAGCCTTTCTATTTTTCATAATTAATTTCCTTTTTCAGATTAAACATATTACCCTTTCTATTTTTTACTAGCTAATTAGTTTACCTTTTCAGGTAAAACACAATATCTTTTATATTGTATCTAACTAAAATTTCTCCTTTCTTATAAACACTACGAGTAATTTTGTTTAATAAAATAACATAATTATATTGTAGTTACTATTAACTAATCAGAACATGTTACCTTTTCCCTATTCTGTAACTAAAATATCTCTTTTTTCAATTATATCACGGGTTGTTCTATTTAATAATATAAATAAAAATATTATAATACTAATAATTACCGATTACCTTTTTCAGCTAAAACGAATCATCTTTTCCATATTTCATAATTAAACTTCCTTTTTCTAGAAATATCACGGGCAACATTAATTTCTCACTATCTAAAGACACTACGAGCAATTTAATTTAGTAAAATAACATAATTGAATTATAATTACTATAAACTAATCAATTACCTTTTTCACCTAAAACATGTTTCCTTTTTAATTTTCTCTAACTAAGATCTCTCTTTTTCCAGTTAAATCATGACATTCTATTTAATAAAATTAAATAAATATCACGGGCAACATTAATTTCTCACTATCTAAATACACTACGAGCAATTTAATTTAGTAAAATAACATAAATGAATTATAATTACTATAAACTAATTAATTACCTTTTTCACCTAAAACATGTTTCCTTTTTAATTTTCTCTAACTAAGATCTCTCTTTTTCCAGTTAAATCATGACATTCTATTTAACAAAATTAAATAATAATTTTATAAGTTGTTATAATTAACCGATTATCTTTTTCAACTAAAATGTCAAATTTTCAATCGTTTTTAACTAAAATCTCTCTTTTCCTAGAAATATCACGAATAACATTTATAGAATTATAATCAAATCATTTCATTTAAAAATTTAAGCCTCCAAAATTCATATTTTAAAAAATAGTAATTCAAATTAATAAAAAAAATCATATAATATTAAAAGAAAAAGAAATCCGTGCATCGCACGGGTTTTAAGCTAGTTTGCTCAATTGTGAAACATGTCATAAGAGGATTCCGCTTGGTCCTTTTTTTATATTTTGTCTCTAGACATTTGCTTAATTGTGAAACATGTCATAAGAGGATTCCGTTTGGTCCTTTTTTTTTCTTAACTTCAGAATGAAACTGTAAGGGAAGCGTTTGTACTTGGATTCTTTTGTTTTTTATGTTTCTGTTGCCTCGATTTAGCTATAGGGAAGGACTTGCTTTTCCTGATGCATTCTGAAGTGGAACATCTTCTTAATTGTTATACATCTTCAATCCATATACTGTATGTTCCTTTCACAAATCTGAATCTTTTGATCATCTCTGAAACTGCAATGCAGAAATTAAGGATTTGAAGCATTGAATAATTTTCTCTTTGTTTTTTCTTGAACTTGCTTCTTGCCATCAAACCATTGTTATCTTCGAGATTGAGACGTTAACTTATGGCAATATGTTTCCTAAGACATGATAATCAAATCTATTTTTGTATTAAGTTTCACAAAGTTTATATGTTGGTTACATTATATTTTGAATCTAGACATTTGATTAATTGTGAAACATGTCGTAAGAGAATTCCGCTTGGTCCTGTTTCTCCTACTTCAGAATGAAATTGTAAGTGAAACATTTGTACTTGGATTCTTTTGATTTTCCGTGGATTATCCATATTATGATCCTTTTTTAATTTGATTAAGTCAACACAATCTTTTTATTTAATTCATAATAAATTTTGAAATTCAAATTACTTATTTAATACACAATCTTTCCATTTAATTCATAATCTTTCTTGATTTTCTCTTATAAGTTTCCACCCATATATTTTTAAAATTTTTTTGAATTCTTAATTACTCATTTATGGAAACTACGTCTCACTCAAAATTTTGCTCAATATTCTATATGTAATGTATTCCATTATAATTCACAATATTCATAGATTATCCGTATTATGATCCATTTTCAATCATCTATAATCAAAATCAACATGATATTTTCATTTAATACACAATAAGAATTTGAAATTCAAAGTACTTATTTAATAAATAATGTTCCCAATTAATTCGAAATCTTGCTTGATTTTCTCTTATCATATTATAATCCATTTTCAATTATCTATAATCAAGTCAACACAATCTTTTCATTTAATACATAATAAAAGTTTGAAATTCAAATTACTCATTTAATACTCCCTCCGTCCCTCTCATTTCTTTACAGTTACTATTTTGTGATATCCATCTCATTTCTTTACGTTACCATAAATAGTAAGTTTACCCCACTATTAAATCCACTATTTCCCCCACTATCTCATATTTAATAATAAAAAATACTATTACACCCACTACTTTCCTCCACTATCTCAAATCTATTATTAAATATTGATCGGTCCCACCACTTTACCCACTTTTCATCTAACTTTACTCATTTTTTATGCATTGTCTTGGTCTCCGTGTTCCCCTCCAATGTAAACAAATGAGGGGGATGGAGGGAGTACACAATCTTCCCAATTAATTCAAAATCTTGCTTGATTTTCTCTTATCTGATCCATTTTCAATTATCTATAATTAAGTCAACAAAATCTTTTCATTTAATACGTAATAAGAATTCGAAATTCAAATTACTTATTTAATACACAATCTTCCAAATTAATTTATAATTCATTTTCTCATTTATGGAAACTGTAACTTATCAATCAGCATTAATTATACATATATCTATTTTTATTTTTTTTTCCAAAATTTCCTTTTTGACGGGTTCAAAATCTTAAATTTAAACGTATTTTTAGGATCAATTAAATTTGTTGGCCCAGTTGTCAATACGTTTAACAAAATTAGTGCTATATATATCAATGAAACTCCATCCATCTGCTATTATTTTTTCTAATGCTATTTTCTTCTTTTTTTACTTTGTTGTGTTTCTCATTTTCTGTCTCTACCTTTTTTATTGATCTTTTTTCTAATTCAATTCATATTACATTTATAATTATATGCTATATATGCGTCTAATATGTTTACTTCGTATTGATATTTCATTCTTACAGAACAAGCGTCAACGATTGGAATCAATGGATTTCTCATCAAATATTAAACCAGGTATAAAAATATGAACATAGTAGATTTTAAACCAAATATTTTATATTTTGTAATTTATGCAAGCATTTTAAATTCAATTATGTCTTATTTATATCTCTTTTTGGTAAGTAAAATTAGAGTAGTGCTGGGTATCCCAAATATTTTTCCAATAAATTTCCCAAATGATGTGGATAATACATGATTGATTTTAATTCATGAACACATATGTATACAAGCCGAGTCCCATATTATTATTGGGAAAGTTACTTAATACACATGTACCACGTCAACATTTGGGGAAAAATGGGATTTTTTTTTAGAATACCTAACATTTTTCGCAAAATTAAGTCTTCTCTTAGTTTTAAAATATCTCATTATATCTCTATTTTGTAAGAAAAATGAAATCTCGCCTTACTTGTGAAATCAATCAACAATAAATTTACATTTTTTGAGATGACTCTTTGATAATTGAATTATACGTGTAGCGTTGAATTACATGTTGTAACTTTTGTAATTAAAATAATAGTAATTAGATTGTAACTTTTGTCTAGAATACTAATTGAAAACCTTTATGCTGATATATACATTATACGAGTACTACATTTATTTTCTGTCATAAGTTTCAATTAACATTAGTTATTCATATATTAATCTTTTACTTTAAATTTTAAAATTAAAATAATAAATTTGTTAAATGTAACTTACACCCATAATTTATGTAACACTAAAAAAATCACATTATTTATTATATAAAATCACATAGCACTACCTGATAGTTTAGAAAATCAATGATTTTTTTTTTCACATCTCCATGCAATTTCAAAAAATTCCTGAATAACACTAAACCATATCTCATTCACATTTCTATTTGATTTTTTCTAATCATTTCTTCCATCTTTTATTTTGACAATAATCAATTTGAATTAAAATATATACAATCCCTTTGTACTTTTCCTGGTAAATAAAATTTAGAACTTGCCTTATTTCTAAAATTAATTACTATTAATATATATATATTTTTTAATGGCATTTAAGAATTTTCAAATTTATAAATAGACATAACAAAATTTTAAAAATGCAATTTTATAATTTTTAATTTAATGGGCTTTAAACTGAATTTATCATTTTTTACATACATTGATGTAATTAGTGGAATATGATATATAATAAATTTTTATAATCGATGTTTATTTTTCAATTGCAATTTTCAATTTTATATTATCTAAATTGCGAGCCGTCGTCGTTAGGCGACGGCGAGGAGTTTTGAATTGAATTTATAAATTTTGTTATATACATCAATGTGGTTAGTGAAATATGAGATATGATATTATTTCATAATCGATTTTTATTTTTTATTTGCAATTCTCAATTTTACAATCTCTAACCTTGAACAAAATCTTTTATAAATTTTTTAGATATATTGATGCGGTTATTGAATATCTTATATAATACTTTTTCATTTTGAATTAAAATATATACAATCCACTTATATTTCTTCTTGGTGAAATTAATTAATATTAATTATACATATTTTATTTTCTAATTGGCTTTTTAGGATTTTCGAATTTAAGGAATATAAATAACTAAATTTTGAAAATGCAATTTTAAAGAGAAACCTAAAAGTGAATTTATACTTATTTATATACATTGTTGCAGTTAGTGAAATATGAGATATATTAAATTTTCATGATTGATTTATATTTTTTAGTTAAAATTTTTAATTTTACATTATTTAAATTGCAAGTCTTCGCTGTAAAGGGATGGGGAGAAATCTTAAACTGAATTTATAATACTTTTTTATAAACATCTATGCAATTTATGGAACATGAGATATGATACCTTTTCATAATCAATTTTTATATTTTGTTGCAATTTCCAATTTTACAATATCTAAATTGTGGGTCATCGCTATTAGGCGATAGCAAGAAGACTTGAACCGAATTTATAAATTTTTATTATAGATATCTATGCAGTTATTGGAATATGAGATATGATACCTTCTCATTATCGATTTTAGTTTTTTAGTTACAATATCTTAATTAATAGTGACGGCGAGAAAACTTAAACCAAGTCTTTATATAAACTTATTAGATACATTTATGCGGTCATGAAATATCTTAAAATACCTTATTCTAATTGATTTTATCTTTTAATTGCAATTTTAAGTTTTGAAATGTTTTAAATGCGAGAAGTCGCTATTGTGCATTTCTTATAATCCTTTTGTTTAAACAATTTTTAAATTTTTGTTAATCGATTGATTTCATAACTTAGCAAGATAATTTTTGATAATATTATAGTTTTTGTTTTTTATAACATTATAGTTTTTGTTTATAACGTGAGTATCAAATATAATAATTTAGCAAGATAATTGTATTGTATAAATTTTAAGGTTACAGCTTAAATTTTATATCATGTTCTTTAAATTTGCTAACCACATGGACATCATAAACAATATCGGGACGAGAAATGATGAGATAAACAACTATACAACTGGGATATTGTTATGGAATAAAAACTAGGTTGAAATTGTTGCGGCTAGGGTTTGTGTATTTAATGCTAGGGTTCGTGAGCTTTTTGCTTTAATGGCTGCTTCTGCGTTCGAGACTAAGCGGTCCTCACAGAATGCCTACGTATCTCTGTATTAGAGAATCAAGCCAAGAAAACGTAGTTCTGAGGTGAGGGGTCAGGCCCTTTATATAGGCTGAGAAGCCTTAGAATTATGGTAGGATTTGGAGACTTGGTGGGCAAGTCACCTCCCTAAGGAAGGTTCCAGATCAATTCCTTGTAGAAATCAGTTTCCATATCGAATTGGATGCCTTGGTGGCTAAGTCTAATGGAGATAATATCCTTATCCAACTCTTATTGCTGAGCTGTTTATTTCCCTTAATATTAATTCCGAAATTAATATTAAAATAGGGATTCTGACCTCATTAATGGTCCCCACGTTTGGACCATGCTGGGTCTAATTAGTGCAATATTAAATGTGTCTTTAGGGCTTATTTTTAGCCCATATCATTTGCCCCCCAACTTCTAGGAAAACTGATCAGGTTTTCGTAGAAGTTATATTTGCCTTAATCGAGACTCGGGGTCGTTTTTATCCCTTACCTGGGACTTCTTAATTTTCCTACCCTTATATGGGAATTTTGGTTTACACTAGTGTTTCACGATTACCGTCTTGATTGTAAAGTGTGGAGCGACCTACACATTTACGACGATTTGCCTTATTCGAGGCTTTAATTTGTGCTTGCTTTTAGCAATTTCGGCACTTTCATAGAGCTTTTATGCATTATTAGCATAAATTATTGCTCAATTTGTTAAGAAGATATTTCTATAATTTTCCTCGTATTTTTCTATACTTTTCCTAATAATTTAGGAATTTTTTATGTACTCACAGGTATTTTTCTAAATTATTCCTGATAATTTAGAAATTTTTACGTACCCACAGGTATTTTTCTTAATTATTCCTAATAATTTAGGAATTTTTATGTACCCACAGGTATTTTTCTTAATTTTTCCTAATAATTTAGGAATTTTTATGTACCCACGGGTATTTTTTCGTAATTATTCCTAATAATTTAGGAATTTTTATGTACCCACAGGTATTTTTCTTAATTTTTCCTAATAATTTAGGAATTTTTATGTACCCACGGGTATTTTTCGTAATTATTCCTAATAATTTAGGAATTTTTATGTACCTACAGGTATTTTTCTTAATTATTCCTAATAATTTAGGAATTTTTATGTACCCACAGGTATTTTCCGTAATTATTCCTAATAATTTAGGAATTTTTATGTACCCACGGGTATTTTTCGTAATTATTCCTAATAATTTAGGAATTTTTATGTACCCACAGGTATTTTCCGTAATTATTCCTAATAATTTAGGAATTTTTATGTACCCATAGGTATTTTCCTTAATTATTCCTAATAATTTAGGAATTTTTAGGTACCCACAGGTATTTTCCGTAATTATTCCTAATAATTTAGGAATTTTTAGGTACCCATAGGTATTTTTCTTAATTATTCCTAATAATTTAGGAATTTTTAGGTACCCACAGGTATTTTTCCTAATTATTCCTAATAATTTAGGAATTTTTATGTACCAACAGGTATTTTCCTTAATTATTCCTAATAATTTAGGAATTTTTATAATTTTAAAGGGACTATTCTGTCAATTTTCAAACTTTCAGGGATGACTTTGTCATTTTATAAACTTGAGGGATCAATACGTGAATTTTGCAAAGCTTAGGTACTAAATAGCACTTTGGCCATTTAACCCCTTCACTTGTAATACAACCTGGGCGTTGGTATGGCTGCCCAGGAGACCTCCTTGGTTTCCCACGCCTAGGAGAGTAGCTTGGGTGGCGTGGGTGAATATATATATATATATTTTTTTTTTTTGAACCTTCAGGTTTTATACATTTTATTTTTGATAATTATACCAAAAATAAAATATTGGGCCTCATGCCTTAAAAATAATTTTTAAATTATTTCCTTATTTTTTCTTGATTTAATAGGTATTTTTACCTATTTTTTCATCATTTTTAGACTATTTTCAGAATTTTTAAGGATTTTATTCCTTTTTTAATTTCTGAAAAATGGCTTGTCGTTCGAAGAGGAGCCCTGGGCGTGGGTACCCCCGCCAAGGAGACTTTCTCCTTAGGCACGCCTAGGAAGTTTGGTCTCCTGGGCGTGGGTGCACCTTCGTTCCTTGAAATGCTTTCTGGGCGTGGGTACCCCCGCCAAGGAGACACTTTCCTTAGGCACGCCTAGGAAGTTTGGTCTCCTGGGCGTGGGTATGCCCTTCTCTAAGAAAAGTCAAGTTAGGCGTGGGTACCCCCGCCAAGGAGACACCTTCCCTAGGCACGCCTAGGAGGTTTGGTCTCCTGGGCGTGGGTATAGCCTTCTTTAAAGAAAGTCAAGTTGGGCGTGGGTACCCCCGCCAAGGAGACACCTTCCTTAGGCACGCCTAGGAGGTTTGGTCTCCTGGGCGTGGGTACAACCTTCTTTTTTCAAAATTTATTCTGGGCGTGGGTACCCCCGCCAAGGAGACCTTCTCCTTAGGCACGCCAAGGAAGTTGGTCTCCTGGGCGTGGGTATTTCATGCCTTCATTTGTACAACCACTCTAGGCGTGGGTATCCCCGCCTAGGAGATGTTTTTGCCAACCACGTTTAGGAGATATGGCTTCCTGACCGTGGGTATTTTTTCACCCTCAATTCGTACAACCTTGGCGTGGGTACCCCCGCCAAGGAGGCACTTTGTGATACCTTGTCTTATGATTTTAAGTCTTCTTGGCTTGGGTATTTTAATACCCTTCATTTGTTACTCCAGCCTTGGCGTGGGTATCCCGCCAAGGAGGCTTTATTTGATCCAACGCCTAGGAGATTTAGCTTCTTGGGCGTTGGTATTCTAGGCTCCTATCCTTTGGGCCAATTTTTATTTGTGGACCGTTTCTTTGGTTTTTGTCGGGCTCTCAGCCTTATTATTTTCGATTTTTTGAGATTCCTGCAGAACCTTGAAACGACCCGTTTCTTAGCTTTCGTGACCTTCAGGGCCTTAATTCGTTTGTTGAGTCCTTGATTCGAAAACGAGAATTCATTCGTGGTTGTTGGTTATCATCAACCATTCAACCTTTAACTCTCATTCTAAGATGTTGAAATGATGGAGTCCCTTAGTTTTTGCCCTCTTGCTTCATATAGTGGGGGTCTTGCTTCTCGGTTGATCGTTCAAGAAGTTCACTTGCCACTGAGCACTTGACTTCAAGTCTGGTGTGCCTAGGCTGGTTGTCAACCCTCTATCTTACTTCTAGGTTTCCAACCTTCTTCTTATACTTGTAGAACCTTGGCTAGGTTTTAAGTAGCCTGATGCCTCTTGTCAGGTTCGTTTGGAGGCAGATAACCTTGTTGGCCATCAAGGCTTGAATTTTGAGATTTGAAGTTCAAGACCTCAAGTGTGGAATTGTAAAGGACTTCTTATCTCAACACTCTCATTAACAGTTTCCGTGCTTTCAAGGAAATATCAAGGAGCCAACCAGTCTTAAGATGAGCTTTGATAGGGTCTATCTGATAGCTTCCTACATCAAACGGTGCCACCAACTTCGAATCGATGGTGGGGGTCTTCAGGACTTGGAAGTAGACGCTCCCAGAATGGGTCTCGACCCTTGAATTGAGATAAGGCATTGACCTTTGTATTCTCCTTCCTTGGGATATACCTGGCACTCATCTAACTGGGCTATCGCAGCTTTCACAATCCTCAAGCATTTGGCCATATTCTTTTCTCTAACCTCAAAGTCTCCATTGACTTGTGAGACTACCAACTTTGAGTCTCCACAGACTTTCAGGTTCTTGACCCTCAGGGCTCTTGTCAGTCTAAGGTCGGCTATCAGAGCTTCATACTCCGCCTCATTGTAGGTTGTTTGGAAGTCCAACTTCAAGGCATACTCGAGTGTGAACCCATCGGGGCTTTGCAGAACTTAACCTGCACCACTGGTTTTTGTTTTTGATGCCCCATGAAAATAGAGCTTTTTGTTTTTGATGCCCCATCAAAATAGAGCATCCAATATTCCTTCTTCTCTTCCAGGGGTTTCTCACCTTGCTGACCTTCCTGGTCTATTACCTCCTGCCCCCCGACTTCTTGGTTGTCAATGGTATATTCAACCACGAAGTCAGCTAGAGCCTAGGCTTTAATGGCCGTCCTAGGCTTGTACTTAACATCGAATTCTCCTAGTTTGATTGCCCATTTGATGAGCCTTCCATTGGCTTTCGGGCAATGCAATATGTTTCTTCAGCGGGTGTTCCATCAGGACTTCAACGTTTGTCTTTATCCAGGGTCCTTCAAGGACTTAAACTCTTATCTGCTGTAACCTAACTCTACCCTTCGGGGTATGCATTTGTTTGTTTTCATTCGTGTATTCTTTTATTTTCGGTACTTGGTCTTCTTTGACTCGCACATCAGGTGCTTGGCACATAAATAAAATCACAATCAATGAATGGAAAACAAACTTGCATTAATAACTTGAGATGGGTTCAACCCTTACATAGAGTACTACTGTCCTACTCGGAGCAACATGCTCTGCAATGGTTTTAATAAACCTTATTTCTACTTCTACTATATAAATATGAAGCTAAGTCCTACTAGGATAACTTAAGCCCAATCGAGCCTTTTCAAGACTAGGTTTGCACCACTTGATTTTGTTTTTGATGCTCCATCAAAATAGAGCACCCACCACTCCTTCTGGTCTCCTCATTCTTATTCAGCAATTCACTTCCTGCTCGGGGTACTACCTCCTGCC
This sequence comes from Saposhnikovia divaricata, assembly GCA_036435485.1. Taxonomy (NCBI): domain Eukaryota; kingdom Viridiplantae; phylum Streptophyta; class Magnoliopsida; order Apiales; family Apiaceae; genus Saposhnikovia; species Saposhnikovia divaricata. The sequence goes on from JAZHRN010000131.1 coordinate 25,201,001, forward strand.
CCCCGACTTCTTGGTTGCCAATGGTACACTCAACCACAAAGTCAGTTAACGCCTTAGCCTCAATGGCTGTCCGAGGCTTCTGTGTGATATCCTATGCTGACCTTTCTTTGTGTTGCTTACCACTGTAGACATCCATGTCTTCAATAGGAAGGACCTGCCCCCCGACTCCATCAGGCCTTAACGAGGCTACATAACAGCTTCGTGCCATCTTCTGATCACCTTTATGTTCTCCAACACCATTCCTGGTAGGGAACTTGATCTTCACATGATAGGTTGAGGCAACAGCCTTGAATGCATGAAGTCAAGTCCTTCCAAGGATAGCGTTGTACGTTGAAGCCGCCTTGATTACCAGGAAGTTCAACATCTGAGTGGCCTCCTTGGGCTCTTGCCCGATAGTTACAGGCAGCTGAATAGTCCCTTCGACTTTGGATTTTACTCCATTAAATCCGTATATAGGCATGTTATTGGGGGTCAACTGAGAATCAGTGTATCCCATCTTCACAAACGCATCATGAAACAGAATGTCAACGGAAGCTCCATTGTCTATCAAGACTCGCTTCACCTCCGAGTTTCCAATCACAGGAGTTATGACCAACGGGTCGTCATGGGGGAACTTCACTCCTTCCAAGTCTGAGTCATCAAAGCTAATCGCTACCTCAGTTTTTGCACGCTTCGGGGCCTCTCCCACGATGTGCAACACCTCTCGAGCATAAGCCTTTCGAGAGTTCCTAGTTGTCCCGGCCGCAGTCGGGCCTCCTGAGATCATGTTGATTACTGGCCCTCGGGGCTGTAGATTGCGATCTTGATCGTCATCCCTTCTATTATAGTCTCTTCTCTGGTTACCACGGTCTTCACCCTTAGTGAAGTGCCTCAGCTTCCCTCTACGGATCAAAAACTCGATCTCATCTTTGAGTTGCTTGCAATCGTCAGTGTCATGCCCCACGTCTCTATGGAATCTGCAATACTGATTCTGGTTTCTCTTTGCGGGATCACCCCTGAGTGGCTTCGGCCATCTGAAATCCTTATCATTCTCAATGTCCAACAAGATTCGACTCCTAGGAGTATTCAACCTTGCATACTCAGTGAACCTTGACCCTTGGTTCTTCTTAGGGGCAGAGTCGGAGTCCTCGCTAGTTCGGGGATACTTGTCCCTAGCATCATACTCTTGATCATTATAGTCCTGGTCTTGCTTTCGCTTCTTGGAGTCATTGTTACCTCCTCCTCCACCTACGGTGGTTTCTTTCTTCAAGCTATCCTCAGCTTTAATATACTTATCAGCCCTTCGTTGGAGCTCAGCCATGTCCTCAGGGGGATGCTTCGCCAATGATCTCTTGAAGAAGAGGTCAGTGGTTCCGTGCTCCAGGGCTACCATTGCCACCTTATTTTCCAAATCAGTGATATTCAGGGTCTCCTTAGTGAATCGCTTGAGGTAATCCCTCAGATTTTCATTCTTTCCTTGCACCACATACATAAGAGATGCGGAGCTCTTCTCATGCACCCTTCCGCTAATGAATTGGCTAACGAAGGCGACACTCAACTCCTTAAAAGAGCCAATAGAGTTCGCAGGCAATCGGCTATACCATCTCTGAGCCATGCCCGACAGGGTTTGGGGGAACGCTCTGCACTTTAGGGCATCACTTGCAGGCTGCAGCAGCAGTGCGTTCGAGAATGTTCTCACATGGTTTGCGGGATCACCCGTTCCATCATAAGCCTTTATTGTAGGCATCTTAAACTTCCTAGAGATGTGAGCATTCATCACTTCCTCGGTGAACGGGGGTGTTGGATCATCAGGATCTCCGAGAGGCATCAGATCTTTGGGGTTCCCCTTGGGAATTTCCATCCTTGTGATTGTTCTTCTGAATGAGGCATCAGCCCTTCTTTGTCTCCTTGAAGACTTCTCCAAATCAATGATGGGAATCCTTCCTGCAGTTGGAGGAGGCTGAGTTTGATTTAGCCTAGCTTGTTCTCTTGCCATATCTTCCTTCAATTTTAAGATCTCGGCCTCATAAGCCTTGATCCTTTCATCAGTTGTCAAAGATTGTCCATCACGGATGTCTTGAGTCCTCCTTCGAGGTTCTCTACTAGCACGTCGCCTCCTCGGGGCTTCATCACGGTCATCATCCTCATCGTCGGAGGAGGTTTCATCAGTATAAGGACCCGAATAATCGTGATACTCTCGATCTCGGATCTGCAAAGCGTGACCACTTGGGCCTGTCCCTTGGATAGGAGGATAATTAGGCAGCCCGTATGTCGGGTTAGTACTCACGGGGAGATCTGTAGTGTGGATCTGGACCCCATGCGATGGGTTGTTCGGATCAATCAGAGGAGAGACCACCATCTGAAGAGGATTGGTTTCTCGTCTTGTACGGGTAATCGGAGGTAATGTACTCTCAACGTGGGGGATCGCCCCTGATTGTTGAGAAACTTGAGATTGGGTGATCGCCCCTGATGCTGGCGGAGCTTGTTGGGCAATCGCCCCTGATGCTGGGGGAACCTGTTCGGTGATGGGTGGAGCAGATCTGAGAGGTATGACCTCAGTTGCAACTGGTGTTGTTCTTCGTGTTTGAACCATGGTTGATGTTGTCTTCCCACAGACGGCGCCAAATGTTATGGAATAAAAACTAGGTTGAAATTGTTGCGGCTAGGGTTTGTGTATTTAATGCTAGGGTTCGTGAGCTTTTTGCTTTAATGGCTGCTTCTGCGTTCGAGACTAAGCGGTCCTCACAGAATGCCTACGTATCTCTGTATTAGAGAATCAAGCCAAGAAAACGTAGTTCTGAGGTGAGGGGTCAGGCCCTTTATATAGGCTGAGAAGCCTTAGAATTATGGTAGAATTCGGAGACTTGGTGGGCAAGTCACCTCCCTAAGGAAGGTTCCAGATCAATTCCTTGTAGAAATCAGTTTCCATATCAAATTGGATGCCTTGGTGGCTAAGTCTAATGGAGATAATATCCTTATCCAACTCTTATTGCTGAGCTGTTTATTTCCCTTAATATTAATTACGAAATTAATATTAAAATAGGGATTCTGACCTCATTAATGGGCCCCACGTTTGGACCATGCTGGGTCTAATTAGTGCAATATTAAATGTGTCTTTAGGGCTTATTTTTAGCCCATATCAGATATTCACAAGAATACCCAACTTCTTGAGGGTGAGCTTTATTTTTTATAGATAGAATAGTATATCGATTTAGGTAAAATTCGATATAATTTATTATTTATTATAGAATATATCATTAAATATCTTATTCAAATATATATAAATAATAAATAATAAAGCCGTCTTTATACATATTTTTAATTTTATTCACTGAATTTTGTATATTTTTCCTTTATAAAACAAATTAAATCAAGGGATATTCACAAGAATACCCAATTTTTTGAAAATATTTTCAAAAATACCACCTAAAGTTGCGGGTTGCAAATGTTGCATTTGGGGTTGCAAAGGTTGCAACTGTATTTTTGAAAAAAATTTCTGCAACATGGGTATTTTTGAAAAAGCTCTTAAATCAAATTGAATATCATTATAACATTATTTTATCAATAAAAAATTATTATAACATTACAATTCCTAAAATCATCTAAAAAACAAGATCCTCTATATTTCTTAGAATCTTTTTGTATTCTTTTTGTATAAATGTCCATGAAATTTTGTTAATCCATTGATTTCATTTAACGTGAATATCAAATTTAATAATCAAACATGATAGGATATCAAATTAATATTCCTTCTCCTCACATTACTAATATTAAATCTGTTTGATCAACTATTGTCAGTGACACTTCCCGAATAAAAGGGAGGATCAAATTTCATGTGATAAAGAAGTGGCCTTCTGGTTTTATAAAAAACTGATACTAGAGATGTTTCAAAAGTATACAACTTAATTATTCTCAACGATGATGTAAGTGTAATGGTATATGGTGTTAACAAATATATGTTGAACTCCATGACTTATTCAATCTTGCAAGTTTTTATGACAATCTTTTTTCTTACCGTCATGCTTTGTTTTTTTTTTTTTGTCAAAGTCATGCTTTGGTTTTTAATCATTAGTTAATTGAATAAATAAATTAAGTTTCCCGTGTGCGAAGCACGGGCCATATTGTCCGTATTCTATATAATCCGTGCTATGCATTTTTTAAAAATATTATATAATTATTTAAAATTGAATTAAATTTTTGAAGGCATAAAAATTTTAGGCCTAAATTTTTGAATGATAAGATTGTTAATAATTATTAACTTAAAATGCGACGCACATATTTTCTTTAATATTATATGATTTTTTCAATAATTTGTATGAATTTTTTATGATATAAATTTTGTAAGTTAAATTTTTAAATGATATGATTTGGTAATAATTACACACACATATTTTCTTCAATATTATATGATTTTTTTTAATAATTTTAATGAATTTTTTATGATATAAATTTTTAAATGATATGATTTGATAATAATTATACACACAAATAGATGATACGTGTGTAGTTATAAGATATAGATAAAATGATACTCCCTCCGTCCCCCTCATTTGTTTACATTGGAGGGGGACACGGAGACCAAGACAATGCATAAAAAATGAGTAAAGTTAGATGAAAAGTGGGTAAAGTGGTGGGACCTATCAATATTTAATAATAAATTTGAGATAGTGGAGGAAAGTAGTGGGTGTAATAGTATTTTTATTATTAAATATGAGATAGTGGGGGAAGGTAATGGGTGTAATAGTGGGGGAAACTTACTATTTATGATAACGTAAATAAATGAGAGGGACATCCCAAAATGATAACTGTAAAGAAATGAGAGGGACGGAGGGGGTACGTTTTAGCTGAAATAGGTAATCAGTCAATTAATAATTATTATGATGTTATTTTAGTGAATACAATTATCCATGATATTATTGGAAAAAAATAGGTTTTAGTAAGAGAAAATGTGAAAGGTAACGATGTTTTAGTTGAAAATGTAATTTGTTAGTTATTAGTATCATAATAATATTATTTTATTAAATATAATTGATCGTTGTATTTTTAAAATATAAAAGATAACGTGTTTTACCTAAAAATGAAATTAATTAATTATTAAAAAATAAAAAAGGTAACATATTTTACCAATAATAAATATTTAAATAAGGACAATTAAGTGAGAAAAGAAAGTTTGAAAATGAGATATTTTAGTTAAAAAATATAGAAAAAAAATTATGTTTTAGCTGAAAATGGTAATCAATTAGTTATTAGTATATGGGTGATGGCCCAGAATACCTCTTTTTTCTCTTCCCATTACCAAAATACCACCGCCAACTCGGATGGTCCTAAATACCCACGGAACACGCTACTGGTGAAGGAGTGTCATGAAGATACGCTACTGGGGAAGGTGTGTATTGAAGATACGCTGCTGGGGAAGGAGTAACAGCAAGAGACACGCAATTGGGTACGACGTATCACAGAGACACGCAATTGGGACAGGCGTGATGATGTCACCTGATGTCATCGTCACGCTGTTGGATGCTGCTACAGTAGCTTGAGATACGTAACTGTAAAATGCGCATCTCAGGATACGCATTTTCCAGTTGCGTATCTCCAAATTCGCAGAAACGCGACAAGGCGATTCCGATGGCGATAAAACAACAAAACCACCATTCACAGCCTACAGGTACTTTCCATTAACGTATTATACATCAATCGAATCGTCTTTCAACGATCTACACATACATACCAATTTCGAAATATTTGTTTTGCCGGATTTTCAACCCCCAAATCGAACCATAAAACACAAATCGATTTTCCGACGAGGTCTTTTCGCCCCTACGGGGCCAGAGTTTGATAAATCAGTTCGTACATAATGAAGAGGAAGCAGCGGTGATTGTTTTGAGGTGCTCTGTTATAGTGTAGGTGGCCGAAGAGAGAGACGGGAGAGAAGACAGACGAGGGAGTTGCTACAGTAGATGGGATACGCCGTTTCCAGTGGCGTATCCCTTAGGTAGATAGGGCCATCTGTTCCGCAAAAATGCATTTCGGGCCATGGGTACCTCATTTTGAGGTATTTTGGTCATTTTCTCTTAGTATATTACAGAATTACTCGTGATATATTAGTAAAAAAAGAAATTTTAGTTAGAGTAAATAAAAAAGTTAATGTGTTTTAGTTAAAAAGAGTAATTGATTAGTTAATAGTTAATTATAATATAATTATTCTTATTTTATCAAATTTAATTGTCCATAATGTTTTGAAAAAGAGAGAAAATTTAATTTAATTAAATATAAAATATATTGTATTTTACCTAAAAAATTTCAATCTAATTTACTTTAAATTAAAATACATTATTTTTTTATTTAATAAAATATAATAATTACTAATAACACATTGATTATCTTTTTTATATTTTTAAATTAAATTCATTCTCTTTCTAAAAATATCACGTATACTATATATATAATTATTAAAATTAAATTATATCATTTAATAAAAATATATATTTATAATATTAAAAAAATTCATGCATTACAGAACTACCACATTTTTTTTAAGTTTGTACCAAAATAACGAATATCGGGTTGACTGACCAAAACTACCCACCAGTTAAGCATTTGGAAAATGCGTAATACAAAGTGGAAAAAGATTCCTCTATTACTCATTTCACAACGGATTAATACATATAAAATTTTCATCTATTACCCTTTCTCAAATGCGTAATAGCATTATCCTTTTTTCAAATGCGTAACCCCTTTTTCAAATGCGTAATTAGTACAAAATCTATTACCCCTTTGTCAAATGGGTAAGTAATCCAATCCCGAAAACGAAACTCTAGTCGCTAACTTCACAAGACACTTGTTAGACGGTTTACAAAGCACCGTGCTTTCTCGAAAGATTCATTCATGCAGGCAAGTTCCTGAACCGAGCTCACTGCCTTCTTCACTTAGGAGTGCCCTATTGCTCTTTAGTATCGAATCTGTTCCTTCCCTACCTCCGGTAGGGCTCTTATTTTACTAAAAGAAAAGTTTGTTCTTCGCTTTCCTTTAGAATGAAAGTCGCTATGAAGCCCCTACTACTTACTTTGTTTGATTCAAAAGGCGAACAGCCTCCCCAACTAGTCGTATGGGGCGGGGTGCTTGTGATAAGCTGCTGGGCTCAGAAAGAAAGGAGGAGTCGAGATTTCAGGCTTGTAGAAGGACAAGGATGAATAATCTGAAGAAGGCTATGCCGAATCCAAGGGAAGAAGAAGTTCATTCCCTTGTTTCGTCGTGGCACACCCCCCCCACAAGCACCCCCCGGCTCAGGGGGGGCCTCTTCAGACGTGTCCTCGACAACCTGGCGGTTCTTCGATGTCCGCTTTGGGGGCGGGAGTGCGGGTTTCCTTTTCCTCAACCAATTCGGTTGTGTCAGCCGGCCTAACATTTTGTTATGAGCTGGCTAGACAAAGGTGGATTTAAGGTAAGATATATAGGAACATATCTGAGTAGGATCCTAAGTATCCTACTGCGTGGTACAGGAAGGGACCTACCACTGACCTTCCTTATGGCGTATTCTTCTCTTTCAAAAAGCTTAGACTAGTACATTTCTTTTGTTTGTTCTCCTATTGCTACTATACCGTAGAGTTAACGAAGTATATACTAGCTATTTTCTATATCCATACCCATCTACAGTCAATGAGTGGCAACATCTACATTCAATTCAATCCATCCTTCTCGTTGATTGCTAGAAAAGCACTCCTGTCTATGAATGCTCAAGCACAAAGTCCTGGATCTGGCACCTTCAAATGCCCACCGGAGCAGCTCTTCCCGCTAGAACCACATTCTTTGCCTTCTCTCTTTGAGCGGACTCTCACTTGCATTCCAAGATCTGTAGCACAAATCCATTCTATGGCTATAATTGAGCGCTAGCGCCCAACCTATACACCTATACAACGGCTTTCTATCAGGTATAGTTGGTAGGATGAAGTGGGATGAAGTCTATGCACTGACTGGATGCGTACTTGCGTGATCAATCGATGGGCGGGGGAATTGCGTGAATGACGAGACCGGCCTAACCTAAAGTAAAGGCTCTTCCCTCTCTTGATGGCGAATCTTGATTGACTGACACTAGAAACCGATTCGGAGAAAGAAGAAGCATGGCATGAGATAGGCGGCGGAAAAATTTCCGATAGCGAATTACTTGACTCGATGGATGGAGGGAGAGCCCTCCAACTCAAGCACGAAATCAATGTTGAGTCAACAATCAATCATCGAGAGGGGCACCAACCATCAAGCGAGATCGAGGGGATAAAAATAGAAGAAAGTATCGTCCCGACCTGGGGTTGGCTTGAGAAGGAGAGTCGAGGTGGGAATGCTGATTGGGCGTCTGAACATGTACACAAGGCTCTGCAAGACCTATTCTCAAGCAGGCGAACAAGCTCAAGCTTGACGCGAAGAAGTAGAAGCTCAGTCTATAGCTCCTAAACGGACAGACGAATCAGCTAGGGCACATGACTATCAATCCTCTCATCGAGAAGAAGAATGGGATAGACAGTGGATGGGTCTCCTTGAAATTGACTATAGAATCTTCTTAACGTACTCATCGTCGAGTAGAATCTCCGAAAACTCTATCGGTGAGGCGGTATTCGTCCAATTCTTTGCCTTACGGTGTTTTGCTTGTTCACCTATATTACACCTACTACTTCGCTGCTACCTATACTCAACCCAGTAAAGCTTCCTCAAGGCTAGAGGTAAATGTAGTCTAAATGCATGGGCTCAACCCCCAGTTACTATAGAAGATAGGTTAGTTGAAGGTAAGGCACCTTCACTTTACTTCCTCGTGTAGTAACTTTCACTTGCTTCCTCTCAAGACTCAGTCCATCGCTCTAATGCCTACTAGAAAATAGAGTGATATTTATGGCCACCATTACCATTTTGTAATATTTTTGTGATATGGATGGGTACTGTTTATGGTATTTATATCCAGAGATTTTGTGATCGCAACTAATTCCAAACTAGTACTCATAAAGCTGTGCTTTGAAGTGGCATCTGTATATTCTAGTCAATTCACTTCCAGCTATGGCAAAGGCAGTGCCATCGGGGCTTTACTTGGCATCTATTTTCCTTTTCTGGCCTCTCATTTGCTTTCATCTTCAAGTTTCTTTTCAACTCTTTTTTTTTATTTTAAATTTTCTATAATTGCAAATTCATTCATTTTAATCCATTATATACACACATATTAATTGTCCAGTTTTAATTTACATTCTTACTTTTCTATGTAGAGATATTATAATTCACTTAATGTATCCAGTATCTTCTGCATTTTGTTTTGGTCGTTTTTATATTTGATTTTTGATAGTTTATAAGTTATGCCATGTCTATTGCACTATAAAAACATGTACAGAGTTGGGAAAAAAAGAGAGCCAAATGGTGATCATCGTTTGGACCGACTTTTGAAATTAGGTGGCCAAAGTTTACATCGAGTTTCTAAAGAGTGACTCTAGTTTGGGATTTGCATTTCGGTGGCCACTGTGACATCGAATTTGGAAAGTGATTGTAGGTTAATAATTTTAAAAATATAAAACATTAAAATGTGACAATTTTTAAGTTAAAAAAGTAAATTAATAATCAAAAGGATAATTTTGTAAGATAAACATATAAGTAATTTTCGAAAGTAATAAAGTTATCGAGTTCGAGCCAAATCCAAGTTTATGGTATGGCTATATATCGAATTGGACCGTTTGAACTCGATGGCTATATATCGAATTGAACCGTTCGAACTCGACTTGATAAGTGGGTTCAAATTCGACTAGAACTCATTTTTGAGCTCCAATTCGAACAAGTTTTATCAAAGATAAACGATTTGAGTCAAACCAAAATTTTAGAATCTCGACTCATTAAGCTAGAACTTGACAACGTTTGCCCAAAATATGACTCGGGTTATTGTCCGATGAGCTTGAGTTTATTAGGCTTTATTAAAGGATCCAAGAAGAAATCTCATATTTATAAAGAAAAAGACCTCGTCCTGAAAGGGCTGAATTGAAAGGGCTGAATATCCCGTCCTGAAGCGGATTGTCCTGACTGTGATTGGGCGTGTCGGGTCTGTCACTGTCACTTAGGGCATGCCCTGAATACCATTTTTTGGGAAGACATAATTTGAAGAAACTTGTTTAAAGAACATTATCATTAATTGAAGACTCACTTGGAAGAGCCTCTCCCTCTTAGGACCCGGCGCGCATAAGAGGAATAAGTTCGAGGAATATAGTATCGAAGAACTCAAGGGTTTTGCATGGGTGATTGAAGGCCCTTACTATGTATTCTTATGGGTTATTCTCGTAGGGGAGTAATGGGTAAAATTTAGTGTGTGCTTTGGGAGCCTTGTTCCTCTATTCAATGGGTTGTCCTTATTAAAGAACTTTACTTAGAGGTAGTCCTGCACTTTGCACTTTTGAGTTTGGAATCTCTTATGATGTAGTTTGGTGGGTTCTCCTCATCACGAGATAAGGATTCGCGCTAACATTTGGAGTAAGTCATGGCTACACATACGTTATATTTTCGGGAGACAGCTGGTAGCGGGAAACCGTGAAGTCTCGCGATTATAGGTGGGCCTTGGTGACTAGGCCTCATTGTTCGGCATTCTAAAAGCAAGTTGGAATACTCTTGCAGCGTGTTCGGGCATTTTTTTACCGGGCCTCAAAATAGGAAACCTAGCCCATATAGGTAATCTGCTCTCCAAGAACTGAGGTACGTAGGCACATTGTAAGGGATTGGAAGGAGAGCTCTGGAGCAGCCACCACCAACCCAAGCAATCTCAGCCCCAATCAATCATAACCACCACACACCACCAGATTTTCCGGGGAAAAACCACCATCGTAGATCTTGATTTTGGCCATGAACCTCAAATTTTGTTAATGTCAAATTCCTCCTTTAACAATTTTTACTTTTAATTAATATTTATGTTTTTACATGGAAATTGTATTTTAATTAATAGCTTACTATTCTTTTCAAATAATATTATAGGATTTTAGTTTTTTTTATGTTTACTATATCAGTATTATAGCTACTTCTTCGAATTTCGATATAAACATTGGCCTAGACCTGGCAAAATGGGTCTTGATTCGAAGAGCCGAACTGAATCCGATTTTATATCCGAATTGAAAAATCTGATAATTATTCGAAAACCAATTTGATTCGATCCAAAAAATATCCGAACCGAAAATTTAATCGAAAATAATCCGAAATGCTAGACCCGATCCGATTATAACTCGAAATATTAGATCCGATTTAGATCCGAATTAGAAAAATTATGAATTAAGTAGTTATTATAATTATTTTAACGGGTTATTACGAATAGGCTATATGCATTCACGCACATTTCATTCAATATTTACCCATTAATTAGCAAATGCATGTTTAAAACAATTTTATGTCAAATATTTCGTAATTATATAAAGGTCTTTTTTGGGAAAAATGCATAATTTGAATTTTTAATCTAGAAATATTATATTCAATAAGGTACCTTTTAAAATCTCATAAATTAAATAATGAATGAGTAATGATCCGAAAAGATCCGAACCAATTCTGATCTGAACCAAATTTCATCCGATCTTAATCCGATTTTCATCCGATTTTGACCCTAATCAGATCCGAACCGAAACAAATTCGATCCGAAATCTATTCAAATATATCATAACCGAAAGTTGATCCGATCCGAGATTGATCCAATCCGAAACCGATTCGATTATCCGAATTGTCAGGTCTTCATTGGCCATTGATATGTGAATCTCGTACTAGAGCCACTCTTTTGGAATTGTGTATTAAACTTTGACCACCGATTTTCAAATTTCAAACTACAATCACTATTTTGAAACTCAGTGCAAATTATGGCCATCGAAATGCCTGCAACTTGTGTGCGTGAACTCTTAGCTAATATTTTGATTTTTGATCATAAAGTGGAAGTGGTCAGGAATCAATGAATGTTTGAGATGTTGCAAAGGTGCTAGAAGAGGTTTAGAGTTTGATTCTCACCTCCCCTCCCCTCCCCTCTCCTCTCCTCTCCTCCCTCTATACTTATACTTAAAATGTACATCAACTATCAAAAAGAATTCCTTAATTCTGATCGGGTAAGGCTTACCATTCTTTATGCAAAGTGCTCCATTCAACGGCTTCTTTGGGAAAAACTTCCATTACTGTCTTAAGACATACAAAAGTAGAAGTGGCACATCATGACATCAAAGAGCTCTTGCTTTAGAGGTGCTGAGGGTGTGCTTACTCGATCAAAATAATAAAGGAAGGCGGAACTGGTTCGGTTAGTTTTATAAACTTTATCAAGCATTATTGATAAAATATAATTGGAATTAAATGGTGCAAACTCTCACTTTTCAGGAGTAGAGGTAATATTTTGTAGCTTACCCTTCCCAGAGTCCCAGACCATGCTTCACTAGAATAACTGATGCAATAAATTCAGTTAGTCGTATATTTTAATACGCCTTCCACCCATTGCTGAAGAGTATTACAAATTTAGTTGAAATCGAAATCTCAGTAGGCCTTCAGAAGTAAATTAGAGCAGCACTTGAGCTCCTCACCATCCAAAGGAGTTGAGGAGATCAGTTTTTAAAACTGCACTTCAACAGCCATCTAAAAGTATTTTTGTGTCTTCCAGCATCGTCTGTCAGTTTTGTGTTGTTAGATACTGACGTGTGATTAAGTCTAAGATACTACTGTAATAGACAATTACTGATTAGTAAGTAGCTGCAGATTTAAATGAATCATTAAATACCTTACCGATCTCATGACCGACCATCATCCTAGCATTCGAATTTCATTATATTTATATAAGACCATTCTCTTTGCTGTATATATATATATATATACTATTTCACTGGCAGCCAAACAAAATTACATGTTCAAATTTATTATATGCAGGTTGTTGCATCAGTGTCAGAGCCATTGCTAAATTTGGAATCCAGTATTCTTCAGGTACTGTTTTACCCGTGTAACATACTAACTTGACATTTTCATAGAAAAATGAATGTCATATAGTAGGATTTTGTTTGTCATATGGCCAAGCAGGAATCAATAGTTGAATCAATCAACCGCAATCCAAAAGCTGGATGGAAAGCTTCCATGAATGATCGATTCTCAAACTACACTGTAAGCTTCATAGTTGCCATACTACTTTCTGTGCCTCATCAATATAGGTTGAAATGGTCCCTTCCTGTCTGTTCTACATTATTACAAGTAGATAATCTCATCCTTGTTATTTGTTACATTAAATAGGCAGTTACTCCACTTCTTTCTGCTGATCTGTTCCCCCATTTTACGGGCTGATTCCTCTAAATTTGGGAGATCACATTTTTAGCCTGTGGACCATATGAGATATGTATGACTATGATAGGATTATTGATAGAGTGTATTTTATATATACTTTATAGGATTTTGTTCCCACATTTACCGTGCTTTTGCGAATAATCGTGTGGATTTAATGAATTTTTGATGAGTTTGTTGCAGGGAATAAGCAATTGTCGAGTTGATATAAATCGAGCGTTATTCAATGATTTTATTGTATTTTTAACTCGAAGGAATGATTTTATGAAGTTGCTAGAGGAATTGTGGGATTTTGGATCGTTTCTAAGGATTTTGTATGCAAAAGAAGTGTTGGACAGATTGCACGAGGCGCAACAGCGCTCCAGAAGGCGCAACAGCGCGCGTGAACAGTAGCATCGAGGCGCAGCTGCGCTCAAACCGGCGCAGCAGCGCCCGGTCGCGGCCAGAAATTTCAGAATTGTTCCAGAAATTGTTTGGGTCATAACTTGAGTTCTAGACATCAGAATTGGGCGATCTTACAGCCCACGCGAAGACAACAAAATTATCTACAATTCAGAAGTGGTCCAATATCAGTATTCCAAAGGGATCAGCCCAGAAACAGGCCAGAAAATACAGCAGCTTCTAGAAATTCGATTTGAAGTGGGAAACTTCCATAATTCCAATCCTAATCAACATGGAAACACTAGGGGCGCTAGGAACATTCTAGAGGGCTGTGTTAAGCGTGGAAACTTGCAATTCTTACTTCTATTCAAGCTTGAAAACTTGCCATCTCATAATCCAAATTTTTTATCCCTTTTCCTACTTGTAATGTAATTCCTATTATTTCCTGTTGGGCCTTTTTAATTAAGGCAAGTACTTAGACTTGTAACACTATAAAAACTCATCTAGGGTATTATTTTAGGGATCGAAAAATTATTGTACATAACTTGTATATTCTAATATAGAGAGATTGGAGATAGCTTTTCACTTTTCTTTGGAGATTGAAGGTTTTTCTCTATTCTTTATAAGATTATGTGTTCATATTATATCTCTTGTTTTATTAGTTTAATTATGTATGAGTAGATAATTAATCTGGGATTAAGTAGAACCCTAGTTATGATTAATGTGTGATTTTCCCAATTTCCCCAATTTGATTGTTTAATTACTCTTGCTTATTGAGTTGTTTTAATTAGCAATTACAAATCAGACGTGATTATGTTTATTGTTTGAACCATTGTCTATTTATCAACGAGAGTTGGATTTAGATGGTTGTGATTTATCCAATGAGGACATGAACTTCTCCATGAAAATAGGTAGAACGGATTGTTAGGAAGTTCGGGTGCTGTGATTAATGTCTCTAAATTGCATGATACCATGAGAATAGGCTTGATTGTATTTTAGAGAAGCCATTAATACTCGAGAGAGATTATTGGTAATTTATAGGGCGCACCTTTCCTGTTGAGTATTATACGATTGATTGGGGAGGGAATTCACGATTGCATTAATTCATGCTAGTGGGGATACTTAATTCTGGAAGTTTTAGTTAATTGATTAATTGCATCAGTATAAAATTAGTTTAATAATCTTTGATAATTTATTGTGTTACTTGCTTGGCTGAATTGAATCGAGAACAACTGGTGATTGACACGTTTGTCTCTGTGGGATCGACTCTGACTTACCTTCAAATAATAATATCTAACAAATCCTTCTAACTATGTAGTAAGGTAAGTCAGAGTCGATCCCACAGAGACAAACGTGTCAATCACCAGTTGTTCTCGATTCAATTCAGCCAAGCAAGTAACACAATAAATTATCAAAGATTATTAAACTAATTTTATACTAATGCAATTAATCAATTAACTAAAACTTCCAGAATTAAGTATCCCCACTAGCATGAATTAATGCAATCGTGAATTCCCTCCCCAATCAATCGTATAATACTCAACAGGAAAGGTGCGCCCTATAAATTACCAATAATCTCTCTCGAGTATTAATGGCTTCTCTAAAATACAATCAAGCCTATTCTCATGGTATCATGCAATTTAGAGACATTAATCACAGCACCCGAACTTCCTAACAATCCGTTCTATCTATTCTCATGGAGAAGTTCATGTCCTCATTGGATAAATCACAACCATCTAAATCCAACTCTCGTTGATAAATAGACAATGGTTCAAACAATAAACATAATCACGTCTGATTTGTAATTGCTAATTAAAACAACTCAATAAGCAAGAGTAATTAAACAATCAAATTGGGGAAATTGGGAAAATCACACATTAATCATAACTAGGGTTCTACTTAATCCCAGATTAATTATCTACTCATACATAATTAAACTAATAAAACAAGAGATATAATATGAACACATAATCTTATAAAGAATAGAGAAAAACCTTCAATCTCCAAAGAAAAGTGAAAAGCTATCTCCAATCTCTCTATATTAGAATATACAAGTTATGTACAATAATTTTTCGATCCCTAAAATAATACCCTAGATGAGTTTTTATAGTGTTACAAGTCTAAGTACTTGCCTTAATTAAAAAGGCCCAACAGGAAATAATAGGAATTACATTACAAGTAGGAAAAGGGATAAAAAATTTGGATTATGAGATGGCAAGTTTTCAAGCTTGAATAGAAGTAAGAATTGCAAGTTTCCACGCTTAACACAGCCCTCTAGAATGTTCCTAGTGCCCCTAGTGTTTCCATGTTGATTAGGATTGGAATTATGGAAGTTTCCCACTTCAAATCGAATTTCTAGAAGCTGCTGTATTTTCTGGCCTGTTTCTGGGCTGATCCCTTTGGAATACTGATATTGGACCACTTCTGAATTGTAGATAATTTTGTTGTCTTCGCGTGGGCTGTAAGATCGCCCAATTCTGATGTCTAGAACTCAAGTTATGACCCAAACAATTTCTGGAACAATTCTGAAATTTCTGGCCGCGACCGGGCGCTGCTGCGCCGGTTTGAGCGCAGCTGCGCCTCGATGCTACTGTTCACGCGCGCTGTTGCGCCTTCTGGAGCGCTGTTGCGCCTCGTGCAATCTGTCCAACACTTCTTTTGCATACAAAATCCTTAGAAACGATCCAAAATCCCACAATTCCTCTAGCAACTTCATAAAATCATTCCTTCGAGTTAAAAATACAATAAAATCATTGAATAACGCTCGATTTATATCAACTCGACAATTGCTTATTCCCTGCAACAAACTCATCAAAAATTCATTAAATCCACACGATTATTCGCAAAAGCACGGTAAATGTGGGAACAAAATCCTATAAAGTATATATAAAATACACTCTATCAATTATTCTTGCTGTATGTGCTGCTTAGCTTCTACTGTACATGTTTACATTATTTTGAAACTGAATTTCCTGTATGTCCTGGAATTCAAGCATATTTAAAGATTCACTTTTCCCATTTTTGTCCATCGACTAATTCCACTTTTCTCATCTGTTTGCATTCATCTGCTTCTCCACTGTCTAGTTACTGACACAAGCGAACCCTTGTCCTAGAAAAACAATGTCATAACTAAAATGCTAAAGTCTTATGGTGACATTGACACACTAAAATTTTATGATACCTATATGTGGCAAAATCCGGTATTTTCACAAATTGTGCACTTTGTTCAAAACGGTCCATGACCCGCCCTTGTCTTTGTTCCTAAGCTCCACTGGCAATTTGCTCATAAGTTAATTAACAATTACTGTTTAATATACGCGAACTTCTATTACATCCATTAAAATTTGGTCTCAGGTCTCTCAGTTTAAGCATCTCCTTGGAGTCAAGCCAACACCACCTGGTGATCTACAAAGCATTCCTGTTAGGATTACCGTGATTATAGGATATATAATTGATATTGTCTGTATTTCCTTAATTCCAGGAGTATTTCTAGGAGTGTTGCTTTGACTGTATTACCGTAATTCTAGGAGTCTTTCTAGTAGTGTTTGTGTGATTGATTGACTTTGTCGGATATGTTGTATATCTATTTATACACCACAGAATAGCAATACAAGCAAGGCTTTTATCTGAAACCTTTCATGGTATCAGAGCCTCATACACAGTTACACACCATATGTTTCTGCCTCAAACACTGAAGCTACGCCCTCCACACAGATCGTACGACCACTAATAAAACTACCATTATCGTCTCTGCAAACCCATAATTATGGCTGGTGACCAACCATCTGGTGACCAACAATTACCACCATCCTCTAAAATCGACACAACCTCACCTTTCTACCTTGGGACTCAAGATCGTCCAGGGGATTTTATTACTCCAACACGTCTTAAGGGAGAAAACTATGATGAATGGGCCAATGATATACAGCTAGCATTAGAGGCTCGCCGGAAATTCGGATTTCTTGATGGATCTATTAAAGCTCCTGTTGCTCCTTTTACTCAATCGGATTGGAATACAATCCAGGCTATGCTCATATCATGGCTTGTAAATACAATTGATCCTGAAATTAAGTGCACCTTGTCCAAATACAGAGATGTGAAGCGGCTTTGGGACACTCTTAAGACTCGGTTTTCGTTGGTTAATGGTCCTCGCATTCAACAAATAAAATCTTCAATTGCCAAGTGTGAGCAAACGAAGACCATGTCAGTGGCAACCTACTTTGGGAAACTGTCCACTCTGTGGGAGGAACTCAATCATCATGAACCTTTGATTACTTGTGCTTGTTGCTCGGATTGTACAGCGGGTCAGCAACATGAAAAACGCAGGGAGGCTTCTCGACTCCATCAGTTTTTGATGGGTCTATATTCAGAATATTATGCTGCGCTTCGTACAAATATTTTGTCTCAAGATCCTTTGCCAACTCTTGATCGTGCATTTCAATTGGTTGTGCAAGAGGAGCGTGTTAGTCACACTAAGTCAGACTCAGAAGTGAAGCCACCGGATGTGGTGGGTTTTGCGCTCCGCACGAATGCAGCGAGGGGCAAGGCAACTTATTCAGATGAAAGACATGTGAAGGAGGATAAATCTCATTTGCATTGCACGCACTGTAAGAAAACTGGCCACCTTGAAAAATCATGCTTCGAGCTAATTGGTTACCCAGAGTGGTGGCTGAATAAATCAAAAGCAAACACAGGAGGTGCAGGCAAGTCACCTCAAACAGGTGGCCGTGGACGAGGATCTGCACGAGCCAATGCCACTGTGGCCAGTGCGGGGCGTGGGGCAAGCTCTACTGAAGGTTCCTCTCAAGCATTCTCGGCTGATCAATGGAAAGCTCTTGCGGGATTCATTGGTAACACTAAAACTGATGACCGTTTGAATGGTGAGTTTGATAACAAATTGTGGATTGTTGACACCGGGGCATCTAGACATGTAACTTGTCATGCTTCATGGCTATTTCATCCTCATGACATACATCACTGTCCCGTTGGTCTTCCAAACGGAAAATCGGTGATGGCAACAAAGGAGGGCTCGGTCCGATTGTCATCAAAAATAACTCTAAAAAATGTTCTCTTAGTTCCCGAATTAAGTTGTAATTTAATTTCGGTAACTCAATTAATTGATGATTTGCAATGTACTGTCCAATTTAATAAATATATGTGTGCTATACAGGACCATTCGAGGATGCTGATTGGAACGAGTATTAGGCGAGATGGACTATACTACTTTGATGGAAAGGCTTCGGTACAACATGTTACAACTCATGAGTCTTCTTCAATTTTGGAGTTATGGCACAAACGAATGGGTCATCCGTCAGAAAAGGTTGTCAAGCTTCTTCCTCCTGTTAATGATCCTAAGGGTAGTTTAAACAAAGCTTGTGAGGTTTGTTTTCGTGCAAAACACCCTAGAGACAAATTTTCTTTAAGTGAGACTAACGCATTGCGAATTTTTGAGAAAGTACATTGTGATTTGTGGGGACCGTATCGTCATCTATCTTCTTGTGGTGCTAGATATTTTTTAACTATCGTGGATGATTTTTCTCGTGCCGTGTGGATTTATTTGCTTATTGATAAAACTGAGGTGTTTCGTATGTTTATGTCATTTGTTTCAATGGTTGATAGACAATTCTCACAAACAATTAAAGTTGTTCAGAGTGATAATGGAACTGAGTTTAATTGTTTGAAAGATTTTTTTAACGCGTCTGGAATTTTATTTCAAACTTCTTGTGTGGGAACTCCACAACAAAATGGGAGAGTAGAACGAAAACATAAACATCTTTTGAATGTGGGGAGAGCGTTGCTATTTCAAGCTAATTTACCAATTTATTTTTGGGGGGAGAGTGTACTTGTGGCTGCTCATTTAATCAATCGTACTCCCTCTCCCTTGTTGCAGAATAAAACTCCGTATGAATTTCTGTTTGGTAATTCTCCCACATATAACACCATACGCACATTCGGTTGTCTTTGCTTTGCTCATAACCAAAAGGCAAAGGGGGATAAGTTTGATAGTAGAAGTAGAAAATGTATCTTTGTTGGTTATCCTTATAACAAAAAGGGGTGGAAGCTATTTGATCTGGATACAAAAGAATTCTTTGTATCTCGTGATGTTAAGTTCTTTGAGGATCTGTTTCCTTTTGATGACCCGGATCCTCCGAACTTTGTCCCTGCTAGCATTGTTCCTATGAATGCTGTTGTAGACGCCGATTTTGAGGAGTATGTTGCTGAAAATAATGTTCCACAGCAAGCTATTGATGTTGAGGTGCATGAAGATATGGGTGCGGAGGCGGGCTTGGGAGTTGATGATTTCCAGCCTACTACACCTATGTGTCAGTATCCCACACAACAGCAGCACGATGCTGGCACTCACGAACAAGCTGTTGAGCCTGCTAGCAACCCACAACAAGTAAGTACTGATAGCAGGGGGGGGGCGTGGAGTCTATTGTGACACAGCAGATCAACGAACAACAATCTCAAGAACAGTTAGGCCGGGGTATGAGACAGAAAATTCCTTCAGTCAAATTAAGAGATTATGTTACGCATACAATTTTCACAAATAGTCCATCTCCAGCACCTAATTCTTCGTCTCCACGGCATTCATCTGGTACTCCTTATCCTATAGCACATTATATTAATTGTGACACTTTTTCTGCAAATTACCGAAAATTTCTTGCAGCTATTATTTCTGGACAGGAACCAAGGTCCTTTAAGGAGGCCATGAAACATAAAGGATGGAGGGAGTCAATGAAAAATGAAATACAGGCCCTCGAGAAGAATGGTACTTGGACCATGGAAAAACTCCCTCCCGGGAAACGTGCTCTTGGCACTCAATGGGTGTATCGGATTAAATATAATTCGGATGGCAGTGTTGAGAGACTTAAATCCAGGTTGGTTGTTCTTGGTAATCATCAAAGAGAGGGTATTGATTATACCGAAACCTTTGCTCCCGTAGCCAAGATGGTCACAGTTCGAGCATTTCTTGCTGTAGCAGCTTCAAAAAATTGGGAACTCCATCAAATGGACGTCCACAATGCTTTCTTACACGGTGATCTTGACGAGGAAGTATACATCAAACTCCCTCCAGGTTTTGAATCCTCTAGTTCTAACAAGGTATGTCGCCTCCTCAAGTCTCTCTATGGTCTGAAACAAGCACCACGGTGTTGGTTTGCTAAACTTGTGTCTGCCTTGAAAAAGTACGGATTTTTACAATCCTATTCAGACTATTCTCTGTTTACTTGTACCAAAGGAGAAATTCAAATTAATGTCCTTGTGTATGTTGACGATCTAATTATCTCTGGGAATGATTCCGCTGCTTTAAGGGCTTTCAAATCTTATCTCAGTGATTGTTTTCACATGAAGGATCTAGGTCCCCTAAAATATTTTTTTGGGGATTGAGGTAGCTCGAAGTTCATCTGGCTTGTTTCTCTGCCAACGAAAATATACACTAGACATTATTTCTGAGGTAGGATTGTTGGGAGCTAAACCAGCAGACTTTCCTATTGAGCAGAATCACAAGCTTGGCTTGGCAAAAGGAAAGCACCTTTCTGATCCTTCATCTTATAGGCGACTAGTGGGCAGACTAATTTATTTGGCTGTTACACGTCCAGATCTTGCTTATTCGGTTCATATTATATCACAATTCATGCAGGAGCCGAGAACTGAGCATTGGGAGGCAGCCTTACGGGTAGTGCGCTATTTGAAAGGCACACCTAGTCAAGGCATTTTATTACGAGCAGACAAGGATTTAACGTTGCAAGGTTGGTGTGACTCCGATTGGGCCGTGTGTCCTATTACACGGCGATCTTTGACTGGATGGCTGGTATTTCTAGGTAATTCCCCTATATCTTGGAAGACTAAGAAACAAAATACTGTTTCCCGCTCTTCAGCAGAGGCAGAGTACCGTTCGATGGCGGCAATCACATGTGAACTAAAATGGCTGAAGGGTCTTTTATTGAGTTTGGGTGTTCATCATTCAAAGGCAATTAAACTCTTTTGTGACAGTCAATCGGCACTTCATATTGCTAAAAATCCCATTTTTCATGAACGTACAAAGCATATCGAAGTTGACTGTCATTTTGTCCGTGATGCGATCTCAGATGGCTTAATTGATCCCTCATATGTTCATACCACTACACAGCTGGCGGACGTTTTTACCAAAGCTCTTGGCAGATCTCAATTTAATTTCTTGATACGCAAGCTGGGTGTCTTCACTCCGACCACTCCCGCTTGAGGGGGGGTGTTAGGATTACCGTGATTATAGGATATATAATTGATATTGTCTGTATTTCCTTAATTCCAGGAGTATTTCTAGGAGTGTTGCTTTGACTGTATTACCGTAATTCTAGGAGTCTTTCTAGTAGTGTTTGTGTGATTGATTGACTTTGTCGGATATGTTGTATATCTATTTATACACCACAGAATAGCAATACAAGCAAGGCTTTTATCTGAAACCTTTCAATTCCTGTTAAGATCCATTCAGTAAGACTGAAGTTACCTAGTCAATTTGATGCAAGGACTGCTTGGCCTAAATGTAGCACCATTGGAAATATACTTGGTTAGTCACAATTTAAATACATTATTGATATTTAAATATGTTTCTAATTTTTTCCAACAGGAGCTAATGCATTTTGTTCCTCCTTTTAATGGCTGGAATCTTGTATACCAAAAGATCAGGTAACACAACTCATCTAATTCTTTTAAATTTATACTTCATATTATTATCAGTTACTTTATCTCATGGTATATTAAGTTAATAGTATATTATTAATCAGGGACACTGTGGCTCTTGTTGGGCTTTTGCTGCTGTGGAATCATTATCTGACCGATTTTGCATCCAATTTGAGATGGTGACTTGACACTTCATAAGGGTATATGTGTTATCTTTTCAAGTATACCAATATACCCTCATAACATGCATATTATTTGTTTCAGAATATCTCTCTATCTGTTAATGACCTATTATCATGTTGTGGCATCTTGTGTGGGTTTGGGTGTAATGGCGGGTATCCTATCGCTGCATGGAGGTACTTTAAGCGCTCTGGGGTTGTCACTGAAGAGGTAATTAAATTACTTAATAATATTTAATTGCACAGTTGTATTACTGTTTTCGCTGTTGTAGCTTTCAAATGTATAGTTAGTGGCGGATATTGTATACCCCTGAAGACTTAATGATTTTTCCACTTGCAGTGTGACCCCTACTTTGATCAAAATGGCTGCTCACACCCTGGTTGTGAGCCTGGATATCCCACGCCAAAGTGTCAGAGACGATGTGTAGGTGGGAACGTGCTCTGGAAGACACTACAAGAATAATTGAATCAGACAAGGCTTTTTGCCCGTTGTCTGATGCCCTAGAAAACCGTTGTCTATTGAGATGCGGTCTGTTACGCAGCTCAGACAACGGACGCGTCCGTTGTCTTATTCCCTACAGACAACGGTTTTCGTCTTAGAAAACGTTGTCTGAAACGCGTGAACAACAACGGTTGTTGTAGAAACCATTGTCTGACAAATAAATCAACAATTGTTTATTAACTAGAAAATGTTGTTATTTTAATTTTCAGACAAGGCTTTATTTTCCAAAAGAGTGTTGTGTGATCTAAATATTTACGACGCTTTTAGTAGAACAACTCCATTGTCTTAATAGTTTAACACAATGGTTTCCTTTCTAAAAACTGTTGTCTATTCTTGACTTGCACAATTGTTTTCTTTTAATACCTGTTGTCTGAAAGCTGTTAGGCAATGGTTTAAAAAGATAAACATGTTTGAACATTAACAGAACCACAACAGTTTTTGTTTCTAAAACACTTGTTTCTGATTTTGATAGACAACCGTATTGGACAAAAAACTGTTGTCTGAAGTGTAAAGCCTCTGCTTTACTCTTTCTAATAGACAATGGTTTTAGAAACCGTTGTGGAAGTTCTTTCAGACAACAGACAGATTTTGCAAAAAAAAAAACCGTTGTGTGAAAATTTCAAACAATGCTTTTACTGCCGACCGTTGTCTGATAAGTGTTGTCTGTTTCAGTTTTTCTTGTAGTGAGAAATCAAAACACTTCAGTGTTAGTGCCTATAAAGTCCATCATGATCCCAGCAATATCATGACAGAAGTTTATACGAATGGACCTGTTGAGGTCTCTTTTACTGTGTACGAGGTAAATTTAACAGCGAGTACTCTTCATTCCATTCTCTAGATGGAAATTTAAAAACTCCTACATTAAAGAACAAAAGCACCAAAAAAAATTAAGAAACGGATAAATCAACACCTGACGCATCATAGATTAACCTACTGTATCCTAAGAACTTGCACAGTAATCAGTATGATGTATTAAAAACAAAAAGAAGGAAATATCTAGTTTTCCATGGATAAATAATTTTAGCAGGTTTGTAGGAATTAAGTTTCAATCTACAATTTAGTTGGTATGGATCATCTATATTTGTAATGATCATTCCATTTTAATTTTTGATGGGTAGCTCGTTGCACTTGACATAACTTAAGTTGTTATGAAATTCTTTTTTTCGACTTGGAATACATTCCAGTTTGCATGCCTCTACATTAACCAAAAATTACTTAAGTAACTGTACGTTAAGACTCAGCGGTATGCATACCTAGACTTTTATTACGTTCTATATTGCTTTTTTTTTTTTTTTGGTCCAAATTATTGCCATCCATCCACTTTCTTTATTACACTGATTCCAGTTTTTTTTTTCCGTCCAAATTGTTGCCATCCATCTACTTTCTTCTTTACACTGATTCCAGTCCAAGAAGCCTAAGGAGATTCAAGTCAGTTACTAATAGAACAACTAAAAAATTAAAAAGTGTAAAGAAAGTTTACTACGTCCTTGGCCCCTTTCTATTTTCTTCTGATCTGCCCTACTGTATGATTGGGAAATTTTAGGAATCAGTGGCAATTGGCTTGATGACCAGTGATAACTTAAGTAAAAAATAATAAATATCGAATCCCCAGAGTGCTTTGCAGGAAATGTTTCCATTTTGCAGTAGGTAGTAGTGTCTCTCAAATTTATTGGACCAACAGTAAAACAACATAAATTTTTATCACATGTAAAAATTTTGAACAATCTAAAATTATTACGTGATAATTAGGCTATATAAATTGAACTCCAAAAACATCTATTGAGCAAAGTAACCGATGAAAACAATACGAACACAAATAAGTAACTACCAGTACAGGGAGTGCCCGTTGGCCGAGTCCAGGGACGGAGCTAGGAATATTAACTTGCAGGGGCGAGGCTGTAAAAAAATTTACAATCATAAAATTTCATTGAAATATTAACAAAAGTATTATAGGAGAACATTAATTATATAGGCAACAGTAGGTACTTTATTTCTATGTTACTCGGACTCGGCTATAAGTGTCCGACATGGGTACGTATCAAAATCCTGTAAAATCCATCTATATTTTGTGTCTATCTATGTGACATTTCACTTCTATTTATAACATACCCAATTTTGTATTAGAAAAATGAAGGGGCAAAGTTAAAAAATGCAACTCAGTTATACATGAAATCATCAAAATCTATTGGTTTTGGGGGGACAATCGCCCCTGCCCGCCCCCTTTCCCTCCGTCCCTGGGGCAGACAGTAGTGTACATTACCCTGAAGACAATGATTCTCAGGAAACCTTGAAATCTCGACTCTTGTTGTTTTCAAATAACAACCAGATCCAAAATCATATCCATACCTAAATAACAGGGGGTGCATTCTATGAGATTGGATCTTTAAATTACCATCTTTATGCACCATACATACCTTTTGTATGGTTCGTAATTATTTATTTTGGTAATTAAGTTGATAGCATAAACAACCTTCGATAGTTAACATAGCTAACAATGGTTGACATAAAGGATGCAGTGCGGAATGGAATGAAGCTAAAGATTAAAGAATGTGGTTTGATGCAACTTGCAATATACTTTTGGCTTAACTAAGTAGTAGTTTCAAATAATATATATGATGTGGGTATACACACTTCCTGTGTAGTTAGCATCCATAATAGAAATAGATTCTTAATTTAACTTATAGAGTAGAACATGAGAAAAAAGAAATTGCAAGGTCTTAATTATACAAAACAAGTTATGCTGGAGTCTTAATATTTTACAGTTTTATAGATTTAGTAAATAATCTTTTATTATTAACGGTGAGAAGCACAGGGCTACTTTAATTAATCTGTTAAAAAATAACTATGATTTTTTTTAGGTCCTCCCTTTGCATGCTACTCCCTCCGTCCCATTTTATGTGAACCTCTTTCCTTTTTGGTACGTCCCAAAAAGAATGAACATAACATACTTACTATTTTTGAACACTACTTTTCACTATTACACCCACTACTTCTCCACTTTTTTATTAAATAAATACTATTACACCCACTACTTTTCTTTACTATCTCAAATCTATTATTAAATATTGATAGGTCTCACCACTTTACCCCACTTTTCAACTAACTTTACTCTATTTCTACTACTTTTTCTTAATCTCCGTAAAAGTCAAACTAGTTCATATAAATCGGGACGGAGGGAGTAGTTTAGTGTACTGTTTTGGCCTTCATGTTTTATTAGCCAGTAAGTGTGCGAGTTTGTAATATGGAAACAGAACCATAAACTCGTTATGCGCTTGAGTGTCAGATTATTCCTCTCAAATGGTTTCTAGAGAAAAGGGAAAGCAGAACAAAATAATAATAAAGAACAAAGACTCTTGTCACTGTGTAATCTGGTTTGCAATCTTATCATATCATTAATTTGTTTGACACAGGATTTTGCTTACTACAAGTCTGGAGTTTACAAGCACATCACAGGTGGTGAAATGGGTGGCCATGCTGTCAAACTAATTGGATGGGGGAACCACCAATGAGGGAGAAGACTATTGGGTATGTAGATATGTTTTTAAACAAACATTCCATTATCTGAATTTGAGAGCCATTATTAATATGGTTACACCATTTGCTTGTCCTCTATGCAGCTTCTTGCAAATCAATGGAATAGAAGCTGGGGTGATGTAAGTCTCTCTGTTAATTAGACTGAATAAAAATATTGCAAATCAATGGAATACAATTATTTATATTGAATTCCAAAAATGTTTTAAATAACAGGATGGATACTTCAAAATCAGAAGAGGAACCAACGAATGTGGCATAGAAAAGAGCGTAGTTGCAGGATTACCTTCATCGAAAAACATAATGCAAGATATAACCAACGTTAATGATGCTTTTCTTGATGCCTCAGCATGAAATCAATTCTGGGTACATAGAAGACGCTCTCCTAAGTAAAACATCTCAACTCCTCAGCTTATAAGTTTGAACACATGAACATCTTGTGTAAATGTGTTTTGTTAATGACAGAGTTATAATGTTCAGTATCTTGTAACTTGTAGGTATGAATTAATCTCAACAATCTTGTACAAACCAATTATAGGATAACAACTATAGGATAACAACAAATCGGTTCATCAAAGAAGATTATGTAACTATTAAAATTTAATATTGAAAATATAATATAACGTAAATATGTGTGTCGAAAGTCTTCTTGGTGGTGTTTAAGCGGCGGGTTCTGCAAGATAAATCGTAATGGTACATGATGTAGGTAGATTTATCGTTGATGGACAATAAAACCGTAGCCATGTTCTACGGAATAGCCGTAGGGGTCTACGGCTACGGCAGGAGGTCGGCTAAACGGGCATCAGTCCCTAGGAGAGACCCTGCGACAGGTGTCGTGTTCCTTCCAAAAAGCATAGACACCTGGCTCTAGGACACCACTTCATCATTGAGTTGGCCTTCGGGGGAACAGGGGCCCTGAGGAAAATGATGGAACAATCCACCTAGCCTCAAGATAAGCGAACGAGGTGGAAGAAGGAAAGGATGGATGAAGAGCCACGTGCTCAGGAACCCTCGCTATTTAAAGGAATGAAGGAAGAACGTGCAGGGGGTTGAAAAAAAAGATCAGAGACCATACAACACAAAAAACACCTTCTGATGATCGCTACGGATTCTACTTAAAAATCCACCGGCCATCATTTGGCGCCGTTGCCGGGGACGAGAATACTTACCCAACTGACGATCTAGGATTAAGTGAGTAACACCACGCCTGAAAAGCATAATTGCCTTAACAGCCAAAAGATGAGCTACGAGTCGAGTACCCGTGAAAGTTCCCATCGTTCGCCTTCAAACACGCCGCCGCATTCTCCTGTCCACAGTCAGTTCTCGCATCTCCGAGCACAACAGAGGTTCATGCAAAGACAGATGGATCATCTAACGGCTCAGATGGCCGGGAACTATTACGAACCTCGCCCACGACCCGACCGTATGGGCGAGAGACAGGATTCTCTTGCCACCCGATTCCCTGAGAACGGTTGGTCAGATCGTTCTTTTTCTTCCTCTCACGAAGAAGGACGCAACCAAAGTTCCAGTTCTAGCCGCTCCCGCGGACCTCGCCAAGTACAATCTTCCTCAGGATCTCGAGCATCTGTTTTTTCCCGATTATCCGGTAGTAGAGATTCTTTCGAAAGAAAACCATACCGGGAGAGAGGAATTCCAAGTGAGAGGAGGAGGTCCAGGTCGCCGGAACACAGAAGAAGAATACCCCTCGTCATAAATCGACAGAATGTGTTGGACCGACGACCGGAAAGACAAGAAGGACTGATGGCTAGACTGGCCAGGCTGGAGGAAATGGCCACTGTCCCCCTCCTAAGCATGCCGGGAAGCAAGTCTCCATTTTCTGAAACGCTGGAATTATCACAAGTTGATTTGGGAGTCAAAATAACAGGGCTGGAATCTTTCGATGGTACCACAGATCCCAATGATCACCTTAGCTACTACGAGAATTTGATGATTTGTCACAGATATAATGATATAACAAAGTGTCGTTTATTCATCTCCACCCTCAAAGCTCATGCCCGAACGTGGTTCTCCGGGTTACCTCCCCGAAGCATCGGTTCTTGGGAAGAGTTTAAAGCCACTTTCTTGGGCAAATTCCGTGTCAATATACCCCATGCGGTACATACGATATCATTGGAAAATGTGAAACAGAACCCAGGAGAATCCCTGCGAGAATACATCCAGAAATTCAAGACGGCTGCGTCGAAAGTCAGGGAGCTACGACCAGCCAATGCTGTTGATTCCTTTATCCGAAACATGAATTACAAAGAGTGTAAAGACTGTTGCAAAGAACTCTGCAATAAAGAGCCCGAAGATCTCTATGAAGCCTATAGCATTGCTACGGCTTATATAGCAACCGACGAAAGACTTCGAGCCTACTATCCCAGTTCGAAGGGCGAAACATCGAATTCAGAAATTAGAAATTTGCAAGTAGATGGAATGGATGATTTTCGAGGGGCAGGGCGTAAGAATTTCCCTGCGGACCAAAGGATTCCTCGCCAGAATAGAGAAGAGCCAAACTTCACGCTCCTCAACAGGACACCTTCAACGATCCTGGACGAAATTAGGAACAAAGACTTCTACCAGGCGCCCCCACCAATGAGGACTCCTACGGAAAAGAGAGATAAGACACGATTTTGTGCTCATCATGCGAGTATCGGTCACAACACAGACGAATGCCTATCTTTGAAGTATTTTTTGGAAAAGCTGGTCAAAAGAGACCTACTGAACGGATACGTACTACCACGCCGACAGAGTGCAAACCCCCGACAGCCTCCTGCACAAACGCAGCCACCGCGACATGTAGTAGACATGATAATCGGAGGAGATAATCCCAACCCAGACCGAAAGGAGGTGTTGCATTTGGAAACTCAAAGGGCGTTCCGATGGTCCGAGTCGATCATCACATTCACTGATGAAGACTACCCGAGGGGGGAAATGTGCCGAAGTGGGCCTCTGACAGTCCAACTAGATATCGCTGAGCAAGATGTGAAGAAGGTATTGATAGACAATGGCTCTTCTGTGGATATCATTTTCCGACACACTCTACGAAGAATGAAGTTAGATGGGCAGGCAGAAAATCATAGTGCCGAAGACATCAGGGGACCTCTCTACGGCTTCGGGAATAACGCGGTCCCAATACAAGGAACTATAGACTTGCCAACCACCTTTGGCACATCTCCTCGAGAAGTGACGGCTCTGGTCAAGTATTACATCATCGATATCGCCTCCTCATACAATGTCATAATAGGGAGACCGACCTTATTTTTCCTAGGAGCGATCATTTCCATTCCGCACATGAAAGTGAAGTTCCCTACCCCCGTAGGGACGGGTTCGTTGAAGTCTGATAATGAAGCATCTATGACATGTTACTCTGCGTCTCTTAGTTTAGCTCAAACCAACCCTCGAAAAAGGAAATTGTTTGGAGAATCTAAGGGCAAAATCACTTCGGGAAGTGCTTCCAAAGCTTCTAGGTCCCTTGAGAATCAAGTCTTAATCGTCGAGAATTCTTACCAACCTCTCTCTGGAGAAAAGAAGGATGTTGAAACTCCCCCTTTTCCGAAAGCCGAGCCAGGCGGGCCGACGGAGCAAATAGAATTGAAGGTGGGAGATCCCTCGAAGCTGATATCCATCGGGCAAGGGTTAACAGGATTGTTGCAAGAGGATATTGTAAAGTTGCTCCGTGAGTATGCTGACATATTTGCATGGGGGCCAGAAGACATGCCTGGAGTGGATGAGTCTATATCTGTTCACCGACTACATCTAGATCCAGAGAAAAAACCTGTGAAACAAAAAAGACGAAACTTCACTCCAGAAAGACAACAGGCCGTAGACGAAGAAATCAGCAAATTGTTAAAGGCGGATTTCATTTATGAGATCCAATTTCCGGAGTGGATAGCCAACGTGGTTCTGGTAAAAAAATCTAATGGGAAATGGAGAGTATGCATTGATTATACGGATCTCAACCGAGCCACCCCAAAAGACTATTACCCTTTGCCAGCTATTGATCATCTAGTTGACGCTACGGCAGGACATGTCCTATTTAGTTTTTTGGATGCTTTTTCAGGATACAATCAGATCAGCTTGGCACCTGAAGATAGGCCAAAAACTTCTTTCATCACTCACCGGGCCGTATATGCTTATCGAGTTTTGCCAATGGGATTGATGAACGCGGGAGCCACGTACCAAAAGGCAATGAACGAAATCTTCTCGGCGCAGATTGGGAGGAATGTGGAAGTGTATGTAGACGATGTGGTGGTCAAGTCCGAAAGGGAGCAGAATCATGTGACAGATCTAAAGGAAACTTTTGATAACTTGAGGAGATCCCATCTTAAACTCAACCCCACTAAGTGTACTTTTGGAGTGGCTAGCGGCAAGTTTCTCGGTCATATGATAAGCGCCGAAGGAATAGCAGCGAATCCTGATAAAACGAAGGCTATTTTGGATATGCTTCCTCCAACCACTCCCAAACACGTACAATCGCTAAACGGGTGTTTAACCTCTCTTCGGCGATTCATATCAAAACTCTCCGAGAAAAGTCTACCTTTTTTCCAAATCTTGAAGGGGCTAAACAAGAATCAACAGATAGAATGGACCACGTCGTGCCAGGAAGCTTTTGATTCTTTGAAAAAATACCTCACCTCCCATCCTGTGTTGTCTCGTCCGAAGACCGGTGAGCCCTTATACTTGTACCTCGCGGTTGCAAACGAGGCAGTAAGCTCTTGCCTCATTCGTGAAGAGGATGGAAGATAGATGCCCATTTATTATGTCAGTCATGTGCTCCGAAATGCAGAAACTAGGTATCCTACCATCGAAAAAATGGTATATTGCCTCTTATTAGCCAGCAGAAAGTTACGACCTTATTTCCAAGGTCATGACATCAACGTTTACACTAACTACCCCCTACGGAGGATATTACACAAGCCAGATCTATCTGGTAGATTAGTCAACTGGGCAGTTGAACTTAGCCAGTTCAATGTCAATTATTTGCCAAGAACCTCAATAAAAGGCCAAGCTCTTGCAGATTTCTTAGTTGAATGTTCAATCCAACCAAAAGGGGAGGCAGATGGAGAGATGGAGAGAAGTCTTTTGGGAAACCAGCCCCAACCGTGGAAACTATTTGTTGATGGGTCTACGACAGACGACAATAGTGGCGCTGGAGTGCTACTGATCAGTCCGGAAAAGTTTGAGATCCAACAATCCATCAAATTTGCTTTCCCAGCGACCAATAACTGCTCCGAGTACGAGGCCCTCCTGGCAGGCCTTCGACTCTCTAAAGCTTTGCAAGTCCAATGCCTTCAAATCTATAGCGACTCTCAATTGGTGGTCAATCAAATCTCAGGGGAGTTCATGACCAAGTCACCATTGTTAATACAGTACTTGGCAGAAACAAAAGGACTATTGCTTCAATTTAAGGAAGTTACTCTTTCAGGGATAATGCGAGGGGAAAACCAAAGGGCTGATGCGTTAGCAAGACTGGCCACCGCTGAAGGCGCGGAGACGTCCCCGGGCATTCATCATTCAGTTTTGTTTGCACCTTCGGTCAAGTTGTCTACGGATGGGGACTTAGAGGTTTTGTCAGCAACCTTAGGCCCAAATTGGATGACTCCCCTCTTGCTTTACATAAAAGAGGGGATCCTCCCGGAAGATACGACAGCCGCCCGAAAACTGAGAGCCAAGGCAGCTCAATATTCTGTCATAGATGAGTCCTTATACCGAAGGTCTCTCTTAGCCCCTTTACTCAAATGCGTGGACCGCCCTGAGTCAGACTATTGCATGCTAGAAGTTCACGAGGGTATCTGTGGGAGTCATTCTTCTGGCGAGGCCTTGACTCACAAAGTCCTTCGACAAGGATACTACTGGCCAACTTTAAGGCAAGTCTGTATAAACTATGTTAAAAATTGTGCGAAATGCCAATTGTTTGCCTCAATTCCCAGACAACCACCTGTTTTGCCGTCCTCTATATTATCACCGGTGCCCTTCGATGTGTGGGGAATGGACATTGTCGGCCCTTTTCCTCCAGCTAAGGGAGGTCTTAAGTTTCTTATAGTAGCGGTGGATTACATGACCAAATGGGTAGAGGCCAAAGCCGTAGCACATATCACGGCACAGGTTTGTAGAAGGTTCTTTCATGAATCCATAGTCACACGTTTCGGCATTCCGAGGGTCTTAGTAACAGATAATGGACGGCAGTTCATTGATACCGAGTTCGAAGAGTATCTCTCCGCCTATCTTATCCAACATCGTAGGTC
This sequence comes from Saposhnikovia divaricata, assembly GCA_036435485.1. Taxonomy (NCBI): domain Eukaryota; kingdom Viridiplantae; phylum Streptophyta; class Magnoliopsida; order Apiales; family Apiaceae; genus Saposhnikovia; species Saposhnikovia divaricata. Next base: position 25,233,769 of record JAZHRN010000131.1, read on the forward strand.
TTCAGTTGCCTACCCTCAGTCCAATGGGCAGGTCGAAGTAACGAACCGGAGTCAGTTGAAAAGCCTCCAAAAGAATCTAGAAGACCATAAATCTTTATGGGCCGAAGAATTGCCTAATATCCTGTGGGCTTATAGGACAGATACTCGAAAACCCACAGGAGAAAACCCGTTCCGACTTGCTTATGGAACCGAGGCTTTGATCCCCGTAGAAATTGGAGAGCCCTCTCTCCGAGTTGCGGAATATGACCAGAGCTGTAACGAGACAGGTCTTCGTACCAATCTGGATTTACTGGAGGAAAGGAGAGAAAATGCTGTCATTCGAATGGCCAACTATAAGCAGGCAACGGCTAAATACTTCGGAAAAATCCGTCCGTGAAAGTTTCATGAAGGAGATAAAGTGCTGAGATCCACGGCAGTTTCTGACCCATCCCACTCTAAGAAGTTGGATCCCATCTGGGAAGGACCTTATGTGATTCAACAAGTGCTCCGGCCGGGCACCTATGTTCTCGCAAGGTTGAACGGCGAGAGAATCCCGAACACGTGGCACGCCATTCACCTCAAAAGGTTTTATCCCTAGGTAAGTGCCACTTTCTCACTAAAGGGTCTTTTATTATGCTTTGGGTAACTTAAAAGTAACCGAATAAATTTCGTGGGGGATACACCATCAACCCGTCATGCTGATGTTTGTTTATGTTTCGTCGTGTGATACACCATCAACCCGTCATGCTGATGTTTGTTTATGTTTCGTCGTGTGTGTTTATGTTTGCATATAAGTTTCGCTTTGTAAATAAATAAACTAGATGCGATTTTATTGCAAGAGTCACCATTATGTAAATCCAAGTTATTTTAAGGGGTCATGCCTTGTATTTAAGGATATCGAAAGCCCTCTACTAAAAAACCAGCATATGTAGTCCACTCACAACTACGGCAACCGTCCTTCATATGCGACCCCTGCGGTCGCTTCGGCATAAACATCGAAATTCATCAAACCCGTTCGTTCAAAAGCCACCAACATATGTAGTCCTCTTACAACTACGGCACGAACAGGTTCATGAACATCGAAATTCATCAAACCCGTTCGTTCAAAAGCCACCAACATATGTAGTCCTCTTACAGCTACGGCACGAACGTGTTAACTCAATGGGTCCATTCAAAAAACCAACATATGTAGTTCTCTTGATGCTACGGCATGAATGGATCACTCGATTGGTTCATTCAACAGCCAATACATGTAGCCCCACTACAGCTACGGCATTGAATGAGTCACTCAATATATACGGACTGAGAAAAATTTGCGCGACCTCACATTGTATATAGTTTAAACGAAATGGTGTACACTTGCTCACCCATCAAAATTGTTCAAACGCAACAAGAACAAACAATATATATGAGAAAAATTAAATAATAAATTGCAACATCGATACAACCAAGAAAGAGACAGATTTTTTTTATTAAAGCTTAATAAACGATTACATCCTGATGAAAAACAGAAATACATCAACTAATATTTAAGCTTTTTTAGCCACTGAGGTGGAAGAAGAACCGCCGGAGCCATCATCATCAGCACCGCCCTTTTTCTTGGTCTTTGGTTTCTGGTCATTCCGACGCTTAGCCAAAGCTTCCTCGATCTTCCTGAGGACTTCAGGAAGATCAGCCTCTGTTTCCGGGCCGTCGAAGACGACCCCGTCGATAATAACCTTATTGTTATCATAATCGTATGTTACGCCAGGTCCCATAGCTAGCTAATATAAGAAGAAGATGGAAAGGAAATGATACTTGTGGGAAATGAATAAATCATATGATACTTCACATGAGTATTTATAGGCGGTGTGTGAAGATCGGGTAGTCCAACAGTCGGACCGTTGCACCCCCTCCATGACTTTTTAAAACTCACAAAGAAGCTAGGAGGTCAGTCAAAGCACGGAAATTCACACCTTGACCCAAGACTCACAAACTGACCACCCAAACTCCAACTTTCTGAATAAATATGTGTCTTTTCCCATTACGGACAACTCCCTACAAAACGAACGCCAATCAAGCTGCAAAGGAGGTGACTTTAAAAGAGTGACCCCTACGCCCTTCGGCTAAACAGCCAAAACAGATAATCAACATAAACTAAATTTATCAGGATAAATGCATTATTTAAAGATCCCCACAAAAGGTTAGGAAATGGTTACTCGAAAGATTAAAGTGCGAGGACAGCATAAATTCTAATTCCGATCATGCCCTTAAGGCTTACAAAGTTCAAAATAAGAGTTTAGAAAAAACACACAATAGAGAATGAAGTTCCAAAGGTCTGAAATAACTTAAACAAAAGGAAAGTGACACCCACAGCCATGGCCCCCTCCCAAAGCACCAAGGGTCTATGGACTATGAACCGAAGGGGGCACATTCGTCTCTGGAGCTTTAGGAGCCGCTTCCAGGTTCGTCTCTGAAACTTCAGGAACCGTTTCGGGATATTCGGTCTCCCCAGGCTTCCCTTCGGCCCTAACGGTTTCCACACCCGTCTTCAAAACATCGTCGGCCTCCAAACCCTCAGTTTCTTGGTTCTTAGCTGATCCTTCTCCGTTCTTGGCCAGTTCTGCTTCCCGGAATTTATCGATTGAATGAGCTTGGAGGTCCACGAGGTTCCCTGCTCTGATAAAGTTCAAGCAGTCATTATATCCAACTTCGTGGAAAGTCCCAGCTTCGGTTTCTAATTCTTCCATGAATGCTTCGGATTTCTTGAATTTCTCAACGCAATCTTCATAGGTGATCAAAGCATTCTGCTCGACCTGTTCCAGGAGTTTAGAAACCCTCACAATCTCTATCTCCTTCGCCGATAAGGATTTATTTAAGCCCTCTATCTCGGAACGTAGGCTCGCGCATATCCCCCTCTCCACGTCCAGATCCTCTAAAGCTTTAGACAGCTTCTCAGAAGAATCCTTATGTGCCTTTCGTTCTGTCGAAAGCTCTCGGCTGGCAGTATCGAGTTGAAGTTTGGTTTCTTGGGTAGATCGCCAAGCTTCGATTTTGGCTGTCTTCTCTAGCTCAGCCCTGTTGTGCTCCATATCAGCTCGTTGGGAATTATGGGAGACCCTCTCGGTCAGATCCAAGAAATAAGTTCCGAACTGGGGAAAACCAAAGATATATGCGTTAGAATCATGATGATAATAATGACTGGGGATTGGAAATATTATCTAGAAGATAAAGCGAAAGAAAGTATGCCCAAAACGGAAATATACCTTTCCCAGGGTTTCCTTAGCTTTGACCAAGATCTCTTCGTCCCCAGCCATTCGCAGTTTGGCTTGATCAGGAGACAATGAGAAGGCATTAAGAGCACCTAAAGGACTTTCCTCTTTGGTTCCCTCTCCCAGCCACCCACTGCCCGTCCGAAAACGGATGAAAGTATAGTCTTCAACCCCATGCACCGTAGGATTCTGAAGAACCCCAGGGGCATGGCCCGATCCGGAGGCCCCAATGTTCACTAGATCCGTAGGAATTCCTCTGGATTCGAGCAGGTGGGGAGGAAGAACCTCCTCAACTTCGCTGTCATCCGCAGTAACACCCTCCGGCACGAGCCCCCTCTCGACCGTCTTCGTTTTCTTCTTCCCGAGACCTTGGATGGCATCATTGCCTCGTTTCTTAGTTTGAATTTTCGGGGGCAAATTGGAAGCTCCCTCCTGTTGTAAGTTTCCCATGGCCGTATCGGCTACTTGGGTGCTATCCCCAGCACTGTGCCTACTCTCAATGACTGCGTCGCCTTTTTTGATGGCGCGCTTCTGAGCCAAGTACAAGATTCGACTTTTGTTCATACCTGGAAGAGGAGGAAGGTCTCTCAACAGCACTGTTCAAGAAGAAAACAAACATTAGTATACAAGCCGAAGCGAATATGGAAAGTAGAAACAGGAAAACATACTAAAAGCTACGTCCTATTCAAAAAAAAAGAGAAAAATATATTCTTACGGTTGTGTTCGATTAAGAAAGGAATGTTGCGGAAGTGTGTGTCAGACCACAAACCCTCAGGTTTCTCCCCAACAAATCTAATGGCCTCCCCGTATTCCTCCGGGCTTAATCGCTCCGTCCGCCTTACGGCCCCGGTCACGCCGTCTGGCCTACGGTATTCGGGTAGATACCCTAGGTCTCCTCCTTTAATAAACAAAAACTCCCCGTGCCAGCCTTTGTTAGTTGAAGGTCCTTCCACCAAAGAACCCCCCAAAGTTTTACCCTCTTTCCAATGTAATTCGAACAGAGGTTCGTAGTTTCGAGAAGCTTGCAGCTTATGCAGCGACCAAAACAAAGATAATGTAGGTTCCCTTCCTAACTCCGTGCATCGTGCTATGAACGCACAGATTTTCCTAATAGAGTTAGGACCAAGCTGACCCAGACCCAATTTCATATCTCTTAGAAGCGTATGGAAAAACCGGTGCATGGGTAGCCGTAGCCCGGCCCTGAAATGCTCTAAAGGAATCCCTACCCATAGATCTCCTCCACGAGAATAAATGTACTCGCCTTCCTCCGGCATTCTAATTTCGTAAGCCTCGGGAATCTGGAAGGAGTACCGCACGACCCCTAAGAAATCCCGGTCAAAAGTGCATTCCTTATTGATGTACTCCAATTTTCCCAGATCCCTCTTTAAAACCTCATCCGAATGTTTAGCATCCCCGAGCCTATGGTAACAAGCTCTTCCGTACAATTGAAAATATACCTCTCTGTTAGTATCCGGAGGCGTGTTCACGAACTTCTCTGTAGTGTCCAACCAACCTGTGGGCGAACCCACACAACATCGAGTGGGGATTCGCAATTCCCTTGAGACCCCCTGGCGGCCTCCGCCCCTTGCGGATCCCTGCGGAACCCCTCTACCCAGTGGCTGCGGCATCACTCCCTTGTCTTTCGACAGACCCCCCTTAGGTAACTTTCTTTGTGCCACGACTACCCTCCCCGGAACCTTTTTTGGCTTCTTCGAAAGAACCACAGCCTTCCCGGGGGGAAGTCTCCAAGCTCATGGTGTGTCCGAATCACCCTCAGTTGAGGACCTCTCGTTATTTCCCGAGAGACCATCCCCACTACCAGACTCACCAGTCTCCGCAGATTCTGATAAAAGTGCATTATCTGAGTCTGTGGCGCTTACGTCGTCCTCGAAGTCCGCACCTCTCTTTCCTTTCGTCATTTCTTCGCTAAACAAGAAGAATAACAAGAAACTGGGGTCACCACAAGTCTCAATCTACAGAGAATCTAGCCTAAATCCCTGGAAGAATATGTGATAATGATAAGATATATGTATCTAAACCCGAACCCCACTCTGTTCTTAACCTCCACTCGCCTCACATGAAACTCGATTCACGGAGCGATAAAGTTCGACCCGCATACACCCTTCCCCGATGAAAAACTTGAAACCCATTGTTATATATCCCTAAGGATTGTGGGAGAAAAAAAAAAGAAAAGAGAAAGGAAGAAGAAAAACAGAAAATGTAAATAAACAGAAAATGTAAATCCAAACATACCTTTCGGAGAAATTCTTGAATCAACGATGAGCTCCTTAGAGAGATACCCTTCTATGCGTTTGTAGAGAAATGTTTGTAGAGAGTTAAGTGTAGAATGAAGAGGCGTTACTCCCCCTTATGTATGAGAAGGGTCCAATCAGGGAAGGCCACGTGCCCCTAAAAGGAGACAGAGGAGCGTGCAACGTGGGCATATAAGTGGGACGCGAATCCCGGGACGGTTTTGCCAACTGGCAGACACTTATCCCGAGAGTTCAGTGGGAAATGCCTACAACTGGGTTTTTTCCTTGCACTGTCCTAGCCCAAAGGCCGAACCGAAGAGAGATACAGGTTCCTTAAAAGGAAACCTTATCGCTCGGGGGGCAAATGATGGACAATAAAACCGTAGCCATGTTCTACGGAATAGCCGTAGGGGGTCTACGGCTACGGCAGGAGGTCGGCTAAACGGGCGTCAGTCCCTAGGAGAGACCCTGCGACAGGTGTCGTGTTCCTTCCAAAAAGCATAGACACCTGGCTCTAGGACACCACTTCATCATTGAGTTGGCCTTCGGGGGAACAGGGGGCCCTGAGGAAAATGATGGAACAATCCACCTAGCCTCAAGATAAGCGAACGAGGTGGAAGAAGGAAAGGATGGATGAAGAGCCACGTGCCCAGGAACCCTCGCTATTTAAAGGAATGAAGGAAGAACGTGCAGGGGGTTGAAAAAAAAGATCAGAGACCATACAACACAAAAAACACCTTCTGATGATCGCTACGGATTCTACTTAAAAATCCACCGGCCATCAATCGTGATTGTAATTTGTGGTTCTTCGATTTGAACGGATGATTGTTGGGTGGTGTTAACCAAGTATCACATTGAATAGATAAGAGGTAATTCTCTTGTACATAGAGCAGTTAAATTAATTCCATTAATTTGAAATCTTTTAGGATGTGCCAAAAATAAATTCTTACGAATTCGATTAAAATAGACAATATCATATTATTATGGACAAGTTGTATCATTTAGTAATTATTATATTCTGGACGAGTGCTATCGTAACTCATATTTGGTATTTGGATCCTTGAAATTCCTTTCGTTCTCGAGTATTTTTAAAATTATGTTGAGAAAAAAACATTCTTAAAGGACTTTAATTTAATATAATCTTGTAAATAAGAAACTTCCTTTATTGTTTTATTAAATGTTTAATCTATATCTCAGCACCTAACGATGTCTTATTACATAGTTATCAATTCAATTATATAGATTATGAATAAAAAATGAATGCATATTTTAAAGTCAAAGTGATAAGGAGAATAAACCACCAACTAATAGAATAAATGACTGTAATATCCTATTTTTTTTAAAAAAATAAACCGTACTTGCATTTGCATTCATTAGATAGTATCACAATCTAGTACATGAATGAGGAACTCCCGCTCCTCTAAACCTGACATAGAATAGGTAGAGACTAGCACTCAATTTATGTGCTTTAACAACGGAATACAATCAACTACTATGGCATGGTAATATTCTATTTAATTTCTTTAGTACTAATTAACTGGCGTAGTCTGAATTACAAGCAACATGTGCAGTTTTTGGGGCATTACAGTTTAGACTCAATCATTTGCTAGCTAATCTATAGTACTACAAAATATGGGTTAAAATAAAAGGAATTGGAAGTGGCTAACAAAAGAATTTGGAATTTGGAACTTTTGGTACATTTCAGCGACTAGTATACGAGTGCAGAAAAGAAATAAACACGAATGGATAGCCGAAAGTAAACATTACATCTACTACTAATTTTATTATTGAAACATAAGTACATGATTTCTAACTTCTCAATTAAGCCCACATGGCCATAAGCGACATCCCACCAGCACCCAGAAACACGGCAACATAGGCTTTAAGTTGGAGCTTGATGCTACCTTGCAACTTTGGCCCCATAAAGTCTGCTGCAAGCAAATCTACGAGTGCCATGTATGTCAGAAGTCCGGCTGATGATGCGTTCAATAGTCCGACGGTGATCAATGCACTCGGACTGTTTTCTTTGTAAGCAGTAAACATTGTTAGTCCTATTGCTATTCCTAACGGAGTTGTTATCGAAAACAAGAATACCATTAACATCTTCTTCACAAACTTGTATTCAGCCTGTTTTTGAGGATTAAAAATTTGTTAGCGGAAATTAAGCTTGCGAGTTCAGCTAACTAGGTGAATTCATGTCTTTATCTATAATAAATAATTTTTTTTTTGTAATCAGACGATAGTTAATTGCAAAAATTTAAATACTCGCGCACTCATGCCTCTACCGAGACATGAAAAATCATCTCAATTTAAAAAGCTGAGTATACAGGATAGGGAGTGGGGGATTCCAAATTATGGATGGAAAAAATAATGAAATTTGCTAACAGGCTACGAACGAATTCTTTTAAGTAATACAAATTTTTAGATCGACTAAAGAAAAAGAAGGTATTTACCTGAAGGATGGAACTACCAAGACCCATTCCTTCAAACATTTGATGGAAACAGAGTGCGGCCAAAAGTGGCTTTATTGTGCATGTGTTATTTGAGGCTCCTAATGAAAGCCCTATTACCACTGAATGTACAACTATTCCCAACTCCAGTACCTGCCATAATTTTTAGTTTTCAACCATATGAGATTTACAAAAAAATTAGTTATATATATATTTGTGTGTGTGTGTAGGACTGGATTAATTGTAATAAAAATTATTCTCTAGTGTCACAAAATTACCATAGCAACCACCCGATATCGCAGAAGTTGTGAATTTTCAACTCCCTCATTAGGCTGAGGGAAGTGGCCGTGATGGTGTGCATGTACATGTCCAGTGGTCACAGCCATCTCAAGATCACCGGCCTCAATTTGACTCTCTGGTTTTATCCCAACACTATTTTCCCTAACATAGAAGCTTGTTGCTAAGGAGTCCACCATAAGAGTCACTATGGCAGACAACATTGCAAGAAATCCACTGAAAGGAAACTTGTGCCACGGAGTTTCAGACAAACAACTTAATCCTAACATATCGAATGAATCGGGCAACACGTGCATAAATCCGGTTCCTGTTAATACCCTCTCGGAAGCAGACTCTTCACCCTCCAGATCAATGCATGTTCCGAGAACATTTAGTGAACAACTTGCCACACCCCGAAGTTGACCAAGGAAAATAAGCCAAGGCAATACTCTTCCCTCCGGACAAAAGACACCTGCTTCCTCTAACACATTCAACCTCGTGGATAAAGGGCGTTCCCTCCTTCACAACATATTATCCCGTGGACTTAGCTCATCCCTTCCTTCTCACTCCCGGATAATGTGGAACCTTCATGACAGGAATCACTTTAACAGTAGAAAGTGAAATGGACATGCTATTAACCAACACCTGTCTCAAGGAAGGGAACATTCTTCCGGACAAGAAGAGGTAACACCAAACTCTATAAATACCAAGGTAAAATCACACATACAGGGGGTGGAAAATTCTCACACTCTCACATTTCACATTTCACATTTTACTCTCTAAAATCTCAGTCACTAGTATTATCATTTTCCGATATTGTTTCCTGTATTCTCCAACACCAAGTTACTTCCTCTCACGCCGGAGGTGCTTGACGGCCCCCACCCCCGATCAAGCATTGTTTTGCAGATACCCTTCCGACAGCTACACCACATTTCCGTCCAAACATCCCCGGAAGAGGGAAAAGTGCGGTAAAGTGGAGCAAGGAGCATTATCATTTGGCGCTAGAAGGAGGGGATTATCTCTTTGAAAGACCCTCCATCCTTTCCAGATTACAAGAAGTAAGAAGAGGTTCTCGGTAACAAGTGTTTTGAATGGGACCGTCTAAGAATACGAGGCTACAAGCCCGAACCACGGTTGACCCAAATAATCCAAACCAAACTGAAGAACAACTCCAAGAAAACCAACAAGAGATCGTCTATGGTACCTCTCATCGCAACAAACCCATCCTCCAAAGGATTGGCATAAGGGAGGAAGATCCCCCTCTCAACTTGGACCTAACCCGTTTCTCTCATAACCAAGTAGATTTTCTCCTCAATGTTGCTGCAAACCTCCAAAACCCCAACCAACAAAATAACCCACCTCGTTCTGATGGGAGGAGGGAACCACCTCCCCTGGAGGACGAGGCACATAATGCAAACAATAACGACAGCAAAATACCAAGGACGACTAGGTTAATCTTTTCCCGCCTTGGCTCTTACCAAGATACTAACCATGTCCGTCACGGGAAAAATCACCATCGACCTGAGACATTGATGGTAAATAGAAGAGTACGGGATCTCATACATGAGTTGGAGGCGAAAAAGGCAGAATATGAGAGAGAAAAGAGGAGATTAGAAGATGAGTTCTACCAAGAAAAGGAAATAGTAAGAACTCCTGAGCCTACCCCGATTGGCGGTATTGGAAGCTCTCAACAAGAAATCCTCAATACTCTCCTCGAATTGAAGCGCAAGGTCGAAGGAGGAGTCTCCGCTGGCCCCGGTGAATCTCCTTTCTCCAAAAGACTAGAAGATGAGAGCATGCAAAAACACTTGAAACATCCCAACTTGGACTCATATGATGGTAACGGAGATCCGGAAGAGCACTTAAGTTACTTTGATCAGCTAGCTCTCTTCTATGAGTACCGGGACCTAACATGTTGTAGATTTTTTTCCTCTACCTTAAGGGGGAGTGCTTAGAGATGGTTTTGTAGACTTCCTCCAAGAACCATTTACACGTGGGCCAATTTCAAAAAGGCTTTTCTAAATAAGTTTAAGGCAATCCAACCACACGAGGTGCACACTATCTTCCTTGAAACTATCGCGCAAAGAAGTGGAGAGATGTTGGAAAACTATTTAAAAAGGTTTAAGGAGGCGGTAAACAAAGTGGTATCGGTCAATGAGACAGAAGCATTGGTACACCTGAGAATGGATTTAGACCCTTACGATTGTGACAGGTATATTTGCAAGCTCATGGAACACAAGACAACTACGTTGGCCAGAGCGTACGAGTTAGCTTCACACTTCATCACCGAGACGGAGGCTCTGAGTGTCATGAAACAAACTAGAAATCATCCTCAACAAAAGCATTACTTTCAAAAGGAACGTTTCACTTTCCACCATAGCCAAAGGCCCATCCATGAACACCAAGTACAAACCACACATGGCCCCGCTCCTCCAAGGCAAAAACCCCCCCTTGACAAGTCAAGACTTTCTTTTCCCACCTCATCGAAATCGGCACATAAACCTGAGCCCGAATGGACAGCATTGAGTATGTCCCGGGCAAACATTTTGCGAGAAATACGAAACAAGCCCTTTTATCAGGCACCTCCACCACTTTGGACAGCCCCGGGTGATAGAGATTCTTCTAAGCATTGCGAATATCATGCCACGCACGGGCATACTACGGAGAATTGCCTCTCTCTCTCTCTCAAACACTTCCTCGAGAGACTGGTTCGCCAAGGACTCATCAACCAGTACCTTCCTCGACAAATTACTAATGGAAACAACTCAAGTACTCCTTCCACATTTCAAACCAACAAGTCAATATAGTTATTGGAGGAACACAATCCCCTCCACGAGCCCGTGAGACTCAGGAGGTTATGGCAATATCTCAAAAGGATATGGTAGGAGAAGTTATCACTTTCTCCGATGCTGACTTGGAGGGAGTCAATCCTTATAACACTGAAGCCCTTGTTGTCACTGTACAGACACGAGATAATGTGGTCAAGAAGGTATTGATTGATAACGGGTCATCGGTGGACATAATCTTCACTCATTTTTGGGAAAGGTTAAAGTTGGAGGACAAGTTAGAAGGATGTGAAGAAGAGGCACCACTTTATGGTTTTGGCCACAATGCAGTCCCCATAGCGAGAATAGTGAAATTACCCATAATCTTTGGGACAGCCCTAAGACAAGTACAACTTATTATCAAGCTCTACGTGGTTAACACTCCTTTCTCCTACAACATGATTTTGGGAAGACCTACCTTAATTCGTTTGAGAGCGATAACCTCCACTACACATCTGAAAATGAAGTTCCAACCATTACGGGAATAGGGGAGATCAAAGGAGACACTGAGGCTTCGAAGTATTGTTATGGTTCTACCCTCAACTTGGCTCAAACTGATCCAAGTAACATGAGGAGGGCTAGGACAACCCAACGGAGGAAGGAAAAGAGGAAAAGGCACCTTGAGCACCAACGAAATCAGAGAAAGTGGACGTGAGATGTCCAAATGGTTGAAAACATTGATCACGATATCGAGGAGCAACGTATGGATGCCTCCTTGAAAAAATGTTTACAAAAAGACAAAGTGCCGGTGGTTACACCCGCCGCAGTAACTCAAAAAATTGAACTAGTGCTTGGAGATGGGACGAAGCGTATAAGCATTGGAGCAGGGCTTGACTCTGTATTTAAAGAAGGACTAACTAAGTTGTTATGAGAATATGCTGACATATTTGCTTGGAGCCCGAAGGAAATGCCCGGGCTTAATGAATCGATAGCAATGCACAAGTTGAATGTTCACAAAGATGCCGTCCCAAAGATGCAAAAGAGAAGAAATTTCGCTCCCGATAGGCAAAAGGCAATTGATGATGAAATTGATAAAATGCTTGATGCGGACCTTATCTGTGAAGTCAATTTTCCTGAATGGGTGGCAAATGTGGTTTTGGTAAAGAAGGCCAATGACAAATGGAGAGTTTGTGTCGACTACACTGACCTTAATGCGGCCTGTCCAAAAGACCCCAAACCTCTTCCAAGTATTGATCAACTGATTGATGCCACCGCAGGTCATCTCATGCTAAGCTTCATGGATGCTTTTTTGGGATATAATCAAATCAAGTTGGCACTAGAAGATAGAGAGAAAACATCCTTCATCACCCATCGAGGAGTTTATTGTTACAAGGTCATGCCTTTTGGCCTTATCAATGCGGGAGCAACTTATCAAAGAATGATGAATAAAGTCTTTGCCGGACAACTTGGTCGAAATATGGAGGTATATGTTGATGATATGATAGTTAAATCTTTACTTTTGGAGACTCGCCTTACATATTTGAAGGAGTGCTTCGAGAAGTTAAAAGCACATAACATGAAGCTAAATCCGGATAAATGTACATTTGCTTTGGAGGCAGGAAAATTCTGAGGTTTCTTGGTAAGTCAAAGAGGGATAGAAGCCAATCCTGAAAAAATTCAAGCAATTTTGGATATGCGTCTTCCTAAGACAATTCGTGACGTGCAAAGATTAACAGGAAGGTTAGCCGCCTTGAGAAGATTTATATCTAAGTTGGCGGAGAGATGTCTACCTTTCTTCGATACCCTAAGGGGAGCAACATCTACGAAGATTATCAAGTGGACTCCCGAATGTCAAGCCGCCTTCAACGACTTGAAATCATATCTCTCAATCCCACCTTTGCTAATAACAGTTGCTCCTATTGAACCCTTAGCAATTTACTTGTCAGTAACTAATGCGGCGGTTGGGGCGGTGCTAATCAAAGAAGATGAAGGAGGACAAAAGCCCATCTATTATGTGAGCCAAGTTCTAAAGGATGCGGAAACCCGTTACCCTCTTGTAGAAAAATTTGCCTATGCCCTTGTCACTGCAAGTAGGAAATTAAGGCATTACTTCCAAGGAAGGGAAATCAAGGTTGTCACCGATCAACCTTTGAAGAAGCTTCTACACAAGCCAGATTTGTCAGGAAGATTGATCAATTGGGCAGTAGAATTAAGTCAATTTTCTATCTCCTACGAACCAAGGAAGGCCATTAAGGCACAAGCTCTATCGGACTTCATTGTAGAATGCTCGTTTGGTAATCAAGAAAAAATCCCAACTTTAGAGGATAACCCTCCCGCAAATGAACATGTCCCTCCTCCAAACCCAACATGGAAACTCTTCGTCGATGGATCTTCTACTTCGGCCAGGAGTGAAGCAGGGCTAATCTTGATCAGCCCAGAAGGGTTCCAAGTGATGCAAGCCATAAGATTCACTTTCAAAGCTACCAACAATCAGGCTGAGTATGAAGCACTTATTACAGGACTTAACTTGGCAAGAAGTCTCCAAGTTCAACACCTCTCCATCTTTAGTGATTCTCAAAATGTAGTAATGCAAACTACCGGGGATTATGCTACGAAAGATATCATTCTTACCAAGTATCAAGCCTTGGTCAAATCCCTCCTTTCTCTCTTTGTCAGCCACACACTTGTACAAGTGGATAAAGGTGACAATACCATTGCGGATTTGCTCTCTAACCTAGTGGAGTCAGAAAAAAACCATTTAGATGGTTCTGTCTATTTTGAAGAATTGAAAGTACCAGCTATTGAGGGTCAACAAATCATGGAAGTAGACATTGCCGACTCAACTTGGATGACACCTATCATCGACTACTTGAAGGAGAATATTCTACCTGATGATTCCACCAAGGCAAAACAAATCCGCTCTCAAGCCGCCAAATTTTTCATTCAAGATGACATTCTCTATAAGAGGACTTTCGATTCTCCCATCCTCAAGTGCATCGACCCAGACGAGGCTCTATATTGCATGAGAGAATTTCATGAAGGGATTTGTAGAGATCACATGGGGGGAAAAGCTCTCGCTCATAAAATTCTTAGGCGAGGATACTTTTGGCCTACTTTGGCTAAGGATTGTAAAGCTTTTGTAAAGAAGTGTACACAATGCCAGCTCTTCATCAATGTCCCTAAGCAAGCACCCGCCTTGCCCTCATCTATTCTTTTCCCCATTCCCTTCGCCATGTGGGGCATCAATATCATGGGACCATTCCCCAAAGCTAAAGGAGAGCTCCAATATGTGATGGTGGCAATTGATTATATGACTAAATTGGTGGAAGCTAAGGCACTGAGAACAATGACTTAAAAAGATGCCATTAAGTTTGTCAACGACAATATTATCACAAGGTTTGGAATCCCAAGAGTGATGGTGTCTGACAATGGAACCCAATTTGTCGGGTCAAAGTTCGTGAAGTTCCTCTCTGAAAGAGGAGTGAAGTATAAGAAAGCTTCTGTGTGCCACCCTCAAAGCAATGGACAGGTAGAAGACACAAACCAAACCATTGTACGAGGTTTAGAGAAAAGACTGCAAGCATCTAAGAAAAAATGGCCCAAAGAGCTCCCAAATGTGTTGTGGGCTTACCGCACATCCGCCTGAAGCAGTACCAAGGAAACCCCTTTCAAACTAGCATTTGGTACCGAAGCCTTGCTCCCGGTAGAAGTGGGATCACCCTCCTACCGAGTCCTAAACTTTGATGAAGAAGCCAACACCGAAGGTCTACGAGACAACATTGAACTTATTGATGAGGTTAGAGACGAAGCCGTGCAGAGGATGGATACATATAAGGAAAAAACCAAGGAATTCTTTGCTAATAAGACAAGAATTCAAAATTTTGAGGAAGGAGACTTGGTGCTACGGGAAACAGAATCTTCTAACCCACGTCATACGGGAAAACTCATGCCCAAGTAGGAAAGTCCCTATAAGGTGAAACATGTGCTACGCCCAGGTTCCTACAAGTTAGAAAGGTTGGATGGTACTGAAGTAAACAACACATGGCATGGATACAAGTTGCGAAAGTACTATACCTAAGGATTGTGTATTCCTTTCCACTACTACTACTACTACTACTACCACGACTACCACTACTACTACTACTACTACCATGACTATGACTACTACTACCACGACTACTACTACTACTTCTTTCGGTGTATTACATGTCTAGTGGTCATATCCATCTCAAGATCACCGGCCTCAATTTGACTATCTGGTTTTATCCAACACTATTTTCCCTAACATAGAAGCTTGTTGCTAAGGAGTCCACCATAAGAGTCACTATGGTAGACAACATTGCAAGAAATCCACTGAAAGGAAACTTGTGCCACGGAGTTTCAAACAAACAACTTGATCCTAACATATCGAATGAATCGGGCAACACGTGCATAAATCCGGTTCCTGATAATATCCTCTCGGAAGCAGACTCTTCACCCTCCAGGTCTAAGCATGTTCCGAGAACATTTAATGAACAACTTGCCACACCCCGAAGTTGACTAAGGAAAATAAACTAAGGTAATACTCTTCCCTCTGGACAAAAGACACCTGCTTCCCCTAGCACATTCAACCTCGTGGACAAAGGGCGTTCCCTCCATCACAACATAATATCCCATGGACTTAGCTCATCCCTTCCTTCTCACTCCCGGACAATGTGGAACCTTCATGACAGGAATCACTTTGACAGTAGAAAGTGAAAGGGACATGCTATTAACCAACACCTGTCTCAAGGAAGGGAACATTCTTCCGGACAAGAAGAGGTAACACCAAACTCTATAAATACCAAGGTAAAACACACATGCAGGGGGTGAAAAATTCTCACACTCACTCTCACACTCTCACATTTCACATTTTTCTCTCTAAAATCTCAGTCACTAGTATTATCAGTTTTCGATTTTGTTTCTTGTATTCTCCACCACCAAGTTACTTACTCTCACGCCAGAGGTGCTTGACGGCCACCACCCCCGGTCAAGCATTATTTTGCAGATACCCTTCCGACAGCTACACCACATTTCCGTCCAAACATCACCGGAAGAGGGAAAAGTGCGGTAGAGTGGAGCAAAGAGCATTATCAGTTCCTAAAATAATCCCTGCAGCAAACGCCTTAACGATCACAAACAGGCTTCTATCTGGACTTAAAGCCGGGATAGAACGTGTAAGAAGTGGCAATGTCACTCCATTCATGCCAGTGATTGGAATAGAAAAAATGGCAATGATTTTTAGCGGCAAGGCCTTTTGCTTGTTGTTGCACTTGTCGTGACTTTCATATCCGCATTTCGATGTTTCGGATACGACTAAAGTTGAGAAGATAGAGATGAGAATGAAAAAGATGGAGATAATCTTAATGAGTTTAGTAGCCATTGAAGCTTCTGAATAGACACTTAAGTTGTACTGATCAATATATTAGTTAATGAGTAGTCGTATTTTGGGATAAGTTGGAACCTCAGTATATATATATAGGAAAATGTTGCACCATGTTTGGTACGCCAGGAACTGAATTAGTATATATATAGGACAATGTTCCATCATTAACCGAATTCTAGTCTACTCCCAATAAAAATTTTAATATATGCCTTATAAAATACCTATTCTACTTCCAATAGAACTTCTAATTATATGTCTTCCCAATAAACTAATATGTTAAAAGATATTTTTATATTTATTAGTGTTTAAAATCTTAAAATTCTAAAAATTAGAAAAATAGATTGAGACAATTTTAGAGCACCACCTATACTCCCGCGTATCCTTCTTTATATAAAGACCTAAAATTCTAAAAAATTAAAAAAATAGATTGAGACGATCTTAGAGTACCACCTATACTCCCGCGTATATCCTCCTTTATATAAAGACTAGTCGATAAAGCCGCGCTTCGCGGTGGCATTACAATTTTTTTAAAAAAATTCAATACAAATTTACGTTACATTATATTTTCAATATTAAATTTTAATAGTCACATAATCTGTTCTAATGAATCGATTACGATTCTTTCGAATGAGTCACTCTCTCGTTAACATATATTATAAAGTGCCTGTTTGGTACAACTTATCTTAATGATTATGGACTTATTTTCGGAAAAAAATTTATATTTTGGTAAAAAAATTTTATATAAGTATTTAATGTATGTTTGAGATTCAATAAGTTGCAAAAATAAGTTGAAAAATAAGTTGGAAAGTTAGGAATCTCTAACTTTATCTTAAAATAAGTTGACTTATTCTGGAAAAAAGTTCCCCCAAACACTCCCAAAGACTTGTATAATTATTATCCACAAAAATCGAACCCTAAAAATAAAAAGAAAATTATGACATCAATATCAAATTCTAATAGATAATACCATCTTTTCTAGTGAACCATCTTCCCGGTAAAACATGTTTTAAGCCGTTCTTATTTGGAACCGAAATTCTAACTTAATTACATAGTATTGATGGCACTTATCTTATGAAATAACTTTTTTTTCTTAAAAATTAACTCCTTAAAAAAGAATAAATTTCAATTTTTACATTCTTTAAACTTTCTAATATTTTTAGAGTTTTAAAAGATGAAAATACATCCTATATTTTCTGTATATTATTAATATCCATGTATTAATTTACAGCTTCTGCATGGAAATATTTTTCTGTTATGTTAACATATCAATTTTTTTAAATGCGAAGACTTTACGTTACGGGAATAATATTGAATTTTTGGACATATTTTTCTAATGCAAGTATAATTAACTTGTATAAAAAAAAAGTTAAAATAAGGATTTCTAGGAAAAAATATATAGTTTTAAAATATCGTATAAGACGTCTCCACCGTCCTCGTATTCTCCTTCCAATAAAACAATTTATTATATGTATCTTTATATATTCAAACATCTTTTCTATCTCCAATAATTTTTTAAATTATATGTATTTTCTATAAATTCAAATTCTTCTTATTTATAAATTAGAACTCCTATTTTACTTACAATAAAACTCTTAATTACATGTCTTACAAACACCTATTCTACTTCCAATAGAACTTTTAATTATATATCTTTCCTGTAAATTCAAATTCTCATTCTCTATAAATTTGAACACCGATTATGTTTTTAAAATGTTAAAAGATAGTTTTTTTAGTTATTAATATTTAAAATCCTAAAATTCTCACTACACCATAGATGGCCTATAGCAACCTTTTGGCATGGGTGTTACCATTATGGGTGTTACCATAGCTATGAAAATTTTAACCTATCGCAACCTTTTGATTGTGGTGTTACCATAAGGACAAAAGTATGTTACTTTAGTTATAAAAGGTGTTACAGTGGGCTAACATCATGAGGTGTGTTACCATAGAATATTCATTATCAAAAAATTTTATTTAATATAAAATTAATGATTTAATAATTATTTGACTTTAAAAATAATTAATTTTAACAAAATTGTTGAAGTTATCAATGTAAAACGTAAAATTCCATCAAATAATTGAATTGCTAATTTTCCATAAATATTAAATTTTATTTATAAATTTTGAATAAAAAGATTTTAAAAAAGTAATATCCAAAAATCATTAAATTTTAACTAAATTCATTAAAAGATTTTAAAAAATATTAAAATTTAACTAAATTCTTTAAATTATTACAATATAATTACTATAAATTCATAATTCTTTAAATTTTTTTGAAGTTATTTTTTTTCCCAAATAAAATAATATTCAAGAATTATTAAATTTTATTAAAATTATTAAAAATTTTATTAGAGAAAATAATAATTTGTAAAACCTGTGAGTTATTACAAAATCAAGAATAGTGAATTTAATAATAACTTTAATATAAACAAGTTGAAATAAAACTGTAATAATTTTCTAAAAAGATTAAGAAAATGAAAGTAGAGTTTTTGAAAAGGGCTGAGCGGCAAAGTTAAACACGAAGCGGTAACACAAAAAATTAGAATTTGTGTAAAACTAAGTCGAGGAAAATTTGGGGCAAAACAAAACAAGTACTCTCTTCTCTCAGTTCTCTCTTCTCTCACAATTAGGGTTCGAAGCTTGGAACAATTAGAGTTCGATTACAGTTCCATCTTCTCTCACTTTTCATCTCTCTCTCTCAATCTCTCCATGCATCGCCCCGTATCTCTATGTCTCTCTCTATATCTCTCTCCCCTATCTCTCTATGTATCTCTCCATGTCTCTCTCTATTCATCTCTCCCTATCTCTATGTCTCTCTCTGTATCTCTCTCTCATGCCTCTCTATGTATCTCTCCATATCTCTGTCTCTCTCTTTTAAGTGGTGAATTAGGGTTTTTAATTTGAAAATTGTAATTTGGGGATTTCAAATGACGAATTTGCAGGTATTGGGGTTTCGATTTTCTAATTTATGTTCATATTTGGGGTTATTTGTTAGGTTTTAGATGTTGGTGTTTGTATTGATAATTTTGATGTTTGTAGTCTTTATTGAGGTTCTTATTGACTTTGGTCTGAGCTTTACGTCATCACTTCCCGAGGCTTCTGCTACAGTTCTAAGATGATAGAAATTACGTTCTAGTAACTGCTATGACCTCTATCAATTTCTGTAATTCTGAATGTGCCATTCTAGTACTTTTGAGCTCAATTATTATTTTACCCATGAATCACATTCTTGAACTTCTATGGTTTATATTTGCAGGAGCTGGACATGTCTCAAAGGAGAAGGTAGAGTTCAAGCATAGACTTGCCATAACTATAGGAGCAGCTAAAGGTGATCGCATTTTTTGGCTTTCTTGCATTGGTTGATCTTTTCTCTAAACAAGATGCCTTAGGGGGTAAAAATTAGTGTCACAAAGAATCAGCGTCATTGTTTCTAAGCGTCTATTGTCAATAAATTAGCACACCTTTTCATCTCTATATGTATATGGAATGTGTATTATTCTAAAGCACTTCTCTGTTTTGGTAAAAAAAAATCAATTGTTTTTTCAATATGCAGGTTTGGCTCATATCCACTCTATAAATCCTACTAATGGCCATATTTTATATTCATGATTTAGATATTAAACTCTCTTGCAGAGAACTACTTCTGAACCTACGTTTATTGATCCCCTTCGCAACTTAAGATAGTCTAAAGGATTAATCTGAGGCATTGTAATGGTTTCTTGTTTGTCCTATTTTGTTGCAGTCTTAGATGTTTTAGAGATGAGAGATCTTTGAAGAATGGCTATTGCATCCTTAGCCTTTTTTTTTACAGATATGTGACCCCTAAATTAATCTTGGAACGTCTTTCTATATATTTATTAATAATACCTTTACAAGAAAGGAACTTTTATATTTCTGTATGGTTTTGAACATGTGCAGAAAATTCAGGTTTCCATGTATTTAGCTTCCTAGGCAATTCAATCCTTAAAGAGGTTCTCATGGTAGTAGTTTTTAGGTATAACTTATTGATTCCTGTGGAGTTCCGTAATTTAAGAAGTGTATGGAAATGTAAGATATTTTTATATGCATGATTGTGAATATCATATATCTTGCCGGTTCAGATTTTTATTTTAACATGCTATGTTCTTCATTGTAGAGATCTCTCACACAAATAACCTGCCTGGTCCCATTCTTAAAGAACTTGGCCAGCTACAGAATATATTTAGTTTGTAAGTCTATTCACGCTATGCACTAACATTTCAGGACCAGTGCAACATGAAAGTTCAAAATTTTAACATAACTCCTTCAAACTAGTAAGTTTGTGGATACAAATGATGTTACACTTGATGTCTGCATTTCATCAGTGTTTGCACAATCAAAGGTTATCATCCCTGAGGTAATCATTTCTTCCCTTGAAATTTAAATCTTTTCATTACCAGACACTTATTTTCAAAGTATTTTAACTGATCATGATGTTGTTCAAGTAATTTTTTCTTGCATTAGGTTAGTACTGACGAAATTGATGTATGCTCGGAAGACGAAACCGCTAATTATCTGAATCGGAAAGATGTCCAGAAGGCACTTCATGCTCTGCTTGTTGGACTTGTTCTGCCTGGATTTTGCAGGACAGACGTAAGGTTAGCTTGAATGTATATAACTTGAGGCATGGAATGGCTCTCCAGTACTCCATGAAACTGTTAGGGAAAGCTATCGAAGGCATATGTTAATCACTTGACTGTTTTATATACATTTATATGTGATTTTGTTGATATTCTGCTTCTTCTAAATAGAACTAATACTATTGGTGATACACGCACATGAAGCATATTATTGATTACGAAATTCATGGTAGTAATCTTCTGTTTTAAACAGACATGAATTGAATTAAATACACCTGTTGCATGAAATGTATGACTCTGTGCTAGGTTCATTTATGGTACTTTTGATGCTTGAATAATGCAACACATTTTTATGTGCTTGTGACAAAAAAGTGTGTACAATACATATATTTTTTTAACTATATAATGTTTGACTGAAATTGAAAATGCTCAAACCGAGAGAGGCTATACATGAATCAGTAATGTGAAAGCATATGTTTCTGATTTACCCTTCTCACCAGTTTTTGTTCTGTATTCTGCTATGTTTTTTTGAAAGAAAAGTTATTCTATTGCATTAGTATACTTTTTTCTCCTTGTACATCTAATTGTTACAACTTATTATTTATTTTTTAAAATCCTTGACTGGTTACAAGCCTTACATATTACCACCTGTCTTTTTACATATTATGTAGAGAGCAAAGATCCAGAATTCTGTTCCGGTTAATTGGATAAAATGACAGCAAGCTCACCACCTATCTAGAAAATTAGCAAGGCATGTAGTTCCTCTACTATTATCTTCAGATATGTATTTTTAAGTTGGTGAACTTGTTTTACATTCCTTGTTGAAATCAAATCTACACTTGTAAGAGTATTGATAGCTTGAATTTTCTTATATTGTTTATTGTAGCTAATCGTTTCAAAATATTGTTTTTTGAACATGCGCTAGCCAGGACTGGTGAGAAGTTCATTGAAGAGTTTGAATTACTTGTAAAAGATGCAGAATCATTGGCAGAGGATATGGTGAGAGCTTCCTGCCATCTTCACCTCTCCATGATGCAAAAATGCAAGCCAACTCAAGAAGATGCTAGTACTCCACTAATGATTTGAAGGCAATCCAGAAATTGCATAGTTACGTTTGACCTATTATATCTTCTTTTAGAACTTGTATGTTTTAGTTTATGTTCTATAGTGCTGGTGGATTTGATGATGTTGTTGGCTACTTGACTTCTTATGCTGTTAATGAATTGGTTGTTGGTTTGTATAATGGGAAATTCAATATTCAAGCAATACATTTTTATTTTGTTACACTTGTGGTGTTACAATAGGTACAAAGTGTGTTGCAATAAGCTGTTATTTTTATCATATTGCATGTCTTGCATTAGTTCATATTAGGTGTTACAATATGCCTTGCATATTTAGCAGGTGGGCCCCACAGTAGGCCCAAAAGTGGGCCCCACATGTGGATCCCACGTGTGGCCCCACGTGTGGGTCCCACGTGTGGGCCCCATAATATTATGCAAATTTGTATCATCTATTGTAACACACAAACTATGTTGCTGTAGAGTGTTTAAGGTGTTGCTATAGAGGTCTTTAGTAACCGCATTTGCCGTGTTACCATAGGTTGTTTTTGATGTTACCTTTTATACCTATAGTTACTGCTGAGAACCTAACATGGCTGAAGTGTTACCATAGCCTGATTTTGGCCTATGGCAACTTCAAACAGGGGTCTATGGTAGTTTGGGTGTTGCTTAAAGCAATCTATGGTGTAGTGTCTAAAAAATTTAAATATATTTATTTTCTATTATATCATCAATATTAAATTTTAATATTCAACACGGTTTTCTTTAATGAACCGCTTTCTCGATAAAAATGGTTATTCCTATTGAGCCGCTTTCTCGCTAAGATCAAAACCGTAACTTTTACATATATGTTACTTCTATAACAAAGTTTATCCATAAAAATCGAATACTAAATATGAAATAAAATTTATAACATCAATATCAAATTCTATTAGCTGATACTATCTTTTCTAATAAGCCGTCTTCCCGTTTAACACGTTTCGAGCCGCTCTCGTTTGAGATTGAAATTCCATGTTTGTTACATATTACTGATGATACTTATCTTGTACAACTTTTTTTCTTTAAAATCAAAACCTAAAAATGGAGTGAATTCCAATTTTTATTTTCTCTAAGGTTTCTAAATTTATGGAGTTTTAAAAAATAAAAACATGTTATTTTCTTTTTATATTATAGATACTACTATATTTATTTAGGGTTCCCGCATGAGAATGTTCTTTTATTATGTTAACACATTAGTTCTTTTTTTTTTAAAAAATATGAAGACTTTTTTTATGAGATTAGTATTTGGTTAATGAAAACTTTTCCTAATAGAATTATAAATAACTTGTATAAAAATTATATCCTATATATAATTGGCGTAAGGAGGTTTAGGTGGTCGTCTACTCGTCAGGGCTAAATAAGTAAGTTCATTAGAGGTGGGCCAGAAAACGAGTTGGGCCAGAATATTGATTTAAAAGATTAGCTAAAATTATGCTACCAACTAACTAATTAATGGTATTTTAGAAACAAATTGTTTTAGAAATATTAAAATATATGTTAGGCAAAACCTTAAAATATAATTTATGAAAAAAAATCATTTACCAAATAAAAGTGGTTTAAGAAAAAATTATTTTAATAAAAATCATTAAAGATTCTATTTTTAGTTTGACAACAAATCTGATTCTAAAATTTAAATTTAAAAAAAAATGTGAGCATAAATAAACAAATTCTTACTTTGGAAAGAAAAAATTTTAATTAAAAAAAGTGAACACAAATCAATAAATGAACATATTTTAAATTAGAAAGCAACCAAACACCCACAAAATAAATTTATGTTAATATCTAAATTTTATACAACATAAAAACCTCTATATTACTCTAAACACATAATAAACAGCACACATGGCAAAAATTTAAAATTAACATGAAAAAATAACAATATTCAAGCAAATAAAAAATTTAATACCACACAGATTTTCAAAAAAGTTAAAAAAATGCCTTTAAAAACTATAAAACACTATAACAAAAGATCTAAAAATTTTAAGATAACCAGTAAATTACAAAATCAAAAAGATAAAAAAAAATTGTTACATGAATATATGTAATACTTATATGTTTCAAGTATATCATATGTAATCTAATAAAATAAAAAAATCAAAAATTTTTATGAAATACTAAAAAATATGTTAGCCTAAACTTTGAAATATAAATTATAGAAAAACTTTACAAGAAAAAAAAATGTATATTACAAACCATATAACATATGTATTATTATCATTAAAAGTAAAAATAAACTATTCAAAATGTTATAAAACTAATTTTACAAGAAAAAAAATATAATCAAAATTATACTATAAAATATTAATAAAGCTACCCGTGCATCGCACCGATATAAAGCTAGTATATATAATTTTAGAATATCGTAAAAGATGTTACCACCGTCTTTGTATTCTACTTCCAATATGTTTCCTCTATATATTCAAACACATATTCTACTTCCAACAGACTTATAATTATATGTTTTTTCTATAAATTCGAACTATCATTCTCTATAAATTCGTACTCCTATTTTACTTCCAATGGAACTTTTAATTATATGCCTTATAAGTACATATTCTTTTTTTTTTTTGACAAAACTTACCTTCACGTAGATGAATTGTATCAAGATACAATATCCACAGAAGGGGTCTCTTTCATTCAAAAGTTTTATCCGAAGGGCGCATGGATGTCCCAAGAAATTTAGATAATAAAATCTTAATGCCTGATTTGAAAACACCCTTCGGAAAAGAATTGTCCCTTGATGATTGAGGAGAAACCACCTTACATGAAATGCTAATTCCTGGTAATACCTGCAAACGTAATAGCTCACCTGAAAAACGAAAAACAAAGAAAGTAAATCACTTCAAAATAAAACAATAAATGTAATAATAATAATAATAATAATAATAATAATAATAATAATAATAATAATAATAATAATAATAATAGTCTTATAAAAAATATTATAGTATACATAAAAATATAAATCTAACCAAAAGGGATCCCTTTAGTTAGACACCTATTAAATATTAATTAAAAGTATATTCGTAATTTTTGAACTTCGCTCTCAAGTACGAGTTTAAAATAATCAAATTAAAATTTAAAACAAACCTATAACCTATGACATTAATAAGCATTTAAAAAGTTACTAAAACATACTAATTATAAAATTTCAAATTTTAAATATAAATTTCTAATCAAAAGGTCAAATACCATATTTAAAAAAATGTAACTCACAATTGAAAGTACCCCTTAATTTATTACTAATAAAAGAAAATGTAATTTTAAATATTTAAAATAAGAATTAGAAAAACTAATAGCCTCTATAGTCACCTAAAGTGATACAAAATTGTCTTAACAACCGATAAAATCATCATATATGATCAACACGCCATCATCTATGGCCAAAACACCATTATACATGGTACACCTCACATGGACACAAAATTCATCATTCAATAGCAATTAATAAATTTGAAATGTAACATATAATTAGAGATATTTAACTATAATAAAAGAAAAATTAAACATTAACATAAAAATAGTAACATGAAGAATTGATTAAGAGTCATTTCTAGCTGCAAACCTGAAATTTAAATAATACTAATAATATAAAAAATAAAATATTGATGTATATGAATAATGAAAAATCTCTAACCTTCAACAATAACATAATAAATAAAATTCAAAGAAGTTTAAAATGAGAAAAAAAATCAAAAAATTAGAAAGATATCCTAAATTATCTCTCACTGACAAGAACATATATCAAGACACTATTTAAGGCCCAAATTATTTCTTAAAAACACAAAGTAAGTCATTATAAATGGCCTACAATATATATCAAGAATTCAAATTTGAAATGATATATAAGTATTAATAAATAAGATTTGATTTGACCTGTACTAAATCAAGAAATTTATCATACAATTTACTAAAAAGTTAAAATTAAGGAAATAATTAAATAAAAATGCAGATATTATGGATACGATTTACCCAAATTAATAAAAATTTGGAAGAAAGAACTAAGAAATTCAAAGAAGAAATGGAATAACTCATGTAACATACAACGTTGTAAATTTATACTCGAAAATACGGACTCATCCACCATTGACAACGGACTAGAAAGGACCTAGCTTGAAAGGTTGAAATTTAAACCCAATAATAATTTCTAAATATGTAGCAAGACTCAATAATACACAAATAATTCAATCAAGTTCATTAACAAGCTGGACTAATTATTATATCAAAATTAAAAGTACTCATAATTCTTGAGAACCTATACCTGATCCGTGGCCTAGTGTCTCACGTACTTACCTTTAGAATCATGAAGAGCGAATTCTGGATATACTCCTCAATTAGCAAATTAATGGGGTGCGTTGTTGATTGCGAGTGTTAGTAGGGATGGGCGTCGGGGCACTTCGGGGCCGGGGAGTGCCATCCCCGCCCCCATCCCCGAATTTAAACCCGATGCTCGTCCCCGGCCCGATCCCCATCGGGGATTATCTTTCATTCCCCGGCCCAAACGGGTAACGGGGATCCCCGCGGGGAATCGGGGAATTTTATTTAAAACTAAAAAAAATATTAAATAATTTTAAATACTAATTAGTGAGCTCAAATGCAATACATTAAGATAAAAAAATATTACTTAAAGAAATAATTATTAATAACATGGAAATGAAGTTATTTAACTACTAAAAAGACAAACATATAAAATTAAAAGATCTTTTTGTTTCCAACATGAAGTATTGGAAATTCGTTTATATTAAAATATGATTAATATATATATATATATATATATATATATATATATATATATATGTATGTATGTATTAAAGTGTGGTGAAATCGAGTCGGGATTGAAAATCGGGGCGGGGTCGGGGATCGGGCCGGGGACACATAAAAACCTGGCCCCGGCCCGCTCCCCGATTTTTTTTAAAAATTGTCCCCGCTCCCCGGCCCGTACCCGAAAAAATCCCCGAATCCCCGCCCCATTCGGTGCGAGGATCGGATCGAGATCGGGCGGGCCGGGATGAATGCCCATCCCTAAGTGTTAGCTTGAATAATACCTATTCTACTTTCAATAATATCTTTCCTATAAATTCGAACACTTCTCATTTATAAATTTTAATATCTATTCTACTTCTAATATGTTAAAAGATATTTTTATATTTATTAGTATTTATTCGAACTCCTATTATACTTGCAATATGCCTTATAGTTAAATACCTATTCTACTTCCAATAGAACTTCTAATTATATGACTTTCCTATAAATTGGAACTCTTCTCATCTATAAATTCGAACACGTATTATACTTCTAATATGTTAAAAGATATTTTTATATTTATTAGTATTTAAAATACAAAAATTCTAAAAAATTAAATAAATAGATTGAGACTATCTTAGAGCGCCACCTAAGCGCTCCCGCATATCCTCCTTTATATATATATATATATATATATATATATATATATATATATATATATATATATATATATATATATATATAGGACAATGATCAAATACAAACCACTCTTAAAATACAAACCTACAAACTATCACTAATTTGTAGAACCAAAATCACTATTTTATATTTAGCTTAAAAATATAAAAAAAAAAACTAAAAATACTTAACTAAAAAAACACCCAGCCCCCCCAACCCCCATCACCACCACCGCCACCCCCAGCCCCAGCCCCCGCCCCCGCCCCCCACCCATTCCCTCACCCTCACCCTCACCCTCACCCACACCCACCAACCACCACCCATCACCTCCATCTTCCGTTTCCGGCCCCACCCCACCCCACCCCACCCCACCCCACCCCACCCCACCCCACCCCACCCCACCCCACCCCACCAGCAAACCCACCACCACCGCTGCCACCGTACCACCGGTCTTCTCCTCCGATGAGCTCAAATTTTCCGGTAAGCTTGATTTTAAAAGATCTGGCTCCAACGAGATTCCTAATCGATCTCCTCTTCCATTTTGACTTCTGGCCCCGCAGGGGCACCATCTTCATCGTCAAATCACGATGTATTATAAGTTTAGATTTTCTGCTGAACTAATAACAGTCAGTGATTTCCAGCGTATAAATTAGTGATTTTCGTAGTATAAACGGTTGATTTCTGTAATATGATTTAATGATTTATGTATTCTAGACTGGTAAATCAGAGAGATGATAGATTACAGGGGTTGCTACGGGGTACGGGGGTGGGTGGGGTCGGGTTTGGTGGGGGAGAGGTAATGGGGTTGGTAGAAATGCAGAATGGTAGGGGGAAAGAGAATAAATGGTGTGATGTACGCGTGTGTAGTTGTTTTTATTAAAAAATGCATTGGTTTTTAGGTTTATATTTTAAGGAGGTTTGTATTGGAGTAACCCTATATATATATATATATATATATATATATATATATATATATATATATATATATATATATATATATATATAAAATTTTGATTTGGTATGTTCCAGTTTGTTTGAAATGAAAGAGAATGATTTCCAGCTCTGTAAAATGCTCTCAATATATGCCTCTATCCAAGTAAGTTTGTGCTTTGACATGTTTATTTCTGCTCCTTATAGCGCCTTGCAAAAAACTATCTAGTCCTTTTTTTTACTTATTTCCATCTGCTACGTTTTGGATTGATAGTATTATGTTGATGCTGTGCATAACCAAGATTCCCAACATAAGTTTTTCTTAAAGAAATACTATGATGGTCAAGGGACTATGCCCACAGGTCATAGAAATACTATGATGGTCAAGGGACGAATAATCTGCGCCCTGATGAAGCCCTCACAGACCTCTTGATGTCTGACTCGAGCCTAGTCTGAACTTAATCATGCAAATAGGGTGTAAACGAGTCTAGTTATTTATGCCTTATAAAATCCCAGCCTGTAAGATACTCGAATTCGACTTGACAATTATTAAGTACTTCATGAGCCGGGTTTGAACTTCAAATAAAGTAAAGTTGCCTTGTCGGCAAAACTAATCCATTGCCAATCCATTTGAACTCTTAAAAACCCCATTTTAGACCTTAGAGTCATAGCAACATTGCTCTGCATGACCTTTTGGATTCTACAATAGCTTCTGGTGCAGCAAATCAGAAGGGTCAAATGCAGATGGCTATGCATGCTATTTCGTGTTTAGTTACTTCAATTAAGGGGACTTGGGAAGCACTCTGGTCAACAATTAAAACCATGGCCCCCAGCACACAAAATTCTTGTAATATCCACACATTCATGTTTCAATTTCTCAAACTAAACTTCCCTCCATCTTTTTTATATTAGTAATTCAAGAAAAGTTGTTCACAAAATCACTGATCATAACCATTAAGATATGAACACATATTACACCAGCATACTACATTAGCATGCTGCATACTACATTCCTTTGCAGAAAGATATGCAAAACATTGTTACACCCAACGTAACTAAGTAAGCAAAGTTTTCAAAGCTCGCTGTTATCCCCAAGGGGACATTCTTTCAGCGGAATTGTGTTCTAACCCCAGCTTCGTTTGGAGGAGTGTGAGAGAGGCCCAGAGTTTGCTGAGAAATGGGTTAAGGCGCAGAATAGGGACAGGGGACTCGATATCGATCCTAAAAGATCCGTGGCTTCCAGTGGAGAACAACCCTTATATCAGCTTGGTGGAGATAGGGCTGGAAGGAAAGCAGGTAAGCAGTTTATTCGGGAATGATAGCAAGGAATGGGACGAAGACTTGGTTAGGAGTATGTTCGATGAGAGGGAGGCGGACATTATTCTGGGAATTCAGGTTAACCAATCAAATTTAATAGACTCGTAGTACTGGAGTAAGGAAATAAGTGGTAAGTATTCAGTTAAGAGTGCTTGCAGGTGGCTGCAGACGAGGAGTTCTGAAAACCAGGGAAGTGAGTTGTCGAGAGTCTGGGTAAATTTCTGGAAATTAAAGGCTCCTCCTAAAGCGAAGGATACTATCGGTAGAGCAGGAACACGTTGTTTACCTACAAAAATGAATCTTCGAGGTAAAAGAGTTCCCATAAATTCTGTATGCCCGTTATGTAATATATATAACGAGGCAACGAGTCACTGCTTGGTGTCTTGTGAGTTTTCCTGGAATTGTTGGTTGGTTTCTGGGTTGAATGTTCCAGGAAGGGAAAGCATCTCTTTCTATCAATGGATGGGGGAGGTCTTGAAACAGGGGGATGCCGAAACAGCAGTAAAGGTGGTTATGATATGTTGGAGTATTTGGAAGGCCAGGAATAACATTGTGTGGAATCAAAGATGGAGGAGTGTGGAGGAAGTTGTGGCGTTTTCTATGTTATCTCTTAACCAGTATATATCTGCTAAGAATGTGGGGAGTATTCCTTCTCTGAGCCCTCTTCTGGAGGGGGACAGAGCAGAGCGGTGGGCTTAACCAGTTGCAAACACAATTAAGGTTAACGTAGATGCCTCAATCTTCGAGAAAGAGAAAGGTTATGGTTATTCATTTGTGGTTAGAGATGAGGAGGGGGTGGTAGTAGATGTCTCCTCAAGGTTTCTGTCTGGTGTAGTATCTCCGTCTTTGGCTGAGGCTATAGGTATTAAGGAAGCCTTGAGTTGGGTAAGGAGCACCAAGGCAGGAGGGTGGAGATAGAGTCGGATAGCTTAGTATCCATTCAAGCAATCCGTAGCTCGAATAACATGTATACTCAGGGATTGGTCTGGTGATACAAGAGTGCAGGTGTTTGGTGGAGTCGTTGAGTAAAATAGTCTTTACATTTTGTTAAACGTTCTGCTAATCGAGCAGCCCATGTTCTGGCTAGACACGCTCTGCTTAGCTGATCGTAATTTTCGTTTTGGGAGAGGGGGATGTCCCAACTGAATTTTCTGATGTTATTATGTCTGAGATAAGTAATGAAGTTTTTGAGATAAAAAAAAAAAAAAAAAAAAAACTGATACATATAAAATGCTCAAACACAAACATTTATCACCATGATATATAGGAGTTCATGTTAGGCCGAAACCAAATGTTTTTATTTATTAAAAAAATCCTAAAAATTCAGATAACAGAGTTTGAAAAACACATTAAATAGTTGAAAACCCCAAAAACAC
Organism: Saposhnikovia divaricata; assembly: GCA_036435485.1. NCBI lineage: Eukaryota > Viridiplantae > Streptophyta > Magnoliopsida > Apiales > Apiaceae > Saposhnikovia > Saposhnikovia divaricata. The sequence continues at coordinate 25,264,885 of JAZHRN010000131.1, forward strand.
ATATCTATCCTCAATCAATCAATCATATAAAACTAGCTTCTGATAGTCGTCACCGGAAATGGCAGCCTTCATCACAGCTTCGGGATTCATATCTCCCCCTTCTTCCAAGAAGATGGTCAGCAAATTCTTTGAGAATCCACTAAGCAGAGCCACCCCATTTTGCGTAGCTTTGACAGGTGTTGCAGAAGATTCCCTGAGATTCCAGAACACAATGTCAGGCACCCTTTGATACCCCTTTTCCCTGAATTTCCTCTGAATCGCCATGTAATCAGTCTCCCACGGATTCTTAGATGCCTGATCAAACTCCATATCACTGAAAACAAATACCGTCTTAATCATTTGCTCTTCACTCAGCTCTGCATCAACAGCAACCTGCAGTATTTTATCAAAAACCTTCTGAAAATCCGTGTTCATATCCCACTGCATATTCTTAATAAATTCACACTTCTCCCGGAGACTGTTCCCTTTAACTACATGTAGTTCTGGTCTATTGCTAAATGTAATTAGCTGTCCTTTCCAAGGCTCTTCACTTAGCTCAGAAACTAATAAACCAAGGGCAACTGCAACTTCCATTGGTGTTCCTTCCATACTTCCTGACACATCAGAAACTGCAATACAATTTGTAAGTTTTCCTTTATTCACCATATCATCCACCATTCCTTTCCACTGCAGCTCGGCAACCATCTCTTGTCCATCACTATAATGGGCCAAACAAGACCTGATTATATCATGTGGAAGCAACGCCCCAGATGCAATCTTTGCTTTTCCTTGCTTCACATCCTCAAGATACTTGCTAAATCTTTCTTTATCATGATCCATAAAAATATCAGTATAAGTCTTCATAGCAACAGAAGCAACTCTTTTGTACGGAAGAGAGTCCCACTTCTTGGCACTCATATAAACCTCAGGCAACTTAAGCGCCTCGTGAAGTGGAACAAGCACTTGTTTCCTCAATCTATCTCTAACTGCTGAAACATACTTGTCATCCCCAAACCCTTCATACTCCGGGTAAATTTCCCTTGGAAACAGTTTCTTAGCGATACTAGCACATATCAGTGTGTACTTATCATACGATGAATCAATCGATGGACACCACTTCCCAGCCAAACTAATACTATTAGCCTTCTTCAAATTCAACCACTCCACATCCGCCTTGAGTAAATCCGCAAAAAGACTCGAAATACTTTCATGCAAGAATCGATAATTTGCATCAGTATTGTACATATCCATATGTTTCTTAACTCTTTCAGCCTGTTTCTCCTTCCTCAACTTACTAGCCCTCTGTTTATCATCCATCACTTTAGCTTTATTCGCTTCAATCCTTACTTCTCTCGAAATCAAAGCCTTCAGTTTCTTCTCCTTCTTCTTTCTCGAATCCGTCTTAAACTTCACATCCCTACGAACACCCTTAAATCCTCTGCCTTTCACAGGCTTCCTCGATTTCCATTCACTTTCAAGTCTAGCCCTCGCATCACCACCTTGTAGAACACGAAACAAGATCTCCATCAAATCCTTAAAATAACCAAATGACGCGTAAACATGCGCATTGCATGCTAGGGTTTTAGGATGATGCTTATGCAACCACAATGCAGCAGTGTAAAACCCTTCCTTATCAGATTTTCCAGTACCTCTAACGCCTCGTAAATTACAAATCAGTTTCAGAGTGGTGAGCGGATCATGAGACCACGAGGTTTCGAGACGTTGGACTAGTTGATACGAAGGCGTGTTGGGGACAACATGGAAGAACAAATCAAGGCATGGATTGCCAGAAGACAAGAATGTAGCAGAATTGTTTTCAGTCAAGCCCATCATAGGAGGGGGTACGTTGAAACCAGTTCTTAGTGCGTTAATAAACTCCATGGCTAGATTGATTTTTTTGTGTAATTTTGATCGATGTGAATTCAACTCAAGACAAGGGAATTTTAGGGATTTTAGAATAGCTGATGGGAGATTAGGGTTTGATTGTGATCATGTGTGATCCATATATATACAATAATTCTACTTGGAGGCCAAGTTTTAGGAGCACCGCCACATAATTAGGGTTAATTAACCGTTGGTCTCGTTTTTTTTTTTCCTAATTGTTTTTGACTTGTAAATTTACTCCACAATTAATGATTGAAAACAATTTGGGCTTTTTTTGAAAAATACCCAATGTTTTTAATTTTTTTGTAAAATTACTATCACTTTAAAGATATTTTTGCAAAAATACAATATTTATTGCAAAAATACGCTTTATTTGAGAAAAGTTGCAAAAATATGGGATGCAACTATACCGGATGCAACTTTTAGCAAATCTAAAAGCAACCAAATCAAGTAATTGTAATTTAATTATTTCAATCCAAATCCACCGAAATTAACCAAACCAACACCCAAAGTCACCGAAATCAACCAAACGCAATTTCAACCAAAATCTAAAACAAAACCTCCAAATCCGAAAGAAGTTCTCTCTCAATCGATGTATACGAATCACCTTATAGATTGATAATGGTGCCCCTACGGGACCGATCCGATCTAATGGAGGTGGAGGTCGACGTCGAAGTTGGAAGCGGAGAAGTGTTTTGACGGCGAAGAAGAGAGAGAGAGAGCGAGGATTGGCAACGTCGGAGAAGGAGGTGGAGGTCAAGAGATCGTCGGAGGAGGTCGAAAAATCAAAGTCAGTCGGGGATTTGATATGAGACTGAGAGAACGAGAGAGAAAAGAGAAAGAGAGTGAAGAGAGAGAGAACGAGACTGGAGAGAAAGTGAGTGAATAGAGAGAGTGAAGATCAATCCGTATTATTGCAAACTATTTTTTTTTTTGAAAAACGTAAATCTATACTATTATATAAAAGCCAAAACATTAAAAGTTTGGTTGGTTGGTTGGTACCTATTGATTTTACTTATTTACCCTTACTCAATTACAGATCTACTAACTAATCAATTTCCTTCTTGAGATTAAACATATTATCTTTTCTATTTTTCAAGAATTAAATAATTTTCTTTCAGGTAAAATACAATATTCTTTTATATTTTACCTACCTAAAATTTTTCCTTTATTAATCAATTTCCCTTTTCAAGTTAAACATATTACCTTTTCTATTTTTCAATAACTAAATAATTTTCTTTTTCAGGTAAAATAGAATATTTTTTACATTTTATTTAACTAAAATTTCAATAATTTCCTTTTTCAGGTAAAATACAATATTCTTTTATATCTTATCTAACTAAAATTTTTCCTTTATTAATCAATTTCCCTTTTCAAGTTAAACATATTACCTTCACTACTGGAAATAAGTCAATAGACATCAGTTCTGGGCTGATGTAAAAAGTTTCAAAAATCGATGTCTAAGTGGGTGTTGTTAAAAGTCCATGTGTTTTACATCGGTTCTGGACCGATGTTAAAAATGACGTATTACATCAATTCGTAACCGATGTAAATAGTGGTCAACAACATCAGTTTATAGAAAAGAACCGATGTCTAAACTCATGTACTACATCGGTTTTAGGTAGAAAACCGATGTTGTAATTGGTATATTACATCGGTTTTAAATAAAAAATTGATGTTGTAAAGTGTATACGACATCGGTTCTTAACCGGTGTCAAATAGCTCCACAAATTTGCCAAATAAGACATCAGTTTTTAGGTGATGTGTTAAATGCTCAAATTGATGTCTGTTTTTTGCAAGAACATCAGTTTTGCTTTCAAAAGTGATGTCTGTGCCCAAAAATTTACCAAAATCAACATTGCATTCAAATACATTTATACACCATCAAAGTTAGCAATACAAAACATTCACCCAAAAGCATAATTCATTAACAATCTACTACTACACCAAACTCCATATCCACAACTACCTCAACTACAAATATATTCTTAAGTTCACAATAACAAACAAACTCCTCAACTACTAATAATTTGAAACTTTAACAATATTATATAAACTTCACACAGCATTGGTCTTTCCCCTATTTTCCACTGGATGCCCTCTGCTAGATGCTCCTTGTTTGGCTTCAACATTACAAAATTTGGATCAGCCCTAAGGTAACTGCATATGCAGTGATGCTCTTCTTGCAATCGGCATATCCGAAACAATTGGTTGCCATTGTTGCTTGACCGTTGTGCGACTGAACAGAACCCGAGGCAGAGGACATTGAGTAATTGCCTTGATTTTCGACAAATTTGCTTGTGCTGCTGGAGGGTATAACAAAGCCTGTGGAGGTCTTAACTAGGCTCACAGACTTGCTTGCCAATTGCATCACTTGTTGAGCTATCACAGCTGAAATGTCATCGATTACCATTACTTGTCCCGCGTAGAATATAGTCATGTGGCCATTTTTAGGCTCGGATTCAGCTTGTTCACTAGGCAAATCAAAACCAAAATTCTTTTAGTAATTATCAACATAGTGGAGAAAGAAAGGAGAAAGGATATACAGTATTAGCAAAGAAGGAGAAAAGAAAGATTACAAACCTGGAGGTGGTGATACTAATGGCATCATCCTGCATGCTAGCAAAGGTAAATGTGCTGCGGTGATAAGATTAAGCAATTATAATTGATTAAACATTGTCGTATAATTAAATAAACAAAAACATGTAACATGTCTATAGGTACAAGGAATTAAAAATATAATAGGTACAAGGAATTATATTTTAAAACCCGAATGAGAAGCTTAAACTTCTTGTACCGCCGAGTTGAGGGTTTGCCCCTTGTCCAGCATTTTTTACCAATAGATTAAGAGGCAACCTATCCAACATTGATTACAAGGTGAGATCAAACATTATGGAATTATGTGCTGCACATGCATCAAAAATGCTTAAACAAAAATTTACCAGGATAAAATCATCAAAGTGTAGTAGGTAATACATATACGAGACCACTGTATAGTGCATATACATGTGTTTTTTGAGCAGAAAATTTATCCTGCAAACTACAAACGGGTAAATTATATTACTAAGACTTGTGATTTATAGTACTGGTAATGAGAATGCAGTGTTGTGACCGACTGATTTTTTGTAGCTGATCTGAACATGGCCCGTATATCTACATAGTGTGTGTTTTCTTACATATATCTTAGCTTTATTTTCATGTAGTAACCAGAAGAACCGGAGGCAAAGTTAGATCCAAGTAAGAGGTTCTTGCCTCTGGCTTGTTTGCTCAAATACGCAGGTGAGTACATAGTGAAGCCCAGATTTTCAGATGATCAGAAAAATTTAGCTACTCCGCATTAGATATTCATGACAAGAAGATAGAATAAATATATGAATGTGTGTGAAACGTACCAAGAAAATGCCAAAAACTAAAAAACTCAGTACACAAAAATTCTCCCTTAAACTAACATTAACAAATCCAATAACACCATGTTGAGTATTGAATACAGTAAAAGAATACAGAGGGGGGGTGAATGGATTCTTGAATTTTTCTTCGGTCTTGAATCTTTGCAACAAGATAAGTGATGAGTGTGTGAGATATGAAGATGCGGATAATTAAACACAAACACAACACAATATCACTTTAATCTAATATTTTATTAGATAAAGATTTTGCTACAATCTGTGAATACAAATGATAGTATTCTCAGCTTCGTTTTTCTCAGAGAGATATTTTCTGGGTATTTGAGAAACTTCAAAACCTTAACAGCTAAGGAAGTGAGGCTGTATCCTTATAGACATGGATACACCCACTTACTACAAATGAGGTAGGTAAAACAAAAGCACTTTCCAGTCTGTCTATCTCATTTTAGTAAGAGTCCAAACGGCTACAGATTTGACTTTGAAAAGCCTGTTTAGATCCACTTCTTCAGCTCCTTGTCCCTTGTCTTATCTCTCCAAGCTTCTTTGTAGGCTTTCCAGCATGCTTTATAGGACAGAGTCAAATAAAGTATCCTGGCTTGTTGCAGGTTTCTGACTTGTACAATTCTTCAGTATTTTGTCCTCAAGAATGTATTCGAGAAGTGACTAAGTGAGTGATTCGAGAACTGGTGTTGACTTGATCGATAACTCTGAGTTCTCGAATAGTGTTATCTTGACATATCGAATCACTTCTCGAATAGCTCTTTTCTCTGGGACTCCTTGAGATATCGAATAGAGCATTTTGACATATCGAATCCCTGAGATATCGAATAGAGCATTTTGACATATCGAATCCCTGAGATATCGAATAGAGCATTTTGACATATCGAATCCCTGAGATATCGAATAGAGCATTTTGACATATCGAATCCCTGAGATATCGAACAGTGTATTCAGAGATATCGAATAGTGTCTTCTGAGATATCGAATCTCTGACTTCTCGAATGCTAGACTTCTCGAATAGACAAATGTACTTCTCGAATTGGTACTTAGGCAAATTCTTCATTTCTTCAAATCCCAACTGTGATTATTTGGCAGTCTTTATCTCCTTGCTTGAGGCATGAACCTTGGAACTTCTTTCAAGCATTATTCTTGACTTTATAATTACAGTAACACAACTAGAATTTGATGCCTATTACAAGTACAGAACAAATAGAAACTTTACAACTAGAGGTTCCCTCAGTTAAGAGGTCATGTAGGTAATGCATAGCATTACACATACTTAGGCTTGTTATTAGATGTATTCAGGCATGCCTCTGTGACTAACAATCTCCCCCAAATTGTGAGTAAGACCCTTAGTCACAATTTCATGTCTGATAACAAGCCTATCATACATAAAGATAAAACTTGACAGTACAGGTATGAATTTCCATTAGCAATTTGGATAGAACTACAGAGTGAGTAATCTTACAGCCTATGATGAAGAACTAGCCATTGTCTTTTGATTCCCTTTCCATAGCTTTGGCTTGAAATTCATCATATTCTTTCTCTCTTCTTTCTTTCTCCTTCCTTGTATTCTCATCCATAGCTTTTATTATTTCTGCCATAGCATCCAATTCTTCAAGCAAAATTGAGTCTTTGAAATCTTCAAGTACTGGTTCCAGAATATTTGCAGGATAGTGGTTGAGTAGATTCATTCTGATGTTGACTTGATTTCCATTCCTCCTCCTATACTTTACCATGTAGGGGTTGAACTGAACTCTACACAAACCCTTTTTCCTCAGCTTTTCTGCTTCACTTTCCAGTCTCTCAATTTCTTTCTCCCTTGCCAGCCATTTCTCAAAACACTCTTTTCTGACTTTTTCTTCATGATCTCTCTTCATTTTCACAAAATCAATTAGCTCCAGTTTCCATACTCTCTCCACTTTATCTTCTGAGCTCAACAGTGCAATGATTCTCTCTATGTCATATAGCTTGCCCCAGTGTTGACATCCTCCTTGTTTGAATTTCTCCTCCCTTCCATCAGAATATTTAATCTCAAGGCAATTATCAACAATGGCAACATGATAGATTCTTTGAGCTTGCAAAAATTGCAGTTGGTCTACATCATAATCTTCATCTAGTGGTTGGAGTTTTAGGCCTGGATAGATTGTCAGGGTTTTTGATGTGGTTGGCTTTGATTTCCTTGCAGCTTGCTTGAACTTGATTCTTTTTACATGATTACTTGGCAGCAGTATGTGACCTTTGTTTGTAGACCATTGTAGTATTCCATTAGCAGTTTGCTTTTTGAAACATACAGATGGTTTCTTGACTTGAATCTTCTTCTCTTCTTGAGGTGGCAAGACAGTTGCAGAAGCCATAGATGCAAATTTTGAAAGGTCACTACTGGCAGCATTCACCCTAGACATAGAGTCTTGTGTTGTGGTGAGGTTACTGTCAGCAATGCCTGAGGCTTGCTGTCTTCCACTTTTCCTCTCAGAGCCTTTACCTTGATCATCATCATTCTTCCTCTTCTCATCATCCTTCTTCTTCTTCTTGTCTTCATCACCCTTATTACTCCTGTGATGTCTTCTCCTTCCATCACTTTTATCTTCATCCTTGTCTTGATCTTTGCTTGGGTTGAACTTAGCAGTCTCAGATACAATGCCAGTTGCAATATATGACCTGAGATAAGATATAGCTTCTAATTCTTCTGCTGTTCTTGATCCCTTCTTCTTGATCAGTTTCTCAATGATGGCTATGATGAGATTTTTATTTTGAGGAGTTAGATGCTTAGGAATGACCAGCTGCTTGATATCTTCAATTCTTGTTCCAGCCTGGTAGATAATAGTTCTAGGATCTGTGAAAACTTCAGGTAGCCTTGAAGGTTGACCATTCCTCAATTCATCATGAAGACTCTTGTTGTTCTCATTTCCCTTCTCAATTAGTCCAAGGAGCACATTCACTTCTGAGTGCTTTAGACTCTGTAGAGTATTGATGGTTAAGTGCCATATCTTGTTCTTTCCTACCATCAATATCTCCTTGAGCCATAGATCATTAAGCCTCCTTGGTACTACAGTGAGACAGTCAATCTGACTCTTCAAACTCTCATGATATAGCAGAGCATCACCAGCCTGTTCTCTAGAGACTTTCAGAAACTCCAAGAATGCATCATCATGATAGACATTTGAGTTTGCAATTTCTTGTAGCTTGGCCTCAGTGACCACCTTCACTTCTACTGGCTTGGCACTCTTAGATATTGAGATTCGAGGCTTGTCAGATGGCATACTCCCTGCAACCACTGTGGTTGTGATAGACTGCCTTTGACCATCAGGAGTAGTGATGTGCGCAGTTGGTAGAGTGACAACTGGCAGAGAAGTGGGAGGCTCATCAACTTTGTCCTTTCCTTTTCCAGGCACATGAGTAGTAGATTTCAAAGTTCTCTGATGGCCACCCTCAGTGATCTTGATGCCCTTTTCTAGTGGTCTCTCCCCCTTTGGATTTGAGTTCTTTGATATCCTCTTCTCCCCCTTAGGCTTGTTGACAGACACAGGGACTGTAGGATGCACCTTTGGAGTTGAAGATTCATCAGGTAGAGGGAGACCCATGTGCTTCATCATTGCAGACAACATTGATTGTTGATGCAGAAGAACATCAGCTGTGGTGGTGGCTTGAGTGTTCAACTGCTCAGTCAGAGTTGTCACAGTGTCTGTAAGATGAGCATTGGACTTGTGGAGAGAGACTACCTCCTTTTCAAGAGTATCCACTTTAGTGAAGAGTTCATTGGCCTTAAAACCAGATAGGGATTGATCCTTCAGTCTCTGCACTTCGAACCTTGACATCTCATGCACAGGAACCTCAGTGACCAGCTTGTCTCCATATTGATTTGCAAAGAGGGTCCTGAGCATGGCATTGGAATCAGTTGTCTGATCTGATAAGGATTGAAATTTGTGCCCCAGACCTGTGACAGCATCCTTGAGAATAGCCAAACCATTGTCCATCCTGGTGCAAGTAGCATTGCAGGTTCGAATGTCCTTGAGAACAGTCTCCAATTGAGGGAATTTAGCATCAAAAGTCCTCTTGATCTCATGCACCTCCTTGGTTGTAGCTGAACACACTTCATTAATTTCTGTCTTTAAGCCTTTACCAAGATAGTGCGCAGCCTTGAGAATGCCTTTATAGTTGTCATTCACTGCTTCAAACACATCAGTAGGGTTGAGAGATTTGGCATTGGACCCTAGTGAAGTGATGTACTCTTCTCTGAGATACTGGAGACCTTCTGAGAGAGGGATTGAATTGGTTCCTTGCAGCCAAGCATCGATATTCCCATCTCTCTCAGTTTCATCTATGATCTTCTCCTTCTGTAGCTCTACATCCTCTTTGTGACATAGGAGAATAGCTTCATAGTCTGGATTGGGCATGTTTGCAGTGAGAAGGTGCTGAGCAATTTTTGTGAACTCAGGGATCTGATCCACAACTAAGCTTTGAAGTGCTTCAACCGTCAATTGTGGTGGAACAGACCCTGATCCTGAAGCACTGTCATGTTGCACAGGCTTCAGCCATTGAGACAAAAAGTTAGAGCTAGAGCTAGGCTTGCTAGGCTCCTCAGTTACAGATGCAACTTCTGCAACCGGATGAACAGACTCTACTACTACTGTCTCCACAGAAGTGGGATGAGTTACAACAGTAGTTGACACAGGCACAGAGTCTCTAGTAAGAACTAGTGAATCCTCTGTGTTTGTGATGGTGTCATTAGGATATGCCCCAGCATGCATTCCCTGACCATCCAAATGTGGTACCTGGGTGGTGAGCAAGGTGTCATGCACCAAGTCACTTGAATTCATTGGCTCATCAAAGGAAAAGAATTCTTGATGATCAATGCCTTGCTCCTCAATTGCTTGAGTTGCAGGCTTCAAAGAAATATGAGTGGTAGATTCTGAAAGAGAAGTGTGTTGTAGACAAGATTTTGGCAAATCCCCCTGAGAAATAGAGGGAGTTTCAGTTATGATGTGCTCTCCACTCAGTGTTGTGCCAGCCTTATTACTCCCTTGTGCTGACTCTTTACAGATAGGTGCATTGGGGAGGATGCTTGATTCTATAGATGCATCCTGTTGAGAGGATACATCTAGTGAGCTGTGTGCCCCTGATTTTACAACTTCAGCCATTTGAGTGACTGAAGAGGTGGTTTTAGACTTCTTCTTCTTCTTTAGGCTTATGATAGGTAACTCAGGTTTCTCACTTTCTAACCCTAGTTCAACAGCCAAGGCTGCTTCAGTTAAGATTTCTAAGGGTTCAGAAGCAACCTGTTTTCTCTTCTTTTTACTAACATCACCCTTTTGAGAGGATGATGCAGTTGGCTCTTTGTTGGATAGAGTGTTTGGCTGAGGGGGTTGGTTAGCAGGCCTTGGGTTAGCACTTTGTTCTCCTTGCTTAGGCTGTGCTAACTGTGATTTTGAATCAAATATTGGCATGTTGTGGGGGTAAGACCTAAACAAACCCTCCATGTGGGGAGTTATGCTAAGTCTTACATCCACATCATTCCTAGTCTCCAAATTACCAAAAATGAGTTTGGTCATGGACCTAGGATAGCCTATTTTACTCTTATCTACTCCAGGCAATTCAATCAAAGAAACATTTTTAAAGTTAAGCACTGATTGAATAAAGCGAGGAAAGAAAATTTCATTACCTCTCTTGGCTGTGGTCTGACCAAGTCTCCCATAGAGTTCCTGTAGGATGAGAAGTCCAACATCTATCTTTCTCCCATGAGCCAAGGCATAGGCAAGCTGCTGCACGGGTGTACTAATCTGATCAAAGCTTGATTTCCGTGCAGTGAATACATGAAGGAGTGTAGCAAATACAAAGCTCCATTCTTTCCTTAAGAACTTCCTATTCAACTTTCCCAGCTTGATAGTATCAGAGTAGTTGATGAAGTCAAAGAATTCTTCCAACTCATCATTGGAGGCCAGAGCATCATACGTCTCTTGCTGCATATCCAAGGCTTGATTCATGTCTGCAGTGGTGATAGTGATATCCTCTCCTTGAATCTTGCAGTGAACAATATAAGAAGTGATAGCATTCTCAAGAGCGATGACCTCCACAGTAGCAGTCCTCCAGAATTGTTCCAATAGATCTATGTACAGAGTTGGGTTGGCTGAGAGCGCACTCTTGATGTATGATTCAGACAACCACCGAACAAAGCACTTGAAATTGGCATTCGGTGCTTCCACATCACTGGTGATTGCGATGAAATTAGTTTGGGATGGTATGGTGAGTTTAGGGTTTGCCATTTGGGTAGAGAAGAAAAGAGAATTAGAATTGAAGAAGAAATTCGCAGTTAGGGTTTTTCAGAGGTTTCAGGAGTTGAGGTGCTTGAGAAATCGAACGAAATGAATTGAATAGTTGTGAAGTTGTATAAATATATATGAATGTCTTGAGTTGTCGATAGATAAGTGTTCTGTAGCGACAAGTCATTCGAGAAGTATGAAACAACTATTCGAGAAGTCAAGAAAGGCTTATTCGATATCTCAGGCAGTTTTTAACTCACAGCTGGCAGTGATTTAACTCAGAAGAAAATTCAAAGTTAAGAATATATTTTTATGAGTGAAATGAAGTTTTGAATATAAATCCAAAAAGCGATTAAGTGTCAGCGAAAAATCAGCCTTTTCAAATGATTCGATAACTCAAATGCAGTATTCGAGAACTCTATCATTAGAGAACTAAAATACTCTATTCGAGAACTCAAAGTGTGCTATTCGATTTCTCAAAAAGACACTATTCGAGAACTCAAGAGGGTTCTAGATAGGCCTATTCGAGAACTCGAGCCAAGACATAACAATGAACCATTCGAGAAGTCTGACTTATCGAACTATACTTTTCACTCATAAAATTCAATTTTCACTATCTTTTAAAATTTACCAGAAATATTCACTGAAGAATATTCTACTAAATTAAATAGTGATTTTCTCAAAATTTCACAGAAATTTCAAGCTAAAGATGTATGATTTTCAACATATGCAGCATTGTGGAATATTTATAAATCATAATCCAGCCAATACTTACTTTAAAAATATTGAGCATTTGATAAGGTAAGTATTTACTGCTACAACAATCTAGTTGATATATTCACTCAGCCAGAATTTGAAGAATTCAGCATTCCAATCTCACTAACCAACCTTGTGAAGGTGGCTTCATCTAATGGCTTAGTGAATATGTCAGCTAGTTGTTTTTCTGTGGGAACATAATGTAACTCAATGGTTCCATTAGTTGCATGCTCCCTTATGAAGTGATATCTGATGTCAATGTGCTTTGTCCTAGAATGATTGACAGGATTGGCAACTATAGAGATTGCACTTGTGTTGTCACACATGATAGGAATTCTTTCCAACACAAGTCCATAATCTCTAAGTTGGTTTCTAATCCAAAGCACTTGAGCACAGCAACTTCCAGCAGCTATGTATTCAGCTTCAGCTGTGGAAGTTGACACAGATTGTTGTTTCTTGCTGTACCAAGAGACTAACCTTTGTCCAAGAAACTGGCAGCTACCTGATGTGCTTTTCCTATCCACTCTGCATCCAGCATAATCAGCATCAGAATAACCAACCAGATTGAACCCTGTGTCCTTAGGATACCATAACCCCAAGTTTGGTGTGCCTTTCAGATATTTGAAGATCCTTTTTATTGCTATCATGTGTGATTCCTTTGGGTTTGATTGAAACCTTGCACATAAGCATGTAGCAAACATGATATCTGGCCTACTAGCAGTGAGGTAGAGTAGAGAACCAACCATGCCTCTGTAGATTGAGATATCTACCTTTTTGCCCTTAGCATCATCATCTAACTTGGTGGCAGTGGCCATGGGTGTCTTCGCAGGTGAACATTCTTCCAGATCAAATTTCTTCAGTAAATCTTTAATGTATTTGGTTTGACTTATAAAAATGCCATCCTTCCTTTGACTAACTTGCAGTCCAAGAAAGAATGTTAATTCTCCCATCATACTCATCTCATATCTGCTTTGCATGAGCTTAGAGAATTTTTCACACAGTTTCTCATTTGTAGAGCCAAATATGATATCATCCACATAGATTTGAACTAGGATAATATCATCATCATGTTTCTTGTAGAACAGTGTCTTGTCCAGTGTGCCTCTAGTGAATTGATTCTCCAGTAGAAATTGTGATAGTGTGTCATGCCATGCCCTAGGAGCTTGCTTGAGTCCATACAATGCTTTAAGTAATCTGTAGACAAAGTGGGGAAACTGTGGATCCTCAAAGCCAGGTGGTTGTTGCACATATACTTCTTCTTCCAACTCCCCATTCAGGAATGCACTCTTGACATCCATTTGATAGACCTTGAAATTGGAATGTGCAGCAAATGCCAAGAAAATTCTGATGGCTTCTAGTCTAGCAACAGGGGCAAAGGTCTCATCATAGTCAATACCTTCCTGTTGAGAGTATCCTTTTGCAACCAACCTTGCTTTGTTCCTTATGACTACACCATTTTCATCCATCTTATTCCTTAGAACCCATTTAGTTCCAACAACGGTTCTATCCTTTGGTGCAGGCACTAGTTCCCATACTTTGCTCCTTTCAAATTGATTTAGCTCCTCTTGCATAGCAATTATCCAGTCAGGATCCAACAATGCATCATCAAGTTTCTTAGGCTCAACTTGGGATAGAAAGCAGCCATAGAGACATTAATTTATAGTTGCTCTCCTTGTCCTTACTCCTGCATTTGGATTTCCAATTATCTGATCTGCAGTGTGTGATCTATCCCATTTCCTTGTATGTTCAGATTGATTTCTCATCCTTGATGTTGCTTCATCATTTAGATCATGATCATCTACATTTCCTCCCCCTGTGAAGTTGTCACTCCTCACAGGTGTATCTTGGATGCTTGTTTCTTCATTGTTGGTTGACACAGGTTCTTCATTCACTTGAGTTTGTTGGATTATGAGTTCAGATTCACTTTCAATCTCCTCATCAGAATCATCTAGATTGTCAAACTTCAAGGGATCTTTATCTTCATCATTGGCTTCTTCTAATCCAGGTAGTTTGCTGTCATCAAATGTTACATCTGTGCTCTCCATTACTTTCTTTTGACAAATGACATAAACTTTGTATGCAATTCTTTCCATAGAATAGCCAAGAAAGATTCCTTCAAATGCCTTTGCATCAAACTTTCCAACATATTCTGAATTATCTTTTAGCACAAAGCACTTGCTTCCAAAAGTATGAACATACTTTAGAGTAGGCTTCTTTCCAGTCATCAAGTTGTAAGGTGTCTTTCCAGTGTTTTTGTTGATGAGGGTTCTGTTTTGGATGTAGCATGCAGTGCTCACAGCCTCAGCCCAAAAACATGTAGGCATCTTTGCATCAAGTAGCATTGTTCTAGCAGCCTCTATCAGAGTCCTATTCTTTCTCTCAACAACTCCATTTTGTTGTGGGATCCTTGGAGCTGAGAATTGTTGAGAAATACCATTTTCTTTGCAGAATGCTCCAAGCATGGCATTTCTGAATTCTGTCCCATTATCACTTCTTAATGCAATCACACTTGCATTTATGGCCTTTGCTTCTTTGTCAACTTTCTTTATGTGCTCAATGATTACTTGTGGAGCCTCATCCTTTGATGCCAGAAATTCTACCCATGTATACCTTGTAAAATCATCAACCATCACTAGAGCATACTTCTTCCTTCCTAGTGACATAATATTGACAGGCCCAAACAAATCCATATGAATCAGTTGCAGGGGCTTGGTTATAGATGTCACTGTTTTTGACTTGTGGCTTGATCTTTTCATTTTTCCCTTTTGACACGCCTCACACACTCCTTCTTGACAGAATTCAAGTGTGGGCATGCCTCTCACTAACTCCCTTTTGACTAGGGAATTAATGGCTTTGAAGTTCAGGTGTGATAGCTTCTTGTGCCACAGCCAACTGTCTTCATTTGATGCTTTTGAGTAGAAGCAACAAATTGTGTCCTTGCTTGCAGAGTCCATATTGGCTACAAACAGGCTTCCCTTCCTTACTCCAGACAGAGCAAAATCACCAGTCTTCTTGTGGGTGATCAAACATTCATCTTTGTCAAAGTTCACTTTGAAGCCTCTGTCAGTGAATTGACCAACACTCAGTAGATTATGCTTGAGCCCCTTGACCAGTGCTACATTCTCAATGATGACATTTCCAATTTCCAACTTGCCATATCCCAGTGTGTTGCCAATGCTGTCATCTCCAAAAGCAACCATTGGGCCAGCCTTTTCCTCATACTGTGATAGCAGGGCCATATCACCAGTCATATGATTTGAGCATCCACTGTCCAAAATCCACATGACCTTCTTTTTACTTTCTTTGCCCTGCAAACACAAAAGTATTACTTCTCCTTTGGTACCCAAACGAGTTTGGGTCCATGTGACTTAGTGACAGTTTTATCAAAATCAGCATGCTTATCAGTTTTCTTGATGTTGGTCTTCTTGTCACTGTTGGGAGTCTTAGAATCAGGGTTCTTAGACTTAGGTGACAGAGGTACCTTCCTAACTTTAGGAGGACTTGAAGACTTTGTCCTTGTGTAGTGTGTGTGAACATTATGATTGATACAGCCCTCCATGAATTGTCTTCTCAAATTAAAACAACTAGTCATCACATTCATGTTACATGGCATACAATCAAGTTTATCACAGAAAGGAGAGTCTCTATGTCTTAAAGGCACAGAGCAATCATAGAATGGTTTAGCAACACTACCAGATGGTTTCTTGCAAGCATGAGTCAAATGATTAGAGCTAAAACAGTTTTGACAAACTTTCCTAGGGGCATTTGGCACATAAGCATAGTTGTTATCTTTGTTAATCCCTAACTTGCCATTCCTGTTTGGTCTCTTATTAGTCACTTTCTTCTTAGTCTCATAGTTTCCAGCTGAAACAAAATTTACAGATTTCTCAAGTCTAGGTCTACCTCCTACTGGCTCCTTGGCTTT
Organism: Saposhnikovia divaricata; assembly: GCA_036435485.1. Taxonomy (NCBI): domain Eukaryota; kingdom Viridiplantae; phylum Streptophyta; class Magnoliopsida; order Apiales; family Apiaceae; genus Saposhnikovia; species Saposhnikovia divaricata. The sequence continues at coordinate 25,281,093 of JAZHRN010000131.1, forward strand.
GGTTTTGACATTCTTACTCTCAGAGGATGCTTGTTGTTCATTTGATTTTGCCTCATCTTCATCCTCCAACATTTGCTTGATGAGTAAGGCATCCTCATCAATCTCAAGTGTTGGTGTTTTAAATATTGGATTCTCAGTCTTTTTCAAAACCTGAGGCACCTCCTCTTGAACAACAATGTCATCTTCAATGACTGCATAGCCTTTCCTCTGTTTAAGAGTGTCATAATCAAGTCCAATGGCAGCCTTAGGTCTAGCTAGATTTTTCTCATGATAAGACTGCAATAGACTAGAGGAATTCTTAAATGTTTTCAACTTAAATTCATTTTCAGCTAATTCATCCCTAAGAGCTTTCTCAACTTGACTAGCACATAGAACTTTGTTCTTTAGATACTCAATCTCTTGTTTAAGATTTTCTATTTGCACAGTAGTTAGCTCTAGTTCCTCATTTCTCTTATTTAACAGTTCATTCCTAGTAGACAGTTTAGCAATCTCTTCATTAGCAGCAGTCATACTAGTATGAATGTTAAACATCTCAACGGATAGTTGTTCAACCAAAGATTTATATTCAGAAACAGACATGTCTATGGTAGTGAGAGATGGTACCTGTGAGTCTGATGCAGATGGTTCTTCCTTGGAATTGGCCATCAAGGCATAGTTGCAGAATTCTTGTTCTTCCCCATCACTGTCAGAATCATCCCAACACTTCCCTTCAGCTATGTAAGCCTTACCTGGTGTCTGCTTCTTTAGAAGGGCCTCATACTTAGCTTCAAGCTCAAGAAACTCCTTATCCTTCTTTTTAGGCTTCTTGCATTCACTGGCAAAATGCCCTAGGTCATTGCATCTGTAACATCTTACAGATGACCTATCCACATAGCTGGTTTTGAATCTGTTCTTGTTTGTTTTCATAGGTGTCTTGCTCTTGTTGAATGAATGATTTTGAGGTCTAGGCTTGAAGGGCTGATTCCTCTTGAATCTGATGTTTGGGAATTTTCTAGCCATAAAAGCATATGATGTATTTTCCATGCCATCCAGCTCTTCAAGAGTGTAGAACTCATCTTCTTCCTTGTCATCAGCAGGTTCAGTCACTACTTCCTCAGTTTCTTCATCATCTACTATCTCTTCTATTCTCAGCTGACTTGCAGATGCTTCCAGGTCTTGAATAGATTTGTTGACAATCAAGGCACAGGATGTGTTTATCATTCTGCCTTGGTTAGCTTGGATAGCCCTCTTTTGAAGCAACTCAAGCTCGTGTGTCTTTAAAACCCCATAGAGCACATCATACGTGACTTTGTTCAAATCTCTTTCTCTTAGGGATATGACCCTTTGCTCTAGATGGTTTGGTGACGATAGTAGAAACTTCATATTTAATTCCTTAGTGCTGTAAACCTTCCCATTCATTTGGAGCTCAGTCACCAGCTTGTGAAATCTTTCAAACATATCAGTGATACTTTCCTTGGGCTGTGCCATGAACGCCTCATACTGTGTGACCAGTATCTGTTTCTTATTTTCTCTTACCTCCTCTGTCCCTTCACATAACACCTCGATGTGATTCCACATGTCCTTGGCTGATCTGCATGATGCTACGTTGGCAAACATCGACATATCCAAGGAGTCTATGATTAACAACATGAGGTGGCTGTCTAGGGCAATCTTTTCCTTCTCTGAGTCCGTCCATTTGGATGGCTCTTTTGGAACGTATGATCTAGGAATGACTACTGCGCCCACTGTGGATTCAGCAACTTCTTGTTGTGGTATGAATGGACCATTCTTGAGAATGTCAGGGTAGAGAGGATTGGCAGCTTTGATGAACAACAGCATTTTTATTTTCCAGAGGTTGTAATTCTCTTTGTCGAACTTAGGGACCTTTACCGTACCTGTAGTCTTTGGTGTATTCGAACTCATGATCGTTTTCTGTTTAGATTAAACAGCCTGCTCTGATACCACTTGTTGAGTATTGAATACAGTAAAAGAATACAGAGGGGGGGTGAATGGATTCTTGAATTTTTCTTCGGTCTTGAATCTTTGCAGCAAGATAAGTGATGAGTGTGTGAGATATGAAGATGCGGATAATTAAACACAAACACAACACAATATCACTTTAATCTAATATTTTATTAGATAAAGATTTTGCTACAATCTGTGAATACAAATGATAGTATTCTCAGCTTCGTTTTTCTCAGAGAGATATTTTCTGGGTATTTGAGAAACTTCAAAACCTTAACAGCTAAGGAAGTGAGGCTGTATCCTTATAGACATGGATACACCCACTTACTACAAATGAGGTAGGTAAAACAAAAGCACTTTCCAGTCTGTCTATCTCATTTTAGTAAGAGTCCAAACGGCTACAGATTTGACTTTGAAAAGCCTGTTTAGATCCACTTCTTCAGCTCCTTGTCCCTTGTCTTATCTCTCCAAGCTTCTTTGTAGGCTTTCCAGCATGCTTTATAGGACAGAGTCAAATAAAGTATCCTGGCTTGTTGCAGGTTTCTGACTTGTACAATTCTTCAGTATTTTGTCCTCAAGAATGTATTCGAGAAGTGACTAAGTGAGTGATTCGAGAACTGGTGTTGACTTGATCGATAACTCTGAGTTCTCGAATAGTGTTATCTTGACATATCGAATCACTTCTCGAATAGCTCTTTTCTCTGGGACTCCTTGAGATATCGAATAGAGCATTTTGACATATCGAATCCCTGAGATATCGAATAGAGCATTTTGACATATCGAATCCCTGAGATATCGAATAGAGCATTTTGACATATCGAATCCCTGAGATATCGAATAGAGCATTTTGACATATCGAATCCCTGAGATATCGAACAGTGTATTCAGAGATATCGAATAGTGTCTTCTGAGATATCGAATCTCTGACTTCTCGAATGCTAGACTTCTCGAATAGACAAATGTACTTCTCGAATTGGTACTTAGGCAAATTCTTCATTTCTTCAAATCCCAACTGTGATTATTTGGCAGTCTTTATCTCCTTGCTTGAGGCATGAACCTTGGAACTTCTTTCAAGCATTATTCTTGACTTTATAATTACAGTAACACAACTAGAATTTGATGCCTATTACAAGTACAGAACAAATAGAAACTCTACAACTAGAGGTTCCCTCAGTTAAGAGGTCATGTAGGTAATGCATAGCATTACACATACTTAGGCTTGTTATTAGATGTATTCAGGCATGCCTCTGTGACTAACACACCACCCAATTAAACAACCAAAAAACCCAAAACAAGAAACGCACACAACCTGTTCGACAAAATGCCTCACCTAAAAAAACATAAAAAATGAATTACCTTAGTACCGGGAGCATACTGATGAATCTCCAAGAACCAATCAAGCTCCAAATCCAAATCTATGAAAATAAGAGATAATTTAAAAACAAAAATTGAAAATATGTAGTTTGAAAAATACATACCAATTGCATAAAACTGAGCTAATTCGAGTTAAATATTTGAGAAAATAGCTAGGGTTCATCTTAATTGAATATCGATTTCAATCTTGGGCTTCGATTGTTTAAGTGAGTGTGTGTTTTGAAAGAGATAGTGAGAAAGAGAGAGGCGAGGGAGAGAGATGAGTGTGTGTTTTGAAAGAGATAGTGTGAAAGAGAAGAGAAAGAGAGAAAGAGAGAGGCAAGGGAGAGAGATGCAGAGAAGAGAGAGTAGAGAAGAGAGAGTCAGGGAAAGATTTTGATAGTGAGAAAGAGAGAGGCGAGGGAGAGAGATGCAGAGAAAACGGGGAGTAGAAAGGGGGCTTGCTAGGGTTCTTGAGAAAAGGGGAGAAGTCGGGGATGGGAGAGTATGTGATTTTAGTTTTTAGATTAATGTTTTTATGTTTTAATGTTTTTGTTTTGAGTTGGTTGGTGGGATATTTTATTTGGATAAGAGGGGGAAATTTGGGAGATAAAAATTTCAAGAGACAAAAATTTGGTTAAGGGAGGGAGATAGAATTTTTAAGAGGTAAAAATGGGTTAATTGTTTTTTTATAGGTACCTTTAACATCGGTTGGACAAGCAATCGATGTCCCAAACACTAAACAACATCGGTTATCATAAAACTGATGTAAAACACACCTTTAACATCGGTCAGAAACACAACCGATGTTAAAGGGGTGATGTCTTTTAACAGTTTTGGCGTAGTGCTTTTCTATTTTTCAACAACTAAATAATTTCGTTTTTCAGGTAAAATAGAATATCTTTTACATTTTATTTAACTAAAATTTCAATAATTTCCTTTTTTAGGTAAAATACATTTTTCTTTTATATTTAATCTAACTAAATTTTTTCCTTCATTAATCAATTTCCCTTTTCAAGTTAAACATATTACATTTCTATTTTTCAACAACTAAATAATTTCCATTTTCAGGTAAAATAGAATATCTTTTACATTTTATTCAACTAAAATTTCTCTACCTATTGATTTTACTTATTTACCCTTACTCAATTACAGATCTACTAACTAATCAATTTCCTTCTTGAGGTTAAACATATTATCTTTTCTATTTTTCAAGAATTAAATAATTTTCTTTTTCAGGTAAAATAAAATATTCTTTTATATTTTATCTAACTAAAATTTTTCCTTTATTAATCAAGTTCCCTTTTCAAGTTAAACATATTACCTTTTCTATTTTTAAATAACTAAATAATTTCCTTTTTCAGGTAAAATAGAATATCTTTTACATTTTATTTAACTAAAATTTCAATAATTTCCTTTTTCAGGTAAAATACAATATTCTTTTATATTTTATCTAACTAAAATTTTTCCTTTATTAATCAATTTCCCTTTTCAAGTTAAACATATTACCTTTTCTATTTTTCAACAACTAAATAATTTCCTTTTCAGGTAAAATAGAATATCTTTTACATTTTATTTAACTAAAATTTCTCTTTTTAATAAAATAGTTTGAGCAGTTTTGTTTAATAAAATAACATAATTATATTATAATTACTATTAACTAATCAATTACACTTTTCACCCAAAACACGTTCTTTTTTCTATTTTCTCTAACCAACATATCTCTTTTTTCAATTATATCATGGACGATTACCTTTTTTCAACCAAAATATGATACCTTTTTTCTTTTCTCTTACTAAAACCTCTCTTTTTCCAATTATATCACAGACGCTTCTATTTAACAAAAATAAAATAATAATGTTATTATACTAGTAATTACCCGATTACCTTTTCTGCTAAAACGGATCATCTTTCTATTTTTTCTAATTAAATCCCCTTTTTTTTAGAAATATCACGGGCAACATTAATTTCTCATTTTCTAAAAACTATGATCAATTTTATTTAGTAAAATGACATAGTTAAATTATAATTATTATAAGCTAATCAATTACCTTTTTCACATAAATCATGCCATCTTTTTAATTTTCACGTTATCTTTCTATTTTCTCTAACTATGTTAGGTCCCGTATGAGGGTTATTTTAAGCTAGAAGGGGGGTTGAATAGCTTAATATCCAATTTAAAAAAATTATTATGGCGTTTTAAAATATTTTTCCCGTTTTAAAATATTTTACCGAGTCGTTAGCAGTTTATAAGTGCGGAAAATAAACGACAAGTAAATACCACGCAGGAGATTTTATCCTGGTTCGCGATGGCGCAACCCATAGTGGATTCGCTCAGCCATACGTCCAGTCCCCGAGCTCCTCTCCGGACTCGAGATTTCCCTTAAAATAAACTCGCTCCTTTAGTAGGCGGAGAAGCCTTTACAACCCTACAAATATTTGTCTTGGTGCGTAACTACCCGTTACCACCTCACCATATCAAAATAAATGTAAATACCTACACAACTTATCTTAGACAATAACTCCCCGCTACTTCTTCAAAGTTGATGTAGAACCCTTGGTGTAGACTATTGCTTCTTGGCTTTTGTCGGTCTTGGGTCTTAGATGAAAGGTCTCAGGTCTTTCCTCTTCCTCACGGTGCGAAGACTACTAACTCCCCGTTAGTACGTCTAGGCTGGGTCTTAGAACGAGAATCACCTCACTTAATCTTCACCTCACTACAAAAGTTAGACAAACAATATCTACGAAACAAATATGATGAATGATGAATAAGGTTTGGATTAGTATGTTACGGTACTAGATCCCAAGTTAACTTTAATATTCGTAAATGAATATTAAATTATATTGTTATTGTTTAAGTATACTTTCTTTGATATTAAGTTATAATCAAAGTATACTTTTAATTACTCCAATTAAATATAAAGATGGATGGAGTAATATTAGAAGACCTTATTAAAAAGCTATAGCGCTTTAAGGCTTCGATATGTATACCTTTCTTAGACTAATATAATGTCAAGGTATACGTATAACTTCTTGCACGAACCACTACAATCACTAAACGTAATTGTAATAAAGACAAGTGGCTAAAATTGTGCTTTAGTAGAAGTTTATGTTGTATGAAGTATTTCTTAAAGAATGTCCCACGGAGAGCACTGTAGATGCTAGTTAGGAATTCGTATAAATACTTTTCGTTACAACTTGACTTACGTCAAATATCAATACTCCGGAAGGATGAGATAAAGATATAGATCTCAGAGTTTGTTGATATACAAAATCCTTTAAGCTAATATGCTTAAGGCTTTTAAGATGTATACTTTCTTATGACTAAATACAAGTGTCAAAGTATACTCTTCTTTTACTTCTTGCACTAGATTAGTTATAGCCACTAACGAATAAAATGTAAGATTGATAAACAAGTGGCTAAACTTGTGCTAAATGAAGTATTTTGTTGAACGAAGTATTTCTTTATAGAATATCTCACGGTGCACTAAAGATGCTAGTTCAGAATCCGTAAAAATAATTAATCGTTACAACCTCAACGTTTGTCGGATAATCGTTCTCTTTTATAAAGAGATTTTTGGGATCTTTAAAATAGATCCGAGAATAGAGATTAAGATGAAATATAAAAGTTAAGCACAAATCTCAAATATAAACACAAAGACGAAGATAAAAATTACCACTTTTAAAAGTCGACGAAAAAAATTTGCCGGAAAAATTCGCCGGAGGTTCGGCCGGATTTTGGCACGGTGGTCAAACTTTGGGCAGCCCTTCGGGAGGCCGGAAAGTGGTGGTGGATGAGCTAGCTTGGGTGAACAAAGCTTGGTTGGGTGGAACTAAGCTTGTTGAACAAAAACCTTGAATATGTGGATATATATATAAGAGAGAGAAGGTTTTTGAGATAAGTAGATGAAGAGGGAAAATATGAACTTGAAAGTGTGTTCTACTTCTAAAATCCCAGCATGTATTTGGCTCTTAGTTTGTATTTAAAATGGGTGGATGAGGGGGTTTATTTATAGAGAGAGTTGGGTGGAATGAATGGTGTTGATTGAAGGAAAATGAGTGGATGGGAATAAAATCACTTGGATTGCCAACATGGAAAGTGATTTGTGTTTCTTTGCAAGTGGATGCTAGAAGACAAAATAACATCCCAGCACTTGAATCTATTAGAATATTCCATTCGTTTTAATAAACGAATAAATACGAACCAAGTATCGTTAATCAAATACCCGATAAATACGAAAACACCTAATAAATAATTCTAAAATTATGTAGCACTTAGAAATATTATAAAATAATATTCTGGAAAGTTTGGTCAATTTTGGTCAAGGTTGACTTGGTCAAACGTAGTCAACAGTTGACTAATCGTCTCGATTTTCGTGCCCGGACGAAAATTCTCGAAAACTTACAAAACTTTAACCATGCATATAAAATAGAATTTAAGTAATTAATCTCAAGTTTCAAGTCATTCTAGTAAGTGGAAGTATTTTATTTGGATTTAAAACGATTAAATCAACTTTCGGTTCCGAATAAAATACGATTGGTCTTTTCTCGAAAAAGATAAATCTTTTGACCAATGTTTTGACTAGACTAAATATTTAGAATATATTTTCTAATATATAAAATATTTAGAGAGTGTAGGAAATATTTTTGATCGAATAAAATAATTTTCTTCGAAATATAAGATAATTAAGAATCGGGAGAAAAATTACTTTAAATATTTCTGGCACGAGAGGAACATTTTCCTGAGAGTGAAAAGTCTTTTCTAGGATGAGAAAAATATTTTGAGTGCAAAGAGAGAATATTTTTCGAATAAAAACTGATCGTTTTTGAATTTAGCACGAGTTCTCTAAAGAACGTTAAATCTCGAATTCTCTTTGTTCGAGTTTGTTGCCTTATTAATATCGCAGTGCTAAAAAATATCAAATTTCAATATTTCTTTTTCGATCTTCTTGCCTTGGTGTAGAGATATATTCCGTAAAAATGTATTTTGATTTTTCAGTGAATCGGAATATCTCTTATAGTTTAAAAATATGATGATAGATTTTGCTAGAATTGACCATTTGACTTTTGACTGAATCAATTAAATAAATGACCTAGTGGGGAGGATTCTACGTGTATTTAAATTTTATGTGAAATCGTACAAATACCAAAATAATTATTATATCGAAGATATCCTTTCAATCTTCCCCTTTTTGGTATTTTCCAAACAAACATAAAATTTAAATTTTAAAAGTGTGTGCTTCCCCTTAGTGTTTGCATGATATTTGAAAAGTATTTTCGCATATAAAATGTAAGGAGAATACTGCTTAACATTCCTCTCTAAAGACATTAATTGATTCCTGCAAAATAAAACAATAGTTTAGAGGTGTATAAGAAATAATATAGCAAAAATTTAAACTTCACGAATAGTCACTACAAGAAAACAGTTAATAGACATCGCCCCTTTAACATCGGTTGCTTTTTTTACTGATGTTAAAGGTATGTTTTACATCGGTTTTACTATAACTGATGTTAAAGTATGTTTTAGACATCAGTTACACTTTAAACCGATGTCTTAACTACTTTTTAAAAAAATAAAAAAACACGCGAATCCTTTTTTCCCTCTAATAATGTAAATTTTCAGCCCGCTTTCCCTTAGAAACATTTCCCCCTCTTCAGACATTTCATTTCCCTCCTCGTACTGAAACCACACTCCCGCTCCTCACACTCAAATCTCACTCAAACTCACTATCACTAATTTCACTCACAAACCACCAAATTTGAAGAACCCTAGATTACAAACCCCCAAATTAAAACCCTAAATTTCAAAACCCCATTTCGAATCCCAATTAGGTCGAACTCTACCTTTCGATTTCTGTTAATTGGTGCTCTTGGAGGCAATTAATTAGGTCGAATCTTAATTAGTAAGTATTTTCGATTTCGATTAGTAAGTATTTTTCGATTTCGATTTTTGTTTGAAAAATCAAAGTTTGATTTCATGTTGAGTTGTCTCTGTACTCTCTCTCTCTCTCTCTCTCTCTCTCTCTCTCTCTCTCTCTCTCTCTCCCTCTATATATAAATATCTACGTGTATGTATCTTTTGTTAATTTTGAATTTGTGGAAGCAGATGTCGAGTGGAGAGAGTGAGGATATTGATTGGAGCGATGATGAGGTTGAGACATTTAGTTTACACTACGCCAAATAAGTCAATAGACATCGGTTCTGGACCGATGTTAAAAATTTCCAAAACCGATGTCTAGCTATGTGAGGTTAAAAGTCGATGTGTTTTACATCGGTTCAGGGCCGATGTTAAAAACTACTTATTACATCAGTTGCAAACCGATGTTAATAGCTGTCAACAACATCGGTTCTTAAATCAGAACCGATGTCTAAACTCATGTACTACATTGGTTTTAGTTAAGAAACCGATGTTGTAAAGTGTATACGACATCGGTGTTTAATAGGAAACCGATGTTGTAAAGTATATACCACATCGTTTTTTAACCGATGTAAAATAAATCCATGAAATTTCCATATTAGACATCAGTTTTTAGGTGATGTGGTATAGGCTCAAATTGATGTCTGTTTTTTGCAGGAACATCAGTTTTGCTTTAAAAAGTGATGTTTGTTCTGGGTTTTAACATCGTTTTTTCAATAACAATGTGATGTGTTATATTTGCATAAGTATGTGCCCAAAAATTTACCAAAATCAACATTGCATTCAAATAGATTTATATATCACCAAAGTTAGCAATACAAAACATTCACCCAAAAGCATAATTCATTAACAATCTACTACTACACCAAACTCCATATCCACAACTACCTCAACTACAAATATATTCTTAAGTTCACGATAACAAACAAACTCCTCAATTACTAATAATTTGAAACTTAACAATACTATATAAACTTCACACAGCTAAACCAGCAAGGCACGAGACCAGCAAGCCATCATTGTTGAAAGTGTTACATGGAATAGGATTACTGCACTTTGACATAGCCTTTGACATAGCCTGCAAGGAAGATAACATCTATATGGTTAGAAAATAAAATAAAAAAAAAATCAACCTCAACACGATATATGGAAATATTACCTTCAAAGCATTATTGTAAATGGAAACTCCAAGCTTGCCATGAAGAAGCCAGAATAACCAATATGCTTGATGTGAGAGAACTGCAGATTCTTTACTTGATTCATAAGATTTCCACCACGATACAAGCTTGCACAGAGTAGAAGTATCATCATTATAACAAATTCAAGCTCTAAAGATTAATTAATATACAATTTTCTCTACAAGGAAGAATCATGAATAAAGAAATTTGGTTCGGTAAGTTATATACCTCGGCCTTGCTTTTCCCTGAACCAAAAGCTCCTGCGTAGTTCCAGAATGACAAATAAACAACAGGAAGCAAAAGAGAGAAGTTACAATTATTGATATAAAATCAAAGAGTATATAAACCATTAGTGACAAATAAACACAGATTGTTTTTACCCTCCACTATATTTAAGATAATTGAATCTAAACGGAGAACTTACAAGGTTCCTGCAACACGTGTGCTAATATGAGACATGTTTGGTGGGAAAAGCTTAGCGAGCCCAAAATCTGAAATGTTTACAGTAAGGTTCTCGTCAAGGAGAATGTTACTTGCTTTTATGTCTCTGTGGACTATATCAAATTAATGTACCAAGTAGACAAATGTCAAATGTGTAATGCTAAAAGTTGAAGAAAAATTGAAGTGCTGGAGAAAAGTGCAGCACGATAGCACTCAGAAATGAGAGTACACTTACATAATAATATATAGGTGTTACATGCAACCGAGATCATCTGCTGGTACCACAACAACCACCAATCCTTGGTACTTGTTTCTTTTAACACTAAAAGTTAGCCAAATTGTAACATATTAAATTAATATCAAAACAGAAGGTATTTGCTGTAAAAACGGTCTATCAGTATCTCACCATGACGGTCACGGAGATCAATCTAGATAACTTAATACCAACTTCTATGTTACATTATGCCCTTACATCAAACAAAACGACAATTATGTTGTTCATTTACAGTCACGCCCAATATAGACTATTACATAAAAGGAAATTTGCGCAATCCTAGCACTAATCCTGTATCATACTTTTACGGCCCCCGCCCTGTGCTGAATGTATAAATAGATTACGTTTCCCTTTCTAATTCTTCCCCGTAAAATAAAAGTACAAATTCATACCGTCTGTGAAACACAAAGCCACGTATAGTAACAATTGCCCATAGTAGCAACTAAGCTCCAATTTTACTTCAGATCAAGAAAAACTTTAAGAACATTTCCAAAATAATTAAATTTTCAGTTGCTTTCACTTATAAGTACACAACTAGTAAAGCTTATATTCATTTCAAGACCCAAGTTAAGCTAAAAAAATCCATGTCACTATGAGTTAGTAACCATCTATACTAAAAAATCTAACATAACACATAAATCAAAGTAACTAAAAGTTCACATTTTACAAAACCAATTGTAATAACATAAACAGAAGCAAATCATAAAAAACACCAACTCAGTATTCAAAAGCAGAGAAACATACAAGAATACTGAGCAATCAACAAACTATATACTAGAAAAAAAGATGCACGTAAAAAATGTAACAAGATCAGCTACATACATGAATACATCTATAACATTAAATCTGAATAAATCACTTACTTTGGAGATGACCCAAGTTTAAGAATCAACAAATCTGCTAAAAAAACTTAAATTAAAAACCAAAATTTCAATTTTCAAACAAAAATGAGAAAAATGCTTACTAATTTGAGCAGATTATTCAAGATAGATAAGGGTTGTGAGCGGATTTGAGCCTCATCTGTAACGAATTAACAGAAATCGAAAGCTAAGGGTTCGACCTAATTGGGATTTGACTAGTGGGTTTTGAAAAGGGTTTGAATTTGAGGGTTTGGAAGCTAGGGTTTGAATTTGGGGGTTTGTAAGTTAGGGTTCTTCACTGAATTTGTGGGTTTGAATTAGCTTCAGTCATGAGCGAATTAGCTTCAATGAGTTTGTGGGTTTGACTTAGTTTGAGGAGCGGGAGAGAAGAAAATGTTTGAAGGTGCGCAGGGGAAATGAAAAAAATGAAAGGGGCAAATGTTTCTAAGTGTAAGTATATTAGAGGAAAAGTGGGCTCGGAAAGATTCGCATGTTTTTTTAATTTTTTAAAAAAGTAGTTGAGACATCGGTTTTAATAACAACTGATGTCTGAAACTTACTTTAACATCGGTTATAATAAAACTGATGTAAAACAGTCCTTTAACATCGGTCACAAATGCAAACGATGTTAAAAGGATGATGTGTATTGACTGTTTTCTTGTAGTGTTAGTTTCCTCAATTTTGGTTCCTATTCTAGTCTCCACTCCACAGACTTGTGAGGTCAATTTATGCTCTGTTTTTCTTTTCAATTTTGATGATAAAGCTCTAAAATCACTTGATTTTATTAGGTCTGTTGTATCACTTTGTGTGTGTATGTCTAAAATCCTTTATATGTAAATTATACCTAGTTACTGATTTGTGATGAATTAGCTGAGGCTATAATACTGTTTATGTTATTGACCTGATTTATAAGTCGAAATGAAGGAACAATTTGGAAAATGATTTTATTAATGTTTGTTTTCTTATTTCTTGTTAGTTATATTGTTATTTCCTTGTATAATGACATTATATGTGTTGTATTGGTTTAAATTCTTGCTTGTTTTTCTTCTTGTGGTAAATATATACATTATTTTTGTTGTTCAGTCAAGTACTTCAGGCAGCAAGATGAGTGACTGTTTTTTGGAAATGGGATACCCATCGAGAGTTGTGTTTAAGGCAATAGGGGAACATGGTAAAGTTGTTCTTGTTTATTTTGATTGGATCGAAGTGGTCATTTTATTGTTAAATTAGTACTCAGTTCAGCTTCTTCTAAAATATACGTGTAGGTGAAGATGATGAAGAAGCCATATTGAATGCTATTCTCACGTACTTGGTGAGTTGTTTTTGTAGATTTCTTAATTCCTTAATTTTTAATTTGATACATTAAAAAGTTTTTTGTACTCTGTTTTTGTCATGTATGATTTTGCTGCTTCAACTTGCCTCTTTGCCTGATCTCAACTTCTAGCCTTATGTGGGAATATATCCAAAATAATCAGTAGCTGCACTAGAAGACATGCATTACAATTTTTATATCATCAGTTAGGTGATTTCCATGTCGAGCACGCACATAGATAGATCAACTGCCATCTGCGTTTAGCTTGTAGGCTGTAGCGATAGTCTGTTAAGCACATATCTCAAATTAGATACTTGACAGAAAACAATAGGAAATGCCAGAAGTTAGGAGTCTTATTAATAGTTTGTGAAGACTCAATAGTGTTCTGAGAATATAAATACCAATGTGAGAAGTCTTTTAAAACACATACAGATAGGATTAAAACAAAGTCACATGTCATTAAGTAACGTAAGGAGTAGTGTGGAAAGGACACCTTCTGTTAGTTTACATATGGTGTTTGTGTCTTCTTCTGAGAGATTAAATAATCCATCCTTCTGTAAGAGGTTCCTTATAATCCAGGCTCTTGCTTCTAAGTCTCCAAAAACATATGCATTCTTATTACCTCACTATAAATCACAAGTCTTAGTAATACAATTTACCCGTTTGTAGTTTGCAGGCTAAATTTTCTGCTCAAAAAACACATGTATATGCACTATACAGTGGTCTCGTATATGTATTACCTACTACACTGTGATGATTTTGTCCTGGTAAATTTTTGTTTAAGCATTTTTGATGCATGTGCAGCACATAATTCCATAATGTTTGATCTCACCTTGTAATCAATGCTGGATAGGTTGCCTCTTAATCTATTGGTAAAAAATGCTGGACAAGGGGCAAACCCTCAACTCGGTGGTACAAGAAGTTTAAGCTTCTCATTCGGGTTTTAAAATGTAATCCCTTGTACCTATTATATTTTTAATTCCTTGTACCTATAGACATGTTACATGTTTTTATTTATTTAATTATACGACAATGTTTAATCAACTATAATTGATTAATCTTATCACCGTAGCACATTTACCTTTGCTAGCATGCAGGATGATACCATTAGTATCACCACCTCCAGGTTTGTAATCTTTCTTTTCTTCTTCTTTGCTAATACTGTATATCATTTCTCCTTTCTTTCTCCACTATGTTGATAATTACTAAAAGAATTTTGGTTTGCCTAGTGAACAAGCTGAATCCGAGCCTAAAAATGGCCAGATGACTATTTTCTACGCGGAACAAGTTCTGGTAATCGATGACATTTCATCTGTGAAAGCTCAACAAGCGATGCAATTGGCAAGCAAGTCTGTGAGCCCAGTTAACACCTCCACGGGCTTTGTTATACCCTCCAGCAGCACAAGCAAATTTGTCAAAAATCAAGGCAATTACTCAATGTCCTCTACCTCGGGTTCTGTTCAGTCGCACAACGGTACCAAGCAACAATGGCAACCAATTGTTTCGGATATGCCGATTGCAAGAAGAGCATCACTGCATATGCAGTTACCATAGGGCTGATCCAAATTTTGTAATGCTGAAGCCAAACAAGGAGCATCTAGTAGAGGGCATCCAATGGAAAATAGGGGAAAGACCAATGCTGTGTGAAGTTTATATAGTATTGTTAAAGTTTCAAATTATTAGTAGTTGAGTAGTTTGTTTGTTATTGTGAACTTAAGAATATATTTGTAGTTGAGGTAGTTGTGGATATGGAGTTTGGTGTGGTAGTAGATTGTTAATGAATCATGCTTTTGGGTGAATGTTTTGTATTGCTAACTTTGATGGTATATAAATGTATTTGAATGCAATGTTGATTTTGGTAAATTTTTGGGCACAGACATCACTTTGGAAAGCAAAACTGATGTTCTTGCAAAAAACAGACATCAATTTGAGCCTTTAACACATCACCTAAAAACTGATGTCTTATTTGGCAAATTTGTGGAGCTATTTGACACCGGTTAAGAACCGATGTGGTATACACTTTACAACATCAGTTTTTTATTTAAAACCGATGTAATATACCAATTACAACATCGGTTTTCTACCTAAAACCGATGTAATACATGAGTTTAGACATCGGTTCTTTTCTATAAACTGATGTTGTTGACCACTATTTTACATCGGCTACGAATTGATGTAATACGTCATTTTTAACATCGGTCCAGAACCGATGTAAAACACATGGACTTTTAACAACACCCACCTAGACATCGGTTTTTGAAGCTTTTTACATCAGCCCAGAACTGATGTCTATTGACTTATTTCCAGTAGTGAGTATATACTATTCTTTCTTCCCCTTTTGTTTGGTATAAGACCAAAACTTTATGAAATGGAACTTCTCTTTTTGTTTGCACAAATAAGATTCTCTTTTTAGAACATGAAATAGCACACTAGAAAAGTAACAAATTCTCTTTTCCCTTTGTGAACAGTGAGTATATATATATATATATATATATATATATATATATATATATATATATATATATATATATATATAATTCTATGATTATTGAAGAGTCTTATTATTAGAAAACATGTATCAATTAGTTATGCTGAGAGATCAGTTCATACTTGGTATTAGCAAGTAGCTCGTTAGAAACTCAATTGTTGACATAAGAGATTATCATAATATAGTTTGATTTTGTAAATCCCTTGCAACGTAATGATTTAAACTATAGCATGGCATACAAATTTACTCGAGATAATACAAATGTACATCTTACTAACCAATTATGATTATATCGTACCATTACAGAATTTGCAAATAATACAATTATAGTCAAACTGTTACAAACCTTGCAACCTATTACAAATTATGTTGATACAAACTGAATAGTTCGTCTAGAACTGAAGATGACATTATAGGTTTTACATGGTTTTATTCAATGAGATGCTAATACAATCTACATGACCATTTAATTGTCCTTACAGTTGACCATAAATGTTACATTGCTACAACCTTAATCAGTCTAAAACCTGTTACATAGATGACAACTTATCTTTTGTACACACGAATTTGTCAAAAACTCAGCTAAGCATCAATACATTGACTAAGGCTAATACATTCTAATTATGCTATTATTACAAAAGAAATTACAGAATCTATTTTACATCAAGTCATACTAATACAATCTATATGGTTTACATACGAACTTATTCTCTTCTAGCCAGTGCCAACCGTATTATACCAACTTTGAAACTACACATTATAGAATTTTACAATAAGAATTTTACAAGATAGTTGAGTCGATACATGATATATTTCTAATATAAGTAGATTACATCACTGTTTAACTAAAAAAAATGATAGGAATTACCTTATGAGCATAGTTCCAGCATTGCATAACTTACCAGATTGCAGAGAAGTAGAGATAATCCAAAGACACAATTTGCAGTATAGAGTAGAAATATGCCTTAATTTTGATAAAGATAGATACACAACATATGGTTCATAGTGACATACTGACATAAGTAATAACAATAGCAAGTGGTACAACTGCAGAACATATATTACAATTCAAAATTGTTCTTTATCAATCAATGAGACACACTGATTAACTAGAACAAGGTTCTACAGCAGCCAAGGTTACATACCACCGACATGACTCAAAACAAGTCATCCACTAACTATTACAAGTTGACAGTTCAAGACCACAGTTACATACCATATAAGTCTTAACAGACTTCAAAAAAGCAACCAACATTACAAGCATAAATTACAACCAAAATAGATCCAAAACAGCAAAATTGGATCAATTATCAGATTTCCAGAAGCAAAGTTCAACATAGGCAGATTTTAAAAGAAAGAGTAGCAAAACATACAAGCAACAAACTTGAGCAGAGATCAAAAGCAGGTAGCAGCAGCCATATAAAGGCAATTAACACAGTTAAGCTATTGCATCCTCCATAGCATCAACAAATCCAAATTCACCAAGCAAGTCAGGTAACCCATTAGCATCAAGATTTTCAGCATTAGTACCTATAGTTTCCAAGTCTTTGACCATTTCATCATCATTAACCATCTGAACCAGATAGGAGTTGATGATTTCCATGTCCCTTACCCCATTTTGACCTATTGTAAATGCAGCTAAGCTCTCAATGAAACCTAGTCTCCTTTTAATGTCCTCATTTTCCTCTCTAAGCCTCCTAATCTCTAGATTCTGTTCTTCAAACATTATTCTAGCAGATTGAGTCTTATTAAGGTATATGTCTTCTTCCCTAATGGTCCTAGGGAGGTCAGTGTTAAAGACTTCTTGAGGTTGACACATAATCAAAGGTACTTCAGGTCTAATATGATCAGTTATGATTTGAGATTCAGCAAGTAAAAAATGGTCAAGATGTGTGTGAATATGGCAGATATTGAAGAGAGATGAAATCATAAGTCCATAAAGCATATAACCAATAAGTTTAGCATTTATCAGTTTTAGTAAAATCACATAGGAAATGTTGAAATCAATCTTGTTAAGAAGCAACAAAAACATGACTTTCATGTCAACGAAATCAATTGCTTTGATTTGGTTTAGGCAAGACATTAGCACGAATAAACAAGGCCAGATTTTGAAAGACAGGAGTGAAGTGTTTGTAATGAATACCACAATGTTTGTCACACAGACCAAGTGGTACATCAGAATCACAAAAGGTTGAAAGCATGAGTTTGAATTCATTTTGGTTAAAGATGAAGCAATCATAAATATCAATGCAAGGATGACTATTATCAATCAAATGAGCAGGAAGATGCAATGCAATATTAATGGTCTTATGGTCCACTAATATGGTTTTCTTATTGACTGATGTAGTGAAGTGCATGATTCCATCTAATCCTTTAATTATTCTCATGTTACAATAAAATTCTCTCACGAGGTTTGGAAAATACCTCTTTCCTAGGTGTACAGCTAACCCTTCCCACTTAGCAGTCCTAATGATAGTATCTACCTCACCACTAAACTTCATTTTAATACCTGGTTGGACATTCTTAAACATGTCCAAGAACTTTTTAGTGTGATAAATGTTTATAAGTTGAGGATGGGAAGAGGTTTTTGGTGCAGTTGTGTGTGTAGATTTTCGAGTCAAGTTTCTTGTGTAGACCTTAGGCCAATAAGGCTTTCTAGGTCTGGGGCTAGTGATGTTTGGTATTTGGTATTTCGAACTTTGGTAAAAGGGGATAGAAGGGCTTTTAAAGCTTTTCTTAAGTTTCTTGTCTTTGAGTTTTTGAATCCTAGGTGGAATAACTCTGAAATAAGAGGAGTTGGAATGAATGAATTGTTTCTTTTCCATGTCTTCAAGAAGAAATGGACTAGAATAATTAGGTTTAGGGTTAGGGTTTGAAGGGAGCTTGTGAAACTCCATGTTTTTGGGCAAGTGTGTAGGTTAAGATAATGCAGGTGAATGAAAGATGTGGTGAGTGTGAATGGAAGATGAGGTGAGTGTGAATGGACTCATGTAATGACAATCTATTTATAGATAAACATATAAATTTGAATTCTTAAAAGACCACTGTTCATGCACAAATCTAGATGACAACAGTATAAGTTTTAATTCAATTTTAAGTTTCTATTTTTGAAATCCGGAAAGGTTTTCTAACATAAGTCCAAAATGCAGATTTTGAAAACCAAGACAGCAGATAGGTATAATTGGACAGACAGTGTAATGCATGCATATTGTTATAATAAGGAATATATTTAAGAAGGAATAGAACCAAAAAGTCTTCTTAAAACAGAACATAGTACACTGCAGGAACAGTTTGGAATGCACACAGCAGACAAGGACTGCAAACAAAGGACACAAAAAGGACATGGACCCCATTGTGATGTCATGTAATTTTGAAAGCTAATGTGCAGGTCTTTTGTAAAAATGTACTAAGCATTTAATGTTGTACAAATGATTGATGTGAAGTTGACACTCTTTAAAAGTTGTAAGGTGCTTTGAAAGGTCAAAGTATGATTTAATAATCTATATGCCAACTGTGAATCAAGTCATACTTATCAACACATAGTTTTTGTTACACATAATGTATCAATTACCACATAAGATAGTATAGTGCATCATAAGTAGACCAAAGCAAATGTAACAAACATTGTAGAATCAAGATAATAATTCAAGAGAGAATGCATAAGAATATGTTCCTAATTTCTATGTGGCCAATCACACCAGTGATCCAGATACTGGGATTCTCTTAGGGATTCCCAGCCAGGTCTTAGTGTAAGGGCATAGTGTGTGTAGTGAAATGCATGCTCTAATTCTAAGAACTGCAACTGATTTCATATCTAGTAGGTTACTCTATTTATTAAAGCATCAGTTCTCATGAGGAATTTCTGTAAATCCAAGTCATACATAATCAACCACTAGGCAGTCATGAATTACCAGATAACCACTGAAAATTTATTGTAGCAAGGATCAACAAGTTATCATTCATACCCTATCTCACAGAGGCAATATTGACACACATATAGATGTTCCAAAGTGAACATTTCAACTTAATTGGCCACAAGATATACTGAGCACATACTAAAGGCATCACATTCGAACCAAGGATGTACATATCATATATCAAAGTATATCTAATTTCAAAAGTATCAATTCTAATAGTCAATTAGTAAGATGTCTCATTTTGGTCACATTATCAATCATGCAGATGGATTCATATGTGGCAAGTCAATTTTTTTTTAAGAAAACAATCTGTAATAACAACAATTCAAGTTAATAACAGATACAATACACAGAAAGAACATCATTGTATCACTTAATCAGGATTGACTCATATTCAAGATTATATACCCAGGTTTAAACACAAACGGTGGATACATGTCGCTAACATTTATGAATCACATATGAATCTTAAAATCAAACAAAATTTAAAATCGCATATCATGTTTCTCAGTTAATACACGTAATCATTTTCTCTTATCAACCAAGAGATTCAGTTATGGATATATGTATAATCAAGTAAGGCAAGCACTTCGAATCACAGTATTATAATAGAGATAAATCAAATTGACAATTAAGTAACTCAAACACACCATACACGTCGAGTATGATTCAGGTAATGACATTTAGATTTACACTCAACACGAACATGCAAGACTCTACCAATCAGATATTTCAACTCGAATCACCACATAGCATCACCATCATGAGTTCGGACAGTCAGTTATTCAACTAAATTTGAGATGTGGGAGTATACCTGAGCCCATGGACTTTAAATCAAGCCACAAGGGACTTACCTGGTTAACTCAGTCGCGGACTGAGTTAACTTCCGAGTCAACTCTCTGCGCTTTACCCGAGTCATCCGAGTTAACCGAATCGCCCGAGTAAACTCATATTTCTTCGATTTCTTTGCTTTGAAAATCTTTTCCTTGAATGAAATGAGTACCTGCAGTTAGTTTCTCCACAAAACTCGTTAGGGTTTCGAAAGTAAACATCAAAACCAAACTGTGAGTGTGTGTCCGTGTGTATATATAGTATATACATATCGATGTTGAGCTGAATCCATCGATTTATGAGGGAAATCGATGATAAATATCTCAAAATCTTTCGATTTAACCAATCTCAGCTCGAAAGTATCAATTAATTCGATTAAAGAATACATAGAGGTGTATAATATAGAGTATAAAGTGTTTAATTGCCTAAAAGATTCAGAGAATTAGGGTTCTAAATCGTGAGACGAAGAGAGATGGGAGATACACGACGAGGGAGAGAGAGGCGAGAGAGCAGAGAGAGAGATTTAGGGTTTGAGAAAATGAGGCTACGGCGAACAGTACGCACAAATGACACAATCGTGTAAATGTGTATATGTAATTTTTTGAATGAACGGCCAGGATTGATTTCTCATTATAATCAACGGACGAGATCATAGGGTTTTGAACAATTGGGCCGGATTTGTTTATATTTGGAGCTGGATTGGGCTAGATTGGGTCATATTTGACCACAAATAATCAGAAAATTATATATTGTTTTTATGAAAATAATTTTCTAAAATCAATATATATATATATATATATATATATGGATATTTGAAAATATTCTAAAATTTTGATTCTTTGTATGTGAATTTAAATATCACAATAATATATCAAAAATACTTTCGAATTTAATTCGAGAATACTTATTCAAATAGTTTTATCTAAATTGATAAAATCATAAGAATCTCAATAAAACCCGATCGATAAAGTTTCATATGTTATCATTATCGATGAATCTGAGTTTTAGAGTCCCTTAGAATTCGATCAAAAAGATCTCTTTTTCGTGAGATAATTGCGATAAATATTTTCACAAAATATATAAATATAAATAATATTTATATAAATATATAAACCATTATTTTGGAAATTCCAACATTCCTAAATCCAAACGGAGTTTAGTGAATCTTTCGGAATTTAATGGTGTTGTGAAATAAAAAGTAGGGTTATCGGATGGCGGCTAGGGTTCGTGAGCTTCTTGCTTTAATGGCTGCGCTTGTGTTATCGTGACCTAATTCGGGTCCTCACAAGATGCCTACGTATCTCTGTATTAGAGAATCAAGCCAAAAACGTAGTTCTAGGATGAGGGGTCTGGCCCTTTATATAGGCTGTGGAAGCCTTAGAATTATAGTAGGTTTTGGAGACTTGGTGGATAAGTCACCGTAATTGAGGAAGGTTCTGACTCCTTCCTTTTAGGAATTAGTTTCCATGTCGAATTTGGTGCCTTGGAGGCTACACAATATCCTGGGGATATTCTAGGACGTTTTTGGTTTCTAGAACGTTCCTGGTTTGTGGATCAGACCCATGTTAGAGATAGGCTTTTACCGGGCGTCCCCAGTTTGGGCCGTTCTTTTGGGCCTGACCATTAATTACTAATTTAGTGCCCAACTAGGGTTTCGGGCCATATTTACGGGCCAATAAATGTCACATTAATTATGTCTTTAAGGGTTATTTTTTACCCATATCATTTGCCCCCCAACTTCTAGGAAAACTTGATTTCGTAGAAGTTTAAGGTCATATCAGCCCTGCAAGGGTATCGTCTTATAGTAAAGTGTGGAGCGACCTACACATTTACCACGACTAAAATCCTTTCCCAAGTTAATACTTAAGAAAGTTAAACGTTCCTTGGCCTCTCGAATCTTTCTCTCAAGATTTCCGAGCCTTTCGGGAATAGGATTAGTGCCGTTTTAAGCTCATAGACACTAATCCGAGTGCAATTCGTGCATAGGATCCTTTATCATCAATTCATTAATGATTCATTCCCCTCAACGTATCTAAGTTGGGGTTAATGCCGGGTGGTCGCTGCTCATAAGCCTTGATAAGGGCTAATTTTTGAGCAAAAGACGCTATTTTGGCCCTAATCGGGGCTAAACAACCCTAAACGGGGTTATAAAGGTCTTGATTTAGGCCAACAAGTTCATACTTGATGTAGTTACTATTAAGATATCCACCTTTAACCTTTGGATAGGTTAATTCTTGAGTGAAAGTCCTTAAACGTTGATAATTGAGGCTAATCACCCCCTAATTGCGATTAGCGAAGTCCTAACCCCAAATTTTGGAGTCAAGTTAGTCAAGTAGAGCTTCTTATATCCTCCTGGTTGCAAAAAGAATCACGTGAAAATTCTCATTTTTGAGTTGTCTAGGGAAGAAATACTATCCCCTAGAAGGTGTTTCAAGGTCTTTCAATATCCTTGGTTTTCTGAACACCCCTGGCATCTCCAAACCCAAACTTTGAAGTTGAGCTTATATGATGGGGATTCTTATAATCTCCTGGTATGAAGAAGAATCACATGAAAACATGCATTTTTGAACGTTCTGGAGCCGAAATACCCCATTTTCAGCTGATTTTTAGACCAGGTCTCGCACATGATCATAACACCTTTCCAATTTCATGGAAACACTTAGCCACCTGCTTAGGCTTGTATAGGACCTCACAAGGTTCTTGAATCTCAAATTTGAGCTCAAACGGAGCGTTTTTGAGCGTTCTGGAGGGTCATGAAAACACCCTAAAAAACAGGTCCTCCGGAAGCCCTCCAAACACCCTACCAAGGTGGCCTGGTCGGCTCACCCTGGTCGGCCATTCGGCCTGGGTGCCTGGTCGGCTAGGGCTGGTCGGCTGGGTCCCCCAATTTTTTTTTTTTTTGAATTTTGGCCATTTTTTGGCTAGTTGACTTTGGCCTTTGACTTTGACTTTTGACTTTGACTTTGACCAAAATCAAAACTTGTCTTAAACTCCCTTCCTTGTTCCTAGAAAGGATTTAGTGATACCTTGGTTGGTTTGATGACCCTTGGCCTCAAACAACCTACTTCTTGGTTTTCAGGACCTTCCGGGTCTAAACCTTTCTTGAACTCTTGATATCAAATAACCTTTGGTTAAACTATTTCCCTTGGTTTCCAAGCATTCTCATGTACCTATTATAGAGTGTTTTAAACAACCTTAACCTTGCCCCCCTTGTGTTGAGGGTCTCTACTTCTTTATTTGAAGATGTGGGGACTTCCCTTGTTTTCAACACCTAACTTCGAGTCTAGGATATCGTAGTTAGTTTCTCATCCTAGGTTTTAAGCTTAAGGTCTTCACATCTCCTTCCTTGTTTGTAGGATCTTGTCCTATCTTAAGCTAATCATCCTTAGGGTAGTCTCAGGCCTTAGGCTTAAGCAATCAGCTTGATTCAGGACAATCAACCTCGTTGGCCATCTAGGCTTATATTTTGTGCTGGGATTCAAAACCCACACTCCATATTCTAGAGTAGGTCTTCTCATATCCTTAAAGATGTTAGCCTTTTAGCTAATCATCCTGCTTAGTGGCTTTAATCGTGGTTTTTAGCTTAATCCCCTGTTTAGGCTTGATAAGCATATATTAATCAACCTGGGAGGTTGTTAATTATATTGTTGCTCTTGCCTGTATTTCCATTCGTTTCTTTCACATATTTTTACGAATTAGATCGTTTATTTGACCCAATTCCGAGTTCACAGAGCCCTTTTCCTGCTATCTTCGGCTATTTAACCTGTAAACGCGGGTCGTTGGAAAGACGACCTGCTATTGAGGGTCATCATTTTTCTTATAAAAGAGTGTGGATTGAAGTCATTCTTCACATTTCCTTCTTCTTTCAAAGAAAATTTCTCTCTGAGGAGCTCCCAAGTTTCAAGCACTTCTTTCAGTTTCAGACAAGGCTGTAATGGCAAGTGAGGGTGGTCAGAACGCCTTAGTCCCTTCCAAGGGCCTTCTTCAGGCGATTAACAGGAGAACCAAAGACAAGAACAGAAAAGGTAAGGTCTTTCCTCCTTGTTATCAATTATCTTTATCTGAGCTCTTAGATGAGCCCGGGGATGTGTTTCCGAACAACGCGGAATTCGACTCTTTTATGTTCCCTAGTACTTTGGATGCGGGAGATATCAGAAACTTACTCAAATATGAATTCCCTGCTGAGATGAAGCTTAGAATTCCCACACCAGGGGACAGAACTTGTAACTGGCATCCTGAGAACTTGTTTGTGTACAAAGGTGCCATTGATGCTGGCCTTAGGTTTCCAGTTCACCTTTGGGTTGTTAGGTTATTAGCTGAGGTTAAAATCAACCCTTGTCAACTATATCCCAACTCCTGGAAATTCATTTTCATTTTCATGGTTGAATGCATCAGAGGAGTCATCCGCCTTAGCATCCCGTTGTTTAGGCATCTATTTGCTTTTAAGAATAGCCCTATCACTAGGAAAGGATGGGTGAGCGTCCAACACCGCATAAAATCTAGGATGATTATTGATGCTTCTTCTGTGCCTGATTCTTGCCATAACTGGATGCACGAATTTTTCATCCTTAGATGGAAAGGAGGAGACTGGGGTAACTTTTTCAGGTCTAAATTCAATCACGTGACTGATGAGGGTGTTAGTGAGCTTCAACTCACAACTGAAGAAGTGTCCCAACGGGATTGGCTTATTTTAGTCTTTCAGAAAACCCACTATCGTGAAGTTGTGATTGAACGTGCCTTGTTGGAGGCCGGGCTTAGTTATATCCCTCTCGAGGGTAATTCTTACTTTAACTTCTTTTCTTTCATCGTACTTGTTCTTATTCCAACATCGTTTCCTTTGCTTTGTTTGCAGTTGTTGAGGAAATTGACAACCATCCGAGCCGACTTCCCCATATCACCAAAAGGATGATTAAGAAAGCTGAGAAAGAAGCTAATCCTGAAGACGTACCGGCCCCTGAGTTCCTTCAGCATTGTTCGAAGGCGGGGAAGAGAATTAGGAGTTCGGATGGGAGCATGAAAACAGCATTCATGCCTGATTGGGGGATATGTGAGCAGGATGCTATCAAGGACAGCCACCTCCTTGCTCGAGAGTGGTCTCGGAATGCCATAGCCCCGACCGACAAGGTCCATTTTGCAACAGCAATAGATTTAGAGGAAAATGAAAGCATGGGGGCATATCATGCCTATAACGTAAGTCGATCTCCTCTTCCTTTTCATTGTTATGGTTGTATATTGGCCGTCGTGGCTTAACACATTTTCTTATGGCGTTTTTGTTTTGGTAGCTAAATGCTCACTTCCAGAATGCTATCCAACTCGGGAGGTCCTACAAGGACAAGGAGAGAACTGCCCTCAAGGCTGTAGAGAAGCTTCAGAAGGAGTCTGAAGAATGGGAGGCTAAGTATTTCACCTCGGAGGACCAACTCTCATCCCTTAGGGGAAAGTATACGGCTCTGGAAAACAGGACCCAGAATAATGAGAATTCCATCATTCAGAACTACTTAGGTTCAGACACTTTTCTTGCCTTCATTGATGAGCATGACAGGGAGGTCCAGCCGGACAGCATGACCATAGGTTGGGAGAAGGCTGTGAACAGGATTAGCCAACATCATAAGGGAGTTGTCTTTCCTTCCTTTTATCCGAGTCCCTGGAAGGTGACAGAAGACGATGACCTTGTTGAAGGTGTTGGGACTTCCCCTGTGAGCAAACGTGCTTCTGGTTCTGGGACAAAGGGCATTCCTCAACAATCAGGGTCTAGTTCTGGGAAACGTCCCTCAAGATCCCATCAGAGCGGGAGTTCAGAATGCCCCTTGGCTGGACGAATCCGTGAACCCAAGTCGGTTAGTATCAGTAGCTCCTCAACCTCAACTTCCAGGAGCAAAGAAGAAGGAGGGAAGAACTCGTCAAGTGAAGAAGAAGTCCCTGCTCAGACTGCTCCTCCAAAAACCAAGAAGCGGTTGGTGAAGACTGCTTCTATCAAGAAGTGATTGAGCCTTGCATGGCTTGTGTTAGCCTCGTGTGGCTTTAGTTCTTTTAATATCCCGTCTTTGATTATGGTCCTTCATGGACTTGTACTTTTATTCGTATGTGTGTAACTTAAACCTTGATTGTGCCCTCCTGGGTATTTTATCTACGTGCTTGTTTTCTATGTTTCATATGTTCTTTTATTTTCGGTACTTGGTCATCTTAGACTTACACACATCTGGTGCTCGGTACATCACAAGGATCACAGAACAGAAAACAAGCTTGTATTGATAACGCAAAATGGGCTCAGCCCTTACATAGAATATTATGTCCTACTAGGAGCAACATGCTCTGCAATGGTTTCATATGAACCTTATTTCTACTTCTATTAGATAGGCTAAAAGCTAAGTCCTTAACAGGAGAGCTTTAAACATAGTAAATCTTGAGATTCGAGGCGTGCCAGGAGCGAGGTACCTCGTTTCCATCCACGGTTTCCAGCTTATAAGAGCCTCTTCCCAACGTCTTTCTCACTCTATATGGTCCTTCCCAATTAGGGGCCAACTTTCCTGTCTGTCCAACTCCAGAGGCTTCAATTTTTCTCAAAACCAAGTCGCCTTGTTTGAAGAACCTTCCTTTAACCCTATGGTTGTAGTGAAAGGCTGCTCTTTTTTGGTGCTCAATATTACGGGCATTTGCTTCATCTCTGACCTCATCGATTAAATCAAGAGCAAGTCTCATGCCTTCCTCATTGGTTTCTTGCTCATATGCTTCCACCCTTGGAGATACGTGCGAAATTTCCAAAGGGACAACTGCTTCTGCCCCATAGGCCAGCAAAAATGGAGTAGCTTCTGTCGTTACCTTGCAGGTAGTACGATACGCCCACAATATAGGCAGTAATTCATCAACCCACGTGTTTCGAGATCGTTCGACCCGCTTCTTAAGTCCATCAAGGATAATTCGATTTGCTACCTCAGCTTGGCCATTAGCCTGGGGGTGAGCTACTGAAGTAAAACGAAGTTCAATGGCGTTCTCCTCACAGTATTTCTTAAACTCCTCATTGTTGAATTGGCGTCCGTTGTCCGTCACTAGGATTCGTGGGATCCCATATCTACAAATTATGTTCTCCCAGAAGAACTGGGCAACTTGTTGGGTGGTTATTTTTGCTAGCGGATCCCAGGCGGGTGATCTTATGAGCTAGGGCCCTGCCCCCCAGTTGCTGCCCACAGATCCCTTCATGAACTTCCCTTAATGCCTCTTCTGCCTCTTGAGGCCTCAAGCATTTCAAGTATGGGATAACAAAAGACCTCTTATAAAGGATGCCTTCAATCAAAGCATATCTCAATGCCCTCACCGATGGTTTTCGTGCCTCCGAGGCATCTTCGGGGAGCCAACCAGTTTCCAGATGAGCCTTGATAGGGTCAATCCAACAGCTTCCTACCTCAATAGGTGCCACCAATTTTGAGTTGATGGTAGGGGCCTTCAGGACCTGGTAATAGACGTTCCCTGCATAATTCTCTATTTCAGAAGAGGCAAACTTTGATAAGGCATCGGCCTTGACGTTCTCCTCCCTTGGGATATGCTCTATACAGCATTCATCAAACTGAGTCATAACAGCTTTCACAACCCTTAGGTATTTTGCCATAGTTTCATCCTTGGATTCAAATTCACCATTCACTTGTGATACTACGAGTCTCGAATCCCCGCAGACTTTAAGGTTCTTGACTCTCAGTATTCTGGCCAAGCCTAATCCGGCTATCAAGGCTTAATATTCAGCTTCATTGTTGGTCGTCGGAAAGTCCAACTTCAGAGCATATTCTACTAAGAACCCATCAGGGCTTTGCAAGACTAAGCCTGCACCACTAGACTTTGTTTTTGATGCTCCATCAAAATAGAGCACCCAATATTCCTTCTGATCAGGTTCAAGCTCCTTAGCTTTATCTTCATCTTCCTTGTTTAATACTACCTCTTGCCCCCCGACTTCTTGGTTGATGGTACATTCAACCACGAAGTCAGCTAAAACCTGAGCCTTAATGGCTGTCCTAGGCTTATACGTGATATCAAACTCCCCGAGTTCGATCGCCCACTTGATTAGCCTTCCACTGGCCTTCGGGCTATGCAATATACTTCGTAACTGTTGGTCCGTCAGGACTTCAATCTTGTGTGCCTGGAAATAAGGTCGTAGTTTCCTTGAGGCTGTCACTAGTGCGAGAGCAAATGTTTCAATGGTCGAGTAATTCAACTCAGCTCCATGCAGCACCTTGCTCACGTAGTAGATGGGTTTCTGAACCTTGTTCTCCTCTCGAATGAGGACGGCACTCAGTGCTTGTTCAGATACCGCCAGATACAGGTATAGGGTCTCTCCAGAACTAGGTTTGGCCAACAACGGGGCCTTGGTCATGTATTTCTTCAATTGTTCAAAGGCCTCTTGGCTTTCTGATGTCCACTCAAAATTTTTTACTTTCTTCAAGGCCTGAAAGAAAGGTAAACATTTATCGCCAGACTTTGAGATGAATCTTCCCAAGGCAGCTATTCTACCAGTTAATTTCTGCACGTCTTTCACGGAACGTGGTGGTTCCATGTCGAGAATTGCTTTGATTTTATCTGGGTTGGCTTCAATGCCTCGTTTTGAGACCATCAGGCCCAAGAACTTCCCTGACCCAACGCCAAAAGCACATTTGGCTGGGTTCAGCATCATCTTATGGTGCCTCAGCACTTCAAACGCCTCTCTTAGGTGTTCAATATGGTCAGCTGTTAGCAAGCTCTTGACCAACATATCATCAACATATACCTCCATGGTTTTCCCAATCAGGTGGGCAAATATCTTATTTACCAGTCGTTGATAAGTAGCTCCTGCATTCTTTAGTCCAAAAGCCATGACAAGGTAACAAAAAACACCAAAGTCAGTTATGAAAGATACTTTGGGATGTCATCCTTGTGCATCTTAATCTGGTTGTAGCCACTGAAACCATCCATGAAGCTTAGCATCTCATGTCCTGCCGTAGCGTCTATTAGCGTGTCGATCCTTGGTAGAGGGAAGCAGTCCTTAGGGCACGCATCATTTAAATCAGTGAAGTCTATGCACATCCTCCACATACCGTTGGCTTTTTTGACCATCACAGGGTTAGCCAACCATTCAGGAAACTGAATCTCCTCAACAAAACCAGCCTCCAAGAGTTTGTCCACCTCTTGTTTAATGGCCTCTTGCCTTTCTGGAGCAAAATTCCTCTTCTTCTGCTTAATGGTCTTCCACTTAGGGTCGACATTTAACCTGTGAGTTATGAGTTGGGGATCAATCCCTGGCATATCAGCTGCTGTCTAAGCGAACACATCCTTATTTTCTTGTAGGAATTCAATTAACCTGCCCTTCATGGGTTCTTTCAGCAACGCTCCTATGTACGTGACCTTTTCAGGGTCCCTACTGTCCAGGGGTACAGGAACCAAATCCTCTGCTGGTTTCCCCCGGTATTCATCATCCCGAATATCCATGTCCTCAATCGGGAGGACCTGCCCCCCGACTCCATCAGCTCTTAACGCGGCCACATAACAACTTCGGGCCATCCTTTGATCACCCTTCTGTTCTCCAACACCATTCCTGGTTGGAAACTTGACTTTCATGTGATAACTAGAGGCAACAGCCTTAAACGTGTGGAGTCCGGTCCTTCGAAGGATCGCGTTATATGTGGAGGCCGCCTTAATTACCAAGAAGTTCAACATCTGTGTGGCCTCCTTGGGCTCCTTTCCAATAGTAACCGGCAGTGGGATAGTCCCTTCAACGCTAGATTCGACTCCATTGAACCCATATATGGGCATGTTATTTGGGGTCAGCTGGGAATCATTGTATCCCATCCTTACAAACGCATCATGAAACAGGATGTCAACAGAAGCACCATTGTCTATCAAGACTCGCTTCACCTCCGAATTTCCAATTACAGGAGTTATGACCAACGGGTCGTCATGGGGGAACTTTACCCCCTCTAAGTCCGAGTCATCAAATCCGATCACTACTTCAGTCTTTGCCCTCTTCGGGGCTTCTCCCACGATATGCATCACCTCCCTGGCATATGCCTTTCGAGAGTTCCTTGTTGTTCCGGCCGCAGTAGGACCTCCCCAAATCATGTTGATGACAGGCCCTCGTGGCTGGGGGTTGCGATCACGATCGTTATCCCTTCTATCATTATCTCTTTTATCATAATCTCTTCTATCATAAGCTCTTCTTTGGTTTCCACGACCTTCACCCTTTGTGAATTTGCTCAGCTTTCCTTTTCGGATCAAGAATTCAATCTCGTCCTTGAGCTGTCTACAGTCATCAGTGTCATGTCCAACGTCCTTATGGAACCTGCAGTATTGATCTTTGTTTCTCCTTGCGGGATCGCCCCTAAGTGGCTTCGGCCATCGAAAATCCGCATCTTTTTCAATATCCATCAGGATTTGACTTCTAGGAGCATTCAACCTTGCATATTCAGAGAACCTTGGCCCTAAATTCTTCTTGGAAGCAAAATCGGAGTCCTTGCTTGTCCGGGGGTATTTGTCCCTTGTGTCATACTCCTGCTCTTGCCTTCGCTTCCGGGAGTTTCCGTTTCCTCCATTAGTGGTGGGAGCTTCCGTCTTCTTCATACTTTCTTCTGCTTTTATGTATTTACTTGCCCTCCTTTGGAGCTCAGTCATGCTCTCAGGGGGATGTTTTGCCAACGACATCTGAAAGTAGGGGTTCGTCGTTCCATTCTCCAAGGCTATCATAGCTACTTTGTTCTCTAGATCCGGGACATTCAACGTCTCCTTAGTGAAACGCTTGAGGTAATCCCTCAGGTTCTCATTCTTTCCTTGTTTTACTTGCATGAGAGAAGCAGAGCTTTTTTCGTGGACCTTTCCACTAACAAATTGATTGATAAAGGCAGTACTTAACTCCTTAAAAGAACCAATCGAGTTTGCGGGCAATCGGCTGTACCATCTTTGAGCCATGCCTACGAAGGTTTGAGGAAACGCCCTACACTTAAGAGCGTCACTAGCGGGTTGTAACTGCAGAGCGTTCGAGAATGTCCTGACGTGATTCGAAGGATCGCCCGTCCCATCATATGCTTTTATCGTGGGCATCTTGAATTTTCGGGAAACATGAGCGTTCATCACTTCGTCCGTGAATGGAGGTGTGGGGTCGTCAGGGTCCCCAAGCGGCATCAGGTCTTTGGGATCACTCCTAGGGGTTTCTACCCTCGTAATTCCTCCAGTTGGGGCATCAGCCCTTCTCGGTCTTCTTGAGGACCCTTCCAAATCAATGAAGGGGATCTCCCTTGGGATTGGAGGAGGCCTATTCAGATTTTGCCTTGCTTGTTCTCTGGTTATATCATCCTTCAGCTTTTGGATCTCAGCTTCAAAAGCCTTGATTCTCTCAGCAGCTGTTTGAACGGGTCTATCATTGATCCTTTGAGTCCTCCTCATGGGTTCTTTGCTTGTACGTCGTCTCCTCGGGGCTATATCACGTTCATCATCATCGGATGATGAATCATCGGAGTAAGGTCCAGAGTAATCGTAATATCCTTGCTCAGGGGGGGCTAGACCCCTAATATAGGGTGGCTGATACGACTCGGGTATCTGTAAAGCGTGTCACTTGGTCCAGGATCCCTTCGATTTGGGGGATAGTTTGGCAACCCATATAACGGATCGGTACTCACGGGGAGTGTAGTGGTGGA
The DNA here is from genome assembly GCA_036435485.1 of Saposhnikovia divaricata. NCBI lineage: Eukaryota > Viridiplantae > Streptophyta > Magnoliopsida > Apiales > Apiaceae > Saposhnikovia > Saposhnikovia divaricata. The sequence goes on from JAZHRN010000131.1 coordinate 25,313,253, forward strand.
GATCTGAACTCCTGAGAGCGGGGGACGGCTAGTCAATGGAGCAACCACCATTTGGGGGATAGTTTGGCAACCCGTATAACGGGTTATCGGATGGCGGCTAGGGTTCGTGAGCTTCTTGCTTTAATGGCTGCGCTTGTGTTATCGTGACCTAATTCGGGTCCTCACAAGATGCCTACGTATCTCTGTATTAGAGAATCAAGCCAAAAACGTAGTTCTAGGACGAGGGGTCTGGCCCTTTATATAGGTTGTGGAAGCCTTAGAATTATAGTAGGTTTTGGAGACTTGGTGGATAAGTCACCGTAATTGAGGAAGGTTCTGACTCCTTCCTTTTAGGAATTAGTTTCCATGTCGAATTTGGTGCCTTGGAGGCTACACAATATCCTGGGGATATTCTAGGACGTTTTTGGTTTCTAGAACGTTCCTGGTTTGTGGATCAGACCCATGTTAGAGATAGGCTTTTACCGGGCGTCCCCAGTTTGGGCCGTTCTTTTGGGCCTGACCATTAATTACTAATTTAGTGCCCAACTAGGATTTCGGGCCATATTTACGGGCCAATAAATGTCACATTAATTATGTCTTTAAGGGTTATTTTTTACCCATATCAAATGGTTTTGTGAAAATGTCAGCGAGGTTGTACTTAGTTTCAATATGAGTCATTTTTATATCGCCTTTATTGACATGATCACGTAGGAAATGATGTCTCACATCTATATGTTTAGATCTTGCATGTAACACGGGATTTTTGCTAAGGTCGATAGCACTCGTGTTATCGCATAAGATGGATATTACATCAAATTTAATATTATAGTCGGCTAGTGTTTGCTTCATCCATAATATTTGAGCACAACACTTAGCAGCCGCTATATATTCAGCTTCTGTCGTGGAAATAGATACCGAATTTTGTTTCTTGGAAAACCAAGAGACCAAGCATCCTCCCAGAAACTGACATGTACCACTTGTACTTTTTCTGTCGACTAAATGCCCGGCATAGTCCGAATCAGAAAAACATAATAATTCAAATGGTACTCCTTTTGGATACCAAAGACCTACATCAATGGTTCCTTTAAGATATCTCAAAATCCTTTTTACCGCGGATAGATGAGACTCTTTAGGTGCTACTTGAAATCTAGCACACTTACAAACACTATATTGTATATCGGGATGACTTGTAGTTATGTAAAGCAAGCTACCGATCATACCATGATATTTCTTAGTGTCTACGGGAATCCCGTTGGGATCTTCTGTTAATTTCTCAGAAGTAGACATAGGAGTAGATATGGGTTTGGCATTATCCATTTCGAATTTCTTTAACATCTCTTTACAATACTTGGATTGAGAGATATGGATGCCTTCGTTAGATTGCCTAATTTGCAATCCGAGAAAGAAATTTAATTCTCCCATCATACTCATTTCGAATTCTTGGCTCATATTATCAGAAAATTCTTTACATAGTGCATCATTGGTTGAACCAAAAATGATGTCATCCACGTATATTTGTACGAGTAGGATATCATCCTTTTCTTGTCTCGTAAATAAGGTTTTATCGGCAGTTCCCATTTTGAAATTATTCTCTAATAGGAATTTGCTTAACCTTTCGTACCAAGCTCTTGGAGCTTGTTTCAAACCATATAGAGCTTTGTATAATTTATATACATACTCCGGATGTGTGGCATCTTCGAAACCGGGAGGTACTTTTTCTTCCAATATCCCGTTTAAGAAGGCCGATTTGACATCCATTTGGTATACTTTGAAATCTTTATGACACGCGTAAGCTAACAACATTCGAATTGATTCAATTCGAGCTACGGGTGCATAAGTTTCATCAAAGTCTATTATACCTTCCATTTGGGTATAGCCTTGAGCGACTAGTCTCGCTTTATTTCGAACAACAGTTCCATTTTCATCTAACTTGTTTCTAAAAACCCACTTAGTTCCAATTATGGAAGTATCTTCGGGTTTTGGAACGAGTTCCCAAACTTTGCTACGAGTAAATTGTAATAATTCATCTTGCATGGCCGAGATCCAATCCTCATCTAGCAAAGCTTCTTTCGCGGTCTTAGGTTCTATTTGGGATAGAAAACTAAGATGATTCACAACATTTTGCACTTGTGACCGCGTTTGAACTCCTTTGTTCAAATCTCCAAGAACATTGTCCAAGGGATGACTTTTAATTATAGGAATTTCTTTTGGGAGTTCAACTTCTGTTTCGACCAACTCTAATGGGTTTCTTGGAACAGGGGTCCCGAGATCCATATTTTCGAATTGTCGAATAATTTCTTCTACATCATCTTGTTCGACATTGTCTTTTTCAACAAGATCTTTGTACTTTGGTGGAGGTTTACTTTCATCAAATGCTACATTCATTGATTCTTCCACCACAAGTGTTTTGAGATTGAATACTCGATAGGCTTTACTATTTGTAGAGTATCCAAGAAATATACCTTCACTTGACTTAGGGTCAAATTTAGTGAGGTAATCTTTCGAGTTTAATATGAAGCACTTACTTCCAAATACTCGAAAATAGCTTAGTTTCGGTGTTTTGCCAAAGTAAAGCTCGGATGGTGTCTTTTGCTTTATTGGCCTTAACAAAACCCGATTAAGAATATGGCAAGCCGTAGACATAGCTTCGGCCCAGAAATACTTAGGTCGACGATATTCATTTAGCATCGTGCTAGCCATTTCTTGTAAAGTTCTATTTTTCCATTCAACAACCCCGTTTGTTTGTGGAGTGTACGGAGCGAAAAAGTTATGTGTAATACCATTTTCATCACAAAAAATGGTTAAACTGGAATTCTCAAATTCTTTACCATGATCAGTCCGTATATAGACTATGGTAGTGTTTTGTTGATTTTGAATCTTTTTACATAAGGAAGAGAAAGATTCAAAAGCATCACTTTTATTTTTGAGAAATTCCGTCCACGTGTATCGTGAATAATCATCAACGATTACTAACGTGTATGAGCATCCTCCGAGGCTTTGTATTGGAACCGGACCAATAAGATCCATATGTAAAAGCTCGAGAGGTCTAGAGGTAGATATCATAAACTTTGCTTAGTGAGAGGCTCGAATTTGTTTTCCAATTTTGCAAGCCTCGCAAGTATGATCTTTTTGATAATTCAATTTTGGTATACCTTGAACATGATCTTTGGTTGATATATTTTTAATCAACTTTATATTTGCATGTCCTAATCTTCGATGCCAAAGCCATGGGTCATCGTTTGTAATGATTAGGCATACATTCTCATGTTTGCTCATGTCACATGTATAGACATTTTTGTTTCGGGGACAAGTGAGAAGTAGTTTCCAATTTTTATCTAAAATACAACAATGAGTAGTATAGAAAATTACCTTGTATTCATTGTCGCAAAGTTGACTAATCGAGAGTATATTGTACCTTAGTCCCGAGACTAGTTGTACATTTGAAATCTTGAATCGACTATTCCCTATGTCTCCTATTCCGATAATGATTCCTTTACTACTGTCTCCGAATGTAACACTTCCCGCGGTGACCTTTTTAATGTTGCTCAAAAGTGACTTGTTACCGGTCATGTGTCTTGAACATCCACTATCAAGGTACCACATGTCTTGTTTCGCGGCAAGACAAACCCTCAAAATAAATCAATTAAATTTATATGTACCCTTTCGTCTTGAGGGTCCTGGGGTTAGTACATCATAATCAATATCATTATAGAATCTAGGCATAGAATAATCATGGTTAGGCATGTATTGATTTCTAGGAGCATAATGTCTAGCATGATATGTAGGTCTAGCATTATTATAAAATCTAGAGTTATCACGATTCACATTGTATCTATCATTTGCAAAGTAGGGAGCATTTTGAGGATAGACATTTCGATTAAGAGCATATTGATTTCTAGATGCATTCCAACTAGCATTGTTACGATACATTGTGTTTCTATTTTGAAACACCCTAGGTTGTTGAAACCTTTGTTGCCTTTGATTATTATAAGCAACATTGTTAAATTGTACTTGTCTTTCAACCTTCTTGTATGGTTCCGATCCTTTACGAACCCATACATGCTTCCCCTTAATCTCACCACTCTTGTACTTGCAATCAAAGACAGAATGTCCATCTTTGTTACAATATGTGCATTTTAGAGTTTGTGGTTGAGGAGGAATTATAGGAGGTTGAGCTTGGGGTTGAGCGTTTCTCGTAGGAGGAGCGTTCCTGTTATATCCCAAACCTTCACCGTTATGAGGTACTTGTGAGTGTACCATTTTGTCTAATATCCCAGTGCCTTTAGTAAATCTTTGAACAACCGTTTCAAGATTGTCTTTTTCTCTTTCTAAGGCATCAATCTTATTGTTAAGGAATCTTGCTTGATCCATAGCTTGAGACATGAGCTTAAGATTTTCTTCTTTCAATCTTTGAGTTTCTTCTTGTAATTTCATTTCTTTTAACTCAAGGATTTGTGATAGCTCATTCTCTTTTCAAGTGATGATTTCGATCACTCAAGAACATGATTTCATTTTCGTTTTGGATTTTTAGATCCATCATCCGAGTGAACTCTTTACTTTGCGTATGATGCATTTCTTCGAGTTTCATTTTCTCGGACCATAATAGATGAAATCATTTATCAACATCTTTATATTTGTTATTGATACCAACCACAAGCTCAATCAAATCATACTTACTCATATCAACTAAATTCAAGTTAGATTCATCTAATTGCAACTTATTTGAAATATAATTGAGATTAGCGTTTACCTCTTGATTTGAAGTGGAGGCTTGTGTTGATCTAGCTTCATCTCCGATAGCCATTAAGCATAGATTGACAATTTCTTCACTAGCTTCCGGAGCTTCTTCATCTTCACTTAGATCCCAACCGTTTTCGGCCACGAGAATTCGTCCTTTAGAAAGCTTAGGACATTCTCTTTTAAAATTACCCGGTTGCTTACACTCGAAGCACACATCTTGTGTTTCCTCCGGAGTTTGTTCCTTATGCTTTGGAGGAGTGTAAGTGGGATTATTGTTAACATTGGCATTATTATAGGCATTAGTATTTTGAGTGCCTTTGCCTTTGTTATAGCTCGTTGTCGGAAAATTACTTTTATACTTAGGAGTATAATTTTGAGAGTAATTTGGCCTTCCGTTAGAGTTGAAAACTCTTTGTTGATTATTGGATTTTAGGAAGCCTTTTCCGTATCTTTGAGCTTTGCTTTGAAGCACACGACGAAGTTGTCTCGTTAGTAAAGCAATTTCGCTTTCATCGAGATCTTGGAGTTCTTCGTTCAACTCCTTGCCGTTTTCATTTTCATCGATTAATATGGCTTTTAGTGCCATATTTTTCTTTTTGTCTTCCACTTGGGGAATGACCATATCCGGTATATTATCTTCTTCGTATGCACGAAGGTTACCGAATAAACTATCAATGTCATAATCATTTAGATTATACATTTCTTTAATAGTCGTAACTTTAACCTTCCAACTAGGAGGTAAAGATTTAAGAACTCGTCGGTTCTTTTCATTTCAGGTATAACTTTTCCCGAGTTGAGATAATTCATCGATTATGCGAGTAAATCTTGTTTCCATATCGATGATATTTTCTCCTTCTTGGAGTTTAAAGTTCTCATATTCTTGAATCAAGGTATCCATCCGAGAATCTTTTATATCAATGGTACCTTCGTAGGTAACCACTAATTTATTCCACATTTCTTGTGCCGACTGGCAATTGTTTACTCGTTTATATTCTTTTTCGGCAAGTGCACTTGTGGGAACCATTTCCGCCTTTGCGGTCGTATTCATCATGGTTTCTTCGGTGAGAGTGTATTCACTAACTTTCTTTTCGACAACAACATCTCCAACCGTTTTGGTAGGAATAACAACTCCGTCTTCTATTGCCATCCAAACTTTGACTCCTTGAGATCGAGCATAGATGCAAAGCCTCATTTTCCATGTTGCAAAGTTTGTGCCATCAAATAAAGGAGGGCGAGAGCTAGATAGGCCTTCACCACAACCGATGGTATTTAGATACGCCATGTAGGATCACTTTTTGTTATGCCTGTAGATCTGCAAATCACTCAACAAACACGTTAAAAAGCACTGCTCTGATACCAATTGTTAGGTCCCGTATGAGGGCTATTTTAAGCTAGAAGGGGGGTTGAATAGCTTAATATCCAATTTAAAAAAATTATTATGGCGTTTTAAAATATTTTTCACGTTTTAAAATATTTTACCTAGTCGTTAGCAGTTTATAAGTGCGGAAAATAAACGACAAGTAAAGTAAATACCACGCAGGAGATTTTATCCTGGTTCGCGATGGCGCAACCCCTAGTGGATTCGCTCACCCCTACGTCCAGTCCTCGAGCTCCTCTCCGGACTCGAGATTTCCCTTAAAATAAACTCGCTCCTTTAGTAGGCGGAGAAGCCTTTACAACCCTACAAATATTTGTCTTGGTGTGTAACTACCCGTTACCACCTCAAAATAAATGTAAACACCTACACAACTTATCTTAGACAATAACTCCCCGCTATTTCTTCAAAATTGATGTAGAACCCTTGGTGTAGACTATTGCTTCTTGGCTTTTGTCGGTCTTGGGTCTTAGACGAAAGGTCCCGGGTCTTTCCTCTTCCTCACGGTGCGAAGACTACTAACTCCCCGTTAGTACGACTAGGACTTGGGTCTCAGAACGAGAATCACCTCACTTAATCTTCACCTCACTACAAAAGTTACAAACAATATCTACGAAACAAATATGATGAATGATGAATAAGGTTTGGATTAGTATGTTACGGTACTAGATCCAAAGTTAACTTTAATATTCGTAAATGAATATTAAGTTATATTGTTATTGTTTAAGTATACTTTCTTTGATATTAAGTTATAATCAAAGTATACTTTTAATTACTCCAAACAAATATAAAGATGGATGGAGTAATATTAGAAGACCTTATTAAAAAGCTATAGCGCTTTAAGGCTTCAGTATGTATACCTTTCTTAGACTAATATAATGTCAAGTTATACGTATAACTTCTTGTATGAACCACTACAATCACTAAACGTAATTGTAATAAAGACAAGTGGCTAAAATTGTGCTTTAGTAGAAGTTTATGTTGTACGAAGTATTTCTTAAAGAATGTCCCACGGAGAGCACTGTAGATGCTAGTTAGGAATTCGTATAAATACTTTTCGTTACAACTTGACTTACGTCAAATATCAATACTCCGAAAGGATGAGATAAAGATATAGATCTCGGAGTTTGTTGATATACAAAATCCTTTAAGCTAATATGCTTAAGGCTTTTAAGATGTATACTTTCTTATGACTAAATACAAGTGTCAAAGTATACTCTTTTTTTACTTCTTGCACTAGATTAGTTATAGCCACTAACGAATAAAAGGTAAGATCGATAAATAAGTGGCTAAACTTGTGCTAAATGAAGTATTTGTTGAACGAAGTATTTCTTTATAGAATATCTCACGGAGCACTAAAGATGCTAGTTGAGAATCCGTAAAAATACTTAATCGTTACAACCTCAACGTTTGTCGGATAATCGTTCTCTTTTATAAAGAGATTTTTGGGATCTTTAAAATAGATCCGAGAATAGAGATTAAGATGAAATATAAAAGTTAAGCACAAATCTCAAATATAAACACAAAGACGAAGCTAAAAATTACCACTTTTAAAAGTCGCCGGAAAAAATTTGCCGGAGGTTCGGCCGGATTTTGGCACGGTGGTCGAACTTTGGGCAGCCCTTCGGGAGGCCGGAAAGTGGTGGTGGATGAGCTAGCTTGGGTGAACAAAGCTTGGTTGGGTGGAACTAAGCTTGTTGAACAAAATATATATATATATATATATATATATATATATATATATATATATATATATATATATATAAGAGAAGGTTTTTGAGATGAAGTAGATGAAGAGAGAAAATATGAACTTGAAAGTGTGTTCTACTTCTAAAATCCCAGCATGTATTTGGCTCTTAGCTTGTGTTTAAAATGGGTGGATGAGGGGGTTTTTTTATAGAGAGAGTTGGGTGGAAGGAATGGTGTAGATTGAAGGAAAATGAGTGGATGTGATTAAAATCACGTGGATTGCCAACATGGAAAGTGATTTGTGTTTCTTTGCAAGTGGATGCTAGAAGACAAAATAATATCCCAGCACTTGAATCTATATTAGAATATTCCATTCGTTTTAATTAACGAATAAATACGAACCACGTATCGTTAATTAAATACCCGATAAATACGAAAACACCCAATAAATAATTCTAAAATTATGGAGCCCTTAGGAATATTATAAAATAATATTCTGGAAAGTTTGGTCAATTTTGGTCAAGGTTGACTTGGTCAAACGTAGTCAACAGTTGACTAACCGTCTCGATTTTCGTGCCCGGACGAAAATTCTTGAAAACTTACGAAACTTTAACCATGCATATAAAATAGCATTTAAGTGATTAATCTCAAGTTTCAAGTCATTCTAGCAAGTGGAAGTATTTTATTTGGATTTAAAACGATTAAATCAGCTTTCGGTTCCGAATAAAATACGATAGGTCTTTTCTCGAAAAAGATAAATCTTTTGACCAATGTTGTGACTAGAATAAATATTTAGAATATATTTCCTAATATATAAAATATTTAAAGAGTGTAGGAAATATTTTTGAGGGAATAAAATAATTTTCTCCGAAATATAAGATAATTAAGAATCGGGAGAAAATTTACTTTAAATATTTCTGGCACGAGAGCAACATTTTCGTGAGAGTGAAAAGTCTTTTCTAGGATGAGAAAAATATTTTTAGTGCAAAGAGAGAATATTTTTCGAATAAAAACTGATCATTTTTTAATTTAGCACGAGTTCTCTAAAGAACGTTAAATCTCGAATTCTCTTTGTTCGAGTTTGTTGCCTTATTAATATCGCAGTGTAAGTCTAAAAAATATCAAATTTCAATATTTCTTTTTCGATCTTCTTGCCTTGTGTAGAGATATATTCCGTAAAAATCTATTTTGATTTTTCAGCGAATCGGAATATCTCTTATAGTTTAAAAATATGATGATAGATTTTGCTAGAATTGACCATTTGACTTTTGACTGAATCAATTAAATAAATGACCTAGTGGAGTGGATTCTACGTGTATTTAAATTTTATGTTAAATCTTACAAATACCAAAATAAATATTATATCCAAGTTATCCTTTCAAACTAAAATCTCACTTTTTCCAATTATATTAAGGACGGTTCTATTTAATAAAATAAAATAATAATATTTAATATTAATAATTAACCGATTACCTTTTTCAGCTAAAACATATCATCTTTTCTAACTAAAATCCTTCTTTTATTGGAAATATCACGGGCAATATTAATTTTGTCCTTTTATAAAAATATTACGTGCAATTGTATTTAGTAAAACAACGTAATTAAATAATAATTACTATAAACTAATCAATTAAAATCTCACTTTTTCCAATTATATTAAGGACGGTTCTATTTAATAAAATAAAATAATAATAATTAATTATATCCTTATATATGATAAGCGTAAGAGGGATATTATCCATAATTTTGGTTTGGTCACTGTACCGCCAAAATAATCTCAACCGTCGAATATAATATTTTAAAAAATAGACGATCAAGATTATATTATATTAAAATGAAAATTATAATCTTAAAAAGGATATAATTAAAAAGGTTGTATTATAATTGAATTTTAAAAAGAAGTTATAATCTGAAAAGGATATAAAAGATTGTATTAGAACTAAATTTTATTTATTTATTAATATTAAAAAGGTTCATATTTACTATTTAGGCTTTATCTCGAGATATAGAAATCAGATTTGGATGATTTTATAGTTCACACGAAACACATAAAATTATCTTTAATTTAGTGACAATTTAACAATTATTATCCAAATGAAAACACTTAAAATCTCAAGAGAAAATACAATTACGAATTTGTACATTAATCCTATTTAGTGTAGAATATCTACATTAATAATCTTATTCAATATAGAAAACCTAATTATATGTGATATAAATCATTGATAGGCACTTTTTTGTATTTCAATATAAATACACTTTTTAGTTTACATGTTAAAATATTAAATATTTTTTATGATATATCCAACGTTTTTATCTATTGATTTAAGATCTAACAGTTCTTATTTATATTATCGTAATGAGGACCAGACTACCAACTAACAAAGTTTTGGACAAAATCCCTACTACACTTATTATTAAAATTGTATTTGGTTGTTAGTACAACTATCTTCAAATAATAAGAAGATTATTTTGATAATCAAAACAAAATATAAGTAGATTTCCTAAATAGAATAGAATTTTCAATATAAAAAAGCGTCAATTTCATCTCTCTCTTTTGTTTCTTGGTAGTTTTAATTGAAGAAAATTGTTAAATCATCACTAAATTAAAGATAAATTTGTTAATTTCACGTAGGCTGTAAAATCATCCAAATCAAGTTTTAAGAATCTTTGCCTTCATCTCTTGCTAACTATTGAACGTGTAAAATCTTATCTGTATATCAATTTCCTAACAACAATTTGATATGTAAACTAAAAATAAATTTAAAAATAATATAACAAATATTAGAAAAAAAACCGTGCGTTGCACGGGTTATAAGCTAGTTTTCAATAAATTGTACATGTTAGTATTTTTGCAAAAACATACTTTAACATCGGTAAATTTCGTATATTTTGACAAATAGTATCCAAACAATTTTTATTGTCTAGATTATATATTTAGTCGCTTGAATAATTTAATTTTTCGGTAAATAAAGTACAGCCCCCCTTCAATTCCTTACTTCTTTCGGAATCATGGCATACAATCCTGAGTAACCAAAACAAGATCTCCACCTTTTTCTCTCTTTTGTTATTTAGTTTATACTCCATATGTAAGAACTATAATTTTAAAATATTTCACGAACTATAGTAAAAAAAACATTGTTATATTCAATGACGTAAGAAGTATAATTTTAAAATATTTCACAAACTATAATAAAAAAAACATTGTTATATTCAACGACGTTTGTTAGAAAGATCCATTCGTTTTAGCAAATCGATAACTTATCTTGCGAGTTCTTACATAACTACGCTAATTTATTTTATACAGAGAAGCCAAAAACAACTTAACAAACTTAAATCTAAAATAATATAGTTTTATCATTTTTAGCAAGTCGATAACTTATCTTGCGAGTTCTTACATAACTACGCTAATTTATTTTATCCAGAGAAGCCAAAAACAACTTATCATACTTAAATCTATAATAACCAGGGTTGTAAAAATCGGTAACTCGGGCCCAGTACTCGGCCGAGTACTCGTTTTGGACCCCTAAACCGATCCGAGTAACGATTAATCGGACCAAAAACCGGTTTTTGGTATAACTCGGTCAAGATTCAGGTTGAATCCGAGTAATCGGAGTCAAACTCGGGCTTGACTAAAAAAAAATCATTTTTTTTTGCTAATTAAAAAGATTTTTTCATTGCTCAAAGGGATAAGAAGACATTAACCACTGCGGTATTAACCATCTTAACTTCAGTTCAGTTTAGTCCAGTCTGTTATCTTAACTACTTTTGATGTAAGCCTCAAGGAGGGTCTGCAACTGATGTAAATATAACCAAAACTCTTGTATCGTTTCTCAGTCTAAGGTTACACTTAGACTTTTATATATAAATATCGGATTTTTTTAGTACACTATTAAACTCTCTCTCTCTCTCGCAAAATTTTAACTAGCCGTTACCGGCCCTGGTGTTCTCTGACCGGCGTACCGCCGGAAACTTCGGAATATTTTAGCATTCAACTTTTTTATTTCCTTTCTATTACTATCTTACATTGGTTTGGTTTCTATTCTTTTGTTGCCTTCTCTTCTTTCGGTCTTCGTCATCTCTGTCGTTGGTTGGTCGCTCGGCGTCGCACAGCAGCCTCCACCTGCTCTCCCCGTTCTATCTCCCCCGTCCCCGTCCCTTCGCTCTCCATCTTCTCTACTCGTGTCAACCTCATCAACAGATCAACTGTATTTCTCCTTTGCGACAGGATCGTGTGCCTCAGAAGTCCCATTGTATCGTCGCCGTCTTCTTTGTTCCTCTTCCTTCTCCTTTACTAATCGTATACAGTTTTCTTGATTTACACCCATTTGTTTTTCCGATTGTTAATCACAGTCACTTTTCTCTACCTCCCCCAATCTCCCTCCTCTCTGTGCTCCCCTTCCACTCGTCCCTCGCTCCCCACCCTTTTCCCGCGGCGTCCAGACCCACATCCCCCCCCTTTCTCGCCTCACTTTCATCTCCCTGTCTTCCGGTTTTGCGTAGGCCTTTTTAGTTGTAGTCCTTTTGTCCATTAGTACTCTGTTCTGTCTTTTTGGTTCTACTCGTTTGTTTTTACTTTTTTCCTCTTTGTTTTAGTGTAGGTTCTGTTCTTTTTTTATTTATTCGTTTTGATTTTAATGTAAATCGATTGTTTTTATGCTTTGTATTTCTTCGCGCGGGTTATTTTGGTATGTCGTTGGTGCGTAATTTTCGTTTTGGGAGTTTGAATTTAGGTACCTTAACGGGCAAATTTCTGGAGCTAGTTGACGTGTTGAAGAAGCGTAGAGTGGATGTGGCGTGTATCCAAGAGACGAGGTGGAAGGGGGCGCGGTCAAGAGAAGCGAATGGGTATAAATTGTGGTACTCAGGTCTTGCCAGCTCGAGGAACGGAGTGGGTATTCTTGTGACGGAAGACCTTAAAGGCAACGTCGTGGAAGTGATTAGACGCAATGACAGGATCATGGCCATCAAGGTGGTGGTGGGGGAGGTGGTGGTGAATGTGGTGTGTGCGTACGCCCCGCAAGGCGGTTTGGGTGACTCTGAGAAGGAGGCGTTTTGGGTTTGTTTAGACGGGCTGGTAGGTAGTTTCCCTGCAGACCAATTTTTAGTGTTGGGTGGCGATTTCAACGATCACATTGGCGAGAGGTCAGATGGTTTTCCCTTGGCGCATGGGGGTTTTGGCTTCGGGTCCAGGAATGGCGGTGGGTCCGCACTGTTGGAGTTTGCTACGGCCCAGGAGTTGGTAATTGTGAATTCTGTTTTTCAGAAGAGGACTGAGCACCTCATCACCTTTAGTAGTGGGGGACGCAGCACTCAAATCGATTACTTACTTGTGCGCAGCCGGGACGTTAGAGCATGCGTGGACTGCAAGGTGTTCAGGAGTGAGGCGTGCGCATCCCAGCACCGACTATTGGTCATGGATCTTTCCTTGGGGGGTCGTGTTGTTCGCAGGAAGAGAGAGTTTAGACCTAGAATCCTCTGGAAAGACTTGAAGGGCGAGAAGGCGGCGGAATTCAAGGAGGCTTTGCTCAACGAAGGTTGTTTTGCGAGTGGTGGAGATGCTAACGTCAGGTGGTCCAACTTGGCAAAGGCCATTCGGAGTGTGGGCGAGAAGGTGGTGGGGGTTTCCTCAGGTAGGTTCAGTGGCCATAAGGAGTCGTGGTGGTGGAACGAGGAGGTTCAAAAGAAGGTTAAGGCTAAACTTGCGCTCTTTAAAGAGCTTCTATCGATCTGCGCAGGGCCGGAGAGATCTCGGAAGATGGAAGCATACAAGGTAGCGAGACGAGAGGCAAAAAAGGCAGTGGCGAAAGCTAAAGAGGAGGCGTATGAAAGGCTGTACAAGCGCCTAGATACCAAGGAAGGAGCGAATGCCATCTTTAAGCTAGCTAAAGCTAGGGAGAGAGGGAGGCGCGACCTAGGTTCTGTTAAGTTTGTTAAAGACGATTCAGGCCAAGTGTTATTGAACGAAGATGCTATTAAGGACAGGTGGAGTTCGTATTTCCATAATCTTTTCAACGAGGCTAGGAGGAGTGGTGCCGGTGTGGAACAAGAGGTCCCCCTTTCGCTTGTGATTTCCCCCGATCCCTGTGAGCGCATCAGCAAGGAGGAAGTCAAGGGTGCTTTGCAAAAGATGGCTAGAGGGAAGGCGGTTGGTCCGGATCTTATCCCTATCGAGGTTTGGCTTTGTCTTGGTGAGGTTGGCGTCCAATGGCTAGCAGACCTGTTCAATGCTCTGCTCTTGGGTGATAAGATGCCAGCTGAATGGAGGCGTAGTGTCGTGATCCCTTTTTTCAAGAATAAGGGCGATGCTCAAAGTTGTAGTAACTACCGGGGTATTAAACTACTCAGTCACACTATGAAACTTTGGGAGAGGGTGGTTGATAGTCGGATTAGAAGAGAAGTTGAAATCTCAGAGAATCAATTTGGATTTATGCCTGGGAGATCAACGATCGAGGCCATTCATCTCGTTAGACGCCTTATGGAGAAGTGTAGGGAACGTCGCAAAGACCTCCATATGGTGTTCATTGATCTGGAGAAGGCTTATGATAGCATCCCCCGTGAAGCTATTTGGAAGAGCCTCGAGGAGAGGGGAGTGTCGTCGGCGTTCGTTAGGGTGATTCAAGACATGTACTCCCAAGCTACTTCTTGCGTTCGGACCCCAGTAGGGGATTCCCGTTTCTTCCCTGTTGAGATGGGACTGCATCAGGGATCGGCCCTGAGTCCGTTTCTTTTCGCACTTATCCTTGATGTCATGTCGAGGGGGATTCAAGATGCTGTCCCTTGGTGCATGCTCTTCGCGGATGATATCGTGCTAGTGGCGGAATCGCGGAGGGAGGTGAACGTCAAATTGGAGCTTTGGAGATCTACTTTGGAGGCCCAAGGGTTACGTTTGAGCCGTTCGAAAACCGAGTATCTCTGGTGTAATTTCAGTGGTGAGGCCAACGAAGAAGGGGTGGAGGTTAGGCTTGAAGATCAGAGCGTCCCGCAGACGGATAAATTCAAGTATTTGGGTTCTATCATCCAGAAGGAAGGTGACATTGAAGCCGATGTAACGCATCGTATCAAGGCTGGGTGGCTAAGGTGGAGGGCAGCGTCAGGGGTAATGTGCGATAAGAAAGTCCCTTTAAGGTTGAAAGGGAAATTCTATAGAGCGGCTATCCGTCCTGCGTTGTTATATGGTTCTGAGTGTTGGGCGGAGAAGAAGGCTCTCGTAAGCAAGTTGGAAGGGGCGGAAATGAGGATGTTGCGGTGGTCTTGTGGGCGCACGATGTTGGACAGAATCCCGAACTCGGTGTTTAGGAGTGAGCTTGAAGTGGCGCCTTTGTCTGCGAAAGTTAGGGAAGGAAGATTAAGATGGTTCGGCCACGTTCGTAGGAGGCTGCCCGAAGCCCCAGTTAGGAGGGTCGAGAGTCTGGCGGTTGTTGGGGCGAGGAGGAGAGGCAGGCCGAGGAGGTCGTGGGAAGAGCAGCTCAGGATGGATTTGAAGGCCTTAGACTTAAATGAGACCATGCTCGCGGATAGGGGTTCCTGGAGGCGGCGTATCAGAGTGGTGGATTCCCTTTTAGGTTATGGTTCTGTTGTCGAGAGCCTCAGAGTTGCATTATCTCGGTTAACGATTCTTTAGTAGTTCGGCTTTAGCGTTCTCACTTGTCATTTCTTTTTTTAGTGTCTTTTGTTTTCTGGTTTTGCAGTAACAGGGAGCTTGCCTCGGTGTTATCGCTGTGCGGGACTTGCCGTGTAGTTGGAGCGCTTCAAGCTAGGAGTAGCATAAAGCCGTGCAGAAAGGTATGTCCCATGTGGAGAACGCCATGGGCCTCAGGTATATCATTGCCCATTTACGTCTATTTTCCGCTATTTTTTCCCCACACGCTATGTATGTTGTGCACTCAGCCGAGGGTCTTCACGGAAACAGCCTCCCCGCTCCAAAAGTGGGGGTATGGTCTGCGTACATCTTACCCTCCCCAGACCCTGCCCTGAGCGGGATATACTGGGTATGTTTGGTTTGGTTTGGTTTTATATAAATATCGGATTATATATATATATATATATATATATATATATATATATATATATATATATATATATATATATATATATATATATATAAAGGTTGTAATAATATTATTATTAATATTAATATTATTGTTAAGTTTTAAGTTTAACACATGTACACTAAAATTAGAATAAATACATATAAATTATGAGAAAAAAAAATTAAAAAACAATATCCGATTAGTAGTCCGAGTACTCATTCCGAGTACTCGCCGAGTTTCCGATTACTCATTTTTTTGGATCAAAACCGAGTTGGTCCGATTTCCGATTTTCACAACCTTGATAATAACATAGTTTTATCATCCAAAGATAGCTGACACGTGTAAATTGCGCATGAACTTCAAAAGGACCACACATCAATGCCAATAGATTGATCAGCAAAGAGATGGATACTATAATACAGCTAGGAGCTCTCAAGCTCAACCCAGTTAAAAGCACTCTATTCAATTAGTAACCAGAATATATGAGTCAAAAGATTGCCATATATATGCAAACTGCCAAACACCAACAGTATCTTACACATGGACTCCATATTTGCACAAGAACGCAAGGGAACTGAAGTGCCCTGAACAAAGTGCCATTACTAAAATGTATCCGTTACCACATTCTTCTAGGTTACCTTGCGAATCGCCGCGTCCACTCTGCAGCTAATTCATTATGTTTAGCTTTGTCTTCCAAGTACAAGTGAGCGATACCAGGAACAAGAGGTTTATCTGCAAGAATTAACGTAATTTCCATATTAAGTTCACCAGAGGAATGATTTCAAAGAAAAGAACTAGTACAGGTGGTGTTTTCATCATCACATCCGAAAAATATTAAAGCAGCTCACATATTCCTTAATACCCTTCTTTACAAATTACTATATTTCATGCTCAAACTACTCAACAGTTTATATTTTACCTTATTTCTAATCTGGTTCACTTGCTCTGAGCAAAGTAAATCCTATATTAATGCTAAAGATTAGGTCTTGGACCAACCTCTTGTTGACTCAGATCAGGGCTTGTTGGAACTCTTAGGGGCAAAAGGAAATACTAGTTGACGGTAAAAGGAAATACTAGTTTCATTCACTTAGACCCTTACTGGCCATAAGAAAGAGTGTTTGCAATCTGAATATAAAACATGTGGGAATTACGTGTTATGATAATGAGACCCTAATTTACTTGGTAAATATGTAAATACAAAAAAAAAAGAAAAAAAAAACTTCCCAATTTTAAAATAATAAACATCACCTAAATAAGAAGTTATATCAATCATTTCCTAGCCAAACAAAAAGAGATCCTACTTACAGGTATAACATGTATTTGCATCTTAATGTAAACCACTGAAACAAGATAGCTCATGGAAATAGAGAAAAGATACATACAGGGATCAGGATTTGTGAAAATCGATCTTAGTGCCAGCAAAACTTTTGAAATTGTTAAAGCAGGGCTCCAGCTATCCTTCAGAATATCCAAACCAACATTGCCACCTGAATCAACATTGCAGTGGTAGATACGAGTTTTGAATACCACCTGTAGTTCTGAATCTAGAATTAACACACATAAAAGGAAAGGAAAAAAAGGACATGACATGTAATTCACTAGCGCCATGGTAGGATGGCCAATATTACATAGTCCAACTCTTGCATAATTTAATAAATCACTGAGAAAATGGTTAACTCACACGAGGACCCGCACAAGCGACATTGTTTAATGAGAGGGTTAGAAAGCAGTAATGTACACAATGTTCTGAGATACTGATGTACATACCTTGGGGGGTCTGAAGGGATAATCATTTGGAAATGTTATGTCAAGAAAAAATATCCCACCCTGATAAGGTGTTCCTGCAACCAACAATGAAATCTGAAGATGTAGCCAACATATTATAACAAATGACACCCAAAAGGCAAATTGTAGTCTTCTTGAATATAAATACTACAAAAAGATGACAGAAGTTTCTAATTTGTCATCATTCATTCCAAATAAGCTCAACAAATATCATAAGCTAACCATTAGATGCAGATGTATATCATAAGGTACTTTGAAAAGAAAGACACTTTCAAGATTTTGAACCTCAACATTTTTCAGTATAAACGAACCCTAAGCTATGCTTGAGCTATGAAAGATAAAACCTGTGTGGTTTGGAATTGGTTCCTACAATGATCCTTTAATGTTAAGGTATGCGTGAAATGACATTCGTGATGCGAAAGAGTGATTACCATTCAATAAGTGGGAGAATTCTGCCCAGCTTGGCAATTGCGGGAGGGGGGCAAATTAGTCGAATATATGTCATTCATGATATGATGATCATTTAAGCACGATAAATGTTGACGCTTCACATTATTCTTAACTACATACAATCAGGGTTCTAAAAATCGGTAATCGGTATAAATCGGTTGAAGTACTGATTTAAGATTAATCGGGTAATCGAGGATTAATCGGAAGGATTAATCGGAGGATTAATCGGATAATATAATAATATTTAATATATTAGTCTAGTTTACAATTAAACATATCATTTTAAATAAATTCACAGGATTAATCGGATTTAAAAAATCGAATCGTTTGGTTACCTTACAAAGGATAAATCGGGGATTTTTAGAACCATGCATACAATATGGGTGGTTGCCTTCTCAAACTTAATCAATTTCCAAATCTACTAAAATAGATGTTAAAGATATTGGGGTGTAAAAAAAGAAACACTGTAAAAGAACAAATAGTAAACCCAGTTGATAGTAGAAGCATGAGGCAGGGTAAACTAGAGTCTCACTTAAAGTTTTCTCTTGTTATCAAGCACACACATAACTTAATAATGCATATATATAGAGAGAGAGATAGAGCCTACTGATACACATCTGACATCAGCTTGACCCTTCCTCGATTAACAAAAACAAATAGAGCGTGTTACGGATGACAATAGTAGTAGAGGTACCTGAAGGGGCAATGAGAGTAGCAACCCAGTGATAAAGATTATCGCCTTTAGGGCCAGCAGAAGAGTGAGGGGGTGGGTCCAAGTTAAGTTCACTCATCTCCTTTTGTATTCTCTTCCCCGAAGATGATACTGTTGTTGTCGATTGCCATGTTCTTCCTCCCGAACTAGTACTGCTCTTCATCCTCCCCCACAATTCGATTCAATTCACTGACCCCACCTTCCTTCTCTATACTTAACTAGATTTCGCTTTCCGATGTTTCCGATATTTATTTACACTCCTAATCACAAAAGTTCAAAAATTAAACGAAAATTCTATTAAATTGCACTAATCACTTTGTTACAACATTCAAGAGCTAACAAACATCATATAAGATTGTTGGTAAATTTGGAATTGCAATATAAAACCCTTCCTACACTATTGTTAGTAATTGTTGGTAAATAAGAAGGTGGACTGAATAAAATAAGCAAGATAATAAGTAATTATGTTTGCACATGTACATACACAGACTATACAGTAAATTGAGGAAGAGAAGGGCGAGAGAGAGGGAGGGAGAGAGAGAGAGAGAGAGAGAGAGAGAGAGAGAGAGAGAGAGAGAGAGAGGGAGTAATCACCTGGCTTCAATCTGAGAGAGAGATGACAACGAACAATCCAAACGAGTGACATCTGTGCTATGTCTTCTTCATCCCCATTTCTATCCGACCATCCCTAAATTAACTTCCCCTGTTTTTAATGAAGAGTATTGATACTCTTTGGTTTTTTTAACAGTAATTATAGATTTTGCATTACTTATCTTTTTTGTTGGTAGAGATAATTTAGGTGAGTTTTAATTTTTTGTTCGTGTACTTTATTATTATTATTGTTTTATTTGGTGCTAATTTTCTAAAATATTTCCCTATATATGGTTGAGATCATGAGAAGTGTTGTTTTTATGAGGAACTTCTTGGTGTAATGGTATATTCCTCGCTCTCCTTACGGAATGTCGAGAATTCGAATCTTATTAAAATTAAGATGGGTGTGTACGTGTGTGTATAAATATAAAAAAAATAATATACAATTTCTAATTGTTAGGGATTCATAAATACTTGAATGTTACAAACTTCACTGAACCAAAAATATAAATAGTGAAAGTAAATATAATTTTTTAAATAAAATATGATTCAGTTACTTAAAACATCAGCATGACAAATTATGCATCAGATTAGCAGGGAGCTAGGGACCAAGCCTCAGGGGGTACATGGGTTGGGAAATAATGGATAGAAACTTCGAAAGACCGGGAGCTAGAAACCAGGCCTCAGGGGGTACATGGGTTGGGAAAGAATGGATCGAAACTTCGAAAGACGAAGGGCTAGCGTTCTTGATGAAGCAGAAACAGCCCGAATGATCGATGAAAGCATTGAGCATACACATTATTTTTTATGCAGTAGGGTGTGTTGAAAAATTATGGCATGTGTTTTTCCATTAAAAAATTAAGGTGCAGGCAAAGTTGTGTAATAGAGATCAATGATGATTCAAATACAAAATTAGCCAACAACTGATCGAAGTTCTTGAAGTAGCAATGTTTTTTAGTTATCCACAATTGAGAATCACTATATTCGTGCATATATTATAGTAAGTTTTATATGGTTAAGTCTCAGAAGATATGAGTATGCGAGTCATCAAGAAATTGTCAAAATGCAATGTTCCAGCCTTCCAGGTGATATAAACCGGCCATCACAAAAGAAGTCCTCTAGCTTACTGCTCTTTGCTTTAGTACATCACAACTGAGCTATATGATAATAAAACACAATTTTAAAGAGACCGTATTCATCCTAAAAGTAGCAGTTCCAACTCTTTTCATAAGCACAGCAGTCCCAAAATATCCGGACTTCTCAAAAGGCAACCCCATGGTTGCTTGAATAACTGCAATCACAATATTAATCCTTTCAGAACACCATTTTCATTTTATTGTAAAACCGAAACTCTATGCAAATGATCTGCAGAAATCGATAATTGCTTTCAGATAATTAGTATGTGTGCCCAGAAAATGGGTTTACATACCCCTTTAATAAGGCAGACATCTTTATTATGGAATGTTTTTAAAGAAGAATGAGTGCAGGCATCCAGTTAAAAACAAAGCAGTCCCGCAGCAAGAGAGCTCTGCAAAATCAACCTTGAGAGTACAATTTGTGAACTTATTAATCAGCTGTACAGCAGAGAGACGATGGAGCTAGCAAACGTATACCATCAATACAACCTGCTTTTAAATATACTAGTTGATAACTAGTGCGAAGCACGGTTACAAGTTAATTTATTTAGATGAAGTCCCATCGATTTAATTTGATACTCATAGTCAAAGTTCGATTGTGTAATCTGTACTATTAAATTAAAGTCAAAATGTTGAAAGTTTTGATTTTTATGGTTTTCGATCTTTTATTTTAATTAATAAATAATAAAATAATATTATTAATGTTAATTAGTCGATTAAGGCTCTGTTTGGGATTGTTGTTAAAAACTGTTGTGCTGTTGAAAAAAGTGTTGTTAAAATAAGTGCTGTTGTGAAAATCAGATAACTGTTTGGTAATATTTTTGATATATGCATGTTTTGCATATTATTTTAAAAAAAAATGTTTTTGGGTTTTGCATATTATTTTTTAAAAGATAATGTTTTTGGTGAGATTTGGTGTTGATATCAGTAACTGCTTCATGTAAAAGCTCAGAAGCAGCTTTTTTCAAAAGCATGGGGGACATGCTTTATCTAAAAGCAGTTTTTCAATCAAAAACACTTTTCAGAAAAGCTGCTTTTAAAATTTACCAAACAACATTTTACCTGCTTTTCAGAAATAAGCTGATGTTGCTGTTAGCAACAGCAATACCAAACGGGGCCAAAATTTGGTACTAATGTGCTCAAATGAAATGGGATTTCGTTTATTAATAAAGAGTATTGATTGATAGCTGCAACAAGCAGCAAAACAGGAGACTCCGAGGGACCTCTAAGAGCATCTTCAATGGTATTAGCTAAAATGGTTGGCTAAAATAATGGTTGGCTAAAATATGCTGAATCTGTAAGGTGGTATGCTCCAATGGGGTTGGTCATAGTGATTGGTTATATATTTGAAATAATATTTTATTGTTCTGAATTTTATTTTTTGAATAAAAATTAAAATTTATAAAATAGTTTAAGACTAATTGATACGAAAATGTGGTCATATATCTGAAGATTTTAAATTAAATTTTTTATTAAATATTAATAATTATATTAACACATCACAGGAATAACTTTTTGTGTTACTTTTCAATACACTATTATTTTCCTTTTTTTTCAGTATTTACAAACATATCCACAGACCACAGCAAACAAATAAATAAATAAAAAAGAGAATAAAATACATAGCTTTCCTTGCAAAATCAAAAGGCGAGAGAAGAAGCTGAATAAGGGGAAAAAAAACAAAAAAAAAAAAAATGACGTGGAAGGCCTTACAGATCTGTAAGGCTTCAACATATATAGCCAAGGAAATGACATTGGCTATAATTATTGCTAAAGGGAATCATCGGTTGGAGAGCTGCATTTCTCAGAAGTTGGCTATAATTGTTACTATTCATTGCCAGCTGGAGCTTTTAGCCAAGGGCTCACTAAGATTGGAGATGCTCTAACATATGCAAGTCCTTTTTAACCCTTGCATGTCTATAATCTTTGCCCGGTCAATTCAATCCAAAAAACTAGTTTCGCCTAAGCACGAAGAATCCAAACTCGGCTTTTTTTCTTCAAGCATAACCAATTCAGTACTAAAAGCAGTGCTGTAACGAAAATATGAAACCAAATTTAGAACTTAATGTGAATCTCTCTAATGATGAATCCAATGCACAGACAAATAAATATGAGACATAAAACAAATACAAACTTGATTCTCTATTTATAAATCAGAACCAAAGATCGTTGCTGCAATTCTCCAGAACAAATCCAAAGCTAGTACTGGAATATTAATAGCTATTGCTATATTTTGACATCGACATAGAGAATTTGCTAGAATAGAACTAAGACTTCATTTCTCTCTTGTACTAAGACTTCATTTCTCTCTTCTCTACAAGATAGCAAGGCTTATCTTGGTTTTACTTACATTTTAGTTATAGCACCAATTTTAGTTTAAGTTGTCATTTAATTTTCTATCTTTTCTGCACATAGCCGTGCAATGAATTTTCTCAGGAAAGCGGAATTTAAATTCTCCATTATGCTTTGGTTTGGAACTAAACCAAATAAAGTCAATAAAATAATGGTAAACAACGCCTTAGTAGTTTAATTCACCCGTCATCTCTAGCTAGTCCAAAATACTTGGTCTCCAAGTATAAATGTTGTGTATATATTGGTATCATAGCATATCATCCAAGTCAACTCCACTTCTCAGATCTACATTAGGCCTCAAACTCTCCCTTGTTAAATCCACATCCCAATCACACACAGCATTTTTGCCATGGATTTCATTAGCGCGCTGAAAACAGGATTCAACCAGCCAATGATGGGCTTGACTGAAAACAACTCTGCCACATACTTGTCTTCCGGCAATCCATGCCTTGACTTCTTCTTCCATGTGGTTCCCAGCACTCCATCGTTTCAGCTGATCCAACGTCTCGAAACCTCTTGGTCTCATGATCCACTAACCACTCTCAAACTCATCTGCAATCTTCGAGGCGTCAGAGGCACTGGCAAGTCTGATAAAGAAGGCTTTTACACTGCAGTGCTTTGGCTACACAAACATCACCCCAAAACTTTAGCATGTAATGTCCATGTTTTCGCCTCGTTTGGTTACTTTAAAGATTTTTTGGAGATCTTGTTTAGGTTACTCCAAGGTCCAGATGCAAGAGCCATACTTAAAAAGGAATGGAAAGCGAAAAAGAATTCAAAAGCCAGGGGTGTAAAAGGTGTTCATGGGGATGTTGATTTTAAGCTGGATTCTTCAAGAAAGAGAAAGGAGAAAGATAGTTGGAGGTTAGAGAAAAAACTGATGAGGGATTTGATTTTGAGAGAAGTACGGATTGAAGACAATAAGGCCAAGATGATGGAAGATAAACAAAGGGCTAGTCATTTGAGGAAAGAGAAACAGGCTGCAAAGACCAAGAAGGCTGTAGATATGTATAATAATGATATGAATTATCGGTTCTTGCATGAAATTGTTTCGACTCTTTTTGCGGATTTACTCAAGGCAGATATGGAGTTGTTGAATTTGGGTAAGACAAATAATATTAGTTTGGCTGGGAAATGGTGTCCCACAATTGATTCGTCATATGATAGGTACACTTTAATATGTGCCAGTATTGCAAAAAAACTATTTCCGCTGGAATTTTACCCTGAGTACGAAGGTATCGGGGATGATCAGTATGTGTTTGCAGTTAAAGATAGGTTGAGGAAACAAGTGCTTGTTCCACTTCATGAGGCGCTTAAGTTGCCTGAGGTTTATATGAGTGCAAAGAAGTGGGGCTCTCTTCCTTACAAAAGAGTTGCTTCTGTAGCTATGAAGAATTACACTGATATTTTCATGGATCATGATAAAGAAAGGTTTAGCCAGTATCTTGAGGATGTGAAGCAAGGGAAGGCAAAGATTGCAGCCGGGGCATTGCTTCCACATGATATAATTAGGTCATGTTTGGCTGGTCAAAGTGATGAACAAGAGACTGTTGCAGAGCTACAATGGAAAAGAATGGTGGATGATATGTTGAAGAAAGGCAAACTAACAAATAGTATTGCAGTTAGTGATGTGTCAGGAAGTATGGCAGGTACACCAATGGAAGTTGCTGTTGCCCTTGGTTTATTAGTTTCTGAGCTAAGCGACGAGCCTTGGAAAGGGCAGGTAATTACATTTAGCTCCAATCCAGAACTTCAAATGATTAAAGGAAGCAATCTCCGAGAGAAGTGTCAGTTTGTTAAGGGAATGAAGTGGGGTATGAATACAGATTTTCAGAAGGTTTTTGATCAAATACTGCAGGTTGCTGTTGCTGCAAATCTGAGTGAAGAGCAAATGATAAAGAGGGTGTTTGTTTTCAGTGATATGGAGTTTGATCAAGCATGTTTGCATCCGTGGGAGACTGATTACATGGTTATTGAGAGGAAATTCAGGGAACAAGGTTATAAAAAAGTGCCCGACATTGTATTTTGGAATCTCAGATCGTCTTCTGCAACACCAGTCAAAGCCACACAAAATGGCGTGGCTTTGCTTAGTGGGTTCTCAAAGAACTTATTGACTATCTTCTTGGAAGAAGGTGGACCAACGAATCCTGAAGCTGTTATGAAGGCTGCCATTTCCGGCGACGACTATCAGAAACTAGTTATATATGATTGATTGATTGATTGAAGATAAATGTATGTTTCATGGTTCTAAAATGTACATTGTCATTTTCGCATTTTCTGAATCTTAGATTTCTTGACAAACAAAAACATTTGTTTTTTGTCTTGAATATATCTTTTAAGTAATGTATTATGTACTGTCAAAAAAAAAAAAAAAGTAATGTATCATGTTGATAACTGTTAGAGTTTAAGCATGTGTTATGCGAACCTGTGGCCTACATTTAGTAATTATGTTCTTGCAAAGCTCTCTGCAATGAAACAGTTTGTACATGATGCTCCTTTTATATGAATGTCCTGCTGAGCTCTGTTCAGTAGTTTTTCGATTCGGAAATTGCTTCACCTTTCTCGATTCAAAAATTTTAATGGTGGGCGAAAGCAGGTAGAAGCTAACCTAAGCTTAAGTCCGGTTAAACCGAAAATTTTAGTATAGAATTTTTTTTAAATCTCAATTTTTAGTTAAAATATAGTAGAAATTTTTAATCAAGTCCCGGTTACTAGTCCCGGTTACTAGGGGTGATCGCGATGCGGGCGGTACGGTTTTTTCCCAAAACCGCGGACCAACTCGTGCATGCGGTTTGGTCAAATTTTCAAAACGTAACCGCACAACGAAATTTTAAAACCGTATAAACCACACCGCGAAAATGTGGTGCGGTACGATTCATTGCGGTTTACACCTTCGATAAAAATAATTATAAATCCAAAATTTTAATTTTCATGCAAGTGGAATTAATTTTTAAAATTCTTACTCAACCACATTTCTTAATTCTTATACAGGCTATAACCTCGACAGACTTAACGAAATACAAACACTGTAATATGAAATATTGTGATACTAAAATAGAGAAAGATGGGCTAATCCATTATAATTGATCAGTACAATCCCACCAAAAGTCTATAAAATAAACTACTACTAGGCAGTAGGCACTAACGAAGCAAATAGCTTGCTAACTATCCCTTAAATCATTAATAAAATATTAACATAATATATATATATATATATATATATATATATATATATATATATATATATATATAGGTCTTTGCTCCGTACAGAACACTCTTAAATAAAGAACAATAACAAACACTTACAAAAGATCTGGTCCATTAATTCTTTATCTAATCTAACGGCTCAGATTAAAAACATAATCCTAACTGTATTCTCTCTCTCCCTCTCGCGCAAATATTTATGTCAATCTCTCTCGTTCGCGGTAATCTCTCTTTCTCTGTGTTCGCAGGAATCTCTCTCTGACTCTTTCTCTCTATCTCTGTATCTCTTTCGTAGCATCATCTTCAAAGTATGTTGATGGATTCTAGTTGCGGATTGAATACTCTTGATTCTGTTGAATTAGTATCAGGTTCGTAGTTTTTTTGTTCTTACTGTAAATTTTATCTTCAATGTGTCATATTTTTAGATTCAATATCATCAAATCATGTTCCTTTGTTTCTGTTAAGACTTTTTAATTCTTCATATGTTGATTCTACTTTCGATTCTATAATATCTGCAGTTGCAGTTGTGCTCCTTACGGTTTAGTTTTTTTTATAAGGATTAAGTAAATATTTTACTATGATTATACAATAGATTCATTAATCTATGTACTATCAGCATCTGTTTTCATGTGTTTCTTTTATTTGTGCTTAGATTCTACATTAGATTCTTTATTGTGTGTAATAGTATATCTGTTTAATCATTCCTTGCTTTTTAATCACTTATTAAATGCTTTTGTTCTTTTGATTCTGTGTTAGATTCTATACTCTCTTTACTAGCAACTGAGTTGTGACGCCCCCAGATCCGGGGTCGGAGATCTAGGCGCTCACGGTCCATTTTCCATTAATAACATACATGTTCTTGCACACAATATAAATAACACAGCCATCGACCCCACAATAAACTCACACCACACTCACACACAGGTTAGAGCCTCAGAAACGTCACACATTGATTAAACAGTAATAAAGTTATCAGAGTTATTCAGACCGAATTAAATAGTATTTATGCTACCAACAACACTTCGATATGAAGCGAAGTTGGCGGCTTGAAAGTTTGTTACGATACACTGCCTTGCACAGGTCATGCTGATAAATAAAACGTACTAACAAAAGCTGCCAACCAATCCGGCTAATGGGGCCTACCGGTGGAATCTCAAGTGGTGGCTCGGGCCTAGTCACCTGCTTTCGAACAGTCTGCCTGGGTCTTGCCATTTCGCTTAGCTGTTGTGTTTGTAAAATTTGAAAACAAGCAAGAGTGAGCAACTATAGCTCAGCAAGAAATATATATAAGATAGGCAATATAACATCTCATATGATTGGAAGTTGATATATTTGTTTGTATCAATCAGTTATAAAATCACTTGTCATAATTGATAAATCTCGAAGGTGCAACAATATGTGCCCTTGTTTTCAAAATAAACTTGCAGTTCTAGATACTGCATTGAATCAACATCATTCTCATCAAAATAGAACACTATCAGCAACTTGGCACAAGAGCCTAAGAAGCAGTGTCAAAGCATTTTTCCAAAATGGAGGAATGGGACTTAAAGAAAACACAAAAACCTGACAAGGATTGACGATGATCAGTCGCCACATCCAAGTCCAATAATCCGCGGGTCTTCTCTACCGGTAGAAGGATAGAAACTACATCCGTAACTATCCCTCGGGTGAAAACTACATCCGTAATCACTCTCGATGAAAACTACATCCGTAATCATCCTTCGGCAACACCTGGGCCGGAATAATAAGTGATGGACCGCCTGGCTCACGGCCGCTTACATATCCCGGGAATCGTTCGTCAACGGTTCCCACACCTGCTAGAGTCCCTTTTTCTTTTCTTTTAAAACTTGATTTTTGATTGAAAACAGAGTAGTTGAGGTCCGACATCAGTCGACCGATGATTCTTGAAATCATACAAGAAGCAGAATCTGACCGGGGGTTTTCGAAAATGTTTTGAGTTCGAAAGAGTTCGAGCTTGAAAGTATTAAAAAGTATATTGGATTAACTTTGTCTTTAAATAATGAACAGTAATTAATAAATAATATTTTAAGATTTAATATTAATAATTAATAAAATAATTATTCGATAAAATAAACTCTTAATCCAAGATAGGGTTTCGAGTATTTACGAAGATATAATAATAGTTATTTGAATATACGATACCACCCGAATGACCCTTCGGGTTTTCGCAATATAGATACGATATAAGGGGTAAAAGCATACATGTACTTGTTCAATCTCAATTGCATCAATACTTCGATAAACATAGCATTTGATATCATTTGAAAACTACAAACATAACAGTGAAAATCCTTGTATAGGGATAAGTTTTGAAAAGTAAACTTGCCTTGGTTTGGTTGGGGTGGTCGAGCGTGCGGATTCGAACGATCTATACATAAACAATAATCGTTCGTTAGTACCTTAACAATTTCTCTTTAATTACGGGGTTTTAAGGGGGTACGAAATTAACTTAACGACTTCGTCTTATGACTCCCTAGCCCCACTATAGGTCCATGTCATCACTCGTTTACGCTCGTCACTTACTCGACTTAATTTAGTTACTACGTTCGGATCATAACCACTAACCCTAGAATAATGTTCCACTAATCGACTTTTTCCATTGCGCGAATTTTACTCTAGTATTTTTATAAAATCCAAAAATTCATATTTTAATCCAATTCCTTTTGGGTGGTCTTCACCACTGCATTACCTACATTCTCAAATTTTTCCATGATCCCAAATATATTTTAAGGTGTTTAAACAAGGTTCACAAGGGAGTCACTTAATGCAGTCCATAGTCCAGAAACAAAATTCACTCCTCCGGTCATAACTAAAAATCCACACATCACCTAGCTTTGAACCTTACATTTCCAGAAACTACATTCAATTATCTTTCCAAAAATATAAGGTAGGACATCCGGGGACATCATTTGGGGGTTCAAAATCGTGCTACAACACAGATCAAAGTTCCTGGACAAACTCAGCAAGCTCAAACTACTTAGATCAACCATTTTTCATACTTCCATAACATAATCACCACTTAATACACTTAGATCATGACTCATAACACTCATGGAGATATATATATTAACCATAGTCATAAAAATCACAATCTCAACATCAAAACTCAAGATCCATGCTATCCAATACATATACATCCAAGATAAGTCCTAAAACACATGGATCTACTACCATACTATATGAACAATACATAACCAAGGGGGTTTGAGATTTTATACCTTCTTGAGCTCCTAGAGGCCTTGGAAAATCTTTACACAACTCAAAAACACCTTAGATGGCCTCCTACAACACTTACAATGCAAGATCTAAGTGAAAAACAAACTTGGTTACCATTTACCAAAACTTGAATAATTTGTAACTTGAAAATGGTTGGATAGAATGGAGTGAAATTGCTAGCATACCTTTTATATGTGATGTAGATGACCTAGGAATTATGGCAAGATTTATGAGTGATGGGAGAGGGGAGAAGAAGAAATTTTCTTCCCCTTGGAAGTCTTGGCCGAGAGCAACAAAGGGGGGGGGGAGAGAAAAAGTTTGTGTTTTGTTTTTGGTGTTTGTGTTATGTTTGGTAAATAATTGATGGTAATAGGTTGGGTGATACATATCACATGTAAGCATGGTGGTGTACTAGCAAGCATGGGCTCTTGTACTATGTGTCCCCTTTTTTGAAAAAGTAACCAACTAGATACTATTCATCTTCCAATGGCCAACTAACTTGTTTGATTTCTAACCACTTGGTTGCATGGGCTTGCATGCAATACTACTCCTTGTATTATTATTCTTCCACCAATACTTATTATTAACTCTTTAATTCGTATCGTATCTTAATTATTCTCTCGTAATAATATTTCGTCGCGTAGAGATTTCCCCTATAATTCCTTAAGTACTAATTGTGTAAATTCCTCGAATGTCCATAATTCCTCGTCATAATTCTTAATAAATCCTTTAATACTCTAACCATTCTCAAATCCTAAGTTTTATAAATATTACTAACAATAAGACTCTTGCCTTCACAATCTCTCTGTATATCTTACATAATAAATGCAACAACGCAGTTTCTCAGACAATCAATTCTATTAATCAACAGGGATGACTAGAAAGGTTCCATAATGATAATGTCACAAGATATTAAATAAAAGGAAATATTACCAAAAATTAGGGTTCTTACAGCCTCCCCTCCTTAAAAGGATTCCGTCCCGGAATCAGGTTGAAAACAGTTGGGGGTGCTTTTCACGCATCGCGCTCTCTAGTTCCCATGTTGATTCTTCGACATTCTGATTCCTCCACAAGACTCTCACTAGTTTGACAACCTTGTTCCTCAGCACCTGTTCTTTTCTATCCATGATTTCTACGGGTTGCTCCATATATGTTAAGTCTGGTTGCAGATCCACTTGATCATGTTCTATCACATGTCGGAAGTCGGTATGGTAGGGTCGTAGCATGGACACATGGAACACATTATGTACTTGCTGTAAGCTCGGGGGTAAAGCCAATTCATAGGCTAACTTCCCAACTCGTTTCAAGATCTCAAAAGGTCCAATAAATCTCGGGCTTAGCTTTCCCTTCTTACCAAATCTCATCAATCCCTTCCACGGCGATACCTTCAACGTCACAAACTCTCCTACCTCATATTCTTTGTCCTTGCGGGTCTGGTCCGCATACTTCTTCTGTCTATCTTGGGCCGCGACCAGCCGTCCTCTTATGAGCTCGATAGTTTCTCTTGTCTGTTGGACCAGTTCAGGCCCTAAAATCTTCCGCTCTCCAACTTCTTCCCAACACAAGGGAGACCGACATCTCTGTCCGTATAAAGCTTCATATGGGGGCATGCCTATACTCGCATGGTAACTGTTGTTGTAGGAAAATTCGATCAACGGCAAGTGGTCATCCCAACTTCCCTTAAAATCAATGGCACATACCCTCACATGTCCTCGATGGTCTGGATGGTTCTCTCACTCTGTCCGTCTGTTTGGGGATGGTATGCAGTACTCATGTTTAACTTAGTCCCCACACAATCCTGAAAACTTCTCCAGAACCTGGAGTTGAATCTTGGGTCTCTATCTGATACAATGCTCACAGGAACCCCATGTCTAACCACAATCTCCTTTAAGTAAATATCTGCCAGCTTGTCGACAGTATATCTCTCGTTGATTGGAAGAAAATGTGCTGACTTGGTCAACCTATCGATAATTACCCAAATGGCATCATGATTTGTCTTGGTCCTTGGTAATCCGACCACAAAGTCCATCGCAATCTGCTCCCACTTCCACTCGGGTATCTCTAAGGGTTGCAACAATCCACTGGGCCTCTGGTGTTCGGCCTTTACTCTTTGACATGTCAAACATTTACTTACCCACTCTGCCACGTCCTTCTTCATATTAGGCCACCAATAGTATTCTCTCAGATCTCTATACATCTTAGTGCCTCCAGGGTGAATTGAGTACCTCGAACTATGAGCCTCTTGCAAAATCTCGTCCTTTAATTCTTGAACGTTCGGGATCCATATCCTAGATGCGTACCTCATAATTCCATTTCCGTCCTTCCCACACTTAATTTCCTCGCTAGTCAAAATTTTCTCCATCGAATTCTTTTCTTCTTCTATCTTCTTTTCCTGGCATAACTTAATCTTTTCCAATAACGGTGGTTGGACTTTTATTTCCATTAGACTCTCTTGTCCAATTCCTGGTAACCTCACTTCAATCTCCAGTTTCTCAAGGTCCTTGATCAATTCGTCCACTGACGTTATCATCTTAAGCTTCTCCTTTCGGCTAAGTGCATCGGCCACCACGTTGGCCTTCCCTGGGTGATAATGAATCTCACAATCATAATCTTTGATTAGCTCTAGCCATCTCCTCTGCCTCATGTTTAACTCTTTCTGAGTGAATATGTACTTTAAGCTCTTGTGATCCGTGTAGATTTCACACTTTTCTCCGTAAAGATAATGTCTCCAAATCTTCAAAGCAAAAACTATCGCTGCTAATTCCAAATCATGAGTGGGGTATCTTATCTCATACTCCTTAAGTTGTCTGGACGCATAAGCAATCACCTTACCGTGCTGCATAAGCACACACCCTAAACCTTTATGGGATGCGTCGCTATAAATCACAAAATCTCCCTTATCATCAGGTAGGGCTAGTACTGGTGCTGTCACCAACCTCTTTTTCAACTCTTGGAAGCTCTCTTCGCATTTTTCAGTCCACACAAACTTCTCGGTCTTGCGAGTTAGTCGGGTCAAAGGGGCTGCTATCTTTGCAAAGTCTTGGACAAATCTCCTATAGTAGCCAGCCAACCCTATAAAACTTCTCACCTCTGTCGGAGTGGTTGGTCTCTCCCAATTTGATACAGCCTCTATTTTGGCTGGGTCCAGTAGAATACCTTGTTCGCTAATCACATGTCCTAAGAACTGAAGTTCCTTCAACCAAAATTCACACTTCGAGAACTTAGCGTACAACTTTTCTTCTCTCAATGCTCCCAATACAATTCTAAAGTGCTCTGCATGTTCCTCCTTCGTCTTGGAATAAATCAAGATATCATCGATGAAGACTATAACACACTTGTCCAAGTATTTCTTGAAGACTCGATTCATTAAGTCCATGAAAGCTACAGGGCATTCGTTAGCCCAAATGACATTACTAGGAACTCATAGTGTCCATACCGGGTGCGAAAGGCCGTCTTTGGTATATCTTCGGGTTTGATCTTTAACTGGTGGTACCCGGTCCGCAAATCAATCTTAGAGAAATAAATTGCATCTTTCAATTGGTCAAACAGGTCATCTATCCTGGGCAAGGGATACTTATTCTTGATAGTCACCTTGTTCAACTCCCTGTAGTCTATACATAATCTCATGCTGCCGTCCTTCTTTTTCACGAATAACACCGGGGCTCCCCACGGTGACACACTAGGTCTTATCATCCCTTTATCCAACAATTCTTGTAATTGAGTGGCCAGCTCTTTCATCTCCACTGGGGCTAGCCGATATGGGGCTTTCGAAATTGGGGCCGTACCCGGAATTAAGTCTATAGCAAACTTGATGTCCCTATCGGGTGGTAGTCCGGGAAGATCGTCCGGAAATACATCCGCGAACTCGTTAACAACAGGGATTTCCTGCAGGTTTGGTGCCTCCTTCTTGGTATCCTTCACGTAGGCTAAATAGGCTTCGCATCCTTTACGTAACAACTTCTTAGCTTGAATCATAGTCAGGAACTTTTGGCTTTGCCGTTTCCCACTAAACACTACTTCCTCGTCCCCTGGCAGTCTCAAACTTACTTTCTTCTTGACACAATCAATCTGGGCTCCGTGGGTTGTTAACCAATCCATACCTACTATTACGTCAAACTCCCCTAGTTTAAAAGGTATTAAGTCTACCCGAAAGTGTCGCCCTTCTATTTCTAAGTCGCAACCTGGACATACTCGGCTAACGGGAATAATTTCATGATTAGTTATCTCTATTTGCAATCTGTCTTTCATTGGTTCAGTCTTAAGGCCTAACCGACATACAAAATCTAGAGATATGAAAGACTTGGTAGCTCCCGAATCAAATAAAACATTTGCTTTAACTGAGTTGAGTAGTAGGGTACCTGCAATCACATCCGTGTTCCTCACGGCATCCTGCACCGTCATGTTAAAAGTTCTTGCAGTAGGGGCCTTGTTAGAAGCAGTTCCACTCACTCTCGATGCAGCTGGCCCAGAGGACATACATTCCCTCATTCGGTGCCCTGGTTTCCCACACTTGAAGCAATTACCTCCGACACTCGGGTTGTTATTAGTTCCGCGACAGGCGTTAGCATAATGCCCTGTCAGCCCACACTTGAAGCACTTCACATCTTGCAGGTTACACACGCCCGCATGTTTCCTTCCACATTTGTTGCATTCTGGGGGTTGGGCTCGGGATGGGGTAGAGTAAGACGATCCCTGTGGTCGGCCGCCCTGGCCCACACTCCAACTTTCAGCTCTCTTGGTTCCAAAGTTCCCGCTGGGTTGGGACATCGTTCCTCGCTTAAATTTGCTCGGAAAGCTCCCACCAGCAGAGTTTCCCTTTCGACTATCCAACTTCCTCTTCTTTCCTTCCCTCTCCTTCTGCATCTGTTCACTCCCAGCCTCAACAATTGACGCTTTCTGTACCAGGGTGGCATAGTCTGTCAGCTCAAGAACCGCCACACGATTCTGAATCCATTGTTTTAGCCCTAGTTGAAATCTTCGGGCCCTCTTTACCTCAGAGTTCACATACTCTGGCACAAACCTCGACAGCTCAGTAAATTTGGCCTCATACTCGGCCACCGTCATGTTTCCTTGCTTCAGCTCCAAAAACTTTAGCTCCATTTGTGTCTTCATGAACCTAGGAAAGTACTTCTCCAAGAACAACTCGCTAAATCTCTCCTAGGTCACCACACCTCTTCCTTCCAAATTCTTCTTAGCTTCCCACCAATAGTTCGCCTCACCCTTCAGAAGGTAAGTGGCGAAAACAGTCTTCTGCTCCTCAGCGACACCTAGTATCTCGAAAGATTTTTCCATTTCCTTCAGCCAGGCCCTTGCCTCGACAGGGTCGGCAGTTCCTTTAAATTCTGGGGGTTTCAGGGATTTGAAGTTCCGGAAAGCATTAGCATTAGTATTCTGGGGTGGTTGCTGAACTGGGGGACGGTCCAAGTTCTACCTAAGTAACTCCATGAACTGTTCCATAGGGCCTCCCCTAGGATGTTCTACTTCTCGGGTATCATCACCAGCTTCTTCTTCTTCATACTCAGAGTCATCAAACAGGTTATGATCGTTGCCCTCATTCTCACTCAGGTTGACATTCTCCCCTTCACGGTTCTGGTGGCCTCCGGCTCCATGGTGGCTACCCTGGCCCTCAGAACTGATCGGGTGAGCTCGAGTGTTCATTCTTCTGGGTGGCATGATTCTGATAATAAAACAAGAAAGGGGTTAGGGTTTTCCAATTACCTGACAGCGTTTGCACGGGTCAGGAGCGTACCGTTCCTCCTCATAAGGGTGGAAGTTGCAAAAGTTTTAATAATCCTATGTTGGAGATAAAATGTCAAACATTTTTGGGGGGAAAATCCCTTTGGGATGCGAAAACATTTACAAGAGTTTTCAAAATTTCGAAACCTCAAAAATATTTTTCAAAATTTCAAAACATTTTTTTTTTTGAAAAATTTATTTTTAATGATTGTAGGAACATTTTTGGAAATTGTAGAAAATAATTTGAAATCGCATATCGTAAATTTGAAACAGTATGGTTGTATTTGTGGCTTGTAGCAATTGTATAATCACAGTTGTATATCAAGACAGTAAAGCATGGCATCGGAAAGTAAAGCAGTTGAGGCAATATTAAGGAAACTGAAACTAAATAAGTACGGTACAAGGGTTATCACAAAGTTTGGATGTTAGAGCCAAATACATAGTTCCGATGTCAAAGTCTAGCAAAAGTGGAACAAATACAAATACATCATCCGAATAGTCAGGCTACACAAAAGTAGGGCTACATCCATACATACTACCCGAAGTCACATCTACATATCTGTAGGTCAGTCTACTCATCCACTGGTCAGAAAGGATACCACTGCACAAGTCAACTATCCCGCAAAATCGACACACTAATGTCATCTGAACCTAGGGGACTGAGCTATCAGTAACACATCACGGGGCCGCGCCGCGACGGAGCAAGGTCCTCACTCGGGTAAATGCACGACGCACAACACGCCTAGCATCCCTAGCCTGGATCACTCCGCCCCCGCGGATCCCTAAACCAAGAATCCTATCGCGACTCCTCATCTCAATCCTGTGGAGTCGAGCCCTAGTCCTCCTAGCAACAGTGGTCCTCATCTCAGCCTGGATCCTCAAGCGCGCCTCGCGCTCCTCCACTAGTGCCCGCCTCGCCTCGTTAAGTCGGGCCTCTGCAGATAGTAAGTCTCGGGTCAGGAACTGTACCACGTAAGCATGTTCAGTACCCGACACTGGGGGTAGGTCCACCGGTGGAGGTGGTATGACAGGAACAGGAGTAGGTGCAGCAGCAGCAGCAGGAGCAGGAGCAGTAGCAGGGGTAGGGTCAAGCTCCTCCTCGCCAGAAGTGTCATCCTCAGAGTCACCGTCCGATGAAACAGGGCTAGATGTCTGTGGAGAAGGTGGGGGTGACACCACACGACCCTCGCCGGATCTCACACTCTCCTCATCAGTAGCTACAGGAGATGGGGTAACAGGCTCTGGCTCGGGCTCAGGCTCAAAGGGCTCCTCAACGGGATCCTCATCATCAGTACTATCTATCACTGTAATCCAGGGGCCAAGCTCGGAGTCAGCACCCATATCCACCTCAGGGTCCTCGGTCTCTCGCATCAGGGCCTCATCATGCTCTCTCTCGAAAGCCTCAGGGTCTGGTATCTCCTCCATCTACACAAGGGAAATAAGGTGGGTCACTAACCATAAAAGAAGGGTTTAGGAGTAGTTCCCTCACGGGCCTTAAAGTCAGGGCTATATCCGATAACCCGACTACAAACTCGATGAGAGTTCTAAGTATTATTAAAGTTGTTATTAAGGTTATCGTTATTGTTATTATTATTAGGGTTGCTTTCTTAAATTACTATCGTTTCTGAGAACTGTAACCTCGCTCTGATACCATTTCTGTGACGCCCCCAGATCCGGGGTCGGAGATCTAGGCGCCCACGGTCCATTTTCCATTAATAACATACCTGTTCTTGCACACAATATAAATAACACAGCCATCGACCCCACAATAAACTCACACCACACTCACACACACAGGTTAGAGCCTCAGAAACGTCACACATTGATTAAACAGTAATAAAGTTATCAGAGTTATTACAGACCAAATTAAATAGTATTTATGCTACCAACAACACTTCGATATGAAGCGAAGTTGGCGGCTTGAAAGTTTGTTACGATACACTGCCTTGCACAGGTCATGCTGATAAATAAAACGTACTAACAAAAGCTGCCAACCAATCTGGCTAATGGGGCCTACCGGTGGAATCTCAAGTGGTGGCTCGGGCCTAGTCACCTGCTTTCGAACAGTCTGCCTGGGTCTTGCCATTTCGCTTAGCTGTTGTGTTTGTAAAATTTGAAAACAAGCAAGAGTGAGCAACTATAGCTCAGCAAGAAATATATATAAGATAGGCAATATAACATCTCATATGATTGGCAGTTGATATATTTGTTTGTATCAATCAGTTATAAAATCACTTGTCATAATTGATAAATCTCGAAGGTGCAACAATATATGCCCTTGTTTTCAAAATAAACTTGCAGTTCTAGATACTGCATTGAATCAACATCATTCTCATCAAAATAGAACACTATCAGCAACTTGGCACAAGAGCCTAAGAAGCAGTTTCAAAGCATTTTTCCAAAATGGAGGAATGGGACTTAAAGAAAACACAAAAACCTGACAAGGATTGACGATGATCAGTCGCCACATCCAAGTCCAATAATCCGCGGGTCTTCTCTACCGGTAGAAGGATAGAAACTACATCCGTAACTATCCCTCGGGTGAAAACTACATCCGTAATCACCCTCGATGAAAACTACATCCGTAATCATCCTTCGGCAACACCTGGGCCGGAATAATAAGTGATGGACCGCCTGGCTCACGGCCGCTTACACATCCCGGGAATCGTTCGTCAACGGTTCCCACACCTGCCAGAGTCCCTTTTTCTTTTCTTTTAAAACTTGATTTTTGATTGAAAACAGAGTAGTTGAGGTCCGACATCAGTCGACCGATGATTCTTGAAATCATACAAGAAGCAGAATCTGATCGGGGGTTTTCGAAAATGTTTTGAGTTCGAAAGAGTTCGAGCTTGAAAGTATTAAAAAGTATCTTGGATTAACTTTGTCTGTAAATAATGAACGGTAATTAATAAATAATATTTTAAGATTTAATATTAATAATTAATAAAATAATTATTCGATAAAATAAACTCTTAATCCAAGATAGGGTTTCGAGTATTTACGAAGATATAATAATAGTTATTTGAATATACGATACCACCAGAATGACCCTTCGGGTTTTCGCAATATAGATACGATATAATAATATACCACTCCCTGGTCAATAGTATATACGGACCGCTACGACCTCTATTGCTAGAGTCGTTGTCCGAAGAAAACACTTCAATCTAAGTTCAAGGGGTAAAAGCATACATGTACTTGTTCAATCTCAATTGCATCAATACTTCGATAAACATAGCATTTGATATCATTTGAAAACTACAAACACAACAGTGAAAATCCTTGTATAGGGATAAGTTTTGAAAAGTAAACTTGCCTTGGTTTGGTTGGGGTGGTCGAGCGTGCGGATTCGAACGATCTATACATAAACAATAATCGTTCGTTAGTACCTTAACAATTTCTCTTTAATTACGGGGTTTTAAGGGGGTACGAAATTAACTTAACGACTTCGTCTTATGACTCCCTAGCCCCACTATAGGTCCATGTCATCACTCGTTTATGCTCGTCACTTACTCGACTTAATTTAGTTACCACGTTCGAATCATAACCACTAATCCTAGAATAATGTTCCACTAATCGACTTTTTCCATTGCATAAATTTTACTCTAGCATTTTTATAAAATCCAAAAATTCATATTTTAATCAAATTCCTTTTGGGTGGTCTTCACCACTGCATTACCTACATTCTCAAATTTTTCCATGATCCCAAATATATTTTAAGGTGTTTAAACAAGGTTCACAAGGGTGTCACTTAATGCAGTCCATAGTCCAGAAACAAAATTCACTCCTCCGGCCATAACTAAAAATCCACACATCACCTAGCTATGAACCTTACATTTCCAGAAACTACATTCAATTATCTTTCCAACAATATAAGGTAGGACATCCGGGGACATCATTTGGGGGTTCAAAATCGTGCTACAACACAGATCAAAGTTCCTGGACAAACTCAGCAAGCTCAAACTACTTAGATCAACCATTTTTCATACTTCCATAACATAATCACCACTTAATACACTTAGATCATGACTCATAACACTCATGGAGATATATATATATATTAACCATAGTCATAAAAATCACAATCTCAACATCAAAACTCAAGATCCATGCTATCCAATACATATACATCCAAGATAAGTCCTAAAACACATGGATCTACTACCATACTATATGAACAATACATAACCAAGGGGGTTTGAGATTTTATACCTTCTTGAGCTCCTAGAGGCCTTGGACAATCTTTACACAACTCAAAAACACCTTAGATGGCCTCCTACAACACTTACAATGCAAGATCTAAGTGAAAAACAAACTTGGTTACCATTTACCAAAACTTGAATAATTTGTAACTTGAAAATGGTTGGATAGAATGGAGTGAAATTGCTAGCATACCTTGTATATGTGATGTAGATGACCTAGGAATTATGGCAAGATTTATGAGTGATGGGAGAGGGGAGAAGAAGAAATTTTCTTCCCCTTGGAAGTCTTGGCCGAGAGCAACAAAGGGGGGGGGGAGAGAAAAAGTTTGTGTTTTGTTTTTGGTGTTTGTGTTATGTTTGGTAAATAATTGATGGTAATAGGTTGGGTGATACATATCACATGTAAGAATGGTGGTGTACTAGCAAGCATGGGCTCTTGTACTATGTGTCCCCTTTTTTGAAAAAGTAACCAACTAGATACTATTCATCTTCCAATGCCCAACTAACTTGTTTGATTTCTAACCACTTGGTTGCATGGGCTTGCATGCAATACTACTCCTTGTATTATTATTCTTCCACCAATACTTATTATTAACTCTTTAATTCGTATCGTATCTTAATTATTCTCTCGTAATAATATTTCGTCGCGTAGAGATTTCCCCTATAATTCCTTAAGTACTAATTGTGTAAATTCCTCGAATGTCCATAATTCCTCGTCATAATTCTTAATAAATCCTTTAATACTCTAACCATTCTCAAATCCTAAGTTTTATAAATATTACTAACAATAAGACTCTTGCCTTCACAATCTCTCTGTATATCTTACATAATAAATGCAACAACGCAGTTTCTCAGACAATCAATTCTATTAATCAACAGGGATGACTAGAAAGGTTCCATAATGATAATGTCACAAGATATTAAATAAAAGGAAATATTACCAAAAATTAGGGTTCTTACAGCGAGTTATCTTTTGCTTTGTTTTCCCCTGTGTAATTTCTGAGTTTTATATAGTTTGATTCTACCGTTGATTCCATTACTTTGTTTGAACAATTTTGTTTAATTACACCATGCCTTTATAATGATTTATTAAAGTTTTAACATTTTGATTCTATGTTTGATTCTAATTTTATGATTCTAATTTGCATTAATTATGCCTTGTCCAGGTGCTGGAAATAATGTCATTGTTGACACTGGTTGTGATTCTACTGCAAATAATGAAGTTGTGGAATTTATAGAGGGCTTTGACGATTCGTTCAGTAGCAGTGCTCAGTTATGGATACCAAAAGTTGCTGATAACAAATTAAAACCATATGTTGGACAACGTTTTCCAGATATTGAATCTGCTTTCCAATTTTACAGTGAGTATGCAGGAATGGTTGGTTTTGATGTTCGTCGAGACACACAACGGGTTCGGAATAGTGTTCTTGTACACAAGTACTTAGTTTGTTCAAAATCAGGAACTCATGATACTTCTACGTCTGTTAGTTCAGATAATAGCAGTGGATCATCTCATGTGTGTAGTAGTGTCTCCAGTACGTCTATAAGAAGGAGGAATACAGTAACAAAAAAGTGTGATTGTAGTGCTAAAGTTGTTATAAAGTTTGATGGGAGGGGACATTATGTGATTGATCGTTTCCTTGAAGCCCATAATCATCCCATGACTTCTGATTTTGGCAAACAATTCCTAAGGGCTAATCGCTGTATGACTGCTATTCATCGTACATTTGTGGTTGATGCTACAAAATCGAATATCGGTTCATATCAGGCGCACGCTTTTTACAAATCTTTAAGTGGTTCATTCTGATGTCGGTGAAACTGCAAAGG
This sequence comes from Saposhnikovia divaricata, assembly GCA_036435485.1. Classification (NCBI taxonomy): domain Eukaryota; kingdom Viridiplantae; phylum Streptophyta; class Magnoliopsida; order Apiales; family Apiaceae; genus Saposhnikovia; species Saposhnikovia divaricata. Next base: position 25,354,301 of record JAZHRN010000131.1, read on the forward strand.
ATTTTCAAAATTGGATGAGGGATGTGAAGTTGTTCATCGGGAAGAGAGATGCTGATCTCTTAATTGAGAAATTTAAAACGAAAAAGGATACATCTGATGGGGGGTTTTTTTATGAATATGAGACAGACTCAAACGGGCATTTGAGTAGAATTTTTTGGGCTGATGTGCAAGGACGTCAAAGCTATGAAGTTTTTGGTGATGTTGTTTCCTTTGATGCAACGTATCGTACGAATAAGTAAGTTTTTTTAAAAGATTTAGCTCAATAAGAGATGATGTTTATTACCTTTCTTGAAGTGTAGTTGTCTCATATTGTGTACAGACTTGTTTATATGACTGTTGTTTCATTATTTGGCAACCTATCTTCATGAGAGATTTAATTTGATTTAAATGTTTATTGTATGTTTTAGGTACAGTATGGTTTTCGTACCATTTATCGGAGTGGATAATCATTGGAAAAGCATCACTTTTGCTGCTTGTTTGCTTAATCATGAAGACATAGCAAATTTCACTTGGGCATGTGAAATGTTTTTAAAAGTTTTTAATCGCCCTCCAAAGTGCATAATCACAGATCAATGTGCTGCAATGAAAGTTGCGATTTCTGTCACTTTTCCAGCTTCTGTGATTCATCGTTACTGTATGTGGCACATAATGCAAAAGTTTCCTGCCAAGGTATTAATCATGTAATTTGATTGCTTTTATTTTTAGTCAGATCATTTTTTATATTTTTAGTTTTAGTCTACATTGATTCATTATGCGTTCAATTTTAGTATATTTTCCTAATATACCAATTTTTATTTCTTTTGTCCATGTAGATTGGTGTTGTTTTCTGTGCAGAATCTGAGTTTATGAAGAAGTTAAACCGTTTTGTCTGGTCATCTCATTTGTCGGTTGTTGAATTTGAAGAAGGATGGAATAGTGTACTGAATGAGTTTAAATTGACTGGGCACGTTTGGCTGAATGACCTTTATGAAATGAGGAAGTCGTGGATACCTGCCTTTTTTAGGAACAAACCTATGGGAGGCTTATTGAGAACTACATCTAGGTCCGAAAGTTCTAACTTTTTCTTCAATCATTTTGTCCAAAAAGGCGACACCCTTTCAGAATTTTACATGTGCTATGAAAGTGCAATCGATAAAGAAGTTTACGAATGTAAAAAACTTGATGATGGAGATAGTTATGTTCCACGTCCAGCAACAGAAAAGAAAATCGAGAAAGATGCATCTCAACTCTACACTAGGTCCATATTTTACAAGGTTCAGAAAGAAATTAAAGCCAGTTGCTATCATATTAAATTGGCTGGACAACCAACTGTAGGGGATGGGATTAATAAATATGTTGTCAAGGATAAGAGTTTGAACGATGCTTTGTTTGAAGTTTATTTGTCTTTTTCATCAAATGATGTATCGTGTTCATGTCACCTTTTCACGAGAGTTGGATACTTGTGCCGGCATTGTTTTTTCTGTCTTGGTTTGTGGGGAATTGAAGAGATTCCACGACAGTTTTTGTGCAATCGATGGACAAAGAATGCAGTGAATAGATTCTGCACTCTGAAGTTGGGTAGTACAGTTGAGGATAGCCAGGGACATAAGACTAGAGATACTTCCAAAAAAGTTTGGATTGAGTTTCAAGGATGTTTGGGCAACGTTTCCAACAATAATGATGGTATGGATTATCTTCTTGAAGAGATGAAGTCTTTGAGAATTAGAGTCAAGCAGAAGGTCAAGAATCCCCGTGCAACAAAGGATGATATACTACAACAAATGTTTGGTGTCAGGCCTTCAACTTCGATTAATGTTCTTCCACCGTTGCCAAGTAATAATAAGGGATGTCGCAAGCGAATAATAGGACCTGCTGAACGAAGTTGTGATGGCAAAGACAGGCCTATGAGGCTTTGTAGAGGCTGTATTGAGAAAGGGTTCCATGATTCACGAAACTGTCCGATTAAGCGTCAAAAGGCTCAAGAGGTTGAAGACAATTCTTTAGGGAATGCTCCTCAGAATGTTGATGTTGCGGAAGCTGAACCTCCAAATTCTAATGTAGCTCAGGTTGTTGATGTCCCGGAATCTGTTCCTCCAAATTTGAATGTAGTTTAATGCTTCCATTTTCAACTCTATTATTCTAGTAGTTTTTTTTTGTTCTTTAAAGATTGTAGTTAGATTTTTCCAGATTATTATGGATAAGACTTGTTTTCTTTGGTGGTTTTATAAATGATCATTTTTATAATTTCAGTTTCATTTGGTCACTACAAGAAAATCGCAATCAGACAACACTCATCAGACAATGCTCGGACGAAAAAGCATTGTTTGGAATTAAGAGACAACGGTTTTTTTGTAACTTCAGAAAAGTATTGTCTAATCCAGGTACCCTACAATGGGTTAAAAACGTTGTCTAGTAAATTGATTCAGACAATGGCTTTTGCAATGTGGTGTTGTAAAGACGAGTAAGTTTGCACAACTGTTTTTACGAACATTGTCTAATCAGTTTTGAGACAACGTTTATAAACCGTTGTATGATTCACACAACTGTTTTCATATACCATTGTGTTATTACAATTCACACAACGGAATAATTAACCGTTGTTTAAATCGTGTTTTGATGAGACAACGGTTTTTATGAAACCGTTGTCTGAACTACAAAAATTTTGAATAGAATTTGTGGGAAATAATGAAATATTTGGTGAGAATAATAAAATAATTTGAATTGAATTTGGCGGGAAATAATGAAAATAATCAGACAACGGTTTTCTTATAAAAAATGTTGTGTTATATTGAGCACAACAACGGTTTTTCATAAAAAAACCGTTGTTTAATGTTCTTGTATGATATTTTAGTGGTCAACTACCAAAGTACTACTTGGTCAAACCAAAAGTTAGAAAAAGAAATCATTCTTGTACGTGTTTATAATATAAATCCACCAAAAGTACTACTCCCTCTAACTATTGTCATATCGATTGAACATGATCTATTTTTTTATTTTTTTTTCTGACAATTCAACCGTACGAATGATGTTATATACTGATTTTAGTGATGTAAGAACCCTAATTTTTGGTAATATTTCCTTTTATTTAATATCTTGTAACATTATCATTATGGAACCTTTCTAGTCATCCCCGTTGATTAATAGAATTGATTGTCTGAGAAACTGCGTTGTTGCATTTATTATGTAAGATATGCAGAGAGATTGTGAAGGCAAGAGTCTTATTGTTAGTAATATTTATAAAACTTAGGATTTGAGAATGGTTAGAGTATTAAAGGATTTATTAAGAATTATGACGAGGAATTATGGACATTCGAGGAATTTACACAATTAGTACTTAAGGAATTATAGGGGAAATCTCTACGCGACGAAATATTATTACGAGAGAATAATTAAGATACGATACGAAGTAAGGATTAAATGACAAGCATTGGTGGGAGAATAATAATACAAGGAGTAGTATTGCATGCAAGCCCATGCAACCAAGTGGTTAGAAATCAAACAAGTTAGTTGGCCATTGGAAGATGAATAGTATCTAGTTGGTTACTTTTTCAAAAAAGGGGACACATAGTACAAGAGCCCATGCTTGCTAGTACACCACCATGCTTACATGTGATATGTATCACCCAACCTATTACCATCAATTATTTATCAAACATAACACAAACACCAAAAACAAAACACAAACTTTTTCTCTTCCCCCCCCCCCTTTGTTGCTCTTGGCCAAGACTTCCAAGGAGAAGAAAATTTCTTCTTCTCCCCTCTCCCATCACTCATAAATCTTGCCATAATTCCTAGGTCATCTCATCACATATACAAGGTACGCTAGCAATTTCACTCCATTCTATCCAACCATTTTCAAGTTACAAATTATTCAAGTTTTGGTAAATGGTAACCAAGTTTGTTTTTCACTTAGATCTTGCATTGTAAGTGTTGTAGGAGGCCATCTAAGGTGTTTTTGAGTTGTGTAAAGATTTTTCAAGGCCTCTAGGAGCTCAAGAAGGTATAAAATCTCAAACCCCCCCTTGGTTGTGTATTGTTCATATAGTATGGTAGTAGATCCATGTGTTTTAGGACTTATCTTGGATGTATATGTATTGGATAGCATGGATCTTGAGTTTTGATGTTGAGATTGTGATTTTTATGACTATGGTTAATATATATATCTCCATGAGTGTTATGAGTCATGATCTAAGTGTATTAAGTGGTGATTATGTTATGGAAGTATGAAAAATGGTTGATCTAAGTAGTTTGAGCTTGCTGAGTTTGTCCAGGAACTTTGATATGTGTTGTAGCACGATTTTGAACCCCCAAATGATGTCCCCTGATGTCCTACCTTATATTGTTGGAAAGATAATTGAATGTAGTTTCTGGAAATGTAAGGTTCATAGCTAGGTGATGTGTGGATTTTTAGTTATGGCCGGAGGAGTGAATTTTGTTTCTGGACTATGGACTGCATTAAGTGACCCCCTTGTGAACCTTGTTTAAACACCTTAAAATATATTTGGGATCATGGAAAAATTTGAGAATATAGGTAATGAAGTGGTGAAGACCACCCAAAAGGAATTGGATTAAAATATGAATTTTTGGATTTTATAAAAATGTTAGAGTAAAATTCGCGCAATGGAAAAAGTCGATTAGTGGAACATTATTCTAGGGTTAGTGGTTATGATTCGAACGTGGTAACTAAATTAAGTCGAGTAAGTGACGAGCGTAAACAAGTGATGACATGGACCTATAGTGGGGCTAGGGAGTCATAAGACGAAGTCATTAAGATAATTTCGTACCCCCTTAAAACCCCGTAATTAAAGAGAAATTGTTAAGGTACTAACGAACGATTATTGTTTATGTATAGATCGTTCGAATCCGCACGCTCGACCACCCCAACCAAACCAAGGCAAGTTTACTTTTCAAAACTTATCCCTATACAAGGATTTTCACTGTTGTGTTTGTAGTTTTCAAATTATATCAAATGCTATGTTTATCGAAGTATTGATGCAATTGAGATTGAACAAGTACATGTATGCTTTTACCCCTTGAACTTAGATTGAAATGTTTTCTTCGGACAACGACTCTAGCAATAGAGATCGTAGCGGTTCGTATATACTATTGACCGGGGAGCGGTATATTATTATATCGTGTCTAGATTGCGAAAACCCGAAGGGTCATTCGGGTGGTATCGTATATTCAAATAACTATTGATATATCTTCGTAAATACTCGAAACCCTATCTTGGATTAAAAGTTTATTTTATCGAATAATTATTTTATTAAGCATTAATATTAAATCTTAAAATATTATTCATTTATTACTGTTCATTATTTAAAGACAAGTTAATCCAAGATATTTTTTAATTCTTTCAAACTCGAACTCTTTCGAACTCAAAACATTTTCGAAAACCCCCGGTCAGATTCTGCTTCTTGTATGATTTCAAGAATCATCGGTCGACTGATGTCGGACCTCAATTACTCTGTTTTCAATCAAAATCAAGTTTTAAAAGAAAAGAAAAAGGGACTCTGGCAGGTGTGGGAACCGTTGACGAACGATTCCCGGGATGTGTAAGCGGCCGTGAGCCAGGCGGTCCATCACTTATTATTCCGGCCCAGGTGTTGCCGAAGGATGATTACGGATGTAGTTTTCATCGAGGGTGATTACGGATGTAGTTTTCACCCGAGGGTTAGTTACGGATGTAGTTTATATCCTTCTACCGGTAGAGAAGACCCGCGGATTATTGGACTTGGATGTGGCGACTGATCATCGTCAATCCTTGTCAGGTTTTTTGTGTTTTCTTTAAGTCCCATTCCTCCATTTTGGAAAAGTGCTTTGACACTGCTTCTTAGGCTTTTGTGCCAAGTTGCTGATAGTGTTCTATTTTGATGAGAATGATGTTGATTCAATGCAGTATCTAGAACTGCAAGCTTATTTTGAAAACAAGGGCACATATTGTTGCACCTTCGAGATTTATCAATTATGACAAGTGATTTTATAACTGATTGATACAAACAAATATATCAACTGCCAATCATATGAGATGTTATATTGCCCATCTTATATATATTTCTTGCTGAGCTATAGTTGCTCACTCTTGCTTGTTTTCAAATTTTACGAACACAACAGCTAAGCGAAATGGCAAGACCCAGGCAGACTGTTCGAAAGCAGGTGACTAGGCCCGAGCCACCACTTGAGATTCCACCGGTAGGCCCCATTAGCCGGATTGGTTGGCAGCTTTTGTTAGTACGTTTTATTTATCAGCATGACCTGTGCAAGGCAGTGTATCGTAACAAACTTTCAAGCCACCAACTTCGCTTCATATCGAAGTGTTGTTGGTAGCATAAATACTATTTAATTCGGTCTGTAATAACTCTGATAACTTTATTACTGTTTAATCAATGTGTGACGTTTCTGAGGCTCTAACCTGTGTGTGTGAGTGTGGTGTGAGTTTATTGTGGGGTCGATGGTTGTGTTATTTATATTGTGTGCAAGAACAGGTATGTTATTAATGGAAAATGGACCGTGGGCGCCTAGATCTCTGACCCCGGATCTGGGGGCGTCACAGAAATGGTATCAGAGCGAGGTTACAGTTCTCAGAAACGATAGTAATTTAAGAAAGCAACCCTAATAATAATAACAATAATGATAACCTTAATAACAACTTTAATAATACTTAGAACTCTCATCGAGTTTGTAGTCGGGTTATCGGATATAGCCCTGACTTTAAGGCCCGTGAGGGAACTACTCCTAAACCCTTCTTTTATGGTTAGTGACCCACCTTATTTCCCTTGTGTAGATGGAGGAGATACCAGACCCTGAGGCTTTCGAGAGAGAGTATGATGAGGCCCTGATGCGAGAGACCGAGGACCCTGAGGTGGATATGGGTGCTGACTCCGAGCTTGGCCCCTGGATTACAGTGATAGATAGTACTGATGATGAGGATCCCGTTGAGGAGCCCTTTGAGCCTGAGCCCGAGCCAGAGCCTGTTACCCCATCTCCTGTAGCTACTGATGAGGAGAGTGTGAGATCCGGCGAGGGTCGTGTGGTGTCACCCCCACCTTCTCCACAGACATCTAGCCCTGTTTCATCGGACGGTGACTCTGAGGATGACACTTCTGGCGAGGAGGAGCTTGACCCTACCCCTGCTACTGCTCCTGCTCCTGCTGCTGCTGCTGCACCTACTCCTGTTCCTGTCATACCACCTCCACCGGCGGACCTACCCCCAGTGTCGGGTACTGAGCATGCTTACGTGGTACAGTTCCTGACCCGAGACTTACTATCTGCAGAGGCCCGACTTAACGAGGCGAGGCGGGCACTAGTGGAGGAGCGCGAGGCGCGCTTGAGGATCCAGGCTGAGATGAGGACCATTGTTGCTAGGAGGACTAGGGCTCGACTCCACAGGATTGAGATGAGGAGTCGCGATAGGATTCTTGGTTTAGGGATCCGCGGGGGCGGAGTGATCCAGGCTAGAGATGCTAGGCGTGTTGTGCGTCGTGCATTTACCCGAGTGAGGACCTTGCTCCGTCGCGGTGCAGCCCCGTGATGTGTTACTGATAGCTCAGTCCCCTAGGTTCAGATGACATTAGTGTGTCGATTTTGCGGGATAGTTGACTTGTGCAGTGGTATCCTTTCTGACCAGTGGATGAGTAGACTGACCTACAGATATGTAGATGTGACTTCGGGTAGTATGTATGGATGTAGCCCTACTTTTGTGTAGCCTGACTATTCGGATGATGTATCTGTATTTGTTCCACTTTTGCTAGACTTTGACATCGGAACTATGTATTTGGCTCTAACATCCAAATTTTGTGATAACCCTTGTACCGTACTTATTTAGTTTCAGTTTCCTTAATATTGCCTCAGCTGCTTTACTTTTCGATGCCATGCTTTACTGTTTTGATATACAACTGTGATTATACAATTGCTACAAGCCACAAATACAACCATACTGTTTCAAATTTACGATATGCGATTTCAAATTGTTTTCTACAATTTCCAAAAATGTTCCTACAATCATTAAAAATAAATTTTTCAAAAAAAAAAAAAGTTTTGAAATTTTGAAAAATATTTTTGAGGTTTCGAAATTTTGAAAACTCTTGTAAATGTTTTCGCATCCCAAAGGGATTTTTCCCCCAAAAATGTTTGACATTTTATCTCCAACATCGGATTATTAAAACTTTTACAACTTCCACCCTTATGAGGAGGAACGGTACGCTCCTGACCCGTGCAAACGCTGTCAGGTAATTGGAAAACCCTAACCCCTTTCTTGTTTTATTATCAGAATCATGCCACCCAGAAGAAAGAACACTCGAGCTCACCCGATCAGTTCTGAGGGCCAGGGTAACCACCATGGAGCCGGAGGCCACCAGAACCGTGAAGGGGAGAATGTCAACCTGAGTGAGAATGAGGGCAACGATCATAACCTGTTTGATGACTCTGAGTATGAAGAAGAAGAAGCTGGTGATGATACCCGAGAGGTAGAACATCCTAGGGGAGGCCCTATGGAACAGTTCATGGAGTTACTTAGGCAGAACTTGGACCGTCCCCCAGTTCAGCAACCACCCCAGAATGCTAATGCTAATGCTTTCCGGAACTTCAAATCCCTGAAACCCCCAGAATTTAAAGGAACTGCCGACCCTGTCGAGGCATGGGCCTGGCTGAAGGAAATGGAAAAATCTTTCGAGATACTAGGTGTCGCTGAGGAGCAGAAGACTGTTTTCGCCACTTACCTTCTGAAGGGTGAGGCGAACTATTGGCGGGAAGCTAATAAGAATTTGGAAGGAAGAGGTGTGGTGACCTGGGAGAGATTTAGCGAGTTGTTCTTGGAGAAGTACTTTCCTAGGTTCATGGAGACACAAATGGAGCTAAAGTTTTTGGAGCTGAAGCAAGGAAACATGACGGTGGCCGAGTATGAGGCCAAATTTACTGAGCTGTCGAGGTTTGTGCCACAGTATGTGAACTCTGAGGCAAAGAGGGCCCGAAGATTTCAACTAGGGCTAAAACAATGGATTCAGAATCGTGTGGCGGTTCTTGAGCTGACAGACTATGCCACCCTGGTACAGAAAGCGTTAATTGTTGAGGCTGGGAGTGAACAGATGCAGAAGGAGAGGGAAGGAAAGAAGAGGAAGTTGGTTATTCGAAAGGGAAACTCTGCTGGTGGGAGCTTTCCGAGCAAATTTAAGCGAGGAATGATGTCCCAACCCAGCGGGAACTTTGGAACCAAGAGAGCTGAAAGTTGGAGTGTGGGCCAGGGCGGCCGACCACAGGGATCGTCTTACTCTACCCCATCCCGAGCCCAACCCCCAGAATGCAACAAATGTGGAAGGAAACATGCGGGCGTGTGTAACCTGCAAGATGTGAAGTGCTTCAAGTGTGGGCTGACAGGGCATTATGCTAACGCCTGTCGCGGAACTAGTAACAACCCGAGTGTCGGAGGTAATTGCTTCAAGTGTGGGAAACCAGGGCACCGAATGAGGGAATGTATGTCCTCTGGGCCAGCTGCATCGAGAGTGAGTGGAACTGCTTCTAACAAGGCCCCTACTGCAAGAACTTTTAACATGACGGTGCAGGATGCCGTGAGGAACACGGATGTGATTGCAGGTACCCTATTACTCAACTCAGTTAAAGCAAATGTTTTATTTGATTCGGGAGCTACCAAGTCTTTCATATCTCTAGATTTTGTATGTCGGTTAGGCCTTAAGACTGAACCATTGAAAGACAGATTGCAAATAGAGATAGCTAATCATGAAATTATTCCCGTTAGCCGAGTATGTCCAGGTTGCGACCTAGAAATAGAAGGGCGACACTTTCGGGTAGACTTAATACCTTTTAAACTAGGGGAGTTTGACGTAATAGTAGGTATGGATTGGTTAACAACCCACGGAGCCCAGATTGATTTTGTCAAGAAGAAAGTAAGTTTGAGACTGCCAGGGGACGAGAAAGTAGTGTTTAGTGGGAAACGGCAAAGCCAAAAGTTCCTGACTATGATTCAAGCTAAGAAGTTGTTACGTAAAGGATGCGAAGCCTATTTAGCCTACGTGAAGGATACCAAGAAGGAGGCACCAAACCTGCAGGAAATCCCTGTTGTTAACGAGTTCGCGGATGTATTTCCGGACGATCTTCCCGGACTACCACCCGATAGGGACATCGAGTTTGCTATAGACTTAGTTCCGGGTACGGCCCCAATTTCGAAAGCCCCATATCGGCTAGCCCCAGTGGAGATGAAAGAGCTGGCCACTCAGTTACAAGAATTGTTGGATAAAGGGATGATAAGACCTAGTGTGTCACCGTGGGGAGCCCCGGTGTTATTCGTGAAAAAGAAGGACGGCATCATGAGATTATGTATAGACTACAGGGAGTTGAACAAGGTGACTATCAAGAATAAGTATCCCTTGCCCAGGATAGATGACCTGTTTGACCAATTGAAAGATGCAGTTTATTTCTCTAAGATTGATTTGCGGACCGGGTACCACCAGTTAAAGATCAAACCAAAAGATATACCAAAGACGGCCTTTCGCACCCGGTATGGACACTATGAGTTCCTAGTAATGTCATTTGGGCTAACGAATGCCCCTGCAGCTTTCATGGACTTAATGAATCGAGTCTTCAAGAAATACTTGGACAAGTGTGTTATAGTCTTCATCGAAGATATCTTGATTTATTCCAAGACGAAGGAGGAACATGCAGAGCACTTGAGAATTGTATTGGGAGCATTGAGAGAAGAAAAGTTGTACGCTAAGTTCTCGAAGTGTGAATTTTGGTTGAAGGAAGTTCAGTTCTTAGGACATGTGATTAGCGAACAAGGTATTCTAGTGGACCCAGCCAAAATAGAGGCTGTATCAAATTGGGAGAGACTAACCACTCCGACAGAGGTGAGAAGTTTTATAGGGTTGGCTGGCTACTATAGGAGATTTATCCAAGACTTTGCAAAGATAGCAGCCCCTTTGACCCGACTAACTCGCAAGACCGAGAAGTTTGTGTGGACTGAAAAATGCGAAGAGAGCTTCCAAGAGTTGAAAAAGAGGTTGGTGACAGCACCAGTACTAGCCCTACCTGATGATAAGGGAGATTTTGTGATTTATAGCGACGCATCCCATAAAGGTTTAGGGTGTGTGCTTATGCAGCACGGTAAGGTGATTGCTTATGCATCCAGACAACTTAAGGAGTATGAGATAGGATACCCCACTCATGATTTGGAATTAGCAGCGATATTTTTTGGTTTGAAGATCTGGAGACATTATCTTTACGGAGAAAAGTGTGAAATCTACACGGATCACAAGGGCTTAAAGTACATATTCACTCAGAAAGAGTTAAACATGAGGCAGAGGAGATGGTTAGAGCTAATCAAAGATTATGATTGTGAGATTCATTATCACCCAGGGAAGGCCAACGTGGTGGCCGATGCACTTAGTCGAAAGGAGAAGCTTAAGATGATAACGTCAGTGGACAAATTGATCAAGGACCTTGAGAAACTGGAGATTGAAGTGAGGTTACCAGGAATTGGACAAGAGAGTCTAATGGAAATAAAAGTCCAACCACCGTTATTGGAAAAGATTAAGTTATGCCAGGAAAAGAAGATAGAAGAAGAAAAGAATTCGATGGAGAAAATTTTGACTGGCGAGGAAATTAAGAGTGAGAAGGACGGAAATGAAATTATGAGGTACGCATCTAGGATATGGATCCCGAATGTTCAAGAATTAAAGGACGAGATTTTGCAAGAGGCTCATAGTTCGAGGTACTCAATTCACCCTGGAGGCACTAAGATGTATAGAGATCTGAGAGAACATTATTGGTGGCCTAATATGAAGAAGGACGTGGCAGAGTGGGTAAGTAAATATTTGACATGTCAAAGAGTAAAGGCCGAACACCAGAGGCCCAGTGGATTGTTGCAACCCTTAGAGATACCCGAGTGGAAGTGGGAGCAGATTGCGATGGACTTTGTGGTCGGATTACCAAGGACCAAGACAAATCATGATGCCATTTGGGTAATTATCGATAGGTTGACCAAGTCAGCACATTTTCTTCCAATCAACGAGAGATATACTGTCGACAAGCTGGCAGATATTTACTTAAAGGAGATTGTGGTTAGACATGGGGTTCCTGTGAGCATTGTATCAGATAGAGACTCAAGATTCAACTCCAGGTTCTGGAGAAGTTTTCAGGATTGTGTGGGGACTAAGTTAAACATGAGTACTGCATACCATCCCCAAACAGACGGACAGAGTGAGAGAACCATCCAGACCATCGAGGACATGTTGAGGGTATGTGCCATAGATTTTAAGGGAAGTTGGGATGACCACTTGCCGTTGATCGAATTTTCCTACAACAACAGTTACCATGCGAGTATAGGCATGCCCCCATATGAAGCTTTATACGGACGGAGATGTCGGTCTCCCTTGTGTTGGGAAAAGTTGGAGAGCGGAAGATTTTAGGGGCTGAACTGGTCCAACAGACAAGAGAAACTATCGAGCTCATAAGAGGACGGCTGGTCGCGGCCCAAGACAGACAGAAGAAGTATGCGGACCAGACCCGCAAGGACAAAAAATATGAGGTAGGAGAGTTTGTGATGTTGAAGGTATCGCCGTGGAAGGGATTGATGAGATTTGGTAAGAAGGGAAAGCTAAGCCCGAGATTTATTGGACCTTTTGAGATCTTGAAACGAGTTGGGAAGTTAGCCTATGAATTGGCTTTACCCCCGAGCTTACAACAAGTACATAATGTGTTCCATGTGTCCATGCTACGACCCTACCATACCGACTTCCGACATGTGATAGAACATGATCAAGTGGATCTGCAACCAGACTTAACATATGTGGAGCAACCCGTAGAAATCATGGATAGAAAAGAACAGGTGCTGAGGAACAAGGTTGTCAAACTAGTGAGAGTCTTGTGGAGGAATCAGAATGTCGAAGAATCAACATGGGAACTAGAGAGCGCGATGCGTGAAAAGCACCCCCAACTGTTTTCAACCTGATTCCGGGACGGAATCCTTTTAAGGAGGGGAGGCTGTAAGAACCCTAATTTTTGGTAATATTTCCTTTTATTTAATATCTTGTGACATTATCATTATGGAACCTTTCTAGTCATCCCCGTTGATTAATAGAATTGATTGTCTAAGAAACTGCGTTGTTGCATTTATTATGTAAGATATGCAGAGAGATTGTGAAGGCAAGAGTCTTATTGTTAGTAATATTTATAAAACTTAGGATTTGAGAATGGTTAGAGTATTAAAGGATTTATTAAGAATTATGACGAGGAATTATGGACATTCAAGGAATTTACACAATTAGTACTTAAGGAATTATAGGGGAAATCTCTACGCGACGAAATATTATTACGAGAGAATAATTAAGATACGATACGAAGTAAGGATTAAATGACAAGCATTGGTGGGAGAATAATAATACAAGGAGTAGTATTGCATGCAAGCCCATGCAACCAAGTGGTTAGAAATCAAACAAGTTAGTTAGCCATTGGAAGATGAATAGTATCTAGTTGGTTACTTTTTCAAAAAAGGGGACACATAGTACAAGAGCCCATGCTTGCTAGTACACCACCATGCTTACATGTGATATGTATCACCCAACCTATTACCATCAATTATTTACCAAACATAACACAAACACCAAAAACAAAACACAAACTTTTTCTCTCCCCCCCCCTTTGTTGCTCTCGGCCAAGACTTCCAAGGAGAAGAAAATTTCTTCTTCTCCGCTCTCCCATCACTCATAAATCTTGCCATAATTCCTAGGTCATCTACATCACATATACAAGGTATGCTAGCAATTTCACTCCATTCTATCCAACCATTTTCAAGTTACAAATTATTCAAGTTTTGGTAAATGGTAACCAAGTTTGTTTTTCACTTAGATCTTGCATTGTAAGTGTTGTAGGTGGCCATCTAAGGTGTTTTTGAGTTGTGTAAAGATTGTTCAAGGCCTCTAGGAGCTCAAGAAGGTATAAAATCTCAAACCCCCCCTTGGTTGTGTATTGTTCATATAGTATGGTAGTAGATCCATGTGTTTTAGGACTTATCTTGGATGTATATGTATTGGATAGCATGGATCTTGAGTTTTGATGTTGAGATTGTGATTTTTATGACTATGGTTAATATATATATCTCCATGAGTGTTATGAGTCATGATCTAAGTGTATTAAGTGGTGATTATGTTATGGAAGTATGAAAAATGGTTGATCTAAGTAGTTTGAGCTTGCTGAGTTTGTCCAGGAACTTTGATCTGTGTTGTAGCACGATTTTGAACCCCCAAATGATCTCCCCTGATGTCCTACCTTATATTGTTGGAAAGATAATTGAATGTAGTTTCTGGAAATGTAAGGTTCATAGCTAGGTGATGTGTGGATTTTTAGTTATGGCCGGAGGAGTGAATTTTGTTTCTGGACTATGGACTGCATTAAGTGACCCCCTTGTGAACCTTGTTTAAACACCTTAAAATACATTTGGGATCATGGAAAAATTTGAGAATGTAGGTAATGCAGTGGTGAAGACCACCCAAAAGGAATTGGATTAAAATATGAATTTTTGGATTTTATAAAAATGCTAGAGTAAAATTCGCGCAATGGAAAAAGTCGATTAGTGGAACATTATTCTAGGGTTAGTGGTTATGATTCGAACGTGGTAACTAAATTAAGTCGAGTAAGTGACGAGCGTAAACGAGTGATGACATGGACCTATAGTGGGGCTAGGGAGTCATAAGACGGAGTCGTTAAGATAATTTCGTACCCCCTTAAAACCCCGTAATTAAAGAGAAATTGTTAAGGTACTAACGAACGATTATTGTTTATGTATAGATCGTTCGAATCCGCACGCTCGACCACCCCAACCAAACCAAGGCAAGTTTACTTTTCAAAACTTATCCCTATACAAGGATTTTCACTGTTGTGTTTGTAGTTTTCAAATTATATCAAATGCTATGTTTATCGAAGTATTGATGCAATTGAGATTGAACAAGTACATGTATGCTTTTACCCCTTGAACTTAGATTGAAATGTTTTCTTCGGGCAACGACTCTAGCAATAGAGATCGTAGCGGTCCGTATATACTATTGACCGGGGAGCGGTATATTATTATATCGTGTCTAGATTGCGAAAACCCGAAGGGTCATTCGGGTGGTATCGTATATTCAAATAACTATTGATATATCTTCGTAAATACTCGAAACCCTATCTTGGATTAAAAGTTTATTTTATCGAATAATTATTTTATTAATTATTAATATTAAATCTTAAAATATTATTCATTAATTACTGTTCATTATTTAAAGACAAGTTAATCCAAGATACTTTTTAATTCTTTCAAACTCGAACTCTTTCGAACTCAAAACATTTTCGAAAACCCCCGGTCAGATTCTGCTTCTTGTATGATTTCAAGAATCATCGGTCGACTGATGTCGGACCTCAATTACTCTGTTTTCAATCAAAATCAAGTTTTAAAAGAAAAGAAAAAGGGACTCTGGCAGGTGTGGGAACCGTTGACGAACGATTCCCGGGATGTGTAAGCGGCCGTGAGCCAGGCGGTCCATCACTTATTATTCCGGCCCAGGTGTTGCCGAAGGATGATTACGGATGTAGTTTTCATCGAGGGTGATTACGGATGTAGTTTTCACCCGAGGGATAGTTACGGATGTAGTTTCTATCCTTCTACCGGTAGAGAAGACCCGCGGATTATTGGACTTGGATGTGGCGACTGATCATCATCAATCCTTGTCAGGTTTTTTGTGTTTTCTTTAAGTCCCATTCCTCCATTTTGGAAAAATGCTTTGACACTGCTTCTTAGGCTTTTGTGCCAAGTTGCTGATAGTGTTCTATTTTGATGAGAATGATGTTGATTCAATGCAGTATCTAGAACTGCAAGCTTATTTTGAAAACAAGGCCACATATTGTTGCACCTTCGAGATTTTTCAATTATGACAAGTGATTTTATAACTGATTGATACAAACAAATATATCAACTGCCAATCATATGAGATGTTATATTGCCCATCTTATATATATTTCTTGCTGAGCTATAGTTGCTCACTCTTGCTTGTTTTCAAATTTTACGAACACAACAGCTAAGCGAAATGGCAAGACCCAGGCAGACTGTTCGAAAGCAGGTGACTAGGCCCGAGCCACCACTTGAGATTCCACCGGTAGGCCCCATTAGCCGGATTGGTTGGCAGCTTTTGTTAGTACGTTTTATTTATCAGCATGACCTGTGCAAGGCAGTGTATCGTAACAAACTTTCAAGCCGCCAACTTCGCTTCATATCGAAGTGTTGTTGGTAGCATAAATACTATTTAATTCGGTCTGTAATAACTCTGATAACTTTATTACTGTTTAATCAATGTGTGACGTTTCTGAGGCTCTAACCTGTGTGTGTGAGTGTGGTGTGAGTTTATTGTGGGGTCGATGGCTGTGTTATTTATATTGTGTGCAAGAACAGGTATGTTATTAATGGAAAATGGACCGTGAGTGCCTAGATCTCCGACCCCGGATCTGGGGGCGTCACAAGTGATGTGCATAAAAAAGTAAAAAAAAATGAATCATTCTCGTATGTTATTTTAATGGTCAACTATCAAAGTACTCCTCGATCAAACTAGTATAATTTTCGAATAATATTTTTTAAAATTTTTTTTTTTTGGACAATCCAACCGTACAGATGATGTTATATACTAATTTTAGTGATGTGTGCAAAAAGTTAGAAAAAAAACATTATTGTACGTGTTTATAATATAAATCTGCCAAAAGTACTACTCCCTCTAACTATTGTCGTACCGATTGAACATGATCTATTTTTTCAAAAAACAAATTCGACGATCCAACCGTACGAATGATGTTATATACTAATTTTAGTTATGTGCAAAAAAAATTAGAAAAAAATAAATCATTCTTGTATGATATTTTAATGGTCAACTATCAAAGTACTACTTGGTCAAACTAGTATAATTTTTGAATAATTTTTTTTATA
The DNA here is from genome assembly GCA_036435485.1 of Saposhnikovia divaricata. Taxonomy (NCBI): domain Eukaryota; kingdom Viridiplantae; phylum Streptophyta; class Magnoliopsida; order Apiales; family Apiaceae; genus Saposhnikovia; species Saposhnikovia divaricata. The sequence goes on from JAZHRN010000131.1 coordinate 25,371,234, forward strand.
GTTTTTTTTTGACTATCCAATCACACGGATGATGTTATATACTAGTACGTGTTTATAATATAAATTTATAAAAAAAAACTATTCTCTCTAATTTGTGAAAAGTACTATTCCCTCATACATAGATATTTGTTTAATTTTAATTAAAATTTTTAAAAGTAAATTAGAAAAGTAGGAGAATAAACATGAAAAAGAAGGGCGGTGTTTTTCCCTCCTACACAAAATATTACAATTTCACTTTCCCCCTTAAACCAAAATAAAACTATCTTCCCCCTTAAACAAAATAAAACCCTCGCTCACGGGCAAATCATACACTCTCACTTTTACAATCTCAGAAAATACACTCTCACTTTTACTCCCTCTCGATCTAGACTCTCATATCTCAATCGAAGAACTAGGCGTAATTCTCTTTTGGTTATCTTATTTCTTCCCATTCTCTTCTCTTCTCTTCTCCCTTCTCTAGTCGTGCTTCAAATCTAATTTGTTTTTAATTGTGCAGATGATTAATTACAGCTTCACACACCCGCTCGGATTAATTGGTAAATGTAATAAATCGATTCTCATTACTTAATTGATTTTGCTCTCTTCTTTACTATTTTGTTTTCATTTTCAATTAATAAGTTTCAATTGAGCACAATCTGTTTGATGAAATATCTCAACTAATTCATCCTTTCAGATTTAAGAAGACGCTCCTGAAGACCTCCAAGATCAGTGGGTGTTTTTGCGTTTTACAGAGATGATGAAGAGTTTGCTTAGAACTGGTAATATTGCTTAGCCTTAAGAAATTGCAAAATGGTAACGTCGTTTCGCCTAGTTTATTTTGCTATTTAATTTGGTGTTTCCACGTAATTTGGGGCTAATTGTATGACCAAGACTCATGTGTCCTACTGGTATATACTTGTCTTGTACTTTGAATGGGAGTCCCAATGATATCACATATTTTCCAGTCAAGATACAGATTTACTATGTTAGTTTTATGTTTGTTAGCCATGTATAATATGAATTTAGTCTTTCTCAGATATGGGTTTTAGGAGGTTCTTTTGATGGAGATCTTAATAGCATTGAAGCTAATTGGCAGGTGAATTTTGAACTATATTTCAGTAAAGATTGATTGAACCATGCTTCTCTGTTTCTGACTTGGTTTATGTAAACAGGTTAGTCCAGATTTGTATGGGGACAATAACAGCAGACTCTTTACTTACTGGACTGTAAGTCTTTAGAATCTCTGGTACACAATTGTATATTTTAAATGAACTCCATCTTGTGGATAATTTGCTGTGACTACCTTTCAACTTAAAACAACCCCATCTGAAGCTTATAATTTCCTTAGGAGGCATCTTGTAGAAATACAGGTACATGTCAGGATATACTCTTTCTATTTCAGAAATACAGTCCTATTTACATATTATTTTGTTTACAAGAAGTGGTGTAATTGTACAACCTCAATATATGTGAGGTGCAATTCTACAGTGTGTCAGATATATCTCTTTGATATTTTTCATTTCCTAACATTTGCTTAAAAGTTTGCTAATTTCTGTGGTGACTTTGATTTTACAGGACAATGAATATTTACTTCAAGAAGCTTCAAAGTATTGCTTATGTAGCTATGTTATAGAAGCACCAATTACTAAAAGATATGTTTATTTCAGTCAGACATTAATGATGGCACCGAAACAATTGATGATATAACTATAGGGTATTACGTTTCTAGTGCAGTGGAGATGCAGAGTGCATTCCTAGCGCTCAAAGATACTATTTTTGACCTTAGTTGGGAGAATGGATACATAACATTAACTTCTATGTTCACTCATCAGGTGTAGTCAGATGCAGTTATAAATGATCAAATATCTCAATTGTTATTCATGGACACATGATTTACCTTTATGACATTGTTAAATATTACTTGCAAGATGCATATCTAAAATAAAATAGTATTTTTACGAGCCATACACTGATTCCATGCAGATTATCTTCACGAATGTGGGGAATCCACATGCTCTAGGACAGAAGCCTCTCACTTTTCCCCGCCAGGTTTGGCAGTGTTAATTTCATTACATTTGTAAATTATTTTGCATGCCAGTTAGTAAGAAGTAGTGATACTTTCTTTGGATTTTAATGTATTTTATATTTGACTTATTAAGTTCTAATTACCGCTAATTATATTAAACAATGAATTACCGCTAATTAACTATATGGAAGCTCATATTTTTACATGAATACAGGTGCATACAGTGACTCACGTGGTCTTCCTGGAATAAGAAAAGAAGTGACGTAGTTCATTGAGAAGCGTTATGAATATCCAAGGTGACAATCTTTCTGTACCATTTTACCAAGTATGCCTGTTAAAAGTTATTGTGTTACAATCTTTTTCTTTTTTATGCGCATCAGTGACAGTGATCCAGAGCTTTATTATCTCATGGATGGTGCCAGCAAAGGAGTAATGCAGATCTTGCAAACGATAATTTGAGGTCAAGGAGATAGGGTAATTAATTCTTTGCTAGTACTGCAAACACAGATTTCCTGTCACCGGATATTTTTTGTTAGTTCTCTAATAATTAAACAAACCATTAACAGTGCTTCATGTCACCGGTTTGTGTTTTCATGGATGGTATCAAAGTTCTTGCCAAGTAAAAATTGTATCAAAGTGCTTCTGCTACTGATAACTCCCGGCTGGTTAATGTGCCAATGATTTCTTCTGAATCTGAGAACTTTGTGGAGTCTTTTCGTGTTAAGATACCAAAGCCTGTGTCAGAGAACAAGAAGAAGAAACCATCATTTCCAGCAGGTTTTGCAGAGATGGACAGCAGTTTACCACAATAGCAGCAAGCATCGGTGAGGAATGTTTAGATGTCTTGGTGAATGGTTGTAATGATGAATATTTAGTTGGTATGGATTAGTTTGGGTTGATGGTTGCGGATATTTTATGTAATGGTGAATTTTAATTGATATGGATGATATATGATGAATGTTGGGTTTGAATTTTTCTGGCTTGTTGATTGTATTGTCTAGCCTTGTTTTATTTGCATAGATAAACCATTGTCTAATTTTTCTAAGCCAAACAGTTTAGCTACATAGACAACACTTTTGAAGCTACTAAACTTTGTATAAAAATTAATCAGACAACGAATTGTATCACATGTAAATGTTGTGTGATTGTTGGCTTCGCGTGCCTCTGATTCAGCAAAACAGTTGTGCACATTAAAATCTAACAACACTTTTGAAGCTACAAAACATTGTACAGAAAGTATGAAGACAATGACTTGTATCACATGTAAATGTTGTGTGAATGTTGGCTTCGCGTGCCTCTGATTCAGCAAAACAGTTGTGCACATTCGAATCTAACAACATTCATAATAAACAAAAACGTTGTAATATCACCATTTCCACAACGCTTTATACCATAACCGTTGTGGTTTCTGGGTGTGCTACAACGCTTTTGGAGCCTGGTGTGTTGTTGTTTCGGATATCAGACAACGATTTGTGTACCGTTGTGTGATGTTGGTAAGAGACACCTGCTCGATAGACAACGCTATTCCAGGGCATCAGACAACGGGCAATAACCATTGTATATTTCAGTTTTCCTTCTATTGGGTTATGACTAAATTTATTAGGTAACAAATACTATTTATATGAGATTCTGTGTGCGATTCTGTTCTACCATCATTTTGTTTATCACTAGTTTTTGGTAAATGATTTTGCACAATCAAAGGTTTTCTTATTTACTCATTTTGAATTTTTTTTTCCCCAACCCTATTGATTATTTTATACAATAGAATCATGTAGAGAATTATTAATTTTTTTTATTTCTTAAAATTTTACTTTGAGGGGTTCCACTTCAACTTTACCATTTCGGGTTTTACCAATATTTCGAACGAAAAATAAACCATTCATGGACTTAGTAAGCAAACCATTTAAAAAATTTTGTATATAAATACCCACTTAATGTGGCGTTCTCCCCCGTTCCCTTTCAAAACAACATGCTAGATGGAAATGTGTCTTGAATTGATAGTGCCAACTCCAGTTTTTTTTTATAGCTTTTTTAATTATTAAAATTTTCAAATTTTAATTTAAATTTAAATTAATATGATTTAGGGTTAAGTAACAATTTATTAGTATGATATGTTCCATGTTTATATTTGAATATATTAATATAAAATTTATTAGTCTGTTTATTTTGTTTTCTTTTTTCCTCATTCGATTTTTCAGAATCATTTGGCAGAATCTACCATGGAATCTAGCATAAAATATTATATACAATTTTTTTCTTATACATTAACAGGCGGGAAAGACTTCTGACTGTTCATTTTTTAAGGTTCATAATGTATCCCGCGTACAATTATGACTGGAAGGTGTGTCACTTGGCTCTTCATATTCACAACCCTCTACTATAAAAGCTTTGCCACTTTCCTTTGTCTATCATCCTTTTCCCACAAATTTTATACCATTTTTCTTCTAAAATTTAAAATGGCTCTCCAAGATTCTGATTTTTTTTATGAGGACTACACCGTCCGTATTAATGGTGTGTTCTACAGGGTTGATATGATCCCAGACTCAGTTTATGCAACCCTTAGTTATCGAGACACTGTGCAGATAAACTGGTTTTTAATGGATTATAGGTTTCAAGATCAGGAGGAATGGGACAGGAATATAATGGAGCGTAATTTAAGGATTATTGGGTTTGCTTCCACAATGTCTCGGATTCTGCATTCAAAGGAAGATGCTTTGAAGAAAAACAATGAAAAGAAACAGAAGACAGAAGGATCTAGTAGTTTTTAAAATTATTATATGTAATGAATCAATGATTATCTAAAATATTGAAATGAATTATTATGATTGTACTTATGAAGAAATGTAATGCTTTGTTTATTTTTCTCTTTTTGTTGATTTTTTTGTTATGTTTTAGTTTTTTTTTATATTTCATAAATGAAAAAAAAATAAAAAAAAAATTACAACATTTTCACTAATATATTGCATCGTATATCTAATATAATAAACGGATATTATTAATCAAATATGGGAACAAAAGAACCAATGGGAATAAAAACAAAATGAAAAAATAATAGAGTCATTTTATTTAAGTTTATAAAAAATATTTATTAAACAATTATATTAAATAATTTTAATATAACTGTTTAATAAATATTAAACAGTTATATTAAAATTATTAAACAGAATACAGTTAGGAATAAATTTTAATTTATTCCTAACTGTATTCTATTCAAATTATTAAACTTTATGGAAATTATTAAACTTTATTTCATTGACAAAACAATGAAAAAATGTTTATTAAACTTTGAAAATGTAAACTTTGATTAAATGACTAAAAATGAATAAAAAATAAAATAATTAAATGGAGAAAGATATTTGAAATAGAGTCATTTTATTTAATTTTAGAAAAATACTTAAAAATTTTATGTTTATCTTATTTTAATTTTATTTAAGGTGATTTTTTGAACACCGCTTTTAATTTCTTAAAAATTTTACGATATCTAATATGAGATCCTCTTACCCATAATTTAACTTGTTAAGATTCAAGAATCAGAAAAGAAGGGTAGGTTGTTGTTCAAGAAACAAGGTGGATCAATGATAGAATCTAATATAGAATAAAAAAAAATTATATGAATGAATGATGTTATAATATAATGAAGAATTGTTTGTTTCAATTTTTTTATTATTTTTTATCAAACATTGTTAATTACTAGATTCTATATTGTACTGTTTGTTTTTGTCTCAAAATTAAATTCAGTTTGATAATGTTAACATATGAGAAATTTTTTCTAAAAAATGTTATTTTAGTTTATAATTTGTCATATGTTAGAAAAACCTAATGTGGTTTATAATGAACAAGCGCTCTAATTGAATCTAATATAGAATCATACTAAAACCATGCTAACTGTTTGTACAATGGATATCTATAAACACAAAGTGACTCAAATTGAAGACTTATGACACCAAACACAAGGACTGAGTTAACTTGGCAGCAATCAAAACTTAATACAATTTGGTAAACTCAGTAAACGGCAAAACTCGACTCAGCAAAATAACAATCGAACCAGATAAAGACACAAAACAGAACGGAAAAAACGAGACTCAGCAAAATAACAATCGAACCAGATAAAGACACAAAACAGAACGGAAAAAACGAGAAATGGCCACTGCACTCGCTTGCAGGGCTCATCTACCATTTTAAGATTTATAACCAAATAAAAATAAAATACTCATGAAAAAACATTGCAAGAAGCTGTTAATAAACCATTTCAAAAAAGGTTAAACATTATAGATTCTGTTTGCTCAATTTGCAAAATATGATTTGCATATCTATCATAAAAATACTGAACAGCCTTAACTACATTGTTAATTGAAATCATACCTAAATTATCAAGATAATTCATTACAATGTATTTAAATCTATCTAAAAAAGCCTCTGGTGATGCAGTCAAAGTAGTCCAGATTTTGTAGTTTATGCAACATTTATGTATTGAGAGTTGTCTTCTAAGGTTGCCATTGAAACGTATCTGGACCTCGATAATATTAAATGGCTTCAAAAAGGGGCGTTCTTCATGTTTCAAAACGACAAAATATAAAGGGTTTGGCACCGTCTCGAATAAAGTTGCATTGATGCACTGCGTATAGCTTAATTCCTCCCTCGTTCTTTCATCCATGTTGAGCAACTAAAAAGAAAAACAGTTTGTAAATAAAACTACATTTTGTGAATAAACCATAAAGATAAACCAATATCCCTGTTAGATTCTATATTAGACTCTGTTTTCTGTGTAAACCATAAAGATAAATCGTAAAGAGACCTAAATGCATTAATCGATATACCTGTCAGATTAATTTATTCTTGCATCTCTAGTCGTAGGTTATTAAGCTGACAAGAAATTATTTTGTACGAATAGAGTTGCCTTGCCTTCTTTAACTGCCTCTTTTTAAGCTTGTTGCACAAATGTTAAAAATATACTTCTTCAGTAACATATACCTTACATACCATATAAACTCACAAAGCATGTAATACAACAATGAAACAAACATATAATCTACTCATAAGAAAACAAAAACATGTATTCCAAGTTACAACAGGAGGATGACTTAAACAACAGGAATTTACAGGTATCCTTATCATCATAAATGACTTAAACAAGAAAGTAATATTCCAAGTTACAACAGGAACTTCCAGGCAAATCGGATAGGTCAAGCGATTAGTTTCATGATAAACAGTATACTGATGTATGTTTAATTATTACTTGTCTTTGATTACCTTGTCATTGTCAGTTAATAACTTGGATTCCCAGCCGCGCACTCCATTTCCTTTATAGGTCTCCATATACCGAATTGCATAAATTCCACAATCAAACTGATTTTTCTCCGTGCGCCATTTCATGTCAAGCCTTGTAATTGGCGCTTTAGCTAAGTCTGTGGCTTTTTTCACATTGATATCCATCATATATGTCACGAAATTCTCTTTCTATAATTTAAAAAAATGCCACTTATTAGTTAGTATGCTGAAAATATTAATCATAACAAAAGTAATTGAATTCCTGTCTTACCAAGATTTCTGGGATTCCATCATAAATGGATGTATTATCCTCTCCTACTTTATTGTTGTCCAGGATTTCAGTTGCTGGGGACTTAAGATTGAAGCAGATGACATAGTAATGGTGGATGTAATGTATAGGGAAGAATACCTACATTTTAGTCGTCAATTTTTAAAACTAGTTTGTATATGCAAACTAGAAAACTAAAAACTACTAAAAAATATACTGTGAAAAGGTATACCAGATCAACATTTTTTAGTTGAACCAAATGTTTTTGAAGCACATGATCCAAATTATCTTTGAATCTCCTATACTGATTTTCTTTTATGAGAAGCTCTTCTTGAATGTCCTTAAAACCTTTTCGAGGCTTCAATCCACTTCTTGCATTCAATGTTCCAATCTGTTGAACAAATAAATACATAATTAGGTTTACAAAATTGTCTGATGCTATATAAGTAATTGATTAACTTTTATAAGTTATAAATAAAATACAATATTGTAAGTGTTGCAAAAAAATCTGTGTGGAGATTCCAGCGATCTGAACTTTTCATCCTCATTTAATATGCATGTATAAGTGTCTAAAACACCACAGACAAGTTGCCTATCTAGCTGCAATGTCTGGATTTCATGTTTCATACACACAACCTTATTTTCCCATATGAAAATTTTTTGCCTGCATTCACATTATAGAAGGAAAATGTAATTAAGATTCATTTTCCGGTCATTGATTATGAATTGAAATATTTCATTACTTTAACTTACATTGGGTAATCATTGCTTGCATTTAGCCATTTCCAAACATCCTCTTCCGCTTTGGTCAAATTTGGCTTCTCAATGTCAATTGTGCATTCACGGAATGGTGATTTGTGCAACTCACCCATTTTAACTTCTCTTCTTGGTCTTTCAGCAAATTTCACCATTGGAGGAATGATGTCAAATTCAAGATCAATGATTCTGCCTTCTAGGGTTAATTCTCCTAAAAAGAATGCTTTATTTGTCATTTTTAAATACGGTCTGTCTGATTTTGGGTGTCCTAGAACATCAACAGTGTTCCAATCTTCCTCAGTCAATTGATTCCAATCCACCTCAAAGCTGTTTAAAAACATCTTTATGTCATATATACTTGTAATTTTTGTTTAAAAAAAAACTAATGGAATCTATCTAATGGAATCTGTCCTATAATCTAAGAGCATAAAACCTAATGTATCATGGCCCTACCAGTTTTAGTTGCCAACCTTAAATTGAGTAAATATTTTTTAAAATTAACCTGGTTGTATTTTTATAGTTAAAGGTTTAACTTTCTTAAAAAATACAGTAAAACTATTAGAAAGTAACAATGCATAGCAACCAAATGTATTCTTTGTTTAAAACTATATACAATTAGGTTGAGAATCAGTTTATAAATAATACCTTTCAACTGCATCAGATAGGTTTATCAACTTCCGAAAATCTTCTTCAAGATTTTTAATTTCATGATTTGATGGGAACAATGCCTTTGCTGTTTTTAAACTGTCTTGGCATACCTTCTTCATCCTTTTCATTTCATCAATATCCTTTCTGATTTGTAACATCAAATCCTAGTTATTTTTGCCATACACAATAGTTAGTCAAAAATAAACTAGGATTAATTTAGTTGTACAAGTACAAAAAACTTACTTGTTCTTTGATAAGTTCATCTTCATCTGCATAAGCATAGCTTATGTCTTTAGCTATTGAAAGTATTCCATCCCTAACTCCATCATTTTCAAATGAGGATACTCCTTTTATTGTTTCGATTGGAGTTTGGAATTGTTGTCTTTCCACAAAAGTCTGTACACAGAAATAAGCAAAAATAACAATAAAATAATTTATACTAACTATTTGTACAATGGAGATCTACAGAAACCTAAAGCTTCTACAAATGTTATAGAATCTAATATAAAATCAAAAAACTTACTAAGTGTTATTTACATTTATCGTGTTATTGACTTTGGGCCCGTAGGGCTCATTTACTCTTTCATGATTCATCACCAAATAAAAATAAATTTCTTATGAGGAAACAAATTAAGATATCACCTTCTTTGGAAATGCATTCTTATTGTCACCAGTGACAATTGTTTCTTTATTTCCTTCTTCAATTCTGATTTTTGCAACACTGACATTGACATCCTCAATGACCTATAATAGTAAGATAATTTCGTTCAATATGTCAACTAATAATCCATTTTTAAACACGACTTGTTATAAATATTATATAATCTAATATATAATCAAAACTGGTTATAAAGATTATAGAATCTAATATAGAATCAAAACTATACTAGTTGGACATAGCAAACTTACTAAGTGTTATTTGGTCAAAATCTGTTTTTTGGGGCTTTAAGTTGTTGTGTTCTAGTGGTAAAATGGCATTTATAAGATACCATACTAATTGTTTGTACAATGGAGATTTACAGAAACCTAAAGTTTCTACAAATGTTACAGAATCTAATATACAATCAAAAAACTTACTAAGTGTTATTTCCATTTACAGTGTTATTGAATTTGGGCCCGCAGGGCTCATTTAGTCTTTTATGATTCATCACCAAATAAAAATAAATTTCTTATGAGGAAACAAATTAAGAAATCACCTTCTCGGGAAATGCATTCTTATTGTCACCAGTGACAATTGTTTCTTTATTTCCTTCTTCAATTGTGATATTCGGAACACTGACATCCTCAATGACTTATAATAGTAAGATAATTTCGATCAATACGTCAACTAATAACACTTGGAAGCAAACAAAATTAGAATGTCAGTTAACTTTCCAATATCGATCTATAAATTTCACATAATGACAATTCTTACAAAACCTAGTACATAATTTTGGATAGAAACTGATATATATATATATATATATATATATATATATATATATATATATATATATATATATATATATATATCTGAAATTAAAGATATGAAGTTAAGCAACATCATATACTAACAATCAATCAAATAAAAATTCACCTTCTCTGGAAATTGATTGTTATTTTCAGCAGTGACAATTGGTTCTTCATTTCCTTCTTCAATCACAACATTTGTAACAGTAACATCCTTAATGACCTATTACAGTAACATAATTTTGATCAATGATTATTCAGCAATATATATTTCAGTTATTGAACTAATTCTATACCTCAGATTGATTTTCTTGAGGCATGTCCTCTTTTTTTTTAATGTTTACAGCTTCAAACTCGCAATGCTGAATAATCAGTAACAAAAATTAAACTCATATCGTGTTATAACCTATTAAAACAAATGGCGTGTCTAACGATAATAATTTTGAAATTTATACCTCAGGCTCGGAATCTCCATGTACGTCAATGTTATCTTACTGACTTGCAAAATATTCCGCAGCATCTTCTTGCGAATCTCCACTTACTTCATATTTCCCTTCCTGCATAAAAGTTTGAATTTGTCAATTTTGCAATCAAATAAAGGCAGAAATAAATGTGTAATATATATAATAAATACTTACTATTTTCCCTTTTCCAAAAGTTTTGTCAACAATTTCAGCCTGATTTCTTTGAAGTACATTAAAATTAGACCATCCAAGAAAAGCAGGTGCTTTTCTATCAACTTTAACAGTATCATTCTCCACTCGGTCAAGATAGAAAAACTGAAAAACACGGCATAAACAAAATATAATTCAGATTACAACAAATATGGATTATTAGATTAGTTATACAGCAAAGAGTATATAACATCTTACCAGTAAAAACATTAGTGGTCCTGTGTAATATTGAGATATTGGATGCTCAAGCCACGCCATAGATGCGCCTTTTAATCCCTCTATCACAATTTTGCACCAGTTCATTTGTGAAACATCATCGAGTGATCCAACTAGTCCTAGCACGTCCTGACTAACAAATGAACCTCTGGTGTATCGGACGAAAAGATTGTACATGAGTACCACAAAATTCTGCTTGAACTGGATATCTACTTTGTCTGTCCTTGCAATTTGTTTCATTATCATCAATTCGGTCACTTTATGACCAGCCTTCTTTTCTGGGTATTGATCCCTCCATTTCTCCTTGACATCACTATCCACTGGACCTAAAATGACATTTCTATCTCCTTTTGGTAAGCCCAGTGTGTTGTGAACATCGTCTTCAGTAATTCTGATAATCTTGTTATCAGCTAGATTGAGCCAGTTGTTGTAAGGATCATAAAACCACACAACCTCTCTAGCCATTTCAACAGGTTTGTGGCGGAACGAAAGTGATAACAAATGTCCAAAGCCAGAATCTTGAATCCATTTCTTTTGACCATCAGTCAGACTTTGCATTGCATCAGAAAAGTTGCTTGGATGTGCTCGAAGCTTCAGCTTCTTTGGGATTTCAATAGTAGCTTTCTGTTTTTCAGACTTCTTTTTTGCCTTTCCATCCTGTAAATTTTATAAATTATGGAACAAATTCATATATATTCTTTGGTGTAAAGATACAGAGAATCTTAAACATATATCTACAATCTAACATAGAATCTAACATTTTATGGCTAACATTTATCAAGCAAAGAAAGTTAACGATAAAAGTAATGATTTAGGTGTACCTTTTTCAATGAAATTTTTCTTTTCTTTCTTTCATTTGTTTGTCGTTCCCTTTGATTTATCTTTCCTTTTGCAGATATTTTCCTCTTTTTCTGAATTACTTCAGGTTCGCTCTCAGTTTCTTCATCTCTGTTGTTTTATTTCCTACTTACAGACCTAGTCACACGAGCAGGAGGTGGTGTTTTCGCTCTTCGTCTCTTCTTTGTAGCTACTTTAGCTGAACGACTTGAACTTAATATTTCCACTTGCACCGGTTTAGTTTCTACTGATGTTTTCTTTGCAATTGGTGTAACTAAACGCGGTGATCGCCTTTCACCCTTTTGTTTCAGTTTTATTTTTAGAGTCTTCTTTTGCAATTTCACTTCATGTTGAACTTTTGTATCTGCAACCCCTAGATTTTTTCCCAAAAAATAAAAAATAAGTCAATGCATGTTTAATATGAGAACTGAAAAACAGGATTTTAAAAGAAATTGACACATTTAATCTTACGTTGAGCAACTGGATCTTGAGAACTATTTGGAATGGAGCTCTCTGGTGTGTAAACATCAATTGCAAGTTGTTGTTCTGTTTTAAAGTACAATAAATGGAAGAAGAAAGGTTAAATGACGTTATATGCAGAATAACATAAAAAAACATAAAAATTATTAAATTACTATTGGAGGTTTACCTTTCTTGTCAAGTTTTATATCTTTGGTTTCACTTTCAAGATTAATGACTTCAACATCATTTTTGTTGCTAGAGAAATCTGAAAAAAAAAACCATATCCTAATAAGTTTCTTATACTATCAACTGTGTGTCATGTTGTATCAAATTTATTGATAAAAGTAATTACAACTTTTATTCTACACTAGTTTCAAAGCATTATTAGTATACTACTTATACCTTTCCTTGGTTGCTCAGAATTAACTTCCATTTCCATTTCTTCGAGGTCCACTTCATCCCAAACATGCATAAGATTATCATAGAACGTATTGAATTCAGTTAGAGTGAACCAATCTGTTTTCATCTGCATAATTTCAAAGTATTAAAAGACATATAGTATAGAATCTAAGTGAGCATAACAGACATATATCTTACACTAAAAAAAACATAAAATCTCAAAAAAGCATGTCAAACAAAAAAGACTAGTAAAACTTACAAATGACGGATACTGTTCATCAAGGTCAAACTGATTTGGGCACGCCATTAGGAACCGATATATATAAAAAAGGACATAAAAACCACATTCTATTCCATCATTTTGCTGCGGAACCTTTGGAATCCTGAATTTAATACTATGGATCAATTCATCACTAGTCTCTGGTTTTCCTTTCTTGAATATATCAAAAACAAATCTGCAAAAAAATGTATAAAAAAACAGTCATGATTCTATTACGAATACCTGTTATATATAAATGATTTTATTCTGTCTATCTATTAAACACATACTTTCGAATGTCCGCCTCAAGATCCATTTCTCGGGATAGCAGGGAATCTAGTAGTAACATGCATGAACGTGCTGTGCTTGAATTTAAATCATTTTTAAAGTTGCAAAGTATTAGCAGACTCCAATGATTCCTGAAAAACACAGAACTTAAATTGGTAAGTACCATAGAAATCAATACCACTTTAAATATATGGAAGATTGAGCTGTTGCAAAAGTGTAGACTTACGTTAGGCAAATAGGAACAAAAACATATGTTTTTTCCAAACACCCTAAATTCAGCATCCATGAAACTACACGTTTTTTATTGTATCCTTCTACATAACCTTTGAAGAATAACGAATCAGCGCACACGTAAGAGTATGTGAGTGAAATAGGAAGCCTGTTCAATACAGTTCTAGAAAAAAAATTGTCAGTATGATTAATTTAATAAAATCTGATTAAAATAATCAAACATGTTTTTCTAAGTGTATGGTACATACTTGACATGTTTATCAAAATCCATGGTGCTCAATTGGTCATTATTTCTCCTTACTAGTCGTCGTTTCTGACCAGTTCTTGCTGTCGAAGAATGTTTCATTCTTCTTGTACTTAGGTGTAATCCACATCTTCTACCTAAGACATAACAAGAAGAAAAAGCAATTAACAATGATGTATAACAGGCATATTAAAATATGGTCAACATGTAAAATCAAAATGTAATCAAACTGAAATATATCAAAGAAGCCTAAAAGAGTCACATAAAATAAAACAAAATGAAATGAAGAATCTAAAAAAAACAGATAGTCACATAGCATCTACGACATAGTACTACAACTAAACAAACATAGAATCATTAACTACAACATTACTCCAAAACAGGGCACAGTAGAGAGAATGAAAATGAAGTTATTATATAAATGATTCAAGTACAAAAACAGGGCACAACATAGATATAATTATCAAATATAAAAAAAAAAAATCATGACCGTAACCAAATATAATTATCTCATCTCCAATAGAAATAGCATGTTATACTTAGAATGTGACATAGCATCTACTGTTTATGATATGACTAGGAATCAAGTGAAGCCAAAAACAGATACAATAGGAACTCAGTCTCATGAAACTAGCCAATGTCCACCATATGTAACTGGCATAAGACACTTAGTTAGGATCAACATGTCTTAAGTGCAGGATGCCTGGGAATGCAATCTAAATAGACTAGAATGAATATCTAATTTGCAATTTGTATGTATAGAGTATGTGAAGAGTAAATCAAATATATCCTGGAATCTTGGTTTATACACACCTCAAAAATAGAAAAACAGGGCACAGCATAGATATAATTATCAAATATAAAAAAAAAAATCATGACTGTAACCATATATAATTATCTCATCTCCAACAGAAATAGAATCTCATAAATAGAATTTGACATAGCATCCAACAAGCCTAAAAGAGAGTCACATAAAAGAAAACGAAATGAAATGAAGAATCTAAAAAAAAAAAGATAGTCATATGTAGAATGTGACGTAGCATCTAGGACAGATAGAATCTTATCCAGTTCTTATAATTGTTTTGGTATACAAGTAGTTATAGTTATAGGTAATACAAGTAGCATACTCAATATGACAATTCACTTAAAAAAAGGATAGATCATATAGAGATTTTAACAAGACACAGAGAATCTTGACTCTAACAAACAAATATAGAAACTCACATAGAATCTTAGACATATATCTACAATTAATATAACATAGAATCTCATAAAGCATCTCACACATATACATCAATTCAGACAAACACATAATCTTAGATTCATCAAATAGTTGTAATCATAGAATGACATAACATAGAATCTAACATAGCATCTACCAAACATGGCCACAATCAAAAAAACATAGAAACTCACTTTAACAAAAATATTTTTCACACAAAAAGCAAAGTTTAAATACAACATTGAATCTCATAAAGCATCTCATACAAATATTTTACACAGAAATACACACAATAACAAAAATCATCTGACATATATATTTTACACATAAACATACATGCATTCAGAGAATCTCACATAGAAACATGTATGAAACTGTAAAATAACAAAACGACAGAAAATAAGTATAATACCTGCTTTGGAATGCATTTTTCCAGCTCAATCGCAAGTGGAATCTTAAATGAACACTTGCTTCTACCTGAAATAAGTTATCATTACATCATTTTCACATAAAATTGATACAAATTCAGAAATAAACACGTTTTTCACATTCAAACCCTAATTTCATGTAATTTCATTAAAATTTCAATTAATCTAAGAAATTACATATATTACCTCGATGAATTTTCGATTCTACAGCAGTTTCTTCTTGTGAATCAAGCTCAAGAAGCTCAGAACCTATACTTTCCGTTAAAGATGCTCCGTCACGTTAATTCTGCTCTCGACCTCGGGTACTGTGCTCTCGAACGAGTTTGTTGTGTAATTGTACAACTGTAATGTTAATTCCGTTTTTGTTTGTCTGAGTTATGTGTGAAAATGTAAGAACCCTAATTTTTGCAATATTTTCTTTTATTTAATATCATGTGACATTGTTAAATTGGAACCTTTCTAGTCATCCCTGTTGTTTAATGGAATTGATTGTCTGAGAAACTATGTTGTCACATTCACTATGTAAGATAAAGAGAAGATTGTTCAGGGCAAGAGTCTTATTGTTAGTAAGATTTATAAAACTTGGGATTTGAGAATGATTAGAGTATTAAAAGATTTATTAAGGATTATGACGAGGAATTATGGATATTCGAGGAATTTACACAATTAAGTACTTAAGGAATTACTAGGGAAATCTCTACGCGAGAAAATATTATTACGAGAGATTAATTAAGATACGATACGAATCAAAGTTTAAGTGACAAGCATTGGTGGAAAAATAATGATACAAGGAGTAGTATTGCATGCAAGTCCCATGCAACTAAGTAGTTAGGAAAAGCAAACTAGTTAAACCAAATGGCAAGAGGAATAGTAACTAGTTGCATTTCTTTTTCCAAGGAGGGGACAAGAGTACATGATGGCCATACCTAGACTTGTACCATGCATATACACACACTAATATGTATCACCTAACTACTTTATCATTATTTCAACCAACACCAAAACAAAACACAAAATACTCTCCCCCCCTCCAAGAACAAGCTCTCGGCCAAGCTTCAAACAAGGAAGAAAATTTCTTCCTTCTTCCATTTCTCCTCACTCATAATTCAAGGCATAATTACTAGGCTCTCTACATCATCTAAGAAAGGTATACTAAGATTTCCAAGCCCTTTCATCCATTAAATTTCAAGATATTAATTGTTAAAGATATTGTGAATAGTAACAATGTTAAGTTTTTCTTATAGATCTTGGATTATAAGGATAGTAGGAGCTTATCCAAGGTGTTCTTGAGTTTTGTAAGGCTTACCCAAGGCTCCTAGATACTCAAGAAGGTATAAAAACCCTAACCCCTCTTGGCCATGTAGTGTTTATGATGTTTGGTGATAGATCCATGTGTAATGGTGTTAATCTTGGTTGTATAAGTGGTGGATGATATAGATCTTGAGTTTAAGTGTTGTGATTGTGATTTTTATGATTGTGGTTAGTATATGTATCTCCATGAATGTTATAAAGCATGAACTAGGTGAATTAGATGTTGGTTGTGTTGTGGAAGTAAGAATCTTGGTTGATTTAAGTGAAACATACATGCTGAGTTTTTCCAGAAATTTGACCTGTCTTGTAAGATGGTTTTGAACCCCCAAATCTTGTCCCCTGAGGTCCTACCATATATTTTTCGAAAGGTATTTGAATGTAGTTTCGGGAAATATAAGGTTCATGACTAGGTGATGCATAGATTTTAAGTTATGGCCGGAGAAGTAAAATGTGTTTCTGGATTCCGGACTGCACAAAGTGACCCCCTTGTGAACCTTGTTTAAACCCCTAAATATTTATGTGGGATCATGGAAAAATTTGAAAAGCTAGGAAATGCAGTGGTGAAGGCTACCCAAAAAGAATTTGATTAAAATAAGAATTTTTCAATTTTATAAAAATGCTAGAGTAAAATTCGCGCAAGGGAAAAAGTCGTTAAGTGGAGTATAATTCTAGGGGTAATGGTCATGACTCGGATATGGTAACTAAATTAAGTCGAATAAGTGACGAGCGTAATCGAGTGATGACATGAACCTATAGTGGGGCTAGAGTGTCATAAGACGAAGTCATTAAGTTAATTTCGTACCCCCTTAAAACCCCGTAATTAAAGAGAAATTGTTAAGGTACTAACGAACGATTATTGTTTATGTATAGATCGTTCGAATCCGCACGCTCGACCACCCCAACCAAACCAAGGCAAGTTTACTTTTCAAAACTTATCCCTATACAAGGATTTTCACTGTTGTGTTTGTAGTTTTCAAATGATATCAAATGCTATGTTTATCGAAGTATTGATGCAATTGAGATTGAACAAGTACATGTATGCTTTTACCCCTTGAACTTAGATTGAAGTGTTTTCTTCGGACAACGACTCTAGCAATAGAGGTCGTAGCGGTCCGTATATACTATTGACCGGGGAGCGGTATATTATTATATCGTAACTAGATTGCGAAAACCCGAAGGGTCATTCGGGGAGTATCGTATACTCAACTAACTATTTTTATATCTTCGTAAATACTCGAAACCCTATCTTGGATTAAAAGTTTATTTTATTAAATAATCATTTTATTAATTATTAATATTAAATCTTAAAATATCATTTATTAATTATTGTTCATTAGTTTAAAGACAAAGTTAATCCAAGATACCTTTAATACTTTCAAACTCGAACTCTTTCGAACTCAAAACATTTTCGAAAACCCCCGGTCAGGTTCTGCTTCTTGTATGATTTCAAGAATCATCGGTCGACTGATGTCGGACCTCAATTACTCTGTTTTCAATCAAAATCAAGTTTTTAAAAGAAAAAGAAAAAGGGACTCTGGCAGGTGTGGGAACCGTTGACGAACGATTCCCGGGATGTGTAAGCGGCCGTGAGCCAGGCGGTCCATCAATTATTATTCCGGCCCAGGTGTTGCCGAAGGATGATTACGGATGTAGTTTTCATCGAGGGTGATTACGGATGTAGTTTTCACCCGGGGATAGTTACGGATGTAGTTTCTATCCTTCTACCGGTAGAGAAGACCCGCGGATTATTGGACTTGGATGTGGCGACTGATCATCGTCAATCCCTGTCAGGTTTTATGTTTTCTTTAAGTCCCATTCCTCCATTTTGGAAAAATGCTTTGACACTGCTTCTTAGGCTTTTGTGCCAAGTTGCTGATAGTGTTCTATTTTGATGAGAAAGATGTTGACTCTATGCAGTATCTAGAAGTGCAAGTTTATTTTGAAAACGAGGGCACATATTGTTGCACCTTCGGAATTTATCAACAATGACAAGTGATTTTATATCTGATTGATACAAACGAGTTTAATAACAGCTAATCATATGAAATGTTATATTGCTTACCCTATACATATATTTCTTGCTGAGCTATAGTTGCTCACTCTTGCTTGTTTTCAAATTTTACAAACACAACAGCTAAGCGAAATGGCAAGACCAAGACAGACTGCCCGAAAGCAGGTGACTAGACCCGAGCCAGCAGTTGAGATTCCACCGGTAGGCCCCATTAGCCGGATTGGTTGGCAACTTTTGTTAGTTCGTTTTATTTATCAGTATGACCTGTGCAAGGCAGTGTACCGTAACAAACTTTCAAGCCGCCAACTTCGCTTCATATCGAAGTGTTGCTGGTAGCATAAATACTATTTAATTCGGTCTGTAATAACTCTGATACTTTTATTTCTGCTTAATCAATGTTGTGACGTTTCTGAGACTCTAACCTGTGTGTGTGTGTGTGTGCGGTGTGAGTTTATTGTGGGGTCTCTGGCTGTTTTATATGTTATGTGCAAGAACAGGTATGTTATTAATGGAAAATGGACCGTGAGCGCCTAGATCTCCGACCCCGGATCTGGGGGCGTCACAGAAATGGTATCAGAGCGAGGTTACAGTTCTCAGAAACGATAGTAATTTAAGAAAGCAACCCTAATAATAATAACAATAATAATAACCCTAATAACAACCTTAACAATACTTAGAACTCTCATCGAGTTTGTAGTCGGGTTATCGGATATAGCCCTGACTTTAAGGCCCGTGAGGGAACTACTCCTTAAACCTTTCTTTATGGTTAGTGACCCACCTTATTTCCCTTGTGTAGATGGAGGAGATACCAGACCCTGAGGCTTTCGAGAGAGAGCATGATGAGGCACTGATGGGAGATACCGAGGATCCTGAGGAGGATATGGGTGCTGACTCTGAGCTTGGCCCCTGGATTACGCTGATAGGAGATACTGATGGTGAGGATCCCGTTGAGGAGCCCTTTGAGCCTGAGCCTGAGCCAGAGCCTGTTACCCCATCTCCTGTAGCTACTGATGAGGAGAGTGTGAGATCCGGTGAGGGTCGTGTTGTGTCACCCCCACCTTCTTCGCAGTCATCGAGCCCTGTTTCATCGGACGGTGACTCCGAGGATGATACTTCTGGCGAGGAGGAGCTTGACCCTACCCCTGCTACTGCTCCTGCTCCTGCTACTGCTACTGCACCTGCTCCTGTTCCTGTCATACCACCTCCACCGATGGACCTACCCCCAGTGTCGGGTACTGAGCACGCTTACGTGGTGCAGTTCCTGACCCGAGACTTACTTTCTGCAGAGGCCCGACTTAACGAGGTGAGACGGGAACTAGTGGAGGAGCGCGAGGCGCGTTTGAGGATCCAGGCTGAGATGAGGACCGCTGTTGCTAGGAGGACTAGGGCTCGACTCCATAGGATTGAGAGGAGGAGGAGTCGCGAGAGGATTCTTGGATTAGGGATCCGCGGGGGCGGAGTGATTCAGGCTAGGGATACTAGGCGTGTTGTGCGTCGTGCATTTTCCCGAGTGAGGACCTTGCCCCGTCGCGGTGCGGCCCCGTGATGTGTTACTGATAGCTCAGTCCCCTAGGTTCAGATGACATTAGTGTGTCGATTTTGCGGGATAGTTGACTTGTGCAGTGGTATCCTTTCTGACCAGTGGATGAGTAGACTGACCTACAGATATGTAGATGTGACTTCGGATAGTATGTACGGATGTAGCCCTACTTTTGTGTAGCCCTGACTATTCAGATGATGTACTTGTATTTGTTCCACTTTTGCTAGACCTTGACATCGGAACTATGTATTTGGCTCTAACATCCATACTTTGTGATAACCCTTGTACCGTACTTATTTAGTTTCAGTTTCCTTGATATTGTCTCAACTGCCCTACTTTTCGATGCCATGCTTTACTGTTTTGATATACAACTGTGATTATACAATTGCTATAAGCCACAAATACAACCATGCTGTTTCAAATTTACGATATGCGATTTCAAATTGTTCTCTACAATTTCCAAAAATGTTCCTACAATTTTTTAAATAAATTTTTCAAAAAAAAAAAAATATTTTTGAGGTTTCGAAATTTTGAAAACTCTTGCAAATGTTTTCG
This sequence comes from Saposhnikovia divaricata, assembly GCA_036435485.1. Taxonomy (NCBI): domain Eukaryota; kingdom Viridiplantae; phylum Streptophyta; class Magnoliopsida; order Apiales; family Apiaceae; genus Saposhnikovia; species Saposhnikovia divaricata. The sequence goes on from JAZHRN010000131.1 coordinate 25,392,305, forward strand.
CATCTCATAGAGATTTTTCCCAAAAATGTTTTGACGTTTTATCTCCAGCATCGGGTTATTAAAACTTTTGCAACTTCCACCCTTATGAGGAGGAACAATACGTTCCTGACCCGTGTAAACGCTGTCAGGTAATTGGGAAACCCTAACCCATTTCTTGTTTTATTATCAGAATCATGCCACCCAGAAGAATGAACACTCGAGCTCACCCGATCAGTTCTGAAGGCCAGGGTAGCCACCATGGGACCGGAGGCCACCAGGACCATGAAGGGGAGAATGTGAACCTGAGTGAGAATGAGGGCAACGATCATAACTTGTTTGATGACTCTGAGTATGACGAAGAAGAAGCTGGTGATGACACCCGAGAGGTGGAACATCCTAGGGGAGGCCCTATGGAACAGTTTATGGAGTTACTTAGGCAGAACTTGGACCGTCCCCCGGTTCAGCAACCACCCAGCAATGCTAATGCAAATGCTTTCCGGAACTTCAAATCCCTGAAACCCCCAGAATTTAAAGGAACTGCCGATCCGGTCGAGGCAAGAGCCTGGCTGAAGGAAATGGAAAAATCTTTCGAGATACTAGGTGTCGCTGAGGAGCAGAAGACTGTTTTCGCCACTTACCTTCTGAAGGGTGAGGCAAACTATTGGTGGGAAGCTAAGAAGAATTTGGAAGGATGAGGTGTGGTGACCTGGGAGAGGTTTAGCGAGCTGTTCTTGGAGAAATACTTCCCTAGGTTCATGGAGACATAAATGGAGCTGAAGTTTTTGGAACTAAAGCAAGGTAACATGACGGTGGCCGAGTGTGAGGCCAAATTTACTGAGTTGTCGAGGTTTGTGCCGGAATATGTGAACTCTGAGGCAAAGAGGGCCCGAAGGTTTCAATTAGGACTAAAGCAATGGATTCAGAATCGTGTGGCGGTTCTTGAGCTGACAGACTATGCCACCCTGGTACAGAAAGCATCAATTATTGAGGCTGGGAGTGAACAGATGCAGAAGGAGAGGGAAGGAAAGAAGAGGAAGTTTGATAGTCGAAAGGGAAACTCTGCGGGTGGGAGCTTTCCGATCAAATTTAAGCGAGGAACGATGTCCCAACCCAGCGGAAACTTTGGAACCAAGAGAGCTGAAAGTTGGAGTGTGGGCCAGTGCGGCCGACCACAGGGATCGTCTTACTCTGCCCCATCCCGAGCCCTACCCCCAGAATGCAATAAATGTAGAAGGAAACATGCGGGCGTATGTAACCTATAGGATGTGAAGTGCTTCAAGTGCGGGCAGACAGGACATTATGCTAACGCCTATAGAGGAACTAGTAACAACACCAGTGCCGGAGGTAATTGCTTCAAGTGTGGGAAACCAGGGCACCGAATGAGGGAATGTATGCCCTCTGGGCCAGCTGCATCGAGAGTGAGTGGAACTGCTTCTAACAAGGCCCCTACTGCAAGAACTTTTAACATGACGGTGCAGGATGCCGTGCGGAACACAGATGTGATTGCAGGTACCCTACTACTCAACTCAGTTAAGGCAAATGTTTTATTTGATTCGGGAGCTACCAAGTCTTTCATATCTCTAGATTTTGTATGTCAGTTAGGCCTTAAGACTGAACCATTGAAAGACAGACTGCAAATAGAGATAGCTAATCATGAAATTATTCCTGTTAGCCAAGTATGTCCAGGTTGTGACCTAGAAATAGAAGGGCGACACTTTCGGGTAGACTTAATACCTTTTAAACTAGGAGAGTTTGACGTAATAGTAGGTATGGATTGGTTAACAACCCACGGAGCTCAGATTGATTGTGTAAAGAAGAAAGTAAGTTTGAAACTGCCAGGGGATGAGGAAGTAGTGTTTAGTGGAAAACGGCAAAACCAAAAGTTCCTGACTATGATTCAAGCTAAGAAGCTGTTACGTAAAGGATGCGAAGCCTATTTAGACAATGTGAAGGATACCAAGAAGGAGGCACCAAGCCTACAGGAAATCCCTGTCGTTAATGAGTTCGCGGATTCCGGATGATCTTCCCGGACTACCACCTGATAGAGACATCGAGTTCGCTATAGATTTAGTTCCGGGTACGGCACCAATTTCGAAAGCCCCATATCGGCTAGCCCCAGTGGAGATGAAAGAGATAGCCACTCAGTTACAAGAGTTGTTGGATAAACAGATGATAAGACCTAGTGTGTCACCGTGGGGAGCCCCGGTGTTATTCGTGAAAAAGAAGGATGGTAGTATGAGGTTATGTATAGACTACAGAGAGCTGAACAAGGTGACTATAAAGAATAAGTATCCCTTGCCCAGGATAGATGACCTGTTTGATCAATAGAAAGACGGAGTTTATTTTTCTAAGATTGATTTGAGGACCGGGTACCACCAGTTAAGGATTAAGCCAGAAGATATACCAAAGACGGCCTTTCGCACCCGGTACGGACACTATGAGTTCCTAGTGATGTCATTTGGGTTAACGAATGCCCCTGCAGCTTTCATGGATTTAATGAATTGAGTCTTCAAGAAGTACTTGGACAAGTGTGTTATAGTCTTCATCGATGACATCTTGATTTATTCCAAGACGAAGGAGGAACATGCGGAGCACTTGAGGATTGTATTGGGAGCATTGAGAGAAGAAAAGTTGTATACTAAGTTCTCGAAGTGTGAATTTTGGTTGAAGGAAGTTAAGTTTTTAGGGCATGTGATTAGCGAACAAGGCATTCTAGTGGACCCAGCCAAAATAGAGGCTGTATCAAATTGGGAGAGACCAACCACTCGGACAGAGGTGAGAAGTTTTATAGGGTTGGCTGGCTACTATAGGAGATTTGTCCAAGACTTTGCCAAGATAGCAGCCCCTTTGACCCGACTAACTCGCAAGACCGAGAAGTTTGTGTGGACTGAAAAATGCGAAGAGAGCTTCCAAGAGTTGAAAAAGAGGTTGGTGACAGCACCAGTACTAGCCCTACCTGATGATAAGGGAGATTTTGTGATTTATAGCGACGCATCCCATAAAGGTTTAGGGTGTGTGCTTATGCAGCACGGTAAAGTGATTGCGTATGCGTCCAGACAACTTAAGGAGTATGAGATAAGATACCCCACTCATGATTTGGAATTAGCAGCGATAGTTTTTGCTTTGAAGATCTGGAGACATTATCTTTACGGAGAAAAGTGTGAAATCTACACGGATCACAAGAGCTTATAGTACATATTCACTCAGAAAGAGTTAAACATGAGGCAGAGGAGATGGATAGAGCTAATTAAAGATTATGATTGTGAGATTCATTATCACCCAGGGAAGGCCAACGTGGTGGCCGATGCACTTAGCCGAAAGGAGAAACTCAAGATGATAATGTCTGTGGACGAATTGATCAAGGACCTCGAGAAACTGGAGATTGAAGTGAGGTTACCAGGAATTGGACAAGAGAGTCTAATGGAAATAAAAGTCCAACCACCGTTATTGGAAAAGATTAAGTTATGCCAGGAAAAGAAGATAGAAGAAGAAAAGAATTCGATGGAGAAAATTTTGACTGGCGAGGAAATTAAGAGTGAGAAGGACGGAAATGGAATTATGAGGTACGCATCTAGGATATGGATCCCGAACGTTCAAGAATTAAAGGACGAGATTTTGCAAGAGGCTCATAGTTCGAGGTACTCAATTCACCCTGGAGGCACTAAGATGTATAGAGATCTGAGAGAATATTATTGGTGGCCTAATATGAAGAAGGACGTGGCAGAGTGGGTAAGTAAATGTTTGACATGTCAAAGAGTAAAGGCCGAACACCAGAGGCCCAGTGGATTGTTGCAACCCTTAGAGATACCAGAGTGGAAGTGGGAGCAGATTGCGATGGACTTTGTGGTCGGATTAACAAGGACCAAGACAAATCATGATGCCATTTGGGTAATTATCGATAGGTTGACCAAGTCAGCACATTTTCTTCCAATCAACGAGAGATACACTGTCGACAAGCTGGCAGATATTTACTTAAAGGAGATTGTGGTTAGACATGGGGTTCCTGTGAGCATTGTATCAGATAGAGACCCAAGATTCAACTCCAGGTTCTGGAGAAGTTTTCAGGATTGTGTGGGGACCAAGTTAAACATGAGTACTGCATACCATCCCCAAACAGACGGACAGAGTGAGAGAACCATCCAGACCATCGAGGACATGTTGAGAGTATGTGCCATAGATTTTAAGGGGAGCTGGGATGACCACTTGCCATTGATCGAATTTTCCTACAACAACAGTTACCATGCGAGTATAGGCATGCCCCCATATGAAGCTTTATACGGACGAAGATGTCGGTCTCCCTTGTGTTGGGAAGAAGTTGGAGAGCGGAAGATTTTAGGGCCTGAACTGGTCCAACAGACAAGAGAAACTATTGAACTCATAAGAGGACGGCTGGTAGCGGCCCAAGACAGATAGAAGAAGTATGCGGACTAGACCCGCAAGGACAAAGAATATGAGGTAGGAGAGTTTGTGATGTTAAAGGTATCACCGTGGAAGTGATTGATGAGATTTGGTAAGAAGGGGAAGCTAAGCCCAAGATTTATTGGACCTTTTGAGATCTTGAGACGAGTTGGAAAGTTAGCCTATGAATTGGCTTTACCCCCGAGCTTGCAGCAAGTACATAAAGTGTTCCATGTGTCCATGCTACGACCCTACCATACCAACTTCCGACACGTGATAGAATGATCAAGTGGATCTGCAGCCAGACTTAACCTATGTGGAGCAACCCGTAGAAATCATGGATAGAAAAGAACTGGTGCTGAGGAACAAGGTTGTCAAACTAGTGAGAGTTTTGTGGAGGAACCAGAATGTCGAAGAATCAACAGGGGAACTAGAGAGCACGATGCGTGAAAAGCACCCCCAACTGTTTTCAACCTGATTCCGGGACGGAATCCTTTTAAGGAGGGGAGGCTGTAAGAACCCTAATTTTTGCAATATTTTCTTTTATTTAATATCATGTGACATTGTCAAATTGGAACCTTTCTAGTCATCCCTGTTGTTTAATGGAATTGATTGTCTGAGAAACTATGTTGTCACATTCACTATGTAAGATAAAGAGAAGATTGTTGAGGGCAAGAGTCTTATTGTTAGTAAGATTTATAAAACTTGGGATTTGAGAATGATTAGAGTATTAAAAGATTTATTAAGGATTACGACGAGAAATTATGGATATTCGAGGAATTTACACAATTAAGTACTTAAGGAATTACTAGGGAAATCTCTACGCGACAAAATATTATTATGAGAGATTAATTAAGATACGATACGAATCAAAGTTTAAGTGACAAGCATTGGTGGAAGAATAATGATACAAGGAGTAGTATTGCATGCAAGTCCCATGCAACTAAGTAGTTAGGAAAAGCAAACTAGTTAAACCAAATGGCATGAGGAATAGTAACTAGTTGCATTTCTTTTTCCAAGGAGGGGACAAGAGTACATGATGGCCATACCTAGACTTGTACCATGCATATACACACACTAATATGTATCACCCAACTACTTTATCATTACTTCAACCAACACCAAAACAAAACACAAAATACTCTCCCCCCCCTCCAAGAACAAGCTCTCGGCCAAGCTTCAAACAAGGAAGAAAATTTCTTCCTTCTTCCATTTCTCCTCACTCATAATTCAAGGCATAATTACTAGGCTCTCTACATCATCTAAGAAAGGTATACTAAGATTTCCAAGCCCTTTCATCCATTAAATTTCAAGATATTAATTGTTAAAGATATTGTGAATAGTAACAATGTTAAGTTTTTCTTATAGATCTTGGATTATAAGGATAGTAGGAGCTTATCCAAGGTGTTCTTGAGTTTTGTAAGGCTTACCCAAGGCTCCTAGATACTCAAGAAGGTATAAAAACCCTAACCCCTCTTGGCCATGTAGTGTTTATGATGTTTGGTGATAGATCCATGTGTAATGGTGTTAATCTTGGTTGTATAAGTGGTGGATGATATAGATCTTGAGTTTAAGTGTTGTGATTGTGATTTTTATGATTGTGGTTAGTATACGTATCTCCATGAATGTTATAAAGCATGAACTAGGTGAATTAGATGTTGGTTGTATTGGGACAATCAGATCTTGGCACTGCGATTTTTGATACAATAAATTAACGAGTACGAATAGAAAAGTCACCTTGTTAACGGTTGATTCCACGCTCTTCTATTGTATTCCCAAATTCCCTTGAGCGAAGTGTGGCCTTCGTCTTCTCAAGTTAACCTCTCTTCTTGCTCCTGGGTGGCTACAAAATTTTTTCGACCAGCACCCAGCAAGAAGAGAATAGGAATATATATAGGCTACAATAGGGATCATGGACAATTAGGTTGGGCCTTCTAATTACATCTTGAGCCTAGCCCAATGTAATTAAATATTAATTCAATCAACTAAAGAATTAATATTTGCACTACCTTTCCTAATACCGTAATTTAATTAATTAATTCGGTTCCAATATTATTTGCTTATTAAATTCCCCATGTTTAAAATATCGCATGTCCATTAATTAAATAAATTACTGATAATTCATTTAATTAATATCTTTTATCCTTGATCATCCACTCAACCTTTATTTAATTATGCCGGAATAAATCCACCTACAGGGTTTCACATAATTAAATTTTTTGAGCTTTCAAGGGGACATCATTAACCCGAATATTATCGGGACATGGATTCCTTCAATAAATAATATTCACCATATATATTATTTCATCACCCAAAATATAATGAAATAAATCAAAAGAATTATTTCATATATAAATCAAAGAATGTAAATAATATACACGTGTCAATTACTATATCTGGATTAAGAACCTAAGCATTAATAATAACATAGAATCTTAGTTCACCTTCTTAATCAGTATAAGGGAACAATTCTAAATTTGATCCTGTTCAATATACACAAAGTATACTAGTATTATTTATTAGTCAATATAAACTAATCTAAATAATACTACAGCCATTCCAGTGGATTGTCTAACTCCACCTATGCTGTGAACCTTATTATATTATATAAACCGTATTTAATAATCTAATATTCTGTATCCCATTTGATACTAGATTATTCACAATATATAATATTTAGACAACATGTAAACATTTAAATGATTCTCAATAAAATAGGCCAGAAATAAATGTATATACTTCAAATAAATATTTTCAGTATACACCAACAATCTCCCACTTATACTCAAAATATTCTATGAGTATATCAGTGTTTATTTAATCCACTATTACTCACAAAACTACTTTATAACCAAATATCTGACTCCTATCTTTCTGGAAATCTGAATCGGTATACCCTATAGGAAACAAATCTGAGGCCTTGTAAGTTAACATATACTCCTTAGTCCTTCTCAGGTACTTGAGTATAGTTTTTACTGCACTCCAATGTTCCTGACCTGGGTTCGACTGATATCTACTAACCATGCCTACAGCAAAGCAGATGTCAGGCCTCGTACATAACATAGCATACATTAAGCTTCCACATGCCGAAGCATAAGGAACTGCTTTCATGTTCTCTATATCCTTAGGTGTCGAAGGACACTGCTCCTTGGATAGAGCCACTCCATGCTTAAAAGGTAGAAAACCTTTCTTAGAGTTCTGCATGTTAAAACGAGCTAATACTTCATCAATGCAGGGCTCTTGAGATAAAGCCAACATCCTTTTCTTGCGATCCCTCATTACTTTGATCCCAAGGATGTATGCCGCTTCACCTAAGTCCTTCATTTCAAATTGTTTGAACAACCATGCCTTTACTGATGACAACATCTTAACATTGTTTCCAATGAGTAAAATGTCATCAACATACAGTACTAGAAAAACCACTGCATTACCCTCACTTCTCTTATACACACATGATTCGCTTGGACTTTGATCAAATCCATATGACTGGACTGCCTGATCAAAACGAATATTCCAGTCCCTAGAAGCTTGTTTTAATCCATAAATAGACCTCTTAAGCTTACAAACAAGATGCTCTTGGCCTTCCTTAATGAATCCTTTTGGTTGTTGCATATATATGGTTTCCTCAAGACTTCCATTAAGGAAAGCTGTCTTGACATCCATTTGCCAAATCTCATAATCGAGACGAGCTGCTATAGATAAAAGAATCCGGATCGAATTAAGCATAACAACCGGCGAAAAGGTTTCCTCATAATCGATCCCTTCTTTCTGAGTATACCCTTTCGCAACAAGTCGTGCTTTCCAGGCTTTCACCTTTTTGTCAGATCCTCTTTTCTTCTTGTAGTTCCACATACATCCAATGGGTTTTACACCTTTGGGTGGTTCCACGAGCTCCCAAAATTGATTAGAATACATAGATTCCATCTCAGATTCCATTGCCTTTTGCCAAAGATGTGCATCTTTATCTAGAATTGCTTCTTCGTATGTCCTGGGATCCTCATCATGTTCACCAGAGACCAAGTCTGAGGACTCTCCCAAAAACATGAATCTATCAGGTTGTTGAACAACCCTCCCACTACGACGAAGCACCGGTGTGGTATTAGTGACAGGTTGTGCATTTTATTGTGGTTGATCTACTTGTACTATTGGCAATTGGGGATTATCTGTCCCTCCCACTAGTTCCTCTAAAACGATACTACTCATGGGTTTGTGTTTCATTATATAGTCTTCTTCTAAGAATCTAGCATTGGTGCTAACAATGATATCTCGATCCCTAGGACTATAAAATGAATAACCTTTCGTTCCCATGGGATAGCCTACAAACAGCCTTACTTCTGTACGAGATTCTAACTTAGTCGCGTTCTTGTTCAGCACATGTGCTGGACAACCCCAAATCCAAATATGTCTTAGACTTGGTTTGCTAGCAGTCCACAATTCTATTGGAGTCTTGGGAACCGACTTAGAAGGTACCAAGTTTAGAAGGTAAGCCGCTGTTTCTATAGCATATCCCCAGAACGACTTGGATAAATCTGAATAACTCATCATCGATCTAACACTCTCTAAAAGAGTCCGATTCCTTCTCTATGCTACACCATTCTGCTGGGGTGTGCCAGGTGCAGACAACTGGGATGCAATCCCATTTTCTGATAAATATTCCCTAAATTCTCCAAGCAAGTATTCGCCACCACGATCTGATCGTAGTGACTTGATACATTTTCAAAGATGTCGCTTCTCCGCACTTGCTTTGTACTCTTTGAATTTTTCAAAGCACTCAGTCTTACGGCGCAACAAATAAATGTACCCATATCTAGAATAATCGTCAATGAAAGTGACAAAATACTCATAACCTCCTCTTGCTTGGATACTCATAGGTCCACATAAATCAGTATGAACCAATTCTAACACTTCTTTGGCTCTATTCCCCTTTGCTTTAAAAGGCCTATTAGTCATCTTACCTTCCAAGCAGGATTCGCAAACTGGAAATGGCTCCACTGACAACGAGCCTAATGGCCCATCTACTACCAGTCTTTGAATCCTCCTCAAGTTAATATGACCTAATCTTAAGTGCCAAAGATATGTTTGGTTCAATTCAGAAGGTTTCTTTCTTTTATTTGAGCTAGAAAGAATGTTATTAGTTTCCTTATGTTGCAGCATTGGTTGGATAGGATTAATAATATATAAATTGTCTTGCAATGTACCAGAACATATAACTCGTTTATTCATCATAATAGAAACATTACGATCCAAACAAACATTATAACCATCCATGGCAAGTTTATAAACCGAAATTAAATTCCTTCTAAACGAAGGTACATAAAGACAATTGTTCAAAACCAAAATCCTATCATCGCCAAAAGATAATGTAATTATTCCAACTAAAACTACTGCTACTTTCGTAGCATCTCCCATGAACACATATATCTCACCATCTCTAAGCATTCTGGATTGCTGGAACCCCTGCATAGAGTTACAAACATGGTCAGTGGCTCCTGTATCTACACACCAAGTGCTCGTAGATTTAGCCGCTATATATGTTTCTGTAACTAGAGAAAGAGACATACCAGTATTGTTTGTCTTCTTAGGAAGAGGACAATCCTGTTTCCAGTGACCTAACTGCTTGTACCTGAAGCACTTGCCCTTAGGCTTTTCCACAGCACCTTGAACTCCCACTGCATTAGCAACCTTTCTAGCTTTCTGTGTCAGAACCTTTTTCTTCTTCTTGCCTTTCGGCATAGAGGAAGAAGCTTTCTCAGCCACATTCAGTTGAACATTCTGCTTAAAGAGTCCTTCAGCTGCCTGAAGTTCTGTCAGAAGTTCCGCGAGACTATACATCCTTTTGTTCATGGTATAATTCAAGCGGAACTGCTCAAAACTTTTGGGCAGACTCATAAGGATGATATCGATCAGGGTTTCCCCATCAATATCAGCACCAAGGATCTCCATCTCATTCAGATGAGACATCATCCTGAGAACATGATCCCTTACAGGTGTTCCTTCAGCCATCTGAGTGTTCATTAAAGCCTTCATTGCTACTTGCCTAACAGCCCTATTCTGTTCTCCAAAAAGTTCCTTGAGATTAAAGAGCATATCTGAAGCAGTGGGCATAGCCTGATGCTGATGCTGCAAAACACCCGACATTGCTGCCAGAATGTAACATCGCGACATCTCATCAGCCTTAACCCACCGCTTATAATACTCCTTCTCACTTTCAGGAGCATCTTCAGCAGGCTGATCTGGCTTGGGTTCATAAGTACAAAATTTGTACTCCTCAGCAGTCAACACTATGTCCAAATTACGTTTCCATTCAATATAGTTCGGTCCAGTAAGTTTGTTATCCTTAAGTATGGTGAATAGTGGATTAAAGCCCATAATGATCTAATCCTGAGAATCATACATGTAACACATAATCAGATAGTTGCATAAATCTTAAAACCTATTGGTTTCCTCTAATAATTAATTAAAATTAATGCACTAATATTTAAACATCATAAGTATCTGGTATGCCACGATGGGTGACATATATACCACTTAAATTCGTTTAAATATTACTTCGGTCCTATTACTAAATAATACGCCACGTTAGGGTGGACTATATATTCTTTTTCATAGCTAAGTGTATACCATTATTTAATCTTAAATTATTAAAAAGACCGGATACCACCATTAAATATTTCAAATCAATAATCGATAATAGGATAATTCCCAGATCGGGGGGAGCATTGTCAAGAGGCATCACTTAAGACCCCTTTCTAGACAGAATCATCCTTTCTCTCTATATTGAAAATCTATATTCAATCATTGGCACCCTTCTAATTAATCAAATTCTATGAAACTTGGTACGTCACGTTGGGTGGCATATATACCTTTCAATATTCGTAATTAATTTAAGAAGTTTATCCTAGTAATATCCATAACACTATCTGACACCATAAATCATATGCCACGTTAGGGTGGACTATATACAATTTATATTCGTCTTAGTGTTAAATTACATACAAACAATAATGGAGACCGTGGGATTTAATTCCTTGTCAAGAGGCATCACTTAAGACCCCTTTCTAGACAAAATCATCCTTTCTCTCTATATTGAAAATCTATATTCAATCATTGGCACCCTTCTAATTAATCGAATTCTATGAAACTTGGTACGCCACGTTGGGTGGCATATATACCTTTCAATATTCGTAATTAATTTAAGAAGTTTATCCTAGTAATATCCATAACACTATCTGACACCATAAATCATATGCCACGTTAGGGTGGACTATATACAATTTATATTCGTCTTAGTGTTAAATTACATACAAACAATAATGGAGACCGTGGGATTTAATTCCTAATTAATTCCCTCACCCACTTAGAATTTTTATTTAAAATTGAGGAATTTTATCTAGCATGCATCGCCTTATGTTATTTAATCGCAGTCCACATGTATCAAAATACACAAAACACATAACATAACAGCATGCTATTCATGATTAAAGCATAATAAATAAATATTATGTCCATGTCGTCCTAATTATGTTAAACATGCAATTAAAAAATAATTACACGCATAATTAACAACACACATAATTAATTAATTAAAGCAATAATCAAAAATCAGTGGAAAAAATTAAAATAAATTTTCCACTATTATGGCCCCTTGAAAAAAAATTTCAGCTTTGTATTCTGCTGAAAAAAAAAATATTTTCTGCCAAAAAAAAACTCGCTGTTGCGCGGGTTGTAGTAGAGTTACACCCCTGGATGCAGTGACACGCATGAGGCGCATGCGTTACAGGGCAGAAAATCCTTGTTGCGCATTCTGGTAATACGCAACACCATTCTGTTTTACCTTGTAACGCAGTACACACCTGCGTTACAGCCTTCAGACAGAAATTCTGCACGCGCCTGCTGCTTTCCTGACGTGTTTTTCAGAATTGTTTCTTTTGTCGTCTCGAGCAAAAAACAAATACAGCCTCCAGCCATTAACCAGCTACGCAGCGGAATAATTTTTGGTCTCCGTTTTGATTTCCGATCGCACATAATTGTTACAAAATATCCGGATCTTAACAAAATCCAACAAACAATTACAAAAAAATAGATCTAATACAAAACTAATTTTGTAAATCTATTCTAACACGATCAACCCTCGTGTTTTACAACCACGATAAACCACGTGGAAACCAAACAAAATAACCACGATTAAACCACGTGGGATCCAAACACATAATTAAAATATACATGGCCATAATAGTGGATACTAAACAACCTGCAAAAAGATTATTATCCAAGCACACCACCATACATACATGCATATATAATTACGACATGGACATCGTATCAAAAATCGCAGAACCATTGAACCTAGCTCTTGATACCAATTGTTGGGACAATCAGATCTTGGCACTACGATTTTTGATAAAATAAATTAACGAGTACGAATAGAAAAGTCACCTTGTTAACGGTTGATTCCACGCTCTTCTATTGTATTCCCAAATTCCCTTGAGCGAAGTGTGGCCTTCGTCTTCTCAAGTTAACCTCTCTTCTTGCTCCTGGGTGGCTACAAAAATTTTTCGACCAGCACCCAACAAGGAGAGAATAGGAATATATATAGGCTACAATAGGGATCATGGACAATTAGGTTGAGCCTTCTAATTACATCTTGAGCCTAGCCCAATGTAATTAAATATTAATTCAATCCACTAAAGAATTAATATTTGCACTACCTTTCCTAATACCGTAATTTAATTAATTAATTCGGTTCCAATATTATTTGCTTATTAAATTCCCCATGTTTAAAATATCGCATGTCCATTAATTAAATAAATTACTGATAATTCATTTAATTAATATCTTTTATCCTTGATCATCCACTCAACCTTTATTTAATTATGCCGGAATAAATCCACCTACAGGGTTTCACATAATTAAATCTTTTTGAGCTTTCAAGGGGACATCATTAACCCGAATATTATCAGGACATGGATTCCTTCAATAAATAATATTCACCATATATATTATTTCATCACCCAAAATATAATGAAATAAATCAAAAGAATTATTTCATATATAAATCAAAGCATGTAAATAATATACACGTGTCAATTACAATATCTGGATTAAGAACCTAAGCATTAATAATAACATAGAATCTTAGTTCACCTTCTTAATCAGTATAAGGGAACAATTCTAAATTTGATCCTGTTCAATATACACAAAGTATACTAGTATTATTTATTAGTCAATATAAACTAATCTAAATAATAATACAGCCATTCCAGTGGATTGTCTAACTCCACCTGTGCTGTGAACCTTATTATATTATATAAACCGTATTTAATAATCTAATATTCTGTATCCCATTTGATACTAGATTATTCACAATATATAATATTTAGACAACATGTAAACATTTAAATGATTCTCAATAAAATAGGCCAGAAATAAATGTATATACTTCAAATAAATATTTTCAGTATACACCAACACTTTGTGTTGTGGAAGTAAGAATCTTGGTTGATTTAAGTGAAACATACATGCTGAGTTTTTCCAGAAATTTGACCTGTCTTGTAAGATGGTTTTGAACCCCCAAATCTTGTCCCCTGAGGTCCTACCATATTTTGTTGGAAAGGTATTTGAATGTAGTTTCTGGAAATATAAGGTTCATGACTAGGTGATGCATAGATTTTAAGTTATGGCCGGAGAAGTAAAATGTGTTTCTGGATTCCGGACTGCACTAAGTGACCCCCTTGTGAACCTTGTTTAAACCCCTAAAAATTTATGTGGGATCATGGAAAAATTTGAGAAGCTAGGAAATGAAGTGGTGAAGGCTACCCAAAAAGAATTGGATTAAAATATGAATTTTTCAATTTTATAAAAATGCTAGAGTAAAATTCGCGCAAGGGAAAAACTCGTTAAGTGGAGTATAATTCTAGGGGTAATGGTCATGACTCGGATATGGTAACTAAATTAAGTCGAATAAGTGACGAGCATAATCGAGTGATGACATGAACCTATAGTGGGGCTAGAGTGTCATAAGACGAAGTCATTAAGTTAATTTCGTACCCCTAAAACCCCGCAATTAAAGAGATATTGTTAAGGTACTAACGAGCGGTTATTGCTTATGTATAGATCATTCCACTCCGCACGCTCGACCACCCCAACCAAACCAAGGCAAGTTTACTTTTCAAAACTTACATATACAAGGACTTTCACTGTTGTGTTTGTAGTTTTCAATCATATCAAATGTTATGTTTATCGAAGTATTGATGCAATTGAGATGTATAAGTACATATATGTTGTACCCCTTGAACTTAGATTGAAATGTTTTCTTCGGACAACGACTCTAGCAATAGAGGTCGTAGCGGTCATATATACTATTGACCGGGGAGCGGTATATTATTATATCGTAACTAGATTGCGAAAACCCGAAGGGTCATTCGGGGAGTATCGTATACTCAACTAATTATTTTTAAATCTTCGTAAATACTCGAAACCCTATCTTGGATTAAAAGTTTATTTTATTAAATAATCATTTTATTAATTATTAATATTAAATCTTAAAATATCATTTATTAATTATTGTTCATTATTTTAAAGACAAAGTTAATCCAAGATACCTTTAATACTTTCAAACTCGAACTCTTTCGAACTCAAAACATTTTCGAAAACCCCCGGTCAGGTTCTGCTTCTTGTATGATTTCAAGAATCATCGGTCGACTGATGTCGGACCTCAATTACTCTGTTTTCAATCAAAATCAAGTTTTTAAAAGAAAAAGAAAAAGGGACTCTGGCAGGTGTGGGAACCGTTGACGAACGATTCCCGGGATGTGTAAGCGGCCGTGAGCCAGGCGGTCCATCAATTATTATTCCAGCCCAGGTGTTGCCGAAGGATGATTACGGATGTAGTTTTCATCGAGGGTGATTACGGATGTAGTTTTCACCCGGGGATAGTTACGGATGTAGTTTCTATCCTTCTACCGGTAGAGAAGACACGCGGATTATTGGACTTGGATGTGGCGACTGATCATCGTCAATCCCTGTCAGGTTTTATGTTTTCTTTAAGTCCCATTCCTCCATTTTGGAAAAATGCTTTGACACTGCTTCTTAGGCTTTTGTGCCAAGTTGCTGATAGTGTTCTATTTTGATGAGAAAGATGTTGACTCTATGCAGTATCTAGAACTGCAAGTTTATTTTGAAAACGAGGGCACATATTGTTGCACCTTCGGAATTTATCAACAATGACAAGTGATTTTATATCTGATTGATACAAACGAGTTTAATAACAGCTAATCATATGAAATGTTATATTGCTTACCCTATACATATATTTCTTGCTGAGCTATAGATGCTCACTCTTGCTTGTTTTCAAATTTTACAAACACAACAGCTAAGCGAAATGGCAAGACCCAGACAAATTGCCCGAAAGCAGGTGACTAGACCCGAGCCAGTAGTTGAGATTCCACCGGTAGGCCCCATTAGCCGGATTGGTTGGCAACTTTTGTTAGTTCGTTTTATTTATCAGTATGACCTGTGCAAGGCAGTGTACCGTAACAAACTTTCAAGCCGCCAACTTCGCTTCATATCGAAGTGTTGCTGGTAGCATAAATACTATTTAATTCGGTCTGTAATAACTCTGATACTTTTATTTCTGCTTAATCAATGTTGTGACGTTTCTGAGAGTCTAACCTGTGTGTGTGTGTGTGTGCGGTGTGAGTTTATTGTGGGGTCGATGGCTGTTTTATATATTATGTGCAAGAACAGGTATGTTATTAAGGGAAAATAGACCGTGAGCGCCTAGATCTCCGACCCCGGATCTGGGGGCGTCACAGAAAATGATTGTTATGTCCCTGTTTTATCTTTTAATCCTGATCGTTGATTTTTTTAATGGTGTAGATGGGTGTTCTTTATTGTTCTTTATTTAAAGTGTTCTGTATGGAGTGCAACTCTATATATATATATATATATATATATATATATATATAGGGTCTTGTTCTAATAGAAACTAACTTAGAATAGAAACTAGAAACTAAACCTAAATTAAATATCTCAAGCTAATCTAATGACCAAATTAGGGGTACTCCAATACAAAAAACGTTTAAAATTATTGTCTCTATTCAACAAAAATATAAAAAAATAAAAAAATTTAAAAAAAATAAGTTACTGTTCACGTGATGACGTGGCACGTGAACAGTAACTTTTTTTTAATTTTTTTTTTTTATATTTTTGTTGAATAGAGCCAAGAATTTTAAACGTTTTTTGTGAAGGTGCCCCTAGCGGGGCCATTAAAATAAATGAAATATAATTTATTTATTGTAGGTTTCTAGTTTCTATTCTAATGTTGGTTTCTATTTGAACGCTAGCCTATATATATATATATTCGGTGCGATTTGAACCGCATTTCAGAAAACTAAAACCGCAACCCTCACCGTACCGCGTAGTTTGTCAAAATTTGAAACCGTAACCGGACCACAAAAAATAAAAACTGCGCGGTGTAGTGCGGATTGGTGCGGTGCGGACGGTTTTTGCGAGTTGGTGCGGTTTATGATCACCCCTACCGGTTACCTTTCAAAAATTAATAATATTTTATTTTAATCCCGACTATATCGAAATCCTGATTTCACCAGTGAGCCACCTTTCTTGCGGTATTGAGTTTCTATGTGTGGACGTTTTTATCAGTGACTAACGACCAAAAATTTAAATCAAGAACATAAAAGGTAATTTAAACAATAGACTATGGTAATTTATAAGTTTGGGTCTGATCCAAAAACATGTCGAAGTACTTTCAAATATCTGATCCTTATCCATTTACTTTAGTTCACTCCTCTCCCACTCTCCCATTGATCGCGTCCTCTACACACCCCAAGCCTCCAACACAAATTCAGAAACTCCCCTCACGTCTAACACACACCCCCTCTGCTTCATCAGACTATTGGTAATGCTAGATACCCCAAATTGATACACCAAAATTGTTCCCAAATGATGTGGCATTGATGTGGAAAATTTTGATTGAGGAGGTTGGTGTGTATGCAGGGGATCCATTTTATTATGATAAAATATGCTCTCAAGGTTATCTTTTTCTCATTCACAATTGGAGGCACTCACCTCAAATTTATTACAATACATCACAATTATTTATATAGCAAATCCCTAATTCTCAATAATGAAAATTAACATATTAAGGGAACTCTCTCTATTTACTAATAATACAATAAATGCAATTCTCCATATTTTCTCACTATGTCAACATCCCCCCTCAAACTCACGATACTCAATCGAGTGTTTGCCAAAATTAAAAAAATAAAAATAAAATTTGAATCATCCGCTTCAATCATCATAATCTTCCACTTGAATCAGCTTCTCGTTGCTATCAATTTTTCATCCTCGTTTTCATCATCTTTGTCTTCATCATCTCTGTTTTTCTTGTCGTTTGGGACAGTCTTTTCCACAAATCCATCATTATCGTCGTTGTACTTTCGCCTTTTCGTCATCTTCGTTCTCATGATTTTTCTTTCTTCCATATCGAAAACTCTCGTAAAAAAATTTTTCCCACGATCTCTTACAATTTTTTTTCTCGCCCCCACAAACTCTTGTAGGAGTTTTCTATTCTCAGATCCACGAACTCTCGTAGATTTTTTTCTCCTCTCACCCACGAACTCTCATGGGATCTTTTTTTCTCACCCACGGACTCTCGCAGGATTTTCTCCTCACTAGCTTTGATACCATGATAAAATATGCTCTCAAGGTTATCTTTTTCTCATTCACAATTTGAGGCACTCACCTCAAATTTATTACAATACATCACAATTATTTATATAGCAAATCCCTAATTCTCAATAATGGAAATTAACATATTAAGGGAACTCTCCCTATTTATTAATAATACAATAAAGGCAATTCTTCATATTTTCTCACTTTGTCAACATAATATAACCAATTAAAATAATACACTTGACATTTGGGAATTATTTCGGGAATCAATTTGGGGTACCTAGCATTTTCCTTCATTTTTTATGATCTCACTCTCTCTCTAGATCACCATTTTCAAACTCTCTCTAAACATCTCTCTCTCTCTCTCATTTCTCTCTCCCTCTCTCTCGCTCGCTCGCTCATCTCTCTCTCCCTCTCTCTTTCGCTCGTCTCTCCCCAAGCATTACCTACACGAACATACATAAAAGGATGGAGATGAATACTAAATTTATAATAGACGATTGTATAGAAACATTCATCGACATTTTAATCTGTTCAGTTCCATTAATGGTTGCTGTTGTGATCGTACTTGTAATAGGCTGGTCATGGAGGCCTAGATGGACCAGTACAGTTTATGTAGGGCTCAGGCCCAAGCTCAGCATCTTTTGGACCTTTCCACTAGGTTTCGGAGCTCGCAGGCTCTGGATTGCTTTTACTGCTCTGTCAGCATTTTCTCTTGCGAATGGGTTGTGGTCTTGTTTTAGAGCAAGGAATGGGAATGACTCGGCGATTGGTTTACATGGCAAGTCGGCTCGGTCCGGTGAGACTGTTGGTGGCAACATCGGGTGAGTTTCTTCAATATTGTACAAATTCATTTATTAGTTTGCATGTTTTGATTTGATTGTCATATGCTACATTTTCTTTTTCGTGATTAATAAATACTAGCTTAAACCCATGCGATGTACGGATCTTCTTTAATATTAGAGTAAATTGCACTTTAGTGGATTGCACTATAATAGTTTTGCATTTTGATAATTGATGTTTTCAATTCGGCACTTTAATAACCAAACAAATTAGGTTAAAACAATGGGGGGCTCCGTCTCAGATCGTCTAACGTCGTCAGTCAAATAAAAATATAAACTAAAAACTACTCTAAGCCCTTAGATCAATCTAATCAAACGGCCTCCTAAAGCACCACACACAATTAAAATACATCCTCCCATACATAATCTCACATAATCCCATCCGTTTTTAGTTTGATTTTTCAGTAAATCGGTGGACTTTTTTTGAAATCTGAAGTAATTGTAATTTTCTCCATCTCTCAACGATCAATTTGCATGCCATATGTGATATATTTCGACACAATTTCAAAAATATTTTATTTAGTTTCTAGTTTCTAATTTCTAATTTAATAGTGATTATTATTTTTAAAAAAGGAAAAATTAATTATAAGATATAGATAAGATAATACGTTTTAGCTGAAAAAGGTAATCAGTCAATTTTCAATTATTATGGTATTATTTTATTGAATACAATTATTCGTGATATTATTAGAAAAGAAAAGGTTTTAGTAAGAGAAAATATAAAAGGTTACGTGTTTTAGCTGAAAATGTAATTTGTTAGTTATTTGTAATCATAATAACATTATTTTATTTTACTAAATATAATTGTCCGTAGTATTTTTAGAATATAAAAGATGGTGTGTTTTACCTAAAAATGAAATTAATTAATCATTAAAAAAATATAAAGGTAACATGTTTTTACCAATAATAAATATTTAAGTAAGGATAATTAAGTAAGAAAAGAAAGTTTGAAAATTAGATATTTTAGTTAGAAAATATAGAAAAGATATTACGTTTTAGCTGAAAAAAGGTCATAAATTAGTTATTAGTAATTATAATTTTATTAGTTTATTTCAATGGCACGTGGTATTTTTGAAAAGGAGAGGTTCTAGTCAGAATAGTTAGAAAAAATAATGTGTTTTAGCTAAAAAGATAATTGGCTAGTTAGTAGGAACTATAATATCGTTATTTTATTTTATGAAATAGAACCACATGTTTTTATTAATAATAAATATTTAATTAAGGATAATTAAGTAAAAAAAATAAGTTTGAAATTGAGATATTTTAGTTAGAAAATATAGAAAAAATATTACCTTTTAGCTAGAAAAGGTAATCAGTTAGTTATTAGTAATTATAATATTATTAGTCTATTTAATTATTAGTTGTTTGATTTGGTAATTGTTAGTCACAGAGGCATGCCTGAATACATCTAATAACAAGCCTAAGTTATTTGTCATGCTATGCATTACTTACATGACCTCTTAACTGAGGGAATCTCTAGTTGTAGAGTTTCTACTTGTTTTGTACTTGTAATAGGCATCAAATTCTAGCTGTATAACTGTACCTATTAAGTCAAGAATAATGCTTGAAAGAAGTTCCAAGGTTCATGCCTCAAGCAAGGAGATAAAGGCTGCCAAATAATCACAGTTGGGATTTGAAGAAATGAAGAATTTGCCTAAGTACCAATTCGAGAAGTACATTTGTCTATTCGAGAAGTCAGGGGTTCGATATCTCAGAAGACACTATTCCATATCTCTGAATACACTGTTCGATATCTCATTCGATATCTCAGAGATTCGATATGTCTATTACTCTGTTCGAGAACTCAAGGAGTCAATAGGTCAAAGGTGATATTCGAGAACTCAAGGAGACAACAGGTCAAAGGTGATATTCGAGTTCTAAAAAGGGTCAACAAGTCAAAGCTACATTCGATATCTCAAAGACTCAAGATGCTATTCGACATCTCAGGGATTCGATATGTCAAAATGCTCTATTCGATATCTCAAGGACTCCCGGAGAAAAGAGCTATTCGAGAAGTGATTCGATATGTCAATATAACGCTATTCGAGAACTCAGAGTTATCGATTAAGTCAATTCTAGTTCTCGAATCACTCACGTAGCCACTTCTCGAATACATCCTTGGAGACAAAATACTGAAGAATTGTACAAGTCAGAAACCTGCAACAAGCCAAGACGCTTTATTTGACTATGTACTATAAAGCACGTTGGAAAGCCTACAAAGAAGCTTGGAGAGATAAGACAGGGGACAAGGAGCTAAAGAAGTGGATATGAACAGGCTTTGCAAAGTAAAATCTGTAACCGTTTGGACTCTTACTCAAATAAGATAGACAGACTGGAAAGTAATTTGTTTACCTACCTTATTTTGTAGTAAGTAAGTGTATCCATGTCTATAAGGATACAGCCTCACTTCCTTAGCAGATAAGATTTTCAAAAACATCACAAGAAATATCTCTCTGAGAAAAACGAATCTGAGAATACTATCATTTGTATTCACAGTTTGTAGCAAAATCTTTATCTAATAAAATATTAGATTAAAGTAATATTGTGTTGTGCTTGTCTTTGTTATCCGCACTTACATATCTCACATGTAAGAACCCAAAATTTCGGTAGAATTAAAACTTTTCCTATTATGATGAAGTGCATCAATGAATAGTGATTTGGTGGATGAATAGTGATTTTGAGGATTAAGAAAAATTTTCACGCCACCCTATGTACAAGACATGGCATGGATATTTCGAAGTCATATTAGTGATTCACGGAGCAAATAAATGTATGTAAAGACGATCGGAATTCAGAAATTCCAATTTGTATTCTGGTTTAATATTTGACCGGACAGTAAATTATATATTATTATATTCAAGAAATGAGATATTAATTTTGATGAATTAAGGATTAAGTGACAACCATTGGTGGAGAAATAAAAATACAAGGAAGGATATTACATGCAAGTATCATGTAACTAGATAATTAGGAGAGTAAACTAGAAAGCAAAAAGTAACTAGATGAATAGTGTAAAGAATGTGCACCATACTTTAGGGGACAAGGAAATATGGCTTGAACCTAGGCTACTAGACTAGGGTGGAGACATGTGAATGATATACATATCAATACATATCAATAATACATCCCATAATTCAAACCACACATCAAACAAGAAAAAAAACAATTAGCAAGCTTGTCCAATACTCCTTGCACAAACCCCAAGGTGATAAGATCAGCCATACATTTCTAATAATATCTAGATATCACATTATTTTGTCACTTGACCTTTCAAGTAACCAAGAAGCAAGCAAAACACTCCATTTCTCTCCATTCTTTCCAAGCTGCTAGCAGAAACACTCTCAAGATGAAAATTCATATCTCCATTTATATCCATGATAAAATCACCATATTTTAACCACAGCTCCCTCATACTATGAAGAACATTCGCTCAAAATTTCATATCAAGATGATGAGTATAGCCTAGTCAAATCTCCTCCCAAAGTTGAAGAACCGAGCTGCCCAGAACCCTAGACAGCTTCTGTACTGATTTTCAAACGGCCATATCTCCTTCATTACTCAATGAAATTTGGCTTTCTTTAGCTTGTTGGAAATCTGTTAAGATGCTCTACAACTTTCCTTTAGAAGCCTCAATCAGAAAAGCTCGGTAAGGGCCTCGTTTTCCATGATCTTTCAGTCGGGTTCTAATAACTCCGAATTACTAACTTTGTTTTCTTCATTTCTTTTTATCATTCAAGCTTACCCAAGGATATACAAGGATTATACAAGGTTTAGAAAGCTATTACACACATCAAGGAAGGTATAAAACTCTAATCACTCTTAGTCATGGATTGTTTATGGTTTATAAAGTTAGATCTAAGAGTTTTAGTGCATATCTTGGTTATAGGAGTTATGGATGATGAAAATCTTGAGGTTATATGTTGTTGATGTGATTTTAAAGCTTGTACTTTGTGTATATAACCCCATGTATGCTATAGAGACAAATCTTGGTGGTTTTGATGGTAGATGTGATGTATAAAGTGGGTTCTTGAATGTTTAAGAAAAGATGTGTGCTGTGTTAAATCCTGGGTGTATGTACTGTCTTGTGAGAGGGTTTTGAACCCCTGACGTACGAATATTGATTATGTATAGATCTTCGTTCCACGTCGCGAGCTCGACCACCCCACCCTAACCAAGGCAAGTTTACTTTTCAAAACTTATATATAAGGATTTTCACTGTTCTGTTTATAGCTTCCAAACGTATTATATGTTTATGCTTTACGAGATTATGTTGAAGTTTGAGATATATGCATATGTGTTTGTACACCCTTGAACTTAGAATGAAAGTGTTTTCTTCGGACAACGACTCTAGCAATAGAGGTCGTAGCGGTCCAAATATACTATTGACCGGGGAGCGGTATATTATTGTATCGTGATTAAATTGCGAAAACCCGAAGAGTCATTCGGGAAGTATCGTATACTTAAGTATTTATTATTTTTTTTACGTTGTTAAAAATACTCAAAAATATCTATCTTGGATTAAAAGCTTATTTTAATTAAATAATTATTTTATTAATTATTTATATTAAATCTCAAAATATCATTTATTAATTATTGTTCATTATTTTAAAGACAAAACTAATCCAAGATACCTTTATCGTTTTCAAACTCGAACTCTTTCGAACCCAAAACATTTTCGAAAACCCCCGATCAGGTTTTGCTTCTTGTACACTTTTCAAGAATTATCGGTCGACTGAGGTCGAACTTCAACTACTCGAATTTTCTATCAAAATGATTTTTGACAAGAAAGAAAAAAAAGGGGACTCTGGCAGGTGTGGGAATCGTTGACGAACGATTCCTGGGATGTGTAAGCGGCCGTGAGCCAGGCGGTCCATCAATTATTATTCCGGCCCAGGTGTTGCCGAAGGATGATTACGGATGTAGTTTTCATCGAGGGTGATTACGGATGTAGTTTTCACCCGAGGATAGTTACGGATGTAGTTTCTATCCTTCTACCGGTAGAGAAGACCCGCGGATTATTGGACTTGGATGTGGTGACTGATCATCGTCACTCCCTGTCAGATTTTATGTTTTCTTTAAGTCCCATTCCTCCACTTTGGAAAAAAATGCTCTGACACTGCTTCTTAGGCCTAAGTGCCAAGTTGCCGATAGTGTTCTATCTTGATAAGAAAAATATTGACATCGTGCAGTATCTAGAACTGTAAGATTTTCTATAAAGATTGGCACGTGTTAGTGCACTCTTGCAATTATTTCAACGAATGAAATGTTTTTGAATGAGAAACCTTCTAAGCTAATGGAAGGAAAGAGGTTTGCAATGATGTATTCCCTGTACAGTATGTTAACCGTAGAGTGTTTTGCCGAAAATGATGTACTCATATGTATATATTTTCAAGATTGAGATATATTGAAATGGGAACCTTATAAAGGGTTCATATGTTATTCTTAAAGCTCCTTAGTGAGTATAGATGTTTCATTCAAACTCGGACATATATATTGTTCAATTATGTTTTGAAATCTGAGATATATACCCATATAGTTGGGAATGTTTTCGAAATAAACCACATTATTATTTCAAAATGGTGAACTTGCTGAGCATTATGTAGCTCATTCTTGCTTTATAAAAACTTTTCAGAAAGGGAAGAATTTGGCCGATTAACTCCGCACCAGCAGAAGAGGAGTAGAAGATTTACCCCGGAGATGATTTAGTTCCTGATAAATACTACAGAGTAAGTCTGATAGGTTTTCAACTGTAATAGTAAGACTTGTCTTCAAGTGTAGTTGTATAAGTGGAGGTGCGTAAGATTCTGGATTGTACAGATGAATTGTAATATTTAGTGTTACTTTTGATTATCGTTTCTGAGGCTCTAACTTGTTTGTGCGCAAGATTGAGGTCTGGATGGATGTATTGTTGAGTTGTAAAGTTAATACAGGTATGATATGGTTGGATGGTGATGTGACGACCTGAATCTTTGACCTCGGATTTGGGGGCGTCACAAAAATGGTATCAGAGTGATAAGTTACAGTACTCAGAAACGAGAGTGTTGAGAGTTAAGTCTAAGTAGGAGAATGACATAAGAGATCGTAGTAAACTTATTATTGGACTTCCGGAAGAGGTACCGGTGAGTAGAATGGACTGGAGTGTTTACTGGAGGTATTATACTAGGGTCGATAGAATCCTTAGAGACCTTCAAAATGATGAATAGAGGTTTGAGAGTCGTACATGACCTATCATAGGTAATGATATAGGAAGCAGAGCGAAATCTCAAGAGCAGCTGAGGTAGAGGCGATATTGCCAATATGATCGGATGACTAGGCTGGCATAAATTTTGTTGCCCATAGTCCTCCACAGTTTAGGAGGCGGCATTTTAAGAATCAAGAAGTTTAGACTTCCCTACATAATTAAGGGTACTTAGTACTTGGAATAATGAAAGTCTTTTACTTTGGCTATAAGATCCGATTTTCGATAAGTAACGGGTTTACCTGAAATTTGGTCACTATGTCGTTGTGGATTTCATTACCCTTGATGGTGAATTTTACATGTGTTATACGAGAATGTTATCATAAGACGAGCGTGCTAGATAATTCCACGCATGATTCGGACACTAGAGCATGGTAGTTCACCTTAGAGAACAAACAAGTAGAATTAACAAAGGGACTCAAGAGAAGTTGAATATGCTTGCAACGAGCGATACAGTGATCTCAGAGTCTACCAAAAGAAAAGACCAGAGGGTCTAGAGTGGGATCCTTTGATAGAGATGTTATCAGGGACTACGTATATATGTATTGTAGACTTCAATATTTTTGGTATATGTTCACATACACACACCCGCCACTGAACCTATGGACTGCACTGAGATCCCTGAGAGATCTCTTTGATCTGTTCCCAGGGGGAACTGGCCACTTGTGATTCATGTCGGGAGGCATGAAGTAGGACCCTATGGACTTAGCAGGTGTCCCTAGAATGATGTGAAGCTTGGTCTTCAAGATAAAGCACGGAAGTGACAGATATATTTGTGAAACCCCAACTCGATAAATGACTTTAAGATGATGATTGAGAGACGCACTAGTTGGTGTCTTGTATTACGAAGACGAAGAGATGGAGTTACCCTCATAATGGTGATAATGAGATGCACGAATGATCATTAACTTATTTTGGTAACTACCGGCATGTGCACTACTTCATTTTAAACTGTTCACTAACCCTGTTACCTCGATTAGTTTATATCAGGTAACCCTTCTAGCTTTCTACTTCAAACTTGTGGAATAACAACCAGTGGGATACTTTCCCTAAAGCAGGACTTATCCGAAGTAATTTTATTTGATCCATGAACATTCTATTCAAAAATTTATGATGATCTTGTTCGGCTCAGGCCTATTTACACTTTCTTTCAATTATCCAAGGAAGGTTCAACAAATATTTCCTTAATTAATCGATGAATATTACTTAGCGAATATTGATATTTGATTGCTTCTTTCATACTTGCACTCTTCAGTTGAGCTCATAAATATTTAACAAATTACTGAGGACATGGATGATCTAATGTCCAGACATCCTTCATGAATTCTTTTCTTCTATTCAAGATGAGATTGTACATCGTACATTGAAATCATAGTAAGGATATCATTTTGATATTGGTATTCTGAATTTAATTCTATTGTAGGATCTGATAAAGCATGTGTACGGAGGCACCCTTGGGTGGACCGTTTCACTGGTAAGTAATATTTGATGAGAGGTTATCGATTGTTCCGATACCTAGAACATTCTCTTCAGATTTTATAGTTTTCTTTTTCAAACTAAATAACTTCTTATTTCCATTCGTCGTCCGAGTAGCCTAAAGTTTCTTCAGTGGCTACGATGTTGAAATTCCGTTCTAGCCAATTGAAACTGGCTAGTCGATATGTCAATATGAATGACTAGTTGATTGTTCTAACTAGTCAAAATTGTAATGTTGTGAAGAACACCTAGCTAATTGTCCTAGCTAGTGGTGATGTCTCAAACAGGTGGACTAGCAAATTTTGTCTAGCTAGTTGCTAGTGTTTCTTGAAAAGGACTAGTTATTGTTTCACTGGTCCAACTCCCAATTTAATTTATTCAGCAATTCTGCCATACATTTTGCCTACGGTAAAGCATGATGATGAAAGTTCGATGAATAACTTGATTGAGACCTAGTGAGGTCCCCCACTCGACTTGAACTCTTACCCATCTTCGTATCAGACTTTATATCACTGGAATATTTTATTCTTTCATTCATACAATGAGAATTCATTTGAAACCATTGATTACTTGAATGACAAACTACTTCATTCTTTAATTGTCATAGAGTAGAATTGCTTTCTATTGGCTGACCTTCATCAATGCGACTTTAGATTTCCTCTTATTATTCAGGAGGAAAAGTATCCACCCGATGTAAGAATTGTATAAAGACCATCTTTATGACTTTTGTATCCAACAATCATTGCCCTCGTGCAACATTCTCTATGATATCATATTACAGAATTATCAGGACCTGAAGGAATAAACCTTGTTGTACTCTTTCTGTCCATCCTTACATCTCCGAAAATCGAGACTCCTAGTATTTGGAACCATCAACATTCTTGGAACATTCAATGTGGAATTCTTATTGAAATTATCTATTGGACCTTGTTATTTTGAAACCATTCCTTTCAAAGTGATTACTCTAAGGTGAATGGGAGGTACAATTATGAACCGTTACACCAATATGAGATCAAAAACCAAATGTTGTAATTGTGCAGCCAGAGCGTTATGCCGAGTAATTATTAAAGTAGAAATAACATGTCGGGGCATACCACAAGACCTTTAATATTAGTGTGAGGAAAGTTATAAGAAATGATGAGGTGGTTGGGAGTACGCTCCTACCAACCGTTGTCAGGATGTTATATTAATGAATTCTGGAGTTACCAAGCCTTTTCCTGATCCAGGAAATGCAAATCGATTGCGATGTAAAACATATCCTTGGAGGAAACTAACATGGAAGTGAGATGGACAAGAAAGGAAGAAATATCGTGGCAAGAATGTGAAGCTTTACTTAGCTTAAAGGGATTGATGTACATAGAGAGACATAAAGTTTAACAGGCCCCTAATAGCAAATGGATGCATGGATATATGCCAATGATCCTTCGAGATTACCACCTAATCAAGTTTATTGGGAATCGCAGCAGCATGCAGGCCTCAGACTGATTGGCGCCAGTTGTGAAAGAGGACAAGCGTATGACATCTTACATATACCATCGAGAACCGATACCCCTAACCGGAGATGTAGGAATTGTTGACCACTTAAAGCGCGTAGTTGTTTTTCAAGGATAAGGTTGAAAAGCGGGTTTCACCAACTCAAGATCGACCTCTGTACTGTGCCAAAGTTGGCATTTCACACTAATATAAACGTTATAAAATTATGGTAGTATCATTTGAGTGGACTAACGAGTCAGAAGCCTTTATGGATTAATGAACAAAGTTTTGGAATGAAATGAGATATTAGCAACAACCTCGTTGTTAGCTATACTTGATGATAAAAAAGAGGACTTTGAGGGTCACGATGATGCGTCTTTTGAGAGTTTAAGAGGTGTGCTGATGCAGTAGAAAAAGGATGATAGCCTATACTTCTAAACAACATAAAGGTTACGAGATAGGATATACTAACCGTGAGTCGGGGATTAGTCATGATAGCGTTCACGCATAAAACTGAGACGTTAACCTTATAGGAAAAGTGTGAAATTTTTCCCACAAGTGCCATAAGTATATCTTCATATTAGAACTAAACATAAGAAAGAGAAGGTGATGAAAGGGAGCCGGGAGTATAATGGAGAAATTTGTTATTACCCAGGAAAGGCCAGTGTGGTGGCCGATACTTATAGAAGGGATTATTCAAAATTGGAATCCAGTCAGTATTGACCAAGAAAATAGAGTATATACAATAAATAATAATGTTAGAGGAAAATGACTAAATTATGGGGAAGGACAAAGATGTACAGAGAATTAAGAGAATGTTTGGCAAACGGATATGAAGAATGGTATTGGCAAACTATTAAGTACAAACGCAACATGTCAAAAACAAAATGATAGAGATCTAGTGGATCAATTCCGCCCGTAGAAAATCTTGAACGTGGACAGAATTATAATGAATTTCATGAGTAGGTCGCCGAAGACCGAGCCAAGAGATGGCCCTAGTTGATTTATAATTGCTGGACCAAGTGATTTACCTACGAGAGACTTTCCATTTAGAAGATTATCGATTTATATATGGAAGAGATGGTGGTGCAATATAAAACTTCTGCAGTGATTACGTCAGATAGAGACTTAAGGTTAAACTTTGAATATTGAAGGTGCTTTCAAGTATAATTAATAAAGAGATTGAGCGTATGTACTAATTTGATCTGTGGCTGATGGACAGGGAAGAAGAATTATCCTGACGATCGAATTTATATTTAGTGTCGTGCCTTAGATTTCACGGGGCAGTCGAGAATAAAAACTTATCCATGAAATGAATGTTGTTATCACGATCGTCACCATGCAAACGTAAGGACGTCTCTTGTAAAGCATACTACGAAAGAAGAAGTTTCGCTTTTCTTGCGTTACGAAGAAGTCAGTGAACGAGGGATATAGTAGCTGAACTGGTTCGACGTATACCGAAGACTATACAGTATCCATAGCAAGTGGTAACAGCTGACGGGAGGCAACACATGCGGGCTAATCAAGCCAAGGAATATGAGGAATACCGTGCGTATTGATGTTGTCTCAGATTATAAAACACTACCACAAAGTATTCACGGGCCAACGATACAAGGACTCAACATGGATACTATGAACAAGGTAGAGGAGGAACGTATAAGTAGTGGATAGAAATTTTCATTCATAGAACAACCGATAAGGAATACAGGTTGAGGAGAGCATGCATTGAGAACCAACATTAAAGCGTTGGTGAGACCAAGGGAGAGAACAATAGGGTTGAAGTGTCAACCTGAGAGTTGGAAAGGGTAAGGTTGGAATTGTATCCACAACTATTATCCTTAGGTTCTTAAGATAGAATCCTTTTAAGGAGATGAGACTGCAATAGCCCTAATTTTTGTGAATATTCGAAACCTGGATGAATAGAAATTTTATGGGTGGATAAGAAAATTTTGCAATCACGATATGTACGAATTATTAAATGAAGATTTTGAATTGATATTACGTCCTTACGGTACAGACGAGTGTATGTAAAAGTCATTAGTTTTTTTTTTACGAAGCCCATTATTTCGAATGGTCAAATTTTATGAGATATCAAAGGAGTATGAGGTGGGATACTTCGTGATGCTAAAGGTATCCCCTGGAAAGGATTGATGCGGTTTGTTAAGAAAGAGAAGCTAAGTCTGAGGTTTATTGGACCCTTTTGAGATTTTGAGGCGTATTGGGAAGTTAGCCTACGAGTTAGCCTTCCCCAAGCTTGCAGCAAATTCATAATGTGTTTCATATGTCTATGTTACGACCCTACCACACCGACTATCGGCATGTGATAGAGTACAACCAAGTGGACCTATGACCCGACTTGACCTATGTGGAGCAACCCGTGGAAATCATGGATAGAGAAGAACAAGTGCTGAGGAACAAGGTTTTCAAATTAATAAGGAATTGTGAGAAAATCAAGATGTGGAAGAACCCACCTGGAAGTTGAAAGAGTGAAACAAAGAAGGAGTAACCCCAGTGATTCCTAAACTGATTCCGGGACGGAATCCTTTTAAGGAGGGGAGACTGTAAGAACCCAAAATTTCGGTAGAATTAAAACTTTTCCTATTATGATGAAGTGCATCAATGAATAGTGATTTGGTGGATGAATAGTGATTTTGAGGATTAAGAAAAATTTTCACGCCACCCTATGTACAAGACATGGTATGGATATTTCGAAGTCATATTAGTGATTCACGGAGCAAATAAGTGTATGTAAAGACGATCGGAATTCAGAAATTCCAATTTGTATTCTGGTGTAATATTTGACCGGGCAGTGAATTATATATTATTATATTCAAGAAATGAGATATTAATTTTGTGGAATTAAGGATTAAGTGACAACCACTGGTGGAGAAATAAATATACAAGGAAGGATATTACATGCAAGTATCATGTAACTAGATAATTAGGAGAGTAAACTAGAAAGCAAAAAGTAACTAGATGAATAGTGTAAAGAATGTGCACCATACTTTAGGGGACAAGGAGGTATGGCTTGAACCTAGGCTACTAGACTAAGGTGGAGACATGTGAATGATATACATATCAATACATATCAATAATACATCCCATAATTCAAACCACACATCAAACAAGAAAAAAAACATTTAGCAAGCTTGTCCAATACTCCTTGCACAAACCCCAAGGTGATAAGATCAGCCATACATCTCTAATAATATCTAGATATCACATTATTTTGTCACTTGACCTTTCAAGTAACCAAGAAGCAAGCAAAACACTCCATTTCTCTCCATTCTTTCCAAGCTGCTAGCAGAAACACTCTCAAGAAGAAAATTCATATCTCCATTTATATCCATGATAAAATCACCATATTTTAACCACAGCTCCCTCATATTATGAAGAACATTCGCTCAAAATTTCATGTCAATATGATGAGTATAGCCTAGTAAAATCTCCTCCCAAAGTTGAAGAACCGAGCTGCCCAGAACCCTAGACAGCTTCTGTACTGATTTTCAAACGGCCATATCTCCTTCATTACTCAATGAAATTTGGCGTTCTTTAGCTTGTTGGAAAGCTGTTAAGATTCTCTACAACTTTTCTTTAGAAGCCTCAATCAGAAAAGATCGGTAAGGGCCTCGTTTTCCATGATCTTTCAGTCGGGTTCTAATAACTCCGAATTACTAACTTTGTTTTCTTCATTTCTTTTGATCATTCAAGCTTACCCAAGGCTATACAAGGATTATACAAGGTTTAGAAAGCTATTACACACATCAAGGAAGGTATAAAACTCTAATCACTCTTAGTCATGGATTGTTTATGGTTTATAAAGTTAGATCTAAGAGTTTTAGTGCATATCTTGGTTATAGGAGTTATGGATGATGAAAATCTTGAGGTTATATGTTGTTGATGTGATTTTAAAGCTTGTACTTAGTGTATATAACCCCATGTATGCTATAGAGATAAATCTTGGTGGTTTTGATGGTAGATGTGATGTATAAAGTGGGTTCTTGAATGTTTAAGAAAAGATGTGTGCTGTGTTAAATCCTGGGAGTATGTACTGTCTTGTGAGAGGGTTTTGAACCCCTAAATCTTGTCACCCGAGGACCTAATTTATATGGTTGGAAAGATAATTGAATGTAGTTTCTAGAAATATAAGGTTCATACCCAGGATATGTGTAGATCTTGAGTTATGGCCGGATTAGTGCAGTGTGGTTCTGGAATTCAGACTGCACTATGTTGTCCACTTGTGAACTGAGTTAGGACCCCTTAAAATTATGCTAGTGTTATGAAAATTTGAGGGTAGTTAGATTATACAGTTGTGAAGGCTGTCCGAAAGAATTGGAGTAAAATTTGTATTTTTCAATTTTATAAAAATGTTAAAGCGAAGTGCGCGCGAGTGAAAAAATCACCTAGGAGGTTAGTTTAACGTAGTTTTAAGAGTACTCACTTGTGTTTCAAGTTTGAGGAATGGATTCGAGTCGAATGGGTAACGAATGTGATAAAGTGATGACATGGTCATATGGGAGGGTTAGTGGTCACAAATTGAGTCGTTAAGTTGGTCTTACATCCTTTAAAACCTCACGATTAAGTAGTGTTGTTAAGGTACTAACGTACGAATATTGATTATGTATAGATCTTCGTTCCACGTCGCGAGCTCGACCACCCCACCCTAACCAAGGCAAGTTTACTTTTTAAAACTTATATATAAGGATTTTCACTGTTCTGTTTATAGCTTCCAAACGTATTATATGTTTATGCTTTACGAGATTATGTTGAAGTTTGAGATATATGCATATGTGTTTGTACACCCTTGAACTTAGAATGAAAGTGTTTTCTTCGGACAACGACTCTAGCAATAGAGGTCGTAGCGGTCCAAATATACTATTGATCGGGGAGCGGTATATTATTGTATCGTGATTAAATTGCGAAAACCCGAAGAGTCATTCGGGAAGTATCGTATACTTAAGTATTTATTATTTATTTTTTTACGTTGTTAAAAATACTCAAAAATATCTATCTTGGATTAAAAGCTTATTTTAATTAAATAATTATTTTATTAATTATTTATATTAAATCTCAAAATATCATTTATTAATTATTGTTCATTATTTTAAAGACAAAACTAATCCAAGATACCTTTATCATTTTCAAACTCGAACTCTTTCGAACCCAAAACATTTTCGAAAACCCCCAGTCTGGTTTTGCTTCTTGTACACTTTTCAAGAATTATCGGTCGACTGAGGTCGAACTTCAACTACTCGAATTTTCTATCAAAATGATTTTTGACAAGAAAGAAAAAAAGGGGACTCTGGCAGGTGTGGGAATCGTTGACGAACGATTCCCTGGATGTGTAAGCGGCCTTGAGCCAGGCGGTCCATCAATTATTATTCCGGCCCAGGTGTTGCCGAAGGATGATTACGGATGTAGTTTTCATCGAGGGTGATTATGGATGTAGTTTTCACCCGAGGATAGTTACGGATGTAGTTTCTATCCTTCTACCGGTAGAGAAGACCCGCGGATTATTGGACTTGGATGTGGCGACTGATCATCGTCACTCCCTGTCAGATTTTATGTTTTCTTTAAGTCCCATTCCTCCACTTTGGGAAAAAATGCTCTGACACTGCTTCTTAGGCCTAAGTGCCAAGTTGCCGATAGTGTTCTATCTTGATAAGAAAAATATTGACATCGTGCAGTATCTAGAACTGTAAGATTTTCTATAAAGATTGGCACGTGTTAGTGCACTCTTGCAATTATTTCAACGAATGAAATGTTTTTGAATGAGAAACCTTCTAAGCTAATGGAAGGAAAGAGGTTTGCAATGATGTATTCCCTGTACAGTATGTTAACCGTAAAGTGTTTTACCGAAAATGATGTACTCATATGTATATATTTTCAAGCTTGAGATATATTGAAATGGGAACCTTATAAAGGGTTCATATGTTATTCTTAAAGCTCCTTAGTGAGTATAGATGTTTCATTCAAACTCGGACATATATATTGTCCAATTATGTTTTGAAATCTGAGATATATACCCATATAGTTGGGAATGTTTTCGAAATAAACCACATTATTATTTCAAAATGGTGAACTTGTTGAGCATTATGTAGCTCATTCTTGCTTTATAAAAACTTTTCAGAAAGGGAAGAATTTGGCCGATTAACTCCACACCAGCAGAAGAGGAGTAGAAGATTTACCCCGGAGATGATTTAGTTCCTGATAAATACTACAGTGTAAGTCTGATAGGTTTTCAACTGTAATAGTAAGACTTGTCTTCAAGTGTAGTTGTATAAGTGGAGGTGCGTAAGATTCTGGATTGTACAGGTGAATTGTAATATTTAGTGTTACTTTTGATTATCGTTTCTGAGGCTCTAACTTGTTTGTGCGCAAGATTGAGGTCTGGATGGATGTATTGTTGAGTTGTAAAGTTAATACAGGTATGATATGGTTGGATGGTGATGTGACGACCTGAATCTTTGACCTCGGATTTGAGGGCGTCACATCACACACTCAACACATATCTTGCTGCAAAGATTCAAGAACAAAGAAAAGTTCAAGAATCCATTCACCCCCCTTATGTATTCTTTTACTGTATTCAATACTCAACAAGTGGTATCAGAGCGGGCTGTTTAATCTAAACAGAAAACGATCATGAGTTCGAATACACCAAAGACTACAGGTACGGTAAAGGTCCCTAAGTTCGACAAAGAGAATTACAACCTCTGGAAAATAAAAATGCTGTTGTTCATCAAAGCTGCCAATCCTCTCTACCCTGACATCCTCAAGAATGGTCCATTTGTACCACAACAAGAAATTGCTGAATCTACAGTGGGCACAATAGTCATTCCTAGATCATATGTTGCAAAAGAACCATCCAAATGGACGGACTCAGAGAAGGAAAAGGTTGCCCTAGACAGTCATCTCATGTTGCTGATCATAGACTCCATGGATATGTCGATGTTTGCCAATATAGCATCATGCACATCAGCCAAGGACATGTGGAACCACATCGAGGTGTTATGTGAAGGGACAGAGGAGGTAAGAGAGAATAGGAAACAGATACTGGTCACACAGTATGAGGCTTTCATGGCACAGTCCAAAGAAAGTATTACTGATATGTTTGAGAGATTTCACAAGCTGGTGACTGAGCTTCAAATGAATGGGAAGGTTTACAGCACTAAGGAATTAAACATGAAGTTTCTACTATCTGCACCAAATCATCTAGAGCAAAGGGTCATATCTCTAAGAGAAAGAGATTTGAACAAAGTCATATATGATGTGCTCTATGGGGTTTTAAAGACTCATGAGCTTGAGCTGCTTCAGAAGAGGGCTATCCAAGCCAACCAAGGCAGAATGATAAACACATCCTGTGCCTTGATTGTCAATAAATCTGTTCAAGACCTGGAAGCATCTACAAGTCAGCTGAGAATAGAAGAGCTAGTAGATGATGAAGAAACTGAAGAAGAAGTGACTGAACCTGTTGATGAAAAGGAAGAAGATGAGTTCTACACTCTTGAAGAGTTGGATGCCATGGAAAACACTTCATATGCTTTTATGGCTAGAAAATTTCCAAACATCAGATTTAAGAGGAATCAGCCCTTCAAGCCTAGATCTCAAAATTATTCATTCAACAAGAGCAAGGCAACTGTGAAAGCAAACAAAAACAAATTCAAAACAAGCTATGTGGATAGGTCATCTGTGAGATGTTATAGATGCAATGACCTAGGGCATTTTGCCAGTGAATGCAAGAAGCCTAAAAAGAAGGATAAGGAGTTTCTTGAGCTTGAAGCTAAGTATGAGGCTCTGCTAAAGAAGCATACACCAGGTAAGGCCTACATAGCTGAAGGGAAGTGTTGGGATGATTCTGATAGTGATGGAGAAGAACAAGAATTCTGCAACTATGCCTTGATGGCCAACTCCAAGGAAGAACCATCTGCATCAGACTCTCAGGTACCATCCCTCACTACCATAGACATGTCTGTTTCTGAATACAAATCTATGGTTGAACAACTATCTGTTGAGATGTTTAATATTCATACTAGTATGACTGCTGCTAATGAAGAAATTGCTAAACTGTCTACTAAGAATGAACTGTTGAACAAAAGAAATGAGGAACTAGAACTAACTGCTATGCAAGTAGAAAACCTTAAACAAGAAATTGAATATCTAAAGAATAAGGTTCTATGTGCTAGTCAAGTTGAGAAAGCTCTTAGGGATGAACTAGCTGAAAATGAATTTAAATTGAAAACATTTAAGAATTCCTCTAGTCTATTGCAGTCCTACCATGAGAAAAATCTAGCTAGACCTAAGGCGGCCATTGGACTTGATTATGACACTCTTAAACAGAGGAAAGGCTATGCAGTCATTGAAGATGACATTGTTGTTCAAGAGGAAGTGCCTCAGGTTTTGAAAAAGACTGAGAACCCAATATTTAAAACTCCAACAGTTGAGATTGATGAGGATGCCTTACTCATTAAGCAAATGTTGAATGATGAGGATGAGGCACAGTCTAGTGAAAAACCAGCATCCTCTAAGAGTGAGAGTGTCAAAGCAAAAGCCAAGAAGCCAGTAGGAGGTAGACCTAGACCTGAGAAGTTTGTGAAGTTTGTTTCAGCTGGGAAAAATGAATCTGAGAAGAAAGTGGCTAATAAGAAACAAAACAGAAATGGCAAGCTAGGGATAAACAAGAATAATAATTATGCTTATGTGCCAAATGCCCCTAGGAAAGTTTGTCAAAACTGTTTTAGCACTAATCACTTAACTCATGCATGCAAGAAACCAACTGGTAGTGTAGCTAAGCCTTTCGATGATTGTTCTGTGCCTTTAAGACATAGAGATTCACCTTTCTGTGATAAACTTGACTGTATGCCATGCAACATGAATGTTATGACTAGCTGTTTTAATTTGAGAAGTCAATTCATGAATGGTTGCATCAGTCACAACATTCACACACATTACACAAGGCCAGAGTCTTCAAGTCCTCCTCGAGTTAGGAAGGTACCTCTGTCACCTAAGTCTAAGAATTTAGATTCTAAGACTTCTAACAGTGACAAGAAGACCAGTCCTAAGAAAGTTGATGAGCATAC
Source organism: Saposhnikovia divaricata (assembly GCA_036435485.1). Classification (NCBI taxonomy): domain Eukaryota; kingdom Viridiplantae; phylum Streptophyta; class Magnoliopsida; order Apiales; family Apiaceae; genus Saposhnikovia; species Saposhnikovia divaricata. Next base: position 25,429,480 of record JAZHRN010000131.1, read on the forward strand.
TATTTTTGATAAATCTGTTTCTAAGCCAAGTGGACCCAAACTTGTTTAGGTACCAAAGAAGAAGTAATACCTTTGTGTTTGCAGGGCAAAGAAAGTGAAAAGAAGGTCATGTGGATTTTGGACAGTGGATGCTCAAACCATACGACTGGTGATATGGCCCTGCTATCACAGTATGAGGAGAAAGCTGGCCCAATGGTTGCTTTTGGAGATGACAGCATTGGAAACACATTGGGATATGGCCAGTTGGAAATTGGAAATGTCATCATTGAAAATGTAGCACTGGTCAAGGGGCTCAAGCACAATCTACTGAGTGTTGGTCAATTTACTGACAGAGGCTTCAAAGTGAATTTTGACAAAGATGAATGTTTGATCACCCACAAGAAGACTGGTGGCTTTGCTCTATCTGGAGTAAGGAAAGGAAGCCTGTTTGTAGCCAATATGAACTCTACAAACAAGGACAAAATTTGTTGCTTTTACTCAAAAGCATCAAATGAAGATATTTGGCTGTGGCACAAGAAGCTATCACACTTGAACTTCAAAGGCATTAATTCTCTAGTCAAAAGGGAGTTAGTGAGAGGCATGCCCACACTTGAATTCTGTCAAGAAGGAGTGTGTGAGGCTTGTCAAAAAGGAAAAATGAAAAGATCAAGCCACAAGTCAAAGACAGTGACATCAATAACCAAGCCCCTACAACTAATTCATATGGACTTGTTTGGGCCTGTCAATATTGTGTCACTAGGAAGGAAGAAGTATGCTCTAGTGATGGTTGATGATTTCACAAGGTATACATGGGTAGAATTTCTGGCATCAAAGGATGAGGCTCCACAAGTAATCATTGAGCATATAAAGAAAATTGACAAGTAAGCAAAGACCAACAATGCAAGTGTGATTGCATTAAGAAGTGATAATGGAACAGAGTTCAGAAATGCCATGCTTGAAGCATTCTGCAAAGAGAATGGTATTTCTCAACAATTCTCAGCTCCAAGGACTCCACAACAAAATGGAGTTGTTGAGAGAAAGAATAGAACTCTGATTGAGGCTGCTAGAACAATGTTACTTGATGCAAAGATGCCTACATGTTTTTGGGCTGAGGCTGTGAGCACTGCATGCTATATCCAAAACAGAACCCTCATCAACAAAAACACTGGAAAGACACCTTATAACTTGATGACTGGAAAGAAGCCTACTCTAAAGTATGTTCATACTTTTGAAAGCAAATGCTTTATGTTAAAAGACAATTCAGAATATGTTGGAAAGTTTGATGCAAAAGCATTTGAAGGAATTTTTCTTGGCTACTCTATGGAAAGAATTGCATACAAAGTTTATGTCATCAATCAAAAGAAAGTTATGGAAAGCACAGATGTGACATTTGATGACAGCAAACTACCTGGATTAGAAGAAGCCAATGATGAAGATAAAGATCCTTTGAAGTTTGACAATCTAGATGATTCTGATGAGGAGATTGAAACTGAATCTGAGCCCACAATCCAACAAACTCAAGTGAATGAAGAACCTGTGTCAATCAACAATGAAGAAACAAGCATCCAAGACATACCTGTGATTAGTGGCAACTTCACAGGGGGAGGAAATGTAAATGATCATGATTTGGATGATGAAGCAACATCAAGGCTGAGAAATCAATCTGAACATACAAGGAAATGGGATAGATCACACACTATAGATCAGATAATTGGAGATCCAAATACAGGAGTGAGGACAAGGAGAACAACTCTAAATGAATGTCTCTATGGTTGCTTTCTATCCCAAGTTGAGCCTAAGAAACTTGATGATGCATTGTTGGATCCTGATTGGATAATTGTTATGCAAGAGGAGCTAAATCAATTTGAAAGAAGCAAAGTATGGGAACTTGTGCCTGCACCAAAGGATAGAACCATTGTTGGAACAAAATGGGTTCTAAGGAATAAGATGGATGAAAATGGTGTAGTCATAAGAAACAAAGCAAGGTTGGTTGCAAAAGGATACTCTCAACAAGAAGGCATTGACTATGATGAGACTTTTGCCCCTGTTGCTAGACTAGAGGCCATCAGAATTTTCTTGGCATTTGCTGCACATTCTAATTTCAAGGTTTATCAAATGGATGTCAAGAGTGCATTTCTGAATGGGGAGTTGGAAGAAGAAGTATATGTGCAACAACCACCTGGCTTTGAGGATCCACAATTCCCTCACTTTGTCTACAGATTGCTTAAAGCATTGTATGGACTTAAGCAAGCTCCTAGGGCATGGTATGACACACTATCACAATTTCTACTGGAGAATCAATTCACTAGAGGCACACTGGACAAGACACTGTTTTACAAGAAACATGGTGATGATATTATCTTAGTTCAAATCTATGTGGATGATATCATATTTGGCTCTATAAATGAGAAGCTGTGTGAGAAATTCTCTAAGCTCATGCAGAGCAGATATGAGATGAGTATGATGGGAGAATTAACATTCTTTCTTGGGCTGCAAGTTAGTCAAAGGAAGGATGGCATTTTTATAAGTCAAACCAAATACATCAAGGATCTATTGAAGAAATTTGACTTGGAAGAATGCTCACCTGCAAAGACACCCATGGCCACTGCCACCAAGTTAGATGAAGATGTTAAGGGCAAGAAGGTAAATATTTCAATCTACAGAGGCATGGTTGGTTCTCTACTCTACCTCAATACTAGTAGGCCAGACATCATGTTTGCAACATGCTTGTGTGCAAGGTTTCAATCAAATCCGAAGGAATCACATATGACAGCAATAAAGAGGATTTTTAAATATCTGAAGGGCACACCAGACTTGGGGTTATGGTATCCTAAGGACACAGGGTTCAATCTGGTTGGTTATTCTGATGCTGATTATGCTGGATGCAGAGTGGATAGGAAAAGCACCTCAGGTAGCTGCCAGTTTCTTGGACAAAGGTTAGTCTCTTGGTACAGTAAGAAACAACAATCTGTGTCAACTTCCACAGCTGAAGCTGAGTACATAGCTGCTGGAAGTTGCTGTGCTCAAGTGCTTTGGATCAGAAACCAACTTAGAGATTATGGACTTGTGTTGGAAAGAATTCCAATCATGTGTGACAACACAAGTGCAATCTCTATAGTTTCCAATCCTGTCAATCATTCTAGGACAAAGCACATTGACATCAGATATCACTTCACAAGGGAGCATGCAACTAATGGAACCATTGAGTTACATTATGTTCCCACAGAAAAACAACTAGCTGACATATTCATTAAGCCATTAGATGAAGCCACCTTCACAAGGTTGGTTAGTGAGATTGGAATGCTGAATTCTTCAAATTCTGGCTAAGTGAATATATCAACTAGATTGTTGCAGCAGTAAATACTTACTTTATCAAATGCTCAATATTTTTGAAGTAAGTATTGGCTGGAGTATGATTTATAAATATTCCATAATGCTGCATATGTTGAAAATCATACATCTTTAGCTTGAAATTTCTGTGAAATTTTGAGAGAATCACTATTTAATTTGGTAGAATATTCTTCAGTGAATATTTCTGGTAAATTTTAAAAGATAGTGAAAATTGAATTTTATGAGTGAAAAGTATAGTTCGATAAGTCAGACTTCTCGAATGGTTCATTGTTATGTCATGGCTCGAGATCTCGAATAGGCCTATCTAGAACCCTCTTGAGTTCTCGAATAGTGTCTTTTGGAGAAATCGAATAGCACACTCTGAGTTCTCGAATAGAGTATTTTAGTTCTCTAGTGATGGAGTTCTCGAATACTGTATTTGAGTTATCGAATCGTTTGAAAAGGCTGATTTTTCGCTGACACTTAATCGCTTTTTGGATTTATATTCAAAATTTCATTTCACTCATAAAAACATATTTTATTTAGCTTAGAATTATTTTCTGAGTTAAATAACTGCCAACTGTGAGTTACAAACTGCCTGAGATATCGAATAAGCCATTCTTGACTTATCGAATAGTTGTTTTATACTTCTCGAATGACTTGTCGATACAGATCATATATCTAATCGACAACTCAAGTTATCTATACATCTATATAAAAGAAAAACTCGGGCTGCTGACGTGTCTCTCCCAGAAACTCCTATTCTCTGTTTCTATTTTCTCTAATTTCCTTTTCTACGTTTCATTGGCATCTATCTATAATTCACCTGTGTAAAATTGATCAAATCCTATAAATCCTATGCCTTCCTGCCTCCCTCATAGTTATTTGTATGAAGGAATCCTAACGATCTCGCCAGTTACGCATTTTCGTAACCGAAAGCCCTTTGGCTGCTTCTATCCATCTGTATAAATATTCACGACCAGTGACAATACTCAAGTGTCGCGGCATCAGCATCATTCTACGGAGCAGGTCTTTTAAAAGGTACGGCTTGATTCATTGTTTGTCCTTAATTTAGATTTTTTAATTTCCAAGATGTTAGGTTTAATTTCCAAGCTGTTAGGTTTAATGATTCATAATCTGCTTTGGTCTGTTATTTGGGACTTCTGATTAATTAGTTTGTTGCCTTTTATCTATTCTGATGGAGGCGAAAAGAATATTGTATTTTGGACATTGGCCTGTTGCCAGAGCTTTGTATTCATGATCAAGATGACATACATATAACAAAGAGGAGGTTAGGATGAATTTTATCATGCTTCTCTTAAGTCTTTATAGAAATATCCACGTTATTATATGTTTTGGTCTGCTATAAATTGGGATAATTGGAAGTTGCAATAACTTCCAACTAAAACTGCACAAATTGCCTCATTTTCAAACTAGGAGCTGGCATGACTATGTTATTGAACTTGTACTGAATCACTAAGGAAGTGGGGAAAAGGATAAAAATGGATTTTGTATTGTAAAAGAAAATTTATGTAATAGTAAGAAATAAGACAAAAATAGGTAATGGGATACTTTTCCATATAGATTTGAAGCATCATGTGTTAATTGCTGGGATATTGAAGTCAAATTTTGTAACAAATTTCCTGGTTTTCAAACTAGGCGCAATTGATCTTCAATTTTATACTGCATCTAATTTGAGGATGTGATCACCCTGCAGCCTGCACTACCAAAACATGTACGTACCTTGCTTTTCAAAACAATATGAATAAAATAAATTGTAAAAACTAATTGGTCAAGTGGATGTGAAAGGAAAGTACCATTGAGTTGTGCGAATGGTGAGGGATTTGTGATTCATTCGGGGTTGAAATTACCAGATACTCAGCATTCTTGGTTCGATAAGAATATGATTCTTGATGAATGTAAGAAGGTGTGCTTAAGGAAATGCTCGTGTACAACTTATGCAAATACAAACATTAGAGATGGTGGAAGCGGATGCTTGCTATGGTTCAATGACCTTTTGGATATTAGAGAGTTTACTGAAAATGGTGGGCAGGATCTTTACATAAGAATGGCTGCTTCTGAGTTAGTTAATGCTGAATCAGGTAACTTAACTTGTCTTCATTATTATCAAAATTTGTAATGCTGATTGCCGACATGGATGAGCTAGCACATATATGTGGTGGTCTTGCTTATGTATATATTCTTTTAATAATTGGTCTTGCTGATATATGATTTTAAGTTTTTACCTTCTTTTTTCTAGGTAAATCTGCAGCTAAAAAAGGGAGGTCCAAAGTGGTGCTCATTATCATCATTCCTCTGACTGTAACAATGATGGTGGCCGTGGGAATATGCCTGTGGGTAACCAGGAAGAATAAAAAACAGAAGACAGCAGGTAATTTAATTATCCAGCAAAATATAGGTGTTATCCTGCAATCCTTTGATTAGTTTTTACTGCATGCCTCTAAACGTGGCAATTGCAGGGATAGCAAGGCTGTATACAGAAAATGATGGTGGCAATGGAAATGGTGATGAGGAATTAGAGTTGCCATTGTTTGACTTCACAACCTTAGCTAATGCCACCAATGACTTCTCGACAACCTTTAAGCTGGGAGAAGGTGGTTTTGACACTGTCTATAAGGTAAAATTGTCACATGCAGCTGCATTTGTTGTAGGACAAAAGATTAGGCCACTTTCATGTACAGAGATCACTGAGTGATATAATGTAGTACATGATAAAATTACACTTGAAATGGAGTAATCTACATGATCAGAATGCAGACAAACATTTATAGTGCATATATATTTCTTTTCAAAGCATTATTGTAGAAGTTAGAGTGTTACTGCAAAAATATAGGCCACGGTCTTGCTTCTTTAATAGAGTTAATTAGTGATTCGCAAGAGAATATATGCCATTTGATTTCACTGCAGATTATGACACTATCACACTGAATTTTAGGGTATGCTTGGTGACACAAAAGAAATAGCTGTAAAGAGGCTATCAAAGGATTCAAGGCAAGGGTTAACAGAGTTTAGAAATGAAGTTTCGTGCATTGCTCAACTTCAGCACCAAAATCTTGTGAAGCTTCTTGGCTGTTCTGTGCAGGACGGGGAAAGAATATTGGTGTATGAATACATGTCGAATAAAAGCTTAGACTTCTTCATCTTTGGTATACTTATCCTCTTCAATAATGTTGTCTTTTCATTCTAATCAGACACTCAACCATATGCCCATCACCTTTGTCTCCTTTAATAGTGTAATCTAATTGACCATTCGAATAGATGAAAAATGAAGCAAAGCACTAGACTGGCCTATGCGCTATAAAATCATAAATGGCATTGCAAGGGGACTCCTCTACCTTTATCAGGATTCCAGACTGCTGATCATCCATAGGGATGTCAAAGCCAGCAATGTTCTACTCAATAATGATATGACCCCTAAAATTTTGGATTTTGGCTTGGCAAGGATCTGTGGAGAGACTGAAAATGGAGTGAATACAACTAGTGTAGTTGGAGCATAGTAAGAATCTCTACAATTCTTTAAAAAATAGTATATCTACTGAAAAGCCAAAATCTGATTCATTAAACGCTATTTTTTTATTTTTTGGAGTGGTTACATATCCCCCGAGTACGCAATTGATGGCATATTTTCGGTGAAATCTGATGTTTATAGCTTTGGGGTATTGCTGTTGGAGATAGTGAGTGGGAAGAAAAACAGAAACTTTACTCATCCGGATCACAATCTTAACCTTCTTGGACATGTATGTGCCTGTGACATTAATATACATCTCTTTGATACCTGTATGCTATGGTTCCATAACTGCGTTTATTTCACCTTATTGTTTAGGCATGGATAGCTTATACAGAAGGCAAAGTGTTGGACCTCGTGGATAGGGTTATTGCGAAGTCAAGCCATGAACATCGATTGGAAGTGTTTCGAGCTGTCCAAATAGGGTTATTGTGCGTGCAACAATATCCAGCCGATAGGCCAACAATGGCAACAGTGGTACTAATGCTAACTAGTGATATTACCCTGTCTCACCTAAAGAACCTGGTTTCTTCATCGAGAGGAAACAGCACGAAGTAGACTCTTCATCATGTTCGTCTAACTATCTAAGTGCCACAACTATCGCTCCAAGATAAACATATTATTTATTGTTTCACATCTTTTCAAATCGAGACTGGGTAGTCACTTCTTGAAGACAGTTTTTGCATTTTACTATTCTTGGGGATTTTTTTTTTACAGGAGTGTCGTAAAGATGCTGTTGGGACAAATAAATTTCCAAAAAGTTGAGTGATTTGTACTTCATGGCATTTTCGTAAAAGAATGAATTTTGATTCGTTCTTCAGACATTTAACGTAGAGACCAACTACCAAAAAGCCGCCCGAAATGCAATAACACAATCATATGACACAAACATTAAAGTTCACTCAGACTCAAAATCGACTACTGCAAGGTAACCAAATTTGATCCAAAGTAATACCATTAAAAATGATTTTGTTTCTTAATAAAGATTAAAAATAATTAAATTAATTTTAAATTATATGAGATATTTTACATATTTTTAGGAAAATAATTTTCGCCCGCGCGAACCGCAGGTTTTCAACTAGTTCATATATATACAATTTCACAACTGTTCAACTCATTTCGTTCGATTTCTCAAGCATCTAAACTCCTAAAACCTCTGAAAATCCTAACTGCGAATTTCTTCTTCAACCTTAATTCTCTTTTCTTCTTTACCCAAATGGCAAACACTCAACTCACCATACCATCTCAAACCAATTTCATCGCAATTACCAGTGATGTGGAAGCACCAAATGCTAATTTCAAGTGCTTTGTTCGATGGTTGTCTGAATCTTACATCAAGGGTGCACTCTCAGCCAACCCAACCCTGTACGTAGAATTATTAGAACAATTCTGGAGGACAGCTACTGTGGAGGTCATCGTCCTTGAGAATGCTATCACCTCATATGTTGTCTACTGCAAGATTCAAGGCGAGGATATTTCTATCTCTACTGTAGACATGAATCAAGCCTTGGATTTGCAGCAAGAGACATATGACTCCCTGGCCACCGATGCTGAGTTGAAAGAATTCTTTGAATTTATCAACTACTCCGATGCTATTAAACTTGGGAAGCTGATAGGAAGTACTTGAGGAAAGAATGGAGCTATGTTTTTGCTACACTTCTTCATGTATTCACTGCAAGGAAATCGAGCTTTGACCAGATTAGTACACCTGTGCAGCAGCTTGCCTATGCCTTGGCTCATGGGAGAAAGATAGATGTTGGACATCTCATTTTACAGGAGCTATATGGGAGACTTGGTAAGAACACAGCCAAGAGAGGTACTGAAATTTTCTTTCCCCGCTTTATTCAATCAGTACTTAATTTTTAAAATGCTTCATTGATTGAATTGCCTGGATTAGATAAAAGTAAAATAGGCTATCCTAGGTCCATGACCAAACTAATTTTTGGTAACTTGGAGACTAGGAATGATGTGGATGTAAGGCTTAAAATAACTCCCCACATGGAGGGTTTGTTTAGGTCTTACCCCCACAACATGCCAATATTTGAATCTAAGTCTCCGTTAGCACAGCCTAAGCAAGAAGAACAAAATGCTAACCCAAGGCTTGCTAACCAACCCTCTCAGACAAACACTCTACCAAACACAGAGCCAACTGCATCATCCTCTCAAAAGGGTGATGTTATTAAAAAGAAGAGAAAACAGGTTGCTTCTGAACCTTTAAACATCTTAACTGAAGCAGCCTTGGCTGTAGAACTAGGTCTAGAATGTGAGGAACCTGAGTCACCTATCATTAGCCTAAAGAAGAAGAAGAAGTCTAAAACCACCTCGTCAGTCACCCAAATGGCTGGAGTTGTAAAATCAGGGGCACACAGCTCACTAGATGTATCCTCTCAACAGGGTGCATCTATAGAATCAAGCATTCTCCCCAATGCACCTATCTGTACAGAGTGAGCACATGGGAGTGATAAGGCTGGCACAACACTGAGTGGAGAGCACATCACAATTGAAACTCCCTCTATCTCTCAGGGGGAGTTGCCAAAATCTAATCTACAACACACTTCTCTTCCAGAATCTACCACTCATATTTCTTTGGAGCCTACAACTCAAGCAATTGAGGAGCAAGGCATTGATCATCAAGAATTCTTTTCTCTTGATGAGCCAATGGATTCAAGTGACTTGGTACATGACACCTTGCTCACCACCCAGGTACCACAATTAGATGGCCAGGGAATGCATGCTGGGGCATATCCTAATGACATCATCACAAACACAGAGGATTCACTAGAGACTCTGTGCCTGTGCCACCAACAGTTGTAACTCATCCCACTCCTGTGGAGACAACAGTAGTAGAGTCTTTCCATCCGGTTACAGAAGTTGCATCTGTAACTGAGGAGTCTAGCCTGCCTAGCTCTAGCTCTGACTTTCTGTCACAATGGCTGAAGCCTGTGCAACATGACAGTGCTTCAGGATCAGGATCTGTTCCACCACAATTGATGGTTGAAGCACTTCAAAGCTTAGTTGTAGATCAGATTCCTGAGTTTCTAAAGATAGCCCAGAACTTGGTCACCTCCAATGTGCCAAATCCAAATTATGAAGCAATATTGCTCTGCCATAGAGATGATGTAGAGATGCAGAAAACAAAGATACTTGATGTAGCTGAGAGAGATGGCAATGTAGATGCCTGGATGCAAAGAACTTATGAAATCACTCTCAATGAAGCCTTACAGTATCTGATGGAGGAGTACATCACTTCACTAGGCTCCAATGCTAAATCCTTAACTCCTGGTGAAGTGTGTGAAGCCATCAATGACTCATACAAGGGATTCCTCAAGGCTGCACACTACCTGGGTAAAGGTGTCAAATCAGAAGTCAACAAGGTATGTGATGCAATAGCAGTAAAAGTGGGAGAACTAAATAGGGACTTCGATGCCAAATTTCCTCAGTTGGAGTCTGTGATCAAGGACATTTTGGCATGCAAGGCTACATGCACCAGGATGGACAATGGTTTGGCTATTCTCAAGGATGCTGTCACAGGTCTGGGGCAAAAATTTTAATCCTTAACAGATCAGACAACTGAGGCCAATGCCATGCTCAGGACCCTCTTTGAAAATCAATATGGAGACAAGCTGGTCACTGAGGTCCCTGTGCATGAGATGTCAAGGTTTGAAGTGCAGAGACTGAAGGATCAATCCCTATCTGGGTTTAAGGCCAATGAGCTCTTCACTAAAGTGGATACTCTTGAAAAGGAGGTAGCTTCTCTCCAACAGTCTAATGCTCATCTTACAGACACTGTAACCACTCTGACTGAGCAGATGAACACTCAAGCCACCACCACAACTGATGTTCTTCTGCATCAACAATCAATGTTGTCTGCAATGATGAAGCACATGGGTCTCCCTCTACCTGAAGAATCTTCAACCCCAAAGGTCACTCCTACAGCCTCTGTCCCTGACAACAAGCCTCAGGGGGAGAAGAGGACATCAAGAAACTCAAATCCAAAGGGGGAGAGACCACTAGAAAAGGGCATCAAATTCAATGAAGGTGGTCATCAAAGGGCTTCTAAAGCTTTAACTCATGTGCCTGGCAAAGGAAAAGCCAAAGCTGGTGAGCCTACTTCTCTGCCAGTTGTCACTCTACCAACTGTGCACTTCACTACTCCTAGTGGTCGAAAGTAATCTATCACAACCACAGTGGTTGCAGGGAGTATGCCATCTGACAAACCTCCATTATCTATATCTAAGAGTGCCAAGCCAGTAGAAGTGAAGGTGGTCACTGAGGCCAAGCTACAAGAAATTGAAAACTCAAATGTCTATCATGATGATGTATTCTTGGAGTTTCTGAAAGTCTCAAGAGAACAGGCTGGTGATGCTTTATCATATCATAGGAGTTTGAAGAGTCATATTGACTATCTCACTGTACTACCAAGGAGAGTTGATGGCCTATGGCTCAAAGAGATAATGATGATAGGAAAGAATAAGATATGGCACTTAACCATCAACACTCTACAGGGTCTAAAGCACTCAGAAGTGGATGTGTTCCTTGGACTGATTAAAAAGAAGGATGAAAACTGCAAGAGTCTCTTTGATGAGTTAAGGGATGGTCAACCAGTAAGGCTACCTGAAGTATTCACAAATCCTAGAACCATCATCTATCAGGCTGCAACAAGAATTGATGATATCAAGCAGCTGGTCATTCCTAAGCATCTAATTCCTCAGAATAAATCTCTCATTATTGCCATCATTGAGCAGCTAAACAAGAAGAAGGGTTTAAGAACAGCAAAAGAATTGGAAGCTATATCTTATCTCAGGTCATACATTGCAACTGGCATTGTACCTGAATCTGCTAAGTTCAACCCAAGCAAGGATGGTGATCAAGACAAGGATGGAGACAGAAGTGATGGAAGGAGAAGACATCACAGGAGTGATAAGGGTGATGAAGATAAGAAGAAGAAGAAGAAGGATGACAAGGATAAGAAAAATGATGATCAAGGTAAAGTCTCTGAGAGGAAAAGTGGAAGACAACAAGCCTTAGGCATTGCTGACAGTAACCTCACCACAACACAAGACTCTAAGTCTAGGGTGAATACTGTTAGTAGTGACCTACCAAAATCTACATCTATGGCTTCTGCAACTGTCTTACCACCTCAAGAAGAGAAGATTATTCAAGTCAAGAAACCATCTGTGTGTTTCAAAAAGCAAACTGCTAATGGATTACTACAATGGTCTACAAACAAAGGTCACATGCTACTGCCAGGCAACCATGTAAAAAGGATCAAATTCAAACAAGCTGCAAGGAAACCAAAGCTATCCAAATCAAGGACTCTGACAATCTATCCAGGCTTAAAACTCCAACCACTAGATGAAGATTTTGATGAAGACCAACTACAATACTTACAAGCTCAAAGAATCTACCATGTTGCCATTGTTGATAACTGCCTTGAGATCAAATATACTGATGGAAGGAAGGAGAAATTCAAACAAGGAGGATGTCAACACTGGGGCAAGCTACATGACATAGAAAGAATCATTGCATTGTTGAGCTCAGAAGATAAAGTGGAAAGAGTATGGAAGCTGGAGCTAAATGATTTTGTGAAGATGAAGAGAGATCATGAGGAGAGAATCAGAAAAGAGTGTCTTGAGAAATGGCTAGCTAGGGAGAAAGAAATTGAGAGACTGGAGATTGAAGCAGAAAAGCTAAGGGCAAAGGGATTGTGTAGAGTTCAGTTTAATCCCTATGTAGTGAAGTATAGGAGGAGAAATGGGGATCAGGTCCACATCAGAATGAATCTACTCAACCACTATCCTGAAAACATTTTGAAGCCAGTACTTGAAGATTTCAAAGACTCAATTTTGCTTGAAGAATTGGATGCTATGGCAGAAATAATAAAAGCTATGGATGAGAATACAAGGAAGGAGAAAGAAAGAAGACAGAAAGCATATGATTATTTTCAAGCCAAAGCTATGGAAAGGGAAATAAATGACAATGGCTAGTACTTCATCATAGGCTGTAAGATTACTCACCCTGTAGTTCTATCCACATTGCTAATCAAAATTCATACATGTACTGTCAAGTTTTATCTTTATGTATGTTAGGCTTGTTATTAGACATGAAATTGTGACTAAGGGTCTTACTCACAATTTGGGGCCTGAATACATCTAATAACAAGCCTAAGTTATTTGTAATGCTATGCATTACTTACATGACCTCTTAACTGAGGGAACCTCTAGTTGTAGAGTTTCTACTTGTTTTGTACTTGTAATAGGCATCAAATTCTAGCTATATAACTGTACCAATTAAGTCAAGAATAATGCTTGAAAGAAGTTCCAAGGTTCATGCCTCAAGCAAGGAGATAAAGGCTGCCAAATAATCACAGTTGGGATTTGAAGAAATGAAGAATTTGCCTAAGTACCAATTCGAGAAGTACATTTGTCTATTCGAGAAGTCAGGGGTTCGATATCTCAGAAGACACTATTCGATATCTCTGAATACACTGTTCGATATCTCATTCGATATCTCAGAGATTCGATATGTCTATTACTCTGTTCGAGAACTCAAGGAGTCAACAGGTCAAAGGTGATATTCGAGTTCTAAAAAGGGTCAACAAGTCAAAGCTACATTCGATATCTCAAAGACTCAAGATGCTATTCGACATCTCAGGGATTCGATATGTCAAAATGCTCAATTCGATATCTCAAGGACTCCCAGAGAAAAGAGCTATTCGAGAAGTGATTCGATATGTCAATATAACGCTATTCGAGAACTCAGAGTTATCGATTAAGTCAATTCTAGTTCTCGAATCACTCACTTAGCCACTTCTCGAATACATCCTTGGAGACAAAATACTGAAGAATTGTACAAGTCAGAAACATGCAACAAGCCAAGACGCTTTATTTGACTATGTACTATAAAGCACGTTGGAAAGCCTACAAAGAAGCTTGGAGAGATAAGACAGGGGACAAGGAGCTAAAGAAGTGGATCTGAACAGGCTTTGTAAAGTCAAATCAGTAACCGTTTGGACTCTTACTCAAATAAGATAGACAGACTGGAAAGTAATTTGTTTACCTACCTTATTTTGTAGTAAGTAGGTGTATCTATGTCTATAAGGATACAGTCTCACTTCCTTAGCAGATAAGTTTTTCAAAAACATCACAAGAAATATCTCTCTGAGAAAAACGAAGCTGAGAATACTATCATTTGTATTCACAGTTTGTAGCAAAATCTTTATCTAATAAAATATTATATTAAAGTAATATTGTGTTGTGCTTGTCTTTGTTATCCGTACTTACATATCTCACACACTCAACACATATCTTCCTGCAAAGATTCAAGAACGAAGAAAAGTTCAAGAATCCATTCACCCCCCCTCTGTATTCTTTTACTGTATTTAATACTCAACAGTAATGATCATTTAATAACCCGCAAAGAAATTGAAAAACTAGTAGTATCGTAGTATTGTATTCAACACCCTTTATTTTGGACCTAACAAGCAGTAACGAGACCAGTATCATGTCTCATAATCCCTGTCCGATATACACCTAAGAAACCAGCATCCCTAATGGCTTCAAGCACAGCTATTGGAGGTGGGACTTCCTCAACTAAATCCCAGTAAGAGTTCAAGTTTGTACGTAGACACAAATCCTGCAAAAATCGGCATGTGTTTTTCATTACAGATGTCATCGTATTAAAAAGACACTATAAACATGGTTTAGTAATAAGGAAAAAAATATTAATACCGACAAAAATATATCATATATTTATTTATGATACATTTTATTGAAAAATTGCCCAAAATACCTACTTTTTGCCTCATTTTATCCAAAATACCTAAGGCGGTATTTACTGCCCTTAATACTCATTGAAGACGTCAGTATGAACGGTGTATCTCCACTTACATCCAACACACTCGCATAACTAACATTTATTAAACTAGCATATATTAACATCCCTCATGAAATTGTGGGTTATAGTCGAAATTCCTTATCATCTTACAAGTCACATCGAGTAAATGTAGGGCATATAGGGTAGGGGCCTCATTTGCTTATATAGTAAACTAAAGAATGGTACATTGATAAGTGGATTTTATATCCACTTGGAACGTTTCGAATCGGTTTAAATTGATTAACTTGGCCTCAAGTATGTCGTGTTTTTGATTCGTTTTAGCGAGAATTGCGCAGGGTTATTATCTAAAGGTTGGAAGATACAAATTGCATATGTTATGGTGGATTGGAGTTGAAGAAGCAAGGAGTGGTAACTTGCAAAAGAAACAAAGACAAACGGATGAAAAACGAAGAAATTACAGCAAAAAGCAGATTCTGGCAGTTTCAGAGGGCGCAGCTGCGCTTGACAGCAGCGCAAGTGCGCGTGAGAAGGTCCAGGAGCGTGCAGGGGCACCCGTGGAGCAAGCAGGGGCGCTTGGTTCCGCTGGAAAAATTCCTACTTTGACTAGAATTGTATTTTTGGGACGTTTCTTGGGGAAAAAGAATTCTGAGACCTATATAAACACACTCCAACTTCAGAGAACGTACCAATACTTAGAATAAACACACAGAGAGCCGAAGATAGAGATTTAGACTTAGAGGCGGATTCCGGAAGGACGTGACAGCATTCGGAGATCTAGATCTACTTTTGTATTCTTCTAAATTAGGCGATACTCTGAAATTCGGATTTGTTTTCTTAAATCTTTACTCTAGTATTATTGTATTCATTCAAACTTTGTTTATTACTATGGTTTCATCAGATCCCATGATGATGAGCCGTTCGATTATGAACTAATCGTTGTCATGGGATTCCAACGGATTTATCTATGTAGTTTAGTAGTTTGTTTGTTTTAAAGATTTGTGTGTGGTAAATTGTGATATCCTCGTATGGTCGTGCTTAATGTTTTTAGATGCGTAGCTAACATCTAAATTGTTAATCTTTAGTGAATCGACAGTGGATCTAAAGATTAAAACTTGCCATGCTAGCATAGGATTATGTATGTTTTGACATCATGATTTGTAGCGTAATTTTAACCATCTTATGCTACCCTATGTGATCTTAATGGATAACTTGTGCTTAAACCGTTATGTTTTCAAATCTTATAGACATAGAGGGTCTAAACGTAATTGGTGTCTACCCATCTTCTATCTCTTTTGTGGATGTATGAGTAGTTTGGTATTCGTATACTGATAGGTAGCCTATACTTGTTTCGTGTTATCTGATCAATTATCATAACCATCACGTGCATTGATTAAAGGCATCAACTCTAAGCAAAATATTTAATGAAGTTAGCATCCCATGTTTATTCTCTCATAAGTAAATCGGTTTTAAGCCACGTTAATTAATTAGATCTTAATATTGTTAAAGAACATCTTAGTTAATTTAGATAATTAAAACCCAAATTTGATATTTGTCTTAGCAGTGAATAGAGATCATACATTGTTGCATAGGTGCATATTCTAAAATTTACCAGTCTCTGTGGGAATGAACTCAACTTTATTCTATATTACTTGTGACTGCGTACGCTTGCGTGATTTAGTGCGAACATACATTTATTTAAATACATCAAAAGTTTTGTATAAACAGTTGCGTGTTTAAATGATACGCCGTGCACAGACACTTGACAGACTGATACGCCTTTGTTTGTGGCGTATTAGTTGATTGATACGCCTTCTGTGTGAAGCAATAATTATACCAAATTGATATTTTATTGGCGTATCCAGTTCATGCGCCTCGCTTGGTAGCGTGTCTGCCAAATACTGAGCCAGGTTGGGCGTGTCATCTAATACGCCTTTGTGTGTGGCCTATTTGATGGGTATATTGGACTCCAACTTCTGCTTATAGGCATTTAAGGCTGCATCAGCCCAATATTGGGTATTTAGGGCTTTCACCCCATTTTATTTCGAAAAATATATTTAATTTTTGAGAACATTTATTCGAAATTTAAACACAATTTTTAATAAATTTATTAGAAAATTATTGATATGGGCTGAAAGTAAGCCCTAAAGATACATTTAATGTTACATTAAATGAACCCAAGTTGGTCTAAGGTCAAAGCCCAATTACGAGGCCCAAAACCTTAATAATAATAAATTCATAATTAATAAATCAGCCAAATATGAGACTCCAATATCAAGTCCAATATGGAATCAAATCACTTCTAGAGTAGCCTCCAAGGCATACAACTTCAATGCTTATCCACCTCCTTCCTGGAAGGATCTAGAATTGGGCCAAAGCTGTGACTTGCCCACCAAGTCTCTTAATTCAACTCTTATTCTAGGGTTTTCATCACCTATATAAGGACCTGTTCCTCCACAAACAGAACTACGTTTTATTGGCTTGATTCTTGATAACTGCAAGATACGTAGGCATCTTGTGAGGACCCGAGTTAAGTCACGAAACACTTGATCAGCCATTGAAGCTCGAAGCTCTCCCTAACCCTAGCATTCAATACGCAATAAATACACCCTACTTTTCGTTCCACAACAATTATATTATAAAATTATGTATAATACTTTTAATTTCAAAAAATGCATTAATTTTTTTTACATTTATTCTAAATATAAACATAATGTTTAATAAATTTATTTAAAAAAATATTATATATTTTTTATAATACTTTTAATTTTAAAGATACATTTAATATTTTTTGCATTAATTTGAAATATAAACATAACTTTAATAAAAATATAGTATATTATTTTATTCCAAAAATACATTTAATTTTTTATATTTATTCGAATTATATATATTTTTTTTCATAAATTTAGTAAAATAATGTATTATAAATTTATTTTATTAGAAAATTACATTTCATGTTATTTTACATTAATTTGAAATATAAATACAATTTTTAGTAAATACAATATAGTATTTAAAAAAATTTATATTATATTTAGATTATTTACTACTCTGTATTTCTTAATTTATAATTTTATAAAAGTTTTACATTCATCTAGAACTCTCTTTGGCATTTTGACAAACATGT
Source organism: Saposhnikovia divaricata (assembly GCA_036435485.1). Lineage (NCBI taxonomy): Eukaryota > Viridiplantae > Streptophyta > Magnoliopsida > Apiales > Apiaceae > Saposhnikovia > Saposhnikovia divaricata. Next base: position 25,447,278 of record JAZHRN010000131.1, read on the forward strand.
AATGTGCAAAGAAATTACTTAATTCATTCAAACTAATCTAAACATAATCACTACCAAATATAGGTAATATACATCAAAAAACATGATATTAACATCAATTAATCACACCACAACATAGGGCAGTCAATGGATCGGATATCCAGTCCGATCCGATTCGATCCGAAGGTTAATGGAACGAATATGGATTATATAAAAAAAAATTGATTTGAGAAAAATCCGAAAGCTTATGGAGCGGATATGCATTTGATACGATCCGATCCGCTAAAGATCCGATCCGGCTTTATGCATATATATTACATAATTTATTTAATAAATATATTTATACATTAAAATTTTAAAAAAAGAAAGAATAGAAGGCAGTGGGCTTCCTGGCAAAAAAAAAAAAGAAGGCAGTGGGCTTATTGTAATTGGACTAATAGTAATGGGTCGTGTTAGAGTTTTAGAGGCTTAGTCTCACACTTTTTATATGTCAGACTTTTAATGACATGCAGTTGATCACTGTAGCTCTACTAGTAAAGTTTCTAGCTTAAATTTTCCTTAATCTGCCGCTTGAAAGATGTGAATTTTTTACTTGCAGTAGCTATGTTGGAATTTGGATGCTCCCGTATCATTTAAGCAAATTTGCATATGCTACCCTGCTCCAATCTTTGAGATCTTTGTCACTGGATTTATTTGTTTGTGTAATTTCTAGGATTACTACAAATATTTGTAATTTTCTAAATGTATTGCAATGTTCTAAATTTCTCGGATTTATAAAGACTTGTAATATTTTGTTTTTGTACTTTACATTTCAAAATATTGCTATTATTATTCGTAAATTGTTAAATTAAATTAAAGGTTTTTGCTGTACATATAAACGAATCGGAGCTCCGATCCGATAATCCGTGATCCTAACGGATCCGAATATGGATCATGTTAAAAAAAAACCGGCTATGATCCGATCCAAATCCGGTAAAATTAAATGGATCAAGATATGGATCATGCCTGATCCGATCTAGATCTGATACATTGATAGCCCTACCATAACATATAAATTTCTAATTTTATTTCACAATCATACTCACAAAATTCAAATAACTAAATCAATCAAACGAGAAAGCAATACAAATTAAAAGCTTAAAAGCTTACACGAGAGGAGGTTAAGCTAAGACAGGCCGGATTGCCACTTCAAGTTGCGCTGCGTGTGTTCTTTATGGTGTTGTTTTCCTGTGTTTGGCTGTGTAGCTGTGTTGGTGTTTTGCTGTGTTTTGTGATTTCTATGGTGTGTTTATAATTGAGGGGCGGAAAGGGAAATTTAAGTGGCAAATCAGCATGGGACGCTACTTGAAGTGTGGCGTACTGTACCATTTTTCACTTTAAAACATAGTTGTACCATTTTTACAAACACAACGTGTTTCGATACCAAAAATGTAATGGAGCCACACTCACGCCTATCTAAACATGGCTACTCACGCTTATCTAAACATGGCTATTTAATTAATAAATATTAATTTTAATTATTTTTTCAAAGCTCTCAAAAGTATGTGAAAAAAGTTAAACGACTTATATAGAAGATCAGAGGGAATAAATTATGACATATAAGTTGATTTTTTTAAAAAAGTTATTTAATATAGTAATTTTAATACATGAATTTAAAATTAAAAAAACAAAATTTAAAAATACAAACATTTAGCTTAATGATACCGGTTTGTGTATCTATTCGATACATTTACTCACAAATAACAAAAGTACACCATAAAAAGTGTTAAGATATTTTATTTTGATACAATACGATATTAAGAAACCCAAAATAAAATTTTTTATATATAAATCTATGTATATAATAGTGTCTGTTGCCCCCTTTTGTACAGTAAATTTTCGATTTTATATCTTTACCCTGCATATTCAGTTTTATTGTAAAAATGCCATCATCCACGTATGAAAGATATTCGGTCAATTCGAAATTCATGTGTCCATTTCAATCAATTCATGTGTCCATTTTGTATCTCTCTCTCAGAAGAAGCTTCAACTGAAAGCTTTATTTTTGATTTTTGAATTTGAAACATATACACAATTTTCGATAATTCAAACTGAACTTTTTATATGAAAGTTTAACTCTCTCCCTCTCCCCTCCCTCACTTGCTCTCTTCGTTTCTTTGAATCATGATCTTTCAATTGTCTTCTTAATCTTATAATTCATGATAATTCTCTTTGCATCTAATTATTATATAGATTGTGTAGTTAATTTTTTGAATCGGATATGGTTGTTTATGAATACTTATTTGATGAGCATTTTCTTTTTAATTTTTTATCATTCCTAATTTAATCGATCTACACTCTTTTGATTGTTTCAGGTAGACATAGAATGGGTGATTGTTGATTATAGCGACTTGTTCTACATTTATATGCCTACTCAACGGAATGGGTAAATTCATTTTCGATGTTATATATAGCCTATTATAATATATTTCTGCACTTGAAGTGTTTGATAAAAGATTTAAGTGAGGTTTTGGTTTAATAAATTTATTAATGCATTTTTATCTTTTTCAATTTCTTAACATGTGCTGCTTGACTGTTAAGGTATGGTGTAGAGATATGAGTGTGTTAATTTGTAATATATTAATGTATATTATGGTACAATATGGTCCCCTTTGGATATCAGATTCCAATCTGATTACTGGGAATGAGATTTAATACAAAAATTCGTTATAATGATTGTAATCTCATGATCCGTTAAAATGAGATTTTACTAAGAGCTACGATTTGAAATAATCAGAGCTCCATACTTTGTGTTAAAATGAAAGCCGAATAGGAAGGAATGGAAGTTTGTGAATGTGTTAGTTAAGTATTAAAAAAGTACAAGTAGTTTGTAAGTAGGGATGGGCATCGGGGCACTTCGGGGTCGGGGAGTGCTATCCCCGCCCCCATCCCCGAATTCAAACATGATCCCGTCCACGGCCCGATCCCCGTTGGGGATTATTTTTTATTCCCCGTCCCCGGCCCAAACGGGTAACGGGGATCCCTGCGAGGAATCGGGGAATTACATTTTAAATAAAAAATTACATTTTAAACAATTCTAAACACTAAGTAGTGAGTTTGAAACAATTTTTTAAGCACTAAATTAAGATTAAAAAAATAATATTTATATAAACAATTATAAATAACATGGAAATGAAGTTATTTAGCTAATAGAAAGACAAATATATAAGATTAAAATATCATTTTATTTTCAATATAAAGTATTGGAAATTTGTATATATTAATATCTGATATATAATTATTAATATATATATATATATACATACATATATATATATATATATATAATATAATAATATGGTGGAATCGAGTCGGGAATTGAGAATCGGGGCGGGGGTCGGTGATCTGGCCGGGGAGACATAAAATCCCGGCCCGCTCCCCGGTTTTTTTTGAAAATTGTCCCCGCTCCCCGGCCCGTACCCGAAAAAATCCCCGATTCCCCGCCCCGTTCGGTGCGGGGATCGGATCGGGATCGGGCGGGCCGGGGTGAATGACCATCCCTATTTGTAAGTAATTATCTAAAGCTAAAGTCCCTTTCTTTCTATGCTTTGTATTGACAGAAGAAATGTGATGATTTTATGATTCAACATTCATTTTACATAAGGGGGCTCTTACAAAACAGCTACATGACTCCTTTTTTTTTTTGCTAAATGTTGCATGGTCTCTTTAAATGGATTAATGAACATTTGGCATCAAAGTGCTACCTACAGTGAATAAGATACTTCTGAAACTAATCGACAACCATAAACCTGTAATTGTATTACTTTGTGAACGGTATCATATGCTTAAAAACTAATCCAATAGTGGATGTTTTTTAAAGTAATCTGAGAGCTCAACAATCTGATTCTCACCCACAATCTGATTCTCACCCAAGCCCCTAAGCTCTACAATTTTGTAGAATGGAGGGCATTCAAAGTTGTGAATAAAAGGTATAGGCAAGCTATAATCCAAAGCTAGTTTTGTTTCATGTTTTTACTTGCATGATCATATATAATAGAAGTCTTCTATTAGGCCATAAACCATAATTATATGCTTACCAAATTCCTTCTGTTTCTTTTATTTTATTGTGCAGATATACAAGCCTTTATTTCTGAATGTGCATTAATCAAGATGATAATGAACCAGAAGTCCTTGAAAATATCCATCATTTTGTGGAGATTTTAGATCGTTATTTTGGAAGTGTGAGCCCTGCAAATATTTGAATTATCATTAATTATAAACTGCTTAATTAACTTTGTGAGTGATTCCGATGTCTGCTGTGATCATTAGGTGTGCGAGATGGATTTAATTTTTAATTTTCATAAGAAAAGTTCACCTGTCTGTCACATCACAGTAAACTTTTTCCCTTAATTTGTTGGGGGATATCGAGAAATTTATGGTTCACCTTGGACATTGAACTGCTCTCTTGCTCTTGGCAGTATCATTATGGAAAAGATTGTTAGGATTTGTCCCACAGGTTTGTTGAATAACTCAGATAGAAAACTGTTTATCTCAGGTGAAAACTTAACAGCAGATGTTTTGATATACCTACCATAACAAATATGTTTACATGTATGCAGGAGAGAACTTCTTCCGTGGGGTGGAGAATTCAAGTCTTAACACCCGACCACTGAGAAAGCTATTAAGTATGCTATTGATAAAGCTATAAAACGAGTAAAGATGATAAAATGTAACACCCCCAGATCCGGGGTCGGGGATCCGGTCGTTACGGACTCAATTTCTATCCACAAAACCAACATAACTTAAATTACAACCATGTTAACAAAACAATAACATAAAAACACACCAGTTATAGTCCCAGAGATGAAATCAGAGTAACTATCAAATGTTATTAATCACGAGTTTGAGTTATTACAACCCAAAAGAAATTTAACTTACATACTCTTTGCCATCCATTTACATAAGTTATATGGATAAATACATCCGATGCTTAAAAGCGGAAAACTAGCCTACCAATAACTTCCTCCTCAGCAATAATAGCTACATCAGCGGGTAACTCTCTGACGGCTCCCACACTCTAGCGCCAAGTGTTCCTTGGACGGCTATCTTCTCTAGCTGTTGTTGTGATATAATAAAATAAAGCAAGGATGAGCAATAGCCCACCAACAATAACGTATACTGAACCATAATATATTCAATAGTTCAAAAGTATTTTTGAAACCATATGCCATGCATTAACGAATATAGTGCTAATATAATATAAACAATGAAGTTACAAGGTAACTCAAAACATATATTCTGTAGAAATATCTGCTGCGCAAGGTAAAAGCAAGACATCATCATATGTCATAAAAGAAGGGAATTGCAGGAAAATATTGCAATCCCAGTTTTGAACATTTTTCAAACTCCTGCCAACCTGAAAGAAGTCTCTTCGATACGTGTTGCGGGGGATGCCCGTCAACCTGAAAGAAGTCTCTTCGATACGTGTTGCAGGAAATTCCCAATTTGGGAGGTGAACTAATACTGGAGTTATCACGCGCCAGCTATCCCACTCCCCGATGATCAGTCGGAGATGGTACAGTCCAATATAGTTTACTATCGGTAGAAGGAAGAACTGACGGATTTACTTGTCTACCGCCCTTTTTAGTAACTCCCTGGCCAACGGTTGGGCCTTGTGATGGACCGCGCGACTCGGCCTCTTACACATGACTCCTAGTTCGAATAAATCCATGACTCTGAAACGTAAAGTTCTTCCTCCTTTCCCCAAGTGTAATACTCGTTGATAGGACTCCACAAAGTAGTCGTATCTAATTGAAAGGAAAATTCACCAATATTTCCCAAGCTGATGCTTATTAATGGATATAAACTTGTTCCATCAATCTTACCCCTCGAGTGTTGAGGAGGTAACCAAAAAGACTCATATCGATGTTTGAAAAGAATCAAGATGTGAGTGAAAAGGTAGTTTAACAGGTATATGACCGGGCAGTTAAAGAAATAACATCTCTCAAGCAAGGTTCCCTTATATTTTAGAAGATAGATTCGAATGAAGAATGGAGTTTTGAGAACCTTCCTTGATAAAATAATAATAATATGACTCAGAGATAATTTACATAGTATTTGAATATCAAGGAAATTTTTGAATAAAATATCTCATTTTAGAACTAGTTGAAAGAATTAAATAAATATTCAAAGAATATTTATTAAACCAGAAATAGTTCAAGAATATTCTTAATATAAATATTGCTCATGATTAACCCTCGAATTAGTATATATAAAATATTCATTAAATAAATAATTCCTCGAATAAATATTCAAAATAATATCCAAGAAAATAATTAAAACCTTAAATGAATATCCAAGATAATGTTCATTAAGTAAATAATCTCAAATGAATATTCGGAAATAATATAAAATAAACAATTAAACTCAAATGAATATTCGAAATAATATTCATTAAATAATTGAACTCGAATGAATATTCCAAATAATATTCATCTAAATCAATAGCCTCAAATGAATATTCAAAATAATATTCATTAAATAAATAATCTCGAATGAGTATTCAAATAACATTCCTCGAATAATATCCAAGTACTTAATACTTATGGAAATATAAGTAATGTTCATAAATAACATCCCTCAAATAATCTGTCACTGGAATTCCTCCGGGTTTCCATGACTATCTCTATATTTCAAAATACAGACTCCTGGTCTTTATTAAAAGAATGAGATCATATGCCCTTCACTAAGGGTCTTAGCAATATCCGGCTTATAATTAGTATATCTTGTATCTAACTTATAAGCCAACATCAATCAGGGAACAAGTATTACAATGTAAATTTGAAAGTAGGCATGCATGCTATGGCATATGTATAACAACATTCAGTTATATATTATCACAACAACAGTTCCAAAGTATTGGAAACTTGCCTGGTAGTCGAGTAGGGATAGCGTGTCCTGGGTCTGCTCGGTGGTCTATAAACAATCAAAGCATTCGAGGTTAATTACTTAACGCTTTTAAAAAGGCTAAGTATATACTTAACTTAGGTCGAAACACGTTTTCAAGTTATCTCGTTATACCCTCTCTAGTGTAACTCTCATTAACACCGTTATGACCCGACATTGGTTCGCTATTAAGGCATGTCATTACACTTACACTTGGTAGGTAATTAAGCCATATAAGTTCTAAGGTCGAAAGATTATACCTCGAGATTTATCGATCGTTATCTAAGTGATTTTACAAAGTTATAACCAAGTATCATTTTTAGGGGTTCGTTCGCACTTAACCTTGATTCGAACATTTTTATAAAATCGAAAAACGTTCTTTTTAATATGAGGTCTTCTCTCACACCTTCCTTATGATCTCTAATATTTAATTTTCATGATTCGTCACTGAATTATTCATTTTAAGGGGGTTCAATTGCAGTTACGAACTCGCACTTACGGTTTCGAACCACTTTTAGTAAGTCGACCATAATTCCTAAACCGTAAGTCCGTTTGCTTCGATTCTTGCAGGAAAACGATCTATGACTCGAGAAATATAATGTCAGTCCATAATGTCATTAAGGTAAGGCATTTATCCTAACTGTTATTCTCGGATTTTAAGAGTTTTCGAAATTTCGGCATTATGACGGCTATAAATCGAACGTTCCAAAATTCTTAACATCAAATCCAAGCCACACCGGGCATACCATACATCTTACATACATGATAATCAACTTAACAAGTCCAAAACATCTCACTTTAACAACAAGATCATCATATCTCTAAATCAAACAATCAACTACATAATCATGTAAACATGCCTATAATAACATCATCACCAAAACTCATCCAAAACTTCATTAAAACTCAAAACAAAGACTAGGTTTCTTGAAGTTTATACCTTCCTTGGAGTGTGTATGCACTTAGTAAGCCTTGTATAGTCCTTAGATATCCTTAACAAAGCTTAGATCATCCAAAAGAATAAAGAAAACAAAGTTAGTTCTTGAAATCACTATTCACCCTCAAACTCCTTGATTTTATATCTCAAGAATGGAATGGAATTTGAAGCTAATATTCATAGGATATCTTAGTTATGAAATATAGGACTCACCTAATTAATCTTGGAATTCTTTGATGGGTGGAAGGTGGTTTTCTTCTCTTGAATTTCTTCAAAAGTTGAATGGCTCTAATGGTGGGAGAATGGAGTTTTGCTTGCTTTGCTTTGATCTCATCTTGTCTACAGTGCATTATTGTGATAATATATATCTAAAGTCACTTTAATAAAGTGATTAGGTCATCTCCTGCATCATCTATGCCAAGTGTTGGATGATTTAGGGGTTGGATGGTGTAATCTTGTAACTAGTTTGGTTTAGTTGCTAAGGATACTAGTTATTTGGCAACTAACTTGGTTACTTACTCTTATCCACTTGCACATGCTTGTACCTTGGCTCTCTGCTTGTTTCTTTGTCCGGTTATTGCTCATTTTCATTGATCGTTCGGAGGAATATCTCGAAGATTTCTAATTAGCCGGAAACCTTCTTAATATTTATACTACCGTTATCAATTCTCTTTAATAATTCTCGAATCTAAATTCCTTACATCTTTTCAATAAATCCTTATGTCTCTCAGTGTCCAGGGAAATCTCAGGGAAAATAAAAGTGCTATTTTTCAGAATCCGATAACTTTTACATACACTCTTTTTCCCCTTGGATAATTAATGCGAACTCAGAAATCCGTTCCGGTTATTTCTATATAGTGTCGTCTAATAATATTCCTATTTCCACCAAAAACACTATTCATCACTTATTCTCTCTTTATTCCTTATAATTAGAAAAATGTTCTCGCGCTTTCCCGAGCGTTCATTTACCCTTTTACGGAACCTCTGGACTTATAACAGATATCGATTTGGATGACATGAGAACAACCTTCCCCTTTGGAATTACCATATCTTACTTTCCTAGGAGATAGATTATTCTAATCTAAGTTCTCAACCCATTGCATTTTTCATGACATATAAATATTGGAATCCATATCCATTCCATTCATTAGAACAACTGTTACACTTATAATCCATTACATAATAAAAGTTTTAATTCCTATAAAAAATCTGGGTTCTTACATAAAAGGCTCGTTTGGGTAAGTGTTTAAAATTGTTGCATGTTTTAAAATACAAGCTGGCTTAGATATATCTTTTGTTTAATGCTAGATGCTAGATTTCAGTATTTTCGTTTGTAATTAACTATTATGACTTATGATCTAGATATGGCTTTGTTTACTGAAATTTGAGAAAAATGCTTATTTAGGGTGACATGATACAAGTATTTGTCCTAATTGTTGCGTGTTCTATTGTGTGGTGTTTTTCAATTTGATATTAAGTCGAATAATCGATCATTATAGAGGTCTGAAATTTTTGAATGAATTCAATTTTTTAAAGAACTGTTGTCAAATTATTTTGCCAAAATGCTCGAACAAAGTTGATAGAAAAGATTGAATAAGAGTGTTTTTATTTATTTAAGGTTTAATAATGTGACTTATCTCTTTGTATTATAATATATTTAAGGGTTATGTGCTATTTGGCCTTTAAAATCAATAGATATGCGGTTTGTGGTTGTAAATCCGCTAATAATTAGTTTTACTAAATCAGAATTATGGTACTAGTTCAGAACATGTGTTCTCGATTGAGTTATCGCTGGGTTATATATCAGATTAAAAGAACTTTGTGCTGGAATGTATTCTACATCTATGAGTATTTATGAGTATTTGACGCATAGTAGTCACCTGAGTAGTCACCAGTAGTACTTGAAAATTAGGCAATTCATTCAAATAATATAATCATATCATGAAAGCACAGTGTACCACAATGCGCATTTTCATGAAACTTGACCATCAAAGCAATTTTTTACTCACTAAAGGTGTACCTGAATCTAATATATTTTTCTTAACTATAGGGGCCTTACAACTTTCTGCGATCACATCACATCAGGGGCCTTACAACCGTGGTAATGTTGGTATAGATAGATACACTAGTACGCTCATGGAAACTCATTTTTTTCAACGTAAGTGTAAGATACAACCGACTACATCAAAATTTGACTCGGGTCTTTTGGGAAATTGGAACTTTTTTGGTCTTGCATTTGCTTTCGTATCTTTTGTGGTATGATTAACACGGGAAATCTAAGCACGGTCTTAAGGCTATGGTGATTCATTTATACATTTCATGGTGTACAAGACTTCCGAGAATACTATGCACGATCTTAAGGTTATGGTGATTGGTGAAGCATTTTTATAAAAAATATTACAAATGCTCTTGATAAGTATTTACGTTGATAGGCTATTTCACAAACATATGACCAGCTAACTCAATAATGTAAAATGTAACAATGTTAGTTGTTTATTTAGTGTTCTTACTTAATAAAAAAAACCAACATATATTAAAATTTCACAATAATAAATAATTTGCTATAGAAAACTTATAGCCTTCAAAATGGAGTTTCATTACTTAAAAAATAACATATCGATATTTATACGATCACTAGCTTATAACCCGTGCAATGCACGGCTTCTTTTTTAATATCTATAATTATATTAATTTTTAATTATATATGTTATTAATTTACATATCAAATTGTTGTTAAAAAATTGATATATATGAGATTTTACACATTCGATTTAATATTTGTACTCTATCTTAAATTCTTAAAATTTGATTTGGACGATTTTACAGCCCATGTAAAATTAAAAAAATAATCTTCAATTTAGTGATGCTTTAACAATTATTTTCCAATTAAACCTACACAGTAAAAGAGAGAAGAAAATCGACGATTTTTTATGTTAAAAATTATATTCAATTTATGAATTTTACGTATAATTCGTTTTGATTATCAAAATACCCTTGTTATTATTTGAAGATAGTTCTACTAACAACCAAAATAAATTTAATAATATATGTATGAGAGATTTTGTCCAAAACTTTGATAATTGGTAATTTGGACATATGTAGAACAAAATAAATAAGAAACGTTAGATATTAAAATAAATAAAAGAAAACCATTTGATCTAGCAAAAATGAAATATTTTATAATTTAATAATTTATAAACTAAAAAGTGTATTTATATTGAAATACGAAAAGGTGTATGTCAATGATTTAAATTATATATAATTAGGTTTTTTACATTGAATAACATTATCAATGTAAGTCTTCTACATTGAGTAGGACTAATGCAAAAATTCGTAATCATATTTTCTCATGAGATTCAAAGTGTCTCTATTTGAATAATAATTATTAAATCATCATTAAATTAAAGATAATTTTATAAGTTTCGCTTGAATTGTAAAATCATCCAAATCAGATATCTAGATCTCAAGATAGAACCCAAATAATAAATATGAATTTGTTTAAATACTAATAAAAAAATAAAATTTACTTGTAATATAACCTTTTTTAATTATATACTTTCAAGATTATAATTTTCTTTTTAAAATTCAATTCTAATACAACCTTTTTAATTATATCCTTTCTAAATTATAATTTTATTTTTAAAATTTACTTCCAAGGCAACCAGTTCTAATCATATCCTTTTTAGATTATAATTTCCTCTTTTAATATGATATAATATTGATCGTCTATTTTTAAAAATATTAGATTCGACGGTTGAGATTATTTTGGTAGTATTATGAGTTTCGCTTGAATTGTAAAATCATCCAAATCAGATTTCTAGATCTCAAGATAGAGCCCAAATAATAAATATGAATTTGTTTAACAACTAATAAATAAATAAATAAAAGTCAACTGTAATACAACCTTTTTTAATTATATCCTTTCAATATTATAATTTCCTTTTTAAAATTCAATTCTAATACAACCTTTTTAATTTTATCCTTTTTAGATTATAATTTTATTTTTAAAATTTACTTCTAAGGCAAACTTTCCTAATCATATCCTTTTTAGATTATAATTTCCTCTTTTAATATGATATAATCTTGATCGTCTATTTTTAAAGATATTAGATTCAACGGTTGAGATTATTTTTGTAGTACAGTGGCGAATTTATGGATAAGATCTCTATTATGCTTATTATATATAAGGATATAATAATTCATAACTCGTGCAACGCATGACTCCTTTTTTAATATCTATAATTATATTAATATTTTAAAATTTTAAAAGTTATTAATTTACATATCAAATTATTGTTAAGAAATTGATATATATATATATATATATATATATATATATATATATATATATATATATATATATATATATATATATAAGATTTTACACGTTCGATTTAATATTCATACTCTATCTTGAATTCTTAAAATTTGATTTGGACGATTACAGCTCACGTGAAATTAACAAAATAATCTTTAATTTAGTGATGGTTCAATAATTTTTTTCTAATTAAATCTACGCAGAAACAAAAAAGAAAAGAAATTGACAATTTTTTACGCTGAAAATTCTATTTGATTTATGAATTCTACTTATAATTCATTTTGATTATCAAAATATCCTTATAATTATTTGAAGATAATTCTAATAACAACTAAATACAATTTTAATAATAAATGTAAGAGGAATTTTGTCCAAATTTTTTATAATCGGTAGTCTGGTCCTCCGTACGACAAAAATCTCAAAATAATTAGATGAAAATCGTTGGATCTAGCATTAAAAAATATTTTATATTTTAATATGTTATAAAATAAAAAGTGTATTTATATTGAAGTACGAAAATGTATATGTCAATTATTTAAATCATATATAAATAGGTTTTCTACATTGAATAACATTATCAATGTAGGATTTCTACATTAAATAGGATTAATGTAAAAATTCGTAATTATATTTTCGTTTGTTTGAGATTCTGTGTATTTTCTTTTAAATAATTATTAAATCATTACTAAATTAAAGATAATTTTATGTTGTTTGCGTCGATTATAAATCATCCAAATTTGATTTATAGATCTCAAAATATAGCCCAAATAATAAATATGAATTTTTTTAATACTAATAAAATAAATAAAATTCAATTCTAATGCAAGTTATTTTAATTATATCCTTTTCAGATTATAATTTTCTTTTTAAAATTCAATCATAATACAAACTTTTTTAATCATATCCTTTTTAGATTATAATTTTCTAATAATATCCTTTTTAGATTATACTAGCTTATAACCCGTGCGATGCACGGATTTCTTTTGATATGTTATAAATTTTATTTTATTCTATAATTATGTTTTAATATAATTATTAATTTTAAAAATTATTTTAATATTAATTTAATAAAATTTGAAGTAAATTTAATAAATGATTTGCATGATTTAAAATTTATAAAATAAAATTTTAGGTTAGATATGTCGTTAACAGAATTTGAACCTTGAATATTTAGTAAATTAATTTAATCATTAAATATACGTTATAATTACATCTAACGGTTCTTATTAATTATTAAAAATCTAACAGTAATATGATGTCATATTTTTTAGTATACATTAATGATTATAATTTTTGTTCTAAATTAAAAGGTATTGTATTTAATTAAAAGAAATATTAATGATTGGAAGATTATGATTGCAAAATTATGTTTTAAATTAAAAGGTAACGTGTTTTAATTAGAAAAGAAATATTAATGATTGAAAATTACGATATTTTTAGGTACACATAAAGGGTAATATATTCAATTAAAAGTAAACGTATTTAAAATTGATTGAATGATAAGATATTTTAGGTATTTATTAAATTTTAGTTCATAGTACAATTATGTTTTTATATAATTATCAATTTAATAATTTTTTAAATTTTAATTTAACATAATTAATATACTCATATTTACGTATTATACTAATATTTTATTATTATAAACAATGAACATGAATTTTTAATATATTTTATTAATAATTGAAAATATGGTGTGATATTTTGAGTATATATTAATGATTGTAAGATTAGATTTAAATAAAAAAGGTAACATATTTTAATTAGAAAGGAAATATTAATGATTTGAAAATATGGTACGATTGATGTTTTTATAAAAGGTTATATCTTGAATTAAAAGTAAATGTGAAAATGGCAATAACTAATTATCATTAATTATATTATGTTATTATTTATTTTAATAATTAAGATAATCAAACCGACCAAACTTTCAATGTTTGGACTTTATAATAGTATAAAAGCATATAAGACGTGTGTTTTCTTGGTTTTAAGTTTAGCTGTATTAGTAATGGTGTAAATATAAAATACTATTGTGTCTTTAGGACTATAGCCAATTACGGATTAAAATTGATTTATTTTATATTTAAAATTAATTAAAAATTAAATTAACCATACCGAAAACCAAAATAAATACGATAACCAAACCGAAAACCAAAACTTTCAATGTTTCGGCTTTAATATAATAGTACTAGCTTATAACCCGTGCGAAGCACGGGTTTCTTTTGATGGGTTATAAAATTTATTTAACATTATAATTATGTTTTTATATAATCCTTATTTTAATAATTTTTTAATTTTAATTTAATATAAATTTATATAATGATATGCATGGTTTGAAATTTATTTTGTAAAATTCTAAATTAAAAATATCGTTGACGGGTTTTAACTTTGAATTTTTAGTAAATTAATTTAATCATATAATATATCTTATTATTAGATCTAACTATTCTTATTTATTACTAAAAATAATGATTTGAATATATGGTGAGATATTTTTGGGTGTATATTAGTTATCGCAAGATTAATTTTAAATTAAAAAATAACATGTTTTAATCACAAAAATTACTACTAAAAATAATTACGGAAAGATATGGTGTGATATTTTGGATATATATTAATTATAGTAATATTAGTTTTAAATTAAATGGTAAAGTGTTTCAATTAGAAGTAAAATCTTTAGAAAAAATGGGTAATTGAGTTGTTGGAACAGAAAAAAGAGTCCAAGTAGAAGCTCAATATGGATGAAGGAATTTTAATCGGAATATAATTATGTTAATATTAGTAATTAGTTTTTGAGAATTTACCAAAAATACTAGGTTTAAAGTTTCTTTTTGCAAAAATACCATCTTTGTAATTAAATTGCATTTACACTAACTTTTCAAAATTAAAAGATTTCATTTGCAAAAATACTATCTTAGTTGTAACTTATTCTCTCTTCTCCCTTCCTTCCCCGATCCCCACCTCCACCTATTCAGTCCGGCGACCGACGACCGGCGACCTCCTCCGGCGACCGCCTCCTCCTCCCTCATCCCTCATCTCCGACGACCTCCCAACTTCCATCGACGACCGATCTACTTCACCATCTCCGATCTACTCCCTCCTCCCCATTTCTGGCGACCTTCCACACGGGGCCGCAGGCCTTCATAATACTCACCTTAAGTCGTACAATTAATCGTACAGGTCGGCTCCCCGATGAAAAACCGGACATATTCGTAATCTGAAAACCTAACCCATCTGTATCTCCGATCAACGATGACATAAACGAAGGCTCCACCACCTCTGGGGACATTGTTTTGTGTTAATCCTGTGCGACTGGTCTAATAGGCACTGAAACCTTGTTTTGAACATGACGACAACAGAGGTCGTCGACTACATAGCTGGAGGTATATAAAAACGGTTAGGAATCCTGAATGGTTGGCAAAAAGTGTCCGTAGTTGCAATTTTTAAAAAAGAAGTTGGTATATTTGCAATTAAAACAGTAAATTTGCAAAGAATTATTCTTAACCAAAGTAAAATTGCAAAAAATTACTTTTTCAATATATTTATCAAAAAAGCTCTTAGTTTTTTGAGTTGTTTTTATAATTTAATTATTTATTTAAATAATTAGGATAACCAAAACGAAAACCAAAACTTTCAATGTTTCGGTTTTAATATAATGCGAAGCACGGGCTTCTTTTGATAAGTTATAAAATTTATTTAACCTTATAATTATGTTTTTATATAATGCTTATTTTTAATAATTTTTTAATTTTAATTTAATATAAATTTATATAATGATATGCTTGGTTTAAAATTTATTTTGTAAAATTCTAAATTAAAAATGTCGTTGACGGGTTCGAACTTTGAATGTTTAGTAAATTAATTTAATCATATAATATATCTTATTATTAGATCTAAAGATTCTTATTTATTACTAAAAAATAATGATTTGAATATATGGTGAGATATTTTGGGATGTATATTGGTGATGGCAAGATTAATTTTAAATTAAAAAGTAACATGTTTTAATTACAAAAATTACTACTAAAAATAATTACGAAAAGATATGGTGTGATATTTTGGATATATATTAATTATAGTAATATTAGTTTTAAATTAAATGGTAAAGTGTTTTAATTAGAAGTAAAATCTTTAGAAAAAATGGGTAATTGAGTTGTTGGAGCATAAAAAAGAGTCCAAGTAGAAGTTCAATGTGGATGAAGGAATTTTAATCGGAATATAATTACGTTAACATGAGTAATTAGCTTTTTGAGTTGTTTTTCTAATTTAATTATTTATACTTACACTTTAATGATATATATGCTGTTGCAAAAGAAGAGAAAAGCCGAAGAAACTTGTGTATTGAATTGATGAAGATGGTGTAAATTATGTTTAGAAGAATAGATTTCTGTGCGCAGTGTTCGTGAAGGCAACGGAGGTTTTAAGTTTAGCAGTATTAGTAATGGTGTAAATATAAAATACTATTGTGTCTTTAGGACTATAGCCAATAACGGATTAAAATTGATTTATTTTATATTTAAAATTAATTAAAAATTAAATTTACCAAACCGAAAACCAAAATAAATAGGATAACCAAACCGAAAACCAAAACTTTTAATGTTTCGGCTTTAATATAATAGTATAGATAGATAGATATATATATATATATATATATATATATATTTTAATATTATCTAATCTTGATCGTCTATTTTTAATCCAACGGATCATATATGATTTTGGTAGTACAGTTCCAACGGATCATATATGATTTTGGTAGTACAGCGACCAGACCAAAAATTTGGATAAGATCCCTCTTACGCTTATTATATATAAGGATATAATTGGTATTTTTATGAACCTGAGTATTGTTTAGCAAGTAGGCCGTGATGACTACAAATGCTGCATTCCTTTCCGGAGCTGTTAAACCCTCTTGGAACTGAACTGCTTTGTCTTCCCTTAGACTGACAATCATCTCCTTTTGCCTGTGTAAGAATGAACATTTAATGCATATTAAGTGAATTATCTTTTTGAATGAAAGTTGAAAAATTGTAATGCAATTGTGTTGTGTCTTTTTAGCAGCTTTTTCTAAAAGAAATAGCTTACCTGCTGTCAACTATTAGGATCTCTAATATTTGTCACCAAGGTTTTAGATTTCTTAATAGTAGCAGATAGTCAATCCTGTTGCTTAATAAGTCTTAAGATAGAGTTTTGTTAGGTTTAGTCTTAGCACATGTAATTTGTTATCTTAGAACATTCCAATTCTAATAAAATTAATAAAAAAAACTCTTTATTGAATATATATTTGTTACTTTCAGAAAAATTGAAAGTTGACATTATTAAAAGTAGACTTCTTTAAAAATATTTTATTAATCAATATACAAAATATGTCTAAAGGATATAAAATTTTGATATTTTATGTATAAGATGTACTCCATGTGTCCCACTAAGTTCTTTACATTACAGAGGTTTTGACACGCATTTTAAGACTAATATAAAGTATGATTTCATAAAATTATTTTAATTTTTCTTCTTTTGAATAAAATTTATATTTAAATTTTAATTCAAAAACAGAAAATTTTAAAAATAAGTTATGGAACTATCATTTATATATATAACGTAAAATACGTGTCAACCAATAAAAAACTGTAAAAAATGAAAAGACGGAGGAAATAATATTTTTATACATGTCAAAAATAAGTAGACCATGAGAATATTGGGTGCAAAACTGGAAAATTTGAAATGGAAATGAGAAATTTGTTTCCGGATGATTTTATGCGACAACCCATTCCTCATCCTCAATGAGATCACATCTATGATACAATTTTAAATACAAATCCTGCAATACAATTGTAGGAACACGGCCCTCCCAATCTTGGGTCTAGATCGAGGGGTCACTAACACACTAGATGCAAACAACCAAAACAAAAGTAAATACAGATATAGCATGCTGACTGACCCCACTCTACTCACCTGCAGCCAGCCAATGTCTAACTAACTTATTATTACAAACCAATTTCAAATTATAATTATTACACAACCTTGATTCAAAAGTTCTAACTAAAAGTTCTCACAACCAACACTAATCCTCCTCTCTACCGAGCTGTCTGTGCATCTACCTCGGATGGCAACTCGAAAGATACCACAACGGGGTTATAGGAAGTGCACTTCCTCTCTTTCTAAATAGTACGTACCATGATCTCAAGCTACTGTCAAAAGGGTTAGAAACAAAATAACAATGAGCCAACGCCGAGCAAGTAACTACAATGAATAACTGATGAAGCAATATTAAAGATGGCTTCTAATAATAACCGGATATCAAAATGAATGACAGTAAAATAAGAGATAGCATGTGAATACTGGATAGCAGTGGATAACCGGGCATATATAAAACAAGATCATTTCAAATGGTAAACCAATTTCATTTTACAGTATTTAAAACATAATGCATTTTAAAGAATGATTGGAGCTTTTACACGACATCGAAAAATACTGGTGATCAGCCACGTAAAGTCTCCATACCGGACACAAAGTCCCTCTGGACATTAAGGTAACTTGGGTTCCCAAGAGGCACACATTGGCCTATAAAATATGCTGGACTGGTCCCACCAGAACTACAACATAATAACAAGAAAACTAGCTGGACCGTCGCCACCCGATCTCTTACGCCTCTCCAATCTTTAGGAATCCGTAGAAACCAGTTGAAGGAGTTCCTAACAGTTTATAAACCATATTTCAAAACCTTAAAGTTTTAGAAAACCTTTAAACTTGAAAACATTTGCATAATTAAGCATTTCAAAAACCATTACTTTGAAGTACCTTAAACTCATTGATAACAGATCAGCCCAGTCTAAGTAACTTCAAAGTATTTTCAAGAAAACATCTCATTTTGATTTGCAATGATAAAAGTCTAAAGATTTGACTATGTGGTCTGACACCAAAGAGATATAAGGGTTGCAATTCTGAATCATCAGAAAAAGATTCAAAGGTAATCAAGGCATTGATCGGGAAAAAGTTATAGAAATTCAGGGTTATATGTCAACAATGAATAACTGGTTCAGTTCTAGATTGTTCAACTTAGTTTATCAGGTAAGAAATATTAAGAATGGTAATCAAGTCTTTAGGTCAATGGTTTGGTCAACATTGAAATATATGAAGTTTTAAAGTCAACACAGGGTTACCGGGTTACGGACATAGGTTATTTAGAAGTTGGTTTATCCGTCAGTCAATTAGATTTGATCAAGAATATCTCTATGATATATTATAGTCAAGAAGCAATTAAAAAGAATTATACTGTTTCAGGGTATATGTGTGATCAATTTTGGTTTATCGGCAAAGGTTTTGGGTACATGCAAAGATAGGCTTATAGCAAGATTATGATCAACATGAACAGGATAGGCATACTTGAATCAATAATCAACAATAGTTGAAAGAACATAATTTTGAAGAAAGGATAGAGTTACTTGCCTCGGGTAGCTAGAATGCAAAAACTCAATCATTGAATCTCTGCTTTAGATTTCCCTCTATTGCTAGGGCCTACATCTTTCGTATTTACATAAACATAGTCACTACTTTAGTACGTACTTCTTAATCGTTTCATCCTAATCTACCCAAACGGTTCTTATAACGTTGTTTCACCTAACATATATAATACATACATGTTATAATTGTCTCGTATAATCAGATAATCACTTAAGCACATAACACATAAAACATAATGATCATACAATACCACTTAAGCATTTAACAGATTATATTAATTCATTTATAACTAGTTTAATCAAATTAGTACATAATTTAAGAATATAATTTTAAAGAAAATCGGATAGCGTCTCCTTTATAAAATAGACTAGCCCATCGGAACATAACCGACCCAATACCAACAATCAAATCAATCCATACTCAAACTTAACTTACTACACATTCCAGTATATATGTGTTAGGTCCCGAAGTATCGTAGAAGGGGGGTTGAATACGATACTACCAAAAAAATAATTCTTAGAATATATCTTTATTGATAATAAACTCGAAGGGGTGTTACAACTAAATCATTTTCCACTTAATTTGACATCCTTAAATATTCAACTTCCAACTAACTAGAGGATATCAATACTGCTCTAAACTAAATCATACCTCTTGGACAGTTTTTCTGAGTTAGATACTTCGATTCTTTTGTGAAGTGTTGACGCCTAGTGTAACTGGTCTGGTTCACAGACAACTAAAATTCACTCGTGGTCTTCATATCATGTCTTTAAGAACACTACTAAGAATTGTACAATCGTAGAAACTTTATCACTGGAATCTTTTGGCCCTTCAACTGAATCGTCTGTACATCTTATTTTGTCATTGAGGCTTGATCATGTTAATGAACTTCTTTCAGCGACTTGATCCTTGTTGATGCCTGTTCTTCAAATTTCACGATCCCTGTATAGAGTTAATATTATTTACCTTTTATCCTAGTTGAGTTATATATGTCCTCTATTACATATTACATTACATTATGCTTTACAATCTCCCCCTATTTGATTGTTAGGGTTTGACAAGCAAATTCCTAGAGGATAACTCAACTGATACAAAAAACAAAAATGAAATACAAAGATATATAATATTAAAGCGCATTCTGGATCATATATACATTTTCCAGATTTCTAAAATTTGAAGAACTACAAGACAAATTGTTCCTCTAGACTAAACATATTTTCAAGTTTGCCTTGCTTTCTTTCCACATAGCACTAATACTCCCATTAGCTTTTCCTTTCCTAAAATAAAGTTAATTCCGTGTCAAAAACCTTTTCTTTGCCCTTACGCCTAGTAGATTTTTCTTGATCATCCAACTCTCCCCCTCAGTTGGGTTATCCTCCAAAGTAGTAGTACGTGGAGTTGGTAAATTAGACGAAGATGACTTTACCATGGAGTTGATTGCATCATTAAACTGGGTTGCTATGGTATTCAATTGAACCTGGAATACATCATGTTGAATAAGTTGCAAATTTTTGATTTCTGCAATGGACTTATTGATATTTGGCAACTCTTTCTCCATTGTTTGGACCTGTGTAAGGAGTCTGCTGTATTCCTTTCTGGTTATAGGTGTAAGTGGTTGAGTAGGTTGCTCACTCGTACGTTCTGTAGGTGTTTCACTCAACACTCTATATTCACTCGGTTTAGTGGTTTGGGTGACACTTACATGTTCTGTTCGTGTTTCCCTCAACTCTCCTCCAGAGCTTCCACCGATATGTGTACCTACAAATGAAATCATCCTAGCCCCTTTTTCAGAGGTCACGAATGGTGCAATGAAAGTTCGTGAGCTTTCATCCTCGCGTGAAGCGAGTTGCCGACCACTGGTAAAGAGTGGTAAATCTCGAAAGAGATCCAGAGATTTTCCCTCTGGGAGGTTAAACTTGAATCTATTAAATGGCACAAAACCCAAGTTTCCCTCGTATGTCTGTGAAGACACTTGGTTCATAAAAGAACAACCTACCGATGGATCTTTCCGTAAAATGGAAGATTCACCGGCTGTTATTGAGGTAGGTAATTCCACCTCGGATGCCTGTGAAGGCATTTGATCTTTAGAAAAATCATCAACCACTCTTATGTTCTGTGAAATGGAACTCAAGATAGTTGCTCCCGTCAATTCAACCTCATTTACATTTTCACTCATTGGATAAGGAAGAATTGTTTCACTAACAGTTGTCGTTACCTCAGGTTCGTTGGGTTTACTCCGTTTAGAATGAGGTAGAGCGGCTGATGTAACTAACTCCTTATGTGGTGCTGCTGAGGCACTATCTCCCTCTAAAGTGTTGATGGATGGTCGTTTAAGTGACAATTGAGGTGTAGGAGTTTGTTGTGTTTGTGTTTGCATTTGTAGAATGGGCTCTTCGACCTGTGTTAGAGTCGGTGGGATTTCCTGCTCTTGATCGGGTAAGATGGCCACTAAAGGCTGTAGAAATTGTATTTCCTGTGATACAACAGGGAATAAAGAGGTTGGAATAGCAGGGATTGAAATATTACCTTGTCGTATACCTGCTCTCACTGGTCTTGGTAACAACGGAAGTGGGACAGTCTTTAAATATTCAGTTAGGACTATAGGCACATCCGTATATTTCTTTTTGCTTATGTAATTAATTACATTCGTCTTCATGGAAGAACATTCCACCTTTTGACCATTTTCCAAGCATGCCCTATCTTCATCATTCAAAAAATCATTTAATATTAGCTGTAGTAGAGCTGGCAATTCGTTTCGTGTCGTGTACTTTGTATCGTGTACTTTCGTGTTTCGTGTACTAAGAACCCAAAACGGAAACGAAACGAAATAAATTCGTGTACTCAAATTCTAAAACGAACACGAAACGAAATATTTCGTGTAAACACGAAACGAAACGAAAAGTACACGAAATATTTTGTGTACTTTTCATTTACACGAAAACGAACCAAAAACAGTGTACTTTCGTGTACTTTCCGTGTACTTTTCGTGCACTTTTCGTGTATTTTCTATTTATTTTGTAAAAAGGTTAAATATGTAATATTTATTTATAATATATATTTATATAATTTAAATATTTATTTATTTCGTGTATTTTCGTTTCGTGTCGTGTACCCAAGGGTAAACCCAAAACTGACACTAAATTCATCCGTGTAATTTCGTATTCGTGTACTTTCGTGTTCGTGTACCGCAAAGGTCAACCTAAACCCGTAATTTTCGTATCGTTTTCGTGTCGTGTTTTCGTGTCGTGTACGAAATTGCCGGCTCTAAGCTGTAGAAACCTTGGATATAGACATTTGACATTTTGAGTCTGAACATCTCTTGTTCCGAAGTGTTTCATCTTTAAAATAATTTGACCAAGCACTATTAATCCTCAAATTATTGGCTACCGCATACCCTATTTTTTTAAAAAATTCAGGTATTCGATCTTGATTTGTTCTATCTGAGGAAAAAACATGGTTAAGAGTGTGAAAGAAGAAATTCCAGTACTTGGTTAGAAACATTCTAGAAAGATTACCAGTATTGAAATTGCCATCTTGGTACCTTATAAAACGAAAGAACATTTCAATCTGTTCAGGTGTAGGATTAGAAACAAGATTTTCCATAGGAAAATGAAGAATTCGATTAACATCTCGTTCAGTGACCCTAATCGACCTACCAAACAGTTGATATGTGATTGCACATCCGTCCTGTCCAGAAGTGTTAACCGCACTGCAATATAGTTCACGCAATGCATCATGGTTAAGCTGCACTGGTGTAACTAAAGCATAGCGAATTAATGAATGTTCATTCAGAAATTGTGTCCAAGCCCGAAATTGCTCATCCAGAATGGTTTCGATTTGCTGAATGGAAATAGGATTAACTTTAGCAATTAAAAAACTTCCCTGCAATGCCATTTTCAAAACTTTGAGGAAATTCAAAAACAAGGGTTAGCTTTTATAAAGGATGATGTATAAAGCAAGAATATGAAATCCGATCTAAAAACCACCAGCTAGATTGAGAGATCTTTCCGATCAAAGCTCGAAATATTCAGCAATTGTGTGTATATGCTCTGTATATCTGAAAAATGATGATGTTAAACACAAACAAAAACTCATCATTTATAAGGTTTCAAGGACTAGTGGGTTAGGTGAGAGCGTGATAGGTTAGGTTAGAAAAGAAATTAAATGCATTTATCACCGCTCAATAATTCTAACCAAATCAACCAATAATTTCTCACCTAATCAATCAATTCGCCGAAAAACATCTTTTCACCGAAACTTGTCAGCCGAAAAACATCTTATCATTGAAATCTATCAGCCTATACACATACACACATATTTAATACTTCTAATTATTATGGATTCATGTAATAAATCAAGAATTAATCCACAATAATCAGATAAACTCACAATTAAATAGACATGAAATTAACAAAATATCATTAATTGATATATGTCAATAAAATATTTATTTAATTATGCTACAATGATATCTCTAGAATAATCATGCAGATAAACAAATAAAACAAACAAAATCCAGAGAATGAAATTCACTTGCTGCAAAAAATTGAACAGACATTTTAAAAGATTATGTGAAATTTAACATACCAAGCTCACTTACCAACCTTGAAAAGGTTGCTTCATCCAAAGCTTTAGTAAAAATGTCTGCCAACTGTTTTTCACTAGGAACAAAATGCAGTTCCACAGTGCCTTCCATCACATGCTCCCTGATGAAATGATATCTGATGTCTATGTGCTTGGTTCTAGAATGCTGCACCGGATTTTGTGATATTGCAATTGTACTAGTGTTGTCACTGAGAATTGGGATCTTTTTAACTTTAACTCCATAGTCAAGTAGTTGATTTCTCATCCATAGAATCTGTGCACAATAACTCCCAGCTGCTATGTATCCGGCCTCTGCAGTTGAGGTAGATATTGAGTTCTGCTTCTTACTGAACCATGAGACCAGCTTATTTCCCAAGAATTGACAGGTTCCTGTGGTACTTTTTCTATCCATTTTGCAACCTGCATAATCTGCATCTGAGTAACTAATTACATCAAAACCAGAATCTCTAGGGTACCAAATGCCAAGGTTTGGTGTTTCCTTGAGATATCTGAAAATCCTTTTAATAGCTACTAAGTGAGATTCCCTAGGATCAGCTTGAAATCTAGCACAAAAACATGTAGCAAATATAATATCAGGTCTACTAGCTATTAAGTATAAAAGAGATCCAACCATGCCCCTATAGCTTGTCATGTCCACCTTCTTTTCCTTAGTATTCAGTTCAAGCTTAGTGGCAGTGGCCATGGGTATTTTTGCAGAAGAGCAATCTGTTAAATCAAACCTTTTTAAAAGATCATAAATGTATTTTGTTTGACTTATAAAAATTCCCTCATTCACTTGTTTAACTTGTAAACCAAGAAAATAAGTTAATTCACCCATCATACTCATTTCATATATACTTTGCATGAGTTTGACAAATCTCTTGCAAAGTTTCTCATCTGTAGACCCAAATATTATATCATCTACATAAATTGGACAAGTATCATAGAGCCATTGACATTTCTATAAAAGAGAATTTTATCAATAGTACCTCGAATGAAGTGATTCTCTATAAGGAACTGTGAAAGTGTATCGTACCAGGCTCTAGGTGCTTGCTTCAGGCCATAGAGTGCTTTGAGTAGAAAGAACACATATTCTGGAAAGTCTGGATCTTCAAAACCAGGCGGTTGACTAACATACACCTCCTCCTCCAGAATACCATTCAGAAATGCACTCTTGACATCCATTTGACAGACTTTGAAATTGGCATGCGCTGCATAGGCCAGGAAGATCCTTATTGCTTCTAACCTTGCCACTGGAGCAAAGGTTTCTTCAAAATCAATTCCTTCCTCTTGACAGTAGCCTTTAACAACTAATCTAGCTTTATTCCTTGTGACTATGCCATTCTCATCCATCTTGTTCTTGAATACCCACTTAGTGCCAATCACTGATTTATCTTTAGGTTTGGGTACAAGTTTCCATACTTCATTTCTTTCAAACTGGTTTAGCTCTTCTTGCATTGCTAAAACCCAGTATGGATCCAGAAGAGCATGTTCAACTCTCTTTGGTTCCTCTTTGGATAGAAAACTGCTATATAAGCATTCTTCTTGAGTTGCTCTTCTGGTTTGGACCTTTGCATTAGGATCTCCAATGATAATCTCAAATGGATGATCCCTGGTCCATTTTCTTTGTGGTGGTAAGTTTGACCTTGATGAAGTGGCTTCATTTTCTCTATGTTGATCATTGTGAGAAACTCCCCCTGAGTGTATGTCCCTCGAGATTGATGGAGTACTTGCAGATTCATCAACAGATGCTTCTCTTTGATTTCCAACTGATGGTGTAAGTTGCTCTTCAACAGGTGGTTCATTCTGCACTTCAACTGATAATCCTTGTCTGTTTCTCACACCATTTGATCTCCATTCTTCATCATCATCTTCACTTTCTTCACCACTTCTCTCATTCTTAAATGAGAGAGACTCATGAAAACCTTCATCTACTAGACCAGATATTTTCTTGTCATCAAAGACAACATGTATGGACTCCATTACAATGTTTAGTCTTAGGTTGTAGACTCTGTAGGATTTTCCAGCTGAGTATCAAACAAAGATAGCTTCATCTGCCTTTGAATCAAATTTTCCAAGATGCTCACCATGATTTTTCAGTACAAAACATTTGCATCCAAGGACATGCAGAAAGTTGATTGTTGGTTTCTTGCCGTTGAAAAGTTGATAAGGTGTCATGCCTTTTGCTTGATTGACCAAAGAAATATTCTGAGTGTAGCATGCAGTGTTTATAGCTTCTACCCAGAAGTATGTTGGTAGCTTAGACTCTTCAAGCATTGTTCTTGCAGCTTCAATTAGAGTTCTGTTCTTTCTTTCCACTACACCATTTTGTTGAGGAGTTCTTGGTGCAGAGAATTCTTGGATAATTCCTTCTTCTTCACAAAACTCTCTTATTACAGAATTCTTGAACTCAGTTCCATTGTCACTTCTGATTCTCCTTACTTTGAGTAAATGATTGTTGTTGACTATCTTGATGTGATTTATAATGACTTCATATGCCTCATCCTTAGAGTGCAGAAAGAATATCCAAGAGAATTTTGAGAAATCATCAATAATCACAAGACAGTATTTCTTCTTTGAGATTGACAACACATTGACTGGTCCAAAGAGATCCATGCGAAGTAGTTGCCAGGGTTGATCAATTGATGACATTGACTTTGATTTGAAAGAGGCCTTCTTCAGCTTCCCTTTCTGGCATGCATCACACAATCCATCCTTAGAGTAATCCAATTTTGGAATACCTCTAACCAAATCCTTCTTTACCAACTCATTCATTGCTTTAAAACTCAAGTCTGACAGTCTTTTATGCCAAAGCCAACCTTCATCTACACTTGCCTTGCTGAGAAGACATGTAGTCATGTTTGCATTTGTTGAATTGAAGTCAGCAATGTACACATTTCCTCTTCTATCTCCTGTCAACAATACCTCGTTGTCACTTTTCTTGAAAATGACACAAGCTTCAGATGTGAACCAGACATTCTGGCCTTTATCACACAGTTGGTTGACACTTAGCAAGTTATGCTTAAGTCCATCAACCAGTGCTACTTCTTCAATGACAACATTCCCTTGTGAAATCAAGCCATATCCTCTAGTATATCCTTTGTTGTTGTCTCCTAAGGTAATGCTAGGGCCAGCTCTCTCCTCAAACTTAGTGAGCAGGGTAGAATCTCCAGTCATGTGCCTAGAACAACCACTATCCAGGTACCAAAGATTCTTTCTGTGTCCCTGCACACATCAAAATCAAATCAAGTTGATTTTGGTACCCAAGTTTTCTTGGGTCCTGCCTTGTTAGCCTTTTTCTTATTTTTCAAGCCCTTACTACCCAGGGGTTCTGATTGAGTTAAATCAACCTTAACTCTTGGTGTAGGTTTCTGAAAAATAGGTTGTTTCACTTGCTCACATGCATTAAAACTAGATGTATAATTTGGCATAGTCTGTGCAAACATGTTATTCATCATCCATGGCAACTGAGGCATGTTAAAAGCATTGTAATATGGATTATACATGAATGGCATGTTAGCATAATGACTAGATGCATGAGCAGGCTGGACAAACATGTTTGGCATGACATTCATAGCAGGCATAGGTACTGACTCAGGCATACTAGGCACAGAAGCATTCTTAACAGATTTACAGTTGACAAATAAATGATTAAAACTACCACAGTTCACATATTCCTTTCGAGGAACATATTTATCAGGTGTGTAATTACTATGTTTGTTAATTCCTACCTTGCCATTTCTATTCTTCTTATTAGCCTTAGCCTTAAGTTCAGTCTTTTCTAACTTATCCTTCAATTTCTTGATTGACAAGTTGCCTATGTTTCCTTGTTCAACTGACTTGGTTTTGCTACACTCTCCATTAACAAAGTTCTTATTGACAGGCCCTGTAAGAACCCTAATTTTTGTAATATTTTCTTTTATATAATATCATATGACATTGTCAATTTGGAACTTTTTTAGTCATCCCTGTTGTTTAATGGAATTGATTGTCTGAGAAATTATGTTGTTACATTCACCATGTAAGATAAAGGGAAGGTTGTTGAAGGCAAGAGTCTTATTGTTAGTAAGATTTATAAAACTTGGGATTTGAGAGTTATTGGAGTATTAAAAGATTTATTAGGAATTATGACGAGGAGTTATGGATATTCGAGGAATTTACACAATTAAGTACTTAAGGAATTACAAGGGAAATCTCTACGCGACAAAATATTATTACGAGAAATTAATTAAGATACGATACGAATTAAAGATTAAGTGACAAGCATTGGTGGAAGAATAATGATACAAGGAATGATATTGCATGCAAGTCCCATGCAACTAAGTAGTTAGGAAAGCAAACTAGCAATGCAAAGATAGCAAGAGGAATAGTAACTAGTTTGGTACATTGTCCAAGGAGACAAGGAGGTATGGTGGTCTAGACACTAGACTTGCAACATGTGATACATATACATACACCTAATACATATCAACCACACAATTCACTTTATTCAACCAACACCAAAACACAAAACAAAAACTCTCTCTCCCCCCTTGTTCTTCATTGCTCTCGGCCAAAGCTAAAAAAGGGGAAGAAAAATTTTCTTTCTTCCACTTCTCTTCACTCTTAATTCAAGCCAAAAATCCTAGGTACTCTACATCATATAAGGAAGGTATACTATGAATTCCAACCCCTTTCATCCATTAGTTTTCAAGTTATAAATTGTTGAAGTTTTGTTGAATAGTAACAATGTTTAGTTTTCATTTAGATCTTGAGTTGTAAGGATTGTAGGAGCTCATCCAAGGTGTTCTTGAGACTTGTAAGCATACCCAAGGCTCCTAGATACTCAAGAAGGTATAAAAACCCTAACCCCTCTTGGCCATGTATTATTTGTGGTGTTTAATGTTAGATCCATGTATATTAGTGTGAATCTTGGACATATAAGTTATGGATGATGTAGATCTTGAGTTTAAATGTTGTGGTTGTGATTTTTAAGCTTGTGGTTAGTGTATGTAACTCCATGTATGTTATAGAATATGATCTTGGTGGCTTAGATGATGGTTGTGATGTTTATATAAGATTCTTGAATGGTTAAGTGGTATAAGCACGCTGAGTAATTTTCCAGGAACTTGTACTGTCTTGTAGGAGGGTTTTGAACCCCTAAATCTTGTCCCCTGAAGTCCTAATATATATTGTTGGAAAGGTATTTGAATGTAGTTTCCAGAAATATAAGGTTCATGACTAGGTGATGTATAGATTTTGAGTTATGGCCTGAGAAGTGAAATGTGTTTCTGGAATCCGACCTGCACTAAATGGTTCCCTTGTGAACCTTGTTTAAACCCCTAAAAATTTATGTAGGATCATGGAAAAATTAGAGGAGCTAGTAAATGCAGTGGTGAAGGCTACCCAAAAAAAGAATTGGATTAAAATATGTATTTTTCAATTTTATAAAAATGTTGGAGTAAAATTCGCGCAAGGGAAAAAGTCGTAAGTGGAGTGTGATTTAAGGGGTAATGAATATGATTCGGATATGGTAACCAAATTAAGTTGAATAAGCGGCGAGCGTAATCGAGTGATGACATGAACCTATAGTGGGGCTAGAGGGTCATAAGACGGAGTCATTAAGTTAATTTTGTACCCCCTAAAACCTCGCAATTAAAAGAGATATTGTTAAGGTACTAACGATCGACTATTGATTATGTATAGATCGTTCCACTCCGCAAGCTCGACCACCCCAACCTCACCAAGGCAAGTTTACTTTTAAAAACTTACATATATAAGGGCTTTCACTGTTGTGTTTGTAGTTTTCAATTGTATCAAATGTTTATGCTTATTGAAGAGATGATGAAATTGAGATGTATAAGCACATATATGTTTGCACCCCTTGAACTTAGAATGAAATGTTTTCTTCGGACAACGACTCTAGCAATAGAGGTCGTAGCGGTCCATATATACTATTGACCGGGGAGCGGAATATTATTATATCGTAATTAAATTGCGAAAACCCGAAGGGCCATTCGGGAAGTATCGTATACTCAAGTAATTATTTTTATATCATCATAAATACTCAAAATACCTATCTTGGATTAAAAGCTTATTTAATTAAATAATTATTTTATTAATTATTAATATTAAATCTTAAAATATCATTTATTAATTATTGTTCATTATTTTAAAGGCAAAGCTAATCCCAGATACCTTTAGCACTTTCAAACTCGAACTCTTTCGAACTCAAAACATTTTCGAAAACCCCCGGTCAGGTTTGCTTCTTGTACGATTTCAAGAATCATCGGTCGACTGATGTCGGACCTCAATTACTCAGTTTTCAATCAAAATCAAGTTTTTAAAAGAAAAAGAAAAAGGGACTCTGGCAGGTGTGGGAACCGTTGACGAACGATTCCCGGGATGTGTAAGCGGCCGTGAGCCAGGCGGTCCATCAATTATTATTCCGGCCCAGGTGTTGCCGAAGGATGATTACGGATATAGTTTTCATCGAGGGTGATTACGGATGTAGTTTTCACCCGGGGATAGTTACGGATGTAGTTTCTATCCTTCTACCGAAAGAGAAGACCCGCGGATTATTGGACTTGGATGTGGCGACTGATCATCGTCAATCCCTGTCAGGTTTTATGTTTTCTTTAAGTCCCATTCCTCCATTTTGGAAAATGCTCTGACACTGCTTCTTAGGCTTATGTGCCAAGTTGCTGATAGTGTGCTATTTTGATGAGAAAGATGTTGACTCTATGCAGTATCTAGAACTACAAGTTTATTTTGAAAACAAGGGCACGTATTGGTGCACCTTCGAAATTTATCAACAATGACAAGTGATTTTATAACTGATTGATACAAACAAGTCTAATAACAGCTTAAAACATGTAATGTTATATTGCTTACCTTATACATATATTTCTTGCTGAGCGATAGTTGCTCACTCTTGCTTGTTTTCAAATTTACAAACACAACAGCTAAGAGAAATGGCAAGACCCAGACAGACTGCCCGAAAGCAGGTGACTAGACCCGAGGCAGCAGTTGAGATTCCACCGGTAGGCCCCATTAGCCGGATTGGTTGGCAACTTTTGTTAGTACGTTTTATTTATAAGTATGACCTGTGCAAAGCATTGTACCGTAACAAACTTTCAAGCCGCCAACTCCGCTTCATATCGAAGTGTTGCTGGTAGCATAAATGCTATTTAATTCGGTCTGTAATAACTCTAAAACTTTTACTTAATCAAGTGTATGACGTTTCTGAGACTCTAACCTGAGTGTGTGTGTGTGTGTGTGCGGTGTGAGTTTTATTGTGGGGTCGATGGCTGTTATATATATTGTGTGCAAGAACAGGTATGCTATTAATGGAAAATGGACCGTGAGCGCCTAGGTCTCCGACCCCGGATCTAGGGGCGTCACAGGCCCGTACTTTTTATTCAATTTAGTTAAAGTTGCTTTGCTCACAGGCTTAAGTCTCAAAGAACATTCTTTTTCAACTAAATCACTGTCTGAAGCAACTTCCCTATCAACATCTAACTTAACTTCTGCTAATTTGTGAAAAGAATCAACTCCTTGTATACTATAAATTTCTTCAGTTTTAGCCTTTGATCCCTTCCACTTAGCAATTAAGTCTTGTTCCTCTTTTAACTGTTTTATTAAACACTCTTCTCTTTTCCGAGCCTCAAGTAACTCATTCTTTGCATCCTAGCAATCTCTTTTCATTGCTTCAAAATCAATTAGTTGAGTTTCTAACAGAGTATTCCTATCACCTATCTTAGTATTAAGATCTTTAATCTTTTTGTTCTCCTTGTTAAGCGATTTTAATGTGACATACATGTTATACAATTCATTAGACATTTCATTAACAACATTATCACATTCATCTTTGGAAAGTTCAATTAGGTTTGTAGAGTATACCTGGTTGCTTGCTGAACTAGCCTCTTCATCAGTTTCATTTGCCATGAGTGCAAGATTGACAAACTCCTCTTCTGCATCTGAGTCTCCTCCAGCTGCCCAATCATTATCTCTAGATACAAATGCTCTTTCCTTTTGCTTGAGAAGATCAAAGTATTTCTTTTTGTAATCAATAGTCTCGAACTGTTTCTTCTCTTTCTTAGCTTTGGATTTTCTGCATTCATTGGCAAAGTGACCAGCAATTCCACAGCTATAGCATTTGATCTTTGATCTTTCAACCACATCCTTGTTCGGTTGATAGCTTTTCTTGAATTACCCGGCTTCTGCTGGATTCTTCTTGAATCTTAGCTTCGAAAATCTCTTTGATAGAAATGCCAAATACTCATCTAGATCTTTAGCTTCATCCTCACTTAATGCATCAGGTTCTTCAATCATCTTGCTTTTACCTTTGCTAGTTGCAACTCCACCTTCACAAGTTCTTTGACTTGGTGTGGCTTCCACATTCTTCATATTCTCTCCATCTTGGTTTGTTGGAATATTGGCCACCAAAGCTACACTTCCACTTTTCTTCTGGCTCTTCTCAACTTCTTCATCTTGTTGCAACTCGAGCTCATAGGTCTTTAAAATTCCATACAGTCTCTCAGGTGTGAAATCTTTGTAATCTTGAGAATTTCTCAATGAGACTCTCACTGGCTTCCATTCTTTAGGTAAAGACCTCAGAAATTTTAGGTTGGAATCTTTGGTTTCATATACTCTCCCATACAGCTTTAGCCCATTTAACATTTTCCGAAATCTGCTAAATATATTAGTTAAACTTTCACCTGAATTAAAGTGAAAATGTTCATACTGCTGTATGATGAGTTGCATCTTATTCTCTCTAACTTGCTCAGTCCATTCACAGAGTGTTTGTATAGTGTCACACACTTGCTTGGCAGTGGTGCAGTTTATGACATTATCGAACATGTCTTGATCAATTCCATTGAACAGTATGTTCTTGGTTTTCTTGTCCTTCTGGACTTCTTCTTTGTCTGCCTCTGTGAATTCTGCTAGCGGTTTGGGAATAGGCCTTCCAGCAGCTGTAGTTCCAGCTGTTGCTCCAACTGCAGTATTAGCCTTCATAGGAATATGAGGGCCTTTCTCGATGCAGTTTACATAACCTTCATCAATGGATAAGAGATGTAAATGCATCTTTACTTTCCAGTGAAAGTAATTATCTTTGTCAAGAACTGGTATTTTCACGCCTATATCCTTCATTCCCATGGTGGTGATCTTTAAACTTCTTGTATGTTAGAAGCTTGCTCTTGATACCAATTGTTAGGTCCCGAAGTATCGTAGAAGGGGGGGTTGAATACGATACTACCAAAAAAAATAATTTCCAAAATATATCTTTATTGATAATAAACTCGAAGGGGTGTTACAACTTCTAATCCAATGGATTAGCTTCAAAACCTGAACACTCCTAAGGATAGTTTAGGCACGAGGACCTTCTACCCGACACTTCCTGAAAGCGGGATAAGCCGACTTTCCTACTAGATGGACTGTCAGCTAACACTCCTAAGGATAGTTTACACTACCCCATAAAACGGCTATTGAAACGACAGGAAAACATTGCCTTAAGGCCTATATTCGTTGCAGTAGAGTCTATGGCAACAAATTTGCAAAATTTGGGCGTTGCATCCGGTTGCCTTGCAATAGGTCGATTTAGCAACGTTTTTTATACCATACAGCAACATAATTAAATCATTGCAATAACTTTCAGTAGCAACATTTTAGACTCTATAGCAACAATTAAAAACTATTGCAGTAGCATAATAAGGTAATTTATTGACACTTAAAGGCAACATTTTTCAGACCAATTGCAATGATTTTTTATAGATTAATGCAACGTATTTTGACCCTATTGTAACATTTTTTTCAAAAAAAAAATTGGTAGGAACATGCTGAAAATGCAGTAAACCAGGCCATTTATAGCCACAATCCAAGCATCATTTGCATTTCATAAACCAGGGCAACTTAATGCCAAATATCCAAATGTACCAATACAGGGCTATGACCAACAATTCAAAAGCAGCCCATAACGACATCAAAAGCAAAATTAAAACGACTAAGGCGCATACATAGCTACGAAACAGTCATGCGCAAATTTAAACATAAGGTACATGGAGTCTACCAACTGTTAACACATAATTTAAACATAGTGACAGAAACGACTCATTCGTCGTCGTCGTCATGTTCATCTTCATCATCTGCATCATCTCCATTCCCCACATCTGATCCATCCTCCTCATTTGATCCATTGCCCTCGTCTGATTCATTGCCCTCGTCTGATCCATCGCCCTCATCTGATCCATCGACATCCGCATCTCCAACTTCCTCTGCATCAACCTCATCAACAGAACTTGCAGCACACAAATCTTCCACATTGATGTTCAAAGTGGGATTCATTTCACCCAGTTTTTCAAAGATCTTGCTCAGTTTATTATTCATCTTTTCCTCCATTTCAGCGGCTAATTCTTCTCTCATCTTGGCTAATTCTGAAGAATCTTGCTCAGTTTTTCGCAAAGTATTCTTCGTTTTTCTTGTTCTGCCACTTCTACCAACAAGCCAATTTGGTCCATGAGCTGCAAGATCAAGCTCAACAATCTGTTCATCCTAATCTGATTGTTCCTGATTTTCACCATTTTGTTTTGCCTACAAAATGTTCACAAATTGATTAGTTTGTAGATACTAATGAAATAATCCCAAAAAGGTAAAAATGCTATTTGTCACCTTATTCTTGCGGGTTTTTGGGTAAATCCGAGACTTTGTTTCTTTTGCATCAGCCGACTTAACATTTTTCTAACATGAAATAAAATAATTAAAGTGAGCATTCGTTAAGAAATGAAATAGAGTACGCGTAATAAAATCAATTTATAAACTAAAAGATCATACCATTTTACTACGAATCTGAGCAAAACTGGTACGACCAGCATTATGAGTATCAGTCACCTTTGCCCGATTTGCTAGATTTGTTGAAGCTTTCTTCTGGATTGCCTCATCACTCCAGTACTTCATCAACACCTTGAACTGTTCCAATGGAATGGTTGCAGGCTTGTTTCTTATCCTTTCCTCATCATTCTTGTATTTATTATAGTGTTTGCTCTTGACGCGACTTTTGTATACCCGCCAATTATCATCAAGCGTCCTCAATACCCAATCTTTACCTTCCTCAAGAATAATATACTTTGTCTGAACAAGTAAATTAGAATATTCATTACTTATATAAAATGTACAATATAGTGCTTAAACTAAGTAATTTCACAGTGAGACAGTTATCAAACAATCAACTAAAAAATTGTGCAAATAAAATAAATCAAAAAAAAATGTAGTGCTTTTTACCTTAACATATTCCCACCACCCCATTTTTTCTTCTAGTGGAACTCTAGACCAGTTAACGTAATCAAGCGGGATGTATAGCATAACTATCGTCCCTAAGAAACTGCTCAATTCAGTAACTATGGCACTATTCTTCGAAACAGGCTGAAACTCATTATTTAAGGCAACCACTGGCCTTTCATCAAGTTTCCTTGTGAAGACATGATTCATCTTTGTAGGTCCTCTGCGCTTTTTACTTTTGGTACTAGTTTCACCTATGAAAGTAGACACAAAACAGTATACGTAACCATTACTCTTACAAAGTAAGTTAAATACCTATACAAATATATGGAAACAAACCTTTTTCAAAAACACTGCCACCTGCAGGTATGTGGCTACTGTCATGAACTTCATAGTTACCCACATCATTGACATGCTTTTGTTGCTCTTCCATATTTTTTTTGCGCTTTTGCATTTCTATGTATGCCCCCATCGAACCGATTCCTTCATTGGTAGGAACCCTTAGTATTTGTGTACGATCAACAGGTAGGGGAGGGGGAGGTGGTAGTACTAATGGGGGAGGTGCTGTCTCCCCAGTCACCTTACAAAAAATATATATATGAAACTAAGTTAAAATATACAACTAAAGCAAAAGGGAATTTCACAAGAAAATTGAGATGTATAAAAATTTACACACCTCTATTCTTTTTGGAGCATTATTTACTGAACATGATCGGGTTCTTGGTCTGATAACATCCTTCACCTTCAAAACTTTCTTTTTGGGCTAAATAAACAAAAGTAAACTGATTATATATGCTACAATTTCCAGATCAGATTTTATTTGAACTATTAATTTTTAAATTAGGTCATACCTGAGGAACTAAATATACATCTTCTTCTTCACTTAGACTATCATGTCCAGGAACATACTCCCTATCAAACTGCAAAACCGTATCCTCTATAAACACTTTTTTTCTTGGTTTTTTGGATTTTGGAGCAGCATTACTAAGCTCATCTGCCTTCTCCTTTAGTTTCATTTTTTCAGCTTGTTGCCTATTTTCTTCCATTCTCTTTCGTCTTTTCGCTTCATAATCTGCAATCTTCCCCTAAATTAAAGTGGCAAATAACACACTGATCAAAAATATTGCAATAATAAAACAGAAATCATAAAATATGATAACAACATTAACAAACTTAAATAAAAAAAATTTACCACGCCACTTGTATTTTCATTCTCTTTTACAGTTGGAATTGTTTTCTCCTTTCGAATGGCATTCTGATCACCGGCATTTTTGTTGTTTTCACTTGTCTTTTTCTTGTTTGTAGCACCACCTGTATCATGTACCTTCTCCTTTCGAATGGCATTCTGATCACCGGCATCTTTGGGGTTTTCACTTGCCTTTTTCTTGTTTGTAGCACCACCTGTATCATGTACCTTTTCTTTCTGGGCTTCAATTGTTGACTTCTTCTTATGGATTTGCTGTTGTTTAAGATCTTGAATTGTCACAAACTTTCTTTTTAGTTGAAAATCAGGACCTACAACATTATGGAATAAAAAATTATTACTCAAATTTATTCGCAATACACAAGAAATCTAGTCTACTACATTTTACCTTCAAAGTAATGTGTCCTTGGTCTTACGATAACATGAGGCTGCATCTCATTTGCAGGCTCAATAGCTTTGTCAACTACAGTGTCAATTTAGATATCCACGAAAGAACCGTCTTTTAACCCATTTACAAGACCAGCCACATCTGCATCATTAGAGATTATTTTCCAGCCCCCTCCTTCTTTTTTCAAATAAAGTCCACCAATTTCAATGTATCCAACATCATCTTTCACATGCTCCATAAGTACCGTATAAGAGAGTTTGTCATTGTCTACGGGTTCACGAATTTTGGTACATGTTCCGCATGAATACTTAGTTTTTTGAAACTCTCCCTTGTGGTAGAACCTGAGAACAAATGCCTTTTCTTCCATATCCTGATAATAATAGAAACATGTAAATTCATTAGTCCGCAGATAACACTAAAGAAGAATGGAATTAAAACAAGTCAGAAACATGAAACACTATCAAATTGAGATCAAACAAGCAAGCATCCACTAGATCGATTACAAGAAAAAGAAACACTGTCTAATGGAATTCATTAAATTACAAGCAAGCAAGAATATAAAATAAGTTACTAGTAGGCCAAGAATCCACTGGATCGATTACAAGCAAAAGAAAAACATGCAATTTGGAATTGACATAATGAAAATAAAACAGCAAGCTCCATTCATTCACAAATTTTATCATCTTCTTCCTCTCCAGAAGACGAGACAGAAACTTGTTCATTCGGCATGTCATCCCTAGACCAACTGACATCATCAGTTTGGTTTTGCAATTCAAAGTGGACTTCTGCATCTTGCATAGTAGGTCCACAAACATCTTCAAGTACAGCAGTCCCCTCAGCTATATCATTGTACTCCATAGGCAGTTTCTTAACAACAAAATACAAATTATTTTCGGTACAATCTTGAACGTAAAACACTTGTTGTACTTGTGTAGCTAGAACAAATGGATCATCCTTGCTATAAGTTTTACTGAAATTGACACGTGTGAGCCCATAACAATCCTTATCCTTTTGGTACCAACAACACTTGAACAAAACTACCATAAGTGCTCCCCAATAATCTACTTCAATAATTTCTTCAATTGCTCCATAATAAGTAACATCCCCAACTGTCGGGTTTTGATCTTTTGAACTCGCGAAACTGGTGGTTAGGGCTTGCAACATGACACCGCTATTTTGTGTATTACACTTGGCATCCCTTTTCTTTGTATGAAATCTGAATTCGTTTACCACATAGCCACTGAATTTTTTAGCTGCTCGTTGAGGCCCTTTTGCCAAACTTAATAATTCCAGTGATGTTTCCCTTCTTCTTTCGACCTCATCCTTGAACCAATTCTGAAATTCTTGTGTATGTGTTCTTTCCGTTTTGTACCTTTTTGACTTAATATGATCATTATCGAATAAAGTACGATGTTCTCTGCAATACACCATAAAAATGTTATAATTGTTGAATAATACTAGTTTAATCTACTCTGTTTTTTTAAAAAAAATACTAGGAATAGGAATACTAACTTACTGAATCAGCTTCTCAACTACGGCGTTTCCACAGTTGAATAGTACATATCGATGAGCATTGATCCAAACTTTTTCTGCCAATTGTACAGCATTTCCATCTTTGTTTCTTCTCAATCCGATGGGGTATCTGACATTTATATTCTCATTAGGCTTAGTTTTGTTGGCATCAGTATTTAGAAATCTAGAACAAAATGTCAGGCATTCTTCCGCCAAGTACCCTTCGGCTATGGACCCTTCTGGTTTACTCCTATTACGGACATATGACTTCAATTTACACAGATATCGCTCAATTCCAAACATCCATCTAAGGTGCACTGGTCCTCCAAACTCAACCTCCTTACACAAGTGAACTGGCAGGTGAACCATGATGTCAAAAAATGCCGGTGGAAAGTTAATTTCTAATTGACAGAGTATTTCAATAACTTCTTCTTGCAACTTCTGAACATCTTCCAACGCAATCACTTTTCCGCATATCCCCCTGAAAAATGCACCCAGTCTGACTAAAGGTATTGCAACCTCTAGTTTTAAGGTCTTTACACTTCATATATCCAATTACTAAATGATGGACACGGACCATTAGCTATCAGATGATCATACACATATTCTTCAGAGAACCAGAAACGATAACTACAATCTTTGCAGAGGCATTTAAGTTCATCTCCTACGGCAAAATTATCAAATCCGTTTCGAACAAAATCCATCACCCCATCACTATAAGCCTCACTATACTTTGCAAGTGAAACCCACGTCATATTTCTAA
The DNA here is from genome assembly GCA_036435485.1 of Saposhnikovia divaricata. Taxonomy (NCBI): domain Eukaryota; kingdom Viridiplantae; phylum Streptophyta; class Magnoliopsida; order Apiales; family Apiaceae; genus Saposhnikovia; species Saposhnikovia divaricata. The sequence continues at coordinate 25,486,601 of JAZHRN010000131.1, forward strand.
GTCACTAACCTATTTTCTACACAGACAAGCAAAAACAGAACACGGATTATCGAAACAGAACAGATCGAGCATAAATATAACATCGGGGCTAAACAAAATAGAGCAAAATTCAAGCATATTTGTAAGTCACTAACCTATTTTCTACACAGAGAAGCAAAAACAGAATAAAAATAAAGGATATAAGATTTGCATTAAGAGGGCATGTACAAAATTTAATTAATAGAAGAATGAACACTATAAACATAACTATTTTACTGAGAAGCAAAATGGCCAAGTCCCAATTACAAATTTCTTTACAAAAAAAAAAAGAAAAATTAGCAAAAAACATACATAAGAACACAATAAACACTTTAAGAACAAAGATAAACCCAATTACAAGATAAAACCTCTAAACAAAGATAAATACCCAATTACATAATTCGAATCAACATAAGATACATTAAAACCCTAATTAAGAACACAAAAAAAGATTAATTAAAGAAGAATAACGAAGATGTGAGTCTTAATCTTCGATTTATAACTAAACAAAGAACAAGGAGGAACATTCGAGCTTTAATCTTTAGAACATGCATGCTCGATTTGTAATTAATTTGAGGGAAGAGGATCGATGGTTTACCTTTCTAGAGCCTTAATCTTCTTCGAGCTTGAGTATTCGAGCTTGAGATTCTCTCTTCGAGCTTGAGTATTCGAGCTTCAGATCTGGGTTTGGTTGTGTCTGTGTTGAGTAAGTCTGTGTAGTGTATGTGTGTTATGTTTCCCCCTTTTTTTTGTTAAGTTTGGAAGCCCGGCAAAAAAATTAAGGAAATCCCGCTCACAATGTTTGGACACAGCCCGCCAATTTTTTGGGCCAAAAGTCAAATGTATTGCAACAATTTAAGAAATCCATTGCAATAGACACAATGTTTTTAACTCTCTTGAATTTTTCAATGCTATTGCAATGTTTTTCAACGCCATTGCAATTTGTGTTATTTGGTTTCTCAATAGCAACGTTTTTCGACAAAACTTCAAAAATATGGTTGCAATAGCCATTATATGGTGTAGTGTTAGGCACGAGGACCTTCTACCCGACACTTCCTGAAAGCGGGCTAAGCCGACTTTCCTACTAGATGGACTGTCTAGCAGCTTACACAGAGAAAATATAAGAGAGAGAAGAGAGAGTTGTCTGTTGATGTGTGTTTTGAAATGAAATACAACAGGCCTATTTATAGGTTTTAGAAAGTTACTATTAGACACTATTCTAACAACCCCCAAATAGTAACCGAGCACTATTCCAACAACCCCCAAATAGTAACCGGGCATTATTTCACCAACCCCAAATAGTAACCGTTGGTTACTATTCATATGAATAGTACTATTCATATGAATAGTTATTTCGGATACTATTCACATGAATAGTAATTTCGGATACTATTCATTTTCCTCTTAATTTGACATCCTTAAATATTCAGCTTCCAACTAACCAGAGGATATCAATACTGCTCTAAACTCAATCATACCTCTTGAACAGTTTTTCTGAGTTAGATACTTCGATTCTTTTGTGAAGTGTTGACGCCTAGTACAATTGGTCTGGTTCACAGACGACTAACATTCACTTGTGGTCTTCATATCATGTCTTTAAGAACACTGCTAAGAATTGTGAAATCATAAAAACTTTATGACTGGAATCTTCTGGCCCTTCAACTGAATCGTCTGTACATCTTATTTTGTCACTGAGGCTTGATCATGTTAATGAACTTCTTTCAGCGACTTGATCCTTGTTGATGCCTATTCTTCAAATTTCACGATCCCTGTATAGAGTTAATATTATTTATCTTTTATCCTAGTTGAGTTATATATGTCCTCTATTACATATTACAATACATTATGTTTTACAATATGATTAACATACTTTCCAAAAATTCAACATCTTATACTAGCAGTTATAATTCATCACATCCCTTCATTATACACATTAAAATTAAATCTCTAATTTATATGAATTAATCATAAGATTCAAGTTATATATATATATATATATATATATATATATATAGGCAAGTGCTCAAATACAAACCACTTTTAAAATAAAAACCTACAAACCAACACTAAATTAATTATATTTCATCTATTCTAAGGTTCCCCCCAAGGGTACCTTCAGAAAAAATGTTTAAAATAATTGGCTCTATCCAAAAAAAAAAAAAAAATCTTGCCGTGGAAATGCGAAGCATTTAAGACAGTAAACGGATGAGTTAGGTAGTCATGAGGGCCGAAGGCTCTCGACACACCCGTCAATCGTCTATTGCCTTTACCATTGATTGCCATTCCTTACAACTTTAGAATGATAAAGGCGCGAAGCGCCGTACAAGAAGGTGCGAAGCACCGTTAACCAGTGAAATCCACTGCCACGTCATCACGTGAACAGTGATTTTTTTTTTGTTGGATAGAGCCAAGTATTTTAAACGTTTTTTGTATTGGGGTACCCCTAGTTTGGTCATTAGATTAGCTTGAAATATTAGATTATGCTTGGTTTGTAGGTTTGTATTTTAAGAAGGTTTGTATTGGAGTAGCCCTATATATATATATATATATATATATATATATATATATATATATATATAGAGGGCTACTCCAATACAAACCAAATTAAACTACAAACCTACAAACCAAACCAAGCCCAAATAAATGTAATGGTCCAGCCCAAAACCAACACTCTGAACACGTTGATTTAAATTAAAAAAAAAATACACACAGTAGTCAGTACACTAATACTTTCATTTCCTCCCTCGTCTTTGACCCATGTCTCTCCTTTTCTAGGCAATAATTGATGTTGCCAGATTTTGCTCGAATTCGCCGGAGATGTTAGTTTTGTTGTGGAGCTATGACAATGGTGGTGTTGTGGTGATTGCAGGTGAGAGAAAGGAGAGAAAGATGTCGGAGAGAGAGGGAGACAAGAGGGAGAGAGGCAGGAAAGAGAGAGATGGTGAGAGAGGGAGAGAAGACAGATGCGTCGGTGGTGGTGAATCGAAGCTTTGCGGGGCGGTGGGAGGAAAAACAAGATGGAGGCGGAGAGAGAGGGAGGCAGAAAAGACAGACAGTGAAAGAGGGAGAGAAGGCAGGTGCGTCGATGGTGGTGGTGCTGAATCACTAAATCATATTACAGAAATCAACCGTTTATATTACATAAATCACTAATTTATACGCTGAAAATCACTTACTATTACCAGTTTAGTAAAAAATCTAAACTTATAATAAATCGCGATTTGATGATGAAGATGGTGCCCCTGCGGGGCCAGAGGTCAGAATGGAAGAGGAGATCGATTAGGAATCTCTTCGGAGCCAGTTCTTTAAAAATCGAGCTTGCCGGAAAATTTGAGCTCATCGGAGAAGATGACCGGAACTGTAATGGTGGTGTGGTGGTAGCTGTGGTGGTGGTGTGATGGGTGGCAACAGTGGTGGTGGTGGTGTGATGGGTGGAAACAGTGGCGGTGGTGGTGGGTGGCGGCGGTGGTGGGTAGCAGCGGTGGTGGTGGTAGTGGTGGTGTGGTGGGTGGCAGCGGTGGTGGTGGGTTTGCTAGTGGAGATGGCAGTAGGGTGGGGGCAGGGGGTTGGGGGTGGGTTTTATTTTTGTAATCTTGGTTTTTCTATATTTTTAAATTAAGTTAATATAAAAATAATGATTTTGATTGTACAAAATAATAATGGTTTGTAGTTCTCATTTTAAGAGTGGTTTGTATTTGATCATTTGCCTATATATATATATATATCCGAATTAAATCAGATCATCTCATAAATAAATTCATCAATTCACACTCATATACTAATTCATTCATACACTAGTTATCCAATCAATTATAAGCATTCAACGAGCCATATATATCGAATTTAAATAGTTAAAATTCAAAAATTCACATAAAAATCTGAAATCAAACATGCAATATACATAATTCGTAATTTCAAGCATCAAATCGATACATACATATTAAAAATCAATTTCGTCGGCTCAAGTTCATCATTGCCCAGTCCACCGGCTCGCGACGGTCATCGCCGGCGGGGCAAAGCTTTGGTGGTTTCCTTTTCGGGCCTCCAACATAGAGTTCTACCATAATTAAACAAAATAACAAGTTATTCATCAACACCCAGCAATAATTCAGCATAAACATCACATATACACACACGGGTACACACACACACACACACACACAAATATATATATATATATATATATATATATATATATAAGGATCGTTAAAAACTAGGTGGGAGGAGAAACTAGAAGTGGAGAGGATCATTTTAAGACCAAGATCAAAGAAAACGGGCAAAGGAAAGTGGTTGCATGCAGCGGTTGAAAGAAAAACCGAAAGAGGAACTCACTGACAAGAGAGAAAGACAGCCGATAGCACCAGACGGAGAAGTAGGGCTGTTCACGAACCGAGCTGTTCGCGAACAAGCTCGAGCTCGGCTCGTTAAGAGCTCGAATCGGCTCGGCTCGTTCAAAGCTCGAGTCGAGCTCGAACACTGAAAAGTGTTCGATAACAAAACGAGCTCGAGCCGAGCTATTAGTGAGCTCGACTTGAGCTCGGCTCGGGTTCGGCTCGAGCTCGTTCGACTCGAGATCGGCTCGATTAAGCTCGTAAAATACATAAATCCAAATGAAGACACGCACACTCACACACGCGATGAACACACGCACACACGCGATGAACACACACCAACACATGCATAACACACTCCTCATACACGCCAACACACGCGCTCTATTTACAACACACATACTCACGATGACATCATCACTGCTGCACAGCCGCAGCAACAACCACCCAAACACGGTCAATCGGAAAGGGAGAGATTAATGTATGGAGAATCGAGATATAGAGTTTAGGGAGAGAGATGGATTTACACTGAACCCACAGCTTGACACACACCCAGCAAAGTATATACACACAGAATACATACGCACGCACCCCTGCACACACAGCTCGACCTTCCCACACGGACTACACAGCAACACACACGAACACCAACTATATATATATATATATATATATATATAGAGAGAGAGAGAGAGAGAGAGAGAGAGAGAGAGAGAGAGAGTTGCACTCCATAGCAAACACCTTATATAACAAACAATAAAGAACACCTCATATCTAATATAATTTAAGAGTTCCGTCATAGCACCCAATACAAAAAGTTATTAGTTTTTTACCCTCTAGCAAACCAGCATAAAAAAAAATTTTGAAAATTTACTGTTCATTGATGACGTCATGATGACGTCATCAGTGAACAGTAATTTTCAAATTTTTTTTTTTTGCAGACGAGTAAAAAAATAACAACTTTCGTATTGGGTGCCCCTGGCGGGGCCAAAGGATCTAATAGATCTAAGGTGTTCTTTGTTGTTTTTTATATAAGAGTGTTCTGTATGGAGCAAAGGCCTATATATATATATATATATATATATATATATATATTCGAGAAGAGAGGTAAGAGGGAGAGAGATTTGAGAGTGACGAGAAAGAGAGATTGAGGGATGAGAGAAGGTTCAGGAGAATGAGGATAGAATCTTTGATTTTTGAGTTGTAAGGGATAAGGGGCATTTCAGTCATTTCCCCAAGCTCAAAACCACAAAAACCAATTATAAAAGCTTCTAAAATCGAAATTAAATGGGAAAATAAGTGAAAATTAAATTTAAAAATTCTAAAATAAAGTTTATGAATTTAAAAACACTCCCACATTTTTAGGATCAAAAATGAATTAAATACAAAATTTTAACACATAATAATTTTAAAATACTCAGACACCCAAAATAATTATCCCGATAATTTTAAAAACTAAATAATTTCATAAAGATGATAACACAAAAGATTTCGTAATTTTTAACAACTCCGATGATTTTATAAAAATCTCAGAAGATCAATAATGCATGATTTAAATATATTTTAATTCTCAAAAATACAAATAAAAATACACGGACTTACATGGCACACATAATTCATCATTTAAACATATAAACATGATATCACATAAAATAGACCTTCTTAAAAATATTCTCATATAATCAACATTTAATATTTAATAAATATTTATAAATACGCGATTTTCTAGGGCGTTATATATAAGATCAAAAGACCGTCGTATAATGTCATAAAAAAGATCGACGTATAAGACCAAAAAGTGTGACATATAATGTCATTAAAAAGGATGACGTATAAGACCAAAAAGGCGACGTATATGATACTTTTTTAAATTATTACAATCACGGCATGGACATAACATCATTTGTTCTTTTAAAAAATAGAAACAACAATCCGTGACAAAGCACTATTTACTAGTACTAGTTATAATAGTAGTGATCTACTAAGATCCCCAACAAAATTAATTATTCACGAACAGCTCGATCTCGGATCGAGCTCGACTCCACTCGAGGCTGTTCGTGAACAACTCGAGTTCGGCTCGGTTCGGTCAAAGCTCCGCTCGGTTCGTTAAGAAATCAGCTCGATTAGTTAAGATCAAGGCTCGGTTCGTTAAGGTCAAAGCTCGGCTCATTTCGATCAAAACTCGGCTCAGTTCGTGAACAGCCCTACGGAGAAGAATGAAGAGAGATTAATGTTTTTGTTAAACAAAACCAACGGCAAACTGGTATTTTGACAACTACTAATTACTTTCTAAAAAATCTAAATTCTAATCAATTTAAATCGAAATAAAACGGAAAATAGGGAGATATATTTAACAATTTTAAAATAAGTTTACAGAATTACAAGCATCCCCATATTTTTAAAATAATTTTTGAGTCAAAAATGAATTTATTATGAATTTTTTAAAGAAAAGGCCTTTAAATGCAATAAATTTTTTTAAATCATTTTAAAATACTTACACACACAAATAAATTCACCCAACACTTTTAAAAACTAATTAATATCACAAAAATAATAATAAGAAAAATTTCGTAATTTTAAATGACTCGAGTGATTTTATAAAAGTCTCGAAAGTTCAATAATACCTATTTAAAATAGTTTTTAATACATAAAAATATAAATAAAAATACACAGACACATACGATGCATACAAATCATCACATGATCATTTAAACATAATTTTCACACATACTTTAACTTCAAAAAATTTTCACACCACATAATTCACATTTAACAATTAAATAAACACTTATATAATTACGAAAATTTCTAAATAAACACTTATATAATTACGAAAATTCTAGGTCGTTATAAACTGGAACTAATACAATTGTAAATACAAATCCTACAATAATTTAATATGACAAGGGTCAGTCTATGATATGAATCGGAATGACTAATATATTTTTATGAACAACAATATATCTAAATTTATTTTTATTTTATTCATCTATAGGGGTTCGAGGCCTTGCCGGAGGCGGGGCCGAGGAACCCTTATAAATATAAAATTTATAATTTAAATTGTACGCAAATAATAATTTTATTTTTATTTTAAAAGGTTGTAAATTCTTTGGCATAGAAGTTATCCTCAAATATTATCCTTATTATTATATTTTTGTTATGTGATTTTAATTTTAGAAGCTCATTACATTATAGTATTTTAGTTTTAATCAAGAAGTTCATTTTCATGTTTGACATATTATGGTTACAAGAAAGAAGTAGCGATCATAATTCAGATCAAAGTGATTAAATAAATATTTTAAATCAGGTAAGGAGCCATTTATAGTTTAATTTTTATATTAAATTTTTGATCTTTTAAAAAGCAATTAACTTAAAGTATATTTGGTCCCAAACAAAGATATGAAAAATAATATAGATTGAAGAAATTACGTTTAGGAATTTGTAATTACATCTTATTTAATATACAAATAATATTTTTTGAATTATTTAATATGATCAATATATTTTTAAGAAAATTCATCATAAACAATGATTTTGTTAATAATATTTTGTTTTTTATGGAGAACCCCTTGAGGAGGGGTTGGTGCAAAAACGGTGGCATGTGAACAAGCACAAGTATTGAAACTCTGGAAGGCAAAGTATTATATACGTGTGTATTCCTAAATTCTTTTATCATATACAGGATTCAAGGCGCCGTCGGGGACGAAGCCGAGGAATATCGTTATTAAATATTAAAATTTTTAATTGTAAAAATACATTTATGTTTATATTTTTATCTTATTTAAATACAATAATTATGATTATATGCTAAAGTCTACACGAAGGAGTTATGTTATACAGAAATACGAATTTTGATTTTGGAATATATGGAATTCGACGTTTAACAATAAAAACAGGGCAATCTTTTGTATTACATAAAAAATAATTTTAAAATAAAATTTTAATTGTTATTTAATGTATAAAGTTCGAAATGTCACAAAAAATGGAACCGATAAGATTTTTATGAATATCAAAATTTCATAAATAAAATTCACTTTTAATTTATGAATATACAAGTATCACTTATATCACTTTCTATATATAATAGAGCAACACAGGGGTAAAAAGAGCCAATAAACCCCCTGTGAAAGTACAGTTATGCCCTTACAATTTATAAAATTACATGAAATGTCACTCTTTTATTTAAATGGGAAAAAATGAGTTTTTGTTGTGAATCGAACCTAGAACCTCCTCTACACAAGTTATCCTACCAACCACTGTGCTACATGAACTTTTTTGTTTTGAGTTAAAAAATCTTTTACATAAACCCGACCTCACCATTATCTTATTTTTACTATTATTTTAAAAATATTATATTTTAACTTTCACAATATGGTACACATCCATCCATTCTTTCTACATATAATAAGAGAACAAGGGGATTTTTAGGGGTTTTTTGAGCCAATAAATCCTCTATGAAATTACGATTATACCCTTACAAGTTACAGTTATGCCCTTACAATTTATAAAATTACATGAAATGTCACTCTTTTATTTAAATGGGAAAAAATGAGTTTTTGTTGTGAATCGAACCCAGAACCTCCTCTACACAAGTTATCCTACCAACCACTGTGCTACATGAACTTTTTTGTTTTGAGTTAAAAAATCTTTTACATAAATCCGACCTCACCATTATCTTATTTTTACTATTATTTTAAAAATATTATATTTTAACTTTCACAATATGGTACACATCCATCCATTCTTTCTACATATAATAAGAGAACAAGGGGATTTTTAGGGGTTTTTTGAGCCAATAAATCCTCTATGAAATTACGATTATACCCTTACAAGTTATAAAATTACATGAAATTTCACTCTCTTATTTAAATGGAAAAAATTAGTAAATTTTATTTTTATGGTGAATCGTACCTAGAACCTCCTCTACACAATTTATCCTACTAACCTTTGTGCTGCATGGACTTTATTATTTTGAATTAATAAACCTTTTACACAAACCCGACCTCTCCATTATCTTATTTTTACTATTATTTCAATTTTTTAGCAAAAATAATGGTGACTCATATTATTTTAAAAATATTATATTTTAGGTTTCACAATATGGTACACAATCTATCTATTACTATAAATTAAACCACAACACAGGTGCAAAAAGTGTCATTTTAATGGTTGTGAAATTACGATAATATTTCTATATGTTTAAAAATTACAAAAGCACCATCCCTTTAATATTTATTCAAACAATATATGAAATTATGTTGGTATTGGGAATCAGCCCTCTCGTAATTTCGGATTATAATTCTATGCGACTTATATATCTTGATGAGATATTTAAAGAAATAAATATTAAGGAGCGTACTAATTTTATCTGGAAAGTATTGTATGATGAGTATTATTCACATTGATGATATGTCTTTTTATCATTGTTCTAAAAGAAATTGTGTTATAACCTATACAATATATTTTTATGCTATAAAACATCCTTTTTTATGCTCATTTGATCTATACATAAATAAAATAATACATAAATTAAAATACTGATATTATAATATGTATGAACATAAAAGGTGTAATTATATTCAAAAATATCTTTAAATCGTAAAATTATACAGAATTTATAGCAATTGCTAGAGGATGACCCGTGCCTCGCACGGGTTATTATGCTAGTTACTTGTTAAATATCGAATATTAAATGTATAAATTGTTTTTTATCACAAATTTAGTTATCAATATTTTTTAAAGATTTATCATTTTTCTAAATTTTATTTAAATTTATTATATATAGGATTCGAGGCGCCGTCGGCGACGGGGCCGAGGAGGATGGTTATTAAATATTTAAATTTACAATTATAAAAATATATTTCTGTTATATTAATATCAACATGATATTTAACTTATTTAATTACAATAATTGTGATGATATGTTATAGTAAGAAGCATTTTTGTTATATAGAAATATAAATTTTGAATTTGGAATATATGAAATTTGATATTTAACAATGAAAATAGAGTAACCATTCGCGTTACATAAACAATTTCAAATTTGAAGATTTTAAACAAAAAAAAAAAAATTAAAGTTCATCTTAATAATAAAAACCGTGTTAATATAATATATTCAACTTAAAATTAAAGGTCCAGCATGGCGGGCATAAATACTAGTATATATATTCATACATATTTTATATATAATTATATCCTTATATATAATAAGCGTAAAAGAGATTTTATCCATAATTTTCGTCACTGTACTACCAAACTAATCTCAACCGTTGAATCCAATATTTTTAAAGATAAACGATCAAGATTATATCATATTAAAAAAATTATAATCTAAAAAGGATATGATTAAAAAAGTTGCATTAGAAGTGAATTTTAAAAAGAAAATTATAATCTAAAAAGGATATAATTAAAAAGGCTTAATGGCTTATGATCACTTGTGTTTAACCATAATAACATAATTCATCATGCAAGTGTAGATGATTTCACTTATGTGTTGTACCCATCAAATCCTCAAGTTTAATACGTTGTACCTTTTAGCCCCTGAAGTATCCGGAAAGGTCCTGTTAACCCTGATACCGGTACAAATTAAAAAAAAATTATAACAGACACATGTAATGTCTATTTTGCCCATCCGATATGTACCGTTACAATTTTTGTACCGGTATAAGGGCTAATAGGACCTTTACGGATACTTCAGGGGTTAAAATGCATATTTTGAAACTTTGAGGGCTGGTAGGTATTTCGTAGGAAACTTTGAGGGCTAAAAGGCCATTAAGCCAATTAAAAAAGGTTGTATTATAATTGAATTTTAAAAAAAAAATCATAATCTTAAAAGAATATAATTAGAAAAGGTTTTACTAGAATCGAAATTTATTTGTTTTTTTATTAGTATTAAAAGAAATTTATATTTACTATTTGGGCTCTATCTTGAAATCTAAAAATCAGATTTGGATGATTTTATAATCCACACGAAACTCATAAGATTATCTTTAATTTAGTAATGATTTAACAATTATTATTCTAATGGAAACACTCAGAATCTCAAAAAAAAAAAATTAATTACGAATTTTTTCATTAATCTTATTCAATGTGAAAGACATACATTGATAATGCTATTTAATGTAGAAAACCTAATTATACATGATTTAAAAATGCTATTCAATGTATAAAACTTAATTAAATACCATTTAAATCATTGACACACACCTTTTCATATTTTAATATAAATACACTTTTTAGTTTATAACATATTAAAATGTAAAACATTTTTTTATGCTAGATCCAATGGTTTTCATCTATTTATTTTAGGATCTAACGATTCTTATTTATTTTGTCGTACGAGGACCAGACTACCAATTATCAAAGTTTTGGACAAAATCTCTCATACACTTATAATTAAAATTATATTTGGTTGTTAGTAAAAACATCTTCAACTAATAACAAGGGTATTTTGATAATCAAAACGAATAAAAGTAGAATTCATAAATGTAATAGAATTTTCAACGTAAAAAATCATCAATTTCTTCTCTCTTTTATTTCTGCGTAGGTTTAATTGGAAAATAATTGTTAAACCATCAATAAATTAAAGATTATTTTGTTAATTTCACGTGGACTGTAAAATCGTCCAAATCAAATTTCAAGAATTCAAGATAGAAAACAAATACCAAATCGAATGTGTAAAATCTTATATATATATATATATATATATATATATATATATATATATATCAATTTTTTAACTACAAATTAAAAAAATAATTTAATTATAAATATTAAAAAAGAAACCGTGCGTTGCACGAGTTATAAGCTAGTATATTTAACATAAGTATAAGAATTTACATGTTTTTATAAATTTGTGTAAAATATATACATATTTTAAGTATGTTTTATAAAATTAGAGGATTAATTATCAAATAGGTCATTCGCTGCGGCCAAATATATCAAGTAGGTCACTCATTGCAAAATGACTCATTTGAGTCGCTCATTCGGCAATTTGTATCAAGAAGGTCATAAACCCAAATTCCTGCGACCCATTCCAGATTCCGGCGACGCGAAATTTGCCCAGAAAAATCTAACAGAAACATAAAAACATATGTATATTAACATAGCACTATCTATACATTTATTAAAGCAAAATCTCGAAAAAAAAAATTTCAAACTCCGATTCTGTTCAAAACTAAAAATTTCGACGACAACGAAACTTGTTTAGAAAAATCTAACAAAAACATATGTATATTAACATAGCACCATCTATACATTTATTAAAGCAAAATCTCAAAAAAAAATCTCAAACTCCGATTCCAGTCATCGGAAAATCTCCCGCCACGTACTTGATACAAATTGCCTAATGAATGACTCAAATGAATCAGTTTTGCAATGAGTGACCTACTTGATATATTTTGCCACAGCCCAAAAAATACACAAATATATAATATTTTAATATATTTTTTTTATTAGTGTTTGATTTTATTAATTTAAAATTTACATCTTTGATTAAAATATTTCAGAGGGGAGAGGATGTTGTTTGAGAAAGTAGATTTTTACTTATTGAATATATAAACCGTAAATTACGAGATAAGCTGGGAAATCAAACATGAGCCATAAGTATATAAATAAAACAAATTGGTATCCAAATATTGCTCTCAAATGATGTGGCAAAGCTTACATGGCATGGGGAAAATTTTTGATTGAATGGTTGGTGTGAATGGAGGGGGGTCCACTATTATAATAATCAATTGAATTGGTACATTTGGCATTTGAGAAATTTTTTGGATAGCAATTTGGGATACCTAGAATTTCCATAAATAAACTTATAGCACAGATATGCAGCTTAATTATGAGTGGATCCAAACACCCGCTTAATACGAACAAATTAAACGACAAACACTAAATGATTTATTTATTTATTTTGATAAACGAAAAGGAAGGTTTGTCACCTTCACTGAGGTTGTACATTTGAGGTTGTAAACTTGATGTTTGGAAAAACAAGGTTGATGGGCGCACATATGTAGAGAAATGTAACATACTACTACTACTAAACCACTACAAAGGAACAGAAGTTCATATTCTATGGGCAGAACTAAGCATCTTGGCTTCTAGCTTAGCTAGAAGCACACTCTGAATATTAAATGATACTCTGAATATTATTAGCTTCTAGCATAGCTAGCTAGGTCATAGATGGATTTACGCGGAAGAGATGATAATCTTGGCTCCGCCAATGGTAACTTTACCTACGCCTGTTCTTGGAACCAAAGCCACCACCAGAGTATCGTCATCATCAGCATCCAAATCTTCCAGAAGCTCAGTTATTCCAAATGTGAGAGAAACATTTTTTCTATCGTTGGATAGGGATGGCACGTTCGAATATGTTCCAGCAAACTCTGCATTATTAGGTCCGCTCTCAACCTCATCTTCATCATTGATGTAAACGTCAAACTTGACATACTCGTTTCCATCATACTCAATTCCATCTATCACTAATATCTCCTCTTCGTCTTCTTTCTCCTCTTTGCTCCTCGACTTCTTTGGCCTGGGAACCGTCACTTTAATCAAACCATCCAGCACTTTGGGAAGGACTTCATCAGCTTTGGGAAAGACTTCAGCAGCAATTGCCACACCAGCCTTATGTCGGCGTCGCTTGCGTGATCCCCGAGATTCGAGCCATTCAAGAGGAACATCCTGGTAAACGTAACCCATCTTCTTAGTATCAAGACAATCTCGAATCTTCACTCTCACCAGTTTCTCGTTCTCATCATAGAAAAGAAAAGCTGAATCCAAATAATCAGTGTCATCAAAATCTTTGCGATTTTTGCCAGGGAGGGTCTTCCATATATTCCACATTCTGTCCACATTAGCGTGATGAGAATAGAAGATCGGGTCTCGACCTGCGGAATAGAATCTTCCCATGTCCTCTCCATGTATTTGATTAGGGTCACCCGTCCATGTGTGGACCTCAGTATGTGGCTGATTCTCCATCGACCCCGGTTGATTAATCTGACACATTCCCCCACGGTAGGGCTTTCCAAAGAACAGTTCAGGAGTTTTGGCGCAAACCATTGATGTATACATCACGCGCTTATTGCATTCAAGCAGTTTGTTGCCGACAGGACTTGGGGTACCCTTGCTATAGTTGAGATCAATTTTTAGTGGTGGTTGGTGGTCGTCATCACGTAGCTTATCATAGAGCGGAGAGTATGGGTTCGCAAACATGGCTGGAATTTGCATCCCATCCTTCGCGTCCCAGTTCCAATACGGTATGGCAAAATTATTATCACCGATCAATTTTCCCAAAATTTTCTCGTAAAAGTACAAGTACCATCTGTGAAATGGGAAGAATAGCCAGCTGAAATGAACGTCAATTTTAGCATTTGGGAATTTAACCATTTCATAAGCCGAGTCACAGTAAGCACAATGAATGGCAGCTTGCTGTGCGAAACTATGAGGATGTTCTTTAGGTAGAGATCTCATGATTTCCATGGCTTCATTATACTTTTCTACATATCCCTTGTTAGCCAAATGGGCTGCTGGTCTAACGCGCAAGCGTTTGCTTCTCGGGAACGTGTAATCACTGATGTCTGAGTTCGATTTTGGAGGGCAGCACTTACCATCTTCTACATTTGTACAGGTCGGCAAGGTGCCTGCAGTACCACAGTTCGTAGCATCCACAGGTGCCGCGAACGCATCGTGACTGACAGCAGTAGTCCCGTATAGGCCTCCCAGACCTAGAAGGACATCCCTTCGGTCCATTTTTCCTCTTTCACTCTTGAAGCTAGAATTTATCCTAGTTTTATTCTCGTCTTCTTGGTCTTTTGCAGCTCTGCACGATAACGTTTTTCTAATAATATGTTTACTCTTCGGGCTGTTCAAGAAAAATTGGGACGCTGGAGAATTGTCGGTTCTGGTCGAATTTGCGTAAAGATGGGCAGCACAGGTGGGTAACTGAAGGGAGGACATGGCCAAGATGTATACGTGTGTATATATTTAGTGTCTTCTAGGCAAGTGAAGAGCTGGTGTGAAGTTTCTTCTAAGTATCTTAGGGTTTATATAGCAATCTAAACGTGTGAGTTAAAGGGTAAAGAACAAATACTTATTTATTTGTAAGGCATATAATTTTAATTATTTTTAAAAAAAAAAACAACATAACTACACAATTATACTGGAGCTCGAAATTTCAATTTTGTATTTCCACACGAGGAATGTACGTTCTCTGCTAAGGTACAAGATGATCGTGAATCACATTGCTTTACTTGTCTCTTTTTAGGAGGACAAAAGCTGCAAATTAATCAGTCCTTATTAATATTCACGGGACATTATCAAAAATAAGATGTAGTAATAAAAACGTTTCATTTATAAATTCTGTGTTTTGAGTTGGCGATATATTGTTTATTGTTTTTTTTTTTTATAATTCGGTGTCCGGGTCAGCTTGCGCGTACCTCGACTAATTCGGAGGGCTACTAGCACACTCAATCCCCGAGCATGGTAGCCCACTTACTCCCGGAACGTCCCAGGGAATCAAACACGTGACCTTCAAGGCGCATGCCTTAAGCGCCACAGCTCGACCATCTGAGACACCGTGGGGGTATATATTGTTTATTGTTATGTACTACATGTAGTGTTGGTAGTATTTTTCTGTATAAGTTCGTTTGCAGGAAAGGACTATTAATTCAAGTTTAAGTTTTAATATTTTACAATTTAAGTGTGTAGAAGAATAATTGGGTATTTTGTTTGCTAACTAAATTTAACTATAAAGCTTCGTCAAAAAAAAATTTAACTATAAAGCAAGTAAAAATTACGATTTAATGATAATAAAAACAATCCAAGAAATAGGGTTCGTCATTAGTGTTAATGAATGTGTATAAGCTTGTGATGTTCAAGTCTCATGCTCTTACTAAAAATGTTCCACTAATGTTTATATTGTTCTCTCCCAAGATACAATATAATGTCCACAACTACACATTGATGTCACTCCCATGATCAAACAACACATAATTACAAACTGTTTAGGCCCAAGGAATTCCTGTTTCGTAACTCGCATATTAATCTCCCAATTAAATACTTGAATTACGTTTGTTATATCATAAGCTAGAACTATAAATCCTCTCCCGATTCATTACAATTCATAAAGATACAATTACGGGTTCACGACTTTCTCAATTGTATTAAGCACTCAACAACAGATTAGCAAAACAGAGAAATCACAATATAATCACACAAACATGTTAACCAATGAATATTACCTAATTCCCGGATTAGGGAATTAGTTACTCATAATGAATGAAACAATCAAACATATATAAATAGCCAAAATCATGATTACAAGAGTTTAGAAGTAATAGTATACAACTTGATGAAATCTCTCAAACTTGAAGTGAATCCCTTCAATTCTCGCTCAAGTTCTCTCTCTGGTTTTCTCTCTCAAAAATACACGTCTCTAATAATAAGCCCTAAAAATTATATATATCCTAATATAAAAGTGTGTTTTTAACGGGTTTTTCTAGAAAAATAAGTTGGATTTTATTGTGAAATTCGTAGTCTGACTTCCAGACCAGTTTCTGGGCTGCTCCAATTGTAAAAAGAGTATTGGACCACCTTTGAGTTGTAGATAATTTCGTTAGTTTCACATGGGCTGTAAGATCGCCCAATTCTGATGTCTAGAACTAAAGAGTGATGTATGCGCGAGGTCTCCAACAAATCCGAATTTTTACATGATTTAGACCCAAATTAAGCTCCTTGTGCTCAATTTCCTCCAACTTTAAGAATATTTATTTCCTGCCATTAAACACTAAAAATAATTAATAAACAACCAATTATCTATAAAATCCTATAAATATGAAAATAAAATCCTATTAAAATATATATAAATATACATATAAGAATAAAATCCTATTAAAATCTACAGCAAGAGTTTGGGACTATAAGCATCCTTAAACTATATAAGGAGTCTCTGGTTCATATTTAATGAATTCCTATTCTGAACATTAGAACTTTTATGATATATTATATGTTAGTGTTTGAATTAACAATTTACTTAGTTGAGAAATTCATAATTATTAAGTAAAAATAAATAAATAATATTAAAACTTTTCGTAATGCTTGAGATTCTATCTTTTTTCCACCATCATATCATTTTTATACCCATTTTTATATCTTCATTCTCAATTTTTATTATCTTAATTGTAACCTAAAATAATTATTACTAACTAATAAAATTATGGATAAATTACAGTTTATAAGTGCTTAGCTAAAAAAATTATAGTTTATAAGCTTAGGTATTTCACGGCCCTTTACAAGAATATGTATGACATTATTAATTGATGAATATGTATGACATTATTAATCGATGAATATGTATGATATTATAATCGATTGTTTCTGTATGATTAACAACCTGTTTGTGTAAATTTAAAAATATTATTTATAACTTAAAATATAATTTATTTATTTTAAGTTAAGAGTTATATTTTTAACTTTAAGTTAGATGTATTTATTTGACTAGTTTTACTTAAAATAATTTTTTTAAAACATTGACTAAAAAAATTAAATTTATATTATTTAAACCTAAAATAAAAATATAAAAAATAAATATTTGCAAAAATTATAACATGAATCAAAAAATAATTCAAATCATAAAATTTGACGTGGGAAAAAATATAAACGGGAAAAAAGTTAAATTTGAATTTCCACAAAATGAATGTACGTTCTCCGCTAAGATACAAGATAATCGTGAATCACATTGCTTATTAATTACTTGTGTCTTTTTGGTATCGGTATCGTGAATCACATTGCTTATTAATTACTTGGGGGTAAAGCTGACAACTTAACTGGTCTTATTCACGGGACATCATCAAAAAGAAGATTAAAAAAAAAAAAAAAAAACCATTTCATGTTTTGAGTTGGGCGATATATTATTTATTGTTATATGTGAAAGGTTTGAATTGTTATACTTAGATGTATATCCGATACATGCTCAGATGCCTCATATATATAGGCAGGCATATGTATAAGAAGTATACTGTATTGAATAAACTTATCTCCTTACCAAGTACTGCCCAACTACTTATGGTTCAATCTGTTAGTATTGGTGCCCTAGAGTCAATACAATTAATTGTATTTGTGTTTGAGTGATTTTATATATTTGATATATATATTTATTATTGGCTTTATTTACTGCGAAATAAATAAAGTATAATAAATGTCCTTGGAATCTTGATACAAATTATGTAGTTGCAAGTATGTGACTTGAACATGAGATTATATAATGATTGTATCATATTCTTAAATGTCCCTAGCTGAGTATTATTATTACTTAGGACAATAATAATACATTAAGGCTAGTATGTTTATTGACAAGATGACCACATCTCATTGGTCATAAGTATGCAGATACTAAAAGCAATGCATAGGTAACTGTACGAGTACAGGGTACTGGACAGACCCACCGTGAGATACATCATGGTAAATAATAATAATAAATGTGTCATATGTATTCTCACAGTGATAATGGTGTAATGATTCTTAGACCTGAAGTCGTTATAATTCTACATGAGAATTAATATATTTTGAATTCGTCAAAAGTTATCTTTAGCCGGATAATGATAAAGGTGAATATCGGATATATTATGAATCATGTGAGAAATATGAACGATCTAAATGGGATTTAAATCTCCTGATAAAGGAGTGATATTATCAGCCTCTTGTTTGAGTGAGACTATGAATTGCATGGCCATGCTCAAATGTTGATTTGATTAAATAGTCTACTCATCGATCAAGAAAATGAAGATTAAATTATGAAGAGGATGACACATTACATGCCTCGAGTTTAATCTATAATATCATGATTTAAAGGGATTATATTACATGGAACATTAGTCATAAAAGGTTGATTGAATCGTTGATTTAATTATTGTTTTATTGGGTAGCAATAATGTGTTACTAGACGCCGCTTATTGTTTACAATTTTATTAAAGAATAAAATTGTTGCCAATTAAATAATAACCTACAGGGTCACACACAAAGAATGTTTAAAAGGGATATTAATTTATTTCATGAATTTAAATTAATAATAATTTAAATTATGATTTTAAATTAATAATAAATAATAATTCGAATTTTATAAAATTAATTAAGTGAGACTTGATTAGTTAAAGATAAAATTTGAAGATGTATTTTCTTGACTTATTTGATTAATTAAGTATGACTTAATTAATTTATTTAAATAAATAAGATTTGTTTAAATAAAAAAAATGGCCTAATTGTTTAATGGTCCATTTTTCTTTATTTCTCTTTATAAGCCAAAGGTTGGCTAGTCTTCTTGGTACAACACAACTGAAAATTTCAGTTCATACACAACTTAGAGACAAGGGAGAAATCAAGCCCAAGCCAAGAACATATCGATTATTTATTTTTGGCTAGTACCTCGTCCCGTGGCGAAATTGTTCGACGATTCAAGCAAGCATTCAAGTGTGGATACCGGTGGAGGAGTTATAATTTTAACTCTCAAGATCAACAAGCTAGGATCTCCATTTGTCATCCATTGGAAAGCTTAAACAAGGTACAATCTTGTTCTTGAGAATTTTTATACCATGATCATCATTTTATACATGGATCCGGGCTTTGGAATTCGTTTTTAATTGTTATTTACGTTATTTCCGTTGCGTTATTATGCCCGAATTGCAACAATGGTATCAGAGCTACATGTATAAAAGGATGATTTGGTGTTGTGTTCTTGAAAATGAATCATACATGAATTTTTGAATTATGCCATGCTTCATTTTAACATACAAAAGATTATTTATAAATTGTTATAATTGTTTGTATGATGTTATAAATTGTTATAACATGTTTTGGATGATATACTATATGTTAGATATGGTAAACACATCATTAGAATAATTTTTAGAATTGATATAAACTGAAAAATTTCATTCTGCATTGTTTCTGGAGCTTTCTGCAATTTCTGGGAAAACTGCATGTACAGGTGTTGCGCAGAATGCGCAACAGGTATTTACAGTCGGGTTGCGCATGTCGGACATGCGCATCACCCGGAGAAAGCAGGTGTTGCGCATGTACGACATGCGTATCACAGGTTTGACAGGTGGAGCGCATGTTTCACATGCGCGTCTGAGTGGTTTCAGTAGTGGACAGATTGGCGTGCTGTGATATATCAGTTTTATTTAATTCTAATTTTTTTATTTTAGCTTTTGCTTTTTGCTTTTGCTTTAATAATACAATTAGTTGTCATGTTAGACTTATTGGTATTAATCATTAGATTCCTAAATGATTAAAGTTTTAATAATTGAATAGTTAAATCATGGATTTAAAAATTATTATTAATTCAAAATTTTATTAATTAATTTAATTTTGATTTTTAATAATATATTTAAATTATGAATTTGAATATTATTATTAAATTCGAATTTTGATTAATTAATTTCGATTTAATTTTTTTTTATTCGGATTAATTTTTTAATTAGTTAATTATATTAATTCGAATTTAATTAATTAAATTTGATTTATTTATTTTAATTCCTTTTAAATAATTAGGTATTTAAATTAAGGAGTTAAAATATTAATTGTTATCTATGATATGATCATGATAAAATGTCTATAATTGTTATATGAGCATGGTGCATTGGTTATGGCCTAAAGACCCGTAGAATAAATGTTTTAATTTTATTTATGATCTGTAATAATTAAATACGACTTGCATGTCGTTATTCTTGTAATTATTATTTCTCGAATGCAACTCGAGTTCTTTTGTAATGTATTTCAAAACGAGCTTGGAGGCAATCAATGGAGACTTTGGAAGCAATGAAGAATTTTGTAATAATTAGTTATTACAACCATAGATTGACCTTGATCTTTTCATTAGCTCGAAAAGATCGCATAGGATCGGGCCATAACCATTGCACGTTTAATTTTGCGTAACTGCACTTTACATATGATGCATGGATATATTAGATATATGAATGGATGCATGGATGTATGGATATTTTAGAATGTATGTATTAGATACGACACATACGCCATGTTTAAACAAGATAAAATCTGTAACGATTTAAGATTTAAACAAACGATCAGGATCGTTAAATTTTTCTAAAAATCCCTTAAGAAATATTAAGTTAAATAGATGCTTTCCAACAAATAACACTCATTAAATCCTAGATCATTGAGGAGTGGATTTGCCAAAGCAAGGGCTTCTCTTTTATCGTGGTGAGATGTGATTAAGTAAACAAGCTTACTTAAATTGTTATTGTTGGGTTCAACTTAAATAAGTCGTCATAATAGGATTATGAACTTATAAGCATAGAGTTTAGTGAAATCTATTAGATAGATCGGAGCAATATGTTGTTCACTAAGCTATCCAAGAGTTATATACGATATAATTGACATAACGGTCTACCTAAATAATCATATTTAAGAGGAAAGCCAAAGCTGACTTAAAATATGACGAAATATGGATCTTGGCTCACTAAGAAAGGTTTTATGGGAACCATTTTCCGAATTGATAGTAAGGGCTATTAATTTGATAAAAATAGTGGGAGGTATATTACGAATATGCTATAAATCAACTTGAACATAATTAGTTTTACGAAACATGCAAACTAACTCATTTTATGCGCTTTTACAAAATTGTAGATAATAAATGGCAAACAACACAAACCACTTTTCGATACGATCAGTCCTAGAAAACACTTTTCGATACGATCAGTCCTAGATTGGTTTAGGAACTTGAGGATTGTCCTCAGGCAGGAGCGAAAGCTGTATGCCATTGAAGTTCCTCACCCAAATCCTCTTCCTGCTGGAGCCACACGTGCCGAGCAAAATGCTTATCGGAAGCATTTGGATGACTCAACTGATGTGTCATGCCTTATGCTTGCATGCATGGCTCCTGAAATTCAAAAGCAACATGAATTGATGAATGCTTTTGAAATAATTGAGCACCTCAAAAGCATGTTTGAGGGACAAGCTCGCCAGGAGAGATATGATACGAGCAAGGCTTTGTATGCTTGCAAACAGGGAGAGCGAGACCCGGTTGGACCACACGTTCTTAAGATGATTGGGTACATTGAACAACTAAGTACCTTGGGCTTCCCGATTGGTCCGGAGGCTCAAATAGATTTGATCTTACAATCACTTAACAAGAACTTTTCTCAATTCGTTATGAACTACAACATGAATGAGATAGATAAGACACCCACTGAATTGTTGGGCATGTTAAGAACTGCTGAAACCAACATTCAGAAGGAATCTCCTACTCCCATGATGATGGTGAACAAAGGAGGTGCCAAGGGGAAAAGAAAGTGGAAGGGCAATAAGAAGAGGAATGTGTCCAAATCTGCTGCCAATCCTAATTCTGCTCCCAAGAAGGCTACCAAGCCCAAAGGAGGTGTCGAAAAGGGTGATTGTCACCACTGTGGTAAACCGGGACACTGGAGGAGAAACTGTCATGCATATTTGGAAGAACTTAAGAAGAAGAAGGCTGCTGGCCAGACTTCTGCTTCAGGTATTTATGTAATAGAAGTCAATTTTTCTACTTCTACATCTTGGGTATTGGATACCGGATGTGGTTCTCATATTTGTATAAATGTGCAGGAACTGCAAAGGAGTAGGACACTGGCTAAGGGAGAGGTAGACCTACGAGTTGGAAATGGAGCAAAGGTTGCTGCTTTGGCTGTAGGGACTTACCATTTATCATTGCCCACTGGGCTTATATTAGAACTTGAAAACTGTTTGTATGTGCCTTCTATTTGTAGAAACATTATTTCTGTTTCTTGTTTAGACAAGAAAGGTTTTTCATTTACCTTTAAAGACAATAGTTGTTCTTTTGGTTTGAATGACATTACCTATGGTGTTGCACAATTATTTAACGGTTTGTATGTTCTTAATTTAGATACTCCTATCTTGAATGTAAATAACAAACGACTTAAGACTAATGACTCAAATCAAACATACCTTTGGCACTGTCGTCTAGGCCATATAAACGAGAAACGCATTTCCAAGTTACATCAAGATGGTTTATTGGATCAGTTTGATTTTGAATCATATGATGAATGCGAGGCTTGTTTACTAGGCAAGATGACTAAAGCTCCTTTTACCGGACAGGGTAAGAGGGCCACCGTACGACTAGAACTAATACATAGCGATGTATGTGGTCCTATGAGATCGATGGCAAGGGGTGGCTATTTCTACTTCATTACGTTTACTGATGATTTCAGTAGATATGGATATGTGTATCTTTTGAAGAACAAATCCGAAGCATTTGAAAAGTTCAAAGAGTATAAGGCAGAAGTAGAAAAGCAAATTGGCGAAAGCATAAACACTCTAAGATCTGATCGAGGAGGTGAATACTTAAGCCATGAGTTTAAGAACTATTTGAGGGAGTGTGGTATTGTATCACAACTAACTCCTCCTGGAACACCACAATGGAATGGGGTTTCTGAAAGGAGGAATCGTACCTTGTTGGACATGGTGCGATCTATGATGAGTCAAGCAGATCTTCCAATTAGTTTCTGGGGTTATGCCCTGGAAACGGCTGCATATACACTAAACCGTGTTCCTACTAAAACGGTTCAACAAACTCCATATGAGATATGGACAGAGAAACGGCAAAGCATGTCCTTTATGAAAGTATGGGGATGTGAAGCATTTGTGAAACGCCTAACATCAGACAAGCTTGGACCGAAATCTGAAAAATGTAATTTTGTGGGATACCCAAAGGAAACAAAGGGTTATTCTTTCTATAGTCCCTCGGAGAACAAAGTAATTGTTGCTCGAACTGCTGTATTCTTGGAAAGAGAGCTAGTCTCTAGAAAAGACAGTGGGAGGAAAATAGATCTCGATGAAGATCGAGAACCACTTGATAACATTGAACCAGAAGGGGAGCATGAGCAAGAAATACAAGATAACATTGCTCAAGAAACACAGGTTGTTCGTAGATCTAGTAGGATTCGCCATGAGTAAAAGAGGAATTATGGATTTCTCTTAACTCAAAATGACGATGTGATGCTCATAGACCAAGATGAGCCTCTCACCTACCAAGATGCTATGAACTCACCAGACTCTGAGAGATGGCAAGAAGCCATGAATTCTGAGATGGATTCCATGTATGAAAACCAAGTATGGACTTTGGTTGATCCACCTGAAGGGGTAAAACCTATAGAGTGCAAATGGATTTTCAAGAAGAAAATCGACATGGAAGGTAAAGTACAGACCTATAAAGCTCGACTGGTTGCAAAAGGTTTCAAACAAATTCATGGTATTGACTATGATGAAACCTTTTCACCAGTAGCAATGATAAAATCCATCAGAATTTTGCTTGCAATAGCGGCTTACTATGATTACGAAATATGGCAGATGGATGTCAAAACAGCCTTCCTTAACGGAAGCCTTGAAGAGGATGTGTACATGACACAACCTGAAGGTTTTGGAAATCCAAAGGATGCCGGAAAGGTATGTAAGCTGCATAGATCCATTTATGGATTGAAGCAGGCCTCTTGGAGATGGAACATCCGGTTTGATGAAATAGTCAAAGGTTTTGTCTTTATTCAGAACGTGGATGAGCCATGTGTTTACAAAAAGGTTAGTGGGAGCCATGTGGCATTCCTAGTATTATATGTTGATGATATATTACTAATAGGGAATGACATTCCTTCTCTACAGGCTGTAAAGACTTGGTTAGGACAAAGTTTTTCTATGAAAGACTTGGGCGAGGCTACCTATATATTAGGGATCAAGATCTATAGAGATAGATCAAGAAGATTAATCGGCTTAAGCCAGAGTACATATATTGATAAAATTTTGCATCGTTTTGGAATGCAAGATGCAAAAAGGGGATATGTCCCTGTATCTCATGGGATAACGATCTCAAAAGAGAATGGTCCGAAATCATTGGATGATAAAGACCGCATGAGTAAGATACCATATGCTTCAGCAATTGGATCTATCATGTATGCAATGATATGTACTCGTCCGGATGTCTCGTATGCTTTGAGCATGACGAGCAGATACCAGTCTAATCCAGGTGAAGGTCACTGGACGGCGGTCAAGAATATTCTTAAGTACTTGAAAAGGAATAAAGATTCATTCTTGGTGTATGGAGGAGAGGAGAAGCTAACGGTAAAGGGTTACACGGATGCTAGTTTCCATACTGACAGAGATGACTCTGTGTCTCAGTCTGGATTTGTGTTTTGCCTAAATGGAGGTGCTGTAAGCTGGAAAAGTTCGAAGCAAGACACAGTAGCTGATTCTACAATGGAATCCGAGTATATTGCGGCATGTGAAGCAGCCAAGGAGGCTGTATGGATACGGAAGTTCATTACAGTACTTGGTGTAGTTCCATCGATCGCAGATCCCATAGATCTTTACTGCGATAATAATGGAGCTATAGCACAAGCCAAGGAGCCGAGAGCTCACAGCAGAACAAAGCATATACTTCGGAGATATCACCTTATTCGAGAGATAAATGATAGAGGAGATATTCACATATGTAAAGTGCATACTGATGATAATATTGCAGACCCGCTGACTAAGGCTCTGTCGCAGCAGAAGCATGAATGTCACACTAGTAGCATGGGTATTCGATACATGAATGATTGGCTCTAGTACAAGTGGGAGATTGTTAGTATTGGTGCCCTAGAGTCAATACAATCAATTGTATTTGTGTTTGAGTGATTTTATATATTTGATATATATATTTATTATTGGCTTTATTTACTGCGAAATAAATAAAGTATAATAAATGTCCTTGGAATCTTGATACAAATTATGTAGTTGCAAGTATGTGACTTGAACATGAGATTATATAATGATTGTATCATATTCTTAAATGTCCCTAGCCGAGTATTATTATTACTTAGGACAATAATAATACATTAAGGCTAGTATGTTTATTGACAAGATGACCACATCTCATTGGTCATAAGTATGCAGATACTAAAAGCAATGCATAGGTAACTGTACGAGTACAGGGTACTGGACAGACCCACCGTGAGATACATCATGGTAAATAATAATAATAAATGTGTCATATGTATTCTCACAGTGATAATGGTGTAATGATCCTTAGACCTGAAGTCGTTATAATTCTACATGAGAATTAATATATTTTGAATTCGTCAAAAGTTATCTTTAGCCGGATAATGATAAAGGTGAATATCGGATATATTATGAATCATGTGAGAAATATGAACGATCTAAATGGGATTTAAATCTCCTGATAAAGGAGTGATATTATCGGCCTCTTGTTTGAGTGAGACTATGAATTGCATGGCCATGCTCAAATGTTGATTTGATTAAATAGTCTACTCATCGATCAAGAAAATGAAGATTAAATTATGAAGAGGATGACACATTACATGCCTCGAGTTTAATCTATAATATCATGATTTAAAGGGATTATATTACATGGAACATTAGTCATAAAAGGTTGATTGAATCGTTGATTTAATTATTGTTTTATTGGGTAGCAATAATGTGTTACTAGACGCCGCTTATTGTTTACAATTTTATTAAAGAATAAAATTGTTGCCAATTAAATAATAACCTACAGGGTCACACACAAAGAATGTTTAAAAGGGATATTAATTTATTTCATGAATTTAAATTAATAATAATTTAAATTATGATTTTAAATTAATAATAAATAATAATTCGAATTTTATAAAATTAATTAAGTGAGACTTGATTAGTTAAAGATAAAATTTGAAGATGTATTTTCTTGACTTATTTGATTAATTAATTATGACTTAATTAATTTATTTAAATAAATAAGATTTGTTTAAATAAAAAAAATGGCCTAATTGTTTAATGGTCCATTTTTCTTTATTTCTCTTTATAAGCCAAAGGTTGGCTAGTCTTCTTGGTACAACACAACTGAAAATTTCAGTTCATACACAACTTAGAGACAAGGGAGAAATCAAGCTCAAGCCAAGAACACATCGATTATTTATTTTTGGCTAGTACCTCGTCCCGTGGCGAAATTGTTCGACGATTCAAGCAAGCATTCAAGTGTGGATACCGGTGGAGGAGTTATAATTTTAACTCTCAAGATCAACAAGCTAGGATCTCCATTTGTCATCCATTGGAAAGCTTAAACAAGGTACAATCTTGTTCTTGAGAATTTTTATACCATGATCATCATTTTATACATGGATCCGGGCTTTGGAATTCGTTTTTAATTGTTATTTACGTTATTTCCGTTGCGTTATTATGCCCGAATTCCAACACAATCACCCTATTCTAGAGCCTATGCCTGCATATTAACAGGACGGCCGATCAAATAGTTGTTAAAATTCAAACTTTTCTTGAAGTCAAATAAGAAGGTTAGTCAATAATCAAAAATGGAGGTTAGTCTTAGATGGTAGGCTTGAAATAAATAATAGTGATGTAAGCAATGATGTTAGCTTGTATTTTGAAGTCTATAAATAGGCTCATTGTATTGCCATTGTAGATACACACCGAAGTGTAAGAGAACAGAGAGCCAGAAAGAAAGAGCTGAAGCTCTTGTGTGAGAGAAAGAAAAAAAATTGTAATTTCTTCTTATATATATATACATTATTTGGTATAAGCCCATACACGTTTCTAACAATAGTCTGGTCTTGAATACTAAGAAATCAAGACGGGGCCGAGACAATGGTTTATTCAGAAAATAACCAACTGATCTCCGGTGAAAACATGAACCACTCGCAAATTTCCATTCTGAACTCTTTCTCGAATAAAGTGATAAGTGTTTCATTTTGGAGTGAAAAACTGGATTGACACTAAGTGATAAGTACCGTATGTATGAACAGTACTTTGTATGAACAACGCCGTAGAAGACGAAGTACTGTTCATACGGTACTGTTCATACGAAGTACTGTTCATACGGCACTGTTCATACGAAGTACTATTCATATATACGGTACTGTTCACTTATACTGTGCAAGGATATTTTTTGAAAGAAAAAAAAAACATGGCAAATATGATACAGCCATAAATTCCGAAATTAACGGGTATAAATTACGGGAATTGGAGTATCCAAATGAAGGTGTTACTTGGTTCCTACGACAACTGTAACACCCCCAAATCCCTTATAGGAATCCAGGTCATTACACCTATTGCGGAATAATCAATCACTTGCTCATAATATAATCTACAACAATATTCTTAACAACTCCATCTTTTATTCCACAGGTTATAGTCTTAGAACAAACACTCAAAATACAAAAGTTATTACAATACAAACTCACCTCCCAGAATCTCTGAAATATTATTACAAAATACAAAACACTCAATAATAAAGCATTAAACAACTTCTTTCCATCTTGTAACCTCCTTCGATATTATAAGGCTAATGGATTGAATTTAATAGCCCTTCTCCTTCCCTTTGCCACGGTTCGCCATGCTAGAGCCGTCTTTAGATGCCGCTGATTAATAATGTTTAAATAGCAAGAATGAGCCAAAGAATGCCCAGCAAGTATATACAGATATCATATAATACAACAACAACCCACTCAAAATATGTTTTTTACTACTCTATAAGAGTTATCCTCTTATATGAGTATAAATACATTTGAAAATAGATCAACTCAGAAATTCTTATAAATCTCGAAATACTACTCCAATATATCTCAATAACTTCTCAAAATACTACTCGAAAATAAATCAATAACTTCTCAAAATACTACTCGAAAATAAATTTAATAACTCCTCAGAACTACTCAATTTATTTGAAATAATATAATATAACAACTGCTCACATCAACACCCTAGTTAACAAAACCACAAAGGCATCTATTAACTGATAGGATGTCAATGATTGGATTTCTGCTCAGAACGCCTACTCAAGTAATGGATGATCAGTCCATTATCACTACTCGTTTTCTATCAATAGAAGGATAAGCCGAAGTTTCGAACACACCCAAAATACTACTCAGTTGGGCCGGTGCGTTACTCCGGTCACTTTTGCCTTCATAAGCAATGAACGATAAATATCAATAATTTAGTTTTCCTCTCGAATGAGTAGAGGAAATATTATGAAAAACTGTTCTGATTATGGAATCGAAATGAGGTGATCCATATCAGTATACATAACTTACTTTATATATATATCCCCACTATTAAATATAAACTCGAATGAAGTATCTCAATAAACGTTCCAACAATATGGACCAACTCATGAAATAAATTTGAACACCTCGTGATATAATATGTCTGGATAACAGCTCAGCAATAATATATATGAATGTAAATTGCATGAATAAAAATCTGGTATAAATCACTCGAAAGAATTCTTGATTTTGTAAATCGAAAATTTAATCAGCATACTTAAAAATATAAATACCCCGAACAATGGAGTACGAATTAGTAAACTTGCCTGGGCTCTGCGGTACGATACTTCACTTGGCTCCACGTCTCTGATTCTTTATAACCAAATAAAAACTCACTTTATTAGGCCCGACATTTCACCTTTTAAAGCCTAGTTCAGCTATTTTGTACTAACCCCAGTTTCTAATCTAAAGTAATATAGTTCAATCTGATTAATTATAATAATCCAATAATAAATATCAGTCCTCTAAAATAAATACCGTATTTAATTCTATTTATTCCCAATAATTCTCTCTTTTTATCAACGAATTATAAAATCTATAAATCACGATCAGATAATCACTAATTATCTCTAAACGATTGCTAACAATTAATTAACCAAATTGTACTTCTAATTATCGCTTCTAAATTCAAAAAAATCCCTAATTTAATTAATATAAATCTCACAACCAAAATTATTCAAGAATCTATTTTTATTCAATTTAAATCTATAATTATTAATATTAATCTCACTAACTAATTTTCCCTTTAAATCCTGAAAAAAAATAATATTAATCCATCTTTAGTCTTTAAATTAACCTGGTCCTATCCTATTAATAAAATAATTCAGAAATATTAAATATAAATCTTAAAAATTATATTGCTCTTTAATCCTATTTATTCTCAATTAATCCTCTTTTTATTAATAAATCAATAAATCTCTAATTTATGGTAAATAATCACATAATATTTTTAAATAATAATCAAACTATAAATTATTCCAAATTAATCAATTAAACCCCCCTTTTATTATAAAAACCATAAATCTTTAATTTACGTCACAAAATATTATTATTGAATTAATTTAATCAATTAAATCATTTTTTAAAACAATTATTTATCACCAATAATATTCTAAAAAAAACTTTCAAATGCTATTTTATTAAACTTTTTATTAATAACCCATTTAAAATTAATATACCAAAAATTAAATCCCCTATTAGTATATTTATATTTCATTTAACAGCAAAATTCATGTGGGCCCCACTCACCCACCCCCTCCCCTGCGTCTCTCTCCCCCTCAACAGCCTTTCTCCCTCAATCTCTCCATCAAGCTCTCCCACCTCCCTCTAATCTCTCTCTCTCCTTCTCTCTTTCTCTCTCTCGCATCTCTCTCTCTCTCTCTCTCATACCCTTCTCCCTCTCCCATCTCTCTCTCCCTCTCGCATCTCTCTCTCCCTCCCATCTCTCTCTCGAACTCATCTCTCGTCTCTCTCCACCATCTCCGTCGTCTCTCTCGATCCCACCACCCCCTCACTCTCTTAATTCTCAATCTCTCTGTCATCTCTCCCTCGATCTCGTCTCACTCTCCCTCTCCCACCGTCTCACGCTCCTCCTCTTCTCCCTTTCACGCACCTCCCCCGCCTCTCTTGCTCTGTTCCGGCAACACCCACCTCGATACACAACCAACACTCATCATCTCTCTCGATCTCCGACTCCGTCTCTCCCTCAATCTCCCGCATCTCTCCCTTCTCTAACTCTCCGTTCAATCTCTCTATCTCTCTCCCCGTTTCTTCGATGCACAACACCAGCACCAACCAACCCCTATCGAACTCACACCCCCCCAATTCAAGAAATAAAATGAACATAAAACAAATAACTTAAAGTAAGAAAATGGAAGAAAATATAACCACCTGATGATTTATTTGGTTTGTGTTTCTGTGAAAAATTTTGTGTCATGTATCTGTATTATAACTATAAGAATGGGGTGGTTTGTTTATTAAATTAAAAAGAATAAAAAAAAATGGGGGACAAACTATTATGAAATTTTAGTGCTTCATAATTAGGTGTTCAAGTGGACAATTAATAAAAAAAATGGGAGACAAAATCATTGCTGAAATAAATAAAATAAAAATAATGATTATGTTTATATTTAATGGAATAATTGGTAAAAAGATCTCGTTTTCCCCCCGTTAAACGATACTCAATTTCGTTTTCTAAATTAAATACGACTAAAAATAAAATCCTAATTTTCTTAATTTTAATAACCACTAAACAACTATAAATAATTAAATAATATACGAATATATAAAAATAAAAAATTTACAAAATGCACTAATTAAAAAAAAATACTAGTGCATCGATTTTAAATAAAATTTAAATACCGAAAAGAAAAATTTATTCGAAAAAAAATTCACGGATATTACAGTCTTCCCTCCTTAAAAGGATTCCGTCCTCGGAATCAACGTAGGCAAAACTAAGGTTGCTTATTTCGAACTCTATTTTCCAATATATCCTCATCCCTTTGTACCAATTATATACTCTCATATTTCGATTAAAAACTCTCATGCCAGATTGTATATTTCATCTCAGATTTCATTTTAACATACCTCTATTTTAATACTAGCTCATCATTTATATGCATTTACGATGTTTAAATAACCGTGTACCTGCTATCTCGTCCATCTCCTTCATGCCATCAGCCAACGTCAAGTTAAAAACCCTGGCGGTTGATTGATTGCTAATAACTCCACTGCTTTGTCGTGATGTTGCGGGTCCCGTTGCTGACACTTTACAATCTCTAGAGATATGTCCCTCCTTTCCACATTTGTAGCAGACTACTCCCTTCCTCGGACAATTCGCCCGATGATGCCCCTCTTGACCACAGTTATGACACCTACCTTCTGATTTTGCACATGCTCCTGGATGCTTCTTTCCACACACTTCACAGTCTTGCAGTGGTGGTCTTGGTTGCCTAAACTGGCTCTCATTTCCCTGTTGTCCTACTTGTACACTACCCGCACTTTCTGCTCGGTTAGATCCTCCAAATCTTGCAGACTGAAACCCGGGCCTCCTACCATTTTGGTTCTGAAATGTCCCACTAGTCGGATATCCTCCCCAACTCTCTGCTTTTCTTTTCTTCCCTTCATTTTCCTTCGGATCAAAATTACTTCCGCCTTATTCACCACTTTAACATACTCAGTAAGCTCAAAAGCGGCCACCCTAGTTTGTATCCATGGTCTCAGTCCATGTTGAAACCTTCTTGCCTTCTTCTTATCAATATCTAAGAAATGTGGTACAAACCTAGATAGTTCAGTAAACTCCTTCTTATACTCAGCAACAGTCCTATTATTCAGCCTTAGTTCCAAGAACTTTATCTCCATCTTACTCTCCATATGCTCCGGAAAATACTTCTCCAAAAACAACTCAGTAAACCTTTACCAGGTTACTATCCCTGCAGGTTCCATTGCTTCCTTAGACTCCCACCAATAATTCGCCTCTTCTTTCAGCAAGTAGGTGGCAAAGATCGTCTTATGCCCCTCTTCTACTCCTATAATCTTAAATGATTTCTCCATCTCTTTCAGCCACGATCTGGCCTCGACTGGTTCACCAAACCCTTTAAACTCAGGTGGATGAATTGACTTAAAAGCCTTAAAAGCTGCTGCAGTTTGGTTCACTACATTGGGTATAGGACCCTGATGGCCACGATCTAGGGTTTGCCTCAACAATTCTACGAGTTGGTTAAGTCCTTGATTGTTTTGGTTGCTATTTCCCCCGGTAGAAGCCTCACCTTCTCTAGAGTTAGCTCCGTTTCTCCTTGGCGGCATTTTCTAAAAATAAAAATCATTTCGTTCAATAAAACTGCAAATCTATGAAATATTTATTATGAAAACAAAACAGTATATATCTATACATATGCGTATATATACATATATATATGTATGCATCCATATATATATATATATATACCTACGTATACATACCTCCATATACTCATTATAAAATCCCAATAAATAAATCATGGAAATGCGCTTTTCTTGTCCCAAATGATTCTACTATCGGTGTTGGCCGTCATGCCTCCACCCTAACTATTCCTTGAGATCCTACTATATATATACCTATCGATTCCTTGGTTTCTGAACTCTCTCTTATATAATCATAGCTCATCATACTCTAGTTCTAAGGTTTATAACCTACAGCTCTGATACCATTACTGTAACACCCCCAAATCCCTTACAGGAATCCAGGTCATTACACCTATTGTGGAATAATCAATCATTTTCTCATAATATAATCTACAACAATATTCTTAACAACTCCATCTTTTATTCCACAAGTTATAGTCTTAGAACAAGCACTCAAAATACAAAAGTTATTACAATACAAACTCACCTCCCAGAATCTCTGAAATATTATTACAGAATATAAAACACTCAATAATAAAGCATTAAACAACTTCTTTCCATCTTGTAACCTCCTTCGATATTATAAGGCTAATGGATTGAATTTAATAGCCCTTCTCCTTCCCTTTGCCACGGTTCGCTATGCTAGAGCCGACTTTAGATGCCGCTGATTAATAATATTTAAATAGCAAGAATGAGCCAAAGAATGCCCAGCAAGTATATACAGATATCATATAATACAACAACAACCCACTCAAAATATGTTTTTTACTACTCTATAAGAGTTATCCTCTTATATGAGTATAAATACATTTGAAAATAGATCAACTCAAAAATTCTTATAAATCTCGAAATACTACTCCAATATATCTCAATAACTTCTCAAAATACTACTCGAAAATAAATTTAATAACTCCTCAGAACTACTCAATTTATTTGAAATAATATAATATAACAACTGCTCACATCAACACCCTAGTTAACAGAACCACAAAGGCATCTATTAACTGATAGGATGTCAATGATTGGATTTTTGCTCAGAACGCCTACTCAAGTAATGGATGATTAATCCATTATCACTACTCATTTTCTATCGATAGAAGGATGAGCCGAAGTTTCGAACACACCCAAAATACTACTCAGTTGGGCCGGTGCGTTACTCCGGTCACTTTTGCCTTCATAAGCAATGAACGATAAATATCAATAATTTAGTTTTCCTCTCGAATGAGTAGACGAAATATTATGAAAAACTGTTCTGATTATGGAATCGAAATGAAGTGATCCATATCAGTATACATAATTTACTTTATATATATATCCCCACTATTAAATATAAACTCGAATGAAGTATCTCAATAAACGTTCCAACAATATGGACCAACTCATGAAATAAATTTGAACACCTCGTGATATAATATGTCTGGATAACAGCTCAGCAATAATATATATGAATGTAAATTGCATGAATAAAAATCTGGTATAAATCACTCGATAGAATACTTGATTTTGTAAATCGAAAATTTAATCAGCATACTAAAAAATATAAATACCCCGAACAATGGAGTACGAATTAGTAAACTTGCCTGGGCTCTGTGGTACGATACTTCACCTGGCTCCACGTCTCTGATTCTCTATAACCAAATAAAAACTCACTTTATTAGGCCCGACATTTCACCCTTTAAAGCCTAGTTCAGCTATTTTGTACTAACCCCAGTTTTTAATCTAAAGTAATATAATTCAATCTGATTAATTATAATAATCCAATAATAAATATCAGTCCTCTAAAATAATACCGTATTTAATTCTATTTATTCCCAATAATTCTCTCTTTTTATCAACGAATTATAAAATCTATAAATCACGATCAGATAATCACTAATTATCTCTAAACGATTGCTAACAATTAATTAACCAAATTGTACTTCTAATTATCTCTTCTAAATTCAAAAAAATCCCTAATTTAATTAATATAAATCTCACAACCAAAATTATTCAAGAATCTATTTTTATTCAATTTAAATCTATAATTATTAATATTAATCTCACTAACTAATTTTCCCTTTAAATCCTGAAAAAAAAATATTAATCCATCTTTAGTCTTTAAATTAACCTGGTCCTATCCTATTAAAAAAATAATTCAGAAATATTAAATATAAATCTTAAAAATTATATTGCTCTTTAATCCTATTTATTCTCAATTAATCCTCTTTTTATTAATAAATTAATAAATCTCTAATTTATGGTAAATAATCACATAATATTTTTAAATAATAATCTAACTATAAATTATTTCAAATTAATCAATTAAACCCCCCTTTTATTATAAAAACCATAAATCTTTAATTTACGTCACAAAATATTATTATTGAATTAATTTAATCAATTAAATCATTTTTTAAAACAATTATTTATCATCAATAATATTCTAAAAAAAAACTTTCAAATGCTATTTTATTAAACTGTTTATTAATAACCCATTTAAAATTAATATACCAAAAATTAAATCCCCTATTATTATATTAATATTTCATTTAACAGCAAAATTCATGTGGGCCCCACTCACCCACCCCCTCCCTGCGTCTCTCTCCCCCTCAACAGCCTTTCTCCCTCAATTTCTCCGTCAATCTCTCCCACCTCCCTCTCATCTCTCTCTCTCTCTCTCTCTCTCTCTCTCTCTCTCTCTCTCCTACCCCTCTCCCTCTCCCATCTCTCTCTCCCTCTCGCATCTCTCTCTCCCTCCCATCTCTCTCTCGAACTCATCTCTCGTCTCTCTCCACCATCTCCGTCATCTCTCTCGATCCCACCACCCCCTCACTCTCTTTATTCTCAATCTCTCTGTCATCTCTCCCTCGATCTCGTCTCACTCTCCCTCTCCCACCGTCTCACGCTCCCCCTCTTCTCCCTTTCACGCACCTCCCCCGCCTCTCTTGCTCTGTTCCGGCAACACCCACCTCGATACACAACCAACACTCATCATCTCTCTCGATCTCCGACTCCGTCTCTCCCTCAATCTCCCGCATCTCTCCCTTCTCTAACTCTCCGTTCAATCTCTCTATCTCTCTCCCCGTTTCTTCGATGCACAACACCAGCACCAACCAACCCCTATCGAACTCCCACCCCCCCCCAATTCAAGAAATAAAACGAACTTAAAACAAATAATTAAAGTAAGAAAATGGAAGAAAATATAACCACCTGATGATTTATTTGGTTTGTGTTTCTGTGAAAAATTTTGTGTCATGTATCTGTATTATAACTATAAGAATGGGGTGGTTTGTTTATTAAATTAAAAAGAATAAAAAAAATGGGGGACAAACTATTATGGAATTTTAGTGCTTTATAATTAGGTGTTGAAGTGGACAATTAATAAAAAAAAATGGGAGACAAAATCATTGCTGAAATAATTAAAATAAAAATAATGATTATGTTTATATTTAATGGAATAATTGGTAAAAAGATCTCGTTTTCCCCCCGTTAAACGATACTCAATTTCGTTTTCTAAATTAAATACGACTAAAAATAAAATCCTAATTTTCTTAATTTTAATAACCACTAAACAACTATAAATAATTAAATAATATACGAATATATAAAAATAAAAAATTTACAAAATGCACTAATTAAAAAAAAATACTAGTGAATCGATTTTAAATAAAATTTAAATACCGAAAAGAAAAATTTATTCGAAAAAAAAATTCACGAATATTACAACAACTGGGATATTGTCAAAAGTGGGTATAGTGAACCAGTAGATGCAGCCGCTGAAGCAGCCCTTCCAAATGCCAAGAAGACGGCATTAAAGGAGTTCCGAAAAAAAGACAAGAAGGCGTTATTTACAATTCTTCAAGGTGTCGACGAATCAACATTTGAAAAAATCTCGGAAGCTAAGACAAAAAAAGAGGTGTGGGAGATTTTACAAAAATCATTCCAAGGTGTCGAGAAAGTGAAAAAGGTACGGCTCCAAGTTCTTCGTGGCGAATTTGAAAATATCAATATGAAGACTTCAGAGAATATTGGTGAATATGTTACGCGTTTGAAAACGGTGACAAACGAAATGAAAAGAAATGGCGAAAGTCTCGATGATGTTCGGGTCATGGAAAAGCTCCTTCGCTCGCTAACAAGAAAATTTGATTATGTTGTTACTGCTATCGAGGAGTCGAAAGATTTGTCCACGATTTCTATTGATGAGCTAGTTGGTTCACTTCAAGCGCATGAGCAACGGGTGAACCAATATGATGATGCAAGCCATTTGGAAAAGGCGTTGCAAAGTAAAGTATCCATCGATGACAGTTCTAGCAGTAGCAGTTCTTCACATGGCAGAGGTGGCTATAGAGGTAGCTACCGAGGTGGACAAGGACGTGGAAGACAGACGTTCAGTAGAGGCCAGAATAATGAAGACTATAAACCATCTGGTCGTGGTAAAAATTTTAGAGGTCGAGGAAGAGGCGGATTCCAACAACGAGGTGATAAGTCTCAATTACAATGTTATAGTTGTAACAAATATTGTCACTTCAGTTATGAGTGTAGATCACCGAAGGTAGAAGAACGAAGTCATTTTGCAGCAGCAAAAGAAGATAAAGATGTGAGGTCTGCTATGTTCCTCACTTACAAAGGAGATGAAGAAGGCAAGAAGAATATTTGGTATCTTGATTCCGGTGCCAGCAACCATATGTGCGGTCACAAGGAATTATTTACGGAGCTAGACGACACTATCAGCGGAGAAGTTACTTTTGGTGACTCATCAAAAATTCCAGTCAAAGGGAAAGGTACTATTACCTTTGTGACAAAGAGAGGTGATAAAAAGTATATAAATAATGTATATTATATACCTGCTTTGAAAAGTAATATCATCAGTCATGGCCAACTTGTGGAGAAATGATACAATATTCAGATGCTGGATAATTCTCTTACTATCAGAAAT
This sequence comes from Saposhnikovia divaricata, assembly GCA_036435485.1. NCBI lineage: Eukaryota > Viridiplantae > Streptophyta > Magnoliopsida > Apiales > Apiaceae > Saposhnikovia > Saposhnikovia divaricata. Next base: position 25,524,835 of record JAZHRN010000131.1, read on the forward strand.
CAAGTTCGAGAATTGATTGCCAATGTAGAGATGTCAAAGAATCGTCTGTTCACACTTGATATGCAGACAAATGTGCAGAAGTGTTTAAAGTCAATCATTAAAAATGACTCATGGTTATGGCACTTGAGGTTTGGTCATCTTGGATTTTTTGGATTGAAACTATTTTCAAAGACAAAGATGGTGGACGGTTTACCAGAAACAACGAACCACAAAATTTGTGCGAAGTTTGTGTCAAAGGGAAGCAACACCGACAAAGCTTTCGAGTTGGAAAATCATGGCGAGCTAGAAGGCCATTGGAGATTGTTCACACTGATATTGCTAGTCCATTTGATATTCCATCACTTGGCGGAAATAGGTATTACCTAACTTTTATTGATAATTTTAGCAGGAAAAGTTGGGTATATATCTTGAAAGAAAAAGGAGGCTCTTGATAAATCCAAGGAGTTCAAAGCTATGGTTGGTCCATTTGATATTCCATCACTTGGCGGAAATAGGTATTACCTAACTTTTATTGATGATTTTAGCAGGAAAAGTTGGGTATATATCTTGAAAGAAAAAGGAGGCTCTTGATAAATTCAAGGAGTTCAAAGCTATGGTAGAAAAGCAAAGTGGCCATTATTTTAAGGTACTTCGATCAGACAGAGGGCGAGTACACTTCAAACTTGTTCAGAAATTTTTGCAGAGCACATGGAATAAATCATCGGTTGACAACGACATATACTCCACAGCAAAATGGTGTTGCAGAGAGGAAGAATCGCACCATTCTAGACATGGCAAGGAGCATGGTGAAAGCAAAGCATATGCCGAGGACTTTCTGGGCTGAAGCCGTTCTATGTGCAGCTTATTTGTTAAATCGATGTCCAACAAAAAGTGTCAGAAACAAAACTCCAAATGAAGCATGGAGTGGTAGTAAACCATCAGTTGGGCATCTCAGAATTTTTGGGTGCATTGCATATGCACATGTTCCTGATCAGAAAAGAAAGAAGCTGGATGAGAAAGGAGAAAAATGCATCTTTATCGAATATGATAAAAGGAGCATAGCTTACAGACTCTATAATCCCCTCACGAAGAAATTAATCATTTCTCGAGATGTTGAGTTCAATGAATCTGATTACTGGAGATAGAGCGAGGAAGAAAGAAAAGTTACTAGTTTATTTTTCAATGATAATGATGGTGATGACTCCAACATAGAAGATGGTGGAGATGATGATCCAACTCCTCCCCGAAGTCCAAATCAGCAAACTCCTGCCTCGACACCATCGAGTTCAGGAAGCAACAATAGCAACAACAGTTCAGGGGGAGCACCGAGAAAAATGCGGAGTCTGGATAGTATTTATGAGGCAACAAGTCCGGTACAAACTACCTTTGATTATTCTTTATTTTTTTTGATGGCTGAATACGATCCAGTGACAATTGAGGAAGCTTCTGAAGAAAGCAAATGGAAAGGCTATGGATGAAGAAATTGGTGCAATCAAAAAGAATGATACTTGGGAGCTTAAATGTCTTCCAGAAGGATACAAAGCTATTGGTATCAAATGGGTCTATAAGACCAAGACAAATCAAGAAGGCAAAGTTGAAAAGCACAAGGCAAGGCTAGTGGATAAAGGCTACAACCAGAGATATGGGATTGACTACGATGAGGTATTTGCTCCAGTTGCAAGAGTTGACACCATCAGACTTCTTACAGCTATTGCAGCTCAGAACCAGTGGAAGATTTTTCAGATGGATGTGAAGTCAGCATTCCTGAATGGGTATCTCGAAGAAGAGGTCTATATTGAGCAGCCTCCTGGATATGTTCAGAAAGGCAAGGAAGATAAAGTCTACCGGTTAAAGAAAGCACTGTACGGATTGAAACAAGCCTCGAGAGCATGGAACACAAGGGTTGATGAATACTTTCAGAAAAATGGTTTTGTGAAGAGTCCGTACGAACATGCACTCTACACAAAAACAAATCAAGGGGGAGATATTATGATCGTGTGCTTGTACGTGGATGATATGATCTTTACCGGCAACAACCCTGGTATGTTTGATGATTTTAAGAAAGTCATGACTAACGAATTTGAGATGACAGATATTGGTCAAATGTCGTACTTTCTTGGAGTCAAGGTGAAACAAAGCAAAAATTGGATTTTTATGTCTTAGAAAAAATATGCCGAGCAGATTTTAAGCAAGTTCAGAATGGAAGATTGCAAGCCAGTAAGCACGCCAGCAGAAGGAAGCATAAAGTTGAGAATTGATTCAACAAGGGAGTCGGTAAATCCGACATTGTTCAAAAGTTTGGTTGGAAGTCTGAGGTACCTAACTTTCACTCGTCCGGATATTATGTATGCAGTTGGAATGGTTAGTAGGTACATGGAGAAGCCGAAGCAAGATCACTTCATGGCAGCTAAAAGAATTTTGAGGTACATAAAAGGTACACTTGATCATGGTTTGTTTTACACGCATTCTCAAGATTCAAAATTAGTTGGCTATTCAGATAGTGATTATGGTGGAGATTTGGATGACGGGAAAAGCACTTCAGGTTATGCTTTTCATATCGGTTCATCGATATTTTCGTGGTCATCAAAGAAGCAACCGATAGTTACTCTCTCAACATGTGAGGCAAAATACATCGTAGCAGCAGCGTGCGCATGCATGTCAAGCTATGTGGTTATGCTACATATTGAGCGAGTTAAATCTCGCAAAGGAGGATCCGGTTACTATATACGTGTATAACAAATCTGCTATCTCACTTGCAAAGAATCTGATGTCACACAGTCGAAACAAGCACATCAATATCAAATATCATTTCATACAAGAGCAGGTGAATGACAAAATTGTGGAGTTGGTGCACTGCGAGACCGAAGAAAATTTAGAAGATATTTTCACGAAGCCGTTGAAGCCAGAGTTATTTCACAACATGAAGATGAAGCTTGAAATGCAAAGTCGAGTTTGAGGGGGAGTGTTAGAATTCAAACTCTTCTTGAAGTCAAATAAGAAGGCTAGCCAATAGTCAAAAATGGAGGTTAGTCTTAGATGGTAGGCTTGAAATAAATAATAGTGATGTAAGCAATGATGTTAGCTTGTATTTTGAAGTCTATAAATAGGCTCATTGTATTGCCATTGTAGATACAAACTGAAGTGTAAGAGAGCAGAGAGCCAGAAAGAAAGAGCTGAAGCTCTTGTGTGAGAGAAAGAAAAGAAATTATAATTTCTTCTTATATATATATATACATTATTTGGTATAAGCCCATACACGTTTCCAACAATAATCTAGTCTTGAATACTAAGAAATCAAGACGGGGTTGAGACAATGGTTTATTCAGAAAATAACCAACTGATCTCCGGTGGAAACATGAACCACTCGCAAATTTCCATTCTGAACTCTTTCTCGAATAAAGTGATAAGTGTTTCATTTTGGAGTGAAAAACTGGATTGACACTAAGATACGTAGTAGATCACAGGAGTATTTGATAGACGGACACCAAACTCATTGAGCAAATTTTGAACCCACATAACTTCTGTTGTAGTAGAAGCAATAGCCCGGTATTTTGCTTAGGTGGAAGAACGTGCTACTGGTTTTTGCTTTTTAGAAGTCCAAATGAGAGGATTACGGCCAAGAAACACCAAGTGACCCATATTTGAAGTGAAACCATCTTTGTTGCCGGCATAATCTGCGTCAGAAAATGCATGAAGATGGGCTAGAGAATCACGAAAATTATTAGTGCCTCGATCTAGTGTACCACATAGATAGCGCATCAGACGTTTCAACGCTGCCCAATGGTGACTACGTGGTTTGTGCATGTACTGAGATAGCCTATTTATAGCAAAAGCAACATTTGGTCTCGTTAATGTAAGATATTGGAGACCACCAACTGCTACCCTATAATCTAATGGTGTATGAAGAAGCTCACCAAAGTCGACGGTCAAAGAATGAATAACAACCATGGGTGTTGGAGTAGACTTCGCATTAAGCATGCCCATTCTTTCTAAAAGATCCAGAATATATTTTCTTTGGCTGGGAAACAAACCATATGCTGTGGGCGTCACTTCTACACCAAGAAAGTAAGACAACACACCAAGATCTTTTAGAGAAAATATTTGAGCCAAACTCTTGATAAACAAATCAAGATTAGAAGCATTAGGGCCTCTCACTATGATATTGATAAATCCCAATAACACCACAAGATTGTAGAAGGGGGGTTGATTACAATCTTGATCAAAATCTTTACGAACTAAGAGAGGCTAAACAGTTGATATTTAAAACGGAACAGAGAAATAAAACAAGTGTATCAAATGTAAAATAAACACACATCACTTATAAAATTTTAGGTGGGTTTTTCTGGTCCACCCGTGAATTATATTGAACACTATAAGAAAAAAATACCAAAATCGACCACGCGATTGGTCGGTTTTGGCCCTTTTTTGGTCGAAAATGCCGTCAAAACCGACCAACCCGAATGGTAGGAATTGCTCCAATCAGAAATGCCTATTGGTCGGAATTGCTAGCTTTTTTCCAAAAGACCCCACATGCCATGTGGCTGCCCAGGTGGCTCGCCACATGGGCTGCCATGTGGTGTGGGACCAAGACACGTCATATGCCACGTCACATGCCACGTCATCTGAAAATGGACCCCAAATGTTGACGTGTCATCCACGTGTCAAGTGGGACCAATCCACGTCATTTCTGCCACGTCATTTTTGACTTTAGTCAATGACTGTTTCCGACCAACATTGGTAGGAAATAGGTCATTTTTGACTTTGGTCAATGACCTATTTCCTACCAACATTGGTAGGTTTTATAACAAAAGCCATTTAAATTGGCATTTCCTACCAATCAATTCCTACCATTATTGTCCATTTCCTACCAACTATTTCCTACCACATTCATCATTTTTCTGGGAAATGGCGTGAATATGGCAGAAAATGGCTTGAATGTGGTAGGAAATAGCTTGAATGTGGTAGGAAATAGCCCAGATTGGTAGGAATTGGTGGGCCGATTCTTTTAAAAAAGAAGTGATTCATTAATATTCATGTACCACAAATTGCACAATAGAATCAATATCGAAATCACATACAATCATAACCAAAATTTATACATTCATCATTAATCATAATTCGGCCTTAACAACACCATAACAAAACATTAAATTACAATGCAAAAGTAATTATTCAATTCACAAAAATGACAATCATTAAAAAATATTAAGAAATGCTTTGAAAGTTTAAACTAAAAATCTTCAAAGTTGCCCTCATCGTTGGATCCTTCACCTTAATTCTTTGTAATTTTGTTAACTTCGTCGTTGTTTTTTTGATTTCATCAACCACGGAACCAATAAATTCGCATTAAGAGACAACAATCTATATAAGAAGTGTAAATGAATAATTAGTACAATTAAACACACACACATGAACATAAGAATAACGAGTTCATTTAAACAACAAAGAACTAATTACATACAATATTAGTAAAAAATAATGAATATATGAATGAATCAAGAACAAAAAGGTTTAAGAACACACACAATAAGAAAGATAAAGATTTGTACCAAAATAATTGAGATGGTTAAGTGAAGGAGAAAGTTGTCGGAAATGAAATTTTGTTGGAGAAGATTAAAATGAAAGTGAAAGGAGAGAAGAAAGTTGTTTATAGTTTCAAGTCACCTACTTCCTCCCAATTGTGGAAGGTTATAAGTTTGGGCGCACTTTTTGAAATTTTTGGTTTGGGCAAATTTTTTGAATTTTTTGGTTTCGGCGCCATTTTTGAAATTTTCACGAAATTAATGCTCAATTCCTACCAATATTGGTAGGTTATGGGGTTGGACAGAAATTTTGAATTTTCAAGTGTGAGCGCCATTTTTTAAAATTTGGGTTCGGCGGTTAGTTCAAAATTTTCTTAAAAATGTGACCATTTCCTACCAATATTTGTCGGTTTTAACCAAAAAAGTAAAGTGCGCACTTCTTCCTATTTTTATTATTTTATTAAATGATCAAAACCTACAAATATTGGTAGGTTTTTGCGAAAATTGAAAAAAAAATGGAGTTGTACGGATTTGATCCCTAGACCTCTCCAAAAATGACCGAGTACCAAACTACTAAGCCAACTACTAACTTTGAATAAAATCATACATGTAAACAACAATAATTAAAATTATAAATAATTAACAACAATAATCTTTATTTTCTTTAATAAAATTATAAATATATTAACAAAATATGATAAAAAAAATGGAACTTATACCCCAATACAAAGAACTAAATTTTCGTATTTTTTAAATCAAAACTAATTTTTTTTTCTATTTTAAAAAATTAGAAAATTGTAATTTACTATGTTCGGCCCTTTTCCTATCAATATTAGTCGGTTTTAACTAGTTAATTTTTATTTAATTTTTTAATTTATTTTATGAACTACTTAAAAATTGGGAAAAAACAAAAAAAAATAGAAAAGTAAGGTAACATTCTTCACACAAATAGCAAGTGTGACTACTTGGGTATGTATGAATTTTAGTTCAATATTTGCATTTTTTCTATTTTTATTTAGTTTTTTAATTTATTTTACAAAGTAGTTAAAAATGGGAAAAAATCAAAAAAATAGAAAATTAGTGAAAGTAGGGAAACATTCATCACACAATATTGAGTAAGACTACTTGGGTATGTATGGATCTTTGAGAAATATTTTTGAAAAATAAAAATACGACACCCGGACGAAACCTTGTTTAGGGGTTGTAGTTAAACTACTAGTTGACCGTTAAATTACCAAATCAAATAATAATTTTTTTTTGAAATTTTGGCAATAACATTAGCAAGGATGGATCTTGACCTCCGTACGGCTATTTCATTGAGAAATATTTTTTAAAAAATTGAAACACGAAACTCGGACGAAACCCTATTTAGGCGTTCTAGTCAAACTACTAGTTGACCGTTAAATTACCAAATCAAATAATTTTTCATTTTTTGAAATTTTGGCAATAACATTAGAAAGGGTGGATCTTGACCTCCGTATGGTTGTTTCGTCGAAAAGTATTTTTTAAAAAATTGAAACACGAAACTCGGATGAAACCTTGTTTAGGTGTTTTAGTCAAACTACTAGTTGACCGTTAAATTACCGAATCAAATAATTTTTTCATTTTTTGAAATTTTGGCAATAACATTAGAAAGGATGGATCTTGACTTTCGTATGGTTGGGTCGTCGAGAAATATTTTTTAAAAAATCGAAACAGGAAACCCGGACGAAACCCTATTTAGGGGTTCGAGTCAAACTAGTAATTGACCGTCAAATTACCAAATCAGATAATTTTTATTTTTTGAAATTTTGGCAATAACATTAGAAAGGATGGATCTTGACCTCCGTATGGTTGGTTTCCGACCAAACTTGGTCGGAAATGACCCTGACTTTCAGAAATTGTTTATTATTTAAAATGCGTGAGAGATGATGATGTGGAAGGTGGGGCCACTTTGCAGGCGAAACTGACCAATTTTGGTAGGATTTGCTTTTCGATCAAGAATTGGTCGGATTTGATGCTTACGTATACAAATTTCGGGGCCCACACACACCATTTTCGACCAATTTCGTGAATGGTCGGAAATGATCACTCATTTCCGACCAATTTTTTTTTGTACGTTTTGCTTGGTCGGTTTTGGCCTTTTTTCTTGTAGTGGAAGAAGTAATCTGTGTAAAAGATACACAGTTGCGATTACAAAGCTTTTGTGTTTACAAGAGAACCTAACAATATCTATGTGTATGCTCAGTGTTCTCTCTTCTCACACTTTAAAACAATGCTACAATTGGTATATATATATATATCCCCAAGATTACAAACCCTACAAACAATACGAATATTACAAGGTCAAAGTGTTTGAAGGTTTGCTGCCACTCCTTGTCTTCATGTGATGCAAATTTGTCTAATTGTCTTGGACAAATTTTTCTCGATTTTATCATCCAATTTGCTTGCTAAGAAAAGGAATTTTTCTTTTTCTTCTTCGTTTCCAAAACTGGCTTCCATGCCATTTTGAACTTCATCAACCCATGTGATTTGTCAACTAATGTACTATCAACTTCTTGATAAATTGCTCTATTTTGATAGAATCTGTTGAGTTAATATGAATTATTACTAAGTCCTGATAACTTACTTGAATATCTGCATTTTGATGTATTGTTAAGTCTTGGTGTAGTCTTTGTATTTTAATTCTAGCCTTCCTACAAGCTAAAGAGTTCGTTTGTTGAGTTTGGTTACTCTGTCTTGTGTACAATGGTCTTTGTCATTGATTTTAAGAACGTTTGTAAGTTTATATATGCTTACTTGAGTCTGAATTTCCTTATATGTGAGTATGGACTTATAAAGATGTATTACACTTGTTTGTATTTGTAAGTGTTAGAAATTTTACTTAGATATTTTGTGCATCTCTGTGCTGACCTTCTAGAATTCTAAGTTTTTAAATTTAAACTTATGGGTTTACCTATGTGCATTGTGCTTTATCTATCCTGTGTTTTTATTTTAATTGATAACTTTGTAGTACATTGTTAACTGCTTAGTTACCTCTGTTTGGAACTTTTGTTATGATGTTTAGTCACTTTGTTACTTGATATTTTCTATCTTAGTTGTTTTTGAACTAAGCTTCTAGAAGTCTGGTTCATCTCTTAGATTTTTATGTGATCTATACACACATTGCTTGTATAATCTGTGCACAACAGTATGGTTGAGATTTGTTTTGATTTCAAATTGCACAACTTTACAGAATTGATATGACCTTCTTTGCTTAGTTTATATTTGTTTTGCACATGTATTTTCCTTTTGATACATGCTTTCCGCTTTGCATTAAATGTGATTACTGTTTTAGGAAGTGGTTTCTACTTTTACCACCCTTTCTGTGCTGGTATTTGGTGAGTGGCCTTATTGTTAGTTGTGATCTGTAGCTTTACAATAGATTCTAGTCCTTTCCTGAAATTCTGCGTACTATTCAGTTCTTTTTCTGAAAATCATGTACTATTTTAGTACTATGTTGTACTGTTCATTACTGTTCACTTATTAGATATCTGTACTTGCCTGTGTATTTAAGAGTGTGCTCACTGCAGTATTTACTACATTCTTGTTATCTTCACTTAGTCATTTATTTGCCTACTTGCTATAAATGCACACACTTGCACATCCTTTATTATAATACTTGAGTCTACCCAGGTATAGAGTTAGATACAGTTAGTCAATCAGAAAATTATGAAATATTTTAGGACAATTAGATGTCATACCTAAATTTTAGACCAATCATAATATATTTAAAGTTTTCCTTATTTACCATTCTCATCCTATTATACTAACCATGGTTAGTTAACAATTCTAATTTAAATATAGTAGTTACTTGATTTAACATATCCATATATTATATATTTTTTAATGTAAAAAAAGAATTATAATATATTAATATTATAAATTCAAATCAGTTAGGATTATTTAAATACATAATATTAAGCAATTTTCGCAATAATTTTCCACACTTTTAATTTACAATTAATCATAATTACATTATTATATATTACGAATTAATTTTCATATAAAATATAAGAGCCAATCAGAATTTATCATTAAAATTAAATTAATCATATCATTTTATCCTAATTTACTTATCGTGGTCATTTAACAAATTTTTTGAAATAAATAATTTATTTTATTTAGTATATGCACAAATTACATATTTTTTAATGTGACAAAGTATTTACTAACTTATTAATTTTTTATTTTAAAGTCAATCAAAATTATACTATTATATATTACGAGCTAAGTTTCAAAAATATCAATTACAATCATAATATAATACTAGCTTAAAACCCGTGCACTGCACGGATTTTTTTTAATATTATATGAATTTTTTATTAATTTAAATTATTTATTTTTAAAACATGAATTTTGGAGGTTTAAATTTTTTTATGAGATGATTTGATAATAAATATATATATGTTATCCGTGATATTTATAGAAAATGAGGGATTTTAGTTAGAAAATATAGAAAAAATGATAGGTTTTAGTTGAAAAAGGTAATCGGTTAATTGTTACTTGTTAGTAATTATAAAATTATTATGTTATTTTATTAAATAGAATATCCGTGATATGATTGGAAAAAGAGAGGATTTAGTTAGAGAAAATTAAAAAGGTAACATGTTTTAGGTGAAAAAGGTAATTGATTAGTTTATAGAAATTATAATTTAATTACGTTATTGATATGGGCTAAAAGTAAGCCCTAAAGACATATTTAATGTGGCATTAATTAGACCCAATATGGTCCAAACGTGGGGCCCATTTATGGGGCCCAAAACTCTAATTAAATATTAATTTCGTAATTAATATTAGGGGTAATAAACAGCTCAGCAAATAAGAGTCAAATAAGGATACTACTCCTGCTAGACTTAGCCTCCAAGGCATACAATTCAACATGGAAACTGATTCCTACAAGGAAGGAGTCTAGAACCTTCCTCAAGGAGGTGACTTGCCTGCCAAGTCTCCGAATCCTACCATAATTCTAAGGCTTCTCAGCCTATATAAAGGGTCTGACCCCTCATTCTCAGAACTACGTCTTGGCTTGATTCTCAATAACGAGATACGTGGGCACTCTGTGAGGACCGATCAGTTTCGAACACGAAAACTGCCATTAAAGCTCGAAGCTCAACAACCCTAACATTAATCCCACACGAACCCTAGTTTTATTCCACAACATTTGGCACCGACTATGGGAAACAACATCAACCATGGTTCAAACACGAAGAACAACATCAACCTCGACTGAGGCCATACCCCTTAGCTTTGCTCCACCTACCACTTCTGATCCACTTGTCACTACTGAAGAAGGACAATTACCCTCGTCAATAGGGGCAATCATTCAACCTCTAGTCTCTCAACTCCTAGGGACGATTCCCCATGTTGAGGGAACTCTACCAGTGGTCGTCCATCAAAGCCAAGAAGGTAACCCTCTTGAGATGGTGGTTTCTCCTCTTGATAACGTTACTCGTACTCTACCCACAGGGGTACAGATCCATACTACGGATCTCCCCATGAATACCAACCCGATGTATGGACTGCCTAAATACCCCCCTCCCACTCGAGGTGTTCGAACAAGCGGTCATGCTCTGCTGATTCAGGAACCTCCTTATAATAGGGGGTTGGGCCGTGATAAGGAATATGATGACTACTCTGGCCCCTATACCGACGACTCGTCATCTGAGGACGATGATCGTGATGAAGCCCCGAGGAGGTGACGTGCTAGCACAGAACCTCTAGGGAGGACGCGAAGTATCCGTGATGGACCCCCTTTTAACAACTGCTGAGAGGATAAGGGCTTATGAGGCTTAGATCTTAAAGTTGAAGGACGATATGGCGAGAGAACAAGCTAGATTGAATCAAAGTCAGTCTCCTCCAACCACAGAGAGGATTCCCATTATCGACTTGGAGAGATCTTCAAGGAGATAGAAAAGGGTTGATGCCCCAACTGGAAGAACAACAAGGGTGGAAACCCTAAAGGGTAACCCCAAAGATCTGATGCCACTAGGAGATCCTGATGATCCACACCCCCATTTACTGAGGAGGTGATGAATGCTCGTATTTCAAAGAAGTTCAAGATGCCAAAAATCAAGGCTTATGATGGAACGGGAGATCCCGCAAATCACATCAGGACGTTCTCAAATGCACTGCTGTTGCAGCCTGCGAGTGATGCCTTAAAGTGTAGGGCGTTCCCTCAAACCCTGTCGGGTATGGCTCGAAGATGGTATAGCCGATTGCCTGCAAATTCAATTGGCTCTTTTAAGGAGTTGAGTGCTGCTTTTATTAGTCAATTTATTAGTGGAAGGGTTCATGAGAAAAGCTCCGCATCTCTAATATATGTGGTGCAAGGAAAGAACGAAAATCTGAGGGATTACCTCAAGCGATTCACTAAGGAGACACTAAATATTACTGACTTGGAAAATAAGGTGGCCATGGTAGCCCTGGAGCACAGAACCACTGACCTCTTCTTTAAAAGGTCACTAGCGAAGCATCCCCCTGAGAACATGGTTGAGCTCCAATGAAGGGCCGATAAGTACATTAAAGCTGAGGATAGCATGAAGAAAGAGGCCGTAGTAGGTAAGAGAGGAGGTAACAACGACTCCAAGAAGCGAAAGCAAGACCAGGAGTATGATGCTAGGGACAAGCATCCCGAAACTAGCGAGGACTCCGACTCTGCCCCTAAGAAGAACCAAGGACCAAGGTTCACTGAGTATGCAAGGTTGAATACTCCTAGGAATCGAATCTTGTTGGACATTGAGAAGGATAAGGATTTTCGATGGCCGAAGCCACTTAGGGGTGATCCCGCAAAGAGAAACAAGAATCAGTATTTTAGATTCCATAGAGATGTGGGGCATGACACTGATGATTGTAAGCAACTCAAAGATGAGATCGGGTTTTTGATCCATAGAGGGAAACTGAGCCACTTCACTAAGGGTGAAGATCGTGGTAATCAAATAAGAGATTATAATAGAAGGGATGATGATCAAGATCGCAACCCACAGCCTCGAGGGCCAGTAATCAACATGATCTCAGGAGGCCCGACTGCGGCCGGTACAACAAGGAATTCTCGGAAGGCTTATGTTAGAGATGTGATGCACATCGTGGGAGAGGCCCCGAAGCGTGCAAGAACTGAAGTAATGGTTGGTTTTGATGACTCAGACTTGGAAGGGGTGAAGTTTCCCCATGACGACCCGTTGGTCATAACTTTTGTGATTGGAAACTCAGAGGTGAAGCGAGTCTTGATAGACAATGGAGCTTCCGTTGACATTCTGTTTCATGATGCATTTATGAAGATGGGGTACACTGATTCTTAGTTGACCCCCAATAACATGCCTATATATGGATTTAATGGAGTAGAATCCAAAGTTGAAGGGACTATTCAATTGCTTGTAACTATTGGACAGAAGCCCAAGGAGGCCACTCAGATGTTGAACTTCCTGGTAATCAAGGCGGTTTCAACGTACAACGCTATCCTCGGAAGGACTGGACTTCATGCATTCAAGGCTGTTGCCTCAACTTATCATATGAAGATCAAGTTCCCAACCAGGAATGGTGTTGGAGAACATAAAGGTGATCAAAAGATGGCACGAAGTTGTTATGTGGCCTCGTTAAGGCCTGATGGAGTCGGAGGGCAGGTCCATCCGATTAAAGACATGAATGTCCGCAGTGGTAACGAACACCAAGAAAGGCCAGCAGAGGACATCACACAGAAGCCTCGGACAGCCATTGAGGCTAAGGCGTTAACTGACTTTGTGGTTGAATGTACCATTTGCAACCAAGAAGTCGGGGGGCAGGAGATAGTACCCCAAGCAGGAAGTGAACCTCAGAATAAGAATGAGGAGACCAAAAGGAGTGGTGGGCGCTATATTTTGTTGGAGCATAAAAAACAAAATCAAGTGGTGCAGGCCTAGTCTTGCAAAGCCCCGATGGGCTCAAGTTATCCTAGTAGGACTTAGCTTCATATTTACCTAGTAGAAGTAGAAATAAGGTTCATTGAAACCATTGAAGAGCATGTTGCTCCGAGTAGGACGGTAGTACTCTATGTAAGGGTTGAACCCATTTCAAGTTATTAATGCAAGTTTGTTTTCCATTCATTGATTGTGTGATTTTATTTATGTGCCAAGCACCTGATGAGTGCAAGTCAAGGATGACCAAGTACCGAAAATAAAAGAATACATGAATGGAGAACAAACAAATGCAAAAATAAAGACCCCGAAGGGTCAAGAGTTAGGTTACAGCACGACCAAATAAGAGTTTAAGTCCGTGAAGGACCTAGGTTAAAAGACAAGCAGATAAAAGCCACACGCAACAATCAAAGCCATGCAAGGCCGAGGATGTTAAGGACTAGCTACTCTTCAATATGTCTTAAGTACCTGGATTAAGGATCTAAGGATGAAGACCAAAAGAGAACAATGATGTATTTGCTTGGACAGCGGCTGATATGCCAGGGATTGACCCCCAATTTATAACCCATAGGTTGAATGTCGATCCTGAGCGAAAGACAATAAAGCAGAAGAAGAGGAATTTTGCTCCTGAAAGGCAAGAGGCCATTAAGCAGGAAGTGGACAAGCTCTTAGAAGCTGGTTTTATTGAAGAGATTCAGTTCCCCAAATGGTTGGCTAACCCTGTGATGGTCAAGAAGGCTAATGGGAAGTGGAGGCTGTTCACTGATTTGAATGATGCATGTCCGAAGGATTGTTTTCCCCTGCCAAGGATAGATACATTGATAGATGCCATAGCTGGACATTAGATGTTGAGCTTCATGGATGGTTTCAGTGGTTACAATCAGATTAAGATGCACAAGGATGACATCCCAAAGGTATCTTTCATAACTGACTTTGGTGTTTTCTGTTATCTTGTTATGGCTTTTGGTCTAAAGAATGCAAGAGCTACTTACCAACGATTGGTGAATAAGATATTCGCCCATCTGATTGGAAAAACCATGGAGGTCTATGTTGATGACATGTTAGTCAAGAGCCTATTCACGGCTGACCACATTGAGCACCTCAGAGAGGTATTTGAAGTGCTGAGGCACCACAAGATAATGTTAAATCCAGCCAAGTGTGCTTTTGGCGTTGGATCGGGAAATTTTTTGGGATTGATGGTTTCGAAGAGAGGCATAGAGGCCAACCCTGATAAGATCAAAGCGATCTTGGACATGGAACCACCCTGCTCTGTACGAGATGTACAGAAGTTAACGGGCCGAGTTGCAGCCCTGGGGAGATTTATCTCCAAATCTGGTGACAAATGCTTGCCTTTCTTTCAAGCATTGAAGAAGGTGAAAAATTTTGAGTGGACTTCTGAGAGCCAAGAGGCCTTTGAACAGCTGAAGAAATACATGGCTGAAGCCCCGTTATTGGAAAAACCTAGTCCCGGAGAGACTCTTTATCTATACCTGGCGGTATCTGAACAAGCATTGAGTGCCGTCCTCATTCGAGAAGAGAATAAGGTTCAGAAACCCATCTACTACGTGAGCAAGGTGTTGCATGGGGCTGAGTTAAATTACTCAACCATTGAGAAGTTTGCTTTGGCATTGATAACAGCCTCAAAGAAGCGACGACTGTACTTCCAGGCACACAATATTGAAGTCCTGACGGACCAGCAGTTGAGAAACATATTGCATAGCTCGAAGGCCAGTGGAAGGTTGATTAAGTGGGCAATTGAACTGGGAGAATTTGACATAACCTATAAGCCTCGAATAGCCATTAAGGCTCAGGCATTGGCTGACTTCATGGTTGAATGTACAATTGACAACCAAGAAGTCGGTGGGGCAGGAGATAGTAGCCACCGCTGGAAGCAAAGAAAAAGATGAGGAGTTTGTACCTGATCAGAAGGAATATTGGGTGATCTATTTTGATGGGGCATCAAAAATAAAATCTAGTGGTGCAGGTTTAGTCTTGCAAAGCCCCGATGGGTTCACAGTTGAGTATGCCTTGAAGTTGGATTTTCCAACAACCAATAACGAAGCTGAGTATGAAGCCTTGATAGCCGGGTTGGGCTTGGCCAGAATCATGAGGGTCAAGAATCTCAAAGTTTGTGGGGATTCAAGACTGGTATTATCGCAAGTAAATGGTGAATTTGAGGCCAAGGATGAAACTATGGCAAAATATTTACGAGTTGTGAAAGCTGTCATGACTCAGTTTAACGAGTGCTATCTGGAGCACATTCCAGGAGAGGAGAACATTAAGGCTGATGCTTTGTCTAAGTTCGCTTCTTCTGAGATAGAGGATTATGTAGGGAGTGTTTACTTCCAGGTCTTGAAGGCCCCGACAATCAACTCTAAGTTAGTAGCACCGAATGATGTAGGAAGCTATTGGATATATCCCATCAAAGCTCACCTCAAAACCGGATGGCTCCCTGACGATGCCTTGGAGGCACGGAAGTTGTCAGTGAGAGCATTGAGATATGCCTTGATCGAAGGCATCCTTTACAAGAGATCGTTTGTCATCCCATATTTGAAGTGTTTGAGGCCCCAAGAGGCAAAGGAAGCACAAAGGAAGTTCTTGATAGTGGCCATCGACTACTTCACTAAGTGGATTGAGGCTAAGCCCTTGGCCAAGATAACCACCATGCAAGTTGCTCAGTTCTTTTGGGAAAACATAATCTGCAGGTATTGAATCCCGCGAATCCTTGTGACGGATAACGGGACATAATTCAACAACGAAGAGTTCAGGAAGTACTGCGAGGAAAATGCTATTGAGCTTCGTTTTACTTCAGTAGCACACGCGTAAGCTAATGGACAGGCAGAGGTAGCCAATCGAATAATCCTTGATGGACTGAAGAAGAGGGTCGAACGTTCTAGGAGCACTTGGGTAGACGAGTTGCTGCCTATACTTTGGGCGTATCGCACCACTTGTTGAGTGACAGCTGGAGCAACTCTGTTCTTGCTGGCTTACGGAGCCGAGGTAGTTTTTCCCTTGGAAATTATGCATGATTCACCGCGAGTGGAGGCATATGAACTAGAAATTAATGAAGAAGGCATGAGGCTCGCCCTCGACCTAATTGATGAGGTTAGGGATGAAGCAAATTCCAGGAATGTAGAGCATCAGAAGAGAGCATCCTTCCACTACAACCAAAGGGTTAAGGAGAGGTTCTTTTGCCAAGGCGACTTGGTTCTAAGGAAGATAGAGGCTTCTAGAGTTGGACAGAAGGGAAAGCTAGTCAAGAAATTAAGGGAAGCCTTAAACAAAAGTCATGAATGACCATATTGTTGGTTTCCCATATCGATAATGAAGTGTCAATATGAAAGCTCATGTTCCATTGTCAATATAAAAGCTCATGTTCCATTGTCAATATGGAAGCTCATGTTCCATTGTCAATATGAAAGCTCATGTTCCATTGGCAATATGAAATCTCATGATCCATTGTCGATATGAAAGATCGTTGTTCAAAGAGGTAGTTGAGGAGTTGAAGCCAAGGGTGTTAAAAAAAAAAATTTCAAAACCGGCCGATCGGGAGCCCGTCGACCGGGGCAACCGGAAGGCTTCGGCCGACCGGGGAATGGCCGACCGGTGGTTGGAAGACCGGGGCAGCCGGAAAGCTTCGGCCGACCGGGTTCCATGTTGAATATGAAGATCCCGACGTTGTTTCGATGTCGAATATTGATCCCAACGTCATTTCGAATATGAAAACTAAGTTGGGCCGGAAGACCGGGGCACCCGGAAAGCTTCGACCGACCGGGTTCCATGTTGAATATGAAGATCCCGACGTCATTTCGATGTCGAATATTGATCCCAACGTCGTTTCGAATATGAAAATTTGGTTAAACCAGAATATGGTTTGAGCACCGTTTAGTACCGTTTAGCGTCGTTTAGTGCCGTTTAACATCGTTTAACATCGTTTAAACATCGTTTAAGGCTGTTTAACACAGTTTAGTGCCGATTAGCGCTGTTTAGTGCCGTTTCATGCCGTTCAACGTTGCTTAACACCGTTTAAACGTCATTTAAGGCTGTTTAACACCGTTTAGTGTCGTTTAAGTACCGTTTAGCGTTGATTAGCACCGTTAGTGCCGTTTTATGCCGTTCAACATCGTTTAAACGTCGTTTAAGGCTGATTAGCGCTGTTTAGTCCCGTATAACACCGTTTAGTGTCACTTAACATCGTCGTAAATGCGTCGGTCGCTCCACGCTTTACATTAGGACGGTATTAGTGAAAATACTTGCGTGTAGCAATAAACCCTAACCCGAGTCTCGAAAAAGGCCGTTAAAACTTCAAGGAAAACCTGGTCAGTTTTCCTAGAAGTTGGGGGGCAAATGATATGAGCTAAAAGTAAGCCCTAAAGACACATTTAATGTGGCATTAATTAGACCCAATATGGTCCAAACGTGGGGCCCATTTATGGGGCCCAAAACCCTAATTAAATATTAATTTCGTAATTAATATTAGGGGTAATAAACAGCTCAGCAAATAAGAGTCAAATAATGATACTACTCCTGTTAGACTTAGCCTCCAAGGCATCCAATTCAACATGGAAACTGATTCCTACAAGGGATGAGTCTAGAACCTTCCTCAAGGAGGTGACTTGCCCACCAAGTCTCCAATCCTACCATAATTCTAAGGCTTCTCAGTCTATATAAAGGGCTTGTGTTGAGTATTGGATACAGTAAAAGAATACAGAGGGGGGGTGAATGGATTCTTGAACTTTTCTTCGTTCTTGAATCTTTGCAGCAAGATATGTGTTGAGTGTGTGAGATATGTAAGTGCGGATAACAAAGACAAACACAACACAATATTACTTTAATCTAATATTTTATTAGATAAAGATTTTGCTACAATCTGTGAATACAAATGATAGTATTCTCAGCTTCATTTTACTTAGAGAGATATTCCTTGTGATGTTTCTCAAAAACTTATCTGCTAAGGAAGTGAGGCTGTATCCTTATAGACATGGATACACCTACTTACTACAAATAAGGTAGGTAAACAAAATACTTTCCAGTCTGTCTATCTCATTTGAGTAAGAGTCCAAACGGCTACAGATTTGACTTTGCAAAGCCTGTTCAGATCCACTTCTTTAGCTCCTTGTCCCCTGTCTTATCTCTCCAAGCTTCTTTGTAGGTTTTCCAACGTGTTTTATAGTACATAGCCAAATAAAGCGTCTTGGCTTTTTGCAGGTTTCTGACTTGTACAATTCTTCAGTATTTTGTCTTCAAGAATGTATTCGAGAAGTGGCTAAGTGAGTGATTCGAGAACTAGAATTGATTTAATCGATAACTCTGAGTTCTCGAATAGTGTTATATTGACATATCGAATCACTTCTCGAATAGCTCTTTTCTCTGGGAGTCCTTGAAATATCGAAGAGAGCATTTTGACATATCGAATCCCTGAGATGTCGAATAGCATCTTGAGTCTTTGAGATATCGAATGTAGCTTTGACTTGTTGACCCTTTGAGATATCACCTTTGACCTGTTGACTCCTTGAGTTCTCGAACAGAGTAATAGACATATCGAATCTCTGAGATATCGAACAGTGTATTCAGAGATATCGAATAGTGTCTTCTGAGATATCGAACCCCTGACTTCGCGAATGCTAGACTTCTTGAATAGACAAATGTACTTCTCGAATTGGTACTTAGGCAAATTCTTCATTTCTTCAAATCCCAACTATGATTATTTGGCAGCCTTTATCTCCTTGCTTGAGGCATGAACTGTTAGGTCCAAATGTGTTGTAGAGGGGGGGTGAATACAACTTTTCGAATATGAGAAGCAATAAATACGATGCAATAAATGAACACACAGATTCAAGAAATATATGTCTTATATATAACTTGAAATGGTTGCTACAACATTCATTACAAAGTATAACAGAAGTTCAGAGAGAAGTGAATGATACTAAGCTCTGTGAATGCACTCTCTCTTTTTCTCTTGTGTTTTTTCTCAAGAATTGCTCTCTAACTAAAACATTACACAAGTACTTCTATTTATACTACATGTAATCTATGTCCTGTAGTCTTCAAAGACTAAGATGTACGTGGCCCAATGATGTCCACATAAATCTTGCCTTATCTTGAAAGCTTGGAAATCTGCCAATCAGAAGATGCCATGTGTCATGTTGAAGCTGCACTCTAAGTAGAACTTCTACTTGAGAATTTCTACTTATCCATCTCGAATTTCTAAGTAGAACTTCTACTTAGAAACTTCTACTTGGTCATCTAGAATATTTAGTACTTAGAAAATATTCTGTTCTTCAACTTGAAACTTCAATGCACATCTTGAACTTGTGATATCTTCATGTCTTCTTTGTTCTTCACTAAGCTCTTGAATATGGATCTTTATTACTGACATAAACTTGCTATCAATGTCCTGACACTTGATGCAACGGTCTGGTTCATAAGTGACTAGTCTTGATAGGGTTTTTGCTTCTTGAATAAGTTACCATATCCAATTAGAAATATGGCTTTCCAATATTTGCTTTCCTTCTTGTTCACTTGAAATCAATTGGTCTTATTGATACTGATAGTTATGATCTTGATTCTTGGCTTTCCAAATCACTGAGGCATGAACAACTTTGACTTGAACTTCTCTCAATGATTTCTTCTTGGATTGATCATAGTTAACATGTTGAATTGTATCAATTACCTTGTCTTCATTTAGTGTTGATTTCTTGTGACTTCTTGTTCTTGATTTTCTTCTGGTTAAGTATCTTTTCCTTTAGTTTGAGTTACATTAGTTATAGTGTTACAAGTTTACACACTCTGCCTTTCAATCTCCCCCAATTTGATTGTCTAACAATGACATTCAAATTAATGAAGGATAACTCAACTAAACAATGAGACGAGAAAAGATAATTAACATTACAGTCTTGAATAATTTACAATTGAAATTTACATGAAAACAATACAAAGAACTTAAACTAGAAACAGAATTCGAACTTTGAATTAAAGATCATTTGAGTGATTCCTATCACCTGGATTATTTCATACCTTTTAGTCAAACTTGTATCACCTTATTGGATTCACTCTAAGGTGAATTTTCCTCAAGTGAGTTAAAGCAACCGAAAGACATGAAGTTTTTCCAACTTCAAGTTCACACCACTCTGACCTTTAACCCTAATTCCGTTTCCTCTTTCTAGCTTCAGCAGTTTGGTCTCTCTCTTCTTTCTGCCTTTTGCGCTTCTCCTTCTGCTGCTGTTCTTTCTTGTACACTGGATCTTTAAGCTGCTTCCACCTAGCATTCAACAGACTTACAGCTTCCATTTCTAGAGGATTCTTGGGCTCTGGATATGGATGTTTGAAAAGCCTTCTGAGTTTGTCCACCTCCTGAGTAGTTCTGATCTTTGGAATATCCTCAAAGTTCTTCATTATGAGCTGAGATTTCCAATGTGTTTTATCAGCTTTAAACTGATAATAGATCATCTTGGGGTAGCCCTTGACACGGTTAGTATTGTGGACACTAGCTGCATCTCGCTCCATTCGCTTCTTTTCCACTACTACTTCAGACAGGTAACTCATGAGTCTCTGCTTTTCTTCAACAAACTTATCTTCCACTTCGCCCCATTTGAATACATATAATACTCCCTCCAGAAATGCAGCATCTTGAGTTCGTAGCAGCCATTGTCTACTCATATGCAAGATTGTTTGATTCTGGTCTGCATCTATGAATACTAAGGCATCAGCTGTATCTTCAACATAAGCATGTATCCAGTATATACTATCACTTCCTGGAACACCAATAGTCTCCCTTATTTCTCCTTGTTCTAGTGCTCCAGAAGGAAGAGTCAGAGCTTCATCTACATTCTTCATTGCTTGAAGAATATTCCATTTCTTCTCCATCAGCTCCGGCTCAATCTTCACATTATCAAGAGGGTTTGGAGCAATGACATCACACTTCCACACCTCATTGCTCTTCTTGAATATAACTCTTTCAATGATCTTCACGGATTTATCTTTAAGCTCAGAAGCGAATCCCTTACTCATCATTTGTCTACAGACAGCTTTGAGAGATTCCACTGAAAGCTCCATTAGATCATTTTCCTCCATGCTAACCCTCTTCATCTTTCCGTCAACTACCATCCAGACAAAATTTGGATATGCTGAGAATTCTGGACCCTTGTCCTCTGCTAGCTGCATTAACTGATCCCTGTACAGAATGCTTAGCTCCTCAGATTGAGAGTATTGAATTTTAGTCGCTAGCAAGAACAACTCTGACGCAGATCTTCTCATTATGAATTGGTCATCCACATATAAGAAAGATGTTGGGACTCCTTCTACCAAAGACAAGATAACCTGCCACTCCTTAAGATTTGCATTGTATCCAACCCTGACTTTAGAAATTAATCTCTTCAAAGCATTTATATAGTCCCCAGTCATTGGATTCTGCAAATTCAAGTTGTAGAACAGATCATCTGCATCCTTGTTATGAACTCCTTTCGCACAGGGTCCCATCATTATCTTCCTTGCTTCATCCCATTTCTGCCCTATCCTTCGTTTGTCCAGATCAACTTGAGGATCAGCTAGCCTTGCAAGCTCATGATCATACTGCTTCCCTTGTAGCTCCACCTTCTTTTCTAGGAACGCAGCATGTTCTTGCATCATCTTCATTTTATAGAACTGAGCTTGTTCCAAGGCTAACTGTTGAGCTTTAAGGGTTTCCTCATCAACAGGAAATTCTTCAGGCATTCCGGAAGACATCCCAGCACCTCCACCTTGTTCCTTCAAAGATCTTTTTATAGCGTGTGCCAACGGTACGTCTTCCATGTCAGAATTTGAGTCAAGTACCTCCTGTACTGTTTCCTGATGACTCAGGTCAATAAATGGTTCATCAACCATTACTGCCTTACCCTTTCTCATCCTAAGAGCCTCTTCATCAACAGACGGCTCAACTTCTGGTTCCTTGACAAGATCAGCGGGTTCTTCAATTTCTTCGATGTGAACTGCCTGCTGTCTCGTCTCTTTTCCACTCTCCCCCTTAGGTGAGTTATCCTGAGCTCCACCTTGGTAATCAGATCCACCAGCTGCATAAGAACCTCCAAAACCAGAACCAGAGGCTCCCGCTCCACTAGCACCACCTGCACCACCTGCACCAGCATCGGGGGGAGGTTGTTGCGACTCGAAACACTCCGGGGGCACAAAACTCCTGACTGCGAACATCATTCTACTGATCTCCATAGCCATTGTATGCATTGTAGACTCCAATGCCCCCATCCTCTCATTGAGAGTGCTTCCTAAGACACCACCAGCATGGCCCAAGTCATTGACCTTATTTGTCAAATCATCAAAAGCTGTAGCTTGACTTGCCATTCTTGCTGCGTAGTCGTCTAGAGCCCTTTAGTTGTTTCCAATGTTCATCCCAAACTGCCCCATCGTCTGTCCGAACTGCCTCATCTGATTTTCCATAGAAGCCATACGCGTATCAAGATTTTCAATGTTAAGGGACGGTGTTTGGTTTAGGTGACCACGCTCTAATACTCGTTCTGTTGGTATTTGGCGCTCGGTTTCGGGCCTTGAAAATGAAGGTCCCTCTCTCCCTAACCTCTCACACACACTCCCTGTCTCACGCTCGTGTATGTCTTCAATTATTGATCCGAAATGTGAAGCAGTACCTGCAGAAATTTGATAAGCAAAATAATTGGCAGTTATGGGATCTAAATCTGTTATGTCCTGAGTTGGAATCTCAGGCTGAGCGGCTGCAAAGTGTCCTTGTACGACATCAGAACCGATCCTCTTTGCAGCATCAGTACGTACCGGTGAAGGTATGGCTGAAGTTGTTAAAACTCCATGTCCTTTTGAAGCAACAGGATCTTCAAAAGGTATAAAACTGTCATCAAAATCCCTATGTGTAGACTGTTTAAAGGGAGAACCACTCTCGTGAGGTGAAGTGGTTGCGTGTGACACACTAGGGTTTGACTGTGGTTGTGAAGTAGCAGCATGGAAAAGTTTGGCTTTCTTTCGAATAAGTTGCTGCTCTTCGGTTTCACTCTCCTCATCATCTTGTACATATACACGTGCTGGTTTTCTAACTTCCGTTAACAGGGGTGAAAGAGAATATGAATGTGTATCGGGCTCAGAAATGTAGCTCTCACCCTGGGATAGATCCTGCGGGTTAGCAGTCTCTTGGGTCGCGGAATCAGATACATAGGAGGAGGAATGAATAGTATGCAGGGAGAGATTACCTGATTGATTACCTTGTGCATCATCGCTTTCCTCATCCGGAATCTCATCAAATGCCTTAGCATGAATAGATGGATTTTGAGCATGTGATGAAACTTGTGATGATGCCTCCAAATTGGTAACTCCTGCATCATATCTAAGCCACATTTGTATATTTTCAGGAATTGACATAGGTTTACCTTGATGTTTATCCTGATTAGCAATGGTTGAAAGTGACTTAGTGCCCATCCCTAGCGATGCAGATGTTGGGTTTCTGGCAAATCCCTGTCTAACAGCAAGAGCATCCTTCGGTATTAAGTCATTGATCAGCATTTGAAGAAACCGAGGAAACCAGCAGACGACATCAGTTGTAGTGAGGTCTCTGCTTGCAGGAGATCCCATTGAGCCCACTATTTCATAGAGAACTATGCGTCCATAGTTTATATCCAGTTCTCTTGCTAGGGCAACTGCAAAGGTTTGCATTGGAATTGGAATTTGATGAAAATCTTTTTCGCGTGCCCGAAAACATCTTGTGATGGCCTCGAAAAAGTAATTCCATTTCACATGGAAGAATTGTTTTTGGATATTTCCTGTGATTGGGCCTTTCGGAGGATAACATCCAATTTCTTCAAAGAATCTGAGGCGTTCTGCAGCTGTAGGTTCTGGATCATAAGCATCTTTGATTGGGAATCCCAGAACCCTGTTGACAAGCTCTTCAGTTACCTCATATTCCTGACCCGCTAAGGTAAACCTGAAAATGAAGGGGGTTGATTTGCTCCCAAAAGTAACCGCACTAGTCCATAATTGCTGTAAAGCATCATGTACTAGTGTAGGTTTAGCAGTAAAAGCATGGCTAGCTTTGGAGTACAAATTAAGAAATCGTATCCAAAACTTAAACCGCGGGAGTTGATCACCAATTTCCGTAGAAATTTTATAAAAGTTGTTTTTAGCAAGTGAAAATTGGTGAGCCATTTTGATTAAATGTTTTTCTTTAAAAGATGTGAAAATTTTATTTTTTTTTATTTAGAAAAACAAGTAATTTACGAATTAAATGATGTATCCCTTTTAATTTATCAAAAAGAACAAAAGTCCCTTAGAGAAAATTAAACTACGGGATGAACAATCAAAAGCCAATTACTAAATCTGAATATTCAAAGAAGATGAATATTCGTGTGTACCAGTGAAATCGTGTGTGTTTATGAATGGTGAATATGAAATCGCATTTTATGAACAGTACACAAACAATATATGTTCGTGTGTATGTATATGCGCGTGTATATGGATGAACACAAAACACACCAACACAAAGATTAAGGATAACACAATCAAGATTAGTCCAAAAATTGGCAGTAATTCGTGATTAGTATGAGTTTAATCACAAAAACACAGATTAATGGTATGAAGTTATGAAATCGCCTTGTTTTGTGAAGAGGCTGCTGTGAAAATTAGAATTAGGTAAAGTGAATGATGCATCGGGTTAAAGATGTATATATAGATGATTGTGAAATGACAAAAATGTCCCTGTTAAAAAATGTGAAAATTACCAAGTCCATACAGGGAACATCTAAGTCGAACTCTATCTCGAACATTTCTATCTCGAACATCTCTATCTCGAACATCAAGTCGAACTTCGAGATAAAGTTCGAGATAGAGGTTAACTCGAACAATGAAGCACAAATAAGCACTTTAACCAATTTTACAGCAAAAACTATAGGGAAATCCTATCTTGAACAATACTGATTTGTAGTAAACTTGGAAAATTCCCTTCTAAGAAAGACAAGGAAATTCAAGATTCCTTTTCGAGTTAGAAGTCTATCTCGAACATCAAGTCGAAATTCGAGTTGAGTTTCGAGATAGACTAAGAGCTCTATCTCGAACATCAAGTCGAAATTCGAGTTGAGTTTCGAGATAGACTAACTCGAAGTTAATCTCAAATTCTTTCCAAAATACCCCCTTGAACCAAAAAGTACAGGGTAATTCAAGATATGTTTCGAGTTAGGAGTGTAACTCGAAAAATTCCCTTTAGCTTAACTGAGAACTCTATCTCGAACTTCAAGTCGAAATTCGAGTTGAGTTTCGAGATGGACTAAGAACTCTATCTCGAACATCAAGTCGAAATTCGAGTTGAGTTTCGAGATAGACTAACTCGAAGTTAATTCTCAGTTCTTTTCAAAATATTCCCTTAGTGGAAACCTCATCTCAACCTTTGAGATAAAATTCGAGATAGACTTTATCTCGAATATTTTGAAGATAGAACTAGGCATACTGGTAACTCGAACTCGAACTCTAAGTCGAATTTCGAGATGCATTTCGAGATAGCCAACTCGAAATTCTTCCCAGACTTAGAATTTTCAAAACTTCACTCTGGAAGCTCAAGTCGAAATTCAAGTCGAATTTCTAGATGAGTTTCGAGATAGAAACTAACTCGAAATTTTGAAGATACTTAGATTTTTCAACAATTAAATTGCCAAATAAATATAAATATCAATTCAAGGATTTTTAATATGTGACATAATTAAAACATTCCTTGATAATTCTAAGGCCTCTAATTTCATGAAAATCATAGGTAAATTCATCTAAAAATCATGCAATATTTAGAATATTATGAATTTAACTCCCCCTATGATCATGCAATCTGACAAACATAAATTCACAGATTTGTGCTATAAAAGACACTTAAAACACAAGGAATTTATGCAAAAACACACTATATGCAACCTATAACAATCATTAATTAGGCATTTTAAAGTCTAAGCACATAATGATTGAGTAGCTTGCACATACAAACATAAACATGGATTTTACAGATAGAAGGCTTTACTAACTTGTGTTAAGCATTTCCAATTCACCAACCAACCTATTGAATGTTACTTCATCAAGAGGTTTGGTGAATATATCTGCAATTTGTTGCATTGTGGGCACAAAATGTAGCTCCAAAGTCCCCTCCTCGACATGTTCTCTTATGAAATGATACCTGATGTCAATATGCTTGGTTCTTGAGTGATCTACAGGATTGTTGGTTATGGCAATGGAAATTGTGTTGTCACACATGATTGGAATTTTCTTGTGCTCCATGCCATAATCCTTCAATTGGTTCCTCATCCACAGTATTTGAGCTACACAGCTTCCAGCAGCAATGTACTCAGCTTCAGCAGTAGAAGTAGATACTGTATGTTGTTTTTTACTTTGCCAGGACACCAATCTTCTGCCAAGAAATTGGCAAGCACCAGATGTGCTTTTCCTATCAATCCTGCAACCTGCATAGTCTGAATCCGAATAGCCAATAAGATTAAAACCTGTATCTCTTGGGTACCAAATCCCTAGATTTGGTGTGCCCTTGAGATACCTAAAAATTCTTTTGACGGCTACGAGATGTGATTCTCTAGGATCCGCTTGGAACCTTGCACATAAACAAGTTGCGAACATTATATCGGGTCTACTTGCAGTTAAATAGAGGAGTGAGCCAATCATACCTCGATAGCTTGTGATGTCAACTGATTTACCTGATTTGTCTTCATCAAGCTTCGTGGCTGTTGCCATGGGAGTCTTAGCTGCTGATGCATCTTCTAGATTATACTTCTTGAGTAAATCTCTGACGTACTTGGATTGACAGATAAAGATACCATCTTTTCTCTGACTGATCTGTAATCCAAGGAAGAAGGACAGCTCTCCCATCATGCTCATCTCATATTTTTCCTGCATTAGCTTGGCAAATTTCTCGCACAAGCGCTCATTTGATGACCCAAAAATAATATTGTCCACATATACTTGAACAAGTATTAAGTCATTTCTCACAACTTTATAGAACAATGTTTTATCAATTACTCCCCTAACAAAACCATTTTCAATTAAGAATAAGGATAGGGTTTCATACCATCGTCTTGGGGATTGCTTGAGGCCATAGACAGATTTGAAGAGTAGATACACAAAATCTGCATGTTCTGGATCAACGAAGCCAGGCGGCTGTTCCAGATACACTTCTTCTTCTAACTCTCCGTTCAGGAAGGCACTTTTCACGTCCATCTAGAAAACTTTGAAGTTCTTATGTGCTGCAAATGCCAAGAACATCCTGACTGCCTCAAGTCTTGCAACTGGTGCATAGGTTTCATCATAATCAATTCCTTCTCGCTGAGAATAACCTTTTGCAACCAAACGAGCCTTTTTTCGTGTTACAAGTCCGTTTTCATCCAGTTTATTTCTGAATACCCACCTAGCTCCAATTACGGATATGTTCTTTGGTCGGGGTACCAGTTTCCAAACTTTCTGCCTTTCAAACTGATTGAGTTCCTCTTGCATTGCAATCACCCAATCAGCATCGCCAAGAGCTTCTTCTATTTCTTTAGGTTCAAGCTTGGATAAGAACCCAGAATATAAGGAGATATTAGCCATGTCAGCTCTTGCAGTTCTTCTAGTAGTCACACCAGCATCTGGATCACCAATAATTAACTCAAACGGATGGTCTCTATTCCATACCCGTTCACCTGGAAATTGTCTTGATGATTCAGCTTGACTTTCTGAGTTGGGGTGCTGACTACTTTGATTATTTTCACTAACTCCCCCTGAGTTAGTGCCAGCTCCTACAGAACTAGAGTCAACTCGACTCGAGCCTTGAACCGTAGTCCTTGAGCTGCTATTTACTCCCCCTGAGTTGTTGCCGGTTGGTACTGAAGAAGTCTCTCCTGATCTTGTAGAATTAGCTTGTTCACTAGACTCAGGTTCTTCATGTACGCTTGGAACATTTAATGGAACAACCAACTCAGGTTCATCTTCAAGATCTTCTAAGTCCAGATTCTGAAATTTTAGGGACTCAGGTTCACTAGAATCTCTTGAAATTGATGAGAGTTTGGTATCGTCGAATCTGACGTTGTAACTTTCAGTCACTTTTCGATCATTCACCAAGAACACTCTATAAGCTGCCACCACGTCTGTAGAGTAACCAACAAAGATTCCTTCACGAGCTTTTGCTGCAAACTTGCCTAGATTTTCATCATCTATAAGCACATAGCATTTTGCTCCGAAGACATGAAAGTATTTGATTGTTGGTCTTCTGTTGTTCATTAGCTCACATGGTGTCTTTTCTTTATCTTTTATGATCAAGGTTCTATTTTGAGTGTAACAAGCGGTACTCACTGCTTCGGCCCAGAAATACAAAGGAAGTTTTGAATCATACAACAAAGTTCTTGCTGCTTCAACCAGAGTTCTATTCTTCCTTTCAACTACTCCATTTTGCTGTGGAGTTCTCGGGGCTGAATACTGACGACGTATTCCTTTAGATACACAGAAGTCATTTAGCACTGCGTTTTTGAATTCAGTGCCATTGTCTGATCTAATCGTCTTCACAGTAAGTGTTGAAACGTTCTCAATTTGAGTGATATGATCAATGATTAAGAAAGGTACTTCGTCTTTTGTCATTGCGAACAATACCCATGTATACTTGGAGAAGTCATCCACGATTACCAATGCATATCTTTTCCTAGACAAAGATAGGACATTCACTGGGCCAAACAAATCCATATGAAGAAGTTGTAGAGGCTCAGTAATACTAGAAATTTCTTTGCTTTTATGCGATGCTCGCTTCGACTTTCCCATTTCACAAGCTTCACAGAGTCCTTTCGGAGCGAACTCCATTTGAGGTAGATCTCTCACCAATTCTCGCCTCGCGAGAGCATTCATCGTTTTGAAGTTTAAGTGAGATAACTTTTTGTGCCATAACCAGCTTTCATCATCCGAGGCTTTGCTGTAGAAACAGGTGACCTCATTCTGATTTGCTGAATCCATATCTGCAACAAAAAGATCTGCCTTTCGAACTCCTCTCAAAGCTAGTGAGCCTTCCTTGATGTGAGTGATTGATACACCTTTCTTGTTGAAGACAATTTCGTAACCTTTGTCACAGAATTGACTGATACTCAACAGATTGTGCTTCAGTCCCTCAACATAGGAAATATCTTCTATGATGACATTGCCAGTTTTCAGTTTGCCATATCCCTTAGTCACACCTATGCTGTCATCTCCAAAGGTAACATAAGGGCCAGCCTTCATAACCAACTCTGTAAGCAGGGACTTGTTTCCAGTCATATGCCTCGATGCTCCACTGTCTAGCACCCATATAACTTTATTTCTATTCTGCTTAATGCCCTGCAATGACAGATTGGTTAGACATTCTTCGGAACCCAACTTTGATTGGGCCCGGCTTTTCGATAAGATCGAGAATCAACAGATTTAACAACAGGAGATGCACTTTTCTTCACATTACTAGAGCTTTCGACTATCTCCTTTCCTTTCTCAGACTTGACAGATTTGTCAGTCTTAGGAGAAGGTTTGTCACTCCTGACTTTAGAAGGACTGACAGTCTTGGCTCTCCCATACTTTTTCTTGATGTTTGAACTAGCAACAGTATTTGAGCATGACTGGCTAGATGCATTCGTTAAATGCACAAAAGTTTGCATGATGTTAAAAGTGCATGGCATACAATTAGGTTGACCACACTGTGCATGATTCTGATGCAGATTATTCATTGTATGTGTGGTAGGCATGGCATGTGCAGCAGGAACATTTATGTTAGCTTTACATGCATAAGAAAGATGTTCAGTAGATTTACAATGATAACATGCTTTCTTTATTCGTTCAGCCTTAACCTCTTTTATGCCTTTCTCTCTCTTTCCTTGTTGTTTAACAGCCTTAGCTCCTAATCCTAGTCTAGATTCATCTCTAGGGAAATTGATTTTAACTTGTTTGATAGGAGTTACAGGTTGTGCTTTTTGGCGATCTTCCATCTCAATCTCATATCTAGCTATCAATTCAGTCTCTTCTTCTTCTATTCTAGGAACAAGGTGTTTGTACATAGGTTTGACAGCGGATTTAAGAATTCTAGGTGTTTCCGTTTTAAGGTCACTGGAACTAGGGTCAATAGGTCTCTTTCCTTCTTTCTTAGGAAGGTCAGAATAATCAAGTCCTACACCCACTCCAGTTATCCTCTTAAATGTGTCATTATCTACATACACTTTACTAGCAGCTAGTTTGTATGCTTCGCATTTAGTTTCTAACTCAGCTAGATTGTTCCTAAGACATGCTTCTACCTCTTCCTTAAGGACGAGCTTGTGTTCCAGAGATTTAATAAAGTCTCTTAGGGAAGTATCTACAGTGCAAGCAGCCTCTAGCTCTTCCACTTTTGCCTCAAGCATTCTGCATTTGGCAACAAGTGTTTTCTGTTCCTTTTGAGAAGAGTCTAGGCTTTTGCACAACATATAGATCTCTTCACTAAGAGCCCCGTTCTGTTCCTTATAATCATCAATAGACATTTCTACTTTAAGAGTCAGAACTGGTACCTCTGGTTCCTCTGATGTCTCAGCCATGAGGGCAAAGTTTGCTACATGAGTAACATCTTCCTCATCTGAATCATCCCAAGCTCTTCCTTCTGTCACCAATAAAGCTCGTTTTCCATGTCTTTCCTTCACCAGTGCTTCATACTTGCTTTTGAGGGCTTCATATGTCTCTTTTGGATAAGTCTGTTTAGGATTTTTGCAGTCCGAGGCAAAGTGTCCAGCTTCACCACAATTATAGCATTTGAACTTCATTTTGAAATCCAATGGAGATTTGTAACTGGAATTCTTTCCTTTACCTTGGTAGCCTGACGAACTACCACCACCCTTAGCAGCCCGATAGAAAGATGAAGACTTTCTTTGTGGTCGGTTGCTCTTTCTAAATCTCATGTTGCTGAACTTCCTTGCCATGTATGCCACGACACTATCGTCCATGTTGTCCAGCTCTTCTTGGGTGTAGTAGTCATCATCACTGTCAGATGCGCACTCGTCATCATTATCAACTTGATGTGGTGCAAGTGACGATTTAGGCTTTGCTGCAACCATTGCCTTCTTAGACTCTTCCTCATCAGCAACTAATCCTGATGCACTTTCTTTTCCCTTTGAATCATTGTCCCATGCTTGATCTTGAAGTGTTTCCAGCTCATAGGTCTTTAATATTCCATAATATTCTTCCAGAGAAGTTGTATGCAAATCTCTGGTTTCTCTTATTGCGTAGACCCTATGTTCAATGCTTTTCGGCTGGTTCCTCAGATATCTCGTATTAGTCTCAACCATGGGGAGAGTTACACCTCTCAGATTCAAATCCAATACCAACTGACTGAATCGTAGGTAGACATCTGTTATGCCTTCTCCTTTCCTTATTCTAAAGGTGTCATACTCCATCTTGAGTATGAGTGTCTTGTTGCTTCTGACCTCTGCAGATCCTTCCATGACAACTTCTATCTTGTCCAAAATCTTCTTCGCTGTAGTCAGACCTTTGAATATATTAAACATTTCATGATCAAGAGATTCCATCAAGGTTTGTCGTACGGCAGTATCACAAGCTATTTGTTCCTTGTCAGCATCCGAAAACTCCGAGACCTTTTTAGGCTCAGACCGAGGTGGTATAACCACTCCTCCTTCCGTATGTGCAGGAATAACCACCATTGGAACAAATTTACCCTTGTCAAGGACTTCCAGATATTCAGGGTTAACAGTCTCTAAATATAGTCTCATTCTGAAAACCCATTCTTCATAGTGATCTCGGTTGAACATTGGGATCTTAAATGCATTTTTAGGAGCCATCTCAATTCTGGTCACTAAAAGTTTCTAAGTACCCAAGACTAGGCTATGTAGAATTTATATGTAGAACTTTTGCCTAAGTCGAAATTTCACTAAGTAGAAATTTTGCTCAAGTCGAAATTCACCAAGTAGAAATTGTCCAAGTCGAAATTCTATGTAGAAATTCTCAAGTAGAAATTCTATGTAGAACTTTTGTCCTTAGAATAATTTTTCTGCAGATTACTTTAATATTGAATAAACAATATTATCTCTTTAACACCTTTTGACTTTGAATGCTTTACTCACCTAACCCACCTAACCCACTTGCTAGGCACTGAGTATGTCTGTTGCACTTTCGGCCGTGAATAAAGCAAATAAAAAAGTCCAAGAACACCTTTTTTATTCTTTTACTATTGAAAAGGAGATCAAAAAGTTGTTGGGTAGTCTTCTTTGATAAGAGCAGATGATGAACACTCAAGAACACCAAATATGAAAGTACCCAGATTAATTCACAAAAATTAATTAAAATACATCCAAGGTAAATAATCACACCTGGGGCATTTAAATAATTTTTCAGATGAGTTTTCAATACAAACGATTTAAGGCACACTTTTCAAGAAAATGAAAAGTAGATCTAGAAAATGAAAACTCACGATTCTTCTACCAAACACAAGGATCTATGTTTTGTATGTTAAACATATAGCTCTGATACCAATTGTTAGGTCCAAATGTGTTGTAGAGGGGGGGTGAATACAACTTTTCGAATATGAGAAGCAATAAATACGATGCAATAAATGAACACACAGATTCAAGAAATATATGTCTTATATATAACTTGAAATGGTTGCTACAACATTCATTACAAAGTATAACAGAAGTTCAGAGAGAAGTGAATGATACTAAGCTCTGTGAATGCACTCTCTCTTTTTCTCTTGTGTTTTTCTCAAGAATTGCTCTCTAACTAAAACATTATACAAGTACTTCTATTTATACTACATGTAATCTATGTCCTGTAGTCTTCAAAGACTAAGATGTACGTGGCCCAATGATGTCCACATAAATCTTGCCTTATCTTGAAAGCTTGGAAATCTGCCAATCAGAAGATGCCATGTGTCATGTTGAAGCTGCACTCTAAGTAGAACTTCTACTTGAGAATTTCTACTTAGCCATCTCGAATTTCTAAGTAGAACTTCTACTTAGAAACTTCTACTTGGTCATCTATAATATTTAGTACTTAGAAAATATTCTGTTCTTCAACTTGAAACTTCAATGCACATCTTGAACTTGTGATATCTTCATGTCTTCTTTGTTCTTCACTAAGCTCTTGAATATGGATCTTTATTACTGACATAAACTTGCTATCAATGTCCTGACACTTGATGCAACGGTCTGGTTCATAAGTGACTAGTCTTGATAGGGTTTTTGCTTCTTGAATAAGTTACCATATCCAATTAGAAATATGGCTTTCCAATATTTGCTTTTCTTCTTGTTCACTTGAAATCAATTGGTCTTATTGATACTGATAGTTATGATCTTGATTCTTGGCTTTCCAAATCACTGAGGCATGAACAACTTTGACTTGAACTTCTCTCAATGATTTCTTCTTGGATTGATCATAGTTAACATGTTGAATTGTATCAATTACCTTGTCTTCATTTAGTGTTGATTTCTTGTGACTTCTTGTTCTTGATTGTCTTCTGGTTAAGTATCTTTTCCTTTAGTTTGAGTTACATTAGTTATAGTGTTACAAGTTTACACACTCTACCTTTCATGAACCTTGGAACTTCTTTCAAGCATTATTCTTGACTTAATAGGTACAGTTACACAGCTAGAATTTGATGCCTATTACAAGTACGAAACAAGTAGAAACTCTACAACTAGAGGTTCCCTCAGTTAAGAGGTCATATAAGTAATGCATAGCATTACAAGCAACTTAGGCTTGTTATTAGATGTATTCAGGCATGCCTCTGTGACTAACAATCTCCCCCAAATTGTGAGTAAGACCTTTAGTCACAATTTCATGTCTGATAACAAGCCTAACATACCTAAAGATAAAACTTGACAGTACATGTATGAATTTTGATTAGCATTGTGGATAGAACTACAGGGTGAGTAATCTTACAGCCTATGATTAAGTACTAGCCATTGTCATTTGTTTCCCTTTCCATAGCTTTGGCTTGCAAATCATCATATGCTTTTTGTCTTCTTTCTTTCTCCTTCCTTGTATTCTCATCCATAGCTTTTATTATTTCTGCCATAGCATCCAATTCTTCAAGAAAAATTGAGTCTTTGAAATCTTCAAGTACTGGTTTCAGAATGTTTGCAGGATAGTGGTTGAGTAGGTTCATCCTGATGTGGACCTGATCTCCATTTCTCCTCCTATACTTCACCACATAGGGATTAAACTGAACTCTACACAATCCCTTTTCCCTTAGCTTTTCTGCTTCAATCTTCAGTCTCTCAATTTCTTTCTCCTTTGCTAGCCATTTCTCAAGACACTCTTCTCTGATTCTCTCCTCATGATCTCTCTTCATCTTCACAAAATCAATTAGCTCCAGCTTCCATACTCTTTCCACTTTATCTTCTGAGCTCAACAATGCAATGATTCTTTCTATGTCATGTAGCTTGCCCCAGTGTTGACATCCTCCTTGTTTGAATTTCTCCTCCTTTCCATCAGTATATTTGATCTCAAGGCAGTTATCAACAATGGCAACATGGTAGATTCTTTGAGCTTGTAAGAATTGCAGTTGGTCTTCATCAAAATCTTCATCTAGTGGTTGGAGTTTTAAGCCTGGAAAGATCGTCAGAGTCCTTGATTTGGATAGCTTTGGTTTCCTTGCAGCTTGTTTGAATTTGATCCTTTTTACATGGTTGCTCGGCAGCAGTATGTGACCTTTGTTTGTAGACCATTGTAGTATTCCATTAGCAGTTTGCTTTTTGAAATATACAAATGGTTTCTTGCATTGAATCTTCTTCTCTTCTTGAGGTGGCAAGATAGTTGCAAAAGCCATAGATGTAGATTTTGGTAGGTCACTACTAATAGTATTCACCCTAGACTTAGAGTCTTGTGTTATGGTGAGGTTACTGTTAGCAATGCCTAAGGCTTGCTGTCTTCCACTTTTCCACTCAGAGGCTTTACCATGGTCAACATCATCCTTCTTCTCCTTATCATCCTTCTTCTTTTTATCTTCATCACCCTTATCACTCCTGTGATGTCTTCTCCTTCCATCACTTCTGTCTCCATCATTGTCTTGATCACCATCCTTGCTTGGGTTGAACTTAGCAGATTCAGGTATAATGCCAGTTGCAATGTATGACCTGAGATAAGATATAGCTTCCAATTCTTCTGCTGTTCTTAAACCCTTCTTCTTGTTCAGCTGCTCAATGATGGCAATAATGAGAGATTTGTTCTGAGGAATTAGATGCTTAGGAATGACCAGCTGCTTGATATCATCAATTCTTGTTGCAGCCTGATAGATGATGGTTCTAGGATTTGTGAATACTTCAGGTAGCCTTGCTGGTTGACCATTCCTTAACTCATCAAAGAGACTCTTGCTGTTTTCATCCTTCTTTTCAATCAGTCCAAGGAACACATTCACTTCTGAGTGCTTCAGACCCTATAGAGTATTGATGGTTAAGTGCCATATCTTATTCTTTCCTACCATCATTATCTCTTTGAGCCATAGGCCACAACTCTCCTTGGTTCTACAGTGAGATAGTCAATCTGAATCTTCAAACTCCTATGATATGATAAAGCATCACCAACCTATTCTCTTGAGACTTTCAGAAACTCCAAGAATGCATCATCATGATAGACATTTGAGTTTGCAATTTCTTGTAGCTTGGCCTCAGTGACCACCTTCACTTCTACTGGCTTGACACTCTTAGATATGGAGAATGGAGGTTTATCAAATGGCATACTCCCTGCAACCACTATGGTTGTGATAGATTGCTTTTGACCACCAGGGGTAGTGACATGAACAGTTGGTAGAGTGACAACTGGAAGTGAAATAGGCTCACCAACTTTGGCTTTTCCTTTTCCAGGCACAAGAGTTAAAGATTTGGAAGCCCTTTGATGACCACCTTCATTGAACTTGATGCCCTTTTCTAGTGGTCTCTCCCCCTTTGGATTTGAGTTTTTTGATGTCCTTTTCTCCCCCTTAGGCTTGTTGTCAGGCACAGAGGCTATAGGATTGACCTTTGGAGTTGAAGATTCATCAGGCAGAGGGAGACCCATGTGCTTCATCATTTCAGCTAACATGGACTGTTGATGCAGAAGAACATCAGCTGTGGTGGTGGCTTGAGTGTTCAATTGCTCAGTCAGAGTAGTGACAGTGTTTGTGAGATGAGCATTAGACTGGGTGAGAGAGGCTACTTCCCTTTCAAGAGCATTGACCTTGGTGAACAGTTCAGTAGATTTGAAGCCAGACAAGGATTGTTCTTTCAGTCTCTACACTTCAAACTTAGACATAGAATGCACTGGGACTTCAGTAGGCAGCTTGTCTCCATACTAATTTGTAAACATAGTTCTTAGCATGGCATTGGCTTCTGTTGTCTGATCAGAAAGATTTTGAAATTTGTGCCCCAGACCTTTGACAGTATCTGATAGAATGGCTAAACCATTGTCCATCTTTGTACAAGTAGCCTTGCAGGTTCGAATGTCCATGAGAACAGTCTCCATTTGAGGGAATTTAGCATCAAAAGACCTTTTTATCTCATGCACCTCTTGAGTTGTTGCTGTGCAAATTGCTTGAACTTCTATTTTTAGGCCCTTGCCAAGGTAGTGTGCAGCCTTGAGAATGCCTTTGTAGGTGTCAATGACTGCCTCATACACATCATTAGGGGTGAGAGATTTGGCATTGGACCCTAGTGAAGTGATGTACTCCTCTCTGAGATACTGGAGACCTTTTGAGAGAGGGATGTCATTTGTTCCTTGTAGCCAAGCATCTATATTTCCATCTCTCTCAGTTTCATCTATGATCTTTGCCTTATGTGTTTCTACATCATCTCTGTGGCATAAGAGGATAGCTTCAGAGTCTGGATTGGGCATGTTTGCAGTGAGAAGGTGCTGAGCAATCTTTGTGAACTCAGGGATCTGATCCACAATTAAGCTTTGGAGTGCTTCAACCGTCAATTATGGTGGAACAGACCCTGATCCTGAAGCACTGTCATGTTGCACAGGCTTTAGCCATTGAGACATATAGTGAGAGCTAGAGCTAGGCAAGCTAGACTCCTCAGTTACAGATGCAACTTCTGTAATCGGATTGAAAGACTCTACTATCGTTGTCTCCACAGGAGTGGGATGAGTTACAACAGTAGGTGACACAGGCACAGAGTCTCTAGTGAAAACTAGTGAATCCTCTGTGTTTGTGATGGTATCATTAGGATATGCCCCAGCATGCATTCCCTGACCATCTAAATGTGGTACCTGGGTGGTGAGCAAGGTGTCATGCACCAAGTCACTTGAATCCATTGGCCCATCAAGAGAAAAGAATTCTTGATGATCAATGCCTTGCTCCTCAATTGCTTGAGTTGCAGGCTCCAAAGAAATATGAGTGGTAGATTCTGGAAGAAAAGTGTGTTGTAGATTAGATTTTGGCAACTCCCCCTGAGAAATAGAGGGAGTTTCAAGTGTGATGTGCTCTCCACTCAGTGTTGTGCCAGCTTTATCACTCCCTTGTGCTGACTCTTTACAGGTAGGTGCATTGGGGAGGATGCTTGATTCTATAGATGCACCCTGTTGAGAGGATACATCTAGTGAGCTGTGTGCCTCTGATTTTATAACTTCAACCATTTGGGTGACTGAAGAGGTGGTTTTAGACTTCTTCTTCTTCTTTAGGCTAATGATAGGTGACTCAGGTTCCTCACATTCTAAACCTAGTTCTATAGCCAAGGCTGCTTCAGTTAAGATGTTTAAAGGTTCAGAAGCAACCTATTTTCTCTTCTTTTTACTAACATCACCTTTTTGAGAGGATGATGCAGTTGGCTCTGTGTTTGGTTGAGTGTTTGTCTGAGAGGGTTGGTTAGCAAGCCTTGGGTTAGCATTTTGTTCTTCTTACTTAGGCTGTGCTAACTGAGACTTAGACTCAAATGTTGGCATGTTGTGGGGGTAACACCTAAATAAACCCTCCATGTGGGGAGTTATCTTAAACCTTACATCCACATCATTCCTAGTCTCCAAGTTACCAAAAATGAGTTTGGTCATGGACCTAGAATAGCCTATTTTACTTTTATCTAATCCAGGCAATTCAATCAATGAAGCATTTTTAAAATTAAGTACTGATTGAATAAAACGAGGAAAGAAAATTTCAGTACCTCTCTTGGCTGTGTTCTTACCAAGTCTCCCATATAGCTCTTGTATGATGAGATGTCCAACATCTATCTTTCTCCTATGAGCCAAGGCATAGGCAAGCTGCTGCATAGGTGTACTAATCTGGTCAAAGCTCGATTTCCTTGCAGTGAATACATGAAGGAGTGTAGCAAAAACATAGCTCCATTCTTTTCTCAAGTACTTCCTATTCAGCTTCCCAAGTTTAATAACATCGGAGTAGTTGATAAATTCAAAGAATTCTTCCAACTCAGCATTAGTGGCCAGGGAGTCATATGCCTCTTGCTACAAATCCAAGGCTTGATTCGTGTCTGCGGTAGTGATAGTAATATCCTCGCCTTGAATCTTGCAGTAGACAATATATGAGGTTATAGCATTCTCAAGGGCGATGACCTCCACAGTAGTTGTCCTCCAGAATTATTCTAATAAGTCTAGGTACAGGCTTGGGTTGGCTGAGAGTGCACCCTTGATGTAAGATTCAGACAACCATCGAACAAAGCACTTGAAGTTAGCATTTGGTGCTTCCACATCACTGGTAATTGCGATGAAATTGGTTTGAGATGGTATGGTGAGTTGAGTGTTTGCCATTTGGGTAGAAAAGAAAAGAGAATTAAGGTTGAAGAAGAAATTCACAGTTAGGGTTTTCAGAGGTTTTAGGAGTTTAGATGCTTGAGAAATCGAACGAAATGAGTTGAATAGTTGTGAAATTGTATATATATGAATAACCTGATTTGTCGATTAGATATATGATCTGTATCGACAAGTCATTCGAGAAGTATAAAACAACTATTCGATAAGTTAAGAATGGCTTATTCGATATCTCAGGCAGTTTGTAACTCACAGCTGGCAGTTATTTAACTCAGAAAATAATTCTAAGCTAAATAAAATATGTTTTTATGAGCGAAATGAAATTTTGAATATAAATCCAAAAAGCGATTAAGTGTCAGCGATAAATCAGCCTTTTCAAATGATTCGATAACTCAAATACAGTATTCGAGAACTCCATCACTAGAGAACTAAAATACTCTATTCGAGAACTCAGAGTGTGCTATTCGATTTCTCCAAAAGACACTATTCGAGAACTCAAGAGGGTTCTAGATAGGCCTATTCGAGAACTCGAGCCATGACATAACAATGAACCATTCGAGAAGTCTGAAGAATATTCAATTTTCACTCATAAAATTCAATTTTCACTATCTTTTAAAATTTACCAGAAATATTCACTGTAGAATATTCTACCAAATTAAATAGTGATTCTCTCAAAATTTCACAGAAATTTCAAGCTAAATAAAATATGATTTTCAACATATGCAGCATTATGGAATATTTATAAATCATACTCCAGCCAATACTTACTTCAAAAATATTGAGCATTTGATAAAGTAAGTATTTACTGCTGCAACAATCTAGTTGATATATTCACTTAGCCAGAATTTGATGAATTCAGCATTCCAATCTCAC
The DNA here is from genome assembly GCA_036435485.1 of Saposhnikovia divaricata. Classification (NCBI taxonomy): domain Eukaryota; kingdom Viridiplantae; phylum Streptophyta; class Magnoliopsida; order Apiales; family Apiaceae; genus Saposhnikovia; species Saposhnikovia divaricata. The sequence continues at coordinate 25,564,796 of JAZHRN010000131.1, forward strand.
TAACCAACCTTGTGAAGGTGGCTTCTTCTAATGGCTTAGTGAATATGTCAGCTAGTTGTTTTTCTGTGGGAACATAATGTAACTCAATGGTTTCATTAGTTGCATGCTCCCTTATGAAGTGATATCTGATGTCAATGTGCTTTGACCTAGAATGATTGACAGGATTGGAAACTATAGAGATTGCACTTGTGTTGTCACACATGATTGGAATTCTTTCCAACACAAGTCCATAATCTCTAAGTTGGTTTCTGATCCAAAGCACTTGAGCACAGCAACTTCCAGCAGCTATGTACTCAGCTTCAGCTGTGGAAGTTGACACAGATTGTTGTTTCTTGCTGTACCAAGAGACTAACCTTTGTCCAAGAAACTGGCAGCTACCTGAGGTGCTTTTCCTATCCACTCTGCATCCAGCATAATCAGCATCAGAATAACCAACCAGATTGAACCGTGTGACCTTAGGATACCATAACCCCAAGTTTGGTGTGCCCTTCAGATATTTAAAAATCCTCTTTATTGCTGTCATATGTGATTCCTTTGGATTTGATTGAAGCCTTGCACACAAGCATGTTGCAAACATGATGTCTGGCCTACTAGCAGTGAGGTAGAGTAGAGAACCAACCATGCCTCTGTAGATTGAAATATTTACCTTCTTGCCCTTAACATCTTCATCTAACTTGGTGGCAGTGGCTATGGGTGTTTTTGCAGGTGAGCATTCTTCCAAGTCAAATTTCTTCAATAGATCCTTGATGTATTTGGTTTGACTTATAAAAATGCCATCCTTCCTTTGACTAACTTGCAGCCCAAGAAAGAATGTTAATTCTCCCATCATACTCATCTCATATCTGCTCTGCATGAGCTTAGAGAATTTCTCACACAGCTTCTCATTTGTTGAGCCAAATATGATATCATCCACATAGATTTGAATTAAGATAATATCATCACCATATTTCTTGTAAAACAGTGTCTTGTCCAGTGTGCCTCTAGTGAATTGATTCTCCAGTAGAAATTGTGATAGTGTGTCATACCATGCCCTAGGAGCTTGCTTAAGTCCATACAATGCTTTAAGCAATCTGTAGACAAAGTGAGGGAATTGTGGATCCTCAAAGCCAGGTGGCTGTTGCACATATACTTCCTCTTCCAACTCCCCATTCAGAAATGCACTCTTGACATCCATTTGATAAACCTTGAAATTAGAATGTGCAGCAAATGCCAAGAAAATTCTGATGGCCTCTAGTCTAGCAACATGAGCAAAAGTCTCATCATAGTCAATGCCTTCCTGTTGAGAGTATCCTTTTGCAACCAACCTTTCTTTGTTTCTTATGACTACACCATTTTCATCCATCTTATTTCATAGAACCCATTTTGTTCCAACAATGGTTCTATCCTTTGGTGCAGGCACAAGTTCCCATACTTTGCTTCTTTCAAATTGATTTAGCTTCTCTTGCATAGCAATTATCCAATCAGGATCCAACAATGCATTATCAAGTTTCTCAGGCTCAACTTGGGATAGAAAGCAACCATAGAGACATTCCTTTAGAGTTGCTCTCCTTGTCCTCACTTCTGCATATGGATCTCCAATTATCTGATCTGCAGTATGTGATCTATCCTATTTCCTTGTAGGTTCAGATTGATTTCTTAGACTTGATGTTGCTTCATCATCCAGATCATGATCATTTACATTTCCTCCCCCTGTGAAGTTGCCACTAATCACAGGTGTGTCTTGGATGCTTGTTTCTTCATTGTTGATTGACACAGGTTCTTCATTCACTTGAGTTTGTTGGATTGTGGGCTCAAATTCAGTTTCAATCTCTTCATCAGAATCATCTAGATTGTCAAACTTCAAAGGATCTTTATCTTCATCATTGGCTTCTTTTAATCCAGGTAGTTTGCTGTCATCAAATGTCACATCTGTGCTTTCCATAACTTTCTTTTGATTGATGACATAAACTTTGTATGAAATTCTTTCCATAGAGTAGCCAAGAAAAATTCCTTCAAATGCTTTTGCATCAAACTTTCCAACATATTCTGAATTGTCTTTTAACACAAAGCATTTGCTTCCAAAAGTATGAACATACTTTAGAGTAGGCTTCTTTCCAGTCATCAAGTTGTAAGGTGTCTTTCCAGTGTTTTTGTTGATGAGGGTTCTGTTTTGGATATAGCATGCAGTGCTCACAGCCTCAGCCCAAAAACATGTAGGCATCTTTGCATCAAGTAACATTGTTCTAGCAGCCTCAATCAGAGTTCTATTCTTTCTCTCAACAACTCCATTTTGTTGTGGAGTCCTTGGAGCTGAGAATTGTTGAGAAATATCATTCTCTTTGCAGAATGCTTCAAGCATGGCATTTCTGAACTCTGTTCCATTATCACTTCTTAATGCAATCACACTTGCATTGTTGGCCTTTGCTTCCTTGTCAATTTTCTTTATATGCTCAATGATTACTTGTGGAGCCTCATCCTTTGATGCCAGAAACTCTACCCATGTATACCTTGTGAAATCATCAACCATCACTAGAGCATACTTCTTCTTTCCTAGTGACACAATATTGACAAGCCCAAACAAGTCCATATGAATTAGTTGTAGGGGCTTGGTTATTGATGTCACTGTCTTTGACTTGTGGCTTGATCTTTTCATTTTTCCTTTTTGACAAGCCTCACACACTCCTTCTTGACAGAATTCAAGTGTGGGCATGCCTCTCACTAACTCCCTTTTGACTAGAGAATTAATGCCTTTGAAGTTCAAGTGTGATAGCTTCTTGTGCCACAGCCAACTATCTTCATTTGATGCTTTTGAGTAAAAGCAACAAATTTTGTCCTTGTTTGCAGAGTTCATATTGGCTACAAACATGCTTCCTTTCCTTACTCCAGATAGAGCAAAGTCACCAGTCTTCTTGTGGGTGATCAAACATTCATCTTTGTCAAAATTCACTTTGAAGCCTCTGTCAGTAAATTGACAAACACTCAGTAGATTGTGCTTGAGCCCCTTGACTAGTGCTACATTTTCAATGATGACATTTCTAATTTCCAACTTGCCATATCCCAGTGTGTTGCCAATGCTGTCATCTCCAAAAGCAACCATTGGGCCAGCCTTCTCCTCATACTATGATAGCAGAGCCATATCACCAGTCATATGGTTTGAGCATCCACTGTCCAAAATCCACATGACCTTCTTTTCACTTTCTTTACCCTAAGAGTCTGATGCAGATGGTTCTTCCTTGGAGTTGGCCATCAAGGCATAGTTGCAGAATTCTTGTTCTTCTCCATCACTATCAGAATCATCCCAACACTTCCCTTCAGCTATGTAGGCCTTACCTGGTGTATGCTTCTTTAGCAGAGCCTCATACTTAGCTTCAAGCTAAAGAAACTCCTTATCCTTCTTTTTAGGCTTCTTGCATTCACTGGCAAAATGCCCTAGGTCATTGCATCTATAACATCTCACAGATGACCTATCCACATAGCTGGTTTTGAATTTGTTTTTGTTTGCTTTCACAGGTGCCTTGCTCTTGTTGAATGAGTGATTTTGAGATCTAGGCTTGAAGGGCTGATTCCTCTTAAATCTGATGTTTGGGAATTTTCTATCCATAAAAGCATATGAAGTGTTTTCCATGGCATCCAACTCTTCAAGAGTGTAGAACTCATCTTCTTCCTTTTCATAAACAAGTTCAGTCACTTCTTCTTCAGTTTCTTCATCATCTACTATCTCTTCTATTCTCAGCTGACTTGTAGATGCTTCCAGGTCTTGAACAGATTTGTTGACAATCAAGGCATAGGATGTTTTTATCATTCTGCCTTGGTTGGCTTGGATAGCCCTCTTCTGAAGCAGCTCAAGCTCATGAGTCTTTAAAACCCCATAGAGCACATCATATGTGACTTTGTTCAAATCTCTTTCTCTTAGAAATATGACCCTTTGCTCTAGATGGTTTGGTGCAGATAGTAGAAACTTCATGTTTAATTCCTTAGTGCTGTAAACCTTCCCATTCATTTGAAGCTCAGTCACCAGCTTGTGAAATCTCTCAAACATATCAGTAATACTTTCTTTGGACTCTGCCATGAAAGCCTCATACTGTGTGACCAGTATCTGTTTCCTATTCTCTCTTACCTCCTCTGTCCCTTCACATAACACCTCGATGTGGTTCCACATGTCCTTGGCTGATGTGCATGATGCTATGTTGGCAAACATCTGTTGGTGTATACTGAAAATATTTATTTGAAGTATATACATTTATTTCTGCCCTATTTTATTGAGAATCATTTAAATGTTTACATGTTGTCTAAATATTATATATTGTGAATAATCTAGTATCAAATGGGATACAGAATATTAGATTATTAAATACGGTTTATATAATATAATATGGTTCACAGCACAGGTGGTGTTAGACAATCCACTGGAATGGCTGTAGTATTATTTAGATTAGTTTGTATTGACTAATAAATAATACTAGTATACTTTGTGTATATTGAACAGGATCAAATTTAGAATTGTTCCCTTATACTGATTAAGAAGGTGAACTAAGATTCTATGTTATTATTAATGCTTAGGTTCTTAATCCAGATATAGTAATTGACACGTGTATATTATTTACATGCTTTGATTTATATATGAAATAATTCTTTTGATTTATTTCATTATATTTTGGGTAGGGCTGCAAACGAACCGAGCTGCTCGTTAGACTCGACTCGACTCGACTCGTTTAACTCGACTCGACTCGACTCGATAAGCTAACGAGCTCGAGCTCGAACAAAAAAATGTGATCGTTAAGGTTATCGAGTCGATCCGAGCTTTTTGAGTGTTCGACTCGACTCGACTCGATATGGGCTCGAACTCGAATCGACTCGAACTCGGCTCAACTCGGCTCGATAATATATATACATTTAAAAAAAATTACAAAATTTGAACATGAATACTGAATACATGATTCATGTTTTTATGTACATGCTCTACAAAACTAGTTAACTAGATAATAACAAATTATAGCTGACAGTTATGAGTTAACTGAATACATGAGAATTAAACTAGTTGAAACTAGACAAAAACAACACTGGCAGTACTCAGTACATTAAGTTAAGTACAAAAACAACACTTTACACTTCTAATAGTCTACTAGTACATTAAGTTAAAATATGGTGCAAGTCTCCAACAGCTACTCATCCCAGAAGATTAGAAGAAGCTTTAGTCTTCAGTAAAATCCAAATCAATCTCAACTTCTTTTAGTATGACATCATCCTGCATAAAGTAATTAAAAAATTAAAACAAAAAATCTGAACTGCTAAAATTAAAACAAAAAATCTGAACTGCTAAAATTACAAAACTCAACTGTATACATGAGAAAAACAGAGTCTGAGATAATCAAGAACTATCCAAGGCCTGACCTCACCATTGTTACAGAAACATCATTAAATCAAGAATATGAACCTGCCCTATGATGAACCATCATTTAGCATGTTTACAGTTTACAGGTTTTCATCATTGATGACAAAGAGTGCTATCTTACTTGAGCTTTAAATTCACTTTCTTTAATCAGATCTACATATAATAATGTAAAGGGCAGGAGGCAGTGATCTTTGTCATAAAGAGAGATCTAGCAGTAGAATATAAGATGAGATATGAGAGGATGTGTGTTTAGTACTGAGAAAAACAGAGTCTGTTTAACAGACCATATGTCAAATTTATCTTCATACCAGATTATACCAAAATCAAACCATAACAAAACTGAAAGTCCTAAAATTTACACGTAGAAATGTAGAATATGTTACCTTGTTTGGTTTTTTAAGCCCGTATAATTCACGTACCCAGTCAGCACCACACAACAGCATCTCCACTGTTTCAGGTTTCAAGCAAGAGTGATGCGGTTCAATAACTCTTCTACCGGCACTGAAAGTTGATTCTGAAGCAACTGTACTCATCGGAATAGCCAAGATATCGCGAGCCATATTTGACAAGATTGGATACTTGGCGCTATTTCCTTTCCACCAACCTAATACATCAAAAGCTTTTGAACTATTGGGAGCAGGAATGACAATTTTTTCAGTCAAATAGTCATCTAATTCTGTTTTCATGGGTTCAAGAATTGCACCACTCTCACGAACGAAATTTTCATATTCATTAATTCCTTGTGGTGCCTCTTTTTCATCCATATTGTTGTTATCTGATGAGACTTGACTGGATTCAAAAAAATCAGTGGATTTTGCTCTATCTTCAAGATAATATTCTTGATAGAGTTCATTCAACACATTTGTTAAACCAGCAAGGTGTCGATCTGCCTCACCTTCAAGCGGATAAAGAGTAGGAAAACAGAACATAGGAAGTTTCATTTTAAAATGCGGATCCATAACAGCGCCGATTGACATTGCCAGATTGCTCTCTCCCCAATATTTGTCAAATTTGATTTTCATCTCACCTACCATATTTCTAACATACAAATTCTGATCAAAAGCTTTCTTGTCAAGTATTTGTTTAACCTTCCTAATCTCTGCCAGAAACAGGTTTGACGTAGGATAATGTGTACCAGAAACAATATTAGTGACCACATTAAAGGCTTCTAAAACTGAACAGATTCCTTCAACCTTTTCCCAATCATCCGGACTTGGAACATAATCCTTAAACCCTTGATCACACGAGGGATATCGCTGGAAAACTTGTTTAAATCCGATTGCACAATTCAACATCTTAAAAGTTGAATTCCAATGTGTAGGAACGTCTAAAATTAATTTTTTAGTCTTCAAATGTAAATGTTTAGCAATTTCAGAAAATTTTATCCTACGACCTTCTGAAGCAGCCACATATTTGACACCATCTCTTATCTTGTCTACAATTCCATCTATTGGATCTAATCCATCTTTCACACATAAATTTAGTATGTGTGCACAACATCGCACCTGAAAAAGTTTTCCCTGAATTGGCAACGGTGTTTTCCTTATAAAGTACATGTCCTTTAAAGTTCGTAAAGCAACATCATTCGCCCTTGCATTATCAACACTTACCGTTCCAATTTTATCTAACATATCCCATTCAGTTAAACTCGGTTAAGAAATCAACTCGGTTCGTTAAGATCAAAGCTCGACTCGGTTCGTTAAGAATAAAGCTCGGCTCGATTCGGTCAAAACTCGGCTCGACTCGGTTCGTTTGCAGCCCTAATTTTGGGTGATGGAATAATATATATGGTGGATATTATTTATTGAAGGAATCCATGTCCTGATAATATTCGGGTTAATGATGTCCCCTTGAAAGCTCAAAAAGATTTAATTATGTAAAACCCTGCAGGTGGATTTATTCCGGCATAATTAAATAAAGGTTGAGTGGATGATCAAGGATAAAAGATATTAATTAAATGAATTATCAGTAATTTATTTAATTAATGGACATGCGATATTTTAAACATGGGGAATTTAATAAGCAAATAATATTGGAACCGAATTAATTAATTAAATTACGGTATTGGGAAAGGTAGTGCAAATATTAATTCTTTAGTGGAATGAATTAATATTTAATTACATTGGGCTATGTCCAAGATGTAATTAGAAGGCCCAACCTAATTGTCCATGATCCCTATTGTAGCCCTATATATATTCCTATTCTCTTCTTGCTGGGTTGGTCGGAAAAATTTTGTAGCCACCCAGGAGCAAGAAGAGAGGTTAACTTGAGAAGACGAAGGCCACACTTTGCTCAAGGGAATTTGGGAATACAATAGAAGAGCGTGGAATCAACCGTTAACAAGGTGACTTTTCTATTCGTACTCGTTAGTTTAGTGTATCAAAAATCGCAGTGCCAAGATCTGGTTGTCCCAACAATTGGTATCAGAGCAAGGTTCAATGGTTCTGCGATTTTTGATACGATGTCCATGTCGTAATTATATATGCATGTATATAGTGGTAGGCTTGTATAATTCTTTTTTGCAGGTTGTTATCCACTATTATGGCCATGTAATTTTAATTATGTGTTTGGATCCCACGTGGTTTAATCGTGGTTAATTTTTTGTTTTTGGTTTCCACGTGGTTTATCGTGGTTGTAAATCACGAGGGTTGATCGTGATATTTAGTTTTGTATTAGATCTTTTTTGTATGTAATTGTTTGATGGATTATGTAAAAATCTGGATATTTTGTAACAATTATGTGCGATCGGAAATCAAAACGGAGATCAAAATAATTCCACTACGCTAACTGTTGGTGGCTGCTGGTGTTAATATTCAGAACTGAATTCGGCAGAACATTAGCATAAAATTATCATGGTACTGTAGCAAACCGGTACTGTAGCAGTACTGTAGCAAATCGGTTACTGTAGCAAACCGGGTACTGTAGCAGTTTGGCGGCTGGCGGCTGTTGCAGTTTGCAGATTTGCAGAAAATTTTCTAGGCCTGCTGAAGTTGTTTAATGGGCCATAATAGTGGATTTAATTATTGTTTTAATTTTTAATTCTGCTATTTAATTTTAATTATTGCATTAAATAATTATTATGTTTGTCGTTAATTATGTGTGTAATTTTTTGTTACATATTTAACATAATTAGGACGACATGGACATTAATTTTATTTATTGCTTTAATTTTATGATGCATGCTGCTATGTTATGTGTTCTTTGTATTGTTATTTTTATAACATGTAGACCTCGAAAAAATAACATAGGGCGATGCATCTAGATAAAATTCCTCAATTTTAAATAAAAATTCTAAGTGGGTGAGGGAATTAATTAGGAATTAAATCCCATGGTCTCCATTATTGTTTGTATGTAATTTAACACCGAGACGAATATAAATTATATACATGCCACCCATCGTGGCGTATGATTTATGGTGTCAGGTAGTGTTATGGATATTACTAGAACAAACTTCCTAAATTAATTACGAATATTGAAAGGTGTACATGCCACCCATTGTGGCGTACCAAGTTTCATAGAATTCGATTAATTTGTAGGGTACCAATGATTGAATATAGATATTCGATATTGAGAGAAAGGATGATTCTGTCTAGAAAGGGGTCTTAAGTGACGCCTCTTGACAATGCTCCCCCCGATTTGGGAATTATCCTATTATCGATTATTGAGTTGAAATATTTAATGGTGGCACCCGGTCTTATTATTATTAATTTAAGATTTGATAATGGTATACACTTAGCTATGAAAGGTAATATATAGTCCACCCAAACGTGGCGTATTATTTAGTAATAGGACCGAAGTAATATTTAAACGAATTAAGTGGTATATATGTCACCCATCGTGGCGTACCAGATACTTATGGTGTTTAAATATTAGTGCATTAATTATAATTAATTGTTAGAGGAAACCAATAGGATTTAAGATTTATGCAACTATCTGATTATGTGTTACATGTATGATTCTCAGGATTAGATCACTATGGGCTTTAATCCACTATTCACCATACTTAAGGATAACAAACTTACTGGACCGAACTATATTGAATGGAAACGTAATTTGGACATAGTGTTGACTGCTGAGGAGTACAAATTTTGTACTTATGAACCCAAGCCAGATCAGCCTGCTGAAGATGCTCCTGAAAGTGAGAAGGAGTATTATAAGCGGTGGGTTAAGGCTGATGAGATGTCGCGATGTTACATTCTGGCAGCAATGTCGGGTGTTTTGCAGCATCAGCATCAGGCTATGCCCACTGCTTCAGATATGCTCTTTAATCTCAAGGAACTTTTTGGAGAACAGAATAGGGTTGCTAGGCAAGTAGCAATGAAGGCTTTAATGAACACTCAGATGGCTGAAGGAACACCTGTAAGGGATCATGTTCTCAGGATGATGTCTCATCTGAATGAGATGGAGATCCTTGGTGCTGATATTGATGGGGAAACCCAGATCGATATCATCCTTATGAGTCTGCCCAAAAGTTTTGAGCAGTTCCGCTTGAATTACACTATGAACAAAAGGATGTATAGTCTCGCGAAACTTCTGACAGAACTTCAGGCAGCTGAAGGACTCTTTAAGTAGAATGTTCAAGTGAATGTGGCTGAGAAAGCTTCTTCCTCTAAGCCGAAAGGCAAGAAGAAGAAAAATGTTCAGACATAGAAAGCCGGAAAGGTTACTAATGCATTGGGAGTTCAAGGTGCTGTGAAAAAGCCTAAGGGCAAGTGCTTCAGGTGCAAGCAGTCAGGTCACTGGAAACAGGATTGTCCTCTTCCTAAGAAGACAAACAATACTGGTATGTCTCTTTCTCTAGTTACAGAAACATATATAGCGGCTATATCTACGAGCACTTGGTGTGTAGATACAGGAGCCACTGACCATGTTTGTAACTCTATGCAGGGGTTCCAGCAATCCAGAATGCTTAGAGATGGCGAGATATATGTGTTCATGGGAGATGCTACGAAAGTAGCAGTAGTTGCAGTTGGAATAATTACATTATCTTTTGGCGATGATAGGATTTTGGTTTTGAACAATTGTCTTTATGTACCTTCGTTTAGAAGGAATTTAATTTCGGTTTCTAAACTTGCCATGGATGGTTATAATGTTTGTTTGGATCGTAATGTTTCTATTATGATGAATAAACGAGTTATATGTTCTGGTACATTGCAAGACAATTTATATATTATTAATCCTATCCAACCAATGCTGCAACATAAGGAAACTAATAACATTCTTTCTAGCTCAAATAAAAGAAAGAAACCTTCTGAATTGAACCAAACATATCTTTGGCACTTAAGATTATGTCATATTAACTTGAGGAGGATTCAAAGACTGGTAGTAGATGGGCCATTAGGCTCGTTGGCAATGGAGCCATTTCCAGTTTGTGAATCCTGCTTGGAAGGTAAGATGACTAATAGGCTTTTTAAAGCAAAGGGGAATAGAGCTAAAGAAGTGTTAGAATTGGTTCATACTGATTTATGTGGACCTATGAGTATCCAAGCAAGAGGAGGTTATGAGTATTTTGTCACTTTCATTGACGATTATTCTAGATATGGGTACATTTATTTGTTGCGCCGTAAGTCTGAGTGCTTTGAAAAATTCAAAGAGTACAAAGCAAGTGCGGAGAAGCGACATCTTGGAAAATGTATCAAGTCACTACGATCAGATCGTGGTGGCGAATACTTGCTTGGAGAATTTAGGGAATATTTATCAGAAAATGGGATTGCATCCCAGTTGTCTGCACCTGGCACACCTCAGCAGAATGGTGTAGCAGAGAGAAGGAATCGGACTCTTTTAGAGAGTGTTAGATCGATGATGAGTTATTCAGATTTACCCAAGTCGTTCTGGGGATATGCTATAGAAACAACGGCTTACCTTCTAAACTTGGTACCTTCTAAGTCGGTTCACAAGACTCCAATAGAATTGTGGACTGGTAGCAAACCAAGTCTAAGACATATTCGGATTTGGGGTTGTCCAGCACATGTGCTGAACAAGAACGTGACCAAGTTAGAATCTCGTACAGAAGTAAGGCTGTTTGTAGGCTATCCCATGGGAACGAAAGGTTATTCATTTTATAGTCCCAGGGATCGAGATATCATTGTTAGCACCAATGCTAGATTCTTAGAAGAAGACTATATAATGAACCACAAACCCATGAGTAGTATCGTTTTAGAGGAACTAGTGGGAGGGACAAATAATCTCCAAGTGCCAATAGTACAAGTAGATCAACCACAAGAAAATGCACAACATGTCACTAATACCACACCGGTGCTTCGTCGTAGTGGGAGGGTTGTTCAACAACCTGATAGATTCATGTTTTTGGGAGAGTCCTCGGACTTGGTCTCTGGTGAACATGATGAGGATCCCAGGTCATACGAAGAAGCAATTCTAGATAAAGATGCAGATCTTTGGCAAAAGGCAATGGAATCTGAGATGGAATCTATGTATTCTAATCAAGTTTGGGAGCTCGTGGAACCACCCAAAGGTGTAAAACCCATTGGATGTATGTGGATCTACAAGAAGAAAAGAGGATCTGACAAAAAGGTGAAAGCCTGGAAAGCACGACTTGTTGCGAAAGGGTATACTCAGAAAGAAGGGATCGATTATGAGGAAACCTTTTCGCCGGTTGTTATGCTTAAGTCGATCCGGATTCTTTTATCTATAGCAGCTCATCTCGATTATGAGATTTGGCAAATAGATGTCAAGACAGCTTTCCTTAATGGAAGTCTTGAGGAAACCATCTATATGCAACAACCAAAAGGATTCATTAAGGAAGGCCAAGAGCATCTTGTTTGTAAGCTTAAGAGGTCTATTTATGGACTAGAACAAGCTTCCAAGGACTGGAATATTGGTTTTGATCAGGCAGTCCAGTCATATGGATTTGATCAAAGTCCAAGCGAATCATGTGTGTATAAGAGAAGTGAGGGTAATGCAGTGGTTTTTCTAGTACTGTATGTAGATGACATTTTACTCATTGGAAACAATGTTAAGATGTTGTCATCAGTAAAGGCATGGTTGTTCAAACAATTTGAAATGAAGGACTTAGGTGAAGCGGCATACATCCTTGGGATCAAAGTAATAAGGGATCGCAAGAAAAGGATTTTGGCTTTATCTCAAGAGCCCTACATTGATGAAGTATTAGCTCGTTTTAACATGCAAAACTTTAAGAAAGGTTTTCTACCTTTTAAGCATGGAGTGGCTCTATCCAAGGAGCAGTGTCCTTCGACACCTAAGGATATAGAGAGCATGAAAGCAGTTCCTTATGCTTCGGCATATGGAAGCTTAATGTATGCTATGTTATGTACGAGGCCTGACATCTGCTTTGCTGTAGGCATGGTTAGTAGATATCAGTCAAACCCAGGTCAGGAACATTGGAGTGCAGTAAAAACTATACTCAAGTACCTGAGAAGGACTAAGGAGTATATGTTAATTTACAAGGCCTCAGATCTATTTCCTTTGGGATATACTGATTCAGATTTTCAATCAGATAGGGATAAGAGGAAATCAACCTCGGGATATGTTTTTACTTTGGGAGGTGGAGCCGTTATATGGAGGAGTGTAAAGCAGAAATGCATTGCAGACTCTACCATGGAAGCCGAGTACGTGGCGGCCTCTGAGGCTGCAAAGGAGGCTGTATGGCTCAGGAACTTCCTTTTGGACTTGGATGTGGTACCTAATTTGTCTAGGAGCTTGACAGTGTATTGTGATAACACTGGTGCTGTGGCAAATTCGAAGGAACCGCGAGATCACAAAGCAGCTAAACATATTGAACGTAAGTATCATCTCATACGAGGAATCGTAAAGCGAAGAGATATAGTTGTGGCTCACATATCATCAGAAGACAACCGGGCAGATCCTTTCACAAAGAGCCTGCCAGCCAAAGTTTTTGACAGGCATGTGGAAGCGATAGGAGTCAGATGGATGGACACATAGTTTTTTGTGTAATAGTGGATTAAATAAACACTGATATACTCATAGAATATTTTGAGTATAAGTGGGAGATTGTTGGTGTATACTGAAAATATTTATTTGAAGTATATACATTTATTTCTGGCCTATTTTATTGAGAATCATTTAAATGTTTACATGTTGTCTAAATATTATATATTGTGAATAATCTAGTATCAAATGGGATACAGAATATTAGATTATTAAATACGGTTTATATAATATAATATGGTTCACAGCACAGGTGGTGTTAGACAATCCACTGGAATGGCTGTAGTATTATTTAGATTAGTTTGTATTGACTAATAAATAATACTAGTATACTTTGTGTATATTGAACAGGATCAAATTTAGAATTGTTCCCTTATACTGATTAAGAAGGTGAACTAAGATTCTATGTTATTATTAATGCTTAGGTTCTTAATCCAGATATAGTAATTGACACGTGTATATTATTTACATGTTTTGATTTATATATGAAATAATTCTTTTGATTTATTTCATTATATTTTGGGTGATGGAATAATATATATGGTGGATATTATTTATTGAAGGAATCCATGTCCTGATAATATTCGGGTTAATGATGTCCCCTTGAAAGCTCAAAAAGATTTAATTATGTGAAACCCTGCAGGTGGATTTATTCCGGCATAATTAAATAAAGGTTGAGTGGATGATCAAGGATAAAAGATATTAATTAAATGAATTATCAGTAATTTATTTAATTAATGGACATGCGATATTTTAAACATGGGGAATTTAATAAGCAAATAATATTGGAACCGAATTAATTAATTACATTACGGTATTGGGAAAGGTAGTGCAAATATTAATTAATATTTAATTACATTGGGCTATGTCCAAGATGTAATTAGAAGGCCCAACCTAATTGTCCATGATCCCTATTGTAGCCCTGTATATATTCCTATTCTCTTCTTGCTGGGTTGGTCGGAAAAATTTTGTAGCCACCCAGGAGCAAGAAGAGAGGTTAACTTGAGAAGACGAAGGCCACACTTTGCTCAAGGGAATTTGGGAATACAATAGAAGAGCGTGGAATCAACCGTTAACAATGTGACTTTTCTATTCGTACTCGTTAATTTATTGTATCAAAAATCGCAGTGCCAAGATCTGATTGTCCCAACAACATCGACATATCCATGGAGTCTATGATCAGCAACATGAGATGACTGTCTAGGGCAACCTTTTCCTTCTCTGAGTCCGTCCATTTGGATGGCTCTTTTGGAACATATGATCTAGGAATGACCATTGTGCCCACTGTAGATTCAGCAATTTCTTTTTGTGGTACAAATGGACCATTCTTGAGGATGTCAGGGTAGAGAGGATTGGCAGCTTTGATGAACAACAGCATTTTTATTTTCCAGAGGTTGTAATTCTCTTTGTCGAACTTAGGGACCTTTACCGTACCTGTAGTCTTTGGTGTATTCGAACTCATGATCGTTTTCTGTTTAGATTAAACAGCCCGCTCTGATACCACTTGTTGAGTATTGAATACAGTAAAAGAATACAGAGGGGGGATGAATGGATTCTTGAACTTTTCTTCGTTCTTGAATCTTTGCAGCAAGATATGTGTTAAGTGTGTGAGATATGTAAGTGCGGATAACAAAGACAAACACAACACACTATTACTTTAATCTAATATTTTATTAGATAAAGATTTTGCTACAATCTGTGAATACAAATGATAGTATTCTCAGCTTCGTTTTACTTAGAGAGATATTCCTTGTGATGTTTCTCAAAAACTTATCTGCTAAGGAAGTGAGGCTGTATCCTTATAGACATGGATACACCTACTTACTACAAATAAGGTAGGTAAACAAAATACTTTCCAGTCTGTCTATCTCATTTGAGTAAGAGTCCAAACGGCTACAGATTTGACTTTGCAAAGCCTGTTCAGATCCACTTCTTTAGCTCCTTGTCCCCTATCTTATCTCTCCAAGCTTCTTTGTAGGCTTTCCAACGTGCTTTATAGTACATAGCCAAATAAAGCGTCTTGGCTTGTTGCAGGTTTCTGACTTGTACAATTCTTCAGTATTTTGTCTTCAAGAATGTATTCGAGAAGTGGCTAAGTGAGTGATTCGAGAACTAGAATTGACTTAATCGATAACTCTGAGTTCTCGAATAGCGTTATATTGACATATCGAATCACTTCTCGAATAGCTCTTTTCTCCAGGAGTCCTTAAGATATCGAATAGAGCATTTTGACATATCGAATCCCTGAGATGTCGAATAGCATCTTGAGTCTTTGAGATATCGAATGTAGCTTTGACTTGTTGACCCTTTTTAGAACTCGAATATCACCTTTGACCTGTTGACTCCTTGAGTTCTCGAACAGAGTAATAGACATATCGAATCTCTGAGATATCGAATGAGATATCGAACAGTGTATTCAGAGATATCGAATAGTGTCTTCTGAGATATCGAACCCCTGACTTCTCGAATGCTAGACTTCTCGAATAGATAAATGTATTTCTCGAATTGGTACTTAGGCAAATTCTTCATTTCTTCAAATCCCAACTGTGATTATTTGGCAGCCTTTATCTCCTTGATTGAGGCATGAACCTTGGAACTTTGTAATAACCCGAATTTTGGGTAGAATTAAAACTTTTCTTATTTTGGTTAAAAAGCACTAATGAATGGTGGTTTCAAAGAACAATGATTGTAATGAATGGATATTGCTTTGGATAATAATCCTGATGCATTGGTATATTGTCAGAATAGAGTAATTCGATGGTTGAGGACCTAGATAAGAATAATCTACCGTTCAGGAAGGAGCTAATGGATCCTTGAAGGGAAATGAGTACGTGCATAGTGTTTCCCGTACGTGCATAGTGTTTGCCGTACGTGCATAGTAATTTGGTGGATGAATAGTGATTTTGTAAGTTGGAAAACTTTTCACGCCACCCTATGTACGGGACGTCATATGGATGTTTCGAAGTCATATTAGTAATATGCAGAGGAAATAAGTGAATGCAGAGACGATCGGAATTCAGAAATTCCAAATTCTTTTTCAGTATAATATTTGACCGGACAGTGGATTATATATTATTATAATCCAAGAATTGAGATATTAACTTTGAGGATTTGATATTTTGGGATGTTATTATATTTGATTTAAGAATGAAGGTAGGAAACCACTGAGGCAGTGAAACAAGCGTTCTAGAAACCGCTAAAACGTTATAACGAGATTAAGCGATAAAGCGAATGAATCATGGATTATGGATTGAATTCATATCAAGATTAAATATTTTATATGATCATCAAGATTATTATATCAAGTGGATGGAATGATTTAATCAAAGATTAAATCAAGAGTAATTAGGATTTAAGTGATTAAAACACTTAAATCATTTCCAAAAAAAAAAAACAAAACAATTAACCAAGCTTGTCCAAGACTCTTGGCTCTTGCCCCAATGCATCCAACTCAGCCCACCCAACTGATAATATCAAGATATTAGATCAAACCTAGTTGAATTAGTCAAAGGAAGAAAAGAGAAAGCAAGAAACACCATATCTCTCCAAACTACTCAGCAGGAGCAAGGTTCAAAGAAAAATTCATATCTTCATTTCTATCCATGATAAAATCACCAAATTTTAACCATAGCTTCTCCACTCCATGGGCAAGATTCGTTACAAATTTCATGGAAATCCAAGTAGTATAGCCTAGTCAAATCCATGCTTAAAGTTGGAGGACCAAAACTGTCCAGGTTCTGATCAGTAGAAAGATGGGGCTCAAAACCCTAGCTCCCATGGTTGGATTCTTGTGTTCTATAGCTCAAAAGAAAGCCCTTGAAGAGTAGAAGGTGTGGTAAAAATTTTAGAACCAAACTCTTAGTTTTTGATTTTATATGATTTTTACAAGATTGATGATGAATAGTGGATCTTAGAAACTAACTTTGTTTTCTTGAATCTTTGGTTGATCTAGAGCTTGGTTAAGGTATTACAAGGATCAATCAAGGATTGTTAAGTGTTTGCATACTTCAAAGGAAGGTATAAAGTTCATAAACCCTAGAGCTACTTTGAGTATTATATGTTTTATGGATGATTTTAGTGTTAGTAGGTTATGTATTTTAAGATCTATGATTTTAGTTGATGGTTGTTGATTAGTTGGATGATGATCCATGAGATGGTGATTATGTGATGTTGTTAGACTTGTAATGATGTGTTCATATGATAGAATGGATAGGGTGTAGTGCTTGATTGAATCGCGGTGATGCGAAAACTTTGGAAAACGTGTAAACATAGTCGTTATAATGCCCGATTTTACAATACCATGATTTGTATGCCATTTTCGTGCTAAGTGACCAACTGACCAGTAGCATCTCCTGCCATGAATAGTTGACTCATGTTACGAGGATCGTTTTGACACGAGAATCTGATGAGTGGATATTTTGTTCACTTAAAACGTTTCCATTTGGCTTAAAACGAATGTTTGTACTCGAGTTGTGGTATTTTTTATCTCTTTTAAGGGTATTGTGCAGGAATATCAATCACAGGTGTTAAAGGAATGAACCGGAGCAATCGGAGCACAAATCGGAGTTATAACGAAGAAAAGGGAAAAATTCAATGTGCTGGACAGAAGGTACGACGCGGCAGCGCCGTGTTAGAGCTTGTGGATGGCGCGACAGCGCTGGGGGCATAGATATGGCGCGGCAGCGCCGTTTTCCTGCACAGATGTGGCGCGGTAGCGCCGGTTGGTCTGACGAAAATTCCCGATTTGCTGATTTTTCGAGATGAAGTAAAAAAGTAAAATTCCTTACGAATTTCTTGCACCTGGAGGCCTATATAAAGGAAGAAAAAACCCTAGAAGAGGGGGGAGAGACCACGTATTTAATCTACGGAGTTTTGAAGCACGAAGAAGCTAGGAAGAAGATAGTTTTCAATTTATTCTTGTATTCTTTCTAGTTTGTGGATGCTTGGTTTGGGTGTATTCTTTAGAACCCTTGATATTTATTTCAATCATTATTCGTTTTCTTCTATCATGTTTACATTGGAACCCATGGTGACGATTAGGTTGATTATGAACTAATTCGTTGTCATGGGGTTTTAGCGGATCTATTCATGAAATCTATTTGTTAAATCTTCTCGATGCCTATAGTGTGATTGATGTGATATCCTATCATGGTTGATTTAATTAGTTATAGGAGAGTAGCTAACTCCTGTAATTGTGAGTTAATTTTTATTGAAGCGAAAGTGGATATAAGGGTTTAGAACTTGCCATGTTAGCATAGGTTTATGCGTGAGAATTTCATTCATAATTAGTGTCGTAACTCTAACCGTTTTATGACGACTATGTGATCAATTGAATGCTTGTACTTCAACCATTATGTTTCAATCTTTATAGACATATAGAGATTAGGCATAATTGGGAGACTAAGTGATTTCTATCTTTATTGTGGATGTTATTTAGGATGGTATTTGTGCAACGAAGGTTGGCTTATATCAGTTTTGTGTATTCGATCAGGTATTAACAAATCACATGAAAAGGCTAGAGAAGTGGAGACTATAGATGGATTGTTTAATGAAGTTAAAATCCCATGTTTTATTCGCATAAGCAATTCGACATAATTCTTAGTTCAAGTAGTTGATAATTAGTTATAAATCTTAGAGTAATTGTAGTGTTAAACAAAAAAAAATCCAATTGTTAATCTGTCGTAGCATCGAATAATAATCATACATCGGTGAGTGAATTAACTAGACAATACAACGAGTCCTTGTAGGAACGAATCTTATTTGCTATCTATATTACTTTAGATCACGTGCATTTGCGTGTTGAGTTTGGTCTTAACAAGTTTTTGGCGCCGCTGCCGGGGACGCGGTTTTGTTTGTTTAGTTTTAGTATTTGCCATCAGTGGTCATTAAAGTTCGGTGACTAGGACGTTCTCACCAAATTTCTTGTTGGTGAATTTCAGGTACTTTTTGAGAGTGTATGCGTACACGAGCTCAAGCACGTAGAGAAGAACTAGCAAGGAGAAAACTTGACTTTGAGAACATCGGGTTAGAAGACGAGCTTGAATCAATAGAAGAAATGGCAGATCAAGCACAACCAGCGAAGGCTTTGAGTGAATTCTCTCAGCCAAAAGTGGAGGATATTCATACCAGTATTGTTCGCCCAGCTATTGGGGCTAATAATTTCGAGCTTAAGCCAAACATCATTCAGATGATTCAGAATACAGTACAGTTTGGGGTAGTCCTGCTGAAGATCCCAATGCTCATATTAGGGACTTCCTTGAGATCTTTGACACCTTCAAATTCAACGGAGTTACAGATGACGCAATCAGATTGAGACTATTTCCCTTCTCTCTTAGGGATAAAGCCAAGAGTTGGTTACATTCTATGCCATCAGGCTCTATTAAAACATGGGCAGACTGTGCTCAAAAGTTCCTGACGAAGTATTTCTCCATGGCGAAGACAGCAGCTTATCGGAATTCTATTTCTCAGTTTGCTCAGCAACCTCAGGAATCTTTGGGGGAAGCTTGGGAAAGGTACAAGGAGATATTGGCACGTTATCCTCATCATGGGATGCCGGATTGGATGATAATCAGCAATTTCTATAACGGGTTGGGAGCTCAGTCCAGGCCTATGTTAGATGCAGCTTCTGGAGGTGCGCTATGGGCAAAAAGCTATGAGGATGCCTATAATCTTATTGAAATGATGGCGGCCAATGAGTTTCAGAATCTTACTCAACGCTTGCCACCTGCTAAAGTGGCTGGAGTTCTTTACTTGGATGCAGCTACAGCTATTG
This sequence comes from Saposhnikovia divaricata, assembly GCA_036435485.1. Lineage (NCBI taxonomy): Eukaryota > Viridiplantae > Streptophyta > Magnoliopsida > Apiales > Apiaceae > Saposhnikovia > Saposhnikovia divaricata. Next base: position 25,584,865 of record JAZHRN010000131.1, read on the forward strand.
CTGCTCAACTCAAGGCGTTGACAATGAAGGTAGATTCCCTTTCTAATCATGGGACTAACCAGGTTGCTATGGTGTGTGAATTGTGTGCAGGGACTCATGACACGAGTCTGTGTGCTATCTCATCTGAATCCACACAATTTGTTAGTAATTTTCAAAGAGCTCAGCAACCAGTGCCTAATGCTTATCATCCCAACAATCGGAATCATCCTAATTTCAGTTGGAGCAACAATCAGGGTGGTGTTCAGCAACCCCAAAATCAGCAGTTCAATGCAAGGCCATATAATCAGAACTATCAACCACCACCTTATGCTCCAAGGCAACCATTCAATCCACCGGGATTTCAACCATCTCAAGGGAATTCATTGAATCAGTCTGAGAAGGCGGAATTGGAAGAGCTTCGAATGATGTACAAGAGTCAGGCGGTGTCATTGAAAACTTTAGAGAATCAAATTGGCCAATTGGCCAATGCATTGTTGAACCGTCAACCAGGAACGCTTCCGAGTGACACAGAGTTGAATCCAGGCAAGAAAGATCACAAGGAACAGGTCCAGGCAGTAACATTATGATCAGGAAGAATTCTACAAGGTCAGAACAAAGAAAAATCAACCGAGGAAAAAAATGAAAAATCTGAACAGACTGCACGGCGCGGCAGCGCCGTTTCCCAGTATAGTACTGGCGCGGCAGCGCCGCAGCTTTTGGAAGAAAAAATTGATTTTGATGCTGGGGTCGAATCTGGTCCTAAATTGCTACCTAATGCTACTCCCTCGACTCCTATAATTTGTAAGAATGATAATGCTCAGAAAGAAGAAGAAGATAAGGTGTTTCCACCTCCTCCATACCCAAAACGAATTCAAAGGCAAAAGTTCGACAAGCAATTTGCTAAGTTCTTGGATGTCTTCAAGAAGCTTCAGATTAACATACCATTTGCGGAGGCTCTTGAGCAAATGCCGAGCTATGCGAAGTTTATGAAGGGCATACTCTCGAAGAAATTGAAACTTGAGGAGCTAGAGACCGTTGCCTTGACGGAGGAATGTAGTGCCATCTTGCAACAAAAGTTGCCGCCTAAGTTGAAGGACCCCGGGAGCTTTACCATTCCATGTACAATTGGAGATCTCTCATTCAGCAAATGCTTGTGTGATTTGGGTGCAAGTATTAATCTCATGCCCTTATCAGTTTTCATGCAACTTGGTCTTCCAGAACCAAAACCAACTACGATGACTCTACAACTTGCGGACCGTTCAGTTACTTATCCTCGAGGGATAGTTGAGGATGTTTTGGTGAAGGTCGACAAGCTTATCTTTCCAGCCGACTTTGTTATTCTTGACTTCGAGGAAGACAAGAAGATTCCTATTATCTTGGGACGACCATTCTTGGCTACGGGCCGAACTCTTATTGATGTCCAAAAGGGAGAACTCACTATGAGGGTGCACGATCAAAACGTCACTTTTAATGTTTTCAACGCAATGAAGCTTCCAACTTACGATGAAGAGTGTCTCAAAATTGATATGGTCGACAAGGTGGTTAATTCCGCGACTCAACACTTGATAAAAGCTGATGTGTTGGAAAGAGTTCTTGCTAATGACTTGGAGGTTGAGAACGAAGAGGATAAAGAACACTTGCAATATCTTAATGCATCTCCATGGAAGAAGTTTGGGATTCCATTTGAATCATTGGAGTTGTCAGAATTGAAGAAGTCTCATGTTAGACTTAAACCATCCATTGAGGAAGCACCTACCTTGGAACTTAAGCCATTGCCTGAACATCTAAGGTATGCCTATCTTGGTGATTCTTTTACCTTACCTGTTATTATATCATCTAAGCTTTCAGGCATAGAAGAGGAAAAACTATTGAGAATCTTAAGGGAATTCAAATCAGCCATTGGGTGGACTATAGCAGACATCAAGGGTATTAGTCCTTCTTATTGCATGCACAAAATTCCTTTAGAAGAGGGAGCTAAACCTACAGTCGATAATCAAAGGAGACTGAATCCTGTTATGAAAGAAGTTGTGAAGAGGGAAATTCTTAAATGGCTTGACGCGGGCATTATCTATCCGATTTCTGATAGCTCTTGGGTGAGTCCGGTGCAATGTGTGCCTAAGAAAGGAGGCATGATAGTGGTTACTAATGAAAAGAACGAGCTCATTCCTACGCGAACGGTTGCTGGTTGGAGAATTTGCATGGATTATCGAAAGTTGAACAAAGCCACTCGGAAAGATCATTTTCCACTCCCGTTCATTGATCAGATGCTTGACAGATTGGCTGGACGTCAGTACTATTGTTTGCTTGATGGGTATTCTGGTTACAATCAGATTTGCATAGCACCCGAGGATCAGGAGAAGACTACATTCACTTGTCCATTTGGTACATTTGCATTCAGACGTGTTTCTTTTGGGTTGTGTGGTGCACCAGCTACTTTTCAGAGGTGTATGATGGCCATTTTCTCTGACATGATTGGAATTAATATGGAAGTATTCATGGACGATTTCTCAGTCTTTGGGGATTCTTTTGTTGAGTGCTTGGAAAACTTGAGTTTGGTTTTAAAACGTTGTGTGGAGACAAATCTTATTCTTAATTGGGAAAAGTGCCACTTCATGGTACAAGAAGGTGTCATTCTGGGACACAAGGTTTCGAGTAAGGGTTTGGAAGTTGACAAGGCAAAGGTGGAAACTATTGAGAATCTTCCTGCCCCTATCTCAATCAAGGGTATTCGCAGCTTTCTTGGTCATGTAGGGTTCTACAAGCGCTTCATAAAGGATTTCTCAAAAATTTCTAAGCCGCTTTGCAATCTCTTGGAAAAAGATGTGCCATTCAATTTTGATGAGGCTTGTTTACAGGCGTTCGAGATCTTGAAGAAGAAACTAATTTCTGCTCCAATTATTACAGCTCCTGATTGGAGCCAACCATTTGCTTTGATGTGCGATGCTAGTGATTATGCAATTGGGGCCGTTCTAGGCCAAAGGAAAGAAAAAATGTTCCGTGTTATTTACTATGCAAGAAAAACTCTCAATGATGCTCAGTTGAATTACACCACCACTGAGAAGGAACTACTTGCTATTGTCTATGGGTTTGAAAAGTTTCGCTCTTATCTGCTTGGTACTAAGGTGACAGTTTATACGGATCATGCTGCTATTCGCTACCTCCTTGCAAAGAAGGATGCTAAGCCAAGGTTGATTCGTTGGGTTCTTCTGTTGCAAGAATTTGATGTGGAAATCAAGGATAGAAAGGGGACGGAGAATCAGGTAGCTGACCATCTCTCTAGATTGGAAGATCATGGAAAGTCACCTAAGGACAACACAGGTTATTAATGAGTTTTTTCCGGATGAGCAACTATTCAGAGTGCAAGATGATGAACCATGGTTTGCCGACATTGTGAATTATCTAGTAAGCAACATCATTCCACCTGAGCTATTTTATGGTCAAAGGAAGAAATTCTTGCACGATGTCAAGCAGTATATTTGGGACGAACCGTTTTTGTTCAAGCAAGGAGCTGATGAGATTATTAGACGTTGTGTTCCTTACAGTGAGACCAAGGCTATTCTTAGTGATTTTCATGCTAGAGCTTATGGAGGCCACTATGCGAGTGAGAAGACAGCCACACGTATTCTTCAAGCAGGTTTCTATTGGCCGACTCTATTCAAGGATGCTCATCAGTTTGTGTTGAGATGTGATCGATGTCAACGAGTTGGTAATATTTCCCGTAGGAACGAGATGCCTCTTAATGTCATGTTGGAGGTAGAGATCTTTGACGTGTGGGGAATCAACTTCATGGGACCGTTCATTCCGTCATGTGGTAATCAGTATATTCTTGTAGCCGTGGATTATGTGTCTAAGTGGGTGGAGGTAAAAGCACTTCCAACGAATGATGCTAAGGTGGTACTCAATTTTCTTCACAAGAATATTTTTACTCGGTTTGGCACTCCACGGGTGATCATTAGTGATGAAGGTACGCACTTTTGCAATCGAAAGTTTACATCTCTTATGGCACGCTACAACATCAATCATCGAGTTACTACAGCTTATCATCCTCAAACCAATGGGCAAGCCGAAGTGTCTAATCGTGAAATTAAACGGATTCTTGAGAAGGTAGTTAGTCCTTCTAGGAAGGATTGGGCGTTGAAGCTGGATGAAGCGGTGTGGGCTTATCGGACAGCCTATAAAACACCTTTAGGAATGTCACCATTTCAGCTAGTGTATGGGAAAGCATGCCATCTTCCAGCTGAGTTAGAACACAAGGCTTATTGGGCATTGAAGAAGCTGAATTTCGATCTTACAGTAGCAGGTGAAAAACGTATGGTTCAGTTGAATGAAATGGACGAGTTTCGATTGCAAGCTTATGAGAACAACAAGCTATACAAAGAGAAAGTAAAAAGGTGACATGATCGTCGGTTGGTTCTTAAGACGTTTGTGCCCGGGCAATTGGTGTTGTTGTACAACTCTCGACTTTGGTTATTTCCTGGAAAGTTGAAGTCACGTTGGTCAGGTCCATTCACAGTCAAAACAGTTTTTCAGCATGGGGCAGTAGAGATTTTCGACAAGTTACCGGATCAGTCGTTCAAGGTCAATGGTCAGTGGTTAAAGCCATATTTTGGAGAGAAGTTGAATCGCGAAGTTGAGACCGCAGTTCTAATTTGCGCAACGTAAGGAAATGGAGCTACGTCAAGCTAATGACGTGAAAATAGCGCTTCGTGGGAGGCAACCCACTTGGATTGTACTTTAAAAAAAAAATTGCAACAGTAGCCACGGCGCGGCAGCGCCGGTTCCTAGTGTATTTCTGGAGCGGCAGCGCCGCGCGGTCTGTTGAAGGAAAAAAAAGAAAAAAAATCAGAAAATTTGAAAACACAAAAATAGTTTTGTTATTAGTTGACCCACTACCCAAGCCCACTACTCACACCCACTAACCCTAATTTCCCCTATATATACCTACCCTTACACAATCCTACCTATACATACACAACTTACAAATCTCAAAATTCTTAAACACTCTAAACACTTCTTCCAATCAATTCAATGGCATCCAAGCGATAAAGGGTTGTTGGTGGTGGTAGTGAGGGTGCTGGTGGTAGTAGGGCTGGTGGTAGGAACCCTCGTTCTTCATCTTCATCTGATTCTGAGGGAGGCAATGGTGGACCTCAATTTATTAATAATGGGGCTCGTGATGAGTATAATCGATTGTTGGGGCGTCCTATTGCTCGTGAGAGGGGTCTTTTGCCAAATGCAGCGGATGGGAACATGTTGGAGAATATTCTGGAGAGAGGTTGGGAGCAAATTTGTGAGGTTCCGGAACCTTTTCCGATGACTGTGGTTCGCGAGTTCTATGCGAACGCTAGTGTGGAAAGGAATGGGATTAGCCAGGTTCGTGGGTTTCGTGTGGATTATCAGCCGCCTGCTATTCGTCGTGTTCTTGGGCTTCCGGCACCTAGGAGGGGTCAAGAGGATTGGTCGGGGAAGACTCGCGATGTTGTGGATCTTCAGTTGATTATTCAGCGGTTGTGTGTTCCAGGTACAGAGTGGCGTTTGAGGAGAGGCACTACTGAGCCCACCTCGTTCTTGTTGACGGCTCTGAATAAATATGGGCGTACTTGGCACTTGTTCATTTGTGCCAATCTTATCCCTACTAGGCATTCGAATGAGGTGACAGTTGAGAGGGCTATCCTGTTGTATGCTATATGCAGCAGAGAATTTATGGATGTGGGCAATTTGATCCATCAGGGGATTATGCGTTTTATGCAAGGTAGTACCACTGCGGCGATGCCTTATGGTTCGGTCATTGCTAGGTTGGCTAGGGATTGTGGTGCTCGTTGGTCAGCAGAGGAGGTTGTGCAGCAGCCACAGGAAGCGCTGGATCATCAGAGTATACGGAGGCTGGCTGAGTGGGATGGAGGTGAGCCGGATTGGTGGGGTCTTGGTTATGTAGAAGAGCAGCAGCATCAGCAGGAGCAGCAGCAGGAGGAGCCTCAGGGAGGAGGTTCTTTTATTACTCAGTGACAGTATAGGCGTTTGACGAGGCGTATCGATGCGGTACACGATATGCAGGCAGGTTTTGCAGCAGATTTTAGTCAGTTTGCACAGGCTTTGAGCACGGCTTTTCGTGCGAGTGGAGTGGACGTGACTTTTCCATCCTTTGGAGCTGGCGCTGTCTATCCGCCACCGGACACTCCCGATGGGAGTGGCTCGGGCAACGAGTAGGTATGCCTTGCACCCTTTCTATTCTTACCTTCAATGGGGGCATTGGAAATTTTAAGTTGGGGGTGGGGATACAAGGTGCACTTGTACTTGTATAATAGGTGTGTGCATGTTAGAAGCATATTTGTATGTTAGCATATTTGCATGTTAGAGCATTTTGTTTTTTTGGATGTATTCCATATAGGACATTCTGTTATTATGATATTTATGTTCATTAAGTTGCATGAGCATGGCATGCATTGTCATGATCCCTTAGAACTTGCTAATTCTGACTGGTAGGTAGGTGTCTAATTGAGTGTGGCAATGATGAATAGAGGGTTGACTTATAGTGCTTATGAAATTGACTTGCGTGTTTCGGAAACAAAATTTTTACACAGACTCATTGGGTGCTTTTGGGCTACGTTAGGGTCATGCTTGTTGGATGTTTAGAGATTTAATCGCTTGATTATATTTAGAATTTTCGTTATTCCCTTGATGGCGTAGGAGCACTAAAGTCTAAGTTTGGGGGAAAACAGGGATTTCATGCTAAAATTTTAAATATTTGTTAATAATGGCTAGGTGCCAAATGGCTAGTAGCCGGCTCATATTTATATGAGTAGTCTAGGGTTGGAAATGAGAAAGGCTCATTCCAGATTACATATAAAGAAAAGAAAGGAAAAAAATTAGAAAAAAAAAAGAAAAAAAAAGAGTCAAAAGTCTAATTGTTAAATGCAAAATTAACCAGAGTGAGCTCTTTAATACTCGAGTAATTAAGTCTGAGGGGACTTAGTCCTAGTGACCTAAGGCTTTTATAGTCTGGGATCCACTGACCCAACACTCGCTACATGGGTATTATTGTATAAGCCTTTTGGGGTCTCATTCATTGCACGGTTAAATAAGCATGCGTATTGTATATAGTATTATGTGTCATAGTAATAAAGCATGAGTTTCTGTCTATCTTGGATAAGGGTGGAGGTGTTCCTAGGTTATGAAGTGTCTACAGTCTATTCTAGTTATAAACCTGTGATTGTCCTGACTGAAAGCATGTATGATTTTTGACCTAGTTTTGGGAGTATTTCTGATGAGCATCGCACACACGCACGTTTCTGTTCATGCATTGTTAGTATACGGGGGCTTAGTCGAGCTCTATTTGGATTTGTTGCATTCGTTGAGATATTTGCTTGTTAGTTGGTTTTGGTGAGTTTAAAGGGGATCCTTGCATTTTTCATGTAGTTGCATACATATAGTTAGTTGCATTGTTAGTTGCATTATAGATAGGATTTTGTGGGTACATTCGCTATAGGCCCTCACGAGACCTTACTCGTCCACTAGGGCTGCCTAGGGGTTTAAAGGGCTTGTTGCATATGCCAAATGCAACCGTGATCACCTACGGAAGTGGTAATAGTTAGTTGTAAATAATTTGTCTGTTTATGCTTGAGGACAAGCATCGGTTTAAGTTTGGGGGTGTGATGAGTGGATATTTTGTTCACTTAAAACGTTTCCATTTGGCTTAAAACGAATGTTTGTACTCGAGTTATGGTATTTTTGATTTCTTTTAAGGGTATTGTGCAGGAATATCAATCACAGGTGTTAAAGGAATGAAGCGGAGCAATCGGAGCGCAAATCGGAGTTATAACGAAGAAAAGGGAAAAATTCAATGTGCTGGACAGAAGGTACGGCACGGCAGCGCCGTGTTAGAGCTTGTGGATGGCGCGGCAGCGCTGGGGGCATAGATATGGCGCGGCAGCGCCGTTTTCCTGCACAGATGTGGCGCGGCAGCGCCGGTTGGTCTGACGAAAATTCCTGATTTGCTGATTTTTCGACATGAAGTAAAAAAGTAAAATTCCTTACGAATTTCTTGCACCTGGAGGCCTATTTAAAGGAAGAAAAAACCCTAGAAGAGGGGGGAGAGACCACGTATTTAATCTACGGAGTTTTGAAGCACGAAGAAGCTAGGAAGAAGATAGTTTTCAATTTCTTCTTGTATTCTTTCTAGTTTGTGGATGCTTGGTTTGGGTGTATTCTTTAGAACCCTTGATATTTATTTCAATCATTATTCGTTTTCTTCTATGATGTTTACATTGGAACCCATGGTGACGATTAGGTTGATTATGAACTAATTCGTTGTCATGGGGTTTTAGCAGATCTATTCATGAAATCTATTTGTTAAATCTTCTCGATGCCTATAGTGTGATTGATGTGATATCCTATCATGGTTGATTTAATTAGTTATAGGAGAGTAGCTAACTCCTATAATTGTGTGTTAATTTTTATTGAAGCGAAAGTGGATATAAGGGTTTAGAACTTGCCATGTTAGCATAGGTTTATGCGTGAGAATTTCATTCATAATTAGTGTCGTAACTCTAACCGTTTTATGACGACTATGTGATTAATTGAATGCTTGTACTTCAACCATTATGTTTCAATCTTTATAGACATATAGAGATTAGGCATAATTGGGAGACTAAGTGATTTCTATCTTTATTGTGGATGTTATTTAGGATGGTATTTGTGCAACGAAGGTTGGCTTATATCAGTTTTGTGTATTCGATCAGGTATTAACAAATCACATGAAAAGGCTAGAGAAGTGGAGACTATAGATGGATTGTTTAATGAAGTTAAAATCCCATGTTTTATTCGCATAAGCAATTCGACATAATTCTTAGTTCAAGTAGTTGATAATTAGTTATAAATCTTAGAGTAATTGTAGTGTTAAACAAAAAAAATCCAATTGTTAATCGGCCGTAGCATCGAATAATAATCATACATCGGTGAGTGAATTAACTAGACAATACAACGAGTCCCTGTAGGAATGAATCTTATTTGCTATCTATATTACTTTAGATCACGTGCACTTGCATGTTGAGTTTGGTCTTAACAGAATCGTAGCATTCGGACTTACGGTTTAGGAGAAATCGTAAAATTCGTAAAAGCAGTTCGTAAACGTACGTATGAATTCGTAACTGCAATTGAACCCCTTTAAAGTGATAAATTCAATCTTGGTAATTAAATACTAGAGGTCATAATAAAGATATGAGAGAAGACCTCGTGTCAAAAAGATTATTTTTGGATTTTATAAAAATATTTGAATCAAGGTTAAGTGCGAAGGAACCCCTTAAAGGAGCACTCGATTATAACTTTGTAAACCGCTTAGTGAAACGGGCGAATGAGATCCGAATTCTAAAAAAATCTTCGACTTAAGTATTTGTCGATTGACATGGACATAGTACGAGCCTAAATCGAGCTAGTAACGCCTTCGTTGTGTATTGATTACGTGTTTAAGCATTGAATTATATGTGAATCATCTAGGGGATTAATCGTAAGTTTTCTTTTGACTTTGTCTAGATTGTTTGACATTGTCACGAGCCCCTACCACTTCTCGAGCATCAGGCAAGTTTCAATTCCCTTCTTTTAGGCTGTTGTTGTGATTGAATATATATATATATGTTTTCTGTTATACATATGCCATAGCATGCATGCCTACTTTCAAGTTATATCGTTATCCTTGTTCCCTGATTGTTTATTGGCTTATAAATTAGATAACTAACGTATCAATTATAAGCCGGTTATTGTAAGACCCTCATAGAAGGGCGTATACATCTTATTCGTCAAATATAGACCGGGAGTCAATATTTCTTGATATATCGAGATTACCTCGGAGGAAAATATTTAAGTAAATATTTTCCATTATTTGGGCGACGAATATTATTTGAATATTCGTTCGAGATTATTTATTTAACGATCCTTACTTCAAATAATTATTTGAACGTAACCATTCGATGAATAATATTTTTCAATATTCATTCAAAGTCGAATAGATTATCGATTATTATTCCGAATATTCTTCTAAAGATTGGACTACTAAATGAATATTATTTGGATATTCATTTAGAATATTATTTTATTAAATGAATATTACTTTTGAATATTCATTTAAGATATTAATTACTTGATGAATATTATTCTAATATTCATCTGAAGCTTGATTTATTTATCGAATATTATCTCGAATATTCCTTTAAAGCTTGGATTACTAAATGAATATTACTTGATATTCATTTAGAATATTATTTATTAAATGAATATTACTTTTTGAATATTCATTTAAATTCCTTATTAATTAATGAATATTATTTTGAATATTCGTTTAAATATTTATTTATTCAATAAATATTCTCCTGATATTTCTTCAAGGATTATTTTGAGAAATACTCTGATTAAAGATATTCTTTCATATTCATAAATATTCTTTAAATATTTTTAATTCAATAAATATTCTCTGAATATTTATTCCCTACTTAGAATAACCTCAATAAGGTTTATCTTCTTCGATTATTACGGAAAATATTTCGGAGTCATATTATTATTAATCTTATATCAAGAAAGGTTCTCAGACATCATTCTTCTTTGAGTCTATCTCCCTAATAATAAGGGAACCTTACTTGGAAAATGATATTTATCTTGTCGACTTCTCGGTCATAAAGTATTCTCTTCACTCGCAACTCGGGTGCTATTGACTTATTAAGTCGTTGTTTACCTTCTCATCTTTCGAGGGGTAAGATGGTTGGAACAAGTTGATATTCGTTACCAAGCAATAGCTTGGAAGTTATTGGTGAATTTTCCTTTCCAACTAGATACGACTACTTTGTGGAGTCTTATCAATAAGTATTATACTTGGGGAAAGGAGGACGAACGTTACATTCAGAATCATGAATTCTATTTGAACTAGGAGTCGTGTAAGAGGCCGAGTAGCGCCGGTCCATCCCCTTTGGCCCAACCGTTGGCCGGGGAGAGCTAGTAAGGCGGTATACAAGTAAATCCGTCAGTTCTTCCTTCTACCGGTAGTAAATCTAATTTGAGCTGTACGATCTCGACTGATCATCAAGATTGGAACAGCGGGCACAGTGAATACTCCATCATTGGTTCATCATCCAAACTTATTTACTTCCTGCAACATGATTACTGTTGGCAGAGCTGGAAAAGTGTTCATAACTGGAATTGCAATCTTTTCATGCAAGTTCCTCTTTTTAATGATAATGAGAATATCTCGCTTACTTTTGATGTAGCAGATATTTCTACAAACAAATACTTTAAGTTACCTTGTAACTTCATCGTTCATATTATACTAGCATCATTTCCGTAAATGCATGGCATATGGTTTGAAAGATGCTTTTGAACTGTTATATATTATCGTTCAGTTATATATTATTGTTGGTGGGCTATTGCTCACCCTTGCTTTATTATTATATCACAACAACAGCTAGACCAGATGACTCGCACAAGACGCACTCGACGCGGGCGAGGACGATGAGACTACCAGAGCTGAAGAAGAAGCTATTGGTAGGATAGATTTATTCTTTCAGTACCAAGTATATGGTCTAGTATGACTTATGTAAATGGATGGCAAAGAGTATGTATTTATATTGAAATTCTTTTGGATTGTAAGAACTCATAATGTGATTAATAAAAATTTGATTGTTACTCTGATTTCATCTCTGGGACTATAACGGGTGTGTTTTACATTGTTGTGTTGGGTCATAGAGATGTAATTTATTTTATGTTAAGGAAAGTTCAAGTGTTGTGGACAGAATTGGAAACCGTAACGACCGGATCCCGGACCCCGGATCTGGGGGTGTTACAAACTTCTTTCAAGCATTATTCTTAACTTAATAGGTACAGTTACACAGCTAGAATTTGATGCCTATTACAAGTACAAAACAAGTAGAAACTCTATAACTAGAGGTTCCCTCAGTTAAAAGGTCATATAAGTAATGCATAGCATTACAAGCAACTTAGGCTTGTTATTAGATGTATTCAGGCATGCCTCTGTGACTAACAGCTTTACCCCTCATTCTCAAAACTACGTCTTGGCTTGATTCTCAATAACGAGATATGTAGGCACTCTGTGAGGACCGATCAGTCTCGAACAGGGAAACAACCATTAAAACTCGAAGCTCAACAACCCTAACATTAATCCCACACGAACCCTAGTTTTATTCCATAACAGTTATTTTACTAAATACAATTACTCGTAATATTTTTAGAAAATGAGAAATTAATATTGTCCATGATATTTTCGTTAAAAGAGGGATTTTAGTTAGAAAATATAAGAAAATGATATGTTTTAGTTGAAAAAGATAATCAGTTAATTATTAAAATTATAATATTATTAGTTAATTATTAAAATAATAATCAGTTTATTAAATAGAATCGCTTGTGATATACTTGAAAAAATAGAGGTTTTAGTTAGAGAAAATAGAAAGGTAACATGAAAATTTAAAAAGTGACATGGTTTATGTGAAAAAGGTAATTGAATAGTTTATAGTAATTATAATTTAATTATGTTATTTTACTAAATAACATTGCTCATAGAGTTTTTAGAAAATGAGATATTAATGTTGCCCGTGATATTTCTAGAAAAAAAAAGGAATTTAATTTGGAAAAAATAGAAAAGATGATACGTTTTAGCTGAAAAGGTAATCGGTTAATAATTAGTATTATGATATTATTGTTTTATTTTTATTAAATAGAAACGCTCGTGATACAATTGGAAAAAGAGATGTTTTAGTAAGAAAAAATAAAAAGGTAACGTGTTTTGGCTGGAAAAGGTAATTGCCTAAGATATGATTGGAAAAAGAGAGATTTTAGTTAGAGAAAAGAGAAAAGGTAACGTGGCTGAAAAGGGGGTAATTGATTAGTTAATAGTAATTTTAATACAATTACGTTATTTGATTAATTTTTAAAAAAGGAATGTAAAAGATATTGTATTTTACCTGAAAAGGGAAATTATTTTGTTTTTGAAAAATAGAAAAGGTATATGTTTAACCTGAAAAAGGAAATTGATTAATTAGAGGATAAATTTTAGTATAAAATATGTAAGATATTATATTTTACCTAAAAAAGGAAATTGTTTAGTTATTGAAAAATGGAAAGGATAATATGTTTAACTTAAAAAAAGAAATTGATTAGTTAGTAGGATGAGTAAGGGTAAATAAGTAAAATCAACAGGTACCGTACCGACCGACCAACCAAACTTTTAACATTTCGGCTTTTATATAATAGTTTAGACATAGTTATACAATTGTATTATTATATATTGGCACATCTGTTCTTTGCCCACACTCTCCATGTATAGAGTCATTTTTCAAAATTGTGCATTTATTAATTGATTTTAATACAAATACATTATTTTAATATATGAGTCTATCTTATCTATATTATATAATATAATATTTTAATATTTCAAACTCTCAATCTATGATCATAAAATGCAATCAAATTTGAATAAATCTATTGTTATTGAATTTAAAATTTTAAAAATTAAAAAATATTTAGCAAACTATTCTAAATACACATTCAAAATTTAAGTTATATAAAATTTCAAATTAATCAATTATAAAAAAACCTAGATTCAACCAATTTAGAATATTAAAATGAAAGTTTAACCAATTATCTTTAACATTTTATTTATCGATATTTTTTAGTTATTCAATAATTAATGGTACAAACAAATTGACTTGACAATATACTTGAATTTTTCAAATACTAAATACATTCTCAAATAGTATTAAACATTATTTGGTGCATAAATTACAAACAAAAAATAAAATTTATTACAAAGTTAATGAAAATATTGTTAGCGAATATTATCAAGATTGGATAAACACATTAAAATAGATTATATCAAGGTTTCCTTCATCCAAACTACGATCGTTGATCAGATCTTAAATTGAGATACATCCTTCGCTTATATCACTAAAATATATATCCTTTTTGGCAAGATAATCCAACAATTTATTGTAATCAAGAGGAAGTAAATATTTGATTTGTGAGAACGTAATCAAACAACCGAACATAACTACGATTCTATACTATCCAAATCAATGAATCAATATAACAAAATTCTGTATATCTAAGATTCCAAATGTCAAAATAAAATAACATACTCTCACAAAGAGAAAAAACAAAACCCAATATATGGGTGGACAAAATCCACTAATGGAGTACACTCTTAATAAAAAGATAAATTTATTTAAAATAAAGTAAAATCAAGGAAAAGAAACGTGAGTTGTCATTCACAAGGAGAAAGTACAAAATTCATTGTATCAATAGAAAAAACCCACCAACGGGGTACTAGACTCTCAATAAAGAGAGATATTTATTGAAAAACAAAGTAAAATCAAGGAAAATAATAAAAATGGGGATTATCGTAAACCAAAACGCTGATGTCATCATCTAAACTTTAGTTTAGTAGGGAGAGGAGGAGAAATAGGAACAACTACACCATTCGTTATAAAAAATCACTATTATTGATAAGTAGATAGGTCGATACAAATATATATATATATATATATATATATATATTGTTTCTAATATAAAAAGGTGTCTTTTTTAATTTTGTATTCTTGAATTATTAAAGTAATAAAATGCAATTCTCATATCCTAATCTAAGAGCAGCATATCGAATTTGCTTGAATGGTTGATAATATTTTAATATCAACAAAACCTTAAATATAGGTAAAAAAAAAATTAATAACTTGGTAGATAGATTCTAAACAAATAGAGATATTTATTAACAATAAACAAAATAAATAATTAAAATAGGAGGACTTCATTTTATGTACTCTACTCTTAGTTTTGTTTGTAGCATCTCAATGTTGTATTCAGTTATATAGTAATATACTTAGATAATTTAGGCAAAAAGTAACATTACATGTAGTTGTCATATTTTTTCTTCTCGCGTATTATTTTTGTTTCATGTACAAAACAAATTCGTGTAGTGTAGTTGCGTTTTGTGTTCGAATTTTGGGTGCACAAAAAATTTCATGTCATTTTCATGCAAGAACCCCAAAGACACTCGGTATTAATGTAAACAACACAAACGATTTGTCAGGTATACTTAAGCGCTTTTTCTAATATATGTCGGAAAAATATACTAACTCTTAAAGGAAAATGAATTTCATACTTTTTAACTCGATAATATAATTATAAGGACACGTATAAAATAAAGTTAGTAGTCAAATGTAACATATTGTACAAATTGTCATACTAAATAAAATTTAAAATATGTCAAAAATAATTCTTTGTATACAACACAAATGAAAATTTATGTAAAGCAAAGAAAATTACGACTTAAATATTTCAATAAAACTTGAGATTGAGAAATAGTAGTTCTAATTACTAAATCAGTATTGATTATTTCTAATAAAATATTTGAATAAAAATAAATAAATTATATGTCTTACTTCTAAAATATTACACATAATAATTTCAAATTATGATATTGTTTTTTTATGTATCGGTTTTCGGATTGGATATCGGTTCGGTACAACTAAAATTCAAATCCAAATTGAAACTATTTGAGTTAAAATTTAAATCCAAAACTAAATCCAAAAATTCGGGTTTGGTATATCCAAAATTTCGAATTTCAGATCGGGTATTATTAGATCGAATTAATTTGTCATCCCTATTTATTGGTAAAAGAAAACCAATATTTAAAAAAATAATTTTTCATATACAACATGATAAGTGGATTTTATATCCACTTGGATCGCTTCATATCGGCTTAAATTGATTGTCTTGGACTCAAGTTTATTGTAGTTTTGATGTGTTTTGCTTAGTTGTGCAGAATTACGAGAATGTTGACTAAGGTGGATGCTTCTATAATTTTTGGGGAATTAATTGATTAAAATTCGAATTTCTGAGAAGGGTTGCGCAGTCTACACTGTTGTGGCCATATCTTGAGTTCTAGAAGTCCGTTTGAGGCCCGTAAGCAGTCCACGCGAAGATAACGAGATTCTCTATCATTCTAAGGTGGTCCAGAGGTCCAATTACATTTGGAACGTTCCAGAAAATCTGAAGAAAAGTCAGCCACGAATTTTACTTAAAAACAGAATCAATTTGGGAAACGTATCTTGCAGAAATTCTATTATAATTCTGTTTTTGTATTTTCTTGCTGGGCAAGACTTGGAGTGCCTATATAAACACATCCAACCCTTTGTAAATTAGACAATTAGAGAATTAGGAATTAGACAATTAGATATCTTGTACATAATATAGCTTAGATCTGCAAGGGAGAAAAGGAGAGAAGGATTCAACGCTCGTGACAAGCAACGGATCTAGATCTACTTCATCTTTTGTATAATAGATTTGTTTTCTCAACTCTTGTTTTATTAATATTATTACTTTCTTTCAAATCTTGTCTTCTATCATGGTTTCAATAGATCCCATGATGACAAGCGGTTCAATTATGAACTAATCGTTGTCATGGGATTCTAACGGATTTATTTATGGAGCTTTAGTATCTTGATTGCTTTAAAGATCTGTGTGTGATGTATATCTGATATCCTCGTATGGTTGTGCTTAATTGATAGATGCATCATGAACATCTAATTTGTTAATCTCTTGTGAAGTGAAAGTGGATCTTGAGATTTAGAACTTTCCATGCTAGCATAGGTTCATAATTGTTTATCAATATGATTTGTGGTGTGAGATGAAAATACTTATACTGCCTTGTGTGATCTTCATGGATAACTTGTTCTTCAACCGTTATGTTTTCAAATTCCATAGACATATAGGGTCTAAGCATAATTGGTGTCTATTCATCTTCTATCTCTTTTGTGGATGTATGTTTAGTTTGGTATACGTATACTGAGAGGTAGCGTGTACTTATTTCGTGTTGTCCGATCAGATATCATAACCATTGCATATAGAGATTAAAGGCGTCAGATCTAAGCGAAGTATTTAATGAAGTTAGGATTCCATGTTTTCTTGCATATAAGTAATTCAATTTTAATTCTCATTAGTTAGTAATTTGTAGTTTGTTAATTTGTATCCTAGTTAATTATAGTTAGTAAAAACTTAATATCGTTAATTGTCTTAGCAGTGCATAATAACCATACATTGTTGCATAGGTACAAAACCGAATTGAAACCTAAGATCTCGGTGGGAACGAACTTGACTTCTATCTGCATTACTTATGACCACGTACGCTTGCGTGATTTAGTGCAAACACAACACAAATGAAAATTTTATGTAAAGCAAAGAAAATTACATCTTAAATATTTCAATAAAACTTGGGATTGATAAATAGAAGTTCTAATTACTAAATTAGTATTGAGTATTTTTAATGAAATATTTGAATTAAAACAAATTATATGCCTTACATCTAAAATATTAGATATAATAATTTCAAATTATGATATTACAATATTTAGGTATCGGGTTTCGATATTGGATCGGGTTTCAGATTTCGGATTTGTATCGGTTCGGTACAATTAAAATCCAAATCCAAATCGAAACTATTTTGGGTTTAAAATTTAAATCCAAAACTAAATCTGAAAATTCGGGTTCGGTATATCCAAAATATCGGGTTTTGGATCGGGTATCATCAGATAGAATTAATTTGCCATCCCTATTTATGGGTAAAAGAAAATTAATATTTAATATACCATATTCGAATAGAAAAGAATTTAAATTCAACATACAAACTCCCAAACTGAATGTACGCATTTTAAGTTGTCATTTAATACAAGTTGAGAGCAATCACCATAAAGTCTAACGGTCATCTTACTCTAAAAAAATGATATATTAGATATGTTTGGTTGATTGATAAAGTTTATTTTTCTATAGTAAATCAGTTCACTAATAAAAGAACATACAATTTGTAAATATGATATTGAACGAACATATAGGAAATTAGATTAGAAGAAAGTTTTCTTTTTCATAACTACGTTCATTTAATGGATTGCATAGTAGAGATCCTTTCTCATATCGTTGAAACATGCAACTCATTTTTGAAAGACAATTTAATATGTATTCGAAAAATTGAACGTGACCCATACAAATTTTTTGATTGAATTAATATGATAAAAAAACTATAAACCCAAAGTACTACACATTTAAATAATATCAAATTTTCAAAAGAACAAAATTTAAAATAAGGAAAAAAAAAACTTAAGAACTTTGTAGAACGACTCTAAAAAATGAGATAAATCAAATGAAAAATAAAATTAAGAAAAAATTATAAAGAGGGGCTTAAAACATTTCAGCGGGGATGTGAATGTTATGATAATATATACCAATTGCATTACTATCCTATTAATAGTAATGCAATTGGTATATATTGACGAATAAGTAATTTTATACTTAAATTAATTACATTCTAATGAAATTATCTTTTTTTTATATAATAATTAAAATAATATATTTATATTAATTAATTAATTAATTTTACCGTTCGGTGCGTAGCACGGGTAGAACGCTAGTTATGTCTAACACACTAGTTGATACAACTCTTAACTTGTTTTCTCCTTCTTCTCAATCTGTTAACCCTTCTTCCTCTAAGAACAAGAAACACAAGAAGCTTAAACACAATTCCCAATGTTTATCCCTTGTGATGCCCAAAATAGGTTTGTTAGGAGCAAGTTACAACCAGGTAAAATTATCCAACTCGGTAGATAGTCTGAGTTGTTTGGTTTGTTTGTTCATGCTAAGTGGAACCCTATGTTAGTCAATCCTATTAGGAGACTTCTACAAAACATGGTGGTAGAGTTTCTCTCCAACATGGGGGTGGGGAGTGGAGTTGGTGCGGTGTCCTACCTGACTTCTGTGATTAATGGGAAGCCTATTCTTATTGATCATGTGTTGTTGGGAAAGATACTTGAGCTAGATCCTAAGGATTTGTCTTTGAGTCCAGTTGATGTGGCTAAGACTTACACTTTTAACCCTGATGAACTAAGGTTGTTCATCTCTGTTTTCTGTGGAGTTGAAGTCCCTTCAAAAGTCTTTAACACTGATAAGGGTATTGACTATGAGCATTTCACTCCTTTATACCAAATCCTAGCTGAAATCATTAGGGTTAATATCTTTCCTTCTGAAAATGCTGGCAAACTTATGAGTTTTGTGGAAATGAAAATCATGCATAAGTTGGCTTGCAAGAAAATTGATTTTAACCTCCCTTATATGATTATCACCAAAATGATTTATGCTGCTAGATTGGGATATATGCCTTATGGTATTTTTACTCACTCAAGTGTTTGAGCACTTTCTCTTTGACATAAATTGCCCTCACTTCTTCTATGTATCCCACACCATCTCTGATAGAACCAATAGAACTGCCTTGCCCTTACCTGAGTTAAATGCTATGCCTCCTGCTTTGAACATTCAATTTGGTACTTTACCTGCTATGTCTCTTGCCATGACTGATGTGACTATTGTTATGCCTGCTGTTAGTACTATTTCTGATTTGCCTGCTCATGTTGATCTTGATCTTGTTATGCCTATTGTGATGCCTATTATTTCTACTGCAAATGTTTTACCTGCATCTACTAAATCTGTTGTTGGACCTTCTGTGGTTCCCTCTGCTGTCCCCATTTCCAACATCCCTCATGATCAGTTATCTGCATACTTTTCTGTACTTGTGAAACTATCCTCTAAGTGTGATGAGTTGTAAAATGGTTACAAAGCTTTGAAAAATCAGTTTGATGTTTTAAGTGAAAGATATACTCAGCTACTTGAGTGGATGGACATTGTGATGACTGTTTTGGTGTCAGCTATGGGAAGGTTGAGTGTTATTGAGAGTAATTTATCTCAACTTGTTCAAATTCAAATTAATGCTAACACTCCTCCTCCCAAACTAGTTGCCCAATCTGTTGTCACTGAGGATCTTGATACAAAGATAGTTGATGTTACTGAGAAGATTAAAAATGTTGGGAATGGTGATGGTTCTGGGAACGGTGCTAATGATGTTAGTAATGATATGGTGGATGTTGTCATCAACTCTGATTCCTCCAAGTTGATTAGTTTATGTGTTAGTTATTATGATGCTTAATTTTGTTGTATGAGTGCACTATCTAGTTGAGTGCCTTAATTATTTATGTTCTAGTTTGTTGTGGTTTCCTTTTGGGTACCAGTACCAAACTGGCTTGTATGGTTGATTTCTAGTTGTTGATGGTTGGTGTAATGGTTTTCTTCTAATGTAGTAACTTATTTTGCAGAAATCTTTATAGTACTTAGTTCTAGTTACTATATAACTGCATTATAGCTTAAGCATTGCACTTTTAGGACACTTTGGCCTCACCATATTGCTGATTCTATGGGCTGCCTGGATTCCCTTAGAGAATCCTTGATTTGAACCCAGGATGAACCAGTCACTTCTTAGAAAACATAATTTCTGCATTCTTGTACTTGACTATCCTTGCAGGACCTTGAGATATTGAATTTTTTTTGTTTGAATGTGATATCCTAAGGTTTTGGGTGAGACCTGGTGCCAGATGATGCCAGACTCTGTGCCACAATTAACTGAGTTGAAGAGACTGTTGACGGCTTATAGTACTTGCAAAAGATCCCCTACTAACTAGATCTTTCTTTGTTTGTTTCGCAGGTACTCCCCCTCCTGGGGTGGCTGATAAGTGCATATTTTTTGTATATTTTTATTAACTATTTATTGCTTGAATTCGTATTTTAATAAATTAATTTATTGCATTTCCGAAATTTCAAGAATAAATAAAGAAATGACAAAAATAAAGAAAAAGGGACAAGAAAGGGCAAAAGAGGGAGAAAAAGGAAGAAAATGAAGAAAGGTAAAAGAAAAGGGGGCTTGGTACAAAAAGGAATAATTGGAGAGATAAGAAGACACTTGGAAGGTGGGGATTCCACTAACACACCCAACATGTGTATGGTGGAGATCTACCAAACACACCCCAAAACCCAATTTCTAGCCTATAAATACCTCCATTTCCCTTTGTGATAGGTACCGCTATGAAAACGGTCCACTCGCCAGGCACGCGCCCGCGAGTAGGTGCCCGCCCATAACACAGCCCTTATCGCTCCATACATGTGTCATAAGATATTATCTCTCCCAAAATCACTCAACTTGACAATAAATATCATTACAAAAATACTTTTGCACAAAATATCTTACTTTATGAGACAGGGGACAATAAAGTATTCAAGGAAACACAAGGACACCCAACTAAAGCAGACAAACTCTGAGCAATACGGCGCGCAGTAGCAGAATGGCGGCACGTCAGGAAGGGTCACACCGGTCACTGTAGCTTTTGCGGCTAACTGTAGATTTAGCGGCTCACTTTAGCTTTTGCAGCTACCAAGTGGCCTACAGTGACTGGAAAGCCCAGCCTATAAATACCCCCATTCTACACATAGGTAAGACAGGCGCAACTTTCACATAAAAAGGCTCAAAACTACAGAATCTCTCCCCTTACAAACAGATACACCGGAGGTGCTTGACGGCCACCACCCCCGGGAAAGCATTGTTTTGCAGGCACCCTAAACTCAGGTGAAACATCCCGGAACAGTGATCGAAAGCCTCTAATCAACCGTGGGAGTTATCATTTGGTGCTAGAAGGAGGGGGTATTTTTTCTTAAAGAGAAAACCCTCGCCTGCTCTACCAAAGCGACTTCCTCCACGAGACAAAACACAAACGTGACAAGCCTAAAAATCATAATACACGCTACGAAGATGGCCCCAAACACCAGATCTAAGGGCACCACCACGACGGCAAATCCAGATGAGCAACCACCAATAGAGAGAGAAGGAAACACTACTGGTGTCCCACCACAAAATCCTCCAAAAAACCCTGAAAACCGTTTACAAATAAACCCCGTTTACAAGGAAGCCGTCAACAAAATCATTTGCGTTAATGAAACAGAAGCATTGGTCCATTTGAGAAGAGGCCTTAACCCCTACGAGTGCGAGAAGTACGTATGCCGACTCATGGAAACAAAACCCACCACTCTGGCAAAGGCATATGACTTAGCGTCCCAGGCCATCAACGAAGCAGAATTCTTGAATGTGCTAAAACAGTCCAGGGCTCCGCCAACTCAATCGCCATTCTTTCAAAGGGAAAGATTTACATCCTATCAAAGGCAAACACCAGCCCAACACTAAGTACAAACCACTCATGGGCCGTCACCTCCCGCCCAGAAATCACAATCCACGACCCCGGTTAGAGACCGTTTGGGACCGACAAATCCGCCAAGACCGGACAGACGCCCTGAGCCAGAATGGACCAAGTTTACACTGCCAAGGGCAACCATTCTAAGAGAAATTTGGGGAAAACCTTTCTACGTGCCTCCGCCCCCAATGTTCTCCTCGCCCGATGACAGACCAAGAGACAAACACTGCGATTACCACGAAACGCATGGACACTACACGGATAGCTGTTTGTCCCTCAAATATTTCTTAGAAAGACATGTCAAGGCCGGCAACCTATCTTAGTACTTGCCAAGACAGGTGCTAGGAGCATCCACCTCACAAGGACAGAATAAAAACATTGTACACACCGTCGTTGGCGGGCAATCCTCACCGCCAAGAGAAGAGCACGATATCTATGCGATATCCGAGGGGCCGCCAAACATAATTACTTTCACAGACGCAGACTATGAGGGCATCAACCCTAATCACACTGAAGCATTGGTTATGTCTTTGGGCGTGGCCAATAACGAGATTAAAAGAATTCTCGTAGACAACGGCTCCTCGGTCGATATATGTTTCAAACACACCTGGGACAGGTTAAAGCTAAACGGCGAAAAATTAGAAACTTGTCCTGATGAAACACCTCTGTACGGTTTTGGCCACAACGCTGTTCCGATTGCAGGCATCGCAAGGCTCCCTGTTTATTTTGGTGAATCCCCCAGGAAAGTATGTCGGATTATCAAATTCTACGTCATCAATACCGTCTCTTCTTACAACATGATCTTGGGGAGGCCCACTCTCAACATGCTAAAAGCGGTCACTTCCACCCCTCATCTTAAAATCAAATTCCCCACCTCGAATAGGGTAGGAGAGATCAAGGGGGACTCAGAAACTTCCAAACGATGCTATGGCATAGCACTCAACCTGGGAAAAACTGAACCCAGCAATCTCCGCCAAGAAAAAGCAAATAAGAGAAGGCGAGAAAAAAGACAAAGGCACGCTGAACATCAGCAGAAAATAAACAAAAGAAGAAAAGAATTACAATTCATTGACGGGCATGACCCGGAATTAGAAGACCCACCCCGGATAGATGCAAACCTCTTGAAGTATCTTAAACGAGAAGAAAAACCGTTAATTAGCCCGGCGGTACAAACAGAAAAAATAGAGATCGTGCCCGGAGACCCGACCAGGAGCGTGAGCGTGGGGACCGGTTTAGATTCCATCTTCAAAACTGGCCTCACAAACCTCTTGAGACAATACGCATACATTTTTGCCCGGAGCCCGAAAGACATGCCAGGTTTGGACGAGTCCGTGGCAATCCCCAAGCTAAACGTAGACCCAGACAAAACACTGGAAATTCAAAAAAGGAGAAATTTCGCACCAGAACGACAACGGGCAATTGACATCGAAATTGACAAACTCCTAGACGCGGACTTGATCTGTGAAGTCACATACCCCAAATGGGTGGCAAATGTAGTCCTAGTGAAGAAAGCCAACGGAAAGTGGAGAATATGCGTTGACTACAAAGACTTAAACGCAGCATGCCCCAAAGATCCCTAACCACTCCCTTCAATAAACCAACTCATCGATGCAACAGCGGGCCATTTAATGCTAAGCTTCATGGATGCCTACTCAGGCTACAATCAAATCAAAATGGCCCCTGAAGATAGGGAGAAAACCGCCTTCATCACACACCGAGGGGTGTATTGTTACAAAGTCATGCCATTTGGGTTAATCAATGTCGGGGCCACATTTTAAAAGGCCATGAATAAAATCTTTGCCGCACAGCTTGGACGAAACATGGAGGCATATGTCGACGATCTTATCGTCAAATCCCTCTTAACGGCCTCCCACCTCCAAGACTTGGAAGAATGCTTCTTAACCCTCAGAAAACACAGGATGAAACTCAACCCAGATAAATGTGCATTCGCATTAGACGCTGGCAAATTCCTTGGTTTCCTGGTATCTCACAGAGGCATCGAGGCCAATCCGGAAAAGATAAAGGCCATAACTGACATGCAACCGCCCAAAACCTTGAAAGAAATACAAAAGTTAATAGGAAGGTTAGCCGCTATGAGGAGATTTATTGCAAAATTGGCAGACAGGTGCTTACCATTCTTCGACACATTGAAAGGAGCCACAAAGACTAAGGCAATATCCTGGACGGACGAGTGCCAGAAAGCTTTCGAAGACCTTAAAACTTACCTCTCCTCCGCTCCTTTACTTACGGTAGCAGCCCCTTCAGAACCATTATCATTATACATGTCCGTAACAGATAAGGTAGTAGGGGCGGTACTTATCAAGGAAGAAAATAGCGAACAAAGGCCCGTCTATTATGTCAGTCATGTACTCAAAGATGCAGAAACCCGCTACCCAAACGTCCAAAAATTCGCTCTAGCTTTGGTAATGGCGAGCAGGAAGCTGAGACATTATTTCCATGGCAGACGAATCAGGGTCATCATAGATCAACCGCTGAGAAAAATATTACATAAACCTGATTTATCGGGCAGGCTGATAAACTGGGCCATAGAGCTCAGCCAATTCGACTTAAAGTACATACCACGGACCGCCATTAAAGCACAAACACTGGCAGATTTCGTAGTCGAATGTTCTTTCTCAGAAAGAGAAGAAGAAACAATCCCCGAGCAAGCCACCACTACGGGCAGCCAGTGGCAGCTATATGTTGATGGCTCCTCCACAAATACACGCTGCGGGGCGGGTCTTGTCCTTACTAGCCCAGACGGTTTCCAAGTCAAACAAGCCTTGCAGCTAAACTTTAAAGCCACCAATAATCAAGCAGAATATGAAGCACTCCTGGCCGGGTTGGCATTGGCAAGAAAGTTGCAAGTTCAACATATCATCATTTACAGCGATTCACAATTGGTTGTCCGCCAAACAACGGGAGATTATTCCATGAAAGACACAAATCTCGGCAAATACCAAGAGATGGTACAAGCAATGCTCTCCCAATTTTAGAAGTACACCCTGGAACAGATAGATAGGGCGGATAATATGATGGCGGACATGTTATCCAAATTAACCCAAGGGGAAAAAATGGATTCCGACACAGTATATTTCGAGGAATTGCGGGTTCCCAGCATAAACAACCCGCCCGTCATGGAAATAAGCCCGCCGATAGAGACCTGGATGACCCCCTACATCCGTTATTTAGAAAGTGGGGCCCTACCAGACGACGGTGTAAAAGCTAAAGTACTAAAGTCTCAAGCAACGAAGTACTTTATACAAGAAAGAATCTTATACAAAAGAAGTTTTGACTCTCCCATACTCAAATGTGTCGATGAAGAAGAAGCCTTATACTGCATGTGAGAGGTCCACGAAGGCATCTGCGGCGACCACATGGCAGGAAAAGCACTGGAACATAAGATACTCAGACAGGGCTCCTACTGGCCCAAAATGCACAAAGAATGCAAGGCCTTCACTAAGAAATGCCACCAGTGCCAATTGTTTAGCAACATGTCTAGAAAGGCCCCAGCCCTTCCGGCGTCCATTCTATCACCAATACCATTTGCGGTCTGGGGCATCGATATCATGGGACCATTACCCAGGGCTAAGGGCGACTTGCAATTCGTAATGGTCGCTATTGATTATATGACCAAATGGGTAGAAGCAAAGGCACTAAAAAACATCAAACAAGATGATGCAATCCGTTTTGTCAAAGAGTAAGTCATTACAAGATTTGGAATTCCGGAAATACTCATATCCGACAACGGCACGCAATTCGTTGGATCAAAATTCACCAAGTTTCTGTCCGACCATGGAATCAAACACAAAAAAGCATCTGTATGCCATCCACAGAGTAACGGTCAAGTCGAAGTCACCAACCGGATCATTGTCAGAGGTTTTGAAAAAAGGTTGACCGCCTCAAAGAAAAAATGGCCACATGAGTTGCCTAACGTTCTTTGGGCCTACCGGACATCAGCCAGGACAAGTACGGGGGAATCCCCTTTCAAACTAGCTTTTGGTATAGAAGCTCTGGCCCTAATCGAAATCGGGTCCCCATCATACCGCGCCATCAGTTTTGAAGAAGAAACAAACACTCAAGGACTCAAAACAAACCTAGACCTTCTAGACGAAACAAGGAAGGCCGCTGTTGAAAAAATGGCCGCCTACAAAGAAAAGACAAAGGAATTTTTCGGAAAAAGAGCCAGAGTCAAAGCTTATGTAGAAGGCGATTTGGTTAATCAGGCAACAGAAGCATCTGACCCCAGACATACCGGCAAACTTATGCCAAAGTGGGAAGGTCCCTACAAGGTCATTCAAGTACTAAGGCCGGGTTCCTACAAGCTAGCGCGCCTAGACGGTACTGAAGTCAACAATACTTCGTACGGAGACAAACTGAGGAAATATTACCAGTAGTCGACTAAGCATTCACACCCCGTCTATGTAATAGATGGTATTATATTTTAATGGAACACTTTTTGCACAAAAGCAACTACAACAAGAAAATTCTACAAAAGCAACCAACAAAAGCAAAGTCCCCTACGCGGGCAAGCAACCGACTACAAAAACAAAAGCAAAGTCGCCTAAGCGGGCAAGCAACCAACTACAACAAGAAATTCTACAATAGTGTTTACACTAAATCACGCAAGCGTACGTGGTCACAAGTAATACAGATAGAAGTCAAGTTCGTTCCCACAGAGATCTTAGGTTTCAATTCGGTTTTGTACCTATGCAACAATGTATGGTTATTATGCACTGCTAAGACAATTAACAATATTAAGTTTTTACTAATTATATTAAACTAAACTGCAAATTATTAAACTAAGAATTACTTAACTAATGAGAATTAAAATCTACTTACTTATGCAAGAAAACATGGAATCCTAACTTCATTAAATACTTCGCTTAGATCTGACGCCTTTAATCTATATATGCAATGGTTATGATATCTGATCGGATAACACGAAACAAGTACACGCTACCTGTCAGCATACGTATACCAAACTAAACATACATCCACAAAAGAGATAGAAGATGAATAGACACCAATTATGCTTAGACCCTATATGTCTATAGAATTTGAAAACATAACGGTTGAAGAACAAGTTATCCATAAAGATCACACAGGGCAGTATAAGTATTTTCATCTCACACCACAAATCATATTGATAAACAATTATGAACCTATGCTAGCATGGCAAGTTCTAAATCTCAAGATCCACTTTCACTTCACAAGAGATTAACAATTTAGATGTTCATGACGCATCTATCAATTAAGCATAACCATACGAGGATATCAAATATACAACACACACAAATCTTTAAGCAATCAAGATACTAAGTTCCATAAGTAAATCCGTTAGAATCCCATGACAGCGATTAGTTCATAATTGAACCGCTCGTCATCATGGGATCTATTGAAACCATGATAGAAGACAAGATATGGAAGAAAGTAATAATATTAATAAAACAAGAGTTAAGAAAACAAATCTATGATACAAAAGATGAAGTAGATCTAGATCCGTTGCTTGTCACGAGCGTTGAATCCTTCTCTCCTTTTCTCCCTTGCAGATCTAAGCTATATTATGTACAAGATATATAATTGTCTAATTCTCTAATTCTAATTGTAATTGTCTAATTTACAAAGGGTTGGATGTGTTTAAATAGGCTCCAAAAGTCTTCCCCAGCAAGAAAATACAAAAACAGAATTATAATAGAATTTCTGCAAGATACGTTTCCTAAATTGATTCTGTTTTTAAGGAAAATTCGTGGTTGACTTTTCTTCAGATTTTCTGGAACGTTCCAAATGTAATTGGACCTCTGGACCACCTTAGAATGATAGAGAATCGCGTTATCTTCGCGTGGACTGCTTACGGGGCTCAAACGGACTTATAGAACTCCAGATATGGCCAAAACAGTGTAGACTGCGCAACCTTCCCGGAAAATCCGAATTTTAATCAATTAATTCCCCAAACACGATAGAAGCATCAACCATAATCGATATTCTTGCAAATCTGCACAACTAAGCAAAACACATCAAAACTACAATAAACTTGAGTCCAAGGCAATCAATTTAAGCCGAATCGAAGCGATCCAAGTGGATATAAATCCACTTATCAAATAGCAACCAACAAAAGCAAAGTCCCCTACGCGGGCAAGCAACCGACTACAAAAATAAAAGCAAAGTCCCCTAAGCGGGCAAGCAACCAACTACAACAAGAAATTCTACAATAGCAACCAACAAAAGCAAAGTCCCCTACGCGGGAAGCAACCGACTACAAAAAAGCAAAGTCCCCTAAGAGGGCAAGCAACCAACTACAACAAGAAATTCAACAATAGCAACCAATAAAAGCAAAGTCCCCTACGTGGGCAAGCAACCTACTACAAAAACGAAAGCAAAGTCCCCTAAGCGGGCAAGCAACCAACTACAACAAGAAATTCTACAATAGCAACCGACAAAAAATAAAGTCCCCTACGCGGACACGCAACCTACTACAAAACCAAGTGAGCCTTTAATGGCAGCCAACAGGAACAAATTCCACTAGCGGGCAAACGGCACAACACAAGAGTAGATGAATTCTATAACAGCAACTAACAAGGGCACAAGTTACAACAACAAAGTTATCTGTCATAACAAACAGAAAGGAACCGGCCAGGCAACCAAAGCAACACGAACAAGGAAAAAATTACAACTGCACTAAAGCAAACTACTAGAGGCGGTCTACAACTTGCACAAGATACATGAGAAGAATATGAAATACGACAGGAAACAAAAAAGACGATACAAACACTTACAATAGAAAAAGGGGAAATTTTATTCATAAATATTAGTTATTACAAGCATGGATTACAAGGAATAGATCCCTACATCTAAACCCCCTCATGCTTGGGAACCCTTCTTCTAAGTCTCAGCAGCCTCTTTCTTAGAGCCCTCGCTACTCTCCGGTGCACGGAAGCGGAAACGAATCGTATCGGTTTCCGCAACCTCCTTCGCTGCACGGGCAGCAGCTATCTTCCTGCAATGCTTACGGATCTCCTCAGCTGTGTACAGATCGCCCTCTTCCTCATAGTGCTCAGCGAGCGCTTTCCACGCCGCCTCCGTCTCCGTTGACATGCTGAGCTCACGTCCCCATGAGAAGGGAGTGAAAAATTCGTTCATTTCAGAGTTAGCCATCAATACAGATTCTGAAAGAGATTTTCTAAAATAAGCAAGGAGAATGGTGACTGGCATCAAAGAGTAACCCCCCTTTTTATAGGGGTAAAAGAGGGTAAATTCAACATCCAATCAAAAAAACCCAATTCCCATGCAAAGGAGAGTAAATACAGTCAAAAAACCGGGACTCCCATGCAGCAATAAAAGCTCTACAAAGTCTTACAGTCAACCGTACAATTTCCAGGTACCATTTCCCACACACCTATTTACTACAACCTTTGACAAAAATACACATAAATATATCATAAACATTTGATTATATCCCACCACGAATCACCAAAATATCTATTTCATCAAAAGCAAATTACTTTTAGAGTTTAAATTTTCCAAATACAAACTACATCATTGAACTGTTTCCAAGTCGCACAGTGAACAGACCCGCTGAGTGATTTCAAAACAAGTCAAAAACAGCAATTTACACGAATATGGAAAAATCATCCCCAGCGAGAAGCGCTCAACGGGCCAGCCATGCCCCTCAGCGGCCCCTCATCTTCATCCCCACTTTGGTACTTCGCAGCAATGGCACTAAGGGATTGGCTACCGCCAACATCCACAACGGCACCAACAAGACCGCCCTCTTCCTCATCATCCCCCTCACCATAAACAGCCGCAATCACTGAAAGCGGAGTAGCACCTTCTACGATCGGGATTTCCTCGGTTGCAACCATCTCACTTTCAGCGGCTTGCACGCCAACATCACGCACGGCAGCATCAACCTGATAGCCAACACTCATTCTGGCCACCTCCCCAAGGTGGGCTTTCAGAGACTTCACTTTGCGTTTGGACTTCCTCGCTTTCGACTTAAGTTTAGACACTTTAGCTTTCAAACGGGCAACTTCCGCAGCATTCTCTGCGGCCCTCTCCCTTAACTGAACTTCCTCGACTGAATCACCGCCCGCAACCGCTACACGAGCCTTGGCGGCTTCCATCTTCACAATCTCAGCAAACTCGGAACTACCTTTAAATTTTCTTATGGCATCCGCTTCAGTAGGCCGAGAATCAAGATGAGCTTCAGCATCCTCAGCACGTTCCTTTTCAAACCTTAGCAAGGTTCTCAGGTCACTTATTTCTGCAGACAGAGCTTCCTTGTCAGCCAAGAGTTCAATTTTATCCTCCTCCAAGAACCTTCAAAGATCTGCATTATACTCCAAGCTCGCGTTGGCATCAGCTTTCTCTTTCTCTATCTCATACAAAGCTTTGGCGGCATTCTCTTTCATGCTCCTCTCAGCGGTCAGCTCGGCCTCAAGATGCTTAACCTTCTCTTTCAAAGCAGTGTTACTGCTGTGGTACTGGTTACCTCGAGCCATCAAGCCCGTATACATGGATTGGTTCTACATAAACAAAAACAAACAACTCAACAACGGCTAATACCAAGAAAGCATCAAAACAAAACTACAGTAAGGATAATCATACCCGCGCAGCATATTTCTGGGAAAGTCGGTATATACGCTCCCAACTCAATCCATTCATCCTCAGCAGATCATCATCAGTCATAGAGTCAACAGTGAAAGTATTAGGACCCGATTTGAATAAAAAACCGTAACCAGGTCTTACCCCAACTTCTACATCATTTACTTCATCTCCACTGCTCGTATAATAGACAATCTCCTCAGACGACTCCCCAACATCAGCACCACCATCATTTTCAGTATCATCCTCAGACTCGGTACCAACAGGTTCATCTCTAACCATACCTTCGGGCACAACGTCGCTCAGTTCGACAGCCTCAATCCACCTCCGCTTTGAAGGACCAACTTCGTCCACAGCTTTACGTTTGGATCCTTGAGGAGGAACTTCAATTTCATCAGTAACGACGACTTCAGTCGCCCTTTCGGTAACTTTAACAATAGGCACCTACTCATCAACATCAACATCCACTTCGCTCCCAATAACAGTCCCTATTCCCGGAACAGTTGGCGATCCCCGCTCAACCCTTCGAATCGAAGCTCTAAAATCCCTCGAAAGAATATCGGGCTCATTATCATCTACTTACAGGCTAGCAGCATATTTCCTCGCCACGGCACCAGGACTATTGACATCGGCCTCAGTGGCTACCTCACGCTCAATGGGTACATCAGCCTTAGCGGCTACCTCAGCACAACGGCTACATCAGCCGTAGCACTTAAATCAACCTCAGCTGCTACATCGGCCTCAACGGCTACATCACCCTCAGCGGCAACATTACCTTCACCAATATCCTCCTCTGACTGGCTTTCTTCGGCACCCTCATCAGAACTAGTATCCTCCTCAGATTGCTCAGCCTCCGTGCTGTCACGGCCTAGCAACTCCTCAGACAAAGAATCTGCTTCGGAATCTATATCATCCCCAGAAACTTCCTCTTCAGAAACGACCTCTTTTACAACGGTTTCAGGAACATCAACTGGCCAAGCAATCTCAACATCCTCTCCGCCACCGGACAGATCAAAAGCATCCAGGATATTTTCAGCAGAAAACATGCCGGCACGGGTTCGTTTGAGCCTAGGAGGAAGAGTAAGTACAAAATCAGCATGTAGCCTCGCCTCGCTCACACCCAGAGTCGGGTGCACATCTAATTCCGGCTTACGGGGATCCAACACTACAAAGACAACAAAAATACAAGTGTCAACAAACAAACAGATATAGTACAAATCAACTCAACAGCATACAGAAACTTACAACAATGCTTTCTCAAGTCAGCCGGATCGACTAGATTCTTCTCTGACCACACTTCACCCAACGCCTTGACAAGACTAACAAGGACGTCGATCTCATTGCGGCTAAGCCGACTGCGGTCCACCTTATAACTACACTCAACCTTTTTAACAAAGTTCTTTTGCCAAGCAAATTCCCCACCGCCAATGACCAAGAACTCCTCATGCCATCCCGCCATCCCCTTTGGAAACGTAAACGGACGATGACCAGCCAAAGCTTGCCCAATACGGCTCTACGGTTTGACAAACTGAAGTTCATAAAAGGGTTTCGCACGGTTAGCTTTAACATCAAACAGACAGAAAAATACCTTAAAGGTAGGCTGCTTTCTTTTTCTTTCACAACTAGCTATAAACCAATTTATAGTCCTGATCGAATTGGGAGAAAATTTGGCTAACGGGCACCGAAAGTGAAGCTGAAATAAATCCATAACAAACTTATGCGGGGGCACACGGAAGCCCGCCTTCAAATGACTTACAGGGATGCAAACAGACCCGTCGTCAAAGCGGTGATATAGCCTCTCCGGGCTTCGCCCGTCTCCAAAAATATCCATCTTCGATTCGAAACATCCTTCCAACATGCTCAGACCAATCATCGGCTTTAAAAGTACTGTCATGCTGAAGATGAGAAAACCCAGCAAATGTAGCATCCCGCTCCGCTTTAGAATAAAGTGTCGGCGGTACCTTGGTTGCTCGGAACAAACTCTCGCTACTCTCAAAGTACTGATAAACGGTTTTTCGCTAGCACGGCTGGAAACGTCAATTGATTTGGATCCGCCCAGCGACCATACCCGTTAATCAGAGCTTTCCTCTCCCCGGTAGCGGCATCTGTAAATTCATCACCCATCTACAAAAATTCCAAGTCAGAGATCGACACCGCCTACACAAAAAATGCTAACACCTATGCAAGGTACACGTGGATATTCACAGCAATTTCAATTTTTCTTTTTATCAATTTTTCAAGAAAACGATTCATATTCTGGTTCCCTCCACAATCAAGAAAACCCTAGCATCTTCCACCCACTTTACCCAAAGCATACACACATATACATACAAAATTTCATATTGAATACACATCGCAGTTTCATAACATTCAAGATAAGAACAAACACCACAAATAATAAGCGCACAAAACTCACAACAAGACCCCACTAAAATAAAACTAAAATCCCCCTACAAACTACGAAATCCATCCAAACCAACAAAGACCCACATTACAACCCAAAACAGTAAAACACAAGGCCATCTTGTAAGCATATACCACAAAGGAAAACTAAAGGTACGGATCAAGCAAAACTACCTTCCAAACAGAAATCACAAACGAAAAGACCAGCAGCAGAACGAGAGTATACCTCGAATCAGGAGACAAAAATGGCTTCAAATGGCAGCAAGATCGTCGATCACCAAAACGAAGAAGTCCCAGAAGAAACAAGAGAAAGCAGAGAGCACAGTTATGAAGTCAGTAAAAAGATAAAAGAAAAAGACACAACCCCCCTTTTTTATTACGTGAGGCACGTGTAAACAGGGTAAAAATACACTTACCGCCACGTGGAATCACATGATTGCGCCACGTCAAAAGCAAAACAGTAACTGCCTCGGTACAAACACCAACAACCCACTCGATAATAACTTCCCACCTCTTTTTTCATATTACATCACAAAAGTACATTCTCTTTCCACCCAAAGGTCACTTCGCTCATTAAATACGCACCAGCACTTATCATTTCCATATTATTTGCATTAAATATCATTCCTTCATTTATTTCGATTTTCATTTATTACCAAATAATTCCATTTATTTCACAGCAATTACGCATATCAAACAAAAACGTTTCAAATTACAAACCCGTCAAGCACATCAAATTTTTTCTAACTCCTCAGTGTTGTCCGCACACACTTGGGGGGCAGCTTTTCAAAATTTTTCTAACTCCTAAGTGTTGTCCGCCAACACTTGGGGGGAAGCTTTTCAAAATTTTTCCTAACTCCTAAGTGTTGTCCGCCAACATTTGGGGGTCAGCTTTTCAAAATTTTTTCTAACTCCTAAGTGTTGTCCGCCAACACTTGGGGGCAGATTTTCAAAATTTTCTCACAAATTTCTTGAAATCACTTAGAGCATTGTCACCATTTCTTTTTTCTCCGTTTTTCTCCTCCCACTATCCGCTAAAAGCGCATAGAGGGAGTGGGGGCAATGATAGGTACCGCTATGAAAACGGTCCACTCGCCGGGCACGCGCCCGCGAGTAGGTGCCCGCCCATAACACAGCCCTTATCGCTCGATACATGTGTCATAAGATATTATCTCTCCCAAAATCACTCAACTTGACAATAAATATCATTACAAAAATACTTTTGCACAAAATATCTTACTTTATGAGACAGGGGACAATAAAGTATTCAAGGAAACACAAGGACACCCAACTAAAGCAGACAAACTCTGAGCAATACGGTGCGTAGTGGCAGAATGGCGGCACGTCAGGAAGGGTCACACCGGTCACTGTAGCTTTTGCGGCTAACTGTAGATTTAGCGGCTCACTGTAGCTTTTGCGGCTACCAAGTGGCCTACAGTGACTGGAAAGCCCAGCCTATAAATACCCTCATTCTACACACAGGTAAGACAGGCGCAACTTTCACATAAAAAGGCTCAAAACTACAGAATCTCTCCCCTTACAAACAGATACACTCTTACCAGCCTGGTTATTATTATTTCCGATTACTGATTCTTACACCGGAGGTGCTTGACGGCCATCACCCCCGGGCAAGCATTGTTTTGCAGGCACCCTAACTCAGGTGAAACATCCCGGAACAGTGATCGGAAGCCTCTAATCAATCGTGGAAATTATCACTTTGTATTCCACACTTTAGTTTAGCTTTGTTACCCTAGATTTTAATTGTAACCTCCTTTCTCTCTTTTAATATCTTCTTTCATTTTTAGAGCTTAGCTTTCATTTTGTAGCAGTTCTCTAAATTTTGTAAACACCATTTTTTTAAAATTAATGCAAGCTTTTATTTTTTTGTCTTGAATCTTGTTCTTGACTTTAGTTTGGCCATGATATCCTTCTATATTACATGGAAGTTTATACTTCTTATATGAAAGGAGCCATTACTTATATCACTTTGAGATCTACTTTATCTTTTTTTTTTTTTTTCGGATTTGCAGGCCGGTTCATATAGTTTCTGTAGCTTTCTTTTTATTCTGTCAACAAAGTTCTTTTCCGGTTCAACTCTCACACATTTTCCACCATTACAGTACCGTAGTTTTACTTCTATTTCTTAGTAAAGAGCTGCTTTAGTTTCATTTTTATATAATTAATTAATCTGCATAGTTGAGTTCCTAGTCTGCAATCTCGTTTTAATTTACTACGGCTTCAATTCATTTGTCTAATAATTGGTAATCATTCTGATCATTTACGTAAGAGAAAAAGTAATCTCAGATATATTTCAGGTAATTTTTCTGAGATATGAATAAAATTCTTTGAAATTTATTGGGTCCGTAGGACTAATTAATAAAATTTTAAACAAATCCCGATTTTACAAAATTACTCACCCCATATTTACATATGAGAGTAGGGAGCGTGAGATATATCTCATGTAAGTTTCCTGAGATACCTAATTTTTATATAAAAGAATGGGGTGGACATTTTATTAAATTCAGAGACTTTTAATTAATCCTGCGGACCCAGCAAAATTTAAAGGTTATTTTACATGTATCTTAGGAAAAATTCCCTGAAATATATCTCAGGATCCTTTTTCTCTTTACATATAAAATACATATATCTCAGACAACTTACCTAAGATACATCTTAGGTTCCCTACTATTTTAATTGTAATCATTATTTTAGTTTAATGTTCTAATCTCATTTATCTGTCCTAGTTATCACTCTAAGTTTTTTTTTATAGAGAAAAAGAAACCTGAGATTATATCTCAACTAACTTTCCTGAGATATGAATAAAATCTTTTAAAATGTATTGGATCCGCAGGGCTAATTAATAAAATTTTAAACAAATCTTAATTTTACAAAAGTATCCACTCCATATTTACATATAAAATACATATATCTCAGAAAACTTAACTAAGATTTATCTTAGATTCCCTTCTCTCATTTTTTTATATGTCCATTTTTAGTTGCTTACATCTTGTGTCTCTTTTGTTTGAGTAAAGTTTAATCTCATTTTTAGTCCACTGGCCCATTTCATTTTCCTGCCCAAAATTTAGTTTAGCTATGTTTCATAAGTCCCAGAACCTTGTTAATTTTGGCTATTACAAGTCATTAATGTAGCAGTGAGATTAATTATTGTGGATTAAACTTGTCATTAATATAATGTTAATATTAAATAATGTAAAATAAATTGCTTGTTTACTAGTAGTGTTCTAAAAATCGGCCTAGGCAGCCGATTAATCGCCGCCTAAGCGCTAGGCGGCCAGAAAACATCTAAATTCTGCAAAAATCGGTCATTCGACATTTTTTTATTAGGTGGCGCTTAGGCGGGTTTAGGCGGGTTTAGGCGATTTAATTAGTTAGCCGGGAATAATCGACTAGGCGGCGATTAATCGGCCCTAGGCGGCATTAGGCACGATTAATCGGTCAAATTTTAAAAAAATAGTCAAATTAAGAATAAAACTTTAAAAACATAAATTTTTTAAAATAAAAAATATACTTTACACATGAAAGGATAAATTCACTTATCATATTTAATAATAAAATAAAGATATCTATATTTTTACTTATATAAAATATATTTTTAAATATTAAAATTAAATTATATAGAAAATAATATTTTTATATATCCTATTAATATTCCGATTAATCGCCGTCTAACCGATTAATCGCTAGAAGGTAGGCTTACCGGCTAGACCTGACAAGCAATTTTTAGAACATTGTTTACTAGTACTGTAGTATACTTTTTACGTGTAAATTAGCTTCTCTTTGATTTTCTTGTTTGTGGCCCAACCTGCTTCTAGCCCATTTCTTTCCCAGCCCATGATTCTTCTTGTCTGGTCCATTAATTGTCAAGTATGCATTTTTTTATTTAGTAGTAGTTAGTTATTCATAACTCCTGCAGTCCTGCATGTTTTACCATTTATGCACAGGTTGTCATTCTTACACACTTCCTGGTCTCCTTCCTTATTGTTAGATATAAACATGTACTCACGCAATTTATTTTAGACAGTAACGGTTAGTTTAATTCTCTTTTTAATGTTAACTAGTCGATAAAGCCGCGCTTCGCAGCGGCGTTACAATATTTTTTAAAAAAATCAATACAATTACGTTATAATATAATATTAAAATTAAAATTTAATAATTAAATAATCTTCTCTAATGAATCGATTTCTTGTTAAACACGATTATTTCCATTGAGCCGCTCTCTTATTAAAACCGAAATCCCAATTTTAACATATATTATAAAGACTTATATAATAATTTTTATCTATAAAATCGAACCGTAAAAAAAAATTATGACATCAATATCACATTCTAATAGATAATACAATATTTTCTAGTGAGCTGTCTTCCCGTTAAATACGTTTCGAGCCGCTCTTATTTGGAACCGAAATTTTAAGTTCATTATATAAAGAGAGTTAATTCTAATTTTTATATTTTTTAAACTTTCTAATATTTATGGAGTTTTAAAAGATGAAAATACATCTTATATTTTCTATATATTATAGGTATTCCTGTATTTATTTTTAACTTCCGCATGGGAATGTCTTTCTGTTATGTTAACATATCAAAAAAAAATTAAATACGAAGACTTTTCGTTACGGGAATAATATTAAATTTATAGATATACTTTTCTAATGCAAGTATAATTAACTTGTATAAAAAAATAAATATAAAGGATTTCTGGAAAAAAGATATATAATTTTAAAAAAATCGTATAACACGTCTCCACCGTCCTCGTATTATACTTCCAATAAAACATTTTATTTAATGTATTTCTTATATATTCAAACATCTTTTATACGGTCTTCTTTAATGAACCGCTTTCTCGTTAAACACGGTTATTACTATTGATCCGCTCTCTCGTTAAGATCAAAAACCTTACTTTTACATATTCATTTGTATGATAATGTTTATCCATAAAAATCAAATCCTAAAAATAAAATAAAATTTATAACATCAATATGATATTTTAATAGCTAATACAATCTTTTATAGTGAGCCGTCTTCCCGTTAAACACACGTTTCGAGCCGCTTGCGTTTGGGATCGAAATTCCAACTTCATTACATAATATTGATGATACTTATCTTACGGAACAACTTTTTTCCTTAAAATCAAAACCTAAAAAATAGAAAAAATTCCAATATATACTTTCCATAGACTTTCTAAAATTTATGGAGTTTTAGAAAATGAAAACATATATTATTTTCTTTTTATATTATAGATACTCCTGTATTTATTTAGAATTCCTGCATGAGAATGTTCTTTTATTGTGTTAACACATTAATTCTTTTCTTTTTAAATACGATGACTTTTTTTATGACAATAGTATTGGATTTATAAATAAATTTTCCTAATAGAAGTTTAATTAACATATATAAAAAAATATACATTTAAGAAGATCGTACTTTC
Source organism: Saposhnikovia divaricata (assembly GCA_036435485.1). Lineage (NCBI taxonomy): Eukaryota > Viridiplantae > Streptophyta > Magnoliopsida > Apiales > Apiaceae > Saposhnikovia > Saposhnikovia divaricata. Next base: position 25,623,397 of record JAZHRN010000131.1, read on the forward strand.
TATAAAATATTTAATTATATGCATGCTCTATATATTTAAACACCTATTTTACTTCTAATAGAACTTTTATTTATATATTTTTTCTATAAATTCGAATTCTTATTCTCTATAAATTCGAACTCTATTCTACTTCAAACACTTATTCTACTTCTAATAGAACTTTTATTTATATGTTTTTTTCTATAAATTCGAATTCTTAGTCTCTATAAATTCGAACTCTTATTCTACTTCTAATAGAACTTTTAATCATATGCCTTGTAAATACTTATTCTACTTCTAATAGAACTTCTAATCATATGTCTTCCTTATAAATTCAAACTCTTCTTCTCTATAAATTCGAACACTTATTCTACTTTTAATATATTAAATGATATTTTTATATTTATTTGTGTTTAAAATTCTAAAATTCTTAAAAATTAGAAAAATATATTGAAACGATCTTAGAGCGCCACCTAAACTCCCGCGTATCCTCTTTTATATATATATATATTGATTTCGCACCGTATTTATCTTTTATTATAATATCTGAGTCTATCCATTTATAGTTAAGATATAGTTAACCAATCACAAAATTATGAATTATTTAAGGATAACTTCTAAATTTTACACCAATCAAATTCAGCTTGATTTAACATACCCATATACTACACATTTTTTAAATGTCAAAAATATTTAAAATAAATTACTATTGTAAACTAAAATAAATTAGGATTTTACAAATATAAAATATTAACAAATTTTCATAATATTAACAAATTTATAAATTTTTTGATTTAAAATATTAACTGATTTTCATAATATTAACAAATTTACCACTTTTTTGATTTAGAAATAATAATAATTATACTATTATATATTACAGATTAATTTTCATAAATATATTAGAGCAAAGCAGAATTTACCATTAAAATTAAAAGAGTCGTATGTATGTATTATGTATTATGTATGGATGTATGCATGTATGTAAGGATGTATGCATGCATGTATATATCATTTTTATTCTAATTTACTTATCTTGGTTTTTTAATAATTTTATTTTAAATACAATAATTATTTTATTGAAATTTAACATATCCATATATTATATATTTTTTAATATCAAAAATATTTATATCAAATTATTTAAAACTGAAATCGATGAGGATTATGTAAATATTTAATAATAACTGATTTAATAATATAAAGTAAATTACCATTATTTGATGTACAGTTAATTTTATTATAACATATTATTTTTTCATAAATATATGTTAAGTCAATAAGAGTTTACCACTAAAGTTAAAACAAACATATCATTTTCATCCTAATTTAAATATCTTGATTACTTAAAAATTTTATTTTCAATACAATGATTATTTTATTAAAAAATATATATACATATTAATACATGAATATATCTTATCTAAAATATATAATATTTTAATATTTCAAACTCTCAATCTATAATCCTAAGGTACAATCAAATTTTAATAAATATGTTGTTATTAAATTGAAAAAATTTAGAACTTTAAATTTTTTATCTCACTGTTCTATAGACATGTTCAAAATTTAAGTTGTATAAACTTTTAAAATATTAAATTATAAAATATATTTATTCCAACCAGTTAAAATACTAAATTAAGTTTTAAACCAATTGTCTTCTTTCACTTATGAGAATTTTTTAATTATGTAATAACTAATTGGACAAACAAATTGACTTGATAATATATTTAAATTATTTAAAATATTAAATATATTTTTAAATAGTAGCAGACATTATTTGGTCTATAAATTATCTATCAAAAAATAAAAATCATTACAGAGTAACTAATAAATATTGTTGGTGAATATTTTCATACTAAATTGGTCAACTCAGTGCTAATTTTATTATAAATCACAATTTTTTTTATAATTAATTCATCTATAAAAGGACATGCGACATCTACGAAAATAATCAAAATTGCATATTTTCTTACAAATCACTATTTTTATCGGTAATTAATTCCTCAATAAAAGGGCATACAACATATACAAAAATAATCAAAATTGAACAAACACATAATAAAATAGATCAAATCAAGGTTTTATTCATCCAATCATTGAGCATATCTTCAATATTGATACATCACTCGCTTATATCACTGAAATATAAAGCTTTTTTGGTAAGATAATCTAATAATTTGTTGTAGTTATGAGGAATATGTATATTTGATTTGTCAAAACATATTCGAACAATCGGCCATAACTGTTATTCTATATTATCCAAATCAATGAACCAGTATAATAAAATCCAATATATGGGTTGACAGAATCCCCCACCGAGGTACTCTCATTAAAAGAGATATTTATTGAAAATCAAAGTAAAATCAAGAAAAAGAAACGGGAGCTTATCATAAATGAGGGGATAGTACAAAATCCAATATTTCGGTAGATAAAACCCACCAACAGGGTACTAGACTCCCAATAAAAACATACATTTATTGAAAAACAAAGAAAAATCATGTAAAAAAGGATGCTTATCATCAACCACAAGGCTGATGTCAACTCATAAACTTTAATTTAGTATTTTTTGGGAGAGGAGGAGAGAGAAAAGCGACTACGGACTTTGTTATAAATATCAGTAATATTGATAACTAAACAGGTCGATGTACATAAAATTCTATATTTCTTTTAATAAAAGGGTGCCTTTTTAATTTTATATTTTTGAATTAAAGTAATAATATTTATTTTTTAATATCAACAAATACTAAAATATGGGTAAAAAACCTTACTAACTTGGTAGAAAGATTATACACAAAGAGAGATACTTATTAAAAAGAAACAAAATTAAGAAAAAGTAAGATGAGAGGGTTTCATTTTATTTGGGAGACTTTATACCATGTATATTACTCTTAGTTTTGTTTAGTAGCATCTCAATTTTGTTCTTAGTAATATAGTTGAATACTCGCATAATTTGGATGCAGAATAATATTTCATTTAATTATCATATTTTTTTTATTCGCGTATTTTATTTTGTAATGGGTATACGCAAAAATTCGGATAGTTTAGTGTCATTTTGTACATGATTTAATTTCACGTCATTTTCGTGCAAGACCCCAAATTACGCGACATGAATGTACATAACACATATGATTTGTTAGGGCTATATAAGCGCTTTTTTTTTAATATATGTCTGAAAAAATATAATCATTGTTAAAGGAAAATGAATTGCATGTTATTTAACACGATAATTAAATTAGAAAGACACATATATAATAATGTGATTACATGTTTATATATTACACACTTAATTTCAGTTTTATAGATAGTATTTTTGTTGAGTATGGAATACACACACAAGAAAATACAGAGGATGGTGAATGTATTTTCAAACTTTTCTCGGATTTAACACTTAAGAACGTTTGTTTGAAGGTGTGAATCTATATTCATGTTTTTGTAGCTGAGTGTGTGTTTGTGTTTAATAAAATATATTCGTGCGGAAGTAAAACTCAAGACACAAGCACTCACTTTAATCTAACGTTGTATTAGATCAAGATTTTTGCTACAACCTGTGAATACAGAAATTAGTATTCTCAGCTTCTCTTTTCTCAGAGAGTTGTTCTTACAAATTATATCTCTGTATTGTGCTTGTCTCTCTGCTAGAGAAGTGAGGGTTGTACACTTATAGAACATGCGTACACCCTACTTACTACAAAAGATAGAACAAACAAATCTATTTTCTAACTTGTCTATCCCCATTTTGGGATACATCCAGGCAACGTGTAATTTGACTTTCTTTAACCTGCCCAGATCCACTACTTTAGCAACTTGTCTCTATTAACAACTCTCTAAGCTTCTTTGTAGACTGTCCATGAATACTTTACAGTACAGTGGTCCTGACAGTGTCTTGGATTGTTGCAGGTTTCTGACTTGTACAATTTTCAGTATTTTGTCTTCAAGAATCCATTCGAGAAGTGACTGAGTGATTGATTCGAGAACTAGAATTGACTTAATAGATAATTCTCAGTTCTCGAATACTGTATAATTGAGATGTCGAACTACTTCTCGAAATAATCTTTTCTTTAGGGATCCTTGAGTTGTCGAATAGAGCATTTGACTTATCGAATCCCTGAGATGTCGAATAGCTTCCTGAGTTCTTGAGATATCGAATGCCTGACTCCTCGAAACCTTGACTTCTCTAATAGACAAAAGTACTTCTCGAATTGGTACTTAGGGAAATCTTCATTCTTCAAATTCCAACTGTGTTTATTTTGACAGCCTTGTTCTTCAAGCTTGAGGTATGAGCTCTGGATTTTCTTTCAAGCATTATTTTATGACTTAATTTACAGTTACACAGATAGAATTTTGATGCCTATTACAAGTACTAAATACAAGTAGAAACTCTACAACCAGAGGTTTCCTCAGTTAATGAGTCATGTCAATAATGCACAGCATTACAAACAATTAAGCTTGTTATTAGATGTATACAGGCATGCCTCTGTGACTAACAATTTTGTTTTAACACATTAGTCAAATTGTGGCAAAAAAAAAACACGTTAGTCAAATAGAAAAAAGATAGGTGATACTCATTTTCGAATGTTTAATTTTACGAGCAAAAAAATTAAAATTTAATATACCATGTTTTCATAGAAAAGAATTAAGAATTCAATATACAAACTCCCAAACTGAAAATACACATTTTAAGTTGTCATTACAAACAAGCTGAGGAAAATCACCAGAAACTCGAACAGTCATACCTTACTCTAACAGCGCGATAAATTTAATATGTTTGTTGGTTGATAATATTTATTTTTCTATATTGAATCATTTCACTAATAAAAGGACATATAATTTATTAAAACGATATTGAATGAATATATAGCTAGATTAGATGAAAGTTTCTTTTACCATAACTACGTTCGTTTCGTGGACCCTGCACAATAGAAATCCTTTCTTATACAGTCGAAATATGCAACCATTTTTTAGAGACATTCTAATGATTTATTAATAACGTGAGAAATAAGTGTCTATGATTTTTAATATGTATTCGAAAAATTGACCACGATTCATATTGTAGAACCCCTTTAAATTAATACTCCATAAAGTGATAACCTCTCTATGATGATAAAAAGTTTTGGTAACACCTGATAATCAATAGTTATATAGTAATCGCTGTAACACCCTCACCTATCAATATTAGAATTATATACTTTTATAATTAATTAGACATTAATATAGAAGAAATTTTAGAAAATTCGGCATGATGTGTTCGTAAATAGGACTAACCACCTGTCCAAATCAACCAAACCAAACCAACTATAACCAAACCTGCTCACAGGCATAATAATAGCAAAATTTATAAGGAAACATAAACTGTGACTAGCCAAGACCGCTCACAGGTCACAGTATGAAACAACTACTAATTAGCTATTACAAACAAAGTTCTGAATAAAAATAATATACAACTCCATAAATTAATTAATCTGGCTAACCGATACAGAAATGATAAAATAATAAGGTTATAAGCTGTCTACCCATCCCACCACCTCAACTCTCTGACTGCCCCTATGGCTGCCCCGACCTGATGGTCCACTCCTCCTAGACATCTTCGAGCTTAGCTGAAGAAACAGGATTAGCAAGCAAGTGAGCTAAGAATGCTCAGCAAGTAAATATAGTTATAAGCATAAATGAACTGAAACTGCAGGTCCGTTAGGAACTAGTAATCAACAATATAAAAGCTCAACTGATAAATATGTCTTTTATCTGAATCATAAAATAGGAGTGGATCGGACTATTATACATTTTATAAATAAAAACAATCATAAGGTTAGGCTGCTGATCAGTCACGCACTAACCCCGGACAAACGCACACAGCAATGTCCTTAATGGATCCACGGCACACATTGGCCTTAATAATTTCTGACCACGAATCTGGTCCGACCCTTAAGGTCTACATTTTAAAAAAAAACTAACAGTCCAATCCTAACTAGACATCAGGTGTCGGAACAATCGACCACCTCAACTGCCAAACACCCTGGACACTTTCGCTCCAGGTCAACATCTCAAATCTCCCAAAGTACAATAAGGTCGGGTAATTTCTGAATTAGATATCGACAAGTTCGATATAGAAAAAGGGTATTGATTTAAGTCAAGCCACTAAAAGGATCAACGAAAACAATATAATCGATTTGGGGTATAACAATTGAATATTTGAAATTAATGGAAATTAACAGAACAGTTATATCAATGATAAATCAAACGAACATAAGAATCAAGTTATGATAATCATAATTCACTGGAAATATAAGTGAAGTGGTTTACTTGCCTTAATCAGGAAATCACAGAATTCGGAGAGTTCCTACGTCCTCGACTTTAGCTTTCCCTTTATCCTTGGGATCTACACACAATATAACACTATTTTAGAATTCTACCAAATATTCGCTAATCAACATCAATAATAAATCTTAATCTACCCCTACGAGAAATCCCCTAATTTTCATTTATTTAATCATACATCAATAATTAATAAGCTTCAAATATAGGTATTTAATTATAGCCAACAAACGTACTCACAAAATCAACTAAATAAATAATAAGGTAAATAACCCAACACCTTGATCAAATTGTGTAATTATATGCACATATATATACAAAGAAATTATTTAAGATTTTTAGAAAATTTTGACGGCATCCCCTTTATACGGGTGACTGCTAGTCGGGATACAACCGACACAACCAACACAATTAACATTGCTATATAACCACAATCCAATAATCCGTCTTGATAATTTACTAAACAGTTATATAAACTCAGAATTTAAAACAAGAAATTAAATTATAACATAATTGTTAAAATTTACATTTTTGGCTCAGAATAATCATCATTGCCAAATACCATCGACTCAATTTATTATTAATATCATTGTCGATGGGGCAAAGTCCCGGAGGTACCCTAATTCGGGTTTCCAATCACGAAACTCTACCAAATTTTATACGAACAATTTACAACTAATAATTCAGAGCAAATCACATAGAGCATCAGCTTGTAATTTACAAAAGTCACAACAGGAATTTAACAAAGCACCAATTCGAAACATCACTAAGTCACAAGGATTCCCAGCTGAATCCAACAAACATACGCGGCCTATACACACGGCCACACTCGCATCACAGTACACACTTCTCACTACAACATTCGACCACAACACACATATACTACAGGTATACATACGCAGCTGCTCATCGCAGCTACACCAACAATCGGGAATGACCAAGCAGGGGAGGGAAAAACTGAGAACACATACACACGATTCTGTAATTACCCACACACACACAGCACACCTCGGCCAAACTCACACACCCATCGGTTTCGCATGCACGCACGCACAATACACGCTGCTACACACACAGGACGCACACAGTTGGGTTAAGGGGAAAACATGGGAGAATAATTCGGGGAAGGGGAAGAAATTGAGTGTGGCCTTTTTACCCGAGTGAAAACGAGAGATATTGAGCGGAATTGAGAGACTGAGGTTTCCAGAACAACCTAGAGAAAAGAACACGCCCCCTTATGAACTGAAATTAGGGATTTGGGTGTTTAAAAAGGGGAAAGAAGATTGTAAAGACAATTAATTATTATTTAGGAAATATACAATAAATAAATTCTAAAAATTCGAATTAACCAGGAAAATGGGTGGAATTTTAAATCTAAAATTATAAAATGAATAACACAAAATTACGATCACCCACATATTTTTAAAATATTTTTAGGATAAAAAACGAATTAAATATGGATTTTACAAGATTGAATCCTTAAATTGGAAAAATAATTCATAAAATCATTTTAAAATCCTTGAAACCCAAAATAATTCACCAAATATTTTTAAAAGTCATATAAACTAATAAAGTTAATACTGCAAAAGATTTCAGGATTTCTACTAATCCCAAGGATTTTATAAAATTCGCAGAAGGTAAATATAACACAATTAAAAAAGAATAAATTCCCAAAAATATAACTAAAAAATACTCGGGCTTACACATCACATATAAATCATCACCCAAGCCCACAAATATCATACCACACATACTTCACCTCCTCAATAATTTTATATGCTACATAATTCACATTTAATATTAAATAAATAATTATTAATACTAAAAATTTCTAAGGCATTATACTCTTCTCCCCTTAAAAGGATTCTGTCCCCAGAATCTCACCTAAGTGAATAAATGAGGATAATTCTCAAGCATGTCGCTTTCAAGCTCCCAAGTTGATTCTTCCACTTTGGAGTTTCTCCACAAAACTTTTACTATAGGTATTGCCTTATTTCGCAGGACTTTCTCTTTACCATCTAATATCTTGATGGGTTGTTCCACGTAAGATAAATCTGGCTGGATCTCTATCGGCTCATATTCGATGACATGTCTAGAGTCCGGGTGGTATTTCTTAAGCATTGATACATGGAACACATTGTGAATATGCTGCATGTGAGGCGGTAAGGCTAACTCGTAGGCAACTTTTCCAACCTTCTTCAATACCTCAAAAGGCCCGACAAATCTTGGACTTAATTTTCCTTTCTTACCAAATCTTACTAACCCCTTCCACGGAGATACTTTCAACAAAACTGGTTCTCCTTCTTCGAACTCCATATTCTTTCTGGCCAATTCAGCATACTTCTTCTGTCGGGTCTGAGCTGTCACTAACCGTTTCTGAATAAGTTGAATTACTTCCTTGGTTTGCTGTACTAATTCTGGTCCGAGTATCTTTCGCTCACCAACTTCTTCCTAGTATACTAGAGATCGACACTTCCGCCCATATAATGTTTCATATGGTGGCATACCGATGCTAGCATGAAAACTGTTGCTGTATGAAAATTCCACTAATGGCAGGTGTTCATCCCAACTTCCTGTGAAATCCAGTGCACAAACTCGGAGCATGTCTTCAATTGTTTGAATCGTTCTTTCACTCTGACCGTCAGTCTGTGGATGATAAGCTGTACTCATTTTTAATTCAGTGCCCAAACATTCTTGAAAACTCCTCCAGAATCTCGAATTAAATCTTGGATCTCGATCTGAGACTATTGATACTGGAACCCCAAGTCGCACCACAATCTCTTTTATGTATAGATGAACCAATTTGTCTAATGAAAACCTCTTATTTATCGGAAGGAAGTGTGCAGATTTCGTTAATCGATCAACAATTACCTAGATAGCATCATGATTAGCTCTCGTCCTTGGCAATCCTACCACAAAATCCATCGCAATATGTTCCCATTTCCACTCGGGAATCTCTAATGGTTGTAGCATCCCACTTGGTCTCTGATGTTCAGCTTTTACTTTCTGACAGGTCAAACACTTACTCACCCATTAGGCAATATCTCAATTCATATCCGGCCACCAGAAGTTTCTTTTCAAGTCTCGATACATTTTCGTACTTCCTGGATGAATTGAATATTTTGAACTGTGGGCTTCCTGTAGAATTTCATTCTTTAACTCCGTCACATTCGGTATCCAAATGCCTGAAGAAAATCTCAATATTCCATTGTCATCTACTTGAGTGCATATTTCCTCACCTGTTAACTTGTTAACATCTCCTTTCATGACTTCCTCCTGACATCTACGAATCTTCTCTAACAACTCGGGCTGAAACGTCATAGTGTAACCCTTGTCTGTACTGCCTGTAGGCACGCAGACTTCTATCTCTAATTTCTCAAATTCTCTATATAACTCCTCAGGTAGTGTAAACATGTTAATTTTCTCCTTTCTACTTAGAGCGTCAGCCACCACATTCGCTTTCCCGGGGTGATAGTTAATTATGCAATCATAATCCTTGAGTAATTTTAACCATCTCCTCTGCCTCATATTTAAGTCTTTTTGGGTGAAAATATACTTTAAACTCTTATGGTCCGTGTAAATTTCACATTTTTCCCCATACAAATAATGTCTCCAAATCTTCAAGGCGAAAACAATCGTGGCTAACTCTAAGTCATGAGTAGGATATTTCTGCTCGTGAGGTTTCAATTGTCTCGATGCGTAAGCAATTACCTTACCGTGCTGCATTAGTACACATCCTAAACCTTTGTGAGATGCATCACTGTAGATCACAAAATTTCCTTTTTCATCTGGAAGGGTCAGTACCGGTGCAGTCACCAATCTCTTCTTCAATTCTTGGAAACTTTCTTCACACCTCTCATTCCACACAAACTTTTCATTCTTCCTTGTCAACTTTGTTAGTGGGGTGGCTATCTTCGCAAAGTCTTGAACAAATCTTCGATAATATCCCGCCAATCCTAAGAAACTTTGAACTTCTGTAGGTGTTTTATGTCTCTCCCAATTCATCACAGCTTCAATCTTAGCAGGATCCACTTTAATCCCTTCACTGCTAATGACATGCCCTAAAAACTGCACCTCTTTCAACCAAAACTCACACTTGGAAAACTTTGCATACAATTTCTCTTTTCTCAACGTTTCTAGAGCTATCCTCAAATGCCCTGCATGTTCTTCTTCGGTCTTTGAGTATATCAAAATATCATCTATAAACACAATCACAAACTTATCCAAATATTTCTTAAAGACCCTATTCATTAAATCCATGAACGCCGCCGGTGCATTGGTTAACCAAAACGCCATCACCAAAAATTCATAATGCCCATATCTAGTCCGAAATGCTGTCTTTGGAACATCTTCCGACCTAATCTTCAACTGAAAATACCCTGATCGTAGATCAATTTTCAAGAAACAAGTTGCTCCTTTCAGCTGATCGAATAAATCGTCAATTCTTGGCAAAGGGTACTTATTCTTAATGGTCAACTTATTTAGTTCCCGATAATCGATACACAATCTCATACTTCCATCCTTCTTCTTTACAAACAATACCGGTGCTCCCCATAGAGATACACTAGGCCTGATAATACCTTTTTCTAAAAGGTCTTGTAACTGAATAGCCAATTCTTTCATCTCCACAGGTGCCATTCGATAGGGAGCCTTTGATACGGGTTCAGTTCCTGGGGCTAAGTCGATGGTAAATTCTATTTCTCTATCCGGAGGTAACCCGGGAAGTTCATCTGGAAAAACATCGAGAAACTCATTCACCACTGGTATTTCCTCTATCTTAGGTACCTCTTGCTTGGTATTCATGACATAGGCCATATAGCCCTCGCATCCCTGCCTCAACAGCCTCTTAGTTTGCATGATCGTTAAAAATCTCCTAGTCTGTCTCTGACCCCTAAAGGTAACTTCCACATTATCGGAGGGCTTAAGTATCACCTTTTTGTTCTTACAGTCAATTTGTGCATTGTTCTCTGTTAACCAATCCATTCCTAAAATTACATCAAATTCGCCTAACTGGAAAAGTATTAAATTAGCATAAAAGCAATGCCCTGAGATATCGATCTTACAACGAGGACATACTTGAGTAATTGGAATTCGTTCTGAATTAGCTATTTCTATAACTATAGCCTCATGTAACATGCATATCTCACAATTTAACCTTTGAACAAATTCTTTAGATATAAAGGATTTCGTAGCCCCGGAATCAATTAATACTCTAGCTTGAATTGAATTTACAGGGAGCGTACCTGCTACCACATCAGAATCCTTAACAGCTTCATTCATAGTCATATTGAAGGTCCTCGCCACTGGTCTGACATTTGCTGTTGGAGGTGCCTAACCAGTTTCTGCTGATTTGAATCTTGAGGTCTATTTCCTTGCCCTCCATTCCCCGATCCCGGTTTCTTAGAATTCCCATTCTTTCCTGACTGAAACCCTGGCTTTTTGTTAGGCACACTCTGAGAGCTGCCTTGCACTTGTCGTCCTTCCATTGACCCAACTTTTCTTTTCTTTCCCTCTTTTTCCTTAAAGTACAATTCACTTTCTCCTTCGGCTATCATGGCCTTCTGCACCACAACTGCATAAGTATCCAGTTCCAAAACTGCTAGCTTGCTACGAATCCATGGTTTCAACCCTTGTTGAAACCTCTTTGCCTTCTTCCTCTCTGTGTCTACAAAAGCCGGAGCAAACCTAGCTAGTTCAGTAAACTTTGTTTCATACTCTGTCACTGACATACTTCCCTGTTTCAACTCTAAGAACTTCATCTCCATTTGATCTTTCATGTAGTCTGGGAAATACTTTTTTAGGAACAACTATGTAAACCTTGCCCAAGGAATTACTTCTGTAGCTTCCAGAGCCTTCACTGACTCCCACCAGTACGTAGCCTCATTTTTCAGAAAGTAACTTACATATTCGGCCTGTTTATTTGCTGGGACCCCCACCAATTCAATATCCTTTTCCATCTCTTTCAGCCAAGACCTCGCCTCTACTGGGTCCGCTGTTCCTTTAAATTCGGGAGGTTTAACTGCCTGGAAGGACTTAAAGGTGACTACCGGAGGAACGGGTTGTTGTTGCTGCTGCTGCTGTTGTTGCTATTGTTGCTGCTGTTGTTACTGCTGTTGTTGTTGTTGCTGTGCCAACAGCTGCTGCTGTAACTGTTGCTGTTGCTGTGCTAGAGTAGCAGTTTGCTGAACAAGGGTCTGCAATATTTGAGCCAAAGCAGGGTCTATTTGACCTACAGGAGGTGGGTTGGCTTGTTCACCCTGATTGGAGGTTCGAGTATTTTGTTTCTTCTTTCTTGGAGGCATATTTCTGAAATCCACGGGCAATCATTAGGTTCAGATTCAAGAGTCAATATATCAAAAGAATCTAATTTAAGCCAACAGTGAATATACTATTGAAATATAATTCAAGGTTCCCAGCTATTACTCGGGTCAGCAATTGGTTTACAAGGTATAACAGAATACAAAAATCAAAGCTATGCAAGGTATTCATGAATATCTAATAGATACATTAACAGAACAATAAACATAACGCTGAAATTAAATATGGTACAGAAGGTAAATGCAGTACTAGAAAAAGTAGCAGTGCTGAAAATAAATTCAATGCTGAAAGGTGAATATGATGCTTAAAAATAAATAACAATGTGAAAGGAATTTAACGCAGTTTTGCAAAAAGAGATCATCATATATATATCTGGTACAAGCGTAAGAACAACGATTCGATAAAGGTACAATATAACACTAAAAGAGGAAACTGCTAGCATCTAGTCACAGTGCAACAGATATCTACAGCAAAACTGGTTGCACTGCAATCCTGCTGCTACCATACTATGCATCTATGTACCATGCGTCAGGATGGAATCACTACGCTACGACATATAAAATCCCACCCACAGCTCCACTAACCAACTGATCCTCGTCTACTGATCTGGTCCGAGAATGTCATCTAGCTCACTCACCACCGATACCAACGTTACATGGAGTGCAATGGCTGAAAACTCATCATCGGACGCATGCTGAGTCCGCGTCTGGATAATAGTCCTCATCACCCGTAGCCGCATCCGGATCTGCCCCAACTCCTCCACTGCTCGGGCTCGCTCCCTAGGCATTTGTGCCTGTGTCTTCTGTAGAGCTCTAACCTCAGCTAGCTGTCCAAACAGAAAATATCGCTCTGCACCCACTCTCTGGTACTCATGGTATGGAACAGGGGGCAGAGTAAACTGATATAGTGGCCCGTTCACCGAGCTCTGCGAAACAACGCGTGAGGACACGGATCTCAATGGCGCTGGATGTGGTATAGGGTCCGCCTCAACTGGATCCTCTGACGGGTCAGAATCAGAACTAGAAACAGGGGCCTGTAGTACATAAATACCTTATAATTAGACGTTCTATCTCTCGCAAAACGATCCTAACCTTTCCTATTACTCTACCCCGACTTCCCACCTAATTGTTTCAGTGACTGCGACCTGTAGCTCTGATACCAACTTGTAACACCCTCACCTATCAATATTAGAATTATATACTTTTATAATTAATTAGACATTAATATAGAAGAAATTTTAGAAAATTCGGCATGATGTGTTCGTAAATAGGACTAACTACCTGTCCAAATCAACCAAACCAAACCAACTATAACCAAACCTGCTCACAGGCATAATAATAGCAAAATTTATAAAGATACATAAACTCTGACTAGCCAAGACCGCTCACAGGTCACAGTATGAAACAACTACTAATTAGCTATTACAAACCAAGTTCTGAATAAAAATAATATACAACTCCATAAATTAATTAATCTGTCTAACCGATACAGAAATGATAAAAAATAAGGTTATAAGCTGTCTACCCATCCCACCACCTCAACTCTCTGACTGCCCCTATGGCTACCCCGACCTGATGGTCCACTCCTCCTAGACATCTTCGAGCTTAGCTGAAGAAACAGGATTAGCAAGCAAGAGAGCTAAGAATGCTCAGCAAGTAAATATAGTTATAAGCATAAATGAACTGAAACTGCAGGTCTGTTAGGAACTAGTAATCAACAATATAAAAGCTCAACTGATAAATATGTCTTTTATCTGAATCATAAAATAGGAGTGGATTGGACTATTATACATTTTATAAATAAAAACAATCATAAGGTTAGGCTGCTGATCAGTCACGCACTAACCCCGGACAAACGCACAAAGCAATGTCCTTAATGGATCCACGGCACACATTGGCCTTAATAATTTCTGACCACGAATCTGGTCCGACAGGAATTTACAACTAATAATTCGGAGCAAATCACATAGAGCATCTGCTTGTAATTTACAAAAGTCACAACAGGAATTTAACAAAGCACCAATTCGAAATATCACTGAGTCATAAGGATTCCCACCTGAATCCAACAAACATACGCGGCCTATACGCACGGCCACACTCGCATCACAGTACACACTTCTCACTACAACATTCGACCACAATACACATATACTGCAGGTATACATATGCAGCTGCTCATCGCAGCTACACCAACAATCGGTAATGACCAAGCAGGGGAGGGAAAAACTGAGAACACATACACACGATTCTGTAATTACCCACACACACAGCACACCTCGCCCAAACTCACACACCCATCGGTTTCGCACGCACGCACGCAAAATACACACTGCTACACACACAGGATGCACACAGTTGGATTAAGGGGAAAACATGGGAGAATAATTCGGGGAAGGGGAAGAAATTGAGAGAGGCCTTTTTACCGGAGTGAAAACGAGAGATATTGAGCGGAATTGAGAGACTGAGGTTTCCAGAACAACCCAGAGAAAAGAACACGCCCCCTTATGAACTGCAATTAGGGATTTGGGTGTTTAAAAAGGGGAAAGAAGATTGTTAAGACAATTAATTATTATTTAGGAAATATACAATAAATAAATTCTAAAAATTCGAATTAACCAGGAAAATGGGTGGAATTTTAAATCTAAAATTATAAAATGAAGAACACAAAATTACGATCACCCATATATTTTTAAAATATTTTTAGGATAAAAAACGAATTAAATATGGATTTTACAAGATTGAATCCTTAAATTGGAAAAATAATTCATAAAATCCTTTTAAAATTCTTGAAACCCAAAATAATTCACCAAATATTTTTAAAAGTCATATAAACTAATAAAGTTAATACTGCAAAAGATTTCAAGATTTCTACTAATCCCAAGAATTTTATAAAATTCGCAGAAGGTAAATATAACACAATTAAATAGGAATAAATTCCCAAAAATATAACTAAAAATACCCGGGCTTACACATCACTTATAAATCATCACCCAAACCCACAAATATCATACCACACATACTTCACCTCCTCAATAATTTTATATGCTACATAATTCACATTTAATATTAAATAAATAATTATTAATACTAAAAATTTGTAAGGCGTTATAATCACTCTAATGTGATAACATGATAATTTTTTTCGGTCACAAGGTTATCACTTCAGAAGGGTTTTGTTGTACAAATATTTCCAATGAAGTAATATAATAAATATTTTAGGGATTCATAGTACTGTACATTTAAATATACCTAATTGGCTAAAGAACAAAATCCAAAATATGGATTAAAAAATTTATTAACTTGGTAGAAAATATTCTAAATTAAAAGAAAAATAAAAGAATACTAAAAATAAGTAGAGACAATAAAGAGGGGTTTTGAACTTTTACACGGGGTGGTAATTATTTTGGTGATGGTTGATAATATTTATATTAATTTAATTGGTATGAATTGACGGATAAGTAATTTTATATTTAAGTTAATTTATATTTTAATGAAATTATCTTTTTTCGAAATAATGATTAAAATAATATATTTTTATTAATTAATTAATATATTTTACCAATCGGTGCGTACCACGGGTAAAACGCTAGTTTTGTTAAAGTGGTAATTTTGTTTAAGTTAAATTCCTACGTTTTTCATGTTATTAATTGAAACCAAAACTTTTCTTAAACTTTCTAGTTCGCCTAAATTAAAAACTAAGATCTTGCGAAAAATATATAGTCTCTATGCATCGCATCATAAATATTAAAACGATGATCGTGCACTTACGATATTTAATGTTATTTTTAGCACATCAGTGGCTAAGTGATGTCATATATATTCACCTTCTCTATGACATTACTCTGATTAGTTATCTAGACTGATAGCCACTAGTTATGTAATTTTGTGAACATTGCTTGCTGATTATGTGTTTTTGGTCTTCTGTTTTGCAGGTCTTCTCTTTTTAGAGATGACTAATTGATGTTAAAAAGTCACTAATGTTTATGATCTAGTTATGATGATTCATATCACTCAACTGATAGCCATGCTCAATGCTAGGACTTCTTGTTGAAGTTTTCCAACCTATGTGACTTATTTGGTTTTTGTTGAGCACTTTACACTATATTTATTTGAATAACTTGATAAGTCCACTTATGCACGATGTTAGCCATTGTTGTGCCTTAGAGGTTATTGCAGATTCTATCTTGGACTTGGACTTTGCTTTGACCTATTTTGTGTCACAATTCACACTACACTATTTTGCTTTGGCTGTGGACTTTCTTTTGGATTTGAACCTATCTTAATTTGCCTCTCCACTTGCTGGTCCCATAGTATTGCAGAAGGGGGGGTTGAATGCAATACTGATAAATTCAAATCTCTATTCAACAACAATAATAAAGATTCTAATCTATCAGTATACGAATTGCAAACACAAGTGATAGTTCAAAATATTCTCACAAAATAAATGTTCTTTTATTTTGCAAAGTGTTGCTACAACCTTGAGAGAAAGTATTTTCTCAAGCTTCGGTTTCTTGAGTGATTATAATGAATTGAATCAATATAGAAAAGAATGAGAGATGATTCTCTAAGTAGACTAATTTGCTCTAACATCTCTGACACATGGGTTGTGGAGCTGCTGTCATTTTCAAGTGGCAGCTCCTTACAATTTGCACACCCATGTGACTTTCCTAAATTGCTATACAAACAGAGTTATCATTATATGTAAAGCAACCTAGATTCTTTCTAATTCAAGCTAATACAATTCTAGTAGATGTAGATTTTTCATACTCTTGAATTGACGAGCTTTGTCTTGTGATCTCTCAAGCTTCTGTCGTAGTCTTGCTGGTCTGCTATAATCTTTGACAAGTTGCAGCAAATCTGTTTCTTGAACATCTAAACTATCAAGGGTTTGACTGAGATAAATCCCCAATTCAAATAATTCAGTGAGACAGTAACTTTAACCGCCAAGTCTGCTGTCAAGAGAATGTTCCTTAGTTGATAGTATGAATCCCCGCCAATGTTGCTATCAGGAATCCCAGACTTGCTGTCAAACTATGAGAATGTTGCTGTCTCATGCTTCCACCAATATTGCTGTCAGATGGAGTCTGTTGTCGTGACTTGCAACATGTTGTCTTCTTGTAACCTTACTGTCAATGTTGTGACGGTAACATTTATTCTTGCTGTCGAACTGATGTAATCTTGAGGCTTCAACATTTGAATGAACTTCTTCGAAGATACATATTTATTAAATTACATCAACTACTTTGGTCACAAGAACATACTCTGGCTGTGACAGTATGTTCTACTTAGAAAAAACTAAGTATTATAAAATCTAGTTAAGTTGTCTCTAAGCTATCACCCATAAATCCCAACAATCTTCCACAATGTTAGATATAATTGATGTAATGTTTCAGTGTTTAAGTGTAACAGTGAAATATCAGAGTTTAACTGGAAGGAAGTCAGAGTTTAGTAAAGTCTGACTGACGGAAGCTGGACAGAGTTTAGTAAAGTCTATCTGGAAGCAGTGCGTACAGAGTCAACAGAAGATATTAGAGATCAATTGAAGATTGATATGGAAGCGAGATCTTTGGAGACTGGATAGCTATCAAAGAGATCGAGTTGACTTAGGAGACGTGTGACAATCTGTAATTGATATCATTGTATAGCTGATTATTAGGAATATCAATTAGAGATTGTATCGAAGCTGTATATTTTATAAATACAGTTAGGTTAATCCTAGAAGGGTATCGTGCATCGAACTATCTTTATTGTAACCTAGCAGCTCTTTGTGATAGTTTACATCACGAAGAGGGTTCTTAATATCAGAAGATTTAAAGTGCATAATCATCTTACTTGTTAAACTCTCATACGAATTTGATTATTAATTGTGTATTCGGCCTAACAAGTGGTATCAGAGCAAATCTGTTACTTTATTACAGGTTAAGACCCAAACACAACAATAATCATGTCAGCAATTCCTCCACCAACATCTACTAGTTCTGAAAAGGCTCCTACTACTGTGAGTCGTTATGAACCAATCAGGGTTCCTATTCTCAGGCCATCAGAGTATGCCATGTGGAAGGTCAAGATGACTATGTTTCTGGAGGCTACAGATCCAGAATATCTTGACAGGATTTATGAAGGCCCTCACAATCCTACAAAGCTATCTGTTGCAACTGCTGGTGAAGAAGCTAAAATAGTTCCAAAGGAAAAAAGGACATGACTCCTGAAGATCTATCATCAATTGCTAAGGATGCGAAGGTTAGGCATTTACTGCATAGTGCTTTAGACAATGTTATGTCTAACAAAGTGATTAACTGCACCACTGCAAAAGAGATATGGGATGCTCTTGAAGTCAGATGTCAAGGAACTGCTGCTATTAAGAAGAATAGGAGAAACATACTCACACAAGAGTATGAGCACTTTGAGGCTAAACCTGAAGAGACCATGACAGAAACATTTGATAGATTTTGTAAACTGCTCAATGATCTGTCATTGGTCAACAAAGAGTATGATCTAGAAGACTAAAATCTCAAGTTTCTTCTTTCTCTACCTGAAAAGTGGGATGTGAAAACAACCACTATTAGAGACAACTATGAACTTGCTGAAACAGAGATTGATGAAATCTATGGGCTGCTCAAAACTCATGAATTGGAAATGGAGCAGAGAAACAGGAGATCAAGCAGGAAGGCAAAGTCTGTTGCTCTTAAGGTTGAAGAGAAGCCTCAGAAGAAAGAGGCATCAAGAAGGAAAATGAAGGGAAAAGCTTTGGTCATACACTCAGATAGTGAATCATCAAACTCTGATTGTGATTCAAACTCTTCTGAATCATCTGACTCTGAGGATGATGAAGAAGAAATGAGGAAAATGGCTGTGTTGATGGTGAAGACCTTCAAGAAAATGGGTTTCAAGAATTTCAAGAAAGGGAAAAGGTTTTCTAGAGATTCAAATGAAGACAGAAAAAGCTTTAGGAAGTCTGATAAGAGAGATACAAGGGGAATGAAGGATAAGTCTGAAATTCAATGCTACAAGTGCAAGGAGATGGGTCATTATGCTCCTGAGTGCAAGAAGGGTAAAACTGGAAAGGTACTCATCACAAAAGGCAGAGATTGGGCAGACACTTCAGATTCTGATGAAGAAATTAACTATGCTCTCATGGCTACTACTGAATCAGAAACTTCTGAAAATCAGGTACCTCTAACTACCTATGCTTATAATATTGATGACATTTCTCAATTAAGAATTTATCTTAAGTCACTGCATATAAGCTATAGGGATCAGACTTTAGAGAATGAGAGGATAAAATCTGAAAATTCTGAAATTAAGGTTAGAAATAAACTTGTTGAAGAAAAACTTGAAAACATGCAACAAGTTCAGAAAGAGAGAGATGATGCTATTTCTATAGAACAGGATTTGCTTCAGAAATATAAACAACTAGAATCTGAGTTGGAGGAAGCAAATAAGAAAATTAGGACTTGGACTAATTCTGGAAAGGACACTCAACAGATTTTTCAAACAGACACTGTAGGTCTAGGTTATAATGAGGGAGATGAACTTAAATTTCAAAATCAAGTTAAAATCAGACCTCATTTTGTACATGGAGCAAGTAAATTTTTGTCTGATAATGAAAAAGAAACTGTTGAGGTCAAATCAGTAAAAACTTGTGCTAAACAGGTTAATATTGGTTTGATTACAGATAAACAACTCAAACATAAACTGAAGGAGTTAAAATCTGTTAAGAAACAGGGAGTGTCAAATAAGAACAGAAATGGAAAAGTAGGCATCACTTCAGGAAATAAACCAATGCTTGCTAGTTATGCTCCAAGAAAGACATGTCATAACTGTGGTAGTACTAAGCATCTTGCAAATTTCTACAAGAAAAACAAAAATATAAATTCTTTACCTTCCAAGTCTGAGGTAAAGAAGGATTTTGCTAGAACTAAGCCACAGACTTTATGCACACACTGTGGAAGCACTTGGCATTCCATTTATACTTGCAGACAGTATCATGCTATCTATCATAATTACTATGAACTTAAACCCAATCTGAAATGGGTTAAAGTTAATACTGCAAGTGTAAACTCTGATACTGTTAGCTCAAACTCTGATAATGTTAATTCCGCTGCTAAAGCTAACAAAGTTAAGAATGTCAAAGGATCCAAGCAAGTCTGGATCCTTAAATCTAATCCTCAGTAATTGCTTGTGATTGCAGGGCAACAGGGAGGCAACCCTAGTTGTGGACAGTGGATGTTCAGGACACATGACTGGAAATAAAGCCCTGCCATCAGACTATGAGGAGAAGGCTGGCCCAAAAGTTTCCTATGGTGATGGCAATGTAGGAAGAACATTGGGATATGGCAATATTAATCTTGGAAATGTCATCATCAACAATGTAGCTCATGTCCCAGGACTCAAGCATGACTTGTTATCTGTGAGTCAAATCTGTGACAAGGGATATCATGTAGATTTTCAACCTGAATATTTTGAAGTTATCAGCAAATCTACAGGAAAGGTTGTTCTAGTTGGTAATAGGCAAAACAACATTTATGAAATCAAGCTTTTAATAGACTCTGTTGGAAAAGCTATTTGCCTGTCTACAAGAATGTCTAGTGAAGAGAGTTGGAAGTGGCACAAGAAACTCTCACATTTGAACTTGAACAACATCAATGAATTGATCAGAAAGGATCTTGTAAGAGGACTCCCAAAGGCTCTGTTAAATGTTGATGGCCTATGTGATTCATGTCAAAAGGCCAAGCAAAAGAAGTCATCTTTCAAGAGCAAGACAGAATTTTCAATCTCTGATCCTTATCATCTTCTGCATGTTGATTTCTTTGGTCCAGTAAATGTTATGTCTATAGAAAGAAAGAAATATGCTTTAGTCATTGTTGATGAATGCACTAGATTCACTTGGGTGTATTTTCTAGCAAAGAAGGATGAAACTACATTAACTCTGATGGAGCATGTGAAGCTTCTGGACAAAGGATCAAGTAACAAAGTCAGAATCATCAGAAGTGATAATGGAACTGAGTTCAGGAATGCAACAATGGAAGAGTTCTGCAAGGACAATGGAGTGAAGCAAGAATTTTCAGCACCTGGTACACCACAACAAAATGGTGTAGTTGAAAGGAAAAATAGAACCTTGATTGAAGCTGACAGAACTATGCTTGATGAAGCAAAATTGCCAACTTATTTCTGGGCAGAAGCTGTTCAAACTGCTTGTTTTACTCAAAATGCTACACTGATCAATAAGCATGGAAAAACACCATATGAGATGGTGAAGAAAAAGAAGCCTAACCTGAAATACTTTCATATTTTCGGGTGCAAATGCTTTGTTTTAAAGACTCATCCTGAATAGTTGACCAAGTTTGAGCTAAAGGCAGATGAAGGAATTTTTGTTGGCTATCCACTGTCAACAAAGGCATTCAGAGTTTACAATCTGAGAACTAAAGTGATCATGGAATCTATACATGTGTCTTTTGATGACAAGAAGATAACTGGACTTGAAGACAAAGATGAATATGATCAACTGAACTTTGAAAATGAAGATTTAAACTCTGTTGAAGTAAACTCTGATCAAACTATTCTGATAGACTCTGTTGAAACAAACTCTGAACCTCTACTGGTAAACACTGGAGAAACTTCTCAGCCACAACAAAGGGAAGAACCAGTTGAGGGGGAGCATGATCAAGATGAAAACTCAAACATTGATACTGAGTCAACTGAAAAATCTGGATCAAACTCTGATGATTCAAACTCTGAAAATTCAAATTCTGACTCTGGGCAGTCAAGTTCAGGGGGAGTCTCAGAAATGAAGAAAGCCCACAACAAAATCAGGAGAGCATGGATCAAGGGGGAGGATCACATGCTGACAGAAGTCATTTGCCTTCTGCAAGGAAATGGACCAAATCACATACACCTGATTTAATAATTGGTGATCCAGATGCAAAAGTGAAAACAAGAAGTGCCACTGCAAGTGAATGTCTATTTCATGCATTCTTGTCTAAAAATGAACCAAAGAAAGTGGAAGAAGCTCTTCAAGATGCTGACTGGATAACAGCAATGCAGGAAGAGTTGAATGAATTTGAAAGGAATGAAGTTTGGACCCTTGTACCAAGGCCAAAGAACAGATCTGTTGTTGGTACTAAATGGGTTTTCAGAAACAAGACTGACAGTGAAGGTGTTATCACAAGGAACAAGGCTAGACTGGTAGCAAAAGGCTATTCACAGCAGGAGGGAATAGACTATGATGAAACATTTGCTCCAGTTGCAAGATTGGAGGCAATCAGAATTTTTCTAGCATATGCCTCTCACAAGAAATTCAAAGTGTTCCAGATGGATGTGAAAAGTGCTTTTCTGAATGGGAAGCTTGAAGAAGAAGTGTTTGTTGAACAACCACCAGGATTTGTGGACCCCAAATATCCAGATTATGTCTACAGGCTAGATAAGGCACTATATGGACTTAAGCAGGCACCAAGAGCATGGTATGAGACACTTGCTCAATTTCTTCTAGAATGTGGATTCAACAGAGGTACAATTGACAAAACTCTAGTTTATTTCAATCAAGGAAGTGACCTCCTTTTATTTCAGATATATGTTGATGACATTATCTTTGGGTCTACTAATGATAAACTCTTTAAGAAGTTTGCCAAGCTCATGCAGTCCAGATATCAAATGAGCATGATGGGAGAGCTTTGTTATTTTCTAGGCCTACAGGTGAAACAAACAGATGATGGTATCTTCATTAATCAAGCAAAATATACTAGAGATCTTCTCAAGAAATTTGGTATGCTTGACTGTTCATCTGCATCAACTCCCATGGCAACAACAACTAAATTGGACAAAGACACAGGAGTTTCGGTGGATATGACAAACTACAGGGGCATGATAGGATCTCTTCTTTACTTGACAGCTAGTAGGCCTGACATCATGTATGCAACCTGTTTTTGTGCAAGGTTTCAGGTAGATCCTAGAGAGCCACATCTGACAGCTGTGAAAAGAATCTTCAAGTATCTCAAGGGCACCATATCATTAGGTCTGTGGTACCCCAAAGAATCAGATTTCAAGCTACTTGGGTATTCTGATGCAGACTTTGCAGGCTGCAAGATAGACAGAAAGAGCACTAGTGGAAGTTGTCAATTTCTTGGTGACAGACTTGTCTCTTGGTACAGCAAGAAACAGAAATCAATTTCTACATCTACAGCTGAAGCAGAGTATATTGCAGCTGGTAGCTGTTGTGCACAGATCTTGTGGATGAAGAATCAATTGCTGGATTATGGGTTGAGGTACAGTAAGATTCCTATTTACTGTGATAATCAAAGTGCTATTGCTATGACAGGTAATCCAGTACAGCATTCAATGACCAAGCACATCAGCATAATGTACCATTTCATTAGAGAACATGTGGAAGAAGGGAATATTGAACTACATTTTGTGTCTACAGAACAACAGCTTGCAGATATTTTCACCAAACCATTGAGTGAAGCTACATTTACAAGACTGGTCAATGAACTAGGAATGGTCTCTGGTTCTGACTAGGAATGTTGGTTAGATTCAAATTTTACTTATGTATTGTGTTGCTCATATTTCCTTGATTTGTTAAGTGCTAAGTGAACTCTGTTGATTAAACTCTGTTATGCATACTCTGATAACCTGTTTTTCTTTAAACACTGCTAAACTCTGTCAGCATGCCTGTATGTCATACACTGTTAATAAGTTTGATAAACTCTGTGAACTCTGAGTTGATTTTTGTCTGAATGAAAACACCAATGAAGAAATATGTATGAGGCATGATTCTCAGCAATTAATCATGAATCTTTCTGAGTTATTGTGATCTAATCTTAGATTGTGCAGAAAGTTAACACAGCATGATATCATTTCATATTTATAGCATCTCTTAGTTTATTTTGTCCTAAACTCTGAGTCTATAAATACTGTGTGCATTGCCTTTCATGAATAACTACTGATGTTGATAAACTCTAAACTCTGTTAGTTATACTCTGGTAGATTAAAATGCTTACTGCAATACCCCAAAGAAAATGTATATAGGTTGCTATACTCCTTTGAGATTATGTTGGAGACTAGGATGACCCAGGAACTTATCAAAATGATAAGGGCTAAAATTTTTGAATTTTTGGTGACTAGCTCCAACCTCTAATTACTGGAATGAATAGAATAAAAAAAATAGCAATAGAGGGGGTATAAAATAAATTAAATGTTACTGTATATAGATTGACTACTACAGAGTTTAGCTTTCATCATACAGTCAGTGTTTACTATGAGAGTTTGTGCATCCAGTGTTTATTGATTTACTTTATGGATTTTATGAAAAATTAGATGCTCTAAAAATTGATTTGGTAAACTCTGCTTCACACACACATATTTTCACAACTGTGCAATTTTTGAAAGGGTTTCGGTGATAAAGTTGGAGAATTGACAAACGCTGTTGATTTGTGGTTAGTACTCTAAGGTAAATTTTCATTTGGATAATTTGATTTTGGAGTATTTGGATAATTTTTGCTCAATCTGAAGCAACTGGTGCAGCTGATCAACCTACAGTTGTCCTTTCTGAAACTGTAGCATCACATACAGAGTTACTCTCAGATGCTCACCAAACTGTTGAAGGAGGAGATGAGATTGATCAAGCAACCAAGGCTACTTCTCAGTCTATGCCTGTTGATGACAATAATGTAAACTCTGTTGCTGAGCCTGAGCAACATGGAGAAAATCTTGACAAGGCTGCAGAAGAAATTGCAGAAACTGTGGCTGACAATGCTCAGCACAATGTTTTACTTGAAGATGAACATGCTAAAGCTGCAAGTGTTGAACCTGAAGGTGAAAGCAGTGCAAACTCTGATTCTTTTCTGAGTGCACCAGTGCAAACAGACAATAAACATACCTCTTTCACTTAACCTTGTAAGTCTCATGAAATTGAGAAAGCACAACTTGCAAAATATGCTGCTGACTGGTACAAAGAGGATTGCATTTTTCCAAGAGGAAGAGCAGCTAATTTTGTTAAGCAAACTGCTGATACTATCTCCAATCCAGAGATTCTTTCTTGCTTAAAAGCAACTGTAGTTCAAGTCAAAACTCTGGATAGTAGATTTGATGAAACTACAAAGGCAATCACTGACTTGAGGACTGAGATCGTAACTCGAGAAATGAAAATGGAAAGAGAGTCTAAACTCATGAATACAAAATTTTCTAAAGCTCAAGACAATCTCTTTGCCAGGCTGGGTAAAGTTGAAGAAAATCAGTCTGCCTTGTCTGTTAAAATGGATTCCATTGCAAACTCTTTGGAGTTGCTAACCTCCATTCTGATTCCTGATGATGTCAAAAAGGGGGAGAAAGTTGCACAAACTGCTTGCAAACAACTTCAAACCTTTGAGAAGAAGGATGATGCTGCAGATGGAGGTGGATCTGATAGAACCAAAAGAACAATTACAAGGTCTACAGTAAACTCTGTTAAAGCAAATACTGTAAACTCTGCTAGAGTAAACTCTGCTAAAGCAAACACTACTGAAGGTCCACAGGATGATACAGAGTTAGCTACAAACATGTTTCTTGAAGAACATGGAAATGATGTCACTCTTGAAGATGTAAAGGCTGAAGAGCTAAGACTTAAAGCTGAACATGAGAAAAAGCTTAAATCTGGAAAATTCAAGAAGAAAGATAAAAAGGAATCAAGACCTGTTGTTAAAGGCATTAAGATAAATGAAAATGTCAATGCTGATAAGAGATTGTCTCATTCAAGAAAGCCAACAGCAGATGAGGCTAGATTGAAGCTTAAAGAAAAAGTTGTTGAAGTTGATAAGAGTTCAAAGAAGCTAAAGCAAGTTACAACCTCTGTTTCTACACATGTTGTACAAACTACTCTTCCAATTCATGGTTTTGTGAGACCTACTATTCCTGAGAATACTGAGAAAGTTCAAGGAGGTGATATTTTTCAAAGCAGAGCAATGATTGCTAAGCAACCTCATGATTTGACTGGTTTAGGATCACACAGAGAAAGAACTTTGAATATTACTCCTAGAGATCATTCATCACTGGCTGCTCCAGGCAAGGGTGTCCTTCAAGTTAATTTGGACAAGCTGGAATCAGTACAGTTGATTCATCAAAGAAGTCTAAACAAAGACTTTCTGCTGTATTTCATGGAGGATGGGACTGTTTACAAAGTTGGAGAGCATGATATTCATTTGAAAATGTATGCAGAACTGCAGTATGTCTTACATATTTTCAAGGTGAATAACAGTCGTACTTACCGAACTGCAGAAGTGCTTAGATACCAGATGGAAAGATCAAAGATGATTTGTGGAATTAAAGACAAGTCTGAATATGTACCAAAGTACTTAGATTACAAAGGAAAAATGGTTGAAATGAAGAGAAACAGTGCTAAGCTGAGAACTGATTTGGGTATCACTGTGCTTGAATTCAATTCAGAATCAGAAAAGTCATACTTTATCAGACTTGGAAATGAAATGAAGAAGAACAGCATCTATGATTTGAGATCAGCTATTTATCAGACAGATGGTACAGATTCTAAGCTTCGAGAGATCAAGCTACAGATGGAAAGAGCAATTGAAGTTGCAGAAGAGAGATTGCTAACAGAGTACTTGAGGACAGCATGGGATGTTGAAAGGATTAAGTAATTTATGCTCTGTAAGTTTTTCATATTTTCTGTAATTTTGTTAAGTATCAGTTTAAACTTTGTTTAGTTGTTAAACACTGTATATGATTATTTGTTTTTGACATCATCAATTATCTATTAACTTGTGCATTTTTGCTAATGAATAAGTTGGGGGAGATTGTTAGATATAATTGATGTAATGTTTCAGTGTTTAAGTGTAACAGTGAAATATCAGAGTTTAACTGGAAGGAAGTCAGAGTTTAGTAAAGTCTGACTGACGGAAGCTGGACAGAGTTTAGTAAAGTCTGTCTGGAAGCAGCGCGTACAGAGTCAACAGAAGATATTAGAGATCAATTGAAGATTGATATGGAAGCGAGATCTTTGGAGACTGGATAGCTATCAAAGAGATCGAGTTGACTTAGGAGACGTGTGACAATCTATAATTGATATCATTGTATAGCTGATTATTAGGAATATCAATTAGAGATTGTATCGAAGCTGTATATTTTATAAATACAGTTAGGTTAACCCTAGAAGGGTATCGTGCATCGAACTATCTTTATTGTAACCTAGCAGCTCTTTGTGATAGTTTACATCACGAAGAGGGTTCGTAATATCAGAAGATTTAAAGTGCATAATCATCTTACTTGTTAAACTCTCATACGAATTTGATTATTAATTGTGTATTCGGCCTAACACCCAATATAGACAATAACAACAAATTTCCAATTAAAGCATGCTGACAACTTAACTAACATAGATCAGAATAGTTAAAACTTTATTTCTGATGAATGTGAAATGAGTTCTAGAACATTTCCAAGTATTGAGCATTACAAAGGACAATGATCTAATTTCAAAAACAAGTTGCTTCTCTGGATTAAGCAGGTATAGAAGTTTACTTAACTTGTTATTGAGCTTTCCTTTTCATTCTGACTTCTTTCTCTCTTTTAAGAGCTTCTTGCAATGCCTTCTTGAGATTTTCTACTAAGGCTTTTTCTTCAGGAGATCTAGCATCATCTTCAATTTCATTAATGTACCTCTGAATGTTTGGGGAGAATGTCCTTGATGCATCCTGAAATTCTAACCAAAGGACTTTATCTTTGACATAGGTTCTGAATTTTAGAATGCCTTCTTCAACTTTGAATCTTCTACCAGGAAATGCATTCAGAGTTACTCTCCTTTTTCCGTCCAGTTTTGGATCTTCATCTCTTCTTTGATCAAAGATCACCTCTAGTTCCCATGCACATAGCATTTCTAGCTTGTGGAGTGATCCAACAACTTTCCAATACAGACTCTTCAAGATACTGGTCCTTAGTTTATGAAAGCTATCGACATAGATTTCTTCTTTCCCATCTATGATTCTGAGAGGATTGTCCAGTACACAAGGCTAATAGTT
Organism: Saposhnikovia divaricata; assembly: GCA_036435485.1. NCBI lineage: Eukaryota > Viridiplantae > Streptophyta > Magnoliopsida > Apiales > Apiaceae > Saposhnikovia > Saposhnikovia divaricata. The sequence goes on from JAZHRN010000131.1 coordinate 25,652,003, forward strand.
TGGTTCTTCACTGTTCATCTTGTTCACTTTCTTACAGTTTTTTTTCAATTTAGCTTCCAACTTCAGTAGTCTGTTTGGCAGACTCGGGTGGTTTGTCAGCAGTTTTGAATTCTTCTTCAGTAGTTCTGAATGCTTCTGCTGCTTCATAAGCATTCATTTCTGCAAGTGTATAAAAGGACGTTCTTTCTTCCCAATCATACTTACACGCAACCTCTCCCTCATCTGAACACATATCCAAGTTGGCATCATCATGATTCCTCCAGTCACCATACTTCTCATAAATCAGCATATCTTTCAGCATAGTATTTCTGGATATGTTCCATGGCTGGTTTAGGGACATTGCCATATCTTTCCATTAGCTCCACCATTCTTTCCAGTACAAAGAATTTGACTTTGCGCATCACTACTTCAGATGTCATTTTGAGGTTGTATCTGTCTAACACTATTGGCTCTATTATCATATTGAAATTCTTGTCAACATCCATCATTCTACTTCCATCTATGTGCCAGATGGTGTATTTGGTTGCATTTTGCTTACCGTCATCCAGATCTAAGGAGACAGAATTGATGTCTCTTTCAGCAAATTCTTTCTGACATTCGAAGCTGTTTATTTCTCTTTTCTGAATAGGTGTCTTATCAACCATTACTCCATGCTTCTTTGTCTTTGCTGCAGCCTTTGTCTTGCCATTTGTTTGAACTGTACGCCAAGCTCTTGCTTTTCTTTTTGTCCTTTTAGGTTTGAATGCCTTAGCATCCTTATCTTTGACAACATCTTCATTCAAGCTCTTGACAGTGTCTTCTTCAAATGTGTCCTCCATGACAGTATATTCTTTCGTGATAGTATCATTTTTGACAGTATCTTCTTTGACAGCACTTTCAGTATTCTCGACAGCTTCTTTGTTGACAGCATCCTTTTCAGCATTAAAGCAGTCAACTACAAACCTTAAAATATTTGCTTCCAATGCTTCAAGAATATCTGACTCTCTTTCATCAGTAACAGTATTTTTATTTTCAGTACTACGAGCTTCTTCTTTTGCTTTCTCCTGAGTTTGATTTTCAACATTCTCAGCAGTTATTTTGTTTCCACTCCCACCTTCATGTGCACCAGATCCTCCATTTCCATCAAGCTCATCATTATCAAGAGTGTCATCAAATGTGTAGCTTCCACCTCTTTCACCTCTTTTAGCATTAGTTTTAGAAATTAATTTCTTTATTTGAGAGCTAAGACTCTCATCTCTTTTCACCAAAAGTTTGTGAATTTCCCTGACAGCCTTGACTCTTTCCTTGGTAATCTTGGACTTGAGGATCTTTCTTAGTACTATCATAACTGAGTCAGTTTTCAACTTTGACTCTTTATCCAAGGTCAGAAAACCAATTTTCTTTGTTCCCACACTTGTGGTCATCCTATAGCAAACACCATATGGATTATCAATCACTTAGGGGAGTTTGTCTTCAATTATCCTCTTGATCTGTGCCAACAGACTTTCATTAAAAGTTGTTGAGTTGGCCTTCACTTTTGTTGCTAAGGAATTTAGCACTCTTGCTTGCAAGCTTTGTAGTAGCTGCATTGTGATGAATATTGAGATGCCAATTTTCAGATATATATCAATTGCCTATCTTTTCTCCAAGTTAACTTTCACAGAGATACTTATTATTTTATCCTTCAGTATTGTTGAAAGTTTCCTGTAAACTCCTCTTGCTTCTTTGATTGAGTTATCCACCAACATACTGAATTCTTCATCCTTGTTGTTCAGAGTACTCTCCATGTAGCTAACCATCATTGTCCCTGCATCATCTGGGCTATACTCACTTCCATCAGACCAGGTGGTTTCAGTTGTCAGATTTACATACTCAGGCATTTTATCTTTGCCTTTACCCAGTCTATTTTGCTCTTCCTTTTCTCTCCATAGTTTTTGCAGTGGAGTTTCCATGATTTCAGGAGTTGGCTCATTAATTTTCAGAGGAGGCAGTATTGGTCTTTCAGACTTTTGAGTTTCTTGTAATTGCTCCATTACTTCTTTAGTCACCAATACTGGCTCACCATCCATTTCATGGTCAATTAAGTCATCATCTCCAGAGGCTTTCAACTCTTCACCAAAGTTTCTTTCTTCCTCTTGCTTTTGCTCCCCCTCACTCCCTTCTCCATCTTCAACTTGTACTTTCTCCCCCTCACTTCTTGACTCCCCTTGTTGTAGCTCCACCTTGTTTCTCCTTCTCTGCTATATGCTCTGAGATATTTGGATCTACTACTTTATTCTGATCTACCACTTTCTCCCCTTAGTTAAGTTGACAGCACTAAGTGTGGCAGAAAATGATAGCAGAACCTGTTGAATCTCAATAAAACCAACAGCTACCATAGTGGATAGATTGTCAATCTTGGCTTTCATGATGCACATCTGCCCTCAAGGGATTTCAACCTTGAATCAGCTTGTTTAGAAGGACCACCAGATCTTAACCTTTTTGGAGGCAAAGGAAAAGATTGGGGCAAGGAGGCTGTAGGGGTTCTCAAACTCTCATTATTTTTTTGAGTGATCTCATCGCTCCTTACAGATGAACTCTCAAGGCCTAGAGCCTTATGTTGTGGGCCTCCCTCAAATTCACTCTGGACATGCTCAAGTCCCTCTCATTTTGCCAGCTCATTTGGCTGCCTCTCATTTTATGCTCACCTCTCTTTTCTTTTATCTATCTTTTCTTTTTCTCACCCTCACTCATCCTAGATGCATGGTTATGAGCAGTACTTACATGCACTTGAGTTGAAAAAGTAGAGTGTTTAGATCTTACCTTTAGAGTAGAGATAGGCAGATGATCATCATCAGAAGCGTCTTCAACAATTACTGCATCCTGATCATGCTGTATAGAGGTGACAGCATCTTTAACCAAAATGTTACTGTCAATAGGTGGAGTGACAGCAACTTTGGTGGTGTCTTTGACAGCAGCTTAGGCTGTGACAGCAACTTCCCTGGGGTTAGTTGCTTATTGGAGTTCGACCAAGATGTTGGCTATTTCATTTTCTGGCAGAGTGCCACCTTGATCTAGCTCAGTGTTTGAAGGAGTGGTATCCATGTCACTTTGAGAAATGGGTTCTTGTAGACCACTAGATAGGGGCTCATCCATGATGGGAGATGGATGATCAAAACCTGAAGGGTTGGGACTGTCCCCCTTTCTAGGTTATTGAGAAGAAATAATTGATGGATTAGAGAATAAAGAAGGTGAAGGTACAGAAGAGAATGTTGGCTGTTCCATAGAGGTAACTTGTGGAACATTAATAGTAGAAGTTTCATCCTCACTATGCCCTAACTCCATGTGTGTATCTGCAAGTGAGGGCTCCTCATGAGTGGGTTCATGATTCTGTGCCTTGGGAGACAGGCCAATTTCAATAGATGCCTCTTATTGAGAAGGGACATCTAGGGATATGTTTGTTTCCCTTTTATCCTCCACGGCCTTTTGTGAGACTGTGGGGTGGTTGACAGTGGCTTTGCCCCGCTTAGCTCTCTTCTTCTTAGGCTCAAGAGGAACCACTGTGGGTTCACTTTGACTAACATCCTTATTTGCTGCATCATGTGCAGTTTCTCCCTTAACACTCTTAGTACTACCTCCATCACCAGTTTTCAAGGGTCTTTTCTTTGGATTCTTGTAAGGCTAATTTCATGGGTTTTGGTAGTCTAGACTATCTGATTTGTATGTATGGAGAAGAATATGGGTTAAATGAATTTGGGTCTAATTCAGCTTCATTCTGAAGTGAGAATGTATCAAACTCACTTGGTGATAATGGGAAATCAAGGTTCGGCACTTGATCAACCATGTGTTGTATGAAACAAAGTGGAATATCTGTATTTAAATTCTATGAATTGAGTGTTGTGTGTGTGTTCCTTTTTAAAACATTGCACTCCATAGTGAGGAAGGCATTTTCATCAATTCCACATAGAGAATTTATGCATAACATAATAAATCTAGGATAGACATGTACCTTCTTGTTCAGGGCAGGTTTGATTTGTGCCATGAGCATCTTTCCTAGATCCACCTTGTAACCATGGACAAGAGAATGAGTGAGTTTCTTGATGTAGGTAGGGATTACATTCTAGCCAGAAGTCTTTGTTGAGAAGACTTTCACCATTGCATCAAAAACCATGCTCCATTCTTTCCTCAGGTATTTCCTGTCCATTTCACCAGTTGGGTACCAGCTTGAGGTTCCTTCTTCAATAATAGGGCCAGAATACCCAATTTTCAAGAAGAACCACTTTAGGGTTTCTTCATTTGCAAGCTCCTGGTATGATTCATCAGCTTGCAATCCAGTTCCCAGGGCTTCATTGATGCCCTTGATAGTGAGAATGTAGGTAATATCGTTAATTTTGAAGTTAATGGCTTCATTACCTGCATTTCCTTGAACAATGGTAGATTTCCAAAATTGTTAAAGTCTGTCTAAGTCCAAAGATGGGGTTGAGGTTATAGCATGACGTAGATAGGACTTGTTCATGAAGGATACAAGTCCTTTGAAGCCTTCACCAGCATCTCCAGTAGTGAGAATGCCAGCAAAGTTTGTTTGAGAAGTAGATTATTTGGGTGCCATTTTTGTGCTTTGGGTTTAGAATGAGAGAGAGAGAGAGAGAGAGAGAGAGAGAGAGAGAGAGAGAAATTTAAGCTTTTGAGAGAAGAGTTCTGAGGAGAGTTATGTGTTTGTGTGATTGATAGTTGATAATATGAGAATGGCAAACGTTTTACTGAAAAAGGGGAAAGTAACTTTATGTCTTAACCCACTAAATAGTCACGTGGTGTCGTGGGTATTTACTTTCTAGTCGCTGTAAATCATGGAGGTAAAATCCCAATTATAATGGTCCACTAACTTTGACAGTAACCTGTGCACTAGAACAAATTCGTCAGTAACTTTGAGGGGGTGACAGCATGTTTCGCTTGACAGTAACATTGGCGCGAGAACGTGCTGTCACCATTAAGAAATTTAGAGACAATATCTTTTTAAATTCTCATGATAGAAACTTTTCCTTGTTGTAAAGAAACTTGCTGTCAAGACATGTCGTGACAACAACTTTCCTTGCTGACAGTAACTTGTGCGAAAATAATTTTTGTTATGAGTTTTAAATTAATTTTGCTTATTGCTTACATTAAAATTACCAATTAGCATTTAATCATTTTAAGCACATATTTGTTTCAGGCACAGACATTCAATAACACCAAATAACAAGATATGAGGATAAAGCAGAGAAAAGGAAATTAAGCATGAACATTGGGGAAGATGAAACGATAGTCTTTTCATTAAAAAAAACAATACATCAAAAAAAACATTAAACATTATTGAGATCCAATATAACATCTTCCAGCAGCTCCTTGACCACCAGCTCCACATCCTTCTCCTTGGTGATCCCCTTCTTGTCCAAATAAGCCTGAAGCTCATTCAGCCAGGGATCCCAAGGGTTTTCACTAACAGCTTCCTTCTCAGCATTCACCGTCTTCTTAGTAGCCTCTTGCTTCTCAATCTCCATGGCCTCCGCCCAGATAACTTGCATTTCCTTGACTCCAGCAGAGTCGGGGCTTTCGGGAGGAGAGATCTCGTCAGCCTTTCTCTTACTCATGACTCTAGTATTCCCAAGTGTGTTATAAGGAGATAGGGGTTTGGGCCTCGAACTTATTTATAGCACACTAAGAGACGTTTCAGTTTCCCATACGCTTTTTTAATAAAGTATTTAACTTTACAAGAAAAAGACTGACAATTAACCCGGTCATTTCAAATGACAAGACTAATTATCCTTAGCACCTGTGTATTTTAAGTTAATGTCACGTGACTACTAATTAAATAAATTATGATAAACATGTAATTTTAATTTTAGCATAGTCATAGTAAACATGCTGTCAAAGCAAGTAGCACATAAGACAGTAACTTCTCATGACAACAACATTGAAGGATACTGTCACGAGCTGCATTTAACATAATGAAAATGTAAAAACTAGTAAGTTAACATATCAGATTTAGCATTCCCAATTCACTTACCAACCTGTTGAAGGTTGCTTCGTCCAATGGCTTTGTGAAAATGTCTACAAGTTACTTATCTGTGGGGACATAAACCAGCTTTACAGTTCCCTTTTCAACATGCTCTCTAATGAAATGATGTCTGATATCAATGTGCTTTGTCCTAGAGTGTTGAAGTGGATTGTCTGAGATGGCTATGGCACTAGTGTTATCACAGTAGATAGGGATGTTGGATAACTCTAGACCATAATCCAATAGCTGATTTTTCATCCAAAGAGTTTGTGCACAGCAACTTCCTGCAATATACTCAGCTTTTGCAATTGATGTAGACACAGAATGCTGCTTCTTGCTAAACCATGACACTAATCTACCACCAAGGAATTGACAGCTGCCTGTTGTGCTTTTTCTGTCAATCTTGCATCCAACATAGTCTGAATCTGAATATCCAATCAGATCAAATCCAGTATCCTTAGGATACCAAAGGCCTAAGTTTGGAGTGCCTTTCAGATACCTAAAAATTCTTTTGATGGCAATTAAATGTGACTCTTTTGGATCAGCCTGAAACCTTGTACAGAGACATACAGGAAACATGATGTCTGGTCTGCTAGCAGTTAGATATAGCAAAGATCCAACCATGCCTCTGTAAGTGCTAGAGTCCACTTTCTTTCCTTTAGGATCCAAATCCAGTTTGGTTGCAGTAGAGATAGGTGTCTTGGCAGGTGATGCATCTTCCAAATTGAACTTTTTGAGGAGTTCCTTGACATATTTAATTTGACTTATGAAGATTCCATCATCCTTTTGATGAATTTGTAAACCTAGAAAGAATGACAGTTCTCCCATCATACTCATCTCATATTTGTTTTTCATTAGAGATGAAAACTTCTCACACAGCTTTTCAATTGTAGAACCAAATATTATGTCATCAACATATATCTGTACCAAAATGATGTCCTTGCCATGATGCTTGTAGAATAATGTCTTATCTACTACACCTCTTGTAAATTGATTCTCTATTAGAAAGGTAGAGTGTAATAACCCGAATTTTTAGTAGAATTAAAACTTTTCTTATTACGATTAAGTGCATCAGCAAATAATGATTTCAATGAACAGTGGTGGTAATGAATGGATATTTCTATGGATAATAATTTCGATACATGTGGGTATTTACTGAACAGTGTAATTCAATGGTTGACGACATAGATAAGAATAATATATCATCCAGGAAATGAGTTAGAGTACTCACAATAATAATTACGAAATGGAAAGAGCAAGTATGTACTAGTGAAGTACAGAGAGAATGAATGTATGTGAACGAAGTTAGAATTCAGAGAATCCAAGCATTGTTTATTCCATTATTGATAGGGAAGTCAGGAATATAATAATTGGATTATGAATCGAGGGCATTAAATATTAGGAGCCCAAAGGAGGATATATTATGAGAGGGAAATAGAATTGAGAATAAAATCCTAGAGATAAGAGATTGAGAAGGCTTGAGAAATCGGGAGAACATTTTCTGAGAATAAGAAATCAAGAGAACAAATGAGGAATATTGGATTTAATATCTATTTGAGGAATTATACCACATCAATGCATTAAAGTGCAACATATAAGGTATAATATATATATATATATATATATATATATATATATATATATATAAGATATAACCAATTGTGGAGAAACCAATTGGTGCAAGATTTAGAAACCAAAAGGAAGAAGGAGCAAGAGTTGCAAACTAGAGCACCAAGTTGCATTTAACCATGGGAAGTGTTTTAGATCATCAACAAGTGGCCTATTGTCATTGGTGGACTTCAAAACACATTACACAAGAGCTACACAACTGATATATTAGGATAGATACAAGGAGATACATGAATTAAGGCAAGAGAAGCTAGCTAAACACAAGAGACACAAAACTGCCCAACAGAAAACTACCCAAAGAAAAATTCATATCTCCACTTCTATCCATGATTAAATCACCAAATTTTAACCATAGCTTCTTCACTTCATGGGTAAAATTCGATCAAAATTTCATAGCCAACAAAGGAGTGTAGCCTAGGCAAATTCCTCCCCCAAGTTGGAGAAGCCGAACTGCCCTGTTACTTGGCAGTTTCGGCACCGACCTTTAAACGCCAATAAGTAGAGCTTCAAGTATCCCTTGGTGATGATCTAGGACTAAAAGAAAGCTTATTAAGAGCACAAGGTGTGGTAAAAATTTGAGTACCAAACTCTTATTTTTCGATTTGTTATGAATTTTACAAGATGAGGATGAATAGTGTTTTAAGTTGTTTCCATGTTTTGTTCATGGCTTTTAGGCTTTGTTGAAGCTAACCAAGACCATACCAAGGTGTGACAAGCTCTGCTAGTGTTCCTAGAGTATCAAGGAAGGTAAAACCCTAACTCACCCTTTGATTTTTCATGAGTTTTTGATGTGGTTTTAATATTATGTAAAGATAAGTGCATATTTAGGAGTTTTATGATTGTTTGGTTGTATAAAATATGAAAAATGATTGGTATTCGAATGTAGCCATACCACTGACCTTAGAGGTCATGTAAGAGTGTGTGGTTGTGATATGAGGGTATGGTTTGCCCGGTGTGGCTCGGGTTATGTTGTGACAAAATTGAAACGTCCGAGTTATAGCCATCGTAATGGCGAAATTTCATTAACCCTTAAAAACAGTTAATGTCCGAGATCATAAGTCATTTTAGCATCATCACTGCCTATAGTTACAAAGATATGATTGCCTAGTTTGTTTTGCCGAAAGAATCGAGTTAAAAGAGTTTACGATTTAAGAGTTATGCTAGTTTTAGTGAATGCGGTTCGAAAGATTTTATCGCAGAAATGTAACCACTTTGATGATGAGTTTGAGACCCTTAAAAATGGAATTGGAGCATGATATTTTGAGAATAAATGCTAAGGTCAGTTATCAAGGTATGAGAGAAGGTTTTGAGTCGAAAAGATTATTTTTCGATTTTATAAAAATATGTTAGCCGAGGTTGCGCAAGCGAATACCACCAAGAACATGACTTAGAAACCAATGTTGAAAATGGTTTAGTTTAACTTGAATTGGAGGATTGATTTCGAACCAAACTTATGACTTAAGTAATTGTCGCTAACATGAACTTAGTATGGGTCTTGTATGAGCAAATAGTGCTTTGGTTGTGTTTCTCTTACGTGTTTAAGCATTGAGTTATAAGTGGATTATCCAGGGGATTAATCGTATGTTTTCTTTTACCTTGTCTAGATTGCCCGACATTGTTGCGAACCCCTATCACTTCTCGAGCATCAGGCAAGTTTTCTAAATCTGTACTTTGAAGTATTGATTATAAAACTGCTTTTGGCCATGTATAATGTTGTACAGTTTTGTGATATATCTTATTTCCTGTTAAAATAGAATTTGACCTTTGGCTTATGTATGATCTTCTGAGTTAAGTAATTACGAACCGGTATACCTTGTAGCCCTAGAGATAAGAGCATATTCATCGTTTTTGACTCTAAACCGGGAGTCGATATTTTGAGATATAGAGATAGTCGTGGAAACCCGGAGGGATTCCAGCGACAGATTATTATTTATTTTGAGGAATGTTATTTATAAATATTAATTATAATTCCATAAAGTATTAATTACTTGGAAACCATTCGAGGACTGTTATTTGAATATGATATCATTCGAGGAATGATATTTGCTTCCTATATCTTTCGAGGAATGTTATTTGAATATTATCTCAGTCGAGAAATACTATTTGAATATTATTTCTGTTAAATATGCTAATGGAAGGCATAACTGTTTTCCAAAGTGTATATTGTGATACTTGATTTACGATTTGATGTTGGCTTATAAGCCAGATATGATATATTAGTTATAAGCCGGGTTTTGTAAGGGCCCTTAGTGAAGGACATATGATTTTCATTCTTTAATATAGACCGGGAGTCAGTATTTCCGTATCTTGAGTTTATTTTCTGAGAAAAATATTAGATAAATATTTTTCCATTATTTCTTTAATGAATATTATTTTGGATATTCATTTAAAATTTTATTTATTTAATGAATATTATTTTGAATATTCATTTAAGGATTTATTTATTTAATGAATATTAATTTATATATTCATTGGAGTGTTATTTATGAGCAATTATTTTGATTAAAAATATTCTTTAAATATTTATGATTTATTAAATACTATTCAAATATTTATTAAGTACTTTTAAATTCGTTTTAAAAATGATTTATCTTATTCAAAAATTATCTTTGACCTTCAAAATTATGTAAAATATTTTTGAGCCTTATTATGATTATTTTCTTTCAAGGGGAGGTTCCCAAAACTCTGTTTTCCATTTAAATCTATCTTATAAGAAGGTTTAAATGTTCGCTCAAAACTTTCAAAATATAAGGGAACCTTACTTGATACTGTTATTTATTATGGTTGACTGCCCGGTCATAGACTTTCAAAAAGTATTATTTTCACTCGCAACTTGGTTGCTATACATCAAAATGAGTCTTTTTGTTACTTCCTCAACACTCGAGGAGTAAGATTGATGGAACAAGTTATAATCCATTAACGAGCAATAGCTTGGGAAATATTGGTGAATTTTCCTTTCAAATCAGATACGACTACTTTGTGGAGTCCTATCAACAAGTATTATACTTGGGGAAAGGAGGACGAACTTTACGTTTCAGAGTCATGGATTCTATTTAAACTAGGAGTCATATAAGGGGCCGAGTAGTGCCGGTCCAAGGCCCAACCGTTGGCCAGGGAGTTACTAGAGAGACGGTAGACAAGTAAATCCGTCAGTTCTTCCTTCTACCGGTAGTAAAACCATATCTTTGTTGTACAACTGCGACTGATCATCGTAGGTTAGGACAACTGGCACTGTGAATACTCCAGTCTTAATTCATCATCCAAATTTGGATATTTTCTACAACACGTATCGAAGAGACTTCGATCAGGTTGATTGTAAGATCCCGGATTATTTTAGGATTTATTATTATTATTTTATTATTATTATTTTATTTTGTTAATTAGTATTTAAAGTATGGAATTGGATTTGAGAATATCGTTGTGGAATTCAACGATATTTAGTATTGAGTTTATATAAGTATATATTGTGTTATGTGTACCCCAGTATTTTTAGTTGTATATTTTTTTTTTTTTTTTTTAGTGATTTAAAAGTATTTAAATCTAGTATTATTGATATGCAAAAATCTTTATTTATTTATCGGAGTTGGATTAAATCATGAAATCTTTTGTAAAATTATCTTTATATATTTATTGAGTTTTTAAAATTTTAAGGTGGATTAATTTGGGTGGTTGAGTATTTTAAAATGATTTTAAGAGTTTTATTGTATTTAAAGGATTAAAACTTTGAAAATTCGTATTTAATTCATTTTTGATCCGAAAAATATTTCGAAAATATGTACGTGCTTGTAATTTTATATTCTTTATTTTAAAAATGAAAAGTGTAATTTGCCGGAAGTTTTATTTAATTGTATTTTTTTTAAGTCGAGTATTAGTATTAAAGCGATAAGTAGTGTTTTATTTGGGCTCGGAGTAAGTGTTAGTAGTGTTAAATAGATTTGGGCCAAGCCCATTTAAGAGGAACGCAGCAGAAGCAGATGAGTGGAGAGAGTTCGAGAGTTTTCGAAGAAAAAAAAAAAAAGAGGAAGAGAGGAAGAGAGAAGAAAGAAATTGGGGAGGAAGAAGAAGAGAGATGGAGGATTAAATTGGTGTGTATATATGTGTGTGTGTGTGTGTATATATGCGTGTGTGCGTGTATATCTCTGTGTGAGGTTGTGTGTGCTTGAGTGCTGCGGGTTGAAGAAACTCACGGGAAGGTACGGGACGAACCCACCGCGTGGCGGCGGCCGGCGGTGGTGGTGGAGGTCGGACTGGCAGTAGGCTGGTGGCGAGCAACAGCAGCAGTGAAGAAGTAAGGGAGATAGAGAGATTGCAGGAGATGGGATTTTGTGCGAGTCGTTTCGGACCAAAACGAAAATGGTATAATTTCGCGTGTTAATTATTTAATTTTCGTGTTAAATTTAGTTGTGTAAATTGTGAGTATTGTTTAATCTTTGTTATTTAATTAGTATAAATGTCGATATATGGTTTAAGTGATGTAATTAATTTAGAGGTGAATTGCGAAATCATAGTGGTAATTAATTAGATTTAAATTGTGAGATTATTGTGGTAATTTAATTAACTTAAATTGCTAGTTATTATGTTAATTCTCGTAATTAATCTATATTAAATTTCGAGAATATTGTTGTGGTTTAATTTGTTTTAAAGTGCGAGGTGAATATCTTATTGTCGTAAATTAGAGATAATTGTTAATTGTTAGTTGCTGGTAATCATTGTTGTTTAATTACTAGAATTATAATTTCAAAAGTGGAATTTGGGGATTTTGGATGTGTCGAATTGGATAATTTGTTTTAGTTTATATTAGTGGGTAAATTACGTTAATTGTGATGGTAATTAGTGTTAACATATTAGTTTGAAATATTAATTTCGGATGTCGAAGCTTCCGATTATTTAATGATGGTTCAGTCGGGAGTTGTATGGTGGTTAGTTGATGATTGTTGTTGTATTATATATATAAGTTATGTGAGTTAGCTAGTCGTAATTGGCTATATGCTAAGTGTTATGGATCAAGTAATTGTATTTGTTAAGTGCTTATCTGTCACATTCTTGGTGGTGAATTATATGTGGTCAAGTGGTTTTGGTAAAGGAATATATATAATCTCTTAAGCAGTACATTTCGGTTTAAATGTTAAGTACTAATTGCTAGTTGTTTATGGCCATCGATAAATGTTTACGTGCTAAGTGCTATAAGTCGAGTCAATTACTTGGTATTTGTTTACAATTGGTCAAATGATTATCAATAATGGTTTTGGGTAGAAAGTTAAATTGTTATTGTTATAGGAGGTGTAAGTATACGAATGGCTAATTGGCTAAGTGCTAAATGGTATGAATCAAGTTATAGTATGTGTTGAAAGTATAAGTGCCAACTACGTGGTGTTGGCTTAAATGTGGATAAACGTAGTTTACTTTTCTTAAGTGTTGAGGTGCCGCATGTCTGGGCGGGTAAATTTCTTTATGTGATTAGTTGCCGCATGTCTGGGCGGGTAAATTTCTTTATGTGATTAGTTGCCGCATGTCTGGGCGGGTACTTTTTATTATTTGTTTATTTTATGTTGCTGCAAGTTGAGGCAGCTTTATTTTTATAAAAGCAGGGATGAATTGTATTTGAGGGGCTGTGCCCATAGTCCGATAAACGAATACTACATGCCGAAATTTTCTAAAAATCCCCTGCGTTTTAAAGTTATTTAAATTATTTGATTTAAAGATTTAAAGGCATATATGTGTATAAGTGTTTAAGTGCATATGTGATGATTAATGAAGTGTGGATATATATATATTGATGTATGTATTGTTTGCGAGTTATAAGTAATTGATTATTAAATTGTTGTTTATGTACTAAATAGTACTTTACTATTATTCCGAGTAAAGTTAGGAATTCGTTATGGACCCAGCGATCGAGTTGACGAGATGGTTGAAGGAAAATGAACGAGTGATCGAGTAAAGAACAAAGTACAGTAAGTGGTGAATCGACGCACCGGAAACGAGGCAAGTGTACTAACCCTCGCTTATCGTTCAAGCGAGATACATATGTTTTTATTCAATATAATTATTCCCTTCAAATCCGTATTGCTAGTATTCTCTCCTTCAAAGTATTGATAAGGATATATTTTATTCATATATCATGTGAAAAGTAGAAATACAGTTTTATTGCCAGTATTATTCTTTCTTAAGTATTGTCGCTCATTAAAATGGCGTAAGTAATTAAAGATGTTTTTTTTTAAAATTTCCTTATACTGGGCTGGTCTTTTGCCAGTGAGTATAAAGGACTGAAAAGGTTTAATGTTTTAAATTATTAATAAGATGGTTTATAAGTTGGATAAGCGTAAGAGGCTAGGGTGGTCCTAGTCCAGCACTTTTATTTAGCGTAAGAGGCTAGGGTGGTCCTAGTCCAGCATTAAAGGCCAATGTGTTGCCTCAATGGGAACCCAGTTTTAAAGGAATGGGGACTTTACGTGGCTGATCACCCGTATTGTCCGTAATCTGAAGAATAATAAAACCAAATTAAATGTTTCAAAAAGTTTCACGGAAAGTATGTTTTATTTGTGGAATAGTTTTAATGAGAGGAATGTTTTGGCAAGATATATCTGTTTTACGGTTTATTGGACATGAATGTTTTGATAAGATATACCTGTTTTACTATAAATGATTATCGGTTTAGAAATTGTGTATTTCTGAGTTAATTGTTGTCTATATGATTAAAAGTTGAAACCTCAGTAAAATAATGAGATTAAGGATAGATAGAAGTTTTTCAGTTATTCCCTTCGCAAGTAACATTGTACGTGAAAGTGGAGTAAGAATGATTGGAAAAAATTCTTGATATTCTTTCTCTCAAAGTTTTATCTGGGGCAGAGATGGTTAGTAGAAAATAAAAGAGTGTTATGTTAGTATTTTGAATGGTGAAAAATAATTCACGGTTATTACGGTCACTGTGGCATGTGTTGCGCAGTGATAGTGAGAACCGAGAATGATTTGAGATCTTCTTAGTAATTCAAACTCATGATTGTCAGGCCGGTTAGGCAGCTAGGTATGCAAATGCTTAGCGACATGAATGAGATTTGAGTAACTGAGAATTTCTTGGAGATTTCGTTAAAGTGTTAGATAAAGTATTTTTGCAAGTATTAAAAGTATTGAATCTAGTATTACGACCCTTCTCAGTTATTAATCTTGATTTTGAGTTATAAAGGTTTTAAATGATATTAATCTCTTGTTAAAGTTAAGAATCCAGATTTCAATTATAGTATTGGTTATAAATTGGTGAGTATTTCTTCGCTCATGTTTATCGTTCCTATTTCTCGAATTGCAACTATTGCATTCTTGTTTAATCCAGTTCAGTTTTATATATATATAACTTGCTGAGCGTTCTTTGGCTCACACTTGTTGTTTTTAAAATCTAACTTTTCAGTAAACTAGTTGGTGAGACTTAGCCTGCACAGTTCAGAAAGTGGAGAGAAGAAGCGGGATGCAGTTGTGAAGCGGACGTGGATCACGGTAGTTAGATTTGTAATTGATTTGTTGTATGTAAATTATAGTTTTAGTAGTTATAGTATGTATTTGAGTAGTTGGCCTGGTATACTTCTATTCGAAGTTATACCAGTGATTTAAGTTTGTATAAGTTTTGTAAATAGATTTGTATTTAAGTTGGTTTTGGGTTTTTCTTGTTTCTAGAACTGTAACCTAAGATCCTGAGTTAGGAGTTGGGGTCAAAGAGCTGTTGATTGAGTTTTTATTTTATTTCAGTTTTATTTTGATTTTCAGATTTTTAGTTTAGTATTCAGCAGGTTTATGTTGTATTTACGAATACATCATGGCCAATTTTTGTTAGAATTATTGAGTTTGTTAGCGTGACGCCCAAATCTACTGACCCCGGATTTGGGGGTGTTACAAGTTGGTATCAGAGCGTAGGTTATAGTAAACTAGAAACGAGAGTGTGTAGGAGTGTGTATAGTTAAGTAAGGAACGTCAGAGTTCATATAGGACTCGTGTTGGACTATTGGATATAGTACCAGTTAGTGAGTTAAGATGTGAGTGGTGGCAGATAGTTGAGCGGAGTTGGGTAGAAACCCTTGAACCTGTAGGTAGTGGAACCTTCAGAGTCTAGATCGAATGACGAGTCAGCGAAGGAGTCGACAAAGAAGATGTACGTGGAGACCCTGGCAATACCTTTCTTCTTGATAAATATTCCTTTGTTGAGTTATTTTGACAACTGTCTTTCCCCCGAATTTGGGATTCCAGTTATGACAGAGGTTGTTTTGATGCCTATTTCCTTTATTTCTAAAACCCTGCCAAGTGATATTTGAGTATTTAATTTTCTTCATCAGTGAATGATTCTATTATTGATAAATCATTATTTCTTAGTATTCTGCAAATCATTTCTTTCCTGATTATCCTTTTCTTCTGAAGTAGTACCCATGGAATCCGTTTAGTTGTAATCCAGGGGTATGTCTGAGAATTTCTCATCAATTGATTGTTAATTCGATGTTCGAATCTTTTTGTGTTTCTTTACTCCAACTGAGGTGAACAACCCTATTTATAGGGGACACAAGGACTGTTTGTCTGTGTGATAGCAGTCTGATGGGACGCCATCACTTGTGTGTTGTGAAGTACAAGAAGGTTAATTACCTTTAGTCATGTCTTGAATAAGGCACGCAACAAGGTTCATTTGATCATGTTGATCACTCAGTAATCTCTCATTTCAAAGAATATTTGTTTGAAAACTCATTGATTCCACAATTGTAGAAACCTTTGCTACGATGTGAAATCGTTCTCTTCAAATATCATGAATCATAATGTCTCGAGTAATCTTGATCGTAAGCCAATGGAGTTTAGAATGCTAGTAACGCGTGACGTATGGTACTACGATTAGAGTTGTTCTATATAGAGAGATCAGTAGAGATCCCAGTAGAGTAAATAAGTATCAAGAGTACAGATTAGTAGAGTTGCAGGTGCAACCCGAGTTGGTAGAGTAAACCCCAGTAACCCTTCTTTACCTGATTCCGAGGACGGAATCCTTTTAAGGTGGGTAGAATGTAAGATCCCGGATTATTTTAGGATTTATTATTATTATTTTATTATTATTATTTTATTTTGTTAATTAGTATTTAAAGTATGGAATTGGATTTGAGAATATCGTTGTGGAATTCAACGATATTTAGTATTGAGTTTATATAAGTATATATTGTGTTATGTGTGCCCCAGTATTTTTAGTTGTATATTTTTTTTTTTTTTTTTTTTTTAGTGATTTAAAAGTATTTAAATCTAGTATTATTGATATGCAAAAATCTTTATTTATTTATCGGAGTTGGATTAAATCATGAAATCTTTTGTAAAATTATCTTTATATATTTATTGAGTTTTTAAAATTTTAAGGTGGATTAATTTGGGTGGTTGAGTATTTTAAAATGATTTTAAGAGTTTTATTGTATTTAAAGGATTAAAACTTTGAAAATTCGTATTTAATTCATTTTTGATCCGAAAAATATTTCGAAAATATGTACGTGCTTGTAATTTTATATTCTTTATTTTAAAAATGAAAAGTGTAATTTGCCGGAAGTTTTATTTAATTGTATTTTTTTTAAGTCGAGTATTAGTATTAAAGCGATAAGTAGTGTTTTATTTGGGCTCGGAGTAAGTGTTAGTAGTGTTAAATAGATTTGGGCCAAGCCCATTTAAGAGGAACGCAGCAGAAGCAGATGAGTGGAGAGAGTTCGAGAGTTTTCGAAGAAAAAAAAAAAAAAAGAGGAAGAGAGGAAGAGAGAAGAAAGAAATTGGGGAGGAAGAAGAAGAGAGATGGAGGATTAAATTGGTGTGTATATATGTGTGTGTGTGTGTGTATATATGCGTGTGTGCGTGTATATCTCTGTGTGAGGTTGTGTGTGCTTGAGTGCTGCGGGTTGAAGAAACTCACGGGAAGGTACGGGACGAACCCACCGCGTGGCGGCGGCCGGCGGTGGTGGTGGAGGTCGGACTGGCAGTAGGCTGGTGGCGAGCAACAGCAGCAGTGAAGAAGTAAGGGAGATAGAGAGATTGCAGGAGATGGGATTTTGTGCGAGTCGTTTCGGACCAAAACGAAAATGGTATAATTTCGCGTGTTAATTATTTAATTTTCGTGTTAAATTTAGTTGTGTAAATTGTGAGTATTGTTTAATCTTTGTTATTTAATTAGTATAAATGTCGATATATGGTTTAAGTGATGTAATTAATTTAGAGGTGAATTGCGAAATCATAGTGGTAATTAATTAGATTTAAATTGTGAGATTATTGTGGTAATTTAATTAACTTAAATTGCTAGTTATTATGTTAATTCTCGTAATTAATCTATATTAAATTTCGAGAATATTGTTGTGGTTTAATTTGTTTTAAAGTGCGAGGTGAATATCTTATTGTCGTAAATTAGAGATAATTGTTAATTGTTAGTTGCTGGTAATCATTGTTGTTTAATTACTAGAATTATAATTTCAAAAGTGGAATTTGGGGATTTTGGATATGTCGAATTGGATAATTTGTTTTAGTTTATATTAGTGGGTAAATTACGTTAATTGTGATGGTAATTAGTGTTAACATATTAGTTTGAAATATTAATTTCGGATGTCGAAGCTTCCGATTATTTAATGATGGTTCAGTCGGGAGTTGTATGGTGGTTAGTTGATGATTGTTGTTGTATTATATATATAAGTTATGTGAGTTAGCTAGTCGTAATTGGCTATATGCTAAGTGTTATGGATCAAGTAATTGTATTTGTTAAGTGCTTATCTGTCACATTCTTGGTGGTGAATTATATGTGGTCAAGTGGTTTTGGTAAAGGAATATATATAATCTCTTAAGCAGTACATTTCGGTTTAAATGTTAAGTACTAATTGCTAGTTGTTTATGGCCATCGATAAATGTTTACGTGCTAAGTGCTATAAGTCGAGTCAATTACTTGGTATTTGTTTACAATTGGTCAAATGATTATCAATAATGGTTTTGGGTAGAAAGTTAAATTGTTATTGTTATAGGAGGTGTAAGTATACGAATGGCTAATTGGCTAAGTGCTAAATGGTATGAATCAAGTTATAGTATGTGTTGAAAGTATAAGTGCCAACTACGTGGTGTTGGCTTAAATGTGGATAAACGTAGTTTACTTTTCTTAAGTGTTGAGGTGCCGCATGTCTGGGCGGGTAAATTTCTTTATGTGATTAGTTGCCGCATGTCTGGGCGGGTAAATTTCTTTATGTGATTAGTTGCCGCATGTCTGGGCGGGTACTTTTTATTATTTGTTTATTTTATGTTGCTGCAAGTTGAGGCAGCTTTATTTTTATAAAAGCAGGGATGAATTGTATTTGAGGGGCTGTGCCCATAGTCCGATAAACGAATACTACATGCCGAAATTTTCTAAAAATCCCCTGCGTTTTAAAGTTATTTAAATTATTTGATTTAAAGATTTAAAGGCATATATGTGTATAAGTGTTTAAGTGCATATGTGATGATTAATGAAGTGTGGATATATATATATTGATGTATGTATTGTTTGCGAGTTATAAGTAATTGATTATTAAATTGTTGTTTATGTACTAAATAGTACTTTACTATTATTCCGAGTAAAGTTAGGAATTCGTTATGGACCCAGCGATCGAGTTGACGAGATGGTTGAAGGAAAATGAACGAGTGATCGAGTAAAGAACAAAGTACAGTAAGTGGTGAATCGACGCACCGGAAACGAGGCAAGTGTACTAACCCTCGCTTATCGTTCAAGCGAGATACATATGTTTTTATTCAATATAATTATTCCCTTCAAATCCGTATTGCTAGTATTCTCTCCTTCAAAGTATTGATAAGGATATATTTTATTCATATATCATGTGAAAAGTAGAAATACAGTTTTATTGCCAGTATTATTCTTTCTTAAGTATTGTCGCTCATTAAAATGGCGTAAGTAATTAAAGATGTTTTTTTTTAAAATTTCCTTATACTGGGCTGGTCTTTTGCCAGTGAGTATAAAGGACTGAAAAGGTTTAATGTTTTAAATTATTAATAAGATGGTTTATAAGTTGGATAAGCGTAAGAGGCTAGGGTGGTCCTAGTCCAGCACTTTTATTTAGCGTAAGAGGCTAGGGTGGTCCTAGTCCAGCATTAAAGGCCAATGTGTTGCCTCAATGGGAACCCAGTTTTAAAGGAATGGGGACTTTACGTGGCTGATCACCCGTATTGTCCGTAATCTGAAGAATAATAAAACCAAATTAAATGTTTCAAAAAGTTTCACGGAAAGTATGTTTTATTTGTGGAATAGTTTTAATGAGAGGAATGTTTTGGCAAGATATATCTGTTTTACGGTTTATTGGACATGAATGTTTTGATAAGATATACCTGTTTTACTATAAATGATTATCGGTTTAGAAATTGTGTATTTCTGAGTTAATTGTTGTCTATATGATTAAAAGTTGAAACCTCAGTAAAATAATGAGATTAAGGATAGATAGAAGTTTTTCAGTTATTCCCTTCGCAAGTAACATTGTACGTGAAAGTGGAGTAAGAATGATTGGAAAAAATTCTTGATATTCTTTCTCTCAAAGTTTTATCTGGGGCAGAGATGGTTAGTAGAAAATAAAAGAGTGTTATGTTAGTATTTTGAATGGTGAAAAATAATTCACGGTTATTACGGTCACTGTGGCATGTGTTGCGCAGTGATAGTGAGAACCGAGAATGATTTGAGATCTTCTTAGTAATTCAAACTCATGATTGTCAGGCCGGTTAGGCAGCTAGGTATGCAAATGCTTAGCGACATGAATGAGATTTGAGTAACTGAGAATTTCTTGGAGATTTCGTTAAAGTGTTAGATAAAGTATTTTTGCAAGTATTAAAAGTATTGAATCTAGTATTACGACCCTTCTCAGTTATTAATCTTGATTTTGAGTTATAAAGGTTTTAAATGATATTAATCTCTTGTTAAAGTTAAGAATCCAGATTTCAATTATAGTATTGGTTATAAATTGGTGAGTATTTCTTCGCTCATGTTTATCGTTCCTATTTCTCGAATTGCAACTATTGCATTCTTGTTTAATCCAGTTCAGTTTTATATATATATAACTTGCTGAGCGTTCTTTGGCTCACACTTGTTGTTTTTAAAATATAACTTTTCAGTAAACTAGTTGGTGAGACTTAGCCTGCACAGTTCAGAAAGTGGAGAGAAGAAGCGGGATGCAGTTGTGAAGCGGACGTGGATCACGGTAGTTAGATTTGTAATTGATTTGTTGTATGTAAATTATAGTTTTAGTAGTTATAGTATGTATTTGAGTAGTTGGCCTGGTATACTTCTATTCGAAGTTATACCAGTGATTTAAGTTTGTATAAGTTTTGTAAATAGATTTGTATTTAAGTTGGTTTTGGGTTTTTCTTGTTTCTAGAACTGTAACCTAAGATCCTGAGTTAGGAGTTGGGGTCAAAGAGCTGTTGATTGAGTTTTTATTTTATTTCAGTTTTATTTTGATTTTCAGATTTTTAGTTTAGTATTCAGCAGGTTTATGTTGTATTTACGAATACATCATGGCCAATTTTTGTTAGAATTATTGAGTTTGTTAGCGTGACGCCCAAATCTACTGACCCCGGATTTGGGGGTGTTACATTGATGGATATTTCCTGCAACATGTATCGAAGAGACTTCCGATCAGGTTGGCAGGGGTTTGAAAAGTGTTCAA
This sequence comes from Saposhnikovia divaricata, assembly GCA_036435485.1. Classification (NCBI taxonomy): domain Eukaryota; kingdom Viridiplantae; phylum Streptophyta; class Magnoliopsida; order Apiales; family Apiaceae; genus Saposhnikovia; species Saposhnikovia divaricata. Next base: position 25,673,291 of record JAZHRN010000131.1, read on the forward strand.
AACTGAGGTTATATTGAATCACCTTGTAACTTCATCTTTTATCTTATATTTTATGACTCTGATGATACCTTACATAACATGAGTTGTGATAAGGATGGTTTTTGATATTGGATCATCTTATAACTTCATCTTTTAAGTTATATGTTGATATTCTGCTTATATTTCATATAGCAGATCTTTTACGGAAAGGTTATATTGAATTACCTTGTAATTTCATCTTTTATATTGTACTAGAACTTTGTTCATAATATGAATATCAAAATTTTGCAGAGATATTATGAAAATGATATTTGAAGTACTACACTTGTATGGTTTTTGAATATATTCTGATAAGGAAATACTTTTGGTAAAAAGATATTTTGTCAATTATTGTCTTATACCCGCTTTATTTTGGGTTTAAGTTAAAGGCAGAGTTATGCCCTACTTTCATTACCTTACTGAGATATTGCTCACTCTTGCTATTGTTTTATATATATTATAGAGCAGAAAAGCAGGATGTCAAGGATACAACACATACTTCGCCAACGAGTGGTAACCGCAAGACATTTTCCAGAAGCAGCTTCTAGCAGTAATCCCGGGAGTAGTATGATCCAGTCGGATCAGACTGTAGTTTTATTATTCATCTTATGTATATATATGAATGGTATGAAAGGATTGTGAGCATCAGAAGGCTAAGTTGGTAATGTAACATTACTTAGAAGTTGTATCAGTGACAGATTCAAAAGACATTTGGGTATTGTAATAAAAATTAATTATTCCGCAGTTGTTGTGTTGTGTCATTTTTGAGACTCTAACCTCTCTGTATGTGTATGTGTGTGAGACATATATTGTGGGGTCATGAGCAGGTGAATTATGAACATTATGAGTAATACAGGTAAGGCAAGGAGTAAATGGATCGTGACTACTCTAAATCCCTGACCCCGGATTTGGGGCTGTTACAGAAATGGTATCAGAGCGTTAGGTTACAGTCCTCAGAAACGATAGGAGATCGAGTCTTACAATACCCATAAGAATGATGACAATAACTAGAGTTCAAATCAAGTTCGTAATCGGATTAGAGGACATGACCATGACTGTTTGAGATGAAGCCCGAGAGGGGACTTCTTCTGGGATACCATACTTAGGACTCTATGAGTTATAAATAGATGGGATTCTGAGTTACCAGACCCCGAGGCCTTCGAGTAAACATTTGATAATGCGGTTCTTGAGATAGACGGAGACTCGATAAAGGAAGATCCATAGGAGGATCTAGAGGAGGACCCCATGGTGGGTCAAGGGAAGATTCTTGTAGAGAACGTGCCAATTGATAAAGATGTGGTGTGTTACTTGAGGTCTTATAATAGAACCGGACGAATCTTCAGAGGTCAAATAAGTGACGAGACGAGAGTTTAGAATCATTTATGATTCATCAAGAGATATGACGAAGAAAATGGAGTAGAGTCTCCAAAGCAGAAGAGGTAGAGACAGTATAGCCAATACCGGTGGATTGATTCGACTTGAACGAGACCTGTTACTTATAGTCTGTTGCAGTGCCTAGGGAGGCAGCATGCGTAAGAACTGAGACGTTCGAACTTCATGTATGATTAAGGGTATTTAGTTGCCTTAACTAATAGAGGCATTACCTTATCTATGGGGTTTAAATCCCCACGATCAGCGATTCCACCAAGGACGGTGTTAATATGATACTGAGGAATTTTATTACCTCGAGCAAGATTTTATATGTATGTATTATGCATAGTGTTATTGTAGCACGAGTGTACTAAGATGGGATATATTTAAGAACCAAGACGGACTGAGATAGTCTGGGAAAGAATTAAGTAAGAAGGCTGTTATGCCACAAGTGTTAAGCTTATGTAACACACGGGATTGATACGAGAAAAGGAATATATGGTATAAAGACGGTTATAATAGTAATTGGGTTTAAGCATGTAGTTTCTAACGATCTTCAGGAGTACCGCCTATTCGACATGGGGGATTCGTCGTTGCTACGAGCGATACCGGCATTGAAGTCCTCTTATAAGAATAGAATGCTTGTTTGAGATGATTGCGCCTAGTCGAATAGAATTTCTTGTGATTACAATGTCGATGGGTGAATCCGTAGCGACTATTACAAGTCGACGATGATGTAAGTATCGAGCACCTTAGGGTGTGTATGGAGAAGAAAAAACTTTAGAATCGAACGATTATCCATCAGAGGAGCCGACATAAAGGGCATCCGTAGAGACCTTGGCAAAACCTCCCCAAGCTATAATCTATCTTGGCATCTCCTTAGAGAGAATTTCGATAAAAGATATACTCCCTCTTCAAAGTTGTTTTATAACACTTGTGTTAGACCATATTCAGTTTCAATTGTGCCAGAGGCTATCACGATACCTACTTTCAGGTTTTCGAAGCCCTGTCAGATGATTTTATGCAAGCTTTCACTTTTCTTCAAATAATGAATGACCCTATGGTGATACCTCACCACTTGCTTGTGGAATACCAGTATCCTTCTGGCTATTCTATAACGCCCTAGAAAATATCGTAATTATAGATATTATTATTTAATATTAAATGTGGATTATATGAGGTAATTTTTTTAGGATTAAATATATGTGACGTCATGTATACATGTTTATATGATGATTAAAACGTGAAGTGAGTCCATTTATTTTTATTTGAATTTTTATGATTAGAATCTATTTAAGTTATTCATTATTGATCTTCGAAAATTTTTATAAAATCATCGGAGTTATTAAAAATCATGAAATCTTATGTAATATCATATTTGTATATTTAGTTAGTTTTTAAAATTATTGGGTGGATTAATTTGGGTGTTTTGGTATTTTAAAATGATCTTAAGAGTTTTATTGCATTTAAAGGATCAAAACTTGTAAAATCCATATTTAATTCGGTTTTGATCCTAAAAATATTTTTAAAATTATGGGGAGATAGATAATTTCAATTTCTATAATTTAAAATTTTATTTGAGATTCTTTCCAAATTATTTTATATATAAGTTCTATTTTATAAAATTATTTAAAATTATTTTTAAATTAGAATTTTGGTTTAGTTAATTACAAAATTTTCCCCTTTCCCCTTTTGAATCCCTAATTAAGCAGTTTATCCCCAAAATTTGTCCTGGGCCGACTCCTTTCTCAGTCTCTCTCGCTGTCTCTCGAATTTTCTCGCACACTCTCCCTCCCCTCACAATCTCTTTCGAAATTTCTCTCCCACAACTCTCTCTCTATCTCTCTCCCTCACTCCTCTCCTCCCTAAATATGTGTATATATATACAACTGGCGTGTGTGTGTAAAACCCGTATGTGGCTGTATGTGCACGGTTCATTGCTATTTTGGTGATAAGAGGTGGCATGTGTGGGCTGTTGTAGGTGTCATGGTCGAAGTGAAGAGGAGGGAAAACGGAGAGGTTAGAGAAAAGGTATGAGGTTGTGTGTGTGTATGTTGCATTTTCGGTCAGTAGTGAGAAGGCTGTGCAGGGGCGGAGTTGTCCGTGTGGTGTGTATAATCAGTCGAGTATGTGGGAGGCTAAGTTGTTGTTCGAACAGGAGGTGGTAAAGGTTGAGTGAGTGGTTGTGTACTGATAAGGGTGTTGTCTTGGTTGTGTGTATGACTGTATGTATGTGGTCCAGTAGATTGTTAGTTGATTATTTCGTTGAAAAATCGAGTCGGTTGAGTCATTGAAGGAAGGGTGTGATCGTATGTGCTTGATTGGTAAAGAGGAAATTATGTTTGGTTGATTTGTATATGCTCTTATGTTGTATTGCTTGTTAGTTTAAATTAGAAAATTTTGGGGGTTTGATTTAACTCGAGTCTTGGTAATTCTTAGAACAGTTGAGTGTGTGAAAATAAGTAGGATTGTATTATAAAAATGAGAAGAACTTGTTTAGAAGTTATAAAGTTTTTAAGAGTGGAATGTAATCAGAAGTTGGTTGCTTCGGTTATAATCGATTTTGTGTCGATATTTATAAACCTTTATAGGAGGTAAGAATGTGCTGCACGTGACTTAAGTATGTTGTCTGTAATGTTAATAGTGATAATTATAATGGTTAAAGTATCACTAAGTGTATAAAATTGATTTTGAGTATAAAATAATCCACATGTACATTCTGATCGGATTGTGATTTGTATATACTTTATGTGTTAAATTACGGATTGTTAAAGGTATGTCAAGTCTGTATGTTAGTATATTTTGCGTATTGTAAGTATAAATGGAGCTGGTAAATGATTATTGGATTGTTTGATTGATTGATCGGATCGATTGTAACCCGGCAGGTTAGGTTATATTTTAAAAGAGATGTTGTCCAAATTTTGTTAAAATAGTTTTGTAAATTGTATAGTAAATTGATAAAAGTTATTTGAAAATCAATATGATGCATATGCTAAAGAGGTATACGTGTAAGTTAATAATACGTGCTAGGTGTTATATGATTTATGTGGTTATATATGTTACTATTTCAAGAATTTGATAAATACGTGTTATATATATATATATATATATATATATATATATATATATATATATATATATATATATATATAAGTCGTAAAGCGTTATAGGACGCGTTGGGGTAGAACAGAGTTAGACAATTAAAGTTGCAAGCGTACTGAAGTAGTACTTTACCTGTGTATAGGTACGAATAGGATGCCGGCTATGATCCAGAGAACGTGTAGATGGAATCTCGAGGAATGGAAGAATTATCGAAGTGGACGAATGTGCTCGAGTAGAGACTAACAAGTGATAAAAGAAAGACGAACGTGTGATCGAATAAAGATCAATGTATAAAGAATTGGAGACTGATGTAAAGTGAGTAAAGAATTGAGATATTGGAATTGGAAACTGCATGTATTGAGGCAAGTTATACTATCCCTCACATATTATTCAAGTGATGTGAACTCTCCTTCGTTATTTTTATATTCTTTTGAATTTCTTCTTGCAAGCATCTATACCCTTCATTTTTATTTCGAATGATGTGAACCTATTTCCATAAATTTTAGGGTTTTCTTCCAAATCGTTTGGCTAGGGTCTTTACCCTTACTTTCGTTATCAAGTTATATTTTTCTCAACTAGTATCCAAAAGTTTATTATCAAACTATTTTTACCATTGTTGATTTTCTTCACTTATTGTTCAGGTGTTGACTATTTTAAAATTATTTTATATAAATATTCCTCATTTTATTAATATTCTAATACATGATATTTTACCAGATTTCTCAGTAGTATACTGTTTTGTATTTTTCAAAAGTATTTAAGTAATATTTTAAACAGAGGAAATCCAAGATTTAAAAAATTATAAAAATCTTTTAGTATAATTTCTGAATATGATTTATGATTTTCCCTCAATAAATACTCTTCAAGGAATGTTTTCTTCAAATTACTGTACAACTATTTACTCTGATATTATTTTCGCTATAAATGAATTTAAAATAATTTGAGGTTTATACTGTCGTTGAAGCATGTGTTGCTCAGTAACGGTTAAAACCAGGAATGAATTGAGATCTTCTTATTTATTCAACTCATTATTGTCGGGCTAGGTTGGCAGCTAAAGCCTATGAGTGCTTAGCTGACATAGCTGACAAGAGTGAGACTTTGAGTAATTGAGAATTTTTTAAATCTTCGTTTTAAATTATTCAAATCTTTTATTTAAATTCGAATTTTGCTAGGAAAAATTTATCAGTTGGTAACCTTTGAAATAGGTGGTTATAGCTTGTGCAGTACCCAAATCTATTGTTGAACTTCAGATCATTTTATTCCCTAATTTTCTGATAATTGCTATTCAATTTCTAGAATCTTAATGATTGCTTGTTCTCTAACTTATTAATGATACCTTGCTGATTTATTAATTTATAATTCTGTCTTGCTGAACTATACCCTGCTTAGTCCATCTTACTACTTTGATTATGATTCCTTATATTGATTACTTCCCCAATTCTTAATCCTTTATTGTCGCTCATTAAAATGGACTAATTAATTAAAGATATTTTTAAAATTCCTACTGGGCTGATCTGTAATCAGTGAGTTTAACTGAAAAGTGGAATGTTTTAAATTATTAATAATAAATTTTTTTTATAAATTGGGAAAGCGTAAGAGGCTAGGGTGGTCCTAGTCCATCACTTTTATTTAGCGTAATAGGCTAGGGTGGTCCTAGTCCAGCATTAAAGGCCAATGTGTTGCCTAATTGGGAACCAAATTTCAAAGGTAGGGGGACTTTACGTGGCTGATCACCCGTATTGTCCGTAATCAGGATAATAATACAATCAACTTAAATATTTTTAAAAAGTTTTATGAAAAGTATGTTTTGATGATAGAATGGTTCAAAGAAAAGAAATGTTTTGAGAAAAAGTTATGATTTGAAGAAAGATGGAAAGTTTTGTTCTATGTAAATTGAATCATTCCCTTGAGATAGATTGATCATTGATATTGTTCATCAATGATATATAGATAAAATTATTGTTCACTTACTATGTACTTGCTGAGCATTTTTGGCTCACTTTTGCTTGTTTTTACCTAACCCTTTGCAGTTAGGTTTAAGGATGATCTACCTACATTTTCAATTCGAATAAGAGCGATGAGGCATTCTATACAGGAGATATTTCAGAGCTAACGCGGGCGAGCACGGATTTGGATTGAACTACATAATAGATGGTATAGTGGGTTGTATTTAGATCAGAGTTTGAAATTGTAAGATTTTGTATAATCTAGATTCTTGTTTCATACCATAACCTGGAATCGATCCTCGGAGAGGAATCGTTGGTGTATTAAGCTCTATTTATAATTGTTAATTGGAATTTGGTTTGGGTTGAAATACAGGTGGATAGTCCGATTTACGAGTACTTCATGCCAAAATTTTCTAAAATTCCCCTGTATCAAAGTCTATTTTATTATAAAAAGTATATTTTCAGTATTGGGAAGTTTGGGCATTACAGGTTGGTATCAGAGCGACAGGTTATGGTCACTGAAACAAGTTAGGATGATTAGGTGTAAGTATCTAGGTGAGACGTTAGGTGGAACGATTTAGGATAAGCTTCGCCTTAGGTTATTAGGACGACGGTTGCGCCATTATTTAGTATTTCGACATATCGCGCGAGCAGGAATTCGATTCATCCAAAGATTCGATTGTGGACGAGGTAGTAGATTCAACACCGCATACGTCAAATAGACGACTGAAGCTACCAGCTTAGAAGACACTACGTGTAGACCTTCGTGTACCTTTTAGAATCTCTTTTGCGATTTTAGTTACCCCGCGAACGATATAGAAAGTGCAAAAAAGATTGTAAACAAGGTGTGAAATGCGATTACTGGCATGTGTTGGAGGAATGGCGTGGTTACTCACTACTAGCCGTTGATTTCATTTAATTTAATCGACTAAGGAGATTTAATCTTCGTTTCTGTTCCTTCTTATTGTTTCAGTACCCTATCACCTTTGATAATCAATTTTACTTCAATTGATGATGAACTTCGTATGTCAGATTCGATTATACACGTTTCTATTATTTCAGAGATACCTCTATTTTCCAGGGGATCACTTGATTCAACATGATGCATATAAACTATTGAGACCCTTGAATTCTTTCTATTTTCCCCGAATATTTGTTATTCCTTATTCAACATTAAAAACTTTTGAAACTTTTGAATTTTTGTTTCTCTCCGAATACTTAACCTTCTTTATTAAACCTGGGATGAACAACCCTATGTATGTAGGGGATTCAGGGACATCTTTTCTATGTGATAGAAGTCCGGTGGGACACCACTGATTGTGTTTGTCATGAAAGTACTAAAGGCTGGCCACTTTTTTGCACCAAGGCGATTGACCTAAGTGACAAATGCAACCTGAAAATAGTTCAACGAACATTTTGATCTCTCAGCAAATTCTTTTATAAAATTCATATCTAACAAAACTCAACTTATTCATACAAGCTAACACATGTCCATTGTATTGAATTCTTTTGCTGTAAACTCTTATGATTCCTAAAGCTATCAGTAATTGAATGCAGTAAAAAAAAGGGAGACGATGACAACTAAGTGGTACAAGATACATTTATGTCGACAGAGAATTTGATGATCTGGTTTGAGAATTGACGTTAAAGCAAGGATTGAATATCAAGTTAGATTATTCTTTGGATCGACAATACACGTGCAAGATTCGATAATATGGAGAACTGAGTATGGTTAAGGAGCAGATGATAAGGACACAAAATAATAATTTGGTTAAGGTAAAAAGTAAAGTGGAAATGGATATAGTTAGTATGTGATAGTTATGCTAAAGAAAGATTGTCGAAGAACGTTTGTTTATTGCATATTTCACTTTTGATATGGAAATGGGAATATTATAAGATTTTAAATGATTCGAGACCAATTGTCGGGTATGAATTTTAGAACTGGGATGGGATAATTTGAGCGAAACAGAGTAAAGCTAGATGGGAAGTAAAGTGATTGTGTGGGAGTTAATGACTTATGTGAATATGGTTCAGAGGATCATGAATATTAAGAGTAAGAGTGAATTGACCCAGATGGAACGAGATGGTAAGAAAGGAAGGCAGAGAATCAAGTAACTTACAGGAATTATGTTAGCCGAGGATATGAGATTTAGCTAGAAAGGAATGTAAGATTTAGGAGATTTTGAAAACCAGAATAACTAGGAAAGATAGCTACCTATAGGATATGAATTATTGAGACCAGCAGGACCATCATTATTGGAAGGTAAGATTTCGAGAAGAAGTATTCTGAAATTGTACTAGGATAAATATGGAAAAACTGTAAGTGTGAGCAGAAGGAATAGTGTGGTGAGAAGTGACGGAATTAGAAGCTAGAAGTTCAAGATGATTATAAATGACGATATGAAGAATATGAATGGGATGGCAGTTAAAGGAGCTGAGTGTGAGTTAGGATTGGATTGTATAGTTAATTATAAATTACAGGAAAGGTGTGAGAATAAGAAGGTGAAACTATGATCTTTAAGAGATATATAAGTTGTCTTTCAAGTCAGAAAATGGATAAAGGAGTTTTAATGGTGACGCAGACTAAGAGGTTATTATAATAAGATTTTTAGGTCATTTTATATATATGTGGGAGGTATCAATAAAGAGATAATTAAAGTGAAGCAGATTTTAGTGGTTAAGATTTCTCGGATATGTGACTTGATGAGTTACCAGGATTATGACCAGAAAGAGATATAAAGTTGATTAATTAATTACAACCAGGAATGTAATCAGTTTCGAGGATTCAAGATTCAGAAGACATAGCAAGATATTTGAGGATATAAGAAGAACATGCATAAGATTTTTAAAGTACGGGCTTTGAAATTGAAAGAATTTCAGGATATGACGAAAGGATCAAAGTGAACTACGAGAAGTGGAAGCAGTAATGAATCGGGAAAGGCCGAAGATTCCAGCAGAGATCAAAAGTTTTAAAGGATCAGCTAGGAATTTCCTTTGATTGTCAAAGATTTTACGAAGATAGCTATAGCAGTGGACAAGACTATAAATCAAGAAACGAATGGATAAAAATGGAGAAAGCTTTTAGGAGTCAAGGAAGAGATCGAAAACTGCTCAAGTATTAGTGCAACCGGATGAACCAGGAAAGATTAAATAGGCATACAATGCTCAAGGAAATGTTCAAAGAATTTGGGAAGTTATGGATGGAAGATCCAAAGGTCTAGATTATTACGAATGAATCGTTAGAGGAAAGTAGGACGTACCAAGTGGAATTGACGGAAGCAGAAGGTGAAGTTTATGAATGTAGAAGAATGAAATAGTTCAAGGAAATGAGTTATTGATAAATATGGAAGTTGTTATGTGCAGAGTCTAAATTGAGGATTTGTAGATTATGTCGAGTGATGTTTCGAAAGATGATTTCTCGTGAATTTGATATAGTGAAGTTTAAATGAGTTTTGAAGGTGGTAAGTTAGTTAGTGGTGATGTATACTTGGGTTTACGTATGTTAAGTTAATTGTTGATTTTATCAGATGCTAGAGTTTTTATAGCTTAATTAGACTGAAAGTTTGATTTGTGAATACTATTGGAGGGTTGTGACCCCGGGATAGTTGTAACAGCCCTAGATCCAGGGTCGGGGATCAGGTCGTCATGGTTTCAATTTCCATCCATAACATCAACATAATTTAACTTACAACCTTGTGACCCGAAACAACAACATAAAACACACCCGTTATAGTCCCAGAGATGAAATCAGAGTAATCAACAAATATTATTAATCACAAGTTTTGTGTTCTTATAACCCAAAATAATTACATACTCTTTTACCATTAATTTACATATGTCATATAAGTAAATACATCTGATAAATCCAAAGTTGACAGTCTAGCCTACTGGTTGCTTCTACCTCAACAATGTCGTCCATGACATCAGTAAGCAACCCTTATAACTGTTGTCCCTGCTTGCACCGAGTGCTCTTTGGGTTGGCCATCAGATCTAGTTGTTGTTGTGATATAATAAATAAAGCAAGGGTGAGCAATAGCCCACCAAAAATAATATGTAACTGAACAATAATATATAACAGTTCTGAAATATCATTGAAACCATATGTCATGCATTAACGAACATAGTACCAGTATAAGGTAAACGATGAAGTTGCAAGGTAAGCAAAAATACTTTCAGTTTTGAACAATTCTCAACCCTGTCAACAAGAGTGATACTTCATGTTGCAGACAATAAATAAATTTGGATGATGAACTAATGCTGGAGTATTCACCGCGCCCGCTGTTCCAATCCTTACGATGATCAATCGCAGATTGTACAGCTCAAATTAGTTTTACTGCCGGTAGAAGGAAGAGCTGACGGATTTACTTGTCTACCGCCCTGTTAGATCTCCCTGGCCAATGGTTGGGCCAAATGGGATGGACCGGTGCTACTCGGCCTCTTACATAACTCCTAGTTCGAATAGAATCCTTGACTCTGAACATACAGTTCGTCCCTTTTTCCCCAAGTATAATACTTGTTGATAAGACTGCACAAAGTAGTCGTATCTAGTTGGAAAGGAGAATTCACCAATATTTCCCAAGCTGCTGCTTGTTAATGGATATCAACTTGTTCCAACACTCTTACCCCTCGAATGATGAGAAGGTACACAAAGATTCAATAAATGAATAGCAACCAAGTTGCGAATGAAAAGAATAGTTGCGAAGGATTTATGACCGGGAAGTCAACAAGATAAATAACATTTCTCAAGTAAGGTTCCCTTATAATTTGAAAGTTAGATTTGAATGAAGAATGGAATTTTGAGAACCTTTCTTGATACAAGTATTAATAATAAGACTCTGAAATAATTTACATAATATTCGAAGGTCGAAGATAATATTTGAATGAAGTAAATCATTTTTTAAACGAGTTAGAAGAATTAAATAAATATTCCAAAGAATATTTATTAAGTTAAAAAATATTGAAGGAATAATCTTAATATAAAATATCACTCGGAATAATCCTCGAATAAATATTCACAAATAATATTCATTAAATAATTAATTAATGTTTAAATTAATAATACTTATCAAATAAATTAAACTCGAATGAATATTCGAAATAATATTTAGATAATGATCAGATGAATATTTGAAATAATATTCAATAAATAAATAATGAATAAATTCCAAAGGAATAATCGAGATAATATTCGATAAATGAATCAACTTTAAATGAATATTAGAAATAATATTCATTGACTACAAAGAGTTCGAATGAATATTTGAAATAATATTTATTGAATAAATAATGGAGAAATATTAACTTAAATATTCTCTCCGGAATAATCAAGATATATCAAGAAATACTGACTCACGGTCTATATTCGAAGAATGAGACTCAAATGCCCTTTCCTAAGGGTCTTAGCAATATCCAGCTTATAACCGATACGTTATCTATCTAGCTAATAAGCTAACAATAAATCAGGGAACAAGGATCATAATATAACTTGAAAGTAGGAATGCATGCTATGGCATATGTATCAGAAAATAGCAGATATATATTATCACAACAACAGTTCCAAAGTATTGGAAACTTGCCTGGTACTCCCGCTATGCTAGTGGTATGAGTCAGGGTGGTCCGACAATCTATAAATAACCAAAATTATCCCAGGTTAATCACCTATCACTTTGAAACGCCAAGTAAATACTTTACTTAAGCTAAAGCACGTTTTCAAGTTATCGCTCATTAACACTGTTATGACCCGACACTTGCTTGCTATCAAGGTATGTCATTAATCTTACACTTGATAGGTACTTGAGCCATATAAGTTCTAAGGTCGAAGGATTATACCTCGAGATTTATCGATCGTTATCTAAGTGATTTTCCAAAGTTATAACCACTCGTTCTTTTTAGGGTTCATTCGTACTTAACCCTGATTCGAATATTTTTATAAAATCAAAAAACGATCTTTTTAACATGAGTCTTCTCTCACACCTTCCTTATGATCTCTAATATTTAATTACCAAGATTCGTCACTGAATTACTCGAGTTAAGGGGGTTCAATTTCAATTACGAATTTGCATTTACAGTTTCGAACCACTTTTAGTAAATCGGCCATAATTTCTAAACCGTAAGTCCGTTTGCTTCGATTCTTTCGAAAAAAATACTCTATGACTCGAGATCTACAAGGGTATGTCATACACTTAACCGGTTTAGACAATTAGAGCTACTGTGATGCACGGTTTTCAAGGTTTAACGAAAATTCGGCATTACGACGGCTATAACTCGGATATTTCCAAAATTAAAACACTCCAACAATCATGGTTTCCACTCTAAACCACACATACATGATAATTACCATAGAACTGAGGCCAAGCACTACCTTTCTGTTCTTACTAACTAGTTTAACAAATAACAAAGCTTAATCACATATCTAAGAGTTATACATGCATATATCATCCAAAACTCCATAAAGACTCAAGATTCAAGCTAGGGTTTCAAGTGTTATACCTTCCTTGGAGTGTGTAGTAGCCCTAATAATCCTTATATAGTCCTTGTATAACCTTAAGATAGCTTGAATCATCCAAATCAAGCAAGAAAACAAAGTTAGTTTCTGAGGATTACTATTCATCATCACTTTTGTAAAAATCATAGAAAATCGAAAAATAAGAGTTTAGCTCTCAAATTTTTACCACAGCTTGGCCTCTTCATTAGCTTTGTTTTAAGCTATAGATAATGAGATTTGAAGCTTGGTAGCTATAGTTTTGAACCAGTTTTTCCCGCTGGACAGAAACTGTCAAGAATAGGTAGTTTGGCTTCTTCAACTTGGGGAGGAGATTTGACTAGGCTATCCTCATTAGATTGCCATGAAATTTTGAACGAACCTTACCCATGGAGTGGAGAAGCTATGGTCAAAATTTGGTGATTTTAGAATGTGTAGAAGTGGAGATATGAATTTTTTTCTTGAGAGTGTTTCTGCTGGGCAGTTTGGAGAAATGAGAGAAATGGAGTTGTTTTGCTTGCTTTGCTCTCATCCTTGCATTATTGTGATGCCTTTAGATATTTTCTAGCATAAAGCTACTTTATTAAAGTACTTGTGTCATGGATGAGGTATTTAGATGGACAAATGTCTTGATCTTGTGGTTAGATGATGAAATGAAGCTAAGTACTTGGTTTAAATCTCTAAGTTTGCTAGTTACTCATGTAACTACTTGGTTACTTGATATTATCCACTAGCACATGCATGTATCTTGATCCCCTGCTTGTTTCTTTGTTCGGTTATTGCTTAATTCATTGATCGTTCGAAGGAATATCTCGAAGATTTCTAGTTAGGGTTTTACCGGAAACCGTCTTAATATTTATACTATCATTCTCCATTCTCTTTAATAATTCTTGAACCTATACTCCTTAAATCCTTTCAGTAATTCCTTAATTCTTTCAGTGTCCAGGGAAATCTCGGGGAAAATAAAAGTGCTATTTTTCAGAATCCGATAACTTTTACGTACACTCTTTTTCCCCTTGGATCATTAATACGAACTCAGAAATCCGTTCCGGGTACTTCTATATAGTGTCGTCTAATAATATTCCTATTTCCACAAAAAAAACACTATTCATCACTTATTCTCTATTTATTCCTTTTAATTAGAAAATTGTGCTTGTGCTTTCCCGAGCATTCCTTAATCCTTTTACGGAACCACTGGACTTATACTAGATATCGATTTGGATGACATGAGAATACTTCCTCTGTTTGTATGGCATATCCTACTTTCTTGACGATAGATTATTCTTACCTAAGTTGTCAACCCATTGCATTCTTCATGACATATAAATATTGGAATCCATATCCATTCCATAATAAAAGTTTTAATTCCTACCAAAAATCAGGGTTCTTACAGTCTCCCCTCCTTAAAAGGATTCCGTCCCAGAATCAGGTAGGAAACAAAGAGTCGTTTGTCTGTCGTTTCACTTTTCAGCTTCCCGGTCAATTCTTAGTCGTTCTACCCTTTCTCAGCACATCTACTGGTGCTACAATACATACTTTATCCTCTTTTTTTTCCATCAACTTTACTACTTTTCGTACAACACACTTTCCGGGTTATGCTCTTACTCAGTCCTATACTATTATCCTTATTGATATCTGCAGTGATATTGGTATCACTATCACACTGCGAATTCGGAGGTAACCTCGCTCGCACTATGCATTTCCTGATCGCTTTAATCTACACAATCTCGATCAATATAGAGAAGTGGAAAGATTTATTGAGAGATCACTATGATCAATGAACATTTGTTATATTGCATAGTTAGTACAGAAGGGGGCCAGCCTTTAGTACTTGACAAGCACTTAAACAAGTTATGGTATTCCACTTAGACTTCTATCACACAGACAGATAGTCACGTAGCAGTTCCTCCCCTCCTTAAATGGTTGTTCTTCTCAATTCAAAAAGAAGATGAATAAGAGAGAAAAAAAGAAAAGAATTTCAAAGAATTATAGAAAGTTTTCATGATTGCAAAATATTATACTTAGAATTTACCTCTGAACTATAGAGGTTCATTAGTGAAGAAAAATAATCGTATTCGTATCAAATACTACTTTATCGTAATCTCACGTGTCAACATATCCTCGTTGCTCTGTCCATCATTCTATGGACCTATACTCTTGTTTAATCTTAGCGACACTCACTTTTGGAAAATCCTTCAACCTCCCAGGTTAAATCTTGGATTTCTCGCTTGACATCATTGGTACTGACATTCCATGCCACGGTAGCTTTTTCATATTTATAATATTAACACTATCAGGTGGTCATCCCGAGAATTCATTATAAAACCCATTCATTATTCCATTCATAACATTCCTTGCTTCACATTCCATTGTTACTTTCCCAGTCTTTTCTTTACCAATCACATCCTTCTTATTATCTGATTCTTATTCAATTCTGTTATTTACCTCCACCGTCATCTCTTTATTGAGACATCTTTTGCACTTGGCACCTCCTTATTGGTATCATGTCACATTTACTCTATAATCATCACATTATTCCAATTTAAACCCTCCGAAATGAATCTTGCCGATTCCTTTAACTTAGATCCAATATAATCTACTTCTGCCAAAATTGTTTCTCATCACTTGTTCTTTCCTATCCGGGATTTTCCATAGGTTGTTCTTCGTAAGTCAGACCAGGTCGTATATCTACCTGCTCATACTCTTATCATCTGTCGAGCATCTGCGTTTTACTGGTGTAGCCTTGCCACATGAAACACGTTGCGACCATACTATAAGCTTTGGGGGTAAAGTTGGCTCAAATGCCACCTTCCGAACACCTTTAAATTCTCAGATGGCCCAATAAATCTCGGGCTCAACTGTCCTTCTCTCCAAGTCTCATTAATTCTTT
This sequence comes from Saposhnikovia divaricata, assembly GCA_036435485.1. Lineage (NCBI taxonomy): Eukaryota > Viridiplantae > Streptophyta > Magnoliopsida > Apiales > Apiaceae > Saposhnikovia > Saposhnikovia divaricata. The sequence goes on from JAZHRN010000131.1 coordinate 25,689,099, forward strand.
CTAAGAGAATAGCATCATGAATCTCCAACCTCGCATTCTCTATCTTGTTTGCGTAGAAATACACTAACATAAACTTGCTTGTCATTCATCAACATGCCATTTAGCTTATCAATAGCAGCACTATCTTTATCTTTGCTTTGTTATCTGTAAGAACCCAGATTTTGGGTGGAATTAAAACTTTTATGTATTTAATGATGTAAGAATGAATAGTGGATATGGCTACAATGTAATAATTGATATTTGGGAAAGAATGAATGGAATTCGACTTTATTATGTTTATGTCTTGAAGAATGCTAAAGGGTGACAACATAGGTAAGAATAATCTATCTTCTAAGGGAATAAGATATGGCAACTTCAAGCAAGAGAAGACTCTCATGTCATCCAGATCGATAACGATTAATCCAGTAGTTCCGTAAAAAGGTTAAGGAACGATCGAAAGAGAATACGGACAATTATACAACCCTAAGAGAACAAGTAAAGAATATAGAATGAATAGTGTTTTGGTGGGAGTACATAATAATATGAGACGACACTATATAGAAGTATTCGGAACGGATTTCCGAGTTCGTATTAGTGATCCAGGGGGAAAATAAGTGTATGTAAAAGCTGTCGGATTCTGAAAAACCGCACTTTTATTTTCTCCGAGAGTTCCCTGGACACTGATAGCCTTAAGTATTTAACGAATGGATTAAAGGAATATAAAATGGAAAGTTAGAATGAAAGATGGGGAATGAAAGTATTAATATTAAAGAGGATTCCCGGTAAACCCTAATTAGAAATCCGCAAAATATTCTCACGAACGATCAATCGAAACGGGTAATAACCGGACACAGAAACAAGCAGGGGAAGCAAGAGTCTTGTGCAAGCTACTAGTATAAATATCTAGTAACTAAACTAGAAGCAAGGAACTAGCACCTTAGAGGAAGAACTAAGTACTTAGCAAGTAACTACCTAGTTAGGCTTTAACCACCACAAAACCAACACATGTCTTGCCATTTGAGCATCCAACACCTCATCACTTTATTAAAGTGACTTTTACAAGATATTATGTTGTAAGTGGATGAGAGTGAAGGAGATTAAAACACAAAATCAAAAGAAACCAAGCAACTCTCTTCCCCCCCCCATAAACAACCATTCGGCTATGTCCTTTAATTCCAAATCCAAACTCAACCTTCCCACCATTGTTTGTTCTTGAAATAATTAAGGTGAGTCTTACATTTCATAAAACTTATCTCCTCAAAATCTTAGCTTCAAACTCATCCATTTCCATTTTCAAATAAATCATTCAAGAGGAGCATGAATAGTGTTCTTCTTGAACTAACTTGGTTTTCTTGATTTTTCATGGTTGATATAGCAAGCATAATCACTCCTAAGGACCATACAAGGCTTAGTAAGGCTATATCACTATCTAAGGAAGGTATAAAGCTCTTGAAACCCTAACCCTTGTTTGAGATTTAAGCATGTTTTTGATAGTTATAACTTAGTTATGGTTATGTTAAAGTTATAAGCATGATTATGTATGGATTTTGGATTAATGATGTAAATAGCTAGATGAACAGAAAGGCATTGCTTGGCCTCAGTTCATGTATATAAGTCATGTATATTTTGTTTGGGTTGGATGCTATGTTTATGGGAAGATTCGAAATTGATAGATATTCGATTTACAGCCGTTATAATGCCCGATTTTACAATACCATGTTTTGTATGCCATTTTCCATGTCGAACCCCTACTGTCCAGAGACTTTATCTGCCATGATAGGATAGGTAATGTTCTAAGCTTCGTTTTGATATAAAGATCACGTGAAACGGACTTACGGTTTAGGATTTATGACCAAATTACTAAAAGTAGTTCGAATCCGTAAACGAAAGTTCGTAACTGAAATTGAACCCTCGTAAGCTATGTAACGTCATGGCGAATCTTGGTAAATAAATACTAGGGGTAAGAAGGAAGGTGTGAAAGAAAACCGTATGTCAAAAAGAGCATTTTTGGATTTATTAAAAATGTTCGAGTCAAGGTTAAACGCGAACGAACCCCTAAAAGACGACCCTTTTATAACTTTGGTAAAACACTTAGAAAACGGGCGATAAAACTCGGAGTAAAATATTGGTTCGTAACGATCAACCTTAGAACTCATATGACTTAAGTATGTCCCAAGTATAAGTGCAGTGACATGTCGTATTAACGAACGAATGTCGGGTCGGATCAGTGATAATAAGTAATCCACTAAAAGGGGTATAACGAGATAACTCGAGAACGTGTTTCGATTTAAGTATAACTTAACTTTTAATATGTTAAGTGATTAATCCCGAATGCCTTGGCTATTTATAGATCACCAGGCTGAACCGGGACCCGCTACCACTACCCCTTACCGTACTCGACTACCAGGCAAGTTTCAATTCCCTTCTTTTAGGCAGTTGTTGTGATTGAATAAATATATATATATGATTGCTGATATACATATGCCATTGCATGCATGCCTACTTTCAAGTTGAATTAATATACTTGTTCCCTAAATGTTATTGTTGGCTTATAAGCTAGATAGTTATATATCAGTTATAAGCCGGTTATTATAAGACCCTCATAGAAGGGCGTATACCTCTCATTAATCAAATATAGACCGGGAGTCAATATTCCTTGATATATCGAGATTACCTCGGAGGAAAATATTTAAGTAAATATTTTCTATTATTTGGGCGACGAATATTATTTGAATATTCGTTCGAGACTAATTATTTTAACGATCCTTACTTCGAATAATTATTTGAACGTAACTATTCATCGAATAATATTTCTCAATATTCATTCAGAGTCGAATTGATTATCGACTATTATTTCAAATATTCTTTTAAAGATGAGACTATTAAATAAATATTATTTGGATATTCCTTTAGAATATTATTTTATTAAATAAATATTACTTTTGAATATTCATTTAAGATATTAAATACTTGATGAATATTATTTTAATATTCATCTGAAGCTTGAATTAATTATCGAATATTATCCCGGATATTCCTTAAGGCTTGGATTACTAAATGAATATTACTTGATATTCATTTAGGATATTATTCATTAAATGAATATCACTTTTGAATATTCATTTAAATTCCTAATTAATTATGAATATTACCTTAAATAATCTTTTCAGGTCTTAATAATTAATGAATATTGTTTTGAATATTCATTTAAATATTTATTTATTCAATAAATATTCCCCTGATATTTCTTCAGGGATTATTTTGAGAAATACTCTGATTAAAGATATTCTTTCATATTCCCAAATATTCTTTAAATATTTTAACTCAATAAATATTCTCTGAATATTTATTCCATACTTAGAATAATCTCGATAAGGTTATCTTCTTCGATTATTATAGAAAATATTTCGAAGTCATATTATTATTAATCTTATATCAAGAAAGGTTCTCAGACATTATTCTTCTTTGAGTCTATCTCCTTAATAATAAGGGAACCTTACTTGGAAAATGTTATTTATCTTGTCGACTTCCCGGTCATAAAGTATTCCCTTCACCCGCAACTCGGGTGCTGTTGACTTATTAAGTCGTTGCTTACCTTCTCATCTTTCGAGGGGTAAGATTACTGGAACAAGTTGATATCCGTTACCAAGTAATAGCTTGGGAGATATTGGTAAATTTTCCTTTCCAACTAGATACGACTACTTTGTGGAGTCTTATCAACAAGTATTATACTTGGGGAAAGGGGGACGAACGTTACATTCAGAATCATGAATTCTATTTGAACTAGGAGTCGTGTAAGAGGCCGAGTAGCGCCGGTCCATCACCTTGGCCCAACCGTTGGCCGGGGAGAGCTAGTAAGGCGGTAGACAAGTAAAGCCATCAGTTCTTCCTTCTACCGGTAGTAAATCTAAATTGAGCTGTACGATCTCGACTGATCATCAAGATTGGAACAGCGGGCGCGGTGAATACTCCATCATTGGTTCATCATCCAAATTTATTTATTTCCTGCAACATGATTACTGTTGGCAGAGTTGGAAAAGTGTCATAACTGGAATTGCAACCTTTTCTTGCAAGTTCCTCTTCTTAATAACAATAAAAATATCTCGCTTACTTTGATGTAGCAGATGTTTCTTCAAACAAATACTTTCAGTTACCTTGTAACTTCATCGTTCATAATATACTGGCATCATTTCCGTAAATGCATGGCATATGGTTTAAAAGATAGCTTTGAACTATTTTAAATTATCGTTCAGTTATATATTTGTTGGTGGGCTTTCGCTCACCCTTGCTTTGTTTATATTATGTCACAACAACAGCTAGGACAGATGGCTCGCGTCAGGCGCACTCGGCGCAAGCAGGTTACCCGACCCACCGGACTACCCGCTGAGATGCTAGCCGCCATTGCTGAGGTAGCATAGTTAGACAGCTTTTGTTTCCTGTTTAACTATATGTATAATTAATGTAATCAACGACAAAACTTTTAAACCTATGATGTTATCCTTTTGGGATTGTAATAACTTTTATTCGTAACCCTTTAATGTAAGACTTATTTCAATTTCATCTCTGGGACTATAACTGTTGTGTGTGTGAGTGGTAATTATTGTGGGGTCACAGCATGTGATTTATTTATTGTGGACCCAAGTCAAGTATTATGAATGGATGTAAGACCGTAACCACCAGATCCCTGACCCCGGATCTGGGGGTGTTACATTATCTACTTTCTTAGAAGAATCACCACTATATTATTGTAGTCCATTGTTGAATCACCATCGTTTGCTGTTTACGTAGTGCTTTAATGGTTAATCAGACGGGTTTCATAATTGTCATATCCAAAATTCTCTAGGAAGATGAACTAATCACTATTTCTTATTCATAAGGAATACTCCCTGAACTTGATGTAGATATTAATGAAGCAGATAAAATTACAGAAGAGCTTCGATCACCGCAGCTATGCCAGGTTGATGAAATTATTAATCACATGTCTTCATTAGAGACTGGAAACTTCACGGTTCACTTAATCAATTTCGTATCATGGTCCTGGTTTACCTCAAAATGGGACCTTCTAAGGTATGTAATATGCTTAAGACAATATCAGGAATCGAATCTTTACTTAAACTATTCTTATGGTTGCTTCTTACATAATCATCAGAAGGAATGTAAATCCTCCACCACAATATGTCCTTCGAGTCCTTCTCAATATCATTCTGTTTCTTTGGTATGAGCATCTATAATTACTCCTCTATACTTAAAGTGTCGGCCATCTCATTGGCCTTTCCTGATAATAATAGTTTCTTACAATCAATGATGTTTGGGTCTATTCCAACTTAAATTTTTCTATCTCATTCTCATCACTGTTGGGTGAAAGTATTCTCTCTTAAACTCTGCTGAAGGAGAGAAAATATAGATCAGTCTTTTTCCAGTCATTGCTTCCACCTTTCGGTATGAACTCTATCACAGTTACTCCAAATCATATCTAGGATATTTATTCTCTTAGTTCTTTCTTGTTTTAGGATAATCTTGTGACGCCCCCAAATCCGAGGTCAAAGATTCAAGTCGTCACATCACCATCCAACCATATCATACCTGTATTAACTTTACAACTCAACAATACATCCATCCAGACCTCAATCTTACGCACAAACAAGTTAGAGCCTCAGAAATGATAATCAAAAGTAACACTAAATCATCTCCGGGGTAAATCTTCTACTCCTCTTCTGCTGGTGCGGAGTTAATCGGCCAAATTCTTCTCTTTCTCAAAAGTTTTTATAAATCAAGAATGAGCTACATAATGCCCAGCAAGTTCACCATTTTGAAAAATAATAATGTGGTTTATTTCGAAAACATTCCCAACTATATGGGTATATATCTCAGATTTCAAAACATAATTGGACAATATATATGTCCGAGTTTGAATAAAACATCTATACTCACTAAGGAGCTTTAAGAATAACATATGAACCCTTTATAAGGTTCCCATTTCAATATATCTCAAGTTTGAAAATATATACATATGAGTATATCATTTTCGGCAAAACACTCTACGGTTAACATACTGTACAGGGAATACATCATTGCAAACCTCTTTCCTTCCATTAGCTTAGAAGGTTTCTCATTCAAAAACATTTCATTCTTTGAAATAATTGTAAGAGTGCACTAACACGTGCCAATCTTTATAGAAAATCTTGCAGTTCTAGATACTGCGCGATGTCAATATTTTTCTTATCAAAACCACACTATCGGCAACTTGGCACTTAGGCCCAAGAAGCAGTGTCTGAGTATTTTTCAAAAGTGGAGGATGGGACTTGAAGAAAACATAAAACCTGACAGGGATTGACGATGATCAGTCGCCACATCCAAGTCCAATAATCCGCGGGTCTTCTCTACCGGTAGAAGGATAGAAACTACATCCGTAACTATCCTCGGGTGAAAACTACATTCGTAATCACCCTCGATGAAAACTACATCCGTAATCATCCTTCGGCAACACCTGGGCTAGAATAATAATTGATGGACCGCCTGGCTCACGACCGCTTACACATCCCGGGAATCGTTCGTCAACGATTCCCACACCTGCCAGAGTCCCCTTTTTTTTCTTTCTTGTCAAAAATCATTTTGATAGAAAATTCGAGTAGTTGAAGTTCGACCTCAGTCGATCGATAATTCTTGATAAGTGTACAAGAAGCAAAACCTGACCGGGGGTTTTCGAAAATGTTTTGGGTTCGAAAGAGTTCGAGTTTGAAAACGATGAAGGTATCTTGGATTAGTTTTGTCTTTAAAATAATGAACAATAATTAATAAATGATATTTTGAGATTTAATATAAACAATTAATAAAATAATTATTTAATTAAAATGAGCTTTTAATCCAAGATAGATATTTTTGAGTATTTATAATAATGTAAAAATAATAAATACTTAAGTATACGATACTTCCCGAATGACCCTTCGGGTTTTCGCAATTTAATCACGATACAATAATATACCGCTCCCCGGTCAATAGCATATTTGGACCGCTACGACCTCTATTGCTAGAGTCGTTGTCCGAAGAAAACATTTTCATTCTAAGTTCAAGGGTGTACAAACACATATGTGCATATATCTCAAACTTCAACATAACCTCATAAAGCATAAGCATATAATACGTTTGAAAGCCACAAACAATACAGTGAAAATCCTTATATATAAGTTTTGAAAAGTAAACTTGCCTTGGTAGGGTGGGGTGGTCGAGCTCGCGACGTGGAACGAAGATCTATACATAATCAATATTCGTACGTTAGTACCTTAACAACACTATTTAATCGTAAGGTTTTGAAGGATGTAATACCAACTTAAAGACTCCAATTTGTGACCACTAACCCTCCCATATGACCATGTCATCACTTTATCATATTCGTTACCCATTCGACTCGAATCCATTCCTCAAACTTGAAACACAAGTGAGTACTCTTAAAACTACGTTAAACTAACCTCCTAGGTGATTTTTCACTCGCGCGCACTTCGCTCTAACCTTTTTATAAAATTGAAAAATACAAATTTTATTTCAATTCTTTTTGGACAGCCTTCATAACTGTATAATCTGACTACCCTCAAATTTTCATAACACTAGCATAATTTTAAGGGGTCCTAACTCAGTTCACAAGTGGACAACACAGTGCAGTCTGAATTCCAGAACCACACTGCACTAATCCGGCCATAACTCAAGATCTACACATCTCCTGGGTATGAACCTTATATTTCTAGAAACTACATTCAATTATCTTTCCAACCATATAAATTAGGTCCTCGGTTGACAAGATTTAGGGGTTCAAAACCCTCCTACAAGACAGTACATGCTCCCAGGAATTTACACAGCACATATCCATTCTCAAACATTCAATAACTCACTTTATACATCATATCTATCATCAAAACCACCAAGACTTGTCTCTATAGCATACATGGGGTTACATACTCTAAGTACAAGCCTTACAACCATCATAACAAGCACATAACTTCAAGATTTCATCATCTATAACTCATACTACCAAGATATGCACCAATACTTGTAGATCTAGCAATATGAACTATAAACAAGTCATGGCTAAGAGTTGAGAGGGTTTATACCTTCCTTGATGTGTGTAATATCTTTCTAAACCTTGTATAATCCTTGTATAGCCTTGGGTAAGCTTGGATGATCAAAAGAAATGAAGAAAACAAAGTTAGTAATTCGGAGTTATTAGAATTCGACTGAAAGATCGTGGAAAACGAGGCCCTTACCGAGCTTTTCTGATCGAGGCTTCTAAATGAGAGTTGTAGAGCATCTTCACAGCTTTCTAACCATATAAAGAACACGAAATTCCATTGAGTAATGAAGGCTCTAGGCCCGTTTTACTGAGCTGCTGTTCTGCTGGGCAGAATGGGTGTTTTCTTGTGTTTCTTTTGTTTTGTTTGCTAAATAATGACTAATACATGTATTATATATCTATTTCATTTGGATGAATCTTCTTGTAATGTGTTGTCAACAACTCATTGGTTCACTTGGATTTCCTTATCCACAACAATTGCAACAAAGTCCTCATCTTTTGTTTCTTTCATATTAGTCCCTTGGTTTGTTTCCTTTTCCAACAATTTGATTTCCTTGTTGTCTCGTGAATAAAATTAATACGTTACAACTTATACTTTGCATATTATTGCTCTAATATGGCACAATACCTCGAATGAATATCAATTCCAACATCCCTTGTTTATTTCTCTTTATCTCAGAAAACGTTCTCCCGATTTCTCAAGCATTCACTATTTCTCAATTCTAGGAGTTTATTCTCAATCCTCTTTCTTGCTCATAATATATCCTTCCTTGGACTCTTAATATACCATATCCTTAATCCATGCTTCGTTCGCTCAATCGCTTAATCTCATTGTAAAGTTTCAGCGGTTTCTAGAACGTTTGTTTCACTTCCTCAGTGGTTTTCGTTCCAAATTCTCAAATCACTTATAATAAAATTCCAAAATATTAACTCCTCAATTCCTCAAATTAAATATCTCATTTCTTGATATTACTGATATATAATTCACTGCTCGGTCAAATATTACACGAAAATAGAATTTGGTATTTCTGAATTCCGATCGCATTTACATACACTTATTTACTCCGTAGATTACTAGTATAACTTCGGAATATCCACACTACGTCTCGTACATAGGTGGCATGAAAAATTTTCTTAATCCCCAAAATCACTATTCATCCACCAAATCACTATTCATTGATGCACTTCATCATAATAGGAAAAGTTTTAATTCTACCGAAATTTTGAGTTCTTACAGTCTCCCCTCCTTAAAAGGATTCCGTCCCGGAATCAGTTTAGGAATCACTGGGGTTACTCCTTCTTTGTTTCACTCTTTCAACTTCCAGGTGGATTCTTCCACATCTTGATTTTCTCACAATTCCTTATTAGTTTGAAAACCTTGTTCCTCAGCACTTGTTCTTCTCTATCCATGATTTCCACGGGTTGCTCCACATAGGTCAAGTCGGGTCATAGGTCCACTTGGTTGTACTCTATCACATGCCGATAGTCGGTGTGGTAGGGTCGTAACATAGACATATGAAACACATTATGAATTTGCTGCAAGCTTGGGGCAAGGCTAACTCGTAGGCTAACTTCCCAATACGCCTCAAAATCTCAAAAGGTCCAATAAACCTCAAACTTAGCTTCTCTTTCTTAACAAACCGCATTAATCCTTTCCAGGGGATACCTTTAGCATCACGAAGTTTCCCACCTCATACTCCTTTGATATCAAATAAAATTTGACCATTCGAAATAATGGGTTTCATAAAAAACTAATGACTTTTACATACACTCGTCTGTACCGTAAGAATGTAATATCAATTCGAAATCTTCATTTAATAATTCGTACATATCGTGATTGCAAAATTTTCTTATCCACCCAGAAAATTACTATTCATCCAGGTTTCGAATATTCCCAAAAATTAGGGCTATTGCAGTCTCATCTCCTTAAAAGGATTCTATCTTAAGAACCTAAGGAAAATAGTTGTGGATACAATTCCAACTTTACCCTTTCCAACTCTCAGGTTGACACTTCAACCCTTTTGTTCTCTCACCTGGGTCTCACCAACGCTTTAATGTTGTTTCTCAACGCATACTCTCCTCGACCTGTATTCCTTATCGGTTGTTCTATGAATGAAAATTTCTATCCCAATACTTATACATTCCTCTACTACCTTGTTCATAGTATCCGTGTTGAGTCCTTGTATCGTTGGCCCGTGAATACTTTGTGGTCATGTTTTATAATCTGAGGCAACGTCAATACGCATGGTATTCCTCATATTCCTTGGCTTGATTAGCACGCATGTGTTGCCTCCCGTCAGCCGTTACCACTTGCTATGGATTCTGTATAGTCTTCAGCATACGTCGAACCAGTTCAGCTACTATGTCCCTCGTTCATTGACTTCTTCGTAACGCAAGAAAAGCGAAACTTCTCCTTTCGCAGTACGCTCTACAAGAGACATCCTTACGTTCGCATGGTGACGATCGTGATAACAACATTCATTTCATGGATAAGTTTTTATTCTCGACTGCCCCGTGAAACCTAAGGCACGACACTAAATATAAATTCGATCGTCTGGACAATTCTTCTTCCCTGTCCGCCAGCCACAGATCAAATTAGTACATACGCTCAATCTCTTTGTTAAATATACTTGAAAGCACCTTCAATATTCGAAGTTTAACTTTAAGTCTTTATCTGACGTAATCGCTGCAGAAGTTTTATATTGCATCACCATCTCTTCCGTATATAAATCGATAATCTTCTAAATGGAAAGTCTCTCGCAGGTAAATCACTTGGTTCAACAATTATGAATTAACTAGGGCCATCTCTTGGCTCGGTCTTCGACGACCTGCTTATGAAATTCATTATAATTCTATCCACGTTCAAGAGTTTCTACAGGCGGAATTAATCCACTAGATCTCTATCATTCTACTTTTGACATGTCGCGTTTGTACTTAATAGTTTGCCAATACCATTCTTCATATCCGTTTGCCAAACATTCTCTTAATTATCTATACATCTTTGTCCTTCCCCATAATTTAGTCACTTTCCTCTAACATTATTCTTTATTGTATATACTCTATTTTCTTGGTCAATACTGACTGAATTCCAATTTCGAATAATCCCTTCTATAGGTATCGGCCACCACACTCGCCTTTCCAGGGAAATAACAAATTTCTCCATTATACTCCCTGCTCCCTTTCGTCACCTTCTCTTTCTTATGTTTAGTTCTAATATGAAGATATACTTATGGCACTGGTGGAAAACTTTCACACTTTTCTCATAAAGTTAACGTCTCAGTTTTATGCGTGAACGCCATCATGACTAATCCCAGACTCACGGTTAGTATATCCTATCCCGTAACCTTTATGTTGTTTAGAAGTATAGGCTATCATCCCCTTTCTACTGCATCAGCACACCTCTTAAACTCTTGAAAGACGCATCATCGCGACTCTCAAAGTCCTCTTTTTATCATCAAGTATAGCTAACAACGAGGTTGTTGCTAATATCTCATTTCATTCTAAAACTTTGTTCATTAATCCATAAAGGCTTCTGACTCATTAGTCCACTCAAATGATACTACCATAATTTTATAACGTTTATATTAGTGTGAAATGCCAACTTTGGCACAGTACAGAGGTCGATCTTGAGTTGGTGAAACCCGCTTTTCAACCTTATCTTTGAAAAACAACTACGCGTTTTAACTGGTCAACAATTCCTACATCTCCAGTTAGGGGTATCGATTCTCGATGGTATATGTAAGATGTCATACGCTCGTCCTCTTTCACAACTGGCACCAATCAGTCTGAGGCCTGCATGCTGCTGCGATTCCCAATAAACTTGATTAGGTGGTAATCTCGAAGGATCATTGGGATATATCCATGCATCCATTTGCTATTAGGGGCATTTTAAACTTTATGTCTCTCTATGTGAATCAATCCCTTTAAGCTAAGTAAAGCTTCATATTCTTGCCACGATATTTCTTCCTTTCTTGTCCATCTCACTTCCATGTTAGTTTCCTCTAAGGATATGTCTTACATCGCAATCGATTTGATTTTCTTGGATCAGAAAAAGGCTTGGTAACTCCAGAATTCATTAATATAACATCCTGACAACGGTTGGTAGGAGCGTACTCCCAACCACTTCATCATTTCTTATAACCTTCCTCACACTAATATTAAAGGTCCTTGTGGTATGCCCCGACATGTTATTCCTACTCTAAATAATTACTCGGCATAACGCTCTGGCTGCACAATTACAACATTTGGTTTTTTTTTCTCATATTGGTGCAACGGTTCACAATTGTACCTCTTGTTCACCTTAGAGTAATCACTTTTGAAAGGAATGGTTTCAAAATAACAAGGTCCAATAGATAATTTCAATAAGAATTCCACATTGGATGTTCCAAGAATGTTGATGGTTCCAAATACTAGGAGTCTCGATTTTTGGAGATGTAAGGATGGACAGAAATAATACAACAAGGTTTATTCCTTCATGTCCTGATAATTTTGTAATGTGATATCATAGAGAGCGTTGCACGAGGGCAATGATTGTTGGATATAAAAGTCATAAAGACGATCTTTATACCATTCTTACATCTGGTGAATACTTTTCCTCAAAAATAGAGGATCTAAAAGTCCCATTGATAAAGGTCAATCGATCGAAAGCAATTCTACTCTATGACAATAAAAAAAAATGAAGCAGTTTATCATTCAAGTAATCTATGGTTTCAAATGAATCTTCATTATATGAATGAAAGAACAGAATATTCAAGTGACATAAAGTCTGATACGAAGATGGGTAGAATTCAAGTTGAGTGGGCGACCTCCCTAGGTCTCAATCAAGTTATTCGTCAAAACTTTCATCATCATACTTTACCACATGCAAAATGCATTGCAGAATGAATTAAATTGGGAGTTGGACCAGTGAAACAATAACTAGTCCTTTTCAAGAAACACAAGCAACTAGCTAGACAAAATTTGCTAGCTCAACTGTTTGAGACATCACCACTAGCTAGGACAATTAGCTAGGTGTTCTTCACAACATTACAATTTTGACCAGTTAGAACAATCAACTAGTCATTCATATTGACATATCGACTAGCCAGTTTCAATTAGCTAGAACGGAATTTCAACATCGTAGCCACTGAAGAAACTTTAGGCTACTCGGACAACGAATGGAAATAAGAAGTTATTAAGTTTGAAAAAGAAAACTATAAAATCTGAAGAGAATGTTCTAGGTATCGGAACAATCGATAACCTCTCATCAAATATTACTTACCAGTGAAACGGTCCACCCAAGGGTGCCTCCGTACACATGTTTTATCAGATCCTACAATAGAATTAAATTCAGAAAACCAATATCAAAATGATATCCTTACTATGATTTCAATGTACGATGTACAATCTCATCTTGAATAGAAGAAGAGAATTCATGAAGGATGTTTGGACATTAGATCATCCATGTCCTCAGTAATTTGTTAAATATTTATGAGCTCAACTGAAGAGTGCAAGTATGAAAGAAGCAATCAAATATCAATATTCATTAAGTAATATTCATCGATTAATTAAGGAAATATTTGTTGAACCTTCCTTGGATAATTGAAAGAAAGTGTAAATAGGCCTGAGCCGAACAAGATCATCATAAATTTTTGAATAGAATGTTCATGGATCAAATAAAATTACTTCGGATAAGTCCTGCTTTAGGGAAAGTATCTCACTGGTTGTTATTCCACAAGTTTGAAGTAGAAAGCTAGAAGGGTTACCTGATATAAACTAATCGAGGTAATAGGGTTAGTGAACAGTTTAAAATGAAGTAGTGCACCTGCCGGTAGTTACCAAAATAAGTTAATGATCATTCGTGCATCTCATTATCACCATTATGAGGGTAACTCCATCTCTTCGTCTTCGTAATACAAGACACCAACTAGTGCGTCTCTCAATCATCATCTTAAAGTCATTTATCGAGTTGGGGTTTCACAAATATATCTATCATTTCCGTGCTTTATCTTGAAGACCAAGCTTCACATCATTCCGGAGACACCTGCTAAGTCCATAGTGTCCTACTTCATGCCTTCCGACATGAATCACAAGTGGCCAGTTCCCCCTAGGAACATATCAAAGAGATCTCTCAGGGATCTCAGTGCAGTCCATAGGTTCAGTGGCGGGTGTGTGTATGTGAACATATACCAAAAATATTGAGGTCTACAATACATATATACGTAGTCCCTGATAACATCTCTATCAAAGGATCCCACTCTAGACCCGCTGGTCTTTTCTTTTGGTAGACTCTGAGATCACTGTATCGCTCGTTGCAACCATATTCAACTTCTCTTGAGTCCCTTTGTTAATTCTACTTGTTTGTTCTCTAAGTTGAACTACCATGCTCTAGCGTCCGAATCAAGCGTGGAATTATCTAGCACGTTCGTCTTATGATAACATTCACGTATAACACATGTAAAATTCGCCATCAAGGGTAATGAAATCCACAACGACATAGTGACCAACTTTCAGGTAAACCCGTTACTTATCGGAAATCGGATCTTATAGCCAAAGTAAAAGACTTTCATTATTCCAAGTACTAAGTACCCTTAATTATGTAGGGAAGTCTAAACTTCTTGATTCTTAAGATGCCGGCTCCTAAACTGTGGAGGACTATGGGCCACAAAATTTATGCCAGCCTAGTCATCCGATCATATTGGCAATATCGCCTCTACCTCAGCTGCTCTTGAGATTTCGCTCTGCTTCCTATATCATTACCTATGATAGGTCATGTACGACTCTCAAACCTCTATTCATCATTCTGAAGGTCTCTAAGGATTCTATCGAACCTAGTATAATACCTCCAGTAAACACTCCAGTCCATTCTACTCACCGGTACCTCTTCCGGAAGTCCAATAATAAGTTTACTACGATCTCTTATGTCATTCTCCTACTTAGACTTAACTCTCAACACTCTCGTTTCTTAGTACTGTAAATTATCGCTCTGATACCATTTCTGTGACGCCCCCAAATCCGAGGTCAAAGATTCAAGTCGTCACATCACCATCCAACCATATCATACCTGTATTAACTTTACAACTCAACAATACATCCATCCAGACCTCAATCTTACGCACAAACAAGTTAGAGCCTCAGAAACGATAATCAAAAGTAACACTAAATATTACAATTCATCTGTACAATCCAGAATCTTACGCACTTCCACTTATACAACTACACTTGAAGACAAGTCTTACTATTATAGTTGAAAACCTATCAGACTTACCCTGTAGTATTTATCAGGAACTAAATCATCTCCGGGGTAAATCTTCTACTCCTCTTCTGCTGGTGCGGAGTTAATCGGCTAAATTCTTCTCTTTCTGAAAAGTTTTTATAAAGCAAGAATGAGCTACATAATGCTCAGCAAGTTCACCATTTTGAAAAATAATAATGTGGTTTATTTCGAAAACATTCCCAACTATATGGGTATATATCTCAGATTTCAAAACATAATTGGACAATATATATGTCCGAGTTTGAATAAAACATCTATACTCACTAAGGAGCTTTAAGAATAACATATGAACCCTTTATAAGGTTCCCATTTCAATATATCTCAAGTTTGAAAATATATACATATGAGTATATCATTTTCGGCAAAACACTCTACGGTTAACATACTGTACAGGGAATACATCATTGCAAACCTCTTTCCTTCCATTAGCTTAGAAGGTTTCTCATTCAAAAACATTTCATTCTTTGAAATAATTGCAAGAGTGCACTAACACGTGCCAATCTTTATAGAAAATCTTGCAGTTCTAGATACCGCGCGATGTCAATATTTTTCTTATCAAAACCACACTATCAGCAACTTGGCACTTAGGCCCAAGAAGCAGTGTCGGAGTATTTTTCCAAAGTGGAGGATGGGACTTGAAGAAAACATAAAACCTAACAGGGATTGACGATGATCAGTCGCCACATCCAAGTCCAATAATCCGCGGGTCTTCTCTACCGGTAGAAGGATAAAAACTACATCCGTAACTATCCTCGGGTGAAAACTACATCCGTAATCACCCTCGATGAAAACTACATCCGTAATCATCCTTCGGCAACACCTGGGCCGGAATAATAATTGATGGACCACCTGGCTCACGGCCGCTTACACATCCCGGGAATCGTTCGTCAACGATTCCCACACCTGCCAGAGTCCCCTTTTTTTTTCTTTCTTGTCAAAAATCATTTTGATAGAAAATTCGAGTAGTTGAAGTACGACCTCAGTCGACCGATAATTCTTGAAAAGTGTACAAGAAGCAAAACCTGACCGGGGGTTTTCGAAAATGTTTTGGGTTCGAAAGAGTTCGAGTTTGAAAACGATGAAGGTATCTTGGATTAGTTTTGTCTTTAAAATAATGAACAATAATTAATAAATGATATTTTGAGATTTAATATAAACAATTAATAAAATAATTATTTAATTAAAATAAGCTTTTAATCCAAGATAGATATTTTTGAGTATTTATAATAATGTAAAAATAATAAATACTTAAGTATACGATACTTCCCGAATGACCCTTCGGGTTTTCACAATTTAATCACGATACAATAATATACCGCTCCCCGGTCAATAGCATATTTGGACCGCTATGACCTCTATTGCTATAGTCGTTGTCCGAAGAAAACATTTTCATTCTAAGTTCAAGGGTGTACAAACACATATGTGCATATATCTCAAACTTCAACATAACCTCATAAAGCATAAGCATATAATACGTTTGAAAGCCACAAACAATACAGTGAAAATCCTTATATATAAGTTTTGAAAAGTAAACTTGCCTTGGTAGGGTGGGGTGGTCGAGCTCGCGACGTGGAACGAAGATCTATACATAATCAATATTCGTACGTTAGTACCTTAACAACACTACTTAGTCGTAAGGTTTTGAAGGATGTAAGACCAACTTAAAGACTCCAATTTGTGACCACTAACCCTCCCATATGACCATGTCATCACTTTATCACATTCGTTACCCATTCGACTCGAATCCATTCCTCAAACTTGAAACACAAGTGAGTACTCTTAAAACTACGTTAAACTAACCTCCTAGGTGATTTTTCACTCGCGCGCACTTCGCTCTAACATTTTTATAAAATTGAAAAATACAAATTTTATTTCAATTCTTTTTGGACAGCCTTCGTAGCTGTATAATCTGACTACCCTCAAGTTTTCATAACACTAGCATAATTTTAAGGGGTCCTAACTCAGTTCACAAGTGGACAACACAGTGCAGTCCGAATTCCAGAATCACACTGCACTAATCCGGCCATAACTCAAGATCTACACATCTCCTGGGTATGAACCTTATATTTCTAGAAACTACATTCAATTATCTTTCCAACCATATAAATTAGGTCCTTGGGTGATAAGATTTAAGGGTTCAAAACCCTCCTACAAAACAGTACATGCTCCCAGGAATTTACACAGCACAAATCCTTTCTCAAACATTCAAGAACTCACTTTATACATCATATCTATCATCAAAACCACCAAGACTTGTCTCTATAGCATACATGGGGTTACATACTCTAAGTACAAGCCTTACAACCATCATAACAAGCACATAACTTCAAGATTTCATCATCTATAACTCATACTACCAAGATATGCACCAATACTTGTAGATCTAGCAATATGAACTATAAACAAGTCATGGCTAAGGGTTGAGAGGGTTTATACCTTCCTTGATGTGTGTAATATCTTTCTAAACCTTGTATAATCCTTGTATAGCCTTGGGTAAGCTTGGATGATCAAAAGAAATGAAGAAAACAAAGTTAGTAATTCGGAGTTATTAGAATCCGACTGAAAGATCATGGAAAACGAGGCCCTTACCGAGATTTTCTGATCGAGGCTTCTAAATGAGAGTTGTAGATAATCTTCACAGCTTTCTAACCATATAAAGAACACGAAATTCCATTGAGTAATGAAGGCTCTAGGCCCGTTTTACTGAGCTGCTGTTCTGCTGGGCAGAATGGTTGTTTTCTTGTGTTTCTTTTGTTTTGTTTGCTAAATAATGACTAATACATGTATTATATATCTATTTCATTTGGATACATCTTCTTGTAATGTGTTGTCAACACCTCATTGGCTCACTTGGATTTCCTTATCCACAACAATTGCAACAAAGTCCTCATCTTTTGTTTATTTCATATTAGTCCCTTGGTTTGTTTCCTTTTCCAACAATTTGATTTCCTTGTTGTCTCGTGAATAAAATTAATACGTTACAACTTATACTTTGCATATTATTGCTCTAATATGGCACAATACCTCGAATGAATATCAATTCCAACATCCCTTGTTTATTTCTCTTTATCTCAGAAAACGTTCTCCCGATTTCTCAAGCATTCACTATTTCTCAATTCTAGGAGTTTATTCTCAATCCTCTTTCTTGCTCATAATATATCCTTCCTTGGACTCTTAATATACCATATCCTTAATCCATGCTTCGTTCGCTCAATCGCTTAATCTCATTGTAAAGTTTCAGCGGTTTCTAGAACGTTTGTTTCACTTCCTCAGTGGTTTTCGTTCCAAATTCTCAAATCACTTATAATAAAATTCCAAAATATTAACTCCTCAATTCCTCAAATTAAATATCTCATTTCTTGATATTACTGATATATAATTCACTGCCCGGTCAAATATTACACGAAAATAGAATTTGGAATTTCTGAATTCCGATCGCATTTTCATACACTTATTTACTCCGTAGATTACTAGTATAACTTCGGAATATCCACACTACGTCTCGTACATAGGTGGCATGAAAAATTTTCTTAATCCTGAAAATCACTATTCATCCACCAAATCACTATTCATTGATGCACTTCATCATAATAGGAAAAGTTTTAATTCTACCAAAATTTTGGGTTCTTACAAATCTCAACCTTTATTGGTTCAATCCATACTTTCTCATGGTTTCACACATACCTCACCTGACATTATTATTATTATTGTCGTACTTTCCTTACCAGAATTCTATTTTTGAAACTCAGAATATTACCCTTTTTCCTTATAGGGTTTCTTAGGTCATCCTCATCATTCTTCCTGTATTTTCTAGGTACAGGATATATCAAAATATCAGTAATCAATCCTATAACAATTTTGTTTATGTACTTTTCGAAACTCCTTTTAAATAAATCCTTAAAGGTTGTTGTTGCCTTAGTCAATCTAACTTATATCATCTGAATTCACAATGTCTTTATTAGGGGTAATGCCATTCTTTGTGCATCCCCAGGGTTTATCTTAGTTTAGGGATATTCTATCCACAATTCTATTTTCAAGAAATACTTACATCCTTAATTGACAATCAAATCCTATCTCCTTAATAAGGGTCTCTTTCCAATCATTCTCATCTTGATAATCTATAGGTAGCTTGACGATAACCTCTTCTTTCAAATGGATATCAGTCCACATGACCTCCCAAAAGACAACATATGTCTATCTATCTATCGTACAGAACTTGATAATGGTAGCAAGGATGTTCTGGAAGATATTTGTCGTGTTCAACGTGAATCTATTAGTACATATTGCTCTTCTTGAGGTCACTAAGTTTCAGATCACATTTACGCATCACACTGCACTATCTATGATAATCTTCATAACCTTCATTGGTCACTATCCTCAATCCTAATACATCCATGGTATTTATAAAATCCCATCATCATGTATCCCAATTCACTTTACTTCTCTTTCTAGTTCATAAGCTGGTCAATCATATATTCCTGAATCACTCCATTTATATCAAAAAGTTCTCGCGTTTGGCGCTTGGTCAGAAGCAACCCCGCTTTGTCCTTACATTACTGGTTTAGTCACTTTATAATCCTTTGTGACATGGCCCCAACTAGCCACACTAAAACATATGAGTTTAGGGGTTAACTAATGGCATTACTTTTCTAGCAATTGCCTCCTTCGTCCATAGTGAAGACAATTATCTGGGACAGGTTACGCATATCCATATGCTTTTTCCCGTGTTTTCCTAAATGTATTGTTCACTGCTTTCCTTTACACAGAAAATCTTGGGTGCCAAAGTGGCATAGTCACTCCTCGTTCATCTTTCTTCCTTGATACCATTTCTGATCTTTTTTTTTAAAAAAAATTTACTCCATATAAGCTCCAATAGACCTCTCGGTACCATTTCCGGTCACATTTCCTTTATTTTTACCTCTTCAACTTCTCTTAACAATCCCACGTGCTGCATAAGCTTAACACTCTTGGCATAATAGCCTTTTCAATGAAGCCAATGCCGGAATTTCTCAGTCCGTTTTTGTTCTTAAATACATTTCCTTTCTTATCGTCCAATCTCAACTTTACCGTTTTATCTATACAATCAATCGTACTAATCAAGGTCTATCCATCAACCCATATAGCGGCCACCTTACCCAATCCACAGGGTTCGCTCTAGTTTCCACTTTCTTTAGTAACATTCTTTGATAATCAGAAAGACAAGGTTTGCCAAAATTTGTTGGATTTCTTTCCAGAATCAGGAAAATCTTGGTTAACCTATCCACCCACTGGTAACACTAAAAAGATCAATTTCGAAACCTATAGATCAGTTCTATGAACACCCAAGCAGGTAGAATCGTAAGCAGTTATAATACGGAATGTTTAACATAAAGTTGGAAGTTTAACCACTGGAAAGGATTTAAATATATACATCCCATAGAAGGAAATCAGAAGTTTCAAACTAAAACATGCCACACCCTCCTGGTACATATACGTCCTAATAGTCAATACTATCAAATGTCAGTCTACCTAACCATTAGTCTCAGAAGGACCACTACCGTCGGAGTTTGTCATTCCACAAAATTAGCACTACCAAGGCTATCCGAACCTGATGAATCGTGTTGTCCGAATGCATCCGCAATTACTCTACCATACTCCATATGCATACCACCTAAACCTGTGTGAGATGCATCATATTATATCACAAAGTCTTCTTTCTTCCATTAGGCAACGCCAACACTGGGTCGTCACCAATTTTGTTTTTAGCTCCAGGAAGATTTTCTCACATTTTCCTGGTGAATCTTATGAAATTTCTCACCTTAGTTGGTGTGGTTGGCCTTTCTCAATTGAAATTGCCTTAAAATCGGCTGGGTCAACCAACACTACTCACTATTGATCGCATGTCCTAATAGCTGAACTTTATTTTATCAAAATTCATACTTCGAGAACTTGGCATACACTTGCTCTTTCAGGTTTCATCTCAAAACATTTTCCATTACCTATAACCCCTGATCGTATTACTTGATCCATTTATGATTCAGCGTCGGAGTAAACTTAATGCAACTACTATAATCCATTCAAGAAAAAGAAAGAATTTAATATTCCTCTGATTCACATGCATATAATGTTTCTGGTTCATCATTTCACTGGGTTGAAATAAACCTATACTTAGTCCTTGACAATAGTCTGATTACAAATTTATCATAGACTCACTGGTCTTTTCCTCTTGTAGGTTCTGAAATCATCATTTCACTTACTACTTCCTTATATAACCTTACCCAATCATGCTATTACTTCCCAATGTCCTTACTTTCTAAGCTGATCCATTCCTAAGATGAACATTTCCTTTGAATAGAACCACCTCATCAATCTCAATTTGACTTCATAATTCATAGCTTATGAAATCTGCCTTCTCAGGGTGAATTATTATTGACAATATTTACACTAATCCTTTTTATCCAATGATATGGCACTTGCTACCTTTATCTCAACTACTCCGGGAGACTCTGCTCCCCGTCCTATATCAATGTCTTCGATAATCATGCATCATTCTAACTCTTTTCTCATTAATCTGAAAGTCTATAAGGGTTCTTATCTATCCCCATACAGGATCTCAAGTCATTCTTCCAATATATCCTACTTGTTGGTACTACATCTGGTAGTCCGGATATAAATCCAATATGCATCGTTAGTTCTCTTAACAATATCTCAGTTCTTTACGCTTACTTCTCTGAGCACTATACCTTAACTCTTTCAGTTTCTCTAGCTGCAGCCCTTATTTCCCCAAGGGTAAACTCTTCATCCTTAACAAGATTCTCCTTCTTAGCTGGAACCTCCTTCGGGTCCTCATTAGGGTACTCTATCGAGTCTTCAAGCCGATCGTCAACATATAATAAAGCATCCTCGTGCTGCTGCTCGTAAGCCTCAAGGTCCGTCGCCTTACTCGTCGATACGATATCGAACTAAGTTACTATCATGATATTTAAGAGTTCCCATAAGGGTTTTATATGTCAGTACTGCATTAAGTAGTCCGACTATAAACTTGGCAAGAGTTCTTATTATCTTAGTGAATTTGTCGTTTTAACGTCACGTCATCTCTGGGGTTTATAACGTAACGCTCTGATACCATTTCTGTAACAGCCCCAGATCCAGGGTCGGGGATCCGGTCGTCACGGTCTCAATTTCCATCCATAACATCAACATAATTTAACTTACAACCTTGTGACCCGAAACAACAACATAAAACACACCCGTTATAGTCCCAAAGATGAAATCAGAGTAATCAACATATATTATTAATCACAAGTTTTGTGTTCTTATAACCCAAAATAATTACATACTCTTTGCCATCCATTTACATATGTCATATAAGTAAATACATCAGATAAATCCAAAGCTGACAGTCTAGCCTACTAGTTGCTTCTACCTCAACAATGCTGTCCATGACATCAGTAGGCAACCCTTATAACTACTGTCCCTGCTTGCACCGAGTGCTCTTTGGGTTGGCCATCAGATCTAGTTGTTGTTGTGATATAATAAATAAAACAAGGGTGAGCAATAGCCCACCAAAAATAATATGTAACTGAACAATAATATATAACAATTCTGAAATATCATTGAAACCATATGCCATGCATTAACGAACATAGTACCAGTGTAAGGTAAACGATGAAGTTGCAAGGTAAGCAAAAATACTTTCAGTTTTGAACAATTCTCAACCCTGTCAACAAGAGTGATACTTCATGTTGCAGATAATAAATAAATTTGGATGATGAACTAATGCTGGAGTATTCACCGTGCCCGCTGTTCCAATCCTTACGATGATCAGTCGCAGATTGTACAGCTCAAATTAGTTTTACTACCGGTAGAAGGAAGAGTTGACGGATTTACTTGTCTACCGCCCTGTTAGATCTCCCTGGCCAACGGTTGGGCCAAATGGGATGGACCGACGCTACTCGGCCTCTTACACAACTCCTAGTTCGAATAGAATCCTTGACTCTGAACGTACAGTTCGTCCCCCTTTCCCCAAGTATAATACTTGTTGATAAGACTCCACAAAGTAGTCATATCTAGTTGAAAAGGAGAATTCACCAATATTTCCCAAGCTGCTGCTTGTTAATGGATACCAACTTGTTCCAACACTCTTACCCCTCGAATGATGAGAAGGTACACAAAGATTCAATAAATGAATAGCAACCAAGTTGCGAATGAAAAGAATAGTTTCGAAGGATTTATGACCGGGAAGTCAACAAGATAAATAACATTTCTCAAGTAAGGTTCCCTTATAATTTGAAAGTTAGATTTGAATGAAGAATGGAATTTTGAGAACCTTTCTTGATACAAGTATTAATAATAAGACTCTGAAATAATTTACATAATATTCGAAGGTCGAAGATAATATTTGAATGAAGTAAATCATTTTTTAAACGAGTTAGAAGAATTAAATAAATATTCCAAAGAATATTTATTAAGTTAAAAAATATTGAAGGAATAATCTTAATATAAAATATCACTCGGAATAATCCTCGAATAAATATTCACAAATAATATTCATTAAATAATTAATTAATGTTTAAATTAATAATACTTATCAAATAAATTAAACTCGAATGAATATTCGAAATAATATTTAGATAATGATCAGATGAATATTTGAAATAATATTCAATAAATAAATAATGAATAAATTCCAAAGGAATAATCGAGATAATATTCGATAAATGAATCAACTTTAAATGAATATTAGAAATAATATTCATTGACTACATAAAGTTCGAATGAATATTTGAAATAATATTTATTGAATAAATAATGGAGAAATATTAATTTAAATATTCTCTCCGGAATAATCAAGATATATCAAGAAATACTGACTCCCGGTCTATATTCGAAGAATGAGACTCAAATGCCCTTTCCTAAGGGTCTTAGCAATATCCAGCTTATAACCGATACAGTATCTATCTAGCTAATAAGCTAACAATAAATCAGGGAACAAGGATCATAATATAACTTGAAAGTAGGCATGCATGCTATGACATATGTATCAGAAAATAGCAGATATATATATTATCACAACAACAGTTCCAAAGTATTGGAAACTTGCCTGGTACTCCCGCTATGCTAGTGGTATGACTCGGGGTGGTCCGACAATCTATAAATAACCAAAATTATCCTGGGTTAATCACCTATCACTTTGAAACGCCAAGTAAATACTTTACTTAAGCTAAAGCACGTTTTCAAGTTATCGCTCATTAACACCGTTATGACCCGACACTTGCTTGATATCAAGGTATGTCCTTAATCTTACACTTGATAGGTACTTGAGCCATATAAGTTCTAAGGTCGAAAGATTATACCTCGTTCTTTTTAGGGTTCATTCGTACTTAACCCTAATTCGAATATTTTTATAAAATCGAAAAATGATCTTTTTAACATGAGGTCTTCTCTCACACCTTCCTTATGATCTCTAATATTTAATTACCAAGATTCGTCACTGAATTACTCGATTTAAGGGGGTTCAATTTCAATTACGAATTTGCATTTACGGTTTCGAACCACTTTTAGTAAATCGGCCATAATTCCTAAACCGTAAGTCCGTTTGCTTCGATTCTTTCGCCAAAACGCTCTATGACTCGAGATCTACAAGGGTATGTCATACACTTAACCGGTTTAGACAATTAGAGCTACTGTGATGCACGGTTTTCAAGATTTAACAAAAATTTGGCATTACGACGGCTATAACTCGGATATTTCCAAAATTAAAACACTCCAACAATCATGGTTTCCACTCTAAACCACACATACATGATAATTACCATAGAACTGAGGCCAAGCACTACCTTTCTATTCTTACTAACTAGTTTAACATATAACAAAGCTTAATCACATCTCTAAGAGTTATACATGCATATATCATCCAAAACTCCATAAAAACTCAAGATTCAAGCTAGGGTTTCAAGTGTTATACCTTCCTTGGAGTGTGTAGTAGCCCTAATAATCCTTATATAGTCCTTGTATAACCTTAAGATAGCTTGAATCATCCAAATCAAGCAAGAAAACAAAGTTAGTTTCTAAGGGTTACTATTCATCATCACTTTTGTAAAAATCATAGAAAATCGAAAAATAAGAGTTTAGCTCTCAAATTTTTACCACATCTTGGGCTCTTCATTAGCTTTGTTTTAAGCTATAGATCATGAGATTTGAAGCTTGGTAGCTATGGTTTTGAACCAGTTTTTCCCGCTGGACAGAAACTGTCAAGAATAGGCAGTTTGGCTTCTTCAACTTGGGGAGGAGATTTGACTAGGTTATACTCATTAGATTGCCATGAAATTTTGAGCGAACCTTAACCATGGAGTGGAGAAACTATGATTAAAATTTGGTGATTTTAGAATGGGTAGAAGTGGAGATATGAATTTTTTTCTTGAGAGTGTTTCTGCTAGGCAGTTTGGAGAAATGAGAGAAATGGAGTTGTTTTGCTTGCTTTGCTCTCATCCTTGCATTATTGTGATGCCTTTAGATATTTTCTAGCATAAAGCTACTTTATTAAAGTGCTTGTGTCATGGATGAGGTATTTGGATGGACAAATGTCTTGATCTTGTGGTTAGATGATGAAATGAAGCTAAGTACTTGGTTTAAATCTCTAAGTTTGCTAGTTACTCATGTAACTACTTGGTTACTTGATATTATCCACTAGCACATGCATGTATCTTGATCCCCTGCTTGTTTCTTTGTCCGATTATTGCTTAATTCATTGATCATTCGGAGGAATATCTTGAAGATTTCTAGTTAGGGTTTTACCGGAAACCGTCTTAATATTTATACTATCATTCTCCATTCTCTTTAATAATTCTTGAACCTATACTCCTTAAATCCTTTCAATAATTCCTTAAGTCTTTCAGTGTCCAGGGAAATCTCGGGGAAAATAAAAGTGCTATTTTTCAGAATCCGATAACTTTTACGTACACTCTTTTTCCCCTTGGATCACTAATACGAACTCAGAAATCCGTTCCGGGTACTTCTATATAGTGTCGTCTAATAATATTCCTATTTCCACCAAAAAAACACTATTCATCACTTATTCTCTCTTTATTCCTTTCAATTCAAAAAATGTGCTCGCGCTTTCCCGAGCGTTCCTTAATCCTTTTACGGAACCACTGGACTTATACTAGATATCGATTTGGATGACATGAGAATACTTCCTCTGTTTGTATGCCATGTCCTACTTTCTTGACGATAGATTATTCTTACCTAAGTTGTCAACCCATTGCATTCTTCATGACATATAAATATTGGAATCCATATCCATTCCATAATAAAAGTTTTAATTCCTACCAAAAATCAGGGTTCTTATAATAGTTGTATTATAAATAAGATTATATGTTTCAAGGTAAATGGTGCTTCAGTAAAACAGTGGGATTAAGGATGGATAGAAGTTTCCCAGTTATTCCCTCCTCGAGTAACATTGTACGTTGAAAGTAGAGTAAGAATGATTGGGGGATTTCTTGATATTCTTTTTCTCAAAGTTTTCTCTGAGGTAGTATGGTTATAAGTAGGTGCGTGAAAGTTGTATCAATTGTTTTAGTCGCGTGGATTTTGTTTTAAAGATTTAATTATCATTTACCATTTTACTGCAAGTGGAGGCAGATTTTTTCGTTTATATATTTGCTGCAAGCCAAGGTAGGTTTTGTTTTAGTATTGTATATGAATGAATTGTTTATGGATGATTGGGTTAGTAATTGAGGTACTTTCATACAGGCATAGTCCATTATACGAATAGGTCATGTCTGATTTTCGGTAGAAAAGGATCGTCACATACGAGTGATAAGTATCTAGAATTAACGAGACATGTGAACCAAAGATTTAAGTTTATGTTGAAAATTTACGGGCTTACAGGACGAGCCTAGCGAGATATGAATTGATATAA
This sequence comes from Saposhnikovia divaricata, assembly GCA_036435485.1. NCBI lineage: Eukaryota > Viridiplantae > Streptophyta > Magnoliopsida > Apiales > Apiaceae > Saposhnikovia > Saposhnikovia divaricata. Next base: position 25,716,297 of record JAZHRN010000131.1, read on the forward strand.
AAGAATTCTAGAACGAAAGAAATGACTTGGAAATTGAAGGAGAAATGTTTGAGAATACCGTCATATGTTTTCTTACGATCGATTCTAAGGACAGAATCCTATTAAGGGGGAGGATATAACGCCCTAGAAAATATCGTAATTATAGATATTATTATTTAATATTAAATGTGGATTATATGAGGTAATTTTTTTAGGATTAAATATATGTGACGTCATGTATAAATTTTTATATGATGATTAAAATGTGAAGTGAGTCCATGTATTTTTATTTGAATTTTTATGATTAGAATCTATTTAAATTATGCATTATTGATCTTCGAAAATTTTTATAAAATCATCAGAGTTATTAAAAATCATGAAATCTTTTGTAATATCATATTTGTATATTTAGTTAGTTTTTAAAATTATTAGGTGGATTAATTTGGGTGTTTTGGTATTTTAAAATGATTTTAAGAGTTTTATTGCATTTAAAGGATCAAAACTTGTAAAATCCATATTTAATTCGTTTTTTATCCCAAAAATATTATAAAATTATGGGGAGATAGATAATTTCAATTTCTATAATTTAAAATTTTATTTGAGATTCTTTCCCAATTATTTTCTATATAAGTTCTATTTTATAAAATTATTTAAAATTATTTTTAAATTAGAATTTTGGTTTAGTTAATTACAAAATTTTCCCCTTTCCCCTTTTGAATCCCTAATTAAGTAGTTTATCCCCAAAATTAGTCCTGGGCCGACTCCTTTCTCAGTCTCTCTTGCTGTCTCTCGAATTTTCTCGCACACTCTCCCTCCCCTCCCAATCTCTCTTGAAATTTCTCTCCCACAACTCTCTATCTATCTCTCTCCCTCATTCCTCTCCTCCCTAAATATGTGTATGTATATATATATATATATATATATATATATATATATAACTGGCATGTGTGTGTAAAACCTGTATGTGGTTATATGTGCGCGGTTCATTGATGTTTTGGTGATTCTTCTTTCAAGAATCGAAACCCTTTCCCCAATGATGTTGTGTGTGTGCGTGTGGGAAGTACAGTGTGTGTGTGTGTGTGTGTGTGTGTGTGTGTGTGTGTGTGTGTATGTGTGTAATTTGATGTCTTGGTTGTGAGTTCATGTGGGTTGGGGTGGAGTTGTATTGAAAGATTTAAGAAGAGAAGGGGGTGATAAGAGGAGGCATGTGTGGGCTGTTGTAGGTGTCATGGTCGAAGTGGAGAGGAGGGAAAACGGAGAGGTTAGAGAAAAGGTATGAGGTTGTGTGTTTGTATGTTGCATTTCCGGTCAATAGTGAAAAGGCTGTGCATGGGCGGAGTTGTTCGTGTGGTGTGTATAATCAGTCGGGTATGTGGGAGGCTAAGTTGTTGTTCGAACAGGAGGTGGTAAAGGTTGTGTGAATGGTTGTGTACTGATAAGGGTGTTGTCTTGGCTGTGTGTATGACTATATGTACGTGGTCCAGTAGATTGTTAGTTGATTATTTCGTTAAAAAATCAAGTCGGTCGAGTCATTGAAGGATGGGTGTGATCGTATGTGCTTGATTGGTAAAGAGGAAATTATGTTTGGTTGATTTGTATATGCTCTTATGTTGTGTTGCTTGTAAGTTTAAATTAGAAATTTTGGGGGTTTGATTTAACTCGAGTCTTGGTAATTGTTAGAACAGTTGAGTGTGTGAAAATAAGTATGATTGTATTATAAAAGTGAGAAGAACTTGTTTAGAAGTTTTATAAAGTTATTAAGAGTGGAATGTAATCAGAAGTTGGTTGCTTCAGTTATAATTGATTTTGTGTCGATATTTATAAACCTTTATGGGAGGTTAGAATGTGCTGCACGTGACTTAAATATGTTGTCTGGAATGTTAGTAGTGATAATTATAATGGTTAAATTATCACTAAGTGTATAAAACTGATTTTAAGTATAAATAATCCACATGTACATTCTGATCGGATTGTGATATGTATATACTTTATGTGTTAAATTACGGATTGTTAGAGGTATGTCAAGTCTGTATGTTAGTATATTTTGCATATTGTAAGTATAAATTGAGCTGGTAAATGATTATTGGATTGTTTGATTGATTGATCGGATCTATTGTAACCCAACAGGTTAGGTCATATTTTAAAGGAGATGTTGTCCAAATTTTGTTAAAATAGTTTTGTAAATTGTATAGGAAATTGATAAGAGTTATTTGAAAATCAATATGATGCATATGTTAAAGAGGTATACGTGTAAGTTAATAATACGTGCTAGGTGTTATATGATTTATGTGGTTATATATGTTACTATTTCAAGAATTTGATAAATACGTGTTATATATATATATATATATATATATATATATATATATATATATATATATATATATAATGTCGTAAAGCGTTATAGGACGCGTTGGGGTAGAACAGAGTTAGACAATTAAGGTTGCAAGCGTACTGAAGTAGTACTTTACCTGTGTAAGGTACGAATAGGAAGCTGGCTATGAGCCAGTGAACGTGTAGATGGAATCTCGAGGAATGGAATAATTATCGAAGTGGACGAATGTGCTCGAGTAGAGACTAAAAAGTGATAAAAGAAAGATGAACTTGTGATCGAATAAAGATCAATGTAAAAAGAATTGGAGACTGATGTAAAGTGAGTAAAGAATTGAGATATTGGAATTGGAAACTGCATGTATTGAGGCAAGTTATACTATCCCTCACTTATTGTTCAAGTGATGTGAACTCTCCTTCGTTATTTTTATATTCTTTTGAATTTCTTCTTGCAAGCATCTATACCCTTCATTTTTATTTCGAATGATGTAAACCTGTTTCCATAAATTTTAGGGTTTTCTTCCAAATCATTTGGCTAGGGTCTTTACCCTTACTTTCGTTATCAAGTTATATTTTTCTCAACTAGTATCCAAAAGTTTATTCTCAAACTATTTTTACCATTGTTGATTTTCTTCACCTATTGTTCACGTGTTGACTCTTTTAAAATTATTTTATATAAATATTCCTCATTTTATTAATATTCTAATACGTGAAATTTTACCAGATTTCTCAGTATTATACTATTTTGTATTCTTCAAAAGTATTTAAGTAATATTTTAAACAGAGGAAATCCAAGATTTAAAAAAAATTATAAAAATCTTTTAATATAATTCCTGAATATGATTTATGATTTTCCTTCAATAAATACTCTTCAAGGAATGTTTTCTTCAAATTACTGTACAACTATTTACTCTGATATTATTTTCGCTATAAATGAATGTAAAATAATTCGAGGTTTTTACTGTCGTTGAAGCATGTGTTGCTCAGTGACGGTTAAAACCAAGAATGAATTGAGATCTTCTTATTTATTCAACTCATTATTGTCGGGCTAGGTTGGCAGCTGAAGCCTATGAGTGCTTAGCTGACAAGAGTGAGACTTTGAGTAATTGAGAATTTCTTAAATCTTCGTTTTAAATTATTCAAATCTTTTATTTAAATTCAAATTTTTCTAGGAAAATTTTATCAGTTGGTAACCTTTAAAATAAGTGGTTATAGCTTGTGCAGTACTCAAATCTATTGTTGAACTTCAGATCATTTTATTCCCTAATTACCTTATAATTTCTGTTCAATTTCTAGAATCTTAATGATTGCTTGTTCTCTAACTTATTAATGATACCTTGCTGATTTATTAATTTCTAATTCTGTCTTGCTGAACTATACCCTGCTTAGTCCATCTTACTGCATTGATTATGATTCCTTATATTGACTACTTCCCCGATTCTTAATCCTTTATTCTCGCTCATTAAAATGGACTAATTGATTAAAGATGTTTTTAAAATTCGTTATACTGGGTTGATCTGTTATCAGTGAGTTTAAGGACTGAAAAGTGGAATGTTTTAAATTATTAATAATAAATTTTTTTTATAAATTGGAAAAGCGTAAGAGGCTAGGGTGGTCCTAGTCCAGCACTTTTATTTAGCGTAAGAGGCTAGGATGGTCCTAGTCCAGCATTAAAGGCCAATGTGTTGCCTAATTGGGAACCCAATTTCAAAGGAAGGGGGACTTTACGTGGCTGATCACCCGTATTATCCGTAATCAGGATAATAATACAATCAACTTAAATGTTTTTAAAAAGTTTTATAAAAAGTATGTTTTGATGATAAAATGGTTCAAAGGAAAGAAATGTTTTGAGAAAAATTTATGATTTGAAGAAAAAGAAAAAGATGGAAAGTTTTGTTCTATGTAAATTCAATCATTCCCTTGAGATAGATTGATCGTTGATATTGTTCGTCAATGATATATAGATAAAATTATTGTTCACTTACTATGTACTTGCTGAGCGTTTTTGGCTTACTTTTGCTTGTTTTTACCTAACCCTTTGCAGTTAGGTTTAAGGATGATCTACCTACATTTTCAATTTGAATAAGAGCGATGAGGCATTCTATACAGGAGATATTTCAGAGCTAACACGGGCGAGCACGGATTTGGATTGAACTCCAGATTAGATTGTACAGTGGGTTATATTTAGATCAGAGTTTGAAATTGTAAGATTTTGTATAATCTAGATTCTTGTTTCATACCATAACCTGGAATCGATCCTCGGAGAGGAATCGTTGGTGTATTAAGTTTTATTTGTAATTGTTAATTGGAATTTGGTTTGGGTTGAAATACAGGTGGATGGTCCGATTTACAAAAACTTCATGCCGGAATTTTCAAAAATTCCCCTGTATCAAAGTTTATTTTATTATAAAAAGTATATTTTTAGTATTGGGAAATCTGGGCGTTAAATATTCTTTTCATGTAAATTGCACCTTTGAATTTGTTCAATTTTTTTTCTTTTTCTTTTTCCAAGGTGTCCATTTGAGAATTATTTGTCGAAAGACGGTAATTAATAATTTGAATTTGAATTGCTTTCATACTTCTCAACTTCCACTGAGACGAACAACCCTATATTTATAGGGGCCACAAGGACTATCTGTTTGTGTGATAGAAGTCTGACGGGACGCCGTCACTTGTGAGTTGTGAAATACAAGAAGGCTAATTACCTTTAGTAATGTCTTAATTAAGACACGCAACATTGAGTTCTTATGATCATATTCATCTCTCAGTAAATTCTCTCATCTCAAATAAGGTTACCTTAAAACTCATAACCTTATAATCACCAGTGTGTGACATTTTCCTTGATATGGAAGCTATCTTTTCAAAGCTCCATGATTCTTGTTATCTTTATTGAATCCCAAGGGGAGGCCAACCAGGTCGAATAAGTCAAAATTCACTGATAGGAGTTAGATTCATAACGAAATCGCCTATGACAAAAGTGGATCCCTAAGACGAATAAAATATCGGTGACATATTAATGGAATTAGTTTATTCCCCCTCTCAAAAATATTATGATAAGTGGAAAGTTGGTCAAGTGATATATGTGAAAGAAATAGCGATGTGACGTGAAACTCCAATGATAACGGAGTGTAAGAACCCAGATTTTTGATAGAATTAAAAACTTTGATTATGTGTTAATGTAAATAGGAATAGTGGTTATAACTACGATGTAACAATTGTTCTGATGAATGAAAAAGGAATGGATTTGGATTCAAATTTTCATATGTCTTGAAGAATACTATTGGTTGACAACTTAGATAAGAATAATCTATCTCCTGCATAAGTAAGATATGTTAATTCCAAATAGGAGAGTTATTCTCATGTCATCCAAATCGATATCTGTTATTAGTCCGGTGGTTCTGTAAAAAGGTTAAGGAATGCTCGGGAAAGCGAGAGATCACTTTTCTAATTATAAGGAATAAAGTAAAGAATAAGTGATGAATAGTGATTTTGGTGGAAATTAGAATATTATTCGACGACGCTATATTAGAGTACCCGGAACGGATTTCTGAGTTCGTATTAATGATCCAAGGGGAAAAAGAGTGTATGTAAAAGTTATCAGATTCTGGAAAATAGCACTTTTATTTTCCTCGAGATTTCCCTGGACACCGAAAGACTTATGGAATTATTAAAAGGATTTAAGGAATATAGGTTCAAGAATTACTAAAGAGAATAGAGAATGATAGTATAAATATTAAGATGGTTTTCGGTAAAACCCTAATTAGGAATCTTGAGATATTCCTCCGAACGATTAAATAATTGAGCAATAACCAGACAAAGAAACAAGCAGGGGATCAAGATACATGCATGTGCTAGTAGAAAATATCTAGCAACCAAGTAGTTACTTAAGTAACTAGCACACTTAGAATCAAAACGATGTACTTAGCATCTCTTTCTCATCTTACCACTTAAACAACAACACATGTCCATCCAAATACATCATCCCTTGCATCATAACTTTATTAAATCAACTTTAACACAAGATAATATCTAAGCAAAGTCACTTTATGCATTATTATCCAAAATCAACCAAGAAAAAACACCACACTCTCTCATCTTGCTCCATTCGGCCTTCTTGCTAATTCAAGAACAAAAATTCCACTTTCCACCATTGTTTGATCTTGAAACTTTTATGGTAAGTCTTATATTTCATAAAAGTAATCTCCTAGAAATCTTAGCTCCAATCTCCATGTTTTCCATTTTCAAATAAATCATCCAAGGAGAGGATGAATAGTGTTCTTCATGAATTAACCTTGTTTTCTTGATTTCTTTGATTGATCTAAGCTAGCTTAGGCCACACAAGGACTAGATCAAGGCTTAATAAGGCTCTAGCACTCTCCAAGGAAGGTATATCTCATCAAAACCCTAGCCCTTACTTTAAGTTTATGGATGTTCTTGGTGATTGTTAGTTAAGTTATGATTACGGTGTTATAACTAGCATGATTATGAGATTGATTTGGTGATTTAAGAAATAATAACATGTTGGTAAAGAGGCCTGTTTTGGGCTTGTTGAGATGCATATTATGTGTATGAGATGTATGTTATGCCCGGTGTGGCTTGGTTTGATTGTGGTAAATTTGGAAACGTCCGATTTATAGCTGTCGTAATGCCGAATTTTTGTTAACCCTTAAAAACCGAGTTCGACAGTGGCCATTAGTTCCTGACCTGGTTGATTATATGACATATCCTTGTAGATCTCGAGTCATAGATCGTTTTGGCGAAAGAATCGAAACAAACGGGCTTACGGTTTAGGATTTATGGCCGATTTACTAAAAGTCGTTCGAAACCGTAAGTACGAATTCGTTATTGAAATTGAACCCTCTTAAAATATGTAATTCAGTGGCAAATCTTGGTAATTAAATATTAGAGATCATAATGAAGGTGTAGGAGAAAACCTCATGTCAAACAGATCGTTTTCCGATTTTATAAAAATGTTTGAATCGAGATTAAATGCGAACGAAACCCTAAAAAGCACACTTGGTTATAACTTTTGTTAATCACTTAGAATACGGGCGATAAAACTCGAGGTATAATCTTGGTTCGTGAACGACCGACCTTAGAACTTATACGACTTAAGTATATACCAAGTGTAAGTATGATGACATGTCTTAATAACGAACAAATGTCGGATCGTATCGGTTATAAAAAGAGTTACACTAAAGGGTGCATAACGAGATAACTTGAAAACGTGTTTCGACCTAAGTTAAGTTTATACTTAGCCTTTTAATAAGCGTAAGTGATTAATCTCGAATATCCTGATTGTTTATAAATCACCGTGCGGAACCAGGACACACTACCTCTACCCACACCCGACTACCAGGCAAGTTTCCAATACTTGGAACTGTTGTTGTGATAATATATATATATATATATATATATATATATATATATAGGGTCCTACTCTACTACAAACTAAAATTAACTACAAACTACAAACTAAACACTAATTCAATATTTCATGCTAATCTAATGATCAAACTAGGGGTACCCCAATACAAAAAGTGTTTAAAATAATTGGCTCCATTCAGCAAAAAAATATATAAAATTCACTGTTCACGTGATGACGTGGCAATGGATTTCACTGGTTAACGGTGCTTCGCACCTTCTTGTACGGTGCTTCGCGCCTTTATCATTTTAAAGTTGTAAGGAATGGCAATCAATGGTAAAGGCAATAGACGATTGACGGGTGTGTCGAGGGCCTGCGGCCCTTATGACTACCTAACTCATCCGTTTACTGTCTTAAATGCTTCGCATTTCCACGGCAAGTTTTTTTTTTGGTGGATAGAGCCAATTATTTTAAGCATTTTTTGTGAAGGTACCCTTGGCGGGAACCTTAGAATAAATGAAATATAATTAATCTAGTGTTAGTTTGTAGTTTGTATTTAAGGATTGGTTTGTATTTGAGCAAAAGCCTATATATATATATATATATATATATATATATATATATAATTGTTGTTATACATATGCCATTGCATGCATGCCTACTTTCAAGTTATATTTTGATCCTTTTTCCATGATTTATTGTTAGCATATAAGCTAGATAGATAACGTATCGGTTATAAGTCGGATATTGTTAAGACCCTTAGAGAAGGGCATATGAATCCCATTCCTCGAATATAGACCGGAAGTCAGTAATTCTTGAAACATCGTGATTATTTCGGAGAAAAATATTAAAGTAAATATTTTTCCATTATTTAATGAATATTATTTTAAATATTCATTTGAACTTTATTTATTCAATCAATATTATCTTCAATATTCATTTAAAGTCGATTCAATTATCGGATATTATTTCGAATATTCATTTGATAATTATTTCTTCAATAAGTATTATTAATTTGAATATTTATGCAAGGTTTGTTCTGAGCAATATTAAAAATATTCTTTAAATATTTATGATTTAATAAATATTCTTTGAATATTTATTTAATTCTTCTAACTCGTTTCAGAAATGATTTACTTCATTCAAATATTATCTTCGACCTTCGAATATTATGTAAATTATTTCGGAGTCTTATTATTAATACTTGTGTCAAGAAAGGTTCTCAAAATTCCATTCTTCATTCAAATCTAACTTTCAAATTATAAGGGAACCTTACTTGAGAAATGTTATTTATCTTGTTGACTTCCCGGTCATAAATCCTTCGAAATTATTCTTTTCACTCGCAACTTGGTTGCTATTTTCTTATTGAATCTTTGTGTACCTTCTCATCATTCGAGGGGTAAGATTGTTGGAACAAGTTGGTATCCATTAACAAGCAGTAGCTTGGGAAATATTGGTGAATTTCCCTTTCCAACTAGATACGACTACTTTGTGGAGTCTTATCAACAAGTATTATACTTGGCGAAAGGGGGACGAACTTTACGTTTCAGAGTCGTGGATGTTAATCGAACTAGGAGCCGCGTAAGTGGCCGAGTGGTGCCGGTCCAGCAATGGCCCAACCGTTGGCCGGGGGGTTTCAGAGGGCAGTAGACAAGTAAATCCGTCGGTGCTTCCTTCTACATGTAGAGAACAAAAGTGGGGAGCATAACATGTGACTGATCATCATAAATGTTATGCCTTCTGGCGTGTCAATGCTCCAGGATTAGTTCATTTTCTCAGAATTGGAAATTTTCTACAACATTATCATTGTTGGCAGGGTTGAAAAGTGTTTGAAACTGGAATTGCAATATTTTTCCTGCAAGTTCCTCTTTTATGATAAACGATAATATCTTGCTTATCTTCGACATAGCAGATATTTCCACGGATTATACATGTTGAGTTACCTTGTAACTTCATCATTTACATTATACTGGCTCTATCTTCGTTAATGCATGGCATATGGTTTCAAAGATATTTTAACTATTATGTATCATCACTGTTCAGTTATATTATTGTTGGTGGGATATTGCTCACCCTTGCTTATTTATTATGTCACAACAACAATAGGACTGATGGCCCGCGTAAGGCACACTCGACGCAAGCAGGTTACCCCAACTCGAGGACTACCCGCTGATATCATTGTTGCCATTGTTGAGGTAGCATAGATAGGCAGCTTTTGGTTTACAAGTTTAATTATATGTATAATTAATCCTAATCAACGGCAAGAACTTTTAAACTTATGATGTTAACCTTTTGGGTTGTAATAACTTTTATTCATGGATTCTATAATTAGCAGACTTACTTCAATTTCATCTCTGGGACTATAACTGTTGTGTGTGTGAGTGGATATTATTGCGGGGTCACAGCATGCTACTTATTTATTTTTGACTCAAGTCAAGTGTTATTTATGGGAATGAAGACCGTAATGACCCAATCCCTAACCCCGGATCTGGGGGTGTTACACGGAGTCAGGTAGAAACCCCCAGAATTCCATGAAACCACTGACCCAGTAGAGGCCAGAGCTTGGCTGAAAGAGATGAAGAAATCAATGGAGATACTGAGTATTGCAGAAAATAAGAAAACGGTGTTCGCCGCCTACCTCCTGAAGGGAGAGGCGAATCACTGGTGGGAATCTAAGACAAACCTAGAGGGCGATAGTGTTGTGACTTGGAAGAGATTCAGATTGTTGCTTTTAGAGAAATATTTTCCAAAATATATGAAGACCCGGATGGAAATTAAAGTTTCTAGAGTTAAAACAAGGAACCATGACTGTGACAGAGTGTGAGGCCAAGTTATCCGAGTTGTTGAGGTCTGTTCCGGAGTTGTGGACACAGAAGAGAAAAGAGCCCGTAGGCTTCAACTAGGGCTGATACAATGGATCTAGAATCGCGTGGCGATGTTGGAATTAACAGATTATGCTACATTAGTGCAAAAGGTATCGATTGTGGAAAGCTTGGACACAAGGCTAAGGAATTCCATCTACTGGACCAGCTATACCCAGAGTTAATAAGGCTACCTCCAACAAGCAGCCCCTGCCAGGACTTTCAAAATGACCTTGCGAGGTGCCGTGAGAAACACAGACACGATAGCAGGTACCCTCCTACTTAAACTCAGTTGGTATTAACCTTTTATTCCAGAACTGCTAAGTACTTTGCACCTCAAGATTGTGCATGATAATTAGAACTTAAGGTTGAACCCCTAAAAAGGGTGATTGCAAGTAAAGATGGTCAATCAAGAAATTTTCCCGTGAAATTAGCACATCTAGGTTGTAAACTAGAAATATGAGATCGTGTAAGAACCCAAATTTTCGGTAGAATTAAAACTTTTTATTAAGCGTTGAGAAGAGAAGGAACGTCCGAAAGAGAACAAGGAAATTTTATAAATATAAGGAATAAAGATGGAATAAAGAGTGACTAATGTTTTTGGTGGAATTTTGGAATATTATTAGACGACGCTATATAGAAGAACCCGGAACGGATTTCTGAGTTCGTATTAAGGATCCAAGGGGAAAATAAGTGTATGTAAAGGTTATCGGATTCTGAAAAATATCACTTTTATTTTCTCCGAGTTTTCCCTGGACACTGCAAGACTTAAGGATTCATTAAAGGAATTTAAGGAATTTAAATTCGAGAAGTATTAAGAAAGATGGAGAACGATAGTATTGATATTAAGAAGGTTTCGGTAAAACCATAACTAGAAACGAATGAGTTATTCCTACGAACGATCAATGAATTGAGAAATAAACGGACAAAAGGGGCAAGCAGAAAGCAAGATGCATGCATGTGCAAGTGATAAATATCTAGCAACCAAGTGGTGACTCAAGTAACTAGCACACTTAGAGATTGGAACTAATACTTAGCATGAATTCCATCCAAAGATAAACCAAGTGTTAACTTCTTTAACACACCTCTTGACACATGCCCCAAATGACATCATGCATTGCATCATAACTTTATTAAAGTAGCTTTAGGATGAGATATTATCCAACTTACATCACTTTATGCATTATTGAAATTCAACCAAGCAAAACAACTCCATTCTCTCCATTCTTCAAAACTGCCAAGCAAGAACACTCCTCAAAGAAAAATTCATATCTCCACTTCTACCCATTCATAGATCACCAAATTTTAACCATAGCTTCCTCAATATATGTAGAGTATTCGTTCAAAATTTCATAATTTTTGAAGATCGTTTGGATAGGTAAATAAATTCAAGAAAATCACCCTGTTTTTCCCCTCAAGAAACAAGACTTCGAATTTTTGGAATTTTTAGATTTCCAAACCAAGCTTCCACTCCTTGTTTGATCATCAAATTTTTATGGTGAGTCCTATATTTCATAAAAGCAATCTCCTAAAAATTTCAAGTCCAAACTCCTTTGTTTCCATTTTCAAAAAAATCATGAAAGAGGAGGATGAATAGTGTTTCATGAACTAATCTTTGATTTTTCTTGTTTTCATGGTTGATCTTAGCTACCCTAAGGCTATCCAAGGACTATAACAAGCTTTGTAAGGCTAGTACATACTCTCAAGAAGGTATAACACTCTTGAAACCCTAGATCAACTTTAAGTTTATGGATGTTTTTGATGAGCTAAGCTTGGTTATGATGTTAGCATGATTATAAGCATAATTAGTAAGTGATTTAGTTGAGCAAGAAAGCATGTTAATTATTGTGGTAAACTGGTATGATCTGGACTTGATGATGTTCATAATCATGTGATAAGTTGTGTGGATGCCCGGTGTGGCTTGGTTGGATTGTTATAATATTTGGAACGTTCGATATATAGCCGTCGTAATGCCGAAATTTCGTTAACCTTAAGAAAAACAACTTGGACAGTAGATGTAACTCACTGCCTAGCTTTGCAATCTGCCATGATAGGATAGATAATGTTCCAAGCTTCGTTTTGGTATAAGGAACGTGTGAAACGGACTTACGGTTTAGGAGTTACGGCCGGTTTACTAAAAGTATTTCGAAACCGTAACCGAGAATTCGTAACTGAAATTGAACCATCGTAAAATATGTAAAGTCATGACAAATCTTGGTAAATAAATACTAGAGGTAAAATGGAAGGTGTGAAAGAAAACCGTATGTCAAAAGGATCGTTTTTCGATTTATTAAAAATATTCGAGTCGAGGTTAAACGCGAACGAACCCCTAAAAGACGACTCTATTATAACTTCGGTAAAACACTTAGAAAACGGGCGATAAAACTCGGAGTATAATATTGGTTCGTAATGATCGACCTTAGAACTTGTATGACTTAAGTATGTCCCAAGTATAAGTACAGTGACATGTCGTATTAACGAACGAATGTCGGGTCGGATCAATGATAAAAAGGAATCCACTAAAAGGGGTATAACGAGATAACTTGAGAACGTGTTTCGATTTAAGTATAACTTAACTTTTAAGATGTTAAGTGATTAATCCCGAATGCCTTGGCTATTTATAGATCACCAAGCTGACCCGGGACCCGCTACCACTACCCCTTATCGTACTCGACTACCAGGCAAGTTTCAATTCCCTTCTTTTAGGCTGTTGTTGTGATTGAATATATATATATATATATATGTTTTCTGTTATACATATGCCATAGCATGCATGCCTACTTTCAAGTTATATCGTTATGCTTGTTCCCTGATTGTTTATTGGCTTATAAATTAGATAGCTAACGTATCAATTATAAGCCGGTTATTGTAAGACCCTCATAGAAGGGCGTATCCATCTTATTCATCAAATATAGACCGGGAGTCAATATTTCTAGACGTATCGAGATTACCTCGAAAGAAAATATCTAAGTAAATATTTTTCATTATTCGGGCGACGAATATTATTTGAATATTCGTTCGAGATTATTTATTTAACGATCCCTACTTCAAATAATTATTTGAACGTAACTATTCGACGAATAATATTTTTTTTAATATTCATTCAGAGTCGAATTATTTATCGATTATTATTTCGAATATTCTTCTAAAGGTTGGACTACTAAACGAATATTATTTGGATATTCATTTTAAATATTATTCATTAAATGAATATTACTTTTGAATATTCATTTAAGATAGTAATTACCTGATGAATATTATTTTAATGTTCATATGAAGCTTGATTTATTTATCGAGTCTTATCTCGAATATTCCTTTAAAGCTCGGATTACTAAATGAATATTACTTGATATTCATTTAGAATATTATTCATTAAATGAATATTACTTTTTCAATATTCATTTAAATTCCTAATTAATTATGAATATTATTTTGAATATTCATCCAAGGTTCTATTTAATCATCGAATATTATTTTAAATATTTTAAATATTCCTTTCAGGTCTTATTAATTAATGAATATTATTTTGAATATTCATTTGAATATTTAATTATGCAATAAATATTCTCTCGATATTTCTTCAAGGATTATTTGAGAAATACTCTGATTAAAGGTATTCTTTTATATTCCTAAATATTCTGTAAAATATTTTAATTCAACAAATATTTTCTGAATATTTATTCCATACTTAGAATAACCTCGATAAGGTTTATCTTCTTCGATTATTACAGAAAATATTTCGGAGTCATATTATTATTAAGCATATATCAAGAAAGGTTCTCAGACATCATTCTTCTTTGAGTCTATCTCCCTAATAATAAGGGAACCTTACTTGGAAAATGTTATTTATCTTGTCGACTTCCCGGTCATAAAGTATTCTCTTCACTCGCAACTCGGGTGCTATTGACTTATTAAGTCGTTGGTTACCTTCTCATCTTTCGAGGGGTAAGATTGTTGGAACAAGTTGATATTCGTTACCAAGCAATAGCTTGGAAGTTATTGGTGAATTTTCCTTTCCAACTAGATACGACTACTTTGTGGAGTCTTATCAACAAGTATTATACTTGGGGAAAGGGGGACGAACGTTACATTCAGAATCATGAATTCTATTTGAACTAGGAGTCGTGTAAGAGGCCGAGTAGCGCCGGTCCATCCCCTTTGGCCCAACCGTTGGCCGGGGAGAGCTAGTAAGGCGGTATACAAGTAAAGCCGTCAGTTCTTCCTTCTACCGGTAGTAAATCTAATTTGAGCTGTACGATCTCGACTGATCATCAAGGTTGGAACAGCGGGCGCGGTGAATACTCCATCATTGGTTCATCATCCAAACTTATTTATTTCCTGCAACATGATTACTGTTGGCAGAGCTGGAAAAGTGTTCATAACTGGAATTGCAATCTTTTCATGCAAGTTCCTCTTTTTAATGACAATGAGAATATCTCGCTTACTTTTGATGTAGCAGATATTTCTACAAACAAATACTTTGAGTTACCTGGTAACTTCATCCTTTATATTATACTGGCAATAACTTCATTAACGCATGGCATATGATTTCAAAGGATATTTTGAACTGCTGTATATATGTATCACTGCTCAGTTATATTATTGCTGGTGGGCTTTCGCTCACCCTTGCTTTGTTCATATTATGTCACAACAACAGCTAGGACAGATGGCCCGCGTCAGGCGCACTCGGCGCAAGCAGGTTACCGCCGTTCGAGGACTACCCGCTGATGTCCTTGCTGCCATTGCTGAGGTAGCATAGATAGGCAGCTTTTGTTTATCAGTCTATTTATATGTAATATTAACGTTAATCAACGGCAAAACCTTTAAACATATCATTTGGCTTGTAATAACTTTTATTCGTAAACTCTGATATTATGGACTTATTTCAATTTCATCTCTGGGACTATAACTGTTGTGTGTGTGAGTGGATATTATTGTGGGGTCACAGCCTGTGATTTATTTATTGTGGACTCAAGTCAAGTATTATGAGTGGATGTAAGACCGTAACCACCAGATTCCCTGACCCCGGATCTAGGGGTGTTACAGAAGTGGTATCAGAGCGTACGTTATAAACCCCAGAGATGAGGCGACGTTAAAACAATAAATTCACTAAGATAATAAGAACTCTTGCCAAGTTCATAGTCGGACTACTTAAGGTAGTGATGACGTATAAAACCTTTATGGGAACTCTTAAGTATCATGATGGTAACTTAGCTCGATATCGCATCGACAAGTAAGGCAACAGACCTTGAGGCATACGAGCAGCAGCGCGATGATGCTTTATTATATGCTGAAGATCAGCGGGTAAATTCAACAGAGTACCCTACTGGAGACCCGGAAGAGGTTCCAGCAGATAAGGAAAATCTTGTTAGGATAAGGAGCTTACCCTCGAGGAATGAGGGCTGTAGCCAGAAAGACTGAGATGATTAAGGTATAGAGCTTAGAAAAGTGGGCATAAAGAACTAAGCTATTAGCAAGAGAACTGAAGATTCATGTTGGATTCGTGGCTGGACTACTGGAGGTAGTACCAGCAAGTAAGACGGATTGGAAGAATTACTTGAGATCTTATACGGGAATAGATGAGAATCATTAGAGACTTTCATACTAACGAAAAGAGTGCTAGAAGGATGTATGATTATCAAAGGCATCGATATAAGGCGAGGAGCAGAGTCCCTAGGAATAGTTGAGAAGGCAGTAAATGCCATATCATTTGATAAAAGAATAAGTATGAATATTGTCAGTAATAATTCGCCATGAGAAGGCAGATGTCATAGGTTGTAATTTATGGAACCAAATTGAGGTTGATGAAGTTGTTTTATTCAGGAAAATGTCCATTTTATGAATGAATCAGTTAGAAAGTGAAAACATTGGGAAGTGACAGCATGATTGGATAAAGTTATATAAGGAAGTAGTAAGCAAGACAATGATCTCAGAACCTACCGGAAGATAAGACCAGTGAGTCAAGATAAACTCGTAATGAGACTATTGTCAGAGACTAAGTATAGGGTTAATTTAACTCAGTGAAATGATGAACCAGAAACGTTAGATGCATGTGACTCAGAGGAATATTAAATTCTTTCTTTCTTTGAATGGATTATAGTAGTTACCTTAAGTTTACTCCGACGCGGAATTATAATGGATCCAGTAATACGATCAGCAGTTAAAGAGAAAAATGTGAGAAAATCTTCCTGGAGCTAAAAGATGAAATTGGTAATGACCAAGAGTTGGCATTGCTTAATGGAAAAAGGAGACTTTGTGCTTCCAACGACGCTTCGCATAAAGGATTATGATGTATGCTTGCGCAACACGACAAAGTACTTGCGAATGCATTCGAACAGCACGGTCCACCAGATCGGATGGCCTTAGTAGTGCCAATTTTGTGGGACAACCAACTCCGACGGTAATGTTTCTTCTGAGACTAGTAGTCAGGTAGACTGACATTTGGTAATATTTATATCAGGACGTATGGGTATCAGGACGTATAGGCATCAGGACGTTGCGACAAGTTTCAGTTTAAAACTGTTGATTCCCTTCTAAGGGATATATATAATTGGTTCCTCTCCAGGGGTTAAATTTCCAACCCGATGACGATTATTTCGTTAATTATGACTGCTTACGGTTCTACCTACTAGGAGGTTCATAGAACTATTCTTCAGGTTTCAAAACTGGTCTCCTTAGTGTTACCAGTCGATGGATAGATTGACCAAAATTTCCCTAATTCTGGGAAGAATTTCAACGAATTTTGGCAAACCTTGTCTTTCTGATTATAACAGAACATCATGGAAGAGAGTAGAAACTGGGGCGAACCCCGTGAATTGGGTAAAGTAACCGCTATATGGGTTTGTGGACAGACCCTGGTTATCGCGATTGATTGTAGAAATACAATGATGAAGTGAGATTGGACGAAAACAGGAAATGTAAGTAAGAAACCAGCCGGACTGAGAAACTCCGGGATTGACTTAAGTGAAAAGGCTGTTATGCCAGGAATGGTAAGCTTGCGTGGCACGTGGGAGTGATAAGAATAGTTGAAAAGATAAAAATAGAGGAAAGGTTATCGGAGACGGCGCTGAGTAGCCGATTAAGACTTATATGAAGTAAAGTTTTGGAAAGGTAGAAAGGTATCAAAGAAGAAGGCACTATGCCAGCAATTGCTAGAAAAGTAATGCTATTAGCCAACCCCTAAAATCATATATTTTTATTTTAGTGTGGCCAGTTGAGGCCAAGTCACAAAGGACTATCAAGTGACTAGACCAGCAATGAAAGGACAAAGCAGGGTTGCTTCTAAGTAAGCACCGACTGCAAGGGCTTCTGATATGACGGAAATATTAATGAGATTGTAGGAATCTTCTACTGAACCCTTTGCAACCCATGTTTGGATTGGGAATTTACTAGACTTTTGGAATGGGGTCACCCGTACTAAAGTGATTCATGTGTATATGATCGTCCAAGATTACGAAAAAAAAATGGAAGTATAATGACTTGAGATGTATGATGTTAGGGTATCATGAATACCATGAAAATATTATGACTAAGGAAAGTAAACAACGAAGGTTTATGAAGAGAGTATAGAAATGGTCAGATATGGATCAGTATGCTGTAGAAATTTCATCTAAGGCAATTACCTTTGAGAAGAACGATAAGTACTAAGAGATTCACGTTGAACTCGACTCGACCAATATCTTCCAAAACATCCTTGCTACCAGCACCAAGTTCTGTAAGAGAGCAGATAGACATACGTTGTCTTTTGGAAGGTCAAATAGGCTGACAACTATCTGAAAGAAGAGGTTAGCATTAAGCCACCGATCGATTATCAAATGAGAATGATTGGAAAGAGACCCTTATTAAGGATAGATGATTTGATTGCCAAGTATAAGATGCAAGAATTCCTTGGCAGTTGAATTAAGGATAGGATATCCATAAAGTAAGGCAAACCCTGGGGAATGCACAAGGGATGGCACTAACCCTAATAAAGACATTGTGAATTCAGATGATATGAGTTGGATTTGCTAAGGCAACAATGACCTGTAAAGATTATTAAAAAGAGTTCTGGAAAGAACAGAGATAGAATTATTAGAGTATTGATCAATGACGTTTTGATATACCCTGTACCTAGAAAATACAGGAGGAATGATGAGGACGACCTAAGAAACCTTACAAGGAAAAGCTAATATTCTGAGTTTCCAACTAGAAGTTTGGAAGAGAATGTAAGACACAATAACAATATACCAGATGATGCATGTATGAAACCCTGAGGGAGTATGGATTGAACCTATAAAGGTTGAGATTATCCTAAGATAAGGAAGGAACTAAGAAAAGAAGTATCCTAAGTAGGATTGGGAATAAACGTAATAAAGTTCCCACGGGTAGGTGGAAGCAATGACTTATGGAAAAAGACTGATAGATATATTTTTCTCCTTCAGTAGAGCTTAAGGGAGAATGCTTTCACCCAACAATGATGAGAATGAGGTAGAAAAAAAAAATTTGAATTGAAATGTATCCAGAGAAGAAGGATTACCAGAAATTATTATTATCAGGAAAGGCCAATGAGGTGGCCGACAGTCTAAGTATAAAGGAATAATTACAAATGTTCATACCGAAGAAACAGAATGATATCTGGAAGGACCTTGAAGGTCATATCAGAATGGAGGAATTTACATTCCTTCTGATGACTGTGCAAGAATTGATGGTAATAATAGTTTAAGTAAAGATTCGATTCCTGATGGAGTCTTAAGCATATTACGTACCTTAGAAGGTCCCGTTTTGAGGCAAACCAGGACCATGATACAAAATTGACAAAGTAAACCGTTAAGTTTCCAGTCTTTATGGAAGCTGCATGAGTGATAGTTTCATGAACCTGACATAGCTGCGATGCTTGAAACTCTTCTGCAATTTTATCTACTTCATGTAATATCTACATCAAGTTCAGGAAGTGTTCCTTATGGATAAGGAATAGTGATTACTTTGTCTCCCTAAAGGATTGAAACCCGTATGGTTAGCTATTAAGGCACTACGTAAGCAACAATCGATGGTGATTCTTCTAAGAAAGTAGATGACAACGTAAAGATAAAGAAAGTGCTGTTATTGATAAGCTAAATGGCATGTTGATGAATGACAAGCAAGTTTGCTAGTGTACTTCTGCGCAAACAAGATAGAGAATATGAGGTTGATGATTCATGATGCTAAATGTATTCCCGTGGAAAGAATTAATGAGACTTAGAGAGAAGGGCAGTTGAGCCCGAGACTTATTAGGCCACCTGAGAGTTTAAAAGTGTTCGGAAGGTGGCATTCGAGCCAGTTTTACCCCCAAAGCGTATAGCATGGTAGTAACGTGTTTCATGTGGCAAAGATACACCAGTAAAATGCAGATGCTCAACAGATGATAAGAGTGCGAGCAGGTAGGTGTACGATCTGGTCTGACTTACGAAAGACAACCTGTGAAAAACCGCGGGTAGAAAAGAATAAGATGAGAAACAAGTTGACAGAAGTAGATTATATTGGATCTAAGCTAAAGAAATCGGCCAGATTCATTTCGGAGGTTTTAAATTTGAAATAATGTGATGATTATAGAGTAAATGTGACGGGATACCAATAAGGAGGTGCCAAGTGCAAAAGATGTCTCAATAAAGAGATGAAGGTGGAAGTAAATAACAGAAGTAAATAAGAATCAGATAATAAGAAGGATGTGATTGATAAAGGGGAAAGCAACTATGGAATGTGAAGCAAGGAATGTTATGAATGGAATAATAAATGGGTTTTCTGATGAATTCTCGGGATGACAACCTGATAGTGTTAATATTATAGGAAAAAAAACTAGTAGCGTGACATGGAATGTCAGTAACGATGGTGTCAAGCGAGAAACTAAGATTTAACCTGAAAGGTTGAAGGAATTTTCTGAAGTGAGTGTTGCTAAGGTTGAACCAGAGTATAGGTCCATAGAATAGTGGACAAAGCAGCAAGATATGTTGACACGTGAGATTGCGATCAAATAGTATTGGATATAATTATGATTAATTTCTTCCTTAATGAACCTCTATAGTTCAGAGGTAAATTCTGAGTATGATATTTTACAATCATGAAAACTTTCTATAATCCTTTAGAATTCTTTTGTTTTCTTCTCTTTTATTCATCTTCTTTATGAATTGAGAAGAACAACCCTTTAAGGTGGGGAGGTACTTCTACGTGACTATCTGTCCATGAGATAGAAGTCTAAGCGGAATACCATAACTTGTTTAATTGCTTGTCAAGTACTAAAGGCTGGCCCCCTTCTGTACTAGCTATGCAATATAACAAATGTTCAATTGCTCATAGTGATCTCTCAATAAATCTTTCCACTTCTCTATATTGATCGAGATTACGAAGATTAAAGCGATCAGGAAATGCATAATTACGAGTGAGGTTATCTCCGAATTCGCAACGCGATAGTGATACCGAAGTCACCGCAGATACCAATAAGGAAAATAGTATATGACTGGGTAAGAGCATAACCCGAATAGTGTGTTATACAAAAAGTAGCAGAGATTAATGAAAAAGGAAAAAAAAAAGGATGTATTGTAACACTAGTAAGATGTGCTGAAAAAGGATTGGGATTGATTAAGGATTGACTGGGAAACTGGAAAGTGAAATAACCAACAAGTACTCAATTGTCTTCTACCTGATTCCAGGACGGAATCCTTTTAAGGAGGGGAGACTGTAAGAACCCAAATTTTCGGTAGAATTAAAACTTTTTATTAAGCGTTGAGAAGAGAAGGAACGTCCGAAAGAGAACAAGGAAATTTTATAAATATAAGGAATAAAGATGGAATAAAGAGTGACTAATGTTTTTGGTGGAATTTTGGAATATTATTAGACGACGCTATATAGAAGAACCCGGAACGGATTTCTGAGTTCGTATTAAGGATCCAAGGGGAAAATAAGTGTATGTAAAGGTTATCGGATTCTGAAAAATATCACTTTTATTTTCTCCGAGTTTTCCCTGGACACTGCAAGACTTAAGGATTCATTAAAGGAATTTAAGGAATTTAAATTCGAGAAGTATTAAGAAAGATGGAGAACGATAGTATTGATATTAAGAAGGTTTCGGTAAAACCATAACTAGAAACGAATGAGTTATTCCTACGAACGATCAATGAATTGAGAAATAAACGGACAAAAGGGGCAAGCAGAAAGCAAGATGCATGCATGTGCAAGTGATAAATATCTAGCAACCAAGTGGTGACTCAAGTAACTAGCACACTTAGAGATTGGAACTAATACTTAGCATGAATTCCATCCAAAGATAAACCAAGTGTTAACTTCTTTAACACACCTCTTGACACATGCCCCAAATGACATCATGCATTGCATCATACCTTTATTAAAGTAGCTTTAGGATGAGATATTATCCAACTTACATCACTTTATGCATTATTGAAATTCAACCAAGCAAAACAACTCCATTCTCTCCATTCTTCAAAACTGCCAAGCAAGAACACTCCTCAAAGAAAAATTCATATCTCCACTTCTACCCATTCATAGATCACCAAATTTTAACCATAGCTTCCTCAATATATGTAGAGTATTCGTTCAAAATTTCATAATTTTTGAAGATCGTTTGGATAGGTAAATAAATTCAAGAAAATCACCCTGTTTTTCCCCTCAAGAAACAAGACTTCGAATTTTTGGAATTTTTAGATTTCCAAACCAAGCTTCCACTCCTTGTTTGATCATCAAATTTTTATGGTGAGTCCTATATTTCATAAAAGCAATCTCCTAAAAATTTCAAGTCCAAACTCCTTTGTTTCCATTTTCAAAAAAATCATGAAAGAGGAGGATGAATAGTGTTTCATGAACTAATCTTTGATTTTTCTTGTTTTCATGGTTGATCTTAGCTACCCTAAGGCTATCCAAGGACTATAACAAGCTTTGTAAGGCTAGTACATACTCTCAAGAAGGTATAACACTCTTGAAACCCTAGATCAACTTTAAGTTTATGGATGTTTTTGATGAGCTAAGCTTGGTTATGATGTTAGCATGATTATAAGCATAATTAGTAAGTGATTTAGTTGAGCAAGAAAGCATGTTAATTATTGTGGTAAACTGGTATGATCTGGACTTGATGATGTTCATAATCATGTGATAAGTTGTGTGGATGCCCGGTGTGGCTTGGTTGGATTGTTATAATATTTGGAACGTTCGATATATAGCCGTCGTAATGCCGAAATTTCGTTAACCTTAAGAAAAACAACTTGGACAGTAGATGTAACTCACTGCCTAGCTTTGCAATCTGCCATGATAGGATAGATAATGTTCCAAGCTTCGTTTTGGTATAAGGAACGTGTGAAACGGACTTACGGTTTAGGAGTTACGGCCGGTTTACTAAAAGTATTTCGAAACCGTAACCGAGAATTCGTAACTGAAATTGAACCATCGTAAAATATGTAAAGTCATGACAAATCTTGGTAAATAAATACTAGAGGTAAAATGGAAGGTGTGAAAGAAAACCGTATGTCAAAAGGATCGTTTTTCGATTTATTAAAAATATTCGAGTCGAGGTTAAACGCGAACGAACCCCTAAAAGACGACTCTATTATAACTTCGGTAAAACACTTAGAAAACGGGCGATAAAACTCGGAGTATAATATTGGTTCGTAATGATCGACCTTAGAACTTGTATGACTTAAGTATGTCCCAAGTATAAGTACAGTGACATGTCGTATTAACGAACGAATGTCGGGTCGGATCAATGATAAAAAGGAATCCACTAAAAGGGGTATAACGAGATAACTTGAGAACGTGTTTCGATTTAAGTATAACTTAACTTTTAAGATGTTAAGTGATTAATCCCGAATGCCTTGGCTATTTATAGATCACCAAGCTGACCCGGGACCCGCTACCACTACCCCTTATCGTACTCGACTACCAGGCAAGTTTCAATTCCCTTCTTTTAGGCTGTTGTTGTGATTGAATATATATATATATATATATGTTTTCTGTTATACATATGCCATAGCATGCATGCCTACTTTCAAGTTATATCGTTATGCTTGTTCCCTGATTGTTTATTGGCTTATAAATTAGATAGCTAACGTATCAATTATAAGCCGGTTATTGTAAGACCCTCATAGAAGGGCGTATCCATCTTATTCATCAAATATAGACCGGGAGTCAATATTTCTAGACGTATCGAGATTACCTCGAAAGAAAATATCTAAGTAAATATTTTTCATTATTCGGGCGACGAATATTATTTGAATATTCGTTCGAGATTATTTATTTAACGATCCCTACTTCAAATAATTATTTGAACGTAACTATTCGACGAATAATATTTTTTTTAATATTCATTCAGAGTCGAATTATTTATCGATTATTATTTCGAATATTCTTCTAAAGGTTGGACTAATAAACGAATATTATTTGGATATTCATTTTAAATATTATTCATTAAATGAATATTACTTTTGAATATTCATTTAAGATAGTAATTACCTGATGAATATTATTTTAATGTTCATCTGAAGCTTGATTTATTTATCGAGTCTTATCTCGAATATTCCTTTAAAGCTCGGATTACTAAATGAATATTACTTGATATTCATTTAGAATATTACTTTTTCAATATTCATTTAAATTCCTAATTAATTATGAATATTATTTTGAATATTCATCCAGGGTTCTATTTAATCATCGAATATTATTTTAAATATTTTAAATATTCCTTTCAGGTCTTATTAATTAATGAATATTATTTTGAATATTCATTTGAATATTTAATTATGCAATAAATATTCTCTCGATATTTCTTCAAGGATTATTTGAGAAATACTCTGATTAAAGGTATTCTTTTATATTCCTAAATATTCTGTAAAATATTTTAATTCAACAAATATTTTCTGAATATTTATTCCATACTTAGAATAACCTCGATAAGGTTTATCTTCTTCGATTATTACAGAAAATATTTCGGAGTCATATTATTATTAAGCATATATCAAGAAAGGTTCTCAGACATCATTCTTCTTTGAGTCTATCTCCCTAATAATAAGGGAACCTTACTTGGAAAATGTTATTTATCTTGTCGACTTCCCGGTCATAAAGTATTCTCTTCACTCGCAACTCGGGTGCTATTGACTTATTAAGTCGTTGGTTACCTTCTCATCTTTCGAGGGGTAAGATTGTTGGAACAAGTTGATATTCGTTACCAAGCAATAGCTTGGAAGTTATTGGTGAATTTTCCTTTCCAACTAGATACGACTACTTTGTGGAGTCTTATCAACAAGTATTATACTTGGGGAAAGGGGGACGAACGTTACATTCAGAATCATGAATTCTATTTGAACTAGGAGTCGTGTAAGAGGCCGAGTAGCGCCGGTCCATCCCCTTTGGCCCAACCGTTGGCCGGGGAGAGCTAGTAAGGCGGTATACAAGTAAAGCCGTCAGTTCTTCCTTCTACCGGTAGTAAATCTAATTTGAGCTGTACGATCTCGACTGATCATCAAGGTTGGAACAGCGGGCGCGGTGAATACTCCATCATTGGTTCATCATCCAAACTTATTTATTTCCTGCAACATGATTACTGTTGGCAGAGCTGGAAAAGTGTTCATAACTGGAATTGCAATCTTTTCATGCAAGTTCCTCTTTTTAATGACAATGAGAATATCTCGCTTACTTTTGATGTAGCAGATATTTCTACAAACAAATACTTTGAGTTACCTGGTAACTTCATCCTTTATATTATACTGGCAATAACTTCATTAACGCATGGCATATGATTTCAAAGGATATTTTGAACTGCTGTATATATGTATCACTGCTCAGTTATATTATTGCTGGTGGGCTTTCGCTCACCCTTGCTTTGTTCATATTATGTCACAACAACAGCTAGGACAGATGGCCCGCGTCAGGCGCACTCGGCGCAAGCAGGTTACCGCCGTTCGAGGACTACCTGCTGATGTCCTTGCTGCCATTGCTGAGGTAGCATAGATAGGCAGCTTTTGTTTATCAGTCTATTTATATGTAACATTAACGTTAATCAACGGCAAAACCTTTAAACATATCATTTGGCTTGTAATAACTTTTATTCGTAAACTCTGATATTATGGACTTATTTCAATTTCATCTCTGGGACTATAACTGTTGTGTGTGTGAGTGGATATTATTGTGGGGTCACAGCCTGTGATTTATTTATTGTGGACTCAAGTCAAGTATTATGAATGGATGTAAGACCGTAACCACCAGATTCCCTGACCCCGGATCTAGGGGTGTTACAGATCGACCCTGTTAATAGATCTGATTCCTTTCAAGTTGGAAGAATTTGATATTATAATAAGGATGGATTGGTTGGCACCCAAAGGAGCCAATTGATTGTAAAGGAAAAGAGTATGAGAAGACTCAGTGTACCACCGTGGAGAGCCCCGGTGTATTTTTTCCAAACTTAGTTAGGAACTGGATACCACCAGTTGGAAGTTAAGCCCGAGGATATAGCCAAGACTGCGATTCGCACTAGGTATCGACACTCCGAGTCTTCAGTAATGTCATTGAGGTCGACTAATACCTTGCAACCTTTATGGATTTAATGAATTGGCTTTTAGTTATCCGTGATAGTTTTCGCCCTAAGTATATCGAGACGTTATTTAAATGGAGGAAAGTGCGAGATCTAACCAGATCAAAAAAACTTGATATATATATATATATATATATATATATATATATATATATATATATATATTCATCCAGAAAGAGCTGAACATGCGACAGGCCAGACAACATTCCCCGCAAACAAATCCCCCAAGAGACTCGCCTTTCTTTCAGAGAGAGGGAGAGGAGAGATTAGGTAATAAAGAATGACTGAATACAAGAGGTAGGTTGGCTTTCTGTAAAATGATTAAAGAAGGGGCTGGAACAGCGGGGGGCGGGGGGTTGATAGTAGATAGTTTGAGCTAGGGAAATGGCCAGAATTGACATAAGATTATGACTGAGAGATACACTACCATCCAGGGAAGGCCAATGTGGTGGCCGATGCCTGAGTCAAAATGAGAAAGAGACGAATTCCGAATGTTCGGGAATTAAAGGATGAGATTTTACCCAAGACCCATAGTCCGAGATATTAGATGCACCTAGACGGTACCCAAAATGTATAGAGATTCAAAAGAATACTATCGCTGGCCAATCATGAGAGAGGAAATTGGGATGACCACTTACCGTTAATTAAGATTGCTTATAACAATAGTTATAATGCCAGTATGAAGATACCACCACACGAGGCCCGGTATGAAAGGAATTGCCGCCCTCCCTTGTGTTGGGAGGAGGTTGGCAAGAGAAAGATATGGGGACCCAAGTTAGTCCAACAAACTAGAGAGACAAAAGATCTTACCAGTAAGTGGCTGGTTATAGCCCAGAACAGACAGAGACAGTATGCGGACCAAGCCCACAAGGATAAAGATGGTACTGCTATTGATAAGCTAAATGGAAAGTTGACGAATGACAAGCAAGTTTATATTGGTGTATTTCTGTGCAAACAAGATAGACAATATGAGATTGGAGATTCGTGATGCTAAAGGTATCCCCATGGAAAGAATTAATGAGATTTGTAAATGAAGGGAAGTTGATCCCAAGATTTGTTGGGCCACCTGAGATTTTAAAATGCGACAAGAAGGGGGCCTACGAGCTAGCCTTACCCCCAAAACTTATAGCATGATCATAACGTGTTTCATGTGGCAATGCTACACCAGTAAAACGCAGATGCTCGACAGATGATAGAGTACGAGCAGGTAGATATAAGACCTGATCTGACTTATGAGGGAGAACCTGTGGAAATCACGGATAGAAATGAGCAAGTGCTAAGGGACAAGGTTGTCAAGAGGTGGAAGGATCCTCCTGGGAGTTAGAAAGTGCAGTGAGAAAGAAGTACCCCCAGCTATTCCTAAACTGATTCCGGGACGGAATCCTTTTAAGGAGGGGAGACTGTAATAACCGAATTTTTGGTAGAATTAAAACCTTTCTTATTACGATTAAGTGCATCAGTGAATAGTGATTTCAATGAACAATGGTGGTAATGAATGGATATTTCTATGGATAATAATTTCGATACATGTGGGTATTTACTGAACAGTGTAATTCAGTGGTTGACGACATAGATAAGAATAATCTATCGTCCAGGAAATGAGTTAGAGTACTCACAATAATATTTATGAAACGGAAAGAGCAAGTATGTACTAGTGAAGTACAGAGAGAATGAAGGTATGTGAACGAAGTTAAAATTCAGAGAATCCAAGCACTGTTTATTCCATTATTGACAGGGAAGTCAGGAATATAATAATTAGATTATGAACCGAGGGCATTAATTATTAGGAGTCCAAACACTACTAGAAAAAAGTCAATAGACATCAGTTCTGGGCCGATGTAAAAAAGTTTCAAAACCGATGTCTAGGTGGGTGTTGTTAAAAGTACATGTGTTTTACATCGGTTCTGGGCTGATGTTAAAAAGGACTTATTACATCAATTATAAATCGATGTAAATAATTATCAATAACATCAGTTTCTAAAACAGAACCGATGTCTCAACTCATGTACTACATCGGTTTTAGATAGAACCGATGTTGCAAATTGTATACTACATCGGTTTTTAATAGAAAACTGATGTTGTAAATGGTATACCATATCGGTTCGTAACCGATGTAAAATAGATCCATGAAATTGCCAAATTAGACATCAGTTTTTAGGTGATGTGTTAAAGGCTCAAATTGATGTCTGTTTTTTGCAGGAACATCAGTTTTGCTTTCAAAAGTGATGTATGTTCTTTGTTTTAACATCATTTTTTCAATAACAACGTGATGTGTTATATTTGCATAATTATGCGCCCAAAAATTTACCAAAATCAGCATTGCATTCAAATAGATTTATATACCACCAAAGTTAGCAATACAAAACATTCACCCAAAAGCATAATAAGCCACTGCTACACTTGTCTAAATGAGAAACCACATATACAATGATGACAGGAGCTACTCCACTTGTCTAAATGAAGAAGAGCTACAAAGATAAACCACATTACGAAGATAAACCCGCTGTTGTTGCTGTAGATGCTGTCTAATAAGCTTAAGACTAACACAGAAAAGACTGATCTCACTTCTTCATTCAGAGAGCACTGTCAACATACAATTTCTGCAGTTGCTTCTTTAAAGAATGGGTTGCATTGTCAGCCTCTTTTTTAAGGATCGCAATTCTCTCATCTTTTGAACTTCGATCCTGTCATATAATTTAACACTAACATTATTTATGATAATACATATGGCACCTGGAGGTTTATAGAACTGAACTTATGTATTCTAGACTTCTAGCTAAACCACATAAGGAAACATATATTATCGTGTACAAGTATATGTTCTTAACATAATAATGATGGTTACCAAAGCCATTATACATGTGTGACATTTCTAAATGCACGTGTAGCTATAGGGACTGTGGGCTTGGTCAAAAATAAGGTAAACAATATAACACAATGCCTGAATTTAGAAGAAGAGATCGAGAATGAGTCGCGGAGTTATTTGCAATGTCTATTAACTTAATACCTGTTCTGATCCTTCTCGCAATGATGTTACAGCCACTTTCAAAAGATCATTTGAATATGGATAAATATCATATTTTAAATGGTAAACGGCTGAGAAGAGAATCTGAATGCATGCAGCCCCCAATTCTGAGTTACTCGTCATCTGCGAACATTATTAAAATTTTAAAGAGTGTGAGAGGCAGCATGGTAGATTGATAGCTTCTGTCCCCAGCATTAGAATTCTTCATGATTGAAACTCACAAGTACATACCTTAAGATAGTTAATTATTGGTGGTAGAATTCTTTTAGCATAAGATTTCCTTCCCGAGTCAGAAATCTTCTGACAAGCACTGATGAGGACATTAGCCATGCATAAGAGAAATGAGTGAGCCATTGTTATGCATATATCATGCACCAAAGGGGAAAAAAAGGAAAGAAATATGTTATGTAGTTCAATACAAAGATATAGGCAGTCTATAGAATCAATTTTTCTTTTTCCTCTCCCCATGGAAAATATAGCTTAAAAGATTTGATGACTGAATTTAATTCAAGTACATAAAAAAAAATTCACCAACTTTTTGCCAAGTTTCACTATGCTTCCTTCTTCCCATGTGCATACTAAAATCAATTAAGGCATAGGGAACACATAAAAACATGTAATATGTGCTTAAAAAAGGACTGGAATGATTTTTTACATGGTGATGGATACGGCCACAAAGCTCAGCTGCGAGTTTTCGAACATCTTCATATTCAAGCCTGTTAAATGCCCTGCTAAAAGGAAGAATAAAATAAAATCTTGGTCTAGTGTGGAAGTCTATCCATACATATACTTAATATTTAACCTGTTCAGTAGGAGTGATGCAACACATTCTGTATCACTGCTGTTGAAATAGCTATAATCTGGAGAGAAACAAACAAATATAAATTAAGATGCATTATTGTCAAAGGTAGCATTCCCCAAAGCAAAGAACCTTCAAAGTTAAATTGCAAGTACTTATAAAGAAAAACGATGAAAGAGTGTTGCTAAACAGAAACATAGCAACTCGATAAAGGACACTGAATGCAGACAATTGAAATAAAGACACTCAAATACAAACCAAGACCAAGCCATGCATAAGGATGACAAAAACTAGCTAATCACTCATTGACACCTAATTCAATAACTTCACCTAATTCAAAAACAAAATTATATGCAAAATGAAACATCCGTATGAAAATGTGATCCAGGGTACAGTTCACACAATATGCCAAGGCAGAATTAAAGAGTAGATACCAAATTATCTTGACATCATTTCTTGCAAGAGCCACCGTAATGCCAACAACATTATGCTCCATCATTTATGTTGCAGGCAGTAATAATATTTCAGAAACTGGTACCAAGTCCTCAGGACTCACAAGTCACGACACACCAAATATTAGTGCGTTGTCGGCTTTGCACTACTTGATAATCTCAGCTAATAAAGACACCTTGGAAAAAATTAAGTTCATTCAAAACGAATTAAATTCATCTTATTTAAACGTATGTAAACTAAAAATACTTGCTAAAAAATAGTAAAATCAAACAAACATCACCTAATTTAAACTAAAAGGCTTGCTTAAAATCATGGCCAGGCTACTCACCAAATAAGTTCAACCAATCCTAAGTTTACCGTAACAAGCTAATGATTAAAACTACGCAATATTACCCCAGTTATAACCCTGTACCTATCTATAATGAGTTATAAAATCCGCTTTCATGTATGTATCAAATAATGACCAAGGCAAAAAAGAGGGGAAGATTAGAAAACCTTATGCATACATATGTATGCAGAAGTACTACTACTCTATTCATGGGCACTGTGAATTAATATTAAAGGAAAAACTTCAAATGTGATCCAAAAAGCTTTACATAACAAAATCGAAGGGCACAGTTTATAAAGAATATACATGTGTGGACTATAGCAAAGAAGTTTTATCTCTATAGTCTATACTTAGAAAAATACATGTACATAGTTCAGGTTCATCATTGAATTTATCAAGGACATACATATACATAGTTAAGCATTCATCAGCCCTCAAAAAAATATTAAGAATTTTATATTTTTAGAACCTCATGTTAGTCGATACTCTGCCATATTTTTAGATATCATAGTTCTGGCAAAAGCATATATATAGAGAATTGTAAAACAAATCTCAGAAAGAAATCCAGACTTGAAATACAAATAGCACCTAGGTCATGATGATATAAACCAAGCAAGCCCCATGGAATAACCCTTAATATTTTTTCCACTTCTAACCAGGAAAGATACAATTAACTTCAAAGAAATGAGAAAATACATCAACCACATCCTTACCATATGTATAGGCTGTTGGAAACATAGACCGTTCTTGGAGGCTGGTCTCATTGATGCATTCCCAATCCGATACTTCATTCCTCGCAATCTCCTTGTCACTTAATGGCCTCGAATCTGCAAACACTTACAACAAAAACAAAAATTCAATCTATAACATCTATAACAACAAGCAAACATTAAAATTACAAACAAAAATTACAAGAAAAATAGACATGCATACACCTATAACATTAAATCTGAAGAATCACTTACTTTTGGAGATGACCCAAGCTTAAGAATCAACAGATCTGCCAAAAAAACTTAAATTAAAAACCAAAATTTGAATTTTCAAACAAAAATTAGAAAAATACTTACTAATTTGAGCGAATTATTCGAGATAGATAAGGGTTTTGAGCGGATTTGAGCCTCCTCTGTAACCAATTAACAGAATTGAAAGCTAAGCGTTCAACCTAATTGGGTTTCGAATTTGGGGGCTTGTAAGCTAGGGCTTGAATTTGGGGTTGTAATTAAACTAGCTTGGGTTCTTCAAATTAGCTAGTTTGTGGGTGAATTAGTTTGAGTGAGATGAAATGTAATTAGTTTAAGTGAGATGAAATGAGTGATAGTGTGTTTTTGCAGAGGAGGAGCGGGAGATGGAAATGTCTAAAGGGGGGAAATGAAAAAAGAAACGGGAAAATATTTCTAAGTAATAGAGGGAAAGTGGACATCCGCGTGTTTTTTTATTTTTTTAAAAAGTGGTTATGACAACAGTTTTAACTACAACTGATGTCTAAAATTTACTTTAACATCGGTTCCAGTAAAACTGATGTAAAACATATCTTTAACATCGGTCAAAAATGCAAACGATGTTAAAGGGGTGATGTCCATTGACTGTTTTCTTGTAGTGAAAGGAGGATATATTATGAGAGGGAAATAGAATTGAGAATAAAATCCTAGAGATAAGGGATTGAGAATGCTTGAGAAATCGGGAGAACATTTTCTGAGAATAAGAAATCAAGAGAACAAATGAGGAATATTGGATTTAATATCTATTTGAGGAATTATACCACATCAATGCATTAAAGTGAAACATATAAGGTATATTATATATATATATATATATATATATATATATATATATATATATATATATATATATAAAAGATATAACCAATTGTGGGGAAACCAATTGGTGCAAGATTTAGAAACCAAAAGGAAGAAGGAGCAAGAGTTGTAAACTAGAGCACCAAGTTGCATTTAACCATGGGAAGTGTTTTAGATCATCAACAAGTGGCCTATTGTCATTGGTGGACTTCAAAACACATTACACAAGAGCTACACAACTGATATATTAGGATAGATACAAGGAGATACATGTATTAAGGCAAGAGAAGCTAGATAAACACAAGAGACACAAAACTGCCCAGCAGAAACACTACCCAAAGAAAAATTCATATCTCCACTTATATCCATTATTAAATCACCAAATTTTTACCATAGCTTCTTCACTTCATGGGTAAGGTTCGTTAAAAATTTCATAACCAACAAAGGAGTGTAGCCTAGCCAAATCCCTCTCCCAAGTTTGAGATGCCGAACTGCCCTGTTACTTGGCAGTTTCTGGACCGACCTTTAAACGCCAATAAGTAGAGCTTCAAGTATCCCCTGGTGATGAGCTAGGACTCAAAAGAAAGCTTATGAAGAGCACAAGGTGTGGTAAAAATTTGAGTACCAAACTCTTATTTTTCGATTTGTTATGAATTTTACAAGATGAGGATGAATAGTGATGAATAGTGTTTTAAGTTGTTTCCATGTTTTGTTCATGGCTTTTAGGCTTTGTTGAAGCTAACCAAGACCATACCAAGGTGTGACAAGCTCTGCTAGTGTTCCTAGAGTATCAAGGAAGGTAAAACCCTAACCCACCCTTTGAGTTTTCATGAGTTTTTGATGTGGTTTTAATGTTATGTAAAGATAAGTGCATATTTAGGAGTTTTATGATTGTTTGGTTGTATAAAATATGAAAAATGATTGGTGTTGGAATGTAGCCACACCGCTGACCTTAGAGGTCATGTAAGAGTGTTTGGTTGTGATATGAGGGTATGGTTTGCCCGGTGTGGCTTGGGTTATGTTGTGACAAAATTGAAACGTCCGAGTTATAGCCATCGTAATGGCGAAATTTCATTAACCATTAAAAATAGTTAATGTCCGAGACCATAAGTCATTTTAGCATCATCACTTCTTATGGTTACAGAGATGTGATTGCCTAGTTTGTTTTGCCGAAAGAATCGAGTTAAAAGAGTTTACGGTTTAAGAGTTTGAGACCCTTGAAAATGGAATTGGAGCATGATATTTTGAGAATAAATGCTAAGGTCAGTTAGCAAAGTATGAGAGAAGGTTTCGAGCCCAAAAGATTATTTTTCGATTTTATAAAAATATGTTAGCCGAGATTGCGGAAGCGAAAACCACCAAGAACATGACTTAGAAACCAATGTTGAAAATGGTTTAGTTTAAATTGAATTCGAGGATCGATTTCGAACCAAACTTATGACTTAAGTAATTGTCGCTAACATGAACTTAGTATGGGTCTTGTATGAGCAAATAGTGCTTTGGTTGTGTTTCTCTTACGTGTTTAAGCATTGAGTTATAAGTGGATTATCCAGGGGATTGTTAAGACCAAACTCAACACGCAAGTGCACGTGATCTCAAGTAATACAGATAGCAAATAAGATTCGTTCCTACAGGGACTCGTTGTATTGTATAGTTAATTCACTCACCGATGTATGATTATTCTTCGATGCTACAACAGATTAACAGTTGGATTTTTGTTATCACTACAATTAGTTTAAGATTTGTAACTAATTATCAACTACTTGAACTAAGAATTATGTCGAATTGCTTATGCGAATGAAACATGGGATTTTAACTTCATTAAACAATCCATCTATAGTCTCCACTTCTCTAGCCTTTTCATGTGATTTGTTAATACCTGATCGAATACACAAAACTGATATAAGCAAACCTTCGTTGCACAAATACCATCCTAAATAACATCCACAATAAAGATAGAAATCACTTAGTCTCCCAATTATTCCTAATCTCTATATGTCTATAAAGATTGAAACATAATGGTTGAAGTACAAGCATTCAATTGATCACATAGTCGTCATAAAACGGTTAGAGTTACGATGCTAATTATGAATGATATTCTCACGCATAAACCTACGCTAGCATGGCAAGTTCTAAACTCTTATATCCACTTTCGCTTCAATAAGAATTAACACACAATTACAGGAGTTAGCTACTCTCCTATAACGAATTAAATCAACCATGATAGGATATCACATCAATCACACTATAGGCATCGAGAAGATTCAACAAGTAAACTTCATGAATAAATCCGCTAAAACCCCATGACAACGAATTAGTTCATAATCAAACTAATCGTCACCATGGGTTCCAATGTAAACATGATAGAAGAAAACGAATAATGATTGAAATAAATATCAAGGGTTCTAAAGAATACACCCAAACCAAGCATCCACAAACTAGAAAGAATACAAGAATAAATTGAAAACTATCTTCTTCCTCGCTTCTTCGTGCTTCAAAACTCCGTAAATAAAATACGTGGTCTCTCTCTCTCCCTCTTCTAGGGTTTTTCTTCCTTTATATAGGCCTCCAGGTGCAAGTAGTTCGTAAGGAATTTTATTTTTTACTTCCTCTCGAAAAATCGGCAAATCAGAAATTTTCGCCAGACCATACGGTGCTGACGCGCCACTTCTGCGTATGAAACCGGCGCTGCCGCGCCACCTCTATGCTCCCAGCGCTGCCGCGCCATATACAAGCTCAAACACGGCGCTGCCGTGCCGTACCTTCTGTCCAGAACATTGAATTTTTCCCTTTTCTTCATTATAACTCCGATTTGCGCTCCGATTGCTCCGCTTCATTCCTTTAACACCTGTGATTAATATTCCTGCACAATACCCTTAAAAGAGATCAAAAATACCACAACTCGAGTACAAACATTCGTTTTAAGCCAATTGGAAACGTTTTAAGTGAATAAAATATCCACTCATCACACCCCCAAACTTAAATCGATGCTTGTCCTTAAGCATAAACAGACGAATTATTTACAACTAACTATTACCACTTCCGTAGGTGATCACGGTTGCATTTGGCATATGCAACAAGCCCTTTAAACCCCTAGGCAGCCCTAGTGGACGAGTAAGGTCTCGTGAGGGCCTATAGCGAATGTACCCACAAAATCCGATCTATAATGCAACTAACAATGCAACAAACTATATGTATGCAACTACATGAAAAATGCAAGGATCCCCTTTAAACTCACCAAAACCAACTAACAAGCAAATATCTCAAAGAATGCAACAAATCCAAATAGAGCTCGACTATGCCCCCGTATACTAACAATGCATGAACAGAAACGTGCGTGTGTGCGATGCTCATCAGAAATACTCCCAAAACTAGGTCAAAAATCATACATGCTTTCAGTCAGGACAATCACAGGTTTATAACTAGAATAGACTAGAGACACTTCATAACCTAGGAACACCTCCACCCTTATCCAAGGTAGACAGAAACTCATGCTTTATTACTATGACACATAATACTATATACAATACGCATGCTTATTTAACCGTGCAATGAATGAGACCCCAAAAGGCTTATAGAATAATACCCATGTAGCGAGTGTTGGGTCAGTGGATCCCAGACTATAAAATCCTTAGGTAACTAGGACTAAGTCCCCTCAGACTTAATTACTCGAGTATTAAAGAGCTCACTCTGGTTAATTTTGCATATAAACAATTCACATAACTTTTCTGTTTTTTTCTTTTTTTTCTTTTTTTTTTCTTTTTTTTTCTTTTCTATGCAATCTGGAATGAGAATTATCAATTCCAACCCTAGACTACTCATATAAATATGAGCCGGCTACTAGCCATTTGACACCTAGCCATTATTAACAAATATTTACAACTAGCATGAAATCCCTGGTTTCCCCCAAACTTAGACTTTAGTGCTCCTACGCCATAAAGGGAATAACGAAAATTATAAATATAATCAAGCGATTAAATCTCTAAACATCCAACAAGCATGACCCTAACCTAGCCCAAAAGCACCCAATGAGTCTGTGTAAAAGTTTTGTTTCTGAACACGCAAGTCAATTTCATAGGCACTATAATTCAACCCTCTATTCATCATCACCACACTCAACTAGACACCTACCTACCAGTCAGAATTAGCAACCTCTACGGGATCATGAAAATGCATGCCATGCTCATGCAACTATAAGAACATAAATACCACAATAACAGAATGTCCTATATGGCATACATCAAAAAAAACAAAATGCTCTAACTAACATGCAAATATGCTAACATACAAATATGCTTCTAACATGCACACACCTATTATACAAGTGAACCTTGTATCCCCACCCCCAACTTAAAATTTTCAATGCCCCCATTGAAGGTAAGAATAAAAAGTGTGCAAGGCATACCTACTCGTCGCCCGAACCACTCCCATCGGGAGTGTCCGGTGGTGGATAGACAGCGCCAGCTCCAAAAGACGGAAAAGTCACGTCCACTCCACTCGCACGAAAAGCCGTGCCCAAAGCCTGTGCAAACTGACTAAAATCTGCAGCAAAACCTGCCTGCATATCGTGCACCGCATCGATACGCCTCGTCAAATGCCTATACTGTCGCTGAGTAATAAAAGAACCTCCTCCCTAAGGCTCCTCCTCCTGCTGCTGCTGCTGCTGCTCTACTACATAACCAAGACCCCACCAATCCGGCTCACCTCCGTCCCACTCAGCCAGTCTCCGTATACTCTGATGATCCAGCGCTTCCTGTGGCTGATGCACAACCTCCTCTGCTGACCAACGAGCACCACAATCCCTAGCCAACCTAGCAATGACCGAACCATAAGGCATCACCGCAGTGGTATTTCCTTGCATAAAACGCATAATCCCCTGATGGATCAAATTGCCCACATCCACAAATTCTCTGCTGCATATAGCATACAACAGGATAGCTCTCTCAACTGTCACCTCATTCGAATGCCTAGTAGGGATAAGGTTGGCACAAATGAACAAGTGCCAAGTACGCCCATATTTATTCAGAGCCGTCGACAAGAACGAGGTGGGCTCAGTAGTGCCTCTCCTCAAACGCCACTCTGTACCTGGAACACACAACCGCTGAATAATCAACTGAAGATCCACAACATCGCGAGTCTTCCCCGACCAATCCTCTTGACCCCTCCTAGGAGCCGGAAGCCCAAGAACACGACGAATAGCAGGCGGCTGATAATCCACACGAAACCCACGAACCTGGCTAATCCCATTCCTCTCCACACTAGCGTTCGCATAGAACTCGCGAACCACAGTCATCGGAACAGGTTTCGAAACCTCACAAATTTGCTCCCAACCTCTCTCCAGAATATTCTCCAACATGTTCCCATCCGCTGCATTGGGCAAAAGACCCCTCTCTCGAGCAATAGGACGCCCCAACAATCGATTATACTCATCACGAGCCCCATTATTAATAAATTGAGGTCCACCATTGCCTCCCTCAGAATCAGATGAAGATGAAGAACGAGGGTTCCTCCTACCAGCCCCACTACCACCAGCACCGTCACTACCACCAACAACAACCCTTTGTCGCTTGGATGCCATTGAATTGATTGGAAGAAGTGTTCAGAGTGTTTAAGAATTTTGAGATTTGTAAGTTGTGTATGTATAGGTAGGTTTGTGTAAGGGTAGGTATATATAGGAGAATTTAGGGTTAGTGGGTGTGAGTAGTGGGCTTGGGTCGTGGGTCACTAATAATAAAAACTATTTTTGTGTTTTCAAATTTTCTGAATTTTTTTTTTCTCAGCAGACCGTGCGGCGCTGCCGCGCCAGGAATACACTTAGGAACGGCGCTGCCGCGCCGTTGCTACTGTTGCAACATTTTTTTTTTTTTTCAACAACAATCCAAGTGGGTTGCCTCCTACGAAGCGCTCTTTTCACGTCATTAGCTTGACGTAGCTCCATTTCCTTACGTTGCGCAACTTAGAACCGCGGTCTCAACTTCGCGATTCAACTTCTCTCCAAAATATGGCTTTAACCGCTGACCATTGACCTTGAACGACTGATCCGCTAACTTGTCGAAAATCTCCACTGCCCCATGCTGAAAAACTGTTTTGACTGTGAATGGACCTGACCAACGTGACTTCAACTTTCCAGGAAATAACCGAAGTCGAGAGTTGAACAACAACACCAATTGCCCGGGCTCAAATGTCTTAAGAACCAACCGACGATCATGCCACCTTTTTACTTTCTCTTTGTATAGCTTGTTGTTCTCATAAGCTTGCAATCGAAACTCGTCCATTTCATTCAACTGAACCATACGTTTTTCACCTACTGCTGTAAGATCAAAATTCAGCTTCTTCAACGCCCAATAAGCCTTTTGTTCTAACTCAGCTAGAAGATGGCATGCTTTCCCATACACTAGCTGAAATGGTGACATTCCCAAAGGTGTTTTATAAGCTGTCCGATAAGCCCACACCGCTTCATCAAGCTTCAACGCCCAATCCTTCCGAGAAGGACTAACTACCTTCTTAAGAATCCGTTTAATTTCACGATTAGACACTTCGGCTTGCCCATTGGTTTGAGGATGATAAGCTGTAGCAACTCGATGATTGATGTTGTAGCGTGCCATAAGAGATGTAAACTTTCGATTGCAAAAGTGAGTACCTTCATCACTGATGATCACCCGTGGAGTGCCAAAACGAGTAAAAATATTCTTGTGAAGAAAATTGAGTACCACCTTAGCATCATTCGTTGGAAGTGTTTTACCTCCACCCACTTAGACACATAATCCACGGCTACAAGAATATACTGATTAGCACATGACGGAATGAACGGTCCCATGAAGTCGATTCCCCACACGTCAAAGATCTCTACCTCCAACATGACATTAAGAGGCATCTCGTCCCTACGAGAAATATTACCAACTCGTTGACATCGATCACATCTCAACACAAACTGATGAGCATCCTTGAATAGAGTCGGCCAATAGAAACCTGCTTGAAGAATACGTGTGGCTGTCTTTTCACCCGGATAGTGGCCTCCATAAGCTGTAGCATGAAAATCACTAGGAATAGCCTCGGTCTCACTGTAAGGAACACAACGTCTAATAATCTGATCAGCTCCTTGCTTGAACAAAAACGGTTCATCCCAAATATACTGCTTGACATCATGCAAGAATTTCTTCCTTTGAGCATAAGAAAGCTCAGGTGGAATGATGTTGCTTACTAGATAATTCACAATGTCGGCAAACCATGGTTCATCATCTTGCACTCTGAATAGTTGCTCATCAGGAAAAAACTCATTAATAACTGTGT
This sequence comes from Saposhnikovia divaricata, assembly GCA_036435485.1. Classification (NCBI taxonomy): domain Eukaryota; kingdom Viridiplantae; phylum Streptophyta; class Magnoliopsida; order Apiales; family Apiaceae; genus Saposhnikovia; species Saposhnikovia divaricata. The sequence continues at coordinate 25,756,065 of JAZHRN010000131.1, forward strand.
TGTCCTTAGGTGACTTTCCATGATCTTCCAATCTAGAGAGATGGTCAGCTACCTGATTCTCCGTCCCCTTTCTATCCTTGATTTCCACATCAAATTCTTGCAACAGAAGAACCCAACGAATCAACCTTGGCATAGCATCTTTCTTTGCAAGGAGGTATCGAATAGCCGCATGATCCGTATAAACTGTCACCTTAGTACCAAGCAGATAAGATTGAAACTTTTCAAACCCATAGACAATAGCAAGTAGTTCCTTCTCAGTGGTGGTGTAATTCAACTGAGCATCATTGAGAGTTTTGCTTGCATAGTAAATAACATGGAACATTTTTTCTTTCCTTTGGCCTAGAACGGCCCCAATTGCGTAATCACTAGCATCGCACATCAAAGCAAATGGTTGGATCCAATCAGGAGCTGTAATAACTGGAGCAGAAATTAGTTTCTTCTTCAAGATCTCGAACGTATGTAAACAAGCCTCATCAAAATTGAATGGCACATCTTTTTCCAAGAGATTGTAAAGCTGCTTAGAAATTTTTGAGAAATCCTTTATGAAGCGCCTGTAGAACCCTGCACGACCAAGAAAGCTGCGAATACCCTTGACTAAGATAGGGGCAAGAAGATTCTCAATAGTTTCCACCTTTGCCTTGTCAACTTCCAAACCCTTACTCGAAACCTTGTGTCCCAGAATGACACCTTCTTGTACCATGAAATGGCACTTTTCCCAATTAAGAACAAGATTTGTCTCCACACAACGTTTTAAAACCAAACTCAAGTTTTCCAAGCACTCAACAAAAGAATCCCCAAAGACTGAGAAATCATCCATGAATACTTCCATATTAATTCCAATCATGTCAGAGAAAATGGCCATCATACACCTCTGAAAAGTAGCTGGTTCACCACACAACCCAAAAGAAACACGTCTGAATGCAAATGTACCAAATGGACAAGTGAATGTAGTCTTCTCCTGATCCTCGGGTGCTATGAAAATCTGATTGTAACCAGAATACCCATCAAGCAAACAATAGTACTGACGTCCAGCCAATCTGTCAAGCATCTGATCAATGAACGGGAGTGGAAAATGATCTTTCCGAGTGGCTTTGTTCAACTTTCGATAATCCATGCAAATTCTCCAATCAGCAACTGTTCGCGTAGGAATGAGCTCGTTCTTCTCATTAGTAACCACTGTCATGCCTCCTTTCTTAGGCACACATTGCACCGGACTCACCCAAGAGCTATCAGAAATCGGATAGATAATGCCCGCGTCAAGCCATTTAAGAATTTCCTTCTTCACAACTTCTTTCATAACAGGATTCAGTCTCCTTTGATTATCGACTGTAGGTTTAGCTCCCTCTTCCAAAGGAATTTTGTGCATGTAACAAGAAGGACTAATACCCTTGATGTCTGCTATAGTCCACCCAATGGTTGATTTGAATTCCCTTAAGATTCTCAATAGTTTTTCCTCTTCTATGCCTGAAAGCTTAGATGATATAATAACAGGTAATGTAAAAGAATCACCAAGATAGGCATACCTTAGATGTTCAGGCAATGGCTTAAGTTCCAAGGTAGGTGCTTCCTCAATGGATGGTTTAAGTCTAACATGAGACTTCTTCAATTCTGACAACTCCAATGATTCAAATGGAATCCCAAACTTCTTCCATGGAGATGCATTAAGATATTTCAAGTGTTCTTTATCATCTTCGTTCTCAACCTCCGAGTCATTAGCAAGAACTCTTTCCAACACATCAGCTTTTATCAAGTGTTGAGTCGCGGAGTTAACCACCTTGTCGACCATATCAATTTTGAGACACTCTTCATCGTCAGTTGGAAGCCTCATTGCGTTGAAAACATTAAAAGTGACGTTTTGATCGTGCACCCTCATAGTGAGTTCTCCCTTTTGGACATCAATAAGAGTTTGGCTCGTAGCCAAGAATGGTCGTCCCAAGATAATAGGAATCTTCTTGTCTTCCTCGAAGTCAAGAATAACAAAGTCGGCTGGAAAGATAAGCTTGTCGACCTTCACCAAAACATCCTCAACTATCCCTCGAGGATAAGTAACTGAACGGTCCGCAAGTTGTAGAGTCATGGTAGTTGGCTTTGGTTCTGGAAGACCAAGTTGCATGAAAACTAATAAGGGCATGAGATTAATACTTGCACCCAAATCATACAAGCATTTGCTGAATGAGAGATCTCCAATAGTACATGGAATGGTAAAGCTCCCGGGGTCCTTCAACTTAGGCGGCAACTTTTGTTGCAAGATGGCACTACATTCCTCCGTCAAGGCAACGGTCTCTAGCTCCTCAAGTTTCAATTTCTTCGAGAGTATGCCCTTCATAAACATCGCATAGCTCGGCATTTGCTCAAGAGCCTCTGCAAATGGTATGTTAATCTGAAGCTTCTTGAAGACATCTAAGAACTTAGCAAATTTCTTGTCGAACTTTTGCCTTTGAATTCATTTTGGGTATGGAGGAGGTGGAAACACCTTATCTTCTTCTTCTTCTTTCTGAGCATTATCATTCTTACAAGTTATAGGAGTCGAGGGAGTAGCATTAGGTAGCAATTTAGGACCATATTCGACCCCAGCATCAAAATCAATTTTTTCTTCCAGAAGCTGCGGCGCTGCCGCGCCAGTATTATACTGGAAAGCGGCGCTGCCGCGCCGTGCAGACTGTTCAAATTTTTCCATTTTTTCCTCGGTTGATTTTTATTCGTTCTGACCTTGTAGAATTCTTCCTGATCGTAATGTTACTGCCTGGACCTGTTCCTTGTGATCTTTCTTGCCTGGATTCATCTCTGTGTCACTCGGAAGCGTTCCTGGTTGACGGTTCAACAATGCATTGGTGAGTTGGCCAATTTGATTCTCTAAAGTTTTCAATGACACCGCCTGACTCTTTTACATCATTCGAAGCTCTTCCAATTCAGACTTCTCAGACTGATTCAATGAATTCCCTTGAGATGGTTGAAATCCCGGTGGATTGAATGGTTGCCTTGGAGCATAAGGTGGTGGTTGATAGTTCTGATTATATGGCCTTGCATTGAACTGCTGATTTTGGGGTTGCTGAACACCACCCTGATTGTTGCTCCAACTGAAATTAGGATGATTCCGATTGTTGGGATGATAAACATTAGGCACTGGTTGCTGAGCTCTTTGAAAATTACTAAGAAATTGTGCAGATTCAGATGAGATAGCACACAGATTCATGTCATGAGCCCCTGCACACAATTCACACACCATAGCAACCTGGTTAGTCCCATGATTAGAAAGGGAATCTACCTTCATTGTCAACGCCTTGAGTTGAGCAGCAATAGCAGTAGCTGCATCCAAGTCAAGAACTCCAGCCACTTTAGCAGGTGGCAAGCGTTGAGTAGGATTCTGAAACTCATTGGCCGCCATCATTTCAATAAGATTATAGGCATCCTCATAGCTTTTTGCCCATAGCGCACCTCCAGAAGCTGCATCTAACATAGGCCTGGACTGAGCTCCCAATCTGTTATAGAAATTGCTGATTATCATCCAATCCGACATCCCATGATGAGGACAACGTGCCAATATCTCCTTGTACCTTTCCCAAGCTTCCCCCAAAGATTCCTGAGGTTGCTGAGCAAATTGAGAAATAGAATTCCGATAAGCTGTTGTCTTCGCCATGGAGAAATACTTCGTCAAGAACTTTTGAGCACAGTCTGCCCATGTTTTAATAGAGCCTGATGGCATAGAATGTAACCAACTCTTGGCTTTATCCCTAAGAGAGAAGGGAAATAATCTCAATCTGATTGCATTATCTGTAACTCCGTTGAATTTGAAGGTGTCACAGATCTCAAGGAAGTCCCTAATATGAGCATTGGGATCTTCAGCAGGACTACCCCCAAACTGTACTGTATTCTGAATCATCTAAATGATGTTTGGCTTAAGCTCGAAATTATTAGCCCCAATAGCTGGGCGAACAATACTGGTATGAATATCCTCCACTTTTGGCTAAGAGAATTCACTCAAAGCCTTCGCTGGTTGTGCTTGATCCGCCATTTCTTCTATTGATTCAAAATCGTCTTCTAACTCGATGTTCTCAAAATCAAGTTTTCTCCTTGCTAGTTCTTCTCTACGTGCTTGAGCTCGTGTACGCATACACTCTCAAGAAGTACCTGAAATTCACCAACAAGAAATTTGGTGAGAAACGTCCTAGTCACCGAATTTTAATGACCACTGATGGCAAATACTGAAACTAAACAAACAAAACCGCGTCCCCGGCAGCGGCGCCAAAAACTTGTTAAGACCAAACTCAACACGCAAGTGCACGTGATCTCAAGTAATACAGATAGCAAATAAGATTCGTTCCTACAGGGACTCGTTGTATTGTCTAGTTAATTCACTCACTGATGTATGATTATTCTTCGATGCTACGACAGATTAACAATTGGATTTTTGTTATCACTACAATTACTCTAAGATTTGTAACTAATTATCAACTACTTGAACTAAGAATTATGTCGAATTGCTTATGCAAATAAAACATGGGATTTTAACTTTATTAAACAATCCATCTATAGTCTCCACTTCTCTAGCCTTTTCATGTGATTTGTTAATACCTGATCGAATACACAAAACTGATATAAGCCAAACTTTGTTGCACAAATACCATCCTAAATAACATCCACAATAAAGATAGAAATCACTTAGTCTCCCAATTATGCCTAATCTCTATATGTCTATAAAGATTGAAACATAATGGTTGAAGTACAAGAATTCAATTGATCACATAGTCGTCATAAAACGGTTAGAGTTACGACGCTAATTATGAATGATATTCTCACGCATAAACCTACGCTAGCATGGCAAGTTCTAAACTCTTATATCCACTTTCGCTTCAATAAGAATTAACACACAATTATAGGAGTTAGCTACTCTCCTATAACGAATTAAATCGACCATGATAGGATATCACATCAATCACACTATAGGCATCGAGAAGATTCAACAAGTAAACTTCATGAATAAATCCGCTAAAACCCCATGACAATGAATTAGTTCATAATCAAACTAATCGTCACCATGGGTTCCAATGTAAACATGATAGAAGAAAACGAATAATGATTGAAATAAATATCAAGGGTTCTAAAGAATACACCCAAACCAAGCATACACAAACTAGAAAGAATACAAGAATAAATTGAAAACTATCTTCTTCCTCGCTTCTTCGTGCTTCAAAACTCCGTAAATAAAATACGTGGTCTCTCTCTCCCTCTTCTAGGGTTTTTCTTCCTTTATATAGGCCTCCAGGTGCAAGTAGTTCGTAAGGAATTTTATTTTTTACTTCCTCTCGAAAAATCAGTAAATCAGGAATTTTTGCCAAAGCATACGGCACTGACGCGCCACTTCTGCGTATGAAACCGGCGCTGCCGCGCCACCTCTATGCTCCCAGCGCTGCCGCGCCATATACAAGATCAAACACGGCGCTGCCACGCCGTACCTTCTGTCCAGAACATTGAATTTTTTTCTTTTTCTTCATTATAACTCCGATTTGCGCTCCGATTGCTCCGCTTCATTCCTTTAACACCTGTGATTAATATTCCTGCACAATACCCTTAAAAGAGATCAAAAATACCACAACTCGAGTACAAACATTCGTTTTAAGCCAATTGGAAACGTTTTAAGTGAATAAAATATCCACTCATCAGGGATTAATCGTATGTTTTCTTTTACCTTGTCTAGATTGTCCGACATTGTTGCGAACCCTTATCACTTCTCGACCATCAGGCAAGTTTTCTAAATCTATACTTTGAAGTATTGATTATAAAACTGCTTTTGGCCATGTATAATGTTGTACAGTTTTGTGATATATCTTATTTCCTGTTGAAATAGAATTTGACCTTTGGTTTATGTATGATCTTCTGAGTTAAGTAATTATGAACCGGTATACCTTGTAGCTCTAGAGATAAGTGCATATTCATTGTCTTTGACTCTAAACCGGGAGTCGGTATTTTGAGATATAGAAATAGTCGTGGAAACCCGGAGGGATTCCAGCGGCAGATTATTATTTATTTTGAGGAATGTTATTTATAAATATTAATTATAATTCCATAAAGTATTAATTACTTGGAAACCATTCGAGGACTGTTATTTGAATATGATATCATTCGAGGAATGATATTTGCTTACTATATCTTTCGAGGAATGTTATTTGAATATTATCTCAGTCGAGAAATACTATTTGAATATTATTTCTGTTAAATATGCTAATGGAAGGCATAACTGTTTTCGAAAGTATATATTGTGATACTTGATTTACGATTTGATTTTGGCTTATAAGCTAGATATGATATATTAGTTATAAGCCGGGTTTTGTAAGGGCCCTTAGTGAAGGGCGTATGATTTTCATTCTTTAATATAGACCGGGAGTCGGTATTTCCGTATATCTTGAGATTATTTTCTGAGAAAAATATTAGATAAATATTTTTCCATTATTTCTTTAATGAATATTATTTTTGATATTCATTTAAAATTTTATTTATTTAATAAATATTGTTTTGAATATTCATTTAAGGAATTATTTATTTAATGAATATTATTTTATATATTCATTCGAGGGTTATTTATGAGCAATTATTTTGATTAAAAATATTCTTTAAATATTTATGATTTATTAAATACTATTCAAATATTTATTAAGTACTTTTAAATTCGTTTTAAAAATGATTTATCTTATTCAAAAATTATCTTTGACCTTCAAAATTATGTAAAATATTTTTTAGCCTTATTATGATTATTTTCTTTCAAGGGGAGGTTCCCAAAACTTTGTTTTCCATTTAAATCTATCTTATAAGAAGGTTTAAATGTTCACTCAAAACTTCTAAAATATAAGGGAACCTTACCTGAGACTATTATTTATTATGGTTGATTGCCCGGTCATAGACTTTCAAAAAGTATTATTTTCACTCGCAACTTGGTTGCTATACATCAAAATGAGTCTTTTTGTTACTTCCTCAACACTCGAGGAGTAAGATTTATGGAACAAGTTATAATCCATTAACGAGCAATAGCTCGGGAAATATTGGTGAATTTTCCTTTCCAATCAAATACGACTACTTTGTGGAGTTCTATTGTTATAGCCAAAATTCGATTCGGGTATTTTCAAGATGGATTCGGGTCGATAATGGGTTCAATTAGGGGAATTCTAGGTCAAATTAGGGTTCTGGTGAAATAGAGTTAAGTTAGGTCGCGCCATGATTATTAGGGCGCGCCCTCAATGACAAGTCATGATGAAGTATTCTACTCAAGCTGGTTTTCCAAGAGCCATTGAAGAATTCTCTTCTGGGATTCCACTTAGGCTGGGATTCCATGAGTTATTGAAGAATTCCCTCATGTCGTATCTCAGGAGGGGGATGTCCATCGCAGAAGGCCTCCAGGGGTTTGCTTGGATATAAGGACCCTTTTTAAACACTAAGGGCGCGCCCTAAGGTGGAAAGATGGGGACTTTCTGGTGTGTGCTTTGGGAGCTCTGTTCCTGTAGCCAATGGGCGCGTCCTCATTGGGGAACTTCGGAGTAATCCTGCACTTTGCACCCAAAAGCTCTGGATCACCTGTCATGCTATTTGGTGGGTGCTTCTCATTCGGGGGACAGGGATGCGTTCTGCACTTGGGGTAAACCACGGCTATACCTGCATCCTTGAAATCAAGAAATAGCTGGTAGCGGAAAGGACTAGTCCTCGACGGGGGAAGTTTCCTTATCCGTGAAGTCTTGAGATCTTGGATGAGCCTTGGGCCTTTGTGGTTAGGCCTCATAGTAGAACATTCCGGATGCTGAACCTACAATCCAAGCCCGTTTGGGTTTCTTGCTCTCCAAGAACTACGTATGGCTTGATCCCTATAAATACCAGGGTACGTAGGCCGATTGAGGGGTTGGAAGTCGAGAGCTCTGAAATAGCCGCCACTAACCCTATCAATCTTAGCCACCAATTATCTACAGCCACCACACGCCACCACTTTTTCCGGAGAAAAACCACCATCTAAGATCTTGTTTCCGGCGACGTACCTCGAATTTTGTTGTTCCTAAATTCCTCCGTCAACAAATTGGCGCTAGAAGGAGGGGAGCCAATCAAGATCTTCATCTTAGGAGGAAAAGATGTCTCACAATCAAGGTGGAGGTTCTCATGAAGAAGATGGGTATGATTTTGAGAAGATAGCTTGGGGGTTAACCAAGCTCGCCATGAAGCTTATGTTCCGGAGGAGATCTCTGTTCCCCCGCACCACCATGGAACTCCAGTCATCGGGGACAGCCGCCCGTTCTTATCAGTAATTCGGAGTTAATGGAGCAGCTGTATCGTATGGGAGATGCCATAAATAAATTTGAGGCAAGATTGAGTTCTGTGGAGAAAGTGCAAAAAAGTAGGATAAAATCTCGGAGTATCCCACGAAATCATCGCCGAACAGGGAAAGCCCTCCAAGTTGAGGAAAGTTCTCAAAGAAGTGAAGAAGTGCAGGAGAAGAGATTTCAATTGTTGGATCCTCAGGGGAGGGCGCGCCCTCACCTTCACCGTTCTGGGCGCACCCCTAGTGAGATTCGATGTGATGAAGAAAATATGGTTCTAAAGATGATTTGCACGCTACTGCTGCAAAAAAGATGGTTCCGGGTATGTTCAAAGGCGGTGGTTTCCGGTCAACGACGTTGAACTAGGTTTTCCAAGGGGCAATTTCAAATATGATTCGAAGAAGGATGTTCCAGGGAAGAGGTGCAATTATCGGGAACTCATCCTCACCATCAGGGCACGCTCTCACCATCAGGATGCGCCCTCAAGGTAACCCTTGACTTATTTTGTTGAGATTTTTTTTTATTTGTTTCTTGGACTTTCGTAAGTTAAAGATGGTGAAGGAGAATCCCCAAGAACTCTCAGGGCGTGCCCTGAGGGTGGTAGCCAAGGCTCGGATGATTTCCAACTTCTAGGAAAATTTGATAGTTGAACACGTCGTCTTCTCCAGGACGCGTCTTCTAGGCGATATTTATGGTTTCTTGTTGATCCCCTACTGTGGAAAGTCGCAACGAGGAAGCTGATGATCGAAAGGGACCTGTTGTTCAAGAGAGGGCGGCTCCTTACCCACATAGGTCAGGACGCGCCCTTAATGAAATTCAACGAAATGAGGAGAACCTCGTTGTTATGAGGAGGAGCTTTGCTAGCTTGAAGGAACACCTTGGAATAAGGCTTAGCGATGATGACCTGAGGATGGTGCTCCTTGAGCACCAAAGGAAAGACAAACATTTGGAATCGAGGCCCCGTGATCCACAGCGCGCGCCCCCTAATAACAGGTCGCGGCCCCTTGGACATGAGCGAGCCCTTCCTCGGAATGATAATCCACAGCGCGCGCCCCCTGTTAGCAATAGGTCGCGGCCCCTTGGACTTAAACAAAATCCTCATTGAGATGATACTGGAAGAAGAAGTAACCATGATGATGGTGATAGAAGAATGGAGTTATATCGAGGGAGCAGACGACCTCACATCCATCAGGGCATGCCCTCCCTCAAAAGGAAAGCATCAAGAAGGCTCTCAAGGGAATCCACATATTGAGAGGAATCCACAGCCTCAAGGAAATCCACCACCTCAAGGAAATCCACAGCCTCAAGATCGGAATCAAAGGAATGCTCAAACAACTCAACCTCCACCCTTGGTGGGAACTCAGCCAGCTAATACCCCAGAAATTGGAGTTTTTAACGTTTAGTTCTTAGAAGGCTTTTACATAGAGAACCCTTCTTTAGAGGATGCTCCTTCTAAGAGAATTCGATGATTGAAAATGTCCTCATCTTCAGGACGCGTCCTCCAGGTAACATATAAAACTTTCTGTTAGATGAATTGTTGCAGGTGGAAAATCCTGTTCATACTTCATAGAAGATCTCAATAATTGTCGAACGTAACATTCTAATTTATGAGGATGCTCCTTCAGAATGTTAGATATTCCCAAGTGGCATCTCCCTCTAAGGGCGCCCTCAGGTAACATGGGTCAGGGCTCGCCCTCAGTGAAATCCGGCGAGATGAGGAGAACCTTGCTGGAAAAATAAGGCCTACAGTGGTTTGCCTGGTAAGAAGGCCTACAGGGGTTTTCCTGATGTGAAGGCCTACAAGGGTTTTCCTGATGTGAAGGCCTACAGGGGTTTGCCTGGCTAAGAGAACAGAGAACACTTGGAATCGAGGCCCCGTGATCCACAGCGCGTGCCCCCTGATTACAGGTCGAGGCCCCTTGGACATGAGCGAGCCCTTCCTCGAGGTCGTGATCCACAGCGCGCGCCCCCTGAATTATAGGTCGAGGCCCCTTGGACACGAGAGAGCCATTCTTTGAGATTTCGTTGGAAGATAATGAAGCCAAGGAAGTAGGATTGGCATTTTTTGGCCTGATCACCAACTAGTGGAAGATAGGGTGAGAATCCTCAACCCCAGGGTAATGTTATACATCAGGACTCAGCTTCAAGGAAATTCACAACTTTAGGAAAATCCTCCTACATAAGACGCGCCCTCAAGGAACTCTCCCTTAGAGGACCTTTCTGATTAGGGGCACTCTAATTGGAAAGGTTGTGGCCCCAAGGTCGTGAGTGAGCCCCTCACATCTTCAATGATCTGAGTGATAAGCCTCAGGGTGCTCCCTGAGCATATCAACCTCATATTATGGCTTCGTCTACAAGTATGATCGTTACGATTCACGAATTATCTTTTGCTTGAAGAAAAACTGTATTTAGCTAGGTGCATCACCATGAACCTCAGAGTGTGCCCCCTGATAGGCAGGTTGAGGCCCCAAGGTCATGAGTGAGCCCCTCTACACAAGAATGACGTTCTAAAATGAAGTATTCATCATGATTATCATTAGGATGCTCATCCGGACTGGAAGAGACTTTGTCATTGCCCTCGTCCATATAGGACGCGTCCTAAGAAACAGGGCGCGCCCTCAACAACTCTAACGACTCTCTCTTAAAATTCCCCTCTTGGGATGCCTATTTAAGAGATGCTCCTTTAAGGAATGATATTCTGATACTGGGGGGTAGTACTGATGCACCTCCCTAGCCCTACATATACATGTATTCCAGGACAATTTGTATGAACAGCGGAATACCTCTACGAGGATGCCTCTTTGTGAGATACCTCTTGTGAGATGCCCTTTATTTGATGCCTTCTAGTGAGATGCCTCTTCGAGGGATGTTATTCATAGGATGCCTCATTTTGAGATGCCCCTTCATGGGATGAGATTTGAAATAACTAGTGACCGGAGAATGCACTCTTTCTACCAGAAGTTGATTGAAGTAGAGCAATGCCTGAATAGTAGACTACAAGGTAAATTAATTACCTCCTAGTCTAGGGGGGTAGTCCATGTACACTTCCCCTAGTCTTAGTGGTTGTGAAATTTTAATTTTTTTTGGAGAATGCTCACGTACATATAGGGTGCGCCCATTAGGGTGAATTTGCACAATCCCTTATAATGGAGGATGCGCCCTCGACAATTAGTCGAGATATGGAATTCTTTTATGCAATATGAAAAGTAAATAATATCTGCAAGATGGAGTGATAAACTAGCATGGAAATTCAACAATTTAGTTGGAAAATGCTTACAGGCTACATACATACACAAATAAAGGAGACACAGAAACTATTGTCAGATTCTCTATATGCAATTTTCCATACAAAAGAGAGACGAAACCTCTAGAAGATTTTTGAAGGTTGGATGCACCTGGTTTAATTGAAGAAAGGAATAGTATAACCCTCAGGCGTGCCCTTAAATTAAAATAATAAAAATATCGGGCACGTTCAGTTTGGATGAAATTTAAGATAAAACAAAAGGGATATGATGAACATTCATGCACACATGTATGGTAATAGTATATGTGAATAGATTTAATGGGTATCTCAGTTTTGCTTGAATGGATAAAAGTGAGGTTAGTGATTATGGGATCACGCATAAATTAATAGGGAGGTGAAGTGTGAAAAGAAGATAAAATGATGGTCACAAGAAAACTATTCAAATGCTGGACTCACATGGATTAAGAAGAAGTGTATGAGAATTGGTAAAATATGTTATTTGCAAAGTAGGCGGGACCTACAAGCTCATAAAAAAGAATTGGTCTGCATCTACTCAAAAAGTTGAGTTATTATTTTTTAAAGAATGGAGGGACTTAGGAAAAGATGGGGTACATGCAATTAAAGATAAAAGAGCAGAAGTCAAGTCATAAACAAGAAAAGTATTTTAATGAAGTTGGTGCTGCTTCCTTAAAAAGTTTGTTAGGCGCGCCTTAAAAACAAAAATAAATCTTGTTTATTGGCAGGGATGAATAAAGGAGTCTTGAGAGTTTGCTGTAGAGCTTTTTGATGCACTGACCCGGAGGAGGAATATAACATGAGAATTGATCAATAAAGCAGAGTTAAAGGAGTTTGGGGAATGAATTTCTGATCAAAATTTTGACTCAAGGCTCCGAATTTTTTTTTTGTAATGGTTAAAGATGCAGATGAACAGAGGACGAATATCCTAAAATAAGCAGATGAATATGAAGCACTGATTATGGAAGAGTTTAGACCCGGACAATGTTGGTTACATCATAATTGAAAACTTGGAGATGCATTTGTTACAAGTTTCAAGCCAACCTGTAAGAGGAGGTAAAAGCAAACTTTTAAGCCAAAAGCTAAAGCCCACACATGATCATAATATAGTTCGGAGAAGTCTTAGAGATTTCAAGTACCTTTTATTAGATAATTGGCAAAGAGCTTGGGTGTTGGCATTACGAAAAAGAAGTGATTGCATGGTTTGTTACATGTGGTCATATGCGAAGTGATTGGTTTGTTATTGAAGGGCACGTCTATTTAAAAATCAAGACGGTGGTTATGTTAGTGATGCAGCTGCCTCTATCAAGGCGCGCCCTCGAGAAAAAAAAAAACAAGCCTCTGCCTATACAACTCATACTATATAAAAGAGGAGGACGTGTCCTTTATTATCAGGAGAGCAGTACACATGCATACCTGGATTTCTCAACGAGGAAAATTTTAAAAGAAAAAGAATAAAGTGAATAAGAAGCTTGTGGGTTCAGTTGTGAAGAAAGAGCGTGCCTTTAGAACAAAATATGTAAACGCAGGTTACTTCATTTTATAGTGATCATGAAACAAGAAACACCAGCTGCTGTACTACTTACATGGCGAGATGCGAATTAATGAAATCCTGTAGACAACAATAAAGAAAAAGAAAGGTGTTTATAGAGACTGCGTCTAAATTAAAGACAAAGCCTAGTAAATTTTCTATTGCTTAATGAGGATGCTGAGTTGTATGAGGACTTTAATGACTTAGTTGCGGATTTATTGAGGCATAATTTTGATAAGGCATGCCCATATTAAGAAGATACAGGATGTAAACAAGAAAAGACAAGACGGAGGCCGGTGGGTTGATTTAATTTATCACATAATAAAAGAAACAAGCAGTGTGCAAGTCTTCAAGCAATTAGATAGAACAACGAGATCAGGGTAAAAAAAACTGTGAAGCTTATACATGGCTTCAAATTTATATGGGTAAATGATAATAATAATAATGGGTGAAGACGAGAGTTTCAATTTGGCTCAAAGGAAGATCAGAGATATTTACAAAAAATGTAATATTTTAATTGTGGTTAATGTTATCACTGTAGCAAAAGGGCGCGCCTCTTTAAATATTGAACGAGCTCGAGGTGGGGTGGTGGCTTTGTTTCTCTATTTCACATGCAGAGATTGAGGATGTGCTATACATACATATATATGAAACCAAGAAATTTAGTGTGAAGTTATGACGGGGCCTGCATGTACATTAATTAATAAATGAATAGAAGTATGCATGCAGCATGAACTAGTATGGAAGAATGGAGGTTGGGAATACAGTATGTGCAACTTATAAAATACAAGATGGTGGTAACGTATGGGGACCGCATTCATTCAAGTGAATAAGGAAAAATGAAGTTAAATGATGGGATCCACCATTAATGAAGTAAGAAAAATAGCATGAGACTTAGCCCTGCATAATGAAGGCTACGGAATATATGAATGAAAGTGAATTTATTATATTTGCCTTATGGGATTTAATATTTTCATTCAAGTTGTCAAGGCCTGCATGGATCCAACGGAAGGTGTTTTTAAAAGTGTTAGAATTAAATTGTCAATTTAATAAAGAAGGACGCGCCTTAAAAAAAATGGGTTCGATAATTGGCTATTTATAAAAAAAAGGGTGGATGTATTAAACATGCGTTCAAATAATGGACATGATGGCAAGGATGTAACACTAACACCCCTGAGTTGGTGTGAGAAGCGAAGACTTCAAAGGCAAGTACAAAGCAGTCAATTGCGTACTTATATTGTGTGTCAAATGAAGAATCAAAGTACTGTAGAATAAAACAAAAATGATTTTGGGTTGAAGGCATGCATTGGTACCACAGGGCGCGTCCCTGTGTTCAAGAAATTGATTTTACATTTAAGAAACTCAAGTTAGTGACAGCATACTGGCGAGGTAATCACATGGCAATCAAATGGCAATCAAGGAATTCGATCTAGAGGTAAAAATTCTGATGACATTATACCAACCAATCTTAGAGGTGAACAGCTCGAGGGAAGAAGAATGTTATTGGAAGGCATGGCAAATGAGCTTGTTGAGGAAGACTTCCCTCTCAAAGAGGATGTGCCCTCCAAGAATAGTGCCATGATTAACGCGACGGCAACTTATTAAAGATTGGTGAATATGATGTTCAAAGATTTGATTGGAAAGACCATGAGTGTGTAAGTGGATGATAGTAGAAAGGGTTCTAACGTCTTAATATCATAATGCGCGTCCTCTGTGAATATATATTTTGCTTTAGTATTGCACTGTGAGAAGAATACATCTATGTATAGTACTTTTTGTTTCTTACATCGAGTTAGCTCATGTAAGCTTAGAGGTTTGGTGCATAGGTGTCATCCCTCTTTAAACATTAGAATTTTCCAAGATGTATAACTAATGAATAAAAGGATGCCCTCCGTGTGGTACAATAGAAGAAAAGAAACGCAAAGGCGCGCCCTAGAGAAGAAAAGACTACAAAGGAATTTTGGTGTCGTTGAAGATTGAAAATTCCATGCTTCACCTCTGATTTTACATGGAATTGGGGGTTAGTTGTTATAGCCAAAATTCGGTTCGGGTATTTTCAAGATGGATTCGGGTCGATAATGGGTTCAATTTGGGGAATTCTAGGTCAAATTATGGTTCTGGTGAAATAGAGTTAAGTTAGGTCGCGCCCTGATTATTAGGGCGCGCCCTCAATGACAAGTCATGATGAAGTATTCTACTCAAGCTGGTTTTCCAAGAGCCATTGAAGAATTCTCTTCTGGGATTCCACTTAGGCTGGGATTCCAAGAGTTATTGAAGAATTCCCTCCTGTCGTATCTCAGGAGGGGGATGTCCATCGCAGAAGGCCTCCAGAGGTTTGCCTGGATATAAGGACCCTTCTAAAACACAAAGGGCGCGCCCTAAGGTGGAAAGATGGGGACTTTCTGGTGTGTGCTTTGGGAGCTCTGTTCCTGTAGCCAATGGGCGCGTCCTCATTGGGGAACTTCGGAGTAATCCTACACTTTGCACCCAAAAGCTCAGGATCACCTGTCCTGCTATCTGGTGGGTGCTTCTCATTCGGGCGACAGGGATGCGTTCTGCAATTGGGGTAAACCACGGCTATACCTACATCCTTGAAATCAAGAAATAGCTGGTAGCGGAAAGGACTAGTCCTCGACGGGGGAAGTTTCCTTATCCGTGAAGTCTTGAGATCTTGGATGAGCCTTGGGCCTTTGTGGTTAGGCCTCATAGTAGAACATTCCAGATGCTGAACCTACAATCCAAGCCCGTTTGGGTTTCTTGCTCTCCAAGAACTACGTATGGCTTGATCCCTATAAATACCAGGGTACGTAGGCCGATTGAGGGGTTGGAAGTCGAGAGCTCTGAAATAGCCGCCACTAACCCTATCAATCTCAGCCACCAATTATCTACAGCCACAACATGCCACCACTTTTTCCGGAGAAAAACCACCGTCTAAGATCTTGTTTCCGGCGACGTACCTCAAATTTTGTTGTTCCCAAATTCCTCCGTCAACACCTATCAACAAGTATTATACTTTGTTAGGCCGAATACACAATTAATAATCAAATTCGTATGAGTGTTTAACAAGTAAGATGATTATGCACTTTAAATCTTCTGATATTAAGAACCCTCTTCGTGATGTAAACTATCACAAAGAGCTGCTAGGTTACAATAAAGATAGTTCGATGCACGATACCCTTCTAGGGTTAACCTAACTGTATTTATAAAATATACAGCTGCTATACAATCGATAATTGATACTCCTATAAATTAGCTATACAATTGATATCAATTACAATTGCTACTCGTCTCCTTAGTCAACTCAATCTCTTTGACAGCTATCCAATCTTCAAAGATATCGCTTCCATAATAAATCTTCAATCACTGTTGACCAGTAGACGCTGCCTCCAGACAGAGTTTGACAAACTCTGTCGAGCTTCCAACTGTCAGAGTTTACACTAAACTCTGACCGCTTCCAGCTAAACTCTGATAATTCACTGTAACACTTAAACACTGATTAAAACACATAAATTATATTTAACAATCTCCCCCAACTTATTCATTAGCAAAAATGCACAAGTTAATAACAGTAATTGATGATGTCAAAACAAATAGACAAATACAGTGTTTATACAAATTCAGAGTTTAAGCTTCTACTTAACAAAATCTACAGAAAATAAGAAAATCCTTACAGACTTTAATCTCTAATCTCTTCAAGATCTGGTGTAGCTCTGAGATAATCTATGAGCAATCTTTTTTCTGCATTTTCAAGCTCAATCTCCATAGCTTCTTTAATCTCTCTGAGCTGAGGATCACTCTCATCTGTCTGATAGATAGCAGATCTAAGATCATAAATTTTGTTTCTTCTCATCTCATTTCCCAGTCTGATAAATTTGACTTCTTCTGACTGTGAATTGAAGTCAAGTACTGTGATTCCCAAATCAGTCTTTAATTTTGCAGTACCCTTCTTCATTTCAATAAGATTTCCATTCCAATCCCTGTACTTAGGAACATATCTGCTATTATACTTCATTCCTCTGATTGCTAAATTCTGAAGCATCTTCTTTCTGAGCACATTTGCAACTGATTGAGTCCTTTGACTATTCACCTTGAAAAGATATAGAACATATTCTAATTCTTCCCAATATTTCAAGCCAATATCATTCTCACCAATTCTAAATACTATCCCATCAGCCATGAAGTACAAGAGAAAGTCCTTCTTTAAACTCTTCTGATAAACTAACTGTACTGATTCCAGTCTGTCCAAACTTTCTTGAGTGACACCACGACCTGGAACAGCCAGTGAAGAAGGATCTCTAGGAACAGTATATTGCCTTTTGTCCTTCTGTGAACCCAGACCACCCTCATTGTTTCCAACCATACCAGACAAGGCTCTTCCATCAGAGAAATCCATAGAAACTCCAGATAATAGATTTGGATCATGAAGTGTTCCTTTCCCAAAAACTGATTTCAACTGAGAAGATAAAGGTCTAGATACAACTTGTGTAGCAACAGAGGTTGTGTTTTCTTTCTTCTTTACAACTTGTGTAGAAACAGAGGTTGTAACTTTCTTCTGTGAACTTTCTCCTTCAATGCCTTTCAGCTTGAGTTGAGCTTCTGCTGCCATTGTTTCCTTTGATAACTGAGATTTTTGACTAACATCAGCACTTTCCTTGATCACAATGCCTTTAAGAACAGACCTAGGAGCTTTTCCTTTCTTTAACTTACCAGACTTTAAAGCCTTGAGATGTTCTTCTTGTAAACTCTTTTCTTCAGCTTTAATGTCCTCAATTGTAACTCCTTCCTCATTCTCTTCAATAAACAACTTAGCAGCCAATTCTTCATCAGTCTGTGGATTAGAAGATAATAGCAAACACTTGGTCTTTGAAGTACCTTGAGTATCAGTGTTTATCCCAACAAACTGTGATTTAGAGGACTTGCTAGTTTTCAGAGTTTGAAATTCTTCAGTTTTGCCCTTTCCTTTACTACTTGCTCCTCCATCTCCAGCATTATCCTTTCTGATCAGAGTTTGAGATTGCTTGCATTTGTCTTTAGCAACTATCTCCCCCTTTTTGACATCATCAGGCATAAGAATAGATGTGATGAACTCCAAGGAGGTAGCAATAGAGTCAATCTTTAAGGACATATCATTATAATTTTGTTCAACTTTGCTCAGCCTGTGAGACAAAGTGTCTTGATTCTGAGTAAGATAGTGAAATTTATTCTTGTTGTCAAGTTTAATCATATCAGCTCCTCTAACAACATCACCTCGAACATCAGAGATTGCCTTTTGACATAGATCAAACCTATAGTTGAGAGTCTTCACTTGTACAACTGTAGCCTTGAGACAAGATAGAATCTCTGGATTTGTAATTGTTCTGGAGGTTCTCTTGACAAATTCAGCTGCTCTTGCAGCAGGAAAGATACAAGTGTCCTTGTACCAGTCATTTGAAAATTGTTCAAGGTGTTCTTCTTCAGCATCTGCTTGATTTGAAGGACCAGCAAAATCCTTAACCTTAGCATCAGTCTGGACTGGTAAACTCTGAGAAGAGCTTGACTCAGTATTCCCTTCAGTTTCATCTCCAACCTCAGCTTCAACATGATGAGTGGATAGAGGAATTGGAATAGATGCATCAACAGTGTCAACAACATCCTTTGCAACAGGTTCAGTAGTAGAGTCAACAATAGGCTGTACAACATCCTCCGCAGATTGCACAATAGTCTCAGAGTTTATCTCCTTAGGTTGTTGATCAATCTCATCTCCTCCTTCAACAGTCTGGTGAGCATCTGAGAGTAATTCTGTATGTGATGCTACAGTTTCAGAAAGGACAACTGTAGGTTGATCAGCTGCACCAGTTGCTTCAGATTGAGCAAAAATTGATGAGATAGGATCAGAGAATGGCATGAATGAATCAAGAATATCATTCATTGGAGAAGAGCCATCTCTAGTATCCTCTTCTGCAGGCATTTTGTCCTCTGCAGGCATTTCAACCTCTGCAGGCATTTCAACCTCTGCAGGCATTGTATCTTTTTCAGCCTCAACAGTAGGTGTTTGCTGTGAAACTACCTCTGGAGCTTCAACATTTTCATCAACAGAATCAGAGATTACCAGTTTTCTTCTCTTAGCTAGAGGCACTTCATCTGAATCCTCTTTACTAGATTCTGCTACCACAGAGGGTGACTTAGGTCTTTTTGCTCTTTGTATCATTCTTCTAGTATAAACAGCTCTAGGAGATGTCTGTTTTGCTTTGATGTTTGTCTCTATTGTCTTCTTAACTCTTGCATGTCTTTCAGCGGTTGCTGCTGATTGCTTTACTCTGCCTCTTTTTGCTTTAGGCTGTGGTTGTGGTTGAGATTGTGATGGTTCAGAGTTTATTTGTGGAGTGTGTGAAGATTGTTTTTTGATTGGAGATTGAGGGTTTTGGGTTGGAGCAGTGTTTGTGATTGGTGATGAAGGTTGTTGAGTAGGTACAGTATGGATAGGTGATGTAGGTGGTTCAGTGTTTAAGGTTTGAGTATGATCAGTGTTTAGTGGTTCAGGTTGTGGTTCTGGTTGTGGTTGGTCTTGAGGTTGGTGAAGAAAATTCTGCAAAGCAAGTGGCTGAACAAAGGCAGGTAGATGTTCTTTACCAGCATCCTTATTAGTCATATCAGAGAATATTCTCTTGTTGACTCTAAAAGTCTGAATTTCATCAGTTTCAGCAATCTCTAAGCCAGATACACAAGCAGTGAATAGCATTTGACAAAATCGAGCAAAATAAACTGTAGTAGACTCTGACAGTTTATCACCTAGATTCATCAGAACATATCTACCAAAATCAAAATTACTGCCATAAAGTAGAGAATACCCGATTTGTAGACTGTCCATTGGTATAGCATCCCAGTTAGTGACCTTCTTCTGGAATGTCCTTGTAATGCAATCGAAGAAAAAATTGCATTCCTTCCTGAGATTAGGCCTCTTTACACTGCTAAGCTTGTCAAGAGATTCCATGTAGCCTATCTCCTGTAGCATCTGTCTCAATTGAGGTTCAGCAACGTAAGTATAAGAGGTGTGTGTATCAAACCCCATCGTATCTCTGACAGTTTGTGGAGTAATCACAAACTCTTGTTCTTCATGAGTGAAGATGATGTTTGGAGTCCCATTCTCTCCTCCATCCACATAGACTGAGTTTTGCCAAAAAGTGGCAATTTGAGATGCAGTACTAGGTTCAACCAGAGCTTGTCCAATCTCTGAGTCTCTCAAGAAATTCTGCATAAGATGAAACGCTTCTGGAACACGTTCATGATGGAGTGGAGCTGCATAATTGTTAGGGACAAAACGTAGACCAAGAACAGTGAATGGTTTAGAAGCCATTGAATCAAGAAATGAGCAAGAAATCACAGAGAAAAGTGTTTGTAGGAAAGGTGTTTGTGAAAATGCCCAAGTGAAAAGTGAGAGAACTGTGAGATGTAAAAGTGAGTGGGTGAAAGTAAAACACAATCGTTTGGACACAAAAGTAATTAGAGTAATTAAAAACTCAATCGTTTATGTATTCAAACACTCAACAGTTCCTAGATTAATGTGTGAGTGGGACACAATAATGGGTGAGTGGGACACAATAATGGGTGAGTGGGACACGTGCTCGTAATTTTAAGAAGTGTATTTGTGAATATAACAATAAAATATTTGATTTTAAAAAAAAATCAAATAACACTCTCTTAAAATACCCGGAACCATTAAAAACCAGAATATGAAGCGTTTACCAGAATACGAAGCGTTTTAGTACTTCGTTACTTTCCCATCTCTATTTAACGCCTAGAGACTTGTTCACTATCCCTTTCACCTTTCATCCTCTCCTGAAAATCAAAAACCCTTCACATAACACACCGTTAAACAATGTCAAAACTTACCATCAAGGAAAAGAATCTCCATCTCGTAGAGAACAGAGATATCTTCAGTTATACTCGTGAAGAGTTTGATGCGTTTGACTGGGAAAGGCAGCTTGATACTCTATGGCTGCAAATGGATGCCAGTCTTGAAGAAATCGAGAGAGAAAAGCCTGCAAGAGTGATCGACATCGATGCTGCTCTTCAAGCAACATTAATATGGCTTTCCTCTAAGGCATCCTCATCCAACACCACCAACCATTGTTAATGAATATGTCAGCAAAAATAACCTTATCCCTTAAACTTCCACCCAAACAAAGTGGCAAAGATGGGATCTGGGATGGCTGCTAACAATGGAGTGGTTTGGACTTCACTTTTTATTTTCCTGTTGAATAGATTAGCAGATAGAGAGAACAAAAAGATGTAATATTTTCATGTAATCTCTTTCTTATTATCAATGAAGGATCCTGTTTCTCTAATCTTATTCAATATGTTCTGCAATTTTTTTATGTTTATGAACTGTTCTTCAAAGAATTAAATCAAAGAAGTGAATATGAAAACTAATTAAAGTAATCATGTAAGTAACAAATTCATTAACAATAATCACAATTAAATCAGGAACAGAACAATTAGGGATTACTTGTATCACCGCTGTATTCTCTTTCCTATTTCCAAGACACTTTAACACAATACACTTATTAACAGTTGTCAAAAGCACTATTTACTCCAAAATTTTCAAATTGTCCAAATGAAAATTTACCTCAGAGTACTAACCACAAGTCAACAGCGTTTGTCAATTCTCCAACTTTATCACTGAAACCCTTTCAAAAATTGCACAGTTGTGAAAATATATGTGTGTGAAGCAGAGTTTACCAAATCAATTTTTAGAGCATCTAATTTTTCATAAAATCCATAAAGTAAATCAATAAACACTGGATGCACAAACTGTCATAGTAAACACTGACTGTATGATGAAAGCTAAACTCTGTAGTAGTCAATCTATATACAGTAACATTTAATTTATTTTATACCCCCTCTATTGCTAATTAATTTTTTTTTATTCTATTCATTCCAGTAATTAGAGGTTGGAGCCAGTCACCAAAAATTCAAAAATTTTAACCCTTATCATTTTGATAAGTTCCTGGGTCATCCTAGTCTCCAACATAATCTCAAAGGAGTATAGCAACCTATATACATTTTCTTTGGGGTATTGCAGTAAGCATTTTAATCTACCAGAGTATAACTAACAGAGTTTAGAGTTCATCAACATCGATAGTTATTCATGAAAGGCAATGCACACAGTATTTATAGACTCAGAGTTTAGGACAAAATAAACTAAGAGATGCTATAAATATGAACCAGTATCATGCTGTGTTAACTTTCTGCACAATCTAAGATTAGATCACAATAACTCAGAAAGATTCATGATTAATTGCTGAGAATCATGCTTCATACATATTTCTTCATTGGTGTTTTCATCCAGACAAAAATCAACTCAGAGTTCACAGAGTTTATCAAACTTATTAACAGTGTATGACATACAGACATGCTGACAGAGTTTAACAGAGTTTGACAGAAAAACATGTTAACAGAGTATGCATAACAGAGTTTAATCAACAAAGATCACTTAGCACTTAGCAAATCAAGGAAATATGAGCAACACATTACATAAGTAAAATTTGAATCTAACCAACATTCCTAGTCAGAACCAGAGACCATTCCTAGTTCATTGACCAGTCTTGTAAATGTAGCTTCACTCAATGGTTTGGTGAAAATATCTGCAAGCTGTTGTTCTGTAGACACAAAATGTAGTTCAATATTCCCTTCTTCCACATGTTCTCTGATGAAGTGGTACCTTATGCTGATGTGCTTGGTCATTGAATGCTGTACTGGATTACCTGTCATAGCAATAGCACTTTGATTATCACAGTAAGTAGGAATCTTACTGTACCTCAATCCATAATCCAGCAATTGATTCTTCATCCACAAGATCTGTGCACAACAGCTACCAGCTGCAATATACTCTGCTTCAGCTGTAGATGTAGAAATTGATTTCTGTTTCTTGCTGTACCAAGAGACAAGTCTGTCACCAAGAAATTGACAACTTCCACTAGTGCTCTTTCTGTCTATCTTGCAGCCTGCAAAGTCTGCATCAGAATACCCAAGTAGCTTGAAATCTGATTCTCTGGGGTACCACAGACCTAATGATATGGTGCCCTTGAGATACTTGAAGATTCTTTTCACAGCTGTCAGATGTGGCTCTCTAGGATCTTCCTTAAACCTTGCACAAAGACAGGTTGCATACATGATGTCAGGCCTACTAGCTGTCAAGTAAAGAAGAGATCCTATCATGCCTCTGTAGTTTGTCATATCCGCTGAAACTCCTGTGTCTTTGTCCAATTTAGTTGCTGTTGCCATGGGAGTTGATGCAGATGAATAGTCAAGCATACCAAATTTCTAGAGAAGATTTCTGGTATATTTTGCTTGATTAATGAAGATACCATCATCTGTTTGTTTCACCTGTAGGCCTAGAAAATAACTGAGCTCTCCCATCATGCTCATTTGATATCTGGACTGTATGAACTTGGCAAACTTCTTACGGAGTTTATCATTAGTAGACCCAAAGATAATGTCATCAACATATATCTGAACTAAAAGGAGGTCACTTTCTTGATTGAAATAAAACAGAGTTTTGTCAATTGTACCTCTGTTGAATCCACTTTCTAGAAGAAATTGAGCAAGTGTGTCATACCATGCTCTTGGTGCCTGCTTAAGTCCATATAGTGCCTTATCTAGCCTGTAGACATGGTTTGGATATTTTGGGTCCACAAATCCTGGTGGTTGTTCAACAAACACTTCTTCTTCAAGCTTCCCATTCAGAAAAGCACTTTTCACATCCATCTGGAACACTTTGAATTTCTTGTGAGAGGCATATGCTAGAAAAATTCTGATTGCCTCCAATCTTGCAACTGGAGCAAATGTTTCATCATAGTCTATTCCTTCCTGCTGTGAATATCCTTTTGCTACTAGTCTAGCCTTGTTCCTTGTGATAACACCTTCACTATCAGTCTTGTTTCTGAAAACCGATTTAGTACCAACAATAGATCTGTTCTTTGGCCTTGGTACAAGGGTCCAAACTTCATTTCTTTCAAATTCATTCAACTCTTCCTGCATTGCTATTATCCAGTCAGCATCTTGAAGAGCTTCTTCCACTTTCTTTGGTTCATTCTTAGACAAGAATGCATGAAACAAACATTCACTTGCAGTGGCACTTCTTGTTTT
The DNA here is from genome assembly GCA_036435485.1 of Saposhnikovia divaricata. NCBI lineage: Eukaryota > Viridiplantae > Streptophyta > Magnoliopsida > Apiales > Apiaceae > Saposhnikovia > Saposhnikovia divaricata. Next base: position 25,780,273 of record JAZHRN010000131.1, read on the forward strand.
CACTTTTGCATCTGGATCACCAATTATCAAATCAGGTGTATGTGATTTAGTCCATTTCCTAGCAGAAGGCAAATGACTTCTGTCAGCATATGATCCTCCCCCTTGATCCATGCTCTCCTGATTTTGTTGTGGTCTATCTTCGTTTTCTGAGACTCCCCCTGAATTTGACTGCCGAGAGTCAGAATTTGAATTTTCAGAGTTTTAAATCATCAGAGTTTGATCCAGATTTTTCAGTTGACTCAGTATCAGTGTTTGAGTCTTCATCTCGATCATGCTCCCCCTCAACTGGTTCTTCCCTTTGTTGTGGATGAGAAGTTTCTCCAGTGTTTACCAGTAGAGGTTCAGAGTTTGTTTCAATAGAGTCTGTCAGAATAGTTTGATCAGAGTTTACTTCAACAGAGTTTAAATCTTCATTTTCAAAGTTCAGTTGATCATATTCATCTTTGTCTTCAAGTCCAGTTATCTTCTTGTCATCAAAAGACACATGTATAGATTCCATGATCACTTTAGTTCTCAGATTGTAAACTCTGAATGCCTTTGTTGACAGTGGATAGCCAACAAAAATTCCTTCATCTGCCTTTAGCTCAAACTTGGTCAACTGTTCAGGATGAGTCTTCAAAACAAAGCATTTGCACCCGAAAATATGAAAGTATTTCAGGTTAGGCTTCTTTTTCTTTTCCATCTCATATGGTGTCTTTCCATGCTTATTGATCAGTGTAGCATTTTGAGTAAAACAAGCAGTTTGAACAGCTTCTGCCCAGAAATAAGTTGGCAATTTTGCTTCATCAAGCATAGTTCTGGCAGCTTCAATCAAGGTTCTATTTTTCCTTTAAACTACACCATTTTGTTGTGGTGTACCAGGTGCTGAAAATTCTTGCTTCACTCCATTGTCCTTGCAGAATTCTTCCATTGTTACATTTCTGAACTCAGTTCCATTATCACTTCTGATGATTCTGACTTTGTTACTTGATCCTTTGTCCAGAAGCTTCACATGCTCCATCAGAGTTAATGTAGTTTCATCCTTCTTTGCTAGAAAATACACCCAAGTGAATCTAGTGTATTCATCAACAATGACTAAAGCATATTTCTTCCTTGCTATAGACATAACATTTACTGGACCAAAGAGATCAACATGCAGAAGATGATAAGGATCAGTGATTGAAAATTTTGTCTTGCTCTTGAAAGATGACTTCCTTTGCTTGGCCTTTTGACATGAATCACATAGGCCATCAACATTTAACAGAGCCTTTGGGAGTCCTCTTACAAGATCCTTTCTGATCAATTCATTGATGTTGTTCAAGTTCAAATGTGAGAGTTTCTTGTGCCACTTCCAACTCTCTTCACTAGACATTCTTGTAGACAGGCAAACAGCTTTTCCAACAGAGTCTATTAAAAGCTTGATTTCATAAATGTTGTTTTGCCTATGACCAACTAGAACAACCTTTCCTGTAGATTTGCTGATAACTTCACAATATTCAGGTTGAAAATCTACATGATATCCCTTGTCACAGATTTGACTCACTGATAACAAGTCATGCTTGAGTCCTGGGACATGAGCTACATTGTTGATGATGACATTTCCAAGATTAATATTGCCATATCCCAATGTTCTTCCTACATTGCCATCACCATAGGAAACTTTTGGGCCAGCCTTCTCCTCATAGTCTGATAGTAGGGCTTTATTTCCTGTCATGTGTCCTGAACATCCACTGTCCACAACTAGGGTTGCCTCCCTGTTGCCCTGCAATCACAAGCAATTACTGAGGATTAGATTTAAGGATCCAGACTTGCTTGGATCCTTTGACATTCTTAACTTTGTTAGCTTTAGCAGCGGAATTAACATTATCAGAGTTTGAGCTAACAGTATCAGAGTTTACACTTGCAGTATTAACTTTAACCCATTTCAGATTGGGTTTCAGTTCATAGTAATTATGATAGATAGCATGATACTCTCTGCAAGTATAAATGGAATGCCAAGTGCTTCCACAGTGTGTGCATAAAGTCTGTGGCTTAGTTCTAGCAAAATCCTTCTTTACCTCAGACTTGGAAGGTAAAGAATTTATATTTTTGTTTTTCTTGCAGAAATTTGCAAGATGCTTAGTACTACCACAGTTATGACATGTCTTTCTTGGAGCATAACTAGCAAGCATTGGTTTATTTTCTGAAGTGATGCCTACTTTTCCATTTCTGTTCTTATTTGACACTCCCTGTTTCTTAACAGATTTTAACTCCTTCAGTTTATGTTTGAGTTATTTATCTGTCATTGAACCAATATTAACCTGTTTAACACTAGTTTTTACTGGTTCACTTTTAACAGCTTCTTTCTCATTGTCAGACAAAAATTTACTGGCTCCATGTACAAAATGAGGTCTGATTTTAACTTGATTTTGAAATCTTAGTTCATCTCCCTCATTATAACCTAGACCAACAGTGTCTGTTTGAAAAATCTGTTGAGTGTCCTTTCCAGAATGTAACACCCCCAGATCCGGGGTCCGGGATCCGGTCGTTACGGTTTCCAATTCTGTCCACAACACTTGAACTTTCCTTAACATAAAATAAATTACATCTCTATGACCCAACACAACAATGTAAAACACACCCGTTATAGTCCCAGAGATGAAATCAGAGTAACAATCAAATTTTATTAATCACATTATGAGTTCTTACAATCCAAAAGAATTTCAATATAAATACACACTCTTTGCCATCCATTTACATAAGTCATACCAGACCATATACTTGGTACTGAAAGAATAAATATATCCTACCAATAGCTTCTTCTTCTGCTCTGGTAGTCTCATCGTCCTCGCCCGCGTCGAGTGCGCCTTGTGCGAGTCATCTGGTCTAGCTGTTGTTGTGATGTAAAAATAAAGCAAGGGTGAGCAATAGCCCACCAACAATAATATTTAACTGAACGATAATATATAACAGTTCAAAAGTATCTTTCAAACCATATGCCATGCATTTACGGAAATGATGCCAGTATAATATGAACGATGAAGTTACAAGGTAACTTAAAGTATTTGTTTGTAGAAATATCTGCTACATCAAAAGTAAGCGTGATATTCTCATTGTCATTAAAAAGAGGAACTTGCATGAAAAGATTGCAATTCCAGTTATGAACACTTTTCCAGCTCTGCCAACAGTAATCATGTTGCAGTAAATAAATAAGTTTGGATGATGAACCAATGATAGAGTATTCACCGCGCCCGCTGTTCCAATCTTGATGATCAGTCGAGATCGTACAGCTCAAATTAGATTTACTCCCGGTAGAAGGAAGAACTGACGGCTTTACTTGTCTACCGCCTTACTAGCTCTCCCAGGCCAACGGTTGGGCCAAAGGGGATGGACCGGCGCTACTCGGCCTCTTACACGACTCCTAGTTCCAATAGAATTCATGATTCTGAATGTAACGTTCGTCCCCCTTTCCCCAAGTATAATACTTGTTGATAAGACTCCACAAAGTAGTCGTATCTAGTTGGAAAGGAAAATTCACCAATAACTTCCAAGCTATTGCTTGGTAACGAATATCAACTTGTTTCAACAATCTTACCCCTCGAAAGATGAGAAGGTAAACAACGACTTAATAAGTCAATAGCACCCGAGTTGCGAGTGAAGAGAATACTCTATGACCGGGAAGTCGACAAGATAATTAACATTTTCCAAGTAAGGTTCCCTTATTATTAGGGAGATAGACTCAAAGAAGAATGATGTCTGAGAACCTTTCTTGATATATGATTAATAATAATATGACTCCGAAATATTTTCTGTAATAATCGAAGAAGATAAACCTTATCGAGGTTATTCTAAGTATGGAATAAATATTCAGAGAATATTTATTGGATTAAAATATTTTACAGAATATTTAGGAATATGAAAGAATATCTTTAATCAGAGTATTTCTCAAATAATCCTTGAAGAAATATCGAGAGAATATTTATTGCATAATTAAATATTCAAATGAATATTCAAAATAATATTCATTAATTAATAAACCTGAAAGGAATATTTAAAATATTTAAAATAATATTCGATGATTAAATAGAACCCTGGATGAATATTCAAAATAATATTCATAATTAATTAGGAATTTAAATGTTTATTGAAAAGTAATATTCATTTAATGAATAATATTTTAAATGAATATCAAGTAATATTCATTTAGTAATCCAAGCTTTAAAGGAATATTCGAGATAAGACTCGATAAATAAATCAAGCTTCAGATGAACATTAAAATAATATTCATCAGGTAATTACTATCTTAAATGAATATTCAAAAGTAATATTCATTTAATGAATAATATTCTAAATGAATATCAAAATAATATTCATTTAGTAGTCCAACCTTTAGAAGAATATTCGAAATAATAATCGATAAATAATTCGACTCTGAATGAATATTAAAAATATTATTCGTCGAATAGTTACGTTCAAATAATTATTTGAAGTAGGGATCGTTAAATAAATAATCTCGAACGAATATTCAAATAATATTCATCGCCCGAATAATGGAAAATATTTACTTAGATATTTTCTTTCGAGGTAATTTCGATATGTCAAGAAATATTGACTCCCGATCTATATTTGATGAATAAGATGGATACGCCCTTCTATGAGGGTCTTACAATAACCGGCTTATAATTGATACGTTAGCTATCTAATTTATAAGCCAATAAACAATCAAGGAACAAGCATAACGATATAACTTGAAAGTAGGCATGCATGCTATGGCATATGTATAACAGAAAACATATATATATATATATATATATATATATATATATATATATATATATATTCAATCACAACAACAGCCTAAAAGAAGGGAATTGAAACTTGCCTGGTAGTCGAGTACGATAAGGGTAGTGGTAGCGGGTCCCGGGTCAGCTTGGTGATCTATAAATAGCCAAGGCATTCGGGATTAATCACTTAACATCTTAAAAGTTAAGTTATACTTAAATCGAAACACGTTCTCGAGTTATCTCGTTATACCCCTTTTAGTGGATTCCTTTTTATCATTGATCCGACCCGACATTCGTTCGTTAATACGACATGTCACTGTACTTATACTTGGGACATACTTAAGTCATACAAGTTCTAAGGTTGATCATTACGAACCAATATTATACTCCGAGTTTTATCGCCCGTTTTCTAAGTGTTTTACCGAAGTTATAATAGAGTCGTCTTTTAGGGGTTCGTTCGCGTTTAACCTCGACTCGCATATTTTTAATAAATCGAAAAACGATCCTTTTGACATACGGTTTTCTTTCACACCTTCCTTTTTACCTCTAGTATTTATTTTCCAAGATTCATCATGACTTTACATATTTTACGAGGGTTCAATTTCAGTTACGAATTATCGGTTACGGTTTCGAAATACTTTTAGTAAACCGGCCATAACTCCTAAACCGTAAGTCCGTTTCACGTGATCTTTATATCAAAACGAAGCTTATAACATAAGCTATCCTAAAATGGCAGAAAAGTTTCTGGACAGTAGGGTCTTGATGTGAAAAATGGCATACAAAACATGATATTGTAAAATCGGGCATTATAACGGCTATGTTTACGCGTTTTCCAAAGTTTTTACACTTTATCTCGATCTAACAAAGATCAATCCAACCACACAAATGCATGATAATCATCATGACTAGTCTATCAACAACTCATCTCAACCATCTCATCAATCACAATCCAAACAACAACCATAATCAACTAATAACATAGATCTAAGCATAACATAGCATACTAACACTAAATCATCCATAAAACTCATAAAATCTCAAAATGATACCAAGGGTTTTTGAGCTTTTTACCTTCCTTAGAGTGTGATATAGACTTAGTAAGCCTTGATCTATCCTTAGATGACCTTAAGCTAGCTAGATCAATCAAAAGAAACATAAAAATCAAAGGTTAGTTCATAAGAACACTATTCACCCTCCTCTTTGTTGATTTTTTTGAAAATGGAAACAAAGGAATTTGGGCTTGAAATTTCTATGAGATTAGTTTCTTGAATTATAGGACTCACCTTAAAAATTACAAGATCAAATGATGGTGGGAGCTTGGACTTTGGATTTGGAATTTAAGGAATGGCCGAATGGAATGAACTAAAGGGGGGAAAGAGTTTTTGCTTGGTTGCTCTTGACAATAATGCATAAAGTGATATGTTTAACATAATATCTCATCCTTAGTTGCTTTAATAAAGTGATGATGCATGGGGTGATGTATTTGGCAAGACAAGTGTTGAGTTTTGGATGGTGCTAAGGCTAACCAAGTGGTTGCTTGCTAAGTACTAGTTTAAATCTCTAAGCATGCTAGTTACTTGAGTCCACTTGGTTGCTAGATATTTAATCCTCAATATAATCCTCGTGATGACCATGTAGGATATTTAATCTCGATACGAACTTAACCCGTAATCTAGGATTCGTTCGCTTTATTGATTAATCTTGTTATAACGTTTTAGAGGTTTCTAGAACGCTTGTTTCACTGCCTCAGTGGTTTCCTACCTTCATTCTTAACTCAAATTATAATAACATCCCAAAATATCAAACCCTCAAAGTTAATATCTCAATTCTTGGATTATAATAATATTTAATCCATTGTCCGGTCAAATATTATACCGAAAAAGAATTTGGAATTTCTGAATTCCGATCGTCTCTACATTCACTTATTTCCTCCGCGTATTACTAATATGACTTCGAAACATCCATATCACGTCCCGTACATAGGGTGGCGTGAAAAGTTTTCCAACTTACAAAATCACTATTCATCCACCAAATTACTATGCACGTATAGGAAACACTATGCACGTACGGGAAACACTATGCACGTACGGGAAATACTATGCACGTACGGGAAATACTCTGCACGTACGGGAAACACTATGCACGTATGGGAAACACTATGCACGTACTCATTTCCCTTCAAGGATCCATTAGCTCCTTCCTAGATGGTAGATTATTCTTATCTAGGTCCTCAACCATCGAATTACTCTATTCTGACAATATACCAATGCATCAGGATCATTGTCCAAAGCAATATCCATTCATTACAATCATTGTTCTTTGAAACCACCATTCATTAGTGCTCTTTAACCACAATAAGAAAAGTTTTAATTCTACCCAAAATTTGGGTTATTACACAGAATTAGTCCAAGTCCTAATTTTCCTATTTGCTTCCTCCAACTCAGATTCTAGTTGTTTATATTTCTGAAGCAAATCCTGTTCTATAGAAACAGCATCATCTCTCTCTTTCTGAACTTGTTGCATGTTTTCAAGTTTTTCTTCAACAAGTTTATTTCTAACCTTAAGTTCAGAATTTTCAGATTTTATCCTCTCATTCTCTAAAGTCTGATCCCTATAACTTATATGCAATGACTTAAGATAAATTCTTAATTGAGCAATGTCATCAATATTATAAGCATAGGTAGTTAGAGGTGCCTGATTTTCAGAAGTTTCTGATTCAGTAGTAGCCATGAGAGCATAGTTCACTTCTTCATCAGAATCTGAAGTGTCTGCCCAATCTCTGCCTTTACTGTAGAGTACCTTTCTAGTTTTACCCTTCTTGCACTCAGGAGCATAGTGACCCATCTCCTTACACTTGTAGCATTGAATTTCAGACTTATCCTTCTTTCCCCTTGAATCTTTCTTATCAGACTTCCTGAAGCTTTTTCTGTCTTCATTTGAGTCTCTAGAAAATCTTTTCCCTTTCTTGAAATTCTTGAAACCCATTTTCTTGAAGGTTTTCACCAACAACACAGCAATTTTCCTCATTTCTTCTTCATCATCCTCAGAGTCAGATGATTCAGAAGAGTTTGAATCACAATCAGAGTTTGATGATTCACTTTCTGAGTGTATGACCAAAGCTTTTCCCTTCATTTTCCTTCTTGATGCCTCTTTCTCCTGAGGCTTCTCTTCAACCTTAAGAGCAACAGACTTTGCCTTCCTGCTTGATCTCCTGTTTCTCTACTCCATTTCCAATTCATGAGTTTTGAGCAGCGCATAGATTTCATCAATCTCTGTTTCAGCAAGATCATAGTTGTTTCTAATAGTGGTTGTTTTCACATCCCACTTTTCAGGTAGAGAAAGAAGAAACTTGAGATTAGAGTCTTCTAGATCATACTCTTTGTTGACCAATGATATATCATTAAGCAATTTACAGAATCTATCAAATGTTTCTGTCATGGTCTCTTCAGGTTTAGCCTCAAAATGCTCATACTCTTGTGTGAGTATGTTTCTCCTATTCTTCTTAATAGCAGCAGTTCCTTGACATCTGACTTCAAGAGCATCCCATATCTCTTTTGCAGTGGTGCAGTTAATCACTTTGTTAGACATAACATTGTCTAAAGCACTATGCAGTAAATGCCTAACCTTTGCATCCTTAGCAATTGATGATAGATCTTCAGGAGTCATGTCCTTCTTTTCCTTTGGAACTATTTTAGCTTCTTCACCAGCAGTTGCAACAGATAGCTTTGTAGGATTATGAGGGCCTTCATAAATCCTGTCAAGATATTCTGGATCTGTAGCCTCCAGAAACATAGTCATCTTGACCTTCCACATGGCATACTCTGATGGCCTGAGAATAGGAACCCTGATTGGTTCATAACGACTCACAGTAGTAGGAGCCTTTTCAGAACTAGTAGCTGTTGGTGGAGGAATTGCTGACATGATTATTGTTGTGTTTGGATCTTAACCTGTAATAAAGTAACAGATTGGCTCTGATACCACTTGTTAGGCCGAATACACAATTAATAATCAAATTCGTATGAGAGTTTAACAAGTAAGATGATTATGCACTTTAAATCTTCTGATATTAAGAACCCTCTTCGTGATGTAAACTATCACAAAGAGCTGCTAGGTTACAATAAAGATAGTTCGATGCACGATACCCTTCTAGGGTTAACCTAACTGTATTTATAAAATATACAGCTGCTATACAATTGATAATTGATACTCCTATAAATTATCTATACAATTGATATCAATTACAATTGCTACTCGTCTCCTTAGTCAACTCAATCTCTTTGACAACTATCCAATCTTCAAAGATATCGCTTCCATAATAAATCTTCAATCACTGTTGACCAGTAGACGTTGCCTCCAGACAGAGTTTGACAAACTCTGTCGAGCTTCCAACTGTCAGAGTTTACACTAAACTCTGACCGCTTCCAGCTAAACTCTGATAATTCACTGTAACACTTAAACACTGATTAAAACACATTAATTATATTTAACATACTTGGAGAAAGGAGGATGAACTTTACGTTTCAGAGTCATGGATTATATTCAAACTAGGAGTCGTATAAGGGGCCGAGTAGCGCCGGTCCAAGGCCAAACCGTTGGCTAGGGAGTTACTAGAGAGACGGTAGATAAGTAAATCCGTCAGTTCTTCCTTCTACCGGTAGTAAAACCATATCTGTGTTGTACAACTACGACTGGTCATCGTAGGTTGGGACAACTAGCATTGTGAATACTCCAGTATTAGTTCATCATCCAAATTTGGATATTTCCTGCAATACGTATCGAAGAGACTTCGATCAGGTTGATGGGTATTTCCTGAAACACGTATCGAAGAGACTTCCGATCAGGTTGGCAAGGGTTTGAAAAGTGTTCAAAACTAAGGTTATATTGAATCACCTTGTAACTTCATCTTTTATCTTATATTTTATGACTCTGATGATACCTTACATAACATGAGTTGTGATAAGGAGGTTTTTGATATTGGATCATCTAATAACTTCATCTTTTAAGTTATATGTTTATAGCAGATATTTTACGGAAAGGTTATATTGAATTACCTTATAACTTCATCTTTATATTGTACTAGAACTTTGTTCATAATATGAATATCAAAATTTTGTAGAAATATTATGAAAATGATATTTGAAGTACTACAATGGTACGGTTTTTGAATATATTCTGATAAGGAAATACTTTCGTAAAAAGATATTTTGACAATTATTGTCTTATACCCGTTTTATTTTGGGTTTAAGTTAAAGGCAGAGTTATGCCCTACTTTCATTACCTTGCTGAGCTATTACTCACTCTTGCTATTGTTTTATATATATTATAGAGCAGAGAAGCAGGATATCAAGGATACAACACATACTTCGCCAGTGAGTGGTAACCGCAAGATGTTTTCCAGAAGCAACTTCTAGCAGTAATCCCGGGAGTTTTATGACCAGTCGGATCAGACTATAGTTTTGTTATCCATCTTATGTATAGATATGAAGGGTATGAGAGGATTGTGAGCATCAGAAGGCTAAATTGGTAATGTAACATTACTTAGAAGTTGTATCAGTGACATATTCAAAAGACATTTGGGTATTGTAATAAAAATTAATTATTCCGCAGTTGTTGTGTTGTGTCATTTCTGAGACTCTAACCTCTCTCTGTGTGTGAGAGACATATATTGTGGGGTCATGAGCAGGTGAATTATGAATATTGCGAGTAATACAGGTAAGGTAAGGAGTAAATGGATCGTGACTACTCTAAATCCCTGACCCCGGATTTGGGGCTGTTACATAGAGAGAGTTTCATACCAAGCTCTGGGGGCTTTCTTTAATCCATAGAGTGCCATGAATAGTTTGTAGACAAAGTCATACAACTCAGCATCCTCAAACCCATGTGGCTGTTCAACATACACTTCTTCCTCTAGCTCTCCATTGAGAAAGGCACTTTTGACATCCATTTGGAACACCTTGATTTCTTAAGAATTCTTCTATCTCCTTAGCACAGACAATATCATTTTTCAATCTTTCATTTTCTTGAGCTAGTGAATCTAATGGACCGGTTTTAAGCAAAAGCATTTCATTTTTTAAATCTGAGTGTTTCATTCTGTTTAGCTTACTTAGAAATTTCTTCATTAGCAACAGATAAACTAACATGAATATTAAACATCTCAACACTTAATTCTTCAATAGTTTGCTTATACTCAGTTTTAGACATATCAAGTAAAATGAGAGATGGTACCTGATTTGAGGAGCTTGATGCTTCATCATCAGATCTAGCCATGAGAGCTAGATTGTAAGAACCCTAATTTTTGGTAATATATCATTTTATTTAAAATCTTGTGACATTGTCATTATGGAACCTTTCTAGTCATCCCTGTTGATTGATAGAATTGATTGTCTGAGAAACTGCGTTGTTGCATTTATTATGTAAGTTAACAAGGAGGATTGTGAAGGCAGGAGTCTTATTGTTAGTAATATTTATAAAACTTGGGATTTGAGAATGGTTAGAGTATTAAAAGATTTATTAAGAATTATGACGAGGAATTATGGATATTCGAGGGATTTACACAATTATGTACTTAAGGAATTATAAGGGAAATCCCTACGCGACAAAATATTATTACGAGAGATTAATTAAGATACGATACGAAGTAAAGATTAGATAATAAGCATTGGTGGAAGAATAATAATACAAGGAAAGAAATTACATGCAAGTGTCATGTAACTAGCTAGTTAGGAAAAGAAACTAGAAAAGCATAAAGTAGAAGTGAATAGTGACATGTGTGATGGGTGTTGCAACCTAGGGGACAATAGGGCATGGGGAGACAACCTAGACCCCTAGCTTGGCAACATGTGAACCTTACCCAACCCCCACAATAATACATATCACTTATTTCATTTTATTTCCTTTCAAACAAAACACAAACAAAACACTCTCCCCCCCCCCATTGAAGCTCTCGGCCGAAGCAAATAGAGGAGGAGGAGAGAGATTTTCTCTCCATCTTTCCCTCACCTACAAATCCAAGCAAAAATCCTAGGGCTTCCTTACATTATAATAGAGGTATGGTATCAATTTCATAGCATTTTATCCATTGAATCTTGAGATAAAAATTGTTGAAGGATTGGAGGAGTGTTAACCAAAGTTGTTTATCTTTTAGATCTTGAAGGATTAAGGTTTGCGAGGGCTCATCCAAGTGTTCTTAGTTGTTGTAAAGCTCACCCAAGGTCTTTAGCTACTCAAGAAGGTATAAAAATCATGAACCCTCTTGGTTATGTATTGTTTATAAAGTATGGTAGTAGATCCATGTGTTTTAGAACTAATCTTGGATGTATATGTATTGGATAGCATGGATCTTGAGTTTTGATGTTGAGATTGTGACTTTTATGACTATGGTTAACATATATATCTCCATGAGTGTTATGGACCATGATCTAAGTGTATTAAGTGTTGATTATGTTATGGAAGTATGAAAAATGATTGATCTAAGTGGTTTGAGCTTGCTGAGTTTTGTCCAGGAACTTTGACCTGTATTGTAGCACGATTTTGAACCCACAAATGATGTCCCCTGATGTCCTACCATATATTTCTGGAAAGATAATTGAATGTAGTTTCTGTAAATGTAAGGTTCATGGTTAGGTGATGTGTAGATTTTTAGTTATGGCCAGAGGAGTGAATTGTGTTTCTGGACTATGGACTGCACTAAGTGACCCCCTTGTGAACCTTGTTTGAACACCTTAAAATATATGTGGGATCATGAAAAAAATTGAGAATGTAGGGAATGCAGTGGTGAAGACCACTCAAAAGGAATTGGATTAAAATATGAATTTTTGGATTTTATAAAAATGCTAGAGTAAAATTCGCGCAATGGAAAAAGGTCGATTAGTGGAACATGATTCTAGGGTTAGTGGTTATGATTCGAACGTGGTAATTAAATTAAGTCGAGTAAGTGACGAGCGTAGTCGAGTAAGTGACGAGCGTAATCGAGTGATGACATGAACCTATAGTGGGGCTAGAGAGTCATAAGACGAAGTTGTTAAGTTAATTTCGTACCCCATTAAAACCCCGTAATTAAAGAGGTATTGATTAAGGTACTAACGAACGATTATTGCTTATGTATAGATCGTTCGAATCTGCACGCTCGACCACCCCAACCAAACCAAGGCAAGTTTACTTTTCAAAACTTATCCATATACAAGGACTTTTACTGTTGTGTTTGTAGTTTTCAAATTATATCAAATGCTCTGTTTATTGAAGTATTGATGCAATTGAGATTGAACAAGTACAGGTGTGCTTATACCCCTTGAACTTAGATTGAAATGTTTTCTTCGGACAACGACTCTAGCAATAGAGGTCGTAGCGGTCCGTATATACTATTGACCGGGGAGCGGTATATTATTATATCGTATCTAGTTTGCGAAAACCCGAAGGGTCATTCGGGTAGTATCGTATACTCAAGTAACTATTGTTATATCTTCGTAAATACTCGAAACCCTATCTTGGATTAATAGTTTATTTTATCGAATAATTATTTTATTAATTTTTAATATTAAATCTTAAAATATTATTTATTAATCATTGTTCATTATTTAAAGACAAAGTTAATCCAAGATACTTTTCAATACTTTCAAACTCGAACTCTTTCGAACTCAAAACATTTTCGAAAACCCCCGGTCAGATTCTGCTTCTTGTATGATTTCAAGAATCATCGGTCGACTGATGTCGAACCTCAATTACTCTGTTTTCAATCAAAATCAAGTTTTGAAAGAAAAAGAAAAAGGGACTCTGGCAGGTGTGGGAACCGTTGACGAACGATTCCCGGGATGTGTAAGTGGCCGTGAGCCAGGCGGTCCATCACTTATTATTCCGGCCCAGGTGTTGCCGAAGGATGATTACGGATGTAGTTTTCATCGAGGGTGATTACGGATGTAGTTTTCACCCGAGGGATAGTTACGGATGTAGTTTCTATCCTTCTACCGGTAGAGAAGACCCGCAGATTATTGGACTTGGATGTGGCGATTGATCATCGTCAATCCTTGTCAGGTTTTTATGTTTTCTTCCAGTCCCATCCTCCACTTTGGAAAAATACTCAAACACTGCTTCTTGGGCCTAAGTGCCAAGTTGCTGATAGTGTGGTTTTTGATGAGAAAATATTGACATCGTGCAGTATCTAGAACTGCAAGATTTTCTATAAAGATTGGCACGTGTTAGTGCACTCTTGCAATTTTCTCAAAGAATGAAATGTTTTGTATGAGAAACCTTCTAAGCTAATGGAAGGAAAGAGGTTTGTAATGATGTATTCCTTGTACAGTATGTTAATCGTAGAGTGTTTTGCCGAAAATGATATACTCATATGTATATATTTTCAAACTTGAGATATATTGAAATGGGAACCTTATAAAGGGTTCGTATGTTATTCTTAAAGCTCCTTAGTGAGCATAGATGTTTTATTCAAACTCGGACATATATATTGTCCAATTATGTTTTGAAATCTGAGATATATGCCCATATAGTTGGGAACGTTTTCGAAATGAACCACATTATTATTTTACAAAATGGTGAACTTGCTGAGCATTATGTAGCTCATTCTTGCTTTATAAAAACTTTTCAGAAAGAGAAGAATTTGGTCGGTTAACTCCGCGACAGCAGAAGAGGAGTAGAAGATTTACCCCGGAGATGAGTTAGTTCCGGATAAATATTGCAGAGTGAGTCTGATAGGTTTTCAACTGTAATAGTAAGACTTGTCTTCAAGTGTAGTTGTATAAGTGGAATTGCGTAAGACTCTGATTTGTACAAATGAATTGTAATATTTAGTGGCACTTTTGAATATCGTTTCTGAGACTCTAACTTGATTGTGTGTAAGATTGAGGTATGAATGGATGTATTGTGAGTTGTAAAGTTAATACAGGTATGATATGGTTGAATGGTGGCGTGACGACCTAAATTTTTGACCTCAGATTTGGGGGCGTCACAGAAATGGTATCAGAGCGATAAGTTACAGTACTCAGAAACGAGAGTGTTGAGAGTTGAGTCTAAGTAGGAGAATGACATAAGAGATTGTAGTGAACTTATTATTGGACTACCGGAAGAGGTACCGGTGAGTAGAATGGACTGGAGTGTTGACTGAAGGTATTATACTAGGGTCGATAGAATCCTTATAGACCTTCAGAATGATGAATAGAGGTTTGAGAGTCGTACATGACCTATCATTGGTGATGATATAGGAAGCAGAGCGAAATCTCAAGAGCAGCTGATGTAGAGGCGATATTGCCAATATGATCGGATGACTAGGCTGGCATAAATTCTGTGGCCCATAGTCCTCTAGAGTTTAGGAGGCGGCATTTTAAGAATCAAGAAGTTTGGACTTCCCTACATAATTAAGAGTACTTAGTACTTGGAGTAATGAAAGTCTTTTACTTTGGTTACAAGACCCGATATCGATAAGTAACGGGTTTACCTGAATGTTGGTCACTGTGTCGTTGTGGATTCCATTACCCTTGATGGCAAATTTTACATGTGTTATACGAGAATGTTATCATAAGACGAGCATGATAGATAATTCCACGCATGATTCGAACGCTAGAGCATGGTAGTTCAACTTAGAGAACAAACAAGTGGGATTAACAAAGGGACTCAAGAGAAGTTGAATATGGTTGCAACGAGCGATACAGTGATCTCAGAGTCCACCAAAAGAATAGACCAGCGGGTCTAGAGTGGGATCCTTTGATAGAGATGTTAGCAGGGACTACGTATATACGTATTGTAGACCTCAATATTTTGGTATATGTTCACATACACACACCCGCCACCGAACCTATGGACTGCATTGAGATCCCTGAGAGATCTCTTTGATCTGTTCCCAGGGGAAACTGGCCACTTGTGATTCATGTCGGAAGGCATGAAGTAGGACCCTATAAACTTAGCAGGTGTCCCCGGAATGATGTGAAGCTTGGTCTTCAAGATAAAGCACGGAAATGACAGATATATTGGTGAAACCCTAACTCGATTAATGACTTTAAGATGATGATTGAGAGACGCACTAGTTGTTGTCTTGTATTACGAAGACGAAGAGAGGGAGTTACCCTCATAGTGGTGATAATGAGATGCACGAATGATTATTAACTTATTTTGATAACTACCGGCTGGTGCACTACTTCATTTTAAACTGTTCACTAACCATGTTACCTCGATTAGCTTATATCAGGTAACCCTCCTAGCTTTCTACTTCAAACTTGTGGAATAACAACCAGTGATATACTTTCTCTAAACCGGGACTCATCCAAAGTATCTTAATTGAGCCCGAGCATTCTATTTGAAGTTTATAATTATTTCTGCTCAGGACTATTTACACTCTCTTTCAATTATCCAAGGAATGTTCCACAAATATTTCCTTAATTAATCGACGAATACTACTTAACGAATATCGATATTTGATTGCTTCTTTCATACTTGCATTCTTCAGTGAGCTCATAAATATTCAACAAATTACTGAGGACAGGGATGATCTAATGTCCAGACATCCCTCATGAATTCTTTTCTTCTATTCAAGATGAGATTGTACATCGTACATTGAAATCATAGTAAGGATATCATTTTGATATTGGTATTCCGAATTTAATTCTATTGTCGGATCTGATAAAGCATGTGTACGGAGGCACCCTTGGGTGGACCGTTTCACTGATAAGTAATATTTGATGAAAGGTTATCGATTGTTCCGATACCTAGAACATTCTCTTCAGATTTTATAGTTTTCTTTTTCAAACTTAACAACTTCTTATTTTCATTCGTTGTCCGAGAAGCCTAAAGTTTCTTCAGTGGCTACGATGTTGAAATTCCGTTCTATCCAATTGAAACTGGCTAGTCGTTATGTCAATATGAATGACTAGTTGATCGTTCCAACTACTCAAAATTGTAATGTTGTGAAGAATACCTAGCTAATTGTCCTAGCTGGTGGTGATGTCTCAAACAGGTGGACGAGCAAATCTTGTCTAGCTAGTTGCTAGTGTTTCTTGAAAAGGGCTAGTTATTGTTTCACTGGTCCAACTCCCAATTTAATTTATTCAGCAATTCTGCCATGCATTTTGCCTACGATAAAGCATGATGATGAAAGTTCGATGAATAACTTGATTGAGACCTAATGAGGTCGCCCACTCAACTCAAATTCTACCCATCTTCGTATCAGACTTTATATCAATTGAATATTTTTTTCTTTCATTTCATACAATGAGAATTCATTTGAAACCATTGATTACTTGAGTGACAAACTCCTTCATTCTTTAATTGTCATGGAATAGAATTGCTTTCTATTGGCTGACCTTCATCAATGCGACTTTAGATTTCCTCTTATTATTCAGGAGGAAAAGTATCCACCCGATGTAAGAATTGTATAAAGACCGTCTTTATGATTTTTGTACCCAACAATCATTGCCCTTGTGCGACATTCTATATGGTGTCATATTACAGAATTATCAGGACGGGAAGGAATAAACCTTGTTGTATTCTTTCTGTCCATCCTTACATCTCCAAAAATCGAGACTCCTAGTATTTGGAACCATCAACATTCTTGGAACATCCAATGTGGAATTCTTATTGAGATTATCTATTGGACCTTGTTATTTTGGAAACCGTTCCTTTCAAAGTGATTACTCTAAGGTGAACGGGAGGTACAATTGTGAACCGTTACACCAATATGAGATCAAAAACCAAATGTTGTAATTGTGCAGCCAGAGCGTTATGCCGAGTAATTATTGAAGTAGAGATAACATGTCAGGGCATACCACAAGACCTTTAATATTGGTGTGGGGGAAATTATAAGAAATGATGAGGTGGTTGGGAGCACGCTCCTACCAACCGTTGTCAGGATGTTATATTAATGGATTCTGGAGCTACCAAGCCTTTTCCTGATCCAGGAAATGCAAATCGATTGCGATGTAAAACATATCCCTGGAGGAAACTGACATTGAAGGGAGATGGACGAGAAAGGAAGAAATATCGTGGCAAGAATGAGAAGCTTTACTTAGCTTAAAGGGATTGATGCACATAGAGAGACATATAGCTTAACAGGCCCCTAATAGCGAATGGATGCAAGGAGATATGCCAATGATCCTTCGAGATTACCACCTAATCAAGTTTATTGGGAATCGCAGCCGCATGCAGGCCTCAGGCTGATTGGCGCCAGTTGTGAAGGAGGACGAGCGTATGACATCTTACATATACCATCGAGAACTGATACCCTTATCGGAAATGGAGGAATTGTTGACAGGTTGAAATGAGTAGTTGTTTTTCAAAGATAAGGTTGAAGAGGAGGTTTTACCAACTCAAGATCGACCTCTGTACTGTGCCAAAGTTGGCATTTCACACTGATATAAACGTTATAAAATTGTGGTAGTATCGTTTGAATGGACTAATGAGTCAGAAGCCTTTATGGATTAATGAACAAAGTTTTGGGATGAAGTGAGATATTAGCAACAACCTCGTTGTTAGCTATACTTGATGATAAAAAGAGGACTTTGAGAGTCACGATGATGCGTCTTTCGAGAGTTTAAGAGGTGTGCTGATGCAGTAGAAAAAGGATGATAGCCTATACTTCTAAACAACATAAAGGTTATGAGATAGCACTAACCGTGAGTCTGGGATTAGTCATGATGGCGTTCACGCATAAAACTGAGACGTTAACCTTATGAGAAAAGTGTGAAAGTTTTCCACAAGTGCCATAAGTATATCTTCATATTAGGACTGAACATAAGAAAGAGAAGGTGACGAAAGAGAGCAGGGAGTATAATGGAGAAATTTGTTATTTCCCAGGAAAGGCCAGTGTGGTGGCCGATACCTATAGAAGGAATTATTCGAAATTGGAATTCAGTCAGTATTGACCAAGAAAATAGAGTATATACAATAAAGAATAATGTTAGAGGAAAATGACTAAATTATGAGAAGGACAAAGATGTACAGAGAATTAAGGGAATGTTTGGTAAACTGAAATGAAGAATGGTATTGGCAAACTATTAAGTACGAACGCGACATGCCAAAAGCAGAATGATAGAGATCTAGTGGATTAATTCCGCCTGTAGAAAATCTTGAACGTGGACAGAATTATAATGAATTTCATAAGTAGGTCGCCGAAGACCGAGCCAAGAGATGGCCCTAGTTGATTTATAATTGTTGGACCAAGTGATTTACCTATAAGAGACTTTCCATTTAGAAGATTATCGAATTATATACGGAAGAGATGGTGGTGCGATATAAAACTTCTGCAACGATTACGTAAGATAAAGACTTAAGGTTAAACTTCGAATATTGAAGGTGCTTTCAAGTATATTTAACAAAGAGATTGAGCGTATGTACTAATTTGATCTGTGGCTGACGGACATTGAAGAAGAATTATCCAGACGATCGAATTTGTATTTAGTGTCGTGCCTTAGATTTCACAGGGAAATCGAGAATAAAAACTTATCCATGAAATGAATGTTGTTATCACGATCATCGCCATGCGAACGTAAGGACGTCTCCTGTAGAGCGTGCTACGAAAGAGGAAGTTTCGCTTCTCTTGCGTTACGAAGAAGTCAAGGAACGAGGGACATAGTAGCTGAACTGGTTCGACGTACCGAAGACTATACAGTATCCATAGCAAGTGGTAACGGCCGACGGGAGGCAATACATGCCTGCTAATCAAGCGAAGGAATATGAGGAATACCGTGCGTATTGACGTTGCCTCAGATTACAAAACACGGCCACAAAGTATTCACGGGCCCACGATACAGGAACTCAACACGGATACTAGGAACAAGGTAGAAGAGGAATGTGTAAGTAGTGGGATAGAAATTTTCAATCATAGGACAACCGATAAGGAATACAGGTTGAGGAGAGTATGCGTTGAGGAACAACATTAAGGCGTTGGTGAGACGAAGGGAGAGGACAATAGGGTTGAAGTGTCAACCTGAGAGTTGGAAAAGGTAAGGTTGGAATTGTATCCACAACTATCATCCTTAGGTTCTTAAGATAGAATCTTTTTAAGGAGAGGAGACTGCATTAACCCTAACTTTCGGGAATATTCGAAACCTGGACGAATAGTAATTCTATGGGTGGATGAGAAATCTTTGCAACCATGATATGTACGAATTATCAAACGAAGATTTCGAATTGATATTACGTCTTTACGGTACAGACGAGTATATGTAAAAGTCATTATTTTTTTTACGAAACCCATTGTTTTGAAGGGTCAAACTTTATGTGATATCTAAGAAGATCGTGGTAAGGCATGGGGTTCCTGTGAGCATTGTATCTGGTAGAGACCCAAGGTTCAACTCCAGGTTCTGGAGGATTTTTTTTCAGGATTGTGTGGGGACCAAGTTAAACATGGGTACTGCATACCACCCCCAATCAGACGGACAGAGTGAGAGAACCATCCAGACCATAGAGGACATGCTGAGAGTATGTGCCATCGATTTTAAGGGAAGTTGGGATGACCACTTGTCGTTGATCGAATTTTTCCTACAACAACAGTTACCATGCGAGTATAGGAATGCCCCATATGAAGCTTTATACGAACGAAGATGTCGGTCTCCTTTGTGTTGGGAAGAAGTTGGAGAGCGGAAGATTTTAGGGCCTGAACTGGTCCAACAGACAAGAGAAACTATCGAGCTCATAAGAGGACGGCTGGTAGCGGCCTAAGACAGACAAAAGAAGTATGCGGACCAGACCCGCAAAGACAAGGAATATGAAGTAGGAGAGTTGTGATGTTGAAGGTATCACCGTGGAAGGGATTGATGAGATTTGGTAAGAAGGGGAAGCTAAGCCCAAGATTTATTGGACCTTTTGAGATCCTGAAACGAGTTGGAAGGTTAGCTTATGAATTGGCTTTACCCCCGAGCTGGCAGCAAGTACATAATGTGTTCCATGTGTCCATGCTACGACCCTACCATACCGACATCCGACACGTGATAAAATATGATCCAGTGGATCTGCAACCAGACTTAGCATATGTGGAGCAACCCGTAGAAATCATGGATAGAAAAGAACAGGTGCTGAGGAACAAGGTTGTCAACTTAGTGAGAGTTTTGTGGAGGAATCAGAATGTCGAAGAATCAACATGGGAACTAGAGAGCGCGATGCGTGAAAAGCACCCCCAACTGCTTTCAACCTGATTCCGGGACGGAATCCTTTTAAGGAGGGGAGGCTGTAAGAACCCTAATTTTTGGTAATATTTCATTTTATTTAATATCTTGTGACATTGTCATTATGGAACCTTTCTAGTCATCCCTGTTGATTAATAGAATTGATTGTCTGAGAAACTGCGTTGTTGCATTTATTATGTAAGTTAACAAGGAGGATTGTGAAGGCAGGAGTCTTATTGTTAGTAATATTTATAAAACTTGGGATTTGAGAATGGTTAGAGTATTAAAAGATTTATTAAGAATTATGACGAGGAATTATGGATATTCGAGGGATTTACACAATTAAGTACTTAAGGAATTATAGGGGAAATCCCTACGCGACAAAATAGTATTACGAGAGATTAATTAAGATACGATACGAAGTAAAGATTAGATAATAAGCATTGGTGGAAGAATAATAATACAAGGAAAGAAATTACATGCAAGTGTCATGTAACTAGCTAGTTAGGAAAAGAAACTAGAAAAGCATAAAGTAGAAGTGAATAGTGACATGTGTGATGGGTGTTGCAACCTAGGGGACAATAGGGCATGGGGAAACAACCTAGACCCCTAGCTTGGCAACATGTGAACCTTACCCAACCCCCACAATAATACATATCACTTATTTCATTTTATTTCCTTTCAAACAAAACACAAACAAAACACTCTCCCCCCTATTGAAGCTCTCGGCCGAAGCAAATAGAGGAGGAGGAGAGAGATTTTCTCTCCATCTTTCCCTCACCTACAAATCCAAGAAAAAATCCTAGGGCTTCCTTACATTATAATAGAGGTATGGTATCAATTTCATAGCATTTTATCCATTGAATCTTGAGATAAAAATTGTTGAAGGATTGGAGGAGTGTTAACCAAAGTTGTTTATCTTTTAGATCTTGAAGGATTAAGGTTTGTGAGGGCTCTTCCAAGTGTTCTTAGTTGTTGTAAAGCTCACCCAAGGTCTTTAGCTACTCAAGAAGGTATAAAAATCATGAACCCTCTTGGTTATGTATTGTTTATAAAGTATGGTAGTAGATCCATGTGTTTTAGAACTAATCTTGGACGTATATGTATTGGATAGCATGGATCTTGAGTTTTGATGTTGAGATTGTGACTTTTATGACTATGGTTAACATATATATCTCCATGAGTGTTATTTACCATGATCTAAGTGTATTAAGTGTTGATTATGTTATGGAAGTATGAAAAATGATTGATCGAAGTGGTTTGAGCTTGCTGAGTTTTGTCTAGGAACTTTGACCTGTATTGTAGCACGATTTTGAACCCCCAAATGATGTCCCCTGATGTCCTACCATATATTGCTGGAAAGATAATTGAATGTAGTTTCTGTAAATGTAAGGTTCATGGTTAGGTGATGTGCAGATATTTAGTTATGGCCAGAGGAGTGAATTGTGTTTCTGGACTATGGACTGCACTAAGTGACCCCCTTGTGAACCTTGTTTGAACACCTTAAAATATATGTGGGATCATGAAAAAAATTGATAATGTAGGGAATGCAGTGGTGAAAACCACCCAAAAGGAATTGGATTAAAATATGAATTTTTGGATTTTATAAAAATGCTAGAGTAAAATTCGCGCAATGGAAAAAGGTCGATTAGTGGAACATGATTCTAGGGTTAGTGGTTATGATTCGAACGTGGTAATTAAATTAAGTCGAGTAAGTGACGAGCGTAATCGAGTGATGACATGAACCTATAGTGGGGCTAGAGAGTCATAAGACGAAGTTGTTAAGTTAATTTTGTACCCCCTTAAAACCCCGTAATTAAAGAGGTATTGATTAAGGTACTAACGAACGATTATTGCTTATGTATAGATCGTTCGAATCTGCACGCTCGACCACCCCAACCAAACCAAGGCAAGTTTACTTTTCAAAACTTATCCATATACAAGGACTTTTACTGTTGTGTTTGTAGTTTTCAAATTATATCAAATGCTATGTTTATTGAAGTATTGATGCAATTGAGATTGAACAAGTACAAGTGTGCTTATACCCCTTGAACTTAGATTGAAATGTTTTCTTCGGACAACGACTCTAGCAATAGAGGTCGTAGCGGTCCGTATATACTATTGACCGGGGAGCGGTATATTATTATATCGTATCTAGTTTGCGAAAACCCGAAGGGTCATTCGGGTAGTATTGTATACTCAAGTAACTATTGTTATATCTTCGTAAATACTCGAAACCCTATCTTGGATTAATAGTTTATTTTATCGAATAATTATTTTATTAATTATTAATATTAAATCTTAAAATATTATTTATTAATCATTGTTCATTATTTAAAGACAAAGTTAATCCAAGATACTTTTCAATACTTTCAAACTCGAACTCTTTCGAACTCAAAACATTTTCGAAAACCCCCGGTCAGATTCTGCTTCTTGTATGATTTCAAGAATCATCGGTCGACTGATGTCGAACCTCAATTACTCTGTTTTCAATCAAAATCAAGTTTTGAAAGAAAAAGAAAAAGGGACTCTGGCAGGTGTGGGAACCGTTGACGAACGATTCCCGGGATGTGTAAGCGGCCGTGAGCCAGGCGGTCCATCACTTATTATTCCGGCCCAGGTGTTGCCGAAGGATGATTACGGATGTAGTTTTCATCGAGGGTGATTACGGATGTAGTTTTCACCCGAGGGATAGTTACGGATGTAGTTTCTATCCTTCTACCGGTAGAGAAGACCCGCGGATTATTGGACTTGGATGTGGCGATTGATCATCGTCAATCCTTGTCAGGTTTTTATGTTTTCTTCCAGTCCCATCCTCCACTTTGGAAAAATACTCAAACACTGCTTCTTGGGCCTAAGTGCCAAGTTGCTGATAGTGTGGTTTTTTATGAGAAAATATTGACATCGTGCAGTATCTAGAACTGCAAGATTTTCTATAAAGATTGGCACGTGTTAGTGCACTCTTGCAATTTTCTCAAAGAATGAAATGTTTTGTATGAGAAACCTTCTAAGCTAATGGAAGGAAAGAGGTTTGTAATGATGTATTCCTTGTACAGTATGTTAATCGTAGAGTGTTTTGCCGAAAATGATATACTCATATGTATATATTTTCAAACTTGAGATATATTGAAATGGGAACCTTATAAAGGGTTCGTATGTTATTCTTAAAGCTCCTTAGTGAGCATAGATGTTTTATTCAAACTCGGACATATATATTGTCCAATTATGTTTTGAAATCTGAGATATATGCCCATATAGTTGGGAACGTTTTCGAAATGAACCACATTATTATTTTACAAAATGGTGAACTTGCTGAGCATTATGTAGCTCATTCTTGCTTTATAAAAACTTTTCAGAAAGAGAAGAATTTGGTCGGTTAACTCCGCGACAGCAGAAGAGGAGTAGAAGATTTACCCCGGAGATGAGTTAGTTCCGGATAAATACTGCAGAGTGAGTCTGATAGGTTTTCAACTGTAATAGTAAGACTTGTCTTCAAGTGTAGTTGTATAAGTGGAATTGCGTAAGACTCTGATTTGTACAAATGAATTGTAATATTTAGTGGCACTTTTGAATATCGTTTCTGAGACTCTAACTTGATTGTGTGTAAGATTGAGGTATGAATGGATGTATTGTGAGTTGTAAAGTTAATACAGGTATGATATGGTTGAATGGTGGCGTGACGACCTGAATTTTTGACCTCAGATTTGGGGGCGTCACATAGATTCAAAAACTCTTCTTCTTCCTTATCATCAGAATCATCCCAGCATTTTCCTTCAGCCACATAGGCTCTTCCTTGATTTCTTTTAAACTGATTTCCAGATCCTTTCTCCATTCTTTGATTCTGTTTTGGCCTTCTGCACACTGTGGAAAAATGACCTACCTCATTGCAGTTGTAACATCTGAACTTTGACCTATCCACCATCCCTGTCTTGTATTCTCCTCTTGTGGCACCACCAACAGCCTTTGAAGAGTTTCTCTTGTTGAACTTAGATGTCTGGCCCTGTGGCTTATATGGCTTATCTCTTCTGAACTTTATATTCTTGAACCTTTTAGCCATATATGCCATGGTTGGATTATCCATGCTTTCAATCTCTTCTAATGAGTAGAAATCTTCATCTTCAACATCTTTGATCTGTAGAACCACTTTCTCCTCATCATCCAACACCTCCTCAATCTTCAGAGATGGCACTTGTGTTGGTTGTGAACTTTGTAAAGATTCACTTGGCAGAGAGTCATGTGGCTCATGAGCTACAAGGGCACCAGACATGTTTGCCATCTTTCCTTTAGCACCAGTTTGAATATCTCTCTTTTGAAAGAGTTCAAGTTCATATGACTTAAGCACACCATAAAGAGTCTCAAGAGAAACATCATTCAATTTTCTCCCTTTTCTTATGGCAGTGATTTTGTGCTCAAAGTGCTCAGGAAGAGTGAGCAGAAACTTGATATTAATCTCCTTTTTATCACAGAACTTTCCATGAATTTGTAGCTCAGCTATTAGCTTACTGAATCTTTCAAACATGTGAGTGAGCTTTTCACCAGGCTTAGCCATAAAGGCTTCATATTGTGACATAAGAATTTGTCTTTGATTTTCTCTGACCTCTTCACTTCCTTCACACAGAAACTGATAAGTGGATTTTATATCCACTTGGAGCGTTCCATGTCGGCTTAAATTGATTCACTTGGCCTCAAGTTTGTTGTATTTTTGATGTGTTTCATCTAGTTATGCAGGTTTGCGAATTGTCGGCTAGGGTTAGAGGTTTCTATTGATTATGGTGTGGATTTCAAGTTTTTAATGAAGAACAAAGTCTTCCCTACAATTCTTGGGAGATTTGGAGTCAAAGAAATGAAGCACGGAAGCATTTGCAAAAAGAACGGGAGAGAACGGAAGCAAAACGAAGAAATAGCAAGAAAATTCCTACAGGCAGTCGGGCAGGCGCGCTGCGGCGTGGCACAGGCACTGCGGCGTGGGTGGACAAATCATCAGGCACGCTGCGGCGTGGCTAGGTGCGCTGCGGCGCGAGGCCTATTCTGGAAATTCTGAATTTTTATCCTGAAAATCCTGATTCGAATGTAATTAGTGGTTTTGGCTGTTTTCTTGGAGGACAAGGTTTCTTAGGCCTATATAAACTCATTCCATCATCTTTAAATGTACCTAATATTGATAAAAAAAACACAAAGAGAGCTAGAGATAGAGAATCAGACTTGGAGACGGATTCCCGGAAGGACGTGACAGCATTCAGAGATCTAAATCTACTTTTGTATTCTTATAAATTAGGCGATACTCTGGATTTTGTATTTGTTTTCTTAAACTCTTACTCTAGTTTATTTGTAATCGTTAATAATTTGTTTATTATTATGTTTTCATCAGATCCCATGGTGACGAGCGGTTCGATTATGAACTAATCGTTGTCATGGGATTCTAATGGATTTATTTATGGAGCTTTAGTATTTTTATGCTTTAAAGATCTGTGTGTGATGTATATTGATATCCTCGTATGGTTATGCTTAATTGTTAGATGCATAGCTAACATCTAATATGTTAATCTCTTGTGAAGCGAGAGTGGATCTTGAGATTTAGAACTTGTCATGCTATCATAGGCTCATGATTGTTTATCAACATGATTCGTGGTGTAATTTGAACTACTTTATACTGCCCTATATGATCTTTATGGATAACTTGTTCTTCAACCGTTATGTTTTCAAATCTTATAGAGATATAGGGTTTAAGCATAATTGGTGTCTATTCATCTTCTATCTCTTTTGTGGATGTGTGGGTAGTTTGGTATACGTATACTGAGAGGTAGCGTGTACTTGTTTCGTGTTGCCCGATCAGATATCATAACCATCACATACTTTGATTAAAGGCATCAACTCTAAGTGAAGTATTTGATGAAGTTAGGATCCCATGTTTTAATTCTCATAAGTAATTCGATTTTAATTCTCACTAGTTAAGTAATTCTTAGTCTTGTTAATTTGCTTCTTAGTTAATTTAGATCAAAACCCAAATTTGATACTTGTCTTAGCAGTGAATAGAGATCATACACTGTTGCATAGGTGCATAAATCTGTAGAAAACCTAAACCAGTCTCTGTGGGAACGAACTCAACTTTATTCTATATTACTTGTGACCATGTACGCTTGCGTGAATTAGTGCAAACAAGTTTTTGGCGCCGCTGCCGGGGACTCGGTGTTATTTATAGTACTTGAGTGTGTATGCGAACACGCTCTCAATCTCGTAAATTGGTAGAAGAACTTGCAGCAACTAGAGATATGGGAGAACCAGCAGGAACAAAGGCTTTGAAGGATTATTCTCAGCCTAAGATCAATGACATCCAATCTAGTATTGTCAGACCAACCATTGCAGCTAACAACTTTGAAATCAAGCCTATCACGATTCAGATGGTACAGAACTCAGTTCAGTTTGGGGGTGCTCCAACGGAAGACCCTAATATGCACATCCGGGACTCCATTGAGATCTGCGACACTTTCTGTAATAACCCGAATTTTGGGTAGAATTAAAAATTTTCTTATTGTGGTTAAAGAGCACTAATGAATGGTGGTTTCAAAGAACAATGATTGTAGTGAATGGATATTGCTTTGGACAATGATCCTGATGCATTGGTATATTGTCAGAATAGAGTAATTCGATGGTTGAGGACCTAGATAAGAATAATCTACCATCCAGGAAGGAGCTAATGGATCCTTGAAGGGAAATGAGTACGTGCATAGTGTTTCCCATACGTGCATAGTGTTTTCCGTACGTGCATAGTGTTTCCCATACGTGCATAGTATTTCCCGTACGTGCATAGTGTTTCCCGTACGTGCATAGTGTTTCCTGTACGTGCATAGTAATTTGGTGGATGAATAGTGATTTTGTAAGTTGAAAAACTTTTCACGCCACCCTATGTACGGGACGTGATATGGATGTTTCGAAGTCATATTAGTAATACTCGGAGGAAATAAGTGAATGCAGAGACGATCGGAATTCAGAAATTCCAAATTCTTTTTCGGTATAATATTTGACCGGACAGTGGATTATATATTATTATAATCCAAGAGATATTAACTTTGAGGATTTGATATTTTGGGATGTTATTATATTTGATTTAAGAATAAAGGTAGGAAACCACTGAGGCAGTGAAACAAGCGTTCTAGAAACCGCTAAAACGTTATAACGAGATTAAGCGATAAAGCGAATGAATCATGGATTATGGATTGAATTCATATCAAGATTAAATATCCTATATGATCATCAAGAGAATTATATCAAGTGGATTAAATTATTTAATCAAGGATTAAATCAAAACAATTTAGGAGTTAAGTGATTTAAATCACTTAAATCAAACAAGAAACAAAACAAATATCTATCAAAACTTATCCAAGACTCTTGGCTCTTACCCCAATGATATCAATCTCATCCTACCAGCTGATAATATCTAGTTATATGAGCAAAAAGTAGATGATCAAGTGGGAGAAAAGAGAGAAAAGCAAAAGAAAACATAGAACATACAAACTGTCTAGCAGAAACATAACACAAAGAAAAATTGATATCTCCATTTCTATCCATGATAAAATCACCAAATTTTAACCATAGCTTCTCTACTCCATGGGCAAGATTCGTTCCAAATTTCATGGAAATCCAAGTAGTATAGCCTAGTCAAATCCATGCTTAACGTTGGAGGACCAAAACTGTCCAGGTTCTGATCAGAAGAAAGATGGGGCTCAAAACCCTAGCTCCCATGGTTGGATTCTTGTGTTCTATAGCTCAAAAGAAATCCCTTGAAGAGTATAAGGTGTGGTAAAAATTTTAGAACCAAACTCTTAGTTTTTAATTTTATATGATTTTTACAAGATTGACGATGAATAGTGGATCTTAGAAACTAACTTTGTTTTCATGATTTCTTTGGATGATCTAAGGTTGGATTAAGCTAGAAAAGGACCATACCAAGCTTATTAAGGTTATATCATACTCCAAGGAAGGTAGATCTCTTGAAACCCTAGCATTTGATTTGAGATTTATGAATGTTTTTGATGGATTTAGCTTGGTATGATTATAGTGATAATTATAAGCAAGATTATGTAATTAGTTATATGATTTAAGATGCATGATGATTTTGATGCTAAGATCAGTAGCTTCTGGACTTGTGAGATGATTATTATGTGTATAAGTTGTATTGATGCCCGGTGTGGCTTGGGTTGTTGATTGTGATTTTTGGAACGTTCATATTATAGCCGTTATAATGCCGAAATTTCGTTAATCATTGAAAACCGTGCATCACAGTAGGTCTAATGGCTGAAACTGGACAAGTATCTAACATTCCCTTGTAGATCTTGAGTCGTAGATCATTTTGGAAAAAGAATCGAATCAAACAGACTTACGGTTTAGGATTTATGACCGATTTACTAAAAGTAGTTCGAATCCGTAAACGAAACTTCGTAACTGAAATTGAACTCTCGTAAAATATGTAAAGTCATGACGAATCTTGGTAAATAAATACTAGAGGTAAAAATAAAGGTGTGAAAGAAAACCTTATGTCAAAAGGATCGTTTTTCGATTTATTAAAAATATTCGAGTCGAGGTTAAACGCGAACGAACCCCTAAAAGACGACTCTATTATAACTTCGGTAAAACACTTAGAAAACGGGCGATAAAACTCGGAGTATAATATTGGTTCGTAACGATCGACTTTAGAACTTGTATAACTTAAGTATGTCCCAAGTGTAAGTACAGTGACATGTCGTATTAACGAACGAATGTCGGGTCGGATCAATGATAAAAGGAATCCACAAAAAGGGGTATAACGAGATAACTCGAGAACGTGTTCTGATTTAAGTATAACTTAACTTTTAAGATGTTAAGTGATTAATCCCGAATGCCTTGGCTATTTATAGATCACCAAGCTGACCCGGGACCCGCTACCACTACCCCTTACCGTACTCGACTACCAGGAAAGTTTCAATTTCCTTCTTTTAGGCTGTTGTTGTGATTGAATATAGATATATATGTTTTCTGTTATACATATGCCATAGCATGCATGCCTACTTTCAAGTTATATCGTTATGCTTGTTCCCTGATTGTTTATTGGCTTATAAATTAGATAACTAACGTATCAATTATAAGCCGGTTATTGTAAGACCCTCATAGAAGGGCGTATACATCTTATTCGTCAAATATAGACCGGGAGTCAATATTTCTTGATATATCGAGATTACCTCGGAGGAAAATATTTAAGTAAATATTTTCCATTATTTGGGCGATGAATATTATTTGAATATTCGTTCGAGATTATTTATTTAACGATCCTTACTTCAAATAATTATTTGAACGTAACCATTCGACGAATAATATTTTTCAATATTCATTCAAAGTCGAATAGAATATCGATTATTATTCCGAATATTCTTCTAAAGATTGGACTACTAAATGAATATTATTTGAATATCCATTTAGACTATTATTTTATTAAATGAATATTACTTTTGAATATTCATTTAAGATATTAATTACTTGATGAATATTATTCTAATATTCATCTGAAGCTTGATTTATTTATCGAATATCATCTCGAATATTCCTTTAAAGTTTGGATTACTAAATGAATATTACTTGATATTCATTTAGAATATTATTCATTAAATGAATATTACTTTTTGAATATTCATTTAAATTCCTTATTAATTAATGAATATTATTTTGAATATTCATTTAAATATTTATTTATTCAATAAATATTCTCTTGATGTTTCTTCAAGGATTATTTGGAGAAATACTCTGATTAATGATATTCTTTCATATTCCTAAATATTCTTTAAATATTTTAATTCAATAAATATTCTCTGAATATTTATTCCATACTTAGAATAACCTCAATAAGGTTTATCTTCTTCGATTATTACGGAAAATATCTCGGAGTCATATTATTATTAATCTTATATCAAGAAAGGTTCTCAGACATCATTCTTCTTTGATTCTACCTCCCTAATAATAAGGGAACCTTACTTGGAAAATGTTATTTATCTTGTCGACTTCCCGGTCATAAAATATTCTCTTCACTCGCAATGCGGGTGCTATTGACTTATTAAGTCGTTGTGTACCTTCTCATCTTTCGAGGGGTAAGATTGTTGGAACAAGTTGATATTTGTTACCAAGCAATAGCTTGGAAGTTATTGGTGAATTTTCCTTTCCAACTAGATACGACTACTTTGTAGAGTCTTATCAACAAGTATTATACTTGGGGAAAGGGGGACGAACGTTACATTCAGAATCATGAATTCTATTTGAACTAGGAGTCGTGTAAGAGGCCGAGTAGCGCCGGTCCATCCCCTTTGGCCCAACCGTTGGCCGGGGAGAGCTAGTAAGGCGGTAGACAAGTAAAGCCGTCAGTTCTTCCTTCTACCGGTAGTAAATCTAATTTGAGCTGTACGATCTCGACTGATCATCAAGATTGGAACAGCGGGCGCGGTGAATACTCCATCATTGGTTCATCATCCAAACTTAATTATTTCCTGCAACATGATTACTGTTGGCAGAGCTGGAAAAGTGTTCATAACTGGAATTGCAATCTTTTCATGCAAGTTCCTCTTTTTAATGAAATGAGAATATCTCGCTTACTTTTGATGTAGCAGATATTTCTACAAACAAATACTTTAAGTTACCTTGTAACTTCATCGTTCATATTATACTGGCATCATTTCCGTAAATGCATGGCATATGGTTGGAAAGATACTTTTGAACTGTTATATATTATCGTTCAGTTATATATTATTGTTGGTGGGCTATTGCTAAAACTTGCTTTATTATTATATCATAACAACAGCTAGACCAGATGACTCGCACAAGGCGCACTCGACGCGGGCGAGGACGATGAGACTACCAGAGCTGAAGAAGAAGCTATTGGTAGGATATATTTATTCTTTCAGTACCAAGTATATGGTCTTGTATGACTTATGTAAATGGATGGCAAAGAGTATGTATTTATATTGAAATTCTTTTGGATTGTAAGAACTCATAATGTGATTAATAAAAATTTGATTGTTACTCTGATTTCATCTCTGGGACTATAACGGGTGTGTTTTACATTGTTGTGTTGGGTCATAGAGATGTAATTTATTTTATGTTAAGGAAAGTTCAAGTGTTGTGGACAGAATTGGAAATCGTAACGACCGGATCCCGGACCCCGGATCTGGGGGTGTTACAGAAGTGGTATCAGAGCGTACGTTATAAACCCCAGAGATGATGCGACGTTAAAACAATAAACTCACTAAGATAATAAGAACTCTTGCCAAGTTCATAGTCGGACTACTTCAAGTAGTATTGACATATAAAACCCTTATGGGAACTCTTAAGTATCATGATAGTAACTTAGCTCGTTCTCGTATCGACTAGTAAGGCGACAGACCTTGAGGCGTACGAGCAGCAGCATGATGATGTTTTATTATATGTTGACGATCGGATTGTGAATTCAATAGAGTACCCTATTGAGGACTCGAAAGAGGTTCCAACAGAGGAGA
Organism: Saposhnikovia divaricata; assembly: GCA_036435485.1. NCBI lineage: Eukaryota > Viridiplantae > Streptophyta > Magnoliopsida > Apiales > Apiaceae > Saposhnikovia > Saposhnikovia divaricata. Next base: position 25,812,622 of record JAZHRN010000131.1, read on the forward strand.
ATCCTATTGAGGATGAGGAGTTTACTCCAAGGAAATGAGGGCTGTAGCCAGAGGGATAGCGAGAGTTAAGATTATAGTGCTCAGAGAAGTGAGCACAAACAACTGAGATATTATTAAGAGAATTGAAATTTTATGTTGGATTTATAGCCGGACTACGAGAGGTAGTACCAGCAATTAAGACAGATTAGAAGGATTACTTGAGGTCTTATATGGGGATAGATAAAGATCCTTAGAGACTTTCAGATTAATGAGAAAGGAGTTAGAATGATGCATGATTATCAAAGACGTCGATGTAGGACGGGGAGCACCCAGGAGCAGTTGAGATAGAGGCAACAAGTGCCATATTATCGGATAAATAGATTAGTGTGAATATTGTAAATGGTAAGTCGCCATGAGAAGGCGGATTTCATGGGTTATATTTTATGAAACCAAATTGAGATTGTTGATGTGGTTTTATTTAGCGAAATGTCCATATTATGAATGAACCAGCTTCGAAATTAAAGATAGTGGAAAGTGATGGCCTGATTGGATAAAGTTATATAAAGTAGTAAGCGAGACGATGATCTCAGAAACTACCAGAGGAAAAGACCAGTGGGTCTATGATAAACTCGTAATATGACTACTATCAGGTACTAAGTATAAGTTTATTTTTAACTCAGTAAAATGGTGAATCAGGAACGTTAGATGCATGTGATTCAGAAGAATATTAAATTCTTTCTTTTCCCCGAATAGATTATAGTAGTTACCTTAAGTTTATTCTGACACTGAATTGCAAATGGATTAAGTAATGCGATTAGTGGTTAAGAGGTAATAGAGAATGTTTTAAGATGAAATTGGTAACGACCCGGCGTTGGTGTTGCCTAACGGGAGAAGGAAGACTTTATGATACACTATGATGCATCTCATACAGGTTTAGGTGGTGTGCTTATGCAGCACGGCAGAGTAATTGCGGATGCATTCGAACAACACGGTACACCAGACTAGGATGGCCCTAGTAGTGCCAATTTTTATGAAACGACTAACTCCGACGGTAGTGTTCCTTCTGAAACCTGTGGTTAGGAAGACTGACATTTGATATTATCGACAATTAAGATGTATATGTATCAGGAAGAGGTGGCATGTTTCAGTTTAAAACTTTTGATTTCCCTTCTATGGGATATATATATATATATATATATATATATATATATTTGGTTCCTTTCTAGTGGTTAAACTTCCAACTTTGTGTCAATAATTCCGTTATTATAACTGCTTATGATTCTACCTGCTTGGATGCTCATAGAACTATTCTCTAGGTTTCGAAATTGATCTTCATAGTGTTACCGGTGGTTGGATAGATTGACCAAAATTTCCTTGATTCTGGAAAGAAATTCAACGAATTTTGGCAAACCTTGTCTTTCTGATTATCAGAGAACATCATGGAAGAGAGTAGAAACTGGGGCGAACCCCGTGAATTGGGTAAAGTAGCCGCTATATTGGTTGGTGGATAGACCCCGGTTATCGCGATTAATTGTAGAAATACAATGATGAAGTGAGATTGGACGAAAACAGGAAATGTAAGTAAGAAACCATCCGGACTGAGAAACTCCGGGATTGACTTAAGTGAAAAGGTTGTTATACCATGAATGGTAAGCTTGCGTGGCACGTGGGATTGATAAGAATAGTTGAAAAGATAAAAGTGGAGGAAAGGTGATCGGAGACGGTGCCAAGAAGTCGATTAAGACTTATATGGAGTAAAGTTTTGGAAAGGTAGAAAGGTATCAAAGTAGAAGGCACTATGCCAGCAATTGCTAGAAAAGTAATGCTAATTAGCCAACCCCTAAAACCATATGTTTTTATTTTAGTGTGGTCAGTTGAGGCCAAGTCACAAAGGATTATCAAGTGACTAGACCAGCAATAAAAGGACAAAGCAGGGTTACTTCTAAGTAAGCGCCGACTGCAAGGGCTTTTGATATAAAGGAAATATTAATGAGATCGTAGGAATCTTCTACTGAACCCTTTTCAACCCATGTTTGGATTGGGAATTTACTAGACTTTTTGGAATGGGGTCACCCCTACTAAAGTGATTCATGTGTATATGATTGCCCAAGATTACGAGTAAAAATGGAAGTATAATGACTTGATATGTATGATGTTATGGTATTATAAATACCATGAATATAGTATGACCAAGGGAAGTAAACAATGAAGGTTTATGAAGAGAGTATAGAAATGGTCATAGATGGATCAGTATGCTGTAGAAATTTTGTCTAAGGCAAGTACCTTTGAGAAAAACGATAAGTACTAAGAGATTCACGTTGAACTCGATCAATATCTTCCAGAACATCCTTGCTACCATTACCAAGTTCTGTAAGAGAGCAGATAGACATAAGTTGTCTTTTGGAAGGCCAAATAGGCTAACAACTATCTGAAAGAAGAGGTTAGCATTAAGCCACCGATCGATTATCAAATGAGAATGATTGAAAAGAGACCCTTATTAAGGATACATGATTTGATTGCCAAGTATAGGATGCAAGAATTCCTTGGCAGTTGAATTAAGGATAGGATATCCAAAAATTAAGACAAACCCTGGGGAATGCACAAAGGATGGCATTAACCCTAATAACGACATTATGAACTCAGATGATATGAGTTGGACTTGCTAAGGCAACAATGACCGGTAAGGATTATTAAAAAGAGTTCTGGAAAGAACATAGATAGAATTATTAGAGTATTGATCAATGACATTTTGATATACCCTGTACCCAGAAAATACAGGAGGAATGATGAGGATGACCTATGAAACCTTACAAGGAAAAAAAAAAGTAATATTCCGAACTTCAAAATGGAAGTTTGGTAAGGAATGTATGACATAGTAACGATAATGCCAGATGAGGCATGTATGAAACCCTGAGGAAGTATGGATTGAACCTATAAAGGCTGAGATTATCCTAAGATAAGGAAAGAACTAAGAAAAGAAGTATCCTAAGTAGGATTGGGAATAAACGTGATAAAGTTCCCACGGGTAGGTGGAAGCAATGACTTATGGAAAAAAAACTGATAAATATATTTTTCTCCATCAGCAGAGCTTAAGGGAGAATGCTTTCACCCAACAGTGATGGGAATGAGGTAGAAAAGTTTGAATTGGAATTTATCCAGAGGGCAAGGATTACCAGAAATTATTATTATCAGGAAGGGCCAATAAGGTGGCCGACAGTCTAAGTATAAAGGAATAATTACAAATGTTCATACCGAAGAAACAAAATGATATTTGGAAAGACCTTGAAGGTCATATCGGAGTGGAGGAAGTTACATTCCTTTTGATGATTGTGCAAGAATTGAAGGTAATAATAGTTTAAGTAAAGAGTCGATTCGTGATGGAGTCTTAAGCATATTACGTACCTTAGAAGGTCCCGTTTTGAGGCAAACCAGGACCATGATACAAAATTGACGAAGTAAACCGTTAAGTTTCCAGTCTTTTATGGAAGCTGCATGAGTGATAGTTTCATCAACCTGACATAGCTGCGATGCTTGAAACTCTTCTGCAATTTTATCTACTTCATGTAATATCTACATCAAGTTCAGGAAGTGTTCCTTATGGATAAGGAATAGTGATTTGCAGAGAACCTACCCAGAGTACCACTCGATCGAGAGATTTGATTCTTTTTGAATTAGGGAGAAATTGATATTATAATAATGATGGATTAGTTGATACCCAATGGAGCCAAATTGATTATGAGGGAAATAATTCAAGGATAAAGACGGAGTCAGAGATTTTGGAATCTAGTTCAGACTAAGAGATTATGACGCCAGAGATATGAGGCTTGATTAGCTCATATGGTTGACCCCGAGGAAAGAGACACCAAGTATAATTATAATGATTTTGGGAGGTTGTACAAGGTTTTAATAAGCTACCAGATATCGATTTGGATGACATAATAATGAATATCGAGTGTTCAGAGCCTAGTGCTGCATTTCCCGTTAGCCCAGTAGGAATAAAAGAATTATCAACTCAGATGCGAGGATTGTTGAATAAGAGTGCGATGAGACTCAGTGTGCCACCGTGAGGAACCGGTGTGTTGTAAGAAAGAAATATGTTAGCACAAGATTGTGCATCGAACCTCGAGAGTTGAATGAATCAACATTGAGTATAGGTGCTGTTGTAGAAGATTGTCTGAGCAGCACAGGGACGCTGTGTATTTTCCAAACTTATTAGGAAATGGGACATCACCGGTTGGAAGTTAAAAAAAATAAAAATAAAATCGAGGATATACCCAAGATTGTGAATAGCACTAGGTATAGACACTATGAAATTGTAAGTGATGTCATTTTGGGTTGACTATTGCACTTACAACTTTTTGGAATTTAATGAATTGGCTGTGAGTTATCTGAGATAGTTTTCGCCCTAAGTATATCGAAAAATTGTATATATGAAGGAAAGGTGCGAAATCAAAAAGGATCAAACATGATCGACTTTCAGACATATCAGATCTGAAAATATGTGTGCTTATGTGTATATGAAGATTATGATTTGAGATAAAAGGATTAAGAGTCCTCGAACCAGACAACATTCCCCGCAAACAAATTCCCCAAGAGATTCGCCTTTCTTTCAGAAAGGAGAAGTGATGAGATAATAGAGAATGACTGAATGAACACAGGAGGTAGATTGGAATTCTATGAGATGATTAAAGAAGAGGTTGGAATACCGGGGGTGATAGTAATTAACAATGAGATAGCGAGGCCAAAACAGTGATGGCCGACGAGATTGTTGCTAGACATCAAGAGTTACTCGAATCGGTTGTTAGAATACTCGAACTAGTTTCAATACGGAGTACCCCGTCGACAATAGAGTTGACATTTATACAATGGAATTGGGAAATATCTAGAATTAATAGAGGATTCTGACAAGCAAGTTTTTGTTGATGTATTTCTGTGCAAACAAGATAGAGAATATGAGGTTCGAGATTTGTATTAAGAAAAGGTATCCTCGTGGAAGGAATTAACAAGATTAGAATGAAAGGAAGTTTAGCCCAAGATTCATTGGGCCATTTGAGAGTTTAAACGCGTCAGGAAGGTGGCCTATGAGCCAGCCTCACCCGAACCGGTAAAATGGTCATAACATGGTTCATGCGTATGTGCCTCATCAGTATACTATAGATGCCCGGCATATGACAGAGTACGAGCAGATAGATATACATAACAGAATCTGAACTACGAAGGACAACCTGTGGAAATTATGAATAGAAAAGGACAAGCGCTAAGAGATAAGGTTGTCAAGCTAGTGAGAGATTTGAAGAAAATCAAGAAGTGGAAGAATCCACCTGAGAAATAGAAAGTGCAATGGGATAGAAGTAACCCCAGTTATTCCTAAACTGATTCCGAGGACGGAATCCTTTTAAGGAGGGGAGACTGTAATAACCCGAATTTTGGGTAGAATTAAAACTTTTCTTATTGTGGTTAAAGAGCACTAATGAATGGTGGTTTCAAAGAACAATGATTGTAATGAATGGATATTGCTTTGGACAATGATCCTGATGCATTGGTATATTGTCAGAATAGAGTAATTCGATGGTTGAGGACCTAGATAAGAATAATCTACCATCCAGGAAGGAGCTAATGGATCCTTGAAGGGAAATGAGTACGTGCATAGTGTTTTCCGTACGTGCATAGTGTTTCCCATACGTGCATAGTATTTCCCGTACGTGCATAGTGTTTCCCGTACGTGCATATTGTTTCCTGTACGTGCATAGTAATTTGGTGGATGAATAGTGATTTTGTAAGTTGGAAAACTTTTCACGCCACCCTATGTACGGGACGTGATATGGATGTTTCGAAGTCATATTAGTAATACTCGGAGGAAATAAGTGAATGAAGAGACGATCGGAATTCAGAAATTCCAAATTCTTTTTCGGTATAATATTTGACCGGACAGTGGATTATATATTATTATAATCCAAGAATTGAGATATTAACTTTGAGGATTTGATATTTTGGGATGTTATTATATTTGATTTAAGAATAAAGGTAGGAAACCACTGAGGCAGTGAAACAAGCGTTCTAGAAACCGCTAAAACGTTATAACGAGATTAAGCGATAAAGCGAATGAATCATGTATTATGGATTGAATTCATATCAAGATTAAATATCCTATATGATCATCAAGAGAATTATATCAAGTGGATTAAATTATTTAATCAAGGATTAAATCAAAACAATTTAGGAGTTAAGTGATTTAAATCACTTAAATCAAACAAGAAACAAAACAAATATCTATCAAAACTTATCCAAGACTCTTGGCTCTTACCCCAATGCTATCAATCTCATCCTACCATCTGATAATATCTAGTTATATGAGCAAAAAGTAGATGATCAAGTGGGAGAAAAGAGAGAAAAGCAAAAGAGAACATAGAACATACAAACTGTCCAGCAGAAACATAACACAAAGAAAAATTCATATCTCCATTTCTATCCATGATAAAATCACCAAATTTTAACCATAGCTTCTCTACTCCATGGGCAAGATTCGTTCCAAATTTCATGGAAATCCAAGTAGTATAGCCTAGTCAAATCCATGCTTAACTTTGGAGGACCAAAACTGTCCAGGTTCTGATCAGAAGAAAGATGGGGCTCAAAACCCAAGCTCCCATGGTTGGATTCTTGTGTTCTATAGCTCAAAATAAAGCCCTTGAAGAGTAGAAGGTGTGGTAAAAATTTTAGAACCAAACTCTTAGTTTTTATTTTATATGATTTTTACAAGATTGACGAAGAATAGTGGATCTTAGAAACTAACTTTGTTTTCATGATTTCTTTGGATGATCTAAGGTTTGATTAAGCTAGAAAAGGACCATACCAAGCTTATTAAGGTTATATCATACTCCAAGGAAGGTAGATCTCTTGAAACCCTAGCATTTGATTTGAGATTTATGAATGTTTTTGATGGATTTAGCTTGGTATGATTATAGTGATAATTATAAGCATGATTATGTAATTAGTTATATGATTTAAGATGCATGATGATTTTGATGCTAAGATCAGTAGCTTCTGGACTTGTGAGATGATTATTATGTGTATAAGTTGTATTGATTCCCGGTGTGGCTTGGGTTGTTGATTGCGATTTTTAGAACGTTCGTATTATAGCCGTTATAATGCCGAAATTTCGTTAATCATTGAAAACCGTGCATCACAGTAGGTCTAATGGCTGAAACTGGACAAGTATCTAACATGCCCTTGTAGATCTTGAGTCGTAGATCATTTTGGAAAAAGAATCGAATCAAACAGACTTACGGTTTAGGATTTATGACCGATTTACTAAAAGTAGTTCGAATCCGTAAACGAAAGTTCGTAACTGAAATTGAACTCTCGTAAAATATGTAAAGTCATGACGAATCTTGGTAAATAAATACTAGAGGTAAAAATAAAGGTGTGAAAGAAAACCGTATGTCAAAAGGATCGTTTTTCGATTTATTAAAAATATTCGAGTCGAGGTTAAACGCGAACGAACCCCTAAAAGACGACCCTATTATAACTTCGGTAAAACACTTAGAAAACCTGCGATAAAACTCGGAGTATAATATTGGTTCGTAACGATCGACTTTAGAACTTGTATGACTTAAGTATGTCCCAAGTGTAAGTACAGTGACATGTCGTATTAACGAACGAATGTCGGGTCGGATCAATGATAAAAGGAATCCACAAAAAGGGGTATAACGAGATAACTCGAGAACGTGTTCTGATTTAAGTATAACTTAACTTTTAAGATGTTAAGTGATTAATCCCGAATGCCTTGGCTATTTATAGATCACCAAGCTGACCCGGGACCCGCTACCACTACCCCTTACCGTACTCGACTACCAGGAAAGTTTCAATTTCCTTCTTTTAGGTTGTTGTTGTGATTGAATATAGATATATATGTTTTCTGTTATACATATGCCATAGCATGCATGCCTACTTTCAAGTTATATCGTTATGCTTGTTCCCTGATTGTTTATTGGCTTATAAATTAGATAACTAACGTATCAATTATAAGCCGGTTATTGTAAGGCCCTCATAGAAGGGCGTATACATCTTATTCGTCAAATATAGACCTGGAGTCAATATTTCTTGATATATCGAGATTACCTCGGAGGAAAATATTTAAGTAAATATTTTCCATTATTTGGGCGACGAATATTATTTTAATATTCGTTCGAGATTATTTATTTAACGATCCTTACTTCAAATAATTATTTGAACGTAACCATTCGACGAATAATATTTTTCAATATTCATTCAAAGTCGAATAGAATATCGATTATTATTCCAAATATTCTTCTAAAGATTGGACTACTAAATGAATATTATTTGAATATCCATTTAGACTATTATTTTATTAAATGAATATTACTTTTGAATATTCATTTAAGATATTAATTACTTGATGAATATTATTCTAATATTCATCTGAAGCTTGATTTATTTATCGAATATCATCTCAAAAATTCCTTTAAAGTTTGGATTACTAAATGAATATTACTTGATATTCATTTAGAATATTATTCATTAAATGAATATTACTTTTTGAATATTCATTTAAATTCCTTATTAATTAATGAATATTATTTTGAATATTCATTTAAATATTTATTTATTCAATAAATATTCTCTTGATGTTTCTTCAAGGATTATTTGGAGAAATACTCTGATTAATGATATTCTTTCATATTCCTAAATATTCTTTAAATATTTTAATTCAATAAATATTCTCTGAATATTTATTCCATACTTAGAATAACCTCAATAAGGTTTATCTTCTTCGATTATTACGGAAAATATCTCGGAGTCATATTATTATTAATCTTATATCAAGAAAGGTTCTCAGACATCATTCTTCTTTGATTCTACCTCCATAATAATAAGGGAACCTTACTTGGAAAATGTTATTTATCTTGTCGACTTCCCGGTCATAAAATATTCTCTTCACTCGCAATGCGGGTGCTATTGACTTATTAAGTCGTTGTGTACCTTCTCATCTTTCGAGGGGTAAGATTGTTGGAACAAGTTGATATTCGTTACCAAGCAATAGCTTGGAAGTTATTGGTGAATTTTCCTTTCCAACTAGATACGACTACTTTGTAGAGTCTTATCAACAAGTATTATACTTGGGGAAAGGGGGACGAATGTTACATTCAGAATCATGAATTCTATTTGAACTAGGAGTCGTGTAAGAGGCCGAGTAGCGCCGGTCCATCCCCTTTGGCCCAACCATTGGTCGGGGAGAGCTAGTAAGGCGGTAGACAAGTAAAGCCGTCAGTTCTTCCTTCTACCGGTAGTAAATCTAATTTGAGCTGTACGATCTCGACTGATCATCAAGATTGGAACAGCGGGCGCGGTGAATACTCCATCATTGGTTCATCATTCATCATCCAAACTTAATTATTTCCTGCAACATGATTACTGTTGGCAGAGCTGGAAAAGTGTTCATAACTGGAATTGCAATCTTTTCATGCAAGTTCCTCTTTTTAATGAAATGAGAATATCTCGCTTACTTTTGATGTAGCAGATATTTCTACAAACAAATACTTTAAGTTACCTTGTAACTTCATCGTTCATATTATACTGGCATCATTTCCGTAAATGCATGGCATATGGTTGGAAAGATACTTTTGAACTGTTATATATTATCGTTCAGTTATATATTATTGTTGGTGGGCTATTGCTAAAACTTGCTTTATTATTATATCACAACAACAGCTAGACCAGATGACTCGCACAAGGCGCACTCGACGCGGGCGAGGACGATGAGACTACCAGAGCTGAAGAAGAAGCTATTGGTAGGATATATTTATTCTTTCAGTACCAAGTATATGGTCTTGTATGACTTATGTAAATGGATGGCAAAGAGTATGTATTTATATTGAAATTCTTTTGGATTGTAAGAACTCATAATGTGATTAATAAAAATTTGATTGTTACTCTGATTTCATCTCTGGGACTATAACGGGTGTGTTTTACATTGTTGTGTTGGGTCATAGAGATGTAATTTATTTTATGTTAAGGAAAGTTCAAGTGTTGTGGACAGAATTGGAAACCGTAACGACCGGATCCCGGACCCCGGATCTGGGGGTTTTACACTTTCAAGTTCAATGGTGTGTCGGAAAATGCTATCAAAATAAGACTTTTCCCATTCTCGTTAAGGGATAAAGCTAAGGGCTGGTTACACTCTCTACCAGCCGGTTCTATTACGACATGGGAGGATCTTGCTCAGAAATTTCTCACTAAATTCTTTCCCATGGCAAAAATAGTAGCAATAAGGAACGCTCATACTCAATTCTCACAACAGTCGGGAGAGTCTTTATGTGAAGCTTGGGAGCGCTACAAGGAGATGCTTAGATCATGCCCTCATCATGGCATGCCGAACTGGATGGTAATCAACTATTTTTACAATGGATTGGGATGGCAGTCGAGACCGATGGTGGATGCAACTTCAGGAGGAGCACTATGGGCTAAGAGCTATGAGGCGGCTTATCGAGATGAATGCAGCAAATGAATATCAGAATTCAACTCAGCGAATACCACAGCAAAAGGTGGCAGGACTTCTTGATGTTAATGTAGCCACAGCTCTAGCTGCTCAGCTAGAGGCATTGAACATGAAAATAGATTCTTTGGAAAATCATGGAGTTCGTCAGGTAGCTAGTGTTTGTAAGCTATTGCAGGCGCACATGAGATAAATCAATGTGCCATCTCTACTGAATCAGTGCAGTTTGTAAGCAACTATCAGAATCAGCAACAGCCGGCACCGAATACTTATCATCCGAGCAACAAAAATCATCCAAATTTTAGCTGGAGCAATAATCAGGGTGGCATGCTACAACCACAACAGCCTTATCAGTAATTTCAAGATCAGCAATATGGAGCTCAGCCTTACAATCCTCAGATTTTTCAGCAGCAGCAAAGGCAGAATTTTCAGCAACAGTATGCCCCTATGCAATTTCAACCTCCGGGTTTTCAGCAACAACATTTATATGCTGGTTTTGGGAATTCCACTTCTGAAAAATCAGAACTAGAGGAGTTGAGATTGATGTGCAAAAGTCAAGCTATCTCGCTTAAGACCTTGGAAAATCAGATTGGTCAGATTGTTACTGCTTTGCTAAATAGGCCACAGGGAGTGCTTCCTAGTGACACGGAGGCTAAGGAAGATGAAGAAGTTCATAATCAGCTGGATGAAAAATCTGCGAGGCCCAAAATTGAAAAATATTATTTGGTAGCTGATCAGTTGGATGGTGAAGTACAAAAGACCAAGAAATCTGTTGAATTCTCTACTCCTAATCAGTCTACAGAGAGCACTTAGATCTACCCTCCTCCTCCTTATCCAAAGAGGCTCCAGAAGCAGAAGCTAGACAAGAAGTTTTCCAAGTTTCTTGAGGTTTTCAAGAAATTGCACATCAACATACCTTTTGCAGAAGCTCTTGAACAGATGCCGAGCTATGCAAAGTTCATGAAGGGTATTCTATCACGGAAGCTGAAACTCGAGGAATTGGAAACTGTTGCTTTGACAGAGGAGTGTAGTGCGGTTCTGCAGCAAAAATTGCCACTGCAGCTTAAGGATCCAGGAAGTTTTACCATACCTTGCACCATTGGCAAGCTTTCTTTTGACAAGTGTTTGTGTGACTTGGGAGCTAGCATCAATCTCATTCCTCTGTCTGTTTTCATGCAACTTGGTATGCCCGATCCTAAACCTACAAATATCTCTTTACAGCTGGCTGATCAGTCGATCACTTATTCTAGAGGTATCGTGGAGGATGTATTGGTAAAAGTTGATAAGCTCATCTTACCTGCGGATTTCGTGATTCTTGATTTTGAATAAGATTAGAAGATTCCCATTATCTTGGGAAGGCCTTTTCTCGCTACTGGCCGTACTTTGATAGATGTGCAGAAAGGAGAGCTCACAATGAGAGTGCAAGATCAAGCTATCTCTTTTAATGTGTTCAAGGCCATGAAATTTCCTGAGGAGAATGAAGAGTGCTTTAGAGTGGAAGGGATTGATACTGGCCAGAATAAAGCGTTTGATCTGTTGAAGTCGGATCCATTAGATGTTGCTTTACAAGGAAAGTCTGATACTGAAGATGAGGAATTAGGCGTGGCTGATCTTTGGGATTCTCAGGTGCTGATTGATGAGGTTGTTTCATGGTCAAATCTTGAGGATAATGCAATTGAGTCTTTTCTTGAGAAAGATGTTTTGTTAAAGTATGAGGGTAATAAAGAACTTCATGAGTGGTATAGGAATTTTACTTCTGATGAGATGTTAGAGGAATTGAATGCTATTTTTTCTAAGCATGACATTCAACTTAAGGATAGTTCTTTTGATCTTAAGTCTGTTGTTAAGACTTCTGTTGGTGAACTACCCACTTCCGTTCCTAATCCGTCTATTTCCATTCTTGATCAGTCTTTGGTAGTTAATAATGAAAATCATCATGTTGAAGAAGCTTCCAAACTCGAGCTTAAACCACCAGATCACCTGAGGTACGCATATTTGGGTCAATCATCTACTTTGCTTATTATTATTGTTGCTAACTTGTCAGGTAGTGAAGAGAACAATGTTACTGACACTTTTGAGGAGCAAAGAATGCTGAAACTTGTCATCAAGGATGTAGCCCCAGAAAAAATAATTAAATGGCCATATAGAGATACGGTGTAGAAATTTTCAAGAGAAAAAGCCATTGCCATGTGTAGCTAAAGACTTTAAACAAAGGCGCTTCCTGGGAGGCAACCCATGGATTTCCTGCTTTCAATAAAAGAGCATTTTCCCCAATTCTTCATAATTCTGGATTACTATTTTCGTACGAAGGGTGTAGAGGTCACTTGGCCTATTTTTGGAGCTCATGCTGTTTATCCACCACCAGATTCACCACCCGAGGAGGGTGATCCTGCCGATGATTAGGTATGTTTCCTGCTATCCCTTGTATTACCTTCAATTCAATGGGGACATTGAATATTCTAAGTTTGTGGGTGATTTGGGGATAAGTAGTGTTAGTGTGTCATTTGTTCATGTAGGAAATCATATTTTGCATGTTAGTAGTAATTCATTCATGTTTTGTTCATATTATTGAATGTTTGTTTCATATAGGACGTTTTGTTATTTTGTTTTTATACCATGTGAGTCCATTTAGTTGCATTTGCATAGCATATTTCATGATCCCTTAGGATGAGCTAATTTTGATTGGTAGGTAGATGTCAATTTGAGTGTGGTAATGATGAATAGAGGGTTGATTTATAGTTCTTATGAAATTGACTTGCATGATTCAGAAACACAATCTTTACACAGTCTCATCGTTTGCTTTTGGGCTAGATTGAGTCATGCTTGTTTGGTTGTTTGAGATTTAATTACTTGAATATATTTAGAATGTTCTTTATTCCCTTGATGGCGTAGGAGCACTAAAATATAAGTTTGGGGGAACCTAGGGATTTCGTGCTAGTTGTTAATAAAAGTTAGGTGTCAAAAGGCTAGTAGCCACTCATATATTATGAGTAGTCTAGGGTTGGATGAGATGGAGCGAAACGCACTCATTCCAAGTTAGTTGTGTGTGGAAAAAAAAAAGAGTTGTGTGAATTATTAATTTACAAAATTAACCAGGGTGAGCTCTTTAATACTCGAGCAATTAAGTTCGTGGGGACTTTATGCCTAGTGACCTAAGGCTTTTATAGTCTGGGATCCACTAACCTAACGCTCGCTACATGGGTATTATTGTATAATCCTTTTGGGGTCTCATCCATTGCACGGTTAAATAAGCATGCATTGTTGTTATGTGTCGTATTTGTTGTTTAGTAATAAAGCATGAATTCCTGTCTAGCTTAAATGATGATGGAGGTGTTCCTAGGTTATGAATTGTTTACCGTCTATTCTATTTATAAACATGTGATTGTCTTGGCAAAGAATGGGTATGATTTTGATCTAGTGTTGGAAGTATATCTGATGAACATCGCACACACGCACGTTTCTGTTCATGTATTGTTAGTATACAGGGACTTAGTCGAGCTCTATTTGGATTTAGTTGCATTCTTTGAGATATTTATTTGCTAAGTGGTTTTGGTTAGTTCGAGGGGATCGTTGCATTTTTCACTATAGTTGCATTCATGCATTGCATTGCATTTGTTAGTATCGAGTCTATTTTAAGTCTGTTTTATGCTTGAGGACAAGCATTGGTTTAAGTTTGGGGGTGTGATAAGTGGATTTTATATCCACTTGAAGCGTTCCATATCGGCTTGAATTGATTCACTTGGCCTCAAGTTTGTTGTATTTTTGATGTGTTTCATCTAGTTATGCAGGTTTGCGAATTGTCGGCTAGGGTTAGAGGTTTCTGTTGATTATGGTGTGGATTTCAAGTTTTTAATGAAGAACAAAGTCTTCCCTACAATTCTTGGGAGATTTGGAGTCAAAGAAATGAAGCACGGAAGCATTTGCAAAAAGAACGGGAGAGAACTGAAGCAAAACGAAGAAACAGCAAGAAAATTCCAACCGACAGACGGGCAGGCGCGCTGCGGCACGGCACAGGCGCTGCGGCGTGGGCGGACAGATCACCAGGCACGCTGCGACGTGGCTAGGTGCGCTGCGGCGCGAGGCCTATTCTGGAAATTCCGAATTTTTATCCTGAAAATCTTGATTCGAATGTAATTAGTGGTTTTCGCTGTTTTCTTGGAGGACAAGGTTTCTTAGGCCAATATAAACTCATTCCATCATCTTTAAACGTACCTGATATTGATAAAAAAAACATAGAGAGAGCTAGAGATAGAGAATCAGACTTGGAGACGGATTCCCGGAAGGACGTGACAGCATTCAGAGATCTAGATCTACTTTTGTATTCTTCTAAATTAGGCGATACTCTAGATTTCGGATTTGTTTTCTTAAACTCTTACTCTAGTTTATTTGTAATCGTTAATACTTGTTTATTATCATGTTTTCATCAGATCCCATGGTGACGAGCGATTCGATATGAACTAATCGTTGTAATGGGATTTATTTATGGAGGTTTAGTATTTTGATGCTTTAAAGATCTGTGTGTGATGTATATTGATATCCTCGTATGGTTATGCTTAATTGTTAGATGCGTAGCTAACATCTAATCTGTTAATCTCTTGTGAAGCGAGAGTGGATCTTGAGATTTAGAACTTGCCATGCTAGCATAGGCTCATGATTGTTTATCAACATGATTCGTGGTGTAGTTTGAATTACTTTATACTGCCCTGCGTGATCTTTATGGATAGCTTGTTCTTCAACCGTTATGTTTTCAAATCCTATAGAGATATAGGGTCTAAGCATAATTGGTGTCTATTCATCTTCTATCTCTTTTGTGGATGTGTGGGTAGTTTGGTATACGTATATTGAGAGGTAGTGTGTACTTATTTCGTGTTGTCCGATCAGATATCATAACCATCACATACTTTGATTAAAGGCATCAACTCTAAGCGAAGTATTTAATGAAGTTAGGATCCCATGTTTTAATTCTCATAAGTAATTCGATTTTAATTCTCATTAGTTAAGTAATTCTTAGTCTTGTTAATTTACTTCTTAGTTAATTTAGATAATCAAAACCCAAATTTGATACTTGTCTTAGCAGTGAATAGAGATCATACACTGTTGCATAGGTGCATAAATCTGTAGAAAACCTAAACCAGTCTCTGTGGGAACGAACTCAACTTTATTCTATATTACTTGTGACCACGTACGCTTGCGTGAATTAGTGCAAACAGCAACTCTATCTTGTTCCACATCTCTTTAGCAGATGAGCATCCCATAACATTTCCACACATGGCTTTGTCCAAGGTGAGAGAGTCAAGCAAGATGAGTTGTAAGTAGTCATCCAAGACTACTTTCTCTTTTTCAGAATCTGTGTATTCTGAGGATCTCTTTGCAACCCAGTGAGCTGGAATTATTTCATCATTGATAGTAGCAGCAGCAGCTGCTTCTTTCTGAGGGATGAAGGGGCAATTTTCAAGGATTCCCAAGTACAGTGGATGTGCAGCTTTGATAAATAACTAGATCTTTCTTTTCCAAAAATTGTAGTTCTCTTTATCAAATACTGGAATCATGATACCACTTAATTTTTGTATACTCGTCATGATCTCAGATTAGTATATCAATCTGTTTGCTCTAATACCAGTTGTTGGTCCCGGAGTATTGCAGAAGGAGGGGTTGAATGCAATACTCATAAATTCAAATCTTTACTTCAACAACAATAATAAAGATTCTAACCTATCAGTATACGAATTGCAAACACAAGTGATAGCTCAAGATATTTTGATACAGAACGTGATGTGTTTATGATAATATGTAATAATGACAAATATAAAGTAAACTCTGAATCTCCAAAAATGGAGAAACAAAACTCTAACTCTGAATCTCCGAGTGGAGAAACAAAACTCAAAGTCTGAATTCACTCCTGAATTCGATTCTCAATGCTACCGAATAGCCAAAATTTTATTATCAATATCGTCTCCCAAAAGATTACAAGACAAGAATATTTATAGGCTACATAAATAACCTTATTCAACCCTTATTCAGATAGGAATCTAAAATAAATTCAATATCAACTAGGAATTTAGCTAATACCTGAATCCAGCTAGGAAACCCATCAAAATCCTGATCCAACTTGAAAAATAAAATGCGGATCACAAGACACAATATCACTTTAATTTAATATTTTATTAGATAAAGATTTTGCTACAATCTGTGAATACAAATGTTAGTATTCTCAGCTTCGTTTTCTCAGAGAGATGTTTTCTATTGTGTATGAAAAACTTTTTTTTTTCTAAGGAAGTGAGGCTGTATCCTTATAGAGCATGAATACAACCTACTTACTACAAATAAGGTAGCTAAACAATTTTACTTTCTAGTGTGTCTATCCTTTTTGAGTAAACATCCAAATGGCTACAGGTTTGACTTTGCAAGGCTCTGTTCAGATCCACTTCTTTAGCTCTTTGTCTCTTGTACATCTCTCCAAGCTTCTTTGTAGGCTTTTCCAAAGTACATTACAGATTGTGGTCCGTAAAGTGCTTTAGCTTGTTGCAGGTTTCTGACTTGTACAATTTTTCAGTATTTTGTCTCCAAGATTGTATTCAAGAAGTAACTCTGTTGGTGATTCGAGAACTAGAATTGGCTTGATCGATAACTCTGAATTCTCGAATACTGTTAAACTGACATATCGAATGACTTCTCGAATAAGTCTTTTCTCCAGGAATCCTTGAGATATCGAATAGAGCATTTTACTTATCGAATCCCTGAGAGATCGAATAGCTTCTTTAGTCCTTGAGATATCGAATAGAGCATTGACTTGTTGACTCTTAGAGAACTGGAATGATGCTTTGACTTGTTGACTCCATGAGTTCTCGAATAGAGTATTTGGACATGTCGAATCTCAGAGTTCTCGAATAGGGCTTTGACTAGTTGACCTTCAGAGATATCGAACAGTGTCTTTTGAGATATCGAATCTTTGACTTCTCGAATGCTAGACTTCTCGAATATAACAAACATACTTCTCGAATTGGTACTTAGGCAAATTCTTCATTTCTTCAAATCCCAACTGTGATTATTTGACAGTCTTTATCTCCTTGCTTGAGGCATGAACCTTGGAACTTCTTTCAAGCATTATTCTTGACTTTCTAAGTACAGTTACACAACTAGGATTTGATGCCTATTACAAGTATAAAACAAATAGAAACTCTACAACTAGAGGTTCCCTCAGTTAAGAGGTTATGTAGGTAATGCATAGCATTACACATACTTAGGCTTGTTATTATATGAGTACAGGCATGTCTCTGTGACTAACAATCTCCCCCAAATTATGAGTAAGACCCTTAGTCATAATTTCATGCCTGATAACAAGCCTAACATACATAAAGATAAAACCTTGAAAAGTACATGTATGTAGATTTGAACTAAGAACATGAATAGAAATACAAGTGTGTAATCTTACAGACTATGATGAGATGCTAGCCTTTATCATTTGATTCCATCTCCATTTCCTTGGCTAGTAGATCATCATATGCCTTCTGTTTTCTTTCTTTTTCCTTTCTTGCATTCTCATCCATAGCTCTTATAATTTCTGCCATTGCATCCAATTCTTCAAGCAAGACAGAGTCTTTGAAATCTTCAAGTACTGGTTTCAGAATGTTGGCAGGATAGTGATTGAGTAGATTCATTCTTATATTGACATGATCTCCATTTCTCCTCCTATACTTTACAACATAGGGACTGAATTGAACTCTACACAATCCTTTAGCCCTTAACACTTCTGCTTCAGCTTCCAGTTTATTAATTTCTTTTTCCTTTTTCAACCACTTCTCAAGACACCCCTTTCTTATCAGCTCTTCATGATCTCTCTTCATCTTCACAAAGTCAATCAGTTCCAGCTTCCATACTCTTTCCACTTTATCATTTGCATCCAACATGGCAATAATCCTTTATATGTCATATAACTTGCCCCAATTTTGATATTGCCCTTGTTTAAACTTCTTCTGTCTTCCATCAGTATACTTGATCTCAAGGGAGTCATCAATGATTGAAACATGATAGATTCTTTGAGCTCTAAGGTATTCCAGTTGGTCTTCATTGTAGTCTTCATCTAGTGGTTGGAGTTTTAGGCCTGGATAGATTGTTAGGGTTCTTGATTTGGAAAGCTTTGGTTTTCTTGCTGCTTGTTTGAATTTGATCCTTTTAGTGTGGTTGCCTGGCAGTAGTATGTGACCTTTGCTGCTAGACCATTATAGTATTCCATTAGCAGTTTGCTTTTTAAAACATACAGATGGTTTCTTGACTTGAATCTTCTTCTCTTCTTGAAGTGGTAAAATAGTTGCAGAAGCCATGGGATTAGATTTTGGTAGGTCATTACTAACAGTATTCACCCTAGACTTAGAGTCTTGTGTTGTGGTGAGATTACTGCTAGCAATGCCTAAGGCTTGCTGTTTTCCATTCTTCCTCTCATAGACTTTACCTTGATCATCATCCTTCTTGTCCTTGCTGTCTTTCTTCTTCTTCTTCTTATCTTCATCACCCTTATCACTCCTGTGATTTTTTCCCTTCCCATCACTCTTGTCCTCATCTTTGTCATCCTTATTTCTCCTTGGCTTAGCCATTTCTGGAATTACACCAGTTGCAATAAATGATCTTAGGATTTGTAGTGCTTCTATCTCCTCAGCTGTCCTCATCCCCTTTTTCTTTTGCAGTAGATCAATGATGTCAATAATGAGTCTGTGATTTCGAGAAGTGAGATCATTGGGAATGACCAATTATTTGATATCCTCAATCCTTGTTCCAGACTGATAGATAATTGTTCTTGGATAAGTGCAAACTTCAGGCAACCTAGCTTGCTGGCCATTCCTCAGATCAGTATATAGGCTTCTGTTGTTCTCTCCCATCTTTTCTATCATCCCCAGGATAGCATCAATATCTATGAATTTTAGAGCCTCCAAGGTATCATAAGATAGATGCCATATTTTATTGGTCACCATCATAATCTCCTTGAGATAGATTTGATTTAGCTTCCTTGGAATCACTGTCAGATAATTGATTTGCTCTTTCAGACTCCTTCTGTACTCCAATGTATCCCCTCCAACCTTTGCTTGTGAGACTTGCAAAAACTTCAAGAAGGCAGCATCATGATAAGTTTCTGAATTTGCTACTTCTATCAGCTTGGCCTCAGTAACTACATCCACTTCAACTGGTTGATCTTCTTCATTTCTGGAGGTTTTAGCTTGCTCAGTTGGCATAGATCCTGCGACCACTGTAGAGGTGATGGTTTGTTTTTGGCCACTTAGGGTAGTGATGTGTACAGGAGGTAGAGTGACAGTTGGTAGAGAAGGTAGAGGTGCATTGGCTTTGCCCTTGCCTTGAACATGAGAGATTGTGGGTTTTGAGATTGTTGGTTGACCACCCTCATATATTGTAATACCTTTCTCCTTGGGTTCTTCCTTTCTAGACTTCTCTTCTTTTGACTCCCCCTTAGGCTTTGAGTCCCTTAGGTTTCTCTTCTCCCTCTTAGGCTTGGAGTCAGGCACTGAGGCTTTAGTAGGGGTCCTTGGGTTGGAAGAGGTGAGATTTGCACATTCATCTGGAAGAGGGAGACCCATATGCTTCATCATTGCAGACAACATAGATTGTTGATGCAGAAGAACATCAGCTGTGGTGGAGGCTTGAGTGCTCAATTGCTCAGAGATAGTGTCTACTGTGTCTGTTAGATGAGCATTGGATTTCTTGAGGGATGTCACTTCTGTTTCCAGGGCAGCCACCTTTTTGAATAACTCAGTAGATTTGAAACCCGAAAGTGGCTGTTCTTTGAGTTTCTGCACTTCAAACTTGGTCATCTCATGCACTGGGACCTCAGTAATCAGCTTGTCTCCATACTGGTTTGCAAAGATGGTCCTGAGAATGGCATTTGCATCAGTTTTCTGATCAGATAAATTTGGAATTTATGGCCCAGACCTGTGACAGCATCTTTCAGTATAGCTAGACCATTATCCATCTTGGTGCAGGTGGAGTTGCAGACTTTGATGTCTTTAAGAACACTGTCCAACTGAGGGAACCTTGCATCAAAGGCCCTCTTTATCTCTCTCACAGACTTGTCTGTTGCATCACTTACCTTGTTGACTTCTGATTTGACACCTTTGCCAAGGTAGTGTGCAGCCTTGAGGAATCCTTTGTAGGAGTCATTGATGGCTTCATACACTTCACCAGGAGTTAGGGATTTAGCATTTGAACCCAGTAAAGTGATGTATTCCTCTCTTAGATACTGAAGAGCTTCATTGAGAGTGAGATCAAATTTCCTTGTATCCAGGCATCTACATTACCATCTCTCTCAGCATCATCTATTATCTTTGCCTTTTGTATATCCACATCATCTCTGTGGCATAGGAGAATAGCCTCATAGTCTGGGTTTGGCAGATTTGAAGTAAGAAGGTATTGAGCAATCTTTGTGAACTCAGGAATCTGATCCACAGCTAAGCTTTGAAGTGCTTCAACTGTCAATTGTAGTGGAACAGATCCTGATCCTGAAGCACTGCCATGTTGCACAGGCTTTAGCCATTGTGACATAAAGTCAGAGCTAGAGCTAGGCAAGCTAGACTCCTCAGTTACAGATGCAACTTCTGTAACCAGATGGAATGACTCTACTACTGGTGTCTCCACAGAAGTGGGATGTGTTACACCAATAGTTGACACAGGCACAGAGTCTCTAGTGAAAACTAGTGAATCCTCTGTGTTTTTGATGGTGTCATTAGGATATGCCCCAGCTCGCATTCCCTCACCATCTAAATGTAGTTCCTGGGTGGTGAGCAAAGTGTCATGCACTAAGTCACTTAAGTCCATTGGCTCACCAAGAGAAGAAAATTCTTGGTGATCAATGCCTTGCTCCTCAATTGCTTGAGTTGCAGGCTCCAAAGAAATTTTAGTGTGAGATTCTGGAAGAGAAATGTCTTTTAGAATGGATTTTGGCAACTCCCCCTGAGAAATAGAGGGAGTTTCAATATTGATGTGCTCTTCACTCAGTGTTGTGCCAGCCTTATCACTCCCATGTGCTGACTCTTTATAGGATTGTGCATTGGGGAGGATGCTTGATTCTATAGATGCACCCTGTTGAGAGGATACATCTAGTGAACTGTGTGCCCCTGATTTTACAACTTCAGCCATTTGTGTGACTGAAGAGGTGGTTTTAGATTTCTTCTTCTTCTTCTTTGGCCTTAGTAAGGGTGACTCAGGTTCCTCACTTCCTAAACCTAGTTCCATAGCCAAGGCTGCTTCAGTTAAGATTTTTAGAGGTTGAGAAGCAACCAGTTTTCTCTTCTTCTCCTTTATACTGACACCACCCTATTGAGAGGATGATGCAGGTGGCTCTATGTTTGGTAAAGTGCTTGGCTGAGGGGGTTGGTTAGCAGGCCCTGGGTTAGCATTTTGCTCTACTTGCTTGGGCTTAGCTAACTCTGATTTTGAGGCAAATATTGGCATGTTGTGGGGGTAAGTCCAAAGTAAGCTCTCCATATGGGGAGTTATTTCGAGTCTTACATCCACATCATTCCTAGTCTCCAAGCTACCAAAAATGAGTTTGGTCATACATTTCGGATAGCCTATTCTGTTTTTGTTTAACCCAGGCAATTCAATCAATTTATTATCTATGAAATTAAGTACAGATTGAATAAAGCGAGGGAAGAAAATTTCATTACCTCTCTTGGCTGAGTTCTTACCAAGTCTCCCATACAATTCTTGCATTATGATTAGTCCAACATCAATCTTTCTCCCATATGATAGAGCATATCCTATTTGTTGAACAGGTGTGCTGACTTGATCAAAGCTAGACTTCCTTGCTGTGAAGACTTGAAGAAGAGTGGCAAAGACATAGCTCCATTCTTTTCTCAAGTACTTCCTATTCAAATTTCCAAGCTTGATTTTATCAGAGTAGTTGATAAAATCAAAGAAGTCCTCCAATTCCGCATTCGTGGCTAGTGGGTCATACACTCCTTGTTGTAGCCCCAGTGCTTGATTCATGTCTTCAGTAGTGATAGTGATTTCCTTGTCCTGAATCTTGCAGTAGACCACGTATGAGGTTATAGCAATCTCTAGGGCAACAACCTCCACAGTAGCAGTCCTCCAAAACTGTTCTAGTAGGTCTAGATACAGAGTTGGGTTGGCTGAGAGTGCATCCTTGATGTATGATTTAGCCATCCATCGAACGAAGCACTTAAAGTTTGCATTGGGTGCTTCAACATCGTTGGTCATTGCTATGAAATTGGTGTGGGTAGGAATTGTGAGTTGGGTATTTTCCATTGTTACACAGAGAGGTGAGAAGAGAATGAAGGTTGAAGAAGAAATTTAGCTTTTGACGTTAGGGTTTTCAGAGGTTTTGGAACTTTAGCTGCCTGAGAAATCGAATGAAATGATTTGAACAGTTGTGGAATTGTATATATGTGAGTGACTTGAGTTGTTGATTAGATATATGTTCTGTATCGACGAGTCAGTCATTCGAGAAGTATAAAACAACTATTCGATAAGTCAAGAAAGGCTTATTCGATATCTCAAGCAGTTTGTAACTCACAGCTGGCAGTTATCTAACTTAGAACATAATTCTAAATTAAATAAAATATGTTTTTACGAGTGATTTAAAATTCTGAATAAAAATCCAAAAACGATTAAGATTCAGCAAAAATTCAGCCTTTTCAAATGATTCGACAACTCAAATATTCTATTCGAGAACTCAGTCATTAGAGAACTCAAATGTTCTATTCGAGAACTCAAATGTTATATTCGAGAACTCAAATGTCCTATTCGAGAAGTCAAGCAAGTCTCTATTCGATTTCTCCAAAATGCACTATTCGAGAACTCAAGAGTGTTCCAAATAGACTTGTTAGAGAAGTCGACCATAGACATGACAGTCATTCGAGAAGTCTGACTTATCAATCTACACTTTCCACTCATAAAAGTTAATTTTCACTATCTTTTCAAAAATTCACCAGAATTATTCAAATGAAGAATATTCTAACAAATTAAATAGTGATAGTCTTCAAATTTCATAGAAATTTCAAGCTAATTCGAATATGATTTTCAACATGTGCAACAGATTTAAAATATTTATAAATCATATTTCAGCCAACATGTAAGAACCCCAAATTTTGGATATAATTAAAACTTTTTATTATGTACTGAGGTAATGGTGAATAGTGATTACGACTACGATGTAACGATTGAGATAATGAATGAAAGGAATAAATTTTGATTCAAATGTTTATATGCCATGAAGAATACTATTGGTTGACACTTTAGATAAGAATTATCTATCTCCTAGGGAATTGAGATTTGATAATTCTAAAGGAGAAGATTATTCTTATGTCATCCAAATTGATATCTGTTATTGGTCCAGTGGGTCCATAAAAAGGTTAAGGAACGATCGAAGGAGATCAGGGACAATTGTACAACCCTAAGAGGATGAGTAAAAAAAAAATGGATGAATAGTGATTTTGGTGGACATAGGAATATTATTAGACGACGCGATATATAAGTATTCGGAACAAAATTCTGAGTTCATATTAGTGATCCAGGGGGAAAATAAGTGTATGTAAAAGCTGTCGGATTCTGAAATACCGCACTTTTATTTTCTCCGAGAGTTCCCTGGACACTGATAGACTTAAGCATTTAACGAAGGGATTTAAGGAATATAAATTCGAAAGTTAGTAAGAAAGATGGAGAATGATAGTATTAATATTAAGAAGATTCTCGGTAAACCCTAATTAGAAATCCGTGAAATATTCCTACGAACGATCAATCGAAACGAGCAATAACCAGACAAAAGAAACAAGAAGAGGAAGCAAGAGTCATGCATAAGCCACTAGAAAATATCTAGCAACCAAGTGGGCTCAAGAAACTAGCTTGGTTATGGAATGAACAAGTACTTAGCTAAATCCAACTCCAAGTTAGCTAGCAACCATTTAAAACACAACACATGTCTTGCCCAGTTGCATCATCTAGTGCATCACACTCCACTAACACAACCAAGATGAGATATTATCTAGCAAAGGATCACTTTATGCATTATTACCACAAAACAAATCAAGAAAACACAAACTCTCTCCATTTTCTTAAACCTGCCCAGCAAGAACCACTATGAAAGAAAAATTCATATCTCCATTTCTATCCATGATACAATTACCAAATTTTAACCACAACCTCTCCACTCCATGGGCAATATTCGCTCCAAATTTCATAGAAATCCAAGTAGTATAGCCTAGGAAAATCACCTCCCCAAGTTGAAGAAGCAAACTGTCCAGATTCATGACAGTTTCTGTGACGATTTTGAAACGGCCATATCTCCTTAATTACTCAATGGAATTTGGTGTTCTTTAGCTTGTTGGAAAGCTGTTTAGATTCTCTACAACTCTCCTTTAGAAGCCTCATCCAGAAAACCTCGGTAAGGACCTCGTTTTTCATGATCTTTCGACTACGTTATAGCAGATCCGAAAATCACTAATTATGTGCTTGATGATTCTTGTCAGTTAAGCTTGGTTAAGGTGTTCTATGGACTATACAAGTCTTACTAAGTGGATACACACTCCAAGGAAGGTATAAACTTCAAGAACCCAAGTTTTTGTTTTGATTTTTAATGGAGTTTTAGATGAGATTTGGTGATGATGTTAGTATAAGCATGTTTACATGATCATGTAGTTGTTCTTAGTAGTTATTTAGTCATGATTCAAGTCCTTGATGATTTTGAGGTTAATATCAGTGGTTCTAGGACTTGTGGATATGAGAATCATGTTTATGAATTTTGTTGATGCCCGGTGTGGCTTGGTTGTGATGTTACGATTTTTAGAACGTCCGATTTATAGCCGTCGTAATGCCGAATTTTTGTTAACACTTAAAAACCAAGCATGGCAGTTAATATAATTTCCTGACCTTGGTAATATTGTGACTGATCCTTGTAGATCTCGAGCCATAGATCGTTTTGGCACGAGAATCGAAACATTCCGACTTACGGTTTAGGAGTTATGGTCAAATTACTAAAATTGGTTTGGAACCGTAAGTAAAAGTTTGTAACTTCAATTGAACCCTCGTAAATCATGTTACTCAGTGGAGAATCTTGGTAAATAAATACTAGGGGTCATAAGGAAGGTATGAAAGAAAACCACATATCAAACGGATCGTTTTCCGATTTTATAAAAATGTTGGAATCGAAGTTAAACGCGAACGAACCCCTAAAAACCCGCTTGGTTATAACTTTGGTAAAACACTTAGAAAACGAACGATAAAACTCGAAGTATAATCTCGGTTCGTAATCGATCGACTTTAGAACTTATACGACTTACGTATATACCGAGTGTGGGTATGATGACATGTCGTAATAACGAACAAATGTCGGATCGTATCAGTAATAAAAAGATTTACACTAAAATGTGTATAACGAGATAATTCGAAAACGTGTTTCGATTTAAGTGAAGTTATACTTAGACTTTTAAAACGTGTTAAGTGGTTAATCTCGAATGTTCTGATTGTTTATAGATCATCGAGCAGACCCAGGACACGCTATCTCCACCCACACCCGATTACCAGGCAAGTGTTCAAAACTTTGAACCTGTTGTTGTGATAATATATATATGTGATTGCCATTTTACATATGCCATAGCATGCATGCCTATTGTCAAATTATATTATGATACCTGTTCCCTGAATTGATATAAGCCGGATTGTTTTGATAAGACCCTTAGCGAATGGCATATGATATTCATTCTTAAATATAGACCGGGAGTCGGTATTTTGAGATATAGATAGTCGTGGAAACCCGGAGGGATTCCAACGACAGATTATTATTTATCTGAGGAATGTTATTATTTAACGTTATTTATATTTCCATAAAGTATCAATTACTTGGAAATATTTCGAGGAATGTTATTCGAGTATTATCTCAGTTGAGAGATATTAAATGAATGTTTGTTTCGAATATTCATTTAGAGTTGATTATTTAATGAATATTATTTTGATATTCATTAGAATGTTATTTATTAAATGAATATTACTTTCGAATATTCATTTAAGGTTTTATGTACTTGATGAATATTATTTTAAAATATTCATTGGAAGTTCTATTTACTTAAGGAATATTATTTCGATTATTCCTTTAAAGTTTTGATTACTAAATGAATATTATTTGGATATTCATTTAGAAGATTATTTATTAAATGAATATTATTTTCAAATATTCATTTAAAGTTTGACTCATTTATTGAATATTATTTTAAATACTTATCGGAGTCTAATTATTAATGAATATTATTTTGAATATTCATTTAAAGAGTGATTTATTTAGTAAATAATTCTATATATTCAATCGAGGATTACTTACGAGCAATATTATGATTTAATAATATTCCGTAATTATTATTGAGCTAATAAATATTCTTGGAATATTTATTTAATTCTTTTTAAAATGATTTATATTATTTGGAGATTATCTTTCACCTCCAAATATTATGTAAAATATTTCGGAGTCTTTTTACGACTATTTTATCAAGGAAAGGTTCTCAACTCTTTTATTTTTCATTTAAATCTAGCTTAAAAGGATTTAAATGCTCGCTCAAACTTCCATATTATAGGGGAACCTACTTGAGCAAGGTTATTTATCTTGTTGACTTCCCGGTCATAATTTATCCTTTTCACTCGCAACTTGGTTGCTATGGACTCATTAAGTCTGTGTGTACCTTCTCAACATTCAAAGGGTAAGATTGTTGAAACAAGTTGATATCCATTAACAAGCAAAAGCTTGGGAAATGTTGGTGAATTTTCCTTTCCAACTAGATACGACTACTTTGTGGAGTCTTATCAACATGTATTTCACTTGGGGAAGGGAGGACAAACTCTACGTTTCAATGCTATGGATTTATTCGAACTAGGAGTCGTGTGTAAGAGGCCGACTCGCGCGGTCCATCACAAGGCCTAACCATTGCCAGGGAGTTACTATTAAAGGCAATCGACAAGTGGAGCCGTCAGTTCTTCCTTCTACCGGTAGTAAACTATATTGGGCTGTACCATCCCCGACTGATCATCAGGGAGTGGGACAGCTGGTGCGTGATAACTCCAGTATTGGTTCATCTCCCAAATTGGGAATTCCCTGCAACACGTATCGAAGAGACTTCTTTCAGGTTGACGGTATCTTCCGCAACACGTATCGAATAGACTTCTTTCAGGTTGTAGGACTTCGAAAAATGTTAATAACTGGAATTGTAATATTTTCCTTGCAAGTTCCGCTTTATATGATAAATGATAATATCTGGCTTATCTTTGATATAGCAGATATTCCCACCTATATATGCATTTTGAGTTATCTCGTAACTTCATCGTTCATGTTATTCTGGCATCATTTCCGTAAATGCATGGCATATGGTTTGAAAGATACTTTTGAACTGTTGTATATTATCGTTCAGTTAAATATTATTGTTGGTGGGCTATTGCTCACCCTTGCTTTATTATTATATCACAACAACAGGTAGACCAGATGATTCGCACAAGGCGCACTCGATGCTGGCAAGGACGATGAGACTACCAGAGCCGAAGAGAAAGCTATTGGTAGGATAGATTCATTCTTTCAGTACCAAATATATGGACTAGTATGACATATGTAAATGGATGGCAAAGAGTATGTATTCATATTGTAACTCTTTTGGGTTGTAAGAACTCATAATGTGTTTAATAAAATTTGATTGTTACTCTGATTTCATCTCTGGGACTATAACGGGTGTGTTTTATATTGTTGTATTGGGTCATAAAGAGGTAAATTATTTTATGTTGAGGTAAGCTCAAGTATTGTGGACAGAATTGGAGACCGTAATGATCGGATCCCGGACCTCGGATCTGGGGGTGTTACAGAAGTGGTATCAGAGCGTACGTTATAAACCCCAGAGATGAGGCGACGTTAAAACAATAAATTTATTAAGATAATAAGAACTCTTGCCTAATTCATAGTCGGACTACTTAATGTAGTGATGACATATAAAACCCTTATGGGAACTCTTAAGTATCATGATAGTAATTTAGCTCGATATCGTATCTACAAGTAAGGCGATAGACCTTGAGGCATACGAATAGCAGCACGATGATGCTTTATATGCTGAAGATCAGCGGGTAATTCGATGGAGTACCCTACTGGAGACCCGGAAGAGGTTCCAGCAGATAAGGAAAATCCTGTTAGGATAAGGATCTTACCCTTGAGGAATGAGGGCCGCAGCCAGAAAGACTGTGATGATTAAAGTATGGTGCTCAGAAAAGTGAGCATAAAGAACTGAGCTATTAGCAAGAGAACTGAAGATTCATGTTGGATTCCTAGCCGGACTACTGGATGTAGTATCAGCAAGTAAGATGGATTGAAAGGATCACTTGAGATCTTATACGGGAATAGACGAGAATCCTTAGAGACTTTCATATTAACGAAGAGAGTGCTAGAGGGATGTATGATTATCAAGGACATCGATATAAGACGAGGAGCAGAGTACCTAGAAATAGTTGAGAAGGAGGCAGTAAGTGCCACATCATTTGATAAATGAATTAGTATGAATATTGTCAATAATAGTTCGCCATGAGAAGGCAGATGTCATAGGTTGTAATTTTTGGAACCAAAT
This sequence comes from Saposhnikovia divaricata, assembly GCA_036435485.1. Taxonomy (NCBI): domain Eukaryota; kingdom Viridiplantae; phylum Streptophyta; class Magnoliopsida; order Apiales; family Apiaceae; genus Saposhnikovia; species Saposhnikovia divaricata. The sequence goes on from JAZHRN010000131.1 coordinate 25,841,716, forward strand.
TGAGGTTGATGAAGTTGTTTTATTCAGGAAAATGTCCATTTTATGAATGAATCAGTTAGAAAGTGAAAACATTGGGAAGTGACAGCATGATTGGATAAAGTTATATAAGGAAGTAGTAAGCAAGAAAATGATCTCATAACCTACCGGAAGATAAGACCAGTGAGTCAAGATGAACTCGTAATGAGACTATTGTCAGAGACTAAGTATAGGGTTAATTTAACTCAGTGAAATGATGAACCAGAAACGTTAGATACATGTGATTCAGAGGAATATTAAATTCTTTCTTTTCTTTGAATGGATTATTGTAGTTACCTTAAGTTTACTCCGATGCAGAATTATAATGGATCAAGTAATACAATCACCAGTTGAAGAGAGAAAAACAAAATGTGAGAAAATCTTCCTGGAGCTAAAAGATGAAATTGGTAATGACCAAGAGTTGGCATTGTTTAATGGAAAAAGGGAGACTTTGTGCTTCCAACGACGCTTCGCATAAAAGATTAGGATGTGTGCTTGCACAGCACGACAAAGTACTTGCGGATGCATTCGGACAGCACGGTTCACCAGGTTCGGATGGCCTTAGTAGTGCCAATTTTTGTGGAACAACCAACTCCGACGGTAATGTTCCTTCTGAGACTAGTGGTTAGGTACACTGACATTTGGAAATATTGAATGTCAGGACGTATAGGTATCAGGATATTGTGTCAGGTTTCAGTTTGAAACTGTTGATTACCTTCTAAGAGATGTATATAATTGGTTCCTCTCCAGTGGTTAAACTTCCAATCTAATGACAATTATTTCGTAAATTATGACTGCTTATGGTTCTACCTGCTTGGAGGTTCATAGAACCATTCTTCAGGTTTCGAAACTGGTCTCCTTAATGTTACCAGTAGGTGGATAGATTGACCAAAATTTCCCTGATTCTCGAAAGAAATCCGGAGAATTTTGGCAAACCTTGTCTTTCTGATTATCAGAGAACATCATTGAAAAGAATGGAAACTGGAGCGAACCCTGTGGATTGGGTAAGGTTGCTGTCATATGGGTTAGTAGACGGACCATGAGTATTACAATCGATGGTAGAGATAAAATGATGAAGTGAGATTGGACGGAAACAGAAAATGTAAGTAAGAAACCAGCCGGACTAAGAAACTCCGGGATTGACTTAAGTGAAAAGGGTGTTATGCCAGGAATGGTAAGCTTGCGTGGTACGTGGGATTGATAAGAATAGTTGAAGAGATAAAAGTAGAGGAAAGGTGACCGGAGACGGTGTGACGCCCCCAAATCTGAGGTCAAAGATTCAGGTCGTCACATCATCATCCAACCATATCATACCTGTATTAACTTTACAACTCAACAATACATACGTCCAGACCTCAATCTTACGCACAAACAAGTTAGAGCCTCAGAAACAATAATCAAAAGTAACACTAAATATTACAATTCATCTGTACAATCCAGAGTCTTACGCACTTCCACTTATACAACTATACTTGAAGACAAGTCTTACTATTACAGTTGAAAACCTATCAGACTTACTCTGTAGTATTTATCAGGAACTAAATCATCTCCGGGGTAATTCTTCTACTCCTCTTCTGCTGGTGCGGAGTTAATCGGCCAAATTCTTCTCTTGCTGAAAAGTTTTTATAAAGCAAGAATGAGCTACATAATGCTCAGCAAGTTCACCATTTTGTAAAATAATAATGTGGTTTATTTCGAAAACATTCCCAACTATATGGGTATATATCTCAGATTTCAAAACATAATTGGACAAGGTATATGTCCGAGTTTGAATAAAACATCTATACTCACTAAGGAGCTTTAAGAATAACATATGAACCCTTTATAAGGTTCCCATTTCAATATATCTCAAGTTTGAAAATATATACATATGAGTATATCATTTTCGGCAAAACACTCTACGATTAACATACTGTACAGGGAATACATCATTGCAAACCTCTTTCCTTCCATTATCTTAGAAGATTTCCCATAAAAAAACATTTCATTCTTTGAAACAATTGCAAGAGTGCACTAACACGTGCCAATCTTTATAGAAAATCTTGCAGTTTTAGATACTGCACGATGTCAATATTTTTCTTATCAAAAACCACACTATCGGCAACTTGGCACTTAGGCCCAAGAAGCAGTGTTTGAGTATTTTTCCAAAGTGGAGGATGGGACTGGAAGAAAACATAAAAACCTGACAAGGATTGACGATGATCAGTCGCCACATCCAAGTCCAATAATCCGCGGGTCATCTCTACCGGAAGAAGGATAGAAACTACATCCGTAACTATCCCCGGGTGAAAACTACATCCGTAATCACCCTTGATGAAAACTACATCCGTAATCATCCTTCGGCAACACCTGGGCCGGAATAATAATTGATGGACCGCCTGGCTCACGGCCGCTCACACATCCCGGGAATCGTTCGTCAACGGTTCCCACACCTGCCAGAGTCCCTTTTTCTTTTTCTTTAAAACTTGATTTTGATTGAAAACTGAGTAATTGAGGTCCGACATCAGTCGACCGATGATTCTTGAAATCATACAAGAAGCAAACCTGACCGGGGGTTTTCAAAAATGTTTTGAGTTCGAAAGAGTTCGAGTTTGAAAGTGCTAAAGGTATCTTGGATTAGCTTTGTCTTTAAAATAATGAACAATAATTAATAAATGATATTTTAAGATTTAATATTAATAATTAATAAAATAATTATTTAATTAAATAAGCTTTTAATCCAAGATAGGTATTTTGAGTATTTACGAAGATATAAAAATAATTACTTGAGTATACGATACTCCCCGAATGACCCTTCGGGTTTTCGCAATTTAATTACGATATAATAATATACCGCTCCCCGGTCAATAGTATATACGGACCGCTACGACCTCTATTGCTAGAGTCGTTGTCCGAAGAAAACATTTCATTCTAAGTTCAAGGGGTGCAAACATATATGTACTTATACATCTCAATTTCATCGATACTTCGATAAACATAAACATTTGATATGATTGAAAACTACAAACACAACAGTGAAAGTCCTTGTATATGTAATTTTTGAAAAGTAAACTTGCCTTGGTGAGGTTGGGGTGGTCGAGCGTGCGGAGTGGAATGATCTATACATAAGCAATAACCGTTCGTTAGTACCTTAATCAATATCTCTTTAATTGCGGGGTTTTAGGGGGTACAAAATTAACTTAATGACTTCGTCTTATGACACTCTAGCCCCACTATAGGTTCATGTCATCACTCGATTACGCTCGTCACTTATTCGACTTAATTTGGTTACCATATCCGAATCATATCCATTACCCCTAAAATTACACTCCACTTACGACTTTTTCCCTTGCGCGAATTTTACTCTAGCATTTTTATAAAATTGAAAAATACATATTTTAATCCAATTCTTTTTGGGTAGCCTTCACCACTGCATTTTCTAGCTTCTCCAATTTTTCCATGATCCTACATAAATTTTTAGGGGTTTAAACAAGGTTCACAAGGGGACCATTTATTGCAGCCAGGAATCCAGAAACACATTTCACTTCTCAGGCCATAACTCAAAATCTATACATCACCTAGTCATGAACCTTATATTTCTGGAAACTATATTCAAATACCTTTCCAACAATATATATTAGGACCTGAGGGGACAAGGTTTGGGGGTTCAAAACCCTCTTACAAGACAGTTCAAGTTCCTGAAAAAATCTCAGAATGCTTATATCACTAAACCAACCAAGAATCTTACATCCACATCACAACCAACATCTAAATCACCAAGATCATACTTTATAACATACATGGAGATACATACACTAACCACAAGCTTAAAAATCACAACCACAACACTTAAACTCAAGATCTACATCATCCATAACTTATATGTCCAAGATTGACACTAACATCCATGGATCTAACATTAAACACCATAAATAATTCATGGCCAAGAGGGGTTAGGGTTTTATACCTTCTTGATGTTCTTACAATCTCAAACAAGCTTGGTTAACCTTGGGGAAGCCTTACTCTATGCTCACCATCTTCAATCTCACCAAAGAAATCAAGAACATGGAAGTGGGTTTCCTGACTGGAAAAACACGCCCCAAAGATCAGCCAAAACGAAGCCCTTGCACTCGTTTCCTGGTCGAGGCTCCTGAATGAAAGTTGTAGAGCGTCTTAACAGCTTTCTAACCATATAAAGAACAAAAAATTTCATTGAGTAATGAAGGCTCTAGGCCCGTTTTACTGAGAGGTGTTCTGCTGGGCAGAATGGTTTTGTTCTTGGTTTTATGTTCTAATAATGCCATACACTTGATATATATCTATTTTTGGTTGGATGCATCTCATCCTTGCTAGGTGGCAACCTCTCATTGGCTCCTCTAGATTTCTTATCCACTTAAATTGCAACCAAGCCCTTTGCTAATTGCAACCAAGTCCTTGTCTCTTGTTTCTTGCACTTAAGTCCTTTTGTTTTGTTTTCTTTTCCACTGCCTTGATTTCCTTGTCGTTTCTTGAATAAAATAAATACGTTACAACTTATACGTTGCATATTATTGCTCTAATATAGCACAATACCTCGAACGAATATTAATTCCAACATCCCTTGTTTATTTCTCTTTATCTCAGAAAACGTTCTCCCGATTTCTCAAGCATTCTCTTTTCTCAATTCTAGAAGTTTATTCTCAATCCCTTTTCCCTCTCATAATATATCCTTCCTTGGACTCTTAATATACCATATCCTTAATCCATGATTCGTTCGCTCAATCGCTTAATCTCATTGTAAAGTTTCAGCGGTTTCTAGAACGTTTGTTTCACTTCCTCAGTGGTTTTCGTTCCAAATTCTCAAATCACTTATAATAAAATTCCAAAATATTAACTCCTCAATTCCTCAAATTAAATGTCTCATTTCTTGATATTACTGATATATAATTCACTGATCGGTCAGAGATTACACGAAAATAGAATTTGGAATTTCTGAATTCCGATCGCATTTACATACACTTATTTACTCCGTAGATTACTAGTATAACTTCGGAATATCCACACTACGTCTCGTACATAGGTGGCTTGAAAAATTTTCTTAATCCTCAAAATCACTATTCATCCACCAAATCACTATTCATTGATGCACTTCATCATAATAGGAAAAGTTTTAATTCTATCGAGATTTTGGGTTCTTACAGTCTCCCCTCCTTAAAAGGATTCCGTCCCGGAATCAGTTTAGGAATCACTGGGGTTACTCCTTCTTTGTTTCACTCTTTCAACTTCCAGGTGGATTCTTCCATATCTTGATTTTCTCACAATTCCTTATTAGTTTGAAAACCTTGTTCCTCAGCACTTGTTCTTCTCTATCCATGATTTCCACGGGTTGCTCCACATAGGTCAAGTCGGGTTGTAGGTCCACTTGGTCGTACTCTATCACATGCCGAAAGTCCGGGTGGTAGGGTCGTAGCATGGTCACATGAAACGCATTGTGCACTTGCTGCAAGCTCGAGGGCAAGGCTAGTTCATAGGCTAACTTTCCAACACGCCTCAAAATCTCAAAAGGTCCTATAAACCTCAGACTTAGCTTCCCTTTCTTTCCAAATCTCATCAATCCTTTTCGAGGGGATACCTTCAGTATCACGAAGTCTCCCACCTCATACTCCTTCAATATCTCATAAAATTTGACCATACGAAATAATGGGTTTCGTAAAAAAAAACTAATGACTTTTACATACACTCGTCTGTACCGTAAGGACGTAATATGAATTCGAAATCTTCATTTAATAATTCGTACATCTCGTGATCGCAAAGATTTCTCATCCACCCATAAAATTACTATTCGACCAGGTTTCGAATATTCACGAAAATTAGGGTTAATGCAGTCTCCTCTCCTTAAAAGGATTCTATCTTAAGAACCTAAGGGTAATAGTTGTGGATACAATTCCAACCTTACCCTTTCCAACTCTCAGGTTGACACTTCAACCCTATTGTTCTCTCCCTTGGTCTCACCAACGCTTTAATGTTGTTTCTCAACGCATGCTCTCCTCGACCTGTATTCCTTATCGGTTGTGCTATGAATGAAAATTTCTATCCCACTACTTATACGTTCCTCTTCTACATTGTTCATAGTATCCGTGTTGAGTCCTTGTATCGTTGGCCCGTGAATACTTTGTGGTCGCGTTTTATAATCTGAGACAACGTCAATACGCATGGTATTCCTCACATTCCTTGGCTTGATCAGCACGCATGTGTTGCCTCCCTTCAGCCGTTACCACTTGCTATGGATACTGTATAGTCTTCGGTATATGTCGAACCAGTTCAGCTACTATATCCCTCGTTTATTGACTTCTTCGTAGCGCAACAAAAGCGAATCTTCTTCTTTCACAGTACGCTTTACAAGAGACGTCCTTACGTTCGCAGGGTGATGATCGTGATAACAACATTCATTTCATGGATAAGTTTTTATTCTCGATTTCCCCGTGAAATCTAAGGCACGACAATAAATACAAATTCGATCGTCTGGATAATTCTTCTTCCCTGTCCGTCAACCACAGATCAAATTAGTACATACGCTCAATCTCTTTGTTAAATATACTTGAAAGCACCTTCAATATTCGAAGTTTAACCTTAAGTCTTTATCTGACGTAATCGTTGCAGAAGTTTTATATTGCACCACCATCTCTTCCGTATAATATTCGATAATCTTCTCAATGGAAAGTCTCTCGTAGGTAAATCACTTGGTCCAACAATTATAACTCAACTAGGGCCATCTCTTGGCTCGGTCTTTGGCGACCTACTTATGAAATTCATTATAATTCTGTTCACGTTCAATATTTTCTATAGGCGGAATTAATCCACTAGATCTCTATCATTCTGCTTTTGGCATGTCGCGTTTGTACTTAATAGTTTGCCAATACCATTCTTCATATCCGTTTGCCAAACATTCTCTTAATTCTCTATACATCTTTGTCCTTCCCCATAATTTATTTATTTTCCTCTAACATTATTCTTTATTGTATATACTCTATTTTCTTGGTCAATACTGACTGAATTCCAATTTCGAATAATCCCTTCTATAAGTATCGGCCACCACACTGGCCTTTCCTGGGAAATAACAAATTTCTCCATTATACTCCCTGCTCCCTTTCATCACCTTCTCTTTCTTATGTTTAGTCCTAATATGAAGATATACTTACGGCACTTGTGGAAAACTTTCACACTTTTCTCATAAAGTTAACGTCTCAGTTTTATGCGTATACGCCATCATGACTAATCCCAGACTCACGGTTAGTATATCCTATCCCGTAACCTTTATGTTGTTTAGAAGTATAGGCTATCATCCCCTTTCTACTGCATCAACACACCTCTTAAACTCTTGAAAGACTCATCATCGTGACTCTCAAAGTCCTCTTTTTATCATCAAGTATAGCTAACAACGAGGTTGTTGCTAATACCTCATTTCATCCAAAAACTTTGTTCATTAATCCATAAAGGCTTCTGACTCATTAGTCCATTCAAACGATACTACCACAATTTTATAACGTTTATATTAGTGTGAAATGCCGACTTTGGCACAGTACAGAGGTTGATCTTGAGTTGGTGAAACCTTCTCTTCAACCTTATCCTTGAAAAACAACTACTCATTTTAACTAGTCAACAATTCCTCCATTTCCGGTAAGGGTATCAGTTCTCGATGGTATATATAAGATGTCATACGCTCGTCCTCCTTCACAACTGGCGCCAATAAGCCTGAGGCCTGCATGCGGCTGCGATTCCCAATAAACTTGATTAGGTGGTAATCTCGAAGGATCATTGGCATATCTCCATGCATCCATTTGCTATTAGGGTCCTGTTAAACTATATGTCTCTCTATGTGCATCAATCAATTTAAGCTAAGTAAAGCTTCACATTCTTGCCACGATATTTCTTCCTTTCTCGTCTATCTCACTTCCATGTCAGTTTCCTCCAACGAAATGTTTTACATCGCAATCGATTTACATTTCCTGGATCAGGAAAAGGCTTGGTAACTCCAGAATTCATTAATATAACATCCTGACAACGGTTGGTAGAAGCGTACTCCCAACCACCTCATCATTTCTTATAACTTTCCCCACACTAATATTAAAGGTCTTGTGGTATGCCCCGAAATGTTATTTCTACTTTAATATTTACTCGGCATAACGCTCTGGCTGCACAATTACAACATTTGGTTTTTGATCTCATATTGGTGTAACGGTTCATAATTGTACCTCCCGTTCACCTTAGAGTAATCACTTTGAAAGGAATGGTTTCAAAATAACAAGGTCCAAAAGATAATTTCAATAAGAATTCCACATTGGATGTTCCAAGAATGTTGATGGTTCCAAATACTAGGAGTCTCGATTTTTGGAGATGTAAGGATGGACAGAAAGAATACAACCAGGTTTATTCCTTCCCGTCCTGATAATTCTGTAATATGATACCATAGAGAATGTTGCACAAGGCAATGATTGTTGGATACAAAAGTCATAAAGACGGTCTTTATACAATTCTTACATCGGGTGGATACTTTTCCTCCTATATAATAAGAGGAAATCTAAAGTCGCATTGATGAAGGTCAGCCAATAGAAAGCAATTCTACTCCATGACAATTAAAGAATGAAGTAGTTTATCATTCAAGTAATCAATGGTTTCAAATGAATTCTCATTGTGTGAATGAAAGAATAAAATATTCAAGTGATATAGAGTCTGATACGAAGATGGGTAGAATTAGAGTTGAGTGGGTAACCTCATTAGGTCTCAATCAAGTTATTCGTCAAACCTTTCGTCATCATACTTTACCACATGCAAAATGCATTGCAGAATGAATTAAATTGGGAGTTGGACCAGTGAAACAATAACTAGTCCTTTTCAAGAAACACTAGCAACTAGCTAGACAAAATTTGCTAGTCCACCTGTTTGAGACACCACCACAAGCTAGGACAATTAGCTAGGTGTTCTTCACAACATTTATAATTTTGAGTAGTTAGAAAAATCAACTAGTCATTCATATTGACAGAACGACTAGCCAGTTTCACTTGGATAGAACGGAATTTCAACATCATAGCCACTGAAGAAACTTTAGGCTTCTCGGACAACGAATGAAAATAAGAAGTTATTAAGTTTGAAAAAGAAAACTATAAAATCTGAAGAGAATGTTCTAGGTATCGGAACAATCGATAACCTCTCATCAAATATTACTTATCAGTGAAACGGTCCACCCAAGGGTGCCTCCGTACACATGCTTTATCAGATCCGACAATAGAATTAAATTCGGAATACCACTATCAAAATGATATCCTTACTATGATTTCAATGTACGATGTACAATCTCATCTTGAATAGAAGAAAGAATTCATGAGGGACGTCTGGACATTAGATCATCCATGTCCTCAGTAATTTGTTGAATATTTATGAGCTCAACTGAAGAGTGCAAGTATGAAAGAAGCAATCAAATATCGATATTCGTTAAGTAGTATTCGTAGATTAATTAAGGAAATATTTGTTGAACATTCCTTGGATAATTGAAAGAAAGTGTAAATAGTCCTGAGCAGAAATAATTATAAACTTCAAATAGAATGCTCGGGGATCAATTAAGATACTTTGGATGAGTCCCGGTTTCGAGAAAGTATATCACTGGTTGTTATTCCACAAGTTTGAAGTAGAAAGCTAGGAGGGTTACCTGATATAAACTAATCGAGGTAACATGGTTAGTGAACAGTTTAAAATGAAGTAGTGCACCAGCCGGTAGTTACCAAAATAAGTTAATAATCATTCGTGCATCTCATTATCACAACTATGAGGGTAACTCCATCTCTTCGTCTTCGTAATACAAGACACCAACTAGTGCGTCTCTCAATCATCATCTTAAAGTCATTTATCGAGTTAGGGTTTCACAAATATATCTGTCATTTCCGTGCTTTATCTTGAAGACCAAGCTTCACATCATTCCGGGGACACCTGCTAAGTCCATAGGGTCCTACTTCATGCCTTCCGACATGAATCACAAGTGGCCAGTTCCCCCTGGGAACAGATCAAAGAGATCTCTCAGGGATCTCAGTGCAATCCATAGGTTCAATGGCGGGTGTGTGTATGTGAACATATACCAAAAATATTGAGGTCTACAATACATATATACGTAGTCCCTGACAACATCTCTATCAAAGGATCCCACTCTAGACCCACTGGTCTTTTCTTTTGGTAGACTCTGAGATCACTGTATCGCTTGTTGCAACCATATTCAACTTCTCTTGAGTCTATTTGTTAATTCTACTTGTTTGTTCTCTAAGTTAAACTACCATGCTCTAGCGTCCGAATCATGCATGGAATTATCTAGCACGCTCGTCTTATGATAACATTCTCGTATAACACATGTAAAATTCGCCATCAAGGGTAATGAAATCCACAACGACATAGTGACCAACTTTCAGGTAAACCCGTTACTTATCGAAAATCGGATCTTATAACCAAAGTAAAAGACTTTCATTATTCCAAGTACTAAGTACCCTTAATTATGTAGGGAAGTCTAAACTTCTTGATTCTTAAAATGCCGCCTCCTAAACTGTGGAGGACTATGGGCCACAAAATTTATACCAGCCTAGTCATCCGATCATATTGGCAATATCGCCTCTACCTCAGCTGCTCTTGAGATTTCGCTCTGCTTCCTATATCATTACCTATGATAGGTCATGTACGACTCTCAAACCTCTATTCATCATTCTGAAGGTCTCTAGGTATTCTATCGACCCTAGTATAATACCTTCAGTAACACTCCAGTCCATTCTACTTACCGGTACCTCTTCCGGTAGTCCAATCATAAGTTTACTACGATCTCTTATGTCATTCTCCTACTTAGACTTAACTCACAACACTCTCGTTTCTGAGTACTGTAACTTATCGCTCTGATACCATTTCTGTGACGCCCCCAAATCTGAGGTCAAAGATTCAGGTCATCACATCATCATCCAACCATATCATACCTGTATTAACTTTACAACTCAACAATACATACGTCCAGACCTCAATCTTACGCACAAACAAGTTAGAGCCTCAGAAACGATAATCAAAAGTAACACTAAATATTACAATTCATCTGTACAATCCAGAGTCTTACGCACTTCCACTTATACAACTATACTTGAAGACAAGTCTTACTATTACAGTTGAAAACCTATCAGACTTACTCTGTAGTATTTATCAGGAACTAAATCATCTCCGGGGTAATTCTTCTACTCCTCTTCTGCTGGTGCGGAGTTAATCGGCCAAATTCTTCTCTTGCTGAAAAGTTTTTATAAAGCAAGAATGAGCTACATAATGCTCAGCAAGTTCACCATTTTGTAAAATAATAATGTGGTTTATTTCGAAAACATTCCCAACTATATGGGTATATATCTCAGATTTCAAAACATAATTGGACAAGGTATATGTCCGAGTTTGAATAAAACATCTATACTCACTAAGGAGCTTTAAGAATAACATATGAACCCTTTATAAGGTTCCCATTTCAATATATCTCAAGTTTGAAAAAATATACATATGAGAATATCATTTTCGGCAAAACACTCTACGATTAACATACTGTACAGGGAATACATCATTGCAAACCTCTTTCCTTCCATTAGCTTAGAAGATTTCCCATAAAAAAAACATTTCATTCTTTGAAACAATTGCAAGAGTGCACTAACACGTGCCAATCTTTATAGAAAATCTTGCAGTTCTAGATACTGCACGATGTCAATATTTTTCTTATCAAAAACCACACTATCGGCAACTTGGCACTTAGGCCCAAGAAGCAGTGTTTGAGTATTTTTCCAAAGTGGAGGATGGGACTGGAAGAAAACATAAAAACCTGACAGGGATTGACGATGATCAGTCGCCACATCGAAGTCCAATAATCCGCGGGTCTTACCTACCGGTAGAAGGATAGAAACTACATCCGTAGCTATCCCCGGGTGAAAACTACATCCGTAATCACCCTCGATGAAAACTACATCCGTAATCATCCTTCGGCAACACCTGGGCCGGAATAATAATTGATGGACCGCCTGGCTCACAGCCGCTTACACATCCCAGGAATCGTTCATCAACGGTTCCCACACCTGCCAGAGTCCCTTTTTCTTTTTCTTTAAAACTTGATTTTGATTGAAAACTGAGTAATTGAGGTCCGACATCAGTCGACCGATGATTCTTGAAATCATACAAGAAGCAAACCTGACCGGGGGTTTTCGAAAATGTTTTGAGTTCGAAAGAGTTCGAGTTTGAAAGTGCTAAAGGTATCTTGGATTAGCTTTGTCTTTAAAATAATGAACAATAATTAATAAATGATATTTTAAGATTTAATATTAATAATTAATAAAATAATTATTTAATTAAATAAGCTTTTAATCCAAGATAGGTATTTTGAGTATTTACGAAGATATAAAAATAATTACTTGAGTATACGATACTCCCCGAATGACCCTTCGGGTTTTCGCAATTTAATTACGATATAATAATATACCGCTCCCCAGTCAATAGTATATACGGACCGCTACGACCTCTATTGCTAGAGTCGTTGTCCGAAGAAAACATTTCATTCTAAGTTCAAGGGGTGCAAACATATATGTACTTATACATCTCAATTTCATCGATACTTCGATAAACATAAACATTTGATATGATTGAAAACTACAAACACAACAGTGAAAGTCCTTGTATATGTAAGTTTTGAAAAGTAAACTTGCCTTGGTGAGGTTGGGGTGGTCGAGCGTGCGGAGTGGAATGATCTATACATAAACAATAACCATTCGTTAGTACCTTAATCAATATCTCTTTAATTGCGGGGTTTTAGGGGGGTACAAAATTAACTTAATGACTTCGTCTTATGACACTCTAGCCCCACTATAGGTTCATGTCATTACTCGATTACGCTCGTCACTTATTCGACTTAATTTGGTTACCATATCCGAATCATATCCATTACCCCTAAAATTACACTCCACTTACGACTTTTTCCCTTGTGCGAATTTTACTCTAGCATTTTTATAAAATTGAAAAATACATATTTTAATCCAATTCTTTTTGGGTAGCCTTCACCACTGCATTTTCTAGCTTCTCCAATTTTTCCATGATCCTACATAAATTTTTAGGGGTTTAAACAAGGTCCACAAGGGGACCATTTAGTGCAGCCCGAAATCCAGAAATACATTTCACTTCTCAGGCCATAACTCAAAATCTATACATCACCTAGTCATGAACCTTATATTTCTGGAAACTAAATTCAAATACCTTTCCAACAATATATATTAGGACCTTAGGGGACAAGGTTTGGGGGTTGAAAACCCTCATACAAGACAGTTCAAGTTCCTGGAAAAATCTCAGCATGCTTATATCACTAAACCAACCAAGAATCTTACATCCACATCACAACCAACTTCTAAATCACCAAGATCATACTTTATAACATACATGGAGATACATACACTAACCACAAGCTTAAAAATCACAACCACAACACTTAAACTCAAGATCTACATCATCCATAACTTATATGTCCAAGATTCACACTAACATCCATGGATCTAACATTAAACACCATAAATAATTCATGGCCAAGAGGGGTTAGGGTTTTATACCTTCTTGATGTTCTTACAATCTCAAACAAGCTTGGTTAACCTTGGGGAATCCTTACTCTATGCTCACCATCTTCAATCTCACCAAAGAAATCAAGAACATGGAAGTGGGTTTCCTAACTGGAAAAACATGCCCCAAAGATCAGCCAAAACGAAGCCCTTTCACTCGTTTCCTGGTCGAGGCTCCTGAATGAAAGTTGTAGAGCGTCTTAACAGCTTTCTAACCATATAAAGAACAAAAAATTTCATTGAGTAATGAAGGCTCTAGGCCCGTTTTACTGAGAGGTGTTCTGCTGGGCAGAATGGTTTTGTTCTTGGTTTTATGTTCTAATAATGCCATACACTTGATATATATCTATTTTTGGTTGGATGCATCTCATCCTTGCTAGGTGGCAACCTCTCATTGGCTCCTCTAGATTTCTTATCCACTTAAATTGCAACCAAGCCCTTTGCTAATTGCAACCAAGTCCTTGTCTCTTGTTTCTTGCACTTAAGTCCTTTTGTTTTGTTTTCTTTTCCACCGCCTTGATTTCCTTGTCGTTTCTTGAATAAAATAAATACGTTACAACTTATACGTTGCATATTATTGCTCTAATATAGCACAATACCTCGAACGAATATTAATTCCAACATCCCTTGTTTATTTCTCTTTATCTCGGAAAACGTTCTCCCGATTTCTCAAGCATTCTCTTTTCTCAATTCTAGGAGTTTATTCTCAATCCCTTTTCCCTCACATAATATATCCTTCCTTGGACTCTTAATATACCATATCCTTAATCCATGATTCGTTCGCTCAATCGCTTAATCTCATTGTAAAGTTTCAGCGGTTTCTAGAACGTTTGTTTCACTTCCTCAGTGGTTTTCGTTCCAAATTCTCAAATCACTTATAATAAAATTCCAAAATATTAACTCCTCAATTCCTCAAATTAAATATCTCATTTCTTGATATTACTGATATATAATTCACTGATCGGTCAGAGATTACACGAAAATAGAATTTGGAATTTCTGAATTCCGATCGCATTTACATATACTTATTTACTCCGTAGATTACTAGTATAACTTCGGAATATCCACACTACGTCTCGTACATAGGTGGCATGAAAAATTTTCTTAATCCTCAAAATCACTATTCATCCACCAAATCACTATTCATTGATGCACTTCATCATAATAGGAAAAGTTTTAATTCTACCGAGATTTTGGGTTCTTACAGACGGCGCTGAGTAGTCGATTAAGACTTATATGAAGTAAAGTTTTGGAATGGTAGAAAGGTATCAAAGAAGAAGACACTATGCTGGCAATTGCTAGAAAAGTAATGCTAATTAGCCAACCCCTAAAATCATATATTTTTATTTTAGTATGGCCAGTTGAGGCAAAGTCACAATGGATTATCAAGTGACTAGACCAGCAATGAAAGGACAAAGCAGGGTTGCTTTTAAGTAAGCACCGACTGCAAGGGCTTTTGATATAAAGGAATTATTAATGAGATCGTAGGAATCTTCTACTGAACCCTTTGCAACCCATGTTTGGATTGGGAATTTACTAGACTTTTTGGAATGGGGTCACCCGTACTAAATTGATTCATGTGTATATGATTGCCCAAGATTACGAGTAAAAATGGAAGTATAATGACTTGAGATGTATGATGTTAGGGTATTATAAATACCATGAATATATTATGACTAAGGGAAGTAAACAATGAAGGTTTATGAAGAGAGCATAGAAATGGTCAAAGATGGATCAGTATGCTGTAGAAATTTTGTCTAAGGCAAGAACCTTTGAAAAGAACGATAAGTACTAAGAGATTCACGTTGAACTTGACCAATATCTTCCAAAACATCCTTGCTACCATTACCAAGTTCTGTAAGAGAGCAGATAGGCATACGTTGCCTTTTGGAAGGCTAAATAGGCTGACAACTATCTGAAAGAAGAGGGTGGCATTAAGTTACCAATCGATTATCAAATGAGAACAGTTGAAAAGAGACCCTTATTAAGGATACATGATCTGATTGCCAATTATAGGATGCAAGAATTCCTTGGCAGTTGAATTAAGGATAGGATATCCATAAATTAAGACAAACCCTAGGGAATGCACAAGGGATGGCATTAACCCTAATAACGACATTATGAATTCAGATGATATGAGTTGGACTTGCTAAGGCAACAATGACCGGTAAGGATTATTAAAAAGAGTTCTAGAAAGAACATAGACAGAATTATTAAAGTATTGATCAATGACGTTTTGATATACCCTGTACCCAGAAAATACAGGAGGAATGATAAGGATGACCTAAGAAACCTTACAATGAAAAAGGTAATATTCCGAACTTCAAAATGGAAGTTCGGTAAGGAATGTATGACATAGTAACAATAATGCCAGATGAGGCATGTATGAAACCCTGAGGAAGTATAGATTAAACCTATAAAGGTTGAGATTATCCTAAGATAAGGAAAGAACTAAGAAAAGAAGTATCCTAAGTAGGATTGGGAATAAACGTGATAAAGTTCCCACGGGTACGTGGAAGCAATGACTTATGGAAAAAGGCTGATAGATATATTTTTTTCTCCTTCAGCAGAGCTTAAGAGAGAATGCTTTCACCCAACAGTGATGGGAATGAGGTAGAAAAGTTTGAGTTGGAATGTATCCAGAGAACATGGATTACAAGAAATTGTAGGTATGAGGAAAGGCCAATGAGGTGGCCGACAGTCTAAGTATAAAGGAATAATTACAAATGTTCATACCGAAGAAACAGAATGATATTTCGAAAGACCTTGAAGGTCATATCGGAGTGGAGGAATTTACATTCCTTCTGATGATTGTGGAAGAATCGAAGGTAATAATAGTTTAAGTAAAGATTCGGTTCCTGGTGGTGTCTTAAGCATATTACATACCTTAGAAGGTCCCGTTTTGAGGCAAACCGGGACCATTATGCAAAATTAATGAAGTAAACCATTAAGTTTCCAGTCTTTTATGGAAGATGCATGAGTGATAGTTTCGTCAACCGGACCTAGCTGCGATGCTTGAAACTCTTCTGCAATTTTATCTACATCACGTTCGGGAAGTGTTCCTTATGGATAAGGAATAGTGATTACTTTGTCTCCCTAAGGGATTTGAAACCCGTAGGGTTAGCTATTAACGCATTACGTAAACAACAATCGATGGCGATTCTTCTAAGAAAGTAAATGATAACGTAAAGATAAAGAAAATGCTGCTATTGATAAGCTAAATGGCATGTTGATGAATGACAAGCAAGTTTGTATTAGTGTACTTCTGCGCAAACAAGATAGAGAATATAAGGTTGACGATTCATGATGCTAAATGTATTCCCGTAGAAAGAATAAAGGGCAGTTGAGCCCGAGATTTGATGGGCCATCTGACAGTTTAAAAGTGTTCGGAATGTGGCATTCGAGCCAGCTATACCCCCAAAACTTATAGCATGATCATAACGTGTTTCATGTGGCAAGGCTACGCCAGTAAAATGCAGATGCTCGAATGATGATAAGAGTACGAACAGGTAGATATACGACCAGGTCTGACTTACGAAGAGCAACCTGTGGAAAATCACGGGTAGAAAAGAACAAGTGATTAAAAACAAGTTTGGCAGAAGAAGATTATATTGGATCTAAGTTAAAGAAATCGGCCAGATTTATTTCAGAGGTTTTAAATTGGAATAACGTGATGATTATAGAGTAAATGTGACGGAATACCGATAAGGAGGTACCAAGTGCAAAAGGTGTCTCAATAAAGAGATGAAGGTGAAAGTAAATAACAGAAGTAAATAAGAATCAGATAATGAGAAGGATGTGATTGATAAAGAAAAGACTGGGAAAGCAACTATGGAATATGAAGCAAGGAATGTTATGAATGGATTAATAAATGGGTTTTCTGATGAATTCTCGGGACGACAACCTGATAGTGTTAATATTATAGATATGAAAAAGCTAGTAGCGTGACATGGAATGTCAGTCACGATGGTGTCAAGCGAGAAACTAAGATTTAACCTGAGAGGTTCAAAGATTTTCCAAAAGTGTTGCTAAGGTTGAACCAGAGTATAGGTCCATAGAATAATGGACAAAGCAGCAAGATATGTTGACACGTGAAATTGCGATCAAATGGTATTGGATATAATCATGATTATTTTCTTCTTTAATGAACCTCTATAGTTCAGAGGTAAATTCTGAGTATGATATTTTACAATCATGAAAACTTTCTATAATCCTTTAGAATTCTTTTCTTTTCTTCTCTCTTATTCATCTTCTTTATAAATTGAGAAGAACAACCCTTTAAGGAGGGGAGGTACTGCTACGTGACTATCTGTCTATGTGATAGAAGTCTAAGTGGAATACCATAACTTGTTTAATTGCTTGTCAAATACTAAAGGCCGGCCCCCTTCTGTACTAACTATGCAATATAACAAATGTTCAATTGATTATAGTGATCTCTCAATAAATCTTTCCACTTCTCTATATTGATCGAGATTGCGAAGATTAAAGCAATCAGGAAATGCATAGTGCGAGTAAGGTTATCTCCTAATTCGCAGCATGATAGTGATACCAAAGCCACTGCGGATATCAATAAGGATAATAGTATAAGAATGAGTAAGCGTATAACCTGGATAGTGTGTTGTACGAAAAGTAGCAAGTTGATGGAAAAAGGATAAAGTACGTATTGTAGCACCAGTAGATGTGCTGAGAAAGGGTAGAACGACTAAGAATTGATCCGGAAGCTGAAAGATGAAATGACAGACAAACGACTCTTATTTCCTACCTGATTCCGGGACGGAATCCTTTTAAGGAGGGGAGACTGTAAGAACCCCAAATTTTGGATATAATTAAAACTTTTTACTATGTACTGAGGTAATGGTGAATAGTGATTACGACTACGATGTAACGATTGAGATAATGAATGAAAGGAATAAATTTGGATTCAAATGTTTATATGCCATGAAGAATACTATTGGTTGACACTTTAGATAAGAATTATCTATCTCCTAGGGAATTGAGATTTGATAATTCTAAAGGAGAAGATTATTCTTATGTCATCCAAATCGATATCTGTTATTGGTCCAGTGGGTCCATAAAAAGGTTAAGGAACGATCGAAGGAGATCAGGGACAATTGTACAACCCTAAGAGGATGAGTAAAGAAAAATGGATGAATAGTTATTTTGGTGGACATAGGAATATTATTAGACGACGCGATATATAAGTATCCGGAACAAAATTCTGAGTTCGTATTAGTGATCCAGGGGGAAAATAAGTGTATGTAAAAGCTGTCGGATTCTGAAAAACTACACTTTTATTTTCTCCGAGAATTCCCTGGACACTGATAGACTTAAGAATTTAACGAAGTGATTTAAGGAATATAAATTCGAAAGTTAGTAAGAAAGATGGAGAATGATAGTATTAATATTAAGAAGATTCTCGGTAAACCCTAATTAGAAATCCGTGAAATATTCCTACGAACGATCAATCGAAACGAGCAATAACCGGACAAAAGAAACAAGCAGAGGAAGCAAGAGTCATGCATAAGCCACTAGAAAATATCTAGCAACCAAGTGGGCTCAAGTAACTAGCTTGGTTATGGAATGAACACGTACTTAGCTAAATCCAACTCCAAGTTAGCTAGCAACCATTTAAAACACAACACATGTCTTGCCCAATTGCATCATCTAGTGCATCACACTCCACTAACACAACCAAGATGAGATATTATCTAGCAAAGGATCACTTTATGCATTATTACCACAAAACAAATCAAGAAAACACAAACTCTCTCCATTTTCTTAAACCTGCCCAGCAACAACCACTATGAAATAAAAATTCATATCTCCATTTCTATCCATGATAAAATCACCAAATTTTAACCACAATCTCTCCACTCCATGGGCAATATTCGCTCCAAATTTCATAGCAATCCAAGTAGTATAGTCTAGGCAAATCACCTCCCCAAGTTGAAGAAGCAAACTGTCCAGATTCATGACAGTTTCTGTGACGATTTTGAAACGGCCATATCTCCTTCATTACTCAATGGAATTTGGTGTTCTTTAGCTTGTTGGAAATTTGGTTAGATTCTCTACAACTCTCCTTTAGAAGCCTCATCCAGAAAAGCTCGATAAGGACCTCGTTTTTCATGATCTTTCCACTACGTTATAGCAGATCTGAAAATCACTAATTATGTGCTTGATGATTCTTGTTAGTTAAGCTTGTTTAATGTGTTCTATGGACTATACAAGGCTTACTAAGTGCATACACACTCCAAGGAAGGTATAAACTTCAAGAACCCAAGTTTTTGTTTTGAGTTTTAATGGAGTTTTAGATGAGATTTGGTGATGATGTTAGTATAAGCATGTTTACATGATCATGTAGTTGTTCTTAGTAGTTATTTAGTCATGATTCAAGTCCTTGATGATTTTGAGGTTAAGATCAGTGGTTCTAGGACTTGTGGATATGAGAATCATGTTTATGAATTGTGTTGATGCCCGGTGTGGCTTGATTGTGTTGTTACGATTTTTAGAACGTCCGATTTATAGCCGTCGTAATGCCGAATTTTTGTTAACACTTAAAAACCAAGCATTGCAGTTAATATAATTTCCTGACCTTGGTAATATTGTGACTGGTCCTTGTAGATCTCGAGCCATAGATCGTTTTGGCGCGAGAATCGAAACATTCCGACTTACGGTTTAGGAGTTATGGTCACATTACTAAAATTAGTTCGGAACCGTAAGTAAAAGTTCGTAACTTCAATTGAACCCTCGTAAAGCATGTTAATCAGTGGCAAATCTTGGTAAATAAATACTATGGGTCATAAGGAAGGTATGAAAGAAAACAACATATCAAATGGATCGTTTTCCGATTTTATAAAAATGTTGGAATCGAAGTTAAACGCGAACGAACCCCTAAAACCCCCTTGGTTATAACTTTGGTAAAACACTTAGAAAACGAACAATAAAACTCGAAGTATAATCTCGGTTCATAATCGATCGACTTTAGAACTTATACGACTTAAGTATATACCGAGTGTGGGTATGATGACATGTCATGATAACGAACAAATGTCGGATCGTATCAGTAATAAAAAGAGTTACACTAAAAGGTGTATAACGAGATAATTCGAAAACGTGTTTCGATTTAAGTGAAGTTATACTTAGACTTTTAAAACGTGTTAAGTGGTTAATCTCGAATGTTCTCATTGTTTTTAGATCATCGAGCAGACCCAGGACACGCTATCTCCACCCACACCCGATTACCAGGTAAGTGTTCAAAACTTTGAACCTGTTGTTGTGATAATATATATATATGTGATTGCCATTTTACATATGCCATAGCATGCATGCCTATTGTCAAATTATATTATGATACCTGTTCCCTGAATTGATATTGGCTTATAGACTAGATACGAATTATCAGTTATAAGCCGGATTGTTTTGATAAGACCCTTAGCGAAGGGCATATGATATTCATTCTTAAATATAGACCGGGAGTCGGTATTTTGAGATATAGATAGTCGTGGAAACCCGGAAAGATTCCAACGATAGATTATTATTTATCTGAGGAATGTTATTATTTAACGTTATTTATATTTCCATAAAGTATCAATTACTTGGAAATATTTCGAGGAATGTTATTCGAGTATTATCTCAGTCGAGAGATATTAAATGAATGTTAGTTTCGAATATTCATTTAGAGTTGATTATTTAATGAATATTATTTTGATATTCATTAGAATGTTATTTATTAAATGAATATTACTTTCGAATATTCATTTAAGGTTTTATGTACTTGATGAATATTATTTTAAAATATTCATTGGAAGTTCTATTTACTTAAGGAATATTAATTCGATTATTCCTTTAAAGTTTTGATTACTAAATGAATATTATTTGGATATTCATTTAGAAGATTATTTATTAAATGAATATTATTTTCAAATATTCATTTAAAGTTTGACTCATTTATTGAATATTATTTTAAATACTTATTGGAGTCTAATTATTAATGAATATTATTTTGAATATTCATTTAAGGAGTGATTTGTTTACTAAATAATTCTATATATTCATTCGAGGATTACTTACGAGCGATATTATGATTTAATAATATTCCGTAATTATTATTGAGCTAATAAATATTCTTGGAATATTTATTTAATTCTTTTAAATTCTTTTTAAAATGATTTATATTATTTGGAGATTATCTTTCACCTCCAAATATTATGTAAAATATTTCGGAGTCTTTTTACGACTATTTTATCAAGGAAAGGTTCCCAACTCTTTTATTTTTCATTCAAATCTAGCTTAAAAGGATTTAAATGCTCGCTCAAACTTCCATATTATAGGGAAACCTACTTGAGCAAGGTTATTTATCTTGTTGACTTCCCGGTCATAATTTATCCTTTTCACTCGCAACTTGGTTGCTATGGACTCATTAAGTCTGTGTGTACCTTTCCAACTTGATACGACTACTTTGTGGAGTCTTATCAACAAGTATTTCACTTGGGGAAGGGAGGACTCGCAAGTTAATATCCATTAACAAGCAAAAGCTTGGGAAATGTTGGTGAATTTTCCTTTCCAACTTGATACGACTACTTTGTGGAGTCTTATCAACAAGTATTTCACTTGGGGAAGGGAGGACAAACTCTACGTTTCAATGCTGTGGATTTATTCGAACTAGGAGTCGTGTGTAAGAGGCCGAGTCGCGCGGTCGATCACAAGGCCTAACCATTGGCCAGGGAGTTACTATTAAAGGCAATCGACAAGTGGAGCCGTCAGTTCTTCCTTCTACCGGTAGTAATCTATATTGGGCTGTACCATCCCCGACTGATCATCAGGGAGTGCGACAGCTGGCGCGTGATAACTCCAGTATTAGTTCATCTCCCAAATTGGGAATTCCCTGCAACACGTATCGAAGAGACTTCTTTCAGGTTGACGGTGTCTTCCGCAACACGTATCGAAGAGACTTCTTTCAGGTTGTAGGACTTCGAAAAATGTTAATAACTGGAATTGCAATATTTTCCTTGCAAGTTCCGCTTTATATGATAAATGATAATATCTGGCTTATCTTTGACATAGCAGATATTCCAACCTCTATATGCATTTTGAGTTATCTCGTAACTTCATCGCTCTTGTTATTCTGGCATCATTTCCGTAAATGCATGGCATATGGTTTGAAAGATACTTTTGAACTGTTATATATTATCGTTCAGTTAAATATTATTGTTGGTGGGCTATTGCTCACCCTTGCTTTATTATTATATCACAACAACAGCTAGACCAGATGATTCGCACAAGGCTCACTCGATGCTGGCAAGGACGATGAGACTACCAGAGCCGAAGAGAAAGCTATTGGTAGGATAGATTCATTCTTTCAGTACCAAATATATGGACTAGTATGACTTATGTAAATGGATGGCAAAGAGTATGTATTCATATTGTAACTCTTTTGGGTTGTAAGAACTCATAATATGTTTAATAAAATTTGAGTGTTACTCTGATTTCATCTCTGGGACTATAACGGGTGTGTTTTATATTGTTGTGTTGGGTCATAAAGAGGTAAATTATTTTATGTTAAGGTAAGTTCAAGTATTGTGGACAGAATTGGAGACCGTAACGATCGGATCCCGGACCCCGGATCTGGGGGTGTTACACAACATTTACTTCAAAAATATTGAGAATTTAGATAAAGTAAGTGTTTACTGCTGCAACAATCTAGTTGATATTTTCACTTAGCCAGATTCTGAAGAATTCAGCATTCCAATCTCACTAACCAACCTTGTGAAGGTGGCTTCATCCAATGGCTTAGTGAATATATCAGCTAATTGTTTATCTGTAGGAACATAATGCAACTCAATGGTTCCATTATTTGCATGCTCCCTAATGAAATGATATCTGATGTCAATGTGCTTTATTCTAGAATGATTTACACGATTGGCAACTATAGAGATTGCACTTGTGTTGTCACACATGATTGGAATTCTTACCAACACAAGTCCATAATCTCTAAGCTGATTTCTAATCTAAAGCACTTAAGCACAGCAACTTCCAGCAGCTATGTATTCAGCCTTGGCTATGGAAGTTGACACAGATTGTTGTTTTTTGCTGTACCAAGAGACTAACCTTTGTCCAAGAAACTGGCAGCTACCTGAGGTGCTTTTCCTATCCACTCTGCATCCAGCATAATCAGCATCAGAATAACCAACCAGATTGAACCCTGTGTCCTTAGGATACCATAAACCCAAGTTTGGAGTGCCCTTCAGATATCTAAAGATCCTTTTTATAGCAATCAAATGTGACTCCTTTGGATTTGATTGAAACCTTGCACACAGACATGTAGCAAACATGATGTCTAGCCTACTTGCAGTGAGATAGAGTAAGGAACCAACCATGCCTCTGTTGACTGAGATATCTACTTTCTTGCCTTTAGCATCTTCATCCAATTTAGTGGCAGTGGCCATGGGTGTCTTTGCAGGTGAGCAATCTTCTAAGTCAAACTTCTTCAATAAATCCTTGATGTACTTGGTTTGACTGATAAAGATACCATCCTTCCTCTGACTAACTTGCAACCCAAGAAAGAATGTCAGCTCTCCCATCATACACATCTCATATCTGCTCTGCATGAGCTTAGAGAATTTCTCACACAGCTTCTCATTTGTAGAGCCAAATATGATATCATCCACATAGATCTGAACTAGGATAATATCATCACCATGCTTCTTGTAAAACAGTGTTTTGTCCAATGTGCCTCTAGTGAATTGATTTTCTAGAAGAAATTGTGATAAAGTATCATACCATGCCCTTGGAGCCTGCTTAAGTCCATATAATGCCTTAAGCAATCTGTAGAAAAACTCTGGGAAATGTGGATCCTCAAAGCCAGGTGGTTGTTGCACATAAACTTCTTCTTCCAACTCTTCATTCAGAAATGCACTCTTGACATCCATTTGATAGACTTTAAAATTTGAATGAGCAGCAAATGCCAAGAATATTCTGATGGCTTCCAATCTAGCAACAGGGGCAAAAGTCTCATCATAGTCAATCCCTTCCTGTTGAGAGTATCCTTTTGCAACCAACCTTGCTTTGTTTATAATGACCACACCATTTTCATCCATCTTGTTCTTCAGAACCCATTTTGTTCCAACAATGGTTCTGTCCTTTGGTGCAGGCACAAGTTCCCATACTTTGTTTCTTTCAAATTGATTCAGCTTCTCTTGCATAGCAATAAACCAATCTGGGTCTAACTGTGACGCCCCCAAATCTGAGGTCAAAGATTCAGGTCGTCACATCACCATCCAACCACATCATACCTGTATTAACTTTACAACTCAACAATACATCCCTCCAGACCTCAATCTTAAGCACAAACAAGTTAGAGCCTCAGAAACGATAATCAAAAGTAACACCAAATATTACAATTCATCTGTACAATCCAGAATCTTACGCACTTCCACTTATACAACTACACTTGAAGACAAGTCTTACTATTACAGTTAAAAACCTATCAGACTTACTCTGTAGTATTTATCAGGAGCTAAATCATCTCCGGGGTAAATCTTCTACTCCTCTTCTGCTGGTGCGGAGTTAATCGGCCAAATTCTTCTCTTTCTGAAAAGTTTTTATAAAGCAAGAATGACCTACATAACGCTCAGCAAGTTCACCATTTTGAAAAAAATAATAATGTGGTTAATTTCGAAAACATTCCCAACTATATGGGTATATATCTCAGATTTCAAGACATAATTGGACAATATATATGTCCGAGTTTGAATAACACATCTATACTCACTAAGGAGCTTTAAGAATAACATATGAACCCTTTATAAGGTTCCTATTTCAATATATCACAAGTTTGAAAATATATACGTATGAGTATATCATTATCGGCAAAACACTCTACGGTTAACATACTGTACAGGGAATACATCTTTGCAAACCTCTTTCCTTCCATTAGCTTAGAAGGTTTCTCATTCAAAAACATTTCATTCTTTGAAATAATTGCAAGAGTGCACTAACACGTGCCAATCTTTATAGAAAATCTTGCAGTTCTAGATACTGCACGATGTCAATATTTTTCTTATCAAAAGCCACACTATCGGCAATTTGGCACTTAGGCCCAAGAAGCAGTGTTTGAGTATTTTTCCAAAGTGGAGGATGGGACTGGAAGAAAACATAAAAACCTGACAGGGATTGACGATGATCAGTCGCCACATCCAAGTCCAATAATCCGCGGGTCT
The DNA here is from genome assembly GCA_036435485.1 of Saposhnikovia divaricata. Taxonomy (NCBI): domain Eukaryota; kingdom Viridiplantae; phylum Streptophyta; class Magnoliopsida; order Apiales; family Apiaceae; genus Saposhnikovia; species Saposhnikovia divaricata. Next base: position 25,867,547 of record JAZHRN010000131.1, read on the forward strand.
TCTCTACCGGTAGAAGGATAGAAACTACATCCGTAACTATCCTCGGGTGAAAACTACATCCGTAATCACCCTCGATGAAAACTACATCCGTAATCATCCTTCGGCAACACCTGGGCCGGAATAATAATTGATGGACCGCCTGGCTCACGGCCGCTTACACATCCCGGGAATCGTTCGTCAACGGTTCCCACACCTGCCAGAGTCCCTTTTTCTTTTTCCTTTAAAAACTTGATTTTGGTTGAAAACTGAGTAATTGAGGTCCGACATCAGTCGACCGATGATTCTTGAAATCACACAAAAAGTAAACCTGACCGGGGGTTTTCGAAAATGTTTTGAGTTCGAAAGAGTTCGAGTTTGAAAGTGCTAAAGGTATCTTGGATTAGCTTTGCCTTTAAAATAATGAACAATAATTAATAAATGATATTTTAAGATTTAATATTAATAATTAATAAAATAATTATTTAATTAAATAAGCTTCTAATCCAAGATAGGTATTTTGAGTGTTTACGAAGATATAAAAATAATTACTTGAGTATACGATACTCCCCGAATGACCCTTCGGGTTTTCGCAATTTAATTACGATATAATAATATACCGCTCCCCGGTCAATAGTATATACGGACCGCTACGACCTCTATTGCTAGAGTCATTCAAGGGGTGCAAACATATATGTACTTATACATCTCAATTTCATCGATACTTCGATAAACATAAACATTTGATATGATTGAAAACTACAAACACAACAGTGAAAGTCCTTGTATATGTAAGTTTTGAAAAGTAAACTTGCCTTGGTGAGGTTGGGGTGGTCGAGCTTGCGGAGTGGAACGATCTATATATAATCAATAGCCGATCGTTAGTACCTTAACAATATCTCTTTAATTGCGGGGTTTTAGGGGGTACAAAATTAACTTAATGACTTCGTCTTATGACCCTCTAGCCCCCCTATAGGTTTATGTCATCACTCGGTTACGCTCGTCACTTATTCGACTTAATTTGGTTACCATATCCGAATCACATTCATTACCCCTTAAATCACACTCCCTTTACGACTTTTTCCCTTGCGCGAATTTTACTCTAGCATTTTTATAAAATTGAAAAATACATATTTTAATCCAATTCTTTTTGGATAGCCTTCCCCACTGCATTTACTAGTTTCTCTAATTTTTCCATGATCCTACATAAATTTTTAGGGGTTTAAAAAAGGTTCACAAGGGGACCATTTAGTGCAGTCCAGATTCCAGAAACACATTTCACTTCTCAGGCCATAACTCAAAATCTATACATCACCTAGTCATGAACCTTATATTTCTGGAAACTACATTTAAATACCTTTCCAACAATATATATTAGGACTTCAGGGGACAAGATTTGGGGGTTCAAAACCCTCTTACAAGATAGTTTAAGTTCCTGGAAAAATCTCAGCATGCTTATATCACTTATCCATTCAAGAACCTTACATACACATCAAATCCATCATCTAAACCACCAAGATCATACTTTAAAACATACATGGAGTTACATACACTAACCACAAGCTTAAAAATCACAACCACAACATTTAAACTGAAGATCTACATCATCCATCACTTAAATGTCCAAGATTTACACTAATAACCATGGATCTAACATTAAACATCACAAATACTACATGGCCAAGAGGGGTTAGGGTTTTTATACCTTCTTGAGTATCTAGGAGCCTTGGGTATGCCTTAAAAGTCTCGAGAACACCTTGGATGAGCTCCTACAATCCTTATAATCCAAGATCTAAAAGAAAACTCAACATTGTCACTATTCATCAAAACTTTAACAATTTATATCTTGAAAACTAATGGATGAAAAGGGTTGGAATTCTTAGTATACCTTCCTTATATGATATAGAGTGCCTAGGAATTTTGCCTTGAATTAAGAGTGAAGAGAAGTGGAAGAAAATAATTTTTCTTCTCCTCCAATGGTGCTTGGCCGAGAGCAAGGTTGAATAAGGGGGGAAGAGAGAGTTTTTGTGTTTGCTTTTTGGTTGTTGGTTGAATAATGTGTAAAGCGGTTGGGTGATATGTATTGGTGTATGGATATGTGTCACATGTTGCAAGCCTAGGCCTAGACCACCATACCCTCTTGTCTCCTTGGAAAAAGGTACCAACTAGTTACTATTCCTCTTGTCCACTTTGTATTACTAGTTTGCTTTCCTAACTACTTAGTTGGATGGGACTTGCATGCAATATCATTCCTTGTATCATTATTCTTCCACCAATGCTTGTCACTTAATCTTTAATTCGTATCGTATCTTAATTAATTTCTCGTAATAATATTTTGTCGCGTAGAGATTTCCCTTGTAATTCCTTAAGTACTTAATTGTGTAACTTCCTCGAATATCCATAATTCCTCGTCATAATTCCTAATAAATCTTTTAATACTCTAATCACTCTCAAATCCCAAGTTTTATAATTCTTACTAACAATAAGATTCTTGCCTTCAACAATCTTCCCTTTATCTTACATAGCGAATGTAACAACATAGTTTCTCAGACAATCAATTCCATTAAACAACAGGGATGACTAGAAAGGTTCCAAATTGATAATGTCACATGATATTATACAAAAGAAAATATTACAAAAATTAGGGCTCTCCAACTTCTTCCCAACACAAGGGAGACCGACATCTTCGTCCGTATAAAGCTTCATATGGGGGGCATCCCTATACTCGCATGGTAACTGTTGTTGTAGGAAAATTCGATCAACGGCAAGTGGTCATCCCAACTTCCCTTAAAATCGATGGCACATACTCTCAACATGTCCTCTATGGTCTGGATGGTTCTCTCGCTCTGTCCGTCTAATTGGGGGTGGTATGCAGTACTCATGTTTAACTTGGTCCCCACACAATCCTGAAAACTTCTCCAGAACCTGGAGTTGAATCTTGGGTCTCTATCTGATACAATGCCCACAGGAACCCCATGCCTTACCACGATCTCCTTAGATATCTCATAAAATTTGACCATTCGAAATAATGGGTTTCGTAAAGAAAAAAAAACTAATGACTTTTACATACACTCGTCTCTACCGTAAAGACGTAATATCAATTCGAAATCTTCATTTAATAATTCGTACATATCGTGATTGGAAAAATTTCTCATCCACCTATAAAATTACTATTCGTCCAGGTTTCGAATATTCACGAAAATTAGGGTTAATGCAGTCTCCTCTCCTTAAAAGGATTCTATCTAAAGAACCTAAGGATAATAGTTGTGGATACAATTCCAACCTTACCCTTTCCAACTCTCAGGTTGACACTTCAACCCTATTGTTCTCTCCCTTGGTCTCACCAACGCCTTAATGTTGTTCCTCAACGCATATTCTCCTCGACCTGTATTCCTTATCGGTTGTTCTATGATTGAAAATTTCTATCCCACTACTTATACGTTCCTCTTCTACCTTGTTCATAGTATCCGTGTTGAGTCCTTGTATCGTTGGCCCGTGAATACTTTGTGGTCGTGTTTTATAATCTGAGACAACGTCAATATGCACAGTATTCCTCATATTCCTTCGCTTGATTAGCAGGCATGTGTTGCTTCCCGTCAGCCGTTACCACTTGCTATGGATACTGTATAGTCTTCGGTATACGTTGAACCAGTTCAGCTACTATGTGCCTCGTTCCTTGACTTCTTCGTAACGCAAGAAAAGCGAAACTTCTTCTTTCGCAGTACGCTCTACAGGAGACGTCCTTACGTTAGCATGGTGATGATCGTGATAACAGCATTCATTTCATGGATAAGTTTTTATTCTCGACTGCCCCATGAAACCTAAGGCACGACACTAAATATAAATTCGATCGTCTGGACAATTCTTCTTCCCTGTCCGTCAGCCACAGATCAAATTAGTACATACGCTAAATCTCTTTGTTAAATATACTTGAAAGCACCTTCAATATTCGAAGTTTAACCTTAAGTCTTTATCTGACGTAATCGCTGCAGAAGTTTTATATTGCACCACCATCTCTTCCGTATATAAATCGATAATCTTCTAAATGGAAAGTCTCTCGTAGTTAAATCACTTGGTCCAACAATTATAAATCAACTAAGGCCATCTCTTGGCTCGGTCTTTGGCGACCTACTTATGAAATTCATTATAATTCTGTCCACGTTCAAGATTTTCTACAGGCGGAATTAATCCACTAGATCTCTATCATTCTGCTTTTGGCATGTCGCGTTTGTACTTAATAGTTTGCCAATACCATTCTTCATTTCAGTTTACCAAACATTCCCTTAATTCTCTATACATCTTTTTCCTTCCCCATAATTTAGTCATTTTCCTCTAACATTATTCTTTATGGTATATACTCTATTTTCTTGATCAATACTGACTGAATTCCAATTTCGAATAAGCCCTTCTATAGGTATCGGCCACCACACTGGCCTTTCCTGGGTAATAACAAATTTCTCCATTATACCCCCTGCTCCCTTTCGTCACCTTCTCTTTCTTATGTTTGGTTCTAATATGAAGATATATTTATGGCACTTGTGGAGAAATTTTCACACTTCTCTCATAAGGTTAACGTCTCAGTTTTATGCGTGAACGCCATCATGACTAATCCCAGACTCACGGTTAGTATATCCTATCCCGTAACCTTTATGTTGTTTAGAAGTATAGGCTATCATCCCCTTTCTACTGCATCCGCACACCTCTTAAACTCTTGAAAGACGTATCATCGTGACTCTCAAAGTCCTCTTTTTATCATCAAGTATAGCTAACAACGAGGTTGTTGCTAATATCTCATTTCATCCCAAAACTTTGTTCATTAATCCATAAAGGCTTCTGACTCATTAGTCCATTCAAACGATACTACCACAATTTTATAACGTTTATATTAGTGTGAAATGCCAACTTTGGCACAGTACAGAGGTCGATCTTGAGTTGGTGAAACCTTCTCTTCAACCTTATCTTTGAAAAACAACTACTCATTTTAACTAGTCAACAATTCCTCCATTTCCGATAAGGGTATCAGTTCTCGATGGTATATGTAAGATGTCATACGCTCGTCCTCCTTCACAACTGGCGCCAATCAGCCTGAGGCCTGCATGCGACTGCGATTCCCAATAAACTTGATTAGGTGGTAATCTCGAAGGATCATTGGCATATATCCATGCATCCATTTGCTATTAGGGGCCTGTTAAACTATATGTCTCTCTATGTGCATCAATCCCTTTAAGCTAAGTAAAGCTTCACATTAATTCCATGTTAGTTTCCTCCAAGGATATGTTTTACATCGCAATCGATTTGCATTTCCTGGATCAGGAAATGGCTTGGTAACTCCAGAATTCATTAATATAACATCCTGACAACGGTTGGTAGGAGCGTACTCCCAACCACCTCATCATTTATTATAACTTTCCTCACACTAATATTAAAGGTCTTGTGGTATGCCCCGACATGTTATTTCTACTTTAATAATTACTCGGCATAACGCGCTTGCTGCACATTTACAACATTTGGTTTTTTGATCTCATATTGGTGTAACGGTTCATAATTGTACCTCCTGTTCACCTTAGAGTAATCACTTTGAAAGGAATGGTTTCAAAATAACAAGGTCCAATAGATAATTTCAATAAGAATTCCACATTGGATGTTCCAAGAATGTTGATGGTTCCAAATTCTAGGAGTCTCGATTTTTGGAAATGTAAGGATGGACAGAAAGAATACAACAAGGTTTATTCCTTCCCGTCCTGATAATTCTGTAATATGATACCATAGAGAATGTTGCACAAGGGCAATGATTGTTGGATACAAAAGTCATAAAGACGGTCTTTATACAATTCTTACATCGGGTGGATACTTTTCCTCCTGAATAATAAGAGGAAATCTAAAGTCGCATTGATGAAGGTCAGCCAATAGAAAGCAATTCTACTCCATGACAATTAAAGAATGAAGTAGTTTATCATTCAAGTAATCAGTGGTTTCAAATGAATTCTCATTGTGTGAATGAAAGAATAAAATATTCAAGTGATATAAAGTCTGATACGAAGATGGGTAGAATTCGAGTTGAGTGGGCGACCTCATTAGGTCTCAATCAAGTTATTCGTCCAAACTTTCATCATCATACTTTACCACATGCAAGATGCATTGCAGAATGAATTAAATTGGGGGTTGGACCAGTGAAACAATAACTAGTCCTTCTCAAGAAACACTAGCAACTAGCTAGACAAAATTTGCTAGTTCACCTGTTTAAGACATCATCACCAGCTAGGACAATTAGCTAGGTGTTCTTCACAACATTACAATTTTGAGTGGTTAGAACAATCAACTAGTCATTCATATTGACATAACGACTAGCCAGTTTCAATTGGATAGAACGGAATTTCATCGTAGCCACTGAAGAAACTTTAGGCTTCTCGGACAACGAATGAAAATAAGAAGTTATTAAGTTTGAAAAAGAAAACTATAAAATCTGAAGAGAATGTTCTAGGTATCGGAACAATCGATAACCTCTCATTAAGTATTACTTATCAGTGAAACGGTCCACCCAAGGGTGCCTCCGTACACATGCTTTATCAGATCCGACAATAGAATTAAATTCGGAATACCAATATCAAAATGATATCCTTACTATGATTTCAATGTACGATGTACAATCTCATCTTGAATAGAAGAAAAGAATTCATGAGGGATGTCTGGACATTAGATCATCCATATCCTCAGTAATTTGTTGAATATTTATGAGCTCAACTGAAGAGTGCAAGTATGAAAGAAGCAATCAAATATCGATATTCGTTAACTAGTATTCGTCGATTAATTAAGGAAATATTTGTTGAACATTCCTTGGATAATTGAAAGAAAGTGTAAATAGTCCTGAGCAAAAATAATTATAAACTTCAAATAGAATGCTCGGGGATCAATTAAGATACTTTGGATGAGTCCCGGTTTAGAGAAAGTATATCACTGGTTGTTATTCCACAAGTTTGAAGTAGAAAGCTAGAAGGGTTACCTGATATAAACTAATCGAGGTAACATGGTTAGTGAACAGTTTAAAATGAAGTAGTGCACCAGCCGGTAGTTACCAAAATAAGTTAATAATCATTCGTGCATTCCATTATCACCATTATGAGGGTAACTCCATCTCTTCGCCTTCGTAATACAAGACACCAACTAGTGCGTCTCTCAATCATCATCTTAAAGTCATTTATCGAGTTAGGGTTTCACAATTATATCTGTCATTTCCGTGCTTTATCTTGAAGACCAAGCTTCACATCATTCCGGGGACACCTGCTAAGTCCATAGGGTCCTACTTCATGCCTTCCGACATGAATCACAAGTAGCCAGTTCCCCCTGGGAACTGATCAAAGAGATCTCTCAGGGATCTCAGTGCATTCCATAGGTTCAGTGACGGGTGTGTGTATGTGAACATATACTGTAACACCCCCAGATCCGGGGTCAGGGATCTGGTGGTTACGGTCTTACATCCATTCATAATACTTGACTTGAGTCCACAATAAATAAATCACATGCTGTGACCCCACGAATATTACCACTCACACACACAACAGTTATAGTCCCAGAGATGAAATTGAAATAAGTCTTACATTAAAGGGTTTACGAATAAAAGTTATTACAATCCCAAAAGGATAACATCATAGGTTTAAAAGTTTTGCCGTTGATTACATTAATTATACATATAGTTAAACAGGAAACAAAAGCTGTCTAACTATGCTACCTCAGCAATGGCGGCTAGCATCTCAGCGGGTAGTCCGGTGGGTCGGGTAACCTGCTTGCGCCGAGTGCGCCTGACGCGAGCCATCTGACCTAGCTGTTGTTGTGACATAATATAAACAAAGCAAGGGTGAGCGAAAGCCCACCAACAAATATATAACTGAACGAAAATTTAAAACAGTTTAAAGCTATCTTTCAAACCATATGCCATGCATTTACGGAAATGATGCCAGTATAATATGAACGATGAAGTTACAAGGTAACTGAAAGTATTTGTTTGAAGAAATATCTGCTACATCAAAGTAAGCGAGATATTCTTATTGTCATTAAGAAGAGGAACTTGCAAGAAAAGGTTGCAATCCCAGTTATGACACTTTTCCAACTCTGCCAACAGTAATCATGTTGCAGGAAATAAATAAATTTGGATGATGAACCAATGATGGAGTATTCACCGCGCCCGCTGTTCCAATCTTGATGATCAGTCGAGATCGTACAGCTCAATTTAGATTTACTACCGGTAGAAGGAAGAACTGACGGCTTTACTTGTATACCGCCTTACTAGCTCTCCCCGGCCAACGGTTGGGCCAAAGGGGATGGACCGGCGCTACTCGGCCTCTTACACGACTCCTAGTTCAAATAGAATTCATGATTCTGAATGTAACGTTCGTCCCCCTTTCCCCAAGTATAATACTTGTTGATAAGACTCCACAAAGTAGTCGTATCTTGTTGGAGAGGAAAATTTACCAATAACTCCCAAGCTATTACTTGGTAACGGATATCAACTTGTTCCAGTAATCTTACCCCTCGAAAGATGAGAAGGTAAGCAATGACTTAATAAGTCAACAGCACCCGAGTTGCGGGTGAAGGGAATACTTTATGACCGGGAAGTCGACAAGATAAATAACATATTCCAAGTAAGGTTCCCTTATTATTAAGGAGATAGACTCAAAGAAGAATGATGTCTGAGAACCTTTCTTGATATAAGATTAATAATAATATGACTTCGAAATATTTTCTGTAATAATCGAAGAAGATAAACCTTATCGAGATTATTCTAAGTATGGAATAAATATTCAGAGAATATTTAATGAGTTAAAATATTTAAAGAATATTTGGGAATGTGAAGAATATCTTTAATCAGAGTATTTCTCAAAATAATCCCTGAAGAAATATCAGGGGAATATTTATTGAATAAATAAATATTTAAATGAATATTCAAAACAATATTCATTAATTAATAAGACCTGAAAAGAATATTTAAGGTAATATTCATAATTAATTAGGAATTTAAATGAATATTCAAAAGTAATATTCATTTAATGAATAATATCCTAAATGAATATCAAGTAATATTCATTTAGTAATCCAAGCCTTAAGGAATATTCGAGATAATATTCGATAATTAAATCAAGCTTCAGATGAATATTAAAATAATATTCATCAAGTATTTAATATCTTAAATGAATATTCAAAAGTAATATTTATTTAATAAAATAATAATCTAAAAGAATATCCAAATAATATTCATTTAATAGACTCATCTTTAGAAGAATATTCGAAATAATAGTCGATAATCAATTCGACTCTGAATGAATATTGAGAAATATTATTCGTTGAATAGTTACGTTCAAATAATTATTTGAAGTAAGGATCATTAAATAAATAATCTCGAACGAATATTCAAATAATATTCGTCGCTTGAATAATAGAAAATATTTAATTAAATACTTTCTTCCGAGGTAATCTCGATATATCAAGGAATATTGACTCCCGATCTATATTCGATTAATAAGATGTATATGCCCTTCTATGAGGGTCTTACAATCCTCGGCTTATAACTGATATCTAACTATCTAGCTTATAAGCCAACAATAACATTCAGGGAACAAGTATATCAATTCAACTTGAAAGTAGGCATGCATGCAATGGCATATGTATATCAGCAATCATATATATATACTTATTCAATCACAACAACAGCCTAAAAGAAGGGAATTGAAACTTGCCTGGTAGTCGAGTACGGTAAGGGGTAGTGGTAGCGGGTCCCGGTTCAGCCTGGTGATCTATAAATAGCCAAGGCATTCGGGATTAATCACTTAACATATTAAAAGTTAAGTTATACTTAAATCGAAACACGTTCTCGAGTTATCTCGTTATACCCCTTTTAGTGGATTACTTATTATCACTGATCCGACCCGACATTCGTTCGTTAATACGACATGTCACTGCACTTATACTTGGGACATACTTGAGTCATATGAGTTCTAAGGTTGATCGTTACGAACCAATATTATACTCCGAGTTTTATCGCCCGTTTTCTAAGTGTTTTACCAAAGTTATAAAAGAGTCGTCTTTTTAGGGGTTCGTTCGCGTTTAACCTTTACTCGAACATTTTTAATAAATCGAAAAATGCTCTTTTTGACATACGGTTTTCTTTCACACCTTCCTTCTTACCCCTAGTATTTATTTACCAAGATTCGCCATGACGTTACATAGCTTACGAGGGTTCAATTTCAGTTACGAACTTTCGTTTACGGATTCGAACTGCTTTTAGTAATTTGGTCATAAATCCTAAACCGTAAGTCCGTTTCACGTGATCTTTATATCAAAACAAAGCTTAGAACATTACCTATCCTATCATGGCAGATAAGGTCTCTGGACAGTAGAGGTTCGACATGGAAAATGGCATACAAAACATGGTATTGTAAAATCGGGCATTATAACGGCTGTAAATCGAATATCTATCAATTTCGAATCTTCCCATACACCTAGCATCCAACCCAAACAACATATACATGACTTATATACATGAACTGAGGCCAAGCAATGCCTTTCCGTTCATCTAGCTATTTACATCATTAATCCAAAATCCATACATAATCATGCTTATAACTTTAACATAACCATTACTAAGTTAAAACTATCAAAAACATGCTTAAATCTCAAACAAGGGTTAGGGTTTCAAGAGCTTTATACCTTCCTTAGATAGTGATATAGCCTTACTAAGCCTTGTATGGTCCTTAGGAGTGATTATGCTTGCTATATCAACCATGAAAAATCAAGAAAACAAAGTTAGTTCAAGAAGAATACTATTCATGCTCCTCTTGAATGATTTATTTGAAAATGGAAATGGATGAGTTTGAAGCTAAGATTTTGAGGAGATAAGTTTTATGAAATGTAAGACTCACCTTAATTATTTCAAGAACAAACAATGGTGGGAAGGTTGAGTTTGGATTTGGAATTAATGGAAAGGGCCGAATGCTTTGTTTGCAAGGGGGGGGAGAGAATTGCTTGGTTTCTTTGATTTTTTGTGTTTTAATCTCCTTTACTCTCATCCACTTACAACATAATATCTTGTAAAAGTCACTTTAATAAAGTGGTGAGGTGTTGGATGCTTAAATGGCAAGACATGTGTTGGTTTTGTGGTGGTTAATGCTTAACTAGGTAGTTACTTGCTAAGTACTTGGTTCTTCCTCTAAGGTGCTAGTTCCTTGCTTCTAGTTTAGTTACTAGATATTTATACTAGTAGCTTGCACAAGACTCTTGCTTCCTCTGCTTGTTTCTGTGTCCGGTTATTACCCGTTTCGATTGATCGTTCGTGAGAATATTTCACGGATTTCTAATTAGGGTTTACCGGGAATCCTCTTTAATATTAATACTTTCATTCTCCATCTTTCATTCTAACTTTCCATTTTATATTCCTTTAATCCATTCGTTAAATACTTAAGGCTATCAGTGTCCAGGGAACTCTCGGAGAAAATAAAAGTGCGGTTTTTCAGAATCCGACAGCTTTTACATACACTTATTTTCCCCCTGGATCACTAATACGAACTCGGAAATCCGTTCCGAATACTTCTATATAGTGTCGTCTCATATTATTATATACTCCCACCAAAACACTATTCATTCTGTATTCTTTACTTATTCTCTTAGGGTTGTATAATTGTCCGTATTCTCTTTCGATCGTTCCTTAACCTTTTTACGGAACTACTGGATTAATCGTTATCGATCTGGATGACATGAGAGTATTCTATTGCTTGAAGTTGCCATATCTTATTCCCTTAGAAGATAGATTATTCTTACCTATGTTGTCACCCTTTAGCATTCTTCAAGACATAACATAATAAAGTCGCATTCCATTCATTCTTTCCCAAATATTAATTATTACATTGTAGCCATATCCACTATCCATTCTTACATCATTAAATACATAAAAGTTTTAATTCCACCCAAAATCTGGGTTCTTACAGTCTCCCCTCCTTAAAAGGATTCCGTCCCGGAATCAGTTTGAAAACAAGTGGGGGTACTTCTCTTGCATTGCGCTTTCAAGTTCCCAGGTGGATTCTTCTACATTGTGGTTCTGCCACAACACTCTGACTAGCTGAATGACCTTGTTTCGGAGCACTTGTTCTTTCCGGTCTATGATTTCCACAAGTTGCTCCACATAGGTCAGGTCTGGTTGCATGTCCACTTGCTCATACTCTACAATATGCTTTGCATCCGGATTATACTTCCTCAGCATCGAAACATGGAACACATTGTGCACCTGCTGTAGATTCGGGGGCAATGCGAGTTCATAAGCTAGTTCCCCAATCCGTCTCAAGATCTCAAATGGTCCAATGTATCTGGGACTCAGCTTTCCTTTCTTCCCAAATCTCATTAAACCTTTCCAAGGTGACACTTTCAAGAACACTAGGTCCCCTACCTCGTATTCCTTGCCTTTCCGAGCTAAGTCGGCATATTTCTTTTGTCGATCCTGGGCTGCTACCAACCGTCCTCTGATTAGATCTACTGCATCTTTAGTTCGTTGGACCACTTCGGGCCCGAGCATCTTTCGCTCTCCAACTTCATCCCAATACAAGGGAGATCGACATTTTCTTCCATAAAGGGCCTCATAAGGTGGCATCCCAATGCTTGAATGATAACTGTTATTATAGGAGAACTCAACCAATGGCAAGTGATCATCCCAACTTCCTTTGAAGTCTATCGCGCAGACTCTCAACATATCCTCTAACGTTTGGATGGTCCTTTCACTTTGCCCATCTGTCTGGGGGTGGTAGGCTGTGCTCATGTTCAGCCGGGTCCCCACACATTCTTGAAAACTTCTCCAAAACCTGGAGTTAAATCTAGGATCTCGATCGGATACTATTGCGACTGGGACTCCATGTCGCGCCACTATCTCTTTTAAGTAGATGTTCACTAGTCTATCGACCGTGTACCTTTCGTTGATCGGGAGAAAGTGAGCCGATTTCGTCAGTCGATCTACAACTACCCATATGGTGTCATGATTAGCCTTGGTCCTGGGTAAACCTACTACGAAATCCATGGCTATATGTTCCCATTTCCATTCTGGAATCTCTAAGGGATGTAGAAGTCCGCTGGGTTTCTGGTGCTCTGCCTTCACTCGTTGGCAGGTCAAGCATCTGCTTACCCACTCTGCTACGTCCTTTTTCATATTGGGCCACCAGTAATACTCCTTCAAATCCCTGTACATTTTAGTGCTACCGGGGTGCACTGAGTATCTTGAGTTGTGTGCCTCATTTAAAATCTCATCCTTGAGCTCCTGAACATTTGGGATCCATATCCTGTATGTGTACCTCATGATCCCTTCCTTGTCTCTTTCGCACTTAATTTCCTCCCCGGTCATTAGCTCTTCTGTGGAGTTCTTTTCTTCCTCCATCATCCGTTCCTGGCACAGCCTAATCTTTTCTAGCAATGGAGGTTGGATTTTAATTTCCATCAACTTTTCTTGGCCCTCTCCAGGTAACTTAACCTCGATTTCCAACTTCTCAAAATCCTTCACTAGCTCTTTCTCTGAAGTTATCATCTTGAGCTTCTCTTTCCGACTAAGGGCGTCAGCCACCACATTGGCTTTGCCCGGGTGATAGCGAATTTCACAGTCGTAATCCTTGATTAACTCTAACCACCTCCTCTGGCGCATGTTAAGCTCTTTCTGAGTGAAAATGTATTTGAGGCTCTTATGGTCTGTGTAAATCTCGCATTTTTCCCCATACAGGTAGTGTCTCCAAATCTTTAAAGCGAAGACTATGGCTGCTAGTTCTAGATCATGCATGGGATATCTGACTTCATAATCCTTCAATTGCCTAGACGCATATGCTATTACCTTGCCGCGCTGCATAAGCACGCATCCCAGTCCTTTATGCGAAGCATCACTATAAATCACGAAATCTCCTTTTCCATCAGGTAATGCCAGCACTGGGGCTGTCACCAGCCTCTTCTTTAACTCTTGGAAACTCTTCTCGCATTTCTCAGTCCATTCAAATTTCTCGGTTTTACGGGTAAGTCTAGTTAATGGAGCTGCGAGTTTCGCAAAGTCTTGGACAAATCTCCTGTAATATCCGGCCAGTCCAATGAAACTCCTCACCTCGGTTGGAGTAGTTGGCCGTTCCCAGTTTGAAACTGCTTCTATCTTGGAGGGGTCAACCAACACTCCTTTTCTATTGATCACGTGCCCTAAGAATTGTACCTCATTTTTCCAAAACTCACACTTGGAGAACTTGGCATATAACTGCTCTTTCCTGAGTATTTCTAAGGTTATCCTTAAATGTTCAGCGTGTTCTGCCTCTGTCCTTGAGTAGATGAGAATATCATCAATGAAAACTATCACGAATTTGTCCAAATATTCCTTGAACACTCTATTCATTAGGTCCATGAAGGCTGCTGGGGCGTTGGTCAATCCAAATGACATAACTAAGAACTCATAATGTCCATATCTGGTGCGGAATGCAGTCTTCGGGATATCTTCAGGTTTGATCTTCAGTTGGTGATATCCCGTTCTCAAATCAATCTTAGAGAAGTATTCAGCTCCTCTTAGTTGGTCAAACAAATCGTCTATCCTGGGCAATGGATACTTATTCTTTATGGTTAGCTTGTTCAATTCTCTGTAATCGATGCATAACCTTATACTTCCATCCTTTTTCTTAACAAACAACACTGGTGCGCCCCAAGGCGACACGCTGGGCCTTATCATGCCCTTATCCAACAATTCCTGTAATTGTTCAGCTAGCTCCTTCATTTCCACTGGGGCTAATCGGTACGGGGCCTTCGAAACTGGCGCCGTCCCCGGGGCTAATTCGATGGCAAACTCAATTACCCTATCAGGTGGTAGTCCGGGAAGATCTTGTGGGAACACGTCCTCGAACTCATTAACTACCAGAATGTCTTGCAATCTTGGCACTTCCTTCTGAGTATCTATAACGTAGGCTAAATAAGCCTCGTTCCCTTTTCGTAACAATCTCTTGGTTTGCGCCATGGTCAGAATTTTCTGGGTCTGTCGCATCCCCTTAAACACTATTTCTTTCTTCCCTGGGGTTTTCAACTTAACCTTTTTCCCTTTACAATCTATCTGCGCATCATTGCGAGACAACCAATCCATACCCAAAATGACATCGAATTCCCCTAGCTTAAAAGGAATTAAATCGACATAGAAGGATCGTCCTCCTATTTCTAGCTTACAATCGGGGTGAATTTGATTAACCGGTACGATTTCCTGATTAGCTATTTCTACTAGTAAGGAATCTCTTAGTTGCTGGGTTTTAAGTTTCAACTTATGCGCAAAATCTCTAGATATAAAAGACTTAGTTGCTCCTGAATCAAATAAGACATTTGCACTGACTGAATTGAGAGAAAAAGTACCTGCTATCACATCTGTGTCCCTCACGGCATCTTGTACTGACATATTGAAAGTCCTAGCAGTTGGTGGCCTGTTTGAGGCAACCTTGCTTGCTCCTGATGCTGCTGGTTTGTTCTTTGGGCAATCCTTCCTCATGTGCCCTCGCTGTCCACACTGGAAACAGGTTGTGCTGTTAGGGATGACCGTGGTGCAAGCGGTAGCATAATGCCCAGCTCGCCCACACTTATAACAGTTTATCTGCTTCAGGTTGCACACCCCGGAGTGCCTCTTCCCACAAGTAGCACACAATGGCAATGGAGGTCGAGAAGGGTTGGAACGGGACATTCCTGATTGGTGGCCGCCCTGGCTCACACTCACACTCGCAGATGGTTTAAACCCTACACTCCTCCCTGGTAGGGAAACCGCTCCTCGATTAAACTTGGTTGGGGGTTTTCCTCCAGCGGATCTTCCGCCCATACTAACATGCTTTCTCTTTATCCCCCCTTTCTCTCTCTCTCTCTGCATCTGATCACTACCAGCCTCCACAATGGTTGCCTTCTGCACCAAGGTGGCATAATCTGTAATCTCTAAAACAGCCACCCTATTCTGGATCCACTGTTTCAGCCCTTGTTGAAACCTGTTAGCTTTCTTCTCTTCTGTGTCTACAAACTCTGGCACAAATCTTGATAGCTCAGTAAATTTAGCCTCATAGTCAGCCACTGACATATTGTTCTGTTTCAGTTCCAAGAACTTAAGTTCCATCTGGGTCTTCATGAACTTCGGGAAGTACTTCTCCAGGAATAATTGTTTGAACCTTTCCCAGGCTATGACAGCATCAGTCTCCATATTTTTCTTGGCTTCCCACCAATAATTGGCCTCTCCCTTTAGTAGGTAAGTAGCAAAAACAGTCTTCTGAGCCTCATTGATACTCAGAATCTCAAAAGACTTTTCCATTTCTTTGATCCAGGCCCTCGCCTCAACGGGATCAGCCGATCCGTGGAACTCTGGGGGCTTAAGGGACTTAAAGGCCCTAAAGGAATTTGCCACTGAAGTGTTGTTGCTTGGTGGTGGTTGGGGGTATTGGTTCAAATTCTGCCTAAGTAGATCCATAAACTGGCCCATGGGGTTTCCGCCCTGGTTCTCCCCTTCCTGTTCTACTTCAGTTTCTCCACCCTCTATTTCCCTTTCAAATTCTTCAGAGTACAGGGGTTCATCCTCTACTCCATACTGGGAATCTTCTTGCTCATTATAGTCCTGATCTTGTTCCTCACTACTTTCACGGTTTTCCTCGTGTTGGTTGTGACTCTCTTGGTCAGTAGATTCGCGGGGGTTAGCCCTAGTGCCCATTCGTCTTGGAGGCATTTTACTGAAAATTTGGAAAGTTATACATTAGGTTCACTGATCTGTTTTAAAAGATTTTTTTTTTTCCTTGCACAATTCTTTACATGATTGGGTTTAAAATCCCACAGTTTTATATCTCATGGCAACTTAATCGAAAAGTAATACATATGCTAATAAACTCGTGATCACTTCCCAACAAAATTGTAATGACTGAAATGGAAACAAATATATACCAGGTACTGAAAAGGTACAACATCCGAGTTACAACGATAGTTTAAAGTACAGCCATCCTAACAACAACAACAAGTCAAAAGTGAAATATGCTGTCTATCTGTCTAGTCTGCAAAAAGGGAAAACAAGTACAAGAAAACCATCCCTACAAAAGCCGGCACTACTATGTCCGTACATGACTAGACAACTAGACCACTGCATCACTACATCTGAAATCAGCCGCCACGACGAAACATCCTCCGAACCCTCCCCATGGCGATGCGGAAAACCTCCTCAGCCTCTGCTCTGTCTACCCTACCATGCCCATCAGTAGGCAACTGTCGCACCCTCACCCGAGCCCTCAGCTCGATGCGGGTCACAGCCCTATACCCAACTCTGTCACTGATAGTCCTCCTGCCCTGCACCCTCATCCGGGCGGCTCTCTCTGCTGCTAACTCACTCCTAGACTCTGCCAACCTGGCATCTGCCACAGACAACTCTCTATAAAGCCCGTTCACAATCAAGTTGTGAACACATACTGGGACTCCTCCTATCGGGGCATGAGGTGGGGTGGATGGCTCAGCTGGAGCGGCAGTCTCTGTCTGCTGGGGCTCTGGGGTAAGCTCCTCAAACTCGTCGGGGTACGGGCTCACAGGTAATGGTGGTGGGGTAGGGGCTCTCTCAACAGGGAGGAGTGGCACAAAAAGTCCAGAACTCCCTACAGCACCAACTACTGGCTCATCTATATCTCCCTCAACACCCTCAAATACCGGCACCACCTGATCCGTGGTCATGTCAGTGTCATCTCCCATAGTCCTGAACTCAGTCACAACCCAATAATCATCATCCTCAACCACTAACTCAGCATCCTGTCCTGTCTGGATCCCCTCCGGGTCCTCCTCCCCCTCAGTCTCAACAACATCTGTGTCAGCATCATCCTGGACCTCCTCAGGGTCCTCCTCCTCAGACTCGATCACATCAGTATCAGCATCAACCTGGACCTCCTCAGCGTCCTCCTCCTCAGGCTCAGTATCATCCTTAGGCAAGTGCTCATAGTATGGGTCCCTAGTCCGGAACATGTCCTCATCATGCTGTCTCGCAGCTGCCTCCTGGGTCGACAAGTCGCTCGCCTACACAAGACGAACTATGTTACTATCATGATACTTAAAAATTCCCGTAAGGGTTTTAGGTGAACCTGGCAAGGGTTCTTATTATATTATTGAATTTATTATTATATAACGTTGTATCATCTCTTGGGATATATAACTCTCGCTCTGATACCATCTCTGTAACACCCCCAGATCCGGGGTCAGGGATCTGGTGGTTACGGTCTTACATCCATTCATAATACTTGACTTGAGTCCACAATAAATAAATCACATGCTGTGACCCCACGAATATTACCACTCACACACACAACAGTTATAGTCCCAGAGATGAAATTGAAATAAGTCTTACATTAAAGGGTTTACGAATAAAAGTTATTACAATCCCAAAAGGATAACATCATAGGTTTAAAAGTTTTGCCGTTGATTACATTAATTATACATATAGTTAAACAGGAAACAAAAGCTGTCTAACTATGCTACCTCAGCAATGGCGGCTAGCATCTCAGCGGGTAGTCCGGTGGGTCGGGTAACCTGCTTGCGCCGAGTGCGCCTGACGCGAGCCATCTGACCTAGCTGTTGTTGTGACATAATATAAACAAAGCAAGGGTGAGCGAAAGCCCACCAACAAATATATAACTGAACGAAAATTTAAAACAGTTTAAAGCTATCTTTCAAACCATATGCCATGCATTTACGGAAATGATGCCAGTATAATATGAACGATGAAGTTACAAGGTAACTGAAAGTATTTGTTTGAAGAAATATCTGCTACATCAAAGTAAGCGAGATATTCTTATTGTCATTAAGAAGAGGAACTTGCAAGAAAAGGTTGCAATCCCAGTTATGACACTTTTCCAACTCTGCCAACAGTAATCATGTTGCAGGAAATAAATAAATTTGGATGATGAACCAATGATGGAGTATTCACCGCGCCCGCTGTTCCAATCTTGATGATCAGTCGAGATCGTACAGCTCAATTTAGATTTACTACCGGTAGAAGGAAGAACTGACGGCTTTACTTGTATACCGCCTTACTAGCTCTCCCCGGCCAACGGTTGGGCCAAAGGGGATGGACCGGCGCTACTCGGCCTCTTACACGACTCCTAGTTCAAATAGAATTCATGATTCTGAATGTAACGTTCGTCCCCCTTTCCCCAAGTATAATACTTGTTGATAAGACTCCACAAAGTAGTCGTATCTTGTTGGAGAGGAAAATTTACCAATAACTCCCAAGCTATTACTTGGTAACGGATATCAACTTGTTCCAGTAATCTTACCCCTCGAAAGATGAGAAGGTAAGCAATGACTTAATAAGTCAACAGCACCCGAGTTGCGGGTGAAGGGAATACTTTATGACCGGGAAGTCGACAAGATAAATAACATTTTCCAAGTAAGGTTCCCTTATTATTAAGGAGATAGACTCAAAGAAGAATGATGTCTGAGAACCTTTCTTGATATAAGATTAATAATAATATGACTTCGAAATATTTTCTGTAATAATCGAAGAAGATAAACCTTATCGAGATTATTCTAAGTATGGAATAAATATTCAGAGAATATTTAATGAGTTAAAATATTTAAAGAATATTTGGGAATGTGAAGAATATCTTTAATCAGAGTATTTCTCAAAATAATCCCTGAAGAAATATCAGGGGAATATTTATTGAATAAATAAATATTTAAATGAATATTCAAAACAATATTCATTAATTAATAAGACCTGAAAAGAATATTTAAGGTAATATTCATAATTAATTAGGAATTTAAATGAATATTCAAAAGTAATATTCATTTAATGAATAATATCCTAAATGAATATCAAGTAATATTCATTTAGTAATCCAAGCCTTAAGGAATATTCGAGATAATATTCGATAATTAAATCAAGCTTCAGATGAATATTAAAATAATATTCATCAAGTATTTAATATCTTAAATGAATATTCAAAAGTAATATTTATTTAATAAAATAATAATCTAAAAGAATATCCAAATAATATTCATTTAATAGACTCATCTTTAGAAGAATATTCGAAATAATAGTCGATAATCAATTCGACTCTGAATGAATATTGAGAAATATTATTCGTTGAATAGTTACGTTCAAATAATTATTTGAAGTAAGGATCATTAAATAAATAATCTCGAACGAATATTCAAATAATATTCGTCGCTTGAATAATAGAAAATATTTAATTAAATACTTTCTTCCGAGGTAATCTCGATATATCAAGGAATATTGACTCCCGATCTATATTCGATTAATAAGATGTATATGCCCTTCTATGAGGGTCTTACAATCCTCGGCTTATAACTGATATCTAACTATCTAGCTTATAAGCCAACAATAACATTCAGGGAACAAGTATATCAATTCAACTTGAAAGTAGGCATGCATGCAATGGCATATGTATATCAGCAATCATATATATATACTTATTCAATCACAACAACAGCCTAAAAGAAGGGAATTGAAACTTGCCTGGTAGTCGAGTACGGTAAGGGGTAGTGGTAGCGGGTCCCGGTTCAGCCTGGTGATCTATAAATAGCCAAGGCATTCGGGATTAATCACTTAACATATTAAAAGTTAAGTTATACTTAAATCGAAACACGTTCTCGAGTTATCTCGTTATACCCCTTTTAGTGGATTACTTATTATCACTGATCCGACCCGACATTCGTTCGTTAATACGACATGTCACTGCACTTATACTTGGGACATACTTGAGTCATATGAGTTCTAAGGTTGATCGTTACGAACCAATATTATACTCCGAGTTTTATCGCCCGTTTTCTAAGTGTTTTACCAAAGTTATAAAAGAGTCGTCTTTTTAGGGGTTCGTTTGCGTTTAACCTTTACTCGAACATTTTTAATAAATCGAAAAATGCTCTTTTTGACATACGGTTTTCTTTCACACCTTCCTTCTTACCCCTAGTATTTATTTACCAAGATTCGCCATGACGTTACATAGCTTACGAGGGTTCAATTTCAGTTACGAACTTTCGTTTACGGATTCGAACTGCTTTTAGTAATTTGGTCATAAATCCTAAACCGTAAGTCCGTTTCACGTGATCTTTATATCAAAACAAAGCTTAGAACATTACCTATCCTATCATGGCAGATAAGGTCTCTGGACAGTAGAGGTTCGACATGGAAAATGGCATACAAAACATGGTATTGTAAAATCGGGCATTATAACGGCTGTAAATCGAATATCTATCAATTTCGAATCTTCCCATACACCTAGCATCCAACCCAAACAACATATACATGACTTATATACATGAACTGAGGCCAAGCAATGCCTTTCCGTTCATCTAGCTATTTACATCATTAATCCAAAATCCATACATAATCATGCTTATAACTTTAACATAACCATTACTAAGTTAAAACTATCAAAAACATGCTTAAATCTCAAACAAGGGTTAGGGTTTCAAGAGCTTTATACCTTCCTTAGATAGTGATATAGCCTTACTAAGCCTTGTATGGTCCTTAGGAGTGATTATGCTTGCTATATCAACCATGAAAAATCAAGAAAACAAAGTTAGTTCAAGAAGAATACTATTCATGCTCCTCTTGAATGATTTATTTGAAAATGGAAATGGATGAGTTTGAAGCTAAGATTTTGAGGAGATAAGTTTTATGAAATGTAAGACTCACCTTAATTATTTCAAGAACAAACAATGGTGGGAAGGTTGAGTTTGGATTTGGAATTAATGGAAAGGGCCGAATGCTTTGTTTGCAAGGGGGGGGAGAGAATTGCTTGGTTTCTTTGATTTTTTGTGTTTTAATCTCCTTTACTCTCATCCACTTACAACATAATATCTTGTAAAAGTCACTTTAATAAAGTGGTGAGGTGTTGGATGCTTAAATGGCAAGACATGTGTTGGTTTTGTGGTGGTTAATGCTTAACTAGGTAGTTACTTGCTAAGTACTTGGTTCTTCCTCTAAGGTGCTAGTTCCTTGCTTCTAGTTTAGTTACTAGATATTTATACTAGTAGCTTGCACAAGACTCTTGCTTCCTCTGCTTGTTTCTGTGTCCGGTTATTACCCGTTTCGATTGATCGTTCGTGAGAATATTTCACGGATTTCTAATTAGGGTTTACCGGGAATCCTCTTTAATATTAATACTTTCATTCTCCATCTTTCATTCTAACTTTCCATTTTATATTCCTTTAATCCATTCGTTAAATACTTAAGGCTATCAGTGTCCAGGGAACTCTCGGAGAAAATAAAAGTGCGGTTTTTCAGAATCCGACAGCTTTTACATACACTTATTTTCCCCCTGGATCACTAATACGAACTCGGAAATCCGTTCCGAATACTTCTATATAGTGTCGTCTCATATTATTATATACTCCCACCAAAACACTATTCATTCTGTATTCTTTACTTATTCTCTTAGGGTTGTATAATTGTCCGTATTCTCTTTCGATCGTTCCTTAACCTTTTTACGGAACTACTGGATTAATCGTTATCGATCTGGATGACATGAGAGTATTCTATTGCTTGAAGTTGCCATATCTTATTCCCTTAGAAGATAGATTATTCTTACCTATGTTGTCACCCTTTAGCATTCTTCAAGACATAACATAATAAAGTCGCATTCCATTCATTCTTTCCCAAATATTAATTATTACATTGTAGCCATATCCACTATCCATTCTTACATCATTAAATACATAAAAGTTTTAATTCCACCCAAAATCTGGGTTCTTACATATACCAAAAATATTGAGGTCTACAATACATATATACGTAGTCTCTGATAACATCTCTATCAAAGGATCCCACTCTAGACCCACTGGTCTTTCTTTTGGTAGACTCTGAGATCACTGTATCGCTCGTTGCAACCATATTCAACTTCTCTTGAGTCCCTTTGTTAATTCTACTTGGTTGTTCTCTAAGTTGAACTACCATGCTCTAGCGTCCGAATCATGCGTGGAATTATATAGCACGCTCGTCTTATGATAACATTCTCGTATAACATATGTACAATTCGCCATCAAGGGTAATGAAATCCACAACGGCATAGTAACCACCTTTCAGGTAAACCCGTTACTTATCGAAAATCGGATCTTATAGCCAAAGAAAAAGGCTTTCATTATTCCAAGTACTAAGTACCCTTAATTATGTAGGGAAGTCTAAACTTCTTGATTCTTAAAATGCAGCCTCCTAAAATGTGGAGGACTATGGGCCACAAAATTTATGCCAACCTAGTCATCCGATCATATTGGCAATATCGCCTCTACCTCAGCTGTTCTTGAGATTTCGCTCTGCTTCCTATATCATTACCTATGATAGGTCATGTACGACTCTCAAACCTCTATTCATCATTCTGAAGGTCTCTAAGGATTCTATCGACCCTAGTATAATACCTCCAGTCAACACTCCAGTCCATTCTACTCACCAGTACCTCTTCCGGTAGTCCAATAATAAGTTTACTACGATCTCTTATGTCATTCTCCTACTTAGACTTAACTCTCAACACTCTCGTTTCTGAGTACTGTAACTTATCGCTCTTATACCATTTCTGTGACGCCCCCAAATCTGAGGTCAAAGATTCAGGTCGTCACATCACCATCCAACCATATCATACCTGTATTAACTTTACAACTCAATAATACATCCCTCCAGACCTCAATCTTAAGCACAAACAAGTTAGAGCCTCAGAAATGATAATCAAAAGTAACACCAAATATTACAATTCATCTGTACAATCCAGAATCTTACGCACTTCCACTTATACAACTACACTTGAAGACAAGTCTTGCTATTACAGTTAAAAACCTATCAGACTTACTCTGTAGTATTTATCAGGAGCTAAATCATCTCCGGGGTAAATCTTCTACTCCTCTTCTGCTGGTGCGGAGTTAATCGGCCAAATTCTTCTCTTTCTGAAAAGTTTTTATAAAGCAAGAATGACCTACATAACGCTCAGCAAGTTCACCATTTTGAAAAAAATAATAATGTGGTTAATTTCGAAAACATTCCCAACTATATGGGTATATATCTCAGATTTCAAGACATAATTGGACAATATATATGTCCGAGTTTGAATAAAACATCTATACTCACTAAGGAGCTTTAAGAATAACATATGAACCCTTTATAAGGTTCCTATTTCAATATATCACAAGTTTGAAAATATATACGTATGAGTATATCATTATTGGCAAAACACTCTACGGTTAACATACTGTACAGGGAATAAATCTTTGCAAACCTCTTTCCTTCCATTAGCTTAGAAGGTTTCTCATTCAAAAACATTTCATTCTTTGAAATAATTGCAAGAGTGCACTAACACGTGCCAATCTTTATAGAAAATCTTGCAGTTCTAGATACTGCACGATGTCAATATTTTTCTTATCAAAAGCCACACTATCGGCAACTTAGCACTTAGGCCCAAGAAGCAGTGTTTGAGTATTTTTCCAAAGTGGAGGATGGGACTGGAAGAAAACATAAAAACCTGACAGGGATTGACGATGATCAGTCGCCACATCCAATTCCAATATTCCGCGGGTCTTCTCTACCGGTAGAAGGATAGAAACTACATCCGTAACTATCCTCGGGTGAAAACTACATCCGTAATCACCCTCGATGAAAACTACATCTGTAATCATCCTTCGGCAACACCTGGGCCGGAATAATAATTGATGGACCGCCTGGCTCACAGCCACTTACACATCCCGGGAATCGTTCGTCAACGGTTCCCACACCTGCCAGAGTCCCTTTTTCTTTTTCCTTTAAAAACTTGATTTTGGTTGAAAACTGAGTAATTGAGGTCCGACATCAGTCGACCAATGATTCTTGAAATCACACAAGAAGCAAACCTGACCAGGGGTTTTCGAAAATATTTTGAGTTCGAAAGAGTTCGGGTTTGAAAGTGCTAAAGATATCTTGGATTAGCTTTGCCTTTAAAATAATGAACAATAATTAATAAATGATATTTTAAGATTTAATATTAATAATTAATAAAATAATTATTTAATTAAATAAGCTTTTAATCCAAGATAAGTATTTTGAGTATTTACGAAGATATATAAATAATTACTTGAGTATACGATACTCCCCGAATGACCCTTCGGGTTTTCGCAATTTAATTACAATATAATAATATACCACTCCCCGGTCAATAGTATATACGGACCGCTACGACCTCTATTGCTAGAGTCGTTGTCCGAAGAAAACATTTCATTCTAAGTTCAAGGGGTGCAAACAAATATGTACTTATACATCTCAATTTCATCGATACTTCGATAAACATAAACATTTGATATGATTGAAAACTACAAACACAACGGTGAAAGTCTTTGTATATGTAAGTTTTGAAAAGTAAAATTGCCTTGGTGAGGTTGGGGTGGTCGAGCTTGCGGAGTGGAACGATCTATACATAATCAATAGCCGATCGTTAGTACCTTAACAATATCTCTTTAATTGCGGGGTTTTAGGGGGTACAAAATTAACTTAATGACTTCTTCTTATGACTCTCTAGCCCCCTATAGGTTTATGTCATCACTCGGTTACGCTCGTCACTTATTCGACTTAATTTGGTTACCATATCCGAATCACATTCATTACCCCTTAAATCACACTCCCTTTACGACTTTTTCCCTTGCGCGAATTTTACTCAAGCATTTTTATAAAATTGAAAAATACATATTCTAATACAATTCTTTTTGGGTAGCCTTCCCCACTGCATTTACTAGTTTCTCTAATTTTTCCATGATCCTACATAAATTTTTAGGGGTTTAAACAAGGTTCACAAGGGGACCAATTAGTGCAGTCCGGATTCCAGAAACACATTTCACTTCTCAGGCCATAACTCAAAATCTATACATCACCTAGTCATGAACCTTATATTTCTGGAAACTACATTTAAATACCTTTCCAAAAATATATATTAGGACTTCAGGGGACAAGATTTTGGGGTTCAAAACCCTCTTACAAAACAGTTCAAGTTCCTGGAAAAATCTCAGCATGCTTATATCACTTATCCATTGAAGAACCTTACATACACATCAAATCCATCATCTAAACCACCAAGATCATACTTTAAAACATACATGGAGTTACATACACTAACCACAAGCTTAAAAATCACAACCACAACACTTAAACTCAAGATCTACATCATCCATCACTTAAATGTCCAAGATTTACACTAATAACCATGGATCTAACATTAAACATCACAAATACTACATGGCCAAGAGGGGTTAGGGTTTTTATACCTTCTTGAGTATCTAGGAGCCTTGGGTATGCCTTACAAGTCTCAAGAACACCTTGGATGAGCTCCTACAATCCTTATAATCCAAGATCTAAAAGAAAACTCAACATTGTCACTATTCATCAAAACTTTAACAATTTATATCTTGAAAACTAATGGATGAAAAGGGTTGGAATTCTTAGTATACCTTCCTTATATGATGTAGAGTGCCTAGGAATTTTGCCTTGAATTAAGAGTGAAGAGAAGTGGAAGAAAATAATTTTTCTTCTCCTCCAATGGTGCTTGGCCGAGAGCAAGGTTGAATAAGGGGGGAAGAGAGAGTTTTTGTGTTTGCTTTTTGGTTGTTGGTTGAATAATGTGTAAAGCGGTTGGGTGATATGTATTGGTGTATGGATATGTGTCACATGTTGCAAGCCTAGGCCTAGACCACCATACCCTCTTGTCTCCTTGGAAAAAGGTACCAACTAGTTACTATTCCTCTTGTCCACTTTGTATTACTAGTTTTCTTTCCTAACTACTTAGTTGCATGGGACTTGCATGCAATATCATTCCTTGTATCATTATTCTTCCACCAATGCTTGTCACTTAATCTTTAATTCGTATCGTATCTTAATTAATTTCTCGTAATAATATTTTGTCGCGTAGAGATTTCCCTTGTAATTCCTTAAGTACTTAATTGTGTAAATTCCTCGAATATCCATAATTCCTCGTCATAATTCCTAATAAATCTTTTAATACTCTAATCACTCTCAAATCCCAAGTTTTATAATTCTTACTAACAATAAGATTCTTGCCTTCAACAATCTTCCCTTTATCTTACATAGCGAATGTAACAACATAGTTTCTCAGACAATCAATTCCATTAAACAATAGGGATGACTAGAAAGGTTCCAAATTGACAATGTCACATGATATTATACAAAAGAAAATATTACAAAAATTAGGGTTCTTACACCAACAGTGCATCATCAAGTTTCTTAGGCTCAATCTGCGATAGAAAGCAACCATAGAGATACTCATTTTGAGTTGCTCTCTTAGTTCTCACTCCTGAATTTGGATCTCCAATTATTTGATCTGCAGTGTGTGATCTATCTCATTTCCTTGAGTGCTCAGTTTGATTTCTTAACCTTGATGTTGCTTCATCATCCAAATCATGATCATCTTCATTTCCTCCCCTTGTGAAGTTGCTACTATTCACAGGTGTGTCTTGGATGCTAGTCTCTTCACTGTTGATTGGAACAAATTCTTCTCTTGCATCATCATTCACTTGAGTTTATTGAAATTGAGTTTCAACTTCAGTTTCAATCTCTTCATCAGAATCATCTAGATTTTCAAACTTTAATGGATCTCTATCTTCATCATTGGCTTCTTCTAATCCAGGTAGTTTGCTGTCATCAAATGTCACATCTGTGCTTTCCATAACTTTCTTTTGACTGATGACATAAACCTTGTATGCAATTCTCTCCATAGAATAGCCAAGAAAAATTCCTTTAAATGCCTTTGCATCAAACTTCCCAACATATTCTAAATTGTCTTTCAACACAAAGCATTTGCTTCCAAAAGTATGAACATACTTTAGAGTAGGCTTCTTTCCAGTCATCAAATTGTAAGGTGTCTTTCCAGTGTTTTTGTTGATGGGGGTTCTGTTCTGAATGTAGCATGCAGTGCTCACAGCCTCAGCCCAAAAATATGTAGGCATCTTTGCATCAAGCAACATTGTTCTAGCAGCCTCAATTAGAGTTCTGTTCTTTCTCTCAACTACTCCATTTTGTTGTGGAGTCCTTGGAGATGAGAACTGTTGAGAGATGCCATTCTCTTTGCAAAATGCTTCAAGTAAGGCATTCCTGAACTCTGTTCCATTATCACTTCTCAATGCAATCACACTTGGATTGTTGGCTTTTCCTTCCTTATCAACTTTCTTTATGTGCTCAATGATTACTTGTGGAGCCTCATCCTTTGATGCTAGAAATTCCACCAATGTATACCTTGTGTAGTCATCAACCATCACTAGGGCATACTTCTTTCTTGAGAGTGACATAATATTGACAGGCCCAAACAAATCCATATGAATTAATTGCAGGGGCTTGGTGATTGATGTCACTGTCTTTGATTTGTGGCTTGACCTTTTCATCTTTCCTTTTTGACAAGCCTCACACACTCCTTCTTGACAGAATTCAAGTGTGGGCATGCCTCTCACTAACTCTCTTTTGACCAGAGAATTAATGGCCTTGAAGTTCAGGTGTGAAAACTTCTTGTGCCATAGCCAACAATCTTCATTTGATGCTTTTGAGTAGAAGCAACAAACTTTGTCCTTGTTTGCAGAGTCCATATTGGCTACAAACAGGCTTCCTTTCCTTACTCCAGATAGAGCAAAATCACCAGTCTTCTTGTGAGTGATCAAACATTCATCTTTGTCAAAATTTACCTTGAATCCTCTATCAGTAAACTAACCATCACTTAGCAGATTATGCTTGAGACCCTTGACTAGTGCTACATCTTCAATGATGACATTACCAACTTTTAACTTGTCATATCCCAATGTGTTACCCATGCTGTCATCTCCAAAAGCAACCATTGGGCCAGCCTTCTCCTCATATTGTGATAGAAGGGCCATATCACCAGTCATGTGATTTGAGCATCCACTATCCAAAATCCACATGACCTTCTTTTCACTTTTTTTGCCCTGCAAACACAAAGGTATTACTTCTTCTTTGGTACCCAAACAAGTTTGGGTCCATTTGTCTTAGAAACAGTTTTATCATAACCAACATGCTTATCAACTTTCTTGGTTTTAGTCTTCTTGTCACTGTTAGAAGTCTTAGAACCTGAGGTTTCAGACTTAGGTGACGGAGGTACCTTCCTAGCTCTAGGAGGACTTGAAGACTTTGACCTTGTGTAGTGTGTGTGAGAGTTGTGACTGATACAACCATCAATGAATTGCCTTCTCAGATTGAAACAACTAGTCATGACATTCATATTGAATGGCATATAGTCAAATTTATCACAGAATGGAGCATCTCTATGTCTTAAAGGCACAGAACAGTCATAGAAAGGTTTGGGCACACTACCAACAGGTTTCTTGCATGCATGAGTTAAATGATTGGTACTGAAACAATTTTGACAAGTTTTTCTAGGGGCATTAGGCATATAAGCATAATTATTATCTTTGTTAATCCATAGTCTGCCATTTCTGTTCTGTTTCTTCTTATTAGCAACTTTCTTTTCAGATTCATTTATCCCAGCTGATACAAACTTAACAAACTTCTCAGGTCTAGACTTACCACCTACTGGCTCCTTGGTTTTTGACTTGACACTCTCACTCTTAGAGGATGCTGGTTGTTCATTAGACTGTGCCCCATCCTCATCATTTAACATTTGCTTAATGAGTAAGGCATTCTCATCAATTTTAAATGTTGGTTCTTTAAAATTTGGAGACTTAGTCTTTTTCAAAATGTGAGGCACTTCATCCTGAACAACTATGTCATCTTCAATGATAGCATAGCCTTTCCTCTGTTTAAGAGTGCCATAGTCAAGTCCAATGGCAGCCTTGGGTTTAGATTGATTTTTCTCATGGTAGGACTGCAGTAGACTAGAGGAGTTCTTAAATGCTTTCAGTTTGAATTCATTCTCAGCTAGTTCATCCCTAAGAGCCTTCTCAACCTGACTAGCACATAGAACCTTATTCTGCAAATATTCAACTTCTTTCTTAAGGTTATCTACATGCATAGCATTTAGCTCAAGTTTCTCATTCTTCTTGTTTAACAATTCATTCTTAGCAGACAGTTTGGCAATCTCTTCATTAGTAGCAGTCATACTAGTATGAATATTAAACATTTCAACAGATAGTTGTTCAACCATGCATTTATATTCAGAAACAGACATATCTATGGTAGTGAGAGATGGTACCTGAGAGTCATATGGAGATTGTTCATCCTTTGAATCAACCATCAAGGCATAGTTGCAGAATTCTTGCTCCTCTCCATCACTATCAGAGTCATCCCAACACTTCCTTTCAGCTATGTAGGCCTTACCTTATGTTTGCTTTTTCAGAAGGGCCTCATACTTAGCTTCAAGCTCTAGAAACTCCTTATCCTTCTTTTTAGGATTCTTGCATTCACTGGCAAATTGCCCTAGGTCATTGCATCTATAACATCTTACAGATAACCTATCCACATGGCTGGTTTTGAATTTATTCTTGTTTGCTTTCACAGGTGCCTTGCTCTTGTTGAATGAATGGCTTTGGGGTCGAGGTTTGAAGGGTTGGTTCCTCTTGAATCTGATGTTTGGAAACTTTCTGGCCATGAAAGCATATGATGTGTTTTCCATGCCATCTAGCTCTTCAAGAATATAGAACTCTTCTTCTTTCTTTTCCTCAACAGGTTCAGTCATCTCTCCTTCATTTTCTTCATCATCTACTATCTCTTCTATCCTCAGCTAACTTGTAGATGCTTCTAGGTCTTGAATAGATTTGTTGACAATCAAGGCACATGATGTGTTTATCATTCTGCCTTGGTTGGCTTGGATAGCCCTCTTCTGAAGCAACTCAAGCTCATGAGTTTTTAAAACCCCATAGAGCACATCATATGTGACTTTGTTTAAATCTCTTTCTCTTAGAGAAATGACCCTTTGCTCTAGATGGTTTGGAGAAGATAGTAGAAACTTCATGTTCAGCTCCTTGGTGCTGTATACCTTTCCATTCATCTGTAGCTCAGTCACTAGATTGTGAAACCTTTCAAACATATCAGTAATACTTTCTTTGGACTGAGCCATGAAAGCTTCATACTGTGCGACCAGTATCTGTTTCTTGTTTTCTCTTACTTCCTCTGTTCCTTCACATAATACCTCAATATGATCCCACATCTCTTTTGCTGTTTTGCAGGAGGCTATGTTGGCAAACATTGACATCTCCATTGAATCTATGATGAGCAGCATGAGATGACTATCAAGGGCAACCATCTCCTTTTCTGTATCTGTCCATTTGGATGGTTCTTTAGGCACATAAGATCATGGAAAGGTTATGGTTCCAACAGTCTTTTCAGGAATCTCTTGTTGTGGAACAAAGGGACCATTCTTGAGTATCTCAGGATATAGAGGATTAGCAGCTTTGATGAACAACTGCATCTTGATCTTCCAGAGGTTGTAGTTCTCTTTGTCAAACTTAGGGACCTTCACCGCTCCTGTAGTCTTTGGTGTATTCATGATCGTTTTATGTTTTTGAATAAACGGCCTGCTCTGATACCACTTGTTGAGTATAGAATACAAGAAAGAATACAGAGGGGGGGTGAATGGATTCTTGAACTTTTCTTTGTTCTTGAGTCAGTGTAGCACAATATGTGTTTGTGTGTGTAGATTTTTAAATGCGGATCACAAGACACAATATCACTTTAATCTAATATTTTATTAGATAAAGATTTTGCTACAATCTGTGAATACAAATGTTAGTATTCTCAACTTCGTTTTTCTCAGAGAGATGTTTTCTATTGTGTATGAAAAACTTTTTTTTCTAAGGAAGTGAGGCTGTATCCTTATAGAGCATGAATACAACATACTTACTACAAATAAGGTAGCTAAACAATTTTACTTTCTAGTGTGTCTATTCTTTTTGAGTAAGCATCCAAACGGCTACAGGTTTGACTTTGCAAGGCTCTGTGCAGATCCACTTCTTTAGCTCTTTGTCTCTTGTACATCTCTCCAAGCTTCTTTGTAGGCTTTTCCAAAGTACATTACAGATTGTGGTCCGTAAAGTGCTTTAGCTTGTTGCAGGTTTCTGACTTGTACAATTTTTCAGTATTTTGTCTCCAAGATTGTATTCGAGAAGTAACTCTGTTGGTGATTCGAGAACTAGAATTGGCTTGATCGATAACTCTGAGTTCTCGAATACTGTTAAACTGACATATCGAATGACTTCTCGAATAAGTCTTTTCTCCATGAATCCTTGAGATATCGAATAGAGCATTTTACTTATCGAATCCCTGAGATATCGAATAGCTTCTTTAGTTCTTGAGATATCGAATAGAGCATTGACTTGTTGACTCTTAGAGAACTCGAATGATGCTTTGACTTGTTGACTCCATGAGTTCTCGAATAGAGTATTTGGACATGTCGAATCTCAGAGTTCTCGAATAGGGCTTTGACTAGTTGACCTTCAGAGATATCGAACAGTGTCTTTTGAGATATCGAATCTCTGACTTCTCGAATGCTAGACTTCTCGAATATAACAAACATACTTCTCGAATTGGTACTTAGGCAAATTCTTCATTTCTTCAAATCCTAACTGTGATTATTTGACAGTCTTTATCTCCTTGCTTGAGGCATGAATCTTGGAACTTCTTTCAAGCATTATTCTTGACTTTCTAAGTACAGTTACACAACTAGGATTTAATGCCTATTACAAGTACAAAACAAATAGAAACTCTACAACTAGAGGTTCCCTCAGTTAAGAGGTCATGTAGGTAATGCATAGCATTACACATACTTAGGCTTGTTATTATATGAGTACAGGCATGTCTCTGTGACTAACATTATGAAGTCAAAATTTTTGTTATTAATTACATTTTTGTAGTTACATTTGCATAACAGGGTAGACCTTATGGATTTTTGTATAGTTGAATAACTATGCATTTCGATTTATTTATTTAAATATATGTGCATATAGCATTTAGGTGTAAATTGAAGTGATATTTTTACCATATGTCCTTATCAATTTCTTGGCAGGTTCTCTAATTCGAATTTATTGAAAATTTGAAATATATTCTTAGCCTTAAAATACGAGTATTATATAAATGAGAATTTATAGAGACAAAAGTTTTTCTAACATGTCACAATCTTTGCACAAAATCTCGAAATGGTTGGAATTGCCTATAATGGAACACTCGAATTTTTCACAAATTCGAATCTTTCAAAATCCAACTCTTAATTACTCAATTTCTTAAGCAATAAAACCCCCTAAACCCCCTCATTTTCCCAACCCCCTAAAGCCAAGTATATGCTGGTGAAATAAGCTTAGAAACACTCTCTTTCCAGTGGCCAAAAGTTCAAAAACGTTTCTTTGTTTTTAACCTAAAATATTTCAAGATTAAACACCATTTAGGCTTGTTTTTCTTCACCATTCTTGCTCCCTTACACATACCTTTGGTTGCCAATATTTTTGTGGTATTTGGACCTTGTTTTAATAGTTTATAAGTGACCTTTTAAGCCTCCAAAATTCTGACCCTAAAGCCCATTTTCCGGTCATTTTCCGGTGACCCTTTTTTTGTGTTTTTGGCTTATTTACTAGCTTTTACTCCTTGTAGCTTTCTCTTTATTCAAGAGGAGCGTGAGCCGTTGTAAGGTCAAGGTTGTTAAGTTAGTTTAGTGTGTGTTTGTGGTGGGTTGGCTTGAATATTTAGTGTTTATTGATTTTATTATTTAGATCTACACTTATAAACACTTATATTCCGACATTCTTGCATATTATCACTAATATACAATTGTTCTTGAAGTTTATTCATGTAGTGTTTATTTGGCATATTGTAAGGTGTGTTCTTGAGGTTGAGTTGTGAATCACCTCTTTTAATTCCTTTAACCCAAAGTTGTGAGTTTGGATTATAAAGGCTAGTTTAACTATCTTTTGATTCAAGAACAAAAAGCTTACATCTTGTTTTTACCTTAAGTGGTTTAAACTTGATAATTTAAAATCAAAAGATAAGTTTGTTGTTAGTCTTTTGTAACCAAGTCCTTTAATTATTTTGTGCTTAATTTTCAAACAAGGACCTAAAGAAACAAGACTACATAAGCTAGCTCTTTGAAACAAGTTAGTAGTAATATTCGGTCATCTTGATTTATTCGGCCGAATATACTATCTTTGGTAGTCTTCTTATTTAAGTTGGTTACTTACTTTTATTTTCTTTATATCTTGAACAAGATTTTAACAAACAAGACTACTTGAACTTGTTTTAGGACTTTGAACCTTTCGACCCCCTTTTCTTACATTCGGTCGAAGTACTTTTCAAGTACTTGAACTTTTGTTTCTTGCTTGTTTACTTTCTTGTTGTTTATATTCTCTTACGTGTTTATATATTTTCTCGCACTAATTTAATACATAATAGCGGCCCTCGTTTTTTTATAACGAGTTACTTTTACGAACGTGTGAGTTGTGTTTTTGTGCTTGTGTGTAGTGTCTAAGGTCCTCACACTTGTGAGTTGAATAATAGTTTAACGCGTAATAGCGTCCCCGTGGCTAGTACCGTAATATACTAGTTTACACGGATTTTATATATATCTCTCTTATAAATTGATTGGTTGTTTGTTAGACTTGTATTCTAATCTTTGCAGTGAGGTGAAGTGAAGTGTGGTGACTCTTGTTCTAAGACCCAAGTCTTAGGCATACTAACGAGGAGTTAGTAGCCTTCGCACCGTGAAGAAAAGGGAAGACCCAAGACCTAAGACCTAAGATCCAAGACCGACAAAGTTGTAGAAGTACATAGTCTATTAAGCGGTACTACAAAGTCTTTGAGGAGGTGACGGGGAGTTACGCTCCAAGACAAGTTTTGCAATTTGTATTTACTATTTTATTTTGAAGAGGATACGTGTGTGTATTGCTCCAAGATAAACAGATAGTGGTTTAAGGATTTGTAAAGGATTCTCTGCCTACTATAAAGGAGTTTCTTTTTAGTAGTGAAAATCTCGAGTCCGGGGAGGAGCTCGGGGATTGGAGCAAGGGTGTTCGAATTCATTAGGGATTGCGACCATCGCGAACCAGGATAAAATCTACCGTGTGATACTCTATTTTCTTTCTCTCTTTATTTTCCGCACTTTATTAACTTGTTGACAAGTAACGAAGTTTAAAAAGAGGAAAGAATTTTCAAAAATCCAAGCTCTAAATTTTAAAAAGGTGATAAGCTATTCAAACCCCCCCACCCCTTCTAGCTTATCTTAACCCTTTACGGGACCTATCACAATGTCTCTCCATCAACAGGTTTAGCCAAAAGTGGAGGGCTTCCCAAATGATCTTTGAGCTTTCCAAAGGCTATCTCACATTCTTCTGTCCATTCAAACTTGCTTCCTTTCTTGATGGCTTTAAAGAACTCTTGACATGTATCTGAAGACCTTGATATGACTGCAACTCTTCCAATGAGAGATTGGACTTCTCTCACGATTCTAAGTGACCACATTTCGACCAATGCTCTAATCTTGGCTGGATTTGCCTCTATACCTCTATGATTCACAATGAATCCCAATAACTTACCAAATTCTACCCCAAAGACACACTTTTGAGGGTTTAACTTCATCTTGTACTTTCGTAAAATATCAAACATCTCTGACAAATGCTTCACATGATCAGAAGCTTCTTTCGACTTTACTAACATATCATCAACATAAACCTCCATGTTATTACCAATTTGGTCTTTAAACATCATATTTACCAATCTCTGGTAGGTAGCTCCAGCATTAGTCAAACCAAACGGCATGCCAATGTAGCAATAAAGACCTCTATTTGTGATAAAAAAAAAAGGTATGTTCTTGATCAGGTTCATACATAGGGATCTGATTGTAACCTGAATATGCATCCATGAAACTGAGTAAAGTGTGTCCCACTATTACAACTACTAGCTGATCAATTCGTGGCAATGGGAAGCTATCCTTTGGGCATGCTTTGTTGAGATCTGTGAAGTCCACATAGGTTCTCCAATTTTCATTAGGTTTCTTCACCAAAACTGGGTTTGCTAGCAACACTGGATAAAAAGATTCTCTAACCAACCCTGCTTCCAGTAACCTGTCAACCTCTTCTTTCAAAGCTAGAGCTCTCTCTCCGCTAACTAGTCTTCGCTTCTGTCTTATGCCTTTTTTTTATGGATCAATATTCAACTTATGGCATATGACTTTTGGATCTATTCCTTCCATGTCTGCATGGAACCATGCAAAAACATCTAGGTTCTGTCTTAAAAAAGAAATAAGTGATTCCTTTAAGGCTGGCTCAAGTTGAGCTCCAATCCTCAAAACTTTTGAAGTGTCTCTGTCACTCATCTTCACTTCTACTGTTTCTCCAGCTGGTCCAGTCTTAATCACTATTTTTGGCATTCGAGGATCCAGGTCTACATCCATCACATCTACTGGTTCCTCTTGTCCCATCACAATAGGTGGAATATACTCTTCATGCATGACATTCTTTCTCTTAGCTGCTGAATGACTATCTTCAATGCTCTCAGTGCGTTTAACTTTTTGATTTTCTTCATTCTCTGACTCACTTGTCATATACACATCTTCTTCTTTATCTGTAGGGGGTACACTTTCTAATAGCAAGTATGGGGTATCTGGTCCTCGAAAATCTGGAATCTCAGCATGAGATTCCTTTTCTACTACTTCTTCAATTCGTACTGCTCTACAAGATGTTGGTACAAATCCTTCTAGTGGCTTGCTACGAAAATCAGTTGTCAACTCATCTGGATTCTTTCTTAAAAAAATCATCAAGAAGCTCCTAACGTCTCTCCGTGCCTTATGAACATATCCACAAATTCTGGAAGCTTGGCAGATTTAGCAGCATGCTGTAAATCCTTGTTATTTACCAAACCAATACCTCTTGGGGTTGGGAACTTCATAATCAAATGATAAATGAAGGTAATCACTCTCATCCCCTTCAAGACTGGCCTCCCCATAATGGAATTATAATTTATGTTGTCCTCAATGACAATAAACTCAGCTAACTGTGTG
Source organism: Saposhnikovia divaricata (assembly GCA_036435485.1). Taxonomy (NCBI): domain Eukaryota; kingdom Viridiplantae; phylum Streptophyta; class Magnoliopsida; order Apiales; family Apiaceae; genus Saposhnikovia; species Saposhnikovia divaricata. Next base: position 25,904,461 of record JAZHRN010000131.1, read on the forward strand.
ATGCAACAAGTTCTATCACCTAAAGTAACTAGTAGGCGAATCTTATCTTTAATTGGAACCTGATTGTTTGTGAAACCATATAGGGTATCCTTTGTAGCAGTTAACTTTATACAAGAATCCCATTTTTTGGAAGGCTAAGTATGACAATAGGTTCACCGAACTTCCAATATCTACCAAAACTCTGTGGACATCATAAGCTCCAATCGCGACCTCTACCACTAGTGCATCAGTATGTGGATGGTGCACCCATTCCACATCAGCTTTCATAAAGGTAATATATGCATCCTCCCCTTTAAACAGCTTCGGGGTTCTTTGAGACAGGTTACAAACATTAGTCAAAGGATGCTCCTTAGCTTCACGAGTATACCTTTCCATAGCATTCCTATTGTTTCCTCCAATATGTGGACCTCTTATAAGGGTGCGTATGCATCCAGCCTTGGGTGGTCTTTCCTTCAAAACAGGTTTTATTGCCTTCTGGGCTTTCTCTTCACTGTACTTCCTCCCCACTTGGGCTACCCACTCAGTTAACTAGCCCTGCCTGATTAAACTTTCAATCATGTCTCTCAGGTGATGACAATCTGCAGTGTTATGTCTGTTACCATCATGGAAATCACAATATGGATGCTCATTCTTATTCTCGGGAGGTCCAGCCCTATAAGTCTTCTTGAACTATAGGGACTTCTCATTCAGTGCATAAATATGGTCTATTGGAACTGCCAAAGATGTATAAGATTCATAGTGTGGCTTCTCACGTTGATTGTAGAAAGCTAGTGGGGGAACCTGGTGCATAGTTGGTTTCATGGGATTCACAAGTCCAGCTTCCGGCTTCACTTGAGATGTGCGGCTAATTATCTTTCTGTTATCACGATTATTAGGGCTTCTTGGTCTCATTCTCTTGTTGCTTGACCATCCACCTTGTTTCTCAAATTCTGGATCTTTCTTTAGGTCAGCTAGAGAGTCCTCCATAAGACGATAAGATTCTGCCAGAGCATAAAAATCTGCTAATGTCTCAGGTTCTTTTCCTTGTAAATCCTTCCAGAAATATGAACTTCTTCTAACTCCTACAATCAGAAAATTCTTCAAAGTTTCTTCAGATGCTTTTCTGACCTTTGGAACCTCAGCATTGAACCTCTTAAAATGCTCAGTAAGAGTCTCATTAGGTGTTTGCTTAATATTAGCTAGTGTGTTGGTTGGTGGAGCAGAAGCCATAGATGCTCTAAACTGTGTGATAAAAAGCTTTCGCATATCTTCCCAAGAACTAATAGAGTTGGCTGGTAGCCTCTTAATTCTTAAACCACTGGTGGGCACCGAGGTCCATTAATACCCACCTAATATGCACATCTCAAATGCGTAATACTTTTGTCCAATCTGGTTACAGCCAATACGCTCACACCCAATACACACTAAGAGCCTGTTTGGCCGAGGCTTAAAATCATGGCTTAAAAGTTATTTTTTATTTTAAGTTGAAAAATGTATGTTTGTGTAATAAGTCAGAAAGTGACTTAAAGTTAAAAAAATAGCTTAAACCCAGAAGTTGGTAAGAGGTACTTTTTTGAAAGACTTATTTTATTTTGATGATTTTATTTAATAAAAGTTAATATCATCATTCAAATTAATAATTTTTCAAATTTATATTTATTTTTACATTTTTAATAACCCATAAGTTACCCATTATACAAAATCATCCAAACAGATATTGAATTTAAATTTTCCTTTTGCACTTTATCACTTTAAACAACTTTAAATCATAATATAACTTTTAATTACCCAAACGACCTCTAACACTACACCGACTTTACACGACGGCCCTTTCTCAAATAATGGAGTATGCCCCTGTCAAATACTCATTTCTTCTTTAATCGTCAGTCAAACAAACCGCTGAGCTTGATATGCATATTACCCAAAAAAGGAATGTGTATTACTTGATACACACACAAAAAAATGTGTATTAGAGCTATTAAAAATTAATAATAATTAAAAAATTGAACATGATAAGCTTCTGGCAGATGCGTATTAGGTTATATACCTTTGACAAATACGTAGCACATTGGTATAAATGGTCATCCGCTCCGGTTTCGATATTCTTGTCATTTGTCAACCTCTTGCGGAAAACAGGTAGATCTGGCCTTCATCATTGTTGAGCACTTGAGCCAAAATTCTCCTACGTTACGAGATGAACTACTCATCAACATGAATTTGAACTGTTTGACACGTTTATACCCGTAATTACACCTTACAAGGGAAAGTTAAGATCGTCAGGGTGTAAAGCTTTGTACACCACAAGTTTACAAATTACAAATGTTAGATTTATATAAATAATCACGGATCATCTTATGCGATATTATCAAGGTTATACGACAAAACTGTAGCGCGAAAGCGTACCTGATTCCATGACGGTAGATTATGTATACGGATTCGGGACTTGATATTCCACAGACTTGATCGCCTCTAACCGCATCTCTCTCTGACTGATGGGAATAGAGGAGTAGAGGTTGTGAATAGCCTTGGGGACCAAGACCCTATTATGTTCTTTATATAGTACTCTAATTAGACCCCATTAACCCTAATCAGATTACTATTGGGTATTACACATTACAAAGTCCATACCGAATAAGATGTTATTGGACCCTTTATTTTAGACCACTTAATTAGTCCAAATAGAATAAACATTAAATATAATTGTCTTTAATTTGTAAGCCCATAAATTATTATTAGATTATAAAAATAATCTAACAATCTCCCACTTGGGCTACAAATTGTTCCAAACAACAATTACATTCAATAACCATAAGTGCGCACAAAATTGTTTATTCTTTAGAAAACATCTTCCTTAGTCAATCTGGTCCATCTCATATATAAACATGGAACCAAAGCGACCTTCGTCACATTGTCGTAACTCGATCCTCAATGATCACCACATAAATATATTCAATGACATAGATCAAGTATGGATGTGTAACTGGAAATTACATGCAATGTGATCTCAATCATGCCTATTTCCAATTGGTCCTTAATACCTTGGTGAGATCAATCTTTATTCTTTCATACTTTATGTCAAAACCACAATTGAAAGAGATAGCTCATATAAAGCAATAGAGAGATATAAATAAAATAACTTTATTCTGCAGAATACTCAAAAACACAAATATCACCATAGTGTCAATAAAAACTGAGTACCTAATATAAGATCAAAAACAAAAAAAACTCCCACTAAAACTGAATATTCTCCAATGAGACAACACCCATATGAGCAGTATGCCCAAAAAAAAACTTTATGGTGTCAAAAACTTTAGTAAGTAAGTGGGTCTGCTAGCATAGAATTTGTTCTTATATACTCAATAGACACTAATTGATATTGCATTCTCTCTACAATAACTTGATATTTAATGTCTATCTGTTTAGACATAACAAAAAGAACTTAACTAGAAGTAGATTTTCTTGTATCTGCACAACCAACAAAATCAGAATTGGAATACATAATGATCTCCAAATTTTCCGAATTCTGATAAACGAGCATGTAATATTTTGTTCCTTGCAAGTACCTTATAACCCATTTAATTACAATCCAATGATCCATTCCAGGGTTACTCAAATATCTGCTTAACATACCCACAATGAATGCCAAAACCGGCAGGGTACTAACCATACATAAGTCTCCCAATAGCCGAAGCATATGGAATATTCTGCATCTCCTTTCCTTCATGATCATTCTTAGGGCACTGTTTGAGACTAAACTTATCTCCCTTAGTAATATGAATAGGCACTGTTTGAGACTAAACTTATCTCCCTTAGTAATATGAATACTTTACTCCCACTGAAACTTATGATATAGCCACAAGTGACATTATTGTCTCTAGTGGATCTACTATGTGGCACTTCCTCTTGAGTTTGCTGAGTTTGCTCTTCTTGAGCATCATCTTGATTTTGAGTAGGAAACTGTACAGGTATATCCACATTGTTATCATGAACTACATGAGGCAAAGAAACTGATTCTTACTGATTCTTCCTCAAAGACAACATCCCTGACTTTATCTTCCCCCTCAAACTCAACATCCTCAAGAAATCTAGAGCAAGATGCTTTTCAAGTTCATCAAGGAAATCTTTAACAGATACCTCATTGGAGTCTTTACATACCGCCCCTGAATACTTCAGGAATGCTGCACTTTATCATCATTAGACTTAAGCGATTCGAACGCTCCCACTTCTCAAAGTTCAATTTATCAGTATTAGAACTTTCATCCGTAAGAGAAGCAGGTTGTTCTTTCCTTATAGCATAGTCGAAATCCATGCAGCCGAGAACTAACAGAACGTTCTCTTTCCAGCTCTTAAAGTTTGTGCCGTTAAGCACAGGAATGGAGTTCATGTTGACAGTTATATTAGCAGCAGATGTATTAACTAGCAATTTAGAACAAAAAAAATATAAGCTCGAATAATGGAAAATCATGTCATATGCATACATAATAGCACACAAAAAAAATATGAATTTAATTACTATAGTGTGTGAGCCCATTCAAACAAGATACCTAGCACAACATTAATATTTAGTCTTTGGACAGAAATATTAACTTGCAAGTGGTACTCTCCACGCAGAAATCAAATATTAATAATAAATTCGGTCAAGTAATAACCTTCCTTTGGGCCGGTTTATTACTCACATGGAAAATTTATAATTATTACATATTTATTCCCGCACGTATATTCATTATTTGGCCATTAAATAATCTTCCTTTGGGCCGATTATTATAACGCATAAATAATAAATATACACATCCTATTATTTCAAAATAAATAAATTTACACATAAATATCACTTTGGAAATATTTTGCTTCAACTCACTTATTCACGAAATAAAAGAACAAGAAAAAAAATTTCTTTCTTAAAAAAAATATGTCCAAATCCGTATTGTTGTAAAAAAATATTTAAAATTAACCTAATATTTTAATATCTGATTCCATGATATTTGGTTGTATTCATGCCAAGGTCAGAATCCAAAATAAAAGAAAATATGACATACTCAACATCATCACATCATATCGTGTATATTAAATCGAAAAAAATATACAGGTGACTTACCCAATTAAAGTAGATCTAATCAAATAGATTTACATGTTGTACAGGCTAGGCAAGAAAAATATATCAAAAACTCATGATATCATTCACTGCATATATCATTCACTGCATATATACGTGTCCAGTACTAGCAATTTTATTAATTAATACACGTATTAATTAAAACTTGAAGAAAGATAGGTTGAACATGCCAATCAACGATACATTAATAAATATCGTAATCGATAAATACAATCAAATAAATTATGATCAACCCTAATAATTCAACATAAAATAGGTTCGGATACCAATTGTTAAATCTAAATAAATAATCACGGATCATTTTATGCGATATTATCAAGGTTATACGACAAAACTGTAGCGCGAAAGCGTACCTGATTCCATGACGATAGATTATGTATACGGATTCGGGACTTGATATTCCACAGACTTGATCGCCTCTAATCGTATCTCTCCCTGAATGATGGGAATAGAGGAGTAGAGGTTGTGAATAGCCTTGGGACTAAGACCCTATTATGTTCTTTATATAGTATTCTAATTAGACCCCATTAACCCTAATCAGATTACTATTGGGTATTACACATTACAAATTCTATACCGAATAAGATGTTATTGGACCCTTTATTTTAGACCACTTAATTAGTCCAAAAGAATAAACATTAAATATAATTGTCTTTAATTTGTAAGCCCATAAATTATTATTAGATTATAAAAAATAATGTAACAACAAAATCAAACCTAAGATGTGCATTCCACTTGTACCTTCAGAAAAAAAATGTGGAATGATAGACAAGTTTACTTGCAAATCATCAGACTCTCTCTTACATGCAAGTCCTTATACAGATATATCCTCAGAGACTTATGATACGTATATGATTCATCATATCAACAACAGAAAAAGAAGAGCTTGACGGATGGTGTAAAGAACATATACATCTACATACAGCATTCAGCCAGCCCAGTACCTAGAGTGCATGCTTCCTTGTTTATGAAATTATTTCAGAATTACTCTTACTAGTTGATAACCCGTGCGAAGCACAAGCAAGGATCGTGCACAAGTCGAGATTAAAAATTTATATTAATAGATTATCGATTAATAAATTACCGATAAAAGTATTTAATATATAAACATTATTTAATTATGTAGTCATAAGGAATCGAACCCGAGATAAAAAAGTTGAAATAAATAAATCATGTATATTTATATAGTTGTAAGGAATCGAACCCGAATTTAGTGAAATTTGGTATTTTGTTACTATTATGCGTCATTTAAATATGGTTTTTAGCGTTAATAAAGAATATAAATGCAATAAAATTATGCACATCTATAATCTTTATTATTAAACAAAACCCATTTTCAATCGTACTACTTACTCGATATATTTTCTCTGCAAATAAACTTAAAATTGTTATGTTACATATTCTATGAATCTCGAGATGAAATAAATAATTTAAATAATTGAAGACACAAAACACTTGTTGATGAAAACATTTACCAATCATGAATAAACAGAACGCTACCAGTGAAGCCAAATGTCAACAATCAGAAAAGATCTCTCACAACCCAAATCTTATCAGAACCTTTATTGCGAAAGGAACCCCGTTGAAGTTATTGTTCAACAATACATGGCTTATATCTCATGTCTTGTCTCTGTTGATCCATGAATAAAATAGCATATCGTGGATAGAACTCTCGATCATTTAACTTGTAACTTAAAAGAATACCCTTTGCGTTTGTTTACCGACATATTATATTGTGGAAAATTTTCGTGATATGTATAAAGATGGATTTTCCATATATGTAAATCAAAAGTCTACTAGACATATATCACCAAAACATTTGCCAATATGATATGTTGTTGCAACAATCGTTTGTACTGGCGGATCCTTGTTATAGAATATCGGAGCTCAATAATAGTATATTGGGAGCTCGAACTTGTTAAGATAATATATGATTCTGGTAATCCCAACTCCTAACACCTTGAGGTCTTAGAAAGATTGTAACTTAACAAAACTCCCTATGCGAACATATTGAAATACTAGTATACTGCAAATCGAGCTCTCAGTTATTAGCTTGTAAACTCGTGGATATCTTTTACCGTTGGTGATATTTTTCGAAACTCAATAGAAATATTTAAATTTTATGCCATTGTCAATTAATTGTTTTTAGGTGTATGGTTACATTGAAATGCTACTGCTTCCCCATTATTTCAAATCTTGTATGTTTGGTGGTGGTTAGTGGACATGATTTCTATCATTTAAACAACTTGTCCAATTGTCAAGCACCCACTTGACGCTGAGTAGAAGCAGACACAAACAATTATTGTTACTAAGACAGAAGTACGTATGTGACTTAACAGGCCGTGAACTATGAAGTTTTCTTCGATCAGTCCAAATTATGAGAATAAATTTATGTGTTCTACTACTAACACAGGTCAAAACATAGAAAAATACTACATGACATTTTGGATATCTTAAATGAGTAATTTTTGTTTTAAAATATAAATGTCATATAAGTGATAAATATAAAAATATTTATAAGTTATATAGATATTTTGATAAATTAACTTATAAATTGGTGAAGTATTTTTAAAATTAAATAAAAAAATAATTATTTAACACAATAATATCAGTATGAGTATTTAAAATTAAAAATACAATTAAAAACACAAATATAAAAATATAAATTATTAAAAAAGTAAATAAATCAAGCAAATAAGAAATAAGTTAACGGGTGATGGCCCAAAATAATCATTTTTAGGATCAAGTGGCCCAAATACTGATTCTGAAAAAAATGGCCCGAAATACCGACGAGATACGGAGTTTCGGCCTCCGTATTAGCTGAACACGTTACACGGTCTACCGTATTAGCTGGATACGGAACACGGACTTCCGTGTTATGCATGATACGGACGAGCGTGTACCGTGTTCATGCTGCGCACCCGCCTAACACGAGACACAGTACACCGTATTACACATAACACGTTACACCATGTACCGTATCATGCACTATTACAGAACACGAAGTACCGTATTAGCCCTCATATCACGGTACACGATTTAACATGTCCCGTCAGTAAATAGGGCCAGCCATGCTCAAATATGAATATTTTGGTAATTTTCTCTAAGTTAGCATACTTAACATTCAACTTATTAATATATAAATTATAAATTTAACTAATAATTTGAGTAAGCAAACACTCCTTATAATTTCTTATGGACTTATAAACCATAAACTATCAACTTTATATATTTGGAAACAGCGCCTATGTTATGATAAATTTAGTCTAGATTTTGTTATTTTGGTACATGACTCGGGTTGTTGCCCTCTCGATGTTGAAATGTATCCCGGTCATCTCATTAGCCGACCTTGACCCCAAACTCGATACAACGATTTATTGAATCGTGTCATAATTAATCATATTTTTAATACCTATTTTATGTTCGTTTTCGTAATTTTATTAATTAATAAATTGTTTTATTTTGTTTTGTAGAAAAATAAATAAAATCAGATTTCAAACAGAAAAAGGTGAAAAAAGGCAAGAAGGTGGAAAATACTTGAAGCCAAGGAAATTGGATGGAAAATCGATTACTTATCGGAGAAGAAAAGAAAATTGAAGAAATTATATTCAAGATCGGATTGTAATCATAGGGACCAAACCAAATATTTTTCCCTATAGGACTTCTCTCTTGTATTTGAGACATCAATTTAGACATCAATTTAGACACCAATTTTAGATTCGATAATTAGGAGTTGAGTTAGAATTTTATTACTCCGTTTTACTTCTCAAACAGTTTTATTCTTTATAATATTATTTTAAGCAATTTCATATATTTTATTGTTGCAAGTTAATTGTTTTCAGATAATCGTTATTCGAATTCTTATGACGTTGACCAGTTTGCACGGTGACAGTAACTAGCGTACGGTGGCAGGAAGTTTTACTTTGTTTTGGCATTAATTAGTTTAATATTCAATCTCCTTTTCTTGTTAATTGTTTTACTCGCATGCTTATTGTTTACACTAAAGTTTTGTTCATAATTTATTAGTTTAATATTATAATCATATTAATGCTTTTCGTATACTTATATTTGTCTCGTTTATTTAATAATCATGTTTAGCTAAATCTCTTGTCCTAGGATGAAGATAAAGTTAATTTAATTATTCTTGATTTCTTCTCGTTCTTATTAATTGATTCTCATAATTTTCCTTGGTGCTTAATTGTTCAATTGATAAAGTGATTTTGATATATTATTGTTATCGGATTTATTTTTCATTGTCTATGCTTGCTCCATGAAGTTTTGATAGGTTATTGTTAGATAACAAGTTTCATAGTATATGCTTGTCTCATTGATTGATATATATTATTTGTGAAGGAAAGAGAATTGATTTTAGGGCGAGTTGATATTAATTATGATTGATTAACGGATTCGGATTCCTAGGTTTTCCATATTATTTGATTTTATTTGTTAATTAGGTTAATTAAAACTCATCCCCAATCTTATTTTCTAGTTCGCCTGAGTTAATTATTAGGGGTTTGAAAATTCATAGTCTCTGAGGATCGATCTGTATTTGCTACAACTAAACACTGTGCGCTTGCAGTTATTTTACACATCAAGTTTTTGGCGCCGCTGCTGGGGATTTAGTAGTAGTATTATTAAAAAAAACCAACATAATTTGAAAAATACAAAAACCCAAAAAAATTGAAAAATGAAAAAATCAAAAATAATTCTAGCCTCGTGTCCTTAGACATCGCGATCCGATTAGGAGTGAGCATTTTTTGGGTTAGAACCGGAAACCGAACCGAACCGAACCGAAATTTTGGGTCCGGTTCAGGTTTTTCATAATTCGGGTCCAGTTCGATTCCTGAAATTGAGAAAAGTTCGATTCTCGGTTCGGTTCTTGATATCCAAAACCCGAAAGAACCGAACCGAAATTATATGATAAATTTAAATAATATACTAAATATATATTAATAATATATATTATTAATTATTTATATATTATTAATTATATATTAGTATATATATATATATAGTTGCACTCCATAGCAAACACCTTATATAACAAACAATAAAGAACACCTCATATCTAATATAATTTAAGAGTTCCGTCATAACACCCAATACAAAAAGTTGTTATTTTTTTACACTCCAGCAAACCAGCAAAAAAAAAATTGGAAATTTACTGTTCATTGATGACGTCATGATGATGTCATCAGTGAACAGTAATTTTCAATTTTTTTTTGCAGACTTGATAGAGGGTAAAAAAATAACAACTTTTTGTATTGGGTGCCCCTGGCGGGGCCAAAGGATCTAATAGATCTAAGGTGTTCTTTGTTGTTTGTTATATAAGAGTGTTCCGTATGGAGCAAAGGCATATATATATATATATATATATATATATATATATATATATATATATATATATATATATATATATATATAGGGTCCTACTCTACTACAAACTAAAATTAACTACAAACTACAAACTAAACACTAATTTAATATTTCATGATAATCTAATGATCAAACTAGGGGTACCCCAATACAAAAAGTGTTTAAAATAATTGGCTCCATTCAGCAAAAAAAAATAAAAATAAAAATAAAAATAAAACGTGATGACGTGGCAGTAGATTTCACTGGTTAACGGTGCTTCGCACCTTCTTGTACGGCGCTTCGCGCCTTTATCATTCTAAAGTTGTAAGGAATGGCAATCAATGGTAAAGGCAATAGACGATTGACGGGTGTGTTGAGGGCCTGCGGCCCTCATGACTAGCTAACTCATCCGTTTACTGTCTTAAATGCTTCGCATTTCCACGGCAAGTTTTTTTTTATTTTTATTTTTTTAGTGGATAGAGCCAATTATTTTAAGCATTTTTTGTGAAGGTACCCTTGGCGGGAACATTAGAATAAATGAAATATAATTAATCTAGTGTTAGTTTGTAGTTTGTATTTAAGGATTGGTTTGTATTTGAGCAAAAGCCTACATATATATATATATATATATATATATATATATATATATATATATATATATATATATTTCGGTTCTTTCGGGTTAGAACCGAACCGTAATTCACGGTTCGGGTCCAGTTCGGTTCCATCACAATTTTCCATCACAATTTCGGGTCTGGTTCGATTCTGAAAAATTGTTCTTTTCGATTCTCGGTTCTTTCGGATCCGGTTCGATTCGGATCGGGTTGGACCCATTGCTCAACCCTAGATCCGATTATATCACATATCAACTGGAAATGTATATTTCGATCTGATTTCTGATTCAATAACTCAACGATATGATTTTAGTTATTGAAAAATGAAGATAAAGTTCGATTTTGAACTCAATTATTTTTACTTGCTTATGCGAAATTTTATTAAATATATTTCAATATGAAAATTAAATTTGGCTCAAAGTTTTTTTTTTTTTTTGAACAAAAATTTGGCTCAAAGTTGATTCACCAAAACAATTTTTAAAAAGAATAATGTTCAGATTGATCTCAAAAAACTTACATGAGATTATGCAGGCCTGTCTTAAACTTTACGGGGGCCCTGTACTAATTATAAAATTGGGCCCTTAATTTATTTAAACTTTAAACATATTATATAAAATAATTATGTTTGAAGAGATATTAAAGGAGGTTTTGATTTTAGACGTGTGTAATTGAAGTTGAAGTCTGAACAAGTCAAGGTTTGGTGTAATTTTGATGACAATTAGATGGACATATATAACATATATAGATGGATTTTTCTGATTTGAGGACCCTAATAATTTTGGGGCCCTGTGCTGTTGGGCTCATTGCACACCCTCCTAGACGGGCCTAAGATTATGTTAAGCACAATTTTTTAATGCTAGTTTTGTAATAATTGAATATATCTCTATATTTGTAAAAATAATCCTATTTTTATATTATTTTTCTTATTAACTCGGAGTTCCTGAGATAATCTCAAAAAAAACAAACCCTTTTAAAATACTGCTCTACAATTATTGCGACCCTGTATAAATTATTCTTCTTGTTGGATTGAACTATGCAAGCAGGATAGTTGAAGATGAGGTCCCCTGAATGTGGACAGTCTTAGCAAGAAGTTAATTCCGACTTTAAAAATTGTTTATTTTGCTTATATTTCTTTTTGTATTAAGATCTTTATATTTATTCATAAAATTAAATTCCAAAAAGCATTATTTCTACAGATATATAGGTTTTACAGTTTTTAAAGTTAACTACTACTGCTAACCTGATGCACGGGTTTTTTTAAGGATGAAAGCCCTAGATAATCATTTTTTAATTTGCAATGTCCTAAATACCCAAAGCGGTAACCAGTGGCTTAAATATCCACCTTATACGTTTCCAGTATGAGCGTATCCCGATGATCCGCCAACACCGTCCACGTATTAGCATCCAGCGGCATATTCCTCACCTCACAAAATACGACTACGCCTCTCGTGCAACAGTATGAACCGGTCACCTCACAAAATACGACTACGCCCCTCGTGCAACAGTATGAACCGGTTACGCCGTCAGCTCCAACGTATCAACAGTGACGCCATTAGTTGCAAAGGCATGATTACGCCAGATACATAGACGTATGAAATTGATACGCCAACTAGCCAGACGCATTCATCCTATTATGCTACAGAGTGTGGCGTATACGTATTAGATCTATCATCTTTATAGACTTATAGTATTCGCAGCAACCCAAATATGGATAGAGGGAGGTGGATGTTCCAAGAAAGGGCTTAGGTCAATTGGATTGATTTCTACCTATCAGAGCTGATATTCCTAATAGGAAACGGGTGTTAAAAAATTTGAGGGCTTTTTTGATTAAATATTTGCTTGTGACATTTGATGCTTCAGAGATTACGACATGGGTATGTTAGAACTTTAATCGGCCATTGCTACCCATACCATAATTAGAACGGAAGTTACAAGAAATTATAATATAATTTCAAGAAACTAGTGAGTTGTAAGTGTGTGTATGTGTGTATAAGAAATTATATTATGAATTGTTAGAAAGATTGGCTCACAAAAAACTAGTGCTGTGGTAACTTCAAGAATGTGATAAATTCTATTTTTGAAGTGGGTGGAAGTACATGATGATTGTTTGTGTTCGAGTCTTTTGAGATAGAAATTTGGGACCGGTAACGATATACGCCTTACACATAAGCGTATAGGGTGGGTAAAAATATCACATTAATCGAGAATGGGTATATTGGGTAAGCTCCTATTTAAAAATGATTATTTTGGGTAATTTTTCTTTTTTTAATATATAGTAAATTTTATTTTAGGTTATAATTATATTTTTAATAATTATTTAAATTTAAATAATTTAATATAATTTTAATTAATGAAATGCATGGTTTAAAAGTTATATTATAAAATTTAACTTAAATATGTAATTGACGGAATTCGAAACTTGAATATTTAGTAGCGTAATTTAATAATAGGATATATCTGATCATTAGATAACGATCGTTGTATTATAAAATTCTATTATATATTTTGTTAATGATAGGAATATATGGTGTGATATTTTTGGATATATAATAGTTTTTGCATAATTATGGTTTTAAACTAAAGGGTAATGTATTTTAATTAAAAAAAATATTATTGATGGGAAGATATTATGAGTAGCACTCTATGGAGAACCACCTTACGTGGAGAACCGTGGAGAACCCTATGATTTTGAGTAGAACCAATATTTTTTAAATTTTTTCTGATTCTGTAACATAACCAATTTTTTTTTTCAAAAAAAAAAAATTCGAAACTGCCACGTCATCACTGCCCCGTCAGTAGTGCCGACGTGGCACTGCCACGTCATCTTCCACGTCAGCACTGCTGCCACGTCACCTGCCACGTCATCATTGATGACGTGGCAATGCCACTTCATCGATGACATCATCATTGATGACGTGGCGCTGTCACGTCAGCAGTGTGATGTGGCAAAGCCACGTCAGCTTTGCCCATTTTTTTTTTTTGTAGAACCACATTTTTTTTTTATAGAACCAAAAAAATTAAAAAAAAAAATTGGTTCTGTCATAGAATCAGAAATTAGTATAGAATAAGTGGTTCTCCACGGTTCTCCACTTAAGATGGTTCTCCATAGAACAATGGCCAGGATATTATAGATCTAACTGTTCTTATTTATTTACTAATCATCAGTCGTTGAAAGATTATATATTAAATTAAAAAGGTAATTTATTTTGATTAGAAAATAAATATTAGTAATTGGAAGATATGGTACAATTAATATTTTTAGGTGTTTATAAAAGGTGAGACTAAAGTTTTATGGAGACCAACCTTTGAGTAGAGACCGTGAAGACCATATACATTATGCACTCAAAATATTGCAAAACAAATATATTTGCAAAGAATGTTCAATACATTATTATTTTATTCAAAATCATAAAAATCATATATGATTTGCAAGCAGAACATGTTTTAGAGAACAATATGTTCTGCAATATTTTGTTTGCAGAACATATATGATTTTCAAGATTTTTAATAAAATTTGAATGTAAAACATATATGATTTTCAAGATTTTAAATGAAATAAATGAAGTACTGATTTTCATAGAACATGTTTTCAATGAATAAATTTTTGCAATGTTTTGATTGATATATGATCTCCGATCTCCACTCAAATGTTGGTCTCCATAGAACTTAACTCTTAAAGGTAATATCTTTTAATTAAAAAATAATGTATTTTAATTTAAAAAGGCAATCAACTACTATTCATTAATTATATTATTTACTTATTTATTAATTAGGATAACTGTACCGAAAACCAAACAAAAAAATTTTCAATGTTTGCAAAATTATATTTTAAATTAAAAGGTAACTTATTTTGATTAGAAAAGAAATATTAATGATTGGAAGATATGGTACAATTAATATTTTTAGGTGTTTATAAAAGGTAATATTTTTAATTAATAAGTAATGTATTTTAATTTTAAAAGGCAATTGACTACTTATCGTTAATTATATTATTTTCTTATTTATTAATTAGGATAATTGTACCGAAAACTAAATCGATAAATTTTCAATGTTTCGATTTTAATATAATATTATAGATAACTCATTTCATTTCAGAGCATGTTTAACTAAGGTATAATTGAATACCGATTTTGCTAAACGTTTGAACTTTGTGAAAGAATAGGTTCAAAACCGTTAAATAATATATTTTGTGGCATAAAATTTTGTTGGAGTCTTCTCAGTCACTTTAATATTTTAAAATTTTAGAATAATTAGTTAATTAACATAGTATTAGAGCTCCATTTAGGAGAGTTTTCGGATTGGAGTCTTTCTTTTATCGTCTATCTAATCAATTGAAACGAAATATATTTTACGATTAAGAAATAATGCTAAATAATATATTTTGTAATATAAGATTCAATTAAGACGTTCTCTACCCTTTAAGATTTTAGAACTAGTGGTTACCTAACACAAACTATATCAAATCTTAAATTTAAAGGTTAAATTCAACTTTACATTTACATATGACACGTCCGAGTTCAAGTTCAAAGAATTAAATATAATATTTATAAGGGGTCCGATCTTTGGCAAATGTTTGCTGGAGCAAATGGTCTGTCACGTACCGTAGAAAGTTTCTACAGTACATGTACAGTAAATTTTTGGTGTAAAAATAGTGAAGGATATTTTGATAATTTGCCCGTATCGCAAAAAATTTCTGTGGTACGGAACGAATTTTTTTAAGTCTCAACCATTGGATCAACCATCCAACGGTACAGGAACCATTTATTGTGTAAGAGGTCCCTAGCAAATATTTACCAAAGACCGGAAGTCTATTTATAAATGTTCTCGAATATCAGGAATTTGACTCAGAATCTTATAAAGAACAGATCAACATGTACTCTATTTGTTCCCTCCAATTCTTTATATTTAGGTTAGATATGAAAATTAAAAAAATGTACTTCGTTCGTCCCTCCGAATTCTTTATGTTTGCGGACCAGTTTCTGGTACGCATTTTAAGGTGTATTTTAAGAATAGTTCTATAATTTTTTTTTGATATTTTCTTTTTTTGTATAAAAATAGAACAATTCTATTTTTATACAAAAAAAAAAAATTATCAAAAATAAGTTATAGAACTATCCTTAAAATGCATGCCAAACACGTAATTTTTTATGTAAAGAAATGAGAGGGACAGAGGGAGTATAAATTATTGAAAAAAATAAAAATTGTATGTAAAATAGTGAGATAATCAATAATTAATATATAAAACGGGTATATTGAAGAAAATAAGTTTTTATATTTTAAAATTTTAATACTAATGAAAGTATTAAGGGATATTTACAGAAATACATAAGATTTTAACAATTCTTTCCAATTTTACTACCATCCAACTATCATTTCACTTCTATAAAATCATTTTTTCAAAAATACTACCTCATTATAATTTTATGTTTTCAATATTCCAAAAATACTACCTTCCTCACTTGCAACTTTTACAACCACATTTCCAACTTCGATGCTACAAATTTCTGATTGCAAGTTCCGGGTTTCAGATGTCATTTTCGACCACTTTTTTGGAATATATATATATATATATATATATATATATATATATATATATATATATATATATATATATATATATATATATATATATGGTCTTGTTCTAATAGAAACTAACTTAGAATAGAAACTAGAAACTAAACCTAAATTAAATATTTCAAGCTAATCTAATGACCAAATTAGGGGTACTCCAATACAAAAAACGTTTAAAATTATTGTCTCTATTCAACAAAAATATAAAAAAATTAAAAAAAATTTTAAAAAAAAGTTACTGTTCACGTGATGACGTGGCACGTGAACAGTAATTTTAAAAAAATTTTAATTTTTTTTTATATTTTTGTTGAATAGAGCCAAGAATTTTAAACGTTTTTTGTGAAGGTGCCCCTAGCGGGGCCATTAAAATAAATGAAATATAATTTATTTAATGTAGGTTTCTAGTTTCTATTCAAAGGTTGGTTTCTATTTGAACGCTAGCCTATATATATATATATATATATATATATATATATATATATATATATATTCCAAAAAACTGGTCGAAAATGACATCTGAAAACTGGAACTTGCAATCAGAAATTCGTAGCATCTCAGTTACAAATGAGGTTGCAAGGCCCCGCCAGGGGCACTCATAATTGGTGGATTTGGGTTGCAAGGCCCCGCCAGGGGCACTCATAATTGGTTGATTTCTGATTTGCAACTTACAATTTTCAGTTGCAACTTTTGCAACCTCAGTTGCAACTGAGGTTTGCAACTGAGGTTGCAACTTCAGTTGCAACCTTGCAACCTCAATTGCAACTTTTGCAACCTCAGTTGCAACCGTGCAACCTCAGTTGCAACTGAGTTTTGCAACCTCAGTTGCAACTTTTGCAACCTCAGTTGCAACTTTTGCAACTGAAAAGCAACTGAGGTTTGCAACCTCAGTTGCAACTTTTGCAACTGAAAACTGAAAGTTGCAAATCAGAAATTCACCAATTATGAGTGCCCCTGGCGGGGCCTTGCAACCCAAATCCACCAATTATTAGTGCCCCTAGCGGGGCTTTGCAACCTCATTTGCAACTGAGATGCTACGAATTTCTGATTGCAAGTTCCAGTTTTCAGATGTCATTTTCGACCAGTTTTTTGGAATCTATCTATCTATCTATATATATATATATATTCCAAAAAAGTGGTCGAAAATGACATCTGAAACTCGGAACTTGCAATCAGAAATTTGTAGCATCGAAGTTGCAAATGAGGTTGCAAAAGTTGCAACTGAGGAAAGTAGTATTTTTGGAATATTGAAAACAAGGTCGGTATTTTTAGAATTTTAAAAAGGGTTGGTAGTATATATTTAAAAATCCAATAGTTAACATGGGTAGTTTTGAAACTATCCCAAGTATTAAAACTAAAAAAAATGGAAATGATATCCCAAAAAAATATGTAAAAAAGTATTATTCATGGGAACACCAATTTACACTTTATAAATAAAAAGTTCAAAAACAAAGCTTATCCACAGCCAGCTTGCTTTCTAAATTTATGCTATTTTTGACATACTTCTCAAAAATTTTGTTTCCATATATAGATTATTATTTATTAATTTTTTTAACAAATTTAAAGCAAATTTCATTAAATTCAAAAGAACTCGCGCAAATCCCCTATGCAATTGAAAAACAAATAAACAAGTTAAATAATTAATCGCATACTAAATACAAATATTTTTCAAAATACAAAATAAATTTAAAAATGAACAATTAATTACTTAGAAGTGGGGAACTACCTTCAAGAGAGTCGAGTACTATTAGATGAACGCCCGTATATATCTGTTTCGTTTGTAAACAAGAATGTCAACATGGTAGCCCATATGTTAGTTAGGGTGCCTTGTGAGGTTAATTGTTTAAATGATTTTTCTTCTTTTCCACATTTAGTGTTGGAGAAACTTACGTACGATGCTTCGTTTCTTTAATATAAAATTATTCCATTTCAAAAAAAAATCCAATGATTTTTCGAGTAATTTATTCTACACCAACTTTCATGTCTTCATGAAAACATTAACACGTTAATTGACTTTTTCTTTACACAATTAAATTTAAATGTAATCCAATATTTCGATATTTTAGTTGCAATCGAAGATACAAATTCGCCATAATATAAACAATCTTAAATATGAAAGGTGAGCTCATCCGAAATTTCCACCACTATTCCATTGCACATTTGCACGCCACGCCTAAATCGAAATCTATGTTTTTTTTTTTTTGAAACCGAAATCTATGTTAGTTATTGAGAAAAATACATTAAATAAATGTATATAATAAAGGTGAGATGAAAGACAGGAGTGGCATGTTGACGTTGAGAGTGTCATGTAACAGAAGGTGGACGTGGCAGAGTTTAAACCACTTGAACAAAGTAGAAGTTGATGTCAAGTCCAGAAAATGTCTCTTCTCAGCTGCTGTAATGCAACTACCCTAATTTCCCCCCCCCCCCCCCCCCTTCTTTTTTCTTTTCTTCACTAGATTCTAATTATAATTTGTACTTATTTATTTAGTTTTCTTGGTACTTTTACTGTACTTAAACAAGAAACTTCTTATAAGGTTAGTGCATATACTAATCATCTTCTAATGATGTTTCTTGGTTAAGTATTATATTCATGTTTTGTTGTCTGAAATGGGTATTTTTCTCTCTTGTTTAGCTTCTCATTTTCTTTTTTTTTTGGATAATAGGGAAGTTTAGATATGTAATGTTTATGAATTTGTGAATGAATGTGTATTAGTTTAATTCTTTATTAGTTGCCCATGTGCAAATTATTTATTTTTTGTTGATTGTTTTGCATTCACATATTGATATGTTGTTAATTGTTGTGAATTGTGATAGCTGTTATGAAAAATGTAAATATTTGATATGTATCATGCTCGAGAACATATGTTTCGAATTTTCGAGTGGATCACTAGGAGAAAGGAGCATGTGTTTTGGTACAGTTAGCGACTTAACAATATGAAGTTGTATTCCCAACCAATGTGGATGGTAGGCCTTTCCATCTTGACACTTAATCCGGCTGCTAGGTAAGCCTGCCTGACTTGGAAGTAGGTTCTCAAGGAAAGTAGCAATTGTTACAAATACAAACATTATCCTCTTCTAACAAGAAGCAAAGTTTATACCAACCATATAGAGTTAATGATATTGTGGTATAAAGGCTGGTTGTTCTTCTAGAATTGACCACTATTTATCCACCCCCTTAGATTAACCCTCATGTTCAAGTGAAATGTCAAATTATCCTTTCCCGACCAATATTCCTGATTAATAGAAACATTTCACAGAATATGATCCAATTCCTCTTTGTTTTTCCCTTGATTTTGAGTTCTGCAAGTACATAAACATTAGATATGCCATATATATGTTGTTGTTGAAAGGGTCTTTGTTATATTAAAAAAGCATCTTCAACTTTCAGTTATTTTGTGAATTATTCATTAAACATTACGGAATAAAATTACCAAATTGGTCTTTTTAAAATTTTGGTGAATACAGACTAGCAGTCATATCAGCGTAGTATGCTTAATCCTTTTTCTATGTGCTATTTATTCGTATTACATTGACCTGGTGAAGGTCAGCAATCTATCGAATTCATGTTGACGTACATTAATGTGTGCATACAGCTTTGCAACTTTACACCTTAAATAAGTTTAGAGACAAGTTACGGCAAGATGTTGATTTGTTTGAAATATCATGAAATTTGACTTTTGATGAAGAGATCTAGAAATGATTTTCTGAGTTTCTGCACTTTTTTGCTCAGGCCTCATCTCAAAGACTGGCTTATCTTCATTGGGAATCTTAGCACTGTATCATGAAGCTATATCCTACAAAATATGACTGAAGAAAATACAGATATAAAACTGGGGCTTCCTCAGAGTTTTCCAAATTCCTCCGTGAGGACAAGAACGGAAACCAGTTCAGGTGCAGGTGTAAATGCAGATTCGAGGATTGACACAACTCTTGTGACTCACAGGACTGAGAATATTCCTTCTTGCCCGTGGGATGCAGGACCAAGCAACATGACTCTTGCCGATGACGGCAAGTCCATTAGTGGCCAAAAAGTAACTAAATTACAAATTGAACTTACAGTAAATAGTGAAGCTGGTCCTCTCCATGAATCTATTCGTGCACACCACTCAGGCAGGATACTTCTTTCCTGAAATTTGTACTGCATGATAAATAGATTAACTTTGCCATCTTATCCTACAGTATTTGATCTTCTAGCTCACAATTTAGATTTGCATTTTTGTACCCTGGTTTGCTGAGGAACTTACTATTTTACCAGGCATGAGTGGTGCCATGGTGGAAGCGAACCCTGTGGTAGAAGACTGTGCAGTGCATTTCAATAAGAAACAGGAATGCAACTATGAAGAGAAAGCTTTCTGCTTTCGAAATGATGTCCAATCTGAAGACATAGCAACAAGAAGTAAAAATGACGCAGGTTTGCCTCGTTATTATCGAATTTCATCTATTGTGCTTACGAGAATAATTTATTTGAAACAGCAGTTTCTAACTCACGACATACAATTTCTGGTTGGAATTGAACAATTCGATTTTAACCGGGTTTTTTTTTAATTTTATGGAAATTACTAGTTATAACTGCATATATAGAATAATAGAAATCTTGTATACTATAAGCGCTGTATCCTGGTTGGTTAAATTAACAAATTGGTAGTTTAAGTGTCTTTTATAGATAGCGTAGATTACCTCCAAGTAAAACAAATTTCAATGGTAGATGAAGTATTTTCCTTATAACCTTCACATCAAACAGTTTGTTTATTCTTATAAGTTATAAATTATTGTAAAATACTACATATCTCAGTTACATGATTTGATTTTGATTTTGTTTAAGATTTCTGAAAACAGGATTAGAAATGAATTGTGTGTGTGTGTGTGTGTGTGTATATATGTATTATTTATTTATTTATTTATATATACTTGTTACGTTTCTAGCACGTACAAAATTCACTTAAAAAATAAGATATACACTTTTAATATTAAAAAAAAAAAACTAGAAACTTTTGGAACAAAGTGTTTTACTCTTTCTAGTCATTTGGTCATTTACTGTGGAACAAAATATAGTATAACTCAAGTCGTATAGTTTGGAAAGTGGGACTGAAATTTATGATATGTTTTCCTGCAAAGCACTCAAATTATACTTTTCTTCTATTGTTCTTTTGTCAAGCAACATATACTATAGCTGCAGGCCGGAGAAATAAGAATACAGTAAATGCTTTGCCACTGCTAGAATATAAGACCAAAGATATCAGTAGCAGTAGAATTGAAGATGTTGCTAGTGTCAAGTATATGTTGGACATAAAGGCACATGGCTTGGAAAGTGCACCTATGGAGGGGCTCGAGTCCTCAGCTGAAAATGAAGTACAACATGTGATTGGGAACAATGCTCGTGTGCAGAGCGAAAAAGGATCTCGTGGGGAAAGCTCTTATCAAGTTGAAGTTTTTGGGACTCTCGAGGAGAATAACATTAATATGTTGCAAGAAAAAGGCAAACAAATAACTTTGTTTGGTAAACATATTTATCAAAATATATCCAAAAGTGAAGATGATAGCCATGACAGCGTGGAAAGTTCTAATAGCGCGACTTTATCTTCGAAAGGAAAGAAACGGGGAAATTTTGAGAAACAGTTGATGGTTGAGAGCAAAAGAATCAAAAGTTTACCACAAGAGGATCCAACTTTGACATCTCCTCTAAAACCAGATAGTTCTTTTGTGAACTGGATATCAAACATAGTGAAGGGCTTAGCCAAAGCAAACCAAGATGAGTGTCCTCTTGGTCCTGGACTCCGTAATCCTAGATATGGTCTTGATTGTTATGATCAACAAAATAAAACTTGCAATAAAATCCAAGATCCTGGAGGTGGACATATTGGTTTTCAGTCCATGTTCCGGTCCCTTTATTGCCCAAAGACAATGGACACTGTGAGAAGACCTAATGATAATCCTACAGTATCAGGTGCTAAAGACAGTATGGAGTCTCAAAAATCATTTATTAATGTGATACCAATATCATTCTACAGGGAGAATGATGAATCTTGCAATAAGCTTCTTGTGGATAATAATAATTCAGACCACCATACATCTGGGGAAAATGGAGCAGATTTATCAATTCAGACTTCTTCCCAGCCCCGTATGCTATGTGCGAATAATGATTCTACTCCAGAGACTTCGAAGATAAAATCAATAGAGAAAAAGAAGTTACCTACACTAACATGCAGCAGCACAAAAGAAGCACTGAGATCCACTGACACTTGGCTGGATAAACAAAAAACTGTGAGTTTTGAGGACAAGTCATTGCATATACCATCCGAAGGCCAAGTGATGCCGAACATTTTCCCGAAAAATGATCCATCTCGGAGCTTGTGGATCACTCGGTTTTCATCCAAGACTCTTACTCCTGCATTAGATTCTGACCACTGCAATAGTGCCCAAATTAAGCTAGAAGACTCATCTGGACTCATAAAACATATTCCTCTGAATCATGCTAATTCTTCCTTTAGTAATAAAAATTCAGAGGCTTCTGAAAGCTTCACTGAAAATCCCATGAATGCTGTGGGTAAGGATAAATTTAAATGCCCTACCAATGTCGAGGCTTCTATTGGCTTCAACAGGGTTCTAGAACACAATCATAAGAAGCCTTTGTGTAGGATGGATTCACCGCCCCCAACATTTAAAAGCTTAGAACCTATGGCTTCTGCATTTGCTAGGAGGCTGGAAGTCCTCAAGAGTATACCTTCATTCACTCAAGATGATCCAACTCCCTTCAGAATTAAGTGCCTTTATTGTGGCAGAATTGGTCATGGTTTAGTCAGTTGCCCGGAGGTCCAAAAATCGGAGTTGGTGGACCTTATGAAAAATATTAGTTCTAATGATGCAGCAAAAGGATCTGATCATTGGTGCATAAAATGTCTTCAGCTAGGGCATTTAGCCGTCTCTTGTTCCATTTCATCTCCAAGCAGAGAGCAACAATCACATAAAAATGCTCCCATACATAATTATCGGACCACTGATACGGTTCAGATTTATAAGAGCCGTGAACCATATTCTAGTATGTTATTTACAAAGGAGCATCCCTGCAAAGTTCCTAGTGACCATAGCAGTTCCAGTGGAAAAGTTCGTGAAACATTGGGCTCGGAAAGAAGAGTGTCGTGTCGTGATGATGTTCAAAACGTTAATTCATCATGTTACAAGGAGCTTGAGGTGAAAGAAAATCAGGTCCCACCATTGTGCAAATCTTCTAGTAAACCCATTCCCTGTGATGCACTAAACATATTCGAAGCTGTTATGAAGCTTCGCTTGTCTCGTACGGATATCCTCAAGTAAGCAAACACTTCTTCCCTTCCATCGCAGAATATTACTGAACACACTAATCAAATATAACTGCATGACCTAATCAAAAATAGCCAAGCCTGTCATGTGCCTAAAGACCTCTCTCTTTTTTTATTGCTAAAATGCCTCAAGACCTCTTTCACCTAACCTACAGTAGATTGTTGATTTGTCAGTATGGTAATAGTCTTGACTTAAAAGAGGAAGTAAGAGAACAATTAAAGGTACATGCATACCTCTTTTGCAAATAACCCTTCTTAATGTACACAAACCCATGAGCTATAAATGGTTAGCACTTTCTGGTAGTATACATGATTTACTACTAAAATTGTGGCGTGTGACTATATATCATCAGTTGCTTTTTGCAAATTTGCATCATTGAGTAAGTCGAGACCTTGCTTGAACATACAGACACATTTTAGAGGAAGTACATGTTGTTGCTTGTATACATACCAGAGTAAATTACAGCAGCTTTCTTCTATTAATAACCCTGTACTTTCTTCTTTGCGTGCTATATTTCCAACAAACACTTGTACTAAATTCTGATTATGTTTGGCCAATTAAAATTACTTGTTTCTTCTTGTCCCTATCGTAGTTATTCTTTCCTTATTCACTGACATGTAATTAAGGTAAAAATGGATAAACAGAAGGTATGGATGTAATCATTGCTTACCTGATGTTATGGTTTGCACTCTTTTGATGTTAATGGTCAGGTGGATGAATTCAGATAGATCACTGGTACATCTGAATGGATTTTTCTTGAGGTTGCGGCTTAGGAAGTGGGAAACGGAACTGGGTGGCACAGGGTACTATGTTGCATGCATCAACGGTAACATTTCTTAACTATGCCAATGTTGTACTAATGCTTTCCTCGAGATTTTTTTGATTGTTCAATTCCATAATTTTTTTGAATTACTGATTACAGAATTGCATAGAGAAGTGATGTTGAGAAGTTCTGAAAAATCTATCTTTGTCAGTGTTGGGGATATTCGATGCTGTGTTGAAAGCCAGTACATTTCAAATCACAACTTTTCAGAGGTAAATAGATAGTATTTATAAGCCATTTTAAGATCCTCTATTTCTAGTCTCAAATGTGATACTAAATTTGAATAGCTGAACTTCTGATGAGTATGACATATTGCCTTGGAAGCTCGTGGAATCAGATACGCAATTTTTACCTTTAAAACTGCCCAACTTAATTAGCAAAAAGAACTGCCAACTTTGTATGAGCTTCTATAGAATGTTGTGTTTCTTCGGTTAAGAACTTTGTTGTCCATAAATAAAGAAATTGAAAGCACAATTGAATTGCCGCTTTCATTTTTCATTTTAAACATTGAACACATTGGATATGGATAGTACTGTATTCTTTATAAGCACAACTAAGCTCTGTTAATGCGAATCTCTAACTAGAACTTCACTTCACAGGATGAGCTTATGACGTGGTGGCACACAATATCGAAAAATGGGGAGATCCCTTCCTTGGATGAATTAAGATCAAAATTTGAAGAGAAGCTTAAGCTAGGATTGTAGATCTGTAGGTATATACTTCAACGAGTTTTGGGCATTTGCTTTCTCAAGTGCTATGTTATTACATCCTTCCTTCGGTTCTGTATATTAAGTTCCTGGTTCCTGGTAGCCGAAGTCCTTAACTGGTAAATATGTTGGATATCCACTCATATATACGTACGTAGAAATATGTTGGCCATCTATTCTGCACTAGTTGCAAGGCAATTCTTTGAGCTTGTATATCGATAGACTGATGACAACCTCAATTGTCAAGATTTATACATCAGTTTAGACCGTGATGTATACTTATCACATTTGATAGTCAATACAATTGAAATTCTGAAGTTACTTTACAGCAAACTACGTTTGTCTTCTCTATTACAATACTTGTCAAATAAATTGTGCGTCCACAGCATCTGCATCAGTCGAATTAATCCAGAGACAAGGTTTGTACATTTCTTCTATGCCTCACATAGATTCTCCAGATTTGCAGCATCACAGACACATACTTACAGCAAATAAGTGGTGCCAAATGAGATTACCTCAGGTTCTTAACTGATAAATATTTCTTCGGGATTTAACTTAAGTTCGTAATCCATAGTGTTTTTTCGAAAATCATTTCAGTTCTTCAAGAGTAAGACTAGTTATGCTATGGTTTGAATGTTCGTGAAAAGCGTTACAAGGTGTTCTAAAAGATATCGATCCAATATCCATTCTCATATTTGGGAGATCACAACCATTTCTTCAAGAAGCAATACTGGTTAAGCTAGTGTTTGTATTGCTTAATATTCTAGACCAATAACAAGTTAATCAAACATCAATTTGAAAGATAAGAAACCCAAACATTCAAACACAACTCCATTTAAAATCAATCCATAACCCTAATAAAAACCTAAATTAAAACTATGGAAACCCAAGCCTTCTGCTATATAATATATAATACAATAACTGAACTTAATTAAACTACTAATGCATCTCCCTTCATTTCTTCCCCTTCTTCACAGGTGACTTCAAGCTCTTGACCTTCTTAACCGCCTTCTTAACCGGTGCAGCCTTCTCCACCGCCTTTCGCTTCCCTAACGCACTCCCTTTCGCCTTCACAACCTTCGCCTTCGGCTTCTCCAACGCCTTGGCCTTAGGCTTAACAGCTTTCTTCGGCTTCGTAACAGAACCAGCAGCCTTCTTATCCTTCACAGTTTTCGGCTTAACAGCAACCGCCTTTTTCGCCTTCACTACCTCGGGCTTTTTAACAGCAACAGGAGTAGTTTTAACCGGTGCAGATAGCTTGAATGAGGATTTAACCTTCGTGAGAGCTCCGGAAGCTACCAGCCTCTTCAATTGAAGACTGATGTGCTTCTTGAAGAGCGGAGACAAGTCCGTTTGCTTTTCTTCGATAAATTTCGTAATTGCGTACTGGCTCGAGCCTGTTCGCTCCTTTAGCGATGCGATTGCCTCCTTAATCATCTACAAATACGAGTAATTAATCAGTATAATTAGTAAAAACATCAAATCAATTGCAATTGCCTCCTTAATCATCTACAAATAGGAGTAATTAATCACTATAATTAGTAAAAACACAACAAATCAATTACAAATGTTAATGTTCATGAATAATTACATCGGCATAAGGAGGATGAGCCCTAGGCTTCTTAGCAACAGCTGCCTTCTTCTCCTTTGGGACTTTGGGAGCCTTTGGTTTCGCTACTGTCGTCGCCATTTATGATATGAAAGATACAAAATTTGTGTGTATAATTTAGAGGATGAAATGTGAAGAACTGTAATTTGTAGCTTGTTTGTTGTGAGTGATGGAGGAAATGAGAGATATTTATATACTGAGGGGAGAGTGAGAGAGACGGGCTGTGATTGGTGGAGAGGTTTTGACGCGGATCGAGCTTTTGTTTGAATGTTTGTATGTGATCCGTTGGATTTGATGAGATCGACGGCTGTGGTGGCGTGAAGAGTTGTGACACGGATCGATAGGTTTTGAGGTTGAAATGAGTATGACTAATGAGTGTGGTTTTAGGTTGGGTTTTTCGGTGTGTTTTTTAGAGCGGATTAATTTGGAAATGTGTTTTAGATGTTTTATGGATTTCGGTGAAATTAACTGATCTGTGTTCTAAAAATTGTTCGATTTTTCAAAAATTATCGATAAATCGTTAGAAAATATTTGATCGATTCAATTTTTAAAATCCGATTTATCGTTATGAAATATTTTTAAATGGTATATTATATTATGAATTAGACTAATATATTAAATATTACTAAAAATATAAAAATATATACGATTGTTGTTCCGATTTATAATTCCGATAAATCGCGATTTATCGATAAATCACTATAAGGTACCTAAACCGATTTGTTCTGATTTTCGAAATCTACAACCATGGTCTCGAACAATTATTTTAATTGTTAATTTGGTTCAAAGATTTGATAATAAAATTATTTTTGACTAAACATGTTTTACTGTAGAAAGTTTTTACTGTGCAATTTCCTGAGGACGAGGAGGCTGGAAAGGTTGAAAAAGAAAAGGTGTAAAGAGATGGCAAGTCTAATACTGGTACAATCGTGATGGCTTGGGATGCATGTGTCTTCACTTTCTTTCCTTTTCTGGCCTTAGTCTTGAATTTCAGCTTTTGCACCTTGTCATTAGAGAGGAGTTTGTAGCCTTTATCTTTATACCATTGTAGTACATCATTAGCAGTTTGCTTATGGAGACATACAGACGGTTTCTTTAGTTGAGGCTCCTTTGTCAGAGATGGCAAGACAGCTTCAGAAGCCATGGGTATAGATTTTGTTAAGTCATCACTAACTGCATCCACCCTAGACATAGAGCCTTGTGCTATGGTGGGAATACTGCTAGTGATGCTTAAGGCATGCTGTCTTCCACTCTTCTCATACACTTTCTCACTTCCTTTGTCATCATCATCTTTCTTTCCTTTACCACTTCTCTTACTATTTTCTTCATCATCCTTATTTCTCCTTTGAGATCTATCCTTGCTATCATTCTGATCTTGATCATCTCCATCTCTCCTTCATGACTTGTCTCCTCTATAATCAAGTTCAACATTTGACTGTGAGTTGATAAACTTAATCAGAATGTCCAAAGCTGACTTCTCAGATTCTGACTTTACTCTTCTTGATT
Organism: Saposhnikovia divaricata; assembly: GCA_036435485.1. Classification (NCBI taxonomy): domain Eukaryota; kingdom Viridiplantae; phylum Streptophyta; class Magnoliopsida; order Apiales; family Apiaceae; genus Saposhnikovia; species Saposhnikovia divaricata. Next base: position 25,933,055 of record JAZHRN010000131.1, read on the forward strand.
ATAAGGCACTAGCCAAATGCTTGATTGTAGACATGTTGCTCGGTTTGAGATTGTGACCAAATCTGAAGGAGACAATGCCTGAAGTTGCTTCATATAGAATGCAGTGGGGCTGAGGAATTACCTGAGGTAATTGAGACTTCATACAGTCTGTAAGTTTGATGTTGTCAGCCAACCCATTTGATTCTATCTTCTTGATGAATGTTGCAACTTCAGAGCAAGATAGAACTTGTATGGCTTCAATGTGGATGTGAAAGAGAAATTTGGTGGTGTGGACTATGACTTCTCTATCTTCAGTGGTGATGAGAGCATCAGGATTGTTTTGAACAACTTACCTTCTCTCTACAGTGACCATAAATATGTCTTGTACAAGGAGCTTGAGATAGTCAAAGTAGTGGAAGTTGTTTCTTTTCCTCAGATTCTGTAGATGATTCAAGAAGGCTATGTTATGATACAGTTTTGAATTGGCAGCTTCTTGACACACCTTATGAGAGAGAACATCCTTGAATTCTGATGGCTCAGTTGAGGAGAGTGTTTAGCGATGTCAGGCACTAGAAAGTCAAAGTCTTGAGAAGATGGTTGGGGTTGGGGTTGATTTTCTTTTGGTGACTTGGCTACTCTTGCTACAACCACTTTCTTTAGCTCGGCCTCTTCATCTGCAGCCACAGCTACTTTCTTCAACTTCAACTCACCCTCCTTGACTCCTTGCTTTTGTTTCACGGATTGCCTGACTTTGAAGTCGGAGATTTTGAGACCTAGATCACTCTTCTCCCCCTTAGAGTTTGAGTTCTCCCCCTTAGATTTTGAGTCCACTAGCTTCTCTTTTTTATCTGTGTACTTCTCCCCCTTAGGCTTGTTCTCAGACACAGGTGCCTTTGTTGGGGCCAATAGGTTTGAAGTAGAAGCTAATGGAGCATCTGTTGGTTGAGGAATGCTCATGTGTCTCATCATTGCAGAAAGCATCTGTTGTTGATTAAGAAGAACCTCAGTAGTGGTAGTTGCTTGAGTATCCAACTTTTCATTTAATAGTGCCACAGGGTCCTTAAGCTCAGCATTGTATTTCTTGAGGGAGCTCACTTCTATTTCCAAACTGTCCACTTAAGACAATAAGTGTGCAGCCTTGAAACCAGATAGTGATTTCTCCTTGAGCCTTTCTACCTCATGCTTCTTCATGTCGCACAGGGACATCTGTGACTGCTTTATCTCCATATTGATTAGCAAAGAGGACTCTAATTTGTGCATTGGCATCATTTGTCTGAGAAGAGAGATTCTGCACTTGAGTTGCAAGATTTCTGACAGCATCTTGAACCATGGGAAGGTGATTATCCAAGTTAGTGCATGTGGCTCTGCATTCTTTGACATTTTTAAAGATAGTCTCCAGATATGGGAATGTTAAGGAGAACTCAGTCTTGACCTCACTCACTACCTTTGTTGTGGCTTTTCACACTTCATCTATTTCTGTTTTAACTTCTTTACCAAGGTAGTTAGCAGCCTTCAATCTTCCCTTGTATGCATCATTTATAGCTTCATACACTTAAGCAGAGGTTAGAGATTTGGCATTTGACCCTAGTGAAGTGATGTTTTCTTCCCTTAGAAACTGGAGAGCTTCTGTCAAAGTTACACTTCCTGTCCCTTGCAACCAAGCTTCCACATTACCATCCCTTTCAGCTTCATTTACTATTTTCTCCCTTTGAGTCTCCACATCATCTCTGTGACATAGCAGAATGGCTTCATAGTCTGGATTTGGAAGGTTGGATGTGACAAGGTTTTGAGATATTTTTACAAACTCAGGCATTTGATCCACATGAAGACTTTGTTGAGCTTCAACTGTCAATTATTGTAGAACAGACCCTGATCCTGAAGCACTGTCATGTTGCACAGCTTCAGCCATTGTGACAGAAAGTCAGAGCTAGAGCTAGACAAGCTAGACTCCTCAATTACAGATGCAACTTTGCAACTGGATGGAATGAATCTACAACTGTTGCAACCACAGTAGTGGGATGAGTTACAACAGTAGATGACACAGGCACAGAGTCTCTAATGAAAACTAGTGAATCCTATGTGTTTTTATTGGTGTCATCAGGATGTGCCCCAACATGCACTCCCTCACCAACTAAATGTGGGCTCTGGGTGGTGAACAGGGTGTCATGCACCAAGTCACTTGAATCCATTGGCTCACCAAGAGAAGAAAATTCTTGGTGATCAATGCCTTGCTCCTCAATTGCTTGAGTTGCAGGCTACAAAGAAATATTAGTTGTAGATTATGGAAGAGAAGTGTCTTGTAGAATTGATTTTAGCAACCCCCCTGAGAAATAGGTGGAGTTTCAATTATGATGTGCTCTCCACTCAGTGTTGTGCCAACCTTATTACTCCCATGTGCTGACTCTTTACAGGATTGTGCATTGGGGAGAATGCTTGATTCTATAGATGCACCCTATTGAGAAGGCATATCTAGTGAGTTGTTTGCCCCTGATTTTACAACTTCAGCCATTTGTGTGATTGAAGAGGTGGTTTTCTAAGTTTTCTTCTTCTTTGGCCTCTGTAAGGGAGACTTAGGTTCCTCACTATCTAAGCCTAATTCAACATTTGAAGCTGCTTCTGATAATATGTTCGATGCAGTGTGCTTTCTCTTCTTCTTCTTATTACTAGCATCACCCTGTTGAGAGGATGATGCAGTTGGCTCAGTGTTTGGGAGAGTGTTTGGTTGAGAGGGTTTGATAGCAGGCCCTGGGTTAGCAGTTTGTACTACTTGCTTGGGCACTGCTAACTCAGATTTTGAAGCACATGTTATCTTGTTGTGAGGGTAGGACTTGAAGATTTCCGTCATGTGTGGTGTAATCTCAAGTCTTACATTCACAACATTCCTTGTATCCAAATTTCCAAATGAGTTTGGACATGGATTTAGGATAGCCTATATTATTTTTATCTATCCCAGGCAATTTATTCAAAGTGTCATCTACATAGTTTAGTGCAGATTGAATAAAATGAGGGAAAAATATATCCTTACCTCTCCGTGATGAATCCTTTTCAAGTCTTGCATACAGCTCTCGCATTATCAGCAGCCCAACATTGATTTTCCTATCATAGGCCAGGGAGTACACTATCTGTTGTACGGGCCCACTGATTTGGTCGAAACTGGATTTTCTGGCAGTGAATACTTGTAGGATTGTCGCAAACACAAAACTTCATTCTTTCCTTAAATACTTCCTATTCAAATGCCCAAGATTGACATCGGTGGAGTATCTTATGAATGAAAAGAAGTCCTTCAGTTCACCATCCTTTGCCAAAGGATTATATGACTCTGAAGCCCCAGTGCCTTGTTCATATCTTCAGTGGTGATTGTGATTTCCTTCTCTTGGATCTTGCAGAAGATAGTATAAGATTCTGTAGCATTCTTGTGACACCCCCAGATCCAGGGTCCGGGATCCGTTCGTTACGGTTTCCATTTTTGTCCACAATACTTGAACTTACTTCAACATAAAATAAATTACATCTTTATGACCCAACACAACAATATAAAACACACCCGTTATAGTCCCAGATATGAAATCAGAGTAACAATCAAATTTTATTAAACACATTATGAGTTCTTACAACCCAAAAGAATTACCATATAAATAGTTGGGAACCTTTCCTTGATAAAATAGTCGTAAAAAGACTCCGAAATATTTTACATAATATCTGGAGGTGAAAGATAATCTCCGAATAATATAAATCATTTAAAAAGAATTTAAAAGAATTAAATAAATATTCCAAGAATATTTATTAACTCAATAATAATTACGGAATATTATTAAATCATAATATTGCTCGTAAGTAATCCTCGAATAAATATATAGAATTATTTACTAAATAAATCCCTCCTTAAATGAATATTCAAAATAATATTCATTAAATAATTAAATTCCGATAAATATTTAAAGTAATATTCGATAAATAAGTCAAACCTTAAATGAATATTTGAAAATAATATTCATTTAGTAAATAATTTTCTAAATGAATATAATATCCAAATAATATTCATTTAGTAATCAAAACTTTAAAGGAATATTCGAAATAATATTCCTTAAGTAAATAGAACTTTCAATGAATATTTTAAAATAATATTCATCAAGTACATAAAACTTTAAATGAATATTCGAAAGTAATATTCATTTAATAGATAAAATTCCCATGAATATCAAAGTAATTATTCATTAAATAATCAAACTCTAAGTGAATATTCAAAAACAATATTCACCTAATATTTCTCGGCTGAGATAATACTCAAATAACATTCTTCGAAAGATTTCCAGGTAATTGATACTTTATGGAAATATAAATAATGTTTAATAATAACATTCCTCAAGATCAATAATAATCTGCCGTTGGAATCCCTCCGGGTTTCCACGACTATCTGTATCTCAAAATACCGACTACCGGTCTATATTTAAGAATGAATATCATATGTGCTTCGCTAAGGGTCTTACCAAAACAATCCGGCTTATAACTGATAATTCGTATCCAGTCTATAAGCCAATATCAATTCAGGAAACATGTATCATAATATAATTTGACAATAGGCATGCATGCTATGACATATGTACAATGGCAATCACATATATATATTATCACAACAACAGGTTCAAAGTTTTGAACACTTGCCTGGTAATTGGGTGTGGGTGGAGATAGCGTGTCCTGGGTCTGCTCGATGATCTATAAACAATCAGAATATTCAAGATTAACCACTTAACACCTTTTAAGTCTAAGTATAACTTCACTTAAATCGAAACACGTTTTCGAATTATCTCGTTCTACACCTTTTAGTGTAACTCTTTTTATTACCGATACGATCCGACATTTGTTCGTTATTACGACAAGTCATCTTACCCACACTCGGTATATACTTAAGTCGTATAAGTTCTAAAGTTGATCGATTACGAACCGAGATTATACCTCGAGTTTTATCGTTCGTTTTCTAAGTGTTTTACCAATGTTATAACCAAGCGGGTTTTTAGGGGTTCGTTCGCTTTTAACTTCGATTCAAACATTTTTATAAAATCGAAAAATGATCCGTTTGATATGTGGTTTTCTTTCATACCTTCCTTATGACCCCTAGTATTTATTTACCAAGATTCGCCACCGAGTAACATGCTTTACGAGGGTTCAATTGAAGTTACGAACTTTTACTTAAGGTTTCGAAGCAATTTTAGTAATTTGACAATAACTCGTAAACCGTAAGTCGGAATGTTTCGATTCTTGCGCCAAAACGATCTATGGCTCGAGATCTACAAGGACCAGTCATAATATTATCAAGGTCAGGAAATTATATTAACTGCCATGCTTGGTTTCTAAATGTTAACAAAAATTCGGCATTACGACGGCTATAAACTAACGATTTCCAAAATTAATATCATGATCTAAACATTAATCAACAACCAATATACCAAGATCTCATGATCATCATCTAAAATAAGCCATAATCTTCCAAGGACAAGTCATATCCATCAAAGTTTGATTATGGCCAAAACAACAACAACAATCAACTCTAAATACATGGATCTATACATACTAACATCTCCTCATCTTATAATCATCAAAACATCCATTAAAACTCAAAACAAAAACTAAGGTTCTTGAAGTTTATACCTTCCGTGGAGTGTGTATGCACTTAGTAAGCCTTGTCTAGTCCTTAGATTACCTTAACAAAGCTTGGATCATCCAAACAAAACAAGAATTCAAAGTTAGTCTCTTGAAATCACTATTCACCCTAGACTTGGATGATTTATTTGAAAATGGAAAACATGGATTTTGAAGCCAAGATTTCTAGGGTATAACTTTTATAAATTATAGGACTTACCATAAAAATTTGGAGATCAAACAATGGTGGGAGCTTGGACTTTGATCTTGGAATTAAGGAAAAGCCGAATGGAGCTTTCTTTGGAGAGAGTTTGTGTTGCTTGGCTTGGTTTCTTGCTCTCTTGCATTATTATGAAAATGTCTAACATAAAGTTACTTTATTAAAGGTACTAGGTCATGGAATACATCATCTTGGTGGACAAGTGTTGATTTTTTTGTGGTGTTAAGGCTAACTAAGTAGTTTGCTTTGCTAAGCACTAGTTTCATCTCTAAGTATGCTAGTTGCATGAGTCATCACTTGGTTTGCTAGATATTTTCCACCACTACATGCATGGATCTTGATTACCTGCTTGTTTCTTTGTCCGGTTATTGCTCAATTCTTTGATCGTTCGGAGGAATAACTCATTCGTTTCTAGTTAGGGTTTTACCGGAAACCGTAATAATATTTACACCATCATTCTCAATTCTCTTTCATAATTCTTGAACCTATTTTCCTTAAATCCCTTCAATAATTCCTCAAGTCTTTCAGTGTCCGGGGAAATCTCGGGGAAAATAAAAGTGCTATTTTTCAGAATCCGACAGCTTTTACATACACTCTTTTTCCCCCTGGATCATTAATACGAACTCAGAATTTCGTTCTGGGTACTTCTATATAGTGTCATCTCATAATATTCTCATTTCCACCAAAAACCCTATCCATACTTTATTCTTCCTTTATTCCCTATATTTATGACAATGTCCTTGTTCCTTCTCGGGCGTTCCTTAACCCTTTTACGGAACTACTGGACTAATCGTTATCGATCTGGATGACATGAGAATATTCTCCTGCTTGGAATTGCCATATCTTATTCCCCTAGGAGATAGATTATTCTTACCTAAGTTGTCAACCATTAGCATTCTTTATGACATATAAGTATTTGAATCCATATCCATTCCATCCATTCATTAGAGCTGGTGACCTTGTTGTCGGAATCATTGTTCCTCATTTTATCAATACTTAATAAAAAGTTTTAATTCTACCGAAAATTTGGGTTCTTATAGCCTCCCCTCCTTAAAAGGATTCCGTCCCGGAATCAGGTAGGAAGCAAAGAGTCGTTTGTCTGTCGTTTCACCTTTCAGCTTCCGGGTCAACTCTTAGTCGTTCTGCCCTTTCTCAGCACATCTACTGGTGCTACAATACGTACTTTATCCTTTTTCCATCAACTTTGCTACTTTTTGTAACACCCCCAGATCCGGGATCCGATCGTTGTGGTCTCCATTTCTGTCCACAATACTTGAACTTACTTCAACATAAAATAAATTACATCTTTATGACCCAACACAACAACATAAAAAACACCCGTTATAGTCCCAGAGATGAAATCAGAGTAACAATCAAATTTTATTAATCACAATATGTGTTCTTACAATCCAAAAGAATTTCAATATGAATACATACTCTTTGCCATCCATTTACATAAGTCATACTAGCCCATATACTTGGTACTGAAAGAATGAATCTATCCTACCAATAGCTTCTTCTTCAACTCTGGTAGCCTCATCGTCCTCGCCAGCGTCGAGTGCGCCTTGTACGAGTCATCGGGTCTAGCTGTTGTTGTGATATAATAATAAAGCAAGGGTGAGCAATAGCCCACCAACAATAATGTATAACTGAACGATAATATATAACAGTTCAAAAGTATCTTTCAAACTATATGCCACGCATTTACGGAAATGATGCCAGTATAACATAAACGATGAAGTTACAAGGTAACTCAAAATGCATATATAAGTGGGAATATCTGCTATGTCAAATATATGCCAAATATTATCGTTTATCATAAAAGAGGAACTTGCAGGAAAATATTGCAATTCCAATTATAAATAATCTTCCAATACTGCCAACAATGACAATGTTGCAGAAAAATAAATGAATTTGAATGATGAACTATTGCTGGAGTATTCACCACGCCCGCTGTTCCAATCCTTACGATGATCAGTCGCAGATTGTACAGCTCAATTTAGATTTACTACCGGTAGAAGGAAGAGCTGACGGATTTACTTGTCTACCGCCCTGTTAGATCTCCCCGGCCAACGGTTGGGCCAATGGGATGGACCGGTGCTACTCGGCCTCTTACACGACTCCAAGTTCGAAAAGAAGTTCACGACTCTGAACGTAAAGTTCGTCCCCCTTTCCCCAAGTATGATACTTGTTGATAAGACTCCACAAAGTAGTCGTATCTAGTTGGAAAGAAAAATTCAACATCATATCTCCCAAGCTGATGCTTGTTAGAGGATACCATCTTGTTCCAATAATCTTACCCCTCGAATGATGAGAAGGTTACTCAAAGATTCAATTGATAAACAGCAACCAAGTTGCGAGTGAAAAGAATAGTTTTACAAGATTTATGACCGGGAAGTCAACAAGATAAATAACATTGCTCAAGTAGGTTCCCCTATAATATGGAAGTTTGAGCGAGTATTTAAATCCTTTTAAGATAGATTTAAATGAAAAATAAAGAGTTGGGAACCTTTCCTTGATAAAATAGTCGTAAAAAGACTCCGAAATATTTTACATAATATCTGGAGGTGAAAGATAATCTCCGAATAATATAAATCATTTTAAAAAGAATTTAAAAGAATTAAATAAATATTCCAAGAATATTTATTAATTCAATAATAATTACGGAATATTATTAAGTCATAATATTGCTCGTAAGTAATCCTCGAATGAATATATAGAATTATTTACTAAATAAATCCCTCCTTAAATGAATATTCAAAATAATATTCATTAAATAATAAAACTCCAATAATTATTTAAAATAATATTCAATAAATAAGTCAAACCTTAAATGAATATTTGAAAATAATATTCATTTAGTAAATAATCTTCTAAATGAATATCCAAATAATATTCATTTAGTAATCAAAACTTTAAAGGAATATTTGAAATAATATCGCTTAAGTAAATAGAACTTCCAATGAATATTTTAAAATAATATTCATCAAGCACATAAAATCCTTAAATGAATATTCGAAAGCAATATTCATTTATTAAATAAAATTCCCATGAATATTAAGGTAATTATTCATTAAATAATCAAACTCTAAGTGAATATTCGAAAATAATATTCACTTAATATTTCTCGGCTGAGATCATACTCAAATAACATTCTTCGAAATATTTCCAAGTAATTGATACTTTATGGAAATATAAATAATGTTTAATAATAACATTCCTCAAGATAAATAGTAATCTGCCGTTGGAATCCCTCCGGGTTTCCACGACTATCTATATCTCAAAATACCGACTCCCGGTCTATATTTAAGAATGAATATCATATGCCCTTCGCTAAGGGTCTTACCAAAACAATCCGGCTTATAACTGATAATTCGTATCTAGTCTATAAGCCAATATCAATTCAGGGAACAGGTATCATAATATAATTTGACAATAGGCATGCATGCTATGGCATATGTATCAGAAACAACAGATATACATATTATCACAACACAGTTCCAAGGTATTGGAAACTTGCTTGGTAATCGGGTGTGGGTAGAGATAGCGTGTCCTGGGTCTGCTCGATGATCTATAAACAATCAGAACATTCGATATTTGAGTATAAACTTTACTTAAGTCGAAACACGTTTTCGAAATATCTCGTTATACACCTTTTAGTGCAACTCTTTTTATCACCGATACGATCCGACATTCGTTCGTTATTAAGATATGTCATCATACGCACACTTGGTATATACTTAAGTCGTATAAGTTCTAAAGTCGGTCGATTACGAACCGAGATTATACCTCGAGTTTTATCGTTCGTTTTCTAAGTTATAACCAAAGTTATACTTTTAAGGGGTTCGTTCGCGTTTAACTTTGATTCAAACATTTTTATAAAATCGGAAAACGATCCGTTTGACATGTGGTTTTCTCTCATACCTTCCTTATGACCTCTAGTACTTATTTACCAAGATTCACCACTGAGTAACATGCTTTACGAGGGTTCAATTGAAGTTACGAACTTTTACTTATGGTTTCGAACCAATTTTAGTAATTTGACCATAACTCCTAAACCGTAAGTCGGAATGTTCCGATTCTTTCGCCAAGACGATCTATGACTCGAGATCTATGAGGACATGTCATGTTCATAACTAGTTAAGACAATTAACCCTACTGTGATGCACGAATTCTTTAAGGTTATCGACAATCGGGCATTACGACGGCTATAAATCGAATATTTCCAAATTCCAAACTTTCCAATAATCATAGTTTCCACTCCAAACAACATATACATGTTATTTAACCATGAACTAAGGCCAAGCAATGCCTTTCCGTTCATCTAAACTATTTTATCCTCTTATATCAACAAATCACTACATAAGCATGCTTTAATCATCACCATAATCATACTAATCTAAAAAGTCATCAAGAACATCATTAAACTCAAAGTAAGAGCTAGGGTTTTGGTGAGATATACCTTCCATGGAGTGGGTAAAGACCTTGCTAAGCCTTGTATAGTCCTTGTATATCCTTAACCAAGCTTAGATCATCCAAGAAATCAAGAAAACCAAGATTTGTTCTTGAAAGTTACTATTCACCCTAGATTTGATGATTTTATTGAAAATGGAAAAAGTGGTGTTTGAGGATAAGATTTCTAGGGTATCATTTTTATGAATTATAGGATCTATCATAAAAATTTGGAGGTCAAACAAGGAGTGGAAGCTTGATTTTGTTTCTTGAATTAAGGAGAAAGTCGAATGGGAGCAAGGAGAGAAAGAGATGAAGTTTTTCTTGGTTGCTTGGCTAGTCTTGCATTATTGTGTTGTCTTGAATAATATCTTGAGATAAAGCTACTTTAATAAAGTGTCTAGGTCATCCATGATGAAAGAATCAAGTGGGCAAGTGGTGGTGTAAGGAATATAATCTTGTATCATTTGGTTTGTTTACAATCTTGCTAGTTAGCATTGTAACTAGCTAGGTTACTTGATCCTATCCACTTGCACATGCATGCATCTTGATCCCTTGCTTGTTTCCTTGTCCGGTTATTGCTCAATTCATTGATCGTTCGGAGGAATAACTCATTCGTTTCTAGTTAGGGTTTTACCGGAAACTGTCCTAATATTTATACTATCATTCTCCATCTTTCTTATTAACTTTCAAATTTAAATTCCTTAAATCCCTTCGTTCAATCTTTAAGTCTATCAGTGTCCAGGGAACTCTCGGAGAAAATAAAAGTGTGGTTTTTCAGAATCCGACAGCTTTTACATACATTTATTTTCCCCCTGGATCACTAATACGAACTCGGAAATCCGTTCCGAATACTTCTATATAGTGTCATCTCATAATATTCTCATTTCCAACAAAAACACTATTCATTATTTATTCTTCCTTTATTCCCTATATTTATGACAATGTCCTTGTTCTTTCTCGGGCGTTCCTTAACCCTTTCACGGAACCACTGAACTAATCGTTATCGATCTGGATGACATGAGAATATTCTCCTGCTTAGAATTGCCATTTCTTATTCCCATAGGAGATAGATTATTCTTTCCTAAGTTGTCAACCATTAGCATTCTTCAAGACATACAAATATTTAAATCGAATTCCATTCATTCATTATCTCAATCGTTACATCGTAGTCGTAATCACTATTCACCATTACCTCAGTACATAATAAAAAGTTTTAATTATATCCAAAATTTAGGGTTCTTATAGTCTCCCCTCCTTAAAAGGATTCTGTCCCGGAATCAGGTTGGAAACAAAGAGTCGTTTGTCTGTCGTTCACTTTTTAGCTTCTCGATCAATTCTTAGTCGTTCTACCCTTTCTCAGCACATCCTCTAGTGCTACAATCCATACTTTATCCTTTTTCCATCAACTTTGCTACTTTTCGTACAACACACTATCCGGGTTATGCTCTTACTCAGTCTTATCCTTATTGATACCTGCAGTAACATTGGTATCACTATCATACTGCGAATTCGGAGGTGACCTCGCTCGCACTGTGCATTTCCTGATCGCTTTAATCTTCGCAATCTTGATCAATATAGAGAAGTGGAAAGATTTATTGAGAGATCACTATGATCAATGAACATTTGTTATATTGCATAGTTAGTACAGAAGGGGGTCGGCCTTTAGTACTTGACAAGCAATTAAACAAGTTATGGTATTCCAATTAGACTTCTATCACATAGACAGATAGTCACGTAGCAGTACCTCCCCTCCTTAAAGGGTTGTTCTTCTCAATTCATAAAGAAGATGAATAAGAGAGAAGAAAAGAAAAGAGTTCTAAAGGATTATAGAAAGCTTTCATGATTGTAAAATATCATACTCAGAATTTACCTCTGAACTATAGAGGTTCATCAAAGAAGAAATTAATCATAATTATATCCAATACTATTTGATCGCAATCTCACGTGTCATCATATCTTGCTGCTTTGTCCATTATTCTATGGACCCATACTCTGGTTCAACCTTAGCAACGCTCACTTTTAGAAAATCTTTCAACCTCTCAGGTTAAATCTTAGTTTCTCGCTTGACACCATTGTTACTGACATTCCATGTCACGCTACTAGCTTTTTCATATCTATAATACTAACCCTCTCAGGTTGTCATCCCGAGAACTCATTAGAAAGCCCATGTATTAAACCATTCATAACATTCCTTGCTTTACATTCCATAGTTGCTTTCCCAACCTTTTCTTTATCAATCACATCCTTCTTATTATCTGATTCTTATTCACTTCTATTATTTACCTCCACCGTCATCTCTTTATTGAGGCATCTTTTGCACTTGGCACCTCCTTATTGGTATCCCGTCACATTTACTCTATAATCATCCCATTATTCCAATTTAAAACCTCCGAAATGAATTTGGCCGATTTCTTTAACTTAGAGCCAATATAATCTTCTTCTGCCAAACTTGTTTCTCATCACTTATTCTTTTCTACCCGTGGTTTTCCACAGGTTGTCTTTCGTAAGTCAGATCAGGTCGTATATCTACCTGCTCGTACTCTTATCATCTATCGAGCATCTGCATTTTACTGGCGTAGCCTTGCCACATGAAACACGTTACGATCATGCTATAAGTTTTGGGGGTAGAGCTGGCTCGAATGCCACCTTCCGAACACTTTTAAACTCTCAGGTGGCCCAATAAGTCTCGGGCTCAACTGCCCTTCTCTCCAAGTCTCATTAATTCTTTCTACGGGAATACATTTAGCATCATGTATCATCAACCTCATATTCTCTATCTTGTTTGCGCAGAAGTACACTAACATAAACTTGCTTGTCATTCATCAACATGCCATTTAGCTTATCAATAGCATCACTTTCTTTATCTTTACGTTGTCATCTACTTTCTTAGAAGAATCACCATCGCTTGTTGTTTACGTAGTGCATTAATAGCTAACCATACAGGTTTCAATCCTTTAGGGAGAAAAAGTAATCACTATTCCTTATCCATAAGGAACACTTCCTGAACTTGATGTAGATATTACATGAAGTAGATAAAATTGCAGAAGAGTTTCAAGCATCGCGGCTATGTCCGGTTAATGAAACTACCACTTATGCATCCTCCATAAAAGATTGGAAACTTAATGGTTTACTTCGTCAATTTTGTATCATGGTCCTGGTTTGCCTCAAAACGGGACCTTCTAAGGTGTGTAGTTTGCTTAAGACGATATCAGGAATCGAATCTTTACTTAAACTTATTATTACCGTCAATTCTTGCACAGTCATCAGAAGGAATGTAAATTCCTCCACTCCGGTATGACCTTCAAGGTCCTTCCAGATATCATTCTGTTCCCTTGGTATGCGTATTTGCAATTATTCCTCTATACTTAGAGTGTCGGCCACCTCATTGGCCTTTTCTGATAATAATAATTTCTTGTAATCAATGTTCTCTGGATCTATTCCAACTCAAATTTTTCTACCTCATTCCCATCACTGTTGGGTTAAAGCATTCTCCCTTAAGCTCTGCTGAAGGAGAAAATATAACTATCAGTCTTTTTTTCATAAGTCATTGCTTCCACCTTCCTGTGGGAACTTTATCAAAGATACCCTCAACCATACCTAGGATATTTGTTCTCTTAGTTCTTTCTCGTTCTAGGATAATCTCAACCTTCTTTGGTTCCATCCATACCTCATCATGGTTTCATACATGCCTTATCTGGCATTATTGTTATTGTGTCTTACATTCTCTACCAAACTTCTAGTTGGAAACTCAGAATATTAACTTTTTCCTTGTAAGGTTTCTTAGGTCGTCCTCATCATTCCTCCTGTATTTTCTAGGTACAGGGTATAGCAAGACGTCATTGATCAATACTCTAATAATTCTATTTATGTTCCTTCCATAACTCTTTTTAATAATCCTTACGGGTCATTGTTGCCTTAGAAAATCCAACTCATATCATCTGAATTCACAATGTCTTTATTAGGGTTAATGTCATCCCTTGTGCATTCCCCAGGGTTTGTCTTAATTTGTGGATGTCCTATCCTTAATTCAACTGCCAAGGAATTCTTGCATCCTCTAATTGGCAATCGATTTATGTATCCTTAATAAGGGTCTCTTTTCAATTGTTCTTATTTGATAATCGATTGGTAGCTTACTGCTAACCTCTTCTTCCAGATAGTTGTCAGCCTATTTGACCTTCAAAAAGACAACGTATGCCTATCTGCTCCCTTACAGAACTTGGTAATGGTAGCAAGGATGTTTTTGAAGATATTGGTCGAGTTCAACGTGAATCTCTTGGTACTTATCGTTCTTCGCAAAGGTACTTGCCTCAGACAAAATTTCTACAGCATACTGTTCAATTTCTGACCATTTCTATACTCTCTTCATATACCTTCATTGTTTAATTTCCTCCGTCATAATATATTCATGGTATTCATGATAACCTAACATCATACATCTCAAGTCACTATACTTCCATTTTTGCTCGTAATCTTGGACAATCGTATACACATGAATCACTTTAGTATGGGTGACCCCATTTCAAAAAAAAGTCTAGTAAATTCCCAATCAAAACATGGGTTACAAAGGGTTCAGTAGAAGATTCCTACGATCTCATTAATATTTCCTTTACATCAAAATCCCTTGTAGTTGGTGCTTACTTAGAAGCAATCCTGCTTTGTCCTTTCATTCCTGGTCTAGTCACTTGATAATCCTTGGTGACTTGGCCCCAACTGGCCACACTAAAATAAAAATATATGATTTTAGGGGTTGGCTAATAGCATTACTTTTCTAGCAATTGTCGGCGTAGTGCCTTCTTCTTTGATCCTTTCTACCTTTCCAAAACTTTACTCCATATAAGTCTTAATTGACTACTCGGCACCGTCTCCGGTCACCTTTCCTCTACTTTTATCTTTTCAACTATTCTTATCAATCCCAAGTGCCACACAAGCTTACCATTTCTGGCATAACAGCCTTTTCATTTAAGTCAATCCCGGAATTTCTCAGTCCGGCTGGTTTCTTACTTACATTTCCTGTTTCCGTCCAATCTCACTTCATCATTTAATTTTTACCATTGATTGTAATACTCAGGGTCCATCTACTAACCCATATGACGGCAACCTTACCCAATCCACAGGGTTCGCTCCAGTTTCCATTCTCTTCAATGAGGTTCTCCGAAAATCAGAAAGACAAGGCTTGCCAAAATTCGCCGAATTCCTTTCCAGAATCAGGGAAATTTTGGTTAATCTATCCACCTACTGGTAACATTAAGGAGACCAGTTTCGAAACCTGAAGAAGAATTCTATGAACCTCCAAGCAGGTATAACCATAAGTAGTCATAATTAACGAAATAATCGTCATCAGGTCGGAAGTTTAACCACTGGAGAGGAACCAATTATATACATCCCTTAGAAGGGAATCAACAGTTTCAACTGAAACCTATCGCAACGTCCTGATATTCAATATTACCAAATGTCAATCTTCCTAACCACTAGTCTCAGAAGGAATACTACCGTCGGGGTTAATCATTCCACAAGATCGGCACTACCAAGGCCATCCGAACCTGGTCAACCGTGCTGTCCGAATGCATCCGCAAGTACTTTATCGTGCTGCGCAAGCACACATCCTAATCCTTTATGCGAAGCATCGTTGGAAGCACAAAGTCTCCTTTTTCCATTAAGCAATGCAAACTCTTGGTCATTACCAATTTTATCTTTTAGCTCCAGGAAGATTTTCTCACATTTTTCTCTTTAACTGTTGATCGTATTACTTGATCCATTATAATTCCGCGTCGGAGTAAACTTAAGGTAACTACTATAATTCATTCAAAGAAAGAATTTAATATTCCTCTAAATCACATGCATCTAACATTTCTGGTTCATCGTTTCACTGAGTTGAAATAACCCTATACTCAGTCTTTGACAGTAGTCTCATTACGAGTTCATCTTGACTCACTGGTCTTATCTTCCAGTAGGTTCTGAGATCATTGTCTTACTGGATACTTCCTTATATAACTTTACCCAATCATGTTGTCACTTCCCAATGTCTTTACTTTCTACTGATTCATTCATGAACATTTCCCTGAATAAAAACCACCTCATTAACCTCGCTTTGGTTCCGTAAATCATAACCTATGACATCTGCCTTCTCGTGGGGAATTATTACTGACAATATTCATACTGATTCATTTAACAAATGATATGGCACTTATTGCCTCCTTCTCAACTATTCATAGGGACTCTGCTCCTCGTCCTATATCGCTGTCTTTGATAATCATACATCCCTCTAGCTCTTTCTTCGTTAATATGAAAGTCTCTAAGGATTCTCATCTATTTCCGTATAAGATCTCGAGTAATTCTTCCAATACATCTTACTTGCTGGTACTACATCCAGTAGTCCAGCTATGAATCCAACATGAATCATCAGTTCTCTTGCTAAATAGCTCAGTTCTTTATGCTCACTTTTCTGAGCACTATACCTTAATCATCACAATCTTTCTGGTTGCGGCCCTCATTCCTCAAGGGTAAGCTCCTTATCCTAACAGGACTGCCCTTATCTGCTGAAACCTCTTCCGGGTCTCCAGTAGGGTACTCTATCGAATTTACCCGCTGATCTTCAGCATATAAAGCATCATCGCGCTGCTGCTCGTATGCCTCAAGGTCTGTCGCCTTACTCATCGATACGATATCGAGCTAAGTTACTATCATGATACTTAAGAGTTCCCATAAGGGTTTTATATGTCATCACTACATTAAGTAGTCCAACTATGAACTTGGCAAGAGTTCTTATTATCATAGTGAATTTATTGTTTTAACGTCGTCTCATCTCTAGGGTTTATAACATACGCACTGATACCATTACTGTAACACCCCCAGATCCACGGTCCGGGATCCGGTCGTTACGGTTTCCATTTCTCTCCACAATACTTGAACTTACTTCAACATAAAATAAATTACATCTTTATGACCAAACACAACAATATAAAACACACCCGTTATAGTCCCAGAGATGAAATCAGAGTAACAATCAAATTTTATTAATCACATTACGAGTTCTTACAACCCAAAAGAATTACCATATAAATACATACTCTTTGCCATCCATTTGCATAAGTCATACTAGACCATGTACTAGGTACTGAAAGAATGAATCTATCCTACCAATAGCTTCTTCTTCAGCTCTGGTAGTCTCATCATCCTTGCCAGCGTCGAGTGCGCCTTGTGCGAGTCATCTGGTCTAGCTGTTGTTGTGATATAATAATAAAGCAAGGGTGAGCAATAGCCCACCAACAATAATGTATAACTGAACGATAATATATAACAGTTCAAAAGTATCTTTCAAACCATATGCCATGCATTTACGGAAATGATGCCAGTATAACATGAACGATGAAGTTACAAGGTAACTCAAAATGCATATATAGGTGGGAATATCTGCTATGCCAAAGATAATCCAGATATTATCATTTATCATAAAAGAGGAACTTGCAGGAAAATATTGCAATTCCGATTATAAATACTTTTCCAATACTGCCAACAATGATAATGTTGCAGAAAATAAATGAATTTAAATGATGAACTATTGCTGGAGTATTCACCGCGCCCGCTGTTCCAATCCTTACGATGATCAGTCACAGATTGTACAACTCACTTTAGATTTACTACCGGTAGAAGGAAGAACTGATGGATTTACTTGTCTACCGCCCAGTTAGATCTCCCTGGCCAACGGTTGGGTCAATGGGATGGACCGGCGCTACTCGGCCTCTTACACGACTCCGAGTTTGAAAAGAAGTTCACGACTCTGAACGTAAAGTTCGTCCCCCTTTCCCCAAGTATGATACTTGTTGATAAGACTCGACAAAGTAGTCGTATCTAGTTGGAAAAGAAAATTCACATCATATCTCCCAAGCTGTTGCTTGTTAGAGGATACCATCTTGTTCTAATAATCTCACCCCTCGAATGATGAGAAGGTTTACTCAAAGATTCAATTGATAAACAGCAACCAAGTTGCGAGTGAAATGAATAGCTTTACGAGATTTATGACCGGAAAGTCACAAGATAGATAACATTGCTCAAGTAGGTTCCCCTATATTATGGAAGTTTGAGCGAGCATTTAAATCCTTTTAAGATAGATTTAAATGAAAAATAAAGAGTTGGGAACCTTCCCTTGATAAAATAGTCGTAAAAAGGCTCCGAAATATTTTACATAATATCTGGAGGTGAAAGATAATCTCCGAATAATATAAATCATTTAAAAAGAATTTAAAAGAATTAAATAAATATTCCAAGAATATTTATTAACTCAATAATAATTACGGAATATTATTAAATCATAATATTGCTCGTAAGTAATCCTCGAATGAATATCCAAATAATATTCATTTGGTAAATAATCTTCTAAATGAATATCCAAATAATATTCATTTAGTAATCAAAACTTTAAAGGAATATTCGAAATAATATTCCTTAAGTAAATAAAACTTTCAATGAATATTTTAAAATAATATTCATCAAGTACATAAAACCTTAAATGAATATTCGAAAGTAATATTCATTTAATAGATAAAATTCCCATGAATATCAAAGTAATTATTCATTAAATAATCAAACTCTAAGTGAATATTCAAAAACAATATTCACCTAATATTTCTCGGCTGAGATAATACTCAAATAACATTCTTCGAAAGATTTCCAAGTAATTAATACTTTATGGAAATATAAATAATGTTTAATAATAACATTCCTCAAGATCAATAATAATCTGCCGTTGGAATCCCTCCGGGTTTTCACGACTATCTGTATCTCAAAATACCGACTCCCGGTCTATATTTAAGAATGAATATCATATGCCCTTCGCTAAGGGTCTTACCAAAACAATCCGGCTTATAACTGATAATTCGTATCTAGTCTTTCAGCCAATATCAATTCAGGGAACAGGTATCATAATATAATTTGACAATAGGCATGCATGCTATGGAATATGTACAATGGCAATCATATATATATATATATATATTATCACAACAACAGGTTCAAAGTTTTGAACACTTGCCTGGTAATCGGGTGTGGGTGGAGATAGCGTGTCCTGGGTCTACTCGATGATCTATAACAATAAGAATATTCGAGATTAACCACTTAACACCTTTTAAAAGTCTAAGTATAACTTCACTTAAATCGAAACACGTTTTCGAATTATCTCGTTCTACACCTTTTAGTGTAACTCTTTTTATTACCGATACGATCCGACATTTGTTCGTTATTATGACAAGTCATCATACCCACACTCGGTATATACTTAAGTCGTATAAGTTCTAAAGTCGATCGATTATGAACCGAGATTATACCTCGAGTTTTATCATTCGTTTTCTAAGTGTTTTACCAAAGTTATAACCAAGCGGGTTTTTAGGGGTTCGTTCGCGTTTAACTTCGATTCAAACATTTTTATAAAATCGGAAAACGATCCGTTTGATATGTGGTTTTCTTTCATACCTTCCTTATGACCCCTAGTATTTATTTACCAAGATTCTCCACCGAGTAACATGCTTTACGAGGGTTCAATTGAAGTTACGAACTTTTACTTACGGTTTCGAACCAATTTTAGTAATTTGACCATAACTCCTAAACCGTAAGTCGGAATGTTTCGATTCTCGTGCCAAAACGATCTATGGTTCAAGATCTACAAGGACCAGTCATAATATTATCAAGGTCAGGAAATTATATTAACTGCCATGCTTGGTTTTTAAATGTTAACAAAAATTCGGCATTATGACGGCTATAAACTAACGATTTCCAAAATTAATATCATGATCTAAACATCAATCAACAACCAATATACCAAGATCTCATGATCATCATCTAAACTAAGCCATAATCTTCCAAGGACAAGTCATATCCATCAAAGTTTGATTATGGCCAAAACAACAACAACAATCAACTCCAAATGCATGGATCTATACATACTAACATCTCCTCATCTTATAATCATCAAAACATCCATTAAAACTCAAAACAAAAACTAAGGTTCTTGAAGTTTATACATTCCTTGGAGTGTGTATGCACTTAGTAAGCCTTGTCTAGTCCTTAGATTACCTTAACAAAGCTTGGATCATCCAAACAAAACAGGAATTCAAAGTTAGTCTCTTGAAATCACTATTCACCCTAGACTTGGATGATTTATTTGAAAATGGAAAACATGGAGTTTGAAGCCAAGATTTCTAGGGTATCACTTTTATGAATTATAGGACTTACCATAAAAATTTGGAGATCAAACAATGGTGGGAGCTTGGACTTTGATCTTGGAATTAAGGAAAAGCCGAATGGAGCTTTCTTTGGAAAGAGTTTGGGTTGCTTGGCTTGGTTTCTTTCTCTCTTGCATTATTATGAAAATATCTAACATAAAGTTACTTTATTAAAGGTACTAGGTCATGGAATACATCATCTTGGTGGACAAGTGTTGATTTTTTTGTGGTGTTAAGGCTAACTAAGTTGTTTGCTTTGCTAAGCACTAGTTTCATCTTTAAGTATGCTAGTTGCATGAGTCATCACTTGGTTTGCTAGATATTTTCCACCACTACATGCATGTATCTTGATTACCTGCTTGTTTCTTTGTCCGGTTATTGCTCAATTGTTTGATCGTTCGGAGGAATAACTCATTCGTTTCTAGTTATGGTTTTACCGGAAACCGTAATAATATTTACACCATCATTCTCAATTCTCTTTCATAATTCTTGAACCTATTTTCCTTAAATCCCTTCAATAATTCCTTAAGTCTTTCAGTGTCCGGGGAAATCTTGGGGAAAATAAAAGTGCTATTTTTCAGAATCCGACAGCTTTTACATACACTCTTTTTCCCCCTGGATCATTAATACGAACTCAGAATTTCGTTTCGGGTACTTCTATATAGTGTCGTCTCATAATATTCTCATTTCCACCAAAAACCCTATCCATACTTTATTTTTCCTTTATTCCCTATATTTATGACAATGTCCTTGTTCCTTCTCAGGCTTTCCTTAACCCTTTTACGGAACTACTGGACTAATCGTTATCGATCTGGATGACATGAGAATATTCTCCTGCTTGGAATTGCCATATCTTATTCCCCTAGGAGATAGATTATTCTTACCTAAGTTGTCAACCATTAGCATTCTTTATGACATATAAGTATTTGAATCCATATCCATTCCATCCATTCATTAGAGCTGGTGACCTTGTTGTCGGAATCATTGTTCCTCATTTTATCAATACTTAATAAAAAGTTTTAATTTTACCGAAAATTTGGGTTCTTACAGTTCTCTAGGGCATTTACTTCAACAGTCGCAGAATTCCAAAATTGCTCTAGCATGTCTAGATATAGAATTGGGTTAGCAATTAGAGCTTCCTTGATGTATGATTCGTTCAGCCACTTCACGAAACAATTATAATTAGCATTGGGTGCTTCGACATCGCTAGAGATGGCGACGAAATTGGTGTTGAACTGTTTGTCTGCCATTTGTATAGAATAGAGAGAAGAGAAGTTGAATATTTGAAGAAGAAATTTAGATTTCAGCGGTTAAGATTTGTTTTTCAGAGGAATGGGTGCTTAAGAAATCGATTGAAATGGGTATAGCAGTTTTGGAGATGTATAAATAAGGATACTTGAATTGTCGATTAGATACATATTTTGTATCGACAAGTCAGGTATTCGAGAAGTGAAAAACAACTGTTTGATATGTCAAAGATGGCATATTCGATAACTCAAACAGGTAGAAACCGACAGCTGGCAGTTTATTCAATGTAAGATTGAATAACAAATGTTTTATGAGTGAGTTAAAAGTGTCAGACAAAAGTCAAAAAGTGGTCTGATGCTCAGCGAGAATTCAGCCCTTTCAAATGATTCGAGAACTGAAGAGATACTATTCGAGGACTTAGTATTTAGAGAACTCAATATAGTATTCAAGAAGTCAAGTATGTCTTTGTTCGATATCTCTAAAGGACTCTATTCGAGAACTCGAGAGTACTCAAAAGAGACTTGTTAGAGAAGTCAAGCATTGACATGAAATGAATCATTAGAGAAGTCTGACTTATCGAAATATTCTTTTCACTCATAAAATTCAATTTTCACTATCTTTTAAAATTCACCATAAATATTCAATGAAGAATATTCTAACAAATTAAATAGTTATTTTTCTTAAAATTTCATAGAAATTTCAAGGTAGCAAAATATGATTTTTGAACATATGCAACAGAGTTAAAATATTTATAAATCATATTTCAGCCAACACTTACTCAAAAATATTGAGCATTTAGATAAAGTAAGTATTTACTGCTGCAACAATTTAGTTAATATTTTCACTTAGCCAGATTCTGAAGAATTCAGCATTCCAATCTCACTAACCAACCTTGTGAAGGTGGCTTCATCCAATGGCTTAGTGAATATATCAGTCAATTGTTTATCTGTGGGAACATAATGTAACTCAATGGTTCCATTAGTTGCATGTTCTCTAATAAAATGATATCTGATGTCAATGTGCTTTGTTCTAGAATGATTGACAGGATTTGCAACTATAGAGATTGCACTTGTGTTGTCACACATCATAGGAATCTTTTCCAACACAAGTCCATAATCTCTAAGTTGGTTTCTAATCCAAAGCACTTGAGCACAACAACTTCCAACAGCTATGTATTCAGCCTCAGCTATAGAAGTTGACACAGATTGTTGTTTCTTGCTATAGCAAGACACTAAGCATTGTCCAAGAAACTGGCAGCTACCTGAGGTGCTTTTCTTATCCACTCTACATCCAGCATAATCAGCATCAGAATAACCAACCAGATTGAACCCTGTGTCCTTAGGATACCATAAACCCAAGTTTGGAGTGCCTTTCAAATATCTAAAGATCCTTTTGATAGCAATCATATGTGATTCCTTTGGATTTGATTGAAACCTTGCACACAAACATGTAGCAAATATGATGTTTGGCCTACTTGCAGTGAGATAGAGTAGAGAACTAACCATGCCTCTGTATCAATATCTACTTTCTTGCCCTTAGCATCTTCATCCAAATTAGTGGCAGTGGCCATGGGTGTCTTTGCAGGTGAGCTATCTTTCAAATCAAACTTCTTCAATAGGTCTTTGATGTACTTGGTTTGACTGATAAAGATACCATCCTTCCTTTGACTAACTTGCAATCCAAGAAAGAATGTCAACTCTCCCATCATGCTCATCTCATATCTGCTTTGCATGAGTTTAGAGAATTTCCCACACAGTTTCTCATTAGTAGAACCAAATATGATATCATCAATATAGATCTGAACTAGGATAATATCATTACCATGCTTCTTGTAAAACAGTGTCTTGTCCAATGTGCCTCTAGTGAACTGATTTTCAAGAAGAAATTGTGACAGTGTCATACCATGCTCTTGGAGCCTGCTTAAGTCCATACAATGCCTTAAGGAATCTGTAGAGAAAGTTTGGGAAATGTGGATCCTCAAAGCCAGGTGGTTGTTGCACATATACTTCTTCTTCCAACTCTCCATTCAGAAATGCACTCTTGACATCCATTTGATAAACTTTGAAATTTGAATGTGTAGCAAATGCCAAGAAAATTCTGATAGCTTCCAGTCTGGCAACAGGGGCAAAAGTCTCATCATAGTCAATGCCTTTCTATTGTGAGTTACCTTTTGCAACCAACCTTGCTTTGTTCCTTACAACCACACCATCTTCATCCATCTTATTTTTCAGAACCCATTTTGTTCCAACAATGGTTTTGTCCTTTGGTGCAGGCACAAGTTCCCATACTTTGTTCCTTTCAAATTGATTTAGCTCTTCTTGCATAGCAATAATCCAATCTGGATCCAACAGTGCATCATTAAGTTTCTTAAGTTCAACTTGGGACAGAAAGCAACCAAAGAGACACTCATTTTGAGTTGTTCTCCTTGTTCTCACTCCTGCAGTGTGTGATTTATCCCACTTTCTTGAATGCTCAGTTTGATTTCTCAGGTTTGATGTTGCTTCATCATCCAAGTTGTGATCAAATTCATTTCCTCCCCCTGTGAAGGTGCTCTCATTCACAGGTGTATCTTGGATGCTTGTATCTCCACTGTTGATTGGCACAAACTCGTCTCTTGTTTCATCATTCACTGGAGTTTGTTGAACTATAGTCTCAACTTCAGTTTCAATCTCTTTATCAGAATCATCCATATTTTCGAACCTTAATGGATCTCTATCTTCATCATTGGCTTCTTCTAGCCCAGGTAGTTTGCTGTCATCAAATGTCACATCTGTGCTTTCCATAACCTTCTTTTGACTGATGACATAAACCTTGTAAGCAGTTCTCTCCATAGAATAGCCAAGAAAAATTCCTTCAAATGCCTTTGCATCAAACTTACCAACATATTCTGAATTATCCTTCAACACAAAGCATTTGCTTCCAAAAGCATGAACATGCTTAAGAGTAGGCTTCTTTCCTGTCATCAAATTGTAAGGTGTCTTTCCAGTGTTTTTGTTGATGAGGGTTCTGTTTTGAATATAGCATGCAATGCTCACAGCCTCAGCCCAAAAACATGTAGGCATTTTTGCATCAAGTAACATTGTTCTAGCAGCCTCTATTAGAGTTCTATTCTTTCTCTCAACAACTCCATTTTGTTGTGGAGTCCTTGGAGCTGAGAATTGTTGTGAAATACATTCTCTTTACAGAATGCTTCAAGCATGGCATTTCTGAACTCTGTTCCATTATCACTTCTTAATGCAATCACACTTGCATTTTTGGCCTTTGCTTCTTTATCAACTTTCTTTATGTGTTCAATGATTACTTGTGGAGCCTCATCCTTTGATGCTAGAAATTCCACCCATGTATACCTTGTAAAGTCATCAACCATCACCAAGGCATACTTCTTTCTTGCTAGTGACATAATGTTGACAGACCCAAACAAGTCCATATGAATTAGTTGCAGGGGCTTGGTTATTGATGTCACTATCTTTGACTTGTGGCTTGACCTTTTCATTTTTCCTTTTTGACAAGCCTCACACACTCCTTCTTGACAGAATTCAAGTGCGGGCATGCCTCTCACCAACTCTCTTTTGACTAAAGAGTTAATGGCTTTAAAGTTTAGGTGTGATAACTTTTTATGCCACAGCCAACAATCTTCATTTGATGCCTTTTAGTAAAAGCAACAAATTTTATCCTTGCTTGCAGAATCCATATTGGCTACAAACAGGCTTCCTTTCCTTGCTCTAGATAGAGCAAGTTCACCAGTCTTCTTGTGAGTGATCAAACATTCATCCTTGTCAAAATCCACTTTGAAACCCCTATCAATAAACTGACCAACAATTAGTAGATTATGCTTGAGCCCTCTAACCAGTGCTATATCTTCAATGATGACATTACCAACTTTCAGTTTGCCATATCCCAATGTGTTACCAATGCTGTCATCTCCAAAAGTAACCATAGGGCCAGCCTTTTCTTCATACTGTGATAGCAGGGCCATATCACCAGTCATGTGGTTTGAGCATCCACTGTCCAACACCCAAATGAATTTCTTTTATTTCTCTTTGCCCTGCAAACACAAATGTATTACTTCTTCTTTAGTACCCAAACAAGTTTGGATCCACCAGGCTTAGAAACATTTTTATCATAAACAACATGCTTATCAACTTTCTTAGGGCTAGTCTTCTTATCACATCTAGGAGTCTTAAAACTTGAGTTCTCAGACTTAGGTGAAAGAGGTACCTTCCTAGCTTTAGGAGGACTTGAAGACTTTAACCTTGTATAGTGTGTGTGTGTGTGATAATTATGACTGATACAACCATCAATGAATTGCCTTCTCAAATTGAAACATCTAGTCATAACATTCATGTTGCATGGCATACAGTCAAATTTATCACAGAAAGGAGAATCTCTATGTCTTAAACGCACAGAGCAATCATAGAAAGGTTTAGGCACACTACCTACAGGTTTCTTACAAGCATGAGTTAAATGATTAGTACTGAAACAGTTTTGACATGTTTTCCTAGGGGCATTAGGCACATAAGCATAATTAGTATCCTTGTTAATCCCTAGTTTGCCATTCTGTTTTGTTTCTTTTTAGGCACATTCTTCACAGATTCATTCTTTCTAGCTGGTTCAAACTTAACAGGTTTCTCAGTTTTAGGTCCAACTCTAACAGGATTCTTGGTTTTCAATTTGACATTCTCACTCTTAGAGGGTGCTGGTTGTTCACTAGATTGTGCTTCATCCTCATCATTCAACATTTGCTTGATGAGCACGGCCTCCTCATCAATTTCAAGTGTTGATTCCTTAAAAATAGGTGCCTTAGCATTTTTCAAAATATGAGGCACATTCTCATGAACAACCTTGTCATCTTCAGCGACAGCACAACATTTCCTCTTACTGAGAGTGTCATAATCAAAACCAATAGCAGCCTTTGCATTCTTTTGATGTTTCTCATGATATGAATGCAATAGACTAGAGGAGTTCTTAAAGGTTTTTAGTTTGAATTCATTCTCAGCTAATTCATCCCTAAGAGCCTTTTCAAGCTGACTAGCACATGAAACCTTATTCTCTAGATATTCTATGTATTTCTTAAGGTTTTCTACTTGTATGGCAGCTAGCTCTAATTCCTCATTTCTTTTGTTTAATACTTTTTATCAGATAGTTTCACAATCTCTTCATTAGCAGCATTCATACTAGTATGAATATTAAACATTTCAACAGATAGTTGTTCAATCATATCCTTGTATTCAGAAACAGACATGTCTATGGTAGTGAGAGCTGGTACCTGAGAGTTTTATGGAGATGTCTCTTCCTTGGAATTGGCCATCAAGGCATAGTTACAGAATTCTTGCTCCTCTCCATCACTGTCAGTATCATCCCAACACTTCCCTTCAGCTATGTAGGCCTTGCCTGGTGTTTGCTTTCTGAGAAGGGCCTCATATTTAGCTTCAAGCTCTAAAAATTCTTTATCCTTCTTTTTAGGCTTCTTGCATTCACTGGCAAAATGCCCTAGGTCATTGCATCTATAGCATCTCACAGATGACCTATCCACATAGCCAGTTTTGAATTTACTCTTGTTTGGCTTCACAGGTGCTTTACTCGTGTTGAATGAATGATTCTGAGGTCTAGGTTTGAAGGGCTGCTTTCTATTGAATCTGATATTAGGAAATTTTCTGGCCATGAAAGCATATGATGTGTTTTCCATGCCATCTAGATCCTCAAGAGTGTAAAACTCATCTTCTTCTTCCTGTTCCTCAGTAACAATCTCAGGCAGCTCCATTACTGGTTCTTCATCCACTATTTCTTCAATCCTCGGTTGGCTTATAGAGGCTTCAAGGTCCTGTATAGATTTGTTTACAATCAAGGCACATAATGTGTTGATCATCTTGCCTTCCCTTTTCTGCAACAGCTCAAGCTCATGAGTCTTTAACACACCATAGAGCACATCATATGTGACTTTGTTCAAATCTCTTTCCCTTAGAGAAGTGACCCTCTGCTCTAGGTGGTTTGGTGAGGAGAGTAGAAACTTCATGGTAAGCTCCTTGGTGTTGTAGACTTTTCCATTCATCTGTAGCTCGTTAACCAACTTGTGAAATCTCTCAAACATATCAGTAATGCTTTCTTTGGGTTGTGCCATGAAAGCTTCATACTGTGTGACCAGTATCTGTTTCCTGTTTTCTTTGACCTCCTCTGTCCCTTCACAAAGAACCTCAATATGATCCCACATCTCTTTAGCAGTAGTACAAGAGGTAATGTTTGTAAACATTGATATATCCATTGAGTCTATGATCAACAACATGAGATGATTATCAAGGGCAACCTTGTCCTTTTCTGTATCTGTCCATTTGGATGGATCTTTGGCCACGTATGGTCTTGGGATGGTTAATATTCCAACAGTCTTCTTAGCAATCTTTTGTTGTGGAACAAAAAGGCCATTCTTGAAAATCTCAGGATACAGGGGGTTTGAGGCTTTGATGAACAACATCATCTTTATTTTCCAGAGGTTGAAATTATCTTTGTCAAACTTAGGGACCTTCACCGTTTCTGTTGTCTTTGGTGTATTCATGATCTTTTCTATTTTGAATAACAACCCGCTCTGATACCACTTGTTGAGTATGGAATACACACATAAGAAAATACAGAGGGGGGGTGAATGTATTTTCAAACTTTTCTTCGAATAAGAATCTTAAGAACATTTGTTTGAAGGTGTGAATCTATGTTCTTGTTTATGTAGATGAGTGTGTGTTTGTGTTTAACAAAATATATTCGTGCGAAAATAAAACTCAAGACACAAGCACTCACTTTAATCTAATGTTGTATTAGATTAAGATTTTTGCTACAACCTGTGAATACATAAATTAGTATTCTCAGTTTCTCTTTTCTCACAGAGATGTTATCTATGATAGTGTATGAAAGACTAGTTAACTGCTAGAGAAGTGAGGTTATACATTTATAGAACATGTGTACAACCTACTTACTACTAATGTAGTGACAGACAAAATTGCTTTCTAATTTGTCTATTCCATTTCGAGTAAACATCCAAGCAACATGTAATTTGACTTTTCTTTAACCTGCTCAGATCCACTTCTTTAGCAGCTTGTCTCCTGTAACAACTCTCTTAACTTCTTGTAGACTTTCCAAAAGCACTTTATAGTACCGTGGTCCTGAAAGTGTTTTTGGCTTGTTGTAGACTTCTGACTTGTACAGCTTTAGTATATTGTCTTCGAGAGTCCAGTAGAGAAGTGACCAAGTGGTTGATTCGAGTACTGAAGTTGTTTACACAGATAGCTCTGAGTTCTCGAACAACACGTTTCTTGACATTTCGAACCACTTCTCGAATGAATCATTTCTTCAGGAATCCTTGACTTATCGAATGAGATCTTGCTTATGAAAACCTTGAGATGTGGAATATTGATATGTCGAATCTCTGACTTATCGAAAACCTTCTTTCTCGAAAAGATAAAGGTAATTCTCGAATTAGTACTTAGACAGATCTTCAATCTCCAAAATCCAACTGTGTTATAGAGATGTATTATAGTTTACAAGTTATAAAATATATATATATAAATATAATATATAGCTATAAAACATATATAACTATTTTAATTTAATACTCCTTCCGTCCTAGTTTACATGTCCCTTTTGACTTTTTAATGGTCAAATTGACCAATCTTTGACTAAATATTAGAAATTGTTCAATTATTATTTCTAAAAATCGAATGTTATGTTTTAAAATAGATTACGTGTACTTTTTAATGATATACATATATATATATATATATATATATATATATCTATATGCCATTGCTCCATAAAGAACACCTTTATATAAAGAACAATAAAGAACACCCTTATATCAATCTAAACCATTGATTCTATTATGCTCTAATGGCCCCGCCAGGGGCACCCACACAATTAAAATGCACCCTCACACATAAGATTTTCAAAAAAAAAAAAATCGGTGAACAGTACCTGCCACGTAAGCACTGCCACGTCAGCAGGTGACCCCCAGGTGATGACGTGGCAGTGCCACGTCAGCATCTGCCACGTGGTATGCCATGTGTCACTGCCACGTCAGCAAATGTGGGGTCCATCTGTTGATGTGGCAGTGCCACGTGGCAGTGCTGACGTGGTAGGTATTGTTCATCAGAAATTATATATTTTTTTTTTAAAAAAGGGTGTTCTTTATTGTTCTTTATATAAGGTGTTCTTCATGGAGTGCAACTCAATATATATATATATATATATATATATATATATATTTCTTAATCATATAATACATTTAAATTTCAATCAAACTTTAATCAATTTAATCGGTCAAAAATAAAATAGGACATATATAATGAGACGGAGGGAGTACAAATAAACATAAATAAAATATTAAAAAATATTAAAAAACCCATTTATAATACATAAGTAGTGTGGATTTATTTTTAGGTAAAATGGTTAATTCATCATTGTAGTTAGTGAAGGAATTTATCGCATATACGGAAGCGTAAATCACAATTTATAACATATATATCGCATATATAACGCATACGATTCATAGATATAAGTATAAGATCGAGCTCTAACCTTTAAAATTGATCAATTATGATGATAAAGGACTCCTAGCAGATGCTTCCCAGTGTGTGAAGCACTCCACAAGTATCCACCAAGAAACTTAATTGAATGAGAGAGGAAGAGGTTGAGAGAGAATTAGGGTTGCCCCTCTTTTTTACGTGTTGTAAAATAGGGTTTCAGCTTTGAGGGCTTATAATGTTATATTTATAGGCAAAAATTTAAGCTGAATTTTTCCTATAAAATAATATAATTATTAACCCCATAAATCAATTAATCTCATCTTAATTAATTATGATTAAAACTCTTTTAATCATTAATTCTATTTCTAAACACTTCAGAAAATAATTCCCTTACTTGATTTAATTTTTTTAAATCAAATCCTTGATTAATAATATTATGAACTCATCTTAATTAATTTATAATCAATTAAATATTATTTAATCAATTATAAAATTGCTAATTAATTATTTATTTCACAAATAAATAATTACTAGCCATTATTAATTAATTTCTCCACCAATAAATCAGTCTCTTTTATTGTGTGACCCTGTAGGTTCAATATTAAGCCGGTAGTAGAAATAAATAATAATTAAACTATTTTATTATCATTTATATGAATTCTTCTAATTCATTAAATAATTAATCATATTTATTCTACATCGTGAGGGATACTTCACAGCATATCGCGACTATCCGGATAATATGAATTCACTGCTTAGAATACCTAGAACCTAGTCAGTGAATGGTTCCCGTACAATCAATTCCTTCTACCCTACAATGTCCCGATTAAATACAAGGCATGGATCTTGTGTCAAGCCTATCTAATTTAATAATATGATTTCCTATTTATTATGCTTAGTTCCTTTTAATGCAAATTAGAAACTTCTTTCTAATTTCATTCACTCTGGCCAGAGATTCCTGAACTAGCATAAGTGGAATAACATAGGACATTCACTTCCTTCACTGGAAGGGGTAGACCCTCTATTGATCAATCATTATCTTCGTGTACAAATTCCTATGCCCAAAAGAGCCCTAATTATTGTCCTTAGAGACTAAGAACTAAACCAAATATAGTTCAATGTACATAAGGTGACCATGATTATCTCAAGTCTAAGGACACTTGTACAGCCATCACTATTTGAACAACTACTGACACGTGAGTGAACTCCATTAGTTGTTCAACAATTCGAGTCATGTTCAGTAAACTTATTCTCTAATAAGCACTTACATACTAGCTATAGTGTCACAACACAAATGCCTATGAGAACAGACATCCTTCATATTGAAGCAAGCAGAGTATGTACCGATCTTTACGGAATAACTAACTACCAATTAGTTATCCTACCACCAGGAACTATTTAAGTTTAGAGTTATCATCTTTTAGATCTCACTATTACAATCTCATCATAATTCTAAAAGCTTTACTCAAAACTTTGGTACATCTAATTTAAACACTTTAAATAGATAAAGCCCGTAATAAAAACAAACAAGTCTTTTATTAATATAAATGAAATTAAGTAGATTACATAAAAGTTCTTCTTAACTCATCATACATGATTGGTTTATGACACTTTCCCTTTCAATCTCACACTTGTACTAAAGCCAATCACTCTGGTATCTAATACCCATCTTTTCTTTATGACGATCAAAGTGATTTTGAGAAAGTGGCTTTGTTAATGGGGCTGCTATGCTGTTATGTGTGTCAACTCTCTCAACATTGACATCTCCTCTTTCAACAATCTCCCTAATTAGATGAAAGCGCCGCAGGACATGCTTGGAACTCTTTTGAGATCTTGGTTCCTTAGCTTGTGCAATTGCCGCATTGTTGTCACAATACAACATTATGGGCTCCTCTATGCTAGGAACAACTCCCAACTCATAAATAAATTTCTTCATCCAAACAGCTTCTTTTGTAGCCTCACTTGCAGATATATACTCTACTTCCATTGTAGAGTCAGCCGTTGTGGGTTGTTTGGAACTCTTCCAACTAACAGCTCCACCATTTAGAGTAAACAGATACCCTGACATGGATTTACTATCATCACATTGTGATTGAAAACTAGAGTCTGTGTAACCCTGTTAAATATAATTGATATGGTTAATATCAGTGTTTAAGTTTTGCAGGGAAAAACAGAGTTTAAACAGGAAGCAGTCAGAGTTTAGTTAAACTCTGACGGTTAGAAGCTGAACAGAGTTTGCTATACGCTGACATTGGAAGCTTGATAGAGTTTGTTAAAGTCTGTCTGGAGGCAGCGTCTACTGGTCAACAGTGATTGAAGATTTATTATGGAAGCAATATCTTTGAAGATTGGATAGCTGTCAAAGAGATTGAGTTGACTAAGGAGACGTGTAGCAATCTTAATTGATAACAATTGTATAGCTAATTTATAGGAGTATCAATTATCGATTGTATAGCAGCTGTATACTTTATAAATACAGTTAGGTTAACCCTAGAAGGGTATCGATCGAGTAATAGAATATCATTCATTGTAACCTAAGCAGCTCTCTGTGATAATTTACATCACTGAGAGAGAAGTTAATTTCAAATAGTTTTTAAAGCTTTTAAAGAACTTATTGTTATTCTCTCATACTTAGTTGATTATAAGTGTGTATTCGGCCTAACAATTGGTATCAGAGCTTGATCTGTTAATTTAATACAGTTTAAGATCCACACACACACAAAACTATAATCAATGGCAGAAATCCCTCCTCCTACATCAGGCCCTAGTGCTGAGAAGGCTCAACCTGCAACTGTGAGTCGATATGAAACAATAAGGGTTCCTATTCTTAAGCCAGCAGAATACTCAACCTGGAAGGTGAAAATGGCTATGTTTCTGGAAGCTACAGATCCAGAATATCATGACAGAATTTATGAAGGCCCTCATAAGCCTACAAAATTATCTGTTGTTGCTGCTGGACAGGAAGCTAAATCTATTCCAAAGGAGAAGAAAGATTTGACTCCTGAGGATATTTCATCCATTGGAAAGGATGCAAAGGTTAGACATCTCCTTCATAGTTCTTTGGATAATGTTATGTCTAACAAAGTGATCAATTGTAAAACTGCAAAAGAGACTTGGGATGCTCTAGGTTAGATGTCAGGGAACTGCTGCAATTAAGAAGAATAGAAGGAACATACTCACACAGGAGTATGAACACTTTGAGGCTAAATCTGAAGAATCAATGACAGAAACCTTTGACAGATTCTGTAAGCTACTGAATGATCTGTCACTGGTTAATAAAGAATATGATCTAGAAGATTCAAATCTCAAGTTTCTTCTTTCTCTACCTGAAAAGTGGGATGTCAAAACAACCACTATTAGAGACAACTATGATCTGGCTGATACTGATATTGAAGAGATCTATGGGCTGCTCAAAACTCATGAACTAGAAATGGAACAGAGAAGCAGAAGATCAGGTAGAAAGTCAAAATCTGTTGCTCTAAGAGTTGAAGAAAGACCCTCAAAGAAGGAAGCATTCAGGAAGAAGGCAAAAGGAAAAGCCTTGGTCATTCATTCTGAAAGTGAGTCATCAAACTCTGATGTTGACTCAAATGCAGATGAATCATCTGATTCTGAAGATGATGAGGAAATGATGGAAATGGTTGCTTTGATGGTAAATACTTTCAAGAAGATGGGTTTCAAGAACTTCAAGAAAGGAAAGAAATTCTCCAAGAATGATTCAAAGTTTGACAAGAAGAATTTCTGAGAGAAAGGATACCAAATCTGGGAAAAGAGACAAGTCTAAGATTCAATGCTACAAGTGTAAGGAGATGGGTCATTATGCTCCTGAGTGCAAGAAGTGTAAAACTGAGAAGGCACTCTTCACTAAAGGCAGAGATTGGGCAGATACCTCTGACTCAGATGAGGATGTAAACTATGCTCTCATGGCTACTACTGTTGATGAAGCTGTAGATTCTGAAAACAAGGTACCTCTAACTACCTATGCTTATAACATTGATGATATAACTGAATTAAGAATTTATCTTAAGTCCTTGCATATCAGTTATAGGGATCAGACTTTAGAGAATGAGAGAATCAAAACTGAGAATTCTGAACTCAAAGAGAGAAATAAGGTTGTAGAAGAGAAACTTGTTAATATGTAGCAAGTTCAAAAGGAGAGAGATGATGCTGTCTATCTTGAACAAGAGTTGTTAAGTCAGTATAAACAACTAGAATCTGAGTTGGAAAAGGCAAATCACATTATTAAAACTTGGACTCACTCAGGAAAAGACACTCAAGAAGTTTTTCAGTCTGACACTGTAGGTTTAGGTTATTCTGAGAAAGATGAACTTAGATTTCAGAATACAGTTAAGATTAGACCACCTCTTCCACCTAAGAAATTTGGAACATTTGTTAATGGAATAAATGAACCTAGATTTGAAGGTGGAAAAGAAGCTGTTAAGAATGAACCAGTAAAAACTAATGTTAAACAGGTTAATATTGGTTTAATGATAGATAAACAACTTAAGCATAAGCTTAAGGAGTTAAAATCTTTTAAGAAACAGAAAGTGTCTAGAAAGAACAGAAATGGTAAAGTAGGCATTACTCAAGGCAACTATCCAATGCTTGCTACTTTAGCTCCAAGAAAGACATGTCATAACTGTGGTAGTACTAACCATCTTGCTAGTTTTTGCAGGAAGAACAAAGACATTAATTCTTTACCTTCCAAGTCTGAAGTAAAGAACGATAATGTTAGAACTAAACCACAGACTTTATGCAAACACTGTGGAAGCACTTGGCATTCTATTTATACTTGTAGAAATTATCATGCTATTTATCATAATTACTATGAACTGAAACCTAATCTGAAATGGGTTAGAGTTAATTCTGCAAGTGTAAACTCTGATAAAGCTAGCTTAAACTCTGATAATGAAAATCCCGCTGCTAAAGCTAACAGAATTAAGAAAGCCAAAGGATCCAAGTAAGTCTGGATCCTTAAATCTAATCCTCAGTAATTGTTTGTGATTGCAGGGCATCAGGGAAAGCATCCTAGTAGTGGACAGTGGATGTTCAGGACACATGACTGGAAATAAAGCCTTGCTATCAGAGTATGTGGAGAAGGCTGGCCCAAAAGTTTCCTATGGAGATGGCAACATAGGACATACTCTGGGATATGGCAATATTAATCTTGGAAGTGTCATCATCACAAATGTAGCTCTGGTTCCAGGACTCAAGCATGATCTGCTATCTGTGAGTCAAATCTGTGACAGAGGTTTTCATGTAGATTTTCAACCTGAATACTGTGAGGTTATAAGCAAAACCACAGGGAAAGTTGTTTTAGTTGGACAAAGACACAACAATATCTATGAAGCAAGCTTGTTGACAAACTCTGATGGAAAAACAATGTGCCTGTCAACAAGAATGTCCAATGAGGAGAGTTGGAAGTGGCATAAGAAACTTTCTCATTTGAATCTGAACAACATCAATGAGCTGATAAGAAAGGATCTTGTTAGAGGACTTCCAAAGTCTTTACTAAATGTTGATGGTCTGTGTGATTCATGTCAAAAGGCCAAACAGAGGAAGACCTCTTTCAAGAGCAAGTCTGAATCTTCAAT
The DNA here is from genome assembly GCA_036435485.1 of Saposhnikovia divaricata. Classification (NCBI taxonomy): domain Eukaryota; kingdom Viridiplantae; phylum Streptophyta; class Magnoliopsida; order Apiales; family Apiaceae; genus Saposhnikovia; species Saposhnikovia divaricata. Next base: position 25,968,906 of record JAZHRN010000131.1, read on the forward strand.
TGTTGATCCATATAATCTGTTACATGTTGATCTTTTTGGACCAGTAAATGTCTTGTCAATTGGAAGAAAGAAATATGCTCTAGTTATTGTTGATGAATATACCAGATACACTTGGGTGTATTTTCTAGCAAAGAAGGATGAAACTGTATTAACAATGATGGAGCATGTAAAGCTACTGGACAAAGGATAAAAACACAAAGTCAAGATAATCAGAAGTGATAATGGAACTGAATTCAGAAATACAACAATGGAAGAATTCTGCAAGAACAGAGGAGTGAAGCAAGAATTTTCTGCACCTGGTACACCACAGCAAAATGGTGTAGTTGAGAGGAAGAACAGAACCTTGATAGAAGCTGCCAGAACTATGCTTGATGAAGCAAAATTGCCAACCTATTTCTGGGCAGAAGCAGTACAAACTGCTTGTTTTACTCAAAATGCAACACTGATCAACAAGCATGGAAAAACACCATATGAGATGGTGAGAGAAAAGAAGCCAAACCTGAAATATTTTCATATTTTTGGGTGCAAATGCTTTGTGTTGAAAACTCATCCTGAACAGTTGACCAAATTTGAGTTGAAAGCAGATGAAGGAATTTTTGTTGGCTATCCAGTGTCAGCCAAGGCATTCAGAGTTTACAATCTGAGAACAAGGGTGATTATAGAATCTATTCATGTGTCATTTGATGACAGAAAAATCACTGGACTTGAAGATGCTGATGAACATGATCAATTGCATTTCGAAAATGAAGATCTAATCTCTGATGAAATAAACTCTGATGACACTAGTCCAACAAACTCTGTTGCTGCAAACTCTGAACCTCTACTGGTGCAAACAGAAGAAATAGTACAGTCTGAACAAAGAGGAGAACCAGTTGAGGGGGAGCATGATCATAGTGATGACTCAAATTCTGATAGTGAGTCAACTGAAAATTCTGGATCAAACTCAAACTCTGATGACTTAAACTCTGAAAGTCCAAATTCTGACAGTTCAAACTCTGAGAGATCAAATTCAGGGGGAGCCTCAGAGAATGAAGAAAAGCATCAAGATAATCAGGAGAACATTGATCAAGGGGGAGGATCAACTATTGATAGAAGTCATTTACCTACAGCTAGGAAATGGACAAAATCACATACACCTGATTTAATCATTGGAGATACAGATGTAAAAGTTAGGACAAGAAGTGCTACAACAAATGAATGTCTGTTCCATGCATTTCTGTCCAAATCTGAACCAAAGAAAGTGGAAGAAGCCCTTCAAGATGCTGACTGGATAACATTAATGCAGGAGGAGTTAAATGAAGTCCAAATCTAAACCAAAGAAAGTGGAAGAAGCTCTTCAAGATGCTGACTGGATAACAGCAATGTAGGAGGAGTTAAATGAATTTGAGAGAAATGAAGTATGGACCCTTGTACCTAGACCAAAGAATAGATCTGTTGTTGGTACTAGATGGGTTTTCAGAAACAAAAATGACAGTGATGGGGTTGTTACAAGAAACAAAGCCAGACTTGTGGCCAAAGGCTATTCACAGCAAGAAGGAAGACTATGATGAAACTTTTGCTCCAGTTGCAAGATTGGAGGCAATAAGAATCTTTCTAGCATATGCTTCTCACAAGAAATTCAAGGTTTTTCAGATGGATGTGAAGAGTGCTTTTCTGAATGGAAAACTTGAAGAAGAAGTGTTTGTTGAACAACCACCAGGATTTGTAGATCCCAAGTATCCAGATTATGTCTACAGGCTTGACAAGGCACTCTATGGACTTAAACAGGCACCAAGAGCATGGTATGAAACTCTGGCTCAATTTCTTTTAGAAAGTGGGTTCCACAGAGGTACAATTGATAAAACCTTGTTCTATTTCAATCTTGGTAGTGATCTGTTATTAGTTCAAATATATGTAGATGACATAATCTTTGGATCTACTAATGATAAACTCTGTAAGAAGTTTGCCAAGCTCATGCAGTCTAGGTATCAAATGAGCATGATGGGAGAGCTCAGTTATTTTCTAGGGCTACAGGTGAAGCAAACAAATGATGGAATTTTTATCAATCAAGCAAAATATACCAGAAATCTTCTAAAGAAATTTGGCATGCTTGACTGCTCATCTGCAACAACTCCTATGGCAACAGCAACAAAGTTGGATAGAGACACAGGCTCACCAGTGGATATGATAAACTATAGAGGAATGATTGGGTCACTTCTTTATCTAATAGCTAGCAGACCTGACATCATGTATGCAACGTGTCTTTGTGCAAGATTTCAGGCAGAACCAAGAGAACCACATCTAACAGCTGTGAAGAGAATCTTCAAATATCTTAAGGGAACCATAACTTTAGGCTTGTGGTATCCAAGAGAATCAGACTTCCAGCTTCTTGGTTACTCTGATGCAGACTTTGCAGGCTGTAAGATAGACAGAAAAAGTACTAGTGGAAGTTGTCAATTTCTTGGTGATAGAATTGTTTCTTGGTACAACAAGAAACAGAAATCAATCTCTACATCTACAGCTGAAGCAGAGTATATTGCTGCTGGTAGCTGTTGTGCACAGATTCTGTGGATGAAGAATCAATTACTGGATTATGGATTGAGGCACAGTAAAATACCTATTTACTGTGATAATCAAAGTGCTATTACTATGACAGGTAATCCAGTACAGCATTCAATGACCAAGCACATCAGCATAAGGTACCATTTTATGAGAGAACATGTAGAAGAAGGAAATATTGAGCTTCATTTTGTGTCTACAGAACAACAGCTTGCAGATATCTTCACCAAGCCATTGAGTGAAGCCGTATTTACAAGGCTGGTAAATGAACTAGGAATGGTCTGTAGTTTTGACTAGAGATATTGGTTAGACTCAAAACTCTACTTATGTACTGTGTTGCTCATATTTCTGTGGTATGTTAATCTCTGTTATGCAAACTCTGCTCAAGGAATGTTAAACTCTGATAGCATGCTTTTAAGTCATACACTGTTCACTGTTGAATAAACTCTGAGAAACTCTGTTAATGTTTCTTTCTGAACATAAACACCGATGAAGATACATGTATGAAACATTTCTCTCAGCAATTAGTCATGAATCTTTCTAAGTTATCTGTGATCTAATCTTAAACTGTGCAAAAAGTTCACACAGCATGATACTGTTCTATATTTATAGCATCTCTTACTTTATTTATCCTAAACTCTGAGTCTGTAAATACTGTGTGCATTGCCTCTCATAAATAATTTCTGATTTTGATGAGCTCTAAACTCTGTTAGTTATACATTGTTAAAATAGATTCTGTTATTAGAACAACCCCAAAGCTAAACTATATAGATTTTTTAGAACTCCTTTGAGATCATGTTTGTAACTAGGACGATCCAGGAACTTACTGGTACATAGTAAGGGCTAAAATTCTCTAATTTTTGGTGACTAGTCGAAAGCTAGGAAGACCCAAGAACTTATCAAATCGATAAGGGCTAGAATTATAGGATTTTTGGTGACTAGTTTCAACCTCTGATTACTGGAGAAAGTAAAAAAAATAAAAAAAATTGGGGGTTATAGGTTAATTATTACTGTATATAAACTATTTACTACAGAGTTTAGCATTCCTCATATATTCAGTGTTTACTATGAGAGTTTGTGCATCCAGTGTTTACTGATTTATTTTATGGATTTTATGAAATACTAGATGCTCTAAATACTGATCTAGTAAACTCTGTTTCTACACAAGTTGTACAGAAGAAAGAAAACACAACCTCTGTTGCTACACAAGTTGTGTCTAGACCTTTATCTTCTCAGTTACAATCAGTTTTTGGGAAAGGAACACTTCATGATCCAAATCTATTATCTGGAGTTTCTATGGATTTTTCTGATGGAAGAGCCTTGTCTGGTAAGGTTGGAAACAATAAGGGTGGTCTAGGCTCACACAAAGACAAAAGGCAATATACTGGTCCTAGAGATCCTTCTTCACTGGCTGTTCCAGGTCGTGGTGTCACTCAAGAGAGTTTGGACAGACTGGAATCAGTACAATTAGTTTATCAGAAGAGTTTAAAGAAGGACTTTCTCTTGTACTTCATGGCTGATGGGACAGTATTTAGAATTGGTGAGAATGATATTGGCTTGAAATATTGGGAAGAATTAGAATATGTTCTATATCTTTTCAAGGTGAATAGTCAAAGGACTCAATCAGTTGCAAATGTGCTCAGAAAGAAAATGCTCCAGAATTTGGCAATCAGAGGGATGAAGTGCAATAGCAGATATGTTCCTAAGTACAGAGATTGGAATGGAAATCTTATTGAAATGAAGAAGGGTACTGCGAAATTAAAGACTGATTTGGGAATCACAGTACTTGACTTCAATTCACAGTCAGAAGAAGTCAAATTTATTAGACTGGGAAATGAGATGAGGAGAAACAAAATCTATGATCTTAGATCTGCTATCTATCAGACAGATGAGAGTGATCCTCAGCTAAGAGAGATTAAAGAAGCTATGGAGATTGAACTTGAAAATGCAGAGAAAAGATTGCTCATAGATTATCTCAGAACAACGCCAGATCTTGAAGAGATTAGAGATTAAAGTCTGTAAGAATTTTCTTGTTATTTGTAGACTTTTGTTAAGTCAAGTTTAAACTCTGCTTATTTTAATAAACACTGTATTTGTATGAAATTGTTTTGACATCATCAATTATTGTTAACTTGTGCATTTTTACTAATGAACAATTTGGGGGAGATTGTTAAATATAATTGATATGGTTAATATCAGTGTTTAAGTTTTGCAGGGAAAAACAGAGTTTAAACAGGAAGCAGTCAGAGTTTAGTTAAACTCTGACGGTTAGAAGCTGAACAGAGTTTGCTACGCTGACATTGGAAGCTTGACAAAGTTTGTTAAACTCTGTCTGGAGGCAGCGTCTACTGGTCAACAGTGATTGAAGATTTATTATGGAAGCAATATCTTTGAAGATTGGATAGCTGTCAAAGAGATTGAGTTGACTAAGGAGACGTGTAGCAATCTTAATTGATAACAATTGTATAGCTAATTTATAGGAGTATCAATTATCGATTGTATAGCAGCTGTATACTTTATAAATACAGTTAGGTTAACCCTAGAAGGGTATCGATCAAGTAATAGAATATCATTCATTGTAACCTAAGCAGCTCTCTGTGATAATTTACATCACTGAGAGAGAAGTTAATTTCAAACAGTTTTTAAAGCTTTTAAAGAACTTATTGTTATTCTCTCATACTTAGTTGATTATAAGTGTGTATTCGGCCTAACAAACCCTCTATTTTCAACTCAGATCCACCATAAACAAAAAATATCCTTAGTCCTTCTCAAGTACTTAAGGATGTTCTTCGCTGCTTTCCAGTGTTCTTCACCAGGATCGGACTGAAATTTGCTTGTCACACTAAGTGAGTGAGCAACATCAGGTTGAGTACATAACATCGCGTACATGATAGATCCTATTGCAGAAGCATAAGGTATCTTATTCATACGCTCTCTCTCCTCAGATGTCTGTGGAGACATTTTCTTGGAAAGAGAAACTCCGTGGCTCATTGGAATGAGTCCTCTTTTGGAGTTTTCCATGCTATACCTCTTTAGCAATTTTTCGATGTATGTACTTTGGGTCAGGCCTAACATTATCTTTGATCTATCTCTAAATCTTCATTCCAAGAATGTAAGAAGCCTCTCCCAAGTCCTTCATGGTGAAGTTCTTAGATAACCACACCTTGACTGATTGCAGCATCGGTATATCATTTCCTATAAGAAGTATGTCATCCACATACAAAATAAGAAATGTCACCACGCTCCCACAAGCCTTCTTGTAGATGCATGGTTCATCCATGTTTTTGATAAAATCAAACTCTTTGATTATCTCATCAAAATGGAAGTTCCATGTGCGAGAAGCTTGCCTCAATCCATAAATGGATCGATGCAGTTTACAAACTAGATGTTCATTTCCTTTAGAAACGAAACCTTCTGGTTGTGTCATATACACATCCTCTTCAAGTTTCCCATTGAGGAAGGCCGTCTACATGTCCATTTGCCAGATCTCGTAGTCATAGTAAGCCGCAATTGCAAGCAAAATCTGAATGGATTTAAGCAAGGCTACAGGCGAAAAAGTTTCATCAAAGTCAATCCCTTGTCTTTGTTTGAATCCTTTTGCCACAAGTCTGGCCTTATAGGTCTCCACCTGACCATCTACTCCAATCTTTCTTTTATATACCCACTTACACTCGATAGGCTTTACACCTTTAGGTGCCTCAACCAAAGTCCACACTTGGTTGGCATACATAGATTCCATTTCGGATTTCATGGCACTCTACCATTTCTCTGAGTCTTCACAACTCGTATCCTCATTGTAGGTCATATGATCTTCATCATCAACGACGTCAACTCATTGTCATTCTCAATGACAAGGCCATAATACCTCTCATGTTGACGAGACACTCTATTTGACCTACGCACAGACTGTTCTACAGAAGGTTGTTCTTTCTGAACAGGTACTTCCTCTTGAACCGTAGTAGTTTGTGCTTCTTGAACGTCATCAAGTTCAATTTTGCTCCCACTGTTTCCTTCAAGGATAAACTGTTTCTCCAAGAAGGCCGCATGTCTAGAAATAAACACCCTTTGATCGGTGTAGAAGTAATATCCTAAAGTCTCCTTAGGATATCCCACAAAACTACATTTACGGATCTAGATTCCAGCTTTTTAGGTTCAAACTTCTTGACATAAGCTGGACATCCCCAAATCTTAAAATTTTAAAGACTTGGTTCCTTTTCTTTCCATATCTCATATGGAGTTGTAGGTACAGATTTGGAAGGTACCTTATTCAGTAAATATGCTGAAGTTTGTAAGGCATAACCCCAAAGGTATACTGGAAGATCGGTATAATTCATCATGGACCGAACCATGTCCAACAAAGTCCGGTTCCTCCTTTCAGACACTTCATTCAATTGTGGAGTTGCTGGAGGTGTCCATTGAGATAGTATACCATTTTCTTTGAGATAATCCAAAAACTCCCCACTTAAGTATTCACCTCCTCGATCTGATCGAAGAACTTTAATACTCTTTTTGGTTTGTTTTTCTACTTCATTTCTATACTCTTTGAACTTTTTAAAAGCTTCGGACTTGTATTTCATTAAATACATATGTCCAAATCTGGATCGATCATCCGTGAAAGTAATGAAGTACGAAAATCCTCCCATAGCATGTGTTGACATTGGTCCATATACATCTTTGTGTACAAACCCTAACACCTCTGCAGCTCTCTCTCCATGTCCAGTAAATGGAGATTTGGTCATCTTACCAATGAGACAATGTTAGATGTTGATTCAAGTGATGATCAGGATCTGGACTACTGATCAGATACTGATGCTGATGTCATCAGTATTGCACCGTCAGGATTGTGTTGTCATCAGGATTGGAAGCTGATCAGGATTTCATGAGGATATACATCAGTCCAGGAATCTAGGAAGATTGACATGTCGGTTCCTGATTTATAGGAATGCAGCTATCATTCAAGATATGTATTAATAAACGTATGTAATTGATTTGATATATCTTGTAATTGATAGTGTATCTGTGTACTGTATATAAACACAGTTTAGGTTTTACTTAAGAGTAATCTCTTACACGAATTATCTTGTAACCTAGCAGCTCTCAAGAACATAAGAATTTCTTGAGAGAGTTTGTAACAGTTTTATATCAGAGTTAATAAAGCTGTTATATATTCATACTTGTGTTATTATTTCTGTTTAAGTCAAAAATCTTATACAATTGTATTCAACCCCCCTTCTACAATTGTTATTTACTGGGCAACAATTGGTATCAGAGCAAACTGATATACTACAATCAGAAACGATCTTAACATGTCGACAAGCAAGTATGAAAGTATTAAAATCCCTGTTCTCAAAAAGGCTGAATACCCCACATGGAGGGTAAAGATGTTGATGTATCTGGAGGCAACTGATCCTAACTATCTCGATCGAATATATTATGGACCATATATCCCTAAGAGACTGGTTGCTAGAACAGATACTATACCTGAGCACTATGTTCAGAAGACAAAGGCTGAATGGACTCCTGAGGAAAAGGCTGAAGTACTCAGAGATGCAAAGGTGAAGAACATTCTTCATAATAGTCTTGATACTGTCATGTTAAATAGAGTGATAACATGTAAAACTGCTAAGGAAATCTGGGAAACTTTGGAGACTCAATGCCAGGGTACTGAATCTATCAAAAGAAACAGAAGGGCTCTGTTGATTCAAGAGTACGAGCAGTTTAATGCAAAATCTGATGAGAGTCTCACTGATCTGTATGATAGATTTCTGACACTATTGAATAATCTATCTCTGGTGGGTAAAGAGTATGATCCAGAAGACTCAAATACCAAGTTTCTTAGAGCTCTGCCTGAGGAGTGGGATACTCAAACCTCTATCATTAGGCATCAGTATGATCTTAATACTGTATCTCTTGATGAAGTCTATGGGATGCTAAGAACCCATGATCTTGAGGTTCAACAGAGGAAGAATAAGAAGACCAACAAAGCAAAGGCTGTTGCTTTGAATGCTGAATCAAAATCAAAATCAAAAGGAAAAAGCGTGGAGGTTTCAAGAAGGAGAAGTAGAGTCGTTGAGTCCAATACTGATGACTCATCATCAGATCCTGATGCAAATCCTGATACTGATACTGATGATGATTCTACTGATTCTGATATGATGGAAATGGTTGCTATGATAGTCAAGGGTTTCAAGAAGATGAAGTTCAGAAAGGCTAGGAGACAAGGCAACTTTCAGAAGAAACCTATCAATACTGACAAGAACAGGTACAAGAAGAATGAAAGCAAAGGCATCAAGTTTGACAAGTCAAAAGTCAAATGCTACAATTGTGATGGAATGGGTCACTTTGTAACTGAATGCAAAAAGGCCAAAACCAAAGCTCTAATCTCATCTAGCAAGGATTGGATGGACTCTTCCTCAGACTCTGAAGAAGAAAAATTAAACTATGCATTAATGGCAAATGTGGATGAGATTGTTGCTCCTAAAAATAAGGTACCTGAAGTTGTTTTTGATTTTGACACTGATAATGTCTCCGAGTTAAGATCTTTCTTAAAGTCTCTGCATATTAGCTTTAAAAGTCAATCTCTTGAAAATGCTAGAATAATATCTGAGATGTCAGAATTGACTAAAAGAAATGATCATCTAGAAGCTGAGTTACTCTTCATGGAAGAAGTACAAAATGAATGTAATAAGGCAAAGCACATGAAGCTAGAAATGGAGTTTAAATGTAATGCACTTGAAAAGGAACTTAATGAAGCTAATGAGAAACTCAGAACCTGGACATACTCTGGAAAGAAAACACACGATCTTATCACAGATAAGAACTGGAAAGAAGGTCTAGGTTATAAACCAGAGGACAAAAAGAAAAATAAAGTTAAAGTTGTTACTGCTGAAACAACTAAATCAGGAAGAGTTGTTGTGAATGAGTCAACAAATCCAAAAACCTATAGACATGTAATGGACAGAACAAAGACCAAATTAAAACCTGTCAAGTATGTGTATCCAGAAAATCCTAACTCTACTTTAGAAAAGGGATCTACTTCTACACAGAATTCTAAGTCTAAATCTGTCAAAAAAATATAGGTCTTTTGTCTAAGAAACAACTCAGAGACAGAATCTGTGAAGCGACAGATAGAGAGAAAACCACTACTGCTAAGAGGAATAGAAATGGTAAAATTGGAATAAACAAAGAGAATAATTATAAGTATATTCCAAATGCACCAAGGAAAACATGCTTTAATTGTGGTAACTCTAATCATCTTGCTATTGATTGCAGGAGGAGTAAAAAGAAGGCTACTGTAGTTCCTAAGTCTGACATTAGGAATAGATCAGTGTTTTATAAACCACAGAATCCTTGTTTTCACCGTGGCAGTAAATGGCATTCTATCTATACATGTGAAGAATACCATAGTTTGTACTACAACTATTATGATCCCTTGCCAAAATTTAATAAAAGTGCAAATTCTGGTAGAACAAAGAGTCTGAATACTAAGCATGCATCTATTAATTCTGATAATGACAAAGCAAATTCTGATGGATTTAAATATGACAGAACTGCTTTTATTAAAAAGACTTCTGCTGCTAATAGTGTTAAATTGCATGCAAAAAGAACCCAACAAGTGTGGGTTCTTAAAAATTCTAACTGAGCTCTTTGTGTTTCTGATTGCAGGGTAAAAAGAAAAATGTGTTAGTCATGGATAGTGGATGCTCTGTGCACATGACGGGAAACAAAACCTTGCTATCAGAATTTGAGGAGAAAGCTGGCCCAACAATGTATTATGGAGATGGCAACATTGGACAAACTTTGGGATATGGCAATATAATCATTGGAAATGTCATCATTGAAAAAGCAGCTCTGGTGAACGGACTCAAACACAATCTGCTAGTGTGAGTCAAATCACAGACAGAGGTTATCATGTCGACTTCAATGATACTCACTTTAAAGTGATCAGTAAAACATCTGGAAGGATTGTCTTGACTGGTCAAAGACGTGGTAATATTTATGAAGCTAATGTCTACACCGATACTGATGGTCCCTCAACATGTCTCATCAGTAAAGCAACAGTAGATGAAAGTTGGAATGGGCACAAGAAGCTTTCTCATCTCAACTTCAACAATATCAATGAGTTGGTTAAGAAAGATTTGGTAAGAGGATTACCAAAGGCGTTATATACTCCTGATGGACTCTGTGATGCTTGTCAGAAGGCTAAACAGAGAAGGACATCATTCAAGAGTAAATCTGAATCCTCAATTGATGAACCATATCACATGTTACATCTTGACCTGTTTGGACCAGTCAACGTTATGTCCATCAGTAAGAAAAGGTATACTCTAGTCATTGTTGATGAATATACTAGATTTACCTGGGTGTATTTTCTGCACAGAAAAGATGAAACTGCAGAGATACTTTTGGACCATGTAAGACTCATCGAAACTGGCACAAAGTACAAAGTCAAGATTCTAAGAAGTGATAATGGAACTGAATTCAAGAATTCAGTAATGGAAGAGTTCTGCAAATACAAAGGAATAGTTCAACAATTCTCTGCTCCTGGCACACCCCAGCAAAATGGAGTAGTTGAAAGAAAGAACAGAACTCTTATTGAAGTTGGCAGAGCAATGTTGGAGGAAGCAAAACTACCTACATATTTCTGGGTAGAAGCAGTCAACACAGCATGCTACACTCAGAACATTACTCTAATCAACAGACATGGTGTCATTCCTTATCAAATGATTAAAGAGAAGAAGCCGAGTCTGAAACATTTGCATGTGTTTGGTTGCAAATGCTTTGTTCTTAGACCTCATCCTGAACAGCTAGGAAAATTTGAAACCAAAGCTGATGAGGGCATTTTTGTTGGTACCCAACTTCAAGAGCCTTTAAAGTATATAATCTAAGAACAAGGACAATCATGGAGTCTATCAATGTTTCTTTTGATGATAAAAAGATAACAGGAATTGCTGAAGACTCGCATGACAGTTTGATCTTCGCGAATGAAGCTACCAAGAATTCTGATGAAATAATGTCAGATACTGATACTCCATCAGATCCTGATGATCGACCAACGCCTGATGAAACAACAGTTACTGATGATGATTCAAATAATGCAAATGTTGAGGGGGAGCAACAGCAAAATACCATCAGTACTGAAATAACTCAAACATCAGGAGGAGAATCATCAGAAACAGATTCAAGTGATAATCCTGACAGCACTTCAGGAGGAGATAGCACTATCTCAGGGGGAGCTTCTAATAACTCTAGTTCTTTTGAAGATAAAACCAATCAAGGGGGAACATCCAACTCAAGAAATGATTTACCATCAGCAAGGAAATGGACCAAAAGCCATACTCCTGATTTAATTATTGGGAATCCTGATGCAGGTGTTAAAACCAGAAGTGCAACACAAAATGAATGTCTCTATAATAATTTTATGTCAAAGGAGGAGCCTGAAAAGGTTGAGGATGCACTCAAGGATGCTGATTGGCTTACAGCAATGCAAGAAGAACTGAATGAATTTGAAAGAAATGAAGTCTGGAAACTAGTACCAAGACCAAAAGGTAGATCAATTGTTGGTACAAAGTGGGTGTTCAGAAACAAGACAGATTCAGATGGCACTATTGTGAGAAATAAAGCAAGACTAGTTGCAACTCTCAACAGGAAGGAATAGACTATGATGAAACTTTTGCTCCTGTTGCAAGGCTAGAAGCCATCAGAATTTTTCTGGCATATGCAGCCAATAAGCAATTCAAAGTTTTCCAGATGGATGTTAAAAGTGCTTTTCTGAATGGAGAATTGGAAGAGGAGGTATATGTTGAACAACCTCCTAGTTTCATTGATCCTAAATATCCTGATCATGTCTATAGATTGGATAAAGCACTTTATGGACTAAAGCAAGCTCCAAGAGCCTGGTATGAAACACTAGCTCAATTCTTACTGGAAAGTGGTTTCAAAAGAGGTACAATTGATAAAACCTTGTTTTATTTGAATCATGGGAAGGACTTGCTGTTAGTTCAGATTTATGTTGATGATATCATTTTTGGGTCAACTAACCCCAAATTGTGTGAGAAATTTTCAAAATTGATGTAGTCTAGATATCAAATGAGCATGATGGGAGAAATGAGCTATTTCTTAGGTTTGCAAGTTAAACAGACTGATGATGGAATTTTAATCAATCAGTCAAAGTACACAAAGAATCTATTGAAGAAGTTTAATATGCAAGACAGTTCTACTGCTACAACTCCCATAGCTACAGATACAAAGCTTGATCCTGATCAAGGTATTGTGGTAGATGTAACTAACTACAGAGGTATGATAGGCTCACTTTTGTATCTAACAGCTAGCAGACCAGATATCATGTATGCAACTTGTCTATGTGCAAGATTTCAGGCGAACCCTAGAGAACCACATCTCATTGCTGTTAAAAGGATTTTCAGATACTTGAAAGGCACTCCATCACTTGGCCTTTGGTATGCTAGAGAGTCTGACTTTAATCTATGTGGTTACTCAGATGCTGATTTTGCAGGATGCAAAATAGACAGGAAAAGTACTTCAGGCAGTTGTCAGTTTCTTGGAGGAAGACTAGTTTCTTGGTTTAGTAAAAAGCAAAAGTCTATATCCACATCAACTGCAGAAGCTGAGTACATAGCTGCAGGAAGCTGTTATGCTCAGATCATGTGGATGAGGAATCAGCTAATGGACTATGGTTTGTCATATTCAAAAATACATATTTATTGTGATAACCAGAGTGCTATTGCTATGACAGGAAATCCAGTTCAGCATTCTCTTACTAAGCATATCAGTATCAGATATCATTTCATAAAAGAACAAGTACTGGAAGGGACAATTGAACTCCACTTTGTTCCTACTGATCAACAGCTAGCTGATATATTCACCAAGCCACTACCTGAAGCTACTTTTACAAAATTGGTGAATGAATTAGGAATGGTAAACTATGAAAGTTTCTGAGAACAAGGGGAGACCAAATACTGATGAGTGTCAGATCCTGATGCATGTCGAATACTGACGAAAAGTCAATCCTGACGTTAGTCAAACATCAGATCATGATGCAATGGTTTGGTTATCAGTACAATATGTATACTACAAGTAATCCCTAATTGTTCTGTTCCTGATTTAACTGTGGTTATTGTTGATGAATTTGTTACTTACATGATTACTTTAATTAGTTTTCATTTTCTTTGATTTAATTCTTTGAAGAACAATTCATAAACATAAAATTTGCAGAACATATTGAATAAGATTAGAGAAACAGGATTTTTCATTGATAATAAGAAAGAGATTACATGCAAGTATTACATCTTTTTTGTTCTCTCTATCTACTAATCTATTCAACAGGAAAATAAAAAGTGAAGTCCAAACCACTCCATTGTTAGCAGCCATCCCAGATCCCATCTTTGCCACTTTGTTTGGGTGGAAGTTGAAGGGATAAGGTTATTTTTGCTGACATATTCATTAACAATGGTTGGTGGTGTTGGATGAGGATGCCTTAGAGGAAAGACATGTTAATGTTGCTTGAAGAGCAGCATCGATGTCGATCACTCTTGTAGGTTTTTCTCTCTCGATTTCTTCAAGACTGGCATCCATCTGCAGCCACAGAGTTTCAAGCTGCCTTTCCCAGTCAAAGGCATCAAACTCTTCACGAGTATAACTAAAGATATCTCTGTTTTCTACGAGATGGAGATTCTTTTCCTTGATGGTAAGGTTTGACATTGTTTAACGGTGTGTTATGTGAAGGGTTTTTGATTTTCAGGAGAGAATGAAGGATTAAAGGGATAGTGAACAAGTCTCTAGGCGTTAAATAGAGATGGGTGAGTAACGAAGTACTAAAACGCTTCGTATTCTGGTTTTTAATAGCTCCAGGTATTTTAAGAAAGTGTTATTTGTTTTTTTTAAAAAAATCAAATATTTTTATGTTATATTCACAAATGCACTTCTTAAAATTACGAGCGCGTGTATTTCACTCACTGATACATATAGATACACAACGTGTCATATACGGTTAACACCACTCTCTCACGTCACACAAATCGATAACTGACACCTGTTTTGAGAAATCATTAGTTGTCTAAAATCAATTTAGTTCACTAAATTGATTCATTATTCTCAAAACTATTAGTATTGTTCTCTTATCTACGCGAGCATAAACCCTAATTGCACGAATTTCAATCTCTCTTTGTCACACCAATAATGGAGAATTCATCATTTGTAAATAATAAGATTGTTATCAATGGTGTTACTTTTGCTCCCAACAATTATGTTGCTATTCTTGACCATGAGGAACTATCGAATGATTTTCATATCATTCAGGATTTCTTGGCATCTAGTCCGGTTCATTATGCTTTAACGGCACCCGCCAAAGTCTCTTTCAAGTGTGTGATGCAGGTTTGGAAGACTGCTGTCTTTGGTGTTCTTGAACCTTCAGGAAGACCTAATCTGACCTTTACGCACAATGGAGTTACACATCAAGTTACTCCAGAAGTAGTTTGTGAAGCTCTGCACTTACCTTCTCTAAATGGTAAGACTCCAGCAACAATTTCTGATGCTTCATTGTTGGAATTTACTACGAGTCTTGGTTACAATGGAAATCCAAGAAAGTTTGGAGAGCTATACAGAACTAAGCTAAAGAAGGAATGGAATTTCTTCTTTGATACCATCAGTAGGTGCTTCTTGAACAAAGTCTCTAACTTTGATGCACTACCGACGGCTTCAGTTCACATTGGGTACTCTCTAATCCATGATACTGTATTTAATTATGGGTCTTTCATATTGAGAGCATTAAATGCTAGGAAAACAGATAAATGTGGTTATGTCTATTTTATTAGATTTTTTCAACTAATATTCTCTCACTTATGTCCCAATGTTGATTTTGAAAATGATACAGTATTGCCTATCTGTAATTTCAGAAAACAATATCAAGTCTTTGATTAAATCAGATAAGGCTAATGGTTTTGAAGGAAATCCTTATATTCCTAAAGGGGTCTGGCTTCTCTTGAAAAAGAGATTGCCTGAACTTTATGGCCCAGCTACAGGTGCTATGGGACAGGACCAAACACATTCTGTTCCTGACACAAGCACACATCAGAAACAGTTACCTAAACAGTCAACCACCTCTAGTGTCTCTCAAAAGACATCAGTTGTAAAAGAAAAGAAATCAGCTAGATCTGATGTGTCTGGCAGACAATCAGGATCAAAGGATTTCTCCACTTCAACCCTCACTAAAAAGAAGTCACAAGGAGGTAAACAAGAAGTTCAGGTTGATGAATCTTTGATGAAGGCTGGAGCATCTAAAGAAACAGGTGAAAAGAGGAAGTTTTTGCAACAGGTCTCTGATTCTGATAGTGATGATGACAAGACCATCTCTATAATCATGAAGAAAAGGGAAATTGCTGCTCCTGTTGTTGCTGAATTGGTTAAGCCAATAAAGCAAAAGAAGAGAAGAAGAATAGTCAACAAGAGTCAGTATTCTATTCCTGAAGATATGAAAAACCTTAATGATGATATTGATCTTGATGAGTCATCAGTTCTTGACACATCTGTCATTCCTGATCTCTCCACTCCTGATACATCACCTGTGAAGACTGCTGAAATTTCTGATTCTCCAGCACCTACATCCCCTAAGAGAAGAATAATTGAGATGTCTGTGGATGAAGTAAATGCTATTGCTGCTCAGCTTGGTCATAAACCAACACCTCTTCAGATTAAGAGACAAGCTGAAGCAAAGGTTTTTAGCAGACTGAAGAAATAGAGGATCACTTCACCTCTAAAATGATCAAGCCCACAAGAACCTGAACTTCAAAGGAGTTCAGAAGCTATTGAAGATCCAGTCACACAAGAACCACCCACTCAAAGTGTGGGTGCAGACATTTCTGAAGGAATGGTCCCACAAGAACCACTTTTTCAAAGGGAAAGTGAAGATAAGAACATTCCTGCCCCACAAGAACCATCTTCTCAAAGTGAAGATGCAGGCAAGCTCACATCAGCATAGGAGATTTCTAACACTGCATTTGAGGGAAGCACACAAGAACCTTTGACTCAAAGTGTTAAAGCAGCTTCACAACCTCAGACTACACAAGAGCCATTGGTAGTAAATACTGATGCAAGTCATTCTCCAGTTGTAGATGTTCATCCTGATGAAAGTATTTCTAATCCAGATATTCCACTGCTCATTGAACCACTTTCTTCAAGACCAATGGAATCTATCTCAACTTCATCAGGTAATACTTTTATTTCTGCTTCTCTTACTGATAGTATGATTACAGATAGACCTGAGACAAGGGATACCTCTATCTGTATGACTTCAGTCCACTCCTCTCAGCCACCTCTTATTTCTTTGCATTTTTTGAGCCAGAACCTTTCTTGTGAGAAAGAGAGTGAACATTTAGAGAAAAAGAAGAGTGAAGAGAGGTAGTCTCCTGAACTGGCAAAAGGAGAGGTAGAAAAGAGTGAGAAGTTTCAAACTTCTGGTGAGGTAGTAGTTACTATTGAAAGTAACTTAGGTAATGTTGCGAGAAGTGATGAGATCACTTTACAAAAACAGAGAGATTTAGGAATTGTTTCTACTTTGAATGCAGGTTTTCCGGATACAACAGTCCCATCTGCTGTTGATTTAAAAATGAAAGGAGTTATGAATCCTGAAACAATGTGGATGATAAAATTCCTGAGGCTAAAGATAGCTCAGATGATGATGATGATGATGATGATGATAATGCTGATCATGATACTGAAGCAGCTCAGCTTAAAGCTGTCATGAAAGCAAGTCTAGGCTATACTTATGGATCATCCAGTCACTTTATGGAGTCTATGGGTAAATCTACAGCTGCTCCAGTTGAGATCATAGGAGATTACAGCAATCTTATTCCTGAACATATTCAAGCTGCTAGAAGATCTGAATGGTATACTGAGTGGAATCAGTCTTCTGCTGATATAAATTTCAATAATGCACTTTTTCACTCAGGGCATATTGCTACTAAGATTTCTGATCCTAATCTCAAAGCTCATCTGAAGACAACAACTATTCTGGCAAAAGGGCTGAAGGATGAAATTAATTCTGTCAAGAGTGATAATGAAAAATTTCATTCTCGGTTTATTAAGGATTATTCTGAAATTGCCACTGCTAAACAGCTTCAACGTTTAAGCACTGCCTTCACCACAAGGATGGATACCTTGGAAGATAAGTTTTTCACTATGTCCTCCAGAGTGGCAAATATTGAAGATTCTCTACAACTTATCTTGTCTTTATTGACTGATCCTGATGAGGCTACTGATGTCAAAAAGGGGGAGAAGGTAGTCAAAACAAAATGCACACCTGATTTAGTTGTAAGAAAGGATGATGATACTTCTGGAAATGATGGTGGTGCTCAGTCACATGTACTAGGAACCTCTGATGCTGCTTTGGTAACAAGGAGAAGTCAGTCACAAACTCAAACCAAGCGGTCAACTCATGTTTCTGAATCTGGGAAGAAAATAGTAAGAACAATGGAGCAATCTAAAATCCTGACTGAAGAACAAGAACAATTTTTGTCACCTGGTCAAAGTCAACGGTAAACACTTCCTACAATTCTTGAAGGTGATGAAGATTTACTAATTACTGATGTAGAAGATGCTCCTCATCTTTTTGAGAATATTACTACTGGGACAGGTGATAGTGAAATTGTATATCACACTAGTGTTAAGTTTCATCAGTATCATGCTGAGAAGGCACTTGCTTTAACTTCTGAAGAAAATCCAAATATGACTACTGATGAGATCTTAGAAGAACAAAACAGGATTCTTGAGGAGATTGCTAGACAAAAAGAAGCTCCTACTGCTAGAAGAGGAAGAGGCAGAGGAAGAGGAAGGAAACCAGTTCAGACAAGTACATGACAGACAAGATCTAGTGGAATCAAAATAGAAGAAGTTACTGAGAACACAAAGAAGAAAGCTCCACTATTTCTTGAGAACACTCCATCATCTAATGTATTTGCTGAATCTGTTACAGTTGAAGAAGAAACTCCTTTGGTTAGAAGGAAGAAAGTTGTTGAAGAAGCTAAGGATAACATTGCTGGAATAACTCAAATTATTGCTTCTGACTCTGAATCTATTAAGGATGCAACAGATGAGTACGTGACAAGAATTTTTGAGTCTGATAAACGATTATGGTATGACAGAAATAGACTTGTTCCAGAACATCAACATGATAATACACCAGTAATAGGGAAGAAAAGCAAGAATTGGAAGAACAGAGTAAACAACTATAGAAAACCGGTTGTTTTCAAATCTGTTGGAGTAATTACTGGACCTTCATTGTCTGATGAATCTTCATTGGTTTCTAAAGTTGAATCTGCTGAATCTCTGCCATTGTGGACGAGTATGCAATCTAGTTTGAGGGGTTTAGAACCTGGAACAAGAGGAGGTATTGGATTTAGTAATGCAGAAGTTGTTTTTATATCTCAAACAGATCAACATTTTCTTGTTAAGAGGATTGGTGATGAACTAACTGTTGATGATCTTTGGGAACTGGAATCTGTTGCCATTGTTGCTTGCAATGTGGACTCAAAGAAGATAGAGAAATTGTTGTATTTCATGAAAGACAAAAGTGTCAAGAAGCTGTCTATTCATGAGGTGTTGTGCAAATCAACAAAAGAGTTAAAATATGTTCTCTATTTGCTTGAAAATAGATAGATTCCTGATAAAGAAGCCAGTGTTTACAATAACTGGTGTACCATGATCTTCAGAACAATCAAGTCCAGATATTTAGAAGGAGGATCAAGGTATGATGGTAATTACACTCCCATGTACTTGAGTACAGAAGGACAAGAAGTTGAAATGCAAAAGGGTTCAGCTGTTAAAGAAGTGATATTTTATAAAGAACAATTATCTCTGAATCCTGGTGGAAGAGATCTTGCATAATTACTATTGGGAGAGTTAGATTTACCAAGAAGCTCAATTCAGAATTTTAGAGCTGGAATCTATCAGATTGGTAAAGGTGATGAAGAACTCAGAAATCTGAAGAAAAGGTTAATTCAAATTCTTTGTGATAAAGAGGAGGAGTTATTATCAAATTTCTTGTAGATGAGTAATTTCTTTGTGAGAATTTCTGAGACTAAGCCTGAGGATTTCTTGTAATATTTTGTTTTGAGTTTTTGACATCACTGAATCAAGGAATTTGTGCTTTATTTCACAAAGTACAAATTGGGGGAGATTGTTAGATGTTGATTCAAGTTATGATCGGGATCTGGACTACTGATCAGATACTGATGCTGACGTCATCAGTATTGCACCGTCAGGATTGTGTTGTCATCAGGATTGGAAGCTGATCAGGATTTCATGAGGATATACATCAGTCCAGGAATCTAGGAAGATTGACATGTCGGTTCCTGATTTATAGGAATGCAGCTATCATTCAAGATATGTATTAAGAAACGTATGTAATTGATTTGATATATCTTGTAATTGATAGTGTATCTGTGTACTGTATATAAACACAGTTTAGGTTTTACTTAAGAGTAATCTCTTACACGAATTATCTTGTAAGCTAGCAGCTCTCAAGAACATAAGAATTTCTTGAGAGAGTTTGTAACAGTTTTATATCAGAGTTAATAAAGCTGTTATATATTCATACTTGTGTTATTATTTCTGTTTAAGTCGAAAATCTTATACAATTGTATTCAACCCCCCTTCTACAATTGTTATTTACTGGGCAACAGACAAGATTCGCATACCGGATATGATTCAAAATCAAATGGTTCAAGTAACCCATCCTTATGCAATGAACGTAATCTTTTCTCACTAATATGACCTAGCCTACAGTGCCATAAATAAGTCAGATTTTCATCATCTCTTTTTCTTTTATTGATTTGTTCAATCGCAAGTAAATTATTATCTAAGTCACATACATACAAACCATTATTTAAAGTACCGCACCATAAAGAACATTATCTCTAAGAATAGAACATTCATTATTCTTAATAATAAATGAAAAACCATCCAAATCCAACATAGGGATAGAAACAATATTCCTCATAATTGAGGGAACGTAATAACAATTATTCAAAATAATAGTCTTGCTCGTAGGCATATGTAAACTAAATGATCCTACAGCCATGGCTTCAACTCTTGCTCCATTGCCCATTCGTAGAATCACTTCATCTTCTTCAAGAGTCCTACTTCCCCTTAGTCCTTACAACGAATTGCAAATATGAGAACCACAGGCGGTATCTAATACATAAGTAGAATTTAGACTTAGTGACAAATTCACTTCGATCATGAACATACCTGAATCAGAAGCAGTAGTCTCACTAGCCTTCTTCTTTTTCATCTCTGCAAGGTAAGCCTTGAAATTCCTCTTCCAGTGACCCACTTTGTTACAATGGAAGCAAACAGCTTAGCTCTTGGGGTCTTCTTTAGCCTTGGTAGGATTAGGCTTCTCACCACCCTTCTTCTTCTTGGGAGTGGTCCTCTTCCTTTTCTTGGAAGTAGAGCCTTCACCAATAAGAAGAACAGAACTCTTCTTTGAAGGAAAGTTCGACTCAGCAGTTTTTAACATGTTATGGAGTTCAGGCAAGCTAACATCCATCTTATTAATGTGAAAGTTCACAATAAACTGCGAGAACGAATCTGGAAGCGATTGCAAGACCAAGTCTTGGCTTAGCTCCCCTTACATGACAAAACCAAGTTGCTCCAAACGTTCAATCAAATTTATTATCTTGAGCACATGGTCATTCACAGATGTCCCCTATGTCATCTTACATCGGAATAGCTCTTTTGATATCTCATATCGAGCTGTCCTCCCCTCTACATCATACAACTCTTGTGGATGTACTAGTATAATGTAAGCATCCATTTGCTTATGTTGCCTCTGAAACTCAGAGTTCATAGATGCCAACATTATACATTGGACAACATTTGCCTCATCCATCCAAGAATGATAGACTTGATGCTCCTCATAAGGTGCATCTTCAGCAGGGGTTTTAGGCAATGGTGAGTTTAACACATAGTCCAACTTTTCAGACTTGAGAACAATTCTCAAGTTTCGAAGCCAATCAGCAAAGTTGGGACCAGTCAACTTATTAGCATCAAGTATGCTGATAAGTGGATTTATATTCACTTGGATCGCTTTGATTCGGCTTAAATTGATTGTCTTGGAATCAAGTTTATTGTAGTTTTGATGTGTTTTGCTTAGTTGTGCAGATTTGCAAGAATATCGATTATGGTTGATGCTTCTATCGTGTTTGGAGGATTAATTGATTAAAATTCGGATTTTCCGGGAAGGTTGCGCAGTCTACACTATTTTGGCCATATCTGGAGTTCTATAAGTCCGTTTGAGGCCCGTAAGCTGTCCACGCGAAGCCTGGAAGATTTTCTACAACTTAGGACAGGATTCGCGTGCGCAAGTTGCGTGTGGTGGGAGCAGATTGCGTGACAAGCAGACTGATTGGAGCAGAGAATTTACTGTTTTGCCCTTTTCAAGTTCTAATTATATTTTGGGCAGTTTTTAGTACCTAAATCGAATTCTAATTGTAATAGAAGGCAATTTCTTGCTGGGCAAGACTTGGAGTGCCTATATAAACACATCCAACCCCTTGAAAATTAGACAATTAGGGAATTAGACAATTAGATATCTTGTACATAATATAGCCAGGGGCGAATGTTAAGGTAAGCGGGCCCAGCCTCCGCTGGGTAGTTTTTTTGCAGGCCAAGAGGGAAAAAAAAATTCCGCTGGGAGGAAATTTCATTTTTCTGCTGGGTAGCAATATAAGCAACATAGTTTACCCTTCTTACTGAATATTCTGGTAGCTCAGCTGGCTTGTTTATTCTTTACAAGCGGGGAGACCTGTGTTCGACTCCCAAAGAGAACAAAATGTATTATTTTTTACTACTAATGCTAACTTCTTTGTCCATTATCTATATATTACTACTACATACAAAATATTTGTCTATAAAATTATCTAGCCAAGTTGGTTTAGACCATTTATTCACACCAAGGAAGCTAAGGTTCTAATCCTGCCGGCTACATTTTTACATAAAAAAATTTTTTGCGCTCCGCGCGGAATAACCACGCAGCCAAGATGGGCTACATTTTTACATAAAAAAATTTTTCACGCTCTGCGCGGAATAACCACGCAGCCAAGATGATTCCGCTGGGAAGCTTTTTTCGGCTAGATTCGCCACTGAATATAGCTTAGATCTGCAAGGGAGAAAAGGAGAGAAGGATTCAACGCTCGTGACAAGCAACGGTTCTAGATCTACTTCATCTTTTGTATCATAGATTTGTTTTCTCAACTCTTGTTTTATTAATATTATTACTTTCTTTCATATCTTGTCTTCTATCATGGTTTCATCAGATCCCATGATGACGAGCGGTTCGATATGAGCTAATCGTTGTCATGGGATTCTAACAGATTTATCTATGTAGCTTAGTAGTTTGATTGCTTTAAAGATTTATGTGTGGTTAATTATTGATATCCTCGTATGGTTGTGTTTCATGTGTTTAGATAAGTCATGAACATCTAATTTGTTAATCGCTTGCGAAACGAGAGTGGATCTTGAGATTTAGAACTTGCCATGCTAGCATAGGATAGGTTGATATTATTATCATGATTTGTGGCATACATAGAGATATGATGCTACCCTATGTGATCTATGTGGATAACTTGTGCTTCAACCTTTATGTTTTCAAATTCTATAGAGATATAGGGTCTAAACATAATTGGTGTCTACCCATCTTCTATCTCTTTTGTGGATGCATGCGTAGTTTGGTATTAGTATACCGAGAGGTAGCTTTTACTTGTTTCGTGTTATCCGATCAGATATCAAAACCATCACATGTATTGATTAAAGGCTGCGACTCTAAGTGAAGTAGATAATGAAATTAGGATTCCTTGTTTTCTCGCATATAAGTAAGTAAATTTTAATTCTCATTAGTTAGTAATTTTTAGTTTGTTAAATTGTATCCTAGTTAATTATAGTTGGTAAAAAACTTAATCTTGTTATTTGTCTTAGCAGTGAATAATAATCATACATTGTTGCATAGGTGCATCTACTGAATTAAAACCATAATCAGATCTCTGTGGGAACGAACTTGACTTCTATCTATATTACTTGTGACCACGTACGCTTGCGTGATATTGTGTAAACAAGTTTTTGGCGCCGCTGCCGGGGATCATCGGTGTTTTGTTTAGTTTATGTGCATGTCATCAGTGGTCGTTAGCGTTCACTGACTCGGATTTTTTTTTCTTAACTATTTTTTTTAGTTCGTTGTGTTTCAGGTACTTGAGTTTTTGAAGATGGCATGCGAGGAGTTGCCATGGTGGGCATATTCGAGGACATACATGCCTCAGCAATGTGAGCGGTGTTTGGGCGTTCGTGATCCCTCACAATATTGTTACTATGAAGGAGTTGATCCATATGTCACTTATGAGGAACAACCATATTTTCAATACCATCCTCAACAGTACCAGCAAGATGTTCCAGATAGGTCATATTCCTTTGGAAGTGAAGAGTTTCAACATCAGCAACCTACTCCTACTTTTTAGTCAGATGAGGTTGATGTTATGGAGGAGATTAGGATGCTTGCAAAGAGTTATGAAGAGTCTACCAAATCTATGGGGACACTACTTGCTCAAATTTTGAGTGCCTTGGAACAAGAGAAACAACAATGCATATTAGAGGCAATTCCAGAAAATAACGGTGACTTGGAGCAAGGTACTGCATGCTTAATTGAAGAAGACAAATTCCAAGGTGAGGTGAGCGTTCACAAGTCATGTGAGGAATTTGATCATGCTGGTGAGGTGGATGCTTTGGAAAGGGCACTATTTGGGACAGACACTGTTGAGCTGCACAAATTTCAAAAATTGGTATGTGCGTACCAAGAGGCTGAAGAACATGGGAAAGATACAGGTCTTCTACTTGACTTAGAGTTTAAAAATGGAGGTAGCGCATTAGAGCCAATGGAGGAAGTTCTCTTTGATGAACCAAAGGCTTCAACAACTTACATTTACCCTCCTCCATTATATTCAATCGAAGCCCGCGAATGTGTGTTGTTCTACAAATTGACAGATTTTGGGTCAACCGATGAAGGCATTGGAATAGGACATAGTTGTTATACGAATAGGCCAAACGAGGAGAAGGGGCAGAAAGTGTGCCGCCGTGATGACGATGAAGTCTCACGAAGAGAGGACCAGGCAAACTATTATCATCCTTAATGGAGGCTTGGAAGTAACGTCAAGCTATTGACGTTAAAGAAGCGCTTCTTGGGAGGCAACCCAAGCATTGTTGTATACTGGTATGTTTTCTACTTTCCCTCGTATTTACTTCCATTCAATGAGGACATTGAATATTTTAAGTTTGGGGGTGGTTTGAGGGATAGGTAGTGTATATATATGTGATTGTTAGTCATTGTGTTCATGTAGGATTTCATGCTTTGCATATTAGTATTAGTAAATTATGCATTTATGTTCGTGATATCTACGTTTGTTTCATATAGGACATTCTGTTTTTATATATCATGTGAGTTCATAATAGTTTGCATTTGCACCCATGCTTGATAGGAATTTTGTGTTGTTGACGCTTTTTGATTGAGAAGTGATATGCTTTGTTCTTGTGCACACACATACACTAGTAAGTTAAAGCTAATAGACTTATTGAATGTTGTAAGTAATTAGAAGGACATGAATATGTGCAAGATGATTTAGTTTGCATTCTTTGAATACAAGTAGGTGCATTAGAGAGATTTTTGCTTGGGATTGAGTATGTTTTTCCCGCCAAGTGAGCTTTTGAGCCTTATTGCATATTTGTTGCAAATTTATTCGTTTGCTTGAGTGTCCACGGATTGTTTGCATTGCTAGTAGTTGTTTGAGGTCTTTCTAGAAACGCATGACATTATTTGACGATTAAAATGATAAAGGCATTTAGGAATAACCGCATGTTTTCCCATATTACCACACCATGTTTACATGATCAATTAGTTAACCCGTTGAGCTTAATCCTATTTTTTCGGTGACATACCACATTACTTGCCTAGACCTTTTTCTTGTATTGGCCTTACATTAATTTGAACCCACATTGTCAAAGGCTAGTAGGGTGCTTAAGGGAGTAATAAGGTGTGCAAGGAGGGGTTTATTGTTGGTCATAATTTTGGGGGAAATATTGAAATTTGGGTTTGGTTGTTGCTTGATAGTCGGCATGTGTAATAAAATCGTGGGATCATTGTTATTGTCTATATTATTGTTGCTTTAGCTCTCGAAAAAAAAGAAGGAAAAAAAATAGAAAAAAAAGAAAAAAAAAGTTATATTATGAGAGCATGTTTGTCTTTGTTGTGATCCTACTTTAGTCGACTAGTCGAGTGTTTTTGTTAGAAGACAAATAATAAATTATGTGGGGGGAAAAATAGGGTGTTGTGTATGATTCATCATGGTACTTACTAGCTTTTGGCACTTCACCTGTTTTGGCTTATTTGACATACCTTGTCCCTAGCCCCGTTACAACCCAAATAAAGACCTTTTGATTATCGTCATTGATGTATGTTGTGTTAAGAGTTAGATTGATACCAAATGTCAAGCATGCTTATGATTTTGTTGGAATTGAGTGATACACTTACCCTTGTTCTTGAGTGAATATTCTTTTGTGAGTGGATTGCGAGTGTTTGCTTGTTTTTGCGTATGAGATCCCGAGTTTTGTCTCAAAGATGTACTCTTGTAGGCTTAGCATGTTTACTAACTTATTCTTACACTTGACATGGACTTGTGAGAACTTATGCATGTTCATTGAGTAGACTATGTGAATACTTGCACTTTCGACACCAAGACATTGCGTATTTACTTTGATTCTTAAGTTGATATGGCATGAGAGGATTTGAAGGTATGGTAGGATATTAGTACTAGATTAGTTGCATTTTTCATATTAGTTGCATTCATGCATTGCATTGCATTAGCTTAATTGGATTTTGTGGGTACATTCGCTATAGGCCCTCACGAGACCTTACTCGTCCACTGGGGCTGCCTAGGGGTTTAAAGGGCTTGTTGCATATGCCAAATGCAACCGTGATCACCTACGGAAGTGGTACTAGTTAGTTAGTTAGTTGTAATTGTTTATGCTTGAGGACAAGCATCGGTTTAAGTTTGGGGTTGTGATAAGTGGATTTATATCCACTTGGATCGCTTCGATTCGGCTTAAATTGATTGTCTTGGACTCAAGTTTATTGTAGTTTTGATGTGTTTTGCTTAGTTGTG
This sequence comes from Saposhnikovia divaricata, assembly GCA_036435485.1. Taxonomy (NCBI): domain Eukaryota; kingdom Viridiplantae; phylum Streptophyta; class Magnoliopsida; order Apiales; family Apiaceae; genus Saposhnikovia; species Saposhnikovia divaricata. The sequence goes on from JAZHRN010000131.1 coordinate 25,995,659, forward strand.
CAGATTTACAAGAATATCGATTATGGTTGATGCTTCTATCGTGTTTGGAGGATTAATTGATTAAAATTCGGATTTTCCGGGAAGGTTGCGCAGTCTACACTGTTTTTGCCATATCTGGAGTTCTATAAGTCCGTTTGAGGCTCGTAAGCTGTCCACGCGAAGCCTGGAAGATTTTCTACAACTTAGGACAGGATTCGTGCATGCAAGTTGCGTGTGGTGGGAGCAGATTGCGTGACAAGCAGACTGATTGGAGCAGAGAATTTACTGTTTTGCCCTTTTCAAGTTCTAATTATATTTTGGGCAGTTTTTAGTACCTAAATCGAATTCTAATTGTAATAGAAGGCAATTTCTTGCTGGGCAAGACTTGGAGTGCCTATATAAACACATCCAACCCCTTGAAAATTAGACAATTAGGGAATTAGACAATTAGATATCTTGTACATAATATAGCCAGGGGCGAATGTTAAGGTAAGCGGGCCCAGCCTCCGCTGGGTAGTTTTTTTGCAGGCCAAGAGGGAAAAAAAAATTCCGCTGGGAGGAAATTTCATTTTTCTGCTGGGTAGCAATATAAGCAACATAGTTTACCCTTCTTACTGAATATTCTGGTAGCTCAGCTGGCTTGTTTATTCTTTACAAGCGGGGAGACCTGTGTTCGACTCCCAAAGAGAACAAAATGTATTATTTTTTACTACTAATGCTAACTTCTTTGTCCATTATCTATATATTACTACTACATACAAAATATTTGTCTATAAAATTATCTAGCCAAGTTGGTTTAGACCATTTATTCACACCAAGGAAGCTAAGGTTCTAATCCTGCCGGCTACATTTTTACATAAAAAAATTTTTTGCGCTCCGCGCGGAATAACCACGCAGCCAAGATGGGCTACATTTTTACATAAAAAAATTTTTCACGCTCTGCGCGGAATAACCACGCAGCCAAGATGATTCCGCTGGGAAGCTTTTTTCGGCTAGATTCGCCACTGAATATAGCTTAGATCTGCAAGGGAGAAAAGGAGAGAAGGATTCAACGCTCGTGACAAGCAACGGTTCTAGATCTACTTCATCTTTTGTATCATAGATTTGTTTTCTCAACTCTTGTTTTATTAATATTATTACTTTCTTTCATATCTTGTCTTCTATCATGGTTTCATCAGATCCCATGATGACGAGCGGTTCGATATGAGCTAATCGTTGTCATGGGATTCTAACAGATTTATCTATGTAGCTTAGTAGTTTGATTGCTTTAAAGATTTATGTGTGGTTAATTATTGATATCCTCGTATGGTTGTGTTTCATGTGTTTAGATAAGTCATGAACATCTAATTTGTTAATCGCTTGCGAAACGAGAGTGGATCTTGAGATTTAGAACTTGCCATGCTAGCATAGGATAGGTTGATATTATTATCATGATTTGTGGCATACATAGAGATATGATGCTACCCTATGTGATCTATGTGGATAACTTGTGCTTCAACCTTTATGTTTTCAAATTCTATAGAGATATAGGGTCTAAACATAATTGGTGTCTACCCATCTTCTATCTCTTTTGTGGATGCATGCGTAGTTTGGTATTAGTATACCGAGAGGTAGCTTTTACTTGTTTCGTGTTATCCGATCAGATATCAAAAGCATCACATGTATTGATTAAAGGCTGCGACTCTAAGTGAAGTAGATAATGTAATTAGGATTCCATGTTTTCTCGCATATAAGTAAGTAAATTTTAATTCTCATTAGTTAGTAATTTTTAGTTTGTTAAATTGTATCCTAGTTAATTATAGTTGGTAAAAAACTTAATCTTGTTATTTGTCTTAGCAGTGAATAATAATCATACATTGTTGCATAGGTGCATCTACTGAATTAAAACCATAATCAGATCTCTGTGGGAACGAACTTGACTTCTATCTATATTACTTGTGACCACGTACGCTTGCGTGATATTGTGTAAACATATGCTACAGAGTGATAGTGTAGAAGACATGATATATATAGAACCTGAAAATGTAAACACATAACAACATAAGCATATAATTAATTTCATTATTTTTACACCAAATGAATCAGGTCTTTATTCATTGGCGTCTCCCACTGTTTTATCTAAGTTAGACAACCCTCTAAATGTATAACTAAGCATTCATAATGCTAGTGGGAATAGGGATTCATAATGCTAGTGGGAATAGGGATCCTACATTCCATCACACAACCTCGGCTGTAGCACGAAACGCCATGTGATGTTCAGTAGGTAGACAACTCTTGTCAACTACATCTCATGTTATTCCCTAATAAAACTTTAGCCTCTTGAATAATTGAGTCACGACTGTAGCATGACAAACTCAATATTCTAAGTCAAGTCTAACCCAACATTTCGTACAATTGAATCAGTCTCCAACAGCCCACGGCTGTAGCACGTAACGACCATTAGATTCTAATTCATTGTACACATCTCTATGTAATACCAAGTATTTCTTATTTCGAAATCAAAGCCCTCGGCTGTAGCACGAAACGATAATGATTCAAAAATAAGAACTACTTTTTACCATGTTGGAAGGCTATGACCGACACAAGCCCGTTGTGTCACTGGCCAATTACTACTTGATATTATTTAATTTTAGAAGGATTATATTATGTTACAATCATAATCATATTATAAAGAGATTCTTCCTTTTAAATTAAATATTTCAAATCAATAATAGATAATTGGATGATTCCCAGATCGGGGGGGGGAGCATTATCAAGAGGCGTCACTCAATACCCCCTTTCTTACAGATCGAAATCTGTTTTTGACAGAATCATCCTATTGAAAATTCATATTTAATTACGTGTTTCACAAACACAAGAATCTCGTGATTGTATTCGTAATATTATTGTAAAGGCAAGAAACAATTCCTATTCTAGATTTTCTAGAGCATGCCTTATTTTGATTTAAGTTCACCTAAATCTATCATCGCATGGTAAACATAGGCATATATCTCATATATAAAAATAAATAAATAAGTAAGCATGCAAGTAATATCATGTCACACAATGATATATTGATGTATGGATTTATTATAGTATTTAGAAGCAATTAAAACAATTAAAACATGTTTTAAAACACTTCTGGGAATATAAACAGTTCAAAACTATTATATAAAAAATATTTGACCACTCCATTAGATCCGTCTCGGAAAAATGAATCCAATTGTATATTGCACGTCCTAAACGGAGCTTCCAGGCTCTCGAAAAAGCCCAAAGAAGAAAGCAACCAACCGCGTGCTCGTCAGCATCAGGTCAGTAACGCATTCAGGAACTGCGCACTGGCCTATCACGCATGTCCTGTATGCGTTACAGGTCTAAAAAGTATGCGTTACTCCCTTGTCCCAGCGGTCCCACCATCATACAAACGCAGCTGACAGAACAGACAACAGCAGCATACTCTTGTCAGGTGTCTCACAACTTCATTTTCCGTGCAACAATCATATAATTCAAATCAGATTTGAATTAATTATATGAATTTAATTGAAAACAATTTTCAAAAATTCATAATAATTAATCTACACATCAGAAAATTATGAGAAAAATACCTAGACGATCTACAACAATTGTAGAACTCAGATCAACAGTCAAATATCAAAGCAAAATTTATTTTAAATTAATTCATAATTAAATAAAAATAAACTTATAAAATTCGTAATAAATTCATACATCATATAAAAATTCTGAAAATTTACAGATGAATCTATATGCATACAAACCTGCTCTGATACCATTGAAGGAATTTATCGCATATACGGAAGCGTAAATCCCAATTTATAACATATATATCGCATATATAACGCATACGATTCATAGATATAAGTATAAGATCAAGTTATAACCTTTAAAATTGATCGATGATGATGATAAAGGACTCCTAGCAGCTGCTTCTCAATGTGTGAAGTACTCCACAAGTATCCACCAAAAAACTTAATTGAATGAGAGAGGAAGAGGTTGAGAGAGAATTAGGGTTGCCTCTCTTTTTTACGTGTTGTAAAATAGGGTTTCGGCTTTGAGGGCTTATAATGATATATTTATAGGCAAAAATTTCAGCTGAATTTTTCCTATAAAATAATATAATTATTAATCCTACAAATCAAATAAACTCATTAATCGATTAATTTTGATTAAAAACTCTTTTAATCATTAATTCTTTTTCTAAACACTTTAGAAAATAATTCTCTCACTTGATTTAATTTTTTTAAATCAAATCCTTAATTAATAATATTAAGAACTCATCTTAATTAATTTATAATCAATTAAATATTATTTAATCAATTATAAAATTGTTAATTAATTATTTGTTTCAAAAATAAATAATTACTAGCCATTATTAATTAATTCCTCCACCAATAAATCAGTCTCTTTTATTGTGTGACCCTGTAGGTTCAATATTAAGCTGGTAGTAGAAATAAATAATAATAAAACTATTTTATTATCATTTATATGAATTCTTCTAATTCATTAAATAATTAATCATATTTATTCTACATCGTGAGGGATACTTCACAGCATATCGCGACTATCCGGATAATATGAATTCACTGCTTAGAATACCTAGAACCTAGTTAGTGAATGGTTCCCGTACAATCAATTCCTTCTGCCCTACAATGTTCCGATTAAATACAAGGCATGGATCTTGTGTCAAGCCTATCTAATTTAATCATATGATTTCGTATTTATTATGCTTAGTTCCTTTTAATGCAAATTAGAAACTTCTTTCTAATTTCATTCACTCTGGCCAGAGATTCCTGAACTAGCATAAGTGGAATAACATAGGACATTCACTTCCTTCACTGGAAGGGGTAGATCCTCTATTGATCAATCATTATCTTCGTGTACAAATTCCTATGCCCAAAAGAGCCCTAATTATTGTCCTTAGAGACTAAGAACTAAACCAAACTATAGTTCAATGTACATAAGATGACTATGATTATCTCAAGTCTAAGGACACTTGTACAACCATCACTATATGAAAAACTACTGACACGTGAGTGAACTCCATTAGTTGTTCAACAATTCGAGTCATGTTCAGTGAACTTATTCTCTAATAAGCACCTACATACTAGCTATAGTGTCACCACACAAATGCCTATGAGAACAGACATCCTTCATATTGAAGCAAGCATAGTATGTACCGATCTTTACGGAATAACTAACTACCAATTAGTTATCCTACGACCAGAAACTATTTAAGTTTAGAGTTATCATCCTTTAGATCTCACTATTACAATCTCATCATAATTCTAAAAGTTTTACTCAAAACTATGGTACATCTAATTTAAACAATTTAAATAAATAAAGCCCGTAATAAAAACAAACAAGTCTTTTATTAATATAAATGAAATTAAGTAGATTACATAAAAGTTCTTCCTAACTCATCATACATGATTGGTTTAGGACACTTTCACTTTCAGTTAGTAGTAACTTGTAAGTGAGTCACCAAGTTAAAAAAACCTTTCAATCGTATCATGAAAGTACAATTAGCTTGTAATCACAATACTGAACTTCAAAATACTTGCATGACCGTTAAAATGTGTTGACTTTTAACGGATAACCGTTAAGTTTCGCCACGTTAGCTGCAACGTTGGCGACATGTCAGCGTAAACATCAAAATCTAAAATTTTGGAATCTAATTCATCACTGAACTATGTGTTAATTTTCAGTTACGTCAATAACTCGAAAAAAAATTATATATTCAATAATTATCAAACAAAATTATTTATTTAAAAAAAGAATATGATTTTTAAAATTTAAATTGTTATCATTAAAAAAAGTTAATATTAAAAAAATACACTTTTGGTTCCATTTACTAATATAAAAAGTTTAAAAAACATTACATCTTATTTGTTCATTTTTATGAATTTATTAGCATATTGAATAATGGGTATGTTCCAAACTTAATTGAAATATAATCAACAAAAAAACATTAAAAAAAATTTACTTTTGACAAAAATCATCATTATTGAAAAAAGTGATTGTTATTCCCAGTTTACACACTTGTATAATTGTAGAAGGGGGGGTTGAATACAATTCTTGATATTTATAAATTTCTGATAAGAACTCCAGAAATTTATGCAGAGATAATTGCAATGTAAGATTTAAACACAAACACATATAAAATCAGGTGGTTAATATGCACCACCTGAAGCTTTTATTTGAAGAAAACTCTGTGATACAAAATGTACACAGCTGCCGTTTTACAACTCTTTGCTTCTAAGGATATTCAAGAAACCCTAAGCAAATATGTCTGTTTTCTTAACTTACAAAGAGTTGCTACACTTGGTTATAAATCCCAAGTTTTACAAGTACTACTGGAATAAGATAATACTAATCTAATTCTAGTTGACTTGCTACTACACTCCAAATACACATGTAGCCGAAAGGTTGTCCTTGTGTTCAGACATGTCTCCTGCACCTTTCTTGTATTCATAGTGTAAATAGAATGCTTCTTTCTTCTGTGTTTCCAAAGTATGGCTGCCATACTGCTTTTTGTATCTACTATCAACCCATGTGATCTGTCAGTCAAACATGTCCTTATCAACTGCTAATCCCCAGCTAATCATAGAAGACAGTGTCAATGATTATCCGTTGATGTTGTACACTGACATCCGTTGATGATGTATTGAGCGGTATCCGTTGATCTTGAGACTTGAGCTGTATCCGTTGATAGAGTGGATTTGAGTTGTATCCGTTGATATTGTTTTGTCTTCATCTGTTGATACACTTTCACTTAGACAGAATTACATAGCATAGCTTATTTACAATTGGCTACCCTATTCTGTCTATCCGTTGATAGTCAACATGACTGTGGATAAAAACCCTATCAACTGATAACATAGAGATACTTGCAGTATGCTACAAAACCTCATCCGTTGATGAGCTACCTGTCAACGGATAGAGTTATAAATCCTCATCCGTTGACAGCTACAAAACCTTATACAATTTGATTAATTGTGAAGTTATCATCAAGTACAACATATTCCTAACAATCTCCCCCAATTTATACTTGATGGCAATAAAGCATAAATTCAGGACCTTGATGATAACAAAACATTCCTAAAGATATATAAAGAACAATGCATAAATTGTATTAAGCTACAAAAATTAAAAACTGAAAGTTTGAGAAATTTACAGAGAAGTGCTCCTCTAGACTGCGCAGATTAAGACTGTTTCTTTCCTCTTGTTGGCATCACCCTTGATTTTCCTTCTTTGGCAGAGTTGGACTCAATCTGTATTTGGAGTTGCCTATAGAAGGCATCTTCTTCATCTACCTTTGGATTTAGCTTTTGTTGTAACCATCTCAGGTATTGAGAACTAGCCTTTGGTAGTTGGTCTTCTAACCTGAAGAATCTCCTGTTACCATCTTCATCCCTGAACTCCATCATCCAGAAGGGTTGAAGGTGGATTTTCTGTCCATTGTATGGGATCTTCATTTTCCTTGGTAGACTTGATGGTGAGTTCCATTCCCTCCTTATTTGTTCTATTCTGTCCAGTATCTCCCCTTTTGCTATCTTGGAGAACCCTGTGTATCTCTTGATTGCAGAGAACACTTTGGTTAAGGTATGATAATTTTCTCCAAGAACCCTTTGTAGTGGCCATGTCCTTTCCATTCCTCCCTTGTATAAAAAGACCAATCTTTCAGGCAAATGTCTATATTTGTCAATTCCTCTTACTTCTGACAATTCATCCAGATAAAGATTCATGCCAGAGTACTCTTCAATATCTGCCTGATAGATAAAATCATCCTTGTTTTCCAAGATTGGCTGCCTGACAATAGCAGGTACCCTAGCAACTTGAATTGGTTCCTTTGAAGGTTGCTTCCTTGGTTTCCTTTTCTTCTGTATAGGCTTCTGTTGAGGCTTCAGCAAGAATGAAGGAACCTCAATGGAGTCAAGATTCATTGGTTCCTCTTTAGGTACTATAGGCTCACCATGGAAATTCACAGCTGGGTTGAATACTTTTACATCAATAGGTTGTGATGAACCAACTGTCTCCTTGTTTTCAATTTCTGGAGAGACAGGCCTCCTTGCCTTTGATTTTATTCTCTTAGATTTGGATTTGGGGACTGATTTCCCTTTCTTTTTGAATTTGGGGACTTCCTCAGGTTCCCTCAATTCATCCTCTACCTCATCCAATAACTCTTGAGCCAGCCTTGCTTGCTTCTCATCTGAGTTTTCATATTGATATTCAGTGCTTGGTTGAGATTCTCTTAGCAGCCTTGAAGTCTCTTCGCTCTTGGCTTCAACAAATCTAGGATGGCTGTTGGATATGTTTAGAACTTTTCCATTCCTTATGATTACAGCCATCCATTCTCTTACACAACTGTTAGTCTTCTCCTTGAATTCCTTGATTTGCTTACCCATCAGCTTTCCTTCATCATCCTTGGGAAATGGAAAGTCCAGTTGTAACTTGTTCTTCCCATTTGCTTTTGGTGGTGAGTAGGGTCTTGTTTTGATGTAGGGTTCAAATTCTTTAACATGAGAAGGCTCAGCATCATAGAATGTAGGAGCCACAATTGCTGGAGTGAGCACCTTCAGAATTGTTGTAGATATTGTTGGAGCTGAGGTTTGGCTAGAGAACAGAGTTGATGCAATAGATTGATTGATCAATCTTTCTGTCCTCATTATCCTTTCATAGTTTTCCTCTTTCATCTTTTGTAGAGCTTCAATTTTGGCTAGATTTTCCTCTTCTGTCAAGTTTGAGAAATCAAACTCTTCATATAGAGCTACTTGTACAGGTTTGGATTTGCTGGGGGAAGCTGTGACAATGAATTCCTGTGGATTGACCACTATGGTAGGCTGCTGCTCCTCCTCACTTGCTGCTTCCCTGCTTTCAGAAATTAAGATTTGACTTGTAGTTGCCACAGCCTCTTCCACTTTCTCCCCCTTTTTGTTAGCATCAAGGGTTTGACTAGAAGTTGGGGCTGCAACTAACTTTTCTAGCAGTTGGGTTTGCAGTTTCTGATGTTGAAGAAATTGCTCCATTTGGGATTCCATCTTTTCCACTCTTGAGTTGAGTAGTTGCATAGACTTAGCCAGATTGTCTTCTTTGATGAACCTTTGTTGCAACACCCTCTGAGTGGCTGTAGGAGCTAGTTGCTCTAGCTTGGAATCCACAGAGATCTTCACATCCTTGATTTCTTGTTTGACCTCCTCTAAGTTGGATCTCTGAATCACCATTTGCATCTTTTGTAACTTTAGGGAGTTAATTGCCTGTTGAAGAACAACCTTTCTCTATGGATCTGCTTTTGGGTGCTTAGCCAGGGCAGATTTATATTGCCTTATGATTTCCATATCAAGTTGATGATAGGTGTAGTTGTGAGCAAATGTAAAATCATGAATACTGCTACCACCTTCATCTTCAGGGCTCTGGCTGTCTTCATCTTCAGAATCTTCAAATTCTTCACTCTCAGCAGTGGTTGGCAGAGCTGCTATAGATTCCTTAGCTCTAAGTAGAGACTGTGAGGTGTGCACTAGGTGCATTGCCTCCTCTGCTTCCACATTGCCCTATTGTGCCAGAATTTGATAGGCAGGAACAGGGTGAGTAAAGGTTTCAGTATCCAAAGAAATGGAGTCAATCATGGACTGATATTCCCTTTGATATTCCATTTCCTTGGCTGCATCCTCAACCTCCATTGACTCACTAGCAATGGCTGCTTCTTCCATCCTTATTTCTCCTGTAGTCCCTTCTCTCCCCTCATCTCTCTTTTCTTGCATCAAGGGCTCCCCTTGGCTCATACCTCTCACACCCTCACCTTCACCTACTAAGGTGGAACTCTCAAACTCTCCTTTTGCCTGACCGGAAGAAATGGCCAGCCTCTCATTATTTACCTCTCCTTTTGCCTGCTCACAAGGCAGCCTCTCACTCCCTTCCCTCAATCCTAAAAGTGTTTCAACTACTGAGAACTCCTCCACACTTGACACAGGAATGTCAGATATAGCAGTGGTAGAGTGAGTTATCAACGGATAAGGAATATCCGTTGATGGAGTAGTTAAAGCTGTCAACGGATGGCTAGATAGAGGCGCATCCGTTGATGGAGAAACACTTGTCAACGGATGAAGGATATCCGTTGAGGAAGGAATAATTTTATTCGTTGAAGAGAAAACCAACACTGAATCTGTGGAGATTGATTTTAAGTTTGAGGCCACAGTCTGTGTTGAGAATTCTGGAAGGGAAGATTGATGGTCCAACAAATCATCTAAAAGATGATGACCACCAATTACAGAGTGGGGCTTCTCCAAGAATCTTAAAGATGGAGAATCAGGAATTGATGTAGATATCATATCCACATCCAGAGATGGAGTTGGTGATGGTGGATTGTAATGTGTGTCGATTTGAAGATTAAGATCAAGGGGCTGTGACTCCACATTTATTGAAGCCACATCAAACTGAGTTTGAGAAGGTACAGTTTCCTGTACATTGTGTGCACCCTGTGATTCCCCTGTGGTTTTATATTTCACTCTTCTTCCATAGGTTTTTGAGATTGGGCTATATGTGTCTCTAACCCTCTTGTGCAGTGTTCCTTGTGGGGAACTTGATTCAGTAGTCACACTCTGTTGAGAGAGTGTAACTGGAATTTGGCTTGAAGTTACATTAGCAATCTTTTGAGAGACTGAAATGGTGGTTGCACTCATCTCTCCTTCCTTATCCTTAGGGCTTCTTTGATGTTCACCTTGTCCCTCACCACTCACTACCACCTTCACACTCCCCTCAGAGTTTTGGTAGGTTTTACAACAGGTGTCTTTTGAGAGACACTTGAGGTTTGCTTTTTAGACTGTGATTTTGGAACTCTGGATTTGGTCACTTTGGTAGGAGCCTGTTTGGTCACAACTACAGACTCCATTGTGACACTAGAAGGCAAAGAAATTTGGGGGTTGGAGATAGGGGTTTCAGAGTTAGAGATAGTTACCTGAACAATTGGTAGATATACCAATTGTACTCCTGCATTGAGGTTCATTCGAATCAGGTCACTTAAGACTCTCTTCTCCTGAACAAAATATTTGAACTTGCTATCCGGGTTAGCAATGGATAGCTTATTCTCAGATACATGCAGTGCTAAGAGCATTAAAAATCTAGCAAAGTAGATATTCTTGCTCCTAGTTTCCTTTTTACCCAACTTTGCAGCTATCTCATACATAACTAATGTGCCAAAATTATAGAATTTATCATTTAAGAGCATACACATCATAGTTAGCATGGACTGGGTAACAGCATCAAAATTACTAATTTTTCCTGAAAAAGTTTTAATGAAGGCATCACAGAAACATCTCCATTCTTTACCCATTCCTTTCCTAACAATTTTCCCTAAGTTTTCAGTACTAAGGGCATAATTAATAGAATTAAGCATGGCAACAATTTCAGCATCAGTGGGTACTTTCAGACAGTTATTCTCAGGCAATTTTAAACAAGCAGTTATTACATCAGAATTAACCACATAGTTTTTACCCTTTAAAGAAAAAGCAATTGTACCGTCTGTGCCATTGTACTCAGCAGATGTCCACATTTCTTCAATTACCTCGTGGATTAAGGGAGTGGTGGCAGTCATAGCATATGACAGTTTGCATTTCTTCACGAAACTCATCAAAGTGTGGTAAGCTTCTGGAGCATTCACTGTGTCAACAAAGGCCGCAAAATTGTTCTTCTCATAGGTAAACCCAGTGGAGGACATCATCTTAACAATGGGCGCCATTGAAGTGTTTGAACTTTGGTTACAGAGAGTTTTAGAGAAGAAGATGCAGTTAACTTTTGATATGCTTGAAAATGAATAAAAGTGAGATGTGAGAGTACAAGTCCGCCTTTTATATTTTTCAAGAATTAAAAATGAAATAATTAAAAGTAATTACTCCATTGGTCAAAAGTAACTGTCAGATAATAAATAAAAAGAGAATAAGTACAGCCATGATTAGATATACACGGTTACCAACGGTTAAAAAAAAATGTATATCAACGGATATAGAATGAACGGTTGAGATACAGTTTATCTGTTGATGACGTGGATAGCCTGTTACCCGTTGACATGCAAAAATCTAGTAATGTGTTTATACTATCAACGGATAAAAGGATATCCGTTGATAAGCTAATTTTGCCTTAGACAAAATTTCTGCAGAAAATTTTTCTGAAAGTTTTAACTTTCAAGTAAATCAAAACACATTTCTAGCTTCAATTCATTGAAATCAAATATCACTAGGAATTATGACAAGTTAAGCATACCTAGCTCACCTACCAATCTTGTGAATGTGGATTCATCAAGAGGCTTGGTGAAGATATCTGCAAGCTGCATTTCACTTGGCACAAAGTGCATTTCTACTGTACCATTCATCAAATGTTCTCTAATGAAGTGGTATTTGATGTCAATGTGCTTGGTTCTCGAATGTTGCACTGGATTCCCTGTGATGGCAATAGCACTTGTATTGTCACAGAAAATTGGAATCTTCTCAACTTTTAGACCATAGTCAATGAGTTGGTTTCTCATCCATAGAATCTGTGCACAACAGCTTCCAGCAACAATGTACTCAGCTTCAGCTGTAGAAGTGGAGACTGAGTTTTGTTTCTTACTGAACCATGAAACAAGCCTGTTTCCTAGAAATTGACAGGAACCTGTAGTACTTTTCCTATCAACTCTGCAACCTGCATAATCTGCATCTGAATAGCCAGTTAGATCAAAACCAGATTCTCTTGGGTACCAAATGCCAAGGTTTGGTGTTCCCTTGAGATACCTGAAAATTCTTTTAATAGCTATTAAGTGAGACTCTCTAGGGTCAGCTTGAAATCTAGCACAAAGACAAGTAGAAAACATTATATCAGGTCTACTAGCTGTTAGGTATAGAAGTGAACCTACCATGCCTCTATAGCTTGAGATGTCCACAGACTTTTCCTTAGTATTCAACTCAAGCTTAGTTGCAGTGGCCATAGGTGTTTTAGCAGATGTACAATCCATTAAGTCAAATTTCTTTAAGAGATCATAAATATATTTTGTTTGACTTATGAAAATGCCCTCATTAACTTGCTTTACTTGTAGGCCAAGAAAGTAAGTTAATTCACCCATCATCCTCATTTCATACCTACTTTGCATAAGTTTGGCAAACTTTTTGCAAAGCTTCTCATCTGTAGACCCAAAAATAATATCATCTACATAGATTTGAACAAGTATTGAAGAGCCATTAATATCCCTATGAAATAAGGTTTTATCTACTGTACCTCTAGTGAAGTGGTTCTCCAAAAGAAATTGAGATAAAGTGTCATACCAGGCTCTTGGTGCTTGCTTCAAACCATAAAGTGCTTTCATGAGAAGATATACATATTCTGGAAATTCTGGATCCTCAAAACCAGGAGGTTGATGGACATAGACCTCTTCTTCCAGTTCCCCATTTAGAAAGGCACTTTTGACATCCATCTGATAGACTTTGAAATTGGCATGTGCTGCATAGGCTAGAAAGATTCTTATTGCCTCAAGTCTTGCCACTGGAGCAAAAGTTTCATCAAAATCCATTCCTTCTTCTTGAGAATAGCCCTTTGCCACTAATCTAGCTTTATTCCTCACAATTATGCCATTTTCATCTGTCTTATTCTTGAGAACCCATTTAGTACCTATGACACTTCTATCATCAGGTTTGGGCACAAGTTTCCATACTTTATTTCTTTCAAATTGGTTTAGCTCTTCTTGCATTGCTAACACCCAATCTGGATCTAGAAGGGCATCTTCCACTTTCTTAGGTTCCTCTTGAGACAGGAAGCTACTGTATAGACATTCTGCTTGAGTGGCCCTTCTAGTTTGGACTCTTGAATTTGATTCACCAATGATTAACTCAAATGGATGATTTCTAGTCCATTTTCTTGCAGGTGGAAGGTTTGATCTTGATGAGGTTGCTTCATTTCCATGATCATGTTGATTTAGCATTGAATTTTGACCTTCAGAAACTCCCCCTGAGTTTGTTGTCCTTGCTGAATTATGAAGTTGACTGTCAATGGATGCATCATTTTGCCTGTCGACGGATGCTTGAGAATATCTGTCAACGGATGCATCTCTAATAGTGTCAACGGATGTTGCAGAATGACTGTCAACGGATGTTGCAGAATGACTGTCAACGGATGCTTCATTTTCAGTGTAAGCATCACTTCTAGTTGGTATAACAGCTCTAGGTCGATCTCTGTGGTCATGATCTTCATTTTCCTCATCATCATCATAGTACATTCTTCCTTCACCTTCATTCTCAAATTCCAACTTTTCATGGTAACCTTCATCATTTAGGCCTAGAATCTTTTGATCATCAAACACAACATGTACAGATTCCATAACAATGTTGGTTCTTAGATTGAAGACCTTGTAGGCTTTCCCTGCTGCATATCCAACGAAAATAGCTTCATCTGCCTTTGCTTCAAATTTGCCCAAGTTATCTCCATGATTCCTTAGCACAAAACACTTACACCCAAAGACATGTAGGAAAGCTAAGGTTGGTTTCTTGTTGGTTAATAACTGATAAGGAGTCATTCCTCTAGCTTGATTGACCAAGGAAATATTCTGAGTAAAGCATGCAGTGTTGACAGCTTCAGCCCAGAAATATGTTGGTAACCTTGATTCACTTAACATTGTTCTAGCTGCTTCAATGAGAGTTCTGTTTTTCCTTTCAACAACTCCATTTTGTTGAGGTGTTCTGGCAGCATAAAACTCATGGACAATTCCATTCTCTTCACAGAAAATCTTCATTGTGGAATTCTTGAATTCAGTATCATTGTCACTCCTGATTCTTTGTACTCTGTCTTCAGAACCATTGTTTAGCATTCTGAGATGATTGATGATGATTTCACTTGCACAATCCTTGGAGTGCAGGAAGAAGGTCCATGTGAACTTAGAAAAATCATCTACAATCACCAGACAGTATTTCTTCTTTGAAATAGACATGACATTTACTGGACCAAATAAATCCATATGCAGCAATTGAAGAGGATTAACAATGGATGACTCTGTCTTGCTTTTGAAGGATGATTTCTTTTGTTTCCCTAATTGGCAGGCATCACACAGCCCATATTTGACAAACTCCAATTGAGGGATTCCTCTAGCAAGATCCTTTCTTACCAAATCATTCATAACTTTAAAATTCAAATGTGACAGCTTCTTATGCCATAGCCAACTCTCATCCTTACTTGCTTTGCTGAAGAGACAAGTAATAGATTCTGAGCATGCTGAATTGAAGTCAGCTATAAAAACATTTCCTTTTCTAAAGCCTGTCAATACCACATTGTTGTCTTCCTTGGCAGAAACAACACAGGCTTCTTTTGTGAACTTTACTTCATAGCCTTTGTCACAAATCTGACTGATACTCAGCAAATTGTGCTTCAAACCTTCAACTAAAGCCACTTCTTCAATGATGACATTGTCTTTTGAAATCAGGCCATATCCCTTAGTATATCCTTTGCTGTCATCTCCAAAGGTAATTCTAGGGCCAGCTCCTTCCTTGAACTCTGTGAGCAGGGTTGAATCTCCTGTCATGTGCCTAGAGCATCCACTGTCTAGGTACCATAGATTCCTTCTGTTTCCTTGCACACATTTCAAAAACAAATCAAGTTGATTTTGGTACCCAAGCTTCCTTGGGTCCTTTCTTGTTGGCCTTTGACTTTGCACTCTTAGCATTCTTCAACTTAGGTGTAGATGCTTGAGTGATGGGGTTTGACAAATGCTCATTTGCATGAATATTGGATGCATGCATGTGTGGAAAATTGGCATACATATTATTCATGTTAGGTATGTTCCATGACATTTGTGGCACATTCATAGATTGAAAGTAAGGATTAGACATATATGGCATGTTCACATATGGATTTGAAAAACTAGCATTTTGATACAAACCAGGCATTGCAGGCATACATGGCATTGGTTGAGGTACATGAACAGGAGCCTTGTTGACAATCTTGCAATTAGAAGATAGATGATTGACACTATTACAATTACTACAAGTTTTCCTAGGAGCAAACTTGTCAGGAGAGTAATTGTTTTTCTTGTTGATGCCTATCTTACCATTTCTGTTCTTCTTCTTTTTGCCCTCAATTTCTACCTTTTCATTGTCTGATTTACCAACAGCCTTTTTGTTGTGTAAATCACCTGTCTTAGCCTTCCCACTGGATTTGGTTTTGCTGCACTCACCACTAACAAAATTCTTGTTTACTGGACCATACTTGATATCCAGTTTCCTAAGTTCCTTCTTACTAACAGACTTTTTGTTAGTCGACGGATACCTCTCATCCATTGAAGGTTCATTTGTCAACGGATGATCACTATCCGTTGATTCACAAATAGTCTCTAGATCCTTAAGGCCAGGTTCTAGCTCCTTTTTCTTTTGAGTCCAGGTATCCTTCACAAATGATTCTATTCCCTGAACTTCTATTATGTTTTGAGAAATATTCCTACAACTTTGAAATTTAGCAATTATCCCTTGTTCTTTTTCAAGCTGGTCTTTTAAAATCAGTTCTCTTTTTAACACAGCTTCAAGTTCACTTTTAGCATTATTGCAATCAACTATCATGTTCTCAAATTCTAGAAATTGAGTTTCTAGAGCAGCATTTCTATCACTTAAAAACAGATTAGACTCTTTAATCCTATTGTTCTCTTTAGTAAGTGATTTAAGAGTAACACTTAAGTGATATAGTTCAGTAGACATTTCATCTATAACACTATTGCATTCCTCTTTGGTGAGCTCAGAGAGATTAGTAGAAAATACCTGATTGCTAGCTGAACTTGCTTCCTGCTCTCCAGAATCAGCCATTAAAGCAAGGTTGACTAACTCAACATCATCATCAGAATGATTGTTATCAACAGCCCAGTCATACTCTTGGGTCAAGAATGCCTTTCCTTTCTGCCTGAGAAGATCAAAATATTTCTTCTTATAGTCAACAGCCTCAGTTGGCTTTCCCTTGTTCTCAGATCTAGGTTTCCTGCATTCACTTATCATGTGACCAGAAATTCCACAATTGTAGCATTTAATTTTGGATTTATCCACATAGTTGCTTGTGGAAAAATCCTTGTTAAATGGCTTGGCCACCCCAGAAATTCTCTTGAATTTCAGCTTAGAGAATCTCCTAGATAGAAAAGCTAAGTGCTCATCTATCTCATCCAATTCATCCTGCTGAAGAGCATTCAACTCCTCAGACACCTTTTCCTTGCTCCTGCTTGATTCTGCTCTACCTTTACAAACCTCCCTGTTTGGTGTAGAACTAGCAGTTTCTGTCCTTTCCTCCTTTTGCTCCAAGTTGGCAACAAGTGCAACTGACCCACTTTTCTTTTGAGACTTCTTAATCTCTTCATCCTGCTCCATTTCCAGCTCATAGGTCTTTAAAGTTCCATAGAGCCTTTCAAGAGTAAATGTCTTGTACTCTTGAGTGTTTCTTAGAGAAACAGTCATTGGCTTCCATTCCTTGGGCAGTGATCTCAGAAATTTGAGATTAGAATCTTTAACTTGATAGATTCTTCCATACAGTTTTAAACCATTTAGTAGCTTTTGAAATCTACTAAATGTATCATTCAATGTTTCTCCACTCTTAAAGTGAAAATGTTCATACTGTTGGATTAGTAGTTGCATCTTGTTTTCCCTTACCTGTTCTGTTCCTTCACACAGGGTTTGAACAATGTCCCATACTTCCTTGGCGGTAGTACAGTTAATAACATTGTCAACCATGTCTGTTTCCAGACCATTGAACAGAATATTCATGGCCTTTTTGTCTTTGTGGACTTCTGCAATATCTTCAAGACTCCACTCAGAAACAGGTTTGGGAATGAGAGTGTCAGGCACATCATCAGCCAGGCCAACTCTTGTTGCTGTCTTCATTGGAACGTGAGGACCCTTGTCAATGCAATCCACAAAACCCTCATCAATAGACGAGAGATGTAGACGCATTTTTACTTTCCAGTGAAAGTAATTTTCTCTATCAAGAACTGGAATCTTTACTCCATAATCCTTCTTAGACATGTTGGAAGTGTGTTGATCTTTAAACTTCAAATATGTTAAAAGCTTGCTCTGATACCAATTGTTATTCCAAGTTTAAACACTTGTATAATTGTAGAAGGGGGGGTTGAATACAATTCTTGATATTTATAAATTTCTGATAAGAACTCCAGAAATTTATGCAGAGATAATTGCAATGTAAGATTTAAACACAAACACATATAAAATCAGGTGGTTAATATGCACCACCTGAAGCTTTTATTTGAAGAAAACTCTGTGATACAAAATGTACACAGCTGCCGTTTTACAACTCTTTGCTTCTAAGGATATTCAAGAAACCCTAAGCAAATATGTCTGTTTTCTTAACTTACAAAGAGTTGCTACACTTGGTTATAAATCCCAAGTTTTACAAGTACTACTGGAATAAGATAATACTAATCTAATTCTAGTTGACTTGCTACTACACTCCAAATACACATGTAGCCGAAAGGTTGTCCTTGTGTTCAGACATGTCTCCTGCACCTTTCTTGTATTCATAGTGTAAATAGAATGCTTCTTTCTTCTGTGTTTCCAAAGTATGGCTGCCATACTGCTTTTTGTATCTACTATCAACCCATGTGATCTGTCAGTCAAACATGACCTTATCAACTGCTAATCCCCAGTTAATCATAGAAGACAGTGTCAATGATTATCCGTTGATGTTGTACACTGACATCCGTTGATGATGTATTGAGCGGTATCCGTTGATCTTGAGACTTGAGCTGTATTCGTTGATAGAGTGGATTTGAGTTGTATCCATTGATATTTTTTTGTCTTCATCTGTTGATACACTTTCACTTAGACAGAATTACATAGCATAGCTTATTTACAATTGGCTACCCTATTCTGTCTATCCGTTGATAGTCAACATGACTGTGGATAAAAACCCTATCAACTGATAACATAGAGATACTTGCAGTATGCTACAAAACCTCATCCGTTGATGAGCTACCTGTCAACGGATAGAGTTATAAATCCTCATCCGTTGACAGCTACAAAACCTTATACAATTTGATTAATTGTGAAGTTATCATCAAGTACAACATATTCCTAACAGTGATATCTAAATATTTGTTCACTTGTATTGATTTATAAGCACACAGATTGAAGTGTTATGTATAAATTTATTCTCAATTACAGTGTAATCATTCGAAAAAAATTAAATATTCGAAAATTTTAATCTGTGGTACACATCTTCATTATCGAAAAAAAAAATATCATTAAATATTCATTCACTTGTATTCAGTTATAGCATATGTGTTGAACTGGTATGTAACTTTTATCTTTTATCAAAGAACATCATTCACAAAAATTTAAAAATTCGAAAAATTTATAACTTTGTTAGAACTCATCCATATCGAAAAATTTTGAAATGAAAAAAGTGGTATTTTTCTAAGCATGAGAATTAAATTGGTATTTTCAATTTTCAATTTTCAATTTAATTAGTTTAAAAATTCAAATTATTCGATAACCTAATTGAAAATTTAGATCAAGTTGAGTATTGAATTAGCAGTTAAACTCAAGTTCAACATGCCATATCAGCATCCACGTCATTTTTCCGTTAGGATTTTTAACGGAACTGATGGGAGTGACCAACTTGCAAATTTTTAAGTATTTTATTAGTTGGCTGAAAGTTTTTTTTAACTTACTGACTCACTTGCAAGTTACTACTGTTTACAATGATTAATTAAACATTTAACCTGTTAACGGAGGAATTTGGTGATAACAATTTCGAAGGTTGCTGGAATAACGAAACTATGAAAATAGAGGAATTTGGAATTATGGATGTTTGGGGCTGGACTTGCGAGGTCTCTCGACTTGTTTGATGTGTGAGATCTTTTTTCAAGATGCCTGCGTACTCTTATATTTATAGAGATCAAGCCAACGCAGTTCTATTTAGGATTGGTTTTTAATCCCTATGATCGTTAAGGGATGTATTGGTAGTTAGTAGGTTTTATCTTTTTAAATTATATTCGTATTGGGATACCTTCCTGATTTGAAGGATATCGTTTGAAGATATTTTCTATCATTAATCGGAGATTATTCCTCGTTTCAGAAAGAAAAAATAATTAACTTAAGGATTAAGTTAATTATTATTAAATGAATATTATGAAATTAGGAAGATAATTGAGGTAACCGAAAATATGCCTTTAACACAACCCATTTATTCTCCAAGTCTCAGTAAAAAACAACTAAACATTACCGCAGTCATATAATCTTTTTACCACAATCAAACTAGTTGGGCCACAGCGGCACAGCCTTTGAAAAGGAGCTTGTTGGGCCACAGGGCTGGTGTACTGGACTTTGAGGTTTGGTAGAAACCATGTTTTGCCACTCAATTCCTTGCCCATGGACGTAATCCATTTTTGAAAAAGCACTCCTCCATTGTATTTTTTGTTATTCATTAATTTTTTTTCACAGTTAACACCTTTTTATTTCTCTTTCACGATTCTAAAGAAATTTGTCAAAGTACTTATTCTTTCAGAATTACAATAAATTTTATGACTCCATGAAAAACTTTTAGAAATTTGTTACCACCTAAAAATCAATGGCTTTACTTATAAACATTGTAATGCTTAGTTATAGTTTTTTTTTTTTTAATATTATAACAATGTTATGCTCCCACTTATATGTTCCTGGCTTAAATTTTACATAATTATTGTCAAAAAAATTATATCTTTATATATAATAAGTATAAAAAGATTTTATCCATAAATTTGGTTTTATACCATTAAAATAATCTCAATCGTCGAATCTAATACTTTTTAAAATATAAATCAAGATTATATTATATTTAAAAAAATTGTAATCTTAAAAGGATATAATTAAAAAAATTTGTAATAGAATTGAATTTTATTATTTTTTATTAATATTAAAAAAATCATATTCACTACTTGGGCTCTATATTAAAATTTATAAATCAGATTGGATGATTTTATAGCCCACGCGAAGTGATGTGGCAGAAATGATACAATCAAAATCGCAAGCGCACGATCATCGTTTTAGTATTTTAGATTCGATCCACAGGGAATAATATTTTCGCAAAACCTTAATTTTTAATTTAATCGAATTAGAAAATTTGATTTTTGAGAATTTGGATTTTACAAATTAATTATTAAACTGAAAATCTATTTAAACAAATTTATACTAAATTATTCTCAAGACTCTAGAATTGGAATTAAATCTAAATTATAAAATTAAAAATTACATTTTAATCTAAAACATTATTTTTTTTATTTTTAATTAAAATTGATTTTATTTACAGAACTCATTACAGGGCATCATACCAATTTAACAACACGACAACTTAACATAGGAAAAAGAGATAAACGCGACAAAGCAAGAATTCAGAAAACGCAGGAACTTAGAATAATTCGTCTCAGACACAATATTCAGCAACTCTCAGAACAACTCGGACAAATCGCAGAAATGCAAAAACAACTAAATTCAGAATTTAGCAGCTACGTGAACAAAAAAAACACCACACAAAACAGAAAACTCGAACACAAAACTTAAGCACACGATCGAAACTCGGCACAATTGAACTGTAATGACAAAAACTACTTAAACTCAGAAAACGAAGAAACTTTATCACAAACACACCAACCACATGGAACAACCAGGACTCAGAACCTTGATAATACTTAAACGCAAAGGACTACAGACCAACGAAAACAACAAATCGGCTCAAGCGAAACAAGTTCAAAATGGGCACAGGAGAATAAAACTTAGTTTCCATAAAGCCACACAAATCGGCAATACTTGCAACAAGAAACTCGGAACTCAGTGATCAAAACTCCTGAAAACAACTCAGAACAACGACTCTCAGCAATAACAAAAACAGGAACCATTCGAACAAAACTAAACACAACTCGGTAATTACAACTCCACGAAAACAAATTCAACTAACAAACTCAATTCAAACAGCAAGCGAATCTGGTAATTCGACCCAATGAAAACAGCGAAAATTCAATGGAATTAATAACATCTCAAACTCATCATAAACTCGCAGAAAAAAAAATCAATGGATTCAAAGAAAAACTCAGTACAAGCGCTGGGATTCAGAGGGGAGAACAGGGGAATAAAACAAAAGAAACAAAGAAAAGAACAAAAAGGAAACAAAATGAAGAAGATTTGGTTGGGTGAGTTTAAGAATCGAAGAACAAAAATGGAGAGATGACTGGGTATTTGTGCGTGTAAACTGAATTGACAGGGACAAGAAAACTGTGTTTATTTTAAGAGAATTAGAGTGAAATAAAACAGAAGAGATTACTTATACTACGAATTTTAACAGTTATAGCAGAAAAATACTTATAAAAAAAAAAGAAAACTGCTTTCAAGAGCTGTAAAAAAAAGAAAAATTACAACTACAAATGTAGAAGTGTCCTAAAACTAATCCTAATCCTAAGTGTGTTCAAAGATGTTTATTTCTTCCTATTTATAGGAAGAATTAGCACACCAATTTCATAATTAAATGAAATTATTACAAAACTTTACAACCATGAAAGCAAAGCATGCCCACTTTGCAAGATTCCTTCACATGGAAAAATCAACACCGGCTAGCCACTTTTATTGTGTATAGATGGGCTCCGTAGAAATGCTTTTTATCCCGTACGACTTATAATCTTTAAATAATAAATAATTCATTTAATCCGAAAATTATAAAAATAAATATCTAACATTATTAGATATTTATAAATATAATTTTCTAATCAAATAAAATATTTATTAATAAAAATAAATTCTTAAGCCCTAAACTGCGGTCTTTTGAACTTTATTTCTTCATTTTGCCATTTCTTCATTTTTTCTCGAATTCCCTGAAATGCAGCAAAATTACTTATTAAAATACGAATTCAAACAATAAATAGGTAATAAAAATATGCAAAATTATGCACTTATCAAATGCCCCCATACCTATCTTTTGCTCGTCCTCGAGTAAAACAAAAAGAAAAATGCATAATGAAAAACCTATACTCACTGTCGTAGGAATCACGGGTAATTTTAGGTTTACCAACCCGTTAAACCTATAGACGATCTCTACAGGAGGAGTGTTGTCTCCTAAGGGTTTACAGAAGATATACCCATAAAATCTTTGAGATAAGTCAGCAAGTATCCAACTTTCCTCTTTCAATCTAGCTTTCATTGGTGTCAACAAAACAATTTTGTAGGAAAATACATGCCTTAAAGATTATTCTAATAATAGCCAAGTTATAGGTTCCCACAATCCACATGATTAGACTAAAAATTTACAAAAAATCCCAAGGTGTGTAGTGAATTTAAGGCCTTTGATGGATTAACTGCATACGAACATTTTCTCTTTTTCAACCAATATTGAACTGACCCAATCTCTATCAAAACAAGGTTCTAGCCAAACTTCACGTTCTTAGTAGTTAGACCGACTGTGCAATGGTTGAGGTCCCAAAAGACTTTTGCATCAATACCCATTTAGCGAGTTTTAGGTCAACAATCCCCGATCACAAGGGACCTTAGGTTGCTAGGCACAAAGTCCCCTCGGACTTACTTACTCGGGTTATTAATGAGCCCAACCTAGCCGATTTCCCTACTAAGAATTTATTATTACAAAATTACACTACATTTATTGACTCTTTTTTTTTCTTTTTTTTTTCTTATTCTTTTTTTTTTATGACACTATACGAACCAAATTTCGCAAAGATTTGATTCGACATTGTTCTAACATGTGGGTTCTCTCTCAGGTATCGAATAACATTCCTATACAATTTCTTCTATCAAAAGTCTTGTGCAAATGTGTCGTCTTGGACTTTTAAGCAAAAATTTGTTCGACACAAGTTTCATGAGGAAAACCTTACTTGACTACGTTCAAATCATCTAAAGGCATTATACATATAATTTTCGAAAAATAGTCAACACCAACTAGTTCTAGAATTTAAAGAGTGGGAAGGACAACTAAGCTAAAATAACTCTATTTTTGGATTTTTTAAAATTTTTCAAATTTTTTTTTTGGATTTTCAATTTTATGTATTTACACTAAAACCCTAATGTATGCAAAATGAATGAAAATAAAAGAGAGAGGAGGAAATACCTGATAAGGGATGACGGAGAATGACAAACTGCTGAAAATCTACGAAAGGAAACAACTCACACACGCACACAATGTAACTCCCCCATACCTACATTCTACTATGGGAGGTACAAAACAAATATTTACTAACCAATACCTGCTCTCGGAAAAACTATTTTTGTTATGCAACCAACATATTTCAGAAACTCACCTACAAAAATAGCATAGACCACTTGAACGATCCGATTAGGCGCAAGAATAAAACTCATATTCCTAACTTCATTCATAGACCACGAAGATGCTTCTTTTTGTTGTTTAAGCAGATTAATTACGATAAGATGTTGGTCATGAATATCATTAGGTTCGATGAAAGATGGAGCATGAGTGGAAAATGAAGAAATAGAAACGGGTGGGGGTGGTTCTTCGAAAAATGTTTTACCAACCGAATTAGGATCACAAGAACTATCCTTATGTTGGGTTTCCCATTTGGAACAAATATTCATCATCTCTCCAAACATCTCTTCCGAGGTCAAATCCTTAAAAGATTCGTGAAGCTCTCGATTGGTCTCGTAATGCAATTGAAAATCTTGTTTAAGAAGAGACTCAATCTCATGATCGTCCAAATTTGACCTTGAAACAACCTCCTTAACTGGATCAGCTCCTATTGGTTGAGTATGAAGTTCTTCGGGTTTTTCGGGAAGAGGTGTGGAAGATGAAAGGAAAAGTTCACTAGAAGAAGATGATGGTTGTCTAGGTGAAGCCTCAAACTCAGAATCATCGGGATTCTTCGTTTGACCTAGAGAAAGAATGATGTCAGTATCAGAATCTTCTTCGTGTGAATCACCACCGAAAGGAGTGTCAACTTGAACATTAGACCTAGGAGAAATGATATCATCGAAAGTATCGATAGGTCTTTGAGTGATAAGAAATTCAGGGTTGACCTCGGGTGGATTCGGGGTGGTTATCGTCTCACGCTCACACATGGTGGCTAATTGATTCATTTGAAATTCTAACTTAGATAAGGTTTGAGCATTAGAGTTCAAAATTTGCCTATCTTGGGTCACGGTTTGCATGAAGTCTGCTTGAGAAATCAATAAAGCCTCGATACTCTTTTCTAAGGTGTCAAGTTTACTACCCGAATCATGAAATTCGGGTGGGTGGGCGGTTGTTTGAATTGAACATGAATAAGGAACTTGACTCGGAATTGGATAAGAGTTCGGTTCTTGAAAATGTGGAGGCAGAGTTTGATAGTTATGACCTTGGTTCCATGAGAGATCGGGATAATCTCTCCAATCGGAGTTAGAAGACAATGTAAAATGGTCATTCCGAGAGGTTGGTTGAAACATGGCGTTGACTTGATAAGAGTCGGGGCCGTGTTGAAAATCGAGACTCGGAGAGTTGAAATTTGGGTGCCAAGACGTATGTGAAGGGCCATTAAGGGTTTCTAAGGCTTCGAGTCGTCTATTAAGAGCATCTAATTCAGAGTTTATTGCAATATCGTTTTCACTATAATGCAAATCACTAAAAGTACTAGACGACTCGTTATAAACACTAGGTTCCCTAATTGACTCACACCACATCGTATTATCCGATAACTCCTCGTCATAATCCCGTGAGTAATTTGTGTGATTCCCCCACCCGGGATTGTAGGTAGGTACAAATGGGTCATTCCTAAGAGTTTGTTGACACATAGAATTATCTTGCTCAAATTCATGGCAATTTGTAAACCCTAGTGTATAAGAATTATAATTTGACCACATTATTGATCACACAAAATAAGCACACAAAAAAGGGTGAAAATTTAAAAGAAAAATCTAACCTAGGTTCCCTAAATAAAATAACTAGACATTGCTCCTAACCGTAAGGACCACCAAAAACTCGATAAATCAGAATTTATTCGGACCGATTTGGCCATATTAGAGCAGGCATTGCCAAGAGGCCAAACTCGTCACTTAGACACCAAATCTTAATTGGCCAGGTAAGCTTTCGCTTGCCTAGACACCAAAGAGTCGGAATAATTAATGATTACTTCGTTTCTTAGATACCTTCCTAATTGAGCGCGAAATCCTAGAGGACAAATGTCTAATTAATTTTATTAAGGCTACAAACGATGCAACACACAATGATATATACAAAAAAAATTATGAACAAATATGGATGCTTACACTACGTGTCCTAATCTAAAAGAAAGATGAATTTAACGTACCTTTGGGTCCTCCAGCAATCACCACAATTATAAGATACGAAAAATTAAAAACAATAAAATAAAAATCTAAATGATGTGCCCTAAATGATTAAATGCATGATGCAACAATTATGTATTTACTAGCTAATTTTTTTGGATTTTAAATTTTAAATTTTTTTGTGATTTTTGAATTTTCAATTTTTTTGTGATTTTTTTTTTGAATTTTTTTTTAAATAAAAAGGCGAAAAGAGTGAGATACGGGTTACCGAAGCACGCTTCCAAGAATTCCAATTCGTTCCGAGCTCCGTGAGAAGATTCCCGACATTCCAAACTTTCCTAAAAAAAATGAAATAAAAATAAGGCAAGCGAAAGAAAACTAATCTGAAAAATTAAAAATTAAGGTGAGAAAAATAATTAGTTCCCCGGCAGCGGCGCCAAAAACTTGATGTGGCAGAAATGATACAATTAAAATCGCAAGTGCGCGATCATCGTTTTAGTATTTTAGATTCGATCCACAGGGAATAATATTTTCGCAAAACCTTAATTTTTAATTTAATCAAATTAGAAAATTTGATTTTTGAGAATTTGGATTTTACAAATTATTTATTAAACTGAAAATCTATTTAAACAAATTTATACTAAATTATTCTCAAGACTCTAGAATTGGAATTAAATCTAAATTATAAAATTAAAAATTACATTTTAATCTAAAACATTATTTTTTTTATTTTTAATTAAAATTGATTTTATTTACAGAACTCATTACAGGACATCATACCAATTTAACAACTCGACAACTTAACATAGGAAAAAGAGATAAACGCGACAAAGCAAGAATTCAGAAAACGCAGGAACTTAGAATAATTCGTCTCAGACACAATATTCAGCAACTCTCAGAACAACTCGGACAAATCGCAGAAATGCAAAAACAACTAAATTCAGAATTTAGCAGCTACGTGAACAAAACAAACACCACACAAAACAGAAAACTCGAACACAAAACTTAAGCACACGATCGAAACTCGGCACAATTGAACTGTAATGACAAAAACTACTTAAACTCAGAAAACGAAGAAACTTTATCACAAACACACCAACCACATGGAACAACCAGGACTCAGAACCTTGATAATACTTAAACGCAAAGGACTACAGACCAACGAAAACAACAAATCGGCTCAAGCGAAACAAGTTCAAAATGGGCACAGGAGAATAAAACTTAGTTTCCATAAAGCCACACAAATCGGCAATACTTGCAACAAGAAACTCGGAACTCAGTGATCAAAACTCCTGAAAACAACTCAGAACAACGACTCTCAGCAATAACAAAAACAGGAACCATTCGAACAAAACTAAACACAACTCGGTAATTACAACTCCACGAAAACAAATTCAACTAAACAAACTCAATTCAAACAGCAAGCGAATCTGGTAATTCGACCCAATGAAAACAGCGAAAATTCAATGGAATTAATAACATCTCAAACTCATCATAAACTCGCAGAAAAAAAAATCAATGGATTCAAAGAAAAACTCAGTACAAGCGCTGGGATTCAGAGGGGAGAATAGGGGAATAAAACAAAAGAAACAAAGAAAAGAACAAAAAGGAAACAAAATGAAGAAGATTGGGTTGGGTGAGTTTAAGAATCGAAGAACAAAAATGGAGAGATGACTGGGTATTTGTGCGTGTAAACTGAATTGACAGGGACAAGAAAACTGTGTTTATTTTAAGAGAATTAGAGTGAAATAAAACAGAAGAGATTACTTATACTACGAATTTTAACAATTATAGCAGAAAAATACTTATAAAAAAAAAAAAGAAAACTGCTTTCAAGAGCTGTAAAAAAAAAGAAAAATTACAACTACAAATGTAGAAGTGTCCTAAAACTAATCCTAATCCTAAGTGTGTTCAAAGATGTTTATTACTTCCTATTTATAGGAAGAATTAGCACACCAATTTCATAATTAAATGAAATTATTACAAAACTTTACTACCATGAAAGCAAAGCATGCCCACTTTGCAAGATTCCTTCACATGGAAAAATCAACACCGGCTGGCCACTTTTATTGTGTATAGATGGGCTCCGTAGAAATGCTTTTTATCCCGCACGACTTATAATCTTTAAATAATAAATAATTCATTTAATCCGAAAATTATAAAAATAAATATCTAACATTATTAGATATTTATAAATATAATTTTCTAATCAAATAAAATATTTATTAATAAAAATAAATTCTTAAGCCCTAAACTGCGGTCTTTTGAACTTTATTTCTTCATTTTGCCATTTCTTCATTTTTTCTCGAATTCCCTGAAATGCAGCAAAATTACTTATTAAAATACGAATTCAAACAATAAATAGGTAATAAAAATATGCAAAATTATGCACTTATCACGAAGCTCATAAAATTAACTTTAATTTAGTGATAATTTAATATTATAATTCAAATGAAAACACTTATAATCTCAAAAGAAAATTTAATTACGACTTTTTATATTAATTTTATTCAATGTAAAAGACCTACATTGATAATCATATTCGGTTGAGGAAGCCTAATTATATATGATTTTAAATAATTGATATACATTTTTTTTTTCATATTTCAATATAAACACACTTTTTAGTTTATAAATTAAAATATAATATATTTTTTTATGCTAGATCTAGCGGTTTTCATCTATTTATTTTAAGTTCTAAAGGGTTATTATTTATTTTGTCAGGTTAGGGATCATACTACCCATTACCAAAATTTTGGATAAAATCCCTATTGAACTTACTAGCTTATAGTCTGTGCAAAGCACGAGTTACTTTTTTTTTTATATATAATTTGTTTATATTATAGTATAATATTATAAATATTAATTTTAATATGTTATTGGATGAATTCGAAACTTGCATCTTTGTGTATATAATATTTTTTAATATTAAATAAAAATTAATATGTTGTTGGCGAAAATCGAACCTTAGACCGCTATATATATAATAACTTTTAGTATTGTTGTATCCAACAATCATGATATATTTAAGTTGAGGATCTAACGATTGTGAATGAGTGATAACAAAAAATGAGGGATAACAAAAAATATGGGGTTAAACTACAAATTATACCCCATTTCGCTTATTATAATATAATATAGATTATTAAAACTGTATTTGGTTGTTATTAGAACTATCTTCAAACAATACGAAAGGTATTTTGATAATCAAAATGAAATAATTTTTTTTTCATAAATTGAATAGAATTTTCAACGTAAAAAACGGCCAATTTCTTCGCTTTTTTATTTTTGTGTAATTTTAATTGAAAAATAATTATGGGGACTCAAATGACATAAATCAACCTGTACGCAATATCAAATGCATGTGGGTACCCTCGCACTATCAGAATGCACATACAATCGGTTATGTCGGACACAATCTTCGCCGAGAGATATTTTGGGCATTATCAAATGAAAATTGCATATAACGGACTTTGACTATATATATATAGTTGCACTCCATGAAGAACACCTTATATAAAGAACAATAAAGAACATTTCTAAACCACGCATTTAATGCACCCACACACAATTAAAATGCACCTTCACACACAATTAAAATGCACCTTCACACAGACTAACCCAACCCATTAAAAAAAAGAATCTGGATGAACAACCACGTCAGCATCTGCCACGTGGACGTGGCACTGCCACGTCAGCAAAATGGGGCCCACCTGCTGACGTGATTGTGCCACGTGGCAGGTGCTGACGTAGCATGTCACGTCAGCAGGCACTGTTCATCCAGTTTTTTTTTGAAAATTTAGTATGTGAGGGTGCATTTTAATTTTGTGGGTACCCTTGGTGGGGCCATTAGATCATAACTGATTCAATGGTTTAGATTGATTCTCTAGTGTTCTTTATTGTTCTTTATATAAGGGTATTTTTTATGAAGCAATGACATATATATATATATATATATATATATATATATATATATATATGCTAGTGGTCAAATAGAAACCATCTTAAAATAGAATCTGGAAACCAACACTAAATACATTATATTTCATCAATTCTAAGGGTCCCGCCAGGAGCACTTTCACAAAAAATGTCATAAATTAACTCACCAATTTTCAGCAAAAAAAATAATAAAAAACTACTGTTCACTGTTGACGTCACTTCCACGTCAGCAGTGAACAGTAACTTTTAATTTTTTTTTAATAACTAAACAGAGGATAGATTATTATAAGTTTTTTGTATTGGGTACCTCTATTTTGGTTATTAGATTAGCTTTAAATGTTGGATTGTAGTTTATATATATATATATATATATATATATATATATATATAAATCTTTTAATAACAATTTAATATATAAATTAATAATATATAAATATTAAAAAATTTAATAAAATTACAAATATTAAAAAAAAGGAACCAATCTCCTTAAAATCAACATAATTATTAGCCTAACTTCTCTCTCTCGGCTCAATGAGAGTCGACTCCCCCATTTTTCATTAATCAGGCCCCAGATCTACAATCTTCCTCTATCTCTTCAATCATCCATCCTTCCATCAACCCACTTTCGGTCCTCCATCTTCTCATCTAACCCCTCTTTCTTGTTTTTCATTCCTTTTCATTTAATAAAACCTATTTGAGCTTTATCAGATCTGCGTAGGTCTTTAGCTCGAATCTTCAAATAAAAATCATCCTTAGACTCTAAATCTCCGGCATAACATTATACCAATATTTGGTGTCATTCCGAGGTTTTGATTTTTTGGGTTTTTGTCTTGCCTTTTGGCATGGTATCGCTCTGTGTGCGATTGTTAGCCGTCATGTTATTTGCTGTTATTTTTGTTTTCAGTGTGTTGAGAATGATTTCTATGGTATCTTGGAAAATCTGGGAAGCCCGTATCGTAACTGGAACAGTAGTGACTGTCGCAAGAGCTCACCTTTCACAACGAAAGATTGTTCAAGGGTCTGAACACTGAACTATCACTGGTTTTCTATGTGTGAAGGTCAATTGTGATGCTGCTTTTTTCGGGGATGTTGGTGTCGCTTGGATTGTTCGAGATTCTATTGTAATCATTTTTTCTGTCAAGAATATTTTAAATATTCAGCTTGTAAAACGATCAGGAAACAATGCGGCTAATTGTTTAGCTTGTTTAATTATTCTCCAACCTAATTATATTGATAGTCGGGGGGTTTGTTCCGGCTAAGTTTTCTAATTAATAAATTTATTTTATTTATCAAAAAAAAAAAAGGGAACCGTTAGTCCATGACGAATACGCGAGGCCATCTACCTAGGGCGGGTTATAAAATTTACTAGCAAGATATTTGAAAACTGATGAACCATATTATTAAAAAAAATCTCCTTTTATTATGAAAGTGTAAGATTACTATTCATACATGCATGACCTGCACTTTCATATACTTGTCATTGCATATGCTAGAAATGGAGCCTTAGCCAACAACATGTTGGTGCAGTGGTTGAGTCATTGATCTCCTTTGAAGGAGGTCAGGGGTTCGACTCCTGCGTGTGCGTGAGTTTCTTAGTTTGTATTAGGTTTCCTTTCTGTATTTGTATTTCTGTATTTGTAATGGCCGGGGGTCCTTCGGAAACAGCCTCCCTATTGTATAGGGGCATGGTCTGCGTACAGCTACCCTCCTCAGAGATCACTTTGAGTGGTATTATAACTGAGTAAGCTAAGTTTTTAAGTTTTAGAAATGGAGCCTTAGATGTTTCAAAACAGATGATTGAGCATGTGAGATTGTGAATGATCATCTGTCCCATAATATTAAATCCCCAACACAAACATATGGGGATCAACATGCATGTGCTCCTGACCACTCTTCACCCACTAAACAATTCCAAACCCCATTAATTTCTGTTCATTCAAGAACCTCTTAGCTACATTCATCTGTCACCCCCATTAAATAATACCTGTATATCTCTACATATACACACAGATTTTGTGTCTATATTTTATGATTATAAAACATAAACTATTGGTGATGAATGAATACACTTATACACCCATGAACACTTATACACCCATGAACATTCACATGGCTTTGCTCCCTCATTCACTATCCTTCCCATGAATAAATCAATCATTAATTAATAAACAAATAAATTAAGTAATAATCAAATCAAATACATGATATGGAGAATCTTGTGACCCGATTAAAAAAAAAAACACACTTATTAAGGATGAAAAATTCAGAGGGCAACAACTAGGACAGAGAGGACATGACCCAAACAAACAAATGGATAATTTAGCAAGCCATTAGTAATAAACAAGGCAGACAATTGGAAAGTTTATTGCTTCTTGTCCATTAAAAATGTCCCAAACTTTATAATAATAATAGTGATAATAATAATATATTATGTATATACTGTCAAATTTGAAATAACAGACACATTCAAACAACAATCCTGCTTTATAGATCCATGTTTGCTACTTGCCCTTCACCAATAACAATAATCAACTTCAAACCCAGGTCACTTTCGGCTGCTTGCTTGCTTGCCTTCATTTTTCAGCACCTTCTCTTGCATTTCTCCATGGCCCTTGGTGCTACATTTATTTTAATTTCATGCAAATTATAATCACAAATTAGCCTATGTCTCAATACGATCGAATCTTGTCAAAGACGAGATGTGTGCGTGAGTATGTTAAATATCGGAAAAGGATGTGTATAATGAATATGATGATATTAGGAACATACCAAGTCCAATGGCTTCTGAACCTTTCATTATGCGCAGACGCTTGCATGAATCAACAAACATCCTACATTCATAATTACACATGATTAATTAGTTCTAATTAAGGAAGGAGGGGTTTATTCAAGGATGGTTTGAGTGAATTTAAGATACGTACTCCCAAGGGACATCACCGACGAGCATCCAGTCGCCATCCTTATCTTCATAGCTAGGCACATACTCAGAACTGTTTAGGAGATCCATAACTTTGCTCTCATTCATGAAATCTATCATTCCTTGTGACCCATAGTTACCTGAATTGAAGTGACTCGTCATGATCAAATTTAACTTAATCTGAACTAGAATTTAGAACCAATATCAGTCATAGATATTTGTTTAATCACTGACTCATATTTATTCGTTCTATTGCAACAAAATGTTTTGAATTAGAATTTTGGATCAATACCAATTTTAATTAAATGTTTGTATCATTAATAAATCATATTTGTTGGTTATATACGACATTAACACTTTGCTCCCGAGTTTTAAATAGTTACCGAGTTTCAAATAGGGAAGAAAACAAATGAAGGATAAGTAAAAAAATTTCATTCTCACTTGTTTGTTCTCCCCAGTTTTTAATAGGAAGGAAAACAAGTGAAAATGAATACAAATTGAGCATATTTTCACTCCAAAATTACTCAGGGAGCTGGGCCTAAATTCATTACAAGCTGTTGGAATTAATTAGATTGCTAATTTCTAACTTGCTTCTTGTTACTAAAGATTATAAATAAGCCTTTTGTAGTTATCCCAAGATCTAGTTTCCCTAAAATATGTAAATTATTCCCTTTTATATGCAGTCGACAAAAAATGACAAAAAAAAAATCGAAGAGCTAACAGAAATAGATACCTACTGCATGGGACATGAATCAGATTATCCATATCAGCTAGATGCTGTTTTGTAGAATATTAAGATGCTTAATTATGACTACTTGTACTATGCATTGACTAAAGAAATTACTCAGATGAAATTGTAACATGCAGTAAAACTAAATAGTAAATATAATTGAAACTCACCCATGGTAAAGGAACTGAACATTTTGGCCAGGGCATCAGAGAGTTCTTGGTAGCTCCTGTACATCTTCAAGTCCACCTTGCGAAGATACGGTGCACCGTCCATTGAAACCTTCACAAATGCAGCTGTTGTGCTGATCATGCTACTTCCAGAGGCTGCAGCCTTCTCAGTACTCTTTTCCTCAGTTGTGCTCTTCTGTACCGCCATGACATTTTTTCGGTAAGATCTAACTGGTGGCCAACCTACCACTTGTGCCCTGTAAATATTTAACCGTTCCTCGTTATATAATTCTTCATGCTATTCTTAAGTAACAAAAACATACATATCTTTCACTCGTACATCCAAGGTAGCTAGTTGACAAGCCATTAATTATACTCAAGACCTCTTGGTGTTATGGTATCTCCCTCGCTCCCTTTACATGATGTTGAGGGTTCGAACTTTATTAAAGACAAGACAGGTGTGTGAGTCTGTTTAGCTAGCAAAAAGAAAATATATGCTTGTTACGATATTGGTTGAAGAAATTCTTAATTTGTTGAATTTTGTGAGCATTTGAAATTTAAGCCTAGGATATATGAGCATGCATGGTGGTATTTGTGTTTGGCATGTATGATTAAATTTGGAAAGTACAAAATAAATCATGACATACTTGGCTGGCGGCTTAATCACTTGATCTTTATTCTTCTCAATAGTTGAAGAATTCTTGGACTTGTCATGTTTGAGATCTTGGGCTGAATCATCAGACTGAAGGTTGAGTTTGAGCTCAACAGTCTGAGAAAATCCTCTCTTTCCATTTGTCTTGATGATCTCTCCAGCTTCACCTCCACCAGGCAAGCCAAGGCACAGCTCTGTCTTCAACATGTTTCTGTCTCAGTCTAATTACTATCTTCTTGGCTCCAAAGTCACTAATTAATTATATCCTGCTTCCTTTCTTTTTCTTATATGAGAGAGAGAGAGAGAGAGAGATATGAAAGTAGAACAAATGGGGGAGCAATGTATACAGTTTGATGGGCATATATACCAATGGTTGCATTCTCCTATCAAGTTCCAATGCCCATTATGTTGACACGTGGAGATACTTGGTCCCTTGATCCCAGAGGATCAAAACCCATGTTACTAGCTATAATTTTTTATTTGCTATGAAATAGTATAATTTAACTCCTCAAAGCTAGTTGCATAATTGCATAAACACCACAAACTATGTGCAGCCTCTTTTTATTTCGAGTCAGTAGCTAGTGGAAGAATTTATTTAATAAAATTGCAGTAAAATAGGGGGAAAGAAAACTAGATGTGGGGAATCGAATGGCATTATGAGGAGGAAATTAGTAATGGATTTGTGGTCCAATAAAGTGAGAATTATGATCAAACTGCTCCTAACCAATTTATAAAAATAATTAAGCTTTGCATTAGATTAATCTGCAGAGAATAATTAATAAATTATTACATGTTGAAACATGGCCAATCATGTTCTGTGAATTATAATCCTTCCATGTGTTATTTTCAGAATAACCAACCATTACCGTAAATATAGGCTTCGAGCAAGAGCTTCAAGCATAAGCTCGGCCTCCGCATCCTCCTTTGCTACTACTACATTGGCTACTATTACTACAAGAAACACGGCTTATATCGACAACACCAGAATTAACTTCAACTATGCCATTGGCTTCTCTTAATCAGGGGGTCGGTAGGATGTTGGAGGGAACATGAAACTGCAACTATGACTATGCCATTTGCTTCTGTAAGAATTCAATTAACTTACATGGCAGGGCTGTTTTTTTACGAATAGCTCTGGAAATAAAAAAAACGGTTCCAATATACATACATTACACAAATTCATAAACAAATGAATAAGATTCTTCCGGGAAGCTCCAAAAGGTTCCGAAGTTGCATATGGATGGACACATGAGTGAATGAATGCAGTACACTGATTATTTGGTGCTTTTAAAGATGTCATAATGCAGCCGGGCAAAGTCTCCCTCTCTGCTTTCTTGGTTCTTGATTAAATTAACACAAGAGGGGGGCATATTTTATTTGATCAAAACCGTCTTGTACTCAATTTTTAGTCAATGTCTTTTTATATGTAACTATTTATGTACAATTGACTCTATAATAGTCAAAATCAGAATCCGAAGTTTTAGTAAAAGATGAATGAAACCGAAAAAAAAAAAAAAAAAAAATTTACAGTGAGTTGGTAAGTTATCTGGTGCTAAGACATGAAGGACGACCCAGAAGACAAGTGTCGTTCGAAAGGATAAAAGATGAATTTAAATGATTTATTAGTTTGTTCGATTTTATTTTTAACAGGTGACGGAGACATCATCGTTTCGAGAGAACTTCTATAGGTGATCAGAGAAGACATAAGATGTCGAATTTATTCCTCCATTTGGCTCTCTACTAGAACTCATTTGCTACTAAGGTGCACTAAGAGCATCTCCAAGAGACTCCTACATTCACTCTTCAAAATAATATAAATAAAAGGTTCTTAGCAAGTTATTACATTGGTTTATGTGTCAAACTCCAACAATCCTCTTTATATTAACTCTTTATTTATATTTTATTCATAAATTAATCCCACTATAACCAATAGTTGTGCAATAATTGGTGGACATGTATAGTTTATTATTAAAATATAAGTTAAGAGCTACTAGTGGCTCTTAGAAATGAGGAGAGAGAAGAGACTCTTAGTGTTTTTAAGAGCCACTAAGAGTCTCTTGGAGCAACATTTTTATTCTCTCTCCTCATTTTTTGAGTTAAGAACTTGAATAGAGAGCCTCTTGGAGATGCTCTAAAAGCATCTCCAAGAGACTCTTAAAATGACTCTTAATTTGAGATTTGAGGAGAGAGATGAAATTTTTCCACTCCAAGAGACTCTTAATAACTCTTAAATTCACTAAAATTTCATTCTCTCTCCTCAATTTTAAGAGCTACTAGCAACTCTTAACTAATATTATATTATAAATTTATAAGACAACATTCTCTCTCTATCCACTTGCTCTTGTACTTTTATGGATGTAGCTTACTTTTAATAATATAAAATGAAATAAGGAGTCAATATAAGAAGTATTGTTGAAGATGAATGCACATTAAATCACTAAGAGCTATTATTTTATAATATATTTAAGAGTGATTTAAGAGACTCTTGGAGATGCTCTAAGAACTTTCTTCATATTTAGTGAACTTCTTGGCTTTTAACATAGTGTGGATTGTTTGTAAAAGTTAATTGTTGGCAAGATAATTGAAAGCTCTCGTAACATTTATATTCACTTTCGAGAAATTATAAAAAATACTATTCTTTTTAAGTTTTTTTTTTACAATTTTACTATTTTTTGAAAATATTTGCAAAAATACGATTTACAATCAAAACAATGGACTATATTTTTACGTTTTTCTAGAAAAATAATTAAGTTAATTTTGGCTGCATTTGATTTCATCACTGCAATTTGTTAAGACCAAAAATGGTTTAAATTATTAAATTTATAAAATCATATTTGTGGTTGAATTTGATTGATATGTTACAAATATGGTTGTAAAATTATAAATTGTATTTTTGCAAAATAATTATGATTTTGCAAAATAATTTAAAAAAAACAAATAGTATTTTTGCAAAAAAAAAAAAGTTCCAACCTTAGATATTTCTGAAAAATACCCCCTCAGTTTATGAGATACGGTCTTTGTATCCAAATGAACATGTTTTCTATTATGATTAAATATATTGTTTTTTGGTCGGTCTGGATTTATCACCCATATATACAAACGGCCAATATATAAATAATTAATTACTAGCTTATAACCCGTATAACGTACGATTCCTTTTTTAATTTTATATGTTAATATTTTACAGATCAAATTGTTATTAAAAAATTGATATATATAAGATTTTATACATTCGATTTAATATTTGAATTCTATCTTGAATTCTTCTTCTTTTTTTATAAATCTCTTTCTTGAATTCTTAAAATTTGATTTGGACGATTTTACAACCCACGTGAAATTAACAAAATAATCTTTAATTTAGTGATGGTTTAACAATTATTTCCCAATTAAACCTACGTAGAAACAAAAGAGAAAAGAAATTGGCGATTTTTACGTTGAAAATTCTGTTCGATTTATGAATTCTACTTATAATTCGTTTTGATTATCAAAATACCATTATAATTATTTGAAGATAGTACTGCTAACAACCAAATACAATTTTAATAATAAGTGTAGGAAGAATTTTGTCCATAACTTTGATAATCGATAGTCTACCGTACGATAAAATAAATAAGAACCGTTATATTTTAAAATAAATAGATGAAAACCGTTGAAATCTTACTTATCGGATTCCATTGTGGAAGTCTGGAATATGCATGTCAATGATTTTAGTCATATTTAATTAGGTTTTCTACATTGAATAGCATTATCAATGTATGTCTTCTACAATGAATAAGATTAATGTAAAAATTCATAATTAAATTTTCTCTTGAGATTTTGAGTATTTTCATTTGAATACTAATCATTAAATCATCACTAAATTAAAGATAACATGAGTTTCGTATGGATTGTAAAATCATTCAAATCTGATTTTTAGATCTCAAGATAGAGTTCAAATAATAAATATGAATTCATTTTAATACTAATAAAAAATAAAAAAATAATTCTAAACAACCTTTTTAATTATATCTTTTTCAGGTTATAATTTTCTTTTTAAAATTCAATTCTAATACAATCGTTTTTAATTATAACTTTTTAGATTATAATTTTATTTTTAAAATAAATTATATTGCAACATTTTCGAATTATACACTTTTCAGATTATAATTTTCTTTTTTAATTTGATAAAATCTTGATAGACTATTTTTTAAATAAAAAATGTAAGAGAGATTTTGTCCAAATTTTTGATTATTGGTAGTCTGGTCCTCACTGCGACAAAATAAATAAGAACAGTTATATCTTAAAATAAATAGATGAAAATCGTTGGATCTTGCCTAATTTTTTTTTTATATTTTAATATTTTATAAACTAAAAAGGGTATTTATATTGAAATACGAAAATGTGTATGTAATGATTTAAATCATATTAATTAGATTTTCTACATTGAATAACATTATCAATTTAGGACTTCTACATTGAATAGGATTAATGTAAAAATTTGTAATTATATTTTCTCTTGAGATTTTAAGTTTTTCCTTTTGAATAATAATTATTAAATCATTAATAAATTAAAGATAATTTTATGAGTTTTTTGTGGACGGTAAAATCATCTAAATCTGATTTCTAGATCTCAAGATAGAACCCAAATAGTAAATATAATATTTTATTAATACTAATAAAAATATAAAAAAAATTCAATTCTAATACAACTTTTTAAATTAAATCCTTATAGATTACAATTTTCTTTTAAATAAGATATAGTCTTGATCGTCTGTTATAAAATATATTATATTTGACGGTAAGGGATCAAGATTATGGATAATATCACTTTTACGCTTATTATATATAAGTATATAGTTATTCAAATTTGATTATTTTTATTAAAAAATAACATGAGTGTTAATAAATTAAAAAATATTATTTAATAGACTTAACACGATCAATTTACCATTTTAGCTCTTTCTTGAGTTTTAAGATTCACATTTAGACGATTTTACAACCCACTTAAAAATCAAGAAATTTTGTTTAATTTAGTGATGGTCTGACCATTATTATCCAGCTGAAACTAAGCGAAAACTGGACAGGAAACTAAGTTCCAAAAATTTACATTAAGAATTTTATACAATTTAGAAAACCTATTTATTTTTACTTTAGATTATTAAAAATTATCTTTTGATATTTTTATATAATTGTACTATAAATTAAATAAAACTTTTAATATTGGATCGAATGGTTCTCATCAATATATTTGAAGATCCAACGATCCATATTATTTTGGTCGTTGACTGTACTACAAAAAAAGTGGATAAAATAGCCCTATAATTATATAATAGAATATTATTGTCTAACATGTATTTTTCTATTATAAATTATTTTGTAAAAAATTTATATATGTAACTAATAATAATTTGATTTTTGATCTTTTTTGTTACATCTTATTATTACATGATTTTTTTTCTTCAAAAATTAACGTAAATTATATGCACATATGAAATACAAAAGACAAACATGAATTTAAGTTTTGAACCGAAACTATTTAGTAGTTAAAATTTGGTTTGAATTGGATTGTTTCTCGAAAGCCAGGGCATAGTAATTTTCTATAGAAGAGATGAGGACTGCTCCGTGCTTATGTACTCGCAATATGCTATCTTGTAAACAAAATTTTTGACGTGTACTAATATCAAATTTAATGGATGATTAATGAATTTCTAATATTAAATTTAATAGATGATTAATGAATTTTGAAAATTGAATTTTATCATATATTTTATTAATATATTTAGTAATACTTTCTTATTCGCGATGATATATATTTAATTATATGTAATCTTACATGATCAATTAGCATCAGGCAAGGACTTGAGAAGTAGAGGACTAAGCCTGGTTCGAGTGGATTATGCCCATCATATCAACAATTCTATTGGAATAGACAATAACAGCATCAACAATGGAGTTGATTACTGGGCGGCTTCATCAATATAAGGCATATCCTTCATCAAGTAGTCTTTGCGATATCGAAAAATTATATGTCTCATACGATCATTATCTATGAAATTAAGGAAACTCTTAGAAGTTCATTAGATTTGACAAAATCTTGGTTGTGTATGTTTAATGACTTTTGAAAAGTAAATTTTATCATATATTTTATTAGTATATTTAAAGTTAAAAATATTAAATTTAATTATATTGTTAGTGAGAGTCGAACCCTTAACCAATGATAGTATTCGCTTATTATCCCTCTTACTCTTATTATATAATAGTATATAATATAATTTCATAACAATATACAACAGACTAATTGATTAAAAATTAATTTATATATATGGTCACATATTTGTGATCGAACTTCATTTAAAATGATAAGATATTTGCTATCAATAATTTATTGCTAAAATATTATTTAAATTCAATAATGCTAAACTAAAATAACACACAGCACACAGGAGGAAGATAGGACTTTAAGTATATCCCTTCTAACCCTAGTCTCCATTAAAAAGTTTTGAGGGGGCTTCCATAAGTTTTTATCGGTGGAAAGCCCAAATTCCTTTTCATTTTTCTATTTTCATATCTTTTTTTTCATTAAATAAAGCTCCCAATAAGTTCCCAATTTATTTGGGTTGTGTTAGTCTCTCCTTGTAAGAGTTTGGTTTTTGTTTTGATTAAGGGTATAGATCAGCAAGATTTTCATGTTTCTCTCCATTGTGAGAGGTTTGTTTTTCGCTTCTTGATTGTGAGCGGGGGTCTTGATTTAGTGATGAAATTTTGTATGGAATTACGGTTCTGGTCGATAGCTCAAACGATAGCTCTATCGGGGCATGATGAAGAAGGTACCAATAATACAACGAGGATGCACGAAGTGGGTACTTGTATTTGTATATACATTATCTTCAAAATATCGTTTAACTGTCTCTTCATGAGAACAGACGATTGCAATTTACTATTTGTTCGACTCGATCATTGGTGTAGATGCCGTATGACTTTTTATTATTGAATTAACTCCTTTGTTTTTCAAAAAAAAAAAATTATTTAATTTGGTTGTAAAATAAATATGACATAACTTTCAACCATGACATGTGAGATCAAGAATTAGGAAATTCAAATCATACGACAATGTAATTCGTAAATAACACTTTACTATGCATGAGTCAAAAGAGTTAATTTTTTTGAGCAAATATTAAAAATTATTCTTTTATTATTTTAAAATATTGAAATTACATTTTAAAATAAATTAGATGTAAATTTTAATAAATATTTTTTAAACTCTTTCTAATTATATAATACATATAAATTTTAATCAAAATTTAATCAGTTTAATCCACTAAAAATCAAAATTAACATATATTTAAGAATCGAGAAAGTAAGCAAATGACTAATAATCAAATTTGTCTGATAAGTTTTTACCGATCACTATATATATATTTGTGCATGCTCAATACCTCGTAGTCTATTTCTTCTCTTTTCAATTCTAATAACTGTAAAAAATAATTCAAAATAATTACCAATTATTATGCAAGATATCATTGAACATTACATTTTTTTATTTCTCCTGTACAATAAAAACCGTGTTCATATATTATTTTTATCAATAATTATACATAACATTAATGAAGGCACTCTCGTGTCATATTATTATATTAGGAAATCATAATAAATTGAAAACTTTGAAACTTAATTGTAACTTAATATTTAATTTCAAATACAAATGAAGTGATAACTAAGTAGACATGTAAAGGTCGGGGATTTAAAAGACCTTTAAGAAAAAAATTAGATAATTTTTTTCAAAAATTAATTTTAAAATTTGAAAAAAAAGAATTATAAATATATTTTTAATTTTATGTTATTTACAAAAATTTAATTACAAACAACAATTTGTTTATAAATATATTAAAAAAATTAAAAATCTATTATTGAATCTCAAAATTATTTATAAATCTAATTTTAAATCTCATAAAATTTCTGAATTTATGTTTGAATCTCACATAAAATTTTGTAAAATATGCATATTTTTTTTAATATCAATTAAAGATTTAGATTTTCATTTTAAAAATTATATAATGACAATTGAAATGTATATGATTATTTCATAAAAATAAATAATTTTTTTAAATTTCATTTTAAATCTCAGTTTTAAGTTTTTTTCTTTAGAGGTTCTAGTAAAATCTTACTCAACATATCTAAAAGTAGGGGTGAGCAAAATTGGATGTTCGTTCCAGTTTAAAATTTGGATTGGATATTCGGTTCGGATTATGAAAAATCTATTCCGGTTCCGATTTAACAGAATATTCGAATTCCGGAACGCACGGCTCCTTTTTTAATATCAATAATTATATTAACTTTTTTAATACTGATATGCTATTAATTTACATATCAAATTATTGTTAGAAAATGGGTATATATATAAGATTTTACACGTTCAACTTAATATTCGTGCTTTATCTTGAATTCTTAAAATTTGATTTGAACGATTTTACGGCCCAAATGAAATTGACAAAATAATCTTTAATTTAGTGATGGTTACCAGATCGGAAATAGATAATCCGAATTCGAATTATTTAAGTAATATTAATTTTAATTTGTATAAATAAATGAATTTTATTACATTTTTAATAAGTTATCGTTAACTTTACAAATGATAAATTAATTAATAAAATTTTAGATATCATTATCTCATATTTTAACATTTGTATATTTATTCTTTTCTAATTTTATTTTGATCTATCATTAACTACCGTTCATTTCTTTAACAAGTTCTTATAAATATTTTTTAAGAGATATTAGTACTCTTTTCGTCCCGTTTATATTGTCCATAATTTTTTTTTGCATGCTCCAAAAGTAATGGCCATTTCCTAAATAAAGCAATATATTGTTCATAATTTTTTTTTCATGCTCCAAAAGTAGTGGCCATTTCCTAAATAAAGCAAATTAAGTATTAATAATGTGATCTGACAAAAAAAAAGTATTAATAATGTGATGTTTTTCGGTTGGTATTGTATTAAGACTTTTAAAGACTTTTAATGATTTTAAAAGTTATGAGGTATTCAATTCTAACATTTAAAGAGTCTTTAAAAGTATAGTGTTATTCAATTAAGACTTTTAAAAAGTATTTAAAAGTAGGGTGATATTTAATTTAGACATTTATAGACTATTTAGAGCATCTCCAACCATGTAAAATCCTTAGCTAAAAGTAATTAAAACATACTATAAATAAAAATTATAGAGATTATGTAAAAAAAAATTAACTCCAATGGATCATTTTCCTTGTCTATATTTTTAGCCAACCTCCTGATGTTGGCTACATTTGTCGAGCCTCTAGAGACCTGTAAGAAGATTTCACATCATCTCTTACCATATTCAAATAATATATTCTATTTATAATAACTTAATATAATAATAACATACTATTTTTAAAATATAACCAATCAATATAGCCAGTACCATCGAAGCACAACGTCTTACATGTTCAGTAAATTTTACATAATCAGTATTTTCTATCATTTTAGCCAACCCCATTCGAGATGCTCTTATAAGTATCGTGTTATTAAAAAAGTCAATGAATTTTAATGAGAATGAATTTTAACAAAAATTATAACTACATCCCTTGAAAAAAAAGTCATGGGCTTTTTGATAAGATTTGACATCACTTCTAATAACTCTATAAAAATCATCTTGAATAATATTGTTTCATTTACTGTCAACAATTTTTTTAAAATTTCCTGTTGCTTTCCTTCTCTTTCTTCCTGTTCTTCCATCTATTTTTCTTCCTCTTCTTGGTTTTCAATTTCCATATTATATTCATTTTAGTAAACGAAAATGTTGAGGGTGCGATCTTCTGCAATTTTGTAAAACTAGATCATAACACACAAAGTAAAATAAGAATCATCAAACATTATAGTAATTCATGGATTTCTAAAAATATTGTGCTTGCAAAAATTCACACAAAACACCAATAAAATTAGCTTTGCATCATAAAAATATTGCTGGCTAATGACATAACTCTGCATCATAATTAGCTATGAATAGTGACAAATATATAATTCTCAA
Source organism: Saposhnikovia divaricata (assembly GCA_036435485.1). Taxonomy (NCBI): domain Eukaryota; kingdom Viridiplantae; phylum Streptophyta; class Magnoliopsida; order Apiales; family Apiaceae; genus Saposhnikovia; species Saposhnikovia divaricata. Next base: position 26,040,297 of record JAZHRN010000131.1, read on the forward strand.
ATAAAAATATGCAATACTTACTCAATTTAACAAGAAATATACATTGTACTCAATTTTTCGGTGGCCGGATTGATCGGAAAACACACGATCGAAATTGGGTTGTAGTGAGAAAAGGTTAAAGGGTTTCACAGCATAGGCTAATATATGATCTTTGTAGTTAGTCTAATACACCACAAAATCTATCAAAAAGTCTATTAAAGTTTTTAGAAGTCATTTTATTAGGAGTCATCAAAAATATTATGAAATTTTGGTGACTCAACAAGAATCATTAAGAGTCATTAAAAGTCTATAAAATCAATAAAAGTCATTACCCCAAGAATTGTGATTAAAAGTCATAATATAATACCACCCCCTAAGTAGGCAACAAATTGAGAGTAAATTTGGCAGTTTTCACTTGATTGCTCGTGCTTTTTGATTGATGGCCAATATAAACGGGATAGAGGGAGTAACACGTTATTAAAAGAAAAAATTCTTCCATTTGCTTTTGTTGTGGAATAAAAACTAGGTTACGATTAGTAATTAATGCTAGGGTGGTTGAGCTTCGAGCTTTAATGGCTGTTTCCGTGTTACGAGACTGATCGGTCCTCACAGAGTGCCTACGTATCTCATTATTGAGAATCAAGTCAGGACGTAGTTCTAGGTGATGGTGCCCTCGAGGCTGTGGCGGCGAGAGCTCACCTGGGACGCAGTGGCTTGTATGTCCTTATTCGACGATTAAGCCGAAACGTAGTGACGTATTGAGCTCTGCCCAAAAACGTGGTTCTGAGATGAGGGGTTAGACCCTTTATATAGGCTGAGAAGCCCTAGAATTATGGTAGGAGTCAGAGACTTGGTGGACAAGTATTCGTTGAGGAAGGTTCTAGATCTATTCCTTATAGGAATCAGTTTCCATGTTGAAATATGTATCTTGGAGGCTAAGTCAGGCAAGAGTAATATCCTTGTTTGACTCTTATTTGCTGAGCTATTTATTACCCCCAATATTAATTACGAAATTAATATTATAATTGGGGTTTTGGGCCCATCTGGTGGGCCCCACGTTTGGACCATTCTTGGCCTAATTAATGCCATATTGAATGTGTCTTTAGGGCTTATTTTCAGCCCATATCATTTGCCCCCCAACTTCTAGGAAAACTGATCAGGCTTTCCTTGAAGTTTTACTTGTCTAACTCGAGACTCGGGTCAGGGTTTATCTTTGATATCGTTTTGATGTAAAGCGTGGAGCGACCGACGCGTTTACAACGATGTTAGATTATGCCAACAACATCGAACGATGCTAGACGGCACTAAACGACACTAAATGGTGCTAAACAGCCTTAAACGACGTTTAAACGATGTTTAAACGACGCTAAACGGCGATAAACGGTGCTAAACGGTGCTAAACGACACTAAACGGTGCTAAACAGCCTTAAACGACGTTTAAACAATGTTAAACGATGCTAATCGGCGATAAACGGTACTAAACGGCACTAATACGACACTAAACTGTGCTAAACAGCCTTAAACGACGTTTAAACAATGTTAAACGACGCTAATCGGCGATAAACGGTACTAAACGGCACTAATACGACACTAAACTGTGCTAAACAGCCTTAAACGACGTTTAAACGATGTTAAACGACGCTAATCGGCGATAAACGGTGCTAAACGGCACTAAACGACACTAAACGGTGCTAAACATCCTTAAACGACGCTTAAACGATGTTAAACGACGCTAAACGGCGATAAACGGTGCTAAACGGCACTAAACGACACTAAACGGTGCTAAACAGCCTTAAACGACGTTTAAACGATGTTAAACGACGCTAAACGGCGATAAACGGTGCTAAACGGCACTAAACGACACTAAACGGTGTTAAACAGCCTTAAACGACGCTTAAACGATGTTAAACGACGCTAAACGGCGATAAACGGTGCTAAACGGCACTAATACGACACTAAACGGTGCTAAACGGTGCTCTGAAAACCATCCGAAAAAATCGAGATTTAGGTCCAGAAACTACCCGAGATTTGCTAAAAAATCAAGATTCAGGACCACGAACTAACCCGCGATCGGCCGGATCGAGGGCTAGCTCGTGGTCGGCTAGCACCTGGTCGGCCGAGGGGCCTTGATCCAAGGTGATCGGCCAGAGGCTGGTCGGCTAGGGGGGTCCAAGCCACCATAGTCGGCCACACCATGGTCGGCTGGAAGGTGGTCGGCCGAACGGCCTGATTCCTTCGTGGTCGGCCGGGAGGTGGTCGGCCAAACGGCCCGAACCCTTCGTGGTCGGCCGGGAGGTGGTCGGCCAAAGATCCAGAAGCTGGATCTCGATCCTAGGGATCCAGAAGCTCGATCTTGATCTCTAATTTAGTATTTTGGTCACCCGTGACTTTCAAGGATCCAGAAGCTGGATCTCGATCCTAGGGATCCAGAAGCTCGATTTTGATCTCTAACGGCCTGATTCCTTCGTGGTCGGCCGGGAGGTGGTCGGCCAAACGGCCCGAATCCTTCGTGGTCGACCGGGAGGTGGTCGGCCAAGGATCCAGAAGCTGGATCTCGATCCTAGGGATCCAGAAGCTCGATCTTGATCTCTAATTTAGTATTTTGGTCACCTGTGACTTTCAAGGATCCAGAAGCTGGATCTCGATCCTAGGGATCCAGAAGCTCGATCTTGATCTCTAATTTAGTATTTTGGTCACCCGTGACTTTCAAGGATCCAGAAGCTGGATCTCGATCCTAGGGATCCAGAAGCTCGATCTTGATCTCTAACGGCCTGATTCCTTCGTGGTCGGCCGGGAGGTGGTCGGCCAAACGGCCCGAATCCTTCGTGGTCGGCCGGGAGGTGGTCGGCCAAGGATCCAGAAGCTGGATCTCGATCCTGGGGATCCAGAAGCTCGATCTTGATCTCTAATTTAGTATTTTGGTCACCCGTGACTTTCAAGGATCCAGAAGCTGGATCTCGATCCTAGGGATCCAGAAGCTCGATTTTGATCTCTAACGGCCTGATTCCTTCGTGGTCGGCCGGGAGGTGGTCGGCCAAACGGCCCGAATCCTTCGTGGTCGACCGGGAGGTGGTCGGCCAAGGATCCAGAAGCTCGATCTTGATCTTAGGTCGTCACTTTGGTCATTCGTGACTTCTATCAATATTACACCTTAATTCAAGATTAGCACTACTAACCTTGTGTTTAAGACTAAACTCGTTGCTTATCTTCTTAAGTGCAAACATCCATTCGAAGGTCGTCCGTTTCGTGACTTCAACAAATATATCAGCTGTTTCTTCTCCGGCTTGTATTAATTATAACAATTCTTTTTGTATAACGCGGATAATTTCTGTTTTTTTTTCATCTATAAACGATGGATGGCCTCGTTCCCATCCAAGGTCTCCAACTTGTAGGATCTTCGTCCTAGCGTCTTCTTGACTCGATACGGCCCTTCCCAATTAGGGGCTAGCTTTCCCTTCTGACCAATTCCAGAAGCTTCTATCTTCCTTAGAACCAGTTCGCCTTGCCGAAAGAACCTCTTCTTAACCCTTCGGTTGTAGTGGAAGGATGCTCTCTTCTGATGCTCTGTATTCCGGGCATTTGCTTCGTCCCTAACATCATCAATTAGGTCTAGCGCAAGCCTCATGCCTTCTTCATTAGTCTCTTGCTCATATGCCTCAACTCGAGGTGATGCATGCATGATCTCTAGGGGCAGAACTGCTTCAGCTCTATAAGCCAACAAAAAACGGGGTCGCTCCAGTTGTCACTTTGCAAGTGGTTCGATATGCCCAAAGTATAGGCAGTAACTCATCCACCCAAGTGTTTCTTGAGCGTTCGACCCTTTTCTCCAGTCCATCAAGGATTATCCGATTGGCTATCTCTGCCTGTCCATTAGCTTGCAGGTGTGCTACTGAAGTAAAATGAAGATCAATAGCATTTTCCTCACAGTACTTCTTGAATTCTTCATTGTTGAATTGCGTCCCATTATCCGTCACAAGGATTCACGGGATTCCATATCTACAGATCACGTTCTCCCAAAAGAACTGGGCAACTTACTTGGTGGTTATCTTGGCTAGGGGTTTAGCCCCAATTCACCTAGTGAAGTAATCGATAGCTACTATCAAAAACTTTCTTTGTGCAGATGCTACGGGAAAGGGAACAAGTATATCCATTCCCCACATTGCAAATGGAATAGGGGAGCTGATCGAGGTCAACATCTCAGGCGGCTGCCTTACAATTGGAGCGTGCTTTTGGCACCTCTCACACCTCTTAACATAATCTTTTGCATCAGCCAACATCTCTGGCTAATAGAATCCTAGACGAGTGATCTTGTGAGATAGGGCTCTGCCCCCCAAGTTTTGTCCACAGATCCCTCCATGAACTTCTTCCAGTGCTTCTCTTGCCTCATGGGGCCTTAAACACTTCAGGTATGGGATGACAAATGATCTCTTGTAGAGAATGCCTTCGATCAGGGCGTATCTCAATGCTCTTAATGACAACTTTCGTGCCTCCAAGGCATCGTCAGGAAGCCATCCAGTTTCAAGGTGAGCTTTGATGGGATCCATCCAACAGCTTCCTAGATTAATTGGTGCTATCAACTTAGAGTTGATGGACGGGGCCTTCAAGACCTGGAAGTAAACACTCCCTGCGTAATTCTCTATTTCAGAGGAAGCGAATTTGGACAAGGCATTCCTCAAATTGGGTCATAACACCCTTCACGATCCTTAGATATTTTGCCATGGTTTCATCCTTGGCCTCAGACTCGCCATTCACTTGTGATACTACAAGCCTTGAGTCTCCCCAGACCTTGAGATTCTTGACCCTCATGATTCTTGCCTAGCCTAAGCCAGCTATCAATGCCTCATATTCAGCTTCATTGTTGGTAGTAGGAAAGTCCAACTTCAAAGCATATTCAACTATGAACCCATCCGGGCTTTGCAACACTAAAACTGCGCCACTAGATTTTGTTTTTGATGCTCCATCAAAATAGAGCACCCAATATTCCTTCTGATAAGGTTCAAGTTTTTCATCTTTATCTTGCTTCTCAGGGGTTGTTATTGTCTCCTGCCCCCCGACTTCTTGGTTGCTAATGGTGCATTCAACCACGAAGTCAGCCAATGCCTGAACCTTAATGGCTGTTCGAGGCTTATACGTGATGTCAAATTCTCCAAGTTCGATCGCCCACTTGATTAGCCTTCCACTAGCCTTTGGGCTATGCAATATATTTCTCAACTGTTGGTCCGTCAGGACTTCAATCTTATGTGCCTGGAAGTATGGGCGTAACTTCCTCGAGGCTGTTATCAAAGCCAAGGCGAACTTCTCAATGGGAGAGTAATTCAGTTCAGCCCCGTGCAACACCTTGCTCACATAATAGATAGGTTTCTGGACCTTCTTTTCTTCTCGAATGAGAACGGCGCTCAACGCTTGCTCAGATACCGCAAGGTATAGATAAAGAGTCTCCCCGGGACTAGGTTTGGCCAGCAACGGGGCTTCAACCATGTACTTCTTCAGTTGTTCAAAGGCCTCTTGGCTCTCAGGGGTCCACTCAAAATTTTTCACCTTCTTCAATGCTTGAAAGAAAGGCAAGCATTTGTCACCAGACTTGGAGATGAATCTTCCTAAAGCCGATACCCGGCCTGTCAACTTCTGCACATCTCTTATAGAGCGTGGTGGCTCCATGTCTAAGATCGCCTTGATCTTGTCAGGGTTGGCCTCTATGCCTCTCTTTGAAACCATCAGACCCAAAAATTTTCCTGATCCAACGCCAAAGGCACACTTGGCTGGATTCAACATCATTTTGTGGTGCCTCAGCACTTCGAATGCCTCTCTGAGGTGCTTAATGTGGTCTGCCTTGAACAGGCTCTTGACTAGCATGTCATCAACATAGACCTCCATGGTTTTTCCAATCAGATGGGCGAATATCTTATTCACCAATCGTTGGTAAGTAGCTCCTGCATTCTTTAGACCAAAAGCCATAACAATATAGCAGAAAACACCAAAGTCAGTTATGAAAGATACCTTAGGGATGTCATCCTTGTGCATCTTAATCTGATTGTAGCCGTTGAACCCATCCATGAAGCTCAACATCTCATGTCCAGCTATGGCGTACATCAACATGTCTATCATTGGCAGGGGAAAACAATCCTTTGGACATGCATCATTCAAATCAGTGAAGTCTATACACATCCTCCACTTCCCATTCGCTTTCTTGACCATCACAGGGTTTGCTAACCATTCGGGAAACTGAATTTCTTCAATAAACCCAGCCTCTAAGATCTTGTCAACTTCTTGTTTAATGGCCTCCTGCCTTTCAGGAGCAAAATTTCTCTTCTTCTACTTTATTGTCTTCCGCCCAGGATCAACATTCAACTTGTGAGTTATGAGTTGGGGATCAATCCCTAGCATGTCAGCTATTGTCCAAGCAAACGCATCACTATTTTCTTACAAGAATGCTATCAACTTGCCCTTCAGGGGTTCTTTCAAAGATGCTCCCATATAAGTAACTTCTCAGCTCGCTTGGCCGTCATGGCTTCAATGTTTGTCTTGGTCGCCAAAGTTTGAAATAAAGGGTTTTCAATCTCAATCACCGAAATATCTATCAGAGCTGCTGGTCCAAGGCCAGGGGTTTCTGGTTAGCCCCACGAGGTCTTGAACCTTCTCTAGGAGGTTTTCAAAGTTACATATTGGTTTTCAAGTCAACATGAAGTTTCAACCTTTGGATCTTAATTGGAGGTTCATGACCCCCCTCAAGTTTGGCCTTCATAACTAACCTTGGCCTTCATGGGTAACAGCTTCTGTTCTTCAACCTAGGATTCGGGGTTGATTCCTCGATATAGATTTCGATAAACGCAATCCCGTTGGCTTCTTGCCTTTTAAACTTCTGAGACGAGAGCTTGCTTGAACTTCTTAATCCTTGCTTAAGGTTATCTATTGGCCTTCATCCTTGGATCCTTAATCCAGGTCCTTAATAAGTATTGAAGAGTAGCTAGTCCTTAACATCCTCGGCCTTTCATGGCTTTGACCCTTCGGGATCTTCACCTATGCATTTGTTTGTTTTCCATTCGTTATTTTTTTATTTTCGGTACTCGTTCATCCTTGACTTGCACTCATCGGGTGATAGAGTACTATTGTCCTACTTGGAGCAACATGCTCTGCAATGGTTTCAATGAACCTTATTTATGCTTCTACTAGATGAAGCTAAGTCCTACTAGGATAACTTGAGCCCATCGGGGCATTGCAAGACTAGGCCTGCATCACTTGATTTTGTTTTTGATGCTCCATCAAAATAGAGCGTCCACCATTCCTTCTGGTATCATCATTCTTATTCTGAAGTTCACTTCCTGCTTGGGGTACTACCTCCTACCCCCCGACTTCTTGGTTGCCAATGGTACATTTAACCATAAAGTCAGTTAAAGCCTTAGCCTCAATGGTTGTCCAAGACTTATGTGTGATGTCCTCTGCTGGCTTTTTTGGTGTTCCTTTCTTCTGCGGACATCCATGTCTTCAATTGGAAGGACTTGCCCCCCGACTCTATTAGGCCTTATCGAGGCTACATAACAGCTTTGTGCCATCTTTTGATCACCTTTATGTTCTCTAACGCCATTCCTGGTTGGGAACTTGATCTTCATATGATACGTTGTGGCAACAGCCTTGAATGCATGAAGTTCAGTCCTTCCGAGAATAGCGTTGTACGTTGAAATCGCTTTGATTACCAAGAAGTTCAACATCTGAATGGCCTCCTTGGGCTCCTATCCAATAGTTATAGGCAACTGAATAGTCCCTTCAACTTTGGATTCTACTCCATTAAATCCATAAATTGGCATGTTGGTTGGGGTCAACTGAGAATCGGTGTACCCCATCTTTATAAATGCGACATGAAACAAAATATCAACAGAAGCTCCATTGTCTATCAAGACCCGCTTCACTTCCAAGTTCCCAATCACAGGGGTTATGACCAACGGGTCGTCATGGGGAAACTTCACCCCTTCGAGATCTGAGTCATCAAAACCAATAGCTATCTCAGTCCTGGCACGCTTCGGGGCTTCTCCCACGATGTGCATCACTTCTCTGGCATACGCCTTCCGAGAGTTTCGGGTTGTACCGGCCGCTGTCGGGCCTCCCCAAATCATATTAATAACTGGCCCTCGGGGCTGTGGGTTACGATCTCGTTCTCGATCATCATCCCTTCTATCATTGTCTCTTCTATCATAATCCCTTTTTTGAGTTCCACGATCATCACCCTTAGTGAACTTGTTCAGCTTTCCTTTTCGGATCAAGAATTCAATCTCATCCTTCAACTTCCTACAATCATCTATATCATGCCACACATCGCGGTTGAATCTACAGTACTGATCGTTGTTTCTCTTTGCGGGATCACCCCTAAGTGGCTTCGGCCATCGAAAATCTTTGTCTTTCTCGATATGTAACAAGATCTGACTCCTAGGAGCATTCAGTCTCGCATAGTCGTTGAATCTTGGTCCCAAATTCTTCTTCGGGGGTGAATCAGAATCCTTGCTAGTCCGGGGATACTTGTCCCTAGCATCATACTCTTGTTCTTGCTTCCGTTTATTTGAGTCATTGGCGCCCTTGCCATTACCCACTACAACCTCCTTTTTCATGCTGTCCTCAGCTTTAATATACTTGTCAGCTCTTCGTTGAAGTTTGGCCATATTCTCAGGGGGGTGCTTTGCCAATGATCTTTTAAAGAATGGATCAGTGGTTCCGTGTTCCAGGGCAACTATGGCTACCTTGTTCTCCAGGTCGGTAATATTCAGCGTCTCCTTTGTGAATCGCTTGAAATAATCTCTCAAATTTTCGTTCTTCCCTTGTACCACGTACATAAGGGATGCGGAGCTCTTCTCATGAACTCTCCCACTAATGAATTGGCTGATGAAAGCAGTGCTTAACTCCTTAAAAGATCCAATCAAGTTTGCAGGCAAGCGACTATACCACCTTTGTGCCATGCCCGACAGGGTTTGAGGGAACGCCCTACACTTCAGGGCATCACTTGCAGGCTGCAGCAGCAGTGCGTTTGAAAAAGTTCTTACATGATTTGCGGGATCACCCGTTCCATCATAAGTTTTGATTGTTGGCATCTTAAACTTTTTTGAGATACGGGCGTTCATCACCTCATCAGTAAACGGGGGTGTGGGATCATCAGGATCTCCAAGTGGCATCAAATCTTTGGGGGTTCCCTTGGGGATTTCCACCCTAGTTGTTTTTTCAGTTGAGGCATCAGCCTTTTTGTGCCTCCTTGAAGGCCTCTCCAAATATATGATGGGGATCCTCCTTGTGGTTGGAGGAGGTAGGTTTCGATTCAACCTACCTTGTTCCCTTGCCATATCTTCCTTCAACCTCAGGATCTCAGCCTCATGAGCCTTGATCCTTTCAGTAGTTGTCAAAGGAGGTTCATCATGGATGGTTTGAGTCCTCCTTCGAGGTTCTCTACTAGCACGACTGTGACGCCCCGGGATCCGGGGTCAAGGATCCGGGCCGTCAAAGTCCAATTTCCGATCACTATTAATATCTCTGAAAATTTTTTTTTTTTTTTTATATAAATAAATAAATAAATAGGCAGTTGACCCCACACTAATACACACACACCAGTCATATGCTCATAGAACAACAACCACAACATTTAAAAGTTTTAAAGTTAACAGTTATTACAAGCCCAGAATTTACCAAGTACATTGTTGAACAAAGCTTCTACAGGAAGCACTTCAACAACTAAAGTTTATTACAACTTACATACTTAATTTACATAAGTATACTAAGCCCCTTCGCTTGTCACTACCTCGGGGATGGTCGCCAGCACTCGCTCAAAAGGTCGCCTTTCCCTTACCCTCTTGCGGGGTGTGGTACGTAGTATCGGCATGGGACCTAGCTGCTATATACATAAATAGCAAGAGTGAGCTATAATAGCTCAGCAAGATCATTCTGTAACTAAAATTTAGAATGTGAACAAGTATACATATATGTATAGGCATATGTAATAGCAGGAAACAATTAAAATCCTTAAGGAAGAGTAAAGCTCTTATTTAATAATACATCATCCACTCACTATTATAAGAAAGTAATCTATATTAATTATAATATCAGTTTTTTCTTCATCTGTATCCCTAATACCATCATCTCATATCATTACTCTGTTTTCAGTATAGAAATCTGAAATAATATAATATCAGTTTTTCTTCATCTGTAACTATCATTCCATCATCTCATATCATTATTCTGTTTTCAGTATAGAAATCTGAAATAATATAATATCAGTTTTTCTTCATCTGTAACTATCATTCCATCATCTCATATCATTATTCTGTTTTCAGTATAGAAATCTGAAAACCATTGTCTACACTTTCTTTTCAAAAACATTGGGGATATCTGCTGTCGCCTGATACGTTAGGACGATGATCAGTCGCCTAATCGTATCTGCTCTCTTTTTACTACCGGTAGAAGGAATGAAAATCATCCCTGGAGGAAGGCCACCTGCTAACATCCTCCCTTGGCATCTTCGTGCCGTAATAAAAATAATAAATGCTGGACTGTGTCGCACACAGCCCTGACACAGCCACTTACGCAAGTCTGTTGCAATCCCCCTCTTTATCACATCGTTATTCTCTTTTTAAAATATCATTCCACATTTCCATTTTCTCACTTTCGTTTTCACATATCATTCTCTCATATCATTTCCATTCTCACACATTACTTCTATAAAATATATATATATATCATAAGGCTTGATTATGATTCAGACCTCTCTTCCAAATTCAGAAATCAAATAATGTTTATTAAACCACTGATACTCAATAAGAACATTTTTAATATAATATTATAACCATATAACCCTCGATAACAACTGATACCATTCTCTCTTATTCTCTTAATCATAAGGCATGTTCAATTTATACATAATCATCTCTATACATATCCATATTCATATACATCTTCGTATATCTTTCTTTTCAATATTAATACTCAAGAAGGACAATTTCTTCACAATATAGTAATAATAGCATCACATATATATTTCACAAAATCAAGTTTCTTTGTGAAGATAAGTAGTTTTACAAATAGGGACAGAAGAAATCTTGCCTCGGTTTCGATATCCTGACGATATGGCTCGTCCCTCTTCCGGAGTTTCTATAAACACAAAAGGACCGTCGTTAGAACCACACCTCTTACTCACTACACTCTTGCATAACATTACCCTTTTGAAACTTTAATATATGTTTAACGTATTATTATTATTCCAAAGGCTCAAGAACTTAACCATTTATAACCTAAATCGAAGTTTCAGGGGTTTTCACCATTTTCCTTAACGACCACACTTAACTGTAAAAATTCTCAGAAAATATGGATTTCGAATTTTAATGTAAGGTCAACTGTCAAGGGTCCTCTGACCACCCTACTACACCATCCCAAAATTTCGTGACTTTTAACAATGTTAAAGTATGGTAATTGTAACCTCAAGTTTGATACATTTACAGTTTCTCGGTTTCTGAACCGCTTTCACTAAAACTGACTTTTCTCCTAAACCGTTCATCAGATTTTAACGCACCTTATATCAAAACGATCTATGAACTAAGCTTTATAATTTCATAGTTAATTAGGGACCTGGACAGTAGGGTACCATACGGATGCAGGGGGTCCAAAACAGGGTAATTTATATCCTAACGAAAATCGGGCATTATAACGGCTATAATTTCGCACTTTCCATAAATCCAACTCCTCCAAATCAATTATCAAACAACAAAATCATCACCTACACCATGTGGTATTCTTCACCAGCCATGGTTACAAGTCCACAACACAATTTTCACATCAAAACCAACCACTTATAACACATAATCATCATAAACATTACATTAACACCACTTAACTACCAACCACTTCAATATCTACCATAAATATAAAAGGGCAAGGGTTGTTATACCTCTTTGAAGCTTGAAGAACACTTAATAATCCTTAGTAATCCTTGGACACACCTTGAACAACCTTGAATTAACTAAAGGAACCATTAAAACAAAGATTAAAACTTGAAAACACTATTCACCACTATTCATCTTCAACTTCAACGATTTTATTACCTTGCTAAATGATGGTGGTTGGCTATGAAACTTTGTGCTAGTCTTGTTCTATCCTCCAAGATGCTCCATGATTTTTCTCTTGGTTTAATCTTGAAGAGAAGTAGGGTTTTGGATTTTTTTTTTTTTTTCTTTTCTCCTTTTTTCTCTACAATGGCCGAATGCAAGAACAAGAAGGGGGAGAGGTTTCTTTTGCTTGTTTTGATATTATCTCATCTTAATCTTGTTAATCTAGCTTGTCTTGGAAGCTTGGTAAAAATCTAGGTGTTAAAAGACTAATCTACCCTTAATTTAGTTTAGTGGAAGATGACATCATCAACATGATTTCATAATTCTCCTTTTTCTTGATTTCTTTTCTAATTATAATGCTAGTACTCTTGGTAATTATAATGTGGTATATATCTTTGTTATGTTATAATCTTGGTTGTTTAATCTCCATACTCGTCTAATTGTGGTTCGTTTCGAATGTACCTCATTATCTCAGTGGTTTTGAAACCATTTAACAATCCAATTTCCTTTGGTATTTTCTTAACTTAATAATCCCTAGGTTAAATCTAAATTCACTAATTCCTCAATATATAATTCTTATAATGTTTCCATGCTCCTTAATATCCAATAGAAGCTTATTCGAAATCAAAATCCTCAAAATCCATGCTTCAGGAATTTCTGAAATCTAACGTCATTTCGAGTCACTTATTTCCATTGTACAACACTAATACGGTTTCTGTTTATTCATTTTATGTTTTCATTATAGGGTACCTATATACCATTTCTCTAAATCCTCGAAATTTACTATTCATGTGACCACTGTAGCATTACTGAAGTTAGGGTTATTACATCCTTCCCCCCTTAAAAGGATTCCGTCCCGGAATCATGTTGGAAATGTCCATAAGTATCTTTCTCATTTACATCTTCTAACTTCCACACTACCTCCTTTATCCTTTTTCCTTCTATAATATATCTATCTTGTTTGCACAGACATACACTAACATAACTTCCTTGTCATTCATCAACATGCCATTTAGTTTATCAATAGCAGTCCTTTTATTGTCTTTTCCTCACAAATCTTCTCCTGTTTCAAGTCATTCCATGTTATCTCGTCTCTCCTTCCTCTTTTGACGAAGATATCCGCCACTACATTGACCTTTTCTGAATGGTAGTGTATCTCACTTATGGTTTGACCATCTTCTGATCTCTATCGTGACATAAATATTAATTCCTCAATATTCCTATAGCTCCTCTCTGTAAAATTTTCCAGAAAATAAGCTCTAATAATATTCTTTAAAACAATTGTAAGAAAATACTACCTATAATATATATTTCCTGTTCGTCTCAACGAGCTTGTGTTTTCCCAAAACATTCCTACTTTTCTTTTCATAACGTTTCCTAGCCCTTAACAGATACTGATTTTCCTTATCTATATTATTAACTTATTTATTCCATTAATTGATTAAGTCGATCCTTAACCAAAGACTTACACACCAAATTTAAATCAAAAAGCAAGTACCTGTATCCGCATCTGGTTTTGTCAACGCTTCCCCTAAGGTCATGTTGTACACTCTAGCAGTAGGCCTATTTGAAGCAGCCCCACTCTGTCCTGATGCGTATGACCCACCTGAACGGCAATCTCTAGCAAAGTGTCCTAGTTTCCCACACTGGTAACACTTAACATCTCTTTTAGGGTTTGCATCAGTTGATGGGCACTGGTTAAAGTAGTGTCCTTTTTGTCCACACTTAAAACAAGTTACTCCCAGCACTCTACAGACTCCTATATGCTTCTTACCACACGTCTCACAATCTGATAATGGTGGTCGTGATTGATTGGACTGAAATGTTCCCGAAGATTTTCCACCCTGACTCACCGTCACACTAGTAGTCTTGTTACCCCCCGATTTTCCCACAAATTGAGATTTTTGTCCTTTACCTCCTTTGTTAAAGTAGCTTCCCTCACTTGAACCTCCTTTTGGGCCCTCAAATCTTCTTTTCTTATTCTCTCGACCTATTTGAGCTTGCTCACTCTCGGCCTCTATAATTGATGCCTTTTGAACCACTGCAGCATAATCAGTTAACTCAAATGGGGCCACTCTCGTTCGTAACCAGGGTTTTAACCCTTGTTGAAACCTTTTTGCACGTTGTTCTTCAGTACGCACAAACTCGGGAACAAACCTCGACAGTTCTGAGAATTTATTTTCATACTCTGCCACTGTTAGGTTATCCTGTTTTAACTCCAGAAACTTTAATTCCATTTGGTTTTCTAGATACCTAGGAGAATACTTTTCTAGGAACACCCTAGTGAAACGCTCCCAGGTTATCACTCCCACTTCCTCTAGGTTCTTCCTAGCTTCCCACCAGTAATTTGCCTCTCCCTTTAGGAGATAGGCTGCAAAAACTGTTTTCTGATCTTCCTCTATCCTCAGTATTTCGAAAGCTTTCTCCATTTCTTTTAGCCATGCCCTGGCTACTACTGGGTTAGTGGTTCCCTCGAATTCTGGGGGCTTTAATGACTTAAAGGCACGAAAGGAACTAGCTGCCTGGTTGGGGAGAACAGGTGGTGGTTGAGGATTCTGTGGATTTGCTAAATTCTGCCTTAATAAGTCCATGAATTGGGCAAAGGGATCACCTCTCGGATTCCTTTGTTGGCCAGTTGATTCCTCTTCTCCTTCTTCATGATTTTCTTCATTATGAGCATTTTCGTTCAGTCTAGTACCTTCGATATTTCGACTTCTTTCGTCTCTCTCATTTTCCCTTGCATTCGCTCTACTGTCACGTCTAGGCGGCATAGTTCTGTACATAACAATAGTCCTTATTAATCACCCGAATTTGGGTTACCATATACATCATTTCTATATACACAATTATATCATTAATTAGCTCATTTGCATATCACAATATCTTTATCAAGCGATTTACATCTAGTTATACCATAACTTTAGTAGGTAAGTGTATCGCCCTTAACACGATAGCCTTTTCATTAAGTCAATCACCTTTTATACATCAATATTTCCGAGTCTCAACATTTATTATACAAAAATATGCAGCAAAAATTTAAATAGAAATGCACAAACTTCATTAATGTACATAAATATTTTACAATTTGGTTACAACATCTTTTACTGCTAATAATATACATCATCTAATACAAGGTTCGAAACCCAAAACATAGTCGTACATACTAATCCGATATCACCAAAAGTACTACTAGCTGTCCTCTAATCAGACTGGGATTAAAACAGTGAACAACTAAACTAATCCCCAAAATGACATCAGCAAGATGACTAGTCTGATTAGTGACGAACTACTATCCCGGCTCACACCCCTGCCCTGACAACATCCCGTATCTGGACCACCATGGTAGTAACCGTATCAACTATCTGGGCCCTCCACGCCAGATCTCCCCTATCACCCAACAACCTCCTAATATCTCCTAATGCTCGTAGCTCAATACTGATCATCCCCAGAGATATCCCATCCGGGATGACCCCTCCTCTCCCTCTCTCTAACCTCTGTAGAAGGGTGTCTATAGTCCTGCGGGACTCCTCCAACTGTCCCTGAAGAGCAAAGTACTCGGTCAATAAGGTAGCTGAAAGTGAGTCACCCGCCGGTAAGGGTGCCTCCTGAGGGGGTACAGCTAGGGGAGGTGCATCCACAGGTGGAGGTGGTGGTGGTGCAAAGGGTGGGGATGGAGGAACCGACTCTGTCTCAGCATCCTCTGAAGGATCCTCCTCCTCCTCAAAGAAACCAAAATGCCCTGGAGGGGTAAACTGCTCAAAAGGATCATCTATAGGGTCAGGACTAGGTAAAGGGGATGGAACTGGTGACGGCACCGGGATGGGTCGGACAGGAGTGGGAATCATCTGAATATCCCTCCACTCAATCGGCTCCTCAGGTATGACTGACAACCTAGGCCTCTTACGCAGTGGCCTCTCCTCCTCAGGGATCTCCGATCTCACTCTGGAAGGACCTGCCTCGTCAGATCCTGTAGAAGGTCTACCCATATATGGCACTAGGGCCACAGCATCTCTCCGTCTCTGCTCCTCTGCCTCATCTCTCTCTAATCGCTCTCTAGCTGCCGCCCGGCGTCTCTCCCTGAGGTCCTCAACTGCATACTCGGGGACCTCTACCCCTGCCAGCTGAAGATCTAATAGCTCCTGCTCTGACCTCCCTAGCCACTGGGGGTCCGGACTCGGCTCACCCATCTCCGCTCCCTATAATAAAACATAAAATTCTATTAGTAACAGTCTAATAAATTATAATATATGCTTAAAGTAAATACTACCTGCGATATACCACCCCTGAACTTGATGGAAGTTCACAATTTATATTATAACTGATACATTTATTATTATCACTTTTGTTTATGAGCATATGACTCTTAGCTCTGATACCATCTGTGACGCCCCGGGATCCGGGGTCAAGGATCCGGGCCGTCAAAGTCCAATTTCCGATCACTATTAATATCTCTGAAATTTTTTTTTTTTTTATATAAATAAATAAATAAATAGGCAGTTGACCCCACACTAATACACACACACCAGTCATATGCTCATAGAACAACAACCACAACATTTAAAAGTTTTAAAGTTAACAGTTATTACAAGCCCAGAATTTACCAAGTACATTGTTGAACAAAGCTTCTACAGGAAGCACTTCAACAACTAAAGTTTATTACAACTTACATACTTAATTTACATAAGTATACTAAGCCCCTTCGCTTGTCACTACCTCGGGGATGGTCGCCAGCACTCGCTCAAAAGGTCGCCTTTCCCTTACCCTCTTGCGGGGTGTGGTACGTAGTATCGGCATGGGACCTAGCTGCTATATACATAAATAGCAAGAGTGAGCTATAATAGCTCAGCAAGATCATTCTGTAACTAAAATTTAGAATGTGAACAAGTATACATATATGTATAGGCATATGTAATAGCAGGAAACAATTAAAATCCTTAAGGAAGAGTAAAGCTCTTATTTAATAATACATCATCCACTCACTATTATAAGAAAGTAATCTATATTAATTATAATATCAGTTTTTTCTTCATCTGTATCCCTAATACCATCATCTCATATCATTACTCTGTTTTCAGTATAGAAATCTGAAATAATATAATATCAGTTTTTCTTCATCTGTAACTATCATTCCATCATCTCATATCATTATTCTGTTTTCAGTATAGAAATCTGAAATAATATAATATCAGTTTTTCTTCATCTGTAACTATCATTCCATCATCTCATATCATTATTCTGTTTTCAGTATAGAAATCTGAAAACCATTGTCTACACTTTCTTTTCAAAAACATTGGGGATATCTGCTGTCGCCTGATACGTTAGGACGATGATCAGTCGCCTAATCGTATCTGCTCTCTTTTTACTACCGGTAGAAGGAATGAAAATCATCCCTGGAGGAAGGCCACCTGCTAACATCCTCCCTTGGCATCTTCGTGCCGTAATAAAAATAATAAATGCTGGACTGTGTCGCACACAGCCCTGACACAGCCACTTACGCAAGTCTGTTGCAATCCCCCTCTTTATCACATCGTTATTCTCTTTTTAAAATATCATTCCACATTTCCATTTTCTCACTTTCGTTTTCACATATCATTCTCTCATATCATTTCCATTCTCACACATTACTTCTATAAAATATATATATATATCATAAGGCTTGATTATGATTCAGACCTCTCTTCCAAATTCAGAAATCAAATAATGTTTATTAAACCACTGATACTCAATAAGAACATTTTTAATATAATATTATAACCATATAACCCTCGATAACAACTGATACCATTCTCTCTTATTCTCTTAATCATAAGGCATGTTCAATTTATACATAATCATCTCTATACATATCCATATTCATATACATCTTCGTATATCTTTCTTTTCAATATTAATACTCAAGAAGGACAATTTCTTCACAATATAGTAATAATAGCATCACATATATATTTCACAAAATCAAGTTTCTTTGTGAAGATAAGTAGTTTTACAAATAGGGACAGAAGAAATCTTGCCTCGGTTTCGATATCCTGACGATATGGCTCGTCCCTCTTCCGGAGTTTCCATAAACACAAAAGGACCGTCGTTAGAACCACACCTCTTACTCACTACACTCTTGCATAACATTACCCTTTTGAAACTTTAATATATGTTTAACGTATTATTATTATTCCAAAGGCTCAAGAACTTAACCATTTATAACCTAAATCGAAGTTTCAGGGGTTTTCACCATTTTCCTTAACGACCACACTTAACTGTAAAAATTCTCAGAAAATATGGATTTCGAATTTTAATGTAAGGTCAACTGTCAAGGGTCCTCTGACCACCCTACTACACCATCCCAAAATTTCGTGACTTTTAACAATGTTAAAGTATGGTAATTGTAACCTCAAGTTTGATACATTTACAGTTTCTCGGTTTCTGAACCGCTTTCACTAAAACTGAC
The DNA here is from genome assembly GCA_036435485.1 of Saposhnikovia divaricata. Classification (NCBI taxonomy): domain Eukaryota; kingdom Viridiplantae; phylum Streptophyta; class Magnoliopsida; order Apiales; family Apiaceae; genus Saposhnikovia; species Saposhnikovia divaricata. The sequence continues at coordinate 26,058,789 of JAZHRN010000131.1, forward strand.
TTTTCTCCTAAACCGTTCATCAGATTTTAACGCACCTTATATCAAAACGATCTATGAACTAAGCTCTATCATTTCATAGTTAATTAGGGACCTGGACAGTAGGGTACCATACGGATGCAGGGGGTCCAAAACAGGGTAATTTATATCCTAACGAAAATCGGGCATTATAACGGCTATAATTTCGCACTTTCCATAAATCCAACTCCTCCAAATCAATTATCAAACAACAAAATCATCACCTACACCATGTGGTATTCTTCACCAGCCATGGTTACAAGTCCACAACACAATTTTCACATCAAAACCAACCACTTATAACACATAATCATCATAAACATTACATTAACACCACTTAACTACCAACCACTTCAATATCTACCATAAATATAAAAGGGCAAGGGTTGTTATACCTCTTTGAAGCTTGAAGAACACTTAATAATCCTTAGTAATCCTTGGACACACCTTGAACAACCTTGAATTAACTAAAGGAACCATTAAAACAAAGATTAAAACTTGAAAACACTATTCACCACTATTCATCTTCAACTTCAATGATTTTATTACCTTGCTAAATGATGGTGGTTGGCTATGAAACTTTGTGCTAGTCTTGTTCTATCCTCCAAGATGCTCCATGATTTTTCTCTTGGTTTAATCTTGAAGAGAAGTAGGGTTTTGGATTTTATTTTTTTTTTCTTTTCTCCTTTTTTCTCTACAATGGCCGAATGCAAGAACAAGAAGGGGGAGAGGTTTCTTTTGCTTGTTTTGATATTATCTCATCTTAATCTTGTTAATCTAGCTTGTCTTGGAAGCTTGGTAAAAATCTAGGTGTTAAAAGACTAATCTACCCTTAATTTAGTTTAGTGGAAGATGACATCATCAACATGATTTCATAATTCTCCTTTTTCTTGATTTCTTTTCTAATTATAATGCTAGTACTCTTGGTAATTATAATGTGGTATATATCTTTGTTATGTTATAATCTTGGTTGTTTAATCTCCATACTCGTCTAATTGTGGTTCGTTTCGAATGTACCTCATTATCTCAGTGGTTTTGAAACCATTTAACAATCCAATTTCCTTTGGTATTTTCTTAACTTAATAATCCCTAGGTTAAATCTAAATTCACTAATTCCTCAATATATAATTCTTATAATGTTTCCATGCTCCTTAATATCCAATAGAAGCTTATTCGAAATCAAAATCCTCAAAATCCATGCTTCAGGAATTTCTGAAATCTAACGTCATTTCGAGTCACTTATTTCCATTGTACAACACTAATACGGTTTCTGTTTATTCATTTTATGTTTTCATTATAGGGTACCTATATACCATTTCTCTAAATCCTCGAAATTTACTATTCATGTGACCACTGTAGCATTACTGAAGTTAGGGTTATTACAACGACGCCTCATCGGGGCTTCATCACGCTCATCATCATCATCATCAGATGATGAATCATCAGTATAAGGGCTAGAGTAGTCGGTATATTCTCGATCTCGGATCTGCAAAGCGTGATCACTTGGTCTAGTTCCTTGAATAGGAGGGTAGTTAGGCAGACCATACCTCGGGTTCGTATTCAAGGGAAGATCCGTAGTGTGAATTTGTATCCCTGGTGGTGGGTTGTCAGGATTGAAAAGGGGAGAAACCACCATCTGGAGAGGGTTAGTTTCTTGATTTGCTTGGTTGCCCACAGGCAGCGTACTCTCAACGTGGGGATCCGCCCCTGATTGTTGAGAAACTTGAGATTGGGTGATCACGCCTGATGCTGGAGGAGCCTGTTGGATGATCACCCCTGATGCTGGGGGAACCTGTTGAATGATCACCCCTGATGCTGGGGAAGTCTGTTGGATGATCGCCCCTGATGCTGGGGGCACCGGCTCGGTGGCAGGTGGAGCAGAGTTGAGAGGTACGGCCCCGGTTGAGGCTGGTGTTGTTCTTCGTGTTTGAACCATGGTTGATGTTGTCTTCCCACAGACGGCGCCAAATGTTGTGGAATAAAAACTAGGTTACGATTAGTAATTAATGCTAGGGTGGTTGAGTTTCGAGCTTTAATGGCTGTTTCCGTGTTACGAGACTGATCGGTCCTCACAAAGTGCCTACGTATCTCATTATTGAGAATCAAGCCAGGACGTAGTTCTAGGTGATGGTGCCCTCGAGGCTGTGGCGGCGAGAGCTCACCTAGGACGCAGTGGCTTGTATGTCCTTATTCGAGGATTAAGCCGAAACGTAGTGACGTATTGAGCTCTGCCCAAAAATGTGGTTCTGAGATGAGGGGTTAGACCCTTTATATAGGCTGAGAAGCCCTAGAATTATGGTAGGAGTCAGAGACTTGGTGGACAAGTATTCGTTGAGGAAGGTTCTAGATCTATTCCTTATAGGAATCAGTTTCCATGTTGAAATATGTATCTTGGAGGCTAAGTCAGGCAAGAGTAATATCCTTGTTTGACTCTTATTTGCTGAGCTATTTATTACCCCCAATATTAATTACGAAATTAATATTATAATTGGGGTTTTGGGCCCATCTGGTGGGCCCCACGTTTGGACCATTCTTGGCCTAATTAATGCCATATTGAATGTGTCTTTAGGGCTTATTTTCAGCCCATATCAGCTTTGTTTTTAATTTTTCTTTAATATTATAACTTTTTAATCAATCACTTTGGATAAAATGATTAATTAAGAGAAAATATTTATCAAGGTTGATTTAAGAAAACTTATAGTTTACGAAATTTTCACCGGAGTTTTATTTATAAATTAACACTAGTACATCCCTATTTACGTTTTTACACCAAAAATGCTTATAAACGTAGATGATACACAACAAATTCATTAATTTATTAGTGATAATTCATTACTTAATTTAATATGTTCAATGTTGGATGATTTGTCTACAATAAATTCATTATTTATTAAATATATAATTTTTTTTAATAAATATTACAAACCGAATTGGATCCGGATGTCCGGATTTGTAAAACGTTGTGATCCGAATCCGTATCCGAATTCATAAAAAAATTCGAAACGGATATCCGATCCGGTTTTTTCGGATCAGATATCATATTTCTAAATTTTCATAATCAAATACCGGATCGGAAAATTGAATAATCCGATTTTCGGATTTTTGTGCTCATTCCTATCTAAAAGCCTTATTTATAGTTTAATGAAGGGGTTTGGTCAGGAGTATGCCAGTATAAAATAATTCTTTTTTTGCGATACGTCTAAACTAGAATTTTTGGAGTGAATGAGGAACCCATAACATATTACGATGTGTTCTACAACGCTATCATATGCTATATCATACGTTTGTCCTAGATCAATTACCTTTAGTGAATATCCATATCTTCTCGTTCTTTAGCCTAAGAGCGGCCATGGTTCAGTGTGTCAAAGGAAATATCTTTGAGTAGCATATTTTCATATCTTATGTAATCATAATTCTTGTAATCACTGCAAGTTATATGGCTATAATCTTCTCATGCCTAGCTGTTGTATAGTTATAGTTGTTATAATTAAATCTCTGTACAACTATATAATGTAATCAAACTCATACAATAAAATTAATCTTCTCCCCTTCACTTCTCTATATGGTATCAGAGCTTCTTTAACTGAAGAGGGTTTGGTGGGTCGAGTTTGAATGGTGGTCAGATTTGCATACTTAGGATTGGGTTTATGAATATTATTTTTAGAGCGTGTAGTGATGGTGTAATTAGGAGGAGGTGGTGGAGAAGGTGAAGCATTAGAAGAGAGATGTGATGAAGTAGAGGAGGATGAAAATTTGATATCACCACTCGAAGATGAGGTTGAGGATGTGTGAGTACTGGGAGGTGTTGAGGAGAAGTCTTGCGTAGGTGACAGGGTAGAAGTGAGAGACGTCTGAATGTGTTCGGTATGGGGTACATCTTTAGTGGAACATGGTGCATGAGATGGTAAGATAGGCAATGAGATGGAACACCACTGGTTTGGATCTGGAGTAGATGATAACTGATGATATGGGAATTGACTTTCGACAAATCTTAAACGAGAAACATATATTTTGTGAGAAGTTGGATCGAGACAATAGTATGCACTTTGGTCTGAGGAGTAACCAACAAAGATACATGGAAGAGAACGAGTCTCAAGTTTGTGCCAAGAATACGACTTTAACCAAGGATAACAAAGACATCCAAAGCTACGTAACTTCAAGTAATTTGGTGATTTTTCAAATAGACAATGATATGGTGACTTGTTTGAAAGAGTGGATGTTGGCATGCGATTTATAAGATAAGTAGCAGTTGTGAAAGCAAGTGGCCAAAATTCAAGAGGAAGATGAGCATGATGAAGAAGAGAGAGTCCTGTCTCTACGATATGGCGATGCCGACGTTCAGCATAGCCGTTATGCTCAGGAGTGTGGGGGTGGTGTAGTGAGATGAGATACACCATTTATACTGAGAAAATCTTTAAGAGCTATATATTTTCCTCCATTGCCAATATATAGTTTTAATTTGTTTCGTGAAAAACTTTCCTACTAACGCTTTGAACCTGATGAACACATCCTTGGTATGTGATTTTCTTTTGAGGGGATAAAACCAAATATACATAGTAAAGTGGTCAACAAATACAAGAAAGTACTTGAAACCATCAAAAGAATATAATGGAGATGTCCATAAGTCTGTGTAAATGAGTTCAAGCGGAGAATAAGAGACTAAAGACAAGGACTCTCCGCTTAATCTTCACGCCTTTTCTAATGAAGATTGGGCCAGAAATAAAGATGATTATACCTCAACAACAGGTCAAATTGTTTTCTTGGGTAAAACACTAATCACCTAGAGTTCCAAAAAGCAAAGGTTTATAGCTCAATCCTCAACAGAAGCATAATACAAGGCTGTTGCATTTACTGCAAGCGAACTTTATGGCTTCGAAATTTGTTATATGAAATGCATATCGTTCTGCCCCATGTTCCTGTTATCTACTGTGATAATTTGGGAGCAACCTACCTTAGCGCTAATCCAGTGTTTCACTCCAGAATGAAGCACCTGGCTCTTGCTTTTCATTTCGTCCGCGAGCAGGTTCAAAATGGTGCAATGCGTGTCACTCATGTGCCTACCGGAGATCAGCTAGCCGATGTCACTCATGTGCGGAGCTGAGCGCTCTGACAAAGCCCTTAAATCAGACAAGATTTCTGATGTTAATGTCCAAGATCGGCCTGATGTCACCATCGTCTATCTTGCGGGGGCATGTCGAAGGAAATATCTTTGAGTAGCATATTTTCATATCTTATGTAATCATAATTACTGTAATCACTGCAAGTTATATGCCCATAATCTTCTCATGCCTAGCTGTTGTATAGTTATAGTTGTTGTAGTTAAATCTCTGTACATCTATATAATGTAATCAAACTCATACAATAAAATTAATCTTCTGCCCTTCACTTCTCTATACAGTGTAGTACTATGAGAAGCATGGATGACGATGACAAAGAGACATGCCACGTCTCATGGAAAGAGAAACTTGGAAGCATTCTTGGTCCTAGCTTGCCTAGTCGCAGCAGCTTAATTTTTTTTAATAGGTAATTAATTCATTAATAAATAATCATATAATATCTACGAAAATAATTAATATTGAATAAATGCGTAATAAAATAGATCAAATTAGAATTTATTACCTACCACCAAAACCCTCACACATACTTTTTTTGAAAAATTTAAAACAAATTTCATTAACTTAAAAAGAATTATAAATCCCCAATCGGCTATGCAACCAGGTTAAAACAAACAAACAAATAAGCTAAATAATTATTTGCTTTACGGATCGTTTAACATACTGAATACAAATATTATTAAGCTAAAAATGAATTCGATGGTCTCTCGAGCAATCCAGATTACACCAACTTTCGATATATTTCAGAAAAGAATAGCATCACAATTGACCTTCACACAATTAAATCAATTTAGTCCAATGTTCAGATATTTCAATTACATTAATTGAGATTGGAGGTACAGATGCCCCCTAGTATGAACAATCTTCTGTTGTGAAAGGTGAGCTCTTACGATTTTTACCATCGTTCTATTCCACAACACTTCGATATCAGCATTACAAATCTTCTAATACTATATTAATCACTCCCAACGAAACAATCAACACAAAACAATTCAAAACATATCAAAATATACTAAACTCTCATAAAGACATATAATATATAACTCAAAAAATTGGGTACAAAAAAATACATCCCACCAAAGAAGGAATATTATTGAAAGAAAAATAAGATCAAAATAAAAAAGAAGGCCTTTAGCCGGTGAAAAAGTCATCACTGGAGAGGGAAGGACGTAGACGGGATTTTTTTAACTTTTATAAAACCTCACATACTTAATACTGTTTGAGACCTTAAAAGTGCATAAGCTTTATCTTTCCGAATTTGTGGATCCTGTTTTTTTTTTTTTTTAAAATCTAAATACAGTTAATTTTTTTTTATTTTTTTGTTGGTAATGGCAACCAAATCCCAGAGATCAATCTTTTTAGGCATGTACAAAGAGAAAGTCATCCTTGCTTAAGCTACATACACAATTAACCTTTATTGGGATTCATTCTCTCCATCGTCCATAGCAAGGTTCCAAAGAAACGTATTTAGCACCAATAATATGACTTTTTAACTCTAATTTCGAGAAGGCTCCCACTCCTTGTACCCATAACAATACGTTAACGTGATAGAACAAGTCCATTATTTAATTAATTCCGGGAGAGTGAATGTGAGTTGAACTTTGGCTTGAAAAAAAAAAAAAGCTGCGACTTGGTTGACTTAGAAATCTAAGTTTTTGCATGAAAATTAATATCTAACGTTTTTTGGTTTGGAATATAGATTACTAACTAACCGATAATATCCATTTTTTAATAAATTTCGAAAGTGAGCGATATCCATTCTTCTTTAATAAATGTTGTAAGTGAGCGAGAATCAGAAATGAGTGATAATCGAACTGAGATTGCAAAAAAAATAATCGCGACTTGGTTAATCAAGAAATTAATGTCTTTGCTTGCAAATTAATATCGCGATTACTTCTGTTACACAGGAGACATGTTCCATCAACCACTTAAACTATAATTTAAGTTAGAGGAGTAGTTAAATTACAATAAATCATAGACCAATATGATATGTACAGTACTAATTTGTTGCCACAACTGCTGAATACGGAGAATCTTCATCACTAAAAATATTATTCGAAATGCTGGTTGAATTTGGGACAAATGGATCCCCTGGTGGGGGCATACGGCCATTAACTGCTTTATGAGTTACAATGTAGAATAATGTCTCTGTAGTCTGTTTACACCAGCCTGCCATTGCTCTGCATTGTTGTATGGAACTGCTACAATGTAGTAGTTATTTTCACGCGGTTTTACTACTTCACTGGTAGGGTTCTAAGTCCAGTCGAGTCGAATCTGATATTGTATCGAACAAATGTTGGTAACATCATTGTATTTTCTTTGAACGGATTCAATATTTAAATATAATTTTTCACGTTAATAAAGAATACAGACGTGAAGAGAAGAATAAAAGGCCAATACAAATTAATACAAATTAATGATATCAAGAATATTGCTACAAATGGTATCAAGATAGGTTGTGGCTACTGGCTAACAGCATTTCCAACGGGCTAAGTTAATCGATTAAATTTCAAAAAAGTAATATTTAGTTTGCTAAAATTTGTTAAACATTTTGGTGTTTTGCTATAATGAGATTGACTATAATGGTTGATTATATTTCAAAAAAGGTATTATTATTATTATTATTATTATTAAATTTTTTTTCATGGGAAAAAAACGGGCGGAAAATGAAATTACAGATCTATAGAGCTTCAACAAACATAGTCAATACTGAAAAAATATAAAAGATTTGTTAAAATTTTAGATAAGGGGAATGCCCCATTGAAGTGATGAATTTTTAACATATTATATATAATTTTCAATTTTCTTAAGTTATTTAAAATTTTAGTTAAGTGATTTGTCCCATTGGAACTGCTCTAATAAATTAACAAACAAAAAAAAGAGATTATCTAATCTGTTTAGGTTAAAAGTGATTAGACTTTTAAAATGTGTGCAATCTCGCAGGCGAATAAAATTTCTAAAGATATGATTACAGTAAGATTTCATTTGTTTGTAAGGATTGCCTGTATTGAATATGGAACAAGTTTTTGTTACACTTTAAATTTTAGATATTTCATGGATTATGGATACTATAAAAACTACTACTAAACAGAAGAATTTTAAGGCCTTATTACATGTTCAGTTTGCAAAATATTATAAAAATTTTATTCTGTTCAATATGGTAGCTGTGAAATTCAAGTCTGTCGAATGCATTACTAGATAGTACTAGTTGCAAGTTCAACTATGGTGTGCCTATAACGAATGAATTAATGTAGCCATGTAGGGCATGTTCATTAAAATCCTATATCATTCAGAAGCCAGTAGTGCTGGTCCTGCATGCATTTCATTTTCGTAACTCTGCAGGAACATACAGCATAGGTATCCATGTGGCAATGCACATACATACACCCGCTCATGCTGTCATGCATGCAATATAACACTGTGTACACGCATCATTAAAGTGTAAAAAAAAGATTTTGGTCGCAAATTAAAGCATTCATTTGGTTCAAGTGAATTCTTTAATTTGCGACAAAAATTGAATGCCAGCCACAACTTGGTGGTATATAAGCGTATTAAGATGGTATGTAAAAAGAGGGAAAATTTTTAATATAATTAAATCATACACAAGAGAGTACCCACGGTTTTAATTGCACAAAAAGCTGATTATACTCCTGATCTATCCCCATTTTGGTCCTATGATTCCTCCATGTCTCTTTCGTGTTTTATCAATTCTGTCTTACTCATGAGTCATGATATATGAGAGACTGGTCTTGGGACCCTATACTTTACCTATCCGTCTCCTCTTACAAATTATATTAATTAATCCATTTTTCCTTTAAATCTCAGTTTCTGGGGCTCAATTTTTAGACCCTTCTTGTTATCGACTAGGATTCTGATAAACGGATTCATAGCCTAAATGCACTAATTAATCTGATTATCTGTATAGTAGATTGAGGATTAGAATATTGTTTAACAAGTGTGTGAGGATTATAATGTTTTATCCTAAAGAAGTTCTTCGGAGATCTCGCGCATGCAATTTCCTGAGATCGACCTCATGCCCTTTTTTTTCCGGTAACTTTATAATTTGACTGATTTGGGTAGAAACATAGAACGTCTACTTAATTCCATAGGAGCTTTACAGCCTGAGGGATCACTATAATTTACACTTGTTATGCTTAATGTCTCACATTACAATTCATCATAAGTACTATTGTTCCAGCTCGTACTCATCTATGTTCCATGATTATGTATACTGACAGCTGGATTCAACAAGCTGATTAATCGATTAATCGTACAAATTAGCTGGATGATGATCTTCTAGCAAGGCCCTGGAAGATGATTAAGTATATAGAACTTGTAGTACTAAATAAAGTAGGCTTAAGTAGTACACGATAAATTGTTGGATTTATCTAACAATAGAATGATTAGTAATTAAAAAGCTACCAATTCCATAATAAACGGGGTGAGGCTTTCAGTTTAAACACCATTAGTACACAGCTTGCAGTTGTGATGATATCAGCTTCCACGTCTCCACACACATCCATTTGTGTGGTTGATAAGTGTTCAAGGGACAATATCATCAGTCATCAGTCACCGCTCCAAAATTATACGTTATCATCACTTTAATGCATGCCATCAAGCTTGTGACTGAATGCTGTTCAGTGTTTAAAACATGACACAGCAGACAGATTTTGTTGGTATATTACACTTTTAATCGGATTTGAATATCATGGAACTCTAGCTTGTGCTCTGTTCGATTGAAAGGAATGTAACGAGACGTTGTGAGCAAAGGTGGAAGCTTGGAGAAGGCTACGAGTGAGAAGTTATAATTAAAAAATTGTAATCGCACAAAATTTTCATGATGCACGAGAAGAAAACGAGTACGGGAAACTGAGCATTCACTTGCAATGAGAGTGAGCTCTGAGTTTAAATCGGTATGATTAGATGGAGAAATGAATGAAAATTATAAATAATTTACTCGCGCTAAATTTTTTTACTTAGAATTTATGCTATAATTAAGTAGCTGTTTCTTGCAGTCAACTTTGTTCAGCAAACTGGTATATATACACACACATTAGCTGTTGATCACGCCATGATTTTGATCCTCGGATCACTATTGTCTTATGTCCAGAACACTGAAACAATATGACACCTAACTGGATAGTGATCAACTTTTATCCACCCGTAGAAAATGACTACACAACATTTGTACTTGGAACAAAACTTGTCCAAGAAAATTTTTCTTGGATCCATGTTACTGGAAAAAGACATCAAATCAAAATATTTTGTGCCACAACTTCTACATAATCTTCTTTTATGAAACAAGAGAAGTGAAAGGAAACTCATTGCTGATCACCAGCCACTTCAATAATGGGGTCATGTCAAATTCATCTTTTGATTATGCCAGTACTCAAGCACGATCTCTAGCTCGAGCACCACAAGCATTGCATAATGAGCACCACAACCATTGCGTCTATATCTGATAGTACTCAACTTATACCTTTCATTGTCCCCACGGCCTTGGATCATTTACCACAGCTTTTCTCCAACTGTGAATGTTTCATGTCATGCACCTATCAAGCTCTGCTGTTTGATTAACCTGGATTGATCCAAACACTTCCAAAAGCCGCCATAGATGTCAAGAATTACTAATATTCGTCTGAATAGAAATGTGTTTTTCGTTAAGACAGTGTTATTGTTAAGTTTTCCAGTAGTAAAACCGGAGAACTTGGATAATTGTTTCTTGCAAATCTTTGATAGCTTTATCAGTTTGGCTAGACCTGAAGTTTAAGTACCAAATACATTTATCAAAATAGTCCTGTGCAATCATCATAAAAGTTCTGATATCACAGTTAATTATAAATTTCTGATGTCCCATGCTTTAAGACTTGTTGCCTTCTATCAGAGCTATACTATAGATGCTCTCATAGTTTAAATATCTGTCTGTTTTCGAATCGAGAGAGGTATGTGGTTATAAATATAGAGAAATGTCCTACCAAGAACATACACAAGATGGCATCTTATTAGAATAGTATAAAATCACTAGTGCCAAATATAAAATCACTTTGAGTTATTCCATTTGTTTCGACATTGCCATCAAATATAATAATTAGGATATAGGAAATTGAAATGAGTTAGCAGCAGTTGTATTCTACCATCAAGATGCCAGGGTTTACAGATATATCCGAGTTGGAATCTACTTATCTAATTATGCGTGGAGCAATACTTCCAAAACAACATAATTTATCAGGCAAACTATTTACAGATTTTGTTCATAAAAGAAAACAGACGCATGCATAGCCTGGATGGACCCTAATGTTGATAATATTTGGGACCCTGGGGGTGAGATATTTCAGACCAAGGAACAAGATATGACAAACTTTACTGTTTAGATCGTCTAATTGTATGTTAAGTTAGTTTACTTCATAAACAGCACAGATAGTCATGTACATGTGCAAAGCATTTGGTGTTTCAAAAGGCCTTTAACTAAAGTGACCAGTTTTTACTGATAACCAACAAGAGTATTATCGAACTTAGCAATTTTTTGAACTATTTTCAACAAGAAGTTGTTATCTTTTTCATTCATTCATGCATCTTATGCTACATTGTCAAGTTCAAGAATTGAATGTCTTAAAATTATATCGAATCCTCCAACTGCTCTGAGGATCAAACGTCAAGAACAAGAAATAGGCAAGTATCCTCCCGATTCATGCACTTAACCTTATCATGATAACTATGAATTCAAGCAGCAGTTCAATTAGAATAGTATAAGATGTTAACATAATCAGCATATTGCAACATTGCATAACACAGCACATCTGAACTTTTTAATTATGTTAGGATATCTTGATTATTTTTACGACAAGTTTATATGATTGTATTTGTTATTCTATTCAACTGAGGGAATCCTCAGGCAGAATATTACCTGAAATATTTAGATGAAGAACATCAGAAAACGGCTCAAATTATTGGATTGAGGATTGTCCGACAGTGAATCACAGAATACATGCATTATGCATAAATGTTCGTATGTGTGTTGGCCGTTGGGAAATATATCTGATTATATGGAGGGTTGATTAAGATTAAGAACTGATTAATTAAAACATGTTAAGGCACATGTATGCAGAAACGTAGTTTTTTTCTATTTTATTTACCTTCTTTTTGTGAACAAATGCAGCAGCTACCATGAACTTGCATAAATTCAAAACATGCCAAGATACCTAGTCCCACATGTACATGCTCTGCCCATACCCAACACCAATGTGGACCCCTTAAATTCACAAGCAATGTGATTAGATCCCTTCACCTCTCTAGAATCTACACCCTTGGTTTCACTCTTTAACCATATAGTCTCGAAGTCTTCCATATGGGCGGCTGAGCTTGTCTAATTCTTGTCCCTTAAATGTGCGAGCAGTTGCCTTGAAGGTACCGACAACTTTGTTTGGCTTTGTCCTACATTCATGCCCCTCATTAGTCATTACCAATTCTAAGTATTGTTATACATTTATATTTCCTTCTTGCTGTTTAAGGGGCGGGGTAATTAGGAACCGATTCTAACCCGTTCAAAATGCACAGCCCCGCCCCATATTTGGTACATGCAAGTGTATAGAACCTGTTAGAATTCAATCCTCCTAGAAGAGATGACTCTTTGAATTCAAATAAGAAGGCTTAGTCAAATAAGGTAGGTTAACATAAAAGTCTTATATGGTAGGCTATAATTATGTAAGCAATGATGTAAATTTATGTTTGTTCAAGCCTATAAAAGGGATGCTTGTATTGTTAAGAAAAACACACCAAGAAAAATACACTAAAGTGTAAGAGAGAAAGAAAGAGCTGAAGCTCTTGTGTGAGAGAAAGAAAAGAAGTTTTAATTTCTTCTTATATATACATACACGTTTCCAACAAGTGGTATCAGAGCTTGGTTGATAAATTCTGAAAATTCTGCAAATTTTCCGGCAAGTTACTATTCCAGCGGTACTGTTCACGCCGTAGAAGACGAAGTACTGTTCATACATACGGTACTGTTCATACAAAGCAATGTTCATACGGAATTGTTCATACATACGGTACTGTTCATATGGCACTGTTCATACATAAGGTACTGTTCACTTATACTGTGAAAGGATATTTTTTGAAAAAAAAAAATGGCGAATATGGTGCAACAAAATATTCCAAAGTTGACGGCTACAAATTATGGAAACTGCAGTATCCAAATGAAGGTGTTACTCGATTCGTACGATAATTGGGATATCGTTGAAAGCGGCTATAGCGAGCCCGAAGATGCTACCATTGAAGCAGCACTTTCTAATGCCGAGAAGACGGCGTTAAAAGAATTTCGAAAAAAAGACAACAAGGCGTTATACACAATTTTTCAAGGTGTCGACGAATCCACCTTCAAAAAAATTTCAAATGCAAAGACAGCAAAAGAGGCGTGGGAGATTTTACAAAAATCATTCCAAGGTGTCGAGAAAGTGAAAAAGGTACGGCTCCAAGTTCTTCGTGGTGAATTTGAAAATATCAAAATGAAGACTTCAGAGAATATCGGTGAATATGTTACACGTTTGAAAACGGTAAAAGAAATGGCGAAAGTCTCGATGATGTTCGGGTCATGGAAAAATTGCTCCGCTCGCTAACAAGAAAATTTGATTATGTTGTTACTGCTATCGAGGAGTCAAAAGATTTGTCCACGATATCTATTGATGAGCTAGTTGGTTCACTTCAAGCGCATGAGCAGCGGATGAACCAATATGATGATGCAAGCCATTTGGAAAAGTCATTGCAAAGTAAAGTATCCATCGGTGACAGTTCTGGCAGTAGCAGTTCTTCACATGGCAGAGGTGGCTATAGAGGTGGCTACCGAGGTGGACAAGGACGTGGAAGACAGACGTTCAGTAGAGGCCAGAATAATGAAGGCTATCAACCATCTGGTCGTGGTCAAAATTTTAGAGGTCGAGGTAGAGGCGGATTTCAACAAAGAGGTGACAAATCTCAGTTTCAATGTTACAACTGTAATAAATATGGTCATTTCAGTTATGAGTGTAGATCTCCAAAAGTGGAAGAAAGAAGTCATTTTGCCGTAGCAAAAGAAGAAAAAGATGTGGGTTCCGCTATGTTCCTCACTTACAAAGGAGATGATGAAGGCAAGAAGAATACATGGTATCTTGATTCGGGAGCAAGCAATCACATGTGTGGCCACAAGGAATTATTTACGAAGATAGATAACACCATCAGTGGAGAAGTTAATTTTGGTGACTCATCGAAGATTCCAGTCAAAGGAAAAGGCACTGTTACGATTGTGTCAAAGAAAGGTGATAAGAAGTATATAAATGATGTTTATTATATACCTGCTTTGAAAAGTAATATCATCGGTCTTGGCCAACTTGTGGAAAAGGGATATAATATTCAGATGCAGGATAATTCTCTGATCATCAGAAATCAGATTCGAGAATTAATTGCAAACGTGGTGATGTCAAAGAATCGTCTCTTCACTCTTGATATGCAGATAAATGTGCAGAAGTGTTTGAAGTCAGTCATTAAAAATGACTCATGGTTATGGCATTTAAGATTTGGTCATCTTGGATTTTCTGGTCTGAAGTTATTGTCAAAGACAAAGATGGTGGACGGTTTGCCAGCAATCAACGAACCAAATCAGTTATGTGAAGCTTGTGTTAAAGGAAAGCAACATCGATAAAGCTTTCCAGTTGGAAAATCATGGCGAGCTAGAAGGCCACTGGAGATAGTTCACACAGATATTGTTGGTCCATTTGATGTTGCATCTCTTGGAGGTAATAGGTATTACCTAACATTTATTGATGATTTTAGCAGGAAAAGTTGGGTGTATATCCTTAAAGAAAAGGCGGAGGCTCTTGATAAATTCAAGGAGTTCAAAGCTATGGCAGAAAAGCAAAGTGGCCATTATTTGAAGGTACTTCGATCAGACAGAGGAGGCGAGTATACTTCAAACTTGTTTAGAAGTTTTTGCAGAGCACATGGAATAAATCATCAGTTGACAACGACATATACTCCATGTTAACACTAATCACGCAAGCGTACGTGGTCACAAGTAATACAGATAGAAGTCAAGTTCGTTCCCACAGAGATCTGGTTATGGTTTTAATTCAGTAGATGCACCTATGCAACAATGTATTATTATTATTCACTGCTAAGATAATTAACAATATTAAGTTTTTTTACTAACTATAATAAACCAAGCTGAAAATTATTAAACTAAGAATTACTTAACTAATGAGAATTAAAATCTACTTACTTATGCAAGATAAACCATGGAATCCTAACTTCATTAAATACTTCGCTAGATCTGACGCCTTTAATTACTATGTGCAATGGTTATGATATCTGATCGGACAACACGAAACAAGTACACGCTACCTCTCAGTATACGTATACCAAATTAAACATACATCCACAAAAGAGATAGAAGATGAATAGACACCAATTATGCTTAGACCCTATATGTCTATAGAATTTGAAAACATAACGGTTGAAGAACAAGTTATCCATAAAGATCACACAGGGCAATATAAGTATTCTCATCTCATACTACGAATCATGTTGATAAACAATCATGAACCTATGCTAGCATGGCAAGTTCTAAATCTCAAGATCCACTTTCACTTCACAAGAGATTAACAAATTAGATGTTCATGACGCATCTATCAATTAAGAATAACCATACGAGGATATCAAATATACATCACTCACAGATCTTTAAGCAATCAAGATACTAAGTTCCATAAGTAAATCCTTTAGAATCCCATGACAACGATTAGTTCATAATTGAACCGCTCGTCATCATGGGATCTATTGAAACCATGATAGAAGACAAGATATGAAAGAAAGTAATAATATTAATAAAACAAGAGTTGAGAAAATAAATCTATGATACAAAAGATGAAGTAGATCTAGATCCGTTGCTTGTCACGAGCGTTGAATCCTTCTCTCCTTTTCTCCCTTGCAGATCTAAGCTATATTATGTACAAGATATCTAATTATCTAATTCTCTAATTCTCATTCTAATTTACAAGGGTTGGATGTGTTTATATAGGCACTCCAAGTCTTGCCCAGCAAGAAATTGCCTTCTAATACAATTATAATTCGATTTAGGTACTAAAAACTGCCCAAAATATAATTAGAACTTGAAAAGGGCAAAACAGTAAATTCCTGCTCCCATTAGTCTGCTTGTCGCGCAGATTGCTCTCACCACACGCAGCTTGCGCGCTCGGATCCTGTCCTAAGTTGTAGAAAATCTTTCAAGCTTCGCGTGGACAGCTTACGGGCCTCAAACGGACTTATAGAACTCCAGATATGGCCAAAACAGTGTAGACTGCGCAACCTTCCCGGAAAATCCGAATTTTAATTAATTAATCCTCCAAACATGATAGAAGCATCACCCATAATCGACATTCTTGTAAATCTGCACAACTAAGCAAAACACATCAAAACTACAATAAACTTGAGTCCAAGACAATCAATTTAAGCCGATATGGAACGCTCCAAGTGGATATAAAATCCACTTATCACACCCCCAAACTTAAACCGATGCTTGTCCTCAAGCATAAACAATAATAACTAACTAACTAACTAACTAGTACCACTTCCGTAGGTGATCACGGTTGCATTTGGCATATGCAACAAGCCGTTTAAACCCCTAGGCAGCCCCAGTGGACGAGTAAGGTCTCGTGAGGGCCTATAGCGAATGTACCCACAAAATCCATTTAACCTAATGCAATGCAATGCATGAATGCAACTAATATGAAAAATGCAACGATCCCCTTCAAACTAACCAAAGCCAACTAACAAGCAAATATCTTAGAGAATGCAACTAAATCCAAATAGAGCTCGACCAACTTCCCAAAACTAGGTCAAAGATCATACATGCTCTTCGTCAAGACAATCACAGGTTTATAAATAGAATTGACTGTAGACACTTCATAACCTAGGAACACCTCCATCCTTATCCAAGATAGACAGAAATTCATGCTTTATTACTAACTACTACGACACATATATACAAGCATGCTTATTTAACCGTGCAATGGATGAGACCCCGAAAGGCTTATACAATAATACCCATGTAGCGAGCGTTGGGTTAGTGGATCCCAAACTATAAAAGCCTTAGGTCACTAGGCACAAAGTCCCCGCGAACTTAATAGCTCGAGTATTAAAGAGCTCACCCTGGTTAATTTTGCATATAAACAATTGACACTTTTGACTTCTTTTTTCTTTTTTTTCTGCTTTTTTTTTCTTTTTTTCTTTTCTATGCAATCTGGAATGAGAATTCTCAATTCCAACCCTAGACTACTCATATAAATATGAGCCGGCTACTAGCCATTTGATATCTAGCAATTATTGACAATTTAGCATGAAATCCCTGTTTTCCCCCAAACTTAGACTTAAGTGTTACTACGCTATCAAGGGAATAACGAAAATTCTAAATATAAACAAGTGATTAAATCTCAAAACATCCAAACAAGCATGACCTCAACCTAGCCCAAAAGCACCCAATGAGACTGTGTAAAAGTTTTGTTTCTGAAGCATGCAAGTCAATTTCATAGAAACTATAAGTCAACCCTCTATTCATCATTACCACACTCAATTAGACACCTACCTACCAATCAGAATTAGCTCGTCTTAAGGGATCATGAAATATGCATGCTATGCAAATGCAACTAATATGAACTCACATGGTATACGAAAAATAAAAATAGAATGTCCTATATGAAACAAACATAAATATTACGAACATACATGCATAATTTACTACTAATATGCAAAACATGAAATCCTACATGAACACAATGACTTAAAATCACAATTATATACACTACTTATCCCTCAAACCACCCCCAAACTTAAAATATTCAATGTCCGCATTGAATGGAAGTAAATACTAGGGATAGCAGAAAACATACCTACAAAGCGCCTTACATATCCTTCCCCATCGCAACTCAACATGCTTGTTCAGCAAAAATCCCCTTTCTTTAGCAATTGGCCTCAACAACAACCAATTAAATTCAACCTCCATCGTCTAAGACAAAAATTTTGCAACACTAGCACCACCTCTCCCACGCTTAGGAGCCATAAGAATCAATACCCAACTCACAAAAAATTCACCAAAATCCACAAAAAATTCGAATTCACAAATACCCCTAAATAATCAAGAACACACAACCCTAATAATGCAAGAACACAATTCGTAATATCAAAATAAAAGGAAAAAAATATACCCCAAATACGAACCAGAGAGGTGAAACTTGCAATTAAAAATCCCCCCAAACTTGAATCTTGAAGCCTCAAAATTGATTGTAGGAAAATATAATTGGAATTGGGTAAGATTGGTGTGTATATATAGGGGTTTAATTGTGTTGATTTGGGAAAGAAATATAAAATAGGAAATGGATTGGGAATGATTTGGAATTAATATAGGACTAGAATTAGGATTTTAGGTGGAAAAAATAATTAGAAAAGGGGTTGGAGAAAGATTTTTTTTTATATATATATGATAAACATACTTACCTCGGACAAAACACGCAACTGAACAGAAATTGTTGCAGGAAGAGTCGCGCATAAGGCGCAGTGGCGTGAGCAAATTCCTGTTTCACCATTTTTTTTCTATGTGTCAAATACACATACACGGGAAACAAAAAAAACCAAGGCCTGGACAACAAATTGTGTAGGCGGGGTGCAGAATTATGTGCCAACATTTTTTTTTTATATATGTGTTGTTACACACATGCGTAACAGTACTGGGCAGGAAACTTGGCAGGTGGTGTCGCTCAGATGGCGCAAGGGCGCGGAAAACATTCTGACGATTTTTCTCTTTTTTTTTTTTGAATACAACACTAATTTATTTTTTTTTCCACAACACTCAATTTTTTTTTTCACAACACTCATTTTTTTTTCACAACACTCAATTTTTTTTTTCACAACACTCAATTTTTTTTTTTCACTACACAAATTTTTTTTTTTTCCCTGAACTAATGCATGGGTTGCCTCCCACCAAACGCTTCTTTAACGTCAATAGCTTGACGTTACTTCCAAGCCTCCATTAAGGATGATAATAGTTTGCCTGGTCCTCTCTTCGCGAGACTTCATCGTCATCACGGCGGCACACTTTCTGCTTCTTCTCCTCTTTTGGCCTATTCGTATAACAAATATGTCCTGTTCCAATGCCTTCTTCTGTTGACCCAAAATCTGTCAATTTGTAGAACAACACACACTCGCGGGCTTCGGTTGAATATAATGGAGGAGGATAAATGTAAGTTTCTGAAGCCTTTGGTTCCTCAAAGAGAACTTCCTCCATTGGCTCTAATGCGCTACCTCCATCTTTAAACTCTGAGACAAGTAGAAGACCTGCATCTTTCCCATGTTCTTCATCCTCTTGGTTCGCACATACCAATTCTTGAAATTTATGCAGCTCATCAGTGTCTGTCTCAAATTGTGCCCTTTCCAAATCATCCACCTCACTAGCTTGATCAAATTCCTCACATGGCTTGTGAACACTCACCTCCTCTTGGAATTTGTCTTCTTCAATTATGCATGCAGTACCTTGCTCAATTGCCTCTCGTATGGATTGCTGTTTCTCTTGTTCCAAGACACTCAAAACTTGAGCAACTAGTGTCTCCATAGATTTGAGAGACTTCTCATGCCTCTCTGCAAGCATCATAATCTCCTTCCTAATCTCCTTCAAATCATCAACCTCATCTGACTGAATAGTAGGAGTAGGTTGCTGATGTTGAAATTCTTCACTTCCAAAGAAATATTACCTATCTGGAACATCTTGCTGGTACTGTTGAGGATGGTATGGAAAATATGGTTGTTCCTCATAAGTGACATATGGATCAACTCCTTCGTAGTAACAATATTGTGAGGGATCATGAACGCCAAAACACCGCTCACATTGATAAGGCATGGATGTCCTCGAATATGCCCACCATGGCAACTCCTCGCATGCCATCTTCAAAAACTCAAGTACCTGAAACACAACGAACTAAACAAGATAGTTAAGAAAAAATCTGAGTCAGTGAACTCTAACGACCACTATTGACAAGCACATAACCAAAAATAAAAACACCGATGATCCCCGGCAGCGGCGCCAAAAACTTGTTAACACTAATCACGCAAGCGTACGTGGTCACAAGTAATACAGATAGAAGTCAAGTTCGTTCCCACAGAGATCTGGCTATGGTTTTAATTCAGTAGATGCACTTATGCAACAATGTATTATTATTATTCACTGCTAAGATAATTAACAATATTAAGTTTTTTTACTAACTATAATAAACCAAGCTGCAAATTATTAAACTAAGAATTACTTAACTAATGAGAATTAAAATCTACTTACTTATGCAAGATAAACCATGGAATCCTAACTTCATTAAATACTTCGCTTAGATTTGACGCCTTTAATCACTATGTGCAATGGTTATGATATCTGATCGGACAACACGAAACAAGTACACGCTACCTCTCAGTATACGTATACCAAACTAAACATACATCCACAAAAGAAATAGAAGATGAATAGACACCAATTATGCTTAGACCCTATATGTCTATAGAATTTGAAAACATAACGGTTGAAGGACAAGTTATCCATAAAGATCACACAGGGCAATATAAGTATTCTCATCTCATACTACGAATCATGTTGATAAACAATCATGAACCTATGCTAGCATGGCAAGTTCTAAATCTCAAGATCCACTTTCACTTCACAAGAGATTAACAAATTAGATGCTCATGACGCATCTATCAATTAAGCATAACCATACGAGGAAATCAAATATACATCACACAGAGATCTTTAAGCAATCAAGATACTAAGTTTCATAAGTAAATCCGTTAGAATCACATGACAACGATTAGTTCATAATTGAACCACTCGTCATCATGGGATCTATTGAAACCATGATAGAAGACAAGATATGAAAGAAAGTAATAATATTAATAAAACAAGAGTTGAGAAAACAAATCTATGATACAAAAGATGAAGTAGATCTAGATCCGTTGCTTGTCACGAGCGTTGAATCCTTCTCTCCTTCTCTCCCTTGCAGATCTAAGCTATATTATGTACAAGATATCTAATTATCTAATTATCTAATTCTCATTCTAATTTACAAGGGTTGGATGTGTTTATATAGGCACTCCAAGTCTTTCCCAGCAAGAAATTGCCTTCTATTACAATTAGAATTCGATTTAGGTACTAAAAACTGCCCAAAATATAATTAGAACTTGAAAAGGGCAAAACAGTAAAGTCCTGCTCCCATCAGTCTGCTTGTCGCGCAGATTGCTCTCACCACACGCAGCTTGCGCGCTCGGATCCTGTCCTAAGTTGTAGAAAATCTTTCAAGTTTCGCGTGGACAGCTTACGGGCCTCAAACAGGCTTATAGAACTCCAGATATGGCCAAAACAGTGTAGACTGCGCAACCTTCCCGGAAAATCCGAATTTTAATTAATTAATCCTCCAAACATGATAGAAGCATCACCCATAATCGACATTCTTGTAAATCTGCACAACTAAGCAAAACACATCAAAATTACAATAAACTTGAGTCCAAGACAATCAATTTAAGCCGATATGGAACGCTCCAAGTGGATATAAAATCCACTTATCACTCCACAGCAAAATGGTGTTGCAGAGAGGAAGAATCGCACCATTCTAGAAATGGCAAGGAGTATTGTGAAAGCAAAGCACATGCCAAAAACTTTTTGGGCTGAAGCGGTGTTATGTGCAGTTTATTTGCTGAATCGTTGTCCAACAAAAAGTGTCAGAAACAAAACTCCAAATGAAGCATGGAGTGGTAGTAAACCATTAGTTGGACATCTCAGAATTTTTAGATGTATTGCATATGCCCATGTTCCTGATCAGAAAAGGAAGAAGCTGGATGATAAAGGCGAGAAGTGCATGTTTACCGGATATGACAAAAGAAGTTGCAGGCTTATTCTTTAATGATGATGATGATGATGGTGATAACTCCAACATAGATGAAGGTGGAGATGATGATCCAACTCCTCCCCAAAGTCCAAATCAACAAAATCCTGTCTCGACACCATCGAGTTCAGGAAGCAGCAGTAGCAGCAGCTCAGGGGGAGCACCTAGAAAAATGCGAAGTCTGGATGATGTTTATGAAGCAACAAGTCCGGTACAAACATCCTTTGATTATTCTTTATTTTGTTTGATGGCTGAATGTGATCCAGTTACATTTGAGGAAGCTTCTGAAGAAAGCAAATGGAACAAAGCCATGGATGAAGAAATTGGTTCAATCAAGAAGAATGATACTTGGGAGCTCACAGATCTTCCAGAAGGACACAAAGCTATTTGTGTCAAATGGGTCTATAAGACCAACACAAATCAAGAAGGCAAAGTTGAAAAGCACAAGGCAAGGCTAGTGGCTAAAGGCTACAAGCAGAGATATGGGATTGACTACGATGATGTATTTGCCTCCAGTTACAAGAGTTGATACCATAAGACTTCTTACAGCAATTGCAGCTCAGAACCAGTGGAAGATCTACCAGATGGATGTCAAGTCAGCATTCTTGAATGGCTATCTCGAGGAAGAAGTCTATATTGAGCAACCTCCCGGATATTTTCAGAAAGGCATGGAAGATAAAGTCTATCGGCTAAAGAAAGCATTGTATGGTCTGAAGCAAGCTCCACGAGCATGGAACACAAGGGTTGATGAATACTTTCAGAAGAACGGTTTTGTGAAGAGTCCATATGAACATGCACTCTACACAAAAACAAATTAAGGGGGAGATATCATGATAGTGTGCTTGTACGTGGATGACATGATTTTCACTGGCAACAACCCTGGTATGTTCAATGATTTTAAGAAAGTTATGACTAATGAATTTGAGATGACAGATATTGGTCAAATGTCATACCTTCTTGGAGTCGAGGTGAAGCAAAGCAAAGATAGGATTTTTATGTCTCAGAAAAAATATGCCGAGCAGATTTTAAGCAAGTTCAGAATGGAAGAATGCAAGCCGGTGAGCACGCCAGCGGAAACGAGCATAAAGCTCGGAATTGATTCAACGAGAGAGTCGGTAAATCCGACATTGTTCAAAAGTTTGGTCGGAAGTCTGAGGTACCTAACTTTCACTCGTCCAGATATCATGTATGCAGTTGGACTGGTTAGTAGGTACATGGAGAAGCCGAAGCAAGATCACTTCATGGCAGCTAAAAGAATTTTGAGGTACATAAAAGGTACACTTGATCATGGTTTGTTTTACACGCATTCTCAAGATTCAAAATTAGTTGGCTATTCAGATAGTAATTATGGTGGAGATTTGGATGATGGAAAAAGCACTTCAGGATATGCTTTTCATATCGGTTCGACGATATTTTCGTGGTCATCAAAGAAGCAACCGACAATTGCTCTCTCAACATGTGAGGCAGAATACATCGCAGCAGCAGCGTGCGCATGTCAAGCTATGTGGCTAGGCTACATATTGAGCGAGTTAAATCTCGCAAAGGAGGATCCGATTACTATATACGTGGATAACAAATTTGCTATCTCACTTACAAAGAATTCGGTGTCACACAGTCGAAGCAAGCACATAAACATCAAATATCATTTCATACGAGAGCAGGTGAATGACAAAATTGTGGAGCTAGTGCACTGCAGGACTGAAGAAAATTTGGCAGATATATTTACGAAGCCATTGAAGCCAGATGTGTTTCAGAAAATGAAAAGAAAGCTCGGAATGCAAAGTCGGGTTTGAGGGGGAGTGTTAGAATTCAACCCTCCTAGAAAAGATGAATCTTTGAATTCAAATAAGAAGGCTTAGTCAAATAAGGTAGGTTAACATAAAAGTCTTATATGGTAGGCTATAATTATGTAAGGAATGATATAAATTTATGTTTGTTCAAGCATATAAAAGGGTTGTTTGTATTGTTAAGAAAAACACACCAAGAAAAATACACTAAAGTGTAAGAGAGAAAGAAAGAGCTGACGCTCTTGTGTGAAAGAAAGAAAAGAAATTTTAATTTCTTCTTATATATACATACACGTTTCCAACCGAACCAGCACGAGATTTATTGAAAAAGTTCAGAAAAAACCTTCCTGAATAATATGCAATATTTTACCTCATAGTTTTAAGAGGATTATATTGATAACTGCTAAGACACAATGTGGGTGTTTGGCTGGCTTTATAAGCCAACTTATTGGACTTTAAGTCCGATCCAGCTTATTTACAAGTGTTTGCCTACCAACTTATTTTAATGACTTATGATCTTATAAGTTTATAAGTTAAAAGTTAGAAAGTCCCAACTTTTTTCCAGCTTATTAACTTATTTGTACTATTCCTAAATCCCTTCGCTTTTAATTTGTTTTTTCCCGTCAATCGACGATATTTTTTTCAAATCTAACTTCACCATATTTTTCTCCATCTCTCAACGATCATTTTGCATACCATATGTGCTATATTTCGATACGATTTAGAAAAATTATATTAAAAATATGTGTTCTACAGTAAACTTATAATTTCCGATTTACCAAACACTTTACTAACTTATAATTTCTGATTTACTTATCACTTATAATCAACTTATTAACTTAAAGTAATAAGTTACTTTTTTTAAGTTACCCCAAACGGACCCAATATCATGAATCATGATTGCATGTTGCTTAACAGTTAATAAAGCTCATTTCATGTCAAATTCGCATGGTTCCTGCGAGACAGGTACAGAGATTATAAAAAAAAATATATAGCAAAAATAAAAAGGGCGAATATGGGATTGAGGCCCTCGTCCCATACCCGATACCCCTATTTCCTTCTTGACATTCATATATAATAGACATGGAATAAGACCCTTTCTTTTATATTAACAACACAAACTTCTCTTAGCTGCTACCAGAGACGTATGCTCTACCTCTTCTATAAAACATTTTCACAGAATTCTTGAAGGAATTTTATAGTAATCATCAATCTGTTGATCTGACAGTGAAGAAGATTCGTTATAGAGAAAAAAAAAAATACTCTAGTCCGTGAATATTTTTTTTGGTAAGAACTGTTGCGAATGGAAAGCATCCATATTCGCGAGGAAGGTCTCAATCTTAAGGCTACTGAACTAAGGTTGGGTTTGCCAGGGAGGGAAGAAACTGAAAAAGAAACAATCTTTACCTTTAAAAACAACAAACGAGCAGCGCCCAAGTCCACAGAAGACAACGGATCAGAGACTAATTCTGGTGCCAAACAGGGTGACCATGAAGCTGCACCTGCTGCTAAGTAAGTTACTACCATTTATAGTTGTAAACGATACATATTATATTTCGTGCTATACTTACTTGAAAAATAGCAAACTAATAATGCTTGTTGAATTGCAGAGCACAAATAATTGGATGGCCGCCAATTAGATCCTACCGCAAAAATACCTTTCCATCAAAGAAGGTTGAGGCAGAGTGTGGAATTTATGTGAAAGTGAGCATGGATGGAGCACCTTATCTTAGAAAGATAGATTTGAAGGTTTATAAAGGCTACACAGATCTCTTAAGGGCTTTAGAAAACATGTTCAAACTCTCTATAGGTAAAATAATACAGACTTGACTTCTCATTGTTTACTTTATATTTTTGTAATTAGGTTGTTTCTAAATTTTGCATTATATTGTATGATTTTAGGTGAATACTATGAGAGGGAAGGTTACAAAAGATCAGAATATGCACCTACTTATGAAGACAAAGATGGCGACTTGATGCTTGTTGGAGATGTTCCTTGGGAGTAAGTTCGTCATCCCTGTCTATGTTGTGTTTTTGGTGGTTCTTGTTTAATTAAACTTTTGAAATTTTATCTAAAACCTTATATACTTATCTGCGTTGTTTCACATTTTTTCAGTATGTTTATGTCATCCTGTACAAGGCTGAGAATCATGAAGGGATCAGAAGCTAGAGGCTTGGGTTGTGGTGTCTGAAAACCTGAAACCATAGCAAACTTTCTTACGAAGAGCTAATCTTCAGGCTTGGGTTTTCGAAGAACTTTGGTTTACACGGCCTGTCTCTGAACATGCCATGCATGTGGGTATCGATCAGGGAAAGTGGAAAGTGAAAGCTTAATGTAACAGTTGCAGTTACTAATATGTGTGGCAGGAAGATCACTTCTGGTTTTAAGGTTTTATGATGTTCTTGTTTGTAATACGTGTAAAGCAATTTTGTGTGTAAAGCAATTTTGTTATGTATCCTCATGAGTAAGACAATCCAAATACTATTTACATACATATTTTTGCAGTCAACAAATGGACATTTTATAAGACCAGATCTTCTTCAATCTGTATTGTACAGAACCAACAAATAGTCCTACAATAACATGTCCATAGAATGCCTTTGCATTAGGATTACTTAAGGTGCATATCTAATCTGCCAAGTCTGTACAGCATCGCCATTAATCTTATTCAAAATATCTTCTAATTGAGCTGAACAACAATTATGACACAGTGACACATAGCTACTCAACTAGTATTTATTTAGCAAAACAAAAGTGATAATGATGAAAGACACTATACATTCCAGGTAGGCTAGACATGATTATGCTACTCAACATTCCTAGCTAGCTTAAATATCGGATCTAGTATGTTCATTAAGTTGTAAGCGAATCGAACAGTTCGGTAAGTTCGCTCGTGTTCGGGTTCGTTAAGCTCGGTTCGATGGCTTAATGAACATGGACACGGACAAGAAAATCTGTTCGATGGTTCGGTTCGTTAAAAGTCCGTGTTCGTTAAAAGTTCGTCTGAGTTCGTTCGAGTTCGTCCGAGTTCGCGTTCGTTCGCGTTCGTTCGATAAAAACCAATAATATTTACAGTATTATATGTATATATAATATATAGTATCCATATATTATGTATTTTTTAATTTTATAATTATAAAATTGTCTAAAATAGATATTGTATGGGTTAAAAATATTTAAATAATAGTTGAGCTATTTTTTTATATTAAATTAAGCTAAAAATAGGTTTAAAATTTTTGAAAATATAGAATATTAACGAACTATTCGTGTTCGGTTCGTTTTCGGTTCGGTTCGATATGTTCGCGAACAGTTCGGTATTTGTTCGACTGCTTAACGAACACGGACAAGAAAATCTGTCCGATAAGGTTATCGAACATTGTTCGGTTCGTTAAGATTTTGTTCGTGTTCGTTAAAAGTTCGTCCGAGTTCGGTTCGTTTACAGCTCTGAATTGTTCATAACATAATAAAACGCAACGATTGACCAAGGGTGTTTGGGGGGTTGGGGGGGGGAGGAGGGGGCGAGAGAGATAGTAGAGACCACTGAAATAAACATTCTTCCAAGTTCAATTGAAAAACTTAAAGCCAAACTAATAAAATGATTCACAAAGAAACTGCCCAATTCAGCATTCTGTTTTCAGTAATATGATGGATTGGCATATATCTGCAGAAATAGTCCTTCAAAAATCAGGAATGCTTTCTTGCTGTGAAAAATAATTACGGTTACTAGCTAAACTGATAGCAAATTAACTCATTCATTCAGAGTTCAAATTGTAGTAATCAGAGCGGAATTATTCTTCTACCTCACTGTAATGTTGTTTCGTAAGCTCTGTCTCACTATAATGATTCCATTAGCTCTGTAATGCTTAACGATGTGCCTTTCGTTTGATAAAATCTATATTATAAGTAAAATTAAAATATTACATAAATTTCAGAATTTGCAGGGTATTATATTATTACCACATAGCAATAACTGATAAGATCATAAGACCGGAGCAAAAGGGCTAAGCTATAAATTTCTAGACGTGGAAAATGAATTGCGGATTTCATCGTCTCGCAGGTATTATTGAAAGGTAATGCTGTCCCTCATGCTGCAGTACAGGGGGAGGGTTTCCGACAGTAAGGTGTATAATGTAATTGTCTATGGCCTATGTAATAAACCTTTTATCAAACTCACATATCTCCCCCACACTCTCACAATGTAAGGATGAAGAGTCACCGACTGTTAATTGATACTATTAGGACTAGCCGACTTGGTACAGCAGAACTGAAGATGACACGTTAAGTTGGGAAGAGTTAATTGTCAGCAAGCATTAATAAGAAGCAGGCAAGAAAGATACCAGCCTATCAGGTATCCGTCGCAACTATGAAAATGTCTATACTAAAGACCTAAAACTTATTAGAAGCCACAAATGAGAATGTATCCCCCCAACTGAAAGAAACCGAGAGAGACTGACAGAGAAATCCAACTGTGCAACTAGAAGTTGTGGCAATATTTATTAGAATCTTTTATGTTGATGGTTTTTACAATCTGAAAGTTTTGTTTTGTTAATAAGTTATGCTAGTTGGTGGTGCGCATGAATGAGATTTGCCAAGTAATCTCAATGTAAAAAAGTAAAAGATTCTTATTGAGCAGTGTCTAGATTTTATTTTTGTGCTTAGCATCATATCTTAATGAATATTCATTGGAAAGTGATGATTGTTTGGAGCCTGTGCAGCAAAGCAAATCTCTGACTAATTTTTAATGAATATTCATTGGAAAGTGATGATTGTTTGGAGCCCTGTGCAGCAAAGCAAATCTCTGACTTCCTACTCAAAGGTGGAAGCAAAGGGGATACAATCTTACATAAAAATGAGGATTTCATCTCTTTTTATCCAGTGCAGAATCCTTATTCCAAGATTGTAATCTTGCAAGTTGCATCCATCCTTATCTTTTGTTCAGATTAGCTTTACATGAATTGCATTTTATAATAGATTTGTTCCCTTTGCCTACTTAATGGTAGAGTTGCTTTAAAGTAAACAATTGGAGTATTAGACAGGAAGTTGCTGTTCTATATTTTCAATGGCATATATTACAACGTTTTGAGTCTTTTGACCTTATCTCCTGCTCCACAGCCACCCCAAAAAGAGATGGCGAAGTTTTAAGGAATTTTTCGAAGCTGTATCCAGAAGTAGAACCTAATAATACAATATAGCAAAATTCATGAAGCCCAGTATTGGTGCTGACAGCTTGTGAACTCTTCTTAGGATAGCTTACCAGATCACTTCTGAACATAAATGCATTTCAAAATTGATCAGTTATGGAATATTATTTTCATATTACCGTGGTCAACTGAATCTTTACTAGCATTAAAGGAAGACCATCGAGGTAAAAGCTACAGCAATTAGTCATCTAAACATCACATTAAGGTTTGTGTAGTAGTTGCTCTCTAAGACAACAATACTTTTTTAAAAACAGAGAGAGAGAGAGAGAGAGAGAGAGAGAGGACTAAAAATTCCACAATCCAGATATTGAATTGAGTATTGACTTCGCGGCAGGTTCCTTGATGCACTCATTATCTTTTTGATACGTTCACACCTGACAGATGCCCTTCATTGCCTAAGGAATGAGAATCCTGATCAAAATCAGTAATGGTTGGTTTCTCAAGCTTCAATCATAACCAAATTGATTTTCAATAATTTTATACAGAATCACATTACAAGCTAAGTGACTACTCTGAGGTTCAAAATGACACATTCAGAGATCTGTCATCCGAGAAACTCTGTTAATGTTATTTAAAATTTTTTCAACAACACTTTTTCTGATCATACAGTTCAGCTCTAAGATACGGAAGATGAATTGCACTTCATTGGTTGACCATCAGATATCTGAAAACTTCGCATCTTCTGTAAGCAATTCCGACTTCTAAGATATATTAGCTTCCATATGTGAACAATCTGCCCCTACAAAGTCATGAACAACATATCTCGAACCTGTTTCTCACTATCTGCAACCTGATCATTGTTCTCTCATTAGAAACATAATGATGTGATTGTCCACTTAAATCACAAGATCTGGCATATCCATTTGTCATCATAGTCCGTGTTGCCACATTTTGATTTGACAATCTGTTAGAATAGCAGAACAGCATTTGCGGATTCGACAACCTTTGTTTCAGAAACCATGATATTAAAGTTTGCCTCAAAAAAGAAATTGTGCATCCATCATGTCATCAGCCTTAACATATCCGCAAATAGTGATGAGCGAAGAAATCATATAGATTTCTCCCATTCAATAAAAACTTATGTGCATTACAACTCCACGTTTCCATAATCCCAATATCTTTCAGTTTCAGTACAGATATGTACTACCATTTTCAAAATTCTCATCATATGCCAATTTTGCCAAATTTATTAATATTATCATGTCATGAACAAACAAATCATCGCATTATGTGCCATCACATCCAAAACAAGCACTTTCTTTTTGGATACGGTCCAAAATTTAAATATTCATGCACACATAACTCTAGCCGCCAGAAACCTTTTTTATTATTACCAGTAGTAAAAGAATATCTGCCAGGCTAGAACCACATTGCCAAATATAACAATGAACCGCCTCGTCATTTTCCAAAGCACCATTTTGAGTTAATGCCTTGAGCACAAACCAAACACCAGAGTGAAGTTTAAACAACGGAAGTGCTTGTATAATATCTGTTGAAACATACACCAAACCAATAAATTTGGCTACTAGAGCATGACACAACGAGAGTTTGATGTCGTTACTGGGCCAATAAAAACATTGTTGGAAAACAACTCTTGTGTTTCTCTCTAAAAAAACAACTCTCGTGTTTCTCTCTTTTATTTCTCTTGGTATATTTATAATGACAATACAATGAGCCTATTTATAGACTTCAAAATACAATCTAACATCATTGCTTAGATCACTATTATTTATTTCAAGCCTACCATATTTAAACATGGAACAAAGACTAGCCTCCTTGTTTGAACATTGAACTTGTTTTCTTCTAGAGAGTTTGAATATTCAACACTCCCCCTCAAACTCGACTTTCCATTCCGAGTGATTTCCGAAACTCATAAATTTTTGTTGCTGATAAGCTCTTCGTAAATATATCTGCAACCTGATCTTCAGTCCTGACTGCCTTCATGTCAATATCTCCTTTAAGTACCTTTTCCCGTAAGAAATGATAATGTACTTCGACATGTTTGGTCCTAGCATGAAAGACCGGATTCTCATAAATTGTCACAGTGTAATGGAACTCCATCTTCGGTTGGTTGGTTCAAGTCCTTCATGAGTTGAGTCAACCATGCACACTCTTGTGCTGCCATCGCTCCTGCTCTATATTCTGCTTCTATGGTTGAGAGAGAAACAGTAGGTTGTCTCTTACTGCACCATGATATAGCTCCTGATCCAAGATTAAATACATATCATGTAGTTGATCTCCTGGTGTCATGGTCTCCTGCATAATCAGCATCACAGTAGCCGCTGACCTTGCTTTGTACTCCATTCTTGTAGAAGAGTCCCCAATCAATTGTACCTTTAACATATCTCAAGATTCTTTTAACTGCTTCAAGGTGTGTCTTCCTTGGGTTTTGCATGAACCTGCTAACAACACCTACTGCGAAAGCTATATCTGGTCTAGAAAGAGTTAGGTAGATAAGACTACCTACTATTTGCCTATACATTTTTGTATCCTTCAAGTCCTTTCCATCGTAGGCACGCAACTTTAAGTTAGGCTTCATTGGGGTAGAGATCGGCTTGAATTCAGCTAGCCCATACTTTTGAATGATATCTCTTGCATATTTTTGTTGACCAAGAAATATACCAGCTTCCGTTCTTTCAACTTCCAATCCTAGGAAGTGCTTCAACTCACCAAGCTCCTTCATTTGAAATCGAACTGATAATTTTTTCTTTGTTCGTTGAATTTCATCTTTGTCATCTCCTGTGATGATTAAATCATCTACATATACAAGGACAATTGATAATTTTCCCCCTTGAGATTTTACGAACAAGCTCGAATCTGCCGGGGCAACATGATAACCACTTTGTACTAATAACTCAGCAATCTTCCCGTACCATGCTCTGGTGCCTGCTTCAAGCCATATAATGTCTTCTTCAACTTGCACACGTATTTTGGCTTTTCATGATTCACAAATCCTTGGGGTTGATCAATATAAATGTCACGATCAAGTTCTCCATGTAGAAAAGCATTCTTCACATCCATCTACCATAATTTCCATGACATACTTGCGGCTAAGGCTAGTAAGACACGAACTGTAGTAATCTTTGCCACTTGACTGAATGTCTCATCATAATCTATGCCATATTCCTGAGCAAACCCGCGAGCAACTAATCGAGCCTTGTATCGCTCGATCGTACCATCTGGGCGAATCTTTAATGTGACGCCCTCAAATCTGAGGTCAAAGATTCAGGTCGTCACATCATCATCCAACCATATCATACCTGTATGGTGCGGAGTTAATCGGCCAAATTCTTCTACTCCTCTTCTGCTGGTGCGGAGTTAATCGGCCAAATTCTTCTCTTGCTGAAAAGTTTTTATAAAGCAAGAATGAGCTACATAATGCTCAGCAAGTTCACCATTTTGTAAAATAATAATGTGGTTTATTTCGAAAACATTCCCAACTATATGGGTATATATCTTAGATTTCAAAACATAATTTGACAATGTATATGTCCGAGTTTGAATAAAACATTTATACTCACTAAGGAGCTTTAAGAATAACATATGAACCCTTTATAAGGTTCCCATTTCAATATATCTCAAGTTTGAAAATATATACATATGAGTATATCATTTTCGGCAAAACACTCTACGCTTAACATACTGTACAGGGAATACATCATTGCAAACCTCTTTCCTTCCATTAGCATAGAAGGTTTCCCATACAAAAACATTTCATTCTTTGAAACAATTGCAAGAGTGCACTAACACGTGCCAATCTTTATAGAAAATCTTGCAGTTCTAGATACTGCACGATGTCAATATTTTTCTTATCAAAAACCACACTATCGGCAACTTGGCACTTAGGCCCAAGAAGCAATGTTTGAGTATTTTTCCAAAGTGGAGGATGGGACTGGAAGAAAACATAAAAACCTGACAGGGATTGACGATGATCAGTCGCCACATCCAAGTCCAATAATCCGCGGGTCTTCTCTACCGGTAGAAGGATAGAAACTACATCCGTAACTATCCCCGGGTGAAAACTACATCCGTAATCACCCTCGATGAAAACTACATCCGTAATCATCCTTCGGCAACACCTGGGCCGGAATAATAATTGATGGACCGCCTGGCTCACGGTCGCTTACACATCCCGGGAATCGTTCGTCAACGGTTCCCACACCTGCCAGAGTCCCTTTTTCTTTTTCTTTTAAAACTTGATTTTGATTGAAAACTGAGTAATTGAGGTCCGACATCAGTCGACCGATGATTC
This sequence comes from Saposhnikovia divaricata, assembly GCA_036435485.1. Classification (NCBI taxonomy): domain Eukaryota; kingdom Viridiplantae; phylum Streptophyta; class Magnoliopsida; order Apiales; family Apiaceae; genus Saposhnikovia; species Saposhnikovia divaricata. The sequence continues at coordinate 26,092,093 of JAZHRN010000131.1, forward strand.
TTGAAATCATACAAGAAGCAAACCTGACCGGGGGTTTTCGAAAATGTTTTGAGTTCGAAAGAGTTCGAGTTTGAAAGTGCTAAAGGTATCTTGGATTAGGTTTGTCTTTAAAATAATAAACAATAATTAATAAATGATATTTTAAGATTTAATATTAATAATTAATAAAATAATTATTTAATTAAATAAGCTTTTAATCCAAGATAGGTATTTTGAGTATTTACGAAGATATACAAATAATTACTTGAGTATACGATACTCCCCGAATGACCCTTCGGGTTTTCGATTTAATTACGATATAATAATATACCGCTCCCCGGTCAATAGTATATACGGACCGCTACGACCTCTATTGCTAGAGTCGTTGTCCGAAGAAAACATTTCATTCTAAGTTCAAGGGTGTACAAACATATATGTGCATATATCTCAAACTTCAACATAACCTCAATAAGCATAAGCATATACTACGATTGAAAGCTACAAACACAACAGCGAAAGTCCTTATATATGTAAGTTTTGAAAAGTAAACTTGCCTTGGTGAGGTTGGGGTGGTCGAGCTTGCGGAGTGGAATGATCTATACATAATCAATAGCCGTTCGTTAGTACCTTAACAATATCTCTTTTAATTGCGAGGTTTTAGGGGGTACAAAATTAACTTAATGACTTCGTCTTATGACTCTCTAGCCCCACTATAGGTTCATGTCATCACTCGATTACGCTCGTCACTTATTCGACTTAATTTGGTTACCATAATCGAAGCGCATTCATTCCCCCTTAAATCACTCCACTTACGACTTTTTCACTTGCGCGAAGTTTACTCTAACATTTTTATAAAATAGAAAAATACATATTTTAATCCAATTCTTTTTGGGTAGCCTTCACCACTGCATTTAATAGCTCCCCTAATTTTTCCATGATCCTACATAAATATTTAAGGGTTTAACCAGGGTTCACAAGTGGACCATTTAGTGCAGTTCGGATTCCAGAAACACTTTTCACTTCTCAGGCCATAACTCAAAATCTATACATCACCTAGTCATGAACCTTATATTTCTGGAAACTACATTCAAATACCTATCCAACAATATATATTAGGACTTCAGGAGACAATATTTAGGGGTTCAAAACCCTCCTACAAGACAGTACAAGTTCCCAAAAAATTTACACAACATGCTTTTTCCACTTCACCATTCAAGAATCCCATATAAACATCACAACCATCATCTAAACCACCAAGATCATACTCTATAGCATACATGGAGTTACATACACTAACCACAAGCTTAAAAATCACAACCACCACATTTAAACTCAAGATCTACATCATCAATAACTTATATGTCCAAGATTCACACTAACATCCATGGATCTAACATTAAACACCATAAATAATTCATGGCCAAGAGGGGTTAGAGTTTTATACCTTCCTTGATGTGTGTAATAGCTTTCTAAACCTTGTATAATCCTTGTATAGCCTTGGGTAAGCTTGAATGATCAAAAGAAATGAAGAAAACAAAGTTAGTAATTCGGAGTTATTAGAACCCGACTGAAAGATCATGGAAAACGAGGCCCTTACCGAGCTTTTCTGATCGAGGCTTCTAAATGAGAGTTGTAGAGCATCTTCACAGCTTTCTAACCATATAAAGAACACGAAATTCCATTGAGAAACGAAGGAGATATGGCCGTTTGAAAATCAGTACAGAAGCTGTTACGATTTCTGGCAGTTTGGTTCCTTCACTTGGGGAGGTGATTTGCCTAGGCTATACTACTTGGATTGCTATGAAATTTGGAGTGATTCTTGCCCATGGATTGGAGAGGCTTTGGTTAAAATTTGGTGATTTGTAAAGCTTTAGATCTTGAGATTTGGATTTTTCTTTGATGGTTGTTCTTGCTGAGCAGTTTTGAAGAAAATGAGATGGAGAGCTTTTTGTTTCCTTTATCTCCAATAATGCTTACACATGTAATATATATCTAGATATTTTGGATGCATCCTTATCCTTGTTAGGTGTCACACTCCCATTGGCTCCCTTGGATTCTTATCCACTTAAAATGCAACCAAGTCCTTCCTCCTTTTGCACCTAAGTCTTTATCTCTTGTTTCTTGCACTTAAGTCCCTTGGCTTTGTTTTCTTTCCCACCAATTGGATTCCCTTGTTGTCTCGTGAATAAAATTAATACGTTACAACTTATACTTTGCATATTATTGCTCTAATATGGCACAATACCTCGAATGAATATTAATTCCAACATCCCTTGTTTATTTCTCTTTATCTCAGAAAACGTTCTCCCGATTTCTCAAGCATTCTCTATTTCTCAATTCTAGGAGTTTATTCTCAATCCTCTTTCTTTCTCATAATATATCCTTCCTTGGACTCTTAATATACCATATCCTTAATCCATGCTTCGTTCGCTCAATCGCTTAATCTCATTGTAAAGTTTCAGCGATTTCTAGAACGTTTGTTTCACTTCCTCAGTGGTTTTCGTTCCAAATTCTCAAATCACTTATAATAAAATTCCAAAATATTAACTCCTCAATTCCTCAAATTAAATATCTCATTTCTTGATATTACTGATATATAATTCACTGCTGGGTCAAATATTACACGAAAATAGAATTTGGAATTTCTGAATTCCGATCGCATTTACATACACTTATTTACTCCGTAGATTACTAGTATAACTTCGGAATATCCACACTACGTCTCGTATATAGGTGGCATGAAAAATTTTCTTAATCCTCAAAATCACTATTCATCCACCAAATCACTATTCATTGATGCACTTCATCATAATAGGAAAAGTTTTAATTCTACCGAAATTTTGGGTTCTTACAGTCTCCCCTCCTTAAAAGGATTCCGTCCCGGAATCAGTTTAGGAAACACTGGGGTTACTCCTTCTTTGTTTCACTCTTTCAACTTCCAGGTGGATTCTTCCACATCTTGATTTTCTCACAATTCCTTATTAGTTTGAAAACCTTGTTCCTCAGCACTTGTTCTTCTATATCCATGATTTCCACGGGTTGCTCCACATAGGTCAAGTCTGGTTGTAGGTCCACTTGGTCGTACTCTATCACATGCCAAAAGTCCGTATGGTAGGGTCGTAGCATGGACATATGAAACACATTATGAATTTGCTGCAAGCTTGGGGGCAAGGCTTACTCGTAGGCTAACTTCCCGATACGCCTCAAAATCTCAAAAGGTCCAATAAACCTCAGACTTAGCTTCCCTTCCTTACCAAATCGCATCAATCCTTTCCAGGGGATACCTTTAGCATCAAGAAGTCTCCCACCTCATACTCCTTTGATATCTCACAAAATTTGACCATTCGAAATAATGGGTTTTGTAAAAAAAACTAATGACTTTTACATACACTCGTCTGCACAGTAAAGACGTAATATGAATTCGAAATCTTCATTTAATAATTCGTACATCTCGTGATCGCAAAGATTTCTCATCCACCCATAAAATTTGGGTTATTGCAGTCTCCTCTCCTTAAAAGGATTCTATCTTAAGAACCTAAGGAAAAATAGTTGTGGATACAATTCCAACTTTACCCTTTCCAACTCTCAGGTTGACACTACAACCCTTTTGTTCTCTCACTTTGGTCTCACCAACGCTTTAATGTTGTTTCTCAACGCATGCTCTCCTCGACCTGTATTCCCTATCGGTTGTTCTATGATTGTAAATTTCTACCCCACTACTTATACGTTCCTCCTCTACCTTGTTCATAGTATCCATGTTGAGTCCTTGTATCGTTGGCCCGTGAATACTTTTTGGTCGCGTTTTATAATCTGAGACAACGTCAATACGCATGGTATTCCTCATATTCCTTGGCTTGATCAGCACGCATGTGTTGCCTCCCGTCAGCCGTTACCACTTGCTATGGATACTGTATAGTCTTCGGTATATGTCGAACCAGTTCAGCTACTATATCCCTCGTTCATTGACTTCTTCGTAGCGCAAGAAAAGCGAAACTTCTTCTTTCACAGTACGCTTTACAAGAGACGTCCTTACGTTCGCAGGGTGATGATCGTTATAACAACATTCGTTTCATGGACAAGTTTTTTTTTTTTTTATTCTCGATTCCCCCGTGAAATCTAAGGCACGACACTAAATACAAATTCGATCGTCTGGATAATTCTTTTTCCATGTCCGTCAGCTACAGATCAAATTAGTACGTACGCTCAATCTTTTTGTTAAATATGCTTGAAAGCACCTTCAATATTCGAAGTTTAACCTTAAGTCTTTATCTGACGTAATCGCTGCCGAAGTTTTATATTGCACCACCATCTCTTCCGTATATAGTTCGATAATCTTCTAAATGGAAAGTCTCTCGTAGGTAAATCACTTGGTCCAACAATTATAAATCGACTAGGGCCATCTCTTGGCTCGGTCTTCGGCGACCTACTTATGAAATTCATTATAATTCTGTCCACATTCAAGATTTTCTACAGGAGGAATTAATCCACTAGATCTCTATCATTCTGCTTTTGACATGCCGCGTTTATACTTAATAGTTTGCCAATACCATTCTTCATATCCGTTTGCCAAACATTCTCTTAATTCTCTATACATCTTTGTCCTTCCCCATAATTTAGTCACTTTCCTCTAATATTATTCTTTATTGTATATACTCTATTTTCTTGGTCAATACTGACTGAATTCCAATTTCGAATAATCCCTTCTATAGGTATTGGTCACCACACAGGCCTTTCCTGGGAAATAACCAATTTCTCCATTATACTCCCTGCTCCCTTTCGTCACCTTCTCTTTCTTATGTTTAGTTCTAATATGAAGATATACTTATGGCACTTATGGAAAACTTTCACACTTTTCTCATAAAGTTAACGTCTCAGTTTTATGCGTGAATGCTATCATGACAAATCCCCGACTCACGGTTAGTATATCCTATCCCGTAACCTTTATGTTGTCTAGAAGTATAGGCTATCATCCCCTTTCTACTGCATCAGCACACCTCTTAAACTCTCGAAAGACGCATCATCGTGACCCTCAAAGTCATCTTTTTATCATCAAGTATAGCTAACAACAAGGTTGTTGCTAATATCTCATTTCATTCCAAACTTTGTTCATTAATCCATAAAGGCTTCTGACTCATTAGTCCACTCAAATGATACTACCATAATTTTATAACATTTATATTAGTATGAAATGCCAACTTCAGCACAGTACAGAGGTCGATCTTGAGTTGGTGAAACCTTCTCTTCAACCTTATCTTTGAAAAACAACTACGCATTTAACTAGTCAACAATTCCTCCATTTCCGATAAGGGTATCAGTTCTCGATGGTATATGTAAGATGTCATACGCTCGTCCTCTTTCACAATTGGTGCCAATCAGCCTGAGGCCTGCATGCTGCTGCGATTCCCAATAAACTTGATTAGGTGGTAATCTCGAAGGATCATTGGGATATATCCATGCATCCATTTGCTATTAGGGGCCTTTTAAACTTTATATCTCTCTATGTGCATCAATCCCTTTAAGCTAAGTAAAGCTTCAAATTTTTGCCACGATATTTCTTCCTTTCTTGTCCATCTCACTTCCATGTTAGTTTCCTCTAAGGATATGCCTTACATCACAATCGATTTGCATTTCTTGGATCAGGAAAAGGCTTTGTAACTCCAGAATTCATTAATATAACATCCTGACAACGGTTGGTAGGAGCGTACTCTCAACCACCTCATCATTTCTTATAACCTTCCCCACACTAATATTAAAGGTCCTTGTGGTATGCCCCGACATGTTATTCCTACTTTAATAATTACTCGGCATAACGCTCTGGCTGCACAATTACAACATTTGGTTTTTGATCTCATATTGGTGTAACGGTTCACAATTGTACCTCCCGTTCACCTTAGAGTAATCACTTTGAAAGGAATGGTTTCAAAATAACAAGGTCCAATAGATAATCTCAATAAGAATTCCACATTGGATGTTCCAAGAATGTTGATGGTTCCAAATACTAGGAGTCTCGATTTTTGGAGATGTAAGGATGGACAGAAAGAATACAACAAGGTTTATTCCTTCATGTCCTGATAATTTTGTAATATGACATCATAGAGAATGTTGCACGAGGGCAATGATTGTTGGATACAAAAGTAATAAAGATGGTCTTTATACAATTCTTACATCGGGTGGATACTTTTCCTCCTGAATAATAAGAGGAAATCTAAAGTCGCATTGATGAAGGTCAGCCAATAGAAAGCAATTCTACTCCATGACAATTAAAGAATGGAGTAGTTTGTCATTCAAGTAATCAATGGTTTCAAATGAATTCTCATTGTATGAATGAAAGAATAAAATATTCAAGTGATATAAAGTCTGATACGAAGATGGGTAAGAGTTCAAGTCGAGTAGGCGACCTCACTAGGTCTCAATCAAGTTATTCATCGAACTTTCATCATCATGCTTTACAGTATACAAAATGCATGGCAGAATTGCTGAATAAATTAAATTGGGAGTTGGACCAGTGAAATAATAACTAGTCCTCTTCAAGAAACACTAGCAACTAGCTAGACAAAAATTGCTAGTCCACCTGTTTGAGACATCACCACTAGCTAGGACAATTAGCTAGGTGTTCTTCACGACATTACAATTTTGACTAGTTAGAACAATCAACTAGTCATTCATATTGACATATCGACTAGCCAGTTTCAATTGGCTAGAACGGAATTTCAACATCGTAGCCACTGAAGAAACTTTAGGCTACTCGGACAACGAATGGAAATAAGAAGTTATTAAGTTTGAAAAAGAAAACTATAAAATCTGAAGAGAATGTTCTAGGTATCGGAACAACTGATAACCTCTCATCAAATATTACTCACCAGTGAAACGGTCCACCTAAGGGTGCCTCCGTACACATGCTTTATCAGATCCTACAATAGAATTAAATTCAGAATACCAATATCAAAATGATATCCTTACTATGATTTCAATGTACGATGTACGATCTCATCTTGAATAGAAGAAAAGAATTCATAAAGGATGTCTGGACATTAGATCATCCATGTCCTCAGTAACTTGTTAAATATTTATGAGCTCAACTGAAGAGTGCAAGTATGAAAGAAGCAATCAAATATCAATATTCGTTAAGTAATATTCATCGATTAATTAAGGAAATATTTGTTGAACCTTCCTTGGATAATTGAAAGAAAGTGTAAATAGGCCTGAGCCGAACAAGATCAACATAAATTTTTGAATAGAATGTTCATGGATCAAATAAACCTACTTCGGATAAGTCCTTCTTTAGGGAAAGTATATCACCGGTTGTTATTCCACAAGTTTGAAGTAGAAAGCTAGAAGGGTTACCTGATATAAACTAATCGAGGTAACATGGTTAGTGAAAAGTTTAAAATGAAGTAGTGCACCAGCCGGTAGTTACCAAAATAAGTTAATAATCATTTGTGCATCTCATTATCACCATTATGAGGGTAGCTCCATCTCTTCGTCTTCGTAATACAAGACACCAACTAGTGCGTCTCTCAATCATCATCTTAAAGTCATTTATCGAGTTAGGGTTTCACAAATATATTTGTCATTTCCGTGCTTTATCTTGAAGACCAAACTTCACATCATTTCGGGGACACCTGCTAAGTCCATAGGGTCCTACTTCATGCCTTCCGACATGAATCACAAGTGGCCAGTTCCCCTTGGGAACAGATCAAAGAGATCTCTTAGGGATCTCAATGCACTCCATAGGTTCAGTGGCGGGTGTGTGTATGTGAACATATACCAAAAATATTGAGGTCTACTATACATATATACGTAGTCCCTTATAACATCTCTATCAAAGGATACCACTCTAGACCCGCTGGTCTTTTGGTAGACTCTGAGATCACTGTATCGCTCGTTGCAACCATATTCAACTTCTCTTGAGTCCCTTTGTTAATCCTACTTGTTTGTTCTCTAAGTTTAACTACCATGTTCTAGCGTCCGAATCATGCGTGGAATTATCTAGTACGCTCGTCTTATGATAACATTCTCGTATAACACATGTAAAATTTGCCATCAAGGGTAATGGAATCCACAACGACATAGTGACCAACCTTCAGGTAAACCCGTTACCTATCGAAAATCGGATCTTATAGCCAAAGTAAAAGACTTTCATTAATCCAAGTACTAAGTACCCTTAATTATGTAGGGAAGTCCAAACTTCTTGATTCTTAAAATGCCGCCTCCTAAACTGTGGAGGAATATGGGCCACAAAATTTATGCCAGCCTAGTCATCCGATCATATTGGCAATATCGCCTCTACCTCAGCTGCTCTCGAGATTTCGCTCTGCTTCCTATATCATTACCTATGATAGGTCATGTACGACTCTCAAACCTCTATTCATCATTCTGAAGGTCTCTAGGGATTCTATCGACCCTAGTATAATACCTTCAGTAACACTCCAGTCCATTCTACTTACCGGTACCTCTTCCGGTAGTCCAATCATAAGTTTACTACGATCTCTTATGTCATTCTCCTACTTAGACTTAACTCTCAACACTCTCGTTTCTGAGTACTGTAACTTATCGCTCTGATAGCATTTCTGTGACGCCCCCAAATCTGAGGTCAAAGATTCAGGTCGTCACATCATCATCCAACCATATCATACCTGTATTAACTTTACAACTCAACAATACATACGTCCAGACCTCAATCTTACGCACAAACAAGTTAGAGCCTCAGAAACGATAATCAAAAGTAACACTAAATATTACAATTCATCTGTACAATCCAGAGTCTTACGCACTTCCACTTATACAACTATACTTGAAGACAAGTCTTACTATTACAGTTGAAAACCTATCAGACTTACCCTGTAGTATTTATCAGGAACTAAATCATCTCCGGGGTAATTCTTCTACTCCTCTTCTGCTGGTGCGGAGTTAATCGGCCAAATTCTTCTCTTGCTGAAAAGTTTTTATAAAGCAAGAATGAGCTACATAATGCTCAGCAAGTTCACCATTTTGTAAAATAATAATGTGGTTTATTTCGAAAACATTCCCAACTATATGGGTATATATCTTAGATTTCAAAACATAATTGGACAATGTATATGTCCGAGTTTGAATAAAACATCTATACTCACTAAGGAGCTTTAAGAATAACATATGAACCCTTTATAAGGTTCCCATTTCAATATATCTCAAGTTTGAAAATATATACATATGAGTATATCATTTTCGGCAAAACACTCTACGCTTAACATACTGTACAGGGAATACATCATTGCAAACCTCTTTCCTTCCATTAGCTTAGAAGGTTTCCCATACAAAAACATTTCATTCTTTGAAACAATTGCAAGAGTGCACTAACACGTGCCAATCTTTATAGAAAATCTTGCAGTTCTAGATACTGCACGATGTCAATATTTTTCTTATCAAAAACCACACTATCGGCAACTTGGCACTTAGGCCCAAGAAGCAGTGTTTGAGTATTTTTCCAAAGTGGAGGATGGGACTTGAAGAAAACATAAAAACCTGACAGGGATTGACGATGATCAGTCGCCACATCCAAGTCCAATAATCCGCGGGTCTTCTCTACCGGTAGAAGGATAGAAACTACATCTGTAACTATCCCCGGGTGAAAACTACATCCGTAATCACCCTCGATGAAAACTACATCCGTAATCATCCTCGGCAACACCTGTGCCGGAATAATAATTGATGGACCGCCTGGCTCACGGCCGCTTACACATCCCGGGAATCGTTCGTCAACGGTTCCCACACCTGCCAGAGTCCCTTTTTCTTTTTCTTTTAAAACTTGATTTTGATTGAAAACTGAGTAATTGAGGTCCGACATCAGTCGACCGATGATTCTTGAAATCATACAAGAAGCAAACCTGACCGGGGGTTTTCGAAAATGTTTTGAGTTCGAAAGAGTTCGAGTTTGAAAGTGCTAAAGGTATCTTGGATTAGGTTTGTCTTTAAAATAATGAACAATAATTAATAAATGATATTTTAAGATTTAATATTAATAATTAATAAAATAATTATTTAATTAAATAAGCTTTTAATCCAAGATAGGTATTTTGAGTATTTACGAAGATATAAAAATAATTACTTGAGTATACGATACTCCCCGAATGACCCTTCGGGTTTTTGCAATTTAATTACGATATAATAATATACCGCTCCCCGGTCAATAGTATATACGGACCGCTACGACCTCTATTGCTAGAGTCGTTGTCCGAAGAAAACATTTCATTCTAAGTTCAAGGGTGTACAAACATATATGTGCATATATCTCAAACTTCAACATAACCTCAATAAGCATAAGCATATACTACGATTGAAAGCTACAAACACAATAGTGAAAGTCCTTATATATGTAAGTTTTGAAAAGTAAACTTGCCTTGGTGAGGTTGGGGTGGTCGAGCTTGCGGAGTGGAATGATCTATACATAATCAATAGCCGTTCGTTAGTACCTTAACAATATCTCTTTTAATTGCGAGGTTTTAGGGGGTACAAAATTAACTTAATGACTTCGTCTTATGACTCTCTAGCCCCACTATAGGTTCATGTCATCACTCGATTACGCTCGTCACTTATTCGACTTAATTTGGTTACCATAATCGAAGCGCATTCATTCCCCCTTAAATCACACTCCACTTACGACTTTTTTACTTGCGCGAAGTTTACTCTAACATTTTTATAAAATTGAAAAATACATATTTTAATCCAATTCTTTTTGGGTAGCCTTTACCACTGCATTTACTAGCTCCCCTAATTTTTCCATGATCCTACATAAATATTTAAGGGTTTAACCAGGGTTCACAAGTGGACCATTTAGTGCAGTTCGGATTCCAGAAACAATTTTCACTTCTCAGGCCATAACTCAAAATCTATACATCACCTAGTCATGAACCTTATATTTCTGGAAAATACATTCAAATACCTATCCAACAATATATATTAGGACTTCAGGGGACAATATTTAGGGGTTCAAAACCCTCCTACAAGACAGTACAAGTTCCCAGAAAATTTACACAGCATGCTTTTTCCACTTCACCATTCAAGAATCCCATATAAACATCACAACCATCATCTAAACCACCAAGATCATACTCTATAGCATACATGGAGTTAAATACACTAACCACAAGCTTAAAAATCACAACCACCACATTTAAACTCAAGATCTACATCATCAATAACTTATATGTTCAAGATTCACACTAACATCCATGGATCTAACATTAAACACCATAAATAATTCATGGCCAAGAGGGGTTACAGTTTTATACCTTCCTTGATGTGTGTAATAGCTTTCTAAACCTTGTATAATCCTTGTATAGCCTTGGGTAAGCTTCAATGATCAAAAGAAATGAAGAAAACAAAGTTATAATTCGGAGTTATTAGAACCCGACTGAAAGATCATGGAAAACGAGGCCCTTACCGAGCTTTTCTGATCGAGGCTTCTAAATGAGAGTTGTAGAGCATCTTCACAGCTTTCTAACCATATAAAGAACATGAAATTCTATTGAGAAACGAAGGAGATATGGCCGTTTGAAAATCAGTACAGAAGCTGTTACGATTTCTGGCAGTTTGGTTCCTTCACTTGAGGAGGTGATTTGCCTAGGCTATACTACTTGGATTGCTATGAAATTTGGAGTGATTCTTGCCCATGGATTGGAGAGGCTTTGGTTAAAATTTGGTGATTTGTAAAGCTCTAGATCTTGAGATATGGATTTTTCTTTGATGGTTGTTCTTGTTGAGCAGTTTTGAAGAAAATGAGATGGAGAGCTTTTTGTTTCCTTTATCTCCAATAATGCTTACACATGTAATATATATCTAGATATTTTGGATGCATCCTTATCCTTGTTAGGTGTCACACTCCCATTGGCTCCCTTGGATTCTTATCCACTTAAAATGCAACCAAGTCCTTCCTCCTTTTGCACCTAAGTCTTTATCTCTTGTTTCTTGCACTTAAGTCCCTTGGCTTTGTTTTCTTTCCCACCAATTGGATTCCCTTGTTGTCTCGTGAATAAAATTAATACGTTACAACTTATACTTTGCATATTATTGCTCTAATATGGCACAATACCTCGAATGAATATTAATTCCAACATCCCTTGTTTATTTCTCTTTATCTCAGAAAACGTTCTCCCGATTTCTCAAGCATTCTCTATTTCTCAATTCTAGGAGTTTATTCTCAATCCTCTTTCTTTCTCATAATATATCCTTCCTTGGACTCTTAATATACCATATCCTTAATCCATGCTTCGTTCGCTCAATCGCTTAATCTCATTGTAAAGTTTCAGCGGTTTCTAGAACGTTTGTTTCACTTCCTCAGTGGTTTTCGTTCCAAATTCTCAAATCACTTATAATAAAATTCCAAAATATTAACTCCTCAATTCCTCAAATTAAATATCTCATTTCTTGATATTACTGATATATAATTCACTGCTGGGTCAAATATTACACGAAAATAGAATTTGGAATTTCTGAATTCCGATCGCATTTACATACACTTATTTACTCCGTAGATTACTAGTATAACTTCGGAATATCCACACTACGTCTCGTACATAGGTGGCATGAAAAATTTTCTTAATCCTCAAAATCACTATTCATCCACCAAATCACTATTCATTGATGCACTTCATCATAATAGGAAAAGTTTTAATTCTACCGAAATTTTGGGTTCTTACATTTAACTTGTAAACCCATTTACAGGATATGGGTTTAACAGCTTCAGATTTTGGCACTAAATTCCATGTTTGATTTTGTTTAAGTACCAAAATCTCTTCTTCCATGGCCTTTCTCCACTCTGGACTCTTTGATACTTCATCAAAGTTAGTTGGCTCTTTGACCTCAGCATAGGCAGCATCTATATACTTTGGATTTGGTCGTCTATCTCTATTAGACCTTCGTACTTGATGTTGTGAAGGCTCTTGTTGTTGCTCTTCCGGTTGATTAGTCTGTACTTTATCTGGTGTTTCATGAACACCTGTTCTCCAAAGGCTTCTTGACTTGGATCGTACCTCCAATTGATCCGTCGGGAATTCTGGTTCCTCTATAACATCATTATTTTGGGAGGAATCTAGCTGCAACTTGATTTGTAACTTTCCTTGCAGCTCCTGTGAATCTGGTAACACCACTTTATTTGCCCACCATGAAGATTTTGAGCTCCTCGAGCTCCCCCTGATTGGAAACCTCTATATTGATTTCCTCGGACGTCTATTTCTTGACTTTTGAATCTCCCGACACCACGTCCTTGTCCTCGACCTCTATCACGACCACGACCACGACCGCGTCACGACCGCGTCCTCGGCCGTCTCTCCTGTTGGTGAAAAAAGCCGTCTCTTCACGGATGGTTGGTTGACTAGACATGGGTTTGTCTAGTTCCTCTTCGTTAATTAGCAAATTCTCCAGATCTGCTATAGTTGGATGGGTGGCCCAGCCCCGAGTTGCCGTGATAATATTCTTGTACTCCGGCTTTAGTCCATGGATGATAATTCTTTTCATTCTGATTGGTGTAATACCATTTTCTGGATCTAATTTGGAAATCTCGTCACAAAGAGATTTTACCTTTGAGAAATATTGACTCACGGTCATATTTTGCTGGGAGATGGACAAAATCTCATTTTCGAGCCTTTGTAATTTTGCGTCATTCTTCTTAGCGAAAACTCCTGTTAATATGTCCCACGCTTCTTTCGGCGTTTGAGCATCTTTGATTCGCTGTAGAAATTCATCCTCCGCAGTTACGGTTAAAGCGTACATTGTTATTCCCAGATTACACACTTGTATAATTGTAGAGGGGGGGTTGAATACAATTCTTGATATTTATAAATCTCTGAAAAGAACTCCAGAAATCTATACTTAGATAATTGTTGTAGAAAGATTAATGCACAAACACATAAAAATCAGGTGGTTAAATGCACCACCTGAAGCTTTTATTCGAAGAAAACTCTGTGATACAAAAGTACACAGCTTCTGTTTTACAACTCTTTGCTTTCTAAGGATATTCAACAAAAACCCTAAGCAAATGTATCTGTTTTCTTTTCTTACAAAGAGTTGCTACACTTGGTTATAAATCCCAAGTTTTACAAGTACTACTGGAATAAGATAATATTAATCTAATTCTAGTTGACTTGCTACTACACTCCAAATACACATGTAGCCGAAAGGTTGTCCTTGTGAACAGACATGTCTCCTGCACCTTTCTTGTATTCATAGTGTAAACGAAATGCTTCTTTCTTCTGTGTTTCCAAAGTATGGCTGCCATACTGCTTTTTGTATATACTATCAACCCATGTGATCTGTCAGTCAAACCTGTCCTTATCAAATGCTAATCCCCAGCTTAGCATAGAAGAAAGTGTCAATGATTATCCGTTGATATTGTACACTGACATCCGTTGATGATGTATTGAGCTGTATCCGTTGATATTGAGACTTGAGCTGTATCCGTTGATAGAGTGGATTTGAGTTGTATCCGTTGATAGAGTTTTGTCTTCATCTGTTGATACACTTTCACTTAGACAGAATTACATAGCATAGCTTATTTACAATTGGCTACCCTATTCTGCCTATCCGTTGATGGTCAACATGACTGTGGATAAAAACACTATCAACTGATAACATAGAGATACTGCAGTATGCTACAAAACCTCATCCGTTGATGAGCTACCTGTCAACGGATAGAGTTATAAATCCTCATCCGTTGACAGCTACAAAACCTTATACAATTTGATTGATTGTGAAGTTATCATCAAGTACAACATATTCCTAACAATCTCCCCCAATTTATACTTGATGGCAATAAAGCATAAATTCAGGACCTTGATGATAACAAAACATTCCTAAAGATATATATATAGAACAATGCAAAAATTGTATTAAGCTACAAAAATTAAAAACTGAAAGTTTGAGAAATTTACAGGGAAGTGCTCCTCTAGACTGAGCAGATTAAGACTGTTTCTTTTCTCTTGTTGGCATCACCCTTGATTTTCCTTCTTTGGCAGAGTTGGCCTCAATCTGCATTTACAGTTGCCTATAGAAGGCATCTTCTTCATCAACCTTTGGATTTAGCTTTTGTTGTAACCATCTCAGGTATTGAGAACTAGCCTTTGATAGTTGGTCTTCTAACCTGAAGAATCTCCTGTTACCATCTTCATCCCTGAACTCCATCATCCAGAAGGGTTGAAGGTGGATTTTCTGTCCATTGTATGGGATCTTCATCTTCCTTGGTAGACTTGATGGTGAGTTCCATTCTCTCCTTATCTGTTCTATTCTGTCCAGTATCTCCCCTTTTGCTATCTTGGAGAACCCTGTGTATCTCTTGATTGCAGAGAACACTTTGGTTAAGGTCAGATAACTTTCTCCAAGAACCCTCTATAGTGGCCATGTCCTTTCCTTTCCTCCATTGTATACAAAGGCCAATCTCTCAGGCAAATGTTTATATTTGTCAATTCCTCTTACTTCTGACAATTCATCCAGATACAGATTCATGCCAGAGTATTCTTCAATATCTGCCTGATAGATAAAATCATCCTTGTTTTCCAAGATTGGCTGCTTGACAATAGCAGGTACCCTAGCAACTTGAATTGGTTTCTTTGAAGGTTGCTTCCTTGGTATCCTTTTCTTCTGTATAGGCTTTTATTGAGGCTTCAGCAAGAATGAAGGAACCACAATGGAGTCAAGATTCATTGGTTCCCCTTTAGGTACTATAGGATCACCATGGAAATTCACAGCTGGGTTGAATACTTTTACAGAAATAGGTTGTGATGAGCCAACTGTTTCCTTGCTTTCAATTTCTGGAGAGACGGGCCTCCTTGCCTTTGATTTCACTCTCTTAGATTTGGATTTGGGGACTGATTTCACTTTCCTTTTGGATTTGGGGACTTCCTCAGGTTCCCTCATTTCATCCTCTACCTCATCCATTAACTCCTGAGCCAGCCTGGCTTGCTTCTCATCTGAGTTTTCATATTGATTTTCTTCACTTGGATGAGCTTCCCTGAGAAGTCTAGAGGTCTCCTCTCTTTTTGCTTCAACAAATCTAGGATGGCTATTGGATATATTTAAGACTTTTCCATTCCTTATAATTACAGCCATCCATTCTCTTACACTCCTATTGGCATTTTCCTTGAACTCCTTAATTTGCTTTCCCATTAGCTTCTCTTCATCATCCTTGGGAAATGGAAAGTCCAATTGTAACTTGTTCTTCCCATTTGCCTTTGGTGGAGAGTAGGCTCTGGTTTTTATGTATGGTTCAAATGCTTTGACATAAGATGGTTCAGCATCATAGAATGTAGGAGCTACAATCTCTGGATTGAGCACCTTCAGAATTGTAGTTGATATTGTTGGAGCTGAGGATTGATTAGAGAACAAAGTTGATACCATTGATTCATTGATCATCCTTTCTGTTCTCATCATTCTTTCATTTGCCTCCTTGTTTATCTTCTTTAATTCTTTAATTCTGGCATGCCTCTCATCTTCTGAGATTTTTGACAAGTCAGGAACTGGAGGCACAACCTTTTGTTTCTTCACAGGGGAAGCCTCTATAGTAAACTCTTTTGGATTGACCACTATCATTGGCTGTTGCTCCCCCTCAATTTTTGCTATCTTGCTACTGGAAGCTGAAATTTGACTAGAAGTAGCTGCCTCTTCTACCTTTTTCTCCCCCTTTTTGTTAGCATCAAGGGCTGGAGGTGAGGCTGCAAGCAGCCTTTCCAGTAGCTCAGTCTGTTTAGCTTGATTGGCAATGAGTGTCTGCATTTGAGATTCCATACTATCCACTCTGGAGGAGAGATGCTGAACAGATTTGGCCAGGCTATCTTCCTTCAATTGTTTGCTAGTCAGCACCTTCTGAGTGGTAGTAGGGGCTAGTGACTCAATCCTGGCATCTAGTTCCACTTTCATTTCTCTAATTGCAGTTTGGACCTCCTCCTGTTGTGTTCTTTGAATGACCATGTGCATTTTGTGAAGTTTCAGGGAGTCCATTATTTGCTGAAGAACAGCCTTTCTCTGTGGATCTGCATTTTGGTGCTCAGCCCTAGCAGATTGATATTGCTTCATAATCTCCACATTGAAGTCACCAGCCACAGTGGTAGTAGAGAATAGCCATTCTGGAGTATCTGCCACATTGACTTCTTCATCATTTGCTGTGCTGTCACTGTCATCACTGCCAAACTCTTCACTGTCAGCATCTGAAGGCAGAGTTGTCAAAGCTTCCTTTGCTCTTTGTAGAGATTGTGAGGTGTGCACTAGGTGCATTGCCTCCTCTGCCTCCACATTGCCCCTGTTGTGCCATGACTTGATAGGTAGAAATAGGATGAGTAAAGGTTTTAGGATCCAAAGAGATGGAGTCAATGATTGACTGATATTCTTGTCGAAATTCCATCTCTTTAGAAGCTTCATTAACCTCCATTAACTCACTTGCAATGGCTGGATCTTCCTGCCTTATTTCTCCTGTAGTCCCTTCTCTCCACTCATCTCTCTTTTCTTGCATTAGGGGCTCCCCTGGCTCACACCTCTCACACCCTCACCTTCACCTACTAAGGTGGAACTCTCTTGCTCTCCTTTTGCCTGACCTGAAGAAATGGTCAGCCTCTCATTATTTGCCTCTCCTTTTGCCTGCTCACAAGGCAGCCTCTCACTCCCTTCCCTCAATCCTAAAAGTGTTTCAACTACTGAGAACTCCTCCACACTTGACACAGGAATGTCAGATATAGCAGTGGTAGAGTGAGTTATCAACGGATAAGGGATATCCGTTGATGGAGTAGTTATAGCTGTCAACGGATGGCTAGACATAGGCGCATCCGTTGATGGAGAAACACTTGTCAATGGATGAAGGATATCCGTTGATGAAGGAATGATAATATC
This sequence comes from Saposhnikovia divaricata, assembly GCA_036435485.1. Lineage (NCBI taxonomy): Eukaryota > Viridiplantae > Streptophyta > Magnoliopsida > Apiales > Apiaceae > Saposhnikovia > Saposhnikovia divaricata. The sequence goes on from JAZHRN010000131.1 coordinate 26,109,922, forward strand.
CGTTGAAGTGAAAACCAACACTGAATCTGTGGAGATTGATTTTAAAGATGAGGCCACAGATGTTGTTGTGAATTTAGGAATGGAAGGTTGATGGCCCAACAAATCATCTAAAAGATGATGACCACCAATTGCAGAGTGGGGCTTCTCCAAGAATCTAAAAGATGGAGAATCAGGAATTGATGTAGATATCATATCCACATCCAGAGATGGAGTTGGTGATGGTGGATTGTAATGTGTATCGATTTGAAGGTTAAGATCAAGGGGCTGTGACTCCACATTTATTGAAGTCACATCAAACTGAATTTGAGAAGGTACAGTTTGTTGTACTGTGTGTGCACCCTGTGCTTCCCCTATGGTTTTAGATTTTACTCTTCTTTCATAGGTTTTTGAGTGAGGGCTAGTGTCCCTTACCCTTTTGTGCAGAGTTGTTGTAGAACTAGTAGTCACACCCTGTTGAGAGGATGTAACTTGGCCTTGGCTATTTGGTGCACTTTCCTCACCTACCTTATTCTTAGGGCTTGCACCCTGTCCCTCACCACTCACTACCTCCTTCACACTCCCCTCAAGAGTTGTGGTAGTTTTTGCAACAGGTGCTTTTTGAGAAACACCTGAGGTTTGTCTCTTAGATTTTGGTTTGGAAACTTTTGTTTTAGTCATTTGGGTAGGAGCCTGTTTGGTCACTACTACAGACTCCATTGAAAATCTAGGAATGTGTTTATGCTATCAACGGGTAAAAGGATATCCGTTGATAAGATAATTTTGCCTTGGACAAAATTTCTGAAGAAAATTTTTCTGAAAGTTTTTAATTCTCAAGTAAATCAAAAAACATTCCTAGCTGCAATGCAGTAAAATCAAATATCACTAGGAATTATGACAAGTTAAGCATACCTAGCTCACCTACCAATCTTGTGAATGTGGATTCATCAAGAGGCTTGGTGAAGATATCTGCAAGCTGCATTTCACTTGTCACAAAGTGCATTTCTACTGTACCATTCATCACATGTTCTCTAATGAAGTGGTATTTGATGTCAATGTGCTTGGTTCTCGAATGTTGCACTGGATTCCCTGTGATGGCAATAGCACTTGTGTTGTCACAGAAAATTGGAATCTTCTCAACTTTTAGACCATAGTCAATGAGTTGATTTCTCATCCATAGAATCTGTGCACAACAGCTTCCAGCAGCAATGTACTCAGCTTCAGCTGTAGAAGTGGAGACTGAGTTCTGTTTCTTACTGAACCATGAAACAAGCCTGTTTCCTAGAAATTGACAGGAACCTGTAGTACTTTTCCTATCAACTCTGCAACCTGCATAATCTGCATCTGAATAGCCAGTTAGATCAAAACCAGATTCTCTTGGGTACCAAATGCCAAGGTTTGGTGTTCCCTTGAGATACCTGAAAATTCTTTTAATAGCTATTAAGTGAGACTCTCTAGGGTCAGCTTGAAATCTAGCACAAAGACAAGTAGAAAACATTATATCTGGTCTACTAGCTGTTAGGTATAGAAGTGAACCTACCATGCCTCTATAGCTTGAGATGTCCACAGACTTTTCCTTAGTATTCAACTCAAGCTTAGTTGCAGTGGCCATAGGTGTTTTTGCAGAGGTACAATCCATTAAGTCAAATTTCTTTAAGAGATCATAAATATATTTTGTTTGACTTATGAAAATGCCCTCATTAACTTGCTTTACTTGTAGGCCAAGAAAGTAAGTTAATTCACCCATCATGCTCATTTTATACCTACTTTGCATAAGTTTGGCAAACCTTTTGCAAAGCTTCTCATCTGTAGACCCAAAAATAATATCATCTACATAGATTTGAACAAGTATTGAAGAGCCATTGATATTCCTATGAAATAAGGTTTTATCTACTGTACCTCTAGTGAAGTGGTTCTCCAAAAGAAATTGAGATAAAGTGTCATACCAGGCTCTTGGTGCTTGCTTCAAACCATAAAGTGCTTTCATGAGAAGATATACATATTCTAGAAATTCTGGATCCTCAAAGCCAGGAGGTTGATGGACATAGACCTCTTCTTCCAGTTCCCCATTTAGAAAGGCACTTTTGACATCCATCTGATAGACTTTGAAATTGGCATGTGCTGCATAGGCTAGAAAGATTCTTATTGCCTCAAGTCTTGCCACTGGAGCAAAAGCTTCATCAAAATCTATTTCTTCTTCTTGAGAATAGCCTTTTGCCACTAATCTAGCTTTATTCCTCACAATTACGCCATTTTCATCTGTCTTATTCTTGAGAACCCATTTAGTACCTATGACACTTCTATCATCAGGTTTGGGCACAAGTTTCCATACTTTATTTCTTTCAAATTGGTTTAGCTCTTCTTGCATTGCTAAGACCCAATCTGGATCTAGAAGGGCATCTTCCACTCTCTTAGGTTCCTCTTGAGACAGGAAGCTACTGAATAGACATTCTGCTTGAGTGGCCCTTCTAGTTTGGACTCTTGAATTTGATTCACCAATGATTAACTCAAATGGATGATCTCTAGTCCATTTTCTTGCAGGTGGAAGGTTTGATCTTGATGAGGTTGCTTCATTTCCATGAGCATGATCATGTTGATATAGCATTGAATTTTGACCTTGAGAAACTCCCCCTGAGTTTGTTGTCCTTGCTGAATTATGAAGTTGACTGTCAATGGATGCATCATTTTTCCTGTCGACGGATGCTTGAGAATCTCTGTCAACTGATGCATCTCTAATAATGTCAACGGATGCTCCAGAATGACTGTCAACGGATGCTTCATTTCCAGTGTAAGCATCACTTCTAGTTGGTACAACAACTCTAGGTGGATCTCTGTGGTCATGATCTTCATCTTCCTCATCATCATCATAGTACATTCTTCCTTCACCTTCATTCTCAAATTCCAACTTTTCATGGGAGCCTTCATCATTTAGACCTAGAATTTTTTGATCATCAAACACAACATGTACAGATTCCATAACAATGTTGGTTCTTAGATTGTAGACTTTGTAGGCTTTCCCTGCTGCATATCCAATGAAAATAGCTTCATCTGCCTTTGCTTCAAATTTGCCCAAGTTATCTCCATGATTCCTTAGCACAAAACACTTACATCCAAAGACATGAAGGAAAGCTAAAGTTGGTTTCTTGTTGGTTAACAACTGATAAGGAGTCATTCCTCTAGCTTGATTGACCAAGGAAATATTCTGAGTAAAGCATGCAGTGTTGACAGCTTCAGCCCAGAAATATGTTGGTAACCTTGATTCACTTAACATTGTTCTAGCTGCTTCAATGAGAGTTCTGTTTTTCCTTTCAACAACCCCATTTTGTTGAGGTGTTCTGGCAGCAGAAAACTCATGGACAATTCCATTCTCTTCACAGAAAATCTTCATTGTGGAATTCTTGAATTCAGTACCATTGTCACTCCTGATTCTTTGTACTCTGTCTTCAGAACCATTGTTTAGTATTCTGAGGTGATTGATGATGATTTCACTTGCACAATCCTTGGAGTGCAGAAAGAAGGTCCATGTGAACTTAGAATAATCATCTACAATCACCAGACAGTATTTCTTCTTTGAAATAGACATGACATTTACTGGACCAAATAAGTCCATATGTAGCAATTGAAGAGGCTTAACAATGGATGACTTTGTCTTGCTTTTGAAGGATGATTTCTTTTGTTTCCCTAATTGGCAGGCATCACACAGTCCATCTCTGATAAATTCCAATTGAGGGATTCCTCTAGCAAGATCCTTTCTTACCAAATCATTCATAACTTTAAAATTCAAATGTGACAGCTTCTTATGCCATAGCCAACTCTCATCCTTACTTGCTTTGCTGAAGAGACAAGTAATGGATTCTGAGGATGCTGAATTGAAGTCAGCTATGTAAACATTTCCTTTTCTAAAGCCTGTCAATACCACATTGTTGTCTTCCTTGGCAGAAACAACACAGGCTTCTTTTGTGAACTTTACTTCATAGTCTTTGTCACAAATCTGACTGACACTCAGCAAATTGTGCTTCAAACCTTCAACTAAAGCCACTTCTTCAATGATGACATTGTCTTTTGAAATCAGACCATATCCCTTAGTATATCCTTTGCTGTCATCTCCAAAGGTAATTCTAGGGCCAGCTCCTTCCTTGAACTCTGTGAGCAGGGTTGAATCTCCTGTCATGTGCCTAGAGCATCCACTGTCTAGGTACCATAGATTCCTTCTGTTTTCCTGCACACATTCCAAAAACAAATCAAGTTGATTTTGGTACCCAAGCTTCCTTGGGTCCTTTCTTGTTAGCCTTTGACTTTGCACTCTTAGCATTCTTCAACTTAGATGTAGATGCTTGAGTGATGGGGTTTGACAAATGCTCATTTGCATGAATATTTGATGCATGCATTTGTGGAAAATTGGCATACATATTATTCATGCTAGGAATGCTCCATGACATTTGTGGCATATTCACAGATTGAAAATAAGGATTAGACACATATGGCATGTTCACATATGGATTTGAAAAACTAGCATTTTGATACAAACCAGGCATACATGGTATTGTTTGAGGTACATGAACAGGAGCCTTGTTGACAATCTTGAAATTAGAAGATAGGTGATTAACACTATTACAATTACTACAAGTTTTCCTAGGAGCAAACTTGTCAGGAGAATAATTGTTTTTCTTGTTGATGCCTATCTTACCATTTCTGTTCTTTTTCTTTTTAACCTCAAATTCTACCTTTTCATTATCTGATTTACCAACAGCCTTTTTGTTATGTAAATCACCTGCCTTAGCCTTCCCACTAGATTTGGTTTTGCTACTCTCAGCACTAACAAAGTTCTTGTTGACTGGACCATACTTGATATCCAGTTTCCTGAGTTCCTTCTTACTAACAAACTTTTTGTTAGTCGACGGATACCTCTCATCCGTTGATGGTTCATCTGTCAACGGATGATCACTATCCGTTGATTCACAAATAGTCTCTAGATCCTCAAGGCCAGGTTCTAGCTCCTTTTTCTTTTGAGTCCAGGTATCCTTCACAAACGATTCTATTCCCTGGACTTCTATTATGTTTTGAGAAATATTCCTACAACTTTGAAATTTAGCAATTATCCCTTGTTCTTTTTCAAGCTGGTCTTTTAAAATCAGTTCTCTTTTTAACACAGCTTCAAGTTCACTTTTAGCATTATTACAATCAACTCTCATTTTCTCAAATTCTAGAAATTGAGCTTCTAGAGCAGCATTTCTATCACTTAAAAAGAGATTAGACTCTTTAATCCTATTGTTCTCTTTAGTAAGTGATTTAAGGGTAACACTTAAGTGATATAGTTCAGTAGACATTTCATCTATAACACTATTGCATTCCTCTTTGGTGAGCTCAGAGAGATTAGTAGAAAATACCTGTTTGCTAGCTGAACTTGCTTCCTGCTCTCCAGAATCAGCCATCAATGCAAGGTTGACAAACTCAGCATCATCATCAGAATGATTGTCATCAATAGCCCAGTCATACTCTTGGGTCAAGAATGTCTTTCCTTTCTGCCTGAGAAGATCAAAATATTTCTTCTTGTAGTCAACAGTCTCAGTTAACTGTCCCTTGTTCTCAGATCTAGGTTTCATGCATTCACTTATCATGTGACCAGCAATTTCACAATTGTAGCATTTAATTTTGGATTTATCCACATAGTTGCTTGTGGAAAAATCCTTGTTAAATGGCTTGACCACCCCAGAGTTTCTCTTGAATTTCAGCTTAGAGAATCTCCTATATAGAAAAGTTAAGTGCTCATCTATTTCATCCAATTCATCCTGCTGAAGGACATTCAATTCCTCAGACACCTTTTCCTTGCTCCTGCTTGATTCTGCTCTACCTTTACAAACCTCCCAGTTTGGTGTAGAACTAGCAGCTTCTGTCCTTTCCTCCTTCTGCTCCAAGTTGGCAACAAGTGCAACTGACCCACTTTTCTTTATAGATTTCTCAATCTCTTCATCCTGCTCCATTTCCAGCTCATATGTCTTTAAAGTTCCATAGAGCCTTTCAAGAGTAAATGTCTTGTACTCTTGAGTGTTTCTTAGAGAAACAGTCATTGGCTTCCATTCCTTGGGCAGTGATCTCAGAAATTTGAGATTAGAATCTTTAACTTGATAGATTCTTCCATACAGTTTCAACCCATTTAGTAGCTTTTGAAATATACTAAATGTATCATTCAATGTTTCTCCACTCTTAAAGTGGAAATGTTCATACTGTTGGATTAGTAGTTGCATCTTGTTTTCCCTCACCTGTTCTGTTCCTTCACAAAGGGTTTGAACAGTGTCCCATACTTCCTTGGAGGTAGTACAGTTAATAACATTGTCAACCATGTCTGTTTCTAGACCATTGAACAGTATATTCATGGTCTTTTTGTCTTTGTGGACTTCTGCAATATCTTCAAGACTCCACTCAGAAACAGGTCTGGAAATGAGAGTGTCAGGCACACCTTCAGCCAGGCCAACTCTTGTTGCAGTCTTCATTGGAACGTGAGGACCCTTGTCAATGCAATCCACAAAACCCTCATCAATAGACGAGAGATGTAGACGCATTTTTACATTCCAGTGAAAGTAATTCTCTCTATCAAGAACTGGAATCTTTACTCCATAATCCTTCTTAGACATGTTGGAAGTGTGTTGATCTTTAAACTTCAAATATGTTAGAAGCTTGCTCTGATACCAATTGTTATTCCAATATTACACACTTGTATAATTGTAGAAGGGGGGGTTGAATACAATTCTTGATATTTATAAATCTCTGAAAAGAACTCCAGAAATCTATACTTAGATAATTGTTGTAGAAAGATTAATGCACAAACACATAAAAATCAGGTGGTTAAATGCACCACCTGAAGCTTTTATTCGAAGAAAACTCTGTGATACAAAAGTACACAGCTTCTGTTTTACAACTCTTTGCTTTCTAAGGATATTCAACAAAAACCCTAAGCAAATGTATCTGTTTTCTTTTCTTACAAAGAGTTGCTACACTTGGTTATAAATCCCAAGTTTTACAAGTACTACTGGAATAAGATAATATTAATCTAATTCTAGTTGACTTGCTACTACACTCCAAATACACATGTAGCCGAAAGGTTGTCCTTGTGAACAGACATGTCTCCTGCACCTTTCTTGTATTCATAGTGTAAACGAAATGCTTCTTTCTTCTGTGTTTCCAAAGTATGGCTGTCATACTGCTTTTTGTATCTACTATCAACCCATGTGATCTGTCAGTCAAACCTGTCCTTATCAACTGCTAATCCCCAGCTTAGCATAGAAGAAAGTGTCAATGATTATCCGTTGATATTGTACACTGACATCCGTTGATGATGTATTGAGCTGTATCCGTTGATATTGAGACTTGAGCTGTATCCGTTGATAGAGTGGATTTGAGTTGTATCCGTTGATAGAGTTTTGTCTTCATCTGTTGATACACTTTCACTTAGAAAGAATTACATAGCATAGCTTATTTACAATTGGCTACCCTATTCTGCCTATCCGTTGATGGTCAACATGACTGTGGATAAAAACACTATCAACTGATAACATAGAGATACTGCAGTATGCTACAAAACCTCATCCATTGATGAGCTACCTGTCAACGGATAGAGTTATAAATCCTCATCCGTTGACAGCTACAAAACCTTATACAATTTGATTGATTGTGAAGTTATCATCAAGTACAACATATTCCTAACATACATGGCTTTGCCTGCCTTAACCTTCCATTTCTTTAAGATCTCAGGGTCAGCTACTGGTCTTTGGGGTGTAGCCTCTGGTCGTGCCGGTGTTGAGGTTGAATCGACGGAACTTATGTCTATGCTTCTGGCCTCCCTTGGTGGTGTTGTATCACTGCCATTTACAACATCACATAAATTCTGTCCAAGCAGGTAAAAATTTATACGGGTACTCCATGACCCATAATTATTGTTGTTGAGTTTCTGAATAGAGTTTGTAAAATCTCCCATGATTTTTACAGTGAACAGTGTCGTTTGTATGAACAGTATCGTATGAACAGTACCGTATAAACAGTGTCGCATGAACAGTGTCGTATGAACAGTACTTCGTCTTTTACGGCGTGAACAGTGCTGCCGGAATAGTAACTTGCCGGAAAATTTGCAGAATTTTCAGAATTTAACAACCAAGCTCTGATACAAAATGTTGGAAAACAACTCTTGTGTTTCTCTCTAGAAAACAACTCTTGTGTTTCTCTCTTTTATTTCTCTTGATATATTTATAATGGCAATACAATGAGCCTATTTATAGACTTCAAAATACAAGCTAACATCATTGCTTACATCACTATTATTTATTTCAAGCTTACCATATTTGAACATGAAACAAAGACTAGCCTCCTTATTTAAACATTAAACTTGTTTTCTTCTAGAGAGTTTGAATACTCAACAAACATGACACTAAAACCTCTCAAAAATTCCGGAAAAAAAAATACTGTCATTTTTGGATAACTTATCATATAAGAGAAGTTTATATACCGTACACGTTACGTCTTTGATAGAGATTTTCTTTATTATTATAAAAAGGTTATCATTTTCCATACTAGTTGGTACCCAATAAAAAGGGATTTCGTTTATTAATAAAAAGTACTGATTTGATCAAAATTAAACCATCCTTAATGAACTAATTTGTTGAGGCATGTGTGAACTTGCTCTCTATCTTTTCTATGCTTCATGAGAAACACCTAATACTTTCGCAGTGAAGTACACTAAAACTGTACAATCTGGTTATGTCTAAACCATCGACATGCTTATAAAGCACATATACAATTTGAATCATGAAACGATTCTTAACTTTCTTTGAACATTACAACATTACAGTTTGTTTGCAATTACACGTAGCATTTTGGTAAAAACCAAACCTAAAACAAACACCCGGAGAAAAACGAAATTGAATAAGCATAGCTCACACCTTGCATTCTACCTCCGTGAGACTTGAGCACCAAAAAGTTGCAAATTTAAAAAAAAAAAAAAAAAAAATCCCTCTGTGAATCCTCCAGAGGCTATACCTTACCCCTTACACCTTATAGCCCATTAAAAGTATTTTGATATAATGTTCAGATGATATGCAGTCTTCATATTGTAATCTTGCAAGATCCAAAATGCTTGACCAGTGCGTAGTGTAGAGATATATACAAACATATACAGGAAAGTTAAAGGTGCCCAATTGTACATTTTCCAAGGTATTCAACTGTGCTTGCTAAAATTAGGATATCTCGTCACATTTGAGCACGCGTTTTCGGAAAAAACCATGTTCACATAGGCAGAGGTTGTACTCCTTCCAGCTCCGATATTACAATTAGGGAATCATTTAGTTCAAGTGAGAGGGGCTCCAACTTGGAGACCGGATTTATAACCTGCATTGACTCCGGAAATGAGAGAGATATATCCTGTTTCATGCTGAGAGACTGATATAATGAAAAGTACCTTCTTATTATCTTTCACGTAACCTATAGCAACCTCTCTTCGCAAATGCGCTCTTTCAGAGAGTTCAGCAAATGATGGATTCTCTCCCTCCTTCATGTATAGGCCAACATCCTGTCAGCAAGGATAAAGATCAAGAAAAATGTCAACATGGTCAGCCAGCCCTGATGGCTAAAGTTTAACTCAAGTCTCAAAAGTTTGTAATAAATTATGTAACCGATTAGTCCTTAGCTATTTGGACTATGAGCCCATCACCAAGTGACCTTTCTAATTTCCAAATTTGGCCTTAGATACACATAACACATCCGTCCTAAAAGTTTGAGTAGGGACTTCAACAGAGTTTTATTAAGCTTGGGAGAAGGCAATAAACATATCGGTACTGGAAGAAGCATGGGACACATGATAAAAATATGGTGAAAAATCTAGTCATGCAGTTTAAATTGTCCATTTATCAACTTTTGCTTTCATGATGTAAAATTTCCAACTTTAAGGGCTGATCTCTACCCAAAGAAAAACTTTGATGTGAATAAAGTCATATTGCCATAATCCGTAAGTGAAAATTCCGGATTTGAAACTCAGGGATGTGCGACAAAGTGATCCACTACTATCACTGGCAAAGAAATGGCCAAGTTTAGCTTTAGCATTATCATTCATCAATGGCAAGAAAATAATTATGTGATAATAATATAAGGAAGTAGCTTTGGAGTTTAGACTGCAAGACATATTAACGTGTATATCATAACCAGATTAGCTCCGGGCAGAAGCCCGGTTATATTATAATTATTTTATTTGAATATAATATTTAAGTTTATTAAAAAAAATTATAAATGATGAATATCATATACTTATAAAATATATTAACCATATTTTGTTATATATATTATTATAATATATTTATTCTAAAATTAAAAGTTACAAACATTAAGCGTATAAAATAATTTTTCTAATTTGATATAATTAATCTAAATTTTTATTGATATATTTAAAATTTTGTTCAAATAAGTTAAATAAGATTAAACTGAACATAATTATAACATGTAAAATATAATAGCATAGTACATGAGAAATGGGAAAGAGAGAATTAGTGGAAAGATGTGGCAGAATACTTAATAAGTGAGTGAAGATGACATAGCACATGAGCAATGACTTTAGAGGGAAAATGTGAAAGGAGGGTGTGTGCCATGTGTGCAATTTTCAAGGAGAGCATGCCATGTGTCAACTTGAAAGGAGAGACTGTCACATGTTTAGCTTGTTCCTTGCTTTAGTATACTAGCTTATAACCCATGCACGGGTTTCCTTTGAATATTTTAATTTTTAAAATTTTAAATTTTTTTAATGAAATAAAAAAAAAATATAACAATGTGTGTTTGATGTAATTTTAACTTTATTAATATTTTTAGAACAAAAAAAATAAATGTTAATTTTAATATGGTGGGATTCAAACCTTAAACCTTTGCATATTACTAACATATATATAGCAATTTGTTTACTATTAATTTTTTATTTAAAATTAAGTAATAATTATATAATACCAAAACAGGAAGGTGTTAACTAAAAAGGAAGTTGTTAACCAAACTACAAATTATATCCTATTTTGCTTATTATAGTTCAGTAAGAATAGATGTAGATTTTTTCAGGAAAGGCTGTACATCAAACAGGAGCCATAAAGTAAAATCAACAGTTCATTAAAAAGACAACACATTTTTCTTTCTTCTAAACATTTGTAAATTTTTCAGTAACCCAACCACCTAAATTTGTCTCAGTAGGATGAACTTAACGACAGATTAGGTGGCACAAAAGAGAAGTACATCCTTCATCTTTCCTAAGGTGTCAAAGTGGCAAGAATAGGCTTTCATCGACAACCAACCCCTGCCCAGATCTCTACAACTAAATGTAGAAAAGATGAGAGTAGAAAGAAGAATCATGTTTACCTTTACATATATTTCATCTCCATCTGCATTCAAAATATCCTTCCAGACCTCATTTAAGTCGCTGTTCTCTGCCACTGTCAAGATAAATACAAAACAAATATTTAGACCGAATATCTATATGATTGGACAAACAAAAGTGTAACAACAAACCTTGAGCAGTTACAAGACTCATTACTTCCTCTGCTGCAATATAAGTTAAGGACGGCTTAATTCTTGTAATCTGTATAATGCAGAAGCTCCATTAATTAACACAAAGTTGGTCAAAATACATTGGCATGTATGCACCCAAAATAGACAAGGTCAGAGAAGGAAATATTACTTGTTTTCCAAGTTTTGAATCAACAATTTCAGCTACTAGATTCTGCACCTGCAATCCAAATGGTTATAATTCAAATAAGATACATAATAATAATTTTGTCATTAGGTGATGCATGTTAAAAAACTCAATATGTTATCTTTTTCATGGAAATTGATATATAAAAACTATATATAGCTATTTTAGTTCACTAAATAGCACATACAGAAACTAATCAGATAAACAAGAACTCTCAAGTATACTGCAGAGAATGTTGCTCTGTGAAACACATTTGTTTGCTCACGTTCCAAGACCATATAAAGCAAACAGCCTCATTAGAAAGATAATATTGGGTAAGAATATTTGCCTGTAATGTTGTGGGTTATAGCTTCTGTGAAAAAACATTATCTTGGGACAAATTAAAAATAAAGACGAACATTCTAGATAAAATAAGATATTCATAAGCTAATAATAAGGTAAGCGTGATGGTCAAGTGTTTATTGCTATCCGCTAGGTCACGGGTTCAAAACCCCGGGAACAGGTTCTCTATAAAATAAGGGTAACATCTTGGCTCAAGAATCATGATGCAGGAAACTAAAAGATAATGCTCGACCTTTGAGAATCTCATAACATCATCAATGCAATCCATGCTGAAACATAATTCACTCACCTTTACACCAAGTTTGTGACAGATATTTTCAGCAAGAAGCAAAGAGTATGCCGAATGCTTATCTGCTCTGGACGGATCTGAATAAAAGTAGTTAATACTTGTACTGTGTTTGCTTAAACCAAATGGAGTGTCATATTCATTACCTCCAAGTAGCCACTCTCTATCGGAAATCACAACAATAGAAAATGGAATATCTTCACCTTTTTTGGAAGGCTTGTGAATATTTGTTATAGTTTCTTTCAAAGTGGTATAATCCATCGGGTTTCCGATCTGCATTACATAAATGAACAGGAAAATTCTAATTAATAACAAAAAATGTATACTACTGATATATTTTTGAAAAACTACCAGAAACATATATTGTAGATGCTAAACGCAATGAGCTGGACTGTACCCTGTGGAAAACCTTGATATTCTTTAGCTTGCCTTGACCAGCAAGGTCTCTAGCCTTATTTCTATCGTCTACTGGCACATCTGATAATATCTCCTGCACATATAGAAGGGAACATATTCTGTAAGAAGAGATATTTCGAGTAATAATAACAATGATACCATTTTGAATTTATCATTTTATTGTTAAGTTTGGTGTACAAGCATTCCTTTGTAATCATCATACTTTCCTATCTCTTGCTTGGTTTTTATTTTTGCTATCCTTTTGTGAAGAAAAATATTAGATTGGATCCAATGATGTAAATAAAGTTAATTGTAAAGATAAAATGAAGGAATCACATAATTGGTTTAATAAGCAAATAAACTTTTGGAGCAAGGAAAACAATAATCCTACAGGAATAATTATCCAATTATTCAAATCATTTAATGAAAAATGTTGCCAAAAGAAGTCCAGAGTGTCATGCCACAAATTCAGTGCCCTTTCTAGCAAATTTTCCATGCTACATCACCACGTCAAGAAGTTTAGGTGTGCAGTCAATTGATCAAATATTATCCCTGTTCTCACTATGTATCTGAATTCGTGAATTTATTATAAAATTTCATCAATGTTGAAGCTATCACCAATATTTTGAACTTATTTTTTTTTAATTAAAATAAAAATGTATTAAAGAGTTGAAAGGCAACATATTATCATAAGTTGCAGGAAAAAAAATTCAAGAATGACCGACAATAATTCAACATGCAAAAGGCAGAATAAGAGGCAAATGCTTGAAAACCTAGATTTACATTAAGATTTTGCAAGTGGAATATACCAATACACTTCCGGGTCCAAGATAATTGTCATACTCATTTATCATTTCCACAACATCAGGTCGCCATCCAACCATTAGGATCCATTCTTTGGGTCCTACAGTCCAGTCTGAAGCCTAAATTAATAGAAAGCAAAAAGAAAAAAATAACAATGAGATTGAAAACCTAATTTAAAATTGATATTTAATTGTAACTAACGTAATATACAACTATTCCCAGGTCAAGGAATACCTTTGAACCAGATTTTTTGGGCCGTTTGACTATATTCTCAAACCGCAGCTTTTCTATATGTTGTGCAAAACTTAGGGATTCGGTATTCTTATTCACTTGTACAAGATTATGAACACCATTATCATCTTCACTGATAGTGTTTGGAGATGCTAGATACGGATTCTTCTTTCCATGAATAGGTGCGATAAACAATACCTAGAGACATAAAGTGGAACAGCAATCTGAAGCAAGTAGACATAACTTACTGAAAGATCTAGTTTGGCATTATAATAATACTTTCATCAATATGGTTTAATTCATTGGAAGAGCATTAGTCAGTTTATGAGTTCATTGATAAAGTAATCACGGCTAGAGTAAAGCGGCCCATGCACCGAGTCTGCCATGGTAAAAGTAACCCCTAACTTTTGGCTGGTACAGTGGACAGTGGTACTAAAGTAAGATTACATGATATAGCTGCAAAACTTCCAATTACAAGGCAGTTAACAGTGGCAACATCAGTTCTGAAAAGCATTGACCAACAAAGTAGACTATGGTTTTAAAAAACTAAACCAAAAATTCATAGCAGAGTTCTGTTCCAGTGATATATGTCAATATTCCAGTGATATCTTACTCTTCAAACTTCTAGCAGAGTTCTGTTGATCAATTATATTTATTCGGTAACCACATACATTTCTATTTTAGAGTCAGAACAGAAGGGTGAGCAAGTACAGATTAATATCGGTCATACATAAACACTGCCAATAAATAATGAGAAACACAAATTTCTAGACTGGGAGAATCACAACGAAAAATTACTCTCAATAAAATGAATAATTGATTTATATAGTCTATTTGTTACGAAAGCAAGCATAAAAAAATTAATAAAAATTTGACATACTTTGTCATCTTGCTCTAGAATTTCATCATCATTTGGGTGAAAATCTACTTTTCCTCTCCGATAAATGCCACACACAACTGCCTGAAAGATAACAAAAGGGAAAAGATGAAAGAAAGAAAAATGTGTTGGGTTTCAACCCAATATGATGTTATGGGCTTGGGTGGTCCAAGATATATATTGGTAAGATAATAATTGTATGTGTAGACAATTATTATATATGGTATGTCTTGATCACTAAGTTGGGTAATTAGGTGCCAAGAATTGGAAGACTTGTAGACAAGTATGGTAAGACTTGTAGACAAGTATGGTAAGTCTTGGTGACTAAGTTTTGGGTGGCTATATATACATAGTCATATTGTATTTGTTTGAGTGGTGAAAACTTAAGAGATGTAGTCTTAAGTATTGTTTGGGAGGTGCTTGAGCATTGTGGCTCAAGTATCGGGGTTGTGACACCATTAAGGTGTTATTGTTTTGATGTATTATTGATTATTGATTGGATTAATAATACAAGTTTGGGACGTGGGTATTTCCACGTCAAATATTGTTTGTGTTCTTGTTTTGCTTTTAATTATTGATGATAGAAGTATAAGTAATACTTGAATAGTGTTTGACCGCGCTTTGGTGGATCTTGTCAACTAATCGATTGGTTGTATGTGCTCTATATTGTTGTTTGTGAATCTCGGATTGTGTAAGTCCCCTAACCTAACAAAATGAAGCAGGACTTAAGAAGATATATTAGTTTAGAGTTTATACTAAACTAGGGACCAGAATATAACTGAAAGAATTAAGGTAGACACACTATTGTGCCAACGATGTCATACATTTCAAGAAATGAAAGTCCCATATCACTTATAACTTGTACACATCAGAAAGAAATTGCCTAAATCAGTCAACTCTTCTACTTAATTCAGTTGAGCGCGGCTTAAGAACACTAAACGGACACAGGTTATTTTCTTGCACAATACAAATAATAGCAGGCTACAGGCACCAAATGAATTGAACTTTATTCAAGGAGGCTCGAGATAATATAGTTTTCCTATTATGTCAAAGTTATATGCTAATACCCGATTACGGGCTTAAGCCCTTTACCTCTTAATAAATTAAGACTCCACTTCTAGCTTCGTGGTTGTAGCAGAGTTCTATAGGATTACAACATACCAAGGTGTTAGATTATATTCAAGGTGTGTGCCACTTCTGTGCATTTTAATAATTTCTTGATCACTATTTATCCGCTCTTCGCTGCATATATGAGCTAGATTTATTGACCATCAAGATATTGATATAAAAAAAGTGGTGCTTTGATTTTTCTTCTGAACATTACAACTGTCTTTGTCTGTTCACATGTCTTATAATATTACATCAAAAAGCCAAGTCTTACCTCTTGAAATCCACGCCGTATCTGCTTGTACTTCAACCCTGTTAGGTTAGGAATATGGTAAAGGTTGAATACATTTTCTGCATGAAAAAAACCAAGAAACTTTCAGTGTTTCACACAATATTACTAGAAATAAGATAATAGAAGGGTAAAAGGGAAGATCTCAAGCCAAAATGTGCAAGACAGACAGGACATTGAAAGAACATCATGTTCCAGTTACCATATACATTACATATATTACGACAGAGTTGAAGCTACCAAAACCACTACCATTAGACAATTGAGACTGACATCTACGTCATGAGTTGTGGGCACACTTCAACTTTGGTGGCATAGTTATGCAAGGCATTTTATAATGGGGCTTCATATATTTAAAAATTTCTTTATTGATATATTTTGCAATAGTGAATAGAAGAGAAACTTGAGAATCATTCGCAAAGACCAGTTTCTTTAGACTACGTTGGCAGCAACAATTCAATCAAGTCGTATATATTTCGATGCTACTGGAATTCCCACTAAAAGGACAGGAAGGGAATTTTTTTTCTTTGATACAGTACTGAGCACAATTACACAAGGTTTAAGATACAATGACATACACAAATAATAAAAAATGCATGAAACAAGAAAAAATCAGATTTCTAATCAACTTAAAATCTGTCTCACAATAGGAAACTGCTCAGTGCTCCAACTGTACATGAACAAGATAGGCTCTAACAAGTAACCACATGAATCAAAACAGAATAATTGACGGTTAAAATTTGTGGAAAAAAGTACAAGGCTACTATAAGAGTTTAATATACAACTATACAAGTAGTCAAGTACACAAGGTAGATCATATAATTTACCAAGATAACAGTTAAAAACGTCAAGCTATTACAAAAGACACCCAGAGAAATATTTTGATGTACAAGTGGTGAGTGACATATTCACAAGGAACTATCTAACAGTTTAAGTTTATGACTTGAGATTAATAAAACAGTTTAACTTTATTTTTGCCAAAAAATTGTATGAGCAAATAAAGCACAAATAAAAGTAAGAATTAAACCATACTTCGATAATTAAGCAAGTGTCTATAAATTTTTATTAGTCCCTTTTGCCGAGAGCACTGAACAAATAATTTGGAAGCGACATTTTCCACGGGCTCGACCTTCAATCCTGATATCGTTTTTAATAGCTCGCATGTATTGGAACTTGATACCTGCAAGTAAGCAAGGGTAAATTAAAATTAAATCATACGCGCAACAAACCTTCTCATGCATTGACAACATTAGAGCCGCGAGCTGTGACATACCTCAACAATGGCAGGGACAGAACCCATATCTGGAAGGGGTTGAAGGGCAAGCACAGATAGAAATGCATCCGTATCAATTCCATACCTAGGGCAAGCACAGATAGAAATGCATCCGCATCATTTCCATACCTAATTTTATGGAAGTGGCAGGTAATATTGGTAGAAGAAAAATTCAAAGTGAAGGGTTGTATCCTCAGAAGTCTATCAAAATGAGTAACCATGTACGAATTCAATTTCTTAAGACCATGTTAATATATCAATTTTTGCAGCCAATTTTTTTTTTTGGGGGGTGGTTTTTGTAGAGCAGTCCTGTCTAATGGTAAAATATGTCATATATTATCAAACTGTTGCAGGTAGACGTCATAGAAGCAATCTATTTTTTATACAAAGGAAGTTTAAACTTTTTAATATGGATTGTTATTTTAAGGGCTTCATCATTTCAGAGATTCACATAATTATGTGCATCTTTTGAAGCTGAATGCACAATAATGGTCAATTATCAATCTAAAGACATCCTTAACAGAGTGGGACTTAGACCCAATTATCAATACATAACTAGGACCAAAAAAATGTTTAGAGGATATTTTCAGATGAGAACAGCTAGTATTCTGAGGCACTTAACTATGGATATTCTCAATTAGCACTCGGACTTATGTTATGTCTCAATCTGATCCTTGGCTTGTGCATCATGACACATATTGGTTTCAAACTTAAGTTAGTAGATTAGAGGGGTGGAGAGGGTCGCACGCTTGAACAATATGTTAGAAGGATCAGAGAAATATTTATAAGTCTTGTTCCAATATCAGGGAGGTCTACATTCCAATAATAACCATCTTGTCTTCTAATGAGGACACAGACGGATAAAATTACGTACAATAATGACCTTTGATGGAATATTATCCTTCTCCACTAGATTGCCTAATTTATGTACGTTGAGATTAGCACACAATCATACACTCCAACTCCTTCTGTAGATATATATACAACTAAAGACAAATTCATTGAAACCAGAATGTAGATTCTATTGATTATTATATAGGCATCGGCAAAACACTACAGAGGGATTCAAATATATAAGGTTCATTCCCCCCCCCCCCCCCTCTCTCCTCCTCCTCCCAAACTCCGACTGAAGAAGTTAATAGAAAATCAGAAAAATAATGTATTAGACAATTACATTTTTATGAAACAAACTATTACCTATCCCCCTTTGTCGGCAATATTATAATGGCGCGTGCCTTATTGGCTGCTGCTCTTTCAAATGATTTTGTCATACTCAGACTGCAGCTGTAACATAAACTCTCATGATAAACATTTTAAGAGATTTAAAGTTGATGCAACCTGTATAAAAATTAAACAAATATATGCTTTTGCTTGGACATAAATTTAGGACTTCTGGACAAAGCTGAAACATTAAGACCTCTCATGTTGAAGTCTAATAATAAAAAAGGATACTTCTGAAATATTAGTAAATCCTAATGTAGCCACAAATCAGTAGAAGGTAAGCAGGTCTGACATCAAGTTCCAGACTCGTAATATTCATGCATATTCTCTTCATCAAATCACTTTCCTGACTAGCTAAACCAAATTTTTGGTGCATGACCTTTTTATAGGTTATCCATCAAAGTCACACTAGGGGTAGAACATAGATCATAGGCAAACATGAAATGAAAAGTACACAGGGCTTCCCAAAAAACGAAATTGATCATCATGTCCTACAAACTTTCAAGAAAAAATAATCTATTAGGCCTCTACAACAGACTAAAACAAAGGCACATGCATGAACACAAGATAAAAAACAAACTTGAGAACTTCTCAGTCACAACTCACAAGCAAAGAACTACCACTTTATTTAGCAATCCCCTAAAAAAATAAAATAACAAAACCTCATTCCTATCACAAAATATATGTGCTTCATGCAACAGGCAAGGGGCAAAACAACTGTTGTCCAAGTAGGTCTTGCATGCTTAGAAATTACAATGCAGCAAATCGTCTAAGCAAATCAAACTCTACATCAAGGTATATAGTGTCTGCTAAAGCTCATGTCGGAGTATTACTACAACCTTTTTTAAATATAATTTGCATAGTCAATCAAGTAACATTTGGTTCCTTAAAGACATAGTCGGTATATGCCTGCAAGAGAATCATGGGAAAAAAAGAAGAAGAGGTGAACAAAACTACCTCTTTGTAAGGATGTCAATGTGATTGAGATCTTTACCAATGTTCTCAGCAAGTTTGTCCACATGTTTCCTTGGGAGATCAGATAAAAGAAGAATTCTTTGCCTCCTGTGTAAACATGCAGGATGTAATGGTTGTAGACTTTGTATTTACTTCAAAAAGTATGTAATCAACTTGTGGACGATTACCTAGCCGTCGCAGTACCTAAGCGAACAGAAAATTCATGATACTTATTTAGCTGTTTTAATATGAAGGTCAGATGACTATTAACTCCACAAATAATAATATGATCACTTTCCATGACTTGCATTTGTGCTCCTTCTCTAAGCTTTTGCATATTATGCTGTCCAAAGACCAAATACAATTATTGTCATGCAGCACATTAACTTTATCAGTTCAGTGGCTTCTAAGAACTTACTCTAAACTGTTCAGTCATTGTGCTCAAAAGACGAGAATAAAATAGGATACCCCATATAGCAAGAATGAAGCCAATAACACGTTCTACACGTGTTCTTTGCTGCAGTACATGCGACGAACATTTTGTAAGCAGGTGCGCAATTGCTGCATTATCATTAATCAACTAATGAATCATATCCTGTAAATAAAGTAAATAGGCAGAACAATATTACACTCTTAGATGGGTAGAGGAAGAAATAAGGCATGCCCAAGCCTCCCAAAAGCAGTCCTCTAGTGATTGTGTACTGCCCCTGCGATGCTCCATAGTAGACATCTCCAAAATCAGCAATCAGCAATTATGCATAATATGCAACCCCACTAAAATGTAAACTAATCTAATTGAAACAACATTAGAAGCGGATTTGAAACATTAAATTAAAATGCATATCACAAATTTTAAATGCCTAGTCACAACTAAAACAGTCAAGACAGTACACTTTAATTCTTTTAAGGTATTACTATAAGCTTCTAGTTAGCCCAGTCAAACATGACTGTTTTAAGCGGGGCAGGCTAACTTCATATGGCTATCTTAGAACTGGAATTTTGGTGGCTTCAGGAGTAATTTCTTGCTTTAATTAATGATCGCTGGTTTATCTTATTAGCCTTAGAGGGTAGTTAAAATGCCTAATGCCTCGGCCGTTTGCATACTACTTTTTCTTTGTAGAATTTAGAATAAGCATAAGACAACTTTCAGTAACAATTCTCTTTCATTTGCTTTATGCGGAGATAGGATTGATTTGCTTTAGATCTCCGGCATGGCTGGCATTCAGAGGAATTACTGTGCAAGATGAGTTTCCTACCGAGAACTACTCGCAGTACCATCCCAAATATGTTATATAGGCTATAATAATTTAATATGACCAAACTGCAAGAGGGAGAAATGAACACGATACACCGATTAAAATTGTTACAGTTTCTGTGGTGAAAATATAAGTCACCAAATCAGCTCCTGAAAAAGAAGGTAGAGAAAATTGTACCACACAACAAAATATAAAATGTCATCAAGTAAAGATTCTTCATGTTCAGGCATGATTAACTATATAAGTCACATGACAAACAGCCTATAAGGTTGTCCTCAAAATCAAGCTATAAAATAAAAAATTAAAACATAAAAATGAGTAAGCAACGCCAAGGTTACAATAACTGCAACTACGAATTTGACGATCTTACAGAGTACCTGAACTTATAGAAGAGAAGACCTCCAATCATAACAAATGAAAAGCATGCTACAAGAAGCACCACTAAAAACCTGTATAACATTCTTGAATGAGATTTAATTCCACAGTAAATAATATAATAAACTATTTTCTAAACACACATTACAAGTATTATTGATGAAATGCCTGGAATAACAGATTGACAGAAGTTTAGAGACAAATACTGATAGACGTATTGTTTTGCACTAAAATTTCCTGATTTAAATACTCTCGAATACGTAACTGTAGTTAGCTACATTGTGCGTAAAAGTCAAATTGATATTCCAAGCCAAGTATCACAGCTATAATGAAGGCAAAAATACTGAACACATTATGCCAGCATATGTATTACTCTAAGAATGTCAAATGTGGTGAGCCTGAAATATAATTTAAGATATCTCTTGGAGAAATGCATAATATTCATTCCTTTGATTGTTTTATTTCATCAATTAAATCCACCTTAATTTTCATTTTAAATGATTGCCCATTCCATTCTTTCACCTATAATTTGTTTACAAAATTATATCATTAAAAATTTAGAGCCTGTCATATTTTTCACTTTCCCCACTTAATCATGTCTTTCTTTCATCATTCTCTTCCACTTTTAATTTTCTACACATTTGCCATCCCATTCTCACATCCATACCATGCCAACACATAATAAACATAAGAGTTCCTAAAGATATTTGAAATTTGGCTTTAATCTCTGCTATGCAATTTGGTGGACCTAAGCTTTAGGTAATGGATAAAACATTTCCTGTTTTATCCCTGACAAAGAAATGTTGGCAAGCAAAGCTAGAAATTCTTGTGAATAGCCGTTTTTTACCAACTTCCCATAACTTCTAGAGGTGGGTACAGTTTATAGAGCCAGGCACACAAGTTTCAATATTTATATCGAGTGCTAGTACCAAAGACTAGAGTGTTAAGTAACCCCCTCACTCGAAAGCCCATTTATGGATTGAAGAGTGGATACGGGCGACCATCTTTGGGGCATAAGTTTGCCTTCCTGTCCGTAATAAATTGTGAGAATATTGGGGGTGGCAGGGAGTCGAACCTGAGTCTCCCGCCAGCCAAAGCTCTAATACCATGTTAAGTAACAACCTGAAGGTGTTAGAGGAAGGCCCCAACCGGATCTTTATATTATATTTTAACATAGAGCATGTAGGTATCAGTTATATGTACACTCAGATTTTGTGCTGAAATAGCAAAGTGTGTATCGCAAGTTATCTCTACATTCCAGGCTAAAATATATTTTTGAGCACCTTACATTATCGAATCATCACCATAGGTATACTACATAGATGTGGTGTACTGTTATTAGTACATACATACTCAAACTATATACCAGGAACGTAAAAAAAGAGTGAACTATAGTGAGGAAAGACTTACGTAGCAACATTTCTCTCAAGCCTTATGTTAAACAAATATAGTAAACGTGAAAAATTCCATCTAATATCTTGTATTGAAGGCAGGGTCACATCCAGCTTAAGAGGTGTGGGCTTGTTTAAGGAGTTTGATATACAAGCAAAAGGAAAGCTTGTAGCTGCAGACGTCCGAAGCACAAAAGATAGTATGCCTTTAAGCGTATTAATCACTGCATCACTGGATTTTTGTTGTGTCAGTCTACCCAGGAAATAGGATGACATATACGATATCATAAGTTTATTCCGAGCACCCTGAAAATACAGTAATGTGAATTATCATCGTATACAAACTCTGTGGTTAGTAAAGTCATTATCGCGTATTCTACTAATACTTTTTATGTAGAAAAAGCAATTTTCAAGTGAGAGACATAGTGAGTTATAAATCTAAATGGGCACCATTTAAATCACTCTGACTTGTAATCTTTGTACAAGTTTGGGATGTCCTTGTAGTAGAATCAAACCACTAGATCATCAAAATTTAAAAAGAAGACGATATTAAGCAAAATCCAATAGTTTTATCAGTGGCATTCTACCTAAACTATTGCACAACCTAAATTAGCATATATCAATGACTGATATATACAAAATAATGTAGTTTTCTCTTAATTTACAATTGAAAAGAAATAATCTTGCTAGGTATGTGTACATGCTTGCAGGTGCCGGTACAGTCAGGTGCATTTTGGACAGAGCTGAGTATATATATATGACTGTAACATGTAAGAGGAAATGAGTAATTTTCTCAGAGTGCACTGCAATGTACTGATTTGTGATGTTTCAACTGAGCCTTCTTACTTCTTTTGCTTTCATTTTTACAGTTACTTATAATTCTGTGTTTTTTTCGGATGGATGTCCAGTGACATCAATGACTTTCCAGACCACTCTTAGCACCACTAGAGGTTTCCTAACAAAGAAAAAAGGAAGAGGAAGAGAAACAATGCTACTATGTTTTGCTTAAAACTTCCTAAAGTAAAAAATAGTTGTGCTAAAATAAAGACATTAAACAAGCCCCAAAAACAAAAGGAATGACCTACACATGCACTATTCAGAAGCTGAAAAAAATGAGTAAGAAAACAAAAACAAATCACACCAATATTTGTCACTCTAAATATTAACAAATCCATATCAACTTCGACATAGAAATTCTAATCATTTTCATCAACTTTGTGCTCCATCTGCTTCTAAAATAAATTATACCTGAAGACGACTTTTGTGATCCATCTTCAAGATCTTATTGTTCAAATTGTCTGACATATTCAAATCAGGGCAGTTACTTGATTTTACTGACACCATACGAGAATTTTCTTCCCACTTCCCTGACAAAAGATGATTCAAACTTATAAAAAAAAAAAGTATGTGAATGAAACAGTTATGGTTATTAGTTGTTGAACAACGAGGTAAAAAGTGAGTCACGTGAATGGCACTAAGCAGTTACATGTAACACATATCTACACACACTCACTAAAAATTGGTATAAACACCACATCCTGCATAAATCACCATGGCATGCATTTTATAAAATACATATCAGGCAACAAGATTATTTATAATTTTTCTAATAACAAAAAGACAACCGCATTAAGCTGCATTTTCGGTAGAAAGCAAACATATAGAGAACTTCCTAGCAACTAGTCCAGATGCAACAAGTGGAACCAATGACACAAGGAGACTAATGTGTCTACAACTACTTCCCCGACTGGCAGCAAAGATCCATCTCGTCTGGCATCCTGCTATTGAGGGGGTGGGCTCCTGGAGCAAATTACTCATTTGAGATTAAGGTGAGGGCCGAAGAAGGCCTTGACTTGAAAAGGGACTTGCCTTTTAATTGATATCTCGTCTGGCATCCTGCTATTGAGGGGGTGGGCTCCTGGAGCAAATTACTCATTTGAGATTAAGGTGAGGGCCGAAGAAGGCCTTGACTTGAAAAGGGACTTGCCTTTTATGTGATATCTAGTAAACTACCTTATGTTGATGCAAGGTTTTCTTACTGAGTGTTGGTCACTATAGTCGATATTAATTTCCTGGCCTCTTGTATTAGAAAAGAACAAAGTCATTATTACTCCCAAGCAAGGGCATCAGGCATCTGGATTTAGCAAATCATATTTTGAATTGAAAGACATAAATATTTGTGCACATGCTCAAAAAAATGTGTGATGTACAGTTACATATCTAATCTTAAGACCCCCTTATTTGTGAAAGAGGAGATAGTTTCCTTATTAAACTTAAGGGACACAATTTACTTCTTTGTACCTACCTATTTGGACAGCTGGTGAATTCTGTATTGAACTATAACCTTTGCAACTGCAAGATGGCCTATCTATACATATACCAGAAAAGATGTCGACCTCACCTTCGTATGTTTTCCATTCTAGGGGGTAAAAATTTACCAATAAAGTGAAAATACAAATGCTTTCATATTATATAACACATTTTACTACATAAAGGATGGAAATCTCATTGAATTCATGTGACATACTTGCGCGTATAGCTGACTGCTGGTTCCACCAACATGGGCATGACTTTGACTCTCTGAAAATTTGTATTGTTAGAATGAAATTCAATATATGTATATATAAATATTTAGTAGTATTGGATACTGAAGGCTTATATCACACTTAAGAAATGAAAAAATAGATAAGTCAATACTGTAAAGAAAATATCCGCAATTTAAACATGATATTGTGTTATCACAATTTAAACTTAAGAAAATATTGTGTTATCACAGTCTTAAAATTCGAAGAGTATTCGAATGAGATCAAGTGATGAACCATACACGAAGCAATACAATTAGTTACGAAATACACAACATAGCAATGCTGATAATAGCAACCGAAAACACGAAACTGTATTTGCTCGAACACATCCAATTACAACAACAAAGAGCAATCACACTCTGTGTTACAAACTTAATATTGAACTTAGTATAATTATTTAGCAATCACAACATAAAAACATAAACATATCGACAGCAATGAGGAATCATCCTAGCATCTGCTGTAACGTATTGATAAGTATTCAAAACAAATGAAAGAGTAAACATATAGATACAAAACATGAATAGATATGTTATCTAAATTGATTGGAGTGATACGAATAAACCTGAGGGAAGGATGGATTTGAGTTTGAATAGTAGAAGTCCATGGCTTGGAGGTGTGATTCAAACGAAGCATTTCTGTGATCTCTCCTCTCTCTCTCTCTCTCTCTCTCTCTCTCTCTCTCTCGTATAATTGAGTAAGCGATGATCTGAGTAGTTAAATAATGAGGCGAGACAGTGAGAGCAGGAGTTATTAATATTACATGAGTAGTAGTAGAAGCTGGAAAGCTCGAAGTTCGTAAAACACTCACGTGCTGCTTATTTATTTTATTCTTTTCGGTTTTTCCACCTAACATGGTACTCCCCTCCTACCTGGTCCCCGGGTCATAGGTGTTCTTTTAAAAGGTGATTAGGTCATATCACGGTCATATTCATCAGTGGTGTCCTAGTTCAGTGGCGTTGGTCGAAATCGTAATTTAGACCCAAAGTTATAGATTCGATTCTACTGGAAAGCACGGAAGTACATAAACTGTCATGCTTGATAGGTATGAATGTAATACCATACCCGTTCCATATTTAAGCGGGATAAAATTTTAATTTCCATCATCGTTCATTCTAGAACGGGTTAGAGATGGTTTCTCCATTATCCTATGTTTAGACGTAATGATTAGGGATGGACATTCATCCCGGCCCGTTCGATCCCGATCCGATCCCCGCACCGAACGGGGCGGGGATTCGGGGATTTTTTCGGGTACGGGCCGGGGAGCGGGGACAATTTTCAAAAAAAACCGGGGAGCGGGCCGGGGCCGGGTTTTTATGTGTCCCCGGCCCGATCCCCGACCCCTGCCCCGATTTTCAATCCCGACTCGATTTCACCACACTTTAATACATACATATATATATATACACACACATACATACATATATATATATATATATATATATTAATCATATATTAATATAAACGAATTTCCAATACTTCATATTGGAAACAAAAAGATCTTTTAATTTTATATGTTTGTCTTTTTATTAGTTAAATAACTTCATTTCCATGTTATTTATAATTGTTTCTTTAAGTAATATTTTTTTTATCTTGATTTAGTGCATTTGAGCTCACTAATTAGTATTTAAAATTATTTAATATTATTTTTAGTTTTAAATAAAATTCCCCGATTCCCCGCGGGAATCCCCGTTACCCGTGTGGGCCGGGGACGGGGAATGAAAAATAGTCCCCGACGGGGATCGGGCCGGGGACGGGGATCGGGTTTAAATTCGGGGATGGGGGCGGGGATAACACTCCCCGGCCCCAAAGTGCCCCAACGCCCATCCCTAGTAATGATAGCCTTCTTAATTACTACTGGTGTAGTAGATATCAGTAATGTAATGAACAATGTATAGAAGGAAAAAGATGGGCATTGTACTTCAATCACTTAGTGTGTCTAACGTCGTCTTAGGGTCTTTCTACTACAAGAATTCAAACTCTATCAGTTCTTATTGTATTCTAAAGCGCTTTCACTCCCATTTATGTTCATGTGAACAGTTATTGGAAGATATTCTCTTTGTTTATAACGATTTAACGACAACTACAAGATGCTCTATACCTATTGATCAATTAGAATCAATTCTACAACAAATATCATCGGATGAGTACCATCTATCTCCACTAAGATATCTTCTCATCCCGGAGTATGCTTTTTCAAAGTATCATGCCTAAGTACTTGTATCATCTTATCCTGATATCATGATTCGAAAATGTCGACGTTATCGTGGTTGTATAGAGGTTCTTTTACCGCATAAGGATGATGTAGTGGTTTACACTAGTTTATCACGTTTCTTGTATCGTCTCTCTTGTGGTAGCTTATCGCAAAATGATGATTACCGAATATTGAATCAATCAAGTATCGAGTCTTTTTATAAAAGTCTTCTAGGTAGAAGGGTTCAAAGGTTGTACTCTATTGAATTAGATGAATCCTTAAATTTCATTCCAAAAAGGCTTTTATTAGAGATGCTGTCTCCTATCCTTCTTGATAGGTCTGTCTATAGACTCATATCAGAGTTGATGGAACTCAATATCTTACATCAGGATATCTATCATCCACCATCACCTTATGGTATACCAACTCTAGGTGAAATATGCAGGGTCTTATTCAATCTATTCTTGGCCGAAAGCTTTGATCCTTGCTTTGCTCAAAAGTATCCTAGTATTGAGTTTAAGAGGTATTATGATACCGTTTTTCTCTTTATTAAAGACAATGAACAAGAACAAGCTTTCTTCGGGATAGAAGATATGCTGGCAGATCTTGAGCTAATCAACGGTTATATAATGTCTATAGATACTTTAGGATGTATGTACTCGAGAATAGGTCCTATAAAGAAAGTCTTTCGTATTGCAACTGATGGCACTTTAGAACGTGGCGAAGATAGATTTGATTGTATATAAATAGGTGAACAAAAGATAGGTGTTGTCCCGTATTGAAAGACATTTAAATAGATAAGCTTAGATCGAAAGAGTGTCTAGAATAAAGCTAGCTTTCTTTGTGCAAGATCACTCGCAAACAAAAGAAATGGACTAGTCTTCTTCGTCCCAATGGCCGCTAAAGAGAGCTGTCATCCGCTTTAATGTAGATTCGTAAGCAAAGACTACTCAAAGCTGGTTTCGTGCTCAAGAAGAGTCTAAGAAGCTAGATCAAAATAGTAATGCTAATGCTGAAGAGAAGGAAGAGATAGAAAGGTTGGACACCCGGAGCGTACTCAGATTGTCTTGGAGGAGTGCTACTGTGAAAGGTTTGTTTGTAGGCCAAGTAGCCATTGTTCTTTCTTTCTTATACTCTAGTCTTTTCTTCTTATGCCGTAGGTAAGTAAGAAAGGTGTAGTAAGAGAGAAAAAGACTCTCTTGTTATGAGTTGAAAGCAGCTATTGTCGAAGCTAGCTCATCTCATATACGCAATTTCCGCAATTACTTGGTTATGAAAGAACAGAGCAATAAAGATGTGCTAGCAAGTGAGTATACCTATATACGGTATACGAACGATAGAATCTATATAGAGTCAATAGCAATACTTGCTACTAGACTGTATAGCTGTATAAGCATATACTTGCTACTATACTATATCTCTTGCAAAAAGAAAGACACTATAGAGTAGATAAGCTGTGAGGTTACATAGTATCTCGACTGATAAGGACTGATAAGGAGAGGCTTCAAATACGTTTCTAAGCTGAGAACAGAAGAGGCTTCGCCGACTGAGAACACCTAAGAAAGAAGAGCTGTAGCAAGTGAGTATACGAACGATGTATACGAACGATAGAAGCTAGCAAGTGAGTAGAATGTCCCCCACCATAGGTACTATTAATGAGGAGAGATAGCTTACCTTTGGCCCTACCGTTATCGGTTGAGCTATAAAAGAAAAGGCATTTCCTCTCCTTTAATGTATTTAATGCGAGCTATTTCATTCCTCCCTCTCCTTAGTCGAGCAAGTAAACTCCCTCATGCTTGCTTTGTGGTGCCTAGTCGATCAGTCCAAACTCATCTGCGCTAGCTCTTGTACACTATGGAAAGAGTTAGGTTTCTGTTCGTCATGAAGTAGCTACTTTCGTTCCAATGACAGCTTTCTTTAGCTGATATCCGTAGTTTAGGCATTAATGTAACATAACACTTGTGGAGTCCCGAGAGTGCGATAGAGGCTAAATAAGTAGGTTTAAGAACGAAGTCTAGTGCCAATGGTACAATCTCTTAGCAGTTAACAACTGCCATCTGATTCTCATAGGTAAGTGCATTTTTTCCAACAACAAATCCCGATTGCCCTATCTCTGAAGCCCTATTCATAAGCGGGGAGGGTCGCACTCGGCTAGAAACACCAAACTACCTACATATCATCTTATTCAGAAGAATCAGACCCTGTGTAGTTCTATCTAACATGCTAATAATGTAAACAATATTTAGAGGCAATCTTCTTTTTGAAAGATTTCCACTTCATTTCATGAGCATGATATCTATCATCATTTGTATCGCCGTGCCCGATATGACCACACACCGCATTTATATAGGTATTATATGAATGAATTATTTCATTTCTCTTCTTAGTCCATGTATTCTTTTTACCCCTCAGATCTGCTGGAATGCAATTATTTAAGAGAGTTTTGAGTTCACCAGAAGGTATAACTCTTTCGAATGATGGATATTTTTTGGGTTTTGATAAATTCATATAGATGAACTCGTTAATCACTACAAGAAGTGGACCCATTTCCATATAGGCTCGAGCATACAAAGAAGGTAATTTCTTGCTACAGGATACTGTTGATATAAAGTTATCATGAACAGTGTAGATAGGGGTAGGAAGGTTGAGTAAGGAGCTGACTACACTCATTGCGAGACTGGCATCCTTTTGATGAATGAAATTGACAAAGGTTGATGTCATCATTTTTCGACTATCTCGTTCATCAGAAGGTATTGAGAGGGTGACCTTTCTCTTCGAAGTTGATTTTATATCGTGGACCCATATATGAGTCTCAGATGATTTTCTATAATCTTGTATAGTTGTAAATAATGGTACTTTATAGTAAACAGCAAGATTCCTTTCTGACGAGAACCAACCAATATTTTGAATCAAATTCATCAAGCAATACAACCTAGAATATTTCTTATTAAAGAAGTCATAAAACACTTTTGCCACGGTTTTTGAGCGCTTACCCGGATCGAGTGGTAAAGCCTCTTGCAGATAGACTGCAGTGCTCATTATAGTTTTACCATAGATCATTGGCATGAAGATTTTCTTCACTATCTTACGCGTCAGATTTGAACCTATAGTAAAAAAGAGTGAATCATTTTTAGAATTCTCATTTATGAAGACTTTCACTTATTCGAGAAGGTGTTCATACAAATCTTGGATATTCTCATTATCAGTGGCTATAATATTTGTGTTCTTAGCTAGCGATTCGTCCAATAAAAAGTAGCTCATTATCTGGTAAGCACTCGCAGAGGCATCCTGCGTTATAGGATAACTATTGAGAACTTTCATTGGATTGGGATCCTTCGCAGCAAGAAGCTTTTTATCGTAATCATTTAGTGCAACAGCACATGACAGTAACTGTAATGGTTTTTAGCATCACGAACTCTTTCAATTAAAGTATTAACATCATATAGAGATTCGATATTATTAAAATACCAGTTGAAACTATCATTGTAATTTGAAAACCCCATGTAATGGAAGGATGATGCTTGAATAAAAGTATCTAGAATTCAATTTCTTTCTTCTTCGGAAGTCATATCGATATCAATAGCGTCTTCCGCAAAGACGACCAGGCTTCTGGCTAGATCACGTTTGTGGAAATGCAGAATTCCGCTACGGTAGATCCGGCCTCGGAAATCCAGAAAAGCTGGCAAATAAAAATTGTATCCCTCGTAGACTATTGCTAATTTTAATATGTATTGCTCATAGCAGGCACGCTGCATGAGTTGACTCAATTCTTTAAATAAGGTTGAAAGGTGTATCCTTTTATTGAAATTAGATTTATAATACTTATCTTTTAAGATCTCATAGATATCCTTGAATTTCAATTTAGATAGAAATGAAGGCAGGAGTAAACCATGCTCTACCAATATAGACTCCTTCTCTTTAATATATTTCAAGAAAGTGCTATTAACTTTAAATGGTTGACTTTGTAGTTTATTCATGATATTACATAATTGATCATAATTCTCATTTAATTCTATATAAAAATTATCTAGATTATGAGAGCTTAACAAACGGTAACGCTCTGATATATCCGCTGTTAGACTACTTAAGTAACCACCCCTTATATCTGATAGATACTTGGGCTTTTGATTATCAGGGAGAATACTTTTCCAATCTTCTGATTTGCAGATCATAGGTAAACTAAACCTGATAGGCAAGTCAGAAACGGGAAATAGACAATGAACGTTCTGATGTTCAGCAACATAGAATTTACCCGCTTTCTTGCGGATAGGTTCATTAAATTACCAATAGGCGATACTTCTATCAAAGAACTTTTTTGCATGAATTCAACTAATTCAGCGCCGAATCTATAATATCTGCGTTTATCAGCTTTATTGCCGGCTTTATCGCTGTTTGGTTGTTCAGGCACAACGCGAGTCCATTCTCTATTCAATTTCCACCTCATTAATAAAGTGATCTGAGAACGAACAGCAGTATCCAAACGATCTATTAGAGTAGATAGACGAATAACTGAATCAGATTCTACTGCATTAAATAAAGTACTTAGAACATGTATTATTAAGGCTTCTAATGTATATGGGCCAAACACATTAAGTGATGATTTCTCTTCATCAGACATCTTTTTACTTTGTAAAAGGAAATCCAAAGATGTTCTATGAGTTGAAGACTGTTCCCCCTTCTTATTTATATTAGTGATTACGTTTGGAACAGTTCTATACATAGACTGTTCATCAAACTCAAAAATTGACTCTTCGATGAATTTTTGGATATCTCGTAATTCATCCTCGCTAAGACTCATACCACGACTGTCGTTCAGACGTTTGAATACGACCTGCTTATATATGAATTCATTCTTCATAGGAACACATTCAATAATATTCTCGAGAGACAAAGTATTGAGAACATCCTTGTAAAAGGAAAACCAAAACTGGATGACCTTATCTCGATCCTCATTACCTATACTAGGCAAATACTCATGAGTATTTTAGATCCATGTAATATCTGAAGGTCTAAAATTCATATTCATTCTTTGTTGGAAAGCTTTTATATAGCAATAAACCGGAAGGCTCAGGTCTTTCCGAGGCCAGGTAAGGGGTTCAGAGTTGGGTCGAAGGAGGCCAACTAAAACAGAGTTTAATTTAAAAAAAAAAGAGCTTGGGATAAAAACAAACCTCACTCTAAAAGTCGGAGTCACCTGTGAAAGGAACGGAGTTGGGTCCTACGCCTAATATAGGATCGGCTTGGGTTCATATGAATGGAACGACATAGAAAAGCAACCATTGTATGCTACCACGCTACGATTTTTATTCCAAAATATTTTCTCGCTACTATCGGGGCGGGGGCCCGTCTTTCGAGTCGTTCTTACGGCCGTGGTAGCTGCCGAGCCTCCTGGGGGTTGCTCTCTCGTCTTTTTTCCTCCGCCTTCCTCTCGTAATTGATCCCATCTTTTCAGCTACGCCTATCCATCCGTCAGATTTACATCCAATCCAGCCGGGTGAGCGATAGTGGCTCCTGTTTATTAATAGATCTGCCGCCACTAGTATAACAAAAAATGCACATAAGGATCCGGAATCTTTCAATTTACTGATCAGGATCATATAAAGCCCGGTATTACCAGAAAGGATAGTCGCGATTATGTGGTGTTTGGAAACTTGAATTTCATTTCAAATCTATGATTTCAAATTCAGAATTTGAAATCCATAATTTCAAATCCAAATTTTTCGTTTGGTAAGTACGAGAATTTCAAATTCAGAAATTTTAAATATGGAGAAATTTTTTCTCAAATAAATGAGAAACTTTTCTCGGAAAAATTTTCTGGAGAAACGTTTCTCGGAAAAAAATTTCTCGAGAAATTTTTTTCGGGAAAAAATTCAGAAAAAAAAAAATTTTTTCGAGAAAAAATTTTCCCGGAAAAAATTTCTCTGGAAAAAACTTCTCGAGAAAATTTTTTCTCGGGTAAATTTTCTCGAGAAATTTTTTCCCGGGAAAATTTTCTCGAGAAATTTTTCCCGGGAAAAACTTCTCGAAAAAAATTTCCCGAGAAAAACTTCTCGAAAAAATTTTCCCGGGAAAAAAATTATTGAGAAAATTATTCGAGGAAAAAATATCTCGAGAAAATTTTCCCCGGAACAAATTTCTCGAGAAAATTTTTCCGGGAAAAAATTTCTCGAGAAAATTTTTCAGGGGAAAAAATTCTCAAGAAAATTTTCCCGGAAAAAATTTCTCGAGAAAATTTTCCCGGGAAAAAATTTCTCGTGAAAATTTTCAAAAATTTCTCGAGAAAATTTTCCCGGGAAAAAATTTCTCGTGAAAATTTTCCCGGGGAAAAATTTCTCGAGAAAATTTACCCGGAAAAATATTTCTCGAGAAAATTTTCCCGGGAAAAAACTTCTACAGAAAATTTTCTCGGGAAAAAATTTCTCGAGAAATTTTTTCCGGGAAAAATTTTGTCGAGAAAATTTTCCTGGAAAAAAAATTCTCGAGAAAATTATTCTGGAAAAAAATTTCTCAAGTCGGAAAAATTTTTTTCGAGAAAAAAAGTTTCAAAAACTATTTCTCTAAAAAATTTCCAAAAAAGGAGTGATGGTAGTATAGTTTGGTGGAGAAGAATTTCAAATGACTATCTTTTATTTGTAATTTCAAATTACAAAAAAATAGTTAATATTTAATTGGTATGGAATTCATCAATTACAATTCTAAATTTTTTTAATCTTGCCAAACATTAAATTTGATCAACTACAGGAATTCAAATGAATTCCAAGTTACCAAACAGGCCTTTATAGTAATGCAACGTACCTCAAAAAAAAATTTCAAAAGTATTTCCGAATGACATATGGCATCATTTTATTTGTGGAATTCATATTAATGTACGAGGAACCTATTACATTTATAAAAAAAACATAACCAATGACATCTCAACACTCGTGAATCATTTTGGAAACGGTTTCGAGAACCGTAACATTTTCCTTCACATTAACGTAGTGATGTGTTCTTCAGGACATCACGGAGGGTTAAAAGTTAGTTTTGAATTGGCACTTCACATAAAAAGCACTTTCGACATGATTCAAAGAAGAGTAAAAAATGTTTCAATCTATTGAAAAAGAACCATGGTCCTTAAATGTGGCTTTATAATTTTGTCGCTTTCATACAACTGGTACAATCCAGTTGGACACAGCAGTAAAAAGTTTTTAACTTATATAATTATTACACCCTTGAGATAAAAATTAAATTAAAAAAAAATGATATGACAAATATACCAAAAAAATATGGTGATGCAAAGGGTGAGCTCTCTATCGTCAACTGTCAGTTTGTAACACTTATTCATGGTGTATAAAACTTAAAATACTTGCAAATCAGTAAGAAGAATATGAAGGAGCTGGTAAAAAAGGAAATGGCGCAACAGAAGCAAATGCTACAGGTGGACGTGTTTGACGACCACTATGATCAATGCGCTTGGCCTTCTTTTGTTGATCTGCATTTCCATATTCCTTTATCGGAGCTTCTGTGATGGATGTATAGCCAACCAGCGCCTCTGAATTTTTTACTGATACGTGCTCCTCATTATCATAAAGTCGATGAAACATAATACCAGACATAAATACTGGTAGATAGAGAAGACTGGCATGAAACATTCTCCTGGCAGTTTCTGTAGTGCGGTGTACATAAAACGACGTTGCTGTTCCGGTGATTGCAAGTGCAAGTAGTGTTGATTCAAGACAAAACCAGCCAGACGTGACACCCCCTGCCAAAACAAATCTATTTGAGGAATTTCGGTGGCAACACCAATATTAAGTAGTTTCTCCTAATAGCACATTAGCACTGGTCATATCATTGATGCTCATGATTACTGAATTTGTTCAAAAGCACCACTAAATGTGTTCACTTAATTGATTGATGTTTAATTAATTTAATTAATTTGGACAGAACAGCAGCTCAACAAACACTGGTTCAGTAAACACTGGTTCAGTAACCAAGTTAATAAATTTCTATTTAAAGATAGATAAAATTAAGAGCACAACTTTTGTCATCTTAATACAAACACACACACTTGGCACAAAAAGAAGACACATACAATGCACTTTAAATCTGTAATTTCAAAATTGTTATTACAGACAAACATAAAGAGTTTTAAAGTATTATAATTTAATATTGCATAGCTTGAGAGATGTTCAGTGAAATGACGGAATCACGTTAACAAAGAAATGAGAATTTCAATCAAAACCAGAGTAAAAACAAAAAGGAGTATTCTTAACGTAAATGTAAATAAACTTACAATCATAGGCCAAATACCCCAATGGAAGCAAATACAAGCAGTTCCTTAAAGCCACTAAAGCCGTTCTGTGGCCTGACGGATCAGCAAGTGAGAACATCTTAAACCTGGAAATGAAAGAAAAAGATCAAAACCATGAGTTGTATGGAAAATAAACATGTTCAAGAAAAGTTGAAAGTTCACCAACGAGCCAGTTAAATACATCAATTAGATATATTAGGATATGCCATGCTACCAAATAGTTTCACAATCGCACTCATGGCATTCCATTTTTCAGGTTCATCAAATACATATGTAATCCTAAGAAATTACCGTAGCTATTTTTCTAATAATAAAATGAAAAAGGCACAGAGCAGTCGATCCAAAAAAGGCAAATGGTGTGAGTAGCCTATCCATTACAAAGGAATGCAAGGTAAGGCTCATTTATTAAAAAAACAGGGAAAAGATAACAGAATAAGTGAATACCCCCCGGTAGCATAATCTTCACGGCACAGATATGCAAGGGCCATAAAGTGTGGTATTTGCCAAAAATAGAGAGCAGCTGGAAGAATCATTCCGTTAAGTGTAACTGAACCAGAAGCTGCGGCCCACCTGCACAAAAAATTGGACAATATATCAACCTACCAAGTAGCACCCATCTCCTTTCACAACTGACATGGAACACCTGAACACGCATGCAACAATTCAACATCTTTTTATTAAGGACCTTTAGCCAGACAATGACTCTTGAGTAATTTTCTATTCCAAGACTTTAAAACAAAATGCATGTAGCACACTCGTAGCATTTATAAATTCTGTTCAATAAGTTCAGTTATCATATATAAATATTTAAAATTTTAAATACACATATTGCTTCACATAAACTCTAGCTCGCATGTTATTCTTGCGAAGTATCAAAGTTGGCTTTCAAGGTTACATTCTCAAAGACTCCAAGATGCAGCAAACAACAATTTACCCAAGAAGAGGTGGAATGGCACCAACAACAGCCCCAACCCAAGTGTTTACCGGATGTATCTGCTTTAAAGGAGTGTATATGAATGCATAGAGAACAAGATTAGAGGCTCCAAGACCAGCTGCCAACATATTAGCCTGAAGGGAACTTGTCATTAGAGGTTGTATTAGTCCCCAAGTCAAGGTACACACTAATAATAAAGATATTTATGGCAGCAGTTCAAGAGATAGACAAGACAGATATCAGCAAGCTTGTTCAGAAATTTTCATGCAACAAAAAAACATGCATCTAAAAGAATATTTGACTACCTTCCATGCCAGTAAAGCAGTGCCAGCTACACCAGCAGAAGACGCCCACATGACTGCGTGAGGTAAAGTGATCCGGCCTGATGGTAGTGGTCTTCGCATTGTTCTCTTCATCTTGGCGTCATTCTGTATTTCAAAAATCTACAACAGTAATAGGGAAAATGTGCATCAGTATTAATGCATTTTATATGGTATCCTACAATTTTGACTTATATCTATGATGAACCATAATATAGTAACTAGTAACTGAAAACAAAATGCTCCATGTCCTTCCATTGGTTTCTTGCAGCTTGATATACAATTCACTAAATCTGTCTACATCAATATATCACTATGTGCCATGAAGAACGTATAAGATATCCCGTTACTGTTATGTCCAACATTAGAAAAACTAACATATGATAAGGGTACGCCTTTCTTGTAAACGTTGTGCCTGTGTTAGAATTGGAAGTACTCTTAGCAACTCTAAAATTTTTGTATAGATACTGGCTAAGACTTCGAATTAAAGAAATAGTTCACTGCCAAAATAAATTATATGCATTGAAGTGCACAATATGGATTTTAACTTGTTTAGAAATATAGCATGGTGATATTTCTTGCAAACAAAGCTCATGTTTTTTTTTTTGCAAACATTTGAGAATAGTCCAAGCTCTATTCGCATACCAAACTAACAATTGTTCTTCTCCTCATGTAATTAACTTTAGTCAAGTCTTAAAAAAATGAATTAGAAGAGCTTGACTCAACCGAACTACATCCCCAATATCAGTAATATGAATTATACTGCACTGGACTAAAAATGTATCTTTCATACCATAAAAATTTTAAATCTCTCAAGAACAAACCTGATTTAAGGAATTAGCAGCTGCCGCAATCATCATTGTACCAGCACATGTGTAACCGAGACCCAAATAGTCAATTGCACCACCACTACCAAGAACAAATCCTGCTCCAGAAGTAGCAACAACTAGCATGCTGCAATAGAATGAATGAAAACATAGTTCTAAATAATCATCACAAAAATCAAAACAAAAAAAAAAACAAAAAGATAAAAATCCCATTGAATGAAACCATAGAATAAGAGACAAAAAGCATGCATGAAGATGAGCAGAATCGCATGTTATACTATTGATTAAAAAGAAACTAATGACAAAATTTAAGAGAAGTGTGATTAAATGAAGTATGGAGAAGGAATAAAACAAACAAAAGCTGCAAATTATGCGAAATGAGTCACTTACATAGTTGCATGAAATGAAATAAAAGATATCCTTAACAAATTATGTACATTTAAATCCTACCAGATGCCAAGGCAACTTAATTTTCATGAATTTTACTATCCTAAAATGTACGTTACTAGATCATACAAAAGATTTATAGACATTAAAATGTTAAAATAAAAAATATTATAAATATAAATATAAGCAGAAACCCTAATTGAGCACAGTCAAGAAGTGCTTTTAAATTAAAAAGCCTCAGCCTTGTCACATATGTAATGCACCTATATTAATATCATCTCTTGCATAAAAAACTTTCACAGTGCGAAGAAGTAAAAAGGTACATATAGCAAGCTGATGATCAATGTTCGATCTTTCTGTAACTAATTTCATTGTGTTTTGTTTCGACATCAACTTTAAAACACTAAGACTTTTATAGCTAGTATTCAAACATTCCATGAAAGAGCTTACAATTAATATGTATTTGCATGTACAACATTTGTAAAAGACTTCATAACTGACCAATAAAAATTTGGTTTGGTCTGGTTTACATTGTGAAGTTGGATGTGATATAGAACGATGAACAGAGTATAGAATAACAAAGAGTCTAACAACTTGGGTGATTAAATCGAACAACTTCGGTGAATTTCAAATGCTATACTAGCATCACCACAAAAAATTTAAATTGCCGATTCAAATCTCCATTAAAAAAAAAGAAACTTAAACTTCAAATTATACAAGGAGCAACCGAACATAAACAAAAATCAACACTAAATTAGTATTCACAACATCTCAGTCTACTTATGCAGAAGAACAAATTTAAGTTTCAAAGTCATATCTATTCAAATCCAAATGCTAAAAGTGTATAATTGTACCAATACCTAAACAACTTCTGTTTGCTTATCTAAAAGGGAAAAAAAATCTTTTTCTTATGGAAGAAAAGGCTATCGAGGACGGTCTTATAATATCTTTACAATGCAATTCAGTTTTCGACTAATACATATCAAACTACAAATGCTTAATAAACAGAGTATACCTTTTTCTCGGTAAATATTTCTATAAAATTTTTTTAAAAAGACGAGAAACTTATCATGAATACAATACTCACAATTTTCAATTCAATGAACATATATAGAACCAGCAACGCAATAATTACTATCGAACAACACCTCGCAATCCAGTTCCACTACCTCCAATCACTATCGAACAACACCTCGCAATAATTAATTGACAATAAACATACAAATTTCACAAAAAAAGCTCTACTTTAGAAGTAATTAAACCCTAATTTCAATACTACACCTCCAATTCACAAAATTTGACACACAAAATAAGAAAAACGAACTAAGATAACACATCATTTCATATCACAAACCTAAGCCTCGCTTTGGATAATTCCCAATAACACCGCCCATAGTGTCTGGCCAACGACGTCGTTTTAGCAATCGGCGCAGCGTTTACGATAGAGCTAGTGGATCTGATGTGAGTGAGTGTTGAAGAAGTAGGGTTTGTGGGAGGAATGATGAGTTTCCATGACAAACTCACTGAGTTTCTCCGTAGCATTGAGCGAGCTAGGACAGAGTCAAGTACGAGAAATGAAATATAGGGAAAATGAATTGAATAGTCCTTAAATTATACTCCCTCCGTCTCACAATGTTTTCTCATTTGGGGAAAAACACGGGTTTTAAGAAAAAATGGTTTTTTAAAAAGTAGTGGAGGAATAGTGGGTATTGAATATTGTTTTTAAGGGTTAGTGGGTGGAATAGTGGGTATTTTATATTATTTAATGAGTAGTGGGTGGAGTAATGGGTATAGAATATAGTTATTTTATGGCCTAAAATAAAAAAGGGAAAAGTATTTTGAATGTCCCGAAAAGGAAAGTGAGAAGAATTTTATGAGACGGAGGGAATATCAATTTATGGATTTCA
This sequence comes from Saposhnikovia divaricata, assembly GCA_036435485.1. Lineage (NCBI taxonomy): Eukaryota > Viridiplantae > Streptophyta > Magnoliopsida > Apiales > Apiaceae > Saposhnikovia > Saposhnikovia divaricata. The sequence continues at coordinate 26,149,851 of JAZHRN010000131.1, forward strand.
TCCTCACAGTTTTTTCTTATTTTACTACGTCCTTTATATTTTATTATTTTTGAAATACGTCCTTCCGTGTATAACACAGCGTTAGTTAGAGTATTGACATGGCAATAAAAAAATAAAAATATTTAATGAATATACATGATGTGGTCACGTGTTATCAAAGTCGTGTATTCTAGGCTTGTCACCTGTTACATGATTAACATAACTACCTTGTACTTATCCTCTTCGGTCCATGGTTGAAGTTCAAAGGTACTTGCTTGAACATCCAGATGAGGCAGAAGGAGTGGCCTTGTCTCAATTTTCTTTTCAAATCCCAAGGCCTTTGCAGGAAAACTACGTGAAAAAGCGAACACCTCGTATAGCTTTTCCTGATGAGAGTAATTCGGGGACACCCGGATTTTCTCAAGCTGCAGGGAGCTTGGCTCGATGGTATTTCTGTGCGGGACTTTCCGTGTGGATGGAGCTCATCAAGATAGGAGTAGCTTAAACCCTCGTAGACAGGTAGGTCCCATGTGGAGAACGTCATGGGCCTCAGGTATGTCGTTGTCCATCTCCGTATCTTTTTCCGTTGTTTTTACCACACTCTATGTATGTTGTGCACTCAGCCGAGGGTCTTCACGGAAACAGCCTCCCCGCTCTAAAAGTGGGGGTATGGTCTGCGTACAACCTACCCTCCCCAGACCCTGCTCTGAGCGGGATATACTGGGTATGTTTGGTTTGGTTTGGTTTACCTTGTACTTATCCTACCTTATCATGTTTAAGAATAAAATTTAATCATTTTTCTGATTTAGTATTTTCCCTAATTTTTAATATGAAATCATTTTTTATTTACCCAAATAAAATTTAAATATTTTAAAACAATGTTAATATCATAAAAATTATTACATCATTAGCTAATTTTTATAAGTAAAATTTATATGAAATATAAAAATAAAACTAAATACATTTATTTATTTCATAGTAGTTGATGTAAAAATTGGTACTAAAGAATTGAAAAAACTTAGTATTACATATTACTTGCAATATTAAATTGGACAAGAAAAAACTTGACAATTACTTGATCAAAATAATTTTGATCAACTAGTAAAAGTGGGCAACCATTGTTTAAAAGCATGAACACTGTAACTTGGTTTTGAAAAAATAAAAAGTACATGAATTATTTAACCTATCTAATTATTTTTAAACTGTGACCGACTGGCGATGTACATCATCTTCGTTTTTCCTTTCACAGTTGGCTGACTTGCACTTTATTCAGCTTGTGATTGTTTTCCTTGAACACTCGGAGTTTGTTGTGAAGAAATGAGTCTGGTGCTGCAGGAACTAGAATAATACGTCTTACCATCCTTGTGATAAACTCCTACACCTGAAGGTTTGGGTTGCTTTTGAATATCTACATTCTTGGACTTTGGAGGCCTGCCTCTTTTTCTTTTGATTTCAGGTTTTTTATTCAAAGGCTCACCTACACCCCCATTAACTACTAATTCTACCTTTTTCTTCTTTTGTATGAGTGCCTTCTTCTTCTACATGTGAATAAAAATATATGAGAAAATAGTTCAAACATATACACTTAAAAATGTTATCGTTATGTGAAATGCACTTACATTAGCATCAGCCTCACTTCTTCTCGCAATACTTTGAGCTCTCCTAGTTGCTTCTGCTGCCTTGTGAATGCGATCTACCTCCTCATCACTTTTTTTACAAGTTGACTTATTATGACCAGAATCCAAACATCTGCTGCATTTCACTTGACCACCTTTCTTGCTTAATTTACTCTCAGCCCCTTCTTCACCTTGTTCTTTTCTTCTATGTTTCTTGGGCCTGCCTAGCATCCTTCTTGCAACTGGTGGGAGAACATCACTGTATACTTTTTTTTCCCAGTGGAGTGATCCTTTCATTGGATTCATCAAATTATGGTAAGCCTTCATGTAAGTATCTTTCTCATAAAATGATGATATATATTTTCCAGGATCATCCTTAATATGAAAGATAGCTTGACAAGCATGCATGCATGGAACACCACTAAGATCCCACTTGCGGCAACTACAAGTTCTTTCTTTCATGTCAACCACAAACTGCATTCCATCTTTGTCGAGAACTTCACACGTATCACCTCCTCCCCATCTCGATGTGCAATTTCTTGTTGCTTCAATCGAATAGTTTAACTGCCGAATCACCCTAGGGCATATTTTTGTGTCAATAGAAGCCATATAATCCCTTTTTTTAGGAATTCTCTCCATTACCTGCAACCTTATATCATTCAACATAGGGATAATAGATTTATATCTAGCTTCCATGATCCAGTTTTTAAAACATTCAGATATGTTGTTGTCAACCATATCACAATGTGTTAGAGTCGAAAAAAAAGCCCTGGACCAATACTTAGGTTCGATCTTTTGTAAATCAGTGCCTGCAAGGGGTGAAATAATACTTATCTCAACCATCTTTAGATTAAACTCCTCTATTGTAGTTGCCTTAGCAGCCTGCCAAAATAATGCTTTTAAGGCAGTCCCAGAATGATTTTTTCTCCAGTTAGCATATATGTGCCTTGCACAACATCTATGTTCAGCCATTGGAAGCACCGACTCGATTGCATTTTTCAAACCCTAGTGATAAATGCATGTGTCATAAATAAATATTATTCAACCCTTAATTAGAAAGTTATATAATAGCAAAGTTTATAATAATAAAACATTTTTAATACCTTTTGCTGATCAGTCATTAGTGTTAATCCATATCCATCTCCAATATTCAGGTCTTGTTGTAAAAGCGTGATAAACTAGGTCCATGATTCTGTACACTCTACCTCCACAACAGCCCAAGCTATCGGAAACATTTGATTATTTCCATCTTTAGATACTGCTGACAACAATTCACCTTTTACATAACTTTTCAAAAAGCAACCATCAAGACCTATCACCTTCCTGCAACCACTTGTAAAGCCTTTCTTAAGTGCATCAAAACATATATATATTCTTTGAAATACAGGGGACTGAGTCAAATCACTAGCATCAACCTTGATTATTGTACTACTCCCAGGATTGGATCTCAGTTCTGCTCCATAATCATATATTCTTTTGTATTGCTTCTTCAGTTCTTCATCCACTTCTGACATAGCCAACTTCTTTGCCCACCAACATTGGTTCATTGTCACCTTCAGGACATGCACATTATTAACATGTTGTTGAAATTCCCTCAGCTTCCATTTTGGATTTCCTCTTATATGCGTCCCGAATTTTTTAGCTAACCAATCAGCCCTAACAATCTTATGTGTAGATACCAATATGCAGGAATGTTTTTTGACATATGTCTTTACTTGAAAACCACCACTACTATCAACTTTACTGCCAAATAATGTCCAGGGACAGCCTTTCCTGCATCTTGCTCTCACCCTAACTAAATCATTCTTGATAAAACGGATATCACGTTGTTGTTCAATAGCATAATCGATAATGGCTTCTTTAAAAACTTTTGCCGAAATAAAACACAACCCAACATAAAATTCAATACTCTTCATTGGAGTGTTTGGATTGAAAGTTGGAAAACTGACTAATTTTCTTTTTCCTTGTCTCTTCTCAATTTTCCTTGAATCAGCTTCATCCATATCACTTGAATCTGTTGACTTTGGAGATGTAAGTTTGAAAGAATCACTTTCATATTCACTATCTATATCCACTTGCGTGCTCTCGTAATATTCTTGATCATGTTGTGCATTCTTCTCTTTTTCTTTTCCATTCTTTTTCTTTTCTTGTTTCTTCAAGTTAACTGTTGACTCATTCATGCCAAGATTTTGATCCACATTTAAGTCAACTATGTTAACACCTGGATGTTTTTTTACCATCTTTAACAACTCTACTTTGCTGCATTATTTCTGTGAATTCTTCATCTTCAGAACTTCCATTTTCATCACGAATTTCATTATCATATTCACTTTCTTCTTCACTCTCTTCTTCGATCTCTTCTTCATAGTCTTCATCAGTCCCCGTTTCTTCACCACTAACATCTTGTTGGTCTACTTCTTCCTCACAAGCATGGTCTATATATATGGATGCGTAACCTGCATATTTCGAAAATTTGCACATATCCAATAAACTATTATCATCCCAGAGTATCTTACATCCATGTTCATCGAAATCCGCCCCGTGCTTGTACCAGTAAAGTTTAAAATTTTGATACCCTAATTCTTCTTTAGCATATCCTTTAAATCTACTGATACTTAAGTGATCAATATCTACGTTGCTGAATACCATTTTTAGTAGCAAACTCGCCACCGTGATGAATTTCAACTTTGATACAATAGGCCATCCTGGAACTGAACAGAACAATACTAAATCGACTAAAAATAATGATAGTAAAATTATGCCGTGCAAGTCAAAAAAGTATAAATTGAATGGATGAGTAAAACTTACCTCTGTACTCTGCATATGCTGTCTTCTAAAAATACATGTAATTTTGAGATCTTTGCAACCCTAGGAAAAATTGAGGAATATCGTAATACATGACATTACGATAGTGGGGAATTAGAGGGGATTAGGGTTAAATGCGTTAACTTTGTGGTTTAATCACGTCTAAGTAGTTAGTAAAATATATGGAAATACAAGTGGAATACACGTGTATGATACAGTGTAATTTTTTTTTTCTAATAATTATTTTTACTGCCATGTCAGATACTCTAACTAACGCCGTGACTGTTTATACACAGAAGGACGCATTTCAAAAATAATAAAATATAAAGGATGTAGTAAAATAAAAAAGAACTTTAACGATGAAATCCAAAAACTGACAATAATTTAAGGACTATTCAATTCATTTTCCCATGAAATATATTACTCCAACATTGTTCCAAAAAAGGCTATTAATCGGGATTAATGTTATTCGATATTTTTTGAATTAAAATTAATTGGAATTAATTACCAATTAATTAATTTTTGGATTAAGTTTAATTTTCACTTTTTACAATACTGCATTTCAATAATTAATTACAATAACAAAAATATTGAATCACTTCAAAAAAAAGAAAATAAAAATATTGAAAGTTCTGGTTTTTATCACTTTCCAAAATAAAATGAAGAAATGCAGTATACGTAAGTTACGAAATTTCTAAGGGTCCATTTTAGTTTTAAAAGTGTTATAAGTAATTTCGTGGGTGAGTGCCCTAAATACCCACATTTTCACTTTCTCTCACCAAAATGTCCAGCGCGCGACTATACCGTCCAAAATATCCATGGGACACGCTACTGCGTGCAGCGCATCCCATGTCACGCCTCTACCAGAAGCGTATCGTGTGTATACGCCCCTAGAGAAGGTGCAAGCTGCCATGGATGCGCCCTTGGGAGTGAAGCAACATCTAATACGCATTTTGTAACTGCGTATGCTGACGTCGGAGATGACGTCAGCATACGCATTTGCAACATGCGTATCATTGGATACGCATTCTGGAACGGCGTATCTCACGCATGTTCATCGTCCCCAGAGTTGCCGACGAAGGCGATTCCGGTTTGTTTTTTTGTCGTCTCCGTTCGTCCACATCCCAAAGTTTCAAACCACAAACCGTATATCGTTGGAACCGCAATTCGATGCTCTACAAGACTATACCAGTTTCATAACCTTTGTTTTGCCGGATTTGTAATGCCCAAAATGGCGATTTCATCACCGTCGTACATTCCGACGACCTTATACACGCCCCTACGGGGCCGGAGAACATAAACGGAGACTTGGAGGAGTAAGTATGAGGGCTTCTGGTCAGTTGGTGTTCATTTGGGGGGTGGAGGATCCTCGAATCGACGAGACGACGGAAATCGCTTAAGTCGCCGGCGACTTGACCTCTCAAGACGACCAATGGTTTTTCACGTTTCTGGCAGCTACAGTACAGGGGATACGCCGTTCCCAGAGGCGTATCCCGTGGGTAATTTGGGCGATGTTTCGAAATCTGGGCATTTTGGTAAGTGGGTACCCAAAAAATGGGTATTTTGGGCATTCTTTCTAATTTCGTTACTTAGTGAAATGAATTATTTTTAGTTTATAATATTTTATTAATAATATAAAATTTTTAATAACAAAATAATGAAGATACAAGTTATTATTTAAAAGGAATCATTTTAATTTTAATTAAGTTAAACTATAAAATAAGAAATAAAATAAAATTGTAAGTTCCTTATTAGGAGGAAAAATAATGAAATCAATTTTTTAGGTGAATGAGCTCACTAACCATATGTTAACTTCATATGATACTCATTTTTGTATATCTATACTACTATCTAAAATTCGAAACATTAAAAGTTTGGTTGATCGGTACCGTACCTGTTAATTTTACTTATTTATCCTTATTTAATGATACATGTTATTTTACATAATTATCCTTAATTAATTATTTATAATTACTAATAATTAATAAATTTTCTTTTTCACGGAAAACATGTTACCGTTTATATTTTTTAATAATTAATCAATTTTCATTTTCACGTAAAATATGAACAATTCTATTTAATAAAATAAAAAATTATAATTATTAATAATTAACCAGTTATCCTTTTTAGCAAAAATACGTTATCTTTTCTATTTTTTTTACTTTTTTCAGTAAAACCTATTCAAATAGCTTTATTTAAGTAAAATGTTTCCTTTTTCAGGTAAAACATTTTACCTTTTATATTTTTTAATAACTAATAAATTTTCCTTTTCACGTAAAATACAGTATCTTTTAGATTTTATCAAAAAACATTTTTCTTTTCTAAAGCCACTATGAGCAATTCTATTTAATAAAATATAATAATATAATTACTAATAATTAACCAATAATCTTTTTCAGTTAAAATACAATACCTTTTATATTTTTTATATTTATTTTCAGTAAAACCTATTCAGGTAACTCTATTTAAGTACAATAAAATAATAATATAATAACAACTATAACTAACCGATTACGTTTTTCAGCTAAAGTATTTTATCTTTTCAATATTTTCAAACTAAAATCCATCATTTTCTAAAAATCTCACGAACAACATATATATAATTATTATCAGATCATATAATTTACAATTTTTAAGCCAACAAAATTCATGTCTTAAAATTTTTAGTTCAAATTTAAAAAAATGTTTCCATTATATTAAAAAACATCCGTGCATCGCACGGGTTTTAAGCTAGCTTAAATACAATCATTACCTTTTTTTTTTTTATCTTTTTCCTAGTAAAACGGTTTCGGGTAGCTTTATTTAAGTAAAATGTTTTCTTGTAAAACATGTTACCTTTTCTATTTTTCAGTAACTAATCAATTTCTTTTTTCAGTCTTTTAGATTTTATCTAACTAAAAGCTTTTTCTTTTCTAAAAACACTATAAGCAATTCTATTCAATAAAATAAAATATTTCTATTCAACATGTTACCTTTTCTATTTTTCAGTAACTAATCAATTTCTTTTTTCAGTCTTTTAGATTTTATCTAACTAAAAGCTTTTTCTTTTCTAAAAACACTATAAGCAATTCTATTCAATAAAATAAAATATTATAATTACAGATAATTTACCAATTACCTTTTGCAGTTAAAACACGTTACCATTTCTAATTTTTTTATTTTTTTACGGTTAAACTTATTCGGGCAGCTTTATTTAAGTACAATAAAATTATAATATTATTGTTGTGGAATGAAAAGTAGGGTGTATTTATTGCGTATTGAATGCTAAGGTTGAAGAGAGCTTTGAGCTTTAATGGCTGATCAAGTGTTTCGTGACTTAATTCGAGTCCTCACAAGATGCCTATGTATCTTGCAAATATCAAGAATCAAGCCAAAAAACGTAGTTCTGAGAATGAGGGGTCAGGCCCTTATATAGGCTGTGGGAGCCTTAGAATAAGAGTTGAATTAGGAGACTTGATGGGCAAGTCACAGCCTAGGCCCAATTCTAGAGCCTTCCAAAAGATTAGAAGATAAGTAATGGAGATATATATGTTGGAGGTTACTCCTGATATGATTCAGTTTCCTTTTCAGACTCAATTACGAAGTCCCTTATTTGGCTGATTTATCAGCTACGAATTTTATTATTTAATTAGGGTTTCGGGCCTCATTAAGGGGCTTTAACCTTGGACCAATCTAGGCTTATTTAATGCCACATTAAATGTGTCTTTACGATTTTAACTTCAGCCCATATCATTTGCCCTCCAACTTCTAGGAAAACTGATCAGGTTTTCATTGAAGTTAAAAGGTTTATGTACACTAGTGTTTCACAAGTATCGTCTTGAATGCAAAGTGTGGAGCGACCTACACATTTACGACGATTGGTCTTATTCGAGACCGTATAACCATATTCATGTCTCACAGAAAATTATAAATAATTTTCTTGCATCATACTCGTGGGTATTTTTTATTATTTTTGTACTAAATTTGTCAAAATTATTTCAGATATATGACCTGTAAAAATGATCTTAATCTTTCTACACACAAATTTTTTTTTGACCTGACTCGAGGTCGTTTTACTCCTCCAGGTCGCACAGCCTTCGACCTCAATCCACGACCTGGATTGAGGTCGTGCAAGGGCCAATGTTGTGGCTCGTCGTGCTGTCTTCGACCTCAATCCACGAGGTGGATTCAGTTCGTGTAGTGACAACAGACAGAGCAGTTCGTGAAGCCTACGACCCTAGCCTTCGACGAGGATCGAGGTCGTGTAAGGCCATGAAAGTGCCCAGGTCGCATGTTTTTTAGCCTCAATCCACGAGCTGAAACGAGGTCGTGTAAGGGCTCAAAAGGGAGCAGGTCGTGGGTTTTTCAACCTCATTGTACGACCTGATTCGAGGTCGCGTATACTCCCTAAATCGGTCTGGTCGTGAGAACCACGACCTCAATCCACGAGGTGGATCCAGGTCGTGTATTGACGCCATATGAGGCAGGTCGTGGGGCTTTCGACATCAAATCTCGAGCTAATTCAAGATCGTACACGTTCTTTGTATTAGCTTGGTCATGCAATTTACGACCTCACCCTTCGAGGTGAATTGAGGTCGTCCATGGCCTTCAAACGAGCCTGGTCGAGTGTACTTCGATCTCATTTTTTGACGTGAAACGAGTTCGTGTGAGGGCACCATACAGAGCTGGTCGTGAACCTCTTGACCTCAAACTACGATGTAAATTGAGGTCGTGAGTATATATATTTTAGGGTTTTTTGCTATTTCTCGATTATTCCAGAAGCTTCTATATGCTTCTAGATTCTGGGCTTTAATTTGGGCCTTTTGGGCCGCAACCGGCTATAACCTGTTGACAAAGAATTCTAACCGGCTAGATGACTGGTTGTTTCTAATATAAAAGAGTGTGAGGTGAACTCACTTCTTATTTCACTCAAACACTTCACTAAAATTTCTCTCGAGAGCTCCGAGCTTAAGACGATTTCCGGCGAGAAGTTCCCGGCGAAAGTTCTTCCCCTCACGGCAGTTTCTGGGTTTTCTTTGAAGATCATTTTTGAAGCATTCTTCCCAAGCATATCAATGGCGGATGACAGAGAAGCCAGGAGACTCACCAAGATGAGTGCATCATCACGAGGTACCTCTTTCCCTCCTATTCGCTCGAAGTATACCTCCTTGATCGACATGATTAATCAAAGAGGAGATGAATATCCCTCTATTTCTGCATTAGATTCGTATAATCATCATTCGAAGTTTTTTTATGCTGAAAAAATCAAAAAATTCAACAAACTCTTCAATATTCGTTCCCCTTTAAAATTAGTCCCAGCTGAACCAGGAGCTCGTTCTTGTCATTGGAAACCCCATGCCCTTTGCATATACAAGGATGCTATCATGGCTGGGCTACGTTTCCCTTTTCATAATTTCATTCCCACCTTGTTGGCAGATGTTCAAATAAACCCTTGCCAGCTAGTCCCAAATGCTTGGAGAGCCATTTTTTGTTTCATGGTTCTTTGTTTGAAAAACAACTTTCCACTATCTCTTCCTCTTTTTAGGAAGATTTTTCAATTTAAAATAGTGCAATCACTTATCCTGGCTGGGTATATATCAGCCTTCGTGCTACGATCCCAAATATCTACGATCCCTATTCAATTCCTGATAATAATCCTAAATGGAAAGAGGAGTTCATGTACCTTGTGTGGGAGGGGGTGATTGGGGCACCCTCTTTCGTAGCTCCTTTGGGAAGGTAACTGATGGAAATTCAGATGATATCGAGCTAACTGATGCCGAAAGAGCTGCTTTCAACACCCTTATTGCAGACAAAGGGGAAACTCACTTCTTCACTCTTCTTGAGGAATTTTCCCTCAAGTCTTTGGGTCTTTCTTCTGTCACTGATAAGGGTAAACCCCACCATTCTTTCACTTAGCTTTTCATTCATTTACATGTTATATTTTATTTGTTACTAACTTTGCCTTTGATTTTTCAGCTGCTAGAACCATAAATGAGCTCGAAGAGCATTTGGCTGGGGAAACTCCCCGTATGAAGAGAAAAAGAGCTGCGAAGGACCCTAGGGGACAGCCTATAGAGCCTGCCCTTTTAAGGCCTCATGATGCTATTGATGTAGAAGAGGGCATTGGGGTTGCCTCCTCTGCTAAGAGTTCTATTTTTCGACCTGCTTGGGGCATCAGAAAACAGGATTCGGTTGTAGGGAGCACCAAGCATTCCAAGGATTGGTCCTACCACTCAGTCACCCCTGCTGATTATCGCGATATTGTTGTTTCTCGCGATTTGGAGGCGGTCGAGCTAATGGGTGCTCAGGCTCTTGCTACCGTAAGTATTTTTTATCTCGTTATCTTAAATTTTTACTTCGTGCCTGTTTTTAACTTGTTGCTTTTCAGGGCAACACCTATTTCCAGGCTGCCATGCATCATGCCAAGTCTTGGCGAACTCAGGCTGGAACTCAAAAGAAGGATCTTGACCAGTCGAAGGCCCAAGTAACAGGCTTGGAAGAGAAGTTGAAGGCGAAGGAGGAGGAGCTGGAGAAAGCCTATGGCAGCATTGCTGAGCTTCGCCAAGGCAAGGAGGATATCATTGATGATTATATGGACTCCGAGGACTTTCAGAGGCTTATGGCTAAGCATGATGATCTTATCTATCCAGCCAACTACTTTAGTGGCTGGAAGGGGGCACTAGATGCTGTTTCTGAGAGGCACCCCGGGCTGTTCCAGATTGGTGATATTCCTTGCCCTGAGGCCCCGTTGGAGCTGGCCAAGTTGTTGGAGTCTCAGAGGATTACTCCCATGGAGGAGGATGAGGAGGAAGAGGAGGAAGGGGAGGATGCTGCTGATAGGATCTTGAACCCTGATCGCTCCCCTCTCCATGCTAGATCTGGTGGTTCAGTTGCTGGGGATTCGACTACCCATACCAGCACTGACAGAGATTCTCCTGCTAGGAGTACTGGCAAGACTAAGGCACCTTGATTTTATTTACCTTGGCCCTGCGTGGCATGACTTTTAATGTTTTGCTTTCTTTAAATTTGCAAACTTGAAACTATAGCCTCCGGGCTTGCTTATTTGTTTTATGCATTTTCTGGTTTTTCCTTCCACTTAGTTGCTTTGCCTTTTGTATTTTGGCTTACTTTAGCTAGCAATTTTAGATATGCTTCGATACATGACAGACATGGAATAATAATTAAGAGAGGGGAAAACCATATTGCATTAAAACTTGAAATGGGCCTAGCCCTTACATAATACTCTACTTCTTACTCAGAGTTTGAAAACTCTAAAATGGTTTCGTCGACCTTATTTCTACTTTCCTAATAGATATGAGCTACGTCCTACATAGGATAATTAAACATAGTAGACCTTGAGGTTAGATGCGTGCCAAGTTCGAGGCACCTCATTTCCTTCCAGAGTCTCTAACCTGTATGATCCTCGTCCTATCGTACTTTTAACCCGATAGGGACCTTCCCAATTTGGTGCCAACTTTCCCTTTTGTCCAACCCCGGATGCTTCAATCTTTCTGAGCACTAGGTCCCCTTGACGGAAGAACCTTTCTTTCACCCTTAGGTTATAGTAGAAAGAAGCCTTCTTCTAATGTGCAACATTTCTAGCATGAGCTTCATCCCTTACCTCATCGATCAAGTCGAGGGCTAGCCTCATTTCTTCCTCATTGGTGTCTGGTTCAAATGCTTCCACTCGTGGAGATGCATGCATAATTTCTACGGGAACCACAGCTTCAGCCCCGTAAGCTAACATGAATGGAGTTTCTCCAGTAGTGACTTTGCACGTGGTTCGGTATGCCCATAGTATGGGTAGTAATTCATCCACCCAAGTATTTCTGGAGCGTTCCACTCTTTTCCTAAGTCCATCGAGGATGATTCGATTGGAAACCTCAGCTTGCCCATTAGCTTGAGGGTGGGCAACTGAGGTGAATTGAAGCTCAATCCCACTCTCATCACAATAGTCCTTGAACTCTTTGTTGTTAAATTGTAAACCATTGTCCGTAACAAGGATTCGTGGTATTCCATATCTGCCCATGACGTTCTCCCAGAAGAATTGCATGATTTTCTTGGTTGTGATTTTAGCCAAAGGTTTGGCCTCAATCCACTTTGTGAATTAGTAAATAGTTACAACTAGAAACTTCCTTTGAGCAGTGGCCATAGGAAAGGGCCCAAGAATGTCCATCCCCCACATAGCAAACGGAATGGGGGAGCTAAAGGATGTCAACATCTCTGGTGGTTGTCTAACCACTGGTGCATGTTTCTGGCACCGATCACACTTTTTCACGTACTCTTTAGCATCAGCCATCATCTCAGGCCAATAGAATCCAAGCCTGACTATCTTGTGAGCTAGGGCCCTGTCCCCCAAGTGTTGTCCGCAAATTCCTTCATGGACCTTCTCAATAGCTGATTTGGCTTCTTCGGGCCTTAGATACTTTACATACGGAATCACAAAAGACTTTTTGTAGAGTATCCCTTCAATCAGAGCGTACCTCAATGCTCTCACAGATAATTTTCGTACCTCCATGGTATTAGTTGGGAGCCAACCAGTCTCGAGATATACCTTTATGGGATCTATCCAACATTCCCTCACCCCGATAGGCGCGATTAACTTTGAATCGATGGTAGGGGTTCTCAGAACTTGGAAGTAGACACTTCCAGAGTAATTCTCTATCTCAGAGGAGGCAAACTTGGATAAGGCATCAGCCTTGGTGTTTTCCTCCCTCGGAATGTGCTCAATGTAGCACTCATCAAATTGAGTTATTATTGCCTTCACAAGCCTTAAGTACTTAGCCATGGTTTCATCCTTTGCCTCAAATTCCCCATTTACTTGGGCCACAACTAGCCTCGAATCTCCACAAACTTTAAGATTCTTGACCCTCAGTACTCCTGCCAAACCAAGCCTAGCTATCAAAGCTTCATACTCTGCCTCATTATTGGTTGTTGGAAAGTCAAACGTCAAGGCGTATTCAATCGTGAATCCATCAGGACTTTGTAGGACAAGACCTGCACCACTTGTTTTTGTTTTTGATGCCCCATCAAAATAGAGCATCCAAAATTCCTTCCCTTCGATCATAGGTTCCTTGTCTTCCTTATTGCCTTCTCGAGGTATAGGTTCCTTGCCTTCCTTATTGCCTTCCTGAGGTATAGGTTCCTTGTCTTCCTTATTGCCTTCCTGAGGTATCCTCTGCCCCCCGACTTCTTGGTTGTCAATGGTGCATTCGACCACGAAGTCAGCAAGGGCCTGAGCTTTGATGGTTGTCCTTGGCTTGTACTTAATATCGAATTCTCCCAACTCAATTGCCCACTTGATGAGCCTACCACTGGCCTTAGGGCTGTGCAAAATATTCCTCAATGGTTGTCCTGTAAGGACCTCAATCTTATGTGCCTGAAAATATGGCCGTAGATTCCTAGAGGCAGTTACCAATGCTAAGCCAAACTTCTCAATAGTGGAGTAGTTCAACTCTGCTCCGTGTAAAACTTTGCTCACATAGTATACGGGTTTCTGAACCTTGTTTTCCTCCTTTACCAGCACCACACTCACAGCTTGATCTGAAATTGCCAAGTAGAGATAGAGGATTTCTCCCGTACTTGGCTTGGCCAACAGCGGGGCCTCAGACATATACTTCTTCACTTGCTCAAAGGCCTCTTGGCTTTCTTCTGTCCACTCAAAGTTTTTTACCTTCTTCAAGGTTTTAAAGAACGGCAAACACTTATCCCCGGATTTGGAGATGAACCTCCCTAACGCAGCAATCCTCCCGGTTAACTTTTGTACATCCCTTATAGAACGTGGTGGTTCCATGTCCAAAATAGCCTTGATTTTGTCAGGGTTGGCCTCAATTCCCCGTTTCGAGACCATGAGACCCAAAAATTTTCCAGACCCAACACCAAAAGCACACTTGGCCGGATTCAACATCATCTTATGGTGCATCAGCACTTCAAATGCCTCGCGTAGGTGTTCAATGTGATCTGCCTTGTGTAGGCTTTTCACCAACATATCATCCACATAAACCTTCATAGTCTTTCCAATGAGATGAGCGAAAATCTTGTTTACCAACCTCTGATAGGTAGCTCCTGCATTTTTCAGTCCAAAAGCCATGACCAGGTAACAATACACACCGAAGTCGGTGATGAACGATACCTTAGGAATATCATCCTTATGCATCTTGATTTGATTATAGCCACTAAAGCCATCCATGAAGCTTAACATCTCGTGCCCAGCCGTAGCATCTATCAACGTATCGATCCTTGGCAAGGGAAAACAGTCCTTTGGGCATGTGTCGTTCAGATCAGTGAAGTCTATACACATCCTCCACTTTCCATTAGCCTTCTTGACCATCACAGGATTGGCCAACCATTCCGGGAACTGGATTTCCTCAATGAACCTGCCTCTAGGAGTTTGTCAACTTCCTGTTTTATGGCTTCTTGCCTCTCAGGTGCAAAATTTCTCTTCTTTTGTTTCACCGTCTTCTGGTTTGGATCCACATTCAGGCTGTGTGTTATCAATTGGGGATCTATCCCTGGCATGTCAGCTGCTGTCCACGCGAAGACGTCACTATTGTCTTGCAAGAAGGAGATCAATTTGTTCTTCAAGGGGTCTTTCAAAGATGCCCCGATGTAAGTAACCTTCTCAGAATCTCCCAACTCCAAAGGTATGGGAACCAAGTCCTCTGCAGATTTTCCTCTCCGCTCTTCATTCTCTCGAACATCCATATCCTCGATTGGGAGGACCTGCCCCCCGGTTCCATCCGGCCTCAGTGCGGCCACAAAACAACTCCTTGCCATCTTTTGATCCCCTTTCTCTTCTCCTACTCCATTTCTGGTTGGAAACTTAACCTTTAAATGATAGGTAGAGGCAACCGCCTTAAAAGCATGTAGTCCTGTCCTACCTAGGATAGCATTGTATGTGGATGTAGCTTTGATAACCAAGAAATTTAACATCTGAGTAGCCTCCCGTGGCTCCTGCCCTATAGTCATGGGTAGCTGAATTGTCCCCTCAACTTTCGACTCCACTCCGTTGAACCCATATATGGGCATGTTTGACGGTGTCAACTGAGACTCAGTATATCCCATCTTCAAGAAGGCATCATGAAACAGAATGTCCACCGATGCTCCATTGTCAATCAAGACTCTCTTCACTTGGGAGTTGCCTATCACAGGTGAGATAACCAGTGGGTCATCATGGGGAAACTTCACCCCTTCAAGGTCCAAATCATCGAATCCAATTGAGACTTCCGTCTTCGCATGTTTTGGGGCTTCCCCTACGATGTGCACCACTTCTCGTGCATACGCCTTTCTGGAATTTCTACTTGTCCCGGCCGCTGTTGGGCCACCAAAGATCATGTTGATCACTGGCCCCCGGGGCTACTGATTGCGGTTACGATCCTCATCTTTCCAATCATAATCCCGCCTTGGGTTTCCCCGATCCCCATTTTTGCGGAATTTATTCAATTTTCCTCTGCGGATCAAGAACTCAATCTCATCTTTCAATTGTCTACAATCATCGGTATCGTGTCCCACATCTTTATGGAACCGGCAGTACTGATTCTTGTTTCTTTTCTCAGGATCAGTCCTTAGTGGCTTCGGCCATCTCACGTCCCTGTCTTTTTCTATCTCCATCAGGATTTGACTTCTTGGAGTGTTCAACCTTGCATAATCCGTAAACCTTTGCCCGGGACTCCCCTTCTTAGGGGCTGAATCAGAATCCCTACCCGTGCGCGGGTACTTATCTCTAGCATCATATTCCTGTTCCGACTTCCGCTTCTTAGAGTTGTCACCGTTTCCAGTGTTCCCCGTTCCTGACTCTTTCTTCAGACTATCTTCTGCCTTGATGTACTTGATCGCCCTTTGTTGGAGCTCAACCATATTTTCAGGGGGATGCTTAGCCAACGACATTTTAAAGTAAACATTCGAAGTTCCATTCTGCAACGCCACCATGGCTACCTTGTTCTCCAGGTTTGTAATGTTGAGCGTCTCCTTTGTGAATCATTTGAGATAATCTCTGAGATTTTCGTTCTTTCCTTGTATCACAGTCATGAGGGATGCAGAATCTTTCTCGTGAATCCTTCCTCCTATGAACTGGCTGACGAAAGCATTGCTTAGCTCTTTGAAAGAGGCAATGGAGTTTGGTGGTAGGCGGCTGTACCAACGTTGTGTCATGCCCGCTAATGTTTGGGGAAACGCCCTACACGTCAAAGCATCGCTAGCAGGTTGTAGTAGTAGTGCATTAGAGAACGTCCTTACATGATTGACGGGGTCTCCCGTTCCATCGTAAGCCTTTATGGTAGGCATCTTGAACTTTCGTGATATGCGCACATTCATCACCTCCTCGGTGAATGGAGGAGTTGGATCATCAGGATCTCCAAGTTGCATCAGGTCTTTAGGGTCGCCTCTGGGGGTTTCGACCCTCATGTTTCCTCTTCTAGGGACCTCAGCCCTCCTCTCTCTCCTTGGGGTTCCTTCCAAATCAACAAAAGGAATTTCTCCTCCTGTTGTTGGTGGGGGTCGGCCCTGATTCTGTCTTTGTTGCTCCCGTTCCATGTCCTCCTTCAGTTTCTGGATCTTGGCCTCATGAGCCTTAATTTTTTCAGCAGCTGTTAGAGGGGGTCCATCATAAATCCTTCGTCGACCTTGCCCGATAGGTTCCTTACTTGGACGACGCCTCCTCGGGGGTTGATCTCTATCCTCATCTTCCGAGGATGAATCATCAGAGTATGGGCCGTAATAGTCGCGGTATTGGTGGCCTTGGTGGCCTTGGTCGGGTCCTAAACCCCTGATGTAAGGTGGGTTGTACGGCTCGTGTATTTGGAGGGCATGACCGCTTGGTCCGGCCTGGTACGGGGGATAATTGGGTAACCCATATATCGGGTTCGTGCTTGCGGGGATCACAGTAATAGAGATCTGAGCGATGGGGGGAACGGATTGACCTCCAAGAGGGGAGACTACCATCTGTAGGGGATTCGTCCCTTGAGTAGAGGGATTCGTCACCAAAGGCAACGATCCATGAGTTTGCGCTTCAGTTCCTTGTGGATGAGTGATCAGTGGTTGAGAACTCGCCCCTGGGGGTACTTGTTCTCCAATTGGGGGTGCGGTGGTGCTGGTAGTGGTTTCAGAAAGTGTTGGTGTTCTCCGGGTGGTAACCATGGTTGATATTCGGTTCCCACAGACGGCGCCAAATGTTGTGGAATGAAAAGTAGGGTGTATTTATTGCGTATTGAATGCTAAGGTTGAAGAGAGCTTCGAGCTTTAATGGCTGATCAAGTATTTCGTGACTTAACTCGGGTCCTCACAAGATGCCTACGTATCTTGCAAATATCAAGAATCAAGCCAAAAAACGTAGTTCTGAGAATGAGGGGTCAGGCCCTTATATAGGCTGCGGGAGCCTTAGAATAAGAGTTGAATTAGGAGACTTGATGGGCAAGTCACAACCTAGGCCCAATTCTAGAGCCTTCCAAAAGATTAGAAGATAAGTAATGGAGATATATATGTTGGAGGCTACTCCTGATATGATTCAGTTTCCTTTTCAGACTCAATTACGAAGTCCCTTATTTGGCTGATTTATCAGCTACGAATTTTATTATTTAATTAGGGTTTCGGGCCTCATTAAGGGGCTTTAACCTTGGACCAATCTAGGCTTATTTAATGCCACATTAAATGTGTCTTTACGATTTTAACTTCAGCCCATATCATTTATAATAACTAATAACTAATGGATTACGTTTTTCTGCTAAAACATTATATAAAAGCCGGAACATTAAAAGCTTGGTTGATCGGTACGGTAGCTGTTGATTTTACTTATTTACTCTTACTTAACGGTACATGTTATTTTACATAACTATCCTTACTTGATTATTTATAGAACTAATAACTAATAAAAATTTTTTATCAGGGAAAACGTGTTACTATTTATATTTTTCAATAACAAATCAATTTCCATTTTCACATAAAATATGAGTAATTCTATTTAATAAAATCAAAAATTATAATTATAATTATTAATAATTAACCAGCTACCTTTTCAGCTAAAATACGTTACCGTTTCTATTTTTTTTATTTCTTTCCAGTAAAACCAGTTCAGATAGCTTTATTTAAGTTAAATATTTCAATTTTCAGGTAAAATATTTTACATTTTCTATTTTTTAAAACTAATCAATTTTCCTTTTCCCGTAAAATACAGTATCTTTTAGATTTTATCTAACTAGAAGTATTTTTTCTAAACACTTTGAGCAATTTTATTCGATAAAATAAAATATTATAATTACAAATAATTAACCAATTACCTTTTTCAGTTAAAATACGTTACTTTTTCCATTTTTTATTTTTTACAGTAAAACCTATTCGGATTAGAGATGTTCAAAAAATCTGAAGCCCGAAATCCGGTCCGATCCGATCCGTAAAAAATCCCGAAAAGTCCGGCCCGAAAAAAGTCCGGCCCGGCCCGAGGACCTTAGATGGGCCTCCTATTTTTCCCGAATCCCGGCTCGACCCGAAGCCCGAAAAGCCTGGTTAAAAGCCTGGATAAAGCCCAAGCTTTTAAAAAGCCCGGACAAAAGCCCGGTTCGGCCCGGATAAAATCCCTGGCTTTTTAAGAAATTCGGATAAAAATCCGATTTTTTATAGATAAAATCTAAAAATATATAATATTTTTAATAAAATTCAAGAATATTAAACTTAGCAATACAATATGAAGGATCATGAAGTTAGAAGGAATCAACAATATGCAAAAAAAAAATCCTTCTTTCAAGAAAACTTGTTTGAGTGTAGAGGATGTGCTTCTCGAAATGGTCATATACGAGAAGATTTGTACGATGTGCTTCTTATGTATTCTGGATTCTAGAAGTTCAGGGGTGTAATTCTTTAGATATTGTTTCTTTTGTAAAGATTTTTTGTTTTTGTATATTAATATATTAGCTTTGCAAAAAAAAAGACAAAAATTATGTATATATAAACATAAAAAAAAGTCCGGATAAAAGCCCGGCCCGATCCGGCCCGGCCCGAGGGCCTAAAACAATCCTCATATTTTAGAGAAAGTCCGGCCCGGTCCGATTTTTGAAAAAGCCCGGCCCGGCCCAATTCTTAAAAAGCCCGATTAAAGTCCGGCCTGAAGGGATTTTATGCATCTCTAATTCGGGTAGCTTTATTTAAGTATAATAAAATAATAAATAGAGTAAATTGCACTGTAGTGGCCAGATAAATTAATTATTTGCACTTTGATGGCCAAAGTTGCAAATCTTGCATTATGATGGCTCGAAATTCTTTTTTTATCCACTTAAATGACTGCCGTTATCCTGACCTTAACGGAGTTAAAATTGCAGGGGTATTGTTGTCATTTAGTATAGTTCTAAGTATTTTCCGGTTACAGGGAAGATCCTTGCATACAAGAAAAAAATCTATATACTTACGATCGTTGTATCTATATATCCCTACTAGATTAGAGTGAACACCTAGAGCTCCATTTCTATTTCAATTTGACCTAATCAGCCGATTAAATCTCTCAAATGATTCAATTATAGATTTTGTATCGAATCAATGGCGTTGTTTAAGCAGTGGAGGAGTGAGAATTGGGGAGGAAAAAAATGGGCGTTTTCGATATTCTCATTGATTTTGTTACTTCACTGCGTCGCTATATTGTTGTTCACTAGTGGTTTTTTGCTTACTCGCACTGAGCTTTCGCAGTTTAGTCAGTGTTCTGATGTTTTCGAGTCTCCGTGTTTCGATAAAAAGGAGATTGGATCGGAGAATTGTTGGACTAAGCTGGCGGTTGATCGAGTTGTTATTATTGTTCTCGATGCTCTCAGGCATTGTTTCTTTCTTGTAATGTAATGTGTAGAAGTGAATTGTGTGGTTTGTTTGATTGTTTTGCAGGTTTGATTTTGTGGCTCCGAGCACCTTTTTCGAAGGTAATAGAGCTTTTGATTGCTTTTTACGGCTGTTTTTGTTTCTTCTTGTTAGTCGTTTAATTATTTCTGTAGCTAGTATGGTGAATTGTGAATATGCTAACGATGTATGTTTGTGTGTGTGAAGAGGGATAGTAAAGTGTAATTGTATGAATAATAAGATAACTGTAGTTATATTAAGTTGTAGTAGACGATTCTTTTGAGATTGCCGATGTCAATTTGTATAGTTAGCTTTTAATTTGATAAAGTACCTTTTGAGTGTTGTGATGTTCATTTTTCGTCTTCACTCAGAAATTATTGAATTCAGGATCTTCTGAGAAAAAGCCATGGATGGATAAGTTAAAAGTCCTACATAAACTTGCATCTCAATCTGGATCGTCTGCAAAGATTTTTAAAGCGATTGCAGATCCACCAACAAGTAGCTTGCAACGTATGAAGGTTCAATATCTCAATCTGTAAACCTTTTATGTTTTGCATGTTATTAAGGGCATGCTAATGAATTTAAAAGGGTCCTAACTCCTAACTGTTACATTCAGGGGTTGACGATAGGTGGGCTTCCAACTTTTACAGATGTGGGGAATAGCTTTGGTGCTCCAGCAACTGCACAACCCACCTCCCCATTCAATCCCCTTGCACAAGAAGACGGTTATACAGGAGCTATATAGATCTAGACAAGAAGAAGACGATTATACCCTTCTATTTAATTAATAGTCAGTAACGGTACCTTTATTTTTAACAGAAGGATGACGGAAGTCATTTAAATGTCTAGAAAAAGAATTTGGAGCCATCATAGTGCAAGATTTGCAACTTTGGCCATCAATGTGCAAAAAATTAATTTATCTGGCCACTACAGTGCAATTTACTCTAATATATAATAACTATTTGATTACGTTTTTCAGCTAAAACAATTCATCTTTTCAATTTTTTCAAACTAAAATCCATCATTTTCTAAAAATATCACGGACAACATGTATATAATTAGTATCGGATCATATCATTTAAAATTTTAAGCCAACAAAATTCATGTCTTAAAATTTTTAATTCAAATTAAAAAAAAAATCATTATATTAAAGAATATCCGTGCAACGCACGGATTTTAAGCTAGTATTTATGTAACTTTTTAAGCTAGTATTTATGTAACCATATGTTAGCAATAAATAAATAAAAATAGAGTAAATTGCACCATGATAGACAATATAATTATTTTTTTGGGATTTTGATGGCGAATGTTGCAAATCTGTGATGGCTTGAAATTGTTTTTTTAAACATTAAAATGACTTCCGTCATATTTGGCCTAAACACACAGGAGTATTATTCTCTTATTCTCCTCTCTTTTGCTTCTTGTACGTTATTTCGACGTCAATAACTGATGGCTCAGTAAGAGTTTTGATATGCAAATATGCAATCCAACAACGGTGGTGCAAATTCGTTGGATTTGGGTTGAGGTGGTGCAAATTCGTTGGATTTGGGTTGAGGCTCATATGTTATTAGCTTGCAATTATAGAGTATAGAAGCAATTATAGAGTATAGAATGTTACAACATGAACTTCAATTAGCAACAATAAAGTAAACAATGATCCTTAGGTGATCATCCCCACAACTTTCAACATTCAGCCTTCCGCAAAGTGGAGAGCCAGTAACACAGGAAAACAACCTTTCGTACAAGGGAAAAGCGATACCACTTAGGCAAAGGTCATTCGATCAGATAATCAATCATTATTGAGAACAAAAAAGCACAAAGTTGCTTTAGACAAACATATCCCACTAACACCTAACTGCTGCTACAAGTAAAGCACAAACATCTTCTAGCAGCTACTTTCTACAAAAAGTCACCTTTCGTTATCCATTTAAATCATTCTACTACAATACCTTTTACATACATATATTGGTCCATCTACGTTACAGTATTCAACTGTGCACCATAGAGAAACCAAGATCCTAGTCCTAGATCCCCTACTGCAAAAAGAAGGCAGCATTATACAATATATAGTCTTGAACATTTCAGCCCTTATGTAGATGCAGTGTCATAGATATCATGGTTCTCTTCAAGATATGACATCAGGGATTGTTTGACAGAATTTAACTTAGATCAGAAAGCCAAATCAGACAGGGAAATCATAAAAACCGTGGCATTTATTTTTACTGACAAACGATGCCGAGGAAAGAAAAATACGTCTTAATGATAGGATTGAATATGAAAGGAAGGGATGCAAGGGTTATGGGAGTTATGTCATAGGCACGTGCAACTTACTTGACGTCTATGACGGTGCAGGTGGTTCAGGTTTCACAAGAGTTGAGATGTCTGGTTGGTTTGTAGGATATATCAATGCAGCAAGTGATATAGGCATGATACACAATGCTTTTGATTGGAGAAATTGCATGGCTGCCCCAACATCTTCTTCCATCAGCTTAGCTACTTCTCTTTCTGTGTCATCGTTTGACCAGTTCTCCCAGATAGGTTGGTTACTTCCATTTTCAGTTATGCCCCCCTATACATGGAAAAAAAGAAGAGTATCTTTGAAGAGGAAATTGTTCTATGTTTATCATGATCAAGTAACAAACTGTTTACCATCATTTGTTAGTTGAGTGACTTCGACTGAAGGATGTAATTACGTATAGAATAATTACCTCTACGGATTGCAGTGGGATGTCAGCTACAAGCTGTGCTACAGCACCAGCTCCACCCAGCCTACTCATGCTCAGAACCTGTCAAGTAGAAACATAATTGTTCTGATGGTACAGGAAACATATTCTTTTTTCTTTCTTACTGAAAAGTGAAAACATATTCTTTTTCCTTTCTGAAATTTCCTAGTTAGCTTTGCAGATTAATAAAATGTAAGGTAGCAATAATTATATCGCAGGCTCTAACATTTGAAGTTTAAGGAATAAAATACCAAAAAAGACAGAGTTTCATACAAATAATTACTTTTTACAAGACTCAGGCATGTGAAGATTAATGCTACAATCACATTACAAAAATAGTTATCATTTCGAACAACGTGGAAAAAGCATTTTACCTTTACTTGCAGTCTCAAGAACTTCACATAATCCAAAATTTCATCAAGCATTGCAGCCTTATCAGTCTGGAAAAGTATTCAATGAGTCAGCATTACAAACAATATTAATTCTGAAAACAACAGCAATTTAAATTCTACTTATTTTCAACGAGTTCCAGAAAACATGAAAAAGGATGCTACTGGCAAGATCTTTTAGTCAGCAAATACAATCTTAAGCTTGAGAGGATGGAAATTAGGTGAAGCATTTAGCAAGGTGGGTGGCAAGAAGGAAGAGGCTTTCTACAAGCAAACGAAATCATTGTAATTGTAAAGTGAATCATGTAACAGGTACCATATTTTGGAACAGCATGGCAAAACCAGTCTTATCAGAAGATCTTCAGTTCGAGAATCAATGGATATGTATGTTAAGGTTGTTACACTAATCATAAAAAGATAATCGAATTCCTGTATGTCGATTTTGGAGTTAGTAGGAATGAAGACCACAAAAAATGGCACATTAGCCATATTTATATGGAAGTAGAATAATCAAGAGCGTTACCTTCAGCGGAAAAAGATGATGTATGACCCTTTTAGAACCCGTATGTGCGGTAGGTAACATATTTCAATAATGAATGTGACGAAGCATATAAATAATGCTATGAAACCAATTAGTCAAAAGAATGAGCAAGTATATTTACCTTGTTGCAGCTGGGAACAAGATCCTGCAAGGCCCTCATCCGCTCTGCAATTCTTTCTCTACGTAACTGCAAAAAAAAAAAAAGCAACACAGATTTTACTACAGCGCAGCAATTTGAACAAAAGATATTGTAAGTTTTTCTAAAGCACAAAAATTAACAAAATTAAAATTACAATTGATAGCCTATATTTACTCAGTGTTACCCGTTCAGCAATACTATGGGGATCAGTCGCCTGTCCTCGCCGAGCACGTACCCTTGGACGCATGTTGGGAGGGTGTGGCACAGTGACTGCTGTGCTCGTAGTTGTCTGGATAAGTGCAAACAATTAAGAGACGGGCTTAAGCAGAAACCTCAAAAACACTATGCACTCCTAGCTACAGGGTTCTTTTTTATACAACTAGAAATATAATTTGTAATACGAACAAAGAAAAAAAAAAGGCAAAGTAGTAACTCAGTTTGAAATATTATCTGAATATTTGTGCAAAACTACTTGCACATGTTTCTTAACCAAAATTCTGGGTAAATGAACACATATTCCCATTAAAAATTTATGCTTCAAAATCAACTTTTGATTCGCCTCAAGGTTGAACTATAAGCTATTTGAACACAGAGTCACATAACTACTATTTATAAGTATATGCTATCAAGAAAAATATCACCAACTCTTACAAATCACATTACTGTATGTGCGTCAAGCCGTCAAAACAACTCTACAGGCCATCACTCCTTTGATAGTCTGAAGGAGTGAAGGTTACAAAAAGGTTAATGCTTTTTGACATATCACTAGTTTAAACTAACCAATACTTCTAAATCAAACTAATTAATATACATACAAAAGTTAAAACTAATATTGAAAAAATATCTAGCAATAGATCTGAATCCATAATAAAATTACAACGGTTAAAAGTTTAACATCCAATTAGTGGCTTTTACTGTCATGAGGTGTTGGAGAAGTTGGTCATCTACCATCTCAGGTCTAGGAAAGGTTTCGAGTCTGGACCCTCCTACACTAAACTTCTTGAGTGTTAAATTATATGATCCACTTAATTACAATCAAATTATGTTCTCCCTAGAAAATTATTTCCACCCCCTGCAAAGTTCCCAACATAAGCAATTAAGCATCATTGCGCAAATATCTTACTTGGGAGCTACTACAACTTTTCTATCTATGGTCTTAACAGATACAATAATGCTAACAAGAAGGCGAAATTTCTAAAAATGTGTTGCAAGTTCTATCACAATAACCTGATGAATCTGAGGAACATTTTGTCGAATTGATTGAGGCTGTAAATGTTCAAACGCCGGAAACAAACTCCCCATGTTTACTGATACCCTTTCCTGCATAATACAACAAAATTATTAAAACTTGCTTTTATCCAAAATAAAATAAAATAAAGTCACTCCAACAATTTAAGTAACAAACAAACTCAAAGCCTATCAAAAGCCCAAGGGCAAAAAGGTCAAGTAATTAAAAAAAATTACTAACATGCTGCCCTTTATCCAAGCTCAACCCTAATGGAAAAAACGGTTGCTGAATTACACCGGCGCCGGAGCCAAGCTGACCGCCGGCAGTCAACTGAGAATTTTCCGACGAACTTCCATCTCCTCCGGCCAAGCCATTATACGCCGGAATTGCAAGAATTTGCTCAAGAAAATCATCTGGGTACCCTTCTGCCGGATTATTCGCCATGCCGGAATTGACTTTTCCGGCAACTCGTCGGAAAACAAAACTCACCCAATAGAGAATTCACAAATGGGTTTTGGTGGGTTTTTAAAATCTTGAAGAATGATTATATAGTTGATTACTTATAGGCGTGCGATACAAAAGAAGAATGTATATTCAAAAAGGTGATGATTTGGTTGGGAGTATGAAAATGAAAAAAGGAGAGTTATCAGTTATGATAGTATCATAGTCATAAGTAGAGTCATTGTTTTGTCATTTTGCTTGACTTTGCAAGAGCAAGTCCAACAATGTGTTAGTTGGTGTCCTACAAATATAATAAAATATAGTATTCTAGTGATTCAAGTCATGATTTTTGTGTATCAATTCCAACAATATGCCTTATATCCGTGTCTTATAAATTAAAATAATAATATATTTGAATTAGAATTAGAGGGAGGGGAAAAAAGAGAGGAGAGAGAAGTGTAGAAAAGGAGGAAAGTTAATTTTTTATTGTTAAAAATGATTTAGAACAAGTATAGATGTGCCTTGAAAGTAGGGCATGAGATGGATGTCCTAGTGTTTTAAGGCACCACTAGGACATTGTTGGAGCACAAAAAATGACTAAATGTCCTAAATATTTATTTAGGACAATATTTAGGACGTTGTTGGACTTGATATAAGTTATTTATTCTACTTTAATATGGAACCAAGACATTTGAACACAAGTGAAACAAGAACTTGTGGAGTTGAATTTTTAGTGGCTGGTTTAAAGTTTTATTCATTTTTTTATGAAAGATTGCTTTTTGGTACTACTTTGTTGATAAGACAGAATAACACGGTCTTCTACGTTTATTTTTTGTTAACGTTTTCTACGCTAGTTTATTATTGGACAGATGTATCAAACATACATTTGTACTCGCAACTCGCAAGTGAGTGTGACTGCAATTTTAATTTTATTTTTTATATTCTGATATTCGGATCAATTTACACATACATCGATTAATTTAATTTGAATTCATCGAATATTGTAATCCACTTATTTTCGTACCTTATAATGAAATCGGTATTTGGATCAATTTTCACACATATCGATTAATTTAAACCCATTGAACATCTTAATGCACTTACTTCTATATTTTCAAGTGAAATTCAATCTTTGATCTGAAAATAATAAGTTCTAAATCACGATTTCAATCAACCGGGACACTCACACTCGTTATGAGCAAGTGACCACAAATTTTTGTAATTGTACTTAAAAATTCGACTCCAATCAACTAAGTACCAAACACAAGATGTCTGTTGCCTATTTACTGTTATATTTTTTTACATGATATATAAATTTCTTCACCTGTCTCCAAGAAATTAATCAGATGTTAAAAGAATCGATTAGAGATCATATGTCTCTAAGAAGTTGTTTAATTTCCATAAATCCATAATTAATTTATGTTTTCACGTTAAGAAAACATGTTCGTTGCTCATGTTCTAGTCATCCTTTCTTGCACTGCTGACACCTTCTCGGGCCTATTCTCATCCTCTCTCCTATGGGGATCGCTCCTGAGGGGATCGCCTTTGGGTATCTTGTGCGACCCCGGGGTCTTTCCGTTGTTGTGCCCTCCGTTTATCTTCTTGTTCGGCTTTGTCATCGCTTCTCCCAATCTGATGACTCCCTTCCTTCTAGCACCAAATGTTATAGGGAGAAATTGGCATAACAATATTTTTGGAGGTTGCTGGAATCACGGAGCAAAATACAGATATTTATTTTGCTAAGAACACGAATAACACGGAAGAGATTTGTGATTATTTATGGCTGATCTTGTTTGTTGATTCGTTGAATGTCAGAGAAAAACTGCTTATTCTCTCTTGCTGCCAACTGTCAATCATCCATAACAAGGTGCCTACGTACCTTTTTATACGGATCATGAAAGGCATATGATGTAGCCTATTTGTATTTCGAGGATACAACTCAACTTAAACAAGATTGTAATAGTAAATAGTATATAGACTGTCACAAGGAATCTCAGATAGTATTATCTGTCAGAAGAAAAAGATCAAGGTCAATCTACAGACTTGACTTGAAGAATTACTGCATTGAAAGAAGTTCAGACATCTGATCAAGCCTCAATGAATTGGTTAAAGAAGTGGATTCATATAAAGTGACAGAGATTTCAACAGTGACAGAGACAGTACAGAAGAATTTATAGAGAGAGAAGAAGGAGAAAAGAAAAAGGAACCAGATTTTAAAGTCAATATATGAAGAACAGTCATTGCGGTTAGTCACTCATGAACCAGACAGTACATCGAGTGTCAACATTAAACAGTGGTTGCTTATCATTAACTTCAGTGGTTCAAGCTGTCAAGACTGGTATGTTAAGAAAAGAAAGGAACCAATTCAAAGAGTCAAAAATAAAGAAAAGCCGTTGGAGTTAGTCGCTCATGAACCAGACCGTGCATTGAGCGTCAACAGAAATTCAGTGGTAATTCTTTATTATTTTCAGTGGTTCAAGAAAAAGATTTGAGCTGTTAAAAGATTTATATTAATTCTCATTTAATTAATATCATTATGTAATTGATTATCATATTAATTCATTCTGAATTAATTTATTTGTTAAATTAATTATCATATTAATTAACTTTGAATTAATGGTTCAATCAAAATTGATTTATATTAATTCTCATTTAATTAATATAATTATGTAATTGACTTAATTAATAAATTAATTCATTCTGAATTTATTTATTTATTAAATTAATTATCATATTAATTAATTTTGAATTAATGTATTAATTTAATTTAATTTAATTATTAATTTAGTTAATTAATCATTACTTTCTAAATGATTATTTAATTAAGTTAAGTAATTAAATTAAAATAAAAATGAAATAATGAAAGAAGAAGTCGACAGAGCTTAGCAAGAGGAATTGTGCAATCGACAAAATGAATTGTACATAAAAAAAAAGGAAGTCAGCAAATGGAGGATTAGAAAAAGGGAGTAACAGGTTGCTGGTCGACAAAAGAAAAAAAAAAGTATATAAAAGAAACAAGTAGCATGCAAAAGAAAAAAAAGGGAATCAAAAGAAGAAAACAAACTCACATGCTGCATGTTCTTGTCGGGAAAGCAACTTCACTCTCCTGCCTAGCGCGTGAGACGCACGCGCCCAGAAGAAACCTTCAACAGCCGCGCGTGTGGCACACTCGTGCTTCCTGCGACTAGTCTTCTTTTACAGCAGTTAATCTTTTGTTCAATACAATCATTCAGCCGAGTTTTATTATTAAATAAGACAATTTTGATTGTCTTGCCGATTGTATTGGTAAGCTTGGATTGTCTTGCCTATTGTATTGCCTATTGTCTTGGCAATACAAATTGATTGTTTTGGTGGTTTTGGATTGTCTTGCCGATTGTCTTGGCAGTACAAAACTGATTGTCTTGGAAGAGCAGATTGTCTTGCCGATTGTCTTGGCAATACAAATGAAAAAGAAAAGATGCAGAAGACTAAATAAATCAAGACAGGCGGCCAGAAACAACAAAAACAGAACATATCATCTTCAAGAAACAAAAAGCCATTCTCTCTCATTGAAGAACAACACAGCAAGAGAAATAAATTTGTATAAATTCAAGTTCATCTTATTTTTAATATCTGATCCGATAGAACTTGTTTACTTGATACTCTTGTAATATTAACGAGTTTTTACTCCTAATCTATATCTCGATTTTTATTAACAAATCTAGAAAAATTCATGTCGAATTTTCTAATTTGTTTTTATTAACTAGGTATAATTTCTATACTGTATTTGTAACAAACCCCTCAAATTTCGATTAAACAGTACCGTTTGTATTCAACCCCCCCTTCTACAAACATATTGGACCTAACAGGTCAAGCCATACATAGTTCTTGGAAAAGAAGTTACCTAGACGGGCTAGGTTTTTTGGAGATTCATCTTGGCCCAAGTTCACTCACTTTTGGCCTGATGTTAATAGTGTACTAGCCCAAGTCCACTCACTTTTGGGCTGATACTAATAGTCCATTAATTCTGCTCATGACCCATGACCCAATAAAGGTTACCTATGGCTAACATGATGCTAGAATCGCATGGCCTCACTAGCGAGGCTAATGGAAAAACTACGTGGCCTCGCATGCGACCTCACTGGGCTTAGTCATGCGAGGTGATCCCACGCTATGGTGATAATCATACTCATACGACCATACTGGGCTTAACTATATCCACTCATGCGACCTCGCTGGGCTTAGCTATGAGCCTTCATATCTACTCATGCGACCTCGCTGAGCTTAGCTATGAGCCTTCATAAGAGTATTCTAGGCCTCGCTGGACCTCTAGGCCTCGTTGGACCTCTAGCCTTCATAATAGTATTCTAGGCCTCGCTGGACCTTGCAAAGAGATGTGATAGATGCTATCCCATACTAGGGGCTGCTAGCGAACTCGACCCACAGCCTAGGGTCGCAAGCTTCCATATTGTGCTTGATAGTATATTGGACCGACTCCTGGTGGTGGGTTTTAGTGACCCAATCTTCATCTCTAGGCCCATTATGAGTTGTGGACCACTATTTCAGCCCATTAGGCCTGCTTAGGGCTTATGCACTACAAAAAAAGTGGTTTTATGCGACGAGTTTATACGGCGGTTTATTTTGACTGTCGTATAAGTCGTCATATATAATATTTTATACGAATTTGACTGTCATATCTGTGTAATATATATACAACGCAATAATTTTACCATCGTATATGTGTAAATATTAAAATACATAAATTATATTTACGACGGTACTTTAGATTCCGTCGTATATAGTTTTATTACTTAGCGCCAAAATGTTTCCCCAAAAATTAATCTTCGCGGTCTCTACTTTTAATTTCCCCCAAATTAAAACAGTATACCAAAAATTAATCAACGCGGGTCTCTACTTTTTATTTCCCCCAAATTAAAACAGTTTACCCTAATTTCACTTACGCCTCCATCTCTCGTCTCTCGTCTCTGTATCATCTCTCTCTCTCTCGTCTCTGTATCATCTCTCGTCTCTCTATCATCTCTGGTCGCAACATCTCTCTGTCATCTCTCAGCTTCTCTATCATCTTAACAGGTTATTGTCTTCTCTATCATCTCTCATCATTTACCCTAAATTCAATTTACCCTAAATTGAATGCTCTATGTTCTATAATGCTCTATGTTTGCTCTGAATGTTTGAATGTTAACCATATATCAAACATATGTTTGTATCTGTATCAAATAAATATATCAAACATAATCGTATGTATGTATACCATTGTGTCTGTGTGTGTCAGTTCAAGTAATTTGTATATATAATCGTAGGAGTTGAAGTAAAAATGCCTCTGCCTTTTGCTTGTAAAGTGCAATATGTGCCTCTTTTTTTGTATATATAATCACAATAGCCCTGTTGAAATTAGTATATATTTTTTGTACCTGCCCCTATTTTTTATGTGTAATATGTGGTATCTGCCTCTGCCTTTTACTTGTAAAGTGTAATTAAATTGCTAGTTTAAATTTTTGACGTTTTGGTTCCTCGTAGGTTAATAATGTCTAATATAGATAAGAGTTGGATTAATAGTAATAATAGAGCATCACATGAGTATATCTCCGGGGTAGAATTGTTTTTGGAATTCGCATATTCAAGTAAGTCTCCTGGAGATAAAATTCTATGTCCATGTCGAGATTGTTCTAATCGGTATTATCAAGATCAAGAAACTGTAAGAACACATTGTGTTGTGGTTGGGTTTGAGAAATGCTACACAAATTGGACCTCTCACGGCGGAGAAGCACACAAAAACGTGCACATATCACATGGTCAAAATAATATGTCTGAACATGAAGACATTCACGGAGATGCAAATGATGACATTAGAAGAATGGTTTATGAAGGTTTAGGCATTCCAAGCATGAACGAGCGACGACCCGAGATCAGTGAGGTGGTACAATGTGATGAAACAACGACCACGTTTTTAAAACTTCTGAAAGCTGCTGAAACAGAATTATGGGAAGGATGTGAGGAGTTTATGACTCTCTCCTTTATTGTCGAGCTGTTGCACCTAAAGGCCATTTGTAGATGGTCAAATTCATCCTTCACTGGTTTACTAAAGCTATTAAACCGTGCAATGCCAAAATCTTCTAAGTTACCAAGTTCATTTAATGATGCCTTTAAAATGACTAGAGACTTGGGATTCAGTTACCAGACATGGGATGTATGCATTAATCATTGCATGTTGTACCGCAATGAAAATGAAAAGCTCGATAAATGTAAGATCTGCGATGAGTCAAGATATAAACATGGCGATGGTGAAAAGAAGAGCAACCGAATAGCTGCGAAAAAGATGTGGTATTTTCCTCTTAAACCAAGATTGCAAAGAAAATTCTAGTATTCTAAAACAGCAGATCTCATGCGATGGCATTTTGATGATAGAGTGGATGACGGTGTTTTAAGGCATCCTGCTGATTCACGTGCTTGGAAACATTTTGATGAAAGATTTCCGGATTTTGCAAGTGATGCTTGTAACGTAAGGTTGGGGTTAACATCTGATGGATTTAATCCATTTAGGACTATGTCAATTTCTCACAGTACATGGCCTGTCGTACTCATTCCATACAATCTGCTACCTTGGTTGTGCATGAAACAAGGTAATTTCATTTTATCTGTACTCACCCAAGGCCCGAAGGAACTAGGTAACAAAATTTATGTATATCTACAGCCTTTAATCGAAGAGTTGAAAGAATTATGGGAAGATAATGTTCAGACTTATGATGCATCAAAAAATGAGATGTTCACTTTACGAGCGGCTTTAATGTGGACAATAAACGATTTCCCTGGATATGCAAACTTGTCTGGATGGAGTACAAAAGGGGAATATGCATGTCCGACATGCAACAAGAGACCACAAGGCCAATGGTTGAAACATAGTCGTAAATGGTGTTATATTGGACATAGGAGATTCTCCTTATAATCACAAGTTTCGCAGGGACAAGAAAGCATTTGATGGATCACGTGAAGTTAGAACAAAACCAAAATGTCTTTCGGGTGTTGAAATACTACAATAGGTGGAGAATATTGAAACTGAGTACAAAATACAAGACGTGCTAGGGAAGAGAACCAGATTACAAAGGGAAAAGCATCAAGCCAGAGCCGAGAAAAGAAAGATCTGTAAGCTGCCTCATAATTGGAAGAAAAAAAAGCATTTTTTTTAAATTACCTTATTGGCAACATAATCTTGTTCGCCATAATCTTGATGTTATGCATATTGAGAAGAATGTATGTGACAATTTGTTATATACATTCTTGAATACATCAAAATCAAAGGACAATCTGAGGTCCAGGTTGGACCTTCAAGAAATGAATATTCGGACATCATTGCAGCCACAACCCAAGGGATCTTCTAAAAGTGTCTTACCTCCGACTCAATTCACATTGAGTAAAGAGCAGAAAGAGACGTTTCTTAAGGTGTTGAAGCAAGTCAAAGTCCCCGATGGATATTCTTCGAACATATCAAGATGTGTGCACTTGGATGAAAGTGCTATGTGGGGATTAAAAAGTCACGATAGCCACATTTTACTACAGCAACTCCTTCCATTGGCTGCTCGAAGAACATTG
Source organism: Saposhnikovia divaricata (assembly GCA_036435485.1). NCBI lineage: Eukaryota > Viridiplantae > Streptophyta > Magnoliopsida > Apiales > Apiaceae > Saposhnikovia > Saposhnikovia divaricata. The sequence goes on from JAZHRN010000131.1 coordinate 26,183,085, forward strand.
CCACCTGATGTTGTTAAGACTTTAATTGAGTTGGAAAATTTTTTCAGACAACTATGCTAAAAAAACTAATACAGTGGCTGAATTGGAAGATATAAATGGTCGTATACCTCTTACACTTTGTCAACTTGAAAAGATAATTATACCTTCTTTTGTTGATGTCATGGAACACCTTCCCGTGCATCTAGCCGAAGAGGCGCTCTTGTGTGGCATCGTACTTTTTCGTTGGATGTATACAATTGAAAGATATTTGCTCACATTAAAACTTTATGTGCGTAATCGTACCCATCCAGAGGCGTCAATTGCTAATGGATATATTGCAGAAGAATGCATGACCTTTTGTTCTCGATATCTAAAGGATGTTGAGACAAAACTGAATCATCCTGGAAGAAATGATGATAGAGGCAATATTAGTGGCCTTTCTGTGGGAAAAGTGGAAGATATATCTCTAGACTACGTCACAAGAACACAAGCTCACAGATATATCTTATTTAACACGGAAGCAATAACGCCATACATAGAGTAAGTTGAATCATCTCGTAATTAAGTCCTGTTTTTGTAGAGCTAAGCCAGTGTATGTAGTAGATTTAAGTTAGTGTATATACATTCTTATAATTATTTGTTGATTTACAGAATGCATTTAGCACACCTAAAGAGGACAGTCCCTCGTAATCAGTCACATCGAATTCAGATAGAGCATAATCTGAATTTTGATACATGGTTCAAAGACTATGTAAGTAAATATTTCTTATGATAATTTATAAATTGTGTATACAAGCCAATCAAACTGATCATACATCGTCTTCTATATTTTTTCCAAGGTATGCACGACAAAAGATGCAATACCAGATGATGTCAAGTTGTTGGCATTAGGACCGCACATGGATGCCAGGAGGTGTAAAGGATATATAATAAATGGTTTTAGTTTCAGAATCAAAGAGGTCGATTTAAAAAGAAAAATCCAAAATAGTGGTGTTATGCTAAGTGCAAGTGTCACTAGCTTTGTGAGTCAGAAAGATATTAATCCTGTTACCGGTGACATGAACTTTTACGGGGAGTTGACTAATATTATTGAGATACGCTATAGTAATTCGGTCAGGTTTACCTTACTCAAATTCATTATTTTGAGATGTTAATTTCTTATTTGTTAAAGAGGGCTGGCGAGGGGAAGCCTACTGACCGACTTAGCATGTTTATTGCCTCTCGTGAAGGTGCGAAAGATCTTACTACACAACGCATGATAGTAAGTATTCTACTAATATATAAAGCAATTTTTAAAGTCTGACTGAGTTGAAAATAATTATTTTATGCTCTTTTTACATGCTTTTTGTTTCTAACTTTTGAATTTATGATTACAGCGCGAGCTTGAGGTTTGTAGAGATGAACTGAAAGAAGCTAACAAGGATACTCCTGAAGAACTTGAAAATTTATTTATTGAAAAAATTTGGTGAAGATAAACATGGACGAATGCGTTGCTTGGTTACGCCAACTATGGTGTATGGCAGAAAGCGTGGAGTATCAACTGCAGCTGAAACTGTTGCAACAGTTCGCTCGGAATTCGAGGAAAAACTTGAGTTACAAAAGTAAGAAACAGAGACTCGCATTCAAGCCGAACGAGAAGCAACTAGGATAGAAATGGGGTTGCGAATGGAAGCCTTTAAAAAAGAACTGCTCTCTCAACTACAATCTGAAACAGGTAAAAATTTTGATCATCTTACTTTGCATTACCTAACCCTTACAGTACCTAGAAGCTGTTTCTATAAATTTGCATCTTACTTTGCATTACCTAACCCTTACATCTTTTGTCGAAATATTCACATTTCATACTATGACCTAGACATTAGTTGATCATAAACTATATTTGTGTAATGGTAGATCTGCATTACAGCCAATAGTGTCAATAAACTACACGATCATGTAGACGGTCTATGATGGCCTTGATGGACACAAATATCTAATCACCCTTTTGTATGTCAAGCAGGAAGAACAGAACAGGCCCATCTTAGGTTCTAGTACATTTGTTTGATACGTTCATTCCATAATATTCTTGTTACAATCATTTATTTGCAGTTTTCTTTTGAGAATTTTGATTTCAATTATGCTCTGACTTTTCACCTGTGTGTAGGGTTCTATTAGACCGTCTACATGTGCTTACATTACGATAAGTATAGTACAAATCCTAGTGCTTACATTGAAAGTATAAGTTTGTCTGCTTTATGCTGTTGCATTATTATATATTGGTGTACTGCATTTTGAGTAACATCCATTAGAGGATATGTTTTTTGTTCTACTGTTCCATGTTTCCTGGAAATGTGATTTTGCCAAATATGGTTTAAGGAAGCTCTGCCTTAGCTACCTGAAAAGTACTATATCATATCCTATAATGCCAAAATATATTTATATCTATTACTTGGTGCAGTGCATGTTCAGCGAGTGTGCCAAGATCCTACGGTTCCAAACGAAGAAGTGTCCGATTTACAAACAACCAATCCAGATGCAGAGGCTACTGGCGCATTCAGAGGCAAAGGCAAAGGCAACCTATAAAAGTTGATGAACTATATTTTGGCGCATTCCAGAGGCAAAAGCAGTTGGCGCATTCAGAGGCTTTTGTTTCATTAAACTTGATGATATTTTGGTCGTTTTTCTTTATTTCAGTGAAGTACTATGCCAATGAACAAGGCTTTTGTTTCAGTGAAGTACTACGTTTTTCTATATTTTGTTTAAGTGAAGAACTATGATATTACTAGCTAGCTACTTGAAATGTAGTTCTACTTGTAAACTTAATTAATGAAGATATTAGTTTTTATATTTTTGTTGGGCTTGAATATAATATATGTTATGGTTATTAGCAGAATTTAATATATATGCAACGAATATCCCACCGTCGTAAATTATAATTGCAACAACTACCAAATACCATTGTATATTCTACATAAGACACAACAATCTGTGGTATATCTTATATACGACAGATGGTCAAACTCGTAATATAAGGTATATACGACGGGTTTTTCCTTCATAAATACTATATACCACAAGATTTTATCCGACGAACAAATTCCGTCGTATATGGCGTCGTAAATAATATATGCGACGAGTTTAGGTCTATTTGCGGCACATATTTCCGTCGTATAAAACAACAGATTTTGTAGTGATGCCAAGATTTGGGCATAACAACTACCCCCGAGTCCATATTGCCATTGAAAATGCGATGTGGAGTCATAAACTGCTTTGCTAAAACTTTCGATGCGAGGCCTGTGCTCGCTATAGATTGCTATAGATGAAAGCATAACTATCTCAAGTGCCTTGGGATCGCATTGTGACCCCTATGAATTTTAATGGTGTTAGACAGCTGTCGTGTCTCGAGATCTGCTCCCAGCCGCTAAAATGATGACACGTGTTGTGTGTCTTTCAATTAATGTGAAGCCATGTATAAGTGAGTGATGGTGACCTCAAAGGGTCCTTCCAAGCGCAATGTGGTCCTGCAGGGACCTTGAGAGGCGACCCCATAGGGCCTTGCAGTCATAAGTTATTATAATTATATCTTCTGTCCAGTTGATATGTGAGCTCGGGCTCTTACCTATCTCTTCAGGTCTTCTTAAATATGAAGAGAGGACTCTCCTCTGTTCCTTGTTATTATAATGAGAGGCCTCCTTGCAGCCTCATATGATGGGAGGCCTCCTTGCAGCCCCTATGTTGCGAGGCCTCCTTGCAGCCTCATATGTTGCGAGGCTTCCTTGCAGCCTCATATATTGCGAGGCCTCCTTGCGGCCTCATATATTGCGAGGCCTCCTTGCAGCCTCAAATATTGCGAGGCCTCCTTGCAGCCTCATATGTTGCGAGGCCTCCTCCCCATAGCAGTACATGGTCCTGGTCAACATATCGGTATGAGATCTGTACTAGATTTTCGGATCCGTTAGCCCAATATTATTATCAATTCTCGTAATGGGTCTTTTTAGAGCCCATATCAATTTTCGAGTATAATAACTACCCCCTAGTTCTTCGGTACAGGCAGCTGTAGCGGAGAACTATTTTTTCTGGTCTTCAAAATTTCTTCAAAATTATTCTGAACTCCTCCAAAAATAAAAATCAAATAAGTATTTGATTTTTTGGAGAGCCTTCTTAGTTGACAACTTAGGATTTTTTTAATGCGAGCCCATGTCTCCTCATAGTGGCCACCTTGATACATTTGTTTTTTCTTCGCGTACGCAACCTTCTTGCATCTCTTCTCGCCTTGTTTTTCTTTATAGCCTTGTGGAGTTGTGCTCCTCGTATTTGTACTTTCACCTCGCTGACTTTTCTTTCTATTTTTTAATATTTTCTCGTTTCACTTTTGCTGAGATCTCCTCGCCTTTCGTTGCTTCCTTCTATTTTTATTAACTCTTACTGATATAACAAGAGGACTCCTCGTGGCCTCCTATGTGGAGAGGCCTCCTCGTTGAGAGAATAGGTGGGCTCCTCGTGGCCTCATATATGGAGAGGCCTCCTCGCTGATAGAATAGGAGGACTCCTTATGGCCTCATATGTGGAGAGGCCTCCTCTTTTTGATATAATGAGAGGACTCCTCGTAGCCTCCTATGTGGAGAGGCCTCCTCTTGTTGATATAATGAGAGGACTCCTCTATACATGTATATGCGAGGACACCTTGTTTTTTTTAATAAGCAAAATGTGCTCCTGTTAGTCCACATGCGGGTCCCTGTTCATCTTTTTTATTTTAGTTGATCATGTTGCCCCGCTTTTTAACTTGCTTTTGATCCTTGATTCTGTGGCCTCGTATTTCACTTTCTTTTATAGCCTTGTAGACAGACTGCATCCATCATGTTGCTGGGCTCTAGCCCCGGCTCGCATATGTTAGCTGGTGGGCCATGAATCTTTGAAAACTAATAATTTTGAATTTTTTCAAGTGCTTTGGGATACCTGATTGAGTCTTCATATGCTCCAATTTGCTTATAGACTGATTTTAACACATGCCTAGAGATAGCTCCGCACTGTATAGACTTACGGACTGACCCATCATCGCCAATGGGGTTAAGTAGTCTCGCATCGTAAGATATCGGGCTTGCGGCCTCGCAACGCTAGGTACGACCTCACAACACTAGGTGCTGGCCTTGTCTTGCAATTTTTTAAATTTCTCACTAGAAGAGGTATTTATGTAATGCCACTACCCCCATTCCTCATTATCATTGTTGATGTGATGAGGAATCAAAGTGTTTCAGTAATCTTCTTGTATTATTTGGAGTTGAAACCATTTGTAATGAAAAGAATTTGATGTGATCCCGCTATAAGCAGACTTGACCTCTTCAATGCTATCCCGGGGCACTCGATCTCTTCACTGTTGTACCAAGGCATTTGGACTTTCCAACGCTAAATGAGAACACTTAGCTTCTTCAATGTCATAACAGGTTTCCCTATGTTGAACAAGAATGTAGATATCGAGGTCTTGAGCTCATTTTGATTTTCAAATACTTTGGCTTCTCTCCCTTTATCTCTAGTGTGAGCTTGAGGCCAATCATGAGAGCCTCGTACTCAGCCTCTTTATTTGTTGCTTGCTCCTCATAGTGTCTTGAGGTAGCCGAGGACCTCCACATTGCCGGCAAGGGTCGGGGGCGTCCTCCCTCTCCTCGGCAAGGGTCGGGGGCGTCCCCCCTCTCCTCAATGTAGAGGTATTTCACCAAGAAGAAACATAGCCCAAAGTCATTACATCAGGTATAAGAGGTGTCTATATGATATCACTACCCCCTAGACTGAGGATGAATTTAGTCGTACTTAGTGTATAGATACATAAAGTTACCACGACTAATGCCTTTACTGATAGGCCTCTCTCAAGTGCTCTACATTCCAAACTCGTGCTATAAGCTTGTCATCCATGCCTGTGAGGTGATAGGTCCCCATCATAAGGGCCCCGGGGACTGGCTCCACCTTAAAACTCTAGTTGTCAAAGTTATCCTCTAAGAGTTCCCCAATGGATATCATGTTACAAGCTGTTGAAGGCTTCATATCTCCTTTGCGAACTCTATCCTCTTCTTCCAAATCCATCTCAATAGGCACGGGCTTGTTCCCCCATCTTCGCAGAGCATAGGGCCTTGTTATAACATTCTTGAGAGTCATATTGAATTCCTCTAACACATCCAACTCCTTGTGGGGTAGGAAACTTAATAGAGAGGTGGTAGATGAAGGTCATTACCCGCATTTCCTTGAGAATGGGCCTCCATACAATGGTGTTGTGATGCAGGGCTCGTCCCCTAGAGTGATGGGGAGCCTGACGAGGCCTTTCACACTAACTGAAGCTCTGACGAACCCATAGAGATGCCCCACTGTAGGGATAAGATCTTTATCCACAAACCCCATTTTCTTGTAAACCTCATATGTATGTAAGGACATTAACTGCACTATCATTATCCACGGGGACCCTGTAGACATTTTGGGACCCAATGCGAACTCGGACCACTAGGGCATCTAAGTGGGGATGATGAACCTACTTCGCATCCTCCTCAGTAAACATAATGTTAGTGTCTTACCCCTTGAAGAGCTTCGGGGGTCTCTCCTGCAGATGATGAACATTAGTGAGGGGTCACTTTTTGGCCTCGCGAGCATACCTCTCCCTAGCCTTGTTGCTATCACCCCAAATATGGGGCCCTCCAATAATCATATGGATACTACCAACACACTCTTCTCTTTCTTTGTGAGGCACTTCCTTTTGCCCAACTGGTAGCACATCATTGTATCCAAGGCCTGACTCAGCACTGTGCTTCTTCACCTCTTAAACTACCCACTCAGTTAGCTGCCAATTATGAATTAGCTCCTCAATTTGCTCCTTGAATTGCCTACAATCCGTAGTATCATCCCTTGTCTGTTCATGAAAGGCATAATATTTAAGAGTATCCTTGGTTGCTCGGCTATTCATAGGTGAGGGCTTCTTTAACATCCCCTTGTCAGCATTAATTGAATAGATGTGATCAATGGAGGCCACTAAAGGCGTGAACTGACCCTCATTCCTTCCACTTTGAGCTCGCGATGGTGACCTCCTTGACAGATCACGACCCCTCCTCTTTGGGCTCTCACTGCGATCCCGTCTTCACCTAGGGCTTCGAAAGTCCTTCATCTTTACTCCCTTGCCCTTACTTCCACTGCTGATAGCCTCATTATTCTTCTTAAGGTTCTCCATCGATTTTTCAATACATTTGTAAGGCTCTGCCTCCTTCTAGAACTCAAAAAGAGTAATAGGTGTCTGTGCCTGCAACTTCTTCCAGAACTTGGTGCCCTCTCTCAGCCCAGCAATAAGAAAATTTTTAATGGCCTCGTCATTTGCTCCTCGCACCATAGAGTCCTCGGCGTTAAACCTCTTGAAGTAGTCCTGTAGGGTCTCACCCTCCTTCTGCTTTATGTTCGCCAGGCTGGATACAGGAGGTGCATAGAGCATGGAGGACTGGAATTGCTTAATAAAAATGTCCACGAACTACTCCCAGGAGTCTATAATGATGTGAGCCCCTAGCTTAGAGAACCATTGCTGGGCACTACCCCTCAATGAGGCCGCAAATAACTTGCACCTAGCCAATAGCGAGACCCGGTACACATCCATATCATTGTTGAATCGAATAACAAACTCTGCAGGGTCAGTGTCCCCATTATAAGTCATGCCTGGGTTAATACTCCGGAATATAGTGGGAAGCGGAGTGGTCCTGATCTCTTGAGTGAAAGGCGAGGCCGGACCCATGGGGTTAAGGATCCCCTTGTCTGCATTCCTCTTATCCAAGGCCTTCTTTAGCTCCTCTAGCTTGTAGTCTCCGACCTTGATCTTCTTATCTTCAACTTTTTTCTGTCTCTTTCCAGTGCTGTCATGGTAGGTTTGGGTCTTCTTGGGAGCACTAGACTCCTCTTGATCCTCCTTGCGATTCAGGGGGTCAGGTTTGTACTTATGGGACCGCTCAAGCTCTCGATGAGGAGAGGGGGGACATTCCGAACCTTAGCTCTAAACCTGGGATCGCTTATCCTTTTTGTCAGCTATAAGTTTTCCGAGCTTGAGGCGGAGATCATGCTCAACTAACTTCTTTCCAAGACGATCAAAGACATTAACTGACCTCTCCTTGGATGAGGCGGCCTCATTCTGCGATCCCTCCTTTGTCTTAATATCTTCTATATCCTCCTACTCGTGGTTGCTCTCCTCCTAATAGGTCTTGGGCCTCTTCCTAGTATTCCTCTTCGCGCCCCTTGAGCTATACCGCTTCTCCACTCTAGTCATCCTTTCTTGCACTGCTGACACCTTCTCGGGCCCATCCTCATTCTCTCTCCTGGGGGGATCGCTCCTGAGGGGATCGCCTTTGGGTATCTTGTGCGACCCCGGGGTCTCCCCGTTGTTGTGCCCTCCGTTTATCTTCTTGTTCGGCTTTATCATCGCTTCTCCCAATCTGATGACTCCCCTCCTTCTAGCGCCAAGTGTTATAGGGAGAAATTGGTATAACAATATTTTTGGAGGTTGCTGGAATCATGGAGCAAAGTACAGATATTTATTTTGCTAAGAACACGAAGAACACGGAAGAGATTTGTGATTATTTGTGGCTGATCTTGTTTGTTGATTCGTTGAATGTCAGAAAAAAACTGCTTATTCTCTCTTGCTGCCAACTGTCAATCATCCATAACAAGGTGCCTACGTACCCTTTTTATAGGGATCAAGCCATACGTAGTTCTTGGAGAAAAAGTTACCTAGACGGGCTAGGTTTTTTGGAGATTCATCTTGGCCCAAGTTCACTCACTTTTGGCCTGATGTTAATAGTGTACTAGACCAAGTCCACTCACTTTTGGGCTGATACTAATAGTCCATTAATTCTGCTCATGACCCATGGCCCAATAAAGGTTACCTATGGCTAACTTGATGCTAGAATCGCATGGCCTCACTGGCGAGGCTAATGGAAAAACTACGTGGCCTCGCATGCGATTTCACTGGGCTTAGTCATGCGAGGTGATCCCACGCTATGGTGATAATCATACTCATGCGACCACACTGGGCTTAACTATATCCACTCATGCGATCTCGCTGGGCTTAGCTATGAGCCTTCATATCTACTCATGCGACCTCGCTGGGCTTAGATATGAGCCTTCATAAGAGTATTCTAGGCCTCGCTGGACCTCTAGGCCTCGCTGGACCTCTAGCCTTCATAAGAGTATTCTAGGCCTCGCTGGACCTCTAGGTCTCGCTGGACCTTGCAGAGAGATGTGATAGATGCTATCCCATACTAGGGACTGCTAGCGAACTCGACCCACAGTTTGGGATCGCAAACTTCCATATTGTGCTTGATAGTATATTGGACTGACTCCTGGTGGTGGGTTTTAGTGACCCAATCTTCATCTCTAGGCTCATTATGAGTTGTGGACCACTATTTAAGCCCATTAGGCCTGCTTAGTGCTTATGCCCAGATTTGGGCATAACTACATGCAAATTCTAAGGGAAGTTTAAATCAAATGTTAAGTACTTCACAATTAATATTAGAAATTACTTATGTACGTAGAAATGATATTTAACATTTTTTTTCTTATTAATTATATACAGTAAGTGTATATAAGTTTGGACTAGAATGAGCCAACTCTTTTTTTTTTATTTTTTTGTGAAATTACATGATTATTATCATTTTGTACTTGTTTTGAATTTATTATACATACTAATATGATATTGTTCTTATATTCTTAATTGTTGTTGCAAAAATTAATATTAAAATTTTCGTAATCTCAAATATTACTCGAATTTTCAAGAAAAAAGAACGGAATACTAAAATACATTTACCTCTTTACGATAACTTTTTCTTTACCCTATTTTCTATTTTATAAATTTTTAAATAATTAGCTTCAAATTTTATCTTATTTTTATATATTAAGGCCCCAAAATTTAGTTCTCGTACTGGGCCTACGAAACCCCAGGACCGGCCATGATGGGAGGTAGAGGTTAGACTTACGGAACTCATCAATCAACTTTATATAAAGCTAATACGCACGGAACCAAGGCAGTATTAATAGCACAACCTAGGCCGAAGCTGAAATTCAGGCTAAACTGAAATTTTTAATTGATAATGTTTTATTAAAGTCTCGTTTAGCATACAGAAATTAGCGATGATTTATTTTAGTCCAGTATGCTTCTGTAATCCTGGCAATTGTGCCAGTCAATCTGCATATGAGTTTATAAGAATATGGACCAAGCTAATTGCACATATCAAAACTTACAGCCTTACATGTAATAACAAAACAGGATCCTTTTTATGCACTTGATAACATTTCAAACAATTTACATAAGCCCTCATTAACAAGGATTTCGATATAAACAAGCGAAACAAATCTTTGTTGCTTATCTAGCAACAACTAATCGTGGCGATAATCCATCATGTGAAAGATCAGAAAATAAAGCATCACTCTTGCACAAAGCATAAACAATGTCCACCATGCTAGGTCTCCGTGTGGGATCTCTATGCAAACAAGCAATCGCCACAGATACAACATTCACTACACTATCCATCGTATATGATTCCTCAATACGAAGACTTTCGTCCATCCACTCTCTTAATCTCTCTGTTTTACCACTTCTCCTCTCCAATATACCATCTATCGTCGACCACAGAACCTTCCCTTCTTCATTGATCGCTTCTCTACCCGAAACAAGCTCAAGTAACACAACTCCAAATGAAAAAACATCCATTTTTGTCGAAACCACACCATCAGTTAAATATTCTGGTGCAATGTAACCCTGAGTACCAACAATGTGCTTTGTTATGGCATTGCAACCGGATTTTGCTAGTCCAAAATTAGCGATTTTGCCTCTCATGTTACCATCTAGGAGAATGTTACTACTCTTGATGTCTTTATGCACCACTCGTGGTCGTGTATGCTCGTGTACATATTGCAGTCCGTTCGCCACATCAATGGCGATTTTCAACCTCATTTTCCAGCTCAATTCTTTGCTACGACTGCTGTGTAACCATGAATGAAGAGAACCATTTTCAATATATTCATATATCAAGTAGCAATTTGCATCTTCAGGGTCTATGCAGAAACCCTCTAGCTTCACCAGATTCCCATGATTAACCTTCGCAATCAGAACAACAATCATTTTAGTATAATAGGACCCCATATGCATCAATTATTTTAGATCCATTTATTAATCTGTAATTATCTGCAAAAACTGACCTACTCTTTTAGTAATATACAAAGGTTGTTTGCAAAGAATATTCCTTCATTTAAACTCCAGTACTAAAGTACAAATTAGTGATTGAGAAATTATGCTGCATTAGTCTAATTTTATTTTTATATTAGCATACAACAAAAAATAAAGCAATATGTATCCATCTCCTTTATCTGAAGCCGCCTAATGATTAAATAAACAAAGCAAAACCCCAACTTTTTATGCAGAAAAATACAAACATATATATAGGAGTAATGCCACGTACCAAAAACGATTCCAAATAAAGTTTTTGAATGACGTGGCATAGTTGATCGACATTTTGAAAGATTTTAATTGATGAAATTTATATAAATGCATGGGATCCATCATAATTAATTGAAATAGTACCAATAAAATTCTAATAGGCTGACATTTGGAAAAAAATTGGGAACTCTAGCATTTTCCATATAAATATTATACAAGGAAGTTGATGGACACCATTCACGCCAAACACTTTTTTTATGTTTTACATTATTGGAACAATATGTAAGAATCAGACATCAGTTTGTACCTAACATTTCTTTCACTACAAAAATTACTTAAGTTGATGGGGTTTAATCCGGTGAAGTACTGAAAATGGAGTATTAAACGGACTATAATATAGTAGTAAAAGAAATTACCTTCTGTAAAATCTTGAGTTCTTCACAAGCATTCCATTTCATCTTCTTGATTGCATACAACTCACCGTTGATATAACCTTTGTACACAGATCCTTGAACAATCCATTTGTCATCAAATCTATCAGTTGCTTCTACCAATTCATCAATGCCAAAAACTCTGTACTTATCTAAACAGTCTGAAACATCAGCCATCAAATTTACCACAACTGCTTTCTTCTTTTTGCTCTTTTTTGACTTCTCTGCATCTTTATAGTTTTCTCTATTTTTCTTGATCAAATTCTCTCTATAACCCCACAACACACAAACCATAATTAGTAAAGAACCACATATTGCTAGCCCTATTGACAGTCCTCTAACCTTTCCTTTTCTTTCAGTTTTCTTTGGCAAAACAGCTGCAACTACTGGCTGTGTTATATTTGGAAGTCGCAAAATCGGAACAAAAACAGTGTCGAAAACCTTGATATCATTACCATTGACATCAATTATGGACTGTGTGTCTGATCCAAACTTTGTTGCTATAGATGATAAGTTATCAGAAGGCTGAAAAACATAGCTGATGAGATAATTTGTTTTGTTGCCTAACTGGGCTTTATTTGGACACTTGCAAAAGATTGGAAATATGACATTTTCACCGATACTAAGATTAGTTGGGATGAGACTTGGATTTACAACTTCAACAGATTGGTAATCAGTGAGATTTTGGAATTGTTTACTTGAAACCAAGTAAAAGGTGTCACCTTTCTTGATAGTATAATTAAGACCGGCATAAGAAATGGACATGCTAGTGTTGATTGTGTTACAAGAGCATTGAATTGGAATAAAGAGTGATTGAAATGGAATTAGAGGTGAAGAAGGGGAAGATATATTACTCGGACGTGATATCATTAGCCGGCTTACGGAGAAAAGATCAGCTATTGAAGCTAGATCAAGATAATCAGGAGACCTGGCTTGGTAATAAACATACGTTTGGCATGGACTGATCGTTTGGCTTGCATTACAGTTGTAGCCTGAAGTGGTTGGTTCGATTTGCGCCTGCGAATCGCAGCCAACGAAGAATAGAAGCAGAGTAGGCAGGATGCAGAGTACTCTGTTCTTCATTTTTTGTGCCTCTGTTTGCTGAAATATTGGAAGAGCTGCCTATAAGGTTAATAGCCTGATTGATCTATGGAATTTTAAATGAAGTTTGCATGTCAAGCTTCTTGTGAAGATTCCTAAGAAATTTGAACTTTAGGTGTGTCCTTTAGACCTCAAGGGCTGCTTTCAATTTGCATGTTCTGCGTTTTCGCTTTGAAACATTGACATTAACGAACCAATGTTTACTTGGTTTTATTCTGACGTGATTATTGAGGTCTAAAGGTACCTGTTTATTAAATAATCAAGCTCCGAGTCGTACCATATATAAGATAAATAGTCATCAACTCCTTTCCGTTCATACATTCTTTGAAGGCTTTGTTATTTGCTCTTAGTTGTATCATGTATGCCGTATGGTGTCAATAATTGAAAATTTTAAAAAGTAAAAGGTGGTCGCTTTCTGCTTAGGAAATGTGATTTTTATTTCTTTTAAGAACCGTCCAAAATATCTTTTAAATAATACGAGAGAAACTATAGTGAGAAGTAATTCCGACCTATGTTATCCGGAATCGGCTGGAAATATCCAACATGGATACGTATCCAAGTGTCGGACTCAGTAATATTTTAAAAAAAATACATGTTTTTGACATAAAATTGATGTCCGAGTGTTATGTTCAAGTGTCGAGTGTTCGACACGTGTATATTTGGGGCAAAATGAAAAGTCGGGGTAACATAGATTCCGACAACAAAATCCCTGCATTATGTGATATTTCTCCGAAGTGAATAGATGATCCACTTATTTTGTTTGTTTTTTTTTGCTAATTTGTGTATATCTTTGATGCTATGCACTGCTTTTGTTAGCTTGTATATTCAACTAAGTAGCAGTCATTTTCTTGCAATAGGGTAGAAATATAAAGCCAGCCGGGACCTTGTGCTTGGGCCGCTTGGCAGTCAAGTCATATCCATAACTAAAGACTTTTAAGTTAGCAACTTGGTGGTCAATGGTTGCCTTTACAGAATGTGAATGTTATCACCATTCAATTAGAATTGTTAAGAGTATTGAATATGAAAAGCTAATACAGATGTACAAAAATTTAGTAGAGAAGCCCAGGTATATTTTCACAGAGGTGAAGACATCACATATGTGAAACTTAATCCGTCTTCTTCTGTCACTGTTGCTGGGTTTAAACCCAATACGAATAGTATGGGTTTTGGTGATCCAAAACATATATGAATTGGGTAATAATTATATGTTTAGATAATTATTATAGATGGTATATTTAGATACCAAGTATGATAAGGATTGTAATTGGAAACCAAGTATGAAAAGGATATCTTGGTGGCTAAGTTTGTGATGGCTATATGTACATAGTCATATCGTATTTGTCTGTGGGGAGGTGAAAGCTTAAGAGATGTAGTCTTAAGTATTGTTTGGGGATACTTGAGCATTGTTGGCTCAAGTATCGGGTTGGGACACCTTTAAGGTGTTATTGTCTTGATGTATTATTGATATTGTTAAGATTAATAATACAAGTTTGGGACGTGGGTGTTTCCACGTCAAGTATTTGTGTGTTCTTATTTTGTGCTTTGGTAGATCTTGTCAACTTATCAATTGGTTATGTGTGTGCTCTGTTTTGGTGATTGTGAATCTCGGATTGTGTAAGTCCCTTAACCTAACAAGTGGTATCAAAGCCAAGGTTCGGGTTCGTGATGGATGAGGTTGAGGGAAAGTTCGAGGTTCAATTGGTATGGCAGAGCATGATGAATGATTTGCTGATAAGAAGATTGCTACTAAAGCGGGTAGAGACAAAGTTACGTGCGGTATGGATTATTCGGTTGGCCTTGCACCGTGGATCAATCCTGTGCGGACTCAAGATGGAAGAAGATGGAAGAGATCATCGCAACTATTTCAATGGCTTGATCAACCAGGTGAACTATTTGGATGATACTAGTGATTTTCTTCAGGAGACCGAAGGATTGTGAAAGCAAGGATCGGGTGACTCAACATGTGGAAGAGCACTCGTGGTGGTTGATGCACGTGATTTTGTAGATGGATACATCGTTATGGTGAAGAACGATGGTTTGGATGGTTTGGAGGGTCACTATACGGGTTTTAGCGACACTCAAGATTGGAGGAGCAAGATGAGGAGATTCTTGTTCGAGGGGAGGCGTTGGCAGATGGACGTCGATGGCTTTGATGGTTACCGTTCAATCCGATGTGGGTATTGGGTTGAAGGGGAGGATTGTTGGGTTTAAACCCAATACGAATAGTATGGGTTTTGGTGATCCAAAACATATATGAATTGGGTAATAATTATATGTTTAGATAATTATTATAGATGGTATATTTAGATACCAAGTATGATAAGGATTGTAATTGGAAACCAAGTATGAAAAGGATATCTTGGTGGCTAAGTTTGTGATGGCTATATGTACATAGTCATATCGTATTTGTTTGTGGGGAGGTGAAAGCTTAAGAGATGTAGTCTTAAGTATTGTTTGGGGATACTTGAGCATTGTTGGCTCAAGTATCGGGTTGGGACACCTTTAAGGTGTTATTGTCTTGATGTATTATTGATATTGTTAAGATTAATAATACAAGTTTGGGACGTGGGTGTTTCCACGTCAAGTATTTGTGTGTTCTTATTTTGTGCTTTGGTAGATCTTGTCAACTTATCGATTGGTTATGTGTGTGCTCTGTTTTGGTGATTGTGAATCTCGGATTGTGTAAGTCCCTTAACCTAACAACTGTGAAATCCCTTAGGTATTTGTAATTGTAATTCTTGTCAACATCCCATATGTGCACGGTATTATATTTTGGCCATTAGTTTGTCACAAGGTCTCCTCTCCAAATTGTATACGTCTGGGGTTCAAAGTGTTAGACGGCCTCTCTACCAGCTCAAGGCATTGGTAGAAGCCGATCGATAGACCTTACATTGCTTTGATATCATGTAAGATGACTTTACATTGCTTCGATATCATGTAAGACTATCAACTCTCCAAATACATTTAAGTGCTAGTAGAAGTTACTAGAGTGAATCGTATACTTTTATTTAGATATTTTATTGCTATATCATGTCACAGATAGATGTTAGATCAATTGTATTTATATGAAGACATAAAATAAATTCCAGTGGCAACTGGCAGAAGAAGTAACCTTGAAATAAGCCCTGATCAGAAGACAGGAAAATGGTTTACAAAAGTTTATACAGTCTGATCTGTAGGATCTAAAATATGTACTAAGTCAATGTTGTATTGATACCCTGGAAACCAGTAGGAAGGCTGAGTGGTTCATTGCTGCATAACCTTCTGCAGCTGATTCAGTGATTCCCAATTTCCCATAATGAAAACAAAAAATAAACACTTCTAAATTGGAAGGATCGAAATGGAGATAACGTATTTCTACTTTTTAAGATACTTCTAATTATCATAGTGCAATCTATTGAATACCAAAACACAACCGTTTCTCTGATTCCTTTAACGAGCGTACAAGATTTCATAAGAGCTTGGGCTTTGGAGGAATATCTAACATGTAATACAAAATCTATAGGTATGTAATTGACGACCAAATGCTAAAGATTTATCTATTTATTTTTGTAAATGGAGATAACATGTAATGCACACTGATGGTTAAAGAAAAAAAGTCGCGATCAGCAATCATACAGCATATGGAGAAGTGCATTCGGAGATTTCACTTAAAATTACAGATGTATAGTTAGTTCTCTACTCTCACTATCTATGTCCGATCTAACTGAAGCTAATATTTTCTTAAACAATATGTATTCGTTCTGGATGATTGATCGAGGCTTACACTGAGCTCACATGTAAAGGATAGAAAGCAGATTAGTTTCTTTTGTCACTGAACACAGAGGGCTACACCAGAAACTACAATTATTGACTAAAAGTCTAAAAGCATTTGCAATCTATTGAAATGCACAAGTTAATGTTTGATTAGTACAATCGGTTGGAGTCATTAAACATGTTAGTCATGTCAAATTCGTTAAACACAGTCAAGTAAACATGTGAAAATGGGTGAATAGATTTTTCACAAGGGAGGTCAATACTAGTGGCTGGTGGGGTTGATAAACTAAGGGAATTGCTTGCCAATTTCCCTCCTTAATTTTCGGATCAAAAGATATTTTTTGTTGAGGCTTGTAGTTTCTTTAGAAAATAAAAAACAACTTAGCAAAAAAAAAAAAAAAAAACACAAAAAACACATTATTCAGACATCTATATGCATTTAAACATGCAGCAACATGTAATGGATGAGGGTAACAATAGATGAATAGAATAGCGCAATGGCTAAAACCAACTGCTCTCTTTTGAGCGCAGACACACTAGAAATCTAGAGTAATGCATATGCATACAGAAAGTCGAAAACATAAAAACGAGTCAGATGAAAAGATGCTCCATGAATCACTGATTGGCCTAACACCGATAACGGCCCAATGATCTATTGGGTCTTGTTAAGATAACTTCTTGTTTCTGAGTTCTGATACACCAGCTGCATTTTATTTTGTTTATAAGAAGATATAAAAGACTAGGGATAATAGATGTCACGAGTTATTAGTCGTTTAATAAGGTGCCCCAGATATTTTGGTTCCCGACCCTATGGATTTTAGGTAACCTCCTCGTATGATCTATTTGCAGGATGGTCCTGGATCTGAACACTTTCCAACTTGAATAAAGAAGCATCACCTACACATAATGGTAACAACTTACAAGACGAAATGAAGACTAGCATAATAGATGCAACAAGTTTGTCGAATTGTCGTTTCCGGAAATTATGTGTAAGAAATATTTACAACCTACAAATCGATATATGTGGAAGATGTATCATGGAGAAAACCTCCTTCGAATCAAATAATTATAGCTACTTACATGCCTTGTCATGATCAGTTTGGAGGGAACTTCATACGGTATCGTTTTGCTACTTTAATTCCAAATTGATTGGTGAATACGTTGTCGTTTAATTGGATAGGAGTATGCTAGAGTGCTAGTGGTTGTTATATCTGAACCAATGTTAATTAGCCACGTGTCCTCTCAAATCTTTCTATTTAAAGACATGGAATGTATTCTCAGACGGATCATGAATGAAAACAATATTTTCCTGTTTGTCTTGTTCTTTTCTTAATTTTGTCTGTTAGTTACATTTTATTCTAACCCTATCTCTAACATCTGGTATCAAAGCCCTATGCTCCTTGGCCGCCATTAAACCCTTAACCCCAAAAAACTCAAACCACTAAAAACTACAGGAAGGCTTGTACTATGGCTGACAAAAATTCTATACAGAAGCTTGAAACCTCAATCACGTCCATGGCTGACAAAATGAGCTTGTTTGAGGATGGTCAGTCTTCTACACAAGAACAAATCTCGATTTTAAAGAGTGGGGTTGAGTCCTTAACCCTTGAGAACAAGGAAGTGCGAAAGGGAATAGCAGAGCTCACAGAACTGGTCAGGAGGGAGTTGTTATTAAAGAATCAAGACCACAATACTGGGCAGCCTCCTCCTCCTCTTCAACCTATACATTCTACCTCTGTAAGTGCTTCTCCTCAAACTCCCACTCACTTTGCTACTGTTAATGATTCAAATAGCAATACCCACTTAAGATCTAAAAGTGTGAATTGGGCTGGCCACACCCAACACCAAACCCCACCACCCTTTGAACTGTCTGCTAGCTTCGTTAATCCGGTTCCTTTCCCTGAGCTTCGTAACACCTCAGTACAACAGTCGGCCACCCAACAGCTTCCACCTCCTCCTTACAACCCTTCAAACTTAAACCCTTTTGCTATTCCCCTGTACCCATACTATACCACACCCACAAACCATGTACCCTTCACCCCCTACCCTATGTCACAGCCCTACGCCCCTTTCCAACAACCAAACACCCACCATACAACCTTCCCCAACAGTACTATTGTTCACACTGCTACAACTGAAGACAACACCCATGGCAGGGCCCTCACCCCAGGTAACGCCACTTATAAGGTCCCTAAGCTCGACTTTCCTAAGTTTGAAGGCAAGGACCCTCGAGGGTGGGTCAGTAAATGTGAAAAGTTTTTCCAGTTACACCCCAATACTGATCTGAGAGCCAGAGTCTTGTGTGCTGCCTTACACATGGAAGGGGAGGCAGATGTTTGGTACAGATGTGTTGAACGAGAAAAATACAATCTGCTATAGCCAGAGTTTGTTACATTGGTTTGTCAAAGATTTGCTAAATCAGGTTATGAGAACCTCGTTGGTCAGTTCAACAAACTAACTCAAAAGGGTAAGGTCGATGACTATATTTATCAGTTTGACGAGCTACGGAATTATGTGATGATTGATGAGGGGTTTCACCGTGAGTCGTACTATGTGGATAATTTCATAAGTGGGTTGAAAGAAGAGATAGCCCAACACCTTTACAACCTCAAACCCCAAACCTTACAAGAAGCCAGAGAGCTGGCCAGGGGACAAGAACACTACTTAAACATGCTTGACAAAAGATACAAAGCTATCTCAAACACTGCTAAAACCAACACCCTTCCTGTTGCTAGCTATAAGCCATCCCCTTACTCCCCTAAACCAAACAAGGATCCTCACCAATCCACCACCTCTACTAAACCAGCAACCGAAGGTTACAAGAGATTAACCCTGGCAGAGATAACTGAAAAGAAACAGCAAGGTTTATGCTTCTATTGTGATCAAAAGTTCGAGCCAGGGCACAATTGTAAGAAGAAGAAGCTGTATATAGTCATGAATGAGTCAAGCACAAGTCCTGATACAGAGGAAGAGGGGTTTACAATTGTTTGGGAAGGTGAAGCACCAACAACTGCTACTCAAGAGAAAACTACTGAAGCCCACATGTCTTTACACGCGCTAACAGGCTCAAAAGGTGATGGTACTCTGAAAATCCAAGGATTGATTCAGGATAAGAAGATTAGTATCCTGATAGACACTGGGTCCACGCATAATTTTGTGTCCCAAAACTTGGTTAAGCAATTGAAAATGAGAACTAACCCCTGTTCTACATTTCAGATTGTCGTGGCCAATGGTGACCACCTCACTTGCAACAATTATGTTGATTCTATACAGTGGTACATGGCTGATGAAAAATTCACTGCTACTGCTAATGTTATACCTCTTGGGGGTTATGACCTCATATTGGGAGCTGAATGGATGTCGATGGTAAGTCCTGTCACATTTGATTACTCAAACGAGACAATTACTGTCAATTTGGAGAAGAAAAGGGCGACTCTCAATCAGTCTAGCCCCACTGCAAGAGTACAGGTTGAACTAAATGGTTCAAACCTTAAACCTAACCAAGAGGAAGCATACTTTTTAGTACAAATTGCAGCTGTGGAGAACCCCCTGCCAACAGAAATACACACCAAATTACCCCCCAGCATTAATGCTATTATAAGTCAATACAAAGATCTTTTTGCTGAACCTATAGACCTGCCTCCACCCAGAAGCCACGACCACCACATTCCCCTCAAACCTAACAGCACACCAGTTAATGCCCACCCATACAGGTGCCCAATAGCCCACAAGGAAGAGATAGAAAAGATAACAAAAGAAATGCTTACTGCTGGGATTATAAGAGCAAGCACTTCTCCGTTTGCTTCCCCTGTTTTACTGGTTCGAAAGAAGGATAATTCTTGGCGTTTGGTGGTGGATTATAGAGCTCTAAACGAGATTACCATAAAAAATAAGTACCCCATTCCGGTGATCGAGGAATTACTTGCTGAACTCAAGGGCAGTACTATCTATACGAAGTTGGACCTTCGCAGTGGCTACCACCAGATTCGAATCAACGAAGAAGACATCTTCAAGACTGCCTTTCGCACTCACCAAGGGCTGTTTGAGTTTCTTGTCATGCCCTTCGGGCTCACTAACGCCCCGGCGTCCTTCCAAGCTCTAATGAACGAGGTATTTTCTGATTACCTTCGTAAATTCGTCCTCGTCTTCTTCGATGATATATTGATTTATAGCACTTCCTTAGAAGAGCATGAATTACACCTTAAGCTGGTGTTTGATAAATTAAGGCAACACAAGTTGTTTATCAAGGGCAGTAAATGTGAAATAGCTCAAGAGAAGGTTGAGTACTTGGGGCACGTCATTTCTGGTAATGGCGTTGAGGCCGACAATAAAAAACTACAAGCTATGCAAGAATGGCCAAGGCCTAAAAATGTGAAATCTCTTCGAGGATTCCTTGGATTGACAGGGTATTATAGGCGTTTTATTAAGGGATATGGCATTGTGAGTAAGCCATTGACTCAACTTTTGAAGAAAGGCCAGTTTAATTGGAGTGAAGATGCTGAGATTGCCTTCAACAAACTTAAAGAAATCATGTCTCATACCCCTGTGCTAGCTGTCCCAGACTTTTCGAAACCAATTGTGATCGAGACGGACGCCTGCAAAACTGGTATTGGGGCCGTAATGATGCAAGAAGGGCAGCCAATTGCCTTTCTCAGTAAAGCCCTAGGGCAGAAACATCTAGGCCTCTCCACGTACGAAAAGGAGCTGCTTGCAGTTATCATTGCTACCCAGAAATGGAGGTCTTACCTCTTAGGCCACCCCTTCATCATCAAAACAGACCAAGAAGCCTTGAAACATTTAATGGAACAGAAGATAACTACTGGATTGCAACAAAAGTGGCTATCGAAGCTCCTTGGGTTCGACTACACTGTTCTGTACAAGAAGGGAAAAGAAAACGCAGCGGCAGATGCCTTATCCAGGCTTCATGGTGATGCAGAACTTTGCTCTACTATTCATTATATCAAACCTCAATGGAGAGAGGAGCTCAGCAACAGCCTGGCCAATGATAGCTATGCCCAACAGATAGTAGCAGAGCTAGTTATCAATCCTTCTAGAACTGATGGGTTTTCACTCTCACAAGATAACCTTATCAAAGATGGTAAATTCTATGTGGGGAGCAACTCTGAATTAAGGCAGAAAATATGCTCTGTATTGCATAGCAGTCCCGAAGGTGGGCATTCGGGTATTAGTGCCACCATCAAGCGAATTGAGAGAATTTTTTACTGGCCTGGGCTTCGCCATGAAGTAACTCAGTACATCAAGGAATGCACCACCTGCCAGAAAAACAAGGTGGATCATAACCATCCACAAGGGCTGCTTCAACCTATTGCTATTCCTGAAGGAGCTTGGGAATCTATTTCTCTTGACTTCGTTGAAGGCTTACCGAGATCCAAGGGGAAGGACACAATATTGGTTGTGGTTGATCGACTCACCAAGTATTGCCACCTTATACCCCTCACCCACCCGTATACTGCTTCTAAAGTGGCACAAGAAGTCATTGATAGTGTAATCAAGCTACATGGAGTGCCACAAGTAATCATCTCTGATCGTGACCCCCTCTTCATTAGCTCGTTCTGGAAGGAGCTGTTTACTTCTCTAGGAACGAAGGTAAAACTCAGCACTGCTTACCATCCACAAACGGATGGTCAAACAGAGAGAGTCAATCAGTGTATCGAAATGTTTCTCAGGTGTGTTGCTGGGCACAAACCTGCTTCTTGGGCAACTTGGTTATCTCTAGCAGAATGGTGGTATAATTCTTCACACCATTCTGCCCTTAACATGTCTCCGTTTCAGGCACTCTACTCGACCCCCCCTCCATCTGTCAACTACTGTTTCTCTCGTACTAAAGATTTGCAGGTCAATGACTACCTGAGGGACAGAAGGGATACACAGCAGCTAATCAAAGACAATCTTACCAAGGCTCAAGAACGAATGAAGTGGTATGCTGACAAAAAACGAACAGAACGTTCATTTCTTGTGGGAGAAGAGGTATATTTGAAATTGCAGCCATATCGACAGCAATCAGTTAACCATAGGAAGAACCACAAGCTCTCTGCCAAGTTCTACGGCCCGTATAAAATTGTGGATAAGATCGGTCAAGTTGCTTATAAGCTTGAGTTACCAACAGAAGCTAAGATTCACAATACTTTCCACGTTTCTCAACTTAAGAAAAAGGTGGGCAACAACAGAGAGGTCCAAACTGCTCTACCTGGCATTGCTGATTCAGGTATCATAGATCCTCAACCTGTTGCTGTCCTGGAAAGGAAGCTAGTGAAAAGAGGGAACAGTGCAGCTGTCATGGTTCTGGTTCAATGGGAAAATGGCACTCCGCAAGAAGCTACATGGGAACGGTGGGACAAGCTTTCCAAGCTGTACCCCAACTTCCATCCTTGAGGTCAAGGACGTTCTGAAGAAGGGGCGTATGTCATGATCAGTTTGGAGGGAACTTCATACGGTGTCGTTTTGCTACTTTAATTCCAAATTGATTGGTGAATACGTTGTCGTTTAATTGGATAGGAGTATGCTAGAGTGCTAGTGGTTGTTATATCTGAACCAATGTTAATTAGCCACGTGTCCTCTCAAATCTTTCTATTTAAAGACATGGAATGTATTCTCAGACGGATCATGAATGAAAACAATATTTTCCTGTTTGTCTTGTTCTTTTCTTAATTTTGTCTGTTAGTTACATTTTATTCTAACCCTATCTCTAACATGCCTCTACTCTAGGATTCTACAAGTCTCATGTACTCTACCAAGGAAAAAATTTCGATAAGGAGGAAGCCAGAGTGAGTAAACCTTTGAATTCATCCCAAGGCATTTTTAGTGTCAATTGTTATGGAGAATGCTCCTCGTAAATTGCTATCATATTCTACGAAGGGACCTATATATGTTATCGATATTTTGTTACAACATTTCTGCAATATGGGGTCATCTTCCTGTATATGATGAAAATTGGACTTGCTGAGCTAAGCCAGCATGTGCAAGCCCAGTTGTGCATTATGAACTGTAACCATGTATCATTAAACTTGGGCAGGTTAGCTTTTTTGTTGCTGAGGCAGGCAGGCTGTTCAATTTTCTGAGATTTCAGATTTCCTATATTAATAATAATTCAGAGCAATTGAAAATTAGTGGCACTCAGTTTAATTTTGCCCCTGGTTTAGCCCACACGTAAAGAAGCATCCGCCTTGGAATTAAGTTCATTAAAGTCCAACTCCAATTCGCGAGTCTGTCCCAGAAAAAAGAAGTAATAATTGTTCTATACAAGCATCCATCTGTATTGGTTTTGTGAGTGTCAACATAAAAGCAGAAGACAGCAAATTGCTGGCTTGAATTGGCCTTTCAGAGTAATCAAAGGCTGCAGATTTTTAAACTTGTGTAGAAAAACTCCGAGAATTTACCAGTTTACGGCTTTCTACCCAGATAACACTATTCAGTTTTTAAGCCTGGTTACAACATTCAAGCTGTTGAAATGAATTTTAAGATATGCAACCCAGAATATCATAAACTAACTTTAAAGAAGCAAATGGCATATAGTACTTTAAATCAGTCCTTGACAAGGAAGAATTAAATTATAAAACAAAAACAAATTCCATGAACTAAAACACCAGAAAACAAATTTTAATATACAAAATCAAACTATATGTGGCCTTGCGCCATTAAACTTAAGCTCACAAAACTAATAAGATCTTGATTATCGCTACCAAGATATGTACATGTCAAGTTATGCAGATCACACCATCACCACCAATTTGGGCAGGTTAGCTTTCATGATAATGTTCATCTCATCTGCAATTACAAAACCCCAAGGTAGCCACTTTCATGACTTATGTCCAATCCACTCTATCTAGATATTATAAAAGGATTTGACAACCCCTCATAATCTACAGCAATAAAATAAATAAAACAATTTAGCTTACAAACATATATATAAAAAAACATAGCAACAGGATGGAAAACAAGATGGATATACTATAAGTCATGTAACTTCAAAAATAAACATATATAGTTAACAAAATGAATAAGATTACTCGATAGTTTAGCGTGATTGTCTGAGGAGGAGTGGACCCAAGGAGTTTTTAACCAATAAGCTTGAGATTATATGTGTATATGGAATACCATCATAATTATACTTGTATTCAGGTAACTCACCCCCACCATCCTCCAACAAGTTTGGATTTATAGACTTAAGCCGAACTAAGTTACCGTTCTCTAAGGAGTAAACATGGCACCCGCCATTGACAAAATGGTATATCTTGTTTCGTAATACTCCGTTATTTCTCCTACCCTTTGTATTAATTAACGAAACATTAAAAATCTTTTACCTAAAAAATAATGTGTAACCCAACAAGGTGGTTGCAGGAATCCAAAGCTTGCATGACCGATCATACCTTTTTATACATTGTGGACGAGTGAAATCCTTTGTTCCATCCGGGTCATAATATAGTATCATCGGCTCTTCATTCAACACAAACACTTTCCATCTCCTTTTTGAACGATCATTCTGAACAAGAAGCGCGTCCACAGACAAACATTCAAAGTTGAATTCTCCGCTAAGGATATTATAGGACGCTACTTGCCCAAAACGAGAAACAATGTAGATAATTCCATCAAGGATGAGAGGATGGAAAGTACAAGACCGAAAACCAGGAACTTTGTTGAATTCTCTAGCAGTCCACTCTTTATTACCATTGCGATAATGGGTCAAAGATTTGGAATTTAGGGCTACCGGGAATTATACGACCAAGCCATGGTAACGATGATGATGATGATGATTTAGTAGTAACCTTAGCAGCCGCCAACCAGTTCTTGCAAACAAGAAGAAAACGAGCCTGATCAGTGAGACAGAGTCTGCTCACAATTTCACCCAATACATCCGGAACAAGTTCAGACCATGACACGCTGATGATTACTTCTTGTTCAGACTTCTTCTTCTTCTTCTTCTTCTTCTTCTTCTGCTTATCCGAGTAATAACGATGAGTAACAATCACAAACAAAGGAATTGAGAGGGTCACCAAACCAAACACTTTAACGCCATTCATCCTTCTTGCTAATTCCGATTGATGAGAGAGAAGAGAGAAAGGTAGAGACGAACGTAGAACTTGCAGCGATTAACGCCACACACTTAAGTTATGTTCGTTTAGATTGGGTGTTGAGAAAGGTGGGATTCGATCGGGTTAAAATTTAAAATTTTGTTTTTGTAAAAATTTTAAAAATAAAATGTTGGTTTTTGGATTTAATATGTGATATTATTTTAAATTTTTGATAAATTACCAAAATTCAGCATTTTAGTTTTAAAAATTTTTCAAAACAAATTTTTAAATTTGAACCAATCCAATCCAATTCTTCTCAATCTCCTTAAAGATTCAAAAGCAGCTTAAAAACAACCTTCCAAATAAGAGCCAAGTTGATTGGGGATTGTCGGAAATCGCCGATCGGGTTCGGGTTGGGGATGGGTCGGGGTGGGAAACTAGGAGCCCGTTTGTCAAATTTTATTTTTCAGAAATAAGTTAATTATTTTTGATAAAAATACATCTATAATTTTTTTGAAATAAGTTATTTATTTTCTGTATATAAAAAATATTAAACCCTTCCTAAATATTTAATTTTAAAAATTAATATACAAATATGAATTTTTTTCTCGAAATAAGTCCTTATTTTAAAAATAAGGAGAGCCAAACATGCCCTATACATGTTCCAACAATAAAGCACTCGTATTCATATTCGTATTTGTGGGTTGGATAATGGATAGTAGCTAGGTTTTGTCTTGATTGTGTTTATGAAGTGAATTTGGGCCTTCTTCAAATCATTTGATTTACCTGAAGAAAACTTTTGTCTATGAAAATTGTTATAAGTACGGTTTTCATACTTTGCTTTCCAAAAAAATACGTTCATCTTTATATTATTGCAATTATACGATCTTTTAGTATAAGAAATAAAATTTTACATATACAGTTTTTATAATATGTACAAATGCAATATAGTATTGAGTGTTTAAGATTTTACTATCATTCATTACTTTCATCATTTCAATTTATCTTTTGACGACAAGTAATAACTAGTAACAATCACAAACAAAGGAATTGTGAGGGTTAGCTTTTTTTAATAACAATCATATACTCCCTCCGTCCCTTTTTAGTTGGTACATTTGCAAAAAACACACATATTAAGAAAGAATTAATTATATAATTTGTTTCCATGTTTGTCCTTAATCTTAACATTAAATGAAGAGTTATGAGTGTGTATATTAAATATAAAGTCAAACATTGGTATTAGAAATAAAGGGGTATATATGGAAAAATTGGTAAAAATATGTATTGGAACAAGGAATGTGACAACTATTTAGGGATAAATTTTTTTTGCAAATGTGCCAACTAAAGAGGGACGGAGGGAATCATTAAACTTGGGTAGGTTAGCTTTTTTGTTGTTGAGGTAAGCAGGTAGGCCGTTCAATTTTCTGAAATTTCAGATTTCTTATATTAATAATGATTAGTATGATATTCCGTGCAAAATATGGATCATATAATAATTCGTAAAATTTTCTTGTATTATTCTAATTCACGTATTTTCATCAATATAAGATATTATAATTTTAAATTATTATCAGATTCTGAACCGTAAAAATTATACTTTTAGTTATTTTTAGTAAATATGAGAATAATGACTGATTGAAAGCAATAAGTAATAGTTAATTTTAACTATCAAGTATTACCACAATAATATTGGTGTATTGAAATGTATGAAAAACATCTGCCTTATTTATTTTGGGAAGGAGGAAGAATTAAAAATCATATTATTTCTAATTTTGTAAGAAATAATGTAATGTGACAGAAAAATACAAATAATAGATCCGTATAGTTCTGCTTAGAAAATCTCAAGGCACATTTCCAATTTTGGATCATTTTCTCCGACCAATTTCGGAGAACAAGGAGAATAACAAATTTATCCTAACAGTTGTGCACGTCTAAAATAAATATATGATGTGTGATTTTCAAGGATCATGTTATTTGATCATTTCAGATGTATCATTTCAATAGCAAATTGACTATAACAAAATCTTTTCTTCAAATATGTTGTACCATCCATTTTCATAAGTGAACTTTCAAAAACCCAAGTTAATATCTCAAATTTTCAAACAAAACATATTTAGACAAGTAGAAATTCAACCAAATACGCGAATAACTAAAATTAAAGTGTCATATCTCATAACGAATTTTTAAAATGAGATCTGTTAATGTATGCACCGAATGAATTATGTTGTAAAAGTTCACGTGTACAATAAAATTTAATTTATAAAAAAGTAGATATACATAACTACGATAATGAAGTATCCAAGAAATATCATTTTAATTTGAGGTAACACCAAAATAATAGTCAGGAAATAAAAAAAAAATACACATACCACATCCGTGATCATAAGACATTGTATATATCAACACTTATCAAGTTTATTAGTCTCGCACCGGGATGAAACTCGCATTGGAATTTAAAAATCAAGTGAAATTGGTATATTACTATTAAGTATATAGTTGTAAAACTCATTTTGTATGAAATTAATAACATTCGCATATTACGAAAATGCTGCAAGAATATAGTGCGAAAACTTAAGATATCCAAACTGTTGTGGAACAAAAAGTGAGGTTATCAAATTGCGGTTAGGGTTCGTGAGCTTCGTGCTTTAATGGCTGCACTTGTGTTACCGTGACCTAATTCGGGTCTTCACAAGATGCCTACGTATCTCAAAGTCGAGAATCAAGCCAAAAAACGTAGTTATGAGATGAGGGGTCTGACCCTTTATATAGGCTGTAGGAGCCTCAGAATCGTAGTAGGGTTTGGAGACTTGGTGGACAAGTCACCGTTATTGAGGAAGGTTCTGACTCCTTCCTTATAGGAATTAGTTTCCTTGTTGGATTAGGTGCCTTGGAGGCTACACAATATCCTTGGGATATTCCAGAATGTTCCTGGTTTCTAGAACGTTCCTGTTTTGTGGATCAGGCCCGTGTTATAAACAAGATTGTACCGGGCGTCCCCGGTTTGGGCTGTTCTTTTTGGGCTTAACCACTAACCACGAATTTAATGCCCAACTAGGGTTTTGGGCCTCATTTATGAGCCAATAAATACTATATTAATTATGTATTTAAGATTATTTTTCACCCATATCATTTGCCCCCCAACTTCTAGGAAAACTTGATTTCGTAGAAGTTTAAGGTCAGTTCGGCCCTACCAGGGTATCGTCTTACAATGAAGTGTGGAGCGACCTACACATTCACAACGACTAAGACTCTCTCATAAGTTAATACTTAAGAAAGTTAAACGTTCCTTGACCTCTTGAACCTCTTTCTTAAGATTTCTGGGCCTTTTGGGATTAGGATTAGTGTCGTTTCGAGCTCATAGACACTAATCCAAGTGCAATTCGTGCATAGGATCCTTTATCATAGATTCATTAATGATTTATTTCCCTCAACTTTTCTAAGTTAGGGTTAATATCAGACGGTCATTGCCCATAAGCCTTAATAAGGGTTAATTTTTCAGCGAAAGACACTAATTCAGCCCTAATCGGGGCTAAACAACCCTAAACGGGGCTACAAAGGCCTTAACCGAGGCTAAATAATTCATATTGAATATGATTACTACTAGGATATCCACCCTTAACCTTGAGATAGGCTAATTTTAGAGTTAGAGTCCTTAAACGTCGATAATCGAGGTTAATCACCCCCTAACTGCGATTAGCGAAACCCTAATCCCAAATTTTGGAGTTAATCCAATCTAATAGAGATTCTTATAACCTCCTGGTTGTAGAAAGAATCGCGTAAAAATTCTCATTTTTGAGTTGTCTAGGCAAGAAATACGGCCTTCTGGGCAAGGTGTTTCAAACACCTTCCTGATTTCAAACACCCTCCTGGTTTCAAACACCCCTGGCATTTCTAAACTCAAATTTTCAAGTTGAGCTTATATGATTGGGATTCTTATAATCTCCTGGTATGAGCAAGAATCACATGAAAATATGCATTTTTGAACGTTTTAGGGGCGAAATACCTCATTCTGAGCTGGTTTTCAAACCAGACCTTGTTTCAAACACCCTCCTTTTTTCAACTTCTTGAAACCACTGAGAGACCTACCTAGTCTTGTAGAGGACCTTGAGAGGTTTCCAAATCCCAAATTTGAGCTCAAACGGAGCATTTTTGAGCGTTCTGGAGGGTCATGAAACCACCTAGGGGGTTCAGGTCTTCACAACACCTGACCAAGGTGTTGTAGTCGTCCAACCCTGGTCGGCCATTCGGCCATGGGGACCTGGTCGGCCACCCCTGGTTGGCTGGGCCCCAAAAAAATTTATTTATTTATTTTTTTGAATTTTGGCCAAATTTTGACTAGTTGACTTTGACTGTTGACTTTGACTTTTGACTTTGACTTTGACCAAAACCAAAACTTGTTTCAAACTCCCCTCCTTGTTTCTAGAGTGAGTTTACAACACCTTGGTTGATTTTGTGATCCTCAATCACAAACAACCTTCTTCTTAGCTTTCAAGATCTTTTGGGTTTTAACTTGTTCTTGAACTCTTAGTTTCTAATAACCTTGGGCTATACTATGGCCCTTGACTTGCTGACACCATTCCATACTTACAATAGGGTGTTTTGAACAACCTTGGCCTTGCCCCCCTTGCCATGGAGGTCTCTGTTCCTTTGTTAGTTTGTATAGGGTTTTTCTCTTGTTTTCAACACCTGACTTCAAGTCTAAGGTGCTATGGTCAGTTTTTATCCTTGATTTCATACTCAAGGACTTTAAAACTCCTACCTTGTTTGTAAGGCCATGCCTTGGCTTCATTTTATTTAAAGGTTCCTGAATTTTAGGCCTTGAGTTCAATCAACCGGCTTAATTCAGGACATACAACCTCGTTGGCCCTCTGGGCTTATATTTTAGGCAGGTTTTCAAAACTCCCACCATTTTCTTAGAATCTATTTTCTATATTTCTATAAAGTATTAGCTTTTTAGCTAATCTTTCTACTTAGTGCCTTAATCATGGATTTTTGGATTAATCCTCCGTTTAGGCTCGTTAAGCATAAGTTAGTTCAACCTCTTAGGTCGTTAACTATGTTGCTGCTCCAGCCTGCATTTTCATTCGTTTCTTTTGTTTATTTTAATGAATTAGATCGTTTATTTGACCCAATTCCGAGTTGTTAGGCCGAATACACAATTAATAATCAAATTCGTATGAGAGATTAACAAGTAAAACGTTTATGCACTTAAAAAACTTCTTGTATTAAGAACCCTCTTCGTGATGTGAAATATCACAAAGAGCTGTTAGGTTACAATAAAGATAATTCGTTGTACGATTCCCTTCTAGGGTTAACCTAACTGTATTTATAAAACATACAGCTACAATACAATCTCTAATTGATATTCCTAATAATCAGCTATACAACGATATCAATTACAGATTGTCACACGTCTCCTAAGTCAACTCGATCTCTTTGATAGCTATCCAATCTTCAAAGATATCGCTTCCATAATAAATCTTCAATCACTGTTGACCAGTAGATGCTTCCTCCATACAGAGTTTGACAAACTCTGTCGAGCTTCCATCTGTCAGAGTTTACAATAAACTCTGAATGCTTCCAGCTAAACTCTGATAATTCACTGTAACACTTAAACACTGATTAAAACACATCAATTATATTTAACAATCTCCCCCAACTTGTTCATTAGCAAAAATGCACAAGTTAATAACAATAATTGATGATGTCAAAACAAATAGACAAATACAGTGTTTATACAAATTCAGAGTTTAAGCTTCTACTTAACAAAAACTACAGAGAATAAGAAAATCCTTACAGACCTTAATCTCTTATCACTTCAAGATCTGGCATAGCTCTGAGATAATCTATGAGCAATCTTCTTTCTGCATTTTCAAGCTTAATCTTCATAGCTTCTTTAATCTCTCTGAGCTGAGGATCACTCTCATCTGTTTGGTAGATAGCAGCCCTAAGATCATAGATTTTGTTCCTTCTCATCTCATTTCCCAGTCTGATAAATTTGACTTCTTCTGACTGTGAATTGAAGTCAAGTACTGTGATTCCCAAATCAGTCTTTAACTTTGCAGTACCTTTCTTCATTTCAATGAGATTTCCTTTGTAATCCCTGTACTTAGGAACATATCTGCTATTATACTTCTCTCCTCTGATTGCCAAATTCTGAAGCATTCTCTGTCTGAGCACATTAGCAACTGATTGAGTCCTTTGACTATTCACCTTGAAAAGATATAGAACATACTCTAGTTCTTCCCAACATTTCAAGCCAATATCATTCTCACCAATTTTAAATACTGTCCCATCAGCCATGAAATACAAGAGAAAGTCCTTCTTTAAACTCTTCTGATGAACTAACTGTACTGATTCCAGTCTGTCTAAACTCTCTTGAGGAACACCACGACCTGGAACAGCCAGTGAAGAAGGATCTCTAGGACCAGTATATTGCCTTTTGTCTCTGTGTGAACCTAGTCCACCCTTATTATTTCCAACTTTGCCAGACAAGGCTCTTCCATCAGAAATATTCATAGAAACTCCAGATAATATATTTGGATCTTGAATTGTTCCTTTCCCAAAAACCGATTTCAACTGAGAAGATTGTAAAGGTGTGATCATTACTTGTGATGCAACAGAAGTTATAACTTTCTTCTGTGAACTTTCTCCTTCAATGCCTTTCAGCTTGAGTTGAGCTTCTGCTGCCATTGTTTCCTTTGAAAACCGAGATCTTTGACTAACATCAGCCCTTTCTTTGATCACAACACCTTTAACAACAGGTCTAGGAGCTTTTCCTCTTTGTAACTTACCAGACTTTAAAGCCTTGAGATGTTCTTCTTGTAAACTCTTTTCTTCAGCTTCAATGTCCTCAATCGTAACTCCTTCCTCATTCTCTTCAATAAACAGCTTAGCAGCCAGTTCTTCATCAGTTTGTGGATTAGAAGGTAACAGCAAACTCTTGGTCTTTGAAGTACCTTGAGTATCAGTATTTCTCCCAACAAACTGTGATTTAGATGACTTGCTAGTTCTCAAAGTTTGAACTTCTTCAGTTTTATTCTTTCCTTTACTACTTGCCCCTCCATCTCCAGCACTATCCCTTCTGACAACTCTCTCCCCCTTTTTGACATCATCAGGCATAAGAATAGATGTAATTAACTCCAAGGAGGTAGCAATAGAATCAATTTTAACAGATAAGTTAGACTGATTCTCTTCAACTTTACTCAGCCTGGCAAAGAGATTGTCTTGAGCTGTAGAAAATTTTGTATTCATGAGTTTTGACTCTCTTTCCATTTTCATTTCTCTAGCTACAACCTCTGTCCGCAAATCAGTGATTGCCTTTGTAGTGTCATCAAATCTTCTATCCAGAGTTTTGACTTGAACTACAGTTGCTTTTAAGCAAGAAAGAATCTCTGGATTGGAGATAGTATCAGCAGTGTGCTTAACAAAATCAGCTGCTCTCCCTCGTGGAAAAATACAATCCTCTTTGTACCATTTAGCAGCAAACTTTGCAAATTGTGCTCTCTCAACTTCATGAGACGTACAAGGTTGAGTGAAAGGTGTATGTTTATTGTCTGTTTGTATTATTCTTTTCACTCTTCTAGTATAAACAGCTCCAGGAGATGTCTGTTTTGCTTTCATTTTTGTCTCTATGGACTTCTTAACTCTTGCATGTCGTTCAGTGTTCAGTGCTGACTTTGCTCTGCCTCTTTTTGTCTTAGGCTGTGGTTGTGGTGGAGATTTTGATGATTCAGAGTTTGGTTGTGAAGTGTGTGAAGGTTGTTTTGTAGGTGATGAGGGAATAGTTGATGTAGGTGGTTCAGTGTTTGTTGTTTGAGGACGATCAATGTTTAGTGGTTCAGATTGTGGTTCTGGTTGTGGTTCTGGTTGTTGTTCTGGTTGTGGGTCTGGTTGTTGGTGGTCCTGAGGTTGATTGAGAAAGTTCTGCAAAGCAAGTGGCAGAACAAAAGCAAGGAGATTTTCCTTACCAACATCCTTATTAGTCATATCAGAGAATATTCTCTTGTTGACTCTAAAAGGATCAATTTCATCAGTATCAGCAATTTCTAGACCAGGTACACAAGCATTGAACAGTATTTGACAAAAATGAGCATAGTAAACTGTAGTAGACTCTGACAGTTTATCACCTAAATTCATCAGAACATATCTACAAAAATCAAAATTACTACCATAGAGTGGAGAATACCCGATTTGGAGACTGTCTATCGGAAT
Organism: Saposhnikovia divaricata; assembly: GCA_036435485.1. Lineage (NCBI taxonomy): Eukaryota > Viridiplantae > Streptophyta > Magnoliopsida > Apiales > Apiaceae > Saposhnikovia > Saposhnikovia divaricata. The sequence goes on from JAZHRN010000131.1 coordinate 26,217,017, forward strand.
GGCATCCCAGTTGGTGACTTTCTTCTGGAATGTCCTTGTAATGCAATCAAAGAAAAAGTTCCATTCCTTCCTGAGATTAGGTCTCTTTATACCGCCAAGCTTGTCAAGAGATTCCATGTAACCTATTTCTTGTAGCATCTCTCTCAATAGAGTTTCATTAACAAGAGTATAAGATGTATGTGTGTCAAACCCCATTGTATCTCTTACAGTTTGTGGAGTAATCACATAGTCTTGTTCTTCATAAGTGAAGATGATGTTAGGAGTCCCATTCTCTCCTCCATCCACATAGACGGAATTTTGCCAAAAAGTAGCAATTTGAGATGCAGAGAGAGTATCGGGTCCAACCAGAGCTTGTCCAATCTCTGAATCTCTCAAGAAATTCATCAAAGAAAAGAACCTTCATCTTATCGAGAATAGGGATATCTTCAGCTATACGCGTGAAGAGTTTGATTCGTTTGACTGGGAAAGGCAGCTTGAGACTCTGTGGCTGCAAATGGATGCCGGTCTGGAAGAGATCGAGAGAGAGAAACCTGCACGGGTGATTGACATCGATGCTGCTCTCCAAGCAACATTTGCATGGCTCTCCTCGAAGGCATCCTCATCCAACACCACCAACCATTGTTAATGAATATGTCAGCAAAAATAACCTTATCTCTTCAACTTCCACCCAAATAAAGTGGCAAAGATGGGATCTGGGATTTTTGCTAACAATGGAGTGGTTTGGACTTGACCTTTTAGTTTCCTGTTGAATAGATTAGCAGATAGAAAGAACAAAAAGATGTAATACTTGCTTGTAATCTCTTTCTTATTATCAATGAAAAATTATGTTTCTCTAATCTTATTCAGTGTGTTCTGCAATTCTTTTATTTATGTTTTATGAACTGTTCTTCAAGGAAGGAAATCAAAGAAGAGAATATGAAAACTAATTAAAGTAATCATATAATGAACAAATTCATCAATTAAATCAGTAGCAGAATAGAGTACCAATTCGAGAAGTGTTTTGTTCTATTCGAGAACTTTGAGACTCAGAGTATGATCCACAATTAACAGTTGTCAAACGCCCTATTTACTCCAAAATTTTCAAATTATCCAAATGAAAATTTACCTTAGAGTACTAACCACGAATCAACAGCGTTTGTCAATTCTCCAACTTTATCACCGAAACCCTTTCATAAATTGCACAGTTGTGAAAATATGTGTGTGTGAAGCAGAGTTTACTAAATCAATTTTTAGAGCATCTAATTTTTCATAAAATCCATAAAGTAAATCAATAAACACCGGATGCACAAACTGTCATAGTAAACACTGACTGTATGATGAAAGCTAAACTCTGAAGTAATCAAACTATATACAGTAACTTTTATTTTATACCCCCTCTATACATTTTTTTTTTCATTCCAGTAATTAGAGGTTGGAACCAGTCACCAAAAATTCAAAAATTTTAGCCCTTATCATTTTGATAAGTTCCTGGGTCATCCTAGTATTTAACTAGTCACCAAAAATCAGAGAATTTTAGCACATATTATATACCAATAAGTTCCTGGGTCATCCTAGTATCCAACATAATCTCAAAGGAGTATAACAACCTATATACATTTTCTTTGGGGTATTGCAGTAAGCATTTTATTCTACCAGAGTATAACTAACAGAGTTTAGAGTTCATCAACATCAGTAGTTTTTCATGTAAGGTAATGCACACAGTATTTATAGACTCATAGTTTAGGACGAAATAAACTAAGAGATGCTATAAATATGAGCCAGTATCATGCTGTGTTAACTTTCTGCACAATCTAAGATTAGATCATAATAACTCAGAAAGATTCATGATTAATTGCTGAGAATCATGCTTCATACATATTTCTTCATTAGTGTTTTCATTCAGACAAAAATCAACTCAGAGTTCACAGAGTTTATCAAACTGAATAACAGTATATGACATACAGACATGCTGACAGAGTTTAACAGAGTATGCATAACAGAGTTTAATCAACAGAGTTCACTTAGCATTTAACCAATCAGGAAATATGAGTAATACAATACATAAGTAAAATTTGAATCTAACCAACATTCCTAGTCAGAACTAGAGACCATTCCTAGTTCATTGACCAGTCTTGTAAATGTAGCTTCACTCAACGGTTTAGTGAAGATATCTGCAAGCTGTTGTTCAGTAGACACAAAATGTAGTTCAATATTCCCTTCTTCTACATGTTCTCTGATGAAGTGGTACCTTATGCTGATGTGCTTGGTCATTGAATGCTGTACTGGATTACCTGTCATAGCAATAGCACTTTGATTATCACAGTAAATAGGAATTTTACTGTACCTCAAACCATAATCCAGCAATTGATTCTTCATCCACAAGATCTGTGCACAACAGCTACCAGCTGCAATATACTCTGCTTCTGCTATAGATGTGGAGATTGATTTCTGTTTCTTGCTGTACCAGGAGACAAGTCTGTCACCAAGAAATTGACAACTTCCACTAGTGCTCTTTCTGTCTATCTTGCAGCCTGCAAAGTCTGCATCAGAATACCCAAGTAGCTTGAAATCTGATTCTCTGGGGTACCACAGACCTAATGATATGGTGCCCTTGAGATACTTGAAGATTCTTTTCACAGCTGTTAGATGTGGCTCTCTAGGATCTACCTGAAACCTTGCACAACGACAGGTTGCATACATAATGTCAGGCCTACTAGCTGTCAAGTATAGAAGAGATCCTATCATGCCCCTGTAGTTTGTCATATCCACTGAAACTCCTGTGTCTTTGTCCAATTTAGTTGCTGTTGCCATGGGAGTTGATGCAGATGAACAGTCAAGCATACCAAATTTCTTGAGAAGATTTCTGGTATATTTTTCTTGATTAATGAAAATACCATCATCTGTTTGTCTCACCTGTAGGCCTAGAAAGTAACTAAGCTCTCCCATCATGCTCATTTGATACCTGGACTGCATGAGCTTGGCAAACTTCTTGCAGAGTTTATCATTAGTAGACCCAAAGATAATGTCATCAACATAAATCTGAACTAAAAGGAGGTCACTTCCTTGATTGAAATAAAACAGAGTTTTGTCAATTGTTCCTCTGTTGAATCCACTTTCTAGAAGAAATTGAGCAAGTGTCTCATACCATGCTCTTGGTGCCTGCTTAAGTCCATATAGTGCCTTATCTAGCCTGTAGACATAATCTGGATATTTGGGGTCCACAAATCCTGGTGGTTGTTCAACAAACACTTCTTCTTCAAGCTTTCCATTCAGAAAAGCACTTTTCACATCCATCTGGAACACTTTGAATTTCTTGTGAGAGGCATTTGCTAGAAAAATTCTGATTGCCTCCAATCTTGCAACTGGAGCAAATGTTTCATCATAGTCTATTCCTTCCTGCTGTGAATAGCCTTTTGCTACCAGTCTAGCCTTGTTCCTTGTGATAACCCCTTCACTGTCAGTCTTGTTTCTGAAAACCCATTTAGTACCAACAATAGATCTGTTCTTTGGCCTTGGTACAAGGGTCCAAACTTCATTTCTTTCAAATTCATTCAACTCTTCCTGCATTGTTGTTATCCAGTCTGCATCTTGAAGAGCTTCTTCCACTTTCTTTGGTTCATTTTTAGACAAGAATGCATGAAATAGACATTCACTTGCAGTAGCACTTCTTGTTTTCACTTTTGCATCTGGATCACCAATTATCAAATCAGGTGTATGTGATTTAGTCCATTTCCTAGCAGAAGGCAAATGACTTATATCAGCATGTGATCCTCCCCCTTGATCCATGCTCTCCTGATTTTGTTGTGATCTATCTTCGTTTTCTGAGACTCCCCCTGAACTTGACTGCCCAGAGTCAGAATTTGAATTTTCAGAGTTTGAATCATCAGAGTTTGATCCAGATTTTTCAGTTGACTCAATATCAGTGTTTGAGTCTTCATCTTGTTCATGCTCCCCCTCAACTGGTTCTCCCCTTTGTTGTGGCTGAGAAGTTTCTTCAGTGTGTACCAGTAGAGGTTCAGAGTTTGTTTCAACAGAGTCTGTCAGAATTGTTTCATCAGAGTTTAAATCTTCATTTTCAAAATCCAGTTGATCATATTCATCTTTGTCTTCAAGTCCAGTTATCTTCTTATCATCAAAAGAAACATGTATAGATTCCATGATCACTTTAGTTCTCAGATTGTAAACTCTGAATGCCTTTGTTGACAGTGGATAGCCAACAAAAATTCCTTCATCTGCCTTTAGCTCAAACTTGGTCAACTGTTCTGGATGAGTCTTCAAAACAAAACATTTGCACCCGAAAATATGAAAGTATTTCAGGTTAGGCTTCTTTTTCTTCACCATCTCATATGGTGTCTTTCCATGCTTGTTGATCAGTGTTGCATTTTGAGTAAAACAAGCAGTTTGAACAGCTTCTGCCCAGAAATAAGTTGGCAATTTTGCTTCATCAAGCATAGTTCTGGCAGCTTCAATCAAGGTTCTATTTTTCCTTTCAACTACACCATTTTGTTGTGGTGTACCAGGTGCTGAAAATTCTTGCTTCACTCCATTGTCCTTACAGAATTCTTCCATTGTTGCATTTCTGAACTCAGTTCCATTATCACTTCTGATGATTCTCACTTTGTTACTTGATCCTTTGTCCAGAAGCTTCACATGCTCCATCAGAGTTAATGCAGTTTCATTCTTCTTTGCTAGAAAATACACCCAAGTGAATCTAGTGTATTCATCAACAATGACTAAAGCATATTTCTTCCTTGCTATAGACATAACATTTACTGGACCAAAGAGATCAACATGCAGAAGATGATAGGGATCGGTGATTGAAAATTCTGTCTTGCTCTTGAAAGATGACTTCCTTTGTTTAGCCTTCTGACATGAATCACATAGTCCATCAGCATTTAACAGAGCCTTTGGGAGTCCTCTTACAAGATCCTTTCTGATCAATTCATTGATGTTGTTCAAGTTCAAATATGAGAGTTTCTTGTGCCACTTCCAACTCTCTTCACTAGACATTCTTGTAGACAGGCAAACAGCTTTTCCAACAGAGTCTATCAAAAGCTTGATCTCATAAATGTTGTTTTGCCTGTGACCAACTAGAACAACCTTTCCTGTAGATTTGCTGATAACTTCACAATATTCAGGTTGAAAATCTACATGATATCCCTTGTCACAGATTTGACTCACAGATAACAAGTCATGCTTGAGTCCTGGGACATGAGCTACATTGTTGATGATGACATTTCCAAGATTAATATTGCCATATCCCAATGTTCTTCCTACATTGCCATCACCATAGGAAACTTTTGGGCCAGCTTTCTCCTCATAGTCTGATAGCAGGGCTTTATTTCCAGTCATGTGTCCTGAACATCCACTGTCCACGACTAGGGTTGCCTCCCTGTTGCCCTGCAATCACAAGCAATTACTGAGGATTAGTTTTAAGGATCCAGACTTGCTTGGATCCTTTGGCATTCTTAACTTTGTTAGCTTTGCAGCGGAATTAACATTATCAGAGTTTGAGCTAACAGTATCAGTGTTTACACTTGCAGTATCAACTTTAACCCATTTCAGATTGGGTTTCAGTTCATAGTAATTATGATAGATAGCATGATATTCTCTGCAAGTATAAATGGAATGCCAAGTGCTTCCACAGTGTGTGCATAAAGTCTGTGGCTTAGTTCTAGCAAAATCCTTCTTTACCTCAGACTTGGTAGGTAAAGAATTTATATTTTTATTTTTCTTGTAGAAATTTGCAAGATGCTTAGTACTACCACAGTTATGACATGTCTTTCTTGGAGCATAACTAGCAAGCATTGGTTTATTTCCTGAAGTGATGCCAACTTTTCCATTTCTGTTCTTATTTGACACTCTCTGTTTCTTAACAGATTTTAACTCCTTCAATTTATGTTTGAGTTGTTTATCTGTCATTGAACCAATATTAACCTGTTTAACACTAGTTTTTACTGGTTTACTTTTAATAGTTTCTTTTTCACTTTCAGACAAAAATTTACTGGTTCCATGTACAAAATGAGTTCTGATTTTAACTTGATTTTGAAATCTAAGTTCATCTCCCTCATTATAACCTAGACCAACAGTGTCTGTTTGAAAAATCTGTTGAGTGTCCTTTCCAGAATTAGTCCAAGTCCTAATTTTCTTATTTGCTTCCTCCAACTCTGATTCTAGTTGTTTATATTTCTGAAGCAAATTCTGTTCTATACAAACAGCATCATCTCTCTCTTTCTGAACTTGTTGCATGTTTTCAAGTTTTTCTTCAACAAGTTTATTTCTAACCTTAAGTTCAGAATTTTCAGCTTTTATCCTCTCATTTTCTAAAGTCTGATCCCTATAACTTATATGCAATGACTTAAGATAAATTCTTAATTGAGAAATGTCATCAATATTATAAGCATAGGTAGTTAGAGGTACCTGATTTTCAGAAGTTTCTGATTCAGTAGTAGCCATGAGAGCATAGTTCACTTCTTCATCAGAATCTGAAGTATCTGCCCAATCTCTGCCTTTAATGTAGAGTACCTTTCCAGTTTTACCCTTCTTGCACTCAGGAGCATAGTGACCCATCTCCTTACACTTGTAGCATTGAATTTCAGACTTATCATTCTTCCCTTTAGAATCTCTCTTATCAAACTTTCTGAAACTTTTCTTGTCTTCATTTGAATCTCTAGAAAACCTTTTCCCTTTCTTGAAATTCTTGAAGCCCATTTTCTTGAAGGTATTCACCATCAACACAGCCATTTTCCTCATTTCTTCTTCATCATCCTCAGAGTCAGATGATTCAGAAGAATTTGAATCACACTCATAGTTTGATGATTCACTTTCTGAGTGTATGACCAAAGCTTTTCCCTTCATTTTCCTTCTTGATGCCTCTTTCTTCTGAGGCTTCTCTTCAACATTAAGAGCAACAGACTTTCCCTTCCTGCTTGATCTCCTGTTTCTCTGCTTCATTTCCAATTCATGAGTTTTGAGCAGCCCATAGATTTCATCAATCTCTGTTTCAGCAAGATCATAGTTGTCTCTAATAGTGGTTGTTTTCACATCCCACTTTTCAGGTAGAGAAAGAAGAAACTTGAGATTTGACTCTTCTAGATCATACTCTTTGTTGACCAATGACAGATCATTGAGCAGTTTACAGAATCTATCAAATGTTTCTGTCATGGTCTCTTCAGGTTTAGCCTCAAAATGCTCATACTCTTGTGTGAGTATGTTTCTCCTATTCTTCTTAATAGCCGCAGTTCCTTGACACCTGACTTCAAGAGCATCCCATATCTCTTTTGCAGTGGTGCAGTTAATGACTTTGTTAGACATAACATTGTCTAAAGCACTATGCAGTAAATGCCTAACCTTTGCATCCTTAGCAATTGATGATAGATCCTCAGGAGTCATATCCTTCTTTTCCTTTTGAACTATTTTAGCTTCTTCACCAGCAGCTGCAACAGATAGCTTTGTAGGATTGTGAGGGCCTTCATAAATCCTGTCAAGATATTCTGGATCTGTAGCCTCCAGAAACATAGTCATCTTGACCTTCCACATAGCATACTCTAATGGCCTCAGAATAGGAACCCTGATTGGTTCATAACGACTCACAGTAGTAGGAGCCTTTTCAGAAACAGTAGGTGTTGGTGGAGGAATTACTGACATGATTATTGTTGTGTTTGGATCTTAACCTGTAATAAAGTAACAGATTGGCTCTGATACCACTTGTTAGGCCGAATACACAATTAATAATCAAATTCGTATGAGAGATTAACAAGTAAAACGTTTATGCACTTAAAAAACTTCTTGTATTAAGAACCCTCTTCGTGATGTAAAATATCACAAAGAGCTGCTAGGTTACAATAAAGATAATTCGTTGTACGATTCCCTTCTAGGGTTAACCTAACTGTATTTATAAAACATACAGCTACAATACAATCTCTAATTGATATTCCTAATAATCAGCTATACAACGATATCAATTACAGATTGTCACACGTCTCCTAAGTCAACTCGATCTCTTTGATAGCTATCCAATCTTCAAAGATATCGCTTCCATAATAAATCTTCAATCACTGTTGACCAGTAGATGCTTCCTCCAGACAGAGTTTGACAAACTCTGTCGAGCTTCCATCTGTCAGAGTTTACACTAAACTCTGACTGCTTCCAGCTAAACTCTGATAATTCACTGTAACACTTAAACACTGATTAAAACACATCAATTATATTTAACACGAGTTCATAACGCCTTTTTCCTGCTGTTTTCGGCTATTTAACCTATAAACGCGGGTCGTCGGAAAGATGACCTGCTATGAGGGGTCGCTCATTTCCTTATAAAAGAGATGGAGTGGAAGTCATTCTTCACATTTCCAACTTCTTCCAAAGAAAATTTCTCTCTGAAGAGCTCTCAAGATTCAAACACCTATTTCAATTTCAAACAAACCTGATGGCAAGTGAAGGTGGTCAGAGCACCGTAGTCCCTTCTAAGTCCCTCCTCCAAGCAATCAACAGGAGGACCAAGGACAAGAACAGGAAAGGTAAGGTGTTTCCTCCTCGTTATCAATTAACTTTACCCCAACTCTTAGAAGAGCCCGGGGATGTGTTTCCAAACAATGCTAAATTTGACTCTTTCATATTTCCTAGCACTTTAGGCTTAGGAGATATTAACGACCTACTCAAATATGAGTTTTCTTCTGGTTTGAGACTCAGAATCCCTTCACCGGGAGATAGGACTTGTAATTGGCACCCTGAAAATTTATATGTGTACAAAGGGGCTATCACAGCTGGCCTTAGGTTTTCGGTTCACTCATGGCTGGTTAGGCTACTAGCTGAAGTTAAAATCAACCCGTGCCAACTATATCCTAACTCCTGGAAATTTATATTCATCTTTATGGTTGAATGCATCATGGGAGGCGTCTGCCTTAGTATTCCTTTATTTAGACATTTGTTTGCTTTCAAAAATAGCCCTGTTACTAGGAAAGGATGGGTAAGCATCCAACATCGTACAAAGTCCCGAATGATTATCAACGCTGCCTCCGTGCCTGACTCATGCCACAATTGGAGGCACGAATTTTTTATCCTTAGGTGGAAAGGATGAGATTGGGGTGAATTTTTCAGGGCTAAATTCAACCACGTGAACGATGAGGGTGTTAGTGAGCTGCAGCTCTCAACTGAAGAAGTAGCCAATCGGGATTGGCTTATTTCAACCTTTCAAAATGCCCACTACCGCGAAGTTGTGACTGAGCATAACTTGATAGAGTCCGGGCTTAGTAGTATCCCTCCCGAGGGTAATTCTTACTTTAACTCTTTTATTCTCATCATACTTGTTCTTATTTCAACATTGTTTTCTTTGTCTTTTCTTGTAGTTGCTGAGGAGATTGACAGTTTGCCGGGTCATGCTCCCCAGATTACTAAGAGGATGATCAAAAAGGCTGAGAAAGAAGCTAATCTTGACGATATTCCAGTTCCTGAATTCCTCCAACATTGCTCAAAGGCCGGGAAAAGGATCAGGAGCTCGGACGGGAGTATGAAGACTGCATTCATGCCTGAGTGGGGGATTTACGAGCAGGACGCTATTCGAGATAGCCATCTCCTTGCTCAGGAATGGTCTCGGAATGCTATAGCCCCGGTTGACAAGGTTCACTTCGCAACAGCAACGGACCTTGAGGAGAATGAAAGCTTGGGGGCATTTCATGCCTATAACGTAAGATTTTCTTCCCTTATCTTTTATTACTCTTACTAAATATTGACCATCATGGTTTAACATAATTATTTCTTATGGTGTTTTATTCTTGTAGTTGAATGCTCATTTCCAGAATGCTATCCAGTTGGGGAGATCATATAAGGATAAGGAAAGAACCGCCCTCAAGGCTGCGGAAAAGCATCAGAAAGAGTCTCAAGAATGGGAGGCTAAATACTTCACCTCCGAAGACCAACTCTCATCCCTCAGGGGTAAGTACGCAGCCTTGGAGAACAGGACCCAGAACAACGAGGATTCCATCATCCAAAACTACTTGGGCTCGGATACATTCCTTGCCTTCATCGATGAACATGACAGGGAGGTCCAACCGGACAGCATGTCCATAGGTTGGGAAAAAGCTGTGAATAAGATTAGCCAAGACCACAAAGGGGTTGTTTTTCCTTCCTTCTATCCGAGTCCTTGGAAGGTGACTGATGCTGATGACCTTGTTGAAGGTGCTGGAACTTCCTCCCAGGCAAACAGGCGTGCTTCAGGCTCTGGGGCTAAGGCCACTTCCCAACATTCAGGATCCAGTTCTGGGAGGCACCCTTCGAGATCCCGGGGGAAAGACCGAAGTGACAGTTCAGGACGCCAATTAGCCGGCCGAATTCGCGAGCCCAAATCGGTGAGTGTTACCAGTTCCTCAACTTCGACTTCCAAGAGTAGGGAAGAAGGTGAGACGGGGTCCTCCAGCGGAGAAGAAGCCCCTGTTCAGGTTGCTCCTCCTAAAGCCAAGAAGCGATTGGTGAAGACTGCTTCTATCAAGAAGTGATTATCTTTTAAGCCTTGCATGGCTTATGTTTGCCTCGTGTGGCTGTTATTCAGTTCTCGTTTTATCCTGACTTTACTCATGGTCCTTCGTGGACTTATATTTTATTCGATGTTGTTTGTAACTTATAACTCTGTCCCCTAGGGATATATTATCTACATGCTTGTTTCCTTACGTTCTTTTCTTTACGGTACTTGGTCATCCTAGACTTACACACATCAGGTGTTTGGTACATCATTAAAATCAAAGAAACGTAGAATAGAAAACAAACTTGTATTAATAACGTGAAATGGGCTCTGCCCTTACATAAAATGATAAGTTTTACTATGAGCAACATGCTCTGCAATGGTTTTACATAAACCTTATGTCTACTTCAATAGATAGGCTAAAAGCTAAGTCCTTACTAGGAGAGCTTAAACATAATAAATCTTGAGATTCGAGGCGTGCCAAGTACGAGGCACCTCGCTTCCATCCAAGGTTTCCAACTTGTAAGAACCTCTTCCCAACGTTTTGTTGACTCTATACGGCCCTTCCCAATTAGGGGCTAACTTGCCTGTCTGTTCAACTCCAGATGCTTCTATCTTCCTTAAAACCAAGTCACCTTGTTTGAAGAACCTTTCTTTAACCCTATGGTTATAATAAAAAGATGCCCTCTTCTGATGCTCTACATTGCGGGCATTCGCTTTGTCCCTGACTTCATCAGTTAAATCAAGGGCAAACCTCATGCCTTCCTCATTGGTTTCTTGCTCATATGCTTCAACCCTTGGAGACGTATGAGAGATCTCCACGGGCACTACTGCCTCTGCTCCATAGGCTAGCAAAAACGGGGTAGCTCCTGTTGTCACTTTACAGGTGGTACGATATGCCCATAGAATAGGCAGCAGCTCGTCCACCCACGTGTTTCTTGAACATTCGACCCTTTTTTTAAGTCCATCAAGGATAATCCGATTCACTACCTCAGCTTGCCCATTAGCCTGAGGGTGAGCTACTGAAGTGAAGCGAAGTTCGATGGCGTTCTCCTCACAATACTTCTTAAACTCCTCATTGTTGAATTGGCGCCCATTATCCGTCACAAGGATTCGTGGGATACCATATCTGTAAATTACGTTCTCCCAAAAGAATTGGGCAACTTGCTGGGTGGTTATTTTAGCTAATGACTTAGCTTCAATCCACTTGGTAAAATAGTCGATGGCCACTATCAAGAACTTCCTTTGTTCTGAAGCTACAGGGAAAGGACCTAGAATGTCCATCCCCCACATGGCAAACGGAATAGGAGAGTTTATCGATGTTAACATCTCTGGCGGCTGCCTAACAATCGGAGCGTGTTTCTGACACCTGTCACACTTCTTGACGTAACTTTATGCATCTGCCAACATCCGTGGCCAATAAAACCCCAGACGGGTGATTTTATGGGCTAGGGCTCTGCCCCCCAAGTGTTGCCCACATATCCCTTCATGAACTTCCTTTAATGCTTCTTCTGCCTCTTGGGGCCTCAAACACTTCAAGTACGGGATAACAAAAGACCTCTTGTAAAGGATGCCTTCAATCAGGACATATCTCAATGCTCTCACTGATAGTTTCCGCGCCTCCGAGGCGTCTTCGGGAAGCCATCCCGTTTCCAAATGTGCCTTGATAGGATCTATCCAATAACTTCCTATATCAATGGGTGCCACCAATTTCGAATTGATGGAATGGGCCTTCAAGACCTGGAAGTAAACACTCCCTGCATAATTCTCTATCTCAGAAGAGGCGAACTTTGATAGGGCATCGGCCTTGACGTTCTCCTCCCTCGGAATGTGCTCCATATAGCATTCATCAAACTGAGTCATAATGGCTTTCACAATCCTTAGATATTTTGCCATAGTTTCATCTTTGGCTTCGAACTCACCATTCACCTGCGATACTACGAGCCTCGAATCTCCACAAACTTTAAGGTTCTTGATTCTCAATATTCTGGCCAAGCCTAATCCGGCTATCAAGGCTTCATATTCAGCTTCGTTGTTGGTTGTTGGAAAGTCCAACTTCAAAGCATATTCTACTAAAAACCCGTCGGGGCTTTGCAAGACCAGGCCTGCACCACTAGATTTTGTTTTTGATGCCCCATCAAAATAGAGCACCCAATATTCCTTCTGATCAGGTGCAAGCTCCTCAACTTTGCCTTCGCCTTCCTGGCCTGACACTATCTCCTGCCCCCCGACTTCTTGGTTGTCGATGGTACATTCAACCACGAAGTCAGCTAATGCCTGAGCCTTGATGGCTGTCTGAGGCTTATATGTGATATCAAGCTCCCCTAGTTCGATTGCCCATTTAATCAGCCTTCCACTGGCCTTGGGGCTATGCAATATACTTCTCAACTGCTGATCCGTCAGGACTTCAATCTTGTGTGCCTGGAAGTAAGGTCGTAGCTTCCGTGAAGCTGTTACTAGCGCCAAAGCAAACTTCTCAATGGGTGAGTAATTCAACTCAGCTCCGTGCAATACCTTGCTCACGTAGTAGATAGGCTTCTGAATCTTGTTTTCCTCTCGAATGAGAACGGCACTCAGTGCTTGTTCGGATATCGCTAGGTATAAATATAGGGTCTCTCCAGGACTAGGTTTGGCCAACAACGGGGCCTCAGCCATGTACTTTTTTAGCAGTTCAAAAGCCTCTTGGCTTTCTGAAGTCCATTCGAAATTCTTCACTTTCTTCAAAGCCTGAAAGAAAGGCAAACACTTATCGCCAGACCTTGAGATGAACCTTCCCAATGCAGCTATTCTACCTGTCAACTTCTGCACATCCCTCACAGAACGGGGTGGTTCCATATCGAGGATGGCCTTAATCTTATCCGGGTTGGCTTCAATACCACGTTTTGAAACCATCAGGCCCAAAAACTTCCCTGATCCAACGCCAAAAGCACACTTGGCTGGATTTAACATCATCTTATGGTGCCTCAGCACTTCAAAAGCCTCTCTGAGGTGTTCAACATGGTCTGCTGTAAATAAGCTTTTGACCAACATATCATCAACGTAGACCTCCATGGTTTTCCCAATCAGATGGGCAAATATCTTATTTACCAGACGTTGATAAGTAGCTCCTGCATTCTTTAGTCCAAAAGCCATGACAAGGTAACAAAAAACACCAAAGTCAGTTATGAAAGATACCTTAGGGATGTCGTCTTTGTGCATCCTAATCTGGTTGTAGCCACTGAAGCCATCCATGAAACTCAGCATTTCATGCCCCGTCGTGGCATCAATTAGTGTGTCAATCCTTGGTAAGGGGAAGCAATCCTTAGGACACGTGTCATTCAAATCGGTGAAGTCTATACACATCCTCCACTTTTTGTTGGCTTTCTTGACCATCACAGGGTTAGCCAACCATTCAGGGAACTGAATCTCCTTAATAAAACCAGCTTCCAAGAGCTTGTCCACCTCTTGCTTAATGGCCTCTTGCCTTTCCGGAGCAAAGTTCCTCTTCTTCTGTTTTATTGCCTTCCGCTTGGGGTCGACATTCAACCTGTGAGTTATGAGTTGGGGGTCAATCCCTGGCATATCAGCTGCCGTCCAAACGAACACATCTCTGTTTTCTTTTAAGAATTCTACCAACTTGCCCTTCAAGGGTTCTTTTAAAGACGCTCCAACGTACGTAACTTTATCAGGGTCTCGAGAATCCAGAGGTATAGGAACCAAATCTTCTGCCGGTTTCCCGCAGTATTCATCATCCCCTCGGACATCCATGTCTTCTATCGGGAGGACCTGCCCCCCTACTCCATCAGCTCTTAATGCGGCCACATAACAACTTCTGGCCATCTTTTGATCACCCTTCTGTTCTCCAACGCCATTCCTGGTTGGAAACTTAACTTTCATATGATAGCTTGAGGCAACAGCCTTAAACGCGTGAAGTCCAGTCCTTCCGAGAATCGCATTATACGTGGATGCTGCTTTGATTACCACGAAATTTAACATCTGAGTAGCTTCCTTAGGCTCCTGTCCAATAGTAACCGGTAGCTGGATGGTCCCTTCGACACTGGATTCGACTCCATTGAACCCATATATAGGCATATTGTTAGGAGTCAACTGTGAGTCATTGTATCCCATCTTCACAAATGCATCATGAAACAAAATATCGACAGAAGCACCATTGTCTATCAAGACTCGCTTCACCTCTGAGTTTCCAATTACCGGGGTTATGACCAACGGGTCGTCATGGGGGTACTTCACCCCTTCCAAGTCTGAATCGTCAAAACCAATCACTACTTCAGTCTTTGCACGTTTTGGGGCCTCTCCCACGATGTGCATCACCTCCCTGGCATATGCCTTTCGAGAGTTCCTTGTCGTGCCAGCCGCAGTCGGGCCTCCCCAAATCATGTTAATAACTGGCCCTCGTGGTTGGGGGTTACGATCACGATCGTTATCCCTTCTATCATTATCTCTTCTATCATAGTCTCTCCTTTGATTTCCACGATCTTCGCCTTTCGTGAACCTGCTCAACTTTCCTTTTCGGATCAAGAATTCGATCTCGTCCTTGAGTTGCCTGCAATCATCGGTGTCATGTCCTATATCCTTATGGAACCTACAGTATTGATCCTTGTTTCTCTTTACGGGATCACCCCTGAGTGGCTTCGGCCATCGGAAATCCTTATCTTTCTCAAAATCCATTAGGATTTGACTCCTAGGGGCATTCAACCTCGCGTATTCAGAGAACCTTGGTCCCAAATTTTTCTTAGGGGCAGAGTCGGACTCCTTGCTAGTCCGGGGATATTTGTCCCTAGCATCGTACTCTTGCTCTTGCTTTCGCTTTCGAGAAATTTCCGTTTCCTCCATTCGTTGTAGGGGCTTCCGCCTTCCTCATGCTCTCTTCTGCTTTTATGTATTTACTCGCCCTTCTTTGGAGCTCAGTCATGCTCTCAGGGGGATGTTTTGCCAACGACATCTGAAAGTAGGTGTTCGTTGTTCCATTCTCCAGGGCTATCATAGCTACCTTGTTCTCCAGGTCTGGGACATTCAATGTCTCCTTGGTGAAACGCTTGAGATAATCCCTCAGGTTCTCATTCTTCCCTTATTTCACTTGCATGAGAGATGCAGAGCTTTTTTCATGGACTTTTCCACTAACAAATTGATTGATGAAAGCAGTGCTCAACTCCTTGAAGGAGCCAATTGAGTTTGCGGGCAACCGGCTATACCATCTTTGAGCCATGCCTGCCAGGGTTTGAGGGAACGCCCTACACTTAAGAGCGTCGCTGGCGGGTTGTAACAACAGCGCGTTTGAGAACGTCCTGACATGATTCGAGGGATCACCCGTTCCATCATATGGTTTTATCGTGGGCATCTTAAATTTTCGGGAAACACGAGCGTTCATCACCTCCTCAGTGAATGGGGGTGTGGGATCGTCAGGGTCTCCGAGTGGCATCAGGTCTTTGGGATCAGCCCTGGGGGTTTCCACCCTTGTAACTCCTCCAGTTGGGGCATCAGCCCTTCTTTGTCACCTTGAAGATCTTTCCAAATCAATAAAGGGAATCTCCCTCAGAGTTGGAGGGGGCCTATTCTGATTCAGCCTTGTTTGCTCCTTGGCTATATCGTCCTTCAACCCTCATGGGCCTTGATTCTCTCAGCGGCTGTTTGAGCCTTCCAATAGGCTCCTTGCTTGCACGTCGCCTCCTCGGGGCTTCATTACGATCATCATCCTCAGATGAGGAATCATCAGTATAAGGTCCGAAGTAATCATAATACCCTTGCTCAGGAGGGGCTAAACCCCTAGCATAGGGAGGCTGATACGACTCAGGTATCTGTAGAGCGTGACCACTTGGTCCAGGATCCCTACGATTTGGAGGGTAGTTAGGCAATCCGTATAACGGATCAGTGTTCACGGGGAGTGAAGTGGAGGAGATCTGAACTCCTGAGAGTGGGGGACGGCTATTTAATGGTGAGACCACCATCTGAAGCTGATTGGTCTCACGTCCTGGATGGACGTCCACTGGTAAGGTTCTCTCAACATGGGGATTCGTCCCTATGGGTTGAGAAACTTGAGGCTGAGTGGTTATCTCTGTTAATGGGGGTACGTACCCTTGCTCCATAACAACAGGTGGAGCGGTGGAGATGGCTGGTGGATCTGAAGTTACATGAACGTTCTCGGATGTCGTTCTTCGTGTGTTAACCATGGTTGATGTTGTTTCCCACAGACGGCGCCAAATGTTGTGGAACAAAAAGTGAGGTTATCAAATTGCGGCTAGGGTTCGTGAGCTTCGTGCTTTAATGGCTGCACTTGTGTTACCGTGACCTAATTCGGGTCTTCACAAGATGCCTACGTATCTCAAAGTCGAGAATCAAGCCAAAAAACGTAGTTCTGAGATGAGGGGTCTGACCCTTTATATAGGCTGTAGGAGCCTCAGAATCGTAGTAGGGTTTGGAGACTTGGTGGACAAGTCACCGTTATTGAGGAAGGTTCTGACTCCTTCCTTATAGGAATTAGTTTCCTTGTTGGATTAGGTGCCTTGGAGGCTACACAATATCCTTGGGATATTCCAGAACGTTCCTGGTTTCTAGAACGTTCCTGTTTTGTGGATCAGGCCCGTGTTATAAACAAGCTTGTACCGGGCATCCCCGGTTTGGGCTGTTCTTTTTGGGCTTAACCACTAACCACGAATTTAATGCCCAGCTAGGGTTTTGGGCCTCATTTATGAGCCAATAAATACTATATTAATTATGTCTTTAGGGATTATTTTTCACCCATATCACAAACCATAATGACTTTTTTTTACCAGATCCAAATCTCATATGTAAATTGTTTCTTTTTTTTAATAATTTAATCTTTTTTATTAGTCAATATATAAATTACCTGATGCTAATAGGATTAACCGATATAATGTAAATATACTTAAAATAGAATATTACAGTGATATCGAGTAAAATTATGCTATACATTGTATTTATCATTTTTTGTATTAATTTATAATAAACATATTCTGGACATTCGACTAATATATAAACATAATTGTTAAAATAAAGAAATATTGTAATAAATTTTTATATATCTATTTTCACTTCCGTCCGTTTACCTACTTGAGATAAACTTCTACTTATTTTCCATCACCCACCTTCTCACTTCGATTTTTTTTTGATCAATTGTCGGCCACCTCGGTACCTTTCATACAAAAAATAGAATATTATACTAATATCGAGTAAAAATATGTTATACACTTCATTTATCATTTTTTGTATTAATTAATAATAAACATATTCTGGCCATTTGACTAAAATATAGACATAATTATCAAAAAAGATAAATATTGTGATAAAATTTTATAAATCTATTTTCACTTCCCGCCCGTTTACCTACTTCTATCACCTACCTCCTCGCTTTGATTTTTTTTGACCAATTTTTCGGCCACCTCTTCTAACTTCGACAACATCATATCTATCAATTTATATTTTCTCTCCCGACTACCATTTTTCACTATTATATAAGAAAAATATTTTAATGATTTCATCCCTAATAAATCATAAAAATAAACGTGAACATAAATTATATGAATGTCATATGTTTAATTCTTGTCAAAATTCAAGTTATTAAAATTTATATAATTATGTAAGCACTTTTATACTAAATAAATTATTGAAGACTAATTTGCACTTCGCATCCCCTTGGTTTGGGCTTATTGCACTTCGCACTCTATAATATTAATATATGCACTTTGCATCCCTTAACTTTCTAACCCGCAACAGTTTGCATCCCATTAACGATTGGTCAGAAAAATTGACAGACAACGTCTAACTGGTGAAGGGCATATATAGAAAAGAATTATGTAACGGTCAGATTGTAGATTGTGGCCTATATAACACTTTCTAAACAATTAAAACATATGTATGGATATATAATATATTAAAACATATATGTTGTGGAATGAAAAGTAGGGTGTATTTACTGCGTATTTAATGCTAGGGTTTATGGAAGCTTCGAGCTTTAATGGCTGATCAAGTGTTTCGTGACTTAACTCAGGTCCTCACAAGATGCCTACGTATCTTGCAAATATCAAGAATCAAGCCAAAAAACGTAGTTCTGTTTGTGGAGGAACAGGTCCTTATATAGGTGATGAAAACCCTAGAATAAGAGTTGAATTAGGAGACTTGGTGGGCAAGTCACAGCTTAGGCCCAATTCTAGAGCCTTCCAAAAGATAAGAAGATAAGTATTGGAGATATATGCCTTGGAGGCTACTCCTAATATGATTTAGTTTCCTTTTTGGACTCAGTTACGAAGTCCCTTATTTGGCTGATTTACCAACTACGAATTTATTATTTAATTTGGGTTTCGGGCCTCATTAACGGGCTTTAACCTTGGACCAACCTAGGTTCATTTAATGCAATATTAAATATGTCTCTAGGACTTACTTTCAGCCCATATCATTTGCCCCCCAACTTCTAAGAAAACTGATCAGGTTTTCTTTGAAGTTAATAAGAGCTTTGATACACTAGTATTTCACTGATATCGTCATGAATATAAAGTGTGGAGCAACCTACACGTTTACGATGATTTGCCTTATTCGAGGCTAAGCAATTATTTTTCAATAACTTCTGTTACTGAACTTTGCTCATTTAGTTCAAAGAATTATAAAACTCCTCGTACTTTTCCGTATTTATCCTAGCTTTTAGGATTTTTCTAGTACCCACGGGCATTTTTTAGAACTAAATTGTGCTTCAAGCATAAAAGTTTCACTTTTCAACTTTTCTGGAATTTTTGGATTTCAATTTCCAAAACACAACCATTTTTAACAATTTCCAAGATTTTCTGCAGACCTTCAACCTAGATCGAGGTCGTGAAGAGGTGCCCAGGTCGTGAGTCCTGTGACCTTATTTTTCGACCAGGATCGAGGTCGTACAAGGTCACCAGAACAGCCTGGTCGTGAGTTCTTCGACCTCAATCCTCGACCTGGATTGAGGTCGTGCAAGGGTAGCAAACTGAGCTCGTCGAGCTGTCTGCGATCTCACTTCACGAGGTGGATTGAGGTCGTCCATAGTCCTAAAAGCAGCCTGGTCGCAAACATTTTGACCTCAAACCACGAGGTGGATTGAGGTCGTGTAAGGACATAATATCAAGCAGGTCGTGAGACCTACGATCTCGACCTACGAAATGGTTTGAGGTCGTATAAGGTTGATGAACTGGTCTTTTCGTGTTGTTCTTGACCTCAGTCCCACGAGGTGGTTTGAGGTCGTGTATCCTCTCAGAATTGACAAGCTCGTGAAATTTACAAGCTCAATTCTCGAACTGAATTGAGTTCGTGTAAGGACCATTATTACAACTGCTTGTGAGGTCTGCGAGCTCAATTCACGACCTGAATTGAGGTCGTGTAAGGTCCAATAACTGGAGTGTTCGTGAGGTCTACAATCTCAATTCACGACATGAATTGAGGTCGTGTAAGGACCAATAATTAGAGTGTTCGTGAAGTATACGAGCTCATCATATGACCTGGATTGATATCGCAGGTGTTTTCATTTTTTCTTTATCCTCATTTGAATATGCCCAAGGAAATTCTCAATTCTTCTCACATCTTCTATAAGTTTCTAGATTCCGGGCCTTGATTTGGGCCATGGGGCCTTAACCGGCTATAACCTGTTAACAACAGCACTCAAACCGGCTAAATGATCGATTATGTAAAATATAAAAGAGTGAGAAGTGAACTCATTTCTCACTTCACTCAAATTTTTCACCAAACTTTCTCTCAAGAGCTCTCAGCTTAAGGCGATTTCTGGCAAGAAGTTTCCGGCAAAAGTTCTTCCACTCACGGTGGTTTCTGGGTTTTCTTTGAAGATCATTTTCGAAGCATTCAATGTAAGAATATCAATGGCGGACGACAGAGAAGCTAAGAGGCTGAGCAAGATGAGTGCATCATCGCGAGGTACCTCTTTCCCTCCCATCCTTTCTAAATATACTTCCTTGATTGACATGATTAATCAAAGAGGAGATGAATACCCCTCTGTTTCTGCATTAGATTCCTATAATCATCATTCGAAGTTCTTTGATGCTGAAAAAATCAAAAAATTTAACAAACTCTTCAATGTTCGTTCCCCCTTAAAATTAGTCCCAGCTGAACCTGGGGATCGTTCCTGTCATTGGAAACCCCATGCCCTTTGCATATACAAGGATGCTATCATGGCTGGGCTCCGTTTCCCTTTTCATAATTTCATTCCCACCTTATTGGCGGATGTTCAAATAAATCCTTGCCAGCTAGTCCCAAATGCTTGGAGAGCCATTTTTTGTTTCATGGTTCTTTGTTTAAAAAATAATTTTCCACTATCTGTTCCCCTTTTCAGGAAGATTTTTCAATTTAAAAATAGTGCAATCAATTATCCTGGCTGGGTATATATCAGCCTTCGTGCTACGATCCTAAATATCTACGACCCTTCTTCAATTCCTGATAATAACCATAAATGGAAAGAGGAGTTCATGTACCTTGTGTGGGAGGGGGGTGATTGGGGCACCCTCTTTCGTAGCTCATTTGGGAAAGTAATTGATGGAAATTCAGATGATATCGAGCTAGATGATGCTGAAAGAGCTGCTTTCAACACCCTTATTGCAGACAAAGGGGAAACTCACTTCTTCACTCTTCTTAAGGAATTTTCCCTCAAGTCTGTGGGTCTTTCTTCTGTCACTAATAAGGGTAAACCCCACCATTCTTTCACTTAGCTTCTCATTCATTTACGTGTTATATATTTTATTGTCATTAACTTTGCCTTTGATTTTTCAGCTGCCAAAGCCATAAATGAGCTCCAAGAGCATTTGGCTGGGGAAACTTCCCGTATGAAGAGAAAGCGAGCTGTTAAAGACCCTAGAGGTCAACCTACAGAGCCAGCTTTTTTGAGACCCCACGGGGCTGTTGATGCGGATGAGGGAAGTGGGACTGTCTCCTCGGCTAAGACTTCTGTGTTTCGGCCTGCTTGGGGCATTAGAAAGCAAGATTCAGTGGTGGGGGACACTAAACATTCGAGGGATTGGTCCTATCACTCGGTCACCCCCGCTAACTATCGTGACATCGTTCTTTCTCGTGATTTGGAGGTAGTTAAGTCGCTGGGAACCCAGGCCCTTGCTACTGTAAGCATTTTACTTCTCTTTTAGCTTAAATGTTTTACTTTCCGTTTCTTAACAATTAAATTGTGCTTTTAGGGTAACACCTACTTCTAGGCTGCCATGGATCATGCCAAATCTTGGCGAACTCAAGCTGGGACTCATAAGAAGGATCTTGATCAGTCGAAGGCCCAAGTTGCAGACTTGGAAGAGGAGTTGAAGGCAAAGGAGGGGGAGCTGGAGAAGGCCTACGGCAGCATCGCTGAGCTTCGCCAAGGCAAGGAGGATATCATTGATGATTACATGGACTCCGAGGACTTTCAGAAGCTTATGGCTGAGCATGATGACCTTGTCTATCCAGCCAACTACTTTAGTGGCTGGAAAGGGGCTTTAGATGCTGTTTCTGAGAGGCATCCCGGGTAGGGATGGGCATTCACCCCGGCCCGTCCGATCCCGATCCGTTCCCCGCACCGATCGGGGCGGGGAATCGGGGATTTTTTCGGGTACGGGCCGGGGAGCGGGGATAATTTTCAAAAAAAACCGAGGAGCGGGCCGGGGCCGGGATCTTATGTCTCCCTGGCCCGATCCCCGACCCCGCCCCGATTTTTTCCATCCAACCCGATTTTCAATCCCCGAATCGATTTCACCACATTATAATATATATAATCATATATATTAGATACTGCTTTGTAATGTTTAGATTTCAAAAAGAAATTTTAAGAGGTAACATATATGCTTGTGAATCTGAAGATATACTTATTGTGCGATTAATGGTGATGAAAAAACGTGGTAACGTAACATCTAATCTAGCTATAGTTGCTAATTTCATAATATATCACAAGAAAAAATTATTTCAAACTCACTAGTTAGTGTTTAAAATTATTTAAGATATTATTTTTTGTTTAAAATGAAATTCCCCGATTCCCCGCGGGGATCCCCGTTACCCGTGTGGGCCGGGGAATAAAAAACAATCCCCGACGGGGAGCGGGCCGGGGACGGGGATTTGGCTTGAATTCGGGGTGGGGGCGGGGATAGCACTCCCCGGCCCCGAAGTGCCCCGATGCCCATCCCTAATCCTGGGTTGTTCCAAATAGGAGATATCCCCTGCCCCGAGGCCCCTTTGGAGCTAGCTAGATTGTTGGAGTCTCAGAGAATTACTCCCATGGAGGAGGATGATGAGGAAGAGGAGGAGGGGGATGATGCTACAGATAGGAGTTTAGATCCTGAGCACTCCCCTCTTCAGGTTGATGCCGAGGAGTCGACTACTGCCACCAGCTCTGATAGAGCTTCAGCTTCAAAGAGTTCGGCCAGGATTGCTAAGGCTACCCCTAAGGCTCCTTGACATTTATTTATTCTAGGCCCTGCGTGGCATGATTTTTAGTGTTTTGCCTTATTAAATTGTAACCCGCAACTTATAGCCTTCGGGCTCTCGTTTATTTGTTTTATGCATCTTCGGATTTTTTCTTTCACTTAGTTGTTTTGCCTTTTGTATTTTGGCTTACTTTAGCTAGAAATTTTAAATATGCTTTGACACATAACAGACATAAAACAGCAACTAAGGGAGGAGAAAACCAAATTGCATTAAAACTTGAAATGGGCCTAGCCCTTACATAATACTCTACTTCCTACTCAGAGTTTAAAAAACTCCAAAATGGTTTCGTCAACCTTATTTCTACTTTCCTAATAGATATAAGCTACATCCTTCATAGGATAATCAAACATAATAGACCTTGAGATTCGATGCGTGCCAAGTGCGAGGCACCGCGTTCCCTTCCACAGTCTCCAACTTGTATGATCCTCGACCCAGTGTGCTTTTGACCCGATATGGGCCTTCCCAATTTGGTGCCAGCTTTCCTTTTTGTCCAACTCCGGATGCTTCAATCTTTCTGAGTACTAAGTCCCCCTGACGGAAGAACCTTTCTTTCACCCTTAGGTTGTAGTAAAAGGAAGCTTTCTTCTGATGCTCCGTATTCCTAGCATGGGCTTCATCCCTTACTTTGTCGATCAGATCGAGGGCTAGCCTCATCCCTTCCTCATTGGTGTCTGGTTCAAAGGCCTCCACTCGTGGAGATGCATGCATGATTTCCACGGGTACTACAGCTTCAGCCCCGTAGGCTAACATGAATGAAGTTGCTCCAGTAGTCACCTTACATGTGGTTCGGTATGCCCAGGGTATGGGTAGTAACTCATCCACCCAAGTGTTTCTGGAGTGTTCCACCCTTTTCTTAAGTCCATCAAGGATGATTCGATTGGCAACCTCGGCCTGCCCATTAGCTTGAGGGTGGGCAACCGAGGTAAACCGAAGTTCAATTCCATTCTCATCACAATAATCCCTAAACTCTTTATTGTTGAATTGCAACCCATTGTCCGTAACAAGGACTCGTGGTATTCCATACCTGCACATGACATTCTCCCATAAGAATTGCATAACTTGCTTGGTTGTGATTTTAGCCAAAGGTTTAGCCTCAATCCACT
Organism: Saposhnikovia divaricata; assembly: GCA_036435485.1. NCBI lineage: Eukaryota > Viridiplantae > Streptophyta > Magnoliopsida > Apiales > Apiaceae > Saposhnikovia > Saposhnikovia divaricata. The sequence continues at coordinate 26,240,993 of JAZHRN010000131.1, forward strand.
TCGTGAAGTAATCAATAGCTACAACCACGAACTTCCTTTGAGTTGTGGCCATTGGAAAGGGCCCAAGTATATCCATCCCCCACATGGCAAAAGGAATGGGGGAGCTAACGGATGTCAACATCTCTGGTGGTTTCCTAACCACTGGTGCGTGCTTCTGGCACCGATCACACTTTTTCACATACTCCTTGGCATCGGCCATCATTTTAGGCCAATAGAATCCGAGTCTGACTATCTTGTGAGCTAAGGCCCTGCCCCCCAAGTGTTGTCCACAAATTCCCTCATGGACCTCCTTAATAGCTGATTCGGCCTCTTTGGGCCTTAAACACTTTAGATATGGAATCACAAAAGACTTTTTGTAGAGTATCCCTTCAATCAGAGCGTACCTCAATGCTCTCACAGATAATTTTCATGCCTCCATGGAATTAGTCGGGAGCCAACCAGTCTCGAGGTGTGCCTTTATGGTATCTATCCAACATTCCCTCACCCCGATAGGTGCGACTAACTTTGAATCGATGGTAGGGGTTCTCAGAACTTGGAAGTAGACACTTCCAAAGTACTTCTCTATCTCAGAGGAGGCAAACTTGGATAAGGCATCAGCCTTGGTGTTTTCCTCCCTCGGAAGCCTTAAGTACTTGGCCATGGTTTCATCCTTTGCCTCAAATTCCCCATTGACTTGGGCCACAACTAGCCTCGAATCTCCACAAACTTTAAGATTCTTGACCCTCAGTACTCCTGCCAAACCAAGCCCAGCTATCAAAGCTTCATACTTTGCCTCATTATTGGTTGTTGGAAAGTCCAACTTCAAGGCGTATTCAATCGTGAATCCATCAGGACTTTGTAGGACAAGACCTGCAGCACTTGTTTTTGTTTTTGATGCCCCATCAAAATAGAGCATCCAGAATTCCTTCTCTTCGATCATAGGTTCCTTGTCTTCCTTATTGCCTTCCTGAGGTATCCCCTGCCCCATGACTTCTTGGTTGTCAATGGTGCATTCAACCACGAAGTCAGCAAGTGCCTGAGCTTTGATGGTCGTCCTTGGCTTGTACTTAATATCGAATTCTCCCAACTCAATTGCCCACTTGATGAGCCTACCATTGGCTTTAGGGCTGTGCAAAATATTCCTCAATGGTTGCCCTGTAAGGACCTCAATCTTATGTGCTTGAAAATAGGGTCGTAGTTTCCTAGAGGCAGTTACCAATGCTAAGGCAAACTTCTCAATAGTGGAGTATTTCAATTCTGCTCCGTGTAAAACTTTTCTCACATAGTATACAGGTTTCTGAACCTTGTTTTCCTCCTTTACCAGCACCGCACTCATAGGTTGACCTGAAATTGCCAAGTAAAGATAGAGGATTTCTCCCGTACTTGGCTTGGCCAACAGCGGGGCCTCAGACATATACTTCTTCACCTGCTCAAAGGCCTCTTGGCTTTCTTCTGTCCCCTCAAAGTTTTTTACCTTCTTCAAGGTTTTAAAGAATGGCAAACACTTGTCCCCGGATTTGGAGATGAACCTCCCTAACGCAGCAATCCTCCTGGTTAACTTTTGTATATCCCTTATAGAACGTGGTGGTTCCATGTCCAAAATAGCCTTGATTTTGTCGGGGTTGGCCTCAATTCCCCGTTTCGAGACCATGAGACCCAAAACTTTTCCAATCTCAACACCAAAAGCATACTTGGCCGGATTCAACATCATCTTATGGTGCCTCGGCACTTCAAATGCCTCGCGTAGGTGCTCAATGTGATCTGCCTTGTGTAGGCTTTTCACCAGCATATCATCCACATAAACCTCCATAGTCTTTCCAATGAGATGAGCGAAAATCTTGTTTACCAACCTCTGATAGGTAGCTCATGCATTTTTTAGTCCAAAAGCCATGACCAGGTAACAATACACACCGAAGTCGGTGATGAACGATACCTTAGGAATATCATCCTTATGCATCTTGATTTGATTATAGCCACTAAAGCCATCCATGAAGCTTAACATCTCGTGCCCAGCCGTGGCATCTATCAACGTATCGATCCTTGGCAAGGGAAAACAGTCCTTTGGACATGCGTCATTCAGATCAGTGAAGCCTATACACATCCTCCACTTTCCATTAGCTTTCTTGACCATCACAGGATTGGCCAACCATTCCGGGAACTAGATTTCCTCAATGAACCCTGCCTCTAGGAGTTTGTCAACTTCCTGTTTTATGGCTTCTTGCCTCTCAGGTGAAAAATTTCTCTTCTTTTGTTTCACCGTCTTCCGGATTGGATCCACATTCAGGCTGTGTGTTATCAATTGGGGATCTATCCCTGGTATGTCAGCTGCTGTCCACGCGAAGATGTCACTATTGTCTCGCAAGAAGGTGATCAATTTGCTTTTCAAGGGGTCTTTCAAAGATGCCCCGATGTAAGTAACCTTCTCAAAATCTCCCAACTCCAAAGGTATGAGAACCAAGTCCTCTGCTGGTTTTCCTCTCCGCTCTTCATTCTCTCGAACATCCATATCCTCGATTGGGAGGACCTGCCCCCCGGTTCCATCCGGCCTCAGTGCGGCCACATAACAACTCCTTGCCATCTTTTGATCCCCTTTCTCTTCTCCTACTCCATTTCTGGCTGGGAACTTAACCTTTAAATGATAGGTAGAGGCAACCACCTTAAAAGCATGTAGTCCCGTCCTACCTAGGATAGCATTGTATGTGGATGTAGCTTTGATAACCAAGAAATTTAGCATCTGAGTAGCCTTCCGTGGCTCCTGCCCTATAGTCATGGGTAGCTGAATTGTCCCCTCAACTTTTGACTCCACTCCGTTGAACCCATATATGGGCATGTTTGATGGTGTCAATTGAGACTCAGTATATCCCATCTTCAAGAAGGCATCATGAAACAGAATGTCCACCGATGCTCCATTGTCAATCAAGACTCTCTTCACTTGGGAGTTGCCTATCACATGTGAGATAACCAGTGGGTCATCATGGGGAAACTTCACCCCTTCAAGGTCCGAATCATCGAATCCAATTGAGACTTCCGTCTTTGCATGCTTCGGGGCTTCCCCTACGATGTGCATCACCTCTCGTGCATACGCCTTTCTGGAATTTCTACTTGTCCCGGCCGCTGTTGGGCCACCAAAGATCATGTTGATCACTGGCCCCCGGGGTTACTAATTGCGGTTACGATCCTCATCTTTCCTATCATAATCCCGCCTTGGGTTTCCCCGATCCCCATCTTTGCAGAATTTATTCAATTTTCCCCTACGGATCAAGAACTCAATCTCATCTTTCAGTTGTCTACAATCATCAGTATCATGTCCCACATCTTTGTGAAACCGATAGTACTGATTCTTGTTTCTTTTCTCAGGATCAGTCCTTAGTGGCTTTGGCCATCTCACGTCCCTGTCCTTTTCTATTTCCATCAGGATTTGGCTTCTTGGGGCATTCAACCTTGAGTATTCAGTAAATCTCTATCCCGGATTTCCCTTTCTAGGAGCCGAGTTTGAATCCTTGCCTGTACGCGGGTACTTGTCCTTAGTATCACATTCCTGATCTGTCTTCCTCTTCCTTGAATCATTGTTACTCCCTCCATTACCTGTTTATGGCCTCTTTTTTCATACTATCCTCGGCTTTGATATACTTATCAGCCCTCCGTTGTAACTCAGACATGTTCTCAGGAGGATGTTTTTCCAATGACCTCTTAAAGAAGAGGTCAGTGGTTCCATGTTCCAGGGCTACCATGGCCACCTTGTTCTCCAAATCAGTGATATTCAATGTTTCTTTAGTGAACCGCTTGAGGTAGTCTCTCAGATTCTCATTCTTCCCTTGCACCACATACATAAGAGATGCAGAACTTTTCTCATGAACTCTTCCACTGATGAATTGGTTAACGAAAGTGGCACTCAATTCCTTAAAAGAACCGATTGAATTTGGGGGTAGACGACTATACCAATGTTGTGCCATACCCGACAGGGTTTGAGGGAACGGCCTACACTTCAGGGCATCACTTACCGGTTGCAACAGCAGCGCGTTTGAGAACGTCCTTACATGATTAGCGGGATCTCCCGTTCCATCGTAAGCCTTTATAGTAGGCATCTTGAACTTCCGTGATATGTGCGCACTCATCACCTCCTCGGTGAATGGGGGCGTGGGATCGTCAGGGTCTCCCAGCGGCATCAAATCCTTAGGGTCTCCCCTGGGAGTTTCAACCCTTGTTGATCTCCCAGTTGGGGTATCTACCGTTTTTTGTCTCCTTGAAGATTTCTCCAAGTCGATTAGGTGAATCTCCCTTGAAGCCGGAGGGGGCCGATTCTGATTTTTCCTGGCTTGCTCTCTTGCCATGTCGTCCTTCAGCCGTAGGATCTCGGCCTCGTGTGCCTTGATTCTCTCGGCAAGTGTCTGAGAGGGTCCATCATGGATTCTTCGGCGAGCCTGTCCTATAGGCTCCTTGCTCGGACGTCGCCTCCTCGGGGCTTCATCCCTATCTTCCTCCGAGGATGAGTCATCAGAATACGGGCTCGCGTATTTGGAGGGCGTGACCACTTGGTCTGGCCTGATACGGGGGATAGTTGGGCAAGCCATACATCGGGTTCGTGCTTGCAGGGATCAAGGTCGTAGAGATCTGAGCGATGGGTGGAGCGGATTGTCCTTCGAGAGGGGCGACCACCATCTGAAGGGGATTCGTCCCTTGGGTGATGAGATTCATCACTAAGGGTAACGACCCATGAGTTTGCGTTTCGGTTCCTTGAGGTTGAGTGGTTAGTGTCTGGGAATCCGTCCTTGGGGGTACCTGTTCCCCAATCGGGGGTGCGGTGGTGCTGGTAATGGTTTCAGAAAGTGTTGGTGTTCTCCGGGTGGTAACCATGGTTGATATCCGGTTCCCACAGACGGCGCCAAATGTTGTGGAATGAAAAGTAGGGTGTATTTATTGCGTATTTAATGCTAGGGTTTATGGAAGCTTCGAGCTTTAATGGCTAATCAAGTGTTTCGTGACTTAACTCGGGTCCTCATAAGATGCCTACGTATCTTGCAAATATCAAGAATCAAGCAAAAAAACTTAGTTCTGTTTGTGGAGGAACATGTCCTTATATAGGTGATGAAAACCCTAGAATAAGAGTTGAATTAGGAGACTTGGTGGGCAAGTCACAGCTTAGGCCCAATTCTAGAGCCTTCCAAAAGATAAGAAGATAAGTATTGGAGATATTTGCCTTGGAGGCTACTCTTAATATGATTTAGTTTCCTTTTCGGACTCAATTACGAAGTCCCTTATTTGGCTGATTTACCAACTACGAATTTATTATTTAATTTGGGTTTCGGGCCTCATTAACGGGCTTTATCCTTGGACCAACCTAGGTTCATTTAATGCAATATTAAATATGTCTCTAGGGCTTACTCTCAGCCCTTATCAATATATAATATATAAAATTTTATATATTATATATGTTTTATATATGGATTTTGTATGTCCGATCCGATAACGATCCGATCCGAATATGTTATATTTATTATATATTTTATATATTTATGTAATATATAATATATATTAAATCTATATATAAAACATATATAATATATATAAAATTTTATATAAATAGCATTATTTTGGAATATAAATTTGGAATTGTCAATTAAAAAAATATATATATTTCTAAAATTTATTAAAAGGATCGGAGGTCCAATCCGATAACCCGAAATCCGAACGGATCGGATATGGATCGACCTAAAAAATATCCGACTCCGGATCCGATTCGATCCGAATCCGAAAAATTTTAACGAATTCGGATATGGATTTAGGGTGATCCGATCTGAATCCGACCCGTTGACAGGCCTAGGTGGACGAACCTCTGTACGGTCGAGCTAAAACTATCATCCCTAGTTTGATTTGTTGAGTACAAATATAAAAAAGTGTAAATTGTAGCAGGTTAGAAAGTTAAGGGATGCAAAGTGCATATATGGATACTACAGAGTGCAAAGTACAATAAGCCCAAACCAAGGGGATGCGAAGTGCAAATTAGTCATTATTGAACAAATATTGCTAATAAGTAAGTTATTTGAGTATTGGAAAGTGTCACGAAAAAGTAATTTGTTTTAATGATTGTACATGTGAATATAAGATTATAGTTATAGGTGTCGGAAGATCATTGATTCAATTCCTTTCAACTTACAAGTTTTTAACATTAACATAAATATAAGGATAAATTTATAATTTACTAGATAGGTTCAAAACCATGTTAGCATATAATAGATATAATGGATTAGAACAATTGAAAATTATTGGCACTCAATTTAATTTTGCCCCTGGTTTAGCCCGCACGTAAAGAAGCATCCGCCTTGGAATTAAGTTCATTAAAGTCCAACTCCAATTCGCGAGTCTGTCCCAGAAAAAGAAGTAATAATTGTTATATACAAGCATACATCTGTATTGGTTTTGTGAGTGTCAACATAAAGGCAGAAGACAGCAAATTGCTGGCTTGAATTGGCCTTTCAGAGTGATCAAAGGCTGCAGATTTTTAAACTTGTGTAGAAAAACTCCGAGAATTTACCAGTTTACGGCTTTCTACCCAGATACCACTATTCAGTTTTTAAGCCTGGTTACAACATTCAAGCTGTTGAAATGAATTTTAAGATATGCAACCCAGAATATCATAAACTAACTTTAAAGAAGCAAATGGCATATAGTACTTTAAATCAGTCCTTGACAAGGAAGAATTAAATTATAAAACAAAAACAAATTCCATGAACTAAAACACCAGAAAACAAATTTTAATATACAAAATCAAACTATATGTGGCCTTGAACTTAAGCTCACAAAACTAAAAAGATCTTGATCATCGCTACCAAGATATGTACACGTCAAATTATGTAGGTCAGGAGCTCACCATCAGCACCAATTTGCCGTGGCCCTAACTATCCCAGCAGGTTAAAATTTGCAATTTCTCATCCATTAACAACCAAATCATTGTTATGCCAAGAAACAGCAATGTCTCCAAGACCGACCTTAAACGCTTCCAACTCATCACGACCCTTATCAACCTCATCACCATCACTGATAACCTCCATTTCCACCATTAACAAACCCATTTTTGTAACCAACTCCAAAATCCTAACCAAAAGAATCATCTTACCTTTCACCAATCCCATCTCTCTACCCTTCCCTTTCTCCATTTTATATCCTAATTCCTCACTAACTCTCTCAACTCTTTCCTCAATCTCCTTCATTGAACCTCTAGAAGTAAACCTCTTCCCCTTCTTACTCAAATCCGCTTCAAAAAGCCCCGATAAATCCAACCCTGACGACATCATAATTATATCAAATGCATTAACACTACTACCATTATTCTTACAATCTTTACCCAACAAAATTCCCAATTTATCCACCTCCGTCTCCACCTTCAACGACTTACTAAACCAATTAGTACTCATCAAACCCTCCATTGTCATCCTCGTATTAGGATTCGGATCTAGTAACTTAAAAATCACATTCCTGGCTCCCTTTGAAATCCAGCTAGGAAACACAACTTCCCTCTTATAAATCTTCTTATACATATTCCCCAAATTAGCATCATCAAAAGGTAAAAACCCTGCTAAAAAAACAAACAAAATAACCCCACACGAAAACGCATCCGCTTTCGCACCATCATATCCACTTCTCCTAACAACCTCAGGAGCTGTATAGGCCGGAGTACCACAAGCAGTATACAACAATCCATTCTTGGCCTGATCAGGCAAAGCCGATAGTCCAAAATCCGAAACTTTCAACGTTCCATTCTTATCAAGTAACAAATTCTGAGGCTTCAAATCCCTATGCGCAACACCATTAGCATGACAAAAACGTAACGCAGATATCATCTGCTGAAAATACTTTCGTGCAACACACTCATTCATCTTCCCACGACGAGTTAATTGCGTAAACAGCTCCCCTCCTTCAGCTAGTTCCATAACCAAATAAATCTTTGACTTAGTAGCCATGACTTCATGAAGATTTAGAATATTCGGATGACGATCATTAAGTTTGCGCATAGCAGCAACTTCACGAACTAACAAATTCTCCATAGTAGGATCAGATTTCGCAGGTTTTTCTATAACTTTTATCGCAACAGAAGAATCGTTCACCAAAGATTGAGCTCGATAGACTTTAGCAAAGCTTCCACGTCCAAGAATTTGGCCTAGTTGATATTTTTCGAGAATTATCCCTCCACTGCCACTGCTACTTGAGGTTCTTTTAAGAGAACCAGAGTTCCGATTCATGGTTTTCGAGTCGGGCAGTTCGCGAACAGTTTCGGAGAGGATATAAAAAATAAAAGGCTGATTAAATTTATGGATGCATATAGCGACAGAATGAGGGAAGATTGTGAGGCTGGTGAGTTCGTTTTTATAACGGAGAATATATTAGTGACCCACTTAGATTCCAACTGTCTTACGTTTTGCTACTCGTTTTGTACAACTATTAAACTTAGTACTTTATGTTTTCAGACCGACTAATTGTAGGTTTCCTTACGTTTAATGACAAATTGTTTGTTAAGCTGACAAATTGTTTTCGACTATAATTACTCTTGCTATTCCAACCATTTTCTATACTTTCATTTTTTCAATTTACTATTTTTTCCGCTATATTCACTTTATATATACTAGCTTATAGTCTGTGCAAAGCACGGATTACTTTTAATTTTTTTTTTAAATTTACTTATAGTTTAGTATATATAATATTATAAATATTACTTTTAATATGTTGGGAGAATTCAAATTTTAGACCTTTGTATTTGTATATAAATAATTTTTAGTATTAAATCTAAATTAGTATATTGTTGGTGGGAATCGAACCTTCAACCTTTCGATATAACATAATCTAGTATTAATTTTATATTAAAATGTTGTTGGCGGGATTCGAACCTTAGACCTCCAACTTTTAGGGGATGGTATTATATTATGACTTTTAATGACAATTTTTGGGGTAATGACTTTTATGGATTTTATTGACTTTTAATGACTCTTAATGATTCTTGTTGACTCACCAAAATTTCGAAATACTTTTGATGATTCCTAACAAAATGACTTCTAAAAACTTTCAAAAACTTTCATAGACTTTTTTATAGATTTTGTGGTGTATTAGACTAACTACAAAGATCATATATTAGCCTATGCTGTGAAACCCTTTAACCTTTTTTCACTACAACCCAATTTCGATCGTGTGTTCTCTGATCAATCCGACCACCAAAAAATTGAGTATAAGGTATATTTCTTGTTATATTGAGTATTCATTGCATATTTTTATCTGAGAATTATATATTTGTCACTATTCATAGCTAATTATGATGTAGAGCTATGTCATTAGCCAGTAATATTTTTATGATGCAAAGCTAATTTTATTGGTGTTTTGTGTGAATTTTTGCAAGCACAATTTTTTTAGAAGAACATGAATTACTATAATGTTTGATGGGTTCTTATTTTACTTTGTGTGTTATGATCTAGTTTTAAAAAATTGCAGAAGATCGCACCCTCAACAATATCGTTTACTAAAATGAATATAAATATGGAAATTGAAAACCAAGAAGAGGAAGAAAAATAGATGGAAGAAGAGGAAGAAAGAGAAAAAAAGCGATTGGAAATTTTAAAAAAATTGTTGACAGTAAATGAAACAATATTATTCAAGATGATTTTTATAGAGTTATTAGAAGTCATGTCATATCTTATCAAAAAGCTCATGACTTTATTTTCAAGGGATGTAGTTATAATTTTTGTTAAAAGTTATTAAAAGTCATTCTCATTAAAAGTCATTGACTTTTTGAATAACACGATACTTATAAAGAGTCTATAAATGTTTAAATTCAATATCGCCCTACTTTTAAATACTTCCTAAAAGTTTTAATTGAATAGCATCATATTTTTAAAGACTCTTTAAATGTTAGAATTAAATACCTCATGACTTTTAAAATCATTAAAAATCTTTAAAAATCTTAATATAATACCATCCCCTTAGTATTGTTGTATTTAACGGTTATGATCTATTTGAGTTGAAGATCTAACGATTGTGAATGGAGAATAAATAAAAATAGGGGTAACCAAACTACAAATTATACCTCTTTCTTTTATTATAGTATAGTATAGATATAAAATATTGATGGATTCCATCTTACACTTTTTCATTATTTTATATATTTTTCTTAATTTTCGTGTCCAATTCATTTATAAAAAAATGGACGGAACTAAGTGAATAATAATTATAATTAGCCGTAACTTGCATATTTGTATCGTATATTTGTGGTTACGCATTTTATAGGTTTCATACATGTATGTCTTTGATATGGACTAAAAGTAAACCCTAAAAATACATTTAATGTGGTATTTAATAAGCCTAGATTGGTCCAAGGCTAAAGCCCTTTACTGAGGCCCAAAACCTTATTTATGATAATAAAATTCGTAATTAGTAAATCAGCCAATTTCAATCTTCAAGATTGAATCTGAAAAGGAAACTAAATCATACTAGGAGTAGCCTCCAAGGCATACACCTTCAATACTTATCTCCTTATCTCTTGGAAGGCTCTAGAATTGGGCCAACTGAATAACTTGCCCACCAAGTCTCCTATTTCAACTCTAATTCTAGGGTTTTCAACACCTATATAAGGACCTGTTCCTTCACATTCAGAACTACGTTTTTTGGCTTGATTCTTGATATTTGCAAGATACGTAAGCATCTTGTGAGGACCCGAGTTAAGTCACGAAACACCTGATCAGCCATTAAAGCTCGAAGCTCTCATAAACCTTAGCATTAAATACGTAGTAAATACACCTTATATTTCGTTCCACAACATTTGGCGCCGTCTGTGGGAAGAAGATATCAACCATGGTTACCACCCGGAGAACACCAACACTTTCTGAAACCATCACTAACACCACCGCACCCCCGATTGGGGAACAAGTGCCCCCAGGGACGAATTCTCAACCGCTGATCACTCAGCCACAAGGAATTGAAGCACAACCTCATGAGTCGTTACCCCTGATCACGAATCCCACCACCCAAGGGACGAATCCCCTTCAGATGGTGGTCGCCCCTCTCGGAGGGCAGTCCGCTCCACCCACCGCTCAGATCTCTACTACAGTGATCCCCGCAAGCACGAACCCGCTATATGGGTTGCCTAATTAACCCCCGTATCAGGCCGGACCGAGTGGTCACCCCTCCAGATACACGAGCCGTACAATCCACCTTACATTAGGGGTTTAGGACCCAATCAAGGCCAGCAATACTATGACTACTCAGGCCCGTATTCTGATGAATCATCCTCGGAAGAAGATAGGGATGAAGCCCCGAGAAGACGTCGTCCAAGTAAGGAACTTGTTGGACGCCGAAGAACCCATGACCGACCTCCCTTAACGGCTGCTGAAAAAATCAAGGCTCACGAGGCCAAGATCCAAAAATTAAAGGAGGACATAGAAAGGGAACAGCGAAGACAGAATCAGAATCGACCCCCACCAGTGACGGGAGAAGACATTCCTTTTGTTGATTTGGAAAGCACCCCAAGGAGAGAGAGAAGGACCGAAGTCCCTAGAGGTAGAACCACGAGGGTCGAAACCCCCAAAGGCAATCTCGAAGACTTGATGCAACTTGGAGATCCTGATGATCCAACCCCTCCATTCACTGAGGAGGTGATGAATGCGCATATATCACGGAAGTTCAAGATGCCTACCATAAAGGTTTACGATGGAACGGGAGATCCCGATAATCATGTAAGGACGTTCTCTAACGCATTGCTGTTCCAACCCGCCAGTGACGCCTTGAAGTGTAGGGCGTTTCCCCAAACATTAGCTGGCATGGCACAACGTTGGTACAGCCGCCTACCACCAAACTCCATTACCTCCTTCAAAGAACTAAGCAATGCTTTTGTCAGCCAGTTCATAGGAGGAAGAATTCATGAGAAAGATTCCGCATCTCTCATGACTGTGATACAAGGAAAGAATGAAAATCTCAGAGACTATCTCAGGCGATTCACAAAGGAAACACTCAACATTACAAACCTGGAAAACAAGGTAGCCATGGTGGCATTGCAGAATGGAACTTCGAATGTTTATTTCAAAATGTCATTGGCTAAGCATCCCCCTGAAAATATGGTTGAGCTCCAGCAAAGGGCGAGCAAGTACATCAAGGCGGAGGATAGTCTGAAGAAAGATCCAGGAACGGGGAACACCGGAAACGGTGACAACTCTAAGAAGCGGAAGTCGGAACAGGAATATGATGCTAAAGATAAGTACCCGCGCACGAGCAGGGATTCTGATTCAGCCCCTAAAAAGGGGAGTCCCGGGCAAAGGTTTGCGGAATACGCAAGGCTGAATACTCCGAGAAGTCAAATCCTGATGGAGATAGAAAAAGACAGGGATGTGAGATGGCCGAAGCCACTAAGGACTGATCCTGAGAAAAGAAACAAGAATCAGTACTGTTGGTTCCATAAGGATGTGGGTCACGATACCGACGATTGTAGACAATTGAAGGATGAAATTGAGTTCATGATCCGCAGGGGAAAATTAAATAAATTCTGCAAAGACGGGGATCGGGGAAACCCAAGGCGGGATTATGATAGGAAAGATGAGGATCGTAATCACAATCAGCAGCCCCGAGGGCCAGTAATCAACATGATCTTCGGTGGCCCGACAGCGGCCGGGACAAGTAGAAATTCTAGAAAGGCGTATGCGCGAGAAGTAATGCACATTGTAGGGGAAGCACCAAAACGTGCAAAGACAGAAGTCTCGATTGGATTCGATGATTCAGACCTTGAAGGGGTGAAGTTTCCCCATGATGACCCCCTGGTTATCTCACCTGTGATAGGCAATTCTCAAGTAAAGAGGGTCTTGATCGACAATGGAGCATCGGTGGACATCTTGTTTCATGATGCCTTCTTAAAAATGGGATATGCCGAGTCTCAGTTGACGCCGTCAAACATGCCCATATATGGATTTAATGGAGTAGAGTCGAAGGTCGAGGGAACAATTCAGCTACCCATGACTATAGGGCAGGAGCCACGGGAGGCAACTCAGATGTTAAATTTCTTGGTTATCAAAGCTACATCCACGTACAATGCTATCCTAGGCAGGACGGGACTACATGCTTTCAAGGCGGTTGCCTCTACCTATCATTTAAAGGTTAAGTTCCCAACCAGAAATGGATTAGGAGAAGAGAAAGGGGATCAAAAGATGGCAAGGAGTTGTTATGTGGCCGCACTGAGGCCGGATGGAACCGGGGGGCAGGTTCTCCCAATCGAGGATATGGATGTTCGGGAGAATGACGAGCGTAGAGGAAAACCAGCAGAGGAATTGCTTCCCATACCTTTGGAGCTGGGAGATTCTGAGAAGGTTACTTACATCGGGGCATCTTTGAAAGACCCCTTGAGGAGCAAATTGATCTCCTTTTTGCAAGACAATAGTGATGTCTTCGCATGGACAGCAGCTGACATGCCAGGGATAGATCCCCAATTGATAACACACAGCCTGAATGTGGATCCAAACCGGAAGACAGTGAAACAAAAGAAGAGAAATTTTGCACCTGAAAGGCAAGAAGCCATAAAACAGGAGGTTGACAAACTCCTAGAGGCAGGGTTCATTGAGGAAATCCAGTTCCCGGAATGGTTGGCCAATCCTGTAATGGTCAAGAAGGCTAATGGAAAGTGGAGGATGTGCATAGACTTCACTGATTTGAACGACGCATGCCCAAAGGACTGTTTTCCCTTGCCAAGGATCGATACGCTGATAGATGCCACGGCTGGGCATGAGATGTTAAGCTTCATGGATGGCTTTAGTGGCTATAATCAAATCAAGATGCATAAGGATGATATTCCAAAGGTATCGTTCATCACCGACTTCGGTGTGTATTGTTACTTGGTCATGGCTTTCGGACTGAAAAATGCAGGAGCTACCTATCAGAGGTTGGTAAACAAGATCTTCACTCATCTCATTGGAAAGACTATGGAGCTTTATGTGGATGATATGCTGGTGAAAAGCCTACACATGGCAGATCACATTGAACACCTATGCGAGGCATTTGAAGTGCTGAGGCACCATAAGATGATGTTGAATCCGGCCAAGTGTGCCTTTGGTGTTGGGTCTGGAAAATTTTTGGGTCTTATGGTCTCAAAACGGGGAATTGAGGCCAACCCCGACAAAATCAAGGCTATTTTGGACATGGAACCACCACGTTCTATAAAGGATGTACAGAAGTTAACTGGGAGGATTGCTGCGTTAGGGAGGTTCATCTCCAAATCCGGGGACAAGTGTTTGCCGTTCTTTAAAACTTTGAAAAAGGTAAAAAACTTTGAATGGACTGAAGAAAGCTAAGAGGCCTTTGAGCAGGTGAAGAAGTATATGTCTGAGGCCCCGCTGTTGGCCATGCCAAGTACGGGAGAAATCCTTTATCTTTACTTGGCTATTTCAGGTCAAGCTGTGAGTGCGGTGCTGGTAAAGGAGAAAAACAAGGTTCAGAAACCCGTATACTATGTGAGTAAAGTTTTACAAGGAGCAGAGTTGAACTACTCCACTATTGAGAAGTTTGCTTTAGCATTGGTAACTGCCTCTAGGAAGCTAAGGCCCTATTTTCAGGCACATGAGATTGAGGTCCTTACAGGACAGTCGTTGAGAAATATTTTGCACAGCCCTAAGGCCAGTGGTAGGCTCATCAAGTGGGCAATTGAGTTGGGAGAATTCGATATTAAGTACAAGCCAAGGACGGCCATCAAAGCTCAGGCACTTGCTGACTTCGTGGTTGAATGTACCATTGACAACCAAGAAGTCGGGGGGCAGGAGATACCTCAGGAAGGCAATAAGGAAGACAAGGAACCCATAATAGAGGAGAAGGAATTCTGGATGCTCTATTTTGATGAGGCATCAAAAACGAAAACAAGTGGCGCAGGTCTTGTCTTACAAAGTCCCGATGGATTCATGATTGAATACGCCCTGAAGTTAGACTTTCCAACCACCAATAATGAGGCAGAATATGAAGCTCTGATAGCTGGACTTGGCTTAGCAGGAGCCCTAAGGGTCAAAAATCTTAAAGTTTGTGGAGATTCAAGGTTGGTTGTGGCTCAAGTCAATGGAGAGTTTGAGGCGAGGGATGAAACCATGGCTAAATACTTAAGGCTTGTGAAGGCAATAATAACTCAATTTGATGAGTGCTACATTGAGCACATTCCGAGGGAGGAGAACACTAAGGCTGATGCCTTATCCAAGTTTGCCTCCTCTGAGATAGAGAATTACTCTGGAAGTGTCTACTTCCAAGTTCTGAGAACCCCTACCATCGACTCAAAGTTAATCGCACCTATTGGAGTGAGGGAATGTTGGATAGATCCCATAAAAGCACACCTCGAGACTGGTTGGCTCCCGACTAATGCCATGGAGGCACGCAAATTATCTGTGAGAGCGCTGAGGTATGCTCTGATTGAGGGGATACTTTATAAAAAATCTTTTGTAATTCCGTATCTAAAGTGTTTAAGGCCCGAAGAGGCCAAATCAGCTATTGAGGAGGTCCATGAGGGAATTTGCGGACAACACCTGGGGGCCAGGGCCCTAGCTCACAAGATAGTCAGGCTTGGATTCTATTGGCCTGAGATGATGGCTGATGCCAAAGAGTATGTGAAACAGTGTGATCGGTGCCAGAAACATGCACCAGTAGTTAGAAAAACCACCAGAGATGTTGACATCCATTAGCTCCCCCATCCCATTTGCTATGTGGGGGATGGACATTCTTGGGCCCTTTCCTATGGCCATTGCTCAAAGGAAGTTTCTAGTTGTAGCCATTGACTACTTCACAAAGTGGATTGAGGCCAAACCTTTGGCTAAAATCACAACCAAGCAAATCATGCAATTCTTCTGGGAGAATGTCATGTGCTGATACAGAATACCACGAATCCTCGTTACGGACAATGGTTTACAATTTAACAACAAAGAGTTCAAAGACTATTGTGAAGAGAATGGGATTGAGCTTCGATTCACCTCAGTTGCCCACCCTCAAGCTAATGGTCAAGCTGAGGTTGCCAACCGAATCATCCTCAATGGACTGAAGAAAAGAGTAGAACGCTCCAGAAATACTTGGGTGGATGAGTTACTACCCATACTCTGGGCATACCGAACCACATGCAAGGTGACTACTGGAGCAACTCCATTCATGTTAGCCTACGGGGCTGAAGCTGTGGTACCCGTGGAAATCATGCATGTATCTCCACGGGTGGAGGCCTTTGAACCAGACACCAATGAGGAAGGGATGAGATTAGCCCTCGACCTAATCGACGAAGTAAGGGATGAAGCCCATGCTAGGAATACAGAGCATCAGAAGAAAGATTCCTTCTACTACAACCTAAGGGTGAAAGAAAGGTTCTTCCGTCAAGGAGACTTAGTGCTCAGAAAGATTGAAGCATCCGGGGTTGGACAAAAAGGAAAGCTGGCACCAAATTGGGAAGGCCCATATCGGGTCAAAAGCACACTGGGTCGAGGATCATACAAGTTGGAGACTCTGGAAGGAATCGATGTGCCTCGCACTTGGCATGCATCGAATCTCAAGGTCTATTATGTTTGATTATCCTATGAAGGACGTAGCTTATATCTATTAGGAAAGTAGAAATAAGGTCGACGAAACCATTTTGGAGTTTTTTAAACTCTGAGTAGGAAGTAGAGTATTATGTAAGGGCTAGGCCCATTTCAAGTTTTAATGCAATTTGGTTTTCTCCTCCTTTAGTTGTTGTTTTATGTCTGTCATGTGTCAAAAGCATATATAGAATTGCTAGCTAAAGTAAGCCAAAACACAAAAGGCAAAGCCACCAAATAGAAGGAAAAACCAGAAAATGCATAAATAAAATAAGCAAAGCCCGGAGGCTATAGTTTCAAGGTTGCTAATTTAAAAGCAAAACATCAAAAGACATGCCACGCAGGGCCTACATAAATAAAATCAAGGTGCCTCCTAGCAGGAGAATCTCTGTCAGTGCTGGTATGGGTAGTCGAATCCCCAGCAACTGAACCGCCAGATTTAGCACGGAGAAAGGAGCGAGCAGGGTTCAAAATCCTGTCAGTAGCATCCTCCCCTTCCTCCTCTTCCTCCTCATCCTCCTCCATGGGGGTGATTCTCTGAGACTCCAGCAATTTGGCCAGCTCCAACGGGGCCTCAGGGCAAGGAATATCACCGATCTGGAACAGCCCGGGGTGCCTCTCAGAAACAGCATCTAGTGCCCCCTTCCAGCCACTAAAGTAGTTGGCTGGATAGATAAGATCATCATGCTTAGCCATAAGCCTCTGAAAGTCCTCGGAGTCCATATAATCATCTATGATATCCTCCTTGCCCTGGAGAAGCTCAGCAATGCTGCCATAGGCTTTCTCTAGCTCCTCCTCCTTCGCCTTCAACTTCTCTTCCAAGCCTGTAACTTGGGCCTTCGACTGGTCAAGATCTTTCTTGTGAGTCCCAGCCTGAGTTCGCCAAGACTTGGCATGATGCATGGCTGCCTGGAAATAGGTGTTGCCCTGAAAAACAACAAGTTAAAAACAGGCGAGAAGTAAAAATCTAAAATAACGAGGTAAAAACAAATACTTACGGTGGCAAGAGCCTGAGCACCCATTAGCTCAACACCCTCCAAATCGCGGGAAACGACAATATCGCGATAATCAGCAGGGGTGATTGAGTGGTAGGACAAATCCTTGGAGTGTTTGGTGCTACCTACAACCGAGTCCTGTTTTCTGATGCCCCAAGCTGGACGGAAAACAGAAGTCTTAGCAGAGGAGGCAGCCCCACTGACCTCTTCTACATCAGCAGCATCATGGGGCCTTAGAAAGGCAGGCTCTCCGGGCTGTCCCCTAGGGTCGTTTGTAGCTCTTCTCCTCTTCATACGGGGAGTTTCCCCAGCCAAATGTTCCTGGAGCTCATTAATGGCCCTCGCAGCTGAAAAATCAAAAGACAAGATTAGTAACAAATGAAACGTAACATGCAAAATGAATGAAAAACTAGGTAAAAGAATGGGGGGGTTTACCCTTATCAGTAACAGAAGAAAGACCCACAGACTTGAGGGAAAATTCCTCAAGGAGAGTGAAGAAGTGAGTTTCCCCTTTGTCGGCTGTAAGGGTGTTGAAAGCAGCTCTTTCGACATCAGTTAGCTCGATGTCATCTGAATTCCCATTAGTTACCTTCCCAAAGGAGCTGCGAAAGAGGGTGCCCCAATCACCCCCCTCCCACACAAGGTACATAAACTCCTCTTTCCATTTAGGGTTACTATCGGGAATTGAAGAGGGATCGTAGATATTTGGGATCGTAGCACGAAGGCTGATATATACCCAGCCAGGATAAGTGATTGTACTATTCTTAAATTGAAAAATCTTCCTAAAAAGAGAAACAGATAGTGGAAAGTTGTTTTTTAAACAAAGGACCATGAAGCAAAGAATGGCCTTCCAAGCGTTTGGAACTAGCTGACAAGGGTTTATTTGAACATCCGCCAATAAAGTGGGGATGAAATCATAAAAAGGAAAACGAAGCCCAGCCATGATAGCATCCTTCTATATGCACAAGGCATGGGGCTTCCAATGACAAGAACGATCCCCTGGTTCAGCTGGGACTAATTTAAAGGGGGAACGAACGTTGAAGAGTTTGTTAAATTTTTTAATTTTCTCAGCATCAAAAAATCTCGAATGATGATTATAAGAATCTAATGCAGAAACAGAGGGATATTCATCCCCCCTTTGATTAATCATGTCAATCAACGAGGTGTATTTTGAACGAATAGGAGGGAAAAAGGTACCTCGCGAAGAAGAGCTCATCTTGCTAATTCTCCTGGCTTCTCTGTCATCCGCCATTGAAATGCTTGGGAAGGAGGCTTTGAAGAATGATCTTCAAGAGAGACCCAGAAAACCACTTGGTGGAATAACTTTGGCCGGAAATTTGTTGCCGGAAATCGCTTGAGACTAAGAGCTCTATAGAGAAATTTTATTGAACTATTTGAGTGAAGTGAGAAATGAGTTCACTTCTCACCCCTTTTTATACAAAAAACAGCCAGTCATTTAACCGGTTAAGTTGCTATGGCAACCGGCTATAACCAGTTAAGGCCCATTGGCCCAATCCTAGGCCCATGATCTAGAAGATTCTAGAAGGATCGATAAAAACCTGCAAAATATCTCTAACGAACTCAATCTAGTTCGTAGATTGAGATCGTAGACCTCACGAGCTGTTAATATATTGGTCTATCCACGACCTCAATCTAGTTCGTGATTTGAGATCGTAAAACCCACAAGGAGGCCCATTAGTGTTCCTAACACGAACTCAATTCAGTTCGTATGCAGAGATCATAAAAATAACGAGCAATAAAAGCAAAGGTCCCTATACGACCTCAATCTATCTCGTGATTTGAGGACAAAATGATTACGACCTGAGCTACACAAAAACCTTACACGAACTCGAATCAATTCGTAGGACGAGATCGTAAGATTCACGACCTGCTCTATTATGAGCCTATAGGCGATCTCAACCCACCTCGTGAATCGAGGTCGAGAGTCCCACGATCTACCACCTTAAGCGTCCCTATACGACCTGGATCCACCTCATGGATCGAGGTCGCCAGTTTCACGATCAGGTTGTTTAAGAGGCCATACACGACCTCAAACCAGTTCGTGGAATGAGGTGGTGAGTCTCACGAGGAGGTCCTTTTGGTGCCCTTGTACGACCTCAAACCAGATCGACAGCTGAGGTCGTAGATCTCACGACCTGCTTGTTTTGGTCCCTTCCCACGACCTCAGTTCAGGTCCAAAAAAAAAAAAAAAGAGAAAAAATAATAATAATTTTTCTGAGAAAAGTTGGAGATTAAAATTCCAGAAATATGGAAAAATAATTTTATGCTCGAAGCGCAATTTAATATTTTCAAATTAGTGATAACTAGCGCCGTTTAGCGCCGTTTAGCGTCGTTTAACATCGTTTAAACGTCGTTTAAGGCTGTTTAGTAACGTTTAGTGCCGTTTAGTGCCGTTTAGCACCGTTTAACGCCGTTTAGCGTCGTTTAACATCGTTTAAACGTCGTTTAAGGCTGTTTAGTAACGTTTAGTGCCGTTTAGCGCCGTTTAACGCCGTTTAGCGTCGTTTAACATCGTTTAAACGTCGTTCAAGGCGGTTTAGTAGCGTTTAGTGACGTTTAGTGCCGTCTAGCACCGTTCGATATTGTTGGCATAATCTAACATCGTTGTATACGCGTCGGTCGCTCCACGCTTTACATCAAAACGATATCAAAGATAAACCCTGACCAAAGTCTCGAACAAGGCCGTAATAACTTCAAGGAAAACCTGATCAGTTTTCCTAGAAGTTGGGGGGCAAATGATATGGGCTAAAAGTAAACCCTTAAAATACATTTAATGTGGTATTTAATAAGCCTAGATTGGTCCAAGGCTAAAGCCCTTTACTGAGGCCCAAAACCTTATTTATGATAATAAAATTCGTAATTAGTAAATCAGCCAATTTCAATCTTCAAGATTAAGTCTGAAAAAGAAACTAAATCATACTAGGAGTAGCCTCCAAGGCATACACCTTCAATAATTATCTCCTTATCTTTTGGAAGGCTCTAGAATTGGGCCAACTGAATAACTTGCCCACCAAGTCTCCTATTTCAACTCTAATTCTAGGGTTTTCAACACCTATATAAGGACCTGTTCCTTCACATTCAGAACTACGTTTTTTGGCTTGATTCTTGATATTTGCAAGATACGTAGGCATCTTGTGAGGACCCGAGTTAAGTCACGAAACACCTGATCAGCCATTAAAGCTCGAAGCTCTCATAAACCTTAGCATTAAATACGCAGTAAATACACCTTATATTTCGTTCCACAACAGTCTTGGTTTCTATTTATGCAGAACTTTTTAATCAATTTATATCTATACTATTATATTAAAGTCGAAACATTGAAAGTTTTGGTTTTCGGTTTGGTTATCCTATTTATTTTGGTTTTCGGTTTGGTTAATTTAATTTTTAATTAATTTTAAATATAAAATAAATCAATTTTAATCCGTTATTGGCTATAGTCCTAAAGACACAATAGTATTTTATATTTACACCATTACTAATACAGCTAAACTTAAAACTTTTGATTTTCGGTTTGGTTATCCTATTTATTAAAATAAATAATAACATAATATAATTAATGATAATTAACCGATTGCCTTTTTTATAAACACCTAATAATATCAATCATACCATATCTTCAATTCATTAATATTTTTTTCTAATTAAAACACGTTACCTTTTTGATTTAAAACTAATCTTACGATCATAAACATTGAAAATTTTAAAAGTTTTGGTTTTCGATTTGGTTATCCTATTTATTAATTTTTCAATTAATTAGTTATCCTATTTATTAAATTTTCAATTAATTTCAAATGTAAAATAAATCAAGTGCGTAAGACTTTTAATCAACTTCAAAGTAAAAGCAGAACTCCTAAGTCCTAACATAGAACTCTTTTCTTTTAAACCTAATTTGTGTGACTTGATGTTCTCTCTGTCAATACCCAAGCTCCATCAATTCAATACACAAGCTTCTTCCGCTTTTCTTTTCTTTTTCAACACCATATCTATATTAATATATTAAAGCCGATTTAAGTGTAAGTATAATGATTGTATTATGTTTTTGTATTATCTCCATCTTATAATAATATAATATAATAAATGATAATTAGTCGATTAATGTCTTTTTCACATTTACTTTTAGTTGAAAATACGTAAGTAATGGTAATTAGTCGATTGACTTTTTCAGATTTACTTTTAGTTGAACATATTACCGTTTATAAACACTTAAAAACATCAATCGTATCATATCTTCCTATCATTAATATTTCCTTTCGAATTAAAACACGTTACCTTTTTAATTTAAAACAAGTCTTACAATCCTTATTATATACTCGAAAATATCACACCATAATTTTCAAAAAAAATATAACACCTAAAATAAATAATAACATAATATAATTAATGGTAATTAGTCGATTGTCTTTTTCACATTTACTTTTAGTTAATTAAAGATATTACCTTTTATAAACACCTAAAAAGATAAATCAAATATAACACCTAAAATAAAGAATAACATAATAAAATTAATGGTAATTAGTCGATTGCCTTTTTCACATTTACTTTTAGTTGAAGATATTACATTTTATAAACACCTAAAAACATTAATCGTATCATATCTTTCGATCATTAATATTTCCTTTCGAATTAAAACAAGTTACCTTTTTAATTTAAAACAGGTCTTACAATCATTATTATATACTCGAAAATATCACACCATAATTTTCCAGAAAAATATAACACCTAAAATAAATAATAACAAAATATAATTAATGGTAATTAGTCGATTTTCTTTTTCACATTTACTTTTAGTTAATTAAAGATATTACCTTTTATAAACACCTAAAAAGATAAATTAAATATAACACCTAAAATAAATAATAACATAACAAAATTAATGGTAATTAGACGATTGCCTTTTTCACATTTACTTTTAGTTGAAGATATTACCTTTTATAAACACCTAAAAACATTAATCGTATCATATCTTTCGATCATTAATATTTCCTTTCGAATTAAAACACGTTACCTTTTTAATTTAAAACAAATCTTACAATCACTAATATATACCCAAAAATATCACACCATAATTTTCAAGAAAAATATAACACCTAAAATAAATAATAACATAATATAATTAATGATAATTAGTCGATTGTCTTTTTCACATTTACTTTTAGTTGAAGATATTAGCTTTTATAAATACATAAAAAGATCAATCGTATCATATCTTTCGATCAGTAATATTTTCTTTCAAATTAAAACACGTTACCTTTTTAATTTACAACAAATCTTAAAATCATTAATATATACCCGAAAATATCACACCATATTTTTCAATTAATAATAAAAATATATTAAAAATCATATACGTTGTTTATAATAAGAAAACCTTAGTATAATCCGTAAACATGAGAATATTAAAGAGGTTTTTTGATAAATAAATAGGAAAAAGTAAATTTTTGCACAGTTACTTTTGTAAAGAATAGCTATTTGCAATTTTACTAACTAAGTTTCAAAATTGCAAAAATACTAACCCTAACCCTAACCCTAGCCCCCCTCCCCCCTCTTTCTTTGGCAGGCGGCGGTTGTACTTTTTTTTCTTTTTTTTTTTAAGGTGGGGTGCTATTTTGGTTCATTTGGGTTGCAAGGCCCCGCAGGGGCATATTCAACTAAATGCAACCACATGCAACTAATTGCAACTAAATGCAACCACATGCAACTAAATTTCTGATTTTAAGTTCCATTTGTCATTTGTCTTTTTCGACCTCATTTTTGAACTCTATATATATATATATATATATATATATATATATATATATATATATATAATGAGGTCGAAAATGACAACTGAAAAATGGAACATGAAATCAGCAACTGAATGCAACCATATGCAACTAAATTTCTGATTTCAGTTGCATTCAGTTGAATATTGCCCCTGGCGGGGCCTTGCAACCCAAATCCACCAAAATCACCCCACCTTAAAAAAAAGAAAGTTGAATGTGGTTGCATTTGGTTGTATATTGCCCCTGGCGGGGCCTTGCAACCCAAATCCATCAAAATCACCCCACCTTAAAAAAAAAAGTTGAATGTGCTTGCATTTGGTTGTATATTGCCCCTGGCGGGGCCTTGCAACCCAAATCCACCAAAATCACCCCACCTTAAAAAAAAAGAAAGTTGAATGTGGTTGCATTTGGTTGAATATGGTTGCATTTGGTTGAATGTGCCCCTGCGGGGCCTTGCAACCCAAATCCACCAAAATAGCACCCCACCTTAAAAAAAAAAAAAAAAGTTGAATGTGGTTGCATTTGGTTGAATGTGGTTGCATTCAGTTGAATATGCCCCTGCGGGGCCTTGCAACCCAAATCCACCAAAATAGCACCCCACCTTAAAAAAGAAAAAAAAAAATTCAAACGCAGGCTTGAAAGGATAAAGGGGAGAGGGGAAAGGGGGGAGGGGAAGGGTTAGGGTTAGGGTTAGTATTTTTGCAATTTTAAAACTTAGGTTGGTAAAATTGCAATTAATTCAAGGAGATTGTATTTTTGCAAATAGAAACTTTAAATCTAGTATTCTTGGTAAATTTCAAATATTAAATTATAACAAATTAAAATTAAAAAAATTATTAAAAATAATGATTATATAAAAGCATAATTGAAATATTAAATAAAATTTATAACATAATACAAGAAACCGTGCATTGCACGGGTTATAAGCTAGTATTTTATGAATCACGTAAAGTGTAAAGTCGGTAGTTTAATTAAATGCGAAGGATTAAAGAAGATTTCACTACACTGCACTATCTTCATAACTGCAAGAACCTTCCTTGATACATAATTTTGATTTCAGTCTATGTTTACTTAAGCATTTACGTAATTCCCGGCTTTCCGCGCTGCTTCTGATTCAATTCATGTGACCTTTACTTTAAAAAATTAATCATGTGAATAAACGTAATTAGTAGAAGTTAATATTCTAAATACTTAATTAACGTGACTCCTTATCAATTTACATTTTCACCTGCAATGCCGGTCTAAAGATTGAACTAGAGAACCGTTTATATGCATTTGTTTGATTCATTTATTTAACTTTTATTTATTAAAATATAATATCTCGACTAATCGATACATTAACAATTATTTTTTAGTACTATAAGTTAAATAAATGAGATAAGTTAAATAAATATTGAAAAAATATTCGAATCTAAAGAAAAAGATGCTTAAATATTTGATAAAGACATGCGGTTTGTACAGGTGAAAATTCACAAACGAATGAATAAAGGCAAAAACAGTGGCTAGCAGATAACAAGACTCCACCGAACAAGTAATTATATGTAAAATTTTAATCATAAAAATGACATCTTTATTCAACTTGGCCAACCAAACCTTAGTCGCCTCTTGATAATCATCAACTAGATTTTTTAACTTACTTTTCCTATTTCTTATTATCACGGATTACACACTTATACAATTCCTTGTCGACAGACGACATTTTCATATATTTTCCACAGGATTAAGTCTCCCGTAGTCATGTGTTTTGTATAAATTTATTTTGTACGTACATATGTTCTTCGGTCCAACTAATTTTGATGCATGCATTTTGGTCACAATTTTAGGAGTTAAGCTAGCTATCAAGTAATTTTGGATATTCATGTTGTAACTCGAATTTGATCAAGTGATATATTTTGTTAGATGGTAGGATCCAAGTACTACATCCATGATCAAGGATGGGAGAAAGTTTTATTCTCCTTAAACAACTAAAAAATTCCATTAATTATATGAGGATTTTTAGGTGATGCTCAAAAATAATGTGCTCAATTCAAAACGAATAATACTATATTATAGTGAAATTAAAACTCGTTTAGTAAACCCAATAAGTAATATCAAAATCAAAAATTGTATAAATAATTATATTTTAGGAATAATGGGTTACGGTTGTTTGACAAAGAGATTATCAATGGCCTACTTACCTTAAAATAAGTAACTTATAACTTAAAGTGATAAGTATCATATAAGTGATAAGTAAATCAGAACTTATAAGTTAATAGAGTGTTTGGTAAATCAGAAATTATAAGTCAGTAGAGTGTTTGGTAAATCAGAACTTATAAGTTAACTTTTTTAAATATTTTCAAAATATTTGTTTTTTAATATATATAAGTGGATATCAATGGATAGATCTCGATGAGTAGAGAAATTTGACATATACATATCAAATTTTTAATGAACGGATCAAAAGATATATGATTTTGAAAATTTGAAGGATATTATATATTGCGTATATCGAGAAATAAGAATAAGTTGAAAGTTGAATGTTAGGATTTCTTAACATTCAACTTATCCCATATAAGTGAAGAAATGGGACTCCAACTTAATTTGCCAAACAGGCTCAATAAGTTGGAACGGAGGTTTTGCTCACATAAGTTAATTTATGTGGGTTGCCAAACACCCACAATATATGATCGCGATTGAAGATAAATTGAAAACATGATTGGGTGCAAGTTCTGCAAGTGAATACGATCACGTAACAGATGATACTTGGTCTGAGAAGAAGTATTGTTGGATTGTGTCAAATTAATTATCACGTCGAGAATGTAAGAAAAAAATCTTTTATATTTAAACCGTCAAATAATTTTTATTAATATGAAATTTTTCGGAATATGTTAAAAAACAAACTGATACTGATTCAACCTAAAATACAATATAATATGTTTTTAAATTTTAGCGGTTTAGCTCTAAAAAATACCAATATAAATTGATCGACCTATCACCAGATCTGAATGTCACTAGCCAGTAGGGTAACCAACTATTTCTATTTTCTGGCCTTTACGAAGAATTGACACCTTGTAACTTGAAACACTGGTACACCTTCCATCAAATGAATTATTAAGATGGAAAAGATAATGAACTATATGATAAATTCTATATCTGTCCTCAATTTTCATGCCAAATTGAAGCAACTACAAGACACTAATAGATTTCAGAGTGGTCTGCACCACGAATTAAGATTTTTAGTCACTTTCATCAACTATTTCTTGCTTTAAATATGACTTCGATTGATGTTTACATTTATGGTATATGTTTTTTAGCTAAAAACAGATGATATTCAATATTTCATTTTTTTATCTGTTATTGCATATTATATTTAATTTTTTTAAAATTTACTTATAATTTAGTATATATATATATATATATATATATATATATATAAAATATTATAAACATTATTTTTAATATGTTGGGAGAATTCAAATTTTAGACTTTTGTATATAAATATTTTTAATATTAAATCTAAATTAATATGCTGTTGGTGGGAATCGAACCATCAACCTTTCTATATAACATAATCTAGTATTAATTTTATATTATGTTGGCGAGATTCGAACCTTAGACCTCCAACTTTTAGTATTGTTGTATCTGACGGTCTTGATCTATTTGAGTTGAAGATCTAACGGCTATGAATGAGGGATAACCAAACTACAAATTATACCCCCTTTCGCTTATTATAATATAGTATAGATAGTATAGATTAGCTTATAATGGATTATTTTTAATTTATCTATAGTGTAATATAATATTATAAATATTAATTTTAATATATTGTTGGGGATTCAAACACTAGACATTCATATATAAAAAAATTTAGTATTAAATCTGAATTAATATATTGTTGACAGGAATCCAACCTTCAACTTTTATATATAAAATTTTTTAGTATTAATTTTAAATTAAAATGTTGTTGACGGGATTCGAACCTAAAACTTCTCAACAAATTTTAATGGTGTAGTTAACGGCTATCATCATTATTTGAGTTAAAGATCTACCGATAAGAATAATCCAAAATGAGTTTAACAAAAAATTGAGATTAATCAAAATATATCCTATTTTACTTCTGACTATAATTTAGTATTATAGATTTATTTTATTATGAAATGGATAAATTCCATTGTGAAATAACAACAAAGCAGGAGGATTGGATAACTCGATCACAGAGCATGCATCTTCAACCATACATACCCCTTAACTAAGATTGTATCAGAAATACCATAAATAAAAATTATGGAGAATGTGTAAAAATATTTCATCTCCAACGGGACATAACTGTTAGCTAAAATTTTAGATAATCTCATAATATTAGCTATATTTGTCGAACCTCTAGAGACCTGTAGTAAAATTCCACATCATCAATTATCATATTATAATAATATATTCTATTTTTAACAACTTGAAATAATGAAAACATACCGTTTTTAAATTATAGACAACTACATTGGAATAAAACACCTTACAGATTCAACAAATTTTAAATAATCATTATTTAGCCAATCATTTTAGTCAATACCATTGGAGATACTCTTAGCTACATACCTAGATATTTTGTATATTTAAATTGTTCGAGCTAACAGTGACATCGAAATGAACAGTTGAGCAAGTGTACTTATCTATACTATACTATAATAAGCGAAAGGGGTATAATTTGTAGTTTGGTTAATCCCTTTGGTTATCTCCATTTTTGATTATCCCTTGTTCACAACCGTTAGATCATCAATTCAAATAAAACATGACCGTTAGATATAATAATACTAAAAGTTGTTATATACAGAGGTCCAAAATTCGATTCCCACCAACAACATATTATTTTATATTTAATACTAAATATTTATAATATTATATTATTTTAAAATCTAACGGTTGTTATTTAGTGTACCAAAAAAAGTGTACCAAACCGACAACCAAATATACCCTGTTTCACTTATAATAGTATAGTATAGATAGATTACAAATAAATTATAAAAATTAAAAGTAACCCCGTGCAAAGCACGGGGTATAAGCTAGTAAAATATAATAGGTCAATGATCTGTAAAAAATATAGAAAATATTGAATGTTGATACAATCCATGGAAATACAATTTTAGTTATTTTATTTATTCAAAATTTGAGAAGAGGGTGTTGGTAAAATTCAAAAAAAAGATGTTTATTAATGCTTTCAAATTGTCGAATTCATGGGCATTATTGTTTTTAGTCGGGACGCATTTGGGTAAATATGAAATCAAAGCAACATAAATGAAACTGATTAGTAAATGAAGCGCGATTAAATAATTCAAATGATTAAAAAATTTATCTTTTATTCATCCCAAAATTTATCAAAACAGATATTTATTGACGTAGAAGTCTCATTATTAAAAAAACATATTTGCTATAGTTGAAACTTTTATTGAAGTTACTCTGCACGTAGTTCTATTATTTTGAGCTCCAACATTCATGCCGACTTCTGCAAACATTCATGCCGACTTCGGCATACAAAAAACATAGTAAGTATTGAAATTAAGTGAAAACTGTCTAAAAAAAACAATTAGAAGGAAACTAAAATCATGTTAAAGTAATTAATTATACAGTTTTGCGATAAAACTTTTACTCCCTCCATCGTAAATCTTTTGTCCTATTTGATTTTTAATGGTCAAATTAACCAAACTTTGACCATATATTACATATATAAAATATATAAAAATTATGATAAAATTTATATCATTAGAAAGTACATCTAATTTACATTAATATGTATTTTTCAGATTTTGTAAATTATAAACGAATGATACGTAAATATTGGTCAAAATTTGGTTAATTTGATCATAAAAAGTTAAACAGGACAAAAAATTTAGGATAGAGGGAATAGTATATTTTTGTTTGAAAAGTTATCAACATATAAAAAAAAGGCGTTTTAGTTATAATTAATAAAGTTGGTCTTTGTATGATAACCACAATTGCTTTTTTGAATAAACTTTATGTTGCAGAGCGCACTAGTTATTTTTGGTTTTAGAATCGTGTACATCTCATCCTGACAGGAATACCTGATGAGAAAAAGAAATCTAACATGTATGTTAGGTATCATTCTTAAGATTTTAAATATTTTAAAGAAGGTAGGGAATCTGAGATATATCTCAGGTAAATTTACTAAAATAACTAATTTATATATATAAATGGAATGGGCGTTTTAGTAAATTCAGAGATTTTTAATTAGTTCTGCGGACCCAGCAAATTTTAAAGGATATTTTGTATGTATCTTAGGAAAAGTTCCTTGAGATATATCTTTGGGTCCTTTTTCTCTATTTTAAAATAAAATTATGTAGTTTTGACTTTGATTATGTATGAGTAGTCTTGTATGATTATGTAGTCTTGTAGAGGCATCCAAGACTTTATAGTTAATTAACCCAGAATTTTGTATAGTATCTTAGAAAAGATATCTAAAATATATCTTAGGTTCCCCATTCTTATATTTAATTCATTAAAATTATCTTTTTGAAAATGGAGCTCTAAATATCAGTGAGATATTTTAATTTTTTTTTTATACTTTCTACAATGCGATAATCAAAATATTGGGTTCCAACGGTTAGAAAATGAAAGTTTGAGTCATATTTTATAGAGAATAATGGGCCTGATCAGGGGACAACCCAGAGGTTAAAACAAATTTGTACTTATAAGATCCATCCCTTACATTTACAAAAATGCCCCTAATTTATTACTATACTTTTTTTTAAACTTAGGGGTGTTACCTGAGGGCATCCTCAGGCCCAGCATACTCTATTTTATATATGTCTTGAAAAGATTTTCAGAAACTAACAATTGGAGGTTGTTCCTTATAATGAGGACTTAAACTTTCATTTTTGGATCTAAGACATTTTTTTAGTGAAATACATAAATAAATTGAGTTGAAAGAAGTATATTTGAAATGGGTAATGTGGATTGTTTTAGTTGAAAAAACTTAAACCCACATTGATTTGGTAATAAGAGGAAGAATCAGGTTGCCGACAAAATTCATGACCATGATATATATTTTCATGCCCATGAATGTACACTTGATTTCTCAGAAATGTTTCGTGCCCATGAGGAAATTTTTATGCCCATGAATGTACACCTGATTTCTCAGGAAAGTTTCATGCCCATGCATGTACACCCCATTTTAAATTAGTTATTGGTTTATTTTAACAGTTGCTAGTCACAGTTTGTATGGGCCTATCCAGCATGGACTAGAGTTTCTAAATATTAGTTATGAGTTTCTAAATATGAGCTGTTAATGAATTAAATCATAATTAATTAATCTTCCCCTTAATGTTGTATCAGTTACGTATTATTTTGATATATGAGATATACAAAATAAAACGTATGTGAAAAATTGATATATGAAATATACAAAATAAAACTTATGTGAAAAGAGATACGTAACGTAAGAAACCCTAGTTCTCTTCTTTTTCTTCTCTGCTCTCTCTTTTCCTCTCAATTTACATACAAGTTTTATACATAGTTCTTTGGTAAATTGAGGTGCGGGTCGCTGTTGATCATTACCGTGTCTATGAGCGGTTTGATCTATGGTGTTTTATCCTGGAAGTGATTGTAATAACCCTAACTTTAGCAATGCTACAGTGATCACATGAACAGTAAATTTTGAGGATTTAGAGAAATGGTATGTAGGTACTCTATACTTGAAACAGAAAATGAATAAATGGAAACCATATTAGTGATGTACTATGAAAATAAGTGACTCGAAATGACGATGGATTTCAGAAATTCCTGAATATGGACTTTAAGGATTTTCGATTTCGATTGAGACTCTATTGAATGTGATATTAAGGAGTATAGAAATGTTAAAGGGTTTATATCTTGAGGAAATAGTGAAATTAGGTTAAACCAAGGAGTGATCAAGTCAAGAAATGTTAAGGGAATTTAGATTGTTAAACGAGTTTGAGAATGCTTGAGAACCCGAGAGATAACCAGGAGAGCAACTTCTGAGAAAAAGATAATATACCAAGGATATTGGATCTAATACCTACTTGAGAATTAGAATCACCCTAACACATTAACATATGATGTGAGAAAGGATAAAATATATTTAAGAGATTTACAAGAGAAAAACCACTGAGACGATCGCAGAAATCGTTCGATGAATCAGATGACGAGAGAACTTTGTACAAAACCCAAACCAAAAGCCCAAATTCGGCCCAACCCAAGTATGGAGCTGATATTAAGTGATATTAGAGTGTAAGGGAAGGAATCCCATTGGTGCAAACATTAAAACCAAAGTGGAAGAGGAGTAAACTTGTCAAACTTGAGTACTAAGTAGCATTTTTCATGGTAAGGTGTTTAGATGATCAACAATTGGCTCTTTGTCATTGGTGGACTTCAAAGACTTTTATTATAAGACTACACAACTGATATATATGATAGATAAAAGGTGAAAAACGTTTGTAAAGGGAAAGAAGCAAGATAAACACAAAGCTCTCCAATCTGCCAAACAAGAACACAACTCAAAGAAAATTCATATCTCCATTTCTATCCATGATAAAATCACCAAATTTTAACCACAACCTCTCCACTCCATGTACATGATTCGCTCCAAATTTCATAGCAATCCAAGTAGTATAGCCTAGTCAAATCCATGCTCAAAGTGGGAGAACCAAACCTGTCCAGTTTCTGTCCAGCGGAAAGATGGAGCTCAAAACCATAGCTAGGAAGCTTTGTTTTTGGTGATCTATAGCTCAAATCAAAGCTTATACAGAGGCCAAGATGTGGTAAAAATTTGAGAGCCAAACTCTTATTTTCGATTTGTTATGATTTTTACAAAAGTGATGATGAATAGTAACCCTTAGAAACTAACTTTGTTTTTATGGTTTCTTTAGTTGATCCAAGCTAGTATAATATAAGGTTGATTAAGCATATCCCAAGGCTTGATAAGGGTTGTTAAAGCTTCAAGAAGGTATAAATCTCAAGACCCTTTAGAATTACTTTGAATATAGGATGGATTATAGAAGTTTAGTGATTAAGGTTATGATAAGTGATTATTCATGATGATATATGTGTTTGTAGGTGATTAAAGTTGAATATGGAAGGAGTATGTGCTTGTAACCATGGTTGGTAAGATGACCACATGGTGTAGGTGATGGTGTATAAGGTGGATGATAGATTTGGAGGAGTTGGATTTTGGAAAGTATGAAAATATAGCCGTTATAATGTCCGATTTTCGTTAGAATCAGAAACTTCCCTGTTTTTGGACACTATACCCGTACGGTACCTTACTGTCCAGACCCCCAAGTTACCATGATGAGATAGAGCATAGTTCGTAGATCGTTTTGATATAAAGTGCGTTAAAATCTGATGAACGGTTTAGGAGAAAAGTCAGTTTTAGTGAAAGACGTTCGATAGTCGAGAAAACGTAGTTGTACCAACTTTGAGGCTATAACTACCATACTTAAACACTTTTAAAAATTATAAAATTTTGGGATATTGTAGTAAGGTAGTCAAAGAGTCATTACCAGTTGACCTTGTAGTAAAATTCGAAATCTTTATTTTCTGAGAATTTTTATAGTCAAGTGTGGTTGTTAAGGGAAATGGTGAACAAACATAGAAAACCTTGATTTAACCTAAAATGGTTAGGTTCTTGGAACACTTGGGTTATAATAGCACGTTATTCACATAGTAAGCATTAAGGGTGTAGTTATATAAAGGTGAAGTGAGAAAGGGATGTAGTATTCTAACGACGGTCCTTTTTGTGTTTATAGAAACTTCGGGAGAGCCACGAGCCATACTTCCAGGATGCAGAGATCGAGGCAAGATTTCTTCTATCCTTACCTTGGAAAACTATTTTATTTTCAAAGTAAATGATTTCATGAAATATATATGTTATTCTATGTTTGCTATATTGCTAAGAATTATTTCCCTAATATTGGAATTAAAGAGAAATGGATATAAATTATGAAATATGAATGTGGATATGATTATGAATGGAGCGAATATGCTTTATGCTAAAGAGAGGTGAAAGAGAATGGTATCAGTTGTTATCTAGAGTTATATGAAGAATGGTATCAGTTGTTATCTAGAGTTATATGAAGAATGGTATCAGTGGTTTAATAAATATTATTTGATTATTATTTACTACTTTTAAAATAGACGGAATATTTTATGAATATAAAAGTATATTTGATTTCTTGAATATGAAAGAGATGTCTGGATCATAATCAAAGCATTATGTTATATATATATATATATATATATATATATATATATATATATATTATAGAAGTAATTTGCGAGAATGGAAATGATATGAGTGAATGATATGTGGAAATGAAAGCGAGAAAATGGAAATGTGGAATGATATTGACAAAAAGGGGGATTGCAACAGACTTGCGTAAGTGGCTGTGTCAGGGCTGTGTGCGACACAGTCCAGCATTTATTATTTTTATTACGGCACGAAGATGCCAAGGGAGGATGTTAGCAGGTGGCCTTCCTCCAGGGATGATCTTCATTCCTTCTACCGGTAGTAAAAGAGAGCAGGTACGATTAGGCGACTGATCATCGTCCTAACGTATCAGGCGACAGCAGATATCCCCAATGTTTTTGAAAAGAAAGTGTTGACAATGGTTTTCAGATTTTTATACTGAAAACAGAAACATGATCTGAAATGATGGAATTATTGTTACAGATGAAGAGAAACTGATTTTATATTAATTTATATAATTGTTGC
This sequence comes from Saposhnikovia divaricata, assembly GCA_036435485.1. NCBI lineage: Eukaryota > Viridiplantae > Streptophyta > Magnoliopsida > Apiales > Apiaceae > Saposhnikovia > Saposhnikovia divaricata. Next base: position 26,275,014 of record JAZHRN010000131.1, read on the forward strand.
ATAAGAAGGAAATGAGAAGATGATAGCGAAAGATTTGTTCAAGTTTATCATATTATTTTAGAAAAGTACACTGAAATGGTATATTGATTGTTATAATATTTAAGAAGAGAAACTGATATTATATGATATTATAAGAGAAACTGATATTATAATACTATATATTTCTTTTCGTACAAAGATAATTGGAAAGTGTATATATATTGAATGAAAATAAAATTCTTTCCATAATAACTGAAATTTGTTTTTGTCTTATATATATATATATATATATATATATATATATATATATAATGGTTTATTTCCCTTTGATGCTAGTTGATAGAATTTATCTTGCTGAGCTATTTTAGCTCATTCTTGCTATTATGTATACAACAGCTAGGTATGCCGATACTCCGCACTGCACCCCGCAAGAGGGTACGGGAAAGATGAACTTTTGAGAGAGTGTTGGCAACGATTCCCGAGGTAGCTATCGGACGGTTGGGTACTGGTAGATTATGTACATTTAGTGTGTAAGCTGTTGTAATAAACTTTTGATTGTTGAAATGCTTCATGTCGAAGTATTATTCAACAAGGTATTTAAGTATGATCCTGGTTTGTAATAACTGCTTAAATCTAAACTTTTAATATTGTGGATGTTGTTCTCTGAGCATATGACAGGTGTGTAACATTATTAAGTGTGGGGCCTATTATGTAAGTTTTAGTATGAATTTATATTCCAGCTGCCAAGAATGAAGTGTCACTAAATGGAAATTGGTCGTTGACGACCCGGATTCCTGACCCCGGATCTGGGGCTGTCACAGTGATAGTGCTGAAACCCAACACAACGTAAGTGGGGCAATAATCTCTTCAAGAACAGCCAAGTCTTCTTGTAGGACTTGGTGACTCAACTGTTCTTCTCTCTTGTTGTCTTTGGTAAAACTATTTTGAGAGATAAGTGTTCTTACTTTTCTTGTTATTTACAGTCTCTCTGATTATTCCATTGGTTGGACCTTCGTGTTTGTTTCGTTATTTGGTTAATTGCCTGTTCTTGTTAATTATATATATATATCATTGCCTTATTATTGTGTAATATAGTGAATTTTCCCACACCAACCACTCCCGGCACTGCGCAGTAAATCCAACAACTAGCAGGCTTGGCTAACAATTAGAACCATTTACATCCCATTTTGACAAAAATAAAATTATTAAAAATGGAGGACTAAATATTCGCGAGATATTTTGATAATCCTTTTTATATTGGACTTTTTTCGTAAATACCCAAACCCATAATTTTTTTTACAAAAATACTTTTAAAAAAATTGCATAAATACAATGTTATTTGCAAAAATATGATCTGCAACCAAATGCAACTGTTTGCAACCACATATGCAACATGCTGCACAACCATATATGCAACCAGATGCAACGTTGCATCTAGTTGCAGACCGTATTTTTGTTAATAATATGGTATTTTTGCAAATTATTTTTTGGATATTTACCAAAATTACTACTTATTCTAAGTTTTTTTGCGATTTTACCATCTTCTAAAAATATTTGCAAAAATACGGTCAGCAACTAATGAAGCCAGATGCAACCTGAAAATATTTGAAAAAATACAGTTTGCAACCAATGCAACCTGATGCAACTTTTTAAAAAATAATTTTAAACAGCTAAGAAATCAAAAAGTTTGTTAGTAAGAGGGGGTGAATGAAGATAAAGATGAATAACATTTACTAAACCAAGTTCCATCCCCGTCACCTTTCATTTATACATACATATATAGATATTTGTAAATCAACAATTGGGTTTCACAAGGAGTTTCATCTTAACCAAATCAATAATTGGGGTTAAGTTTCTAATTAATTGGCCCCGTAGGGACAATTACTTCAACCAAAGATGATTCCAATCATTAAATTTTTAAAAGTTGCATTTGTGGTTGATTTTGATTGATGCGGTTGCAGATATGGTTGCAAAAGTTGCAGAACGTATTTTTGCAAATATTTTCTAAAAATTGGTATTTTTGCAAATATGTTGGTATTTTGTAAAATATTTTTAAAAAAATATAGTATTTTTGCAAAAAAGTTTATGGGTTGGGTATTTTTGAAAAAACCCTTTTTTTGAAAAAAAAAAGTATTTTTGCAAATATGTTGAGATGATGGTAAAATCGCAAAAAAACTTAGAAAAATTGATATTTTTGATAGGTTTTTCATAAATACCCAAGCCAATTTTTTTTTTCTAAAATAAATAATTTGCAAAAATATGAAAATATTTGCGAAAATACCAAAATATTTGCGAAAATACGAAGCTTGTATGCAACTGAATATAATTTACAATTGAAAGTTGAATTTGCAATTTTTGACTGCGCAACAGGTTGCATTCAGTTGCATATGTGGTTGTATTGTTGCATATGTGGTTGCATGCAACTAACCTTAAACGTAATTGAAAGTTGAATTTACATATGCGGCTACGCAGCCCTTATATACAACTGAAAGTTAAATTTGCATTTTTCGGCTGCGCCGCCCTTATCATTCAGTTGCTTATGTGGTTGCATACGTTTGCATATGTGATTGACACATATGCAACTGGAAATTGAAGTTGCATATGCAACCTCCGTATTTTTGTAAATATTTTGTTATTTTGCAAATATTTTGAAAAAATGGTAAAATTGTAAAAAAAAAATTAAAAAAAATAGTATTTTTGGTAAATATATATTTCCTAATTTCTACATTACAATGATCAAATGATTGGGCTCCACTCCACAGTAAATTCAACAATTAGCTAATTTCATTTTACTTGGAGCCTCGGAGAAGAATAGAGGAATAGGATTAAGGGTAGAGGCACGGCACAAGAATTAATCGAAATAATTAAAAATTAATTATAATAGTTAATTGGATTATTAATTAGATATTTTTAAAATACATAATAATATTTAAATTATTAACCTTGATATATTAATTTATAAAAATTATGTAAGGATTAATCATCAATATATATATATATATATATATATATATATATATATATATATATATATATATATATATAGGAGGATACGCGAGAGCTTAGTTGGCACTCTAATATCGTCTCAATCTATTTTTCTAATTTTTAAAATTTTAGGATTTTAAACACTAATAAATATAAAAAATTCTTTTAATATATTAGAAGTAGAATAGGTGTTCGAATTTATAGATGATAAGAGTTTGAATTTATAGGGAAGACATATTATATTATATCCTTATATATAATAAGCATAAAAGGGATCTTATCCAAATTTTTGATCTGGTCACTGTACTACAAAAATCATATGATCCGTTGGATTAAAAATAGACGATCAAGATTAGATCACAGTAAAAGAAAATTATAATCTAGAAAGGATATTGAGATCAAGATATCAGATTTGGATGATTTTACAATCCATGCGAACCTCATAAAATTATCTTTAGTTTAATGATGCTTTAATAATTATTATTCAAATGGAAACACTCAGAATCTCAAAAGAAAATATAATTAATAATTTTTACATTAATCCTATTAAATATAGAAGTCCTACAGTGATAATGCTATTCAATGTAGAAAATCTAATTATATATGATTTAAATTAGTGACATATACATTTTCGTATTTCAATATAAATATACTTTTTATTTATAACATATTAAAATATAAAACATTTTTATGCTAGATTTAACGCTTTTCATCTATTTATTTTAAGATCTTTGTCGTACGAAGGACCAGACTACCGAATATCAAAATTATTTTGGACAAAATCTCTCTTACACTTATTATTAAAATTGTATTTGGTTGTTAGTTGAGCTATCTTCAAATAATTAGAAGGGTGTTTTGATAATCAAAACGAATTATAAGTAGAATTCATAAATCAAATAGAATTTTCAACTTAAAAAATGGTCAATTTTTGCGTAGGTGTAATTGGAAATAATTGTTAAACCATCACTAAATTAAAGATTATTTTGTTAGTTTCACGTGGGCTGTAAAATCGTCCAAATCAAATTTTAAGAATTCAAGATAGAGTAAAATTTTAAATCGAATGTGTAAATCTTATATATATATATATATATATATATATATATATATATATATATATATCAATTTTTTAACAACAATTTAATATGTAAATACAATCTTATTGGAAGTAGAATACAAGAATAGTGGTGACATTTTTTACAATATTCTAAAATTATATATTTTTTATACAAGTTATTTATACTTCTGTTACGAAAATTTTTCATAAATCCAGTACTAATCTCATAAAAAGAGTCTTCGTATTTAAAAATAAAAGAACTGATGTGTTAACATAATAAAATAACATTCTCATGCGGGGTCAATATATATATATATATAAAGGAGGATATGCGGGAGTTTAGGTGGCGCTCTAATATCGTCTCAATCTATTTTTCTAATTTTTTAGAATTTAAGGATTTTAAACACTAATAAATATAAAAATTTCTTTTAATATATTAGAAGTAGAATAGGAGTTTTAATTTATAGATGATAAGAGTTCGAATTTATAAGAAAGACATATAATTAGATTTTCTATTGTAAGTAGAATAGATATTTAATTATAAGCACATGATTAAAAGTAGAATAGGAGTTCAAATAAGTACTAATAAATATAAAAATATCTTTTACCATATTAGAAGTTGAATAGGTGTACGAATTTATAGATGAGAAGAGTTCGAAATTAAAGGAAAAACATTGTTGTGGAAGAAAAACTAGGTTACGAGTATTGCGGCTAGGGTTTGTGTATTTAATGCAAAGGTGTGTGAGCTTCGTGCTTTAATGGCTGCTCTCGTACTCGTGGCTGAATCGGCCTTCATAAGATGCCTACGTACTTTGATGAATATCAAAGATCAAGCCAAAAAACGTAGTTCTGAGATGAGGGGTCTGGCCCTTTATATAGGCTGAGATGCCTGAGAATTATAGTAGGGTTAGGTGACTTAATGGGCAAGTCAGCCTTGAGTAAGGTTCTAGACTCCTTCCTTGTAGGAGTCTGTTTCCTTGTATGACTATGTGCCTTGGAGGCTACTCTTTGGAGAGATAATATCCTTATTTGACTTGTACTTCCCAACTGTTAATTATCCCTCAATATTAATTACGAAATTAATATTTAAATAGGGTTTTGGACCCTGTTGGTGGGCCCCATGTTTGGACCATGCCGGGCCTAATTAATGCAACATTAAATGTGCCTTTAGGGCTTATTTTTAGCCCATATCATTTGCCCCCCAACTTCTAAGAAAACTCATCAGGTTTTCATAGAAGTTATATTTGCCTTAATCGAGACTCGGGGTCGTTTTTATCCCTTACCTGGGACTTCTTAATTTTCCTACCCTTATATGGGAATTTTGGTTTACACTAGTGTTTTACTAGTATCGTCTTGATTGTAAAGTGTGGAGCGACCTACACATTTACGACGATTGGCCTTATTCGAGGCTTTAATTTGTGCTTGCTTTTAACAATTTTGACACTTTCATAGAGCTTTTATGCATTATTAGCATAAAGTATTGCTCAATTTGTCGAGAAAATATTTCTATAATTTTCCTCGTATTTTTCCGTACTTTTCCTAACATTTTAGGAATTTTTATGTACCAACAGGTATTTTCCGTAATTATTCCTAATAATTTAGGAATTTTTATGTACCCACAGGTGTTTTTCGTAATTTTTCCTAATAATTTAGGAATTTTTATGTACCCACGGGTATTTTTCTTAATTTTTCCTAATAATTTAGGAATTTTTATGTACCCACGGGTATTTTTCTTAATTTTTCCTAATAATTTAGGAATTTTTATGTACCCACGGGTATTTTTCTTAATTATTCCTAATAATTTAGGAATTTTTATGTACCCACGGGTATTTTTCTTAATTTTTCCTAATAATTTAGGAATTTTTATGTACCCACGGGTATTTTTCTTAATTTTTCCTAATAATTTAGGAATTTTTATGTACCCACAGGTATTTTTCGTAATTTTTCCTAATAATTTATGAATTTTTATGTACCCACGGGTATTTTTCTTAATTTTTCCTAATAATTTAGGAATTTTTATGTACCCACAAGTATTTTCCGTAATTTTTCCTAATAATTTAGGAATTTTTATGTACCCACGGGTGTTTTTCGTAATTTTTCCTAATAATTTATGAATTTTTATGTACCCACGGGTATTTTTCTTAATTTTTCCTAATAATTTAGGAATATTTATGTACCCACAGGTATTTTTTTGTCAAAATATGAAGTACAGGGACCTTTCTGTAAAAATATAAACAATAGGGGTCTTTTCATAAAATTGTCAACTACAATACTCTTTCTGTCAATTTAGAAGCTCCAGTGCATCCTTTGTAAAGTGTGCAGAAGTTGGGGTGCTGCCAAACAGCACTTTTGCCAAAAGTATTCACCTGGTCGAAATCGACCAGGTTTGTAGTCGAAATAAGGGTCTGTTTTCATTCTGGTCGAACGTTTTTCCGAGCAGAAATCCTGCTCGTTTCGAGCAGGAATGTGGTCGAAACCTTTTTTTTTTTTTTTGATCAAGGCTGGTCGAAATAAGGCCTCTTTTGGTAGCTGGTCGAACACATTCTCGAGCAGAAATCCTTCTCTTTTCGAGTAGGAATGTGATCGAACAATCCTTTTTTTTTTCAATATTATTATTAAATAATAATATTTATTTTACAGAAAATATGGATAATTTTTGGCCCCTTATTCGGAGGTGTTCCACTCGGATAAAATTTCATTCGAATAAAATCTGACCCGGATTTTATTATTATTATTTTTAATAATAATAATAAATTTTTGTAATTTTAGAGGGGTCCTCGGCCCTAATATTTTCGTAATTTAAGATCGCATTTTTGGCTTCATTGGTTCCCAAATCTTTGAAATTCGTCCCGAATTGAGGTCATTCATGACTCTAGGCACATAAAAATTTTCATTATATAACCCCTTTTTTTTGTACCAGGATTCGTGGTATTTTAGATCAGGATTTCGATCAGAAATGCTGATCCTTAGATCCGGATTTTCGATCAGGATGCTGACCCCTAGGTCAGGATTTTCGATCAGGATGCTGACCCCTAGGTCAGGATTTTCGATCAGGAATGCTGACCCCTAGGTCAGGATTTTCGATCAGGAATGCTGACCACTAGGTCAGGATTTTCGATCAGGAATGCTGACCCTTAGGTAAGGATTCTGATCGAAATAAGGGCCTTCCTAGCTTCTTGGTCGAACAGATTTTCGTTCAGGATTCCTAGTCGTTTCGACCAGGATCTTGGTCGAAATAAGGGTCTGTTTTCTTGGCTTGGTCGAACGGATTTTCGATCAGGAATCCTGACCCCTAGGTCAGGATTTTCGATCAGGATGCTGACCACTAGGTCAGGATTTTCGATCAGGAATGCTGACCCTTAGGTCAGGATTTTTTATCAGGATGCTGACTCTTAGGTCAGGATTTTCGATCAGGAATGCTGACCCTTAGGTCAGGATTCTGATCGAAATAAGGGCCTTCCCAGCCTCTTGGTCGAACAGATTTTCGATCAGGATTCCTAATCGTTTCGACCAGGATCTTGGTCGAAATAAGGGCCAACTTTTGGCTTGGTCGAACAGATTTTCGATCAGGAATGCTGACCATTAGGACATGATTTTCGATCAGGGGTGCTGACCCTTAGGTCAGGATTCTGATCGAAATGAGGGCCTTCCTAGCTTCTTGGTCGAACAGATTTTCGATTAGGATTCCTGGTCGTTTCGACCAGGATCTTGGTCGAAATAAGGGCCAACTTTTGGCTTGGTCGAACAGATTTTCGATCATGAATTCGGACCCCTAGGTCAGGATTTTCGATCAGGATGCTGACCCTTAGGTCAGGATTTTCGATCAGGAATGCTGACCCCTAGGTCAGGATTTTCGATCAGGAATGCTGACCACTATGTCAAGATTTTCGATCAGGAATGCTGACCCTTAGGTCAGGATTCTGATCGGAATAAGGGCCTTCCTAGCTTCTTGGTCGAACAGATTTTCGATCAGGATTCCTGGTCGTTTCGACCAGGATCGTGGTCGAAATAAGGGTCTGTTTTCTTGGCTTGGTCGAACGGACTTTCGATCAGGAATCCTGACCCCTAGGTCAGGATTTTCGATCAGGATGCTGACCACTAGGTCAGGATTTTCGATCAGGAATACTGACCCTTAGGTCAGGATTTTTGATCAGGATGCTGACCCTTAGGTCAGGATTTTCGATCAGGAATGCTGACCCTCAGGTCAGGATTCTGATCGAAATAAGGGCCTTCCCAGCCTCTTGGTCGAAAGGATTTTCGATCAGGATTCCTGGTCGTTTCGACCAGGATCTTGGTCGAAATAAGGACCAATTTTTCGCTTGGTCGAATGATTTTTCGACTAGGATTCTTGGTCGTCTCGACCAGGATTTTGGTCGAAATAAGGACCTCTTAATGGCTTTCAGGTGTCTTCGATTGTGTGACTTCGGCCTATGGCCTTTCGGGAGGTGCTCGGTCGGGCGAGCTCTACTGTTGCCCTTCGCGAGGGACTTCGGTTAGGGCTACTCGGCCTTGAGGCTTCCTTGAGGTGCCTCGGCCTTGTGGCCTCGGTTACATCGAATGGAATTTCTTAAGTTCCCGGTTGCTTCTCGGTTGAGGAATTTCGTAACAACACGAAATCGGAGGTTTGCTGGAATAATAGATCGAAATTATGAGTGTATGGCTGTTTTTAGGGATTTAGGGTTTATGAAAAAAGAGAGGGCTGGACTTGGCAGGTGTCTCGATTTGTCTCGTGTATCGGTCATATCTTCTGCCAAGATGCCTACGTACCTATATTTATATAGGATCAAGCCCACGTAGTTCTGTGAATTAATTGGGCTTATCCCTTAGAAACTTTAGGGATAAACTTCGTTAATGTGGGTAATGATTGATTTTATCTGATTTAATCTTATCGTTGTGATATCTTCCTGATCTGAAGAATATCGTTTGGAGATATTTTCCGTAATTGATTGTTTAAGATTGATTCTTTCCTCATTTCAGAGAGAGGATAAAACTTAGCAATTAAGCAATAATTATTAATCAGAATTAATAATTAATATTATTAGAAATTTGGGAGATTATTAGACATGCCAAAATTATGGCATAACAACTAGCCCCTAGTTCTTCAGTGTAGCTTGCTGCAGTGGAGAACTAAACATTCTTCAAGCTTCCAAATTTCTTGAGTCGCTGAAAAAACTGAAAGTAGATGATTAGAAAAACAATTAGAGCACCACTGTGCTCGTTAGGCGTATGCGGATGCAAGTGTGATAGCATGCGATGAACATTATAGGATAGATATTTGCCAAGGTTTTCAAATGTGCGAGTATAAATAATTCGTTTGAAATCCGTTGCGATCCTCATTGTCAAGTTAGGACCTTGGCATTTGTATATATCCCGAGCTGACATACACGCTTTTCAAGTATCTGATGCAACCACATAAGGATGTGTTTGATGCAATCACATAATGATGTGTCTTGCGGATTCTTCAATGTAGATAAGATGTAGATGTAGATGTACATGTAGTTGTGCATAGGGATGCCTCCACCCATGCGATCTTGAGAGATCTGGCCATGGGCCTTCAATGTAATTGTGCATAGGGATGCCTCCACCCATTCGATATAGTGATATCTCATAGGCCTTCAATAATCCAGAGGGTGCTGAACTTTACTAAGCATGTAGCCTTGCGAGATTTATAGCTTGTCCAAGCTACCCTACTTGACAATTTAGTTCGCAAGTTTGAAAATATTTTTGACATATAAGCGCGACGACATATGAAAAATTATTTTGCAAGCAATCCAAACGCAATAATAAATATGCTTTTTTAAGAATGTCGCGATATTTATTTTCTTCGAAAATAATGCTCCGTTGTTTGTAGAAAATCTTTTAAAAAATAATGCATCTCGTATATGTATTTTTTTCTTTCAAAGCATGCAGCTCGTACGGGATTGTAAAATATCCGCAATCAATCAACATAAATATCCGCAATTCATCAACATAAATATCTCGTACGATATTTTCTAAATCGAAATAATTTTACAAGTATAAAAATAGATATCTCGCACGAATTTTTTAAATAATAAATATTTTTTCTAAAAATATTTAAAAACAAAAATTTATGCATGCATGCATGGTGTAATATTTAATTATGCTAATTGCAGTTGCAGAAAAAATAAAAGAGAATTAGAAGGCTTATCTTTGATTTTTCCTGTTTGTAACTTGTAAGTTCCAAATTGAAGTCCTCGGTTGTTTTTTTTACCGTGCGTGGTGCTTTGCTTTGACTTTCATGCCATGCGGGTCCCAAAAGCCTTTTGAGTTTGCATTCTACTTGTTCGGTTGTGTTCCACGCGCAGCTGCTCTTGGACTCTTTTCTTAGTTTTTTTTTTGTTATTGCAGCCTGTGATGACATCCCTTCTTTTGCATGTTTTATCTTCTTTTTTCAAGTTCGTGTAGCCTTTTCATCTTTTTGCCTAGATTTCCTGATTAATTTATTTCTTTTCTTCCCTGCTACCATGCATCGCCTCTTGTTTTTTTTTCAGCTGCTGCTTTTTGTGTTTCCCGTCTGCCTTGTTTTTTGAACTATTGAAGCCCCCCGATTATAATAAAACCCAAAAATCCCTATGAAAACGATATTCGTTTGTCCTCCTCAAACGAAAATTTCCCCTCCTTCTAGCGCCAAATGTTGTTGGAGGAATTTCGTAACAACACGAAATCGGAGGTTTGCTGGATGAAAGGCATATGACTCAGCCTATTTGTAGTTAGAGGATCCTAATCAACTTAAACCAAATTGTAATAAGTAAATATACATATGAACTGTCACAGGAATCTCAAGAAGTATTATCTGTCAGAAGAAAGAAGAAAAGTCAATCTATAGTTGTGATGTCGTACACTGGAAGACGATTCAGTTATCTGATCAAGCCCCAGTATAGCATTGAAGCGAATGGATTCATTTGAACAGTGACAAAGATTTTTCGAGTGATAGTTTGAATGTCAGTTACAGTACAAGAGAATTGAGAGAAGAAATAAACCACAACCTAAAGTCAAAAGTGAAGAAGCATCATTGAAGTTAGTCGTTCATGAACGAGACAGTACATCGAACGTCAACACAAGTCAGTGGTAATTCTTTACTACCTTCAGTGGTTTGTAAGAATTAAATTAATTATTTATTGATTTAATTAAATTCATTTATAATTGATATAAATCATTTAGTTGATTTAATTAAATGAATTAATTCTAGAAGAATTAATTTATTTATTAAATTAATTATTGTATCAATTAAATGTGAATTGGATAATCATTAATTAATTAAATGGATCAATATGACTTAAAAGGAAAAGGATTGGATTATGTCTTGGTTAAGACAAAATCGGTATGACCTAAATTATGTCATACCGAGCAATTTCAGATTATGTCATACCGAGCCAAAATATCCTGATTAAGTCATACCGACCACCTGCCTGCTGTTTTAGGTCATACCGAATTTTTATTAAGTCATACCGACCAGGTTTATGTCTTAATGGAGGTTTGTGTAAGTCTTAATGAAGAAAAATTAAGTCTTGGAAGCAGATTAAGTCATACTGGAGCAGTTAAATATCCTACAAAAAGCTAGCAAGACTTGTTGCTGATATAAAAGAACCAAAGACAGCAGATTATGTCATAACTGAAAAACACAGCAGAATATAATTCCATCCAGCAGATTTTCTCTCAAGAAACTCAAGAACACCAAAGCCTAAACAATTCCTAGAAATTCAAGTTCTTCATCTTTGTAATATTCTATCCGATAGAACTTGATTACTTGTGATTCTTGTACTACTAGCAAATTAAGTTTCCTAGTTCTTATCTTGATCATTATTAACTAAATTAGAAAAGTTCATGTCGAATTTTTTTAATTAGTTATTAACATCTTGATAAGTTGTTATACTGATTTTGTAACACCACATCAAGTTAATATACAGTTATATTCAACTTGAAAAATTGTGTTAAGTAATTCTGCACAAATTTGTCTTTACTAAAATATTATCTAACGGACAAATTTCGATAAAAAGGTAAAGATTGTATTCAACCCCCCCTTCTACAATCTTATCGGACCTAACAATTGGTATCAGAGCCAGGTTGATTGATACACAAATCAAAGATCCCATTTTACTCGATTAAAAATCATCCCCGATTTTTTTAACTCTCTTAAAAAAATTCATCATGTCTTCTAAAGTTGGAACTGTGAAAATTCCCATATATGACAAAAATAGTTATGATATGTGGAAAAACAAAATGTTAATGTTCCTCGAGGTTGCAAATCCTAAATACATGAAAGTCTTATCAGAAGGACCAATAATACCTTTTGGATTTATTCCTGAAGTTGTTACTGATGGAAAAGTTGTTGCCCCTGCAAGGTTTGTACATAAAGATTCTTCTGAATACACTCTTGTTGAAAGAGAGGAAGCTGGACTTGACATTAATTTAAGACTGATCTTAATAGATTCTCTAGACTCTGTAATGTACAGTCATGTGATTAACTGCAAGACTGCAAAGCAAATGTGGGAAACCATTGAAACTGTGAATGAAGGAACAGAGGAAGTTAGGGAGAATCGACTAGAAATTCTGACATCTGAGTATGAACACTTTCGATTAGCATCCAATGAAAGTATTCAAGATGTATTTGAAAGATATAACAAACTTGTCAATAATTTACAGATGCATGGTAAGTACTACACTCAGAAAGAGATCAACAGAAAATTTCTACTGTCAATGCCTGTTCATCTAGAACATAGGATTACAGCTATCAGAGAGTCGAGGAATCTAAGTGAAATTACTGTAGAAAGACTCTTTGGCGTTTTAAAAACCTATGAACTGGAACAATCTCAACAAAAGGAGATTTATGGAAAAGGAAGAGTTGCTAATACTTCTACAGCTCTTATTGTTGAGAACAAACAGGAAGTAGAAGATAAGGTTATTCAATCTTATAGTGTTGATAGTGGCAAGCTTGAAGTTGAAGTTGGTCAAACGAATGCTAGTCCAGATGAAGGAGACTTCTATTCGTTAGAAGAGCTAGATTAGTTGGAAGATGAGTCCATGGCTTTGTTGGTAAGGAAATTCAGTAACTTCAGATTCAGGAAGAATCCCAAGTTCAGGTACAAATCTAACCATAACAGGTTCCAGAGAGGAGGTTCTTCATCCTCAAGTAACAGAGGAGGTTACAAAACTGGAACAGTTGAAAGAAGTAAAATTAGATGCTACAACTGTAATGAACTTGGACATTTCGCTACTGAATGTCAGAAGCCAAAACAAAACCAAAGAAAAGACTTTGGATCTGAGAAGAAGAAGACAGGTAAAGCCTATGTGGCTGCTGGAAAGAGTTGGGATGATACAGACTCTGAAGAAGAAGAGTATGGCAATCTTGCCCTGATGGCAAAATCTGATAACTCCAGTGGTACTTCATCTCAGGTATCATGTTCTGAAAGTCAATATATTTATCAACTTAGTGATTCACTAGGTTGTGCTAATAGAGAGATTGAAAGGATCAATTTGTTAAATACAGATCTTAGAAATCAATTATCAGAATTACACGATGTACAAAATTGCCATGATAAACAAAAATCAGAAATAAGAATTCTAAAAGAACTTGAGAGGTCCCTAGCGTTGATAGTGGTTCAACAACGTGAGACAATAGCTGAACTAGAAATAAAGGTTAGTGCTACTTCTAATTCATGTAAAGTGGCTAAAGAGTTGTTTAACCAACAAGCTATTAATCAAACCGTAGGAATTGGGTTTGATTATAATGAAGCTATTGGACGAACAAGCATTATTACCCCTAATCGTGTCAGTGCTGTAGAAAGGGGTATACCAATAATGCTTAAGGGTGTTAGTAACCCACTCTTTAAGACATCCATAGCAGAACCTTTGGATACAACATCTTTAATCATTAAGGAAGAGATGCGCATTGAGGATGTAGCTAATGGCGTAGTCTTAGAAAGTAATCAAGTTGTTAAAAATGATAAAGATAGAAAGTCTGTGTTTAAGAAAACAGAAAGAGTTGGTGAGTCTACTGGTTCCTTGAAAACTAGTAGTAGAAGTAACAACATGAATAAATACAATAACATATCTACCATGCATGCTATTCATGTTATTGATACTGCTCATAAGAAATGTAATGTTGTTAATTGCATGTCTTGTGCTTTTAATATAATGTTTGCTTACTTTAACGGTAATCATGCATGTGTTGATAAGAATGCTCCTAGACAGCATATGAGCAGAAATAATCATGTTAGATCCAGGGCTGTAACACCACCTAATTCTAAGACTAGGACTCCAAGTCCTTCTCAGGATATGGTGAAGACATGGTTACCCAAGCTGAAACCAAAACAAGTTAAAGCTGTTTACAGGGTTAAATGTCCAGTACCTGAAGAAAATGTTGTTAAAATAAAAAGTGTTGCTTTGCCTGATAAAGGCCAATTCTTTAAGTACTCTGGACCCAATCAAATTTGGGTTCCGAAGAAAGTCTAACCAATTTGTCATTGCAGGGTTTAAAACAGGTTGAACGAGTCATGTGGATTCTGGACAGTGGATGTTCAAGGCATATGACCGGAGATAGAGCCCTGCTGACAAATGTGGTGGAGAAGGCCGGCCCAGTCGTTACCTTTGGAGATAACAGCAAAGGTAAAACTGATGGATATGGCAGATTAGAAGCTGGAAATGTTATCGTTGAAGATGTCTCTCTTGTGAACGGCCTTGAGCACAATTTGCTCAGTATTAGTCAATTCTGTGACAAAGGTTATGAAGTTCATTTCAACAAAAAGAATTGTCTAATATCACACAAGAGAAATGAAAGGCCGCAGTTGACTGGAGTAAGAAAAGGAAACTTGTACATAGCCAATATGAACTCTGGAAGCACAGAAGAAATTAGATGTTTTTATTCAAAGGCATCCACTGATGAAAGTTGGTTATGGCACAAGAAACTTTCTCACCTAAACTTCAAAACAATGAATTCTCTAGTTAAAAGAGAATTGGTGAGAGGTTTACCTTCGATTGAATTTACTCAGGAAGGCCTATGTGATGCATGTCAAAAAGGAAAGTTAAAAAGGGCAACTCACAGGAGCACTAACACATCATCAATAACTGAACCATTACAACTTCTCCATATGGATTTATTTGGTCCAGTTAGTGTGATGTCCATGTCAAGAAAAAGATATGCTCTAGTGATTGTTGATGATTTCTCAAAATTCACATGGGTACTATTTCTGAACTCAAAAGATGAAACTCCACAACTGGTAGTTGATCACATTAAGTTAATTGAGCTGGACTATAATCGTCTAGTAAGAGCTATAAGGTCAGACAACGGAACTGAATTCAAGAATGCAGTTCTGAATGAGTTTTGCACTGAAAAGGGTATAACTAGACAGTACTCGGCTCCCAGAACTCCTCAGCAAAATGGAGTAGTTGAAAGAAAGAATAGAACCTTGATTGAAGCTGCACGTACTATGCTAAGTGAATCAAGGCTTCCATTGAGCTTTTGGGCTGAAGCTGTCAACACTGCATGCTATACCCAGAATCGAACACTTATCAATAAAGACTTAATGAAGACACCATATGAAGCTCTACATGACAAGAAACCAACTCTCAAGTACTTCCATGTATTTGGGACAAAATGCTTTGTGCTGAAAGAAAGAGATGATCAAGGTGGTAAATTTGAAGAAAAAGCACATAAAGCAATATTTATTGGTTATACTAGAAGAGCCTACAAGGTGTATCTTATTGATCAACAGAAAACTATGGAAAGTGTCAATGTTACATTTGATGACACAAAACTCCCAAGTATCCAAAATGAAGATCCATCTGAAAAGCTTAAGTTTGATGACATGTTAGACTCAGATTCAGATGATGACAATCAACCTGACGTTATTGCTGATAATAATAATCCAAATGTTGGTGGTAATGATCAAGGTGATGCTGGTGAAAACAATGATAATCTTCAAGACACCACTGATACTCGTGAACCATCAACAAGTCAAACTGGCAACAACTCAGGGGGAGATAATGAAGGGTCAACAAGTCATACTCAACATCATACTGAAGATCAAGGCGAATCATCAAGATCAATTCTTCCCAGACAAACTGTTTGGAATAGAGCTCATCCTTTTGAGCTGATCCTTGGTGATCCAGATGTTGGTGTGAAAACAAGAAGAGCTTATCAGAATCAATGTAACTGTTCTGGGTTCCTGTCTGTCATGGAACCTAAGAAAGTAGAAGAAGCTCTATCTGATCCTGATTGGGTGATTGCTATGCAAGATGAACTCAATCAATTTAAGCAACTAGAAGTATGGAAGCTGGTACCCAGACCTAAAGATAGAAAAGTGGTGGACACAAGATGGGTATTCAGAAACAAACTAGATGAAGAAGTGTATGTAGAACAGCCCCCTGGTTTTTAAGATCAAGATCATCTGGACTATGTCTACTTTCTTTACAAAGCTATCTATGGTCTTAAGCAAGCACCAAGAAAATGGTATGACACTCTCTCTGAATTTCTATTAGAAAATGGTTTTATAAGAGGTGCCATAGACAAAACGCTCTTCACTAAAAGACATAAGAATGATATAATACTAGTCCAAGTCTATGTGGACGATATTATATTTGGGTCTACTAATGAGCTTCTATGCAAGAAGTTTTCTAAGTTAATGCAGGGTAGGTTTGAAATGAGCATGATGGGAGAACTGAAATTCTTTCTTGGATTACAAATAAGTCAGAGACAAGATGGAATATTTATTTGTCAATCCAAGTACATCAAGGAGCTCCTCAAGAAATATCACATGGAGGAGTGCTCATCAGCAAAGACACCATCAACTATAGCTGTCAAAATTGGTTTATGTGAAAGTTCTGCCAAGGTAGATATCACAGGATATAGAGGTATGATTGGCTCATTGCTTTACCTAACTGCTAGTAGACCAGATATAATGTTTGCCACATGCTTGTGTGCAAGGTTCCAAGCGAACCCTAGAGAAATCCATCTCACTGCTGTCAAAAGAATCTTAAGATATCTAAAGGGTACGCCTAATTTAGGCATCTGGTACCCTAATGAATCTGGTTTTACTTTAATTGGATATACAGATTCTGACTATGCAGGAAGTGTTGTAGACAGGAAAAGTACATCTGGGAGTTGTCAATACCTAGGTGGAAGATTGGTTTCCTGGTTCAGTAAGAAACAGCAAACAGTTTCCAACTCTACAGCCGAAGCTGAATATATAGCTGCTGGAAGCTGTTGTGCTCAGATCTTATGGATTAGGAATCAATTAATGGACTATGGCATTGTATTGGAAAATATCCCTATTTTATGTGATAATACAAGTGCCATAGCAATCGCCAGCAATCCTGTGCAGCACTCAAGGACAAAGCACATTGACATAAGGTATCATTTTATAAGAGAGCATGTAATGAATGGTACAGTGCAACTACTATTTGTAGGCTCTGGAGATCAAACTGCAGATATTTTTACTAAGTCGCTTAATGAATCCTCATTCACTAATATTGTTAGTGAATTGGGTATGTTAAACAGTCCTAGTAATTAATACTGTTAATATCTGAAATTTGATCTTTAATAATTTTGCAAGTGATTATTCTGTGAATATTTGTTGTTTGAAATCATTTGTATAATTATTTTACCAACTGATTTTCTTGCTTGTTTAGTTATTTTTCACTCTGTTTATTCATATTATTTAATACTTCATATTTCTGTATTTTTAGAATATTTGTAGATATTTATTTCTATTTTAATAATTAATTTATCATATGTTTTGTAGTGTTTGTCCTGTTAATATTGCGTTGTTTTCGTTAATAGGATAGCATATGGTATTTATAATTATTTTTATTATTTGTTTAATTTTCTATAATATTTTTTATTATTTTTATAAGTTAATTGTATATTTTTGTGTGTTTATTTCAAGTATTTGTATATATTTTAATTTATTTTAATAAGGATATGTCTTAAATTAAATCAGAATAATAATAGATCTTATTAATAAGTCTATTATATTTAATAAGTCTTAATTATGTTAAGTCTTATTAGAATAATTCTGTTTTTAATTTTTGGTCTTATTCGAATTTTTAGTTAAGTCTTGTTTATATATAATTCTAAGTCTTATTAGAATATTAAGCTTAAGTCTTAATTAGTTTAGGTCTTATTAGTTTAAAAAAAAATAATAATTCGGTATGACATAACCGACTTAGTAAATATTTAAGTCTTAACGAGGTATATATTTATTAAGTCTTATTCATCTGTTTTAAGTCTTATTAGTTATGTCTTGTTAGATAGATTAAGTCTTATCCACTGTATACTTAATTAAGTCATATTCAGCAGGTTATATATATAGAGCAGTTAGGGTAGTTTTAAGTCTTATTTCATTTTAAGTCATTCTCCAAAGTTAAGTCTTTGAGAACTGTTGAATATACATACATATACACGCATAAACCACCGATCGTTCATGCCCATTTTTCAACACAAATCTTGATTGAAATCACAAACCAAATACAACCATCGATTCCTGGTGTGATTATCTTCACTTTGATTATTTAAAATCTCAATCTTGTTCCGATTTGAAGATTTTTTATTTCGGAAAATCACAAAATACGATTTGTTTTTCAGAAAAACTGGGTTCGAATCTTAGAAATCTAAAAATATACGTGTGTTCGTGTGTGTAAGGAGATTGTTGTGTGAATTTTTCAGAATTTTTTAACAACTTTTAATTTTCTCGAATTTTTAATTATTTATTAATTCGAAAAATTAATTTTTAATTCATTATTTTATAAAAATCTGAATTTTTCAAAGAAATTAAATCTTGATTAAAATGGCTGATCGATTTGAAATTATTAAACATAATTTAATCGGTTATTTTGATCCAGAAAAATGTTCACTTGAACGTTT
The DNA here is from genome assembly GCA_036435485.1 of Saposhnikovia divaricata. Classification (NCBI taxonomy): domain Eukaryota; kingdom Viridiplantae; phylum Streptophyta; class Magnoliopsida; order Apiales; family Apiaceae; genus Saposhnikovia; species Saposhnikovia divaricata. The sequence goes on from JAZHRN010000131.1 coordinate 26,293,913, forward strand.
TCGACCGTGGTTTCGATTTTTAAACGATAATTCACTAGTTTGCACTGCTTTGAGCTTAGATGCTCCCTTAAAAATTGAACCTTTGCGAATCATGTGTACTACTGCTGTCATTTCCAATGACAACAGATCGTTTGTCTTCTCTGTCGGAGACAATCAGTACACAGTGGATGAAAATGTTATAAATACGGTCTTAAACTTTCCTAGTGACAATTTCGAAGAATTACCATCAGAACAAGAATTGATAAATTTTTTGAATGGTATATTCTACCAAGACAGACCTGATCAAACTGTCTGGAATAAAAAGCACCTCGTTCAGGAATGGGACTATCTGTTTGACACCTTAGCTAAAGTCTTTGCCAATTCTACTAAAGGAAACTTCGGGGTATTACCGTCCTTCATGCAGCATATTGGATATGCAGTTGCACACAATCGAAGAATTAATATTGGTAGACTACTGTGTGTTCCGATGGTTAGAAGAATCATTAATGCAAAGAGGAATTTTGATCATGGAGAAAAAGTATCATGCTATTATCCAAGATTCCTGTCATTGATTTTTAATCATCTAGTGGAACTAGAAAACCAAGCCCAATTCCTGAATGGAGAATCACTGGCGTCAGGTAAACCTTCTACCAGATTGTTCACTGAGTACAGCAACAAGCCTAAATTCACAAACATACCTGTAGTTGTCACCCAATACATGTCAAACTATATACAACTACCTGTCATTGAACCTGTACCAGAACCTGAACAACCTGAACAAAACCCTGAACCACCAGTGGAAAACATACTTGTTGAACATGAAGATCAAGGAAATCAACAAGTTGAACCTGCTCAGCAAATTGTTCCTCTGCCACCTGCACTTGCTGTTGAACATCCAGTGGAAGAAACTGCATCTGTCCCTGAACCTGAATTAAAGCAACCAATCTTATCAGAGACTATCGCAGAATCAGCTGACCAGGTATTGTCTTTTGTTCCTCAAAATACTTCTACTTCTCAATCTATTTCTAGAACCCAAGTGGTTGATAGGGCTGACCAAGGGATTGTAAGACTGCAATCTCTAACCCCGGTCTTAGAGCCAAACACTGAATCTACATCACTTAAAACCTTTCACTCCAGAAAGAAAATTCCCTTTCAAAGAGCAAAGAAAAGAAGAAATATAATGAGTGAACCCACAGCTCTGCCTCTACAAAAGAAAAGTAGAATTGATTCAGAGGCAACTGTAAGCCCATCCGTATCTTCCCAACAAGATATGGACGTTGATATGGCCATGCAACAGTTACTAGGATCATCCTCTCAACAGGATGATACTATTGAAATTCGCCATAGGGCCATGGCATCCTGTAATGTGTCAGGCACAACCCCTTTGTTATTACTAACAATGGGAGAACAGATAGATTATGATGAAAATAGGGACACATTGACAGGAGAGCACATTGAGTCTGAAACAGTGCCTACCATAGTTACGGTAGAAGAGTCTTCACAGACTTCTGAGGGAAATCTTGGTTCCTTGCCAACTTTAATGGAACCATCATCTCCCCTCCTAGGAGAAACATTCCTAGATCCCTCAAGGGAGTTTCCACTCGCAGTTTCGACTGAAGAAAGTGGAAGGCAACTTGATCAATCTACTACTGAAGAAATTCAGATTACAAATCCAAATGTACAAGTGGAATTGATTGAGGACAGGGATTTGCGAACTCCCATTGCACCACCACTGACCTTCCCAGAGGAGGCTAGGGTGATTTTAACTACAGGTACCGCTTCTGGAAATGCTAAGGAAATTGAGAGAAGTGATGTGAGGATTACCACAAAATTGAGTGATACACATGCACATCAGGTGAGTGAAATTCAGAGTGAAACTCAGGTGAGTGCACACACAGACACATACACTCTCTCATTGTTACAAAAAATACAAGATCTGGAAAGGGAACTAGAAGCAAGTAAAGCTGAAGCTAGATTACTTCGAGCACAAGTGGATAAACAGTCTTCTCCATCCACCTCTGTTGATAATCAGCTTACTTCGATAAAGGGTGACATCAGCAACTTGAAGACATTCTTCACTAATAAAATCAAAACTCTCGAACTTTCTCATGAAAAAGCTCTTGATGATTCTGGTGAGGTCACGGTGGCACAAGACAAAATTATTGCTGAAATCTCCAACAAGGTTGACAATCTACAGGAAGAAGTGCATGAAAATCAGCGTTCTAATGATTTTCGACTAGATCAAATTGAGAAGCAAAATGCACATCAAGCTAAAGGATTAAGGCATTTATTTCATCTGATCAGTCAAAATCGCACACCAACTACTGAAGAAAGAGAATTCTTTGCAAGAACAGGTGGTGATGATGATGAACGAGATCCTGAAGCTGGTGCAACTGATAAATCTGTAGAGGATTCCTCAACTAAGGGGGAGAAATCACAACAGGCACAGAAATCACAAGGTGGTGAGAAAGGACAAGGAGAGAAAGGAGGTAAATCTGATAAATCTGATACAGACAGTGAAGATAGGAGGAATAAGGGGAAGAAGAAAGTTGTTGCAGATGATCAAGTCACGGGTGAACCAGATAATCTTGATGTTTTTGATGACTTTGATTTTTCTGATGAAGGTGAGAAATTACCTGAACCAGATTTAAGTCACTGGGAAGAAGAAGAACCAGTGATATCTGAATATGAAGCTCAACAAGCAGAGAAAGAATCTGAAGAATTATTTGCTCAGAGGGAAGCTAATTTGCTGATGAGAGAAGAAAAGCTTCAAAAGTCATTAGAGCAAATTGCACGAAATGAAGAACTTCAGAAAGCTGAACAGCAAGCATTACAACGATTACATGCTATAAATTTTGAGAAGAGAAAGACATATATCAGACTAAAGAGCGGTGACAAATGGGAACGTGCTCAAAAAGCAATTGATTCACCTCAGAGTTCTGATTTTGAAGATCGTCGTCTTGGAGAAATTCTCGAGGAATTCAAACTGGCAAATCCAATTCATGATATGTATATAAAGCCCTTAAAGGTAGAAGTCATCAGGATAACTACTGCATTTGAACCCAAATCTGATGAGCTGGTAATATTTGTGGATTGTCATAATGTTGGAACTTTCAGAGTATCTATTCAGTTCTTTTATAACAGATCGCTGACAGAGATTTGGGTACTTAGGCCTAAGGTGAGAACATCTTCTGAGCTAGGTGTGTTGTTACATTAGAAGTTCAAAGAATTTGCTGAAAGAGCTGGACCAGAAGTGATTAAGGATCCTCCACAAGTAAAATTTCTTAAGGGAGAGGTACTTCATTCAATCAATCTTCAGACAGATGAGTTATATGAACATCATGCAAAACACTTGGTATATGCTGAATATGCTCTCAGAAATCATGGATTCTTGACTGTGTGACTTCGGCCTATGGCCTTTCGGGAGGTGCTCGGTCGGGCGAGCTCGGCTGTTGCCCTTCGCGAGGGACTTCGGTTAGGGCTACTCGGCCTTGAGGCTTCCTTGAGGTGCCTCGGCCTTGTGGCCTCGGTTACATCGAATGGAATTTCTTAAGTTCCCGAGTTCTTTGTTTTTGAGCCCAAATTCTTTGCATTGGAGTCAAGCTAGAGTTCTTGGAAACCTTGTTTGGCACCGTGGCTTTCATAGTTTTTACTACTTGTTGTTCTTGATTTAAAAAGGAGAACTCGTTTGGTGTTGGTTATCAAGCATTCAACCGTTAACTCTCGTTCTAAAATGTAGAAATAATGGAGTCCCTTAGTTCTTGCCCCCTTGCTTCATATAGTGGAGGTCTTGCTTCTCGGTTGAGGAATTTCGTAACAACACGAAATCGGAGGTTTGCTGGAATAATAGATCGAAATTATGAGTGTATGGCTGTTTTTAGGGATTTAGGGTTTATGAAAAAAGAGAGGGCTGGACTTGGCAGGTGTCTCGATTTGTCTCGTGTATCGGTCATATCTTCTGCCAAGATGCCTACGTACCTATATTTATATAGGATCAAGCCCATGTAGTTCTGTGAATTAATTGGGCTTATCCCTTAGAGACTTTAGGGATAAACTTCGTTAATGTGGGTAATGATTGATTTTATCTGATTTAATCTTATCGTTGTGATATCTTCCTGATCTGAAGAATATCGTTTGGAGATATTTTCCGTAATTGATTGTTTAAGATTGATTCTTTCCTCATTTCAGAGAGAGGATAAAACTTAGCAATTAAGCAATAATTATTAATCAGAATTAATAATTAATATTATTAGAAATTTGGGAGATTATTAGACATGCCAAAATTATGGCATAACAACTAGCCCCTAGTTCTTCAGTGTAGCTTGCTGCAGTGGAGAACTAAACATTCTTCAAGCTTCCAAATTTCTTGAGTCGCTGAAAAAACTGAAAGTAGATGATTAGAAAAACAATTAGAGCACCACTGTGCTCGTTAGGCGTATGCGGATGCAAGTGTGATAGCATGCGATGACCATTATAGGATAGATATTTGCCAAGGTTTTCAAATGTGCGAGTATAAATAATTCGTTTGAAATCCGTTGCGATCCTCATTGTCAAGTTAGGACCTTGGCATTTGTATATATCCCGAGCTGACATACACGCTTTTCAAGTATCTGATGCAACCACATAAGGATGTGTTTGATGCAATCACATAATGATGTGTCTTGCGGATTCTTCAATGTAGATAAGATGTAGATGTAGATGTACATGTAGTTGTGCATAGGGATGCCTCCACCCATGCGATCTTGAGAGATCTGGCCATGGGCCTTCAATGTAATTGTGCATAGGGATGCCTCCACCCATTCGATATATTGATATCTCATAGGCCTTCAATAATCCAGAGGGTGCTGAACTTTACTAAGCATGTAGCCTTGCGAGATTTATAGCTTGTCCAAGCTACCCTACTTGACAATTTAGTTCGCAAGTTTGAAAATATTTTTGACATATAAGCGCGACGACATATGAAAAATTATTTTGCAAGCAATCCAAACGCAATAATAAATATGCTTTTTTAAGAATGTCGCGATATTTATTTTCTTCGAAAATAATGCTCCGTTGTTTGTAGAAAATCTTTTAAAAAATAATGCATCTCGTATATGTATTTTTTTCTTTCAAAGCATGCAGCTCGTACGGGATTGTAAAATATCCGCAATCAATCAACATAAATATCCGCAATTCATCAACATAAATATCTCGTACGATATTTTCTAAATCGAAATAATTTTACAAGTATAAAAATAGATATCTCGCACGAATTTTTTAAATAATAAATATTTTTTCTAAAAATATTTAAAAACAAAAATTTATGCATGCATGCATGGTGTAATATTTAATTATGCTAATTGCAGTTGCAGAAAAAATAAAAGAGAATTAGAAGGCTTATCTTTGATTTTTCCTGTTTGTAACTTGTAAGTTCCAAATTGAAGTCCTCGGTTGTTTTTTTTTACCGTGCGTGGTGCTTTGCTTTGACTTTCATGCCATGCGGGTCCCAAAAGCCTTTTGAGTTTGCATTCTACTTGTTCGGTTGTGTTCCACGCGCAGCTGCTCTTGGACTCTTTTCTTGGTTTTTTTTTTGTTATTGCAGCCTGTGATGACATCCCTTCTTTTGCATGTTTTATCTTCTTTTTTCAAGTTCGTGTAGCCTTTTCATCTTTTTGCCTAGATTTCCTGATTAATTTATTTCTTTTCTTCCCTGCTACCATGCATCGCCTCTTGTTTTTTTTTCAGCTGCTGCTTTTTGTGTTTCCCGTCTGCCTTGTTTTTTGAACTGTTGAAGCCCCCCGATTATAATAAAACCCAAAAATCCCTATGAAAACGATATTCGTTTGTCCTCCTCAAACGAAAATTTCCCCTCCTTCTAGCGCCAAATGTTGTTGGAGGAATTTCGTAACAACACGAAATCGGAGGTTTGCTGGATGAAAGGCATATGACTCAGCCTATTTGTAGTTAGAGGATCCTAATCAACTTAAACCAAATTGTAATAAGTAAATATACATATGAACTGTCACAGGAATCTCAAGAAGTATTATCTGTCAGAAGAAAGAAGAAAAGTCAATCTATAGTTGTGATGTCGTACACTGGAAGACGATTCAGTTATCTGATCAAGCCCCAGTATAGCATTGAAGCGAATGGATTCATTTGAACAGTGATAGAGATTTTTCGAGTGATAGTTTGAATGTCAGTTACAGTACAAGAGAATTGAGAGAAGAAATAAACCACAACCTAAAGTCAAAAGTGAAGAAGCATCATTGAAGTTAGTCGTTCATGAACGAGACAGTACATCGAACGTCAACACAAGTCAGTGGTAATTCTTTACTACCTTCAGTGGTTTGTAAGAATTAAATTAATTATTTATTGATTTAATTAAATTCATTTATAATTGATATAAATCATTTAGTTGATTTAATTAAATGAATTAATTCTAGAAGAATTAATTTATTTATTAAATTAATTATTGTATCAATTAAATGTGAATCGGATAATCATTAATTAATTAAATGGATCAATATGACTTAAAAGGAAAAGGATTGGATTATGTCTTGGTGAAGACAAAATCGGTATGACCTAAATTATGTCATACCGAGCAATTTCAGATTATGTCATACCGAGCCAAAATATCCTGATTAAGTCATACCGATCACCTGCCAGCTGTTTTAGGTCATACCGAATTTTTATTAAGTCATACCGATCAGGTTTATGTCTTAATGGAGGTTTGTGTAAGTCTTAATGAAGAAAAATTAAGTCTTGGAAGCAGATTAAGTCATACTGGAGCAGTTAAATATCCTACAAAAAGCTAGCAAGACTTGTTGCTGATATAAAAGAACCAAAGATAGCAGATTATGTCATAACTGAAAAACACAGCAGAATATAATTCCATCCAGCAGATTTTCTCTCAAGAAACTCAAGAACACCAAAGCCTAAACAATTCCTAGAAATTCAAGTTCTTCATCTTTGTAATATTCTATCCGATAGAACTTGATTACTTGTGATTCTTGTACTACTTGCGAATTAAGTTTCCTAGTTATTATCTTGATCATTATTAACTAAATTAGAAAAGTTCATGTCGAATTTTTTTAATTAGTTATTAACATCTTGATAAGTTGTTATACTGATTTTGTAACACCACATCAAGTTAATATACAGTTATATTCAACTTGAAAAATTGTGTTAAGTAATTCCGCACAAATTTGTCTTTACTGAAATATTATCTAACGGACAAATTTCGATAAAAAGGTAAAGATTGTATTCAACCCCCCTTCTACAATCTTATCGGACCTAACACTGGAATAATAGATCGAAATTATGAGTGTATGGCTGTTTTTAGGGATTTAGGGTTTATGAAAAAAGAGAGGGCTGGACTTGGTAGGTGTCTCGATTTGTCTCGTGTATCGGTCATATCTTCTGCCAAGATGCCTACGTACCTATATTTATATAGGATCAAGCCCACGTAGTTCTATGAATTAATTGGGCTTATCCCTTAGAGACTTTAGGGATAAACTTCGTTAATGTGGGTAATGATTGATTTTATCTGATTTAATCTTATCGTTGTGATATCTTCCTGATCTGAAGAATATCGTTTGGAGATATTTTCCGTAATTGATTGTTTAAGATTGATTCTTTCCTCATTTCAGAGAGAGGATAAAACTTAGCAATTAAGCAATAATTATTAATCAGAATTAATAATTAATATTATTAGAAATTTGGGAGATTATTAGACATGCCAAAATTATGGCATAACAAACATATAATTAGAATTTCTATTAGAAGTATAATAAGTATTTATAAGGCATATGATTACAAGTTATATTGGAAGTAGAATAGGAATTCGACTTTATAGAGAATAAGAGTTTGAATTTATAATAAAAACATATAGTTATAAGTTCTATTGGATGTATAATAGGTGTTTGAATATATAAAGGAGACATATATTTAAAAATTTCATTGGAAGTAGAATACAAGGACGGTGGTGACATTTTTTACAATATTCTAAAATTATATATTTTTTTATACAAGTTATTTATACTTCTATTAAGAAAAATTTTCATAAATCCAGTACTAATTTCATAAAAAAAGTCTTCGTATTTAAAAATAAAAGAATTGATGTGTTAACATAATAAAAGAATATTCTCATGTGGGGATCCTAAATAAATAAAGGAGTATCTATAATATAAAGAGAAAATAAGATATTTTTTTTATTTTTGAAAATCCATAAATTTTAAAAAACTTGGAGAAAATAAAAATTGGAATTCACTCTATTTTTTTGTTTTGATTTTAAGGAAAAAAGTTGTATAAGATAAGTATCATCAATGATGTAATGAAGCTGAAATTTCGATCTCAAACGAGAGCGGGTCGAAACGTGTTTAACGGGAAGACTGCTCATTAGAAAAAATTGTTTCAGCTATTAGAATTTGATATTGATGCTATAAAGTTTATTTTTTTTTAGGATTCAATTTTTATGGATAAACATTGTTATACAAGTAATATATGTAAAAGTTAGGGTTTTGATTTTAACGAGAGAACGGCTCAATAGGAATAACCATGTTTAACGAGAAAGCGGTTCATTAAAGAAAATCGTGTTGAATATTAAAATTTAATGTTGATGATATAATGGAAAATAAATATATTTAAATGTTTTAGATTTTAGGATTTTAAATATTAATAACTAAAAAACTATCTTTTAACATTTTAGAAGTATAATAGGTGTTCAATTTATTGAGAATAAGAGTTTGAATTTATTGAGAAGACATATAATTAAAAATTTTATTAGAAGTAGAATAAGTGTTTGTAAGATATATACTTAAGAGTTTTATTGTAAGTAAAATAGGAGTTCTAATTTATAAATAAGAAGAGTTTGAATTTATAAAAAATACATATAATTAAAAAATTAATTGGAGGTAGAAAAGATGTTTAAATATATAAAAAATACATATAAGAAAATGTTTTATTGGAAGTAGAATATGAGGACGATGGAGACGCCTTATACGATTTTTAAAAAAAATATATATCTTGTTTTTTAGAAATCCTTTATTTTAACTTTTTTATACAAGTTAATTATACTTACATTAGAAAAATATGTCATAAATTCAATATTATTCCCGTAATGGAAAGTCTTCGCATTTAAAAAAATTGATGTGTTAATATAACAGAAAAATATTTGGGTTAAATCTCAAAGTGGTCACTGAAGTGAAGGGCATATCTCAAAAAACTCGCTCCAGTTATCGGGGACTCATTTGCACCACTATAGTTGAGAGTAATGAGAGCGCCGTTAATGAAGTTGGTTGACCTGACAGAAAATGTGTTGACCTTAACGTAACTAACAGCTCAAAAGGTGTATAAACACGTGGAAGGTTTAAGTTCAACTGTACGAGACACTTCACAGTCTCTTAAAATCAAATCAATTAAGTGTCTTTATGTTAAAATCAAAATCTTTTTTTATAATTTGTAAAATAATTGTATTATATGTTGAAACCAAAATTTTTTTAATTCTAAAATTATAAATTAATAATCAGATTTTGTCAAATAGAATTATGATTCAAATTTTATATGTAATGAAAATTTTAACTTTTTAAATCCTAATCTTTTTTTAAATTTATATAAAAGAATTATATTTAAAATCAACCAACAATAAGTCTGATAATCTAATTCCCACTTTTTTAAAACACTGCTTCAAAATTCTTTTTGACCATGTTTTGGCTTGTTTTTTTTTTTTGTCTTACTTGATTTTATGTAATTAATATGACGAAATTCTACATTATCTAAGGGGTGATGGTGTAGCTCATGTGGTAAATGAGGACTATGCCTTGTTGAACCGCTAAGGTTCGATTCTCCCCTACCGCATGGATCAGAACAGATACTAGAATTACAAGCAAAAAGCTTTGGCAAAAAAAAAAAATTAAATCTAATGATACATTAAATATATACTAGCTTATAACCAGTGCGATGCATGATTTTTTTTATAAGTTATATATTTTATTTTATATTATAATTATATTTTAATATAAATTTAGTTAATGATATGCATGGTTTAAAATTTAAATTATAAATTTTTAAATAAAATATGTTGTAACCGAGATTCGAACCTTAGATATTTAGTAGAGTAATTTAAATATATAATATATCTTATCATTAAATTTAACGATTTTTATTTATTTTCTAAAAATCTAGTAAATAGTATTATTAATTAGGATAATCGTACCGGAAACCAAATCAACACAAATTTTGACTTTAATAGAATAGGATACATATACTATGGCAACGTTTGTATTTTTAGTGATTTTGGAGATGTATTTTACTGATTTTGGGTTGGATTGGGTTGGGTTGGGTTGGGGTGGGGTGGGTGTTTGTATTTTTAATATTTTTTGTCAAAAATAAAATTAATGATTTCGGTTGTGTAATTTAGTGATTTCTGTTTGGCTGGGCAGCCTGTTTCTAGTTTGTATTTAATTTTGGTTTGTAGCTGAATAGGACTCCATATATATATATATATATATATATATATATATATATATATATATATATATATATATATATATATATTAGATGGGGTTAGTTGTCTCCACGTATGTTCAAATTGCATGTCACTTATGTTACATGTCTTGCCACGTCTCTCTCCAGCTGTAGTATCGTTAAGGTCAAAAAATTTTCATCAAGTCAACGAGTCTGGTTAACAGCGCTATCATTACTCTCAACTATAGTGGTGGAAATGAGTCCCCGATAGCTATAGTGAATTTTTTGAGATATGCCCTTCACTTCAGTGACCACTTTGAGATTTAACCCAAAAATATTTCCATGCGGAAGTTGTAAATTAATACAAGAATATCTATAATATACAGAAACTATAAAATGTATTTTCATCTTTTAAAACTCCATAAATATTATAAAGTTTAAAGAATGTAAAAACTGGAATTTACTCTCTTTTAAGGTTTTAATTTTTAAGAAAAAAAATTAATTCATAAGATAAGTGTCATCTGATAATATGTAATGAAGTTAGAATTTCAGTTCCAAATAAGAACGGCTCGAAACATGTTTTAACGGGAAGACGACTCACTAGAAAAGATTGTATTAGCTATTATAATTTGATACTGATGTCATAATTTTTTTTATTTTTATTTTTACCGTTCGATTTTAATGGAGAGAAATTATAATATAAGTTTTTATAATATATGTTAAAGTTGGGATTTCGATTTTAACGAGAGAGTGTCTCAATCGAAAGAATCGTGTGTAACAAGAAATCGGTTCATTAGAAAAAATTATATAACTATTATAATTTAATATTGATAATATAATATAACATAAATATGTATTAAATTTTAAAAAAAAATTGTAATGCCGCCGAGAAGTGCGGCTTTATCGACTAATTAAACTCTAAAGATCGAATCGATAAAATACTTTGTAACAATGAATGGGGTCATTAACTGGAAAAAACGATGATTTTTGGAACCATGCTAAAAAGTAATAAGCACTATAATTTTCTATTAAAAATATGCAAACATGCATTTTTTTTTTTGGTATTTATAAAATAGTATTCTCTCTGTTAAATTGTAATGCCGCCGAGAAGCGCGGCTTTATCGACTAGTTAAACTCTAAAGATCGAATCGATAAAATACTTTGTAACAATGAATGAGGTGATTAACTGGAAAAAACGATGATTTTTGGAACCATGCTAAAAAGTAATAAGCCCTATAATTTTCTATTAAAAATATGCAAACATGCATTTTTTTTTTTTTGGTATTTATAAAATAGTATTCTCTCTGTTTGAGTTGGTTTCTATGAAAAGTATATACTTGGCATCTTTTTTCCGGTTAAATTTAACATCATTGATAAAATTTTGGGCTCAAACTTAAATCAGGATACCTTTATTATCATTCACTCCTAAATTTTATATAATTGTTTGATATTTCTTTGTAAGTTTTTTGCTGATAAGCAATATTGATATGATTTATCCCACAAAAAAAATACTGATATGATTTATTGAAAAGAAGGTTTTCAGGTGTGAGTTGTCCATCTCATCTTCAAAATGCTTTTAACTCGATTCAAATTTATTTTCATAATCTCTTATCGACCTGACCTTCTATGAATGATTTGAAATGCTATATTATAATCTATTCTGAATTATTAGAAGTAAAGAAGAAAAAGAAAAGGTTAAATAAAGTTAAAATCTTCCCAGAAGTGAATGATTGCAGATTGAAAGAATGTGAGAACAAATATTTTCTAAAGAATGCCTTCCATCTGAATTTCCTTTCTTATATATAATGTAGAAACTGTTACACCTAATTACTAGTTGGACGAAATGAATGGAATAATGTAGAATTAATAAGTTAATAATAATGCATATTATTAAAATTGGCGTTGTGGTATGATAATTTGGTAAAAGGACTTCTGTCTTTAAGCCAGCAAACAGTCTACGGCTGCACGGTGCAACCAAACTCCTATGGCCTAATAGGCTAATACTGTCCTCCGCTAGTCCGCCGATACTACTCTCCGGCAGATCATCAGATTGATTTCATTCAAAAGAGCACCTCATCTGTAATGTCCATGACCACAAAGGCACAGATGAGATGTCATGACCTAAGAGGAATAGGAGGAGAAGAATATCAGAATCGTACTCTAGAAGGACCTAATAGCTGTGCCTGGAGAGGCCCTAAAAACAAACATCACAACCCCTTGTCCACCAATCCTTCCAATATCTGAATAAATGTTGTTTTTCATCAAATTAGTCGCGATAATATTTTTATAATAAAGATTAAGCTTCACCTTCGGGATTCAACCTTGCGTTTGAGCTTTTTTGCTTTTTCATTCATGTTTTTTTTTTTTTTTGGGGGGGGGGGGGGGGGCTAGTTGGGTGAGTTGGAGAAGGATCATGAAATAATAGTTGGGTGAGTTGGAGAAGGATCATGAAATAAGAGACGGGCATATTGAGCCTCGAAGAATGACTATAGAATTGGCCACGCATCTAGCAGCCTAGTAGATCACTATTGTGTAAATTGTCCTATTCCGAGTCTAAAGATTGGTATGGATTGGTTTATCCTGACCCTAACGGAAGAATCCGAAAAGGCAACCGAACATAGCAGATTGCATTTGGATCGTTTCAAGTATAACAGTGCAGCTTGGCATGCAATGAGAATCAGTGATCCTGCTATGAGTAAGAGTCACAAATTTTCTGTTAATATGCCGAAGTCATGATAGACAATTATATTTATGTAGTTTGCTTACTATATTATTCTTTATACATATTCACAATGGATTAAAATGCCTCACATGGAATACAAGTACTGTACATGAATTCTTGATCATCTTGTGAAACCAAACTTCTCTTAAAAATGTTTATACTTGAGTAACATTACCAGACATAACTAATTTGGACAAACAATTAAACAAAAGAATATGTTACCTTGATATTAATACAGAGGTAGCTACTTTTTTGCCATTTTGTATTTGCCATTGCAGACATTTGATCCGAAAGTAATTCAAAAGATGCCTGGTCAAAACTAAAAGCAAGACAACAGGAAACAAGTACGCCATGATGCATGAATCCGTATGGCTGTTGTACAAGCCGCAGAATTTCCATACACTTCCTCATATTTGTAGCATTTCATAATTTTGACGTAAATATGCAATAATCAAACAAGTATAGAATTTTCTTCTATATTAAAACAGCCAACACAAGGTTGGAATCCAACTTTATAGATATTCAAATCGCAAAATGTACTCAGGAAATTGCCTAGAATATCCAGGTATTTAGGAACAGATGCAAGATAACCAACTTACATTTTTGTACTGACTTGATATGCTACAATGGAAGTTCAAACGTTCAATAATCTAGGGATTTACCAGCGGGATGTCAATGTATTGGGAGAGATTGTTACCATATCTGCACAACTCTGCATTTCAATCAGATAGAAACTTGATCTAGCTAATAACAAAAGGAAAATAGTAAATTCTGCACAAGTAGAACAGCTCATCTGAACTTCGCCAAAAGATGTTGTGTAACTCACATGCTGTATACACCAATTCCCAAAAACTCTTCCAACATGACGAGACACTTAAAATTAAGAAGATAGTCACAATATCCAACATCTGCAGCCAGATGGGTCTTTTGGACCTTCAAACCAACGATCCCATGTCGGATTAGTGGGACCTTTTGTTCTGCAAACAAGAAAACTTAGTACAGACACAAGAGCAAAGAGCAGGTATAGTTTGTAAAGACAAGCAGATATGAACAAACAACCAAGCATTAAACATAAAATTTAATGATAAGCAACTGGAGTATTACAATGGGAGCAGCGGATCAGGTCTTGTTTCCACAATATTCAGCAGTCTAGGGCAAAACACAAAGGAATTAGAATATGGCTAAGAAAAATAATCATATAAATTATATAATATAGTTAATAATCTGCAAGGTAATAATAATCTTCAAATATCTTACTCGTTGCATGCAGCAGAGGCTTTCTCCAACTTCTCAAGCTGATCTAGCTCTTCCTGAGTACAGGAATAATCAGAAGAAAAATGGTTACACAGATACTAATAAGCACGGACAATTCCATTAGAGATCATCAAGAGAGACAATTTTTGCCAATTCCTCATTTTATCTAAAAAAAGGAACATAAATGTGGAATAATTTTTAAAATTATGAAGGAAGAAAAGAAAGTAAAGAAATTCAAAAAAATCGTGCTTCAGCTTTCCTGCCTGTTTCTTGCAAGGAACCGAGGAAGAATACATTTGGTGCAAACAATTCAAAGGTATCTTGACTGATATAAAGCATTAGGCCCTATTAGGCAATAGGCATAAAAGAGATACTCCACCAGTCCACCTGTCCCATTTATTTTGTCCATGGACAAAATTTCATGTTTTATTCAATCAAATTAAATAAAGTAATAATTACTAAATCAAATATATTAACAAAATTAACACCTAGTTTACCATATTAACACCTAGTTTATAAGATAAATTTAGGGGTTCGGGGAGGTGTAAAGAGCTCTGACTAAGTCAAAGGCTTCAACTTTGAAATTTCAGTTGTGTTTCCGAGTGCTCCATTTGGTTCAGTATGGTCAACAGATATTAAAGGTAAACTATTCGTGAAAGGTTTAAGACACCTACATTGTTATTAAAGGTACTGAGCCTTTGTAGGTTGCTAGTGGAGATGTGCATCTATTACAGCCAGTAGATGAGATCCAGGGAAATTGCATGTGTGAAGTTTCCTTGACGGAGAGGAACATAATTTGTTGAATAGTGTTGGATAATCAACTTATTTTGTGTTTAATATTTAGTTTGAGCTTTCCAAATCTAAGGATAAGTTTATAACAAACTGTAAATTATATAATAAGACTTCTTACTTTAGGGGAACTTCATAATGGAAGATATCTGACACAATGCAAACCCTTACACTTTTCAAGTTTTCAAAGCAAGTATTTTCACAAATACGACTTGTGATAAGGTTGTAAGTTAATAAAGTCAATACTCACGATATGTAATACATTATTGTCAAGATTTTGGGGGATTGCACAAAAGGACATTTTGTTGCAAAAAAAAATCACACAAGAAATGGACATTGTACAAGGACATCCCTGGTCATGACAAAAACTATCTAACCATTGCTACTCAGCCCTTTAGCATTTTTAGTACTTACACTTTCCCGTTCATTGTTCAATGTGCTTCTTTCATGACAGGCTTACTCTAAGTACATGCCTTGTTAAAGTATCATAGTAGGAGTATCTTAAGAACATATATAATCAAGTCGATTCTAATAGCCCTTGAACTAAATGACTCTATGCCTTCAAAGATGTTGTAAGAAATCAGAATATAAGTAGGCGGTAATCTTTCAAATTTATGATCTCACAAGCAGTCATTTTCTCTCTGTGTGCCATATAATTTAAGTGGACTTGTTCTATGATCTGAAGTAACAGTAAGCCCAAATTTACTAGGGAAGGAAAGAAAACTCAATACTTAATAGTTCCATACATCATCTCTTGCATTTTACTCCAGCACACACATGACACAACCTTAGGGGCCACCTGATAAAACGAAACCATATAGCCTATAGTGCCTCGTTATTAAGTGTCTTGAATTATATTGTGTTTGTATAGACTTGTTGAATGATAAAAGAATTGCTTAAATATCTGAATTTTTAAAACAACTAAAACTATGATCTCAATGAATTATCTTGAACAAATTGTATCTACAATATATGAATATATTAAGTATATAATTATATAATGTCATTTATACAGGGACGAAGGGAGTAGCAAATTAATAGTTTGTTCATGTTCTTTTTTTTATAGGTACAAACAAAGAATAAAAATAGTTATAAAAATGAAAATCATGATCGGTCTATCAATTATGGTTACTTAATTTTTTATGATTTCAAAATACATTATACTCAAATTCTTTTTAAAAATTAGACAAAAACACATCACTGATTCATCAGTATAATCTCTTCTTACATTATAAATTTTTTTCAACTTCCCAGTTTCATAAAGAGAAGGTAAAATACAATTCCACTCCTTAATATTCATTGAACTGTTTAATAAATCTATTGCATCCGACTGACCGGGTTAATTATATCGATTTACCTAAATGTCCAACCAAAAAAAAAAAAAAATCCACAAAAGCCATACAGGAGTATGGGAACTGAACAAGAATTTTGGGTATAGCCAGCAAGAACATACATATACAACTTTCATTTCAATGCTTGACCACAAAGAACCAAATGGAACACTCGGAAATAAAACTGAAAATTTCAAAGTTGAAGCCTTTGACTTAGTCAGAGCTCTTTACACCTCCCTCAAACCCCTAAATATCTTTAAGCCTCTCAAAGTATTACTACTACAAACTAACAATTTTTCGAAAACTAAGCAATGAAACAGTACAATCACACTTAATTGAATCAAATTAACATTCAGATCACTAATTAAAGAACAAAACATAAGCGAATCATACAAACAACAACGCAATTGTTAGAAATTAGAATTAAAAATTAACATTATATGTGAACTGACCTGAAGAAACCGAGCTTCTTGTTCGAGACGCTTCAATTCAGCTAGAATCCTGTGTTTACCTCTAGTGTCTGTAACAACCGATCGCATCTGCTCCGAATCATCTGATTCCATCTTCTAAATTGTACGATTATTCAAAGATTAAAATATTTTCAAAACCTAAGTAGTAGTAAAATTAATAATAATAATAATAATAATAATAATAATAATAATAATAATAATAATAATAATAATAATAATAATAATAATATAAAAAATAAAATAGAATTGTGAATGGATGGATTAGAGTTTTATAGGTTGAGTTTGAAGGAAGAGAGAAATGTACACATGTATAAATATTGTGTGCAGAATCACCGAGTAGTTTGAGAGAGAGAGAGAGTGAGAGAGAGATGAGAGGGGAGGAGAGAGATGTTTTGAAGTCTACTTTTAATTAATTCTTTTTGTCTTTCACGGAAACAGCCTTACCACTTTAAAGGTGGGGTATGGTCTGCGTACATCCTATCCTTTCCAGACCCTGCCCTAAACGGAATATACTGGGTATATTTGATTTGGTTTGGTTTGGTTTTTTAATTAATTCTTTTTGTTTTACTCAACCCCCTTTCTTATGCCTTTGGGTTCGGTGGGAGCATAGAAAGGAGAAAAGCTACTTGTACTAGTAGTTCCGGTATCAAAGTTCACACATTTCGTTGTATTTATCACTTACTATTCCCTTCATCCCAAAAAATCAATCATTCAATGTTTTCATGCATTTCAATATTTTCGGAATTATATTTTTAAATAATATTTTTTTTAATTTTTTTATCTTATATAAAACAGAAGATTAATATTTTTATATAAACTAAAGATAATATTATGTATAAGTAGCTCAATAAAACTCATTGAAATGCGTGCAAAAATAAGTGGCTCATATCTTTTGCGACGGAGGTAGTAGTACACTAGATGACACGAGTTAAAAAATTTATTTAAATCTATCATTATTTGATTGATTAAAAAATTTTAAATTATTATAAGTTGTAACAATAAAAATTAGGGGTTGGATTGATATTTTTTATTTTTTTTAAAATAATTATATAGAATTATAAAAAAAAAAAAAGGATTCTTTGTATAACAAAGTGATGTGAACCAAATTTGATATAAAAAGAGATAGGATTCTAGGAATATGATTTATTTTTTATAGCCTTTTTAAAATATAATATAAATTATAATATAAATAAGATTTTAGGGGGAAATATCCAAATATGATGCGGATCAAATTTGATACAAAAATGTCATTAAAGGGGTTTGCTTTATTAATAAAAAAGTTATAGATAATCTTTTAATTGAAATGATTTATCATGTTTATAATTCCTAAAAAAAATTATTTTGTGCTATTCTGGCAGATAATTCGTACAACATTTGTATATTAAAATAGAGATAAAATAATCTATAAGTTGTCCGTTCTTAATTAATTAATTGTACATTCTGGCAGACATATTCTCTAATTCTTTTGTTCTTCTAAAATGGAACAGATGTTTTGTCTTTTCTCAGTTATCCACCGGTTATTTACCTTCCACCAGATAACGGGTTGTCATACGTATTCTTTGGTGGGTAATGGTTAAAAAAGTCTCATTTTCAATTTTAATGGTTTTGTCTATTTTATTTTAAAAATTCAGTTTAAATTATCTTATAAATACGATGTTTTATGCAACAAAATAAAAAATACGTATTTTCGTCTACCAGTGTCAGTATTAGCAACACTTCATGTGTAGTATCAAGGCTGATACGACAGACGTGATCAGAAATAATCCCTGATACAATAGACGAAAATGCGGACAAACGAAATGATATATGTAAGGGATAGTGGAAGGTTTTCTTCCTTTAAAATGATCTATTATGTTAATAATCTCTTGTTCTTTTATATTTTTGAGTTTCCCCAAAAATTGTGAGTATTTTTTATTTGTTTTGTAAAATTACTTTTTTCTTATTTTACTTTTTGCAAAAATTTAAATTTTATTTCCAAATATGTGACTTTATAACTAAATGCAATCTCAAATGTATTAAAAAAACATAAAAAAATTGCATTTGATTTTAAATCATATTTTTATAAATATTTTTTTTTGAAAATAATTAAATCGAAAAAAGTTCTAAAAAAGTAAAGATGTTCTTTACTGCCTGTTTGGCTTTCATTTAAGTATGGGTTAAGGTGAATATGGATGCAACACCTTTTGAAGAAGGCTGTATTGGTGTGAGAATGGTGATTCGAGATGATCAAGTTAGTTTTGTGGGAGCTCGAAGCAAGAGAATGGAAGTAGACAATGTTCAGGTAGATGAAGGAGACAATGTTCAGGTAGATGCGTATAAGGGCTGTTCAGGAAGATCATATTTTCACACTATTATTCAGAATTGTGTTGATTTTAGTAGTCACTTTGAGAATGTGTTAATAAAGTTTGTTTACAGATCCACAAATGATGTCGCTCACGTGTTAGCATGAACAACATATTTTATGTCAGATATGCAGGAGTGATTTAATAACCCTTCTGATTTTGTTCTGAAGAAACTTATGTATCACTCTATTTAAGTAATGCAAGTTCTTTAAATTTCAAAAAAAAAAAAAAAAAAGAAGTTAGCTTAAATAACCAATAAGCTTGTTTCAACTTTTTGAGCATCGTTTGGCAAACAAGTAAAACTGACCTTATTCACTCCTTATGTGGATAAGTAGGAAAGTTAGTTATCATGCACTTTTTTCTTCGGTCATCCAAGTGTGCGCCTCTCCTAATTTGATAATATTGTGCTGTTTGGCTGGACTTAAATTAAGTTTTTATGAACTTATTTTCGGGTAAAAATTTCATATTTTGATAATTTTTTTT
This sequence comes from Saposhnikovia divaricata, assembly GCA_036435485.1. NCBI lineage: Eukaryota > Viridiplantae > Streptophyta > Magnoliopsida > Apiales > Apiaceae > Saposhnikovia > Saposhnikovia divaricata. The sequence continues at coordinate 26,313,726 of JAZHRN010000131.1, forward strand.
ATACAAGTATTTAATATATGTTTAAGATTCTATAATTTTTAGAAAAAGTGTTTTTTTAGAAAAAAATAGGAATCTTAACCTATTTCTTAAAATAAGTCAACTATTCTGAAAAATAAGCTCACCCAAACATCTCCATTATAAGGTCATACGGAGTAACATTTATAGAAACTGGATTTAAATTATAAAAGAAAAAAGTTTTATATATTTATATTTTTTTAAAATATTATTTATAATTTCCTTTTTACTTGTTTTCCTTACTTTTTAGTCGTTTGTACTTCAATATCTATGTTTTGAAATATTTTCAATTATAAAATTAATATATTTCCACTAAATAATTAAAAAAATCTTGGCAAAAAAATTAATAAAAAATAAAAAAAATCTGCCCAACTTATAAGTTATACTCCGTCCGTCCCACCTATTTCTTTACAGTTACTATTTTGGGTCGTCCCATCCATTTCTTTACATTCCAAAAATAGTAACTTTTAACAATAAAATACATTATTATATTCACTAATTCACTCCACTTTTTCAACACTTTACACTATTACACCCACTATTTCACTTATATTAACAATAAAATCACTATTACACCCACTACTTCACTATTACACCCACTATTTAAATTATAATCCTTGGTCACCGTGTCCCAGCCGTCTGTAAAGAACCGGCTGGGACAGAGGGAGTATTTACCAAATACTTAAATAACTTATAAGAATAATTACTTATCACTTGTATGATACTTATCCACTTTTATTCAAAAGTAACTTATTTTAAGGTAAACCAAACGTACCTGATGTGCTAAAAATAAAGCATTTAATATCACAAGTGCACGATCTCGTTTTAGTATTTTAAGATTCGTTCCACAGAGACTAAATTTATTTTCGCGATTCTCAATTTCTAATTTAGGCGGATTAGAACAATTTTGATTTTGGAAAATTTGGATTTTTACTAATTTAATTACTAAAAGGAAATCTATTTTAAACTAATTAATAAAAAAACGAAAAGAACGAAAACCATACAATATGTAAATCATTACCCAGTGATCAACTAGTGATTAAATGCGGTGATTGATTATTTAAAAACTAAAAAAAAGTTAAAATTAAAATAACGATTACTAAGTAATAACGAGACAAACTAGAACCAGAGACAACAACGGTAAAAACAAGTGGCATTAAATAACAACAATAAACTGGGGGGTGTTGGTGCGTGTAATGTAATAAAAGAAAAAAGAATGGGTTGGTGGAGTGTGGCCATCACGCGCGTACGGAGGAGAAGAGAGATTGTTGTTTCAAGAGTTTGCAGCAATCAGCGAAAAGAAAGAGACAAATAAGCAAGGCAGGGAAACAAAACAAGAATTAAAATAAAAAGAAACAAAGAAACAGGGGAAAGGGGTTTGCTGGGTGTTGTTTCAGAGGAATAGAACGAGAAGAAACAAGAACAAACAGGACAAAGAAACAGGGGATACAATTATGCTTCGAATTAAACTAAAACGCGACTGAAAATTAATTACTGAAAATTTTATGAAACTAATCTTTTTGTGTTTTTTTATTATTACACTAAAACATAAAAATTTAGATCTACAATTAAAATTATGAACCCACAATTGTTGAGTATTGAATACAGTAAAAGAATACAGAGGGGGGGTGAATGGATTCTTGAATTTTTCTTCGGTCTTGAATCTTTGCAGCAAGATAAGTGATGAGTGTGTGAGATATGAAGATGCGGAAAATTAAACACAAACACAACACAATATCACTTTAATCTAATATTTTATTAGATAAAGATCTTGCTACAATCTGTGAATACAAATGATAGTATTCTCAGCTTCGTTTTTCTCAGAGAGATATTTTCTAGGTATTTTTGAGAAACTTCAAAACCTTAACAGCTAAGGAAATGAGGTTGTATCCTTATAGACATGGATACGCCCACTTACTACAAATGAGGTAGGTAAAACAAAAGCACTTTCCAGTCTGTCTATCTCATTTTAGTAAGAGTCCAAACGGCTACAGATTTGACTTTGAAAAGCCTGTTTAGATCCACTTCTTCAGCTCCTTGTCCCTTGTCTTATCTCTCCAAGCTTCTTTGTAGGCTTTCCAGCATGCTTTATAGGACAGAGTCAAATAAAGTGTGCTGGCTTGTTGCAGGTCTCTGACTTGTACAATTCTTCAGTATTTTGTCCTCAAGAATGTATTCGAGAAGTGACTAAGTGAGTGATTCGAGAACTGGAGTTGACTTGATCGATAACTCTGAGTTCTCGAATAGTGTTATCTTGACATATCGAATCACTTCTCGAATAGCTCTTTTCTCTGGGACTCCTTGAGATATCGAATAGAGCATTTTGACATATCGAATCCCTGAGATATCGAATAGCATATTGAGAGATATCGAATAGTGTCTTCTGAGATATCGAACTCCAGACTTCTCGAATGCTAGACTTCTCGAATAGACAAATGTACTTCTCGAATTGGTACTTAGGCAAATTCTTCATTTCTTCAAATCCCAACTGTGATTATTTGGCAGTCTTTATCTCCTTGCTTGAGGCATGAACCTTGGAACTTCTTTCAAGCATTATTCTTGACTTTATAATTACAGTAACACAACTAGAATTTGATGCCTATTACAAGTACAGAACAAATAGAAACTCTACAACTAGAGGTTCCCTCAGTTAAGAGGTCATGTAGGTAATGCATAACATTACACATACTTAGGCTTGTTATTAGATGTATTCAGGCATGCCTCTGTGACTAACAACAATAAAATAGAGATTTAAAGGGGCTCAAATTCGATTAGCAACTTAGAAAACGAAAATAAAATCGTTAATTTCAACCCCAAGTGGTTAGCATTTCGCTACTTTGTCCACTAAACGGATCTACGAAAATAACGATATCAAACCAAATATAAAAGAGAGAGCAAGACAAGAAAATAAAGAAGAAATGAAAATTTAAATTAATAAAAATGAGAGTGTTTACAAGATGGAGGCTACAAAATTTAGGATAACTTAAAACTAAAATGAACTGAAAAGAAAGCTAAAGAATCGGCAACAAAGAAAAAAGTAAAGCAAAAGAAAGTAAAGTGAAAAGTGAAGCAAAAGTTGTAGTATCCTCCTTTTCTGTCTCTCCTGTCTCTTCTATATATAGGCCAACTATATTACCAATTGTAAACAAAGGCTGCATGAGTTATTGACAATTTATCAAAAGTTGTAATTTTTTTCTGCCAACAATGTATGACTCCGTGTAAGGTGTTGAAAATCTTGAAACATTTGACAATCCCACATCAAACTTATTACAACACTCCCCCTTGCTTGTCAAATGCGAGTTATTTCAAAGATTGACTGCCTCGTAAAAACTTTGCAAGGAAAAACCTAGTGGGATAAAATATTTTCCTTCTTTCATTTAGTCCTTTTTCTTCCTCTTTTTCCTTCCCTTGCACTTTATTTATTTATTTTGTCATTTCTTTATTTTCCTCGAATTTCCTGAAATGCAACAAAATAATTTATTAAAATACGAGTTCAAACAATAAATAGGTAATAAAAATATGCACTTATCAAATGCCCCCATACCTATCTTTTGCTCGTCCTCGAGTAAAATCAAAAACAAAAATATAACTAAGAAAAAGTCCTATGCTCCTTTTCGTAGGCCTCACGGGTAATTTACGTTTACCAAAGGAGTGTTGTCTCCTAAGGGTTTACAGAAGATATACCTATAAAATCTTTGAGATAAATCAGCAAATATCCAACTTTTCTCTTTCAATCTAGCTTTCATTGGTGTCAACAAAACAATTTTGTAGGAAAATATATGCCTTAAAGTTTATTCTAATAATAGCCAAGTTATAGGTTCCCACAATCCATTTCTATCGACTCTAAACGTTTACAAAAAATCCCAAGGTGTGTAGTGAATTTAAAGCCTTTGATGGATAAGTGCATACGAACATTTTCTCTTTTTTAACCAATATCGAACTGACCCAATCTCTATCAAAACAAGTATCTAGCCAAACTTCACATTCTTAGTAGTTAGACCGACCGTGCAATGGTTGAGGTCCCAAAAGACTTTTGCATCAATACCCATTTAACGAGTTTTAGGTCAACAATCCCAGACCACAAAGGACCTTAGGTTGCTAGGCACAAAGTCCCCTCGGACTTACTTACTCGGGTTATCAATGAGCCCAACCTAGCCGATTTCCCTACTAAGAATTTATTATTACAAAATTACACTAGCACTCTACAATTACAAACATTTATTGACTCTTTTTTCTTTGTTTTTTTAAAGACACTATAGGAGCAAAAACTCGCAAAGAATTGATTCGACATTGTTCTAACATGTGGGTTCTCTCTCAGGTATCGAATAACATTCCTATACAATTTTTCCACCAATGGTCTTGTGCAGATGTGCCGTCTTGGACTTTTAAGCAAAAATTTGTTAGACACAAGTTTCATGAGGAAAACCTTACTTGACTACATTCAAATTATCTAAAGGCATTATACATAAAAGTTTTAAAAATAGTTAACATCAACTAGTTCTAAAGTTCAAAGAGCGGGAAGGACAACTAAGCTAAAGTATCTCTATTTTTGGATTTTTAAAATTTTTAATTTTTTTGGATTTTTCAATTTTATGTATTTATACTAAAACCTCCCCCATACCTAAATCATGCATTGTCCTCAATGTATGCAAATGCAAGAGAAATAAGAAAAAAGAAAGAGGAGATAATACCTGAAAAGAATGACGAAGATGAACGAATATGAAAAACAACTAATTAACATGATTCACGCACAAAAATTTTTCCCACATACCTATCTTTCATGAGGGGAGGCAAAGGAATAAAACCGAATCAGCCGATGCCGGTGGGAAAATTGGGATGCAACATTGAGAAAGAATCAAGACATTTTTGAAAATTTTGATTATAAAATACTTTCTCAAGTAACAAAGAATCATTCAACCTTATGGAACAAGTGTCACTAATGTTCTCCCTAAACCAACTTAAGGCATCTTCATTTTGTTTAAGCAAATTAGAGACAATGAAAGTTTGGTCATGGGTTGAATCACTAGGAATGACGTAAGACGAAGGTTCATCTTTTCCTAAGGGCTATTGATCAAACTCGGGATGATGCAAAGTTGAGTCAAATGCAGGAAGTGTTCCCACGAGACTCTTAACAACGGGCTCAACACTAACAACCTCGGGTGGTTTCTCCCACTTGGAACAAATGTCATCTAACTCTCTCAGCATTTCTTCCCAAATCATATCCCTTAACGACTCATTATACGCTTGATTAGACGCATAGTTTACTTTAAAATCCTCCTTGAGAAGAGACTCAATTTCACTATCCTCAAAGCTAGACCATGTGACAAACTTGTTGACAACATTAACCCCTTTTGATTGTTAATAAAGCTCATTGAGTTCTTTTCCTACATTGAAAATGTTAAGGTCAATGGTCATGTTACCGAAAGTGAGTTTCATCGAACCATTCCTACAATTGATCAAGGCATTGGATGTAGCAAGAAAAGGTCATCCTAAAATGATAGGGATTTGGTTTTTAGGATTCGTGATGGGTTGTGTCTCGAGAACGACAAAGTCAACCGGGAAGATAAAGTCGCCAATCTTAATCAAGACATCTTCTACTAATCCCTTAGGCATTTTGATAGAACGATCAGCTAGTTGAATTGTCATGTTTGTCTTCTTAAGTGCACCTAACCCTAGGGCTTGATAGATCGAAAATGGTAGAAATTCACACTTGCTCCTAAGTCAAGTAACGCTTTATTCACAAAGGTATCCCTATGACACATGAAATTGTAGGACATCCGGGGTCCTTATATTTCACGGGAATTTGATTCGAAAGAATTGAACTAACATGAAAGGTCAAAAAGGCTTTCTTAGGGACATGGGTGGATCGCTTGTGAGAACACAAATCTTTTAGACACTTGGCATAAGAAGGGATTTATTGAATGACATCTAAAAGAGGAATGTTTATCTCGACTTGCTTAAAGACTTCCAAAATCTTGTCCATTTGACCCGTATGTTTGTTTGAAAGGAGTCTTTGAGGATAAGGAGCTTTAGGCTTAAAGACACATTCACTAGGTTCTTCGGGAATGGATTTTGAAGATGAAGGTTCAATAGGTGAAGGTGGTGTACTAGATGACTTGAGAGGCTCGGGATTTGGGAGTTGTGCGGAGTTATCAAGGCTAGGGTTCGGTTCAACATCAGACTCTTCTTCTTCGGGAGACTCGACACCTACTTGATTATCAACTTGATTTCCCGGCTTTAAAGAAATGATGGCGTTAACATTTTCATGAGGTCTTTGGTTGAGAGGAAATTTAGGGTTGACTTCGGGTTGACTCGGGAACTTGTTCTTCTCTCGCTTACACATGGTGTTCGTTAATTGACCCAATTGAACCTCTAACTTAGATATGGCTTGAGCATTCAACACTTTCCTATCTTGAGTTATGGTTTGCATGAAATTAGTTTGAGATTTCAATAAAGCCTCGATAATCTTTTCTAAGGAATTAAGTCTCTTATCCGACTCATGAAAGACGGGAGGATGGGCGGATGCTTGAGTTGCATAAGGACCTTGATTTTGAGTCGGGTAAGAGTTTGGCTTTTGAAAAGAAGGTGGCGGAGATTGGTAGTTTTGACCTTGGTTCTACGAGAAATTTGGGTGATTTCTCCACCTGGGATTGTAAGTAGGAGCAAAAGGATCATTCCTTTGGTTTGGTTGAAACATGGTATTGACTTGCTCACACTCAGGAAAGTTCGTAAAACCTTGATTATAATTCGAGCACATAGACACTTGTGAGGGGGCCTTACTAGTTTCTAGGGCTTCGAGTCTTCTAGTTAGAGTAGCTAATTTGGCATCGGTTGCAATCGAATTTCCAATCGAATGCAAACCCCTAGATGAGCTAGACGACTCGGACTTATTAGGTTCCCTAGTAGACTCCCACAACATCGTCTTTTCCGCTAATTCCTCGAAAAAGGCCCACCCTTCGTACTCATTTTTCTCCATGAATTTTCCTTGGCACATACTCTAATAAGGCGGTTGTTTGACTATCTAAGGCTTCGTAAACAATTTTGCAAAGTCTCCATTTTTCTATTCCATGGTGGGGGCATTGTGATAAAAGGCTTTTAAAATGATCACAATATTTCCAAAAAGACTCATTTTCCTTTTGGTGAAATTGATTTATTTCGTTTGTAATCCTAGTAGTCTTATGGTTTAGAAAATATTTTTTTAGAAACATTACCACAAATCCCTCCCACGTGGAAATAGAATTAACAGGAAGACTATACAACCATTTCTTAGCATTTTCTTTCAAAGCGAAGTTGATAAGTCTAAGCCTAATGGAGTCTTCGGTCAATTGTTGGAGTTTTTGTAGGGCACAAACCTCCTCGAATTCATGAAGGAAAAGATACGAATCCTCACCCTCACTCCCGGTAAACTTAGGTAACATGCTAATGTGATGACCTTTAATCTCAAAGTTATTACCATTAACTGGTGGAAGAGTGATATAAGAAGGTTGGGTCGATCGGGCGGGATAACAATGATCCTTAAGAGATATTGCCATGGTAACTACGGGGTCAAGTATTTCTACTGGTTCGGATTCCGAAGAGGATGAACACTCAATTGGTCTCACTAACCTAGAAGAATTATCTCTAACCCAAGTAGTGCGCATAAACAGAATTGTAAGCAAGTAGCAAATAAGTGCGATGGATTAAACAAACAAAAGAAAGTGTGAAAAATCAAAAGAAAAATTCTAGACCTAGGGTTCCTTAACAAAATAAACTGGACCTTGCTCCTAACTTTAAGAACCACTAAAAATTCGGTAAATCAGAAATTATTCGAACCGATTTGGCCAGGTAGGTGCAAGCATTGCCAAGAGGCTAAACACGAGCCTAGACACCAAATCCTAATTGGCCAGGTAAGCTTTCGCTTGCCTAGACACCAAAAAAAATTGGAATAATTAATGATTACGTCGTTTCTTAGGTTTCTTCCTAATTGAGCGCAAAAATCCTATGGGCCATGTCTAATTTAATTTTATTAAGGCTAAGGGCATGCAAAATGATGGATTACGTGTTGTGGGCCAAGGAAAGAGTGATGAAATCTCTTCCCTTATCTTATGAGTGGTTTTGCCCTTAAGATTTATTAAAAAAGATGCAACAAATAGCGATATTATTTAAAAACTATAAACAATTATGATGATTTAAACTACGTGTCCTAAATTCTAGAGAAAAGAAAAATTTAACGTACCTTTGGGTCCTCCAGCGATCACCACAATTTATAAGGTACGAAAAATTAAAAACAAGCAAATAAAAATCTAGATGATGTGCCCTAAGTGATTAAATGCATGATGCAACAATTATGTAATTTCTAACTAATTTTTTTATTTTTTTTTTGTAATTTTTTTGTAATTTTTTATTTTTTTTTGTGATTTTCTAAAAAAATAAAAAGGCTGAAAAGAGAGAAATACGGGTTACGGAAGCACGCTTCCAAAAATTTCAATTTGTTCCAAGCTCCGTGAGAAGATCCCCGTAATTTCCAACTTTAAAAAAAAATGAGATAAAAATGAGACAAGTAAAACTAATCCGAAAAATTAAAAATTAAGTAGCGAAAAATTATAGTCCCCGGCAGCGACGCCAAAAACTTGATGTGCTAAAAATAAAGCATTTAATATCGCAAGTGCACGATCTCGTTTTAGTATTTTAAGATTCGTTCCACAGAGACTAAATTTATTTTTGCGATTCTCAATTTCTAATTTAGGCGGATTAGAACAATTTTGGTTTTGGAAAATTTGGATTTTTACTAATTTAATTACTAAAAGGAAATCTATTTTAAACTAATTAATAAAAAAAAATGAAAAGAACAAAAACCATACAATATGTAAATCATTACTCAGTGATCAACTAGTGATTAAATGCAGTGATTGAATATTTAAAAACCAAAAAAAAAAAGAAGTTAAAATTAAAATAACGATTACTAAGTAATAACGAGACAAACTAGAACCAGAGACAACAACTGTAAAAACAAGTGGCATTAAATAACAACAATAAACTGGGGGGTGTTGGTGCGTGTAATGTAATAAAAGAAAAAAGAATGGGTTGGTGGAGTGTGGCCATCACGCGCGTACGGAGGAGAAGAGAGATTGTTGTTTCAAGAGTTTGTAGCAATCAACGAAAAGAAAGAGATAAATAAGCAAGGCAGGGAAACAAAACTGGAATTAAAACAAAAAGAAACAAAGAAACAGGGGAAAGGGGTTTGCTGGGTGTTGTTTCAGAGGAATAGAACGAGAACAAACAAGAACAAACAGGACAAAGAAACAGGGGACAAATAGAAGTTTAAATAGGCGTAATACTAATTAATGAGATATATGAATTTCTCAAGTGTGCATTAGATTGAAAAATCAGCAGTTAAGGACCAAATTAATAAAGTGAAAAATAAAATAAAATAAAAAAATAAACAACAAATAATAAAAAGATAATTGTAATTCATGGTATAACATGCTGGTGATGAGAACTGGACAAGAGAAAACAATATTGTAAACAAATTCAATGTACCAGGAGACTTGCAAATTAATAAGACAAAAATTATTAGATTAATAACTAAAACAATAATTGGTAATGATTACATAAAACTTAAAGAAACAAAGCATATTGAACAAACAGTGAATGGAAATAATAGTAGCAGCCATGTGACATGGTGGACGCGTGGGACTGGTAAAAAAAAACAAGAAAGCATGCTGAGTTTGTTCGAACCAGAAGAAAAAGAAACTGGGGAGGGGAAGATGCAGCTTCGATTTAACCATTTAAAAATGAATACATATGTACCGAAATTTAACACTAATATTTTTTTGATTTTTTTCCTTTGTTTACACTAACACATAAAATATAAAAATTTAGATCTACAATTAAAATTATGAACCCACATTAAAATAGAGATTTAAAGGGGCTCAAATTCGATTAGCAACTTAGAAAACGAAAATAAAATCATTAATTTCAACCCCAAGTGGTTAGCATTTCGCTACTTTGTCCACTAAACGGAACTACGAAAATAACGATATCAAACCAAATATAAAAGAGAGAGAGCAAGACAAGAAAATAAAGAAGAAATGAAAATTTAAATTAATAAAAATGAGAGTGTTTACAAGATGGAGGCTACAAAATTTAGGATAACTTAAAACTAAAATGAACTGAAAAGAAAGCTAAAGAATCGGCAACAAAGAAAAAAGTAAAGCAAAAGAAAGTAAAATGAAAAGTGAAGCAAAAGTTATAGTATCCTCCTTTTCTGTCTCTCCTGTCTCTTCCATATATAGGCCATATATATTACCAATTGTAAACAAAGGTTGCATCAGTTATTGACAATTTATCAAAAGTTGTAATTTTTTTTCTGCCAACAATGTATGACTCCGTGTAAGGTGTTGAAAATCTTGAAACATTTGACAATCCCACATCAAACTTATTACAACACTCCCCCTTGCTTGTCAAATGCGAGTTATTTCAAAGATTGATTGCCTCGTTAAAACTTTGCAAGGAAAAACCTAGTGGGATAAAATATTTTCCTTCTTTCATTTAGTCCTTTTTCTTCCTCTTTTTCCTTCCCTTGCACTTTATTTCTTTATTTTGTCATTTCTTTATTTTCCTCGAATTTCCTGAAATGCAACAAAATAATTTATTAAAATACGAGTTCAAACAATAAATAGGTAATAAAAATATGCAAAAATATGCACTTATCAGTACCATATTTTCTTAGTCAGGGCTCATAGTTTTAACCTTGTTACAATTTAAACTTTTATATTTCAAGTATATTTATATGCAAGCTGGCAAACTTACAGTAGAACCTCGATAAATGAATACAGTAGAACCTCGATAAATGAATATTCGATAAACGAATAATCTCATCAAATGAATAATTTTTTCCGGTTCCGTCATAATATAGACTGTGTATTTTTTACCTCGATAAATGAATAATCACGATTAATGAATAAAATTTTTCGATCACGAGCGTATTCATTTATCAAGGTTTAACTGTAGTTAGCAGCGTGAAAAGCAATTGAAAAGGAGCGCGTGGGTGGAAGGTGCATGGTCTTTAGACTGTTGTAGTCAATGAACTCCAGCATTACTGTGGCACGTTTTCCACACGCGGTATTCGCGAATTGTAGTTGAATATTGGTACATGAGCGCAAACTCAATAATTTGGTCCTTTCGGTACTTCCAACAGTCCCTTAGAGCATCTCCAATGGACTTCCCTATTTTGGACCCCTAAAATATAGTAAAATAATGGTTACCTAAAATATATGGAACCAAAATGTTGTTTTACTCCAATGGTAACCCCTATATTGGTTCCCTATATTTTCATAAGTGGTATTTAATTAGTATTTTGAAATTTGAAATACTAACGACTATATTTTAAACGGATATAATTTAACGGCTATATTCCAACAGTCATATTCCAACAGCCATATTCCAACGGTCAAATTTCAGCGGCCATATTTCAACAGCCATATTTCAACGGCTATATTTTAACACTTATATATAAATGATATTTCAGTAAGAAATCCCAACATACTATCCTAGCATACTTAAATTCATTCCACAATGTCAAACAATTTACGAATTATTCATGAGTTGATGAATGCAGAAGAAGATGAAGCTCAAGCTATCTTAGCGATGATCGATGTTGCTTATCAATATCATCAACACCTTAGAGTAAATATGGTATCACACCACGACGGATCAGTAATCAATCATCGCATGATTAATCGGAATAGAGAAGAAGGTCATGCTAGACTTTATCATTATTATTTTTCTGATACTTCAACATACCCGGAGGAATCTTTTCGTAGAAGATTTCGGATGCGTCGATCTTTATTTTTACGAATTCAAGAAGCAGTGGAAATCCATGATAATTATTTCACACAAAAAAATGATGCCGTGGGAGTTCGTGGATTATCTTCTTTGTAAAAGATGACAGCTACACTAAGGATGCTTGCATATGGAACGTCCGCTGATGTTATTGATGATTATGTAAGAATTGGCGAAAGCACAGCTATTGAGAGTCTGAAAAAATTTGTTAAAGCAATTGTCGAAATATTTGGCGAAGAATATTTAAGGCGACCAACAAATGAAGATGTAGCTAAATTGTTGGCGGAAAACAAACGTCGTAGCTTTCCTGGAATGTTAGGCAGTATTGATTGTATGCACTGGAAGTGGAAAAATTGTCCATCAGCATGGCAAGGTATGTTTACAGGTCATATTCGTGAACCCACTATTATCTTAGAAGCAATAGCTTCAAAAGACCTTTGGATTTGGCATGCCTTTTTTGGATTACCTGGATCATTAAATGATGTTAATTTCTTAGATCGATCCAATCTATTTCAAGAATTAGCAGAAGGTCGCGGACCAGAAGTGAGATACACTATCAATGTAAGAACCAAGAATATTAAATTCATATAATTACTATTTTTTGTAATTTGGAATAAAAACATTTCGAATTATTTTATTCCAGTTTGACGAGTCAAGGTGAAAATATTTTATTATAATTTATTTTAGCTTATTTTGAATTTATATGGATATTTTGGTTCGGTTTGACGGATAATTAAATCGCCAATAGGAGATGATATCGTTATATACGAATAAAAGGGATCAAGAATGATCGTTTAGAACCTTACATGTGTTTTGTAATTGTATTAGACTCCAGGATAATTATTTATAACTTTTCGGAAAACGTGCAATTCAGTTCATCTTTATCCTTTAAAGGCCGTTCTCAAAATTCCTAGGGCTTCGATTTAAAATCATTTTCGTATCTATATTCGTCAGAAAAATCTCAAAATTTGCCAAACTCGTATTTTTATACGTTTTATGAGTCTTCTAAATTTTCAGTGATCGATTCGTTATTTCGTCAAAATGTTTTCGTTCGAATCGGACCCGTAATTGATTTAACTAGTATGTCTCGAACCGATTAAAAGTTAACTAGGGTTCCGAACATTTCGAGAACAGAAATACACAACAGATATTATTTTGACCAACCAAATCTTATCTGGTATCAACCAATCAGATTTTTATCAGCTAGCCAATCAAAATCAAACCAAAAACATTTTCAAAAATTCATATTAATTACCAAAAATTATGAATTTCATATTTGTTCTTGAAGATCGATCATCAATTTGGAAGTGATTTTGGAATCCAATTTCGACGTACAAATACTAAAAACGAAGCCCTCGATTTCTAGTTTCATAATCTCCACCCAGATTTTACAATGGGTAAATTTTTAATTTTCTACGAATTGTTTTTTAAATTTCGAATTTATTTAGGGTTTATGTTTTTGATTTGGGGGATTTTGATTTGCTTGATGTTTATGAAATCTGAGAATTTCTTGAGCTTCTCCATGTTAAGTGCAATCATTTCATGTTATTAATTATATTAATTGTGTCCGATTTGTGAAGAACGAGTTCAAGTTTTTTTTCGAATTTTATTTTAGTTCGTTCTTGTTGTTAAAGAATTGTTTGTATATATGGTGGTTATGGGAAGATTATACATGCTGTAAGCTTTGTATTGAGACAAGAATCGTTCATTTTGGTTCAGAATTAAGGGAAATCGCTGTTTGGTCGGTGCTTCGGTTCAAGCTCACCGAAGACGAACGGATTTGGCCCGTTTTGGCTCGTTTTTGTTAGTTGTTTGTTCTGTTAACTTATGAATATGGTACCAGTAGATGCAAGTTGCAGAATCCATGTGTTTCCGTGTTGTTTTGTGTGTTGCAGGCGAAGGGAGGCGCGATTCCGGCGGCCGGAGTGGTTGCCGGATTTCGTGTTCTTCACGACCCGGAATTCGACCTATTTGACCCGTTTTTCGACCTAGTTTTAATCCGTTTTTGCAGCTGTGGTAAAAATATAAAAGATTTTAAGTGTTACCAATTTACTTTTAAAAAAAAAAAGAATTACTTTTTTACTTTGAAAGGTAATTAGTTTTACTTTTAACAAATCATTTTTATTTTTAAAGATTTTATTTAAAAATCTGAATTTTATTTGTAAAGATTCAGAAAAATTATTTCTAAAATCATATTTTAAATTTCAGATTAATTCTGAATTATTTATTTATTTATTTATTTAGCTTTGAAAATCATTTGTTTATTTACTTTTACTTCAAAATGATTAAGAGTTAAATACTTTTAATTACTTTAATTAATTTCAAATAATAATTTAATTAATTTAATTGTTTGATAAATGTAATCATTTATTGAATAATTTTATTAATTAGTTATAGTTGATTTTAATTAATTTAATTAGTGTATTTAATTCTTAATTAACCTATTTTCTGATTTAAATGCTTAAAAAAATATAGTAAAAATTGTTTAAAAATCCCGAAAATGTTTTAAAAAATATTTTCAAATATCCTGAGTTGGGTTTTATCCCAAAAGCATGATTGAAGATTGTTTTAAAAATATATATTGAGTTCAGTTAGTCATTAAAGTGAGTTATTTGAATTGTTTTGTGAAATTTACATGCTTATGTGTTATGTGGATTATGTGGAATAAATGCTAGTGAGTCTTAGATGCTCTGTTGAAGTCCAATGTGTTTATGGGAGATGTTTAAAGTCGAATAATGATAGTTAGAGGTATTAATGTGAGCTAATGATTATAGAATCGAGTAGACGGGACGAAGGAAAGTCTAGAGTCGAGCCAGAGGGCTAAAGGGAAGGCTAAAGTAGAGTGAGGCGATCAAGTGTGAGACGAGTTTAGCGTGGTTTGACAGGCAAGTACTTCCCTTCACTTCTTGTTCAAGTGAAATTACTTTTAATTATTCTGATTATGATGTCACCTAATTATTCGTATCGATCTCGTCAATATTTATTGTAGTTGATGCTCCTTAATTTATCACCCCTTTATTGTATCGAACTCGTCGATACCCTTTGAGTGTATTATTCCATAATTATTACTCAATTATCGTGTCGAACTTGTCGACACCTATTAATCTTGGATTTTTCGTTGATTTTTTCAGTTATGAGTTGTTGTTCTGGAACGTGAGTTTCTAGTTAGTTGGTTGGAAAGGGTTATCAATTGTTCCGACACCTAGTATGTTGGATATAGAATGGGAATTTTTTTGGAGTCCCTTCGGGGAGACCATATTATGGTCAGCGGAGTCCTTTCGGGGAGACCAGTTTAATTGTCAAAAGTTGAGGCCAATGTGTGCCGTGGGTCCATTTAGAGGGACCTTGCTGTGTGCATTATCCGGGGTTAGTGCGGGTCTGATCAGCTGCCTAACTCAAATATTTTTTTAAAAATATATAAAAATCCAATTATAATCTACACATTGAGTTTGAATTTCTTAAAGTCTGATTCCTTTGAAGCCTATGATGTTTGTTCTTGTTGATCAGGACTTATTACTATTATTGATATTTATACACATTTATACTTGCTGAGCACTGTTGACTCACTCTTGCTTTGTTGTTTTATTTCTCTAGTTCATAGTGATGAGATGAGTGGACCTTGTGGTCAGATGAGTAGTCCTGTTCCTACAGCGAGAGGTGATATTCGAGTTGTTGACTTGGTCGGGTAGTGACTTGAGCTTATAAGAGGTTGGTTAACTAGTTCGTCTGACGGACTTAGTTTATTATCAATTTGTATAATAATTTTGTTCTGAGATTGGGTTGTATCGATGTCATTTATTAGTTTGCTTCATACCATAACCTGTATGCGATCTTGGATAAGGGGTTTTCTTTTATTATATTATGCTTATATTCAGGTTTGTACTGTGTTGGTTGTGGTTAGTGGCCCCAAATCTGTACCCCGGATTATGGGATGCCACAGTTGGTATCAAAGCCAGGTTATGGTCACTGAAACAGATTAGGAGGGTTAGGTGTACGTGTCTAAGATAAACGTTGGGTAGGACGATTTAGGATAAGGTTCGCCTTAGGTTATCACGACGAGTGTTGCGACGTTATGCAGTCTTTCAACATACCGCGCGAATAGGAGTTCGATTCGTTTGAGGATTTGGTTATGAGCGAGACAACTAATCCGGAGCCGCATGAGCTAGTTATGCAGTTGGAGCTACCAGTCTGGAAGACATTATCTCGAGGTTTTCACGTATATTCTAGAACTTTTCCACGATATTAGTTACGATGTGAAGTTATAAAGAGATTATGAGAAGGTTATAAACGCAATGTGGGAAGCGATTATTGGCATGGGTTGGAAGTTAGGGCGTAGCCATGTGTTCCTAGTCATTAATCCCATTTAATTTATTGTTTGAGGGAATTATCAGATGTTCAAAAAATTCTTATTCTTGCTTTAAATTGTTGTGAATTAATTCCCTTTTTAAATCGTTGCTGAAACATTTGTTGCGCAGTGACGGTTAAAAAAAATCGAGAATGAATTGAGATCTTCCTATTTATTCAATTCATTATTGTCAGGCAGCTAAGTATGATAGTGCTTAGTCGACAAGAGTGAGATTATGAATAATTAGAAATTTCTTGAACGTTTGTTCAATAGTCGATACCTACGTTTGATGATCAACTGCCCTTCAATTGAGGATAAGATTTGTAAATCAGATTTGTTTACCCACAGTTCTATTCTCTCAGAAATATCCCTATTATCAGAGGATATTCGATCCAACCCCATACATGAAAATTTTGAAACTTTTGAAATCTTTCCATTTTTCCTGAATATCTGCTCTTTTTTATTCAAACTGAGATGAACAACCTATGTATATAGGGGATTCAAGGACATTTTATCTTAGTGATAGAAGTCCGGTGGGACGCCACTGATTGTGTTTGTCATGAAAGTACTAAAGACTGGCCATCTTTATGTACTATGGTGGGTGAACAAGTGACAAACGCAACCTGATAATGGTTCAAAGATCATATTTCGGTTAAATCCTTTTACAAAAAGTTTTATCAAACAAAATCCATTGTATATTCATACTTGATACCTATTCATTCTATCAATTTCTTTTGTAAGAAACCCCAAAGATTTTAGAATAACCAGTGATGAAGAGCTTTAAAGATAGATGCGATGACATCCTAAGTGGTTGAAGCTGCAGTTACGTGACGAAGAATTGGTTGAGCAAGTTGAGAAGTGGTGTTAAATAGAGATGGCATATCAAATTGGATTACTTATTGGATTGATGACATATGTACAAGATTCAGTATTACTGAGAATTGAGTAAAGGAAAAGAGCATGTAACAAGAACACAAGATTGCTAATTTTGTTAAAGGTTGAAAAGAGAATGATGATGAAGATGTTTGGCACAAGATAATTAGTGTTGATAAAAGATTATTTTGGACACCTGTTTGATTTTGGAGGTAATAAATGGATTATCATAAGATTCTGAATGTTTTGAGACCAATTGTTGAGTATAAAATTTTAGAGCTGAAGCGGGATAACGTGAGTAAAGTAGAGTGAAGCAGGATGGATTTATTTGCAAAGATTGTCAGGAGGAACTATCAAAAGAGAGTTGAAACATGAATATGAAGTAAGGTGATTGTATTGGAATTAACAACTTGTATGAGCCCAGTTTAAAGAATCATGATTATTAAGAGTAGAAGAGAGTTGACCAGGAAGGAGCAAGATGATAAAAAGAGGAAGACAGAACCAGAGAATTTTCAGAATTGTTTTAAAGAAATGTGATTCAGTTAAACGGAAGAATGTAGAATTCAGAAGATTTAGAGATGAGAGAGTGGGGGCACAGTAGTTGCCCACAGGATGAGAATTAGCAGAGATTAATAAGACCTCATGGTTGAAAGATAAGAATTTGAGGAAATGTATCGAGATTGCGCTGAGGTAAATGCAGAGAGTTGCAAGTGTAATCGAAAAGAATAGAAGGGTAATAAGTGATAGAGTCAGAAGTCAAAAGTTGTGTGCCAGAAGCGTGGGAAGATAGGATATTTTGTTAGAGATTATCTAATATCAGTCTCAATGGACCCTATAATGAGAATAACAGAATTGTTTTCTATAAATCACTAGAAAGCTAGAAATTCAATATGACTAGGAATGACGTCATTAAGAATTTGAATGTAATGACAGTGAAAAGAATTATGTGTGATTCAATGGATTAGCTAAATTACAAAGTACAAGCAAATTGTGAGGGCAAGAAAGTGGGATTGTGATTCTCAAGAGATGTATAAGTTGTGTTTCGAAGTCGGAAGCAGACAAAGTAGTTGTAACGATCACGCAGAGTAAGAGATTATTGTACCGAGATTATGAAGTTATTTTGCGTAGAGGGAGATGCCAAAAAGGAAACAGTTAAATTAGAGCAGATTTCAATGGTTAATAATTTTTAACATATATTTTGATGGATTGCCAGGATTGTCATAAGACAAAGATGTAGAGCTTGTTTGTTATTTATTTCCAAACATGGAATTAGTTTCAAGGAATTCAATATTAGATGACATTAATGTAAACGTTGGAGCTAGCGATTTAATTAAAGGGATTTCACAAAAGAAGGAGTAGTAATACTCGGTGTATATCAGAAGGATACACCAATACTGTTCGTAAGAAGGAAGAAGGGTAGTTTGAAGTTATGCATCAATCTTTAAGAATGGAATAAGTGGACAAGTAGCAATGAGAATTTTTACCAAAGTTGGATGACCAGTTGAAAGGTGTACGTTTTGCCTAAAGTTGATTCATGAATAGACTAGGATCATTGGAAAATAGAAACCTTAATATATTCTTGAAACAACATTTTGAGTCAATATGGACATGATGAGTTGTTAGTAATGATGTTTGGTTGGACGAGAGCACTTATCGCTTTATAGTTACAATGAATAAGATATCAAGGAGAATTTGGATGAAATTTTAATTATGGTTTTAGATGATATTTCAAGATATTTGAAGATTGGTGAAGAGTATGCAGATCATTTGAAAATAATGAAAGAAATTTTAAGAAGAGAAAAATTATGTACAAGAATTTTTGATATAAAATTTTTGATGGAAAGACATCTATGCCAACAGAGGTCGGAAGTTTTGTGAGATTAATCAGGAATTTCTAAAGATTATCAAAAGCTTTTAACTAGATGATTAAGAAAACTTTGTGATGTACTGTGAAGTTTTGTATAAGGTTTGAGGTTGTGTATTGCCTAAGAAGGTATTTGTTTGTATTCATGAGCAGAAGTGTTCAACACGTGAGTTGGAGTTGATCGTGATAATTTTCATGGTCATTAGTTTCAAAATTATGGATATCAGAGTTAGTTGTTTTTTCTTTTGATAAAGATTAGGTGCTCAGTAAAATAATTGGATTAAGGATGGATAGAAGTTTCCCAGTTATTCCCTTCTCGATCGACATTGTACGTTGAAAGGGGAGTAAGAATGATTAGGGGATTTCTTGATATTCTTTTTCTAAAAGTTTTATCTGAGGCAGGTTTCATTTTAGTATTATACATATGTGAATTATTGAGGGTGATTGAGTTAATACTTGAGGAGTTATGTTCCGGGTATAGCCCATTTTACGAATGGGTCATGTTCTATCTTCGATAGAAAAGACAATGAAGAGGAATTGAGTTGTTAGTAGAGATAAGTGGTGGACGTGTATTTATTTTGTATATTTTGAGGGAAAGTTATGTATAATGCTGTAGTTTTGGAGATGAACCAATCACTGCTAGATGATAGAATTGTATTGCTCAGAATTTAGATCTGAGATCTTGATGTGTATTTAGAGCTATGCTTCAGGAGTTAATTTCAAGAACTCGAATTAGCGGAGTTGAGAAGAACTCTGAAGGCCGTGAATTACTTATTGGAGGCGTATAATTGATTTGACGCGTACCAAGTCGAATTTTCATGTTAATAAAAGTTGAAGTTTGTTGGAAATTGTTAAAGTAGAAATTGTTTCATGGTTGGTATCGAGTGAGGCTGTGACCTCGGGAGAATTGGTATTACAAACTGGTTATTTTGAATCTTGTTCTTGTATTGAGTTATGTTAAAGTCAAGGTGACGAGGTTTATTAGTTTCCAAAAATGTGAATATTCAAGGCTGTATTTCAAAAGATTTAACAAACCAAAATGTTTTTATAATAGTGAGAATTGAGTTGTTAATCAAATAATGTTTGACGTGTATCAAATGAAGTATATGTTTGATTGTAGTATTTGATTTCAAGGACGCGATCTAAAATAGATGATATGAAGTTGGTTGGCAGATTGGAATAAAGGTATCATGGATTGTTCAATTGCATGTTTACCGCGAGTCAAGGCGGATTTGTTATTTATCTGTGCACTGCATGTCAAGGCAGTTTTCTTTACTTATGTTTTTATTGCAAGTCAAGGCAGCTTTCATATAAGCATTCTGTATGATTAAATTGAGATTGTGAGATGTTGGAGTACAAAAATGGATGGTATGTGAATGATTAGGTAGGTATTGGCAGCTAAGTATGTTAGTGCTTAGTAGACAAGAGTGAGATTATGAATAATTAGGAATTTCTTGAACGTTTGTTCAATAGTCGATACCTACGTTTGATGATCAACTACCCTTCAATTGAGGATAAGTTTTGTAAATCATATTTGTTTACACACAGTTATTCTCTCAGAAATATCCATATTATCAGAGGATATTCGATCCAACTCCATACATGAAAATTTTGAAACTTTTGAAATCTTTCCATTTTTCCTGAATATCTGCTCTTTTTTATTCAAACTGAGATGAACAACCTATGTATATAGGGGATTCAGTGACATTTTATCTTTGTAATAGAAGTCCGGTGGGACGCCACTGATTGTGTTTGTCATGAAAGTACTAAAGACTGGCCATCTTTATGTACTATGGTGGATGACCAAGTGACAAACGCAACCTGATAATGGTTCAAAGATCATATTGATCTCTCAGTTAAATCCTTTTACAAAAAGTTTTATCAAACAAAATCCAGTGTATATTCATACTTGATACCTATTCATTCTATCAATTTCTTTTGTAAGAAACCCCGAAGATTTTAGAATTACCAGTGATGAAGAGCTGTAAACATAGATGCGACGACATCCTAAGTGGTTGAAACTGCAGTTACATGACGAAGAATTGGTTGAGCAAGTTGAGAAGTGGTGTTAAATAGAGATGGCATATCAAATTGGATTACTTATTGGATTGATAACATATGTACAAGATTCAGTATTACTAAGAATTTTGCAGCTACACAAGAAGTTTCCAGAAAAGATGTTGAGAGAGCATTTGGAGTGTTACAAGCTTGGTTTGCAATGATACGTGGACCATCACGTTTCTGGGATGTCAACACAATGAAATATATTATGACGGCTTGTATAGTTTTGCACAATATGATCGTTGAAGATGAAAGGGAATTGCATCTTTCGAGTGAAAACTATGATTTAGACGAATCTGTACCTCTCGCTTCTACTAGTCGCACTCGTACGGGGGATTTCAAAGAATTTTTACAGGTGCATCAACAAATTCGGGACAAACAAACTCATATTCAGTTGCAAAACGATCTTGTGGAACATCTTTGGGAGATTCATGGTCTAGAAATGGAGTAACCTGAATCAAGAAGCAGTTATGTGCCCAACTATTCATAAATTTCTTTTATATTATTGCACTTTGATGTACTCTTCTTTTATGTATTGTTGTATTGGATGTTTCTATTAATTTTATAAAATTAATTTTTCCAAATATTTATATATCCTTCATTTATCGAATATTAAATTTTAAATAATTAACTTATTAAAATAAAAGCAAAAATCAAATCTAAAATAAAAAACACATCCAACTAATTTTTGACACTTTTACAATAAAAAAAAGTGAATAAAAGAACACTTCTTCTAAAATGAAGGCAATCAAGATGGGGGAAAAGAATACGTAGTGGTCTAAAACTAAAAATCAAGAGTCGGTCTCCTTTCTCTCCCGTATCTCTCTTCTCTCTCTCTAACATGTTCTTCACGTTCCTATTGATTCCGGTGTCCAAATGAAGAAAATAAATACTCTAATCGCTGCTCTTTCAATCCTCTATTCAACCATATCACCGAAATCAAGTTTTGGGTAAAAACAATTCTGATATAAATTGGTCTTTCTTCTGGGTTTGATTTCTTGTTTGACCGGGAAAGGTTTTCATATGATCGTTATTTGACCGGAAGATGTGAAAAAAAGAAAGAAGAAGAAGAAGTTATGGGCGGGAGAGGAGACAAAGCGGGAGACGTGGGCGGGAGATGAGGTGGAGAAAATAGGGGGCTTGTTGTTGTTCCCCTTATTTTGGGGTTGAGATTTCTCTCTCCTAAAAATTATTAGGGATGGGGAGGCCGGTTGGAGAGAGCTTTTTTGGCCATAAACCCCTATAATTGTCCACACAAGCAAAATATAGGTAAGGATTATAAATTGTGAGAATATTGGGGATCGCAGAGAGTCGAACCTGAGACTTGCTATAACGACCTAGAAAATCGCGAATTTAGAATTTCTTATTTAATATTAATGTGGATTATATGGTGCGAATATATTTTGAGAAGGTCAGTATATGTGATATTGTGTTTATGTGTTTACATGATGATTTGTGTGTGTTGTGTAAGTCTGTGTATTTTTATTTGCATTTTTGAGGATTTAAATATGTTTAAATCATGCATTTTTTATCCTCTTGGCAATTTTATAAGATTATCGGAGTTATTAAAAATCATTAAATCTTTTGTGTTATTATCTTTATAATATTATTTAGTTTTTAAAATTATTGGGTTAATTAATTTGGGTGTTTTAGTATTTTAAAATGATTTTAAGATTTTTATGATATTTAAAGGATCAAAACTTGTAAAATCCATATTTAATTCATTTTTTATCCTAAAAATATTTTAAAAATAAATTTGTGCTTGTAATTTTGTACTCTTTATTTTAAAAATGAGAAGTTTAATTTCCCCAATTTTCTATTTAATTTTGATTTATAAAAGTGGTGTATTAGTTTTAAAAGCGAATAAGTAGTATTTAATTTGGACCCAGAATAAATTGTTAGTAGTTAGCATATAAGATTTGGGCCAAGCCCATTAAGCACAAAACATAGAAAGCGGGGAGAGAGAAAGACAAGAAGAGAAAAGGGGAAAAAATTAGGGTTTTTAGAAATTGGAATTTGGGGAGATTATGAAATCAATTATTGTTATACATATATATGTGCAAGTGAAAGGGGGTGGGGGATGCAGCAGTTGCAGCAGCAGGTAGGGAGGGGGGAAACCCCACCGCGCGGTGGCGGCGGCCGGCGGTGGTGGTGGGTTGTGGCCGGAATCGCGAGGGTAGCAAAGAAGGTGGTGGCGCGCAGCAGCAGAGGAAGACGGAGGTAGTGCTATGGCAGGGCAAGAGAGAGAGAGAGAGAGAGAGAGAGAGAGAGAGAGAGAGAGAGAGAGAGAGAGAGAGTGGGAGGGAGGGAGAGGGGAGAGAGATGGTGGAGATGTTGGTGGTCACCGGAAAGGTATAAATTGCGAAAGCTCGTATATTGTGTATAACTATCGTAGTTTAATTATTTAATTGTTGTAATTAAATTAGATTTAAATTGTGATATTATTGTTTTAATTTCGTAGTTTAATTCGGAAAGTTTATAGTTGCTACTTATAACTGTGGGATTAATTGTGAATCCGATTAAATGCTTTTATGATTGTTAGTTGCTTGTAATAATTAGAGTTATAATTTCGGAGGTTAAAATTTGGGGATTTTGACGAATGTCGGAGTTGAATATTTTGTTTTAGTTGCTTATATTAGTGGGTAATTTATGTTATTGGTTATGGTATTTAGTTTTAATATATTAGTTTGAATTGTTAAATGGTGGATGTCGAAGTTTCCCACTATTTAGTGTTGGTTCAGTCGGGAGTTATATGTTTGTTAGTCATTAATTATTATTTGTCGTATAATGTTTGAGTTTATATGACCTTATTGATTGTAAATGGTTTATATGGGTTAAATGTCGTAGTCGAGTCATAATATTTGTTGAATGTTATACTTGTCAAATGCTTGGTGGTGAGCTATATGTGGATAATTCATTGTCGGTTAGTAGCAATGTTTAAGTTGTTGCGAATTGGGGTGATTGGTTGTTGAGGGGCTGTGACCCCAGCATAGTCCAATTTTCAAAAAGATTACTTTGAAAGTTTTCTTATAATAAGAATACGTTTACTGGTTGTATAGTTTTCAAATGTGGTCTATTTCAAGGATAAACCGTTAGTTACTTTCTTGATTGTTTACTTTCTTACGTGTTTAGATGCCGCAAGTCTGCGCGGTTACTTTCCCTAATTATTTAGGTGTCGCAAGTCTGGGCGGGTACCTTTCTTACTTGTTTACTTTTTGTTGCTGCAAGTTGAGGCAGCTTTATTTTCATATGGTTTATAAGGTTAAATTTTTGAATTGAAAAAAAGGTGGATAGTCCTATTTACGAATACTTCATGCCGAAATTTTCTAAAATTCCCCTGTAAATTTATTTACCTTATTTGATTTTAACGATCTGAAAGCATGCTATGACTGCTAAGGGTCTAGGTATATGTATTAGTTGATTGTTTCGAGGATAGATTGTTGTTTTGAGGAGTAAGTGGTTGTAATTGTTTTGAAGTGTTTGGCACTGGAAAGTTTTCAAGTATTAAATGGCAATCTATGTTAATTGTTTATGTGACTTAGCTGGTTATACTAAAACTAATCTATGAATATAATTGGATATGTCTATATGTCTATGTGTGTAAGCGTTATAGGACGCGTATGGGTAGAATAGAGCAAACAATAAGGTTTTGCTTGGTTGATACTGAAATAGTACTTTACCTTGTAAAGGTACGAGTAGGAGACCTGGCCAAGAGCAGTGCACGGGTAAACGGGAATTCGAACAAAAGGATAATTATCGAAGTAGACGAATGTATTGACGTGAAGATTGGTGAATTATGAAGGAAAGATGGAGGTAGAGCCGAGTAAGAGGCCAACATGCAAAGAAGTAGAGACTAACGTTAAGTTGGGTCGTGGATCAATGTTAGGATCAAGAACTTCGTGTATCAAGGCAAGTGTTGTTGCTCCTCACTTATTGTTCAAGTGATGCAATTCTGCTCCTCTTTACGTAGAAAAAGATTCGGACAAATTTATGTTTACAAAATGATGTACTTCTTCAAATGACGTGCAAATGTTTATATTTTCCACCTATAGCTCAAGAGCACATTTTCAAATGATCTTTTAAATACTTTTTTTCAATAATATTTTAAAACGTGGTATGTTATTGGATTCCTCAGGAGAGTACCGTTTATTTTATTTTATTTTTCTTCAAAAATGTTTAAGGGACGTTCAAAAACAGAAGAAAACCAAGATTTTAAAATCTTATAAAAATCTTTTAACATGATTCCTGATTATAACATAATTTCAACCGATGGACCCTCTTTAAGGGGTGTTTTTTTCAAACTGATATACAAATTGACTATCCTGAGATTATCTTACAAATGTTCGTTTTAAACCGCTTATTTCACTTATGTTGGTGCAAACTTAAAATGTGATGGAAAATTTTATTAGATGTTAGCACTTGACTATATCCTTTATCTTGTAGTCTCAGTTGTTGTTACTCATATTGCAAGTATTTTCCCTTCACTTCTTATTCAGGTGAAATTTACTTTTAATTATTTCTGATTATGATGTCACCCAATTTATTGTCGATCTCGTCGATATTTATTGTTATTGTTGTTCATTCAATTGTTATCCCATTTATTGTCAATCTCGTCGACATTTATTATTATTGTTGTTTATTCAGTTATCACCCCATTTATTATATCGATCTCGTCGATATCCTGGATAGAACTGTTAATTCCTTTTATTCTACCAGTTGAGTTGTTATTCTGGAATGTGAGTTTTCCAGATTGTTTGATTGACAGAGATTGTCGATTGTTCCGACACATAGTACGTTGGATATAGAATTGGAATGTTTTTGGAGTCCCTTCGGGGAGACCATATTATGGTCAACGGAGTCCCTTCGGGGAGACCAGTTTAATGGTCAAAAGTTGAGGCCAATGTTTGTCGTGGATCCAGTTAGAGGGACTTTGTTGTGTGCATTGTATCGGGTTAGTGCGGGACTGATCAGCCGCCTAACTCCACTGTTTTTTTAAAATATATAAAAATCCAATTCTAATCTATACATTGACGTTAAGTTGCTTTAAAGCCTGATTCCTTTGAAGCCTATGATGATTATCTTTGATTATCAAAACTTTTATCAGTTCTCATTGTTGATGCATTTTATTCTATCGGAACCCTGTTGGCTCATCGTGGAGTTACGATATTTAATTTCTTCAGCTGATTTCTTTCGTACCATATGATGATTATTCTTGTTGATCAGAACCTATATTGTTTTTGATATTGCTATAGCTATTTACACTTGTTGAGCATTGTTGGCTCACTCTTGCTTGTTGTTTATTTTTCTTCAGTTAATTGAGGAGATTAGTGGACCCTGTGGTCAGTGAGTTTTCCTGCTCCAGCAGTGAGAGGTGACGTTCGAGTTGTTGGTTTCGCCGGGTAGTGATTTGAGCTGGTCAGAGGTTGGTTTACTAGTGGGTAGACGAACTTAATGGTTATCAATTTGTATAACAATGTTATTCTGAGATTGGATTGTAATAATTAATTTGATAGTTTGTTTCATACCATAACTTGTAAGCGGTCTTGGATTAGGGGTATTATATTAATATTTGTGGCTTATGTCCAGGTTTATGTTGTGGTCTATGGCCCCATATCTGTACCCCGGATTTTTGGGATGCCACAGTTGGTATCAGAGCTACAGGTTATGGTCACTGAAACAGATTCGGAGGGTTAGGCGTACGTGTATAAGATAGACGTCGGGTAGAACGATTTAGGATAAGGATCGCTTTAGGATACTTCGGCAAGTATTGCGACGTTATACGGTCTTTCGGCATATCACGCAGATAGAAGATCGAATCGTTTGAGGATTTGGCTAGGAGCAAGACAACAAACCCGAAGCCGCATAAGCTAAGTGGGCAGCTGGAGCTACCATTCTGGGGGGGACGTTATCTTGAGATTCTCGCGTATATTTTAGAACTTTTCTACGATATTAGTTATAGTGTGAACGTCATGGAAAGGATATGAGAAGGTTATGAACACGAAGCGGGAAGTGATTATTGGCATGGGTTGGAAGTTAAGGCTAACTGTGCACCCCTAATCATTGATTTCGTTCAATCTATTGCCTAAAGAAATTTCCTATTCTTCTTTTGAATTGTCGTAAATTAATTCCCGGTTGGTATCGTTGCTGAGGCATTCGATGCGCAGTGACGGTCCAAAATCGAGAATGACTTGAGATCTTCTTATTTATTCAACTCATTATTGCCAGGTCGATTTTGGCAGCTAAGTATATTAGTGCTTAGTCGACAAGAGTGAGATTATGAATAATTAGGAATTTCTTGAATGTTTATCTGATCAATAGTTGATGCATCCATTGAAGAGTCCACTATACACCAATTGATGATGAGTTTTGTATATCAGATTTATTAGAATTCAATCTCATTTATTCAGAAATATCTATATTTTTAGAGGACACTTGATCCAACTTTACATGAAAATTTTTGAAACTCTTAAACCCCTTCCATTTTTCATGAATACTTGATCATCTTTATTCCAGATGAGATGAAAAACCTATACAGATAGGGGATTCAGGGACATCTTATCTTTGTGATAGAAGTCCGGTGGGACGCCACTGATTGTGTTTGTCATGAAAGTACTAAAGACTGGCCATCTTTATGTACTGTGGTGGTTGACAAAGTGACAAATGCAACCTGATAATAGTTCAAAGATCATATTGATCTCTCGGTTAAACTCCTCTATAAAAGTTTTATCAAACAAACTCAGTGTATATTCATGCTTGATGCCCATTCATTCTATTGACTCCTTTTGTCAGAAATCCTAATGATTTCAGAATTACTAGCGATGAAGAGATGAAAAGATAGATGCGACGACATCTTAAATGATTGAAACTACAATTACGTTGACGAAGAATTGGTTGTGTAAGTTTAAGAATTTGGGTGTTAAGACAGATATGTCGTGTCAAATTGGATTGTTTATTGGATCGATAAGACATGGACAAGATTTGAGACTACTGAGAATTGAATAAAGGAAAAGAGCAATAAATAAGAGCACATGATTGCAAATAATGTTGAAGGGCGAAAAGAGAATGATGATGGAGACGCTTGGTATAAAATATTCAATGCTGATGGAAGATTGTTTTAGACACCTATTGAATGGCGGAGATAGTAAATGGAATATCATAATATTTTGAATGTTTTGAACCCGTTGTTGGATATAAGGTTTAGAATCAAGGAGGGATAACTTGAGTAAAGTAGAGTGAAGCAGGACAGAATGATTTGTAAGAATTAGCAGGAGGAACTAAGATTGAGTGAAGGGTAAGGTGATTGTGTGGAGTAAATAACTTTTGCGAGCCAGTTTAAAGAGTCATGATTATTAAGGATGGAGAAGAGTTGACCAAGATGGAACAAAATGACAATAAGAGAAAGACAGAAAAAAAACCAGGAAGTTTCCAGAAGCGTTTAAACAGAAGACATATAAATTAGTTAAGGGAAGGATGTGGAATCCCAAGGATTTGGAGTTGGAAGAGTGAGGGCACAATAGTTGCCTATAGGATGAAAATTAGCAGAGGTTAACAAGATCCCATGATCAGAAGATAAGATTTCGGGAGAAGAGTCCATATAGATTTTGTTGAGATAAATGTGGAGAGTTGTGGCTGTAACCAGAAGGGTAGTGTGGTAACAAGTAACAGAGTCAGAAGTTAAAGCTATGTGTTATGAGCTTGGAAAGATAGGAATTTTTGCCAAAGATTGTATCATATCAATCTTAGTGGAACCTATGATAAGAGTGACAAGACTATTTTCTATAATTATTAAGAATCTAGAAATTCAACACGATCATGAAGGAAGTTAGCAAGAAGTGGATTGTGATTCAGGATTGGATTTATTTCCTAACAACGAAGTACGAGCAAATTGCGAGGACAAGAAAATGAGACTTTGATTTTTTTTCTAAAAAAAAATGTAAAGGTGGTGTTTTAAGGCCGGAAGTAGACAGAGGTCTTAATGATCAGGCATATCAAGAAGTTGTTATACCAAGGGTATGAAGTCGTTTTGTACAAAAAGGAGATATCAGAAAGGAAACGGTTAAGTCGAAGTATATTTCGATGAATAAGATTTCAAACAACATTCGAACGAAGAATTTAATGATGTTCATGAATGACATTCCACGATGTTTGAAGACTTGTGAAGCGTATGCAAATTAATCGAGAATGACTTTAAGAGGTCCCAAGAAAAGGAAGAAAATGTTGCACAAGAATTTCAATGTGAATTTTTGGATGTCATGATTTTGTGGTTAATGTGAGTAGTGTTAAATGTTGAAGTTGTAGTGCGTAGAGTCAAATTCAAGGACTCGTCAAGTATGCAAAGTTGTGATTCAGAAGTTGATTTCAGAGGATGCGGGATAGTGAAGTTACAAACAAGTTGTTTCAAATATTATGGGGTTAAATTTCAAAGTGCTCACTGAAGTGGAGGGCTGGTATCAAATTGCTCACCCTAGTTATCGGCATCTCATTTGAATCATTAAAGTCATAATAAATATCAAATGGATACCTTTAAAATATACTCGAAAAATAAAAATAATTTTTCATTGATTTCTACATATTTTTCTTGAATGCTTCCATAACCAAACGAAAGGTTAATAATTCTAGTATTTCTGATAATATATTTAGATTTTTAAAAATTCAATTACTATTTATTTTTAATTTTATTGTCATTTTCCTTGTTTTAATTAAAAATAAATAGTAAATAAACTTTTTAAATTCTAAATATATTATCAAAAATACTAGAATTATTAACCTTTCGTTTGGTTATGGAACCATTCAAGAAAAATGTGTAGAAATCAATGAAAAATTATTTTTATTTTTTGAGTATATTTTAAAGGTATCCATTTGATATTTATTATGACTTTAATGATTCAAATGAGATGCCGATAACTAGGGTGAGCAATTTGATACTAGCCCTCCACTTCAGTGAGCACTTTGAGATTTAACCCAAATATTATGTTATTGTAGAGAGTTATGTCGAAACCAAGGTTATGGAGTTTATTAGATTTCAAATCTGTAAGTGTCGAGGATAAAATGTTTTCAGAGATATTTTGTTTCAAAAGCTTTTTGTTTAAAACTTTATTATTTTAAATGTTTTTAAAATGATTTTGAAAATATTTTTCAAAAGGATTTTCAGTGGATAGAAATAATCCTTGATTTGTTTTAAACCAACAAAATATTTGAGGTTTTCTTTTAAATGTTTTAACAAACCAATGTTTTTGGAAGGGTGAAATTGAGTTGTAAATCGAATTGTGGTTGACGCGCATACCATGCTGTGAAAGTTGATCGTGTTGTTTGGTATCAAAGTGTTGAGTATTGAATACAGTAAAAGAATACAGAGGGGGGAGGGGTGAATGGATTCTTGAACTTTTCTTTGTTCTTGAATCTTTGCAACAAGATATGTGTTGAGTGTGTGAGTTATGTAAGTACAGATAACAAAGACAAACACAACACAATATCACTTTAATCTAATATTTTATTAGATAAAGATTTTGCTACAATCTGTGAATACAAATGATAGTATTCTCAGCTTCGTTTTTCTTAGAGAGATATTTCTTGTGATGTATCTTGAAAAACTTGTCTGCTAAGGAAGTGAGGCTGTATCCTTATAGACATGGATACACACACTTACTACAAATAAGGTAGGTAAAACAAACTACTTTCCAGTGTGTCTAACTCATTTGAGTAAGAGTCCAAACGGCTACAGATTTGACTTTGCAAAGCCTGTTCAGATCCACTTCTTTAGCTCCTTGTCCCTTTGTCTAATCTCTCCAAGCTTCTTTGTAGGCTTTCCAATGTGCTTTATAGTACATAGTCAAATAAAGCGTCTTGGCTTGTTGCAGGTTTCTGACTTGTACAATTCTTCAATATTTTGTCTCCAAGAATGTATTCGAGAAGTGGCTAAGTGATTGATTCGAGAACTCGAATTGACTTAATCGATAACTCTGAGTTCTCAAATAGTGTTATATTGACATATCGAATCACTTCTCGAATAGCTCTTTTCTCTGGGAATCCTTGAGATATCGAATAGAGCATTTTGACATATCGAATCCCTGAGATGTCGAATAACTTCTTTAGTCCTTGAGATATCGAATAGAGCATTGACTTGTTGACTCTTAGAGAACTCGAATGATGCTTTGACTTGTTGACTCCATGAGTTCTCGAATAGAGTAATAGACATATCGAATCTCTGAGATATCGAATGAGATATCGAATAGTGTATTCAGAGATATCGAATAGTGTCTTCTGAGATATCGAATCTCTGACTTCTCGAATGCTAGACTTCTCGAATAGACAAATGTACTTCTCGAATTGGTACTTAGGCAAATTCTTCATTTCTTCAAATCCCAACTGTGATTATTTGGCAGTCTTTATCTCCTTGCTTGAGGCATGAACCTTGGAACTTCTTTCAAGCATTATTCTTGACTTTATAAGTACAGTTACACAACTAAGATTTGATGCCTATTACAAGTACAGAACAAATAGAAACTCTACAACTAGAGGTTCCCTCAGTTAAGAGGTCATGTAGGTAATGCATAGCATTACACATACTTAGGCTTGTTATTAGATGTATTCAGGCATGCCTCTGTGACTAACAATCTCCCCCAAATTGTGAGTAAGACCCTTAGTCACAATTTCATGTCTGATAACAAGCCTAACATACATAAAGATAAAACTTGACAGTACATGTATGAATTTTGATTAGCAATGTGGATAGAACTACAGGGTGAGTAATCTTACAGCCTATGATGAAGTACTAGCCATTATGATTTGTTTCCCTTTCCATAGCTTTGGCTTGCAAATCATCATATGCTTTCTGTCTTCTTTCTTTCTCCTTCCTTGTACTCTCATCCATAGCTCTTATTATTTCTGCCATAGCATCCAATTCTTCAAGCAAAATTGAGTCTTTGAAATCTTCAAGTACTGGTTTCAGAATGTTTGCAGAATATTGGTTGAGTAGATTCATTCTGATGTGGACCTGATCCCCATTTCTCCTCCTATACTTCACCACATAGGGGTTAAACTGAACTCTACACAATCCCTTTGCCCTTAGCTTTTCTGCTTCAATCTCCAGTCTCTCAATTTCTTTCTCCCTTGCTAGCCATTTCTTAAGACACTCTTTTCTGATTCTCTCCTCATGATCTCTCTTCATCTTCACAAAATCAATTAGCTCCAGCTTCCATACTCTTTCCAATTTATCTTCTGAGCTCAACAATGCAATGATTCTTTCTATGTCATGTAGCTTGCCCCAGTGTTGATATCCTCCTTGTTTGAATTTCTCCTCCCTTCCATCAGTATATTTGATCTCAAGGTAGTTATCAACAATGGCAACATGATAGATTCTTTGACCTTGTAAGAATTGCAGTTGGTCTTCATCAAAATCTTCATCTAGTGGTTGGAGTTTTAAGCCTGGATAGATTGTCAGAGTCCTTGATTTGGATAGCTTTGGTTTCCTTGCAGCTTGTTTGAATTTGATCCTTTTAACATGGTTGCCTGGCAGTAGCATGTGACCTTTGTTTGTAGACCATTGTATTATTCCATTAGCAGTTTGCTTTTTGAAATATATATATGGTTTCTTGACTTGAATCTTCTTCTCTTCCTGAGGTGGCAAGACAGTTGCAGAAGCCATAGATGTAGATTTTGATAGGTCACTACTAACAGTATTCACCCTAGACTTAGAGTCTTGTGATGTGGTGAGGTTACTGTCAGCAATGCCTAAGGCTTGCTGTCTTCCACTCTTCCTCTCAGAGACTTTACCTTGGTCATCATCCTTCTTATCCTTGCTGTCTTTCTTCTTCTTCTTATCCTCATCCCCCTTATCACTCCTGTGATGACTTCTACTTCCATCACTCTTGTCATCATCCTTATCATCCTTATTCCTCCTAGGTTGAACTATTTCCAGAATTAAACCAGTAGCTATGAATGTTCTTAAGATGTGAAGTGCTTCCAACTCTTCAGCACTTCTGTTTCCATCTTTCTTTTGTAGCTGGTCAATAATAGTAATGATGAGTCTGTGGTTTTTAGGGTTAAGATCATGGGGGATAACCAGCTGTTTAACATCTTGAATTCTGGTACCAGACTGATAAAAGATGGTTCTTGGTTTGGTGCATACTTCAGGCAATCTAGTTAGTTGACCATCTTTTAGTTCAGTGTACAGTCTTTGGTTGTTCTCCGCTTTCTGCTCAATTAGTTCCAAGATAGCTTTCAAGGTTTCAAATGATAGATGCCATATCTTGCCATTGGTCACCATCATGATTTCCTTGAGATAGATTTGATTTAGCTTTCTTGGAATAACTGTTAGATATTTGATTTGATCTCTGAGACTTCTTCTGTAAAATAAGGTATCCCCTCCAACCCTTGCTTTTGAGGTTTGCAGAAACTTCAAGAATGCAGCATCATGATAAATCTCTGAATTTGCTACTTCTATCAGCTTGGCCTCTGTAATCACCTTAGCTTCCACTGGCTCATCTTCAAGTCTGGGTACTTGGACTGGATTGCTTGGCATGGAACCTGCCACTACTGTAGTAGTGACAATTTGCTTTTGGCCACTAGGTGTAATGATGTGCACAGGTGGTAGAGTGACCACTGGCAGAGAAGATGGAGGTTCATCAACCTTGAGTTTGCCCTTGCCTGAGACATGAGATGTAGGATTTGAAATTTGTTGATGACCACCCTCATTAATCTTGATGCCTTTAGATTGAGATTGAGATTGAAATTTCTCCCCCTTAGTCTGAGGCTCCCCCTTAGACCCCTTAGGTTTATTCCTTGTTATCCTCTTCTCCCCCTTAGGCTTGTTGTTAGGAACAGAGGCTGGAGTAGGGGCCTTTGGAGTTGAAGAGTCTTCAGATAGAGGGATACCCATGTGCTTCATCATGGCAGACAGCATATATTGTTGATGTAGAAGAACATCAGCTGTGGTAGTGGCTTGAGTGTTCAATTGCTCAGTTAGATTTGTAACCTTGCCTGCCAGATGGGCATTGGATTCTTTGAGAGACACCACCTCCCTTTCAAGAGTATCAACCTTGGTGAATAGCTCTTTGGCCTTGAAACCATTTAGGGATTGATCTTGTAGTCTCTTGAACTCATACTTTGACAGTTCATTCACAGGGACTTCAGTGACTAGCTTGTCTCCATATTGGTTTTTGAACATGGTCCTCAACATAGCATTGGCCTCTGTAGTCTGGTCAGATAGAATTTGAAATTTGCTTCCTAGACCTGTGATTGTATCTTTAAGTAGAGCTAGACCATTATCCATCTTGGTGCAGGTGGTGTTGCAGTGTTTGAGATTTTTGACCACACTGTCTAGTTGAGGAAATTTGGCATCAAAGGCCCTCTTTACTTCTTCTACTGAAGTGGCTGTCTTGTCACTCACCTTGTTGACTTCAGTTTTGACTCCCTTGCCAAGGTAGTGTGCAGCCTTGAGGAAACCCTTGTAGGAATCATTGACAGCTTCATACACTTCACTAGGGGACAGGGATTTTGCATTTGAACCCAGTGAAGTGATATATTCCTCTCTAAGATATTGAAGTGCTTCACTGAGAGTTACATCATACTTTCCTTGGATCCAGGCATCTACATTTCCATCTCTCTCAGCATCATCAAAAATCTTGGCCTTCTGCATCTCCACATCATCCCTATGGCATAGTAGGATGGCTTCATAATCTGGATTTGAGATGTTGGAGGTGACAAGGTTCTGGGCTATTTTTACAAACTCAGGAATCTGATCCACAACATAGCTTTGGAGAGCTTCAATGGACATTTGTGGTGGAACAGACCCTGATCCTGAAGCACTGTCATGTTGCACAGGCTTCAGCCATTGGGACAGAAAGTGAGAGCTAGAGCTAGGCAAGCTAGACTCCTCAGTTACAGATGAAACTTCTGTAACCGGATGGAGAGACTCTGCTACTGTTGTCTCCACAGGAGTGGGATGAGTTACAACAGTAGTTGACACAGGCACAGAGTCTCTAGTTAAAACTAGTGAATCCTCTGTGTTTGTGATGGTGTCATTAGGAGATGCCCCAGCATGCATTCCCTGACCATCTAAATGTGGTACCTGGGTGGTGAGCAAGGTGTCATGTACCAAGTCACTTGAATCCATTGGCTCATCAAGAGAAAAGAATTCTTGATGATCAATGCCTTGCTCCTCAATTGCTTGAGTTGCAGGCTCCAAAGAAATATGAGTGGTAGATTCTGGAAGAGAAGTGTATTGTAGATTAGATTTTGGCAACTCCCCCTGAGATAGAGAGAGTTTCAATTGTGATGTGCTATCCACTCAGTGTTGTGCCAGCCTTATTACTCCCTTGTGCTGACTCTTTACAGATAGGTGCATTGGGGAGGATGCTTGATTCTATAGATGCACCCTGTTGAGAGGATACATCTAGTGAGCTGTTTGCCCCTGATTTTACAACTTCAGCCATTTGGGTGACTGAAGAGGTGGTTTTAGATTTCTTCTTCTTCTTTAGGCTAATGATAGGTGACTCAGTTTCCTCACCTCCTAAACCTAATTTTACAGCCAAGGCTGCTTCAGTTAAGATGGTTAAAGGTTCAGAAGCAACCTGTTTTCTCTTCTTTGTATTAACATCACCCTTTTGAGAGGATGATGCAGTTGGCTCTGTGTTTGGTAGAGTGTTTGTCTGAGAGGGTTTGTTAGCAAGCCTTGGATTAGCATTGTGTTCTTCTTGCTTAGGTTGTGCTAACTGAGACTTAGACTCAAATATTGGCATGTTGTGGGGGTAAGACCTAAACAAACCCTCCATGTGGGGAGTTATCTTAAGCCTTACATCCACATCATTCCTAGTCTCCAAGTTACCAAAAATAAGTTTGGTCATGGACCTAGGATAGCCTATTTTACTTTTAGCTAATCCAGGCAATTCGATCAATGAAGCATTTTTAAAATTAAGTACTGATTGAATAAAGCGGGGAAAGAAAATTTCAGTACCTCTCTTGGCTGTGTTCTTACCAAGTCTCCCATATAGCTCTTGTATGATGAGATGTCCAACATCTATCTTTCTCCCATGAGCCAAGGCAAAGGCAAGCTGCTGCACAGGTGTACTAATCTGATCAAAGCTCGATTTCCTGGCAGTGAATACCTGAAGGAGTGTAGCAAAAACATTGCTCCATTCCTTTCTCAAGTACTTCCTATTCAGCTTTCCAAGTTTAATAGCCTTTGAGTAGTTTATAAATTCAAAGAATTCTTCCAACTCAGCATCTGTGGCCAGGGAGTCATATGCCTCTTGCTGCAAATCCAAGGCTTCATTCATGTCTGCGGTAGTGATAGTAATATCCACGCCTTGAATCTTGCAGTAGACAACATATGAGGTAATAGCATTCTCAAGGGCGATGACCTCCACTGTAGCTGTCCTCCAGAATTGTTCTAATAAGTCTATGTACAGGGTTGGGTTGGCTGATAGTGCACCCTTGATGTAAGATTCAGACAACCATCGAACAAAGCACTTGAAATTAGCATTTGGTGCTTCCACATCACTGGTAATTGCGATGAAATTGGTTTGGGATGGTATGGTGAGTTGAGTGTTTGCCATTTGGGTAGAGAAGAGAAGAGAATTAAGGTTGAAGAAGAAATTCGCAGTTAGGGTTTTCAGAGGTTTTAAGAGTTTAGATGCTTGAGAAATCGAACGAAATGAGTTGAACAGTTGTGAAATTGTATATATATGACTAACTTGAGTTGTCGATTAGATCTAAGTTTTGTATCGACAAGACAGTCATTCGAGAAGTATAAAACAACTATTCGATAAGTCAAGAAAGGCTTCTTCGATATCTCGAGCAGTTTGTAACTCACAGCTGGCAGTTATTTAACTCAGAAAATAATTCTAAGCTAAATAAAATATGTTTTTATGAGCGAAATGAAATTTTGAATATAAATCCAAAAAGCGATTAAGTGTCAGCGAGAAATCAGCCTTTTCAAATGATTCGATAACTCAAATACAGTATTCGAGAACTCCATCATTAGAGGACTAAAATACTCTATTCGAGAACTCAGAGTGTGCTATTCGATTTCTCCAAAAGACACTATTCGAGAACTCGGGAGGGTTCTAGATAGGCCTATTCGAGAACTCGAGCCATGACAAAACAATGAACCATTCGAGAAGTCTGACTTATCGAACTATACTTTTCACTCATAAAATTCAATTTTCACTATCTTTTAAAATTTACCAGAAATATTCACTGAAGAATATTCTACCAAATTAAATAGTGATTGTCTCAAAATTTCACAGAAATTTCAAACTAAAGATGTATGATTTTCAACATATGCAGCATTGTGGAATATTTATAAATCATACTCCAGCCAATACTTACTTCAAAAATATTGAGCATTTGATAAAGTAAGTATTTACTGCTGCAACAATCTAGTTGATATATTCACTTAGCCAGAATTTGAAGAATTCAGCATTCCAATCTCATTAACCAACCTTGTGAAGGTGGCTTCATCTAATGGCTTAGTGAATATGTCAGCTAGTTGTTTCTCTGTGGGAACATAATGTAACTCAATGGTTCTATTAGTTGCATGCTCCCTTATGAAGTGATATCTGATGTCAATGTGCTTTGTCCTAGAATGATTGACAGGATTTGAAACTATAGAGATTGCACTTGTGTTGTCACACATGATTGGAATTCTTTCCAACACAAGTCCATAATCTCTAAGTTGGTTTCTGATCCAAAGCACTTGAGCACAGCAACTTTCAGCAGCTATGTATTCAGCTTCAGCTGTGGAAGTTGACACAGATTGTTGTTTCTTGCTGTACCAAGAGACTAACCTTTGTCCAAGAAACTGGCAGCTACCTGAGGTGCTTTTCCTATCCACTCTGCATCCAGCATAATCAGCATCAGAATAACCAATCAGATTGAACCCTGTGTCCTTAGGATACTATAACCCCAAGTTTGGTGTGCCCTTCAGATATCTGAAAATCCTCTTTATTGCTATCATATTTGATTCCTTTGGATTTGATTGAAACCTTGCACACAAGCATGTTGCAAACATGATGTCTGGCCTACTAGCAGTGAGGTAGAGTAAAGAACCAACCATGTCTCTGTAGATTGAGATATCTACCTTCTTGCCCTTAACATCTTCATCTAACTTGGTGGCAGTGGCCATGGGTGTCTTTGCAGGTGAGCATTCTTCTAAGTCAAATTTCTTCAATAGATCCTTGATGTATTTGGTTTGACTTATAAAAATTCCATCCTTCCTTTGACTTACTTGCAGCCCAAGAAAGAATGTTAATTCTCCCATCATACTCATCTCATATCTGCTCTGCATAAGCTTAGAGAATTTCTCACACAGCTTCTCATTTGTAGAGCCAAATATGATATCATCCACATAGATTTGAACTAAGATAATATCATCACCATGTTTCTTGTAAAACAGTGTCTTGTCCAGTGTGCCTCTAGTGAATTGATTCTCCAGTAGAAATTGTGACAATGTGTCATACCATGCCCTTGGAGCTTGCTTAAGTCTATACAATGCTTTAAGCAATCTGTAGACAAAGTGAGGGAATTGTGGATCCTCAAAGCCAGGTGGCTGTTGCACATATACTTCTTCTTCCAACTCCCCATTCATAAATGCACTCTTGACATCCATTTGATAAACCTTGAAATTAGAATGTGCAGCGAATGCCAAGAAAATTCTGATGGCCTCTAGTCTAGCAACAGGGGCAAAAGTCTCATCATAGTCAATGCCTTCCTGTTGAGAGTATCCTTTTGCAACCAACCTTGCTTTGTTTCTTAAGAATACACCATTTTCATCCATCTTATTCCTTAGAACCCATTTTGTTCCAACAATGGTTCTATCCTTTGGTGCAGGCACAAGTTCCCATACTTTGCTTCTTTCAAATTGGTTTAGCTCCTCTTGCATAGCAATTATCCAATCAGGATCCAACAATGCATCATCAAGTTTCTTAGGCTCAACTTGGGATAGAAAGAAACCATAGACACATTCATTTAGAGTTGCTCTCCTTGTCCTCACTCCTGTATTTGGATCTCCAATTATCTGATCTGCGGTATGTGATCTATCCAATTTCCTTGTATGTTCAGATTGATTTCTCAGCCTTGATGTTGCTTCATCATCCAGATCATGATCATTTACATTTCCTCCCCCTGTGAAGTTGCAACTAATCACAGGTGTGTCTTGGATGCTTGTTTCTTCATTGTTGGTTGACACAGGTTCTCCATTCACTTGAGTTTGTTGGATTGTGGGCTCAAATTCAGTTTCAATCTCCTTATCAGAATCATCTAGATTGTCAAACTTCAAAGGATCTTTATCTTCATCATTGGCTTCTTCTAATCCAGGTAGTTTGCTGTCATCAAATGTCACATCTGTGCTTTCCATAACTTTCTTTTGAGTGATGACATAAACTTTGTATGCAATTCTTTCCATAGAGTAGCCAAGAAAAATTCCTTCAAATGCTTTTGCATCAAACTTTCCAACATATTCTGAGTTGTATTTTAACACAAAGCATTTGCTTCCAAAAGTATGAACATACTTTAGAGTGGGCTTCTTTCCAGTCATCAAGTTGTAAGGTGTCTTTCCAGTGTTTTTGTTGATGAGGGTTCTGTTTTGGATATAGCATGCAGTGCTCACAGCCTCAGCCCAAAAACATGTAGGCATCTTTGCATCAAGTAACATTGTTCTAGCAGCCTCAATCAGAGTTCTATTCTTTCTCTCAACAACTCCATTTTGTTGTGGAGTCCTTGGAGCTGAGAATTGTTGAGAAATACCATTTTCTTTGCAGAATGCTTCAAGCATGGCATTTCTGAA
The DNA here is from genome assembly GCA_036435485.1 of Saposhnikovia divaricata. Classification (NCBI taxonomy): domain Eukaryota; kingdom Viridiplantae; phylum Streptophyta; class Magnoliopsida; order Apiales; family Apiaceae; genus Saposhnikovia; species Saposhnikovia divaricata. The sequence goes on from JAZHRN010000131.1 coordinate 26,353,491, forward strand.
CTCTGTTCCATTATCACTTCTTAATGCAATCACACTTGCATTGTTGGCCTTTGCTTCCTTGTCAATTTTCTTTATATGCTCAATGATTACTTGTGGAGCCTCATCATTTGATGCCAGAAATTCTACCCATGTATACCTTGTGAAATCATCAACCATCACCAGAGCATACTTTTTCCTTCCTAGTGACACAATATTGACAGGCCCAAACAAGTCCATATGAATTAGTTGTAGAGGCTTGGTTATTGATGTCACTGTCTTTGACTTGTGGCTTGATCTTTTCATTTTTCCCTTTTGACAAGCCTCACACACTCCTTCTTGACAGAATTCAAGTGTGGGCATGCCTCTCACTAACTCCCTTTTGACTAGAGAATTAATGCCTTTGAAATTCAAGTGTGATAGCTTCTTATGCCATAGCCAACTATCTTCATTTGATGCTTTTGAGTAAAAGCAACAAATTTTGTCCTTGTTTGCAGAGTTCATATTGGCTACAAACAGGCTTCCTTTCCTTACTCCAGATAGAGCAAAGTCACCAGTCTTCTTGTGAGTGATCAAACATTCATCTTTGTCAAAATTCACTTTGAAGCCTCTGTCAGTAAATTGACCAACACTCAGTAGATTGTGCTTGAGTCCCTTGACCAGTGCTACATTTTCAATGATGACATTTCCAATTTCCAACTTTCCATATCCCAGTGTGTTGCCAATGTTGTCATCTCCAAAAGCAACCATTGGGCCAGCCTTCTCCTCATACTGTGATAGCAGGGCCATATCACCAGTCATATGGTTTGAGCATCCACTGTCCAAAATCCACATGACCTTCCTTTCACTTTCTTTGCCCTGCAAACACAAAGGTATTACTTCTCCTTTGGTACCCAAACAAGTTTGGGTCCATGTGGCTTAGCAACAGTTTTATCATAAACAGCATACTTATCAATTTTCTTGATGTTAGTCTTCTTGTCACTGTTAGAAGTCTTAGAATCAGGGTTCTTAGACTTAGGTGATAGCGGCACCTTCCTAACTTTAGGAGGACTTGAAGACTTTGTTCTTGTGTAGTGTGTGTGAACATTGTGACTGATGCAACCTTCCATGAATTGTCTTCTCAAATTAAAGCAACTAGTCATTACATTCATGTTACATGGCATACAATCAAATTTATCACAGAAAGGAGAGTCTCTATGTCTTAAAGGCACAGAGCAATCATAGAATGGTTTAGCAACACTACCAGATGGTTTCTTGCATGCATGAGTTAAATGATTAGTTCTAAAACAATTTTGACAAACTTTCCTAGGGGCATTTGGCACATAAGCATAATTGTTGTCCTTGTTAATCCCTAATTTGCCATTCCTGTTTTGTTTCTTTTTAGCCACTTTCTTCTCAAACTCATTATTCCCAGCTGAAACAAACTTCACAAATTTCTCAAGTGTAGGTCTACCTCCTACTGACTCCTTGGATTTGGTTTTGACATTCTCACTCTTAGAGGATGTTTTTTGTTCATTTAATTTTGCCTTATCTTCATCATCCAACATTTGCTTAATGAGTAAGGCATCCTCATCAATCTCAAGTGTTGGTGTTTTAAATATTGGGGTCTCAGCCTTTTTCAAAACCTGAGGCACTTCCTCTTGAACAACAATGTCATCTTCAATGACTGCATAGCCTTTCCTCTGTTTGAGAGTGTCATAATCAAGTCCAATAGCAGCCTTAGGTCTAGCTAGATTTTTCTCATGGTAGGACTGCAATAGACTAGAGGAATTCTTAAATGTTTTCAATTTAAATTCATTTTCAGCTAGTTCATCCCTAAGAGCTTTCTCAACTTAACTAGCACATAGAACCTTATTCTTTAGATATTCTATTTCTTGTTTAAGGTTTTCTATTTGCATCGCAGTTAGTTCTAGTTCCTCATTTCTTTTGTTCAACAGTTCATTCTTAGTAGACAGTTTAGCAATTTCTTCATTAGCAGCAGTCATACTAGCATGAATATTAAACATCTCAACAGATAGTTGTTCAACCATAGATTTGTATTCAGAAACAGACATGTCTATAGTAGTGAGGGATGGTACCTGAGAGTCTGATTCAGATGGTTCTTCCTTGGAGTTGGCCATCAAGGCATAGTTGCAGAATTCTTGTTCTTCTCCATCACTATCAGAATCATCCCAACACTTCCCTTCAGCTATGTAGGCCTTACCTGGTGTATGCTTCTTTAGCAGAGCCTCATACTTAGCTTCAAGCTCAAGAAACTCCTTATCCTTCTTTTTAGGCTTCTTGCATTCACTGGCAAAATGCCCTAGGTCATTGCATCTATAACATCTCACAGATGACCTATCCACATAGCTGGTTTTGAATTTTTTTTGTTTGCTTTCACAGGTGCCTTGCTCTTGTTGAATGAATGATTTTGAGATCTAGACTTAAAGGGCTGATTCCTCTTAAATCTGATGTTTGGGAATTTTCTAGCCATAAAAGCATATGAAGTGTTTTCCATGGCATCCAACTCTTCAAGAGTATAGAACTCATCTTCTTCCTTTTCAACAACAGGTTCAGTCACTTCTTCTTCAGTTTCTTCATCATCTACTATCTCTTCTATTCTCAGTTGACTTGAAGATGCTTCCAGGTCTTGAACGGATTTGTTGACAATCAAGGCATAGGATGTGTTTATCATTCTGCCTTGGTTGGCTTGGATAGCCCTCTTCTGAAGCAACTCAAGCTCATGAGTCTTTAAAACCCCATAGTGCACATCATATGTGACTTTGTTCAAATCTCTTTCTCTTAGAGATATGACCCTTTGCTCTAGGTAGTTAGGTGTAGATAGAAGAAACTTCATGTTTAATTCCTTAGTGCTGTAAACCTTCCCATTCATTTGAAGCTTAGTCACCAGCTTGTGAAATCTCTCAAACGTATCAGTAATACTTTCTTTGGACTGTGCCATGAAAGCCTCATACTGTGTGACCAGTATCTGTTTCCTATTCTCTCTTACCTCCTCTGTCCCTTCACATAACACCTCGATGTGGTTCCACATGTCCTTGGCTGATGTGCATGATGCTATATTGGCAAACATCGACATATCCATGGAGTCTATGATCAGCAACATGAGATGACTGTCTAGGGCAACCTTTTCCTTCTTTGAGTCCGTCCATTTGGATGGCTCTTTTGCAACATATGATCTAGGAATGACTATTGTGCCCACTGTAGATTCACCAATTTCTTGTTGCGGTACAAATGGACCATTCTTGAGGATGTCAGGGTAGAGAGGATTGGCAGCTTTGATGAACAACAACATTTTTATTTTCCAGAGGTTGTAATTCTCTTTGTCGAACTTAGGGACCTTCACCGTACCTGTAGTCTTTGGTGTATTCGAACTCATGATCGTTTTCTGTTTAGATTAAACAGCCTGCTCTGATACCACTTGTTGAGTATTGAATACAGTAAAAGAATACAGAGGGGGGGTGAATGGATTCTTGAACTTTTCTTTGTTCTTGAATCTTTGCAACAAGATATGTGTTGAGTGTGTGAGATATGTAAGTACAGATAACAAAGACAAACACAACACAATATCACTTTAATCTAATATTTTATTAGATAAAGATTTTGCTACAATCTGTGAATAGAAATGATAGTATTCTCAGCTTCGTTTTTCTTAGAGAGATATTTCTTGTGATGTATCTTGAAAAACTTGTCTGCTAAGGAAGTGAGGCTGTATCCTTATAGACATGGATACATCCACTTACTACAAATAAGGTAGGTAAAACAAACTACTTTCCAGTGTGTCTAACTCATTTGAGTAAGAGTCCAAACGGCTACAGATTTGACTTTGCAAAGCCTGTTCAGATCCACTTCTTTAGCTCCTTGTCCCTTTGTCTAATCTCTCCAAGCTTCTTTGTAGGCTTTCCAATGTGCTTTATAGTACATAGTCAAATAAAGCATCTTGGCTTGTTGTAGGTTTCTGACTTGTACAATTCTTCAGTATTTTGTCTCCAAGAATGTATTCGAGAAATGGCTAAGTGATTGATTCGAGAACTCGAATTGACTTAATCGATAACTCTGAGTTCTCAAATAGTGTTATATTGACATATCGAATCACTTCTCGAATAGCTCTTTTCTCTGGGACTCCTTGAGATATCGAATAGAGCATTTTGACATATCGAATCCCTGAGATGTCGAATAACTTCTTTAGTCCTTGAGATATCGAATAGAGCATTGACTTGTTGACTCTTAGAGAACTCGAATGATGCTTTGACTTGTTGACTCCATGAGTTCTCGAATAGAGTAATAGACATATCGAATCTCTGAGATATCGAATGAGATATCGAACAGTGTATTCAGAGATATCGAATAGTGTCTTCTGAGATATCGAATCTCTGACTTCTCGAATGCTAGACTTCTCGAATAGACAAATGTACTTCTCGAATTGGTACTTAGGCAAATTCTTCATTTCTTCAAATCCCAACTGTGATTATTTGGCAGTCTTTATCTCCTTGCTTGAGGCATGAACCTTGGAACTTCTTTCAAGCATTATTCTTGATTTTATAAGTACAGTTACACAACTAAGATTTGATGCCTATTACAAGTACAAAACAAATAGAAACTCTACAACTAGAGGTTCCCTCAGTTAAGAGGTCATGTAGGTAATGCATAGCATTACACATACTTAGGCTTGTTATTAGATGTATTCAGGCATGCCTCTGTGACTAACACAAAGATACGACTGGGAATAGATGGTATGAAGTTAAGTTTTTTTTTAATTAGGTACTCGGTAAAATAGTTGGATTAAATATAGATAGAAATTTCCTAGTTATTCCCTTCTCGATCGACATTGTACGTTGAAAGTGAAGTAAGAATGATCGGGGGATTTCTTGGTATTCTTTTTTTTTCCTCAAAGTGTTATCTGAAACCGTGTGGATATGAGTAGGAGCGTGGGAGTCATACCGAATGTATGTTATTGCGAGTCAAGGGAGATTACGCGTTTGCGTTATTGAGAATGATTGGCTTGGTATTATAAGTTTATACGAAGGGTATAGTCCGTTACTCGGCAAGGACATGCCGATTTCCGAAGATAAGATATCTGCATACGTGTGGTAAACGTCTAGAGTTATTGAGACTCAGAAACCAAAGTTTGAGGTTATTTCAAAATTTGAGGGCTCATAGGATGAGCTTATTAATGTATGAGTTGATATAGGGAATCCCGGAGTTGCAGATACAACCTGGGAATTGGAAGCAAGATGTTCGAGAAGTATTGTTAATGGTGTCCTTAGGATGGATTCTGAGGACAGAATCCTATTAAGGGGGGAAGGATATAACGACCTAGAAAATCGCGAATTTAGAATTTCTTATTTAATATTAATGTGGATTATATGGTACGAATATATTTTGAGAAGGTCAATATATGTAATATTTTGTTTATGTGTTTACATGATGATTTATGTGTGCTGTGTAAGTCTGTGTATTTTTATTTGTATTTTTGATGATTTAAATATGTTTAAATCATTCATTTTTGATCATCTGGCAATTTTATAAGATTATCGGAGTTATTAAAAATCATGAAATCTTTTGTGTTATTATCTTTATAATATTATTTAGTTTTTAAAATTATTGGGTGAATTAATTTGGGTGTTTTAGTATTTTAAAATGATTTTAAGAGTTTTATGATATTTAAATGATCAAAACTTGTAAAATCCATATTTAATTCGTTTTTTATCCTAAAAATATTTTAAAAATATGTGTGTGCTCGTAATTTTGTACTCTTTATTTTAAAAATGAGAAGTTTAATTTTCCCAATTTTCTATTTAATTTTGATTTGTAAAAGTGGTTTATTAGTTTTAAAAGCGAATAAGTAGTATTTTATTTGGAACCAGAATAAATTGTTAGTAGTTAGCATATAAGATTCGGGCCAAGCCCATTAAGCACAAAACACAGAAAGCGGAGAGAGAGAAAGACAAGAAGAGAAAAGGGGGAAAATTAGGGTTTTTAGGATTGGAATTGTGGGAAATTGAATTGGGGGAGATTATGAAATCAATTAGTGTTATACATATATATGTGTGCATCTATATGTGTGTGCAGCAGGGGGGTCGAGTTTTGTGCAAGTGAAAGGGGGTGGGGGATGCAGTAGTTGCAGCAGCAGGTAGGGAGGGGGAAACCCCACCGCACGGCGGCGGCCGACGGTGGTGGTGGTGGGTTGTGGCCGGAATCGCGAGGGCAGCATAGACGGTGGTGGCGCGCAGCAGCAGAGGAAGAAGGAGGTAGTGCTATGGCTAGGCAAGAGAGAGAGAGAGAGAGCGCGGGGGGGGGGGGGGATGGTGGAGATGTTGGTGTTCACCGGAAAGCTCGTATATTGTGTATAACTATCGTAGTTTAATTATTTAATTGTTGTAATTAAATTATATTTAAATTGTGATATTGTTGTTTTAATTTTCGTAGTTTAATTCGAAAAGTTTATAGTTGTTAATTATAACTGTGGGATTAATTTTGAATTCGATTATATGGTTTTGTGATTGTTAGTTGCTAATTATTATTTTTGTGTAATAATTAGAGTTATAATTTCGGAGGTTAAAATTTCAGGATTTTGACGAATGTCGGAGTTGAATATTTTGTTTTAGTTGCTTATATTAGTGGGTAATTTATGTTATTGGTTATGGTATTTAGTTTTAATATATTAGTTTGAATTGTTAAATTGTGGATGTCGAAGTTTCCGACTATTTAGTGTTGGTTCAGTCAGGAGTTATATGATTGTTAGTTATTAATTATTATTTGTCGTATAATGTTGGAGTTTATATGACCTTATTAATTGTAAATGGTTTATATGGGTTAAATGTCGTAGTCGAGTCATAATATTTGTTGAATGTTATACTTGTCAAATGCTTGGTGGTGAGCTATATGTGGATAATTGATTGTCGGCTAGTTGCAATGTTTAAGTTGTTGCGAATTGGGGTGATTGGTTGTTGAGGGGCTGTGACCCCAGGATAGTCCAATTTTCAAAAAGATTACTTTGAAAGTTTTCTTATAATAAGAATACGTTTACTGTTGTATAGTTTTAAAATGTGGTCTAAAACAAGGATAAACCGTTAGTTTACTTTCTTATGTGTTTAGATGCCGCAAGTCTGGGCGGGTACTTTCGTTAATTGTTTAGGTGCCGCAAGTCTGGGCGGGTACTTTTCTTACTTGTTTACTTTTTGTTGCTGCAAGTTGAGGCAACTTTATTTTCATATGGTTTATAAGGTTAAATTGTTGAAGTGAAAAACAGGTGGATAGTCCTTTTTACGAATAATTCATGCCGAAATTTTCTAAAATTCCCTTGTAAATCTATTTAACTTATTTGATTTTAATGATCTGAAAGTATGCTATGACTGCTAAGGGTCTAGGTATATGTATTAGTTGATTGTTTCGAGGATAGATTGTTGTTTTGAGGAGTAAGTGGTTGTAATTGTTTTGAAGTGTTTGGCATTGGAAAGTTTTCAAGTATTAAATGGCAATCTATGTTAAGTGTTTATGTGACTTAGCTGGTTATATTAAAAATAATCTATGAATATAATTGGATATGTCTATATGTCTATGTGTCTAAGCATTATAGGATGCGTATGGATAGAATAAAGCAAACAATAAGATTTTTCTTGGTTAATACTGAAGTAGTACTTTACCTTGTAAAGGTACGAGTAGGAGACCTGGCCAAGAGCAGTGCACGGGTAAACGGGAATTCGAACAAAAGGATAATTATCGAAGTAGACGAATGTATTGACGTGAAGATTGGTGAATTATGAAGGAAAGATGGAGGTAGAGCCGAGTAAGAGGCCAACATGCAAAGAAGTAGAGATTGATGTGAAGTTGAGTCGTGGATCAATGTTAGGATCAAGAACTTCGTGTATCGAGGCAAGTGTTGTTGCTCCTCACTTATTGTTCAAGTGATGCAATTCTGCTCCTTTTTACATATAAAATGATTCGGACAAATTTATGTTTACAAAATGATGTACTTCTTCAAATGACGTGCAAATGTTTATATTTTCCACCTATAGCTCAAGTGCACATTTTCAAATGATCTTACAAATACTTTTTTTTTTCAATAATATTTTAAAACGTGGTATGTTATTGGATTCCTCAGGAGAGTACCGTTTATAGAATTGGAATGTTTTTGGAGTCCCTTCGGGGAGACCATATTATGGTCAACGGAGTCCCTTCAGGGAGACCAGTTTAATGGTCAAAAGTTGAGGCCAATGTGTGCTGTGGATCCTGTTAGAGGGACTTTGCTGTGTGCATTGTCCGACGTTAGTGCGGGACTGATTAGCCACCTAACTCCTCTATTTTTTAAATATATAAAAATCCAATTCTAATCTATACATTGACGTTGAGTTGCTTTAAAGCCTGATTCCTTTGAAGCCTATGATGATTATCTTTGATTATCAAAACTTTTATCAGTTCTCATTGTTGGCGGAGCCCTGTTGGCTCATCGTGGAGTTACTATATCTAATTTCTTCAGCTGATTTCTTTCATACCATATGATGATTATTCTTGTTGATCAGAACCTATATTGTTCTTGATATTGCTATAGCTCTTTACACTTGCTGAGCATTGTTGGCTCACTCTTGCTTGTTGTTTATTTTTCTTCAGTTAATTGAGGAGATTAGTGGACCCTGTGGTCAGTGAGTTTTCCTGCTCCAGTAGTGAGAGGTGACGTTCGAATTGTTGGTTTTGCCAAGTAGTGATTTGAGCTGGTCAGAGGTTGGTTTACTAGTGGGTAGATGAACTTAATGGTTATCAATTTATATAACAATGTTATTCTGAGATTGGATTGTAATAATTAATTTGATAGTTTGTTTCATACCATAACCTGTAAGCAGTCTTGGATTAGGGGTATTTTATTAATATTTTTGGCTTATGTCCAGGTTTGTGTTGTGTTGGTTGTGGTCCGTGGCCCCAAATCTGTATCCCGGATTTTTGGGATGCCACACTTGTGTGCCTGAGCTCTGATACCATGTTAAATAACCAACTCATCTAAAACCTTAAGGTGTTAGAGAAAGGCCCAACCGGATCTTTATATTATAATCTAACAATATGTAATTGCGTAATAGTGTTGCATTTTATTATAATAATTGAAATTGTTATAAACCGTATTTTTTGAAAATATTCTATAACTTGGGTATATTTTTGAAAAAAGTCCTTCTTTTTACTATTTTTGTAATTTTTGTACAAACAATTATAATAGTAGTTTGTAATCAATGATTAACATTTATTTTATTTAATCCTCATATTTTAAAAAAAAATTACACAACAATACTCATAGTGAAAAAATGTGTTCTTAAATATAGCTGAAAAACACCTAATTTAAATGCAAATATTTAATTTTACTTGATCTTAATCATGTGTGTTGCAAAGACAATCGTGGTGAAAAATATTTTTTGTATAAATGAAATTATAATAAATTAATAATTAGTGGATTTTTGGATGAATTGTACTTAATATTCGCTATTTCATGCGATCCTAAGGATAAGTCCAACAATTTAGCTATACAAAATTCTAAATTAAAATTTAAGAAATGTTGAACAAAAAATAACTTAAAAGTTTTGAGGGGGCTTCCATCAGTTTTCACCGATGGAAAGCCCCAATTCCTTTTCGTTTTTTCTGTTTTTATATCTTGTTTTTCATTCAATAAAGCTTCCAATTTATTTGGATTTCAATAAATTCCCAATTTATTTGGATTGTGTTAGTCTCTCCTTGTGAAAGTTTGGTTTTTGTTTTGATTAAGTTGTGGTGTGTTCCATGGTCGAGAGTATAGATCGGCAAGATTTTCATGTTTCTCTCCTTTGTGAGAGGTTTGTTTTTCGCTTCTTGATTATGAGCGGGGTCTTGATTTAGTGATGAAATTTTGTGTGGGATTACAGTTCTGGTCGATAGCTCATACGATAACTCCATTGGGGCATGATGAAGAAGGTACCAATAATCCAACGAGGATGCACGAAGTGGGTACTTGTATTTGTATATACATTATCTTCAAAATATCGTTTAACTGTCTGTTCATGAGAACAGGCGATTGCAATTTACTGTTTGTTCGACTCGATCATTGGTGTAGATGCCGTATGACTTTTTATTATTGAATTAACTCCTTTGTTTTTCAAAAAAACTTAAAAAACATATAAGCGATTTCTTATAAAAATTCCTCTATACTTAAGAACATTTCCAATGTCATTATGTATAATGGTTAAGTAAAATAGTAATTATGTAAAATTTGTTAAACTGTAAGCTAATGTACTCCAATGGTATAATGTAAAATGATTGGTTATATGCTAAAAATATAAATAATTGATGATGTCATAATGATGTGTACATTATAGAGTTTTTTGTAAAAAAAAATAGATGTTTCTATATATAGCCAACTTAAAACATATTACGTAAAATAGGAGAGAGGGTTGGAGATGAGAAAATTAAAGCTTTTAGGTAAATTAAATGACACCTCAGCATTTTAGGTAAGAGAAGTATAGCATTGGAGATGCTTCCAAGAGCCTCTTTATTTTGGCTCTTAAGTTAGATTTGAGGAGAGAGAAGAAAAAAATGTGCTCCAAGAGACTCTTAGTCACTCCTAAATTCACTAAAAATGTAATCTCTCTCCTCAATTGTAAGAGCTCCTATCCACTCCTAACTAATACTCCCTCCGTCCCTAATTAGTTGTCCAGTTTGACTTTTAAGTAGTCAAATTGACCAATTTTTGACCGAAGATTAAAAGCTATCCTTCTATTATTTTAAAAAAACGGAAAAATATATATTAAAATAGATTAGATATACTTTACAATGATATAACTTTTTTTATTTTTTTCAAATATACAATATATGTAAATTTCAGTCAAAATTTGGTCAATTTGACCACTGACAACTAATTAGGGACGGAGGGAGTATTTTATATTAAATTCATAAGATACATTCTCTCTCTTCCTCACTTTCTTTTGTCTTTTTATGAATTCCATTTACTTTTAATAATATAAAATTAAACAAGGAGTGAGTATAAAGAGTATTGTTGGAGATGAATGTACACTAAATTACTAAGAGCCAATATTTTATATTATATTTAAGAGTGAGTTAAGAGACTCTTGGAGATACTCTAACTTAGTTTGCCACTTTGTATGTAGTCTACTAGTCTAGTCAGTAGTTAAGTTAATTTGTATGTATGTTTAGGCAGTAGCTAGCAGTAGTAGTGCTTAGAATTGCCATTGCAGAGCTTCTTTAGACAGGAGTATCTCCAGTAAATTGTATGGTCATAACTAAGACATGAATCACTGGTCATAACTAAGACACTATCAATGTTATGATGTTATTTTCACTTCCATAACTAGCTTTTCAAGTTAATGTTAGCTTTGAAATGGATCTGAGTTGTTTTGGTTTAGGAGGAAGTATATATGTTTTATTGTTCCTGCCTAATTCCAACTTACTGGTGTTTATAGTTGTTTTTTTTTAAAGTTTTCATGATGTTGATTGTAGAGCTTATCCTTTTGTTTCCTTAGCCCTTTGTCATAGTTTTCTGTTTGATAACATGGGCACAATTTGCAGTGAAATTTCTTTTCTACCTTCTGGCTCTTCTCAATTTTGAATGAAGTAGTATTTCTTATCTTTACTTAAATGTATCCAGATAAATAAGCCTAGACTAAGAGTATAAATTTTATTGGAACCGACATGTTGCTTTGTGTTCGTTAGTGTTGTATTCACATTTAATTAATAACTTGTTTGAAATAATTGACACTTGATATAGCAGGTTAGCTCAATATACACCCCTCTCACATCCTTACTGAATGAGATTGTAAATTTGTACACACCTCTATGATATTAGTTTACATATCATGTCCTTTAGCAGAGGAGCTGTAGCTTTTGTGCAGATTAGATATTCTGTTCACTGTACAAATTATCTTCTGATTCATGACTACGACGGTTTAATTGTCACTATAATGTTACTTGCGTGTTTGAATTTCTATTAAAGATTGCTCTCGGTGCTGCATACCTCAAGAGAATCTACCTGGAATATATTTAATCAAAAATGTTCTCTTATCAGTCAACTAAATGCATTTGTATTCTGTCCTTTCATAATCAGTAGAGATGCTGATTTATTTTCTTCTTTATTATTTGTAGATAATGTCCAAGATCTTCCCAGGAGATATCATATGCTGATTTGTTGCCAAGGATTGACAGTGCCCAGTGCAGACTGCAGTGCAGCCAATGCTATTCTAGTATTCTGTTTAGACTTTATAGTAATTTGTTATCGTCGTAGACTCGTGGTTGAACTAGTTATTTTGTTGATTTGCCTGAAAGTTCAGGGTTATGTTTGTGTAATTGTGTTCTTGATTTCGTGAGTTCTTGTGGGAGATTGTTTAATTAAGACTTTAAGCCTTGCAAGTTATGACTGCACTTTCCTTTGTAATTCAGTTCTGGGCTACTGGGCTATATATTTCATGTTTTGAGTCGTGACTTGTGAGTTATTATTCATTGTCATACACTTCTAATTCAATTTATCTTATCTCCTGCTGTAATTCAGTGGTAAAAGAGTGCTTTAATGCCTTTCTATTATGCTGTAATTTATGTTGTGACTTGTTTTTTTGGCCAAATTTCGGTTAAACTGGACCGAACCGAATAGACCGAAATATTTCGGTTCGGTTCCGGTCCGGTTCATATTGCAATTTCGGTTCGGTTCGGTCCTTTAAAAAACCAATATTTCGGTTTTCGGTTATTTCGGTTCGGTTCGGTTTTGGACCGAACCGACCGAATGCTCAGCCCTAACTCTAAGACATCAAAAGTCATTTCTTATCTTGATTTTAATGATAAAAATATTTTTAAGGAAGGTAGCTTATCTTGATTTTAATGATAAAAATATTTGTAAGGAAGGTTGTTGCTACTTGGTAATTAGAAAATCGGCTCGGACTCTGCACCATTGGTATTTCTAAAATGTAGGCTTTTAAGGATTTATCAACAGTTTCAGTCCAGGGAAAAACCCAAAAGCCTTTGAAGTGTCAGGCCCGGGAGGTACCAAGTCCATCCAGCCACAAGGAGCGCAAGGGGGACAATATATAATCTATATATTTCAAAAATGTTGAAATAATAAACAACTTTTGAATCTTTCGATCAAAAAATGGGGGTGTTTGGGAAAACTTATTTTTCAGAATAAGTCAACTTATTTTAAGTCGAAAGTTAAGAATCCTAACTTTTCAACTTTTTTTCCAACTTTTTTTGCAATTTATTAAATCCCAAACATACATTAAATACTTGTATAAAAAAATTATCAAAATATAAAAATTTTACCCGAAAATAAGTTCATAAGTCCTCAAAAAAAGTTTAGACAAACAGGCACAATGTTTACTCTTTTTCTTGCTAAGTATTACTTTTTCCATTGGTTAAGAGTACATATTTCTCCAAAAGTGTTAAAACTACTGCTGCAATTTTACATTTTAATTTTATGACATTAAAATTTCTTAAATACAGTGTTGGAGAGTGTAAGTTAAGCCTTTATGATAACAATAATGCTAGTAAATCAAATAAAAATTTTAAAATGCTATCTTCTCGTTATTAATTGATAATATAATTGGATGTGAATTTCGACTGTTTTTTTTATGAAATTCACCTATTAAATTTTCTATTTTATCAATTCCATATCGTTATTGTCATTTTGGAGATATTTTTATTCCCATAATCATATGAATTCGTATAAAAAATGCTAAAAATATAAAATTATGTACAAATTGGTACCAATTTTTGGTACAGCGGTTTGTACTCCTGACCTTACTCTATTCTAGTTAACAGCAAATCCAACAATGTTTAAATATTGTCCTAAATCAATATTTAGAACATTTAATTACTTTTTATATCTTAACAATGTTTTAATGGTGCCTTAAACTAGGACACTATATTTTATTATATTTATAGGAACTTTGCGCAAAATCGCTAAACAGATAAAAAATATTGCATGTCAGACACGTGTCCGCTCCAAGATGCAACGTGTCGCGATGCATGCTGCCTACAAATTATGATGTGTCTATGTAGTATCTCTTTTCCTACAAAACTTAGGAAACATTATATCAAAAATTACTAAATTAGAGATATCTAGTCTAGCCATGTCAAGTACCATTGTAAAGCTCACCTACACCCCAATAACCACCCTAAAAAACATCACCACCGTACGCCGCATCCCCATAACATCAGCAACCGGGATGATTCAATCAGAGCACCCGTCAGAGTTTCCGAAAAAGCCTGAAATAAAGCCACACACACCAACAGAACTTCCAATAACTCCAAACTATCCAGACTTTGGTCCAGTACCTCCTGAAGAGTTTCCTAATCCAAGTCTTGAACCATCAGGCCCCGACTTTCCTGTACCACCTACACCTTCTCCGCCTGTCCCTGATGCTCCGAAGCCTCCTATGCCGTCGCCTCCTGGACCTGATATTCCTCTTGGACCATCGCCTCCTGATGTTTTTCCTCCTAATGACCCTGGTGTTATACCGATGGGGCCTCCCGAGGTCGAGCCTCCGCAGAGATCTCCGCCCGATATTTCGACTCTGGGATAGTATTTGGTGAGTTTGGGTTTTAGTTCTGGATTATGCACGAATTCATAGAGTTAGAGAAACATGCCTATGTATGAATGTGAATAAATAATCAAGTAATTTTTTTTTGCTCTTTCGTTACTTTTGCATGCACCAGATTATAGGGGGCCGGGCCGGGGCGGGTAATCATAATTGTTACATTTTCTTAGGAAAATGCCGAACCAAACGTAACCGTGTATCATGGGCATGGTGTTGGACGTGGTGTTGGACTTAACAGATCTTAATTCCACATTCCATATTAGTATGATATTATTTAATGTATGATATTATTCGTTTTGGAAGGAACTCGTATAATTTTGTTTTTGGATTATTCTGAAAAGAGCTTGTAATAATGGCGGAGTTATTTGGATGCTTATAAATTAGCTATTTGTCCCTTCCCTAAACGATATGCGATAAATTCCAACAATTTTCCTTTTCATACATCGGATTGGATACTTGCCAAATCAACCTCTTTCTGTGTAAT
This sequence comes from Saposhnikovia divaricata, assembly GCA_036435485.1. Classification (NCBI taxonomy): domain Eukaryota; kingdom Viridiplantae; phylum Streptophyta; class Magnoliopsida; order Apiales; family Apiaceae; genus Saposhnikovia; species Saposhnikovia divaricata. The sequence goes on from JAZHRN010000131.1 coordinate 26,368,500, forward strand.
CTGGTTACACTCGAAATGAAAGGACCATTTTATCATCGTCCAGTTGAAATCAAAAACAAAAAGCTAGTGTTGAACGAGATCATTGATTCCGTCTGCACTTTTCATACTTTTTTCACCTTACAACTATTTGTTAAAAAAGGCTAACTAACTATGTTGATAATGAAAAATGAAAATGACTCCGTCTGATCTCCGTTTATACTCTTTTTACTTCAAAATAAATTAATAAATTGTAGTATATGTTGGACAGAGTTTAAATAGTATGATATAGTCCGTATCGAATCGAATGTAATCTACACAAATTTATTTTTGGATACATTTAAAAAGGTCTCTGTATTAAAAAAATTTAATTAATTGTTTGAAAATAGGAGAATTTTTTCTTATATCAATGTGATATTTACGTTGGACACCTAAATAAGCATACGGTTGCTTGTTCTACAGTTTTGTCCTTTGGTCAAAAACTGTTCTACAGTTTTGTCCTTTCGATGAAAAGTTTCTGAAAAACAGATACTCCGGCCTTATTATGAAGTTTTTGAAACTCAAATATTTAAGTAGGAATTAAATTATTTAAATAGGAATTAAATTTGCTAACTATTCGTAAGTAGGAACCAGCCGTTGCCATTTTATTTTGTATCATTATCTTTATTTGTGTTGTAAATTTGTTATAGGAAGAGTTATAAATAATTATTGGAAAGGGCCACATCCCACAGGTTCATTTAAATAAAGAAATGCAACCAACCATTAATATCCAGCGTTTGTAATTTACTAATTAGAATTATTATCAGAAACGATATTTTTTTAGAAAAAGAATTTTTATGGCAGGCAAGAACCATTCGTTCAACGATAACCATGTTTTGCGAATGTTGATGAAATATAACGTGTTACAAATTTCCCAGCAAGTAAAAACCGACTGTACTTCTGCATTTGTAGCATTAAAATATTCAATTTTCTGATAATTCTTTTAAGTAAATGACATTTATGTATTCTGTAAAGTTACACAATGATTGGAAAGACGGGAGTATATTCTGTAAATGACATTTATTTTTGAATAAAAATATGATACAAGACGTATGGTTACTGTATGTCTTGTATGGTAGTACTGTAGTAGTAGTAAGTATACATAATTTATGGTTTGGCTACAACTTAAAATAAGTTTTTATGGATTTATTTTCGTGTAAAATTTTTATATTTTGATAAATTTTTTATGAAAGTTAATGTATGTTTAAAATTTTATAAGTTGCAAAAAAAAGTTGATTTTTTCAGAAAAAAATTAGGAATCTTTGGGAGTGTTTGGTGGACCTAATTTTTCGGAATAAGTCAAATTATTTTAAGACAAATTTAGAAATTCCTAATTTTTTTTTGAAAATGTTATTTTTTTTTTGCAACTTATAAAATCTCTATTCTGAAAAATAAGTTGCCCCAAACACCCTCTTAAATTACAATGATTTTTAGTCGTAAAAATTCGACACGAAATCAAAATGAATTTTACGGATTAGAATTGTCTTTAAATCGTAAACTGATCGAATCCAAAATTGACCCGCATAAAAAAATGGGGTTATAGATCAACCCATTTAACCTGAACTCGACCCGCATAACACGTATAATTACTATTATAATATATATATATATATATATATATATATATATATATATATATATATATATATATATATATATAGAGTTGCACTCCATAGCAAACACCTTATATAACAAACAATAAAGAACACCTCATATCTCATAGATCCATTGTCCCTGGCGGGGCCACCCAATACAAAAAGTTCTTATTTTTTTAGACTCCATCCATCCAGCAAAAAAAAAAAAAAAATTGAAAAATTACTGTTCATCTGATGACGTCATGATGACGTCATCACGTGAACAGTATTTTTTAATTTTTTTTTTTTTTTAGACTTGATAGAGGGTAAAAAAATAATAACTTTTTGTATTGGGTGCACCTGGCGGGGCCAAAGGATCTAATAGATCTAAGGTGTTCTTTGTTGTTTGTTATATAAGAGTGTTCTGTATGGAGCAAAGGCCTATATATATATATATATATATATATATATATAATTTGATCTTGAATATATAATAGTTTAATCTTTTTTTAATCATATATTTATATTTACATTTATTTAAATATAATTTTTTGGCAATTAATTAGTAAGTTGTTTTGAATTTTGTTAAATATATTCAATATTTTAAAACTTAAGTATTTAATAAATCTGATATACAATTAGATTTAGTTAACAATGTAAGTGATTAGGGCATCTCCAATCCCAAGCTAATTTTAATATTTCCAAGTATATCTCAAAAAATCAAATTTCATTTACATTAAAACAGGGATATTATTTTCAAATAAGACAGATTAAGTATGTATCTGTTATTATTTTAATCAGCTCTCAGACGGCTGATCACTTACATTTTATATAGGACATACCATAAATCAACATCAGACGGCTTCCATTTTCTCAAATGCATGCATTGTTAATCGGAAGCTAATATAGGTGATGCGTTAATGTATGCGGATTGAATATCAAATTGGTCATTCATATATTATTTTAATCATATTAGATTATTTGAATTATTAAAGTTATAATAAATATTAAATAAATAATTCTAAATTTGTGTTCGAAAAATAAAAATAATTTTTTATTAATTTTGCACATTCTTTTAAATGTTAACGCAATCAAATGAAAAATTGTTAAATTTTAGTATTAGAGGTAATATATTTAGAATTTTAAAAAGTTTAATTATTATTTATTTTTAATTAAAACAAGAAAAATGAAAATTAAAAATAAATAGTAAATGAATTTTAAAAATCTCAATATATTATCTAAAATATTAGAATTTAATAATTTTTCATTTGGTTGCGGTAACATTCAAAAAAAATTTGCAAAATTAATAAAAAATTATTTTTCATTTTTAAACATATATTTAAAATTATCTATTTAATAATTATTATGATTTTAATAATTTAAATATTACTTGACATCAATGAGCAAACTAATATATATTTGAGTTTCATGACCAATTTGGTAGTTAATCCTATGCCAAATCAATAGTGCTAGACACTAGTGTTTAAAATTTTTTGTATTTCTCCACTCTATTCTTACCTGCCAGCCTGCCACCCTATAAATATCCAAGCATTACCGCTAGCCAAAATCATCATATAGCCCCCTACTATGTTGTGATTATTTTTGTTGTAAAACACTCATCACAGGCTTTGAAATATGAGTTCAAAGCCTATTCTTTCACAAGTTCTTTTCATATTTCTTAACCTTCTCTTCCTTGCACTAGTAGTCAATTGTACTCGTAATTGTAACAATCCTCCGGATCATTCATCAAAACACAAACATAAACATAAGCATCATAAACATGAGTCTAGCTCGCCTTCGTCTCCTAGTCCCCCTGTTCCGGAGACTCCAAAACTACCTCCTGTTTTACCAGGATCTCCAAAGCTACCCCCAGGCTTTCCAATGCCTAAAAGTCCCCTGTCAGCGTTTCCTCCCGGGATTCCAAATGTACCAGGCTTTCCATTGCCACCCCCTCTCGTGTTTCCTCCCGCTACTCCTAGAATACCAGGCTTTCCTTTGCCACCCCCTTTCGTGTTTCCTCCCGCGACTCCTAGAATACCAGGCTTTCCACTGCCTCGTATAAGTCCTCCGTTACCAGGCACGCCAAAAACCGAGACGTGCCCAAGAGATGCATTTAGATTCGGGGCATGTGCCAAGGTGCTTGGTGGTCTAGTAGGTGGTGAAGTTGGAACTTCTCCAAAAAAGCCATGCTGTAGCCTCTTCGGAGGACTTGTGGAGGGAGAGGCAGCTGTTTGTCTATGCACTGCCATTAAAGCCAATGTTTTGGGATTTAATCTCAATGTTCCGGTTGCACTCAGCATGGTTCTTAATGTTTGTGAAATGAGAACTCCACCAAATTTCCAATGCTCATAAAAAGTAAAATAAAAAAGAGCTTTTTTGAAAAATATCCTTTCTTAATAAAAAATTAAATAAAATCTAAATATCCTTTCTTAATATAAATTCTATTTCCTGGCTTTTGCCATGCCGAGCAGCTGTCATTATATTTGTATTGTAATTGTCTCTTCTTTCAGTTTGTGGATTCTGTAACGATTGCATCATCATTTATTGAAATAATAATGAATAATAAGTTCCTTTATGGAGAAAATAGAAGATTTTATTTTAAGGTTAATGCACTTAATTACTTGTTTGAAAAAGTGAAAGAAATGATGGAGGATTGGAAAAAGAATATTCAGTAATCCACGTTGTAAGACTAATTTACCTAAATATAATTTATAATAGGATTATTGTGTGCTCTGTTATTTGCCTCTGATGATAAATGTTGAGTTCGTGATACACAATTTAAGTACAAAACTATACAAGTTACGGTAGGCCAGGGTATCTATTGGAATACTTTATTTTGTCCTATTATTAACAAAACTTAAAAGCTTTACTGGCATGATGATAATTCCCACGGCCGATTAGAGGTTTCCGATCACCGTTCTGGGCACTTTACCGGAAGTACTTCACCTGAATTTGGGGTACCTGCAAAACAATGCTTGTCCGGGGTGGTGGCCGTCAAGCACCTCCGGCGTGTGAATCAGTAATCGGAAATAATAATAACCGGGCTGGTGAAAATATATCGTATGTGAAGAGTATTGTAGAGAGCTTTTTTTTGTGTCTGGAAAGGATCCTTTTGTTTGTGTGTAGAATGAGGGTATTTATAGGTTGAGTTTTTCAATCACTGTTGCCCACTAGTTGTGCCGTTAAAGCTACAGTGAGCCACTATTGGAACAGTGATTGATGTCCCCTCAAACATACCTTGATTCTGCCACTTGAACTATTTTGGTCAGATTCTGTCTGTTGCAAATGAATGTCTTTGAATATTATATTGCCTCTTTGTCTTATGGAGTAAGATACCTTTATGCAAGTGGGCAAGTGGGTGTACCTTTATGCAAGTGGATAAAGCAAGATATTTTTGTGCAAGTGGATTAGTATGATGGTTTGATATACTTTTTGTGGATATTCTTTTGTATTTGGAATAATACTTTTGAAATTAGATATACTTTGTCAAATATTCCAGAATTGTGTTTTTAGGGAATTAGTGTTTTACTATTAGCGGGTGCCCGCTCATAGCTATCAGCGGGTACTTATCATTGCCCCCCACTCCCTCTAGGCGCGTTTGCGGGTAGGGGGAGGAAAAGGAAACGGTAAGCGGAAGCGGAAGAAATGCAAAATTACGGAATGCCTGTGCCCCCCAAGTGTTGGCGGGCAACACTTAGGTGGTTAGAAATTTTTGTGTAAAAATGTGCCCCCAAGTGTTGCGGACAACACTTAGGTGGTTAGAAATTTTTGTGTAAAAATGTGCCCCCCAAGTGTTGGCGGACAACACTTAGGAGTTAGAATTTTCTGTGTAAAAATGTGCCCCCCAAGTGTTGTTGACTTCGGTGCCATCCAGGCGTGCTAGTTTGTAAGAGCCTGGCCTTAAGACCTGAATGATTTTGTATGGGACTTCCCATTTTGGCATAAGCTTTCCGGTGTGTCTAGGGTCGGATGCCTCAGTTGCCCTGTTGACTAAATCACCTTCTAAAAAAGCCTTGACTCTGGCTCTTTTCCCGAAAAATTCCTTTATTTTTTCTTTGTAAGCGGTCATTTTTTCGACAGCGGCTTCCCTTGCTTCATCTAGTAAGTCTAGGTTTGTTTTGAGTCCTTGATTATTGGGCTCTTCTTCGAAGTTGATAGCTCGGTAGGATGGGGATCCAATCTCGATTGAAGCAAGAGCTTCCGTGCCGAAAGCTAGTTTGAACGGGGTTTCCCCTGTACTTGTCCTAGCTGACGTCCGGTATGCCCAAAGGACGTTAGGCAACTCATGAGGCCATTTCTTTTTGGAAGTAGTTAGCCTCTTTTCCAGGCCTCGAACAATGGTGCGGTTAGTCGCCTCAACCTGTCCGTTGCTCTGTGGATGGCAGACAGAAGCTTTCTTGTGTTTGATCCCGTGGCCGGATAGGAATTTTGTAAATTTTGATCCAACAAACTGTGTCCCGTTGTCGGATATGAGTACCACCGGGATTCCGAATCTCGTGATGACTTGATTTGTGACAAAACGGATTGCATCATCTTATGTGACGTTCTTGAGTGCTTTTGCTTCGGCCCACTTGGTCATGTAATCGATGGCGACCATTACGTATTGTAGGTCACCCTTGGCTTTAGGGAAGGGCCCCATTATGTCGATGCCCCAAACCGCAAAGGGTATTGGTGACAAGATTGCTGCTGGAAGGGCTGGTGCTTTTCGGGACATGTTGCTGAATAGTTGGCATTGGTGGCACTTCTTTGTGAAAGCTTTGCATTCTTTGTGCATCTTGGGCCAGTAATAGCCTTGTCTGAGTATTTTATGTGCCATTGCTTTTCCAGCCATGTGGTTGCCACAGATGCCTTCGTGGACCTCTCTCATGCAGTATAAAGCCTCTTCTTCATCAATACATTTGAGTATAGGAGAATCAAAACTCCTTTTGTACAGGGTGTCTTCTTGCATAAAGTACTTTACCGCTTGAGATTTGAGTATCTTAGCCTTAATGTTGTCATCGGGCAGGGTACCATCTTTTAAGTACCGGATATAGGGAGTCATCCAAGTATCTCGTGGCGGGCCTATCTCCATTACAGGCAGAATGTTAATGCTGGAAGTTTGCAATTCCTCGAAATAAACCGTGTCGCTACCCGTTTTCTCCCCCTTTGTTAGTTTGGATAACATGTCCGCCACTGTATTATCCGTTCTGTCTATTTGTTCGAGGGTACGTTTCTCAAATTGGGATAGCATAGCTTGTACCATTTCCTGGTACTTGCCGAGACTTGTGTCTTTGGTAGAATAATCACCCATCGTCTGGCGGACTACGAGCTGTGAGTCGCTGTAGATGGTGATTTCTTTTACTTGTAAGTTTCTTGCCAACGCTAAACCGGCGAGGAGTGCCTCATACTCTGCCTGGTTATTTGTCGCTTTAAAGTTTAGCTGTATGGCCTGTTTGACTTGGAAACCGTTGGGGCTGGTAAGGATTAATCCTGCCCCACAGCGGGTGTTGGTTGAGGAACCGTCCACGTACAACTGCCAATTGTTACCGGTGATGATCCCGCTTTCCGCTAGTATTTTTTCTTCCCTTGTGGTGAATGAACATTCGGTGACAAAGTCCGCCAATGCTTGTGCTTTGATTGCGGTTCTTGGCTTGTATTTTAAATCGAACTGACCAAGCTCTACAGCCCAATTGATTAGTCTACCAGATAGGTCTGGTTTGTGCAGTATTTTTCTCAGCGGTTGGTCTGTGATAACCCGGATTTTTCTGCATTGGAAGTAATGTCTTAATTTTCTGCTTTCCATTACCAGAGCCAGAGCAAACTTTTAAACATTAGGATAGCGAGTTTCTGCGTCTTTAAGTACTTGGCTGACATAATAGACGGGCTTTTGCTCGCCTTTTTCCTCTTTGATCAGTACGGCCCCCACAGCCTTATCTGTTGCAGATAAGTATAGTGATAGTGGTTCTGAAGGAGCCGCGACCATCAGTAAAGGAGCGGAGGAGAGATAGGTTTTAAGATCCTCGAAGGCTTTCTGGCACTCCTCTGTCCAGGATATTGCCTTCGTTTTTGTTGCTCCCTTCAGGGTATCAAAGAATGGGAGGCATCTGTCGGCCAATTTTGCTATGAACCTTCTGAGGGTTGCTAGTCTCCCTGTTAACTTTTGTATTTCCTTTAAGGTCTTTGGCGGTTGCATGTCGATGATTGCTTTTATTTTTTCGGGATTGGCCTCAATGCCCCTGTGAGATACCAAAAATCCCAGGAATTTGCCCGCGTCTAGTGCGAACGCACATTTGTCCGGGTTGAGCTTCATGTTGTGTTTTCTGAGGGTTGAGAAACATTCCTCCAAGTCTTGTAAGTGATAAGTCGTTAAGAGAGACTTTACTATGAGATCATCCACATATACCTCCATATTGCGGCCTATCTGACTGCCGAAGATTTTGTTCATTGTTTTCTGGAATGTGGCGCCCGCGTTGATTAATCCAAAAGGCATGACTTTGTAGCAGTAGACCCCCCTGTGTGTAATGAAGGCTGTTTTCTCTCTGTCTTCCGGTGACATTTTGATCTGATTGTAACCGGAGTATGCGTCCATGAAACTCAGCATTAGGTGACCCGCTGTTGCGTCGATGAGTTGATCCATTGAGGGGAGGGGGTACGGGTCCTTTGGGCATGCTTTGTTTAGATCAGTGTAATCCACGCACATTCTCCATTTGCCGTTGGCCTTTTTCACCAGTACTACATTTGCGACCCACTTTGGGTAGGTGACTTCGCAAATTAAATCTGCGTCCAAGAGTTTGTCAATTTCGACATCAATTGCCTGTTGTCGCTCAGGAGCAAAATTCCTTCTTTTCTGTATTTTGGGTGCCTTTTCCGGGTCCACATGTAGTTTGTGGATTGCTACCGATTCGTCCAGACCCGGCATATCTTTTGGGCTCCATGCAAAGATATCGGCGTATTTTCTTAGGAGGTCTGTGAGGCCAGCCTTAAAGACTGAATCTAAGCCCGTTCCCACACTCACACTTTTGTTCGCGTCTCCGGGCACAACTTCTACCTTTTCTGTCTGTACCGCGGGGCTTATTGGTGGTTTCTCTTCCCGTTTGAGACACTTTAAGAGATTTGCATCTATTCGTTGCGGGTCGGGCCCGTCGATGAACTGTACCTCCCTCTTTCTTTTGCGGTTGTTTTGCTGATGTTTAATATGTCTTTGTCTTTTTTCCCTTTTCCTCTTATTTGCCTTTTCTCTGCGGAGGTTGCTGGGTTCAGTCTTACCCAGGGTGAGTGCTATGCCGTAGCATCTTTTGGAAGTTTCAGAATCTCCCTTGATTTCTCCCACCCCGTTCAGAGTAGGAAATTTAATCTTTAGATGCGGGGTGGAGGTGATTGCTTTGATCGTATTCAGTGTGGGCCTCCCTAGAATCATGTTGTAGGAAGATGCAGTATTGATGACATAGAACTTGATCGTTCGACATACTTGCCTGGGCGATTTGCCGAAATAAACGGGGAGTCTAGCAATGCCCGCAATTGGGACGACGTTGTGGCCAAAACCGTAAAGTGGTGTTTCATCGGGACATGGTTCGAGTTTCTCGCCATTTAACTTGAGCTTGTCCCATGTGTGTTTGAAACAGATGTCGACTGAGGATCCATTATCAATGAGGATCCTCTTTACCTCGTTGTTGGCCACGCCCAACGACACAACTAGTGCCTCAGTGTGATTCGGGTTAATACCCTCATAGTCCGCATCGGTAAAAGTAATGATATTCGGGGGTCCTTCGTATATCTCATAAATGTCACGCTCTTCTCTTGGCGGGGAGGATTGTCCGCCAAAAACGGTATGTACGATGTTTCTGTCCTGCCCTTGAGACGTGGCTGCCCCTTGTATTTGTCTGGGCAAGTATTGGGATAGGTTGCCCGCTTTTAATTGCCTTTCCAGAAAATATTTGAGGGACAAGCAGCTCTCCGTAGTGTGGCCATGCGTTTCGTGATAGTCGCAGTGCTTGTCCTTTGGTCTGTCTTCAGGTAGTGTGTACATTGGGGCTGGCGGTAGATAGAAAAGCTTTCCCCTGATTTCTCGTAGAATGGTCGCCCTGGGGAGTGTGAAGTCCGTCCATTTTGGCTCGGGACGCCAATCTGTCCGCTGCGGGTTTGTTGGCCCTAAGCGGTCTCTTACTGGGATCGCGGGCTGTGTTTTTTGGGCGGGAGGTGGCGGCCCGTGAGTGGTTTGTACCTGATTTTGGGCCGGTGCTTGCCTTTGATAGGGCGTGTACCTTTCTCTTTGGAAGTAGGATTGAGTGGGCGGGGCCCTGGACTGTTTAAGCACATTCAAGGATTCGGCTTCATTGATGGCCTGTGAAGCCAGGTCATATGCTTTTGCCAAGGTGGTAGGTTTAGCTTCCATGAGTTTGCATACATACTTCTCACATTCGTAGGGGTTGAGACCTCTTCTTAGGTGAACCAAAGCTTCTGTCTCATTTACACAAACGACCTTGTTAACAGCCTCTTTGAAGCGGTCGATGTAGTTCTGCAAGGTTTCTTCGTTGCGTTGCGCGACTGTTTCCAAAAACACGGTATGCACCTTGTGTTGCTGGTTTGCTTTGAATTTGTTTAGAAAAAGTTTCTTGAATTCCAACCAGGTATCAACAGATCTGGCGGTCAATCGACAGAACCATCTCTGGGCGTTACCGCGGAGAGTTGCGGCAAAGAAACGACATCTTGTGAGATCATTATACTCGTAATGAAGGGCCAGTTGGTCGAAGTAGCTGAGGTGTTCCTCCGGGTCGCCCAGCCCGTCGAAGGAATTGAAGCTATGGTGCTTGATGTCTTTTTGTCGAGGCTCCGCCTCTAACCTTGCGGTAAAGGGTGACCCGTTGGTTTCTGGTTCGCTTGTGCCCTCTATTTTTCTCTTTAGCTCCATGATGGTGTGCATCATGTCTGCATTTGATGGTTGGGTATTCTCTGTTTCGTGCGGGTGGATGGGGGACCGTTCTCCCCGCCTTTGATTATCATATTCCACCAACACTTTCTCATATGCGGCCTTCTTGTCGTTGATGATTTTTCTCAGGTCTCTTTCTTTTCTATTCTGTTCCCATGTCTCCGGTCTGTGGTGACTTTTGCCGTGTTTTTTGTGGTTTGTGTTCTGGGAGGAGCCTAGTCGAGAGAAAGCTGAGTTAGCCTTCCTAGGCTGACTGTGTACCTCTTCGTCTTGGTCGTTGTGAGAACGGACTTTGGAGCCCTGTGCTGGTGGTTGCCCTTGCTGCGGAAAAGCTGAAGCTATTTGCATGATTAGATCTACTTGTTGCTGGTTGAATCCCGCGAGGTTCAGGCTAAGCGGTTGTTCCTGGTTATCTTTGTTGGGGGGGTGATTTGTTAGCTGATTATTTTTCGGGTTTGTGGGGGGGACGTTTGTGTTTACTTCTCTTTGCTGCTCTTCTTGATTATCTGTCATGGTTTTGGATCGAGTACTCGGGGCTATTTTGGTGATGTGTATGTGTTTGGTTTTTCTTGGAATGCGAGGTTTTTGTGTTGGGATTTTTGTTGTATTGGTTAGAGCAGGTGAGGGAATTTTCTCCAAGAAAATAAACGCCCTCCTTCTAGCGCCAAATGATAATTCCCACGGCCGATTAGAGGCTTCCGATCACCGTTCTGGGCACTTTACCGGAAGTACTTCACCTGAGTTTGGGGTACCTGCAAAAAATTGCTTGCCCGGGGGTGGTGGCCGTCAAGCACCTCCGGCGTGTGAATCAGTAATCGGAAATAATAATAACCGGGCTGGTGAAAATATATCGTATGTGAAGAGTATTGTAGAGAGCTTTTTTTTTGTGTCTGGAAAGGATCCTTTTGTTTGTGTGTAGAATAGGGGTATTTATAGGTTGGGTTTTTCAATCACTGTTGCCCACTAGTTGTGCCGTTAAAGCTACAGTGAGCCACTATTGGAACAGTGATTGATGTCCCCTCAAACATACCTTGATTCTGCCACTTGAACTATTTTGGTCAGATTCTGTCTGTTGCAAATAGATGTCTTTGAATATTATATTGCCTCTTTGTCTTATGGAGTAAGATACCTTTATGCAAGTGGGCAAGTGGGTGTACCTTTATGCAAGTGGATAAAGCAAGATATTTTTGTGCAAGTGGATTAGTATGATGGTTTGAAATACTTTTTATGGATATTCTTTTGTATTTGGAATAATACTTTTGAAATTAGATATACTTTGTCAAATATTCCAGAATTGTGTTTTTAGGGAATTAGTATTTTACTATTAGCGGGTGCCCGCTGATAGCTATCAGCGGGTACTTATCACATGATAATGTAGTGAACGCACTTCTGTGTCACCTGCCAGGAAAACTGTCTGCTAGACTGCTAACTACACTTCCTTAAGTTAAACGCAGTGTCGGATTTTTACGTAACTAGTTCATCTAAAATCTTAAAATTTAAAATTTTAAGATTTTAGAGAAAGGTCCAATTAAATTTTCATATTATATTTTAATATAGATTTAGAAATTTCGAAAGTGTCGCTAAGCGGATATAAAAAAATACAAAAATACAATTGTGTAACTTCTTTGTATTGTTGAACCTGACAAAAAATTTATGTTGTGTTTGGTTGGGAAGAATGGAATGGAATGGAATGAGTAAAAATAAAGGAAAACTATAGAGATTAGAGGGAAAATTTGAAAAAAAATGAATGGGTGCAAAATTCCTATGATGAGATTTGTGAAGAAAATGGGTAGGGGAGAGAATGGAGCATTCCTTCCAAAATAGGGATGCTTGAGTTCTTATATATTTTGTTAGAGATGGAATGAGGAAGGAATGAAAAGTATTAAAATTTTACCATAATTTAGTTCAAAATCTCATTCCATTCCTTCCTAATTCATTCATGCCAACCAAACACAACATTAGAGTTCGAACAAATTAAGTTTATTGCTGTTCTATTTCTGCCGCTGTGATTGTGTTGTGAATTGTTGAACATGTATTCTAACCATTCTACGTCTCAACTCTCACACCTTTTAACATGAATTTTAATAGACAGAAGAATGTGATGAAGCATTCATCCAATTTTCACACTGAATTTGACTCAGGTCAGGTAGATATGCAGTCATGTGAATTAGGTTTTGTAATGCTATATTGTCATGCTACGTTACTTTAACTGTGTAAAATGTCTTAGCAATTTCTGGAATAACTGATTGTTACCATATTTTAGCTTAAACAACGAGAAATAAGAAAGAGGAGGCAATTAAATTAACTCGGCTAGCTATATATTGGAGGCTCAATGTAATCCTAGTCATGACTGTTTAAACTATAATATACTTTTGTAGGCAACTAGCATTGAAATTGAATGAGTTAGTGATATATTGTTACAATTACATTCCAAATTACATTCAACATGTTAATATATATTTTACTAATATTAGGTAATATATAAAATTTTAAATTAGTAAGTAATAGATGTGTTTAAATTCTATTAGTGATATAAAGTTTTTTTTAACTAATTAAAATAAATGTTAAAATAAATAATTACTTAAAACGTCCAAGTACAGGCTGACTAAATTCTTTAATGTTTGTATACTAGTTACATAGTATTTAATAATTTTTTTTTGCAAAAATATATTATTTTATTTTTTGCAAAAATACAAATTTACAGTCTAATGCAACCGGATACAATCTCAAACACAATAAAAAATAATTCCAATTGCTTTCCAAAAAAACGTAATAAGGTAAAAAGAAGGTGTATTGGTTGCAAATCGTAAAATGAAAAGTTGCATTTAATTGCTTCTATAGTTTCAAAAGATAATAAAATCGCTAATATTTTAAAACAAATTTTTTTTTGTAGTTTATCTAAATATAAATATACACTATTATAAAGTTTTAAATCGAAAAACAAATTAACAAATCGGTAAATTAGAAAAATTATACTCACATCTATACTCTTTATTCTTAAGAAAAATACTTTTTAAATGATGCGCAATAATCAATATACCAAATTTTGGTTATTACTGAATTCGAGTTTGATGACTTACAATTAAGTAATTATACAAAATTTATTTATTCATTTTAATTTCTTAACCTCCACATCGGTTTGATTCCCAATAATTAAATAATTAAATAATATTTATTCATTATATATATTTTATTATTCAAATCTTTATAAGTACATATTTAAATAATATATATTAATTAAATTTTTTTCAAAAATTTAATATTAATATCTTAATTTCTAGTCGGACTTCGTGAAAGGCATATGACACAGCCTATTTGTAGTTCGAGGACTCAACTCAACTTAAGCTTAGTTTGTAATAAGTAAATAACTTTAACTGTCACAGGAATCTCAGGAGGTACTATCTGTCAGAAGAAAAACCCTAAAGTCAATCTATAGTTTTGATGTTTTACACTGGAAGAAGTTCAGATTGCTGATCAAGCCTCAGTATAGCATCAAAGAAGTGGATTTATTTCTAAGACAGAGATTTCTAGAGTGACAGGTTCAGACAGTATACAGTGAAGTACAAGAAGGAGAAAGAGATGAGAAGAAAAATGAATCACATTTTTAATGTGAAAATTAAAGGACAGTCATTGAAGTTAGTCGTTCATGAACCAGACCGTGCATGGAACGTCTACAAAATATTCAGTGGTATTCCTTTATTACTTTCAGTGATTCAGAAAAGAATTAAGACAATTCAAGGATATATAATTATTCTTATTTAATTAATTTAAATCAAGTAGTCAATTTAATTAATTAATTAATTCATCTTGAATTAATTCTTTAATTAAATTAATTATTAGATTAATTAAATCTGATTAATTATTTAAGTAAGAATAAATTAAAATGATTATTTATTAATCAATTTTAATTTAATTCTGAAAAATGAACTAGCAAGACAATCCCTGATTGTCTTGCCGATTGTCTTGAAGGTTTAAATCAGAACAGCAAGACAATAGGAGATTGTCTTGCCGATTGTATTGAAGAAGAAATCAATAAAGCAAGACAATTTCTGATTGTATTGCCGATTGTCTTGATAATGATAATGTCTGAAAAGCTTTTGAAAAGTAGAATAAAAATCTGATTTGATTGTCTTGACGATTGTCTTGGCAGTTCAATTTGATTGTCTTGATAATGATCAAAAAGAAAAAGCTTCAGACAGAATGATAATCTTTGATAAAGCAAGACAAAGATCTCTGAATTTGATTGTCTTGCCGATTGTCTTGGAAGAACCTGATTGTCTTGACGATTGTATTGCCTATTGTCTTGGCAGTACAAAACTGGTTGTCTTGGAAGAATAAATTGTATTGCCGATTGTCTTGACAGTTATAATTGAAGATAAAGATGCAGGGATTATTATATATCAAGACATATCGACAGAAGCAATAAGCAAGAAAAAAAACAGATCAAAATATTACATTCAAGAACAGATTGCTCTCTTCTCTCTCATCAAGAACACAGCACAAGAAGCAGAAAAATATATAGAAAATCAAGTTCATCTTATTTTTAATATCTGATCCGATAGAACTGATTTCCTTGATACTCTTGTAATATTAATGAGTTTTTACTCCTAATCTATATCTTGATTTTTATTAACAAATCTAGAAAAATTCATGTTGAATTTTCTATTTTTTTTTATTAACAAGATATAAATTCTGTACTGTATTTGTAACAAACCCCTCAAGTTAATATAATTTTATATTCAACTTGAATTTTGTTTCATTTAATTCCGCTCAAATTTGTCAACATATAAATTAAATTATCCGGACAAATTTCGATAAAACAGTACTGTTTGTATTCAACCCCCCGTTCTACAAACATATTGGACCTAACAATTGGTATCAGAGCCGGTTGGTTGATACACAAATCAAAGATCCCATTTTACTCGATTAAAAATCATCCCTGAATTTTTTAACTCTCTTAAAAAATTCATCATGTCTTCTAAAGTTGGAACTGTGAAAATTCCCATATATGACAAAAACAGTTATGATATGTGGAAGAATAAAATGTTAATGTTCCTCGAGGTTGCAAATCCTAAATACATGAAAGTCTTATCAGAAGGACCAATAATACCTTTTGGATTAATTCCTGAAGTTGTCACTGATGGAAAAGTTATTGCACCTGCAAGGTTTGTACACAAAGATTCTTCTGAATTCACTCTTGTTGAAAGAGAGGAAGCTGGACTTGACATTAATTTAAGACTGATATTAATAGATTCTCTAGACTCTGTAATGTACAGTCATGTGATTAACTGCAAGACTGCAAAGCAAATGTGGGAAACCATTGAAACTGTGAATGAAGGAACAGAGGAAGTTAGGGAGAATCGACTAGAAATTCTGACATCTGAGTATGAACACTTTCGATCAGCATCCAATGAAAGTATTCAAGATGTGTTTGAAAGATATAACAAACTTGTCAACAATTTACAGATGCATGGCAAGTACTACACTCAGAAAGAGATCAACAGAAAATTTCTACTGTCAATGCCTGTTCATCTAGAACATAGGATTACAGCTATCAGAGAGTCGAGGAATCTAAGTGAAATTACTGTAGAAAGACTCTTTGGTGTTTTAAAAACCTATGAACTTGAACAATCTCAACAAAAGGAGATTTATGGAAAAGGAAGAGTTGCTAATACTTCTACAGCTCTTATTGTTGAGAACAAACAGGAAGTGGAAGATAAGGTTATTCAATCTTGTAGTGTTGACAGTGGCAAGCTTGAAGTTGAAGTTGGTCAAACGAATGCTAGTCCAGATGATGGAGACTTCTATTCGTTAGAAGAGCTAGATCAGTTGGAAGATGAGTCCATGGCTTTGTTGGTAAGGAAATTCAGTAACTTCAGATTCAGGAAGAATCCCAAGTTCAGGTACAAATCTAACTATAACAGGTTCCAAAGAGGAGGTTCTTCATCCTCAAGTAACAGAGGAGGTTACAAAACTGGAACAGTTGAAAGAAGTAAAATAAGATGCTACAACTGTAATGAACTTGGACATTTCGCTACTGAATGTCAGAAGCCAAAACAAAACCAAAGAAAAGACTTTGGATCTGAGAAGAAGAAGACAGGTAAAGCCTATGTGGCTGCTGGAAAGAGTTGGGATGATACAGACTCTGAAGATGAAGAGTATGGCAATCTTGCCCTGATGGCAAAATCTGATAACTCCAGTGGTACTTCATCTGAGGTATCATGTACTGAAAGTCAATATATCTATCAACTTAGTGATTCACTAGGTTGTGCTAATAGAGAGATTGAAGGGATCATTTTGTTAAATACAGATCTTAGTAAACAATTATCAGAATTACACGATGTACAAAATTGCCATGATAAACAAAAATCAGAAATAAGAATTCTAAAAGAACTTGAGAGGTCTTTAGCGTTGATAGTGGTTCAACAACGTGAAACAATAGCTGAGCTAGAAATAAGGGTTAGTGCTACTTCTAATTCATGTAAAGTGGCTAAAGAGTTGTTTAACCAACAAGCTATTAATCAAACCGTAGGAATTGGGTTTGATTATAATGAAGCTATTGGACGAAAAAGCATTATTACCCCTAATCGTGTCAGTGCTGTAGAAAGGGGTATACCAATAGTGCTTAAGGGTGTTAGTAATCCACTCTTTAAGACATCCATAGCAGAACCTTTGGATACAACATCTTTAATCATTAAGGAAGAGATGCGCATTGAGGATTTAGCTAATGGCGCAGTCTTAGAAAGTAATCAAGTTGTTAAAAATGATGAAGATAGAAAGTCTGTGTTTAAGAAAACAGAAAGAGTTGGTGAGTCTACTAGTTCCTTTAAAACTAGTAGTAGAAGTAACAACATGAATAAATGCAACAACATATCTACCATGAATGCTATTCCTGTTATTGATACTGCTCATAAGAAATGCAATGCTGTTAATTGCATGTCTTGTGCTTTTAATATAATGTCTGCTTACTTTAACGGTAATCATGCATGTGTTTATAAGAATGTTCCTAGACAGCATATGAGCAGAAATAAACATGTTAGATCCAGGACTGTAACACCACCTAATTCTAAGATTAGGACTCCAAGTCCTTCTCAGGATATGGTGAAGACATGGTCACCCAAGCTGAAACCAAAACAAGTTAAAGCTGTTTACAGGGTTAAATGTCCAGTACCTGAAGAAAATGTTGTTAAAATAAAAAGTGTTGCTTTGCCTGATAAAGGCCAATTCTTTAAGTACTCCGGACCCAATCAAATTTGGGTTCCGAAGAAAGTCTAACCAATTTGTCATTGCAGGGTTTAAAACAGGTTGATCGAGTCATGTTGATTCTGGACAGTGGATGTTCAAGGCATATGACCGGAGATAGAGCCCTGCTGACAAATGTGGTGGAGAAGGCCGGCCCAGTAGTTACCTTTGGAGATAACAGCAAAGGTAGAACTGATGGATATGGCAGACTTGAAGCTGGAAATGTTATCATTGATGAAGTCTCTTTTGTGAACGGCCTTGAGCACAATTTGCTCAGTATTAGTCAATTCTGTGACAAAGGTTATGAAATTCATTTCAACAAGAAGAATTGTCTAATATCACACAAGAGAAATGAAAGGCCGCAGTTGACTGGAGTAAGAAAAGGAAACTTGTACATAGCCAATATGAACTCTGGAAGCACAGAAGAAATTAGATGTTTTTATTCAAAGACATTAAGGAGCTCCTCCAGAAATAGAGTGCTCATCAGCAAAGACACCATCAACTATAGCTGTCAAAATTGGTTTATGTGAAAGTTCTGCCAAGGTAGATATCATAGGCTATAGAGGTATGACTGGCTCATTACTTTACCTAACTGCTAGTAGACCAGATATAATGTTTGCCACATGCTTGTGTGCAAGGTTCCAAGCGAACCCTAAAGAAATCCATCTCACTGTTGTCAAAAGAATCTTAAGATATCTAAAGGGTACGCCTAATTTAGGCATCTGGTACCCTAATGAATCTGGTTTTACTTTAATTGGATATACAGATTCTGACTATGCAGGAAGTGTTGTAGACAGGAAAAGTACATCTGGGAGTTGTCAATACCTAGGTGGAAGATTGGTATCCTGGTTCAGTAAGAAACAGCAAACAGTTTCCAACTCTACAGCCGAAGCTGAATATATAGCTGCTGGAAGCTGTTGTGCTCAGATCTTATGGATTAGGAATCAATTAATGGACTATGGCATTGTATTGGAAAATATCCCTATTTTATGTGATAATACAAGTGCCATAGCAATCGCCAGCAATCCTGTGCAGCACTCAAGGACAAAGCACATTGACATAAGGTATCATTTTATAAGAGAGCATGTAATGAATGGTACAGTGGAACTACTATTTGTAGGCTCTGGAGATCAAACTGCAGATATTTTTACTAAGTCGCTTAATGAATCCTCGTTCACTAAAATTGTTAGTGAATTGGGTATGTTAAACAGTCCTAGTAATTAATACTGTCAATATCTGAAATTTGATCTTTAATAATTTTGCAAGTGATTATTCTGTGAATATTTGTTGTTTGAAATCACTTGTATAATTATTTTATCAACTGATTTTCTTGCTTGTTTAGTTATTTTTCACTCTGTTTATTCATATTATTTAATACTTCATATTTCTTTATTTTTAGAACATTTGTAGATATTTATTTCTATTTTAATAATTATTTTATTAAATGTTTTTTAGTGTTTGTCCTTTTGTTATTTATATTTGTTCTCGTAAAAAGATTAATCTATGTTTCTGTAAAATATTTATTTATAGTATTTTTAATAATATATTAGAGTGTATTTTAATTGGATTAATTATGCACATTAATTTGTATTTTATTAGCATATTATTAGCAGTTTAATTAATTGTCTTGTTTGTGATTATAATATCAAGACAATCGCCAAGACAATCCACAGATTGTCTTGGAAGGTTATTTTGTTGATAATAAATTATTTTTCAGATTTTTATTCTGTTTTTATTTTGTTTTACTCAAAACAAACGATTGTCTTGATAGTTTTGAACTACCAAGACAATCGGCAAGATTGTCTTGGAGTGTCTTTTCTATATTTTCAAAATTAAAAAAAATGTGTGTTAATTTGTTGTTAATCAGTTAAATACTTGATTGTCTTGATAGTATTTACTACCAAGACAATCGGTAAGACAATCAATTGATTGTCTTGTAATGTTAGTTTGTATTTTTATAAAATTAAAAAAAAAAAAATTATTTTCGTTTTCTTTTATTTATTAGAATTGTAAACGATTGTCTTGATAGTATTTATACTACCAAGACAATCGGCAAGACAATCAAACCGATTGTCTTGTAGTATAGCTTTGTACTTAAAAAAAAAACAGAAATCTCAAACAACAGCAATACAATCATCTCCTTTCTCTCGTGTCTTTACACAGAGCACCGCATATACATACAATACACACGGTTCTTGGACTGAATTGCTGCTCGATTTTATTCAACAAAACTGAAAACCAAGACCAGATTCAAGTAGATCGTTCAATTATCTTTCTTTTGAACCAATTATTTTCGAATATTGTTAAGTTTTTGAAAATCAAAATTTTCAAAAGTTGAATCGGGTTTTAGGTGTTTTAAGAGTTCTAGATTTTTTCTGAGAATTCTAAAAATAGATTGAGACTCCCAGTGATCAAGAGAACATCATATAAATTTTTGGGATTTTTCTGACAACTTTGAATTAATTCGAATTTTTAATTAATTTTAATTAATTATTAATTCTGAAAATTTTCGAATTGTTTTAATTTTCCTAAAATTAAAGTGTGTTTTTGTGTTTAAAAAATGGCTGATAATTTTGAGATAATGAAACATAATTTGGTTGGCTATTTTAATCCGAACGATTGTCCCTACGATCGATTTAGGCCTTGGATACGATTTTTGAATGACGATTCAATTATCCGAACTGCCATTTCGATTGAAGCCCTAATTAAGATGGGACCACTGAGATTGATTTGCACAGAAGCTGTGGTGTCTGAAGACTTGACCTCATTTTCTTTCGATTTTGATGGTACACACCATGTCGTGACAGAATCAACCCTTACTACTGTATTGGGCCTTCCTGCGGATAATTTTGATCTATTTCCAACCAGTGAACAACTCTATCAATTTTTCATTGATATTAATTATCATGGAGTAATTGATATGAACAACCTGAGCAAAAGGAATCTGGTTCAACAATGGGATGCATTCTTCAGTTACTTACCTCTATGTTACAAACTATTGGTTATGCTGTTGCTAACAACCGTAGAATCAATATTGGTAACCTACTTTGGAGTACTATTATTAACAGGATTGTTAAGGCCAGAAGGGATTTTGATGAGGGTAAGAAAGTTCTATGTTATTATCCTAGATTTTTAACTTTGTTATTTAATCATCTTGTTCCTGTTGGTCAACAAACAGTTTTTAGGAATGACAACCCTATGGTATCAGGCAGGCAAACCAAGAAAATATTCACTAGCCTTGATACACATAGAAAGTTGATAAATGTGCCAGTGTATATTACACCATATTTGTCTAACTTCTTAAATCTACCTGTCATTCCTCGACTTTTGAATGCACCTGAACCTGAACCTCTTAATGTACCTGTCCCTGAACATCAACATCAAATGGAACAATCTATTCCTTCAGGTACAGCTACTGCATCAATGGAGCAGGTATTGCCTTCTATCTCTCAAACTGTTTCTGGAGCCCAAGTGGCTGATAGGTCAGACCAAGAGGTTGTAGAACCACAGTCTCTATCCCAGGTCTTAGAGCCAAACACTGTGTCTAACCCAATCTCTAAACCTAAAGCCAGAAGTAAGTTGTTGACAAAAAGAGCTGATAGAAGAAGTGATAATGTGAGTGATCCCACAGCTCTGCCTCCACCAAAGAAGAGAAGAAACCTACTACTTGAGGCATCTGATAGCCCATCCATTTCCTCCCAATAGGACTTGGACATTGAAATGGCCGATGAACTGTTACTAATTTCATCCTCTCAACAGGATGCAATTATTGAAATTCGCCAAAGGGCCGTGGCACCTTGTATAGAGTCAAACACACCTCTATTACTCACAATGGGGGAAAACATTACTGTAGAATCTGATGTTGCTAAGGACACTGAGCAAGGAGTGCACGATAGGATTGTTATAGTGCCTACCATTGTTACGGTAGAAGAGCCTTCACAGGCTTCTGAGGGAAATCTTGACTCTCTGCCAGTTATAATAGAGTCATCATCTCCCCTCCCAGGAGGAACATTCCTGGCTCCCTCAAGGGATTCTTCACTCGCAGATTTATCTGGAGAAAGTGAAAGGCAACTTGGTCATCCTATCACTGAAGAAATTCAGTTATCAAATCCAAATGAATTGATAGAGATGACTGAGGATTGGGAATTGCGAACTCCCATTGCACCACCACTGACCTCTCCAGAAGAGGCTAGGGTGATTTCTTATGCAGGTACAGCTCAAGGAAAGGAGCTAGTGTTGAGTGATGTGGGGACCACCTTAAATATGAGTGAAACACATGCACGAAAGGAGAGTGACATATCCTTGAGTGAACATCAGGTGAGAGCACACACTGACACAAACACTTTGTCTCTTATGGCTCAAATCAAAGATCTGCAAAAGAAATTGATGGAAACTGAGGCTGAAAAACAAGTTTTAAAAGCACAAGTGGATGAACGGTCTTCTTCTTCCACCTCTGTCAACAATCAGCTCATGATCATTCGTGACGATGTCCACAACATTAAGACTACACTCACTCCAGCAATCAATACATTGATACAATCCAACTCTCAGGCATCTACAGAAAGAACAGATATTCTAAATGCTATTGACAGACTCTCTAATAGGGTGGATGAACTTCAAGTGGAAATGCATGAATCTGCTCAATCATATTCAACAACCTTTGCGAAGCTTGAAGAAAAGTATGATTACATGTTTGAAGGACTTGATCATCTATACAACATTGTTAAGCTTACTCATAATATCACACCAGAATAAAGAGCATATTTTGAAGACTATGATGATGATAATGAAGGGGATAATGATGCAAATAGGGAGCTTGACAGTCAAAGGAAGTCTGTAGAGGATTCCTCAACTAAGGGGGAGAAGTCTGGAGATGGAGGAGCAGGTAAGTCTGGAGAAGCAGGAGGAAGTAAGTCAGGAGGTCAAGGGAGGCATAAGGAGAAGTCTGAGAAGTCTACCAAGGGAAAAGAAAAAGCTGCTCATGATCAGGATGCATTCGAGTTTGATTTCGATCTCAAGAATAGTAAGTTTGAAGTACAACAATTAAATGATATCAAAGAAGATCTTTCAAACTGGCAAGATGATCCTGAGTTTGAGAAGGAACTTCAAGAAGAGAAAGCTGATCGTCAGATGAGACAAGCTAAGCTTGAGAGGACCAGACAGGTAGTGAATGAGAGATTGAAGCTGAAGCAAGCTGAAGATGCAGAGAAACAAAAGCTACATGCAATCAGTGTACAGGAAAGGAAAAGAGATATTCAGTTGAAGATTGGTCCAAAGTGGGATAGAGCAAGAGAAATTTTTGATTCTATTCAGAACACTGCTAATGATGATGAACGTTTTCTCCAACTACTTCAACAGTTTCAAGAGACCAATCCAGATTACTTGCAATATATGGATGCACTGATGCTGGAAATCTCAAGGATAGTAGCTGGATTTGACAGATGTGCAGATCAACTGATAATTCAGATTGACTCTCGTACAATGGGTTCTCTCTATGTGTCACTTCAAATCTTTCAACAGAGAAGCTTGATGGAACTGTGGATTATGTCCATAAAGGTAAAAAGGTTTTCTGAACTGAATATTTTACTTCATGAAAGACTTTTGGAGTTTGCGCAAAGGAATAGTCCACAAGTTATTCAAACTCCACATCATGTTAAGTTTCTCAAGGGTAATACACTACACTCTTGTTTCCTTGATTCTAAGTCGATGAAATTATACACTGCATCTCATCTGGTCTGGTTAGAACATATGCTGAGGACTACAGGATTCGAAGATAAAGAAAGTATCTTTGTTGCTGACATTATTCGATCATATGCTTTAACTGGCTTTGAAAAGAAATATTACATACTTCAGAATCGGCTATGGGGTAACCTTGGAATCTTGCCTAAGAAACCTAAAGGTCTTGTGTCAGATTATGAACGTGTACTTGACAAGGATTTGATCAAAACCTTGGATGATCAAGAACGATTTGACACAGAGAATATCAGAAGATTCCTAGAGCAAGAAGATGAAGTTGAACCTGGAGAGATAAGGGATGAAGAAACTTCAAAGTGAAGATCAGCTCTACATGTGATATCCTTAGAGCTTAGATAGGTCAAGATAGAAAATTGTATTATATGATCAGTCTAGAGGATCATCTATCTTGTATTTATCTTTTATGTTTGAATCTGGACAATGTTAAATATAAACCAGAACTTTTCTTTTATTTACTTTGTGTTTAAAGTTTTATATTTTACTAAGTTAAGTTGAGTTAGTTGAGTAATCCTCTAGGTATTTGCTTGTTATCTTCTAACAAACAAATAGGGGGAGATTGAAAGGCATATGACACAGCCTATTTGTAGTTCGAGGACTCAACTCAACTTAAGCTTAGTTTGTAATAAGTAAATAACTTTAACTGTCACAGGAATCTCAGGAGGTACTATCTGTCAGAAGAAAAACCCTAAAGTCAATCTATAGTTTTGATGTTTTACACTGGAAGAAGTTCAGATTGCTGATCAAGCCTCAGTATAGCATCAAAGAAGTGGATTTATTTCTAAGACAGAGATTTCTAGAGTGATAGGTTCAGACAGTATACAGTGAAGTACAAGAAGGAGAAAGAGATGAGAAGAAAAATGAATCACATTTTTAATGTGAAAATTAAAGGACAGTCATTGAAGTTAGTCGTTCATGAACCAGACCGTGCATGGAACGTCAACAAAATATTCAGTGGTATTCCTTTATTACTTTCAGTGATTCAGAAAAGAATTAAGACAATTCAAGGATATATAATTATTCTTATTTAATTAATTTAAATCAAGTAGTCAATTTAATTAATTAATTAATTCATCTTGAATTAATTCTTTAATTAAATTAATTATTAGATTAATTAAATCTGATTAATTATTTAAGTAAGAATAAATTAAAATGATTATTTATTAATCAATTTTAATTTAATTCTGAAAAATGAACTAGCAAGACAATCCCTGATTGTCTTGCCGATTGTCTTGAAGGTTTAAATCAGAACAGTAAGACAATAGGAGATTGTCTTGCCGATTGTATTGAAGAAGAAATCAATAAAGCAAGACAATTTCTGATTGTCTTGCCGATTGTCTTGATAATGATAATGTCTGAAAAGCTTTTGAAAAGTAGAATAAAAATCTGATTTGATTGTCTTGACGATTGTCTTGGCAGTTCAATTTGATTGTCTTGATAATGATAAAAAAGAAAAAGCTTCAGACAGAATGATAATCTTTGATAAAGCAAGACAAAGATCTCTGAATTTGATTGTCTTGCCGATTGTCTTGGAAGAACCTGATTGTCTTGACGATTGTATTGCCTATTGTCTTGGCAGTACAAAACTGGTTGTCTTGGAAGAATAAATTGGATTGCCGATTGTCTTGACAGTTATAATTGAAGATAAAGATGCAGGGATTATTATATATCAAGACATATCGACAGAAGCAATAAGCAAGAAAAAACACAGATCAAAATATTACATTCAAGAACAGATTGCTCTCTTCTCTCTCATCAAGAACACAGCACAAGAAGCAGAAAAATATATAGAAAATCAAGTTCGTCTTATTTTTAATATCTGATCCGATAGAACTGATTTCCTTGATACTCTTGTAATATTATCGAGTTTTTACTCCTAATCTATATCTTGATTTTTATTAACAAATCTAGAAAAATTCATGTTGAATTTTCTAATTTGTTTTTATTAACTAGATATAAATTCTGTACTGTATTTGTAACAAACCCCTCAAGTTAATATAATTTTATATTCAACTTGAATTTTGTTTCATTTAATTCCGCTCAAATTTGTCAACATATAAATTAAATTATCCGGACAAATTTTGATAAAACAGTACTGTTTGTATTCAACCCCCCCTTCTACAAACATATTGGACCTAACACTTCGCACTAGATTCAGCTAATTCATAATTGTATTTAGTTTATCTGTATCTATACCCTCCGGTTCGATTTCTTGCAACTATATAATATATAACATTATTTTACGTTAATTTATTTAGCTTTATCTAGGTTTCGATTCCCTATAACTACATAATAAAATAGTATATATTTATCAAATACTTTTATTATTCAATTCTCTACAATACATATTTAAATAATATTTATTAATTATATTTAGAGAAAAGGAACCTAAGATAGATCTTAGGTAATTTCCTAAAATTTTAGTACAAAATAATAGAATATCATTAAAATGTCAAATGAATCCTGATTTTACAAAAATATTCATATCATATTTGAATATAAAATTCTTTATATATCACCTAGTTTACCTAAGATATATCTTAAATTTCCTAATCTTTTATATTTATTTTTAATAATTTATTGATATTAATTTTTTAATCTGAACTGGTACTTCACACGGTTATAAGCCAGTAAAACATCAACATATAACTTCCATTTACCAAAAAAAATAAAAAAGATAACACTCCATAGTGTCCATACTACCGGGGCTGATTATTCGGTTATATTCGAACCGAATTACCGAAAACCGAAATAATCGAAATATCGAATAAACTTAAAATCATAACCGATTAGTAAACCGAAATAATTTCTGATATTTTACCGAATCGAAATTTTTATTTCGATTAAAATCGAATACCGAATTAGAAAAAGGAAATCAATTTTCTAGAAATTCATAATAAAACAACCTATATTAAGAAAATATAGGCAGTGCCTATATTGCTCACTTCTTTCCTTTCCACTTGTCTAATTCCCAGAATTTTAACACTAAATCTCGATAATGAATTTGAAGTGTGCAATCTATGTTTTAATTATTGTTATTAACCACTTCAGAACATGCTTTACTCTAACTAAAATCTCATGACTAACTATAAATACAAAAACCCACCTTGTCATAAAGCCCAGCCTAGTTAATAAATTAAAAATCATATATATATATATATATATATATATATATATATATATATATATATATATATATATATATATATATAGGAAACTGGTCACCAACCACAGTTGGATATTTTTAAATATCCAACCAACCCATCTTATACCATTAAAATGACCAGCCAACGGTCAGGATTCGGGGACACTTACACTATATAATAGAGCGTAATACGCTATATAATATAGCGTATCTTTATTTCCCTTTTTACCCCTAAATGTTCCGCTCTATTATATGTCCTAGCCGAGAACTACACCAATTTCAGCTCAAACAGCCCTTCATGTTTTGAAATATCATTTTGTGAGTGTTCTTGAGTTTATACCCAATCTTAAATCATTTGGAGATATATTTTTCACCATCACAAACTTAATCTACACCAATCTATACATATTTGTACTCTACCAATCTTAATTTATTTGTCAAATTTTACCCAAATTTGAAGATTTTGAAGATTGATCTTGGAGTACCAATCCCAAATTAAGATTTTTGAAGATTGAGCTTGGAATTTAAGGTTAGCTCTCTATTTAACCCATTACTTCTTTCATTTTTTCAAAGTTAAAATCTCCTAATAAGACACCTAGTAAGATTGAGATTGAGGTAGAAAATGAAGATGTTAACGAAAGTCCACACACACCTAAAATAATAGATCTTGATGATGATAATAATGAAGATGTTAAGAATGATGTTGGTGATGGTGATGTTGTTGATGATGGTGATGATGTTGATGATGGTGATGATGTTGATGATAATGATGATGGTGAAGATGTTGAGAATGGTGTTTCTTTGAATGACTTGAATGATGTTTGCCCATGTGTTGGTCAATTATTCAATAGTTTAGATGAATCGGAGAGGTTTTATAGAGATTATGGTAGGTGTATTGGTTTTGAAGTAATAATTAGAACTACACATAAACGTTCAAAAAATAAGAAGATTTGTTCGCGTTTGTATATATGTCGAAAGGGTGGGAGATTAATCTCAAATTCTTTGGATGATGAAGATGAAGTTCCGAAAAAAAAAAGAGAAATAGAGATTCTCTTGGTAGAACAAAACGTAAGGCGCGAATGTATGTTGTTCATAGAGAGAAATCAAATAAGTGGGAGGTAACATTGGTTCATTTGGTACACAATAATGAGATGGTTTCACCTAGTAAGGTACATTTCATGCAAAGGCCAAGAAACATAACACCCATCATGCGAGAATTAATTATAATTTTTAGTAAGTCGGATATTGGGCCTCAACAATCTTTGAATGTAATGGGTGAGCTTAAGGGAAGCTTAGAGAATATTGGATTTACTAGTTAAGACATTCGAAATGTTTTACTTGATATTAGACATCATGTATTTGATTCGAGTGATGCCAAAGAAGGTTTGACATTACTCCAAGAATTGAAATGTAATAGTTTGGGGGAATTTTTCTATCGAGTAGATGTTGATGAGGATAATCGGGTGCGTTCCATGTTGTGGGTTGATCCAAGATCATTAAATGCATATAAAAATTTTGGAGACTTGGTAGTATTTGACTCCACATACCGCATAAATAGGTATAGTATGCCATTTGTACCTATTACGGGGGTGAACCACCACTACCAATCCATATTGTTTGGTTTTGCACTAATAAGGGATGAGAAAGAAAGTTCTTATATATGGGTTTTGAAGAATTGGTTGGAAGCTATAGGAAACAACCCTCCAATCTCCATCATCACCGATCAAGACATTGCACTTGGAAATGCAATTGCCGAAGTTTTACCAAACACGAACCATCTTTATTGTACTTAGCATATAAGTAATTAATTCGAGGAGAAGTTATCCGGTTTGTACGCATATGAACCACATTTCAAAGAAGATTTCAACTTATGTTTGTACAAGTCAATGACGGTTGAACAATTTGAAGATAGGTGGAATGATTTGGTTGAAAAATATAACTTGGTTGATCATGGTTGGTTGTAAGAAATGTATTCCGTTCGACATAAGTGGGTTCGTGTGTACACTAAACTTCATTTCACTACCGGGATAACCACTACCTCGATAAGTGAGTCAATGAATGCATTTTTTGATGAGTATGTAAATGCTAGAACCGGTTTGAAAGAGTTTATAGAGAATTCACAAAATGCGTTGGAGAAACAATATCTTCGTGAGAAAGAAGCGGACTATGAAACAAAGTATAAGGAAAGGTCAAGAATAACATCCTCCTCATTGGAGAATCATGCGGCATCTATTTATGCAAAGGAAATGTTTAGACGTTTTCAACACGAACTTAAACAAAACGGAGCCTATGTTGTGAATGAGAGAGATTCCATGAGTACTATGCTATTTAAGGTGTACGAAGCATATAAGACCACGGTGGCGGAGGAAAATAGAAAAGTGTATCAAATAACCGTGGCCAATGATATGATAAATTGTATTTGTCAGAAATTTGAAAGTTCGGGAATGATTTATCGTCATGTATTCGATACATGATGTTTGTCGCGCAGCCTGCGCCAACCACGCGCAACCTGCCCATGCAACACCTGTCCCATATTGTAGAAAATCTCCCAAGCTTCGCGTGGGCAGTAAGATCGCTGAAAACGGATTTCTAGAACTCCAGATATGTCCAAAACAGTGTAGACTGCGCAACTGTCTCAGAAATCCGAATTTCAATCAATTAATTCTCCAAAAACGATAGAAGCATCCACCTTAATCAACATTCTCGTAAATCTGCACAACTAAGCAAAACACATCAAAATTACAACAAACTTGAGCCCAAGACAATCAATTTAAGCCGATATGGAACGCTCCAAGTGGATATAAATCCACTTATCACATGAATATGATGCAATGGACGGAGATCCCTTCAAATTTAATTAACTTGAGATGGACAATTGGAGCAAATAAAATTGCCGGGTCTATATCGTATAAACGTCCTATCATTGGCAATATTCTTCAATCATAACCGCCCGATATACAAATTTGTGCAAAGCCTTTCAAGATTTAGCGACTCATGGAAGTTGTTCGATTCCAAGATTTAAATACGTCATGGGATTGATTGAAAAAGAGGTGGAATTTGTGAAAAATTTTCCTATAGAGAAGCCTTCTACGAAAAAACTCCATCATGTGAGGATGAACGTGGAGGTGAAGATTTTGATGGATTTGAAGATTTTGAAAATTTGGAAGACCCTATAATTTCCACCACTAAAGGTCGCAAGAGGGAAATATTGAAGAGTGGCATTGAAATGTCCAACCCAAAAAAACCAAGGAAATGTAATTGTTGCAAAGAACTTGATGCTAAACATGATTTACGAAATTGTCCAAAAAAATTAGGAGAGTCGATTCCCGAAAAGTCCAACTCAAAAAAACAAAGGAAATATAATTCATGATTTTACTTTTGAGTGAATTTGGTATTGATTTTGTTGATTTGGTTAGCAATTTTCAATTTGTTGCTTTTGATTTTACTTTTGAGTGAACTAGTTGATAAAGCCGCGCTTCGCGGCGGCGTTACAATTTTTATTTTTATAAAAATTCAATACATTTACGTTATATTATAATATTAATATTAAATTTTAATAATTAAATAATCTTCTCTAATGAATCAATTTCTTGTTAAATACGATTTTTTCGATTGAGCAGCTTTCTCGTTAAAACCGAAATCCCAACTTTTTAACATATATTATAAAGACTTATATAATATTTTTATCCATAAAATCAAACCGTAAAAATAAAAAAAAAATTATGACTACAGTATCAAATTCTAATAGCTAATACAATCTTTTCTAGCTAGCCGTCTTCCCGTTAAATACGTTTCGAGCCGCTCTTCTTTGAAACCGAAATTCTAACTTCACTATATAAAGAGAGTAAATTCCAATTTTTATATTCTTTAACCTTTCTAATATTTATGGAGTTTTAAAAGATGAAAATGCATCTTATATTTTCTGTACATTATAGATAAACTTGTATAAAAAAGTTAAAATAAAGTATTTTTAGGAAAAAAGATGTATAGTTTTAAAAAAATCGTATATGACGTCTCCACCATCCGTGTATTCTACATCTAATAAAATATTTTATTTTATGTATTATATATTTAAATTTAAACACTTTTTATACGGTCTTATTTAATGAACCGCTTTCTTGTTAAACACGGTTATTACTATTGATCCGCTCTCTCGTTAAGACCAAAAACCTAACTTTTACATATATTAACTTATATAAAAAAATATATAATTTAAGAAGATCGTACTTTCTATAAAATATTTAATTATATGTCTGCTCTATATATTCAAACACATATTCTACTTCTTGTAGAACGTTTATTTATATATTTTTTCTATAAATTCGAACTCTTATTCTCTATAAATTCGAACTCCTATTCTACTTCCAATAGAACTTTTAATCGTATGCCTTATAAATACTTATTATACTTTCAATAGAACTTCTAATCATATGTCTTCCCTATAAATTCGAACTCTTCTCCTTTATAAATTCGAACACCTATTCTACTTTTAATATTTTAATTGATATTTTTATATTTATTAATATTTAAAATTCTAAAATTCTAGAAAATTAGAAAAATAGATTGAGACGATCTTACAGCGCCACCTAAACTCCCGCTATCCTCCTTTATATATATATATATTGATTTGGTATTGATTTTGTTGATTTGGTTAGCAATTTTTAATTTGGTGCTTTTGATTTTAGTAGAAATTTGGTGCTTGAATTTGGTATAGGGAAAAAGAAAAAAACAGAGCAAAAAAAAAAAGCTCTGTAATTACGCTCTATAATAGAGCGTAAGTGTTGAAAAAACAGGGTATTACGCTCTATAATAGAGCGTAATTCCAGCGCGCTTCCCCTGTTTTTTTAACACTTACACTATATTATAGAGCGTAAGTACAGGGCTCTTTTGCCCTGTTTTCCCTGTTTTTGCAATACCCCCTTTATATCAAACTCAAACACAATCTAGTATTCCAAACACTTACGCTATATTATAGAGCGTAAGTACAGGGCTCTTTTGCCCTGTTTCCCCTGTTTTTGCAACACCCCTTGTATATCAAACTCAAACACAATCTAGTATTCCAAACAATCTCTAAAAACATTTCAAACACAATCTCTAAAAACAATTCCTAAAAATTTCAACATTTGAAACACAATCTCTAAAAATTTTAACATTTTATACACAATCTCTAAAAAAAATCTCTAACTTACAATTCAAAATCAAACAAACTAGTAACTTACAATTTCAAAAACAAACTAGTAACTTACAATCTCTAAAAATTCCAAAAACACACTAGTAACCTACAATCCCGCTAGTCTACAATCGTGGGAATACAAAGACAAATGTCGAGCTTCGTTTTTATGGAGCTCCCAACCAATACGTCGTCGGTTTCAATCACATCTTCATCCCATTGGACACCACACCAAGCTTGGGTATTGCAAGTCAATATACAATCTATATATTTCATAACAAAAACTCCACAATCAACCCCATTGGTTTGCCTAGGTCATTCATAGACGTTTTCAACATCAGGGAATACGACATGTTCAAATTTTTTAGGATCCAACCGATGCAACATGAGAGGGACCAATTTTCCTATCAAATAAACATGAATTGTCTTAGTAATGTATCAAACAATATGGACTACTAGAAATTAAAAAAAAGGAAGATAAAATTTACCACAATGTAGAACGCCGTCTTGTATAGCTCTTTTAATTTCATGTGCTTAGTATCGTCCCTTAGAGGATCAAACAAAGATACTCTAAAAGTGGTCATTGACCACAAGAATAGGATCCAATGACCGCCCGTTGCAACCGGCTTGATAACATAGTCAAAATTGGTCACCATTTCCCCCTTCCTTTATGCCATATGCTCTAAAGTCCGTATCAATGGCCGTCCATTCACTAGCTTTCCTTTTTGCGGGATTCTTCTTCTTAGGTTTGCAATGATGAGCCCCCATTACTTGGAAGAACCACGGAGACATGAAGTAATATTTGACGGCACCAATTTGATGACCAAAGAGGGTTCTTTCTCTTTTTTCAAGCAATACAGTATAGCAATCGACTATAGTATCCTCCACTTCATTGCCCGGTTTCAAAGAAATAACTGCTTTTGCACTACAATTAATTGGAAGATTTTTAGGCTTATCACATTCCCACCAATTTTCATTCAACCAATCCACTTTATTTATCTTGATCGGCTTTATAAGGGATCCTTTATCAAATTGAGCACTAGGACCAACCATGTCCCCTGGATTTATTAATAAACCCTAAAATGAACATAGTGAACAAATGATTTATTAATGACATACTAATTGACAAAGTGACATTGTGAAATTACAAATAAGAAATTATACCTCAACTGGAGCCTCTTCTAATTCGAAGTGTGCACTAGGATCATCGTCGAATTGAGTAGGATTAAGAATTGGAGCACTATGACCAACAATAAAAGTTTCCTGAGTATCATAAGGATGGTCATAGCGTTCATACCCCTCGAAATAATTTTCCTTCTCGGGACTAATTTCTTCGGTCTTTTTTGCCTTTCTTGCCTTTCTTTTAGGCAAACAACTCTTGAAATCGGGCCTTTCATATGTCGGTCCATATGTCTCGAGCATAAATTCATCAAATTTATTCACGAAGTTTGGCAATATTTCCTCGTGAAAAATCCCAGGCATATCATAAGAGCAAAGCCTACTCATGTCTTGCGCGGTACATATGATCTACAATACATATGAAGCAAGGACAAAGTATAAATATAAATACAAGAATATTCAACGAAACTATCTCAAATAACAACTCCATGTTATAAAAAATACGTACCAAGTCCATTTCCTTGGGATTGTCGAACTTGTCTTTCGGTTGTTGGAATATTTTCGGATCCTTGGTTGGTTTTGAAGGCGGCAAAATCTTTAATTTGGTAACATTATAGTACCAATTCATATACTCCTCTAGAGATATGGCATTCGAAGGTGGTCCCAAAATACCAATACCATTATTCACAAATTCATTCCAAACAACTACATATCGAGCAAAATTGAGATAATTTTGATATACAAAAGAATGTTCTGATTTCATCCTCAACGTTGCCATATCATTCGGTGGTCGCGGCGGAATGCTTAATGGAAAACCAAACTGTCTTCCCACCCTTTTCAGAAGTTGATGTTCAACATCTTCAAAAAACACAAGGTGCACATGAGCTAAACCGGCTATAAAGGCCCGCTGAAATTGAAGATCAAAACGCCGATAGAAGCGAGCATATGGCCTCCACTTAACCCATTGTGCATCAAAGTTATCGAACATCCCGCGGTATGCATCAATATTGTGATGGACATTAAATTACTTAGATTTTCCTGGGCCAACGGGAGCAACCGCCCATGCCAAAGCCCTAGGCCATATATACTTGGTTTGAGATGCTAGCATAGGTTGTCCCAGGCGCAACCTCTCACGTGCCCAAAGCATCAATATTGTCAAGCATCCCGAAATGGACTTACAATCCTTATGACTTGCCTCAAATAAATTCCCATATAGATAGGCAAGTGCTGCTGCACCCCAAGCATACCCAAAAATTTTAGAAGTATCAATCAACAAGGGAATTAATCTTGGATGAGAAACATTGTTTGATTTTGTGGGGAACAATGTCGCCCCACACAAATAAAACACATACCCCCGTGTATATATTTCTAGAAGCTCCCGATCCTCCTTGTTCGGGCACTTGCGATATCTCTCCCTCAAAAAATTTAATTTCACACCACCTCTCTCTAAAGCATTCTCCCTTTCCTCAAATGAGAGTGTCGGATCCGGCCAATCACGTAACCAAAGATTTTTTACGTTAATAACTCAAAGTTACCGCCTCTCCAACAACCGGAAGCCCCGTCAACATGTACACATCTTCAAGTGTCACCACTACACCATATGTAGCCTAACGAAACAAAAATCATACGTGTTGCAAGAAAAGTGTTGCAGTTGATTGTGAAGTTTAATCGATTGCAACATCATTTTATAAATGTTGTAGTAATATCTAAAATATTTCAGCGTTGCAACATTTTTTAGCTAATGTTGCAGCAGTATATATATCAACTGCAACAACTTTAAATTTGTTGCAGTTATTTTACCTAAAATTTCAAGGACACGCACCAAAATTTTGGCGCACTACTTTCCCCCCATCTAAAAATAATTTCCCCCAAAACTATTCTCCAAAATTTATTTCCCCCGTTCTTTTTTTTTTTCACTAAGCTTATTTCCCCCCTTTCAGTACCATTCACCGCTCTTTCCATTTACACGCACCAAAAAAATTCTCTCGGCTGTCTCTCTCACTATGCTTTCTCTCTCAGTACCATTCTCTGTCTCTCTTTTTCTTAATCCGTAAAATAATTTCTCAGAGTTATATATCAATTAAGGAGCTGTAAACTCATTTACAAAGCTGAAGAATTCTGAAAACTTAGGGCTTCAATTTGGAGGGCTTTGTCTGAAAGGGGAAAGTTTAAGATTCAATTTAAAGGCTTTGTCTTGAAGGGGAAAGTTTGAACTTCAAATTTAAGGTACAAATTAAGGCTTTGAGTTACATGTATTAATTGTGTGTGTATTTGTATTTGATTGTATTTGTATTTCATATTGGTAATGGATCTTAATTTGTATTTGACTGTATTTGTATTTCATATTTGTAATGGATCTTAATTGTTTAAGCTGTTGGATTTAATGGATCTGTGTATGTATGTATATGTATATTTTTTAGTTGTTGGATTTTGTTCTTAGTTCTCAAGAATTTGATCTGGTTTTTAAGAGTTGAGTTGTTAAAATCTTGCTAAAAAGCTATAATATTGAGTTGAGTTGTTAACTTCTTGTTAAAATCTTGCTAAGAATTCTGTTAATGGCGTGTTGATATGGATTTTTAACTTTACTAGTGATATACATCATAACTGGTGTATTTTTTCTTGGTAACTTTGTTTACATTAGTGAATAATTAACTGTTAAAACCAAGTTAGGGTTCTATTTTATTAATAAAAGTTAGTCATAAGTTTCATTATATATATTTTTATTGTAGTAATGGACAATCGAGGTGATAAGTGGTTAGAAGTTCCAAAGTACACAGATGAATATACTAATGGAGTAAAAGCTTTCATGAAAAATGCATTTGCGAAATTTGCTGTAGGAAGTGAAATTAGATGTCCTTGCAAAAATTGTAAAAATAATCGATGGCATGGTGAAAAAAATATCTACGATCATTTAGTATGTGATGGTCCTTCTCCAATATGTGTGAGCTACATATATGAGGTTGCACATACTGCTTTTAGTAGTATGATGGATCACGATATGGGGATGGGTGGTTTTGAAGATAATTTCAATGACATGGGTGTGGGTGGTTGTGAAGATAATTTTGATGATATGTTTCATGGAACCTATCGCAACTTAGAAAATTGTGATGAAGGACTTTCTAAAGGACTAAATGCAGATGCGAAAAACTTGTATCGTGTTGTCGAAGAGGGGAAACAACCACTATATCCTGGGTGTGTTACATTTTCTCAATTAAGTTTTATAGTAAAACTTTATCATATCAAGTGTATTCATGGCATTAGTGAGTCTGGATTCGGGGATCTATTAGATTTAATTAAAGAGGCTTTTCCAGAAGCCAAATTACCTTCATCTTTTAATGCGACAAAGAAAGTGATTAAAGATTTAGGTCTAGATTATAAAAAAATTCATGCCTGCCCAAATGATTGTATGTTATACTGGGCAGAAAATGTAAATGAACAGATTTGCAAAACTTGTGGCGTTTCAAGATGGGTTTTGACAAAGAAGAAAGGTAGTTCCGATGATGATGAGAAGGTAATTAGCAAAGTCCCTGCTAAAGTCATGAGGTATTTTCCACTAAAACCGAGACTTCAACGGATGTTCATGTCTCGAGAATATTCTAAACTGATGACATGGCATGCATTTGGACGAATTAAAGATGGGAAGTTAAGGCATCCTGCTGATGCCAAGGCGTGGAAAACGATGGATGCCATGTATCCTAAGTTTTCTTCAGAAAATCGAAATATTAGATTAGGCCTAACTTCTGATGGATTCAATCCTTTTCGTATGACAAACCTATCTTACAGCATGTGGCCCATTGTATTGGTAAATTATAACCTCCCCCCTTGGCTCAGCATGAAGCCAGAAAATCTCATTCTTTCTACACTAATTCCTGGCCCAGATGACCCTGGAAATAATATTGACATATACATGAAGCCTCTAATTACAGAATTAAATGAATTGTGGGACATCGGAATAGAAACCTATGATATTTGTGCTGATCAGACTTTTATGCTACGTGCAAGTGTCCTTTGGACTCTTAGTGATTTTCCAGGGTACGCGATGTTATCGGGGTGGAGTACAAAGGGATATTTGGCTTGTCCTATATGCAACTATGAGACCTCATCACAATACTTAAAACATAGTAGAAAAGTTTGTTACATGAACCATAGGAAATTTCTCGATCCTACCCATAAGTGGAGGTTGGATAAAAAGAGGTTTAATGGGGAGATTGAGACGAGAGAGTGTCCTACCCCTTTGACAGGGGAGGATATTGAAGAATTGTTGTGTGATTTTGAAAATAATTTTGGTAAAAAGCAGAAAAAACGAAAGGGTACTTCTGAATCCCCTTTTAAAAAGAAGTCGATATTTTTCGATTTGCCGTATTGGAAACATAATTTACTCCGACATAATCTAGATGTCATGCATATTGAAAAAAACATTTTTGATAGCATTATAGGCACTTTGCTTAATATTGGTGGGAAAACAAAGGATCATGTCAGTGCTCGTCAGGATTTAGAGGAAATGGGCATAAGAAAGATGCTCCATCCAACAAAATCTAGTGATGGTAGTCACCTAGAAATCAGGGCTGCTATATTTGACTTGACAAATAAAGAAAAAGAAATGTTCTGTTTCCGACCTCCAACGCTCCACTAATGACGTAATTAAAGACACATCATTTTGAATAACGGCTCTTGGGTTGGTAAACATTCCGAAACCCCATTGTTGTAAAAGATGAATTTGATATGGCTCTAATTCCCATTGCTTAAGCAACGAGGTACTTTGACGGATTGTAAGTTTATCTCGATGATCACCAACCCATATTCTACTACTTACATGGTTATCTTGGCGGTAAGGAGATAATGATTAACCAGACCGCAAAAATCTTCCATCTAAAATCCAATACATACAGAAAACTTTAATCCAAACAAAAAAAAAATCCAAACTACACAATACATACAAAAAAATCCAAACTTTATCCACAAATTCAAACTTTAATCCAATAAATTTTAATCCTAATAATTCGAAAATTATCCACAAATTCGAACCCTAATTCGAAAATTATCCATAAATTCGAACCCTAATTCGACCCTAATTCGAAATTAATTCATAAATTCGAACCTTAATTCGACCCTATTCGAAAATTATATACATACATGCTTACATGTACACAAATCTACAATTAGATGATGTTGATGATATATACATACATACATATATACATGTGCACAAATCTACACACATATTAACAATTAGATGACATATAGATACAAGAAATAGACACAAAATTACGCACTTTATATGAAGAAATGATAAAATTGATGATGATTTACTTCCGATTCCGATGGATTTGCGATTTCCGGTGGTTTGTGGATGATTTGCTCACTTAATATTTTGTAAAATGATGTATATGCAACCACAATACACTCTATTATGTTATTTTGTCAAATAAACCCGGTTTTCGTCAAAAAAACCGATTACGCTATATTATATAGCGCAAGTAGACCGGCCACGTGGCAGATTTAGGGTTAAAAAGGGAAAAAGCTTACGCTATATAATATAGCGGAGTACGCTATATAACATAGCGTAAGCTTTTTAATCCCAGCCGTCCATTTCTTTAGTGGACGGTTATAGATGAGTTAGATCAATATTAAAAAATATCCAACTGTGACTGTAGAAGAGGTCCCATATATATATATATATATATATATATATATATATATATATATATATATATATATATATATATATATATATATATATATATATATAGGGTCTTGTTCTAATAGAAACTAACTTAGAATAGAAACTAGAAACTAAACCTAAATTAAATATTTCAAGCTAATCTAATGACCAAATTAGGGGTACTCCAATACAAAAAATGTTTAAAATTATTGTCTCTATACAACAAAAATATAAAAAAATAAAAAAATTTTTAAAAAAAGTTACTGTTCACGTGATGACGTGGCACGTGAACAGTAACTTTTTTTTAAATTTTTTTATTTTTTTATATTTTTGTTGAATAGAGCCAAGAATTTTAAACGTTTTTTGTGAAGGTGCCCCTAGCGGGGCCATTAAAATAAATGAAATATAATTTATTTAGTGTAGGTTTCTAGTTTCTATTCTAAGGTCGGTTTCTATTTGAACGCTAGCCTATATATATATATATATTTATATATATATATATATATATATATATATATATATATATATATATATATATATATATATATAATATTTTATATAGTTCGGTAATTCCGATAATTTCGGTTATTTCGATAAAAAAACCAAAATA
Organism: Saposhnikovia divaricata; assembly: GCA_036435485.1. Taxonomy (NCBI): domain Eukaryota; kingdom Viridiplantae; phylum Streptophyta; class Magnoliopsida; order Apiales; family Apiaceae; genus Saposhnikovia; species Saposhnikovia divaricata. Next base: position 26,407,693 of record JAZHRN010000131.1, read on the forward strand.
ACGAATAACACAAAAAAGCATATCCGAATTAAAACCGAATTATTTCGATTCGGTTAACAAACTGAATTATTTCGATTCGGTATTCGATTAACCGAATCGAATGCTCAGCCCTATATACTACCCGTCGTGACAGCCCACTTTTTCTTGCAACACAATAACTTTGAAGCAGAATGATGGTTATCCCGTGGAATTAACATAGGTGAATTTTTTTGACTAAATCTAGCAAACATTTGTGCTATATAAAAATTTGGAAATTTACTTAACATTAGCATAATTATACAAGTACTATTAGTCTATTACAACAATTAAGCCCACAGACACGTAACCGAGTAATAAAGAGATACTCGGAAAGAGTACAAAGCTTCACCCTACATTTTAGTGGAGGAAAGAGGACAATAATCGCATTTCATTCCACGAAACTTGCTTTGCTATGCATATATACTATAGAACACAATTACTTGTGTATAAAAAAATTGGATGGAAGATTTTGTGCCTTATTTTATATACTGGACAGACTAAATTGGACATGTAGACAGCCATCTCTTACGTCCACTCGGAAGGTTTCTTCACTTGGCGAAGTTGAACTGCATTCTCAAAGCAATGGTAGAATCCATAATGTGGGTATCTTTCATACCATGTGTCTTGTTGCTCGTGAGTGTCCCAGTGTTCGCCACTGCTGCTCTTTCCATACTTGTGTACCCATCCAGAGCCATTATGGCCTTCACCCCAGGTCCGATTCCAGCGTTCACCATACTTGCCCTCCCACCACGTCTCCCCCTGTTTCACTCCATGGCTGTTTGGATCGAAGTTTTCATCCCATTTGTCACCCCACTTTGTCCAGCCATCTCCCTCGAATCTTTCTGCCCATTTGTCTGTGTACTTTATGCTACCACCTTGTCCATCATATTGCTCGCCCCACCTGTCAAGAAATCATTCATGCAAGTCTATTAAGAGCGAGCTATCAGAGATAATGCAAGAAATTATAAAACATAATTTGCTGACCTACATCTGAGAAGATGCAATATTTTGCAGGTTTAGCAGTTACCCTATTGTTCTTTTTATTTTATTTTACCAAGTATATGAAATGTGACAAGTTGTATTCAATCTCACGGTACACAAGTTTTGAAGTACCTTTCATGCCAAACATGAGCATGGCCAGCCTCAAGCGGTGTGTTTGGGTCAATGCTGCACCACTTATGCGCCCATTTATCTGTTTGTCCAGAGGGACCATAGAATTCAGACCATTTCTCTTGCCATTCATTCCCTTCACCATTCTTTCCCCATTTGTCTGCGGTTTTCTCAAGATGAACGGATCCATCTTTCTGCAGAAACCGCAATAAACCGAATAAGCAAAAACAATGATGTAAAATGTATTATCACCCGTAATTGATTAATTGCAACTGTGAACTGATGTTTAGGTTTATTGAGTTATGCATGACTTGAGTTCTAGAAGGTCAAAGAAAGCTGCTATAATGCTTGCTCAAGACAAGTGTAATGTAAAATTACAGAAATTAAATTATGCTCTAAAAACATTGGTGCGAAAAGAATGAAGCTAATCCAAAATCACCTACTCGATTGACATGCCTGTGCCCTGCCGAGTGAAGGAGAAATTGTCATACTTATGGGGAAAAGTAAGCCTAATTTTTTCATTACACCTAAAAAGCCAATTCGATCAAATTGAAATGATGGTGGCAAGGAATTGACCAAGCAATCGTAAATAAGTCGTGAAGCTTTGGTCAGATGGTGGGGGAGTCTATTCCTAATGAACAACCATATGTTCTGTTATTTAAGCAATAATGAAATAATGTACGAACACAAAGAGGGGAATGGCACGTAAGAAAAGGGGGAATCTTCATAGACTGGCTTCCAAGGTCAAATAATCCTAGCATATTTCCCGGTGATGAACAACAGTACTCAGTGCTTACATAATTTCTCTCAGAATCCAGCAATCGTCAGACAGATAAGCAATTGATTATATACCATTCTCTGTCACCTATTTTTTTCATATAGAAAAGGCCAATTGACATGGACCTTATCTCTACATTTTTGTAAATTTGTACACGTAAAATCCCACTGCCTTAAAGGCATACACTAAGCCTTGTACTTTAGCAACTTAAAAAATTGTAACTTATTAAGTGTGTCACTTATGAGGCACCTTCTGTTGAGTATTTGGCGACACTTATGATCCAAATAACTTATATAATCAAAGTTTAACACTCTGCGGTTTAAAGTGTACATATTAAACAATAAGTTTTATGTGTAGAGACATGTAAACAATTAGGTTGAAAAAATCATCAGGCTTATGAAAAAAAGATACTACCTTGTACATGGTCTCTTTCCAGAATTCACGCCAAACATTTCCAGAAGAGTCACGCCCTGATTTCTCCGACCCAAGTTCTTTATAGTAAAAATCGTCAGCAGCCTCCCAGTATTTCTCTTCCCATTCAACAGCTTTGTCAGCACTGACACCCCTAGTCAGCGTCCACCTGCAGACAACTCCGTCAGGTCTTACCTCGGTTCCTGTCTCTTTCCACCACCTCGATCCATCTGGATAAATTCCTTCGGGTGATTCATCAACCACCTTATTAAGAGCCTTAGCTGCTTCAGCTGCATGTACTGAAAAGAAAACAACAAGTTCACGTTCTTCTTCCAAGTGAGGTGTCTCGGGGGTCGAGCTAGAAAATTCTACCTTTTCGACCTCCATAAGTGACTGAAGAGGAGGAAGGGGAGGGTTGTGTTCATTTTCATGTTTACTTTCGAATGGGATTGACAGAATATCAGCACCTCTCTCCAACTCAATTACGGGCCTACTCTGACTGGTAGATGAAGAAGCTTTCATACCCAACTCCACATCACCTTCATCATCAGAAATCCTATCATTATCAGCAGGAGGTATCCAGGACCAGAAAGTTGGACCTGGGGTTCTGTTTCCATCATTTCCTGAAGAGACGATTGTGCCTGTGTTCTGGTCACCTGATAAAGTAATATTTATCCGACACTTATTTGTTAACAGAGATAAACAATCATCACGGCAGGTTAATTCATCCAGCAACCAACATAATACAGGTAACACTTAAAAAACCATAATTGATGTGACAGAGGCCTTAGTTCTAGTGGAATATATACTGATCATATCATTGCTTATATGACTTGGAATTTTTTCATGAGTAACAGATGCAATGATGCTCATTCTTTACCTTGTCTTCATATCCTATGACCATTTAAACATATACAATCATAATATGGTACAATCTTAAGAGACGGATGTTATTGGTTTACTTTCTGGCATCTTTCAGCCCATAATAATTTACCAATGAAGTACCAAAAAAAAAAAAGTTAATTTGCGATATAAGGTATTTAGGTTAGCAAAAGAGGTTTGCCCAAGTGTGCTAGCTTTTTAAGCATCACTAAATAGGTTTGTGCAACAAACGGCGTGTTTGCAGAAAGTACGTCACTTAACTTTGGAATCCAAATAGCAAGGATAAAAATGCTCATTAGTACTCTCACAATCAGTCTATACCTATCAAAAGTGACAGGAACACAACAAAATAAAACACAGGGGAGATATGTGCAATTGATGAGCTACCTGAAGTATATGAGAATACATGCATATATAAAATCATATGCTACCAAATCGCGCCATCACTAAAAAAGTGGCAAAACTAATAGCTGATAACAAAATCTCAAAAAACGAACCGCAAAATCTCAATTATGACATGACCATTTTATGTTCCATTAAAATGTAAAATAATGCTTACAAAACCATGAAAGATAAAGTATGGAACTCCAATGTCTAAAAGCATCCACTAATTTTGTTTAACAGGTGCACTTAAGGAGTACAGAGTCCCAACCTTTTTTTGTTGTTGTATTTTAAGCTTTACCATATTCAACTAAGCAGTAAATACCTCAAGGCTCACATTTTGAAATAAGGTAAAATCCTGGATTCTATACATAAAGAAGCACGGTTAAACCATATAATTAGGCCAAATTTCATTTAATAAAAAAACAACAGATCAAATAAAGAACGCAAAACTTCGATTATAGCATAGCATTACATATAAACACAAAAATCATAGTTTCCGAAATTACGAAATCAAAGATAAAGCTTAAATGATTTAGTGAATACCTCCCAAATCATCCCCAATTGGATTACCACCCTGAATTCCCAAACTCTCCTCACTCAAACCCCCCGAATCACTACTCCCATTCGACATCGTTTTCTCGACAGAAGTCTCGTTGAGTAGTGCACGAGCAGCAGCAATAGCAGCAGCAGCCCGATCAATAACCTGCATTCGCTGAACCCTATCTCTCTCCTCACTTGAAACTTGCAAAATCTTCTCGAACTCACTGCTCTTCTTTTCGATAACCTCCTCATTTCCTTGCTGTTGTTGTTGATCATCCGACGCCGTTTTGATGTGTTGGAACTTGATGGCCAGTCTTTCTCGCTCCACCGCTTTTCGCCACATGTCGAGATACGATTCGCTTCCATTTGAAACCCTGATTCTCCAGGTTGAAGTTGCTTTCAAGTGGCGGAGCTGTTGTTGGGGTGGGATTGGGAGAGACAAGGCGATGCGTGTGTGAGGAGTGATTTGGATTGTCATTTCTTTGGTTCGGGAGCTTTGATTTGTAAGAGAGAGAGAGAGAGAGAGAGAGAGAGAGAGAGAGAGAGAGAGAAGTTCAAGTGAAGTGTTCCTTGGTTCGGATTTTGATTTGTGATCGAGAGAGAGATGGGGGAGAGAGAGTGTGGGTGAATAAAGTACAAGTGAAGTATACAGCAACTGGCAGGGAGTGTTCACGGGCCACCCACAGGTTTGAGGTTTATTTATGTTGCATAGATACGTGTACTAGTTGCAAGTCGGCAACTAGAGTGATAAAATGGCCTCATATCACCACCACTTCCATAAATCACACGGTAAAATTGGTCGAATTATTAAATTTATAAAAAATTGGCCCAAATTTTCTTATGCAATTCAAATAAAAGACTACCGTTAAATAACACTAACGGAGTTAACGAGAAGAGGGGTAAATTGGGATTTTCATAAATTCAAACACTTAATTATTTTCAGCTATTAATGATACTATTGTAATAACCCGTGCGAGGCACGGGTCATCTTCTAGAAGTTGATGTAAACTTGTTTATTTTTACGATTTAAAGAATATAAGGAGGCTGGTTGAAGCCCCAGTGGGAGGGTCGAGAGTCTTTCGGTTGTTGGGGTGAGGAGGAGGGGCAGACCGAGGAGGTCGTGGGAAGAGCAGCTTAGGTTGGATCTGAAGGCCTTAAACCTGAATGAGACCATGACTGCCGACAGGTGCTCATGGAGGCGTCATTTCAGAGTGGTGGATTCTCTTTTAGGGAGCGGCTCTGTGGTGGAGAGCCTCAGACTTGGGTTGTCTCGGTTAGCTTTATCTTAGTAAATCGGCTTTCTCGTTCTCATTTTTCGCTTTTATTGTCTTCTGTTTGTCGGTTTTGCAGTTACAGGGAGATCGGGCCGGCCTTATCTCTGTGTGGGGTATACTAGGTCTGTTTGGGGAGTGCGCTTGGGCTCAGGGGGCCCGACAGGAGTTTATTCTCACAAGCTGGTAGAGCGGAGCGCACCAGGACATGCGAATCATAATTCCTAGCAGGCAGGTAGGTCCCATGTGGAGAACGCCATGGCCGCAGGTATTGCTTTGAACATTTTCGTACCTTTTGGATTCCTATGTATATAGCACCCACCGTATCTGTCATGCACCTAGCCGAGGGTCTCCTCGGAAACAGTCTCCCTGCCTTAAAAAGCGGGGGCATGGTCTTGCGTACAACTTACCCTCCCCAGACCCTGCTCTGAGCGGGATATACTGGGTATGTTTGGTTTGGTTTGGTTTGGTTTATTGTATAGTTTCCGTTAAAACATGTTTGTTATAATGTCCCAATTTTGTTTTACAAAAAATTTGATTTAATTATTCAGATAAGCACTCAAAATAAAATATTTCGTGGCATATAAATGTGTTGGATATAGAATAACACATTTACACCAATTTGTACAAATTTATGTCACAAGTAGAAAACATTTAGTAATTTGTTATTATAATAAATTTGTGTAAGAGAACATAAAATTTAAATAATAAGGGGGGTTTTCTGTTTAATTCTCCTTAGTGTTTTTCATCACCATAAATCAATTTTTGGAGTGATATTTTTTAATATTTTATCCTCTTTTTTTGCCATTCTTTCATAAAGAATCTAGTCAATACATAAGAGGGAGAAATAAAGTTCTTTTGATGTCTTTCTCTTTCAAGGTATATTTAATAATACAATCATAAAATAAATGAGTCGTACATGAATGACATATTTATTCATATTCCAGTTATAATTTTGACAACTCAAGAAACCTGTTATTTACCCACGTAATGTTTCACAATAAAAATGTTGTCCAATCAGTATATAAAAAACTAATTGCATAATTTAAAATTTTATCTTTTTAGGCAAATAATTTTAACTACCTCATTGTATATAATGTGATTGATCGATCATAATATAATGTGTATGTGCATGCTATGCAATATACTAATTTCTAAGATATTTGTTAACTTGACTGTATTTTTAATCCTTTTTACAATTTATTTTGAATTTTTTTAATATTCTTTCCAACCAAAATTTCTCTATGTGTATTATACGACTTTTAATCGATGTACATATGATATGAACTGATTCCTATATTTTGTATTATTATATATTATATGATCTTTTTTCAAGGAAGTTTATCTTTCTCAACTTATCTACAAGGTTCATTTTTTTTTCAACTTTTGTACTATCTGACATTTTTAAGGATCTCATCTTTTAATTATATATTGTTATGTAAAAATATAAAATATATTATATTTAATATTATATGTAATAAATGTTTAATTAATTGAAAATAAACCAATATACATTGTGTGATATTATTATCAAATTTTTAAATTAGTTGTATATATAATCACGTATCATGCATGTTTTGTAAACTAAAATACAATATTTTAAAAGTAATGTGAATCACCATTGTGAAGCATAATGTAATGTAATATGTAATAGAGGACATATATAACTCAACTAGGATAAAAGATAAATAATATTAACTCGATACAGGGATCTTGAAATTTGAAGAACAGGCACCGACAAGGATCAAGTCGCTGAAAGAAGTTCATCAACATGATCAAGCCTCAGTGACAGAATAAGATGTACAGATGATTCAGTTGAAGGGCCAAAAGATTCCATGTATTTATTGAAGATACTGCTGCAGGCTAATCAATTGGAATGTAACGAAGGTGTGAAGATCATGATCAGTGCTAGTCACTTGTGAACCAGACCAGTGCACTAAGTGTCAGCACATACGAGAAGGATCAACACATTAATTTACAGAAAGAATTGCCAAAGCCTATTGACGATCAATGACAAATATCTCAAGCAGAATATTTAAAACATAAGAGAGAATCCCAAAAGAAATAGCCAAAAATAGTATGCAAAGTTACTATGCATGATTACTATGCAAGGTTACTATGCGCGATTACTGTGCAGGTTACTGTGCAAATAGTGGTTACTGTGCAAATAGTAGTTACTATGCAAATAGTAGTTACTATGTAAATAGTGGTTACTATGCAGGTGGGGCCCACGGAAGAAATTTTCTTTAGCAGACACGGTTTTGGTTGGTGAAATATTGGTTACTATGCATGTGGGGTCCACGTGAATAGTGTAGCATAGTAACTTTCTAAAATCTATAAATAGACCTGTTGTATTTCATTTCAAAACACACTTCAACACACAACTCTCTCTTCTCTCTCTTATATCTTCTCTATGTAAGCTGCTAGACAGTCCATCTAGTAGGAAAGTCAGCTTAGCCCACTTTCAGGAAGTGTCGGGTAGAAGATCCTCGTGCCTAAACTATCCTTAGGAGTGTTTGATTTTGTAGCAGATCCATAGGATTAGATTGTGTAGCAAACCTCCGGGTTTTATCTATTCAAAGATATTTCCCAAACAATTGTGTTATTTCGATTCAGTATTTTTGATTTCATATTCACATCAAAAATCGAAATATTGCTAAATAACGTATTCAACCCCCCTTCTACGTTATTCCGGACCTAACAATTGGCATCAGAGTCACTCTGTTATTATACAACAGTTAAGATCCAAAAGCTATACAATCATGACAAAGAAAACACAAACTCCAACAACAAGCAGATATGAATCAATCAGAGTTCCAATACTCAGGGCATCAGAATATCCCATATGGAAGGTGAAGATGGAAATGTTTCTGGAGGCTACAGATCCAGAGTACTTAGACAGAATCCATGATGGTCCACATAAGCCTACCAAAATTTCTGTTGTAGTTGTTGGGGAGGAACAGAAAACGATTCCAAAGGAGAAGAAAGACTACACTCCTGAAGATATCTCCTCTATTAGCAAGGATGCCAAGGTAAGGTATTTATTACATAGCACTCTTGACAATGTTGTGTCTAACAGAGTCATTGGATGCAAAACTGCTAAAGAGATTTGGGATGCTTTGGAAGTCAGATGTCAAGGAACCAAAGCCATCAAGGAAAACAGGAGAACAATACTCACACAGGAGTACGAGCACTTTGACTTAAAGTCTGATGAGTCATTAACAGATCTATATGATAGATTCCTGAAATTGCTGAATGACTTGGCACTGGTAGATAAGGAGTATGATCTTGAAGACTCCAATCTGAAATTCTTGTTGGCTCTTCCTGAGAAGTGGGATTTAAAGGCCACTACCATCAGAGACAATTATGATCTGGAAGACATGTCTCTTGATGAAATCTGTGGAATGCTCAAGACTCATGAGCTTGAGATGGAACAAAGAAGCAAGAGGCATGGAGGCAAGTCCAAGTCAATTGCTCTTAAAGCTGAGGAGAAAGCTTCTAAAGAAGTTGCTGTGAAAAAAAGTCAATCTAATGGAAAGGCTCTTATTACAAAGTCTGATACTGAGTCATCAAACTCTGATGATGACTCAAACTCTGACAATCTCACGGACCCTGATGATGATGGCAGTGATGCTGGGATGATACAACTTGCAGCCCTGATGGTAAAAAGCTTCAAGAAGATGGCTTACAAGAACTTCAGGAATGGAAGGAAGTTCATACGAAGAGAATCAAATTTCGAAAAGAAGAATTTCAGAAAAGCTGAGGAAAAGGAAGGCAGGTCTGGGTAAGTGGACAAGTCCAAGATCAGATGTTATAATTGTGGTGAGAAAGGACATTTTGCAGTTGAGTACAAGAAAGCCAAAGCTGATAAAAGTCAAGCTTACATCACAAAGAAGAAGGATTGGGCTGACACTTCAGACTCTGAAGATGAGGTGAACTATGCCTTGATGGCAAATGTTGATGGTATCACTGAAGCTACTGAAACCAAGGTACCTCACTCTACTCTAGCTTTTGATACTACTGATATATCTGAGTTAAGACTCTTTCTTAAAAACTTGCATGTTAGCTACAGAGATCAGACTTTAAAAAATGAAAGAATAAAATCTGAAAGTCTAGACCTTAGAAAGAGAAATGATTATCTGGAATTAGAATTAGTCCAAATGTTAACAATTCAGAAAGAGAGAGATGATGCTATTATTATTAAACTGAATTATTGAAAAAGCATGCTTATCTTGAATCTGAACTTGTTAAAGAAAGAAACATTATTAAAACTTGCACTAACTCTGGTAAAACTACTCAGATTATCATAGAGAATGATTGTTGGAAAGAAGGCTTAGGTTACACTGATAAAAAGAAAACTGTCAACCTAGAAGCTGAGACCTCTAAACCTGTATTTACTGAAAGGCTGCAAAACCCAAACTTAATCATATGAGGTTTGTACCAAAATCTGACAAACCAAAACAGGATGAAGTCAATGAAAATACACCTAGAGGGGGGGTGAATAGGTGTTATGGCTAACAATGATCAAATAAAATTATTCTGCCTAAAAATTATATATACTGGCAGTTAGCTGGATACGATAGGCAGCTAACTGGGTTAACCAAGTGAGACAGATTAATGAATAGGCAGCTAGCTGTGATATGCAATGCAGAAGGACAAAATTGCAGTAAGTAAAGAACACCAAGAATTTTAGCTAGGTTCGACCCCTAATCGTCTATGGTCTACGTCCTAGTCCCTTACCAACTTGGTAAGAGAATATATTATTGATCACAAGAAAATCCAATTACAAGACTCAATAATATATCTCCCTTATCACCCAGTTACTAACTGCAGCTAGCTGGAACCCCTTGTTTCCTGAACACAGCTCTATAAGTTCTATACTTAAACCAAGTATAAACTTCTCTAGCCTAATGCTCCTTGAACCTTTGTTCCACAAGCTCAACAATTCAGCAACTACCAACTTTACAAGTTGAACAATACAATGTATAATAATAATTACAACTCAAGGATATGAACTCTATGAAAACTCGATGTATATAATATAGTACAGGAGCTCTTTTGAAATGACATGCAGAGTTGTTTTCTTGTATTCTTGAATATAGCTTGAAGGTTCTTGTTCTTCAGAGGAGAAATATGCAAGCCTTTATAGTGAAGTACATGAGCTACAAATTATGAACAATCTTGCAACGGTCTTGAAGATCACTTCTCACGTTTGGCTTTGTTCAAATTAATTGCACTACTAACGTTCACCTGCAGGTTTGATATTAATCTGAAGATATAATGATTCTCATGCAGAGGATATATTCAGTGGAGAGAGATGAAAGCAAAGCCTTTTGTTCTTGAATAAAACCGTTAGTGACAAATAAAGAAAACAATAGATATGATACTTAATGAATTTGTTTTCTTTGTAATGTTTTCTATAAGACAACAGGTGGTGGAAGTATAGAAACATGTAAGCTTTTATTATTTAAAGAGAACATGCTTGAAAAGTGCACATGGGTTGTTTTTAGTGGGGCATTAAAGAATTCAAAAGATTCCTTTACTAAGGAAAGTTGTTTATTTAGAAAGACTTTTGTAAAGAGGAGTGTTTTAATATATATATATATATATATATATATATATATATATATATATATATATATATATATATATATAAATTCAGGCCACTCTTATTTATGAAGTGTAATTGTAATTTATATAGCCGAACTCCCCTTTCACATTCTGGGCAGACTGCCAGCTTGCTGAGAAGCTCTATAAGCTAGCTGAGATGCTCTGCCAGCTAGCTGAGATGCCCTGTGTTTTCCTATTAATTGATATGAATAATGAACCTGCAAAACAATATTAATCCAGAACAATACCCAGTTTGCTTCCTATGTATGATCATCAAAATCATGGAGTTTCAATCTCCCCCTTTTTGATGATTATACACCAATTTTAGGAGAAATATAAACCTCCCCCTAAATATTGAAATCATATGAATAGTAAGCAAAATAACAAAATCATAGAACCACATATAGTTGAAATTAAATTAAACCAAGTGCATAATCCATCCAAGTACCAGAATTTAACACATAGCAATCAAGTTCAAAGAACTTAAAAAAACCACATAAACCAAGTACCATAGTTCAGAAATACTTAGACATAAATAATTAAGCACATAATCCTAAAATGCTTCTCCCCCTTAATCATTAAAAAGAGAAAACTTAGGATTCATTCACATCATCATTCTCCTTGGGATCATCAGTCTGTACAGCAACCTGAAAAACTTCATCCACATCCGGCTCAGCAGTGGTTTCCTTAGGCATAGCTCCAGTAGCAATGTTGGCAAGGTCATGAAGAATAGAAGCATCGGCTGAGTGAGCACCAGTCCTAGTCGAAACCGGAGTACGAGAACCAGTAATTTCCTCACGAAGAAATGACATTTCATTAGCCATAGCATTGACCTTAGTGGTCAAAAACTTAAGAGCATCCCTAATTTCCTTCATGTCTTCAGAATGACCAACATCAGAGACATTAGAACTACCCAAATGAGCTGGTGGAGAGGCGAGAGGAGTAACAGGTGGAGGAGGTTCCACACGAACCAAGGAGCCATTTGATTCAATCTTCAAGTGAGATTGTTGCAAACTCTTAGCATCTAAAAATTCTTTAGCAGTTTCAGACTCTTCCTCACTCAACTTGATCCCATACCATTCAAAGACTTGAGTTAAAAATAGACCATATGGAAGACTAGCAGATATGTGAGGCTCGAACACATCCATCATGTTTTTCAAGAATAAACTAGCAAACTTAAATGGCTTACCAGACAGCAACATGGCAACAATAGTAACATCTTGCCCAGTAAAATTCGAACGACTCCCAGCCCTTGGATTAATATTATCAATACAGATCTTAAAAAGAAGATGAGCCATTAGAGTAACTATTGAAGTAGTAGGAGCAGCATACTGCATTAGACCAGACAAATTCCTAAGAACCCTTAATTGCTCTAACTCAGAAAAACCTTCTATGGCAGTTGGTCCTTTCTTGGTAGTTATAGACACAGACGAGGGATTCTCAATTCCAAGAATATCATTTATCACATTAGAAGTTAACATGATTTTCTGACCTCTAACAAATGAAGAGAACACCATAGGTTTGACAATTATAAGATTTGCATAAAACTCATACACTAGAGATGGATAGCAAATTCGAGGCAAATATTTCAAAAAAGATTCAAACCCTAACTTCTTGAAATAATCAAATGCACCACACTTAATGTACGAGTTACCTGACAACGGGAGACCAAACACTATCTTGCGCGATCCCAAATCGAATTCCTTAAATCGTCCCTCGAGTTCATCGATAGAGAAGTTAATTCCAAACTTGAATCGCTTAGCAGATGGTCCTTCTCGAACCCCTGATCGTTGAACCTCAGACATTTCATCTCCACTATCCACTTGAATTGAAGCGAGAATCAAATCATCGTCTTCATCGATTAGCCTCTTGTTTCCTTTCACAGATTTGGAGCCCGTAACTGGAGTTTTCTTGGAAGCTCTTGTTTTCCCCATTGATTGATATTACCAGACAAAGAAATTGAGAGAATATGTGTGTATCGAATGAATGCGGCTAGAAACCCTAATTTCTATTTGGGGCGGAGTTTGGTGATACTAAAGAGTCAGAGTGAGATACACTAAGTAACCCTCTTTTATTAATTAAGGGGAAAAATGATTTTTAGGATAAAACTTAATAAAACTTATTCCCGAATAAAATGACTCAAAAGAAATCTAATCATAATCTCACCATACAATATCATGATTCATATTTATATAAACCTTAGAAGACCTAAATTATTAGTCAAATAAAATGAATCAAATCAACCATTTAAAAAGTAAAACAACATTTAGCAAATAAAACAAGTAAGTGGACTAGATTTTACACAATAATCAATATTAAATAAGAAATAATGTCATATGAGAGTGTACCAAACTTCCATAGCAGTTAGCTGGCTAGACATGAAAGTTTCCAATCTCCCATAGTAGCTAGCTGGCTAGACATTACACATGCCTAATTCGCGACGCAGCACTGTGAAACGCTCCTCGGCTAATGGCTTTGTCAGCTAGCTGGTACTCTGTACTTACAAAGATTAGCTCAATTTTTCCTTTTGCAACATTGTCTCTTAAGAAATGATGTCGAACGTCGATATGCTTTGTTCTTGAGTGATTCACTGGATTCTTTGATATGTTGATAGTGCTTGTATTGTCACAATAAATGGGGACTTTGCCACATTTAATTCCAAAATCTCGTAGTGTTTGAATCATCCATAGCATTTGAGAGCAACAACTTCCAGCTGCTAAATATTCCCCTTCAGCTGTGGATAATGCAACAGAAGTTTGCTTCTTGCTTTGCCAAGATACTAAACTCTGTCCTATAAATGCACAAACACCACTTGTACTCTTTCGATCAGTTTGACAACCTGCATAATCTGCATCACTATACCCAACAAGATCAAATGCATTTGTGATGGGATAAAATAATCCAAGAGTAGTAGTTCCACTTAAATATTTAAAAATTCTTTTAATAGAATTCAAGTGAGACTCTTTAGGTTGAGCTTGAAACCTAGCACAAACACATACACTATACATAATATCAGGTCTAGAGGCTGTAAGATATAATAAACTACCAATCATACCTCTATACTTTCGAACATCTACATCTTTACCTCGTTCATCTGCAGCCAGCTTGCTGGCAGAACTCATAGGTGTAGATTTTGCCTTGATATTCTCATATCTAAACTTCTTTAGCAAGTTCTTGATGTATTTAGACTGATGTACATATATTCCATCTTGAGTTTGCTTGATTTGGAGCCCCAAAAAGTAGTTGAGCTCACCCATCATACTCATGTCAAACTCACTATGCATACACTTAGAAAACCACTTGCACATCTTATCATTAGTTGATCCAAATATAATATCATCTACATATATTTGCACAACTAGAATATCATTACCAGTAAGTTTAGTAAACAAAGTAGGATCGATTTTACCTCGAATGAATTAATTCCTTATCAAAAACTTACTTAGCCTTTCATACCAAGATCTAGGAGCTTGTCGTAATCCATATAGTGCCTTCTTTAATTTGAAAACATAATTAGGAAATTGATCACTCTCAAATCCAGGAGGTTGCTTGACATATACTTCTTCTTTCAAGTATCCATTAAGAAATGCACTTTTCACATCCATTTGATGTAGCTTGAACTTCTTGAAGCATGCAAATGATAGTAACATCCTTATTGATTCTAACCTTGCAACCGGGGCATAAGTTTCATCAAAATCGATTCCTTCTTGTTGATTATATCCTTGTGCAACAAGCCTTGCTTTGTTTCTAGTAACAGTACCTACTTCATCAACTTTGTTCTTGAAAACCCATTTAGTACCAATGATTGAAGCATCTTTAGGTGGCTCTACAAGTTCCCAAACATTACATCTTTCAAATTGATTAAGTTCTTCTTGCATTGCCATGATCCAATTCTCATCTTTTAGTGCTTCATTGACATTCTTTGGTTCCTCTTGAGCTAGGAAGGCAGAAAATGCACAAAAGTTAGCTTGGCTTCTCCTTGTCTTGATGCCTTCTGATTTATCACCAATAATCAACTCTGGAGGATGGTTCTTTACTGTCCTTGTTGACTTTGGAAAATGATGATGAGCCATAACTTCTTCATTGGCTCTAATTCTTTTAGATGGTGGAGGGGATTCATCCCCATTATAAATTGGCATATTTTCTTGTGATCTCTGACCTCTAGAATCTTCCAAGGAGAGTTTTGACATCTTATCACATGTTTCATCTACTGGAGGAGATAATTCAGCTTGGTTATCATTGGCTAAACTTGATTCAGTTTCTTCTGCAGCTCGCTGGGTTTCTGCATTTTCTGAATCTGCTTCATTGGCAGCTAGCTGAGTTGCTGTATTTGACCTTAGCAGCTCGCTGGCATCATCTGAACCTGCAATATCTTCCTCATCTCTTGACAGATCAACATTAGATTCTTGAAATGAAACATCAATTGACTCTTCAACAATACGTTTAGATATATTATAAACTCTATATGCACGACTTGTTAAAGAATAACCCAAAAATATAGCTTCATATGATTTGGCATCAAATTTACCATCTCTATCAATGGATTTGAGTACAAAGCACCTGGATCCAAAGACCTTGAAGTAGCCTATGTTTGGCTTCTTGTTCTTTAGCAATTCATATGGAGTCTTGTTGAGAATAGGCCTGATTAGTACTCTGTTAAGAACGTAGCTAGCTGTGTTGACTGCTTCTGCCCAGAAACTTCTTGGCAGCTTGCTCTCTTGCAGCAATGTTCTAGCTGTTTCTTGTAATGACCTGTTCTTTCTTTCCACAACTCCATTTTGTTGTGGGGTTCTTGGAGCAGAGAATTCATGTGAAATGCCTCTATCTTCACAATATGAGATAAAGTCTTTTTGGAATTCACCTCCTCGATCACTTCTTATACTTACAAGTCTTAACTTAAACTTGTTCTCAAGTAACTTAATTAGCTTCTCAAATTCACTGAAAGCACAATCTTTAGTACGAAGAAACAATACCCATGTATATCTAGAATAATCATCTACAATAACAAATGCATATTGTTTTCCTCCAATGCTTTTATATGCTTCCGGACCAAATAAATCTAAATGAAGAAGCTCTAAAGGTTTAGAAGTTGATACCATATTCTTTGATTTATGTGGAGTCCTGATTTGTTTGCCTAATTGGCAAGCCGAACAAGTTTCCATTTTGACATTCTTCAATTTTGGCAATCCTCTAACTAGCTTCTTTGAAGACAGCTTGCTGAGTAAGTCCATATGAGCATGTCCAAGCCTTCTATGCCAAATTTCTGGATTTGTATCAACTGCAGCTAGACAACAAGATGAATCCTGCATTTCAAAGTCCAAAATATATATATTTCCTTCCCTACTAGCAACTAGGGGGACTTTGTTAGTGCCAACATTAATAGTACACTTTTCTTTATCAAAAAGAACAGAATGTCCATCATCATACAACTGACTTACACTAAGTAAATTATATTTAAGACCTTGAACATATTGTACTTTATCAATAGTAATGACACTATTACCAATCTTCCCTTTCCCAAGAATCTGGAGTGTTTTGCTATCACCAATGGTGACACTTCCACCCTTTTTCTTACTGAGAGTAAGGAATTGAGATTTATCACCACTCATATGTCTTGTGCATCCACTATCCAAAATCCATTATTTTGATCTCACTTTGACAACAAGGCTTACCTACAAAACAAATAAGGAGCCAACTCAACATTTTGGTACCCATACTTGTTTGGGTCCATAATGGTTAGTTGATAGAACATATAGAACATTTAAATCAGATTTCTTGATCCACATTTGGATCACTTTAGATGTTGTATTTCTTGTTCCAGCTGTTCTGTCAGCTAGCTGCCTGTGACCTGTCTGTCTATTCCAGCTAGCTGGGTTGGCATTCTGAACTTTGTAATGATTTGCCAAATGACCTTTATTTCCACATTTATGGCAGATTCTCCATGGCATGGCATAGTCATAAGGAATTCCATGTTTGCCATCATACTTTAGTCCTGATGTTGAAGTCGATCCAACTCCTTCTCTTTTAGTTGGAACCTTTGCATATTTCATCATAGACTTGAGTGTGTCTTCTCCTTGAACAAATTTTCCCATTCCTTTCTGGAGATTCTTGACTTCAGTTTCCAATTCTTTGATTCTTTCAGCTTGTTGAGATATTTCCACTGAGCATGATTCCCTTGGACTAAATGCTTCTAAACATGCATCTTGAGCCTCTATTTCTGTTCTCAGCTCGTTGAGTTCATTCATAAGTGTATCATTTCTTTTGACAAGCACTTTGTTTATCCCTTCAAGCTGGGATATCTCGGCCTTAAGATCAGTAAGATTTTGAGCATGATTTTTAGCAGGAGTCTTCTCATCCATTAACTCAATTATGATCTTCTTAAGTTGAATATTCTTCGTTTTGAGTTTATCATTCTTATCTTTCAACTCTTTGAGTACCTCATTAGATAAATTACTATGATCCTGCATGGTTAATTCATCTAACATTGAAGAATGAGAATATATATCAGAAAAATAATTTACCTCACTATTGTTGTCATCCGAATCCGAGACATCACTATCTACAAGGCCATCTTGAAAAATTCCTTGAGCATTATTCTCATCATCAAGACCAACAAGAGCTATGTTCACCATCTCATCACTTGATTCATTATCAGAATTTGAATTTTCATCATCACTCCATGTCAAAAATGCCTTAGCTTTCTTTTTGTCTTTAGAGGTAGCTAGCTGCTTCTGCTTATTTTTCAGCTTGTAGCAGTCTCTTTTGTAATGACCTTTCTTGCCACATTCAAAACATGCTTCCTCTTTGACATCTTTCTTTGTTCCAGAAGCTCTACTTTTCTCCTTCTTTAGCTTGTTCCTCATGTCAAGCATTTTCTTGATTTTTCTGGATAAAAGAGCCAATTCTTCATCCGAATCTGATTCTGATTCTGAATCCAGCTTGCTGCTACTGGAATGTAAAGCTAAATTCTTCATCTTTTCAACTGGAGCCTTGACTAATTCCATCTTGCTATTAATGATTTTGCTTTCAAACTGCTTCAACTCAGCAAACACGGCCAAGTGATCCATAGAATCATGGAGGGACTAGATTCCAATGCAGTGACTTTAGCTTCGAATATAAATGGAATTGCACTTAGAACTTTCATGTTGATTTCGTCTTGAGGTATGGTCTTTCCAAGTCTCTTTAGAGTGTTGATAGTGACTTGAAACCTTGCTTGGCTTTCTTTGATAGTTTCACCATTCTTGAGCTTGAAATTTCCAAAGTCATTCATTAATTTGCTAAGTTTAACTTTTCTCAAAGTTTTCGAGCCTTCATGATATGATTCCAAAGCATCCCACATTTCTTTTGTTGTTTTTAGAGAAGATACTTTGTCATATTCAGATTGATCTAGTGCATTCATAATGGAGTTTCTTGCTTCCCATTATAACCGCATTTGATAATCTCATCGAGAGTAAGATCATCAACATCTTTTGGTTCGTTTTTGTCGTTTAGGAATTCGTAGTTTCCTTTCTGCACAACTCTTAGAACCAGAGGTTTCTTGGACAAATAAGTCTCCATTCTGCATTTCCACCAATTGTAGTTCTCCGAGCCAGTGAGAAGAGGTGCTCTATAATCCGACCTTCCTTCAAGATAATTGTCAGCCATTTGATCGATACTATTCCTGTTACAGAAATATTAGTATACCCAAGCTCTGATACCAAGTGAAAATACACCTAGAGGGGGGGGTGAATAGGTGTTATGGCTAACAATGATCAAATAAAATTATTCTGCATAAAGATTATATATACTGGCAGTTAGCTGGATACGATAGGCAGCTAACTGGGTTAACCAAGTGAGACAGATTAATGAATAGGCAGCTAGCTGTGATATGCAATGCAGAAGGACAAAATTGCAGTAAGTAAAGAACACCAAGAATTTTAGCTAGGTTCGACCCCTAATCGTCTGTGGTCTACGTCCTAGTCCCTTACCCACTTGGTAAGAGAATATATTATTGATCACAAGAAAATCCAATTACAAGACTCAATAATATATCTCCCTTATCACCCAGTTACTAACTGCAGCTAGCTGGAACCCCTTGTTTCCTGAACACAGCTCTCTAAGTTCTATACTTAAACCAAGTATAAACTTCTCTAGCCTAATGCTCCTTGAACCTTTGTTCCACAAGCTCAACAATTTAGCAACTACCAACTTTACAAGTTGAACAATACAATGTATAATAATAATTACAACTCAAGGATATGAACTCTATGAAAACTCGATGTATATAATATAGTACAGGAGCTCTTTTGAAATGACATGCAGAGTTGTTTTCTTGTATTCTTGAATATAGCTTGAAGGTTCTTGTTCTTCAGAGGAGAAATATGCAAGCCTTTATAGTGAAGTACATGAGCTACAAATTATGAACAATCTTGCAACGGTCTTGAAGATCACTTCTCACGTTTGGCTTTGTTCAAATTAATTGCACTACTAACGTTCACCTGCAGGTTTGATATTAATCTGAAGATATAATGATTCTCATGCAGAGGATATATTCAGTGGAGAGAGATGAAAGCAAAGCCTTTTGTTCTTGAATAAAACCGTTAGTGACAAATAAAGAAAACAATAGATATGATACTTAATGAATGTGTTTTCTTTGTAATCTTTTCTATAAGACAACAGGTGGTGGAAGTATAGAAACATGTAAGCTTTTATTATTTAAAGAGAGCATGCTTGAAAAGTGCACATGGGTTGTTTTTAGTGGGGCATTAAAGAATTCAAAAGATTCCTTTACTAAGGAAAGTTGTTTATTTAGAAAGACTTTTGTAAAGAGGAGTGTTTTAATATATATGTATATATATATATATATATATATATATATATATATATATATATATATAATATAAATAAATTCAGGCCACTCTTATTTATGAAGTGTAATTGAAATTTATATAGCCGAACTCCCCTTTCACATTCTGGGCAGACTGCCAGCTTGCTGAGAAGCTCTGTAAGCTAGCTGAGATGCTCTGCCAGCTAGCTGAGATGCCCTGTGTTTTGCTATTAATTGATATGAATAATGAACCTGCAAAACAATATTAATCCAGAACAATACCCAGTTTGCTTCCTATGTATGATCATCAAAATCATGGAGTTTCAGTCAAATCAGTAAATATTAGTTTAATGTCTCAAAAACAGCTTAAACACAAGCTGAAGGAGTTGAAAAGAGTGAACAAGGTAAAAGAACCTAGGAAAAACAGAAATGGAAAGGTAGGCATCAGTAAAAGCAATAACTATATGCCTATTCCTAATGCTCCTAGGAAGAAATGTCATAACTGTGGAAATCCTAACCATCTTGCTACTTTTTGCAGGAAGAATATAAACTCTATACCTCCTAAGTCAGGAGTTAAGAGTGGTTCAGTTAGGTTTAAGCCACAAAATCCTTGTTTTCACTGTGGCAGTATTTGGCATTCTATTTATACATGCAAAGAGTATCATAATTTGTATCATGATTATTATGAACTTAAACCCTCTTTGAATAAATTCAAGATTGATTCTACATGTATAAATTCTGATAAAAAGAATGTTAGCACAAACTCTGATAAGACTTCTGCTGCAAAAGCTAACAAACTTAATAAAGCCAAAGGATCCAAGAAAGTCTGGGTCCTTAAAACTAATCATTAGTGGTTTTTATGATTGCAGGGTAATAGGAAAAATATCCTTGTTCTGGACAGTGGATGCTCAGGACACATGACTGGAAATAAAGCCCTGCTATCAGAATTTATGGAGAAAGCTGGCCCAAGTGTTTTTTGTGGAGATGGCAACATAGGAAGGACTTTGGGATATGGAAATATCAATCTTGGGAATGTCATCATTGAATCTGTAGCTCTAGTCTTAGGACTCAAACATAATCTACTAAGTGTGAGTCAAATCTGTGACAGAGGTTATCATGTGGATTTCTTTGAAGAACATGGTGAAGTTGTAAGCAAATCTACAGGAAAAGTTGTTCTGAAGGGATACAGGCATGGTAACATTTATGAAGCCAAGCTTTCAATAAACTCTGATGGCTCTGCAATCTGATTACTGAGTAGAGCATCAATTGAAGAAAGCTGGGATTGGCACAAAAGACTTTCTCATCTGAATTTCAACAGCATTAATGAGCTAGTGAAGAAAGATCTTGTGAGAGGATTGCCCAAATCAGTTTTTACTCCAGATGGCCTATGTGACTCATGTCAAAAGGCAAAACAAAGGAAAACTTCATTCAAAAGTAAGACTGAATCCTCAATTCTTGAGCCATATCACTTATTGCATGTTGATTTATTTGGTCCAGTAAATATAATGTCTTTGGGAAAGAAAAGATATGCTTTGGTTATTGTTGATGAATACACCAGATATACATGGGTATATTTCATGCACAAGAAAGAAGAAACTGCATCAATCTTAACAGAGCATGTCAGACAACTGGACAAAGGATCTAAGCATACAATGAAAATCATAAGGAGTGATAATGGCAATGAGTTCAAGAATGCAGTCATGGAAGAGTTTTGTAAAGAAAAAGGAATAAGCAAGAATTCTCTGCACCTGAAACTCCACAACAAAATGGAGTAGTAGAGAGAAAAAATAGGACTCTCATAGAAGCTGCAAGGACCATGCTTGATGAAGCAAAGCTGCCAACTTACTTCTGGGCTGAAGCTGTGCAAGCTGCTTGTTTCACACAGAATGCTACACTCATAAACAAGCATAGTAAAACACCATATGAGATGGTGAAAAATAAGAAGCCGAACCTGAAATACTTTCATGTGTTTGGATGTAAGTGTTTTGTTCTTAAGACTCATCCAGAACATCTTTCCAAATATGATTTAAAAGCTGATGAAGGAATCTTTGTTAGATATCCACTATCAACAAAAGCATTCAGAGTCTACAATCTGAGAACAAAAGTGGTCATGGAATCTATCCATGTGTCTTTTGATGATAAAAAGATAACAGGACTTGAAGATTTTGATGAACATGACTAGCTGAGATTTGAGAATGAAGAAATAAATGCTGATCTACAAAATTCTGATACTCTTTCAGACTCTATTGTTCAATTTATACCAGTAGATCAGACAGCAGCACATGTTGAGGGGGAGCAAGTGAACGATGAACCCCAATCAAGTGAAGAAACATCTGCTACTAATGATTCATCAAACTCTGAAAGCAACAGCTCAGGGGGAGCAAACAATGATTTTGGATCTACTAGTCACCACACTCAACACAATCATGAACTTGAAGAATCATCAAGATCAGATCTGCCAAGACAAAGGATATGGAGTAGAGCGCATCCCTTTGAACAGATCATTGGTGAACCGAACATGGGTGTACAGACTAGAAGAGCAACACAGAATGAGTGCAATTTCGCAGGATTTTTATCTCAAATTGAACCTAAAAAGATTGATGAAGCTCTTGATGATCCAGATTGGGTAACTGCAATGCAGTAAGAACTCAATCAGTTCGAAAGGCAGAAAGTATGGAAGCTGGTGCCAAGACCAAAAGATAAATATGTAATTGGCACTAGATGGGTGTTTAGGAATAAACTGGATGAAAATGGTATTGTTACGAGGAACAAGGCTCGATTGGTAGCAAAGGGTTACTCTCAAGAAGAGGGAATTGATTATGATGAAACTTATGCTCCAGTTGCAAGGCTTGAAGCAATCAGGATGTTCTTAGCATTTGCTGCACACTCCAACTTTAATGTTTTTCAGATGGATGTGAAGAGTGCATTTTTGAACGGAGATCTAGAAGAAGAAGTCTATGTTGAACAACCCCCTGGGTTCGAAGACAAGGACTTTGAAGGCTTTGTGTACTTTCTCTTTAAAGCTCTCTATGGTCTCAAGCAAGCCCCTCGAACATGGTATGATACTCTCTCCAAGTTCTTACTTGAAAATGGTTTTACAAGAGGTATCATCGACAAAACTCTCTTTCATAAAAAGCATAAAAATGATATAATTCCGGTGCAAGTATATGTGGATGATATAATATTTGGTTCTACTAATGATTTGCTATGCAAGAGATTTGCTAAGTTAATGCAGAGTAAGTACGAGATGAGCATGATGGGTGAGTTGTCTTTCTTCCTTGGACTTCAAGTTGTTCAGAAGCCTGATGGTATTTTCATCTGCCAATCAAAATACATAAAGGATCATCTGAAGAAGTATGGGATGAAAGAAGCAGCTACTGTCAAGACCCCGATGCCAACTGCTGTCAAGCTTGATCAAGACAAATCTGGTAAGTCAGTTGACATCACGAAGTATCGAGGTATGATCGGCTCTCTCTTATACTTAACTGCTAGTAGACCAGATATTATGTTCGCAACTTGTTTATGTGCTAGATTCCAGGCTGACCCTAAAGAGTCACATCTTATAGATGTTAAACATATTTTCAGATACCTTAAGGGAACCCCCAATCTGGGATTTGGTACCCTAAAGGAACAGGTTTTGACCTAGTTGGCTATACAGATTCTGACTTCGCAGGCTGTAAGAT
This sequence comes from Saposhnikovia divaricata, assembly GCA_036435485.1. Classification (NCBI taxonomy): domain Eukaryota; kingdom Viridiplantae; phylum Streptophyta; class Magnoliopsida; order Apiales; family Apiaceae; genus Saposhnikovia; species Saposhnikovia divaricata. The sequence continues at coordinate 26,431,186 of JAZHRN010000131.1, forward strand.
TGATCGAAAAAGTACTTCTGGAAGCTGTCAGTTTCTAGGAAGAAGGTTGGTATCTTGGTACAGCAAGAAGCAACACTCAGTATCTACCTCGACAGCCGAAGTAGAATACATTGCGGCAGGTAGTTGTTGTGCTCAGATCCTGTGGATGAGGAATCAACTTCAGGATTATGGACTCATGTTGGACAAAATTCCAATTCTATGCGACAACACGAGTGCCATTGCCAACAATCCAGTTCAACATACCAGGACTAAGCACATTGATATCAGGTATCATTTCTTACGAGAGCATGTCATGAATGGAACTGTGGTATTATATTTTGTTCCCAAAGATCAACAAATTGCAGACATCTTTACTAAACCACTGGATGAATCCACAATCTCCAGGTTAGTTGGTGAACGTGGGATGATAAATCTGTCTAATTAATTTTGGATAATCAATAACTGCAATTTGTTATAAATTCACAGGTATTTCAAATGTCCATATTTTTAGGACTTGTGAATTTACTTTGCATCCAGTCCTCATCTTACAGTTATCTCTATATTAATTTCCATGCTTATAAATGCTATCTTTTATGGTAATTAGTTAGTGAATAATTGTGTTAATTGTAGCATAATTAAATAAATATTTATTGACATATATCAATTAATGATATTTTGTTAATTTTATGTCTATTTAATTGTGAGTTTATCTGATTATTGTGGATTAATTCTTTATTTACTACGTGATTGTTTTTAAATCCATAATAATTAGAAGTATTGTATGTGTGTGTGTATATAGGCTGATAGATTTCGGTGATAAAATGTTTTTCGGCTGACAGGTTTCGGTGATAAGATGTTTTTAGGCTAATTGATTGATTATGTGAGAAATTATTGGTTGATTAGGTGAGAAATTATTGAGCGGTGTTATTCAACATATCCTGTCAATATCTCACCTAACCCACTAGTCCTTGAAACCTTATAAATGATGAGTTTTTGTTTATGCTTAACATTATCATTTTTCAGATAAGCAGAGCATATACACTCAATTGCTGAAAATTTCAAGCTTTGACCGGAAAGATCTCACAATCTAGCTGGTGGTTTTTAGATCGGATTTCATATTCTTGGTTTATACATAATCCTTTATAAAAATTAACCCTTGTTTTTGAATCTCCTCAAAGTTTTGAAAATGGCATTACAGGGAAGTTTTTCAGTTGCAAAAGTGAATCCTATTTCCATTCACCAAATCGAAACCATTCAGGATGAGCAATTTCGGGCTTGGACACAATTTCTGAATGAACATTCATTAATTCGCTATGCTTTAGTTACACCAGTGCAGCTTAACCATGATGCATTGCGTGAACTATATTGTAGTGCAGTTAACACTTCTGGACAGGACGGGTGTGCAATCACATATCGACTATTTGGTAGGTCGATTAGGGTCACTGAACGAGATGTTAATCGAATTCTTCATTTTCCTATGGAAAATCCTGTTTCTGATCCTACACCTGAACAGATTGAAATGTTCTTTCATTTTATAAGGTACCAAGATGGCAATTTCAATACTGGTAATCTTTATAGAACGTTTCTAACCCAGTATTGGAATTTCTTCTTTCACACTCTTAACCATGTTTTTTCCTCAGATAGAACAAATCAAGATCGAATACCTGAATTTATTCAGAAAATAGGGTATGCGGTCACCAAAAGTTTGAGGATTAATTTTGGAAAAATAGTGCTTGGTCAAATCATTTTAAAGATGAAACACATGGGAACAAGAGATGTTCAGACTCAAAATGTCAAATGTCTATATCAAAGGTTTCTACAGCTAATATTAAATGATTTTTTGAATGATGAAGGCAGGGCACGCTTGGAAAATGGTCAAAAGGTGGAATGTTCTTCCATGAAGACGAATGTAATTAATTACATAAGCAAAAAGAAATATACGGATGTGCCTACAGTCCTAACTGAATATCTAAAGACCGTCCCACTTCCGTTGTTACCAAGACCAGTGAGAGCAGGTATACGACAAGGTAATATTTCAATCCCTGCTATTCCAACCTCTGTATTCCCTGTTGTGTCACAGGAAATACAGTTTCTACAGCCCTTAGTGGCCATCTTACCCGACCAAGAGCAGGAAATCCCACCGACTCTAACACAGGTCGAAGAGCCCATTCTACAAATGCAAACACAAACACAACAAAATCCTACACCTCAATTGTCAATTAAACAACCATCCATCAACACTTTTGAGGGAGATAGTGCCTCAGCAGCACCACATAAGGAGTTAGTTACATCAGCCGCTCTACCTCATTCTAAACGGAGTAAACCCAATGAACCTGAGGTAACGGCAACTGTTAGTGAAACAATTCTTCCTTATCCAATGAGTGAAAATGTAAATAACGTTGAATTGACGGGAGAATCTATCTTGAGTTCCATTTCACGGAACATAAGAGTGGTTGATGATCTTTCTAAAGATCAAATGCCTTCACAGGCATCCGAGGTGGAATTACCTACCTCAATAACTACTGGTGAATCTTCCATTTTACGGAAAGATCCATCGATAGGTGGTTCTTTTATGAACCAAGTGTCTTCACATACATACGAGGGAAACTTGGGTTTTGTGCCATTTAATCGATTCAAGTTTAACCTCCCAGAGGGAAAATCTCTGGATCTCTTTCGAGATTTACCACTCTTTACCAGTGGTCGGCAACTCGCTTCACGCGAGGACGGAAGCTCACGAACTTTCATTGCACCATCTATGACCTCTGAAAAAGGCGCTAGGATGATTTCATTTACAGGTACACATATCGGTGGAAGCTCTGGAAGAGAGTTGAGGGAAACACGAATAGAACATGTAAGTGTAACCCAAATCACTAAACCGAGTGAATATAGAGTGTTGAGTGAAACACCTGCAGAACGTACGAGTGAGCAACCTACTCAACCACATGCACCCGTAACCAGAAAGGAATACAGCTGACTCCTTACACGGGTCCAAACAATAGAGAAAGAGTTGTCAAATATCTAAAAGTCCATTGTAGAAATCAAAAATTTGCAACTTATTCAATAGGATGTATTCCAGGTTCAATTAAACACCATGGCAACCCAGTTTAGTCATGCTATCAACTCCTTGGTAAAGCCATCTTCGTCTAATTTACCAACTCCACATCCTACTACTCTAGAGGATAACCCAACTGAGGGGGAGAAGGTGGATGATCAAGAAAAATCTACTAGGCGTAAGGGCAAGGAAAAGGTTGTTGACACGGAATTCACTTTATTTTGGGAAAGGAAAAGCTAATGGGAGTATTAGTGCTATGTGGAAAGAAAGCAAGGCAAACTTGAAGATATGTTCAGTCTAGAGGAACAATTGACTTGCACTTGTTCAAATTTTAGAAATCTGGAAAATGTATATATATGATCCAGAATGCGCTTTAATATTGTTTATCTTTTTATTTTTGTTGTATCAGTTGAGTTATCCTCTAGGAATTTGCTTGTCAAACCCTAACAATCAAATGGGGGGAGATTGTAAAGCATAATGTAATGTAATATGTAATAGAGGACATATATAACTCAACTAGGATAAAAGATAAATAATATTAACTCGATACAGGGATCGTGAAATTTGAAGAACAGGCACCGACAAGGATCAAGTCGCTGAAAGAAGTTCATTAACATGATCAAGCCTCAGTGACAGAATAAGATGTACAGATGATTCAGTTGAAGGGCCAAAAGATTCCATGTATTTATTGAAGATACTGTTGCAGGCTAATCAATTGGAATGTAACAAAGGTGTGAAGATCAAGATCAGTGCTAGTCACTTGTGAACCAGACCAGTGCACTAAGTGTCAGCACATACGAGAAGGATAAACACATTAATTTACAGAAAGAATTGCCAAAGCCTATTGACGATCATTGACAAATATCTCAAGCAGAATATTTAAAACAGAAGAGAGAAGCCCAAAAAAAGCAGCCAAAAATAGTATGCAAAGTTACTATGCATGATTACTATGCAAGGTTACTATGCACGGTTACTATGCAGGTTACTGTGCAAATAGTGGTTACTGTGCAAATAGTAGTTACAATGTAAATAGTAGTTAATATGCAAATAGTGGTTACTATGCAGGTGGGGCCCATAGGTGTGGCCCACGGAAGAAATTTCCTTTAGCAGACACAGTTTTGGTTGGTGAAATAGTGGTTACTATGCAAGTGGGGCCCACGTGAATAGTGCAGCATAGTGTAGCATAGTAACTTTCTAAAATCTATAAATAGGCCTGTTGTATTTCATTTCAAAACACACCTCAACACACAACTCTCTCTTCTTTCTCTTATATCTTCTCTGTGTAAGCTGCTAGACAGTCCATCTAGTAGGAAAGTCGGCTTAGCCCACTTTCAGGAAGTGTCGGGTAGAAGGTCTTCGTGCCTAAAATATCCTTAGGAGTGTTTGATTTTGTAGCTGATCCATAAAATTAGATTGTGTAGCAAACCTCCGGGTTTTATCTATTCAAAGATATTTCCCAAACAATTGTGTTATTTCGATTCAGTATTTTTGATTTCATATTCACATAAAAAATCGAAATATTGCTAAATAACGTATTCAACCCCCTTCTACGTTATTCCGGACCTAACAACCATTATCTTTTGCTCAAAAATTAAAGTAGCACTAAAAATAGAATAAATATAATGTCGAATTTATCTAAAAAAATTTAACTAAAAACCAAAAATATATGTAGTACAATGATCGGAAGGATGAATTGTTTGGACGAGGTTAATGATTCAATTCACAACAAAAATAAACTAACTCATTTAAAATAAGAGCGTGGAATAAAATTTTGAAATTAGTGCATATAATTACGTACCATATTTTGAAAAGTCAAATTTCAAATTTTGAAACTAATATTTGTCATTACTATTTTTACTCATAAATTAAAATAATAGTAAAAACAGGATAATATAGAGATCGAACTTATGTAAAAAGAGTTTTAACTCCATACCAAAAAACATAATGTAGCATAATGATTTGGAGGAAGAAATATATGGAGGAGGTTGTGGGTTCAATTCCCCACAAACACAAATAACTTATTTTTCTCTTCAAATAAATAAGGGAGTGGCAAATCAATGTAATTTTGTAATATATAAGGGCAAACTCGTAATTTCACAAGGGGTTTATTGGCTCAAAATGCCCCTATGTGTACCATATTGTGAAACCTAAAATATAATATTTTTAAAATAATGCGAATCACCATTATTTTTACTCAAAATTTAAAATAATAGTAAAAATAAGATAATGGAGAGGTCGGGTTTATGTAAAAGGTTTTTTAACTCAAAACAATAAAGTCCATGTAGCACAATGGTTAGTAGGATAACTTGTGTAGTGGAGGTTCTAGGTTCGATTCACCATGAAAACAAACTCATTTTTTTCCATTTAAATAAGAGAGTGACATTTCATGTAATTTATAACTTGCAAGGGTATAACTGTAATTTCACAGAGGGTTAATTGGCTCAATACCCCTAAATTATCCATGTGTTGCTCTATTATATATAGAAAGAGATTATTTGCCAAACGTAATCAATTTAACTCATTCATTCTCCCATTAATTTGTTCTTGAATACATTCCATTTATCTTTTCCGAAAAAATATCAGAATAATTTTTTTCATTCCCATTATACAATAACTAATTCATATTACTATACAAGACCCAGAACCAGAACTCTGGAAAAGGAAAAGTAAAAGTAGACCAACGAATATGAGTATTGAAAACCTGGTTTTGATGGTCCTAATTAATTTTAATATAAAACCTAAGATATGTTTATATATAGATTTGGAATTAGGAGGAATGACTGGAAATGTTGCAACTGAGTAGGAGTGGCGATTGATTTCTCATTTTTGGAGTTTTGGTGATTCTGCTTGATTGTCGACGAAGATATAATTGAGGATAACTAAGCGGACATGCCAGAGTTGGCTGCTGTATACAATTTTTTGGTTTTCACAGGATTATGAAGGAATTGGATCTGGGTTGGGTTTAAAATGAAGAGTTTTTTTTTAATCAATTCATTTTCATGAAACTGAGCAATCACTCAACAAAATACGTAAAGGTTCAGAAGGAGCAAAATTCTCCTTAATAACACGATCAGCTAATAATCGAGAATTTCTGGCCATATAGTGCGTAGCTCGATTCACAGAACATTTGACAAAACATAAAGAAACATTATGTAAAGAACTCATCAAAAGTTTACAGTCATCCACCAGAGAACTAAAGGCTTAGCACATCTGGAGAGAGCTTCAAAGAGCTTCCACCACCACCAAACTTTCTGTCTTAATCGTTATTGGAGAGATTTGTTTGGTCTTCAACCAACTTAACACCTCCTTAATACCAATTACCTCAGCAACTTCTGGAGCCAGCTTCCCATCTTTGCATCTCGCCATTGCTTCCACCAACCTCCCAGTGATATCCTTGACCACATAACCAAGACCAAAACGCCCCTCCCCTTCAGACAAAGCTACATCTACATTAACCTTAATGCCTGAAACAGGTGTAGTCCATAGCTCTTTACCATCCCCTTCTTATAAGGGATGCAACAAAGGTATATTACCTCTTCCTTGAGCCTTCTTCCACTGATTAAGAGTTCTATCTGCAAATGCAACAACCTCCTCTAACTTACTCCTACGCTGTTGCCAGACAAGTTCATTACGAGCTTTCCAAACAGCCAAACAAATCATCACCACTTGATTAAGGCTACATGAATCCACCCTCTTCATCACCTCATCCACCTATTCCCGTGCCGAGCCACACTCCCTTCCTACTGAGGAAAATCCAACCAGCTCTCAACACTCCCATATGAATTGACATGAAACAAGGCAATGGAAATCAGTTTTAGCAAATAATCCACAAACAGGACAACTTGATTCCACCTGCACATGTTTTTTCCCAAGACTCACTCGTGAAGGAAGACATTTAGACACAACCCGCTATATCAAATATTTAGCTGTAGGAAGGACTTTAAGTTGCCATAATCTTTTCCAAAATCCAAAGTTAGCATGAGAAGGGTAAGCACCTTTAAGGGTTTGTAAACGCTGGTAGGCACTTCGAACTGAGTATTGACCAATCTTCTCATGAAACCAGTACCATGAGTCTACAATAGATGATGAACAAAGAGGAATTCCGAAGATAATAGTCGCATCATTAGTAAAGAACATATCACTCACTGCATCATAATCCCACATCTACCTTCCGACTTCAAAAAGGCTGTTTACCATAAAACTTTCTAACCCAGGTAAAATAGGTTTTGGAATAGGATCACTCACCACCGGTAACCACGGGTCCTGAGTAATTTGAATAGTCTCACCATTTCCCACCCTTTTTTTAGTCCATCTTTGAGAATATATTGTGAGGCAATGATACTACGCCAATTAAAACTGGGGTTAGGACCAAGTTTTGCAGAAATAAAATCACCTCGAGAGTAATATCGAGCACGGAACACTCTGCTAACCAATGATTCAGGCCTAGTCAGCAACCTCCGCCCTTGTTTCCCTAACATAGCAATATTCATATCCTGTAGGCTATGAAATCCCATACCGCCAACATGTTTGTGTCTCGTCATTCAGTCCCAACTCATCCAAGTAATGCCCTTCCTACTCCTTCCATTACAAGCAGAGTTCCACCAAAATTTGGTCACCATTCTTTCTACTTCATTACACAAACCAATTGGCAGCAGAAAAACACTCATAGCAAACGATGGAAGCGCTTGAATCACCATTTTCAACAATATTTCTTTTCTGCCCTGGACAAAATCTTATTCTCATAACCTACACATAAAATAAATCTACTCATATGGAGTTAAATGGATGATTCCTGAATGAAGTTAATGATAAGATATATTTTTATATATATTTTAGATAATTTTATTCCCAAATTTAATTGTATTTTGCATTAATTTGGGTATTTATTTAATAAATCTTAATGTTTTATTGTAGAAGACAAGAACTCCTAAGTTTGGAAGAATTTGGGCTCAAAGAGCTATTTTGGAGCTAAAAATGGAAGAAATTTGGATTTATTGAGCTACACTCGTTTTCTACAGTATTTATTTCATATCCGGAGTTGTAGGAGTCGGATTTGGACGATCTTACAGTCCACGCGAAGCCTAGAACATTATCTTCAATTCAGAGGGATTAAATAAGCAAAAATCCGATTGGAACAGCTCGAAATCTGAAGAGCAAATGCAGTTCCGAATTTTAGTGGATTTGGAATTTTCTTGTAGTTTATTTAAAGTATAAAATTTGTGTTTGATTGATTAGTTGTTGTGAAGAATTTCCAGCCGAAAGTCTTGAATTGGTTGGCAAAAAAAGAAAAAAAACAATTGCCAAAGTGGACTAATGATGAAGGTCAATGATGGAGGCATATTAATATGAATATTTGAGGCATGAATGAAGCTATAAAGGAGGAGCTTGCAGGAGGAAAGAAGGACACCTCATTAGACCATTGTTTAGTTGGGCTACTACGCAAAAACAGACACCAACCATAGACATTAGGCTACTGCACACCACATTACATCTTTTCATTCTACCACATTTCTATACATCTACTTCATTCGGCTATGCATGTATTTTGGAGCTAGGATTAGGGGCTTGGTTTTCTTCTCTTTTATGTACATTTTCTTTGGCTTAATTCTCCGTTAATTTAAGGTATTTTCTGTTTTATCTTGTTTATTAAGTATATATTTTAGATGGATTGTTATATAATTTTAGTTGTTCTTAATCTTTATATTAATGAGTAGTTTGTTCTTGGGTATAAAGGAAAGCCATGTTTGCATGATAAATCTGGTATGATTTTCATAGTGGTTTGATTGATTATGGTAAATTCTAATCGATTATGTTTTGATATTTAATTTGTGTTATCGGCCAATATCACAGATTAATTATATGCGAATAGGGGTATTAGATCGAGAGATTTACTCACTAGAGGCACACATACGGTTAGCAGAATTGAATTTGAGTGCGAGAGCATCATTGAATTTCTGAGAGCGTTAATGTTTGAGAGAAATTAACTATTGCTCTAATTACCTGATTAATTAAATTACTAAAAGTGATTATATGTGTAAGCATGTTTCGGGAGTGTTGATGCTTGAGAGAGATTAACAAACTCTAATTGCATGACCATTTTGATTGTTTAGCTTAAAAGCCATATATTATGTAAACATGGTGGACCTAATTGCCCTAGATTTTAAATTCATTGGTTATCCTTTAATTAATTAGTTAAATTAATATAAATAATTAGTTAGTAAATATTTTCATAACTATCGTTTTTGCTCCAGAAACAATTGAATTAAAATTGATAAAACCTTTCTCCTTGTGAACGAACAAAAAAATATACCACATCAAATTGGCGCCGCTGCCAGGGAGGTAAAATTTATCGATTTTAAATTAATTGTTTCTTATAGTTTAGATTTTATTTTGTTCAGTATAATAAAAAAATTAAAATAACAAAAATATTAGTTTTATTAATTTCTAGTTCGTATTTTCTGCAAATTTTTTGTTTAATTCGATGCAAAATAAGGTCTCCTATGTTTTGTTTTTACAATTGAAAGCAGTACATAGTTGTCCCCTGTTTTCTTGTTTCAAACCCAGCTTGTACTCTATTTATTTTCTTAACTCTTTCACTTCTTTCTTCTTCACTGTTCACGACCATCACTTCCCTTCACTGATCCCCTCCACCCATCTCTTTCCACTCGCGCCTCCACCAACCCAATTCTTGACTCCGTTCATTCAAACCCACCATACTACCATTCCCGCTCTTCCTTCTTCTCCGATCAAAACTCGTTCCCCTATCTTCAATTTCGAAAACCCACCAGTTTTTTCCCATTTTTGAGTCAAGTTTTTGTTTTCGTTTTTACTTTGTTCTGTTCTTGTTCGGTTGGAGTTGTGTTTCGACTATAAATCATTGTGTTTAGTCGTTGCTGAGTTTTTGTTCTCTATTTGAAATCGCTGAGTTCAAATGGTTATTTTATTTTGATTCGAAGTTTCTGTGCTGAGTTTCCGTTATTTGTTTGATTTCCGAGTTACCGAGTCTGCGTTTGATTTGTGTTGTTCGTTACTGCTTCGTTGATCCGAGTTCACCGCTGTTCTTCATTAAGTTGTACCGAGTTGACAATGCCCAGTTAAATGAGTGAGTCGAGTTTTCGTCCTGTTTAATTACCAAGTTGATTGAGTTAGTTGCGAGTTTTCGAGTGGTTCTTGGTTTGTAGTCTTGTTTGTAGGCTGTTTGTTTTGATTTCGCTGCGTTGCTTTGAGTTTTCAAAAGGTTTGCAAAGTTGCTGAGATTTTTGTTTTAGCTGAAGTTTTGGTGGTCTTTGTTTACTGCATTTGCTGAGAGTTTAATAGTGTCACTGTTCTACTGGGTTGGTTTTGAGTTTTGTTTTCATGTTTTCGTTTTGCTAAGTCGTACATTTTGTTGAGTTGCTGCTTATTTGTTTTCCTTTCATAAATTGTTGTTGGAATTCTTGTTTTTCCGAATGGTGCTGCAATTGTGAGATAGTGAAAAAAGAAGAAGTGGGAGCGCATACTTCTACTTAAAAGAGCGCGTACTTCTACTTTTAAAATAAAGAAATAATAATAATAATAATAATAATAATAATAATAATAATAATAATAATAATAATAATAATAATAATATATATTTTATATTTTGTTTAATTTGTTTAATTTTGTGTTAAATTTCTAGTTCGTCTATGTTTCCTTTGTCTCATTGGAACCTTTGTTCCAATTGAGGCAGATTTTACTGCATTTCTTGGCTTTGTTGTGTGTTCGCAGGTCAACAATGGGTGAAGTTGATACTTTTACACTTCTTTCTTTCTTAGTAGAGGCACATACTCAAGAAATTTCCTCATTGAAGACTGCAGAGCCCCTTACATGTCCGTTGAGTAATAATGAGATGTCACCAATGGCCCCTGAAACTTACACATGTTGTGAAGTTTGTGGTATTTATGGTCACTTTGGTTTTGAGTGCTCCTACAATTTTTTCAATTCTCAGAATTCTCAGTTGGGACAAATAAATTCTTTTGAAGAAGGATATAAGTACAACCAGTACTTTAACACTTTTGATCAAGAATGCATAGATAAGTCACATTTATCATATATGGACAATGATGTTCAAAAATTTCATATCACGATCAACAACAGTTTCAACAACATTATTAACAGTACGAGCAACTGCAATTTCAACAATATCCTCCAATACAACAAAAACTAATGTAGATGTACCACATGATCAAACAAGTGAGGTATGGGATATCTTGAATAAACTGCAAAAGAGTTTTGAGGAGAGTGTCGAGACGATCAAAGAATTTAGAACTCAAAGTTTGGCGATTGAATCTCAAATTGCACACTTGGCTAGTTCTTCTATTTCAGGGCAACCCGACTATTTACCATCATCATTCATTCGATTAGAAGAGGACATGAGTGCTATTATCCTTACGAGTGATCAAGAACATGATAGTTTCTCCCTGTATGTTGATGATGTGACTGATGATAAAGAAGAGGAGGATACTACTAATGTTACATTTGAAGATTTTGTTGTTGTTGAGGACAATGTCAATGAGGATAAGGTTGATGTGATAACAATTGTCCAAGATGATCTTTCTCAAATTTTGATTGATGATACATACAAAGTGGCTCCTAAGTGGGAAGCTCGGGAAGAGGGAGAAAATGGAAGTGTCTACTTAATCAATGATGCGATAAGCCAAGATGTTCGAATGGCTCATGTGGAAGTGATGAGTGAAGAAAAGCCACCACCAGAGCCTCCACCTTATGTCAAGGGAGTTCGATATTTTCGTGGTGTCGAATTTTATCGTTGTTTTATCACAAAGTTTTCCAAAACTACAGAAGCACTTAATCAATTATTGCTTATTGATGTCATATTTTATTTTATTAATGCTTGTTTTGAAACTTTTTGCAGGATAAATACAATTAGGAATGATACTCTTGATATTTTTTGTGGTGATGAATTTTTTTATCAAGAAAGTGGATGTTCCGCCTTCACCCGAGTATTTTTGAGGAGGTCGAGCTAATGACCTTAAAAAAGGAGCGCTTCTTGGGAGGCAACCCAATGGTTTGGGCAAGCTGTTAGGGGAGTTTTTCTACCTTTTCTTATTTTTATTTATTTATTCTCTAATTTTTTGGATTCTTTGTTTTCAATTTTTCTCTTTTATATAATTGTTCATTGAGGACAATGAACCACTTAAGTGCGGGGATGAGTTCTCGATAATTAAAAATTCCAAAAAATTAGAAAATTAGAAAATTAATTGCCTCGTCTCATAGTGTCTTAACAAGGATAGGTACACATCTTGTGAGCTTATTTTACATGATTATTTGACATGTCATATCTCTAGAAAATCATTTGTTACTTGATGATTCCTTGTACGTGCTTTCGAAAATTATAAAACTTGAGATGTGTCATTTTTGTCAATATTAGTGAGTATTGAAGCATGCTTTCATCTTGTGAGATCTTGAGCCTAATTTATGATTGGTACATCATATATCAATCGAATTTTATTGTTGTGTATTGTTCATCATTTGGCATGTTGCTCTAGAACTTACTTTAACCATTTTGAGATTACATGATATCTGTATGCATGAAAATGATAAAGGCACTAGGATTAACCGTGTTTATCCAAACAGTACCCTTGAATCATATATCCCTAGTGAACCCCTTTGAGCTTTTTATCCGTTATTTTTGTGTATCATCAATCTAAATTCTTGAGCCTACTTGTTTATTCTTTTCATGATTTACTAGTAGAGCATTTTGATTCATTTGGAGGTTGGTGAGTGCGTAGTGTGAGGATTTCTTTGTTAAAGTGTGAAAATTTGGTGGGAACCAAAAAGAAAAAAAAATGAGAGAGAGACTAGGTACTTCTTTGAGACCAATGGGTGGCAAATGCAATGTCATATGAAAGGGATGATCCATGTACATGTCCTGGTATTAAGTGCATTATACTAGAAATTATTCTTGGTGACTTTTCACTGCCCTTGGTTACTGGAGTCTTGTTTAAAAAAAAAGGAAAAATAAAAAAGATCAAGTAGAGTTGTGTTCATTGGTTTGTGCAATATGAAAATGGAAAAGTATATGGTAATATGTGCTTGGGGTTTAATGCTTGTGAGAGTTTACTCAGCTTTTACATGATCGAAATTTCATGTTGAGTGCTTTAATTAGAAATGAACATTGTGTTCTATTAGTTTGTTGAGTTAGCCACTTGTTAGCCTTTTTCTTGATTCCCTACCCATCACCTTAGCCAAGTTACAACTGTTAACAAAGACCTTTTGATTTGTGCATGCATGTATTCAAAGTAGTGGATATTTAGTGGACAACCAAGCATATGGTAGCACATGACTTAATTGATTGAACTTGAGCGGATACATTTCACCTATACACTTGTGTGATTTGAGAGTTATGTGAGATTTTCTATCCATAGCATGTTACTCATTGAATGCGGCATTGATATATATTTTATGATCTTTTTGTCTATCTAGACTGTGTGTTTACTTGGATAGTCTTGTGCATATGATGTGTAAGTGAACAGACTTTTAATATTATGCAATTGAGGTTTACTTGTGTGGTGTACTATGATATGTTGCATACTTGAGACTTGACAGAAAAAAATGGATTTTGTGGGTAAATTCACTATAAACCCTCACGAGACAACACTCGTCCTACTAGGGCTGCCTAGGGGTTTAACGGCTTGTTGCATGTGCTCAATGCAGTCGTGTCATCTACGAAAGTGATATTAGTTAGGATTTAGTTTTTATTTCGCTTATTTGCCCGAGGACGTGCAAATGCTTAGTGTGGGGATGTTTGATAAGATATATTTTTATATATATTTTAGATAATTTTATTCCTATATTTAATTATATTTTGCATTAATTTGGGTATTTATTTAATAAATCTTAATGTTTTATTGTAGAAGACAAGAATTCCTAAGTTTGGAAGAATTTGGGCTTAAAGAGCTACTTTGGAGCTAAAAATGGAAGAAATTCGGATTTATTGAGCTGCACTCGCTTTATACAGTATTTATTTCATATCTGGAGTTGTAGGAGTCGGAATTGGACGATCTTACAGTCCACGCGAAGCTTAGAAAATTATCTTCAATTCAGAAGGATTAAATAAGCAAAAATCCGATTGGAGTAGCTCAAAATATGAAGAGCAAGTGCAGTTCCGAATTTTAGTGCATTTGGAATTTTCTTGTAGTTTATTTAAAGTATAAAACTTGTGTTTGATTGATTAGTTGTTGTGAAGAATTTCAAGCCAAAATTCTTGAATTGGTTGGCAAAGAAAGAAAAAAAGCAATTGCCAAAGTGGACTAATGATGAAGGTCAATGATGGAGGCATATTAATATGAATATTTGAGGCATGAATGAATCTATAAAGGAGGAGCTTGCAGGAGGGAAGAAGGACACCTCATTAGACCATAGTTTATTTCGGCTACTACGCACAAACAGACACCATCCATAGACATTAGGCTACTGCACACCACATTACATCTTTTCATTCTGCCACATTTCTATACATCTACTTCATTCGGCTATGCAAGTATTTTGGAGCTAGGATTAGGGGCTTGGTTTCTTCTCTTTTATGTACATTTTCTTTTGCTTAATTCTCCGTTAATGTAAGGTATTTTTTAACATCCTTAACAAGTACACTTAATTTTAAAAACCACTAAAAACTGAATAAAACGATACAACTTCTCAAAATCCAATATCTTACAATTCATAAGCTAGAAATACATCTAAATTCTCCAAATATCGCAACTCGCACTCTTCCCAATAAGTAGCCCACCTAAATAAGATCACCTGCCGGGAGAAATAAGAGAAACAAAGAACCGGCAGTGAGCGAAAAGCTCATATATGGATATAAAACAAAGCACAAGCTGAACAAAATTAAATATGATGAAAACTATATCTGAACAAAGATTAAGACATGAGATTAAGAACAAAATTGATTATCTGGATAAAGAACAATAAGACAATGCGATTAAGATATTAACATTACCGATAAAATATAATCTGATTCTTACACATCCATATACACTTACAAATAATATTCAAAACAATTAATCTTACCACGAACACATATTAATCAGCAAAATTATTATCAAAAACAAAACTTTACTTTACTTACTGACATGGGAGATAATCTTACAGGATGTCCTACATTTTCGGTCATCCAGAATACGTAGTCATCAAAACTTAAAGGGGCTTGCATAGCACAAAACAAATGCTACCCAAAATCTTACAAGGGCTTGCACGGCAAAAAGCACAATGCTACCCAAATGGCCAAACATACACAATAGTCATGACTATACGTGTCCCATAACATCGGCGACACGCCCATACTATTTAAATACACCGCACGAGATTCTCTCCACTCATGACGGAGTCTTACAATATCTCCCAAATCATAATAAAATCACAAATAACTTACATAAAACTTACACATAACTTACTCCAAAAAGATATCTCAAAATCATACTTATATCATAAATAATCGAAAATACTTACTCGGAAATTATAAACTCAAATATCATACAAAATAGACCATTGAAGATAAAAATCAGAACTGACCAGTCCCAAAGAAAGGAAATTTATTCTATAAATATTAACTCAAATGAAAAGGTATAAAACACGAAAGTCGTAGAGGATTCTGATACCTTTCCATAATGGTAAGGCACGTTAAAAACGGAGAGGTAACGAATTCGTAAACAATTAAAATGTGGACTACAACAACAGAATCAGGCACTAATCACAGTAGTGTTTCGATATTTAAGACATCAAAATCATATAATTGGAGCAGAATATGAATACAAAACACAGAGGTCGAAACGAGCTTTCCATAATGGTATTACTCGTAACAATCGGATAAAAACTCAATTTACTACAAATTTTCGAAGTTATGACATACCAACAGAAATTAAAGCACCAGATTATACATTGAACAGATTTTGACATGCTTACAAGCAGATTTTCACTAAACACAGAGAATGAAAGTTGTAGATAATTCAAATATCTTTCCAAGAGATCAAGAATAAACACAATCCGATGAATAATGAATTTTGTACGAATTTAACAAGAAATCAGATGTACAAATTTGGGATAACAAGACACACAAAGAGAGACAAGACTACCCGTACCTTAGACTTTAGTGATTGCTATTCGCTACTAATCCTCAATAAAATCAATCCATCCAATCCAAAGAACCCTAATTGATAACAAAAGAATCAATATTATCAACCCTAATCTCATAAACATATATGTATATATCGAATAGTCTAATCTTACCTTGAATTCTAAAATCCACAACCTTCTATTAGGTTTTCTTTTTCATCTCTTTCTTCTTCTCTTTTCTTTTCTCCTCTTCTCTCTTCTTCTTCCTCCATGATTAAAAAGTAACGTAAGTGTCTTTCTCTTTTTTTTTGTATTTTTATTAAACCCTTACTCTTTTTTTTTCCTTTTCTCTCTTTTTCTATTCTTCTTTTCTTCTTTTTTTAAAATCTTTTTTTTATTCTCCAAATTGAGTAATAACATACCAAACAACATCCTAATTATAAAATAAACAAATCCTCATACAAAAAAATAATATTAACAATAACAAACTAATATTTTCTAATCCTTAATATTAAATAACATAACTAAAAAAAATAATCATGAAAAATACGGGATGTTACATATTTTCTATTTTATCTTGTTTATTAAGTATATATTTTAGATGGATTGTTATATAATTTTAGTTGTTCTTAATCTTTATATTAATGAGTAGTCTGTTCTAGGGTATAAAGGAAAGCCATGTTTGCATGATAAATCTGGTATGATTTTCATAGTGGTTTGATTGATTATGGTAAATTCTAATCGATTATGTTTTGATATTTAATTTTTGTTATCGGCCAATATCACAGATTAATTACATGCGAATAGGAGTAATAGATCGAGAGATTTTACTCCCTAGAGGCACACATACGGTTAGCAGAATTGAATTTGAGTGCGAGAGCATCATTGGATTTCTGAGAGCGTTAATGTTTGAGAGAAATTAACTATTGCTCTAATTACCCGATAATTAAATTACTAAAAGTGATTATATGTGTAAGCATGTTTCGGGAGTGTTGATGCTTGAGAGAGATTAACAAACTCTAATTGCATGGCCATTTTGATTGCTTTAGCTTAAAAGCCAGATATTATGTAAACATGGTGCACCTAATTGCCCTAGATTTTAAATTCATTGATTATCCTTTAATTAATTAGTTAAATTAATATTAATAATTAGTTAGTAAATATTTTCATAACTATCGTTTTTGCTCCAGAAACAATTGAATTAAAATTGATAAAACCTGTCTCCCTGTGAACGAACAAAAAAAATATATCACATCATTTAACAATTAAACAATCCAACAAAAAATACTTTTTCTTTTAGATCTTTTCTTTTGCGTTTCCATTTTCCTCCACCATAAACCCCACCTCCACCTGAACCAGCTCCTCAGTTTCTTCTTCTTATACTTGTTAAAACGTTCCAGTATAGTATAGTGTCAAGACAATGCCTCAACACTTTCTTTGGCAATGCAACGGTATAAATACCTTTTGCAAATATCATCATGCCAAGAAAAATAAAATCTTGAGTTCAATAAATTGGACAGCTTGACTGACCATTATAAGAACTCGCCCAAATCTTGACAATTGAATTAAAGGCAAGTCCACATGCGATCATATAGGTTTCGGGTATCCTATCAAATGGTTTATTACCTTAACAAGCTTCAGCAACCTGAATAACACAAGTAGCAGCATTATCGTTAGCATTTCCGCTCAAGTCCGCAACCCCACCAACAGTTCTAGATCTTGGGTTAAGTTGTGTTACGGTGTTTTCAATTCGTTGTAAGCATCGATATCATCAGAAAACAATCCCAAAGCACGATCTCCTACGGGTTGGTTGTTCTCAGTAGGGTCATAAACAAAGTTAGCTTTACCATGAACAGTCGAGTACACTAACTCATACTTACCTTTATGTATCAAACTACTCAATGCATAACTTTCACTTATTCTAACACCATCTCCACCAATATTCAAATCAATACAAGGGAATGCCTCATCTTTTGCACTAGCTATTTTAAATACCAAGAGTCCCTTCAGTGAATGTGTACTTACTAATGTCATCTCACGAAATTTTTGAAATCGAGTAGCCGAAGCTTCTGCAGTCACAACAAACATTTGGGGATCTTCAACTACGACATTTTGGACGACGGTAGCTGGACAAGCAGCTACATAGGTAGTCCTAAGAAGTCCTTCTGGATGTATATAGATACCCCCACCAAAGCCTGCATTAAGAGGTTCCTGCTCGTATTGGACAATGATATAGGATCGAACCACCCAAACTGCATTTTTAATATCTTGAAAACTCATTGTGTAACCCTAAAATAGATAAATAAAACTAAATTAACTTATCAATTAAATGTACAAACCGGCACAAGTCTAATGTAAAATTCATCTTAGATCTATTACTAAAATTAAAAGATTATTTAAATGTTAACTCTGAATGAAATAAAATGGGGGCAAAGTAAAGTATGCATACACACAATGACAACAAAATCTAAATCTAGGTTAAGAAAACTTACCGATTTACTAGCATATAAAATAAATGGATATGTTCAATTCTAAATTTAATTAAATTATAAATTAATAAATGGAGAAATAGGGATATGTAAATATTTGTTCACTTGTATCGATTTATAAGCATATATTCAAATTTAATTTAATTAAAGTGTAATTATTTGGAAAAAATGTAAACACTCGATTTTTTTTACCTTTGGTAATCATTATTATCGAAAAAAAACTTGTTATCTTTTCATTCACTTGTATTTATCCATAAGCATATGTATTCAATTGGTATGCAAAATTTAAAATTTTAGTATAGAAAAATCATTCGGAAAAAATTTAAAATTCTAAGAATTTATAATTTTGGTACGGTTTATCAATATCTAAAAAATTTGAATTTAAAATTTAATCAGTTTAAAATTAAAATTAGCTAATGACCTTGATAGAATATATTTTTATATATATTTTAGATGATTTTATTCTCATATTTATTGTGTTTTGCATTGATTTGGATTTTTATTTAATAGATTTGATTGTTTTATTGTAGGAAATAAAGAATTCATAACTTGGAAGGATTTGGAGCAAAAAGAGCAAATTTGGAGATAAAATAGATGAAATTTCGGAATTATTGGACTAGATGGGCAGTTTACACTGTTTTGGCCATATCTGGAGTTCTAGAAGTCCGTTTTCAGCGATCTTACTGCCCACGCGAAGTTTGGGAGATTTTCTACAACATGGAACAGGTTTTACAAGAGCAAGTTGCGCGTGGTGGGCGCAGACAGCGCGACAAACAGACTGCTTGGCGCAGGTTGCGCGAGGAAAATCCTGAAAATTACTGTTTTGACCATATCTTGAGTTCTACAAGTCCGTTTTGGACGATCTTACAGCTCACGCGAAGACAATGGAATTATCTACAATTCAGAAGTGGTCCAATATCAGTATTCCAACGGGATCAGCCCAGAAACAGGCCAGAAAATCCAGCAACTTCCAGAAATTCGATTTGAAGTGGGAAACTTCCATAAATCCAATCCTAATCAACATGGAAACACTAGGGGCGCTAGGAACATTCTAGAGGGCTGGGTTAAGCATGGAAACTTGCAATTCTTACTTCTATTCAAGCTTGGAAACTTGTCATCTCCTAATCCAACTCTATTTGTGGCAACTTCCTTGGAATGCAATTCTATTATGGAAAGGACTTTAAGGCTAATACATGTAGTGGCTATATAAACACATCTTGGGACACATTATTAAGGATGTAATATTAGATCAGATAATATAGTTTAGAGTAGATTATTATTATTAGTTGGAGATGTAGAGAAACACCATGACTCTTCTTTTGGGTGACAACATTGTAGTTTGAAGGTTTTGTTCTCTTAATCTTTTCTTTGTTCTTATTAGTTTAATTATGTTTTCTTGTTTTACTAGTTGTTTTACTTGTTTAATTATTAGCGAGTAGTTATTTCTAGGGCTTAAAGGGAAGCCATGTTTGCACTAATATTGGCATGATTTTCATAGTGGTTTGATTGGTTATGGTTAATTCTGATTGATATGTTTTAATCATTAATTTGTGTAATCGGCCGATATCATGGATTAATTATATGCAAATAGGGGTATGGATCGAGAGATTTACTTACTAGAGGCACACATACGATTAGCAGAATTGAATTTGAGTGCAGAAGCATCATTGGATTTCTGAGAGCGTTAATGCTTGGAAGAGATTAACTTGATTCTAATTACCTGATTGATTGAATTACTAAAAGTGGTTAATTGTGTTGAATGTTTCGAGAGTGTTAATGCTTGAAAGAGATTAACATACTCTAGTTATAGGATCACATTGATTGCTTTAGCTTAAGAGTCAATTGTGTAAGTATGGTGGACCTGATTGCCCTAGGTTTTAAATAATTTGTTTATCATCTGTTTAATTAGTGTTAATCTTGTTTAATTATTTAATTAATATTCTCCAATATTCGTCTGACCCTTGAAACAATTAACGAAAACTGAAAAGGAATTAGTAGAACCTGTCTCCTTGTGGATTCGACCCGCTTGCCATCTGTACTAGCAATAGACACCGTGCGCTTGCGGTTAGGTATAATTTGACAAATCAGACCTAATTGAAAATTGTTACCAAGTTCAGTGATGAATTAGTAGTTAATCTTAATTTCATTGTGTCACGTCAGCATCTACGTCATCTTTCCATTAGAATTTTTAACGGAACTAACGTCAATTACCAATTTGTAAGTTTTTAAGTATTTCATTAATTGATTGAAAGCTTTTTTTAATTTCGTGACCTACTTACAAGTTACTAGGGACTACAGACATCAATTAACCATTTTACCCATTTATGTTGCTTAAATACGTGTACTTGTTACAAGTCGGCATCTAGAGTGATAAACTGGCCTTAAATCACCACCACTTCTATTACTAATCGATTTTGGTGTTCCGATTTATTTAATTTTTTTTGATGAAAGGAGATAATTCAGTACATAATAGTCATACGGCATCTATAAGAATGATCCAATCGAACAAACATAGAACATGTTGACGCGCTCGTCTTCATAATCAAAATGAAACAAATAAGCGATGTGAAAAAAATGATATATCTATAGATACTTGCTCTACGCTCAATATATTCGCCAAAATCCGTTTGATCTATCGACCACAAATGCAATCCCTAACACGTTTTTATCGTTGAATCCGAACCAACACTCACAAAAGGAGAGAAATCCACACCCTCTCACCATGGAGAGAAATCAAACTGAAATTACAACCTAAAATTCCAAACTGAAATTTCAAATAAAACTTAGATATGTAAAAAATTAAATCACAACAAGAGATAATCGGTCCACACGCAGATCCAAAACCCGATTGAATCGAAGATGAACGAAAATCCGAAGTTTCGATGATATAGATCTAAAAAACAAAATCAAACATCCTAAATGGGTATAAAACCTTAACTCAAAATAGGAGATTATTGAAGAAAATAAAAGCAAAATAAATAAATTAAAGGATTTGGGGCTTTCCACCGAAAAAACCAGTGAAAGCCTCGTCGATTTGATAAAGGAGGAGGAGGCTGGAAGAAAAAGTAGAGAGATAGTACAACAATTAAAATTTATGTATAACTGGTATCTCCCTTAATTTTTTTTACGGGATGTCGAGTAAATATAAAAAATAAAAATAAAAATACACCATCAACTTATAGTAAAAAGATACTATATTTGAGGGAGTTTTTTTGGAAATTTTGTATGGTTCCCTGACGTTTTTCAATTTATTTTACAAAAAATAATAAATTTTCAGTTTTCACATGTGAAATAGCGGAATCAAAGGGCTAATCGTTCCCAAGCGTCGAGCTCTCTGATATTTGGAAACCGGAGACAAGATGTCACACAACATTGTTAGGCAGCAGATTGCCTTTCTTTTCAAAGCTCACCAAACATGCCTAACTATTTTCTTCACCAACCCCCTCCCCCCTCCTATAAATAACCCTCTCCCCTTAATTCTAAAATTACACCTCTCTCTTTTCTCTCTTCTCTCATTAGCTGCTAGATAGTCCGTCTAGTAGGAAAGCCGGTTTAGCCCGTTTTCAGGAAGTGTTGGGATAGAAGGTCCTCGTGCCTAAACTATTCCTTAGGGTACTTGGGTCTGACTGTAGCCATCGGAGGTGGTCCCGCTGCAGGGGTCTTTCTATCAGGTTGTGTGGCACTATCCGGGTTGGGAGAGGGAGAGAAGGAAAGGTTGTCGGGAAACAGTGATAGGGGAGGTTTTGAGATAAACACTTCAGTGAGTTGGGGATATACATAATAGGTATCGTAGGGCTGAATTTGTGTATAAAATTCAGGGGCCGGATACCTGGATATTGTAATCTCTTTTATCTAGTGTGAAGTTGTTACTCTTGTGGATGTAGGCTGGGCCGAACCACGTTAAATCTCTTGTCTCTTTTACTGTATTGTTGGTTTGTTGCTTTATTACTATCACGTATATTTGTGGGATCTAAGCACACATAGTTACCAAATCGCTTCCGCATTCGCAGGGAATCGGGCAGATTCCTAACAGTTGGCATCAGAGCTAGTTGTGTCTAAATTATTGGTGCCGAAGGAAAGTCGTTAAGAAAAGTGGTTGTCTAATAAGGCGCCGTTTTGACGGAAGTGCTCCCATTGTTTCTTACACTTACCTGGCCAATTGATTTAGTTGTTTGGATTGGTTTGTGTGTGCAAACGGAGATCATGGCAAGTATTAGAGGATTCAAGGTGACTCCATATGATGGTAAAGGAAGTTTTACTCTTTGGCAGAGAAGGGTAAAGGATATCCTAACCCAACAGAAGCTAGCAAGGGCTTTGAAGGGAAAGGAGGGAAAACCAACAATGATGGTTGATGTAAAATTGGAGGAAGAAGATAAGGCCATTATTCTTCTTACTTCACTTCCGGAGTCATTCGATCATTTGGTCACAACCATTTTGTACGGGAAGGACACGTTAAAAATGGAGGAGGTTCAGTCAGTACTTTTGTCAAATGCTGGAAGGAAGAACCAGGATGGTGACAAGGACGGAATGACAGTTTTGGCTTTGCGTAGTCAAAATAATAGAGGAAGGGGCGCTGTGAGAGGATCTACCAATAGCAGGGGTAAATCCAGATACAGTGAAAAGGGCATGCAGTGCTTTGGTTGCAAGGAGTGGGGTCATATTAGGTCGAATTGTCCGCTTAATAAGAAGGATCCAGATGCATCATTGGCTGTGGTTACTCTCGATTGTGAAGATGTTTGCACCGTCTTCAATCGAGGCACTAGTTCTCCAGGAGAATGGATATTAGACTCAGGGTCATCTTATCATGTATGTTCCGAGAACGAGCATTTTGACAAATTCCAAGATACAAAGAATGAAACAATTTCTTTGTCTGATGGATATACTTGTGAGATCAAGGGGATTAGAATTGTGAAAATCAAAATGTTCGATGGAATAGTTCACAGCTTGAACGGGGTAAGATATGTGCCTAAGCTGAGGAAGAATCTAATATCTATCGGTCGGTTAGCTTCAGAAGGCTACAGATACTCTGTAGTAGGGGGAGCTATGAATATCAAAAGAGGCCGTATGGTTCGGATGAAGGGAGAGCTACGTGGGGGAATATATCGTCTGATTAGTACGTGGCCAGAACGTACTGGAACTTCGAAAATCTGGTTATCTCGTGCACGAGGGAAGATTGACTTGAAGGATACTGCTGCAGTTGTATTGCCTTCCAGTCTAGACGATGGTGCAAAGACTGCTGGGATGGATGCTTGGTCGAAGGGCTTCCACGGCATCAACGAGTAGTTGGTGTGTTGCAGCTGCATATGGGCATCGATCAACACGAATCAAGTGAGCAGTGAACCATGCAACAGATTGATTTGTTTGATATGCAGTTGGGGAGTAAATGAAAGATCGATGGTCACACTTGTGTGTGTGATGGTCACACTTGCGTGTGTGATGGACTACATATGGGATTGGCCGACGTGAATCAAGTGAGTATGTGTGTATACAACAGATTGCTTCACATGTATGTAGTTGGACAAATAGAGGTCAATGGTACACTTGTGCGTATAGCAAGTGGGCATTCGAGAATGAATGTGCAAACTAGGGTATAGTTTGGAGTCTTGGACTCGGGGGGAGTTTTGTCGTAGGGAATGATATGGATCGAGGAAAAGTTGGAGCTGTGCCAACAGGGCGCATGTATGGAGTGCAAGTGAAGAGCTGTGAGTTTGTAAAGAGGGGGAGATTGTTAGGCAGCAGATTGCCTTTCTTTTCAAAGCTCACCAAACCTGCCTAACTATTTTCTTCACCAACCCCCTCCCCCCTCCTATAAATAACCCTCTCCCCTTAATTCTAAAATTACACCTCTCTCTTTTCTCTCTTCTCTCATTAGCTGCTAGATAGTCCGTCTAGTAGGAAAGCCGGTTTAGCCCGTTTTCAGGAAGTGTCGGGATAGAAGGTCCTCGTGCCTAAACTATTCCTTAGGGTACTTGGGTCTGACTGCAGCCATCGGAGGTGGTCCCGCTGCAGGGGTCTTTCTATCAGGTTGTGTGGCACTGTCCGGGTTTGGAGAGGGAGAGAAGGAAAGGTTGTCGGGAAACAGTGATAGGGGAGGTTTTGAGATAAACACTTCAGTGAGTTGGGGATATACATAATAGGTATTGTAGGGCTGAATTTGTGTATAAAATTCAGGGGCCGGACACCTGGATATTGTAATCTCTTTTATCTAGTGTGAAGTTGTTACTCTTGTGGATGTAGGCTTGGCCGAACCACGTTAAATCTCTTGTCTCTTTTACTGTATTGTTGGTTTGTTGCTTTATTACTATCACGTATATTTGTGGGATCTAAGCACACATAGTTACCAAATCGCTTCCGCATTCGCAGGGAATCGGGCAGATTCCTAAAAAACATCCCCTCTCCCAGCAAAACTGCCACTGGCTACTTTGCGTGTATCTGCAATAAATGTGACCATCTAGCCTTCGAAAAGCCTTTAAAATGTTTTTTTCTAAGAAATTTGTGAACGGAGTTGAGAGTTGTACCAAAAATCAGTGGGACTTAAAAATCATTATCCGGATAATTCTAGATTTATATAGGTTGCATGGTTCCAAGTTGTAGCTGTATGTCACAGGGTCACTTTTTTTTTCCTCAAAACGATCGCCTGCGCGGCCTGCCCTTGTGCCCCAGCGCACCAAGAACAGCAGCCAACACCCAATCTCGTTCACCAACACTTGGTTTATGATAATCTAACTATAGCAACAGTAAATATAAGCACACAGCAGAATTTACGGGAAAGACACTCCCAACCTTTTCATTGCCAACACAACCCAAAAGGAATACAAGAGAATATAAGCCAAGACTACAATGTTTGCCTATCTATCTCTCTATACAGTTTTCTATGTGCAGAATCATGAATACAAGACATAGATTACATCAGATATATGCCTATCTATATCAAGCCACGTTTTTCCCTCCTTACTGAGCAGTTACAAGAGCAGTTACTCACAGCCAAGGCAGTTTCCAGCAGTTACAAGGACACCTGTCAGCAGCCAACCAATTGTGCAACCACTTGGGCAGTTACCACTACTTCTAATAACCCACAATTATATATATAACACATATATATATCACCCAATAGCTTAGCCACGTTTTTGTTGTCTCCCAGCCATGCCACTTGTAAAGCCCACAATTATTTCCCCCACATGTGCCCAGCAAATGACCCAAACCTTTGGGCCTCATGTTTGGGCTGCCCAGCCAGCCATGTCTTCAGCCCAATGTCAATATTAAGCCACCAGCCAACTCTAGCAACCAATTACACTAACAGCCCACCATCAAGCCATCAACCAAGCCCATGTCTAACCACAGCTTCGGCACCAACCATCGATGCCTGGTCTTGGCGGCCTTGGGAAACAGCAGCCGCCAAGCCAAAACCAACTTCAGTCCTAAGTGCTTACAAACCCTCCCCCACTAGAAGAGGCCAATGTCCTCATTGGAGGGTTCTTCAAGTACTCCTCGATCTGATCTTCAAATTGCCACAAAGTCACATCTCTCTCCCAAGTAGCATCAACTTCTGATTCTCCCTTCCATTTAACCAAGTAGTCAGTCCTTCTATTTTGCCTACTCATTCCCATAGTTCGATGATCAAGAATTTTATCGACCACCTTGTCAAACTGTTTTCGAATAGTAGGAGGCGCCCGCTTTAGCTGCTGCCTTTGACCCAACAAACTCTCATGAAAAGGCTTCAGAAAACTCACATGGAAGGTTGGATGAATCTTCATCCTAGCTGGTAAATTCAATCGATAGGCTACAGCACCAACCTTCTTGATAACCTCAAACGGCCCATCATACTTCTGAACCAACCCTCGATGCACTGACTTCGAGCTTATCTTTTTCCAAATCCGAGGTGTCAATTTTAGTAACACCTTGTCCCCTACCTGAAATTCCAAAGGCCTGCGTTTCTTATCAGCATACTTCCTCATTCTGTGTTGTGCTTTACTAAGGCTGTCATGAGCATCTTCAAACATTTCTTGTCTCCCAACAGCATATCTGTAAGCAGCAGGACAGTTGCCACCCGTTCTATGAATCGCTACCTCATTTGGAGTTCTAGGCTGCACTCCCAAAACCATCTCAAAAGGACTCTTGCCTGTTGAAGACGAACGCTGCAAATTATAACAGAATTGTGCAGTGTCCATCAAGTCTAACCAATTCTTCTGACTTGCAGTAACAAAGTGCCTCAAGTATTCCTCTAGCAAAGCATTCAACCTTTCTGTTTGGCCATCTGTTTGAGGATGATTAGCAGTAGAAAACTTCAGTTCCGACCCCAACAACCCAAACAAAACCGTCCAGAACCTGCCAGTAAATCATGCATCTCTGTCACTAACCACATCTTCAGGCAACCCAAAGTACTTTACTACGTTCTTGAAGAACAGCCCAGCGGCTACATCAGCCGTGCAAGCATGCGGTGCAGGGACAAACACAGCATACTTAGAAAATCTATCCACTATCACAAAGATAGACCTCATCCCATCAACATTAGGCAACCCCGAAATAAAATCCATTGAAATCGACTGCCAAGGTCTGCTAGGGATTGGAAGAGGCTGCAACAAACCCGCTTCCTTCTTCTTCTCTGTCTTGTCAAGTTGACAAACCAAACATGACTTCACATACGCTTCTGTGTCTTCCAACATCTTGGGCCAAGTATAAGTTCTACACAGCAAAGCATGCATCCTTTCAACACCTGGATGTCCAGCCCACTTAGAGTCATGAGACTCCCTTAAGATTCGCAATCTCAAGTTTCCACCACAAGGAACATAGAGCCTGTTGCCTTTGGCATACAACAGCCCATCTTCAATCCAATACTTACGAACAATGCCTTCACGGACTTCCTTCATAAGTTTTCTATATGCTACATCACTTCCCGCAAGCATTTTGATTTGCCCCAAAAAATCTGAGTTCACGACCGTCAAAGCATTCACAAACTCTTCTACAGCCACCTTCCTACTCAGAGCATCAGCGACATTATTCTGAGCCCCCGGCTTATGCACCCAAGTTAAGTCAAATTCTGCCAAGTATTCCTGCCAACGAGCCTGCTTTGGAGTCAGTTTCTTCTGAGTCTTAAAGTAAGTATTAGCCACATTATCTGTACATACCACAAACTTTGTACCAGCAAGTAATGTCTCCACACTTCTAAGCAATGAATCACTGCAGTCATTTCTTTCTCATGAGTAGTATACCTCTGCTCAGCATCTTTTAACTTTCTACTTTCATATGCAACCGGATGACCATCTTGAACCAGCACACCACCAATAGCTTTATCTGAGGCATCAGTGTGTACTTCAAATGGCTTCTCAAAATCTGGAAGTCTAAGAACCGGCTCCGTCACCACAATCTGCTTCAACTCCTCAAAAGCTTTCATGCAACTACCAGTCCACTCCCATTTTCTGTCTTTCTTCAACAAATCAGTGAGGCTTTGCACGATTTTTGAATACCCCAAAATGAACTTTCTGTAGTAGTTCGCCAACCCAAGAAACGATCTAAGTTCAGCAACTTTAGTAGGGCCAGGCCAATCAACAATGGCCTTAACTTTTCTTGGATCCATTTTCACAATCCCTTGACTAATTACATGTCCAAGGAACATAATTTCTGTACTGCAGAATTCACACTTCTCCTTTTTCACATAGAGTTCATATTCACGCAGTTTCAAGAATATGCATCTTAAGTGTTCCAAATGCTCATCTAGACTTTCACTATATATGACTATATCATCAAGATATACTACCACAAATTTGTCTAAGTAGTCATATAGCACATCATTCATAAGATTGCAAAATGTGGCAGGAGCATTTGTTAAACCGAAAGGCATCACTAAAAATTCAAATGAACCATACCTCGTCACACATGCCGTTTTAGGTTCATCCCCTGCTGCAATCCGAACCTGCCAATAGCCTGACCTTAGATCCAACTTTGTGAAATACCTAGCCCGCGAAAGTCTGTCAAAGAGCTCAACCACATTCGGAACCGGATATTTATTCTTGATTGTTACTTTGTTCAGTGCCCGATAATCCACACACATTCTCAAAGACCCATCTGCCTTCTTTTGAAACAAAACCGGCGCACCATAAGGAGCTTTAGAGGGACGCAGCAACCCTGATTCCAACAAACCATCCAGCTGCTTCCTTAACTCCGCTAACTCAGATGGACCCATTCTGTAAGGGGCTTGTGCAGGAGGCCTAGCACCAGGCTCCAACTCAATTTTATGATCAACAGCACGTCTAGGTGGCAAGGACTTAGGCAACTTTGAGGGCATAACATCATCAAATTCCCTTAGTATCTCAGCGACAGAATCTGGAACTTCAACCATCTGATCCGGCTTAACTTCAACCAAGGCTGCAAGATATGTTACTTCACCACGTTTCAACCCAGCTTCAACCTGCAAGGCTGACAACAACCCATCCTTTGTTTTACCCTTGTCCCACTTCTCCAGAATTCCTCTCACAAAACAAGGCTGCTTCTCATCGCCTATGAATATCCCACCATAACGAGGCATTACTGACACATTCGCTGCTAACAAGAAATCCATCCCCAATATAACGTCGAAATCATCTAGGGGCATTGCTAACAGTTTGCACTTCCCTTCCCATGGTCCAATCTTTAAACTCACACAAGCCACACCTCCAACCTGTTGAGCATCAGCATTCACAGCTTTGAATTGACTTGTACTTCTCTGCAATTCAATATTTAGCAACTTAACATTTTTCTCAGCCACAAAACTATTAGTAGCACCTGATTCTACCATGGCCATCACACTATGACCATTAATAAGAGCGTTCACATACAACAGCCCTTGAGTTTTCACCATTTCCTCAGTTTGTAGAGCATTAACTATAATCGGGTTCACCCTTCTAGGCACCTCATCCTGTACCTCATTTTCTTCGGTTTCAATTATGGCATTCAGCTTCTCCTTCCTAGGACATTCCTTCATCATATGAGGACCCCCACAAATATAACAGCCCTTGCTCTTTGCCTTAGACTGACCATCATTTTTGGGTTTACTTTGGGCATCACCATCTTTCTTTTTAAATTTCTTCTTGTCTTTCTGCCCCTTTCCCTTTCCAGCGACACCTTTATTTTTCCCACCAGCATCACTTGAAGGGTTTCCAACTTTATAATCAACCAGCCCATCAGCAGCAGCGATTGCACTAGACAAATCCTTCACGTTTTGCCTTCTCAACTCAGCCTGCGCCCACGGCTTTAGTCCCGATACAAAGTTGAACAACTTGTCCTCATCTGACATATTTTTAATATCCAACAACAGAGAACTGAACTCCTTCACGTAGTCACGAACCGTACCCGTCTGCCTTAGATTTTTCATGCTTTCTCTAGCCAACCATGCAGCATTATTGGGCAAGAATTGATCCTTCAACTCTTTCTTCAGCGTTTCCCAACTATCAATTTGAGGTCTAGCCGAATCCTCATCATCATCGGTCCGTGTACGCCACCATAATTTCGCATCCCCAATCAAATACATACTTGTGATCGTTACCTTCTCATTTTCTGCAACGTGGGCAGCCTTAAAGTACTGCTCCATATCCCACAAGAAGTTTTCAAGTTCCTTAGCATTCCGACTACCCCCAAACGCCTTTGGTTCTGGAACTTTAAAATTTGAGTGCCCTTCACTCGGACCACTCGAGGCACCGCCAGCCACAGCCCTCTTCAAGATGGTGATTTCGTCACTCATCTTCTGCATCTGATCTCGAACCAACTCCGTAGATGCAGCAGTTGTAGCGAACAAGTCTGCAAACTTGCCATCGTATACCGTAGTCATATTCTCAATCATAGCCTTCACTTCGTCCAGACCTTCATGAAGGTTATGGACATGATTCGCCAGTGAGATGTCATCTGTCGACAAAGGCACACCAATGAACTCCTCCAAACGCCCCACTCTTTCTTGCAGTGCAACATTCGGATTCACCATGATTCTTCAAACACAGCTCTGATACCAGTTGTCACAGGGTCACTTTTTTTTTTCCTCAAAACGATCGCCTGCGCGGCCTGCCCTTGTGCCCCAGCGCACCAAGAACAGCAGCCAACACCCAATCTCGTTCACCAACACTTGGTTTATGATAATCTAACTATAGCAACAGTAAATATAAGCACACAGCAGAATTTACGGGAAAGACACTCCCAACCTTTTCATTGCCAACACAACCCAAAAGGAATACAAGAGAATATAAGCCAAGACTACAATGTTTGCCTATCTATCTCTCTATACAGTTTTCTATGTGCAGAATCATGAATACAAGACATAGATTACATCAGATATATGCCTATCTATATCAAGCCACGTTTTTCCCTCTTTGCTGAGCAGTTACAAGAGCAGTTACTCACAGCCAAGGCAGTTTCCAGCAGTTACAAGGACACCTGTCAGCAGCCAACCAATTGTGCAACCACTTGGGCAGTTACCACTACTTCTAATAACCCACAATTATATATATAACACATATATATATCACCCAATAGCTTAGCCACGTTTTTGTTGTCTCCCAGCCATGCCACTTGTAAAGCCCACAATTATTTCCCCCACATGTGCCCAGCAAATGACCCAAACCTTTGGGCCTCATGTTTGGGCTGCCCAGCCAGCCATGTCTTCAGCCCAATGTCAATATTAAGCCACCAGCCAACTCTAGCAACCAATTACACTAACAGCCCACCATCAAGCCATCAACCAAGCCCATGTCTAACCACAGCTTCGGCACCAACCATCGATGCCTGGTCTTGGCGGCCTTGGGAAACAGCAGCCGCCAAGCCAAAACCAACTTCAGTCCTAAGTGCTTACACTGTACCTGTTGCCTAGAGGAAATCCTAAGCACCTACATGAATCAAGAAGATTAGAGTTACATATTCCTAAAAAGCGCGGAAGTGCAGTTTACTTTAAGCAGTAGCGGAGGCACTCAGACACCAGAGGGTGCCAGTACCCTGAAATTTTGAGACTGTATTTATTATAGGTTGCAAGTTATCTAAATTTTAGATTGCGCCAGTGATTAAAGGCATTGCTTCTCCTATTGCTTGTCATCATCGTATTTCTTGGAGGACACTGATTTGTCATTTATATCTCATTTGGCTATATTGGTCATGTGGTCTGCACCTCCAGTTTCCTTTTAAATTTTGTTGCGAGTATCCTCAGTAATTCCTGCCTCCGCCACGCATTCATATCAAAAACAGATACTCTTTATGCGGAGCTTATGCAACTTCTGTATTAATAATGATTTAGTTTGTTCTTAACTGCAGGACTTTTACGTGAGGAAGATGTTCAAAGAAAGTTTAACTTACTTTCTCATGCCATATGATATATAAAATAGAACCTGCCAAGAAATTCAATTTCATTGTATACAGCAAAGAATCAGCAGTTCTTGAATCGAGAATTACAAATATTCTCTAGTAGTAAAGTTTAGGAAATCATAAAAATTACAATCCGGGTAACAAATCAGTGAACACACTGACGGTAACAAACATCATACTCTCTGTTCTGGAATTGCTCAATCTGCTACTCTACCACGCCATTTCCGCTCATCAAATAGAAACCCAAAGCATAGAATTCACAAGAACCAAACTGGAAAGACAGATCAGTGGCTAAAACAATTATGGGGTTTTAGTTGCACAGCAAATGCATGTTGAAAAGATTGAAGACTTAGCCTTGCGTTTACCATTACTGTCTCGCGGTGAAGTTAAAGCAAAAGTCTTGTGTATCACTGTCCAGGGATCCTTTCTTGTCTTTTTATCTGCGGCACTCTTCTCTTGTTTTTCTGGTGTAGCTAAAATTTCAGCACTTTCTTCCTTTCGTAAAAAACTTAGAAATGGAGCACTTGGCCTCTCAGAATCGCTTCTTTCCATCCTTATTGTCTTCTCTTCAACTAATACATCCTCGTCCTGCGGTGCACTGTAATCACTATGCACATTGTCCTTCTGAAACATTGCTTCATCTCGACTTATCAAGCTTGTGCCTGCAGTCTTGTCATGGCATAGGAGTGGAGTCTGATCAGATTCTTCACACTTTGTTTCAATTGAGAGATCAAAATGGAAGCTTGGGGACTTTCTAAACTCAACATGGTTACTTGCATAACCGGAACTTGGTTCAGTCATGAGCTTTTCAACAGTTTCTTGACCCTTCGCATTTTGTTCATCCATCACTGAAGTTTCTTGAATATTCTGCAAAGCTTCTTTTTCAGGAGTTGGCATCATACTTTGCACAATTTCAACACTAGGGCTTGCATGATATCTTTCCGTAATGATAACGAACTCAGCTTTTAAATCTGAAATCAACTCTTTTTTGTCCTGAAAAGCTTCGGAGTCAGGAAAATATGGGGGCACATCCTGGGCATGATTACCTGAATTCAGCGGCATAGAATCGTCAACAATATCTCCCTTATCCCTATCATTTTCTGGAAGTGATGCTTTTTCTTTGTCACCAATCTCCTCTGCGGGTCTATCTTCGTCATGCTTGTACTCTGTTACATCTGATTCAGTTGAAACTGCTTCGATTTCAGACATCGTATCAGCAACATCAAAAGAGTCTAGCTTCAGGCTCTTATCAGCAAAAGCAACTTGATCTTCATTACATTTCGCCTCAAGGTCCTCAAGCTGACAGTTCTCCCCAATGCCATTAGTAGAATCAAGTTCATGCGCACGTTGTTCTGAATTCTTCTTAGAATCAGTCTCACTAGCCAGAAACTCTAATTGGGAAGAAATAAAGTCATCTGTTTTCAGACCTTTCAATTCCTGATCACAAAACTGAGTTTTGATATAATCACCTTTGTTTTCTTTATTTTCTACCTCACTCCCTATGCGTTTGCTTTCTTCGTTGAGAAGCATGCTTTCCTCCATCGCTGGTTGTTCTTCGGTACATGGCTTGAGGGTCTGATTAAGAAAAGTAACTTGAGGTTCGTCGTTGTGCACGTCAGATTCTATAACGACACAATTCTTCTCGACACTTAATGCAAGTGCATTTTCCCTGTCTTTTTTAATGCAATTAGATCCAGCAGACATTTGTTCAGATTGAGATCTCTTCGACTCAAAAGTCTCAATATTCTGGTCTTTCTCTTCAGAAGACTGTGCTTGGTTGTTAGCAAGTTTGGTTTCTCCATTTTGCCCCTCACTGGTAATCGGTATAGCTTCCTTAACATTAATTGTTTTGTCATGTGGTTCAGAAACTTCCTGAGAAGAGTTTATCGAACTAGCCTGTGGAAAAGCTTCCAGCTGTGACTCTAACACCTCTATTGGAGTGTCTGTGGCTTCTAATTGAGTCTCTAGTCTTAGCATTGTGGCCTCTACAGGAGGATCGGAGCCTTCTGATGGTGAATCTGTGGTCAATGGTTCTGAGGCCTCTAGTTCTGAGTTTAAGGCTTCTAATGATGGATCTGAGGCTTTTACAATTAACTCCAAGGCTAGTGGTTGTGTCGCTATAGCTTCTTTAACATTTATTGTTTTGTCATGTAGTTCATAAACTTCAGAAGAGTTTATCAAACTAGCCCGTGGAAAAGCTTCCAGCTGCGACTCTGATGCTTCTAATGGAGAGTCCAAGGCATCTAGTGGCAGCTCTGAGGCTTCTAATTGAGTCTTTAGTCTTGACTTTGAGGCCTCGACCCAAGGGTCTGAGTCTTCTGATGGTGACTCTGAGGTCTCTATTGATGGCTCTGAGGCCTCTAGTTGTGATTTTGACGCTTCAAATGATGGATCTGAGGCTTTTACTATTAACTCCAAGGCCAGTGGTCGTGGGTCCGAAGTTTCTAGCGGTGATTCCAAGGCCTCTAATGGTGGCTCTAAGGTCTCCAATGTCAAGGCGTCTGGTGGTGCCTCTGACTCTTCTAGTGGTGAGTCTGAGGCTCTTATTAGTAACGCCATGGCCAGTGGCTGCGGCGGATGTGATGCTTCTATTGGTGATTCTGAGGCCTCTGGTGGTGCCTCTAAGGTCTCCAGTGGTGAGTTCAAGGCGTCTTTTGGTGCCTCTGACTCTACTCGTGGTGAATTCATGGCCCCTAGTTGTTGAGATGAAGCTTCAACTGCTGACTGTGGTGCCTCCTGTGGTAGTTGCAAGACATTTAATGGTGACTGGTCAACATCATGTTCATTTTCGGAACATGTAATAACCTCCTCGGGACTAGAAACAACAAATTTATTTTCGCGAAATAGCGTTTCAAGTTCATCTTCATCTGCCCTGGCTTCCACTGGTATCATGCCCGTGGCTACAGTTTGATCTCCAGTCTCTGGTTTAACACACAAATACATATTTTCAGCGACTTCGTTGCTTGCCGGGTGAACATTCTCGGACTGTGGTGTACTGATGCCTCCTGCCACTTGTTCAGCTTGAACAACTTCCTGTTGATCAGAATTAGGATCCCTCTCACCTGATCCAGCTTTTGAGTCTACAGTCTGATTCTTTGCCTCAATATATTCTGTTTCAAGTTTTTAACATCATAAGTACCTAATTTCCTGGGGTTTACAATAATTTCTAACATAAATATACGAGCATGCTCCAAAAACACAATCAAATAGTAGCTAGTTCTAAATATGGCAGGATTAGATTAAATCAGCATAGAAAAGAAGTTATTTAACAAACCTCTTCCAATCAATATTTCTTCCTGACTACCATTCTCAGCTGTTGTTAACAAATTACCATCCAAGTTTGTCTTCTCCAAAAATTCAAATGTATCAGAAGAAGCAAACTCTTGGTCTTCACTCCTACCATCAGCATGATTTGATATCAGTGGAATTTCCATAGGCACAAAAAGAGGCTTAAACTCGGTATCATGCTCCTCTGCAGGCGAAAAGTATATATGTTAACATGTGAACAAAGAAAACTCATATGAGGGAATATACAATGCATGTTGCAACAATATTTGTTACTAACCATTTTCATCCGAAGTCTCATTTTCCTGGGGAGGCTCTGCAACTGCCAACTCTGCCAAAAGGGTCTCAGAAGGAACAAGCACTTCATGAAAATCTGTAGCTTCTCCTATTAGATATGTATTGTCTTCATCTTTAGTATCCTCTACAAACAAGTATGTCATACAGAAATTTGGAAGGATATTATGTCAGCTAAAATAAGAAAAATACTGACCATTTTCATTTAACTCCCGTTTTTCAAGAAAATATTTTTCTTCCACCTCTAGTTTTGTACGATTTTCACCCTTGAGTTCATCAGCATGATTGTTTTCCTGCAAAAACTTCCCTTGATCTTCTTCAGTTCTTGCAGTTTCTTCTTCTGCAATCAGCAAAGTATGAATAAGTTAAGAACCAAACTCTGCAATCTTCGGGAACAAACGGCATCTGAACTTAGTGACTTAATTTTGGAAAAAACTTGCCTTGTAACCCTGATACGTTATTGTTTCCCATCTCATTTCCCATATTCAACTAACAAATCCTACAAATAACACAAGTTTGTAAATGCAGAACTTAATGTTAAGAATGTATGGAACACAAGTATATGAAGCAGTACAAATTAGGGAATGAAAATGAGCAAATGACTTGGAACACCATACCATGATGATGATACACACATGACACATGCTAGTGCTATAACTTTCTGTATACAGCTTCACTTCAATGTGACTGCCAGAGTATTAAGTACTCGTTTAATAAACTGGTTTTACTTGCATTGCTTAAACTATAATCCTCAAATTCAGGCCACAAACAATTTGTTTTCAAAAAGTCTGTTCATACAGCTTTTCCATGTACATTTTTCTAAAGTTTCTTTCTTTTTAATCTAAAACTTTATTATGTGCTCATGATGAGAGACTTGATAAGATGTGATTATAGCGAATAAAGGTGTTATTGTGGGAGACACAAGGTTCATTTAAATAGCCTATCTGCAGGCTGCTGATACTATTATTACATTGCAGTGGTCATTTGATTAGTGTAACATTCTTCTTTTAAGCGAGACCTAGTTGTGTAATGAGTAGATCAAACTTGTTAAAACAGTACAGAGTACATAAGCGGCTTCTTGTCGCATTTTTTAGGAACAATTGCCTTCTGGCTACGGGTTCTTTTAACAATGCCATAACGCACCTTGTTTTCAAATCTAAAAACTCCAATATGAGTAATGATACTTTGGTAACTATAATCAATCTAACTAGGGAATTGGTCCCCAACCAACGTTGGATGGGAACCAACTACCGCAATGTTAGACTTCCCAAAAACCATATATAAAATAAGCAAATCCGTAGCCCCTTTAGGCTCTTATATAACCGACTCATGTGAGTTGCGGATATTAGTCACAATGGCATGAGGGTTCGAGGCATATGTGTGCGAGTACTTAAATATTTGTCATTGACCATTATCGGAAACAAAAACAAAAAACTTCCAAATACCCCTACATGGTCACATTACATTCACAATACAAGCATTCCAAAAATCTGAACCTAAGTTTCAACCTTTTACATGTTTTCTTCATTAAAGGATGTAAACGATACATAGTGGCTACAAGAGAGTCTACAGAGTACTAGTAGAGACTAGAAGGGGAAGAGGTAAAGTAGGAAGACTGACTTGGGAACCTGAAGGAGCTGTCAGATATTAATGCACAATTTTTGACTGCATTTTAAATAAGCTTGAGCAGGGGACTCAAAATATATTCAATAATACTAGAATATACATTACTTTTGATCCTTAATTTTGGGATGAAGGTGGAACAGTTGTTCTTGATATTCTAACTTCTGTCATGCTTATTGTAATTAAAAGAATATGATACAATTTTCCTAGGTCTTTGATCCAAGAATACATTGATTTAAAGGTGTTAATGACCCATGTTTTTTTTAAAAATATTATTGCAAAGTGGATCAGTCATCATATAAATGTACTTTTATTAAGATTTTGGTAGCTAAGAATACATGTTTTGAGGCCAAGTAATTGGACCCTTGTGCTGCTTTTGGGACATAAATATGTAGTAACAGACTAACAGTTGATGGGAGGTTCACTGCACCGACTCTTCTTTCGAAATTCGAATATATAGTGCCCACATAAATCTATCTATTATATCATTAATAATCCAACATTAATCAAAATAGATACAGTTTGCGCAAGATGATCATTATTTTTTGTAAATTTAGTTATTTACAGATATATAATATGTGTTTTCTAATATAATTCTTTAATATATTTTTCATTTAGCATTTTTTTCATTCGTTGTTAATATATTTCTATAATTATAAGACACTGACCAATATTAACTACCTTTTAAATGTTATTTAACATTTCTGTTCAATTCAATTCGATCTGTGTTTCGGTATGATAAAACATAGAATTTGATTTTTTTTTAATTTTGAAGAAGCTCGAATAAATTTTGGTTCAAACATATACAAACACAATTAAATTTGTAATATTAGATTGATTTATTCCTGGAAAATTTGAAATTAACAAAAAGAGAATGTCATAAGTTTTGCTAACAAAAATCGAACAAATAACAATGCTCACGGAAATCATTTGTCCTGGACCAGGCCTTACTTATTTGTACAGTAATTCTAGATATCAAGCTGGGTTGGGCCCGGCCCGTACCAGAATCTTGATAGTGTCCAGTTTGTAGTAAGTTTGAGAATCTTGAATGTACACCTCAACCCAAACATAAATTTAGAATCATGTTTTTCTTTCTAGGTAGTACTTTGTAGCTGAAAAATATACTACTCATTTTATTTCAAAGAGTAAATTATCGAGTGATGATCATATTTTGCACCAATTTTTAAAAAAAATGTTTAAATTTTTAAATTCGTAAAATAATGATTAGATTTTATTTCTTTTTTTTTAAAAGAATGGCTCCCGCTTATTGTGATCGTGAAAAAGAGCCATTTTTTGTAAAAAGTGGAAACAAAATATAGCCAGCCTTTTTAAAAATAAAAATTAGCGGGAGCCACTCTTTTAAAATGTAAGAACAAAAATTGGCCATTAATTTGCGAACTTGAAAATTTGGTTACATTTTTGAAAGTCGATATAAAATACGGTCACCATTCTATAATTTACTCTATTATTTTAATTTATTTTTGGAAAAATAAATGGTGTGACTGGACAATGGACTGCCGGTTGGAAAGAGTAAAATTTATGAAATTATATTTAAATAATTTTTTAAGAACAAATAAAATCACATTTATGAGTTCAGTTTTCCAACTGACAGTCTGACAACTGTAAAAGACAGTTATTT
This sequence comes from Saposhnikovia divaricata, assembly GCA_036435485.1. Classification (NCBI taxonomy): domain Eukaryota; kingdom Viridiplantae; phylum Streptophyta; class Magnoliopsida; order Apiales; family Apiaceae; genus Saposhnikovia; species Saposhnikovia divaricata. Next base: position 26,469,950 of record JAZHRN010000131.1, read on the forward strand.
TGACTTGACATTCCTTGATCTCCAAGTATGTACCAGTTCACAACTGTCTCGCTAGGAAAGTACGGAGTAATACATTTAGCTGGCCAAGCCTTGTCATCAATTAAAATTGATTTTTAATTAATTAATTATTCTTTATTTTCGCTCAATAAAATATTGATATTAATGAGAATTGAACTCAAACGAAAAATTCTATCACGGAACTATTCTCAACCCATTCTTGGAATATGTTATTGTTATATTTTCCAATAAATTAATAATTAATAAATAATGTATTTAAAGGAGGAAATCGAGAAGACATAAATCAAGATTGCAGATCTCTACTGTATATCTGGTAGCAACACACACAGACACAGTAATGGCTAACCACATTCATGTCCTAAACATGTGCTTCCTCACATGGACTTTCATCCTATTCCATCTAATTAACTATTTTTTACCTGACTTCTAATACAACAATATATCAATCAACTTAAACCAATCAATTGTCAAAAAAATAAAAAAAAATCAATTGTTTCAAAATAAAATAAAAAAAATTCAAATCAATTCATCACTAACAATTTCATATAATTCGCATACAAAAATTCCAAAGACTAACAATTTTGTATAATTCTATCTAACAAGTAATTTTAAATTCTTATAATAATGATGAGCAAAATTCAGTAATTGGGAATCAAGAAACGCGGTTTCTTTAAGGGCATTGGACTCTCCACTTCTTGCTCACCGGAAAGTTGACTTGTCCGGGAAAAGTCAACGCTAACTTGCAACGGCAACTCTTGTTCATCAGGCGACGCCGGTAAATTTAGGTCAAACTCAAACTCACGGTGCTGGCTTGACCTTGACCCTGCTGGTACCGACGACCACGATACCACCGTCGCTGCGCTTCCACTCGCCGCCGTGGCATTAATGTTCCCTTCATAGTGGCGCCGCTTGTGGCCCCCAAGAGCTTGTCCAGTAGGAAAACAACGGTGACAAATATTACAAACGTGGGCCCTACCGCTAGGGTTTAATCCTAAATTTGCCGTTAGGGTTCCGTCAGAGTTAGCGGAGTTGTTGTTGTTATCTTGGGGTGTGGGTGCTAGGGTTTTACGGTGACTAGCTTTGTGGCCACCGAGAGCTTGGTAAGAGGAGAAGGCTTTGTTACATACACTACACTTGTATGTATTATCTTGATTGTCGGAAGATTGATATTGATCATGTGGTGGTTGGTGGTGGTTGAGGGGTGTGGGAGAGGCGGGGCCGCCGCGAGCAAGCATGATGAGACAAAGAGCGAGATATTCATCTTCGGTTGGTACTGGTGGGGTTTCGGAACGAGGTCGTTTTGAGCGTTTCTTCTTCATCCATGGCTCGGATGGGTGGAGAGCAGTAGTGGGATTGATGTCGTTGTTACTGGTGGTGGTGGTATTGAGGGTTTTGTAGTTGAAGAGAGGTGGTGGAGTTGCGGTTGTGGGAGAATTTAGGGCTTCAAGAGCCATTGTTTTTTTAATTTGAGAGAGATTTTGATTGAGAGAGAGGGAGAGAGATTTTGAGAGAGAGAGAGAGGGTGAGAGAGAATGATTGTGAGTGAAGGGAGTGAAGAATGGGGAGGGGGGGTTTGTATATAAAGGGGGTGGGGGTTTGGAAAGGAGGTGGAAAAGGTATGAAGTTGCGTGGGGAGGAAGGGCGGTGGAAGTCTTGTACTCTTTGTCCTATCCATAATTGGATGTTAATTACTGCTAAAATCTGTATCACTACGTTTTCTAAATTCATTATAATCTAAAAAGTTACTACAAGATTAAATGAATAATATATAAAATTTATTTCAAATTGATGATGATATAATTTTAAATTAAAAATTTAATAATAAAATTGGTAAAAAGAGTGAAGGTTTGACGTGGGGAGGGAGGAAGTTGAGTGAAGGAGTGAAGTTGGTCAAGTAGCGTTGGAGTGGTGGACAAGGCGTGTTTTGTATTTTTAGTGACTTTTTTTTTGTTTATTTTCTTTCTGTTATTATAAAAAAAAATGTTATTTCACAGCATTTTCTTTTCTTTCATATTGCATATTCCCTGCATTCACAATATATAATATATTTTAATATAATAGATGATAAATAGTTCTATAATTAAAAATGTGTTTCGAAAATAACATTTTTCTATTATTATAACAATCTTTATTTATTTTATTTATATATATTTTATGAGAGAGACTGATGTAGTAAAGAACTAGTTAGTAGCACTACCACTTGGAACTTGAAAGCAGCAGCAGCCTGCTTCTTCTTTGTTTTGACCTCTTCCGGTCAAACTGTTATGATAGGGTGCAATTGCTATTTTAATTTGTTAATTACCTCATATATTATTTTCATATTAAATTCTATTTTGTAATATCTTTTCATAATCCGGATTCTATTGATATTCTAAACAATGTTTTACATAAAGAGAAAATGTAATTAGTCACATTTTTTTCTCGCTCCTTTTATAATAAATATGATTAAATCAAATAATAGATACAATTACGACTAGTGTTTATAAAATTAAATTACTAAAATAATTTTCCTTTTGAATAATTTCCATTAGCGGCCTGCACTTATTTTGGAAAAATTGTGTAATTAGTCCCGTTATAAATTTGTTCTGTAATAAAACAAAATAATGTACAGTAGGTAATTAGCAAATTATATGTAAGTCGAGTCTCGGTCAGACTAGCTTCATAAGTTTGTTATAAAAAAATTTGGTCACCATCTTCTAGACACGTTCAACAATGGCACAAGTTCAGTTTACTACTTTTCTACTAACTCACTCCTGCTAAAACTTCTATGTTAACATGTTGGATCAATATTTATACATACATATAACGATTTTGACCCGATTTCAGTTTAATCTATTGATCATCGACGATTAATTTTTATTATGTTTAGAGCACTATATGTGAGGGGGATGTTAATAGTGATAATTAGGATTTAGATTAGGATGGTATCATGTGTATAACGTTAAGTGTTTACTTCAACAAGGGGGCAACACACACCCCCCATGCAATTGTCTTTCACGGCACGCCAGCGGTACAGCTCATGCCCAACCCCGTTCTAGACACGTGTCCCTCTACAGTATTACAGTATACCGTTTCGTTTCCACAAGATAAGTTCAGTAAATGCCACGTGGACATTCACCCAGTCACTTGTTAGTTGTTACTCATACTTTACGTACAAGGGACACGCAACTTGGATTAACGAAAGGTTGAGGTTTCATGTGTTGGGTTATTACAACTGTTTGGTTTGGTAAGTGATTAAGTTTGGTAATCAATTGTTTAATTAGGCCAAGTGGATAGTACTTCTAATCACAAATTCTTAACTCTAGTACCATTTTCTCTTTCTTTATCTTTGTGTATAAACAAACAACTCCTCACTAGCTTGTTATCTTCCACAAGGTGTTGTGTCTATACATTGTACACTCCTGTGAAATAAGTTAGGTCACATTTGTTGAAATGCATCGACATTTTGACATTAATACATTATCCAAACTTATACTACTAATCTATTGTTTATTTATCTTGATCATATTACTTACACACTCCACTTCTACACTTATGCACACAACACACATAGCATGGTCATGCATGACTTGCATATATACGATTTTAGTTGACATACTTTTATTTGACTTAATTTAATATTTTATTTTTTTTATCTGTTTAAATGTAAGAATTTATATTTATCGTGTTCGATTTCTGTTCAACTTAAAATTTAATTAAAAACGAACATTACCTATGAATTAAAAATTGGAAAATTATCAAAATATTCATGTTTTCAAACTGTTTTGCAAAAATATGATAAAAATTGTATATGTAATTGCACAGCAGGTTGCAAAAAATTAAATTTCAGGTTACAGCATTTAGGATTCCATTTATTTGATATAAATCCTTTATTATAATACCCGAGTCTACCCAGGTAGTTAGATGTAGTTAACAAATCAGAAAACTATGAATTATTTTAGGACCAATCAGAGGTCATTTTTAAATTTTAGACCAATAATATTATATTAAAAGTTTTTCTTATTTACCATTCTCATCCTATTATACTAACCATGGTTAGTTAACAATTTTAATTTAAATATAGTAACTTATTTAACATATCCATATATTACATATTTTTATTGTCAAAAAATAATTATAATAAATTAATATTTTAAATCAAAATCAATCATGATTATACAAATCTTTTATTTCTTTAAAACCCCCAAGAGTTTAAAATCGTCGAATCCTATTTATCTATTTTTCTAGAGCTCCTCTCTTTTAAATAATTAAAATCAAAATTTCCTTCTTTAAGCCCTATTTTTTAGAAAAATATCAAAATTTCCATTTTTAACATTAACATGTTTTCGAATTTGTAGGAAGAAGAAGTCAAATTTATATATTCGAAATAGAAAAGAAATTTTATATTTCTATATATATACAAGAGAATGTTCATCCTAGGCTAGGCTGATGGATTTAATTTGTTAATTTCGTTATCATTCGTTGCATTAGGAATTTCTAAAACTCGTAAATTTTGAATTTATCACCTATAGTTTATCTTAGATCTGGATCTAATATCTATGTTATTTATGTGAATCTGAAAATTCGTTGCGTTAGGAATATCTCAAACTCGCAAATTTTGAATTTATCGCCTATGGTTTATCTTAGATCTGGATCCGACATCTATGTTATTTATTTGAATCTGAAAATTTGTGTTTTGTTGTTATGAATATCTAATTTTACATTAATTTTTTTGTTCGACAGAATGCAATATAACGAAGGGGTTGAACTGCGTCATTATGGATTCCACCTGCTAAGCATTCATAAATCACAATGTTGTATATTTATTTTTTGTAACCATTCATAACAATATATTTTTACTGGCTCAAATTTTGAATTTTTTGTAGTATTTTTTATTCAAAATTCTTTCATACAATTATGTTATTTTACCGAGCATGGTCCTCATGGAAATAAATTTTTTGTAACGACTTGATTTTGCCGGCTCTTTTCTTTTCTTCCTAAACAATTAATCAGGTTAATTTTACAGGTTAACCAACTACAGTCCCGGAGGTACGAATTTTTTCCTTTTTACCCGCATGGTTCTCATGGAAATAGAATTTTTATAATTATTGTTACGGTCTATAAATATAAAGGAACTTATAAGGAATTTCACTATTTTGTTACAAGTCATATAACATTAATATTAACATTTTCAAAATAGAAAAGCTTTTTTAATTTGTATGGAAAAATAATACAAATTTACATATTTAAAATATAAAAGAAATTTTATATATATATATATATATATATACACAATCATTGCTTCTAAAAACTTTTATCACCATATTTCTAACCCTTTTCTTACTTCTATTTGCTTTTGTCTTCATCTATTTTCTTTTAGTTTTTTTATCCATTCTTGTTTTGTTTAATTCTCAATGTACATGATTATGTGTATGTGTGTGCGTCACTGATATTTTATGATTTTGAGGTTGCTTTTTTTGTTGGTTTTTTTAGTTTGAATTTACTGATTTAATATTTGATTTATTCATTTTATTTTTAAATTTATGATATGTTATGATTTTAGTTAAAACTAGTTTTATAGCTCGTGCAAGGCACGGGCTTGCTAGTAAAATCATGTTAGTATGTATTTGTGTTGCTATGTAATCAAATGGTGCTTGCAATATGTTAATGTTTAGAATGCAAAATAAATCAAATAGATTATCTATTCATGATGTATATACAACTAAAAATAAGTAAATTTTAATGTTCTAATCTTTTTGAACGAATGTTCAAATGACTGTGAGCATATAAGAATTTACATTAGTACTGACTGCTTGATCATTCACAACCACAACCGATCTGTACATTTTTATTTTGACCCATATTATAACTTGTGCATAAGATATAAATTAATACAAAAATCACAGTATTTATCTTTTGAATCCAAATAGTTTCTTTCTACTCTGGAATAAAAAAATGCTACATAATTAAGCTTTCTTAAGGATATAATAATTACTATCTTATGTGCTTTTTCTTGCTCAACTCTCATGCCTCTTTCTCTGCTAAATGCAACCTCAGAATGTCACGGCCTGTATGAGCAAATACTCATACAAGTAGTGATACCCATATGATAATAGTTGATAGGTTGATACACAAAAAAAAAATGTCCTACATATGCAGTAGGTGTAGCCATGCCTTTACCTAGCCTTGTTTTTCGTCTTGAATCATACCTTACTTTTGTCTCCTTTTCATTTACTAACAGCCTTTTACTGAACTTTCTAGGCGATGTTGCCTTAGTGCAAGACTGTATCGCATGCATTCTCTCGGCCTATAAAGATAGTTAAGGAGGGTTATGATCATAAATATGACAAATATGTTAAAAGTCTAAAACCTTGAGTACACAATTTTGAACACTACTAAAACAGTAAAAAGCCACCAATAAATAAACAACATTCATGTCATTGCAGAATAACGTTCAATTTAGCATATAACCATCAAAATTACTAAAATTACCAAGAGAAAGTATAAGTTATTTTTCTGAAGCCAACCTATTATCTTTAAACCCGACTTCTTACACAATTCCTATGCATTCTGCATCAAAGGACATGCCACCTTCTATTACCATATCCTATGATACTGAATAATAAGAAGAGCACAATTGTATATGTACATCATGCATACTGTTAGATGCGACTGTATATGATGGTAAGATAGAAACCTATATTTAATCACTGCTCATTAGACCATGTTTTAACTATATAAGTATATGCAGAGAGTTAGGAAATTACACACATATATGTACAAAGATGAGGGAGATTAGTAGACTAAACCATGCATGGAAGGGGGAAAGAGATTAGATTTTTCACAAAGAGGGGCATGTTTTTGTGCAGTAGCCTTTACTTCTACCTGTTTAAGCAGTATGACAGTTCCAACATGAAAACGTAAACCAGAAGTGAACAATGTGTAACTGGAAAATTATATTAGCTTAGTGAAGACTCTACTAACAGGAAGTAAATAATTTAATAATGAACCACAGCTTGTTGAGTCATTGCACTAAGAATGTTCAAGTGATAATTCAAATGTACTTAATAGCTTAAAGCCAGACGATAAAATTAAAGGTAGTTCATAATAGGAGGATATAAATAAATAGATGAAAAGGATAGCCTTTAAGATGAGTAAATCGATAAGATCAGAACATTTTTGAAAAGCTGTTATGGTCTTGTATACTATCAATAACGTTCTCTCCGTGACACTACATGAGGCTGCTTCACTTTGCTCACAGATAGCGGCTGAAGCCGCACAATAAGATTGCTCCAGACTTTTTTTCTTTGATCAAATATATATAGATAAGCTTTTTTCCTTTCAAAAAGGTTTTAATCATAAGTCCATCTTATATTTTATACAACTGCAACCTTGGAAAATGCCCTCAAATTTAAACTGGAAGTACTTCAAAATTTACCTTTCGAAACCACCTAAGTCTAAAATGTCACTAAATGCAAGTTTATAGAAGCTGGAAAATCACTGCCACCTTTAGCATTATTTCTTCTAGCAGAAAGAACTAATAGACATATAATTAAGATCTGCAATAAAGAAAGTCAAAATATATCATATCGGAGTAAATCAACATTTGCAACTTGGTAGAGGCTTTACATGTAGCGATAGAGCGAAAGAAGATGTATATCAATGCAACATGCTATATACCAATCCATGTACAGATTCAGATAGCCAACTTGTGATGCATGCTGTGGAGGCGTATAACAGTAAGCAAGGGCTTCAGCTAGACCTTATTTATGAATGATCAGGCTAAAATAATGTACGGTACAACAACATACATCCATCTTAGAGGTTACCATTCTTTTTATCTTTCAGACGACCATAATAGATTGAACAACATAAAAAATGGGAGATAAATTAGACGAGAATTGTAGTCGTATGAGGTTAAAATGACAATGATAAGGTTAACTTGCTCGCTCGGTGCCCAAATGTCAATAGTTACCAATTGCAGGTGAAAACTTAAAATGTGTTTGCTTCGCCAAATTTTAGCAGCCATGCTTGAACCCGACCTGTAAAAAGCTACAACAAAAATTGATTCAGGTATTTAGAGTTTTTAAACCTATTTATTATTAGTAAATGGGGCATGTAGTTTTTTTTTTATTGAAACTATGGGGCATGTAGTTTAAATATAGTATAACGTACATGCAACATACTACAGTACTATATGCATTTAAATTCAACCAAGAACACTTTGTAAATCTGTGATAAATGCAGCTTATGCTTGGTTTTAATCTTCTACAAAGCAACTCAACATATAAAAGTCAGAAACACTTTGTCAAACCATAATTTTAAAATCAACCATTATGCTGAGGATGTGATGTGAGTACAGGCATTGCTCCATTTTCGTCATAAGAAGTCAAAAAAATAAATTGAAACAACAAAATACTTTGGCGCAACAGGTCACCTACATATTTGATGAATTGTTCGAAATATAGGGATTATGTTATAGCAGAAGGGCAAGCTCTCTTAGATACCTTAAGACAGTTCTTTTATCTATAATTTAGTTCTTAATATCCACTTTGGTTCGCATAAGTACATTGAGCAGAATACCCACTTTGATGAATGGATTTGACGACATATACTCATATTTGAAAGCATACACCATTCCTTGTAATAGTAAAGTTTATACGAGTTAAAAAACGAAACTGGCTTTTAGGTTGAAGTAATGTTTTATCTGATTTGGAACATGTATGCAGAGAAAATTATCTGTCAGATAAAGTATGCATAATAAAAAAAGGGAAAATAATTAGGTACAACAGTTTTACTATGAAAGAGTACTGTAGAATAGCAAAAATAAAATTAAAAAACCATAAGAAAACATATTTGCAGATACATTACAACAGAAATATCTAAAATCAATGTAGACAATTAAAACTTGAAAGTGAAAAATAGTTAAATATTTATAGTTTACCCAAGAATCTCAGGCAAGTAGGCTTAGCCAAAATCGAAAAATATATAAATAAATGGGGAAAAAGAGAAAGAACACGCATAGAACCAAGCCTCATATTTCAGAGGGATAGTAAGAGAAAAAAAAAATGAAAGTGTATTTCTATTCCGGGTTTGAATCTAAAAATTTGCAGATACATTACAACAGAAATATCTAAAAGCAATGTAGACAATTAAAACTTGAAAGTGAAAAATAGTTAAATATTTATGGTTTACCCAAGAATCTCAGGCAAGTAGGCTTAGCCAAAATCGAAAAATATATAAATAAATAGGGAAAAAGAGAAAGAACACACATAGAACCAAGCCTAATATTCCAGAGGGATATTAAGAGGAAAAAAAAATGAAAGTGTATTTCTATTCCGGGTTTGAATCCAAAAACCCAATAGAAATCAATGTCAACCAGGACAATTTTTTGGACAGTACAAAATAACAGTAAAACAACTATCAGCCTTACCATTTAGGCATTTTTTCCTCTACAGAAAGGGTCATTTGGAACATAGACATTCCTGGTTAAACATCAAACCATGTCAGCATCAGGATCAAGTATCTTTAGTACAAAACAAATTAGGAAAAGAACAAAATATCTTATAATTACATGACTATGATTAGATATGAAAGCAGCATTCTTACCTGATAGAGGTTATAATCGACAATAATCAGCCACTATAAATGGGAAGTAGCACATTCTTACCTGACGACTAAAGGATTCAATCGACACTGAGGGAGCTGCACAATTTATAACGCATGCAAGGCACAGGCCTGTCATAAATTTGCATGTGTTAAAGAAAATTTGTTGATATATGTACTTGAGCTGTTTGGACTATTTTTACATTTGTTATTGACATACTGTGAACAAAGTAACAGGACCACTTTTATAGTATTTTGACGAGATCACGTGATTGTTTTTTCCAACTTGGTAATTACACTTAAACTATCACATTCATGCTTCCAGGTAAAAATTGAATTTAATAGTTAGAACTATAATAATGACGCAGGAAAAACCTCTTACTGAAACGCTTAATCACCTTGGATTCTAAGCATTAGTTATTACAGCATTTTGAATATAAACTTTACAAAAGGAATATACTTATAAAAAAATTACCAGTAGGATTTTTTTACCCTGCACTGGGCCAAGTTATCTTCCATTGCTAGTGTGTAGTAAATGGCCTACTGTTTCTTGCACCAGGCCAACCTTTGCTTGTGTCTATGGTTGTAGCATGATTTCCACTATGTAGGCCAAATCTTGCAACTTCCAAACTGGTAAAGAACGTAAAAATATTGTACAACATATTGTTATAAAGTCCAACAACATCATATTCCCCTTAACAATGATTTAGATTAGAGAAAAAGGACCCTGAGATATATCTCAGGGAACCTTTCCTAAGATATATGCAAAATATCCTTTAAATTTTGCTGGGCCCGCAGGGCTAATTAAAAATCTCTGAATTTACTAAAATACCCATCCTATTTTTACATACAAATCCCATATATCTCAGGTAATTTACCTGAGATACATCTCAGGTTCCCCTATCCTCTTTAGATAAACACATGCATATGCTTGCCTTGTTTATAATTGCGTTATCTTTAGAACTGAACTATTTCTGCACCAATCCCATGCATTTACAATATCTCGACTCTGTTAACATTGTAAAATTTTATACGACAAATAAATGCCTACTTTTCACGAACTATACTATACAGGAAATCAAGACATGTAAATGGATAATGAAATATGACGTTGATCGGTAATATGATGTAATGGATAGATAAATAATTAATATAAAATAGATATATGTCAATGAACGTATTTCAATGGTGCTAAGAATAGATCGAGTCATTTCAACAAACAGGTTAATGAGGCATATTATGATTTTATAATGGGGAAAAGGGTTTACCTCTGATCAGATTGATTCGTTTCAGAGAAATTGAGATTTCAGTTCCAACAACAATTTTCAAAATAAAACCTTCACCGAGAATTAGGATGCACATACACACAAAAAACCTTATAGCTGTATTAGGATGTACATACACATAAAAAACTGACATCAAAACACAGGCAGATAAACTATAAGAGTAAGAGGAACCCTTTTCTAATCATAGGCATCAATATAGTATAATTACCAATTGTTGAGACTGTTGCGACATTTTCATCTGGAGCAAATTCATGTGGACATTTGATTTTTTTGGGCATCTTCTTTTTCCTCCCACCTAAAATATATGTCTGGGTTGGCTGTTTCAAGAGTTGAGAGGAGCGCAAAAGATGAGACAGGCGTAGAGGCAGACAGTATACATATAGGTGTGTAATAGATAACGGGGAAGTTAACGATTGGGGTTAAATGGCTGACGTGGAATAAAATGATTCACGTAAGGGTATGTTGCAGTATTAGATATATAATAGATTATCAATTATTTGTAACCATTGGTTGTTCTTTACTTTGGCTTTTTTATTTTTTTTGTTAGTGATCTCGGTACAGAAACACCTGATCGTGTGAACAAGAATTAAGAGATCTTTCTTTGTTTGACAAGTAAAAGCACTTGAGAAACTTGGCATAAAAGGTTTGAATTTTTACCATTCCCTCTTTATTTATTTTCATTAATTTGTCGTTATTATCTCCTCTTTGTTTTGATCATAATATTTCTTAAATTGTGGTAAATCCCTCGCTTATATCACTAAAATATATAGCCTTTTGGCGAGATAATCCAACAATTTATTCTAATCATGAGGAAATATTTATCTTATATGTCAAAACGCATTCGAACAACCGACCATAATTGCGATTCTATACTATTTAAATCAATGAACCAATGTAACAAAATCCTGTATATCTAAGATCCCGAATGTCGAAATAAAAGAACCTACTCTCATAAATAGAAAGAACGAAACCCAATAAATGGGTAGACAAAATCCACTAAAGGAGTACTAGACTTTTAAGAAAGAGATATATTTAGTGGAAAAAAATCAAGGAAAACAAACGGGAGTTATCATTCACTATGAGAAAGTAACCAATTGTTGTGGAATAAAAACTAGGTTACGATTTGTAATTAATGCTAGGGTGGTTGAGCTTCGAGCTTTAATGGTTGTTTCTGCGTTCGAGACTTAATCGGTCCTCACAGAGTGCCTACGTATCTCGTATTGAGAATCAAGCCAACGTAATTCTGAGGGTGAAGGAGCAGGTCCTTATATAGGCTGAGAAGCCTTAGAATTATGGTAGGAATATGAGACTTGGTGGGTAAGCCACCTCCTCAAGGAAGGTTCTGTACTCATTCCTTTCAAGAATTAGTTTCCATGTTGAGATATGTATCTTGGAGGTTAAGTCAGGCAAGAGGCACATTCTTGTTTGACTCTGATTTGCTGAGCTGTTTTATTGCCCCTAATATTAATTACGAAATTTATTTTATAATTAGGGTTTGGGCCCATCTGGTGGGCCCCACGTTTGGACCATTCTAGGCTTAATTAATGCCACATTAAATGTGTCTTTAGGCTTATTTTCAGCCCATATCACCAATCACCTTTAACATTTTACTTATCAAAATTTTTTTGTTATGCAATAATTAACGGGACAAACAAATTCATCTGCAAATATTTGAATTATTCAAAATACTAAATATATTCTCAAATAGTATTGGACATTATTTGGTGCATAAATTATCAAGCAAAAAATAAAGTTCATTACAAAGTCAATGAAAATATTATTAAGGAATATTTTCATATCAAATTAGTCAACTCAACGCAAAAATTATTATAAATCACTATTATTTTAATAGATAGCTAATTTATCAATAAAATGGCATACGACATCTTCAAAAATATACAAATTTTCTTATAAATCACTATTTTTTATATGTAATTAATTCATCAATAAAAGGTCATACAGCATCTACAAAAATAATCAAGATTGGACAAATACATATTAAAATAGATCATATCAAGATTTCTTTCATCCAAACTACGATTGTTGATCAGATCTTAAATTGTGGTACATCCCTCGCTTATATCACTAAAATATATAACCTTTTTGGCGAGATAATCCAACAATTTATTCTATTCATGAGGAAATATTTATCTTATTTATCAAAACGCATTCGAACAACAGACCATAACTGTGATTCTATACTATTCAAATCAATGAACCAATATAACAAAATCCTGTATATCTAAGATCCCGAATGTTGAAACAAAAGAACCTACTCTCATAAAGAGAAAGAACGAAACCCAATATATGGGTAGACAAAATCCACTAAAGGGGTACTAGACTTTCAAGAAAGAGATATATTTAGTCAAAAAAAATTCAAGGAAAAGAAACGAGAGTTATCATTCACTATGAGAAAGTACAAAATACAATATATCAATAAATAAAACTCACCAATGGGGTACTAGCCTCTCAATAAACATAAATATTAATTAAATACAAAGCAAAATCAATGAAAACAATAAAAGGGGAGCTTATCATCAACCAAAACACTGATGTTAGCCCCTAAACTTTAGTTTAGTATTTTTTTTAGAGAGGAGGAGAGAGAGAAATGGCAACATCTTTCGTTATAAAAATCACTATTATTGATAACTAGATAGTTCGATATATATAAAATTATATATTTCTAGTAAAAGCTATCCTTTAAAATTTTGTATTCTTGAATTAAAGTAATAGCATTCATTTCTCATATCCTAATCTAAGAGCAGACATATCAAATTTGTGGTTGGTTGTTAATATTTATATTTTTAATATCAACAAAACCGTAAATATATGTTAAAAAAACTTAATAACTTAGTAGATAGATTCTAAACAAACAGAGATATTTATTAACAATAAACAAAATTAAGAAAAAAAAAGAGTGCTACATTTTATGTACTCTAATCTTAGTTTTGGTTTGTAGCATCTTAATGTTGTGTTCAGTTATATAGTAGCATACTTAGATAACTTGGGTTGAGAGTAACATTACATGCATGTAACCGTCATATTTTTTCTTTTTGCGTATTATTTTCGTTTTGTGTACAAAAAAAATTCGTGTAGTTTAGTATCGTTTTGCATTCGAATTTTGGATACACAAAAAATTTAATGTCATTTTCATAGAAGACCCCGTAGACACACGACATGAATGTACACAACACAATCGATTTATCAGGTCTACGTAAGTGCTTTCTTCTAATTTATGTCGGAAAAATACTCACTGTTAAAGGAAAATAAATTTCGTGTTTTTAAACCCGATAATTAAATTATAGGGACAAATATATAATAATATAATTATGTGTTTACATATTACACATTTGATTTTAGTTTAATGTACAATTTTCTATTTTAATAGTCAAATAAAACAAAGATAGTTGATATTCATTGGCAAATATCGTCTTTTTACGTGTAGGGATGATAACGGATTGGGTTCGGTCCGTCCGAATTTTGTAAAATTCAAACCCATATCCAAATATTTTCGGGTTTTAAAAATAAATTCAAATCCAAAACCAAATCCGTCAAGTTTCAGATTGGATCTGGTTTTTTTGGGTATCCAAAATTAGTACTACCTCTGTCCTGAAAAGATTGAACTGGTCAATATTTCACAAATATTAAGAAGATCCAGTTCACTTCATTTTATAAGTATTAAAGTTAGATGAAAAATGGTAAAGTGATGAGACCTATCAATATTTAATAATAGATTTGAGATAGTGGAGTAGAGTAGTGGGTGTAATAGTGTTTATAATATTTGTTTAATAAAAAAGAAATAACGATAGTGGTGTAATAGTGAAAAGTAGTGTTTAAAAATAGTAAGTATGATAGGTTCATTAGTTTTGTTACGTCTTAAAAAGGAAAGTGTGTCAATCTTTTTGGGATGGGGGGAGTAGTAATGTAGTCAAATTTAAAATAATTGAAGTATGTAGTCAAGTGTAAACCAGGGCGGGTTGCCCCAATGGTTACCCCTCGCCTCCTGATTACATGAGGTCGAGGTCTCGACCCCGGTGGGGATTAAAATAGGTGTGTGTCTATTTAGCTAAACTAGCAAAAAAAAAAAAAAAGGTAGTCAAGTGTAACATATTGTACTTACTAACCATGATTATTTAAATTACATGCATTAATTTAAATAATGAAAACATTATTTAAATTGATAAAATTGATAATATTAATGCAATTGGTATAAGTTGACGAATAAGTAATTTTATACTTAAATTAATTACATCCAAATTTAAATAATGATTAAAATAACATGTTCATATTAACAAATTTTACCGTTCGGTGCGTAGCACGGGTAGAACGCTAGTTATCTGTTAGAAAAAAATCCATTTTTTTGTTGTGGAATTGTGGGAGATATATATCCATAACCTAATACATTTATTCATTAAAAAAAATGGATTAGATTTGGATCGACCTCTAAAAATATATAATTTAATTTAATTTAAATTTGATCAAAAATAAATAATTATAAATTTGAATTTAGTTCGATCTGTTTCGAACCCAACCCGTGCTAGTATCTAGAATCATCACTCTGGTATGAAATAATTAACTATTGGCTATTTTAAATGACCAATCTTATCTTATTTGAAAATTTTCATTCGTTGAATATCTTGCCTTTACGGCTTTACCTAAACTCAACTCAACTCAACTCAACTCAACGTACTCAGTATATCCCGCATGAGCACGGTCTGAGGGGGTAGGTTGTACGCAGCCATGCCTCTACCCAAGGATAGAGAGGCTGTTTCCGGTTTTTTTTGACCCCCGACAGGAGTCGAACCCATAACCTCTCGGTTCATGGATTGAGCACTTAACCACTGTGCCAACACAACCCCTTGCTTTACCTACTCAACTCAATTTTTCACAAATATATATCGTGGACAGTTCCCTGAACTATCACTAAACAAATAACTAGTCGGCGGCTTCCCAAGCAAGCTATACCAAAGTTTAGTTGAAGGTGGAACTAGTGAACTAATAATCAACTAGATATCTGTCCATCGACTTAATTTCAGTTTTCTAATAGAAATGTCAATATTAATTGAAGTTAAATCGATTCTTAAATTTAATATTTGTATAAATTTAATATTTGTATATTAACTCGTTAAAATTAGTTGATTCGATATTCATATAATGTATTTCGGTCTGACTTGTGAGTTGAGTTATTTGACTGTAAGGAAACTAAAAATAATGTAAGTACCGAAAATAAATGTAAGAGACTAAGAGCATTTCCTAGAAATTTTCTACTCTACCTCTTAAATCAAAAATTGAGAAAAGAGAATAAAAAAATTATTCCAAAAAACTTTTTGTGGTTTTTAAAAATATTAAGAGCCTCTTATTTCTCCTCATTTTTAAGAATCATTAGTAGCTCTTAGCTTATATTTAATAAAATATTGATGTCCACCAATTTTTGC
The DNA here is from genome assembly GCA_036435485.1 of Saposhnikovia divaricata. Lineage (NCBI taxonomy): Eukaryota > Viridiplantae > Streptophyta > Magnoliopsida > Apiales > Apiaceae > Saposhnikovia > Saposhnikovia divaricata. Next base: position 26,486,274 of record JAZHRN010000131.1, read on the forward strand.
ACAACTTTTGATTATAATGAGTTGATTTATGAATAAATTATAAATAAAGATCTAATATGAAGAATTTTATTGGAGTTTGACACATAAACTAATGTAATAATTTATTAAAAACCATTTATTTATATTATTTTTAAGAATGAATGTAGAAATTTCTTGAAAATGCTATAAGAAAACTGTAAAATTTTAATAAAGAGCTGAAAATTTGTTAATATGATTTTTGCACTGACGATGATCAAGAAAGACATAAGATCCAAAACGTATTTCCACAAGGCCGGTCCAACTTAACATAAAGCCCATAATAACAAATTGTATTTTATCCTTAGTTTGATGACGTCATCCAAGTACATGTTAGACAAAAATATTAGGTTCCTTAATTCATTCTTAAAATTTTTGTAAAAAAACATCCTAACTCTATATTAATTTATATTTATTGTTTAGACACAAATTCAATTTAAATTTGTCAAAAACTTATATATCAATAATGTCTAAAGAGTATCTTAAAGGACAACTGTTACAATAAATGTGTTGGTCCTTTATATCACAATTTTGAATAATTTTGTCATTAATATTATAATTCGAGAAATTTAAATGACTCTTAAATATCATACAAAGACGTTACTTTAACTTGTGTTGTTTAAAACGTGAAATTGGCTATCGTTTTAACAAGTTTTTCTTTAAAAAAAAAACAAAAAAAAAAAACTGAGAACGCAAGTTGAAGTGTTGCTTTTTGTAATTAAAATGATAGGGTATGATTCAAATGAGAATCACTACCTAAAAGAAAACCAGAGATCCATTAATAATCATTGAATTACTATTCAATTAATGGTTAGGATTTTTTTTCAGAGACAATTAATGTAAAATATTCAAAAAAAAAAAAGACAACCAAATTGATATGGGCTAAAAATAAGCCCTAAAGACACATTTAGTGTTGCATTAATTAGACCCGATATGGTCCAAACGTGGGGCCCACCAACAGGGTCCAAAATCCAATTTTAATATTAATTTCGTAATTAATATTAAGGGTAATAAACAGCTCAGCAAATAAGAGTTGGATAAGGATAATATCCCCTTCCGACTTATCCACCAAGGCATCCAATTCAATATGGAAACTGATTCCTATATGGAATAGATCTAGAACCTTCCTCAAAGACTTGTCCACCAAGTCTCTGAATCCTACCATAATTATAAGGCTTCTCAGCCTATATAAAGGGCCTGACCCCTCATTCTCAGAACTACGTTTTCTTGGCTTGATTCTCTAATACAGAGATACGTAGGCATTCTGTGAGGACCGATCAGTCTCGAACGCAGAAGCAGTCATTAAAGCTCGAAGCTCAACCACCCTAGCATTAATTACAAATCGTAAACTAGTTTTTATTCCACAACATTTGGCGCCGTCTGTGGGAAGAAAACATCAACCATGGTTCAAACACGAAGAACAACATCGACTGAGGCCATACCCCTTAGCTCTGCTCCACCTGCTATCTCTGATCCGCTCATCACCGCTGAAGAAGGACAATTACCCCCACCAACAGGGACGGTCATTCAACCTCTAACCTCTCAACCCTCAGGGACGATTCCCCATGTTGAGGGAACTTTACCTGTGGCTATTCCTCAAAGCCAAGAAACTAACCCTCTTCAGAAGGTGGTTTCTCCTCTTGATAGCGCTGGTCGTACGCTACCTCCGGGGGTACAGATCCACACCACGGATCTCCCTTTGAATACCAACCCGATGTATGGGCTGCTTAATTATCCCCCTCAACACAGGGAACCTGGACCGAGCGGTCATGCCTTACAGATCCGAGATCGGGAGTACGATGATTACTCTGGTCCCTATACTGATGATTCAACGTCTGAGGATGACAATGATGATCGTGATGAAGCCCCGAGGAGGCGACGTGCTAGTAAAGAACCTCGAAGGAGGTCCCAAAGAATCCATGATGGACCTCCACAAACGGCTGAGGAAAGGATTAAGGCTCATGAGGCAGAGATCCAAAGGCTGAAGGATGATATTGCTAGAGAGCAAGCAAGGCGAAGTCTGATTCAACCTCCTCCAGTTACAGGGAGGATTTCCATTATAAATCTGGAGAGGCCCTCAAGGAGACAACGAAGGGCCGAAGCCCCGATTGAAAATTCGACAAGGGTGGAGACCCCCAAAAGTAACCCTAGGGATCTGATGCCCCTTGGGGATCCTGATGATCCTACACCTCCGTTCACTGAGGAGGTAATGAATGCTCGCATCTCAAGGAAGTTCAAGATGCCGACAATTAAGGCCTATGATGGAACGGGCGATCCCGCAAACCATGTTAGGACATTCTCAAATGCACTGCTGTTGTAGCCTGCGAGCGACGCCTTAAAGTGTAGGGCGTTCCCTCAAACCCTGTCTGGCATGGCTCAAAGGTGGTATAGCCGCTTACCTGCAAACTCAATCGGCTCGTTCAAAGAGCTAAGTGCCGCCTTTGTCAGCCAGTTCATTAGTGGGAGAGTTCATGAAAAAAGTTCTGCATCCCTTATGTATGTGGTGCAGGGGAAGAACGAGAATCTGAGGGATTACCTCAAGCGGTTCACCAAGGAGACGCTGAATATCACTGATCTGGAAAATAAGGTGGCCATGGTAGCCCTGGAGCACGGAACCACTGACGAGTTCTTTAAAAGGTCATTGGCAAAACATCCTCCCGAAAACATGGCTGAGCTCTAGCGAAGGGCTGATAAGTATATCAAAGCTGAGGATAGCATGAAGAAAGAAGCTGCGAGAGGCAATGGCAGGGGTAACAACGACTCCAAGAAACGGAAGCAAGACCAGGAGTATGATGCTAGGGACAAGTATCCCCGTACTAGCAAAGACTCTGAGTCAACATCAAAGAAGAGTATGGGACCAAGATTTTCTGACTATGCAAGGTTGAATGCTCCTAGGAGTCAAATCTTGTTAGAGATCGAGAAGGATAAGGACTTCCGATGGCCGAAGCCACTCAGGGGTGACCCCGCAAAGAGAAACAAGGATCAATACTATAGGTTCCACCGAGACGTGGGACATGACACGGATGATTGTAGACAGTTGAAGGACGAGATTGAATTCTTGATCCGTAAAGGAAAACTGAATAATTTCACAAAGGGTGGAGATCATGGAACCCAAAGAGGGGATTACAATAGGAGAAACAATGAAAGAAGGGATAATGATCGTGATCGTAACACACAGCCCCGAGGGCCAGTTATCAACATGATCTGGGGAGGCCCGACAGCGGCCGGTACAACTCGAAACTCTCGAAAGGCGTATGCCAGAGAAGTGATGCACATCGTGGGAGAGGCCCAGAAACGTGCTAGAACCGAAATAGCAATTGGTTTTGATGATTCTGACCTTGAAGGGGTGAAGTTCCCCCATGACGACCCGTTGGTCATAACCCCTGTGATTGGGAACTCGGAAGTGAAACGAGTTTTGATATATAATGGAGCTTCTGTTGATATTTTGTTTCATGATGCGTTTATGAAGATGGGGGTATACTGATTCTCAACTGACCCCGTCCAACATGCCGATTTATGGATTTAATGGAGTTGAGTCCAAAGTTGAAGGAACAATCCAGTTACCTATGACTATTGGGCAAGAACCTAGAGAGGCTACTCAGATGTTGAATTTTCTGGTGATTAAGGCATCCTCTACTTACAATGCAATCCTGGGAAGGACTGGACTTCATGCGTTCAAGGCTGTTGCCTCTACCTATCACATGAAGATTAAGTTCCCAACCCGGAATGGAGTGGGAGAACAGAAAGGTGACCAGAAAATGGCAAGGAGCTGTTATGTGTCCGCACTGAGATCTGATGGAATCGGGGGGCAGGTACTTCCGATTGAAGACATGGATGTCCGTGATGATGATGAACACCGAGGGAAGCCAGCAGAGGATTTGGTTCCCATACCTCTAAAGCCAGGCGACCCTGAGAAAGTTACTTATGTAGGAGCATCTCTGAAGGAACCCCTGAAGGGCGAGTTGACGACGTTCTTGCAAGAGAACAGCGACGTGTTTGCTCGGACAGCAGCTGACATGCCAGGGATTGACCCCTAACTTATAACTCATAGGTTGAATGTTGATCCTGAACGGAAGAAGGTAAAACAGAAAAAGAGGAATTTTGCTCCTGAAAGGCAAGAGGCCATTAAGCAAGAAGTTGATAAGTTGCTGGAAGCTGGTTTCATTGAAGAAATTCAGTTTCCCGAATGGTTAGCTAACCCTGTGATGGTCAAGAAGGCGAATGGGAAGTGGAGGATGTGTATTGATTTTACCGATCTGAATGATGCCTGTCCAAAGGATTGTTTTCCCCTACCAAGGATTGACATGTTGATAGATGCCACGGCTGGACATGAGATGCTGAGTTTCATGGATGGTTTCAGTGGATACAATCAGATTAAGATGCACAAGGATGACATCCCAAAGGTATCTTTCATAACCGACTTTGGTGTTTTCTGCTATCTTGTTATGGCTATTGGTCTAAAGAATGCAGGTGCTACTTATCAACGACTGGTGAATAAGATATTTGCCCACCTAATTGGAAAAACCATGGAGGTCTATGTTGATGACATGTTGGTCAAGAGCCTTTGCCAAGCAGATCACATTAAGCACCTCAGAGAGGCATTCGAAGTGCTGAGGCACCACAAGATGATGTTGAATCCAGCCAAGTGTGCTTTTGGTGTTGGATCAGGAAAATTCTTGGGGTTGATGGTTTCGAAGAGAGGCATAGAGGCTAATCCTGACAAGATCAAAGCAATTTTGGACATGGAACCACCCCGCTCTATACGAGATGTACAGAAGCTAACTGGCCGAGTTGCAGCCCTAGGGAGATTCATCTCTAAGTCTGGTGATAAGTGCTTGCCTTTCTTTCAGGCCTTGAAGAAAGTGAAAGATTTTGAGTGGACTACAGAAAGCTAAGAGGCCTTTGAGCAGCTGAAGAAATACATGGCTGAAGCCCCGTTGTTGGCCAAACCAAGTCCCGGGGAGACTCTCTACCTATACCTGGCGGTATCTGAGCAAGCATTGAGTGCTGTTCTTGTGCGAGAAGAGAAAAAGATTCAGAAACCGATTTATTATGTGAGCAAGGTTTTGCACGGGGCTGAATTGAATTACTCAACCATAGAGAAATTCGCTTTGGCATTGCTGACAGCCTCGAGAAAATTGCGACCTTATTTTCAGGCACGTAAAATTCAAGTCTTGACAGACCAACAATTGAGGAACATATTACATAGCCCTAAGGCCAGTGGAAGGCTAATCAAGTGGGCAGTTGAGTTAGGGGAATTTGATATCACATACAAGCCTCGGACAGCCATTAAGGCTCAGGCATTGGCTGACTTCGTGGTTGAATGCACCATTGGCAACCAAGAAGTCGGGGGGCAGGAGATAGTAACCACCTCTGAAAGTGGAGATAAAAATGAAGAACTTGTATCTGATCTGAAAGAATATTGGGTGCTCTATTTTGATGGAGCATCAAAAACAAAGTCTAGTGGTGCAGGTTTGGTTCTGCAAAGCCCCGATGGGTTCACAGTTGAGTATGCTTTGAAGTTGGATTTTCCTACTACCAACAATGAGGCTGAGTATGAAGCATTGATAGCCGGATTGGGCTTGGCTAGAGTCATGAGGGCCAAGAACCTCAAAGTATGTGGAGATTCAAGACTGGTAGTTTCGCAAGTGAATGGCGAATTTGAGGCCAAGGATGAGACTATGGCAAAATACCTGAGAGTCGTGAAAGCTGTTATGACTCAGTTTGAGGAATACTATGTTGAACACATCCCGAGAGAAGAGAACGTTAAAGCTGATGCCTTGTCTAAATTTACTTCTTCTGAAATTGAGAATTATGCAGGGAGTGTCTACTTCCAGGTCTTGAAGGCCCCGACTATCGACTCCAAGTTGGTGGCACCTATTGATGTAGGAAGTTGCTGGATTGATCCTATCAAAGCTCACCTCGAGACTGGATGGCTCCCTGACAATGCCTTGGAGGCACGAAAACTGTCAGTAAGAGCAACAAGATATGCCCTGATCGAAGGCCTCCTGTACAAGAGATCGTTTGTTATCCCGTACTTGAAGTGTTTAAGGCCCCAAGAGGCTAAAGAAGCCCTGGAAGAAGTTCACGAAGGAATCTGTGGGCAACACTTGGGGGGCAGAGCCCTAGCCCACAAGATCACTCGTCTGGGATACTATTGGCCTTAGATGTTGGCAGATGCGCAAAGTTATGTCAAGAAGTGTGATCGATGTCAAAAGCACGCCCCTATTGTAAGGCAGCCGCCTGAGATGTTAACCTCGGTAAACTCTCCCATACCATTCGCCATGTGGGGGATGGACATACTTGGTCCTTTCCCAATGGCGTCAGCCCAAAGGAAGTTTTTGATAGTGGCCATTGACTATTTCACTAAATGGATTGAGGCTAAACCTCTAGCCAAGATAACCACCAAGAAAGTTGCTCAGTTCTTTTGGGAGAACATCATCTGCAGATATGGAATTCCACGAATCCTTGTAACGGATAATGGAACCCAGTTCAACAATGAAGAGTTCAAAAAATATTGTGAAGAAAACGCTATTGAGCTTCGCTTTACTTCAGTAGCACATCCACAAGCTAATGGACAAGCCGAGGTAGCCAATCGAATTATCCTTGATGGACTAAAGAAAAGGGTTGAACGCTCAAGGAACACTTGGGTGGATGAGCTATTGCCTATACTCTGGGCATATCGCACCACTTGTAAGGTAACAACAGGAGCAACCCCGTTTTTACTCGCTTACGGAGCCGAGGCAGTGGTGCCCTTAGAGATCATGCATACATCACCTCGGGTTGTGGCATATGAACAAGAGACCAATGAAGAAGGCATGAGGCTCGCCCTAGATCTAATTGATGAAGTCAGGGATGAAGCAAATTCCAGGAACGCTGAGCATCAAAAGAAGGCATCTTTCCACTACAACCAAAGGGTTAAGGAGAGGTTCTTTCGACAAAGTGACTTGGTTCTAAGGAAGATAGAAGCCTCAGGAGTTGGCCAGAAAGGCAAGATAGCCCCAAACTGGGAAGGACCGTATCGAGTTAAGAAGGTGCTGGGACGAGGATCATACAAGCTGGAAACGTTAGATGGGGTTGAGGTACCCCGAACTTGGCATGCAGTGAACCTCAAGATTTATTATGTGTAAGCCTTCCTAATAAGGACTTGGCTTTTATCCATCTATTAGGAGAAGTAGAAATAAGGTTCCATGAAACCATTGCAGAGCATGTTGCTCCCAGTAGGAGATAGAGTATTTATGTAAGGGTTGAACCCGCTTCAAGTTATTAATGCAAGTTTGTTTTCCATTTGTGATTGTGTAATTTTATTTATGTGCCAAGCACCTGATGAGTGCAAGTCAAAGATGACCAAGTAACGAAAATAAAGATACACAAGTGGAAATGAAACAAGTGCATAAATAAACACCCCCATGGGGCTAAGGTCAAAGTTAAATTACATCACCAAATAAAAGTTAAGTCCCGAAGGACCTTGATTGAAAGCAGAAAAACATAAAGCCACAAGCGGCCAACAAGGCCGTGCAAGGCCACTCACTCTTCGGCGGATTCCTCCACCACCTCCTCGCCCTCTTCTTCCTCGGAGCTTTCTTCCCCGGAGCTCTCCTCATCTGCCTCAGCTTCTTCGGCCTCTATCTCCATCAGCTGCTTCCCTCTCTTTGCCGCGTCCCCTTCCTCTTCTGAAGTCTCGGTTGATGAATCGACTCTGGCACGAAGTTGCTTGCCGGGAAAAGCTCGCCTTGCAGCTGCTTCCCTCTCTGACATAGCTTTCTTCCCAGCAGAACGGGAAGAGGTCGAACTGGAGCTAACAACATTGGGTGCCTTCCTCATACCAGAAGGATGGCGGCTACCCCCAGAGCCTGACGCAGGATCTGCGTCTTGATTTCCGCTAGTAACAGCCCAGGTAGGGCAGGGGAAGTCCGCTGGATTCACTACTGAAGGGTACTTGTTGCTCACAATGTCAATAGCTTTGTTCCACCCAACTGACATGTTAAAAGGCCGCACCTCATCATCATGCTTGTCCATAAAATTAATGAAATCCTCCGACTTGCGATACGAGTCAATTATCTTGTTAGCATCAGAAAGTTTCTTCCTGCCAAGCGAGTGAAGTTGCTTTTGATAAGATAAGCTGTTGGCCTCAGATCGAACAACTCTAGAGTTCAGATCTTGGATTTGCTCCTTGAATGTTGCTTGCTCCTTCTTCAGTTCCTCATTGCTGTCCCTATAGGCTCGGCCTTGACGAGTAGCAGACTGAAGATAAGCATTGGCCTGTAATAGAGAAATTAGTAAGACATCTTCTTTAAAAAAAATGCAGATGAGGAGATCGAATGTAAAAGTTGGTTCCTGATAAAGAGCTTGAGCACCAAGGCACTCAGCTTCATCAACCTTGTCCCCTGCCGTTACCGTTAGGAGATCAGGGGCGGTGATCGAGAGCCTGGACCAGGACACGGCTAAATCGGTACTCCCTAAGATGGAGTCTTGCTCGCAGATACCCCAATCTGGGGCAAAAGGGACTCTCATGCTCTCACCAGCGTTACGGGACCTTTTCCCCCCTTTGGAACATCCCTCTAGGAATGAAGGAACCCTTCGGTCAGGAGGGTTCAGTTGCTCTGTCGCCTTCTTTATCATTCTTCTATTAACTTGAGGTTGATTTTCGGGTCGGCTATCTGTCTCCTCAGTAGCTGAAAAATGAAGGGAAAACATTGGAATAAGAACTAACATAGTTCATAATGGTAGAATGAAAGAAAAATTACCCTCTAAAGAAAGGAAGCTTAAGCCAGCTTCAATGAGTTTCTTTTCTGTCAATATGGTTTTATAGTGGGTGCGACCATCATCAGCAAGTAGCCTATCTCGGTCTGCCAACTCTTTGAGGTCAAGTTCACACACGAAGTGTGAACTATCCTCCACAATTCCGATTCTCTTAACGAAGAAGTGACCGTATCGAGTTAAGAAGGTGCTGGGACGAGGATCATACAAGCTGGAAACGTTAGATGGGGTTGAGGTACCCCGAACTTGGCATGCAGTGAACCTCAAGATTTATTATGTGTAAGCCTTCCTAGTAAGGACTTGGCTTTTATCCATCTATTAGGAGAAGTAGAAATAAGGTTCCATGAAACCATTGCAGAGCATGTTGCTCCCAGTAGGAGATAGAGTATTTATGTAAGGGTTGAACCCGCTTCAAGTTATTAATGCAAGTTTGTTTTCCATTTGTGATTGTGTAATTTTATTTATGTGCCAAGCACCTGATGAGTGCAAGTCAAAGATGACCAAGTAACGAAAATAAAGATACACAAGTGGAAATGAAACAAGTGCATAAATAAACACCCCCATGGGGCTAAGGTCAAAGTTAAATTACATCACCAAATAAAAGTTAAGTCCCGAAGGACCTTGATTGAAAGCATAAAAACATAAAGCCACAAGCGGCCAACAAGGCCGTGCAAGGCCACTCACTCTTCGGCGGATTCCTCCACCACCTCCTCGCCCTCTTCTTCCTCGGAGCTTTCTTCCCCGGAGCTCTCCTCATCTGCCTCAGCTTCTTCGGCCTCTATCTCCATCAGCTGCTTCCCTCTCTTTGCCGCGTCCCCTTCCTCTTCTGAAGTCTCGGTTGATGAATCGACTCTGGCACGAAGTTGCTTGCCGGGAAAAGCTCGCCTTGCAGCTGCTTCCCTCTCTGACATAGCTTTCTTCCCAGCAGAACGGGAAGAGGTCGAACTGGAGCTAACAACATTGGGTGCCTTCCTCATACCAGAAGGATGGCGGCTACCCCCAGAGCCTGACGCAGGATCTGCGTCTTGATTTCCGCTAGTAACAACCCAGGTAGGGCAGGGGAAGTCCGCTGGATTCACTACCGAAGGGTACTTGTTGCTCACAATGTCAATAGCTTTGTTCCACCCAACTGACATGTTAAAAGGCCGCACCTCATCATCATGCTTGCCCATAAAATTAATGAAATCCTCCGACTTGCGATACGAGTCAATTATCTTGTTAGCATCAGAAAGTTTCTTCCTGCCAAGCGAGTGAAGTTGCTTTTGATAAGATAAGCTGTTGGCCTCAGATCGAACAACTCTAGAGTTCAGATCTTGGATTTGCTCCTTGAATGTTGCTTGCTCCTTCTTCAGTTCCTCATTGCTGTCCCTATAGGCTCGGCCTTGACGAGTAGCAGACTGAAGATAAGCATTGGCCTGTAATAGAGAAATTAGTAAGACATCTTCTTTAAAAAAAATGCAGATGAGGAGATCGAATGTAAAAGTTGGTTCCTGATAAAGAGCTTGAGCACCAAGGCACTCAGCTTCATCAACCTTGTCCCCTGCCGTTACCGTTAGGAGATCAGGGGCGGTGATCGAGAGCCTGGACCAGGACACGGCTAAATCGGTACTCCCTAAGATGGAGTCTTGCTCGCAGATACCCCAATCTGGGGCAAAAGGGACTCTCATGCTCTCACCAGCGTTACGGGACCTTTTCCCCCCTTTGGAACATCCCTCTAGGAATGAAGGAACCCTTCGGTCAGGAGGGTTCAGTTGCTCTGTCGCCTTCTTTATCATTCTTCTATTAACTTGAGGTTGATTTTCGGGTCGGCTATCTGTCTCCTCAGTAGCTGAAAAATGAAGGGAAAACATTGGAATAAGAACTAACATAGTTCATAATGGTAGAATGAAAGAAAAATTACCCTCTAAAGAAAGGAAGCTTAAGCCAGCTTCAATGAGTTTCTTTTCTGTCAATATGGTTTTATAGTGGGTGCGACCATCATCAGCAAGTAGCCTATCTCGGTCTGCCAACTCTTTGAGGTCAAGTTCACACACGAAGTGTGAACTATCCTCCACAATTCCGATTCTCTTAACGAAGAAGTGACCGTATCGAGTTAAGAAGGTGCTGGGACGAGGATCATACAAGCTGGAAACGTTAGATGGGGTTGAGGTACCCCGAACTTGGCATGCAGTGAACCTCAAGATTTATTATGTGTAAGCCTTCCTAGTAAGGACTTGGCTTTTATCCATCTATTAGGAGAAGTAGAAATAAGGTTCCATGAAACCATTGCAGAGCATGTTGCTCCCAGTAGGAGATAGAGTATTTATGTAAGGGTTGAACCCGCTTCAAGTTATTAATGCAAGTTTGTTTTCCATTTGTGATTGTGTAATTTTATTTATGTGCCAAGCACCTGATGAGTGCAAGTCAAAGATGACCAAGTAACGAAAATAAAGATACACAAGTGGAAATGAAACAAGTGCATAAATAAACACCCCCATGGGGCTAAGGTCAAAGTTAAATTACATCACCAAATAAAAGTTAAGTCCCGAAGGACCTTGATTGAAAGCATAAAAACATAAAGCCACAAGCGGCCAACAAGGCCGTGCAAGGCCACTCACTCTTCGGCGGATTCCTCCACCACCTCCTCGCCCTCTTCTTCCTCGGAGCTTTCTTCCCCGGAGCTCTCCTCATCTGCCTCAGCTTCTTCGGCCTCTATCTCCATCAGCTGCTTCCCTCTCTTTGCCGCGTCCCCTTCCTCTTCTGAAGTCTCGGTTGATGAATCGACTCTGGCACGAAGTTGCTTGCCGGGAAAAGCTCGCCTTGCAGCTGCTTCCCTCTCTGACATAGCTTTCTTCCCAGCAGAACGGGAAGAGGTCGAACTGGAGCTAACAACATTGGGTGCCTTCCTCATACCAGAAGGATGGCGGCTACCCCCAGAGCCTGACGCAGGATCTGCGTCTTGATTTCCGCTAGTAACAGCCCAGGTAGGGCAGGGGAAGTCCGCTGGATTCACTACCGAAGGGTACTTGTTGCTCACAATGTCAATAGCTTTGTTCCACCCAACTGACATGTTAAAAGGCCGCACCTCATCATCATGCTTGCCCATAAAATTAATGAAATCCTCCGACTTGCGATACGAGTCAATTATCTTGTTAGCATCAGAAAGTTTCTTCCTGCCAAGCGAGTGAAGTTGCTTTTGATAAGATAAGCTGTTGGCCTCAGATCGAACAACTCTAGAGTTCAGATCTTGGATTTGCTCCTTGAACGTTGCTTGCTCCTTCTTCAGTTCCTCATTGCTGTCCCTATAGGCTCGGCCTTGACGAGTAGCAGACTGAAGATAAGCATTGGCCTGTAATAGAGAAATTAGTAAGACATCTTCTTTAAAAAAATGCAGATGAGGAGATCGAATGTAAAAGTTGGTACCTGATAAAGAGCTTGAGCACCAAGGCGCTCAGCTTCATCAACCTTGTCCCCTGCCGTTACCGTTAGGAGATCAGGGGCGGTGATCGAGAGCCTGGACCAGGACACGGCTAAATCGGTACTCCCTAAGATGGAGTCTTGCTCGCAGATACCCCAATCTGGGGCAAAAGGGACTCTCATGCTCTTACCAGCGTTATGGGACCTTTTCCCCCCTTTAGAACATCCCTCTAGGAATGAAGGAACCCTTCGGTCAGGAGGGTTCAGTTGCTCTGTCGCCTTCTTTATCATTCTTCTAGTAACTTGAGGTTGATTTTCGGGTCGGCTATCTGTCTCCTCAGTAGCTGAAAAATGAAGGGAAAACATTGGAATAAGAACTAACATAGTTCATAATGGTAGAATGAAAGAAAAATTACCCTCTAAAGAAAGGAAGCTTAAGCCAGCTTCAATGAGTTTCTTTTCTGTCAATATGGTTTTATAGTGGGTGCGACCATCATCAACAAGTAGCCTATCTCGGTCTGCCAACTCTTTGAGGTCAAGATCACACACGAAGTGTGAACTATCCTCCACAATTCCGATTCTCTTAACGAAGAAGTGACCCCAGTCGCCACCTTCCCACTCTAAAACAACAAAGTCCCTCTCCCAGGAATGGTGGGAGTTAGGGAAGGAGAAAGAGTTTACTATATGTGGAAGCTTGCTTCTAAGCTGAAAACCGATCCACCCCGGCTTAGTCTCAGGATAGTTCTTGACCGCGAAGATGCTTCTGAACATGGTTGTACTCCAAGGAATTTCCAACTCGTGACATCTTAACAAGAAAATGATCAGAAACTCCAAGAATTAGGGTAAAGTTGGCAAGGATGGACTTGAAGTTCTGCCAGGAACCTGATGATAAATGGGTGGACGGGGAACCTAAATCCCGCCTCCAATGCTCCTTTCATGACGCAAATCCTTTCGGGATGCCAGTTGCAGGTTCTGTCTCCTGGATTAGGAAGGCATACTTTGATGGCGCTTGGAAATCCATAAGTGTTTCTAATCTTCTCAACATCCTTCTTTCTTAATTTAGAAGGGCTATTAAAAGCAACTAAGCTGGAGCTGTTTGGGAATGACTCTCCCATAGTGTTTATCAAATCTAGCGTAGACTCAAACCGACTTTCAATATATTTAGGGGGCATGAGTTTTAGCTTACCTTTCATTGTTCGCGCCATGCTCCTTTTTCTGAAAGCCTCCTCCATGGAGAGTTGGGGGGCAGCAGCTTGCTTGTCAGCCATCTTGAACCTTGAATCTTGAAACTTGAAGCTTGAACTTGGAAGCTTGGAAACTAGAGAACTCAAGAGCTTTAGAACTTAAGAAAGTTTGAGAAGTGAAGAAGTGAAGAGAAATGAAGGATGCTCCCCTCCTTTTATAAGGAAAAGGTGACCTGTAATCTCAGGTTGAAACACAGCTCGGTTCGCGTTTACAGGTCAAGTATCGTTTAAATACGAAAAGGGAGCAAAAGTTATATGTTAAGGACGGAAAAAGTTGTTAAAACTCATGATATGTTGGGAGAGAAACGAAGAATTTTTGGCAAAATATTCTACCAGAGCAGTCAGATGAGCTTTGAAAGCTAAGTATGCTTAAGAAAAGTTTAATGGGAAGATTAATACTAAGCACTGGATTAGTGATGGGATTTAAGGTACTATATAAAACCTCAAACAGAGCCATGAATGGCCAACATTGATTCCATATCGATGATCGATATCGGTATGCGAAAGTAAGTAACTCTAGCCATGAATGGCCAAACATTGATTCCATATCGATGGTCGAAGCCGGTATGCAAAAATTGAAAATCACAAATAGTGACCAAGTCGGTTCCATGTCGATGGTAGATGTCGGTATGTGAAGATCAAAATCACTGATAGAGATCGAGCCAACCACTGTAACAAAGAAACGGAGCAAAAAAAAAAAATTTGTAGCTGACCGAAGTCTCGGCCGACCGGCCCTCCGGGAAGCCCCCCAGCCGACCGACTTCGACCGCCAGCATGGATATTGAACCGGCCGACCGGTGTCGCCGACTGGCCTTCCGTGCACACGTCGGCCGACCGACGTCGACGGTTGGTATGGGTTCGACAAAAAAAAAAAGGAAAAAATTTTCAGCCGACCGGGTCACCGGCCTCCCCAGACATGCTACAGCCGACTGGAATCAACTCTCGGTACGGGCTCGTACCAGCCGACCGGCTCCTCAGCCGACCACCCCTACGGGGAACCCTCCAGCCGACCGACTTCGGTCATCGATACGGGTTTTCTGCCTTCGTTTCAAAAAAAAATAATGAAAAAAACCAGCCGACTGGGGCTCCGGCCGACCGGCCCCTTGCAACACCCTCTAGCCGACCGGGAGTGATGGTCGGTACGGGTTTTTGCCCGGCCGACCGACAGTGATGCTCGAGTTGGGTATGCAAAATTTCGTTTTTTTTTCTTGTTTTTGGTTTTTTTTATTTGGTAATCAAGAGAAGTGAAATATGAGTTTGAAATTAGTGTCTGTTAGCACCGATTAGTGCTGATTAGCGCAGATTAGTGCCGTTTAAGCACGGATTAGTGCCGATTAGCACTGTTTAGCGCCGATTAGTGCCATTAGTACCGTCGAAAAATGTGAAGTTTCCTGATCGAAATTTGTGATTAAAATTCAGAAATTTGAGTCGAAATGATAATTTCTGAATAGTACTAACCCTTGGAAATAAAAAATTTCCAAGTTGACCCCAGCCAGGGGCTCTGCCCCTTGGACCCCGCCAGGGGCTGCCGCCCCTTGGACCCCGCCCGGGGGCTGCTGCCCCCGGACCCCCGCTAGAACCGTTTAGCACCGTTAGTGCCGATAAGCACCGTTCAGTGTCGTTTAATGCCGGTTGACGTCACTTAAACGTTGTTTAAGTGTCGTTTAAGGCTAGTTAGTACCGTTTAGTGCCGTTTTATGCCGTTCAACGTTGTTTAAACATTGTTTAAATGTTGTTAAGGCTGATTAGTGTCGATTAGCATCGAATTAACATTGTCGTAAACGCGTCGGTCGCTCCACGCTTTACATAAAGACAATACTCGTGAAACACTAGTGTATAAAGATGAACCTTGACCCGAGTCTTGGAAAGGACCGTTAAAACTTCAAGGAAAACCTGATCAGTTTCCTTAGAAGTTGGGGGGCAAATGATATGGGCTAAAAATAAGCCCTAAAGACACATTTAGTGTTGCATTAATTAGACCCGATATGGTCCAAACGTGGGGCCCACCAACAGGGTCCAAAATCCTATTTTAAATATTAATTTCGTAATTAATATTAAGGGTAATAAACAGCTCAGCAAATAAGAGTTGGATAAGGATAATATCCCCTTCCGACTTATCCACCAAGGCATCCAATTCAATATGGAAACTGATTCCTATATGGAATAGATCTAGAACCTTCCTCAAAGACTTGTCCACCAAGTCTCTGAATCCTACCATAATTATAAGGCTTCTCAGCCTATATAAAGGGCCTGACCCCTCATTCTCAGAACTACGTTTTCTTGGCTTGATTCTCTAATACAGAGATACGTAGGCATTCTGTGAGGACCGATCAGTCTCGAACGCAGAAGCAGCCATTAAAGCTCGAAGCTCAACCACCCTAGCATTAATTACAAATCGTAAACTAGTTTTTAGTCCACAACACAAATAATTGTAAACTTTTTTGTAAAATACACAATATTATTTGTATGTTTCTTCTTCTACGTATCTGTACGTGTCTTCTTACACATAATATTATTTCTATTCGTTCAACACTTAAACTCTGAATGTTACGGAATTGAAACTAAAAGTTGAAATTTGAATGTTATGAAATTGAAACTAAAAGTTCATGTGAATAATATGTAATGCAAATACATAAGTTCTTACGCAGAACGTACTTATTTCTATCAAATTATATAAGTTTCGCACATAAACTTTGAAAGTTCTACATTTAAACGTGTTTGTCTTACTTTTAAATTCGGAAATCTAGAAAGTTCATGTGTAGGATGTGTAGTGCAAATATGTAAGTTTATACGCAGAACGTACTTATTTTTATTGAATTAAATGAGTTTCGCACATGAACTTTAAAAGTTCTACATTTGAACTTCCTTATATTTTAAATCTGAACTTGTAAATTGATGATATCTAATCTTGATTATTAACTTTATTACGTGATTGTTGCAAGAAATGAAATTGTAATATTTAAATATTTTGGGAAAAAATTGATAGAGATTCACTACAAATTTTTCTGATTTATTTTCTTTTTTAATTTACAAATTTAATCAATATTATAAATTTGGTAATTGTATCTTTATTATATTTATGTACACTATCTTTATTGTATTTAAGAATTGGTTCTTAGGTTTTCAGTTTAGAGTAATTTTTCATAAAGTATGATCCTAAAATGCTACTTTAATTTGTGTTTTCAGATCAAAATGCTATTTCAAGTTGTGTTTTTGGTTCAAAACACTACTTTAAGTTGTGTTTTCAGCTGCTCAAATGCAAGATAAAGTCTTGTTTAGAGTTGAAAATGCGACTTCATCTTGTGCTAAGCAAAACGCTATACAAAATTGCCATTTTTTTGGATTGTGACATTTGGGACATTTTATTTTAAATTATAATATATGGGACCTTTACTCACAAGGGTTGATTAAAATAATAATTATGTAAAATTTACATACTATTAGGCAAAATACTGAAATAGTGGAATCCTGTACCCTTCATGGCGAGACTCCAGTAATTAGAAGTACCATTAACTTATACTTTAATCTGAGTAACATTGACCCATAATGTTCATCGACCGCTGCTCCTAAAATGGCCAATTAAGGTTTTTGTTATTATTTTAGAAGAAATGTGTTGGAAGTAGTTTCTGTCGGGTCGGTCCTTCGGTCGAACCTGCAATGAAGAAGAAAGCGAGGGTGGTGCCCCCCGATTCACTTCCTGTGTGAGAATAAGTTAACTGGTCTTTTTGAGAGTAAGGTAAACCTAAGAGTCTTTGTGTTATGTAAATTGTGAATGAATGAATAATCAAACCTGACCAAACCATATTCTCTTCACCTACGGCGGTTACCCGAAGAATGGGTGAAGGTGGAGGAACGTGTCCCACGTCCTGAGGAATCCACAACCATAAGACCGTTGTAGGCAAATGGATCGAATGATAGTGGGCTTCATTCGGATTCATGGCACTGGGCCTTCGGTCCAGCCCACTGAGAAGATGGGCCTCCAACATGTCCCTGGGCTTCGGTCGGAGTATACCCTCAGAGCGAAGACCACAGTCCAAGCCCATCTTCGGGATCTTTCCTCGAAGTTGTCGATCCGGATAATTATGACCATAAAGGGATTACATCGCATGGGGAGTCGTGTCTCTTTGTTGTTGATAGTTGTATACCTCGACATTTATGCGCTTCATCAAAACCGTTGAATTCGAAAAGACTTTTGTCCAAACGTCACTTCCCCCTTCTTAAACCCCAAAAACTTTTCATTTATCATTTTTACAGTTACAGTATCATACAAATCTCAGAGCAAAAACTCTCAACCAAAAAAGCATCCCGGACAATCATCGACGACTATAGGGACCGTAATCTCGACTCGAGAAGTTCCCAGTCCTCCAATCCCAATCGAAGTTTATCTTCGCGAAGTTTATCCTCAAGAAATTTCCCTCCAAAAACAAATACTCCAAGACAGTAAGTTTTTCTCCTTTTTCTTCTTGGTTATTCATGTATTTGTAGTTCTGCATTTGGTATATGTATGCATGCGTATATGTATAGAGTTGCCTGTGCTTCCTGAGTAGAATATTCGCATGCTTGTGCCACTTTGTAGTTTTGATTGCGCTAGTCTTAGGGTATTTTGCCCTTATACAACCTTTTCCTTGGACTTTGAGACCATCTAGGATTTTTCTGTGTTAGATATTGATTCAAGTGATGCTCAGGATCTGGACTACTGATCAGATACTTATGCTGACGTCATCATTAATACGATGTCAGTATTAGGTTGCTATCAGGATTAGAAGCTGATCAGGATTACATAAAGATATACATCAATGCAGAGATCAAGGGAGATTGACATATCGGTTCCTGATTTATAGGAACGCAGCTATCGTTCAAGATATGTATTAAGAGTCGTATGTAATTGATTTAGTATATCTTGTAATTGATAGGGTATCTGTGTGATGTATATAAACACAATTTAGGTTTTACGTTTTAGTAATCGCTTACACGAGATATCTTGTAACCTAGCAGCTTTCAAGAACATTAGTATTTCTTGAGAGAGTTTGTAACAGTTTTATATCAGAGTTAATAAAGCTGTTGTTTGATTCATACTTGTGTTATCATTTCTGTTCAAGTCAAAAATATTATACAATTGTATTCAACCCCCCTTCTACAATTGTTCTTTACTGGGTAACAATTGGTATCAAAGCAAACTGATTAATTACAATCAGAAACGATCTTAAGATGTCGACAAGCAAGTATGAGAGTATTAAAATCCCTGTCCTCAAAAAGGCTGAATACCCTACATGGAGGGTAAAGATGTTGATGTATCTGGAGGCAACTGATCCTAACTATCTCGATCAGATATATGATGGTCCATATATCCCTAAGAGACTGGTTGCTAGAACAGATACTGTACCTGAGCACTATGTTCAGAAGACAAAGGCTGAATGGACTCCTAAGGAAAAGGCTGAAGTACTCAGAGATGCAAAGGTGAAGAATATCCTTCATAATAGCCTTGATGCTGTCATGTCAAACAGAGTGATAGCATGTAAAACTGCTAAGAAGATCTGGGAAACTTTGGAAACTCAATGCTAGGGCACTGAATCTATCAAAAGGAACAGAAGGGCTCTGTTGATTCAAGAGTATGAACAGTTTGATGCAAAATTTGACGAGAGCCTCACTGATCTGTATGATAGATTTCTGACATTATTGAATAATCTATCTCTGGTAGGTAAAGAGTATGAACCAGAGGACTCGAACACCAAGTTTCTTAGAGCTTTGCCTGAGGAGTGGGATAGTCGAACCTCTATCATTAGGCGTCAGTATGATCTTAATGCTGTTGTTAGTCACAGAGGCATGCCCGAATACATCTAATAACAAGCATAAGTATGTGTAATGTTATGCATTACCTACATGACCTCTTAACTGAGGGAACCTCTAGTTGTAGAGTTTCTATTTGTTCTGTACTTGTAATAGGCATCAAATTCTAGTTGTGTTACTGTAATTATAAAGTCAAGAATAATGCTTGAAAGAAGTTCCAAGGTTCATGCCTCAAGCAAGGAGATAAAGACTGCCAAATAATCATAGTTGGGATTTGAAGAAAAGAAGAATTTGCCTAAGTACCAATTCGAGAAGTACATTTGTCTATTCGAGAAGTCTAGCATTCGAGAAGTCAGAGATTCGATATCTCAGAAGACACTATTCGATATCTCTGAATACACTGTTCGATATCTCATTCGATATCTCAGAGATTCGATATGTCTATTGCTCTATTCGAGAACTCATGGAGTCAACAAGTCAAAGCATCATTCGAGTTCTCCAAGAGTCAACAAGTCAATGATCTATTCGATATCTCAAGGACTAAAGAAGCTATTCGACATCTCAGGGATTCGATATGTCAAAATGCTCTATTCGATATCTCAAGGAGTCCCAGAGAAAAGAGCTATTCGAGAAGTGATTCGATATGTCAATATAACACTATTCGAGAACTCAGAGTTATCGATTAAGTCAATTCGAGTTCTCGAATCCATCACTTAGCCGCTTCTCGAATACATTCGTGGAGACAAAATACTGAAGAATTGTACAAGTCAGAAACTTGCAACAAGCCAAGACGCTTTATTTGACTATGTACTATAAAGCAGATTGGAAAGCCTACAAAGAAGCTTGGAGAGATAAGACAAAGGGACAAGGAGCTAAAGAAGTGGATCTGAACAGGCTTTGCAAAGTCAAATCTGTAACCGTTTGGACTCTTACTCAAATAAGATAGACACACTGGAAAGTATTTTGTTTACCTACCTTATTTGTAGTAAGTAGGTGTATCCATGTCTATAAGGATACAGCCTCACTTCCTTAGCTAAAAAGAGAGAGTGATAAGTTTTTCAATATACATCTCAAGAAATATCTCTCTAAGAAAAACGAAGCTGAGAATACTACCATTTGTATTCATAGATTGTAGCAAAATCTTTATCTAATAAAATATTAGATTAAAGTGATATTGTGTTGTATTTGTCTTTGTTATCTGTATATCTCACACATTCAACACATATTTTGCTGCAAAGATTCAAGAACAAAGAAAAGTTCAAGAATCCATTCACCCCCCCTCTGTATTCTTTTACCGTATTCAATACTCAACAAGTGGTATCAAAGCAGGCTGTTTAATCTAAACAGGAAACGATCATGAGTTCGAATACACCAAAGACTACAGGTACGGTGAAGGTCCCTAAGTTCGACAAAGAGAATTACAACCTCTGGAAAATAAAAATACTGTTGTTCATCAAAGCTTCCAATCCTCTCTACCCTGACATCCTCAAGAATGGTCCATTTGTACCACAACAAGAAATTGCTGAATCTACAGTGGGCACAATAGTCATTCCTAGATCATATGTTGCAAAAAAGCCATCCAAATGGACGGACTCAGAGAAGGAAAAGGTTGCCCTAGACAGTCATCTCATGTTGCTGATCATAGACTCCATGGATATGTCGATGTTTGCTAATATAGCATCATGCACATCAGCCAAGGACATGTGGAACCACATCGAGGTGTTATGTGAAGGGACAGAGGAGGTAAGAGAAAATAGGAAATAGATACTGTTCACACAGTATGAAGCTTTCATGGCACAGTCCAAAGAAAGTATTACTGACATGTTTGAGAGATTTCACAAGCTGGTGACCGAGCTTCAAATGAATGGGAAGGTTTACAGCACTAAGGAATTAAACATGAAGTTTCTACTATCTGCACCAAACCATCTAGAGCAAAGGGTCATATCTCTAAGAGAAAGAGATTTGAACAAAGTCACATATGATGTGCTCTATGGGGTTTTAAAAACTCATGAGCTTGAGTTGCTTCAGAAGAGGGCTATCCAAGCCAACCAAGGCAGAATGATAAACACATCCTGTGCCTTGATTCTCAACAAATCCGTTCAAGACCTGGAAGCATCTATAAGTCAACTGAGAATAGAAGAGATAGTAGATGATGAAGAGACTGAAGAAGAAGTGACTGAACCTGTTGATGAAAAGGAAGAAGATGAGTTCTATACTCTTGAAGAGTTAGATGCCATGGAAAACACTTCATATGCTTTTATGGCTAGAAAATTCCCAAACATCAGATTTAAGAGGAATCAGCCCTTCAAGTCTAGATCTCAAAATCATTCATTCAACAAAAGCAAGGCACCTGTGAAAGCGAACAAAAACAAATTCAAAACCAGCTATGTGGATATGTCATCTGTGAGATGTTATAGATGCAATGACCTAGGGCATTTTGCCAGTGAATGCAAGAAGCCTAAGAAGAAGGATAAGGAGTTTCTTGAGCTTGAAGCTAAGTATGAGGCTCTGCTAAAGAAGCATGCACCAGGTAAGGCCTACATAGCTGAAGGGAAGTGTTGGGATGATTCTGATAGTGATGGAGAAGAACAAGAATTCTGCAACTATGCCTTGATGGCCAACTCCAAGGAAGAAACATCTGAATCAGACTCTCAGGTACCATCCCTCACTACTATAGACATGTCTGTTTCTGAATACAAATCTATGGTTGAACAACTATCTGTTGAGATGTTTAATATTAGTACTAGTATGACTACTGCTAATGAAGAGATTGCTAAACTGTCCACTAGGAATGAACTATTAAACAAAAGAAATGAGGAACTAGAACTAACTGCTATGCAAATAGAAAACCTTAAACATGAAATCAATTATCTAAAGAATAAGGTTCTATGTGCTAGTCAAGTTGAGAAAGCTCTTAGGGATGAACTAGCTGAAAATGAATTTAAATTGAAAACATTAAAGAATTCCTCTAGTCTATTGCAGTCCTACCATGAGAAAAATCTAGCTAGACCTAAGGCTGCCATTGGACTTGATTATGACACTCTCAAGCAGAGGAAAGGCTATGCAGTCATTGAAGATGACATTGCTGTTCAAGAGGAAGTGCCTCAGGTTTTGAAAAAGGCTGAGACCCCAATATTTAAAACACCAACACTTGAGATTGATGAGGATGCCTTACTCATTAAGCAAATGTTGGATGATGAAGATAAGGCACAATCAAATGAACAACAAGCATCCTCTAAGAGAGAGAATGTCAAAACCAAAGCCAAGGAGTCAGTAGGAGGTAAACCTAGACTTGAGAAATTTGTGAAGTTTGTTTCAGCTGGGAATAATGAGTTTGAGAAGAAAGTGGCTAAAAAGAAACAAAACAGGAATGGCAAATTAGGGATTAACAAGGACAACAACTATGCTTATGTGCCCAATGCCCCTAGGAAAGTTTGTCAAAATTGTTTTAGCACTAATCATTTAACTCATGCATGTAAGAAACCATCCGGTAGTGTTGCTAAACCGTTCTATGATTGCTCTGTGCCTTTGAGACATAGAGACTCTCCCTTCTGTGATAAATTTAATTGTATGCCATGTAACATGAATGTAATGACTAGTTGCTTTAATTTGAGAAGACAATTCATGGAAGGATGCATCAGTCACAATGTTCACACACACTACACAAGAACAAAGTCTTCAAGTCCTCCTAAGGTTAGGAAGGTACCTCTGTCACCTAAGTCTAAGAACCCTGATTCTAAGACTTCTAACAGTGACAAGAAGACTAACATCAAGAAAATTGATAAGCATGCTGTTTATGATAAGACTGTTGCTAAGCCACATGGACCCAAACTTGTTTGGGTACCAAAGGAGAAGTAATACCTTTGTGTTTGCAGGGCAAAGAAAGTGAAAGAAAGGTCATGTGGATTTTGGACAGTGGATGCTCAAACCATATGACTGGTGATATGGCCCTGCTATCACAGTATGAGGAGAAGGCTGGCCCAATGGTTGCTTTTGGAGATGACAGCATTGGCAACACACTGGGATATGGCAAGTTGGAAATTGGAAATGTCATCATTGAGAATGTAGCACTGGTCAAGGGACTCAAGCACAATCTACTGAGTGTTGGTCAATTTACTGACAGAGGCTTCAAAGTAAATTTTGACAAAGATGAATATTTGATCACCCACAAAAAGACTGGTGACTTTGCTCTATCTGGAGTAAGGATAGGAAGCCTGTTTGTAGCAAATATGAACTCTGCAAACAAGGAAAAAATTTGTTGCATTTACTCAAAAGCATCAAATGAAGACAGTTGGCTGTGGCATAAGAAGCTATCACACTTGAACTTCAAAGGCATTAATTCTCTAGTCAAAAGTGAGTTAGTAAGAGGCATGCCCACACTTGAATTCTGTCAAGAAGGAGTGTGTGAGGCTTGTCAAAAGGGAAAAATGAAAAGATCAAGCCACAAGTCAAAGACAGTGACATCAATAACCAAGCCCCTACAACTAATTCATATGGACTTGTTTGGGCCTGTCAATATTATGTCACTAGGAAGGAAAAAGTATGCTCTGGTGATGGTTGATGATTTCACAAGGTATACATGGGTAGAATTTCTGGCATCAAAAGATGAGGCTCCCCAAGTAATCATTGAGCATATAAAGAAAATTGACAAAGAAGCAAAGTATGGGAACTTGTGCCTGCACCAAAGGATAGAACCATTGTTGGAACAAAATGGGTTCTAAGGAATAAGATGGATGAAAATGGTGTAGTCATAAGAAACAAAGCAAGGTTGGTTGCAAAAGGATACTCTCAACAGGAGGGCATTGACTATGATGAGACTTTTGCCCCTGTTGCCAGACTAGAGGCCATCAGAATTTTCTTGGCATTTGCTGCACATTCTAATTTCAAGGTCTATCAAATGGATGTCAAGAGTGCATTTCTGAATGGGGAGTTGGAAGTGATAAGTGCATAATTTTGTATATTTTTATTACCTAATTATTGCTTGGAATCGTATTTTAATAAATTATTTTGTTGCATTTCAGGAAATTTCGAGAAAATTGAAGAAATTGCAAAATAAAGAAATAAAGGTCAAAGAAGAGAAAAAGAAGAAGAAGAAGGACCAAAATAGAAGAAAAGGAAAGAAGAGGGAGTTTGGTGCAAAAGCTGAATTTTTATTTAAAAACTAAAAAGAAAAAAAATAATAAATAAATAAAAAATAAAAATGGAGGGCTAGGATTTAATCCCACCAAACAAAAATGAATGGTGGGGATTAATCCACACCAACCACAAATCTCAATCTATTTCCTATAAATAGATTCATTTTTCTCTCTTGTAAAATAACTTAGAATTAGGATTAGAATTCCTTAGTTTTAGTACACTACAAAATTTATAGTTGTAATTTTTATTGTTGTAATTCTTGTAAACATTTTAATTTTTAGTATATAAATTTTCCTGCATTAATTTGGATAATTTGCAGCAATTTTTCCTCCCTAGTTTAGTTTTATTCGAACAAAAAAAAAACCTATCTGCATCTTCTTTTTTATTTACTTACCAAACATATCTCCCCTGTTTTCTGTTTTTTCCCAAACCCAGTTCTTGTTTTCTTGTTTCTGTTCGTTCCCCATCACAATTCTTCTCCCCTGCGTTTTCTTCTCTTCGAACACCACCATCAAACCCACTTCATCTTCTTGTTTCTATTTCTCCTTCCCTTCCTCTCTTCACTTTCTTTAAACAAATAACATAATCCTCCCATGTTTTTTTCTCTTCGCCGCTCGAACTCAATCCCTCCATCTCCTTCCTCTTCTTCGATTAAAACAATTCCTCCTACTCTTCTTCCCCGTCGATTTCCCCTTCCCCCTTTCCCCTGTTCTCTTGTTTACTTTTCCCTATGTTTTAATTCATAGTCGAGTGAGAATTTTTCTTTTGAGTTCGGTTTGTTTCATCGAAGTGAATCACTGAGTTGCATCGAGTTGTAGTCGAGAGTATGTTTATGGTTTGTTTTGTTGAGTTTTATAGTTGTCTTGTTCTAATTGCTGTTTGATTAATTGCGAGTTCCATATTCTCGAGTTCACTGTTTTCTAATTACCAAGTTTTAGAGTTTTGTTCAAGAGACGAGTCTGGTCTGCTCAATTGTATTGCTGCGAATTGGGTAATGAGTTTTGAGTTCTTAATCGTTGAGTTTGCAAATATCGATCCCGAGTTTGCCTGTTTTTATTTTTTTTTATTTTTTTTTTGGAGCTTCGAGTTCATTGTTAAAATTTTATTGTTGTTGGGTTATAGTCTGAGTGAATTCTTGTTAGTTGCTAGCTCGTTTTGGTGATTTTTATTCGGGCTTATGTTTGTCGACTGGTAGTGCAGTGCCAAGTCTGAATTTTGCATTCATGGTTTCTGTGTCTAAATTTTTAGTTTAAGTTACTTGGTTTGCATCCCCTGTTTTTAACAACAGTTTTTGTAAGAGTTGGAGACTTGGAGTTTGTTTGCTGTGTTTCATTTTCGAAGCTCATTTACTAAGTTCTCGAGTTGTGTTTAAGCTGAATTTGTTTACGGTTTGCTACTGTTATTTTCGTTCTTGGTTTCGAGTTATCTGGGAATTGCATTTTGCTGTTATAGTGTAGAAATTGCTGAGTCATTTGCTATTGTTGTCATCGAGTTATTAAAGTTTTGAGTATTGTTCTATTTTCCAATTTCGAGTCTGTCTAATCGAGTCCATGCATATTCTAGTTCTAATTTGCTGTTCCTATTTTCATCAAAAGTTTAAAATAAAATTTATTAATAATTTAGAATTTAAAATTAGGAATTAAATATTAAAATAATTAGATTTTAAATAATTTTTAATTAGTTGTTAGATTAGTTTTTAGTTCTTGTCATTTTTACTTAATTATTTTTAAAATAGTTTTAGGAATAAGAAATTTTTGAAAACCCATTTGTCCTAATTTGCCTAAATTAAAAGTTAAGGATTGCGAAATAAAATTATTCCTTGTGGATCGAATCATAAATACTAAAACGAGATCGTGCGCTTGCGATAATTAAATGTCATGTTTTTGGCACATCAAGTTTTTGGCGCCGCTGCCGGGGAATTAATTATTTTTCACGCCTTAATTTTTAATTTTTCGGATTAGTTTTCTTTCGCTTGCCTTATTTTTATTTCATTTTTTTAGAGAAAGTTTGGAATTTCGGGAATCTTTTCACGGAGCTTGGAACGAATTGGAATTCTTGGAAGCGTGCTTCGTTAACCCGTATCTCACTCTTTTCATCTTTTTATTTTTTTCAAAAAAAAAAATATATTAAAAAATTTCAAAAAAAAATTCAAAAATCACAAAAAAATTTGAAAATTGAAAAATCAAAAAAATAGTTGTAAATACATAAATGTTGCATCATGCATTTAATCACTTAGGGCACATCATTTAGGTTTTTATTTTCTTGTTTTTAATTTTTCGTATCTTATAATTGTGGTGATCGCTGGAGGACCCGAAGGTACGTTAAATTTTTTTTTTAGGACACGTAGTGTAAGCATCCATAATTGTTTATCGTTTTTGTATATATCTCGTTGTTTGTTGCATCAAATAAACGTAATTAAGACTTATTCACGACCTTCAGTGTCTAAGGTCCGCCTGGCTGTTAAGATTTGGTGTCTAAGTGACGAGTTTGGCCTCTTGGCAATGCCTGCTCTAATCTGGCCGAATCGGTCTGAATAATTCTTAATTTACGGATTTTTTTAGTGTGTCTTAACGTTATGTGAGCAATGTCTAGTTATTTTATTTAGGGAACCTAGGTTAGATTTTTCTTTTGATTTTTCACCATTTATTTTGTGTGTTTCAATTTCGCACTTACTTGCTACGAGGTTTTACCCTTGATCAATCTTTATCATGTCCGTAGCATTTAGGGAGCGTTATTACCAAGGTTGGGATTTTGATGAGGAGTACGCAGATAATACGATGTGGAGTAAGTCAACTAGGGAACCTAGTGTATATAACGAGTCGTATAGTACTTTTAGTGATTTGCATTATAGTGAAAACGATATTGCAACCGACTCTGAATTAGATGCTCTTACTAGACGACTCGAAGCCTTAGAAACCCTTAGAGGCCCTTCACACACGTCTTGGCACCCAAATTTCAACTCTCCGAGTCTCGATTTTCAACATGTCAACGCCATGTTTCAACCAACCTCTCGAAATGACCATTTTACATCGTCTTCTAATTCCGGTTGGAGAGATTATCCCGATCTCTCATGGAACCAAGGTCATAGCTATCAAACTCCGTTTCCACATTTTCAAGAACCGAACTCTTATCCAATTCCGAGTCAAGTTCCTTATTTGAGTTCAATTCAAACCAACGCCCACCCACCCGGATTTCATGATTCGAGTAGGCAACTTGACACCTTAGAAAAGAGTATCGAGGCTTTATTGGTTTCTCAAGCAAACTTCATGTGAACCATAACTTCTGATAGGCAAATTTTGAACTCTAATCCTCAAGTCTTATCTAAATTAGAATTTCAAGTGAATCAATTAGCCACCATGTGCGAGCGTGAGACGATAACCACTCCGAATCCACCAGAGGTCAACCCTGAATTTCTTATCACTCAAAGACCTATCGACACTTTCGATGATATCATTTCTCCTAGGTCTAATGTTCAAGTTGACACTCCTTTCGGTGGTGATTCACACGAAGAAGATTCTGATGCTGACATCATTCTTTCTCTAGGTCAAACAAAGAATCCCGATGATTCTGAGTTTGTGGCTTCACCTAGACAACCATCATCTTCTTCTATTGAACTTTTCCTTTCATCTTCCAAACCTCTTCCCGAAAAACCCAAAGAACTTCATACTCAACCAATAGGAGCTGATCTAGTTAAGGAGGTTGTTTCAAGGTCAAATTTGGACGATCATGAGATTGAGTCTCTTCTTAAACAAGATTTTCAATTGCATTACGAGACCAATCGAGAGCTTCACGAATCTTTTAAGGATTTGACCTCGGAGGAGATGTTTGGAGAGATGATGAATATTTGTTCCAAATGGGAAACCCAACATAAGGATAGTTCGTGTGATCCTAATTCTGTTGGTAAAACATTTTTCGAAGAACCACCCCCACCCGTTTCTATTTCTCCATTTTCCACTCGTCCTCCATCCTTCATCGAAACTCATGATATTCATGACCAACATCTTATCGTAATTAATTTGCTTAAACAGCAAAAAGAAGCATCTTCGTGGTCTATGGATGAAGTTAGGAATTTGAGTTTTATTCTTGCGCCTAATCAGATCGTTCGAGTGGTCTATGCTATTTTTGTGGGTAAGTTTCTGAAATATGTTGGTTGTGTAACAAAAATTGTTTTTCCAAGAGCAGGTATTGGTTAGTAAATATTTGTTTTGTACCTCCCATAGTAGAATGTAGGTATGGGGGAGTTCCATTGTGTGCATGTGTGAGTTGTTTTTTTTCATAGTTTTTCAGCAGTTTGTCATTCTCCGTCATCCCTTATCAGGTATTTCCTCCTCTGTATTTTATTCTCTTACATTTTGCATACATTGAGGACAATGCATGATTTAGGTATGGGGGGGTTTTAGTGTAAATACATAAAATTGAAAAATCCAAAAAAATTAAAAAATTTGAAAAATCCAAAAATAGAGATATTTTAGCTTATTTGTCCTTCCTACTCTTTAATTTTAGAACTAATTGGTGTTGACAATTTTTCGAAAATTATATGTATAATGCCTTTAGATAATTTGAACGTAGTCAGGTAAGGTTTTCCTCATGAAACTTGTGTCGAACAAATTTTTGCTTAAAAGTCCAAGACGACACATTTGCACAAGACTTTTGATGGAAAAATTGTATAGGAATGTTATTCGATACCTGAGAGAGAACCCACATGTTAGAACAATGTCGAATCAAACCTTTGCGAAATTTGGTTCCTATAGTGTCAAAAAAAAAAGAAAAAAAAAAGAAAAAAAGAAAAAAAAAGAAAAAAAAAAAATAGTCAATAAATGTTTGTAATTGTTGAGTGCTAGTGTAATTTTGTAATAATAAATTCTTAGTAGGGAAGTCGGCTAGGTTGTGCTCATTAATAACCCGAGTAAGTAAGTCCAAGGGGACTTTGTGCCTAGCAACCTAAGGTCCTTTGTGGTCTGGGATTGTTGACCTAAAACTCACTAAATGGGTATTGATGCAAAAGTCTTTTGGGACCTCAACCATTGCACGGTCGGTCTAACTACTAAGAACGTGAAGTTTGGCTGGAACCTTGTTTTAATAGAGATTGGGTCAGTTCAATATTGGTTGAAAAAGAGAAAATGTTCGTATGCACTTTATCCATCATAGGCCTTAAATTCACTACACACCTTGGGATTTTTTGTAAATTTTTAGAGTCTAATCAAGTGGATTGTGGGAACCTGTAACGTGGCTATTATTAGAATAATCTTTCAGGCATATATTTTCCTACAAAATTGTTTTGTTGACACCATTGAAAGCTAGAGTAAAAGAGGAAAGTTCGATACTTGCTGACTTATCTCAAAGATTTTATGGGTATATCTTCTGTAAACCCTTAGGAGACAACACTCCTCCTGTAGAGATCGTCTATAGGTTTAACGGGTTGGTAAACCTAAAATTACCCGTCACACCTACGAAAAGGAGTATAGGACTTTTTATCTAGATTTTCTTTTTGTTTTACTCGAGGACGAACAAAAGATAGGTATGGGGGCATTTGATAAGTGCATAATTTTGTATATTTTTATTACCTAATTATTGCTTGGAATCGTATTTTAATAAATTATTTTGTTGCATTTCAGGAAATTTCGAGAAAATTGAAGAAATTGCAAAATAAAGAAATAAAGGTCAAAGAAGAGAAAAAGAAGAAGAAAAAGGACCAAAATAGAAGAAAAGGAAAGAAGAGGGAGTTTGGTGCAAAAGCTGAATTTTTATTTAAAAACTAAAAAGAAAAAAAATAATAAATAAATAAAAAATAAAAATGGAGGGCTAGGATTTAATCCCACCAAACAAAAATGAATGGTGGGGATTAATCCACACCAACCACAAATCTCAATCTATTTCCTATAAATAGATTCATTTTTCTCTCTTGTAAAATAACTTAGAATTAGGATTAGAATTCCTTAGTTTTAGTACACTACAAAATTTATAGTTGTAATTTTTATTGTTGTAATTCTTGTAAACTTTTTAATTTTTAGTATATAAATTTTCCTGCATTAATTTGGATAATTTGCAGCAATTTTTCCTCCCTAGTTTAGTTTTATTCGAACAAAAAAAAAAAACCTATCTGCATCTTCTTTTTTATTTACTTACCAAACATATCTCCCCTGTTTTCTGTTTTTTCCCAAACCCAGTTCTTGTTTTCTTGTTTCTGTTCCTTCCCCATCACAATTCTTCTCCCTTGCGTTTTCTTCTCTTCGAACACCACCATCAAACCCACCTCATCTTCTTGTTTCTATTTCTCCTTCCCTTCCTCTCTTCACTTTCTTTAAACAAATAACATAATCCTCCCATGTTTTTTTTCTCTTCGCCGTTCGAACTCAATCCCTCCATCTCCTTCCTCTTCTTCGATTAAAACAATTCCTCCTACTCTTCTTCCCCGTCGATTTTCCCTTCCCCCTTTCCCCTGTTCTCTTGTTTACTTTTCCCTATGTTTTAATTCATAGTCGAGTGAGAATTTTTCTTTTGAGTTCGGTTTGTTTCATCGAAGTGAATCACTGAGTTGCATCGAGTTGTAGTCGAGAGTATGTTTATGGTTTGTTTTGTTGAGTTTTGTAGTTGTCTTGTTCTAATTGCTGTTTGATTAACTGCGAGTTCCATATTCTCGAGTTCACTGTTTTCTAATTACCAAGTTTTAGAGTTTTGTTCAAGAGACGAGTCTGGTCTACTCAATTGTATTGCTGCGAATTGGGTAATGAGTTTTGAGTTCTTAATCGTTGAGTCTGCAAATATCGATCCCGAGTTCTCCTGTTTTTAATTTTTTTTTTTTGGAGCTTCGAGTTCATTGTTAAAATGTTATTGTTGTTGGGTTATAGTCTGAGTGAATTCTTGTTAGTTGCTAGCTCGTTTTGGTGATTTTTATTCGGGCTTATGTTTGTCGACTGGTAGTGCAGTGCCAAGTCCGAATTTTGCATTCATGGTTTCTGTGTCTAAATTTTTAGTTTAAGTTACTTGGTTTGCATCCCCTGTTTTTAACAACAGTTTTTGTAAGAGTTGGAGACTTGGAGTTTGTTTGCTGTGTTTCATTTTCAAAGCTCATTTACTAAGTTCTCGAGTTGTGTTTAAGCTGAATTTGTTTTCGGTTTGCTGCTGTTATTTTCGTTCTTGGTTTCGAGTTAGCTGGGAATTGCATTTTGCTGTTATAGTGTAGAAATTGCTGAGTCATTTGCTATTGTTGTCATCGAGTTATTAAAGTTTTGAGTATTGTTCTATTTTCCAATTTCGAGTCTGTCTAATCGAGTCCATGCATATTCTAGTTCTAATTTGCTGTTCCTATTTTCATCAAAAGTTTAAAATAAAATTTATTAATAATTTAGAATTTAAAATTAGGAATTAAATATTAAAATAATTAGATTTTAAATAATTTTTAATTAGTTGTTAGATTAGTTTTTAGTTCTTGTCATTTTTACTTAATTATTTTTAAAATAGTTTTAGGAATAAGAAATTTTCGAAAACCCATTTGTCCTAATTCGCCTAAATTAAAAGTTAAGGATTGCGAAATAAAATTATTCCCTGTGGATCGAAGCATAAATACTAAAACGAGATCGTGCGCTTGCGATAATTAAATGTCATGTTTTCGGTACATCAGGAAGAAGAAGTATATGTGCAACAGCCACCTGGCTTTGAGGATCCACAATTCCCTCACTTTGTCTACAGATTGCTTAAAGCATTGTATGGACTTAAGCAAGCTCCTAGGGCATGGTATGGCACATTGTCACAATTTCTACTTGAGAATCAATTCTCTTGAGGCACACTAGACAAGACACTGTTTTACAAGAAACATGGTGATGATATTATCTTAGTTCAAATCTATGTGGATGATATCATATTTGGCTCTACAAATGAGAAGCTGTGTGAGAAATTCTCTAAGCTCATGCAGAGTAGATATGAGATGAGTATGATGGGAGAGTTAACATTCTTTCTTGGGCTGCAATTGAGTCAAAGGAAGGATGGCATTTTTATAAGCCAAACCAAATACATCAAGGATCTATTGAAGAAATTTGACTTAGAAGAATGCTCACCTGCAAAGACACCCATGGCCACTGCCACCAAGTTAGATGAAGATAGTAAGGGCAAGAAGGTCGATATCTCAATCTACAGAGGCATGGTTGGTTCTCTACTCTACCTCACTGTCAGTAGGCTAGACATCATGTTTGCAACATGCTTGTGTGCAAGGTTTCAATCAAATCCAAAGGAATCACATATGATAGCAATAAAGAGGATTTTCAGATATCTGAAGGGCACACCAAACTTGGGGTTATGGTATCCTAAGGACACAGGGTTCAATCTGGTTGGTTATTCTGATGCTGATTATGCTGGATGCAGAGTGGATAGGAAAAGCACCTCAGGTAGCTGCCAGTTTCTTGGACAAAGGTTAGTCTCTTGGTACAGCAAGAAACAACAATCTGTGTCAACTTCCACAGCTGAAGCTGAGTACATAGCTGTTGGAAGTTGCTGTGCTCAAGTGCTTTGGATCAGAAACCAACTTAGAGATTATGGACTTGTGTTGAAAAGAATTCCAATCATGTGTGATAACACAAGTGCAATCTCTATAGTTTCCAATCATGTCAATCATTCTAGGACAAAGCACATTGACATCAGATATCACTTCATAAGGGAGCATGCAACTAATGGAACCATTGAGTTACATTATGTTCCCACAGAGAAACAACTAGCTGACATATTCACTAAGCCATTAGATGAAACCACCTTCACAAGGTTGGTTAGTGAGATTGGAATGCTGAATTCTTCAAATTCTGGCTGAGTGAATATATCAACTAGATTGTTGTAGCAGTAAATACTTACTTTATCAAATGCTCAATATTTCTAAAGTAAGTATTGGCTGGATTATGATTTATAAATATTCCACAATACTGCATATGTTAAAAATTATACATCTTTAGCTTGAAATTTCTGTGAAATTTTGAGAAAATCACTATTTAATTTAGTAGAATATTCTTCAATGAATATTTCTGGTAAATTTTAAAAGATGGTGAAAATTGAATTTTATGAGTGAAAAGTATAGTTCGATAAGTCAGACTTCGCGAATGGTTCATTGTTTTGTCATGGCTCGAGTTCTCGAATAGGCCTATCAAGAACCCTCCTGAGTTCTCGAATAGTGTCTTTTGAGAAATCGAATAGCACACTTTGAGTTCTCGAATAGAGTATTTTAGTTCTCTAATGATGGAGTTCTCGAATACTGTATTTGAGTTATCGAATCATTTGAAAAGGCTGATTTCTCGCTGACACTTAATCGTTTTTTGGATTTATATTCAAAATTTCATCTCACTCATAAAAACATATTTTATTTAGCTTAGAATTATTCTCTGAGTTAAATAACTGCCAGCTGTGAGTTACAAACTGCTTGAGATATCGAATAAGCCTTTCTTGACTTATCGAATAGTTGTTTTATACTTCTCGAATGACTGACTTGTCGATACAAAACCTATATCTAATCGACAACTCAAGTCACTCACATATATACAATTCAACAACTGTTCAAATCATTTCATTCGATTTCTCAGGCAGCCAAAGTTCCAAAACCTCTGTAAACCCTAACGTCAAAAGCTAAATTTCTTCTTCAACCTTCATTCTCTTCCCATCTCTCTGTGTGTAACAATGGCAAATACCCAACTCACAATTCCTAAACACACCAATTTCATAGCAATAACCAACGATGTTGAAGCACCCAATGCAAACTTTAAGTGCTTCGTTCGATGGATGGCTGAATCATACATCAAGGATGCACTCTCAGCTAACCTAACTCTGTATCTAGATTTACTAGAACAGTTTTGGAGAACTGCTACTGTGGAGATCGTGGCCCTAGAGAATGCAATAACTTCATACGTAATCTATTGTAAGATTCAGGACAAGGAAATCACCATCACTACTGAAAATATGAATCAAGCACTGGGGTTACAACAAGGAGTGTATGACAGTCAAGCAACTGATCAGGAATTGGAAGATTTCTTTGATTTTATCAACTACTCAGATAAAATCAAGCTTGGAAATTTGAATATGAAGTACTTGAGGAAGGAATGGAGCTATGTCTTTGGCACTCTTCTTCAAGTCTTCACAGCAAGGAAGTCCAGCTTTGATCAAATCAGCACACCTGTTCAACAAATAGGATATGCTCTAGCATATGGGAGAAAGATTGATGTTGGTTTGATCATAATGCAAGAATTGTATGGGAGACTTGGTAAGAACTCAGCCAAGAGAGGTAATGAAATTTTCTTCCCTCGCTGTATTCAATCTGTACTTAATTTTATAGATGTTAAATTGATTGAATTGTCTGGGTTAGACAAAAATAGAATAGGCTATCCGAAATCCATGACCAAACTCATTTTTGGTAGCTTGGAGACTAGGAATGATGTGGATGTAAGGCTCAAAATAACTCCCCTTATGGAGAGTTTATTTAGGACTTACCCTCACAACATGCCAACATGTGCCTCAAAATCTGAGTTAGCTAGGCCCAAGCAAGTAGAGCAAAATGCTAACCAAGGGCCTGCTAACCAACCATCTCAGCCAAACACTTTACCAAACACAGAGACAACTGCATCATCCTCTCAAAAGGGTGATGTTAGTAAAAAGAAGAGAAAACAGGTTGCTTCTGAACCTCTAAAAATCTTGACTGAAGCAGCCTTGGCTGTAGAATTAGGCATAGCAAGTGAGGAACCTGAGTCACCCTTACTAAGGCCAAAGAAGAAGAAGTCTAAAACCACCTCTTTAGTCACCAAAATGGCTGAAGTTGTAAAATCAGGGGCAAACAGCTCAATAGGTGTATCCTCTCAACAGGGTGCATCTATAGAATCAAGCATTCTCCCCAATGCACCTACTTGTACAGAGTCAGCACATGGGAGTGATAAGGCTGGCACAACACTGAGTGGAGAGCACATCACAATTGAAACTCCCTCTATCTCTCAGGGGGAGTTGCCAAAATCTAATCTACAACACACTTCTCCTCCAGAATCTACCACTCATATTTCTTTGGAGCCTGCAACTCAAGCAATTGAGGAGCAAGGCATTGATCATCAAGAATTCTTTTCTCTTGATGAGCCAATGGATTCAAGTGACTTGGTGCATGACATCTTGCTCACCACCCAGGTACCACATTTAGATGGTCAGGGAATGCATGATGGGGCATCTCCTAATGACACCATCACAAACACAGAGGATTCACTAGTTTTAACTAGAGACTCTGTGCCTGTGTCAACTACTGTTATAACTCATCCCACTTCTATGGAGACAACAGTAGCAGAGTCTTTTCATCCGGTTACAGAAGTTGCATCTGTAACTGAGGAGTCTAGCTTGCCTAGCTCTAGCTCTCACTTTTTGTCTCAATGGCTGAAGCCTGTGCAACATGACAGTGCTTCAGGATCAGGGTCTATTCCACCACAAATGTCCATTGACGCTCTCCAAAGCTATTTTGTGGATCAGATTCCTGAGTTTGTCAAAATAGCCCAGAACCTTGTCACCTCCAACATCTCAAATCCAGATTATGAAGCCATCCTACTATGTCATAGGGATGATGTGGAGATGCAGAAGGCCAAGATTATTGATGATGCTGAGAGAGATGGCAATGTAGATGCCTAGATGCAAGGAAAGTATGATGTAACTCTCAGTGAAGCACTTCAATATCTCAGAGAGGAATACATCACTTCACTAGGTTCAAATGCAAAATCCCTGTCCCCTAGTGAAGTGTTTGAAGCTGTCAATGATTCCTACAAGGGTTTCCTCAAGGCTGCACACTATCTTGGCAAGGGAGTCAAAACTGAAGTCAACAAGGTGAGTGACAAGACAACCACTTCAGTAGAAGAGATCAAGAGGGCCTTTGATGCCAAATTTCCTCAACTAGACAGCGTGGTCAAAGATATCAGACACTGCAACACCACCTGCACCAAGATGGATAATAGTCTAGCTCTCCTTAAAGATACAGTCACAGGTCTAGGAAGCAAATTTCAAATTCTATCTGATCAGACTACAGATGCCAATGCCATGCTTAGGACACTCTTTTCAAATCAATATGGAGACAAGCTGGTAACTGTGGTTCCTGTGCATGAGCTGTCTAGATTTGAATTGCAGAGACTTAAAGAACAATCCCTGTCTGGCTTCAAATCTACTGCATTATTCAGTAAGGTAGATGCACTTGAAAAGGAGGTAGCTACTCTCACTCAGTCCAATGCTCATCTTACAGACAAGGTACAAACTCTAACTGAGCAGTTGAACACTCAAGCCACCACCACAGCTGATGTTCTTCTGCATCAATAATCAATGTTGTCTGCAATGATGAAGCACATGGGTCTCCCTCTACCTGAAGAATCTTCAACCCCAAAGGTCAATACTACAGCCTCTGTGCCTGACAACAAGCCTAAGGGGGAGAAGAGGACATCAAGGAACTCAAATACAAAGGGGGAGAAACCACCAGTAAAGGGCATCAAAATCACTGAAAGTGCTCATCAAAGAACTTCAAAATCTCTAATTCATGTGCCTGGCAAAGGAAAAGACAAAATTGATGAGCCTCCTACTTCTCTGCCAGTTGTCACTCTACCAACTGTGCACATCACTACTTCCAGTGGTCAAAAGCAAACTATCACAACCACAGTGGTTGCAGGGAGTATGCCACCTGATAAACCTTCACTCTTCATATCTAAAAGTACCAAGCCTGTAGAAGTGAAGGTGGTCACTGAGGCCAAGCTACAAGAAATTGCAAACTCAAATGTTTATCATGATGATGCATTCTTGGAGTTTCTGAAAGTCTCAAGAGAACAGGCTGGTGACACTCAATTGTATCTAAGGAGCTTGAAGGATCAGATCGATTACTTCACTGTGGTACCTAGAAAAGTTAATAGCTCATGGCTCAAGGAAGTAATGATGGTAGCAAAATCCAGAATCTGGCATCTAACCTACAAAACTCTACATGCCCTGAAACATTCAGAGATAGATGCACTGATAGAGCTCATAGAGAAGAGGAATGTAAATGAAAACAATAAGAGTCTGTATGATGACTTGAGGAATGGCCAACCTTCAAGGCTGCCAGAAGTGATTAAGAAGCCATGGACCATTATCTATCAGTCTGGCACCAGAATTGAAGAGATTAAATAATTGGTCATTCCAAATGATCTCACCTCTCAAAATCACAGACTCATTATTGCCATCATTGATCTACTGCAAAAGAAAAAGGGGACAAGTACTGCTGAAGAGATAGAGGCACTGCACATTCTCAGATCATTCATTGCAACTGATGTAATTCCAGAAATGGCCAAGCCAAGGAGGAATAAGGATGATGAAGATGAAGACAAGAGTGATGGGAGGAAAAGTCATCACAGGAGTGATAAGGGGGATGAGGATAAGAAGAAGAAGAAAGACAGCAAGGATAAGAAGGATGATGACCAAGGCAAAGTCTATGAGAGGAAGAATGGAAAACAGCAAGCCTTAGGCATTGCTAGCAGTAATCTCACCACAACACAAGACTCTAAGTCTAGGGTGAATGCTGTTAGTAATGACCTACCAAAATCTAATCCCATGGCTTCTGCAACTGTTTTACCACCTCAAGAAGAGAAGAATATTCAAGTCAAGAAACCATCTGTACATTTCAAAAAGCATACTACTAATGGAATACTACAATGGTCCACAAACAAAGGTCACATGCTACTGCCAAGCAACCATGTCAAAAGAATCAAATTCAAACAAGCTGCAAGGAAACCAAAGCTATCCAAGTCAAGGACTCTGACAATCTATCCAGGCTTAAAACTCCAACCACTAGATGAAGATTTTGATGAAGACCAACTGCAATTCTTACAAGCTCAAAGAATCTATCATGTTGCCATTGTTGATAACTGCCTTGAGATCAAATATACTGATGGAAGGGAGAAGAAATTCAAACAAGGAGGATGTCAACACTGGGGCAAACTACATGACATAGAAAGAATCATTGCATTGTTGAGCTCAGAAGATAAAGTGGAAAGAGTATGGAAGCTGGAGCTAATTGATTTTGTGAAGATGAAGAGAGATCATAAGGAGAAAATCAGAAAAGAGTGTCTTGAAAAATTGCTAGCAAGGGAGAAAGAAATTGAGAGACTGGAGATTGAAGCACAAAAGCTAAGGGCAAAGGGATTGTGTAGAGTTCAGTTTAACCCCTATGTGGTGAAGTATAGGAGGAGAAATGGGGATCAGGTCCACATCAGAATGAATCTACTCAACCACTATCCTGTAAACATTCTGAAACCAGTACTTGAAGATTTCAAAGTCTCAATTTTGCTTTAGGAACTGGATGCTATGACAGAAATATTAAAAGCTATGGATGAGCATACAAGGAAGGAGAAAGAAAGAAGACAGAAAGCATATGATGATTTGCAAGCCAAAGCTATGGAAAGGGAAACAAATGACAATGGCTAGTACTTCATCATAGGCTCTAAGATTACTCACCCTGTAGTTCTATTCACATTGCTGATCAAAATTCATACATGTACTGTCAAGTTTTATCTTTATGTATGTTAGGCTTGTTATCAGACATGAAATTGTGACTAAGGGTCTTACTCACAATTTGGGGGAGATTGTTAGTCACAGAGGCATGCCTGAATACATCCAATAACAAGCATAAGTATGTGTAATGCTATGCACTACCTACATGACCTCTTAACTGAGGGAACCTCTAGTTGTAGAGTTTCTATTTGTTCTGGACTTGTAATAGGCATCAAATTCTAGTTGTGTTACTGTAATTATAAAGTCAAGAATAATGCTTGAAAGAAGTTCCAAGGTTCATGCCTCAAGCAAGGAGATAAAGACTGCCAAATAATCACAGTTGGGATTTGAAGAAAAGAAGAATTTGCCTAAGTACCAATTCGAGAAGTACATTTGTCTATTCGAGAAGTCTAGCATTCGAGAAGTCAGAGATTCAATATCTCAGAAGACACTATTCGATATCTCTGAATACACTGTTCGATATCTCATTCGATATCTCAGAGATTCGATATGTCTATTGCTCTATTCGAGAACTCATGGAGTCAACAAGTCAAAGCATCATTCGAGTTCTCCAAGAGTCAACAAGTCAATGATCTATTCGATATCTCAAGGACTAAAGAAGCTATTCGACATCTCAGGGATTCGATATGTCAAAATGCTCTATTCGATATCTCAAGGAGTCCCAGAGAAAAGAGCTATTCGAGAAGTGATTCGATATGTCAATATAACACTATTCGAGAACTCAGAGTTATCGATTAAGTCAATTCGAGTTCTCGAATCCATCACTTAGCCACTTCTCGAATACATTCGTGGAGACAAAATACTGAAGAATTGTACAATTCAGAAACCTGCAACAAGCCAAGACGCTTTATTTGACTATGTACTATAAAGCAGATTGGAAAGCCTACAAAGAAGCTTGGAGAGATAAGACAAAGGGACAAGGAGCTAAAGAAGTGGATCTGAACAGGCTTTGCAAAGTCAAATCTGTAACCGTTTGGACTCTTACTCAAATAAGATAGACACACTGGAAAGTATTTTGTTTACCTACCTTATTTGTAGTAAGTAGGTGTATCCATGTCTATAAGGATACAGCCTCACTTCCTTAGCTAAAAAGAGAGAGTGATAAGTTTTTCAATATACATCTCAAGAAATATCTCTCTAAGAAAAACGAAGCTGAGAATACTACCATTTGTATTCACAGATTGTAGCA
The DNA here is from genome assembly GCA_036435485.1 of Saposhnikovia divaricata. Lineage (NCBI taxonomy): Eukaryota > Viridiplantae > Streptophyta > Magnoliopsida > Apiales > Apiaceae > Saposhnikovia > Saposhnikovia divaricata. Next base: position 26,526,315 of record JAZHRN010000131.1, read on the forward strand.
AAATCTTTATCTAATAAAATATTAGATTAAAGTGACATTGTGTTGTGTTTGTCTTTGTTATCTGTATATCTCACACATTCAACACATATTTTGCTGCAAAGATTCAAGAACAAAGAAAAGTTCAAGAATCCATTCACCCCCCCTCTGTATTCTTTTACCGCATTCAATACTCAACAGCTGTGTCTCTTGATGAAGTATATGGGATGCTAAGAACCCATGATCTTGAGGTTCAACAAAGGAAGAATAAGAAAACCAACAAAGCAAAGGCTGTTGCGTTAAATGTTGAATCAAAATCAAAAGGAAAAGCTGTGGAGGTTTCAAGGAGGAGAAGTAGAGTAGCTGAGTCCAATACTGATGACTCATCATCAGATCCTGATGCCAATCCTGATACTGATACTGATAATGATGATGACTACTGATTCTGACATGATGGAAATGGTTGTTATGATAGTCAAAGGCTTCAAGAAGATGATGTTCAGAAAGGCTAGAAGATAAGGCAACTTTCAGAAGAAACCTTTCAATACTGACAAGAACAGGTACAAGAAGAATGAAAGCAAAGGCGGCAAGTTTGACAAGTCAAAGGTCAAATGCTACAACTATGATGGAATGGGTCACTTTGCAACTGAATGCAAAAAGGCTAAGACCAAAGCTCTTATCTCATCAAGCAAGGATTGGATGGACTCTTCCTCAGAATCTGAAGAGGAAAAGGTGAACTACTCATTAATGGCAAATGTGGATGAGATTGCTGCTCATGAAAATAAGGTACCTGAAACTGTTTTTGATTTTGATACTGATAATGTTTCTGAGTTAAGATCATTCTTAAAGTCTCTGCATATTAGCTTTAGTGGTCAATCTCTTGAAAATGCTAGAATAATATCTGAGATGTCGGAATTGTCTAAAAGAAATGATCATCTAGAAGCTGAGTTACTCTTTATGCAAGAAGTATAAAATGAATGTGATAAGGTGTGACGACCCCAAATCCCTTAACTAGAATTAACTTGATCATGATAAAACATGCATATTAATTAATAAACATTACCAAAACCCACGCCTAGACCGCCAACAGGTAAGAGTTTGAACAATATTAAACTACAAGTTATTATCAATATTATTACAAACCAAAATAAATCTAACTCCAAAAGTTGTTACAAACCAAGTCCCGAAGTTCTAGTATTACACATGCCACTAAGGCTGACACTCCCTCCTACCCGAGCAAAACGCCTTCTATAGGCTGCAGCAGATCCACCACAATTCTTACGCGTTGTTTCAACAGTCCTTACCATCTTCAGTCTTAACTGTAAGGTTAGGGAAAAACAAAATAATTGAGCCAAAACCCCAACAAGTGCATAATCCAACAATATAAAACTGGCAGAATAAATCAGATGTAAAGCATGGTATAAAAGTCTGCAATAAGAGTTGTCAACTGAATCAACATCAAAATATAATGAATAGGAATTGAAATATCTGATAAGACGCTACGAGCAAAGCTGGGTGATCAGCCCACGTCAGAGCTCCGAACCCGTATATCCAATACGTATACCCGTATACCCGTAAATCTAACTCCAAAAGTTATTACAAACCAAGTTCTAAAGTTCTAGTATTATACATGCCACTAAGGCCGACACTCCCTCCTACCCGAGCAAAACGCCTTCTATAGGCTGCAGCAGATCCACCACAATTCTTACGCGCTGTTTCAATAGTCCTTACCATCTTCAATCTTAACTGTAAGGTTAGGGAAAAACAAAATAATTGAGCTAAAAGCCCAGCAAGTGCATAATCCAACAATATAAAACTGGCAGAATAAATCAGATGTAAAGCATGGTATAAAAGTCTGCAATAAGAGTTATCAACTGAATCAACATCAAAATATAATGAATAAGAATTGGAATATCTAATAAGACGCTACGAGAAAAGCTGGGTGATCAGCCCACGTCAGAGCTCCGAACCCGTATATCCAATACGTGTTCTCAAATATAAGGGGATCCCAGGCACACATTGGCCTATAGTGATATTAATATAATTTGGACCGGCGCCTCGGTCAAAATTAAATTCCATCCAATTCCGTTAAGGTCAAATAAAGATCTTTCAAGTTCAAATCATCTCAATGAAACAAGAAATATCAATGTTATATCAAGTTTCTGATCAACAATAATAGGACTTTAAGATTTCAAATAATTGTCAAGGCAAAGTTAAGAAAGTTAATCATTTTGGATTCTTGGGAGTTGGGATTCTGTTTAGTATAACTTGGTTAAATCGAGAAAGGTTAATCAAGAATAAATAAATGTTTTGGGGTGGAAAGGAGTTCAAGTACCGTAAGGTATTTATGTAGTTGGTTAGAGAATTCAAGAAAGTATGAAATGGCTCTAGTAAAAGGTTAATAATTTGAATGAAAGGATATAGATACGAATGTAGTTAAACAAATGAGTTAAAAAGTTTTGGTATCGATTAACAAGTCAAATTAGGTTCAAAGTAATAGAGTCAAAATAACATGATACTAGTTCGAAGCAAGTTAACGATTCAATATCTCATGGCATTCATCATATGGTAATAACAAGGTTAAGGTAGTACACTTGCTACACGAGATTGAACTTAATCAGCTTCCTCTTCAATCGGTTCCTTGCCAGGTCTCCTACTCGGACCTATAACAATATAATCAATATCTTATTTTCCACTCATTGTTTACGCAACTCAACATGATTACCATGACCTAGTACCCCCTCGACAAATATAAATATACATATCTCCAACTATAGACACAAAACTTACACATATCTTATACTAATAAATATATTATCCATACTTATATATTACACTTCCTAATTTAATCTAAGCATGAATCACGGTTCATCTAACTCCATATAGTTACATGACTCAATAATTCATTACCATATGGTATAAATTTCCAAAAAGGCAATTAACATCAAATCCAAGTTTTGAAATCTAAACCTGACCAGTTTTTAAAGAATAATATTTTACCATATCTAAATGGACTCAAGCAGAAAAGGTCAAAACACAGAAGTTGTAGACTTCTCTGAGATCTTTCCAAAATGATAAGCCTCATTAAAAATGGTTAGATAATGAATTCTGAATCATGAAAACAAACAGACTATTCTCACAGAATTTGACCAAGTCACTAGAGTAATCTTACTAAATCATGTACCAAACTACATTTTTAACAAAAACAATGTAAATAAGAATTATAGCTTCTGAAATTATCTACACAACTTAATAAAATTCAACACCAATGCATTTACGAAACACGTTTTATGAATTTTGCAAGAAACAAGGTACTTAAGAAGATTCAGGAGCACATGACATACTAAAATGACCATAACTCTTAGCTCACAAATCTAAATCCAGAAATTCTTTTTCGTAGATAAACTACACTCCACATAGAACAAATTCTCAGAAGAAACTTTTCTCAAAATAGACTTTAATCTAGATGAAAATTATATCCCAAAATAGAAAAGTTTTTACAAGATTTTTTTCAGGATTGAGTTCAATTTACATTCACCATAATACTACAACCTACAAGCAAGAAACCATACACTTAAGATCAGAATACACATGTATATATATAAACATACACAAGTACTTATACTTCTACCATTCTCAATCTTAACCCATCAATTTACATATACATATCATCAATTATCAATACTAACTTATACACATCTCATTAATTCATAAAAGTTCAAACCATCATAAAACTCAACTTAATAACTTATAAAAACTCACAAGCAATCATGTAACACATAGAAATCAAATATAATTATCAAAGTAGGCCATGCACGTGAACCCTTGGCTCCATTTTCGGTAATGGCCGAAGGTTAGGGTTCTCCGGAGAGCCCGAAATTTGTGGGTCTCTACCACGGAGCAACACCCAATCACAATAACCCACAAACTCACCTTGATTCTCAATTTCGTAAAAACCCTAATTTAAAAAGTAGAGAAAATTAATATCCAGATATATAGGGTTGTAGAGGAATAAAAGAGAGTGTTTTTCTTACTTAACTTTGAGATTTAGTGGGGAAATTACCTTGAATCAAGCTTGAACTCTAATGGAAGTTGAGAGAGATTTTGAAAGAGAAGGGGAGAGACACGGACACGGGGATAAAGAGACAGGGGGGTTTGGTCGTGTAAAAGAAAAGAAAAAGGGGTGGTGGTGTATTTACAAGTATCACACAATTCCCTAATTAAACTAATACACTTCTAATTAAATAAAAGACTTGTAAAAACAATCTAATTACTACACATATTAGGTTTTAAAAATAAAATATTGGCACATAGAATTAATTCACAAAATTCTCTTCCTCAAGGTATTTTTAAAATATTTTTAAGACAAATATATAAAAAGATTTGGATTTTACAAGTTTTAATATTTTAAAAGAATAATAAATAGAAAAATCATTATGAAATATTTTGATTCGAAAATAATTCATACTCTTATTTTTAAAAGTCTCTAAATACATAAAGACAATAAAATAAAAGATTTCATGATTTTTACTAGCTCCAAGAATTTTACAAAAATGTTTAAGTGAATTAAAAATCATATTTTAATATTTTAAAGGTATGCGAAATTTAATATAAATTCATGTCAACACATCTAGCAATTATAAGCATAGCACACATCCACAATCATATAACCAAATATTGACTCACCAATTAAAGCACATAATAATATTTTTACTACCAAGTAATATAATTTACGTAGTACGAAATTCCCAGATATTACATCCTTCCCCCCTTAAAAGGATTCTGCCCCCAGAATCAGCTATGTAAACAAATGAGGGTACTGTTCTAACATATCACTTTCTAACTCCCAGGTTGATTCTTCAACCCTTGGGTTCCTCCACAAAACTTTCACTAACGCAACCGATTTATTTCTAAGTACTTTCTCTCTACGATCTTCTATTCTGATAGGTTGCTCTACATAATACAAATCTGGCTGAATTTCTAATGGTTCATACTCTATCACACACTTAGTGTCAGAATGAAATTTCTTAAGCATCGATATATGAAAAACATTATGAATATGCTGCATCTGAGGCGGTAAAGCTAATTCATAAGCTACTTTGCCCACGCGTCGCAAAATTTCGAATTGTCCTACAAATCTTGGACTTTATTTTCCTTTCTTCCCAAATCTGGTTATCCCTTTCCATGGCAAAAATTTTAATAGTACTGGATCGCCTATTTCGAAATCTACTTTCTTTCTTGCTGGATTCGCATATTTTCTCTGCCTGTCTTGAGCAGCTCGTAATCTTTTCTGAATTAGTTCCACGGTCTCTTTCGTCTGCTGAATCAACTCTGGTCCTAATATTTTTCGCTCTCCGACTTCTTCCTAACACACAGGAGATCTACACTTCCTTCCATAAAGAGCTTCATATGGAGGCATTCCGATACTAACATGATAACTGTTGTTGTAAGAAAATTCCACCAAAGGTAGATGTTCGTCCCAATTGCCTTTAAAATCTAGTGCACAAACTCTAAGCATATCTTCAATTGTCTGAATCGTTCTTTCGCTCTGACCATCTGTTTGGGGATGATAAGCAGTACTCATTCTACGTTGTGTCCCGAGATGTTCTTGAAATTGTCTCCAAAATCTTGAGTTGAAGCGGGGGTCTCTGTCAGATACTATAGATACTCAAACTCCATGACGAGTCACAATCTCTTTCAAATACAAATGCACCAACTTTTCTAGCGAAAATCTTTCGTTAATCGGTAAGAAATGAGCTGATTTTGTCAATTGGTCAACTATAACCCAAATAGCATCGTGATTAGCCTTCGATCTTGGTAGACCTACTACAAAATCCATTGCAATGTGCTCCCACTTCCACTCAGGTATTTCTAATGGTTGAATCAATCCACTCGGTCTTTGATGTTCTGCTTTCACTCTTTGGCAGGTATAACAATGACTTACCCACTCAGCAATTTCTCTCTTCATGTCTGGCCACCAAAAGTTCTTCTTCAAATCTTGATACATTTTCGTGCTTCCAGGGTGTAATGAAAACTTAGAACTATGAGCATCACACAACAACTTTTCTTTTAACTCTTTCACATCAGGAATCCATATTCTCGAGGAAAATCTTAAAATACCTTGTTCATCTTTTTGTGTACAAATTTCTTCTAAAGTTAACTCATTCAATCTTTGGTTCATCACTTCTTCTTGGCATTCCCAAATTTTGTCCGATAACACTGGTAGGAATGTCATGGTGTATACTTGCTCTGTTGGCATCTCTGGCGTACAGACCTCAATCTCTAACTGTAAACAACTCTTGGGTCATTGTCAGTATATTTAACCTTTCCTTCCTGCTCAGCGCATCAGCTACGACATTCGCTTTTCCCGGGTGATAGCTAATGGTACAATCATAATCCTTTATCAGCTCTAACCAACTTCTTTGTCTCATGTTGAGTTCCTTTTGAGTAAAAATATACTTTAGGCTCTTGTGATCCATAAATATCTCACACTTCTCACCGTACAAACAATGTCTCCATAATTTCAATGCAAACACAATCACTGCTAGTTCAAGATCATGGGTAGGGTATCTCTGTTCATGAGGTTTCAGTTGCCTTGAAGCGTACGCAATTACCTTGCCATGTTGCATCAATACACATCTTAAGCCTTTATGCGAAGCATCACTATAGATTACAAACTCTCCTTTATCATCTAGTAATGCTAACACTGGAGCAGTTACCAATCTTTGCTTTAGCTCTTGGAAATTCTTTTCACACTTTTCAGTCCATTCAAACTTTTCATTTTTCCGTGTCAACATGGTCAATGGTACCGTAATCTTAGAAAAATCCTTAACAAATCTGCGATAATATCCTGCTAGTCCCATAAAACTTCTTACTTCCGTCGGTGTTCTTGGTCTTTCCCAATTCACAACAACTTCAATCTTTGCTGGGTCGACTCGAATTCCTTCCTTACTTACAATATGTCCCAAAAATTGGACTTCCTTCAACCAAAACTCACACTTAGAAAACTTGGCATACAAGTTCTCCTTTCTCAATATTTCCAATGCTATCCTTAAATGCTCTGCATGTTCTTCTTTAGTCTTGGAGTATATCAAAATATCGTCTATGAACACTATCACAAACTTATCCAAATATTTCTTAAACACTCGGTTCATTAAATCCATAAATGCTGCAGGCGCATTCGTCAATCCGAAAGCCATAATCAAAAATTCGTAGTGACCATACCTCGTTCGAAATGCAGTCTTCGGTATATCCTCTGGCTTGATTTTCAACTGATGATATCCTGACCTTAGATCTATCTTCGAAAAATAAGTGGCTCCTTTCAACTGATCAAATACATCATCGATTCGTGGTAACGGGTATCTATTCTTGATGGTCAGTTTGTTTAACTCCCGATAATCAATACAAAGTCTCATACTTCCATATTTCTTCTTTACGAACAACACTGGCGCTCCCCATGGTGATACACTTGGTCTTATAACTCCTTTGTTCAATAAATCTTGAAGTTAACTGGAAAGTTCCTTCATTCAGATGGTGCCATTCCATATGGAGCCTTGGAGATGGGTTCTGTCCCTGGTGTTAAATCAATCGCAAACTCAATTTGACGATCTGAAGGTAATCAGGGTAATTCTTCAGGAAAAACATCTGGAAATTCATTGACCACTGGAATGTCTTCTAATTTCTCCCCTTCTTGATTCTTGTCAATCACATAAGTGAGATAAACCTCACATCCTTTTCTTAACAATCTCTTGGTTTGCATCATAGTAAGAAACGTACTAGCTTGCCTATGACCCTTAAAGATAACTCTATCGCCTTTTGGGGTTCTCAACATAACTCTCTTAATCTTACAATCAATTTGCACATTATACTCGGCGAGCCAATCCATTCCTAAAATTATGTCAAAATCTCCTAATTGAAAAGGTATCAAGGTGACTGGAAAAAGATGTCCTGAAATCTCTACTGCACATGGTGAACATACTTTATCTACTGGTATATGATCCTGATTGGCTAACACAATATTCAAAGCTTCTTTTAACATACGAGTGTCACACTTCAACTTATTCACAAAATCTTTAGAAACATACGACCTAGTAGCACCCGAGTCAATTAACACTTTTGCACTAGTGGCATTCACGAAAAGCGTACGTGCCACCACGTCCGAGCTTTGCACTGCGTCCTTCATATTCATGTTAAAGGTTCGGGCATGAATTGGATATGCTGGAGCTTGATAACCTGGAGCTTGAAGTGCTGGAACTTGCTGAATTAGAGGTGGATTTAGAATCTGAGTTGGAATCTGAGAAGTTGCCATTGGGTTCACTGGGGTAGAGGTAGTCAATCTCGTCAAGTTGTTATTTGGAATAGGGGTTCTGCACTCTCTAGCCATGTGTCCCACTTTACCACACTTGTAACAAGTCACACTTGATTTTGAATTTCGACATTCATTAGCATAATGTCCCTTCGAGTTACACTTGAAACAAACAATATCCGCTTTAGCACACACTACGGTATGTCTTTTAGAACATATCTTGCACTCTGGAATAGACGTTCGGGGAAATCTTTGTTGATTAGGGTTCTGAGGAAGGGTCTCTGGGTTTCTGTTTCTGGGCACATTTCTTTTAAAATTTCTTCCTTGGATCTGAAATCCGGGCTTTCTTTCCATTTGATTTGTTGACTTTCCTTGATCCTGATTCCTTTCTATTGCCTCAACTTTCCTCTTCAAGTTGCCCTTTCTTTCTGATTCTGATTACTCTCTCCTTCTATTATCATCGCCTTCTGAACCTCTTCTGCATATGTGTTTATCTCAAAAGCTGCAACTCTGCTCCTTAACCATGGCTTCAATCCCTGTTGAAACCTCTTTGCTCTCTTCTCATCTGTATCCACGTAATCTCCTACAAACCTTGCTAATTCCGTAAACTTCTTCTCGTACTCATCAATACTCATATTCTCTTGCTTTAGATTAAAGAACTTTAACTCCATCTAATTCTGCATATACCTGGGAAAATACTTTTCTAGAAAAATCCTTTTAAATCTATACCATGGAATCACTTCTGTTGCTAATATGGCCTTAGCCGACTCCCACAAATAATTAGATTCACCTTTGAGAAAATAGCTAGCAAATTCTATCTTCTGCTCATCACTAACCTTCACCAGTGCGAAGGACTTCTCCATTTCCTTATACCATATCTGGGCTTCAACTAGATCTTTTATTCCTTGAAAATTTGGGGGTTTCACAGCTTGAAAAGATTTAGAAGTTACCGTAGGTTGGGCTGGTGGTTGTTGTCCTTATTGATGTTGTTGTTGAAGTAACTGCTGTTGCTGTGCCAAAGTAGCCATTTGCTGTTGCAAAAGTCCCAGAGCTTTCAGCAAATGGCTACATTGGTGATTAAGTGCAACAAATATCCTCCTCTGAAGTAACTAGTTCGAAGCAAGTTAACGATTCAATATCTCATGGCATTCATCAGCTACACGAGATTGCACTTAATCAGCTTCCTCTCAATCGGTTCCTTGCCAGGTCTCCTACTCGGACCTATAACAATATAATCAATATCTTATTTTCCCCTCATTATTTACGTAACTCATCATGATTACCATGACCTAGTACCCCCTCGACAAATATAAATATACATATCTCCAACTATAGACACAAAACTTACACATATCTTATACCAATAAATATATTATCCATAATTATATATTACACTTCCTAATTTAATCTAAGCATGAATCACGGTTCATCTAACTCCATATAATCACATGACTCAATAATTCATTACCATACGGTATAAATTTCCAAAAAGGCAATTAACATCAAATCCAAGTTTTGAAATCTAAACCTGGCCAGGTTTTATAGAATAATATTTTACCATATCTAAATGGACTCAAGCAGAAAAGGTCAAAACACAAAAGTTGTAGACTTCTCTGAGATCTTTCCAAAATGATAAGCCTCATTAAAAATGGTTAGATAATGAATTCAGAATCATGAAAACAAACAGACTATTCTCACAGAATTCGACCTAGTCACTAGAGTAATCTAACTAAATCATGTACCAAACTACATTTTTAACAAAAACATTGTAAACAAGAATTATAGCTTCTGAAATTATCTACACAAGTTAATAAAATTCAACACCAATGCATTTACGAAACACGTTTTATGAATTTTGCAAGAAACAAGGTACTTAAGAAGATTCAGGAGCACATGACATACTAAAATGACCATAACTCTTAGCTCACAAATCTAAATCCAGAAATTCTTTTTCGTAGATAAACTACACTCCACATAGAACAAATTCTCAGAAGAAACTTTTCTCCAAATAGACTTTAATCTAGATGAAAATTATATTCCAAAATAGAAAAGTTTTTACAAGATTTTTTTCAGGATTGAGTTCAATTTACATTCACCATAATACTACAACCTACAAGCAAGAAACCATACACTTAAGATCAGAATACACATGTATATATATAAACATACACAAGTACTTATACTTCTACCATTCTCAATCTTAACCCATCAATTTACATATACATATCATCAATTATCAATACTAACTTATACACATCTTATTAATTCATAAAAGTTCAAACCATCATAAAACTCAACTTAATAACTTATAAAAACTCACAAGCAATCATGTAACACATAGAAATCAAACATAATCATCAAAGTAGGCCATGCACGTGAACCCTTGGCTCCATTTTCGGTAATGGCCGAAGGTTAGGGTTCTCCGGAGAGCCCGAAATTTGTGGGTCTCTACCACGGAGCAACACCCAATCACAATAACCCACAAACTCACCTTGATTCTCAATTTCGTAAAAACCCTAATTTAAAAAGTAGAGAAAATTAATATCCAGATATATAGGGTTGTAGAGGAATAAAAGAGAGTGTTTTTCTTACTTAACTTTGAGATTTAGTGGGAAAATTACCTTGAATCAAGCTTGAACTCTAATGGAAGTTGAGAGAGATTTTGAAAGAGAAGGGGAGAGACACGGACACGGGGATAAAGAGACAGGGGGGTTTGGTCGTGTAAAAGAAAAGAAAAAGGGGTGGTGGTGTATTTACAAGTATCACACAATTCCCTAATTAAACTAATACACTTCTAATTAAATAAAAGACTTGTAAAAACAATCTAATTACAACACATATTGGGTTCTAAAAATAAAATATTGGCTCATATAATTAATTCACAAAATTCTCTTCCTCAAGGTATTTTTAAAATATTTTTAAGACAAATATATAAAAAGATTTGGATTTTACAAGTTTTAATATTTTAAAAGAATAATAAATGGAAAAATCATTATGAAATATTTTGATTCGAAAATAATTCATACTCTTATTTTTAAAAGTCTCTAAATACATAAAGACAATAAAATGAAAGATTTCATGATTTTTACTAGCTCCAAGAATTTTACAAAAATGTTTAAGTGAATTAAAAATAATATTTTAATATTTTAAAGGTATGCGAAATTTAATATAAATTCATGTCAACACATCTAGCAATTATAAGCATAGCACACATCCACAATCATATAACCAAATATTGACTCACCAATTAAAGCACATAATAATATTTTTACTACCAAGTAATATAATTTACGTAGTACGAAATTCCCAGATATTACATCCTTCCCCCCTTAAAAGGATTCTGCCCCCAGAATCAGCTATGTAAACAAATGAGGGTACTGTTCTAACATATCACTTTCTAACTCCCAGGTTGATTCTTCAACCCTTGGGTTCCTCCACAAAACTTTCACTAACGCAACCGATTTATTTCTAAGTACTTTCTCTCTACGATCTTCTATTCTGATAGGTCGCTCTACATAATACAAATCTGGCTGAATTTCTAATGGTTCATACTCTATCACACACTTAGTGTCAGAATGAAATTTCTTAAGCATCGATATATGAAAAACATTATGAATATGCTGCATCTGAGGCGGTAAAGCTAATTCATAAGCTACTTTGCCCACGCGTCGCAAAATTTCGAATTGTCCTACAAATCTTGGACTTTATTTTCCTTTCTTCCCAAATCTGGTTATCCCTTTCCATGGCAAAAATTTTAATAGTACTGGATCGCCTATTTCGAAATCTACTTTCTTTCTTGCTGGATTCGCATATTTTCTCTGCCTGTCTTGAGCAGCTCGTAATCTTTTCTGAATTAGTTCCACGGTCTCTTTCGTCTGCTGAATCAACTCTGGTCCTAATATTTTTCGCTCTCCGACTTCTTCCTAACACACAGGAGATCTACACTTCCTTCCATAAAGAGCTTCATATGGAGGCATTCCGATACTAACATGATAACTGTTGTTGTAAGAAAATTCCACCAAAGGTAGGTGTTCGTCCCAATTGCCTTTAAAATCTAGTGCACAAACTCTAAGCATATCTTCAATTGTCTGAATCGTTCTTTCGCTCTGACCATCTGTTTGGGGATGATAAGCAGTACTCATTCTACGTTGTGTCCCGAGATGTTCTTGAAATTGTCTCCAAAATCTTGAGTTGAAGCGGGGGTCTCTGTCAGATACTATAGATACTCAAACTCCATGACGAGTCACAATCTCTTTCAAATACAAATGCACCAACTTTTCTAGCGAAAATCTTTCGTTAATCGGTAAGAAATGAGCTGATTTTGTCAATTGGTCAACTATAACCCAAATAGCATCGTGATTAGCCTTCGATCTTGGTAGACCTACTACAAAATCCATTGCAATGTGCTCCCACTTCCACTCAGGTATTTCAAATGGTTGAATCAATCCACTCGGTCTTTGATGTTCTGCTTTCACTCTTTGGCAGGTATAACAATGACTTACCCACTCAGCAATTTCTCTCTTCATGTCTGGCCACCAAAAGTTCTTCTTCAAATCTTGATACATTTTCGTGCTTCCAGGGTGTAATGAAAACTTAGAACTATGAGCATCACACAACAACTCTTTTTTTAACTCTTTCACATCAGGAATCCATATTCTCGAGGAAAATCTTAAAATACCTTGTTCATCTTTTTGTGTACAAATTTCTTCTCCAGTTAACTCATTCAATCTTTGGTTCATCACTTCTTCTTGGCATTCCCAAATTTTGTCCGGTAACACTGGTTGGAATGTCATGGTGTATACTTGCTCTGTTGGCATCTCTGGCGTACAGACCTTGTAAGAACCCAGATTTTGGGTGGAATTAAAACGTTTATGTATTTAATGATGTAAGAATGAATAGTGGTTATGGCTACAATGTAATAATGGATATTTGGAAAGAATGAATGGAATTCGACTTTATTATTTCTATGTCTTGAAGAATGCTAAAGGGTGACAACATAGGTAAGAATAATCTATCTTCTAAGGGAATAAGATATGGCAATTTCAAGCAGGAGAATATTCTCATGTCATCCAGATCGATAACGATTAATCCAGTAGTTCCGTAAAAAGGTTAAGGAACGATCGAAAGAGAATACGGACAATTGTACAACCCTAAGAGAATAAGTAAAGAATAAAGAATGAATAGTGTTTTGGTGGGAGTATAGAATAATATGAGACGACACTATATAGAAGTATTTGGAACGGATTTCCGAGTTCGTATTAGTGATCCAGGGGGAAAATAAGTGTATGTAAAAGCTGTCGGATTCTGAAAAACCGCACTTTTATTTTCTCCGAGAGTTCCCTGGACACTGATAGCCTTAAGTATTTAACGAATGGATTTAAGGAATATAAATTGGAAAGTTAGAATGAAAGATGGAGAATGATAGTATTAATATTAAAAAGGATTCCCGGTAAACCCTAATTAGAAATCCGTGAAATATTCCTACGAACGATCAATCGAAACGAGCAATAACCGGACACAGAAACAAGCAGGGAAGCTAGATTCATGCATGTGCTACTAAAGTATAATATCTAGCAATCAAGTGGCTTAAAGTAACTAGCATACTTGGAGATGGAAGTAGTACTTAGAAAAACCAACCAATACTTAGCCTTCCACCATCCAAAACATAACACTTGTCCCTCCAAATTGCCTCATCCATGACATCACACTCCACTAACACAACTACGATGAGATATTATCTATCCAAATTCACTTTATGCATAATTGACCAAAGAAAAGCAAGAAACCAAGCAAACACTCTCCATCCCTTTTTTTTCTTCAAACTCTCGGCCATGGAGCTAGAAGAGGAGGTTCCCACCATTGTTTGATCTTCAAATTTTTAGGGTAAGTACTACATATCATAGCTTAGATCCCCTAGAAATTTCAGCCTCAAATTCACTTTCTTTCATTTTCAAATAAATCATCAAAGGTGATGATGAATAGTGTTTTCAAGAACTAATCTTTGTTTTTCTTGTTTTCATGGTTGATCCTAGCTAAGTTAAGGCTATCCAAGGGCAATACCAAGCTTTGTGAGGATAGTACATACTACAAGAAAGGTATAATACTTGAAAACCCTAGATCTACTTTGAGTTTTAAGCATGTTCTTGATGGATTTAGCTTGGTATGATTATAGTGATAATTATAAGCATGATTATGTAATTAGTTATATGATTTAAGATGCATGATGGTTTTGATGCTAAGATCAGTAGCCTCTGGACTTGTGAGATGATTATTATGTGTATAAGTTGTTTAGATGCCCGGTGTGGCTTGGGTTGTTGATTGTGATTTTTGGAACGTTCGTATTACAGCCGTTATAATGTCCGATTTTACAATACCATGTTTTGTATGCCATTTTCCATGTCAAAACCCTACTGTCCAGAGACTTTATCTGCCATGATAGGATAGTTAATGTTCTAAGCTTCGTTTTGATATAAAGATCACGTGAAACAGACTTACGGTTTAGGATTTATGACCGATTTACTTAAAGTAGTTCGAATCCGTAAACGAAAGTTCGTAACTGAAATTGAACCCTCGTAAACTATGTAACGTCATGGCGAATCTTGGTAAATAAATACTAGAGGTAAAAAGGAAGGTGTGAAAGAAAACCGTATGTCAAAAAGGATCATTTTTCGATTTATTAAAAATGTTCGAGTCGAGGTTAAACGCGAACGAACCCCTAAAAGACGACTCTTTTATAACTTCGGTAAAACACTTAGAAAACGAGCGATAAAACTCGGATCATAATATTGGTTCGTAACGATCAACCTTAGAACTTGTATGACTTAAGTATGTCCCAAGTGTAAGTACAGTGACATGTCGTATTAACGAACGAATGTCGGGTCGGATCAATGATAAAATGAATCCACTAAAAGGGGTATAACGAGATAACTCGAGAACGTGTTTCGATTTAAGTATAACTTAACTTTTAAGATGTTAAGTGATTAATCCCGAATGCCTTGGCTATTTATAGATCACCAAGCTGAACCGGGACCCGCTACCACTACCCCTTACCGTACTCGACTACCAGGCAAGTTTCAATTCCCTTCTTTTAGGCTGTTGTTGTGATTGAATATATATATATATATATATATATATATATATATATATATATATATATATATATATATATATATATATATATATATATGTTTTCTGTTATACATATGCCAAAGCATGCATGCCTGCTTTCAAGTTATATCGTTATGCTTGTTCCCTGATTGTTTATTGGCTTATAAATTAGATAGCTAACGTATCAATTATAAGCCAGTTATTGTAAGGCCCTCATAGAAGGGCGTATCCATCTTATTCATCAAATATAGACCGGGAGTCAATATTCTTGATATATCGAGATTACCTCGGAGGAAAATATTTAAGTAAATATTTTCTATTATTTGGGCGACGAATATTATTTGAATATTCGTTCGAGATTATTTATTTAACGATCCTTACTTCAAATAATTATTTGAACGTAACCATTCGACGAATAATATTTTTCAATATTCATTCAGAGTCGAATTGATTATCGATTATTATTTCGAATATTCTTCTAAAGATGAGATTACTAAATGAATATTATTTGGATATTCATTTGGAATATTATTTTATTAAATAAATATTACTTTTGAAAATTCATTTAAGATATTAATTACTTGATGAATATTATTTTAAATATTCATCTGAAGCCTGATTTATTTATCGAATATTATCTCGAATATTCCTTTAGGGCTTGGATTACTAAATGAATATTACTTGATATTCATTTAGAATATTATTCATTAAATGAATATTACTTTTTGAATATTCATTTAAATTCCTAATTAATTATGAGTATTGTCTTAAATATTCCTTTCAGGTCCTAGTAATTAATGAATATTATTTTGAATATTCATTTAAATATTTATTTATTCAATAAATATTCTCCTGATATTTCTTCAGGGATTATTTTGAAAAATACTCTGATTAAAGATATTCTTTCATATTCCTAAATATTCTGTAAATATTTTTAATTCAATAAATATTCTCTGAATATTTATTCCATACTTAGAATAACCTCAATAAGGTTTATCTTCTTCGATTATTACAGAAAATATCTCGGAGCCATATTATTATTAATCTTGTATCAAGAAAGGTTCTCAGACATCATTCTTCTTTGAGTCTACCTCTCTAATAATAAGGGAACCTTACTTGGAAAACGTTATTTATCTTGTCGACTTCCCGGTCATAAAGTATTCTCTTCACTCGCAACTCGGGTGCTGTTGACTTATTAAGTCGTTGTTTACCTTCTCATCTTTCGAGGGGTAAGATTGTTGGAACAAGTTGACATTCGATACCAAGCCACAGCTTGGAAGTTATTGGTGAATTTTCCTTTCCAACTAGATACGACTACCTTGTAGAGTCTTATCAACAAGTATTATACTTGGGGAAAGGGGGACGAACGTTACATTCAGAATCATGAATTCTATTTGAACTAGGAGTCGTGTAAGAGGCCGAGTATCGCCGGTCCATCCCCTTTGGCCCAACCGTTGGCCGGGGAGAGCTAGTAAGGCGATAGACAAGTAAAGCCGTCAGTTCTTCCTTCTACCGGTAGTAAATCTAAATTGAGCTGTACGATCTCGACTGATCATCAAGATTGGAACAGCGGGCGCGGTGAATACTCCATCATTGGTTCATCATCCAAACTTATTTACTTCCTGCAACATGATTACTGTTGGCAGAGCTGGAAAAGTGTTCATAACTGGAATTGCAATCTTTTCATGCAAGTTCCTCTCTTTAATAACAATGAGAATATCTCGCTTACTTTTGATGTAGCAGATATTTCTACAAACAAATACTTTGAGTTACCTAGTAACTTCATCCTTTATATTATACTGGCAATAACTTCATTAATGCATGGCATATGATTTCAAAGGATATTTTGAACTGCTGTATATATGTAATCACTGTTCAGTCATATTATTGTTGGTGGGCTTTCGCTCACCCTTGCCTTGTTCATATTATGTCACAACAACAGCTAGGACAGATGGCTCGCGTCAGGCGCACTCGGCGCAAGCAGGTTACCCGACCCACCGGACTACCTGCTGAGATGCTAGCCGCCATTGCTGAGGTAGCATAGTTAGACAGCTTTTGTTTCCTGTTTAACTATATGTATAATTAATATAATTAACGGCAAAACTTTTAAACTTATGATGTTATCCTTTTGGGATTATAATAACTTTTATTCGTAACCCTTTAATGTAAGACTTATTTCAATTTCATCTCTGGAACTATAACTGTTGTGTGTGTGAGTGGAAATTATTGTGGGGTCACAGCATGTGATTTATTTATTGTGGACTCAAGTCAAGTATTATGAATGGATGTAAGACCGTAACAACCAGATCCCTGACCCCGGATCTAGGGGTGTTACAGAGATGGTATCAGAGCGAGAGTTATATATCCCAAGAGATGATACGACGTTATATAATAATAAATTCAATAATATAATAAGAACCCTTGCCAGGTTCACCTAAAACCCTTACGAGAACTTTTTAAGTATCATGATAGTAACATAGTTCGTCTTGTGTAGGCGAGCGACATGTCGGCCCAGGAGGCAGCTGCGAGACAGCATGATGAGGACATGTTCCGGACTAGGGACCCATACTATGAGCACTTGCCTGAGGAGGATACTGAGCCTGAGGAGGAGGACGTTGAGGAGGTCCAGGTTGATGCTGATACTGATGTGATCGAGTCTGAGGAGGAGGACCCTGAGGAGGTCCAAGTTGATGCTGACACAGATGTTGTTGAGACTGAGGGGGAGGAGGACCCGGAGGGGATCCAGACTGGACAGGATGCTGAGTTAGTTGTTGAGGATGAGGATTATTGGGTTATATCTGAGATTAGGACCATGGAGGAGGATACTGATATGACCACTGACCAGGTCATGACTGCTATTGTTGGACAGGCTGTAGATGAGGTTGAGCCAGTGGAGGATGCAGTAGGGAGTTCCGGACTACGAGTGCCACCCCTCTCTGTTGAGAGAGCCCCTACCCCACCAACACTATCTGTGAGCCCATTCCCCGATGAGTTTGAGGAGCTTGCCCCAGAGCCCCAGCAGACAGAGACTGCCGCTCCAGCTGAGCCATCCACCCCACCTCATGTCCCGATAGGAGGAGTCCCAGTATGTGTTCACAACTTGATTGTGAACGGGCTTTATAGAGAGTTGTCTGTGGCAGATGCTAGGTTGGCAGAGTCTAGGAGAGAGTTAGCAGTAGAGAGAGCCGCCCGGATGAGGTTGCGGGGCAGGAGGACTATCAGTGACAGGGTTGGGTATAGGGCTGTGACCCACATCGAGCTGAGGGCTCGGGTGAGGGTGCGACAGTTGCCTACTGATGGGCATGGTCGGGTAGACAGAGCAGATGCTGAGGAGATTTTCCGCATCGCCATGGGGAGGGTTCGGAGGATGTTTCGTCGTGGCGGCTGATTTCAGATGTAGTGATGCAGTGGTCTAGTTGTCTAGTCATGTACGGACGTAGTAGTGCCGGCTTTTGTAGGGATGGTTTTCTTGTACTTGTTTTCCCTTTTTGAAGACTAGACAGATAGACATCGTATTTCACTTTTGACTTGTTGTTGTTGTTAGGATGGCTGTACTTTAAACTATTGTTGTAACTTGGATGTTGTACCTTTTCGGTACCTGGTATATATTTGTTTCCCTTTCAGTCATTTCAATTTTGTTGGGATGTGATCACGAGTTTATTAGCATATGTACTATTTTTTTTGATTAAGTTGCCATGGGATATAAAACTGTGGGATCTTAAACCCAGTCATGTAAAGAATTATGCAAGGAAAAATCCTTTAAGACAGGTAAGTAAACCTAATGTAAAATTTTCCAAATTTTCAGTAAAATGCCTCCAAGACGAATGGGCACTAGGGCTAACCCCCGAGAATCTACTGACCAAGAGAGTCACAACCAACACGAGGAAAACCATGAAAGTAGTGAAGAACAAGATCAGGATTATAATGAGCAAGAAGATTCTCAGTATGGAGCAGAGGATGAACCCCTGTACTCTGAAGAATTTGAGGGGGAAATCGAGGGTGGAGAAACTGAAGTAGAATAGGAAGGGGAGAACCAGGGCGGAAACCCCATGGGCCAGTTTATGGATCTACTTAGGCAGAATTTGAACCAATACCCCCAACCACCACCAGGCAACAACACTTCAGTGGCAAATTCCTTTAGGGCCTTTAAGTCCCTTAAGCCCCCAGAGTTCCACGGATCGGCTGATCCCGTTGAGGCGAGGGCCTGGATCAAGGAAATGGAAAAATCTTTCGAGATTCTGAGTATCAATGAGGCTCAGAAGACTGTTTTTGCTACTTACCTACTAAGGGGAGAGGCCAATTATTGGTGGGAAGCCAAGAAGAACATGGAGACTGATACCGTCGTAGCCTGGGAAAGGTTCAAACAGTTATTCCTGGAGAAGTACTTCCCGAAGTTCATGAAAACCCAGATGGAACTTAAGTTTTTGGAACTGAAACAGAACAATATGTCAGTGGCTGACTATGAGGCCAAATTTACTGAGCTGTCGAGATTTGTTCCAGAGTTTGTAGACACAGAAGAAAAGAAAGCTAACAGGTTTCAACAAGGGCTGAAGCAGTGGATCCAGAATAGGGTGGCGGTTTTAGAGATTACAGATTATGCCACCTTGGTGCAGAAGGCAACCATTGTGGAGGCTGGTAGTGATCAGATGCAGAGAGAGAGAGAGAGAGAGAGAAAGGGGGGATAAAGAGAAAGCATGTTAGTATGGGCGGAAGATCCGCTGGAGGAAAACCCCCAAAAAAGTTTAATCGAGGAGCGGTTTCCCTACCTGGGAGGAATGTAGGGTTTAAACCATCTGCGAGTGTAAGTGTGAGCCAGGGCGGCCATCAATCAGGAATGTCCCGTTCTAACCCTTCTCGACCTCCATTGCCATTGTGTGCTACTTGTGGGAAGAGGCACTCCGGGGTGTGCAACCTGAAGCAGATAAACTGTTATAAGTGTGGGCGAGCTGGGCACTATGCTACCTCTTGCACCACGGTCATCCATAACAGCACAACCTGTTTCCAGTGTGGACAGCGAGGGCACATGAGGAAGGATTGCCCAAGGAGCAAACCAGCAGCATCAGGAGCAAGCAAGGTTGCCTCAAATAGGCCACCAACTGCTAGGACTTTTAATATGTCAGTACAAGATGCCGTGAGGGACACAGATGTGATAGCAGGTACATTTTCTCTCAATTCAGTCAGTGCAAATGTCTTATTTGATTCAGGAGCAACTAAGACTTTTATATCTAGAGATTTTGCGCATAAATTGAAACTTAAAACCCAGCAACTAAGAGATTCCTTACAAGTAGAAATAGCTAATCAGGAAATCGTACCGGTTAATCAAATTCACCCCGATTGTAAGCTAGAAATAGGAGGACGATCCTTCTATGTCGATTTAATTCCTTTTAAGCTAGGGGAATTCGATGTCATTTTGGGTATGGATTGGTTGTCTCACAATGATGCGCGGACAGATTGTAAAGGGAAAAAGGTTAAGTTGAAAACCGCAGGGAAGAAAGAAATAGTGTTTAAGGGGATGCGACAGACCCAGAAAATTCTGACCATGGCGCAAACCAAGAGATTGTTACGAAAAGGGAACGAGGCTTATTTAGCTTACGTTGTAGACACTCAGAAGGAAGTGCCAAGATTGCAAGACATTCTGGTAGTTAATGAGTTCGAGGACGTGTTCCCACAAGATCTTCCCGGACTACCACCTGATAGGGTAATTGAGTTTGCCATCGAGTTAGCCCCGGGGACGGCTCCAGTTTCGAAGGCCCCGTACCGATTAGCCCCAGTAGAAATGAAGGAGCTAGCTAAACAATTACAGGAATTGTTGGATAAGGGCATGATAAGGCCCAGTGTGTCGCCTTGGGGCGCACCAGTGTTGTTTGTTAAGAAAAAGGATGGGAGTATGAGGTTATGCATCGACTACAGAGAATTGAACAAGCTAACCATAAAGAATAAGTATCCATTGCCCAGGATAGACGATTTGTTTGACCAGCTAAGAGGCGCTGAATACTTCTCAAAGATTGATCTGAGAACGGGATATCACCAATTGAAGATCAAACCTGAAGATATCCCGAAGACTGCATTCCGTACCAGATATGGACATTATGAGTTCTTAGTTATGTCATTGGATTGACCAACGCCCCAGCAGCCTTCATGGACCTAATGAATAGAGTGTTCAAGGAATATTTGGACAAATTCGTGATAGTCTTCATTGATGATATTCTCATCTACTCAAAGACAGAGGCAGAACACGCTGAACATTTAAGGATAACCTTAGAAATACTCAGGAAGGAGCAGTTATATGCCAAGTTCTCCAAGTGTGAGTTTTGGAAAAATGAGGTACAATTCTTAGGGCACGTAATCAATAGAGAAGGAGTGTTGGTTGACCCCTCCAAGATAGAAGCAGTTTCAAACTGGGAACGGCCAACTACTCCAACCGAGGTGAGGAGTTTCATTGGACTGGCCGGATATTACAGGAGATTTGTCCAAGACTTTGCGAAAATCGCAGCTCCATTAACTCGACTTACCCATAAAACCGAGAAATTTGAATGGACTGAGAAATGCGAGAAGAGTTTCCAAGAGTTAAAGAAGAGGCTGGTGACAGTCCCAGTGCTGGCATTACCTGATGGAAAAGGAGATTTCGTGATTTACAGTGATGCTTCGCATAAAGGACTGGGATGCGTGCTTATGCAGCACGGCAAGGTAATAGCGTATGCGTCTAGGCAATTGAAGGATTATGAGGTCAAATATCCCACGCATGATCTAGAACTAGCAGCCATAGTCTTTGCTTTAAAGATTTGGAGACACTACCTGTATGGGGAAAAGTGCGAGATTTACACTGATCAAAAGAGCCTCAAGTACGTTTTCACTCAGAAAGAGCTTAACATGCGCCAGAGGAAATGGTTAGAGTTAATCAAGGATTACGATTGTGAAATTCACTATCACCCGGGCAAAGCCAATGTGGTGGCTGACGCCCTTAGTAGGAAAGAGAAGCTCAAGATGATAACTTCAGAGAAAGAGCTAGTGAAAAGTTTTGAGAAGCTGTAAATTGAGATTAAGTTACCTGGAGAGGGCCAAGAAAAGTTGATGGAAATTAGAATCCAACCTCCATTGTTAGAAAAGATTAGACGGTGCTAGGAGCGGATGATGGAGGAAGAAGAGAACTCCACGGAAGAGATAATGACCGGGGAGGAAATTAAGTGTGAAAGAGACAAGGAGGGGATCATGAGGTACACGTACAGGATATGGATCCCAAACGTTCAGGAACTCAAGGATGAGATTTTAAATGAGGCACACAACTCAAGATACTCAGTGCATCCCGGTAGCACCAAAATGTATAGGGATTTGAAGGAGTATTACTGGTGGCCCAATATGAAAAAGGACGTAGCAGAGTGGGTAAGCAGATGCTTGACCTGCCAACGAGTAAAAGCAGAGCACCAGAAACCCAGCGGACTTCTACATCCCTTAGAGATTCCAGAATGGAAATGGGAGCACATAGCCATGGATTTCGTAGTAGGTTTACCAAGGACCAAGGCTAATCATGACGCCATATGGGTAATTGTAGATCGACTGACGAAGTTGTTGGGCTTGCTAAGCAGACCTTAACTCCACATTAGTATGATATTGTCCGCTTTGGGCCGAGCCCGCACGGATTTGTTTTTGGGTCACTCCCAAAAGGCCTCATACTAATGGAGTTAACTGGCTGCTTATAAACTAGCTATCTGCCCCTCCCACAAACGATGTGGGACAACTCCCAACAATCTCCCCCTTCACACATCGGGCTCGACACCTGTCGAATCTGCCTCCTTCGGTGTGATCTGCTCCCTTGACCCATACTGGAATTTCCTGGCCATCTGGCTCCCCTTAGGTTCATACTGGAAAGCCCACCTGCTCCCCCTTAAGCCCAACCTGGGATAGCCCATCTGCCTTTTCCTTGGATCCATTCTAGAGCTCATTGAGATCGTTATGGACCGTTATAACCATAGCTCTGATACCACTTGTTGGGACAATCAGATCTTGGCACTGCGAATTTCGATACAATAAATTAACGAGTACGAATAGAAAAATCACCTTGTTAACGGTTGATTCCACGCTCTTCTATTGTATTCCCAAATTCCCTTGAGCGAAGTGTGGCCTTCGTCTTCTCAAGTTAACCTCTCTTCTTGCTCCTGGGTGGCTACAAAAATTTTTCGACCAGCCCCCAGCAAGAAGAGAATAGGAATATATATAGGCTACAATAGGGATCATGGACAATTAGGTTGGGCCTTCTAATTACATCTTGAGCCTAGCCCAATGTAATTAAATATTAATTCAATCCACTAAAGAATTAATATTTGCACTACCTTTCCTAATACCGTAATTTAATTAATTAATTCGGTTCCAATATTATTTGCTTATTAAATTCCCCATGTTTAAAATATCGCATGTCCATTAATTAAATAAATTACTGATAATTCATTTAATTAATTTCTTTAATCCTTGATTATCCACTCAACCTTATTTAATTATGCCGGAATAAATCCACCTGCAGGGTTTCACATAATTAAATCTTTTGAGCTTTCAAGGGGACATCATTAACCCGAATATTATCAGGACATGGATTCCTTTAATAAATAATATCCCACCATATATATTATTTCATCACCCAAAATATAATGAAATAAATCAAAAGAATTATTTCATATATAAATCAAAGCATGTAAATAATATATACGTGTCAATTATTATTTCCGGATTAAGAACCTAAGCATTAATAATAACATAGAATCTTAGTTCACCTCCTTAATCAGTATAAGGGAACAATTCTAAATTTGATCCTGTTCAATATACACAAAGTATACTAGTATTATTTATTAGTCAATATAAACTAATCTAAATAATACTACAGCCATACCAGTGGATTGTCTAACTCCACCTGTGCTGTGAACCTTATTATATTATATAAACCGTATTTAATAATCTAATATTCTGTATCCCATTTGATACTAGATTATTCACAATATATAATATTTAGACAACATGTAAACATTTAAACGATTCTCAATTAAACCGGCCAGAAATAAATGTAAATACTTCAAATAAATATTTTCAGTATACACCAACAATCTCCCACTTATACTCAAAATATTCTATGAGTATATCAGTGTTTATTTAATCCACTATTACACAGAAAACTATGTGTCCATCCATCTGACTCCTATCGCTTCCACATGCCTGTCAAAAACCTTGGCTGGCAAACTCTTTGTGAAAGGATCTGCCCGGTTGTCTTCCGATGATATGTGAGCCACAACTATATCTCCTCGCTTTACGATTCCTCGTATGAGATGATACTTACGTTCAATATGTTTAGCTGCCTTGTGATCTCGCGGTTCCTTCGAATTTGCCACAGCACCAGTGTTATCACAATACACTGTCAAGCTTCTAGGCAAATTAGGTACCACATCCAAGTCCAAAAGGAAGTTCCTGAACCATACAGCCTCCTTTGCAGCCTCAGAGGCCGCCACGTACTCGGCTTCCATGGTAGAGTCTGCAATGCATTTCTGCTTTACACTCCTCCATATAACAGCTCCACCTCCCAAAGTAAAAACATATCCCGAGGTCGATTTCCTCTTATCCCTATCTGATTGGAAATCTGAATCAGTATATCCCAAAGGAAATAGATCTGAGGCCTTGTAAATTAACATATACTCCTTAGTCCTTCTCAGGTACTTGAGTATAGTTTTTACTGCACTCCAATGTTCCTGACCTGGGTTCGACTGATATCTACTAACCATGCCTACAGCAAAGCAGATGTCAGGTCTCGTACATAACATAGCATACATTAAGCTTCCACATGCCGAAGCATAAGGAACTGCTTTCATGCTCTCTATATCCTTAGGTGTCGAAGGACACTGCTCCTTGGATAGAGCCACTCCATGCTTAAAAGGTAGAAAACCTTTCTTAGAGTTCTGCATGTTAAAACGAGCTAATACTTCATCAATGTAGGGCTCTTGAGATAAAGCCAACATCCTTTTCTTGCGATCCCTTATTACTTTGATCCCAAGGATGTATGCCGCTTCACCTAAGTCCTTCATTTCAAATTGTTTGAACAACCATGCCTTTATTGATGACAACATCTTAACATTGTTTCCAATGAGTAAAATGTCATCTACATACAGTACTAGAAAAACCACTGCATTACCCTCACTTCTCTTATACACACATGATTCGCTTGGACTTTGATCAAATCCATATGACTGGACTGCCTGATCAAAACGAATATTCCAGTCCCTAGAAGCTTGTTTTAGTCCATAAATAGACCTCTTAAGCTTACAAACAAGATGCTCTTGGCCTTCCTTAATGAATCCTTTTGGTTGTTGCATATAGATGGTTTCCTCAAGACTTCCATTAAGGAAAGCTGTCTTGACATCCATTTGCCAAATCTCATAATCGAGATGAGCTGCTATAGATAAAAGAATCCGGATCGACTTAAGCATAACAACCGGCGAAAAAGTTTCCTCATAATCGATCCCTTCTTTCTGAGTATACCCTTTCGCAACAAGTCGTGCTTTCCAGGCTTTCACCTTTTTGTCAGATCCTCTTTTCTTCTTGTAGATCCACATACATCCAATGGGTTTTACACCTTTGGGTGGTTCCACGAGCTCCCAAACTTGATTAGAATACATAGATTCCATCTCAGATTCCATTGCCTTTTGCCAAAGATCTGCATCTTTATCTAGAATTGCTTGTTCGTATGTCCTGGGATCCTCATCATGTTCACCAGAGACCAAGTCCGAGGACTCTCCCAAAAACATGAATCTATCAGGTTGTTGAACAACCCTCCCACTACGACGAAGCACCGGTGTGGTATTAGTGACAGGTTGTGCATTTTCTTGTGGTTGATCTACTTGTACTATTGGCACTTGGGGATTATCTGTCCCTCCCACTAGTTCCTCTAAAACGATACTACTCATGGGTTTGTGTTTCATTATATAGTCTTCTTCTAAGAATCTAGCATTGGTGCTAACAATGATATCTCGATCCCTAGGACTATAAAATGAATAACCTTTCGTTCCCATGGGATAGCCTACAAACAGCCTTACTTCTGTACGAGATTCTAACTTGGTCGCGTTCTTGTTCAGCACATGTGCTGGACAACCCCAAATCCGAATATGTCTTAGACTTGGTTTGCTACCAGTCCACAATTCTATTGGAGTCTTGGGAACCGACTTAGAAGGTACCAAGTTCAGAAGGTAAGCCGCTGTTTCTATAGCATATCCCCAAAACGACTTGGGTAAATCTGAATAACTCATCATCGATCTAACACTCTCTAAAAGAGTCCGATTCCTTCTCTCTGCTACACCATTCTGCTGAGGTGTGCCAGGTGCAGACAACTGGGATGCAATCCCATTTTTTGATAAATATTCCCTAAATTCTCCAAGCAAGTATTCGCCACCACGATCTGATCGTAGTGACTTGATACATTTTCCAAGATGTCGCTTCTCCGCACTTGCTTTGTACTCTTTGAATTTTTCAAAGCACTCAGACTTACGGCGCAACAAATAAATGTACCCATATCTAGAATAATCGTCAATGAAAGTGACAAAATACTCATAACCTCCTCTTGCTTGGATACTCATAGGTCCACATAAATCAGTATGAACCAATTCTAACACTTCTTTAGCTCTATTCCCTTTTGCTTTAAAAGGCCTATTAGTCATCTTACCTTCCAAGCAGGATTCACAAACTGGAAATGGCTCCACTGCCAACGAGCCTAATGGCCCATCTACTACCAGTCTTTGAATCCTCCTCAAGTTAATATGACCTAATCTTAAGTGCCAAAGATATGTTTGGTTCAATTCAGAAGGTTTCTTTCTTTTATTTGAGCTAGAAAGAATGTTATTAGTTTCCTTATGTTGCAGCATTGGTTGGATAGGATTAATAATATATAAATTGTCTTGCAATGTACCAGAACATATAACTCGTTTGTTCATCATAATAGAAACATTACGATCCAAACAAACATTATAACCATCCATGGCAAGTTTAGAAACCGAAATTAAATTCCTTCTAAACGAAGGTACATAAAGACAATTTTTCAAAACCAAAATCCTATCATCGCCAAAAGACAATGTAATTATTCCAACTGCAACTACTGCAACTTTCGTAGCATCTCCCATGAACACATATATCTCGCCATCTCTAAGCATTCTGGATTGCTGGAACCCCTGCATAGAGTTACAAACATGGTCAGTGGCTCCTGTATCTACACACCAAGTGCTCGTAGATATAGCCGCTATATATGTTTCTGTAACTAGAGAAAGAGACATACCGGTATTGTTTGTCTTCTTAGGAAGAGGACAATCCTGTTTCCAGTGACCTGACTGCTTGCACCTGAAGCACTTGCCCTTAGGCTTTTTCACACCACCTTGAACTCCCACTGCATTAGCAATCTTTCCAGCTTTCTGTGTCTGAGTCTTTTTCTTCTTCTTACCTTTCGGTTTAGATGAAGAAGCTTTCTCAGCCACATTCACTTGAACATTCTGCTTAAAGAGTCCTTCAGCTGCTTGAAGTTCTGTCAGAAGTTCCGCGAGACTATACATCCTTTTGTTCCTGGTGTAATTCAAGCGGAACTGCTCAAAACTTTTGGGCAAGCTCATAAGGATGATATCGATCTGGGTTTCCCCATCAATATCAGCACCAAGGATCTCCATCTCAT
Organism: Saposhnikovia divaricata; assembly: GCA_036435485.1. Taxonomy (NCBI): domain Eukaryota; kingdom Viridiplantae; phylum Streptophyta; class Magnoliopsida; order Apiales; family Apiaceae; genus Saposhnikovia; species Saposhnikovia divaricata. Next base: position 26,554,385 of record JAZHRN010000131.1, read on the forward strand.
TCAGATGAGACATCATTCTGAGAACATGATCCCTAACAGGTGTTCCTTCAACCATCTGAGTGTTCATTAAAGCCTTCATTGCTACTTGCCTAGCAGCCCTATTCTGTTCTCCAAAAAGTTCCTTGAGATTAAAGAGCATATCTGAAGCAGTGGGCATAGCCTGATGCTGATGCTGCAAAACACCCGACATTGCTGCCAGAATGTAACATCGCGACATCTCATCAGCCTTAATCCACCTCTTATAATACTCCTTCTCACTTTCAGGAGCATCTTCAGCAGGCTAGTCTGGCTTGGGTTCATAAGTACAAAATTTGTACTCCTCAGCAGTCAACACTATGTCCAAATTACGTTTCCATTCAATATAGTTCGGTCCAGTAAGTTTGTTATCCTTAAGTATGGTGAATAGTGGATTAAAGCCCATAGTGATCTAATCCTGAGAATCATACATGTAACACATAATCAGATAGTTGCATAAATCTTAAATCCTATTGGTTTCCTCTAACAATTAATTAAAATTAATGCACTAATATTTAAACACCATAAGTATCTGGTACGCCACGATGGATGACATATATACCACTTAAATTCGTTTAAATATTACTTCGGTCCTATTACTAAATAATACGCCACGTTAGGGTGGACTATATATTATTTTTCATAGCTAAGTGTATACCATTATTAAATCTTAAATTAATAAAAAAAGACTGGATACCACCATTAAATATTTCAAATCAATAATCGATAATAGCATAATTCCCAGATCGGGGGGAGCATTGTCAAGAGGCATCACTTAAGACCCCTTTCTAGACAGAATCATCCTTTCTCTCAATATTGAAAATCTATATTCAATCAGTGGTACCCTTCTAATTAATCGAATTCTATGAAACTTGGTACGCCACGATGGGTGGCATGTATACCTTTCAATATTCGTAATTAATTTAGGAAGTTTGTTCTAGTAATATCCATAACACTACCTGACACCATAAATCATACGCCACGATGGGTGGCATGTATATAATTTATATTCGTCTTGGTGTTAAATTACATACAAATAATAATGGAGACCATGGGATTTAATTCCTAATTAATTCCCTCACCCACTTAGAATTTTTATTTAAAATTGAGGAATTTTATCTAGATGCATCGCCCTATGTTATTTTTTCGAGGTCCACATGTTATAAAAATAACAAAACAAAGAACACATAACATAGCAGCATGCATCATAAAATTAAAGCAATAAATAAAATTAATGTCCATGTCGTCCTAATTATGTTAAACATGCAATTAAAAATTACACACATAATTAACAACACACATAATAATTATTTAAAGCAATAATTAAAAATTAAATAGCGGAATTAAAATTAAAAAACATAATTTAAATCCACTATTATGGCCCCGTGAAAAAAAAATAAAAAATTCCAGCCCTGTTCTGCTGAAAAATAATTTTTTTTTTCTGTAAAAACCCTGTCGCGCATTCAGAACCTGCGTTACAGACCAGTTTCTTCCTGTAACGCAGGACAGCCATGCGTTACAGGCCGTTTTCTTCCTGTAACGCAGGACAGGCCTGCGTTACAGACACTTTTCTTCCTGTAACGCAGGACAGGCCTGCGTTACACCATTTGTCCAGAATTTTTTTCACGCGCGCGGCTTCACTGTTTCTCCAGACTTTGTTTCTTGAGTTCTTCTGTTCGAACTACTATACCAGCAGCCAAAATCAATTACGCAGCGGACAATTTTGTTTCTCCGATTTGATTTCCGATCGCACATAATTGTTACAAAATACCCGGATTTTTACATAATCCATCAAACAATTACATACAAAACAGATCTAATACAAAACTAATTTTGTAAATCTATTCTAACACGATCAACCCTCGTGTTTTACAACCACGATAAACCACGTGGAAACCAAATAAAATAACCACGATTAAACCACGTGGGATCCAAACACATAATTAAAATTACATGGCCATAATAGTGGATACTAAACAACCTGCAAAAGATTATTATCCAAGCACACCACTATACACATGCATATATAATTACGACATGGACATCGTATCAAAATTCGCAGAACCAATGAACCAGGCTCTTGATACCAATTGTTGGGCTTGCTAAGCAGACCTTAACTCCACATTAGTATGATATTGTCCGCTTTGGGCCGAGCCCGCACGGATTTGTTTTTGGGTCACTCCCAAAAGGCCTCATACTAATGGAGTTAACTGGCTGCTTATAAACTAGCTATCTGCCCCTCCCACAAACGATGTGGGACAACTCCCAACAATCTCCCCCTTCACACATCGGGCTCGACACCTGTCGAATCTGCCTCCTTCGGTGTGATCTGCTCCCTTGACCCATACTGGAATTTCCTGGCCATCTGGCTCCCCTTAGGTTCATACTGGAAAGCCCACCTGCTCCCCCTTAAGCCCAACCTGGGATAGCCCATCTGCCTTTTCCTTGGATCCATTCTAGAGCCCATTGAGATCGTTATGGACCGTTATAACCATAGCTCTGATACCACTTGTTGGGACAATCAGATCTTGGCACTACGAATTTCGATACAATAAATTAACGAGTACGAATAGAAAAATCACCTTGTTAACGGTTGATTCCACGCTCTTCTATTGTATTCCCAAATTCCCTTGAGCGAAGTGTGGCCTTCGTCTTCTCAAGTTAACCTCTCTTCTTGCTCCTGGGTGGCTACAAAAATTTTTCGACCAGCCCCCAGCAAGAAGAGAATAGGAATATATATAGGCTACAATAGGGATCATGGACAATTAGGTTGGGCCTTCTAATTACATCTTGAGCCTAGCCCAATGTAATTAAATATTAATTCAATCCACTAAAGAATTAATATTTGCACTACCTTTCCTAATACCGTAATTTAATTATTTAATTCGGTTCCAATATTATTTGCTTATTAAATTCCCCATGTTTAAAATATCGCATGTCCATTAATTAAATAAATTACTGATAATTCATTTAATTAATTTCTTTAATCCTTGATTATCCACTCAACCTTATTTAATTATGCCGGAATAAATCCACCTGCAGGGTTTCACATAATTAAATCTTTTGAGCTTTCAAGGGGACATCATTAACCCGAATATTATCAGGACATGGATTCCTTTAATAAATAATATCCCACCATATATATTATTTCATCACCCAAAATATAATGAAATAAATCAAAAGAATTATTTCATATATAAATCAAAGCATGTAAATAATATATACGTGTCAATTATTATTTCCGGATTAAGAACCTAAGCATTAATAATAACATAGAATCTTAGTTCACCTCCTTAATCAGTATAAGGGAACAATTCTAAATTTGATCCTGTTCAATATACACAAAGTATACTAGTATTATTTATTAGTCAATATAAACTAATCTAAATAATACTACAGCCATACCAGTGGATTGTCTAACTCCACCTGTGCTGTGAACCTTATTATATTATATAAACCGTATTTAATAATCTAATATTCTGTATCCCATTTGATACTAGATTATTCACAATATATAATATTTAGACAACATGTAAACATTTAAACGATTCTCAATTAAACCGGCCAGAAATAAATGTAAATACTTCAAATAAATATTTTCAGTATACACCAACAGAAGTCAGCTCACTTTCTCCCGATCAACGAAAGGTACACGGTCGACAGACTAGTGGACATCTACTTAAAAGAGATAGTGGCGCGACATGGAGTCCCAGTCGAAATAGTATCCGATCGAGATCCTAGATTTAACTCCAGGTTTTGGAGAAGTTTTCAAGAATGTGTAGGGACCCGGCTGAACATGAGCACAGCCTACCACCCCCAGACAGATGGGCAAAGTGAGAGGACCATCCAAACGCTAGAGGATATGTTGAGAGTCTGCGCGATAGACTTCAAAGGAAATTGGGATGATCACTTGCCATTGATTGAGTTCTCCTACAACAACAGTTATCATTCAAGCATTGGGATGCCACCTTATGAGGCCCTTTATGGAAGAAAATGTCGATCTCCCTTGTATTGGGATGAAGTTGGAGAGCGAAAGATGCTCGGGCCCGAAGTGGTCCAACGAACTAAAGATGCAGTAGATCTAATCAGAGGACGACTGGTAGCAGCCCAGGATCGACAAAAGAAATATGCCGACTTAGCTCGGAAAGGCAAGGAATACGAAGTAGGGGACCTAGTGTTCTTGAAAGTGTCACCTTGGAAAGGTTTAATGAGATTTGGGAAGAAAGGAAAGCTGAGTCCCAGATACATTGGACCATTTGAGATCTTGAGACGGATTGGGAAACTAGCTTATGAGCTCGCATTGCCCCCGAATCTACAGCAGGTGCACAATGTGTTCCATGTTTCGATGCTGAGGAAGTATAATCCGGATACCAAGCATATTGTGGAGTATGAGCAAGTGGACATGCAACCAGACTTTACCTATGTAGAGCAACCTGTGGAAATCATAGACCGGAAAGAACAAGTGCTCCGAAACAAGGTCATTCAGCTAGTCAGAGTTTTGTGGCAGAACCACAATGTAGAAGAATCAACCTGGGAACTTGTAAGCGCAATGCAAGAGAAGTACCCCCACTTGTTTTCAAACTGATTCCGGGACGGAATCCTTTTAAGGAGGGGAGACTGTAAGAACCCAGATTTTGGGTGGAATTAAAACTTTTATGTATTTAATGATGTAAGAATGAATAGTGGTTATGGCTACAATGTAATAATTGATATTTGGAAAGAATGAATGGAGTTCGACTTTATTATTTCTATGTCTTGAAGAATGCTAAAGGGTGACAACATAGGTAAGAATAATCTATCTTCTAAGGGAATAAGATATGGCAATTTCAAGCAGGAGAATATTCTCATGTCATCCAGATCGATAACGATTAATCCAGTAGTTCCGTAAAAAGGTTAAGGAACGATCGAAAGAGAATACGGACAATTGTACAACCCTAAGAGAATAAGTAAAGAATAAAGAATGAATAGTGTTTTGGTGGGAGTATAGAATAATATGAGATGACACTATATAGAAGTATTCGGAACGGATTTCCGAGTTCGTATTAGTGATCCAGGGGGAAAATAAGTGTATGTAAATGCTGTCGGATTCTGAAAAACCGCACTTTTATTTTCTCCGAGAGTTCCCTGGACACTGATAGCCTTAAGTATTTAACGAATGGATTTAAGGAATATAAATTGGAAAGTTAGAATGAAAGATGGAGAATGATAGTATTAATATTAAAAAGAATTCCCGGTAAACCCTAATTAGAAATCCGTGAAATATTCCTACGAACGATCAATCGAAACGAGCAATAACCGGACACAGAAACAAGCAGGGAAGCTAGATTCATGCATGTGCTACTAAAGTATAATATCTAGCAATCAAGTGGCTTAAAGTAACTAGCATACTTGGAGATGGAAGTAGTACTTAGAAAAACCAACCAATACTTAGCCTTCCACCATCCAAAACATAACACTTGTCCCTCCAAATTGCCTCATCCATGACATCACACTCCACTAACACAACTAGGATGAGATATTATCTATCCAAATTCACTTTATGCATAATTGACCAAAGAAAAGCAAGAAACCCAGCAAACACTCTCCATCCCTTTTTTTTCTTCAAACTCTCGGCCATGGAGCTAGAAGAGGAGGTTCCCACCATTGTTTGATCTTCAAATTTTTAGGGTAAGTACTACATATCATAGCTTAGATCCCCTAGAAATTTCAGCCTCAAATTCACTTTCTTTCATTTTCAAATAAATCATCAAAGGTGTTTATGAATAGTGTTTTCAAGAACTAATCTTTGTTTTTCTTGTTTTCATGGTTGATCCTAGCTAAGTTAAGGCTATCCAAGGGCAATACCAAGCTTTGTGAGGATAGTACATACTACAAGGAAGGTATAATACTTGAAAATCCTAGATCTACTTTGAGTTTTAAGCATGTTCTTGATGGATTTAGCTTGGTATGATTATAGTGATAATTATAAGCATGATTATGTAATTAGTTATATGATTTAAGATGCATGATGGTTTTGATGCTAAGATCAGTAGCCTCTGGACTTGTGAGATGATTATTATGTGTATAAGTTGTTTAGATGCCCGGTGTGGCTTGGGTTGTTGATTGTGATTTTTGGAACGTTCGTATTACAGCCGTTATAATGTCCGATTTTACAATACCATGTTTTGTATGCCATTTTCCATGTCAAAACCCTACTGTCCAGAGACTTTATCTGCCATGATAGGATAGGTAATGTTCTAAGCTTCGTTTTGATATAAAGATCACGTGAAACAGACTTACGGTTTAGGATTTATGACCGATTTACTAAAAGTAGTTCGAATCCGTAAACGAAAGTTCGTAACTGAAATTGAACCCTCGTAAACTATGTAACGTCATGGCGAATCTTGGTAAATAAATACTAGAGGTAAAAAGGAAGGTGTGAAAGAAAACCGTATGTCAAAAAGGATCATTTTTCGATTTATTAAAAATGTTCGAGTCGAGGTTAAACGCGAACGAACCCCTAAAAGACGACTCTTTTATAACTTCGGTAAAACACTTAGAAAACGAGCGATAAAACTCGGAGCATAATATTGGTTCGTAACGATCAACCTTAGAACTTGTATGACTTAAGTATGTCCCAAGTGTAAGTACAGTGACATGTCGTATTAACGAACGAATGTCGGGTCGGATCAATGATAAAATGAATCCACTAAAAGGGGTATAACGAGATAACTCGAGAACGTGTTTCGATTTAATTATAACTTAACTTTTAAGATGTTAAGTGATTAATCCCGAATGCCTTGGCTATTTATAGATCACCAAGCTGAACCGGGACCCGCTACCACTACCCCTTACCGTACTCGACTACCAGGCAAGTTTCAATTCCCTTCTTTTAGGCTGTTGTTGTGATTGAATATATATATATATATATATATATATATATATATATATATATATATATATATATATATATATATATGTTTTCTGTTATACATATGTCATAGCATGCATGCCTACTTTCAAGTTATATCGTTATGCTTGTTCCCTGATTGTTTATTGGCTTATAAATTAGATAGCTAACGTATCACTTATAAGCCAGTTATTGTAAGGCCCTCATAGAAGGGCGTATCCATCTTATTCATCAAATATAGACCGGGAGTCAATATTCTTGATATATCGAGATTACCTCGGAGGAAAATATTTAAGTAAATATTTTCTATTATTTGGGCGACGAATATTATTTGAATATTCGTTCGAGATTATTTATTTAACGATCCTTACTTCAAATAATTATTTGAACGTAACCATTCGACGAATAATATTTTTCAATATTCATTCAGAGTCGAATTGATTATCGATTATTATTTCGAATATTCTTCTAAAGATGAGACTACTAAATGAATATTATTTGGATATTCATTTGGAATATTATTTTATTAAATAAATATTACTTTTGAAAATTCATTTAAGATATTAATTACTTGATGAATATTATTTTAAATATTCATCTGAAGCCTGATTTATTTATCGAATATTATCTCGAATATTCCTTTAGGGCTTGGATTACTAAATGAATATTACTTGATATTCATTTAGAATATTATTCATTAAATGAATATTACTTTTTGAATATTCATTTAAATTCCTAATTAATTATGAATATTGTCTTAAATATTCCTTTCAGGTCCTAATAATTAATGAATATTATTTTGAATATTCATTTAAATATTTATTTATTCAATAAATATTCTCCTGATATTTCTTCAGGGATTATTTTGAAAAATACTCTGATTAAAGATATTCATTCATATTCCTAAATATTCTGTAAATATTTTTAATTCAATAAATATTCTCTGAATATTTATTCCATACTTAGAATAACCTCAATAAGGTTTATCTTCTTCGATTATTACAGAAAATATCTCGGAGCCATATTATTATTAATCTTGTATCAAGAAAGGTTCTCAGACATCATTCTCCTTTGAGTCTACCTCTCTAATAATAAGGGAACTTTACTTGGAAAATGTTATTTATCTTGTCGACTTCCCGGTCATAAAGTATTCTCTTCACTCGCAACTCGGTTGCTGTTGACTTATTAAGTCGTTGTTTACCTTCTCATCTTTCGAGGGGTAAGATTGTTGGAACAAGTTGATATTCGATACCAAGCCACAGCTTGGAAGTTATTGGTGAATTTTCCTTTCCAACTGGATACGACTACCTTGTAGAGTCTTATCAACAAGTATTATACTTGGGGAAAGGGGGACGAACGTTACATTCAGAATCATGAATTCTATTTGAACTAGGAGTCGTGTAAGAGGCCGAGTAGCGCCGGTCCATCCCCTTTCGCCCAACCGTTGGCCGGGGAGAGCTAGTAAGGCGGTAGACAAGTAAAGCCGTCAGTTCTTCCTTCTACCGGTAGTAAATCTAAATTGAGCTGTACGATCTCGACTGATCATCAAGATTGGAACAGCGGGCGTGGTGAATACTCCATCATTGGTTCATCATCCAAACTTATTTACTTCCTGCAACATGATTACTGTTGGCAAAGCTGGAAAAGTGTTCATAACTGGAATTGCAATCTTTCCATGCAAGTTCCTCTCTTTAATAACAATGAGAATATCTCGCTTACTTTTGATGTAGCAGATATTTCTACAAACAAATACTTTGAGTTACCTAGTAACTTCATCCTTTATATTATACTGGCAATAACTTCATTAATGCATGGCATATGATTTCAAAGGATATTTTGAACTGCTGTATATATGTAATCACTGTTCAGTCATATTATTGTTGGTGGGCTTTCGCTCACCCTTGCCTTGTTCATATTATGTCACAACAACAGCTAAGACAGATGGCTCGCGTCAGGCGCACTCGGCGCAAGCAGGTTACCCGACCCACCGGACTACCCGCTGAGATGCTAGCCGCCATTGCTGAGGTAGCATAGTTAGACAGCTTTTGTTTCCTGTTTAACTATATGTATAATTAATGTAATAACTTTTCTTCGTAACCCTTTAATGTAAGAATTATTTCAATTTCATCTCTGGGACTATAACTGTTGTGTGTGTGAGTGGAAATTATTGTGGGGTCACGGCATGTGATTTATTTATTGTGGACTCAAGTCAAGTATTATAAATGGATGTAAGACCGTAACCACCAGATCCCTGACCCCGGATCTGGGGGTGTTACAGACCTCAATCTCTAACTGTAAACAACTCTTGGGTCATTGTCAGCATATTTAACCTTTCCTTCCTGCTCAGCGCATCAGCTATGACATTCGCTTTTCCCGGGTGATAGCTAATGGTACAATCATAATCCTTTATCAGCTCTAACCATCTTCTTTGTCTCATGTTGAGTTCCTTTTGAGTAAAAATATACTTTAGGCTCTTGTGATCCATAAATATCTCACACTTCTCACCATACAAACAATGTCTCCATAATTTCAATGCAAACACAATCACTGCTAGTTCAAGATCATGGGTAGGGTATCTCTATTCATGAGGTTTCAGTTGCCTTGAAGCGTACGCAATTACCTTTCCATGTTGCATCAATACACATCCTAAGCCTTTATGCGAAGCATCACTATAGATTACAAACTCTCCTTTATCATCTAGTAATGCTAACACTGGAGCAGTTACCAATCTTTGCTTTAGCTCTTGGAAATTCTTTTCACACTTTTCAGTCCATTCAAACTTTTCATTTTTCCGTGTCAACATGGTCAATGGTACCGCAATCTTAGAAAAATCCTTAACAAATCTGCGATAATATCCTGCTAGTCCCATAAAACTTCTTACTTCCATCGGTGTTCTTGGTCTTTCCCAATTCACAACAACTTCAATCTTTGCTGGGTCGACTCGAATTCCTTCCTTACTTACAATATGTCCCAAAAATTGGACTTCCTTTAACCAAAACTCACACTTAGAAAACTTGGCATACAACTTCTCCTTTCTCAATATTTCCAATGCTATCCTTAAATGCTCTGCATGTTCTTCTTTAGTCTTGGAGTATATCAAAATATCGTCTATGAACACTATCACAAACTTATCCAAATATTTCTTAAACACTCGGTTCATTAAATCCATAAATGCTGCAGGCGCATTCGTCAATCCAAAAGCCATAATCAAAAATTCGTAGTGACCATACCTTGTTCGAAATGCAGTCTTCGGTATATCCTCTGGCTTGATTTTCAACTGATGATATCCTGACCTTAGATCTATCTTCGAAAAATAAGTGGCTCCTTTCAACTGATCAAGTACATCATCGATTCGTGGTAACGGGTATCTATTCTTAATGGTCAGTTTGTTTAACTCCCGATAATCAATAAAAAGTCTCATACTTCCATATTTCTTCTTTACGAACAACACTGGCGCTCCCCATGGTGATACACTTGGTCTTATAACTCCTTTGTTCAATAAATCTTGAAGTTAACTGGAAAGTTCCTTCATTCAGATGGTGCCATTCCATATGGAGCCTTGGAGATGGGTTCTGTCCCTGGTGCTAAATCAATCGCAAACTCAATTTGACGATCTGAAGGTAATCAGGGTAATTCTTCAGGAAAAACATCTGGAAATTCATTGACCACTGGAATGTCTTCTAATTTCTCCCCTTCTTGATTCTTGTCAATCACATAAGTGAGATAAACCTCACATCCTTTTCTTAACAATCTCTTGGTTTGCATCATAGTAAGAAACGTACTAGCTTGCCTACGACCCTTAAAGATAACTCTATCGCCTTTTGGGGTTCTCAACGTAACTCTCTTAATCTTACAATCAATTTGCAAATTATACTCGGCGAGCCAATCCATTCCTAAAATTATGTCAAAATCTCCTAATTGAAAAGGTATCAAGGTGACTGGAAAAAGATGTCCTGAAATCTCTACTGCACATGGTGAACATACTTTATCTACTGGTATATGATCCTGATTGGCTAACACAATATTCAAAGCTTCTTTTAACATACGAGTGTCACACTTCAACTTATTCACAAAATCTTTAGAAACATACGACCTAGTAGCACCCGAGTCAATTAACACTTTTGCACTAGTGGCATTCACGAAAAGCGTACCTGCCACCATGTCCGAGCTTTGCACTGCGTCCTTCATATTCATGTTAAAGGTTCGGGCATGAATTGGATATGCTGGAGCTTGATAACCTGGAGCTTGAAGTGCTGGAACTTGCTGAATTAGAGGTGGATTTAGAATCTGAGTTGGAATCTGAGAAGTTGCCATTGGGTTCACTGGGGTAGAGGTAGTCAATCTCGTCAAGTTGTTATTTGGAATAGGGGTTCTGCACTCTCTAGCCATGTGTCCCACTTTACCACAGTTGTAACAAGTCACATATGATTTTGAATTTCGGCATTCATTAGCATAATGTCCCTTCGAGTTACACTTGAAACAAACAATATCCGCTTTACCACACACTATAGTATGTCTTTTAGAACATATCTTGCACTCTGGAATAGACGTTCGGGGAAATCTTTGTTGATTAGGGTTCTGAGGAAGGGTCTCTGGGTTTCTGTTTCTGGGCACATTTCTTTTAAAATTTCTTCCTTGGATCTGAAATCCGGGCTTTCTTTCCATTTGATTTGTTGACTTTCCTTGATCCTGATTCCTTTCTATTGCCTCAACTTTCCTCTTCAAGTTGCCCTTTCTTTCTGATTCTGATCACTCTCTCCTTCTATTATCATCGCCTTCTGAACCACTTCTGCATATGTGTTTATCTCAAAAGCTGCAACTCTGCTCCTTAACCATGGCTTCAATCCCTGTTGAAACCTCTTTGCTCTCTTCTCATCTATATCCACGTAATCTCCTACAAACCTTGCTAATTCTGTAAACTTCTTCTCGTACTCATCAATACTCATATTCTCTTGCTTTAGATTAAAGAACTTTAACTCCATCTGATTCTGCATATACCTGGGAAAATACTTTTCTAGAAAAATCCTTTTAAATCTATCCCATGGAATCACTTCTGTTGCTTATAGGGCCTTAGCCGACTCCCACCAATAATTAGATTCACCTTTGAGAAAATAGCTAGCAAATTCTACCTTCTGCTCATCACTAACCTTCACCAGTGCGAAGGCCTTCTCCATTTCCTTATACCATATCTGGGCTTCAACTAGATCTTTTGTTCCTTGAAAATTTGGGGGTTTCACAGCTTGAAAATATTTAAAAGTTACCGTAGGTTGGGCTGGTGGTTGTTGTCCTTGTTGATGTTGTTGTTGAAGTAAGTGCTGTTGCTGTGCCAAAGTAGCCATTTGTTGTTGCAAAAGTCCCAGAGCTTTCAGCAAATGGCTACATTGGTGATTAAGTGCAACAAATATCATCCTCTGAAGTAACTAGTTCGAAGCAAGTTAACGATTCAATATCTCATGGCATTCATCAGCTACACGAGATTGCACTTAATCAGCTTCCTCTCAATCGGTTCCTTGCCAGGTCTCCTACTTGGACCTATAACAATATAATCAATATCTTATTTTCCCCTCATTGTTTACGCAACTCAACATGATTACCATGACCTAGTACCCCCTCGACAAATATAAATATACATATCTTCAACTATAGACACAAAACTTACACATATCTTATACCAATAAATATATTATCCAAACTTATATATTACACTTCCTAATTTAATCTAAGCATGAATCACGGTTCATCTAACTCCATATAATCACATGACTCAATAATTCATTACCATACGGTATAAATTTCCAAAAAGGCAATTAACATCAAATCCAAGTTTTGAAATCTAAACCTGACCAGTTTTTATAGAATAATATTTTACCATATCTAAATGGACTCAAGCAGAAAAGGTCAAAACACAAAAGTTGTAGACTTCTCTGAGATCTTTCCAAAATGATAAGCCTCATTAAAAATGGTTAGATAATGAATTCAGAATCATGAAAACAAACAGACTATTCTCACAGAATTCGACCTAGTCACTAGAGTAATCTTACTAAATCATGTACCAAACTACATTTTTAACAAAAACATTGTAAACAAGAATTATAGCTTCTGAAATTATCTACACAAGTTGATAAAATTCAACACCAATGCATTTACGAAACACGTTTTATGAATTTTGCAAGAAACATGGTACTTAAGAAGATTCAGGAGCACATGACATACTAAAATGACCATAACTCTTTGCTCACAAATCTAAATCCAGAAATTCTTTTTCGTAGATAAACTACACTCCACATAGAAAAAATTCTCAGAAGAAACTTTTCTCAAAATAGACTTTAATCTAGATGAAAATTATATCCCAAAATAGAACAGTTTTTACAAGATTTTTTTCAGTATTGAGTTCAATTTACATTCACCATAATACTACAACCTACAAGCAAGAAACCATACACTTAAGATCACAATACACATGTATATATATATATATATATATACATACACAAGTACTTATACTTCTACCATTCTCAATCTTAACCCATCAATTTACATATACATATCATCAATTATCAATAATAACTTATACACATCTTATTAATTCATAAAAGTTCAAACCATCATAAAACTCAACTTAATAACTTATAAAAACTCACATGCAATCATGTAACACATAGAAATCAAACATAATCATCAAAGTAGGCCATGCATGTGAACCCTTGGCTCCCTTTTCGGTCATGGCCGAAGGTTAGGGTTCTCCGGAGAGCCCGAAATTCGTGGGTCTCTACCACGGAGCAACACCCAATCATAATAACCCACAAACTCACCTTGATTCTCAATTTTCGGAAAAACCGTAATTTAAAAAGTAGAGAAAATTAATATCCAAATATATAGGGTTGTAGAGGAATAAAAGAGGAGTATTTTTCTTACTTAACTTTGAGATTTAGTGGGGAAATTACCTTGAATCAAGCTTGAACTCTAATGGAAGTTGAGGGAGATTTTGAAAGAGAAGAGGAAAGACACGGACACGGGGAGAAAGAGACAGGGGGGTTTGGTCGTGTAAAAGAGAAGAAAAAGGAGAAGGTGGGGTATTTACAAGTATCACACAATTCCCTAATTAAACTAAAACACTTCTAATTAAATAAAAGACTTGGAAAATCAATCTAATTACAACACATATTGGGTTTTAAAAATAAAATATTGGCACATATAATTAAGTCACAAAATTCTTTTCCTCAAGGTATTTTTAAAATATTTTTAAGACCAATGTATAAAAAGATTTGGATTTTACAAGTTTTAATATTTTAAAAGAATAATAAATGGAAAAATCATTATAAAATATTTTGATTCAAAAATAATTCATAGTCTTATTTTTAAAAGTCTCTAAATACATAAAGACAATAAAATGAAAGCTTTCATGATTTTTACCAGCTCCAAGAATTTTACAAAAATGTTTAAGTGAATTAAAAATCATATTTTAATATTTTAAAGGTATGCGAAATTTAATATAAATTCATGTCAACACATCTAGCAATTATAAGCATAGCACACGCCCACAATCATATAACCAAATATTGACTCACCAGTTAAAGCACATAATAATATTTTTACTACCAAGTAATATAATTTACATAGTACGAAATTCCCAAATATTACATAAGGCTAAGCACATGAAGCTAGAAATGGAGTTTAAATGTACTGCACTTGAAAAGGAACTTAATGATGCTAAAGAGAAACTCAGAATCTGGACACACTCTGGAAAGAAAACACATGATATTATCACTGATAAGAACTGGAAAGAGTGTCTAGGTTATAAACCAGAGGATATGAAAAAGAATAAAGCTAAAGTTGTTAAATCCAAAAACTTACAGACATATTATAGACAGAACAAAAACTGCACTAAAACCTGTGAATTATGTGTATTCAGAAAATCCCAAATCAACTTTTGAAGAGGGGTTTACTTCTACACAAAATTCTAAGTCTAGAACTGTCAAAATTATGAGTTCTAAGAATGTAGGTCTCTTGTCTAAGAAACATCTGAGAAACAGAATCTGTGAAGTGACAAATAGAGAGAAAACAATTACTGCTAAGAGGAACAGGAATGGTGAAGTTGGAATAAACAAAGAGAATAATTACAAGTATATTCCAAATGCACCAAGAAAAGTGTGTTTCAACTGTGGTAACTCTAATCATCTTGCTATTGATTGCAGGAGAAGTAAAAAGAAGGCTACTGTAGTTCCTAAGTCTGACATTAGGAATAGATCAGTATTTTATAAACCACAAAATCCTTGTTTTCAGTGTGGCAGTAAATGGCATTCTATTTATACATGTGAAGAATACCATAGTTTGTACTACAACCATTATGATCCATTGCCAAAGTTTAATAAAAGTGCAAATTCTGGTAAAACAAAGAGTGTGAATATTAAGCATGCATTTGTTAATTCTGATAATGACAAAGCAAATTCTGATGGAGTCAAATCTGACAGAACTACTTTTGTTAAAAAGACTTTTGCTGCTAAAAATGTTAAATTGCATGCAAAAAGAACCCAACAAGTGTGGGTTCTTAAAAATTCTAACTGAGTTCTTTGTGTTTCTGATTACAGGGTAAAAAGAGAAATGTGTTAGTCATGGATAGTGGATGCTCTGTGCACATGACTGGAAACAAAACCTTGCTATCAGAATTTGAGGAGAAAGCTGGCCCAACAGTGTCTTATGGAGATGGCAACATTGGACAAACTTTGGGATATGGCAATATAATCATTGGAAATGTCATTATTGAAAAAGTAGCTCTAGTGAAAGGACTCAAACACAATCTTCTTATTGTTAGTCAAATCACAGACAGAGGTTATCATGTCAACTTCAATGATACTCACTTCGAAATGGTCAGTAAAACATCTGGAAGGATTGTCTTGACTGGTCAAAGACATGGTAACATTTATGAAGCCAACATCTACACCAATACTGATGGTCCCTCAACATGTCTCATCAGTAAAGCAACAATAGATGAAAGTTGGAATTGGCACAAGAAGCTTTCTCATCTCAACTTTAACAACATCAGTGAGAGGATTACCTAAAGCATTGTATACTCCTGATGGACTCTGTGATGCTTGTCAGAAGGCCAAACAGAGAAGGACATCATTTAAGAGTAAAACTGAATCCTCAATTGATGAACCATATCACATGCTTCATCTTGACTTATTTGGACCAGTAAACATCATGTCCATCAGTAAGAAAAGATACACTCTAGTCATTGTTGATGAATTTACTAGATTCACTTGGGTGTATTTTCTTCATAGAAAAGATGAAACTGCTGAGAAACTTTTGGACCATGTAAGACTCATTGAAACTGGCATAAAGTACAAAGTCAAGATTCTGAGAAGTGATAATGGAACTGAATTCAAGAATTCAGTAATGGAAGAGTTCTGCAAATACAAAGGAATAGCACAACAATTCTCTACTCCTAGCACACCCCAGAAAAATGGAGTAGTTAAAAGAAAGAATAGAACTCTTATTGAAGCCAGCAGAACTATGTTGGAAGAAGCTAAACTACCTACATACTTCTAGGCAGAAGCAGTCAACACAGCTTTTACACTCAGAACATTTCATTAATCAACAGACATGGTGTGACTCCTTATCAAATGATAAAGGAAAAGAAGCCAAGTCTGAAACATCTACATGTGTTTGGCTGCAAGTACTTTGTTCTTACACCTCATCCTGAACAGCTAGGGAAATTTGAAACTAAAGCTGATGAGGGCATCTTTATTGGATATCCAACTTCAAGAGCATTTAAAGTCTACAATCTAAGAACAAAGACAGTCATGGAGTCTGTCTATGTATCTTTTGAATGGAGTCTGTCAATGTATCTTTTGATGATAAAAAGATAACAGGAATTGCTGAAGACTCTCATGACAGTTTGATTTTTGCAAATGAAGCTACCAAGAATCCTGATAACTCTGTGTCAGATACTGATATCTCATCAGATCCTGATGATTCACACATTCCTGATGAAGTACCAATTACTGATGGTGAAACTATCAATGCAAATGTTGAGGGGGAGCAACATCAAGACACCATCAGTACTGATTCAACTCAAACATCAGGAGAGGGTTCATCAAAAATGATTTCAAGTGATAATTCTGACTGTACTTCAGGAGGAGATAGCAATATCTCAGGGGGAGCTTCTAATAATTCTAGTTCTTTTGAAGATAACACCAATCCAGGGGGAGCATCCAATTCAAGAAATGATTTACCATCAGCAAGGAAATGGACCAAAAGCCATACTCCTGATTTAATTATTAGAAATCCTGATGCAGGTGTTAAAACCAGAAGTGCAACACAAAATGAATGCCTTTACAATAACTTTCTGTCAAAAGAGGAGCCTAAGAAAATTGAAGATGCACTCGAGGATGCTAATTGGGTTACAGCAATGCAAGAAGAACTGAATGAATTTGAAAGAAATGAAGTCTGGAAACTAGTACTAAGGCCAAAGGATAGGTCTATTGTAGGTACAAAGTGGGTGTTCAGAAATAAAACTGATTCAGATGGCAGAATTGTAAGGAACAAAGCAAGGCTAGTTGCAAAGGGGTATTCTTAACAAGAGGGAATAGACTATGATGAGACTTTTGCTCCTGTTGCAAGACTTGAAGCTATCAGGATTTTTCTGGCATATGCAGCCCATAAGAAATTCAAAGTGTTCCAGATGGATGTTAAAAGTGCTTTTCTGAATGGAGAATTGGAAGAGGAGGTATATGTTGAACAACCTCCTGGCTTCATTGATCCTAGATATCCAGATCATGTCTATAGACTGGATAAAGCACTTTATGGACTAAATCAAGCTTCAAGAACCTGGTATGAAACTCTGGATCAATTCTTACTGGAAAGTGGTTTCAAAGGAGGTACAATTGATATAACCTTGTTTTACTTGAATCATGGTAAGGACTTGCTATTAGTTCAGATTTATGTTGATGATATCATTTTTGGGTCAACTAACTCCAAATTGTGTGAGAAGTTTAAAAAGCTAATGCAGTCTAGATATCAAATGAGCATGATGGGAGAAATGAGCTATTTCTTAGGTCTGCAAGTTAAATAGACTGATGATGGGATCTTTATCAATCAGTCAAAGTATACAAAGAATTTACTAAAGAAGTTTAACATGCAAGACATTTCTACTACTTCAACTCCTATAGCCACAGCTACAAAACTTGATCCTGATCAAGGTACTGAAGTAGATATAACTAACTACAGAGGTATGATTGGCTCACTCTTGTATCTAACTGCCAGTAGACCAGATATCATGTATGCAACCTGTCTGTGTGCAAGATTTCAAGCAAACCCCAGAGAACCGCATCTTATAGCTGTGAAAAGGATTTTCAGATACTTGAAAGGCACTCCATTTCTAGGCCTGTGGTATGCAAGAGAATCTGATTTTAATTTATGTGGTTACTCAGATGCTGATTTTGCAGGGTGCAAAATAGACAGAAAAAGTACTTCAGGCAGTTGTCAGTTTCTTGGAGAAAGTCTAGTTTCTTGGTTCAGTAAAAAGCAAAAGTCTATCTCCACATCAACTGCAGAAGCTGAGTACATTACTGCTGGAAGCTGTTATGCTCAGATCATGTGGATGAGAAATCAGCTAATGGACTATGGTTTGTCATTTTCAAAAATACATATTTATTGTGATAACCAAAGTGCTATTGACATGACAGGAAATCCAGTCCAGCATTCTCTTACTAAGCATATCAGTATCAGATATCATTTCATAAGAGAACAAGTACTGGAAGGGACAATCGAACTCAACTTTGTTCCTACTGATCAACAGCTAGCTGATATATTCACCAAGCCACTTTCTGAGGCTACTTTTACAAAGTTGGTGAATGAACTAGGAATGGTGAACTATGAGAATTTCTGAGAAAAAAGAAGATATTAGATCCTGATGAATTTCAAATCCTGATAAAAAGTCAATACTGATAGTGGACACACATCGAATCCTGATGCGACGGTTCGTTTTTCAGTATAATTTTCAGGATCTAAGTGTTCTTTATGCTCTATTTTTCTGACTTATGTGATTCATATTATTGAACTTCTGAGAATGTGATTACTTTAATTAGTTTCTCATATTTATTTGTTAGTTTACATGTTACTCAGATCAGTTCAAAATTCAAATTTGCAGAAAATCATAAAACAAAGATTAGAGAAACAGATCTTTTCATTGATAATAAAAGAGATTACATGCATACATCAAATATGTTGTTTTCTCTATCTTCTAATCTATCAAACAGCAAAAGAACAAAAAGAGGCCAAACCCCCATTGTCAGCAGCTATCCCAGATCCCATCTTTGCTACTTTGTTTGGGTGGAAGTTGAAAGGGATAAGGTTATTTTTGATGACATATTCATTAACTATGGTTGGAGGTTTTGGATGAGGATGATTTAGAGGAACGCCATTCGAATGTTGCTTGGAGAGCAGCATCGATGTCGATCACTTTTGTAGGTTTTTCCTTCTCGATCTCCTCGAGACAAGCATCCATCTGTAGCCACAAAGTTTCAAGATGCCTTTTCTGATTAAAGGCTTCAAACTCTTCACGGGAATAACTAAAGATATCTCGTTTCTCTACGAGATGGAGGTTTTTCTCTTTAATGGTAAGGTTCGACATTGTTTTTGTTGTGGTTGATGTAGGGTTTTGGAGAGGTTTTATCAAGAGAATACGAGAGGTTTTGCAAGAATGATGAGAATGATTGTGTTCTATTGTGTTAAATAGAAGTGAAAACATGAACGATTCGTATTCTTCTTCTAAGGGAACAGGTATTTTAACATTGTGATAATTGATTTATTCAATTTTTCAATTAAATAATTTACTATTTATTGTTTTAATCAATATCACAAATAAATGTTAAATACTTGCCAACTGTTCATGCGCGTGTAACTCACTTGTCAATATATCTATATAGAGACACATAGAACGGTGTACAGTTATCACCACTAACCCACGATTATTGTCCATTAATTATCTACACAAATCAGTTGCTGACACCTGTAATTAAGGAAATTTTGTTTGTCTAAAACAAAATACAATCGATTCAGCTAATCATTATTCTAATTACATCAGTAATTCATCATCCTCCTATCTCTTTGTGCTCTCAAACCCTAATTTCTAAAATCTCCCAAATCTCTCATTCACAATGTCAACAGATGATTCATCATTCATAAACAGCAAGGTTGTTATCAATGGAATCACAATTGCCAAATGATTTTCATATCATTCAGGACTTTTTGGCTTCAAGTCCAATCAATTATGCTTTAACAAAAATTGTCAAAGTATCTTTCAAGTGTGTTATGCAGGTTTGGGATACTGTGGTCTTTAGTGAAGGAGCATCAGGAACGCCATTTATTACATTCAGGTATAATGATGTCAAACACAATGTGACTCCTAGAATTGTGGTTGAAGTTCTTCAATTACCATCTCTAAATGGCAAAACTCCATCAAAGACTACTGAGACTACTCTTCTTGAATTTGCTAAGAGTCTTGGATGTAAAGGAGACCCACAGAAGTTTGGAGACTTGTACAGAACCAAGCTTAAGAAAGAATGAAATTTCTTCTTTGACACCATAAGTAGATGCTTTCTAAACAAAGTCTCAAACTTTGATGCACTACCCTCTACTTCGGTTCAAATTGGGTACTCTCTAATCCATGAAACTCTATTTGATTATGGAGTGTTTATCTTGAAAGCATTAAGTGCTAGAAAAATAGATAAATGTGGTTATGTCTGTTTTATTAGATTTTTTTCAATTGATATTTTCTCACTTATGTCCAAATGCTAAATTTGAAAATGATACAATTTTGCCTATCTTTAAGATTTCTGAAAATAATATCAAATCCTTGGTTAAATCTGATAAGGCAAATGGTTTTGAGGGAAATCCTTATATTCCTGATGAGGTCTGGCTTCTCTTGAAAAAGAGATTACCTGTTCTTTATGGCCCAGCAACAAGTGCTATGGGACAGGACCAAACACATCCTGTTCCTGACACAAGCACATACCACATACAGTTATCTAAACAGTCAACCACCTCTGGTGTCTCCCAAAAGACATCAGTTGTAAAAGAAAAGAAGTCAGCTACATCTGATGTGTCTGGAAGACAATCAGGATCAAAGCATTTCTCCACTACAACCCTCACTCAAAATAAGTCACAAGGAGGTGAACAAGGGATTCTGATTTTGGAGAAACAGATTGACGAGTCGTTGATTAAGTCTGGAGTATTTAAAGAAACAGGTGAGAAGAGAAAGTTTTTGCAACAGGATTCTGATTCTGTAAGTGATGATGATAAGCCCATCTCAATAATTATGAAGAAAAAGGAAGTTGCTGCTCCTGCTACTGATGAATTGGCTAAGTCTGTATAGCCAAAGAAAAGAAGAAAGATAGTCAACAAGAGCAAGTATTACATTCCTGAAGAGATACAGAATCTTAATGATGATACCAATCTTGATGAATCATCAGTTACTGACACATCTGGCATTCCTGATATCTCTACTCCTGATACGTCACCTATGAAGATTGTGGAAAATTCTGATTCTCCAGCTTCTGAGTCTCCAAAGAGGAGAATTGTTGAAATGTCCATGGAGAAAGTAAATGCTATTGCTGCTCAGCTTGGTCTTGCACCAACACCACTTCTTGTGAAGAGACAGGCTGAAGCAAAGGTTTTTCAAAGACAGAAGAAACAGAGGACTGATTCCCCTTCGAAAGGATCCAACCCACAAGAACCTGAACTTCAAAGGAGTTCAGCAGCCATTGCAGATCCAGTCCCACAAGAACCATCTTCTCAAAGTGGAGATGCAAGCATAGATTCTATAGCACAGGGGTTTTTTGACATTGCTCAAGAGATTCCTGATATTCAGTTTGACTTAGCTCAAAGTGTTTCAGATAAAGCTACACATGCTCTTCATATTGCTGAACTGGATGCTGTTCATAAAGAAACTGCTTTTGAGGGAAGCACACAAGAACCTTCAGCTCAAAATGTTGAAGAAGCTTCTGAACCTCTGGCTCCACAAGAACCATTAGTAGCAAATACTGATGCAAGCAC
Organism: Saposhnikovia divaricata; assembly: GCA_036435485.1. NCBI lineage: Eukaryota > Viridiplantae > Streptophyta > Magnoliopsida > Apiales > Apiaceae > Saposhnikovia > Saposhnikovia divaricata. Next base: position 26,576,346 of record JAZHRN010000131.1, read on the forward strand.
TCTTCCTGATGAAAGCATAGTTCCTGATGAGATTGTTGCTGCCATTCCTGACGATACTCAACCAATTCTAGTACAACCATTCTCATCAAGACCAATGGAATCTTTTACTACTTCATCAGGTAATACTTCTCTCTCTATTTCTTTTACTACTGATAGCATGATTACAGATAGACCTGATACAAGGAATACCTCTATCTATATGACTACAGCCCACTTTTCTCAGCCACCTCTTATTTCTTTGCCTTTGTTGAGCCAGAACCTTTCTTGTGAGATTGAGAGTGAACAATAAGAGATAATGAAGAGTGATGAGAGGCAGTCTCCTGAACTGGCAAAAGGAGAGGTAGAAAAGAGTGAGAAGTTAATTACTTCTAGTCCGGTAGCAGTAACTATTGACAGTAACTTAGGTGAAACAGTGAGAAGTGATGAGATCACTTTAAAAGAAAAGAGAGATTTAGGAACTGTTTCTATTCTCAATGCAGGTTTTCAAGGTACACCAGCTCCATCTGCCAGTAATTTAAAGCTGAAAAGTGTACTGAAACCTGATGACAACTTGGATGATAACATTCCTGATGCTATTGATAGCTCAGATGACAAAGATGATGATGCTGATGAGAATTCTGACAATGCTCAGCTTCGAGCAGTCCTAAAAGCAAGTCTAGGCTCTGCTGATGGATCATCAAGCAAGTTCATGAAATCTGTTAGCAAAACTACAGAAGGTACGGTTGCATATAAACGCAGCTTAGTTCATTCTGAGACCAGGGGTGAATACAACCATACTATTCCTGAACACATTCAAGCTCTAAGAATATACGAATGGGATACTGAATGGAATAAGCCCACTTCAGTCATAAATTTCAATAATGCTCTATTTCATTCTCAACATATATCTTCTAAGCTCTCTAGTCCTGACTTCACAGATCATTTGAAGATGACTACTATTCTGGCAAAGGGTTTGAAGGATGAGATTGACTCTATCAAAACTGATAATGCTACAATTCGAGCTGATGTTCATTCTGATTGATGCAAGACTGCTACTAGTGCTCAAGCTAGGAATATTATCAAGGACATTCAGACACTTGGGAAGAAGATGGATTCTAGAATGGATGCTTTGGAAGCTAAGATGACAAATGTTGAATCCTCTTTCCATCTAATTTTATCTTTGTTGACTGATCCTGATGTCAAAAAGGGGGAGAAGGTAGTCAAAACAAAACGTACACCTAATCCAGTTGTAAGAAAGGATGATGATACTTCTGGAAATGATGGTGGTGATGCTCAGATACATGGAACAGAAACCTCTGATGATGCGCTGGTGACAAGGAAAAGTCAATCTGAAACATAAACCAGGCAGTTAACTCATGTTTCTAAATCTGGAAGAAGGAGAGTGAGGACAATGGTACAATCTCAATTCTTGACAGAAGAACAATTTCTAACACCTGATCAAAATCAAACACTTCCAACAATTCCTGAAGGAGATGAAGATTTGTTCATTGAAGATGTAAAAGATGCTCCACATCTCTTCAAGAGATTACTTCTAAGGAAGGTGTGAGTGAGATCTTGTATCACAATGATATTAAAGTTCAACAATATCATGCTAGAAAGTGTAAGAACCCAGATTTTGGGTAGAATTAACACTTTTTATTATATAATTATGTAAGAATGAATAGTGGTTACGGCTACGATGTAATAGTTGATCTTCTGAATGAATGAATGGAATTCGATTTAAATATCTATATGTCTTGAAGAATGCTAATGGTTGACAACTTAGATAAGAATAATCTATCTCCTAGGGGAATAAGATATGGCAATTCCAAGTAGGGGAATATTCTCATGTCATCCAGATCGATAATGATTAGTCCAGTGGTTCCGTGAAAGGGTTAAGGAACGCCCGAGAGAGAACAAGGACATTGTCATAAATATAGGGAATAAAGAAGTAATAAAGAGTGAATAGTATTTTTGGTGGAAATGAGAAGAATATTATGAGACGACACTATATAGAATTAGTTGGAACGGATTTCCGAGTTCGTATTAGTGATCCAGGGGGAAAATAAGTGTATGTAAAAGCTAATCATGATGCCATATGGGTAATTGTAGATCGACTAACGAAGTCAGCTCACTTTCTCCCCATCAATGAAAGGTACACGATCGATAGACTAGTGGATACCCACTTAAAAGAGATAGTGGCGCGACATGGAGTCCCAGTCGCAATAGTATCCGATCGAGATCCTAGATTTAATCATTAAAAACCGTGCATCACAGTAGCTTGAACTCACTGTCCAGTTTTGTATTTTGCCATGATAAGATAAATAATGTTCCAAGCTTCGTTTTGATATAAAGGTCACATGAAACGGACTTACGGTTTAGGATTTATGGTCGATTTACTAAAAGTAGTTCGAAACCTTAAACGAGAATTCGTAAATGAAATTGAACCCTCGTAAAATATGTAAGTCAGTGGCGAATCATGGTATTAAATACTAGAGGTAAAAAGGAAGGTGTAAGAGAAAACCTTATATGAAACGGATAGTTTTTCAATTTTATAAAAACGAACCCCTTAAAAGTATAACTTCGGTTATAACTTAGAAAACGAGCGATAAAACTCGAGGTATAATCTTGGTTCGTAATCGACCGACTTTAAAACTTATACGACTTAAGTATATACTAAGTGTGAGTATGATGACATGTCTTAATGACGAACGAATGTCGGATCGTATCGGTAATAAAAAGAGTTACACTAAAAGGTGTATAACGAGATAATTCGAAAACATGTTTTGACTTAAGTTGATACTTAGCCTTTTAAAAAGTGTTAAGTGATTAATCTCGAATATTCTGACTATTTATAGATCGCCGAGCTGACCCGGGACACACTATCACTACCCCTACTCGTACTCGATTACCAGGCAAGTTTTAAATCCTTTTCAAAGGCTGTTGTTGTGAATATATATATGATTCGATTTTGTGTTACATATGCCATTGCGTACATGCCTACTTTCAAGATATATTGTGATACCTGTTCCTTGAATTATTGTTGGCTTATAATCTAGATATTGAATAATCAGTTATAAGCAGGTTGTTGATAAGTCCCTTAGAGAAGGGCATATATATATCGTATTCATTGAATATAGACCGGGAGTCAGTACTTCTTGATACATCGTAATTACTTTCGAGGGAAATATTTAAGTAAATAATTTTCCATTATTTGGTTGACGAATATTATTTTGAACATTCGTCCGAGACTATTTAATTCACGATCATTACTTCAAATATTTAATTGAACATTATCTATTCAATGAATATTATTTTTCAATATTCATTCAAAGTCGACTCATTTATCGAATATTATTTCGAATATTCCTTTAAAGCTTGGATTTCTAAATGAATATTATTTTGCTATTCATTTAGAATATTATACTTTAAATGAATATTACTTTATGAATATTCATTTAAGTTCTTAGTTACTTAATGAATATTATTTTTAATATTCATCTGATGTTCTATTTATTTATCGAATATTATTTTAATATTTCTTTCAAGTCTTATTAATTAAATGAATATTATTTTGAATATTCATTTAAATATTTAATTATTCAATAAATATTTTCTCCATATTTATTCGAGAAGTATTCTAAGAAATACTTCGATTTAAATATTCGTTCGTAGTTATAAGTCTTTTGTAACTATTTCTGATGCAATAAATATTCTCTGAATATTTATCCAATACTCTGAAATAACTTCAAATATTATCTTCGACCTTCGATTATTATAAAATTTGTTCGGAGTCGGATTATTATTAATATTATATCAAGAAAGGTTCTCAAAATGTCGTTCTTCCTTCGAATCTATCTTCCAAATAATAAGGGAACCTTACTTGAGAAATGTTATTTATCTTGTCGACTTCTCGGTCATAAATCTTTCGAAAAGTATTCTTTTCACTCGCAACTGGAATTGCTATCTATTGCATCTGTGTACCCTCTCATCATTCGTGGGGTAAGATTTTTGGAACAAGATGGTATCCTCTAACAAGTAGCAGCTTAGGAGATATGATATTGAATTTTCCTTTCCAACTAGATACGACTACTTTGTGGAGTCTTATCAACAAGTATTATACTTGGGGAAAGGGGGACGAACTTTACGTTCAGAGTCATGAACTTCTTTTCGAACTTGGAGTCGTGTTAGAGGCCGAGTAGCGCCGGTCCATCCCATTGGCCAAACCGTTGGCCGGGGAGATCTAACAGGGCGGTAGACAAGCAAATCCGTCAGCTCTTCCTTCTACCGGTAGTAAATCTAAATTGAGCTGTACAATCTGCGACTGATCATCGTAAAGATTGGAACAGCGGGCGCGGTGAATACTCCAGCATTAGTTCATCATTCAGATTCATTTATTTTCTGCAACATTATCATTCTTGGCAATATCGGAGAAGTATTTATAATTGGAATATATATATGTTTTGAGTTACCTTGTAACTTCATCATTTACCTTATCCTGGTATTATCTTCGCTAATGCATGGCATATCAAAGATGGCATATATATATATATATATATATATATATATCATCACTGTTCAGTTATATTGTTGTTAGTGGGCTATTGCTCACCCTTGCTTATTTAATATGTCACAACAACAGCTAGGACAGATGGCTCCCGTCAGGCGCACTCGGCGCAAGCAGGTTACCCGACCCACAGGACTCCCCGCTGATATGCTAGCTGCCATTGCTGAGGTAGCATAGATAGATAGCTTTTGCTTCCAGCTTAACTATATGTATAATTAATGATAATCAACGGCAAAACTTTTAAACTTATGATGTTATCCTTTTTGGCTTGTAATAACTTTTATTCGTAAACCCCTTTATGTAAGACTTATTTCAATTTCATCTCTGGGACTATAACTGTGTGTGTGAGTGGATATTATTGTGGGGTCACAGCATGCTACTTATTGATTTTGGACTCAAGTCAAGTATTATGTATAAAATATGAGACCGTAACGACCCGATCCCCAACCCCGAATCTGGGGGTGTTACAGAGATGGTATCAGAGCGAGAGTTATATATCGCAAGAGATGATGCGATGTTATATAATAATAAATTCACTAATATAATAAGAACCCTTGCCAGGTTCATCGAAAACCCTTACGGGAACTTTTTTTTTAAGTATCATGATAGTAACATAGTTCGTCTTGTGTAGGCGAGCGACTTGTCTGCCCAGGAGGCAGCTGCGAGACAGCATGATGAGGACATGTTCCGGGCTAGAGACCCGTATTATGAGCACTTGCCTGATGAGGACATTGATGTGATTGAGTCTGAGGAGGAGGAGGACCCTGAGGAGGTCCATGTTGATGCCGATACTGATGTTATTGAGTCTGAGGAGGAGGAGGACCCGGAGGAGGTTCAGGCAGGGCAAGACGTTGAGTTAGTTGCTGAGGATGAGGATTTTTGGGTTGTATCTGAGATTAGGACCATGGAGGAGGACACTGACATGACTACTGAGCAGGTCATGGCTGCTGTTGTTGGACAGGCTGTAGAAGAGGATGAGCCAGTGGATGATGCTATAGGGAGTTCCGGACTACGAGTGCCACCCTTTTCTGTTGAGAAAGCCCCTACCCCACCACCACTACCTGTGAGCCCATTTTCCGATGAGTTTAAGGAGCCTACCCTAGAGCCCCAGCAGGCAGAGACTGCAGCTCCAGCTGAGCCATCCACCCCACCCCATGTCCCGATAGGGGGAGTCCCAGTATGTGTTCACAACTTGATTGTGAACGGGATTTATAGAGAGTTGTCAGTGGCGGATGCCAGATTGGCAGAGTCTAGGAGGGTGCTAGCAGCGAAGAGAGCCGCCCGGATGGGGTTGCAGGGCCGGAGGATGATCAGTGATCGGGCTGGGTATAGGGCTGTGACCCGCATCGAGCTGAGGGATCGGGTGAGGGAGCGACAGTTACCTAGTGATGGGCATGGTATGGTATCCAGAGCAGACGCCGAAGAGATTTTCCGTATCTCCATGAGGAGGGTTCGGATGATGTTTCATTGTGGCGGCTGATTTCAGATGTAGTGATGCAGGAGTCTAGTTGTCTAGTCATGTACGGACGTAGTAGTGCCGGCTTTGGTGGGATGGTTTCATTGTACTTAGTTTCCCTTTTTGCAGACTAGACAGATAGACATCATATTTCACTTTTGACTTATTGTCGTTGTTAGGATGGTTGTACTTTAAACTATCGTTGTAACCCAGATGTTGTACCTTTTCGGTACCTGGTATATATTTGTTTCCATTTCAGTTATTTCAATTTTGTTGGGATGCAATCACGAGTTTATCAGCATATGTACTTTTTCGATTAAGTTGCCATGAAATATAGAACTGTGGGATCCTAAATCCAATCATGTAACGAATTTTGCGAGGAGAAATCCTTTAAATCAGGTAAGTGAACCTAATGTATAATTGTCCAAATTTTCAGTAAAATGCCTCCAAGACGAATGGGCACTAAGGCTAACCCCCGTGAATCTATTGACCAAGAGAGTCACAACCAACATGAGGAAAACCATGAATATAATGAAGAGCAAGATCAGGACTATAATGAGCAAGAAGATTCCCAGTATAGGGCAGAGGATGAACCCATGAACTCTGAAGACTTTGAGGAGGAAATAGAAGGGGGAGAAACTGAAGTGGAGTAGGAAGAGGAGAACAAGGGCGGAGACCCCATGGGTCAGTTTATGGATCTGCTTACGCAGAATTTGAACCAATACCCCCAACCACCACCAGGAAACAACACTTCAGTGGCAAATTCCTTTAGGGCCTTTAAGTCCCTTAAGCCCCCAGAGTTCCACGGATCGGCTGATCCCGTTGAGGCGAGGGCTTGGATCAAGGAAATGGAAAAATCTTTCAAGATTCTGAGTATCAATGAGGCTCAGACGACTGTCTTTGCTATTTACCTACTAAAGGGAGAGGCCAATTATTGGTAGGAGGCCAAAAAGAACATGGAGACTGATGCTATCGTAACCTGGGATAGGTTTAAACGGTTATTTCTGGAGAAGTACTTCCCGAAGTTCATTAAAACTCAAATGGAACTTAAGTTTTTAGAACTGAAACATAACAATATGTCAGTGGCTGACTATGAGGCCAAGTTTACTGAGTTATCAAGGTTTGTTCCGGAGTTCGTGGACACAGAGGAAAAGAAAGCCAACCGGTTTCAACAAGGGTTGAAACAGTGGATCCAGAATAGAGTGGCGGTTTTAGAAATTACGGATTATGCCACCTTAGTGCAGAAAGTAATTATTGTGGAAGCTGGAAGTGATCAAATGCAGAGAGAAAGAGAAAAAGGGGGAATAAAGAGAAAGTATGCCAGTATGGGCGGAGGGTTCACTGGAGGAAAACCCCTAACCAAGTTTAACAGAGGAACCATTTCCCTACCTGGGAGAAGAGAAGGGTTTAAACCATCTGTGAGCGTAACAGTGATCCAGGGCGGCCAGCAAGCAGGAGTGTCCCGTTCCCATCAGTCTAGACCCCCCTTACCATTATGTACTACTTGTGGGAAGAGGCATTCCGGTGTGTGCAACCTGAAGCAGATAAACTGCTATAAGTGTGGACGAGCTGGGCACTATGCTACCTCTTGCACCACGATCATCCCTAATAGCACCACTTATTTCCAGTGTGGACAGCAAGGGCACATGAGGAAGGATTGCCAAAGGAACAAACCAGCGGCATCAGGGGCGAGCAAGGCTGCCTCCAATAGACCCCCAACTGCCAGGACTTTTAATATGTCAGTACAAGATGCCGTGAGGGACACGGATGTGATAGCAGGTACATTTTCTCTCAATTCGGTCAGTGAAAATGTCTTATTTGATTCGGGAGCAACTAAGTCTTTTAAATCTAGAGATTTTGCGCATAAATTGAAACTTAACACCCAGGAACTAAGGGATTCCTTACAAGTAGAGATAGCTAATAAGGAAGTCATTCCGGTTAATCAAATCCATCCCGATTGTAAATTAGAAATAGGAGGACGATCCTTCTATGTTGATTTGATTCCTTTTAAGCTAGGGGAATTTGATGTCATTTTGGGAATGGATTTGTTGTCTCGCAATAATGCGCAGATAGATTGTAAAGGGAAAAAGGTTAAGTTGAAAACCCCAGGGAAGAAAGAAATAGTGTTTAAGGGGATGCGACAGACCCAGAAAATTCTGACCATGGCGCAAACTAAGAGATTGCTACGAAAAGGGAATGAGGCTTATTTAGCTTACGTTATAGACACTCAGAAGGAAGCACCAAGATTGCAGGACATTCCGGTAGTTAATGAGTTCGAGGATGTGTTCCCACAGGATCTTCCCGGACTACCACCGGATAGGGTAATTGAGTTTGCCATCGAGTTAGCCCCGGGGACGGTGCCGGTTTCGAAGGCCCCGTACCGATTAGCCCCATTAGAAATGAAAGAGCTAGCTAAGCAGTTACAGGAATTGTTGGATAAGGGTACGATAAGGCCTAGTGTGTCGCCTTGGGGCGCACCAGTGTTGTTCGTTAAGAAAAAGGACGGGAGTATGAGGTTATGCATCGACTACAGAGAGTTGAACAAGCTAACCATAAAGAATAAGTATCCACTACCCAGGATAGATGATTTGTTTGACCAGCTAAGATGTGCTGAATACTTCTCTAAGATTGACCTGAGAACAGGATATCACCAACTGAAGATTAAACCTGGAGATATCCCGAAGACTGCATTCCGTACCAGATATGGACATTATGAGTTCTTGGTGATGTCATTTGGATTAACCAACGCCCCAGCAGCTTTCATGGACTTAATGAATAGAGTGTTCAAAGAATATTTGGACCAATTCGTGATAGTCTTCACTGATAATATTCTCATCTACTCAAAGACAGAGGCAGAACATACTGAACATTTGAGGATAACTTTAGAAATACTCAGGAAGGAGCAGTTATATGCCAAATTCTCAAAGTGTGAGTTCTGGAAAAATGAAGTGCAATTTTTAGGGCACGTGATCAATAGAGAAGGAGTGCTGGTTGACCCCTCAAAGATAGAATCAGTTTCAAATTGGGAACAACCAATTACTCCAACCGAGGTAAGGAGTTTCATCGGACTAGCCGGATACTACAGAAGATTTGTCCAAGATTTTGCGAAGATCGCAGCTCCGTTAACTCGACTTACCCGTAAAACTGAGAAATTTAAATGGACTGAAAAATGCGAGAAGAGTTTCCAAGAGCTAAAGAAGAGGTTGGTGACGGCCCCAGTGTTGGCGTTACCTGATGGAAAAGGAGATTTCGTGATTTACAGTGATGCTTCGCATAAAGGATTGGGATGCGTGCTTATGCAGTACGGCAGGGTAATAGCATATGCGTCTAGGCAATTGAAGGATTATGAGGTCATATATCCCACGCATGATCTAGAACTAGCAGCCATAGTCTTCGCTTTAAAGATTTGGAGACACTACTTATATGGGGAAAAGTGCGAGATTTACACTGACCATAAGAGCCTCAAGTACATTTTCACTCAGAAAGAGCTTAACATGCACCAGAGGAGATGGCTGGAATTAATCAAAGACTACGATTGTGAGATTCGTTATCACCCGGGAAAAGCCAATGTGGTGGCTGATGCCCTTAGTAGGAAAGAGAAGCTCAAGATGATGACTTCAGAGGAAGAGTTAGTGAAATATTTTGAGAAGTTGGAAATTAAGATTAAGCTACCCGAAGGGGGCCAAGAAAAGTTGATGGAAATTAGAATCCAACCTCCATTGTTAGAAAAGATTAGACTATGTCAAGAACGGATAATGGAGGAAGAAGAGAACTCCACGGAAGAGATAACGACCGGGGAAGAAATTAAATGTGAAAGAGACAAGGAAAGGATCATGAGGTACACGTACAGGATATGGATCCCAAATGTTCAGAACTTAAGGATGAGATTTTATACGAGGCACACAACTCAAGGTACTCGGTGCACCCCGGTAGCACCAAGATGTATAGAGATTTGAAGGAGTATTACTGGTGGCCCAATATGAAAAAGGATGTTGGAGAGTGGGTAAGCAGATGCTTGACCTGCCAGCGAGTGAAAGCAAAGCACCAAACGCCCAGCGGACTTCTACACCCCTTAGAGATTCCAGAATGGAAATGGGAACACATAGCCATGGATTTCATAGTAGGTTTACCAAGGACCAAAGCTAATCATGATGCCATATGGGTAATTGTAGATCGACTAACAAAGTCAGCTCACTTTCTCCCGATCAATGAAAGGTACACGATCGATAGACTAGTGGATATCCACTTAAAAGAGATAGTGGCGCGACATGGAGTCCCAGTCGCAATAGTATCCGATCGAGATCCTAGATTTAATCATTAAAAACCGTGCATCACAGTAGCTTGAACTCACTTTCCAGTTTTGTATTTTGCCATGATAAGATAAATAATGTTCCAAGCTTCGTTTTGATATAAAGATCGCGTGAAACGGACTTACGGTTTAGGATTTATGGTCGATTTACTAAAAGTAGTTCGAAACCTTAAACGAGAATTCGTAACTGAAATTGAACCCTCGTAAAATATGTAAGTCAGTGGCGAATCATGGTAATTAAATACTAGAGGTAAAAAGGAAGGTGTTAGAGAAAACCTTATGTGAAACGGATCATTTTTCAATTTTATAAAAATATTTGAATCAAGGTTAAACGCGAACGAACCCCTTAAAAGTATAACTTTGGTTATAACTTAGAAAACGAGCGATAAAACTCGAGGTATAATCTTGGTTCGTAATCGACCGACTTTAAAACTTATACGACTTAAGTATATACTAAGTGTGAGTATGATGACATGTCTTAATGACGAACGAATGTCGGATCGTATCGGTAATAAAAAGAGTTACACTAAAAGGTGTATAACGAGATAATTCGAAAACATGTTTTGACTTAAGTTGATACTTAGCCTTTTAAAAATTGTTAAGTGATTAATATCGAATATTCTGACTATTTCTAGATCGCCGAGCTGACCCGGGACACACTACCACTACCCCTACTCGTACTCGATTACCAGACAAGTTTTAAATCCTTTTTAAAGGCTGTTGTTGTGAATATATATATGATTCGATTTTGTGTTACATATGCCATTGCGTACATGCCTACTTTCAAGATATATTGTGATACATGTTCCTTGAATTATTGTTGTCTTATAAGCTAGATATTGAATAATCAGTTTTAAGCCGGTTGTTGATAAGTCCCTTAGAGAAGGGCATATATATCGTATTCATTGAATATAGACCGAGAGTCAGTACTTCTTGATACATCGTAATTACTTTCGAGGGAAATATTTAAGTAAATAATTTTCCATTATTTGGTTGACGAATATTATTTTGAATATTCGTCCGAGACTATTTAATTCACGATCATTACTTCAAATATTTAATTGAACATTATCTGTTCAATGAATATTATTTTTCAATATTCATTCAAAGTCGACTCATCTATCGAATATTATTTCGAATATTCCTTTAAAGCTTGGATTTCTAAATGAATATTATTTTGCTATTCCTTTAGAATATTATTCATTAAATGAATATTACTTTGTGAATATTCATTTAAGTTCCTATTTACTTAATGAATATTATTTTAAATATTCATCTGATGTTCTATTTATTTATCAAATATTATTTTAATATTCCTTTCAAGTCTTATTACTTAAATGAATATTATTTTGAATATTCATTTAAATATTTAATTATTCAATAAATATTTTCTCCATATTTATTCGAGAAGTATTCTAAGAAATACTTCGATTTAAATTTTCGTTCGTAGTTATAATTCTTTTGTAACTATTTCTGATGCAATAAATATTCTCTGAATATTTATCCAATACTCTGAAATAACTTCAAATATTATCGTCGATCATCGATTATTATAAAATTTCTTCGGAGTCAGATTATTATTAATATTATATCAAGAAAGGTTCTCAAAATGTCGTTCTTCCTTCGAATCTATCTTCCAAATAATAAGGAAACCTTACTTGAGAAATGTTATTTATCTTGTCGACTTCCCGGTCATAAATCTTTCAAAAAGTATTCTTTTCACTCGCAACTATAATTGTTATCTATTGCATCTGTGTACCCTCTCATCATTCAAGGGGTAAGATTTTTGGAACAAGATGGTATCCTCTAACAAGCAGCAGCTTGGGAGATATGATGTTGAATTTTCCTTTCCAACTAGATACGACTACTTTGTGGAGTCTTATCAACAAGTATTATACTTGGGGAAAGGGGGACGAACTTTACGTTCAGAGTCATGAACTTCTTTTCGAACTTGGAGTCGTGTAAGAGGTCGAGTAGCGCCGGGGAGATCTAACAGGGCGATAGATAAGTAAATCCGTCAGCTCTTCCTTCTACCGATAGTAATCTAAATTGAGCTGTACAATCTGCGACTGATCATCGTAAGGATTGGAACAGCGGGCGCGGTGAATACTCCAGCATTAGTTCATCATTCGGATTCATTTATTTTCTGCAACATTATCATTGTTTGCAGTATCGGAGAAGTATTCATAATTGGAATATATATGTTTTGAGTTACCTTGTAACTTCATCATTTACCTTATACTGGTATTATCTTCGCTAATGCATGGCATATGGTCTCAAAGATGTTTGAACTGCTATATATATATATATATATGTATATATATATATATATCATCACTATTCAGTTATATTGTTGTTAGTGGGCTATTGCTCACCCTTGCTTATTTATTATGTCACAACAACAGCTAGGACAGATGGCTCGCGTCAGGCGCACTTGGCGCAAGCAGGTTACCCGACCCACAGGACTCCCCGCTGATATGATAACTGCCATTGCTGAGGTAGCATAGATAGACAGCTTTTGCTTCCAGCTTAACTATATGTATAATTAATGATAATCAACGGCAAAACTTTTAAACTTATGATGTTATCCTTTTTGGCTTGTAATAACTTTTATTCGTAAACCCCTTTATGTAAGACTTATTTCAATTTCATCTCTGGGACTATAACTGTGTGTGTGTGATTGGATATTATTGTGGGGTCACAGCATGCTACTTATTGATTTTGGACTCAGGTCAAGTATTATGTATAAAATATGAGACTGTAACGACCCGATCCCCGACCCCGGATCTGGGGGTGTTACAGGAAGGCACTTGCTTTGACCTCTGAAGAAAATCCTGACATGACTGATGAAGAGATCATAGAGGAACAGAAGAGAATGTTTGAGGAAATTTCTAAACAGAAAGATACTCCTACTGCAGGTAGAGGAAGAGGTAGAGGAGGTAGAGGCAGAGGAAGAGGAAAAAAGCATGTTCAAATAACTTCAAGACAGACAAGGTCTAGTGGAATTACGATAAAGGAGATAACTGAAGATCCTGATAAAGTGAAGAAGAAGAAAACTCCACTACTTCTTACAATGACTCCAGATAACAAATTCAATGTACCTGAAGAAGTTGCTAATGAAAGACCACAGTTAGCTAGAAATGGTAAAGTTGCTGTGAAAGTACAGAATGTTGTTGTTGAACCCACTCAAGCTGTAATTCTTGATTATGATGAAGCTGAAATCTTGAAAGAACTTGAAGTCATGATTCTTACTGTTGTGGTTGAATTTCATAATCTAGAAGTTGATGAGAAGAACTTGAAGATTGATCAAGAAAGATTCAGAAGATTTGAAAAAGAAAGAGAAATCAGGGTAAAAGCAAGAGATATTGAAAGGAAAGTAACCAGAGATTACATGAAAAGAGTTTATGAATCTGATAAGTTGATATGGTATGATAGAAATAGACCTGTTCCAGAACATCAAAAGAATTATACACCAGTCATAGAAAAGAAAAGCAAGAAATGGAAGAACAGTTATTGCAACTATAATGAACCAGTTGTTTTCAAATCTGTTGGACTGATAATTGGATCTTCATTAGTTGAGTCTGATAAACCTTAACTGATTGCTGAAGTTAAATCTATTGAGTCTGCTAAATCTCCACTATTGTGGACAAGTATGCAATCTGGTTTGAAGGGTTTGGACCCTGGAACAAAAGGAGGTATTGGACTTCATGATGCAGAGGTTGTTTTTACAACGCAAACTGATCAACATATTCTAGTTGACAAAATTGGTGATGAGTTAACTGTTGCTCATCTTTGGAAACTTGTAGTTGTTGCTATCATTGCTGACTGTCATGCTGGTGCTAAGAAGATAGATAAATTGTTATACTTCATGAAAGACAAGACTGTCAAGAAGATGGTTATTCATGAGCTACTGTGCAAATCTGGAAAAGAATTGAAATATGTTCTTTATCTGCTCAAGAGTAAAAGCGTCAGTGCTAAAGAAAGAGAAGTCTACAATAATTGGTCTTCTATGATTTACAAAACTATAAGGCAGAGATATCTGGATGGAGGAACAAGGTATGATGGTAAATATACTACCATGTATTTAAATACAAGAGGTAAAGAAGTTGAAATGGTGAAAGGTACTGCTGTTAAAGAAGAGTGTCTAGGTTTGGAACAATTATCTCTTAATCTAGATGGGGAGGAGTTTGCTTATATACTACTAGGTGACTTAGATCTTCCTAGAAGCTCAATTCAAAATCTCAGGACAGCTATTTATCAGGTTAATGAGGAAGATGAAGAACTCAACAATCTGAAGAGGAAATTGATTCTAATTCTTGAAAGCAAGGAAGAAGAGTTATTGTCTAACTTCTTGAATACGAATCTTTCTATCAAAGAATTTCTGAAACTGTTCCTGACGATTTCTAGGAGGTATTTTGTTTTGAGTTTTTGACATCGCTGAATCAAGGAATTTGTGCTTTATTTTACAAAGTACAAATTGGGGGAGATTGTTAGATATTGATTCAAGTGATGGTCAGGATCTGGACTGCTGATCAGATACTGATGCTGACATCATCAGTAATACGATGTCAGTATTAGGTTGCTATCAGATTACATAAAGATATACAACAGTCCAGAGATCAAGGGAGATTGACATATCGGTTCCTGATTTATAGGAACGCAACTATCATTCAAGATATGTATTAAGAGTCGTATGTAATTGATTTAGTATATCTTGTAATTGATAGGGAAGCTGTGTGATGTATATAAACATAGTTTAGGTTTTACATTTTAGTAATCGCTTACACGAAATATCTTGTAACCTAGCAGCTTTCAAGAACATTAGTATTTCTTGAGAGAGTTTGTAACAGTTTTATATCAGAGTTAATAAAGCTATTATTTGATTCATACTTGTGTTATCATTTCTGTTTAAGTCGAAAATCTTATACAATTGTATTCAACCCCCCCCCCCTTCTACAATTGTTCTTTACTAGGTAACATTCTGGGTAAGAATACCCTTTGGGATGTCCCGACCGATCCTGGCCCGCTGTAGGAATACCCGGTGCCTGACTTGTAGCTGTTAGATCTTATTTTAATTGCTTCACCCTAGACTTTAGGATGTCCCGACCGATCCTGGCCCGCTGTATTTGGCCTTTTCTTTTTCTACTCTCTCTTCTTTATTCTACCCGAGTACAAAGCTAACGTCGCTTCATTTCCGAATGTAGGGCATGGATCGATTAATCGAAGGTGCAAGCCCTTCGTATGTTTCTCATTTTAGTAACGTCACGCTCTATCCAGCCACAAACCTTCGGTCGAAGTTGATTGAAAAAGAACTCGAGGATTTTTCGAGCAAGTACGGCATCGAGAGACACACGTGGTTTGTATTCGCCGCAAGGAGAAATGATCGCATCTTGCATAATCCCACAGTTCCTGCGGTTTGTGGAGGCGGAGGTTTTGCCACGGGTATATCCGAAGTGGCGTTCAAATGCGGATTTCGGTTGCCCATGTTGCCCCTCCTTAAGAAGTTGTTGAAGCAAGTAGGGATCGCTATGGGCCAGCTAGATCCAAATAGCTTTTTCCACATCAATGCCTTGCAGGCCCGTTGTGTGGCAAAACAGATGCACCCGAGGACAGCTCTGTTCTGGCATCACTATTATTTTTGTCATAACCCGAAGAGTCGTGCTTTCTACAACATCGCGCGTCGAAATAACAGGGCCGACTGGTCTCAGACGAATTCCAACAACAAAGGAAGCCACAATGAATGGATTTTTATTTTGGGACCGAGGATGGAAAAGTTCGGCGTCTGGCGCGAAGTCGATCCGAAAAAAATGATCTATCCTGCGCTCTTGGAGGCGGACAAACACGACTATCGCCTCCTCTGCGAGCTAGAGATGGATAGGGTGCCCTTATCAGACGGTCGGGATAACGACTGGTTGTTCGCCCTTTGGGGTAGTGGTAACATATTTCCCTTTACTATTTTGCCTTGTTAAGTTGTCGTTTTCATATTGCATACTTGCATCCTGTGATATATACATATTTGACTTGTCTTTTTTTGTGCAATGTCCTCTCGCCAGGATATTGTGGAGCGCAAACGTCAGAAGACGGCCGAAGCTGCTGCTGCTGGTGCTGCTTCGGGGGTCCATGGTACTGAGCAGTCAGCTCCCGAACATAGGGACGGAAATTTGATTACAATGCCAGTCACTTCTCCTCTGCGTGAGGTAGAAATAATGGATGTGCCCCTGACCGATCCGCGTAAGAGGGTCCGTACGGATGATGCGGCGATTAGGGTTTATGCCCCCAGTGGGGAGTCTTGGAGAATGATGCAATCAATGCTTCAGCTCCTGCCCCTGCTAGGGACCTAGGTCCCGATCTTTGCAGGGGTCTTGTCCTTCCGGCCGACCGGCCATTGTATGACCAAGTGAACGATGTTGGCGCCTGTACTGAGATGTTGGCGCTTCTCTCGATGGTAAGCTTCCTTCCTTCGTATGATTTTATTTACTTGCTTCAAATGTCTAACTTTTTCTTTTACTTATTTTCAGGGTGTCTCTTGGGCCGTTGTGATTGTAAAAGAACAGCTAGATATGCTAAGGGCTAGGATTTCCCGAAGGAACGATCAACTCAAAGCATCCCGCAAGGCCAACAGGAAAGGGAAAAAACTCTTGGACCTGACGGAGGAACGGTGCTATCAGATGGCTATGATGATGCCATTCTGAAGGCCAATTCCTCCGGCTTGGACCACACCCTTCTCCTTGATGTGGGGATGTCCGATCCAGTCGGCCGAGCAAGCGAGGATGAGCCTCCTGTGGTTTCTTCGGGTGAAGACGAAGAACTTTCTAATTAGCCCATTTTCTTTTGCGCTTGCTGCCTTCGGGCCTGAACTTATGCCTTCGGGCTTATATTTGTGCCTTCTAGCTTGTAATATTTTATTCTACCTTCGGGCTTAACATCTGTGCCTTCGGGCTTTTTAAATTGCCTTGGCAGAATTTTATTTATCTTTATGCGTCTTCGGTATTATTTTACCTTAGTATAATTTTGTTTGCCTTTATGCTTCTTTATGTTTCTTCGGCTTTTATTTGCCTTAGCATAATTTTTGTTTAGCTTGATGCTTCTTTATGCTTCTTCGGCTTTTATTTGCCTTAGCATAATTTTTGTTTAGCTTGATGCTTCTTTATGCTTTTTCGGCTTTATTTGCCTTAGCATAATTTTGAGTTATAGATTAATGCTCTCTTAGGGAAACGGAAATTGTCTTGCATAAAACAAAATACTGAATTGAAAATAACAGGTAGATGCGCCCAGTAAGCTTACTGATAGAAATGGCGAAGGCAAGCAGTATGCCATGTATTCTTGATTGGGCTGCCGTCCGGATGAGCCAATTTGTAGGTGCCCGGTCGAACCACTTCTGTCACCGTGTAGGGACCTTCCCAGTTGGGCATAAGTTTACCTTGCTATATTGGCATTGAAGTAGCCAATTCCCAAAGTACTAGGTCCCCAACTTGGAAGGATCGTTTCTTTACTCCTGAATCATAGTACGGTGCTGCTTGAAGCTGGTACCTTATGTTCCTTCGGTGAGCTGCTTCCCTTTCTTCCTCTAGCAAGTCCACGTTCACCCGGAGTCCCCAATCATTCATTTCCACATTAAAAATCTGCGATCGATAGGATTCCAGGCCAACTTCGACTGGTAGAAGGGCATCTGTCCCAAAGGCTAGCTTAAAAGGTGTTTCTCCTGTCGATGATCTTGCTGTCGTTCGGTATGCCCAAAGAACCCAAGGTAGTTATTCGGCCCAAAGTCCCTTAGCATCTCCCAGTCTCTTCTTGATCCCATCAAAAATAATTTTTTTGGCTGCTTCGATCGCCCCATTTTCTTGGGGATGTCCGACTGAACTGAACTTCTGCTGTATTCCAAACTTAGCCAAGAACTTTCTGAACTTACTTCCAATAAATTGCGTTCCATTATTTGACATACAAATCATAGGAATGCCAAACCTTAAGATCACCTGCTCCAACATGAATTTTTTTGCTGCTTCTTCGGTGATGGCTGAGAGGGGTCTAGCTTCTATCCATTTAGTCATGTAGTCGATCGCCACGATGTAGTACTTAGCTTGCTTAGTGCTGGTTAGTAAGATCCCCATGATGTCGACTGCCCACATAGCGAATGGAATAGGGCTAAGAACTGAAGACATCTCCTCGGGAGGCTGCTTCGGTACTGTGCTGAATAGCTGGCACTGCCTGCACTTCTTAGCATATTCAGCTGCATCTTCTTTCATTTTCGGCCAGAAAAACCCTTGCCTAAGGATCTTGAAGGCCAAAGATCTTCCTGCCAACTGTTCTCCAGAAATCCCCTCATGAATTGTTTCAAGAGCTAACTGCTGTTCTTCGATGTCTAGGCATCGAAGAAGTGGTTGAGCCGCTGCTCTTCTGAACAGACGGCCTCCGACCAAAGTGTAGTTTGTCGACCGATGTCTCACCTTCGGTGCCTCCCTTCGGTCGAGCGGTAGAGTTCCCTTCTCCAAGAATGCCCTGATTGGGGTCATCCAGTTAACCCCTTGCTGAATTTCCATGCACTGTTTTTTGTCTATCGAAGGCGTATTCACTTCGGTCAGATAGATTAACCCAGTAAGACTTTGGGTTTCTGCCGAAGCTAACCTAGATAGAGCATCTGCTCGGCTATTGTTCTCTCTTTCCACCTGACTTAGTTCAAATGATTCAAAAGACTGAGTATTCTGGCGTACCTTTAAAGCATAAGACTTCGTTCGGGGATCTTTCTATACGTACTCCCCTGTGAATTGTTTGACAACTAGCATTGAGTCACTGAAGGCCATTAAATGTTTGACCTCCAAACTTCGTGCTAGGTCCAATCCTGCTAGTAAAGCTTCATACTCCATTTCATTGTTCGTCAAAGGGAAAGTGAAACTAATTGCTTGACATGTTTCAAATCCTTCCAGACTTGTTAGGATTAAACCTGCTCCACACTTTTCTCCTGCAACTGAACCATCAACTAACAGTTTCCATTTTCGGGTGCCTGAATCAATTGATCTTCGGGGGCCAAGTCCTTCGGCCCCGAAAAAGAACATTCTACCATAAAATCTGCCAGTACTTGTGCTTTGATCGAAGTTCTCAATGTGTATTCCAAATCATATTCCCCTAGTTCGATCGCCAAAGCCACTACTCTGCCCGATGCCTCTGGTCTCTGTAAGATTTTCTTCAAGGGTTGATCTATTATCACATTGATCGTCCTTCCCTGGAAATAGTGCCTCAACTTTCTGGCGGCCATTACCAAACCATAAGTGAACTTTTCTGCGTTCGGATACCTAGTTTCTACATCCTTAAGAATATGGGAAACATAAAAGACTAGATGTTGGTTCCCTTCGTGTTCCTTGACTAGTACCACTCCTAGCGTTCGGTCGTTCACCGCTAAGTAAAGTTGCAGTGTTTCCTTCGGATCAGGTCTCATTAAGAGTGGAGCTTTTACTAAGTATTCTTTAACCTCCTCGAATACTTTTTGGTAGTTTGGCCCCCACTCGAAATCCTTTGACCCCCGAAGTACTTCAAAAAACGGTAAAGCTTTTTCATCTGACCTAGAAATGAACCTCCTCAGGGCTACCAACCGTCCGGTCAGCTCCTGAATGTCCCTGATCATCTTTGGTGCCTCCATAACGATTACGGCCTTGATTTTTTCTGGGTTCGCCTCAATCCCTCGGGTGCTGACCATGTAACCCAGAAACTTTCTAGTGTTTACTCCGAACGTACACTTGTTCGGGTTGATTCTCATGTTGTTCCTCCTGAGTGTTTTAAAGCACTCCCTCAAGTCTTCGGCATGATCCCTGAAGAGGGACTTAACAATCATATCATCCACATAGCATTCCATATTTTGGCCTATCTGTGCCTTGAAGACCTTATTAATCATTTTTTGAAACGTTGGCCCCGCATTCTTCAGTCCGAAGGGCATCTTAATGTCGGCATATGTGTCATTCGGGGTGATGAATGCTGTCTTAGTAATATCCTCGGCATTCGTGGCCATCTGATGGTATCCGGAGAAGGCATCCAAGAAGCTGAGTATTTGATGCCCCGAAGTAGCATCTATCAGCTGGTCGATGTTCGGAAAAGGATAGTGATCCTTCGGACAGTTTTTGTCCAAGTCGGTGTAATCCACACACATTTTCCATTTGCCGTTTGATTTTTTGACCACCACCACATTCGCCAACCAGTCGGGGTAGTCGATCTCCTCAATGAACTCTGCCTCCAGCAACTTTTCCACTTCGGCTTAAATGACCTTTTGCCTTTCCATAGCGAAATTCTTCTTCTTCTACTTCATAGGCTGAGCATCGGGCTTGACGTTAAGACAGTGCTTTGCGATCAATGTGTCCAACCCTAGCATATCTTCAGGACCCAAAGAAAACACATCATGGAATTCCCTAATGACTTTAAAAACTTTCTTTTTCAGCTCTGGCTCCATGCTCTTCCCAATCTGTATCATCTTCCCTGCTTGCCCGACAAATAACTCAACTTCTTCGATTTCTGCAGCTGGTTCGGCAATTGGGCTAGACAAATCAGCCCCAAACTTCTCCAACTCAATGTTCAATAGTTGATGGATGCCCACAGCCTCATTCTCAATTCTTTTCCTCTTACCAGCTTCGGCCATCTCAACATCTTTATCTTTCTTCAAATCTTCTAACATTATGATTCGGGCGCCCTTCTGGTCGCCTCTCATCTCTCCAACTCCATGCTCAGTTAGGAACTGTAACTTCAAATGAGGGATGGAAGACACAGCCTGAAAGAGAGATAAGGCTGGCCTCCCCAGAATACCATTGTACGGGCTGTATACCCGAACCACATAAAATTTTGCTTCCTTAGCCATCGTGTACGGAGCTTTCCCCAGCACAACTAACAGTGTGATCGTTCCCTCTATCGGTACATGCTAATTACCGAAGCCATATAATGGTGCCTCATGGCATTGCTCCAGTTGTTCGCCTCCCATGTTCATCTTGCAATATGTCCAGTGATATAAAATGTTTACCGAACTCCCTTCATTTACCAGCACTTTCCAAATCTTGTTTTCCCCAAACACTGGGTTTATAACAAGTGGGTCTTCGTGCGGCCATATCACATCTTCATAGTCATCCTCCGTGAACGAGATAGACAGTGGTTGCTTGCCTGAGCTCGACTAGTACAAACTGTAGACCTGCCTAGCATACTACCTTCTCACTGTCTTACTATCCCGATCAAGTACTGTCCCTCCAGAAATTATTCTAAATTCACCTCGGTACTTCTCTGAACCCTCGGCCTCTTTCTTTTTCTCTTTGGACTCAAGCTTGTCCCTCAAGTCCCCCACAAACTTGGTTAATTCTCCATCCTCTCGATTAACTTCTTCAGATGGTAACATTCATCCGTGTTGTGGCCTTTATCCCGATGGTAGTCACAATACTTGTTCTCATTCCTTTATGTTCCGGGGTCTTTAGCCTGGCCGATCGAACGAACCCAGGCTTGCCCCTTATCTCATGGAGAATTTTCGAGATAGGAGTGTTCAGCGGTGTAAACACTGTGCTACCTCTATCTCGCCTTCGCTCGGCCCCCTTATCAGGCCTTATGTCATTCAATCTACTCTTAACATCACCACGACCCCTTCGGTCGTCCCTTCTGTCATCCCTATCATTTTTCTTACTATCCTTATACCCCCCAATAAACTCCATCTTCCTTCTAATAGCCTCCCCCCGCAAGTATATATCATTTAAAGACTTTGGAGGCATATCATAAAAAGAATATCGAAGCTTCTTACCTTTTATGGGATCTAGTCCGGCGGAGAGGAAACCGGCAGCTTTAACCTTGT
The DNA here is from genome assembly GCA_036435485.1 of Saposhnikovia divaricata. Taxonomy (NCBI): domain Eukaryota; kingdom Viridiplantae; phylum Streptophyta; class Magnoliopsida; order Apiales; family Apiaceae; genus Saposhnikovia; species Saposhnikovia divaricata. Next base: position 26,598,460 of record JAZHRN010000131.1, read on the forward strand.
CCAGGTTCGTCGCCATCCCAGCTTCTTCCTTGAATCTAGCCAGATAATCCCCCAATTCTTCGTTCGGCCTCTGTCTACAGTGGATCAGGGCCTCCGTATCTCTCTCTTTTGGCACAGGTGAGAACAGTGCCTCAAGAACATTCTCTTGATCTGTTCGTATGAACCGATCGACCTGGGCTTCAGTGAACGATATCACATGGACGCCGGCCCCTTTAGGTACGTTTTAAACATCTTGCAAAGCATTATGTCGCAGTGTCCCATACCAGTCATGAGAGATTCGTATTTCTCACAATGGTCTTCGGGATCACCCTTTCCATTACACTCGTGCATCTTTGGGAACTGTCTTCCAGAGGGTGGTCGGTATTGCTCCACGTCCTCGGTCACCACATGCTCATGGCTGACCTTTCTTTAACCGAAATGCAGCTTTCGATCCTTTTAATTCTGTCCCCCACATGCGGGTCATCTTCTTCCGAATCAGAGGTATCAACTATCTTCGATCGGGACCTTCGTGAAAACTATTCGGAGTCCCATGACTCGTCTTCATCGTCTCTGGCTCTCTTCTCCCTTCGGTTCTCGGGCTCTTAGTCTTCGGCCTCCAGGGCGTCTCGCAGCACCTTCTCCTGGAGTTTAATTTCTTCTCTCTAGAGCTTTAGGGCTTGCAGCCTCAAACGATCAGTCTCTTTCTGCTTAGCCAATCTTTTTGCGTCCCTATTGCTCCTTTCTTTCTCCTTTTCCTTCTGCTTCCCTTTGGCCCTTTGTTCCTCTCGCCATTTCAAGATCATTTGCTGCTGCTCTTCAGGGGTTGGTATTTCCCCTTCTTCATCAAAGTTCAGTAGCCTCAGGATAACAGGAGGAGTGCGGCTGCCTCCACTTACGGTAAGGTTGGCGGTTACGGGGGTATGTTCGTTCGTCATAATTGCTGGTAGTTATCAATTCTCGACAAAAATGTATTTCTACGTTTCCACAGACGGCGCCAAATGTTGGAACCAGTTTCTGCCGAGTCGGTCCTTCGGTCGAACCTGCAATGAAGAAGAATGCGAGGGTGGTGCCCCCCGATTCACCTCTGTATGAGAATAAGTTAACTGGTCTTTTTTTAGAGTAAGGTAAATGTAAGAGTCTTTGTGTTGTGTAAATTGTGAATGAATGAATAATCAAATCTGACCAAACCATATTCTCTTCACCTACGACGGTTACCGAAGAATTGGTGAAGGTGGAGGAACGTGTCCCACGTCCTGAAAAATCCACAACCATAAAACCGTTGTAGACAAATGAACCGAATGATAGTGGGCTTCATTCGGATTCATGGCACTGGGCATCCGGTTCAGCCCACTGAGATCCAACAAAATGAAACAAAAGATACGTGGAGTTAGTACAATTACTCTGTATGCTCGATTTTAGATTCAGAGACGCATAAACTTGTAAAATGATGTATTTCACTGGATTTATTTAGTGGCTTCCAAAATTTTGTGACACCTTACAGAAAAGGAGATATTCAATGCTAGGATTAAATATAATTTGTTTCTCCTCTCCACATTATGGACATGGCCCAACATTACTTCTGTATCAGGAATATACAACCCTCCAGAACCAGAAGCCAGTCTATCTTTTTGTCATTACTCACTACCACTTTCCCTCATGATTAAACGAAACTATCAGATCCAAATAAATGCAACGGTTACAATTAAACACACTGCACACAAGAATGACGAGCAACTTCAACAATTTCTTAATATGTGACGTAAAAATATTAAAGAGATTTAGTGATTTGGAAATAAATTTTAATATATTACTTTAATATCAACCACGATTTATGTAGTCACTTGTTATTATTTTTATACACTTTATTAATGTGTTTGAATGACGTACAAAAATATTAAATTATCAAAATATTAAATTTGATTATCACAAATTCCGGATTCGATTATTTACGATTACATAATTATACCAGATTTATTTATTTTAATTTTTTTTTTGCTTGATCCCGGATTTGATTCCGGATAAATACATAATTAAATAGTATTTGTTTATTAAATATTTTTATAATTCAATTCTCTACAAGTATATATTTATATAATACTTAATAATTATATTTATTCTTAGATTAATATTTTAATATCGATTCGTCCCGTGTTTCACAAGAATTATAAGTTAGAAATAATTAATTTAATAAAAAAAGAAATAAAAGAACGAGAAAAGAGAAAAAAAAATGAGGAGGAAAAGAGAAAAAAAATGGATAGTTTCAAAACTATCCATGTCAATTATTAGATTTTTAAATATATACTACCAACCTTTCTAAAATTCTAAAAATACCGACCTTGTTTTCAAAATTCCAAAAATACTACCTTCCTCAATTGCAATTGTTGCAACCTCATTTGCAACTTCGATGCTACAAATTTCTGATTGCAAGTTCCGGGTTTCAGATGTCATTTTCGACCACTTTTTTGGAATCATATATATATATATATATTCCAAAAAAGTGGTCAAAAATGCTAAAAAATGCATATTTTCGAAAACTGGAAAAATTGGAAACTGTAAGTTGCAATTTCCAGTTTTCAGTTGCAACCTTTGCAACCTCATTTGCAACCTAGGGCGGCGCCAGCCGCGTGCCTTTCAACTGAGATTGCAAAGGTTGTAAAAAGGTTGCAAATGAGGTTGCAAAAGAGGTTGCAAAGGAGGTTGCAAAGGTGGCAAATGAGGTTGTAGAGGTTGCAAAAGAGGTTGCAAAAGAGGTTGCAAAGCAGGTTGCAAAGGTTCCTTTCACCCTCGGTTGAAAGGCGCGCGGCTGGCGCCGCCCTAGGTTGCAAATGAGGTCGCAAAGGTTGCAACAAGTTGCAACTTACAGTTTCCAATTTTTCCAGTTTTCGAAAATATACATTTTTTAGCATTTTTGATCACTTTTTTGGAATCTAATATATATATATATATATATATATATATATATATATATATATATATAAGGTTGCATATGAGGTTATATTAGGAAAGGTAGTATTTTTGGAATATTGAAAACACAAAATTATAATGAGGTAGTATTTTTGAAAAAATGATTTTATAGAAGTGAAATGATAGTTGGGTGGTAGTAAAATTGGATTGAATTCTTAAAATCTAACGTATTTCTGTAAATATCCCAAAAAAAAATTTATATTCTCATAAAAGTTAAATAAGTAATGGTAAAGAATTTTGTAAAAAAACAATACGATGAAAGTCATAATATTTTAAAAAATCGTTATGAGATTGTTGGAATACTATTTTTTGCTAAATTACCTCTATTTGAACTTCGAACATGGTACAATTAACTAATTAAGTTCTTGAACTTGCTCTTAGGACAAACACAAACCAAACACATTAAACATGAAAACACTACACTGTTAAAAAGACATGAAAACAGCCCAAGGAAGTTGAACCTAAGGAACAATTTTGGAAACTTTGAGCTTCTGAATCCAATGAACGAATGAAGATTTGGAATTCCTGAAACCCAAGAATCCATGCTCCTTGCTCTTGTTCATTGAATCTAAAGGAAACTCAATGCCAAATGCACAATCAGCAAGCCACCAAGCTCCGATATCTTCTAGTTTCGTAGGCACCAAATTGTTTTGTTTAACAATCATATCCCACACACTCCCTTTATCCTTCATCAACTCCACAAATGTCAGCCTCTCTCCGTCTTCAAATTCTCCGCATTCCACCTCAAATTGCTCTGCCAACACCTTCCAGAAATGCTTCCACTTGAACACATCTCCGTTACTGCAATTAAACGCTTCATTCTTTGCGTTTGGATCTACTGCAGCCCATATCTCTTGCTCAGCAATCAGGTCAGCATCCGAAGCTTCATAATACGAACTCCAAGCTTCCTTAGTCCCTGGAAACCTCATAACAGCACCCTCATGTTTGCATATTGAAGCATAAACAGACAGAGTACATATCATATTCATCATACTGTAAGGCGAAAAACCAAATATAGGTCCAGGCCTATGGACCGACCAAGTTAAGCCTTTTTTTTTGGCTACATTCTCAAACAAGATATCCTCAAGATTATAGTAAAAATTTGGAGCATCTAGCCTTGGAAGATCTTCTGTAAACGGAGGTTCATGTGCTGCTTTCATAAAAGCATCAAAACAGCCCATGTAATGCTTTTTCCCAGTTTGTAAACAGATATGTTGCAGCTTTGGTGCATTTGGAATGATACAATTCAACAAATTTCTAAACATTTTGCTATTGATTTCACAGTTTTCAGATTCGTTGGATCCACTAGCCCAAGTGACATAAAAGAGGTGAGTCACATCTTTAAGGCCGGAGAGTCTGCTTTCTGTTTCTTTTGGATTGGAAATGTCACACTGGATGTACTCAACAGGGTGGTGGTTTCCATCCCATGAAGGTCTTGGACGACGAGCAACGCCATAGACTTTCCAAGGGCCGCCCGGGGTGTCTGGGAGGGGGAGAATCTCAGCCAGACTATTTCCAACAATGCCCGTAATCCCCACAACTAGGGCCACGCTTTTGTAGCTCAACGGAACATTTTCTTGATTGAGAGGTTTCTGAAGTAAGCGTGCATCAAAGATTAAATCAGTAGGTGAATGAAGAAAAGATGCACAACTTAAGTATTAATTAGAAAAGCATGTATGAACATAAATTGATTAACAAAGATTAGTAAAAGAGAGAGAGTGATTAGAGGATCACCCTTGCAGCACCAACTGAACGAGACCACAACCAGTTCATCTTTTGTTAGATCGTCTCTGGCATGTGCGTTGTTAAGATATACTAGTAGTATGTTACCTATTTATAGACAAAATGAGGTAGACAGGACGATACACTTTCTGTGGTTTAAAACTATAACACGTACAACTACAACGTAGGAGTAATAAATCAAGTGACTGAAGACACAGCCCCCTGCAGCTACAGCCATTAAAATAAAATCAGGTAGGTGGTTTCGATAAGTTTGAATGAATGAATGTGAACAGGTGGGAGTTGGGAGTTTAAAAGCTAGGAGCTAGCACTACTGTAAATTTTGTAATTGTTCCAACTCTTCTAAAATGTGGAGAAGTGGTGGAACATGCTGCACCTCATGCTGTGAAAGTACCGAAAATATCCTTAATATCACTCCAGTGCGGCAAGAAGCCGCTGATGCCGAGTCGTTACTTTTAGCTGTAGTTCTTAATCCGAAAATCTAATCATATTCTCAAACAATGTTTGACATCTACTGTAAATGCTCTTACCTTTCCTTTCATTTACATTTTTTTTTCCGAAGCGACTCCTTTTATGGTAATTAGCTATCTTCGTAAGTTTGTTATACTAGTTTGTTAAAACACGTGGGATGCACGGATTTTTTAAAATATTATATGAATTTTTTTCATTAATTTAAATTATTTTTTAAAATATTAATTTTGAAGTCTTAAATTTTTATATGAGATGATTTGATAATAGTTGTATAAATGTTATCCATGATATTTCTAAAAATGGAGAGATTTTAGTCAAAAAATATAGAAAGATGATAGGTTTTAGTTGAAAAAAATAATTGTTTAATTATTAGTAATTATAAAATAATTCTTTTATTTTATTAAATATAATGTCCGTGTAATGATTAGAATAAGAGAGGATTTAGTTAAAGAAAATTAAAAAGGTAACATGTTTTTGGTGAAAAAGGTAATTGATTAGTTTATAGTATTTATAATTTAATTACGTTATTTTACTAAATACAATTGCTCGTAATATTTTTTGAAAAGAAGAAATTAATATTGTACGTGATATTTCTATTAAAAGAGAGATTTTAGTTAGAAAATATATAAAAGATGATACGTTTTAGTTGAAAAAGAAAATCAGTTAATTATTAATATTAGAATATTATTAGTTTATTGTATTAAATAGAACCGCCCGTGATATAATTGGAAAAAAAAATATTTTAGCAATAGAAATAGAAAGGCAACATGAAAATTAAAAAGATTATACGATTTATGTGAAAAAGGTAATTGATTGGTTTATAGTAATTATAATTTAATTAAGGCAATCGACTACTTACCATTATTTTAATTAATTAATTTTAATTTAATATAATTTAATATACTCATTTTACGGATTATACTAATGTTTCCTTATTATAAACAACGTATAAAATTTTTAATATATTTTTATTAATAATTAAAAAATATGATGTAATATTTTCGGGTATATATTAATGATTGTAAGATTAGTTTTAAATTAAAAAGGTAACATGTTTTAATTTGAAAGGAAATATTAATGATTGTAAGATATGATACGACTGATGTTTTTATAAACAACGTATACAGATTTTTAATATATTTTATTAATAATTGAAAAATATGATGTGATATTTTCGGGTATATATTAATGATTGCAAGATTAGGTGTTTATAAAAGGTAATATCTTCAATTAAAAGTAAATGTGAAAAAAGGCAATCGACTACTTACCATTAATTATATTATGTTATTATTTATTTTAGGAGTTTTAATAGTATAGATAAAGGGTAAATAAATAAATTCACTTAGTAACAAAAAACAGGTACTAAAACTCTTTTATTATTTCGGCTTTTATATAATAGTATAGTTGTGATTGTAAGATTAGTGGGTGTTTATAAAAGATAATATCTTCAATTAAAAGTAATTGTGAAAAAAAAAAGCAATCGACTACTTACCATTAATCATATTATGTTATTATTTATTTTAGGAATTTTAATAGTATAGATATCATATATATATATATATATATATATATATATATATATATATATATATATATATATATCTTTATAAAGAAGGGTAAATTAGTAAATTCACTTAGTACCAAAAAACAGATACTAAAACTTTCAATGTTTCGGAATTTATATAATAGTATAGATATATACTAAAATTCTGGTTACCATCATAGTATGTTGTTATGTGTACTAATTATAATCTGTGGGTTGCACGGTTCTTTTTCTATTACTTATTATATTATTTTTATATTATTTATTTGTTATTAGTTTATATATCAAATTGTTGTTATGAAATTGATATATATATATATATATATATATATATATATATATATAGGAAGGTGCTCAAAAGAGATCCCTCTTATAATGAGACCCTCTCTTATAATGAGTCCCCTCATATTTTATCTATTCTAAATGGTCCTGTCAGGGGCACCCAATACGAAAAAGTCTTATAATTATACCCTCTATTCATTTATCAACGAAAAAAAAATAAAAAAAATTGTTGCCACGTCATCATTTTTTCCCAAAAAAAAATTTTATTTTTTTTCTTTTCATAAATGGATAGAGGGCAGAATTATAAGACTTTTTCGTATTGGGTGTCCCTGGCGGGGCCCTCTAAAATACAAGAAATATGATGGGGACTCATTATAAGAGAGGGTCTCATTATAAGAGGGGTCTCATTTGAGCAGCCTTATATATATATATATAAGATTTTACATGTTCAATTTATTATGTGTTTTATCTTGAATTCATAAAACTTGATTTGGATGATTTTACTGCCTACGTGAAATTAACAAAATAATCTTTAATTTAGTGATGATTTAACAATTTTCTCCAATTAATACTACCAAGAAACAAAAGAGATGAAATTGATGATTTTTTATATTGAAAATTCTATTCTATTTAGGAAATCTACTTATATTTTGTTTTGACTATCAAAATAACCTTCCAAAACTTTGGTAGTTGGTAGTCTTGTCCTCAGTACGATAAAATAAATAAGAACTGTTAGATCTTAAAATAAATAGATAAAAAATGTTGGATCTAGCATAAAAAATATTTAATATTTTAACATGTAAACTAAAAAGTGTATTCATAGTGAAATATGAAAAGGTGCTTGTCAATTATTTAAATTATATATAATTAGGCTTTCTATATTGAATAGGATTATTATTGTAGGTATTCTCCACTAAATAGGATTAATGTAAAAAATTATAATTATATTTTTTCTTGAGATTCCGAGTATTTTCATTTGGAAAAATAATTGTTAAATCATCAATAAATTAAAGATAATTTTATGAGTTTCGCGTGGACTGTAAAATTATCCAAATTTGATTTCTGTATCTCGAGATAGAGCCTAAATAGTAAATATGAACCTTTTTTAATGTTAATAAATAAATAAAATTCAGTTCTAATACAATTTTTTATATTTTTTTCAGATTATAACTTCTTTTTAAATTTAATTCTACTACAATCTTTTTAATTATATCATTTTTAAATTATAATTTTCTTTTTAACATAATATAATCTTGATCGTCTATTTTTAAAAATATTATATTCGACGGTTGAGATTATTTTGACGGTACAGTCACCAAACCAAAATTATGGATAAGATCCCTTTTACGCTTATTATATATACTAGCTTATAACTCGTGCGATGCACGAATTTTTAAATTTTCTTTATTTAATAAATTAATTTTTGTGTGTTTTATTTTGAAAATTGCTATTTTTGTTTATAAACTTTTTAATTATATTTTATTCTTAAAGTTTTAAGTTGTATATATATTTTTATTATTAAATAATTTTTTAACTTTATAAATCTCATGTATATAAATATTATCGTAATTATTTATTTTGAATTGTTATTTAAAATACATACATACATACATACATATATATATATATATATATATATATTACATAAAAATTATTCTTTTTAACTTTTATTTAATAAAAAAATTGAAATTTATCTAATCATGTAGACCTTTTTTCGATTTTTATACAAAATTTTCTATATTTTAAGTGTTTTTTAGATTTTGTGTAATTTTTTTTATTATTATTTATTTAGGACTCCTCTTCTTTTATGAGTTTGAACTTCTGTCCTAACTCTTACGTGTTTTCGTTTATTTATATTATTATTTAAGTATTATTATTATATAATAATAATATAATATAAATGTATAAAAAGAATTTTTTTACTATTATATCCAACGGTTTTCATTAATCTATTTTAAAATCCAATGGTTGATATTGAGTGTACGAAATAAGTGACCAAGTAAGTGACCAAACTACCAACCAACCAAATAGAGGTTGTTTTGCTTATAATATTATAGTAAGTATAGACTAGCTTATAACCCGTGCGATGCATGATTTTTTTAATTTTCTTTATTTAATAAATTAATTTTTGTGTGTTTTATTTTGAAAATCGCTATTTTTATGTATTGCGTCATCGAAATTATCTCATTACATTGAGAGTAAATTTTTAAATAGTTTACAACACGATTTTAAATTTTATAAATAATATTTTATAATGATAAATTCTTGAATAATTATATTTTTTTATCAATGTTAAGTTAAGGATTTCAAATTTTGTAAAAATCTTTGCAACGATAAACCAATATAAGTAATCAATTTTGTTTAATTTCTTTTCATTATTTTTTTCACATCTTTTTTCTTCTTTGGCTCCGTTCTTCTTTTGTAGCTTCTACATATCGTTCACGACGTCTCTTATTACGTTCAATTTTTTGTTTTTCATTTGTAACTAATGGTCTTGTATGTATATATTTCTGCTGGATAGAATAAAACAATTATAATTCTATATCTATGATTGTATTAGGATTTCTTTTCCAATTCATTCTAAAGATCTTTTTTATTTGTTTATTTATAATATATTTTAGTTGTTTTTACATATTTCACAGTAGTAGCTATACGTGGTTAGAGTTGAATATCAAGATTAAGATATTAATAATTCTATATGAATTTAATTTGGATCTAATCTACGTACAGCGTTGTTCTATTTTGTTGTCTGAATCTGTGTCTGTATGCATGTGGACACATGGCAGCTCTTTTTTACTAACCCATGGACTTTTTTCAATATCTATTAAATATATTAATTTTTTTAATATTATATGTTATTACATATCAAATTGTTGTTAAAAATTAATATATATTAGGTTTTACACGTTCAATCATGATTATATCCTTTTCATATTATAATTTTCTTTTAAAATTCAATTCCATTATAACCTTTTTTAATCATATCCTTTTTAGATTATAATTTTCTTTTTAATATGATATAATCTTGATCGTCTATTTTTAAAAAGGGAAATTCTCAATGGTACGCCTATAGATTTGCCTTTTCTAAATGGTACACCAAATAAAATTGTTTTCTCGATGGTACCCTTGTAGTAATGTACTTCTCTTCCCTATAGCCCTCCCGTCACTCAACGTTAATCAAACGTTAATTAACCTTAAAATAAAAAGGGAAATTCTCAATGGTACACCTATAGATATGGCTTTTCTAAATGGTACACCAAATAAAATTGTCTTCTCGTTGGTACCCTTGTACTAATGTACTTCTCTTCACTATACCCCTCTCGTCACTTTGGTTATCTTTAATTAACCTTAAAATAAAAATACAAATACAAAAAAAAATGTAAAAACCTGAATTAAGTAAGGGAGTCATTTAAGACAAAAGTGACTCCTTTAAGACAAACAAACATTAGGGGACTTTCCAAGTACTCTAATTCTAGACACGTAATAATCAGGTAAACTAAAAGGCAGCCAAACAGCTCTCTTAACATCATGTCATCTTCTATCTCACACACTCAAAACACACACAAAATGGAAAAAACATCTGCCGCTCACTAAAAGGTACTAACCCTAATTCAGCTCTTTACTATTTACGTGAACAGTAGTTTTTTGTGAAATTTTCTGTAACAAAATTGTTTAAGAATAAGAGTTAGTGTTAATTCAAATTTAGAATTTTTAGAATAATTTTAGAATAATTTAGAATTCTTAGAATAATTTAGAATAATTTAATTTTAATTAGTTTAAAATAGAATTTCATTTAATAATTAATTAATGAAATCCAATCTAAAATTTCTAAATGCAATCGTCCTAATTCGATTAAATTGAAAATTAAGTTTGCGAAAATATTAGTCTCTGCGGAACGAATCTAAAATTTACTAAAACGAGATTGTGCACTTGCAATCACTTCTATTATTTTTAGCACATCATATATTGAAGAGAAGTACATTAGTACAAGGGTATCAACGAGAAGACAATTTTATTTGGTGTACCAATTAGAAAATCCAAATCTATAGGTATACCATTGAGAATTTTCCAGATTAATTAAGGATAACCAAACGTTTGATTAACGTTGAGTGACGGGAGGGGTATAGTGAAGAGAAGTACATTAGTACAAGGGTACCAACGAGAAGACAATTTTATATGGTGTACCATTTAGAAAAGCAAAATCTACAGGCGTACCATCGAGAATTTCCCTTTTAAAAATATTAGATTCAACGGTTGAGATTATTTTGGTAGTACAGTGACCAAACCAAAATTATTGATAAGATCCCTCTTACGCTTATTATATATAAGGATATAATAGCCTATCCCGTGGGATGCACGGTTGCTTTAAGTTATTACTTTAAAATACATATGTATACATATAAATATTACAAACAAAATTGTTTTTTAAACTTTTATTTAATAGAAAAAGTGAAATTTATCTAATCATGTAGACCTTTTTTCGATTTTTATACAAAATTTTCTATATTGTAAGTGTTTTCCAGATTTTGTTATAATTTTTTTTCTATATAGCTTATTACTCATGTAATGCATGGATATATTTTTTAATATTTTTTGTTTTATTAACCATATTTTCATATATATTTTTTAATTAGTAGGAAAATAAATTATAGAAGATAATAAAATATTATAATATTTGTTTGATAGTATTTTTAACGATAGTGTTTTAATAATTAATAATACGTTATTGACGGAAATTGAATCTCAAACTCGTGAGATTATTTTATAAAATAATATATATATTTAATAGAGATATGTTGTTGGTGGAATTCGAACTTAGAACCTATAAAAGTATTTCAAATATTAGAGATCTGATGGTTCTTATTCATTTATCTTAAGATCTAACAGTTATTACTGAGTGTACCAAAAAATGTATACTAGAAAAAATGTACCAAATATACTTGTTTCGCAGTATAAATGTTTCCCATGCTTTATTAGATGACTAAAATCAAAATCTAAATGAACTAATGTTAGGTCACGATCCTCGAAGTTCTTTGGGAACTTAATTTTTAGAAAACTGATATGTGGGAACTCATAAAATTATATAATTGGGAATTGAAGACATGGAGAGGATAATATAATATATGATCTCAATTCCAATAAAAATGAATATTAAAATCTAAATCTATAATATAATAATCTTAATTAAAATTTAAAAGGCTGTAGCAGGTGGTCAAATAGAAGTCAAGGTAACAGTTAAATAAGTGCAAGGACATAAGAGTCATTTTACTTCTAATGTCAAGAATTTTATCAAAATACACAAAGAGTTAGTTACAGAGTTAATCTCTGTCCATATACAATAGAGCAACACATGGATAATTTAGGGGTATTAAACTAATTAACCCCCTATAAAATTACAGTTATACCCTTACAAATTATAAAACTACATGAAATGCCACTCTCTTATTTAAATGGAAAAAAATGAGTTTATTTTCGTGGTGAATCGAACCTAGAACCTCCTCTACACAAGTTATCCTACTAACCGTTGTGCTACATGGACTTTATTGTTTTTAAAAAACCATTTACATAAACCCGACCTCTCCATTATCTTATTTTTATTATTATTTTAATTTTTGAGTAAAAATAGTGGTGATTCGAATTATTTTAAAAATATTATATTTTAGGTTTCACAATATGGTACACATAGGGGTATTTTGAGCCAATAAACTCCCTGTGAAATTACGAGTTTGCCCTTATATATTACAAAATTACATCCATTATTTGAAGAGAAAAAATAAGTTATTTTGTGTTTGTGGGGAATTGAACCCACAACCTCCTCCATATATTTATTCCTCCAAACCATTATGCTACATTATGTTTTTTGGTAAGGAGTTAAAACTCTTTTTACATAAGTTCGATCTCTATATTATCATGTTTTTACTATTATTTTAATTTATGAGTAAAAATAGTAATGACAAATATTAGTTTCAAAATTTGAAATTTTACTTTTCAAAATTTGGTGCGTAATTATATACACTAATTTTAAAATTTAATTCCACTCTTATTTTAAATGACTTAGTTTATTTTTGTTGTGAATTGAATCATTAACCTCGTCCAAACAATTCATCCTTCCGATCATTGTATTGCATATATTTTTGGTTTTTAGTTTAATTTTTTTAGATAAATTTGACCTCTTATTTATTCTATTTTTAGTGCTACTTTAATTTTTGAGCAAAAGATAATGGTAATTCACATTACTTTTAAAATATTGTATTTTAGTTTACAAAACATGGTACGTGATTATATGTACAAGCAATTTAAAAATTTGATAATAATATCACGCAATGTAAATTGTTTTATTTTCAATTAATTAAACATTTCTTACATATAATATTAACCATAATATATTTTATATTTTAACATAACAGTATATAATTAAAAGATGAGATCCTTAAAAATGTCATATAGTACAAAAGTTAAAAAAAATTAATCTTTTAGATAAGTTGAGAACGATACTCTTCCTTGAAAAAAGATCATATAACATATAATAATACAAAATATAGGAATCAGTTCATATCATATGTACATCGATTAAAAGTCGTATAATACACATAAAGAAATTTTGGTTGGATAAAATATTAAAAAATTCAAAATAAATTGTAAAAATGATTAAAAATACAGAAGTTAACAAATATCTTAGAAAATAGTATATTGCATAGCATGCACATACACAAAATATTATGATCGATCAATCACATTATATACTATGAGGTAGTTAAAATTATTTGCCTAGAAAGATAAAATTTTAAATTATGCAATTAGTTTTTTATATACTGACTGAACAACATCTTTATTGTGAAACATTACGTGGGTAAATAACAGGTTTTTTGAGTTGTCAAAATTATAACTGGAATATGAATAAATATGTCATTCGTGTACGACTCATTTATTTTATGATTGTATTTTTAAATATACCTTGAAAGAGAAAGACATCAAAGAACTTTATTTCTGTTGTGGAATAAAAACTAGGTTGAAATTACTGCGGCTGGGGGTTTGTATATTTAATGCTAGGGTTCGTGAGCTTCGTGCTTTAATGGCTGCTTCTGCGTTCGAGACTTAAACGGTCCTCACAGAATGCCTACGTATCTCTGTAAATTAGAGAATCAAGCCAATAAAACGTAGTTCTGAGGTGAGGGGTCTGACCCTTTATATAGGCTGAGAAGCCTTAGAATTATGGTAGGATTTGGAGACTTGGTGGGCAAGTCTTTGAGGAATGTTCTAGATCTATTCCTTGTAGGAATCAGTTTCCATATTGAATTGGATGCCTTATTGGATAAGTCTGAAGGGGATATTATCCTTATCCAACTCTTATTTGCTGAGCTGTTTATTACCCTTAATATTAATTACGAAATTAATACTATAATCAGGGTTTTGGGCCCAGCTGGTGGGCCCCACGTTTGGACTAATTTCGGCCTAGTTAATGTCACATTAAATGTGTCTTTAAGGCTCATTTTCAGCCCATATCATTTGCCCCCCAACTTCTAAGGAAAACTGATCAGGTTTTCATAGAAGTTATATTTGCCTTAATCGAGACTCGGGGTCGTTTTTATCCCTTACCTGGGACTTCTTAATTACCCTTATATGGGAATTTTGGTTTACACTAGTGTTTCACAAGTATCGTCTTGGTTGTAAAGTGTGGAGCGACCTACACATTTACGACGATTTGCCTTATTCGAGGTTTTAATTTGTGCTTGCTTTTAGCAATTTCGGCACTTTCATAGAGTTTTTATGCATTATTAACATAAATTACTGCTCAATCTGTCAAGAAAATATTTCTATAACTTTCCTCGTATTTTTCTGTACTTTTCCTAATATTTTAGGAATTTTTATGTACCAACAGGTATTTTTGTAATTTTTCCTAATAATTTAGGAATTTTTAAAGGATTAACTTTAAAAAAGTCATCCTGGCAAAAAATGCTTCCTGGGCGTGGGTACCCCCGCCAAGGAGACACCCTCCTTAGGCACGCCTAGGGGGTTTGGTCTCCTGGGCGTGGGTGTATCTTTGCCCTTTGAAATGCTTCCTGGGCGTGGGTACCCCCGCCAAGGAGACACTTTCCTTAGGCACGCCTAGGAGGTTTGGTCTCCTGGGCGTGGGTGTGCCCTTCTCTAAGAAAAGTCACGTTAGGCGTGGGTACCCCCGCCAAGGAGACACCTTCCTTAGGCACGCCGAGGAGGTTTGGTCTCCTGGGCGTGGGTATAGCCTTCTTTAAAGAAAATCAAGTTGGGCGTGGGTACCCCCGCCAAGGAGACACCTTCCTTAGGCACGCCTAGGAGGTTTGGTCTCCTGGGCGTGGGTATAGCCTTCTTTAAAGAAAATCAAGTTGGGCGTGGGTACCCCCACCAAGGAGACACCTTCCTTAGGCACGCCTAGGAGGTTTGGTTTCCTGGGCGTGGGTATGCCCTTTTAATTGGGCCTCCTGCCTTTAAATTCTGATGGGCTTTTATCCTATTTTCTAAAAATGTCGTAGAACATTCTAGAATTATTTTTAAAATTTGAATTTCATGGGCTTCCCGCCTATTCAAAGGCCCAGTCACCTGTTGATAGCCCATTTACTGGATATAACCGGTTGAGTGACCAACCGTGAACTCTATAAAAGAGTAGTGTGCATCCCTCATTTCTCATTTCACCATTCAGCAAAAATTATCTCTCCCTTATCACAAATACTTTTCAAAAAAGCTCTGCTAGGGTTCTGTCGTGAGGCGATTTCCGGCGTCTTTCCTCCGCCCTGTTTTCCAGTTTCTGTTTGAAGATCGTTGAATCTTCATCTTCTTCAACCTCTTTTTTCAACATTTCTGGGTTTCAAGCCTTCAAGGGAAGCATATCAATGGAGGACTCTAGCTCTTCAGGCCAGTCACAACTTGCTAACACTTCTACCACCGCTCCACGGCTTACAAGGGGTAAGAACCCTAAAACATCTCTTGTCCATGCCAGTGTTTTTTCCCTTAGAGATCTTTTAAATGAGTTTGGTCAAGCTTTTCCAAATATGCTTCATTTAGATGCTTATGAATATAAATCGAAATACAAACAACATAGGGTAGACATTCTAGCCCAACTTTTTCATATTAATGGGCCTTATAGGGCCGTTGTTCCGGCCTCAAACGAAAGGGCTTGTCACCCAAAGCCTGGGGCCATTAGGATTTATAAAGAGACTTTTTATGCTGGTTTTCACCTTCCTCCTCCTCCTTTTGTTTATCGTCTTTTGGCCGAAGCCAGGGTTTGTCCAACCCAACTTATGCCAAATGCGTGGCGTTTTATCTATTGTTTCTTGGTCCAATGTAAGAAACATGGGCTTGAGCCCAGTATTTCTGTTTTTCGGTATTTATTCAAATTTGTCAATTCTTCTGACAATTCGGGCTGGGTCAAAATCCAACACCGTTCTTTAGCCCGTTCTTGTTTTGTTTCGGATTCCGTTCCTGATTCCCTTCCTAATTGGAAGAGGGAATGGTTTTATATCTTTTTGGATGGGGATGACTGGGACAACTATTTTCGGCCCAACTTCTGTAGAGCCGTTGATGGGCCTGTCAGGAGTTTAAAATTGGGCGTGGAAGAAGAGGCTGCCATAACTTTGTTAACATCCGATAATTTGCATCAATGTGCAAATTTGATTTCTGAAGATTCGTTGCAGGCCCACGGGCTAAGCGATTTGGGCCCTGAGGGTAATTCTCACCTCTTGCTTTATTACCATTTTATGCTAGATATAATTTTTTAACTTTCTTGTAATCATTTTGCAGCCAAAGCTGCTCTGGGAGCAATTTTTAAGCAGAGGGAGACTGCTGCCACTGCTAGGGTGGTAACAGAGAACCCTAGGGCCAAAAGGGCCAGGACAGATGAGGCTTCTCCCGCGGTGGAGCGTGTTCCTGCTTTTCTTCAAGAAAAGCCAGTTCCTATTGAGGAAGACCTCACTCCCTTTACAGTGGGATGGGGTTTATGCAATAGGGACACGGCTGTAGGTGATTCTAGGGCTGCAGCTGAGTGGTCCAGGAGCGTGGTCACTCCACGAGATAGGATTCACATTGTGGAGTCCTCTGATGACTTGCAGATTGAGCTTCTTGGGGCTCAAGCTGTTGCTTCGGTAATTTCTTATTTAACTTCTTTAATTTAATTGCATTTACTTTTCCCTTATTCACTTGTTTCCTTTGCAGATGAACGCCTACCTTCAGGCCGCTGTTCATAACCTGAAGGAGGTGCGTGCTGATAAGACCATTGCTGAGAGGGACAGAGACAGATACTTTGATGCCTCCGAGGCAAACTTTGCTCGTTTTAGGGAGGTGGAGAAGGAGCTGGCTGCTGAGAAGGAGAAGAACAGGAAGCTACAGCTGGAGGTGCAGCAGAACAGGGAACACATCATTGCTGATTACAAGGCTTCTAAGGACTTCCAAGATGTCCTGAATGCCGAGTATGATGCAAACTTTCCTGGCACCTTCAAGGAGTGTTGGGAGGGGATCATCGAGGAGCTGAGTGGGAAGATCGAGGGGGTATCCCTGGAGAAGTTCCCGGTACCTGCTATCCCTGGATTGACAGATACTCTGGAGGTTGCTACTGAGACAGCAGTAGATGGGGACTCTCAACCCACTCAGGATCCACCTTCTTCTCCTGGAGTAGAGACAGCAGATCCTTCTTCTACCCAGGGAGATGTTGTTATTGAGGACTTAGATGCATAGATGGCCCTGCGTGGCTTATTTCTGTTTGTCTTTATTTATTCTGAACTTTTGCCCTTCGGGGCTTATGACTTAACTTATTTATGTAGTAGTTTCTTTTGTTTCCACATTCTCATTTTTTTTTTATAGTTCGTTAAACTTTTAGAATTTCTCAAGTACTTGGCCTCCTGGCTGGTACTAAACTCACAAGCTAGTCCAACATTTTCCTTTCGTGTTTATTTTAACAAAGAGAAATAACTCATAGAGAAAACAGTATAAATTCCATTATGCTGTCAAAAGATATCAATAGAATGGGTTCAACCCTTACATAAATATTCTATCTTCTACTGGGAGCAACATGCTCTAAAATGGTTTCATTCGAACCTTATTCTTAATAAATAGGTAAAAGTCCAAGCCTTTGTCAAAAGGACTTAGACATAATAAACTTTGAGGTTCACAGCATGCCAAGTTCGGGGCACCTCAACCCCGTCCAAGGTTTCTAACTTGTAGGATCCTTGCCCTAACACCTTTCTGACTAGATATGGTCCTTCCCAGTTTGGTGCTAACTTTCCTTTCTGGCCAACTCCTGAGGCTTCAATCTTCCTTAAAACCATGTCACCTTGTCGAAAGAATCTTTCTTTAACTCTCTGGTTGTAGTGAAAAGATGCTCTCTTCTGATATTCAGCATTCTTTGCATTAGCTCCATCTCTAACCTCATCAATTAAGTCAAGGGCAAGTCTCATTCCTTCGTCATTAGTTTCTGGCTCATATGCCTCAACTCGAGGTGATGCTTGCATGATCTCTAAAGGCACAACTGCCTCGGCTCCATAATCCAGCAAAAATGGGGTTGCTCCAGTCGTTACCTTACAAGTGGTACGATATGCCCAAAGTATGGGCAACAATTCATCTACCCAAGTATTCTTAGAGCGTTCGACCCTCTTTTTCAGTCCATCAAGGATAATTCGATTAGCTACCTCAGCTTGCCCATTGGCTTGAGGGTGTGCCACCGAGGTAAAACGGAGCTCAATCGCATTCTCTTCACAATACTTCTTGAACTCTTCATTATTGAACTGTGTCCCATTGTCTGTTACAAGGATTCGTGGGATTCCGTATCTGCAAATTATGTTCTCCCAAAAGAACTGGGAAACTTGCTTGGTGGTTATCTTAGCCAGAGGTTTAGCCTCAATCCACTTAGTGAAGTAATCGATGGCCACTATTAGGAATTTCCTTTGCGCAGAAGCCATGGGAAAAGGCCCAAGTATATCCATTCCCCACATTGCAAATGGAATGGGAGAGTTAATTGAAGTTAAGATCTCAGGCGGTTGCCTCACAATTGGGGCATGCTTCTGGCATCTCTCGCATCTCTTGACATAGTTTTGTGCATCAGCCAACATCTCCGGCCAATAGAACCCTAAACGAATTATCTTGTGAGCTAGGGCTCTGCCCCCCAAGTGTTGGCCACAAATCCCTTCATGAACTTCTTCCAATGCTTCTCTTGCCTCTTGAGGCCTTAAACATTTCAAGTATGGGATGACAAACGACCTCTTATACAAAATGCCTTCAATCAAAGTGTATCTCAATGCTCTTACTGAAAGTTTTCGTGCCTCCAAGGCATTGTCTGGGAGCCATCCGGTCTCAAGGTGTGCCTTGATAGGGTCTATCCAAGAGCCTCCTATATCGATTGGTGCCAATAACTTTGAATTAACGGTCGGGGCCTTCAAGACCTGAAAATAGACATTCCCAGCATAATTTTCTATCTCGGAAGAAGCAAATTTAGATAGGGCATCGGCCTTAATGTTTTCCTCTCTTGGAATGTGCTCAACATAGCACTCCTCAAACTGGGACATAACAGCCTTTACTACTCTCAAGTATTTTGCCATAGTCTCATCCTTAGCCTCGAATTCACCATTTACTTGTGATACCACAAGCATTGAATCTCCACAAACTTTGAGATTCTTGACCCTCATGATTCTGGCCAAGCCCAAACCAGCTATCAATGCCTCATACTCCGCCTCGTTGTTGGTAGTAGGGAAATCCAACTTTAAAGCGTACTCAATTGTGAACCCATCGGGGCTTTGCAAAACCAAACCTGCACCACTAGATTTTGTTTTTGATGCTCCATCAAAATAGAGCACCCAATATTCCTTCAGATCGGGTGTAAGTTTTTCTTCTTTTTCCTCTTGCCCAGGGGTAGTCATTATCTCTTGCCCCCCGACTTCTTGGTTGTTAATAGTGCATTCAACCACGAAGTCAGCTAATGCCTGAGCTTTGATAGCTGTCCGAGGCTTGTATGTGATGTCAAACTCTCCTAACTCAATCGCCCATTTGATTAGCCTTCCACTGGCCTTTGGGCTATGCAATATGTTCCTCAACTGCTGGTTTGTCAGAACTTGAATCTTATGTGCCTGAAAGTAAGGCCGCAGCTTTCTTGAGGCAGTTACTAATGCCAAAGCAAACTTTTCTATGGGTGAGTAATTCAACTCAGCCCCATGCAACACTTTGCTCACATAGTAGATAGGTTTCTGGACCTTCTCCTCTTCCCGAATAAGGACAGCACTCAGGGCTTGTTCGGATACCGCCAGGTATAAACTAAGAATCTCCCCAGGACTTGGTTTGGTCAACAACGGGGCTTCAACCATGTACTTCTTCAGTTGCTCAAAGGCCTCTTGGCTCTCAGGTGTCCACTCAAAATTTTTCACCTTTTTTAACGCTTGGAAGAAAGGCAAGCATTTGTCTCCAGACTTGGAGATGAATCTTCCTAAAGCTGCAACTCGACCTGTCAACCTCTGCACATCTCTTATAGAGCGTGGTGGCTCCATGTCTAAAATCGCCTTGATCTTGTCAGGATTGGCCTCAATGCCTCTTTTTGAAACCATCAGCCCTAAAAACTTCCCAGATCCAACGCCAAAAGCACACTTGGCGGGATTCAACATCATCTTATGGTGCCTCAGCACTTCAAATGCCTCTCCGAGGTGCTTGATATGATCAGCCTTAAGTAGGCTCTTGACTAACATGTCATCAACATATACCTCCATGGTTTTTCCAATCAGATGGGCGAATATCTTATTCACCAATCGTTGGTAGGTAGCTCCTGCATTCTTTAGACCAAAAGCCATGACAAGATAACAGAAGACACCAAAGTCAGTTATGAAAGATACCTTAGGTATGTCATCCTTGTGCATCTTAATCTGATTATAGCCGCTGAATCCATCCATGAAGCTTAACATCTCATGTCCAGCTGTGGCATCTATCAACATATCAATCCTCGGCAGGGGAAAACAATCTTTTGGGCATGCATCATTCAGGTCAGTGAAGTCTATACACATTCTCCACTTCCCATTTGCTTTCTTGACCATGACTGGGTTCGCTAACCATTCAGGAAACTGAATCTCTTCAATAAAACCAGCTTCCAAGAGCTTATTCACTTCTTGCCTAATGGCCTCTTGCCTTTCCGGAGCAAAGTTTCTCTTCTTCTGCTTTATTGCCTTCCTTTTGGGATCAACATTTAACTTATGAGTTATGAGTTGGGGGTCAATCCCTGGCATATCGGCTGCTGTCCAAGCGAACACGTCGCTATTCTTCTGTAAGAATTCTATTAACTTGCCCTTTAGGGGTTCTTTCAGAGATGCTCCAACATAAGTAACTTTTTCATGATCATTAGGTTCTAGAGGTACGGGAATCAAATCCTCTGCTGGCTTCCCTCTATGCTCTTCATCATCGCGGACATCCATGTCTTCAATCGGAAGGACCTGCCCCCCGACTCCATCGGCCCTCAGTGCGGCCACATAGCAACTTCTTGCCATCTTCTGATCACCCTTTTGTTCTCCGACACCATTCCGTGTCGGAAACTTAATTTTCATATGATAGGAAGAGGCCACAGCCTTAAACGCATGAAGTCCAGTCCTTCCAAGGATTGCGTTGTATGTTGATGCTGCCTTGATCACCAAGAAATTCAACATCTACATCTGAGTCACCTCTTTAGGCTCCTGCCCAATAGTCACGGGTAGCTGAATAGTCCCTTCAACGTTGGACTCCACTCCGTTAAACCCGTATATAGGCATGTTTGTAGGGGTCAGTTGAGAGTCGTAGTAACCCATCTTTACAAATGCATCATGAAATAAAATATCCACAGAAGCCCCATTGTCTATCAAGACTCGTTTTACTTCTGAGTTTCCAATCACGGGAGTTATGACCAGCGGGTCGTCATGGGGGAATTTCACCCCTTCCAAGTCTGAATCATCGAAACCAATTACCATCTCGGTTTTAGCACGCTTCGGGGCTTCTCCCACAATGTGCATTACTTCTCTAGCATAAGCCTTTCGAGAATTCTTAGTCGTACCAGCTGCTGTCGGACCTCCCCAGATCATATTGATAACTGCCCTTCGGGGCTATGGATTGCGATCATGGTTGTCATCCCTCCTATTATTATCTCTCCTTTCATTGTCCCTTCTGTCATTGTCCCTTCTCTGGTTCCCACGGTCATCACCCTTGGTGAACTGACTTAGTTTTCCTCTTCTTATCATGAACTCAATCTCATCCTTGAGTTGCCTACAATCGTCGGTGTCATGTCCCACATCTTTGTGGAACCTGCAGTATTGCTCCTTATTTCGCTTAGCTGGGTCTCCTCTAAGTGGCTTCGGCCATCGGAAGTCCTTTTCCTTTTCAATGTCCAACAGGATCTGGCTTCTTGGAGCATTAAGTCTGGCATACTCGGAAAACCTTGGACCCGAGTTCTTTTTTGGAGCAGATTCAGAATCTCTGCTAGCTCGGGGATACTTGTCCCTAGCATCGTACTCTTGTTCTTGCTTCCGCTTGTTCCCTCCATTGCCCAACGCGGCTTCTTTCTTGATGCTGTCCTCAGCTTTTATATACTTGTCCGCCCTTCGTTGAAGTTCATCCATGCTTTCAGGGGGTGTTTTGCCAACGACCTCTTAAAAAAGAGATCCGTGGTTCCATGCTGCAAGGCTACCATGGCCACCTTATTTTCTAAATCGGTGATATTCAGGGTTTCCTTAGTGAATCGCTTGATGTAATCTCTTAAGTTCTCATTCTTTCCCTGTGTTACATACATAAGGGATGCGGAGCTTTTCTCGTGAATTCTTCCGCTAATGAATTGACTGACAAAAGCGGTACTCAACTCCTTGAAAGAGCTAATCGAGTTTGGAGGTAAACGACTATACCAACGTTGCGCCATGCCCGACAGGGTTTGGGGGAACGCCCTACATTTAAGGGCATCGTTAGCAGGCTGCAGTAACAATGCGCTTGTAAACGTTCTCACATGAGTTGCGGGATCCCCCGTTCCATCGTAAGCTTTGATCGTAGGCATCTTAAACTTTCGGGAGATATGTGCATTCATCACCTCCTCAGTGAATGGAGGGGTCGGATCATCCAGATCTCCTTGTAGCATCAAATCTCTAGGATTATTCTTGGGGAGTTCCACCCTGGTAGTTCCTCTGGTTGGGGCTTCAGCCCTTCGGTGTCTCCTTGAAGACCTCTCCAGATCTATGAAGGGAATCCCTCCTGAAGTCGGAGGAGGTCGAGTCTGATCAGGGTTCTGTCTCTCTAGCTCCCTTGCTTGGTCGTCCTTCAGCTTCTGAATCTCGGCTTCATAAGCCTTAATTTTCTCTGCAATTGTTAAAGGACCATCTCGGTTTGATGGATTCCTCCTCAGAGGTTCCTTACTAGCGCGTCGCCTCCTTGGGGCTTCGTCTCGATCATCGTCTTCAGATGACGAGTCTCCGGTATAAGGACCAGAGTAATCATAGTATCCTGGTTCAGGAGGGGCCGGGCCTCTAAGATAAGGGGATTGTTGTTGCCCATGGATCAGCCGAGCATGACCGCTTGGTCCTGGATCCCTTGGATCTTGGGGGTAATTAGGCAGCCCATACATTGGGTTGGTGTTGAAAGGGAGCGAAGAAGTGGAGAGACTGTGAAGCGGCGGGCGGCTGCTCAGAGGGAGAGGAGAGACCACCATCTGGAGCGTGTTAGTCTCCTGTCCTAGAGGGACGATTACAGGTTGAGATCTTTCAGCGGGGGGATCCGTCCCTTGTGGTTGAGAGGCCTGACTACGAGGGTTTGTTTCCGTCAATGGGGGTACAGACCCTGGCCCTGTACCAACAGGAGGAGCAGCGATTGGTGGAACGATGGTTCCAGAGGTAGCCTCGGTTGAGACCGGTGTTGTTCTTCGAGTGGTAACCATGGTTGATGTCAAGTCCCACAGACGGCGCCAAATGTTGTGGAATAAAAACTAGGTTGAAATTACTGCGGCTGGGGGTTTGTATATTTAATGCCAGGGTTCGTGAGCTTCGTGCTTTAATGGCTGCTTCTGCGTTCGAGACTTAAACGGTCCTCACAGAATGCCTACGTATCTCTGTAAATTAGAGAATCAAGCCAATAAAACGTAGTTCTGAGGTGAGGGGTCTGACCCTTTATATAGGCTGAGAAGCCTTAGAATTATGGTAGGATTTGGAGACTTGGTGGGCAAGTCTTTGAGGAATGTTCTAGATCTATTCCTTGTAGGAATCAGTTTCCATATTGAATTGGATGCCTTATTGGATAAGTCTGAAGGGGATATTATCCTTATCCAACTCTTATTTGCTGAGCTATTTATTACCCTTAATATTAATTACGAAATTAATACTATAATCAGGGTTTTGGGCCCAGCTGGTGGGCCCCACGTTTGGACTAATTTCGGCCTAGTTAATGTCACATTAAATGTGTCTTTAAGGCTCATTTTCAGCCCATATCATTTTCTCCCTCTTATGTATTTACTAGATTCTTTATGAAAGAATAGCTAAAAAATGAGGATACAATATTAAAAAATATCATTCCAAAAATTGATTTATAGTGATGAAAAACATTAAGGAGAATTAAACAGAAAACCCACCTTATTATTTAAATTTTATGTTCTCTTACCCAAATTTATTATAATAATAAATTATTGGATTTTTTCTACTTATGACATAAATTTGTACAAATTGGTGTAAATGTGTTATATTATATCGAACACATTTATATGCCACGAAATATTTTATTTAGAGTTCTTAACAAAATAATTAAATCAAATTTTCTGTAAAACAAAATTGGGACATTATAACAAACATGTTTTAACGTAAACTATACAGTCATGTCAATATATATTCTTTAAATTGTAAAAATAAACAAGTTTACATCAATTTTTAGATGATGACCTTACCTCGCACAAGTTATTACGTTACTTGAGATATAAACAGAGAAATGTAACAAAATGATATCAAGGTTGTTTACCATTCTAGAGAGATGATCTTAAGGTTGTTTACTATTCGAGAGGGCTTGTTGTCAAGATATTCACTGTTAATTTCTTTAAAATTTATATTATAATTTTAATTTGATTGAAAAGTATCGAAAAGTAAGGTAAGTTGTACTAGCTTTTAATTCTTAAAAAATATTGTGTACTTTTGTGAGTGATATTTGTTACGTATATTTTCACTATTAGCTTATAACCCATGCAACGCACGCTGCTTTTTCTAATATTTATAATTATATTATTAATTTTTTTAATATTTATATGTTATTAATTTGCATATTAAATTGATGTCAAAAAATTAATATATATATATATATATATATATATAAATATATATATAAATTTTGTACGTTAGTATGATATTAGTATGATATTATCTGCTCTGGGCTGTGGCCACGCCTGCACGAATTTGTTTTTGAACTCTTCCCAAACGGCCTCATACTAATGGAGTTGTTTTGGCTACATATATTCAAGATAATTCTTTTTTATTTTATCGATGTGGGGCTTGGATTGACACCACTCTGGACACTGCCATGCCGTAAACAGGGTATACACAAGTAGCTAGCTTTAAAGAAAGGTTGAGGTTTCCTGCATGTGTTGGGTTAATTGTAAGTACTGTTTGCTTTGGTTATCTTACATTTTTTAAGGGGTACAATAATGATTAAAAATCCCAAACCCAACATGTTAACGGAAACAAAATCGCACATATCACATGATCAAATCATGACTAACCAAATTGAAATAAAATTCATAAGTTTTTTAATAAGTGAATGTAATTCTCACATAAAAATAATAACTGAATAATTTCTAGAGGGAGTAATATTTTTTTTTATATTTTACATATAAAGATCTTTCTAGTGTGTGCCTTAGCCACATTCTAACAACTACTTTTTGAGTTTACTAATTTTAATTGGTTAAAATTTTTGTGCATACATGATCAACTATTATTAATGAAAATAAACTGTTAAGCTCATTTTAATTAGCTAAGATTTTTGTGCAGACATGAATCTATTATTATTAACGAAAATAAATTGTCAACTAAGTTGTTATTGTATGTCCTTGGACACAAGTTAAAAATTTCGTACGAATAATATATGACATTTTTTTATAAAAACTAGCATTTTGCCC
The DNA here is from genome assembly GCA_036435485.1 of Saposhnikovia divaricata. NCBI lineage: Eukaryota > Viridiplantae > Streptophyta > Magnoliopsida > Apiales > Apiaceae > Saposhnikovia > Saposhnikovia divaricata. The sequence goes on from JAZHRN010000131.1 coordinate 26,624,529, forward strand.
GTATTTCGTACACTGCATTTATTTAATTTGAAATGTTATTTTAAATAATTTTAGGAGTTTGATTGATCACCTACAAACATGTTCCATTCAATTACACATTTATATAATTATTTAATGAAATAGTGTTATGAAAAAATTTATATAAAGAGTTGCATACAATTTTATTTTGACAACGCTAAAAATTTATTTTATCCATCAAAATTTGCAATTTAAGTAATAAATATTTTTGAAATTTTGTTCTCTAATTGAAAACAAATAATAAATTGTCTTCATTATTCAAATACGAAAATGATTTTTTTCATCGCCAACAGTTCCAAAGCATTAAACCTGAAACACATTTTTAAAAAAATACTTGTAAAAGAAATAAAATAATAATAGTCTAAATTGTCAAAATGTAAAATTAAGATATTAAACATTTTTTTTTGTTTTTTGCTCTGATTGTCAACTGATGATGTGTTAGAAGATTTCTCTGTTCCCGATGTTGTAATAACCCTAACTTTAGTAATGCTACAGTGGTCACATGAATAGTAAATTTTGAGTATTTAGGGAAATGATATGTAGGTACCCTATACTTGAGATAGGAAATGAACAAACAGAAACCATATTAGTGATATACTATGAAAATAAGTGACTCGAAATGACGATGGATTTCAGAAATTCCTGAATTTAGATTTTGAGGATTTTGAGCTCGAACGAACTTCTATTAATTGGATATTAAGGTGTATAGAAATATTAAAAGGATTATATATGGAGGAATTAGTGAATTTAAGTTAAACCAAGGGATTTTTAAGTTAAGTGAATGCTAAGGGAATTTGGATTTTATAAACGATTTCAAAACCACTGGATAGTGAGATACATTCGAAACGAATCACAATTAGACGAGTATGGAGACTAAGTAACCAAGGTTAGTAAGTGATAAAGATATTTACCACATTAATATTTATAAGGTTATTAGTAAATACTTAAGGTTAAAAGAACAAGCTTACAAAACACTCATCCATGACATCACACCTTACATCATCTTCCACTAACTCAAAATTTAGGACAAATTAGTCATTTAACCATGGATTTTCTACTAAACTCTAGAACTCTTGATGGATTAGGATGAGATGAGATAAGATTAGCAAGCAAACACAAAAAAAATCTCTCCACTTCTCCACCTTTCTTCCATTCGAATTTTTGTAGAAAAAAAGAAAAAAAAATTCAAAACCCTAGCTCTCTTCAATAACAATTCAAGGGAAAAATCATGGAGCTTCTTGGAGGTTAGGAAGGATCATTTACAAAGTTTCAAGGCCAACCATCATCATTTAGCAAGGTAATAAAATCATGGAAGTTACTAGAAAAGATGATGAATAGTGTTTTCAAGTGTTAACCTTGTTTTAATGGTTCCTTTAGTTGATTCAAGCTAATTCAAGGTGGTTTAAGGTGTACTTAAGGCTTGTTAAGTGTTGTCAAAGCTTCAAGAAGGTATAATCATGCTTGCTCTTTTGTATTTATGATGGATATTGTTTGGTTTAGTGATTAAGTGGTGTAAATGTCAAGATTATGATGATCCATGTGTTTGTAAGTGATTAAAGTTGAATATGGAAGTGTTTGGGATTGTAACCATGGCTGGTAATGAAGACCACATGGTGTAGGTGATGATTATTGTGTTTGATAATTGATTTGAGGGAGTTGGATTTATGGAAATTATGAAATTATAGCCGTTATAATGTCCGTTTTTCGTTAGAACTACAAACTGCCCTGTTTGGTGACCCCTGTATTCGTATGGTACCTCACTGCCTAGGTGACCAATTGACCATGAAATGATAGATCTTAGTTCATAGATCGTTTTGATATAAGGTACGTTAAAATCTGATGAACGGTTTAGGAGAAAAGTCAGTTTTAGTGAAAGCGGTTCAAAAACCGAGAAAACGTAGTTGTGTCAACTTTGAGGCAATGACTACCATACTTAAACATTTTTAAAAATTATGAAACTTTGGGATAGTGTAGTAAGGTAGTCAAAGAGTGGTTACCAGTTGACCTTGTGGTAAAATTCAAAACCCATATTTTCTGAGAAGTTTTACAGTTAAGTGTGATCGTTAGGGGAAATGGTGAAAACCCCTGAAACTTCGATTAAGGTTTTAAATGGTTAAGTTCTTGAACCTTTGGAGTAATAGTAATACGTTAAACATATATTAAAGTTTCAAAGGTAATGTTATACAAGAGTGTAGTGAGTAAGAGATGTGGTCCTAACGACAGTCCTTTTGTGTTTATAAAAACTCCGGAAGAGGGACGAGCCATACCGTCAGGATACCGAAACCGAGGCAAGATTTTTTCTATCCTTACCTTGGAAAACTATTTTATTTTCAAAGTAAATGATTTCATGGAATATATATGTTATTCTATGTTTGCTATATTGCTAAGAATTATTTCCCTGATATTGGAATTAAAGAGAAATGGATATAAATTATGAAATATGAATGTGGATATGATTATGAATGGAGCGAATATGCTTTGTGGTAAAGAGAGGTGAAAGAGAATGGTATCAATTGTTATCTAAAGTAAATAAAAGAATGGTATCAGTGGTTTAATAAATATTATTTGATTATCATGCATTACTCTTAAAATAGACGGAATATTTCATGAATATAAAAGTATATTTGATTCCTGAATATGAAAGAGATGACTGGATCATAATCAAAGCATTATGTTATATATATATTTTATAGAAGTAATGTGCGAGAATGGAAATGATATGAGTGAATGATATGTGGAAATGAAAGCGAGAAAATGGATATGTGGAATGATATTTTAAAAAAGGGAATAATGATGTGATAAAAATGGGGATTGCAACAGACTTGCGTAAGTGGCTGTGTCAGGGCTGTGTGCGACACAGTCCAGCACTTATTATTTTTTTATTATTACGGCACGAAGATGCCAAGGGAGGATGTTAGCAGGTGGCCTTCCTCCAGGGATGATCTTCATTCCCTCTACCGGTAATAAAAAGAGAGCAAGTACGATTAGGCGACTGATCATCGTCCTAACGTATCAGACGACAGCAGATATCCCCAATGTTTTTGAAAAGAAAGTGTAGACAATGGTTTTCAGATTTCTATACTGAAAACAGAATAATGATATGAGATGATGGAATTATGGTTACAGATGAAGAAAAACTGATATTATATTATTTTAGATTTCTTTCTTATAATAGTAAGTGGATGATGTATTATTAAATAAGAGCTTTATTCTTCGTTAAGGCTTTTAATTGTTTTCTGCTATTATATATGCATATACATATATGTATACTTGTTCACATTCTAAATTCTAGGTTACAATATTATCTTGCTGAGCTATTATAGCTCACTCTTGCTACTTATGTATATAGCAGCTAGGTCCCATGCCGATACTACGCACTACACCCCGCAAGAGGGTAAGGGAAAGGCGACCTTTTGAGCGAGTGTTGGCGACCATCCCCGAGGTAGTGACAAGCGAAGGAGCTTAGTAGATTATGTACATTAAGTGTGGAAGTTGTAATAAACTTTTGGTTGTTGAAATGCTTCCTGTAGAAGTATTATTCAATAATGTACTTAGTAGAATTCTGGGTTTGTAATAACTGTTAACTTTAAACTTTTAATATTGTGAATGTTGTTCTATGAGCATATGACTGGTGTGTGTGTATTAGTGTGGGGTCAATTGCTTAATTATTAAATATAAAAAAAAAGACTCAAGAGATATTGATATTGAATGGAAATTGGACCGTGATGACCTGGATCCTTGACCCCGGATCTAGGGGCGTCACAGATGGTATCAGAGCTAAGAGTCATAATGCTCAAGAACAAAAGTGATAATAATAAATGTATCAGTTATAATATAAATTGTGAACTTCCATCAAGTTCAGGGGTGGTATACCGCAGGTAGTATTTACTTTAAGCATATATTATAATTTTATAGACTGTTACTAATAGAATTTTATGTTTTATTATAGGGAGTGGAGATGGGTGAGCCGAGTCAGGACCCCCAGTGGCTAGGGATGTCAGAGCAGGAGCTCCTAGATCTTCAGTTGGCCGGGGTAGAGGTCCCTGAGTATGCAGTTGAGGACCTCAGGGAGAGACGCCGGACGGCGGCTAGAGAGAGAGGAGGCAGAGGAGCAGAGACGGAGAGATGCTGTGGCCATAGTGCCATATATGGGTAGACCTTCTACAGGATCTGATGAGGCAGGTCCTTCCAGAGTGAGATGGGAGATTCCGGAGGAGGAGAGGCCGTTACGTAAGAGGCCTAGATTGTCAGTTATAGCTGAGGAGGAGGAGGAGGAGATTGAGTGGACTGATATCCATATGATACCTACCCCTGCCTTGCCTGTTCCAGTACCATCACCAGTCCCATCTCCCTCACCGAGTCCTGGCCCTCTAGAGGATCCAGTTGAGCCATTCACTCCGCCCGGACATTTTATCTTCTCAGAGGATGAGATTGAGGGAGATCCGTCTGAGGATGCAGATACCGAGTCTGAAAGGCAGAGTGTATAAACTTGTAACACTATAACTAATGTAACTCAAACTAAAGGAAAAGATACTTAACCAGAAGACAATCAAGAACAGGAAGTCACAAGAAATCAACACTAAATGAAGACAAGGTAATTGATACAATTAAACATGCTAACTATGATCAAGCCAAGAAGAAATCATTGAGAGAAGTTCAAGTCAAAGTTGTTCATGCCTCGGTGATTTGATTAATCAAGAATCAAGATCATAACTATCAGTATCAACAAGACCAATTGATTTCAAGTGAAGAAGAAGGAAAGCAAATATTGGAAAGCCAAGTTATTCAGTGAATATGGTAATTTATTCAAGAAGCAGAAACACTATCAAGACTAGTCACTTATGAACCAGACCAATGCATCAAGTGTCAGGACATTGATAGCAAGTTTATGTCAGTAATAAAGAACCATGTTCAAGAGTTTGTTGAAGAATAAAGAAGACATGAAGATATCACAAGTTCAAGATGTGCATTGAAGTTTCAAGTTGAAGACCAGAATATTTTCTAAGTACTAAATGTTCTGGATGGCTAAGTAGAAATTCTCAAGTAGAAGTTCTACTTAGGAATTTCGAGATAGCCAAGAAGAAGTTCCACTTAGGAATTTCGAGATAGCCAAGTAGAAATTCTCAAGTAGAAGTTCTACTTAGGTGCAGCTTCAACATGACACATGGCATCTTCTGATTGGCAGATTTCCAAGCTTTCAAGATAAGGCAAGAATTATGTGGACATCATTGGGCCACGTACATCTTAGTCTTTGAAGACTACAGGACATAGATTACATGTAGTATAAATAGAAGTACTTGTGTAATGTTTAAGTAAATGAGCAATTCTAGAGAAAAACACAAGAGAAAAAGAGAGAGTGCATTCACAGAGCTTAGTATCATTCACTTCTCTCTCAACTTCTGTTATACTTTGTAATGAATGTTGTAGCAACCCTTTCAAGTTATATATAAAGAAATATATTCCTTGAATCTGTGTGTTCATTTATTGCATCGTTTTTATTGCTTCACATATTCGAAAAGTTGTATTCACCCCCCCCTCTACAACACATTTGGACCTAACAATTGGTATCAAAGCAATATGTTTAACATACAAAACATAGATCCTTGTGTTGAGTAGAAGAATCGTGAGTTTTCATTTTTCAGATCTACTTTTCATTTTCTCGAAAAGTGTGTTTTAATTCGTTGGTAGTGAAAACTCATCTGAAAAATTATTTAAATACTCCAGGTGTGATTATTTAGCTTGGGTGTATTTTAATTAATTTTTGTGAATTTATCCGGGTTAGTTCATATTTGGTGTTCTTGAGTGTTCATCATCTGTTCTTATCAAAGAATACAACCCAACAACTTTTTGATCTCCTTTTCAATAGTAAAATAATAAAAAGGTGGTTTTTGGACTTTTTGATTTACTTTATTCGGCCGAAAGTGAAAGACATACTCAGTACCTAGCATGTGGGTTAGGTGGGTTAGGTGAGTAAAGCATTCAAAGTCAAAAGGTGTTAAAGAGATAATATTGTTTATTCAATATTTAAAGTGATCTGCAGAAAAATTATTCTAAGGCAAAAATTTCTACATAGAATTTCTACTTGGGAATTTCTACATAGAATTTCGACTTGGACAATTTCTACTTGGTGATTTCGACTTGAGCAAAATTTCTACTTAGAGAAATTTCGACTTAGGCAAAAGTTCTACATAAATATTCTACATAGCCTAGTCTTGGGTACTTAGAAACTTTTAGTGACCAGAATTGAGATGGCTCCTAAAAATGCATTCAAGATCCCAATGTTCAACAAAGATCACTATGAAGAATGGGTTTTCAGAATGAGACTATATCTAGAGACTGTTAACCCTGAATATCTGGAAGTCCTTGACAAGGGTAAATTTGTCCCAATGGCAGTTATTCCTTCACATACGGAAGGAGGAGTGGTTATACCACCTCGGTCTGAGCCCAAAAAGGCAGCGGACTTTTCGGATGCTGATAAAGAGCAAATAGCTTTGGATACTGCCGTACGACAAACCTTGATGGAATCTCTTGATCATGAAATGTTCAACATAGTCAAAGGTTTGACTACAGCGAAGAAGATTTGGGACAAGATAGAAGTTGTCATGGAAGGATCTGCAGAGGTCAGAAGCAACAAAACACTCATACTCAAGATGGAGTATGACACCTTTAGAATAAAGAAAGGAGAAGGCATAACAGATGTCTACCTACGATTCAGTCAGTTGGTATTGGATTTGAATCTGAGAGGTGTAACTCTCCCCATGGTTGAGACTAATACGAGATATCTGAGGAACCAGCCAAAAAGCATTGAACATAGGGTCTACGCAATCAGAGAAACCAGAGATTTGCATACAACTTCTCTGGAAGAGTATTATGGAATATTAAAGACCTATGAGCTGGAAACTCTTCAAGATCAAGCATGGGACAATGATTCAAAGGGAAAAGAAAGTGCATCAGGATTAGTTGCTGATGAGGAAGAGTCTAAGAAGGCAATGGTTGCAGCAAAGCCTAAATCATCACTTGCACCACATCAAGTTGATAATGATGACGAGTGCGCATCTGACAGTGATGATGACTACTACACCCAAGAAGAGCTGGACAACATGGACGATAGTGTCGTGGCATACATGGCAAGGAAGTTCAGCAACATGAGATTTAGAAAGAGCAACCGACCACAGAGAAAATCTTCATCTTATTATCGGGCTGCTAAGGGTGGTGGTAGTTCGTCAGGCTACAAAGGAAAAGGCAAGAATACCAGCTACAAATCTCCTTTGGATTTCAAAATGAAGTTCAAATGCTATAATTGTGGTGAAGCTGGACACTTTGCCTCGGACTGCAAAAAGCCTAAACAGACTTATCCAAAAGAAACATTTGAAGCTCTCAAAAGCAACTATGAAGCACTGTTGAAGGAAAGACATGGAAAACGAGCTTTATTGGTGACAGAAGGAAGAGCTTGGGATGATTCAGATGAGGAAGACGTTACTCATGTAGCGAACTTTGCGCTCATGGCTGAGACATCAGAGGAACCAGAGGTACCAGTTCTGACTCTTAAAGTAGAAATGTCTATTGATGATTATAAAGAACAGAACGGGGCTCTTAGTGAAGAGATCTATATGTTGTGCAAAAGCCTAGACTCTTCTCAAAAGGAACAGAAAACACTTGTTGCCAAATGCAGAATGCTTGAGGCAAAAGTGGAAGAGCTAGAGGCTGCTTGCACTGTAGATACTTCTCTAAGAGACTTTATTAAATCTCTGGAACACAAGCTTGTCCTTAAGGAAGAAGTAGAAGCATGTCTTAGGAACAATCTAGCTGAGTTAGAAACAAAATGCGAAGCTTACAAACTAGCTGCTAGTAAAGTGTATGTAGATAATGACACATTTAAGAAAATAACTGGAGTAGGTATAGGGCTTGATTATTCTGACCTTCCTAAGAAAGAAGGAAAGAGACCTATTGACCCTAGTTCCAGTGACCTTAAACAGGAAACACCTAGAATTCTTAAATCGGCTGTCAAACCTATCTACAAACATCTTGTTCCTAGAATAGAAGAAGAAGAGACTGAATTGATAGCTAGATATGAGATTGAGATGGAAGATCGCCAGAAAGAACAACCTGTAACTCCTATCAAACAAGTTAAAATCAATTTCCCTAGAGATGAATCTAGACTGGGATTAGGAGCTAAGGCTGTTAAGCAACAAGGAAAGAGAGAGAAAGGCATAAAAGAGGTTAAGGCTGAACGAATAAAGAAAGCATGTTATCATTGTAAATCTACTGAACATCTTTCTTATGCATGCAAAGCTAACATGAATGTTCCTGCTGCACATGCCATGCCTACCACACATACAATGAATAATCTGCATCAGAATCATGCACAGTGTGGTCAACCTAACTGTATGCCATGCACTTTTAATATCATGCAAACTTTTGTGCATTTAATGAATGCATCTAGCCAGTCATGCTCAAATACTGTTGCTAATCCAAATATCAAGAAAAAGTATGGTAGAGCCAAGACTATCAGTCCTCCTAAAGTTAGGAGTGACAAACCTTCTCCTAAGACTGACAAATCTGTCAAGTCTGAGAAAGGAAAGGAGATAGTCGAAAGCTTTAGTAATGTGAAGAAAAGTGCATCTCCTGTTGTTAAATCTGTTGATTCTCGATCTTATCGAAAAGCCGGGCCCAATCAAAGTTGGGTTCCGAAGAATGTCTAACCAATCTGTCATTGTAGGGCATTAAGCAGAATAGAAATAAAGTTATATGGGTGCTAGACAGTGGAGCATCGAGGCATATGACTGGAAACAAGTCCCTGCTTACAGAGTTGGTTATGAAGGCTGGCCCTTATGTTACCTTTGGAGATGACAGCATAGGTGTGACTAAGGGATATGGCAAACTGAAAACTGGCAATGTCATCATTGAAGATATTTCCTATGTTGAGGGACTAAAGCACAATCTGTTGAGTATAAGTCAATTCTGTGACAAAGGTTACGAAATTGTCTTCAACAAGAAAGGTGTCTCAATCACTCACATCAAGGAAGGCTCACTAGCTTTAAGAGGAGTTCGAAAGGCAGATCTTTTTGTTGCAGATATGGATTCAGCAAATCAGGATGAGGTCACCTGTTTCTACAGCAAAGCCTCGGATGATGAAAGCTGGTTATGGCACAAAAAGCTATCTCACTTAAACTTCAAAACGATGAATGCTCTCGCGAGGCGAGAATTGGTGAGAGATCTACCTCAAATGGAGTTCGCTCCGAAAGGACTCTGTGAAGCTTGTGAAATGGGAAAGTCGAAGCGAGCATCGCATAAAAGCAAAGAAATTTCTAGTATTACTGAGCCTCTGCAACTTCTTCATATGGATTTGTTTGGCCCAGTGAATGTCCTATCTTTGTCTAGGAAAAGATATGCTTTGGTAATCGTGGATGACTTCTCCAAGTATACATGGGTATTGTTCGCAATGACGAAAGACGAAGTACCTTTCTTAATCATTGATCACATCACTCAAATTGAGAATGTTTCAACACTTACTGTGAAGACGATTAGATCAGACAATGGTACTGAATTCAAAAACGCAGTGCTAAATGACTTCTGTGTATCTAAGGGAATACGTCGTCAGTATTCAGCCCCGAGAACTCCACAGCAAAATGGAGTAGTTGAAAGGAAGAATAGAACTTTGGTTGAAGCAGCAAGAACCTTGTTGTATGATTCAAAACTTCCTTTGTATTTCTGGGCCGAAGCAGTGAGTACCGCTTGTTACACTCAAAATAGAACCTTGATCATAAAAGATAAAGAAAAGACACCATGTGAGCTAATGAACAACAGACGACCAACAATCAAATACTTTCATGTCTTCGGAGCAAAATGCTATGTGCTTATAGATGATGAAAATCTAGGCAAGTTTGCAGTAAAAGCTCGTGAAGGAATCTTTGTTGGTTACTCTACAGACGTGGTGGCAGCTTATAGAGTGTTCTTGGTGAATGATCGAAAAGTGACTGAAAGTTACAACGTCAGATTCGACGATACCAAACTCTCATCAATTTCAAGAGATTCTAGTGAACCTGAGTCCCTAAAATTTCAGAATCTGGACTTAGAAGATCTTGAAGATAAACCTGAGTTGGTTGTTCCATTAAATGTTCCAAGCGTACATGAAGAACCTGAGTCTAGTGAACAAGCTAATTCTACAAGATCAGGAGAGACTTCTTCAGTACCAACCGGCAACAACTCAGGGGGAGTAAATAGCAGCTCAAGGACTACTGTTCAAGGCTCGAGACGAGTTGACTCTAGTTCTGTAGGAGCTGGCACTAACTCAGGGGGAGTTAGTGAAAATATTCAAAGTAGTCAGCACCCCAACTCAGAAAGTCAAGCTGAATCATCTAGACAATTTCCAGGTGAACGGGTATGGAATAGAGATCATCCGTTTGAGTTAATTATTGGTGATCCAGATGCTGGTGTGACTACTAGAAGAACTGCAAGAGCTGACATGGCTAATATCTCCTTATATTCTGGGTTCTTATCCAAGCTTGAACCTAAAGAAATAGAAGAAGCTCTTGGCGATGCTGATTGGGTGATTGCAATGCAAGAGGAACTCAATCAGTTTGAAAGGCAGAAAGTTTGGAAACTGGTACCCCGACCAAAGAACAAATCCGTAATTGGAGCTAGGTGGGTATTCAGAAATAAACTGGATGAAAACGGACTTGTAACACGAAACAAGGCTTGTTTGGTTGCAAAAGGTTATTCTCAGCGAGAAGGAATTGATTATGATGAAACCTATGCACCGGTTGCAAGACTTGAGGCAGTCAGGATGTTCTTGGCATTTGCAGCACATAAGAACTTCAAGGTATTCCAGATGGACGTGAAAAGTGCCTTCCTGAACGGAGAGTTAGAAGAAGAAGTGTATCTGGAACAGCCGCCTGGCTTCGTTGATCCAGAACATGCAGATTTTGTGTATCTACTCTTCAAATCTGTCTATGGCCTCAGACAATCCCCAAGGCGATGGTATGAAACCCTATCCTTATTCTTAATTGAAAATGGTTTTGTTAGGGGAGTAATTGATAAAACATTGTTCTATAAAGTTGTGAGAAATGACTTAATACTTGTTCAAGTATATGTGGACGATATTATTTTTGGGTCATCAAATGAGCGCTTGTGCGAGAAATTTGCCAAGCTAATGCAGGAAAAATATGAGATGAGCATGATGGGAGAGTTGTCCTTCTTCCTTGGATTACAGATCAGTCAGAGAAAAGATGGTATCTTTATCTGTCAATCCAAGTACGTCAGAGATTTACTCAAGAAGTATAATCTAGAAGATGCATCAGCAGCTAAGACTCCTATGGCAACAGCCACGAAGCTTGATGAAGACAAATCAGGTAAATCAGTTGACATCACAAGCTATCGAGGTATGATTGGCTCACTCCTCTATTTAACTGCAAGTAGACCAGATATAATGTTCGCAACTTGTTTATGTGCAAGGTTCCAAGCGGATCCTAGAGAATCACATCTTGTAGCCGTCAAAAGAATTTTTAGGTATCTCAAGGGCACACCAAATCTAGGGATTTGGTACCCAAGAGATACAGGTTTTAATCTTATTGGCTATTCGGATTCAGACTATGCAGGTTGCAGGATTGATAGGAAAAGCACATCTGGTGCTTGCCAATTTCTTGGCAGAAGATTGGTGTCCTGGCAAAGTAAAAAGCAACATACAGTATCTACTTCTACTGCTGAAGCTGAGTACATTGCTGCTGGAAGCTGTGTAGCTCAAATACTGTGGATGAGGAACCAATTGAAGGATTATGGCATGGAGCACAAGAAAATTCCAATCATGTGTGACAACACAAGTGCCATTGCCATAACCAACAATCCTGTAGATCACTCAAGAACCAAGCATATTGACATCAGGTATCATTTCATAAGAGAACATGTCGAGGAGGGGACTGTGGAGCTACATTTTGTGCCCACAATGCAACAAATTGCAGATATATTCACCAAACCTCTTGATGAAGCAACATTCAATAGGTTGGTTGGTGAATTGGGAATGCTTAACACAAGTTAGTAAAGCCTTCTATCTGTAAAATCCATGTTTATGTTTGTATGTGCAAGCTAATCAATCATTATGTGCTTAGACTTTAAAATGCCTAATTAATGATTGTTATAGGTTGCATATAGTGTGATTTTGCATGAATTCATTGTGTTTTAAGTGTCTTTTATAGCACAAATCTGTGAATTTATGCTTGTTAGATTGCATGATCATAGGGGGAGTTAAATTCATAATAGTCTAAATATTGCATGATTTTTAGATGAATTTACCTGTGTTTTTCATGTAATTAGAGGCCTTAGAATTATCAAGGAATGTTTTAATTATGTCATATATTAAAATCCTTGAATTGATATTTATATTAATTTGGCAAAATTAATTGTTGAGTTTTTCAAAGAAAAATTGTCAAATTATTCTAAGTATCTTCAAAATTTCGAGTTAGTCTCTATCTCGAAACTCATGTAGAAATTCGACTTGAATTTCGACTTGAGCTTCCAGGGTGAAGTTTTGAAAATTCTAAGTCTGGGAAGAATTTCGAGTTAGTACCTATCTCGAAATTCATCTCGAAATTCGACTTAGAGTTCGAGTTCGAGTTACCAGTGTGCCTAGTTCTCTTCAAAATATTCGAGATAAAGTCTATCTCAAATTTTATCTCTAAGGTTGAGATGAGGTTTCCATTAAGGGAATATTTTGAAAAGAACTGAGAATTAACTTCGAGTTAGTCTATCTCGAACTTTATCTCGAAGTTCGACTTGATGTTCGAGATAGAGTTCTTAGTCTATCTCGAAACTCAACTCGAATTTCGACTTGGTGTTCGAGATAGAGTCCTCAGTTAAGCTAAAGGGAATTTTTCGAGTTACACTCCTAACTCGAAACATATCTTGAATTACCCTGGACTTTTTGATTCAAGGAAATATTTTGGAAAGAATTTGAGATTAACTTCGAGTTAGTCTATCTCGAACTTTATCTCGAAGTTCGACTTGATGTTCGAGATAGAGTTCTTAGTCTATCTCGAAACTCAACTCGAATTTCGAATTGATGTTCGAGATAGACTCTAACTCGAAAAGTATCTTGAATTTTCTGTTTTTCCAAGTTTACTACAAATCAATAATGTTCAAGATAGTATTTCCCTATGGTTTCTGCTGTAATTTTGGTTAAAGTGCTTCTTTGTGCATAATTGTTCGAGTTAACCCCTATCTCGAACTTTATCTCGAAGTTCGACTTGATGTTCGAGATAGAAAAGTTCGAGATAGAATAGTTCGAGATAGAGTTCGACTTAGATGTCCCCTGTATGGACTTAGTACTTTTCATTTTTTTAACAGGGACATTTTTGTCATTCCACATTAATGTCTATATATACTTCTCTAACTCGATCTATTCTTTCACTTTTACCTAATTGAGTTTTACAGCCGCCCCATATACATACAGGCGATTTTGACTTACAACCACTGATTCGTGATCTTTGTGACTAATCTCATACGGACAACGAATTACTGCCCGATTTTTGACTGCCATTATCTGAGTGACCAGTAATATCTGAGTTTGTGTGTTTGTGAATTTGTTCTTCTTTCTCGACAGATATACATACGTATATACACACACCGCTTCACAGTCATATACACACGATTTCACTGGTGTGTACACATATAACTTCACTGATTTCACTGGTATCAGATTCTGTTAATTGGTTGTTGATTTTCGCCTCTCACAGTGATAATTATCTATAACCCGTAGTTTAATTTTTCAAGAGTGACTTTTGGTCTTTTTGTTAAATTAAAAGGGATATAACTGATAATTCCTAAATTAATTGTTTTTCGAAAATTAAAATAAAAAATTCACATCTTTTTAAAGGAAAACATTTAATTAAAATGGCTCACCAATTTTCCCTTGCTAAAAACAATTTTTACAATATTTCTACGGAAATTGGTGATCAACTCCCGCGGTTTAAGTTTTGGATACGATTTCTCAATTTGTATTCCAAAGCTAGCCAAGCTTTTACTGCTAAACCTACACTAGTACATGATGCTTTACAGCAATTATGGACTAGTGCGGTTACTTTTGGGAGTAAATCAACCCCCTACGGTTTCAGGTTTACCTTAGCGGGTCAGGAATATGAGGTGACAGAACAAATTGTCAACAGAGTTCTAGGATTCCCCATTAAAGATGCCTATGATCCAGAACCTACTGCTGCAGAACGCCTCAGATTCTTTGAAGAAATTGGATGTTATCCTACAAAAGGCCCAATCACGGGAAATATCCAAAAGCAATTCTTCCATGCGGAATGGAATTACTTTTTCGAGGCCATCACAAGATGTTTTCGGGCACGCGAAAAAGACTTTCATCAAATTCCGATTCCCATGCAAACCTTTGCAGTAGCCCTAGCAAGAGAACTGGATATAAACTATGGACGCATAGTTCTCTCTGAGATAGTGGCCTCAATGGGATCCCTTGCAAGCAGAGACCTCTCTACCACTGATGTCGTCTGCTGGTTTCCTCGGTTTCTTCAAATGCTAATCAATGACTTAATACCGAGGGATGCCCTTGCTATTAGACAGGGATTTTCCAGAAGCCCCACATCTGAATCGCTAGGGATGGGCACTAAGTCACTTGCAACCATTGCAAATCAGGATAAACATCAAGGTAAGCCAATGTCTACTCCTGAAAATATTCAAATGTGGCTTAGATATGATGCAGGAGTTACCAATTTGGAGGCATCATCACAAGTCTCATCACATGCTCAAAATCCATCTGTTCATGCTGAGGCATTTGATGAGATTCCGGATGAGGAAAGCGATGATGCACAAGGTAATCAATCAGGTAATCTCTCTCTGCATACTATTCATTCCTCCTCCTACGTTTCTGATTCCGCGACCCATGAGCCTGCTAACCCGCAGGATCTATCCCAGGGTAAGAGCCATATTTCTGACTCTGAGTCTGATACACATTCATATTCTTTATCACCCCTGTTAACGGAAGTCAGAAAACCAGCACGTATATTTATACAAGATGATGAGGAGAATGAACCCGAAGAGCAGCAACTTATTCGCAAGAAAGCCAAACTTTTCCACGCTGCTACTTCACAACCACAGTCAAACCCTAGCGTGTCACACGCAACCACTCCACCTCACGCGAGTGGTTCACCCCTTGAACATTCTGCACATAGGGATTTTGATTTTGGTCAGGATGATGTGCCTCTTGATGATACTATTGCTTCAAGAGGACATGAAGTATTAAGAACTTCAGCCGTACCTTCACCGGTACGTACTGATGCTGCAAAGAGGATCGGTTCTGATGTCGTACAAGGACACTTTGCAGCCTCTCAGACTGAGATTCCAACTCAGGAACAAACAGAATTTGATCCTATAACTGTCAACAACATTTCTTATCAATTTTCTGCAGGTACTGCTTCACTATTTGGATTAATCATTGAAGATATACACGAGTGTGAGACAGGGAGTGTGTGTGAGAGGTTAGGGAGAGAGGGACCTTCATTTTTAAGGCCCGAAACCGAGCGCCAAATACCAACAGAACGCGTATTAGAGCGAGGTCACCTAAACCAAACACCGTCCCTTAATACTGAAAATTTTGATACTCGTATGACTTCAATGGAAAATCAGATGAGGCAGTTCGGGCAGA
The DNA here is from genome assembly GCA_036435485.1 of Saposhnikovia divaricata. Lineage (NCBI taxonomy): Eukaryota > Viridiplantae > Streptophyta > Magnoliopsida > Apiales > Apiaceae > Saposhnikovia > Saposhnikovia divaricata. Next base: position 26,640,199 of record JAZHRN010000131.1, read on the forward strand.
CAATGGGGCAGTTCGGGATCAATATTGGAAACAACCAAAGGGCACTAGACGACTACGCAGCAAGAATGGCAAGTCAAGCTACAGCTTTTGATGATTTGACAAATAAGGTCAATGACTTGGGCCATGCTGGTGGTGTCTTGGGAAGCACTCTCAATGAGAGGATGGGGGCATTGGAGTCTACAATGCATACAATGACTGTGGAGATCAGTAGAATGATGTTCGCAGTCAAGAGTTTTGTGCCCCCGGAGTGCTTCGAGTCGGAACAACCTCCCCCCGATGCTGGAGCAGGTGGTGCAGGTGGTGCTAGTGGAGCGGGAGCCTCTGGTTCTGGTTTTGGAGGTTCCTATGCAGCTGGTGGATCTGAAGACCATGGTGGAGCTCAGGATAACTCACCTAAGGGGGAGAGTGGAAAGGAGACGAGACAGCAGGCAGTTCACATCGAAGAAATTGAGGAACCCGCTGATCTTGTTAAGGAACCAGAAATTGAGCCTGCTGTTGCTGAAGAGGCTCTGAGGAGGAGAAAGGGTAAGGCAATAATGGTTGAAGAAGATGAACCAGTTATTGACCTGAGTCATCAGGACACAGTACAGGAGGTACTAGACTCAGATTCTGATATGGAAGACGTACCTTTCGCACATGCTGTAAAGCGATCTTTGAAGGAACAAGGTGGAGGTGCTGGTATGTCTTTCGGAATGCCTGAAGAAGATCCTGTTGATGAAGAAACCCTGCAGTCTCAACAGTTAGCCTTGGAACAAGCTCAGTTCCATAAAATGAAGATGATGCAAGAACATGCTGCGTTCCTAGAACAGAAGGTGGAGCTACAAGGGAAGCAGTATGAGTATGAGCTTGCAAGGCTAGCCAATCCTCAAGTTGATCTGGACAAAAGAAGGATAGGGCAGAAATGGGATGAAGCAAGGAAGATAATGATGAGACCATGTGCAAAAGGAGTTCATAACAAGGATGCAGATGATCTGTTCTACAACTTGAATTTGCAGAATCCAATGACTGGGGACTATATAAATGCTTTGAAGAGATTAATTTCTAAAGTCAGGGTTGGATACAATGCAAATCTTAAGGAGTGGCAGGTTATCTTGTCTTTGGTAGAAGGAGTCCCAACATCTTTCCTATTTGTGGATGACCAATTCATAATGAGAAGATCTGCGTCAGAGTTGTTCTTGCTAGCGACTAAAATTCAGTACTCTCAATCTGAGGAGCTAAGCATTCTGTACAGGGATCAGTTAATGCAGCTAGCAGAGGACAAAGGTCCAGAATTCTCAGCTTATCAAAATTTTGTCCGGATGGTGGTTCAAGGAAAGATGAAGAGGGTGAGCATGGAGGAAAAGGACTTAATGGAACTTTCAGTGGAATCTCTTAAAGCTGTATGTAGACAAATGATGGGTAAGGGATTCGCCTCTGAGCTTAAAGATAAATCCGTGAGGATCATTGAAAGAGTCATATTCTTGAAGAGCAATGAGGTGTGGAAGTGTGATGTCATTGCTCCAAACCCTCTCGACAACGTGAAGATTGAGCCGGAGCTGATAGAAAAGAAATGGAATATTCTTCAAGCAATGAAGAATGTAGATGAAGCTTTGACTCTTCCTTCTGGAGAACTGGAACAAGGAGAAATAAGGGAGGCAGTTGGCGTTCCAGGGAAAGATAGTGTATACTGGATACACTCTTATGCTGATGATACAGCTGATGCCTTAGCATACATAGATGCAGACCAGAAACAAACACTCTTGCATATGAGTAGACAATGGCTGCTACAGACTCAAGATGCTGCATTTCTAGAGAAAGTGTTATATGTGTTCAAATGGGGCGAAGTGGAAGACAAGTTTGTTGAAGAAAAGCAGAGACTCGTGAGTTACCTGTCTGAAGTAATTGTGGAGAAGAAGCGAATGGAGCGAGATGCGGCTAGTGTCTATAATACTGACCGTGTCAAGGGCTACCCCAAGATGATATATCGTTATCTCAAAGCCACTAAATCTCATTGGAAACCTCAGCTCATAATGAAGAACTTTGAGGAAATTCCAAAGATCAGGACTACTCAGGAGGTTGATAAACTCAGAAGGCTTTTCAAACATCCTAACCCAGAGCCCAGGAACCCTCTAGAAATGGAAGCTGTAAGTCTGTTGAATGCTAGGTGGAAGCAGCTTCACGATCCAGTGTACAAGAAAGAACAGCAGCAGAAGGAGAAGCGCAAAAGGCAGAAAGAAGAGAGAGACCAAGCTGCTGAAGCTAGAAAGAGGAAACGGAATTAGGGTTAAAGGTCAGAGTGGTGTGAACTTGAAGTTGGAAAAACTTCATGTCTTTCGGTTGCTTTAACTCACTTGAGGAAAATTCACCTTAGAGTGAATCCAATAAGGTGATACAAGTTTGACTAAAAGGTATGAAATAATCCAGGTGATAGGAATCATTCAAATGATCTTTAATTCGAGGTTCGAATTCTGTTTCTAGTTTTTATGTTCATTGTATTGTTTTCAAGTTCTTTTCAATTGTATATTATTCAAGAATGTAATGTTAATTATCTTTTCTCGTCTCATTGTTTAGTTGAGTTATCCTTCATTAATTTGAATGTCATTGTTAGACAATCAAATTGGGGGAGATTGAAAGGCAGAGTGTATAAACTTGTAACACTATAACTAATGTAACTCAAACTAAAGGAAAAGATACTTAACCAGAAGACAATCAAGAACAGGAAGTCACAAGAAATCAACACTAAATGAAGACAAGGTAATTGATACAATTAAACATGCTAACTATGATCAAGCCAAGAAGAAATCATTGAGAGAAGTTCAAGTCAAAGTTGTTCATGCCTCGGTGATTTGATTAATCAAGAATCAAGATCATAACTATCAGTATCAACAAGACCAATTGATTTCAAGTGAAGAAGAAGGAAAGCAAATATTGGAAAGCCAAGTTATTCAGTGAATATGGTAATTTATTCAAGAAGCAGAAACACTATCAAGACTAGTCACTTATGAACCAGACCAATGCATCAAGTGTCAGGACATTGATAGCAAGTTTATGTCAGTAATAAAGAACCATGTTCAAGAGTTTGTTGAAGAATAAAGAAGACATGAAGATATCACAAGTTCAAGATGTGCATTGAAGTTTCAAGTTGAAGACCAGAATATTTTCTAAGTACTAAATGTTCTGGATGGCTAAGTAGAAATTCTCAAGTAGAAGTTCTACTTAGGAATTTCGAGATAGCCAAGAAGAAGTTCCACTTAGGAATTTCGAGATAGCCAAGTAGAAATTCTCAAGTAGAAGTTCTACTTAGGTGCAGCTTCAACATGACACATGGCATCTTCTGATTGGCAGATTTCCAAGCTTTCAAGATAAGGCAAGAATTATGTGGACATCATTGGGCCACGTACATCTTAGTCTTTGAAGACTACAGGACATAGATTACATGTAGTATAAATAGAAGTACTTGTGTAATGTTTAAGTAAGTGAGCAATTCTAGAGAAAAACACAAGAGAAAAAGAGAGAGTGCATTCACAGAGCTTAGTATCATTCACTTCTCTCTCAACTTCTGTTATACTTTGTAATGAATGTTGTAGCAACCCTTTCAAGTTATATATAAAGAAATATATTCCTTGAATCTGTGTGTTCATTTATTGCATCATTTTTATTGCTTCACATATTCGAAAAGTTGTATTCACCCCCCCTCTACAACACATTTGGACCTAATAGAGTCTATTCCTCCATCCCCACCATTTGCACCTCCACCACCTCCACCTGTACAGGCACCTGCCCCAGCTGCTGTGCCCCCTCAGGAGGCACCCTTACCGACAGGTGACTCTCTACCAGCCATTCTGTTGACGGAGTACTTTGCCCTTCAGGGTCAGTTGGAGGAGTCTCGCCGAGTGATAGACACACTGATGCAGAGGTCAGAGAGAGGGAGAGGAGGCATCATTCTTGATGGTATATCTTTGGGATTAGTGAGTGTTGAGCTGCGGGCCCTGGGTGACATTAGGAGGTTGTTAGCTGATAGAGGAGACCCAGAGTGGAGGGCTGCGATAGTGGATACAGTCACGTATATGGTAGTCCAGATCCGGGACATTATTAGGGCAGGACTGTGAGTCGAGATAGTAGTCTACGTCACTAATTAGACTAGTCATCTTACTGATGTCTTTTTGGGGGATTAGTTTAGTTGGTTGCTGTCTTAATCCCAGTCTGATTGGAGGACAGTTAGTAGCACTTTTGTTGTAGCAGATTAGTATGTACAGTATGTTTGTAGGTTTCGAACCATGTACCCAAGTTGTAAAATATTTAAGTAAATTAATGAAGTTTGTGCATTTCTATCTAAATTTTTGCTGCATTTTTATAATAAATGTTGAGACTCAAAAATAAAATAAAATATTGATGTATAAAAGGTGATTGACTTAATGAAAAGGCTATCGTGTTAAGGGCGATACACTTACCTACTAAAGTTATAATATAACTAGATGCAAATCGCGTGATAAGAATATTGTGATGTGCAAATGAGTTAATTAATGCTATAATTGTGTATATAGAAATGATGTATATTGTAACCCAAATTCGGGTAATTAATAAGGACTATTGTTATGTACAGAACTATGCCGCCTAGACGTGATAGTAGAGCGAATGCAAGGGAAAATGAGAGAGATGAAAGAAGTCGAAATATAGAAGGTAATAGACTGAACGAAAATGCCCGTAATGAAGAAAATCATGAAGAAGAAGAAGAGGAATCAACTGGCCAACAAAGGAATCCGGGAGGTGATCCCTTTGCCCAATTCATGGACTTATTAAGGCAGAATTTAGCGAATCCCCAACAACCACCTGTTCTCCCCAATCAGGCAGCTAATTCCTTTCGTGCCTTTAAGTCATTAAAACCCCCAGAATTTGAGGGAACCAATAACCCAGTAGTAGCCAGGGCATGGCTAAAAGAAATGGAGAAAGCTTTCGAGATACTGAGGATAGAGGAAGATCAGAAAACAGTCTTTGTAGCCTATCTCTTAAAGGGAGAGGCAAATTACTGGTAGGAAGCTAAGAAGAACCTAGAAGAAGCGGGAGTGATAACCTGGGAGCGTTTCACTAGCGTGTTCCTAGAAAAGTATTCTCCTAGGTATTTAGAAAACCAAATGGACTTAAAGTTTCTGGAGTTAAAACAGGATAATCTAACAGTGGCAGAGTATGAAACTAAATTTACAGAACTGTCGAGGTTTGTTCCCGAGTTTGTGCGTACTGAAGAACAATGAGCGAAAAGGTTTCAACAAGGATTGAAACCCTGGTTACGAACGAGAGTGGCCCCATTTGAGTTGACTGATTATGCTGCAGTGGTTCAAAAGGCATCTATTATAGAGGCCGAGAGTGAACAGGCTCAAATAGGTCGAGAGAATAAGAAAAGAAGATTTGAGGGTCCGAAAGGAGGTTCAAGTGAGGGAAGCTACTTTAACAAAGGAGGTAGAGGACAAAAATCTCAATTTGTGGGAAAGTCAGGGGGTAATAAGACTACTAGTGAGACGGTAAATCAGGGTGGTAAATCGTCAGGAACATTTCAGTCCAATCCATCACGACCACCATTACCAGATTGTGAGACGTGTGGTAAGAAGCATATAGGAGTTTGTAGGGTGCTGGGAGTAACTTGTTTTAAGTGTGGACAAAAAGGACACTACCTTAACCAGTGCCCATCAACTGATACAAACCCTAAAAGAGATGTTAAGTGTTACCAGTGTGGGAAATTAAGACCCATTGCTAGAGATTGCCGTTCCGGTGGGTCATACGCGCCAGGACAGAGTGTGACTGCTTCAAATAGGCCTACTGCTAGAGTGTACAACATGACCTTAGGGGAAGCATTGACGAATCCAGATGCGGATACAGGTACTTGTTTTTTCTATTTAGATTTTGTGTGTAAGTCTTTGGTTAAGGATCGATTTAATCAATTAATGGAATAAACAAGTTAATAATATAGATAAGGAAAATCAGTATCTGTTAAGGGCTAGGAAACGTTATGAAAAGAAAAGTAGGAGTGTTTTGGGAAAACACAAGCTCATTGAGACGAACAGGAAATATATATTATAGGTAGTATTTTCTACAATTGTTTTAAAAAAATATCAGTAGAGCTTATTTTCTGGAAAATTTTACAGAGAGGAGCTATAGGAATATTGAGGTGTTAATATTTATGTCATGATAGAGATCAGAAGATGGTCAAACCATAAGTGAGATACACTACTGTTAGGAATATGTTGTACTTGATGATAACTTCACAATCAATCAAATTGTTTAAGGTTTTATAGCTGTCAACGGATGAGGATTTATAACTCTATCCGTTGATAGGTAGCTCATCAACGGATGAGGTTTTGTAGCATACTGCAGTATCTTTATGTTATCAGTTGATAGTGTTTTTATCCACAGTCATGTTGACCATCAACGGATAGGCAGAATAGGGTAGCCAATTGTAAATAAGCTATGATATGTAATTCTGTCTAAGTGAAAGTGTATCAACAGATGAAGACAAAACTCTATCAACGGATGCAACTCAAATCCACTATATCAACGGATACAGCTCAAGTCTCAATATCAACGGATATCGCTCAATACATCATCAACGGATGTCAGGGTACAACATCAACGGATAATCATTGACACTGTCTTCTATGATTAGCTGGGGATTAGCAGTTGATAAGGACATGTTTGACTGACAGATCACATGGGTTGATAGTAGATACAAAAAGCAGTATGGCAGCCTTACTTTGGAAACACAGAAGAAAGAAGCATTCTATTTACACTATGAATACAAGAAAGGTGCAGGAGACATGTCTGAACACAAGGACAACCTTTCGGCTACATGTGTATTTGGAGTGTAGTAGTAAGTCAACTAGAATTAGATTAGTATTATCTTATTCCAGTAGTACTTGTAAAACTTGGGATATATAACCAAGTGTAGCAACTCTTTGTAGGTTAAGAAAACAGACATATTTGCTTAGGGTTTCTTGAATATTCTTAGAAGCAAAGAGTTGTAAAACGGCAGCTGTGTACATTTTGTATCACAGAGTTTTCTTCAAATAAAAGCTTCAGGTGGTGCATATTAACCACCTGATTTTATATGTGTTTGTGTTTAAATCTTACATTGCAATTATCTCTGCATAAATTTCTGGAGTTCTTATCAGAAATTTATAAATATCAAGAATTGTATTCAACCCCCCCTTCTACAATTATACAAGTGTGTAATCTGGGAATAACAATTGGTATCAGAGCAAGCTTCTAACATATTTGAAGTTTAAAGATCAACACACTTCCAACATGTCTAAGAAGGATTATGGAGTAAAGATTCCAGTTCTTGATAGAGAAAATTACTTTCACTGGAAAGTAAAAATGCGTCTACATCTCTCGTCTATTGATGAGGGTTTTGTGGATTGCATTGACAAGGGTCCTCACGTTCCAATGAAGACAGCAACAAGAGTTGGCCTGGCTGATGATGTGCCTGACACTCTCATTCCCAAACCTGTTTCTGAGTGGAGTCTTGAAGATATTGCAGAAGTCCACAAAGACAAAAAGGCCATGAATATTCTGTTCAATGGTCTAGAAACAGACATGGTTGACAATGTTATTAACTGCACTACCGCCAAGGAAGTATGGGACATTGTTCAAACCCTGTGTGAAGGAACAGAACAGGTAAGGGAAAACAAGATGCAACTACTAATCCAACAGTATGAACATTTTCACTTTAAGAGTGGAGAAACATTGAATGATACATTTAGTAGATTTCAAAAGCTACTAAATGGTTTAAAACTGTATGGAAGAATCTATCAAGTTAAAGATTCTAATCTCAAATTTCTGAGATCACTGCCCAAGGAATGGAAGCAAATGACTGTTTCTCTAAGAAACACTCAAGAGTATAAGACATTTACTCTTGAAAGGCTCTATGGAACTTTAAAGACCTATGAGCTGGAAATGGAGCAGGATGAAGAGATTGAGAAGTCTCAAAAGAAAAGTGGGTCAGTTGCACTTGTTGCCAACTTGGAGCAAAAGGAGGAAAGGACAGAAACTGCTAGTTCTACACCAAACAGGGAGGTTTGTAAAGGTAGAGCAGAATCAAGCAGGAGCAAGGAAAAGGTGTCTGAGGAATTGAATGCTCTTCAGCAGGATGAATTGGATGAGATAGATGAGCACTTAGCGTTTCTGTCTAGGAGATTCTCTAAGCTGAAATTCAAGAGAAACTCTGGGGTGGCCAAGCCATTTAACAAGGATTTTTCCACAAGCAACTATGTGGATAAATCCAAAATTAAATGCTACAATTGTGGAATTGCTGGTCATATGATAAGTGAATGCAGGAAACCTAGATCTGAGAACAAGGGAAAGCCAACTGAGGTTGTTGACTATAAGAAGAAATATTTTGATCTTATCAGGCAGAAAGGAAAGGCATTCTTGACCCAAGAGTATGACTGGGCTGTTGATGACAATCATTCTGATGATGATGTTGAGTTAGTCAACCTTGCTTTAATGGCTGATTCTGGAGAGCAGGAAGCAAGTTCAGCTAGCAATCAGGTATTTTCTACTAATCTCTCTGAGCTCACCAAAGAGGAATGCAATAGTGTTATAGATGAAATGTCTACTGAACTATATCACTTAAGTGTTACTCTTAAATCACTTACTAAAGAGAACAATAGAATTAAAGAGTCTAATATGTTTTTAAGTGATAGAAATGCTGCTCTAGAAACTCAATTTCTAGAATTTGAGAAAATGAGAGTTGATTGCAATAATGCTAAAAGTGAACTTGAAGCTGTGTTAAAAAGAGAACTGATTTTAAAAGACCAGCTTGAAAAAGAACAAGGGATAATTGCTAAATTTCAAAGTTGTAGGAATATTTCTCAAAACATAATAGAAGTTCAGGGAATAGAATCATTTGTGAAGGATACCTGGACTCAAAAGAAAAAGGAGCTAGAACCTGGCCTTGAGGATCTAGAGACTATTTGTGAATCAACGGATAGTGATCATCCGTTGACAGATGAACCGTCAACGGATGAGAGGTATCCGTCGACTAACAAAAAGTCTGTTAGTAAGAAGGAACTTAGGAAACTGGATATCAAGTATGGTCCAGTAAACAAGAATTTTGTTAGTGGTGAGTGCAGCAAAACCAAATCCAGTGGGAAGGCTAAGACAGGTGATTTACACAACAAAAAGGCTGTTGGTAAATCGGACAATGAAAAGGTAGAAATTGAGGGCAAAAAGAAAAAGAACAGAAATGGTAAGATAGGCATCAACAAGAAAAAAAATTACTCTCCTGACAAGTTTGCTCCTAGGAAAACTTGTAGTAATTGTAATAGTGTCAATCATCTATCTTCTAATTGCAAGATTGTCAACAAGGCTCCTGTTCATGTACCTCAACCAATGCCATGTATGCCTGCAATGCCTGTTATGCCTGGTTTGTATCAAAATGCTAGTTTTTCAAATCCATATGTGAACATGCCATATATGTCTAATCCTTACTTTCAATCTATGAATGTGCCACAAATGTCATGGAACATACCTAACATGAATAATATGTATGCCAATTTTCCACACATGCATGCATCCAATATTCATGCAAATGAGCATTTGTCAAACCCCATCACTCAAGCATCTACACCTAAGTTGAAGAATGCTAAGAGTGCAAAGTCAAAGGCTAACAAGAAAGGACCCAAGGAAGCTTGGGTACCAAAATCAACTTGATTTGTTTTTGAAATGTGTGCAGGGAAACAGAAGGAATCTATGGTACCTAGACAGTGGATGCTCTAGGCACATGACAGGAGATTCAACCCTGCTCACAGAGTTCAAGGAAGGAGCTGGCCCTAGAATTACCTTTGGAGATGACAGCAAAGGATATACTAAGGGATATGGCCTGATTTCAAAAGACAATGTCATCATTGAAGAAGTGGCTTTAGTTGAAGGTTTGAAGCACAATTTGCTGAGTATCAGTCAGATTTGTGACAAAGACTATAAAGTAAAGTTCACAAAAGAAGCCTGTGTTGTTTCTGCCAAGGAAGACAACAATGTGGTATTGACAGGCTTTAGAAAAGGAAATGTTTACATAGCTGACTTCAATTCAGCATGCTCAGAATCCATTACTTGTCTCTTCATCAAAGCAAGTAAGGATGAGAGTTGGCTATAAGAAGCTGTCACATTTGAATTTTAAAGTTATGAATGATTTGGTAAGAAAGGATCTTGCTAGAGGAATCCCTCAATTGGAGTTTGTCAGAGATGGGCTGTGTGATGCCTGCCAATTAGGGAAACAAAAGAAATCATCCTTCAAAAGCAAGACAGAGTCATCCATTGTTAAGCCTCTTCAATTGCTGCATATGGATTTATTTGGTCCAGTAAATGTCATGTCTATTTCAAAGAAGAAATACTGTCTGGTGATTGTAGATGATTTTTCTAAGTTCACATGGACCTTCTTCCTGCACTCCAAGGATTGTGCAAGTGAAATCATCATCAATCACCTCAAAATGCTAAACAATGGTTCTGAAGACAGAGTACAAAGAATCAGGAGTGACAATGGTACTGAATTCAAGAATTCCACAATGAAGATTTTCTGTGAAGAGAATGGAATTGTCCATGAGTTTTCTGCTGCCAGAACACCTCAACAAAATGGGGTTGTTGAAAGGAAAAATAGAACTCTCATTGAAGCAGCTAGAACAATGTTAAGTGAATCAAGGTTACCAACATATTTCTGGGCTGAAGCTGTCAACACTGCATGCTTTACTCAGAATATTTCCTTGGTCAATCAAGCTAGAGGAATGACTCCTTATCAGTTAGTAACCAACAAGAAACCAACTTTAGCTTTCCTACATGTCTTTGGATGTAAGTGTTTTGTGCTAAGGAATCATGGAGATAACTTGGACAAATTTGAATCAAAGGCAGATGAAGCTATTTTCGTTGGATATGCAGCAGGGAAAGCCTACAAGGTCTACAATCTAAGAACCAACATTGTTATGGAATCTGTACATGTTGTGTTTGATGATCAAAAGATTCTAGGCCTAAATGATGAAGGTTACCATGAAAAGTTGGAATTTGAGAATGAAGGTGAAAGAAGAATGTACTATGATGATGATGAGGAAAATGAAGATCATGACCACAGAGATCCACCTAGAGCTGTTATACCAACTAGAAGTGATGCTTACACTGAAAATGAAACACCCGTTGACAGTCATTCTGCAACATCCGTTGACACTATTAGAGATGCATCCGTTGACAGATATTCTCAAGCATCCGTCGACAGGCAAAATGATGCATCCATTGACAGTCAACTTCATAACTCAGCAAGGACAACAAACTCAGGGGGAGTTTCTCAAGGTCAAAATTCAATGCTAAATCAACATGATCATGGAAATGAAGCAACCTCATCAAGATCAAACCTTCCACCTGCAAGAAAATGGACTAGAAATCATCCATTTGAGTTAATCATTGGTGAATCAAATTCAAGAGTCCAAACTAGAAGGGCCACTCAAGCAGAATGTCTATACAGTAGCTTCCTGTCTCAAGAGGAACCTAAGAAAGTGGAAGATGCCCTTCTAGATACAGATTTGGTGTTAGCAATGCAAGAAGAGCTAAACCAATTTGAAAGAAATAAAGTATGGAAACTTGTGCCCAAACCTGATGATAGAAGTGTCATAGGTACTAAATGGGTTCTCAAGAATAAGACAGATGAAAATGGCATAATTGTGAGGAATAAAGCTAGATTAGTGGTAAAGGGCTACTCTCAAGAAGAAGGAATAGATTTTGATGAAACTTTTGCTCCAGTGGCAAGACTTGAGGCAATAAGAATCTTTCTAGCCTATGCAGCACATGCCAATTTCAAAGTCTATCAGATGGATGTCAAAAGTGCCTTTCTAAATGGGGAACTGGAAGAAGAGGTCTATGTCCATCAACCTCCTGGTTTTGAGGATCCAGAATTTCCAGAATATGTATATCTTCTCATGAAAGCACTTTATGGTTTGAAGCAAGCACCAAGAGCCTGGTATGACACTTTATCTCAATTTCTTTTGGAGAACCACTTCACTAGAGGTACAGTAGATAAAACCTTATTTCATAGGGATATTAATGGCTCTTCAATACTTGTTCAAATCTATGTAGATGATATTATTTTTGGGTCTACAGATGAGAAGCTTTGCAAAAAGTTTTCCAAACTTATGCAAAGTAGGTATGAAATGAGCATGATGGGTGAATTAACTTACTTTCTTGGCCTACAAGTAAAGCAAGTTAATGAGGGCATTTTCATAAGTCAAACAAAATATATTTATGATCTCTTAAAGAAATTTGACTTAATGGATTGTACATCTGCTAAAACACCTATGGCCACTGCAACTAAGCTTGAGTTGAATACTAAGGAAAAGTCTGTGGACATCTCAAGCTATAGAGGCATGGTAGGTTCACTTCTATACCTAACAGCTAGTAGACCTGATATAATGTTTTCTACTTGTCTTTGTGCTAGATTTCAAGCTGACCCTAGAGAGTCTCACTTAATAGCTATTAAAAGAATTTTCAGATATCTTAAGGGAACACCAAACCTTGGCATTTGGTACCCAAGAGAATCTGGTTTTGATCTAACTGGCTATTCAGATGCAGATTATGCAGGTTGCAGAGTTGACAGGAAAAGTACTACAGGTTCCTGTCAATTTCTAGGAAACAGGCTTGTTTCATGGTTCAGTAAGAAACAAAACTCAGTCTCCACCTCAACAGCTGAAGCTGAGTACATTGCTGCTGGAAGCTGTTGTGCACAGATTCTATGGATGAGAAACCAACTCATTGACTATGGTCTAAAAGTTGAGAAGATTCCAATTTTCTGTGACAACACAAGTGCTATTGCCATCACAGAGAATCAGTGCAACATTCGAGAACCAAGCACATTGACATCAAATACCACTTCATTAGAGAACATGTGATGAATGGTACAGTAGAAATGCACTTTGTGCCAAGTGAAATGCAGCTTGCAGATATCTTCACCAAGCCTCTTGATGAATCCACATTCACAAGATTGGTAGGTGAGCTAGGTATGCTTAACTTGTCATAATTCCTAGTGATATTTGATTTCACTACATTGAAGCTAGAAATGTGTTTTGATTTACTTGAAAGTTAAAACTTTCAGAAAAATTTTCTGCAGGAATTTTGTCTAAGGCAAAATTAGCTTATCAACGGATATCCTTTTATCCGTTGATAGTATAAACACATTACTAGATTTTCGCATGTCAACGGGTAACAGGCTATCCACGTCATCAACGGATAAACTGTATCTCAACCGTTCATTCTATATCCGTTGATATACATTTTTTTTATAACCGTTGGTAACTGTGTATATCTAATCATGGTTGTACTTATTCTCTTTTTATTTATTATCTGACAGTTACTTTTGACCAATGGAGTAATTACTTTTAATTATTTCATTTTTAATTCTTGAAAAATATAAAAGGCGGACTTGTTCTCTCACATCTCACTTTTATTCATTTTCAAGCATATCAAAAGTTAACTGCATCTTCTTCTCTAAAACTCTCTGTAACCAAAGTTCAATCACTTCAATGGCGCCTATTGTTAAGATGATGTCCTCCACTGGGTTTACTTACGAGAAGAACAATTTCGCGGCCTTTGTTGACACAGTGAATGCTCCAGAAGCTTATCACACTTTGATGAGTTTCGTGAAGAAATGCAAACTGTCATATGCTATGACTGCCACCACTCCCTTAATCCACGAGGTAATTGAAGAAATGTGGACATCTGCTGAGTACAATGGCACAGACGGTACAATTGCTTTTTCTTTAAAGGGTAAAAACTATGTGGTTAATTCTGATGTAATAACTGCTTGTTTAAAATTGCCTGAGAATAACTGTCTGAAAGTACCCACTGATGCTGAAATTGTTGCCATGCTTAATTCTATTAATTATGCCCTTAGTACTGAAAACTTAGGGAAAATTTTTAGGAAAGGAATGGTTAAAGAATGGAGCTATTTCTGTGATGCCTTCATTAAAACTTTTTCAGGCAAAATTAGTAATTTTGATGCTGTTACCCTGTCCATGCTAACTATGATGTGTATGCTCTTAAATGATAAATTCTATAATTTTGGCACATTAGTTATGTATGAGATAGCTGCAAAGTTGGGTAAAAAGGAAACTAGGAGCAAGAATATCTACTTTGCTAGATTTTTAATGCTCTTAGCACTGCATGTATCTGAGAATAAGCTATCCATTGCTAACCCGGATAGCAAGTTTCAATGTTTTGTTCAGGAGAAGAGAGTCTTAAGTGACCTAATTCGAATGAACCTCAATGCAGGAGTACAATTGGTATATTTACCAATTGTTCAGGTAACTATCTCTAACTTTGAAACTCCTATCTCCAACCCCCAAATTTCTTTGCCTTCTAGTGTCACAATGGAGTCTGTAGTTGTGACCAAACAGGCTCCTACCAAAGTGACCAAATCCAGAGTTCCAAAACCACATTCTAAAAAGCAAACCTCAAGTGTCTCTCAAAAGACACCTGTTGTAAAATCTACCAAAACTCTTGAGGGGAGTGTGAAGGTGGTAGTGAGTGGTGAGGGACAGGGTGAACATCAAAGAAGCCCTAAGGATAAGGAAGGAGAGATGAGTGCAACCACCATTTCAGTCTCTCAAAAGACTGCTAATGTAACTTCAAGCCAAATTCCAGTTACACTCTCTCAACAGAGTGTGACTACTGAATCAAGTTCCCCACAAGGAACACTGCACAAGGGGGTTAGAGACACATATAGCCCAATCTCAAAAACCTATGGAAGAAGAGTGAAATCTAAAACCACAGGGGAATCACAGGGTGCACACACAGTACAGGAAACTGTACCTTCTCAAACTCAGTTTGATGTGGCTTCAATAAATGTGGAGTCACAGCCCCTTGATCTCAATCTTCAAATCGATACACATTACAATCCACCATCACCAACTCCATCTCTGGATGTGGATATGATATCTACATCAATTCCTGATTCTCCATCTTTAAGATTCTTGGAGAAGCCCCACTCTGAAATTGGTGGTCATCATCTTTTAGATGATTTGTTGGACCATCAATCTTCCCTTCCAGAATTCTCAACACAGACTGTGGCCTCGAACTTAAAATCAATCTCCACAGATTCAGTGTTGGTTTTCTCTTCAACGGATAAAATTATTCCTTCCTCAACGGATATCCTTCATCCGTTGATAAGTGTTTCTCCATCAACGGATGCGCCTCTAACTAGCCATCCGTTGACAGCTATAACTACTCCATCAACGGATATTCCTTATCCATTGATAACTCACTCTACCACTGCTATATCTGACATTCCTGTGTCAAGTGTGGAGGAGTTCTCAGTAGTTGAAACACTTTTAGGATTGAGGGAAGGGAGTGAGAGGCTGCCTTGTGAGCAGGCAAAAGGAGAGGTAAATAATGAGAGGCTGGCCATTTCTTCCGATCAGGCAAAAGGAGAGTTTGAGAGTTCCACCTTAGTAGGTGAAGGTGAGGGTGTGAGAGGTGTGAGCCAAGGGGAGCCCTTGATGCAAGAAAAGAGAGATGAGGGGAGAGAAGGGACTACAGGAGAAATAAGGATGGAAGAAGCAGCCATTGCTAGTGAGTCAATGGAGGTTGAGGATGCAGCCAAGGAAATGGAATATCAAAGAGAATATCAGTCCATGATTGACTCCATTTCTTTGGATGCTGAAACCTTTACTCACCATGTTCCTGCCTATCAAATTCTGGCACAACAGGGCAATGTGGAAGCAGAGGAGGCAATGCACCTAGTGCACACCTCACAGTCTCTACTTAGAGCTAAGGAATCTATAGCAGCTCTGCCAACCACTGCTGAGAGTGAAGAATTTGAAGATTCTGAAGATGAAGACAGCCAGAGCCCTGAAGATGAAGGTGGTAGCAGTATTCATGATTTTGCATTTGCTCACAACTACACCTATCATCAACTGGATATGGAAATCATAAGGCAATATAAATCTGCCCTGGCTGAGCACCCAGAAGCAGATTCACAGAGAAAGGTTGTTCTTCAACAGGCAATTGACTCCCTAAAGTTACAAAAGATGCAAATGGTGATTCAGAGATCCAACTTAGAGGAGGTCAAACAAGAAATCAAGGGTGTGAAGATCTCTGTGGATTCCAAGTTAGAGCAACTAGCTCCTACAGCCACTCAGAGGGTGTTGCAACAAAGGTTCATCAAAGAAGACAACCTGGCTAAGTCTGTGCAACTCCTCACCTCAAGAGTGGAAAAGATGGAATCCCAGATGGAGCAATTTCTTCAACATCAGAAACTGCAAACCCAACTGCTAGAAAAGTTAGTTGCAGCCCCAACTTCTAGTCAAACCCTTGATGCTAACAAAAAGGGGGAGAAAGTGGAAGAGGCTGTGGCAACTACAAGTCAAATCCTAATTTCCGAAAGGAGGGAGGCAGCAAGTGAGGGGGAGCAGCAGCCTACCATAGTGGTCAATCCACAGGAATTCATTGTCACAGCTTCCCCCAGCAAATCCAAACTTGTACAAGTAGCTCTATCTGAAGAGTTTGATTTCTCAAATTTGACAGAAGAGGAAAAGCTAGCCAAAATTGAAGCTCTACAAAAGATGAAAGAGGAAAACTATGAAAGGATAATGAGGACAGAAAGATTGATCAATCAATCTATTGCATCAACTCTGTTCTCTAGCCAAACCTCAGCTCCAACAATATCTACCACAATTCTGAAGGTGCTCACTCCAGCAATTGTGGCTCCTACATTCTATGATGCTGAGCCTTCTCATGCTAAAGAATTTGAACCCTACATCAAAACAAGACCCTACTCACCACCAAAAGCAAATGGGAAGAACAAGTTACAACTGGACTTTCCATTTCCCAAGGATGATGAAGGGAAACTGATGGGTAAGCAAATCAAGGAATTCAAGGAGAAGACTAACAGTTGTGTAAGAGAATGGATGGCTGTAATCATAAGGAATGGAAAAGTTCTAAACATATCCAACAGCCATCCTAGATTTGTTGAAGCCAAGAGAGAAGAGACTTCAAGGCTACTAAGAGAATCTCAACCAAGCACTGAATATCAATATGAAAACTCAGATGAGAAGCAAGCAAGGCTGGCTCAAGAGTTAATGGATGAGGTAGAGGATGAATTGAGGGAACCTGAGGAAGTTCCCAAATTCAAAAAGAAAGGGAAATCAGTCCCCAAATCCAAATCTAAGAGAATAAAATCAAAGGCAAGGAGGCCTGTCTCTCCAGAAATTGAAAACAAGGAGACAGTTGGCTCACCACAACCTACTTCTGTAAAAGTATTCAACCCTGCTGTGAATTTCCATGGTGATCCCATAGTACCTAAAGAGGAACCAATGAATCTTGACTCCATTGAGGTTCCTTCATTCTTGCTGAAGCCTCAACAGAAGCCTATACAGAAGAAAAGGAAACCAAGGAAGCAACCTTCAAAGGAACCAATTCAAGTTGCTAGGGTACCTGCAATTGTCAGGCAGCCAATCCTGGAAAACAAGGATGATTTTATCTATCAGGAAGATATTGAAGAATACTCTGGCATGAATCTTTATCTGGATGAATTGTCAGAAATAAGAGGAATTGACAAATATAAACATTTGCCTGAAAGATTGGTCTTTGTATACAAGGGAGGAATGGAAAGGACATGGCCACTACAAAGGGTTCTTGGAGAAAATTATCATACCTTAACCAAAGTGTTCTCTGCAATCAAGAGATACACAGGGTTCTCCAAGATAGCAAAAGGGGAGATACTGGACAGAATAGAACACATAAGGAGGGAATGGAACTCACCATCAAGTCTACCAAGGAAAATGAAGATCCCATACAATGGACAGAAAATCCACCTTCAACCCTTCTGGATGATGGAGTTCAGGGATGAAGATGGTAACAGGAGATTCTTCAGGTTAGAAGAGCAACTACCAAAGGCTAGTTCTCAATACCTGAGATGGTTACAACAAAAGCTAAATCCAAAGGTAGATGAAGAAGATGCCTTCTATAGGCAACTCCAAATACAGATTGAGTCCAACTCTGCCAAAGAAGGAAAATCAAGGGTGATGCCAACAAGAGAAAAGAAACAGTCTTAATCTGCTCAGTCTAGAGGAGCACTTCTCTGTAAATTTCTCAAACTTTCAGTTTTTAATTTTTGTAGCTTAATACAATTTATGCATTGTTCTTTATATATCTTTAGGAATGTTTTGTTATCATCAAGGTCCTGAATTTATGCTTTATTGCCATCAAGTATAAATTGGGGGAGATTGTTAGGAATATGTTGTACTTGATGATAACTTCACAATCAATCAAATTGTTTAAGGTTTTGTAGCTGTCAACGGATGAGGATTTATAACTCTATCCGTTGACAGGTAGCTCATCAACGGATGAGGTTTTGTAGCATACTGCAGTATCTTTATGTTATCAGTTGATAGTGTTTTTATCCACAGTAATGTTGACCATCAACGGATAGGCAGAATAGGGTAGCCAATTGTAAATAAGCTATTCTATGTAATTCTGTCTAAGTGAAAGTGTATCAACAGATGAAGACAAAACTCTATCAACGGATGCAACTCAAATCCACTCTATCAACGGATACAGCTCAAGTCTCAATATCAACGGATATCGCTCAATACATCATCAACGGATGTCAGGGTACAACATCAACGGATAATCATTGACACTGTCTTCTATGATTAGCTGGGGATTAGCAGTTGATAAGGACATGTTTGACTGACAGATCACATGGGTTGATAGTAGATACAAAAAGCAGTATGGCAGCCATACTTTGGAAACACAGAAGAAAGAAGCATTCTATTTACACTATGAATACAAGAAAGGTGCAGGAGACATGTCTGAACACAAGGACAACCTTTCGGCTACATGTGTATTTGGAGTGTAGTAGCAAGTCAACTAGAATTAGATTAGTATTATCTTATTCCAGTAGTACTTGTAAAACTTGGGATATATAACCAAGTGTAGCAACTCTTTGTAGGTTAAGAAAACAGACATATTTGCTTAGGGTTTCTTGAATATTCTTAGAAGCAAAGAGTTGTAAAACGGCAGCTGTGTACATTTTGTATCACAGAGTTTTCTTCAAATAAAAGCTTCAGGTGGTGCATATTAACCACCTGATTTTATATGTGTTTGTGTTTAAATCTTACATTGCAATTATCTGCATAAATTTCTGGAGTTCTTATCAGAAATTTATAAATATCAAGAATTGTATTCAACCCCCCTTCTACAATTATACAAGTGTGTAATCTGGGAATAACAACTACCATTCAGAAAAGGTCAATGTGGTGGCAGATATCTTCGTCGAAAGTGGAAGGAGAGACGAGATAACATGGAATGACTGGAAACAGAAGGAGATTTGTGAGGAAAAGACAGTAAAAGCACTGCTATTGCTAAACTAAATGGCATGTTGATGAATGACAAGGAAGTTATGTTGGTGTATTTCTGCGCAAACAAGATAGAGATATTATGAAAGGAAAAGGATAGAGGAAATATGGTGGAAGTTAGAAGGTGTGAATGAAAAAGATACCCATGGACATTTTCAACATGATTCCGGGACGGAATCCTTTTAAGGGGGGAAGACTGTAATAACCCTAACTTTAGTTATGCTACAGTGGTCACATGAATAGTAAATTTTGAGGATTTAGGGAAATGATATGTAGGTACCCAATACTTGAGACAGGAAATGAACAAACAGAAACCATATTAGTGATATACTGTGAAAATAAGTGACTCGAAATGACGATGTATTTCAGAAATTCCTGAATTTAGATTTTGAGGATTTTGAGCTCGAACGAACTTCTATTAATTGGATATTAAGGTGTATAGAAATATTAAAAGGATTATATATGGAGGAATTAGTGAATTTAAGTTATACCAAGGGATTTTTAAGTTAAGTGAATGCTAAGGGAATTTGGATTTTATAAACGATTTCAAAACCACTGGATAGTGAGATACATTCGAAACGAATCACAATTAGACGAGTATGAAGACTAAGTAACCAAGGTTAGTAAGTGATAAAGATATTTACCACATTAATATTTATAAGGTTATTAGTAAATACTTAAGGTTAAAAGAACAAGCTTACAAAACACTCATCCATGACATCACACCTTACATCATCTTCCACTAACTCAAAATTTAGGACAAATTAGTCATTTAACCATGGATTTTCTACTAAACTCTAGAACTCTTGATGGATTAGGATGATATGAGATAAGATTAGCAATCAAACACAAAAAAAATCTCTCCACTTCTCCACCTTTCTTCCATTCGAATTTTTGTAGAAAAAAAGAAAAAAAAATTCAAAACCCTAGCTCTCTTCAATAACAATTCAAGGGAAAAATCATGGAGCTTCTTGGAGGTTAGGAAGGATCATTTACAAAGTTTCAAGGCCAACCATCATCATTTAGCAAGGTAATAAAATCATGGAAGTTACTAGAAAAGATGATGAATAGTGTTTTCAAGTGTTAACCTTGTTTTAATGGTTCCTTTAGTTGATTCAAGCTAATTCAAGGTGGTTTAAGGTGTACCCAAGGCTTGTTAAGTGTTGTCAAAGCTTCAAGAAGGTATAATCATGCTTGCTCTTTTGTATTTATGATGGATATTGTTTGGTTTAGTGATTAAGTGGTGTAAATGTTAAGATTATGATGATCCATGTGTTTGTAAGTGATTAAAGTTGAATATGGAAGTGTTTGGGATTGTAACCATGGCTGGTAATGAAGACCACATGGTGTAGGTGATGATTATTGTGTTTGATAATTGATTTGGAGGAGTTGGATTTATGGAAATTATGAAATTATAGCCGTTATAATGTCCGTTTTTCGTTAGAACTACAAACTGCCCTGTTTGGTGACCCCTGTATTCGTACGGTACCTCACTGCATAGGTGACCAATTGACCATGAAATGATAGAGCTTAGTTCATAGATCGTTTTGATATAAGGTACGTTAAAATCTGATGAACGGTTTAGGAGAAAAGTCAGTTTTAGTGAAAGCGGTTCAGAAACCGAGAAAACGTAGTTGTGTCAACTTTGAGGCAATGACTACCATACTTAAACATTTTTAAAAATTATGAAACTTTGGGATAGTGTAGTAAGGTAGTCAAAGAGTGGTTACCAGTTGACCTTGTGGTAAAATTCGAAACCCATATTTTCTGAGAATTTTTACAGTTAAGTGTGATCGTTAGGGGAAATGGTGAAAACCCCTGAAACTTCGATTAAGGTTTTAAATGGTTAAGTTCTTGAACCTTTGGAGTAATAGTAATACGTTAAACATATATTAAAGTTTCAAAGGTAATGTTATACAAGAGTGTAGTGAGTAAGAGATGTGGTCCTAACGACAGTTCTTTTGTGTTTATAGAAACTCCGGAAGAGGGACGAGCCATACCGTCAGGATACCGAAATCGAGGCAAGATTTCTTCTATCCTTACCTTGGAAAACTATTTTATTTTCAAAGTAAATGATTTCATGGAATATATATGTTATTCTATGTTTGCTATATTGCTAAGAATTATTTCCCTGATATTGGAATTAAAGAGAAATGGATATAAATTATGAAATATGAATGTGGATATGATTATGAATGAAGCGAATATGCTTTATGGTAAAGAGAGGTGAAAGAGAATGGTATCAGTTGTTATCTAAAGTAAATAAAAGAATGGTATCAGTGGTTTAATAAATATTATTTGATTATCATGCATTACTCTTAAAATAGACGGAATATTTCATGAATATAAAAGTATATTTGATTCCTGAATATGAAAGAGATGACTGGATCATAATCAAAGCATTATGTTATATATATATATTTTATAGAAGTAATGTGCGAGAATGGAAATGATATGAGTGAATGATATGTGGAAATGAAAGCGAGAAAATGGATATGTGGAATGATATTTTAAAAAAGGGAATAATGATGTGATAAAAAGGGGGATTGCAACAGACTTGCGTAAGTGGCTGTGTCAGGGCTGTGTGCGACACAGTCCAGCACTTATTATTTTTTATTATTACGGCACGAAGATGCCAAGGGAGGATGTTAGCAGGTGGCCTTCCTCCAGGGATGATCTTCATTCCCTCTACCGGTAGTAAAAAGAGAGCAGGTACGATTAGGCGACTGATCATCGTCCTAACGTATCAGGCGACAGCAGATATCCCCAATGTTTTTGAAAAGAAAGTGTAGACAATGGTTTTCAGATTTCTATACTGAAAACAGAATAATGATATGAGATGATGGAATTATGGTTACAGATGAAGAAAAACTGATATTATATTATTTTAGATTTCTTTCTTATAATAGTAAGTGGATGATGTATTATTAAATAAGAGCTTTATTCTTCGTTAAGGCTTTTAATTGTTTTCTTCTATTATATATGCATATACATATATGTATACTTGTTCACATTCTAAATTCTAGGTTACAATATTATCTTGCTGAGCTATTATAGCTCACTCTTGCTACTTATGTATATAGCAGCTAGGTCCCATGCCGATACTACGCACTACACCCCGCAAGAGGGTAAGGGAAAGGCGACCTTTTGAGCGAGTGTTGGCGACCATCCCCGAGGTAGTGACAAGCGAAGGAGCTTAGTAGATTATGTAAATTAAGTGTGTAAGTTGTAATAAACTTTTGGTTGTTGAAATGCTTCCTGTAGAAGTATTATTCAACAATGTACTTAGTAGAATTCTGGGTTTGTAATAACTGTTAACTTTAAACTTTTAATATTGTGAATGTTGTTCTATGAGCATATGACTGGTGTGTGTGTGTGTATTAGTGTGGGGTCAATTGCTTAATTATTAAATATAAAAAAAAGACTCAAGAGATATTGATATTGAATGGAAATTGGACCGTGATGACCTGGATCCTTGACCCCGGATCTAGGGGCGTCACAGATGTTTCAGTAAATATTTTACCAGAATATTTTGAATTTGATGGAGTAGCATCACCCTCTTCTGAATTTAATCACTGTTAATAAAATAATAATGCGTGATTATGATAAATAAATAAGAAAATTATAAATTATATTTTATTTTTTGTTTATATATGAGTAACATACATCATCTAGATTGATTGTGACATAAGATTGAGATTCTGAATCAAGGTTAGATACTTTTTTTTTGTCAAATCAAGGTTAGATACTTGTTGATGAAGATCGGATGCATAAAATGTCACTATTATTCAAAATATTTTCTTTATTGAGAATTATGGTGTAGGTAAATTCTTTCCCAACAATATCTTTGAGCTCTTCCGGAAATGTATCAGCTGCTTTTTTCAACAAAATATGAAGATAAATATAGTTAAGTTTAAAAAGTTATTTGATGACATTAATAGAGTCTGTATTACAAAAAAAGAATTCATTTGTAAATTATAACTTTTTCAAACCTCGACTTAAATTCGTTGCAGTGGTATTAAGAATTATTTTTCCACATATACAAATGCTTGAATATGATAACCTTGGAAGACAGCATATACGTCAAATAATTAAAAGTTATAATCAGTAAAAAGTTTACATAAATAAATGAATATATAATGCATCAGGTACATACATCTATATCTACCAACAAAAAATTCTGTCCTCGAAAAACTCTTTCAGCATTCAATACTGGCCACATTCTTGTCACTGTAACTTTAATTTTCCAAGATGTTTTTGAGACATTCAAGCTTTGTAATTTTTGACAATGTTCCTCTGCCATTTTTTGGTTAAGACAAAATATGATGAAAGAATAAATGATGGTAAAACTATCAATATATACATGTAACTTAGGCAATGATATAGTACATAATTTGAGCATACAATTAGGATATTTTGTTTCTAATCTTAACATAGACAAATGAATAAAGAATCAATTAATTGATTTGATGACATCTAAATCCCATAATTATAATTTTAAAGATTAGACCAATTGTGTGTCAAGATTTGGGTGTGTAGTGTGTGTGTGTGTATATATATATATATATATATATATATATATATATATATATATATATATATATATATATATATATATTGGACCCGCTTTATGCAAATACGGGTCACCAGTAATATGCTGAGTTCTCAAACAACTTGCGTGGTGGATACGCATTATTTGAGTTTTATGTTGTTGCTTTTAATAACTTTTTGTTAAATGAAATTATTTATGCAAACATTTTTCCAAGGCAAATTCCAAAAAAGTAAAATAAAACTGGTGTTTGGTGTTTTTTTATTTTTTATTGTTTTTAATAATTATGCTCTCAAAAATAAAAAAAAATAAAAAATATTTTTTTTAAAATGATGATGTGGCAGCAGTTTTTTTTGTTTTTTTTTGATTAATGGATAGAGGGTAGAAGTGAAGGTGCCCCTGGCGAGGCCCTTAGAATAAATGAAATATATATATATATATATATATATATATATATATATATATATATATAAGTGTGGACTAAATTATCATTTTAAGAAAGTTCTCATTTGAGCACCTCCATATATATATAAATATGTGTTAAATTTAAATAATTAATAATATTAAGTTATCTTCCATTATTATATCAATTAATTTTTGATTAGTAACAAGACGGTGCTTTCGTCGACTAAATACGAAATTTTCAAAACAATGATCATGGATGACGCCGTGTATATTAAAAATTATAAATAAAGATATTTTTTAGTTATTTTGTTCATGTTTTGGCTCCTTAATTAAAAAACTCTTTTTTATTTTTTAAAACTAGGAAAAACTTTATAGATAGTAAATATGGTATTTTTAGTTTTGGGTATATATACAGATATGAAAAGAGAGAAGAGAGGGAAAGAGACTTACAGATACAAATTTGTATACTGAGGTTTATCTCGATTTGCTATGTAATGACAGAGATTTGCTGTGTAATGAGAGAGATAGATTCGGGTAATGACAAAAAGGAGCATCAAAGAAATAAAGAAGATAAAAAAATGAATGATAATAGTAGAGGTTTAGATTTGGGTCGATTCAATCTAAATTGGGTCGCTTCAAATGTTGTGCAATGACAAAAAATAGTAGAGATTTTGATTTGGGTCGATCCAATCTAAATTGGGTCGCTCCAAATGTTATATAATGATTAAAAAGGACATCAAAGAAATAAAGAAGATTAAAAAAATGAAGAACAATAGTAGTAATTTTCGAAATGTAATACTAACAAAAATTAAGATTATATTTATATTGATATTGATATTGATTACCTAATTTGATACCTCACATATATTTGTCACGACTTTTTTGAAAGAAGTTTAGAAGTCGGATTTCTCCACGTTTTTTGTACTTCTTATCCCGTTTTTTGTACTTCTTATCCCGACGGGGCCAAATTTTTGGGAATCAAATTAAAAGAAAGAAACGGGCTCAAAAACAATTAAAGATCTTAAAGACGCGTGAACTAGAACTCGTAATGGATCAACAATCAGTTGTTGGATAACCATAGCATTGTAACTTGGAAATATTTAAATGGGATTATTAACGGCCCAATATCTTCAGTTGATGGGCCACTAATTCATTATTCTCATACGTACTCCATCTCTCGATGCAATCTCCCCCATCCGAGCAGTGGTAGACCGTTCTTTAATTATAGACAAAAATGCAGTGGTAGACCGTTCTTTAATTATAGAGAAAAAAATAACTATTGATGTAAAATGGTTAAAAATAATTTAAAATTTTACTTTTAGAATTTATATTTCTTCCATTCAAGATTTACTTTAGAATTTATATTTCTTCCATTCAAGATTAACTATCTCGTTTACGTTATGTTCCACAAACTTTTTTTGAATTAAAAGAAAAAGAAGTTCAAGATTTGATTTGTTTAACTTGTTCCCCAAAGTTTTTGCAGGATGAAAAGAAAACATTTCTAAAGATTTAGAAAGAAATTTTTTTATATATTTATCTTCAAAATGTTCTTCCCATTTTTGGAAAGATTTAGAAAGTAAATAAAATAATCCATTTTCTAATTTTTTTTTTCTTCTTTTTTTCATTGATTCTGGAACTTTTTGAAATCAAATTCATCAAATTTTAACTTAAAACTAGATATTATTCATAATGAAAGAATATATTATTAAAATGTATATAATCTATTTTAAAAATATATTTCAGCACGTTTGCTCATAGTCTCATACCGTGTTTATATAGGACCGAGTTTGTTTTGACTCAAGTCACCGCAAAGAGCCAAGGATGATGGTACAAGTATACATGGCCAAATCGGAACCGGAAAACCGGACCGGACCGGGTCAAAACCGGTCAAAACCGGCCCGAACCGGAACCGGCCCTAAACCGCCGGTTTATTTATTTTAAAGGTTCAGGTTCAGGTTTGTGTGTATTGAAACCGGTGAACCGGCGGTTCGAACCGGCGGTTCCAATCGGCGGTTCAAACCGGTGGTTAACCGTTAGTAATGACTGGCTATGTATTAATGTAGTATAGATTATAAAAATTATTGTAATAAATTTTATTGTTTGTTGTATTCTTGTAAAACATTTAAAATTTATTGTAATATATTTACTAATGTTTTAATAAAAAAAAGTACCAATGAATTTAACATTAAATTAATTTACGTGAAAGTACCACTTAATAAAAGTGAAACTAATATATCCTTGAACTTTTAAAACGGTTTGCATCTTACAAATTTTAAAAAATTACTTAGCATTACAATACTTCTAAATTATAATTCATTCCATCCAAATTCAGAAAAACTTATCGTATTTCGAAAAAAAAAACGTATCAAGTATAATGTATATATAAGGTTCAAACCGGAACTGGAACCGGGTCTTGAACCGGGTCAAAACCGGGTCAAACCCCGAACCTGAACCGTCTGAACCGGAATCGACGGTTTATATCATGTTAAGGTTTAGGTTCCGATTCAAGATTTTTACAAATCGGAACCGACAGTTCACGAACCGGAACCGGCGGTTCACGAATCGTGATGTACAAGTGAGTGCTAAAAAGTAAAAAGCCTAGGCATGCGAGACATGTTGGGGAACAAATTGACGTTTGTCATACCTTGTCCACATACATTCATTAGAATGTCTTAATTATAAACGAACAAGTCGTGCGTCAGAGCAACTTCATCAATTTTCCTATTTAAGTTCCTAACTTTCAATTTAGAGAATTTAGTTGAAAATATTACTTCAACAATATCCCAGTAATTTACTAAAATACTAAGGGTCACTAGTCATTTTCTACTTTTGAGGAATGTCTATCTATCCCTAACTTCATTTTTATCAAATTAAATTTTGACTTTCCTCTAATTTTGTACTTTTATTTTCTCTCTTACACTTATATTTATTATTTAATAATCTTAAGGAATGAATATAGGAATGATTGTTGGAGTTTATAGACAAATAAAAGCATCTCCAACCAAATCAAACCCTTAGCTAAAAGTTTCCGTGACTTTCCAAGAATAAAACTTATACATAATATGTAAAAACTTAGCCACTCCAATGGGACAAAAACATTGTCTATAATTATAGATAATCTTTTGATGTTGACTATATTTGTCGAAGCTCTAAAGACCTGTAATGAATTGTCACATCACTTATTTTTATATTAAAATAATATATTTCATAAATAATAATTTCAAATATTAATAACATACCATTTTTAAAATATAGCCAATTATTATAACCAATATCCTCGAGCACAATATCTTACAGTTTCGACAAATTTTAAATAATATTAATTTCGTTAATCATTTTTAGCCACCGCCAATATAGATGCTCTAAGGTCCATAAATCACTAAAAATCATTATTTTAGTATATTTATAGGGAACAAATTAAAGATTAGTTGGAATTGCTCTAAGAGCATCTCCAATGGTGTTGGTTAAATTGGTTGGTTAAAATGATATAAAATATTGATTATGTAAAATTTACTGAACCTGTAAGGCGTTGTGCTCCGATGGTATTGGCTATAATGATTGGCTATTTTTTAAAAATGGTATGTTATTATTATTTCAAGTTGTTATAAATAGAATGTATTATTTTATTATGGTAATAGATGATGTGTAATCTTCTTACAGGTCTCTAGAGGTTCGACAAATATAGCCAACATCAAGAGATTATCTATAATTATAGATAACAGTTTTGTCCCATTGGAGTGTAAATTTTTTTACACATTCTTTATAATTCTTATTTATGGTAATTAATTTTAAAATTTACCTAAGGGGTCTCTTCCATTGGAGATGCTCTAAGATCTTAATATTTTAGAGTTCCAAAAATTTCAATTTTTCAACATATAAAAGTATAGAATATACATTTTATATGCAGGGTAAGTCTCCTAAATTGATTATTTGATTTCAATTAAGATCTCGAAGTCTCGTGACCGCCCCTGACATTTATTTAGTTATAGAGGTAAATAATTGAAGTGCATAACACTTTTTTCCCCTTTGTGTCAGAAAATGTGAAGCACTTCTAAATGTGAAATCATCCAAAAAAGTCCAAGTGTTTTTTTTTTGCCTTTGTTTCGTTATGAACTCGCTGAACTCAACCCCGTAGTCGAGGTCCCTAGAAATCTATCTGACATGATATTTTTGAACATTCTCGTATTAAAGTTACAGGGACGCTTAAAGAATGTTAAAATAAGTTGTCGAATTTTGACATTTTTCCTTATTGTGAAATATTCAAATATTTTTTACGAAAATAACTTTTAACTTATTTCTCCATAAAATTTGTTATAAAAATATTTCAAACTCAAATACACAATCAAAACACCTTGAAACTATGTAAAAAAATTCAAGCGGCATATTAAAAAATGAGGGAGTAACAATAGCGTTTTTATGATGTTAGAGATAAGTTAATTTAAGAATCCCAAATCCTTGGACTAACTAGTTTAATCTTTATCCGGACCATATTGTTCGATTTTCATTTTTAATTTAAGAATAATGTTAAAGATACAAAATTGTGTAAAAAAAAGGGAGTATACAAAATGATACATATCTTATTTTACTTGGTTAGAGCATCTCAATGGGAAAAAATCCTTAGCTAAAAGTCTAGGTGTAATACCATAAATAAAAATTATAGAGATTGTGTAAAAAAAAATTGCATTCCAACGGTACAAACCCCTTGTGTATATTTTTAGCCAACCCCGTGATATTGGCTATATTTGTCAAACCGTAAAGAACTGTAGCAAACCTGTAGCAAAATTACACGTCATCTATTACCCTATTAAAAGAATACATTCTATTTATAATAACTTGAAATAATAATAAAATACTATTTTTAAATTATAACCAACTATTATAGCCAACACCGTTGCAGTACAAAACCTTACAGGTTCAATAAATACCTTACAAGTTCAGCAAATATTATTTTAGCCAACAATTTTTAGTCAACACCGTTGGAGATGAGCTTACACTTCAATTAAATGGAATGAGTTCACATGCATTAGCTCGTCAATCGATAAAAACATTACTTCTATCACAACATTTTGTATGGTACCCAATTTTATATCTTTATCATTGCTCTTAATTCAAGGGAAATGTTAAGTATGACCGTAAGATTATGGTTAAAGCATTAAATATTTTTATATTTTTAACATCTTTTGTAAAGTTTTTAGTTCTCAATTTCTTTTTATAACACAAATTTAATTTTTCAAGTAATAATAATGGACCCCTGCATTTACATTAATTTTGAACGATAAAAACATCCCAAATTTCTAAATAATCATATTCAATTTCATGCAAAATTGATGTATTAAATGCAAAACTAATGTATTAAATGCATTTATCCATCTACATTAATGCTTAATCATAGCCCTAAGGGCTATGTTTAGCATTACCCTTAATTTAATTTTAAGAGAGATAATTCTCTCCTTTACCTTTACTTTCTATTTATTTTAAGAGTAGTGCTAGAGATATCAAATTGGTACCAAAATTTGTTACCGAATGACATGATAATAATTACTTGACATTTTGAGATGTTTTAATTGGATGGTCCTGAAGGGTTCATTACAATTATAATCAATCAAAACAAGGCCAAAATCATTTGATAACAATTTTTTGTACCCAATTTGATACCCTAGCATTTTTCTTATTTTAATGGGGTGTGAGTTTTTAATACTGCCATCTTCTTTACACTATTACATCTCCATCAATTAGATTGACAAATCTTCATTAAACTGGACTTAGGACTTTTCTAAACCTTCTTATTTACATCAGAAAAGGGAGAAAATGACCACATAACTATCATATACAGACTTGGACTTTTCTAATCATCCATCCAATGCATTGACTTTGAACAGTAATGACATCCTTAAAGACAAAAAGGCAAAAAAATTGGTGCATGTGAAACACGGATAAGAGGTTCCGTGGAATAACGCGGATCACTAGAAGAAATCAAGTCCAAAGAAACAGATGTATGTAATTTGTTGACCAGAGGTCAGAGGTTGGATTATTCGCTATTCATTATAATTTGTATCGTATTTATGATTCATTTGGATTAAAAGAAAAAAAAAATCGACAAGAATCTATGTAGTATGTACAATAAGTGCTTGTTTGGTTACCCATTTTGATAGTTATTTACTCGGCCCTTGCAAACCGAGGAGATCGTGGGAAGAGTAGCTCAGGCTGGATTTGAAGGCTTTAGACTTAAATGAGACCTTGTTAGCAGATAGGTCTGCTTGGAGGCGGCGTATCAGAGTGGTGGATTCTCTTTTAGGGTGCGGATCGGTTGTCGAGAACCTCAGAATTGGGTTGTCTCGGTTAGCGATTTTGTAGTAGTTCGGCTGTTGC
The DNA here is from genome assembly GCA_036435485.1 of Saposhnikovia divaricata. Lineage (NCBI taxonomy): Eukaryota > Viridiplantae > Streptophyta > Magnoliopsida > Apiales > Apiaceae > Saposhnikovia > Saposhnikovia divaricata. Next base: position 26,670,877 of record JAZHRN010000131.1, read on the forward strand.
TTTCTCACTTTGTGTTTTTAGTGTCTGCTGTTTTCTGGTTTTGCAGTCGCAGGGATCCTGGCTCGGTACTGTCTTTGTGTGGGATTTTCGTGTGCTTGGAGCGCTTCAAGGTATGAGTATCATAAATCATCACAGGTATGCCCCATGTGGAGAACGCCATGGGCTCAGGTATGGCTTTGATCATTTCCGTATCAGTTGATTTCCTTTGTATTCACCACACTCTTTGTATGTCGAGCACGTAGCCGAGGGTCTTCACGTAAACAGCCTTCCCGCTCTAAAAGTGGGGGTATGGTATGCGTACATCCTACCCTCCCCAGACCCTGCTCTGAGCGGAATATACTGGGTATGTTTGGTTTGGTTTGGTTTTTTTACTCGGCCCTTGCTAATTTATATTCCCGTGTCCCACTTAATGTGATCACATTTTCTATTTTATTTGTTCCAAATTTATTGTTCACATTCAATTAATATGGTAAGTTTAATGTTAATTATGTTAATTTATTTAAAAAATAATATAATTTTTTGGTAATTACTAGTTTGTTTAATATGATTGAATGAATAAAAGGTTGAAATCTAATTGGTCACAAAATGATTGGGAGAGAGAAAGTACTCCCAAACCAAGTGAATACTACCATTTTTCAACCGAACACAATTTCGTACTTTTCAGCAATTATTATTTCCGTAGTATATATAACTTACAAAGGAAATGACTTCCTATCATCAACCAAACAAGCATCAAGATACTTTTATGGCTATACATAGAAGCTCCAAGATTCATATTCACTTTTATCTTATGGGATCGCTTTGAAAGATCTCAACCTGTTCTCATTGTCCCTAGCTCTATTGCTTTAGTTTTCTCGTGGTTTTGAGTTTTGACACAAATATAAGAATGTGCCCCAAAAAAAATTAAAAATGGTACGTCTTTCTTGGTTCAAACCAAATCCAAAGAGATTGCAGCATGGCTCAGGGCTAGGATAATGAGGATGGTTGGATCTTTCAAATCTACCCTATCATTCCCTCAAGCTCGCTGGAGGGAGGTAAGTGTGTGTGTGGCAGGGCCGGCCCCGAGTTTGAGGAGACCTTAGGCGCAAGTCTTGCTCGCCTATAAACAGGACCACTCCTGGTGTATGGCTAGAATGAATTATACTTGAGCAGTTGAGCGCCATTGGAATGTTTTACATTCCGCAGGTCAAGAAATAGAGGTCAATTTGTATGTAATAGATAATGATCTTTTTTGTTTACATTTCCTAACATGGCATTATGTACAGTTGTATTTAAGATTGCGATCGAGTCAAGTATGTGAAAATGATGTGTGAGTTTAATTTGGACAAAGTCGAAATAATCTGAATATTTTGAACTTCTTAGTACGAAGTTGAGTAAGTTATTTATAGAAGTTCAGACAGAGACTGAATTGAACTGAATTGGCCGGTTAGTGAGGTTTATGGTGGTTCTACAATCTACATGAACAATGTTTCAGCTTTCTAATGTAGTACATGTTTAGAGGATTTTAGAAGATGGTCTTCTCTCGCACAACCAGAAAAGATGTATGGTTTACAGAGCCTTGTACAAAGTTTGGATGGGAACGGAGATGCTTCTGTTTAGCCAGTTTAGGTATGTCCATTGTTTGTAAATAATACACTCTGTCATTCATAAGTAAGCATTGATTTCTCTAATTTGAATGGTTGTTAACAAATAAGAAATGTGAAAGTTATGGTGCATTTTGAAATATGAAAATATAATGTAGGAAGTATGTTGTACTCTGTATCAGAAGACTCGGGAAGGGGCGATGAATCAGAAGACTGTAAATGCAATCCTCCTGCAGATATGCATATAGTGAACGCCAAACGGTATGTTAAATATATATATATATATATATATATATCTGTCCATTATATAGTTTTGTTACAGAGTTTAAATTTACCCGGTGAGCATCAAGTTTATCAACATTAAAGTATCACATTTCTTCAGGTACAGATCGGAACTGTGCAACTATTCAGATCCAACATGCCTGCATATAAAGCTCATGGTTTAACTTATCTAATATCGTTTATGGATGTCTAGTTCATCAATCCAACAAGATTAAAAATTGTTAACACTTCTAGTATAATCAAATATTAACATTCTGTACATTGCCACAGTCCACACACCAGTGTTCACAATCAGACATTTTTTTCTTATCTTATATTAAAGATTTATTCCCCCTAAACAAGCCCAAGGTAATAGTAGTATTCATAACATAGCAATTGAGCCATCTGATTATGAAAATAACAATTATAATTTAATCCGATGATTTGAATTTGCGTTACAACATGTTTTGTTACTGCAACTGAAGACTAGTATACTCTCAGTTTAAAGTTTATATGATTTCATCTCCCTCCATCATTCATTTTTTATATGAACCTGCAACAAGTAGTTAAATCTTTCAAGATGTTGACCAAGAACCATCTAATCCTATAACAGTAACATAATTTGCAACTGGACTGTCATGCTCAGTGGATACGAGTGTGCTATTAGTCCTCCGGATTAGTAGAGGTGCGCGACCGGACATCGGATTATCAGAAAAAAAAAACATAATTTGCGAAATCGAATCAGTAATTAACTTTGTTTTTGTAGCTACTTGCTCCATCAAATTCCTCTACCTACATAATCATAGCTTAAACGTCAAAATAATGCCAACAGAACATTCAGTTTTGCACATATTATTACATCATCATCACAGTCAGGACTCAATAATACGCTTAAAAGTTCTTGGCGAACTACAGTAGTAGTAGAAACTACAGTGCACACTAAAAGGAACAATTTCACTAAGTAGCTATACATAATGACACAAACTATGAAGTAATTGCGAGTTTGTGACCTCTCCTAAACAGCTGATATCATGTTCAATTTACCAAAATGTGACACGAAACTATTAAATCATGGATGAATTGGCATTGACACATCCTCGGAATTATACGAAACTTCAAGAATAATAGTAGAAAGAACTTGAAATTAAAATTTGTGCAGCATGAAAGAGATGAAAACAACATTCTCAAGAAAGCAACCTCATTTTCATCCGAACTAAGAAACTAAATCGAAATTGAAATCGAAAAATTAAAAATCGAAACTAATTATGCAGTTTCGGCTATACGTTCCTTCCAACCGAATTGAAAAATCCTTTAGCCGAATGGATTACTAAAATAAATAAATAAATATTTTGCATTTAATTTGCCACGTAATATAACTGTCTTTTTTCTCCCTATGAGCATGGAATATCTCAATGCTTTCTGCTTATATACTTTGGTTGGGTGTGGGCTTTGTGATTGGGCCCTGTTAATACTCTTTAGATCTTTGGTCCCAGGCTTGTAATTTACCAGGTTAGTTCCCTTCGGCCTTCATGGGTGCATTTGCATTGCACTCTTTAGATCTTTATTGTCCCTGTCCCTGTATGGGGTATGCGAAGAGTAGAAAGAGTACTTTTCTATTTAAATTTTTTAGTCCATTTTAATCACCAACCATTATTGTTTTTCTTATTTTGCTTTGTACAATTACATGTATTATGTATATACCATTCGTGATAATTTATCATCTTCTTTAAAGATCATAGTAAACAACAAATATATTTCGTAAAAAAATAATGTAATTCTAAATTTTACGTATTTTAAATAACTTTCTTAATTCTAAAAATATTTTACTTGTCACCTCAATTTAGTCGATTTTGTACTTATTTCAACAATATCAAGATTTTTGAATTCGAAGCCGAACCATCGATTTAGTTAACGGTTTTAATTTTCAATTTTAAAAACAAAATATTTAATTTTGATTTTATCCTATAACTAAGTCGGTCTTATTCGTGCTTTCCCCAATGTTATTGCTAATATATACAAGTGAATCAAAAATTGGAAGCTGAAATGATGTAATTTAAGGCTTTCGATTTTAATTGAAAAAATAACCTAAATACCTCGTTCACTAACAAAATTACTCATTTTTATGAAAAATGATGTCACGCATCCTGAAATGTGTAATTCACTTTTATGCCGTACGTAAATGTCGATATATTTTAGTGGTCAAATTGAGACATATAGGATCTTCGCCATTTTTTTTTTTGCCAATTTAAAGTGGATTTCATTAATATTTTGAAAGAGATTTAATCGGGACAAACCCCAACTGATTATGCAACCAGGCTGAAAAACAAATAAACGAGCTAAATAATTAGCCGCCTTATTTCCGGATTGCTTAACTAACTGAATACAAATATTTTGAAAATTAAAAAAGAAGATAATGGTTTCCCGAGCAATCCAGCCTGCATCTCCCCTGAAAACAGTAACTTCACAATTGACCATCATAGTAATTCCATGGATAATGTAATGTTCAGAGGACTAAGTTGAAAAAACTGAGTTTAGGGGCCTCATGTTATGAACAGATTTTTTTTGTGAGAGGTGAGTACATGCGATTTTCAATACCATTTCAAACACCCCAGCTATCTACCTGCCGGATACCAGCTATATACCTGCCGAAAGTGTTGTTGATGCGAGATATCCAGATCTCCCAAAACACCATAAAATTCATTTTCAACACAACCAACACATCGCATAAAACGAGACACATCGCACAAAGTGAGACACTCAAACACACAAATAATAACTCAAACAGCATAAACGAAAAAGCCCAAACTCAATTTTATTGAAGAAGAAAACAAACAAAAGAGGATGTTTATTGATAGAAAAATTAAAAAAACAAGGGAAGAGGTGATGTGTGGATGGAGAAGGTGCGCCTAGGAATTGCTATGAGTATAAAGGGGAGAGAGTGAAAGAGAGAATTGAGATGGGAAGAAAGGAAATGTGGGCGATTAGGGTTAGAGGGAGATGGGGCTGACTCTCATTGAAAATTTAGAAATTATATGATACGCCTTTATAATTAGGCATTTGTTCTTAAAAAATTTTGATATGAACGAGAATCGAATTAGGATTTGATAATAAAAAATAAATTCTTACCACTTGAATTATATCTTCGCGCTCAATTTTTCCCATTTTAGTAAATCATCTTTGCTTTTAATAGATCTCAATTCAGCCATTAATCTAGATTATTCTTATCAACTTTAATTTTTGGAATTCAACTTTTTTTTTCAATTTTGTATACTTTTTACAATTTATTAAAGTCATTATTTGAATTTAAATGAGAAAAAACACCCAATATCACAATTTGAAAGCAAATGACCTCAAATATCACAGCTCAAAAACTTGGCCCCAAATATCACTTCAAAACACAATTGCGTGTAGCGTTTTGTTTTTTTTTTAAACGCTGAAGCGTTTAGCGTTCTGGAGGAGAAAGGGAGAGAGAATGCCATTTAAAGTAACGTTAGGGTGAAAACGCTAGACGACTTGGCGTTGGATTGGGGAGAACGCTACTTGATAAGGTGTTGGAGGGGGGGGGACGCCACACTATGTGGCGTTTGGGATGTTTTTACTTTTTTTGTTTTCTCCAAAATATATATTTGTAAACAATAATAAAAAACTTATAATCAAATGGTAAATTAAAATTTTATTTTTAAAGTTTAAAAATACAATTTTAATTAACCTTAGGAGTTCAATAATTAACTTTTCTATATTTACAAACAATATTAAAAAAGAAAACAAATGGTAAATTAAAATTGTATTTTAAAATTTTAAAAATACAATTTTAATTAACCTTAGGGGTTCAATAATTAACTTTTAGGGTTCAACGTTTCCATTTTGGGTTTTAGAAATATTCAAAACGACGAATAAACCGTAAGCGAACTTAGGGTTTAGGGTTGTTTACAATCCTAAACCCTAACTTATCCTGATTTTTAAACACGTCAGGCCGCCGGATATAATTTTTCAATTAAAATGTTTAAATTAAAAAAATACAATTTTAATTAAATTTAGGGGTTCAACAATTAACTTTTGGGGTTCAACGTTTACATTTTGGGTTTTAGAAATATTCAGAACGACGAATAAATTGTATACGAACATAGGGTTTAGGTTTGTTTACAACCCTAAACCCTAGACACTAAACCCTAACTTATCCTGATTTTTAAACATGTTAGCGTTTAAAAATCAGGTCGTCAGATTTAATTTTTTAATTTTATCTATCACTACAAGAAAAACGGCCTTTTCCTACCGTCAAATCGATAGGAAAATGCCCAAAATCGGTAGGAAATGCCGCATTTCCTACCGGCCCCCTCCTGTAGGAAATGCTTAAGCGGGAAATGACTTTGGTATGAAATGATACTGATCGGGTCAACGTGGGTCCTACATGATAACGTTGTATGCCACATGGCGAGGGCCCACATGCCAACTTGGACGAGGACGTGGCAAACAAGTCAGATACCATGTCATATGACACGTGGGCGGGCCCCGCACACGTCAGCAGCCATGTCAGCTGCTGACGTGGAAATTGTGGCAAATGAAAAGCAATTTCCTACCGATTACTTTTGCACACATCGGTAGAAATTGTTCCAAGCACATTGTAAAATGGCATTTCCTGCCGGTGTTTATCATTTCCTACCAGCCATTTCCTAGCGTCCCTTTTGAAGGCGGTAGGAAATACTGGGTTTTGAATGGTAAGACCAATAGGAAATGGGTTATACCGGTAGAAAATACTGGTTTTTGAAAGATAAGGCTGGTAGGAAATGGCTTAGGTCGGTAGGAATTACTGGGTTTTTTTTATATAAATTCTGTTTTTTGGTTTCCCCTGTTCCGCAAAGAGTATCAATCATACAAAACATACATACAAACCAAAAAAAACCAAGATATAAATCAAACCATACAAACCAACATATAAATCAAACCATACAAACCAATTCATTCACAAAATCCAACCATTCATATCATTACATACTTAAACATCCACCTTATCACACCAACAAACATTTCCACCTTATCACACCAATAAACATTTCCACCTTATCACACCAATAATTCAAGTATACCACCATCAACCAAAAAGATCCGAAGATCATCACAATCCAAAACATCCAACCATAATTAAGCAAGTTCTACACAAACCATAATTAACCAAGTACTAAATTACCACAAACCATAATAATGTTTAATACGCAAAAGGTTTAAAGTCATCATTACTAGTCGGTTAATCCATATAAGAGGCCTGAGCATCATGGCCACTGTCCACGCTATTTCCATCTTCACCAATGTCTTCTTCGAAAATTTCTTCACTGCCATTTGCCTCTCCAGCATGCTCTTCACTTTCATCGCCATTGGCCACTCCAGCATTCTCTTCACTACCATTGCAATCAGCATCGTTGTCTTGATCACTTTCTTTCGTGTAGTCGGATTCATCCAAAGTAGCCTCGCTACCTCCCTCCTCATCAACAACCTAAAATTGAAGTAATAAGAGTTAATAGTGTTGCATGACAATCCATAAATAAATGAATGCTAAAATTGGAAACATGTTTATAAAATGAAACTACTGTTTTATAATTTTCGAACATGTCAGTAACAACTTCCTGGGAGATTAATTGCGAGAACTGACTTCTAGCAGCCGCATCGCCAAGACTCAAAGCCGCCTCAGTTAGGCTCTTAATTTGCTCGTCATTGAGCTCTCTTTTGGTAAGATTCTGGATTGTTTTTCAAATAATCGAGCACCCTGGAGACCACCTTCATAAAAGTGTCATTCGGCATCTTATGCCTAGCAGAGCTAGAGGAGCCTTCGAGCGATGAGCTTGGATTGTCCGCAATACTCTTTTGGTGGTTCTTTGCCAAGTCTGCCAAGAGTTGTCGAGCCGGAACACGGGGATAACCAATCAGCTTACCCTTTTTTGGCTTGCTCAGCCCTGGTGCCGTGGCCTGCAACCATCAGTCAAAGGGCTCCAAACTTCCTTCAAGTTGGGTCTGATCAACCCCTTTTTCATTGAAGATCGACGCATATCGAGTCTGAAACAAATCACACCATGTTATAAGTTATTATATACAACATGCTCTAAAGACATATGGATGATGTGATTAAAATAAAAGTGCAAATATATTTATAATCGACATTCTTATAGCGATTTCCATGGCAGCAACAGTGGTGTACTATTTCGGGTTTTCGTTCTCGTCAAGTTCTGTACCAGCTCGAGTATGAGTTCGGTTCCAAATTTCAAGACGCGTTGGCATCTTTCCAGCTTTCTCCACCTTCATTACCTGCAAAAAAAATCAAGCAAGAGTAGATTAGTGGTCGAAAATTGACAAAACATAAAAATCAAATACTAGTTAAACGATTAAAAGAATTATGAGAAATTAAAGGACCACCTCAGCAAGTTCTTGAAAAGGTCTTGAACCTGAGCTATGCAAATTGGTCACTTTACACCTGTTATCAATCCCCACTTTCGATCTTTCTTGATGGTCTTCTGATCTCCAAAACTCGATCAATCCTTTCCAAAAATCAATATCAAAGTAGGATGGACAGAGATCCAAGAAAGACTTTCGGTTGTCCTTGCCTTCTCATAAACTCTCATTTTTTCTTCATACAATGTCCGTTTGCAAACTGCCTTGATGTAATCGATTACAATAGCTTTGGATTGTGACCGGCTTTGACCCTTCAAGTGCTTAAAATACAACTGCAATAAACATAATTACGCGTCAAATAATGATTCAAGTTTACCATAAAGAGTCATCATGGGAAAATACGTAAAATAATTAAGTTTGTGATATAACATACCTTAAAGTTTTCCCAAACCTTTTCTGGGAAATCAGGATGCTTGTCCTCTAAATCTATCCAAGTGTAGGACCCCACTGGCCAAAATGCACGTATGGCACCCAAAATTGTCTTCTTCGCACAATTATTCTTTATACTACATATGTATTATAATTAAGCACAATCATTATTATAATGATTGTATTAAGTGTAATCAATGCATAATCACTAATATTGAATAATAAAAAGAATTACCACATAATCAATTAATTAATTATGTCATGATTCTATAATACTAATAAATGCATATTTTATGAGTTTAAAAAATTTGTCCCAACGAATCTATGCTATTATTCTATGCATTATAAGTGTCGTAAAATTAAATTAATGTCACTAGTAACAATTTAAGAGTATAATGATTGTATATTGCTAAGAAATGAAATAACTTACATCCCACTTAAAATGTCTATGCGAGTCGGATGGGTTGGAACAGCAGCGGCAAACAATCCTTGAGAGTTTGATCTTGGCTTTGGGCCCCTCCACTTGATCAATTCCGACCTTGTCATATTACCATAACTTTCCTTAAAAGCTTGAATCTGCTGCCTCCTTGTCATGATTTTCTTACCCTTACCCTTACGCTTGTCAATCTTTTTCCTCGGCGCCAAACTGACTTTGGCCTTGCCTTTGCCCTTGTCCTGTGTCATCTTTGAAAGTTGCTTCGTCTTGTTCTGTTTGTTCGAAACACTCGGGCCCATGTCCTATTTTTCTGAAATTTTCTTCCCGTTGTCCTTAACACTGCCCTTTTGCGGTGCCTTGTTACCCTTAGTTCTTGCCATGATAAATATGATCACAATCACATAAAAAATATGTCAATACACTAAATATATTACTCAATATATATACATGAAACAAATGTAAAATGGGAACAAAATTATCTATACATATAAAATAGAGATATGTATAAATCGAGAGGGTTTTTTCACAATATACATAATAAAACACTAGCAAATATCCGATCAATACGAAACAAATGCAATACCAATTAAAATAAACATATACACACAATGCACTAATATACGATGATTCGAAATCAATTAACATAAAGAAATCAAGGTGCAGTAATCAATTAGTCATGCAATTTAGAACTTCTGAAGGTTCCGAAAAATCCCGGAAAGCATGAAACACATATAAACCCTAAAATACTCTTACGTAATACGCCCGCAAACAAAAATACACACACAGAACACTCTGCAAGCAACACAATCGGAGATAGAACCATACAAACATATATAAATCATATAAAGATAAAGAAATTAACATAATACAAGCAATTAGAATTAGCAACAAATTAGAGATATATACAAGCAAAAACACACAGACACACACATATTATGAGTACATGAGCATATTACGAGTACACATACATATAGATTTGTAAAAACATATATAAAGATAAATAAAGTAACAACAAATCAGCGATAAAAAACAAAGAGGGTTTATCAAAACAAAGAGACAAAGAGAGATAAAGAGAGACAAAAAGAGATACACAAATACCAATTAAGGGTTTATCAAAACAAAAAGGTTTTATCTAGCTACATGCATAAAAAAAGAGAGAAAAAAGCAAAATAGGGACAAAGAAACAAAGAGTTGGAATCAAGGGTTTACCAAAGAGATGAAATCGGCTTGAAAAAGAGATGAATCGGCTTGAAAAAGACGAGGCAAAGAGATGAAATCGGCCCAGTAGGGTTATGAGTGAGAGAAGTGATAAGGAAAAGGTGGGGTGTAAAAGTGATCGGATTATGACCTATCTACACTTTTCCTTCCGTACACTTCTATTTTCTACCGTTCAACTCCATTTCCTACCGTCATGCGGTAGGTTATGAGTTTGGGCGCAATTTTTAATTTTTTCGTGAAATTTGGGCGCCATTTTGCAAAAGGAAAAAATGAGACAGAGGCGGGAATCGAACCCCCATTTCCAGCCAAATTTTGTACCCCATCAAACCACTATGCCAATGTGTTTCTTATGTTTTATAGTTACTTTAAAATTATATAACCACAACACATTATTTTTCACTTTTTCATTAAAAAGTCTTTACAAATGAACTTTAAAAATCACATCTTTTTGCAAATGTCACTAATTCCTAGTGATCTTGAAATTCTCATGGTTGGATCGTTTAAAAAAAATTAAAAAATGAATTAGTACAAATTATTGTTGAAAATTAGGTTTTACCTTATAAAATCAAGTCAAATGAATTTTAAAAATCACAATTTTTTTCACACATGACTAATTTGCAGTGATATTGAGATCCGGTAGGAAAAATCGTTCAAAAAAAAAATTAAAAAAAAAATAAAGTCCAACCCTAATAGGGTTATAGTTTAGGGGTTAGATTTAGGGGTTATTAGGGTTGGGCATTCTATTTTTTTTGAACGATTTTTCCTACCGGATCTCAATATGACTACAAATTAGTCATGTGTGAAAAAAATTGTGATTTTTAAAATTCATTTGACGTGATTTTATAAGGTAAAACCACAATTTCAACAATAATTTGTACTAATTCATTTTTTTAATTTTTTTAATGATCCAACCGTGAGAATTTCAAGATCACTATGGATTAGTGACATTTGCAAAAAATTTTGATTTTTAAAGTTCATTTGTAAAGACTTTTTAACGAAAAAGTGAAAAATAATGTTTGTGGTTATATAATTTTAGAGTAACTATAAAACACAAGAAACACCTTGGCATAGCGGTTTGATGGGGTACAAAAGTGGCTGGAGATGGGGGTTCGATTCCTAATAGTCTCATTTTTTATTTTTTGCCATTTCCTACCGTAAACCGGTAGGAAATGGCAAAAAAATGAAAAATCAAAAAAGGAAATGTAAGGCAAGCGGTAGGAATTAAAACAGAAGGCCATGTAAAAGGCATTTCCTACCGATCATTTCCTACCGCTTTTCGATGAAGGCGGTAGGAATTAAAACAGGAGGCCATGTAAAAGGCATTTCCTACCGGTCATTTCCTACCGCTTTTCGATGAAGGCGGTAGGAATTACTTGGTTTCGAATGGTAAGGCCGGTAGGAAATACTGGGTTTTGAATGGTAAGGATGGTAGGAAATGGCTGTGCGCAGTAGGAATTACTGGGTTTTAACATATTGTTTTTTCACTTAGTTTATCCATGTCTTGATTAAAATATTTTTCTAGAAACAAATATTTTTCTAGAAAAGACTTTGAATAAATTTTCCAACCAAAAATAGAAAATAACATTTACTTAATTTTTAAAGTATTGCAATCAAATGTTTTATACTACAATATCTATTACAATAAAAACTAGTTAATATCTTCGTAACCATCGGTCTCGTCATCTTCCTCTTCTTCATTTTCTTCACTCTCCCCTTCTTCTTCTTCTTCTTCTTCTTCTTCTTCTTCTTCTTCTTCTTCCTCCCAATCGTCAACATTTAAATCTCTTAGAATTCAAATTGGGTCGTATTGTGCAAAATCAATAAAAAATGATGAGGAAGATGCATTTGACACAATCTCTTGAAATGCATCGTCATTTGGTTCATTAGTAGTTTTATCAATCGGACGATTTTTACAATTAATCATCGTCATTTGATGCATAGTACACTTGAATCGCTTGGCTTGCCAAAACCAAAACCTCGTTGGACCTCAATCTTGATTTGATATCCACGGTCACAACTTGATTTTGATCAACTCGAACACCGTTTCCAAAACTATCAAATCAACGACATTTGAACAAATATACAAAATTCCCACCCTCATATACAAGTTTTATTATGTCTTGTAATTGACCATAATAATTAGTAAGTGCGTCATTGTGAGAAGTACCTTTGACAAGAACACCATCATTAATTTGAAACTTATATCCATTGATCGTGCAACTACGAAATGAGAAGATATTGCGAAGATATGTTGAATAGGTTCAAAATACATATATAATATTATTGACTATATCAAACACAAATATTAAAATTGCTCCAAAATATACCTTTTGATGAAACCATTGTTTGAATTCAGACTTCTAGAGTGATTCTAATTGCTCATTTGGCACGCCCGGAAAAGTTTCACGTACATGGGCATCATATTCCATAAAATAAATATATATAAATAATTAAGTATAAACTAGAGTGGTATATCATATCACAAATTTACATAAGGAGTAAAGTTAACATACCGAATATATGGTTGAACTTCCGACATGTTTAAAAGTACGTAATATTCGGCAATCTTCAACTCATTATCTTTCAAGTACCCAGTGACTTGTTTCTTACTCGTTTTGATAGGATATCTAAAAACTTCTAAAATAGATTCAATAAGCATACCTAAATAGGGAAAATCACTAGTTGTCCACAATAGTGCCGCTTTCATATTGAAATTTTGCTTTAGCGATTTGTCATAGGTTTCAACTCCACTTTGCCATAAAATAAATATTTTTCCATGAGTGGTCTTAAAAATAGATTGAGATCTTTTTTTGGAGAGTTAGGAACCGGAATTAGAAGAGTCATGTACATGTAGGGTCTTTTCATACACATAGAAGGAGGAAGATTATATACAACCACTACAACCGGCCATAATGTATACACCCTATTTCCCGAATATCCAAATGGATTGAAACCATCACTTGAAAATCCGAGTCGAACATTACGAAACTCCTTAGCAAACGATGGGTATTTCAAGTCAAAGTTTTTCCATTCATCTCCTTCCGCGGGATGACTTAGTTCACTCTCTTTTACTTCCCTATTCTTGTACCATGTCATATATTTTGCCGCACGATCCGACATGAATAACCGTTGTAGACGAGGAATAAGTGGAAAGTGTCTTAGAACCTTTCTAGGTACGTTATTCCCATTTTTTCCCCTTACATCTTTATAACGACTAGTATTGCAAATGTCACACACAATTTTCTTTGAGTTGTTACTGTAAAATAACATACAATCATTCTCACACACATCAATCTTGTCATAACCCAACTTCAATTTCTTCACCATCTTCTTTATATCATAATGGGTATTCGGTAGTGTATGATTTTTGGGAAGTACATCACCAATGATTTCAAGCAACAAGTTGAATGCTTTCTCGCTACACTTGGATACATAAGTGAAATGTAACAATCTCGTACTAAAGGAGAGTCTTGTGTAGTCATTGTTTCCGGGATAAATGGGAGCTCCACAAGTATTAACATCGGTAAAAATTGTAGAAGCATCACTATTTGGGGGTTGTTGGACATTTTGAGTACTAGTACCCGCCGTATCATTGAAACTATAATAATCTTGCCCGACGGCATCTCGTAACATCCCATCCATATCAATAGGCGGTTCTACATTAATTGGTATGGTTTGACGACGATGACGCGGTGGTTGGGATTCCGTTCTTGGTTCAATCTCACCGTGAAAAGACCATACGATATAATGTGGTAAAAATCCATCGGCATACAAATGAAATGTAACATCATCTATAGTTTACCACTTTGAATTTTTACAATTAACATAAGGACATTTGGTCTTACATCCAATCAACCCAAACTTAGTTGCAACATCTATAAACTCGGCACCATTCTTTTATTCCGTTGTTAACGTAATACGATCATTTCGTAAACGACGTCTAATCCATTCACGATTACTTCCGGTCGACATCTACGATGTTATAAACACACATTACATTACATTTCTTTAAACTCTCTCTTTAACACAATCTTTTTACCATAAATATTTAACATTTCCACATAAACATTCCTAAAAGGTATTTGTATTTAACATTTTACACAAATCATTAAAACATAAATTTGTATTTAACATTTCTACACAAACATTTTAAGCATAAATAATATTTCTTTATCCAACATTTCATATATATATATATATATATATATATATATATAAACATTGAATATTAACAAATCAAATAAAAACTTGCAAATGTATACTTACATTGAATATTTTCTTCTTCTTCTTCTTCTTCTTCTTCTTCTTCTTCTTCTTCTTCTTCTTCTTCTTTCTTTTCTTCTTCTTCTTCTTCTTTTACAACTTTACTCAACCAACCCAAAACAAAAGTAAAAATGTAGATAAGATTTTAATTTTCGGCACAACTTATTTCCTACCGCTTATCGGTAGGAAATGTCCAACTGACACATCAACCAATCAGAAGCCGCCAAGTGGACATTTACTGGTGAATAGGCCAACCATTTCCTACCGCCTACACGCGGTAAGAAATGCTAAACATAAAGCGGTACTGCCACATGGCACTTGGGGCCCATCACAGTAATTTCCTACCGATGTCGGTAGGAAATGAGTCACTCATTTCCTACCGCATTGAGGTGGTAGGAAATGCTGTGAATGAAACAACGTCGTTTCATTGTGGTCGAACATTGACGTGGCGTTGCGGGTCCTGTTCGACTCATTTCCTACTAACTGCGGTAGGAAATGTGAAGGGATTTCCTACCGGCTAAGAGTCCAGTAGGAAATAGCCGTTTGACTTGAAAATCGGTAGGAATTGGTCGGTAGAAAATACGTCGATAAGAAATAAAAGGTAGGAAAAGCCCGTTTTTCTTGTAAACTACGAATAAACCATATATGAACTTAGGGTTTAGGGTTAACTTATCCTGGCCCCGATTTTTTAAAAATCAGGCCACCGAATTCGATAATAAAATAAATAAAAATTTTAGAATTTTATATTTTCCAAGATAATATTCAATTTTTAATTAAATTTTTTAAAGTTTTTAATGTTCTGGACATCTTGTAAATGTAGATCACGTGCGAAGCAATAATGCATGTAGGTGTCCTTTGACAAACACCATATAACACAAAATAATTTGACGTTTCCATATAAACAATAACTAGCATAAAATTCCGTGCATTTATTATTTAAATTGTATTTTTTACTATATTATTTATTGTGATTTTAAATTTAAATTTAAATTTTTTTACTACACATTTATTTTTAGTGATTTTTAAAAATAAATTTCTTTTTATAATTTATTTAAAAAAATCAATTTTTTACTAATATATTAATTAAAATTAGATTCTGATTATACGATCATTTAAAAAGCTTCACTCAAATTTAACAATACAAATAATTTAATTTAAAATATTAGTATACAATAAAAAATTGATTTAACTACCCCGATGATCTTATATTTTTAATTTAAATATTTCTAAATGAATGATAATTTTAATTTGTTCAAACACATGTATATAATATATACATTTACGCAAATTAATTTCATTTTTAAATAATAATTAAAATTTAATTTATGAAACTTAGTTTTTTTTAAATTTAATAATTTTATTTCAAGCATATATCGACTACTTGATTATAATACTTTATAAAATTTAATATCCTATTTTTAAATCTTGTGCGTTAATAGAAATGTATACTTTAAGTTGGTTATTTGTACATAATTAAAATGTCATGTTTAAAACTGAATCACTTATTTAAATTATTTTACGAACTAATTCGCTAGACTTAAAAAATCTTTAACATTTTGTATACCTACTTATTTTACGCGATCTTTTCTTCTAGTATGGTTGGATTTGTAAATTTTTTTTTGTTAAAAACATGATTTGAAGTCACTTGTGTAGATAAATTTTCTATCTTGTTATCCTATTTTTAAATCTTATACGTTAATAGAAATCGGTACTTTAATTCAATAATTTGTGTATAATTTAAAATTTTATATTTAAAACCAAAATACTTATTTAAATTACTTTACGAACCAATTTGTTAGACTAAAATGATCTTTAACATTTCGTGTACCTAGTTATTTTTACGCGATCTCTTCTTATAGTATGATTGGATTTGATAAAAAACTTGTTGAAAACATGATTTAAAGACACTTGTGTAGATAAATTTTCTACATTGGCATACTATTTTAAATCTTATACCGTTAACAGAAATATTTACTTTAAGTCAACTATTTGTGTATAATTTAAAATTTTATATTTAAAATTAAATCACTTATTTAAATCATTTTATGAAGCAATTCGTCAGATTAAAAATGTCACGTCCCCTAACCCAGGGTCCGGATTGGGCGCCACTCAACCAATAACAAATACAAATACCTGAATAATAAAACTTAATACGCCAACGATTCCTCATATCGAGGTATGAAACAAGAATCTAAATTATACAAATTATTACAACTTCTATTTTTGCTCTAAATACAAAATTACTATACCATCAAATTCGTAGCTCAATCCCAATCTATGCTTACCCGCTCTAGCTCCGAAATCTATCCTGTAGAGAATGCCTCATCGCTCTCATTCGCAGGATAAATGTAGTAGTTCATCCTTAAACCTAACTGCAAAGGGTTAGGTAAAACAAAGAAAGAGTGAGCCAAAGAACGCTCAGCAAGTTAATAATATAGTGAAACAACAATATCTCGATAATTCATTGATGAACAATATCAATGATCACTTAATCTCTAGGAAAGAATTTAATTTCCCTCTTAGGATAAACTTTCCATTTTCTTCAATACATAACTTTCATGAAAACGTTCTCCTTTCTTAAAAAAAACCATTCCATTATTAAAACATACTTTCCATAAACTTTTTTTTTAAAAATCATTTCAGTTGATTAGAGTTTTTTTCACAACTATAGATAATACGGGTGATCAGCCACGTAAAGTCCCCATACAGGACACGAAGTCCCTCTGGACCTTGAAATTGGGTTCCCAATTAGGCAACACATTGGCCTTTAAATTGCTGGACTAGGGGAACCACCCCTAGCCTCTTACGCTAAACAGAAAGTCGGACTAGGACCACCCTAGCCTCTTACGTCTCCAATCTGAAGGAATCTGTGGAAAACATTTTGACAAAATCCCCACATAAAAACCTTTAAAAACCTTTAAAGCATTTCACTTTTAAGTCCTTTATACTCACTGATAACAGATAAGCCCAGTATAAGGAATTTTAAATCATCTTAAATAATTAAGCCAATTTAGGGAGCAACACTAAAAGATTTAGGGACAAAGAAGCATTGGATATATGGAATCATAACGACAAAGCAATAAGATTTAACTAAACATGGTATGGTTCAGCAAGATAAAATCATATATCATCAAGGAAACATAAATCAATTAAATAACAGAGCAATTATTAAAATTCTAGAAATTGAATAGTAATTATAAAGAAATCAGGGAATAAAGAAAATTCGAAGTTCAATAGAAGATTTAAGTTACTGCACTGGCTATAACCGCTCATTTTAAAGGTTATCAATTGATGAAATTACGTTCTAAAACCTGAACTAGCATAGTGGATTTAAACAGCTTAAAACGAAGATTTAAGAAATTTTCAATTACTCAAAGTCTCACTCTTGTCAGCTAAGCACTCATAGGCTTTAGCTGCCAACCCGGTCCGACAATAATGAATTAAATAAATAAGAAGATCTCAATTCATTCTTGGTTTTAACCGTCATTGAGCAACACATGCTTCAACGACATCATAAACCTCGAATTAGTTTACATTCATTTATAGCGAAAATAATATCAAAGTAAATAGTTGTATAGTAATTTGAAGAAAACATTCCTTGAAAAGTATTTATTGAGGGAAAATCATAAATCGTATTCAGTAATTATACGAAAAGATTTTTTTATAAATTTTTAAATCTTGGATTTCCTTTGTTTAAAATATCATTTAATTCCTTTTGAAGACCATAAAATAGTACACGATTGAGGAATCCGGTAAAATACCATGTATTAGAATATTAATAAAAATGAGGAATATTTATATACAATAATTTTTAAAAGAGCCAACACCTGAACGATAGGTATTGAGGAATCCGATAAAATATCAAATATTGGAATATTAATAAAGATTAAGAATATTTATTTAAAATAATTTTAAAAGAATCAAAAATTTTAAGATAATTTGAGAATACTAGTTGAGCGAAAATGTCACTTGAAACAAAAGTAAGGGTATAGACCCTAGCAAAGCGATCTGGAAGAAAACCTTACGAATAGTAGAATTAGGTTCACATCATCCAAAATAATTGTGAAGGGTATACATGCTTGCAAGAAGGGATTCCAAAGAACATATAAATAAAACAGGGGGGTTCACATCACTTGAACGATAAGTGAGGGATAGTATACTTGCCTCAATACATGAAGTTTCCAATTTCAATATCTCAATTCTTTTCTCACTTTACATCAGTCTCTACTTCTTTGTACATTGGCCTCTAATCGATCACACATCTATCTTTCTTCTATAAATTGTCAGCCGCTACTCGGGCACACTCTCCAATTCCGACAATTCTTTCACTCCTCAAGATTCCATTTACACATGCACTGGCTCTTAGCTGGCCTCCTAGTCGTACCTATATACAGGTAAAGTACTACTTCAGTACGCTTATAACCGTAATCGTCTAATCTTGTTCTCTCCAAACGCGTCCTAGAACGCTTTACACTTAACACATATAGTACATATTGGTTATATTCGTAAAATAATTTAGTACAATCATATAAACCACATAAACACTTAGCATGTATTATGACTCGATATCATATATTAATCACGTAAATATGAGCCACCTATACCCATAAACTATTAACAATCATAGTATATTTTCAGATCATTTGAAATCGAATAAGTTAAATGGATTTAGATACAGGGGATTTTTGGAAAATTTTGGCATGAAATATTCGTAAATAGGATTATCCACTTGTTTTTCAATTCAATAATTTAACCCTGTATACAATAAAAGAAAAAAAATAAAACTACTCCAATTTGCAGCAAAGAATTAAGAAAATAACTACCCTGACATGCAGCACCCAAATAATTAAGAAAATAACTAACAGTTTATCCTTGCTATAAAACATTTTAAAATTGTACTATCAAAAAAATAAATTCATCTTAAGTACATTTCACTACTCCGCTGTAACTCAAAATACAACTCTGATTATCAAGAAACCAACACTTAGTACTTAACACACAACATCAATTTACTTCCTAAATCGGCTAACCATCTATAATGACATCATTACCTTCTAATGTCGAACAAAGTCGAAGCAAATCAATAACAATCACATTGTCTTGTACATCATGTCACTATCTATTACACCTTAACAATTCGAACCACATCGATAATTTACGTAACAATTTGGAATCGAATTATATCATGAAAACCGAATCAAACCAATCACAAAAAATTGAACCCTAAATAAATAAGCTCAAAATTTAGTTTCGATTATACAAGTAACTAATACACACAGTAACCACAATCTCACAATCTCAGAGAACCGGTACACAAGCAAAACTTTCAAACCATAACCACAATAATACCGACTGAATAACAATTTTTCAGTTTCAAGAATCGAACGCAGCACATATTATCAAACTCAATATACACACCCTGTCCAAATTAGACACACACACACACACACACACACTTTGTATACTCACGCATACACAATTTACACCCATGCAGCCAACTATCCCTCCCCTGTCTCACCACCTCTCCCCCTGCTAACTCCCGCCTCTACTTACAACTCTGCCTTGCTATCACCTTCGACAACCCTTCCCTCTGCTGTACCGCAAATCTCCCTCCCTGCACACCAGCCGAGCAACATACACCCACACTCAGAATTTGAACAACAAGCGTACAACTCAGTCACGACCCCACACACATGCACGGTGGCACAGCAGCTGCAACACCCACGAACACCATTTGCACACCACTGTTGGACACGAACACACATACACGCACTATATATATATACACACACAAACTGTAATTTACACACATACATATATCGAATAGAGGAGAGAAAGGGAGGTGAGGGTAAGAGATTTAAGAAGGAGGGAGAAACGAAAGAGATTTGTGAGGGAGAGATGAGAATTCGTGTGAGATTTGAGAAGGAGAGATGAGAGCCAAGAACCCGAATAAACATTTGGGGAAAAAATAATATGTCAATTAGGGATTTAAGAGAGACAGGGGAAATTAGGAAAGCTAACAATGCTGAAAATAAATAAATAAAAATCACTTTAAGTCATTTCTAGAATCGAAATAAATCTGAAAATTAGTAGAAAGATAAATTCGAAAATTTTAAAATATAGTTTATGAAAATGCAAACATCCCCATATTTTTAGAATATTTTTAGGATAAAAAAGGAATTAAATATAAATTTTACAAGTTTTGATCCTTTAAATGCAATAAAACTCCTAAAATCATTTCAAAATACTTAAACACACAAAATAATTCACCCAATAATTTTAAAAACTTACTAAATATACAAAGATTATATTAAAAAAAGTTTCATGATTTTTAAATACTCCGATGATTTTATAAAAAATTTCAAAGATCAATAATGCACAATTTAAATAGATTTTAATCATAAAAAATACAAATAAAAATACACGGACATACATTGCACATATACATCATCATATAAGCACATAAATATGATGTCACATATATTGAATCCTAAAAAAAATTTACTTCAAATAATCCATATTTAATATTAAATAATAATATTTATAATTACGAAATTTCTAGGGCGTTATATCTTTCCCCCTTTAATAGGATTCTGTCCTCAGAATCAACTGTAAGATGGTATCTTAAAACATTTCTCTTTCAATTTCCAAGTCATTTCTTTCACTCTAGAATTCCTTTATATCATTTCATATCTCACTAGGCTCGTCCTGTAAGCCCGCAAATTCCAACATAAACTTAAACCTTTGGTTAACATGTCTCGTTAATTCTAGATACTGATCTCTCGTACGTGACGATCCTTTTCTACCGAAAATCGGACATGACCTATTCATATAATGGACTATGCCTTGTACACAACGCCTCCATTACTGGTCCAATCATCCATAATAATTCATTCATATACAATACTAAAACAAAACCTGCCTGGACTTGCAACAAACACATAAGCGAAGAAATCTGCCTTGACTTGCAGTAAATAGGTAAACAATTAAATCTCTAAAACAAAATCCACGCGACTAAAATGATTGATACAACTTCCACGCTCCTACTCATAACCATACTGCCTTACATAAAACTTTGAGAAAAAGAATATCAAGAAATCCCCCAATCATTCTTACTCCACTTTTAACGTACAATTGAAAGGTATATGATGGAGCCTATTTGTATTTCGAGGATACAACTCAACTTGAACAAGATTGTAATAGTAAATAGTATATAGACTGTCACAAGGAATCTCAGATTGTATTATCTGTCAGAAGAAAAAGATCAAGGTCAATCTACAGACTTGAGGAATTACTACATTGAAAGAAGTTCAGACATCTGATCAAGCCCCAGTGAAGTATTCGTTAAAGAAGTGGATTCATTTAAAGTGACAGAGATTTAGACAGTGACAGATACAGTACAGAAGAATTAATAGAGAGAGAAGAAAAGAAAAAGAACCAGATTTTAAAGTCAATATATGAAGAACAGTCATTGCGGTTAGTCACTCATGAACCAAACATTACATCGAGTGTCAACATTAAACAGTGGTTGTTCATCATTAACTTCAGTGGTTCAAGCTATCAAGATTGGTATGTTAAGAGAAGAAAGGAACCAAATCATAGAGTCAAAAATAAAGAAAAGCCGTTGGAGTTAGTCGCTCATGAACCAGACCGTGCATCGAGCGTCAAAGAAAATCCGGTGGTAATTCTTTATTATTTTCAGTGGTTCAAGAAAAAGGTTTGAGTTGTCAAAAGATTTATATTAATTCTCTTTTAATTAATATAATTATGTAATTGTTTTAATTTAATAAATTAATTCATTTTGAATTAATTTATTTATTAAATTAATTATCATGTTAATTAATTTTGCATTAATGTATTAATCTAAATTGATTTAATTATTTAATTAATTAATTAATCATTATTTACTTAAATGATTAATTGATTAAATTTAATTAAGTCAAAAGAAACAAAACAAATAAAAAAAGGGGGGGGGGGGAAGAAAAGTTGTCGGCAGAGAAATAAAAAAAAAGAAGATGCAAGTGTAGTACAAGGCTGTTGAAACAAGTAAAAAGTAAATGGAATACAAGAATGTTGTCGGCCTGCTTCAAAGCGCCTTTACCGCGCGTGTCTTCCACACGCCTGGAAAAGCAACAGCAATAGCCCGCGCGTGTTATTCACTTCCATATCCTGCGACTGGCTTTTCAGGTGGCATATCAAATCAGTTGTGCACAAAATAAATCTTTTTGTTTACAGACAATCATTCAGCCGAGTTTTTTATTTGTTAAAGACAATTTCAATTGTCTTACCGATTGTCTTGGTAAGCCTTGATTGTCTTGCCTATTGTATTGCCTATTGTCTTGGCAGTACAAGTTGATTATCTTGGTGGTTTTGGATTGTCTTACTGATTGTCTTGGCAGTACAAAAGTGATTGTATTGGAAGAACAGATTGTCTTGCCGATTGTCTTGGCAGTACAAATGAAAAAGAAAAGAGGCAGAAGACTATATTAAATCAAGACAGGCGGCCAGAACATAAATTTCACAAAAAAAAAAAACCAGCTCCATTCTCTCTCATTGAAGAACAACACAGCAAGAGAAATAAATTTGTATAAATTCAAGTTCTTGGCCTTTGTAATATCTGATCCGATAGAACTTGATTACTTGATACTCTTGTACTATTATCGAGTTTTTACTCCTAATCTATATCTCGATTTTTATTAACAAATCTAGAAAAATTCATGTTGAATTTTCTAATTTGTTTTTATTAACTAGATATAATTTCTGTACTGTATTTGTAACAAACCCCTCAAGTTAATATAATTTTATATTCAACTTGAATTTTGTTTAATTTAATTCCGCTCAAATTTGTCAAAATATAAATTAAATTTATCCGGACAAATTTCGATTATACAGTACTGTTCGTATTCAACCCCCCCTTCTACAAACATATTGGACCTAACAATTGGTATCGAAGCCTATTTATTGATACACAAATCAAGATCCTATTTTTATTCAGTCAAAAATCCATTTCAAATTTTTAAGTCACTTAAAAATTCATCATGTCTTCAAAAGTCCTTGTTAAGATTCTTATCTTTAATAAAGATAATTATGATATGTGGAAAAATAAAATGGAGCTGTTTCTTGATGTTACAAATTCTAAATATTTGGGAGTTCTGAAAAATGGACCTAAAATTCCTATGGTCATTGAACAACAAGTTGTTACTGATGGAGTTGTTACAACACCTGCTAGAACCCATGAAAAAGACCCTGCGTCTTATACTCCTGATGAAAAAGAGGATGCAGGACTAGACAAGAATTTGAGACTCATACTATTAGATTCCCTAGATACTGTGATGTACAGTCATGTGATGAATTGTAAAACTGCAAAATACATGTGGGAATCTATTGAGACTATTAATGAAGGAACTGATGAAGTCAGGGAAAACAGACTTCAAATTTTAATCTCTGAGTATGAACACTTTAGAGCTGGCCCTAATGAAGGCATTCAGGAAGTGTTTGAAAGGTATAACAAAATAATCAACAACTTGAAAATTCATGGCAAGCAATATACACAAAAGGAGATTAACATGAAGTTTCTACTGACCATGCCTACTCACCTAGAACATAGGATAACTGCAATTAGAGAAGCCAGAGACAAGAATCAAATTACTCTTGAAAGGCTCTTCGGCATTTTGAAAACCTATGAGTTGGAACCAGTTCAACAGAAAGAAATTCACGGTGAAGGTAGGGTTCCAAGTTCTTCTACATCTCTAGTGGTTGAGACTCCAAAGGAAGTGGAAGCTAAGGTTGTTCAACCTTGCAGCGCTGACAAGGAGCAGGTTGAAGTTGAGATTGGTCATACACCTGTCAGTCAGGATGGTGGAGATTTCTACTCATTGGAAGAGCTGGATCAGTTGGAAGATGAGTCAATGGCTATGATGGTGAGGCAATTCAGTAACTTCAGATTTAGGAGGAATCCCAGGTTCAAGTTCAAATCTAACTACAATAGATTCCAGCGAGGAGGTTCTTCCTCAAGTAGCACAAGGGGTGGCTACCAAACTGGAATGGTAGACAGAAGCAGGATTAGGTGCTTTAAATGTAATGAACTTGGACACTTTGCAACTGAGTGTCATCAACCTCAACAAGATGCAAGAAGAGAGTATGCATCTGGTAAGAAGAACACAGACACGGCCTATGTGGTACAAGGCAAAAGCTGGGATGACACTGACAGTGATAAAAAGGAGGTTGAGGATTCTGCGTTGGTGGTAAATGCTGATACATCAACTCCTTATAGTACTCCGGTAATTCCTGCTGACCCTGAGTTGATTCGTAGTCTTTATAATTCCTTAGATAATGCACAAAATGGATATAGAAGACTAGATCTGCTAAGCACTAAACTTGGCAATGAAGTGTCAGAATTGAAAAAGGTGCATATTAATCAAGATCAACAAAGAGATGAAATAACAATGCTTCATAAAAAGGAGAAAGCTATTCTAGAAGTTGTAGGCAAACAAATGGCTAGAATTACTGAACTTGAAACACAGGTCAGGGCTTGTTATAATTCTGTTAAAGTTTCCAAAGAGTTTTTTAACAATCAAGTTGTAGAACGAACAACAGGTATAGGGTATGGCTACAATGAAGCTGTTGGATCATTGGGCATAAATTCCCCTAACTTTGTTAGTGCTAAAGAAAGGGGAATACCACATGTGCTCAAGAATGTTAAAGAACCTCTATTTAAAAAATCTGATGCTGGACCACCAGATATTCTTTCTATGGTTATCCAGGAAGAAATGAGAAATGAGTACAGTGCAAATGGAACAGTCTTTGTTAAGGATAAATCTGTTAAGGACGCTAATCCAAAGAATGTTTCATCCAAGAAAGATGTCACAGTCTTTGTTAAGGCAAAATCTGTTGAGGACACTAATCCAAAAATTGTTTCTTCCAAGAAAGATGTACCTAAAGTGCCAGTCAAGGTTGTTGAAACAACTAGTTCTTCTAAGACTGGATTAGGTGGTAATAAGTTGAAGTAGAACAATAACATGTCTAACATGAGTAACAAGCCTATCATTGGTTCTAATCATAAAGCATGTGGTGTTGTCAACTGTACGTCTTGTGCTTTTAATGTGATGTCTGCTTAGTTTAATGGTAATCATGCATGTGATAATAAGACTGCTCCTCGACAACATATGAACAGGAATAATGTTAGATCAAAGACTGCTAGTCCTCCTTATGTTAGGAGAGAGACATTTGTACCAACACCTAAACAAAGTTTTACTAAGGCTATTTACAAGGTCAAATGTCCAGTCAATGAAACAAGTGTTATTGCTGCTAAAGAAACATGGATACCCAAGATGAAATCAAAGTTTGTTAAATCTGTTTATAGGGTAAAATGTTTGCTGACTAATGGTGTTAAGATTAAGAATGTTGTTTTGCCTAACAAAGGCCAATACTTCAAGTATTCCGGACCCAATCAAATTTGGGTCCCAAAAAAGGTTTAACTGTTTTGGCATTGCAGGGTGTGTAACAGGTACATCGTGTTATGTGGATTCTGGACAGTGGATGTTCAAGGCATATGACCGAAGATAGAGCCCTGCTATCAAGAGTGGTGACGGTATCTGGCCAAGTGGTTCATCCCTTGGAGACAACAGCAAAGGTATGACCTAGGGTCAAGGCTATTCAATAGCTAAGGAATGTTGTCAGTAATAAAGCATCTTTTATAAGATGAAGAGCCTACTGTTCGAGGATTAAGGAAAGAGAACTTATCTGTAGCTGACATGGAATCTCAATCAAAGGTGAAGTCAACAAGGTCAAATCTAAAGCTTCATCAGACAAGAGTTCAGCTATGACATAAGGAGCACTCTCACCTGAATGTCATATCAAGAGATTATTTCCTGGAAATCGAATCAGTAAAGGAGACTACCTCATCTGGAATTAAAGTAAAATAAAATTATGAGGCATGTCATAAAGGGAAGTCAAAGAAGCATCACACAGAAGTTCTACATCAAAGTAAAATATATTTTAGTAGTGATGACTGATGACTTCTCTCAATAAACAAGTTGTTGTTCAAACAATTTGAAGACAAGACACCACTGATGGTTATTGATCATATCTAGAAGAGTGACAGGAAGCAAAATTGATTATGACAACTTTGGGACCAGATTACAGGACCTATCAATTAGTGTTCTGGATGATTTTTACACCTTCAAGAGTATTAATGCTGAAGCAGTCAATAGTTTGCTACTGACATGATTAAACCCTGATCAGTAAGGAATATAGGAAGACCCCACAAGTATGAAGAAAATTGTTTCACAATGATAAATGAAAGCGAGCATCCTAGCAATCTGCTAATGCTCAATAGGATAATTTCCTTGGTTACTTGGTGGAGTTAACAGCCTACAGGGTGACTGTTATTAATCAACAGAAGGTGATTGAAAGTCTTAGTGATGTTCATCGACTTCTAGCTCCCAGCTGTCAATGGTAATGATGATTCAGATCCAAGCAATGTCAATATTGAGAATTTTCATGTAAACCCAGCAACAGCTTAGGGGGAGCAAAAGAAGGATCATCTAGTCAACTCAACACCACACTGAAAGTCAAAGGACACTATGAGAACATGTCTGCCAAGACAAAGAGTGTTGACTCAATTAACTCTTTGTTCTAGTTCTTAGCGTTTCTAATGGTGGAAGTAAAAGACTAACAGAGCTTCAAGTACTAATGATTATTTCTTTAGTCTTCTTTTAGAAGAAACTAAGAAAGCTACAAAAGCTCTGAAAGATCCAGGTTGAGTGATTGCAATGCAAGATGATCTCAATCAGTACAAAAGGCAGATTGAAGGGAAGCTGGTATCTAGACCAAACAACAAGGCTGTATTTGGTACAAGGATAACCAGAAGTCTACCTGGATGCTGTCAAGGCAGTGTTATGAGGGACAAAGCCAAACTGGATGCTAGGTTACAATTTGATCAAACAGTATATTTGACAAGAAGCACCAGTGACAAGACTTGAGGATATCAGGCACCTGCTGTACATTCAAGATTATAATGGACATCAAGACCTACTGAATCTTGATGCTAGAGGAATGTGAACAAGTGCACTCCTGGTTGGTGAGATAATTGAAGATCTGTACAGGTTAGTATAAACTGGTATCATCACTCAAGCAAGCATGGAAGACATGGTATGACACCCTAACTATAATTTAATATTTGGTATCAATCTTTAACAGTTGGTATCTTTTAACAGTTGGTGCCATATTTATAGAACTCTCTACATCTTTAGGCACAAACATAAATGATATATATGTGCAATGATATCTTGATTATATTATATGTTGGTCTACTAGCTATAAATTGGTATCAAGATATTTGCTGTTATCATCAGCTCATTATCTTATTCAATTGCTAATAGATCACTTACACACATATTTTATTCTCAATTATGCAAATGTGCATGGTCCCAAGTGGATTCTTGAGAATCTATTCTTGTAGTTATTACACTTGATTTTCAGATGTCTTAATTTGGACCCAAATCTACGGAGATGGTACCCTAGAGACATCAGTTCTGACATGTTTTGCTACATAGAGACAGATCAAATGAGTTGTACGAAAGTAGGAGAACACAAGGAATCAATTTCATCTCCAACAACTCTGTGAAACACTCAAGGACTAAGCAACTTGCATAAGGTATCAATTCTTTTGAGAGCATGTCTTTAGTTAAGAATAACTTGCAGACACGTTTGCTAAATCACTTGATGAAATTAATTTTTCAAGATTGGCTTGTAAACTTGGGATTTTATTAATGCTATATGATTTGTATATCCCATCTGTTAAGTAATTCTTGAATAAGTTCACAAGTATTCAATTGTCTATATTGAAAGGACATGTGAACTTATTTACATCCAGACCTCACACTGAAAATTATCTGTTGAATGATTGCCATGTGTATAATTGCAATATATTTTAGTGGTGAGTATTTAAGGATAATTTAAATACTTAAATGCTAAAATCTAACTCATAGAGATTTAGTATTTAATTATTTAATTATTTAATTTGATTTATATGGGTTACAGACTTGAAGCAATTCAATTTAGTATTTGCTCTGTACCTTATATTTATTAAAATAAATAAACAACATAACTAATTTGGACTAAATCTGTATTGGTCTTCAATTAGTTGTGAGATGTTAATTCTAGTGAATTTTATCAATGCTCCATTTACAGAAATTCACTATAATTAATATCATGGTTCTAACAATTGGTTGTATTGAAATTTTGACTTATATCAGTTAATGATATTTAGTTAGAATTCTATTAACTAACTAATTGTGAGATGTATTGGTATGTGTGAAATTACTTAGAACTCCTCTAAGTAATGATTTTTATATCTTTTACAATTCACTCATATTATAATACATGGTATAAAAATTCTCTAAGTAGAACTATGGATATTGAAATATCTAAAGTTACCATAGTTCAATTACTTTGAATAATTTTTATGCTTATTTGCAAGCTTCAAATCACTTTGATAATAAATGTTTTATACTATGGATCAAGGTGTATTGGACTTATAATATTATTTCTAAGATTGCAGACAAGACAGTCTTGGTAATCAAGTTTTAATTTTAAGAACCAAGATTGTCTATCAACAAACAGTTGTTAGGAGTTAATAATTGTTGTTATCGAGGAGTTGTCTTGAAGTCATAAGTTGAAAATGTTAATGATGATAATTATCCAAGTGATAGTGGTAGAAACAATTTTGTTATTGGCAATACCAATGTCACTGGAAAATAATCATCAAGTCATTCTCGCAATAACTCGAGGGAAGTAAACAAAGGATTCACTAGTCAAACACAACATCACAATGAAGAACAAGGTGATTCATCAAGATCCAACTTTTTCAGATAGTGTGTTTGGAATAGAGCTGATCATTGGTGATCCAGATGTTGTAGTATGAACCAAAAGGGCTTCTCAGAATCAAGGTATAGAATCTAAGGAATCTGAGAAAGCACTTGCGAATCTGGAACAACAAGAAACGTGGAAGTTGGTGCCAAGGTTTGAGCGCCAAGTAACTGGTATGACATTCTTTTCGAATTCTATCTTGTCATCTTTCTATAAGAATTGTCATAATCATTCTAATGTTTTAATCCATGTTTCTTTATTTTAGAATAATAATTTTCTCTAAAAATATTTTTCTCTAATTCTCTAGTTAGAATTTTTGAGGAAGCTATTTTTGTTGAAAATTTTATTATTTTAAAATAGCTGCCATATTTATGATAGTTTATTAAATCATATTTTCTCTCTAAATAATTTTCTAGTAGAAAGTTGTTTTGTCAGAAAATATATGGATTTGCTAACCTATTATAAATACTCTTGTATATACTTAATGTTTTTGTACATGTATTGTAATTTTTAAATGTTAATCTTATTTAACATGTTTTGTAGTGTTTGTATTTTTATTTTAGTCGTATGTTCGTTTATAGTTTAAGCTATGTAAATTATTAAATTATGTATAGTTTTACTATTTTTATTTGTTTCTATACTAATTCGAATTTGAATTCTTCTTTTCTTATAGTTTTTATTTTGTATAATTATTATGTATATTATTTCTTATTTTTGTATATTCTTTTTCATGTGTATATAAATAGTTTGTATAGTTTTTACAGTTTAGTCACTATACTTTCAAAACTTACAAGTAGGTCACTGTACTTGGTTCTTTTGTTGTTCTTCTTATTAACACACACAAAACCTGCAGTATAAGTATAAATCTTTGTTCTGTGATTGCTGTTAACAGATCTTCGTGTTAAGGACTTAACAATTGACCAATATTGGTATCAAATTGGTATGTGTCTATACAATTGGTTAGGAACTAATGTTTGATTTTCAGGATCTAACAATTGGAAGACAAGACCTATCAAGTGCTAACAATTTCTAATAGTTGGTATCTATCTTACAGGACCTAAAGCATGATAAAATAGTTTTATTTGTATTGGTTTAAACATTAACTTACATTAATTCAATTATTTTTTATTAATTGAATTTTTGTCCTTGTTTTTGTTTAGTAAAACCAGCTCAAGATCTCTTTAACTTCATAAATTCAAAATCTCTTTCTACAGCTGTGATTACTTACATTGTAAATCTTTTGAAATCACAACTGTATATCATTTCTCTTTTCAATGTTAAAAATGCATTCTATCTCTATATTGCTCATATTCTGTGATGCAGGTTCATCTACATGAAATTTTGTATTCTCAAATGTTTAGTCATAAGGTTGTAAACCCAACAACTTTTGTCCCAGACTACAATCAAACTCAAACACATTCTATCTTACCCCCTAAATGGAAGTAACCTATCAGACTAGAGGTCACCAGGGAGTAACTACACTTGATGCAGCAAACAAGGATGTGTGGGATATTCAGTTGGAGAGTCACTACCTTATACACTATCCAAAATATTTCATATGCACAAAGTGAGATTGCACACACCAAGGATGAATTGACGGAAACCTGTAATCCAACCATTTTACGGTTAGGATTATAAGTTAAAGATTCATTAATGAATCAAGAGTCTTCACAGACCTCGAGAGAAGGTATTGATCTCAAATGCAAAATTCAACAAGATCATTATCTAACTCCCCATAGGGAACATCTCTGGATCCTGCGGGTAACGGGTCCGACATAGGTGCGGATCGGCAACTTGTAGGCTATGATTCAGATTTACCTGATGAGTTTAACAAGGTGAAGTCTTCACAGACATTTGAAGGGAACTTTGATCTCAATGCTAAGTTTTATAGATCATTGTCTACCTTCTCAGAATTCAAATCTGAAAACCCTAAAAAGGGAAAACTAGAAACTTCTAGATTATGACTCAGATTCGTCTGATGAGTCCAATGAGGATTTGGGATTTGCGAACTCCCATTGCACCACCGCTGACCTCTCTTGAAGAGGCTATGGTGATTTTTCCTTGCAGGTACACTAACGGATGTTGGAGCTATGAGTGAAACACTAGTGAGCAAGAGTGTAAACACAGAGAGAAGTGAGACACTCAACACAAATGAGTGGAGAGAAGAGTGAAACACTTATGAGGTACACTAAACACTATCACACACTCACAGTGAGGAAGAAAATGAAACTTCCTTTCTAACAAAGCTTTATTAATTGATTTCAATGTACTCTAACGATTGGTATAAATTGGTAACAATTTGGTATCAATTACTTTGTCAATTAGTTGAATGAAGGATTCCTCAACTAAGGGGGAGAGATATATTGAAAAAGATATATTCAAGCTTAAAGCTTACCTTAGTAGGATATACTCAACTAAGGGGGAGAGAAATTTTGAAAAAGATATATTAAAGCTTAAAGCTTACCTTAGTAGGATATACTAAACTAAGGGGGAAAAGTGTTGGGGTACAAGTAAAAGAAGAGTGAGTTAGAAAGGGGGAGCAGTAAAGACTGTGCTTAGGATGAGAGGCAAGTCTATTTACTAAGGGGGAGCCTTAGATGGAGAAGCAAAAGAACTTTCATTTGTTATGAAAGTGGAGATATACGGAGAATTACATCACAATACTATTCTATTAGTCTTTCAATGTACTATGTATAAAGGCTAAGTGGAAGAGTAGTAAATTCACCAGAAGTTATAGAAATGGTATTGATTCACCATTGTCTATATAGTAGGAACAGCTGCTTTTCTTTAGTGAGAAAAGCTGTGTCAGAAATGGGAAGTGGTTGTAAATCAAAAACTGCTGATAATCACCAATGTAAGATGTGAAGGATTATCAGGCAGAGATATGAAGAATCAGAAATGAAGATGAGTTATCTATTGAAGATCAGTTCAGTGCTAGAGGAACAATCATCTATCATTTCATCAACTGAAGATTCTGGAATTGTTAAATCTAAACCAGAGAAATTTTTTTTTTGTATTATTTACTTAATTCTTAAAAGTTTTATCTTTTTCTTGTTTAAGTGAGTTAGTTGAGTTATCCTCTAGGTATTTGCTTGTTATTGTCTAACAAACAAATAGGGGGAGATTGAAAGGTATATGATGGAGCCTATTTGTATTTCGAGGATACAACTCAACTTGAACAAGATTGTAATAGTAAATAGTATATAGACTGTCACAAGGAATCTAAGATTGTATTATCTGTCAGAAGAAAAAGATCAAGGTCAATCTACAGACTTGAGGAATTACTACATTGAAAGAAGTTCAGACATCTGATCAAGCCCCAGTGAAGTATTCGTTAAAGAAGTGGATTCATTTAAAGTGACAGAGATTTAGACAGTGACAGATACAGTACAGAAGAATTAATAGAGAGAGGAGAAAAGAAAAGGAACCAGATTTTAAAGTCAATATATGAAGAACAGTCATTGCGGTTAGTCACTCATGAACCAAACATTACATCGAGTGTCAACATTAAACAGTGGTTGTTCATCATTAACTTCAGTGGTTCAAGCTATCAAGACTGGTATGTTAAGAGAAGAAAGGAACCAAATCATAGAGTCAAAAATAAAGAAAAGTCGTTGGAGTTAGTCGCTCATGAACCAGACCGTGCATCGAGCGTCAACGAAAATCCGGTGGTAATTCTTTATTACTTTCAGTGGTTCAAGAAAAAGATTTGAGCTGTCAAAAGATTTATATTAATTCTCTTTTAATTAATATAATTATGTAATTGATTTAATTTAATAAATTAATTCATTCTGAATTAATTTATTTATTAAATTAATTATCATGTTAATTAATTTTGAAATAATGTATTAATCTAAATTGATTTAATTATTTAATTAATTAATCATTATTTACTTAAATGATTAATTGATTAAATTTAATTAAGTCAAAAGAAACAAAACAAATAAAAAAAAGGGGAAGAAAAGTTGTCGGCAGAGAAATAAAAAAAAAAGAGATGCAAGTGTAGTACAAGGCTGTTGAAACAAATAAAAAGTAAATGGAACGCGCCTTTGCCACGCGTGTCTTCCACGCGCCTGGAAAAGCAACAGCAACAGCCCGCGCGTTTTATTCACTTCCATATCCTGCGACTGGCTTTTCAGGTGGCAGATCAAAGAGTTGTGCATAAAATAAATCTTTTTGTTTACAGACAATCATTCAGCCGAGTTTTTTATTTGTTAAAGACAATTTCAATTGTCTTACCGATTGTCTTGGTAAGCCTTGATTGTCTTGCCTATTGTATTGCCTATTGTCTTGGCAGTACAAGTTGATTATCTTGGTGGGTTTGGATTGTCTTACCGATTGTCTTGGCAGTACAAAACTGATTGTCTTGGAAGAACAGATTGTCTTGCCGATTGTCTTGGCAGTACAAATGAAAAAGAAAAGAGGCAGAAGACTATATTAAATCAAGACAGGCGGCAAGAACATAAATTTCACAAAAAAAAAACAGCTCCATTCTCTCTCATTGAAGAACAACACATCAAGAGAAATAAATTTGTATAAATTCAAGTTCTTAGCCTTTGAAGTATTTGATCCGATAGTACTTGATTACTTGATACTCTTGTACTATTAGCGAGTTTTTACTCCTAATCTATATCTCGATTTTTATTAACAAATCTAGAAAAATTCATGTTGAATTTTCTAATTTGTTTTTATTAACTAGATATAATTTATGTACTGTATTTGTAACAAACCCCTCAAGTTAATATAATTTTATATTCAACTTGAATTTTGTTTCATTTAATTCCGCTCAAATTTGTCAAAATATAAATTAAATTTATCCGGACAAATTTCGATTATACAGTACTATTTGTATTCAACCCCCCCTTCTACAAACATATTGGACCTAACAACAATGTTACTCGTGAAGGGAATAATTGGGAAACCTCTATCCATCCTTAATCCCATTGTTTTACTGAGTTCCCAATTTTATCAAGATAGAACACAACTAACTCTGATATTCACAATTTCGAAACTAATGACCATTTACCTAAAAACATAAATATCTTATCTACAATACAAACTATCCCGGGGTCACAACCCTTTAATACCATTCACAATCAATCTTTCAATCAAATTAAACTCTCACAACTCTAGCATCTGATAAAATCAACACTTCACCTAACATACGTAAGCCCAAATATACATCACCAATAGCTTAATTTACCACCTTCAAAACTCATTTAAACTTCACTGTATCAAATTCCCGAGGATCAACTTATTCACATTCGGATTGAGCCAACTCATCTTGGTACTTCTCAATTTTCTCTAATAATTCATTTGCAATAATCTAGACCTTTAAATCTTCCATCTATATCTTTTCATATTCTTTGAACATTTCCTTAAGTATTGTAAGCACATTCGATCCTTCATCATTTGTCCGGTTGCCCTAGGACTGGAGTGGTTCTAAATCTCTTCGTTGGATCCTGAAAGTTTTCTTCATCTTTATCCACTCATTTCCTTCTTTGTAAGCGCGTCTACTGATGTAGCTATCGTGGTAAAATCTTTGACAACCTTCGGTAATTCCTAGCTGATCCTTCTAAATTTGCGATCTCTGCTGGCGTCTTAGGCCTTTCCCGATTCATTACTGCTTCGGCTTCGCATAATTCACTTTGATCCTTCCGTCATATCTTGAAAATCATACTTCCTCCAATTCCAAAGCTAGTACTTAGAAATCGTGTATATGCTCTTCTTATATCCTTGAATATCTTGTGACGTCTTCCGATCTTGAATCCTTGAAACTAATTACACACCTTGTAGTAAATAATTAACCAACTTTATATCTCTATCTGGTGACCATCTTAGCAATTATTCAGTACATACCTCTGAAAAATTTAAACACTAAAATCTGCTCCAATCTAATCGTCTCCTTACTGGTATCTCCCACGTATATAATATAACCTTAAAATCTTGTTAAAATAATTTTTTAGTCCACGTGATCCTTAAAACTCCTTTGCTTGCTTCCGGCCTCTAAACGTAACTTACATATCTCTTGAAAATCACAATTTCACCTTCTTGTCCTCACACTTTGTCCATACCTTGTAGTCAATTATACAATCCAATCCTAACTCACATCTAGTTCTTTTAACTACCATCACATCCATGTCCTTAACAACATCCTTTATAATCGTCTTAAACTTCTGGTTTCTAATTCTGTCACTTCTTTCCACACTATTCTTCCTGCTTACTATTACCACTTACATATTTATCCTAGTATAATTGCAGTATGCTCCCTCTTGAAATCTCGCTTTCTGTGGTTAGCCATCTTGTCTCGTTATCCTTATTTCCAAAATCTTTTAGATCCGACATTCCTTTATAATCCAAATCTCACATCTTCTGCTAACACCATTTCTGAAAACATCTTGATTCTCTTACTATATTCGCACAAGTCATTAACTCTAACACAATCACTTTACTTCTTTATCCAAAGCTTCAACTCCTGCTTAAATTTCTTAAAAACGAGCTGCCTAACTCTACTTTACATCACTCATGTTATCCCATTTTGGTTCTACAACTTCATATTCGACAATTGATCTCAAAATATTTAAAATCCTATAATATTTCCACTACCTTATCCAAAGAGAAATGTACAATAAACAAGTGTTCTTCAGCAATCCTTCTTTAACATACCTATCACATACTAACTACATCCTTTATCACATTACTTTCGACCTTAACAAAATTATCATTTCATGTCCTTGTCATCTGCTATTTAACCATACTCAGTTCTCCATATTATCGAATCTTGTACATGTGTTGTCAATCTAATGCGTAATCTAACTTGATATTCAATTTCTAATTTAACCTCAATTCTCAATTCTGCTCATCCAATTCTCATTCGACGTAAATGTAGCTTGGACCACTCAAAATTTCATCATCTCCATCTTTATAGCTTTCAATCAATGATAACTTTTAGAAATCACAAGGTTTTATAACAAAAGGGATCAATAGAATAGACATGTATTAACATGTATGAATATAAGATGAGTTTTGTTTGAAAAAGGATTTAACCGAGAGATCAATATGATCATTGAACTATTTTCAGGTTGAATTTGTCATTTAGGTCAACCGCCATAGTACAAAAAGGTGGCCAACCTTCAGTACTTTCATGACAAACACAATTGATGGCGTCCCACCAGACTTCTATCACATAGATAAGATGTTCCTGAATCCCCTACATACATAGGGTTGTTCATCCCAGTTTGAATAAAGATGGTTAAGTATTCAGGGAGAAACAAAAAGAATTCAAAAGTTTCAAAAGTTTATATATATAATGTTGAATAAATAATAACAACTATTCAGGGAAAATAGAAAGAATTCAAGGGTCTCAATAATTTATATACATCATGTTGAATCAAGTGATCCCCTGGAAAATAAAGGTATCTCTGAAAAATAGGAATGCGTTTAAATGAATCTGAAAAATTCGTCATCAAGTATAGTTGATTATCAAAGGTGATGGGATAGTATCAAAATGAGAAGAAACAGAAAGAAAAGTTAAATCTCCTTAATCACTAAATTAAATGTAATCAACGGCAACGAATAACCACGCCATTCCTCCAACCCATGCAAGTAATCGCATTTCACATCTTCTTTACAGCCTTGTCATATTCTCTATAACGTACGCTAAATAGTCAGTGTCGTAAAAGAAACTATAGAAGGTACATACGGATATCTAGGTGGCGTCTTCCCAACTGGTAGCTCCATTTATCTATTTAATGTATGTAGCGTCAAATTAGCTGTTTCATCCTAATTCGGGTCTCCAACGAATAGAACTCCTGCTCGCGCGATATGTCGGGATACCAAATAACATCGCAGTACTCTTCGTGCTGTCCTAAGGCAAACCTTATCCTAAATCGTTCGATCTAATGTCTAACCTAAATACGTGCACCTATTCATCCTAACTTGTTTCATTGACCATAACATGTTGCTCTGATACCAACCTGTCATGCCCCCTAACCCGGGGTCCGGATTGGGCGCCACTCAACCAATAACAAATACAAATACCTGAATAATAAAACTTAATACACCAACGATTCCTCATCGAGGATCGATTCCGTGTTATAGTATGAAACAATAATCTAAATTATACAAATTATTACAACTTCTATTTTTGCTCTAAGTACAAAATTACTATACCATCTAATTCGTAGCTCAATCTCAATCTGTGCTTACCCGCTCTGTTGGGCTCGCTAAGCAGGACTTAACTCCACATTAGTATGATATTGTCCGCTTTGGGCTGAGCCCGCACGGATTTGTTTTTGGGCACATCCCAAAAGGCCTCATACTAATAAAGTAAATCTGGATGCTTATTAACTAGCTATCTGCCCCTCTCACAAACGATGTGGGACAACTCCCAACACGCTCTAGCTCCGAAATCTATCCTGTAGAGAATTCCTCATCGCTTTCATTCGCAGGATAAATGTAGTAGTTCATCCTTAAACCTAACTGCAAAGGGTTAGGTAAAACAAAGAAAGAGTGAGCCAAAGAACGCTAAGCAAGTTAATAATATAGTGAAACAACAATATCTCGATAATTCATTGATGAACAATATCAATGATCACTTAATCTCATGGAAAGAATTTAATTTCCCTCTTAGGATGAACTTTCCATTTTCTTCAATACATAACTTTCATGAAAACATTCCCTTTTCTTAAAATAGACCATTCCATTATTAAAACATACTTTCCATAAACCTTTTTTTTAAAATCATTTCAGTTGATTGTAGTTTTTTTCACGACTACGGACAATACGGGTGATCAGCCACGTAAAGTCCCCATACCGGACACGAAGTCCCTCTGGACCTTGAAATTGGGTTCCCAATTAGGCAACACGTTGGCCTTTAAATTGTTGGACTAGGGGAACCACCCCTATCCTCTTACGCTAAACAGATTGTCAGACTAGGACCGCCGTAGCCTCTTACGTCTCCAATCTGAAGGAATCTGTGGAAAACATTTTGACGGAATCCCCCACATAAAAACCTTTAAAAACCTTTAAAATATTTCACTTTTAAGTCCTTTATACTCATTGATAACAGATCAGCCCAGTATAAGGAATTTTAAATAATCTTAAATAATTAAGCCATTTTAGGGATCAACACTAAAGGATTTAGGAACAAAGAAGCATTTGATATATGGAATCTTAATGAGAAAGCAATAAGATTTAACTAAACATGGTATGGTTCAGCAAGATAAAATCATATATCATCAAGGAAACATAAATCAATTAAATAACGGAGCAATTATTAAGATTCTAGAAATTGAATAGCAATTATAAAGAAATCAGAGAATAAAGAAAATTCGAAGTTCAATAGAAGATATAAGTTACTGCACTGGCTATAACCGCTCATTTGAAAGGTTATCAATTGATGAAATTACGTTGTAAAACCTGAACTAGCATAGTGGATTTAAACAGCTTAAAACGAAGATTTAAGAAATTCTCAATTACTCAAATTCTTACTCTTATCAGCTAAGCACTCATCAGAGGAAAATCATAAATCGTATTCAGTAATTATACGAAAAGATTTTTTATAAATTTTTAAATCTTGGATTTCCTCAATTTAAAATATCACTTAATTTATTTTGAAGACCATAAAATAGTACACGATTGAGGAATCCGGTAAAATACCATGTATTAGAATATTAATAAAAATGAGAAATATTTATATACAATAATTTTTAAAAGAGCAAACACCTGAACGATAGGTATTGAGGAATCCGATAAAATATAAAATATTGGAATATTTATAAAGATTAAGAATATTTATTTAAAATAATATAAAGAGAATCAAAAATTTTAAGATAATTTGAGAATACTAGTTGAGGGAAAATGTCACTTGAAACAAAAGTAAGGGTATAGACCCTAGCAAAGCGATCTGGAAGAAAACCTTACGGATATTAGAATTAGGTTCACATCATCAAAAATAATTATGAAAGGTATACTTGTAGGGGTGTAAATGAGTCGAGCCGAGCCGAACTCTAAAATGTTCATGTATCGTTTGTTAGGAAATTATCGAACTCAAACTCGAGCTCGAACTTGAATCGAGCCTAAAAATATGTGTGAGCTCGGTTCGTTAAGATAAAATGTTGTTCACGAACAGCTCACGAACATGTCGCATGACCTTACTCACGAACTTTTGCTTTTGAACAACTCATTAACCTTGTTCATGAAATTATTCTCACGAATAAATATTAAATATTGCTCGCGAACTTATGCTCACGAGCTCATTTACGAACTTAATAATAATAATAATATTATTATTATTATTATTATTATTATATTATTATTATTATTATTATTATTATTATTATTATTATTATTATTATTATTATTATTAATCGGAATTACATAATAAGCAATTATAATATCTTGAATAACATATAAAATATTCAATTTACTGGTGTACAATTAATAAGAATGTCAAGTATGTTATGATAATCAAGCATATTATTTATATATACGAGATTATTTATTGAATTTGTTTATGAACTGCCGAGCATGTTAACGAGCTTAATTATCGAACTTATTTACGAACATGTTCATGAACTATGTTTACGAACACATTAATCGTACTTGTTCGCGAGCTATCGAATCGAACTTCACCGTGATCAAGTTTGACTCGTTTATAATTCGATCCTTAAAATCATGTTCAAGATCGACTCATTTGTGAATCGAACCGAATCGGAACCGAACTTTTTTCGAACCGAACATCGAACCGTTCGCGAGTGTATCAGCTCATTTACAGCCCTATATACTTGCTTGCAAGAAGGGATTCGAAAGAACATATAAATAAAACAGGAGGGTTCACATCACTTGAACGATAAGTGAGGGATAGTATACTTGCCTCAATACATGAAGTTTCCAGTTTCAATATCTCAATTCTTTTCTCACTTTACATCAGTCTATACTTCTTTGCACATTGGCCTCTAATCGATCACACATCTGTCTTTCTTCTATAACTTGTCAGCCGCTACTCGGGCACACTCTCCAATTCCGATAATTCTTTCACTCCTCAAGATCACATTTACACGTGCACTGGCTCTTAGCCGGCCTCCTAGTCGTACCTATATACATGTAAAGTACTACTTCAGTACGCTTATAATCGTAATCGTCTAATCTTGTTCTACCCAAACGCGTCCTATAACGCTTTACACTTAACACATATAGTACATATTGGTTATATTCGTAAAATAATTTAGTACAATTAGATAAACCACATAAACACTTAGCATGTATTATGACTCGATATCATATCTTAATCACGTAAATATGAGCCACATATACCCATAAACTATTAACAATCATAGCATATTTTCAGATAATTTGAAATCGAATAAGTTAAATAGATTTAGATATAGGGGATTTTTGGAAAATTTCGGCATGAAATATTCGTAAATATGACTATCCACCTGTTTTTCAATTCAATAATTTAACCCTGTATACAATAAAAGAAAAAAAAAATAAAGCTACTCCAATTTGCAACAAACAATTAAGAAAATAACTGCCCTGACTTGCAGCACCCAAAAAATTAAGAAAATAACTAACAGTTTAGCCTTGCTATAAAACATTTTAAAACCGAACAATCAAAAAAATAAATTCATCTTACGTACATTTCACTGCTCCGCTGTAACTCAAAATACAACTCTGATTATCAAGAAACCAACACTTAGTACTTAACACACAACATCAATTTACTTCCTAAATCGGCTAACCATCTATAATCACATCATTACCTTACTAATGTCGAACACAGTCGACGCAATTCAATAACAATCACAATCACATTTTCTTGTACATCATGTCACTATCTATTACACCTTAACAATTCGAACCACACCGGTACACAAGCAAAATTTCAAACCATAACTACAATAATACCGACTGAATAACAATTTTCAGTTTCAAGAATCGAACACAACACATATTATCTAACTCAATACACACACCCTATCCAAATTAGACACACACACACACTTTGTATACTCACGCATACACAATTTACACCCACGCAGCCAACTATCCCTCCCATGTCTCACCACCTCTCCCCCTGCTAACTCCCGCCTCTACTTATAACCCTGCCTTGCTATCACCTTCGACAGCCCTTCCCTTACTCATTCTCAATTCGCCTCCCTCTGCTGTACCGCAAATCTCCCTCCCTGCACACCAGCCGAGCAACATACACCCACACTTAGAATTTGAACAACACGTGCACAACTCAGCCACGACCCCACACACGCACAGTGGCACAGCAGCTGCAACACCCACGAGCACCATTTGCACACCACTGTTGGACACGAACACACATACACGTACTATATATATATACACACGCAAACTGCGATTTACACACACACACATATCGAATAGAGGAGAGAAAGTGAGGTGAGGGTAAGAGATTTAAGCATGAGGGAGAAACGAAAGAGATTTGTGAGGGAGAGATGAGAGTTCATGTGAGATTTGAGAAGGAGAGATGAGAGCCAAGAACCCGACTAAAACATTTGGGGGAAAAATAAGATGTCAATTAGGGATTTAAGGGAGACAGGGGAAATTAGAAAATCTAACAATGCTGAAAATAAATAAATAAAAATCACTTTAAGTCATTTCTAGAATCGAAATAAATTTGAAAATTAGTGGAAAGATAAATTCGAAAATTTTAAAATATAGTATATGAAATTGCAAACATCCCCATATTTTTAGAATATTTATAGGATAAAAAATGAATTAAATATGAATTACAAGTTTTGATCCTTTAAATGCAATAAAACTCCTAAAATAATTTCAAAATACTTAAACACTCAAAATAATTCATCCAATAATTTTAAAAACTAACTAAATATACAAAGATGATATTTCAAAAAGTTTCATGATTTTTAAATACTCTGATGATTTTATAAAAATTTTCAAAGATCAATAATGCACTATTTAAATAGATTTTAATCATCAAAAATACAAATAAAAATACACGGACATACATTTCACATATACATCATTATATAAGCACATAAACATGATGTCACATATATTCAATCCTAAAAAAAAATTTACCTCATATAATCCACATTTAATATTAAATAATAATATTTATAACTACGAAATATCTAGGGCGTTATAAAAAAGATCTTTAACATTTTGTGTACCTCCTAATTTTTACGCGATCTTTTCTTCTAGTATGGTTGAATTTGTTAAAAACATGATTTCAAGTCACTTGTGCAGATAAATTTTCTATCTTGTTATCCTATTTTTAAATATTATATGTTAATAAAAATATATACTTTTAGTCGATTATTTGTGTATAATTTAAAATTTTATATTTAAAACCAAATTAGTTATTTAAATTATATTACGAATAAATTTGTTAGACTAAAAAGATTTTTAACATTTTGTATACCTATTTGTTTCTATGTGATCTTTTCATCTCGTATGGTTGGATTTGTAAAAAAAAATTTTAAATACATGATTTCAAGGCAGTAGATAAATTTTCTATCTTGGTATCCTATTTTTAAATTTAATACGTTAATAGAAATCTTTATTTTAAGTCAGTTATTTGTGTATAATTTAAAATTTTATATTTAAAACTCAATCATTTAATTAAATTATTTTACAAACCAAATCGTTAGGCAAAAAAGATCTTTAATATTTTGTGTACTTACTTATTTTTATGCAATCTTTTCTTCTAGTATGGTTGGATTTGTAAAAAAATTGTTAAAAAACATGGTTTCAAGTAGACCTGGCAAATCAGATAATCGGATCCGTTTTGGATTGGATCCATTCCGGATCGGATCTATTTTCAATTATGATATATTTGGATACAATTCGGATCGGATCGGATCTAATTCGGTTCGGGTCTAGAATCGGTTTTACAAAATTTTAATCGGTTTCGGTTCGGTTCGGGTCTAGTTTCGGATCGGGTCGATTTCAGATTAAAATCGGATAAATTTCGGATGAAGATCAGATAAAATTCATTTCGGATCTTTTCGAATTGGATTTTGTCGAATCGAAAACATTTGATTTCAATTATGTTATATCAATTTTGAGTTATCATTGAAACTAAATAAATGTCATTAGTAAGTTTGTAGAAGTATAATTATAATGCGAAAATAAATACTCAATTTAGTAATATAAAACTTGATTGTTTTTTGAATATTTAATATTTAATATTAATTTTTCTAGTCTCTACTTGGACAAGTAATATAAAATAATATGTTTGCTTAATAATATTATAATTTTAGCAAAATAATATTTACTATATTATACATTATCCATTTATTTTTAAAATATGGGTTAGATTTACCTTTATTTTCACTTCTCACAAATTTAAAAGTTAATTTCGATTTTTTAAATTTTGTCATTATGGAATAATACTATACCATATATAATTTAATTATA
The DNA here is from genome assembly GCA_036435485.1 of Saposhnikovia divaricata. Lineage (NCBI taxonomy): Eukaryota > Viridiplantae > Streptophyta > Magnoliopsida > Apiales > Apiaceae > Saposhnikovia > Saposhnikovia divaricata. The sequence continues at coordinate 26,714,734 of JAZHRN010000131.1, forward strand.
CATACATGCAATATTGCTCGATGTTTCCAACAAAAGCCGAAAAATATATAATATTAATTTTTTTAAAAAATATTGATTTACATATCTTAATTCAACTTCCAAGCATATTCAATTACATGTGACAATTTTTTAATCTAAATTTTTACTTTGTCTTTTATAGATTTTTTAAGTGATTTAGATTTTTTTAAGTGGTTGAAAATGAATATATTATTATAATTTATAAGTCTCATTAAATCATTTATATTACTAAACGGATTTTATTTCTTAATCATTTTAAAAAAAAGATTTTCAATTAGTTGAGAAATAGACTTGTAGAATTGATATGGGCTGAAAATAAACCCTAAAGACACATTCAATATGGCATTAATTAGGCCAACAATGGTCCAAACGTGGGGCCCACCAGATGTGCCCAAAACCCCAATTATAATATTAATTTCGTAATTAATATTGGGGGTAATAAACAGCTCAGCAATAAGAGTTGGATAAGGATATTATTTCCACCAGACTTAGCCAACAAGGCATCCAATTCAACATGGAAACTGATTCCTACAAGGAATAGATCTAGAACCTTCCTCAAAGACTTGTCTACCAAGTCTCTGACTCCTACCATAATTCTAAGGCTTCTCAGCCTATATAAAGGGTCAGACCCCTCAACTCAGAACTACGTTTTTGGCTTGATCTTTGATATTCATCAAAGTACGTAGGCATCTTGTGAAGGCAGATTCAGCCACTAACACGAGAACAGCCATTAAAGCTCGAAGCTCAACCACCCTAGCATTAACTACAAATCGTAAACTAGTTTTTATTCCACAACATTTGGCGCCGTCTGTGGGACGACAACATCAACCATGGTTCAAACACGAAGAACAACATCGACTGAGGCCATACCCCTTAGCTCTGCTCCACCTGCCAACTCTGATCCGCTCATCACCGCTGAAGAAGGACAATTACCCCCACCAACAGGGACGGTCATTCAACCTCTAACCTCTCAACCTTCAGGGACGATTCCCCATGTTGAGGGAACTTTATCTGTGACTATCCCTCAAAGCCAAGAAACTAACCCCCTTCAGATGGTGGTTTCTCCTCTTGATAGCGCTGGTCGTACGCTACCTCCGGGGGTACAGATCCACACCATGGATCTCCCTTTGAATACCAACCCGATGTACGGGCTGCCTAATTATCCCCCTCAACACAGAGAACCTGGACCGAGCGGTCATGCCTTACAGATCCGAGATCGAGAGTACGATGATTACTCTGGCCCGTATACTGATGATTCAACGTCTGAAGATGACGATGTTGATCGCGATGAAGCCCCGAGGAGGCGACGTGCTAGTAGAGAACCTCAAAGGAGGTCCCAAAGAATCCATGACAGACCTCCACAAACGGCTGAGGAAAGGATTAAGGCTCATGAGGCTGAGATCCAAAGGCGAAAGGATGATATTGCTAGAGAGCAAGCAAGGCGAAGTCTGATTCAACCTCCTCCAGTTACAGGGAGGATTCCCATTATAAATCTGGAGAGGCCCTCAAGGAGACAACGAAGGGCCGATTCCCCAACTGAAAAATCGAAAAGGGCCGAATCCTACACCTCCGTTCACTAAAGAGGTAATGAATGCTCGCATCTCAAGGAAGTTTAAGATGCCGACGATTAAGGCCTATGATGGAACGGGCGATCCCGTAAACCATGTTAGGACATTCTCAAATGCACTGCTGTTGCAGCCTGCGAGCAACGCCTTAAAGTGTAGGGCGTTCCCTCAAACCCTGTCTGGCATGGCTCAAAGGTGGTATAGCCGCTTACCTGCAAATTCAATTGGCTCATTCAAAGAGCTGAGTGCCGCCTTTGTTAGCCAGTTCATTAGTTGGAGAGTTCATGAAAAAGTTCTGCATCCCTTATGTATGTGGTGCAGGAGAAGAACGAGAATCTGAGGGATTACCTCAAGCGATTCACCAAGGAGACGCTGAATATCACTAATCTGGAAAATAAGGTGGCCATTGTAGCCCTGGAACACGGAACCACTGATCTCTTCTTTAAAAGGTCTTTGGCAAAACATCCTCCTGAAAATATGGCCGAGCTCCAACGAAGGGCCGACAAATATATCAAGGCTGAGGACAGCATGAAGAAGGAAACCGCAGGAGGCAATGGCAAGGGTTCTAATGACTCGAAGTGTAACACCCCCAGATCCGGGGTCCGGGATCCGGTGGTTACGGTTTCCAATTCTGTCCACAACAATTGAACTTTCCTTAACATAAAATAAATTACGTCTCTATGACCCAACACAACAATATAAAACACACCCGTTATAGTCCCAGAGATGAAATCAGAGTAACAATCAAATTTTTATTAATCACATTATGAGTTGTTACAATCCAAAAGAATTTCAATATAAATACATACTCTTTGCCATCCATTTACATAAGTCATACTAGACCATATTCTTGGTACTGAAAGAATAAATATATCCTACCAATAGCTTCTTCTTCAGCTCTGGTAGTCTCATCGTCCTCGCCCGCGTCGAGTGCGCCTTGTGCGAGTCATCTGGTCTAGCTGTTGTTGTGATATAATAATAAAGCAAGGGTGAGAAATAGCCCACCAACAATAATATATAACTGAACGATAATGTATAACAGTTCAAAAGTATCTTTCAAACCATATGCCATGCATTTACGGAAATGATGCCAGTATAATATGAATGATGAAGTTACAAGGTAACTTAAAGTATTTGTTTGTAGAAATATCTGCTACATCAAAAGTAAGCGAGATATTCTCATTGTTATTAAGAAGAGGAACTTGCATGAAAAGGTTGCAATTCCAGTTATGAACACTTTTCCAGCTCTGCCAACAGCAATCATGTTGCAGGAAATAAATAAGTTTGGATGATGAACCAATGAGGGAGTATTCACCGCGCCCGCTGTTCCAATCTTGATGATCAGTCGAGATCGTACAGCTCAAATTAGATTTACTACCGGTAGAAGGAAGAACTGACGGCTTTACTTGTATACCGCCTTACTAGCTCTCCCCGGCCAACGGTTGGGCCAAAGGGGATGGACCGGCGCTACTCGGCCTCTTACACGACTCCTAGTTCAAATAGAATTCATGATTCTGAATGTAACGTTCGTCCCCCTTTCCCCAAGTATAATACTTGTTGATAAGACTCTACAAGGTAGTCGTATCTAGTTGGAAAGGAAAATTCACCAATAACTTCCAAGCTGTGGCTTGGTATTGAATATCAACTTGTTCCAACAATCTTACCTCTCCAAAGATGAGAAGGTAAACAACGACTTAATAATTCAACAGCACCCGAGTTGTGAGTGAAGAGAATACTCTATGACCTGGAAGTCGACAAGATAAATAACATTTTTTCAAGTAAGGTTCCCTTATTATCAGGGAGGTAGACTCAAAGAAGAATGATGTCTGGAAACCTTTCTTGATATAAGATTAATAATAATATGACTCCGAGATATTTTCTGTAATAATCGAAGAAGATAAACCTTATTGAGGTTATTCTAAGTATGAAATAAATATTCAGAGAATATTTATTGAATTAAAAATATTTAAAGAATATTTAAAAATATTAAAGGATATATTTAATCAGGGTATTTCTCAAAATAATCCCTGGTGAAACATCAGGAGAATATTTATTGAATAAATAAATATTTAAATGAATATTCAAAATAATATTCATTAATTAATAGGGCCTGAAAGAATACTTAAGATAATATTCATAATTAATTAGGAATTTAAATGAATATTCAAATAGTAATATTCATTTAATGAATAATATTCTAAATGAATATCAGGTAATATTCATTTAGTAATCCAAGCCCTAAAGGAATATTCGAGATAATATTCGATAAATAAATCAGGCTTCAGATGAATATTTAAAATAATATTCATCAAGTAATTAATATCTTAAATGAATTTTCAAAAGTAATATTTATTTAATAAAATAATATTCTAAATGAATATCCAAATAATATTCATTTAGTAGTCTCATCTTTAGAAGAATATTCGAAATAATAATCGATAATCAATTCGACTCTGAATGAATATTGAGAAATATTATTCGTCGAATGGTTACGTTCAAATAATTATTTGAAGTAAGGATCATTAAATAAATAATCTCGAACGAATATTCAAATAATATTCGTCGCCCGAATAAGGGAAAATATTTACTTAAATATTTTCCTTCGAGGTAACCTTGATATATCAAGAAATATTGACTCCCGGTCTATAGTTGATGAATAAGATATATACACCCTTCTCTGAGGGTTTTACAATAACCGGCTTATAATTGATACGTTAGCTGTCTAATTTATAAGCCAATAAACAATCAGGGAACAAACATAATGATATAACTTGAAAGTAGGCATGCATGCTATGGCATATGTACAACAGAAAACATATATATATATATATATATATATATATATATATATATATATATATATATATATATTCAATCACAACAACAGCCTAAAAGAAGGGAATTGAAACTTGCCTGGTAGTCGAGTACGGTAAGGGGTAGTGGTAGCGGGTCCCGGGTCAGCTTGGTGATCTATAAATAGCCAAGGCATTCGGGATTAATCACTTAACATATTAAAAGTTAAGTTGTACTTAAATCGAAACACGTTCTCGAGTTATCTCGTTATATCCCTTTTAGTGGATTCCTTTTTATCACTGATCCGACCCGACATTCGTTCGTTAATACGACATGTCACTGTACTTATACTTGGGATATACTTAAGTCATACGAGTTCTAAGGTCGATCGTTACAAATCAATATTATGCTCCGAGTTTTATCACCCGTTTTCTAAGTGTTTTACCGAAGTTATAATCAAGCGGGTTTTTAGGGGTTCGTTTGCGATTAACTTTGATTCGAACATTTTTATAAAATCGGAAAACGATCCGTTTCACATGAAGTTTTCTCTCACACATTCCTTTTTACCTCTAGTATTTAATTTCCAAGATTCTCCACTGACTTACGTATTTTACGAGGGTTCAATTTTAATAACGAACTCGTACTTACGGTTTCGAACGTCTTTTAGTGAATCGGCCATAATTCCTAAACCGTAAGTCCGTTTCACATGATCTTTATATCAAAACGAAGCTTATAACATGATCTATCTTACCATGGCAGAACATGATACTGGACAGTGACTTATGGCTACTGTCAAACACGATTTCTTAAGGTTAACAAAAATCGGGCATTACGACGGCTATAAATCGGACGTTCCAAAAATCACAATCAACAACCCAAGCCACACCGGGCATCTAAACAACTTATAAACATATTAAGCACCTCAAAAAGTCCAGAATCCACTGATCTTAGTATCAAAATCATCATGATAATCAAATCACTAAATCACTAACTAAACATGCTTATAACATGAACATAATCATAACTAAGCTAGATCCATCAAGAACATGCTTAAAACTCAAAGTAGATCTAGGGTTTTCAATTCTTATACCTTCCTTGGAGTATGTACTAGCCTCACAAATCTTGGTATGGTCCTTGGATAGCCTTAAGTTAGCTAGGATCAACCATGAAAACAAGAAAAACAAAGATTAGTTCTTGAAAACACTATTCATCATCATCTTTGATGATTTATTTGAAAATGGAAAAAGATGAATTTGAAGCTGAAATTTCTAGGGGATCTAAGCTATGATATGAAGTACTCACCATAAATATTTCAAGATCAAATGATGGTTGGAAGCCTTACTTCTAGCACCTTGGCAGAATTTTTCAAGGAAGAAAGGAAAATGGAGAGTTCTTTGTGTTTGCTTGGTTGTTTTGATAATAATTCATAAAGTGATGAGCCTTGGATGATATCTAATCTCTTTTTACTTTATTAAAGTGCTTTTGGAATGAATGGTGAGATTTGAAAGCATGTGTAGCACTTGGATTGATTTATGGCTAACTAGAGTTTGATTTGGCTAACTACTAGTTCAATCCTTAACATGCTAGTTACTTAGCCCACTTGGTTGCTAGATATTTATCTAGTAGCTTATGCATGACTCTTGCTTCCACTGCTTGTTTCTTTTATCCGGTTATTGCTCGTTTCGATTGATCGTTCGGGCGAATAACTAAGTAGTTTCACCTCTAGGGTTTACCGGGAAATTTCTCGATATTCATAATACCTTCCCCAATCCTTAATATAATCCTCGTGATGACCATGTAGGATATTTAATCTCGATACGAACTTAATCCGTAATCTAGGATTCGTTCGCTTTATTGATTAATCACGTTATAACGTTTTAGCGGTTTCTAGAACGCTTGTTTCACTGCCTCAGTGGTTTCCTACCTTCATTCTTAAATCAAATATAATAACATCCCAAAATATCAAATCCTCAAAGTTAATATCTCAATTCTTGGATTATAATAATATTTAATCCACTGTCCGGTCAAATATTATACCGAAAAAGAATTTGGAATTTCTGAATTCCGATCGTCTCTGCATTCACTTATTTCCTCCGCGTATTACTAATATGACTTCGAAACATCCATATCACGTCCCGTACATAGGGTGGCGTGAAAAGTTTTCCAACTTACAAAATCACTATTCATCCACCAAATTACTATGCACGTACAGGAAACACTATGCACGTACGGGAAATACTATGCACGTACGGGAAATACTATGCACGTATGGGAAACACTATGCACGTACGGGAAACACTATGCACGTATGGGAAACACTATGCACGTACTCATTTCCCTTCAAGGATCCATTAGCTCCTTCCTGGATGGTAGATTATTCTTATCTAGGTCCTCAACCATCGAATTACTCTATTCTGACAATATACCAATGCATCAGGATCATTGTCCAAAGCAATATCCATTCATTACAATCATTGTTCTTTGAAACCACCATTCATTAAAGCTGGTGACCTTGTTGTCGGAATCATTGTTCCTCATTTTATCATTACTTAATAAAAAGTTTTAATTATATCCAAAATTTGGGGTTCTTACAGTCTCCCCTCCTTAAAAGGATTCCGTCCCGGAATCAGGTAGGAAGCAAAGAGTCGTTTGCCTGTCGTTCACTTTTTAGCTTCCCGGTCAATTCTTAGTCGTTCTACCCTTCCTCAGCACATCTTCTAGTGCTACAATCCATACTGTATCCTTTTTCCATCAACGTTGCTACTTTTCGTACAACTCACTATCCGGGTTATACTCTTACTCAGTCTTATCCTTATTGATACCTGCAGTAACATTGGTATCACTATCATCCTACGAATTCGGAGGTAACCTCGCTCGTACTGTGCATTTCCTGATTGCTTTAATCTTCGCAATCTCGATCAATATAGAGAAGTGGAAAGATTTATTGAGAGATCACTATGATCAATTGAACATTTGTTATATTGCATAGTTAGTACAGAAGGGGGCCAGCCTTTAGTACTTGACAAGCAATTAAACAAGTTATGGTATTCCACTTAGACTTCTATAACATAGACAGATAGTCACGTAGCAGTACCTCCCCTCCTAAAAGGGTTGTTCTTCTCAATTCATAAAGAAGATGAATAAGAGAGAAGAAGAGAACAGAGTTCTAAAGGATTATAGAAAGCTTTCATGATTGTAGAATATCATACTCAGAATTTACCTCTGAACTATAGAGGTTTATCAAAGAAGAAATTAATCATAATTATATCCAATACTATTTGATCGCAATCTCACGTGACAACATATCTTGGTGCTTTGTCCATTATTCTATGGACAAATACTATTGTTCAATCTTAGCGATACTCACATTCGGGAAATCCTTCAACCTTTTAGGTTAAATCTTAGATTTCTCACTTGACATCATTATTACTGACATCCCATATCATGTTACTAGTTTTTTCATAACTATAATATTGATACTATCAGGTTGTCATCCTGAGAATTCATTAGAAAACCCATTCATAACATTCCTTGCTTCTCATTCCATAGTTGCTTTCCCAGCCTTTTCTTTATCAATCACATCCTTCTTATTATCTGATTCTTACTTATTTCTATTATTTACTTTCACCTTCACCTCTTTATTGAGACACCTTTTTGCACTTGGTACCTCCTTATCGGTATTCCGTCACATTTATTCTATAATCATCACGTTATTCCAATTTAAACTTTCCGAAATGAATCTGGCCCGATCCCTTTAACTTAGATTCATATAATCTACTTCTGCCAACCTTGTTTCTCATCACTTGTTCTTTTCTATCCGTGGTTTTCCACAAGTTGTCTTTCGTAAGTCAGACCAGGTCGTATATCTACATGCTCGTACTCCTATCATCTGTTGAACATCTGCATTTTACTGGCGTAGCCTTGCCACATGAAAACCCGTTATGACCATGCTATAAGTTTTGGGGGTAAGGCTGGCTCGAATACCGCCGTCCGAACACTTTAAACTCTCAGGTGGCCCAATTAGTCTCGGGCTCAACCGCCCTTCCCTCCAAGTCTCATTAATTCTTTCCATGGGAATATCTTTAACATCATGAATCATCAACCTCATATTCTCTATCTTGTTTGCGCAGAAGTACACTAACATAAACTTGTTTGTCATTCATCAACATGCCATTTAGTTAATCAATGGCAGCACTTTCTTTATCTTTACATTGTCATCTACTTTCTTAGAAGAATCACCATCGCTTGTTGTTTACGTAGTGCATTAATAGCTAACCCTACGGGTTTCAAATCCCTTAGGGAGACAAAGTAATCACTATTCCTTATCCATAAGGAACACTTCCTGAACTTGATGTAGATATAACATGAAGTAGATAGAATTGCAGAAGAGTTTCAAGCATCGCAGCTAGGTCAAGTTGATGAAACTATCACTTATGCATCTTCCATAAAAGACTGGAAACTTAACGGTTTACTTCATCAATTTTGTACCATGGTCCTGGTTTGCCTCAAAACGGGACCTTCTAAGGTACGTAATATGCTTAAGACTCCATCAGGAACCGAATCTTTACTTAAACTATTATTACCTTTGATTCTTGCACAATCATCAAAAGGAATGTAACTTCCTCCACTCCAATATGACCTTCAAGGTCTTTCCAATTATCATTTTGTTTCTTCGGTATTAACATTTATAATTATTCCTTTATACTTAGACTGTCGGCCACCTCATTGGCCTTTCCTGATAATAATAATTTCTGGTAATCCTTGTTCTCTGGATATATTCCAATTCAAACATTTCTACCTCATTCCCATCATTGTTGGGTGAAAGCATTCTCCCTTAAGCTCTGCTGATGGAGAAAAATATATTTATCAGTCTTTCTCCATAAGTCATTGCTTCCACCTACCCGTGGGAACTTTATCACGTTTATTCCCAATCCTACTTAGGATACTTCTCTTCTTAGTTCTTTCATTATCTTAGGATAATCTCAACCTTTATAGGTTCAATCCATACTTCCTCAGGGTTTCACACATGCCTCGTCTGGCATAATTATTTCTATGTCATATATTCCCTACCAAACTTCCATTTTGAAATTCAGAATATTACCTTTTTCCTTGTAAGGTTTCTTAGGTAATCCTCATCATTCTTCCTGTATTTTCTGGGTACAGGGCACATCAAAATATCAGTAATTAATCATATAATAATTCTGTCTATATACCTTTCAAAACTGCTTTTTTTTATATAAATCCTCAAAGTTTGATGTCGCCTTAATCAATTCAATTTATATCATCCAAATTCACAATTTCCTTTATTAGGGGTAATGCCATCCGTTGTCCATTCCCCAGGGTTTGCCTTACTCTATGGATATCTTATCCTTAATTCAACTGCCATGGAATTCCTGCATCCTATAATTGGCAATCAAATCATGTATCCTTAATAAGGGTCTCTTTTCAATCATTCTTATTTGATAATCGATCGGTAGCTTACTGCTAATTTCTTCTTTCAGATAGTGGTCAACCTATTTGACCTTCCAAAAGACAACGTATGTCTATCTGCTCTCTTACAGAACTTGTTAATGGTAGCAAGGATGTTCTGAAAGATATTGGTCGAGTTCAACGTGAATTTCCTAGTGCTTATCGTTCTTCGCAAAGGTACTTGCCTCAGAGAAAATTCCTACAGCATATTGTTCAATTTCTGACCATTTCTATACTCTCTTCATATACCTTCATTGTTTACTTTCCTCCGTCATAATATATTCATGGTATTCATGATACCCTAACATCATACATCTCAAGTCATTATACTCCCATTTTACTCGTAATCTTGGACAACCATATACACATGAGTCACTTTAGTACGGGTGACCCCATCCCAAAAAGGTCTAGTGAATTCCCAATCAAAACATGGGCTGTTCAGCAGAAGATTCCTACGATCTCATTAATGTTTCCTTTATATCAGAAGGCCTTGCAGTCGGTGCTTTCTTAGAAGCAACCCTGCTTTGTCTTTTCATTGCTGGTCTAGTCACTTTATAGTCCGTTGTGACTTGGCCTCAACTGGCCACACTAAAATAAAAATATATGATTTTAGGGGTTGGCTAATAGCATTACTTTTCTAGCAATTGCCGGCATAGTGCCTTCTTCTTTGATACCTTTCTACCTTTCCAAAACTTTACTCCATATAAGTCTTAATCGACTACTCGGCACCGTCTCCGATCACCTTTCCTCCACTTTTATCTTTTCAACTATTCTTATCAATCCCGCGTGCCACACAAGCTTACCATTCCTGGCATAACAGCCTTTTCATTTAAGTCAATCCTGGAATTTCTCAGTCCGGCTGGTTTCTTACTTACATTTCCTGTTTTCGTCCAATCTCACTTCATCATTTTATCACTACCGTCGATTGTAATACTCAGGGTCCGTCTACTAACCCATATATGACGGCAACCTTACCCAATCCACAGGGTTCGCTCCAGTTTCCATTCTCTTCAATGATGTTCTCTGATAATCAGAAAGACAAGATTTGCCAAAATTCGATGAATTCCCTTTTTTTTTGAATCAGGGAAATTTTGGTCAATCTATTCACCTACTAGTAACATTAAGGAGACCAATTTCGAAACCTGAAGAATAGTTCTATGAACCTCCAAGCAGGTAGAACCATAAGCAGTCATAATTAACGAAATAATCGTCATCAGGTTGGAAGTTTAACCACTGGAGAGGAACCAATTATACACATCCTTTAGAGGGGAATCAACAGTTTCAAACTGAAACCAGTCACAACTTCCTGATACCTATATGTCCTGATATTCAATATTACCAAATGTTAGTCTACCCAACCACTAGTCTCAGCAGGAACCTTACCGTCGGAGTTGGTTGTTCCAAAAAATTTGGCACTACTAAGGCCATCGAACCTGGTGAACCGTGTTGTCCAAATGCATCCGCCAGTACTTTGTCATGCTGCGCAAGCACACATCCTAATCCTTTATGTGAAGCGTCGTTGGAAGCACAAAGTCTCCTTTTTCCATTAAGCAATGCCAACTCTGGGTCATTACCACTTTCATCTTTTAGCTCCAGGAAGATTTTCTCACATTTTTCCCTTTAACTGCTGATCGTATTACTTGATCCATTATAATTCCGTGTCGGAGTAAACTTAAGGTAACTACTATAATCCATTCAAAGAAAAGAAAGAATTTAATATTCCTCTGAATCACATGCATCTAACGTTTCTGGTTCATCATTTAACTGAGTTGAATTAACTCTATACTCAGTCTCTGACAGTAGTCTCATTACGAGTTCATCTTGACTCACTGGTCTTATCTTCCGGTAGGTTCTGAGATCATTGTCTTGCTTACTACTTCCTTATATAACTTTACCCAATCATGCTGTCACTTCCCAATGTCTTTACTTTCTACTGATTCATTCATGAACATTTCCCTGAATAAAACCACCTTATTAACCTCACTTTGGTTTCGTAAAATATAACCTATATCATTTATCAAATGATATGGCACTTACTGCCTCATTCTCAACTATTCCTAGGGACTCTGCTCCTCGTCCTATATCGCTGTCTTTGATAATCATACATCCCTCTAGCTCTTTCTTTGTTAAGATGAAAATCTCTAAGGATTCTCATCTATTTCCGTAAAAGATCTCAAGTAATTCTTCCAATCCGTCTTACTTGCTGGTAGTCCAGCCACGAATCCAACATGAATCTTCAGTTCTCTTGCTAATAGCTTAGTTCTTTATGCCCACTTTTCTGAGCTCTATACCTTAATCATCTCAGTCTTTCTGGCTACAGCCCTCATTCCTCGAGGGTAAGCTCCTTATCCTAACAAGATTTTCCTTATCTGCTGGAACCTCTTCCGGGTCTCCAGTAGGGTACTCCATCGAATTACCCGCTGATCTTCAGCATTTAAAGCATCATCGCGCTGCTGCTCGTATGCCTCAAGGTCTATCACCTTACTCGTCGATACGATATCGAGCTAAGTTACTATCATGATACTTACGAGTTCCCATAAGGGTTTTATATGTCATCACTACATTAAGTAGTCCGACTATGAACTTGGCAAGAGTTCTTATTATCTTATTGAATTTATTGTTTTAACGTCACCTCATCTCTGGGATTTATAACGTACGCTCTGATACCACTTCTGTAACACCCCCAGATCCGGGGTCCGGGATCCGGTGGTTACGGTTTCCAATTCTGTCCACAACAATTGAACTTTCCTTAACATAAAATAAATTACGTCTCTATGACCCAACACAACAATATAAAACACACCCGTTATAGTCCCAGAGATGAAATCAGAGTAACAATCAAATTTTTATTAATCACATTATGAGTTCTTACAATCCAAAAGAATTTCAATATAAATACATACTCTTTGCCATCCATTTACATAAGTCATACTAGACCATATTCTTGGTACTGAAAGATTAAATATATCCTACCAATAGCTTCTTCTTCAGCTCTGGTAGTCTTATCGTCCTCGCCCGCGTCGAGTGCGCCTTGTGCGAGTCATCTGGTCTAGCTGTTGTTGTGATATAATAATAAAGCAAGGGTGAGAAATAGCCCACCAACAATAATATATAACTGAACGATAATGTATAACAGTTCAAAAGTATCTTTCAAACCATATGCCATGCATTTACGGAAATGATGCCAGTATAATATGAACGATGAAGTTACAAGGTAACTTAAAGTATTTGTTTGTAGAAATATCTGCTACATCAAAAGTAAGCGAGATATTCTCATTGTTATTAAGAAGAGGAACTTGCATGAAAAGGTTGCAATTCCAGTTATGAACACTTTTCCAGCTCTGCCAACAGCAATCATGTTGCAGGAAATAAATAAGTTTGGATGATGAACCAATGAGGGAGTATTCACCGCGCCCGCTGTTCCAATCTTGATGATCAGTCGAGATCGTACAGCTCAAATTAGATTTACTACCGGTAGAAGGAAGAACTGACGGCTTTACTTGTATACCACCTTACTAGCTCTCCCCGGCCAACGGTTGGGCCAAAGGGGATGGACCGGCGCTACTCGGCCTCTTACACGACTCCTAGTTCAAATAGAATTCATGATTCTGAATGTAACGTTCGTCCCCCTTTCCCCAAGTATAATACTTGTTGATAAGACTCTACAAGGTAGTCGTATCTAGTTGGAAAGGAAAATTCACCAATAACTTCCAAGCTGTGGCTTGGTATTGAATATCAACTTGTTCCAACAATCTTACCTCTCGAAAGATGAGAAGGTAAACAACGACTTAATAAGTCAACAACACCCGAGTTGCGAGTGAAGAGAATACTCTATGACCGGGAAGTCGACAAGATAAATAACATTTTTCCAAGTAAGGTTCCCTTATTATCAGGGAGGTAGACTCAAAGAAGAATGATGTCTGGAAACCTTTCTTGATATAAGATTAAGAATAATATGACTCCGAGATATTTTCTGTAATAATCGAAGAAGATAAACCTTATTGAGGTTATTCTAAGTATGAAATAAATATTCAGAGAATATTTATTGAATTAAAAATATTTAAAGAATATTTAAAAATATTAAAGGATATCTTTAATCAGGGTATTTCTCAAAATAATCCCTGGTGAAACATCAGAAGAATATTTATTGAATAAATAAATATTTAAATGAATATTCAAAATAATATTCATTAATTAATAGGGCCTGAAAGGAATACTTAAGATAATATTCATAATTAATTAGGAATTTAAATGAATATTCAAATAGTAATATTCATTTAATGAATAATATTCTAAATGAATATCAGGTAATATTCATTTAGTAATCCAAGCCCTAAAGGAATATTCGAGATAATATTCGATAAATAAATCAGGCTTCAGATGAATATTTAAAATAATATTCATCAAGTAATTAATATCTTAAATGAATTTTCAAAAGTAATATTTATTTAATAAAATAATATTCTAAATGAATATCCAAATAATATTCATTTAGTAGTCTCATCTTTAGAAGAATATTCGAAATAATAATCGATAATCAATTCGACTCTGAATGAATATTGAGAAATATTATTCGTCGAATGGTTACGTTCAAATAATTATTTGAAGTAAGGATCATTAAATAAATAATCTCGAACGAATATTCAAATAATATTCATCGCCCGAATAAGGGAAAATATTTACTTAAATATTTTCCTTCGAGGTAACCTTGATATATCAAGAAATATTGACTCCCGGTCTATAGTTGATGAATAAGATATATACACCCTTCTCTGAGGGTCTTACAATAACCGGCTTATAATTGATACGTTAGCTGTCTAATTTATAAGCCAATAAACAATCAGGGAACAAGCATAATGATATAACCTGAAAGTAGGCATGCATGCTATGGCATATGTACAACAGAAAACATATATATATATATTCAATCACAACAACAGCCTAAAAGAAGGGAATTGAAACTTGCCTGGTAGTCGAGTACGGTAAGGGGTAGTGGTAGCGGGTCCCGGGTCAGCTTGGTGATCTATAAATAGCCAAGGCATTCGGGATTAATCACTTAACATATTAAAAGTTAAGTTGTACTTAAATCGAAACACGTTCTCGAGTTATCTCGTTATATCCCTTTTAGTGGATTCCTTTTTATCACTGATCCGACCCGACATTCGTTCGTTAATACGACATGTCACTGTACTTATACTTGGGATATACTTAAGTCATACGAGTTCTAAGGTCGATCGTTACAAATCAATATTATGCTCCGAGTTTTATCGCCCGTTTTCTAAGTGTTTTACCGAAGTTATAATCAAGCGGGTTTTTAGGGGTTCGTTTGCGATTAACTTTGATTCGAACATTTTTATAAAATCGGAAAACGATCCGTTTCACATGAAGTTTTCTCTCACACCTTCCTTTTTACCTCTAGTATTTAATTTCCAAGATTCGCCACTGACTTACGTATTTTACGAGGGTTCAATTTTAATAACGAACTCGTACTTACGGTTTCGAACGTCTTTTAGTGAATCGGCCATAATTCCTAAACCGTAAGTCCGTTTCACATGATCTTTATATCAAAACGAAGCTTATAACATGATCTATCTCGCCATGGCAGAACATGATACTGGACAGTGACTTATGGCTACTGTCAAACACGATTTCTTAAGGTTAACAAAAATCGGGCATTACGACGGCTATAAATCGGACGTTCCAAAAATCACAATCAACAACCCAAGCCACACCGGGCATCTAAACAACTTATAAACATATTAAGCACCTCAACAAGTCCAGAATCCACTGATCTTAGTATCAAAATCATCATGATAATCAAATCACTAAATCACTAACTAAACATGCTTATAACATGAACATAATCATAACTAAGCTAGATCCATCAAGAACATGCTTAAAACTCAAAGTAGATCTAGGGTTTTCAATTATTATACCTTCCTTGGAGTATGTACTAGCCTCACAAATCTTGGTATGGTCCTTGGATAGCCTTAAGTTAGCTAGGATCAACCATGAAAACAAGAAAAACAAAGATTAGTTCTTGAAAACACTATTCATCATCATCTTTGATGATTTATTTGAAAATGGAAAAAGATGAATTTGAAGCTGAAATTTCTAGGGGATCTAAGCTATGATATGAAGTACTCACCATAAATATTTCAAGATCAAATGATGGTTGGAAGCCTTACTTCTAGCAACTTGGCAGAATTTTTCAAGGAAGAAAGGAAAATGGAGAGTTCTTTGTGTTTGCTTGGTTGTTTTGATAATAATTCATAAAGTGATGAGCCTTGGATGATATATCATCTCTTTTTACTTTATTAAAGTGCTTTTGGAATGAATGGTGAGATTTGAAAGCATGTGTAGCACTTGGATTGATTTATGGCTAACTAGAGTTTGATTTGGCTAACTACTAGTTCAATCCTTAACATGCTAGTTACTTAGCCCACTTGGTTGCTAGATATTTATCTAGTAGCTTATGCATGACTCTTGCTTCCACTGCTTGTTTCTTTTATCCGGTTATTGCTCGTTTCGATTGATCGTTCGGGCGAATAACTAAGTAGTTTCACCTCTAGGGTTTACCGGGAAATTTCTCGATATTCATAATACCTTCCCCAATCCTTAATATAATCCTCGTGATGACCATGTAGGATATTTAATCTCGATACGAACTTAATCCGTAATCTAGGATTCGTTCGCTTTATTGATTAATCACGTTATAACGTTTTAGCGGTTTCTAGAACGCTTGTTTCACTGCCTCAGTGGTTTCCTACCTTCATTCTTAAATCAAATATAATAACATCCCAAAATATCAAATCCTCAAAGTTAATATCTCAATTCTTGGATTATAATAATATTTAATCCACTGTCCGGTCAAATATTATACCGAAAAAGAATTTGGAATTTCTGAATTCCGATCGTCTCTGCATTCACTTATTTCCTCCGCGTATTACTAATATGACTTCGAAACATCCATATCACGTCCCGTACATAGGGTGGCGTGAAAAGTTTTCCAACTTACAAAATCACTATTCATCCACCAAATTACTATGCACGTACAGGAAACACTATGCACGTACGGGAAACACTATGCACGTACGGGAAATACTATGCACGTACGGGAAACACTATGCACGTATGGGAAACACTATGCACGTACTCATTTCCCTTCAAGGATCCATTAGCTCCTTCCTGGATGGTAGATTATTCTTATCTAGGTCCTCAACCATCGAATTACTCTATTCTGACAATATACCAATGCATCAGGATCATTGTCCAAAGCAATATCCATTCATTACAATCATTGTTATTTGAAACCACCATTCATTAAAGCTGGTGACCTTGTTGTCGGAATCATTGTTCCTCATTTTATCATTACTTAATAAAAAGTTTTAATTATATCCAAAATTTGGGGTTCTTACACGAAGAAACGAAAGCAAGAGCAAAAGTACGATGCTAGGGACAAGTATCCTCGGACTAGCAAGGATTCCAAGTCACCACCAAAGAAGGGTTTGGGACCGAGGTTTTCTAATTATGCAAGCCTGAACGCTCCTAGGAGTCAGATCTTGCTAGATATTGAGAAGGATAAAGACTTCCGATGGCCGAAGCCACTTAGGGGTGATCCCACGAAGAGAAACAAGGATCAATACTGTAGGTACCACCGTGATGTGGGTCATGATACAGATGATTGTAGACAGTTAAAAGATGAGATTGAGTTCTTGATCCGAAAAGGAAAGCTAAGCAGGTTCACGAAGAATGATGATCGTGGAACCCAACGAAGGGACTACGACAGGAGAGACAATGACAGAAGAGATAACGATCGTGATCGTGATCGTAACCCGCAGCCCCGAGGGCCAGTTGTTAATATGATTTGGGGAGGCCCGACAGCGGCCGGCACGACTCGAAACTCTCGAAAAGCGTATGCCAGAGAAGTAATGCACATCGTGGGAGAAGCCCCAAAACGTGCCAGGACTGAAATAGCTATTGGGTTTGATGATTCGGACCTTGAAGGGGTAAAATTACCCCATGACGACCCGTTGGTCATAACTCCTGTGATTGGAAACTCGGAGGTGAAACGAGTCTTGATAGACAATGGGGCTTCTGTTGATATCTTGTTTCACGATGCGTTTGTGAAAATGGGGTACACCAATTCTCAGTTAACCCCCACTAACATGCCAATCTACGGATTTAATGGAGTAGAGTCCAAGGTTGAAGGGACTATTCAGTTACCCATGACAATTGGACAGGAACCTAGAGAGGCTACTCAGATGCTGAATTTCCTTGTGATCAAGGCATCCTCGACTTATAACGCGATCCAAAGAAGGATTGGACTTCATGCATTCAAGGCTGTGGCCTCCACATATCACATGAAAATTAAATTTCCAACCAGGAATGGTGTTGGAGAACAAAAGGGTGATCAGAAGATGGCAAGAAGTTGTTACGTATCCGCGTTAAGGGCTGATGGAATCGGGGGGCAGGTACTTCCGATCGAAGACATGGATGTCCGTGGTGATGATGAACACCGAGGAAAGCCAGCAGAGGACTTAATACCTATTCCTCTGGAGCTAGGTGACCCTGAGAAGGTGACTTATATAGGAGCCTCTTTGAAGGAACCCCTGAAGGGCAAGTTGATAGCATTCTTGCAAGAAAATAGTGATGTGTTTGCTTGGACAGCAACTGATATGCCAAGGATTGATCCCCAACTCATAACTCACAGATTGAATGTCGATCCTGATCGGAAGATAATACAACAGAAGAAGAGGAACTTTGCACCTGAAATGCAAGAGGCCATAAAATAAGAAGTGGAAAAGCTCTTAGAAGCTGGGTTTATTGAAGAAATTCAGTTTCCAGAATGGTTGGCTAACCCTGTGATGGTCAAGAAAGCCAACGGTAAGTGGAGGATGTGCATATACTTCTCCGACTTGAATGACGCATGCCCTAAGGATTGCTTCCCTTTACCAAGGATAGACATGTTAATAGATGCCACAGCTGGACATGAGATGCTGAGCTTCATGGATGGATTCAGCGGCTACAATCAGATTAAGATGCACAAGGATGACGTCCCTAAGGTATCTTTCATAACTGACTTTGCTGTTTTCTGCTATCTTGTTATGGCTTTCGGTCTAAAAAATGCAGGAGCTACTTACCAACGACTGGTGAATAAGATATTCGTCCATCTGATTGGAAAAACCATGGAGGTCTATGTTGATGACATGCTAGTCAAGAACCTGTTCAAGGCAGATCATATTAAGCACCTCAGAGAGGCATTCGAAGTGCTGAGGCACCACAAAATGATGTTGAATCCGGCCAAGTGTGCCTTTGGCGTTGGATTAGGCAATTTTTTGGGTCTGATGGTTTCAAAGAGAGGCATAGAGGCCAACCCTGATAAGATCAAGGCGATCTTAGACATGGAACCACCACGCTCTATAAGAAATGTACAGAAGTTGATAGGCCGGGTAGCGGCTTTAGGAAGATTCATCTCCAAGTCTGGTGACAAATGCTTGCCTTTCTTTCAAGCATTGAAGAAGGTGAAAAATTTTGAGTGGACCCCTGAGAGCCAAGAGGCCTTTGAACAGCTGAAGAAGTACATGGTTGAAGCCCCGTTGCTGGCCAAACCTAGTCCCGGGGAGACTCTTCATTTATACCTGGCGGTATCTGAGCAAGCGTTGAGTGCCGTTCTCATTCGAGAAGAGAAGAAGGTCCAGAAACCTATTTATTATGTGAGCAAGGTGTTGCATGGTGCTGAGTTGAATTACTCTCCCATTGAGAAGTTCGCCTTGGCTTTGATAACAGCCTCGAGGAAGTTACGCCTGTACTTCCAGGCACATAAGATTGAAGTCCTGACGGACCAACAGTTGAGAAACATATTGCATAGCCGGAGGCTAATGGAAGGCTAATCAAGTAGGCGATCGAACTTGGAGAATTTGACATCACGTATAAGCCTCGAACAGCCATTAAGGCTCAGGCATTGGCTGACTTCGTGGTTGAATGCACCATTAGCAACCAAGAAGTCGGGGGGAAGGAGATAATAACAACCCCTGAGAAGTAAGATAAAGATGGAGAACTTGAACCTGATCAGAAGGAATATTGGGTGCTCTATTTTGATGGAGCATCAAAAACAAAATCTAGTGGCGCAGGCTTAGTATTGCAAAGCCCCGATGGGTTCACAGTTGAATATGCTTTGAAGTTGGATTTCCAGACAACCAACAATGAAGCTGAGTATGAGGCCTTGATAGCTGGTTTAGGCTTGGCCAGAATCATGAGAGTCAAGAATCTCAAAGTTTGTGGAGATTCAAGATTAGTAGTCTCTCAAGTAAATGGTGAATTTGAGGCCAAGAATGAAACTATGGCAAAGTATTTTCGAGTTGTGAAAGCTGTCATGACTCAGTTTGACGAGTGCTATGTAGAACACATTCCGAGAGAAGAGAACGTTAAGGCCGATGCCCTATCTAAGTTCGCTTCTTCCGAGATAGAAAACTATGCAGGGAGTGTTTACTTCCAGGTCTTGAAGGCCCCGACTATCAACTCTAAATTAGTGGCACCAATTGATGTGGGAAGCTGTTGGATAGATCCTATCAAAGCTCATCTAGAAACCGGATGGCTCCCTGACAATGCCTCGGAGGCACGAAAGCTGTCAGTGAGAGCATTGAGATATGCCTTGATCGAGGGCGTCCTTTACAAAAGGTCTTTCGTTATCCCGTACTTGAAATGTTTGAGGCCCCAAGAGGCAAGAGAAGCTTTGGAAGAAGTTCATGAAGGTATTTGTGGGCAGCACTTGGGGGGCAGAGCCCTAGCTCACAAAATAACTCGTTTGGGATTCTACTGGCCAGAGATGCTGGCCGATGCACAGAGCTATGTCAAGCGATGCGATCGATGCCAGAAGCATGCTCCGATAGTAAGGCAGCCACCTGAGATGTTAACATCGGTTAACTCCCCTATTCCATTCGCGATGTGGGGAATGGATATACTTGGTCCCATCCCCGTAGCTTCAGCACAAACGAAGTTTCTGATAGTGGCCATTGATTACTTTACTAAGTGGATTGAGGCTAAACCTCTAGCCAAGATAACCACCAAACAAGTTGCCCAGTTCTTTTGGGAGAATATAATTTGCAGGTATGGAATCCCACGAATTTTTGTGACAGACAATGGGACACAGTTCAATAATGAAGAGTTCAAGAAATATTGTGAGGAGAATGCAATTGAGCTTCGTTTTTACCTCTTTGGCTCATCCACAAGCCAACGGGCAAGCTGAGGTAGCTAATCGAATTATCCTTGATGGACTGAAGAAGAGGGTCGAATGCTCTAGAAACATTTGGGTAGATGATTTGCTGCCCATACTATGGGCATACCGTACCACTTGTAAAGTGACCACTGGAGCAACCCCGTTCTTGCTGGCTTACGGAGCTGAGGCAGTTGTGCCTTTGGAGATCATGCAAGCGTCACCTCGAGTTGAGGCCTTTGAACCAGAAACTAACGAAGAGGGCATGACACTCGCCCTGGACCTGATTGACGAAGTCAGGGATGAGGCAAACGCTAGAAATGTGGAGCATCAAAAGAAAGCATCCTTTTATTACAACCACAGGGTTAAGGAAAGGTTCTTTCGACAAGGCGATCTGGTTCTAAGGAAGATCGAGGCTTCTGGAGTTGGCCAGAAGGGAAAGCTAGCCCCTAATTGGGAAGGGCCGTATCGAGTCAAGAAGACGTTGGGACGAGGATCATATAAGTTGGAGACCTTGGACGGGGTTGAGGTGCCCCGTACTTGGCATGCCTTGAACCTCAAAGTTTATTATGTATAAGCTATCCTTGCATGGATTCAGCTTTCTATCTATTTATTATGAGAAGTAGAAATAAGGTTCGATGAAACCATTCCAGGGCTTAACGCCCCGAGTAGGACAATAATAAGTTATGTAAGGGTTGAACCCATTTCAAATTATTAATGCAAAGTTTGTTTCCCTTCAATGATTCTGTGATTTTGTTTACGTACCAAGCACTTGTTGAGTGTGAGTCTAGAAAGGCCAAGTACCGAAAACAAGTAAACAAACAAAAGAGGAAACAAATGCATAAATAAAGACCCCGAAGGGCCAACAGTTAGGTTATATCAACAAGACAGATAAAAGTTTGGTCCCAAAGGACCTTGAATGAAATCTAGACAGATAAAGCCACATACGGCTAACAAGGCCATGCAAGGCCACGAACTAACTCCAGCTACTCCTCCCCAGAATCCTCTTCGCCAGACTCCTCTCCGCCGCTCTCCTCTACCTCACTCTCCTCCTCTGAGTCTTCACTGGAGTCATCTCTGGGCTCGGCAATCTCCATTGGCTGAACTCTAGCAACTTCGGCTCCTTTTTCTCCGGAAGATGAATCAGAAGTAGAACTGCCCTCGTTCTGGATTAGTCTCTTCCCAAGGATGGGTTGGCGAACTACTCCAACTTTCTTAGCAGGCGGGATTTTCTTCCCACGGGAGCCAGAAGAAGATGAGTCTTGGCTAGCAGCTTGAACAGCCCCCTTTGAGTTGGATCCAGAGCGTCGATGACTGCCTTTGGAGCCGGACCCTGATGCCTGAGGAACAACTTTAGTTCCTGAACCAGAAGCTAGGTTAGCCGGGATGGCACCCCAATTTGGGCAAGGAAAATCAGCCGGGTTGACAACAGATGGGTGCCTATGACTCACAGCGTTAATGGCCTTATCCCAACCAACAGACATGTTGAAGGGATGCACCTCATCATCATGATCATCAATAAGCTTAAGAAAGTCTTCAGACATATGGTAGGCCTGGATCACCTTGTCGACATCAGAGGCCTTCTTTTTGGCTAGAGAAGCAAGCTATTTACGGGTAGACGCGGCATTAGCTTCAGCACGAACAACTTGGGAGTGCAGATCTTCAATCTCTTCCCTGAACCTTGCTGAGTCATTTCTCAAGCTAACATTTTCATCCCTAAAGGCCCGGCCTTGGGTCGAAACAGTTTGAAAATAAGCGTTGGCCTGCAACCAAGGAAATGAGTGAGCCACGAGGAATATGCAAAGTTGAAATCAATAACAATATCAAACTTAACAGAAGGAATTTCATACCTGATACAAGGCCTGGGCGCCCATGAGCTGAGACTCATCCATTTTGTCACCCGCATGCATTGTCGCTTGGTCAGGAGGAGTGATTGAAAGCTTGGACCAGTCTAGGGCCAAATGAGGACTCCCAAAGACCGAGTCTTGTTCACATATGCCCCAAGGAGGTATGAAAGGAGTCCGGACATCCCCGTCAGCGTTTCGGGATCGTTTACTACCTTGAGAACAACGCTCCAAGAAATTAGGGATGTGAAGCTTAGTTGGATTCAGCTTCTCCTCAGCCCTTTTCTTCATCCTCTTGGTAACAGTTGGCCGGTTCTCGGGACGATTATCAATCTCCTCAGCAGCTGAAATGCAAAGAGAGAAATATCGGTATAAGAACAAACAGAGTTCATAATAAGTTCAAGTAAGAAAGTTACCCTCAATGGAAAGAAAGCTAAGGCCAGCCCCAATGAGATTCTTTTCATTTAGAAAAGTTTTATAGTGTGTGCGGCCGTCGTCAGCAAGAAGCCTATCTCGATCCAACAATTCTGAATCAGTAAGGTCACACACGAAATGTGAACTATCCTCCACAGACTCGAATTTCTTCACAAAGAAGTTGCCCCAGTCACCACCCTTCCACTCAAGAACTACAAACTCCCTTTCCCAGAAATGCTGTGAATCTGGAAAGGAGAAGGGATTCACCATGTGTGGAATTTTGGCTCGGTGCTTGAGGCTCACCCATCCTTTCTTGGAGTCAGAAGAGTTGTTGGCCCCAAAGATACTTCGAAACATGGTGGTTGTCGGATGAATCCTTAGTTCCCGACACCTTATTAAGAAAATAGAAATGTACCTCCAAGCATTGGGATACAACTGACAGGGGTGGATCTGATACTCAGCCAGCAGTCTAATGATAAAATTGTCAATCGGGAATCTGAACCCAGCATCTAAGGCACCCCAGTAAACACAGATCCTCTCAGGATGCCAGTTGCATGTTCTATCTGATGGATTTGGGAGGCGAACCTTGATGGCACTTGGAAAGTGATAAGACTCCCTTATCATTTGGACATCTCGTTCTGACAACTTACTGGGACTATTAAAAGAATCTAGGCTAGAACAGTTGGGAAATGCATCCCTCATGATATTTAGAAGTTCTAGCAAGGATTCAAATCTATGTTCAACATAAGTAGGAGGTTTGATTCTTTCTTTACCTTTGGCGGTCCTCATTTTACTCCTCTTCGACATAGCTTCCATCATGGAGACAGGGGGAGCCATTGGTTGATCACCTTCCGACATCTTGATACTGAAGCTGAGACTTGATCTTGGATCTGAAACCTGATCTTGAAACTCGAACTTGATCTTGTAACTTGAACTTGGAGAACTTAAGAATTTGAGAGCTCAGAAATGAAGAAGTGAATTGAAATGAAGGCTACTTCTCCTCCTTTATAGAAAATACATGACCTGGTACATCAGGTTGAATCTCAGCTTGGTTCGTGTTTACAGGTCATCTATTGTTTATAGACGAAAAAAGGACAGAAATTATCCGCGTTATATAGAAAGAATCGTTATAATTCATATCTGTCGGAAAAGAAATAGCTAGAATATTTGCTGCATGGATGTTTGCATTTAAGAAGATAAGCAACGAGTTTAGTCTTAAACACAAGGTTAGTAGTGCTAATCCTGAATTAAGGTGTAATACCGATAGAAGTCACGAATGACCACACTGATGACCTAGGATCAAGATCGAGCTTCTGGATCCCTAGGATCGAGATCCAGCTTCTGGATCCTTGAAAGTCACGGGTGACCGAGAAACTAAATTAGAGATCAAGATCGAGCTTCTAGATCCCTAGGATCGAGATCCAGCTTCTGGATCCTTGAAAGTCACGGGTGACCGAGATACTAAATTAAAGATCAAGATCGAGCTTCTGGATCCCTAGGATCGAGATCCAGCTTCTGGATCCTTGAAAGTCACGGGTGACCAAAATACTAAATTGGAGGTCAAGGTCGAAGTTCTTGATCCTCAAGTTCCATGAATAGTTTTCAGGTCTGGGTCTCCTAGCCAACCACGAGGCAGCCGACCACGACGCACGAGGAGCCGCAGCCGACCACCTCCCGGCCGACCACGAAGGATTCGGGCCGTTTGGCCGACCACCTCTCGGCCGACCACGAAGGAATTAGGCCGTTCGGCCGACCACCTTCCAGCCGACCATGGTGTGGCCGACCATGGTGGCTTGGACCCCCCTAGCCGACCAGCCTCTGGCCGATCACCTTGGATCAAGGCCCCTCGGCCGACCAGGTGCTAGCCGACCACGAGCTAGCCCTCGATCCGGCCGATCGCGGGTTAGTTCGTGGTCCCGAATCTTGATTTTTCAGTGAATCTCGGGTAGTTTCTTGACCTAAATCTAGATTTTTTCGGATGGTTTTCAGTGCACCGTTTAGCACCGTTTAGTGCCGTTTAGCACCGTTTATCGCCGTTTAGCGTCGTTTAACATCGTTTAAACGTCGTTTACTGTTTAGCACCGTTTAGTGTCGTTTAGTGCCGTTTAGCACCGTTTATCGCCGTTTAACGTCGTTTAACATCGTTTAAACGTCGTTTAAGGCTGTTTAGCACCGTTTAATGTCGTTTAGTGCCGTTTAGCATCGTTTATCGCCGTTTAGCGTCGTTTAAGGCTGTTTAGCACCGTTTAATGTCGTTAAGTGCCGTTTAGCACCGTTTATCGCCGTTTAGCATCATTTAACATCGTTTAAACGTCGTTCAAGGCTGTTTAGCACCGTTTAGTGTCGTTTAGTGCCGTTTAGCACCGTTTATCACCGTTTAGCGTCGTTTCATCGTTTAAACGTCGTTTAAGGCTGTTTAGCACCGTTTAGTGTCGTTTAGTGTCGTTTAGCACCGTATATCGCCGTTTAGCGTCGTTTAACATTGTTTAAACGTCGTTTAAGGCTGTTTAGCACCGTTTAGTGTCGTTTAGTGCCGTCTAGCGCCGTTCGATGTTGTTGGCATAATCTAACATCGTTGTAAACGCGTCGGTCGCTCCACGCTTTACATCAAAACGATATCAAAGATAAACCCTGACCCGAGTCTCGAGTTAGACAAGTAAAACTTCAAGGAAAGCCTGATCAGTTTTCCTAGAAGTTGGGGGGCAAATGATATGGGCTGAAAATAAGCCCTAAAGACACATTTAATATGGCATTAATTAGGCCAAGAATGGTCCAAACGTGGGGCCCACCAGATGGGCCCAAAACCCCAATTATAATATTAATTTCGTAATTAATATTGGGGTAATAAACAGCTCAGCAATAAGAGTTGGATAAGGATATTATTTCCACCAGACTTAGCCAACAAGGCATCCAATTCAACATGGAAACTGATTCCTACAAGGAATAGATCTAGAACCTTCCTCAAAGACTTGTCTACCAAGTCTCTGACTCCTACCATAATTCTAAGGCTTCTCAGCCTATATAAAGGGTCAGACCCCTCAACTCAGAACTACGTTTTTGGCTTGATCTTTGATATTCATCAAAGTACGTAGGCATCTTGTGAAGGCAGATTCAGCCACGAACACGAGAACAGCCATTAAAGCTCGAAGCTCAACCACCCTAGCATTAATTACAAATCGTAAACTAGTTTTTATTCCACAACAAGAATAATTTTTTAATTTTTATTTAATAAAAAAATGTTCAAAAATTATTTATTAGATTTTTATTTTGTTTGACAAGAATCTTGACGGGATAGGTTGATACACATATTAGGAATGAGTATTTATTTAAAAACCCATTATTTAATAATGGACAATAGTTATTAGTTATTTATTAATTATTACCTTATTTTATGTAAAAAAATATAGTTAATTACAATTCACAACATACTAATTACTAAACATGTGTATCCAGGAGATATGAAGGTTCAACATGTGTAGATATACAGTATATTTAATACCTAATTTCCAAAATAAATAATATCATTCGTTTTATTTCTAAAATAAAATATTTACTATACATAAATAATTTGATACATATATGATATCTTGAAACTTTTTTCCATAAAATATAGAATATTTTGAGTGAGAGGGAGAAATAAAATATAATCTCAATAATATTATTTCATCACATAGTACTTTGATTCGTATTCTGTTCGGACAATATTTTTTTCGAATTTGATCGGTTTCGGATCATCATCGGATCAAGTATTTCGGATTATTATCGGTTAGATATTCGGTTCGGGTAATTTTCGCATCGGATGAGATCGGTTTTCAGACAATAATCGGATTTGACTATATCGGATCGGATTTCTATTCAGATCGGATTGTTTCGAATTCGGTTAAGTTTCAGTTAATTTAATTCGGATATAAAATCGGATCTCGGTTCCATGAATTTCGGATCGGTTCTTCGGATCCAGACCCAATTTTCCAGGTCTAGTTTCAAGACACTTGTGTACATAAATTTTTTATCTTGTCAAATAGAATACAAGACAAAATAGAAAAAAATGTTAATATAATAATATATGGAGTGCTTGCACATATAAATAAAGAGTTTTATAATTTTATCAAAATGAGCATGTAGCATAGTGGTTAAGATTGTCTTCTTTAAGTCTAAGGTCATGGGTTCAATTTCCATCCGCACTATAATTTTTTTAATAAAATTATAATGGTATTTTTGTAATTATATGATAAATAAAGATATATTGGATATTTCATAACCATTTTTTTGACACTTTTTGCTCTTATATCTTCCTTTAATATATAGTAATAGTTTAGACTAACGTTTTCATAAACAATAAAGCAAGTTTATACAGTGTTTTCACTTTAACAAAAATTAAAGTTGCGTTTTCAGTTTAAAAGCCATGACAAATGCTAGACGCCATAGCGTTTATAATGGTATTTTTGTAATTATATGATAAATAAAGATATATTGGATATTTCATAACCATTTTTTTGATACTTTTTGCTCTTGTATCTTCCTTTAATATATAGTAATAGTTTAGACTAGCGTTTTCATAAACAATAAAGCAAGTTTATACAGTGTTTTCATTTTAACAAAAATTAAAGTTGCGTTTTCAGTTTAAAAACCATGACAAACGCTAGACGCCATAGCGTTGATTGAAAACGATTGTTTAATCCATGTTTCCGTGTGACATTTAGCATCATCTTTTCAGATTTTGATATTTGGGACCATTTAAAATAAAATATAATAGATTGGATCAATATCAATTTAAATTAGATTAGATCGTGCTTAAGAACATCAACTGAATTTTCAATGATATAAATTGAACTGTTAATTTTTTATTAAAAAATTTATTTTTAGAATTTAATCAAAAACTTAAATATATAATATATTATTATATAAAATTAATATTTGTACCAAATCCAAAACTTTACATGTCAAATAAGAACAATGCATCTACTAGCTACATGCCTCCTATTTTCCATAATTTTCAAAAATAAATAACTTAAAAAAAAGAGGCATTTACGGCATACTTGGTTCGTGAGTCTCTAGCCTTAATTACAGGCCGACAAAACTTGCACCTATGATCCGATATTTTACGATTTCGAAAATTTCAAATCCTTTTATATAAAATTTTCATAATATGTAATCTATTACTATATATAATAAGAGAATATAAGGGTAAAAATTGCCAATTAAATAGATATGAAATGTCCATTTTACCCTTTCAAGTTAAAAAATTACAAAAGTGCCACCATTTTATAATTTATACTAAAAACATGTTCCTTTGTGTATTCAATGAGAATCGAACCTTTAACCTCCGCTCAAGAATCTCATGTCATAACCAAGTGTGCTACATTAATTCTTGAGTTTACTTCAAAAATCTTACTAGATTAATCACATCCTCTTCTTCTCTTCTATTTAATTTTTTTGTTATAACTTTTGAATAAATAAAATATTTGTTTACATTATTTATGTAATTCCATTTTTTTCCAATTTTCGTAATTTTATATATAACTATATAAAATGTTGGTTTATATTTTTATATAACTCCCTTTTTTTAGTTTATGTATATAATATAACTATACATTCAGTCATTATTATAAATTTTTAATATTTTGTAGTTTTTTACAATTCAATGGATATCACTTATGTTACAATTGTTATTTTTTATATTTTTAAATGAAACTATATCTCTTATTAAACTTAATACAAAAACGCAAACAAGAATCACATTCTCGATGAAAATCGAACAAAAATCTATAATAATTAGGTCAATTGAATATATCGAACTCGCAGAACTTAAAGATACAACAAATCTATTATCTATTAATTCTAGAGAAAATGACCAAAATACCTCAAAATGAGGTACCCATGGCCCAAAATACTGATTTTCGGAAGGACCGGTCCTAACTACCCATGGGACACGCTACTGCGTGTAGCGTGTCTGAAGTACTGTAGCAATCACTGCGCCTCTCTCATCTCTCCCAGCTCTCTCGAATCTATCCAATATCTCCGCCTCTCTCCGGCCACCTCCACCGTATCTGAGCACACCAAACCAACCACCACTACAACCTCTTCATTTTACCCAATTTATTTTATCGAATCTGGCCCCGCAGGGACACAGACGAGGTCGTCGAAAAAAATGAGGGAGAAGAGATGGTTCGATTTGGGGGTTTAAATTTCGGCAAACCAAATGATTTAAGATGGGTATAGGATTGTAGATCGTCGAAATACGATTCGAATGATGTATAACACGTTATGGGAAAGTACCTGTAGGCTGTGAATGGAGCATTTCTGTGATTTTCGCCATCGGAATCGCCAGCTCGTGTTTCTTTGATTTTGGAGAAGACGATAGATACGCAACTGGCAAATGCGTATCTTAAGATGCGCATTTGACAGTTGCGTATCTCAAGCTACTGTTCACCTCCGCCCACCAGCGTGACCAAGCAATACGCCTTCTCCACCAGCATGTCTAAGCGACACTACACTCCCAGTAGCGTGTTTGAAGATGCTCCACCACCAGTAGCGTGTCCCATGGATATTTAGGGCCGCGCTGAGTGACGGTGGATATTTTGGTTATGTGTATTTAATTTATGGGTATTCTGGGCCATCACCCTCTTAATTCTATCTATCTATCTATCACTAAGATTGTGTTTCAATAAATATTTATATTCTATTTATAAAATCAAACATAATTATAAGTTGATCATATAATTTTAGGTTTACAAAAAATTAAAAATATGAGCTAAATTAGAGATTTTGGTCGACCAACCATTTAGGCTTTGAACGATTTAATATATAATTGATATAAGAAAGATATAAATTTAAAAATGTAGAAAAACTTTTGAATTTATGTTTAAAATGAAGAACTTTAAAAATAAGATTTTTGTTGTTTATAAAAAATAACGTGATAAATATGTAATGTTAGATGAAAATAAGATATGATTTTTTAGATCATAAATATTATAAAATTATTAGTTATTATTAGTAATAACCCGTCGTATTATTACTTGACTATAAATTATGATACAGCATATTTTATATAATACATTAAAATGATGCATTATAGACACTACTTAACATTTTAAAAATTGTCATTTGTAGTCTTGTATATTACCTTTATATAATTTTTAATTATGAAAAATAATATATTTGTCCATATATGTTATAGTCAATTTATAAATTATTAATCGGTATTGTGAAATTATTAAATTATATTAAGTAATATACATTAATTTCAAAAAAGCATAAAAAATAATTGAATTTTAGTCAAAAATGAGTTATAATAATTTAACATTTCAATAATATGTAATGATTGAGTTATAATATATATTTAGATAAATGTAAGATGAAATCAAAAGGTATGATCCTCTCCCGATTCATTACAATTTCTAAAGATACAATTAAGGGCTCGCGACTTTCTCAATCGTGTTAAGCACTCAACAACAGATT
Organism: Saposhnikovia divaricata; assembly: GCA_036435485.1. Taxonomy (NCBI): domain Eukaryota; kingdom Viridiplantae; phylum Streptophyta; class Magnoliopsida; order Apiales; family Apiaceae; genus Saposhnikovia; species Saposhnikovia divaricata. Next base: position 26,745,510 of record JAZHRN010000131.1, read on the forward strand.
AACAAGGTAGAGAAATCATAATATAACTACACAAGCATAGTAACCATTGAATACTACCTAATTCCCGGATTAGGGAATTAGTTACGCATAATAAATGAAACAATTACGTAATATCTAATCTACTTTTGGACATAAGATAAACATAACTAACATAGTGCCTGTTTGGGAAAACTTTTTTTAAGGACTTATTGAATTATTTTCGGGTAAAAATTTTATATTTTGATAATTTTTTTTTATACAAGTATTTAATGTATGTTTGAGATTCAATAAGTTGCAAAAATAAGTTGGAAAATAAGTTGGAAAGTTAGGAATGTCTAACTTTGTCTTAAAATAAGTTGACTTATTTTGGAAAAAAGTTCCCCCAAATACCCCCATAATATACTTCTTCCAAGTTGATCTGATGCAAAATGATATGAACTATAATTTTATTATTTATTTATTTGTCATTTTTTTCTAAATTTTTCTTTGCAACCTCATTCTATTTTCTATAGGGATTTTGGTTTTATAGGTTCAAGACTGGTGTGAGAACATTGCATTATAGACTTGCAATAGAGATGACATTGACATATTTTAAGGGAAGCAAAATCTTATAGTTAAATCACGTCATTTTCACTTAACATATTTTAATGAGTATGTTATCGCTTGCGGTTAATTGTGGACGATTGTGTTGATATGAAAGCAGTGTCTATCACTATGGAAAGATAAAAATTATCATCTTAATCTCTCAAATTTATAATCACACGGTCCCCGTTCATAAATCACACTTGTACATCATACCCAACAATATTATTATTGGCATCTATATACAGTCCATATTGGCATTCACTATTAACACATATCACTACTCATATTACAATTTCATAATTATGAGTTTTCAGATCAGAAATTATTAAACCACCCGTTACCTTATTCTTTAGAACAAAATTAGAGATATTTATATAGAGGCCCGTGCCTTGCACGGACTGTTACACTAGTATATATTTATATTTGGACCACGAAATTTGATCCGGTAAATATCAAGGTTACGAAAAAAAATGTCAAATATGTTCATAAATTTAGCACGGGTCAAGAAAGCAAACAAGATCATTAATATATTCTGTATCGCCTGGTTATGCACATGGCTCTTCTTTATTGTGTAAAGGGGCCATCCATCCCAAACTAGCTAGATGATACGAAACCCTAAAAACTGATTCATGTTTGCAGGTTTCCTTTCTATTCAATTTACAAGTGAGAGTGACAAAAGACCATTCTTGAGAATATATACTACTTACATGAAAAACCAACTAGCTATTAATTGACAAGTACTTCTATTTGTGCTATATAATACAAAAAGGATTCTAAATATTAGCTCTGATGTTCTGAAAAATCCAGACTTTTCAGTAACCAGCAGCTGAAATGGTACTTGCATAGATATGCAACTTCACATGTTACATGTACATACTAGTTGTCAATTTTGTCCCTACTTCTAGAAATATCACACACACTTAATGTACTCCTTTAATTTCAACATTCATTAATGCATCAAACATCTAATTCATTATAACTAATTTGCGGACATATATTTGAAGCTTGATTTGGTCTTGAAAGATAGATGTGCATAATTTGTTTTTTTGATTACTTCTTTTTTAATCAATTTCGATCAAATTTATATGATTACAGCTTTAAACAAAAACTGAGTTGCTTAGCAAAAAAAAAAACAAAAACAAAAACTGGGTTGTTTCATTAAATCGCAAAATACATAAATCAGAGATACGGTTCCAAGAGTCGAGTGTGGCAAAAAAGTGTAATTTGAAAACATGTAACAAGCTAGACTCATGCGCATCTAATTAAATACATTACGCAAGAAAGGCATCTAGGTCGATCGTATCTGGTAGACCAGGACATATATATATATAGAGTCTTGCTCAAATGAGAACCCTCACTTATGGTGAGATATGACATCTAATCCTAGCCATATATTTTTATATGTAAATTAAATCCTAGCCCCACAATTAATATTTAAAATTTTAATTTTTATTATTCATTTAATTCAACATCATCTTCCACAATCATTTATTTTCTACTCTGGTCACCATTTCCGATCACCATCTCCAGCAACAAATTCCGGCCAACCCAGAAAATCACCACTGTTAAAAAGAAAATCACCACACTGCCGCCACCTCCGGCCACCACGCCGCCGCCACCACCAACAAAAATCACCACCTTTAAACAGAAAATCACCGCACTTCACCGCCTCCGACCACCATGCCGCCGCCACCACCAACAAAAATCACCACCTTTAAACAGAAAATCACCGCACTTCACCGCCTCCGACCACCATGCCGCCGCCATCACCAACAAAAATCACCACCAAATAATGAAAATCACCACAACCAAACCCATTACAAATCACCCCATTTCCGCCACCACCTCCGACCACCACCAAAAATCACCACCGGAAGCCGAAAATCACCACCTCTTTTAACAATAACACACCATAATCACATCCGACTACTTTTTCCAAATTCAAAAATCACCACCTTTAAAACACAAATCACCTCCGATCATCTCCAACCACCACTTCCGAACCAAACACTCCAAATCACCACAAATAAATATACCAAATTAATTATGTCGGGATCCATTCACACCGCCACATTTAAAGTTGTTTCTTGTCAAGATCTGATGTAAGATGGCCTTGGCATCATTATAACAGAGATCTCAAAAATAAATATATTTTTGAGATAAAAACGAAAAATATAAAGAATAAGATAAATATACCAAATCAGCAGAAAGCTTGATCAATTCATTCCTATCTTCCAGACCAAAAATTCGCATATGAGAAGTTGTAGCAACGAATATTTTCCAATTCATTAATTCGTTTATTTTTCTTAATTAAGAGTCGGTGATATTACGAGAGGGCGGCGGCATAGTGGTGGTGAGCTGTGGGCTGTGGGCGGTGGGCTGTGCCGGTGGCGGTGGAGTGCAGTGCGTGTGCATCGTGTGTATATGTGTGCTGGATGTGTTTAATTGGTATGTGGTTGAGATTAAATTTTAATATGAAAATAGAGGGCTGAGATAAGATCTCAGTTCTCACCATAATAGGGGGTTCTCATTTGAGCAAAAACCTATATATATATATATATATACAAACCCTAACAGCACAAAACTTCTTTACAATTAGATCGAGGAGGACCTGTCTCCAGTCTCAAACATAAAACTATATATGTAAGTATAGAGTATTGGGAAATTATCAAAAATATTCATGTTTTTAAATTTTTTTTGCAAAAAATATGGTAAAAATTGTATTTATAAGTGTGATTACAAATTTACAATAGTTGCATTTGGGATTGCATATGAGATAATATCGTATTTTTGAAAAGAAAATTCTGCAACTTGTGTATTTTTGAAAAAATTCCTAAAATATTTTCTATTTAAATCATTAATTACATTTCAAAGTCTAGACATGTGGTAGTAGTATATAAAGAAGCTTAAATTAATAGAAGAAGGAAAAAAAAATTAATAGAAGAAGAAAGCTCACTGCCTCACACTCTCTGGGACACCATAGAAACCCTAGCTGGACCTGGAAAGAGTTAATTAAATTAGTACCATCAATTCTAAATACAACGAGCTGCTAGCCAAATTAGTCATTCATCATATATGCAAAAATCATTAATCACAAGTGTCAAGTAGTACTGTAAAAATCTATATATCAGTAATTTCTTATACACAAAAACAAATAAAAACATCCGAATAAATTGTCATAGATGATCAGACTCGAAACCCTAGCCAAGCATGAATATATATCATCAAATTGTCCAACAATAAATTTATTGTCAGTAAAAATTAAAATACTGAAAAAGATCAAATTAAACCTCATGAGGAGGTTTGATTAAACAGGAACAAACACACAATCTACAAGCTTTTCTCTACTTCCAACACCAAGAGCAATATTTAAAACATGAAATATAAATTCAAGAAAATCATCTAAATCGCAATAGGATTCATAGATCTGTGAATTGTATATGCAGATCCAAGATGTCTATCAATTTAAATAGCTAATAATTAACAAGAGAAGTGAAAGAAAGATGGGATTTCCGCGATGCCCAAGCAGATATTTACATAATACAATGAGGGACGTTTTACACATGCGACCAACAACAGGTGAAGCTACCAACATGATCTGATTTCTCCTCCATAAACTCAAAAAAGTAGGAAAATTTAGATCATGCTGGCAGCTTCAACTATTAGTGGTGCATAACAAGAAATCAACCAGTGAAAAAACAGAGGGAAAAAAAAGAGAAACCAAAGTGGATCGAAGGATGGATGAGGCTGGTTCAACTGGGAGATTTATATTAGATGTTTTTAAAGATATTTGGAAGCTAGCTAGCAAGAGGGATCGATTGGTGAGCCTTTGATAAAAGCATACAATAAAACAGAGATTTTAAAGAAAAATAAAGGTGGTCCCTGCAGTGAGAGGACTAGGAGCCAGGAGGGATGAGGATGAGGAAGAAAATTGAATATTATCACGCCTGCACCATCACCACCATGCAGATCCAGACAGTTTTGTGAGGGTTTCTATATGTTCTGTGTAAGAGCATTTATTTACTTTAGGGTCGGAATGTGTGGGGACCTTTTCAAGATTTCATCCTCTACATGAATATATATATATATAATTTTATTCCTTTAATTAATTTATGTAAGTGTGAATATTAATTTCACTTTTCAACAATAATTAAGTTGTGAAATGATAATTGTCGAATCTCAGATATCGTTGTGATCACTAGAATAAATGAAATTTGAGGAAAATAATGGAAATGAGAGAATTTTTTTTTAAATAAAATAAGCTAATGCAAATTTTGCATGATAAAAGTGAGGTGAGAATGAATCATTTATTTTCAAAATGATGGTTTGAGCGTAATTCAATTGTTAAGAATGAAATATAGAGGTAGTAAAAAAGTCTAAACATTGATCTATTATTCTAATTTTAATTGCATTTATCTTTACTTTTTTGACTGCTCATCATTAAAAATTAAGATTGAAGAATTAAAGTTCGAGTTCCAATAATATAAGGCAATTTTTAATTTTTTTGTTCTCGTGTAAATAAGACACACTTCAATTTTATATATATATATATACTACAAGAAATAGAGCTATTTTCGACCGTTCTATTTCCGACCGTTTTAAAACCGACCATTAAACCGACCGTTGTCATTTACAGGAGATAAAACCGACCGTTTCGAAAAAATGGTCGGTTTTATTATAAACCTGACCAGTATGGGCCCATGGATATTAAATAAATAACTGATGGGCCACATCATCCTAAACCGACCAATAAAACCGACCACTATAATTGGTGGAGCCCACATTCATTCTAAATCACTAAAACGACCATTAAATCCGACCATATGTTTCTGGCCTTACCACGTCATCCTAAACCGACCAAATAAATTTTAGTTATCATGGGAATATGAATCTAGTTTTAATTTATTTATATATATGTTTCAAATTTGAACCTACAAAGTATTACTCCCTCCGTTTCTTCCAATTATTTATATTTTTCAAATGATGTTCAACCGTACTTTAACATTAAATTCATGTAAAAAAAAGAAAATTTTAAAAATAAATTATGAAACGCACCTTAATTACGTGTCGGACACCTTTTGAAAAGTATAAATAATTGAATGGGATTGAAGGAGTAAATTAGTACTTAAAATCGACGAAGTATACATAAAACTAGACTTTTAACCTCCGACAATCACTACTAGATTGAGGATGTTTATGATTTAAATTAAAATCTCAGGGTACTATCATTAAAAAGAAGGAAATTTTTTTAAAAATATTCATGTTTTAAATTTTCTTTCAAAGGTTGCAATTCAATTTGAAAATAGTTTGCTTTTCAGATTGCAAGAGTTGTACTTGAGATACTACTACTTGGATATTTTTTGAAAAAATTCGTAAAATAATTAGAAAAACAGCAAGTAATTTCAGCATTGAATATATAATTATATACTAGCTTATAACCCGTGCGAAGCACGGGTTTCTTTTGATAGGTTATAAAATTTATTTAACATTATAATTATGTTTTTATATAATCCTTATTTTTAATAATTTTTTAATTTTAATTTAATATAAATTTATATAATGATATGCATGGTTTAAAATTTATTTTGTAAAATTTTAAATTAAAAATGTCGCTGACGGGTTCGAACTTTGAATTTATAATAAATTAATTTAATCATATAATATATCTTATTATTAGATCTAACGATTCTTATTTATTACTAAAAATAATGATTTGAATATATGGTGAGATATTTTTGGGTGTATATTAGTGATTGCAAGATTAATTTTAAATTAAAAAGTAAATTGTTTTAATTACAAAAATTACTACTAAAAATAATTACGGAAAGATTTGGTGTGATATTTTGGATATATATTAATTATTGTAATATTAGTTTGAAATTAAATGGTAAAGTGTTTTAATTAAAAGTAAAATCTTTAGAAAAATGGGTAATTGAGTTGTTGGAGCAGAAAAAAGAGTCCAAGTAGAAGTTCAATAAGTTGAAGTTCAATAAGTTCAACGTGGAGGAAGGAATTTTAATCGGAATATAATTACGTTAACATTAATAATTAGCTTTTTGAGTTGTTTTTGTAATTTAATTATTTATTTTAATAATTAGGATAACCAAACCGAAAACCAAAACTTTCAAAACTTTCAATGTTTCGGCTTTAATATAATAGTATAGATAGATAGATAGATATAGATAGAGTTTAGCTGTATTAGTAATTGTGTAAATATAAAATACTATTGTGTCTTTAGGACTATAGCCAATAACAGATTAAAATTGATTTATTTTATATTTAAAATTAATTAAAAATTAAATTAACCAAAATAAATAGGATAACCAAACCAAAAACCAAAACTTTCAATGTTTCGGCTTTAATATAATAGTATTAGCTAATAATATAACCCGTGCGAAGCACGGGTTTCTTTTGATATGTTATAAAATTTATTTAACATTATAATCATGTTTTTATATAATCCTTATTTTTAATAATTTTTTAATTTTAATTTAATATAAATTTATATAATGAAATGCATGGTTTAAAATTTATTTTGTAAAATTCTAAATTAAAAATGTCGTTGACGGGTTCGAACTTTGAATTTTTAGTAAATTAATTTAATCATATAATATATTTTATTATTAGATCTAACGATTGTTATTTATTAATAAAAATAATGATTTGTATATATGGTGAAATATTTTTGGGTGTATATTAGTGATCTCAAGATTAATTTTAAATTAAAAAGTACTCCATGTTTTAATTACAAAAATTACTACTAAAAATAATTACGGAAAGATATGGTGTGATATTTTGGATATATATTAATTATTGTAATATTAGTTTTAAATTAAATGGTAAAGTGTTTTAATTAGAAGTAAAATCTTTACAAAAAATGAATAATTGAGTTGTTGGAGCAGAAAAAAGAGTCCAAGTAGAGGTGGATGAAGGAATTTTAATCAGAATATAATTACGTTAACATTAGTAATTAGTAGCTTTTTGAGTTGTTTTTGTAATTTAATTATTTATTTTAATAATTAGGATAACCAAACCGAAAACCAAAACTTAGGATAACCAAACCGAAAACCAAAACTTTCAATGTTTTTATAACCCGTGCGAATGCGAAGCACGGGCTTCTTTTGATAGGTTATAAAATTTATTTAACATCATAATTATGTTTTTATATAATCCTTATTTTTAATAATTTTTTAATTTTAATTTAATATAAATTTATATAATGATATGCATGGTTTGAAATTTATTTTGTAAATTAAAAATGTCGTTGACGGGTTCTAACTTTGAATTTTTAGTAAATTAATCATATAATATATCTTATTATTAGATCTAACGATTCTTATTTATTACTAAAAATAATGATTTGAATATATGGTGAGATATTTTTGGGTGTATATTAGTTATCGCAAGATTAATTTTAAATTAAAAAGTAACTTGTTTTAATTACAAAAATTACTACTAAAATAATTACGGAAAGATATGGTGTGATATTTTGGATATATATTAATTATTGTAATATTAGTTTTAAATTAAATGGTAAAGTGTTTCAATTAGAAGTAAAATCTTTAGAAAAAATGGGTAATTGAGTTGTTGGAGCTGAAAAAAGAGTCCAAAGCTCAAGAGGGATAAAAGAATTTTAATCTGAATATAATTACGTTAACCTTAGTAATTAGCTTTTTAAGTTATTTTTATAATTTAATTATTTGTGAAAACCAAAATAAATGGGATAACCAAACCGAAAACCAAAACTTTCAATGTTTCGGCTTTAATATAGATAGTATAGATAGTAGTCATTGAATATAGCCAAATAGGGGTGGCGTGAAGGGACTGAGGGTGGTGGCTAGCTACTGAAGGAGTAGAGCACCCAAATATATAAGTGGTGGTTATGATTGTAAAGAAAAAAATTACTGAAAGCAATTATAATTAGTAACTATCACAACTCACAACTACTCATAGTAAAGGATATCTACAGTGCTAGCTCTAGGAACCCTATATGCCTATAAAGGCTACTTAATTATGAGCTTAATTAGTGGTCCTGTCATTTAATTTGTATGCATGCTCATATGTAGTTCGAATAAGATGGTGAGTATATGTACACTCACCATGAAATTTCGAAATCTCGACATTACGATAAAGGAGCGAGTGCTTAGATAAATAGTTATCGGTAACAAATTGGTAACAAGGTGGTGAGTTGTTTGACCATAGAATGGCATAGATGCGTTGTAGTAGGGTTGCTACTTGCTAGCTGCTAGCTAGAGTGGTCCATTTGCTGCACTAGAAGATCACACTTGCGCTGTAAAAGCAACATTAACATTTATATGCTCTATCTTGGCCAGTCTGCAACTCGATTGATCAGTAATTTAATTAGCACGATTAGCATACATCTATATTACATTATTACCCCTATTCTTCATTTTGTCTCAAATATTCATATCAAATACTCGATATACTCGCATATAAATATGGACACTCAAACATACATGAATTTTAAGTCAAAAGATATAAATTTCCAACCGAATCTTGTACATCTGTAAATGTACATGTAAATCTGGTTATGTTTTAAACTTTTATTCATTAGGTATACCTATAATTACCTTGGGTGGAGTACAGGCAGACACCCCCTGTCTCGATCGTGTATTTAAGGGTTAGACATAAATACAAAATTTCGATTAAGACCATTCAACAGTCGACACACAATTTTGTAAGCTTTCTAAATTTTCATATCTCACTTCTGATGACAATTGGCAAGTCGGATTTTTATTGTGTATACCATTCCCGACTTCAAATTTGAACTGAGAGAGGTATGTGATATGGGTTAAAAATAAGCTCTAAAGACACATTTAATGTTACATTAATTAGACCCGGTATGGTCCAAACGTGGGGCCCACCAACAGGGTCCAAAACCCTATTTTAAATATTAATTTCGTAATTAATGTTAGATGTGAAAAACAGCTCAGCAATAAGAGTCAAACAAGGATATTACTCCTGCCTGACTTAGCCTCCAAGGCATCCAATTCAACTTGGAAACTGATTCATACAAGGAAGGAGTTTAGAACCTTCCTCAAGGAGGTGACTTGCCCACCAAGTCTCCGAATCCTACCATAATTCTCAGGCATCTCAGCCTATATAAAGGGCCAGACCCCTCATCTCAGAACTACGTTTTTGGCTTGATCTTTGATATTCATCGAAGTACGTAGGCATCTTATGAAGGCAGATTCAGCCACGAACACAAGAACAGCCATTAAAGCTCGAAGCTCCCACAAACCCTAGTAGTTAATACGCAATAAATATACCCTGCTTTTTATTCCGCAACATTTGGCGCCGTCTGTTGGAAGACAACATCAACCATGGTTCAAACACGAAGAACAACACCAGTTGTAACTGAGACCGTGCCAATCAGCTCTGCTCCACCCCTGACCGAACAGGCTCCCCCAGCATCAGGGGCGATCATCCAACAGGCTCCCCCAGCATCAGGGGTGATCACCCAGTCTCAAGTTTCTCAACAATCAGGGGCGATTCCCCACGTTAAGAGTATGCTGCCTCTGATCGACCAAGCAGGACGAGGAACCAACCCTCTTCAGATGGTGGTCTCTCCTCTTTTTAATCCTGACAACCCACCACCAGGGGTACAGATCCACACCACGGATCTCCCCTTGAATACTAACCCGAGGTATGGTCTGCCTAACCACCCTCTAGCTGCTCGGGGAGCAGGGCCAAGCGGACATGCCATGCAAATATAGGATCCATCCTATATTAGAGGATTGGGTCCTTATCAGGACGACTACTCTGGCCCCTATTCTGATGATTCGTCATCTGAGGATGATGATCGTGATGAACATTCAAGGAGGCGACGTGTTAGCAAAGAACCTCGAGCAAGGACCCAAGGAATCCATGATGGACCTCCATAAACGGCTGATGAGAGGATTAAGGCTCATGAGGCTGAGATCCAAAGGCTAAAGGATGACATAGCAAGGGAACAAGCAAGACAGAGTCTGATTCGACCCCCTCCAATCTCAAGAAGGATTCCCGTTATAGATTTGGAGAGGTCCTCAAGAAGACAGAAGAGGGCTGATGTCCCAACAAGAGAAGCTATGAGGGTGGAAACCCCCAGGAGTAACCCCAAGGATCTCATGCCACTTGGAGATCCTGATGATCCCACACCCCCGTTTACTGAGGAGGTGATGAATGCTCATATTTCTAGGAAGTTTAAGATGCCGACAATTAAGGCTTATGATGGAACGGATGATCCCGCAAATCACGTCAGGACGTTCTCAAACGCACTGTTACTGCAGCCTGCAAGTGATGCCCTAAAGTGCAGAGCGTTCCCCCAAACCCTGTCGGGCATGGCTCAGAGATGGTATAGCCGATTGTCTGCGAACTCTATTGGCTCTTTTAAGGAGTTGAGTGCCGCCTTCGTTAGCCAATTCATTAGCGGAAGGGTGCATGAGAAGAGCTCCGCATCTCTTATGTATGTGGTGCAAGGAAAGAATAAAAATCTGAGGGATTACCTCAAGCGATTCACTAAGGAGACCCTGAATATCACTGATTTGGAAAATAATGTGGCAATGGTAGCCCTGGAGCACGGAACCACTGACCTCTTCTTCAAGAGATCATTGGCGAAGCATCCCCCTGAGAACATGGCTGAGCTCCAACGAAGGGCTGATAAGTATATTAAAGCTGAGGATAGCATGAAGAAAGAAACCACCATAGGTGGAGGAGGAGGTAACAATGACTCCAAGAAGCGAAAGCAAGACAAGGATTATGATGATCAAGAGTATGATGCTAGGGACAAGTATCCCCGAACTAGCGAGGACTCCGACTCTGCCCCTAAGAAGAACCAAGGGTCAAGGTTCACTGAGTATGCAAGGTTGAATACTCCTAGGAGTCGAATCTTGTTGGACATTGAGAATGATAAGGATTTCAGATGGCCGAAGCCACTCAGGGGTGATCCCGCAAAGAGAAACCAGAATCAGTATTGCAAATTTCATAGAGGCGTGGGGCATGACACTGACGATTGCAAGCAACTCAAAGATGAGATCGAGTTTTTGATCCGTAGAGGGAAGCTGAGGCACTTCACTAAGGGTGAAGACCGTGGTAATCAGAGAAGAGACTATAATAGAAGGGATGACGATCAAGATCGCAACCCACAGCCCCGAGGGCCAGTAATCAACATGATCTCAGGAGGCCCGACTGCGGCCGGGATAACTAGGAACTCTCGAAAGGCTTATGCCCGAGAGGTGTTGCACATCGTGGGAGAGGCCCCGAAGCGTGCAAAAACTGAGGTAGCGGTTAGCTTTGATGACTCAGACTTGGAAGGGGTGAAGTTCCCCCATGACGACCCGTTGGTCATAACTCCTGTGATTGGAAACTCGGAGGTGAAGCGAGTCTTGATAGACAATGGAGCTTCCGTTGACATTCTGTTTCATGATGCGCTTGTGAAGATGGGATACACTGATTCTCAGTTGACCCCCAATAACATGCCTATATTCGGATTTAATGGAGTAAAATCCAAAGTTGAAGGGACTATTCAGCTGCCTGTAACTATTGGGCAAGAGCCCAAGGAGGCCACTCAGATGTTGAACTTCCTGGTAATCAAGGCGGCTTCAACGTACAATGCTATCCTTGGAAGGACTGGACTTCATGCATTCAAGGCTGTTGCCTCAACTTATCATGTGAAGATCAAGTTCCCTACCAAGAATGGTGTTGGAGAACATAAAGGTGATCAGAAGATGGCACGAAGCTGTTATGTATCCTCGTTAAGGCCTGATGGAGTCGGGGGGCAGGTCCTTCCAATTGAAGACATGGATGCCCACAGTGGTAAGGAACACAAAGAAAGGTCAGCAGAGGACATCACACAGAAGCCTCGGACAGCCATTGAGGCTAAGGCGTTAACTGACTTTGTGGTTGAGTGTACCATTGGCAACCAAGAAGTCGGGGGGCAGGAGGTAGTACCCCGAGCAGGAAGTGAATTTCAGAATAAGAATGAGGAGACCAGAAGGAGTGGTGGGTGCTCTATTTTGATGGAGCATCAAAAACAAAATCAAGTGGTGCAGGCCTAGTCTTGCAAAACCCCGATTGGGCTTAAGTTATCCTAGTAGGACTTAGCTTCATATTTATATAGTAGAAGTAGAAATAAGGTTCATTAAAACCATTGCAGAGCATGTTGCTCCGAGTAGGACAGTAGTACTCTATGTAAGGGTTGAACCCATTTCACGTTATTAATGCAGGTTTGTTTTCCATTCATTGATTGTGATTTTATTTATGTGCCAAGCACCTGATGTGTGAGTCAAAGATGACCAAGTACCGAAAATAAAAGAATACACGAATGAAAACAAACAAATGCATACCCCGAAGGGTAGAGTTAGGTTACAGCAGATAAGAGTTTAAGTCCTTGAAGGACCCTGGATAAAGACAAACGTTGAAGTCCTGATGGAACACCCGCTGAAGAAACATATTGCATAGCCCGAAAGCCAATGGAAGGCTCATCAAGTGGGCAATCAAACTAGGAGAATTCGATGTTAAGTACAAGCCTAGGACGACCATCAAAGCCCAGGCTCTAGCTGACTTCGTGGTTGAATATACCATTGACAACCAAGAAGTCGGGGGGCAGGAGGTAATAGACCAGGAAGGTCAGCAAGGTGAGAAACCCTTGGAAGAGAAGAAGGAATATTGGATGCTCTATTTTGATGGGGCATCAAAAACAAAAAGCTCTATTTTCATGGGGCATCAAAAACAAAAACCAGTGGTGCAGGTTAAGTTCAGCAAAGCCCCGATGGGTTCACACTCGAGTATGCCTTGAAGTTGGACTTCCAAACAACCTACAACGAGGCGGAGTATGAAGCTCTGATAGCCGACCTTAGACTGACAAGAGCCCTGAGGGTCAAGAGCCTGAAAGTCTGTGGAGACTCAAAGTTGATAGTCTCACAAGTCAATGGAGAGTTTGAGGTTAGAGAAAAGAATATGGCCAAATACTTGAGGATTGTGAAAGCTGCGATAGCCCAGTTAGATGAGTGCCAGGTATATCCCAAGGGAGGAGAATACAAAGGTCGATGCCTTATCTCAATTCAAGGGTCGAGACCCATTCTGGGAGCGTCTACTTCCAAGTCCTGAAGACCCCCACCATCGATTCGAAGTTGGTGGCACCGTTTGATGTAGGAAGCTGTCAGATAGACCCTATCAAAGCTCATCTTAAGACTGGTTGGCTCCTTGATATTTTCTTGAAAGCACGGAAACTGTTTGTGAGAGTGTTAAGATACGCATTGATTGAAGGTCTCCTCTATAAGAGGTCCATTGTCATTACATACTTAAAGTCTTGAATTTCAAATCCCGACACAAAATTTAAGCCTTGATGGCCAACAAGGAAGTCTGTCTCCAATCGAGCTTGTCATTAGAAATTAAGAGCCGCCAGCCAAAATTGAAACTTAAGCAAGGTCCTATGAGTATAAGAAGAAGGTTGAAATCCTGATAGAGGGTTGACAACCAGCCAAGGCACACCAGACTTGAAGTCAAGTGCTCAGTGGCAAGTGAACTTCTTGAACGATCAACCGAGAAGCAAGACCCCCACTATATGAAGCAAGGGGGCAAAAACTAAGGGACTCCATCATTTCAACATCTTAGAATGAGAGTTAAAGGTTGAATGGTTGATGATAACCAACAACCACGAATGAATTCTCGTTTTCGAATCAAGGACTCAGCAAACGAATTAAGGCCCTGAAGGTCACGAAAGCTAAGAAACGGGTCGTTTCAAGGTTCCGCAGGAATCTCAAAAATTCGAAAATAATAAGGCGGGGAGCCCGACAAAAGCCAAAGAAACGGTCCATAAATGAAAATTGGCCCAAAGGATAGGAGCCTAGAACACCAACGCCCAAGAAGCTAAATCTCCTAGGCGTTGGATCAAATAAAGCCTCCTTGGCGGGGATACCCACGCCAAGGCTGGAGTAACAAATGAAGGGTATTAAAGTACCCACGCCAAGAAGACTTAAAATCATAAGACAAGGTATCAGAAAGTGCCTCCTTGGCGGGGGTACCCACGTCAAGGTTGTACGAATTGAGGGTGAAAAATACCCACGGTCAGGAAGCCATATCTCCTAAACGTGGTTGGCAAAAACATCTCCTAGGCGGGGATACCCACGCCTAGAGTGGTTGTACAAATGAAGGGGATGCAAGCACCCACGGTCAGGAAGCCAAATCTCCTAAGCGTTGGATTAAATAAGGCCTCCTTGGCGGGGATACCCACGCCAAGGCTGGAGTAACAAATGAAGGGGATGTAAACGCCCACGCTCAGGAAGCCATATCACCTAGGCGCAGTTTGAAGATTGTCCTCCTTGGCGGGGATACCAACGCCCAGAGCATCTCTACAAAATCAATTGGATAAATTACCCCCGCCCAGGAAGCCAAATTTCCTGTGCGTGCTTTAAGAAAAAGCCTCCTAGGCGGGGGTACCCACGCCAAGAGCTCTTCTCCAAACGACATGCCATTTTTCAGAAATTAAAAAAGGAATAAAATCCTTAAAAATTTTGAAAATAGGATAGAAATGATGATAAAAATAGGTAAAAATACCTATTAAATCAAGAAAAAATAAAGAAATAATTTATAAAATTATTTTTGAGGCATGAGGCCCAATATTTTATTTTTGGTAAAAATTATCGAAAATAAAATGTATAAAACCTGAAGGTTCAAAAAAAAAAAAAAAAATGTGCCCACGCCACCCAGGCCAACACTCCTGGGCGTGGAGTAGAAAATGTGCTGGTTGGCGGTGGCACCCCCGCCTAGCTTCTATTACATGATTGAATGGCCAAATTGCTGTTTAGTACCCTATGTTTTGGCCATTTGCAAAATGGTCCCTGATTCCAAAAAAAAAATCCTAAATTATTAGAAATAATTTAGAAAAATACCTGTGGGTACATTAAAAATTCCTAATTTATTAGGAATAATTAAGAAAAATACCTGTGGGTACATAAAAATTCCTAAATTATTAGGAATAATTAAGGAAAATACCTGTGGGTATAAAAAATTTCCTAAAATTATTAGGAATAATTACGAAAAATACCTGTGGGTACACAAAAATTCTTAAATTATTAGG
Organism: Saposhnikovia divaricata; assembly: GCA_036435485.1. Classification (NCBI taxonomy): domain Eukaryota; kingdom Viridiplantae; phylum Streptophyta; class Magnoliopsida; order Apiales; family Apiaceae; genus Saposhnikovia; species Saposhnikovia divaricata. The sequence goes on from JAZHRN010000131.1 coordinate 26,761,153, forward strand.
AATAATTAAGGAAAATACCTGTTGGTACATAAAAATTCCTAAATTATTAGGAAAAATTAAGAAAAATACCTGTGGGTACATAAAAATTCCTAAATTATTAGGAAAAATTACGAAAAATACCTGTGGGTACATAAAAATTCATAAATTATTAGGAATAATTAAGAAAAATACCTGTGGGTACGTAAAAATTTCTAAATTATTAGGAATAATTTAGAAAAATACCTGTGGGTACATAAAAAATTCCTAAATTATTAGGAAAAGTATAGAAAAATACGAGGAAAATTATAGAAATATCTTCTTGACAAATTGAGCAATAATTTATGCTAATAATGCATAAAAGCTCTATGAAAGTGCCGAAATTGCTAAAAGCAAGCACAAATTAAAGCCTCGAATAAGGCAAATCGTCGTAAATGTGTAGGTCGCTCCACACTTTACAATCAAGACGATACTCGTGAAACACTAGTGTAAACCAAAATTCCCATATAAGGGTAGGAAAATTAAGAAGTCCCGGGTAAGGGATAAAAACGACCCCGAGTCTCAATTAAGGCAAATATAACTTCTACGAAAACCTGATCAGTTTTCCTAGAAGTTGGGGGGCAAATGGTATGGGCTAAAAATAATCCCTAAAGACACATTTAATGTTGCATTAATTAGACCCGGTATGGTCCAAACGTGGGGCCCACCAACAGGGTCCAAAACCCTATTTTAAATATTAATTTCGTAATTAATATTAGATGTGAAAAATAGCTCAGCAATAAGAGTCAAACAAGGATATTACTCCTGCCTGACTTAGCCTCCAAGGCATCCAATTCAACTTGGAAACTGATTCATACAAGGAAGGAGTCTGGAACCTTCCTCAAGGAGGTGACTTGCTGTTAGGTCCGTTAAGATTGTAGAAGGGGGGGTTGAATACAATCTATACCATTTTCTCAAAATTTATTCGTTAAATAATTTTGCCTTAAACGAATATTTTTGTGCGGAATAATATAACACAAATTTCAAGTTGAATATAGCAATATATTAACTTGAGGGGTGTTACAAAATCAGTCCAAATGATTATCAAGGGATTAATAACTAATTAGAAAATTCAACATGAACTTTGCTAATTTAGTTAATAAAATCAAGATATCAATTTGTGAACTAGGAAACTTAATTCGCTAGTAGTACAAGAATCACAAGTAAACAAGTTCCAACGGATAGGATATTACAACTGAGATGAACTTGAATTTACAGAATTAAACTTGTAGGTGTTCTTGAGCTTGAGAGAGAGAGAAATAGCTGCTGTGAATTTTTCTTGTGTTTGGCTCGACTGGTTCTGATTTAACTGCCTTCTTCTGCCTTATATACACAGCCATAGTCATACTACTTGATTTAAACTGATATGACAATCATTTTACATTAATATGACAATCGGTATGACTATCAAATCAATGTAATATGACTGTCCAGCTTAAATATAACTTTCGGTATAACTTAACTAGCCAATATGACATTCGGTATGACTTACCAAATGAATATAACATTCGGTATAACTTACCAATTGAATGAAATATGACTATCTCCATTTAACTGAATATGACTATCTCCATTTAACTGAATATGACTATCTCCATTTAACTGAATATGACTATCGGTATAACTATCAGTTTGATAGTTATATCATTCATATTTTTCAGCTTATAATTAATTAAATGACTTATAAAAAATCATTTAACTAATTAATTCTTTTCCATATTAATTCTTATTTAATTAATCTAATAATCACTTTAACAAATATATTAATTCTGATAGAATTAATTTATTTATTAACTTAATTACTTGACTTAATCAATTAAAATAGAATTAATATAAATTCTTTAATAGTCAGTACTCCGCTGAAAACCACGTAATTATAATAAGGAACATACACTGGCATGATGTTGACGTTCGATGTACTGTCTGGTTCATGAACGACTAACTCCAATCTCTGTTCTTCATCGTGACTTTTAACACTGTGGTCTTTTATACTCTTCACTCTCATCAATCATTCGGTACTGAAATTGTTTCTTGTCACTAATAGAAATCTCTGTCTTCGAAAATGAATCCACTTGTTTCAATGCTACCTTGAGGCCTGATCAGATATCTGAATCTTCTTCCAGTGTAAAACATCAAAACTATAGATTGACTTGTTGATTTTTCTTCTGACGGTTATCATCTTGTGAGATTCCTGTGACAGTTGATATTATTTACTTATTACAATCTAGTTTAATTGGATTAGGATCCTCGAACTACAAATAGGCTGAGTCATATGCCTTTCAATCTCCCCCTATTTGTTTGTTATACAATAACAAGCAAATACCTAGAGGATTCTTCAACTAATCCCAATTAAACAAGTAAAAGAAAACACTTTAAATGCTAAGTAAATAATGTAAAAGTTCTGGTTTATATTAACATTATCCAGATTCAAACAGAAAAGATAAATACAAGATAGATGATCCTCTAGACTGATCATATAAGACAATTATCCTATCTTGTTCTATCAAAGCTCTAATGATATAACTTGTAGAGCTAATCTTCATTTACCACTTTCTTTCTCATTGATTTCTCCTTCTTCTTGTTCATCCATGTCCGGTAGATTCTTGATCATTTCTGAATCAACAAGTAAATCCCTTCTGGATGCCACATCTGTAGGATAGACCAGTGGTATTCCAAGTTTCTTTCTTAACTCACCTTGATATTGCTTGTACTTTTTCATGTTGGTCTGAGCATAGGATCGAATATGATTTGCAGCTTCAATCTTTTCCTGTGATGCAAAACCATGATTCCGAAGAGCATATTCAACATATACTAAGTGTTTGGCAAGATGTGTATACAATTCGTCTGTCTGAAGATTAACAGTATGAATGACTTCTCCCTTGAGAATTTTAACTTGTGGAGGGTCATTTATAACTTCAGGACCAGCTCTTTCAGCAAACTCTTGAAACTTTTCATGAAGCAGTATGCCTAGTTCAGAAGATGTTCTTACTTTTGGTCTCAACACCCAAAGCTCTGACAGAGATCTATCATAGAAGAACTGAAGCGATACTTTGTGAGATCCAAGCTTATGACATTCAACGAAGATAAGTAGCTCACCATTCTTAGGATCAGATGCAGTGATTATTCTCACAATTTCTGTCTTTAAAGCTTTCAAATACATATCATGTATAGGGTTCTTCTGTTTAAAGCTTTCAAAGATAGCAATCATTCGACGATCATCATAGTCAGAAGTTTGTGGTGAGTCAATTACCTTTTGAGCACGTTCCCACTTATCACCATTTTTGTACTTGATGTACATCTTCCTAGCTTCCAGTTTCTGAGCATGTTGCTTTTGAAGTGCTTCCTGTTCTGCCTTTTGAAGTCTCTCATTATGAGCTAACTGTTCAAATGTCTTCTTGAGTCTTTCTTCTCTCATAGCCAGATTAGCTTCATTCTGTTCGAGTTCTTTGTTTGCTTCAAAATTCATTTGTTGTGTTTCAACAGAATCAGGAATTATTTGCTCTTCATCATCCCAAAAACTGAGATCTGGTTCATCAAATTCTTCACCAACATCAGGAAACTGTAAGTCAGCAAACAGATCAATATCAGGTTCACCTGTATAGTAAAAACCTTCTACATCATCATCTTCCTGTTCTGCTGCTTGATGAGTTGTCTTCTTCCCTTCACACCTATCTTCAAATTTTTCTTTACTTGCACTTGCACTTGCTCCCCCTCTAGATTTCTCCCCCTTAGTTGAGGAATCCTCTACAGTCTTGTGACTTGTACCAGCTCCAGGGTCACTTCCATCACTACCTCCAAAGAATTTCTTCTCTTCTGCTGTAAGCGAGTGAGTTCTGCTGATGATATTATATAAATGTCTTAACCCCTTTGCTTTATCATCACTTTGCTTTTCAATCTGACTGAGACGATGTTCAGTGGTTAAATGATTTTCATTTATGTTGTTCTGAAGATCTTCAATTTGATTAGCCATAGATGAGATAATAAGATCTTGAGCCACTGTGACATCTCCAGAGTCTTCAACTGCTTGTTGTTGAGAGAGTTTAAGTGCATTGATTTTGTTGTTGAAGATAGTTCTCATGTTTTCCATATCAAGCCTCAAGTTTTTGTTGTCCTCTTCAGCTTGAGCAAGACTTTCTTTCATCTGATTGAGTTGAGTAATGAGAGATAAAGTGTATGTGTCATTGTGTGCTCTCACTTCAATAGCTCTCTGAGTATCACTCACCTCACGTGCTGGTGTTTCACTCAGATTTGAAGTAATTCTCACATCACTCCTCTCATTATCCTTAGCTGCATCCATTGTACCTGCACTGGAGATCACCCTAGCCTCCTCTTGGAAGGTCAGTGGTGGTGCAATGGGATTTCGCAAATCCCGATCAACCTGTGAAGGTTCTTCTGCCGTAACAATGGCAGGTACTGTAACTTGCTCCACTTGCATAACAATATTTTCAGCTTCATTTGCAAAAATATCTTCCCCCATTGTGAGTAACAGGGGTGAGCTTGAAGGAATGAATGGGTTTAAGATTGCCTTTGACATGGTTTTACTTTTCTTTTACGATGGCAAATCTGTTTCACTCACAATATCACTACTGGGAATAGCTCTTTTGAATGACAATTTCTTTCTACGATAGTGTTTGGAGAATTTAGGATCAGTGTTTGGTGCATTGACCTGGGATAAAGGTTGTGGATCTACAATCCCTTGGTCACTTCTCACAATCATTTGACTACCAGAAAGATATTGAGATTGTAGTGGAGTTGAGTCAAATACCTGATCATTGACATGTACATCATCTTCATTCTGAGTGTGTTGATCCACTGGAAGTCGATGTTCAAGCACATTCAAGGGTTCAGAATCAGGTTGAGGTACTGGAACTTGTTCTGCTTCAGGCTGTGGAGCTTGTTGAACTAAAGGTACCACGGCATCTGGCTGTGGCATGACATTTGGCAAATGTATGTATGTAGACATATAAGGTGTTATGACTACAGGAACATGCAATAAGACCTTAGAAGTGTCCAGCCTGGTGTAGAACTTCTTGTTTGGTTTACCAGACCATTGAATTCGATCATTTGGAAACGGAGCAGGTTGATCCTTAGGCATTAGATGATTAAAAATTAGTGTCAAAAATCGAGGATAATGACACTTAACCGGTTTACCTTTTCCAAAGTTCTTTGTAGCCTTCTTCAATCGATTCAGCAGAATAGGCCATATCAAACTGCCAAAATTGATTCTTCTATTGTGAGCAATAGCGAAACCAATTGACTGTAACATACCTGTGATGACAGTATTGTTGCTCTTTGTAGAATTTGCAAACACCTTTGCTATGATCTCGAAGAAGATATTCCATTCTTGAACAAGATTGCTTTTGAGTGGTCGTTTCAGATTCAGTTGACCATGATAGTTGATATTTGTGAAAAATTGAGTCAACTCATCATTTGAAGGTAATTCAGCAAATCGTTCAGTTGGAAGTCCCAGAGCAGCATTGAAGACCGTTTCATCCACAGTATATGTCTGGTCATTAAAATCGAATGAAAATGATCTTTCATCTGAGACAGCTGTAGTACACATTAATTTGAGTGGACCAAATTTCATTGGAACATTTGCAGTTATAGAGCGACTACAGAGATTTTGCTCATTTAGAAACTTTATCCAGGACTTGAATCGATCCACTGGGCAATCCTCGGGATTAAAGTATCCAATATAATTGTGATTCACAAGTTCAAAATTATTATAAGCACCAGCCATTGCAAATCAGGGATTAAAATTAGTAAATCTGCAAAATTCAACAATTTAACCCAATTAAATTACAAAATTCGAATTAATTAATAATTAAAAAAATTCGAAAAATCAAAATCTCTAACAAAAATTATGAAAAATTCAGACAAGGATCTTGATTGTAATACAAACACACATGTAATTTTAGTTTTTACAAAATCACAACCAATTGTTCGGATTTTTAGATCAAAAATTTGAATTTTTTCAAACTCAAAAACCTCAAAACTCGATCAAATCTTACATATTCAATCTTGATTAAGAAGATTATGGACTGGGTAATCAAGAATAATCCTTAGAAACGCGTTTTGAGTAAGATTCGAGGTAGAAATTGGACAGAGATTCGTTCGAATTCGTGTGTATCTGTGTGTATATCGAACAGATTGGGTGACTTAACACGCCAATATAACAACCACTGATAATATGACTGTCAAAATATAACTTAGTTAATATATACCAAATAACTAAGATATGACTATCGGGTGATAGTCATACCGATAGTTATATTACGTTTAAAACGTAATATGACTATCCTAGGCTGTTCTAATATAACTACCGAAAGCACTCAATATAACAATTAAATCTTAGTTATACCGATAGTTATATTACTTGTTAAAACACTCAATATAAATATAAACTATTTTAACAGATATATTTAAACAAAAACAAAAACAAAGTTATATCTAATTTATTTCTAAGTTATATTACATTATTTAACACTAATATAACTAATCAAACGTTCGAATATAACAATCAAGGAGATTGTTATACCGATAGTTATATTGTAACAAATCAGTTAATATAACTAACTAAAAACAGAATATCAACAGAATTTAAATCAAGAAAATTACATTAATAATTTACATAACCAAAAAATAGCAAATTAATTTATACTAAAATTTTAAAACCTAATAAAAATAAAAATTATAAAAACGATCATATGTAGTCCTTTTTACGAAATCAAACATTAATAACAGAAGGACAAACATTACAAATTAAAATAAAATAAAATAAAATAAAACTAAATAATTATACTACATATTTACATAATTATTTCTGATGAGTTAATAAATCTATAAATTTTCTAATAAAACAATTTCCATATAGAAAATTATTCAAAAAGAAACTATGATTTATTTAAACAACAAAAATAATCAAACTGAATTAAACACAATAACATTTTCAAGAAAAATAGATTTCTCATAAATTACAGCTTGTAAAATTCGAGAAAAATATTTTCAAAGAAAATGAATTAATCTAAAAATATAATAAGTAATTAAAAATATGTACAGAAGATAATAACAATGATTTTAAGATGAAATAAGCAAGGGTATAAGTTGATAAAATAATTATACAAGTGATTTAATAAGAAATATTAACACAATAATCACTTGTAAATTATTAAAGATCAAACCTCAGATATTAACTAGTTTAATTACTAGGACTGTTTAACATACCCAATTCACCAACAATTCTGGTAAATGTGGATTCGTCAAGAGACTTAGTAAAAATATCTGCTGTTTGCTCTTCCGTGGGTACAAAAAATAACTCAACGGTACCATTCATGACATGCTCTCGAATAAAATGATACCTGATGTCAATATGCTTTGTCCTTGTTTGCTGCACAGGATTGTTAGAGATTGCTATGGCACTTGTATTATCACATAAAATTGGAATTTTATCAAGCACAAAGCCATAGTCTCTCAGCTGATTCCTGATCCACAAAATCTGTGCGCAACAGCTTCCAGCAGCTATATATTCAGCTTCAGCCGTTGAGTTGGAAACTGTCTGTTGTTTCTTGCTGTACCAGGAAACTAGTCTACCACCTAGGAATTGACAACTCCCAGATGTGCTTTTTCTATCCACAACACTTCCTGCATAGTCAGAATCTGTATATCCAACAAGATTAAAACCAGAATCTTTAGGGTACCAGATGCCTAGGTTAGGCGTACCCTTAAGATATCTCAGAATTCTTTTAACAGCAATGAGATGAACATCTCTAGGATCCGATTGGAACCTTGCACACAAACACGTAGCATGCATAATATCAGGTCTACTCGCAGTAAGATAAAGTAATGAGCCTATCATACCTCTGTAGCTTGTGATATCTACCTTGACAGAATTTTCACATGCTCCAAATTTGACAGCTGTGGATGATGGTGTCTTTGCTGAAGAAGAGTCCTCCATTTGATACTTCTTGAGAAGCTCTTTGACATACTTGGATTGACAGATAAATATACCATCTGTCCTTTGACTTATTTGCAATCCAAGAAAGAACTTCAACTCACCCATCATGCTCATTTCAAATCTACCCTGCATTAACTTCGCAAATTTCTTGCACAAAAGATCATTAGTAGACCCAAATATTATATCGTCAACATAGACTTGGACTATAATTGTATCATTCTTATGCTTCTTTGTAAAGAGAGTTTTGTCTATGACACCTCTAACAAAATCATTTTCAAGTAAAAATTCAGAGAGAGTGTCATACCATTTCCTTGGTGCTTGCTTAAGACCATAGACAGCCTTGAAAAGGAAGTAGACATAGTCAATTAAATCCTGATCTTCAAAGCCAGGGGGCTGTTCTACATAAACCTCTTCATCTAGCTTGCCATTCAAGAAAGCACTCTTGACATCCATTTGATAAACTTTAAAGTTTGAAAATGCTGCGAATGCCAAGAATATTCTTATGGCCTCAAGTCTAGCTACTGGAGCATAGGTCTCATCATAGTCAATGCCTTCAGATTGGGAGTAACCCTTTGCTACCAGTCTTGCTTTATTTCTCGTCACTGTGCCATCTTCATCAAGTTTGTTTCTGAATACCCACCTTGTGCCAACTACTGGTCTGTCTGTAGGTCTGGGTACCAGCTTCCAAACTTCTTGTTGTTTAAATTGATTGAGTTCATCTTGCATAGCAATCACCCAATCAGGATCAGAAAGAGCTTCTTCAGTTTTCTTAGGTTCCATTTCAGATAGAAACCCTGAATAATTGCATTGATTCTGAAGAGCTCTTCTAGTCTTTACACCAACAACTGGATCACCAATGATTAATTCAAAAGGATGAGCTCTATTCCAAACAGTCTGTCTGGGAAGATTAGATCTTGATGATTCGCCTTGACCTTCATTGTGATGTTGTGTGTGACCAGTTGACCCTTCATTTTCTCCCCCTGATTTGTTGCTAGGTTGACTAGATGATGGTTGATTATTAGAGTCAGGGGAATTTTGACTACTATCATTGATTTCATCACCATTACCCTGATCATCATTGTTGTCATTAGCATCAGCAAAAATCTCAGGTGCATTGTCATCATCTGAATCTGTATCTGTCATGTCATCGAAAGATAGCTTCTCAGATGGATTCTCAGTTTGGATACTAGGGAGTTTAGTGTCATCGAATGTTACATTGACACTTTCCATCATCTTCTGTTCATCAATCACATACACCCTGTATGCTCTCATTGAATAACCAATAAAAATTGCTTCAAATGCTTTGGTATCGAATTTACCACCTTGATCATCACCTTCTTTAAGCACAAAGCACTTTGCCCCAAATACATGAAAGTATTTGAGTGAAGGTTTCTTATCAGCCATAATTTCATAGGGTGTCTTCATTTGATCTTTATTGATTAGAGTTCGATTCTGGGTATAGCACGCAGTATTGACGGCTTCAGCCCAAAAGTACAATGGAAGCCTTGATTCACTTAGCATAGTACGTGCAGCTTCAATCAAGGTTCTATTCTTTCTTTCCACTACCCCATTTTGCTGAGGAGTTCTTGGAGCTGAATATTGTCTGGTTATACCCTTCTCAGTGCAAAAGTCATTTAGAACTGCATTCTTGAATTCAGTTCCATTGTCTGATCTTATAGCTCTCACTGGATACGTAGAATCTCGCTAAATTAACTTGATGTGATCAATCACCAGTTGTGGAGTCTCATCTTTAGAATTCAAAAACAGAACCCATGTGTATTTTGAAAAATCATCAACAATCACTAGAGCATATCTCTTCCTTGACATAGACATCACATTAACTGGAACAAACAAATCCATATGAAGTAATTGTAATGGTTCAGTTATTGAAGATGTATCAGTGCTCCTGTGACTTGCCCTTTTTAGCTTGCCCTTTTGACATGCATCACACAGTCCTTCTTGAGTGAATTCCATTGAAGGCAAACCTCTCACCAATTCTCTTTTGACCAGAGAATTCATTGTCTTAAAATTAAGATGAGAAAGTTTCTTGTGCCATAGCCAACTCTCATCATTAGATGCTTTAGTGTAGAAGCAAGTAACTTCTTCAGTGCTTCCTGAGTTCATATTGGCTACGTACAGATTGCCTTTTCTAACTCCTGTCAGTTGTGGCTTTTCATGTCTCTTGTGTGAAATTAGACAATTCTTCTTGTTGAAATGAACTTCATAACCTTTATCATAGAATTGACTGACACTGAGCAAATTGTGCTCAAGTCCTTTCACAAAAGAAACTTCATCAATGATAACATTTCCAGCTTCAAGTCTGCCATATCCATCAGTTCTACCTTTGCTGTTATCTCCAAAGGTAACTACTGGGCCGGCCTTCTCCACCACATTTGTCAGCAGGGTTCTATCTCCAGTCATATGCCTTGAACATCCACTGTCCAAGATCCAGGTCACTCGATCAACCTGTTCAATACCCTGCAATGACAAATGAGTTAAACCTTTTTCGGGACCCAAATTTGATTGGGTCCTGCGTATTTAAAGTATTGACCTTTGTCAGGCAAAACAACATTTTTAAGTTTAACCTCTTTAGTCAATAAACATTTAACCTTATAAACAGATTTGAAAATCTTTTGTTTACTCTTGGGTATCCATGTTTCTCTCGCAGCAGTAACACTTGTGTCATTGACTGGACATTTGACCTGGTAGACATTCTTGGTAATCTTTTGTTTAGTCTTAGGTACAAATGTCTCTCTCCTAACTTGAGGAGGAAAAGCAGTCTTAGATCGAACATTATTGTTCCTGTTCATGTGCTGTCGAGGAGCATTCTGTTTAACACATGCATAATTACCATTAAAATAAGCACGCATATTGTTAAAAGCACAAGACATACAATTGATAATACCACATGCTTTATGATTAGAGTTAATAGTAGGCATGGTATTTTTCTGCTTTGACTTGTTACTACCTAATCCAGTCTTAGAAGTACTAGCTGATTTAACAACTTTGACTGGTACTTTAGGTACATCTTTCTTGGGTGACACATTTGTTGTGTTAACGTCCTCAACTGATTTAGCCTTAACAAATACTGTGACATTTTTCTTGGATGACACATTCTTTGTATTATAGTTCTTAGCAGTTTTATTCTTAACACATTTATTCTTAACAAGAACTGTGCCATTTGCAGCATCCTCATTTCTCATTTCTTCATGTATAACCATAGAACGAATATCTGGTGGTCCAGCATCAGATTTTGTAAACATTGGTTTTTCAACATTCTTAAGAATATGTGGTATACCTCTTTCTTTAGCTGGTATAGAATTAGGGGAATGATTACTCAAAGAACCAACAGCTTGACTGTAATCAAATCCTATTCCTACAGTTTGTTCTAATGCTTGTTTGTTGAAGAAATCTTTAGAAACTTTAACAGTATTATAACACGCTCTAACCTGTGTTTCAAGTTCCCTAATGGTGGTTTCTTGTTCAGCAATCTTATCAACTTGTTTTGTCATGTATTCTCCTAGACCCTTTTCTCTGCAGTTAAGTCGAGCTATTTCTTCTATATTCTTATCTTGATTAACCTGTACCTTTTTTAAATCTAGCATTTGATTTTCAAGATTAGTGTTAACAAGACTTATTCTCTCGTACCCTCTTTCTGCATTATTCAAGGAACGACGTAAACTATCAATTAACTGAGCATCAGTAAGAATTACCGGAGTGGTATAATAAGTTGAAGATTCAGCATTTGCCACCAACGCAAAGTTTCCATATTCTTCATCTTCGCTATCTGTATCATCCCAGCTTTTACCAGCTGCCACATAAGCTCTTCCACTTTTCTTTTTTTCAGAAGCATAATCTTTCTTCTGTGCTTGCTTGGGTTTCTGACACTCAGTAGCAAAATGTCCCAACTCATTACAATTGAAACAACGAATTTTGCTTCTGTCAACAGTTCCAGTTTTATAACCTCCCCTGTTACTAGAGGATGAAGAACCTCCTCTCTGAAACCTGTTATTTGACTTAAACCTGAACTTTGGATTTCTTCTGAATCTGAAGTTACTAAATTGTCTCACCATCATTGCCATAGATTCATCTTCCAATTGATCCAGCTCTTCAAGTGAATAAAATTCTCCACCATCCTGAGTAGCTGGTGTTTGGCCAAGTTCTACTTCAGTTTGTTCCTTGTTGAAACTGATAGGTTGAACCACTTTAGTTTCCACTTCCTTAGGAACCTCAACCACTAAGGCTGTAGAAGAATTTGCCATTCTTCCTTTGCCATAGAATTCCTTTTGCTGTACTTGTTCTAATTCATATGTTTTCAGAACACCAAACAGCCTTTCAAGAGCAACCTGAGTCAAGTCTCTAGATTCTCTGATGGCAGTAATTCTATGCTCCAAGTGAGTAGGCATTGTTAGTAAAAACTTCATGTTGATCTCCTTCTGAGTATAATGCTTGCCATGAACTTGCAAGTTGTTGATTATCTTGTTATACCTTTCGAACACTTCCTGAATGCCTTCATTAGGGCCAGCTCTAAAGTGTTCATATTCAGAAGTTAGAATTTGCAGTCTATTTTCCTTGATTTCATCAGTCCCTTCATTAATGACCTCAATAGTTTCCCAGATGTGCTTAGCAGTTTTACAATTTCTCACATGGCTATACATTACAGCATCTAGGGAATCCAACAGAATGAGTCTCAAATTTTTATCCAATCCAGCTGCCTCCTTATCTTCAGAGGTATAGTTCTTAGGGTCCTTTGGATAGGATATGGCAGGGACTGTTACAGTTCCATTTACAACTGTTTCAGTATCATGTTGCATGGGAATTGCTGGTCCATTTTCCAAAACCCACAAAAAACTTGGGTTTGCTACATCAAGAAATAACTCCATTTTGTTTTTCCACATATCATAATTATCTTTATTAAAGATAGGAATTTTGACATTGCCTTTGGCAGACATGATGAATTTTTAAGAGAGTTAAAAATTCGAGCTTAATTTTTGATTGAGTAAAAATAGGATCTTGATTTGTGTATCAATCAATAGGCTCTGATACCAATTGTTAGGTCCGTTAAGATTGTAGAAGGGGGGGTTGAATACAATCTATACCATTTTCTCAAAATTTATTCGTTAAATAATTTTGCCTTAAACGAATATTTTTGTGCGGAATAATATAACACAAATTTCAAGTTGAATATAGCAATATATTAACTTGAGGGGTGTTACAAAATCAGTCCAAATGATTATCAAGGGATTAATAACTAATTAGAAAATTCAACATGAACTTTGCTAATTTAGTTAATAAAATCAAGATATCAATTTGTGAACTAGGAAACTTAATTCGCTAGTAGTACAAGAATCACAAGTAAACAAGTTCCAACGGATAGGATATTACAACTGAGATGAACTTGAATTTACAGAATTAAACTTGTAGGTGTTCTTGAGCTTGAGAGAGAGAGAAATAGCTGCTGTGAATTTTTCTTGTGTTTGGCTCGACTGGTTCTGATTTAACTGCCTTCTTCTGCCTTATATACACAGCCATAGTCATACTACTTGATTTAAACTGATATGACAATCATTTTACATTAATATGACAATCGGTATGACTATCAAATCAATGTAATATGACTGTCCAGCTTAAATATAACTTTCGGTATAACTTAACTAGCCAATATGACATTCGGTATGACTTACCAAATGAATATAACATTCGGTATGACTTACCAATTGAATGAAATATGACTATCTCCATTTAACTGAATATGACTATCTCCATTTAACTGAATATGACTATCTCCATTTAACTGAATATGACTATCGGTATAACTATCAGTTTGATAGTTATATCATTCATATTTTTCAGCTTATAATTAATTAAATGACTTATAAAAAATCATTTAACTAATTAATTCTTTTCCATATTAATTCTTATTTAATTAATCTAATAATCACTTTAACAAATATATTAATTCTGATAGAATTAATTTATTTATTAACTTAATTACTTGACTTAATCAATTAAAATAGAATTAATATAAATTCTTTAATAGTCAATACTCCGCTGAAAACCACGTAATTATAATAAGGAACATACACTGGCATGATGTTGACGTTCGATGTACTGTCTGGTTCATGAACGACTAACTCCAATCTCTGTTCTTCATCGTGACTTTTAACACTGTGGTCTTTTATACTCTTCACTCTCATCAATCATTCGGTACTGAAATTGTTTCTTGTCACTAATAGAAATCTCTGTCTTCGAAAATGAATCCACTTGTTTCAATGCTACCTTGAGGCCTGATCAGATATCTGAATCTTCTTCCAGTGTAAAACATCAAAACTATAGATTGACTTGTTGATTTTTCTTCTGACGGTTATCATCTTGTGAGATTCCTGTGACAGTTGATATTATTTACTTATTACAATCTAGTTTAATTGGATTAGGATCCTTGAACTACAAATAGGCTGAGTCATATGCCTTTCACTTGCCCACCAAGTCTCCGAATCCTACCATAATTCTCAGGCATCTCAGCCTATATAAAGGGCCAGACCCCTCATCTCAGCCTATATCGAAGTACGTAGGCATCTTGTGAAGGCAGATTCAGCCACGAACACAAGAACAGCCATTAAAGCTCGAAGCTCCCACAAACCCTAGTAGTTAATACGCAATAAATATACCCTGCTTTTTATTCCACAACAGTATGTGAGCACAGGTCCTAATCTATACTTTTTAGTAAAAGCAAAAATCCCATCTTAATTGTATGCCAGTATGGTATGTCATACATACAGGTATATGACACTAAATATTAAACTAATTTAATTTAATTTAATTAATTAATTTAACAACATTATATATTAATTTAATTTAATAGTGAAATTATATATTACGAGTTTATTAACTAAAAATCGAAATAAAAGTCGAGAATATAGTATTATGTGCAAATTAGGACTCCAATAATTAATATTTAAAAAGTATCTATAATTGATTAATAATAAATCTATACTCTTTATTAAAAGCAGAAACTCTCTCTTAAAGGTATGACAATATGGTATGCCATGCATATCGCGATATGCCACTAAATATTAAACTAATTTAATTTAATTTAATTAATTTAATAATATTATATATTAATTTAATAGTGAAGTTATGTACTAGGAGTCTATTAACTAAAAATCGAAATAAAAGTCCAGAATATAGTATCTAAATATTAAACTAATTTAATTTAATTTAATTAATTAATTTAATAATATTATATATTAATTTAATAGTAAAGTTATATACTAGGAGTCTATTAACTAAAAATCGAAATAAAAGTCTAGAATATAGTATTATGTACAACTTAGGACTCCATTAATTAATATTTAAAGTATCAACAATTGATTAATAATAAATGCAATTAATAATATAGCTACTCTTATATTACCAGAGTGAAGTTATATAAATTTAATTAATTAAAATAATAATATTTAAAATTAATGTAATTTAATAATGAAGTTTTATACTACGAGTCTATTAACTAACAATCTAAATAAAAGTCGAGAAAATAGTATTATATACAACTTCATGCCCCATTAATTAATATTTAAAAAGTATCTCTAATAGATTAATAATAAATGCAATTAATAATATATCTACTATTATATGATGGTTAACATATATTATAATAAATTATAAAGATTGGGTCATGTTCCTTGCAGATCCCTTAAACGGAGAAATTAAGAACTCTTATATAAATTTCATAATAATTTATATATTGGGCATCATTCAAGTGAGAATAATTTAGATCAGGGGCAAAGTTGTCCAAAAACATAAAATATATAATTTATAGACAATTCATATTTGATTGACAATTATATTGATTTCGAAATAATCCAATGACTAATAATGTTTCAGTTCTCTTTTAGTGTTTACTTTCTTTCTTGATCTAGATCCTAGGGATGTTCATCAAACCGCACAAACCGCAAAAACCGCCCGCACCACACCGCACCGCGAAGCGTGGTTTTTATTTTTCGTGGTGCGGTTCCGGTTTAAAATTTTGACAAACCGCGCGGTGCAGTGCGGGTTGCGGTTTCAAATTTCAGTCACGCGGTTCAAACCGCACCGCACCGCAATATTTAATAAATTATATTTATATATACATAAACATATATTATATGTATTTTATAAATCTATCAGCGATCAGTCCATTTAAATTAACATGTCCAGTCCAAACTTATTAATAATACTAAAAAGTTAATTAGGTTAATACCTCTCAGTGAAGTATTTATTACATTATATGTATTAATTCATCCTTTATTGACTTTCATTTTATACAAAAATCTAGCTTTATTATTACAAATTTAGTATTATAGATTACCTGCATGTTTTTATTTTTAATTATAAACTGATATGATTGACTTAAGATTAACTAGATGAACAAACAATGTACATTAGATCCTCAAGATATGCTTTGATGTTCAAGGTATTATTTTATAAACCGCACAAACAACACCGCACAAGGTATTATTCACATTATAAAAAAAATATTTATTTTATATAATAATTAAGAAAATTAATTTTTACATGTATAAACCGCACAAACCGCACCGCACCGCACCGCTTTTTCGTGGTGCGGTTTTCGCGGTTTTTGTGTTACGTGGTGCGGTCGCGGTTTGGAAATTTGTTCAAACCGCATGCGCGGTTTGTGGAAAAAATCGCACCTCCCACACCGCGAACACCCCTACTAGATCCTATAAATATTAATGATAATTAAATTATGATCAACTAAAACATGAGTTTTTTCAAAAAATATTAATATCAAACTAAGTAAATGTCATTAATTCATTTAATTGAAAGAATATAATAAATGTTTTGTTAAAAAAATATAAAATAAAAATTTAAGATAATTATCACGAAACATGCTTCGCACGGGTTATTGGCTAATATAATTTAAATTAATTTTGTTTTATAAATTAAATTAATCTTTTATGACTGCAGTTTAGTTTTTATTAGATTTTTACAATAATACAAAACCAACGTGTTTGATAACGTAACGGTTCTATGTTTTTGAGATTAAATAAAAAATTAAACTATAACTTTATAAATTATTTTATCTCATTTATATTCATATGTACAAAATTAGCAAATTAATCAATCGTATACAGGAACTAACAAGAATGATAAATGAAAAGGAACGAGGGGATTAGACGATAATATATCGTCAAGACGTCTAACGAGGGTTGGTAGTTTCTGTTTATAAACGACCAACATCATAATCAACTAATTATTGTTTAATTTTTTACAAGTAAGTTGAAAATTGTATTTTCATTTATTACATACAATTGGTTGAATTTTTTTTTTGCGATGACATACTTAAGACGAAATATCAATTATAAATGATTATACATTTATTTATAATTGAAATATTTTTTAATTGGTTCAATAAGGATATGATTTGTTTTTTTTTCTTACAAAAGATATGTTGTGTTTTTTAATCTTGACATTTGATGCCAAAAATTATGAAGCTGAAATTTTATAACCAATCAAATGTGTCAAATCATATATAATCCCTAATCACGATAAATGGGTCAAAAGTAACCAAGTTTTAAATGATAAAATTTTATCTATTATTCAAGGATATCGATTTTGTTATCATTTTCAACTGATAATATAAGAACATATTTGTGATCATTTTTTCGAATTGTTCATGATCTATTTTCTTTAGTGGACCAACACTACAAGAAACAGAATATTTTCCGACCGTTATAAATCTGATCAACTTTTTACTGGAGCTAAACCCGACTGTTGGGTTCGACGATCGGAATTATTTTAAACCCGACCACTTAAACTGACCAATGTGTCTTGTGAAGCCCACTTTTGTTGAATAACGGGCCACGTCAGGCTAAACCGACCAATAAAACCGACCAAA
Organism: Saposhnikovia divaricata; assembly: GCA_036435485.1. Lineage (NCBI taxonomy): Eukaryota > Viridiplantae > Streptophyta > Magnoliopsida > Apiales > Apiaceae > Saposhnikovia > Saposhnikovia divaricata. Next base: position 26,779,020 of record JAZHRN010000131.1, read on the forward strand.
TTTATTAGTGGATCCCACACTGTTACTAAAGAATAAAACCGACCAGCAAAATTAACTACTATTTTTCGTGGAGCCCACAATACTCGTAAAGAATTAAACCGACCAATTTTCTGACCATTACTTCCGACCGTAGTTTCTGGCCTTTCCACGTTAGACTAACCCGACCGTTGACGGTCGGGTTTATGCGATACATAAATATTTTTTGTAATTCCCCCTTTTATTTTTATACCGTTATAATATCTCACACCTTTCTCCAACTCTTTCCTCTGGTAACTCCTCTCTAGAAACTCATCTCTCTCTCTCTATTATATATGTACACACACTGTATCTATATATTCGATTTGCGCTTTTAACTTTATGGATTTATGAATTTGGGGCTAGTAACTTGATTTTCTATTATATGATTTTGTATGTTGGATTTCTTGGTTCGAATTATGTTCGATTATATGATTTTGTATGTTGTATTTCTTGGTTCGAATTATGTTCGATTATATGAGTTAGTATGTTGGATTTCTTGGTTCGAATTGATGGATTCAAATTTATTTTCGATTATAGGATTTTGTTTGTTGGATTTGTTGGTTCGATTTGACACATTTGAATTTATGTTCAATTTTTATGTAATTTTAATTTGGGGATTGTTGTTTAATAATTGTGGTATTATGTATACTATTTATGTATGTAGGCATTTTATGTAATTAGGGATTTAATAAAGGTAGGAATCTTGAATGCGAGAAATATACAATTTACATATTTCTTTTTTTTTTTGAATATATAGAGATGGATGGTCAAAATTACTTGTTTCCACATTTTATGCGCCTTGTCCATCCCAGCGAATATACACTGCAAAATAAAATGGTATGAGTAATGGTCAATTAATGTATGCATTTGAATATATAGATATGTATGACACCTCTTTTTTTGCAGAGAATACCATCGCCGATTTTAACAGCTTTTGGAGCTGAGATGCCAGAAACAGTTATATTCGAGCTTCCTAACGGTGAAAAGACCCATGTGAGATTCGATCGGGAGGATGGGATTTTTAAAAACATATTGGAATTTTTTAAGAAATTTTGGAGCAACTATGGTATATGTGTCGTGTTTACCTACAAGGGCAACGGGATCTTTATGGTAAATGTTTTGAATGAATATCTGACAGAGGTTGCATATGATCCCCCGACCTATGGTAATTTTTCTATCATTTATCCTTTGTTATATATATAGCTATCAATTAGTAATTAACTTTACTTTCAATGAGTAATTATTTTTTTATTTTTAGATAAACTTACCATGGTTGGATGTAAGGCTTTTTCATTATGTAAGACTAAAGATTTAGCAGAAATGGGTCTCGTAGTAAGTTCAAATTATCTTACTTTTAATGCATTATACGCAATACAATTTTCATCTTTTTTGATATAATTTTGGTTGATCATATACATATGTACAAATCTAGGCACTCTCCCCGGCTTTTTTTAAGCGATTTACTCATCTTCTACCTTCTGAAATTACCGTTACTTTACCAAAAGGCCAAACCTTCATTGGATCTTACTCACCGGAAAGCAAGATTTCTGGCTTGAGGTTTTTTGAGGAGGGAGACATTATAGTGCTTACTTATCTTGGTGATGGGCGATTTGAAGAAATTTTATTTGGTCCAAGCCTTGTGGAGAAATCATTTTCTATTAATGAATTCAAAATAGAAATTCGACCAACACAACTCCTGAATTATTGCAATGGAATTGTAATTTTTTGTTTGTTTTATATTAAATTTTTTATGATTTAATTATTTAGAAAAAAAAAGATTTATGATTTTGCAATTGTTTAACCTGTGATTAATGTGTAGGACCTAGCAGCAAAGTTCAAATCAGTGACGGAGAAGTGGCATCACAATGATGTCTTGGAAATTAAGGATGAGCTTAAGAATAAAATGTGGCACTTACAAGTTAAGGCGACCGGTCGACGAATAAGAATTCATGATCAAGCTTGGGTGGGTTTTGCCAAAGCGTTAGGGCTAGAAGTTGGAGATGTTCTAGTCTTTACCGGGGGGCCTATTAATCCTAGGAAATTTAGTGTAATTTGCTACAAGAAAAATGGTCCGGATTTGATGGACATTGATGTATGATTACTTTTGGTCCGATTCGATGACTGTGTACCTTAAAAACTATGGTTTGGATTTGTAGACTTTTGGTTTGGATTTGTAAACTATGGTTTCATATATTTAAAGATCTTACGTAAATTTTAATGTTTTAATGATTCTAAATATACTGGATACTGGATGGATAGATAGATTTGATGGATTGATTTTATGGATGGATTGATTTTATTTCGTTGATTGTGTTATTGGTACAGTTGGGAACCAGAACTGCTATGGGAAAAAAATGCAGGATTTAAACCGACCGAGTAATCCGACTGAAGTGCTTAAACCGACCGTTGTTTACCATTGTGTCCCCGGGAAAACCGACCGTATTCATAATACAGTGGTCGGTTTAACGTAGTCGGTTTTAAAGGTCTCTGGTCAAAAACCGACCATTGTGGTCGGTATCTAAACCGACAATTTAAGCCGACCAAATTGGTCGGATTAATACTGCATTAAATGCTCCCACCAACCTCTGCACCGTTGGTGACAAAAAGTTGATATTGCTTTATTTAATCCGACCGTTACGATCGGATAATAACCTGACACTCTATCTTTACGCCTCTTTTTGTTTCACTCTTCATTTATTGTTTTCTTGAAAACTTTGTTGAGTTAATTGGTTGGAGCTAGAGAAACATTTTTTAAGGTGAAAATCTTGGAGAACATTGAAATCTCATTAATGGTATGTTATAAATTCATACTGATATTTATTTTTGTTTTAATTCTTTTTCATTTGTGAATATATATATATATATATATATATATACATACATGTTTTGTACATATTATATTTGTGAATATGTACATACAATAGTGAACAAATATACATGTTTGTACATATTCTTTAATTGTGAATAAAAATTGATTTTAGTTTGGTGGTAACAAGAGTTTGCATTTTTATTTAATTTATTTTAATTGTGTGAAATGTGAATATGTTTTTTTGTTGATTTGTAGTTATGTGAAAAATGTATTATGAAATTGATATATATATATATATATATATATATATGTGTGTGTGTGTGTGTGTGTGTGTGTGTGTGTGTGTGTGTGTGTGTGTGTGTGTGTGTCGAATCGTGATTGGATGAACCGACGTGTGAAAAATAATGTACTTTCATCGAGTAATGAATATTGGGATGGTGTGAAAGAATTTTTGGAGTTCGCGCGTAAAAATGGTATGAAGGGCGAAAAAATATTATGTCCGTGTAACAAATGTAAAAATGCGTTGTGGGCGAAAGTTGAAAGTGTTGAACTTCACTTATATAAAAATGGTATTATGGAACATTATAAAGTATGGACTTTGCATGGTGAAAAAAGAGAAGTTATCAAAAAGAAAAAACGTAAGCGTACCTCGGAAGAGATTGTTGAGGAGAGATTGTTCATAAAGAACCTTTTGATTTAAACGCATTATTACGAGATATTAGTGGTGAAAATCATGGTGATGCGAGTAATAGTAACGTTGAAGAACCACCAAATGCATATGCTTCTCAATTTTACAAGGATGTTAAAGATTCGGGAGCTCCAATTTATCCGGGTAACATAACTTTTACAAGAATGTCATTGACCACTCGATTGTTACATTTTAAAAATATGGCACAATGCTCTGAAAAAGTCTTTGATTCTTTACTTGCATTGCTTGGTGAAGTTCTTCCTAAGGACCATACTTTACCAAATTCTTATTACATTCTGAAAACAATGATGAAGAAGTTAACTTTGGGATATGAGAAAATTAATGTATGTGAGAGTGATTGTATGTTGTACTACGGTGATGATGAGAACAAGATTTTTTGTGACATTTGTGATAAAAGTCGTTACAAAGGTAAAAAAAGAAAAATGGAAGAGGGATACCGAACAAGGTCTTGAGATATTTTCCACTTATCCCTCGTCTACAGAGATTGTATATGTCAAAGCATACCGCTAAACACATGACATGGTACAAAAAAAGGGAAACAAAGCCGGGAGAACTTAGTCACCCTGCAGACGGAGATAAGTGGAAAGAATTTGACCGTCGTTATCCAAGATTTGCAAGGGAGAGTAGGAATATCCGTCTTGGACTTGCAACCGATGGCTTTTGTCCTTTTAGCAATTCCGGCAAAAAGGTGTACTCGGTGTGGCCGGTGATAGTGGTGGTCTACAATCTTCCTCCCTCTATGAGAATGAAAAAACTGTACACTTTTAAATGATTATTATGGTCAATTGCAAGAAATCATCAAGCTAAATTATCAAGGTGGAAAACAAGTTTACTTGTTCAAATGTGATTGGTTCGATAGTGCCGGATCCGGTGTGCGGATTGACCAAAATCGTGTTATTACAGTTGATGTAAGTTCACGATTACAATCAAATGAGAAATTTATCTTGGCTATTGAAGCTAGTCAAGTGTATTATGCTCCTAGTATGTTGTATCCACAAGGGAACATATATACGGTTATTACAAGTAAAAGTCGTCTATTTGATGAATCGATAAATTCATGTAGAGAAAAAGAAGCCTTTCAAGAAAATCAATCAAGACCTTTATTTTCTTTATTTGTTGATTTCGCTCAATATGCGCCTATGACACAAAATCACCAACAAGAAGAAGACGAGGAAGAGGAGGAGGAGGAAGAAGAAGAAGAAGAGAATATAATGAAGAAGGAGAAGAAGGAGAAGAAGAAGAAGAAGAAGAAGAAGAAGAAGAAGAAGAAGAAGAAGAAGAAGAAGAAGAAGAAGAAGAAGAAGAAGAAGAAGAAGATGGTGATGATGATTCCGATTATGATTAAGTGTAAAATAATTCTATTTTAATTAAGTATTAGACAAGATGATGTTTGTAATTATAACTTAATGCAATTCATTAGATTGGATTTAAATTTTTTGTTCGATTGATTTTATGTATGAATATGTGATTGAACTTGTCCAGGGTTGGATTGAATCTTTGTTATTCGTAATATTGTTACAGGGGAGTAGGTAATATAATTATTGGTAAAAAAAGTACAGGATCAAACCCGATCGTTTATTCCGACTGCAAGCCCTAAACCAACCGTTTTTGACAATTTTGCTTACCGCTAAACCGACCGTATTCAAAATACAATGGTCGGTTTAGTTTGGTCGGTTTACAAGCTCTCCGATCAAAAACAGACCTAAACCGACCAATAAAACTGACCACATCTTTGAAATTAAATAATAATTATAGATATTATTTTTAAATAATATTTAACAAATTAAAAAATCTAATATTAAATAAAATATGTACTATTATTAATAAAATAATAATAACACATATTTTAAGAGGTAATATAGTACAAGAAATTAACATTAATTCTTGACTTATGGTAATCCGTGTGGTAATTTAACAGATTTGACTGTTCAGAAACGACCGTGCAAAACCGACCGTTTATTGAAAAAGACAGTCAGTTTTAGGTTATGGGAAATCGTTGTTCAGTGCATCTGGTAATCTGTGTGGTTATGGGAAATGAAAGGGTGACACCAGTCAATGAAGGGGCGCCTACATATGCCTATAAATATCATGTAGTTTCTCTCATTACATATTCTAATTTCTCTCTATAATATTGGTAATGTATGTGCATGTATATATATATATATATGTGTGTGTGTGTGTGTGTGTGTGTGTGTGTGTGTGTGTGTGTGTGTGTGTGTGTGTGTGTGTGTGAAGTGTATATATTCTCTCTTTTGTAGTTTCATCACTTTTCTTCTCTTTATCTTGCAGTTATGGATTCGAGCAAGAAGGCCGAGTCGAAGAAGGTTGTAAACGAGTTAAAAGATGCAAGGATGGAAAACAAGTTGCTCGAAGAAAAAGTTGTTGAACTGGAGGTGCAGGTGGAGAAACTCCAGCAGGCTTTGGAGGAGGCAAAAATGGAGATACATTACTTAAGGAAATTGTATAATCACGAGTTTCCTTGATTATGTAATTTTATTTTTATTTTGATTATGTATTTTAAAGACTTTTATTCATTCGAACTTTGTTAATTTATTGGTTTTGTTTGGACTTTTACTGTATTTTAATTGTTCATTTTTTAGGCTGCAGTTCTGGTCCCAGAACCAGGACTGCAGCCTAAAAAAATAAAAATTGCAGTCCAAAACCGACCGCTTACTCCGACTGACAGACCTAAACCGACCGTTTTCGACCATTTCGTTCCCGTTAAACCGACCGTATTCGTATTCATGATATTATGGTCGATTTTACTGGGAAATTAATAAAAAAATTTCGAACTATATGGTCGGTTTTACTGGGAAATTAACAAAATTCTTTCGAACTATTAAAACCGACCAAAGAAACCCTAGCGGTCGGTATATAACCGACCGTAATGGTCGGTTTATTACTGATGTTAGGAAAACAACCATTCTCATTTGAAAGATTTTCAGCCACCTTATTATTATTCTTTTTTCTAAGTATGATTAGTACTAAGTTTTATGATTTAATTAAACAAAAATTTATTTTATTAAATAATGTTACAAAATTTTCAATAATTATATATTATTTTATGCAATAAAAAATAATAAAAATAACAAACAATTAAATTTACCAACTTAAAAAATATTTATCCTTTTAAGGAGGGGAGATTGTAAGAACCCAGATTTTTGGTAGAATTAAAACTTTGAATATGTATTAATGTAAATATGAATAGTGATTACAACTACGATGTAACGATTGTTCTAATGAATGAAAAAGGAATGGATTTGGATTCAAATGTTCATATGTCTTGAATAATGCTATTGGTTGACAACTTAGATAAGAATAATCTATCTCCTGGATAAGTAAGATATGGTAATTCCAAATAGGAGAGTTATTCTCATGTCATCCAAATCGATATCTGTTATTAGTCCAGTGGTTCCGTAAAAGGGTTAAGGAACGCTTGGGATAGCGCGAGAACATTTTTCTAATTATAAGGAATAAAGTAAAGAATAAGTGTATGTAAAAGTTATCGGATTCTGAAAAATAGCACTTTTATTTTCCCCGAGATTTCCCTGAACACTGAAAGACTTAAAGATTTATTGAAAAGATTTAAGGAATTTGGATTCAAGAATTATTAAAGAGAATTTAAAATGATGGTATAAATATTAGGACGGTTTCCGGTAAAACCCTAATTAGAAATCTTCGCGATATTCCTCCGAACGATCAATGAATTGAGCAATAACCGGACAAAGAAACAAGCAGAGGATCAAGATACATGCATGTGCTAGTAAATAATATCTAGTAACCAAGTAGTTACATGATCAACAAAGTACTTAGCAAAGCAAACTAAGTACTTAGCTTTATCATTTCATCCAACCAAAACAGCCAATACTTATCTCTTGGAAATACATCATCCCTTGCATCATCACTTTATTAAAGCAACTTTAACACAAGATATTATAAAGACAAATCACTTTATGCATTATTGTTCAAACAACCAACCAAGCAAACTCATTCTTTCTCAAAAACCTTCAATTCGGCCTTCTTGTTAATTCAAGAATAAAAAACCCCCTTCCCACCATTTTTTGATCTTGAAACTTTTATGGTAAGTCTTATATTTCATGAAAGTAATTTCCTAGAAATTTTAGCACCAAACTCCACTCTTTCCATTTTCAAAAAAATTATTAAAGTGGAGGGTGAATAGTGGCCTTCATGAACTAACATTGATTTCTTGGTTTCTCTTGATTGATCTAAGCTAGCTTAGGCCACACAAGGACTAGATCAAGGATTAGAAAGGCTCTAGCACTCTCCAATGAAGGTATATCTCATCAAAACCCTAGCTCTTACTTTAAGTTTATGGATGTTCTTGGTGATTGTTAGTTAAATTATGATTATGGTGTTATAACTAGCATGATTACGAGATTGATTTAGTGATTTAAGAGATAATGAACATGTTGGTAAAGAAGCCTGTTTTGGACTTGTTGAGATGCATATTATGTCTATGAGAGGTATGGTATGCCCGGTGTGCCTTGGTTTGATTGTGGTAAATTTGGAAACGTCTGATTTATAGCCGTCATAATGCTGAATTTTTGTTAACCCTTAAAAACCGAGTTCGACAGTGGCCATAATTTCATGACCTAGTTGATTATATGACATGTCCTTGTAGATCTCGAGTCATAGATCGTTTTGGCGAAAGAATCGAAACAAACGGACTTACGGTTTAGGAATTATGGCCGATTTACTAAAAGTCGTTTGAAACCTTAAGTATGAGTATGTTATTAAAATTCAACCCCTGTAAAATATGTAAGTCAGTGGAGAATCATGGTAATTAAATATTAGAGATCATAAGGAAGGTGTAGGAGAAAATCTCGTGTCAAACGGGTCATTTTTCAATTTTATAAAAATGTTTGAATCAAGGTTAAACGTGAACGAACCCCTAAAAGCACACTTGGTTATAACTTTGGTAAAACACTTAGAAAACGGGCGATAAAACTCGAGGTATAATCTTTGTTCGTAAACGACCTACCTTAGCACTTACATGACTTAAGTATATATCAAGTGTAAGTGTAATGACGAGCCGTAATAACGAACAAATGTCGGGTCAAAACGAGGTTAATAAGAGTACACAAAATGGGTGCATAACGAGATAATTCGAAAACGTGTTTTAACCTAAGTTAAGTTTATACTAAGCTTTTTAAACAACGTTAAGTGATTGATCTCGAATATCCTGATTGTTTATAGATCACCGTGCGGAACCAGGACACACTACCTCTACCCACACCCGACTACCATGCAAGTTTTCAATCATTGTGAAGCTGTTGTTGTGATAATATATATATATATATATATATATATGATTAATTGTTGTTATACATATGCCATAGCCATGCATGCCTACTTTCAAGCTTTATTGTGATACTTGTTCCCTGATTTATTGTTAGCTTATAAGCTAGATAGATAACGTATCGGTTATAAGCTGGATATTGCTTAGACCCTTAGGAAAGGGCATTTGAGTTTCATTCTTCGAATATAGACCGAGAGTCAGTATTTCTTGATATATCTTGATTATTCCGGAGAGAATATTTAAGTTAATATTTCTCCATTATTTATTCAATAAATATTATTTCAAATATTCATTCGAACTTTATGTAGTCAATGAATATTATTTCTAAGATTCATTTAAAGTTGATTCATTCATCGAATATTATCTCAATTATTCCTTTGGAATTTATTCATTATTTATTTATTGAATATTATTTCAAATATTCATCTGATCATTATCTAAATATTATTTCGAATATTCATTCGAGTTTTATTTATTTGATAAGTATTATTAATTTAAATACTCATTAATTATTTAATGAATATTAATTGTGAATATTTATTCGAGGATTATTCCGAGTGATATTTTATATTAAGATTATTCCTTCAATATTTTTAAATTAATAAATATTCTTTGGAATATTTATTCAATTCTTCTAACTCGTTTCAAAAATGATTTACTTCATTCAAATATTATCTTCGACCTTCGAATATTATGTAAATTATTTCGGAGTCTTATTATTAATATTTTTATCAAGAAAGGTTCTCAAAATTCCATTCTTCATCCAAATCTAACTTTCAAATTATAAGGGAACCTTACATGAGAAATGTTATTTATCTTGTTGACTTCTCGGTCATAAATCCTTCAAAATTATTCTTTTCACTCGCAACTTGGTTGCTATTTGCTTATTGAATCTTTGTGTACCTTCTCATCATTCGAGGGGTAAGATTGTTAGAACTAGTTGGTATCCATTAACAAGTAGTAGCTTGGAAAATATTAGTAAATTTCCCTTTCCAACTAGATACGACTACTTTGTGGAGTCTTATCAACAAGTATTATACTTGGGGAAAGGGGGACGAACTTTACATTTCAGAGTCGTGGATGTTATTCGAACTAGGAGCCGCGTAAGTGGCCGAGTGGCGCCGGTCCAGCAATGGCCCAACCGTTGGCCAGGGGGTTCCAGAGGGCGGTAGACAAGTAAATCCGTCGGTGCTTCCTTCTACATGTAGACAACAAAAGTGGGGAGCATAACATGAGACTGATCATCGCAAATGTTATGTCTTCTGGCACATCAATGCTCCAGGATTAGTTCATTTTCTCAGAGTTGGAGATTTTCTGCAACATTATCATTGTTGGCAGGGTTGAAAAGTGTTTGAAATTGGAATTGCGATATTTTTCCTGCAAGTTCCTCTTTTATGATAAACGATAATATCTTGCTTATCTTTGACATAGCAGATATTTCCACGGATTATACATGTTTAGTTACCTTGTAACTTCATCGTTTACATTATACTAGCACTATCTTCGTTAATGCATGGCATATAGTTTCAAAGATATTTGAACTATTATATATCATCACTGTTCAGTTATATTATTGTTGGTGGGCTATTGCTCACCCTTGCTTATTTATTATGTCACAACAACAGCTAGGACTGATGGCCTGTGTAAGGCGCACTCGGCACAAGCAGGTTACCCCAGCTCGAGGACTACCCGCTGATATCATTGCTGCCATTGCTGAGGTAGCATAGATAGGCAGCTTTTGGTTTACCAGTTTAATTATATGTATAATTAATCCTAATCAACGGCAAGAACTTTTAAACTTATGATGTTATCCTTTTGGGTTGTAATAACTTTTATTCGTGGATTCTATAATTAGCAGACTTATTTCAATTTCATCTCTGGGACTATAACTGTTGTGTGTATGAGTGGATATTATTGCGGGGTCACAGCATGCTACATATTTATTTTGGACTCAAGTCAAGTGTTATTTATGGGAATGGAGACCGTAACGACCCGATCCCTGACCCTGGATCTGGGGGTGTTACATTACATCATTCAGTGTCTAGGGAAATCTCGGAGAATATAAAAGTGCTATTTTTCTGAATCTGATATCGTTTACATACACTTATATTGCCTATCGGTCATTAATACGAACTCAGAAATCCGTTCCGAATACTCCTATATAGCATCGTCTGATAATATTCCAATTTCCACCAAAAACACTATTCATTGCTTATTTCCTCTTTAATTCTTATAATTAGAAAAATGTCCTTACGCTTTTCCGAGTGTTCCTTAATCCTTTTACGGAACCACTGGACTTATAACAGATATCAATTTGGATGACATGAGAACCATCTTCCTCATTTAGAATCACCATATCCTACTTTCTAGGAGATAGATTATTCTAATCTAAGTTGTCAACCCATTGCATTCTTCATGACATATAAACATTGGAATCCATATCCATTCCATTCATTAGAACAACTGTTACACTTATAATCCATTACATAATAAAAGTTTTTATTCCTACCAAAAATCTGGGTTCTTACAATAACCATACCAAAGACATTTAAATATAATGTCCATGAGTTCAAGGTTAACACATTTAGGGATTCTCGGTTTTCCGAACGACTTTCACTAAAACTCACTTTTCTCCTAAACCGTTCATCAGATTTTTACGTTCTTTATATCAAAACGATCTATGAACCAAGCTTTTTCTTATCATGACCAGTTGGTGCATCTTACTGACCTTGACCTGTTCGAGATTTTCTATCTTAAACAAGGTAGTTTCTATTTTAACAAAAATCGGGCTTTATAACGGCTATACTTTCATACTTTCCAAATTTTCACTCCTCCAAACTCATCATTCAACACATATCTCATTCCATTCACCATGTGGTCATCATACCAGCCATGGTTACAAGCACAATACACTTCCATATTCAATCAAACATTTATAAACACCTATATAACCATGATTTCATACTTTATACAAGTTTAACCTAAAAACCAATCATAATCAACCATAAACTCAAAAGAGTAAGGATGTTTATACCTTCCTTGATGTTGTAACAATCTTAACAAAGGCTTGTAGTACTTGGGAAACCTTGATATATAATATACCTTAATCTTTCAAAACAAACACAAAACTCAAGTCAGTTACTATTTATTACTATTCCTCCATCAACTTTGATGAATTTATTACCTATGCAAATGAAGTTTGTTGGCTCTCAAACTTTTTACATACCTTAGTCTATACTTGAACAAGCTCCAAGAATTTTCCCTTGATTTATAGATGCTTGAGCTAGGTGCTTGGTTTTTTTTCTTTTTTTTTCTACATTGGCCGAATATAATGATGATGAAGAAGATGAGAGATTTTTTGTGTTGGTTGGCAAGATTCTAGAGTTTTGTAGATATTTGGTGATTTATATATATATATATATATATATATATATATATATATATATATATATATATATTATCAAGTAATTCACTAGATAATCTTTGGTTAATAGTTAGTGGAAGTTGCCTAACTCATGATGTCATGAATGATGTCATGGTGTATGATCATATAATCTTGTTTTTGATTTCTAAATATTGTATTAATGATTTTGGTAAGTGATAATATGATATATATCCTTGTTATGATATTAATCTCGGTTGTTTGATTTTTCATACTCGTTTAATCACGATTCGTTTATCAATCCAAGTTCATGTGGTAATTCTTTCCTTTGCTCTTTTCTAGGGTTTAATCTAATTCCGTCAAATTTCTTATAATGTAAATCCTTTTAAAATTTTCATATTCCTTAATATCCATTACAATAGGGACTCAATTTAAATCGAAAACCTTTAGAGTCCATACTCGAGAATCTTTAAAAATCCGTTATCATTTCCAGTCACTCATTTTCATAGTACAACAATAATATAATTTCAACTTATTCATTTTCCAATTCGCACATAGAGTAATTACATATCTTTTTCCATAAATCCACAAAATTACTATTCATTGAGATACTGTTGCATTACAAAAAAATTAGGGAATATCACAAAGATGCTAAAACATGATATAGTAGATAAACAATAATAAGAGTATAATTAAATAACAGATCACAATGATCGCTAAACATCTTGCATGCATAGCAACAAAAGATATGAGATAACTGATTTCACTAGTGACTAAAATGAGTTAACTCCTTAACGTAAACTAATCCTCTTCTAGACTTCTTCTTCAGGGTTCTCACAATCTCATCCAGATATCGTTAAGATCCTCGACACCCTTAATTTTTTTTTCTGTTAATGTAATTTTTTGTTTCATTATTCAAATCTTATTGTTTCAAAATGCTGCTTAGGTTTTATATGGACTGCCCATATATATTTTTGATCTTAAGACCTTCAGAACTGATTTTAATTGCCTGCTAATTGTAGCATGGTCACAATACTTTGCCATAGCAATGCACTTCGACCTCACTTCGCACATAAGCACTCTTATTTAAACTATGCCAGGGACGAATTTATTACATAAAAGTTCAGTAATTTCACAAAGTCTTTCGAGAAATTTAAAACCAAATAAATGAAATTTAAACTTCCATGTAAAGTGAAAAAACAATGTCGTCTTCACATACCTCCATCCCATGGAGTGTCATCAGGCCTGCAATTTAAAAATGGTATTAGTTACTGAAATTGAATAAATTTCCTACCTCATAAACGAAACTAGTGGTTTGGATGAATAAACATAACAAACATTAACACAAAAATTAATTATAATGAGTATAACTACCCAAATATGACTGCGTTCCACAACATTATATTGTTGTCTTGAGGAGCGCCACTGATGCCTGCAGGTGGATCTTGTTGCAACCTCTTAAAATCCCTCATAAGCCTTTTCCTTCAAGGCGTCGACATCCTTGCCTCCTAATAATCATATTGCAGAAAAATAACATTACAACTCCAAAGTATGGTAAAACCTTCATAACACAAAAACAACCATACACATGAAGAGACCTAACGTGCACACACATATACGCAATTGCAAAACATAGTTAAAAAACCCCTTCAGCCCACAAAATAAATACGTAACCCAAGGTTCAAAAGTCATGAAACCCTAGATCACCTTACACCAACAATCAATCCACATTTTGGCACCATAACCACAACATATTAAAACCTCGATTTGTCATTACAAACATGCCTATTTACCTATTTTCAAGAATCATACCTCATAGACCAAATTCCTCCTAAATAAATCCTCAATTTCAGTACTAAATCAAGTCAACAACATGTTATCTATTGTTATTCAAACCAATAGTCAAAACCATTACAACTCCCTAGTTTATACCCAAATGAAGCTTCCACCATCACTTCGAAAACCCTACACACATAGTCAACCACATACATAAAAATTAAAATAGTCCAAACCAACAATTCTAAAAGCAAACCCTAATTTTTAAAATAGATAAAACTAGCACACACAAAATTAAACAATAGAAATGAGTAATAAAAAAGCTACAGATTGGAACTTTAACTAATACCCAGCTCAAATATCAAAACTTTCACAATAATTTACATAAATAATCAAAAAACAAGAACCCAGATCCACAAAAGCTCAAGCATATATAAAACAAACCCATTAAATACAAAGATTTGTATGTAAATTGAGCTGTCTTACCCCTTGAGAAGGTGAATCAACAGGAGCTTCCACCGGGCTTCCGGCACCTTCAAGATCCCCACCATCAGCAGCAAGTTCACCCTCTTGTCCCGCTACATCACTAGGTTTATGAGTTTCGACAACTATAGAGAATTTAACCTTCTTTTATAGAGGTTCCGAGAGTGAGGTAGCTACGCGTTTCCGAGTAGCAGGTTGGGAAGTAGGATTACCCTGAGTATCAACATTCTGAGAAAATAGACGATTTCCACCATTGTTTGGTTCTTCAGGTTTGAAACGGCGGATTCCCTTCCTCCCTTCTTTACATTCCTTCCATCCTAAACCCACGGTCTCTGCAACTACGGAAGAATCTGCAGGAGCAAGATGTTCAACTTCGCTAATAAGTGGTTGTTCAACATGCTCAGAATTCTCAGCCGACAAATAGCCAGTACCCATGTCATTCAGAACTTCACAAAAACCTTTACATTCAGAACTCCCATCTTTACATTCCTTCCTTTCTGAACCCACGGTCTCTGTAACTACGGAAAAATCTATAGGAGCAAGATGTTCAACTTTGCTAATAAGTGGCTGTGCAACCTGCTCAGAATTCTCATAGCTGACAAATAGCCAGTACCCATGTCATTTAGAACTTTTTCCTCTTCTCTCATAGTCTGTTCACCCACAGCATCAGCAACGTTTCTCTTTCCTATCATATAATCTAAAACATGAGTCAAACAAGTATGTAGGCAGATGATGGCACAAAAAAATAGCTCATGGCCAGAAAAAATCCACCTTGCTTAAAGTCCTCTAACTGCTTGGACAAAGCTTGGTTCTCTCTGATCAAGTCTTCCTTATCCTTGGATAAATTCTCTAACTTCCTCTGCATAATATTTAAGAAAATATTAGATAAAAAAACAAGCACTAATCAAGAATCTAAAATTCACAAACTATGAGTTTGCATCAATTTCGGTCCTAGCTTTTTGAGAAGTTTCACGTAGTTTCTGAGAATTTGACAAAATTACTTGTTAAAAAAAGCCACTTGCACGACATCCTATATGGTTACAGAGTCATCTACTACAAACCTGGCATTCATCAAAGTTATTCTTGTTCTCCTCCCTAAGTTGGGCATTACTTTCACGAAGTGACACTTCGTCTGTGTATAACAATGCTCGTGAATTTGCTCGCTCAGCTCGAAGTGATGCCTAGGATGAATCTGCAGGAACAGGATGTTCAACTTCGTTAATAATTGGCTGTGCAACCTGCCCATAATTCTCAACCGACAGCAGACCAGTAGCCATGTCACACAAAACTTCACAAAAACCTTTAATTGTGTTCTGGGTTTTTATGCGCTGGGTTTCAAGCACTTATTCATTAATTTACAACGTGAATGGCTTGAAAAGGGAAAGGAAACCACAGAGATAAAATCTAAAGATGATCAATATAAACAAACCTGATTACTAGTGTCCTCTTTTTCCTCTTCTCTCATAGTCTGTTCACCCACAGCATCAGCAACGTTTCTGTTTCCTATCATATAAGCTAAAACATGAGTCAAACAAGTATGTAAGCAGATGATGGCACAAAAAAATAGATCATGGCCAGAAAAAATCCACCTTGTTTAAATTCCTCTAACTGCTTGGACAAAGCTTGGTTCTCTCTGATCAAGTCTTCCTCATCTTGGATAAATTCTCTAACTTATCCAAGGATAAGGAAGACTTGATCAGAGAGAACCTACGTTACTCCGACTCGCCTATTCCGACGGTCGTACCCGTGTCGATACCTCATTCTATTGCCGGAAAAATCGAAGTTTACCGGAAAAATTAAAATAAAAGGTTGTCGGAGATAATTTATGTCTGTTAGAGATATTGTAGAAGAAGAGATGTCATAAAAGATGAAAAAGAATATGGATAAGAAGAAGGGGACTGAAAGTTATGAAAGGAGAAGTGAAAATGAAGAAGACGACTAGAAAAAGAAAACTTTATGCATTCTGTACAATTGTGTATTGTGTCACTAATGTCTCTGGACCAACATAAGCTAACGGTGCCCGTACAGCATACACAGCTAATGGTGCCCGTACAGTATACACAAACAACGAAATTAAAGACTAACATCAACTAATAAAAATGATACCAAGCTCAACAAATCAATCATAACACATTAATTACACCAAATCGCAACATTTCAGCAATAAATATGCAGTAATTATACAAACCCCAGAAACACACAAGCATAAAAAAATCAAATAAACCAAACACAAAATAACAATTCAAGAATCAACAATTATATATAGATATCCACATAATTCATACACAGAAAAACAAAGAAATGATAGATTCGTAAACTTCAAACATTCATACACTCATGTAAACAGATAGAGAGAAAGAGGAGATGGAGAGAGAGAGGGGGAGAGGGGGAGAGGGGAGGAGAGAGAGAGAGAGAGAGAGAGAGAGAGAGAGAGAGAGAGAGAGAGAGAGAGAGAGAGAGAGAGAGAGAGAGAGAGAGAGAGAGAGAATCTGAGTAGCAATAAAGGGCAGGTGAAAGGGAATAGATATGGGAGATGAAGTAAAATGACAAAAACCATAATTAAACCATAAGTCTGCAATGTGAAATGATGTGTGTAGCGGCTAAACACAAATACAAGATTTATATATAAGTAGAATATGTGTTGATATTAATGTTATCTATATGTATATTTGTAGATGCAGAAAGATTTTGTGTATATTTAGAAACCGACTCAAGAACATAGGAGGCAGAGGGTTTTGGTAGATTGGGGAAAGAGCTAGTGAACACAAGGCTTTTGTATTTGTGTGTATCTACTGTATATTTTGTATCGTTGCTATTTTTTTACCTTTTTAACTTACTATACCATGTACGGTCTTTTTATTAATTTTCTTTTCAGTTGTTATTTAGGTTTTAATATTTTAATTTTATCTATTAGTATTAAAACATTTTATATTAATAAATATATTAAGTAGTTACTTGAATTGTTGAGTCCCAACAATACAACTCTGAATTGTAGAAGGTGGGTTGAATATAATCTAGTGAAATTTTCAATTTCTCTTTCGAAATATGTTTAATTCTGAAAACTCATTAGACACAATGATTTAGATTTAAGTAAGTATTCGAGGTGAGAACTGAGAAATCGTAAATAATCTTAAAGACAGTAAATGAATACACAATCTTTAAAATTTCAGGTGGATTGAATCAATCCACCTGAAGTATATATTGAAGAAAAACCGGTGTTGAAAAACACGGCTGCGGAATACAAAATTTGATACAAGAAACCTAAGGATTTTTCTTAAAAAACTAAGTGTTTCTCTATATCTCACTATGCTACTCATACAGATTATTTATATTGTATGAAGACAAACAAAATACACAAAATGAAAAATACACAAAATGAAAAATACATTTTTGGTAATGAAAAGTAATCTTTATTGTAAGTTGCTTCAATTCTTCTTTACTATAGGTTGCTTTAATTCTTATTTTGATCTTCGAGACTAAGTAGATAGTGATTGATTTTACATTTCATTTGTAAGCAGTTGAGCCTTCAAATATTTACAATTTAGCCCCCTATTCTTTACATCCTTTGTGTCCTTGAACACTGTCCATTGATTCACGGGTGTGCAAAGTGATTATGAGACTGTCCATCATTCGATATATTCTTTTAGAGAACTCGAGCACTACTCCTGCAATCAAGAGATCTCGAATGAGCGTTTATCTGGACTTCTCGAATTACTTCTCGAATCCAAAGCTGAGTTCTCGAACTGATGTATCTTGACTTCTCGAATTTAGGACTAATCGAATGAGTCACTTCCTGGAGTTCTCGACTTAGAGGACTTCTCGAATAACCCTTTTTGTAGAGTTCCATGAATCCAACATTTCCATGTATCCCACAGCAAGCTTTGAAGCATATTTCGATGGATTTTGTTGAGAAATTACCAGTTTCTGAAGGTATGGATACAGTATTGGTGGTGGTTGATAGATTATCCAAGTATGGTCATTTCATTGCATTAAAACATCATTTCTCAGCTGTAGATGTAGCAAATATTTTCTTGGATAATATTTTCAAGTTGCATGGTTTACCTGATTCCATAGTATGTGATATAGATAAGATTTTTACTAGTGTATAGGACTAGTCTTTTTGAGAAATTGGGTGTAGCTATGCATTTCACTTCTGCTTACCATCCACAATCAGATGGCAAAACAGAAAGGCTTAATCAGTGTTTGGAAGCTTATTTGAGGTGTTTTTCTAGTGAAAGGCCTAGTAGTTGGAGAAGCTGGTTAGCTATGGCTGAATATTGGTATAATACTTCTTTGAGTAAAAACCATTTCGTGTACTTACACTTTACCCGTTTCTGCACTTGGGATACTGAACTTCAAAATCCCCCACTTGTAATACTAGACTTTCCAATTTTTTACAAAGTGAGTACTCCCGTCAATGCCCGCCCAATTCCGTTAATTTGTCGAGGGTAAAATAGTCATTTCGAGTATTATTACTGTTCATCATCTTCTTCAACCCCGGATTTTTTTTCGGTCGGCGAAGGACCTTTTCCGACGACAAAGTTCTACTCCGACGAGCTGCTTTTGAGCATTAAACAACGCACAAATCACTTTCCCATCAGCTAGACACTAACATACAGCACAAATACGAACAAGCCCGACCAAAACGACCAAAAGAATATATTTTCCGGCGAGCTTAACATTCATTCCGGCCAAAATTTGTTTTTGCTCAATCCTAAACCAAACTTAAAGATTTTGGAATCAAATTAAAGCTTAGAGCATTTACAAACTACCCATGGCAACCAATCTTACGAACAATCAACGAATAAGGTGAAAAATTCGTTTGAAACTTCGGTCAAAACTTTAAAAATCGAACATCATCAAATCAGAAGCAAACAATGCAATTAACCACATAAAACGACTCCATACAACCTTATGAAGCTATTGGAACCTTCAAAATCACTGAACAATTATGAAATCAAAAAGCCCCAAATTCAACCAAGAACCCTAAAAACGCAGTTTTATAAAAAAAATCATATAAATTTAAAAATTTACCAAAACTGAGATTTGTTGAAGGATTTGGAAATTAAATTTCAAGAGCTTCGATTCGAGTACTTGAACTCCAAAATCCGATGTCGATACCACCTTCGAATTGATATTTGATCTTGAAGAACAATAAAGGATTTTCTAATTTCTTTTTAATTAAAAGATTTTAAGATAACCATGTAATTAACTGATTAATTAAGTTTGGATAATTAATTGATTAATTGTACTTGAAATGACCAAACTGCCCTCGACAAAGTAACGGAGTTAGGCTGACGTTGACGGCAGTACTCGCTTTGTAAAAATTGGAAAGTCCAGTATTATAAGTAGGGGATTTTGAAGTTGAGTATCCCAAGTGCAGATTCAGTCAAAATTCAAGTACACGAAGTGCTTTTTACTCTACTTCTTTCCATAGTAGTCTGGAGATGACTCCTTATGAAGTTCTATATGGAACTCAGCCTATACCTTTAAATTTGGGAGAGTTACTGGATATGGTGATCCCTGCTGCTCAAGACTTAATTCAGAAAAGATTGCAGGTATTACAGATAGTGAAAGAAAGTTTGCTTAAGGCACAACATAGAATGAAATTCTTTGCAGATCAAAAGAGAACTGAAAGGAGCTTTTCAGTTGGAGAATGGGTGTATTTGAAATTTCAACCTTATAGGCAATAGTCTATAGCAGTTAGACATTCATTGAAGCTGTGTGCAAAGTTTTTTGGTCCATTTCAGCTTTTGGAAGAGATTGGCTCTGTTGTTTATAAATTGAAGCCGTCTGAGCATTCTAAAGTGCATCCTGTGTTCTATGTTTCTTTGCTTAAAAAACATGTGGGTAGCTCTCCAATTACTGCAGGGAGTTTGCCAGAATACAACCAAGAGGATGTGGTGCCTTTAGTGCCTTCTAAAGTACTTCAAAGGAGGCAAACTATGAGATAGGATGAAATGGTGGTACAGTGGCTAGTGCAGTGGAAGGACTTGGAATTACATGAATCATCATGGGAGGATGCTACGTTTATCCAAAAGCAATTTCCTCAATTTAAAGCTTAGTACAGACTTGATGGGAAGGCATTTGTCATGATTCTACATTCTAGAATATTCTTTACAGCTATTAGATTACGAGTAAGTTGAGATTCTGTTAGTTAGTATTGTCCAGTATATAAGCTGGCATTACAATTGTATCTATATCTTTGATCACAATGTCATTTCTGTTATTCCTCTTCCTCTTTCTGTCTTCTTCTTCCCCATTTCTTATTTCTTAGTTAATTTCTAAGTAAAAGCATAACAGATTTTTAAGTCTCCTCCAAGACTGTTTTTCACTGTGTTGACAAAAAATGGGCTTTTTAGAAAATAGGTCATCTCACATGATTTTCATGTACCGTAAAATCTCTATAAATTAATATCATTAGAATCAGCAAATTTTATTAATTTATCGAAAATATCAATTAATCAAGATTAAATTTATACTATCACAATTATG
The DNA here is from genome assembly GCA_036435485.1 of Saposhnikovia divaricata. NCBI lineage: Eukaryota > Viridiplantae > Streptophyta > Magnoliopsida > Apiales > Apiaceae > Saposhnikovia > Saposhnikovia divaricata. Next base: position 26,800,012 of record JAZHRN010000131.1, read on the forward strand.
TTGAAATAATAAATCTGTATTTAAAATATTAATTTAATGTTATATCAAGTAAGATGAAGGAAACCTAAAGTTAATTTTAGGAAAATTTTCTAAAATTAATCAATAAAATCAAGATACATCATCACAATCACTAATATCCTTACAGGATCCTTAAAAATAAAAGGTAATAAATATTTTAAATCAAAATATTTTAAAAATTAATTATAAAAAATTTTTCTAAAATTAATTTTAGGAACATTTTTCTCCAAATATTAATTTAACGAGATTCGTACACGAAGCCCCTTTTTTTTCGTATTGCGCCAAGTAATTTCATCAATTTAAAATTATTTTCACTCGCGCTACCACAACATTCACATACGGTACATATATACACAGTTCCACACACACGCAAACCATCACTCTTCGAAATTCAAATCACTCTGCTCCACTCTCTCTCTCTCTCTCTCTCTCTCTCTCTCTCTCTGAACCATATTCAAAATGTTGGCGTTCAAGTAAGTTCTAATAATTTCTAATTATTTACTTGACTGATTTTGTTCATACTTGAACACATCGTCTCTGATATGTAATTTTACTAATTGTATAATTTGTTGATGTTGTGTATTTAATGGAGCTCAGACCTGAAGAACAGAATCAGCTACAGCTCGTCGACAGAGACGAGATCGACGATGAAGAAGAGTTGTTTGAAATGATCGATAAGTGTACGTAATTATACATCTCTTATTTTGTGTATTATGCTTTTACTAGATGATTTTGTGTGCGATAAGCTGTATTTGATGCTAGGTTTTGTATTCTGATTGAGTTTGTTGATTTGAACTTATTTATTGAAAGTGTAGTTGATTACATGTTGTTGTGCTTGAGATTATTGTTTCGAACTTTGTGTTGATGAAGTTTGCGTTGTTTGGAAGATCACAGTTGAAATTGTGTGTGTGTGGAGAGGGGGAGGGGGAGAGAGAGAGAGAGAGAGAGAGAGAGAGAGAGAGAGAGAGAGAGAGAGAGAGAGAGAGAGAGAGAGAGAGAGAGAGATTAGTTGAATTCCTGAAATATTCTTCAGAAGTTTATGTAACCGTGTTGTTCAAATTTGTTTTAACTTTTTGATGATTATTCTGGCTTCTATCGGAACGTTTGAAATTGTCTGTGTGTGTGTGTGTAGAGGGAGAGTGATTTGTTAAATTTCTCCGTTATTCTTCTGGATTTGAGTACTGTGTCGATTAATCATTGACTGGATTACGTTTTAAATTTTCTGATGATTCTAGCACTTAAGTGTAAGATTATGTTTGGAATTTACTGAAACAGTAATGTTTGTGTGGAGAGAGGGGGGGGAGAGAGAGAGAGATCTGTTGAATTTCTGTGTTATTCTTCTCGAGTTTATGTTGTGTCGATCGTTTATTGATCGAATTTCGTTTTGATGAAAAGTGCAACAAGTTTGATGTTCTGACAGATTCTTATTCAGAGTTTTGTTTTTTTGATTGTGTAATTTTAAGGATAGTGCTACTACTTATCGATGTTTGAGAATTATATATGCCTAGATTTGAGAAGCGCAACTTGTACAACTCTGATTATTTTGCTATTGTCTCTAAGCTTGGTCTGCCAATGTTTGCCATTTTCATATTATCGTTTTTCTAATAGCAGCTACTTGTTCGCAAACTCGATGACAATTGCATTCAGTTTGATTTTAAATTTTGGATCAGAGTTTATAAGAATTAAGTTCAGTACTCAGTTTGTTATGGAAACATTCCTTATAGTTTATAGTTCAATGTCGACTACATTTTGGAATGTTTCCGATATGCATAGGAGTTTTATCTCTGCCACTTCAGTGTTCTGATTTCAGATATTAAGTGCATGATGTCTGTGACAAGTGCTAATTTCATAGTTAGTATCGTTGAACTGAAAGTGCCATTGTGCTTTTCTTCTATCCGTTTAAGCTAAGCATGTTATATGGTTTTTGTAGTGACTAATCATGGAATTAATGCTGGGGATGTGAAGAAGCTTCAGGATGCAGGGATCTACACCTGCAATGGCCTCATGATGCATACCAAAAAGGTTAAAATGGAAATTATGTAGTCAGAACTTTATTCTTTTTATAATTTGGTTAGCTCATTATTTATTCTAATACAAACTTCCAGAATTTGACTGGGATCAAAGGATTATCTGAGGCAAAAGTTGACAAAATCTGTGAAGCTGCTGAGAAGATAGTGGTAAGAGATTTAATTTCCAGTTGTCAATATAATAATTGCAGATCGCTTGTCTTTCTTTCATCTATCCTGATTTCTGCAATACGACATTTGGTTTTTACTGTATTCCTTTGTATATTTCTTCAGAACTTTGGGTACATTACTGGAAGTGATGCTCTGATCAAAGTAAGTTGCTACTTCATTCAATATGAAATGTGCATATTGTGGCATGGGGGCAGAAATAAGTAATACAAGTCATTTGATTCCATTTGTCTCTTTAAATTTTTTTAAGCTACAATAGACCTGTTTCATTTATGTTATGCATGTTACTGTGTTAGTAACATCTATATAGAAACTCAGTTTGTTTAACAACTGTGGACATTATTTGAAGTCAACTGTTGTTATGCAGAGAAAATCAGTAATTCGCATAACAACTGGAAGTCAGGCTCTAGATGAACTTTTGGGAGGTAATATTTGAGAATTTTCTTTGTTTTATTTCTTTATAATGTTGTTTCCTATAAATGTTCATAATCTTCTGTAATCTTCTTTTTTTTACATGCATAGGTGGGATAGAAACTAGCGCAATTACAGAAGCCTTTGGAGAGTTCAGGTGAGATTCACATTATCATAAATTCTAAAGAATTCAGTTATCAAGCACCTGTTTAAGTTTTGTTTTGAGCTTGTGCATTCACCAACTTGAATGCAGATCTGGAAAGACACAACTTGCCCATACTCTCTGTGTCTCAACACAGGTTCCTCTACTGCCACTATGACTTTGATAAATATCCTTGTCTACTGAAAAATCAAATATATATCCTTGTATAATTGGTCTTCATTTTATAAGTAGAGGTGCACTTGTTAATGTGACAATAGAATGGACAACTACTTTCTCATCTGCTTTTAATTTGTACTGCTGATACTGGACAAACCTGCGCTAACAAGTAACAACTTCCTTATTTGACAGCTTCCCATTAATATGAAAGGAGGAAATGGAAAGGTTGCTTACATTGATACTGAAGGAACTTTGTATCCTTTCTGTTTTATTGATGCTTCAGCCTTCAAGTAGCAACAGCTTTCGAAAATCTCTATTTGCTATTCTCTCTTTTTCCTTAACTAACTGCAATCTCAGCCGACCTGATCGTATTGTGCCAATAGCTAGCAGGTTTGGCATGGATGCTGGAGCAGTACTTGATAATGTAATTATCTTTTAGCCTCCCATGAAATGTTAGCATCTTCAGATTTGCCATCTCTTTTGTCTTGGTATGCACTGACGTTGACATTCTTTTATTTTGATAGATCATTTATGCACGTGCATACACCTATGAACATCAGTACAACCTGCTCCTTGGTCTGGCAGCGAAGATGTCAGAAGAGCCTTTTAGACTTCTGGTGTGTCACTAGCTGGAGTCCTGTATTAATCCTAATTGTTTAAGTAGCATCGCATCATGGCTGATGTGTTTCTGGACTGATACCTGCAGATTGTCGACTCTGTTATTGCTCTGTTTCGGGTGGATTTTACAGGAAGAGGAGAACTTGCAGATCGTCAGGTTTATCACATGTTTTCTGAAATGCACATTACAAATTACGTAGAGTTGATGATTGTAAACTCTGTTTTGAACCTTCGGTGACACTAATTCTTCTCATCTGCAGCAAAAACTGGCTCAAATGTTATCACGCTTAATCAAGATCGCTGAGGAATTCAATGTGGCAGTTTACATGACAAACCAAGGTACACTAACTGAATCTGAACGACCCACTTCTGCAATTACATATTTGTGAACCCTTCTACTTGTAACAAGAAAAAAAGGGAAAGAGACTGATCAGTGCCATTTCCTTCTAGACTGTCTTCTGATTATTTTATATGAATTTGGTGAATGCAGTGATAGCAGATCCAGGTGGTGGTGTGTTCATATCAGACCCAAAGAAGCCAGCAGGAGGGCATGTGCTTGCTCATGCAGCTACAATAAGGTTGATGTTCAGGAAGGGTAAAGGTGAACAGCGTGTCTGCAAGGTGTTTGATGCACCAAACCTTCCTGAAGCCGAAGCAATATCCTTTTGAAATTATAAGATCTTAACTGTTGTTAGCACTTGGTTAAAATGATTTTTTTTAAAGCTTAAACCAAATTGTTTTCTGGCCTTCATCAGTTCCTTTTTTCTTCTTCCTTCTCCATTTTCAAAATGTAATGTGTCTTTTTGAATCTAGTGAACTCACCGCTCTCAGCTGTTTGTTGAGTTCTTGACAACAATACGTATTTCAGATAACAGGAGGTGGAATCACCGATGCAAAGGATTAAAGTTCAGCCTAGTTCTCTTCTTATTCACTTCAGAAGACTATATAAATATATGTTATATATATCATGCTTGGTTTATGCTTTTAGTTCAAACATATGCTTTGTTGTTTATGCTTTTTCGTTCAAAGATATGCTTTTGTAAGCTTGAATAGATTTAAGTGTTGAAAAACATAGCTTCAGTTTATATGATATGGCAACTTCCAGATATATGTACTAGAAGTCGTAGCTTTTTATGCACGATTGAGGACAGTGTCATTTCAACATTATATATTACAGGGAAATTATATAACCAGATGAAACATTAATTTCATGTCTTATGTCATTGACCAGTAGGTTCTCTCCTAACATATTCAAGTCTAAAGAGAAATTGATCAAACAATCAATATTAATTAATTTTTTTAAAAAAAGAAAAAACAAAAGATGATAGCATCAAACAAGCCTCTCTTGAAAATACTATTATTTTACAGATCCTGAAATTCAAAAGTACTAAATTAGAAGAAAATGTAAGCAGCCGATTCATGGCTGTATCAAAGGTCTATGTTTGCTCACTGATAATTGACAATGAAGTTCATAACATTTAAGCAGTAAAGTTCATGATTTGAATATATAGAACAAGTGTAAAAGACTCGTGCAAGACCCACTACTAGTAACCAAGGGGTTGCCGGAATGTCATAGGTATTTTGGTCAGTAATGTTGGGACCAATTAGCAGCACTTCCAACTCTAGGCATTCCAGTTTCCTTCCGGGACCCTTCATCCACCTTAAAGGTTGTGCCACACACATCGCCCGAGCTGTCTACTCTTGGCACTGGCTTCAATTCATTCAAAGGGTGCTCGAAACTCCTCAAGCCTCCAGAAGTTGTGAAGAAGCACCCTGGCAGCAGTATATAAAGAATGAGACTAAGTAGTTGGGTTCAGGGTAAACAATCATTCAATTATAAAGAACTACACCTTGTATATATAATCTGAAAGCTAACCTAGTCGGTACTAGACCCAAAAAAAGACATAACGAAATTGAATTCTTTTCTGACATACAATAATCTGGCAGCGGACAGCAGCCAGGAGGAACCTTGAAGCACAAATCATGGGGAACAGATGATTAGAAGGGATGCATATGAATATGAAATACTACCTTTCGGAAATGGTGCAAATGATTTCTTGCAGCTCTTGCTTATAACATCTTTATCGTCCGAGATAACAAGATCCCCTTCAGAATCGGTACCCCAAAAGAAGGGCACACTTCCATCAGCATCCTACATTACATAAAATGATGAAATTATTAATCAGCCACATACACTTTACCTTTTACAATGGCAAAGAGCTCAAGATGAACAGGAATAAAGGGAATAACAACTAGAATATATCAGGGAAGAGAAGCTCACAGCAGCAACAAATGCAGTTTTGGAAGAACCATCATACAGAACAAACGCAAATTTTCCCTGGAAATCTCTCAACACTTGATCTGCAGGATAAGGGCCTCTATCCCTTAAAGTTCGATAAGCCTCTAGAACAATAATCACTTCATTTGCATTCTTTCCCAATCCATACTGTTGCTTAAGGTGTGCAACATTTTCAATATGGCCTTGAAACAAGCAGAATATATCATCCGTCACAGCAAACAATCTAAGCAAGAAAGAAATAAACAGGAAACTTAATCATCCTGGAGAATAAAAACATTGATTCCAGAAATGCCACAAAATCATGACTCATGAATTAAAAGTTTAGAGTATGGTTTATTCTTCAATAGACAACCCTCATCCACCATTGTTCTTCTTGCAAAGTTTTTGCATTAAATAATTTTATTTTAATCACAGCATTAGTACAATTGAAAGAATATTGTTAGTTAATAGCAAAGGGTTTGCTAATAGCCTAGTGGTAAGGATCCTTTTCCCCTCTCCTCATGGCCAAAGATCATGGAAAATCCTCAACATCCCCCCCCACCCCCCCCCCCCCCCCAGTTCCTGGCCTACTTCAAAATTTCTAAAGCATCGAAAAAGTATGCAACATACCCAAAGAATAATACATTGCATATAACGTCGTAAAAAAGATTAGCACATCATACTAATGGAAAATTGAATAACAAAATCAAAACATGTAATACCAACAAAACATTACACAAATGCAAAAAAACAAAACAGAATACAAAATAACATTTATAAACACGGGTCATCCAGAAAGGACAAGCTAATCAAGCTTCAAAAATGGAGCTATAAACATATATAATCAAAAACTATAATCCTATAGCCTCAGATCATCAGATCACGAATGATCATCAACTCACTGCAAACATGAACAAATTAACATTCTAGTAAACCCAATAAACACACAAACCAAGATCAGATCAAGAACAAAAAAATAAATTAAGAAAATAATTTAAAAAAATACCTAGGAAGAAAAGGGCTCTGTTTATCCATGGAGTAGGCCAAAACACCAGCATGGCCAAGATTAATGGTGACAGAACCAGGCTTCACAGAAGAAAAATGGGCCACAAGAAACCCATCTTTGAGTGCACTCACCGAGTCAGAACTCGCGTTCTGCAATGCCTCTGGACTCTTTGCTACCGATTTATTAAAAACTGCTAGCATCTTTCTTATATGTTTGTATGTAATATCACAGCTAAAATGAAATTATAGTTTCTGTACAGAGATGTGTTTATATAACATGATCATGAAAGGTCGTTGATAAGTGTTTTTAGGACACAGTTTTCGAGTTCCTAATTTGCCCTTTCTTTTTCTTGCACGATTATTGATTGATTCTCTTTCGACCATTCCTTGAAACTAATTTTTTAGGACGTTTATCTTGCACGATTATTGATTGATTCTCTTGTCCAAACAATTTATGGAAACTAATTTTATTTTAAACATTTATCCTTTTATTTTCAGAAACAAGATAAACGTCCCCAACTCTTAAAAAGAAAAGTTAAATTTTAATACCGAAACTTCTATTTTAAATTGTTATTCTTTCGTTCTATTTTACATATTTCAGTTAGATAAAAATTTTCAATAAATATCCTTAATTAATGCATTGAAAAATGAAAATACAATTAACATTTAAAAAATTGTTCGATTTTCCAAAAGCATTCCACAATGCTTAGTTGCAAGATCAGTTTAAATGTATATCTTCAAAATAAAGAGGCTCTTCATATATATATATATATATATATATATATATATGGGGCACGTTCCACAGCCCCGGTTGGATATCCCCCTAAATCTCGCTGGCCGCCATGTTTCATGGAGGGCGTAGACGCCCGCCATGTTTCATGGAGGGCGTGACGCCCTCCATGGGCGTAAATTTGTTAAATTTAATTAAAAATAGAAAAATAAGATAAAATTAGATTTAAAATTCATAAAAATTCATTTCTTTCAGATTAATTTTAATACTCATTAATGCTGTGATTAATTTTACATTAGATTCAATAATTTTGTATTTTTTTAGATTTTTTTCTTCCTTTCTAATTAATTTATATTATATTTCACAAATTAGTAAAAAATTATTGAAAAATCAAGAAAATAGAAAAATAGTGATATTGAGTTGACATTCATCCCAAAATTAGTGACTACCACTAGTATAGTTTGTATGAATTTTCAATTCGAATTTAAACTTTTTTACTTTTTTAATTAATTTCATAATATATTTCACAAACTAAATAAAAATTATTAAAAAATTAAAAAAATAGAAAAATATTGATATTGAGTTGAAATTCATCCCAAAACTAGTGACTACCACTAATTGAGTGTGTATGAATTTTTAATTCAAATTTAATTTTTTTTCTTCTTTTCTAATTAATTTATATTATATTTCACAAATTAGTAAAAAATTATTGAAAAATCAAGAAAATAGGAAAATAATGATATTGAGTTGACATTCATCCCAAAATTAGAGACTACCACTAGTATACTGTGTATGAATTTTCAATTCGAATTTAAACTTTTTTACGTTTTTAATTAATTTCGTAATATATTTCAGAAACTAAATAAAAATTATTAAAAAATAAAAAAAATAGAAAAATAGAAAATAGAAAAATAGTTGATATTTATTAGTTTTTAAATTTATTTGAAATAATAATTATTATACGAAAAGTAAATTCTCTATTTAAAATATAAATAAATAATGAAAATATTTTGGGATCCTGACGCCCTCCATGAAACATGGAGGGCGCCCGCCATGTTTCATGGAGGGCACCTCGGATTCCCTTTTAACTTTCCAGTGTTTTCTTCCAACTTTCCAGCTTTTTTTTTCCCAAACTGCACAGTTTTTCAGCAGCTTTTTTCATCTTTGGAGAGCAAAAAAATAAGGTTAGAATTTTCATGACCTCTTATTTATTTAATTATGATTCTAACTCTTCTAGTGATCATAACGAGTTTAATTATGTAACTCCCGTTCGAAGTAAAAGAGTTTATCGTAAACTTTTTGATGAAAATGGTGTTGAAATTCATGAAACAATAGATGTTGATGATATTGATGATAATGTTGGTAAAAACTTTGGTGATGCTTCTAATTTGAAGGGTAAAGAAAAAATAATTATTGATAGTGATGAAGATGTTAATAATGGAAAAAAGGATGATATTGATGGTAATGACAATGATAAAGCTAATATTGGAGAAGAAAATATTGGATCTTTTTTTGCAAATATGAATGATGAAGTGCCTTATGTTGGTATGAAATTTGATTCTTTAGAAGAAGCGGAATTATTTTATAAAAATTATGGTCGTAATGTGGGGTTTGAGATAATTATTAGGAGCAGTCAACTATCGGTTTGACCCGTACTCCTAACTAGTGCTTTTGTCCCGGATTGTTGTTTCTATTTTTTAAAAAATACTTAGCGACGATCCGACCGCACGTATGCCCATATATATCTAATTTAGTGATATTCCCAAGTTTTTAAAAAATAATAAATTTATTTGGATGGTAAAAGTGGCAGTCAACTATCGGTTTGACCCGTACTCCTAACTAGTACTTTTGTCCCGGATTGTTGTTTCTATTTTTTAAAAAATACTTAGCGACGATCCGACCGCACGTATGCCCATATATATCTAATTTAGTGATATTCCCAAGTTTTTAAAAAATAATAAATTTACTTGGATGGTAAAAGTGGCAGTCAACTATCGGTTTGACCCGTACTCCTAACTAGTGCTTTTGTCCCGGATTGTTGTTTCTATTTTTTAAAAAATACTTAGCGACGATCCGACCGCACGTATGCCCATATATATCTAATTTAGTGATATTCCCAAGTTTTTAAAAAATAATAAATTTACTTGGATGGTAAAAGTGGCAGTCAACTATCGGTTTGACCCGTACTCCTAACTAGTGCTTTTGTCCCGGATTGTTGTTTCTATTTTTTAAAAAATACTTAGCGACGATCCGACCGCACGTATGCCCATATATATCCAATTTAGTGATATTCCCAAGTTTTTAAAAAATAATAAATTTACTTGGATGGTAAAAGTGGCAGTCAACTATCGGTTTGACCCGTACTCCTAACTAGTGCTTTTGTCCCGGATTGTTGTTTCTATTTTTTAAAAAATACTTAGCGACGATCCGACCGCACGTATGCCCATATATATCTAATTTAGTGATATTCCCAAGTTTTTAAAAAATAATAAATTTACTTGGATGGTAAAAGTGGCAGTCAACTATCGGTTTGACCCGTACTCCTAACTAGTGCTTTTGTCCCGGATTGTTGTTTCTATTTTTTAAAAAATACTTAGCGACGATCCGACCGCACGTATGCCCATATATATCTAATTTAGTGATATTCCCAAGTTTTTAAAAAATAATAAATTTACTTGGATGGTAAAAGTGGCAGTCAACTATCGGTTTGACCCGTACTCCTAACTAGTGCTTTTGTCCCGGATTGTTGTTTCTATTTTTTAAAAAATACTTATCGACGATCCGACCGCACGTATGCCCATATATATCTAATTTAGTGATATTCCCAAGTTTTTAAAAAATAATAAATTTACTTGGATGGTAAAAGTGGCAGTCAACTATCGGTTTGACCCGTACTCCTAACTAGTGCTTTTGTCCCGGATTGTTGTTTCTATTTTTTAAAAAATACTTATCGACGATCCGACCGCACGTATGCCCATATATATCTAATTTAGTGATATTCCCAAGTTTTTAAAAAATAATAAATTTACTTGGATGGTAAAAGTGGCAGTCAACTACCGGTTTGACCCGTACTCCTAACTAGTGCTTTTGTCCCGGATTGTTGTTTCTATTTTTTAAAAAATACTTAGCGACGATCCGACCGCACGTATGCCCATATATATCTAATTTAGTGATATTCCCAAGTTTTTAAAAAATAATAAATTTACTTGGATGGTAAAAGTGGCAGTCAACTATCGGTTTGACCCGTACTCCTAACTAGTGCTTTTGTCCCGGATTGTTGTTTCTATTTTTTAAAAAATACTTATCGACGATCCGACCGCACGTATGCCCATATATATCTAATTTAGTGATATTCCCAAGTTTTTAAAAAATAATAAATTTACTTGGATGGTAAAAGTGGCAGTCATCTATCGGTTTGACCCGTACTCCTAACTAGTGCTTTTGTCCCGGATTGTTGTTTCTATTTTTTAAAAAATACTTATCGACGATCCGACCGCACGTATGCCCATATATATCTAATTTAGTGATATTCCCAAGTTTTTAAAAAATAATAAATTTACTTGGATGGTAAAAGTGGCAGTCAACTATCGGTTTGACCCGTACTCCTAACTTAGTGAATATAATGAAAAAAATCTAAAAAATAGAAAATTAGTGAATCTAATGTAAAATTAATCACAGAATTAATGAGTAATAATATTTCAATTTTTATGAATTTTAAATCTAATATTATATTATTTTTCTATTTTTAATTAATTTTAACAAATTTACGCCCTCCATGAAACATGGCGGGCGTGACGCCCTCCATGAAACATGGCGGGCGTACGCCCTCCATGAAACATGGCGGGCGTCACGCCCTCATTGAAACATGGCGGGCGTAGGCAGGGGGATATCCCCGGGGGGCTCCTGATTGATTCCCTATATATATATATATATATATATATATATATATATATAACTCCAATGCAAAGAGTATTTACCTATATTTGTCCTACATGTACATATTTTAGGGATTTAGTTTTAAAATGCATGCTCCAATAGAAGTCCCTATCCCCTATAATTTTTATGGGAGAGAAAATCCAACCCCTTATTTAGGGGAGAGAAAAGCAACTCCCTATAATGACACATCATCATTCTTACCTTATAATATAATATATATCTATATCAATACTCTCACCCCTTTTCTATAATACCAAAAATATTGATTAAATATTAATTTATAAGTTATAGGTCATGAATACAGGTAACACCATTGCAGCAAAAGAACTTTTTGGTTACCTATATTTTAAGTAATCATTATTTTATTATATTTTAGGGGATGTAAGTAGGGATTGCCCTTGGAGATGCTCTATATGGGACGCCATCTACAGCCAAAGTTGGATATAATCTAATATCCAACCAACCCATCTGTGACCATCCAGTAAGCTAATGCACGGCTAGGATTTGAAAAGCTTACGCTACATTATATAGCGTATTACGCTATATAATATAGCGTAAGTTTATACCAAAATCCCTCCGTTTCTAATTTGATTTTTTCCGTCAATCGGTGAGATATTTTTGAAATCCGACTTCACTGTATTTTTCTACATCTCACAACGATCATTTTGCATACCATATTTGATATATTTCGACACAATTTAAATGGAGGTTTTGAAAACTTTAACTTACGCTATATTATATAGCGTAATACGCTATATTATATAGCGTAAGTCCCCTCATCCTGACCGTTGATTGGATGTTTTAACGGTATAAGATGGGTTGGTTGGATATTACAAAATATCCAACTGTGGCTGCTGACCCATTTCCTATATATATATATATATATATATATATATATATATATATATATATATATATATATATATATATATATATATATATATTCCATGAATTAAAATATGATATTTGGTAATCATTTTGAGATCCCTAACATTGCTATAAGTGAACATCGGAAGCAAAAAATTTGGGAATAATTTTGAAAAATTAATCTCAAATTTGTATGAAAAACAGAAATGAACATGTAATTTAAAACAATTTTTTTCCCCAAAATAATCTGCATAATTAGGAATTTAGGATAGATATAAAAAAAAGTCAAACATTTGATATCGTCTTAAATGTACTTTTATGTCCTACTCCCTCCGTTTCAATTTGTGTGTCTTGTTTTGACTTTGGACACTGTTTATTATAAATGATTGACTACTAATTTATGTCTAATCTATAAGACCAAATATAGTCATGAGTGATCTTGTTGGATTCGTATTTATGAGTACTTTAATACAGTGAAGTTTTTATATTTAATACTAATACGAAATTGAAGATATTAACGATTAAAAGTGTGCGTTGGCAAACGTGTCCAGAAGAAACAGGACACATAAATTGAAACGGAGGGAGTAGTTTATCAAGATACTAACCGGCCAAATCTTATAAAATTATATGGGGAATGAACCAGTCTGTATTACATGGTTCCCGAATCCCGAGTAGTATTAATAGAATTATTTACTCCCTCTGTGTCACAATTCTTTTCTCGTTTTGACCTTTGTTACTGTTCATTCTAAGCGATTGATTACTAATTTACGCATAATTTATAAGATAAAATATAGTCATTAGTGATCTTGTTAGATTCGTATTTGTGAGTACTTTAATACAGTGAAGTTTTTATATTTAATAATAATACGAAATTGAAGATATTAATAATCAAAAATGTGCATTGGCAAACGTGATAATGATGAATGGGAAAAAAATTTTGGAACGGAGGGAGTATTATTTATAGGTATATTATTTTGTTAGGGATTTTTCAGTAATTTCATTTTACAAAGAGAGTCTGACTGATTAATTTATCTTATCCATTCCTTTATGGAAAGGTGACGTGGCCGATAGAGACTGTTACGACGGTGATTATTGTGTTATACTTCTACGTTATTAACGTGGATTAACGTGTCTAATCCTAGTTCCCTCATAACTTGACATTTGATCATTCTAGTATAATCTTGACCACATATGTCAAAAAAGCTTGAAGTTCGAAATCCGGTCCGGCCCCATCCAAAAAAAAGTACTAAAAGCCCAGTCCGAAAAAAGTCTGGTCCGGTTCGGTCCGGCCCGAGGGCCTAAGACGGGCCTCCTATTTCTCATCAAGCCCGGTCCGGCCCGAAGCCCGAAAAGTCCGATTAAAAGCCCGGGGTTTTAAAAAGCCCGGATAAAGTCCGGTTCGACACGGATAAAAGCCCGGGCTTTTTTAAATATCCGGATAAAAATAAATTTTTTATAGATAAAATATAAAATTATATAATATTTTTGATTAATTTTAAGAATATTAAACTTAGAAATAGAGGGAATGTAATTGATCATGACGCTAGGAAGAATCAACAATATACAAGACAAATTCTTCTTTAAGAAGACTAATTGAGTGTAGAGGATGTGCTTCTCGAAATAGTCATATGCGAAAAGATTTATATGGCTAACGGTTGCCTTAAGTCATAATGCAGATTATGAGTAAAAAATTCTTGAGTTGCAGTGATGTTTTATGATAAAACAAGTATTATGCTAGTAATTTTTTAGTATTATGTTTCGTGGTGTCTCTTTTTATGTATTCTAGATTATAGAAGTTCAAGGACGTAAATATTTAGAGGTTGTTTCTTTAGTAAGATTTTATTTTTTTGTATATTAATATATTAGCTTTGCAAAAAAAAAACAAAAATTACATATATATAAATTTAAAAAAAAAGGTCGGCCCGGCCCTAAAACGGCCTCATATTTTAGAGAAAGCCCGGCCCGGCCCGATTTTTAAAAAACCCGTTCCGGCCCGATTGTTAAAAAGCTCGGGCTTTTTAAAGCTCGGATAAAGCCCGGTCCGAAGGACTTTTTGTGCATCTCTAATCTTGATTACGGTATGTTCCAAAATACTAGTCTTCCACCTTTTTCAAAAATATTTTTTATTTTCATATTTGTTATAATGTGGATGTCCCTAGAGCTTTCTAGAACAAAACTTTTGGATTTCTAAAGCAAAACTCTTGGCTTTCTAGTTCATATAACTCATGACTTTTAGCCTTTCAAATACTTGTAACTTACTTTGAGTGAGCCTATAAAAGGCCATCGTGTTCCAACTTGTAGACACACTTGAAAGATATAAAATTCTCCTCTTTCTCTCTTCTTTTTCTTCTCTAAATATTTCTTAGTTATTATATATTTATAACACGTTATCAGCACGAGATCGCTCATCGGTGCAAAGTTGAGCTTACACGAGGTTTCTTTTTAAGGTTAAGAACTCATATCTATATTGGATCACTCTTCCTAAGTTCAAAACAGCATCTCTATATTAAGGTATGCATTTCTGATACTTTGGCGCATTGCAATATTCTTGTCTGAGTTATTTTAATATGATATCTTTTATACAGTACATAGTTAGTACATGATTTCTTAGATTTTGAAAGTTTAATGCCATAGTTCGTAGGTTTGACATGTATGTTTTTAATCAGAAGCATATCCAATTTATTTTGATGATTGTGCTTTCTATTAGCATATAGTAACTTTATGTTATAAGTTTATGGTTAGATTTTTATTAACCTATTTTGTGCATTCATCTTATGTGTATTCTTTGTATATTGTCCATGTACCCGTAAGAAATTTGTTTAAATTATTTTATTTTCTAATTATGATTATTTTATAGAAAATGTCAAAATTTACCAAACTTGAATTTGAGGCTCTTGATATCACTGGAAAGAACTATTTATCATGGATATTGGATATCGGAATTCATTTAGCCGCACAAGGTCTTGGAGACACAATCAAAGAAGGAAATAAAGAATCTGAATCAAACCGCGCAAAAGCAACGATTTTTCTTCGACGCCACCTCCACGAAGGACTCAAAACTGAATATCTTGAGAATGTTTGCTTTCGATGTGGAATGAAGGGTCATTGATCGCGTACCTGTCGTGTGCCCAAACACTTGGTTGACCTACACCAAGCATCCCAGAAGGAGGAAGAAAAATCTGTTGAAGCAAATTTTGCTTTTCAAGATGATGGACCCGAGTACAACCCCTCTGATATGACACATTTGGAAGTGTCTGATTTTTATGAAATCCCTGAAGGAAGCGGCAATGAATGATGCAATGAATTATATAAACACCTTGTTGGTTGAAAGATTATTTATCTTAATTATTATGTGTAAGACTTTGTCTACTTAATTATTATGAAATTTCTAATTATTGTATGTGTGCTTTTATTTGAAGTGATATGGATATTTCTCATTTTCGCGCTGGTCATAAAATAGATGAAGATATTTGTCTCATTGATAGCGCAACTACGCACACTATCCTTAAAAGTGAAAAATATTTTACTTATTTACACAAATACGAAGGCAATGTTAATACTATATCCGGAAGTATTAATTTGATTGAAGGCTCTGGAAGAGCTAACTTGTTATTACCCAGAGGAACAAAATTTATTATAATGATGCATTGTTCTCTCCAAAATCTCAAAGAAACTTGTTAAGTTTCAAAGATATTCGCAGAAATGGATATCATATTGAAACAATCAGTAGAGAAAATAAAGAATTTCTTTATATAACATGCATCATTTCGAGTAAGAAATATATGAAGGAACAACTACCCGCTTTTTCTTCCGGATTATATTATACAAATATACGTGAAATTGAGGCAAATGCAATCGTAAACTAGAAGTTTACTGATACAAGCAATTGTGTTGTTTGGCATGACCGGTTTGGACATCCGGGATCAACTATGATGCGGAGAATTATTGAAAACTCGCATGGGCATCCATTGAAAACCAGAAGATTTTTCAATCGAATGAATTCTCCTGTGCTGCTTGTTCTCAAGGAAAATTAATAATCAGGCCTTCTTTGGCAAAAGTTGGAACAGAATCTCCTAGATTTTTAGAACGGATACAAGGTGATATATGTGGGCCCATTCACCCATCATGTGGACCATTTAAATATTTTCATGGTATTAATTGATGCATCAACTCGATGGTTACATGTATGCTTATTATCGTCTCGTAACCTGGCGTTTGCGAGACTACTTGCGCAAATAATTCGATTAAGAGCACAATTTCCTGATCATAATATCAGTACAATCCGTTTAGATAATGCATGAGAATTCACATCTCGAGCCTTCAATGAGTACTGTGTGTCAATTGGAATCAATATTGAACATCCTGTTGCTCATGTTCATACATAGAATGGTCTCGCAGAATCATTCATCAAACGACTCCAATTGATTGCCAGACCATTGATTATGAGAACAAATCTCCCTACTTCAGTTTGGGGGCATGCTATTTTGCATGCAACAGCACTTGTACGCATCAGACCTACAAGTTATCATAAATTTTCTCCCTTACAATTGGCTTCCGGAAGAGAGCATAATATTTCCCATCTGAGAACTTTTGGATGTGCGGTATATGTCCCAATTGCTCCGTCGCAACGAACAAAGATGGGTCCCCAAAGAAGATTGGGAATATATATCGGTTATGAATCTCCCTCTATAATAAAATATCTTGAATCATTAACAGACGATATGTTTACAGCAAGATTTGCTGACTGTCATTTTGATGAAACGGTTTTCCCAAGATTAGGGGGAGAGAACAAGGTTATACTTAAATCAGGGGGAGAAAATAAACAGCTGGAAAAAGAAATTACATGGAATGCATCAACATTGAATATTTATGATCCTCGAACAAATCAATGTGAACTGGAAGTTCAGAAAATAATTCATTTACAAGGCATTGCAAATCAGTTGCCGGATGCATTCACTGATATAAATAGAGTAATTAAATCATACATTCCAGCTGAAAATGCTCCTGTAAAAATAGAAGTCCCGGAAGGACAATTAATTAAAGCAAATGAGTCAAAACCTCGCATGAAGCGTGGTAGACCGATCGGTTCCAAAGATAAAAATCCTCAAAAAAGAAAAGAAGCAAGGAGCGTAGATGCCCAAAAAGAAGAAATAAAATCTCTAGAAGAGACTCCAGAAGAGTCCTGTGACATAAAAGATGAAACCCCAGAAGAGGATCAGGTACCTGAAAAGGAAAATGAAGAGATCTCAATTAATTATATTGTCACAGGAAAAAATGGAACCGAAATGATGTTATCGTCGACGAAAATTTTTCATATAATGTAGCGCTTGATATAATGATTGAAAATGAGGATCTTGAACCAAAATCCGTCGATGAATGTCGACGTAAAGATGATTGGCCAAAATGGAAAGAAGAAATTGAAAAAGAATTGAGCTCACTTAATAAACATAAGGTTTTTGGACCTGTAGTCCGAACCCCTGATGGGACAAAACCCATTGGATATAAATGGGTATTTGTGCGAAAGAGAAATGATAAAAATGAGATTGTGAGATACAAGGCACGTCTAGTTGCTCAAGGATTTACACAAAGGCCAGGCATTGACTATGAGGAAACATATTCTCCTGTAATGGATGCTACAACTTTTCGTTATCTTATTAGCCTGACCGTTATTGAAAAATTAGATATGCGTTTAATGGATGTCGTGACAGCATACTTGTATGGTTCCCTCGAAAAAGATATTTATATGAGGATCCCTGAAGGATTTCGAATGCCTGAAGCATCTATATCACATTCACGCGACCTTTATTCGATTAAATTACAAAGATCCATATACGGTTTAAAACAGTCTGGTCGAATGTGGTATAAAAGATTAAGTGATTATTTATTAAGGGAATAGTACAAGAATGATTTTATTTGTCCTTATGTTTTTATAAGAAAACCGAATCTTCATTTGCTATAGTTGCTGTATATGTTGATGATATAAATATTATTGGAACTCCTGAAGAGCTCCAAAAGACAGTCGATTATTTAAAGGCAGAATTTGAAATGAAAGACCTTGGAAAAACAAAACTCTGCCTTGGATTGCAAATTGAGCATCTATCTGGTGGAATATTTGTGCACCAGTCAGCATATACAGAAAAAATCTTAAAACGTTTTTACATGGACAAATCACATCCATTCAACTCTCCAATGGTTGTACGATCACTTGATAAGAAAAAGGATGTGTTTCGACCAAGAGAGGAAAACGAAGAAATACTTGGTCCTGAAGTGCCATATCTTAGTGCTATCGGCGCATTAATGTATCTTGCTAATAACACAAGGCCCGACATAGCATTTTCTGTAAATCTGTTAGCAAGGCATAGTTGTGCTCCAACACGGAGACATTGGTATGGAATTAAACATATTTTTCGATATCTCCGGGGCACAACTGATATGGGATTATTTTATTCTAATAAATCTAAGCAGTACTGACGGGTTATGCAGATGCAGGATATTTATCTGATCCAGATAAAGCTCGATCGCAAACAGGTTATTAGTTCACTTATGGAGATACAACCATATCATGGCGCTCACTAAAACAATCTTTGGCAGCTACTTCTTCTAATCACGCAGAAATTCTTGCAATTCATGAAGCTAGCCGATAATGTGTTTAGTTAAGGTCAATAATTCAACACATTCAGGAGTCATGTGGCATGTATCATGATAGGACAAGACCAACAGTAATGTTTGAAGATAATACTGCATGCATTCAACAATTAAAGGAAGGTTATATTAAGGGTGACAAAACTAAGCACATATCACCAAAAATTTTCTCCACACATGATCTTCAAGAAAATGGAGAGATTGAAGTTCAACAGATTCGTTCAAGTGACAATCTTGCAGATTTGTTTACAAAATCATTTCCGCCAACAATTTATGGAAAATTGGTACATAAGATTGGGATGCGTCGACTGAAAGACCTCAAATAAATTTTCAAGATCAATGTACTCTTTTTCCTTTACTAGGATTTTTTCCCAAAGGGTTTTTTCCTAGAAAGGTTTTAACGAGGCACGATTGTTGATATTTGAATATCCAAGGGGGAGTGTTATAATGTGGATGTCCCTAGAGCTTTCTAGAACAAAACTTTTGGATTTCTAAAGCAAAACTCTTGGCTTTCTAGTTCATATAACTCATGACTTTTAGCCTTTCAAATACTTGTAACTTACTTTGAGTGAGCCTATAAAAGGCCATCATGTTCCAACTTGTAGACACACTTGAAAGATATAAAATTCTCCTCTTTCTCTCTTCTTTCTCTCCTCTAAATATTTCTTAGTTATTATATATTTATAACAATATTTTACTTTTTGAACCTTTTTTAAATAAAAAATTGGTTCAAACAAAATATGACAAATAACTTGTGAAATTATCTTTTTTATTCATCTTAAAATTTATATATATACTAAATTATAAGCAAATAATAGTATAATTTGATTTAATTTTAATCAACATAATTCAAATAGAGAATGGTTATAATTATTAAATTTTTAAGAAATAGATGAAAGTCGTTAAATCTAAATAAATGAATATTTTTTTAAACTATTATATCAAAGTACTTTGAATCTCGTCATCACTTTAAAATTATAAATTATTATTAATTTTAAACAATATATATCATTAATTAAACATTTTTTATTAATGATAATTATATAAGAATAATTATAATATAAAAGTAACTTATGGGTTGTAAATTAGTACATATAAAAAATCAAAGATATTAATATTTTGGGTCTTATAAAATATATTTTTAGCTCGAAATTTGTAAATATTTATAATCAATTAACCGAAAAGGAAAAAGTGAGAGAAATAATGATGTTCAAAATTAAATTACACTTACGACATTCCTGAGTTCACAACGAATTTATTTCTTTTACTTTACTCGGGAAAAAATTGTAGCTGATAATTTTATAACTTTTTAATTAGTTTTCTGCAATTATTCAGGATTGTGAAAAATAATTTAGTTTGATTATTCAAGGCCAATTCAAATATTCATTTTTCAAAATAGCCACAACAAATTCCCCCTTTTCGTTCAGTAGGTGCTTATATGGGCCTATCTGTCCGAAAAAATAACTAATACATATTTTTCGCCGGGTGAAAGACAAGAGTACCTCATTTTCTTAATGAAACATACAAAAATAACCCGTTTTCTCCGAGCTGACAAAACTACCCGATCCATTACGCATTTTTCACTTGAGTATTTGATAATACGCATTGGTGACTGGAGTATTACCGAGTGTTACGCAAGACATACTGGGGTATTGACAGAATAAACTTTTACAGAATGCGTATCTCTTGCATATTCACAGATCTGTCCATTTTGATTGAAAGGGGTGGGGTATAGCTGCAATAAACAATTTAAATAATCTTTAGATTAAATTTCTTTAACAAAATAAAATCAAATACGCAAATGGGTCTGATTTTAAAATTTTATTGTTAATTTTTCATTCCGAATATTTCTAAACCCCAAAATGGAAATGTCGAACCCCAAAATTTAATTGTTGAACCACTAAATTTAATTAAAATTGTTTTTTCTAAATTTAGAAATTTTAATTAAAAAATTGAATCCGGCGGCCTGAATTTTAAACGCTTACGCGTTTAAAAATCAGGATAAGTTAGGGTTTAGGCTCTAGGGTTTAGGGTTGTAAACAATCCTAAACCCCAAACCCTAAACCCTAAGTTCGTATACGGTTTATTCATCGTTCCGAATATTTCTAAAACTCAAAATGGAAACATTGAACCCCAAAAGTTAATTGTTGAACCCCTAAATTTAATTAAAATTGTATTTTTTAAATTTAAAAATTTTAATTAAAAAATTGAATCCGGCGGTCTGATTTTTAAACGCTAACGCGTTTAAAAATCAGGATATGTTAGGGTTTAGGGTCTAGGATTTTTAGGAGTTAGGGTTTAGGGTTGCAACCCTAAATCCCAAACCCTAACTTCGTATACGGTTTATTCTTCCTTCCGAATATTTCTAAAATCCAAAATGAAAATGTTGAACCCCAAAAGTTAATTGTTGAACCCCTAAAGAAATACAAATAACATTTAAAAAACAATTAAAAAATTGAATATTTCTAAACTCCAATTGGAACTCGTTAAATCCAAAATAAAATTATTTTAGACTATTTGATTATTTTATTTTTTTGCCACAAGACTATTTGATTTTAAATATTATTATTTGAGTGAACCATTAACAATTCATCTTTTCCATGTACCGTGGTGGCTCGTGATCTTATGGTTGACATCTGTGACCAATAGTCAGATACATGTGGGGTGGAAGGGAATACACACTCGTCAAAAAAAAAGAAAAAAGTAATACACACTATACGGGTAGATATGGCCAATTCTTCCAAAATTGCTATTTTGGTGTAACTTTATACTCCCTCTGTCCCATCCATTTGTTTACACTTTTTTTTTTGGGATGTCCCATCCAATTCTTTACATTTCTAAATTTTCCTAAAATAGTAAAGTTTTATAATATAAAAATCAACTACATTCACTACTTTCCTCCACTAACTCATTTTATACATTATATAGTGATGGATCCCACCACTTTACTCATTTTTCTTACTTCTCTCCTCCTTCTTTATATTTTTTCTTGGTCTCCATGCCCAAACCAAATGTAAACATTTGGTTGGGACTGAGGGAGTAATATTTAGGTTATATTTGTCATTATTTCTTTTTCGCCAGCCACCTAAGAAATAAAGTGGTCTGCGTTAGATAAGAAACAAAAGTGGGCCGTTTAAGTTAAGAAATGAATCGACCCTATTTAAAGTGCAATGTTTTGGGTTACGTATTTTGATAATATGTTGTACTGGATCCGAATTCAAAGATTATTATGCCAATCCATTTCCAATTTTTTAGTTATATATTTAATTTTTAACCCTATTATATTATTCAAAACTTTTCAATGAATTCACTCATTCATAAAAGAATTGCTACCCACTCTGTCTTATGATACAAAATGAGAATCAAACTCGTAATTTTTTTTTAAAAAATGAGGATCATTTATCAACCCATTCAAAAAAAAAAGGATCACTGATTAATTAATATAAATTTTGCTTTCAAAAATAAAATTAATAAATTTTAATATAAAAAATTTAGTACAAATCATTTTAGAGTTCATATTCTCGCTCAAGCCAAAGATGTTTGAATAATTAATTTTGAGAAATGTTATTTTCAAAACAATTTTTTTTAAAAAAATAATTAATAAAATCATTGTTTGTTTCATTTTCACCTAAGAAAAGGATATCATAATTCAATCTGCTCTAAAATTAAAAAAAAAAAAAATGGGAAGCTATCAAAAGTTTTCATATTTTCAAAATTTTTTGCATGATAAAAATTACATATGTGATCGCGAAGTTACATTTAAAATTACAACAATTACATTTGAGGCTGCGACATTGCACGGTATTTTTGAAAAAAATAAAAAATAAAAAATTCTACATTTTCCTTCTTGTGTTGTGTATGCTGGTAGAGCAATTTGTCCGGAAACTTCTAGTCGGTGCCCAAACAAAGATACGTAAAACTACAAACACCATTACTGGCCGCTAATTCATCCTGCGCACTCTTCTGGCTGCTACGTACCCCACGTCGCCTAGTTCCAACAAATGTGGCCATTTGGATCCTCACGTAGCTCTTTTTCACTTTGAACTCTCAAAAGTGTAACGTGGACACTTTAATATCCACCCCTCTCCCCTTGCCTCAGCTCTCTTCACTTTGCCTATAAATACATTTATATCAACCTTTGTTTATAACACATCAACCATCTCACTACTCACCTTTGCAAACTAAGCTTTTCATTACCCTTATCTACATTTCTTCAAATTTATTTGAAAATGGCTTCTTCATCAGTCATGCAATCTACACTAGCCTCTCCGGTTACACGTGGCATCTCCGGTAGACAGATGAACCTTGCTCCGGCCAAATGTGCCTTTGTACCATCTCTGTCCAGGAGATCTGCTAGTCTACGACTCAAGTGCATGGCAGAGGTACTTGCCACTTGCTAGTTGCTTCTAATTAATACTTAATTCAAATATTTTTTTGTACTTTTATTAATATTTTTTAAATCTATCTTAGAAATTATTATTATTAATGCTTTGTTCGATTTTGTTATGTATTAGGATGGACAAAAGGAGGAATCTAGCCCAGTAACAAAACCATCTCCATCTGTAACTCCTGAACCAATGTCATTTAAGCCTACCCCTCCTCCTACGCCCAAGGTAAGCACAAGTTTCTTTGACGTTCTAGCATTCAGTGGACCTGCACCAGAAAGAATCAACGGCAGGCTTGCTATGATCGGTTTCGTAGCAGCAATCGGAGCGGAACTAGCGAGCGGACAGGATGTGTTTTCCCAGCTATCCAACGGTGGGGTGCCCGCGTTCCTGGGAACAAGTGTAGTGTTTACACTAGCATCTTTGATACCTTTGTTCAAAGGAGTGAGTGTTCAGTCTAAATCTGAAGGATTGATGACTTCTGATGCTGAGATGTGGAATGGTAGAATGGCTATGTTAGGTTTGGTTGCTTTGGCATTCACCGAGTATGTCAAAGGTGGTGCTCTTGTTTGATTCAAGTTTACCGATGAATTTTACTACCTCACCTTTCTAGTAGGTGTAGGTGTGTAATCTAAATCATTCTAAATGATACATATGGTTTTGTAAAGGTTTTTGTGTGTAGCTAATCAAGGTAAATATGTGATTGTTGAATACTATAACATAATACGAAAACCGAGTTACTACACTTGCAAACCTTAATGAATTACACGGTCTCTACTTAATTTCGACAAGGATGTTAAAATTTTGGACTCTGAGTATGGATTATATTAGAATACAGTTTAACTGAACAAAATTCCCAAATGCACAAAACTTTAGCTCGGAAGACATCACATTTAAACTGTAGTAATCACTTAAAATACAGCATGAGCTAATCAGATACACTAACCTCAGTTGTGACATTGAATGGCTAGCATTGCCGTTGAGATACATCTCTTTGTAAAACTGAATTGGAGCTTGTCCTCTATGAAGTGATGACAAATTTACAGCATAAAACGGATTCGGCCTTCACATACACTACTTGTTCATTATACTGATTACTGATAGCATGAGATTTACAAATAGCACAAGGCCCTCTAAAAAAGGGGGATGTATAAATAAAAGAGTAAGAGGAATACATCTATACTGTTTCTATGTACGTATTTACTTGCACGATCTCTGGAAACATGCCGTCTTCTATCATTATACAAGTCATACAACTTGATCAAGTTGAACTTCACTTTCATATGCATTGTTTTCATCCTTATCAGCCTCCTGGGATACAGAACTTATCTGTCAAAAAAGTAAACTGTGTTAGATGTCTATAACTTGGTAGATGCAAGATTGTGGAAGTGCTGAGTAAATATCAACAATAATTGATAAGATCACACTTTCACATGGTATGCTTACTGCTTAGTCTTTAATTGGACTATAGTTGAAAAAAGATACTGTTTTAATATACCACAAACATATCTATGAATTCTGAAGAAACAAAAACTAGGTGAATGCTGATCCTTGCGGCCAAAACACTAAAGCAAGGAACTTCCGTTGTGATGCATCGTTAAAGTGCTAGATCAGTGATAAGTGATAACTGATAACTAATGAGATAGCAGTAGCAAATGTCTAAGAATCAATAGCTTAACGAGCACTAATGATCATACTGTATGGTAATGAAAAGCATAAATCAAGAATGCAATTATGTTGTTTGCAAGGCTATAAAACATTTGAACAATCTAAAATATGGTAATCTGGCTCATCAAAAGAAAAAGCATGTATAAAATCCAAAGCAAAAGGGACCAGTTCTACAGAGTCAGTTTAATGATGTACTATCTGCGGTACTTACTTCGACTGGGATGTCAACCGGAAATAA
Source organism: Saposhnikovia divaricata (assembly GCA_036435485.1). Taxonomy (NCBI): domain Eukaryota; kingdom Viridiplantae; phylum Streptophyta; class Magnoliopsida; order Apiales; family Apiaceae; genus Saposhnikovia; species Saposhnikovia divaricata. The sequence continues at coordinate 26,825,322 of JAZHRN010000131.1, forward strand.
ATTTATGCTCTTGGGATTGAAGCTGTAACCACTAGAAAGACATAAGAAAAAAGATGAATCAATAAGAAGATAGGAAGTGCCGGAATTTAAAAGTTGAGAACTAAACACAGATTTCAGAAAGGGAGCATATCCAGCAGAAAGGAATAGGAAAACATCTCATTGATATCAAGCGTAAATAAACTTAGTCATGCGCATATCTACTTAATTAGAACTCTAACAATATTACAAAAACTTATACAAGAAACAAGTAATGTCCATGACACAACTCAAGAAACGCAATTGAACGCGCACTTCTTTGGCAAATGTAGAAAAGGTGAAAATAATTCTGATATATGCACACTTGATGAAATGAATTTGTTGTGAGTTCAAATGTTGACAATATGATACTGTGTGGCGTAATCTCAGATTTGATAGAAATAGGTCAATAAAAATCAATTAACCAAAGCTTAGCAACTATGCTTCGAAATTGTTTGGCTCGAGCCCTCAAACCCTTCTCTTCCTGTTCATGATTTATCGTCTACAAGAGTTAGAGTTCTTCCTCGGGCTGCGTTTGAGGCGTAAGAGATCACGGTTCTGTTATTTGTTTTTGTGTTAATATTATAAGGTCAGTTGAACTTTAAGCAAGAGCTCACAAGATTTTGCGAGTGATAGCGGTATATTAGTTTGACTGACGCTGTTTTACCAAATTTGGAACTCCCAAAAAAAACCCACAAATCCAGAATGTATATATAGAAAGAGAGCATAGAAGAGTCAAGATATTTATCCTATACATCTTCTTCCCTCGCAGATCTAGCGCCTCCTCTTGAAGCGCAAGTAATCCAACACAACACTGTCCATGACAATGTATCCTATCATCATTAGATTCACTAACTTATGATTAGGCTCTTACACAACAATAAACAAAATTATACCAACATAGTGAAGCATCTTTCATATTTACGTATCTTCATTTATTTTGATACCAACATGGAGACATATTCAGTCATGAGGATGAAGTATCACATTAATGCTCAATCCCAAGAACCTTTACAAGTTTGGACTTTAGATCACAGACAAAACAAAGAAATATGATGACAAGCTAGTTCACCTGTGATTCATAACAAGCTGCCACACATATGGAATGAAGAATTCCTCAGGATGACTCTCTTGTTCATATGTAAAGCGCAATTGAGTGAAAATCTGTCAAAGAAGAAGAATAAAGAAGATGATTGTAAGACATGATAAGTTAATCTACAATTGCTTAATAAAATATGTAAAAGTAGTGACATTATGTATACCTTTATTCCTTCACCTCGCCATGACCGGCAATTAAAGATTATAACTTTAAGTACTTTCTCCACTGACCATTCACCTTCCAATTTTTGGGCATCTATGCGGCTATTGAAAAAATCAAGAACCTACAAAAGCAGAAGGCATCGTACATAGGAATATGCAAAGAAAAATTAGTATGACAGCATGTTAGTAGTATAAATAATAGAAAAAGCATGCCAGAGAGAGAAGAAAATTTTACATACAGTAGAAATGTTCTCAAGCAGCTCATTAAAACGTGGGTGGGACTTAAAAGGCAGAAATTTCTCCTGCCTCTGTAAAATTGCATAAACAACCTGGACCCATGCTGATATTGTCAAGGATTTGCAAGAGGGATAAATAATTTACCAATATGGATAAGGTCTTATACAGAGTATCAACTACAAAACAATTTGCTCATACCTCAGGATTCCGTGGCAAGGCATATGTCAGAATCACATTTAATATCTCAAGGACTATCCTCAAGAAATCCGTGTAAATATGCAATTCTGAGGACTGCTAGAAAAGGGAAAAGAAATATTATGACATACAATTAAATATGACGATGAGAAGATTCAAAATTTTATTGAAGGAGAAGAGTGCACTGACTACCATGTCATCAGGGAGGCTGTCACCGTCTTTTAATTCACCATTGAAAGAATGTATCTTATCATTTTTCATCTCTGCTAATTTAGTGTATCTGGATAGTAGAACTAGTTATAACATGAATATAAGACCGAATTTATTTCAGGAGGTAATGAAGCATGAAACTAACAAATAAAGTTGCCAACTATTTAAATCAACTTAACATAGCTTTTATAGAAATGCACTTGGAGATGGAAAGATAATTAAGTTGCCGCATGTAAAAGAATTATGCAAAATACAAAGTTATAAAAAGGAATAGAATACCTCCTTGATAGCATATCAAAAAAGCTAACTAATTGTTGTGAAGCATATGCACTCAAGTGATGGACATGAGGTGCCATGTTTGACAGAGTTGCTAGACAATTCGTATGAAGATAGACATCCTGTTAAAGATTAAAAGAATGCATATTAGAGAATATAACATCACAATTATACCAGATACTTGAGATCGCAAATAAAGTCCAGATGCATGAACTTATGGCATGCAACGGCAACGAACAGGTATACATGTTCAACAAATCCTTCTTAGTATCAAATAAACAAAAAGATGTAGAGCTTCCATGTGAACACCTTCCTGTGTAACACTGCATGTCTTCAAACAGTTACTAGTTTGATGCTAAAAATTGAACCACCTTTATACTACTTTCACTTAGTGTCAGTATAACATCATATTGGTAAACATTACAGTACACAAAACCAAGTCCTTTCAGTGTCTGCTGAGGCATAAAGCTGATCAATAATCTTGTACGCAAACGGATGCTAAATTATTTTTATTTTGTAAACATCTGTTCAGCTATGTGTCAAAAAACAATGCGTAATTTATTTCAATTTTTGAAATAAAGATGGTAGTTGGTGTTAACACCGTATACCAATTATAATATTTTTGCCAATGACGTTCAGAACATTAATAAAGAACTAATGCTCAGGCTTCTACGTCAATATATGTGTATAACTGTACATACATATGATACCTTTCACATCACATAAAACAAAGAAGGTATCTCCGTGTCAGTCACAATAATATTGAAAACAATACAAAAATAAAATATCAATCCATCAGGACATACCCGCAGCTTAGATTGGTTGTATTTCAGAGTCCTTACAAGGATTATGATCATGAGAGAACCCAGAGAAATTTGAGAAAGAAGACGCTCTTTGTACCATGGGACAGTAGGGAGAATCTGTCCAAAAATGTAAAGTTACAAGTACGTACTTAACTCAGTATGAGACTGACTAAAAGTTGGATTCTGACATACCAGCTTGTGAATGCTGGCATTAAAAGAGGAGTCCTGACTTAGTATAAGAAGGATGATCAGCACCATATAGATTTGATTGGATCTACCACTTGCAGCATTATATAATATTTCCAGCAATGGTATCAACTGTTAATGTCATTAAAGTTCTAAGATAAGTGACAGCTGAATGCCATTAGTAATTTGAGTAGAAAATTAGTGCATGTTAAACGATAGAAGACAGGAAGCTTCTGTTCATACCATTGTTTCTAGATCTGTTCGCACCAAGACATATTCAAGAAAGTCTGCATTTCCATGAATTAGTGAGTAGAGTATAAGAACAGCACCTTCATCTGCCAATGACCTGAAAAGACGTCACATGTGAGATTAACTTCATAAAACATAGAGATAAGAACAATATGACACAGGTGGGCGTGGGCACGATATGAATCCCTAGCATGCTTGTGACAGGGGACAAGTTTTCCTCGATGTGGAAAACTTGGGTTGACACCACCCAACAATGCCAGCCTTTAGGAAGCTTTTAGCAAGTCCATAACCAAGGAGTTTTAACAACTGTAGTGCATTAAAAGATAATACCTACCTATAAGAATCACTTTAGTGGGGGAACAAATTAATACATGGCTCCATCATATCAAGCCCATAAATGTGTGCTAATTTAGAGAGGAGACAGGGGCCACGGGGAAAAGACAACAAATCAGAACTTTTATTGGAATTCCCAGTTTGAATATTTTCAAGATCTATAAGATTATTATCTGTTCGTCTATAAGCAATTAGTACACTTAACAGATAGTGCATCAAAAAATAATATATTTTAGATAGACAGAGCCACAAAGGAATATAAAAAAAGATGCTATTAGAGGACCATGACTCATGAGAAGCACCAAACAATAATCGGTCCAGTGCATGTGTCAAGTAAGCAAAAAGGTGAATGAAACACTTACATGCCAAGAGTATCAAAGAGAGAGGCAAAAGGAATAGATGGACCACTGCGTACATTCCTTTCGATATCCACATGATCAACTGCAAGTAGATAAATTACTGAACATAATGAAACATTCAAAGTGCAGTATCAGAAACTATAGGGTCTTACATTCTACATCTCTTGCATTTTCCAAGGCCTTGCAGTAAGAGCTTTCAGAGAAATAGATTTCTTCTTTCAGAAGAGAATCTGATTGTGCATTGTCATCAAACTCTAATTTCCCAGGTTCCGGTAGAACACATTTCCGAAAGTGAATGAGAATCAGTAAAATATTAAGACTGCTTTCAGCTAATAGACTTCTCGAAGCTTCACCACTTGAACTGACGATGAAAGACAAAGGAAGCAACACCAAGTTTGCTGAACGAAATTTAAAATACATGTTTTCATTAGAAAACATAATATCAAACTTTTACTATGTAAGTAATATATGAGAAGATCTACAATGAAATAAAAGTATAACACAATTTCAGAATTTGTTACAATATAAGACCGAAAAAACTACAAGTCTACAACTCATTGTTCTTCCAAAGTATAGAATATGAATGGAAAAATAAAAAATATGTAGGTTGATCACACTCTAGTATATAAGTATGTGAAATGTCGAAACACTTTTGTAGGTTGAATTCAGTTGTCTACAGTAATGTATGTGAATATAAAAATTATGTTACCAGCAGCAGAACCAACTCTCTGCAAAACACCAGGCTGATCTCCCGCAAAAATAGCATAGGAAGCAGTAGTAGAAGGAAACTGGGGCCGAGCGATGTAATTAAGCAACAGTCTGCGAACTACCAGATTAATTACATCTTTTTTCTGCATATAGAATGACAGCTAATTAACAACCATAACATATAAGGTCATCAGGTTTAATATTAGTGCAAAATTTGTCCTCTTAACCTGAACCATTGCTGCATTTGTAAATGGGTGGGAATCATCTGGTCCTGGTGATGGCCCGGAAAGAAGCTGTGTTGACATGGCAACGAGCATGAAATTAAGTAGCCCATGGTGTAGGAGATATGTATTGGAACTTGAAAAAAGTGAAAGCAAATGTATTATTAATATTCTGAACTGGCATTAAAAAAAGACATGGAGAAGTCAACAGTGCATACCTTACATCTACTAATCCGATACAACTTAGAACACTATCCATAACAAAGTGTGCAATGCTTTGATCTGCATTAAACAAAAAAACATTTCTTTTCAGTCAGAAAATTGTCATACAAGCACTCATTCATACAAGATATAATTTAATATGATAGGTAAAGAGCAGAGAGTTGTTACGAATACTTTCCAACAAAAAAAGAGAGAGAGAAAGTAAAGTGACATTCCTTACTGATCATTGCAGTGAACTTATTAAGATCTGATCAAATAGTTTCCACTTTCCACCTAATAATATAACTAACTAACACTACAAAAGAAGTAAAATGTACCTGCGAACTCCAGTTGCAAATATTTTTTAATTTGCAAAGTTGATAACGAATAGTTTTGTTCGCATACATACATGACTAGTATGACTATTCTTCTATAAAATCATGATTTTAAATACTTATGATCACTATAGTCACCAATGTATGGCTTCTTCATTTTTGCCGGCAAGATGTCATGCAATGCCCCCTTTTATAAATGTCAGATTTTTCACAAAAACATAAAGACTGCTCATTTGAAATTTGGAAAAGAAAAATTCTGACAGAGAGGAAGAAAGAGAGGGTCAGCAAAATGTGTATAAGATACACTGATTCAGACTTGCGATCCTTGGTAGACATACGAACACGTAACAGAAAAGAAATTCTATGGGATTCGTAGAAAGAGTTACAAAATTTGGCTCCATCCAGAAAAATTACATTGTCAAATAATATTTGGGGGGTGGGGGATCTGAAGTTCAATTTTAAAAACACAGTAATGGGAAAACACGGTAATCAAATTTTCAAAACTTTACAATTGTTAAAGGGTTTGTAAGGTATCATTCAATACTTCATCCATTTAAGTTCAGTTTTAAAAACACAGTAACGGGAAAACACTGTAATCAAATATTCAAATCTTTCCAATTGTTAAAGAGTTTGCAAGGTATCATTATTCATTCAATACTTCATCCATTTATTCTTAAGGCTTCTGAATGCGATTATGGAACATGAGAAGCATTATCATACAAGGGACAAGAGAAACAACCATGGGTCCTTTACAGAACGCAATTAAACGTCGCAACTGATTGTTTTTTCAAGGGTTGCACCAGGTTTTGCTTTCACTGAAGGCAAATATTTCAAGCCCCTCTCTCAACCGAAAAATTAGAAACAAGACCAAATTTACAATCTTAAGAAATTGACTGCTTAGCCCTTTTCAATACTAGTGTTTATTATATAGTTTTTTAAAATTGAAATCCTGTAACCTATAGACATACGATGGCACATATTTTCAGGCCTTCATAGGCAATAAGCAACTGGACTAGTTTGCTAATAATACATACAATTAGAAATCACAACCCAATCCTCAAGCCTCAATCTTAATAAAAGGTGTTTGTTCATGTAACTGAAAGTAATGAAGACAAAAAATGTAGAAATGTAATTTAAATCCCACATGCAAGGTACGTTTCCTAAGTAGCAACCAACATGTTAACAGTCTTAAATATGCAACAGAAAAAAATTCTTTACATTTTTTTCAAAAATATAAATGGAAATGCTAATATGTACCTCTCGGAAAACTGTCAGGTAGTGACTCAGAATCATCCATAGACAAGTACAGCTCCTCATTGGTATCACCTTTTGCATTTTCAATCAAGTACTGAAGGAAAACAGATGATATGTGAAGTGCATTAACAGCTTTTGTTAAAGCTTCAGATTGCACACCAGAAGTACCAACTAGCTCCTGTAAACACCAAGCTAGGTGGATTAAGATCTTGGCAAGATGCCTTGTGAAGCAGTTGTTCTGTGCTGCACAATTCAGTGAAAAGTAACAATCAAACACGCGCAGAGGGAGGACCGCAGTACATTTGAAAAGACTGGAAAGCAATAGGATGGGAAAACATGTCACTTTCACACAATTTACAACAATGCAACTAGACGACTTCAAAGGGTTTCAAATCAGTAGCTTCAACCAATGTGCGTGTACATATATTTCTAGAGGGCAAACAACATAAACGGTAGTCTTTTAGATACTACCTTCCCAACTGAAAACCTCTTCGCTTCATACAGAAATTAGCAAAGCTCGACACTTGGTTATTTTTCAAATTTACAAAAACATTAAATACATGCACTGAGATTTTCCTATAACTCCTAGGGCTTGAGATATATGTCTATATATCTGCAGTCAGGTACAATAACGATGCAGCATTAAAAAAAAATCGATATCTAGTCTTGCTGTAACTGCTTGACAACAGCTTCTTTAACTATTTATCCAATGCAGAACAGTTTTCATCTGCCAAATATCATTTCAAGTGCCGACAGTTGACTCTAAACCAATATTACTCCAGTTGACATATGCTAATCCAACAGACAACTAATCTGCTCCAAATGAGTACAATTTAGTTCGACTCTAACTGAAAAAAGCCTCATAGTTAGACTTCATTTTCCCCTTGATTCCGTTAAACAGCTAAAATACTTCGTAAGAACTGATCACCTACTAAACCATGTGTTCATAATCAAATTTAAATCCATGAAGTTAATACAATATGAAGGCGGAAATTTGAAGATTACCTATAATCTGATCTACTTTAGTTTGAAAAACGACACAGCAAGATAAACCTCAAAGCCTACTATAAGTTTGCTAATTCAATGCCAAACCAATACAATACAAAGCTAATTCCAAAATTAACAGATGAAATTCAATATATATACACTTATACCACTTCCTCGGCGGTCAAATTGATCAAATTTTGACTCAAACTTAAGGATACTACATAATAAAAAGAATTTGGTGAATTTAACCATAAAAAATCAAAACAAAATCTATTATTAAAGTGGAAACATTAAAAGTTTACCGAAAACGAGGCAAGCTCGGTGATAGCGATGAGAAGGCCAATGAAGATGAAAAGGAAGCAGAAGCAATTGTTGCCAGTACTCGGAGTTTATCGGAAACGATATTTCGCCGATGAATGTTCCGATTAAGTACTCCGCCGTGTGTTTCTGTTGCGCATTGCTGCTCCACCGTGGTGTTGACGACACGCCTCCCATATAAATGCAACGAATATTTAAATTTTATTTTAGTAAAAATATTTAAGCTGGCTAGTGTGTGTGTTGAATGGTTGATCAAGGGAGGAGGATTTTAAAGAGACCTAAGGGAGGGAGGTTTATGAGAAAAAGAAGGGTGGATTAATTAAAAAGGCAATAAAGTAGTACTCCCAAGCTAGTGCTTGCGTTCGGACCCTAGTGGGTGACTCCCGTTTCTTTCCTGTTGAGATGGGGCTTCATCAGGGGTCGGTCCTGAGTCCGTTTCTTTTCGCCCTTATCATTGATGTCATGACACGGGGGATTCAAGATGCTGTCCCATGGTGCATGATCTTCGCGGATGATATCGTGCTAGTGGCGGAATCGAGGAGGGCGGTGAACGACAAATTGGAGCATTGGAGATCTACTTTGGAGTCCCAAGGGTTACGTATGAGCCGTTCTAAAACCAAATATCTCTGGTGTAACTTCAGTGGTGAGGCCAGCGAAGAAGGGGTGGAGGTTAGGATTGAAGACCAGATCGTCCCACAGACGGACAAGTTCAAGTATTTAGGTTCGATCATCCAGAAGGAAGGTGAGATTGAAGCCGATGTCACACATCGTATCAAGGCGGGGTGGTTAAGGTGGAGGGCAGCGTCAGGGGTGTTGTGCGATAAGAAAGTCCCTTTAAAGTTGAAAGGGAAATTCTATAGAGCGGCTATCCGTCCAGCGTTGTTATATGGTTCGGAGTGTTGGGCGGAGAAGAAGGCCCTAGTTAGGAAGTTGGAAGCGGCTGAAATGAGGATGTTGCAGTGGTCCTGTGGGCGCACGTTGTTGGACAGAGTCCCAAATGCGGTGTTTAGGAGCGAGCTTGAAGTGGCGCCTTTTTCTGCGAAACTTAGGGAAGGAAGGTTGAGATGGTTCGGCCACGTCCGTAGGAGGATGGTTGAAGCCCCAGTTAGGAGGGTCGAGAATCTTTCGGTTGGTGGGGCGAGGAGGAGAGGCAGACCGAGGAGGTCGTGGGAAGAGCAGCTCAGGCTGGATTTGAAGGCCTTAGACTTAAATGAGACCATGGTTGCGGATAGGTCTGCTTGGAGGCAGCGTATCAGAGTGGTGGATTCTCTTTTAGGGTGCGGATCGGTTGTCGGGAGCCTCAGAATTAGCTTGTCTCGGTTAGCGATTTTGTAGTAGTTCGACTTTAGCGTTTCTCACTTTGCGTTTTTAGTGTCTTTTGTTTGCTGGTTCTGCAGTTTCAGGGATCCCGGCCCGGTGGTAGCATAACGCCGGTGGTAGCATAACTCCGTGCAAACAGGTATGCCCCATGTGGAGAACGACATGGGCTCAGGTATGGCTTCGTTCATTTCCGTTCCAGATGGTTTCCTTTGTATTTATCACACTCTTTGTTTGTCGTGCACTTAGCCGAGGGTCTACACGGAAACAGCCTCCCCGCTCTAAAAGTGAGGGTATGGTCTGCGTACATCTTACCCTCCCCAGACCCTGCTCTGAGCGGGATTTACTGGGTATGTTTGGTTTGGTAAAGTAGTACAAGAAACGCATCCCATTCCCCATCCCCAACCCCAAAAACTTACTAAAAATAGTAAATCTCCAAATAAAAATAGTAAATCCTCAAAATTATCAAAAAGTTTCTACATCCCATTCCCCATTTTCCATTCCCCTATCCCTATATTCTTTTTTATATTATTTGTTTCTCTCTCTTTCACTTACAATTTTAACTACCAAAACTCACCCACTATTATAAATACAATTTAATATTATTATATGAGGAGAGAGTGTATGAGGATGGAGATGAGGCATCAATTTTGGTCCCTAAATATGGGGACTCAAACTTTGGTCCCTAAATCAAACCCCAAAATGGGAAATGGGATGGAGGAATGTTTTAGAAGAAAAGTTGGACAAATCCTCAAATTATAAGGATGAGGTTGGGGATAGGGGATGGGATGTGAATGCTCTAAATACACGAGCCGTCATTAACAAAACAACACAAAACAAATTCTGTCTAACGAAGTTCTTGACTTTTCTTTGTAAATGACTAATCTACCCTCTTTTCTTCAATCCAAAACACTTGACTTGGGTTGTCTTTCAATTTCAACATCCTAGCATGTTTCTTAAAAATATTATAAATAATATGATTGATTCTTAATAATTTAAGATATCATATTCTATGTTAATTTCAATATTACTTCCTATACTTGCTCGTATAAATATAATAATATTAAATTTAAATTCACCAAAAAAAATGTATAGAAAAAACATAGGGAGAAATGAATATTTTATTGATGAAAATAAAATGAGGAAGGGTTTATATATTCCTTATCAATAAGTATTAAGAGGTGTGTCCTAACTTTTAAGGGACCACTTAGTAGATTATTGGAGTACAATTTTAATACAAATTTCTTCAATTTCAACTTAAGACATGAAATAGTTAGTCACTTGGAGTCACTGTTAACTTATATTATATAATAAATTTGTATGACAACATTTTATTTCTACCCACTTTTTTTTATACTTTTATGGATGCAAATATAACTAAAATATATAATAAATATAAAAAATATTGTTAGAAATAAATTCATCTTAACTTGCTAAAAATCAATATTTTATATTATACTTAAGAGTGATTTAAAATATTTTTGTAAATGTTCTTAGAGAAAGCTGGGTTTGAGGACAACCTCAGTGATCTCCCTATGGCCATGTTTGTTTCAAGGGATTATAATCCCCAAATTATTACCTTATAAATCTCAAACGTAAGGAATTATAATCCCATGAATTCACATTTTAATCATTGTTTTAGTTCACTCCCATGGGATTATAATACCTTGTGAAAGAAGGTATTATAATCCCATAGAAATGAATCAAAAAGATGATAGCAATATACTTCCATGGGATTATAATCCTTTAAATTTAAGAAAGATAGTGTAATTTTCCAAGGACTATAATCCCCTAAAACAAACATGGCCTAAGATTATAAGAAATATTACCTATAAAGTAAGGAGGGTCCCGTAAGAATATTTTTGTAAATATTAAATTTTTATCAGTAATTTACATAAACACCTTTAAATTTTGTATTGATTTGTTTTAACCTCAAGATTCTAACCCATGATTCTTTTAACTTTCCTGGTAAAGATTTTTTCCCTATTGTTCCATCTCTCTCTTTAACAATAAAATGTTAAAGAAGATTATGATGCATTTTCGTAAATATGTCCGGCCTGTTATGATTTTGTGGATTGTTTAAAACCCGTGCTTGGTATTTGCTCACTGCTGCATTCATTTTGAAAATTAATTTGTGACATTTGTGTGAGAATATAAAAATGAAATGATTTAGATCTTGTAAATTCAATGTGGAAATTATAACTTTTTATATAAAAATTTAAATTAACAATATTTGTATCGGTTTAATTAATAATTATTAGTCATCTTAAAAAATAAATACGAACATTTTATTTTCATCTAATCAATTGGATTCAATCTGATAACTATTGCACTCCTTACAAAGTACGATCCTTGGAAAATGGTTTCTACTGATATTTTTCTTAACAAAAAGAAAAAAAGAGAAAACATGTATGGCACTAAATCAGTTTACTACATGTTCATTTCACGTTCGTACCTCAAAATCCTCTTCACGACTAATTATTTAAGAGCAGTATTTTATATGCATGACGTGCTTGCCAAATTTACCTTTTTTTTTTAGATTAGTGATTTATAATGTTTGCTCATTTTCAGATTATATATCATAATTTTCAATAAAAGGTACTCTCTTCATCTCAAATTACATTAATTTTGATCAATCAAATTGATCAAAAGTTGACTAAAATATAGATATATTATATAATTAAAAAAAAATAAAAAAGATATATCATTAAAAAGTACAGCTAATCCATGTCTCAATGTAACTTTCAGTTTTCAAAAATAATAATTGAATAATTTTTAATATTTAGTAAAAAATTGATCAATTTGACCACTAAAAAAATCAAAAAGAACATGTAAAATGGTAGGGTGTATATTATAAGATTGGCTTAGAATTTCTCTAATATCTTAAGATTTTAGAACGATTGGTTATTTAAAAAAGTCTAGGTTCGATTTCCCTCTCCTCGAGAAAAACATACACATTTAAATTTTATCTTGGAGATGACATGCAAACTAATTTATATTAAAATATAGAATAAAATACACTTTGTGTACTCGTACTTTACTCAATTCACCATTTACAAATTCTAATTTAAAATCGAGCACTTGAAATATCAATTTTTATATTTTATTACACTTTATTGCATTATCTTAAGTTAGATCAACTCCGTTAATAATTTAGGGAGTAAAGTGTACTTTGTGTAATTGCATTTTTGTCTACAATGCAATTTGTGTTATATTTTATAATATATATATATATATATATATATATAATATGATTATTTAAAGAAACAAAATATTTAGAAGAATATTTGAGAGCTCCAATTGCGATTTGAAGAAGCAAATCTCCAGTACCTCACTCCATGGAATATATATACTATATATAGACAGATTCTACCACATTTTTCGCTCCCAATTGTAACTGTCCTATATTACATTTAATATCATCATTTTATGGAAAAGTAACTTATATAAATTAATTTCCATAACTCATGTAATTATTGAATCATAAAATGCATTATTAGTGTAATTTATTACTATAGATAGAGTTATACAAATAAAGCCAAATACAACAATTTGTATATTCATACTTTACTTTAAATTTTGAATTAAAGTACTCACACTTTAGTTTACGGGATAAAGTATACTTTACTCCCATTAAAATGGGAGTACTTTAAATTTTAATTATAAAGTACTCCCACTTAAATTTAAGTGTATTCATACTTTACTTTACTCCCACTTTAAATTTAAAGTAAAATTTTGAAATTTTATGTACTCACACTTTACTCAAGATATCACATGCATACACAATTTGTAAAGTATACTTTACAACAATTTGTAAAATAATGTATATGATGTCTTGAGTAAAGTGCGAGTATAAAAAGTGTACTTTACTCCTTAAATTATCAACGAAATTAACCAAAATTAATGGAATGCAGCAAAGTGTAATGAAATACAATTATTAATATTTCAAGTGCTCGATTTAAATTAAAATATTGCAAATCGTGTCTTGAATAAAGTACGAGTACACAAAGTGCAAAATTATTCTAAAAAATAATTGGAAGTGTGTCTGATGCATCTAATAAGTTGGTAGAATGCAATTATGCAAGTGTGCCGTGAAGAAATCCAGAACCAGGGTCTACTGGCCGAATATAAATAGTTGATCAAGATAAGCAAGTTGGCAAACTCCCATATAATTCATGTCTAAGTCAAACATCCAGGAACTGCTCAAGCTGCAAGTTGGCAAAAATTAGTTAAAAGAACAATCAACAAAACGTATGGCGGGGTTCCAAGTTTCCACAGAGTATACAGAAACAACTGAAAATTTTATATATTTTTGCAAACAAATTAGGAATGCGAAAAGGAAATATAAAAGGACCAGATGAAATATTTTTTTTTCAAGCTTCCAAACCTTAAGTTAATGCTTTTCCTTTTATTTCATTTTCTGGCCAAGTTGACAGCTTATTGTAACAATTACTTTTTTTCGCAATTTAAGAGCAGGTCATGCAGCCTCCGCTCCAAAAAAAATCTCTTGTTATCGAAAGAAGAGTAAAATCCACACTTTTCTTCAAATACACAAGTTTTTCATTTGAAACTGGAATCTCACCTAACAGTTGAAAATACAACGAAAACAACAGGAAATCATTTCAGTATGAAATGGAAATTTGGGGGTACAACACTAGACAAGCCAATACAGCTAACTGGAAAGATAGTTCACAAGTCTATGGTAGGAACTGCCTTCCAAACATTTTTGCTGTATAGGGCTTTAGCAACCTACATTATACCAGTGAAACTTTGCCACATTAATTAAGCATATGATCACCTTCACCGGAGCTTTATTCAAACTAGTTTGCAGCGTTAGATTTGACTTACCATTGACGAATTCCACAAGGACGACCTGCCACATTATTCACAACAGCCATCACTTGTCACAAAGAATTTGCAGCTACTGTGTTTCGTATATTCAAGCTGCCGCCTTTAGCTCTTAAATAGTAGCTGCCAGAAATTTACTCCTAATTAGGAATAAATTTGTTAGAGCTTAAGAGTTTGAAATCTAAAAGCAAGCCGTAATTTAAAAGACATTATCTGAACATGTTAATGTCTTTAAGGAGGTCCCTTATGAACAAAATCAGAACATGAAGATAATCTGCACCCTTGGAATCAACGATGCTTGGTCGGCCTCTATGAATCTATGAAAAATTTAATCTTCTAACCAACAAAGATAGCACTAAAAATAGAATACAAAGTAGGTCTCAAATATATGATGGCGAAAGAAACATAAGACAGTCAATGTCTTCCAGGATGATCAAGTCAGACAGGTAACCATCTTAATCTGAATTACACTACAAATCACTCTGATCAGCCAAACAAACCTGACTCTTCTTCATTCCTATCATTCAACAAGTCTTCCCAAAACTTCTTATCAAGTCCGTTATTTCCTCCCTCGTTACTCCTTTTGGAGGTTTCTTCTAGTGCTTGCATTTCAATGGAAAGTGTTTTCATTTCCGGAATTTCTATGTCACTAAGATCCTTTGTTCCTAGTTCCACATAAATTTGCCTGTTACCTTGACCTATTCCTCTGACCTCAACACTTCCACAAACTTGATCAATTGCCTTACTTCTCTTCTTGCTAATTGCTTCCACAAGCTCACCCCTTCTACCTGACTCAGTTAGTTTCTGAAGTAGACTCGGATTCCGGATTATTCTAGTCAAAAAGGCCATCATATGTTGTTGTTTAATCTCTGTGTCTTTTAATCTAAATTCCATAGCTTTTAGGTGTGCTTTAGTGTTCTGTTGTTCTTGTCTAAGTCTAACCAATTCCACCCTTAAAACTTGTGTGTCAAGCTGCACGCAATCAATTTCTGCATCTGAACCAAACTGAACTATTTCTACACAAGAATGACTGGGACCTTGGAGTAAATTCTGAGGATGAGAAGGTGGTTTCCGCCTCTTAATTTGTTTCAAAAGATGCCTCTGTCCCCTTAAAAACCATTCACTAGCAAACTCCAATTTGTCTGGATCAACTTTTTTAAAACCCTGTTCAACGGCCAGGAGATATTTGAGTAACTAATGAACCCTATATCTATAAGAATTTTAAGTTTTATCAATGCCTGGAACCTACTAAAACATTGCTTATGATGCTGGTTGGGAACACAAAGAATAATAATTATGTAAGTATTTGTTAACTGACATCCAATATTATATAGGCTACCTTGCCATTTGGTTGTCATTCTACAATGAGAGGTTGTGAAGAAGTGGAAACTGAATTCAAGGTGGAGAGCACATCAAAATATAGAGCTGGAGGAGAATATAGAGGATATAAAGATGAATTCCAACTTTCTGAAAACGGTGGAGCGAAGGGATATATAGGACTGTAAAAGATGTATGGATTAATTAAGACCACCTCCCAAGACCATATTAAGACCACCTCAGCCTCAGGGTTTAGCTAGTAACTTGACATATAGGCAAATTCATGTGGGATAGACCAAAATAGCAAGCTCCATCTTTCCAATCAAAGGTGACATGAAAGTCAAAATCATAGTAAATGTTATTCTTATCCACTGTTTGTATCTTGGATAAGTAACTAGAGATTACAGAAATCATACTCTACAAATGAAGCATATCCTATCTGCAGTGGATTGACAATTCCTAACTTCCTATATGCAGTCAACAGATTCATGGAAGATTGTTATGTATGCTACAATTATGAACTACCCTTACCCATACTTTTTATAGAGAAGCTATCTACACATGTTCAAACACGTGACTTAGCGGATAGCAAGTAAACGCTTATCATCGCTAAATGACTAGAAGGGTATAAGTTAAGCGAAATTTATAAAGCTAGAGTACTATATTAAAATTTGATATAATGTATAAGATAAGATAAGCACACTGTAAATTTAGTGAAGAACTGTATACCAGAGACAAGATAAAAAAACAGTTTAGGGTCGACTTTATAAAGTTTGAAGAAGATAATAGTACTTACATATGTGTTAAGCTGTCTGATAAAACTTGACAAGTTACTGTGCTTAAAGTACTTGGGAAGAAGTTCAGTGGCAAAAGAGTCAGGATCCCAAATAACAAAACTATTGTTCCCTTTGCTCCAAGAAACAACATGGTTGGTCCTTGGATCATCAACAAGTTCACAAATCTTCGCAAGAAACGGGGGAGGACTTGCGCCTTGAAGTCCTTCCATTGCTTGAGGAACAGCAACACATAATTCACCCGAATACAATGAACTTAAACCAGTGACTTCTATCATTGGCACTAAGCCTGGCTGATCCATAAAACTATATAATGGTGTAAAATGTAACCAATGCACTTACAAAAAGGAAGAAACACAATGAAGAAGAAGAGTGATCAAGATTTGTGAAATGTGATAAGCAAGGAGAATATTTATACTATAATTTTGCTGAATAGATTCATGGACAGGTGGCAAGTTGATGATGAAAAGGTAATCAAAGTGGGTAGCAACCATGTTGATCCCCCATGTCTTTCTCCATTGGGAAAGCTGTTTGGTAAACTATTTCTTTTTGTTTGTTTATATTAGCCAAAGGACAGGTGTTAACTAGATGGCTTTTCATTAAAAAAAAAATTGAATGGATTGTTTGTACCATATCAAGAATTCAAGATTTGCTTATATAAGTTTATGAAGAATGAGATATGATCACAGTTATACATATATTGCACATTTTGACACTAAAGAAACTAGTTGTGGTTATATGCATAAAACTTAAAAGGACCTTTGTTTATATAGTTGAAGAAGAGTCCCTTATGTATGTGCAAGGAGATGAAAATGAAACTTAAGACCATGAAAATGGAGGATTTTGGTTAACCTAATATCTGATAGTATGAGTTTAATTGGCTGCAGTTTTGAACTTGGGTTTGAGTAAAAAAAAGTGCAAGATTTGTTTATTGTTTGATGGTTGAAAAATGGAAAGGCCAGATCTTGATCCAAAACCAAAAATATCTTGGCTCAAAAAGTGAAGAAACAAAAATATCTTCAGGAATCGGATAATAAAATATAGGAGTACTTTTATATTATATATAAATGAAATCAATAATATTTGCAATGTCACTATACTGATGTGGTGCACATGGGGATCATCCAATGAACTTCTTGCAATTTAATTAGTAGTTTCCAGGCAGAGGGTCAACAACTATGGAGCTTATAAAATTGTGGTAGGTAAACAGGTGTTGAACTTAGAATATGACACGCAGGTGGTACCGGAGCAATTAATTGATCCAGAAGATGATGATTATTAATTGATCCAGAAGATGATTATGATAACAAGGAAAAGTCCCGTTCTGGGCAATAGCACAACCTTCTTCTGAGACACGTGTTGGGTATGTTTTTGATTCAGCTAAAGTTATTTACATAAAACTAGGCATTTTTAACCTGACCCGAGCATTTTGCCATGGACAGAGTGAAAATCGTGCTCGATTATTTGCTGAGGACGGGACAAAGTTTATACTACTATCCTAATACAGTAAGGATCATCCAAGCGTAGTACAAGTACAAGTGTTTCAAGTTTTTTAAAAACTAAAATGGACCTAAACGGAAACCTTATGGAACTCATGAGAGCATAGTACAAGTACAAGTGTTTCAAGTTCTTTATATTCTAAAATGGACCTAAACGGAAACCTTATGAAACTCATGACTTCCTTCGAACCATTTCCATTTCCTTAGCAGGTAGTGCTCCACAACAAACAATTTATGTAATATATTATACACGCTATACAAGGATGACCATTCACGCATTCACACCAATAATTTTACCTTACACATATCGCGGTAAAAAAACTGCGATATGATATGCTTTGTTACAAAAACCCGTTCAGAATACAACATTTTTTTACAAAAAAAATTAAACGAGGAAACATAAATCCTAGAACTTGACACATTACCAAGTCCCATATCAGAAATAAAACATTCATCTAATCCACGTATAATTGTTTCTCCATACAGAAGTGTAAAATAATTAAATACTTAATTTCTTGGACCTGCCCTAAGTACTACACACGTTATTTTGGGATCTTAAACTTCATAAACAGGGAGATTGGTTGAACATCCAGTAAGAAAACAGACTAGACTGCATAAGATAAAGGTCACTTTTGGTATATGCCGGAGAGAACATAAATCACACCATTCTCAGACACAAGTCATACAAGGTACAAACAGGACATATTCATAAATCCAACACATCAGTTAATATCTGTTATCTGGCATCATTCTCAGTCATATACGGTACACACAGGACATATATTCATATATCAAACCCAACAATTTATATCAGTTCTGCATTTATTTCAGAAAACCAAACTGACAATAGTACAACATGGTAGTAGATATAGAAACACTTGAATTAGTGTCCAGACACTGATACATTCATTTGCTGTAGCTGTATAAATTTCTGCAATCAAGCTGTGGTATCCACGGTGTTATTTGTAGCTGCCTTCTGCACAAAGGATTCAAGATACTCCTTCCTGTTACAGTTTGAAATACATCAGATGATTAGTTTCTAAACATGTTCCAAAGCGACTGTCAACAGTCTAACAAAATCAAACCTTGCAGGAAGATGATCATGCGGACGATTAAAAGGAGTCCATACAGGATCGCCAACAAAAAGCCGCATAGCCTGACAAACACACATCATATTAATGACTAATAAAATGGTGTATGTAGATGCATCTTCTTAGCTCAATTTAATATAATTACCTTCATTGAGCCATTGACTAAGCAAAGCATAGACACAAATAAAATCCTACATTTGACTGAATTACATGGGATAGAGTATTAGTGACTAGTGACTGCCAGAAAAATGCATTCCGAAGTTAACACCAGTCAAGTTCACCAATTTACCGTCACCCAAAAAGTACTGGCCTCCACTTAAGTAAACTATTGAGACAGACAGAATATGTACCACATTTGTACTTTATATCTTCCTTCTCTGACTATATATTCCCCGTACTGGTGTCCTTACTAGAAAAAGAGAACTGACTATCTCATATCCATAATAGTATAACTGTTATTTCATGCAAGAGATCAGACGTGCTAAATCTTTAACTTGTCTAGTTTGAGCTGAATAGCTGATCATGATAAAGTGCAAAATCTTTTACTTGTCAAGTTTCAGCTGAAGAGCTGATCTCTTAAAAGGTCACTTAGCAGGTAAGTTACAAGTAAAAGGATCTAATTAGCAATGCTACCTAAATCAACGAGATCTTCCATATGAAAAAAGAAAATTAAAATGCAAAAATTGAAAAGAGAAAAACAAGTGCCACTGTGTGTATTCAAGCAATAGCCCAGAAATGAATGCAGGTCACACTGTAAGTACCTTGATATAGTTGTCTGAATCAAGTGTAAACCGATGGTAAATTCCAGCAGGCAGTACAATCATTCCACCTTTCTTTACCCATACACGGATCCAACCATCATTATGATCCCTCACATCAAAATAACCTTCAAGAAAACATGAGCAGTGGAAAAAAATTAGAGAAGCTTAAACTGGAAAGAAAATTCAAGGCAAGTTAATGACTATGTTAGCTAGAATTAGCTGTCCTGTTAGTGTTCAACATAGATGTGTGTCAGGAACAGTTAGAGAAGCTTATACTAGCAGTTAAATCCAGAACTATTGAAGTTAGCTGGACTCAGCTGTAATTGTCCAACAAAGATGTGTGTCTAGGTGTCTAACACAGCTGTAAGGGTTGGACTCCGCAATATTTTTTAGATAAATGAATGTGCTACGACCTCAACACAAGACAAGTCAAAGATTATAACGTATTCCAAGAAACGAGTGAAGGGGCACAAAAGTCTTCACAGCCAAGAAGCAGGGGCAGAAGCGTAATTGGAGGATCAGGGGTAAAAGGGTCATTGCAGTCAGGAGAGGATAAGGGAGTAAGGAAATTAGGGCTAAGCATGATTAATGTATTTTGTGAATTAGTTTCTTGGGAGAGCGCCCCTCTCGAATGTGGCAATGGTATTTCCTATTTCCAGTCGTGTAAACCCTAAATTAACCCATTTATCAGTCCATTTCTCTTCTATTGCTTAAAAGTAGCTATTTAAATTACTGTGGAGTTGCAATCAAGTTATTTAATCGTTAGTGTCTAGCAGAATGTTTCTGGCCAAAAACAAAGTACTCTGATGTGAATAAAGAGTCTTGGCAACAAAAATTTAAAAACATCTAAACTTTACCACTTCCAGCAACACAGTAGCGGATTTCCTCATCAGTGTGAAGATGCTCTTCAAAAAAGTTCTTTATCTTCTCCTCATAATTTGGTAACTTTTCTGGGCACACCTCACAGAAGTCCTGTAGAAAGGGCTTCGACTTTGTTATAACTTATAAAGACATAAACCTCAACAAATTGAAGTAGAGAAATATATGTTGACAAAGACATAAAAACTGATACTGACAATGTAAGAGTATCCACGTGATTCACGAATTTGTTTTAGCTTCTCATCTGTTTCATAATTATCTGCGTCTAATCGCCAGCTGAGAACTCCCAGTTCTGCAAAATCAAACAGAAGCTCATGGTTGCCCGCAGATATTATCAAAGTTTAATTACCTGATAATGCTCATCCAAAGTACATACCAGCAAGTTTCTCCAGTGAGACAAATTCCTTTGGATTGCGGTGATGGGGTAATCGTTGGTCTTCATCACTATCATCCATGTACCATGCCTGTATAACTTCCTCCCTGTCATCCTGCAAAATAACAAAATGCTCAGGATCAATACCATATCTTTTTCTTTTTTCATCCTCCTCTTTCACTCGGAACAACACATGTATACTCTACTCTGCTTCCCAAAATTTTAACCATATCAAGCTCTGATCCATTTTATGCAGTGAGTTAGAAAATTATAGGATTCTTGATTTGTAGATATAAAATATGGAAGTATTAAAGACATGTACGGAACCAGAATGGCAATATAGCTCTACACCCATTCAGTAAGATTTCGTGAAAAGCAGCCATAAATAACGTAGTGGTGGATCATTCTTTGTCACTCAGGTTTCATTACCTTGTCCTAAACTAAAAGCCACGGGAATGTAATAAAATTCAAACTAATCTTTAAATAAGTACAAACAATTATGCATTCCATTCCGCAAGTTTAAACTAGGCTTCATTCCTTCCAATTTCCGATAAATAGACATTTCCTGGTTCCACATCTACTTCACAATTCTCATTACAAAAGATTTGCAACCCTCTCGTATTTTTCACTTTCACTCCCACACCTCATTTTCATCATAACAATCTATTCATTTCCTACCAATTGACACATGATAGCTTAAACATCAAAACTCTGATCATTTTTTTTCATAACACAAAATCTCATATACTATTCAGCCTAATAAATTCAACAAATAAAATAAAATCACACATACATAAATTAAAGATATTACAAACATAACCCATATCATAAATTTGGTGCCTCAAAACCCTAAAACAAACATTCAAGAAAATTATGAATCAAGTTATGATTGTTAACAAGATTTTAACCTCAAAAAATCAAGAAAATTATGAATCAAGTTATGATTTTTAACAAGATTTCAACCCTTAAAAAATCAAGAAAATTATGAACCAAGTTATGATTTTTAACAAGATTTCAACCCTCAAAAATCAAGAAAACTATGAATCACTTGATAAAATTAAAAAATGTTTAAAACAGCAAGAACCAAGATAAATAAATCCGAATCCAAATCAAATTCATAATCTAATAAACACAAACATCATGCATATATGTATAGATTACCTTGCTTAAAGAACCCATTTGCGCGTTGTATCAAAAAGTTTTATCAAGGTTTTAGTTGTCTTGATAATATTATTTTGAGCTTTGAAGCTACGCCACAAACAAACACACCCTTATTCTATATCTTTATACCTTTGAATATTATTATTCTATAATTTTTAGTGACGATAATACCCCTCTGTTTTATATTTGGAATTTGCTTTGTATTTCACTTGATTCACGTCCAGGTTAATTGTTAAATGGACAAAAATTTGGGAATGTCCATTATAATTAGCAAATATGGGACTTTGAGATACATTTTGTAATGAATATTTTTAAGAAAAATGCTAGAGTTCCTTCCAAAATCATTTTCAAATGATGATTTATCTTTATATTATTAGTTGTTCCTTACATTAATGAAATGGACCCATTATATATAGATATATATCCACAAATAAAAATAAATCATACGGGAACAAATTCGGGATACGTAGATATAAAATAGTACTCCACCCCTCCGTTGTCCATGGATAAAATATCATGTTTTAATCACTATTAATAAACTTTTATATTATCAAAAAAGTGTATTATATTTTTCAAAAACTAATAAAAATTATACTCAGTTTACCATATTTAATGAATGTGAACAATAATTTTGGGCAAATAAATAAGAAAGGGAGTTAATATATGCACATTCTCGATTTATATGTGCACACCTTTATTTGGATTTGGATCATAATATCCTCACCTCATATGCATCTTGAACGAGAAGGATATTTTGGTTCAACTTTAAAATAGATGTATACGTATAAATGCACATATCAACTCCCATAAGAAATTTTGGTCAATATAAATGGAATGGAGTAGTATATATAATTTTTAAAAGACAATTTTCGGATTTGATTGAGTGAATCCAATAGCAAATATAATTCTTGCATTTAAATTATCGGTTCTTATTTATTAAAAAATAAATAATCACAATTAAATTATGAACTACTCTAAACAAAATATAAATATAATATTTAAACATCCTAACTTTTAACAATAGAGTAGGACACAATATATCATGTTAATGAGTACATTTTATTTCATTTTTCCGATGAAATAAATTATTTAATTTATGAAATACTACTTCTAGAAACATGCAGACTTATTCATTACTATAATATGAATAGGTCAATTGTATTTAAAAATTTTAAGAATGATAAATTAGATTTTAAGTATGAATCATGATGTATTTGACATAAGAACGGAAATCATGAAAAACTTGATATTGGAGTTCTGGGCATGAATTGACATGCTTATTTCTTTGTTCTTTAGTGCCTTTTTTATTGAACCTTGTTCACTTCCTTCATCACCTTCACTCCAATATTTGTAATCGTCCATTAATTACTTATTAATATCATTTAATACTAATATTGTAAAGATGTAACTTACAGATCATTAGTACAATATTAATCATACATTTATTCTTTATTTTATTTTATTTTATCTGATAAAATTAGTCGAATACAACATCTCCCACTTGACGTCTTTATCAAATGTTTTTCATAACTCCCATATTTAGTGGGGTATTCTAATATAGAGAATGACTATCACTCAAGAATAGGTTCTCAAACCAATTTTAATATCCAATCAAACCAACATCTTCCATTTAACGTCATTTTCAAATAATTATCCGACTCCCACTTTTCGTGAAGTCTATGAATACCACCTTATATTTTTAATACCACTTGACATCATTTCCAATTATTTTTCATAACTCCAACATTTCACAAATATGTATTCTTACTATTCGTGAGAATGATTCCTTTTCGAAACTACAATATTTTCTAGCTGGGTTAAATAGCTATTTGGTCACTGTACTATATGAAAACTTTCAATTGAGTCATGATCCCAAAAAAGTTTTCAGTCAAACACCTGTACAAGCAAAAAATTTCAATTGGGTCATTGCCGTTAACTTTCCGTTAACTTCCGTTAAACAAATGGACGGAATGCTAATCCATCACTTAACTTTATATCAATTTTCAATTAGGTCATCAATATTTTTTTGAATTTTTAAAATTTTAATTGAAGCTTAATTTTTTAAATCTAGATCGGCTAATTGTTCTTGGATAGCACCTGCTCCAGTCGAGATCTCTCGATTTCGAAATGTATCGAAGCCTTGGGTAGTAAAAAAAAGTGGGATGCTGTATTTCCAGGATTGGATTTCATATTCGAAAAACCTCGTAATCGTAAGAAAGTGGGTTTTTAGCTATGGGCCTAGCAAAAGAAAAATTCGTTTCATCCGGCTCAAGTAGGTACATCAAAAATCAAAAAAAGATAAAGAGTTTGAACTTTTAAATTCCAGAGCCCCTCAAAAAAAAGATTTACTCTTTACTCAAGTTTCCAGCGTTTTTGAATTTTTTTAACTTTTCAATTATGAACATACCCATTCTGTTTATATGCTTATAAATCGATACATGCGAACAATTATTTTAAGATATCATGCTTTTGCAAATTTTTCAAAGAAAAAATCTCGAATTTTTTCGAAATAAAAAATTTTGAATTTTTAAAAAAGTTTCAATCTACAGTTTTATTTTTTAAATTTTTTTAACAAAAATTTTAATTTTTTTCAATCTACAATTTTATTTTTTTGCGTCAAGTGACCTAATTGAAAGTTGATATTTTCGTTCAGTGACCTAATTGAAAGTTGATGAACAGTTTAACGGCTCTCCGTCAAAGTCAAACCATTTTTAACGGCAGTGAAATTTTTTTATAGTATAGTGATGCGATTGAAAATAATTAATGGTTCCATTATGTGATTGAAAACTTTTTTGGGATCATGACCCAATTGAAAGTTTTCATATAGTATAATGATCAAATAGCTATTTAACCCTTTTCTAGCTAGTTAACCAACATATCTGAAAATAATTCTACAAGAATATCTTCTTAAAAAAAATTTACAAATATATCATTAGAGATAGTGACTATCACATTGTCACTTTCACTTCTTGCAGTACATTCATGTTTCTTCCTTTCCTAACTCCAACTCCACCAAAATTAAATTGATCTCCCGAAGTTGAATTCTTGCTATCAATGTCACATTTGATACCTACAGCGTAATAATAAATAACTCCAGACACGTCTGCCTAATATACCAATTTATTATGCAACGTACTTTTCAAGTGCTTGATCATGATCCACTTTATAGCCTCTTACTAGGCTCACCTAAAATTGTTTCACTATTAACTCACAAGTATAACAACATATGCCAAATCAAGTCAATCGATCACACAACATAAAATACATCGAACTTTCGACTACTTGCGCATATAATACATTTAATGATTTCATTCCCGCATTAATCATTTCCCCTATACCAATAGGGTTGGCGCCAGACTACAATTCTACATCCCAAAATGATTAAGCATTATACATACTTCTTAATTCAAACTCAATGTTCCCAAACAAACCGAATTTTTAGAACATATGAAATTTTCCCAATATTTTTCATCTTAAATTTCTAACTAACATCCAACAATTTTACATTTCTTTGTCATTTCTCGTTAACAACTCATCATTAAGACATACGATATCATCGTAAACGAACTCCTACTTTTAAAAATGTAGGCACAATCGCCTAATTCTTTCCCGATATAAAATTTCCAACTTTTTCGTAAAACCTTTTCCAATTAGGCATACCCCAAATTTATAAACAAATTTTACCAGAAGAGAATGCGTCTCTCTATAATCAAAATTCGATTTTAATTTAAAATCATTTGTGCGGATCAAAAATTTATCACAAAACCCATTAGTCATATTTTTTTCATTCCAAGATTCATACAGTCTATAGACATCTATCATCCATGAGTTAATTTTTTGCGATCTCGTCGCTTCCTCTAGAATCCTTATCTAGAAAAAACAAGGTAACATCTACTTTGGTCAGATTTTCGACATCTAATTTTCAACCATATACAATGGTTCGTTATCAATATTTAGATCAATTTCATTATTCTCGATTGGATCTAGTTCAACACGTGCGTCGACAATTTTTAAAAGTCGCATATCCTTGACCATTATACAATAGTAGCATTCACCCTAATTTACAATAAAACTCAATATTAATTTTCTTCCGCTCAACACATCAAAAAATATTAACTCAACCGATTTTGCTAAATTCATATAGTATTCCATAATACGATCATAAGTATGGAACATTTAGTAATATTCTATTTCTAAAAATATTATTCTTATGCATCACATATTTATTATTCTAATGTTCTCTATTCCGAGTATCACATAATTTCCTTTTTTTTCTTCATGCTCTTTATTCTAAGTATTACATTTTTTTTTCTTCATACTCTCTATTCCAACCAAATTTTCATTATTTTTTTCGGCTCAATTAATTCTCTATCATCAGGAGAGAATTCACACGGAGAGAAAAAATATAGGTGATGAACAATGGCTATCTTTGGATTTCAAACTGAACACAAATGATCATTTAGCTTGACCAAAAAGAGGTCAACGAACGGAAAATAAAAGCATCACCCTCTAACTATATGGCTAGCAGAAGAAACACCAACACAAGCAGAAACAAGAAATATGATTATTAGACAAGCCACACGGACAGGACATTCAACAAAATTGGGAAAATGAAATGTTGCGCACGTAGTTTAGCAAGTAAAATAAATAAGTATTAAGCACTACATGAAAGACTGTTCACTATAGAAACAAACATTTATAAGACAACTATAAGACTTGAAAACAAAAACACACTGGTGACAAAAATAACAACCAAATAACAAGTCGCAAGAGATTTAAAAAAATATATAGCAATGCAATATCTACTCTTCAGCAAAAACGTAAAACAATAAGCAATCAAGATTTAAGAGATGAAAGAAGAACGCAAAAATATTATGCCAAAAGAGTTGACATGCTATAAATATTGATAAAAAAAATTAACATAAACAGAGACACCAAAGGGACAAGATAAAAAATATAATAAATTATGCTATCGGACGCAAGGCTATAGATGATAATAATTTATAAGCAAATATGAATTATAAAACTAAACAAGTGACAATGGAACATCAACATTAAAATAAAAAGAAAGAACAATATAAACCGATTACAATAGACACCAGGCTATGTAATAAGGTAGACAATCATGGCAACTGCATGAGAATGAATAGAGAGACAATTTAATATAACTATTCTAACATGTATGGAAATTAAACAAGTATGTTAGGAATATGTTGTACTTGATGATAACTTCACAATCAATCAAATTGTATAAGTATTGTAGCTGTCAACGGATGAGGATTTATAACTCTATCCATTGACAGGTAGCTCATCAACGGATGAGGTTTTGTAGCATACTGCAGTATCTCTATTTTATCAATTGATAGTATTTTTATCCACAGTCATGTTGACCATGAATGGATAGGCAGAATAGGGTAGCCAATTGTAAATTAGCTATGCTATGTAATTCTGTTTAAGTGAAAGTGTATCAACGGATGAAGACAGAACTCTATCAATGGATACAACTCAAATCTACAATATCAACGGATACAACTCAAACTATCATCAACGGATGACAGTGTACAATGTCAACGGATAATCATTAACACTTACTTCTATGCTAAGATGGGGATTAGCAGTTGATAAAGACAGGTTTGACTGACAGATCACATGGGTTGATAGTAGATACAAAAAGCAGTATGGCAGCCATACTTTGGAAACACGGAAGAAAGAAGCATTCCGTTTACATTATGAATACAAGAAAGGTGCAGGGGACATGTCTGTTCACAAGGACAACCTTTCGGCTACATGTGTATTTGGAGTTAAGTAGCAAGTCGACTTGAATTAGATTAGTATTATCTTATTCCTGTAGTACTTGAAAACTTGGGTTTTATATAACCAAGTGTAGCAACTCTTTGGAAGCTAAGAAAACAGATACATTTGCTTAGGGTTTTCTTGAATATCGTTAGAAAGCAAAGAGTTGTAAAATGGCAGCTGTGTACTTTTGTATCACAGAGTTTTCTTCAAATAAAAGCTTCAGGTGGTGCATTTAACCACCTGATTTTATATGTGTTTGTGCATTAATCATTATACAGCAATTATCTAAGTATAGATTTCTGGAGTTCTTATTAGAAATTTATAAATATCAAGAATTGTATTCAACCCCCCCTTCTACAATTATACAAGTGTGTAATCTGGGAATAACAATTGGTATCAAAGCAAGCTTCTAACATATTTGAAGTTTAAAGATCAACACACTTCCAACATGTCTAAGAAGGATTATGGAGTAAAGATACCAGTTCTTGATAGAGAGAATTACTTTCACTGGAAAGTAAAAATGCGTCTACATCTCGTGTCCATTGATGAAGGTTTTGTGGATTGCATTGACAAGGGTCCTCATGTTCCAATGAAGACTGCAGCAAGAGTTGGCCTTGCTGAAGATGCGCCTGACACTCTCATTCCCAAACCTGTTTCTGAATGGAGTCTTGAAGATATGGCAGAAGTCCACAAAGACAAAAGACCATGAATATACTGTTCAATGGTCTAGAAACAGACATGGTTGATAATGTTATTAGCTGTACTACCTCCAAAGAAGTATGGGACACTGTTCAAACCCTTTGTGAAGGAACAGAACAGGTGAGGGAAAATAAGATGCAACTACTAATCCAACAGTATGAACACTTCCATTTCAAGAGTGGAGAAACATTGAATGATAAATTTAGTAGATTTCAAAAGCTACTAAATGGTTTGAAACTGTATGGAAGATTCTATCAAGTTAAAGATTCTAATCTCAAATTTCTGAGATCACTGCCCAAGGAATGGAAGCCAATGACTGTTTCTCTAAGAAACACTCAAGAGTACAAGACATTTACTCTTGAAATGCTCTATGGAACTTTAAAGACATATGAGCTAGAAATGAAGCAGGATGAAGAGATTGAGAAGTCCCAAAAGAAAAGTGGGTCAGTTGCACTTGTTGCCAACATGGAGAAGAAGGAGGAAAGGACAGAAGCTGCTTGTTCTACACCAAATAGGGAGGTTTGTAAAGATAGAGCAGAATCAAGTAGGAGCAAGGAAAAGGTGTTTGAAGAATTGAATGTCCTTCAGCAGGATGAATTGGATGAGATAGATGAGCACTTAGCCTTTCTATCTAGGAGATTCTCTAAGCTGAAATTCAAGAGAAACTCTAGGGTGGCCAAGCCATTTAACAAGGATTATTCCACAAGCAACTTTGTGGATAAATCCAAAATTAAATGCTACAATTGTGGAATTGTTGGTCACATGATAAGTGAATGCTGGAAGCCTAGATCTGAGAACAAGGGAAAGCCAACTGAAGCTGTTGACTACAAGAAGAAATATTTTGATCTTCTCAGGCATAAAGGAAAGACATTCATGACCCAAGAGTATGACTGGGCTGCTGATGGAAATCATTCTGATGATGATGTTGAGTATGTCAACCTTGCATTGATGGCCGATTCTCGAGAGCAGGAAGCAAGTTTAGCTAGCAATCAGGTATTTTCTACTAATCTCTCTGAGCTCACCAAAGAGGAATGCAATAGTGTTATAGATGAAATGTCTACTGAACTATATCACTTGAGTGTTACTCTTAAATCACTTACTAAAGAGAACAATAGGATTAAAGAGACTAATCTGTTTTTAAGTGATAGAAATGCTGCTCTAGAAGCTCAATTTCTAGAATTTGAGAAAATGAGAGTTGATTGCAATAATGCTAAAAGTGAACTTGAAGCTTTGTTAAAAAGAGAACTGATTTTAAGAGACCATCTTGAAAAAGAACAAGGGATAATTGCTAAATTTCAAAGCTGTAGGAATATTTCACAAAACATAATAGAAGTCCAGGGAATGGAATCGTTTGTGAAGGAGAACTGGACTCAAAAAAAAAGGAGTTAGAACCTTGCCTTGAGGATCTAGAGACTATTTGTGAATCAACGGATAGTGATCATCCATTGACAGATGAACCATCAACGGATGAGAGGTATCCGTCGACTAACAAAAAGTTTGTTAGTAAGAAGGAACTCAAGAAACTGGATATTAAGTATGGTCCAGTCAATAAGAACTTTGTTACTGGTGAGTGTAGCCAAACCAAATCTAGTGGGAAGGCTAAGGCAGGTGATTTACACAACAAAAAGGCTGTTGGTAAATCAGATAATGAAAAGGTAGAAATTAAGGGTAAAAAGAAAAAGAACAGAAATGGTAAGATAGGCATCAACAAGAAAAACAATTATTCTCCTGACAAGTTTGCCCCTAGGAAAACTTGTAGTAATTGTAATAGTGTCAATCACCTATCTTCTAATTGCAAGATTGTTAACAAGGCTCCTGTTCATGTACCTCAAACTATACCATGTATGCCTGAAATGCCTGTTATGCCTGGTTTGTATCAAAATGCTAGTTTTTCTAATCCATATGTGAACATGCCATATGTGTCTAATCCTTATTTTCAATCTGTGAATATGCCACAAATGTCATGGAACATTCCTAGCATGAATAATATGTATTCCAATTTTCCACAAATGCATGCATCAAATATTCATACAAATAAGCATTTGTCAAACCCCATCAATCAGGCATCTACATCTAAGGTGAAGAATGCCAAGGTTGTAAAGTCAAATGCTAACAAGAAAGGACCTAAGGAAGCTTGGGTACCAAAATCAACTTGATTTGCTTTTGGATGTGTGCAGGGAAATAGGAGGAATCTATGGTACCTAGACAGTGGATGCTCTAGGCACATGACAAGAGATTCAACCCTGCTCACAGAGTTCAAGGAAGGAGCTGGCCCTAGAATTACCTTTAGAAATGACAGCAAAGGATATACTAAGGGATATGGCCTGATCTCAAAAGACAATGTCATCATTGAAGAAGTGGTCTTAGTTGAAGGTTTGAAGCACAATCTGCTGAGTGTCAGTCAGATTTGTGACAAAGACTATGAAGTAAGGTTCACAAAAGAAGCCTGTGTTGTTTCTGCCAAGGAAGACAACAATGTGGTATTGACAGGCTTTAGAAAAGGAAATGTTTACATAGCTGACTTCAATTCAGCATGCTTAGAATCCATTACTTGTCGCTTCAGCAAAGCAAGTAAGGATGAGAGTTGGTTATGGTATAAGAAGTTGTCACATTTGAGTTTTAAAGTTATGAATGACTTGGTAAGAAAGGATCTTGCTAGAGGAATCCCTCAATTGGAATTTATCAAAGATGGACTGTGTGATGCTTGCCAATTAGGGAAACAAAAGAAATCATCCTTCAAGAGCAAGACAGAGTCATCCATTGTTCAGCAACTTCAAATGCTGCATATGGACTTGTTTGGTCCAGTTAATGTCATATCTATTTCAAAGAAGAAATACTGTCTGGTGATTGTAGATGATTTTTCTAAGTTTACATGGACCTTCTTCCTGCACTCCAAGGATTGTGCAAGTGAAATCATCATCAATCACCTCAGAATACTAAACAATGGTTCTGAAGACAAAGTACAAAGAATCAAGAATGACAATGGTACTGAATTCAAGAATTCCACAATGAAGATTTTCTGTGAAGAAAATGGAATTGTCCATGAGTTTTCTGCTACCAGAACACCTCAACAAAATGGGGTTGTTGAAAGGAAAAACAGAACTCTCATTGAAGCAGCTAGAACAATGTTAAGTGAATCAAGATTACCAACATATTTCTGGGATGAGGCTGTCAACATTGCATGCTTTACTCAGAATATTTCCTTGGTCAATCAAGCTAGAGGAATGACTCCTTATCAGTTGTTAACCAACAAGAAACCAACTTTAGCTTTCCTTCATGTCTTTGGATGTAAGTGTTTTGTACTACGGAATCATGGAGATAACTTGGGCAAATTTGAAGCAAAGGCAGATGAAGCTATCTTTGTTGGATATGCAGCAGGGAAGCCTATAAAGTCTACAATCTTAGAACCAATATTGTTATGGAATCTGTACATGTTGTGTTTGATGATCAAAAGATTCTAGGTCTAAATGATGGAGGATCCCATGAAAAGTTGGAATTTGAGAATGAAGGTGAAGGAAAAATGTACTATGATGATGATGAGGAAGATGAAGATCATGACCACAGAGATCCACCAAGAGTTGTTGTACCAACTAGAAGTGATGCTCACACTGGAAATGAAGCATCCGTTGACAGTCATTCTGGAGCATCCGTTGACAATATTAGAGATGCATCCGTTGACAGAAATTCTCAAGCATTTGTCGACAGGCAAAATGATGCATCCGTTGATGATAAGTGGATTTTATATCCACTTATTATGCGCTAAATGGCCTAGATTGATGGTTTATCCTTAAGTATGTTGTGTCTTTTAATTCATTTTTGTTGTGTTTCAGCATTTGTTGTGCAGAACTCGCAACTTCAGGTATCGTGGCGATAAAAGGTTAAAAACGGTGAAATTTTGCTCCAATTCGGAATTAAGAATTGCCAAAAGAATTATCATAAAGAAATTCTAAGTGATATATTCTTAAAGAGAAAATCCCGGTTGGAATTGATATATTTTTTTCCAAGCAAAAAGAGTCTGGTTTCAGATCCTCAAGAGACCGTAATTTACACCTGGACGAGCAATGAGAAAATAGAATTATCACAAAAAGATGGAAAGTGATATATTCTTAAAGAGAAAACCCCGGTTTGAATTGATATATTTTTTGTTAAGCAAAAGGAGTCCGGTTTCTGACCCTCAAAATACCGCAACTTTGGACTTAAGGATTTATTTATATTAATAAATATTTTATTTTATTAGAAAATTATATTTTTAAATATCTAATAATATTAGATATTTATTTTTATAATTTTTAAATTAAATTAATTATTTATTAATTAAAGATTATTAGCTGTGCGGGATAAAAAGCATTTCTACTGAGCCCTTTCATATAAACTAACAAAAGATGGCCTGCGTGGTGTAAATTGAATAGCCATGATTGAATTAAAAAACAAGTATTGCGTTAGGATTGTCAAAATGAACAAAGTCGCCCGCCATTTGCCAATTGTCATTCAATTTGTTTAGTTTTGCTTTCGGCTGTATTATTATTGTGATGTGCTATTTGTTTTTTTTTCTTAAATTCTTTTTAGTTTTATTTTATTAGTGTGGTGTGCTAATTTTTTGCTATAAATAGCCTAGTTCTCAAGCTTGTAAAACACACAACAATTTGGAGAACAACAAATTATCTCTTGTATTCTCTCTAGTTTTTATAATTTTAAGTTTTGTTTTTATACACTTTAAATTTAGTTTAAGTGTTATTTCGGTTGAAGAATTTACGGGAATTATTCGGAGTGCTCTTTTCTTTCATTGGAAGCTATAGCGGTTCTACTTTCTAAACTCTCGTAATTTTCATATTTAATTTATCGCAATTTTTAATTTATTATTATTGTTGTTGTTGTTGTTGTTGTTGTTGTTGTTGTTGTTGTTGTTGTTGTTGTTGTTGTTGTTGTTATTATTATTATTATTATTATTATTATTATTATTATTATTATTATTATTATTATTATTATTATTATTATTATTATTATTATTATTATTATTATTATTCTTATTATTATGTTTTCATTTAATCCCATGATGACGATTCGTTCCATTATGAACTAATCGCCGTCATGGGATTCTAATGGATTTATTTACGTAATTTAGTAATTCGATGCCTTAATAATTTGTATTATGATAAAAATTCAGATTGCCTAATGTGGTTGAGCTTAATTTATTAGATGCGTAGCTAACGTCTAAATTATTAATTCCTAATGAATGCGAAAGTGGATTTAGGAATTTAGAATTTGCCATGTTAGCATAGGTTCGTAATTGTCATGTACATTTACGATAAGTGGTAGGATTTTTAATCATATCACCCTATGTAGTCATAATAAAGGAATTTATTCGTAAACCAATTATGTTTTCAAATCTTATAGACATATAGGATCTAAACATAAAAGGTGTCCTCGCGACTTCTATCTTTTTAAGTGGATGTTCGTATGGTTTGATATAAGTTAAGGCTGAAAGGCGCTTATGTTATTTTCGTTTTCCCGACTAGCTTTCGTAAATTATCAAAATTACTTTGAAATTAAGGCATCAATTCTAAATGAAATAAATATTGAAATTAGAATCCCATGTTTTTCTCATATAAATTTTCATTTAATTAAATTAATTAGTCCGAATTATTTAATATTACTAATTTAATTAATCAATTAGAAAAATACAAAAATACCCACTTTTGATATTTATTCAAGCAGTTTGTTGTTTTATCATACGTCGTTGCTTAAATATTATTTCTGAACAAACACCAAGTCTCTGTGGGAACAAATTTATTATATTACTTGTGACCGCGTACACTTGCGCAGTTAGTTTTCGAACCAACAAGTTTTTGGCGCCGCTGCCGGGGAGTTCGGTGTTATTTTCAGAAATTGTGTTTACATCAACGGAGGTTAAACTTAACTGACTTGAATTTTTTGTTTATTTTTTCTAAACGTCGTGTTTTCTCGCTCTGCCAGTATAAGGATCTTGAGTTGTTTATGCTAACACGTGCCCAAGCCCTTAAATCAAGAACCGTAATAAAGCTGGAAGAAGAGTTAGACATGGCGGAAGATGTGCCCAAGAAGTTGATGGACTATTCTCAACCAAAAATCAATGACATTCAGTCAAGCATCGTCAGGCCAGCCATTGCAGCCAACACATTTGAAATCAAACCTGGCACAATCCAGATGGTACAAAACTCTGTCCAGTTCGGGGGAACGCCAACGGAAGATCCAAATATGCATATCCGAAACTTCATAGAGATTTGTGACACATTCAAATTCAACAACGTGTCAGATGATGCTGTAAGGTTGAGACTCTTTCCATTTTCTCTGCGGGACCAAGCTAAAGGATGGTTGCACTCTCTCCCAGCTGGCTCGATAACAACATGGGAGGAACTCGCTCAAAAATTCCTCACTAAATTCTATCCCATGGCAAAAACAGCTTCCATAAGGAATGCTATTGCTCAGTTCACACAACAGGCGGGGGAATCTTTATGTGAAGCTTGGGAACGCTACAAGGAGATGCTAAGAAAATGCCCTCATCATGGCATGCCCAACTGGATGGTCATAAATTGTTTCTATAATGGATTGGGATGACAATCAAGACCTATTGTGGATGCAGCTTCAGGAGGAGCATTATGGGCTAAAAGTTATGAAGCTGCCTACGAACTAATTGAAATGATGGCGGCTAATGAGTATCAGAATCCGACACAGAGGATGCCTCAACACAAGGTAGCAGGAATCCTCGAGGTTGATGCAGTCACATCCCTATCAGCTCAGCTTGAAGCGCTAAACATGAAGGTGGATTCTTTGACAAACTATGGGGTACAACAAGTAGCAAGTGTTTGTGAGCTATGTGCCGGTAAACATGAAACGAATCAATGTGCAATTTCCAATGAATCAGCGCACTTTGTAAGCAATTTTCAAAAGCAGCAGCATCCGGTCCCAAACACTTACCAACCCAACAACAGAAACCATCCTAACTTCAGCTGGAGCAACAATAACAATGGATTGCAACCACCACCGCAACCATATCAAGCCCAACCACCATATCAACCACACCCATATCAACAACAACCATACCATCAAACCCAAAATCAGCAATATGGGGCCAGACCATACAATCCCTCAGGACTATATCAACAGCAGGGGCATCAACTTCAGAATCAGTACGCCCCGAAACAATCTCAACCTCCAGGATTTAATCAGCAATATTTTGCAGGTCCAGGCCAACAGTCTGCTGAGAAATCAGAATTGGAAGAACTAAGATTGATGTGTAAGAGTCAGGCTGTATCTCTTAAAACTCTGGAAAACCAAATTGGCCAAATAGCAAACGCCTTACTCAACAGGCCGCAAGGAGTTCTACCTAGCGACACAGAAACAAACCCTGGAAAAAGGGACGGCAAAGAGCAAGTCAAAGCTATCACCTTAAGATCTGGAAAAATCACAAAGGACCAAGAAGTTGAAGAGGTAGAGGCACAGGGCAACCACTCCGCGACTGAGGAGCAAACGAAGATCTTGAAGCCGGACATCAGCATCAGCGAACCGGAGGAGGTCAACAGGCCATCTGAGAAAGCATCCCAGGAGCATAAAACTGCAAACACAGAAATCTACTCACCTCCACCATATCCGCAGAGACTCCAGAAGCAGAAATTGGATAAGCAGTTTGCTAAATTCTTAGAGGTATTCAAGAAGCTACATATTAATATACCTTCTGCAGAAGCATTGGAGCAGATGCCGAGTTATGCTAAGTTTATGAAGGGTATTCTATCAAGGAAGCTGAAACTTGAGGAATTAGAAACTGTTGCCTTAACAGAAGAATGCAGCGCCATCCTCCAACAGAAACTGCCTCCGAAGCTCAAAGATCCTGGAAGCTTCACCATACCATTTACTATTGGTAATCTGTCTTTTGAAAAGTGCTTGTGTGACTTGGGAGCTAGCATCAATCTGATGCCATTGTCGGTTTTCATGCAACTTGGTCTACCTGATCCAAAACCCACAAATATCTCCTTACAGCTAGCAGACCGGTCAATTACGTATCCAAGAGGAATAGTGGAAGATGTCTTGGTAAAAGTGGATAAGCTCATCTTCCCAGCTGACTTTGTTATTCTAGATTTTGAGGAAGATAAGAAGATTCCCATTATCTTGGGGAGACCATTCTTAGCTACAGGTCGGACGTTGATTGATGTCCAGAAAGGAGAACTCACAACGAGGGTGCAAGACCAAAACATCACTTTTAATGTGTTCAAAGCAATGAAGCTTCCATCTGAAGAGGAGTGTTTCAAAGTTGACTTGGTAGATTCTACAGTTAGAACGGAGCTTGAGCATATGTTACTAACAGACCCCTTGGAGAGAGCCTTGATAGGGGATTCTGAGGTGGAAGATGAAGAAGGAGCAGAACAACTTCAGCAATTAAATTCAGCTCCTTGGAAGAGAAGATTTGATATGCCATTTGAGTCTCCTGGATTAGCAGAACTAAAAAATTCCCAGGAGCGTCTAAAGCCATCTATTGAAGAAGCTTCTATACTTGAACTCAAACCATTGCCGGACCACTTGCGGTATGCGTTTCTGGGTGATGCATCTACATTACCTGTTATTATTGCTTCTAATCTATCAGGGAGTGAGGAAGATAAGCTTCTGCGAATTCTGAGAGAATTCAAATCAGCCATTGGATGGACCATAACAGATATCAAGGGAATCAGCCCTTCGTATTGCATGCACAAAATTCTGCTAGAGGAAGGAAGTAAACCTACTGTTGAGCATCAGCGAAGACTCAATCCTATTATGAAGGAGGTGGTGAAGAAAGAGATTCTTAAGTGGTTGGATGCTGGTATCATCTACCCTATTTCAGACAGTTCTTGGGTGAGTCCAGTTCAGTGTGTGCCCAAGAAAGGAGGCATGACAGTTGTAACCAATGAGAAGAATGAGCTCATTCCTACTCGGACAGTCACAGGATGGAGAATATGCATGGACTATCGCAAGTTGAACAAGGCCACCAGAAAAGATCATTTTCCTCTTCCATTCATCGATCAAATGTTGGATAGGTTGGCTGGCCATAAATATTACTCCCTTCTTGATGGTTATTCAGGATATAATCAGATTTGTATCGCCCCAGAAGATCAGGAGAAGACCACATTCACTTGTCCTTTTGGCACTTTTGCTTTTCG
Source organism: Saposhnikovia divaricata (assembly GCA_036435485.1). NCBI lineage: Eukaryota > Viridiplantae > Streptophyta > Magnoliopsida > Apiales > Apiaceae > Saposhnikovia > Saposhnikovia divaricata. Next base: position 26,863,168 of record JAZHRN010000131.1, read on the forward strand.
TCGAGTTTCTTTCGGGCTCTGTGTTGCTCCTGCGACCTTTCAGAGATGCATGATGGCCATATTCTCTGACATGATTGAATAAATGTGGAGGTTTTCATGGATGATTTTTCAGTTTTTGGAACTTCGTACGATGAGTGCTTGCACAACCTGAGCCTAGTGCTGAAAAGATGTGTTGAGACTAATCTGGTGCTCAATTGGGAGAAATGTCATTTCATGGTGCAAGAAGGAATCATTCTTGGGCACAAGGTATCTAGTAAAGGGCTCGAGGTGGATAAGGCAAAAGTAGAGACTATTGAACGACTTCCTCCTCCAATCTCAGTTAAAGGAATCCGTAGCTTTCTTGGACATGCAGGTTTCTATCGACGATTCATACAAGACTTCTCCAAAATTTCTAAGCCATTGTGCAATTTGCTGGAGAAAGACAAACCTTTCAAGTTCGATGATGGTTGCTTGGCTGCTTTCGAGCTATTGAAGAAAAAGTTGACATCAGCCCCAATTATTACAGCACCTAATTGGAAAGAGCCATTCGAGCTAATGTGCGACGCTAGCGATTTTGCCGTGGGATCTGTGCTTGGTCAGCGAAAGAAAAATGTTTTTCATGTGGTTTACTATGCTAGTAAAACCCTTAACGATGCACAGCTAAATTACACCACTACGGAGAAAGAGCTTTTGGCAGTTGTCTATGGTTTTGAGAAATTCAGGTCCTATTTGCTTGGGACGAAGGTGGTAGTCTACACTGATCATGCAGCCATTAGGTATCTATTTTCAAAAAAGGAGTCTAAATCGCGATTGATTCGTTGGGTTCTTCTGCTGCAAGAATTTGAGCTTGAAATAAAAGACAGGAAGGGAACAGAAAATCAGGCAGCCGATCATCTATCACGGTTGGAGGAACATGGTAAGGATAAGACGCTAATCAATGAATCATTCCCAGATGAGCAGTTGTTCGTAGTGCACGGAGAAGTGCCCTGGTTTGCAGATATTGTGAATTATCTGGTGAGCAACGTCATTCCGTCAGAATTCTCTTATGCCCAAAAGAATAAGTTTTTGCATGATGTGAAGTGGTATCTATGGGATGAACCATTCTTGTTCAGGCAGGGAGCAGATCAGATTATCAGAAGATGCATTCCTTACAATGAAACGGAGGAGATTTTGCGAGATTGCCACTCTACCACATACGGTGGTCATTATGGTGGAGAGAAGACCGCGGCTCGAGTACTTCAGGCAGGATTCTTCTGGCCAACCTTGTTTAAAGATTCTCATCAATTTGTATTGGGATGTGACCGCTGTCAACGGGTTGGAAATATCTCCAAGAGGAATGAGATGCCTCTCAACATGCTTCTTGAAGTTGAGATTTTCGATGTTTGGGGGATAGACTTCATGGGACCATTTGTCTCATCGTGCAACAACCAGTACATTCTGCTAGCGGTAGATTATGTGTCCAAATGGGTAGAAGTCAAAGCTCTGCCTATAAACGATGCTAAAGTGGTGATAAACTTTCTGCACAAGAACATATTTACCCGTTTCGGAACTCCACGAGCAATAATCAGTGATGAGGGGACACATTTTTGCAATCAGAAATTCACTGCATTAATGGCAAGGTATCGTGTGACACATCGGGTTGCAACAGCGTATCATCCTCAAACTAATGGTCAGGCAGAAGTCTCCAACAGGGAAATCAAGCGGATTTTGGAAAAAGTGGTGAATCCTTCAAGGAAAGATTGGTCCTTGAAGCTAGACGAAGCTGTTTGGGCGTACAGAACCGCGTATAAAACACCCCTGGGTATGTCTCCTTTTCAGTTGGTGTATGGTAAGGCTTGTCATTTGCCTACCGAGCTTGAGCACAAGGCATACTGGGCTTTGAAGAAATTGAACTTCGACATGAAAGTTGCTGGTGAAAAGAGGATGCTTCAACTGAATGAGCTTGATGAGCTTCATCTACAGGCTTATGAGAATAACAAGCTGTACAAGGAGAAGGTCAAGAGATGGCATGATAGAAGATTGGTACATAAGACATTTGTACCGGGTCAAATGGTTCTGCTTTTCAACTCCCGGCTAAGACTTTTTCCTGGAAAGCTCAAGTCAAGGTGGTCAGGTCCGTTCACGGTTAAAACAGTGTTTTCGCATGGTGCAGTGGAAATTTTTGATAAGTCACCTGATCAGTCTTTTAAGGTGAATGGGCAGAGGCTTAAGCATTATCTTGGGGGTACGGTGAACCGTGATGAATTCACCGCTTTTCTTGCCCCAGCATGATCGAGTTACAGAAGGAACGTCCGGCTAAATGACGTTAACGACAGCGCTTCATGGGAGGCAACCCATAGGTTTGGTGTTTTTATGTGTGGTTTGATTTTGCGTGATTTTGTTCAGTTTGCAGGCCATTGGCGAGTTGCAGGATTAGCCTCAGGTTGGAGCTCATTTCCACCTCCTTATTCACTGCCCGAGGAGGGCAGGGATGCCGATAGTTAGGGGAGTTCTCTTTTATCCTTTATCTATACCTTCAATGAGGACATTGAATATTTCAAGTTTGGGGGTGATTTAGGATATTTCATTAATCGAGTCATAATATTGCATATAGTTTCATGTAGTTCATAATATACCATGCTAGTTTTATTTCATTTAATTCATATTGTGCAAAAAAAAAAATTTCATATTCATGATTAGTTGCATATCATATTTTCCTTGATCCCGTAGCGCTTGGCGATTCCGTTTAGTAGTCAATGATGAATTTGAGTGTGATAATGATGGATAGAGTGCTGATTTAAATACTTATGAATTGACGTGCATGTTGCAGAAACACAATCTTACACAACTCATCAGTTACTTTTGGGGCTAGGTTAAGATCATGCTTGTTTGGTTGTTGAAATTTAATCACCTGATTATATTTGGAATTTTCTTTATTTCCTTGATAGCGTAGAATCACTAAATATAAGTTTGGGGGAAACCAGGGTTCATGCTAATTTGTGTGTAGTTGTTAATAATTGATAGGTGTCAAGTGGCTAGTAGACAGCTCATATTTATATGAGTAGTCTAGGGTTGGAATTGAGAATTCTCATTCCAGATTGCATATAAAAAAAATAATAATAAAAAAAATTAAAAAAAAAAGGAATGTTTGTTTGTATGTGTGTATGCATAATTGATCAGGGTGAGCTCTTTAATACTCGAGCAATTAAGTTCTAGGGGACTCAAGCCTAGTGACCTAAGACTTTTCCGGTCTGGGATCCACTAACCTAACGCTCGCTACATGGGTATTATTGTATAAGCCTTTTTGGGTCTCATCCATTGCACGGTCAAATAAGCATGTGTGTTGTGTATAGTATTATGCGTCATAGTTGTTAATAAAGCATGAATTTCTGTCTAACTCAAATGATGATGGAGGTGTTTCTAGGTTATGAAGTGTCTAGCGTCCATTCTATTTATAAACTTGTGATTGTTTTGACGAAGAATATGTATGGTTTTGATCTAGTGCTAAGAGTAATTCTGATGAGCATTGCACAAACGCACGTTTCTGTACGTGTAAATGTTAATATGCTGATATTTAGTCGATCTCTATTTGGAGTTATCACATTCTCTGAGACACTCTGCTAAATTGGTTATTGCTTTGCTTAGGGGATCCTTGCATCAGTTGCATTCATGCATTTAGAGGTAGTCGAGTCTGTTTTCGCTTGAGGACAAGCATTAGTTTAAGTTTGGGGGTGTGATAAGTGGATTTTATATCAACTTATTATGCGCTTAATGGCCTAGATTGATGGTTTATCCTTAAGTATGTTGTGTCTTTTAATTCCTTTTTGTTGTGTTTCAGCATTTGTTGTGCAGAACTCGCAACTTCAGGTATCGTGGCGATAAAAGGCTAAAAACGGTGAAATTTTGCTCCAATTCGGAATTAAGAGTTGCCAAAAGAATTATCATAAAGAAATTCTAAGTGATATATTCTTAAAGAGAAAATCCCGGTTGGAATTGATATATTTTTTTCCAAGCAAAAAGAGTCTGGTTTCAGATCCTCAAGAGACCGTAATTTACACCTGGACGAGCAATGAGAAAATAGAATTATCACAAAAAGATGGAAAGTGATATATTCTTAAAGAGAAAACCCCGGTTTGAATTGATATATTTTTTGTTAAGCAAAATGAGTCCGGTTTCTGACCCTCAAAATATCGCAACTTTGGACTTAAGGATTTATTTATATTAATAAATATTTTATTTAATTAGAAAATTATATTTTTAAATATCTAATAATATTAGATATTTATTTTTATAATTTTTAAATTAAATTAATTATTTATTAATTAAAGATTATAAGCTGTGCGGGATAAAAAGCATTTCTACCGAGCCCTTTCATATAAACTAACAAAAGATGGCCTGCGTGGTGTAAATTGAATAGCCATGATTGAATTAAAAAACAAGTACTGCGTTAGGATTGTCAAAATGAACAAAGCCGCCCGCCATTTGCCAATTGCCATTCAATTTGTTTAGTTTTGCTTTCGGCTGTATTATTATTGTGGTGTGCTATTTGTTTTTTTTTTTTCTTAAATTCTTTTTAGTTTTATTTTATTAGTGTGGTGTGCTAATTTTTTGCTATAAATAGCCTAGTTCTCAAGCTTGTAAAACACACAACAATTTGGAGAACAACAAATTCTCTCTTGTATTCTCTCTAGTTTTTATAATTTTAATTTTTGTTTTTATACACTTTAAATTTAGTTTAAGTGTTATTTCGGTTGAAGAATTTACGGGAATTATTCGGAGTGCTCTTTTCTTTCATTGGAAGCTATAGCGGTTCTACTTTCTAAACTCTCGTAATTTTCATATTTAATTTATCGCAATTTTTAATTTATTATTGTTGTTGTTGTTGTTATTATTATTATTATTATTATTATTATTATTATTATTATTATTATTATTATTATTATTATTATTATTATTATTATTATTATTATTATTATTATTATTATTATGTTTTCATTTAATCCCATGATGACGATTCGTTCCATTATGAACTAATCGCCGTCATGGGATTCTAATGGATTTATTTACGTAATTTAGTAATTCGATGCCTTAATAATTTGTATTATGATAAAAATTCAGATTGCCTAATGTGGTTGAGCTTAATTTATTGGATGCGTAGCTAACGTCTAAATTATTAATTCCTAATGAATGCGAAAGTGGATTTAGGAATTTAGAATTTGCCATGTTAGCATAGGTTCGTAATTGTCATGTACATTTACGATAAGTGGTAGGATTTTTAATCATATCACCCTATGTAGTCATAATAAAGGAATTTATTCGTAAACCAATTATGTTTTCAAATCTTATAGACATATAGGATCTAAACATAAAAGGTGTCCTCGCGACTTCTATCTTTTTAAGTGGATGTTCGTATGGTTTGATATAAGTTAAGGCTGAAAGGCGCTTATGTTATTTTCGTTTTCCCGACTAGCTTTCGTAAATTATCAAAATTACTTTGAAATTAAGGCATCAATTCTAAATGAAATAAATATTGAAATTAGAATCCCATGTTTTTCTCATATAAATTTTCATTTAATTAAATTAATTAGTCCGAATTATTTAATATTACTAATTTAATTAATCAATTAGAAAAATACAAAAATACCCACTTTTGATATTTATTCAAGCAGTTTGTTGTTTTATCATACGTCGTTGCTTAAATATTATTTCTGAACAAACACCAAGTCTCTGTGGGAACGAATTTATTATATTACTTGTGACCGCGTACACTTGCGCAGTTAGTTTTCGAACCAACAGTTGACAGTCAACTTCATAATTCTGCAAGGACAACAAACTCAGGGGGAGTTTCTCAGGGTCAAAATTCAATGCTAAATCAACATGATCATGCCATTGAAAATGAAGCAACCTCATCAAGATCAAACCTTCCACCTGCAAGAAAATGGACTAGAGATCATCCATTTGAGTTAATCATTGGTGAATCAAATTCAAGAGTCCAAACTAGGAGGGCCACTCAAGCAGAATGCCTATACAGTAGCTTCCTGTCCCAAGAGGAACCTAAGAAAGTTGAAGATGCCCTTCTAGATCCAGATTGGGTCTTAGCAATGCAAGAAGAGCTAAACCAATTTGAAAGAAATAAAGAATGGAAGCTTGTGCCCAAACCTGATGATAGAAGTGTCATAGGTACTAAATGGGTTCTCAAGAACAAGACATATGAAAATGGCATAATTGTGAGGAATAAAGCTAGATTAGTGGCAAAGGGTTATTCTCAAGAAGAAGGGATAGATTTTGATGAAACTTTTGCTCCAGTGGCAAGACTTGAGGCAATCAGAATCTTCCTAGCCTATGCAGCACATGCCAATTTCAAGGTCTATCAGATGGATGTCAAAAGTGCCTTTCTAAATGGGGAACTGGAAGAAGAGGTCTATGTCCATCAACCTCCTGGCTTTGAAGATCCAGAATTTCCATAATATGTATATCTTCTCATGAAAGCACTTTATGGTTTGAAGCAAGCACCAAGAGCCTGGTATGACACTTTATCTCAATTTCTTTTGTAGAATCACTTCACTAGAGGTACAGTAGATAAAACCTAATTTCATAGGAATATCAATGGCTCTTCAATACTTGTTCAAATCTATGTAGATGATATTATTTTTGGGTCTACAGATGAGAAGCTTTGCAAAAGGTTTGCCAAACTTATGCAAAGTAGGTATGAAATGAGCATGATGGGTGAATTAACTTACTTTCTTGGCCTACAAGTAAAGCAAGTTAATGAGGGCATTTTCATAAGTCAAACAAAATATATTTATGATCTCTTAAAGAAATTTGACTTAATGGATTGTACCTCTGCAAAAACACCTATGGCCACTGCAACTAAGCTTGAGTTGAATACTAAGGAAAAGTCTGTGGACATCTCAAGCTATAGAGGCATGGTAGGTTCACTTCTAGACCTAACAGCTAGTAGACCTGATATAATGTTTTCTACTTGTCTTGGTGATAGATTTCAAGCTGACCCTAGAGAGTCTCACTTGATAGCTATTAAGAGAATTTTCAGGTATCTCAAGGGAACACCAAACCTTGGCATTTGGTATCCAAGAGAATCTGGTTTTGATCTAACTAGCTACTTAAATGCAGATTATGCAGGTTATAGAATTGATAGGAAAAGTACTACAGGCTCCTGTCAATTTATAGGAAACAGGCTTGTTTCATGGTTCAGTAAGAAACAGAACTCAGTCTCCACTTCTACAGCTGAAGCTGAGTACATTGCTGCTGGAAGTTGTTGTACACAGATTCTATGGATGAAAAATCAACTTATTGACTATGGTCTAAAAGTTGAGAAGATTCCAATTTTCTGTGACAACACAAGTGCTATTGCCATCACAGGGAATCCAGTGCAACATTCGAGAACCAAGCATGTTGACATCAAATACCACTTCATTAGAGAACATGTGATGAATGGTACAGTAGAAATGCACTTTGTGCCAAGTGAAATGCAGCTTGCAGATATCTTCACCAAGCCTCTTGATGAATCCACATTCACAAGATTGGTAGGTGAACTAGGTATGCTTAATTTGTCATAATTCCTGGTGATATTTGATCTTACTGCATTGCAGCTAGAAATGTGTTTTGATTTACTTGAGAATTAAAAACTCTCAGAAAAATTTTCTGCAGAAATTTTGTCCAAGGAAAAATTATCTTATCAACGGATATCCTTTTACCCGTTGGTAGTATAAACACATTCCTAGATTTTCGTATATCAACGGATAACAAGTCATCCACATCATCGATGGATAAACTATCTTACAACCGTTCATTTCATATCCGTTGATATTCATATTTTTGTTTGGTCCGATAAGATTGTAGAAGGGGGGGTTGAATACAATCTTTACCTTTTTATCGAAATTTGTCCTCTAAATAAAATTTGATAAAGACAAATTTATGTGCGGAATTATTTAACACAATTTTTCAAGTTGAATATAACTGTATATTAACTTGATGTGGTGTTACAAAATCAGTATAACAACTTATCAAGATGTTAATAACTAATTAGAAAATTCGACATGAACTTTTCTAATTTAGTTAATAATAATCAAGATAAGAACTAGGAAACTTAATTCGCTAGTAGTACAAGAATCACAAATAAACAAGTTCTATCGGATAGAATATCACAAAGATGAAGAACTTGAATTTCTGGGAATTGTTTAAGCTTTGGTGTTCTTGGTGTTCTTGAGAGAGAGAATTCTGCTCTGGATTTTATGTTTCTGCTGTGTTTTCTCCGTTATGACTTAATCTGGTCTGTTCTGTTCTTTTATATCAGTAATAGGTCTTGTTGGCTTTCTGTAGGATATTTAACTGCTCCAGCATGACTTAAACTGCTTCCAAGACTTGATTTTCCTTCATTAAGACTTACACAAACCTCCATTAAGACATAAAATGTGTCGGTAAGACTTACAACAGCTGGCAGAGGTCGGTAAGACTTAAATCAGGTCGGTAAGACTTAAATTAGAAAAGCTTCTGTCGGTAAGACTTAAATTAAGTCATACCAAATTTTCCTTCTCCAAGACTTAATCCAATCTTCTTTCTTTAAGTCATATTGATCCATTTAATTAATTAATGATTAACTAATTCATATTTAATTGATACAATAATTAATTTAATTAATAAATTAATTCTTCCAGAATTAATTCATTTAATTAAATCAACTAAATTAATTTATATCAATTATAAATGAATTTAATTAAATCAATAAATAATTAATTTAATTCTTTCAAACCACTAAAGGTAGTAAAGAATTACCACTGATTTGTGTTGACGTTCGATGTACTGTCTGGTTCATGAACGACTAACTTCAATGATGCTTCTTCACTTTTGACTTTAGGTTGTGGTTTGTTTCTTCTCTCAATTCTCTTGTACTGTAACTGATCTTCAAACTATCACTCGAAAAATCTCTGTCACTGTTCAAGGGAATCCATTCACTTCAATGCTGTACTGAGGCTTGATCAGATAACTGAATCGTCTTCCAGTGTATGACATCAAAACTATAGATTGACTTTTCTTCTTTCTTCTGACAGATAATACTTCTTGAGATTCCTGTGACAGTTCATATGTATATTTACTTATTACAATTTGGTTTAAGTTGATTAGGATCCTCTAACTACAAATAGGCTGAGTCATATGCCTTTCAATCTCCCCTATTTGTTTGTTAGACAATAACAAGCAAATTCCTAGAGGATACCTCAACTAATCCAACTTAACCAAATGAAAGATAAAACTTTAAATACTAAGTAAATATGAAAAAAAAAAGTTCTGGTTTATATTTAACATTTGCCAGATTCAAACATGAAAGATAAATACAAGATAGATGATCCTCTAGACTGATCATATGATATAAATTCCTATCAAGATTTATCTAGGCTCTAAAGATATAACATGTAGAGCAATTCTTTTTCTTCAGTTGTCTTCCCTTCTGAATTCTCCTTCTTCTGGCTCATCTGTGACTTGAAGTTTCATGTGTAGATCAGAATCAACAAGACGTTCTCTTCTTGATGACAATCCTTGAGGTAAGACTAAAGGAATTCCAAGCTTCTTTCTCAGTTCACCTTGAAATTTCTTGTAATATTTTATGTTCGTTTGTACATAGGAACGAATGTGATCTGCAGCTATTACCTTTTCTTCAGTCAAGTATCCATGATTTCTGAGAGCATATTCAGCATATACCAAGTGCTTTGCATGATGTTCGTATAGCTCATCTGTCTGAAGATTGATTGAGTGAAGTACCTCTCCCTTAAGAAATTTTACTTGTGGAGGTTCCTTAATCACTTCTGGTCCAGCTCTTTCAGCAAATTCTTTGAACTTTTCATGTAACAATACACCTAGCTCAGAAGATGTTCTTACCTTAGGCCTAAGTACCCATATCTCTGTCAGTGATCTGTCATAAAAGAACTGAATAGATACTCTGAAAGTTCCAACTTTATGACAATCTACAAATATTACCAGCTCATCAGATTTGGGTTCAAATGCAGTAGTTATCCTGATGACTTCTACCTGTAAGGCCTTTATATACATTTCATGAATTGGATTTGCCAGTTTGAATTCCTCGAGAATTTGTCCAAGACGACGATCTTCATAATCAGAACTCTGAGGTGAATCAATTGCTCTTTGAGCACGTTCCCATTTATCACCGTTCTTTAGTCTGATATATGTTTTTCTCTTCTCAACATTTATAGCATGTAGTCGTTGTAATGCTTGCTGTTCAGCTTTCTGAAGTTCTTCATTTCGTGCAATTTGCTCTAAAGATTTTTGAAGTTTTTCTTCTCTCATTTGCAAATTAGCTTCCCTTTGAGCAAATAATTCTTCAGATTCTTTCTCAGCTTGTTGAGCTTCAAATTCAGATATCACTGGTCCTTCATCTTCCCAGTGACTAAGATCAGGTTCAGGAAGTTCTTCACCTTGATCAGGGAATTCAAGATCAGCAAAAACATCGAAGTTATCCGGTTCACCCGTGTAATAATAACCTATGTTCTTGTCTTGAATTTCTTCTTCAGTTTCTTCAACTACTTTCTTCCTCTTATCTTCACCTTGGTCAGATTTACCAGATTTTCCTTCTCCTCCCTCTCTTTCTTTAGTTTTATCTTATGACCCCTTTGATTTCTCCCCCTTAGTTGAGGAATCCTCTACAGATTTATCAGTTGCCCCAGCTTCAAGATCTTGTTCATCATCATCACCATCCTTACTTGTAAAGAATTCAATTTCTTCATTCGTAGGTTTGCGACTTTGACTTACAAGATTAAACAAATGTCTTAACCCTTTAGCCTGGTGTGCGTTTTGCTTTTTGATCTGGTCCAGACGAAAATCAGTAGATTCCTGATTGTGCTGTACCTCTGACTGTAGATTATCAACTTTCAAGGAAATCTCAGAAATTAACATGTCTTGAGCAACAGTAATATCTCCAGAGTCATCAAGTGCCTTTTCATGAGAGAGTTCGAGAGATTCTATCTTCTTGGTGAAAGATGTCTTTAAGTAGTTTATGTTCTTCTTCATTACAGCAAGCTGACTGTTGACAGAGGTGGATGTAGAAGATCGCTCACCCACTTGTGCTCTAAGGATTTCTGTTTCAGCCTTGCTGACTGCAAGTTCTTTCTCTAAAGCAGTTATCTTTTCTAATAATGAGAGAGTGTATGTGTCAGTGTGTGCGCTCACCTGACGTTCACTTTGAGATCCACTCACCTGAAGTGCATGTGTTTCACTCAATTTTATGGTATTCCTCACATCACTCCTCTCAGATTCCTTAGCTGCTTCAAGATTTGTACCTGCATGTAAAATCACCCTAGCCTCCTCTGGGAAGGTCAGTGGTGGTGCAATGGGGGTTCGCAAATCCCTGTCCTTAATCAAATCTACTTGAACATTTGAAATTGTTGACTGAATTGCTTCAGTAGTAGATTGATCAAGTTGCCTTCCACCTTCTCCAGTCGAAACTGCGAGTGGAAAATCCCTTGTGGGAGCCAGGAGTGTTTGTCCTGGGAGGGGAGATGATGGTTCTATTAAAGTTGGCTGAGAACCAAGATTTCCCTCTAAAGCCTGTGAAGACTCTTCTACCGTAACTATGGTAGGCACTGTCACATTTTCTACGTGCTCTCCTTGCAGTGTGTCCTGAGACTCATTTAAAGGTATGTCTTCCCCCATTGTGAGTAATAGGGGAGGTGTGCTTGACTCACTACAAGGTGCCACGGCCCTATGGCGAATTTCAATAGAATCATCCTGTTGAGAAGATGATTCTAGTAACTGTATAACGGCCATATCAACTTCCATATCCTGTTGGGAGGATATAGACGGGCTTACAGTTGCCTCAGTTTGAGTTCTACTTTTCTTTTCTAGAGGCAGAGCTGTGGGTTCACTCATACTGCCACTACTGATTCGACTTCTTTTGACTTGCAATTTCTTTCTGGAGTGAAAAGATATGAGTTTTGTTGGTTGAGTGTTTGGCTCTACGACCTTGGTTAGAGGTTGTGGTACTACAACCCCTTGGTCAGACCTACCAACCACTTGGGTTCCAGAAATAGATTGAGAAGCAGTAGTTTGAGGAACAGAAGGCAATACCTGGTCATCTGATTCCGCAACAGTCTCTGATAAGATGGGTTGATCTGATTCAGGTTAAGGGACAGATGCAGTTTCTTGCACTGGATGTTCAACAGCAAGAGCAGCTGGCTGAGGAACAATTTGCTGAGCAGGTTCAACTTGTTGATTGCCTTGATTTTCATTATCAACAAGTATGTTTTCCACTGGTGGTTCAGGGTTTTGTTCTGGTTGTTCAGGTTCTGGTACAGGTTCAATAACAGGTAGTTATATATAGTTTTACATGTATTGGGTGACAACTACAGGTATGTTTGTGAATTTTGGCTTGTTGCTGTACTCAGTGAACAATCTGGTAGTAGGTTTACCTGACGCCAGTGACTCTCCATTCAGGAATTGGGCTTGGTTTTCTAGTTCCACAAGATGATTAAAAATCAATGACAAGAATCTTGGATAATAACATGATACTTTATGTCCATTATCAAAATTCTTCTTTGCATTAATGATTCTTCTAACCATCGGAACACACAGTAGTCTGCCAATATTAATTCTTCGGTTGTGTGCAACTGCATATCCAATATGCTGCAAGAAAGATGGTAATACCCCGAAGTTCCCTTTAGTAGTATTGGCAAGACTCTACCTAGTGTGTCAAACAGATAATCCCATTCCTGAACGAAGTTCTTTTTATTCCAGACAGTTTGATCAGGACTGTCTTGATAGAATACACCATTTAAAAAATTTATCAATTCTTGATCTGATGGTAATTCTTCGAAATTTTCAGTTGGAAAATTTAAGACCGTATTTATTGTATTTTCATTCACTCTGTACTGATTGTCTCCTACAGAGAAGACAAAAGATCTGTTATCATTAGAAATGACAGCAGTAGTACACATGATTCGCAAAGGTTCAATTTTCAGAGGAGCATCCAATCTCAAAGCATTGCGAACCAGTGAATTTTCATTTAAAAACCGAATCCACGGTCGAAAACGTTCAACTGAACATTTTTCTGGATCAAAATAACCGATTAAATTATGTTTAATAATTTCAAATCGATCAGCCATTTTAATCAAGATTTAATTTCCTTGAAAATTTCAGATTTTACAAATTTTTAATTTAAAAATTAATTTTTCGAATTAATAATTAATTAAAAATTCGAAATAATTAAAAGTTCTTCAAAAATTCTGAAAAATTCACACAATGATCCTTGTATACACACAAACACACGTATATTTTTAGTTTTGCAAGAATCGAACTCAGTTCTCCAGAAAAACAGATCTTGCAAAGCGATTTTTCGAAAATAAACTCTTCAAAATCGAACAAAATCACGATTTTAAACCACCAAACTGATGAGAATTGAACAAGGAATCGTTTAAACGAGTTTATAGCTTGATTCCAGTTTGATTCTAGTGAAAATCGGGCATGAATTCGACTTAGTGTGTGTGTGTATTGTATGTATATGTTCTTGTTCTCTAAGACTTAACTTGAGAGACTTAAAATGAAATAAGACTAAAAATACTAACTACTAAATATATACTAACCTGTCGAATAAGACTTAAAAATATAACTAATAAGACTTAACTACATTCAGACGAATAAGACTTAAAATGAATAGGACTTAAAAATAATTAAGACATAACTGTTATATATATATATATATATATATATATATATATATATATATATATATATATATATATATATATATATATATATATATATATATATATATTAGTTACAATTATGACTTAATTGAAAAACAGGACTCTATTATGGCTTATTAAACTATTAAGACATTAATCAATATGACTTAACTAACACTAAGACTCGATTAAGACTTAAACTAATTAAGACTTAGAATTATATACATAAATTATAATTGATTAAGACTTAATATTAACAGACTAGCGAATATGACTTAGATTTAAAAACTCGGTAAGACTTAACCTGTTTAAGTCATACCGATTTTAAATTAAGTCATATTGACTGTTTTTCCTAATTTTAAGTCATATTAACTTTAAATAAACATTAAAAACACTATAAAATATACAATTAACTTATAAAAATAATAAAAATATTATAGAAAATTAAACAAATAATAAAAATAATTATACATACCATATGCTAACCTATTAACGAAAACAAAGCAATATTAACAGGATAAACATTACAAAACATATGATAAATTAATTACTAAAATAAAAATAAATATTTACAAATATTCTAAAAATACAGAAGTATGAAGTATTAAATAATATGAATAAACAAAGTAAAAAATAATTAAACAAGCAAGAAAATCAGATGGTAAAATAATTATACAAGTGATTTCAAACAACAAATATTCACAGAATAATCACTTGCAAAATTATTAAAGATCAAATTTTCAGATATTAACAGTATTAATTACTAGGACTGTTTAACATACCCAATTCACTAACAATTCTAGTGAATGAGGATTCATTAAGCGACTTAGTAAAAATATCTGTAGTTTGATCTCCAGAGCCTACAAATAGTAGTTCCACTGTACCATTCATTACATGCTCTCTTATAAAATGATACCTTATGTCAATGTGCTTTGTCCTTGAGTGCTGCACAGGATTGCTTGCGATTGCTATGGCACTTGTATTATCACATAAAATAGGAATATTTTCCAATACAATGCCATAGTCCATTAATTGATTCCTTATCCATAAGATCTGAGCACAACAGCTTCCAGCAGCTATATATTCAGCTTCGGCTGTAGAGTTGGAAACTGTTTGCTATTTCTTACTGAACCATGATACCAATCTTCCACCTAGGTATTGACAACTCCCAGATGTACTTTTCCTGTCTACAACACTTCCTGCATAGTCAGAATCTGTATATCAAATTAAAGTAAAACCAGTTTCATTAGGGTACCAGATGCCTAAATTAGGCGTACCCTTTAGCTATCTTAAGATTCTTTTGACAGCAGTGAGATGGATTTCTTTAGGGTTCGCTTGGAACCTTGCACACAAGCATGTGGCAAACATTATATCTGGTCTACTAGCAGTTAGGTAAAGCAATGAGCCAATCATACCTCTATAGCCTGTGATATCTACCTTGGCAGAACTTTCACATAAACCAATTTTGACAGCTATAGTTGATGGTGTCTTTGCTGATGAGCACTCCTCCATGTGATATTTCTTGAGAAGCTCCTTAATGTACTTGGATTGACAAATAAATATTCCATCTTGTCTCTGACTTATTTGTAATCCAAGAAAGAATTTCAATTCTCCCATCATGCTCATTTCAAACCTACCCTGCATTAACTTAGAAAACTTCTTGCACAGAAGCTCATTAGTAGACCCAAATATAATATCGTCCACATAGACTTGGACTAGTATTATATCATTCTTATGTCTTTTAGTGAAGAGAGTTTTGTCTATGACACCTCTTATAAAACCATTTTCTAATAGAAATTCAGAAAGAGTGTCATACCATTTTCTTGGGGCTTGCTTAAGACCATAGATAGCTTTGTAAAGAAAGTAAACATAGTCCAGATGATCTTGATCTTCAAAACCAGGAGGCTGTTCTACATACACTTCTTCATCTAGCTTACCATTCAGAAAGGCACTCTTGACATCCATTTGATAAACTTTGAATCTTGAATAGGATGCAAATGCCAAGAATATTCTGATGGCCTCAAGTCTTGCCACTGGAGCATAGGTCTCGTCATAATCAATGCCTTCAGCTTGAGAATAACCTTTAGCTACCAGTCTTGCTTTGTTTCTTATCACAGTGCCATCTTCATCTAGTTTGTTTCTGAATACCCATCTTGTGTCCACCACTTTTATATCTTTAGGTCTGGGTACCAGCTTCCATACTTCTAGCTGCTTAAATTGATTGAGTTCATCTTGCATAGCAATCACCCAATCAGGATCAGATAGAGCTTCTTCTACTTTCTTAGGTTCCATAACAGACAGAAACCCAGAATAGTTACATTGATTTTGATAAGCTCTTCTTGTTTTTACACCAACATCTGGATCACCAAGAATCAGCTCAAAAGGATGAGCTCTATTCCAAACAGTTTGTCTGGGAAGAATTGATCTTGACGATTCGCCTTGATCTTTAGTATGATGTTGAGTATGACTTGTTGACCCTTCATTATCTCCCCCTGAGTTGTTGCCAGTTTGACTTGTTGATGGTTCAAGAGTATCAGTGGTGTCTTGAAAATTATCATTGTTTTCACCAACATCACCTTGATCATTACCATCAACATTTGGATTATTATTATCAGCAACAACGTCAGGTTGATTGTCATAATCTGAATCTGAGTCTGACATATCATCAAACTTATGCTTTTCAGATGGATCTTCATTTTGGATATTTGGGAGTTTTGTGTCATCAAATGTAACATTGACACTTTCCAAGGTTTTCTGTTGATCAATAAGATACACCTTGTAGGCTCTTCTAGTATAACCAATAAAAATTGCTTCATGTGCTTTTTCTTCAAATTTACCACCTTGATCATCTCCTTCTTTCAGCACAAAGCATTTTGTCCCAAATACATGGAAGTACTTGAGAGTTGGTTTCTTGTCATGTAGAGCTTCATATGGTGTCTTCATTAAGTCTTTATTGATAAGTGTTCGATTTTGGGTATAGTATGCAGTGTTGACAGCTTCAGCCCAAAAGCTCAATGGAAGCCTTGATTCACTTAGCATTGTACGTGCAGCTTCAATCAAGGTTCTATTCTTTATTTCAACTACCCCATTTTGTTGAGGAGTTCTGGGAGCCGAGTACTGTCTAGTTATACCCTTTTCAGTGCAAAAGTCATTCAGAACTGCATTCTTGAACTCAGTTCCGTTGTCTGACCTTATAGCTCTTACTGGACGATTAGAATCCAGCTCAATTAACTTAATGTGATCAACTACCAGTTGTGGAGTTTCATCTTTTGAGTTCAGAAATAGTACCCATGTGAATTTTGAGAAATCATCAACAATCACTAGAGCATATCTTTTTCTTGACATAGACATCACACTAACTGGACCAAACAAATCCATATGGAGAAGTTGTAATGGTTCAGTTATTGATGATATGTTAGTGCTCCTGTGAGTTGCCCTTTTTAACTTCCCTTTTTGACAAGCATCACATAGACCTTCCTGAGTAAATTCAATCGAAGGTAAACCTCTCACCAACTCTCTTTTCACTAGAGAATTCATTGTTTTGAAGTTTAGGTGAGAAAGTTTCTTGTACCATAACCAACTTTCATCAGTGGATGCCTTTGAATAAAAACATCTAATTTCTTCTGTGCTTCCAGAGTTCATATTGGCTATGTACAAGTTTCCTTTTCTTACTCCAGTCAACTGCGGCCTTTCATTTCTCTTGTGTGATATTAGACAATTCTTCTTATTGAAATGAACTTCATAACCTTTGTCACAGAATTGACTAATACTGAGCAAATTGTGCTCAAGGCCGTTCACAAAAGAGACATCTTCAACGATAACATTTCCAGCTTCTAATCTGCCATATCCATCAGTTTTACCTTTGCTGTTATCTCCAAAGGTAACTACTGGGCCGGCCTTCTCCACCACATTTGTCAGCAGGGCTCTATCTCCGGTCATATGCCTTGAACATCCACTGTCCAGAATCCACATGACTCGATCAACCTGTTTCAAACCCTGCAATGACAAATTGATTAGACTTTCTTCGGAACCCAAATTTGATTGGGTCCGGAGTACTTAAAGAATTGACCTTTATCAGGTAAAGCAACACTTTTTATTTTAACAACATTTTCTTCAAGTACTGGACATTTAACCCTGTAAACAGCTTTAACTTGTTTTGGTTTCAGCTTGGGTAACCATGTCTTTACCATATCCCGAGAAGGACTTGGAGTCCTAATCTTAGAATTAGGTGATTTTTCAGTCCTGGATCTAACATGTTTATTTCTGCTCATATGCTGTCTAGGAGCATTCTTATCAACACATGCATGATTATCGTTAAAGTAAGCAGACATTATATTAAAAGCACAAGACATACAATTAACAGCATCGCATTTCTTATGAGCAGTATCAATAACAGGAATAGCATGCATGGTAGATTTGTTGTTGCATTTATTCATGTTGTTACTTCTGCTACTAGTTTTCAATGAACTAGTAGACTCACCAACTCTTTCTGCTTTTACAAACACAGTCTTTCTATCTTTATCATTTTTAACAACTTGATTACATTCTAAGACTACGCCATTAGCTACATCCTCAATGCGCATCTCTTCCTTAATGATTAAAGATGTAGTATCCAAAGGTTCTGCTATGGATGTCTTAAAGAGTGGGTTACTAACACCCTTAAGCACTAATGGTATACCCCTATCTACAGCACTGACACGATTAGGGGTAATAATGCTTTTTCGACCAATCGCTTCATTATAGTCAAACCCAATACCCACGGTTTGATTAATAACTTGTTGGTTAAACAACTCTTTAGCCACTTTACATGAATTAGAAGTAGCATTAGCCCTTATTTCTAGCTCAGCTATTGTTTCACGTTGTTGACCCACTATCAACGCTAGAGATCTCTCAAGTTCTTTTAGAATTCTTATTTTTGATTTTTGTTTATCATGGCAATTTTGTACATCGTGTAATTCTGATAATTGATTACTAAGATCTGTATTTAACAAATTTAGCCTTTCAATCTCTCTATTAGCATTACCTAGTGTATCACTAAGTTGATAAATATATTGACTATCAGTACATGATACCTCAGATGAAGTACCACTGGAGTTATCAGATTTTGCCATCAGGGCAAGATTGCCATACTCTTCATCTTCAGAGTCTGTATCATCCCAACTCTTTCCAGCAGCCACATAGGCTTTTCCTGTCTTCTTCTTCTCAGATCCAAAGTCTTTTCTTTGGTTTTGTTTTGGCTTCTGACATTCAGTAGCGAAATGTCCAATTCATTACAGTTGTAGCATCTAATTTTACTTCTTTCAACTGTTCCAGTTTTGTAACCTCCTCTGTTACTTGAGGATGAAGAACCTCCTCTCTGGAACCTGTTATAGTTAGATTTGTACCTGAACTTGGGATTCTTCCTGAATCTGAAGTTGCTGAATTTCCTTACCAACAAAGCCATGGACTCATCTTCCAACTGATCTAGCTCTTCTAACGAATAGAAGTCTCCTTCATCTGGACTAGCATTCGTTTGACCAACTTCAACTTCAAGCTTACCACTGTCAACATTACAAGGTTGAATAACCTTATCTTCCACTTCCTGTTTGTTCTCAACAATAAGAGCTGTAGAAGTATTAGCAACTCTTCCTTTTCCATAAATCTCCTTTTGTTGAGATTGTTCCAGTTCATAGGTTTTTAGAACACCAAAGAGTCTTTCTACAGTAATTTTACTTAGATTCCTAGACTCTCTGATAGCTGTAATTCTATGTTCTAGATGAACAGGCATTGACAGTAGAAATTTTCTGTTGATCTCTTTCTGAGTGTAGTACTTGCCATGCATCTGTAAATTGTTGACAAGTTTGTTATATCTTTCAAACACATCTTGAATACTTTCATTGTATGCTGATCGAAAGTGTTCATACTCAGATGTCAGAATTTCTAGTCGATTCTCCCTAACTTCCTCTGTTCCTTCATTCACAGTTTCAATGGTTTCCCACATTTGCTTTGCAGTTTTGCAGTTAATCACATGACTGTACATTACAGAGTCTAGAGAATCTATTAAGATCAGTCTTAAATTAATGTCAAGTCCAGCTTCCTCTCTTTCAGCAAGAGTGTATTCAGAAGAATCTTTGTGTACATACCTTGCAGGGGAAATAACTTTTCCATCAGTAACAATTTCAGGAATTATTCCAAAAGGTATTATAGGTCCTTCTGATAAGACTTTCATGTATTTAGGATTTGCAACCTCGAGGAACATTAACATTTTGTTCTTCCACATATCATAACTATTTTTGTCATATATGGGAATTTTCACAGTTCCAACTTTAGAAGACATGATGAATTTTTTAAGAGAGTTAAAAAATTCGGGGATGATTTTTAATCGAGTAAAATGGGATCTTTGATTTGTGTATCAATCAACCTGCTCTGATACCAATTGTTAGGTCCGATAAGATTGTAGAAGGGGGGGTTAAATACAATCTTTACCTTTTTATCGAAATTTGTCATTTAAATAAAATTTGATAAAGACAAATTTATGTGCGGAATTATTTAACACAATTTTTCAAGTTGAATATAACTGTATATTAACTTGATGTGGTGTTACAAAATCAGTATAACAACTTATCAAGATGTTAATAACTAATTAGAAAATTCGACATGAACTTTTCTAATTTAGTTAATAATAATCAAGATAAGAACTAGGAAACTTAATTCGCTAGTAGTACAAGAATCACAAATAAACAAGTTCTATCGGATAGAATATCACAAAGATGAAGAACTTGAATTTCTGGGAATTGTTTAAGCTTTGGTGTTCTTGAGAGAGAGAATTCTGCTCTGGATTTTATGTTTCTGCTGTGTTTTCTCCGTTATGGCTTAATCTGGTCTGCTCTGTTCTTTTATATTAGTAATAGGTCTTGCTGGCTTTCTGTAGGATATTTAACTGCTCCAGCATGACTTAAACTGCTTCCAAGACTTGATTTTCCTTCATTAAGACTTACACAAACCTCCATTAAGACATAAAATGTGTCGGTAAGACTTACAACAGCTGGCAGAGGTCGGTAAGACTTAAATCAGGTCGGTAAGACTTAAATTAGAAAAGCTTCTGTCGGTAAGACTTAAATTAAGTCATACCAAATTTTCCTTCTCCAAGACTTAATCCAATCTTCTTTCTTTAAGTCATATTGATCCATTTAATTAATTAATGATTAACTAATTCATATTTAATTGATACAATAATTAATTTAATTAATAAATTAATTCTTCCAGAATTAATTCATTTAATTAAATCAACTAAATTAATTTATATCAATTATAAATGAATTTAATTAAATCAATAAATAATTAATTTAATTCTTTCAAACCACTAAAGGTAGTAAAGAATTACCACTGATTTGTGTTGACGTTCGATGTACTGTCTGGTTCATGAACGACTAACTTCAATTATGCTTCTTCACTTTTGACTTTAGGTTGTGGTTTGTTTCTTCTCTCAATTCTCTTGTACTGTAACTGATCTTCAAACTATCACTCGAAAAATCTCTGTCACTGTTCAAAGGAATCCATTCACTTCAATGCTGTACTGAGGCTTGATCAGATAACTGAATCGTCTTCCAGTGTATGACATCAAAACTATAGATTGACTTTTCTTCTTTCTTCTGACAGATAATACTTCTTGAGATTCCTGTGACAGTTCATATGTATATTTACTTATTACAATTTGGTTTAAGTTGATTAGGATCCTCTAACTACAAATAGGCTGAGTCATATGCCTTTCAATTTTCTTTTAAATATAACCGTTGGTAAACGTGTATATATATAGGCATGGCTAAATTTATTTTCTTTTATTAACTGACAGTTACTTTTGACCAATGGATAATTACTTTTAATTATTTCATTTTCAACTCTTGAAAAATATAAAAGGCTGTCTTGTGCTCTTATATCTCACTTTTATCGACTTTCAAGATTCTCTTAAGTAAACTGCATCTTCTTCACTAAAACTCTCTGCAACAAAAGTTCAAACACTTCAATGGTGCCTATTGTTAAGATGATGTCTTCCACTGGGTTCACCTATGAGAAGAACAACTTCGCGGCCTATGTTGATACAGTGAATGCCCCAGAAGCTTGTCACTCCTTGATGATTTTATGAAGAAATGTAAACTGTCATATGCTATGACTGCCACCACTCCTCTAATCCACGAGGTAATTGAAGAGGTGCGGACATCTGCTGAGTACAATGGCACAGACGGTACAATTGCTTTTTCCTTAAAGGGTAAAAACTATGTAGTTAATTCTGATGTGATAACTGCCTGTTTAAAATTGCCTGAGAATAACTGTCTGAAAGTACCCAGTGATGATGAATTGTAACCATGCTTAATTCCATAAATTATGCCCTTAGTACTGAGAATTTAGGGAAAATTGTTAGGAAATGAATGGTTAAAGAATGGAGTTATTTTTGTGATGCCTTCATTAAAACTTTGTCAGGCAAAATTAGTAATTTTGATGCTGTTACCCATTCCATGCTAGTTATGATGTATATGCTTCTGATTGATAAATTCTATAACTTTGGCACACTAGTCATGTATGAGATAGTAGCAAAATTAGGTAACAAGGAAAATAGGAGCAAGAATATCTATTTTGCTAGATTTTTGATGCTCTTAGCACTGCATGTATCTGAGAATAAGCTATCCATTGCTAACCCAGATAGCAAGTTCACATGTTTTGTTCCGGAGAAGAGAGTCCTAAGTGATTTAATTCGAATGAACTCCAATGCAGGAGTACAATTGGTATATATACCCAATTGTTCAGGTAACTATTTCTAACCTTGAAACTCCTATCTCTAACCCCCAAATTTCTTTGCCTTCCACTGTTACAATGGAGTCTGTAGTAGTGACCAAACAGGCTCCTACCGAAGTGACTAAAACAAAAGTTTCCAAACCAAAATCTAAAAGACAAACCTCAGGTGCTTCTCAAAAAGCACCTGTTGCAAAAACTACCACAACTCTTGAGGGGAGTGTGAAGGAGGTAGTGAGTGGTGAGGGACAGGGTGCAAGCCCTAAGAATAAGGTAGGTGAGGAGAGTGCACCAAATAGCCATGCTCAAGTTACATCCTCTCAACAGGGTGTGACTACTAGTTCCACAGAAACTCTGCACAAAAGGGTAAGGGACACTAGCCCTCTCTCAAAAACCTATGAAAGAAGAGTAAAATCTAAAACCATAGGGGAATCACAGGGTGCACACACAGTACAGCAAACTGTACCTTCTCAAATTCAGTTTGATGTGACTTCAATAAATGTGGACTCACAGCGCCCCTTGATCTTAACCTTCAAATCGATACACATTACAATCCACCATCACCAACTCCATCTCTGGATGTGGATATGATATCTACATCAATTCCTGATTCTCCATCTTTAAGATTCTTGGAGAAGCCCCACTCTGCAATTGGTGGTCATCATCTTCTAGATGATTTGTTGGACCATCAATCTTCCATTTCTGAATTCACAACAAAATCTGTGGCCTCGTCTTTAAAATCAATCTCCACAGATTCAGTGTTGGTTTTCACTTCAACGGATACCATCTTTCCTTCATCAACGGATATCCTTCATCCGTTGACAAGTGTTTCTCCATCAACGGATGCGCCTATGTCTAGTCATCCGTTGACAGTTGTAACTACTCCATCAACGGATATCCCTTATCCGTTGATAACTCACTCTACCACTGCTATATCTGACATTCTTGTGTCAAGTGTGGAGGAGTTCTCATTAGTTGAAACACTTTTAGGATTGAGGGAAGAGAGTGAGAGGCTGCCTTGTGAGTAGGCAAAAGGAGAGGTAAATACTGAGAGGCTGACCATTTCTTCAGGTCAGGCAAAAGGAGAGCAAGCGAGTTCCACCTTAGTAGGTGAAGGTGAGGGTGTGAGAGGTGTGAGCCAGGGGGAGCCCCTGATGCAAGAAAAGAGAGATGAGAGGAGAGAAAGGACTACAGGAGATATAAGACAGGAAGATCCAGCCATTGCAAGTGAGTTAATGGAGGTTAATGAAGCTTCTAAAGAGATGGAATTTCAACAAGAATATCAGTCAATCATTGACTCCATCTCTTTGGATCCTGAAACCTTTACTCATCCTGTTTCTGCCTATCAAGTCATGGTACAACAGGGCAATGTGGAGGCAGAGGAGGCAATGCACCTAGAGCACACCTCACAATCTTTACAAAAAGCAAAGGAAGCTTTAACAGCTCTGCCTTCAGAAGCTAAAAGTGAAGAGTTTGGCAATGATGATAGTGATACCACAAAAGATGATGAAGAAGTCAATGTGGAGGATACTCCAGACTGGCTATTTTCTACTGCCACTGTGGCTGGTGACTTCAATGTGGAGATTATGAAGCAATATCAATCTGCTATGGCTGAGCACCAGACTGCAGATCCACAGAGGAAGGCTGTCCTTCAGCAAATAATGGCCTCCCTGAAACTTCACAAGATGCATATGGTTATTCAAAGAACACAACAGGAGGAGGTCCAAACTGCAATCAGAGAAATGAAAGTAGAACTAGATGCCAGGATTCAGGCACTAGCCCCTTCTACAAATCAGAAGGTGCTGACTAACAAACTGTTAAAAGAAGATAGCCTGGCCAAGTCTGTTCAGCATCTTTCCTCCAGAGTGGATGGTATGGAATCTCAAATGAAGACAATCATTATCAACCAAGCAAAACAGACTGAGCTACTGGAAAGGCTACTTGCAGCCTCACCTCCAGCCCTTGATGCTAACAAAAAGGGGGAGAAAAAGGAAACAAGAATAGAAGAGGTTGCAGCTACTACTAGTCAAATTCAAGCTGCCAGTAGCAAGATAGCACAGACTGAGGGGAGCAACAGCCAACTATAGTGGTCAATCCAATAGAATTTTCTATAGAGGCTTCCCCTGTGAAGAAACAAAAGGCTTTGCCTGTGATTCCTGACTTATCAGAAATCTCAGATGGTGAGAGGCAAGCCAGAATTGAAGAATTAGAGAAGATCAATAAGGAGCCAAATGAAAGAATAATGAGGACAGAGAGGATGATTAATGAATCAATTGCATCAGCTTTGTTCTCTACTCAAGCTTCTACTCCAACAATATCAACTACAATTCTGAAGGTGCTCACTCCAGAGATTGTGGCTCCTACATTTTATTATGCTGAACCTTCCTTTGTCAAAGAATCTGAACCCTGCATAAAAACTAGAGCTTACTCTCCACCTAAAGCAAATGGGAAGGACAAGTTACAATTGGACTTTCCATTTCCCAAGGATGATGAAGGGAAGCTAATGGGAAAGCAAATTAAGGAGTTCAATGAAAATGCCAATAGGAGTGTGTAACAGCCCGACTTTTCGGACTATTAATTCTAAATCGAAACTAAAAGGAAATACAATTTTATTAATCAAAATGTCTATTACAAAGGTGCTTATTACAAAAGCGCAACTAACATCTATCGAAAAGTCAATCTAGCCCAATTCTAAGGTCCTCGAACTCCAATGCTATCCCACTCGATCTTACACCGAACCTGAAATATTAAAAGAATGAGCTACGAAGCCCAGCAAGCAACTACCGTCTGACGGCTCAAAATAATATTTTTATAATTTTCAAAAAAACACGATTTCCACATGTAGCACATAACATCTATCACATAGTTTCACACAACATACTCGATAACAATTACGATAAAAATTCACAAAATATAGTCTATAACAAGTATCAAATCGATGTACACCATATTTTCAATAACTCACATAATCTAAATCTGAATCGAACAAATAAATCTTAACATCAAATTCTTCTTTTAATTCCCACAGTTCTAAATTACGGTCACACTATGCCGGTGACACGGCTTCTATAATTCGATGGTTCGATGGGGGCCAGTTTACGTATCTATGTGTTCTGGAACGTGCGTAAACTAGTTCTATGATTCTATATGTCACACTATCCAGTGACCGGATTCTATGATTCGATGCGCAATTAAAACTGGGGAATTCTAAAATAATTCTTTTCTAAATCAATTTTCGATATCACAATTTCGATAACCAAATCAAACAGATATTTTGAAACAGAATAAAACAGATTTTATAATAATAGTGAGCAACGAAAAGTCACTTACCTCAATTACGCAAATCAAGAATTCACATAATCATATAAGAACACATGTAGCAACCCCTCAGAAGCAAAACATCTAAAATCTTGAAAGACTCCATGATTACAATTCTGATCAGATCTGTATTTAGCCTTTTTGACCCTCTAAACGATGTTTTCTTGGAAAACTCAAAACACGAAAGTTGTAGAGCACGAAAAGACCTTTCCGGAAAGTCCAGAATCAACGAATTCTGACTTACGATAAATTTTATACGAATTTTACAAGACTGCTGAATTGTGTTTATAAAACCCTAGGAATTTTGTTAATAAAGTTGAGGAAGGAGAATAAGAAGTTTATATAGAGTTTCAAAACCCTATGTCCAAACCTACAAGTTATCCGTATTCAAATCCGATCCATATTTTAGGCCCACTATTCTAATCCAATTTTAAATCCTATTTATAATCTAATTTTAATCCTTTTTATTCTATTATTCTTTTATTATTATTATTATTCTAAAAATTACGGGATATTACAGAGTGTAAGAGAATGGATGGCTGTAATCATAAGGAATGGAAAAGTCTTAAATATATCCAACAACCATCCTAGATTTGTTGAAGCAAAAAGAGAGGAGACCTCCAGACTTCTCAGGGAAGCTCATCCAAGTGAAGAAAATCAATATGAAAACTAAGATGAGAAGCAAGCCAGGCTGGCTCAGGAGTTATTGGATGAGGTAGAGGATGAAATGAGGGAACCTGAGGAAGTCCCCAAATATAAACCCATAAGGAGAGTGAAAACAAAGGCAAAGAGGCCTATCTCTCCAGAAAATGTAAGTAAGGAAACTATTGGCTCATCAAAATCTATTTCTGGACAAGTATTCAACCTAGTTGTGAATTTCCATGGTGACCCTATAATACCTAAAGAGGAACCAATGAATCTTGACTCCATTGAGGTTCCTTCATTCTTGCTGAAGCCTCAACAGAAGCCTAAACAAAAGAAAAGGATACCAAGGAAGCAACCTTCAAAGGAACCAATTCAAGTTGCTAGGGTGCCTGCTATTGTCAAGCAGCCAATCTTGGAAAACAAGGATGATTTTATCTATCAGGCAGATATTGAAGAATACTCTGGCATGAATCTGTATCTGGATGAATTGTCAGAAGTAAGAGGAATTGACAAATACAAGCATTTGCTTGAGAGATTAGTCTTTGTATACAATGGAGGAAAGGAAAGGACATGGCCACTACAGAGGGTTCTTGGAGAAAATTATCTGACCTTAACCAAGGTGTTCTCTGCAATTAAGAGATACACAGGGTTCTCTAAGATAGTAAAAGGGGAGATACTGG
This sequence comes from Saposhnikovia divaricata, assembly GCA_036435485.1. Taxonomy (NCBI): domain Eukaryota; kingdom Viridiplantae; phylum Streptophyta; class Magnoliopsida; order Apiales; family Apiaceae; genus Saposhnikovia; species Saposhnikovia divaricata. Next base: position 26,890,241 of record JAZHRN010000131.1, read on the forward strand.
ACAGAATAGAACAGATAAGGAGAGAATGGAACTCACCATCAAGTCTACCAAAGAAGATGAAGATCCCATACAATGGACAGAAAATCCACATTCAACCCTTCTGGATGTTGGAGTTCAGGGATGAAGATGGTAACAGGAGATTCTTCAGGTTAGAAGACCAACTATCAAAGGCTAGTTCTCAATACCTGAGATGGTTACAACAAAAGCTAAATCCAAAAGTTGTTGAAGAAGATGCCTTCTATAGGCAACTCCAAATGCAGATTGAGTCCAACTCTGCCAAAGAAGGAAAATCAAGGGTGATGCCAACCAGAGAGAAGAAACATTATTAATCTGCTCAGTCTAGAGGAGCACTTCTCTGTAAATTTCTCAAACTTTCTGTTTTTGATTTTAGTAGCTTAATACAATTTGTGCATTGTTCTATATATATATATATCTTAGGAATGTTTTGTTATCATCAAGGTCCTGAATTTATGCTTTATTGCCATCAAGTATAAATTGGGGGAGATTGTTAAGAATATGTTGTACTTGATGATAACTTCACAATCAATCAAATTGTATAAGTATTGTAGCTGTCAACGGATGAGGATTTATAACTCTATCCGTTGCCAGGTAGCTCATCAATGGATGAGGTTTTGTAGCATACTGCAGTATCTCTATGTTATCAATTGATAGTATTTTTATCCACAATCATGTTGACCATCAATGGATAGGCAGAATAGGGTAGCCAATTTTAAATAAGCTATGTATGTAATTCTGTTTAAGTGAAAGTGTATCAACGGATGAAGACAGAACTCTATCAACGGATACAACTCAAATCTACAATATCAACGGATACAGCACAAACTATCATCAACGGATGACAATGTACAATGTCAACGGATAATCATTAACACTTACTTCTATGCTAAGCTGGGGATTAGCAATTGATAAAGACAGGTTTGACTGACAGATCACATGGGTTGATAGTAGATACAAAAAGCAATATGGCAGCCATACTTTGGAAACACAGAAGAAAGAAGCATTCCGTTTACACTATGAATACAAGAAAGGTGCAGGGGACATGTCTGTTCACAAGGACAACCTTTCGGCTACATGTGTATTTGGAGTGAAGTAGCAAGTCAACTTGAATTAGATTAGTATTATCTTATTCCTGTAGTACTTGAAAACTTGGGTTTTATATAACCAAGTGTAGCAACTCTTTAGAAGCTAAGAAAATAGATACATTTGCTTAGGGTTTTCTTGAATATCCTTATAAAGCAAAGAGTTGTAAAATGGCAGTTGTGTACTTTTGTATCACAGAGTTTTCTTCAAATAAAAGCTTCAGGTGGTGCATTTAACCACCTGATTTTATATGTGTTTGTGCATTAATCGTTATACAGCAATTATCTAAGTATAGATTTCTGGAGTTCTTATTAGAAATTTATAAATATCAAGAATTGTATTCAACCCCCCTTCTACAATTATACAAGTGTGTAATCTGGGAATAACAAAGTATATAAACAAATGTAAAGTAACAATATAAGGAAAAGAAGAACGCATATCTACACGACCCAGCTGGCAGAAACTAAGCCAAACTAAAGAGAGAAACCAGTCCAAATCGAAGTGATAGAATGTGTCCATTAAAATTGGTGAGTGCTCTGATACCAATGAAGTGTTTTGTACCTGTAAACAAATATAATCGTAGTTAAAAATATGAAAAATAGAGAGAAATATTGGAGTTTCGACCATGAATTGAACAGGCTTATCTATTTGTTCTTGAGTGCCTTTTCTATTGAACCTTGTTCACTATATATAGGCTATTCCTTCATCACCTCCACTCCAATATTTGTAACCGCCCATTAATTACTTATTAATATCATTCAATACTAATATTGTAAGAGATGTAACTTACAAATCATTAGTACAATATCATTCATACATTTATTCTTTATTTTATTTTATTTTATCTGACAAAGTTAGTCAAATACAACAGTTTGGCACTAGCGCGTAAATAAAAATGAAAAAAGGATCCAAATGTTACAATTTTAAATTAAATGATTTAAATTGTCATAATTTTAAAATATGATCTTAAATATCATACTAAAATACTATATCGTGTAGCGTTTTTAATTATATATATACATATATAGGACCGAGTTCCAGTAAAAACTTTTTTAAATATAAATCTACAAACTTTTTTTATTCAACGCATATATAACTTCGGTTCAACATCATTTGTAAATAATAATTAAGATTTTACTGAATACGCATAATTTAAATCGGAAACATATTTATAACATTTTTATAATTTATTAAAAACATATTTGCAACATTTTTTACAAAAAATTGAAATTCTTTTATAATAGATGTTCAACATATATATAACTTGAGTTCAACATCACAATAGTTATACTTGTGTTGAATTCAAATATATGAAATAGTTTTATAATATTTCATATTTCTATACCCTAATTGGGTATTGTGAACCCGGAAGGATAGTTAAAAATTTTGTAATATCTGTTCAACAATTTTTGATCTACAGTTCAACACACCTCATATTAAATAAATTAAATTTTATATTTTTATTCTTATTTTGGTATTGGTGAACCCCAAAAGGATTTTGAATAATTTAATTATGTGTATTCAATAAATTTTAGTTATTATTTGATAAATGATGTTGAGTCGAAGTTATAAATATGTTGAACAAAAAAAGTTTGTAAGTTTGTATTTAAGAAAAGTTTGTATTTGATCCTGATCATATATATATATATATAATGCTACATCATGTAGCGTTTAAGGGATGGAAGACGCTACATAGTGCAATATTTAAGGGTTGGGGTTAGATGGAGGGTGGGGAACAGCTAGAAGATGTAGCGTTTGTGGGGGTGGAAATACTTTCTAGTCTAGTATAATGGGTTTGGTTGGGAAGAACGCTAGGCTAGGCAATTTGGCGTTTGTGGGTGCTACCATCTAATAATTCTGAAAACTCTACACGAAGTTATGTTTTATAATGATAATTGGGATCATGTTTTTGGTTTGTAATATTTTGGACATTTTATGTTAATTTTGTGACCCAATGAAAACAGGGGATGTACAACACTGTTTTAGCTGGTTTTTTATGGATGTTGTAAAATAAATTAATTTTAATATTTTAAAAACATTATTTATTCATTGGTTTCAATAATAATTTCTGTATTCATTTCTTTTATTATAATAATAATAATAAATTTAAAATTGTTTAGTAAATGAGATAGAGAGAAGTAGTGGGAAAATGTAGTGAAAAAATTTTGATATTAATGAAAATTAAGCTAATGATAACTAGTGGTTTTCAAAAATAAAGAATGTTGAGTATTGAATACAGTAAAAGAATACAGAGGGGGGGGTGAATGGATTCTTGAATTTTTCTTCGGTCTTGAATCTTTGCAGCAAGATAAGTGATGAGTGTGTGAGATATGAAGATGCGGATAATTAAACACAAACACAACACAATATCACTTTAATCTAATATTTTATTAGATAAAGATTTTGCTACAATCTGTGAATACAAATGATAGTATTCTCAGCTTCGTTTTTCTCAGAGAGATATTTTCTGGGTATTTGAGAAACTTCAAAACCTTAACAGCTAAGGAAGTGAGGCTGTATCCTTATAGACATGGATACACCCACTTGCTACAAATGAGGTAGGTAAAACAAAAGCACTTTCCAGTCTGTCTATCTCATTTTAGTAAGAGTCCAAACGGCTACAGATTTGACTTTGAAAAGCCTGTTTAGATCCACTTCTTCAGCTCCTTGTCCCTTGTCTTATCTCTCCAAGCTTCTTTGTAGGCTTTCCAGCATGCTTTATAGGACAGAGTCAAATAAAGTATCCTGGCTTGTTGCAGGTTTCTGACTTGTACAATTCTTCAGTATTTTGTCCTCAAGAATGTATTCGAGAAGTGACTAAGTGAGTGATTCGAGAACTGGAGTTGACTTGATCGATAACTCTGAGTTCTCGAATAGTGTTATCTTGACATATCGAATCACTTCTCGAATAGCTCTTTTCTCTGGAACTCCTTGAGATATCGAATAGAGCATTTTGACATATCGAATCCCTGAGATATCGAATAGAGCATTTTGACATATCGAATCCCTGAGATATCGAATAGAGCATTTTGACATATCGAATCCCTGAGATATCGAATAGCATATTGAGAGATGTCGAATAGTGTCTTCTGAGATATCGAACTCCAGACTTCTCGAATGCTAGACTTCTCGAATAGACAAATGTACTTCTCGAATTAGTACTTAGGCAATTTCTTCATTTCTTCAATTCTTCAAATCCTAACTGTGATTATTTGACAGTCTTCATTTCCTTGCTTGAGGCATGAACCTTAGAACTTCTTTCAAGCTTTATTCTTGACTTAGTAGGTACAGTTACACAGATAGAATTTGATGCCTATTACATAGTACAAACAAGTAGAAACTCTACAACTAGAGGTTCCCTCAGTTAAGAGGTCATGTAGGTAATGCATAGCATTACACATACTTAGGCTTGTTATTAGATGTATTCAGGCATGCCTCTGTGACTAACAATCTCCCCCAAATTGTGAGTAAGACCCTTAGTCACAATTTCATGTCTGATAACAAGCCTATCATACATAAAGATAAAACTTGATAGTACATGTATGAATTTCCATTAGCAATTTGGATAGAACTACAGAGTGAGTAATCTTACAGCCTATGATGAAGAACTAGCCATTGTCTTTTGATTCCCTTTCCATAGCTTTGGCTTGAAATTCATCATATTCTTTCTCTCTTCTTTCTTTCTCCTTCCTTGTATTCTCATCCATAGCTTTTATTATTTCTGCCATAGCATCCAATTCTTCAAGCAAAATTGAGTCTTTGAAATCTTCAAGTACTGGTTCCAGAATATTTGCAGGATAGTGGTTGAGTAGATTCATTCTGATGTTGACTTGATTTCCATTCCTCCTCCTATACTTTACCATGTAGGGGTTGAACTGAACTCTACACAAACCCTTTTTCCTCAGCTTTTCTGCTTCACTTTCCAGTCTCTCAATTTCTTTCTCCCTTGCCAGCCATTTCTCAAAACACTCTTTTCTGACTTTTTCTTCATGATCTCTCTTCATTTTCACAAAATCAATTAGCTCCAGTTTCCATACTCTCTCCACTTTATCTTCTGAGCTCAACAGTGCAATGATTCTCTCTATGTCATATAGCTTGCCCCAGTGTTGACATCCTCCTTGTTTGAATTTCTCCTCCCTTCCATCAGAGTATTTAATCTCAAGGCAATTATCAACAATGGCAACATGATAGATTCTTTGAGCTTGCAAAAATTGCAGTTGGTCTACATCATAATCTTCATCTAGTGGTTGGAGTTTTAGGCCTGGATAGATTGTCAGGGTTTTTGATGTGGTTGGCTTTGATTTCCTTGCAGCTTGCTTGAAATTGATTCTTTTTACATGATTACTTGGCAGCAGTATGTGACCTTTGTTTGTAGACCATTGTAGTATTCCATTAGCAGTTTGCTTTTTGAAACATACAGATGGTTTCTTGACTTGAATCTTCTTCTCTTCTTGAGGTGGCAAGACAGTTGCAGAAGCCATAGATGCAAATTTTGAAAGGTCACTACTGGCAGCATTCACCCTAGACTTAGAGTCTTGTGTTGTGGTGAGGTTACTGTCAGCAATGCCTGAGGCTTGCTGTCTTCCACTTTTCCTCTCAGAGCCTTTACCTTGATCATCATCATTCTTCCTCTTCTCATCATCCTTCTTCTTCTTCTTGTCTTCATCACCCTTATTACTCCTGTGATGTCTTCTCCTTCCATCACTTTTATCTTCATCCTTGTCTTGATCTTTGCTTGGGTTGAACTTAGCAGTCTCAGATACAATGCCAGTTGCAATATATGACCTGAGATAAGATATAGCTTCTAATTCTTCTGCTGTTCTTGATCCCTTCTTCTTGATCAGTTTCTCAATGATGGCTATGATGAGATTTTTATTTTGAGGAGTTAGATGCTTAGGAATGACCAGCTGCTTGATATCTTCAATTCTTGTTCCAGCCTGGTAGATAATAGTTCTAGGATCTGTGAAAAATTCAGGTAGCCTTGAAGGTTGACCATTCCTCAATTCATCATGAAGACTCTTGTTGTTCTCATTTCCCTTCTCAATTAGTCCAAGGAGCACATTCACTTCTGAGTGCTTTAGACTCTGTAGAGTATTGATGGTTAAGTGCCATATCTTGTTCTTTCCTACCATCAATATCTCCTTGAGCCATAGATCATTAAGCCTCCTTGGTACTACAGTGAGACAGTCAATCTGACTCTTCAAACTCTCATGATATAGCAGAGCATCACCAGCCTGTTCTCTAGAGACTTTCAGAAACTCCAAGAATGCATCATCATGATAGACATTTGAGTTTGCAATTTCTTGTAGCTTGGCCTCAGTGACCACCTTCACTTCTACTGGCTTGGCACTCTTAGATATTGAGATTCGAGGCTTGTCAGATGGCATACTCCCTGCAACCACTGTGGTTGTGATAGACTGCCTTTGACCATCAGGAGTAGTGATGTGCACAGTTGGTAGAGTGACAACTGGCAGAGAAGTGGGAGGCTCATCAACTTTGTCCTTTCCTTTTCCAGGCACATGAGTAGTAGATTTCAAAGTTCTCTGATGGCCACCCTCAGTGATCTTGATGCCCTTTTCTAGTGGTCTCTCCCCCTTTGGATTTGAGTTCTTTGATATCCTCTTCTCCCCCTTAGGCTTGTTGACAGACACAGGGACTGTAGGAGGCACCTTTGGAGTTGAAGATTCATCAGGTAGAGGGAGACCCATGTGCTTCATCATTGCAGACAACATTGATTGTTGATGCAGAAGAACATCAGCTGTGGTGGTGGCTTGAGTGTTCAACTGCTCAGTCAGAGTTGTCACAGTGTCTGTAAGATGAGCATTGGACTTGTGGAGAGAGACTACCTCCTTTTCAAGAGTATCCACTTTAATGAAGAGTTCATTGGCCTTAAAACCAGATAGGGATTGATCCTTCAGTCTCTGCACTTCGAACCTTGACATCTCATGCACAGGAACCTCAGTGACCAGCTTGTCTCCATATTGATTTGCAAAGAGGGTCCTGAGCATGGCATTGGCATCAGTTGTCTGATCTGATAAGGATAGAAATTTGTGCCCTAGACCTGTGACAGCATCCTTGAGAATAGCCAAACCATTGTCCATCCTGGTGCAAGTAGCATTGCAGGTTCGAATGTCCTTGAGAATAGTCTCCAATTGAGGGAATTTAGCATCAAAAGTCCTCTTGATCTCATGCACCTCCTTGGTTGTAGCTGAACACACTTCATTAATTTCTATCTTTAAGCCTTTACCAAGATAGTGTGCAGCCTTGAGAATGCCTTTATAGTTGTCATTCACTGCTTCAAACACATCAGTAGGGTTGAGAGATTTGGCATTGGACCCTAGTGAAGTGATGTACTCTTCTCTGAGATACTGGAGACCTTCTGAGAGAGGGATTGAATTGGTTCCTTGCAGCCAAGCATCGATATTCCCATCTCTCTCAGTTTCATCTATGATCTTCTCCTTCTGTAGCTCTACATCCTCTTTGTGACATAGGAGAATAGCTTCATAGTCTGGATTGGGCATGTTTGCAGTGAGAAGGTGCTGAGCAATTTTTGTGAACTCAGGGATCTGATCCACAACTAAGCTTTGAAGTGCTTCAACCGTCAATTGTGGTGGAACAGACCCTGATCCTGAAGCACTGTCATGTTGCACAGGCTTCAGCCATTGAGACAAAAAGTTAGAGCTAGAGCTAGGCTTGCTAGGCTCCTCAGTTACAGATGCAACTTCTGCAACCGGATGAACAGACTCTACTACTGTTGTCTCCACAGAAGTGGGATGAGTTACAACAGTAGTTGACACAGGCACAGAGTCTCTAGTAAGAACTAGTGAATCCTCTGTGTTTGTGATGGTGTCATTAGGATATGCCCCAGCATGCATTCCCTGACCATCCAAATGTGGTACCTGGGTGGTGAGCAAGGTGTCATGCACCAAGTCACTTGAATTCATTGGCTCATCAAAGGAAAAGAATTCTTGATGATCAATGCCTTGCTCCTCAATTGCTTGAGTTGCAGGCTTCAAAGAAATATGAGTGGTAGATTCTGAAAGAGAAGTGTGTTGTAGACAAGATTTTGGCAACTCCCCCTGAGAAATAGAGGGAGTTTCAGTTATGATGTGCTCTCCACTCAGTGTTGTGCCAGCCTTATCACTCCCTTGTGCTGACTCTTTACAGATAGGTGCATTGGGGAGGATGCTTGATTCTATAGATGCATCCTGTTGAGAGGATACATCTAGTGAGCTGTGTGCCCCTGATTTTACAACTTCAGCCATTTGAGTGACTGAAGAGGTGGTTTTAGACTTCTTCTTCTTCTTTAGGCTTATGATAGGTGACTCAGGTTTCTCACTTTCTAACCCTAGTTCTACAGCCAAGGCTGCTTCAGTTAAGATTTCTAAAGGTTCAGAAGCAGCCTGTTTTCTCTTCTTTTTACTAACATCACCCTTTTGAGAGGATGATGCAGTTGGCTCTTTGCTGGATAGAGTGTTTGGCTGAGGGGGTTGGTTAGCAGGCCTTGGGTTAGCACTTTGTTCTCCTTGCTTAGGCTGTGCTAACTGTGATTTTGAATCAAATATTGGCATGTTGTGGGGGTAAGACCTAAACAAACCCTCCATGTGGGGAGTTATGCTAAGTCTTACATCCACATCATTCCTAGTCTCCAAATTACCAAAAATGAGTTTGGTCATGGACCTAGGATAGCCTATTTTACTCTTATCTACTCTAGGCAATTCAATCAATGAAGCATTTTTAAAGTTAAGTACTGATTGAATAAAGCGAGGAAAGAAAATTTCATTACCTCTCTTGGCTGTGGTCTGACCAAGTCTCCCATAGAGTTCCTGTAGGATGAGAAGTCCAACATCTATCTTTCTCCCATGAGCCAAGGCATAGGCAAGCTGCTGCACGGGTGTACTAATCTGATCAAAGCTTGATTTCCGTGCAGTGAATACTTGAAGGAGTGTAGCAAATACAAAGCTCCATTCTTTCCTCAAGAACTTCCTATTCAACTTTCCCAGCTTGATAGTATCAGAGTAGTTGATGAAGTCAAAGAATCCTTCCAACTCATCATTGGAGGCCAGAGCATCATACGTCTCTTGCTGCATATTCAAGGCTTGATTCATGTCAGCAGTGGTGATAGTGATATCCTCTCCTTGAATCTTGCAGTGAACAATATAAGAGGTGATAGCATTCTCAAGAGCGATGACCTCCACAGTAGCAGTCCTCCAGAATTGTTCCAATAGATCTATGTACAGAGTTGGGTTGGCTGAGAGCGCACTCTTGATGTATGATTCAGACAACCACCGAACAAAGCACTTGAAATTGGCATTCGGTGCTTCCACATCACTGGAGATTGCGATGAAATTAGTTTGGGATGGTATGGTGAGTTTAGGGTTTGCCATTTGGGTAGAGAAGAAAAGAGAATTAGGATTGAAGAAGAAATTCGCAGTTAGGGTTTTTCAGAGGTTTCAGGAGTTGAGATGCTTGAGAAATCGAACGAAATGAATTGAATAGTTGTGAAGTTGTATATATATATATGAATGTCTTGAGTTGTCGATAGATAAGTGTTCTGTAGCGACAAGTCATTCGAGAAGTATGAAACAACTATTCGAGAAGTCAAGAAAGGCTTATTCGATATCTCAGGCAGTTTTTAACTCACAGCTGGCAGTGATTTAACTCAGAAAATAATTCAAAGTTAAGTAAAATATATTTTTATGAGTGAAATGAAGGTTTGAATATAAATCCAAAAAGCGATTAAGTGTCAGCGAGAAATCAGCCTTTTCAAATGATTCGATAACTCAAATACAGTATTCGAGAACTCCATCATTAGAGAACTAAAATACTCTATTCGAGAACTCAAAGTGTGATATTCGATTTCTCAAAAGACACTATTCGAGAACTCAGGAGGGTTCTTGATAGGCCTATTCGAGAACTCGAGCCATGACAAAACAATGAACCATTCGAGAAGTCTGACTTATCGAACTATACTTTTCACTCATAAAATTCAATTTTCACTATCTTTTAAAATTTACCAGAAATATTCACTGAAGAATATTCTACTAAATTAAATAGTGATTCTCTCAAAATTTTTACAGAAATTTCAAGCTACATATGTATGATTTTCAACATGTGCAGCATTGGAATATTTATACATCATACTCCAGCCAATACTTACTTCAGAAATATTAGGCATTTGATAAAGTAAGTATTTACTGCTGCAACAATCTAGTTGATATATTCACTTAGCCAGAATTCGAAGAATTCAGCATTCCAATCTCACTGACCAGCCTAGTGAAGGTGGCTTCATCTAATGGCTTAGTGAATATGTCAGCTAGTTGTTTTTCTGTAGAAACATAATGCAACTCAATGGTTCCATTAGTTGCATGTTCTCTAATGAAATGATATCTGATGTCAATGTGCTTTGTCCTAGAATGATTGACAGGATTGGCAACTATAGAGATTGCACTTGTGTTGTCACACATGATAGGAATTCTTTCCAACACAAGTCCATAATCTCTAAGTTGGTTTCTAATCCAAAGCACTTGAGCACAGCAACTTCCAGCAGCTATGTATTCAGCTTCAGCTGTGGAAGTTGACACAGATTGTTGTTTCTTGCTGTACCAAGAGACTAACCTTTGTCCAAGAAACTGGCAGCTACCTGATGTGCTTTTCCTATCCACTCTGCATCCAGCATAATCAGCATCAGAATAACCAACCAGATTGAACCCTGTGTCCTTAGGATACCATAACCCCAAGTTTGGTGTGCCTTTCAGATATTTGAAGATCCTTTTTATTGCTATCATGTGTGATTCCTTTGGGTTTGATTGAAACCTTGCACATAAGCATGTAGCAAACATGATATCTGGCCTACTAGCAGTGAGGTAGAGTAGAGAACCAACCATGCCTCTGTAGATTGAGATATCTACCTTTTTGCCCTTAGCATCATCATCTAACTTGGTGGCAGTGGCCATGGGTGTCTTCGCAGGTGAACATTCTTCCAAATCAAATTTCTTCAGTAAATCTTTAATGTATTTGGTTTGACTTATAAAAATGCCATCCTTCCTTTGACTAACTTGCAGTCCAAGAAAGAATGTTAATTCTCCCATCATACTCATCTCATATCTGCTTTGCATGAGCTTAGAGAATTTTTCACACAGCTTCTCATTTGTAGAGCCAAATATGATATCATCCACATAGATTTGAACTAGGATAATATCATCATCATGTTTCTTGTAGAACAGTGTCTTGTCCAGTGTGCCTCTAGTGAATTGATTCTCCAGTAGAAATTGTGATAGTGTGTCATACCATGCCCTAGGAGCTTGCTTGAGTCCATACAGTGCTTTAAGTAATCTGTAGACAAAGTGGGGAAACTGTGGATCCTCAAAGCCAGGTGGTTGTTGCACATATACTTCTTCTTCCAACTCCCCATTCAGGAATGCACTCTTGACATCCATTTGATAGACCTTGAAATTAGAATGTGCAGCAAATGCCAAGAAAATTCTGATGGCTTCTAGTCTAGCAACAGGGGCAAAGGTCTCATCATAGTCAATACCTTCCTGTTGAGAGTATCCTTTTGCAACCAACCTTGCTTTGTTTCTTATGACTACACCATTTTCATCCATCTTATTCCTTAGAACCCATTTAGTTCCAACAACGGTTCTATTCTTTGGTGCAGGCACTAGTTCCCATACTTTGCTCCTTTCAAATTGATTTAGCTCCTCTTGCATAGCAATTATCCAGTCAGGATCCAACAATGCATCATCAAGTTTCTTAGGCTCAACTTGGGATAGAAAGCAGCCATAGAGACATTCATTTATAGTTGCTCTCCTTGTCCTTACTCCTGCATTTGGATTTCCAATTATCTGATCTGCAGTGTGTGATCTATCCCATTTCCTTGTATGTTCAGATTGATTTCTCATCCTTGATTTTGCTTCATCATTTAGATCATGATCATCTACATTTCCTCCCCCTGTGAAGTTGTCACTCCTCACAGGTGTATCTTGGATGCTTGTTTCTTCATTGTTGGTTGACACAGGTTCTTCATTCACTTGAGTTTGTTGGATTATGAGTTCAGATTCACTTTCAATCTCCTCATCAGAATCATCTAGATTGTCAAACTTCAAGGGATCTTTATCTTCATCATTGGCTTCTTCTAATCCAGGTAGTTTGCTGTCATCAAATGTTACATCTGTGCTCTCCATTACTTTCTTTTGACAAATGACATAAACTTTGTATGCGATTCTTTCCATAGAATAGCCAAGAAAGATTCCTTCAAATGCCTTTGCATCAAACTTTCCAACATATTCTGAATTATCTTTTAGCACAAAGCACTTGCTTCCAAAAGTATGAACATACTTTAGAGTAGGCTTCTTTCCAGTCATCAAGTTGTAAGGTGTCTTTTCAGTGTTTTTGTTGATGAGGGTTCTGTTTTGGATGTAGCATGCAGTGCTCACAGCCTCAGCCCAAAAACATGTAGGCATCTTTGCATCAAGTAGCATTGTTCTAGCAGCCTCTATCAGAGTCCTATTCTTTCTCTCAACAACTCCATTTTGTTATGGAGTCCTTGGAGCTGAGAATTGTTGAGAAATACCATTTTCTTTGCAGAATGCTCCAAGCATGGCATTTCTGAATTCTGTCCCATTATCACTTCTTAATGCAATCACACTTGCATTTATGGCCTTTGCTTCTTTGTCAACTTTCTTTATGTGCTCAATGATTACTTGTGGAGCCTCATCCTTTGATGCCAGAAATTCTACCCATGTATACCTTGTAAAATCATCAACCATCACTAGAGCATACTTCTTCCTTCCTAGTGACAGTTTTATCAAAATCAGCATGCTTATCAGTTTTCTTGATGTTGGTCTTCTTGTCACTGTTGGGAGTCTTAGAATCAGGGTTCTTAGACTTAGGTGACAGAGGTACCTTCCTAACTTTAGGAGGACTTGAAGACTTTGTCCTTGTGTAGTGTGTGTGAACATTATGATTGATACAGCCCTCCATGAATTGTCTTCTCAAATTAAAGCAACTAGTCATCACATTCATGTTACATGGCATACAATCAAGTTTATCACAGAAAGGAGAGTCTCTATGTCTTAAAGGCACAGAGCAATCATAGAATGGTTTAGCAACACTACCAGATGGTTTCTTGCAAGCATGAGTCAAATGATTAGAGCTAAAACAGTTTTGACAAACTTTCCTAGGGGCATTTGGCACATAAGCATAGTTGTTATCTTTGTTAATCCCTAATTTGCCATTCCTGTTTGGTCTCTTATTAGTCACTTTCTTCTTGGTCTCATAATTTCCAGCTGAAACAAAATTTACAGATTTCTCAAGTCTAGGTCTACCTCCTACTGGCTCCTTGGCTTTGGTTTTGACATTCTTACTCTCAGAGGATGCTTGTTGTTCATTTGATTGTGCCTCATCTTCATCCTCCAACATTTGCTTGATGAGTAAGGCATCCTCATCAATCTCAAGTGTTGGTGTTTTAAATATTGGATTCTCAGTCTTTTTCAAAACCTGAGGCACCTCCTCTTGAACAACAATGTCATCTTCAACGACTGCATAGCCTTTTCTCTGTTTAAGAGTGTCATAATCAAGTCCAATGGCAGCCTTAGGTCTAGCTAGATTTTTCTCATGATAAGACTGCAATAGACTAGAGGAATTCTTAAATGTTTTCAACTTAAATTCATTTTCAGCTAATTCATCCCTAAGAGCTTTCTCAACTTGACTAGCACATAGAACTTTGTTCTTTAGATACTCAATCTCTTGTTTAAGATTTTCTATTTGCATAGTAGTTAGCTCTAGTTCCTCATTTCTCTTATTTAACAGTTCATTCCTAGTAGACAGTTTAGCAATCTCTTCATTAGCAGCAGTCATACTAGTATGAATGTTAAACATCTCAACGGATAGTTGTTCAACCAAAGATTTATATTCAGAAACAGACATGTCTATGGTAGTGAGAGATGGTACCTGTGAGTCTGATGCAGATGGTTCTTCCTTGGAATTGGCCATCAAGGCATAGTTGCAGAATTCTTGTTCTTCCCCATCACTGTCAGAATCATCCCAGCACTTCCCTTCAGCTATGTAAGCCTTACCTGGTGTCTGCTTCTTTAGAAGGGCCTCATACTTAGCTTCAAGCTCAAGAAACTCCTTATCCTTCTTTTTAGGCTTCTTGCATTCACTGGCAAAATGCCCTAGGTCATTGCATCTGTAACATCTTACAGATGACCTATCCACATAGCTGGTTTTGAATCTGTTCTTGTTTGTTTTCATAGGTGCCTTGCTCTTGTTGAATGAATGATTTTGAGGTCTAGGCTTGAAGGGCTGATTCCTCTTGAATCTGATGTTTGGGAATTTTCTAGCCATAAAAGCATATGATGTATTTTCCATGCCATCCAGCTCTTTAAGAGTGTAGAACTCATCTTCTTCCTTGTCATCAGCAGGTTCAGTCACTACTTCCTCAGTTTCTTCATCATCTACTATCTCTTCTATTCTCAGCTGACTTGCAGATGCTTCCAGGTCTTGAATAGATTTGTTGACAATCAAGGCACAGGATGTGTTTATCATTCTACCTTGGTTAGCTTGGATAGCCCTCTTTTGAAGCAACTCAAGCTCGTGTGTCTTTAAAACCCCATAGAGCACATCATACGTGACTTTGTTCAAATCTCTTTCTCTTAGGGATATGACCCTTTGCTCTAGATGGTTTGGTGACGATAGTAGAAACTTCATATTTAATTCCTTAGTGCTGTAAACCTTCCCATTCATTTGGAGCTCAGTCACCAGCTTGTGAAATCTTTCAAACATATCAGTGATACTTTCCTTGGGCTGTGCCATGAACGCCTCATACTGTGTGACCAGTATCTGTTTCTTATTTTCTCTTACCTCCTCTGTCCCTTCACATAACACCTCGATGTGATTCCACATGTCCTTGGCTGATCTGCATGATGCTATGTTGGCAAACATCGACATATCCATGGAGTCTATGATTAACAACATGAGGTGGCTGTCTAGGGCAATCTTTTCCTTCTCTGAGTCCGTCCATTTGGATGGCTCTTTTGGAACGTATGATCTAGGAATGACTACTGCGCCCACTGTGGATTCAGCAACTTCTTGTTGTGGTATGAATGGACCATTCTTGAGAATGTCAGGGTAGAGAGGATTGGCAGCTTTGATGAACAACAGCATTTTTATTTTCCAGAGGTTGTAATTCTCTTTGTCGAACTTAGGGACCTTTACCGTACCTGTAGTCTTTGGTGTATTCGAACTCATGATCGTTTTCTGTTTAGATTAAACAGCCTGCTCTGATACCACTTGTTGAGTATTGAATACAGTAAAAGAATACAGGGGGGGTGAATGGATTCTTGAATTTTTCTTCGGTCTTGAATCTTTGCAGCAAGATAAGTGATGAGTGTGTGAGATATGAAGATGCGGATAATTAAACACAAACACAACACAATATCACTTTAATCTAATATTTTATTAGATAAAGATTTTGCTACAATCTGTGAATACAAATGATAGTATTCTCAGCTTCGTTTTTCTCAGAGAGATATTTTCTGGGTATTTGAGAAACTTCAAAACCTTAACAGCTAAGGAAGTGAGGCTGTATCCTTATAGACATGGATACACCCACTTGCTACAAATGAGGTAGGTAAAACAAAAGCACTTTCCAGTCTGTCTATCTCATTTTAGTAAGAGTCCAAACGGCTACAGATTTGACTTTGAAAAGCCTGTTTAGATCCACTTCTTCAGCTCCTTGTCCCTTGTCTTATCTCTCCAAGCTTCTTTGTAGGCTTTCCAGCATGCTTTATAGGACAGAGTCAAATAAAGTATCCTGGCTTGTTGCAGGTTTCTGACTTGTACAATTCTTCAGTATTTTGTCCTCAAGAATGTATTCGAGAAGTGACTAAGTGAGTGATTCGAGAACTGGAGTTGACTTGATCGATAACTCTGAGTTCTCGAATAGTGTTATCTTGACATATCGAATCACTTCTCGAATAGCTCTTTTCTCTGGAACTCCTTGAGATATCGAATAGAGCATTTTGACATATCGAATCCCTGAGATATCGAATAGAGCATTTTGACATATCGAATCCCTGAGATATCGAATAGAGCATTTTGACATATCGAATCCCTGAGATATCGAATAGCATATTGAGAGATGTCGAATAGTGTCTTCTGAGATATCGAACTCCAGACTTCTCGAATGCTAGACTTCTCGAATAGACAAATGTACTTCTCGAATTAGTACTTAGGCAATTTCTTCATTTCTTCAATTCTTCAAATCCTAACTGTGATTATTTGACAGTCTTCATTTCCTTGCTTGAGGCATGAACCTTAGAACTTCTTTCAAGCTTTATTCTTGACTTAGTAGGTACAGTTACACAGATAGAATTTGATGCCTATTACATAGTACAAACAAGTAGAAACTCTACAACTAGAGGTTCCCTCAGTTAAGAGGTCATGTAGGTAATGCATAGCATTACACATACTTAGGCTTGTTATTAGATGTATTCAGGCATGCCTCTGTGACTAACAAAGAATGCTTAGGATTCATAATGTTTTATAAATAATCTTGTATGGCGAGGATCTGTTCTCAAAAAATTTTGAGTGAATCGAGAATTAAATCTAGGACTATGACTATAAGAGATAAATTCTTATTACTTGAGTTATTTCATTGCATTTAATTATTAAATAATTATTGAAACACTATTTTATGTTAGATAAATAGAAGTATAGAACCGTCCATGATATAATGGAAAAAAGAGAGGTTTTAGTTAGAGAAATAAAAAGGTTAACATGATTTAACTATAAAGGGTAATTAATTAGTTAATAGTAATTATAATATAATTATGTTATTTTATTAAATAAAATTACTCGTAGTATTTTTAAAAAAGAAGAAATTGTAGTTAGGTAACATATAAAAAATATTGCGTTTTATCTAAAAATATTTATTTATTTATTAAAAATAGAAAAAGTAATTTGTTTAACCTAAAAAAGGAAAATGATTAGTGATTAGAATGGATATTAATATATTTAAGTAAAAAGAACAAGTACGATGAATCAAATTTTTAATGTTATGAATAGATAGATAGATAGATAGAAGAGATAGTATATATTTTTACAAGTTGGTAACCTGTACGAAGCATGGATACAGGGAGATTAAAATATTAATATGAATAAATTATCAATAATAAATATACTTAATAAGTATTATTTAAATATGTATTTGTAGATAATTGAATAATAAAAGTAGATAATAAATAAACATTATTAAATTATGTATTTATAGGGAATCAAATACGGGGTGGAATTAAAGAAATTAAAAAAAATGAATATAATTAATAAATAGAGAATTATGTACCTAAAGATGACCTTAGGTACAACCCGAGGTTATAACATAACTCCATATAAATGTAAGCAAGGTAAATTAGTAAATTCAAGGAAAGTTGTTCATAAATATCATAATACCGTTAATTGTATAGCTAACCACCTTGTAAAAACTTAGGAAAGTCATCTGAGATTATTCTCAGACCCATTTTACTCTTAACAAATATTATTTAAATGTAAAATTGTAGAGAATTGAATGATAATAGTATATAGAAAATAAACACTATTTAATTATGTAGTTATAGGGAATCAAACGGGGTGAAATAAATAAATTAAATTAAATAAATAAATCTTGTATAATTATATAGTTGGAAGGAATCGAACCCGAATTAAATGATAATCAAATTTAGTACTTTGGTACTATTGCATACCATTTAAACATGGTTTTGCACATTAATCAAGAGTATAGATGAATAGATAGATACTCACTCCGTTCCAAAATAAGTGTCGCTTTGACTTTATGTACGTATTTTAAGGTGCGAAAAAAAAGTGACTTCCACATATTATTTTTTCACTTTTTATTTTATGAATAAAAGTTCAAATGTTATACTTTTATTTAGAAAAAGAAAATTTAAAAAATATTATATGAAAATCATTTTTTTCACACCTTAAAATACATGTTTCGGGACGAGGGAGTAGTATAGGTATGTCAAAAGTTTTTCACAGAAACGTGAAAGAATAATGTTGACTTTGATAATTCAAGTTCGGTCGTTGTCTGTGTTTGAAGTGTCGGATTTACATGTTTTCATTAGTTTATTTTTGCTAAGGCAAATTTATAATTTTCGGATTATAAACATTGCATCAAATACACTCTGGCCGGCTCAATTGAACAGCCAAAATCATTTAGCAACATAGGCTTGTTTCTATTCATTTAAAATCTTAACATGGAATTGATACCATAGATCGTTCATGACTAAGATTTGTATAATACATCTGTAAAACATTTCTGGTTTCTTATAACTTACTAATACAAGTCTGCAACTGGTACTAGACATGTCTGATACTTTCTTTTTCTTTTTGATAATCAGTAGAACGACTAGCACACTCGTACCCATCGAGACATGGCCGATACTTGCAAAGCCAGTTTGACACACGATATGCCAACAGTATCAAGTTTAAGCACTCCATTGAGATGTGTAACTTTGAGTCACAATCTACCAGGTTTAAACTAATTACATAGAGTGTTTGGTCGCAGTGCGCGTATTTGTGTAAAAAAGATACAGTATTATGGTCTATGGTATAAAGGTCACAACAGATACCGATCGACTAATGGTTCATGTTTTGCTTCAGTGAGCTTGAAGAGGAATTCCAACTCGAACCTTCTCGGCGAAATTCTTAATGTACTCTCTCCTAGAAGGATGATTATCTTGTGGCCGATTATATGCAGTCCATACGGGTTCTCCCAGAAACAACCTCATCAGCTGCACTACCAGATTATATCAAAGACTCGGCAAGATCTTCAATTAATATAAACACAGCAGAACTAGATGATATTTATAATTACTAACAATAAAAGACTAGACAAGAGAAACCAATGTCAACGGAGTCAAGACTAGACAAGAGAAACCTAGAGAACCAATGTCTTTATATTGTCATGCACTCGTACTGATCAATTGCAAGACAGAAAATTACCCTCAACTGCTCTTGCAACAGTAAACAAATAGTTCAACCAAGAGTAATTAGTTACCTTAACATAGTCAGTGGTGTCTAGAGTAAAGCGATGGTAAATGCCAGCAGGAAGGATAATGAGATCACCCGGCTTTATCCAAATCCGAATCCAACGATCTTCCTTGTCCCGCACATCAAAGTAACCACTCCCTTCCAAACAATAACGTATCTCCTCATCAGCATGAATATGCTCCGTGTAAAAATTCCGCAGCTTCTGCTCATAATTTTCCACTTTTGCAGGGCACAAATCCAGCAAATCCTGCACATACATCAATGTCCAACTTCTCAAAAACATCTCAGCATCTTTGTTTTAGCTCAGATTTCATACAATTGAGCCAGTGCATATTTATGTCGTACAAACATGCAGTCACAGTTATGTAGTACATTCCAGCAGCTTATAATTTCATCACTCACACAAACACACACACACACACACACTCTATTACCTACCATGTAATTGTATCCCCTTTCTTGTCTAATTTTCTGCAATTCTTCATCATTTTCGTAATTTTCTGGGTTCAAATGCCAATAAAGAACGCCAATATCTGTATCAAGATGTGTTAGCTTTTATGTACAACTTGAAAACTTATATTTGCATAAGAAAGGAAAAATAATAAAACCTGCTAAATGATCAGGAGAAACAAACTCTTTAGGGTTGCGATGGTGGGGAAGCCTTTGATCTTCATCATTTTCTTCCATAAACCACGCCTGCACCAATAAACACACACGCGCGAAAGCAAAAAAATATCAATAATTCAATATTACAGTAAACAGAAAAGCCAAAGTAAGAGGAAAATAATTGTTTAAACCTCAATCGCCATGCTGATATTCTGCTGAGCTTCTCTGATGGAAATTGTGTGTGAAAATGCTAGGCAAGAGATTATATAAGGACTGGAAGCAGTGAAGGAGTGGCTGAAGTGTGTTGGGGAATTTGAAAAGAGCATCTTCTAGTTTCTTCTTCCATTGTCTGTTTCTTAGATTTTTTTTTATCTGATAATAAGTGGTGTAAAATTTTCTTGGCATAAATAGAAGTATCATATAAAGACACATAATCTTTACAACACAAATTTGTAAGCTACAAATCAACTGACATATACAACTGTACATCTTTACATAGTAGTGTTTGTGCTGTCATTTTGTGACATGATTGATTAGTATAAAATATGCTTTAGAACTCTGAATATAAGATCCTGCTCTAACTATTCCAATTTCTTTTCTTCTTTCATTAAAACACAAATCTTTTGAATTATATGCTCTCAAATTGACTCTCTGAGTAACTCCCTCATCCGTTCCAATTTGAGTTGGAGCCTTTGAGGAGAAGGAAACATTTGTGCCCCTATAATTAATACTTCTTCAGTATCTTCTCCAAATCGGTTTTGACAATCTTCCACAATTTGCATGTCCAATTAAAGAAGAAGAATATGTTGAGTTGTATTGACATATATCTTTCTGTATGAAAAGGAGCCTGTTAAATAGGCTGTGGTACAATCTACCTAGCTATACAATTAACTAACTACCCTCAAATCAGTTCCTAAATATCTGGTACATTTAATATAAATATATCAATCTCCTATTAAGGAATGATACTAATTAAATACAAAATATTCTGCATTAACTTCTACACCCTCCCTTAAGCTGGAGCATACAAATTCCACATGCCCAGCTTGCACACCAACGCATCAAAAATCTCCTGAGAAAGACCTTTTGTTAATAAATCAGCTTCTTGTTGCTTGCTCGGTATATACACAACACATAGATCCTTTCTCTCAATTTTTTCTTTGATAAAGTGACGATCTATTTCCACGTGTTTAGTTCTATCGTGATGAACAGGATTATGAGCTATATTGATCGCTGATTTGTTGTCACTGTACAACCTTAAAGGACCATTGCTTGGAAGTTTCAATTCCTTCAGTACTCGTTTAATCCATATTAGTTCACATACTCCTTGTGCAAGTGCTCTTAATTCAGCTTCGGCACTACTTCGAGCTACAACTGGTTGTTTTTTACTCCTCCAAGTAACCAGGTTTCCCCATACTTTGGTGCAATATCCAGTTGTCGACCTCCTATCTTCAACTGATCCAGCCCAATCAGCATCCGTAAATGCTTCTATACTTCTTTCAACATTTTTTCTGAACAGTAGTCCATTTCCTGGTGTGTTCTTGAGATACCTTAGAATTCTAAATACAGCCTCCAGGTGTTCTTCCAAAAGATTATGCATGTACTGACTGACTTGGCTAACAGCAAAGGCAATGTCTGGCCTGGTGTGTGACAAATATATTAATTTTCCCACTAGTCGTTGATACATCCCTTTGTCGACTTGCTTCTCCTTTGTTACTTGTTTATATTTTCCTTTTGGCTCCACAGGTGTTCCTGCAGGTCTACATCCGAGCATGCCGGTCTCCTTAAGTAGATCCATAATGTACTTTCGTTGGGATATGAAAATGCCTTGTTTAGACCTTGCAACTTCCATCCCTAGAAAATATTTCATTGGACCAAGATCTTTCACTACAAATTCTTGAGCTAGCAAACTTTTAAGTTTTTTCAACTCACCAAGATCATTACCCGTCAATATTATATCATCCACATAGACAATAAGAATAGCAATCTTATTACCTACCGAATGTTTGAAAAATAATGTATGATCTGACTGACCTTGTTTATACCCGTATTTTTTGAGTACTTGATTGAACCTCTCAAACCATGTACGCGAGGATTGCTTCAATCCGTAAATTGATTTTGTTAACTTGCATACGGTTCCGTTCCCATACCTTCCTTCAAATCCAGGAGGGATTTTCATGTACACTTCTTCTTTTAGATTTACATTGAGAAAAGCATTTTTGATGTCCAATTGATGCAAGGGCCAATCAAGATTAGTAGCTATTGATAATAAGATTATTACAGTGTTCAATTTTGCAACTAGCGCGAACGTCTCTGTATAATCCACTCCATATTTTTGAGTGAAACCTCTTGCTACCAATCTCGCTTTGTATCTTTCTATAGTTCCATCAGCTTTGTATTTGACTGTAAACACCCACTTGCATCCCACCACATGTTTGTCCTTTGGTTTGTCAACTATCGTCCATGTGTTATTGTCTTCCAATGCTCCAATTTCCTCATAAACAGCCTTCTTCCATTCAGGATGTGGGAAAGCTTCATTAATGTTTCGAGGGATGTCTACTTTTTCAATGTTTGCATTGAAAGCTTTAAACTTCGGAGTAAGCTTGCTATAACATACATGATTAGATATAGGATGCATAGTACAGGCCCGCACACCTTTTCTTTTTGCAATGGGTAATTCTGTTTCTAACATGTTAGAAGACTCATGGTTAGGAATAGAATCATGTAAGATAGGATTGACGAGATTACTTACAGAAGGATTTGTCAATGGTTCAGACTCATGAGTTGCTGGAATTGTAGTTGGCTGTATTACTTGATGTTTCTTTGGTCGCCGAGAATAGACTAACACCTCTGTATTTTTTTGTTGAGGTTGTTGTCCTATATCTTCTTGTAAATGAGAATGAGTGACATCAGATGTGATATTAGAATTAATATCACTTATATTTGGTGTGGTTATAGGCAAACATGTGTCCCAATATGAAGCATCACTCTTTGTCCCTCCCTCAAACGAAGTGTTGGAATAAAAAGGTTTTTCCTCGTTAAATGTGACATCCAATGAAACATAGATGCGTCGTAAATCAGGATTATAACATTTGTATCCTTTTTTTGAAGAGGAGTATCCTAAGAAGATACATTTTTGGGCACGAGGATCAAATTTTGTTTTAGGTCCTAACACATGAACATAAGAGGTGCAACCAAATGTTTTTAGAGGAAGGTAAGAGAGAAGATGAATATTAGGATAAACTGTGAGAAGGATTGAGAGTGGAGTTTTATATTGTAAAACTCGTGAAGGCATCCTATTAATAAGATATGCAGCCGTAAGAATAGCTTCCCCCCAAAAATGTTTTGGAATAGATGTGGTAAACATAAGGGCTCTGGCTACTTCTAATAGGTGGCGATTTTTTCTTTCGGCAATTCCATTTTGTTGGGGTGTGCCAACACATGAGCTTTTGTGTATAATTCCATGAGAAAGAAGGTAATCTCCCAAGATAGAATTGAAATATTCAGTTCCATTATCAGTATGTAACACTTGGATATTATCATTGAATTGAGTTTGAATCATGGAATGAAAATTTTTAAATTGAGATGCAACATCAGATTTATTTTTAAGAAGGTATACCCAACTCACACGTGTATGATCATCAATGAATGTAATGAACCATCATGTATTGGTGATGTTTGAAACTCTAGAAGGACCCCATATATCGCTGTGAATAAGAGAAAATGGATGCGAAGCTGTATAAGGACGAGGGCGAAAAACTGTTCGAGTATGCTTTGCAAATTCACACACTTCACATTTAAACATGCTCAAGTTTTTATTACGAAAAAATTCAGGAAACAAGTGTTTCATGTAGGGAAAACTAGGATGGCCTAGCCTATAATGCCACCGCATAATATCATCATAACCAGAGACATTACATCCATAAATGGTGTTATTTTTCAATTGAGTAGAGGGCAGATCCACATCAAAGTAATACAGACCATTACACTCCTTCGCACTCCTAATCGTCTTCCCCGATGATAAATCCTGAAAAATACATTGAAGGGGTGAAAACTTAGCTTCACATTTTTGGTCAAGAGTAAGTTTGATGATAGAAAGAAGGTTACATGACAAATTTTGAACATGAAGAACATTTTTAAGAGTAATATGAGGAGATAAAACAACTGATCCTTCCCAGCCACCGTCGAAAGGGTACCATCAGCAATTTTAATTTTTAAATTACCTGGACTAGGGTGGTAAGAAGTGAACTGATGCGATTGACCAGTCATATGGTCTGAGGCACCTGAATCTACAATCCAAGGGGAGTTTTGTACAGTAAGAGCAGTAGGAATACCTGACTTGGAAGATACAGTTGCTGGTTCAGAAACAGTATTGGCATTTAAAAGCTGATGAATTTTATTTATCTGCTCCGCTGTGAATGGAAACTGTTCAGCCTGGACAGCAGTGTGTGCTTGTTTAGGAGGAGCACGTGGTTTCCAGTCCGCTGGTTTTCCATGGATAATCCAACACTTTTCTACAAGATGACCAGGCTTGTTACAGTGAGTACACCAAGGACGCTCTTTGCGATTTCCACGCAAGTCAGCACCAGAATTAGGGCCACGGACAGCAAGCGCAGAGTGATCGCGGACAGAAAATGCAGAGTTATCAATTTCTGTAGCAGTAGTGGGACCCATCATGACACGCTTTCGACTCTCCTCTCTACGCACTTCTGCAAATGCTTCACGCACAGAAGGAGGAGGAGACTTTCCAAGAATACGACCACGAACCTCGTCCAATTCACGGTTCAATCCATGAAGAAAATTGTTATGCCCAAAATTCGGTTCGAGTATTCTAAAATGGATCCGGGTCAGATACGGGTTCAATTTGGGGATTTTCATGATAAATTAGGGTTTTGGCATAGATTGAAGAAACCAGGCCGCGCCCTCACTTTCCTTATAGGGAGGGCGCGCCCTAATTGATACTTCCATATCAGAGATTTCTACTCAAGCTGGAATTCTACTCAAGATGGAATTCTACTCAAGTTTTTATAGTTTTTAATGAAGGATTCTACTTAAGCTTGGATTCCACTCAAGCTTGGATTCCACTCAGGCTTAAATTCCAATAGATATTGAAGAATTCCCTCCTGTCGTATCTCAGGAGGGGGATGTCCGTCGCAGAAGGCCTCCAGGGGTTTTCCTGGATATAAGGACCCTTCTTAGACACTAAGGGCGCGCCCTAAGGTGGAAAGATGGGGACTTTCTGGTGTGTGCTTTGGGAGCTATGTTCCTGTAGCCAATGGGCGCGCTCTCATTGGGGAACTTTGGAGTAATCCTGCACTTTGCACCCAAAAGCTTCGGATCACCTGTCCTGCTATCTGGTGGGTGCTTCTCATTCGGGGGACAGGGATGCGTTCTGCACTTGGGGTAAACCACGGCTATACCTGCATCCTTGAAATCAAGAAATAGCTGGTAGCAGATAGGACTAGTCCTCGACGGGGGAAGTTTCCTTATCTGTGAAGTCTTGAGATCTTGGATGAGCCTTGGGCCTTTTGTGGTTAGGCCTCATAGTAGAACATTCCGGAAGCTAGACCGACAATCCAAGCCCAATTGGGTTTCTTGCTCTCTAAGAACTACGTGGGCTTGATCCTCTATAAATATAGAGGTACGTAGGCAAATTGAGGGGGATGGAAGCGAAGAGCTACGAGCCACCACCAATAACCCTCTCAATCTCAGCCCCCAATTCATCACAACCACCACACTCCGGCGACTTATCCGGCGAAGAACCACCATCATTGATCTTGATTCCGGCGACAGACCTCAAACTTTGTTGTTACCAAATTCCTCCGTCAACAAATTGGCGCTAAAAGGAGGGGTGCTGATTAAGATCATAATCCAAGGAGGATGGATTTCTCACCACGATGAAGGTTCTTAAGAAACGACAAGCAAGATCTAAGGAATAACCCTCGATAAGGTTGCAGATCTGCAGCAACGGAGAAGATCCAAGGATGGCGATTTCTGGCAGGGGGGTCGAACAAGATCTGAAGGTGAACTGATTTTTAGGCTGCTGCTGCAAAAAGATGGTTCCGCTTATCTCGAAGGCGGTGATTTCCGATCAGCAGCTTTGAAATAAGTTTTTCAAGGGGAGATTCCGAATATGATTCAAGGAAGGATGTTCCAAGAAAGAGACGCAATTATCGAGATCTCGTCCTCATCACGGAGGGCGTGCCCTCACTATCAGGATGCATCCTCAAGAAATCTGAGGGCGCGCCCTAAGGGTGGTATCCAAGGTTCAGATGATTTCCAACAAGTTATGGGAGAATTCAATGACTAAACACGCTCTCATCTCCAGGATGCCTCCTCCAGGTTACGATTCTCATCATGGTTTGAAGATATGGTCTCAAGTATGGCTTAATTGATGATGGGTCATCGATCTTGGAGTTAAAATATATGAAAATTCGTATGTATTGTGCTGCACGCGCTACCTACACTATTTGGGTCATATCTTGAGTTCTAGAAGTCTGATTTGGACGATTTTACAGCCCACGCGAAGCTTATTAAATTCTCGTTAACCCAAAGGTGTTACCATCAGAAGAATTTGGCTGGAATCAGTCCGAAACTGGAGAAGAAGGACAACTACGAATTTTTAATAAAGAATTCTATTTGGTTTAGGAAACCTATTGGTAATTGGTTTAGGAAACCTATTGGTAATTGGTTTAGGATGAAATCCACATCCTATTCTGAGAAGGTTATAGTGAAAGCTAGCACAGGAGAAAGTTAAGATGCAAACACATGAAGATGAAGTCTTACGTATATGAGACATAATTATCAGGAGTTGCATCTTTATCTCAAGGGGCGCCTACCAGTATTCTACTTTCAAGTGGAGAAACACATGAAGCTGCATATTCATCTTTCATCATCTCTGACAGAGCACGCTCACAGGAGGGAGGTCACGTCAATAGAAGCCTCAAAGATTTTCTAAAAAGGTACAGAATCTCTTATCAAGGATGCACTGCCATGACGCGCCACAGGACGCACTCATGGAAGATGATATAGAAGAGAAAGCTGCAAATGGTGGGTTTTGCTAATTCAAGTAGAGCATGCCTCAAAAGATTATTAAGAAGCGCGCCTTCCCCTGACTGGGCGCGCCTCCAGGTAATATCCAACCTCTATATTATTTTGCTCTATATATTTATTGCATGTATAAAGTTACAGGGATTTACCTGATGAGAAGGCCTCCAAGGGTTTGCCTGGTGAGAAGGCCTACAGGGGTTTGCCTGGTGAGAAGGCCTACATGGGTTTGCTTGGCCAGAAGAAAGGGGAACACTTGGAATCGAGGCCCCGTGATCCACAACGCGTGCCCCCTGATTACAGGTCGAGGCCCCTTGGACATGAGCGAGCCCTTCCTCAAGGTCGTGGTCCACAGCGCGCGCCCCCTGATTACAGGTCGAGGCCCCTTGGACACGAGAGAGCCCTGCTTTGAGATTTTGTTGGAAGAGAATGAAGCCGAAGATGTAGGAATGACGTTGTCAAGCCTAATCACCAAAGTGAGGAATAGCCCTTGACATATTGCTGAGGGCGCGCCCTCATGAAAGGCCCTACATTTGTTCTCTTGGTTTCTTGTAGTGCAACTAGTGGAAGAGAGGGTGAGAATCCTCAACCTCAGGGAAATGCTCTACATCAAGACTTAGCTTCAAGAAAATGCTCCAACATAGGACGCGCCCTCAAGGAATTCTCCCTCAGAGGATCTTTCTGGTTAGGCCGCGCCCTCAAAGAAAGATGCAAATTCTCAAGCGGACTCCAGTATATACGAGGATAATTTACTACTTGGACTCCAGAAGGAAAGAAGCTGTTGAGTTGCGGCCCCACGAACCATAGTGTGTGCCCCCTGATCATCAGGTTGAGGCCCCAAGGTCGTGAGCAAGCCCCTCTATGAAGAAACAATACTTTGCTACAGAGGACGCGCCCTCGTATCTACAATGACCTAAAAGATAGGTATCAATGCGCGCCCTAACTTAACAACCTCATGTTGTGGCTTCGTCTGCAAGTATGATCGCAACGATCCATGGCATATCTTTTGTTTGAAGAAAATTGTATTGATGTGCAGCCCCATGAATCTTAGGATGTGCCCCCTGATAGGCAGGTTGAGGCCCCAAGGTCATGAGTGAGCCCCTCTACCCAAGAATGACATTCATCCGGACTAGAAGAGACTTTGTCATTGCCCTCATCCATATAGGGCGCGCCCTAAGCAACAGGGCGCGTCCTCAGCAACTCCAACGACTCTCTCTTAAGGAATGATATTCTGATGCTGGGGGGTAGTATTGATGCACCTCCCTAGCCCTATGTATACATGTATTTCATGATAATTTGTGTGAACAGCGGAATACCCCCACGAGGATGCCTCTTCGTGAGATGCCTTTCATAGGATGCCTCCTTGTGAGATGCCTCTTCGTGAGATGCCCTTTGTTGGATGCCTCCTAGTGAGATGCCTCTTCGAGAGATGTTATTCATAGGATGCCTCATTTTGAGATTCCCCTTCATGGGATGAGATTTGAAGTAGCCCGTGACTGGAGAATGCACTCTTTCTACCAGAAATTGATTGAAGTAGAACAATGCCAGAATAGTAGACTACAAGGTAAATTAATTACCTCCTTGTCTAGGGGGTAGTCCATGTACACTTTCCCTAGACTTAGTTGAGTGAAATTTTCAACTTTTTCGAGAATACAAGATTATGCTTGTAGGGAGCGCCCCGAAGGGTGAGTTTGAATAGTTCTCGTCAATGGAGGATGCGCCCTTGAGTAGAAGATTCGATGCGGAACTTTTTCTTGTAAGCATGCAAGCTTTCCCTCTTTTGAGGACGCGACTTCTATCACCACATCCTTTTGAAGCTCTAGTGCAATTCTCTTAGATTTGATGGATGCAGCCTCCGAACTCTAAAGTCATCAATCCACTTGATAGTATCTTGATCAAATTTGGATATGTCTCAAAATCAGGGTGGAGGTTCTCATGAAGAAAATGGTTATGATTTTGAAGATAGCTTGGGGGTAATCAAGCTCGTCACGAAGCTTATATTCCGGAAGAGATCCCTGATCCCCCACACTATTGTGGAAATCCGGCTACCGATGGACAGCCGCCCGTTCTTATTAGCAACGTGGAGTTGATGGAGCAGTTATATCATATGGGTACTACCATAAATAACTTCGGGGCAAGATTGGATTCAGTGGAGCAAGAGCAAGGAAGTAGGAGAAAATCTCGGAGTATTCCACGAAATCACCGTCGAACAGGGAAAGCTTTTCAAGTTGAGGAAAGCTCTCGAAGAGGTGAAGAAGTGCAAGAACGGAGGTTTCAATTGTATGTCAGATGTTCAAGAGAGATCGCGCCCTCATCCTCATCGTTCTGGGCGCCCACTAGTGAAATCCAGCGGGATGAAGAGAGAATGTCTAGGGATAAGAAAGACTTTGCAAGCTTGAAGAAACTCTTAGGGATGATGATCTAAGGATGGTACTCCTTGAGCATCAGAAGAAGTAGAAGCACTTGGAATTGAGGCCCCGTAATCCACAGCGCGCGCCCCCTGATTACAGGTCGAGGCTCCTTGGACATGAGCGAGCCCTTCCTCAAGATGGTGATCCACAGTGCGCGCCCCCTGTTAACAACAGGTCGCGGCCCCTTGGACTTGAACAAGCTCCTCATCATGATAATACTGGAAGAAGAGGAAACCGTTATGACGGTGATAGAAGAATGGAGTTATATCGAGGAAACGGGCAACCGCGTAATCAGGGCGCGCCCTCTGGTGATAGGTCACCTCATATCCATCAGATTCCCTCAAGCACCTCTAGTGAGTCCAGGTCGAGGACGCGCCCTCACTTAGGGGAACAGTACCAGAGAGGCTCTCAAGGGAATCCACAGCCTCAAGGGAATCCATGACCTCAGGGGAATCCACAGATTGAAGAGAATCCACAAGCTCAAGGTCAAAAGGAACAAACTCAGACTCAAGAGGTAATTCTCACACAACTTCATGTCGGAGTTCCAGGAAATGCTCAGACGATAACTCAACCTTCACCCTTGGGGGGTACTCAAAACAACTGTGCCACCAAATAGTCAAAATATTCCAGGTGTAGGCATTTTTAATGTCGTCGACTTGAAGAGGCTTCTTTCTCACTTGGATGGAGGAAGGATATCTGCTACGGCACAAACTCTTTCTCCACTTTCAACAGAGGTTAGAGAGGCACAGCTCCCTACAGGATATAGATCTATGACCAATGATCTATGTTTTCATGAAAATGCAGACCCTGTGGAATTCTTAGGATGTTTTGACATTGAGATGGATGTTTACGAAGTAACTGACTTGGATAGATGTCATCTGCTGGCAACCACTTTCAGTGAGAATGCTTAGCAATGGTTTCAAAAGCTTGGATCTGGAGTAATTACCTATTGAGCAATCCTTGGTAGAAAATTGGAAGACAGAAGCTCGGGTAATGCTAAGGGGAAGATTACAAGTCCTGTATATCGTATTGGAATCAGCACTAACGGAGTGAATGCAACTAGTGTTGGAAGAGAATGGGGAACTCCAGATACGTATTCTTATGATCGAAGGACAAATAATTACACTCCGTTGGTGACTTCGATTGAACACATATTTGAGGTGAACAAGAATAAATGGCTTTTTAAGAAGCCGGTTCCTCTATCTGCCTGGAAAAGCAAGGATAAGAAGAAGCACTGTGAGTACTATGAGTCGACAAGTCACAATACTCATGAATGTCATCAGCTGAAGGATAAAATTGAAGATTTGATCAAGGAAGGATACTTGACCGATTGGATTGTCAGAGAAGTCAAGAAGCATAAGGAGAATCCTGAGAAGAACGGAGGGCGCGCCCTTCGTAATGAAGACATGCCTGAAGAGAAGAAGTTTACTAAAGAGGGAAGTATCTACACTATCTTTGGAAGACAACACTTGGGGGTGATAATAAAAATGCATTGGAGAGATATGCTTGAGAGGCAAGATATACCTCTCACCGATGTGAATAGCTTGGGGTTAAGGCCGCCCAAATTGTTCAAGGGAAAGTGTGCGGATATCATTTTTACTGAGGAAGAATCTAAATGGGTACACCATCCACACAATGATGCTCTGGTGGTGGCAATCCAGATTGGATCCAAGAATGTGCATCGGGTTTTTGTCGACAATGGGAATTCGGTGAATATCTTACACTATGGCACCTACAAGAAGTTGGGACTTCTGGATAAGGATATGATTCCAGACAATGGATGGATTTATGGTTTTTCGGGTGAGCCTGTGAAAGTTATGGGAACTATCAAGCTACCGGTAACTCTTGGGGAAGGAGCTCTTTCTGTGACTCAAATGATGGATTTTATGATTTTGGATGTGGAATCATCGCACAATGCTTTGGTAGGGCGCCCTTTGTTGAAGGAAATTAAGGTTGTGACTTCTATCTACCATCTTGCAATGAAATTTCCAACACCCAATGGAGTAGGAACTATTCGAGGATCCCATCATGATTCGAGGGATTGTTATCATAAGGCAATCAAAGGGTTTAGAAGACAACGAGATGGAGGGCGCACCCTCAGTGAAAGTAGTTCATTATCTTGTCCAAGAAGCAAAAGAGGAAGCGCCCCCTATCAGGGCGCGCCTTGGGAAATTGCATAAGGAAAGTGCCCCAGTTCTTGGTGATCTTCAAGAAGGGATTCTGGAAGAGATTGAGGAAGATTCGGAGGACGTCATCTCCATCAATCTTAGAGGTGAGCAAGTTGAAGGTAGGCGGATGTTGCTTGAAGGCTTGCTGCATACCCTTGTTGAGGAAGACTTCCCTCTAAAAGAGGACGTGCCCTCCAAGGATGGTGCCATGATTGAAGACCCTCGAAGTCTTGATTTTGATATTGATCGAAGAATTCCTCAACCGGTGGAAAAGACAGATTCGACAGAAGATACAATCTCAATGTTGGTGGATGCTAGAGATTCAAGTAAAATTTTGAAGATCGGTTCTTAGTTGAATTCTGAGTAGAGAGATATGCTCACAAGCTTTCTTTTGACAAATTGAGATGTTTTTGCATTGGAGTCATGCTAGTATGGTGGACATCGACCCAAAGGTCATGTGTCATCACTTGAATATAAATCCTGACAGGAAGGGTATTAGGCAGAAGTGACGCCCAGTAATTGGGGAAAGAGCTATTGCATTGAAGGAAGAAGTTGATAAATTGTTAAACGTTGGCTTGATTAAAGAGTTTTACTACCGGAGTGGCTAGCTAACCAGGTTCTCGTTATGAAGCTTAATGGGAAATAGAGGATTTGTGTAGATTTCACTGATATAAACAAAGGCTTGCCCAAAGGATAGTTTTCCTCTTCCTCGGATTGGTCTGTTGGAAGATGCAACAGCACATGTTCTCTTGAGTTTCATGAACGCTTATTCGGGTTATAATCAGATTTCCATGTATGCACCTGATCAAGAGCACACCTTTTCATCACAGATAGAGGATTATACTGTTACATTGGAATGCCCTTTGGCTTGATTAATGCAGAGGGAACTTGAAAAGACCATGGAAGTGTATGTGGATGATAGCTGAAGGGGTCCGTACGTCATAATATCATAAGGCGCGCCCTCTGTAAATATATATATTTAGCTTTAGGGCAAGCTCGGTGAGAGGTTTACACTTGTGCATAATATCTCTTGTTTCTTACGTCGAGTTAGCTCATGTAAGCTTAGAGATGTTGTGCATTTATGTTATTCCTCTACGAAGAAGCCAAAATTAGAGATGGATGCAAAAGCTTAGAGATGTGGATTGAAGAATTTCAGGACGCGCCCTCCGCATAGAATCTTGAAGATAAAAAGAATAAGGACGCGCCCTGGAGGAGAAAAACTACATAAATTTTGGGTTTTTTGAGGAAAATTCCATATAACATCTCTGATTTCATATGGAATTGGGGGGTAGTTGTTATGCCCAAAATTCGGTTCGAGTATTCTAAAATGGATCCGGGTCAGATACGGGTTCAATTTGGGGATTTTCATGATAAATTAGGGTTTTGGCATAGATTGAAGAAACCAGGCCGCGCCCTCACTTTCCTTATAGGGAGGGCGCGCCCTAATTGATACTTCCATATCAGAGATTTCTACTCAAGCTGGAATTCTACTCAAGATGGAATTCTACTCAAGTTTTTATAGTTTTTAATGAAGGATTCTACTTAAGCTTGGATTCCACTCAAGCTTGGATTCCACTCAGGCTTAAATTCCAATAGATATTGAAGAATTCCCTCCTGTCGTATCTCAGGAGGGGGATGTCCGTCGCAGAAGGCCTCCAGGGGTTTTCCTGGATATAAGGACCCTTCTTAGACACTAAGGGCGCGCCCTAAGGTGGAAAGATGGGGACTTTCTGGTGTGTGCTTTGGGAGCTCTGTTCCTGTAGCCAATGGGCGCGCTCTCATTGGGAAACTTTGGAGTAATCCTGCACTTTGCACCCAAAAGCTCCGGATCACCTGTCCAGCTATCTGGTGGGTGCTTCTCATTCGGGGGACAGGGATGCGTTCTGCACTTGGGGTAAACCACGGCTATACCTGCATCCTTGAAATCAAGAAATAGCTGGTAGCAGATAGGACTAGTCCTCGACGGGGGAAGTTTCCTTATCTGTGAAGTCTTGAGATCTTGGATGAGCCTTGGGCCTTTTGTGGTTAGGCCTCATAGTAGAACATTCCGGAAGCTAGACCGACAATCCAAGCCCAATTGGGTTTCTTGCTCTCTAAGAACTACGTGGGCTTGATCCTCTATAAATATAGAGGTACGTAGGCAAATTGAGGGGGATGGAAGCGAAGAGCTACGAGCCACCACCAATAACCCTCTCAATCTCAGCCCCCAATTCATCACAACCACCACACTCCGGCGACTTATCCGGTGAAGAACCACCATCATAGATCTTGATTCCGGCGACAGACCTCAAACTTTGTTGTTACCAAATTCCTCCGTCAACAAAAATCAAACAACCTTTCTCTATCAAGCATTTTTTGATAAAAAAGGCATCTTCCTTGCACTTCCAGTCAGGCACATAAAATAAATCAATTTCTTGCCAGAGATTATTAAGAGCATTATAAAATTGTGTTACCGTCAGATTTTGTTGTCGTTGGTCACGAAGTTTGGACTTGAGTTCGAATACTTGAGCAGAGTTCTCAAGATCAGAGTAGGCCTCTTTAACGGCTTCCCATAGTTCTTGAGCAGTAGAAAGAAATAAATACGTTTTTCCGATATCCACCTCCATAGAATTTATAAGCCATGCCATTATCAAAGAATTTTCCGAGTCCCATTTGGCGAATGAAGTATCAGTTTTCTCTGGTGCAAGAGTGTCACCATTCAAATAACCAAACAAACCTCTACCACGAAGGTACAAAGTCACTGAACGTGACCACTGCAGAAAGTTTTGACCATTTAACTTATGAATTGTGATTTAAAGAGAAGGCTGGTTTTCAAAAGAAAGATTGGAAGCACCAGTACCGGTTAATGTTTTTTTTGAGTTGACGGAAATGTCATCTGATGATACTGTGGAGTTTTTGTTACTGGCCATTGTTATTTATCAATGGCTGAAGAAGAAGATGCTTAAAAATTAAGGCTCTGATACCATAAAGAAGAAGAATATGTTGAGATGTATTGACATATATCTTTCTGTATGAAAAGGAGCCTGTTAAATAGGCTGTGGTACAATCTACCTAGCTGTACAATTAACTAACGACCCTCAAATCAGTTCCTAAATATCTGGTAAATTTAATATAAATACATCAATCTCCTATTAAGGAATGATACTAATTAAATACAAAATATTCTGCATTAACTTCTACACCAATGTCGAAGATAAATTTGTAAAACAGCCTACTTCGAGAAGTGACCTCTTATTTCTCATCTAAGCTTATCTACAGACTAGTATTTTCTACAAAACAAATCCGCACCACTATAGAACAAGCTGACTCATGCACTACCGCGGTCTCACTCCTTTGACATATAAATCTCCCATCAGAACTGCGAAGAAGCCAAAGTAATGCACACAAGTTCTCCACATTGAATGAATGTAAGTTGTTTTCATGGGCGGCCCTGAGGCAGTGCCACCAGTGCGACCGCACTGGGCCCACTAACCTCAGGGGCCCCAAATAAATTTGTGCCTTCAATATTTATATACTTGTATAAATGTTTTCGATACTTATTTTTAATAATTTAGTTCAAAACTTGTACATATCATATATGTGTTTGCTTAAAAATTATGATTGCATTAACGTGTTTGTAAAGAGATTTTTTGTGTATTAGTTATCAATTCATATGCTCTCTATTTAGTTACGTGTTTCTTCCGATGTCTAAGTCAACCTATGTTCCTGATATATAAAATAAAATATATGTTCTTCATTTGTTATTTGTAATTTTAAATTAAAGATGAAAAAGTTATATGCTACTTTCATTTGAGATTGTACAAAGGGGATTTGTTGTACTTATTTCATCTATAAGGGCTTGTTATTATAAGAAAAAATTTGATTTTTTAATTCAATCCCAACAAAAAAAAAATTTATTGAACCGGTTTTTAAATACACTAGCTTTGTTTTTGTTTTGAAAGTTCATATATCTTGTTTCTTGTTTTCAGTTGAAAACTATTGCACTTTTAAGAATTTATCAACTTTTCACTTTTAATTTTACAAATTATTTTTAAGGGCCCCTAATTTTTTTACGCACTAGGCCTATAAATTTTCAGGACCGGCCCTGGTTGTTTTGCACCTAAAACTTACAGAATTGAACAAGTGCCAATAATGTGTAAACTGATTACTGGCGGAACCAGGGTTTTGGCTCAGGGAACATCTTGTTTTAAAGGCCAATGTTTTACGCACTAAAGAATAACAAAAGTGTAAACAGATGTAAATAAAAAGGAAACAGTTTCAAAAGGGAATTACGGAGTCAGTTTCAACACCAGAAGAAGGTCTAATGTTGATGACGTTATGAACTCAACTTTTGCAAGTTTGTATTTTTCTATTTTCAAAATGAAATTGGCGAATGCTTTCATTTGATTAGGAGCTAAACTTTGGTCAAAGCGTAAATCAAAGGAAGAAACATATTCAATCAACCACTTAAAAGAGTCTGAGCTTTTACATGATCAAACATGATCAAGTCAAGAGTATAACTGATAAATAAAATGGCAAGGTTCCATAAACCTTAATCAGCAGTCTGATACTTGTTCTCCATTAGATGCTGGTTATTACACTATTTATTCTCATTTCACAAGCATGAAGCTAACTGCATCAGAAGGTCCGGAACAGATATCATACTTAATATCATGATCTAATATGTAATTGATAAATTACACGGTATTATACTTATTACCCAGACACCTTTGACCCATGCTACAGCTCAGAAGTATAGGGATCATAAAGCCAGTCAAAGAAAGTAGCAAACCTGTGACCCTGGCCTTACTCAACTTTGACAGAACATTCACCTTCCAGCATTAACTCCTCACAGAGGTTCGATCTAGGTTTTTAGTCGTGATAAGAGTTTTATATATTCAATTACAGCAAACACTAATACATAAATAAGCTTGAGTTGCAGCCTGAAATTTGAGGACTAAATGTTTAAGCTTGCCAGGAATTTTCTTAACAGTCTTTTTTATCAGACGATAGTGCAGGCGCAAATTAGTGCAACTGGGTTGTCAAGCACTCGAATCTAGTTTGCAAGTAAGAGCATCTCCGATAGGAGTTGCCAAGAAGGTTCTATGTGGCAAGCAATCTTGGTTGCCTTCCTATTGGAGAGCCAAGGTTGTTTTAAGGTTGCCAACAATTATTGCCAAAAGTTGGCAACTTCCTCAAATGGTTAAAGTGCATATTTTTGTTCAAAATAAATATATAAATATACCTATTTTACATGTCTTCCTTCAAATTTACATTATTTAATTATTCATATGGGGACCATTTATACAACTTTTAGAGTTGCCAACCATTGGATCATTTTTCTATTCAAAGTTGCCAAATTGAAGATCAATTAAAAAATTAATTTTTTTTGATGATTTGGCAAAGTTGGCAACTTGATTAGCAACTTCTATTGGAGATGCTCCTTTTTTATTAATATAAAATAAATATCAAGTCGATTAATCGACTTAGTTAGGGATTTCACCTGGAGAACAGGTGGTGACTGCCAAATCAAAGGCATGACAATGCTGGTGACTTTAACTAAAAATTTGACACCTGAATGGCTAGTTCAAATTTTTAGAACAAATTTCTTCTAACCTGTCACCATTCCACCTTACTGAAAAGTCAAAGGTTAAAGAGAAAATAGAAGCATTCCTCAATTAACCTCAGACACCATCTTAAATTATAAGCGCAGTTTCTCCCTTCTGGATTCAAGCTAAGGAATGGTAGTGCCGTTTTATTATTTGGCCTTGTCAAGCTTCTGAACTCATGATTATGCCAAGTTGAGCTTGTTTCTTGTTTATTATTCGTATTGCTGTCATATTTTTTCCAGAAGAAAAACTTATAACGGATGTTAAATAATTGGAAATAGGTAATGAAAGACGCCCAAGAGGCTAGGAGGATTCTACAGGCTCTTGCTACCATATCTGTAACCAAATGATATTTTATTTTGCTAAGCATGTAACCAAATGATTTGCGGTAATTCAGAATATCAAAACACGCCTGGATCCGGATCTGGACCAGAAGTAATATTACATAGACAGAGTGCGCAATTCTAGTCAACCATTATAATCAAACATCATCCAAGCATCATTTTAGAATTTAGGAATGAGAACATAATCAAGACACTGTGGAATTAGGTCGGTAGACAAGAATGGGGCATGGAACCCCCTCTGTAAAAAAAGAAGAATTTTCGGTGTTTCGGTTTGCTGGAAAACTGAGGCTGAAGCAAAGACTAAGCCCTGTAAACAAGCTTCCGTATAATAATCAAACATCATACAAGACAAGCATCATTTTAGAATTTAGGAATGAGAACGTAATCAAGACCTTGTGGAATTAGGTCGGTAGACTAGAATTGGGCATGGAACCCCCTCTGTAAAAAAGAAGAACTTTCAGTGTTCATTTTGCTTGAAAACTGGGGCTGAAGCAAAGAATAAGCTCAGTAAACGAGCTTTCATCCGGAGTGGATTTCATTTATAAAAACTTGTTAAAAATCAAATACCCAAGAAATGTTATATTTACCTGATAACAAGCAAGATCTAACTGACAAGCAGGCAACGACTCCCAAATTTCCAACAGGCAGATAATTGGTAACTTTTGCATTGCAAGAGCTGACTTGCACAGTGTCAGACCTTACTAGTTGGCCTAAGCAGTCCTTTATTGTTAATGATGCATTACAGATAGTATTCAGCATTCTTATAATTATGACCCATTCTACAGTAGCAAACATAGACATATAATTCTTGTCAAATTCACAACCTTGCTGGCAATAGTTTCCTCTACGATTATTTCTTTCGGACCATAACAAAGTTCACATACACAAATACTACAACCAAAACCAAATTTCGTCAACATAGTCATACATATACATGGCCAAACCGGAACCGGAACCGGAAAACCGGACCGGACCGGACCGGGTCAAAACCGGTCAAAACCGGCCGAACCGGAACCGGCCCTAAACCGCCGGTTTCTTTATTTTAAAGGTTCAGGTTCAGGTTTGTGTGTATTGAAACCGGTGAACCGGCGGTTCAAACCGGCGGTTCAAACCGGTGGATAACTGTTAATAATGACCGGTTATGTATTAATGTAGTATAGATTATAAAAATTATTGTAATAAATTTTATTGTTTGTTGTATTCTTGTAAAACATTTAAAATTTATTGTAATATATTTAATTGTTTGTTGTATTCTTGTAAAACATTTAAAATTTATTGTAATATATTTAATAATGTTTTAATAAAAAAAAGTACCAATGAATTTAACATTAAATTAATTTACGTGAAAGTACCACTTAATAAAAGTGAAACTATTATATCCTTGAACTTTTAAAACGGTTTGCATCTTACAAATTTTAAAAAATTACTTAGCATTACAATACTTCTAAATTATAATTCATTCCATCCAAATTCAGAAAAACTTATCGTATTTCGAAAAAAAAACGTATCAAGTATAATGTATATATAAGGTTCAAACCGGAACCGGAACCGGGTCTTGAACCGGGTCAAACCCTGAACCTGAACCGTCTGAACCGGAATCGGCGGTTTATATCCTGTTAAGGTTTAGGTTCCGATTCAAAATTTTTACAAACCGGAACCGGCGGTTCACGAACCGTGGCCATGTATAGTCATACACACATCATTGGAAAAATTCCATTGATACAATCTACATCCTACACAAACATTTGAACAAGAAAGTAAGGTGCTGTGCACATTTAGTTGAGAAGAACTCATAAAAGAATAACTGCCTAGGGAAAATTATTTTTTAGAGAGTATCCATCAAACATGATAAAACGAAACTTAAAAGTGGTGTCTGAGGAGGGTAGATGTACGCAGACCATGACCATGCCCCTATACAATAAGAAGGCTGTTTCCGAAGGACCCCCGACCAAATACAAAGAAAGGAAACTAATACAAACTAAACTCACACACACCCAGGGGTCGAACCCTTGACCTCCTACAAAGGAGACAAGGGTTCAACTCACTGCACCAACATGTTGTTGGCATCCATCAAACATGATGCACTTATCAAAGTTGGATCAGGTTAAAATGGAGACAAAGGATAAAAGCAAAGTTCAATGTAAGGCCCACAACAGTGTATTTGGATCGAATCCTGCACTAGTTTCTCCACTTCTTCCTACATTTCAATTTTCAACCTAGTCTGAAACCTTAATACAAGCTTCAATCATTCAACAAAGCTAATAGAATCAAAGGAATGTTTTTCATTTTTTATTATTTAACACTTCTTTTTATTCTTTGTTCCTCCTTTTGACTGGTCTACAATTGTCTTGATCTTCACATCAAACAACTACAAGAGACTTCACTCACATGCCTTGTTTCTTGACTCATACTCATTTTGTGTTCACTCTACTTTACCACAAACAATAAAACCAATATAAATTCCCCAGAAAAGACCCATTTGGATAACTTAATACTTTAATTTCACCTTTTATACAATAGCATTACCAACAAAAACGTGAAAAGACAAAGAAAAACACCCCCACCAAATTTTAAAACCATATGGTTAGTCCCAAGAGCAAAACAAAGACAATTTATACTATTCCCAGTTGTCCCATTAGAAATTCTAGTCCCTCTTGTACTGTAAGCTTCAAATTCTATGTCTGCTTTTCTTTTCTGCAGCAATTGCAAGCAGTCTTGAAACACCTTGAGTCCATATATCATACTCCCTCTGATTTCGACACTCAAATTCGACTACTCCACGTAACACTGTCTTTAACGCAAAGTATCGACGATATTCGCCTCCGTCAAGCAAGTGGCGACCTGGCCATGCTGGCATATCTTTAATCACCTCCAAAACCATATCTACAAAAATTCAAAAGAGTGATTAAAGATGACAACTTTTTATAACACTAATGCATTCTGCTTTCACAAATCCCGGAATGCCACCACCTCCAATTCCGTTTCACATCATGACAAAGATTAAAAGTGATAAAAGCAAAAACAGCTTACTCTTTTTCTTTTTTGTGATGGTCCCAGCAACATGTCTACTCTTCATCTTCAACATCACCTGCAAAAGCAATGAATTCGTTATATATGAACATAACAGATAAAGCTGTTTGATTCAGCTCCATCAGAATTAATTTCAACTTTTAATCTTCAATTTCCTTTAAGAAGTTTCCACTTTATCAGTTAAAGCATAATCAAAAACCAAATGATCATGTATAAAGTCCAGTCTTAAGTTTTATCAGACTTTTAAATTAGCTTCCAATCAATAGATTCTTAATCATAGAAACAAACCTGGCCCACCCTGTTGATATAAACAGATACTATTTTCCAATGAAGATCACCTGCATTTTAAGATCAAAAAGTATTGTATCAGCAGTAATTATATTGCAACCAAAAGATCTTAAAAATAAACACCAAATAGCTCTGTTACACAAAGAGGTTTTCACTTTCAGAGTTTGCTTGACAAAACCAAGATGTCGAAATTGTGTACCTTTACGTGTGCGCTTGAGGAGCTCACAACCTCTGGCAAGTAATTCTCGACTGCAAATACCAAGAAAATTCTCTTCGGGGAGAAGCTCACCACTGAAGCTACCATTTGAACTAGTATTACTTCCCTCATTGCCACTAATGTTCATTCCCTTCTCCACTGGAATCACTGCAGCTATATTCCACACATCTTTCAGTGCTCTAGCCTTCAACGTGGCCACGCCACGCAGAGCTACACAATTGAAACAAAAGCATCGCATCAAACATATGTTAATGTGATTTTAAAAAATTGAAAAAAATTGCATAAATTTGATCTTATTGCCACTCTAAAAACTAAAATAAACCATTAAAACTGCTAATGCAATTATACGTTGTACACTATATTCAAAAGAGCTGGTTTGCTTAAAATTACATCGAGGTATAGCAGCATAACAAGTACATAATTGCCACAAAACATAAGAAAGTGCGTACCAGTTGCCGCAGCTGCTGTTAACGTCATAATATCACCAGCTGACCGAACATTAACTGCTGAACTAACAACTGATGCTAGATGATCACGCTCTGCACCCAATTGCTCTGCCGCCTCAACACATTGGGCTGCAACCAGTGTGGCAGCAGAAGCCACAGCCATGTCTGTTTTAGCCATATGTTCA
The DNA here is from genome assembly GCA_036435485.1 of Saposhnikovia divaricata. Taxonomy (NCBI): domain Eukaryota; kingdom Viridiplantae; phylum Streptophyta; class Magnoliopsida; order Apiales; family Apiaceae; genus Saposhnikovia; species Saposhnikovia divaricata. The sequence continues at coordinate 26,931,726 of JAZHRN010000131.1, forward strand.
TCTTTTCCTGTAGCGGAAGAGGCAGCTGTTGCAGCAGCAATAGCTGCAATAGCAGCAGCAACTCCAGCCACTGAAACTGAAGCATGGAGCTGTGCATTTTGAGATCTTGCTTCCTCTTTCTTTTTCTCTCTTCTGTCCTTTAACCACCTTCCTACCGTCTTCCCACCTCCAGCAGGAGGGGCGCCACTAAGAGCACCGCCTCTCAACTGGCTATTTACGATATTATTCATACGACCAAACTGCAGAAACAAATTAGTGTCTGTAATCTTGTTTAATTTGAAGACAAGGTGTACATTAATGAGTGCTTACTTCGAAAAATGCGCCGACTGCAAAATCATCACTACAACTAACTTGTGACTAACAATTAATGTCCATAGTTGTCACTACAGAAACAACCCAATCTGACATAAATACAGACCATCTACAAGATTTTCATGGATCACCATCGTCACTTCCTTAATACTAACTTCTAATATTTCTCCCGATTTCATCCGTAAAACTAAAGGACCAGTTGAAATTAGGTACAGAACAGAGATCACCATTATAAACATTTTGCTTCAGCCAACTACTAACCATTTTTTTATCATCAGATAAATTTGTCAATCTATAACAGTCATTTGTTTTTTACTTTTGACTGAAAACATTCTATTAGGCAAACAAAGTTAATAAAATAACAGTACAAGATATGACATGTTATTCAAATCATAAAATGATACCTTTCCAATATGAGAACAAAGATAATGTGTCAAAAAGGAAAGCATCATATAAGTACTCCATGATAGTACAAGTTTGGGTTAAAGAGAAAGCTGAAATATATTCTTGATTACTTCTATACAATTCATATGCTTTTGTACCATATAATATGAGTATGGTAGAGCATGCCTCGGCTCGGTTCGTCTCGGGATAAAAATGACACCGGGACTAAATATAATCGGTTTCATAAATTAAAAACAGCAACCAACCTCAAGTCTATAGCAAAACTTAAACATGTACATAAATAATCACATACATATACGTGTGAATATAGAGAGAGATAATGAGAACCTTGAGGTCATCCATTTCAGAGGGAGAAACAGGGGGGCTGTCACTGAGAGAGCCATTAAGAGGACCACTGCTGTGTGAAAGTCTTCCAGATGTCCGTGGTGACACCTCCTGCTGTTTTAAATTAATAAAACAAAATCAATTTCATGGTAATTACTTAAATTCAAGTAACTTTTTTAGCTTAAATTAACAAAAAAAAAATGTTTCTTGAAATTATCACATAAATCACAAGACATAGAAACATCTGACAACACACAACCCAGAGAACAATAGTTTAAAACAGTTTTGATTTTTCCCTAGATAACATGGTAATGTTATATAACATGGTAATGTTAAATATATTAAATTGCTTTTCACAAGTAATTCCACTACTACACTTTCCTAGTTTCAAGAAACTCTGTTCGATTTGTCTTTCCCGTGACCCATAAACTATAGGATCTTCGGATCATGAGATTTCAAATCGATTTATGTGAAAAAAATTATAAGTAATAAATTTTTGTATTAAAATCTCGTTTCCATTCTCATTAACCAGGTTAACCGAACGTAGATTTACGGTTTTTCTTTTTTTTTTTCCAAAATACAAAAATACATGAGTACAAGTTGCTAACATGCAAAACATGTATTACACATTGAACTAAAATAACATTTACTTACAGACTGAGACATGATACGTTCCATGATAAGTTGCGAAGTTTGAGAAGAAGCAAACGAGAAAGGGTTGCCAGAAACAGTCATGACTTCCTCTAACTCGCCGGCAAGGTCCTCGAAAATAGTGCCTGCACCAGCAGCACCAGTACCACCACCGCTGATGGTTTTAGCTAGTAAAGGAGGTGGTGGAGCCAAGGCTTTGGAGACTTCAAGTGCAGAGACACTCCAAGAACGAGACAAGAACTCCATTGGCTCCATTGGAGCCTCTGGTTGTCTGAACAACTGAGCTTGCTTCATGAGTATAGTTTTGGTGTGTGTTGGGCTAGTTTTGGAAGTTGAGTTGTGTTAATGATGACACCAGATTTTATAGACAGGGAGGGAGGGATGAGAGAGAAAAAAGTGGCTAAGTGACCGTGTATTTTTTGTTGTGGTACAATAATCTATTCTCCCTCCGCACTTTAAAATTCATACAAAAAATTAAAAGAAAAACACATAATTAAAAACCGATCCTTGGTAGTTTAGATTATAGGTCTTTTTACTTGTACACAGTGGCGGAATCAGGATATAAAATGATCTTGAACTAAAATATTTTCGTGATCATACATGGCTCAAGCTTATATATTTCGAGTTTCAAACATGATGTCTTGCAGATAATTGTTTTTATTTGGAATCGAATTAGCACAATTTGTTCATGTAATTTGAATAATCTGATACAAACTTGCATTATGTTTTCCCAATGCTGCACTCAAAGTTCAATGGCAATACTAATATTAGTCGAATCTAAAAATTTATTAGCCAAAACTTGTATAACAAAACTAGAAACACTCATTTGAGTAAAGTTCGTCAAACAAATGCCAAATAATGAAAGGATTCCTAGTGCTCCACCAGTGCCCCATAATTATAGTACTCACCAGACCTGTACACCCAAACTCCAGGTTTTGCCGACCCCTGACCCCGGCAGATCAGGCAAAACAAAAAAAAAGACCCTGACAATTTTATTGGGACACTTTCATTCTTCCAAGTGAGGCAACAATGTCCCCAACAACACTGAACATTACAGTTATTTTACTTCTTTTCTTTGCAGAATTGCTGGCATTGTAGAGATTTGCCATGAGCTGTTTGTTTTACTATTTAGTTCCGTTAAATTAAATTAGAAGGCTGGCGATCATCAGCAAACGGTACCGCATAAAATTTCTGCGGTACATAAAAAATTATGGTCCCCTGTTTTCACATCAAAAATCCTATTGTACACATTTCTGCGATACGTGTTTTCACCGTTTGCTCCAGCCCTGACCGGCCCCCAAATTATATATACAACACAAGTGTCTGTACATTGCTATTTAACTGTATGATTGCAGTGAGGATGATGACAAAATGTATAGCATGCTTTGCCTAGGTCATTATTTCTATCTTTTGGCATCATCTTCTTTTTTCAGTCCCAACAGCTACTATCACAGTATCACTATGCCAAGTAGTAACAAAATTACAAAATGACCTAAGATTTTCCAAGGGACAAAAGCAAAAGCTGGCCTATTTGCTACTATTATTTATTTACTAATTTATCTTTCTATTTTCACCACAAATTTCATTTCCCATGTGGAACTTTTTTTTTTAGTAAGTAGGCTAATATGAGCATATGTTCTCAATAAATCTCGGAATGAGCGAGAATCGAACCAGAGATAAGCTTTTGAGCTATCTCGCTCATGTGGAACTTACTTTATTCAGTTTGAGATTTTTAGCCATGTTGTGTGATATTTTCTTAGAAGTGAGGGTGTTTAATGGAGGTATTATCGGAACGAGTTCTATATTTTAAGTACGAGCATGAGTAAGATCTGCGTATATCTAATTCCCATATTCCGCTTCTGTGCGAGCTTAGATATACCCTTTGTTTGGTTGTTTAATAGAAAAGAAGAAAGAAATGATCATATTTGATTTGCCACCCAAACGATTATGATTGCAAATCCTGTTTATATGGAAATGACCACTCATCAAATTTGGCCAAATAAAAGCTTTTAGTACATTATTTACTACTGATTAACCAACAAAAAGAATGTTGCTAGTTGAAGCATTTTTAGCACTACATGGATAATGGGCTAGGCTCTATTGATTAATTATGTTAGGCTTCATGATTGCAACCCCAATTCTTTTGGTAAAGCAATTAATCATGCATCATTAACAAGAGAGCAGCTATTCCGATATGGATATTAACGACACAAATAAGCGACTTAAGTGTATATTAATCTGTCGTAAATTTTGTGTTGGTAAAAAAACTGCTCTGGAAATAACATATTCAGGTAATTATTATCTCCAGTACTTGAGTCACGAATTAAGGTAGATATATCACTCTTCTTCCTTTGCATTTCAGAAAGAGACTTGAGATCTTAAGCCGAACAAATTTTCTAAGATACGATTAATGAAGCCTATATGTATAAGCTCATACAAATTTTAGTTTTACAAGAATAAACTCTGACGAAATCTTATTTCTCTCCGTCATAGGAAACGCCACAAACTAACCCCTGTTGTCCTAAGCAAATCAAAAAGAGAAGTGAACACACAAGCTCTTAATAAATTTGCAGAGTAGGGTGGCTAAATTTTGTATGAAAGGGAGCCAAACTATAGAGGTAGAGAAGAAGAAAAAAGATGGAGGCATATGTAATGGAAAAGATTTGCAATTATTCATCCCAAAGGTCGAAACTGGAAACAATAGAGCTCTAGAAGTGACAGTAACTTGGTAAGACATCAACTTTAATTTTCAAAAGCTATAATAATGCAATAGTGCTCCTATAAACAAAAAAAAAATAACAACACTGCTGAATAAATTCATACTAGATTACAGAGGTAGTATTCTGAGTACTGTACTTTGATTTCGACTTTATATACGAAATGACTTGGAAGCATTGTTGAAAGGAGCCCTTGGCGATATTGCCAGGGGACTACACAATCCGAGATTTACGACCACCCAGTGTCGAGCACACACAACCAAAAATCCGAGATTTACGACCACCCAGTGTCGAGCACACACAACCAAAAACGATTAGTTGACAAGTTAAAAATGTCGATATGGCCTTGAAACTCACAAACTCAAGTTAAAACTTGAGTTGTGTCTTGTGAGCTATGTCTGATCATTTGATGGCCACATTGAAGATGACCATTTATTCTTCTGATGTAGGTATTCATCTAGTGTTCGCTCTTTATACCCCGTTCATTTATTCTTTTGGGAGCATGTTACTGAGTTTTGCGAGAACATCAGAGGCTCAAATTCTAGGAAGTATATTACACGGCAGTGGTTATAACCGCAGCTGCCATGATCCAGCTTGTTTCCTCGGCCACAGGCAGAGCCACTCAGGTTGCTTTTGTACATTTTGTGAGTAAACAGGCCAAGGCCAAACTTAGGAAATGCAGGCCTTGGTGGCAATTAGTGCTTGAGATTTTGTACTACTCACGCAAGAGCTCGTGCACAGGCATATAATTCAAAGAAAATGATTTGTTTTCAAATTTTACTTAGTTGAACGTAACCCAAGTAAGCTGCACTTTTCTTCGAGAGACCCGTGGCGGGATAATGATTTGAAATACGCCTCTTAAAATCATTTCTAATGTATAATTTTAACGTAGGAGAGTATTTAAAAATTGAATTAGATTCAAATAATATCTTTAGTATCCTAATAACACGAGAACTCACCAAAATTAGTTATTTTACATTCATTTGTTTAAATCAAAAGTTCTCACACTTTCATTTTTAAGATTATAATTTCTTTTTAGTTCAAACTTATTTCCGCAAACACTATAGAAGGTTAAATTTTATTAAATTTTCCCAAAGTTCAATTGTGGTGTTGCGGACAGTTGCACAAAAAGATGAAAAAAAAATGTGAACTAACATGGGCAGACCCTGCAACAGGTTACAAATCTGATCAATGGATATCACCTATAGCCCAAAGCCTACAATAATCTGTATAATCCTCAAAGACATTCGTCGCAAATAAAGACCAAAATCTTTTATATACCAAGTAACGTAACCCAGAAAAACCCTGGCATATGATGCATCTCTGCTAATACCAGTTTCTGATTGTCAAGATTCGCTTGCTCTGCCATATAGTCGTTTCTTCGGCCACACTTCTTTTCTATCCATTGAGCTGGTTATCTATAAAAGTGGCAGACCAGGAGCGGGAATTCTACTACCTACGGTTTAAACATTTTTTCCATTCTTAAACTAAACTGCCTGTCATTCTGAATTCAGAAATAAAGGGTGGTTACGATAGTGGAAATAACACAAAGCAAGTGACAAATAACATAAGTCAAGTAACTGATCCATAAACTCATACATGAAGACGTTATCATATACAAAACTTCAAACATAGATGGCAAACTCTAAAAATTAAGACACAAAACATATCTACAGAGGGGACAAATAAAAAACTGATAATTACAAACATCTTCAAAAGAAGAAACTCGCTTTACATCAAGCAAAAAACTGACTTGCTTAGTGCTTAGGGGTGAGAGAAGGGAAGGAAGGAATAGATTGCAGTATCAACTTACGGCTGCCTCTTAGACCAGGGTTAAAGCCAGTGTTGCCATGAGTAGGAGAAACCGACTTGACATCACCAATGGGAGGTTGAAGAATTTCGGACATCTCATCTTCCCGTGCAGTTATATGCTTCCCAAACTTGGCATGAGATGGATTCAGTTTTCCAAACTCTTGGCTGGAGGATCCAGCAGCTTCAAAAGTCGAACGTGGTGGTCTCATACTAGTGAAGGAAAGTGGTAGCTCAATTAATTGCCTATAATAGGAATATAACAATATTGGATGATAAAGATAATAACAGAGTATGCAAACAAAATCTCGAATGACTGCTTTGCATCTCATACCTGTCAGACAGTAATGGTGTATCAGGAAGTGCAAATTTCACATTTTGTTCTGCACTATTCTGTACTGTGACAATTTGTAGGCTTCTATTAGTCACACTCTTACATGCCTCCCCTTGTATGTCTTTTTCTAGTTCAACTACCATTCCTATTGGAGTAAACCCTACATAAGAGAGGCAACGTAGTTATTTGCAGAGAGAAACTATTTAACATTCTACAAAAGAAAAAACTGTTTCTTAGTCAACATACAACTGAGTACCTAAGAAGGTGAATGAAGTGGTAGGAACAAACTAGCTGACAACAAATATCTTAAAGTATTAGTATACTCACCATTCTTTCTACCAAATGCATTTTTACACTGTTCACATCTACAGTCAACAGAGCACCCAACACCACCCTATTGAAAAGCACCATTTAAAAGCATCAGTTTACGATTTTTTCTAAACTATGGACCGAGAAGAAATTAAAGTGAAATACCTGAAAGCATTCACAGTATTTCTTCGTACACCCAGATTTCTTGCAGTTACATCCTCTTTTATGTCTAGCTGAAGCTGGAGTCTTTCCGGATTCCTCCTGCATTAAAACATACGAATCATACATGACTCTACTTAAAAAAGATTGTGAGGTAAATACTATATGTCGTGATAGCCTTGAAATCTCACCCTAATTTCTATCATAGATTCCGAGCTCCTGATCACTTTAGGAGCAAATGCAAGGGGATTGCGAGATTCAATTTGTGTGCGAGCTGCAAGAACAACATCTTCATGAATAGGCATGTTGAAGCATTCGTGACATGCACATGGCTCTATGCAGTAGACACCAGCAGCAAAGCATTCACAGTAACTGCATTTTGGAGTACCATAAGATAATGAGAAAATTTTCTTAATGCATTAATCTATTGTAATGATGCTATACTACCAAATAGTGAAGCTTTAAGCAAATTCAAATATAAAGTTCATGACTGAAATTCCCTACATTTATTGTGAAACTTCTCAATTTTTTCTATCACAAGCACAGATGATAACTGAAATTGTAAAACTTGAAAAACACTTAAATAAGTGCAATTCCAACTCTTAACCTCCAGGTAGAGCTGTAATATGAGCTGAGCTGCTCAAGCTCAAACTCGTTTACCAAGGCTCGGCTTGAGCTAGTATATGAGTCGAGCTCGAACTCGTTTACAATTACATTAAATTATTATTAAATCGTATTCTCATTATTTATAACGTTAAATTAATCATGTATTTTTATTATTTATTAATTTTTAAATTGATGAGCTCCCAAGCATACCCGGCTCGACTCATTTAAACTCGGCTCGATAAGCTCGCAAGTAAACTTGACTCGACTTGTTAATTAAACTAGTCAGAGATTTGAGCTTGTTTAAGTAAAACGAGCAGCTTGACTTGTTTAAAAAATACCCGAACTAGGACTCGTATATTATCTACCCGGCTTGAATTACGGTCCTACTCCCAGGAAATAAGATCAAAAGCTAAAAATTAAACCACTTCGAGCAAAAAAGAAAGAGTAAAAGTTAATACAATAACACTTTATTCTGTAAGTGTATCTTAACGCCACTGGAAACCTTCCTTTCCACCTCAACCCAAACATTGACCCCCGCCCACCATAATAGCAAAACTGAATTTTTAAGTATGTATTCTGCAAGCCGTATCTTAACACCACTTGATACCTTCCCCTCCCACCTCATAATGAGTAATATCGTAAACTAAGGTGACAAAACGTACAACAGAGAGTGAAGTCAAAGAGATATGTTACTAAGAAACTGTTACAAAAACCTCAAAAGCAAGTACTAGATGTTCATTTGATTCGAAATTTTATGCAAGGAATTGACACAACTGAAAACTTACAGCTTCAAACACTTTGATTTTTTACATCTGCAACGCTTGCAAGCCTCACCTTCTCCGCCACTTTCCAATTTATGCCTGAAAATTCAAGTCAGTTTGTCAAATACCCATGCAAAAGGGGAATACACAAGACTAGGAAAACGTAAATTCATGTACAAATCATTATCCAAGTAAACCACACATGCCTCTTCTTTACTGGACTATTGTGATCTAATGCTTCATTCCCCACGTCTTCTGACGCTTGACCAGCATCTTCAACAAGTGTCATATCCTCTCCAGCAGGAAGCATATCTATTTCAGATGAACTTGCAACTAAGGATTCTTTTGGTTGTTCTTGCCTATTTGAAGATTTTAGACAAACAGCTGGGGAAAACAGCCTTATTGGTTGTCTATCAGTAGTCAATGCCTCAAATTTTGAGGCTTCATGGTTTACTGATGTTGATGCAAGAGCATTTAAGTGCAAACCGATACCAGATAGATTGCATCTTGGAATATCATGTTTAGGCTTAATAGGTTTATCATAAGGATGAGATGGTATGGTTGGGCCAACATTTGAAATATCAGTTAAGGGCTTCCTTCGAGATCCCGCCATCTCAAAAACCAGACAACGTCTTCTCAAACCACGGTGCATGTTTGAAGCAAGCTACACAAAAATATCAAAAACACACATTAACTGGCAATTGTTTGGTGGATTTGCAGTTAAACAAATTAGCCTACAGCTTGTAAGCAGACATGAACAAACAACATTTTGTCCTTATTAGAAAATTCACAAGAATAAACATACTGACATCAAAAAGAAATCAGATGCTGCTAGAGATAACTTCTGCAATCCTGGACAAATAAAATCAAGATGCGTAAAAACCATCTAAACAAAGAGTACAACCACATATATCATACCAGCAACGATTCCTAAAAGGAGTTTATGTTCCGATGATGTAATTTCAGAATATATCATCCGTAATTTTAGTCCAACAGTTGATTTGTAATTGGTTATTCCTGAACTTGAAAAGCTCCAGCAAGCATACTATGCTTCTGTGAGCAGAAATTATCTCAAATATCTAGCAAGATCAAAATATAGAACATCCTCTAACCATCGACAACATATAAATCGTAACACAGTTCTTTACAATGGCTTGGTGCTAAGGTCGTCAAAACCTGTGAAAGGTATGTGGACAATAATTGGGAATAAGCATTCCCAAATTGAAAAAAATAATAGGCCATAGATGCATTTTATTGGTATCAATGAGATGACACAGTTCTTTATAATAGCTTGGTGCTAAAGTTCGTCAAAACCTGTGAAAGGTATGTGGACAAAAATTGGGAATAAGCATTCACAAATTGAAAAAAATAATAGGCCATAGATGCATTTTATTTTTGTCAATGACATGAAGTTCCAAATCTATGAAAGAGATCAACGAACTTTGCTATCAAGAAACAAGCAATGTCACACAAGTTTTTAGAATGATTTCAAGAAACTCTGCTCTCAGATGTGACTCTTTGCCAAGGATAGCTTGGTTTCAGTCTTTAAGATTTAACACAAAGGTAACAGATAGACTTTGGCCCAGCAAATATCTCCCTCTCCCTTCCTTTGATAGTTATCAAGATGTTTCCGGTTCAACACTCATTAGTTATTACCGAAAATTGATGTTGGAATGAGTGATCACCCGGGCAGTGTACATGTCCCCTAGAGGAGTTGTGCAGATTTATGGGGCGGCTCAAAGCTCTGTTCATAGAGTGGTGGTGGGAACTGGTTATGCGAAGGTGGCACTTTCTTAATTCAATAAAATAAAGTAGATCTAACGATGGTAGATAATAGTTAGTTGTCAATGACAGAATTCCTGACCCTCTGACAACGAGTCAAATATAAGTATTCAAGGATAGAATTATATAAAAAAGTAAAAGGGAATACATATTGGTCATAAGAAGAAGATGCTTAGGAGTCAAACATAAGCACATATGCAGAATTTGGTAACATAAGCATCAACAGTAATATAGAGATTTTATGAAGTAAGTGTACTTCAAATTGTACCTCAGCATCCACAATCTCATTTCTGTCGCCTGCCTCGCAGTCACTCAAGGAAACAAGGAGGTCACGATTCTCAGATATTTCATTCATATTACTCTCTTTATGTTGAAAAGACAGATCATCTGTTTCAGATAGTTGACAAGGATCAACTTCCTGAGTAGCTACGCTGTTGTGCAGACCATTTAACAGAGAAGTGCAGCAACTCATCCCAGGTTCAACTAATTTCTGATTGGGATCGTTCAAAGACTTTGAATCAATTGGGGATTCGAATATCGATAAGTTGCCTTCATCAGAAAGTAAATTCTCCCAGTCACAACCAGAAACTTCTTTCTCTTCACCAAAATGGCTAACTTCCTCCACGTTGATTTCACTTCCAATTCGACAAATTCCGGAATCAATATGCACAGATGAACCAAGTGCGCTAGACGATCCAGTCAATTCTGGTATACATTTGGTTTTCATCACAGAATACATAGCTGAGTCAGAATCACGGTTGACAGATTCGTAGGTTAAGGTTCTTGAAAGCTCATTTGAGCGAAAAGATGGCTCAGCAGCAGCACTCACTGGACCGAAATTCTGCAGCTCGTTGGAATCATCAGCAATGCCTATGACTTCTTGCCGTTTACCTACTCTGTTTACATTTTCAGAAGAGAACTCAAGTTTTGATGGATCGGGTAACTGATGCCTGAAATTACAACATTTATTAACAAAAAACTTGAGCTGAACATATGCAAAGGAACAGTACAGAAACAAAAGATAAGCAATCTGGTACGTACCTTCTTAGGAATTTAGAGTCCTTAATGGTACTAACATGAGGTGAAGTGAAAACTGAAGGAAGAGATGCAAAATTAAGTGAGTTGATCGTCTGAGTAATGTGTACAGATCTAACCCCCACAATGGGAGAAAGGTTGTTGAGATAATTGAATACAGGAGATTCCTACATTTCCAAACAAAATCGAAGACAAATTAAAATGTTGAGGCATGTATCTCTTCACAAAAATAACATACACAAATCAGGATAAAAGAATGTAGGAATTTAACACATGAACAATACTAATTCCATCCCCAATAGTACAGATAAGCAGCTTTTCTACAGGTAATTTCTTTGCTGTAATTTATATTTTAACGGGTAATTGAAGAAAAAGACCTCACACAATCATGCCCCCACTGAATCCAAACTCTCGACCACTGATTATCAAGACAAAAGGGATATCCTCAAAGCTATAACATTACGAATATTCCGACAATCATCAATCATCACAGTAATCTTAATTTTCATATCTTCTAAGTACCAAATAAACAAACCCTAATTTCATCAATCACCACACTCAAAATTAAAAACAAACAAATGTCTCACAGTCACATATCTAGGTCAAACATGAACAGTAAAAACCCCAAACACACATCACAAGAACTGAAATTTTCAAGAAATCATCAAATACCCATTACTCAAAACACCAAAAACAACAAAATTAAAAGAATTAATTCACACCCCACAAGTCAAATTAATATAATTAAATAATTCAAAAAAAATAAAATATATATATATTACCTCGAACTTAGAGAGAGGAGTATTGATCTGTTTCCTCTGTGGAGTATCCACAGCAACATCTACACTTTCTCTCTCTAGAATTGCTCCGTCATCGTCATCACCCATTTTCTCTCTCTAGAAATTAAGACATAAGTATTTTTTAAGAAAAGGGGAAGGCGGGAGAATGAGGAAACAAATGTGAACATACGAGGGGTAGACAAATTTCCTTAATAAAAAACCAAAGTGGGGCCTACCTGGAGAAAACACTGTGTAACAGCTGTTGATTAGTGGAAAATTGAGGAGTTTTGTTTTGACAAATTTAATTTGGATTTTTTATATAAATATATTTATTTTTCTTTGAGAAATTTTTTTATATATATTTTTAATGATACTCTTGTACTTTTATTAATTGGTACTACTCAACCATTTTTTAATTTTAAATGGTATCTATTATGATAAATAGATGATTGTCAAAGATACAAGAACATGTGAAAGTGTGAGGGAATTCTACAGCCGCAATCAACAAACACTGCAATCAACAAACATTGCAGCATACAATTAGACTGCAACTTTCATTCAGTTTCATATGTAAACAAGATAGTTAGAAAGTCCTATGAATAGAACCCTTCACTTGGTAAAGGAACGACACACAAAAATATAATAACACTACACAAGTTATTTTCATTTCTCTTGCCATATACAAGTTGCTTTCTCCTCGGTTGCCATTTTCTTTATAAACATTTTACTTTAATTTTATAACACGTTATCAGCACGTGTCTCAGCCCGAGTAAGTTTTGTTGAAGTAAGGAGGTACTGCCCGAGTAAAGTTTATTAAGGAAGAAGGTACTGCTCAAATAAATTTTATTAACGAAGGAGGTACACTCTATTTTTACTTATAATTATGGTTATAATTTCCTTGTTTATATTACTCTTTAATAAATTAAAATTGTTGCACTATGAATATTATTATAAAGTTTCTGGCTGGCTATGCCGTCGTAACTTTAAAATAAACTGGCTGGCTATGCCATCGTAACTTTTAAATAAATTATGTCATTATAGGTAATATTTATAATTGTTAGTGTTTAATTGTTTATGTTTAACATGCCATATTGTTATACCATGTTTTAAATATTTATTTTGCGTTCAAAATGGCGAATCTTGTAAAATTAGATTTTGTTGCTTTGGATGTATCTGGGGATAATTATCTGTCTTGGGTACTCGATGCGGAATTACACCTTAGTGCCAACGGGATAAAGGATACCATAGAAACAAGAAAAACCCCAACTGTTGAACAAAATGCCAAAGCAATTATTTTTCTTAGGCACCACATTCATGAAAACTTAAAATCTGAATACCTCACAGTCAAAAATCCACTCACTCTTTGGACCAAACTTAAAGATAGGTTTGACCATCAAAAACTTGTCCATCTGCCACATGCTCATTATGACTGGATCAATTTAAGGTTACAAGATTTTAAATCTGTTGCTGAATATAATTCTGCCTTGTTCAAAATAAGCTCAAAACTAATCATGTGTGGTGAAAAAGTTACTAATGCTGAGATGATTGAAAAGACCCTTTCGACCTTTCACCCCAACACTATAATCTTGGCACAACAATACAGGGAACGCAATTTCCAAAAATATAGTGAGTTGATATCTCTCCTTCTTGTAGCTGAGAAAAATAATGAGTTGTTGCTGAAAAATCATCAGATACGTCCCACAGGCTCTGCCCAGTTACTTGACATACATAACACGTCATTCCGGAAGAATGAGCGTGGGAAAGGGCATAGAGGAGGACGAGGTTATGGACGAAATCGTGGACGTGGAAATTTTCGTGGGCGATTTCGAAATCAGTATAACTCTGGCCACCTGAAGTGGCAGCGTGATGGCTACAACAACTCTAGTCACCATAAGTGGCAAAATGAGGTGTCACATAAAAGGACGACACCACAAGAAGGAGATACTAGAGATATATGTTTTAGATGTGGGGCTCATGGGCATTGGACTCGTACTTGTCACACACCTAGACATCTTGTAGATCTTTACGAGTCATCTAAAAAGCAGAACGGGAAAAGGGTGGAAACAAATTTGGATAGTTTTAATGATGAACCAATCAACAAGACTGCAAATGGACAAAATGATGGTGCTAATCTTTACTATAGCTTAGATGGCTAGTTTTCATATGTATCTCTTTGAATTCATGTTCCTTATGTATCTACTTCAATTTCATGTTTTCATATACTTGTTTTATGTTCTTGCTTTAAGTACCTGGTTTTCTTTAATAAAATTGTTGTTCACTTATATATGTGCACAACATAAAATATGGGAGGTTTATGCATTGATGATTGCGCCACCACTCACACAATTCTACAAAATCAGAAATACTTCTCACAGTTAACTAAAACCAACTCACATGTTTGGACGATTTCGGGTACATCAGATATAATAGAGGGTTTTGGAAAAGCTAGTTTTATCCTACCAAATGAGACACAAATTCAAGTACATAATGCTCTATATTCTAGTAAATCCACTAGAAATCTTTTGAGTTTTAAAGACATTCGTCTTAATGGTTTCCACGTAGAAACAACTAGTGAGAATGAAAAAGAATATCTCCTTCTCACTTCAATTACCTCGGGCCATAAGAAGATCTAAGAAAAATTACAATCAATCTCTTCGGGATTATATGCTACAAATATTAGAGTCATTGAGTCTCACAATATCGTCATTCCAAAAATCATAGACCCACAATCACTAACCCTTTGGCATGAAAGACTTGGTCATCCAGGAGTATCTATGATGCGTCGTATAATAGAAAATTCTATAGTACATCCTCTTAAGAATCAAAAGGTCATACCTCAAAATGAACTTCCCTGCTCAGCATGTTCATTAGGAAAACTAATTGTCCGACCATCTCCAGTTAAACTTCAAACCAAGTCTCCAAGTTTCTTAGAAAGAATTCAAGGTGACATTTGTGGTCCTATTCATCCATCATCCGGCCCATTCAGATATTTCATGGTTCTAATCGATGCATCAACTCGATGGTCTCATGTCTGTCTACTCTCTACACGAAATACAGCCTTTGCCAAACTACTTGCTCAAATAATCAAATTGTGAGCCCAATTTCCTGACCATCCCATTAAATCAATTCGACTAGACAATGTTGCTGAATTTACATCTGCAACTTTCAATGATTATTGCATGTCAGTAGGAATCTCAGTCGAACACCCTATAGCTCACATACATACATAAAATGGCTTAGCAGAATCTCTAATTAAAAGACTTCAACTCATTGCACGTCCCTTACTTTTAAGAGCCAAATTGCCTACATCTGTTTGGGGTCATGCAATACTTCATGCATCAAACATAATTAAGATAAGACCATGTGCTTACCACAAACAATCTCCCCATGAGTTAGTTCTTGGCCAAGTTCATGATATTTCTCACTTAAAGATTTTTGGTTGTGCCGTATATGTTCCAGTTGCACCCCCACAGAGATCCAAAATGGGTCCATAAAGAAGAGTAGGCATATATGTTGGTTTTGACTCACCCTCTATCATAAGATATCTTGAACCATTAACTGGTGATGTGTTTACTGCTCGTTATGCTGATTGTCATTTTGAGGAGTCTGTGTTCCCTCCATTAGGGGGAGATAATGTTTTGCATAAATTAAATTCTGTACTATCATAGAATGCATCAGGATTAAATGCTATTGATCCACAAACTAAACAATGTGAATCTGAGGTTTTAAGAATCATTCATATGCAAAATATTACTAATCAAATGCTTGATGCTTTTAATGATTCTAGACTTATTATAAAATCGCATATACCCGCTGTTAATGCTCCAGCCAGGGTTGAAATCCCTATTCAAAGATCAGTTCCTGAAGAATTGATTGGTAATTCAAAACCACGCCAGAAGCGCGGTAGACCTGTTGGTGCGAAAGATGTTGTACCACGAAAACGGAAATTGAATGGACCTACCCCTAAAGTGGCAAATGTTCTTGAAAATACCCCAGAAACGGTATCACCTCCTAAAGAGGTTCAAGCCCCTGAAGTGGCTGTGACAAAACCACCCGAAGTGGTATTACCTCCAGAAGAGGATATTGCCCCTGAAGTAGCACATGCTTTCATAGAAGCAAAGGTGCCTGAAAATTATGAGATCTCAATGAGTTATGTACATAACGGAAAATTATTGGATCGTAGGAGTAGTGAGGTTGATGATGTGTATGCTTTTTCTGTGGCATGTGATATTATTATGAACTTCGATCCTGAACCACAAAGTGTGGAAGAATGTCGACAAAGAGATGATTGGCCAAAATGGAAAATTGCAATTCAGGAAGAATTACAATCCTTGCGCAAGAGAAATGTATTTGGACCGGCAGTCCGAACACCAGCTGGTGTGGTTCCCATTGGAAATATATGGGTGTTTGTACGAAAACGAAATGAGAGAAATGAAATTGTGAGATATAAGGCTCGGTTGGTAGCCCAGGGATTCTCTCAAAGGCCTGGATTTGATTACCATGAAACTTACTCTCCCGTTATGGATGGAGTCACTTTTCGTTTTCTAATGGGTATGGCTTGTATGGAAAGATTGGAAACACATCTTATGGACGTTATGACAGCCTACCTTTACGGATCACTTGATAGTGATATTTATATGAAAATCCCTGAAGGATTAAAGTTAGAGGAAACTAAGCCTCGACATTTATACTCTGTTAAACTACAACGATCATTATCTGGCTTGAAATAATTTGGTCGTATGTGGTATAACATGCTTGGTGAATATTTATTGAATGATGGGTATATAAATAATCAAGTATGTCCATGTGTGTTTATTAAAAAGTCACAATCTGGTTTTGTTATTATTGCAGTATATGTGGATGATTTGAATATTGTAGGTACTTCTGAAGATATTACTAATTCTGCTAACTATTTGAAAAATGAGTTTGAAATGAAAGATCTTGGAAAGACAAGATTCTATTTAGGTATACAGGTGGAGCACTTATCTTCAGGCATATTTATTCATCAGTTAACCTACACAAAAAAGGTTCTTGATCGATTCTACATGGGCAAAGCTCATCCATTAACTACACAAATGGTTGTTCGATCACTAGAAGTTGAGAAAGATCCATTCCGCCCTAGAAAAGAAGAAGAAGCTGCACTTGGGCATGAAGTTCCATATCTTAGTGCAATTGGAGCTCTTATGTATCTTGCAAATAACACACGACCTGATATTGCATTTGCTGTGAACCTGTTGGCGAGATTCAGTTATGATCCAACTAAAAGGCATTGGGATGTGATCAAACATATACTCAGATATCTTCGTGGGACAATTGATCTTGGACTATTCTTCTCAAACAATTCAAAATCGCAACTAATTGGATATGCGGATGCTGGGTACATGTCGGACCCTCATTTTGGACGATCTCAAACGGGTTATCTATTCACATATTGTGGCACCGCTATTTCTTGGAAGTCTACAAAACATACTATGGTGGCAACTTCATCTAATCACGCAGAGTTACTTTCAATCATGAAGCAAGCAGAGAATGTATTTGGTTACGATCTGTCATTCAACATATTTGAGAATCATGTGGTTTATCAGGTATCTCAGACAGTCCTACAGTTATGTTTGAAGATAACTCAGCTTGTATTAAACAACTCAAAGAAGGCTATATCAAAGGGGATCGAACAAAACATATCTTACCAAAATTCTTCTACACTCATGGACTACAAGAGAAGGGTGACATTGATGTACAACAAGTTCGCTCATGTGATAATCTAGCAGATTTACTCACAAAGTCTCTTCCTACTTCAACATTTGAAAAGTTGCTAAATAATATTGATATGCGAAGATTGAAGAACTTGATACATCAAAATGTCAAATTGTGAAACGTTTTATTCAGGGGGAGACTGTACTCTTTTTCCTTCGTCAAAGTTTTTATCCCACTGGGTTTTTCCTTACAAGGTTTTAATGAGGCAGTCAATCTTTGTAATAACTCACATTTGACAATCAAGGGGGAGTATTATGATAAATAGATGATTGTCAAAGATACAAGAACATGTGAAAGTGTGAGGGAATTCTACAGCCGCAATTAACAAATACTGCAACATACAATTGGACTGCGACTTTCATTCAGTTTTCATATGTAAACAAGATAGTTAGAAAGTCCTATAAATAGAACCCTTCACTTGGTAAAGGAACGACACACAAAAATATAATAACACCACACAAGTTATTTTCATTTCTCTTGCCATATACAAGTTGTTTTCTCCTCAGTTGCCATTTTCTTTATAAACATTTTACTGTAATTTTATAACAGTATCATAGTATTTTTGGATTTATCCATTTATAACTATTCTTTTAAGCAAATATTAGTAAATATTAGAAGTACGTTATTAAATTATAAATTATTCTTAATGGTATTATTGTTGTCCTAGTAGTAAGTTGATTTTCTCATATGATACTATTTAATGTTCGCTTACTTTTACATGATACTATTTTTTTCTCGCTAAAGTCAAAGGTACCATTATACAATTAAGTTTTTCATATGATACCATTTAATGTTTTTGATTTTTACATTCTATCATTTTTTTCTTAATAAATCAAAATTTTAACAATTTATCTATACATTTTATTCGGTAATAAGAGTCATTAATTTTTTCAATATTTTTGAAAAGCATCTAAGCCATTTCTTAATCTCCAATTACAATATTTTAAATTTATTTTAATTTTGTTTGGTTCATTTATTCTCAGAGTGAAACTACGTTATGTTTTTGTTTGTTAAGCAAACGAGTTATTAGTCGAATAAACCAACAAACTTATCGATTTTTTGCCATCTAACCAATCATCTATTTTTTTTTTGCACAATAACCCAACAAACTTTGTTAAATAATGTAAATTTACAAAAAAACTAACCATGGTTAAATGTTAACAGATGACATGTCAGAGTTTTTTTTAATATTTTTGATAATGTTGTACGGTTGTACCTTCGTCAGTCGTCTCACATAAGTAATATTTGAATAATATTGTGTGACTTAATTGCATTGAGTTTTTAATTATCATTTACGTAGAAATACTATAAGCAAATATTCTAAATTAAGTTAAAATTTTAAAATAATATTTATGGATAAGCTATTATAAATGTGTATATATGTTTTTTATGATTTACTTTATTAAAAATGTAATATCCGTAAATTTTTCGAATAAATTTTTCTTTCTATTCGATATTTATTTAAATTTTATTTAAGAAAACGATGCATCATTATTTTTTTTAATTACGTTTTGTAAAATTCTCTAAAATTATATATTCGTATTATGTTTAATTATTTTAATTAATTAGTGTTATTAAAAGAATTTGAGAAAAATTAGGATTTTATTTTTTTCGTATTTAATTTAGAAAACGAAATTTAGTATCGTTTAACGGGAGAAAACGAGATCTTTTTACCAATTATTTCATTAAATATAAACATAATCATTATTTATTTTTTTCAGCAATGATTTTGTCTCCCATTTTTTTTAATTGTCCACTTGAACACCTAATTATGAAGAACTAAAATTTTCATAATATTGTCCCCCACATTTTCATTTGTTCTAGTTATTTTACTCGTTTAAAACAGAAATAGGGATCTATTTATATTACAATGCAGAGAACCAGAAAAAAAAGAGGGAGACCCATTCCATTTATACACACACGAAACCAGAGAAATTACAGGGTAGGATGTCAAAATTATTTTCTCCATTTTCTTCTCTAGCTTTGTTTTAACTTTGTTCGATTATTAGTAATTCGATGTTGTTCGTTGTCTGTTGAAATCGGTGGTGGTGTTTTTTTTAATCGGGGACCGAGAGAGAGATTGTTGAGCTGTCGAGATGGGGAGATGAGAGCTCGGAGAAGAGAAAAGGGGGGGTCGAACGGAAATAGTGGAGAGGATGAAGAGAAAGCGAGAGAGTGAGATTGGGGGAGAGAGGGAATGAGAGAGGTTGGGGACGAGAAAGAACAGGAGAGAGATTGGAAAAGAGAGAGAGAGAGATTGTCGAGGGAGATTGATGTTGTGTGGTGTTGACTGGTGGCGGTGGTTGTGATGAGGGAGTACAGGAGGAGGGTGGTGGTGGTTTGTTACCGTGAGAAAGAGAGAGAGAGAGAGAGAGAGAGAGAGAGAGAGAGAGAGAGAGAGAGAGAGAAGAGAGAAACGAGAGAAGTAGAGATAGAGAGAGTCGCGAGAGAGAGAGAGAGAGAGAAGAGAAAGGGAGAGAGATAGGATGCAGGGGAGGGGGTGGTTCGAGCTCGCAGGGGAGGGGGGTGTCGTAGGTGGGGCCCACGGGGGAAGGTGGGGTCCACATAAATTCTGTTAAACGAATATTATTTTAATAATAACGAAACAAATTCTAATTTTATGTTTTAATTGAAGTTATATAAAATGTTGAACATATTTTTTTATGGTTTTAATGATTGTAATAAAAAGAGATTTAAATTGGGGTGTTAGTAAAAAGTTAGTGAATAAAATAGTTTTATTAGCAATTAAATGGTTTTATTAAATTGGTGATTGATTATTATTTAATTAAAATATTTTGTGACATAAATTATAGATTTATGGTTTTGATAATAAAAGAGAGTTTAATTTATTAATTTGGAATAATTTATAGTTAGATTATTATTTAAAAATATTATGTGATTATTTTCCATAATTTAGAGATTTATTGATTTATTAATAAATAGAGGATTAATTGAGAATAAATAGGATTAAAAAAAGGGGATATAATTCTAAGATTTTATATTTATTTATTTCCAAATTATTTTATTAATCGGATAAGACCCGATTTATTTAGAGACTAAAAATGGATTAATATTATTTTTAATTACGAGATTTAAAGGGAAAATTAGTTAGTGAGATTTTTATTAATAATTATGGTTTTAAATTGAATAAAAATAGATTCTTGAATAATTTTGGTTGTGAGATTTATATTAACTAAATTAGGGATTTTCTGAGAATTTAGAAGGAATAATTAGAAGTACAATTTGAATAATTATCTGTTTGCAATTATTTAGAAATAATTAATGACTATCTGATCGTAATCTAGAGATTTATTAATTCGTTGATAAAAAGAGAGATTATCGTGAATAAATAGAATTAATTATGGTTTTATTTTAGAGAGCTGATATTTAATATTTGAGGATTTATTTATTTAATTTGAGGATTAATTATTGTCTCGAGGATTTATTTATTTAAATTAAGAATTAATTGTTGTCTTGGAGATAAATTGATTAAGTACGGAAGTATAAAAAAAAATGGCGGAACATAGTGGGTTAATAAGGAAATGACTCGAGGAACCATTTTGGGGTAGGATTTCGGATGAGTTAGGAGACTCGTTTGGAAAAGCTTAAAGAACGAAAGTTATAGATATGCAAAGGTACTATTTAAAGGTGAATAGAAGTTGATTGAAAGGCGATCAGAAGTTGAGTTGATAATAGCTGAACTAGGCCCGAGAATGTGAAATGTCGGAGAACCAGAGTCGTGGAGCAAGTTGGAGTATCGTACTGCAGAACCAGGCAAGTTTACTAATTCGTACTCCATTGTTCGGAGTATTTATATTTTTAAATTCATAGTTATGCTGATTACGTTTTCGATTTACAAAATCAAGTATTCTTTCGAGCGATTTATACAAGACTTTATCCATGCAATTTACATACATATTATTGTTGAGCTGTTATCCAGTCATATTATATCATGAGGTGTTCAAATTTATTTCATGAGTTGTTCCATATTGTTAGTATGTTTATTGAGATACTTCATTCGAGTTTATATTTAAGAGTGGGAATATATATAAAGTAAGTTATGTATACTGATATGGGTCACCTCATTTCGATTCCATAATCAGAACAGTTTTTCATAATATTTCCTCTAATCGTTCGAGAGGGAAACTATATTATTGGTGTCTATTGTTCATTGCTTATGAAGGCAAAAGTGACCGGAGTAACGCACCGGCCCAACTGAGTAGTATTAAGGGTGTGTTCGAGACTTCGGCTCATCCTTCTATCGATAGAAAACGAGTAGTGATAATGGATTGATCATCCATTTCTTGAGTAGGCGTTATGAGTAGAAATCCAATCATTGACATCCTATCGGTTAACCGATGCCTGTGTGGTTCTGTTAACTAGGGTGTTGATCCGAGCAGTTGCTATATTATATTATCAATGGAGTAGTTTTGAGAAGTTACTGTTTTATTTTCGAGTAGTATTTTGAGAAGTTATTGATTTATTTTCGAGTAGTATTTTGAGAAGTTATTGAGATATATTGGAGTCGTATTTCGAGATTTATAAGAATTTCTGAGTTGATCTCTTTTCAAAAGTAATTATATTTATAACTCTTATAGAGTAGTAAAAACATATTTTGAGTGGGTTGTTGTTGTATTATATGATATCTGTATATACTTGCTGGGCATTCTTTGGCTCATTCTTGCTATTTAAATATTATTAATCAGCGGCATCTAAAGACGGCTCTAGCATGGCGAACCGTGGCAAAGGGAAGGAAAAGGGCTATTAAATTCAATCCATTAGCCTTATAGTATCGAAGGAGGGTTCAAAATTGTATTTTTTTTAAGAAATATATTTATTTTTGTAATATTTTTTTAAAAAGTAAGTTTTTTTTTAATAAAAAAATATACTCCTATTATTTTTTTCAAGAAAATTAATTACTTGTAAAGTTATGAAAAAAACCATCTACAACTTTTTGGACCAAACATCATAAATATATGAGCTTATTGACCCTCCCTTGAATAACTGCCTGAGATTAAAATAAAATAAAATACAAGTTAGGATTATTTTTTATAAATATAGGAGGATGAATTCTATTATTTCTAAATTTTCATTTTCATATTTGCATTGAAAATCAATATTAGGTAAATGGTCTGAGATCAACCTCAGGAACGTTTTTTGTAAGTATATTAATAATATTTCAAAGGAAATTCTTTGAAAATGAAAAATAGATAAACTCTTTGAATCCTTTTCAACATATAAAAATCTACCACAATCTACTAAGAATATTACTTCATCGGTCTTATATGAATTGGGTATGTAAGTTAAGAAAATATGTGAAGTAGTGGAAAAAATAAGAAAAATGATAAATCAATTAATATTTAATATTAATCAAATATAAAGTGAGTATAGTGAAAAAAACAAGTGGATGTAATTAAATTCTATATTATAAAATTTTATTAGTTTAAAAAATATAAAAAATTGTGGTACATTAAAAAAATGTAAAAAAGTGATTGGATAGAAGAAATATACAAAATCTATATGCAATTAAACTTTTTCGGTATTTACATTTTACATAGAAAAGAACATATTAGCAGGCTAGATCGTATTTACACTATTTATATTTTACACATCCTTCAAACATTTTAGGATTAATCGTTGCCTGCCAAATAAATCCATTCGGTTCGATTAGGTTAATTGCTATTAACCATTACCAAACCGTATAAAACGGTTTTTCGGCTTCGATTAATCGTTCATCGATTTCGTTTTTTTTTCGGTTGTTAATATTATTATTGCCCTTTTGCTTATACACATTTTTCGTTGATAATATATTTGGTAAAAGAATAGAATCAGAGATCAATAACTTTATTATATTAAAATTAAAGGATAGTCACTTTCAATTCGTGAACCAAACTAAATTCATTTCATAAAATTATTTTTTATAATTATCATTAATAAAAATAATAAATACGATAAATATATATGTTCACAACGATGAAAAGCAAGATTATAGCATGTACGTATCAAACAATTGATACAAATTTATTATACAAAAATTTAAAAATTATGATTAAAAAGTAATATAATATTATCTTATAGAATTTATGGTGATATGTTAAATAATTTATTTATATTAATATAAAGTAATATATATGTAATGAATACTAAAATCAATTTGTTCGTAGTTATCATAATAATATATTATATATAAATATATAAATATAATATAAAAGTTCAGTTAATTTCGGTTTGGTTTTGACTAATCGAAACATTAACTTCGGGTTTTTGGTTTGGTCTATTTTTAATTTTTTATTCAATTTGATTTTTTTTGATTAATTTTTCGGTTTTCGATTTTTTCTACTCATCCCTACATAATAGTACTTCCTCCGTCCCGATTTAAATATCTAGTTTACTTTTTACACGCCTTTTAAGGTGTAAATAAAATATGGTTAGATAAAAAAATTTTCATGAATAAAAATTTAGTAACTAAACTTTTATTAAAAAAAGATTTTTTTAAAAAACTACGAAATTATATTTTATTTACACCTTAAAACACATGTAAAAAGTACTCCCTCTGTCCCATGTAATACTTTGCATTTACGGACCAATTTCCGGCACGGATTTTAAGGTACATTTTAAGGATAGTTCTATAACTTATTTTTGATATTTTCTTTTTTTGTATAAAAATAGAACAATCCTATTTTTATACAAAAAAAGAAAATATCAAAAATAAGTTATAAAACTATCCTTAAAATGCACCTTAAAATACGTGTCAGATACGCAGTTTTTTATGTAAAGAAATGAGTGGGAGGGAGGGAGTAAACTAAACATTTAAATAGTATTCCCTCTGTTCCAAAAAGATTGACACTTTCCTTTATGGGAAGTCCCAAAACTAATGAACCTATTATGATTACTATTTTTGAACAATACTTTTTCACTATTACACCCACCACTTCTCCATTTTATACTCTTTTTACACTATTACACATACTTTCCTGATTTCCTCCACTATCTCACATCTATTATTAAATATTGATAGATCCCACCACTTTATCCACTTTTCAATTAAGTTTACTCTTTTTTACTCCCTCCGTCCCAAAAAGATTGAAACACTTTCCTTTTTGGGACGTCCAAAAAAGAATGAACTTATTATACTTACTATTTTTGAACATTACTTTTCACTATTACACTCACTAATTCTCTATTTATACTCCTTTTATATTAAATAAATACTATTACACCCACCAACTTTTTAATATTACACCCACTACTTCTCTATTTATACTCATTTTATATTAAATAAACACTATTACACCCACTAATTTTCTTTAATATCTCAAATCTATTATTTAATATTGATAGGTCCCACCACTATACCCACTTTTCATATCACTTTACCACTTTTTTCTTAAAATTTGTGCAATATTGACCGGTACAAACATTACGGGACAAAGAGAATACTACATTTTCTTAATCTCCGTGAAAGTCAAAGAAGGTTAAACACTTTGGAACGGAGGGAGTAATAACACTCTTATAAAAGGGCAAAATTGTCTTTTACAAAAAACCAGGTGACTTGTCAAATGAAGGACAGCACGGAATAGTACATTCGTTCATTCCATCTGTCTGTTGGATGTTGTTGTCCATGTCCAAAACACACACACACATCATACACTAGTACATATACTTAATTTTATTTTACGCAAACCCCCGCGCTTCTCTCTCTCTCTCTCTCTCTCTCTCTCTCTCTCTCTCTCTCCACAATACATAAACACACATGTATGCATCTGTCATCTTCCTTCTTTAATTCAGATTCTCACTTTTTCTTTATATCCCTGCCATTAATTTTATTTTCTATATCTATCTATTTTCTTTAACCAATCATTCTTTTCCCCTTTTCATTCTTGTTTTTATAAATCTATATATTTATCTCATTTCTCTGCCCTCTTTGGTGTTTTCTACTTATGGGTAAGTAATTATATACATGTGTGTATGTATATTTGTGATCATGAAGTTTGTGATTATTAGATTAAGTCTATTTTTTGTGCATTAATTTGTGGTGGGGTTTAAGTAATTGTGAAATTTGGGTCATTTTCAGTGGGTTTACTTTGAAAAGATTGTTATACTCTTTTTAATGTTTATGTCAAACAAGAAAATGGTTGGTGGTGACTGGTGAGGATGTTAGGTTGTGAAGCATCTAAAAAGCCCTTTTTGTTAATTTTTTTTTAAGAATTGGGTTTCAACTTTAGTTCTTTATTTGTACATTTGATTCTCCTAGAATTAGTAAATTGACTAATTCCTATTTAAAGATGATTAATTTATTTATTTGAGTGATATATGTAGGATAAAGGGTTGGTTTATTTAGGTCTCATTGGATTAGTTGTCTCTTTCTATGATTTCTATTTTTCTATTTGTTTTCTCAATTGATTGATGTCTGACTTGATGTACCTTAATTTGGCAGGTCTACTCTAAATTGGAAGAAGGGTGGTGTGTTTGTTGGTTTTCATATATTCAAGCATTTGACTTATTTGATTTGATATATAGCTGGAAAAAAGAATTTTAGACAAGTGTTTGATGTTGGTATATTGTAGAATTTTTAGAACTATAAGTTTTTGAGAGTCTGTTGGGGGGAATTTATTTATTTTTTATCATTCGGAATGGATTCGAATACTAGTGGTGAGATAAGGGAGGCTGAGAAAGATGAGAAGCTGGAAATTCAAGGGGGTGGTTCAAAGGTGAATGATACAGGTAGTTTAACCCCAAAAAATTTTACAGGGAAGAGTCCGGGGAGTCTTAGTAGCAAAGATATGATTTTTAGGGCTGATAAGATTGATCTCAAAAGCTTGGATGTTCAGCTGGAAAAGCACTTGAGCCGCGTTTGGTCTAGAAACACCGATCCTTTAAAACCCAAGGAGGTTTGGGAGATTGATTTATCTAAGTTGGAGATCAAATATCTTGTAGCTCGGGGAACATATGGTACAATATATCGTGGTACTTATGATAACCAAGATGTTGCAGGTACGTATCACCCTCTTTAATTTTTTAACTTAGAGAAAAGCTTGCGTCTTTTCTTTCTACAAATTCTACAAATCAAAGATGATAAAATAAGAATACATATTGGCATTTTTCAAGTTTTTCTTTCCAAAATCTCGTTTTCTGTTACCTCAACTTTTATGTCTTGAATGTCTTATTCTTGGGTAAAAAAGCTTGACATAATCTGGCTATTCATAGGTGTATGTTTCAGCATAAACCATGAAGCTATTAAAGTATAACATGCTTTAAATTATACATAAATTTATTGAATCATGTAAAACTATTTTAGGATTCTGTTATTAACCCTCTGAGCAGGTAGTCAGACTTCCTTACTTCTGAGAAAAATGATTACATGATATATAAGGCATCTGCTTTGTGCTTATACAGTTAGGAAGGTCGCCAATAATGAAAATGGTACAAGTTGTGAAGAGATCATTTGGATGAGACATGTTGAATACTATGACTAATATGGTGTTTATTTAGTAATTAATTTTCAGTAGTTAGTTTTTATGGGTTCTTACATGTAATAATATTTGGGGTTGGGTTTTATGCCCAGTATATCATACGAACGCCCTAAGATCCAAAACCCAAGGAAATAATCAATAACTGAAAAAAGTTTCTTAGTTACAAGGCCACATTTGCTTGCCATACACTAATATCCTCAATTTTCTGCTTTTATAACATCTAAGCATAGAATGTGATATGATAGGACAATGCAACAAACATTTATGAATTCAATTACATAGCTGATGACATCATGTCTAATTAGAATAGTGGTTGATGATAGATAACAAAGCATTAGAGTTATGTATTTTGCCTAGTGCAGGAATCCTATATGATATTATTTCAGCATTACACAAAATTTAGTAGTATAAGATGCATCATAAATTTTCTCTTGAAAAAGTTCAGGATTTTTCTTTCTACTGATCACATCTTATTATAGAACCCTAACAGTCTGTGACTATAATTTTCTTAGACTTAATGTTCGTTTTAATATTCTGTACTAAGTTGTGGTCTTCTGTGCTGTAGTGAAACTGTTAGATTGGGGGGAGGAGGGCACGGCCACAACTGCAGAAACTGCTGCTTTAAGAGCATCATTCCGACAAGAGGTTGCTGTTTGGCACCAGCTTGACCATCCAAATGTGACAAAAGTATATTCCCGAGTCCTCAGCTTCTCCAGTAGAAGTTTGTTTCTATTGTAAATTTGATGAAAATTTCAATTTCTTTTGCAAAATTACTCTCCTATTTATATTATGGCTCACTTGTATTTTCCACTGTAATTTATTACTGGAATTCGTATTGCTTTTTTACTTTTTCTTTTTGTTTCTCAGTATAGCATTTTTCCTGAAGTACTCTATATTTATGTTTTGCAGTTTATTGGTGCTTCAATGGGAACTTCAGATCTTAAGATTCCTTCCAAAGCCTCTTCATCTTCAAGTGATGGTTTGGCTAACCTTCCTGCAAGGGCGTGTTGTGTTGTCGTGGAATTTGTTCCAGGAGGAACACTGAAAAGCTTACTGTTCAAAAACAGGAAGAAGAAACTTGCATTTAAAGTTGTGGTCCAGCTTGCACTGGATCTGGCCAGAGGGTGGACTTCTGTTTGATATGTTCATCTTCAGCATTATCGGGATCTTGATATATTCAACAGTTACTTATTGTTTCTTTTCATTTTGCAGACTGAGCTATTTACATTCAAAGAAGATAGTTCATCGAGATGTTAAGGCTGAAAACATGTTACTAGATCATCAGAGAAATCTAAAAATTGCTGATTTTGGTGTTGCTCGAGTTGAAGCTCAGAATCCAAAGGACATGACTGGTGAAACTGGGACACTTGGCTACATGGCACCAGAGGTAAGAAGAACAACTATTTAAAGTTCTTTTATACTTCAGAATTATGAAGCCCTCCATGCAAACTGTCAATCAGATGACCTATATTGTGGGATAGTTATCACGTCCATCACTATGTATCCAAAAAACATTTCTCCGTTGCATGACAATGTCATTATGCTCTGTTATATTGTTATTTTGATACTTTCTTTCCAAGTTGAGAGCTGAGAATACCTCTTCAACCTAAACCTAATAAGTTGTTATCTTCCACAATTTGCACAACAAAAAAGGAACAAAAAACACAAGCACAGGGTTGTGTTCCCGTTTGAGAGCCTCTAGGAGTTGACTTAAGCTTGTCGGTTCAGATATGTCTAAATGGTAGAGGGAATTACGCCTTGTTTCTTCCTTGTATTAATTATTCAAATGCTCAAGGCTTGTTTCTGTTTCATGGGCCAGGAAGGGTAGATCTATATATCTGTCCTATGTTGAGAAATATTATTATGTTTTTTTTTCTTCGTTTTTGAATTAACCTTTGGTTGAGCTTATCAGAATATTGTATATCTCTACAAACTGATCTGCACATATTAGCCTATATCATCCAGTACCCTAAATTTCTTTGTTTTCACAAGTTTCTTATGTATGAAAAATTAATAAGGTGCTTTTTATAGGTTCTTGATGGCAAGCCATATAACAGAAAATGTGATGTCTACAGCTTTGGCGTATGCTTGTGGGAAATTTATTGCTGTGATCTTCCTTACATGAATCTGAGCTTTGCTGAAGTTTCATCTGCTGTTGTCCGACAGGTCAGTCATGCTGATATTCTTATTTTTCCATCCAACATGCTTAATATTGTGGACTCCGGTGAATGATGTCTCAGAAACAACTCAGAAGTAATTTTGTCAGTTTAGTTTATCATTTCCCCTGTTAATTGGCAGTTGGTCACGTGTTTATATTGCCTTGGTCCGGAGGAAATTGAGAGAATGCCCTGACCATAATAATCAAAAGTATTGCACAAGAGGGAATTAACTAAATTCATTTTTATTTCAAATTCATATAATTTTATTCGCATGGTAAAATCAGAATTAGAAACTACCCTAGATAAATGTTTGTACCTTATGGGCCATTTTGGCTTTGTGTGAGACCTTTTTAGTAAATCGAAGTCAGATACAAGACCTTGTTGAACCTTATTATAAGTTTACCAAATACAGAGAATAGAATAATTTACTTGGTCTCTGAATTTAGCATTCCTCTGGATCTGCACCGCTGACTGAGGGCCTGTTTGGGATTTCATTTTGTACCTAACTTATGGCTTATAAGGTCATAAGAACTTATGAGGGGTGTTTGCCTATTTAAGTTTTAGCTCAACTTATGACTTATATGTTGATAAGTTGAATGTTAGAAAATTCTAACATTCAACTTATACTTATAACTTATTTCTCGATACACGCAATATATTATATCCTTAAAATCTTCAAAATCATATATCTTTTGATCCGTTCATTAGAAAATTGATATGTATATATCAAATTACTCTACTCATCGAGATCTATCCATTGACATCCATTGATATATATTAAAAAACAAATATTTTGAAAATAATAAAAAAAAGTTAACTTATAAGTTCTGATTTACCAAACACTCTACTGATTTATAAGTTCTGATTTACCAAACATTCTACTGACTTATAATTTCTGATCTACTTATCACTTATATGACACTTATGTTTATAAGCCATAAGCTACTCATTTTAAGGTAAGCCAAACACGCACAAAATGTTATGAGATAAATATGACATTACCATCTTGTATATGTAAGAACTTCTCTTCTATGTGATCTGTCACAACATGACAAGAAATGTTTCTCTAGAATTGAGGGAGTTTGTCAGGATTTTGTTGAATGACGTTGTGAGGCAAAGGTGAGGAAACAGTAATAGAAGAATGAGAACATTTGTTTGATGGGCAATTTTTATAATCATCTTCCTCATAAATCAAAAAGATGAGATTAAATTAAATAAAACCTTATATTAGACTGGTTCTGCATCTTTATTTCATGGTCAAAGTGATATTTTGCGAAGAGAGAAGGAACGTGTTCTATATAAAAAATTGTGTTAACATTGCTAAACTGTTGTTTCCAGAATCTGCGGCCAGATATTCCTCGATGTTGCCCAAGTTCTTTCGCAAGCATCATGAAAAAATGTTGGGACGGAAATCCAGATAAACGCCCTGAAATGGATGAGGCTGTGAGGTTGTTAGAAGCAATCGATACGAGCAAGGGAGGAGGAATGATTCCGGAAGACCAGGCTGGCGGCTGTTTCTGCTTTGCTCCAACGCGTGGTCCTTAAAATTAATTATTTTTTCTTCCCCATTTCCAATACCTACAAACTGAAGTATGTCTGTTCTCTTCTGATTGCTGGGAAATTCGATTTCTATGAGGATTATTCGATGTTACTCACAAATGGTCTAAACTAGTTTTTTTTATTGAGGTTTATGGAAGAAACATTAGGAAAGAAAAGAGGTTTATGGATCTTTGATTTTGGGTATTGATGCTTCTTGTACTTGGTTATGTACCCCATTTCGGTTACAATACAAGTGCGCACTCTAGCAGCACGCAGCCACGCACAATTATCTTATTGGAAAATGACAAATGTAAATAAGGATAGTTTTGGAAAATTATTTACTCTTTGAGAGAAGAGAGAACATGGAATATAATGAAACAAATTTTATTTTCAGAACGAAGTAGTGTTATAAAAGTAGGTTAGTGTTTTTTGGAGAACCCAAAATCTAAAAATTCTAAGAATTATTATTACTGTAAATCAGATTAATCTCATCTAATCAATAGATAAGGTTCTTAATATTGCACCTAAAAATAACATATCAAACGATAACATTGCACCTAAAAATGATTAACCTTTGCTTATGTTTGTGCAAAGGCTTTGTAGGTAGCCAATCTTTTCTCAACCTATGCAGACCAATTCATCACCAAACAAAAATGATTGATTGTAGTTTTAAAAATTAAAAATAGATCAAAATATCATTTTTTTTTGTACTTACATCTATATAAAAATATAGAAATTAAAAGGGACATTATCAAAAATATCCATGTTTTTAAACTTTTATCCAAGAATACGGTAATTGCAACAGTTACATTTGGGGTTGCAAATGTGTTGTAACGTATTTTTTAAAAAAAAATTCTGCAACTTGGATATTTTTGAAAAATGTTCAAATTAAATATTATTTGTAAGAACCAAATACTCTATATAAGCATATCTATATCTATCTATACTATATTATAAAAGACGAAACATTAAAAGTTTTGGTACGGTATTTACCTTATTTAATTATTTTACTTTATTACCATTAATTATTTTACTTATTGAAAAACAAAACACAATCTTTTCTCAAAATATCACAGAGAGCTCTTCCCAACACTTTCCCAAAATAATAACTAACCAACTATCTTTTTCCGCTATTACCTTTACTACCTTTTTTCGCTATTACCTTTTCTAACTTTTCTAACTAAAATTCATTCTTTCTAAAAACATGATCGTTCTAATTAATGAAATAACTAATATATTATGATTACTAATAACTAACTTAATTACCTTTTCCAGCTAAAAACTAATATATTTTCTATATTTTCTAACTAAAATATCTCATTTTCATCTAAATAATAACTAAACAATTATCTGTTTCAGCTATTACCTTTTCTACCTTTTCTAACTATAATTTGTTCTTTCCAAAAATATGATCGTTTTAATTAAATAAATAAACTAACAGTTCCCCTAAATAATAACTAACCAACAACTTTTTTAGCTATTAACTTTTCTAACTAAAATTTATTCTTTCCAAAATATGATCGTTCTAATTAATGAATAAATAATATATTATAACTACTGTTAACTAACTAATTACCTTCAATATCTATTATATAAAGGAGGATACGCGGGAGTTTATGTGGCGATCTAAGATCGTCTCAATCTATTTTTCTAATTCTCTAGAATATTAGAATTTTAACACTAATAAATATAAAAATATCATTTATCATATTAGAAGTTGAATAGGTGTTCGAATTTATAAAGGAGAAGCGTTCCAATTTATAGGAAAGACATATGGTTAGAAGTTCTATTAAAAATAGTATAAATATTTATAAGGCATACGATTAAAAATTCTATTAGAAATAGAATAGGAGTTCGAATCAATAGAGAATAAGAGTTCGAATCAATAGAAAAAACATACATATTAAAGTTCTATTAGAAGTACAATAGGTATTTGAATATATAGAGTAGACAAATAATTAAATATTTTACAGAAAATATGATCTTTTAAAATTATATATTTTTTTATATAAGTTATTTATACTTCTATTAAGACTCGAATTTATAGAAAATAAGAGTTTGAATCAATAGAAAGGACATATATATAAAAGTTCTATTAGAAGTAGAATATGTGTTTAAATATACAGAGCAGACATATAATTAAATATTTTATAGAAAGTACGATCTTTTTAAATTATATATTTTTTATATAAGTTAATTATACTTCTTTTAGGAAAATTTATTCATAAATCCAATACTTTTATCATAAAAAAAGTCATCATATTTTAAAAAAAAATTGCTATGTTAACATAATAAAAAAACATTCTCATTCCTAAATAAATACAGGAGTATCTAGGCCTGTCAATGGATCGGAGCTCCGATCCGATCTGAGGCCTTATAATTGGATATGGATTTATATAAAATAAATTCGATCCGATAAAAATCCGATCCGATAATAGTTCGATCCATATAATACGGATATGGATTTCACATGATCCGATCCGTTAAGAATCCGATCCGAATAATAATTATATAATTATATATTTATATTCATATTATTATAATTATACACATAATATATAATTTTCAAATGATATGAGATTCAAAATCCTTTAGTAGTATTTTATACTATAACTTGAAAAAAGTATTACGTTTAAAATGAATACGTTATCATTATATTGCATCTAAAATTGAATTCATATTTTAATTTGAATTATTTTTATGATTAGAGTTCATTTCTTGATCATTCTAATTTTGTATGGTACATTTCAGGATTAATAGATATTTATTTTTGATTTTTAATGTTCTATTCTTCTTGCATTTGGATGTTAATGTGTACTTTTACATCTTAAAATTGTTTATTTTATCATTTTAAATTTTAATTGATTTAAATATTAATATATTTTTTTTTGAATTTTTTTAATTGGATTGGATATCTAATCCGATTACCCGTAATCCTAATGGAGCGGATATGGATTGGTCTTAAAAAAATCCGATACTTAATCCGATCTCCGATCCAAAAAATTAAATGGATTTGGATATGGATTCAGGCTGATCCGGTCCAAACCCGATCCATTGACAGGCCTAGGAGTATCTTAGGAAATTTTATTCATAAATCCAATATTACTGTCAAAAAAAATCCAGCGTATTAAAAAAAATTGATATGTTAACATAATAAAAGAAATTCTCATGCAGGAATTCTAAATAAATATAGGAGTATTTATAATACAAGGAGAAACTAAGATGTGTTTTCATTTTCTAAAATTTCATAAATTTTAGAAAGTGTAGAGAAAGTATAAATTGGAATTCACTCTATTTTTTAGGTTTTGATTTTAAGAAAAAGAAGTTGTTGTGTAAGATAAGTATCGTCAATAATAACGTGTTTAACGGGAAGACGACTCAGTATTAAAGATTGTATTAGCTATTAAAATATCATATTGATGTTATAAATTTAACTTTTTTTTATGATTTGATTTTTATGGATAAACATTATCATATAAGTGATATATGTAAAAGTTAGTTTTTTTGACTTAACGAGAGAGCGGATCAATAGTAATAATCGTGTTTAACGAGAAATCGGTTCATTAGAGAAGATCGTATAAAAGATGTTTGAATATATATGGATTACATAAAATAAAATATTTTATTGGAAGTAGAATACGAACGCGGTGGAGACGTCTTATACGATTTTTTTAAAATTATATATCTTTTTTCCTAGAAATCCTTTATTTTAATTTTTTTATACAAGTTAATTATACTTGCATTAGAAAAATATATCCATAAATTTAATATTATTTCCGTAACGAAAAGTTGTCGTATTCAATTTTTTTTTAATATGTTAACATAACAGAAAGACACTCTCATGCGGAAGTTGTAAATAAATACAAAAATATCTATAATATACAGAAATATAAGATGTATTTTTCATCTTTTAAAACTCCATAAATATTAGAAAGTTTAAATAATATAAAAATTGTAAATTACTCTCTTTATATAATGAAGTTAGAATTTTAGTTCCAAATAAGAGCGGCTCGAAACGTATTAAACGTATTTAACGGGAACACGGCTCACTATAAAAGATTCTATTAGCTATTAGAATTTGATATTGATGTCATAGTTTCTTTTTTTATTTTTACGGTTTGATTTTATGGATTAAAATAATTATATAATTCTTTATAATATATGTTAAAGTTGGGATTTCAGTTTTAATTAGAGAACGGCTCAATCGAAAGAATCGTGTTTAACAAGAAATCGATTCATTAAAGAAGATTATTTAAGTATTAAAATTAAATATTAATATTATAATATAATGTAAATTCATTGATTTTTTTTTACAAATATTGTAACGCCGCCGCGAAGCGCGGCTTAATCGACTAGTTTCTAGCTAAAAGGTAATATCCTTTCTATATTTTCTAATTAAAATATCTCATTTTCTTCTAAATAATAACTAACCAATTATCTTTCACTTAACTTATTTAATTGTTTTACTTTATTACCATTAATTATTTTACTTACTTATTAAAAAACAAAACAAAACACAATCTTTTATCAAAATATCACACGTAGCTCTCCCAACACTTCCCCTAAATAATAACTAATCAACTACCTTTTTCAGCTATTACCTTTTCAAGCTTTTCTAACTAAAATCTATTTTTTCCAAAAACATGATCGTTCTAATTAATGAAATAACTAATATATTATAATTACTAATAACTAATTGATTACCCTTTCCAGCTAAAAGATAATATTTTCTCTATATTTTCTAACTAAAATATCTCATTTTCTTCTAAATAATAACTAACTTCTAACTTTTCTAACTATAATCCCTTCTTTCCAAAAATATGATCAGTTTAATTAAATAAATAAATTAATAATATTATAATTACTAATAACTAACTGATTATCTTTTACAGCTAAAAGCTAATATCTTTTCTATCTTTTCTAACTAAAATATTTCATTTTCTCCTAAACAATAACTAATTAATCAATTACCTTTTTCAGCTATTACTTTTTCTAACTTTTCTAACTAAAATCTTTTATTTCCAAAAATTTAGTCGTTCTAACTAATAAAATAAACTAATAATATTATATTTACTAATAACTAAATAATTACCTTTTTCAACTAAAAGGTAATATCTTTTTTATATTTTCTAACTGAAATATCTCATTTTCAAACTTGATTTTTTTTACTTATTTATCCTTACTTAAATATTTATTATTGATAAAAACATGTATTTCTATTATATAAAATAAAATAATGATATTGTAGTTTCTAATAACTAACCAATTACCTTTTTCAGCTAAAACACATTATCTTTTCTAAATTTTCTGTCTAGAACCTCTCATTTCCAAAAATAGCACGGGCCATTCTATTTAATGAAATAAACTAATAAAAATATAATTAATAATAACTATTGATTACATTTTTTAGCTAAAATGTAATATCTTTTCTATATCTTCTAACTAAAATATCTCATTTTCAAACTTTCTTTTCTTACTTAATTTTTCTTACTTAAATATTTCTTATTGGTAAAAAGCATGTTACTTTTTATATTATTTAATAACTAATTAATTTCATTTTTATATTCTAAAAATACTACGGGCAACTATATTTAATAAAATAAAATATTATTATTATGATTACTAATAAGTAATAACCAATAAATTACATTTTCAGCTAAAACACGTTACCTTTTATATTTTCTCTTACTAAAACCTCTTCTTTTCCAATAATATCACGGATAATTGTATTCAATAAAATAATACCATAATAATTAATAATTGACTGATTACCTTTTTCACCTAAAATGTATGATCTTATCTATATTTTATAACTAACTTTTTCCTTTTTTAGAAATGATATGGC
Source organism: Saposhnikovia divaricata (assembly GCA_036435485.1). Classification (NCBI taxonomy): domain Eukaryota; kingdom Viridiplantae; phylum Streptophyta; class Magnoliopsida; order Apiales; family Apiaceae; genus Saposhnikovia; species Saposhnikovia divaricata. Next base: position 26,968,479 of record JAZHRN010000131.1, read on the forward strand.
CAATTTATATACATTATTATTATCAAATCATATCATTTTAAAATTTGACTTACAAAATTCATATCATAAAAATTTATTCAAATTACTGAAAAAATCATATAATATTAAAGAAAATCCGTGCATCGCTCGGGTTTTAAGCTAGTTATCTATAATAAACGAAATGGGTATAATTTGTAGTTTGGTTAACCCCTATTTTTGTTTATCCCCTATTTTTTGTTATCCCTCATCCACAACCGTTAGATCTTCAACTCAAATAGATCATGATCGTTGGATATAACAATACTAAAAGTTACTATAATAAGAGAAAGTGTATAATTTGTAGTTTGGTTAACCCCTATTTTAGGTTATCCCCTCATTTTTGGTTATCCCTCATTCACAAACCGTTAGATCTTCAACTCAGTTATCCCCTCATTTTTGGTTATCCCTCATTCACAACCGTTAGATCTTCAACTCAAATAGATCATGATTGTTAGATACAACAATACTAAAAGTTGTTATATACAAGAGGTCTAAGGTTCGATTCCTACCAACAACATATTAATTTATATTTAATACTAAAAATTATTATATACAAAGATGTAAGGTTCGAATTTTTTCAATAACATATTAAAATTAATATTTATAATATTATATTACACTATAAATAAATTATAGAAAATTAAAAGTAACTCGTGATTTGCTCAGAATTTCCTCAGCTACAAAGGATGACACAATTGAAGAATTTGTGAGTCATATGTACTAGGATGTGACAAATATATGTATAATTGAACATTCATGCTTCAGAATAATTATTACTACTATTTGATGTTTTACAGAATGTTGAGGAGCTGTAGTATATCTGGGGAAATACTTAAGTATCTTTCACAATAACATACAGTGACAGCCGTTGCTATCAGACTATGAATATATCGGATGTGCTAAGTAGAGTCCAGGTGAAAATTATGAATGGTATGACTGTATATGATGCAGGGAAGCTCTAATGATTAAGATCTTTAACTAATTCTAATGTCAAAGATATGAATTAACAGAAAGAGATATAAAAGAGAGAGAGAGAGAGAGAGAGAGAGAGAGAGAGAGAGAGAGAGAGAGAGAGAGAGAGAGAGAGAGAGAGAGAGAGAGGAATTGTATTAATTTTTAACATAACATTTCTCAGAATCCACATCTTAGATTTATACAACTCCATAATACTGAAAATGAACACAAATTGTCTAACAGAATTTCCCGCCCATTTTGACTTGTTTGATTCTGTTGACTTATTTGACTAGCTTGGACTTTGACCCTTGACTTTACTAAGGCCTTATCATATCTTCCCCCTCCAAAAAGCCTTGTCCTCAAGTCTGATGCACAAGAGAAAAATCAGGAAATTGAAGCACAAAATCCTTTGCAATTCCCAGGTTGCCTCATGAACAGGATGACCTTCCCACTGTACCAGGTACTGAATCTGAGGAGCATTGTGAACCTTAAGGACCCTAGTATCTAGAATGGCAGCAGGACTCATTGTAGAAACTCCAGAAGTATAACTAAGCCAATCTGGACAAATTGCAGTATTAGGAAGGGTTCCACAAAATGGTTTCAATTGAGAAACATGAAACACATCATGTATCTTAGCATCAGATGGTAGCTTAAGTCTATAAGCCACTTTTCCCACACATTCTCTGATCTGAAATGGGCCAAAGTACTTGGAAGACAACTTGTTATTAGTTCTAACTTGCACAGAAGTTTGTCTATAAGGTTGTAATTTCAACCAAACCCAACTTCCCACTTGAAAAGTTCTATCAGTTCTGTGTTTATCAGCTAAATTCTTCATTCTGACTTGAGACCTCACCAAGTTTTCCTTCAAAGCAGCAATCATCCTCTCTCTCTTATGCATACTCCTATCTACAGCCTCCACAGCACACTCACCAGGTAAGTAAGGTAAATGCAGAGGTGGTTCCTGATTATACACTACCTCATAAGGAGTAATCTGAGAAGCAGAATGAAAATGAGTGTTGAACCACCATTCAGCTAGTGGTAACCAAACAGACCAATCTTTGGGTGTTTCTGCACACATACATCTTAGATAGGTTTCTAAACATCTATTCACAACTTCAGTCTGACCATCAATCTGAGGATGATATGCAGATGATAATAGAAAATCAGTTCCATGCAGAGAGAATAAAGCCTTCCAAAACTTGCTCAAAAACACAGGATCTCTGTCACTTACTATGGATTTAGGCCACCCATGAAGTTTAAACACATGATCTAAATAGATCTGAGCTACCATAGGAGCAGTAAAGGAATGAGGAAGTGCCATGAAATGAGAATACTTACTTAGCCTGTCCACCACTACAAATATGACTTCCTTACCATTAGATTTGGGTAAACCAGTAATGAAGTCCATAGAAATGTCCATCCAAACTTCCTCTGGAATAGGTAATGGTTGCAATAACCTTGGATAAGCACTTGTCTCATATTTAGCTGCTTGACAGATTTGATATTGCCTCACCCATTGTCTCACATCCTGAATCATGCCCTTCAAGTAAAATATACTTTTGATTCTCTGCAAAGTAATATCTCTCCCAGCATGTCCTCCTTCAGGTGTTTGATGTTGCCAAGTCATAATCTTCTGTTTCAAAGTAGTATCAGGGCCAATAACAATTTTACCCTTCCTCCTCATAAAATCATGTTGCCACTGTAGTTTAGCATGTAATTCACCCTGCTGTAACTCCTGAATAACCTCCATCAAAGTATTATCAAGAGAGTAGCTGTGAATAATTTGCTGTGCTAGATAGAGTAGCTGTGAATAATTTGCTGTGCTAGATCAGAATTAATAACTGAAATGGCCAAGCAAAGAATCTCTGAACCTTGCACCCTAGATAAAGCATCTGCAACTTTGTGTTTTTGCCCCCCTTTATACTGAATCTCATAATCAAATCCCATTAGTTTAGAAAGCCAGAAATTTTGAAATGGAGTAGATATTCTCTGTTGTAATAACCACTTTAGACTCTTTTGATCAGTCTTAATCACAAAATGGCCACTACTAAGATACTGTTCCCACTTTTGGACTGCACATACAATAGCTAGCAACTCTTTTTCATAGACTGACAATTTCTGCCATCTAGGTCCCAAAGTTTTACTCAAGAAAGCTAATGGATGATTTTCTTGCATCAACACAGCCCCTATCCATTCTTTAGAAGCATCAGTCTCAATTACAAACACTTTAGAAAAATCCGGCATTGCTAGTACAGGAGCAGAAATCAAAGTTGTTTTTAATACCTCAAATGCAGCTTGTGCTCTTGCAGTCCAGTGAAACAAACCCTTCTTCAACAAATCAGTTAAATCCTTACTAATTCCAGCATAGTTCCTTATAAACTTTCTATAATATCCTGCAAGGCCAAGAAAACTCCTAAGGTCTTTGACACCCTTGGGTTCTGGCCAATTAGCAACTGCCTCTATTTTCCTAGGATCTGTTTCCACCCCTTTAGCTGAAATGAAATGCCCAAGATACTCAATCTTTTCCATCATAAAACAACATTTATTGTCATTGGCATATAAAGAATGCTTTCTCATTAAATCAAACACTAGAGACAAATGTTGCCAATGATCCTCTGCAGATTTACTGTAAATGAGGATATCATCAAAAAACACCAAAACACATTTTCTAAGAAGGGATTTAAATATTGCATTCATCCACCCTTGAAAAGATGCTAGTGAATTAGTGAGTCCAAAGGGCATTACTAAAAACTCATAATGACCACTATGGGTTTTAAAGGCAGTTTTGAAGATATCATCCACATGAACCCTCAATTGATGGTAGTCATCCCTCAAATCAATTTTACTAAAAACTTGTGACCCTGCCAACTCATCAATCAGTTCATCTACTACTGGAATTGGGTACTTATCTTTAACAGTTTTCTTATTCAACTCCCTGTAATCTGCACATAACCTCCAAGTACCATCTTTTTTTCCAACCAACACTTTAGGGGATGCAAAAGGACTAGCACTGTTTTGTATAATTCCCCTACTCAACATCTCCTCAATAATTTGTTCAATCACATCCCTTTGCTTTAGAGGATACCTGTAAGGTCTTATGTTAACAGGATTTGTCCCCTCCTGTAGAGGAATTCTGTGATCATGAATTCCCCTCTTAGGTGGTAATTGATTTGGCTCCATAAAGACATCTGAATACTGATCTTTGAGTTTCAGCAATTCATCCTTAGTGGCTTTACATTCAGTATTGTTTAAAACTACTGTAGTCTATGCTTTACAAGAAATATCTTTCACCTGCAATATGCATAACTGAGCAGCATTTTTAAACAATTTCCCAGAACATTCCCCCTTTACAACCTTGATTTTCTTAGGTGCTATTCCTCTTAATTTGAACAAGTCTTCTTTCCACATAAAATCCATGATTAGACTCTTAAAATCCCACCTTACAGTACCTAGTGTACTAAGCCATTGTACACCCAAAACCATGTCACAACTGCCCAAGTCAATCAACATCACTTCAGTAGAAAATTTCTGACCATTCAATTTCAATGTAAAATTCTTCACCACATTTTGACATATAATGTGATTACCATCGGCCACAGTTATTTATTGATCTTGAATTTCCTCAATCTTACAATTCAAGCTCTTTGCTAGCTGTAGGTCCAAGAAATTGTGAGTACTCCCTGAATCTATCAAAATATGCAATGACTTATCTGCTACCATGCCTTTAACTCTCATGGTTGAGAAGTTTTGACTACCAGCTAAAGCACTTACAGATATACAAGGATCAGACAATTCAGCCTCCAATTTTTCTAGCTCATTCTCAATTTCATCTTCACCCACACTCCAACTTGGAATTTCTACTGTAAACAGTTGAGATTCTCTAAATTGACATTTATGTCCTCTCTCATACTTCTGATCACAGTAATAACACAATCCCTTAGCTATTTTCTCTGCTCTTACATCAGTTGGAATAAACTTGTAAGGTCTGCTATTATTTTTGAGATTACCAGTTTATATAGGTTTTGTTTGAGGAGTTGGTAACAGTGGACTTTTGTTAACATTGGAATTAAAAATTGTTGAAGGCAAAGACTTTGAAACATGGTTTGCATAGCTAGCTTTAGTCACTTTCTGAACATTGGCTTGAATTGACTCTTCTTGAAGCCTAGCATAGGTTATAGCCTCTGTAACACTAGCTTAAATCCTTTACAAACGGTTTGACTATAGCTTTAAGACCACCAATAAAACTCTCTAACAAGTAGGTATCAGGTAGAACATGATTAAACTGCTCCATCAAAGATCTCAAGTTATCAAACTCATATATATAATCTTCAATTGAACCAATCTGTTGCAGTTTATTATATTGTTCAACAACACTCAATCCTGATTCATCCTTGAATCTAGCACTTAGATCAATCACAAATCAGACCACTCCACATTACGCTTAATAGAAAGGTAATTAGACACCCAAACTTCAGCCTTATCACACATGTATAATGATGCTAAATCAACCTTTTGATCATCAAGAATTTTACACAAAGAAAAGTATTTAACACACTTCTTGATCCAATTTCTTGCACCATTACCATCAAATTTTGGAAACTCAAGCTTCGGAGTATAACCTAAAGGTTTGGGATGAGAATTACCTCCATTTATAGCAATAGTCTCGGGTCAAATTGTGACATTTTCAGTATTTGAATGATGAACATCTTCTCTCACACCTTCTGTCGAACGGTTGGTAGTCAACTCCCTCATTAACGTCATTAATTCCTCAAACTTCTTATCACTTTCTTCAAATTACTTTGCAATTGCCCGAGATTGTTCTTCAATTCTACGATCGATTGATCGTGAATGTTCTTTCAGTTGTTCCTCCATTGATACTACAAAAGCTTGTGTTTTGTGAGTTGCACGAGCCAGAATTGTAGCAATTCAAGAAATGATTATGAAGAAGATGATTCGCTTTGATACCATTGATGCAGGGAAGCTCTAATGATTAAGATATTTAACTAATTCTAATGTCAAAGATATGAATTAACAGAGAGAGATAGAGAGAGAGAGAGAGAGAAAGAAAGGAATTCTATTAATTTTCAACATAACATTTCTCAGAATCCACATCTTAGATTTATACAACTCCATAATACTGAAAATGAACACAAATTGTCTAACAGAATTTCTAACAGAATTTCTCGCCCATTTTGACTTGTTTGATTTTGTTGACTTATTTGACTAGCTTGGACTTTGACCCTTGACTTTACTAAGCCCTTATCAGTATAGTATTTACTGCATGTTTTTATCCCTGTAAAGCAATTTTTTCGGCATTTTTTTTACCATATGCATGATAGTGTTCACACTATTAACTTCAAATATGTGCTACTTAGGTATCTCACAAACAACTCTTTTACTGGAAAGATTCCGGAGTGGATTAGAGTCAGAAATTCCCAAGAGTATGCTTTCATATACTCTATAAGTTCCTTATATTTTATGCTTTGCGTATATCATGTTCATACATCATGACAATGTTCTTTTTCTATATATGCAATACAAAGTGAAAAATGATACCTTGTAATTTAGCATGCATGATGATAAAAAGAAGCCATGCATGATGATTTGAAAGGAATTTTTTTAGAACCTATATTCCAAAAAGCGTAGAAAAGTAAATAATTAAGTGCTTTAAGTGCTAAATTTTGAATATAGACCTTAATAGTAATTTGGATTTGAGCATTTGGTTTCTCTTACAACAGAAGGTAGCTTTTTTCTGTTATATTTTCACTATACGGTCTCTGCATTCTTTTCTTTCATCAGTCTCTACCGACTGATAGAAGCTGTAATGTAATTCATATGCATGCTTGTATGCAGTCACATTATATAGATCTATGATGATAATTTTTCTCCAGAGCCAGAGAGTTTGCACAAAATCATTGTAAGCTGCGAAGTTCACATGCTATCTTTTTTTTTTTATTCACATTCACATTAATCAAGTACTAAGGTTGTGTTCACTTGGTGGGAATGGAATGAAAAATTATACAAATTTTATGAAGAAAGAAGAATATATGAGTCAAATCATGAATGAATATGAGGGAGTCTAAATTTTCCATGATAAAGATTGTAGGAAAATTGATGTAAAAATGGAATGAGCATTCCTTCCAAAACATGTGGGTTAGAATTCTAGTTCAATTAGTTTTGAATGGAATGAAAGAAAGAATGAAATTTTAAACATTTTCCTCAAACTCACCCAAATAAAAGTTCAAATTTCATTCCATTCCTCCCTCATTCCATTCCATCAAAGTGAACGCAGCCTTAGTCTTTAATTTTTTCGTTTTAACAGAAACCTATTCAGAAGCTACGATAACAACTTGTAAGCTCTTAAATTAATTTATTTGTATTCCGTAATTCTGTGTAAGACAATGGGATCTTAGTTTAGGTTTTCATGATTTACTTACCCGCTCCTTATGAATTATGATTCATACCAGAGAACAGAACAGTTGCCTTGAAAGCTTATAATGTTTCGAGGGTAAGTATGTCACTTATGGTGCACATAAATATTATGCTTATGCCTTTTTATTTCGTTTGATAGATTGCTAACCATTTCTTTTAAACTCCCACAGATCTTTACAATTGTTTCTGTGTCAAGTACTATGATATACATTCAAACTAACATTAAATTTTCCTATGGCATGAAGCAGCATAATTGCATGAGATGGTTTCAAGCATGCATATGAATTACATTGTAAGCTTCTATATTTGTCACTTACTTACTATGACCGCTGTTTAGCAAATGGAAACTATACTGTGACTCTTCACTTCACTGAGATAACATTCAGAGATAATCGTTCTTATAAGAGTCTTGGAAGACGAAAAGTCTTTGTATAGCTATTTACTTATTTAGGTTCAATTTATGTGAAGTACTGTGATGCATTTAACTAATCAGCTTGTTACAGGTTGAACTGAAACTCAAGGATTTTGATATTGAAAATGAAGCATAAGGAGTTGACAAGGCAGTAAAAACTAAAATTAAGGCAGTTGTGAAGAATAAAACTTTACAAATTCGCTTTGTTTATGCTGGGAAAGGGACAACAGCTGTACCTGTTAGAGGAACATATGGCTCTTCAATATCAGCTATTTCTATGGAATCTGGTTAGTTTTGGTATACGATTAAACAGTTTCTGTTTTCCAACATCTGGAAAAACTCGTTAGTTCTTGTATATTAAGGTAAGGTTACTTTGCTACTGAATATACTACACAAAGTCTATCAATGCCATTTAACAGACTTTTTTAAAAAAAATATTATCTTGTCTTGTAGATAATCCTCCGCAAGATCCTCTGCAAGATTCAAGTCCTAATCGGAAACGAAACATTATAATTGTGGCTGTAGTTGTGGCTTTAGGGTTTTTACTTCTTAATTTTCCCGGTATTGTTTGGTGGAAGGGTTATCTGGGAAATCGAATATCGAGGGAACAAGGTGATGTTGTTTAATATGGTTCATATAATATTAACTAATAAGCCTAAGTTCTTGGAAAGAAAGAACTTGCAAGCCTAAGTTTTACATGTAATGTAAATACAAATTGCATGAGTTAAAAACATGGATAATATGTATTACATGATACTAGGCTTGGTCATGCACAAGAAATTTCAATAAAAATAGAAAACTGGAAATCGAAGGTAAGAACCTAACAAACAGAGAAGCACATATTTTCAAAAGTAGAACTTCCTTTGCAAGATTCAATTGACATCTTACAATGTGTTTTGCAGTGCTAAGAGGATTGGATCTGCAGACTGGAGTTTTTAGCTTGCAACAAATTAAAGCTGCCACTGATAACTTTGCTGCTGCAAACAAGATTGGAGAGGGTGGTTTTGGATCTGGTTACAAGGTGTATAGAAATGTAATTAACTTTTACACACACACACAGAGTACATAGTTGGATAAAAACAAATTAGGTGTTCACCTTCTTTACTTTGGTATCAAGGCTATATTGTTATATACTTATATTCCACTGCGTTGCAGGGTATATTATGGGATGGTACTACAACAGCTATCAAGCATCTTTCAGCGAAATTAAGACAAGGATCACGTGAATTTGTAAATGAAGTAGGCATGATTTCTGGCTTATGCCATCCAAATCTAGTAAGATTGCATGGATGTTGTACTGAGCGTAAGCAATTATTGCTAGTGTACGAGTTCATGGAGAATAACAATCTTGACCGGGCTCTGTTAGGTGAGTTAAATATTTAGTATGGCACTTAATATAGCTATGAGTGATCATTATTATCACAGATTATTTATCATTAGATAGTATCATAATTTTCCGTCTTATATATATTTAACATTCAGTTGCTCTATCATTAAGTGGTCTAGCAATGTCACTTGCAGGTCGAGAGCAGTTAAATTTGGATCTGGATTGGCCTACTAGACTAAGGATTTGCGTTGGTATAGCAAGAGGCCTTGTTTACCTTCGCGAGGAATCCTTGCTTAAAATAGTCCGCAGAGACATGAAAGCTACTAACATTCTTTTGGACAAAGATCTCAACCCCAAAATCTCAGACTTTGGTTTGGCCAAGCTTTATGAAGATTAAAACACTCATATTACAACTAGAGGTTCTGGAACTATGTGAGAGCTCTTCTTCACTTAACATTAGTAATTTGAGGTTTTGAGCATGAATAATGCTAGGTACCCCAAATTGGACCCCAAATTTTTTTCCAAATTACACATGTCACTATCTGATTGGTTATAACTATAATGGACCCATCAGGGTCATATCAATCTCACCAATTAAAATCTTCAATACATCCAACTCATCCATGCCACATCATTTGGGAGCATTTTTTGGGTACCAATTTGGATATGGCTAAGCACTACGGGTTGTAACTGAAACTTCAAGACTAGGTAGAAAGAAAGAAAAACATCTCCTGATATTTGGTTTTATTCCTCAGTGGGTACATTGCTCCAGAATATGCATTATGGGGTCGTTTGAAAGATAAAGCAGATGTTGTTGGGCCGCGCAACACCCATTAACTCCACATTAGTATGATATTGTCCGCTTTGGGCTGTGGCCACGCTCGCACGGATTTGTTTTTTGGCTTCTCCCAAAAGTCCTCATGCTAATGGAGTTGTTTGGCTGCTTATATTCAAGATAATTCTTCTTTATCTTATCATGTGGGACTTGGGTTGACACCCACTCTACAATCTCCCCTAAATCCAAGAACCACCAATCTTGTGACCCTTATACCGCCGCTATTTTTGTTGGGCTCCTCATCTTGCGGGACATGCCGCCCGACCACCTCATTGTCCGGAAGACTTTCGACAGAAGCCGTCCAAGATCTCCAACCGTGGTTCTGGAGAGCCTCCTACACCACACAACTTGCAGCCCGCAACCCCAAGATCAACTTCTAACCATTGGCTCTGATACCACTTGTTGGGTTGACACCACACCCATTAACTCCACATTAGTATGATATTGTCCGCTTTGGGTTGTGGCCACGCCCGCACGGATTTGTTTTTTGGCTTCTCCCAAATGGCCTCATACTAATGGAGTTGTTTGGTTGCTTATATTCAAGATAATTCTTCTTTATCTTATTGATGTGGGGCTTGGGTTGACACCCACTCTACAGATGTGTACAGTTTTGGGGTTGTTGCAATTGAAATTGTTGCTGGCAAGAAAAACACCAAATATAGTCCGGATGAAAACTACGTCTGTCTTCTTGATTGGGCATGCTTACTATCTCCAATCACTTTTCAGTTAATCCGTTCTTGGTTTGACTTGAAGTATTTGTATATATTTTTCCTTCTCTAACCCTATAAATCATAATCATGTTTTTTAGGCTCATAACATTCAAGAAAATGATAAATTGATGGACCTCGTCGATCCGAGGTTGGGTTCAATTTAGAATAAAGAAGAGGCCTTGAGAATGATAAAAGTAGCATTACTATGCATGCAATAATTCATCACCAGCACTTAGGCCAACTATGTCTTCTGTAGTCAGCATGCTTATAGAGTTATAGGTGATGCTGCATTCAGAAGCTGAACCCTAATTTTGATATGCATGAGAATGATTTTTTCCAGTCGCAAGGGGTCAAAGACGTTGAAATCGGAAGCTCAGTACTTGTTCGGAAGCCTTTGATGATACATCTAGTGGAATAAAGTGTGGCTCTTGGTCATTAACATCAACTGATGACCTTCAGTAGCTAGAAAATGTCCTAACACTAAATCGAACCTGGTCAGTCATTTGTATTCTCATGTTAGAAAGTTTGATCGGAAGTTTGTTTATCAGAAAGGATACTGGGGAACTAGTAATATAAGACTATTTTACAAGACGAATAAATCATCAAATCTCTATACAGAAAAATATGTTGCTATATATATTCTTATGAGAGTCTTGAAAGACGAATATTTGACGTTTATGTTCAAGTTATCGATAACAATTTAGGTATGTTCAAATTTTTGTAAAGTATTGTGCTGCATTAAACTAATCAGCTATTTACAGGATGAACAAAAACTCAAGGAATATGATATTGAACATGAAGGACAAGGAGTTAACAAGGCAGTAAAACCTATAGGTAAGGCAGTTGTAGAGGATCATACTTTACCAATTAGTATTGTTTACACTGGGAAGGGGACAACAGGTGTAGCTTTCAGAGGAACTAGCTCATGGCTCTTTAGTCTTTTAAACCATCTCCAAAGGTACTAGCTAAAAAGGTTAGCTAAAATCTATACTATTATATAAATTCCGAAACATTGAAAGTTTTGGTACCTATTTTTTGGTACTTAGTGAATTTACTTATATACCCTTCATTATAAAGAAACATAAATACACTTAAAATAAATAATAACATAATATAATTAATGGTATAATTAATGGTAATTAGTCGAGATAATACCTTTTATAAACACCTAAAAACATCAATCGTATCATATCTTTCCATCATTAATATTTTCTTTCCAATTAAAACACGTTATAATTAATGATAATTAGTCGATTAAGATAATAAAATTAATGGTAATTAGTCGATTGACTTTTTCAAATTAATATAATAAAATTAATGATAATTAGTGATTGCCTTTTTCACATTTACTTTTAGTTGAACATATTACCTTTTATAAACACCTAAAAACAAAAATTTTATCATATCTTTCAATCATTAATATTTTTACGTTACCTTTTTAATTTACAACAAATCTTACAATCATTAATATATACATGAAAATATCACATCAAATTTCTCAATTATTAATAAAATATATTAAAAATCGTATATATTCTTTATAATAATGAAACATGAATATAATCTGTAAACAAGAGTATATTAAATTATATTAAATAAAAATTTAAAAAATTATTAAAAATTATACTATTATATAAATTCCGAAACATTAAAAGTTTTGGTACCTGTTTTTTGGTACTTAGTGAATTTACTTATATACCCTTCATTATAAAGAAACATAAATACACCAAAAATAAATAATAACATAATATAATTAATGGTATAATCAATGGTAATTAGTCGAGATAATACCTTTTATAAACACCTAAAAACATCAATCGTATCATATCTTTCCATCATTAATATTTTCTTTCCAATTGAAACACGTTATAATTAATGATAATTAGTCGATTAAGATAATAAAATTAATGGTAATTAATCGATTGCCTTTTTCAAATTAATATAATAAAATTAATGGTAATTAGTGATTGCCTTTTTCACATTTACTTTTAGTTGAACATATTATCTTTTATAAACATATAAACACATCAATTTTATCATATCTTTCAATCATTAATATTTTTACGTTACCTTTTTAATTTACAATAAATCTTACAATCATTAATATATACATGAAAATATCTATACTATTATATAAATTCCGAAACATTGAAAGTTTTGGTACCTATTTTTTGGTACTTCGTGAATTTACTTATATACCCTTCATTATAAAGAAACATAAATACACCTAAAATAAATAATAACATAATATAATTAATGGTATAATCAATGGTAATTAGTCGAGATAATACCTTATATAAACACCTAAAAACATCAATCGTATCATATCTTTCCATCATTAATATTTTCTTTCCAATTAAAACATGTTATAATTAATGATAATTAGTCGATTAAGATAATAAAATTAATGGTACTTAGTCGATTGACTTTTTCAAATTAATATAATAAAATTAATGATAAATAGTGATTGTCTTTTTCACATTTACATTTGGTTAAACATATTACCTTTTATAAACACCTAAAAACATCAATTTTATCATATCTTTCAATCATTAATATTTTTACGTTACCTTTTTAATTTACAACAAATCTTACAATCATTAATATATACATGAAAATATCACATCAAATTTCTCAATTATTAATAAAATATATTAAAAATCGTATACATTCTTTATAATAATGAAACATGAATATAATCTCTAAACAAGAGTATATTAAATTATATTAAATAAAAATTTAAAAAATTATTAAAAATTATACTATTATATAAATTCCGAAACATTAAAAGTTTTGGTACCTGTTTTTTGGTACTTAGTGAATTTACTTATATACCCTTCATTATAAAGAAACATAAATACACCTAAAATAAATAATAACATAATATAATTAATGGTATAATCAATGGTAATTAGTCGAGATAATACCTTTTATAAACACCTAAAAACATCAATTGTATCATATCTTTCCATCATTAATATTTTCTTTCCAATTAAAACACGTTATAATTAATGATAATTAGTCGATTAAGATAATAAAATTAATGGTAATTAGTCGATTGCCTTTTTCAAATTAATATAATAAAATTAATGGTAATTAGTGATTGCCTTTTTCACGTTTACTTTTAGTTGAACATATTACCTTTTATAAACACCTAAAAACATCAATTTTATCATATCTTTCAATCATTAATATTTTTACGTTACCTTTTTAATTTACAACAAATCTTACAATCATTAATATATACATGAAAATATCACATCAAATTTCTCAATTATTAATAAAATATATTAAAAATCGTATACATTCTTTATAATAATGAAACATGAATATAATCTGTAAACATGAGTATATTAAATCTATACTATTATATAAATTCAGAAACATTGAAAGTTTTGGTACCTGTTTTTTGGTACTAAGTGAATTTACTTATTTACCCTTCATTATAAAGAAATATATATATATATATATATATATATATATATATATATATATATATATGATATCTATACTATTAAAATTCCTAAAATAAATAATAACATAATATGATTAATGGTAAGTAGTCGATTGTTTGTTTTCACAATTACTTTTAATTGAAGATATTATCTTTTATAAACACCCACTAATCTTACAATCACAAATATCTATACTATTATATAAAAGCCGAAACAATAAAAGAGTTTTTGTACCTGTTTTTTGTTACTAAGTGAATTTATTTATTTACCCTTTATCTATATTACTAAAACTCCTAAAATAAATAATAACATAATATAATTAATGGTAAGTAGTCGATTGCCTTTTTTCACATATACTTCTAATTGAAGATATTACCTTTTATAAACACCTACTACTCTTGCAATCATTAATATATACCCGAAAATATCACATCATATTTTTCAATTATTAATAAAATATATTAAAAATCTGTATACGTTGTTTATAAAAACATCAGTCATATCATATCTTACAATCATTAATATTTCCTTTCAAATTAAAACATGTTACCTTTTCAATTTAAAACTAATCTTACAATCATTAATATATACCCGAAAATATTACATCATATTTTTCAATTATTAATAAAAATATATTAAAATTTTGTATACGTTGTTTATAATAAGGAAACATTAGTATATCCGTAAACATGAGTATATTAAATTAAAATTAATTAATTAAAATAATGGTAAGTAGTCGATTGACTTAATTAAATTATAATTACTATAAGCTAATCAATTACCTTTTTCACATAAATCGTATAATCTTTTTAATTTTCACGTTGCCTTTCTATATCTATAGTTAAAATATCTATTTTTCCAATTATATCACGGGCGGTTCTATTTAATACAATAAACTAATAATATTCTAATATTAATAATTAACTGATTTTCTTTTTCAGCTAAAACGTATCATCTTTTATATATTTTCTAACTAAAATCCCTCTTTTAATATAAATATCACGTACAATATTAATTTCTTCTTTTCAAAAAACATTACGAGCAATTGTATTTAGAAAAATAACGTAATTAAATTATAAATACTATAAACTAATCAATTACCTTTTTCACCAAAAACATGTTACCTTTTTAATTTTCTTTAACTAAATCCTCTCTTATTCTAATCATTACACGGACATTATATTTAATAAAATAAAAGAAATATTTTATAATTACTAATAATTAAACAATTATTTTTTTTCAACTAAAACCTATCTTCTTTCTATATTTTCTGACTAAAATCTCTCCATTTTTAGAATATCATGGATAACATTTATACAACTATTATCAAATCATCTCATATAAAAATTTAAGCCTCCAAAATTAATATTTCAAAAAATAATTTAAATTAATGAAAAAAATTCATATAATATTTTAAAAAATCCGTGCATCGCACGGGTTTTAAGCTAGTTATATTAAATTATGTTCAATAAAAATTTAAAAAATTATTAAAAATAATACTATTATATAAATTCTGAAACATTAAAAGTTTTGGTACCTGTTTTTTGGTACTTAGATATAAATTCCGAAACATTGAAAGTTTTGGTACCTGTTTTTTGGTACTTAGTGTATTTACTTATATACCCTTCATTATAAAGAAACATAAATACACCTAAAATAAATAATAACATAATATAATTAATGGTAATTAGTCGAGTTAATACCTTTTATAAACATCTAAAAAATCAATCGTATCATATCTTTCCATCATTAATATTTTCTTTTCAATTAAAACACGTTATAATTAATGATAATTAGTCAATTAAGATAATAAAATTAGTGTTAATTAGTCGATTGCCTTTTTCAAATTAATATAATAAAATTAATGGTAATTAGTGATTGCCTTTTTCACATTTACTTTTAGTTGAACATATTATCTTTTATAAACACCTAAAAACATCAATTTTATCATATCTTTCAATCATTAATATTTTTACGTTACCTTTTTAATTTACAATAAATCTTACAATCATTAATATATACATGAAAATATCTATACTATTATATAAATTCCGAAACATTGAAAGTTTTGGTACCTATTTTTTGGTACTTAGTGAATTTACTTATATACCCTTCATTATAAAGAAACATAAATACACTTAAAATAAATAATAACATAATATAATTAATGGTAATTAGTCGAGATAATACCTTTTATAAACACCTAAAAACATCAATCGTATCATATCTTTCCATCATTAATATTTTTTTTCCAATTAAAACACGTTATAATTAATGATAATTAGTCGATTAAGATAATAAAATTAATGGTAATTAGTCGATTGACTTTTTCAAATTAATATAATAAAATTAATGATAATTAGTGATTGCCTTTTTCACATTTACTTTTAGTTGAACATATTACCTTTTATAAACACCTAAAAATATCAATTTTATCATATCTTTCAATCATTAATATTTTTACGTTACCTTTTTAATTTACAACAAATCTTACAATCATTAATATATACATGAAAATATCACATCAAATTTCTCAATTATTAATAAATTATATTAAAAATCGTATATATTCTTTATAATAATGAAACATGAACATAATCTGTAAACAAGAGTATGTTAAACTATATTAAATTATATTAAATAAAAATTTAAAAAATTATTAAAAATTATACTATTATATAAATTCCGAAACATTAAAAGTTTTGGTACCTGTTTTTTGGTACTTAGTGAATTTACTTATATACCCTTCATTATAAAGAAACATAAATACACCAAAAATAAATAATAACATAATATAATTAATGGTATAATCAATGGTAATTAGTCGAGATAATACCTTTTATAAACACCTAAAAACATCAATCGTATCATATCTTTCCATCATTAATATTTTCTTTCCAATTGAAACACGTTATAATTAATGATAATTAGTCGATTAAGATAATAAAATTAATGGTAATTAATCGATTGCCTTTTTCAAATTAATATAATAAAATTAATGGTAATTAGTGATTGCCTTTTTCACATTTACTTTTAGTTGAACATATTATCTTTTATAAACATATAAACACATCAATTTTATCATATCTTTCAATCATTAATATTTTTACGTTACCTTTTTAATTTACAATAAATCTTACAATCATTAATATATACATGAAAATATCTATACTATTATATAAATTCCGAAACATTGAAAGTTTTGGTACCTATTTTTTGGTACTTCGTGAATTTACTTATATACCCTTCATTATAAAGAAACATAAATACACCTAAAATAAATAATAACATAATATAATTAATGGTATAATCAATGGTAATTAGTCGAGATAATACCTTATATAAACACCTAAAAACATCAATCGTATCATATCTTTCCATCATTAATATTTTCTTTCCAATTAAAACATGTTATAATTAATGATAATTAGTCGATTAAGATAATAAAATTAATGGTACTTAGTCGATTGACTTTTTCAAATTAATATAATAAAATTAATGATAAATAGTGATTGTCTTTTTCACATTTACATTTGGTTAAACATATTACCTTTTATAAACACCTAAAAACATCAATTTTATCATATCTTTCAATCATTAATATTTTTACGTTACCTTTTTAATTTACAACAAATCTTACAATCATTAATATATACATGAAAATATCACATCAAATTTTTCAATTATTAATAAAATATATTAAAAATCGTATACATTCTTTATAATAATGAAACATGAATATAATCTCTAAACAAGAGTATATTAAATTATATTAAATAAAAATTTAAAAAATTATTAAAAATTATACTATTATATAAATTCCGAAACATTAAAAGTTTTGGTACCTGTTTTTTGGTACTTAGTGAATTTACTTATATACCCTTCATTATAAAGAAACATAAATACACCTAAAATAAATAATAACATAATATAATTAATGGTATAATCAATGGTAATTAGTCGAGATAATACCTTTTATAAACACCTAAAAACATCAATTGTATCATATCTTTCCATCATTAATATTTTCTTTCCAATTAAAACACGTTATAATTAATGATAATTAGTCGATTAAGATAATAAAATTAATGGTAATTAGTCGATTGCCTTTTTCAAATTAATATAATAAAATTAATGGTAATTAGTGATTGCCTTTTTCACGTTTACTTTTAGTTGAACATATTACCTTTTATAAACACCTAAAAACATCAATTTTATCATATCTTTCAATCATTAATATTTTTACGTTACCTTTTTAATTTACAACAAATCTTACAATCATTAATATATACATGAAAATATCACATCAAATTTCTCAATTATTAATAAAATATATTAAAAATCGTATACATTCTTTATAATAATGAAACATGAATATAATCTGTAAACATGAGTATATTAAATCTATACTATTATATAAATTCAGAAACATTGAAAGTTTTGGTACCTGTTTTTTGGTACTAAGTGAATTTACTTATTTACCCTTCATTATAAAGAAATATATATATATATATATATATATATATATATATATATATATATATATATGATATCTATACTATTAAAATTCCTAAAATAAATAATAACATAATATGATTAATGGTAAGTAGTCGATTGTTTGTTTTCACAATTACTTTTAATTGAAGATATTATCTTTTATAAACACCCACTAATCTTACAATCACAAATATCTATACTATTATATAAAAGCCGAAACAATAAAAGAGTTTTTGTACCTGTTTTTTGTTACTAAGTGAATTTATTTATTTACCCTTTATCTATATTACTAAAACTCCTAAAATAAATAATAACATAATATAATTAATGGTAAGTAGTCGATTGCCTTTTTTCACATATACTTCTAATTGAAGATATTACCTTTTATAAACACCTACTACTCTTGCAATCATTAATATATACCCGAAAATATCACATCATATTTTTCAATTATTAATAAAATATATTAAAAATCTGTATACGTTGTTTATAAAAACATCAGTCATATCATATCTTACAATCATTAATATTTCCTTTCAAATTAAAACATGTTACCTTTTCAATTTAAAACTAATCTTACAATCATTAATATATACCCGAAAATATTACATCATATTTTTCAATTATTAATAAAAATATATTAAAATTTTGTATACGTTGTTTATAATAAGGAAACATTAGTATATCCGTAAACATGAGTATATTAAATTAAAATTAATTAATTAAAATAATGGTAAGTAGTCGATTGACTTAATTAAATTATAATTACTATAAGCTAATCAATTACCTTTTTCACATAAATCGTATAATCTTTTTAATTTTCACGTTGCCTTTCTATATCTATAGTTAAAATATCTATTTTTCCAATTATATCACGGGCGGTTCTATTTAATACAATAAACTAATAATATTCTAATATTAATAATTAACTGATTTTCTTTTTCAGCTAAAACGTATCATCTTTTATATATTTTCTAACTAAAATCCCTCTTTTAATATAAATATCACGTACAATATTAATTTCTTCTTTTCAAAAAACATTACGAGCAATTGTATTTAGAAAAATAACGTAATTAAATTATAAATACTATAAACTAATCAATTACCTTTTTCACCAAAAACATGTTACCTTTTTAATTTTCTTTAACTAAATCCTCTCTTATTCTAATCATTACACGGACATTATATTTAATAAAATAAAAGAAATATTTTATAATTACTAATAATTAAACAATTATTTTTTTTCAACTAAAACCTATCTTCTTTCTATATTTTCTGACTAAAATCTCTCCATTTTTAGAATATCATGGATAACATTTATACAACTATTATCAAATCATCTCATATAAAAATTTAAGCCTCCAAAATTAATATTTCAAAAAATAATTTAAATTAATGAAAAAAATTCATATAATATTTTAAAAAATCCGTGCATCGCACGGGTTTTAAGCTAGTTATATTAAATTATGTTCAATAAAAATTTAAAAAATTATTAAAAATAATACTATTATATAAATTCTGAAACATTAAAAGTTTTGGTACCTGTTTTTTGGTACTTAGATATAAATTCCGAAACATTGAAAGTTTTGGTACCTGTTTTTTGGTACTTAGTGTATTTACTTATATACCCTTCATTATAAAGAAACATAAATACACCTAAAATAAATAATAACATAATATAATTAATGGTAATTAGTCGAGTTAATACCTTTTATAAACATCTAAAAAATCAATCGTATCATATCTTTCCATCATTAATATTTTCTTTTCAATTAAAACACGTTATAATTAATGATAATTAGTCAATTAAGATAATAAAATTAGTGTTAATTAGTCGATTGCCTTTTTCAAATTAATATAATAAAATTAATGGTAATTAGTGATTGCCTTTTTCACATTTACTTTTAGTTGAACATATTATCTTTTATAAACACCTAAAAACATCAATTTTATCATATCTTTCAATCATTAATATTTTTACGTTACCTTTTTAATTTACAATAAATCTTACAATCATTAATATATACATGAAAATATCTATACTATTATATAAATTCCGAAACATTGAAAGTTTTGGTACCTATTTTTTGGTACTTAGTGAATTTACTTATATACCCTTCATTATAAAGAAACATAAATACACTTAAAATAAATAATAACATAATATAATTAATGGTAATTAGTCGAGATAATACCTTTTATAAACACCTAAAAACATCAATCGTATCATATCTTTCCATCATTAATATTTTTTTTCCAATTAAAACACGTTATAATTAATGATAATTAGTCGATTAAGATAATAAAATTAATGGTAATTAGTCGATTGACTTTTTCAAATTAATATAATAAAATTAATGATAATTAGTGATTGCCTTTTTCACATTTACTTTTAGTTGAACATATTACCTTTTATAAACACCTAAAAATATCAATTTTATCATATCTTTCAATCATTAATATTTTTACGTTACCTTTTTAATTTACAACAAATCTTACAATCATTAATATATACATGAAAATATCACATCAAATTTCTCAATTATTAATAAATTATATTAAAAATCGTATATATTCTTTATAATAATGAAACATGAACATAATCTGTAAACAAGAGTATGTTAAACTATATTAAATTATATTAAATAAAAATTTAAAAAATTATTAAAAATTATACTATTATATAAATTCCGAAACATTAAAAGTTTTGGTACCTGTTTTTTGGTACTTAGTGAATTTACTTATATACCCTTCATTATAAAGAAACATAAATACACCAAAAATAAATAATAACATAATATAATTAATGGTATAATCAATGGTAATTAGTCGAGATAATACCTTTTATAAACACCTAAAAACATCAATCGTATCATATCTTTCCATCATTAATATTTTCTTTCCAACTGAAACACATTATAATTAATGATAATTAGTCAATTAAGATAATAAAATTAATAGTAATTAGTCGATTGCCTTTTTCAAATTAATATAATAAAATTAATGGTAATTAGTGATTGCCTTTTTCACATTTACTTTTAGTTGAACATATTATCTTTTATAAACACATGAACACATCAATTTTATCATATCTTTCAATCATTAATATTTTTACGTTACCTTTTTAATTTACAATAAATCTTACAATCATTAATATATACATGAAAATATCTATACTATTATATAAATTCCGAAACATTGAAAGTTTTGGTACCTATTTTTTGGTACTTGGTGAATTTACTTATATACCCTTCATTATAAAGAAACATAAATACACCTAAAATAAATAATAACATAATATAATTAATGGTATAATCAATGGTAATTAGTCGAGATAATACCTTATATAAACACCTAAAAACATCAATCGTATCATATCTTTCCATCATTAATATTTTCTTTCCAATTAAAACACGTTATAATTAATGATAATTAGTCGATTAAGATAATAAAATTAATGGTAATTAGTCGATTGACTTTTTCAAATTAATATAATAAAATTAATGATAAATAGTGATTGCCTTTTTCACATTTACTTTTAGTTGAACATATTACCTTTTATAAACACCTAAAAACATCAATTTTATCATATCTTTCAATCATTAATATTTTTACGTTACCTTTTTAATTTACAACAAATCTTACAATCATTAATATATACATGAAAATATCACATCAAATTTCTCAATTATTAATAAAATATATTAAAAATCGTATACATTCTTTATAATAATGAAACATGAATATAATCTGTAAACAAGAGTGTATTAAATTATATTAAATAAAAATTTAAAAAATTATTAAAAATTATACTATTATATAAATTCCGAAACATTAAAAGTTTTGGTACCTGTTTTTTGGTACTTAGTGAATTTACTTATATACCCTTCATTATAAAGAAACATAAATACACCTAAAATAAATAATAACATAATATAATCAATGGTATAATCAATGGTAATTAGTCGAGATAATACCTTTTATAAACACCTAAAAACATCATTCGTATCATATCTTTCCATCATTAATATTTTCTTTCCAATTGAAACACGTTATAATTAATGATAATTAGTCGATTAAGATAATAAAATTAATGGTAATTAGTCGATTGCCTTTTTCAAATTAATATAATAAAATTAATGGTAATTAGTGATTGCCTTTTTCACACATATTACCTTTTATAAACACCTAAAAACATCAATTTAATCATATCTTTCAATCATTAATATTTTTACGTTACCTTTTTAATTTACAACAAATCTTACAATCATTAATATATACATGAAAATATCACATCAAATTTCTCAATTATTAATAAAATATATTAAAAATCGTATACATTCTTTATAATAATGAAACATCAATATAATCTGTAAACATGAGTATATTAAATTATATTAAATTACGTTAAATAAAAATTTTAAAAATTATTAAAAATAATACTATTATATAAATTCTGAAACATTAAAAGTTTTGGTACCTGTTTTTTGGTACTTAGTGAATTTACTTATATACCCTTCATTATAAAGAAAAATAAATACACCTAAAATAAATAATAACATAATATAATTAATGGTATAATCAATGGTAATTAGTCGAGATAATACCTTTTATAAACACCTAAAAACATCAATCGTATCATATCTTTCCATCATTAATATTTTCTTTCCAATTAAAACACGTTATAATTAATGATAATTAGTCGATTAAGATAATAAAATTAATGGTAATTAGTCGATTGCCTTTTTCAAATTAATATAATAAAATTAATGGTAATTAGTGATTGCCTTTTTCACATTTACTTTTAGTTGAACATATTACCTTTTATAAACACCTAAAAACATCAATTTTATCATATCTTTCAATCATTAATATTTTTACGTTACCATTTTAATTTACAACAAATCTTACAATCATTAATATATACATTAAAATATCACATCATATTTCTCAATTATTAATAAAATATATTAAAAATCGTATACATTCTTATAATAATGAAACATGAATATAATCTGTAAACATGAGTATATTAAATTATATTAAATTATATTAAATAAAAATTTAAAAAATTATTAAAAATAATACTATTATATAAATTCCGAAACATTAAAAGTTTTGGTACCTGTTTTTTGGTACTTAGTGAATTTACTTATATACCCTTCATTATAAAGAAACATAAATACACCTAAAATAAATAATAACATAATATAATTAATGGTATAATCAATGGTAATTAGTCGAGATAATATCTTTTATAAACACCTAAAAACATCAATCGTATCATATCTTTCCATCATTAATATTTTCTTTCCAATTCAAACACGTTATAATTAATGATAATTAGTCGATTAAGATAATAAAATTAATGGTAATTAATCGATTGCCTTTTTAAAATTAATATAATAAAATTAATGGTAATTAGTGATTGCCTTTTTCACATTTACTTTTAGTTGAACATATTACCTTTTATAAATACCTAAAAACATCAATTTTATCATATCTTTCAATCATTAATATTTTTACGTTACCTTTTTAATTTACAACAAATCTTACAATCATTAATATATACATGAAAATATCACATCATATTTCTCAATTATTAATAAAATATATTAAAAATCGTATACATTGTTTATAATAATGAAACATGAATATAATCTGTAAACATGAGTATATTATATTATATTAAATAAACATTTAAAAAATTATTAAAAATAATGATTATGCAAAAAAATAATTATAATATTAAATAAAAATCTATTATATATATAATACCACAACATGTACCATTTTAATCCATCTGTAATTACTATTTTGATCCTTTGCATTAATTAATACACATCAATTAAAATTCGTATTTAATATATGCATTCATTAATATACATCAATTAAAATTCGTATTTAATATGTTTATTTAATGCTATCTACTTAATTATAACATTTTCGTTACATTGCAATTAACTAAGCATTCGAAGAAGTTTGTGTCTCATACGAGTATAGAAGCCTTGGAACTCATTATAAATTATCTAACACTATTGAAGAAATTATATTGGAACATTAACTTCAGATTGCTAACTACATATTTTTGCTATGCAATCTACAGAATAAATTAATTTTGTGTACTGTAATTTAGTATTTTTACTTTATAGAAATGTGTCTAATACAATATTTTTTTATACTTTCTTGGTACTGGTGCATTACTTGACATTCTGTAATATCAAATACAATAAATACATGACTCTGCACATTTTGGAAAAATAAAGGGTACATTTGAATGATTTAATCAAAATGAGAAATCTTGGAATGGGGACAATGTTGGTTAAAAAAGAACACGCTAAACTAAAAAGATTTTTAATCGTCACAATATTAATTGCTAATATTAATATCAAAACGTAACGAGAAAAATTGCAATACCCATTATAAAATAGAGCAATCCCGTGCCTTGCACGGGAATTGAAGCTAGTAATATAAATTAATGATTATGTAAAATTTATTGAACCACCTGTAAGGAGTTGTACTCTAATGGTGTTAGCTATATTTCAAAAAAAGTATTTTATTGTTATTTTTCAATTAGCCGGCTATATTTAATAGCTATATTCTCAACGGTTATATTTTAACAGCTATATTTCCAACGATTATATTTTAACAGCTATATTTTTTGTAATAAAATTTTTATTTTTAAAATTTATTTTATCTTTTTTTAAAAAAAGAGAAAATTAAAGTCTAAAACATAATATTATAGCTAACAGGTGCTTTGCCATGCATTCAATAAATATAGAAGATCTCTTTTGCATGAGCTAAAAATATAGCTAATAGTTGTTGCCGTTGGAGACCAATTTTTTGAAGCTATTAGCTATAATGTTATGCCACCACAGTTTTTTGGCTAACAGGTAAGAACGTTAGAGTTGCTCTAATATCAGCTATTTTTTACACCGGTATCCAATGTAAGAAACTATGAAACCAGAGAATCACATAATATGAAAAATTATATTATTCCAAAATTTTACATTAAAATCTTCTTGTAAGGGAACATTTGCTTTGTTCTGGGTCTCCATAGTTCCGCTAAAAAGCAAAAGGATAGCTTTATCTCTTGTCTTTTATCTCTTGTCGTCTCAAGCAAAAGGGTCGAAAAATTTGTAATAGTATATATCAAAACACTTGCACGCCTGAAGCTGAACTACACCCGATTAGCCGGGTTGTTTTGGCGGGACCCAGGTACCGGTAACATTGCAATAACATTTATGGTCGTTAGAACTCGTTACAATAACCATCGTACTGATTATCAGAATCATATTCGTAGAAATTAGTGCATGATTCTTCACAAGATACATATGCAATTACCACATCAACTGCTGATCCTAACATGACCACCATGCACAACACTAAACTTGCAAGTTGCAATAATCATCTATTATCAGAATACCCCCATCGAAATTGGTCGTCGAGTATTAACAACAACTGCTACGCATGGATAGATACATTTTTTAATTAATTAATAAAAATATTATTTTTTTGTTATTTAGAAAAAAATAATTTCGTTAGAATGTAAATTAACCTAAGTATAAAATTACATATCCATTAATTAATACCGATTGCATTAATATTAATATTATCAACTTATTACCAAAATATTTACTACCCCGCAGAAAAGTTCAAAATCATTCTTTATTGTTTTTTCCTCTTTTTATTGAGGATATTTCTACCAAATTAATAAGCTTTTTACCCATATTTTGGATTTTATTCTTTTGGGAATTCGATATATTTAAATATTCAGTATCGTGTATTCCTAATATATTAATTATATTAGTTCATTGAAAATATTTGTACAAGTCGTGGTCAATTTTTCGTATACATATTAAAAATTCATATAGACTTATTTCTCTCGATCGCAATGAATCATTAGATTGTCTCCAAAAAAAAGTTTTTTACTGTGCTGATCCACGAAACGAATGTAGTTATGACAAAGGAAACTCTCAACTAATCTAATTTACTATGTGTTCGTTCAATATTATTTTTACAAATTATATGTCCTTTTTTATTAGTGAATTAATATACTAAAAATAAATAAATATTATCAACTAATCAAACAAATCCAACATGTCGCGTTGATAAAGTAAGGTATGATTGTTAGAGGTTTATAGTGATTGCCCTTAGTTTAGAGTTTATGATGATTATTGTTTGTAATGACAACTTAAAATGTATATTTTTAGTTTGGAAGTTTATATATTGGATTTTTTATTCTTTTATATTAAAACATGATATATTAAATTTTAGTATTTTTTACTCATAAAATAAGATATTTGAAAATGATTTTTTTTCCTATTTGACTAACTTGTTAAAACAAAATAATGTCTATATACATGTATGATATTTTAAATTTGTTTATTTACATATATGAATATATGCACTATCTTATAAAAGAAGAAACATTAAAAGTTTTGGTACGGTACGGTACAGTACTTACCTTATTTAATTATTTTACTTTACTACCCCTAATGATTTAACTTGATTATAGAAAAATAAAACACAATATTTTCTTAAAATATTACATGCATCTCTTCCCAACACTTCTCCTAAATAATAACAAACCAATTACCTTTGTCAGCTATTACCTTTTCTAACTAAAATCTTTTTTTTTCCAAAAATATGGTCGTTCTAATTAATGAAATAAACGAATAATATTATAATTATTAATAACTAATTGATTACCTTTTACAGTTAAAAGGTAATATCTTTCAATAATTTGATCATTCTAATTAATTAAATAAACTAATAATATTATAATTACTAATAACTAATAACTAACTGATTACCTTTTCGAGATAAAATGTAATATCTTTTCTATACACCTAAATAATAACTAACCAATTATCTTTTTCAGCTATTATCTTTTCTACATTTTCTAGCTTTTCTAACTAAAATCTCTTATTTTTAAAAAAATTATCGTTCTAATTAATGAAATAAACTAATAATATTATAATTATTAATAACTAACAGATTATCTTTTCCGACTAGGTAATATCTTTTCTCTCTTTTCTAACTAAAATATCTCAATTTCTCCTAAATAATAACTAACCAATTAACTTTTTTAGCTATTACCTTTCTTAACTTTTTTAACTAAAATATCTTCTTTCTAAAAATATGGTCATTCTAATTAATGAAATAAACTAATAATATTATAATTACTAATAACTAGCTGATTACCTTTTTCAACTAAAAGCTAATATCTTTTTTATATTTTCTAACAAAAATATCTCATTTTCAAACTTTATTTTTTTTACTTAATTATCCTTAATTAAATATTTATTATTGGTAGAAACATGTATCTCTATTTTATAAAATCAAATAAGGATATTATAGTGTCTAATAACTAACCAATTACCTTTTTCAACTAAAACACATTATCTTTTCTAATTCTTTGACTATAACCTCTCATTTCCAAAAATATCACGGGTCATTCTATTAATGAAATAAAGTAATAAAACTATAATTACTAATAACTAATTTGATATGGGTGAAAAATAATCCCTAAAGACATAATTAATATAATACTAGCTTATAACCCCCGTGTAATGCACAGGTTTCTTATATTATACTATAAATTTTATTTAATATTATAAATATGTTTTTGTATAATCATTATTTTTTAATATTTTTTAATTTTTATTTAATATAATTTAATATACTCATGTTTACAGATTATATTAATGTTTCCTTATTATAAAAAATGTATACGATTTTTAATATATTTTATTAATAATCGAGAAATATGATGTGATATTTTCGGGTATATATTAATGATTGTAAGATTTGTTGTAAATTAAAAAGGTAACGTGTTTTAATTATAAAGGAAATATTAATGATCGAAATATATGATACGTTGGATGTTTTAGGTGTTTATAAAAGATAATATGTTCAACTAAAAGTAAATGTGAAAAAGGTAATCTGGGTTTCTTATATTATATTATAAATTTTATTTAATATTATAATTATGTTTTTATATAATCACTATTTTAATAATTTTTTTAATTTTGATTTAATATAATTTAACTTACTCATGTTTATAAATTATACTAATTTTTCCTTATTATAAACAACGTATACGATTTTTAATATATTTTATTAATAATTGAGAAATATGTTGTGATATTTTTCGGTATATATTAATTATTGTAAGATTTGTTGTAAATTAAAAAGGTAATGTATTTTTAATTATAAATGAAATATTAATGATTGAAAGATATGATACGATTGATCTTTTTATGTGTTTATAAAAGGTAATATATTCAACTAAAATTATGGTTTGATATTTTCGGGTATATATTAATGATTGTAAGATTTGTTTTAAATTAAAAAGGTAACGTGTTTTAATTCGAAAGAAAAATATTAATGATCGAAAGATATGATGCGATTGATGATTTTAGTTGTTTATAAAAGGTAATATGTTTAACTAAAAGTAAATGTGAAAAAGGCAATCGACTAATTACCATTAATTTTATTATACTAATGTGAAAAAGACAATCGACTAATTACCATTAATTTTATTATGTTAATCGACTAATTACCATTAATTATAACTTGTTTTAATTCGAAAGGAAATACTAATGATGGAAATATATTATACGATTGATGTTTTTAGGTGTTTATAAAAGCTAATATCTCGACTAATTACCATTAATTACATTATGTTATTATTTATTTTATGTGTATTTATTTTTCTTTATAATGAAGGGTAAATAAGTAAATTCACTCAGTACCAAAAAACAGGTACCAAAACTTTCAATGTTTCGGCTTTTATATAATAGTATAGATATTATAAATTTTATTTAATATTATAATTATGTTTTTGTATAATCATTATTTTTAATAATTTTTTAATTTTTATTTAATATACTCATGTTTACAGATTATATTAATGTTTCCTTATTATAAACAATGTATACGATTTTTAATATATTTTATTAATAATTGAGAAATATGATGTGATATTTTCGGGTATATATTAATGATTGTAAGATTTGTTGTAAATTAAAAAGGTAACGTGTTTTAATTATAAAGGAAATATTAATGATCGAAATATATGATACGCTTGATGTTTTTAGGTGTTTATAAAAGGTAATATGTTCAACTAAAAGTAAATGTGATAAGGTAATCTATTAATTACCGTTAATTTAGATTTGTTTTAAATTAAAAAGGTAATGTGTTTTAATTCGAAAGAAAATATTAATGATAGAAAGATATGATACAATTGATGTTTTTAGGTGTTTATAAAAGATAATATGTTCTAACTAAATTGATTATGAACTTTTCCCTTCCCAATCCTATCAACGATGTATCTATATATTTACATATTTCATGTACATGCCCCTCTTTTTACCTATTCCGGAATTCCTATTGCAAGTGTTAGAGATTAATCATTGGAATTTGAGCTCAATTTTCTCCTGGTATAGTAATCTTCATATATCTTGTGTCCATTTTGCTTCACCTGATTTAAATGTACAGGAGGATTTCAAGTGCAACTCACATGTTTGATGAAAGCCCAGAATGAAACAATTTGATAGATATAAGATTTTCAGGTGACGTTTGTTTACGCAGAATAGGACAATTTAAGTAGACCAGAGTATCAGTCCTTGATAGATTTTGATTATCGACTGTCTTAAGTTGTGAATTTATCCTTAAGATTTAAGAACTATTATATGTTAATATTATTTTAAATTTTGATAATATATTGGATAAAATTGAATTACTTGTATCAACCAGGTTTATTTCTGCTCAACTTTCGTTTCATATCTATATACGTCAAAAAGGAATGATGTATACACACACGGAGTATTTTTTTTAAAAAAAATTGGTAGGTATTTGCATAGGTTTTTCATCCCTGAAACTATTCAGGCGGCCCTCATTTTCAGCTATTTGCTTATATAGATACATGGACTATGTAGTGTCCCTCTGACGATCTCTTTTCAGATGATAACTCAAGTCATGTCCATTTTCTGTTGCCATAGAATTCAAAGAGAAGGATTGGATTACAAAACCCCTTGTGAGTTCTGCAAAGATAAAAAAAATTTATTTGGTTAACAATATATTACTTTTTGCTGCAGTTGTGTAGAGTAAATTTACCAGTAGTCAAGGTAACACTTTTTCCCCTTATCTTTCGTATGTGTCAATTCAAGCTATATCAAGCAGTGGTTGTGGAATTGACTTAATTGATCCATGTTCTCTTTCTTTTTCTATGTATGATTTTAATTGCTTTTTGGTGTTTCTTTTCGGTTCTATCAAGTTATTGTAGGTGTCATAGCTGTTGTGGAAGGTGGTAACGAGCATCCGAAATCAAGGTTTGTATATATAGCTTATCACAGCACAATGAATACTCGACGCTCACACAACTATGTGTTTATCTGATATTCTGATTTTTTTTTTCACAATTATATGTTTATCTGATCTTATGATTTTTTTTCAATTTTCCAGTTTTTCGAATAGTGTTAGAGATTGGAAATTTCATCAAGTTTATTTATTTGAAATTGCATTTCAGTTGAATTGCATGATTTTTAATTCTTATGAGCTCTGTTTTCTTTATTATTGACCACACTTGATAATTTTTCTTTGTCAAATTAGGAAAAAAATTGTGCTTACAGTGGTGAAAAAATTATTCAGTTGCAGAGCTAAAGTAATACAACAATTGGTGTCAACAGGTAAGTACTCCCCTGCATTTTAATCTGCAACATTTTTGGCTGTTGGGATAGCTCCATCTTAATAGTAGGATTGGTGTGACAATTAGAACCTTTTAGCTTATATAGTTGAATCCGTCGAATAGAATAAATATTACTAAAATGGTCATCAGTGAAATGAAACATGGGCTATAATTTAAGATTTCTTGAAGCTTTAAGTTACTTTTATTGTGCAGAACTTTTAATCCATCTGCATGATGCTTTCGGATCACTAAAATGTACGCATTTTTTAGGAGGTATACAATTAATTTTGTTGTTTCCGTTGATCGAAAATATATTAAGCACCTCATTAGTTTGACCTCATATTCTGCTATAGAGATATATACATATAATATGTATGTAAATACATATGTGTAATGAATTTGTTCATCTATGTAATAAAACCATGCGCCTTCCTGCCTCCCTTATAATTATATCTGATCATTGATCTGAAAAGCTTCGTTGGTTACACAGTTTGGTAGCGGAAAACCCATCAACTGCTCATCAATTGCCATATAAATATTCACCAGCAGTGACAGTGGTCAAGGGTCACTGAATCATCTCACGGAGCAGGTTATTAAAAAAGGTGCGCTCGAATTTTTTGGTTGTTTTGTATTTAGGCATGTTCATCTCAGTGAATGAATTTTGTTGTTCATGGATATACATCTATAGTGATTAAAAGGTGCTGGTCAAATTTTTTTTGCAATAAGAAAGTACTTTTTATGTTATAGTGTGTTTATTTAGCCTTCAATGGCGACTAATTAGACCCTGTTCCAGCATGTGAATATTATAAATTCTTAATAATGATTATTGTTGGTGAACTAATTTAGTTATTTATGTCAATTTCGTCATTCATGTGCATTGTTTGTTCCAGATATAGATATGTTCGTTTCAAAATTTTGGTGGTGTGAAGAAAACTGGAAATGACATTATATCTAACGACATCCCTATTCAGAAATATTTTAGGTCACAAAATCGGGTTCCCAATAGCTGAGTAGTTGATATTATATACTTGGAAACTTTCGACAAGAACAGAAAAACATTAAGCGGCTTGACATACACAAAACCTATATACACACACACACATAGTTGGGAGGCTTCATAGTTGAACAGATTACACCTCCATAAATGACACCTCCCTTTCCGCAACATGTAGACATGATGGTGCTCTGTCTAGCTCCTTTTTTAACTGCTACTGTTGTCATTAATAGCAAAAAAACCATAAATGTTACCTCTATCTGTTTTTCCATTAAGTCTATATACCGAAATAGTGTTTAATAGTATATCTCTTTATTCTATTCCTGCTATTATCACTTTGTTTATTTTGAAAATAATTAGAAATATATCTGTTTATAATAGTGGTTGTACGTGGACAATTCTTTGATTGTGACATTCAGCTTACTGCTTCACACTGCGTCTGTTAGTTTTACTGATCTGTTGTCATGTTCATATGAAATTTAATTGACTTAGAAAGAAAGTCAAGTAGTCATGGCCTCATGGGTCATTAATTTGTAGTATATATTCTAAGATATCTTTTGTAAACATACCAGTAGATGATAGTACTCTGTTAACTTAAAAGTTGTTTTGTGTACTATATTGTTTTAATGTGGATTTGTCTATCTCTACACACGCACATATGTCACCTTCTAAGAAACTTTACACAATAGTTTACCTATTAGTGGGGACTGTGAACATGTTAAAAACAATGTGAGTAGTCTAAAACTGAAGTGAGGGTCTTAGTTCGGGTGATAGTTGTTTGTTGTGTACGATCATATACAGATGCACAGTACTGCAAAATGCCAAGACCAAGATCTAAACTATTTTTTTTTACAGAAGATTGATTTAACGTTTTACTTGGTTTCATTGAAATTAACATGCAATGAAACAAAAATGGTTTTGTCACGATACTATATTAGAATTATTCAGCACGTACACTCTACTACAAATAGATGTCAGCTCTCTGTTAACCCATAATATATACAAGAGTTCCCATTTCATATAGATATGAAGGCTAAACACATGGGATTGACAATGGTTGTTTCCGTCCTTTTAATGACAACAGTGGAGATAGATGCAGGACATAGATTTCAATCTATCACGACTACATGCTGTAGAAAAGGAGGTGCCATTCACCCGTCTACAGAGTCTCCGACTCCCACTCCCTTTCTAGCTGAATCACCCCTTACAATGCCTCTTATTGCTCCTCTTCCACCAAAGTCACAACAGGTAAAATACCACAGGGGCGGATCCATGCAGTCAGAGAGTAGGGTCGGTGCCATACAATCAGAGAACAGGGGTGGATCCATAGACTCAGAGGTCACTGCAGGAACACCTGCTCCATAAAATTATTATAAATTTGCATTTCTACACAGAGTAAAGTTACATTGTACTTTTAAATAATGAACCTCCAGTCAAATTATAAGCAACTAACGAGCTGCTATTATATATTTATGGTTGTACTTTTATTGACTTGATTTGGTTGAAAACAACTTTCGTTATCTGTCATCTCTGTACCATTGCAATTTCTTCTTTTGCTCTACAAGCCTAAGCTCCTGGAACCTTTCATGTTTTGGTTGTACAAATATTGCTGCTTTCTGTTAGAAACAATTCAATTTTCATCTTTAGCTCAAACTACAAAAATAGGCATGAAGCATAATGCAAAAGCTTCTCTGATTTGCATAGCCTTACTAAATATTGTGGATACTGCCACAATTTCAAACAGTTTTGGTTTCATTTAAGTTTTGCCACTTGTACCTTAGTTTTAGTTTCTTTCCTACATAATACTTATACAAACTACTTGGAGAGAACAAAATTGGAACCATACTTTCATGTGTAAGCTAAATGTCACTATGGCATACATGTTTTTCCCCACATCATTAAGTGGCATGGAAGAGATAATTTGCTAATTTGCTACCATGAGTCTCGCTTTGGTTTTCTTTAAATCTATTGTGTATCACATTATGGGTTATGTACTTGGAGTGTTTAGTTGGTGACTTGGAGATGGTCTTCATCGATGTTTCTTCGTTTATACTTGCGACTATTGGATACATATTGCTGTATCACAGAAATATTTTATTAAGTGCATGTAAAGTATATGTGGTATATACTTTTGGCTTGATGAGCTAATTTATATATATAGCAGTTTCCTCATTCGAAATTGTTTTTAGAAAAATTTACATTAATTATTTTCGTCCGCGCAAAGCACAGGTTTTCAACTAATTTATATTATATATCAAAATCAAATGTTTGTTCATTGTAGTGTTATTCCCAATTTTCAGCTCTATCTTTTTTTAAAAATCTTGATAGGACTCCCTAGTTCATTTTTTTAATTATATTTTCGGTTCTCCTTGCACATGCCATCAAATCCATGTAGCACAAATTAGAAAGTTACGAACAAAAATAAGTGGCTGTACTTTAATTGTTTTTTTCTTTAATACTTCGAATTTCAATCGGTTTCTCAATTCATAACAGTCATTTAAGGATTGATTGTTATTATTCACATAAATCCATCAAAAAGTATCGTTACGAACCTAAACTTTTTTCTTCTTTTTCCCCCAGAAAAAATGCAATTAAAAAACAGCACATAACATGAAAAGTGCTTGAAAAACATGGAACATGAAAAATGCTAGAGAAGTCGTAAAATATTTATAGAAAAAATAGCAAATATAACATGTTAGACTATTACAATTGACCATAACTGAAAATTAAAATGAAATGACGGATTCCTTACACATGAATCTCATGATTAAAATATCTTTTAATATCATATCATCCAAATCATGTTAATTTATCTAATCTTGGTCCGTGAATATTTCTCTGTAACGACAATAAAAAAGAAACAGAGGTGACAAAAGAAACGATTCTATTAATGAATTGTATCCAAATACAATTATTTTTAACGAATTTCATGTAAAAAGTTTATTATTTAATAGAAAATCATGTAAGATGTTCTCGAAAATTTAAATATTTAAATTTTACTATTTAAAAAAATAATAGCCCAAACTAATATATGTACAAATGGGAAGGTACTCGTTTTGAAAAAGTGGTATTCATATCTTACTTGCTCGATCGAACTCCTGTCAACACTCATCATTATGTTTATCAAAGAGCCAAATAATAACAGAAATTTATAATAGCTAAATTATTAAAAAGTAAAAATAATATAATTCTAATCTATATTATTATATAAAAACCGAAACATTAAAAGTTTGGTTGGTCGGTCGGTACGGTACCCGTTAATTTTACATATTTACCCTTACTCAACTACAGATAAAAATCCTTCCTACTATCTAATCAATTTATTTTTCAGGTTAAACATATTATCTTTTCTATTTTCAATAACTAAATAATTTCTTCTTTCAGGTAAAATATAATATCTTTTATATTTCAATTCACTAAAATTTCTACTTTATTAATCAATTTCCTTTTTTAGGTTAAACATATTACCTTTTCTATTTTTAATACCTAAATAACATATTTATATTATAATTACTATTAACTAATCAATTACCTTTTTCAGCTAAAACACGTTACCTTTTCTCTTTTTTCTAACTAAAATCTCTCATTTTCCAATTATATCATGGACGGTTACCTTTTTCAGCCAAAACACATTATCTTTTTTCTTTTCTCTTGCTAAAACCTCTTTTTTTCCTATTATATCATGGGCGTTTCTATTTAATAAAAATAAAATAATAATATTATAATACTAATAATTAATCGATTACCTTTTCAGCTAAAACATATCTTCTTTTTTATTTTTTCTAATTAAATTCCCTTTTTTCTAAAAATATCATGGGCAACATTAATTTCTCATTTTCTAAAAAGTGTAAGTAATTTTATTTAGTAAAATAACATAATTAAATTATAATTGCTATAAACTAATCAATTACCTTTTTTACATAAATTATGACATCTTTTTAATTTTCATGTTACCTTTCTATTTTCTCTAACTAAATAACTTTTTTCCAATTATATCACGGACGGTTTCTATTTAATACAATAAACTAATAATTCTATATTTTCTAACTAAAATCCCTCTTTTAATACAATATCACGGATAATATTAATTTCTCCTTTCGTATTTAGTAAAATAACGTAATTAAATTATAATTACTATAAACTAATCAATTACCTTTTTTCACATAGAACATGTTACCTTTTTGATATTCTCTAAGTAAATCCTCTTTTTTCTAATTATATCACGGGCATTCTATCTAATAAAATAAAAGAATAATTTTATAAATATTAAAAATTAACCGATTACCTTTTTCAACTAAAACCTATCATCTTTCCTTAATTTTTTAAACTAAAATCCCTCCTTTTCTAGAAATATCACGGATAACATTTATATAATTATTATCAAATCATCTCATATAAAAATTTAAGCCTCCAAAATTTATGTTTTAAAAAAACTAATTTAAACTAATGAAAAAAATCCATATAATATTAAAAAAAATCTATGCATCGCACGGATTCTTAGCTAGTATTCTTTTAATTCATTAAATCTATCTAATCAAAAGGATAGCCTTTTGTTAAATCTATACTATTATATAAAAGCCGAAACATTAAAAGTTTGGTTGGTCGGTCGGTTGGTCGGTACGTGTTAGTAGTATTTTTGTGTGTTCGTTCTCAGGGAAGGACTAAATGTAATATCAAGTTCAGGTTTCTTATCTCTTTACGTCTAGAAGTGTGTGAGAAGAATTTTTGGGTTTGTGTATTAACTAAATTAACCAAGAACTAATTATAAGCACTAAGAATTGATTTTAAACTGAGATTCAAATATGTTGGAAAACAATCTAAGAACTGGGGTTCTTCACTTGGTCTCAATACATGCTCAATATTAATGTGATATCTGTGTTCCTACCTTGCTGAAAACAATTCTTCTAAAGTTATACTGTACCCTCCCAGGCTACAATATAGTGCTTACAGCTACACCCTAATTGTCACTCCCGTGATACAATCAAAGTATATCTATAAACTGTTAAATGCCAAGAATTATATGTCTCACAATTCTCCTATTAATCTCCCGATCTAATATTCAAATTATGTCTGTTAAATCATGTACTAAGATTGTAACTTCTCTCCCAAGCTTATTACAATCCCTAGAATACAATCAAAGGTTCATGACTCCCCTAATTGTGTTAAGATCTCATTAGCAGATCAGCAAAGCAGAAAATCACATAATCAAGCATGCATGAATACCAAGGAATACTACCCAATCCTCAGATTAAAGAATTAGTTACGCATATTTAATAAAGAAAACATAATAATAATGATAATGAATGAAAACATAATATTGAAGAAAGAATTGAAGATTGAAAGTACCTTGATATGATTAAAAGCTATGAATTTTTATGATTTACAATGGTAGGATGTGTTTAAATAGGCTCTACAAATCTTGCCCAACAAGAAATTGCCTTCTATTACAATTTGG
This sequence comes from Saposhnikovia divaricata, assembly GCA_036435485.1. Taxonomy (NCBI): domain Eukaryota; kingdom Viridiplantae; phylum Streptophyta; class Magnoliopsida; order Apiales; family Apiaceae; genus Saposhnikovia; species Saposhnikovia divaricata. The sequence goes on from JAZHRN010000131.1 coordinate 27,006,262, forward strand.
ATTTAAAGAAGGTACCCAAAACTGCCCAGAATACAATTAGAATTAGAAAAAGGGCAAAACAGTAAATTCCCAGCCTTCTTTTACAAGAACACGTGCGCGATTTAATTCAGCATATTTCTTGCACTTGTTTCCTATCCCAGGTTGTAGAAAATCTCTCAAGCTTCGCGTGGGCAGTAAGATCGCTGAAAATGGACTTCTAGAACTTCAGATATGACCAAAACAGTATAAGCTGTGCAGCCTTCCCGGAAAATCCGAATTTTAATCAATTAAATCTCCAAAAACAACAAAAGCTTAGATATTCTTGCAAACCTGCACAACTACACAAAACACATCAAAACTACACAAACTTGAGTCCAAAACAATCAATTTAAGCCGAACGGAGGCATTCCCAGTGGATATAAAATCCACTTATCAAACCCCCAAACTTAAACTGATGCTTGTCCTCAAGCATAAACAATTACAACTAACTAACTAGTACCACTTCCATAGGTGATCACGGTTGCATTTGGCATATGCAACAAGCCCTTTAAACCCCTAGGCAGCCCCAGTGGACGAGTAAGGTCTCGTGAGGGCCTATAGCGAATGTACCAACAAAATCCATTTAACATAATGCAATGCAATGCATGAATGCAACTAATATGAACGATGCAACGATCCCCTTCAAACTAACCAAAACCAACTAGCAAGCAAATATCTCAAAGAATGCAACTAAATCCAAATAGAGCTCGACTAAGTTCCCGTATACTAACAATACATGAACAGAAACGTGTGTGTGTGCAATGCTCATCAGAAATACTCCCAAAACTAGGTCAAAAATCATACATGCTCTTCGTCAAGACAATCACAGGTTTATAAATAGAATAGACTGTAGACACTTCATAACCTAAGAACACCTCCATCCTTATCCAAGGTAGACAGAAATTCATGCTTTATTACTACTACGACGACACATTACTACTATCATGCTTATTTAACCGTGCAATGGATGAGACCCCGAAAGGCTTATACAATAATACCCATGTAGCGAGTGTTAGGTCAGTGGATCCCAGACTATAAAAGCCTTAGGTCACTATGATAGGTGGATTTTATATCCACTTGGAATGCTTCGTATTGGCTTAAATTGATTACTTGACCTCAAGTATGTGGTGTGTTTAATGTGTTTTCATTGAGTTTTGCAGAGCTACGAGAGTTGGAGGTTAATTTGATTAAAATTCGGATTTTCCGGGTAGGTTGCGCAGTCTACACTGTTTTGGCCATATCTGGAGTTCTACAAGTCCGAATTCAGCGATCTTACAGCTCACGCGAAGACAAAGCAATTTTCTTCAATCTTGGACAGACCCCAGGGCGCGCTGCGGCGTGGATTGGGCGCTACGGCGCGGAGATCATTCTGCCAGATGCTGATTCACTGTTTTGGCCGTATCTTGAGTTCTACAAGTCCGTTTTGGACGGTCTTACTGTCCACGCGAAGCTAACGAGATTCTCTTTCATTCTAAAGTGGTTCAGATGTCGAAATACAACTGGAACGGCCCAGAAATACTGAAGAAAAGTCAGTTACGAATTTTCCTTCAAAACCGAATCAGTTTAGGAAACGTATTATGTGCCAAACTGCAGAAATTCAACTTTGACAAGGAAATTGCTATAATTCCTACTTCTAATAAGTATGGTAATTGCTCTGGGCGGCTAGAACATTCCAGAATCAGATCTACATATGGAATTTGCAATTCTATTCTCATTCAAGAACGGAAATTGCCATACTCCTATTCCAACTCTAAAACGGCAATTACTTGATGGAGAGGCAAATTGGGGCTATAAATACACATCTTGGGGGACAGAAAAAAAACACCATTACATATCAATTATTCTAGTTTATTTGTATTCTTTTTACTTTGTATTATCATGGTTTCACTTGATCCCATGATGACGAGAGGTTCAATTATGAACTAATTGTTGTCATGGGATTCTAACGGATTTATTTATGGAACTTTAGTATTTTGATGCTTTAAAGATTTGTGTGTGATGTATATCTGATATCCTCGTATGGTTATGCTTAATTGATAGATGCGTAGCTAACATCTAATTTGTTAATCTCTTGTGAAGTGAAAGTGGATCTTGAGATTTAGAACTTGCCATGCTAGCATAGGTTCATGATTGTTTATCAACATGATTCGTAGTATGAGATGAAAATACTTATATTGCCCTGTGTGATCTTAATGGATAACTTGTTCTTCAACCGTTATGTTTTCAAATTCTATAGATATATAGGGTCTAAGCATAATTGGTGTCTATTCATCTTCTATCTCTTTTGTGGATGTATGTTTAGTTTGGTATTCGTATACTGAGAAGTAGCGTATACTTGTTTCGTGTTGTCCGATCAGATATCATAACCATTGCATATAGTGATTAAAGGCGTCAGATCTAAGCAAAGTATTTAATGAAGTTAGGATTCCATGCTTTCTCTTGCAGCAGTAATTAGATTTAAATTCTCGTTAGTTAGTTAATTCTTAGTTTGTTAATTTGTTTCTTAGTTAATTTTTAGTTAATCAAACTCCAATTTGTTAATTGTCTTAGCAGTGAATAATAATCATACATTGTTGCATAGGTACATCTACTGAATTAAAACCATAACCAGATCTCTGTGGGAACGAACTCGACTTATTCATATATTACTTGTGACCGTGTACGCTTGCGCGTTATTAGCAAACAAGTTTTTGGCGCCGCTGCCGGGGATCATCGGTGTTTTATTTTTGGTTTATGTGCTTGTCAATAGTGGTCGTTAGACTTCACTGACTCGGATTTTTTTTTTTCTTAACTATTTTGTTTAGTGCGTTGTGTTTCAGGTACTTGAGTTTTTGAAGATGGCATGCGAGGAGTTGCCATGGTGGGCATATTCGAGGACATCCATGTCTTATCAATGTGAGCGGTGTTTTGGCGTTCATGATCCCTCACAATATTGTTACTACGAAGGAGTTGATCCATATGTCACTTATGAGGAACAACCATATTTTCAATACCATCCTCAACAGTACCAGCAAGATGTTCCAGATATGTCATATTTCTTTGGAAGTGAAGAGTTTCAACATCAGCAACCTACTCCTACTTTTCAGTCAGATGAGGTTGTTACTATGGAGGAGGTTAGGATGCTTGTAAAGAGTAACGAAGAGTCTATCAATTCTTTGGAGACACTAGTTGCTCAAGCTGTGAGATCATTGGAACAAGAGACTCTGGAAGAGATTAGGATGCGTGTAAAGAGTAACGAGGCGTCTATCAAATCTTTGGAAACAATAGTTGCTCAAGTTAGGAGTGCCTTGGAACAAGAGAATCAGCAATTCATACCAGAGGTAATTCCAGAAAATAATGGTGAATTGGAGCAAGGTACTGCATGCTTAATTGAAGAAGACAAATTCCAAGGTGAGGTGAGCGTTCACAAGTCATGTGAGGAATTTGATCATGCTGGTGAGGTGGATGCTTTGGAAAGGGCACTATTTGGGACAAACACTGATGAGCTGCACAAATTTCAAGAATTGGTATGTGCGTACCAAGAGGCTGATGACCATGGGACAGATGCAGGACTTCTACTTGTCTCAAAGTGTGAAGATGGAGGTAGCGCATTAGAGCCAATGGAGGAAGTTCTCGTTGAGGAACCAAAGGTTTCAGCAATTTACATTTACCCTCCTCTATTTTATTCAAGCGAAGCCCGCGAGTGTGTGTTGTTCTACAAATTGACAGATTTTGGGTCAACAGATGAAGGCATTGGAATAGGACATATTTGTTATACGAATAGGCCAAGCGAGGAGAAGGGGCAGAAAGTGTATCGCCGTGATAACGATGAAGTTTCACGAAGAGATGACCAAGCAAACTATTATCATCCTTAATGGAGGCTTGGAAGTAACGTCAAGCTATTGACGTTAAAGAAGCGCTTCTTGGGAGGCAACCCAAGCATTGTTATATACTGGTATGTTTTCTACTTTCCCTCGTATTTACTTCCATTCAATGTGGACATTGAATATTTTAAGTTTGGGGGTGGTTTGAGAGATAAGTAGTGTATATATATGTGATTGTTAGTCATTGTGTTCATGTAGGATTTCATGCTTTGCATATTAGTATTAGTAAATTATGCATTTATGTTCGTGATATCTACTTTTGTTTCATATAGGACATTCTGTTTTTATATATCATGTGAGTTCATAATAGTTTGCATTTGCATCCATGCTTGATAGGAATTTTGTGTTGTTGACACTTTTGATTGAGAAGTGATATGCTTTGTTCTTGTGCACACACATACACTTGTAAGTTGAAGCTAGTAGACTTATTGAATGTTGTAAGTAGTTAAAAGGACATGAATATGTGCAAGATGATTTAGTTTGCATGCTTTGAATACAAGTAGGTGCGTTAGAGAGATTTTTACTTGGGATTGAGTATGTTTTTCCTACCAAGTGAGCTTTTGAGCCTTATTGCATATTTGTTGCAATTTATTTTGCTTGAGTGTTTACGGATTGTTTGCATTGCTAGCAGTTGTTTGAGGTCTTTCTTAAAACGCATGACATTATTTGACGATTAAAATGATAAAGGCATTTAGGATTAACCGCATATTTTCCCATATTACCACACCATGTTTACATGATCAATTAGTTAACCCGTTGAGCTTAATCCTATTTTTTCGGTGACACACCACATTACTTGCCTAGACCTTTTTCTTGTATTGGCCTTACATTAATTTGAACCTACATTGTCAAAGGCTAGTAGAGTGCTTAAGGGAGTAATAAGGTGTGCAAGGAGGGGTTTATTGTTGGTCATACTTTTGGGGGAAATATTGAAAATTTGGGTTTAGTTCTTTACTTGATAGTCGTCAAGTGTAATAAATTGTGGGATCATTTTTATTGTTTATACTATTGCTCTAGCTCTCGAAAAAAAAAATAGAAAAAAAGGAAAAAAGAAAAAGAAAAAAATATGTTATGAGAGCATGTTTGTGTTTGTTGTGATCCCACTTTAGTCGACTATTCAAGTGTTTTTGTTGAATAAATTATGTGGGGGAAAGTAGGGTGTTGTGTATGATTCATCTTGGTACCTACTAGCTTTTGACACTTCACCTGTTTTGGATTATTTGACATACCTTGTCCCTAGCCCCGTTACAACCCAAATAAAGACCTTTTGATTATCGTCATTGATGTATGTTGTGTTAAGAGTTAGATTGATACCAAATGTCAAGCATGCTTATGATTTTGTTGGAATTGAGTGATACACTTACCCTTGTTATTGAGTGAATATTCTTTTGTGAGTGGATTGTGAGTGTTTGCTTGTTTTTGCGTATGAGATCCCGAGTTTTGTCTCAAAGAAGTACTCTTGTCGGCTTAGCATGGTTACTAACTTATTCTTACTCTTGACATGGACTTTTGAGAACTTATGCATGTTCATTGAGTAGACTATGTGAATACTTGCACTTTCGACACCAAGACATTGCGTATTTACTTTGATTCTTAAGTTGATATGGCATGAGAGGATTTGAAGGTATGGTAGGATATTAGTACTAGATTAGTTGCATTTTCATATTAGTTGCATTCTTGCATTGCATTGCATTGGATTTTGTGGGTACATTCGCTATAGGCCCTCACGAGACCTTACTCGTCCACTAGGGCTGCCTAGGGGTTTAAAGGGCTTGTTGCATATGCCAAATGCAACCATGATCACCTACGGAAGTGGTACTAGTTAGTTGTATATAGTTATATTCGTTTATGCTTGAGGACAAGCATCGGTTTAAGTTTGGGGGTGTGATAGGTGGATTTTATATCCACTTGGAATGCTTCGTATTGGCTTAAATTGATTACTTGACCTCAAGTATGTGGTGTGTTTAATGTGTTTTCATTGAGTTTTGCAGAGCTACGAGAGTTGGAGGTTAATTTGATTAAAATTCGGATTTTCCGGGTAGGTTGCGCAGTCTACACTGTTTTGGCCATATCTGGAGTTCTACAATTCCGAATTCAGCGATCTTACAGCTCACGCGAAGACAAAACAATTTTCTTCAATCTTGGACAGACCCCAGGGCGCGCTGCGGCGTGAATTGGGCGCTACGGCGCGGAGATCATTCTGCCAGATGCTGATTCACTGTTTTGGCCGTATCTTGAGTTCTACAAGTCCGTTTTGGACGATCTTACTGTCCACGCGAAGCTAACGAGATTCTCTTTCATTCTAAAGTGGTTCAGATGTCGAAATACAACTGGAACGGCCCAGAAATACTGAAGAAAAGTCAGTTACGAATTTTCCTTCAAAACCGAATCAGTTTAGGAAACGTATTATGTGCCAAACTGCAGAAATTCAACTTTGACAAGGAAATTGCTATAATTCCTACTTCTAATAAGTATGGTAATTGCTCTGGGCGGCTAGAACATTCCAGAATCAGATCTACATATGGAATTTGCAATTCTATTCTCATTCAAGAACGGAAATTGTCATACTCCTATTCCAACTCTAAAACGGCAATTGCTTGATGGAGAGGCAAATTGGGGCTATAAATACACATCTTGGGGGACAGAAAAAAAACACCATTACATATCAATTATTCTAGTTTATTTGTATTCTTTTTACTTTGTATTATCATGGTTTCATTTGATCCCATGATGACGAGAGGTTCAATTATGAACTAATTGTTGTCATGAGATTCTAACGGATTTATTTATGGAACTTTAGTATTTTGATGCTTTAAAGATCTGTGTGTGATGTATATCTGATATCCTCGTATGGTTATGCTTAATTGATAGATGCGTAGCTAACATCTAATTTGTTAATCTCTTGTGAAGTGAAAGTGGATCTTGAGATTTAGAACTTGCCATGCTAGCATAGGTTCATGATTGTTTATCAACATGATTCGTAGTATGAGATGAAAATACTTATATTGCCCTGTGTGATCTTAATGGATAACTTGTTCTTCAACCGTTATGTTTTCAAATTCTATAGATATATAGGGTCTAAGCATAATTGGTGTATATTCATCTTCTATCTCTTTTGTGGATGTATGTTTAGTTTGGTATTCGTATACTGAGAAGTAGCGTATACTTGTTTCGTGTTGTCCGATCAGATATCATAACCATTGCATATAGTGATTAAAGGCGTCAGATCTAAGCAAAGTATTTAATGAAGTTAGGATTCCATGCTTTCTCTTGCAGCAGTAATTAGATTTAAATTCTCGTTAGTTAGTTAATTCTTAGTTTGTTAATTTGTTTCTTAGTTAATTTTTAGTTAATCAAACTCCAATTTGTTAATTGTCTTAGCAGTGAATAATAATCATACATTGTTGCATAGGTACATCTACTGAATTAAAACCATAACCAGATCTCTGTGGGAACGAACTCGACTTATTCATATATTACTTGTGACCGTGTACGCTTGCGCGTTATTAGAAAACACACTAGGACTAAATCCCCTCAGACTTAATTACTCGAGTATTAAAGAGCTCATCCAAGTTAATTTTGCATATAAACAATTTATTGACTTTTTTTTTCTTTTTTTTCTGCGATCTGGAATGAGCCTTTCTCATTTCCAACCCTAGACTACTCATATAAATATGAGCCGGCTACTAGCCATTTGACACCTAGCCATTATTTAACAATTGATACAACTAGCATGAAATCCCTAGTTTCTTCCAAACTTAGACTTTAGTGCTACTACGCCATCAAGGGAATAACTAAAATTCTAAATATAATCAGGTGATTAAATCTCAAAGCATCCAAACAAGCATGACCTTAACCTAGCCCAAAAGTACCCAATGAGACTGTGTAATTAGTTTTGTTTCCGAAACACATAAGTCAATTTCATAGAAACTATAAATCAACCCTCTATTCATCATTACCACACTCAATTAGACACCTACCTACCAATCAGAATCAGCTCGTCCTAAGGAATCATGAAAAATGCATGTCATGAAAATGCAACTAGAATGAACTCACATGGTATACATAACTAAAAACAGAATGTCCTACATGAAACAAACGTAGATAATACGAACATATATGCATGAATTACTACTAATATGCAAAACATGAAATCCTACATGAACACATAATAAAACAACAAGTACTAACAACTACTAATCCCTCAAAACACCCCCAAACTTGAAATATTCAATGTCCGCATTGAATGGAAGTAAATACAAGGGATAGTAGAAAACATACCTACAAAGCGCCGTACATATCCTTCCCCATCGTAACTCAAACAAGCTTGTTCGGCAAAAATTCCCTTTTTGTAGCAATTACCATCACCTCTCCCAAGCTTAGAAGCCATAAGAATCAATACCCAACTCACAAGAAGCTCCACCAATAATCACCAAGCAATACCACACCAAAAATCAGCAAATACCAAGAATAATACAAAATCCCAATTTTTCAAGAACACAAATTCGTAATCAAAATAAAATTTTGAGAAGAAATAAACCCACTACGAATTGGAGAGGTGAACTTGCAATTAATTCCTCTTTAGAATTGAATTTTTAGAGATTTAAATAAATAGAAGAGGAATTGGATTTGTATGGTTAGGTGTGTATAAATATAAGATGATGGATAGATGAGATTTAAAAATTTAGAGTGTAGGAGAGATTTGGAGAGGTTAAGATTTGATGTAGGATAGATATAGGAATTTAGAATTGAAAAAAATTTGAGTTAGGATTGAATTTGGGGAATTTTTATGGTTATAAACAAGAATTTTCGGGAAAAATCTGGTAGAACAGGGGTATAACGCAGCATCAGGCTGCGTTTCAGGGTGGTTGGGCGCGGAACAGGCAGACACGCATGAGAGAAATGCGTGACAGGGGAAAAAACACTCATGTAACGCAGGAGCTATCTGCGTTACTCCGGCGCAAACTGCGCTGAATGCAGTGACACATGCGCAGATTGCGTTATAGGGGCGCAGATTGCGCGAAAATTTCACTGTTCACAATTATTTTTTTTTCACAGATTTTTTTTCCCACTACACTCATTCTTTTTTTTTTTATACAACAACTACTACATAACTTGGGTTGCCTCCCAAGAAGCGCTTCTTTAACGTCAATAGCTTGACGTTACTTCCTCAACTCATGGCGGTTTCAAAAGAATAACTGAACCGTCCTCAACAGATAGACCATTCATACGAACGTTGACATCTTGGTTGCTTGTTTTCCACAATTCTTTTCCAACAAACTTCAACCAGATTTTACTACCAAATGACCAAATCTTCTTCTTTTTCTTCTTCGCACCTCTAAGGTGCTTCTCCGACCCAACCGGTTGAACAAAAATTTCTTCTTCCTTATCATCTAACACCCGTTCTGCTCCCACGAAGTGTTCATTTTCGAGCTGCACAATGTCATCAACTTTGTCAACGGTAAAACCAGTTGCTCCAAAAGGAGGTATCTTCATTGCTTTGTTCAGATCATATTCCACTTTGTCCTTGCCAACATTCAATGTCAATTTTCCAGCTTTAACATAAATTGTAGTGCCAGCAGTAGCCAAGAATGGCCTTCCCAAGATAATGGGTATCTCGACATCTTCATCCATCTCTAACACCACAAAATCACAAGGTATGACAAATTTATCCACTTTAACAACCACGTCTTCAATAACCCCCAATGGATACTTAACAGAACGATCCGCCAACTGAAGTGAAATCCGTGTCTTTTTAAGTTCTCCAAGACCAAGCCTTTTGCAGATTGAATATGGCATCAAACTCACACTTGCCCCTAAGTCACACAAGGCTTTCATGTTTTCCATCTTCCCAATAGTGCAAGGCAAAGAGAAGCTTCCCGGATCTTTCAATTTCTGAGGAATGGCCTTTTGGATGACTGCACTGCATTCAGCATTAAGAGTAATAGTTTTTGCATCTTCAAGTTTCCTCTTCTTTGTCAACATCTCCTTAAAAATTTAGCATAAAGTGGCATCTGATTCAAAGCTTCAGCCAACGGAATATTAACATGCAACTGCAGGAACATAGTCAAGAACTTCTCGTACTGCTTCTCTAAATGCCTGTTGTGAAGTCTCTGTGGAAATGGAATAGGAGGAACATAAGGTGGTGGAGGAACATATGGCTTTTCTGATTCTTCTTCCTTCTTCTTCTCATCTTCTTTTTCTGCCGTGTCTGCAGCAATCTCTACTGGCTCATCCTCTTTCTCAGCATCACTCTCTTTAGGCTTAAAAACCTCAACCTCGGGCAACTCTTTTCCGCTCCTCAAAGTAATTGCTTTGCATTGCTCTTTACCAGTCTGGTCGGGTTGACTAGGAAGAGACCCTTGCTCACGAACACCCATCTTTGAGGCAATCTGTCCAATCTGTGTTTCTAGCATCTTTTGAGATGATGCCATCTGATCTATTCTTGATTCCATATTAGCCAATGCCCCAGAAGTCCCTTGCATAATCTTATTTAGTGCAACCTCCCACTCAGCTGGTTCTTTCTTTGGTGGAGGTTGATACTGCTGCTGTGCTTGATACGGTGGTCGTGACTGAAAACCAGGAGGTTGATTCTGCCTTGGAAATGCATAGGAAGGATTAGCTGCATGATTATTGCTGTAAGAAAGATTGTTGTTTGGCCTTTGATTCGGATTGTAGTAAGAATTATTCTGCACAGGCCAAGGCTGTCTTCCTTGAATAAAAGATGCTTCTTCTGGAAATTGTTGAACATACGAGTTCTGACTAGCACCATAATCATGATACCCTTCCATAGGTGAAGAAATAGCATTCACATTTACCTTTTGTCCTCGCACCTCCTGAGTTAGAGTATCCAACTTTTGAGCCAGCATGTTGATCATCTCAGATTCTTGTGCTGCTTTTGCTGAGCTCGTCCCACTAGGTGCCCATGAATAATTATTAGATGCTAATTCCTCAAGGAGTGCTTTAGCCTGAGTAGTTGGTGCCTTCTTGAAATTTCCACTAGCAGCCACATCCAAACTCAAACGAATATCTGCATTCATGGCCCCATAAAAAGTACTAATGATCTGCCAATCTTCTAAGCCATGATGTGGACACTTCCTCAATAGTGCCTTGAATCTCTCCCATGCCTGATATAGACCTTCACCCGGTTGTGCTTTAAAACTCATAATCATAGTCCTCAACTGTTGCGTCTTGTCAGAAGGATAGTATTTGGACAAGAATGCCGTAGAAAGACTCTCCCATGTAGCAACCGAAGTGTTTGGAAGTTGCTGAAACCATTCCAAAGCTCTTCCCTTAATAGAGTAGGGAAACATATGGAGACGAATCTGATCACTCGTAACGCCAGTGATTCTGAATGAGCCACACATCTGCACAAAACGCTCTAGATGTCTGTGTGGGTCTTCTAATTCAATGTCTCCTTCAAAAGCTTGATGGCTGATCATCTGAATTAAGCTCGGATTAATATAGAACTGAGCTGCACCAATCTCTGGAGTTTTGTACATGCAATTGGCTGGATTCGGTGTCTCATGGTCCCAAATAGAAGACTGATCAACATTAACAGCTGGTCGAGGTTCTGGATCTCCCATCTTAGCTTTATCTTTTCTTAGCTTTCTCAAAGTACGCTCGATTTCAGGGTCAAATTCCAATTTTCTAGCGCAAGATGAACGTAGCATACACCTGAAAATCACCAACAAAACAACTTGTGGAACCAATTAAAATCTAAACAATAAGAAACAATTAACCTAAACTCAACTATACTGCCTTCCCCGGCAGCGGCGCCAATTTGTTAGTAGTATTTTTGTGTGTTCGTTCTCAGGGAAGGACTAAATGTAATATCAAGTTCAGGTTTCTTATCTCTTTACGTCTAGAAGTGTGTGAGAAGAATTTTTGGGTTTGTGTATTAACTAAATTAACCAAGAACTAATTATAAGCACTAAGAATTGATTTTAAACTGAGATTCAAATATGTTGGAAAACAATCTAAGAACTGGGGTTCTTCACTTGGTCTCAATACATGCTCAATAGTAATGTGATATCTGTGTTCCTACCTTGCTGAAAACAATTCTTCTAAAGTTATACTGTACCCTCCCAGGCTACAATATAGTGCTTACAGCTACACCCTAATTGTCACTCCCGTGATACAATCAAAGTATATCTATAAACTGTTAAATGCCAAGAATTATATGTCTCACAATTCTCCTATTAATCTCCCGATCTAATATTCAAATTATGTCTGTTAAATCATGTACTAAGATTGCAACTTCTCTCCCAAGCTTATTACAATCCCTAGAATACAATCAAAGGTTCATGACTCCCCTAATTGTGTTAAGATCTCATTAACAGATCAGCAAAGCAGAAAATCACATAATCAAGCATGCATGAATACCAAGGAATACTACCCAATCCTCAGATTAGAGAATTAGTTACGCATATTTAATAAAGAAAACATAATAATAATGATAATGAATGAAAACATAATATTGAAGAAAGAATTGAAGATTGAAAGTACCTTGATATGATTAAAAGCTATGAATTGTTATGATTTACAATGGTAGGATGTGTTTAAATAGGCTCTACAAATCTTGCCCAACAAGAAATTGCCTTCTATTACAATTTGGATTTAAAGAAGGTACCCAAAACTGCCCAGAATACAATTAGAATTAGAAAAAGGGCAAAATAGTAAATTCCCAGCCTTCTTTTACAAGAACACGTGCGCGATTTAATTCAGCATATTTCTTGCACTTGTTTCCTATCCCAGGTTGTAGAAAATCTCTCAAGCTTCGCGTGGGCAGTAAGATCGCTGAAAATGGACTTCTAGAACTCCAGATATGACCAAAACAGTATAAGCTGTGCAGCCTTCCCGGAAAATCCGAATTTTAATCAATTAAATCTCCAAAAACGACAAAAGCTTAGATATTCTTGCAAACCTGCACAACTACACAAAACACATCAAAACTACACAAACTTGAGTCCAAAACAATCAATTTAAGCCGAACGGAGGCATTTCCAGTGGATATAAAATCCACTTATCAGTACGGTACATGTTAACTTTACTTATTTACCCTTACTTAACGGTACATGTTATTTTACTTAATTATTTATAGTTACAAATAACTAATAAATTTCATTTTCTAAGATAAAACATGTTACCTTTTCTATTTTTCAATAACTAATCAATTTCCTTTCTCACATAAAATATGAGAAACTTTATTTATACCCTTACTTAACGGTACATGTTATTTTACTTAATTATATACTGATATGGGCTAGAAATAAGCCCTAAAGACACAATTAATGTTGCATTAATTAGACCCAGCCTAGTCCAAAGATGAAGCCCATTAATGAGGCCCGAAACCCCAATTAAATATTAATTTCATAATTAATATTAGAGGGATAATTAACAGCTTGCAAATAAGAGTCAAATAAGGATACAATATCTTTATGAGTAGCTCCCAAGTCACCAAATCAGACAAGGAAACTAATTCCTACAGGAAGGATCTAGAATCGGGCCTAGAGTGGGTAACTTGCCCACCAAGTTACCAAACCCTACTCTAACTCCAAGGCTTCCCAAGCCTATATAAAGGGCCTGACCCCTTATTCTCAGAGGAACGTTTTTGGACATAGCTCCATACGTTACCCACCACGTTTTGGCTTAATCCTCGAATAAGGACATACAAGCCACTGCGTCCTAGGTGAGCTCTCGCCACCATAGCCTCGAGGGCACCATCACCTAGAACTACTTCCTGGCTTGATTCTCAATAACGAGATACGTAGGCACCCTGTGAGGACCGATCAGTCTCGAACACGGAAACATCCATTAAAGCTCGAAGCTCATCAACCCCTTAGCATTAAATACACACAAACCCTAGCCGCAATTTGATAACCTAGTTTTTATTCCACAACATTTGGCGCCGTCTGTGGGAAGACAACATCAACCATAATGAACGCACGGAGAACAACAGTGATTACGAACACCACCGCTAGCACTTCTGTACCCGTAACTACGGAACAAGGGTCTGTACCCCCTTAAACGAGTGCCCAGATTTCGGGTTCTCAACCCCAAGGATAAATCTCCAACTTACTGAAACACATGTCGAGGGATCGCAGCCCCTAGGGATGAATCCCCAAGGCCAGGAGTTGAATCCCTTTCAATGGTTGTTTCCCTTCTGGGATACGGCCTACCCCCATGAAGCACAGACCTCCACCACTGTGACTCTCGCAAGAACGAATATAGCCTACGGGCTACCCGTCTAAACGCATGAGGCATTAGAGGAAGTGGACATGCGTATCGAGTGCACAAGCCATATAAACCCCCATGCATCATAGGCTTAGGCCCTGTCTATGAAGGAGGGTACAAGGATTATTCTGAACCCTATACCGAGGATTCATCATCTAAGGATGATCGAGATCGAGCCCCGAGAAAGAGGCGTGCAGACAAGGAACCCATTGTTGGGCGTATTCGAGAAACTTCGGGCAGAGTGCCAAGGACTTAAGATAAGATTAAGGCTCATAAAGCCGAGATCCAAAAGTTGAAACAAGACTTGAAGAAGGAACAACATAGGTAAAATTGCCCTCCTACGTTAAAAATAGGAGAGATTACCTTTGTCAATTTGGAGAGGCCTTCAAAGATGAATAAAAGGACTGGGGTCCCAAGGACAGAGATCCTTATGGCTAAGTCCAATGATTTGATTCAACCATAGGGTCAAGAGGTTAACGTTAGCACCGCTGTGCCACCAGCCACTGGACAAGGGTCGATACCCCAAGGAGAAGGTTCGAAAATCCCTCATATTTAACCCTAAGAGACGAATCTTCAGGGGACAGGAACTCAAACTCGAGAGTCACTACCTTCAGTGGTGAACCCTCAGGAACAAGGAGTGAACTCCCTTTATATGGTGATTGCCATTGCCCCTCTAGGCGGTTGCCCGCTATCTCATGGAGCCCAGACCTCAACTACTGCGCTCCCGTTGAATACTAATCCTATGTTTGGACTACCTAACTACCCCCACTTCATGCTCATGAGCCATATGACCCCCCTTGTGTGGGAGGCTCTCGGCACAACCAAAGGTTTAGAGATTACTCCGGACCTTACTTTGATTCTTCCTCTGAAGAAAGAAATCGAGATGAAGCCCCTAGGAGGCGCCGAGCCAGCCGAGAATCCTATAGGCGTTCTCAAAGAATCCACGATGGACCCTCAACCACTGCCCTGGAAAGAATCCAAGCCTTTGAGGCTGAGATTCAGAGGCTGAAAGAAGACATTGCAAGAGAGCAGCAGAGGCAAGGACCCCCACAGACAAGGGAGAGAATCCCTGTGCCAAATTTGGATGAAACCTCGAGGAGGGATAGGAGGACAGAGGTCCCCCTAACTAAAGCACCAAGGATGGCTGCCCCTAGGCCAATGGCTGCAGACTTGGTGTTACTTGGAAAACCTAACAATCCTATACCCCCGTTTACTGAGGAGGTGACGAGAGCTCACATCTCAAGAAAGTTTAAGATGCCTGTCATTAAGGCTTATGATGGAACGGATGATCCCGCTAATCACGTGAGAACTTTTTCGAAGGCACTTCTTCTGCAATCAGTAAGTGACGCTCTTAAGTGTAGGGCGTTTCCCCAAACCTTAGACGGGATGGCTCAGCGTTGGTACAGTCGTCTTCCCCCAAACTCTATCGGCTCTTTTGAGGAGCTAAGCGACGTTTTCATCTGCCGGTTCATTAGTGGGGGAATCCACAAGAAAAATTCTGCTTCTCTTATGAACGTAGTGCAAGGGAAGAATAAAAACTTGAGGGATTACATCAAGAGATTCACCAAGGAGACATTAGATATCTCTGATCTAGAGAACAAGATAGCCATGGTGGTCATACAGCATAGAACGACCAACGTCTATTTTAAGATGTCGTTAGCCAAGTATCCCCCAGAGGACATGATTGAACTCCAGCAGAGAGCAAGAAAGTCTATTAAGGCTGAAGACAACATGAGGAAAGATACTTCTGTTACTAGCAATTGGAACGATGACAACTCTAAGAAGAGAAGGGCAGAGCAAGAGTATGATGCTAGGGATAAGTATCCCCGAACTAGTCTGACTCTCCCCCTACGAACAACCAAGGACTCAGGTTCACTGAGTATGCAAGGCCTAGAACACCAATGAAGGAGTCATGGTTTTTCAGGACCCTATATTGTTGACAATTCATCATCCGCCGATGAAGATAACAATCTCAGATGGAGAACCAGGCAAGGAGCTCAAAGGAGGGTCAGGGCCTTCTCAGCCCCGTGGATCCAAAGGATCGGCTCCCAAGACTTTAGGAGGGAGGATACTCGCTCATGAAGCGTATATCCGAAAATTGAAGAAAAACTTGGAAATACAATAGGCTAGGCAGCCCCCCAAGGGCTAGGATCCCCTATGTTATTAACGCGAGCGATACCCCTATGAGGAGAAGGGTTGATTCACAAAGGGCTGATCCCGATGGTTCAGTGCTTCTAGGAGATCGTGACGATCCAATCTTGTCCTTCACTAACAAGACAATGAATGTTCATATCTCAAGGAAATTCAAGACACCCACTACCGAGGTGTGTGATAGGGCTGGAGATCCCACTAATCCTGTGAGGACATCCTCCAATGCACTACTAATTATTTTCACCCGTGATTGACGCAATCAAGTATAAGGTGTTCCCTCAAACCCTGGGGGGCATGACACAACGATGGCAAAGTCGGTTGCCCCCGAACTCAATCGGCTCCTTTAAAGAACTAAGAAGGGCATTTACGCCCCGTTCGTTGATGGAAAGTTCAAGAGAAACGTTTTACATCCCAATGGATGTGGAACAAGGAAACAATGAAACCTTGAGGGATTACATGAAGCGAATCACCGAGGAAGCCTTGAAGGTCCCGAACCTGGATTGATAGAGTGGCTATCAAGGTAGAGGAAAGTGTAAGGGAAGCCTCAACCCCTGCTGGAGGCAATAGAGGTGATGACAAGAAGCGAAGGTGGTCACGAGTAGAATGTTAAGGATATGTATCCTCGAACAAAGACTCTAACTCTCCCTGGAAGAAGAGCAATCAAGGACGGAGGTTCGCCAGCTATGCACGTTCGAATAATCCCAACACCCAAATCCTGATGGACATTGAGAAACACAAGAATCTCTGATGGCCGAAGCCACTAAGGGCTGATAACGGGAAGAGAAACAAAAATCAATACGGTCAGTTCCATAATCCATTGGGGAATAATACTCATGATTGAAGACAGCTGAAACACAAGATCAAGTTTCTGATCCAAAGAACCAGGTTGTATAAGTTCACCAAGGATGGCCAATAGGGTAACCTAAGGTAGGGTTATGAAGTAGAAGATTAAAAAAGGAAAGATGGCGATCAAGATCGCAATCCATAGCCCCGGGGGGGCGGTGATAAACACGATTTCTGAAGGCCCAACAGTGGTCGAGAATACAAGGAGCTCTCATAAAGCTTACGCTCGAGAAGCTATGCACTTAATAGGAGAAGCTCTATAACGAGCAAAAACCGAAATGGCATTTGCCTTTGATGATTCTGACCTGGAATGAGGTGAAGTGCCTCCATGATGAGCCATTGGTCATAAAACCTGTGATAGGCAACTCGTGAGTGAAAGGAGTCTTGATAGACAATGGAACATCAGTGAATATCTCGTTTCATGATGCATTCTCGAAGATAGAATAGAACGATTCTCAATTGACCCCCTCCAACATGCCCGTCTTTGGGTTTAATAGAGTTGAGTCAAAAGTTAAAGAAACTATTCGTTTGTCCATGATAATAGGACGGGAGCCTAGGGAGGCCACTCGGATGTTGAACCTATTTGGTGGTTAAATCAAATACAGCTTGCAATGTTATCCTTGGGAGGACAGGCTTGCTTGCCTTTAAGGCGGTTGCCTCAAGATAAGAACTGATGATTAAATTTCCTACATGGAATGGAGTTGATGAAGAAAAGGGAGATCAAACAATAACCAAGAGTTGTTATCCAGCCACTTTGAGGCCAGATGAAGTTGGGGGCAGGACCTCCCGATTGGAGACATGGATGTCCAAGAAGATGATAAACGAAGAGGAAAACCCATTGAGGACTTGGTTTCCACTCCCCTAGTTTTTGAGTTCGAGGCTATGGCTGGAGACTTGACTCAATTCAATGAGTGTTACGAGGGAGGAAAACGTGAAGGCTGATGTCTTATCTATGATTACCTCCTCAGAGATAGAGAATTATGTTGAAAGTTCTTACTTCCAAGTCTTGGAGACCCGAAGTCTTGGAGACCCGAATCGATCGATGTAAAGTACAAGCCTAGGATGGCCACCAAAGCCCAGGCTCTAGCTGACTTCGTGGTTGAATATACCATTGACAACCAAGAAGTCTGGGGGCATGAGGTAATAGACCAGGAAGGTCAGCAAGGTGAGAAGCCCCTGGATGAGAAGAAGGAGTATTGGATGCTCTATTTTGATGGGGCATCAAAAACAAAAACCAGTGGTGCAGGTTTAGTCCTGCAAAGCCCCGATGGGTTCGCAGTTGAAAATGCCTTGAAGTTGGACTTCCAAACAACCTACAACGAGGTAGAGTATGAAGCTCTGATAGCCGGCCTTGGATTGACAAGAGCCCTGAGGGTGAAGAACCTGAAAGTCTGTGGAGACTCAAAGCTGGTAGTTTCACAAGTCAATGTAGAGTTTGAGGCTAGAGGAAAGAATATGGCCAAATACTTGAGGATTGTGAAAGCTGCGATAGCCCAGTTCGACAAGTGCCACGTTGAGTATATCCCAAGGGAGGAGAATAAAAAGGTTGATGCCTTATCTCAGTATACTTCTTCAGAGGTCGAGACCCATTCTGGGAGCGTCTACTTCCAAGTTCTGAGAACCCCTACAATTGATTCTAAGCTTATTGCTCCTATCGGGATAGGAGGATGCTAGATAGATCCTATCAAAGCACACCTTGAGAATGGCTGGTTGCCAAACGGTGCTACGGAGGCAGGGAGGCTAGTTGCAAGGAATTGAAGGCTCGAATAGGCCGCGTTCCATCCGACTGAAAGCTCGTAAAGGCCACACTCCGTCCAAATGAAGGCTCGTAGAAGCCGTGTTTCGTCCAACCAAAGGCTCGAAAAGGCCACGTACCATCCATTTGAACGCTAAAAAAAAAGCGGGAAATAAGGTAAAAAATATTGCAAGGAGTTAGAGCTCGGAACCGATTCGATATATTGTAATCTCAAATCGGAGCAACGAGCAAAAAGATAAGGATTTGTCAATACTCATAGAATAAGAGGGCCTAATAATCGAGTTAAAGGACAAAAATGTGACCTCAATCCATGTCTTCAGGGGCTGGAATTTCAAGTCATGATTGACCTCCTCTAGGTCTCAAAGAAAAGGTTGTGATTACCCATGACCTAGGACAAATGGGGCCTTTCTACGACTTCAATCCAGGTCGTGGATGAAGCTCCAAGTCCCACGACCAGCCAAAAAATGTAGCCTTGTAACGAACTCAATTCAAGTAGTAATTGAGGTCGTAGAACCTCAAGACCTGGGTAAAAATGAGTCTTTCCAAGACCTCAATCCAGGTTGTACATTGAGATCGTAGACCTCGCGACCACTCATATTTTGGGTCCTTACACGACCTCAATTCAGTTCGTGAATTGAGCTCGTAGACCTCATGGTTGTAATATTGGTCCTTACACGAACTTATTTCAGTTCGTGAATTGAGCTCGTAGACCTCACGAGGAGTTGTAATATTGGTCCTTACACGAACTCAATTCAGTTCGTGAATTGAGCTCGTAGACCTCACAAGCAGTTGTAATATGGACCCTTACACGAACTCAATTCGGATAGTGAATTGAGCTCGCAGGTCTCACGAACTAGCCAAATATGGAGCGTTACGCGACCTCAGTCCATATCGTAGGATGAGGTCGTGAACCACACGACCAGGCTGAAACAAGGCCCTTTTACGACCTGATACCACCTCGTAGGTTGAGGTCGTGGACAACACGACGAGGCCAAGTGAGGGACCTTATACGATCTCAAGTCAGCTCGTAGGACGAGGTCGTAGATCTCACGACCTCAATCCAGCTCTAGAATTAAGGGTTAAGCACTTTAATACCTCAATACAGGTTGTAATTGAGGTCTGAGCATCCCGAGACCTCAATTCAGGTCTATCAGGATTAGGACCCTCACATAAAATTACAAGAAAATATTATTATTTAATAATAATTTGTAAAAAATTATTATTTAATAATAAAATCCGATCGGAATTTATTCAAGCGAAATTTTATCCGGGTAGGACAGCCCTGATTCGGGTATAAAAGTTATTCAAAATTTGAATAACATAAATAATATTAATCGCTAATATTATTTGAAAAAATAAAAGAAAGGAATAATGCTCACGACCTCAAATGAGGTCCCAAAATTCACCTCGTGAAGTCTACGACCACCACCCAATCAAGGCCTTGGACGACCTAAGATGAGGTCGTATGTGACCTCGAAAAAAGTCACGACCAGGGACAAATTGAGAGCTTGGACGACCTCAATTGAGGTCTTCAGAAAAAGTGCAATTTAGTACCCCTACTTTTGCTATGTTCACAAAAAGAGTCCCTGAAAAATTATGAAATAATCCCCCTAAAATGCATGAGTGCACAAATTCAATATTTTCGATTAAAATTTTCGAATTTTATTAAAGTAAAATTTTATCCGAGTAGGACACCCCTGATTTGGGTATAAAAGTTATTCAAAAGCTGAATAAAATAAATAATATTATTCAATAATATTATAAAAAAAATAAAATAAAAAAAATCACGATCTCAAAAGAGGTTGCAAATCGACCTCAGAAAATCCACGAGCTGTGCCAAAAGGGGGCGTTGGACGATGTGAAGTGAATTCGTAATTGAGCTCGGAAAAGCCAACGACCTGGCCTCCAAATGAACCAAAAACACGAACTGAAATGAGGTCGTTATGTAAAAAGTGCTGTTTAGCGCCTCAAGCTTTGCAGGGTTCGCATGTTGTGCCCTCAAGTTTAAAAATTGACATAATGATCCCTCTAGTTCCAAAGTTAAAAGATTTGTCCCTAAACTTTGCTAATTGACAAAAAAGTCCTTGCAAAATTGCAAAAATACACCCAATGCACGTTTGCACAAATTTAATATTTTTGATTAAAATATTCGAAAATATTTCCATAAAATTGTCCGATGACAAAAAAAAAAAATACCTGTGGGTACAAGAAAATTCCTAAAATATTAGGAATAATTAAGAAAAATACCTGTGGGTACAAGAAATTTCCTAAAATATTAGGAATAATTAAGAAAAATACCTGTGGGTACAAGAAAATTCTTAAATTATTAGGAATAATTAAGAAAAATACCTGTGGGTACAAGAAAATTCCTAAAATATTAGGAATAATTAAGAAAAATACCTGTGGGTACAAGAAAATTCCTAAATTATTAGGAATAATTAAGAAAAATGTCTGTGGGTACATAAAAATTCCTAAAATGTTATGAATAATTACCAAAAATACCTGTGGGTACAAGAAAATTCCTAAAATATTAGGAATAATTAAGAAAAATACCTGTGGGTACAAGAAAATTCATAAAATATTAGGAATAATTAAGAAAAATACCTGTGTATACAAGAAAATTCATAAAATATTAGGAATAATTAAGAAAAATACCTGTGGGTACAAGAAAATTCCTAAAATATTAGGAATAATTAAGAAAAATACTTGTGGGTACAAAAAAATTCTTAAATTATTAGGAATAATTAAGAAAAATACCCGTGTGTACAAGAAAATTCATAAAATATTAGGAATAATTAAGAAAAATACCTGTGGGTACAAGAAAATTCCTAAAATATTAGGAATAATTAAGAAAAATATCTATTGGTACAAGAAAATTCCTAAAATATTAGGAATAATTAAGAAAAATATCTGTGGGTACATAAAAATTCCTAAATTATTAGGAATAATTAAGGAAAATACCTGTGATTATACAAAAATTCCTCAAACATTAGGAAAGCTACAGAAAAATATGAGGAAATTATAGAAATATTTTCTTGACAAATTGAGCAATAATTTTTGCTAATAGTGCATAAAAGCTCTATGAAAATGCCGAAATTGCTAAAAGCAAGCACAAGTTAAAGCCGCGAATAAGGCAAATCGTCGTAAATGTGTAGGTCGCTCCACACTTTACAATAAGACGATATATGTGAAATACTAGTGTACACCAAAATCCCTATATAAGGGTAGGAAAATTAAGAAGTCCCAGGTAAGGGATAAAAATGACCCAAAGTCTCGATTAAGACAAATATAACTTTTACGAAAACCTGATTAGTTTTCCTAGAAGTTGGGGGGCAAATGATATGGGCTAGAAATAAGCCCTAAAGACACAATTAATGTTGCATTAATTAGACCCAGCCTAGTCCAAAGATGAAGCCCATTAATGAGGCCCGAAACCCCAATTAAATATTAATTTCGTAATTAATATTAGAGGGCTAATTAACAGCTTGCAAATAAGAGTCAAATAAGGATACAATATCTTTATGAGTAGCTCCCAAGTCACCAAATCAGACAAGGGAACTAATTAGGGGTGTAAATGAGCCGAGCCGAGCCGAACTCTAAAATGTTCATGTATTGTTTGTTAAGAAATTATCGAACTCGAACTCGAGCTCGAACTTGAATCGAGCCAAAAAATATGTTTGAGCTCGGTTCGTTAAGATAAAATGTTGTTCACGAACGGTTCACGAACAGCTCACGAACATGTCTCATGAGCTTACTCACGAACTTTTGTTTTCGAACAACTCATTAACCTTGTTTACGAGCTTGTTCATGAACTTATGCTCACGAATAAATCTTAAATATTGCTCGCGAACTTATGCTCACGAGCTCACTTACGCACAACTCATAAACTTAATTCCTTATTTTTGTATACAAAAATCTAATATTAAAAAAATTAAAAAATCCAAAATTAAATAATTAAATTTAAGTCTCAGCATTAGAAATAATAATAAATCATCAACCAATAAAATTCTTACATCTCCAACTCCAAAAAACAAACAAAGTTTGATTTAAAAACAAAGGGCAAAGAAACGTAATTGTTTGATAGAAATAAAGTTAAGTTAT
Source organism: Saposhnikovia divaricata (assembly GCA_036435485.1). Taxonomy (NCBI): domain Eukaryota; kingdom Viridiplantae; phylum Streptophyta; class Magnoliopsida; order Apiales; family Apiaceae; genus Saposhnikovia; species Saposhnikovia divaricata. The sequence continues at coordinate 27,029,230 of JAZHRN010000131.1, forward strand.
TAAAGCTTTAATCATTTAAAATCTGAAGCTTGCACAAGCAAGTGAAGTCTCTATATGTTATTTTGTAGTTTTGCATACCAATTTTTTATATAAATTTTTGAATTATTTTTTAACAAAATTTTAAAATTTTCTAAATATTTCAATCGATATTAAATATGATAAAACGAACTTAATGACCTGTGCATCTATTTAAAATATAAAGACAATTTTTTTTTGATTTTATCTTATACTCATATAATTATATGTAATAACTCAACCATTATATATTATATTGATCAATTTGTCATATTATATAAAAATTCATATGTACCATACTTTATAGTCGAGTTATATTTTAATTGATCATTATATATAGTTATTGTAGTTTTGTAATATTTATGATTTAAAAATTTATATCTTTTTTATTTAATTTGAATGTTAATTATGTTATTTTTTTATCTATAACATAGATCATATTTTCAGTGTTATCGTCTTTTTAACATAATTTCAATTATTTTTCGTGTATGTTTAAATATTTACATTTTTAGATCGATCATATATTTAAACCGTTGAAAGTCTAAATAGTTGGTCGAACAAAATCTCCTAATATAACTCACAAATTTAAATTTTCATATACCTAAAACTAATGTGATCCAATTATTAATTATGTATGATTTGATAACTAAAATTTAGATATTTTTTTATAACCAAATCTTGTTTTTTATTTCAAGAATTTAATATCTACATGGAGAGTCAGGTAAATAAATCTTTTTTTGTACTCGGTTACATTATGTATAATCTAAAATTTTATTTTTATATCAATTATCTAATATGAAAAAATAGAATTGTAGAATATACTTAATCGATTAGAATATTTTTTGTAATTTTATCTATACAATATTCTAGAAATAATATAAATCAATATTTATTTACTGAAAAATAAAAATAAAAGAGGAAGAGAAAGAGAAAGATGTCGTTCACCTTTTAGGATTTTTAAAAAAACTCAAAATTGAGTATAGCACAATTGGTTATGGCATGAATTTCATAGAAGAAGGTTAGTAGTTCGAATCCTAACACTAATATAATTTCATTACTTTTTACATAATTATTATAATATGTAGCATAACATATAAAATATTCTAATTAATGGTTAATAATAATTTCGGGTATATAATCAAACATATATTTTATATATACAAGATTATTTATAGAATTTGTTTATGAACTGTTAATTAACTTGTATACCGAGCATATTAACGAGCTCAATTATCGAACTTATTCACGAGCATGTCCATGAGCTATGTTCACGAGCATGTTCATGATCAATGTTCACGAACACATTAATCAAACTTGTTCGCGAGCTATCGAATCGAACTTCACCGTGATCAAGTTCAACTCGTTTATAATTCGATCCTTAAAATCGTGTTCAAGTTCGACTCGTTTGTGAATCGAACTGAACCCGAACCGAACTTTTTTCGAACCGAACACCGAACCGTTCGCGAGTGTATCGGCTCATTTACAGCCCTAGAACTAATTCCTACAGGAAGGATCTAGAATCGGGCCTAGAGTGGGTAACTTGCCCACCAAGTTACCAAACCCTACTCTAACTCCAAGGCTTCCCAAGCCTATATAAAGGGCCTGACCCCTTATTCTCAGAGGAACGTTTTTGGACACAGCTCCATACGTTACCCACCACATTTTGGCTTAATCCTCGAATAAGGACATACAAGCCACTGCGTCCTAGGTGAGCTCTCGCCACTATAGCCTCGAGGGCACCATCACCTAGAACTACGTCCTGGCTTGATTCTCAATAACGAGATACGTAGGCACCCTGTGAGGACCGATCAGTCTCGAACACGGAAACAGCCATTAAAGCTCGAAGCTCATCAACCCCTTAGCATTAAATACACACAAACCCTAGCCGCAATTTGATAACCTAGTTTTTATTCCACAACATATACTATTATTATATAAAAGCCGAAACATTAAAGGTTTGGTTGGTTGGTCGGTCGGTCGGTCGGTTGGTACGGTACATGTTGATTTTACTTATTTACACTTAATTAACGGTACATGTTATAGTTACAAATAACTAATAAATTTCATTTTTCAGGTAAAACATGTTAACTTTTTTAGTTTTCAATAACTAATCAATTTCCTTTCTCACGTAAAATATGAGCAACTCTATTTATACCCTTACTTAACTGTACATGTTATTTTTACTTAATTATCTTTACTTAATTATTTATAGTTACAAATAACTAATAAATTTCCTTTTCTGAGATAAAACATGTTACCTTTTCTATTTTTCAATAACTAGTCAATTTCCAATCTTACGTAATATATGACCAACTCTATTTCCTATAAATAACAAAATACAGTAACAACTAAGTAATGTTACCTAATATATTATTTTTACGTAATATATTATTTTTACGTAATGTTACTCTATTTACTTTTTTATATAATGTTACCATTTCTATTTTTCAACAACTAAGTAATTTATTTTTTTACGTAAAATATAGTATCATTTATATTTTATCTAACAAAATTTTTTCCCTTTTCTAAAAATACTATTAACAATTCTATTTAATAGATTAAAATGTTATAATTACTAATAATTAATCAATTAACTTTTTCAGCTAACCCTTACTTAATTGCGGATAAAATTATCCTAATAGCTAGGCAGTTTCTTTTTTCAGGTTAAAACATATTACTTTTGTTATTCTATAATGGTTAATAACTCCTTAGTTTATCTTTTTAGGTAAAACATGATATTTTTTATATTTTATCTAACTAATATTTCTCTTTTTCTAAAAAGATAAATTACCTTTTCAGCTAAGATACATTACAATTTTATTTAATAAATAAAATATTTATATTATAATTACTATTAACTAATCGATTACCTTTTCAACTAATACACGTTACCTTTTGTATCTTCTCTAACTAAAACCTCTCTTTTTTCAATTATATCATAGGCGGTTCTATTTAATAAAATAAAATAATAATATTATAATTAATAATAATTAATCAATTAATTTATTTAGCTAAATCTTATCATGTTTTCTGTCTAAAATCCCTCCTTTTCAAGAATATCACTCTTTTTCTAGAAATATCATGGGCAACATTTATATAATTTGTTGAGTATTGAACACACACACGAGAATACAGAGGGGGGTGAATGGATTCTCAAACTTTTCTTACGATAAGTCTTTTTGGTGAAGGTTGTTTTAACTTGGTTTGAATCTGGTTGTGTAACAGAGTGTGTGTTTGTGTTTAACAGATTATGTAAGTGCGGAATATAAACACAAGAATACGATATCACTTTAATCTAATATTGTATTAGATAAAGATCTGCTACAATCTGTGAATACAAATGTTAGTATTCTCAGCTTCTATCTCAAAGAGATATATTACTTGGAAGAACTCTAGATCACTCTGTTTGATACTCGCTAAAGAAGTATGGTTGTTCACTTATAACACGTGAACAACTTGCTTACAAAAAATAAGGTAGCAAACAAATTTGCTTTTTAATGTGTCTATCCTATTTAGTAAACATCCAAACGGCTACATATTTGACTTCTTAGAACTCTGTTCAGATCCACTTCTTTAGCTCTTTGTCTCTTGTACTATCTCTCCAAGCTTCTTTGTAGGCATTCCAACGTGCTTTACAGTATGTGGTCCATAAAGCGTCTTGGCTTGTTGCAGGTCTCTGACTTTTACAATTCTTCAGTATTTTGTCTCCAAGATTGTATTCGAGAAGTAACTCTGTTGGTGATTTGAGAACTAGAATTGGCTTAATCGATAACTCTGAGTTCTCGAATACTGTTGAACTGACATATCGAATCACTTCTCGAATAAGTCTTTTCTTCAGGAATCCTTGAGATATCGAATAGAGCATTTTACTTATCGAATCCCTGGGATATCGAATAGCTTCTTTAGTCCTTGAGATATCGAATAGAGCATTGACTTGTTGACTCTTAGAAAAATCGAATTATGCTTTGACTTGTTGACTTCTTGAGTTCTCGAATAGAGTATTAGACATGTCGAATCTCTGAGGTCTCGAATGAGGCTTTGACTAGTTGACCTCCAGAGATATCGAACAGTGTCTTTTGAGATATCGAATCCCTGACTTCTCGAATGCTAGACTTCTCGAATATAACAAACATACTTCTCGAATTGGTACTTAGGCAAATTCTTCATTTCTTCAAATCCCAGCTGTGATTATTTGACAGTCTTGATCTTCAAGCTTGAGGCATGATCCTTGGAACTTCTTTCAAGCATTATTCTCTGACTTTATTTATAGTTACACAGGTAAAATTTGATGCCTATTACAAGTACTACAACAAGTAGAAACTCTACAACTAAAGATTCCCTCAGTTAAGAGGTCATGTAGGTAATGCAAAGCATTACAAACAATTAGGCTTTTTATTAGATGTATACAGGCATGCCTCTGTGACTAACATAATTATTATCAAATCATCTCATTTAAGAATTTAAACCTTCAAAATTAATGTTTTAAAAAAGTTAATTTAAATTAAATAAAAAAATCATATAAAATCAAAGAAAATCTGTGCATCACATGGGTTTTAGGTTAGTACGTTATTAACAACGCAACATATTCATTTTGTTTGAGCTATCAGTACTATTTTACTATTTTCGCTTATATATAATTCTTTGAAAATAAAATTTTATCCAAAAGTAAAAATAATACTCATTCCTTAAAAGAGGAATATTGTAACGAATCTGAATTCCTGTAATGAATATTTTTTTAGCACATATCACATATTAAAATAAATTTAAGCACAAGGAAAACTTTCTAGTTAGTCAAATCATGCCATAAAAATATATAATGACAATATTGGTACTGCATAGCCCACATTATACCTAAATTGTCCAAATGAATTTGTTATAGTAATGTTGTAGATTTCGAAAATCTGAACAAATCGGTTTAGATACTTAATAACGATTTATTTGTAAATTAAAATTTATTGAAATGATAAATCGGACAAAAATCAGATAAATTTAATATTTTAATAATATTTAATAAATTAATTTAATTTATAATATAATATATCTTTTAAAAATGTTTCATAGCGATAAATCGGATTTTAGAAATCAAATTGACCAAATATTTTTTGAAAATTTATCGGCGATTTTTGAAAAATCGAACGCTTTTTTAGAACAATGTACAGTAAAACCTCTATAAATTAATATAGTTGGGACCCGAGAATTCTATTAATTTAGAGAGATATTAATTAATCGATAAATTAATAATTATTAATTTATAGAGAATTTTGGACATCAAAGAAAATTAATTTCCAATTATATACATTTAAATAGAATGAATTATACAATTTATGTTTTATACTTAAATTCAATTAATTCAATATATATTGTTTACAAATTTAATGAGTATTTTCGAGATTCAAAGTAAATATTCATTTATATTTAGATGATATCAAGGATAAAACAATATTTTTTGAACCTTTTTTCATGTAAAGAAGCACCCAAGACATCAAACACATTGACTAATAACTTTTTAATGCTTTACGAAAATTTTCATCCGAACGCAACAAAGATGGTTAAAGATGAGTTTCATGTAGATACAAATTTTAAGAACCTAGAATCATCTATCTATCTATCTATTACTATATATAATAGGAGAACACAAAGGCAAAGTTTTCCATTTTAATGGCTGTTAAATGACTGTTATGCCCTTATACTTTGTATAATTACGTATGTACTGCTATTTAGAAAGTTTTGCCAAAAAAAGATTATTTTTTTTTGTTTTCGTTAGGTATCGAACCAGCAACCTCGTGATACATAGTTTATTGTTATGACCACTTGATCTACTTAGATTTTTATCTTCCTTTTAAAAATCATAATACACAAACCATCACCCATTTTGTCATATATTTACTTTTTATGTTATAAATTATAAATGCATTATATATGAGTTTTTTTGTCACACCATCATATGTGAGTTATTTATTAATAATTTTTTAAATTAAATATGATAAATGAAGTTCATAAAGTTGAATTCAAAATTTTTGTTAGTACAAATTTTTAAAAAAATATATAAAAAGACAAAATAATATATAACAAATTCAGATTTGAAATATGTTAAATATTTAAATAAAATATGCAATTGAGTTATAATTAATTGCAATATTAATACTATATAAGATAATAACGAATTTATGTCATCGTTGGATATCGAACCAGTATTCTCATGATATATAATCACATTTATAGATTGCGAGTATGAGTAAAAGTGGCTATTCACGAGAGGTCGTGGGTACCCGTAAAATTTGTGGTTGCGAGAAAAAGAATATATTAACGTGAGATCGTAATATGTAATTATACAAAATATAATAATCAATCAATTATAATATATACAATTAAATAGATGGGTTTGAAAAAAATATATTTAAGAATAAGAAATTAGATTAGAGTAGTAAATTTGTGTAAAAAAATAAAAGATTTGTAAAATAGAACTTTTTACAATAAATACATTAAATTGTTATAAACGAATATAATTTATTCATAAATTAAAATTAAAATTACAATATATAATAATCATAGATATAAGTTCATAATATACATGTAATTTATTTATTATCTTTTTAATATTATATTAATTTTTATATACTCAATAAGGAATTTATATCGGTCAATAAATATTTTTATCAAAATGTATAAATGAGTTTAAAACTAAAATTTTTAAAAACAAATAATAAAATTAATTAAAATAAATAATATAACTAATAGAAAATTTAATTTAACGATTTATTAACAGGCCTGTGCCTTGCACGGGCTTTTACGCTAGTATTTTACAAAAGGGTAATACATATATTTTTATTATTATAAAGAAATTATTAATTTATAATATTAATATTGGGACCATATATTTATATAGGATTTTTCAAAAAAATTATTATCTTATTATCTTATCGAAATTGATCATATTTTGAACTAATCCAAATTGGAACCAGAAGAAATTATTAACTTAGAGTCTTAGATAGATTATTAATTTATCGATTATTAATTTAACAAGGTTTTACTGTACTTAGTTGATAATTGTATGACCAGTGAATTGTTATTTGGTAACTGTTCATAATCATATGAGAAATTCTAGTACTTAAAAATGCTAATAGGTGTAGAGTAGGCTGTGGTATGTATTCCGAAAATTCCAAATACTACATGATATGGTTTTATTTGTGGAATTCATATTAATATATGGGAATCCATTTGATAACCAATTATATAATAATTTAGCATTCGAAAACGATTTTGATAACGTTTTCGGAAACTCATAGCATTTCTTATTGAACAATGCAAAATAGTCCAAATTCAGCAATGATCAGGCATAACTCGTCAAAAAAAAAAAAACAATGATCAGGCATAAACTAGAGATTAAATTAACTTTTATATAAGTTTAAGAGATATCATTCCAAAATAAAATAGAGGGAGTAAGATTCTATTTTAAAATTCCATTTTCGATCTTATAAAGATAAACAATAATTTTAAAAGTTAGAAATACCCTTTGTGGGTTTACCGAATTCGATACATAAAATGGCTTCCAAAATTTAAAGTCGATTCAGTAAAATTGAGATATTTTTCAAAAACAATTCAATACTTTTTTAATGAACAATTGTTGAATTTTGCATGGCAAAAAACATGTATAAATTGATAAACTATAACAAATTCATCACATTTCTCTTTTCTTTAATTTATAATTAAAGTAATTTGTTATTAACCAATCGTTCAAAATTAAGCAATAACTTAGGGGGTGTTTGGGGGAACTTTTTTCCAGAATAAGTCAACTTATTTTAAGGCAAAGTTAGAGATTCCTAACTTTCCAACTTATTTTTCAACTTATATTTGCAACTTATTGAATTTCAAACATACATTAAATACTTATATAAAAAAAATTATCAAAATATAAATTTTTTACCCGAAAATAGGTCCATAAGTCTTTATAAAAAGACGTGCCAAACACCCCCTTAGAAAGGTCACGATAAATTCGTTACCCGCCTAATTACACCGTTATATATATATAATTGGAATAAAGTGGTTAGCAGAAATTCAGAAACTCAATTTTATGACAATAAGATATAATTATGACATAACATGACACGAAATAATAAATATGTATAATTATAAAATACATTTTAATAAAATTTATAATATTTCTGCAGGAAAAATTGCAATTTTATAAAATAAAAAATTTAATAGATTTATAAAGATAATATTTAAAATATATCACACATCGCATATTTATAAAACTATTTATTATTAAGACAAAAAGAAAATTTGATATCACAAAAAATATCGATAAAAAAAACATTTTTTTTAAAAAAATTGGGTTTTAACTTTCATAGACTCCTCGAACATAACACATGTAGCAACAAAATATATTCTGTGCATATAGACACACATGTGTGTGTGTATCTATACTTTATTTTGTGTTTCTGAACTGACTGTCTGGCTGTCTGGGATCAATTGTTTTGATGGGTTTCACCAATTCATCGTATCTTTAAAACCCTGCTCTCAGAAACTCAATTTTAAAGGCTTCAATTTCAACATAAAGGTGAAATCTTTACTTGATTTCTTTTATTTTTTGCTTCAATATTTTTTATTTGTGTGTGAATTTGAACAATCTCATGTGGGTTTCTGTTCTTTTTTGTTTTCTTTGCTGCATTCATTTTTGTTGCTTCAATTTGTTGTTTGTTAGAGATGTGAAAGTGATAAAGTTTGTATCTTTGTGTTTCTTTTAAGCTAAGTAGTTTGTAAATTTGTTAAAGAACCTTTTTTTAAGGATGAAAGGGGGGTAAATTCTGAATTTTAATTTAATGTGCTGCATTTTCTGATAGATGGGTACTTTTGTGAACAGATATTTGTTGTTTAGTAATGTAGATTTTTTAATTTGTTGGTTGTGTTTGCTTGTTTTGAATTTTCGTAAAAGTTGAAATGGGATCTTTGGTATAAATGTTGAAATAGATACCGTTAGAGGGTTTGTCGGGGCTTGATGGTTTAATTCAGTTGTGATGATTGAGGAATTTGTAATTTGTAGTATGTTTGCAGAATTCGGGTTTGATTTGATAATTAATTTTATGTTTGTTGATATGATTAATGATAATAATAATGCTGCTCTTTAATACCATCAGAATGTTGGTTGTGTTTGCTTGCTTCGATTTTTCGTAAAAGTTGAAATGGGATCTTTCGCATACATATTAAAATAGATAATGTTAGAGGGTTTGTCGGGGCTTGACGGTTTCATTCAGTTGTGATTAATTAGTCATTTGTCATATGGTTGGAGAATCCGGGGTTGATTTGATAATTAATGTTTGTTGATATGTGTAATAATAATGCTGCTCTTTGATACCATCAGAGGTTTTGTCGTTTGATGGTCTGTGATGAATTAATCATTTGTCGTATGCTTGCGTGGGTCGAAATGGATTTTTTTTTTTTTGTCGATATATCTAGTAATAGTACTGCTCTTTGATGCCATCACAGGGCTAGCCGGGGCTTCAAGCTCTCAATCACTTGTGATGAATAATTAATAATTTGTTGTATGTTTGCAGAATTTGGGTTTTGATTGGATAAATTAATGTTTACCACTATATTATTAATAACAATTTGGTTTGTCGGAGCTTGACGGTTTCATTCAGTCGTGATGAATTAATAATTTGTCGTATGTTCGCAGAATTTGAGTTTGATTTGATAATTAATGTTTGTTGATATGTATATAATTACAGTACTGCTCTTTGATACCATCAGAGGGCATGTTTGGATTTGACGGGTGAAAAAATAATATTTGCTGTACGTTTGCAGGATTTGGGTCTAATTTGATTAAATAATTTTTTTTCGATATATCTAATAATATTACTGCTCTTTGAATAATTTATTCAGTTGTCAATACAGTACTCTATGACTGAAATAGAGTCCTACACAGTCCAGCAAAATTCATACTCATACTTTCCGGTGAGACTTGCAGGTTGGCTTCAAATTATCATCGTGGTGATGGGTGGTTCAATTTATGACTGCGGTGAGGAACGATCTTTCATCTCAGACAAGGGTAATATTGGATTCATTGATATTGATAATGACATATCAAATTGCAATTACGATGTTAGTACAGAGGGCCCAGTCAAAATATCAATCCCGTTTCCATTAGTAGATAATAAACCTCAATCAGGATATGTGGGAGACACAATTGTTGATAAAATCACTATTCTAAACACCACCAGCAATTCAGTAGAACTTTATAGAGCCGAGATTTATGACTCAAAACCTGAGAAGTCCTTCACTCTTTCACTGATGGAACCTCCTTCTGAGTGTTCGGATGTTGAATATATCCAGCAATACATGGAGACATTTTCGCTGGAGGATAGAGTTCTACAACCTGGAAAACCTTTAACCATTTGGTTATCTTGCAAGCCTAAGGAACTGGGCCTGCACACAGCGGCTGTGCATCTTACTACTGAGGACGATACGATCGAGCGCTTGGTATTTGTTCTTGCAGTAGATAAAGTTGCAGTCTCTTTAGCTGGTAATAAGACATTTAGGAGAGAAAGGAAGAAGAAGCGGTGGCCGAATTTGGTTACTAATGAATTTGTTCCTGGATCACGGCCTCCTAGAGCTTCAATCCAATATTTCAAAAATAAGCTTCCCGTTTACCCGATACCAGATGATGTTCGAGCGATTTTAGAACAAAAGCAGATCCCAGAGCTTATTCAAGAAGGTCTGACAAAGGAGAATTACACCTCATACTTTAAGCATTTGGTGATCATGGAAGAAATAAAAATGGAGGTACATTATAAATTTAATGAAATAACCAAGTGTGTTAGTATTACCAAATTAAAACTGAACTTGGATTTGTGTTGCAGGATGATATGAGGGGTTATGACATGGAGCATGTTAGTATGAAGAGTAAGGGTTCCCGATTTTTGACCCTTGAGGTCCCAGGGCTTGCCGAAAAAAGACCATCGCTTGTTTATGGAGATTCTATATTTGCTAGACTCGCATCTGATGATGAATATGACAGCTCTCGCACGTATCAGGTTTGTCCTACTTCTGGATTTTACTTCTTTATATCTTGAACAAGTTCAAAATGTATTACGCTTTAGTAGCAAATGACACCTTGAAGTATTTGTGCTTAGATCCGTAGGTATACATATACATCTTAGTTACCTTGATTGTATATCATGTCATAACTTTGGTGGTGTCCTTAATCCTGACCATCACCTCTTAGACTGGGTAGCATTTTTTGAAACTGTTGACAGGAGGAATTCAGTTTGTTTAAGCGCTCTCGGTTTTGGAGGTTTACCGTGTATGTAGGTACAGTTTTATAACTATTAGTCCTACTCATGAGTTGTGATGGTGTTTATTAATGTGAATCATTACTAGTCTATTGCGAACTGATGTATTGTGTTTTTCTCCTGAATTCTTTTTTTTTTTTTTTTGTATTCTGTAGTTTATGTGTTCTAGATGCATTAGTTTGCATTTCACTCTCTAAAGCATTGAACATCTTATCTTTTCTGGAACAGGGTTTTATCCATCGTGTAGAGGCTGAAGTTGTTTTCTTGAACTTTGAACAAGGATTTCACTCAAGCTTTAGGGCTAGCAATCTGTACAATGTACAGTTCACATATAATAGATTAAACATGCGAAGATTGTATCAAGCCCTTGAAGCTTCCCAATGTTTAGAGGCGGAGTTTCTATTCCCAGTTGATTCTCTTAGAAGCAGAGTGATACAGACTAATCCTTTGGTGCCTATATCTCCTGTGTTAAATGAAGAGCAGGAAAGTGCTGTTCAGATGATTCTTGGCTGCAAAGGAGGAGCTCCCTACGTGATATATGGTCCTCCTGGCACAGGTAAGACTATGACTGTAATAGAGGCGATTCTGCAGCTATACCGAACTCAAAAGAGTGCAAGAATTCTTGTATGTGCACCTTCAAACAGTGCAGCAGATCATATACTAGAAAAAATCCTCGGCCAAAAAGCTGTTAGAATTCAGAACAAGGATATTTTACGGCTTAATGCCCTTACGCGTTCTTTTGAGGATATTAAGCCTGACTATTTCAAGTTCAGCTATTATGATGAAGCAGAGAGACTATTCAAATGTCCACCACTTATGACTATCAGGCGCTATAAGATTGTAATATCTACATATGCAAGTTCCTCACTTCTTTATGCAGAAGGCATCAAGAGAGATCATTTCTCTCATATATTTTTAGATGAGGCAGGCCAGGCTTCAGAGCCTGAAACAATGGTTCCTCTGTCGAACCTTTGCACCAGAAAGACTGTCGTTGTTCTAGCTGGAGACCCTAAGCAACTAGGTCCTGTAATCTACTCGAAAGATGCTGAAAAATATGGATTGGGAAAGTCGTACTTGGAGAGGCTATTTGAGTTCAAGTTTTATGACCAAAGTGATCAAAATTATGTCATTAAACTTGTTAAAAACTATCGTTGTCATCCAGCAATTTTGCATCTTCCATCAACTTTATTTTATCAAGGTGAGTTGATTGCTTGCAAAGATGATGAGACAAGGTTTTCCGCTGCTTCAGAAGACCTCCTTCCAAACAAGGATTTTCCTGTCCTTTTCTTTGGCATCCAGGGTTTCGATGAGAGGGAAGGAAGCAATCCTTCATGGTTTAATAGGGTTGAAGCAAGCAAGACAGTAGAAATCATCCGAAACCTGACAGAGACAAAGGGGCTGAGCGACGAAGATATCGGTGTAATTGCTCCTTATCGGCAACAAGTCCTCAAAATAAAGAAAGCACTTGAAGATATTGGCCTGTCCAATATCCAAGTTGGAAGTGTGGAACAATTTCAAGGACAGGAGCGGCAAGTTATTATTGTATCTACTGTCCGATCAACTATAAAGCACAATAACTTTGACATAACCCACTGCCTAGGATTTTTGAGCAATCGTCGAAGGTTTAATGTTGCAATCACCAGGGCAAGATCGTTGCTGATTGTTATCGGGAATCCTCATATTGTTTGCAAGGTAAAATGTTATGTTATGTAGGGGTTACTTCACTGGATTTAGGGATATAATAAGTCTATTATTGGTCAATAGCTTGGCCGGAGTCTTTATGTTTCTTGTAGGTCTGAGTCGGTCAAAACTGCGTTTATGCTAACATAGAAGATCTGTCCTTGGCCCTGACGACAGACCGTTGGGCCTATTCAATTTAAACTGAAAATTATAGGAGTAAAAATTAGGCGGCCGTACAGGGGGGAGAAAGTAATAAATACCCGGGTCGATCTGTTTTGAGTCACTAGATAGGTCTCTTCATGACTGAGTTTTCTTAGATAAAGGGTAATCCAACCCTGTTAGTAAGGAGTAATAAAGAGTGCCTCAAACTGTGGCAGTTTGCCAGTTCAATTTTATAGTAGCTGATTGAAGTTCCAACCTCTTGGGGCATAATTAGCGCCCAGAGACTGGTCGCTTCTGATGAATAATCATGGTTGGCCACTTCCTGAAATTAATAATAGCATCAGTTACTCTAGATTCTCTAATAAAGGCCCTTGCAATATATTCCCTTTTCATGTTTTTATTAATTATACTTAACGAGCTTATAAAGCTGCACTATAAGACGAGCGAAGTCTTAGTTATATTAACAAACTACTGTGTTTCTTCTGATCGTGTGATATATTGTGATAGGATCCATACTGGAACAAGCTTCTTTGGCACTGTGTTGACAATGATTCCTACAAGGGGTGCTTTCTCCCAGAAAGGGAGGACTTGCTTGACAATCTAGCAGCCCAAGACAATTTGGTTAATGAGCCTTGGCAAGGAGAATGTTTTGAGCTTGGGAAACAGGAAGGTTTCGGCGAACTTTCTCAGGAGAATGAATGGGGAGAATCCTCTCAGGGAGGAGGATGGAATCAAGTTAATTGTGATCCTCCCTGGGAAGGAGAAAATTGTGAGGCCCGGGACGAAACATCTCAGGGAGGAGGATGGAATCAAGTTAATTGCGATCCTCCCTGGGAAGGAGAATATTGTGAGACCCGGGATGGAACCTCTCAGGAAAGAGAATGGGGTGCACCGTATGAAGGAGAAGGATGGGATCAATCGACTAAAGTAATACGTGATACGCCCTGGGAGGGAGATGGTGAGCCCGGGGGTGAACTCTCTCAGGAACAAGGATTGGGAAAACCCTCTCAGGAGGAATGCTATATGCCCTCTAAAGACGTGGAACCTAGTGAAGCTAAATTTGAACCAGGTGAAACATCTGAATGGTCGGATGGTTGGACCATGCCCTAAGTAGAACGCTATCAGCCCTCTGAAGTATATTCTGAAACAGAATGATGGTTGGACAATAGAGTCATGAGGTCGGACTTGGCTAGCTATTAATCATTTGGTCTATGAATGATGTACTTTAATTTTTCTGAATTGTACTCTTTTCACATCCTTGCATTTGATAGATAAATTATTATCTGACATTTGATAGAATCGTGGTATGCTTGTGGTTTGTTAGAATCATGGTTTGCCTGTGATTTGATAAAATATGGGGGCGTTTGGTTCATGGTCTATGAGCCCAGGTAACGGAAACTGGAACCTCAATTCCATGCGTTTGGATTAACATTTCGTGATTGGGAATGAAAACTTCGTTCCTACTAGATGGCTATATCATTCATATCCCCCATTAACCCCCCCCCCCCCCCCCCATTCTCATATCTTTCATTTACATTCCCGAATCTCATTGCCATCAACAATCCAAACACCTCCTATATTATCTCATTTCATAAATTATAATCTGATACTTTTTTTTTTGAATATGTTGGCTTATAGCCTTACAAGTGAATATCTATTCTAATAATTTTCGGGATGAGCGAGAGTCGAACCCAGAACCTGGGACAATAGAGGATAAACCCTTACCACTCCTATCCAATCGCGCTCAAATTATAATCTGATACTTAAAATTTGTAAAAATCAATTTTTTTGTCGAGCAGCTAAAACTATGTATATCAGATCAGTTATATTCTACTTTTCAAAATAAATTAAATGACAAACATTTTAAAAACTGAAAGTAGTATGTTAAACACATCTTGTATCCTGATATATTAAACTATCTGAAGACTTGGTATGTTGTTCAATTTGGTCACCTACAAACCAAATACTTGGTCATCAAATTATTTTATTCAGGAGAAGACAACCAAATGTCAATGTCTAAACACCGAGTCACTTCCATCATCATATACTAGTCTCATATTATGAAGGTTGGTAGATTACCAAAAATGTTGGTCACCTGCAAAAGGCCCTGTTGAAAGTTGAGTATTCTTCTCGAAAATCCCCTATAAAAACTCACCCTCAATATATTTCTTTCAAACAATTTCACTGACCCAAGGATTGCACTCTCTGCATTCATTACCATATTACCATCTTCATATATACATAAACCGTCGAATGGCTTGCTGCAAAACAAGTTTCGCACTCGCAATGGTCCTTATGGCCATTCTGTGGACCGGATCAACAGCTCAGACGTCAGACTGCACCAACACGATAATTAGCTTGTCCCCTTGCCTCAACTACATTACAGGAAACTCCTCCAAGCCAGATTCAGGATGTTGCACGCAGCTCAGTAGCGTTGTCCAGTCAAAGCCAGAGTGCTTGTGCCAAGTGCTTAATGGTGGTGGCTCATCTTTCGGTATTCAAATTAACCAAACCCAAGCTCAGACCTTACCTGCTATCTGCAATGTTCAAACTCCACCACTCAGTACCTGCAACAGTAAGCATCTTTTACCTCAAAGAATTTGTTCCAACAACTTAATAATATGAATTAAAACTTGTACGTTAATTGTTAAAACTTCTAATAACTTTAATTTCAAACATTGCTAGGCATTTCTCCAAATGGCGCCCCCGCAGGATCACCAGGGTCTCCACCTTCAGGTACAATAGGATACGGGTCGATAGGATCATGTCTATCATGAAACATAATTAAAGACATATTTAATTGATTCACTCTTATCTCAAACATTTAATTAACTCCACTGCTACTTTCTATGATGGCTCAGGCCCTGGATCCAACACCACACCATCAACAGATGGCGGTTCCTCAGATGGAAGCTCTACTAAAGTGGCAGCGCCTCTTCTCTTCTTCCTTGTTTTTGTTGCATCATATGCGTCTACCTTCACCATATGATGAAGTCATCCCCATCTTTCCAGTACAGATGATAGGCGATTGGCCAAATTATATATGATTTTTTCCCCTCTTTTTGTTATGATTGGTACTTGGAGTTGCATAGAGGATGCATATCTGTCTAAGATCTCCACACATTTCTGTATAATGTATTCTTTTATGACCCTCTTCAGGTCATCCTATATGGCGTGTTGTGTAGAAAGACTATAGTTGTCATAGTTTTTTGATAATTCCATGGCTGGTTTGTGGTTTTTTTTTCCTGGTATAGTGTTAGCAAGAAAGTAGGCATCTTCCTTGTTATACAAGGTCAAACTCAAAGAACTACAGTTTATGAATTTAAAGTACAGCTCAACCAGACAAATGACGGAATAAAATAGTTCCGAATAGTATATAATCATAACAAACATCGTATCCCTGGCACCATGATGAAAATAAACCCTGATCAAGAATACAGATTGCACTTGGCCAAAAAAAGAGAGAGTCCAGATTGCATTTGTGTCCAACTCGGAAAATGGATTAATTAACTTGTGGATCGGTTGAGAGAAGACTAAAAACGACCATATCTCTTGGCTTTCCCTTTATAAGCATATACTTCCTAAGAACACCTTCCTTCTGAAATCCAGCTTTCACCAACACTCTGTGTGAACCCAAATTCTCTATATCAGCCCAAGCATCAAGCCTCTCCAAATGTGTCCTCTCACGAAAAACAGTTGTTGCCACCATTTTCAGTGCCCTTGTGGCAATCCCTTTTCCCCAGTACTTGGAAGCTAGCACATATCCTACTTCACATCTACTTGCATCATTTCCTTCGAATTCTGTCAACATAATGTAACCAATGGGACGGTTCTTGAGACATATCGCTCTCATCCACGGATGAGAAATGACAGAGTTAATCATGGAAGTCAGTGCCTCTTCCTTGGATGTGCAAGTTTTCCATGTACAGAACTGGCTCACCTTATCATCTGTAGCCCACACCATAAAATCATCTATGTCATTAAGATCCATCAACCGGAGAGTTATATCTAAATTGTCATTGTTGGAGGCCCATCGGCCCAATAGGCTGTATTAAGCCCATCACTGTACACCTGTGCTAAGCATCCAAGACATAGAGATCCGAATCCAAGACATAGAGATCCCTTGGATGCTTCGGTCCATTCAACAAGTGACACCTCAGAATGTGGGGTACGGCTGTCCTCTCCTCATCATCTCCTAAGGCCCACATCCGAAGGCTATAAATAGAAGAAAGTAAGCAACAACAAGGGACAATTCATTATCACTACTCAAGTATTCTCTTTCACAATTTCTTTACGTTTTACCCTACCATTTAAACAACCAGAAAACTTACTCTTACGCCGGAGGTGAATCGAGGGTCAACACCCTCGCATTCTTTTGTCTTGCAGGTTGACCGAAGGCCCTACTCGGAAATATCTGGTTCCAACATTTGGCGCCGTCTGTGGGAACGTAGAGAAACAATTGTGTTCGAGTTTATCAAAAATTATGGCAGCTGAAGACACGCCCTTACCAGACGCCAGCACCGTAGCTGGGGACAGTCCCATCACCCCTACCATCCAAAAAGTCGCCCCTATGTCCCAGGAAAATCCTTCTGTTGCCCGAAGGATATTGAATTTCGATGAGGAAGGAGACATGCCCACTCCCGAAGAGCAACAAGAGATGCTAATGAAGTGGAGAGAGCAGCAGAAGACCAAAGGAAAGCAGAAGGAAGTAAACGATAAAGAAGCCGAAAGACTAGCTAAGAAAAAGGCCGCTGACAAATTGAAATTAGAAGCCCTCAAGCTCCAAAGAGAAGAGATCGAGCTACAGGAAAAACTGCTTCGTGAGGCCCTAGAGGCCGAAAATCCAAAAGCCGAAGATGAAAGAGAGAAGAGAACTAGAGACGACGAAGAGGAATCTTGGAATTCGGAATCGCAATCTAAGAGAGCAAGATCCAAAAACAATTATTCCTCGGATTCCGAAGACGAAGGTCCTCGCACGGATGACCGAATCCGAAGGCTAGAAAATGTGATGTTCGGCGAAAGAAAGATGAGCCATGAGCCTGTGGTGACCATAGAAGTGGAACAATACCGACCTCCGCCAGGGAGACAATTTCCGAAGATGAACGAATTCAACGGAAAAGGGGATCCCGAAGATCATTGCGAGAAATATGAATCGCTCATGACCGGTATGGGACACTGTGATGTCATGCTGTGCAAAATGTTTAAGACATATCTAAAAGGATCAGCATCAATGTGGTATCGCTCGTTAAGACCCAGGTCTATTGGTTCATACGTACAAATCAAAAAGAAATTCACAAGGCACTACTCCCACATGTGCCGAAGAGAAAAAGATACGGAGGCCCTGATCCATTGCAGACAAAGACCGAACGAAGAGTTGGGCGAATACCTGGCCCGATTCAAGGACGAAGCAGGGACGGTAACAAACTTGGACAAAGTCAAGGCTGCCGGGTTCCTCTCGGCCGGACTCGATCCCATTAAAGGAAGAAAGCTCCGATCCTCCCTGTACGATGCACCCCCGAAATCCTTGAACGATATATACTTACGAGGAGAAGCTATCCGAAGGAAGTTGGAATCCATCAACGGATACAAAGATAAGAAAAATGATAAAAGTGATAGGAGAGACGACAGAAGGGACGACCGAAGAGATCGTAGGGATAACAGAAATAGGCCAAATGACGCAAGGCCCAATAAAGGAACCGAACGAAGAAGAGATAAAGAGAACGCCGTGTTTACACCGCTCAACACCCCAATCTCAAAAATCCTTCATGAGATTAAAGGAAGGCCTGGATTCACTCGACCACCCAAGATGCGAGCTCCCGAACACCGAAGAAACGAAAATAAGTTCTGCGACTACCATCGTGATAAAGGCCATAACACCAACGATTGTTTCCATTTAAAGAATCTGATAGAAAGAATGGTCAGGGATGGAGACCTAGCACAATTCATCGGAGATATGAGGGAAAAGCTAGACAACAAAGAAAAGAAAGAAGCCGAAATATCGGAAAAATACCGAGGAGAGGTGAAAACCATTTCCGGAGGCACGATTCTCGATCGGAGCAGTAAAACCGCCCGAAAGAAGTATGCCAGACAAATCTACAACCTCTGTCAATCGAACACCGCGAAGCAGCCTTTACCCATATCTTTCACCGAAGACGACTACGAGGACGTAATATGGCCACACGAAGACCCACTCGTCATAAACCCAGTCATCGGCGAAAATAAGATTTGGAGGGTGTTGATTGACGAAGGCAGTTCGGTAAACATTTTGTACCACCGAACATACTGCAAGATGAATCTTGGAGGAGAAGAATTGGAACCCTGCCATGAAGCACCATTGTACGGTTTTGGAAATCAGCCCATACCGATTGAAGGAACAATCACTCTCTCCGTCTTACTAGGAAAAGCACCGTACACTGTAACGAAGGAAGCAAAATTCTACGTGGTTCGGGTTGACAGCCCATACAATGGAATCCTCGGGAGGCCAGCTTTATCTTCATTTCAAGCTGTCTCCTCCATACCGCATCTAAAGTTAAAGTTTCCAACCGAGAACGGAGTCGGAGAAATGAGAGGAGACCAGAAAGCCGCACGGATCATAATTTTGGAGGACCTAGAAAAAGACAAGGACACAGAGATGGCCGAAGCGGGAAAGAGAAAGAGGATCAACGAGGACACTGGAAACAACCATCAATTGCTGAATATTGAGCTAGAGAAATTCGGAGTCGATTTATCTAGTCCGATCGCCGAGCCGGCAACGGAGACCGAGGAGGTCGAGCTATACGTAGGCCAGTCGGGCAAAATGATCCAGATATGCAAGGATCTAGATCCCGAACTGAAAACAAGAGTCATCAAAGTCATTCGGGAATTTCACGACGTATTCGCCTGGAACCCCGAAGACATGCCAGGTTTAGACCCATCGGTCGCCAAACACTGCCTCAACGTGAAACCCGATGCCCAACCGGTGAAGCAGAAAAAGCGAAATTTCGCCGTGGAAAGACAAAAGGTCATCCAAGCCGAGGTCGAGAAACTTCTAGAAGCCAAATTCATTGAAGAAATAGATTACCCCGATTGGTTGGCAAACGTGGTGGTAGTCAAAAAGTCTAACGGAAAGTGGAGAATGTGCGTCGATTACACCGACCTAAACAAGCATTGCCCGAAGGACCATTACCCTTTACCGAACATCGATCAGTTGATAGATGCCACTTCAGGCCATCAAATACTCAGCTTCTTGGATGCGTTCTCCGGATACCATCAAATCGCCATGAACGCCGAAGACATTCCTAAAACAGCATTCATCACACCGAATGGCACTTATGCCTACATCAAAATGCCCTTCGGACTAAAGAACGCAGGGGCGACGTTTCAAAAGATGATCAACAAAGTCTTCAAAGCCCAAATAGGCCGAAACATGGAATGCTACGTGGATGACATGATCGTCAAATCCTTGTTTAGAGATCACGCCGAAGATTTGAAAGAATGCTTCGAAGCACTAAGGAAAAACAACATGAGGATTAACCCGAACAAATGCACGTTCGGAGTTAACAGTGGAAAATTTTTAGGATATATGGTCAGCGCCCGAGGAATTGAGGCAAATCCTGAAAAAATTAAAGCAGTCATCAACATGGAAGCACCGAGGACAATCAGGGATATTCAGAAATTGACCGGACGAATGGCAGCCTTGAGAAGGTTCATTTCTCGATCAGCTGAGAAAGCCCTACCATTTTTTGAAGTTCTTCGGGGAACAAAAAACTTCGAATGGGGACCGAGTTGTTAAAAGGCTTTTGAAGAACTGAAAGAATACCTAGTAAACACCCCACTCTTAATGAGGCCGAGCCCGAATGAAACCCTTCAGCTATATCTGGCTGTGAACGATCGAACACTCGGGGCGGTACTAATCAAGCAACATGAAGGGAACCAACATCCAGTTTTCTACGTCTCTCACATCCTAAAAGATGCAGAAACAAGGTATCCCAACGCCGAAAAGTTTGCTTACGGGCTAGTAATGGCCTCGAGAAAATTACGGCACTACTTCCAAGGCCGAACAATCCAAGTAGTAACCGATCAACCCTTGAAGAAGATCATGCGAAGACCAGAAGCTTCGGGCCGAGTGGTCGCTTGGTCGGTCGAATTAGGAGAATACGACCTGGAATTTGTTCCCCGAACAGCAATCAAAGCTCAAACCCTTGCCGACTTCATAACGGAATGCTCTTTCTCTAGTCCAAAAGATTTGGCTCCTGAAGAACAATTAATACCTTCACCAGGAAAATGGAAACTTTTTGTAGATGGTTCGGTAGCAAGATCAAAGTGTGGCGCAGGCCTCATATTAACTAGTCCCGAAGGTTTCGAGATATGTCAAGCAATCAGATTCGCCTTCTCCTTAACCAATAACGAGGCCGAATACGAAGCGGTATTAGCAGGTCTAGATTTGGCAAAAAGTTTGGAGGTAAAGCACCTAAGAGTTTTCAGCGATTCCATGCTAGTCGTCAAACAGTTTTCGGGAGAATACGGACAAAGAGACCCCCGAACAAAAGCCTATGCCACGAAGGTACGCGAAAATTCATTAATGTTCGAATCATTCGAATTAAGCCAAGTAGCCAGGGAAAACAACAGCCGAGCCGACGCGCTATCAAGGTTGGTTTCGGCGGAAACTCGGGATCTCACAGGTTCAATTTATCTGACCGAAGTCAAGGCACCATCGATAGACAAAAAACGATGCCTGGAAATACATCAAGGAGTTAATTGGATGACGCCAATTAGAGCTTTCTTAGAAAAAGACACCCTTCCCCTTGATAAAAAACAGGCCCATAAAATTAGATACCGATCGGCCAGTTACTCCATCATTGAAGGCAAATTATTTAGGAGATCAGCCACTCAGCCCTTGCTCCGATGCCTGGACCCCGACGAGCAAAAAATGGCATTAGAAAGTATTCACGAAGGCATCTGTGGTGAACACCTCGCAGGACGGTCGCTTGCCTTCAAAATCTTAAGGCAAGGTTTCTATTGGCCAACGGTAAGGGAGGACGCTTCGGAGTACGCAAAGAAATGCAAACAATGTCAATTATTCAGTAACGTTCCGAAGCAACCACCCGAAGAAATGACCTCGGTACTCAACCCGATTCCTTTCGCTATGTGGGCAGTAGATATTGTGGGCATTCTGCCAACTAGTACTAAACAGGCCAAATATTGCATTGTGGCCATTGATTACATGACCAAATGGGTAGAAGCAAGACCCCTCTCAGCCATCACCGAAGAAGCCGCGAAAAAGTTCGTACTAGAACAAATTATTCTAAGGTTCGGAATTCCGATGATATGCGTATCGGACAATGGAACTCAATTCATTGGGAGCAAATTCAGGAAATTTCTATTTGAATTCGGAATTCAGCAAAGATTCAGTTCGGTAGGCCATCCTCAAGGAAATGGAGCAATCGAAGCAGCTAACAAAATCATTTTCGACGGGATAAAGAAAAGGCTAGGAGATTCAAAAGGACTCTGGGCCGAAGAATTGCCGTATGTCTTGTGGGCCTACCGAACAACTCCGAGATCGTCGACCGGAGAAACTCCTTTCAAACTCGCCTTCGGCACCGATGCCTTGATGCCAACTGAGGTCGGCCTAGAATCCTATCGGACGCAGGTATTCAACGTGGAAACAAATGAATTCGGACTCCGAGCAAATGTGGATCTGCTTGAAGAAGAGAGGGAAGCAGCCTATCAGAGAAATTTAAGATACCAACTTCAGGCAGCCCAATATTACGATTCAGGAATAAAGAAAAGATCATTCCACGTAGGAGATCTGGTCCTCCGAGAATTAGCCACTTCGATGCCGACCAGACAAGCTAAACTCATGCCGAATTGGGAAGGTCCCTACGTGGTGATAGAAGTAGTTCGTCCAGGCACATACAAGCTAGCTCATTCGGACGGGAATCCCATCAAAAATACATGGCATGCATCCCGCCTTCGTCGTTTTTACCAGTAAGACCTTTTCATCTTATTGTAAATAAAGTAGATATAAGGAACCCATGTTTGGGGCAGACCGAATAAAACATGTGTTCTTATCTCTTGTTTAGTATTTATGATATTTTGACATAATTAAGGCAGGGAGGAAATATTTTTCATTAACCGAAGAAAGCCTTAATTATTTACAAATCCCTTAAATACTTGGGGACATTAAGAGCTAGGCTCCGGCCGAAGATGCAAATTGTCCGAAGACGCATAAAAAAGAAAATTATGCTAAGGACAAAAATTAAGAGCTAGGCTCCGGCCGAAGATGCAAATTGTCCGAAGACGCATCCAAAAAAGAAAATTATGCTAAGGACAAAAATTAAGAGCTAGGCTCCGGCCGAAGATGCAAATTGTCCGAAGACGCATAAAAAAAGAAAATTATGCTAAGGACAAAAATTAAGAGCTAGGCTCCGGCCGAAGATGCAAATTGTCCGAAGACGCATAAAAAAGAAAATTATGCTAAGGACAAAAATTAAGAGCTAGGCTCCGGCCGAAGATGCAAATTGTCCGAAGACGCATAAAAGAAAATTATGCTAAGGACAAAAATTAAGAGCTAGGCTCCGGCCGAAGATGCAAATTGTCCGAAGACGCATAAAAAAGAAAATTATGCTAAGGACAAAAATTAAGAGCTAGGCTCCGGCCGAAGATGCAAATTGTCCGAAGACGCATAAAAGAAAATTATGCTAAGGACAAAAATTAAGAGCTAGGCTCCGGCCGAAGATGCAAATTGTCCGAAGACGCATAAAAAAAGAAAATTATGCTAAGGACAAAAATTAAGAGCTAGGCTCCGGCCGAAGATGCAAATTGTCCGAAGACGCATAAAAATGAAAATTATGCTAAGGACAAAAATTAAGAGCTAGGCTCCGGCCGAAGATGCAAATTGTCCGAAGACGCATAAAAGAAAATTATGCTAAGGACAAAAATTAAGAGCTAGGCTCCGGCCGAAGATGCAAATTGTCCGAAGACGCATAAAAGAAAATTATTCTAAGGACAAAAATTAAGAGCTAGGCTCCGGCCGAAGATGCAAATTGTCGAAGACGCATAAAAAAGAAAATTATGCTAAGGACAAATAGATCATGCTAAGGACAAAAACAAGCAACATAAATATTTCCAAAGGTCAGAGTTATGCCCGAAGGCTTGCATCAATCCAAATAAAAGTTATGCCCGAAGGCTTACATAATCAAAAACAGAAGAAGAAAATTTAATCAGAAAGTTCAGGCTCGGAGCCCGAACTGACTTCGAGAGGTAGATCGGGTTCTGGGGGACGAGTAACGGGATCTTCAAACATGCCCAGGATCTGCTTGTAGTCCCAACCCTTCTCATGAGCCCGAACCACTGCCTCATCGAAACCAGCCGCATAACTCCTGTCCTCACACTGTATCATCTTCTTCTCGGACTTCTTCAGCAATCGCCGACTCCGCTTGGCTTGCTCGGTTCTCCTTGCCGCCAGCCTCGACTGGGAATCCCTCTCCAGCTCCAAAGATTTGCGTTCGACCTCCAAATTCCCGACCCGAGTCTGGAGTTCGGCATTCTGCTTCCGGAGAAATTCTACTTCCTTTAGCTGCTTGGACATATCCTTTACCTTGTCCTGAACGGCCGCAGCCCAAGGAGCAGTCTGAAACGAACAAGAAAACAAACATGAAACGAATGAAAAAACGTGCAAAAAGTACAAGTGCGAAAGTAGCAAGGAACTTACCATGGTAAGGTGCCCCAACAGCTCAGCACAAGCCGACACGGGATCAGTGGATTCATAAACAGATCTATCGGCAGGAAGAATCATGGCATGGATGAAGTCGTCGGAAACCTGCTTCGCTTCGGCCGGAGCAGGGGCAGCAAACTTATCCGTGGACATGATCGACCAAGAAGGACGATAGGACTGAATAACCTCTTCGGTATTTCGAATCCTCTTGTTCACATTGTCAGCAGTGCCACCAGACGAAGAACCAGCTAGATGACCGGACTCAGAAACAGTTCTAGGATCATTCTGATCGGTCTCGGTTCCGTCGGTAATTAGACGTTGCTCCTCGGCCTTTTTCTTGGCCTCCTCTTCAGCCCACCGAAGCAATCTAGCTTCCTCTTCGGCCTTCTTCTTGGCCGCTTTCTCGGCCTGCCTCCGAGCCAAATCCTGTTTGGAAGACACTGCAACAACAAAACGAAAAATTAGCAAGTTATCATTTTCGAACATAAATCTACCGAAGAAAGAAAAGATATGTTACCACCACGCCAATGGACAGCATCAAGATAACCCTTATCTCGGCTCATAGCTAGAGGAATCTTATCCGGGATCATCGGTCGGCTGATTTTGTAATAATCAGCCTTATCCTGATCAGACATATCAGGTGCCAGCACGTTCCGAGGCTCTATCTCTCGCCACACTCGGTAATTGTCTAACCTCGGGCCACTAATGAAAAATCACTTGGTGTGCGTGTTGTGATTACTAGAGTTGGTGGCAGCCCAATCTGCCCGACCAGCCCTTCGGGCTATTGTGTAGAAGCCCGCCGATTTAGGGTTCCTCCTTATGTCATAATGATGAAGAAAGAGGACCAATCGAGGCTCGACCTCGGCCTTTATGCATCTTGTTTGAAAGGCGTTGAAGTGAATAAAGCTGTTCGGGTCCAGCTGACCTAAAGCTATCCTCGTATGAATCAAAAACCTCCTAATGATGGGAAGTAGAGGGAGTCTAAGGCCGCAATGGAAAGCTCGTTCGGAGATACCTATTTTAAAGCTTCCGTGAGGACAAGGGGAAACAGGTGTATGGTAGACGAGGTCATCCTCCTCGGCCTCGTATGCCTCGTACTCTTCGGGGAAGTCATATCTACTATGCATATGTAAGACTTCTTCTTCGGACATATCCGAAAGAAGATTGGCTGCCGGAAATTTTGACTCATCGCCAAAATGCGCCATCACCGAATACGAAGAAACTGCACCTGATTGAGCCATCTCCTGCGTTCGGAAACAGAGGAGTCAGCCATGTACTCGGAAAATAAGAAAAATTTTGAGGAAAAAACCTATTCGGTCAGCAACCGAGTACAGAGGGCTTGGATCAATCGGCCGAATAACACCCAGATTCATGCGAACCGAAGGGTGTTCTTAAAGTATTGGGGACACCGAAGAAAGTTCTTGCCCCAGAAATTCCCAAAAACAAAAATAGAAACCTACAAAAACTAGTAAAATTCCCAAAACGGTTCAAACCCATATCCCCAGAAACCTCTTATTGTCAGAAAAAACCCCGTTACATTTACATATACACATACAAACATACATGCATTGGCACAAAATAAATGCATTTGCACAAAACAAGAACAAGAATCTTCATACCAACAAAACTCTTGAAGGAAAGAAGAAAAACTCACTTATTGTCCAGTAGGAGATGAGGTCGAGTTCCTGGGGATAATTTGTTTGAAGATGAACCACAACCGGAGTTGGAGCAGCGATACCGTTCGAACCGGCGTTCCCAATCGCCGAATTTGGAGGAAAGGATGAGAAGAGATTTTTACCAATAGGCCGATATGAAAGGAGAAAAGTAAAAAAGACAAAGAAGGTTTTTGAGGTTTTAATAGACACGACCCTTGAAGACAAAGGACGGTACAAATTCAACGGCTACGATTTAGGCACAGATCTTAAGACAGGAGTAACTGCCATCATTAATGGGCGCGACTCCCCACGCGACTCTTTCTCATCAATAGCTGTCATCCACGTCATCTATAATGGCCGAGAAGGTAGTCCGAAGATAGGCCATTGGTTTCGGCCTTCGGTCCGAGGATACCTCTTACCGAAGCCCTGGGACATGTTGGAGGCCCATCGGCCCAATAGGCTGTATTAAGCCCATCACTGTACACCTGTGCTAAGCATCCAAGACATAGAGATCCGAATCCAAGACATAGAGATCCCTTGGATGCTTCGGTCCATTCAACAAGTGACACCTCAGAATGTGGGGTACGGCTGTCCTCTCCTCATCATCTCCTAGGGCCCACATCCGAAGGCTATAAATAGAAGAAAGTAAGCAACAACAAGGGACAATTCATTATCACTACTCAAGTATTCTCTTTCACAATTTCTTTACGTTTTACCCTACCATTTAAACAACCAGAAAACTTACTCTTACGTCGGAGGTGAATCGAGGGTCAACACCCTCGCATTCTTTTGTCTTGCAGGTTGACCGAAAGCCCTACTCGGAAATATCTGGTTCCAACAGTCATCATTTACTGCTGTCATTTCTTTTGAACTTTGTTGGCTCTCCTCCATTCAAATTTTATTGATCTGTGCACAATATCAACTTTTGTGTAGTTAGTATGCTGCAATATGAAGCCTACTTATATATTTGCAAGCTAAGTTCCAAAGAAATTTCTAGGAACTCTGGTGGTATACAAAGCTGAACTTGAGGACCAAGTATTAGATACCAATAAATAAATAAAAATCAGTCAAGCTGGCTGGCCATATGACTAAAAACTATTTATATACCAAGATATTGCTAGTTTCTTGCAACTTGTGGATCAAGAAATGGATTTAAAAAAATGAGCATTTAAGCTAGATGAAGAAATGGATATGATATATAATAACCGGGTCCTGTTAACCACAGCCCTAAGGGCTATGCTTAAGATTAATTTTTGCCATGCGGTGGGTTTTTATGTGGTGGGTTTTTATTGGATGATTTATGTGATGCAGGGGATACATACTTTTTTGTGGATGGGTCAAAGCCTTGAGCCAATTAAAAGTTGCCACGTGACAGCTTAACCACTATGGTTAACATTTTCCATAATAATTAAGCTAGATGGCAACAATTATAATTTCTAGTTGAACAAGGAAAGCATAGACGTTTAGACAATGAAGAAAGGTCTTCAAGGTAAATCTTTAATTCAATACAGAAACTTAGTGATAACTCAGTCCTTAACCATGTTGCTCAAACTTGGGTTAGTGAGTATTAAACATGGCACAAATTTCTTTAAACAACACACATAGGTAAAACATAATTTGGCAGCCTCTTCTTCACCTTCATCCTTCATTCTCGTCTTTATGCTTCCAAGAGTGGCAAGTTAATGTCATGTGGTCTTACAGTTGGTAATTACAGTCGAATGGTTCGGATAGACACGAGTACTATGAACACAAACAGAGAGCGTGTCTAACATATGTCCTTGGATGATGAACTACCAATATAAATCCCACATTACAAAGCAAGTACATAAACAATTTGCTGATCTGATGAGAGATAAATACTCACTGCTTCCAAATATAAATTGCAGTTCATCAAACATAACAATTCCTCCATTCAAAACCACAGATGTGGATGGTTTCATGGTTTATGCGAGTTATTCGATTCTTCAACAATCTTGCATTCCAGATTCTTTTTGTATATCCAGATGTTTACATAATCGTTCAGTTGTGTTCCCCATTACACATCTGAACTTGGAGTACTCTTTTTGTTGATTCTAGTTAGTCGAGTATAGTACAGTTCTAGTATGGTTACTTCATTCTAAACTCCACTTCGATTTAAATGTAAACAACGAATAGCAATCTAATGTTACCTGTCATTCCAAAATATTTGCTACATAAAGCATGTTTTTCGCAGAGCATTTATGGATCAGAACACGAGGCTAATGTTCAGTACCATTTGTAAATAAAATTTTCTCAATTTTTTTATAAATGGTAGAGATCTTATATTTTTATACAAAACAAAAAAATTGAGAAAATATTATTTACAAGTACCTCAACCGAGCGTATTGAAATGCGTGAAAAGTCAAATGGTCATATAAAATGGGACAGATATTAACTTCCACAATTCTAACTTCTCATGTATAAAGCAATCAATCATGAAAGGCAGCTAGCTAGAGTTGAATGTCATATTACTAATACGATTTCAACTTCAAATCAGACACAATCACACAACAAAAACAATAATTCCAGAGTTCAGGATTAAGATTTTAACTATTAAGAGGAGAGTTCCCCAATTCAGAAGAGTTTCAACGCCACCAGCTGAGAATCATAATTCAACAAAACTGTATAAACACCAAGAATTAACAAATAATCTAATAGGAAACAAAGAGGAAAGCACACGAACCAACCTGCTAAAGAGGAAGAAATTGAGTGAAGGTGGCTTCTGCAATCCAATAAAAGAGAGTGATGGCGGATTTGCAATTCAACGAGATCTTGCTACACAGATTTTATTACATTTGTAACTTAAATTAATAAAGTTCTACAACTTGTATGATCGGCTTCAACTTCATACAACCACATACAGTATAATTCTTGAAATTGCATACAGAGAATCTTAAATCTACTGCTCTCAAATTTTCAAAACCATAATAACACAATAATCAGTATCCATATTTCAATACAACCCCATAAAAATTAAAAAAACAAAAATAATACAAGAATCAACTTGGAGTGATTTCACTAGCAAGAATACTAAAAATAACCATATCTCTAGTCCTCCCCTTCAAAACAACATACTTCCTCAAAACACCTTCCCTCTTAAACCCTGTCTTCTCCATAACCTTCTGTGATCCCACATTTTCAACATCAACCAAAGCCTCCAATCTTTCCAAATGAGGCCACTCAACGAAAATCATCGACACAACCATTTCGACAGCCCTGGTGACAATGCCTTTTCCCCAGTACCTTGAAGCTAAAACATATCCAAGCTCACCTCTACAAACATCATTTCCTACAAATGGCATCACAGAAATTGACCCGATCGCGCGATTCTTGATACATATGGCTCTCCACCAGGGATGGGGAGTGACAGTGTTAGCCATGTAGTCTATAGCTTGTTGTTTTGAAGTGTAAGTAGACCATGAACAATATTTGCTCACCTTATCATCTGTAGCCCATAACATCATATCATCTATGTCATTAACATCCATTAGCCTTAGACTTATATCTGAACAGTCTTCATTTTCTGCTTGTAATTCTTTGGAATTTAACTGAATCTCCTCCATATTGTATATATTTTCTTGCATGTCACCAAATGAGGCCTAGCTAGCTAGATACATATAGAGCCAACGAAATTGCCAGGAAGATTGGACTTGAATTATTACACTGACGGCTACTCTTTAATCTTTTATAACTTGTTGACCAAGCAGAATAATATCATCAATATTATGCATTATTTTTATGGAAAATGCTAAATGTCACATATTAATATCGATTTTTTCCAATTCGATACTCCTAACACTTTTTATAATTGCGACATCACAATTACCACGTTCATTACTATTTTTATTAGTAGACCATCATGAAATCTATTGATATCATTTATTTTAGCTTAACCTGTATATTTTATAGGATGTACTAATCATCAATATATATATATAAAGGAGGATAGCGGGAGTTTAGGTGGCGCTCTAATATCGTCTCAATCGATTTTTTTAATTTTCTAGAATTTTAAACACTAATAAATATAAAAATATCAATTAGCATATTAGAAGTAGAATAAGTGTTCAAATTTATAAAGGAGAAGAGTTCGAATTTATAGGGAAGACATATGATTAGAAGTTTTATTGTAAGTATAATAAGTATTTATAAAGCATACGATTAAAAATTCTATTGGAAGTAGAATAGGAGTTCGAATTTATCGAGAAAAAAAGTTCAAATTTATAGAAAAGATATATAAATAAAAGTTCTACTAGAACTAATAGGTGTTCTAATTTATAAAGGAGAAGAGTTCGAATTTATAGGAAAGACATATGATTACAAGTTCTATTGGAAGTATAATAAGTATTTATAAGGCATACGATTAAAAGTTCTATTTGAAGTAGAATAGGAGTTCGAATTTATAGAGAATAAGAGTTCGAATTTATAGAAAAAATATATAAATAAAAGTTCTACTAGAACTAGAATAGGTGTTTGAATTTATAGAGCAGACATATAATTAAATATTTTATAGAAAGTACGATCTTCTTAAAATATATTTTTTTATATAAGTTAATTATATTTATATTAGGAAAATTTATTCATAAATCCAATACTATTGTCATGAAAAAAGTCACCGTATTTAAAAAGAAAAGAATTGATGTGTTAACATAATAAAAGAACAATGAGTAAAAGAACAATCTCATGCAACAATCCTAAATAAATACAGGAGTATCTATAAAATAAAGAGAAAATAAAATGTGTTTTCATTTTCTAAAACTCCAAAAATTTTAGAAAATCTAGAGAAAGTATAAATTGGAATTCACTCTATTTTTTAGGTTTTGATTTCAAGGAAAAAAATTGTTGTGTAAGATAAGTATCATCAATAATATGTAATGAAGTTAAAATTTAGATCCCAAACGAGAGCGGCTCGAAACGTGTTTAACGGGAAGACGGCTCACTATAAAAAATTGTACTAGCTATTAAAATATCATATGATGTTATAAATTATATTTTATTTTTAGGATTTGATTTTTATGGATAAACATTATCATACAAGTAATATGTGTAAAAGTTAGGTTTTTGATCTTAATGAGAGAGCGAATCAATAATAATAACTGTGTTTAACAAGAAAACGGTTCATTAGATAAGACCGTATAAAAGATGTTTAAATATATAATTAATACAAAAAATAAAATATTTTATTGGAAGTAGAATACGAGGAAGGTGGAGACGTCTTATACGATTTTTTAAAACTATACATCTTTTTTCCTAGAAATCCTTTATTTTAACTTTTTTTATACAATTTAATTATACTTGCATTACAAAAATATATCCATAAATGTAATATTATTCCTGTAACGAAATGTCTTAGTATTTTAACTTTTTTTTGATATGTTAACATAACAGAAAGACATTCCCATGCGAAAACTGTAAATAAATACAAGAATATCTATAATATACAGAAAATATAAGATGTATTTTCATCTTTTAAAACTCCATAAATATTAGAAAGTTTAAAGAATATAAAAATTGGAATTTACTCTCTTTATATAATGAAGTTAGAATTTCGGTTTCAAATAAGAGCGGCTCGAAACGTATTTAACGGGAAGACGGCTCGCTAGAAAAGATTGTATTAGCTTTAAGAATTTGATACTGAAGTCATAATTTTTTTTTTATTTTTACGATTTGATTTTATAGATAAAAAATATTATATAAGTCTTTATAATATATGTTAAAAATTGGGATTTCCGTTTTAACGAGAGAGCGGCTCAATCGAAAGAATCGTATTTAACAAGAAATTGATTCATTAGAGAAAATTATTTAATTATAAAAATTTAATATTAATATTATAATATAACGTAAATGTATTGAATTTTTTTAAAAATATTGTAACGCCGCCGCGAAGCGCGGCTTTATCGCCTAGTTTGGATAAAGGGAGTATAAGTCGAGGCGCAATAATAACGGATAAGTTCCGGAATCTAAACTCAATTTTTTTTAAATATTTGTCAATAATATCATTTTTTAAGTATTTTTGTGATTTTATCATCTTCTCAAAATATTTGACAAAATATATTTTTTAAAAAAATATTTTACAAAAATACCAATTTATTTGTAAAAAAAGGTCTTTAACCAAATCAATCAGATGCAATTGCATGTAGTTGCATATATGCTTGCAAACAATTGTATTTGGTTAATTTGATTGTAAACCGTATTTTTGCAAATAAATTGGTATTTTCACAAAAAATTCATAAAAAAATGTTTTTACAAAAAAAATTCATGACTTGGACATTTATGAAAAAAGCTTTCTTTCTTACTCAATTTTTTTATTGATATTTAAAGTATAATATCAGTTCTCTAATCGAAGGAGACTTTCAACTAGTCAAGGTAGGCTGCTGGCCATCTGACTCTCAGACCCCAAGGCGCCATTGTGGGTGTTTTGCATGATTAAATAGTGATTAATTATTTTTTTTTTTTGCTAAGCAGATTGAATTATATTCAAAGGAACAGGCCAAGCCTGAGGAATACACGATTACTAGGATCTAACCACAGGAAAAGAAATAAACAGGCCTAGAACACAGAACAGGCAGGAAACAAGCCTACTGCTGCATTCAAAATAACCAATGCAATACTACCCACCCTGCAGACACACACCAGCCCTCACAAAAACCTTTGAACGCAGTTGAAGAAGAACCCTCATGATGAACCCGCAAGAAAACCTAGAATGGTACATCACTGAGGTGTTAACACCATGCCTTAAGAAGTTTCGATCTATTGGCCCCTTGATTAGCTAAATCATCAGCTGCTTGAATCAAATTCCTATTAGCGTAAGCAAGAGTCACTTTGGAATTTCTGTGAAGCCCCTGGAACCACTTTGGTTGCTCATAACTGAACTTTTCGTTGAAAAACAATGAAATGACCGACATACAGTCCGAGTAGATTATTAGAGATTGATTGTTATAAGTGCTGCTAGTGAATTCCTTGAATAAACAACTAGCAGCTTCCAGCTCAGTACTAGTAGCATCCATGGAGTCAACCGGTCCTGAGAATATAAACACCACATCTTTGAGTTTGTCTACTATGAATCCTCCAACGCCTGCCCTCACAGTGTTGTTAGTTGTCTTAACCCATGCTCCATCCACATAACCAACAAGATCAGCAGTGTTACCTACCAAAGTCTGAATACATTTACCTTTGTTATGAAGAAGAATGGCGCCTATCGGATTGATAGACCATAAATCCTTTAACGAATGGGAAATTATGTCCATTTCTAGAAGCCAAGTCAGAATTCTTTCTTTGACAACAAAAAGAATTTGGTCTTTGGAACCTAGACTATTCTTAAACACTGCTTGATTCCTAAACAGCCAAAGTGTCCACATAGCAGCAGCAGAAACTATACCCCAGACTTGCTTCACAAATTTACCTTTGAAGAGAGATGTTGTACGCCAAAACCACGAGTTGCTAAAATATCCTGAGACATGAGAAATACTCCACCATTCACAAATGAATTCCCATACCCACTTCGCAGGTTGACAATACCACATTATATGGTCTATGCACTCAATCTCACAGTTGCATCTCAAACAAGCCGAGATTAAGTTGCTATTAATTCTATTCTTTAATAGCTCTAGGGAGGGCAAGATTTTATGTTCCATTTTCCACAGGAAGATGAGAATTCTCGGAGGGAGTTTGAGATGCCAAATGAAATCCCATTTAAAAGAGTTAACACACGGTGACATAGATAGATTGTAAGCTTCTTTGGTGGAGTATTGTTTACTTGTAACATTCCACATTACCGTGTCTCTTCCTTCATGAAAATGTGTCTGACCTACCTGAAACCGTAATTTATTCCACTCTTCAATCTCCCAGGTTCTGAGTGGCCTTTTCCATAATGTGCTAAGAGGAGTATTGATATCCTGAATTAAATGACACATGTCTTTCATTGAGATGAGTTTAACATTCGAAATGCTGAACAGCCTCGGAGAAAGAATTCTAAGAATGCCTTCCTGGTACCACCAATCTATCCAAAATAAACATTCCTTACCGCCCTTTAAATTCCATTTGAAAGAACTGCAAGACAAATGAGGGCCTATAAGGGGGTTTAAAGCCACATTCGATATACTTCTCATGGCCTGAGATCTGTCCTTGTTAGAGATTAGTTGTTCAAGACCACTGCCTAAATCACAATTATAGATTTGTTTGATAACTCTCTGCCATAGGAGTCCCCTTTCATTTTTCCACCTCCACCACCATTTGCCTAGAAGGGCAACGTTCCTTGCATCCAGGATAGAAATATTTAAGCCGCCACATACTTTTTGACTGCATACCTTGCTCCACTTTAAGAGATGCATTTTCCTAGTTGGTGGGTCTTTATCATGATTCCAACCCCATAGGAAATCTCTTCTTATCTTATCTATTTCGCTGCAGATCGTTGAAGGGATGCGGAA
This sequence comes from Saposhnikovia divaricata, assembly GCA_036435485.1. Taxonomy (NCBI): domain Eukaryota; kingdom Viridiplantae; phylum Streptophyta; class Magnoliopsida; order Apiales; family Apiaceae; genus Saposhnikovia; species Saposhnikovia divaricata. The sequence continues at coordinate 27,064,169 of JAZHRN010000131.1, forward strand.
GAGATTGAACCAATATGTGGGTAAGCTGTCGAGAGCTGATTTAAGTAGAGTGAGCCTCCCTGCCATGTTGGTTGCCTTACATTTCCAAGTGGCAAGTTTAGACTTGATTTTTTCCACTAAAGGTCTCCAAAAGATACGCTTCCTTGCTGATATACCAACCTGAATTCCAAGGTACTTCATTGGCAGAACTCCAACATTACACTCCATTGTCGTGGCCCAACTACTGGCTAGGATAGGATCTTCATCAAAAACATACAGATTGCTTTTCTGAAAATTAATTTTCAGACCCGTCAGAGATTGGAAACATTGAAGTATCCTCTTGATTTCCTTGATGTAATCAGTGCTATTTTCTATAAACAATACAGTATCATCCGCAAATTGTAAGTGGGAGATAACATCGCCCCCACCAGGAAGAGAGATACCTTTAATCTTTCCTTCTAAGCTTGCTTTAACTAACATACGATTTAGAACCTCTCCCACAAGCAAAAATAATAAGGGTGAAAGAGGGTCCCCTTGACGCAGACCCCTACCAGGTTTAAACTCCTTGGTTGGGACCCCATTAACGACTATGGACGTCGAAGCAGATGTGAGATAGGTTTTCATCCAGTTTATCCATTTCTCATGGAAACCCATTTTGTGAAATAGATTCAGAAGAAATTGCCAGTCGACAGAATCATAGGCTTTTTCAAAGTCAATTTTCAAGATAATTCCTTTGCACCTTCTCTTCTGAAGACACTCTACAATTTCATTCAAAATAATGATTCCATCTGTGATTTGTCTGCCCTTTATATAAGCAGTCTGAGTTTCTGAAATTAGATTACCTATACATGAGGAGAGGCGATTCGCCATAGCTTTGGCAATGATTTTGAAAGATGAATTGATGACACTAATTGGTCTAAAATCAGAAACCTCACTGGAGTTGGACTTCTTAGGAATGAGGGTAACAAAAGCTGAGTTCATGCCTTTGGGGAGAACCAATCCATTCTCAAATTTAAAGATTGTGTCCATCACAAGATCTTTAAGATCATCCCACCATTTAATAAGAAATTCTGATGTTAAACCGTCAGGCCCTGGAGCTTTGTTCTTCCCCAATTGACATAGAGCAAAATGAATTTCCTCCTCTGAGAAACTTTCTTCCAACCACTGAGCCTCATCACTTGAAAGTATACTGATTGGAAGAGTACCTAATCCAAAACAGATAGCTTCAGACTGACTTTTAAAGAAATCGCAGAAATGACTGAAGAATGCTTCTTTGATTTGCTCTGGATGATTGATCCATTGATTCTTCCATCTGATTTTACTAATGTGGTTTTTCTTCCGTCTCTTGTGAATTGCCTGGTGAAAAAACCTTGTGTTCTTGTCTCCCTCTAACTGCCATTGAACTCTAGCCTTTTGTTTTAACATTTGTGCTCTTGTGCTGTATAGTGACTTGAGCTCCATCTTGACATCATTGAGAACTTTGCCAACAACACCGTTGTCTTCCAGATTTTCAATGTCTTTTTCACACTTCTTGATTCTGTTGTCTATTTTCCCATTGTGATGAATGTTCCACTCTTTCGTCGCCACTTTAATATTCTTCAGAACAGATTGGATGTTGATTCCATGGGGTTTATTAGTACTGAGATTAACCAACAGAGCTTTAATTTTGCTATTCAGAACACTGTCTTGTAACCAAACATTGAAGAATTTGAAGGGTTTCGGACCCCAATTTACCACTTCCAGCTTTAGCAATAGTGCTCTATGATCAGAGCTTTTCCGAGGGTGCGACTCAACTACCCAATTACCTTGCTCCATCCAATCTGAATTTACCAGACATCTGTCAAGCTTGCTTCTCTTACCATTAGGGCCAAACCAGGTAAATTCCCCTTTAATAAAAGGAACCTCAAGTAAATTGAGATTCTTGATGAAAAGATCAAACTCCCGAGTGTCTGTTCTTCTGTACTCACAATTTTTCCTCTCAGAGATGGATCTAACTGCATTAAAATCTCCCAGAAAACACACCGGTTCTTGATCATAAGAATTGTAGATTAAGCTAAGATTATTCCAAACATCAATCTTTTCCTTTGGGTCTTGAGGCGCATAAATATTGACACAGTGAAACTTACATCCAGATTTCTTGCACAGCAGTGACGTCCACAACCAGTTCCTATTCTTTAGAGTATTGAATTCTTCAAAAATATCCTTGTCCCAAGAAGTGATTAATCCACCTGAAGCACCTTCTGACTCCTGAATGGCCCATCCATGATCTTCACTGTCCCATAAATCATTCTTCATAGAATGTGAAAAATCAGAACTCTTAGACTCCTGCAAGCAGATTATATTTGCTTGATTCTGTAAAGCTGTATGTTTCACATTTGCACGGTTGGTGTCATTGTTCAATCCCCTTATGTTCCAACACAAAATTATTGTATCTTCCATTAAACTCCCAGGCAACTGAAAAAGTGTTTGAATGCTACTACTAACGGAAAGATTCATAAGTTACCAATCTTTAACTGCTTGGCAATACTTTGAATAGCACCTGCCCTCCCATCCACCAACTCTAGACCCATGAATTCCGCGGATTCCACTATTTTTTCAGCATTCTTTTCTTGGTTATCTATGTCTCTATCTGCTAACAGTGGTCCCTTGCCCATATGGAACTTGAAGTTTTTGCTCTGCACTACTGAGAGCGGCATTAGTGCTTCCTTGTTTCCTTTTCCTCTTTTCTGTTTAGGCACCTTAAAAAATTTGTTCTCCTTGTTAAGATTCAACTTCCTGGGCCTGCCTCTATTGCTTTTAATCTTAAGCTTCTTTAGATTATGCAATATTGAAGGCTGTGAACTAAACTCCTCAGATCCTTCTTCTCCCTCGCTGATCTCTGGAGTCGACGAGACAGTGCTTTGGGATATTGTATCTGATATTTCTTGTGAACGCCAATTCCATTCGAATGTAGAGTGATGATCCTGATCCTCAGTACTTACATGCTGTGGAGGCCTAGGGGTTAACGGATTTTCCATGGAGCCCTCTGGTGAATTTAACCCCTCTACTACACCTTGTGGCTCCTCATTCTCGTAGACCTTTTCCTCGTTATCATAGATATTATCCTCTTTCTGTCCTCTCTCACCAATTATCTGTATACCCGAACTAATCTCAGGTTTATTGCCATGATCTGAATGAGAATCAAGATTATTCAGTCCCTCCTCAGACGTGTTGCCTTGCTTGTCTTCAACATTAAGATCTTCCAATGGATTGATATCACCTGACACTCTAGAACTACTATTGCTTTTTTGATGAACAATCGTGTTTTGAATCTCAACTAATTCCATTAGCCACTCTTCTCCTTCAATGCTTACTTTATGTTTAACCATGAGATCTGAAGATGAATTTGTTTCTAGTAGAATCCTGGGCCATCGGTAGAAATTGTCCTGATCGATGATAGGAGCATACTCTCTGATTCTTCCCCATTTAGAAATGATTTTCTCAAAATTCTCCTCCGTCCAAGCAATCATTGGAATTCCCCTACATTCAACCCAGGTTTTGCGAGGTGGTAGCAAGTTTTTCCGGTCTACTTTACGAACAACTCGGAAGCCAAGCGATAAAAAATCTATATCCAAGTTGTCCAGGTTCTCCTCTAGTGAGAAAAAAGCTAGAAAGGTTTTGTCGGAAAGACCTCTAACAATGACTCCCTCAAAGCCTAAACCTTCAACAATATTGCTAACTGAATCTGTTGACTCGCTGTAGAATGTTTCCAATATTAAACTACAATCAAGTTCTTTTTGTAGAGAAGAATTAACTGATAGTTGCACAACTTGATGTTCACTCTGCGATGATGGTATCTTTGACTTAGATTGCTCAACTTTAGTATTTCCCAGTGCTGGTTCTGTTGGTACTAAAGATGGGAGGGAAGTTGAGGGACTGTGATTGAGGCTAGTTTGTACCTTTTTCTTGCTGCTGGACAGTGATGTAATTCTTGATGTATCTTTCTTTGCTTTTGCTGAAGTTACATAGATTCTTCCCGACCCCAGTCTGGTACCATTTAGTTTAGCTATCAGGGTTCTTGCCACGCCAGAGCTATGAGTTTTAATAAACCCATATCTTTTGTGATTTTTATCTCTCCTTTTCGGCAAGATGATGTCCTTTATTGAACCCTCCCTCTTGAATAGACTCCAGAGATCTTTTAGGTTAACCTCTTCTGAAAAGCCCGAAATGAAAAGTGTCTTGTTGACGAAATCACCTTTCCTAGCCGGATTGACCTGCTTCTGAGGTTTTCGATTCACCCTGTCATTCAAAGGGATAGAAGTTTCTTTTAGGAGAGCATCCTTAAAAGATTTAGGTGAATTGGCAGAGTTGCTAATAGTCTTGTGATGGATAAGTCCCAAAGCCAGATTGATTGCTTTATCATCTCCCTTTAGGGCCTCCGCTAGCACTCCTTTCTCGATGAGGTCTCCGTGATTCAAGATGAATTCCATGATGACTGAATTTTGATCTTTCCCCCTTTTTTCACCTTTCTTGTTCTTACTGAAGTAATTAGCTAGGGAATTCTGATGTATCTGCTCCAGAGCTGTTGTAATATCCGAGCAGACATTTCGTCGAACACCTTGCAGGACCTTGTCGTCCACCCAGCTTTGATGTTTAAGGATAAAGTCTTTTAGTACCACCATATCATTTACACCTTTGTTTTCACTAGAAGTATCCTTTGGCCCCTTGGTTCCTGGAGAGATTCGTGTCTGACCGTTTTCTTTGATGGAGAGATTCCTAGACATGAGCAGAACATTCCTTAAGTGTTCTTCTTCTTTTCTATCATTCCATGGAGAGTCTTCTTCTAACCTAATCCTAACTTCCCCTTTTGAGTTGTAGTCGATTACCTTTGGCTTCAATTGATTTTCAACATGTTTATCCCCTGGACCATAGTTATTCGGTATTCTTTTATCCCAATTTTTGAATTTACTATCCCAGATCTTTTTACTCTCTTGAATCGAAGGGAACCTGTTGCTCCACCACTCCTCATTTATGAAGTAATTTCTATCTAACGAGTCCACCGATTTTGATCTTCTAGTCTTCGATATGCTTTTCCCCCCAATTGGATCACTTATTTTATTTTAATATATTAAAGGGGTTATTAATTTTATTTCGGTATCATTTTGAATCACTAAAATCATAATAAATATCAAATAGATAATTATAATGATGTGTTTGGAAAATAAAAGTAATTTGTTGTTGATTCTTCACATTTTTCTTGAATGCTACCATAACCAAATAAATAATTATTAAATTCTAGTATTTAAGATAACATATTTAGAATTTAAAAAGTTCATTTACTATTTATTTTTAATTAAAACAAGGAAAATAAATAGTAAATTAAAAATAAATAGTAAATGAATTTTTAAAAATCTAAATATATTATCTAAAATACGTAGAATTTAACAATTATTCATTTGGTTGCGGTATCATTAAAAAAATGTGCAGAATCAACAAATATTATTTTTACTTTTCGAACACATATTTAGGGTTATGTATTTGATATTTATTATGATTTTAGTGATTCAAATTATACTGAAATGAAATTGGTGACTCCTTTGATATATTGAAGTGAAATAAGTAACCCAATTTTTAATTAACCCGATTAAATAGAAGGTTTTTTCGAAAATACCTAAGATCACAACATTTTTGTAAAAAATTGTGTGTTTTAAAATTAATTTACAAAAATATTGATTTTTAGTTTTTTGCAAAAATATGGTTTAATTTTGCAACCATATTTGTAAGTGACATCAATCAAACTCAGCCACAATCGCAATTTTAAAAATTTAGTAACTGAAATTATTTTTGTTGCATAATAGGTTGTTGGCACCGATTAAATCAAATGCAACCTAAAATGCAAACAAAATCAATACCAAATATAACCAAAATCAACTTTAATTATTTTTCCAGAAAAAAGTAAAAGTAAGTTGTATTTGATTGATTTGGTTGCAAATCACATTTTTGCAAATATTTTTCGAAGATGATAAAATTATAAAAAAAAACTTAGAATATGTAATATTTTAGGTAATTTCTCTTAAATATCTATAACTAGTTTTCAAAATAATTTCATAGATAATACGTACTTTTTTTGAAAACATAACTTATTTTCTTTCATATTGTTATTATTTATTAATCAGAGTCATAAGAAAATGTTCTAATTAAAAAATCCATGTTGTTATATACTTTTTGAAAATAAGACGTTACTTTTTCTAAATTTAACCATGTTCTTAAAGAAATGTTTTCAGTTGAAAGATATTTTATTTTTCAAAGATTAAATAAACATTGGAAAATGTTAAAGTAAAAAATTTGCAAAATATTTTTCTCAGGTAAGCAAAAGACAAAGGGAAGCGAAACATATTACTTCCTCCGTTCCTTTTTAATAGTCGCTTTGACTTTTTGCACGTATTTTAAGGTGCAAAAAAATCGTACTTCTATATATTATTTTTGAAAATTTCTTTTTTTGAATAAAAGTTTAACATTTAAATTTTTATTCAAAAAAAGAAAAATTTTAAAAACAACATATAGAAGTGCGATATTTTTACACCTTAAAATACGTGCAAAAAGTCAAAGCGACTATTAAAAAGGAACGGAGGGAGTACTATTCTACAAAGCATATAAAATTTATATTATTTTATATTTAATTTTCTAACAAATTTATGAACATATTGTGTATTGCATTATAATAATGGAAAATGCTAGAATTTCCAAATTTGTTCCTAAATGCCACGTCAGAATTTTATTGGTATTAATTCAATTAACTATAATGAACCCCTGCATTTACATAAATTTCACCAATTAAAATTTCTCATAATGCCACGTCAACCATGCCACGTCATTCATAAATTTTATTTGAATATTTTTGGGCCGGACCGGGTCTACCGATCCAAAGACCGGACCGGGTCTACCGGTCCAAAGACCGGACCGAACCTAATATATCTGATCCGGTCCCCGACTTAAAATCAAAAAAATCCGATCTTCTATCCGGTATAAATCTTGAAAAAACCCGAATCGAACCGGATTATATATATATATATATATATAATTACTTTTTATATTATTTTATCTTTAAAATTATGTAATTTATTATTAAATATTAAAACATCCAAATTAATAAATAATAAATTCGATGAAATAGTAAGATAAAATAAATTTCGTAATTCATATGATATATAATGGACAATCATACTGTCGTACATTTATAAATTAATGTTACCTTACAAATAATAAGACATATACTTATTTTTAAATTTATATTAACTTACAAAATAACTCAAATATCAAAGAAAAACAACAATTAAATTATAAAACTTAAAATTTTATATAAATATTAACTAACGATCCAAATCGATTCGGTCCGAATTTTTTCGATCCGGTCCTGAGACCGAATATAACATATCCGATCCTCAAATTCAATAAAATCAAGTCTTCGATCGGGTCCGGATAGTCCGGTCCGGTTTGGTTTTATACGTTTGTGCAGCCCTAAGTTAATTGAATGGTGAAATCACCAAGAAAAAGAAAAAAAAAAACTTGATTTGCTTGTTTTTTAAAAACTCAAGAGGGACAGGTTTTGCTATTTCATGATATGCACATAACTGAAACTCTAGTTAATACGAAATTTACTCTTAATTTAAATTCATTGATTGAAAAAAGATTGCATGTACTCATAACACAATCTTACATCTTTTGGTGCAAAAGATATCTTCAATCCACGTCAGAACAAAAAGTAGATGACATTCAAGTGCAATAAAGAGACGTAAGAATCTTAATCATTGTTTTGATAGAGATGAAAGGTAGCCCTACAAAAATCTGACAGACATAAAACGGGAACAGAAAAATCCAAGAATATATTATCTCAGTGTTCCAGCGGAAGAAGTTGAACCCAAGCAAATTCCTCTTTGTAAGCCATGCTTCCATCACAAGAGGAAGCACATGTATAAATGACTATGGTTAACCAATCAAGAGAATTTGCATCATTTTCCACACCAAAGAAGTGCAGTAGCTGTGGCATAATCTGAAAGAAAAAAGAGTTTATTCATAGACAAAAGACCGTAAGAACATGTATATAGGCAGTTGTAAGGTAGAATTAATCCACATATTATCAACTTAAATTCCTAGTAAGGAGGAGGATAAAAGTACGATAGCTCTCTACATACCTGAAACTCAAAGCAGCGAGGTCCACCACAGGAGCAGCATCTAGGAACGTCAGTCTCTGATGGCCGGACACTTGATATGGGCCAGAGAGGTCTGTCTCTAGTATGCCTGCAATACCTGTTACATGTTTACATATTAACACACACTATATTTTATCCGTCGATGTGATGCAGGTTTTTTTTAATATTTGTTACGTTATTATTTATATTTCAGCATTTTATCTATTTTTTTCTGTAGAGGTGTAAATATTATATAGTACGTGTGTTTTTGCAAGGAAATAGCCTATTAATAAAGTGGTATCAGTAATATGTAGCAAGGGCATAGTAGTGTTTTCTGTATTAGTAATAGTAATGTCTAATATGTGAGTCTATAAATAGACCTGAGGGTTGTAATTTGCTATTATGTTGAATATATGAAAATGGCTCTCTCCTAACAAACTCTGTCCGTCTCTCTCTCTCTCTCTCTCTCTCTAGACTTCTTTCTCCCTAAATTTCTACCTCCTTCACCTCTCTCGCTCTGATCTATCTCTCTCATCTTAGCTCTATTCTATCATTCTCTCTATCAAACTCACTCCATATTACTGTTTCATTGCTTGTTATTTACATTTCTGCATTTAAACACACAAAAATACCAAAAACATTCAAATATAACAAACTATAAACCCGAGTTCCTAACAGTCTTAATCATAATAGGTTTTCAAAATAATTAGGTTCATAGTATTTAAATTAAGTACATAACTTCATATCGAATGAGATAATTAATCTACTCTATTTATTAAAAAACCCACAAGGCCTAATAGAATTCTAAAAGGATCAAAAAGCCCATAGTATTTGTATAAAGTTCATATTAAATGAGTCTCCTCTAATTTTTTATAAAGCCCACAAGGTCCATAGTTTCGACCAACGTACCAACATATTATCTTTAGCTCGGATTTTAATATAATAGTATAGATAGATTAAAAATACACTAACCTATAAATATGTGTCATAGAGTTAGTCATATATGCTACAGTAAGTCATAGTCAGAAGATCCACAGTAATATTGTGATGTAATCAGTTACGTAGATGAAGGTTAATTAGACTTATAAATAGGTTGGGAGCTCTTGTAATTCATATACAACATATATACAAATTACTCCTTCTGTGATTACTTCTTCTCTGAATCTCTCTATTTACATAAGTATACACAATTTGTCATGGTATCAGAGCAAGTTTAATCCTAGGGAAACACATATCAGAGTTACAAGAGTGCAGAAGAAATTGAAGAAATTGACAGTGCAGAAAAACAAAACAAACTGCCTCTCCTGGAAGAATTCGAATATTTCGAAAACTATCAAAACAAGAAAGTAAATATACCACTGCGAAGAGCACTGAAAGAAGAGATTGCAGAAACAAACCGACTGAAAAACCAGCCTCCCACGCGCCGCCGGAAGAAGCCCACCGCCGCCAGACGTGCCCACGCGCCAGCGCGTGTGGCGTCCTCCGGTGTTTTTCCGGCGAAGTTGCAGAAGGGGTTCTTGTTCGTCTCGAAATCCCGATTCCAACCGTGGTATCATTTTTCAGTTCTGTGAAGTTTTTTTTCTGATAAATAATTGTATGTATATATATATGCGTATATACATGTGTTTTTTAAGGAGAAAACAAAAAAGGCAGATGCTAAACGAGAGAAAAAAAGGGGAGTCAACAGCTGAATATTATACATACATGATTGTGTGTATATATAATAAATATTGAATCATATTTGGTTATATAACTGGTGCTTCTCTAATTTTTGGGCTATTGTCCTTTTGTTATTGGACTGGGCCAAGAATTAAAACACAACTGATGTTTCCAAATTTAGCATAAATTTGCTAAATTGATATTGATTTGGTTCAAGTTAAGACTTGACTATAATTGTTGGATAATTATCTTTTGAGTATTTTAGCATGATGAAAGAGGAATTTTCTTCAAGTCATTCCGGTCTAACTGTTTCGGAACTCAAGTTTTTTCGACAGTTGGTTTCTGATATAAAGTTGAAGACTGCAGCCTCATTTGTACCGACAAATACTTTTCATTCAAGTATTTCTTGTCATTCGGTCTCTCACAGTTCACCTAATTCATGGATTATCGACTCGGGAGCGTCAGAACATATGACTGGCAATTCCTGTTTTCTGCAGTCATATCACTACATCAATAAAACAGAGAGTGTTCGTGTTGCCAAATTCTGTTTCGCCATCGGCAAGTTATCAGGTTTCATCTAAATCTAATCCCAGTTTAGAGTCTTTGTATCAATGGCATAGACGCTTAGGTCATCCTTCATTTGGTGTTCTGTCGCATCTCTTTCCGAATTTAGCTTCAAAATGTAAAAAGGATGAATTTTTCTGTGAACCATGTGAATTAGCAAAACATAAAAGGTCACCTTATCCATCTAGAAATAAGAGAAGTCCTACTCTATTTTCTACTATTCATACTGATGTTTGGGGTCCATTTAGTCATCCTACACATGATGGGTATAGGTGGTTTGTTGTCTTTGTTGATTGTCATTCTCGGCTTACTTTTGTATACCTTCTTAAACACAAAAGTGAAGTATTCGAATGTTTCAAATCCTTTCACCACATGATTCAAACACAATTCAATGCCTCTGTTAAAATTCTGCGAAGTGATAATGGTACCGAGTATGCCGGAAGGTTTACATCTTATTTGGACACATGGGGTATTATTCATCAAACTACATGTGTTAAAACCTCTCAGCAAAATGGAATTGCTGAAAGGAAAATTGGTCACTTACAACAGGTAGCACGGTCCCTCATATTAACTATGCATGTCCCTAAATATCTTTGGGGTGAAGCAGTCATGACTGCTGCATATCTGATCAACCGTCTCCCTTCAAGTGTACTACAATTCAGAACACCGTTGTCCTTTATTCCTGCACCTTCGTCTCATCCATTGCCTCTTCGGTTATTTGGGAGTGTATGCTTTGTTCATAATCATTCTCCCTCTCGGGATAAACTTGATTCTCGTGCTCTCCGCTGTGTTTTCATTGGTTATACACCAACTCAAAAGGGGTATAAGTGCTATCATCCTCCCTCACATCGCACATATGTCAGTCACGATGTTACTTTCTGGGAGTCTATTTCTTACTTCTCTCCCGGATCCTCCTCCTTGCTTCAGGGAGAGATTAACCGACACAGTCATGATAGTAAAGCGACAGAGGAGTCTCAATTCCTTCCATTCATCAATGTTCCAAACACTAGCTCAAACAGGTCATCTATTCCTCCACTTACGAGTAATGAGTCAGATGATCTAAATAGGTTGGATATTCCAGATTTGATTACATATTCCAGGCGGAAAAGAAATGATATCACCACTTTACTGCATTCAGAGACCTCTGACCTCGAGACAGATCCTGCATCTCCTGTGTTTGAGCCAGAAACTGGTAATACTCTTGATCCCACTTTGGATCTCCCTATTGCTATAAGAAAGGGTGTACGCTCTTGCACTAACCATCCTATCTCAAACTTTGTATCTTATAATGCATTATCTCCATCTTCACTTGCTTTTGTGTCATCCTTGTCTAGTGTTTCTGTTCCGCATACTTGGCAGGATGCTTTATGTGATCCTAAATGGAAAGATGCTATGATAGAGGAAATGAATGCCTTGAAACATAATGGCACTTGGGAGTTAACTCATCTTCCCGCTGGAAGGAAGGTAGTAGGATGCAGATGGGTATTCACTGTGAAACAGAAACCTAACGGGTTGATTGATAGGTACAAAGCGAGACTCGTAGCAAAATGGTATACTCAAACTTACGGGATTGATTATCAGGAAACTTTTGCTCCAGTAGCAAAGATGGCCTCTATTCGAGTCTTGATATCATGTGCAGCAAATCTTGGATGGGAACTTCAGCAATTGGATGTAAAAAATGCATTCTTACACGGAGACCTGAAAGAAAAGGTTTACATGGATATTCCACCGGGTTTTTCTACAGCTGCGACCATTGGGAAAATATGCAAGCTAAAGAAGACTATTTATGGTTTAAAACAGTCTCCAAGGGACTGGTTTGGCAAATTTCAGGGAGCAATGATTAAATTTGACTACAAACAGAGCAACTCAGATAACACCATGTTCGTAAAAAGACGAGATGAAAAAATCACAGTGTTGATTGTTTATGTCGATGATATTGTGATCACCGGCAACGACACCTGTGAGATTGCTAATGTTAAACGCAAGCTTGCCTCTGAATTCGAGATGAAGGACTTAGGAAAACTACGGTATTTCCTTGGTATTGAGGTCTCTAGAAGTCCAGGTGGTATCTTCCTCTCACAGCGGAAGTATACACTTGATCTTCTGAATGAAACAGGGATGTTGGGATGTAGACCTGCAGAATCTCCAATAGAAGCAAATCATAAACTTTGTGGAGATGCTGGTGAAATTGTCGAGAAATCTCAATATCAGAGGTTAGTTGGTCGACTAATCTACCTTGCACATACAAGGCCAGACATATCATATGCAGTGGGAATTGTTAGTAGGTATATGCATGATCCTCGCCAACCTCATTTGGATGCAGTTTATATGATATTAAGGTATCTCAAAGCTGTTCCTGGAAAAGGAGTAATGTTTACTAAAAACAATCATCTCGGGATTGAAAGCTATACAGATGCAGATTGGGCAGGATGTCAAGACGATAGACGATCTACTTCAGGATATTGTACATTTGTTGGTGGCAATTTGGTTACTTGGCGAAGCAAGAAACAACCTGTGGTTGCCTTATCTAGTGCTGAGGCAGAATATAGAGCTATGGCTAAAGGTGTACGTGAATTATTGTGGATAAGATTGTTTCTAGAAGAATTGGGACTTGCATCTGCAACTCCAATGAAGCTACATTGTTATAACAAAGCCGCTATTGCCATTGCACATAATCCAGTTCAACATGATCGGACTAAACATATCGAAATTGATCGACACTTCATAAAAGAGAAGATCAATAATGATACCATTGGTATTCATTTTGTAAGATCGGAGGACCAGTTAGCTGACATATTTACCAAAGGTTTAAATCGGAAGATACTTCATCCACTTATTGGCAAGTTGGGCATGAGTGATATATATGCATCAACTTGAGGGGGAGTGTCAAAGAGTTAGTCATATGCTACAGTAAGTCATAGTCAGAAGATCCACATTAATATTGTGATGTAATCAGTTACGTAGATGAAGGTTAATTAGACTTATAAATAGGTTGGGAGCTCTTGTAATTCATATACAACATATATACAAATTACTCCTTCTGTGATTACTTCTTCTCTGAATCTCTCTATTTACATAAGTATACACAATTTGTCAATATGTCCACTACAGGTGGAGCACGGGTTTCTATAGAGTAAATAACCTTAGATACTAAATTCAGGAACAATAAAGATAACAACAATAATGATGGCAATAATAACAAAACTGACAGCATAAAACTAAACCAATACTGCAGTAGTTAAATGCTGATTATAACACAACTGAAAAGAAGTGAGAAGTAGAGCATTCACTGGGATGAATACAAAGTAGTGATATTATAAGTTTTAGAGTAGTTATATATAGCTCAGATCAAAACAACAAAGAAATATAACTTGCATCTTTAGCACAAGTTATTTGGAAAAATATCGACTTCACGTTAAGCCCATATAATCACTGGAATACATGGGTTGAGCAGCCATATTATTAAGATTACAGAATATGGGAAGTTGCTAAGAACAAAACATGTACATATTCTAGAGTAGAGATAAGGTGGAAACAGCCTCTCTTCTAGAGTAGAGGTATCTGCTTACACCTTACCATCCCTATGTTCTGCTCTCAGAGCGAGATACCCTAGGTATGTTTGGTGTGGTACTGTTGTTCATACTAGTAATTTAGATCATCATTCAAACTTGAGAACCAACCTTTTAACTGTAATTAGCTTGAAACAAGTGTTTTTGAAATTTCTAACCCATTTATGATTTACATCTCGCAATATAAAAAATACATTCAAATTCAAATCAGATCTTCCACGGTTCTGCTGCACATTTTACAATTATAACTAGAGGATTAAAGTTCTTTTTAATCATATTTTGCTTTCATGTTGTTGATGGAAAAAAGAGCTCCTTAATTTGCGGTAAACCCATTACCTTAGAACTTGCTCAGGGACCCTTGAAACTCGCTCCTGAAAAGTGGCCCAACCTTTTTCGTCTGCATCAGCCTATTTTCCAAACATAAAAAGCAATCTATTAAAATTCGGCCATAAACCACATGTACTTGACAAAACAGTTGGGAACATAACTCATACTTTATAACTGATGAGCATTCTTTCAAGCAGTCTTTCATCCTCATCGTCTGCTGGTGCCAAAGCAGTAGCATAATCACCTTTTACAGACATCGTATCATCTTCAGGTTCATCAATCATATCAATTTCAAATTGTGGCCAAATAGTGTTATTTGCAACTGTTTGATAAATGGAAATTTCAGTTAGCTAGCTGATGCACATTACACCAGTATCACCGTAAGTGAATGTAAAGTGAAATGAAGTGTTACATTCAAAGACATCATTTGCAAGGTTCATAATTTTATAAAAGTCTAGGGAATGTAACTAATGTGGACATACAAATCAAGAGAACTATAAAAACAATTTAACTCATTTAGTATGTATGACCAAGTCACTTTCTGCTTAACTATTACCAAAGCTAGAATTAATGTGCTGACGATCAACATCCAAGTTTCGACATTCAAGTTTATGACCTAAGCCCCAGTGAGCAACCTGTGTAACGCATACAGAAACTAATAATAAGCCAATTGCCAATAAAATATAAAAAAATAAAAACAATCAGATAAATGACTTAAAAACCCTGATGCTTCTTCGAACAGTAACGTGCTCTTTCGCAATTGCCACAAACACTGGATCCTTTCCAGGTCCTGCACCAACTGCATAATGCAGCTATAAAAAGAACGAATTCTAAATAATATCAGAATGATGATATACAAATATTACATATCACTGATGACTGATGAGAAACAAATGTGTCATTTCATTTCAATAAGGG
Source organism: Saposhnikovia divaricata (assembly GCA_036435485.1). NCBI lineage: Eukaryota > Viridiplantae > Streptophyta > Magnoliopsida > Apiales > Apiaceae > Saposhnikovia > Saposhnikovia divaricata. The sequence goes on from JAZHRN010000131.1 coordinate 27,079,353, forward strand.
ATCATTTGATATTTGTGTCTTGTAAAAAACAATAGGAGAATTACATTAAGTTGAAAATCCAAATATATTTCGCGCTACAGAAGAACCTCCCAAAAGTGATTTCCTCTAAAGTAATAACTCCTCTAAACTTATAAGAAGTTCCGGTTTCTGGTCCCAAGTTGGGACCAGAGTTAATAATAACCCTATATCGTGATATTTAATATTTTTCCAGGAAATCATAGTGCTAAATTCCGGTCCCTACTCCCGCATAAAGTGATATTGTTGAGTAAATACATATATTTTATGTATTAAAAATATATTAATGACACTATTTTCTGCGAGATTTGTTTATGTAATAACTTTTACATCACCCATTATCTTCTAATTGGATTCAATTGGCCCTTGTTATTATCATTTTCTATTATTTATAGAAAAAGGTGATATATTTTGAATACATGAATGTTAGTAAATCTTCTAAAAACCCAAAAAACTATGATAATGTTTTGAAAATATGCATAATTCATGCATTTAATGGCTAAATAATTTCAACTATTTCGGAATGTAAAAAATGTGAACCCCTATTATGTAATAACCTTTTTAAAAGTAATTTTGGAAAATCACTTTAGAGGGGTTTTATTGTACATGGAGTAAAACATGGATCAAAACTGAAATGATTGTACACTTGTACTTGCTCTGCTATTCTGCTCCACAAAAAGCCTTCTTTGCATTGTATAAGCTACTACACATCGAAGTGTAAACCCGCTAATGGAAATTAGATTCTTAAGATACTCTTACTGAGGATGTCTCATTTAAGAATCCTCGTGTAAGAAAATAAAGAAGATAGTTAAATAAGTGACCAAAGCTTCAGTACCTTTAACCTTCACCTTCCCATTATATTCTGAGGCTACATAAGGGTAAAAGTCATTGGAGCGAGGCAACTGGCAACGAAACACCTTCACACTTCTAAGAACATTCAGAGAAATTAGTTATGACGGTGCAAAACAATATATTAAAGCAAAGATTATATGATACCCCCCCCCCCCCAAAATTCTCTCCAAAAGAACAATCAATCAATAATATTCTCAAGAAAGAGGTATTTAGTCAAAGTGTACCGGAACAATATGTATGATACTGTTTAGATAGTGTGACAAAACCCAAAGGTGTTAACAATATCATAATTCACTAGGAATTCTATTATTAATAATATTTATAACTTATAAGGAACACCTTAGTGCACTGTTGGACTTGCTCCAAATCACTGTTTCTACAAATCTATCCCACATCAGACGGTCCATTGATCGACACTAAAAAGAATGTGCAGATCAAAATGAAGACATAACATCTGAGTGAGCAAATACCTTCTAGATGGATCACCTGAAGGATGTTTCCGCTGCTCATGTTGATCTTGCAGAAGACACTTCATTGAGGGACACACAAATATTGATAAAGTTCGGTGAAACGCTGATTCCTTTTCGAAAGGGGCGTATACCTACAAGACAATGAAGATAAGAAGTGTCAACACACAAACACATAGGAACTAATGAAAATAAGATCGAGCAACAATCGAGAGGATTATCTCTTCCACTACACATGCAAAACAGGAGAAGACACCACCAAACAAGTTTTACAAAAGAAGGGATCAAGAATCCCATTTCCCAGTATCTCAACTTGGTCTACACAAATTAGAAGTCCTATAGTTCACATGTCATACAAATTAGAAAATTGTCTACATTAGCAGTCCTCTAGTTCATCTGTTATAGTACAAAATAGGAAATTCTCAACATTAGCAGGTAAAGTTTTTTTAATAGTCTCATACAGCTAGCAAATACTAGGATATACTAACCCTTTTTTAACAGTTTTTTAATTGTAGTTTTGTAATATAACACTGTGTCTGGTGTATAATTTATTTATTCTTACTCTTTGCCAGTTGTGCAAATAAAACATGGCAACACAAGACATAACTAAAATTCAATAATAGTATGCTAACGCTCGAAATAGAATACCTGAAGCACAAACTGTAACGGATGGTGACAAAAGCCACAAATAATAGAGGTGCCAGAAGGTAAATTAATTGGATCCAACCAAGCCTATAATCAAAATGAAAAAAAAATAAAAAATCACTCAACCAATTCAACAATAATTTAAACTACTAATAAGAATAAATTTAAATAAATTACAGGATAGCCTCCAGCTATGCTAATGAATGGAGAAGGAACCCAATTAAGTTCCAACTTGTTGACCAACCCTAAGCTGCTAACAGGGTCACCATTTTCTTCATTTTCATATTCGTCGTCTTCTTCGGATTCGTCTTCTTCTTCTTCGGATTCGTCTTCTTCTACATCTTTGGATTCTTCGTCATTTATATGATGAGTGATGAGATTGGTATTGTTTTTAAACACAGATTCTTCTGATGTGATTCGTAAAGTTTGCATGCGATTCTCTACGACATCGTTTTGGGGGCCGAGGAAAGAGAGAGAGGGAGACGACATCGTTTTTGGAGGTGTGTTTTAGGGTTTAGGGTTTATCTATATTATAGGCTTTTTATGGCTCACAATCTTATAAGTAACCACGCCAACAACACGTTGGTGAAGGTCCTTCTAGTGATTAATCGGCGTTGATTAATTAATTAATCGGAACATTAATAGGATGTATTAAAATATTATTTTTTATATAATTTAATTTTAATATTTAAAAATATATTTATATAAGTAAAAATATAAATATCATCATTTTATTATTAAATATAATGAGTGGATTTACCCTTTCATGTGTAAAGTATATTTTTTATTTAAAAAAATTTATATTTTTAAAGTTTTATTCTTAATTTGACTATTTTTTTAAAATTTGACCGATTAATCGTCACCTAATACCACCTAGGACCGATTAATCGCCACCTAAACGATTATTTCCGCCTAACTAATTAAACCGCCTAATCCTGCTACTACCGCCTAATCCCGCCTAGGCGCCGCCTAATCAAAAAAGCGCCGCCTAATCAAAAAAGCGTCGAATGATCGACTTTTGCAGAATTTAGGCATTTTTTGGCCGCCTAGCGCCTTAATCATTGCCTAACCCGATTTTTAGAACACTGCTTATAACCCGTGCATTTTTAATATTTATAATTATATAATTTTTTTTAATTTTATATGTTATTAATTGACATATCAAATTGTTGTTAAAAATTTGATATATATGTAAAAATCTAACGGTCATTATTGGTAGTATACGAATTTCTATTATATTTTGTTAGTGATTAGAAGATATGGTGTGTTATTTTTGGGTATATATTAATTATTGTTATATTATGTTTTAATTTAAAAGTTAACGTGTTTTAATTAGAAAATAAAAATTATTAATTGGATTAATATTTTAGGTATTTATAAAATATAATATCATCAATTAAAAGTAAATATTTTTAATTAAAAAAGGCAATCGGCTAATTATCATTAATTATATTATTTTATCATTATTTTAATAATTAGGATGACCGTGCCGAAAACCGAATGACAAACTTTCAATGCCCGTATAATGCACGGGTTTTTTTTATTATATTATAAATTTTATTTAATATTACAATTATGTTTTTATATAATCATTATTTTTAATAAATTTTTAATTTAAATTTACATTAATTTAATATACTAATGTTTACAGATTATACTAATGTTTCTATTATATTTTGTTAGTGATTAGAAGATATGGTGTGATATTTTTGGGTATATACTAATTATTGCTATATTATGTTTTAAATTAAACGTTAACATGTTTTAATTAGAAAAGAAATATTATTAATTGGATTAATATTTTAGGTATTTATAAAAAGTAATATCATCAATTAGAAGTAAACATTTTTTAATTAAAAAAGGCAATCGGCTAACTGTCATTAATTATATTATTTTTTTATTTATTTAATAATTAGGATGATCGTTGCGAAAACCGAACAAACAAACTTTCAACGCCCCTTTAATGCACGGGTTTATTTTACTATATTATAAATTTTATTTAATATTAAAAATATTTTTTTATAAAATCTTTATTTTTATAATTTTTAATTTTAATTTAACATAATTTAATATACTCATTTTTACGGATTATACTAATGTTTCCTTATTATAAACAACGTATACGATTTTTTAAATATATTTTATTAATAATTAAAAAATATGTTGTGATATTTTCGGGTAGATATTAGTGATTGTAAAATTAATTTTAAATCAAAAAGGTAACGTGTTTTAAATCGAAATAAAATATTAATGATTGTAAGATATGATATGATTGATGTTTTTAGGTGTTTATAAAAGGTAATATCTTCAACTAAAACTAAATGTGAAAAAAGCAAACGACTAATTACCATTAATTATATTATGTTATTATTTATTTTAGGTGTTCTAATAATATAGTTATCGTATATATTTTTGTTATAATGAAGGGTAAATAAGTAAATTCACGAAATACCAAAAAAACATATACCAAAAAATTGGTACCAAAATTTTTAATGTTTCGGCTATTATATAATTAAATAATTTTAATTTAATATAATTTAATATACTCATGTTTACGGATTATACTAATGTTTCCTTATTATAAATAACGTATACAGATTTCTAATATATTTTATTAATAATTGGAAAATATGGTGTAATATTTTCGGGTATATATTAATGATTGTAAGATTAGTTTTAAATCAAAAGGTAACGTGTTTTAATTTGAAATGAAATATTAATGATTGGAAAATATGATACGATTGATGTTTTTAGGTGTTTATAAAAGGTAATATCTTCAACTGAAAGTAAGTGTGAAAAAAGACAATCGACTAATTACCATAAATTATAGGGAAATGCTAACCATAGCCATAAGGGCTATGGTTAAGCATTAAATACTCTTATATTTTCAACATCTTTTGTAATGTTTTTAGTTGTTTTTAGTTTACCAATGTCTCTTTATAACACAAATTTAATTTTCCAAGTAATAATAATGGACCCCCCTGCATTCATATTAATTTCCAATGATAAAAACATCCCAAATTTCTAAATAATCATATTGAATTTCGTGCAAAATTGATGTATTAAATGCATTTATCCATCTAAATTAATGCTTAACCATTTTCAAAATTGATGTTTAATTTAAAGGTGTAAATAAAATATAGTTCCATAATTTTGTTTAAATTTTCTTTTTTCTAAATAAAAATTTAAATACTAAACTTTTATACAAAAAAAAGGAAAATTTGAAAATGATTTGTGGAACTATATTTTATTTACACCTTAAAATGCGTAATTAGTTTTTCAACAATGAATAACATTACCAGTGTAGGACTTCTACATTGAATATGATTAATGTAAAAATTCCTAATTATATTTGCTCTTGAAATTCTAAGTGCTTCCATTTGAATAAAGATAATTAACTCATCACTAAATTAAAGATAATTATTAAATCATCCAAATTTGATTTCTAAATCTCAAGATAGAGCTCAAATAGTAAATATAATTTTTTTAATACTTATAAAAAATAAATAAAATTCAATTATAATACAACCTTTTCCAATTATATATACTTTCAGATTATAATTTTCTTTTTAAATTTAGTTCTAATACAACCTTTTTTTAATTATATCCTTTTTAGATTATAATTTATTTTTAAAATTTACTTCTAATGCAACATTTTCTAATTATATACTTTTTAGATTATAACTTATTTTTTAATATGATATAATCTTGATCGTCCTGTTTTTAAAAATATTAGATTCGACGGTTGAGATTATTTTGACGGTACAGTGACCAAAATTATGGATAAGATTCCTCTTACGCTTATTATGTGTAAAGATAAAGGATACAATTATTGGTTAACATGTATTTTTATATTATAAATTATTTTGTAAAAAAATTATATATGTAATTAATAATAAGTTATTTTTTAATTTTTTTGTTACATTTCATTATTACTTTATTTTTTTTTTCAAAATTAACGTAAATTATATGCACATATGAAATACAGAAAACAAACATGATTTTTGATTTTTGAATCAGAACTTTTTAGTAGTTAAAGGTAGATTTGATTTAGATAGTTTCACAAAAGCAGGGCATAGTAGTTTTAGACGAAATGAGGGATGCATCGTGCTTAACAGTTTTTCAATGCTATCTTTTAAACTAAATTTTTGGCGTGTATTAATATCCAACTTAATACATGATTAATGAGTTTCTAATATTAAATTTAATAGATAATCAACGAGTTTTGAAAAATGAATTTTATCATATGTTTTATTAGTATATATAAAGCTATAAATATTAAATTTAATTAATATGTTGTTAGTGAGAGTCGAACCCTTGACGTATGGTAGTACTAGCTTATTATTCCTCTTACTTTTATTATATAATAGAATATAATGAGTTTATCCTTTATTATAATACCTGAGTCTACCCATAAGCAGTTAACCAATCAGAAAACTATGAATTATTTTAGAACAATCAGAGCTGACTTCCAAATTTTAGACCAATCATGTTATATTAAGAATTTTCCTTATTTACATTCTCGCCATATCTCATTAATCATGGTTAATTAACACTTCTAATTTAAATACAATAATGATTTTATTTAACATATCCATAAATACATTTTCTTAGTCACAAACAATCACTAAATTCACTATTTTGATTTGAAATCAATCACGATATCTACTATTATATATTTTAAATTAAATTTCATAACTACTCATTCATTAATCAACCACTCTTTTAATATAAAGTCAATCACAATCATATTATCATACATTACAAACTGATTTCCATAATATATATTATTCAATTACAACCGATTTTAAATAATTTTAATCTAACTCAACTAGAAATCTCAAAAAATCATATCTGAAATCAATTTAAATAACTTGGATAAAATCCATAATTTGAAATACTCAATTTTTTTAAAAGCTCAAAAATATATTTATTCATATTTTTTAATAAAATTAATTAATAAATACATATAAGCCAACACAACATATATTTTAATTATTTAAATTATTAAATATATGTTGTAAGAGTATTATTATTGGTTGGTGAAGAAATTACCAATCAAAAAATAAAAAATATTTTAGAGACAATCATAATTCGCTTCTAAATTTTCAGTCAATCATTCATATTCAAAACTATTATTATTTACCATGCTTATTCTAATATACTAATCGTGATTAAATTAAATTTAAATATAGTAATATTTTGATTTAATAAATTCGTATATCGCATGGTTTTTAATTTTAAAATGTCACTACTAATCGTAAATAATATTTTCTATAAATCCGCATAACAATAAATTACATATGTTTATATATATTTTTGTTATGAATTATGAATTGTTTTTTAACATCCTTTATTATAATGCCCGAGTTTACAACGTATTAGCTAACCAATCAGAAGACACTAAATTTTATATCAAATTTTATTATAACATCCTTTAACATCCTTTATTAACATGTTTCTCTATGTGTCAACCAAGATTAAACTCAACTAAAGTAAAACTCATTAAGAATTATTTTTACTTTTTTATATCAAATAACTAAACATAATAACTATTAATTTTTATTTTAATGATAAACTAAAAATAAATTTACATAAAATAAAAATACCTCGAATATAAAATTCTTACAAACTAAAAAAATATAATTATTATATCAATTTAATCATTACAGGGAATCTAAGCCGCTTATTCCATATTCCTCATCAAACCTAGCAAACTTTGATGAACTAAGTGTTTACATCCATTTTCCTCCTACATAAAACATATCAATTTCGGTTAAGGTACTACTTTGTATCTTTTTATTAAATGATAGACGATACTTAGATAGAATTTTTTTTATTTCGATTATATATATGAATCGTATGTTTTGTATTTTAATTATCCAATAAAATCATCAGAAAAACGATTTCGACAAAAAAATAATTAAAAATGATTTAGGTTTTCATCATCCCCATTCCAAATCCCCCAAGATTACTTCCCATTACAATATTCAATGGTCAACCTCAATTATTCTGTGATTTACTGAATAGTAGGAATCAATCCTTACCGCATTATACCGAATTGTTTACATTATTAGACGTGTCTATAGATAAATGGTTTTTTTTTTACAAAGTTGGGTTCCCAATGTCATCATTCATAACTTACCTGCATGATCACTAATATATATTGTATCACTGTCGATACATTTAAAAGTACGATATTTTTTATCTCAAATGGCTTTTCTGGAAGGGGTCAATGCCCATATAAAATCAGTTTCTTGATTCCCCTAAAGCAGAATTAGACCCCTGTAAGTTAATCATTAAGACAATCACACAAGTCACATTCAATGAAAATGCATTCTATAGTTTTTTTCATCAACACATCAATAAAAAATCTCTTTCCTTCGTCAACTTAATTTATAATGAATTTAATATTGTATATATTGCTATTTCACCAACTTAATATTTAAAGGTACATAATGAATGGTCATAACCATTCAGAAGGCATCTTGAATTCACAACACGAATCAATGAAAAATGGCATGGAAACAATCTTAAACCGTTAATTGTCGTTTATTTTGAACCATTTTTTAATATAATTATCATTCAAAATCAAACCCATTCATTTTTCTATAATTATCGTTTTGATTATTTGTCCTTAAATTTGTTTTTCGGTTTCCTATTAATTAAAAAATCCAAGAATGTAAAGTCAATTAATTAGTGAGTCCACATTAAAATTAATATTAATTTAGATGTACTAATAGTTAAATAAACGCTTTATAATTATATTTCAAAATCAGAACCATCCATTTTTTTCATTATTAGCATTTTTAATATTTGTGTTTAAATTTAGTTTATGGTTTGCCATTAATTAAATGAAATCCATGAATATAAAGACAAGTACTTAGTGAGTTCGCAATAGATATAGTATTAAATTATAAGTACAATTAATTAAATATATATAAATTTGATGTGATGCATGTGTAAATAAAATCTTGATTTCAAAGATATATTTAATTATTTGACAATTTCAAAATTTATAAATTTATATTGTTTTATGTCTCATATTTTTCTCCGCTTCTTACCTTTCACCTCCATCTTTTACAAGATAATCAAATTAATGTACATGAAATATTTACGTAAACTTGACAAATTAAAATAAGTTGAAACGATATCATTGTAAATTTTGTTTATGGTCTGTTGTGAGACTAACAGACAAATCTACTGCAAAAAATTAGTTTATCTACTTTTTTGAGATTATACCACACCCCGGTGAGCATCCTTATTCCTTTCTCAAACTAAGTATGACAATTTAAATTATTAGATTGAGAAAAGTTAATGTTTGTGAATGATGTTGTTTTTTTATAAGAGTTAATCACTTTATGTATCTACTTTTGATTTTCTTACTAACAAAAATACCTACACACTTATTCACACACACATGCATGTTCGATACTAAAGCATAGAACGTTTCTCAACTTAATAATACTTAGATTAATATATTTGTTCGTGTGTCGAATGCATCTTATGCCACAATTTTTTGTTGTTAGAGTAGTTATAAAAACCACCTATCTATATTTTCCAAAACCATTTCTGTACTTTAGTAGTCAACTTTAAAAAAGGGACTCTATAAGCTCAAGTCAATAAATTATATAACCTAAGATGTTCAATATTTTTGGTCTTTTCTTATATTTGATGAATTTACATAATTGTTGGTGGTTCTTAAATATGAATGAATTTCATGTCATAGTTAATGATTGTCATTGCATATCCGAGAATATAAGGTGAATTTTATTTTCCACTTTGCTTTATTGGCAGGTCAGCAGAACATACGCAAACAAGGCAAACAAGGATATGTTATTAATGAGATTTGTGCTCTCTATAAAGTACTTTATGGTGTATGGCTACAGACTTTTGTTGCCGCATTTGCATTCGAAAAATAAAAAAATATATGATAATTATGGTCGTTTAACCTGTGTCGTCAACAATATTTGTAATATTTTTCTGACCTTTAAGTTCAACCGCAATTTTTTCTTAGGAATAGTTTGAAAATTACTGAATAATACATATATAACTTTTTTATTTGATTAAAATTTATTGTTTTAGTCTCTATTAGTGATATAAGAAACATATGTATGAGTTTGAAAGTTATATCTATGTTGATATCTGACATATTATGATAGAAAATTAACTAACTATATGTATGTCTTATAGGATCTTGACTGTAACACCCCCAGATCCGGGGTCCGGGATCCGGTCGTTACGGTCTCCAATTCTGTCCACAATACTTGAACTTACCTCAACATAAAATAAATTACATCTTTATGACCCAACACAACAATATAAAACATACCCGTTATAGTCCCAGAGATGAAATCAAAGTAACTACCAATTTTATTAAACACATTATGAGTTCTTACAACCCAAAAGAGTTACAATATGAATACATACTCTTTGCCATCCATTTGCATAAGTCATACTAGACCATATACTTGGTACTAAAAGAATGAATCTATCCTACCAATAGCTTCTTTTTCAGCTCTAGTAGTCTCATTGTCCTCGCCCGCGTCGAGTGCTCCTTGTGCGAGTCATCTGGTCTAGTTGTTGTTGTGATATAATAATAAAGCAAGGGTGAGCAATAGCCCACCAACAATAATATATAACTGAATGATAATATATAACAGTTCAAAAGTATCTTTCAAACCATATGCCATGCATTTACGGAAATGATGCCAGTATAACATAAACGATGAAGTTACAAGGTAACTCAAAATACATATATAGGTGGGAATATCTGCTATGTCAAAGATAAGCCAGATATCATCATTTATCATAAAAGAGGAACTTGCAGGGAAAATATTGCAATTCCAGCTATGAATACTTTTCCAATACTGCCAACAATGATAATGTTGCAGAAAATAAAAGAATTTGAATGATGAACTTATGCTGGAGTATTCACCGCGCCCACTGCCAATCTTACGATGATCAGTCGCAGATTGTACAGCTCAATTTAGATTTACTACTGGTAGAAGGAAGAACTGACGGCTTTACTTGTCTACCGCCCTACTAGCTCTCCCCGGCCAACGGTTGGGCCAAAGGGGATGGACCGACGCTACTCGGCCTCTTACACGACTCCAAGTTCGAAAAGAAATTCATGACTCTGAACGCAAAGTTCGTCCCCCTTTCCCCAAGTATAATACTTGTTGATAATATTCCACAAAGTAGTCGTATCTAGTTGGAAAGGAAAATTCAACATCATATCTATCAAGCTGCTGCTTGTTAGAGGATACCATCTTGTTCCAATAATCTTATCCCTCGAATGATGAGAAGGTTACTCACAGATTCAATTGATAAACAGCAACCAAGTTTCGAGTGAAACGAATAGTTTTATAAGATTTATGACCGGGAAGTCAACAAGATAAATAACATTGCTCAAGTAGGTTCCCCTATAATATGGAAGTTTGAGCGAGCATTTAAATCCTTTTAAGATAGATTTAAATGAAAAATAAAGAGTTGGGAACCTTTCCTTGATAAAATAGTCGTAAAAGGACTTCGAAATATTTTACATAATATCTGGAGGTGAAAGATAATCTCCGAATAATATAAACCATTTTAAAAAGAATTTAAAAGAATTAAATAAATATTCCAAGAATATTTATTAACTCAATAATAATTACGGAATATTATTAAATCATAATATTGCTCGTAACTAATCCTCGAATGAATATATGAAATTATTTACTAATTAAATCCCTCCTTAAATGAATATTCGTAATAATATTCATTAAATAATTAAACTCCAATAAATATTTAAAATAATATTCACTAAATAAGTTAAACCTTAAATGAATATTTGAAAATAATATTCATTTAATAAATAATCTTCTAAATGAATATCCAAATAATATTCATTTAGTAATCAAAACTTTAAAGGAATAATCGAAATAATATTCCTTAAGTAAATAGAACTTCCAATGAATATTTTAAAATAATATTCATCAAGTACATAAAACCTTAAATGAATATTCGAAAGTAATATTCATTTAATAAATAACATTCTAATGAATATCAAAATAATATTCATTAAATAATCAAATCTAAATGAATATTCGAAAATAACATTCATTTAATATCTCTCAACTGAGATAATACTCGAATAACATTACTCGAAATATTTCCAAGTAATTGATACTTTATGGAAATATAAATAACGTTAAATAATAACATTCCTTAAAATAAATAATAATCTGCCGTTGGAATCCCTCCGGGTTTCCACGACTATCTATATCTCAAAATACCGACTCCCGGTCTATATTTAAGAATGAATATCATATGGCCTTCGCTAAGGGTCTTACCAAAACAATCCGGCTTATAACTGATAATTCGTATCTAGTCTATAAGCCAATGGCAATTCAGGGAACATGTATCATAATATAATTTGACAATAGGCATGCATGCTATGGCATATGTAAGATGGCAATCACATATATATATTATCACAACAACAGATTCAAAGTTTTGAACACTTGCCTGGTAATCGGGTGTGGGTGGAGATAGCGTGTCCTGGGTCTGCTCGATCATCTAAAAACAATCAGAACATTCGAGATTAACCACTTAACACGTTTTGAAAGTCTAGGTATAACTTCACTAAAATCGAAACACGTTTTCGAATTATCTCGTTATACACCTTTTAGTGTAACTCTTTTTATTACTGATACGATCCGACATTTGTTCGTTATTACGACATGTCATCATACCCACACTCGGTATATACTTAAGTCGTATAAGTTCTAAAGTCGATCGATTACGAACCGAGATTATACCTCGAGTTTTATCGTTCGTTTTCTAAGTTATAACCAAAGTTATACTTTTAAGGGGTTCGTTTGCGTTTAACCTTGATTAAAACATTTTTATAAAATCGGAAAACGATCTGTTTGACATGAGGTTTTCTCTTACACCTTCCTTTTTACCTCTAGTATTTAATTACCAAGATTCGCCACTGAGTAACATGCTTTACGAGGGTTCAATTGAAGTTACGAACTTTTACTTACGGTTTCGAACCAATTTTAGTAATTTGACCATAACTCCTAAACCGTAAGTCGGAATGTTTCGATTCTCACGCCAAAACGATCTATTGCTCGAGATCTACAAAGACATGTCATGTTCATAACCAGTTAGGGCAATTAATACTACTGTCCATTTTGGTTTCTAAAGATTTAACGAAATTCGGGCATTACGACGGCTATAAATCACACGTTTCAAAAATCATCACATCGATACCAAGCCACACCAGGCATCCATACAACTCATATATGGTTATCAACTTAACAAGTCCAGAAGTTCATCACTTATTCATCATATGTATCATATTGCTTAATCACTAAATTACTAGCAAACCATGCTTACAATCATCATCATAACCTTAACTACACTAAACTATCAAGAACATGCTTAAATCTTCAAAACAAAAGCTGGGTTTTGATGAGATATACCTTCTTTGGTGAGTGCTAGAGCCTTACTAAGCCTTAAATAATCCTTGTACAACCTTAACTAAGCTTGATCTAACAAGAAACATCAAGGATATAATTAAAGATTTTCGGAGCTTCTAAAACCCACCTGAAAGATAATGAAAAACGAAGACCTTACCGAGGTTTTCTGGACATGGCTTCTAAAGGAGAGTTGTAGAGCATCTAACCAGCTTTCCAACAAGCTAAAGAACACGAAATTGCATGGAGTAATGAAGGAGATACGTTCAGTTGAAAATCGTCCCAGAAACTGTCAAACAACCTGGACAGTTTGGTTCTTAAACTTGGGGAGGTGATTTCACTAGGCTACACTCATTAGATGGCCATGAGATTTTGAGCGAATTTTGCCTATGGAGTGGAGGGGCTGTGGTATAAATTTGGTGATTTTATCATGGTTAGATATGGAGATATTAATTTTTTCTTCATCTATGGTTCTGCTGGACAGTTTGTAAGAAAAGAAAGAAATGGAGTTTGTTTGCTTGGTTTGTTCTTGTTTGGTTTCATCCAATGCATTATTGCTATGCCAAAATAATATCTTGTCCATAAAGCCACTTTATTAAAGGTAGGATGTCATTGCTTGCATCACTTAATGGATGAGTATTGGTTACTTGGTTGGATTGAATGAAATGGCTAAGTACTTGGTTGATCTTCTAAGGATGCTAGTTGCATGAGTCATCACTTCGTTTGCTAGATATTTTCCACCACTACATGCATGTATCTTGCTTCCTTTGCTTGTTTCTTTGTCCGTTTATTGCTCAATTCATTGATCGTTCGGAGGAATAACTCATTCGTTTCTAGTTAGGGTTTTACCGGAAACCGTCTTAACATTTATAATAATATTCTCCATCATTCATAATAATTCTCGAATCCATAATCCTTAAATCCCTTCAATAATTCTTTAAGTCTTTCAGTGTCCGGGGAAATCTTGGGAAAATAAAAGTGCTATTTTTCAGAATCCGACAGCTTTTACATACACTCTTTTTCCCCCTGGATCACTAATACGAACTCAGAATTTCGTTCCAGATACTTATATATTGCGTCGTCTAATAATATTCCTATGTCCACCCAAGATCACTATTCATCCATTTTTCTTTACTCATCCTCTTAGGGTTGTACAATTGTCCCTGATCTCTTTCGATCGTTCCTTAACCTTTTTACGGACCCACTTGACCAATAACATATATCGATTTGGATGACATAAGAATAATCTTTTCCTTTAGAATTATCAAATCTCAATTCCCTAGGAGATAGATAATTCTTATCTAAAGTGTCAACCAATAGTATTCTTCATGGCATATAAACATTTGAATCCAAATCTATTCCTTTCATTCCTTATCTCAATCGTTACATCGTAGTCGTAATCATTATTCACCATTACCTCAGTACATAATAAAAAGTTTTAATTATATCCAAAATTTGGGGTTCTTACAATCTCCCCTCCTTAAAAGGATTCCGTCCCGGAATCAGGTAGGAAGCAAAGAGTCGTTTGTCTGTCATTTCACCTTTCAGCTTCCGGGTCAACTCTTAGTCGTTCTGCCCTCTCTCAGCACATCTACTGATGCTACAATACGTACTTTATCCTTTTTGTTCTTATTGATATCCGCAGTGGCTTTGGTATCACTATCGTGCTGCGAATTCGGAGATAACCTCGCTCGCACTGTGTATTTCCTGATCGCTTTAATCTTCGCAATCTAAATCAATATAGAGAAGTGGAAAGATTTATTGAGAGATCACTATGATCAATTGAACATTTGTTATATTGCATAGTTAGTACCGAAGGGGGCCAGCCTTTAGTATTTGACAAGCAATTAAACAAGTTATGGTATTCCACTTAGACTTCTATCACATAGACAGATAGTCATGTAGCAGTACCTCCCCTCCTTAAAGGGCTGTTCTTCTCAATTCATAAAGAAGATGAATAAAAAAGAAGAAAAGAAAAGAATTCTAAAGGATTATAGAAAGTTTTCATGATTGTAAAATATCATACTCAGAATTTACCTCTGAACTATAGAGGTTCATCAAGGAAGAAATTAATCATAATTATATCCAATACTATTTGATCGCAATCTCATGTGTCAACATACCTTGCTGCTCTGTCCACTATTCTATGGACCTATACTCTGGTTCAACATTAGCACACTTACTTTTGGAAAATCCTTGAACCTCTCAGGTTAAATCTTAGTTTCTCGCTTGACACCATTGTTACTGACATTCCATGTCACGCTACTAGCTTTTTCATATCTATAATATTAACACTATCAGGTTGTCATCCCGAGAATTCATTAGAAAACCCTTTTATTAATCCATTCATAACATTCCTTGCTTCACATTCCCTAGTTGCTTTCCCAGCCTTTTCTTTATCAATCACATCCTTCTTATTATCTGATTCTTATTTACTTCTGTTATTTACTTCTACCTTCATCTCTTTATTGAGACATCTTTTGCACTTGGCACCTCCTTATTGGTATCCCGTCACCTTTACCCTATAATCATCACATTATTGCAATTTAAACCCTCCGAAATGAATCTGGCCGATCCCTTTTTCTTAGATCCAATATAATCCACTCCTGCCAACCTTGTTTCTCATCACTTGTTCTTTTCTACCCGTGGTTTTCCACAGGTTGTCTTTCGTAACTCAGACCAGGTCGTATATCTACCTGCTCGTACTCTTATCATCTATCGAGCATCTGAAATTTACTGGCGTAGCCTTGCCACATGAAACACGTTACGATCATGCTATAAGTTTTGGGGGTAGAGCTGGCTCGAATGCCACCTTCCGAACATTTTTAAACTCTCAGATGGCCCAACAATTCTCGGGCTCAACTACCCTTAATTCTATCTACGGGAATACATTTAGCATCATGAATCGTCAACCTCATATTCTCTATCTTGTTTGCGCAGAAGTACACTAACACAAACTTGTTTGTCATTCATCAACATGCCATTTAGCTTACCAATAGCAGCACTTTCTTTATCTTTACGTTGTCATCTACTTTCTTAGAAGAATCACCATCGCTTGTTGTTTACGTAATGCGTTAATAGCTAACCCTACGGGTTTCAAATCCTTTAGGGATACAAAGTAATCACTATTCCTTATCCATAAGGAACATTTCCTGAACTTGATGTAGATATTACATGAAGTAGATAAAATTGCAGAAGAGTTTCGAGCATCGCAGCTAAGTCAGGTTGATAAAAGTATCACTCATACATCTTCCATAAAAGACTGGAAACTTAATGGTTTACTTCGTCAATTTTGTATCATGGTCCTGGTTTGCCTCAAAACGGGACCTTCTACGGTGTGTAGTTTGCTTAAGACAATATCGGGAATCGAATCTTTAATTAAACTATTATTACCGTCGATTCTTGCACATTCATCAGAAGGAATGTAAATTCCTCCACTCTGATATGACCTTCAAGGTCCTTCCAAATATCATTCTGTTTCTTCGGTATGAACATTTGTAATTATTCTTCTATACTTAGACTGTCGGCCACCTCATTGGCCTTTCCTGATACTAACAATTTCTTGTAATCCATGTTCTCTGGATACATTCCAACTCAAACTTTTCTACCTCATTCCCATTACTGTTGGGTGAAAGCATCCTCCCTTAGCTCTGCTGAAAGAGAAAAATATATCTATCAGTCTTTTTCCATAAGTCATTGCTTCCACCTTCCCGTGGGAACTTTATCAAAGTTATTCTGAATCATACCTAGGATATTTGTTCTCTTAGTTCTTTCTTGTTCTAGGATAATCTCAACCTTCTTTGGTTTCATCCATACCTCATCATGGTTTCATACATGCCTCATCTGGCATTATTGTTATTGTGTCTTACATTCTCTACCAAACTTCTATTTTGAAACTCAGTATATTAACTTTTTCCTTGTAAGGTTTCTTAGGTCGCCCTCATCATTCCTCCTGTATTTTCTAGGTACAGGGTATATCAAAATGTCATTGATCAATACTCTAATAATTATATCCATGTTCTTTCCAGAACTCTTTTTAGTAATCCTTACAAGTCATTGCTGCCTTAGCAAATCCAACTCATATCATCTGAATTCACAATGTCTTTATTAGGGTTAATGCCATCCCTTGTGCATTCCCCAGGGTTTGTCTTACTTTATGGATATCTTATCCTTAATTCAACTGCCAAGGAATTCCTGCATCCTATAATTGGAAATCAAATCATGTATCCTTAATAAGGGTCTCTTTTCAATCATTCTCATTTGATAATCGATCGGTAGCTTAATGCTAATTTCTTCTTTCAGATAGTTGTCAACCTATTTGACCTTCCAAAAGACAACGTATGTCTATCTGCTCTCTTACAGAACTTGTTAATGGTAGCAAGGATGTTCTGGAAGATATTGGTCGAGTTCAACGTGAATCTCTTAGTATTTATCGTTCTTCGCAAAGGTACTTGCCTTAGACAAAATTTTTACTGCATACTGTTCAATTTCTGACAATTTCTAGACTCTCTTCATATACCTTCATTGTTTACTTTCCTCCATCATAATATATTCATGGTATTTATAATACCCTAACATCATACACCTCAAGTCACTATACTTCTATTTTTACTCGTAATCTTGGGCAATCATATACACATGAATCACTTTAGTACGGGTGACCCCATTCCAAAAAGTCTAGTAAATTCCCAATCCAAACATGGGTTGCAAAGGGTTCAGTAGAAGATTCCTACGATCTCATTAATATTTCCTTTATATCAGAAGCCCTTGCAGTCGGTGCTTACTTAGAAGCAACCCTGCTTTGTCCTTTTATTGTTGGTCTAGTCACTTTATAGTCCGTTGTGACTTGGCCTCAACTAGCCACACTAAAATAAAAATATATGATTTTAGGGGTTGGCTAATTAGCATTACTTTTCTAGCAATTGCCGGCATAGTGTCTTCTTCTTTGATACCTTTCTATCTTTCCAAAACTTTACGTCATATAAGTCTTAATCGGCTACTCAGCGCCGTCTCCGGTCACCTTTCCTCTATTTTTATCTTTTCAACTATTCTTATCAATCCCGCTTGCCATGCAAGCTTACCATTACTGGCATAACAGCCTTTTCACTTAAGTCAATCCCGGAGTTTCTCAGTCCGGCTAGTTTCTTACTTACATTTCCTGTTTTCGTCCAATCTCACTTCATTATTTTATCTCTACCATCGATTGTAATGCTCAGGGTCCGTTTACTAACCAATTTTACAGCATCCTTACCCAAATCACAGGGTTCGCTCCAGTTTCTACTCTCTTCCATGACGTTCTCTGATAATCAGAAAGACAAGGTTTGCCAAAATTTGTTGAAGTTCTTTCCAGAATCAGGGAAATTTTGGTTAATCTATCCACCTACTGGTAACATTAAGGAGACCAGTTTAGAAACCTGAAGAATAATTCTATGAATCCCCAAGCAGGTAGAACCATAAGCAGTTATAATCAACGAAATAATCGTCATCAGATTGGAAGTTTAACCACTGGAGAGGAACCAATTATATATATCCCTTAGAAGGGAAATCAACAGTTTCAAACTAAAGCCTGACACAACGTCCTGATACTTATACGTCCTGATATTCAATATTACCACATGTCAGTCTACCTGACCACTAGTCTCAGAAGGAACATTACCGTCGGAGTTGGTTGTTCCACACAATTGGCACTACTAAGGCCATCCGACCTGGTGGACCGTGCTGTCCGAATGCATCCGCAAGTACTTTGTCATGCTGCGTAAGTACACATCCTAATCCTTTATGCGAAGCATCGTTGGAAGCACAAAGTCTCCTTTTCCATTAAGCAATGCCAACTCTTGGTCATTACCACTTTCATCTTTTAGCTCGAGGAAGATTTTATCACATTTTTCTCTTTAACCGTTGATCGTATTACTTGATCCATTATAATTCCGTGTCGAAGTAAACTTAAGGGGACTACTATAATCCATTCAAAGAAAAGAAGGAATTTAATATTCCTCTGAATCACATGTATCTAACTTTTCTGGTTCATCATTTCACTGTGTTGAAATAACCCTATACTTAGTCTCTGACAATAGTCTCATTACGAGTTCATCTTGACTCACTGGTCTTATCTTCCGGTAGGTTCTGAGATCATTGTCTTGACTACTACTTCCTTATATAACTTTATTCAATCATGCTGTCACTTCCCAATGTTTTCACTTTCTAACTGATTCATTCATAAAATGGACATTTTCCTGAATAAAACAACTTCATCAACCTCAATTTCGTTCTATAAATTACAACCTATGACATCTGCCTTCTCATGGCGAATTATTACTGACAATATTCATACTAATTCATTTGTCAAATGATATGGCACTTACTGCCTCCTTCTTAACTATTCCTACGGACTCTGCTCCTCGTCCCATATCGATGTCTTTGATAATCATACATCCCCCTAGCTCTTTCTTCGTTAATATGAAAGTCTCTAGGGATTCTCATCTATTCTCGTATAAGATCTCAAGTAATTCTTCCAATCCGTCTTATTTGCTGGTACTACATCTAGTAGTCTGGCTACGAATCCGACATGAATCTTCAGTTCTCTTGCTAATAGCTCAGTTCTTTATGCTCACTTTTCTGAGCACCATACCTTAATCATCACAGTCTTTCTGGCTGCAGCCCTCATTCCTTAAGGGTAAGCTCCTTATCCTAACATGATTTTCTTTATCTGCTGGAACCTCTTCCGGGTCTCCAGTAGGGTACTCCATCGAATTTACTCGCTGAGCTTCAGCATATAAAGCATCATCGTGCTGCTGCTCGTATGCCTCAAGGTCTGTCGCCTTACTTGTCGATACGATATCGAGCTTAGTTATTATCATGATACTTAAGAGTTTCCATAAGGGTTTTATATGTCAGCACTACATTATGTAGTCCAACTATGAACTTGGCAAGAGTTCTTATTATCTTAGTGAATTTATTGTTTTAACGTCGCCTCATCTCTGGGGTTTATAATGTACGCTCTGATACCATTTATGTAACACCCCCAGATCCAGGGTCCGGGATCCGGTAGTTACGGTCTCCAATTCTATCCACAATACTTGAACTTACCTCAACATAAAATAAATTACATCTTTATGACCCAACACAACAATATAAAACACACCCGTTATAGTCCCAGAGATGAAATCAGAGTAACAACCAATTTTATTAAACACATTATGAGTTCTTACAACCCAAAAGAGTTACAACATGAATACATACTCTTTGCCATCCATTTGCATAAGTCATACTAGACCATATACTTGGTACTAAAAGAATGAATCTATCCTACCACAAGCTTCTTCTTCAGCTCTGGTAGTCTCATTGTCCTCGCCCGCGTCGAGTGCTCCTTGTGCGAGTCATCTGGTCTAGCTGTTGTTGTGATATAATAATAAAGCAAGGGTGAGCAATTGCCCACCAACAATAATATATAACTGAATGATAATATATAACAGTTCAAAAGTATCTTTCAAACCATATGCCATGCATTTACGGAAATGATGCCAGTATAACATAAACGATGAAGTTACAAGGTAACTCAAAATGCATATATAGGTAGGAATATCTGCTATGTCAAAGATAAGCCAGATATCATCATTTATCATAAAAGAGGAACTTGCAGGGAAAATTTTGCAATTCCAACTATGAATACTTTTCCAATACTGCCAACAATGATAATGTTGCAGAAAATAAAAGAATTTGAATGATGAACTTATGCTGGAGTATTCACCGCGCCCACTGCCAATCTTATGATGATCAATCGCAGATTGTACAGCTCAATTTAGATTTACAACTGGTAGAAGGAAGAACTGACGGCTTTACTTGTCTACCGCCCTACTAGCTCTCCTCGGCCAACGGTTGGGCCAAAGGGGATGGATCGGCGCTACTCGGCCTCTTACACGACTCCAAGTTCGAAAAGAAATTCATGACTCTGAACGTAAAGTTCGTCCCCCTTTCCCCAAGTATAATACTTGTTGATAATATTCCACAAAGTAGTCGTATTTAGTTGGAAAGGAAAATTCAACATCATATTTCTCAAGCTGCTGCTTGTTAGAGGATACCATCTTGTTCCAATAATCTTACCCCTCCAATGATGAGAAGGTTACTCACAGATTCAATTGATAAACAGCAACCAAGTTGCGAGTGAAACGAATAGTTTTACAAGATTTATGACCGGGAAGTCAACAAGATAAATAACATTGCTCAAGTAGGTTCCCCTATAATATGGAAGTTTGAGCTAGCATTTAAATCCTTTTAAGATAGATTTAAATGAAAAATAAAGAGTTGGGAACCTTTCCTTGATAAAATAGTCGTAAAAAGACTTCGAAATATTTTACATAATATCTGGAGGTTAAAGATAATCTCTGAATAATATAAACCATTTTAAAAAGAATTTAAAAGAATTAAATAAATATTCCAAGAATATTTATTAACTCAACAATAATTATGGAATATTATTAAATTATAATATTGCTCGTATGTAATCCTCGAATGAATATATGGAATTATTTACTGTTATGTCCAATATGTTTGTAGAAGGGGGGTTGAATACAAACAATACTGTTTAATCGAAATTTGTACGGATAATTTAATTTATATTTTGAAAAATTTGACCGGAATTAAATGAAACAAAATTCAAGTTGAATATAAAATTATATTAACTTGAGGGGTTTGTTACAAATACAGTACAGAATTTATATCTAGTTAATAAAAACAAATTAGAAAATTCGACATGAATTTTTCTAGATTTGTTAATAAAAATCAAGATATAGATTAGGAGTAAAAACTCGCTAATAGTACAAGAGTATCAAGTAAACAAGTTCTATCGGATCAGATATTATAAATAAGATGAACTTGATTTTCTATGAATTTTTCTGCTCCTGCAGGTTGTGTTCTTGATGAGAGAGAAGAGAGTAATTTGCCTTTGTTGAATGTAATATTCTTGTCTGATTGATTTGTGTCGTCTGTGTCTTCATATATAATGTCTACTGCCTCTTTATCTTCAATTATAACTGTCAAGACAATAGGCAATACAATCTTTTCTTCCAAGACAATTAATTTTGTATTGCCAAGACAATAGGAAATACAATCTGTTCTTCCAAGACAATCAATTTTGTACTGCCAAGACAATAGGCAATACAATCGGCAAGACAATCAGGTTCTTCCAAGACAATCGGTAAGACAATCAAATTCTGAGATCTTTGTCTTGCTTTATCAAAAATTATCATTCTGTCTGAAGCTTTTTCATTTTGATCATTATCAAGACAACCTGATTTGAACTGTCAAGACAATCGTCAAGACAAACAAATCAGATTTTTATTCTTCTTTTTTAAAGCTGTTCAGAATAATTATTATCAAGACAATCGGCAAGACAATCAGAGATTGTCTTGCTTTACTGATTTCTTCTTAAAGACAATCGGCAAGACAATCTCTTATTGTCTTGCTAGTTCATTTTTTCAGTTTTAAATTAAACTGATTAATAAATAATCATTTTAATTTAAACTTACTTAAATAATAATTATTCAGATTTAATTAATTTAATATAATTCTTGATGAATTAATTTATTAATTAAATTGACTACTTAATTTAAATTAATTAAAGAAGAATAATTATATATCCTTGGATTGTCTTAATTCTTTTCTGAATCACTGAAAGTAATAAAGGAATACCACTGAATATTTTGTTGACGTTCCATGCACGGTCTGGTTCATGAACGACTAACTTCAATGACTGTCCTTTAATTTTCACATTAAAAATGTGATTCATTTTTCTTCTTATCTCTTTCTTCTTCTTGTACTCCACTGTATTCTGTCTGAACCTGTCACTCTAGAAATCTCTGTCTTTGAAATAAATCCACTTCTTTGATGCTATACTGAGGCTTGATCAGCAATCTGAGCTTCTTCCAGTGTAAAACATCAAAACTATAGATTGACTTTAGGGTTTTTCTTCTGACAGATAGTATCTTCTGAGATTCCTGTGATAGTTAAAGTTATTTACTTATTACAATCTAAGCTTAAGTTGAGTTGAGTCCTCGAACTACAAATAGGCTGTGTCATATGTCTTTCAATCTCCCCCTATTTGTTTGTTAGAAAATAACAAGCAAATACCTAGAGGATTACTCAACTAACTCAACTTAACTTAGTAAAAGATAAAACTCTAAATACAAAGTAAATGAAAGAAAGGTTCTGGTTTATATTTAACATTGTCCAGATTCAAACATAAAAGATAAATACAAGATAGATGATCCTCTAGACTGATCATATAATACAATTTTCTATCTTGTCCTATCTAAGCCCTAAAAATATCACATGTAGAGCTGATCTTCACTTAGAAGTATCTTCCTCCCTTATCTCTCCAACTTCAACTTCATCTTCTTGTTCTAGAAATCTTCTGATATTCTCTGTGTCAAATCGTTCTTGATCATCCAAGGTTTTGATCAAATCTCTGTCAAGTACACGTTCATAATCTGACACAAGGCCTTTAGGTTTCTTAGGCAAAAGTCTAAGGTTGCCCAATAGCCGATTCCGAAGCATGTAATATTTCTTTTCAAAGCCAGTTAAAGCATATGATCGAATAATGTCAGCAACCAAGATACTTTCTTTATCTTCGAATCCTGTAGTCCTCAGCATATGTTCTAACCAGACCAGATGAGATGCAGTATATAATTTCATCGATTTAGAATCAAGGAAGCAAGAATGTAGTGTATTACCCTTGAGAAACTTAACATGATGTGGAGTTTGAATAACTTGTGGACTATTTCTTTGAGCAAACTCCAAAAGTCTTTCATAAAGTAAAATATTCAGTTCAGAAAACCTTTTTACCTTTAGAGACATAATACACAGTTCAATCAAGCTTCTCTGTTGAAATATTTGAAGTGACACATAGAGAGAACCCATTGTACGAGAGTCAATCTGAATTACCAGCTGATCTGCACATCTGTCAAACCCAGCTACTATCCTCGAGATTTCCAGCATCAATGCATCCATATATTGCAAGTAATTTGGATTGGTCTCTTAAAACTGTTGAAGTAGTTGGAGAAAACGTTCATCATCATTAGCAGTGTTTTGAATAAAATCAAAAATTTCTCTTGCTTTCTCCCACTTTAGACCAATCTTCAACTGAATATCTCTTTTCCTTTCTTGTACACTGATTGCATGTAGCTTTTGTTTCTCTGCATCTTCAGCTTGCTTCAGCTTCAATCTTTTATCCACTACCTGTCTTGTCTTTTCAAGCTTAGCTTGTCTCATCTGACGATCAGCTTTCTCCTCTTGAAGTTCCTTCTCAAATTCAGGATCATCTTGCCAGTTTGAAAGATCTTCTTCAATGTCATTTAATTGTTGTACCTCAAAATTACTATTCTTCAGATCGAAATCAAAATCTGATACATCCTGATCATGAGCTTTTTCTTTTCCCTTCGAAGACTTCTCCTTATGCCTCCCCTGAGTTGACTGACCTCCAGACTTACTTCCTCCTGCTCCTCCAGACTTCTCTCCTCCAGACTTCTCCCCCTTAGTTGAGGAATCCTCTACAGACTTTCTTTGACTGTCAAGTTCTCTATTTTCATCATTATCCCCTTCATTATCACCATCATAGTCTTCAAAATATGCTCTTTGTTCTGGTGTGATATGATGAGTAGGTTTAACAATGTTGTATAGATGATCAAGTCCTTCAAACATATAATCATATTTTTCTTCAAGCTTGGCAAAGGTTGTTGAATATGATTGAGCAGTTACATGCATTTCCACTTGAAGTTCATCCACCCTATTAGAGAGTCTGTCAATAGCATTTAGAATATCTGATCTTTCTGTAGATGCCTGAGAGTTGGATTGCATCAATGTATTGATTGCTGGAGTGAGTGTGGTCTTTATGTTCTGAACATCGTCACGAATAATCATGAGCTGATTGTTGACAGAGGTGGAAGAAGAAGACCGTTCTTCCACTTGTACTTTGAAAAATTGTTTTTCAGCCTCAGTTTCCATCAATTTCTTTTGCAGATCTTTTATTTGAGCCATAAGAGACAAAGTGTTTGTGTCAGTGTGTGCGCTCACCTGATGTTCACTCAAGGATATGTCACTCTCCTTTCGTGCATGTGTTTCACTCATATTTAAGGTGGTTCTCACATCACTCAACACTAGCTCCTTTCCTTGAGCTGTACCTGCAATAGAAATCACTCTAGCCTCTTCTGGAGAGGTCAGTGGTGGTGCAATGGGAGTTCGCAATTCCCAATCCTCAGTCATCTCTATTAATTCATCTGGATTTGATAACTGAATTTCTTCAGTGATAGGATGACCAAGTTGCCCTTCACTTTCTCCAAATAAATCTGCGAGTGAAGAATCCCTTGAGGGAGCCAGGAATGTTCCTCCTGGGAGGGGAGATGATGACTCTATTATAAATGGCAAGAAGTCAAGATTTCCCTCTGAAGCCTGTGAAGGCTCTTCTACCGTAACAATGGTAGGCACTGTCTCAGTAACAATCCTATCGTGCACTCCTTGGTCAGTGTCCTTAACAACATCGGATTCTAAGGTAATGTTTTCCCCCATTGTGAGTAATAGAGGTGTGCTTGACTCTGTACAAGGTGCCACGGCCCTTTGGTGAATTTCAATAATTTCATCCTGTTGAGAGGATGAAATTAGTAACAGTTCATCGGCCATTTCAATGTCCAAGTCCTTTTGGGAGGAAATGGATGGGCTAACAGATGCCTCAAGTAGTAGGTTTCTTCTCTTCTTTGGTGGAGGCAGAGCTGTGGGATCACTCACATTATCACTTCTTCTAATAGCCTTTTTAGCTAACTGTTTGGTTCTGGATTTAGGTTTAGAGATTTGAGTAGACACAGTTTTTGGCTCTAAGACCTGGGATAGAGGCTGTGGTTCTACAACCTCTTGGTCTGACCTATCAGCCACTTGGGCTCCAGAAACAGTTTGAGAGATAGAAGGCAATACCTGCTCCGTTGATGCAGTAGCTGTACCTGAAGGAATGGATTGTTCCATTTGAGGTTGAAGTTCAGGGACAAGTACATTTTCAGGTTCAGGTTCAGGTGCATTTACAAGTCGAGGAATGACAGGTAGATTTATGAAGGTAGACAAATATGGTGTAACATACATTTGGTAATTTTCTATGTGTGTCAAGGCTAGTGAATATTTTCTTGGTTTGCCTGCCTGACACCATAGGGTTGTCATTCCTAAAGATTGCTTGTTGACCAACAGGAACAAGATGATTAAATATCAAAGTTAGGAATCTAGGATAATAACATAAAACTTTATTACCCGCATCAAAATCCCTTCTGGCCTTAACAATTCTACCAACAATAGTATTCCAAAGTAAATTACCAAAATTGATTCTACGGTTGTTAGCAACAGCATAACCAATAGTTTGTAACATAGAGGTAAGTAAATGAAAGTTACCTCTGGCTGTATTAGCAAATACCTTGGAGATCGTGTCGAAAAATGCATCCCATTGTTGAACCAGGTTCTTTTTGCTCAAATTGTTCATATCAATTACTCCACGATAATTAATATCACTGAAAAATTGATAGAGTTGTTCACTGGTTGGAAACGGATCAAAATTATCCACCGGAAGGCCCAATACAGTAGTAAGGGTTGATTCAGTCACAACGTGGTGTGTTCCATCAAAGTCAAAAGAAAATGAGGTCAAATCTTCAGACACCACAGCTTCTGTGCAAATCAATCTCAGTGGTCCTATTTTAATTGGGGCTTCCATCGAAATAGCAGTTCGGATAATTGAATCATCATTTAGAAACCGTATCCAAGGCTTAAATCGATCATAGGGACAATCGTTCGGATTAAAATACCCAACCAAATTATGCTTCATTATCTCAAAATTATCAGCCATTTTTTTAACACATAAACACACTTCAATTTTAGGAAGGTTAAAACAATTCGAAAATTTTCAGAATTATTAATTAATTAAAATTAATTAAAAATTCGAATTAATTCAAAGTTGTCAGAAAAATCCCAAAAATTAGTATGATGATCTTCTAAACACTGGGAGTCTCAATCTATTTTTAGATTTCAAAGAAAAAATCTAAAACAATCAAAACAGTGAAAACCCGATTGAAACTTTTGAAAAATTGATTTTTCAAAAACTTAATGAAACTCGTTGATATTTGGTTCAATAGATAGGAAATCGAACGATCTATTTGAATCAGGTCTCAGATTTCAGTTTCGTTGAATAAAATCGAGCAGAGTTTCAGTTAGAAATCGTGTGTATCGTGTATATATATGTAACTGGGCTCTGTGTCAATACACGAGAGAGAGAAAGATTGTCTTGATGCTGTTTCTTTTTTTTTTTGTTTAAGTATAAATTTAACACTACAAGACAATCGGTTGAGTGTCTTGCCGATTGTCTTGGTAGTTCAAAAACTATCAAGACAATCGTTTACTATACTGATAAATAAAAAAACGTAAATAATTTTTTGTTTTTTTAAATACTGAAATGATACTCCAAGACAATCAAGTGATTGTCTTGTTAGTTTAAAAACTATCAAGACAATCATCTCTTGAGTAAAACAAAATAAAACAAATAAAATGAAAAACATTTTATTATTTACTAAATAACCTGCCAAGACAATCTGTGGATTGTCTTGGCGATTGTCTTGATACTATAATGAAAAACAAGACAATCGATTCGTTTCTATACTAGCAAACATATTTATAAAATCTGGTAAAATTTGAAATACAAAAATCAAACATACAATTACCAAGACAATCAAAGGATTGTCTTGACTATTGTCTTTACATAATACAAATACTAATAACATATGAATTTATGTACAGAATTAATCCAATTAACATACACTCTCAATTATTACTAAAATTACTATAAATAAATATTTAGCAAACACATGGATTAATCTTTTTACGACAACAAATATAAATAACAAAAGGACAAACACTACAAAACATTTAATAAAATATTAAATATATTTACAAGAACATTTATAACAAATTAATGAATCTAAAATATTTTCTAATAAATAACTTTCTAATAGAAAATTGTTTAAAGAGAGAATATGATTCATTAAAATATCACAAAAAGGAAGTTATTATAAACATGTTGACAAAGATTTTTAGCAATAATAACAATAAAAAGTTGATAAAATAATTATGCAAGTGATTAAAATTTAAAAATAATAACAAAATCACTTGCAAATTATTAAAGAATAAACCTCAGATGTTAACAAGCTTAATTACTAGGACTGTTCAACATACCCAATTCACCAACAATTTTGGTGAATGTGGATTCATCAAGAGACTTAGTAAAAATATCTGTTGTTTGTTCTTCTGTGGGTACAAATAACAATTCCACAGTACCATCCATGACATGCTCTCTTATAAAACGATACCTGATGTCTATGTGCTTGGTCCTCGAATGCTGCACAGGATTGTTGGAGATTGCTATGGCACTTGTATTATCACACAAAATTGGAATTTTTGTTAATACAAAACCATAGTCTTTCAGCTGATTCCTAATCCACAAGATTTGAGCACAACAGCTTCCAGCAGCTATGTATTCAGCTTCAGCTGTTGAGTTGGAAACTGTTTGTTGTTTCTTGTTGTACCAGGAAACTAGCCTGCCACCTAGGAATTGACAACTCCCAGAGGTGCTTTTTCTATCTACAACACTTCCTGCATAATCTGAATCTGTGTATCCAACAAGATTAAAACCAGATTCTTTAGGGTACCAGATACCTATATTAGGTGTACCCTTAAGATATCTTAAGATTCGTTTTACAGCAATGAGATGAACATCTCTAGGATCCGCTTGGAACCTTGCACACAAGCATGTAGCATACATAATATCTGGTCTACTTGCAGTAAGGTAAAGTAATGAGCCTATCATACCTCTGTAACTTGTGACATCTACCTTGGCAGAATTTTCACAAGCTCCAAACTTGACAGCTGTAGATGATGGTGTCTTAGCTGAAGATGAGTCCTCCATTTGATATTTCTTGAGGAGCTCTTTGATATACTTGGATTGACAGATAAATATTCCATCTGTCCTTTGACTTATTTGCAATCCAAGAAAGAATTTCAGTTCTCCCATCATGCTCATTTCAAATTTACCCTGCATTAACTTAGCAAATTTCTTGCACAAAAGATCATTAGTAGACCCAAATATTATATCGTCCACATAGACTTGGACTAGTATTGTATCATTTTTATGTTTCTTAGTGAAGATAGTTTTGTCTATGACACCTCTAACAAAGCCATTTTCAAGTAAAAATTCAGAAAGAGTGTCATACCATTTTCTTGGTGCTTGCTTGAGGCCATAGATAGCCTTGAAAAGGAAGTAGACATAGTCCAAAAGATCTGGATCTTCAAAGCCAGGGGGCTGTTCTACATAGACCTCTTCCTCCAGCTTACCATTTAGAAAAGCACTCTTTACATCCATTTGATAAACATTAAAGTTTGAGAATGCTGCGAATGCCAAGAATATTCTAATGGCCTCGAGTCTTGCCACTGGAGCATATGTTTCATCATAGTCAATGCCTTCAGCTTGTGAATAACCTTGCTTTATTTCTTGTGACTGTGCCATCTTCATCAAGTTTGTTTCTGAATACCCATCTAGTGCCAACCACTGTTCTATTTGAAGGTCTGGGTACCAGCTTCCATACTTCTTGTTGTTTGAATTGATTGAGTTCATCTTGCATAGCAATCACCCAATCAGGATCAGAAAGAGCTTCTTTAGTTTTCTTAGGTTCCATTTCAGATAAAAACCCTGAATAATTACATTGATTCTGATAAGCTCTTCTAGTCTTTACTCCAACATCTGGATCACCAATAATTAACTCAAAAGGATGAGTTCTATTCCAAACAGTTTGTCTGGGTAGATTAGTTCTTGGTGATTCTCCTTGATTTGAATTGTGTTGTTGAGTATGACTTATTGATCCTTCACTAACCCCCCTGAGTTGTTGCCAGGATGATTAGATGAGTGTTCAGAAGTATGAGTGGTGTTTTCAATATTATCATTATTTTCACCACCATTATTCTGATTGAACTCATCATTGACATTGTTGTCATTAGCATCAGCAAAAACATCAGGTGGACTATCATCATCCGAATCTAGATCTGTCATATCTTCAAAAGATAGCTTTTCAGATGAATCTTCAGTTTGGATACTAGGGAGTTTAGTGTCATCAAATGTTACATTGACACTTTCCATCATCTTCTGATGTTCAATCAAATACACCTTATAAGCTCTTCTTTCGTAACCAACAAAAATTGCTTCATGTGCTTTGGCTTCAAATTTTCCACCTTGATCGTCTCCTTCTTTAAGTACAAAGCATTTTGCTCCAAATAAATGAAAGTATTTGAGTGTTGGTTTCTTTTCATTCATGGCTTCATAGGGTGTTTTCATCAAGTCTTTGTTGATAAGAGTTCGATTCTGAGTATAGCAAGAAGTGTTGACAGCTTCAGCCCAAAAATACAATGGAAGCCTTGATTCACTTAACATAGTACGTGCAGCTTCAATCAAGGTTCTATTCTTTCTTTCAACTACCCCATTTTGCTGAGGAGTTCTTGGAGCTGAGTATTGTCTGGCTATACCTTTTTCAGTACAAAAGTCATTCAGAACTGCATTTTTGAATTCAGTTCCATTGTCTGACCTTATATCCCTCACTGGATACTTGGAATCCAACTCAATTAACTTGATGTGATCAATCACCAGTTGTGGAGTCTCATCTTTAGAATTCAGGAAGAAAACCCATGTGTACTTTGAAAAATCATCAACAATCACAAGAGCATATCTTTTCTTTGACATAGACATCACATTCACTGGACCAAATAGATCCAAGTGAAGTAACTGTAAGGGTTCAGTTATTGAAGATATATTAGTGCTCCTGTGAGTTGCCCTTTTTAGTTTGCCTTTTTGACAGGCATCACATAGTCCTTCCTGTGTGAATTCCATAGGAGGTAAACCTCTTACCATTTCCCTCTTAACCAAATAATTCATTGTTTTGAAATTCAGGTGAGAAAGTTTCTTGTGCCATAGCCAGCTTTCATCTGTGGATGCTTTAGAATAGAAGCAATTGATTTCTTCAGTGCTTCTAGTGTTCATGTTGGCTACATAAAAGTTTCCTTTTCTGACTCCCGTCAGAGATGGTTATTCACTTCTTTTGTGTGAAACCAGACAATTCTTTTTGTTAAAGTAGACTTCAAATCCCTTGTCACAGAATTGACTGATGCTGAGCAAATTATGCTTAAGTCCTTTTACAAAGGACACTACTTCAATGATAACATTTCCAGCTTCAAGTCTGCCATATCCATCAGTTCTACCTTTGCTGTTATCTCCAAAGGTAACTACTGGGCCGACCTTCTCCACCACATTTGTCAGCAGGGTTCTGTCTCCAGTCATATGCCTTGAACATCCACTGTCCAAGATCCAGGTTACTCGTTCAACCTATTCAATACCCTGCGGTGACAAATGGATTAAACCTTCTTCGGGACCCAAATTTGATTGGATTCTACGGATTTAAAGTATTGACCTTTATCAGGCAAAACAACATTTTTAATTTTAACATCTTTAGTCAATAAACATTTAACCTTATAAACAGATTTGAAAATCTTTTGTTTTATCTTGGGTATCCATGTTTCTTTAGCAGCAATAACACTTGTGTCATTGACTGAACATTTGACCTGGTAAACATTCTTGGTAACCCTTTGTTTAGTCTTAGGTACAAATGTCTCTCTCCTAACTTGAGGAGGAAAAGCACTCTTTGATCGAACATTATTGTTCCTGTTCATATGCTGTCGAGGAGCAGTCTGTTTATCACATGCATAACTACCATTAAAATAAGCACGCATACTGTTAAAAGCACAAGACATACAATTAATAATACCACATGCTTTATGATTAGAATCAATGATAGGCATGGTATTCATGTTAGACATGTTATTTTTATGCTTCAACTTATTACCACCTAATCCAGTCTTAGAAGAACTAGCTGTTTCAACAACCTTGACTGGCACATTAGGTACATCTTTCTTGGATGAAACATTCGTTGGATTAGTGTCCTTAACAGATTTAGCCTTAACAAAGACTGTGACATCTTTCATGGATGAGACATTCTTTGGATTAGCGTTCTTAACAGATTTATCCTTAACAAAGACTGTGCCATTTGCACTATCCTCATTTCTCATTTCTTCCTGGATAACCATAGAAAGAATATCTGGTGGTCCAGCATCAGATTTTTTAAATAGAGGTTCTTTAACATTTTTGAGCACATGTGGTATTCCCCTTTCTTTAGCACTAACAGGGTTAGGGGAATTTATGCCCAATGATCCAACAGCTTCATTGTAACCATACCCTATACCTGTTGTTCGTTCTACAACTTGATTGTTAAAAAACTCTTTGGAAACTTTAACTGAATTATAACAAGCCCTGACCTGTGTTTCAAGTTCAGTAATTCTAGCCATTTGTTTGCCTACAACTTCTAGAATAGCTTTCTCCTTTTTATAAAGCTTTGTTATTTCATCTCTTTGTTGATCTTGATTAATATGCACCTTTTTCAATTCCAACACTTCATTTTCAAGTTTAGTGCTTAGCAGATCTAGTCTATTATATCCAGTTTGTGCATTACCTAAGGAATTGTATAGACTACGAATCAATTCAGTGTCAGTAACAATTACCGGTTTGTTATGATGATCAGATGCTTCATCATTTGCCATCAACGCAAGATTTCCATATTCTTCATCTTCGCTGTCCGTGTCATCCCAACTCTTACCAGCCGCAACATAGGCTTTTCCAGGTTTTTTCTTCTCAGTAGCAAAATCTCTTCTTTGAGTTTGTTTGGGTTTCTGACATTCAGTGGCAAAGTGCCTTAATTCATTACAGTTGAAGCAACGAATCTTGCTTCTGTCAACAGATCCAGTTTTGTATCCTCCCCTGTTACTAGAGGAAGAAGAGCCTCCTCTTTGGAATCTGTTATTTGACTTAAACCTGTACTTTGGATTTCTTCTGAATCTAAAGTTGCCAAATTGCCTTACCATCAATGCCAGTGATTCATCTTCCAGTTGATCTAGCTCTTCCAATGAGTAAAAGTCTCCACCATCCTGAGTAGGTGGTGTCTGACCAAGTTCTACTTCAGTCTTTTCCTTGTCTGAGCTGTAAGGTAAAACAACCTTAGCTTCCACTTCCTTAGGTGCCTCAACTACAAGAGCTGTAGATGAACTTGGCACTCTTCCTTTACCAGAGACCTCCCTCTGCTGTACTTGTTCCAGTTCATAGGTTTTCAGAACACCAAACAATCTTTCAAGAGCAATCTTATTCAAATCTCTTGATTCTCTGATGGCTATTATCCTATGTTCAAGATGAGTGGGCATCGTCAAAAAAAACTTCATAATAATCTCCTTCTGTGTATATTGCTTGCCATGAACTTGCAAGTTGTTGATAATTTTGTTATACCTTTCAAACACTTCCTGAATGCCTTCATTAGGGCCAGCTCTAAAGTGTTCATACTCAGAGGTTAAAATCTCAAGTCTGTTTTCCTTGACTTCATCAGTTCCTTCATTGATAGTCTCAATAGTTTCCCACATGTGTTTTGCAGTTTTACAATTCATCACAGCATCCAGGGAATCTATTAGAATAAGTCTCAAATTCTTATCTAGTCCTGCTAGTTCATTTTTTCAGTTTTAAATTAAACTGATTAATAAATAATCATTTTAATTTAAACTTACTTAAATAATAATTATTCAGATTTATTTAATTTAATTAATGAATTAATTCTTGATGAATTAATTTATTAATTAAATTGACTACTTAATTTAAATTAATTAAAGAAGAATAATTATATATCCTTGGATTGTCTTAATTCTTTTCTGAATCACTGAAAGTAATAAAGGAATACCACTGAATATTTTGTTGACGTTCCATGCACGGTCTGGTTCATGAACGACCAACTTCAATGACTGTCCTTTAATTTTCACATTAAAAATGTGATTCATTTTTCTTCTTATCTCTTTCTTCTTCTTGTACTCCACTGTATTCTGTCTGAACCTGTCACTCTAGAAATCTCTGTCTTTGAAATAAATCCACTTCTTTGATGCTATACTGAGGCTTGATCAGCAATCTGAGCTTCTTCCAGTGTAAAACATCAAAACTATAGATTGACTTTAGGGTTTTTCTTCTGACAGATAGTATCTTCTGAGATTTCTGTGACAGTTAAAGTTATTTACTTATTACAATCTAAATTTAAGTTGAGTTGAGTCCTCGAACTACAAATAGGCTGTGTCATATGCCTTTCATTTACTAATTAAATCCCTCCTTAAATGAATATTCGTAATAATATTCATTAAATAATTGAACTCCAATAAATATTTGAAATAATATTCACTAAATAAGTTAAACCTTAAATGAATATTTGAAAATAATATTCATTTAATAACTAATCTTCTAAATGAATATCCAAATAATATTCATTTAGTAATCAAAACTTTAAAGGAATAATCGAAATAATATTTCTTAAGTAAATAGAACTTCCAATGAATATTTTAAAATAATATTCATCAGGTACATAAAACCTTAAATGAATATTCGAAAGTAATATTCATTTAATAAATAACATTCTAATGAATATCAAAATAATATTCATTAAATAATCAACTCTAAATGAATATTCGAAAATAACATTCATTTAATATCTCTCGACTGAGATAATACTCGAATAACATTCCTCGAAATTCATTCATTTAATATAAATAACGTTTAATAATAACATTCCTTAACATAAATAATAATATGCCGTTGGAATCCCTCCGGGTTTCCACGACTATCTATATCTCAAAATACCGACTCCCGGTCTATATTTAAGAATGAACATCATATGCCCTTCGCTAAGGGTCTTACCACAACAATCCGGCTTATAACTGATAATTCGTATCTAGTCTATAAGCCAATGGCAATTCAGGGAACAGGTATCATAATATAATTTGACAATAGGCATGCATTCTAAGGCATATGTAAGATGGCAATCACATATATATATATATATATATATATATATATATATATATATATATATATATTATCACAATAACAGGTTCAAAGTTTTGAACACTTGCCTGGTAATCGGGTGTGGGTGGAGATAGCGTGTCATGGGTCTGCTTGATGATCTAAAAACAATCAGAATATTCGAGATTAACCACTTAACACGTTTTAAAAGTCTAGGTATAACTTCACTAAAATCGAAACACGTTTTCGAATTATCTCGTTATACACCTTTTAGTGTAACTATTTTTATTACTGATACGATCTGACATTTGTTCGTTATTACGACATGTCATCATACCCACACTCGGTATATACTTAAGTCGTATAAGTTCTAAAGTCGATCGATTACGAACCGAGATTATACCTCGAGTTTTATCGTTCGTTTTCTAAGTTATAACCAAAGTTATACTTTTAAGGGGTTCGTTCGCGTTTAACCTTGATTCAAGCATTTTTATAAAATCGGAAAATGATCCGTTTGACATGAGGTTTTCTCTTACACCTGCTTTTTACCTCTAGTATTTAATTACCAAGATTCTCCACTGAGTAACATGCTTTACGAGGGTTCAATTGAAGTTACGAACTTTTACTTACGGTTTCGAACCAATTTTAGTAATTTGACCATAACTCCTAAACCGTAAGTCGGAATGTTTCGATTCTCACGCCAAAAAGATCTATGGCTCGAGATCTACAAAGACATGTCATGTTCATAACCAGTTAGGGCAATTAATCCTACTGTCCATTTTGGTTTCTAAAGGTTTAACGAAATTCGGGCATTACGATGCTATAAATCACAGGTTTCAAAAATCATCACATCGATACCAAGCCACACCGGGCATCCATACAACTCATATACATGATTATAAACTTAAAGTCCAGAAGTTCATCACTTATTCATCATATGTATCATATTGCTTAATCACTAAATTACTAGCAAACCATGCTTATAATCATCATCATAACCTTAACTACACTAAACTATCAAGAACATGCTTAAATCTTCAAAACAAAAGCTAGGGTTTTGATGAGATATACCTTCCCTGGTGAGTCCTAGAGCCTTACTAACCTTGAATAATCCTTGTACAACCTTAACTAAGCTTGATCTAACAAGAAACATCAAGGATATAATTAAAGATTTTCGGAGCTTCTAAAACCCATCTGAAAGATCATGAAAAACGAAATTTCATGGAGTAATGAATGAGATACGTTCAGTTGAAAATCGTCCCAGAAACTGTCAAACAACCTGGACAGTTTGGTTCTTAAACTTGGGGAGGTGATTTCACTTGGCTACTCTCATTAGATGGCCATGAGATTTTGAGCGAATTTTGCCTATGGAGTGGAGGGGCTGTGGTATACATTTAGTGATTTTATCATGGATAGGCAGAATAGGGTAACCAATTGTAAATAAGCTATGCTATGTAATTCTATTTAAGTGAAAGTGTATCAACGGATGAAGACAGAACTCTATCAACGGATACAACTCAAATCTACAATATCAACGGATACAGCTCAAACTATCATCAATGGATGACAGTGTACAATGTCAAAGGATAATCATTAACACTTACTTCTATGCTAAGGTGGGGATTAACAGTTGATAAAGACAGGTTTGACTGACAGATCACATGGGTTGATAGTAGATACAAAAAGCAGTATGGCAACCATACTTTGGAAACACAGAAGAAAGAAGCATTCCGTTTACACTATGAATACAAGAAAGGTGCAGGGGACATGTTTGTTCACAAGGACAACCTTTCGGCTACATGTGTATTTGGAGTGAAGTAGCAAGTTAACTTGAATTAGATTAGTATTATCTTATTCCTGTAGTACTTGTAAACTTGGGATATATAACCAAGTGTAGCAACTCTTTAGAAGCTAAGAAAACAGATACATTTACTTAGGGTTTTCTTGAATATCCTTAGAAAGCAAAGAGTTGTAAAACGACAGCTGTGTACATTTGTATCACATAGTTTTCTTCAAATAAAAGCTTCAGGTGGTGCATTTAACCACCTGATTTTATATGTGTTTGTGCATTAATCGTTATACAGCAATTATCTAAGTATAGATTTCTGGAGTTCTTATCAGAAATTTATAAATATCAAGAATGGTATTCAACCCCCCCTTCTACAATTATACAAGTGTGTA
Organism: Saposhnikovia divaricata; assembly: GCA_036435485.1. Lineage (NCBI taxonomy): Eukaryota > Viridiplantae > Streptophyta > Magnoliopsida > Apiales > Apiaceae > Saposhnikovia > Saposhnikovia divaricata. The sequence goes on from JAZHRN010000131.1 coordinate 27,116,963, forward strand.
ATCTGGGAATAACAATTGGTATCAGAGCAAGCTTCTAACATATTTGAAGTTTAAAGATGAACACACTTCCAACATGTCTAAGAAGGATTATGGAGTAAAAATACTAGTTCTTGATAGAGAGAATTACTTTCACTGGAAAGTGAAAATGCGTCTACATCTCTTGTCCATTGATGAGGGTTTTGTGGATTGCATTGACAAGGGTCCACATGTTCCGATGAAGACTGCAACAAGAGTTGGCCTTGCTGAAGATGTGCCTGACACTCTCATTCCCAAACCTGTTTCTGAGTGGAGTCTTGAAGATATTGCAGAAGTCCACAAAGACAAAAAGACCATGAATATACTGTTCAATGGTCTAGAAACAGACATGGTTGACAATGTTATTAACTGTACTACCTCCAAGGAAGTATGGGACACTGTTCAAACCCTTTGTGAAGGAACATAACAGGTAAGGGAAAACAAGATGCAACTACTAATCCAACAGTATGAACATTTCCACTTTAAGAGTGGAGAAACATTGAATGATACATTTAGTAGATTTCAAAAGCTACTAAATGGTTTGAAACTGTATGGAAGAATCTATCAAGTTAAAGACTCTAATCTCAAATTTCTAAGATCACTGCCCAAAGAATGGAAGCCAATGACTGTTTCTCTAAGAAACACTCAAGAGTACCAGACATTTACTCTTGAAAGGCTCTATGGAACTTTAAAGACATATGAGCTGGAAATGGAGCAGGACGAAGAGATTGAGAAGTCTCAAAAGAAAGGTGGGTCAGTTGCACTTGTTGCCAACTTGGAGCAGAAGGAGGAAAGGACAGAAGCTGCTTGTTCTACACTAAACAGAGAGGTTTGTAAAGGTAGAGCAAAATCAAGCATGAGCAAGGAAAAAGTGTCTGAAGAATTGAATGTCCTTCAGTAGGATGAATTGGATAAGATAGATGAGCACTTAGCCTTACTATCTAGGAGATTCTCTAAGCTGAAATTCAAGAGAAACTCTGGGGTGGCCAAGCCATTTAACAAGGATTATTCCACAAGCAACTCTGTGGATAAATCCAAAATCAAATGCTACAATTATGGAATTGCTGGTCACATGATAAGTGAATGCAGGAAGCCTAGATCTGAGAACAAGGGAAAGCCAACTGAAGCTGTTGACTACAAGAAGAAATATTTTGATCTTCTCAGGCAGAAAAGAAAGGCATTCATGACCCAAGAGTATGACTGGGCTGCTGATTAAAATCATTCTAATGATGATGTTGAGTATGTCAACCTTGCATTGATGGCTGATTCTGGAGAGCAGGAAGCAAGTTCAGCTAGCAATCAGGTATTTTCTACTAATCTCTCTGAGCTCACCAAAGAGGAATGCAATAGTGTTATAGATGAAATGTCTACTGAACTATATCACTTGAGTGTTACTCTTAAATCACTTACTAAAGAGAACAATAGGATTAAAGAGACTAATATGTTTTTAATTGATAGAAATGCTACTCTAGAAGCTCAATTTCTAGAATTTGAGAAAATGATAGTTGATTGCAATAATGCTAAAAGTGAACTTGAAGCTGTGTTAAAAAGAGAACTGATTTTAAGAGACCAGCATGAAAAAAAACAGGGGATAATTGCTAAATTTCAAAGCTGTAGGAATATTTCACAAAACATAATAGAAGTCCAGGGAATAGAATCGTTTGTGAAGGAGACCTTGACTCAAAAGAAAAAGGAGCTAGGACACTATTTGTGAATCAACGGATAGTGATCATCCGTTGACAGATGAACCATCAATGGATGAGAGGTATCCGTCGACTAACAAAAAGTTTGTTAGTAAGAAGGAACTCAAGAAACTTGATATTAAGTATGGTCCAGTCAACAAGAACTTTGTTACTGGTGAGTGTAGCCAAACCAAATCTAGTGGGAAGGCTAAGGCAGGTGATTTACACAACAAAAAGGCTGTTGGTAAATCAGATAATGAAAAGGTAGAAATTAAGGGCAAAAAGAAAAAAAACAGAAATGGTAAGATAGGCATCAACAAGAAAAACAATTATTCTCCTGACAAGTTTGCCCCTAGGAAAACTTGTAGTAATTGTAATAGTGTCAATCACCTATCTTTTAATTGCAAGATTGTTAACAAGGCTCCTGTTCATGTACCTCAAACTATACCATGTATGCCTGCAATGCCTGGTTTGTATCAAAATGCTAGTTTTTCTAATCCATATGTGAACATGCCATATGTGTCTAATCCTTATTTTCAATATGTGAATATGCCACAAATGTCATGGAACATTCCTAGCATGAATAATATGTATGCCAATCTCCTACAAATGCATGCATCAAATATTCATGCAAATAAGCATTTGTCAAACCCCATCAATCAGGCATCTACATCTAAGGTGAAGAATGCCAAGATTGTAAAGTAAAAGGCTAACAAGAAAGGACCCAAGAAAGCTTGGGTACCAAAATCAACTTGATTTGCTCTTGGATGTGTGCAGGGAAACAGGAGGAATCTATGGTACCTAGACAGTGGATGCTCTAGGCACATGACAGGAGATTCAACCCTGCTCACAGAGTTCAAGGAAGGAGCTGGCCCTAGAATTACCTTTGGAGATGACAACAAAGGATATACTAAGGGATCTGGCCTGATTTCAAAAGACAATGTCATCATTGAAGAAGTGGCCTTAGTTGAAGGTTTGAAGCACAATCTGCTGAGTTTCAGTCAGATTTGTGACAAAGACTATGAAGTAAGGTTCACAAAAGAAGCTTGTGTTGTTTCTGCCAAGGAAGACAACAATTTGGTATTGACAGGCTTTAGAAAAGGAAATGTTTACATAGCCGACTTCAATTCAGCATGCTCAGAATCCATTACTTGTCTCTTCAGCAAAGCAAGTAAGGATGAGAGTTGGCTATGGCATAAGAAGCTGTCACATTTGAATTTTAAAGTTATGAATGACTTGGTAAGAAAGGATCTTGCTAGAGGAATCCCTCAATTGGAATTTATCAACGATGGACTGTGTGATGCCTGCCAATTAGGGAAACAAAAGAAATGATCCTTCAAGAGCAAGACAGAGTCATCCATTGTTAAGCCACTTCAACTGCTGCATATGGACTTATTTGGTCCAGTTAATGTCATGTCTATTTCAAAGAAGAAATATTGTCTGGTGATTGTAGATGATTTTTCTAAGTTTACATGGACCTTCTTCCTGCACTCCAAGGATTGTGCAAGTGAAATCATCATCAATCACCTCAGAATACTAAACAATGGTTCTGAAGACAAAGTACAAAGAATCAGGAGTGACAATGGTACTGAATTCAAGAATTCCACAATGAAGATTTTCTGTGAAGAAAATGGAATTGTCCATGAGTTTTCTGCTGCCAGAACACCTCAACAAAATGGGGTTGTTGAAAGGAAAAACAGAACTCTCATTGAAGCAGCTAGAACAATGTTAAGTGAATCAAGATTACCAACATATTTCTGGGCTGAGGCTGTCAACATTGCATGCTTTACTCAAAATATTTCCTTGGTCAATCAAGCTGGAGGAATGACTCCTTATCAGTTGTTAACCAACAAGAAACCAACTTTAGCTTTCCTTCATGACTTCGGATGTAAGTGTTTTGTACTAAGGAATCATGGAGATAACTTGAGCAAATTTAAAGCAAAGGCAGATGAAGCTATTTTTGTTGGATATGCAGTAGGGAAAGCCTATAAAGTCTACAATCTAAGAACCAACATTGTTATGGAATCTGTATATGTTGTGTTTGATGATCAAAAGATTCTAGGTCTAAATGATGGAGGCTCTCATGAAAAGTTGGAATTTGAGAATGAAGGTGAAGGAAGAATTTACTATGATGATGATGAGGAAGATGAAGATCATGGCCACAGAGATCAACCAAGAGTTGTTGTACCAACTAGAAGTGATGCTCACACTGGAAATAAAGCATCCGTTGACAGTCATTCTGGAGCATCCGTTGACAATATTAGAGATGCATCCGTTGACAGAAATTCTCAAGCATCCGTCGACAGGCAAAATGATGCATTCATTGACAGTCAACTTCATAATTCTGCAAGGACAACAAACTCAGAGGGAGTTTCTCAGGGTCAAAATTCATTGCTAAATCAACATGATCATGCTCATGAAAATGAAGCAACCTCATCAAGATCAAACCTTCCACTTGAAAGAAAATGGACTAGAGATCATCCATTTGAGTTAATCATTGGTGAATCAAATTCAAGAGTCCAAACTAGGAGGGCCACTCAAGCAGAATGCCTATACAGTAGCTTCTTGTCTCAAGAGGAACCTAAGAAAGTGGAAGATGCCCTTCTAGATCCAGATTGGGTCTTAGCAATGCAAGAAGAGCTAAACCAATTTGAAAGAAATAAAGTATGGAAGATTGTGCCTAAACCTGATGATAGAAGTGACATAGGTACTAAATGGGTTCTCAAGAATAAGACAGATGAAAATGGCATAATTGTGAGGAATAAATCTAGATTAGTGACAAAGGGCTATTCTCAAGAAGAAGGGATAGATTTTGGTGAAACTTTTGCTCCAGTGGCAAGACTTGAGGCAATCAGAATCTTCCTAGCCTATGCAGCACATGCCAATTTCAAGGTCTATCAGATGGATGTCAAAAGTGCCTTTCTAAATGGGGAACTGGAAGAAGAGGTCTATGTCCATCAACCTCCTGGCTTTGAAGATCTAGAATTTCCAGAATATGTATATCTTCTCATGAAAGCACTTTATGGTTTGAAGCAAGCACCAAGAGCCTGGTATGACACTTTATCTCAATTTCTTTTGGAGAATCACTGCACTAGAGGTACAGTAGATAAAACCTTATTTCATAGGAATATCAATGGCTCTTTAATACTTGTTCAAATCTATGTAGATATATTATTTTTGGGTCTACAGATGGGAAGCTTTGCAAAAGGTTTGCCAAACTTATGCAAAGTAGGTATGAAATGAGCATGATGGGTGAATTAACTTACTTTCTTGGCCTACAAGTAAAGCAAGTTAATGAGGGCATTTTCATAAGTCAAACAAAATATATTTATGATCTTTTAAAGAAATTTGACTTAATGGATTGTACCTCTGCAAAAACACCTATGGCCACTGCAACTAAGCTTGAGTTGAATACTAAGGAAAAGTCTGTGGACATCTCAAGCTATAGAGGCATGGTAGGTTCACTTCTATACCTAACAGCTAGTAGACCTGATATAATGTTTTCTACTTGTCTTTGTGCTAGATTTCAAGCTGACCCTAGAGAGTCTCACTTGATAGCTATTAAGAGAATTTTCAGATATCTCAAGGGAACACCAAACCTTGGCATTTGGTACCCAAGAGAATCTGGTTTTGATCTAACTGGCTACTCGGATGCAGATTATGCAGGTTGCAGAATTGATAGGAAAAGTACTACAGGTTCCTGTCAATTTCTAGGAAACAGACTTGTTTCATGGTTCAGTAAGAAACAAAACTCAGTCTCCACTTCTACAGCTGAAGCTGAGTACATTGCTACAGGAAGTTGTTGTACACAGATTCTATGGATGAAAAATCAACTTATTGACTATGGTCTAAAAGTTGAGAAGATTCAAATTTTCTGTGACAACAAAAGTGCTATTGCCATCACAGGGAATCCAGTGCAACATTCGAGAACCAAGCATATTGACATCAAATACCACTTCATTAGAGAACATGTGATGAATGGTAAAGTAGAAATGCACTTTGTGCCAAGTGAAATGCAGCTTGCAGATATCTTCACCAAGCCTCTTGATGAATCCACATTCACAAGATTGGTAGGTGAACTAGGTATGCTTAATTTGTCATAATTCCTAGTGATATTTGATCTTACTGCATTGCAACTAGAAATGTGTTTTGATTTACTTGAGAAATAAAAACTCTCAGAAAAATTTTCTGCAGAAATTTTGTCTAAGGCAAAATTATCTTATCAACGGATATCATTTTACCCGTTGGTAGTATAAACACATTCCTAGATTTTCGTATATCAACGGATAACAGGTTGTCCACATCATCGATGGATAAACTGTTTCTCAACCGTTCATTTTATATCCGTTGATATACATATTTTCTTTTATATATAGCCGTTGGTAAACGTGTATATATATATATATGCATGGCTATATTTATTTTCCTTTATTAACTGACAGTTACTTTTGAGCAATGGATAATTACTTTTAATTATTTCATTTTCAACTCTTGAAAAATATAAAAGGCTGCCTTGTGCTCTCACATCTCACTTTTATCGACTTTCAAGATTCTCTTAAGTAAACTGCATCTTCTTCACTAAAACTCTCTGCAACAAAAGTTCAAACACTTCAATGGCGCCTATTGTTAAGATGATGTCTTCCACTGGGTTCACCTATGATACAATTTCGCGGGCTATGTTGATACAGTGAGTGCCCCAGAAGCTTATCACACCTTGATTGTGACAGCCCCAGATCCGGGGTCAGGAATCCGGGCCATCATACTCCAATTTCCATTTATTAACAATATCTCTTGGTCCTTTTTTTTTATACTATTTAATACTCATAGAAATGACCCCACACTAATATCATCACACACACCAGTCATATGCTCAGAGAACAACATCCATTAATGATAGCAGTTAAAGATAAACTATTATTACAATCCCAGAATACCATCTATTACACCCATATAAAAGTATATACTAACTTGAGAACATGTGTCAATACTTTATCATAAGGTAGACTTCCCCTTTACCCTCTTCCGGGTTGCACTGCGACGTTTCGATACCTGATCTAGCTGTTATATAAATAAATAGCAAGAGTGAGCTATAATAGCTCAGCAAGATAAATTTTATAAACTAGCTTCAAAAAAACATAAATATATCTGAATAATAAGCAGAAGACAAATCATAATTATTATAAAAAGAATTTATTTTTATTTGATAACTACTCCTTTCAAATATTTTTATACTAAAAGAAATATATAGCATTCTAATATCAGCTTCTCTTCTAATATAATTTCAGTTTTTTCTTCTAAAATAATATAATATCAGTTTTTCTTCTATAATAATTAAAAACCATTACATCACCTCAGCATAATATTTCAAGATAATATATCATCTGCACATCATCTCTCAATACAATCTTTTCATTTCCCTTTTTATATAACAATTATATAAAAATAATATAAAATCAGTTTCTCTTCTTACTGTAAAAACAATTCCATCATTTCATACCATTTTCCTTTTTCAGAATACAGATCTGAAAACCATTATCAATTCTTTCTTTTAAGTTTTAGGGATATCTGCTAGCGCCAGATACGTAGGACGATGATCAGTCGCCTGACCGTACCTGCTCTCTGTTTACTACTAGTAGAAGGGATGATCCCACCTGGTCATCAACCCTGGAGGAAGGCTACCTGCTACATCCTCCTTCGGCAACTCTTGGGCCGTAATAAATATTGAGTGCTGGATTGTGCCGCACACAGCCTCTTACGCTTTTTATTGCAATCCCCCTTTTTCAAATCGTTATTCCATTTATAAAACATCATTCCACATTTTCCATTTTTCCGTTTCCATTTCCATTCACATTTCCATATATCATTCACACATATCATTTCCATTCTCATATATCATTTTCATTCTCATATATCATTTCCATTCTCATATATCATTTCCATTCTCATATATCATTATACTTTGATTATAATTTAGACATCTCCTCCGTATTTAATAAAGTCAAATATGCTCTTATATACAAAATATTTTAACTATTTTAAAAGTATTAAGTAATAATCAAATAATATGTATTAAATCACAAATGTTTAAAGATTATCTTTAAAAGAATATTATAAACCATATAACCCTAGATAACAACTGATACCATTCTTTCATATAACTCTTAATCATAAAGCATGTTCACTTTATGCATGATCATCTCTATATATCCATATCCATCTTTCTTTAATTCCCAAAATCAGGAAATAAATTCTTTACTAAAATAGCAACATTAGAATCACATATATATATTCCATGAAATCATCTTTCTTTGAAGATAAATAATTTTTTTCAAAGTAAATATAGAAGAAATCTTGCCTCGATCTCTATATCCCAGTGGCACGACCCTTGGTTCGTCCTGAGTTTCTATAAACACGAAAAGGATCCTCGTTAGAATACTACATCCCTTACTCACTTCACCTTTATATAAAAATATCCTTGACACTTAGTATATGTTTAACACATTATTAATAATCCAAGAGTTCCAAGAACCTAACCATTTTGGACTCAATCAAAGTTTCAGTGTTTTTCACCATTTCCCTTAATAACCACACTCGACTGTAAAAATTCTCAGAAAATATCAATTTCGAATTTTAATGCAAGGTCAGTGGGGTTTTAATCTCTGTTCAACCTACTATATTTTCCCAAAATTTTATAACTTTTAAAAATGTTTAAGTATGGTAACTATGACCTCAAAGTTGACACAACTGCATTTTCTCGGTTTCCGAACGACTTTCACTAAAACTCACTTTTCTCCTAAACCGTTCATTGGATTTTGATGTACTTTATATCAAAACGATCTATGAATCAAGATCTATCCTCTCATGACCAGTTGGTACCTCCTACTGACCTTTAATGGTTTGGGATCTCTGTCTCAAAACAGGGCAACTCTATGGTTAACGAAAATCGGACATTATAACGGCTATATTTCCTCACTTTCCATATTATAACTCCTCCAAATCCATCATCCAACACATATACCAGTCCCTACACCATGTGATCATCATACCAACCATGGTTACAAGCAAAACACACTTCCAAATTCAATTAAAACTCATATCAACAACCATATCATCAAGATTACATGCTTTATACAACTTAACTTCTAAACTAAGCATGATCAATCATAAACTCATAATTCAAGCTAGGGTTTCAAGAGAGTTATACCTTCCTTGGTGGATGTAAGACATTACTAAGCCTTGAATAATCCTTGTACAACCTTAACCAAGCTTGGATGATCAAAAGAAATCAAGAAAATCGAGTTAGAAATTCGGAGTCCCTAAAGATTAACTGAAAGATCATGAAAAATGAGGCCCTTACTGATCTCTTCTGAACGAGGCTTCTAAAGGAAAGTTGTAGAGCATCTTAACAGCTTTCTAAGCATATAAAGAACACAAAATTTCATTGAGTAATGAAGGAGATATGGCCGTTTGAAAATCATCCCAGAAACTGTCAACAATCTGGACAGTTTTCTTCTTCAACTTGGGGAGGTGATTTGCCTAGGCTATACTACTTGGATTGCTATGAAATTTGTAGCGAATAATGCCCATGGAGTGGAGAAGCTATGGTTAAAATTTGGTGATTTTAGAAGCTCTAGATCTTGAGATATGAATTTTTCTTTGAGTTGTGTCCTTGGTGGGCAGTTTGGGAGAGTTTTGTATTTTGCTTCCTTTTCTATCTTGGTTACTTTATGAAATGATATGTATCATGTATCTACATCTGATATTATCCTCTCATAAAGCTACTTTAGGTTGGCCAATGCAAGGGTGCCAAGTGCAAGCTTTATCACATGTTACTCCACTTGTAATTGCACACAAGTCCCTAGCTTTATGCATTTTGCTCTTTCATCCTTCCAGTTATAAAAATCTTAAGCCAATTGGTTTCCCTCTTTAATCCACTAAATATCAGCCCCTTGCTTGGGTTGGGCCGAATTTGGGCTTCTCCCCATGTCCTTGGGCTTTTGTTTGGGCTTCGTTCAAAGTTCTCTCGTCATTTGATTCATCGAATGAATTCTGTGATCGTCTCAGTGGTTTCTCCTTTGTAAATTCCTTGGATATATAATATCCTCTCCCACATAATATATTAGTGTGTTAGGGTGATTCTAATCCTCAAGTAGATATTAGATCCAATATCCTTGGTATATTCTCTTTTTCTCAGAAGTTGCTCTCCCGGTTGTCTCTCAGGTTCTGAAGCATTCTCAAACTCGTTTAACAATCTAAATTCCCTTGGCATTTCCTTGACTTGATCACTCCTTGGTTTATCCTAATTTCACTATTTCCTCAAGATATAAACCATTTAACATTTTTATACTCCTTAATATCACATTCAATAGAGTCTCAATCGAAATAAAAAATCCTTAAAGTCCATATTCAGGAATTTCTGAAATCCATTATCATTTTGAGTCACTCATTTTCATAGTACAACACTAATATGGTTCCTGATTATTCATTTTCCATTTCAAATCTAGGGTACTTACATACAATTTCCCTAAATCCTCAAAATTACTATTCATTTAGGCACTGTAGCATTCTAAAAGTTAGGGTTATTACATTGATGAATTTTGTGAAAAAATGTAAACTGTCGTATACTATGACCGCCACCACTCCTCTAATCCACGAGGTAATTGAAGAGGTGTGGGCATCTGCTGAGTACAATGGCACAGACGGTACAATCGCTTTTTCCTTAAAGGGTAAAAACTATGTAGTTAATTCTGATGTGATAACTGCTTGTTTAAAATTGCCTGAGAATAACTGTCTGAAAGTACCCAGTGATGCTGAAATTGTTACCATGCTTAATTCCATAAATTATGCCCTTAGTACTGAGAATTTAGGGAAAATTGTTAGGAAAGGAATGGTTAAAGAATGAAGTTATTTTTGTGATGCCTTCATTAAAACTTTTTCAGGCAAAATTAGTAATTTTGATGCTGTTACCCATTCCATGCTAGTTATGATGTGTATGCTTCTGACTGATAAATTCTATAACTTTAGCACACTAGTCATGTATGAGATAGCAACAAAATTAGGTAAAAAGGAAACTAGGAGCAAGAATATCTATTTTGCTAGATTTTTTATGCTCTTAGCACTGCATGTATCTGAGAATAGCTATCCATTGCTAACCCGGATAGCAAGTTCACATGTTTTGTTCAGGAGAAGAGGGTCTTAAGTGATTTACTTCGAATGAACTCCAATGCAGGAGTACAATTGGTATATCTACCAATTGTTCAAGTACCTACTTCTAACCTTGAAACTCCTATCTCTAACCCCCAAATTTCTTTGCCTTCCACTGTCACAATGGAGTCTGTAGTAGTGACCAAACAGGCTCCTACCCAAGTGACTAAAACAAAAGTTTCCAAACCAAAATCTAAAAGACAAACCTCAGGTACTTCTCAAAAATCACCTGTTGCAAAAACTACCACAACTCTTGAGGGGAGTGTAAAGGAAGTAGTGAGTGGTGAGGGACAGGGTGCAAGCCCTAAGAATAAGGTAGGTGAGGAGAGTGCACCAAATAGCCAAGCCCAAGTTACATCCTCTCAACAGGGTAAATCGATAATTAGTTCTGTGACTACTAGTTCCACAGAAACTCTGCACAAAAGGGTAATGGACACTAGCCCACCCTCAAAAACCTATGAAAGAAGAGTAAAATCTAAAACCATAGGGGAATCACAGGGTGCACACACAGTACAGCAAACTGTACCTTCTCAAATTCAGTTTGATGTGACTTCAATAAATGTGGAGTCACAGCCCCTTGATCTTAACCTTCAAATCGATACACATTACAATCCACCATCACCAACTCCATCTCTGGATGTGGATATGATATCTACATCAATTCCTGATTCTCCATCTTTAAGATTCTTGGAGAAGCCTGTTGGGTTTCAACCCAGTATGATGTTATGGGTTTGGGTAGATAATTAGATACCAAGTATGATTAGAATTTGGTAGGTAATTAAAAACCAAATATGATTATGCTTGTATGGTAACTTGGTGGCTAAGTTTGTGATGGCTATATATACATAGTCATATTGTATTTGTTTGATGTGTGAAAGCTTAAGAGATGTAGTCTTAAGTATTGTTTGGGAGATGCTTGAGCATTGTTGGCTCAAGTATCAAGGTTGGGACACCGTTAAGGTGTCATTGTTTTGATGTATTATTGATAACTGTTTTGATTAATAATACAAGTTTGGGACGTGGGTGTTTCCACGTCAAATATTGCTTGATGTTCTTGTTTTGCTTTTACTTATTGATTTGATAAGAAGTAGAAGTAATACTCGAATTACATGTAACCGTGCTTTGGTGGATCTTGTCAACTAATCGACTGGTGTGTGTGCTCTGTATTGGTGTTTGTAAATCTCAAATTGTGTAAGTCCCCTAACCTAACAAGTGGTATCAAGAGCCAAGGTTCGGGTTCGTGATGGATGAGGTTAAGGGAAAGTTCGAGGTTCAATTGATCTGGCAGAGTACAATGAAGGATTTGTTGACAAGGAGATTGCTGCTAAAGCGGGATAAGACAAAGTTACGCGCGGTTTGACGGTTGGCTTGCACCGTGGATCAATCTTGTGTTCAGACTCGAGATGGAAGAAGATGGAAGAGGTCATCGGAATTGTTTCAATGGCTTAATCAACCAGGTGAACTATTTTGATGATACTAGTGATTTTCTTCAGGAGACCGAAGGATTGTGAAAGCAAGGATCGGGTGACTCAACATGTGGAAGAGCACTCGTGGTGGTTGATGCACGTGATTTTGTAGATGGAAACATCGTTATGGTGAAGAACGATGGGTTTGGAGGGTCACTAAACGGGTTTTAGCGACACTCAATGATCGGAAGAGCAAGATGAGTAGATTCTTGTTCGAGGGGAGGCGTTGGCGAATGGACGTCAATGGTTTGATGGGTACTGTTCAATCCGATATGAGTAATGGATTGAAGGGGAGGATTGTTGGGTTTCAACCCAGTATGATGTTATGGGTTTGGGTAGATAATTAGATACCAAGTATGATTAGAATTTGGTAGGTAATTAGAAACCAAATATGATTATGCTTGTATGGTAATTTGGTGGCTAAGTTTGTGATGGCTATATATACATAGTCATATTGTATTTGTTTGATGTGTGAAAGCTTAAGAGATGTAGTCTTAAGTATTGTTTGGGAGATGCTTGAGCATTGTTGGCTCAAGTATCAAGGTTGGGACACCGTTAATGTATTATTGTTTTGATGTATTATTGATAACTGTTTTGATTAATAATACAAGTTTGGGACGTGGGTGTTTCCACGTCAAATATTGCTTGATGTTCTTGTTTTGCTTTTACTTATTGATTTGATAAGAAGTAGAAGTAATACTCGAATTACATGTAACCGTGCTTTGGTGGATCTTATCAACTAATCAACTGGTGTGTGTGCTCTGTATTGGTGTTTGTAAATCTCAAATTGTGTAAGTCCCCTAACCTAACAAAGCCCCACTCTGCAATTGGTGGTCATCATAATCCAGATGATTTGTTGGGATATCAATCTTCCATTCCTGAATTCACAACAAAATCTGTGGCCTCATCTTTAAAATCAATCTCCACAGATTCAGTGTTGGTTTTCACTTCAATGGATACTATCTTTCCTTCATCAACGGATATCCTTCATCCGTTGACAAGTGTTTCTCCATCAACGGATGCGCCTATGTCTAGCCATCCATTGACAGCTATAACTACTCCATCAACGGATATCCCTTATCCGTTGATAACTAACTCTACCACTGCTATATCTGACATTCCTGTGTCAAGTGTGGAGGAGTTCTCAGTAGTTGAAACACTTTTAGGATTGAGGGAAGGGAGTGAGAGACTGCCTTGTGAGCAGGCAAAAGGAGAGGTAAATAATGAGAGGTTGACCATTTCTTCAGGTCAGGCAAAAGGAGAGCAAGAGAGTTCCACCTTAGTAGGTGAAGGTGAGGGTGTGAGAGGTGTGAGCCAGGGGGAGCCCCTGATGCAAGAAAAGATAGATGAGAGGAGAGAAAGGACTACAGGAGAAATAAGGCAGGAAGATCCAGCCATTGTAAGTGAGTTAATGGAGGTTAATGAAGCTTCTAAAGAGATGGAATTTCAACAAGAATATCAGTCAATCATTGACTCCATCTCTTTGGATCCTGAAACCTTTATTCATCCTGTTTCTGCCTATCAAGTCATGGCACAATAGGGCAATGTGGAGGTAGAGGAGGCAATGCACCTAGTGCACACCTCATAATCTCTACAAAGAGCAAAGGAAGCTTTAACATCTCTGCCTTTAGAAGCTGAAAGTGAAGAGTTTGGTAATGATGACAGTGATAGCACAAAAGATGATGAAGAAGTCAATGTGGAGGATACTCCAAAATGGATATTTTCTACTGCCACTATGGCTGGTGACTTCAATGTGGAGATTATGAAGCAATATCAATCTGCTATGGCTGAGCACCAGACTGCAAATCCACAGAGGAAGGCTGTCCTTCAGCAAATAATGGCCTCCCTGAAACTTCACAAGATGCAAATGGTTATTCAAAGAACACAACAGGGGGAGGTCCAAATTGCAATCAGAGAAATGAAAGTAGAACTAGATGCCAGGATTGAGGCACTAGCCCCTACTACCACTCAGAAGGTGCTGACTAACAAAATGTTAAAAGAAGATAGCCTGACCAAGTCTGTTCAGCATCTTTCCTCCAGAGTTGATGGTATGGAATCTCAAATGAAGACAATCATTGCCAACCAAGCAAAACAGACTGAGCTACTGGAAAGGCTACTTGCAGCCTCACCCCCAGCCCTTGATGCTAACAAAAAGGGGGGGAAAAACGAAATAAGAATAGAAGAGGTTGCAGCTACTACTAGTCATTTTCAAGCTGCCAGTAGCAAGATAGCACAGACTGAGAGGGAGCAACAGCCAACTATATTGGTCAATCCAATAGAATTTTTTATAGAGGCTTCCCCTGTGAAGAAACAAAAGGCTTTGCCTGTGATTCCTGACTTATCAGAAATCTCATATGGTGAGAGGCAAGCCAGAATTGAAGAATTAGAGAAGATCAACAAGGAGGCAAATGAAAGAATAATGAGGACAGAGAGGATGATCAATGAATCAATTGCATCAGCTTTGTTCTTGTTAGGCCGAATACACACTAATAATCAATATTAGATGAGAGAATAACAATTAAGATGATTATGCACTTTAAATCTTCTGGTATTAAAAACCCTCTTCGTGATGTAAACTATCACAAAGAGCTGCTAGGTTACAATAAAGATAGTTCGATGCACGATACCCTTCTAGGGTTAACCTAACTGTATTTATAAAACATACAGCTGCTATACAATCGCTAATTGATATTCCTAATAATCAACTATACAATGATATCAATTACAGATTGTCACACGTCTCCTAAGTAAACTCGATCTATTTGATAGTTATCCAGTCTCCAAAGATCTCGCTTCCATATCAATCTTCAATTGATCTTTAATATCTTTTGTTGACTTCGTACGCGCTGCTTCTAGGCAGACTTTACTAAACTCTGTCCAGCTTCCGTCAGTCAGACTTTACTAAACTCTGACTTCCTTCCAGTTAAACTCTGATATTTCACTGTTACACTTAAACACTGAAACATTACATCAATTATATCTAACAGTTCTCTACTCAAGCTTCTACTCCAACAATATCAACTACAATTCTGAAGGTGCTCACTCCAGAGATTGTGGCTCCTACATTTTATGATGCTGAACCTTCCTTTGTCAAAGAATTTGAACCCTGCATAAAAACCAGAGCTTACTCTCCACCTAAAGCAAATGGGAAGAACAAGTTACAATTGGACTTTCCATTTCCCAAGGATGATGAAGGGAAGCTAATGGGAAAGCAAATTAAGGAGTTCAAGGAAAATGCTAATAGGAGTGTAAGAAAATGAATGGCTGTAATCATAAGGAATGGAACAGTCTTAAATATATCCAACAGCCATCCTAGATTTGTTAAGCAAAAAGAAAGGAGACCTCCAGACTTCTCAGGGAAGCTCATCCAAATGAAGAAAATCAATATGAAAACTCAGATGAGAAGCAAGCCAGGCTGGCTCAGGAGTTATTGGATGAGGTAGAGGATGAAATGAGGGAACCTGAGGAAGTCCCCAAATCTAAACCCAAGAGGAGAGTGAAAACAAAGGCAAAGAGGCCTGTCTCTCCGGAAAATGTAAGTAAGGAAACTACTGGCTCATCAATATCTATTTCTGCACAAGTAATCAACCCAGTTATGAATTTCCATGGTGACCCTATAATACCTAAAGAGGAACCAATGAATCTTGACTCCATTGAGGTTCCTTCATTCTTATTAAAGCTTCAACAGAAGCCTAAATAGAAGAAAAGGATACCAAGGAAGCAACCTTCAAATAAACCAATTCAAGTTGCTAGGGTGCCTGCTATTGTCAAGCAGCCAATCTTGGAAAATAAGGATGATTTTATCTATCAGGCAGATATTGAAGAATATTCTGGCATGAATCTGTATCTGGATGAATTGTCAGAAGTAAGAGGAATTGACAAATACAAGCATTTGCCTGAGAGATTGGTCTTTGTATACAAGGGAGGAAAGGAAAGGACATGGCCATTACAGAGGGTTCTTGGAGAAAATTATCTGACTTTAACCAAGGTGTTCTCTGCAATTAAGAGATACATAGGGTTCTCCAAGATAGCAAAAGGGGAGATACTGGACAGAATAGAACAGATAAGGAGAGAATGGAACTCACCATCAAGACTACCAAAGAAGATAAAGATCCCATACAATGGACAGAAAATCCATATTCAACCCTTCTGGATGTTGGAGTTTAGGGATGAAGATGGAAACAGGAGATTCTACATTAGAAGACCAACTATCAAAGGCTAGTTCTCAATATCAGAGATGGTTACAACAAAAGCTAAATCCAAAAGTTGTTGAAGAAGATGCCTTCTATAGGCAACTCCAAATGCAGATTGAGTCCAACTCTGCCAAAGAAGGAAAATCAAGGGTGATGCCAACCAGAGAGAAGAAATAGTTTTAATCTGCTCAGTCTAGATGAGCACTTCTCTGTAAATTCTCAAACTTTCTGTTTTTAATTTTTGTAGCTTAATACAATTTTTTGCATTGTTCTATATATATATCTTTAGGATTGTTTTGTTATCATCAAGGTCCTGAATTTATGCTTTATTGCCATCAAGTATAAATTGGGGGAGATTGTTAGGAATATGTTGTACTTGATGATAACTTCACAAACAATCAAATTGTATAAGTATTGTAGCTGTCAACGGATGAGGATTTATAACTCTATCCGTTGACAGGTAGCTCATCAACGGATGAGGTTTTGTAGCATACTACAGTATCTCTATGTTATCAATTGATAGTGTTTTTATCCACAGTCATGTTGACCATCAATGAATAGGCAGAATAGGGTAGCAAATTGTAAATAAGCTATGCTATGTAATTCTGTTTAAGTGAAAGTGTATCAACGGATGAAGATAGAACTCTATCAACGGATACAACTCAAATCTACAATATCAACGGATACAGCTCAAACTATCATCAATGGATGACAGTACAATGTCAACGGGTAATCATTAACACTTACTTCTATGCTAAGCTGGGGATTAACAGTTGATAAAGACAGGTTTGAATGACAGATCACATGGGTTGATAGTAGATATAAAAAGCAGTATGGCAGCCATACTTTGGAAACACAGAAGAAAGAAGCATTCCGTTTACACTATGAATACAAGAAAGGTGCAGAGGACATGTCTGTTCACAAGGACAACCTTTCGGCTACATGTGTATTTGGAGTGAAGTAGCAAGTCAACTTGAATTAGATTAGTATTATCTTATTCCTGTAGTACTTGTAAACTTGGGATATATAACCAAGTGTAGCAGCTCTTTAGAAGCTAAGAAAACAGATACATTTGCTTAGGGTTTTCTTGAATATCTTTAGAAAGCAAAGAGTTGTAAAACGGCAGCTGTGTACATTTGTATCACAGAGTTTTCTTCAAATAAAAGCTTCAGGTGGTGCATTTAACCACCTGATTTTATATGTGTTTGTGCATTAATCGTTATACAGCAATTATCTAAGTATAGATTTCTGGAGTTCTTATCAAAAATTTATAAATATCAAGAATTGTATTCAACCCCCCCTTCTACAATTATACAAGTGTGTAATCTGGGAATAACATTCCTTGATAAAATTAATCCATTGCACAAGGAAAAAATTATAAACAAGTTTTTGAGGTTTTTTAGACTTTTCTTGAATTTCCAGGAGACTATTTTATTAAATTAATAAAGTAAAATGAACAAGAAATCAAGTTACTAGAAGTAATTTATGTGCAGTGTAGTTATGGCTACACAACATTTCGATCTAAACCGGTAAGTTAGACTGGACCGGGTCAATCAATCAAAGACCCAGACCAGATCGTATATAAGCGATCCAAGTCTCCGGTCTTTCAAATCAAAAAATCCGATTTTTCGTCATGTCCGGTCCAAATCCTGAAAAAATCCGGATCGGACCGAAATTTGTGTATATAATTATTTTTATATTACTTTACTTCTTAAATTATATAATATAGATATTAAATATTTAAATACATCATAATTTGACAAACTAAATTAGTAGATAATAAATTGATAAAATAGTAGAGATCAACAATATAATCTAAATAATTAAATGTCATACTTCATACAATAAATAATTGGCACTCACATGTTTAGAAATTGCGATTATTTCATAAAAAATAAGACATTGTCTTCAATTTTAAACATATATTAACTTGAAAAATAATTTATCTATTTAAAAAACAAATATTATATTATAAAAATTAATTTTTTATGTAGAAATTAAGTAACCTGTACGGTCCTAAAACCGAAAATAATAGGCCTGGTCTTTGGTCCAAGAAATTGGGAGAATCCGGTCTTCAATCGATCCGTGTCGATCCGGTCCAGTCTGGTTCAATTTTGGACATTTGTGAAGCTCTATGTGCATTATAACATGACCATTTGGCAGCCTCCAAATGTCGAATTAGAGGTCCAATTAGCAGTATAACATGTTTATTTAACAACATCCCAAGAGTTGGCACTTCATATTCGTTTGCGATAATAGAAGAAAAAAATGTGTACATTTTTATATTTACAATAATAATTATGTTTTTTCGTTTTTTATGCCCGGTCATCAATACAAGACTATATTGAATTGAATTTTTCGTAAAAAGAGCATAAAATGTCATGAAACTATTTAGGAAAAAAAAAATAACAAATTAATTTATTTTTTTATACTTATATATATTTTTGGTAATCATTTAATATTTTTTAAAATTGTGTGTTCGATACGTAGCACGGATAAAATGCTAGTCTATATTCTATTGTACTAGTTAAAAAAATAGTAACTAAATAATGTTTTAATTAAATTGACATTTAACTATATTAGATAGTTTTTTTATTTTTTAATATATATAAATACATAATGACAATTCTTTTGTAATTTACTGTACATATTATAATAGAAAATACATGTCATAATAGATTAATTAACATGCCATGTTATAGATTCAAAATAGAAAATAATTCAAAAATGTCTTTAAACTTTCAAATATGTTTTTTTATTATTTGTATGCATGTAAATTATTATATTTTGTCATCTAGTACAATTGAAATAAAAAATATTAGATATAAGTGTAAGTACAATTATAACTTTATTTCCTTAAATTTATAAGGTGACCTTTATTGATTTAGATTGTTTATATTGTACCACACAACTGTATACAATAGATAAAATCCATAGGTATATTATTTTGAAAAAAAAAAAGGTTCCACATGTATAAATCCTTCCAACAAGGATTCGAATCTTGTCGAAAACAAGATATATACATGAGTGTATTAATTATAAAAGAAAAATTCAAAAAATATTACAAGTAAATGTAATCATCGTCAGTCGTCATCAATATTATATAAAGTAAATGTCATCATTTTAATATTTTCAAATAGGTATCACCGATTTTGATTCACACTATATATCAAATTAAACGTACTGATACAGCTCTAAACATTAGTATGATTATTATAATTATACCCATTTATATTTATCTATTACTATATATTAAACTTCAACATTATCCTCAAAAAAAAATAAAATCAACACAAATGCAAAAAGTGTCATTTTAATGATTGTAAAATTACTGTTTTACCCTTATTTTAATGATTGTCCCATTTTTCTATTTTATTTTGACTAAATAACATATTGATTTTTGTTATTTTTAGAATATTACTAAGAATACAATTACGAAAAACAGTTTAATCTATTGAGCATATTCTACGATTCTCTTTTGCCTTTTAAATGATTGAAATCAAAAATAAAATTTTAATATTAAATTTTAGATTAGACAAAAATATAACCGAGTTCGGGAAAAAATTGTGTTTATCCTTTATTATAATACATGAGTCTACCAATATACAGTTAGCCAATCAGAAATTATGAATTATTTTAGAACTAACCAGAGCTAATTCCTAAATTTTAGACAAATCATGTTATATTAAAAGTTTTCCTTATTTATAATATCAACCTACCTCTTTAACCATGATTAGTTAACACTCCTAATTTAAATACAATAATGGTTTTATTAAACACTAGCTTATAGCTCGTGCAAAGCACATGTTACTTTTATTTTTTTATAATTTATTTATAGTGTAATATAATTTTATAAAGATTAATTTTAATATATTGTTGGGAGGATTCGAAACTTACACCTTTATATAATACAACTATTAATATTAAATATAAATTAATATGTTAGCGGGAATCGAACCTTAGACCCCCATATATAACAACTTTTTTTATTGTTGTATCTTACGGTCATTATTTATTTGAGTTGATGATCTAACGGTTGTGAATTAAGGGGATAACCAAAAATAGGGGTTAACCAAATTACAAATTATACCCCCTTTTGCTTATTATAGTATAGTATAGATATCCATAAATACATATTTTTATAATCAAAAAATATTTACTAGAAAATCACAATTTTAATTTGAAATCAATCACGATATACTATTATATATTTCAAACTAAATTTCATAGTAATCATTCATTAATCAATCATTCTTTTAATATAAAGTCAATCACAATCATATTATCATACATTATAAATTGATTTTCATAATATATATTGTACAACTATAATCGATTTTAAGAAATTATAATCTAACTCAACTTGAAATCTGAAAAAATTGGATTTGAAATCAGATTTTAAATAATTTGGATAAAATCCATACCTTAAAAATTTTGATTTTTTTAAAAGTTCAAAAAAATATTTATCAATAATTTGTTAATAAAATTAATTAATAAATGCATATAAGCCAACACTACAAGATCAGATTAATTAGAATGACGATATTTTTGGAAAAAATATATTTTTGTTAAAAAAATTAGAAAAGGAAATACCTGAAAAAGGTAATTGGTTAGTTATTATCTAGGAAAAAATGAGATATCTTAGTTAGAAAATATATACCTTTAAGCTGGAAAAGGTAATCAGTAAGTTATTTGTGATTATAATATTATTAGTTTATTTTATTAATTAGAACAACCAAACTGAAAAAATTGGATTTGAAATCAGATTTTATATAACTTGGATAGAATCCATACTTTCAAAAATTTGATTTTTTTAAAAGTTCAAATATATATATATATATATATATATATATATATATTCATAATTTGTAAATAAAATTAAATAATAAATGCACATAAGCCAACACTACAAAATCGGAGTTGAATGAAATTTTAAATGGCTTGGATAAAATCCATATCTTCAAAGACTCGATTTTTTTAAAGACTCAAAAATATATTTTATTCACAATTTTTTAATAAAAAAATTAGTAAATTCACATAAACGAATACTACATACATTTTAATTACTTTAATTATTAAATATACGCTAAAAGAGTATTATTAGTGGTTGGTGAATAAATTACCAATCAAAAATTAAAATTATTTTAGAGGAAATCATAATTTACTTCTGAACTTTAAATCAATCAATCATGTACAATTTTTTTTTATTATTTATCATACTTATTCTAATTTACTAATCGCGATTAAATTAAATTTAAATATAATGATATCTTGATTTAATAACTTCGTATATATTAAAAAATTTCTACTAATCGTAAATATTATTTTCTATAAATCCACATAGCAATATATTATAAATGTTTATACATCTTTTAGCTATGAATGGTTTTTGAACATCTTTTATTATTATGAAGGATACATGAATCTACCATATATTAGTTAACCAATCACAAAATTGTGAATTATTTTAACATCAATCAAAATCTACTAAATTTTAGACCAATTAAACTTAATGTAACATGTTTCTCTATTGGATCTAGATTTTACGTTTCAGCCAAGATTAAACTCAACTCAAGTAACACTCAATAACAGTTTATTTTTATTTTTTCATATCAATTAACTAAACATAATAACTACTAATTTCTATTTTAACGATAACTAATAAGCAATTTATATAAAATAACATTCTTACAAACCAAAAAATATAATTATTTTATCAATTTAAACATTAAGGGAAATTTAAGCCGCTTATTCCCTATTCTCCATCAATCCTAACCAACTTTGATAAACTAAGTGTATGCATCAATTATCCTCATGCCTAAATCATATCAATTTCGGTTAAGTTACTACTTTTTATCTTTTTATTATATGACATACTATACTTGGATAAATTATCTTTTTATTTCGATTATATATATGTATCGTATGTTTCGTGTTTAAATTGTCCTATAAAATCACCAAAAAAAAATTTCTAACATAAAAAAAGAAAACGATTTAGGTTATCATCATTCCCAGTCCAAATTATCCCAGAGTTAATTCCCATTAGAATATTCAGTGGCGAACTCCAATAATTCAGCGACTTACTAAATTCTAGGCATCAATCCTTACCACATTACACTGATTTGTTTACATTATTGGGCTTGCCTATAGAAAAATGTTTTTTACAGTGTTGGGTTGTCAATGTTATTCAGTGATTACTTAACAATTTTTGTCTAAATACGATAATTATTTAATTTAAAAATAATACACTAATATACGAGTCTATAAATCTATAATAGATATTTTGATATCTCAAACTCTCAATTCAAAATCATAAGGTAAAATCAAAATCATGAATTAAAAATTGTTAAATATAAAACTATTTAGCACATTATTCTAAATAGATATTCAAAATTTAAGTTATATAAAGTATTAAATAATTTGGTAAAAAAAGAAGAAGCTAGCATCAGCCAATTGAAACATTAGAATAAATTTTAAATCAATCATCTTTAACATTTTAATTATGAATTTTTTTAACTATGCAATAATTAAAGGAAAAATAATTTGATCTTCCAATATATTTGAATTATTCAAAATATTAAAAATATATACTCTTAAATAGTACTATACATTATTTGGTGTATAAATTATCAATCAAAAAATAAATTTTTTACAGAGTTAATGAAAATATTGTTAGTGAATATTTCCATAATAAATTGATCAATTTAGCACAAATTTTCTTATAAATCACTATTTATTTATAGATAATTAATTCAACTATAAAAGAATGGAGTTGTGATTAAGCTTTCATGAAGATTCTAAGTCAAGGAAATTTAAGACGAAAAGCAGGTGCAAAAAGAACGGAAGGAAAAGAAGAAGAAACGAAGAAACGGAGCAGAAAAGTGCAAACAGCCAGCATCCAGAGCGCAGGCAGCGCCCCTAGAGCGCTGGCAGCGCGCCCAGAACAGGCCAGGACAGAAATTGAAGGGAAGGCTGCGCTGTTCAAGCGCTAGCAGCGCCCGGTCGGCCAGAAAATCCTGGAAAATTACTATTTTGCCCTAATTCGAATTGTAGTTGTATTTTAGGTAGTTTCTTGTACCTAAATCGAATTCTAATTGTATTATAGGGTATTTTCTTGCTGGGCAAGATATCTAGGGCCTATATAAACACATCTTAACATTGTAATTTATATCATAACATAGAATTGCAAGGGAGAAAAGGAGATAAAGGTTCAACGCTCGTGACAACCAACGGATCTAGATCTACTTCATCTTTTATACTCTTTTCATAGGCGATATTCTGGATTATAGATTTGTTTTCTCAACTCTTTGTTCTATTAATATTACTACTTTCATTCATACTCTGTTTAATATCATGTTTTCATCAAATCCCATGGTGACGAACGGTTCAATTATGAACTAATCGTTGTCATGGGATTCTAATGGATTTATCTACGTAGCTTAGTAGTTTGATTGCTTTAAAGATTTGCGTGTGATGAATTTTTGATATCCTCGTATGGTTGTGATTCATGTGTTTAGATGCGAAGCTAACATCTAATTTGTTAATCTATTCCGAAACGAGAGTGGATCTTGAGATTTAGAACTTGCCATGCTAGCATAGGATTATGTATGCTTTGCCATCATGATTTGTAGCGTAAATAGAGATATATTATGCTGCCCTATGTGATCAATATGGATGACTTGAGCTTAAACCTTTATGTTTTCAAATCGTATAGAGACATAGGGTCTAAACATAATTGGTGTCTACCCATCTTCTATCTCTTTTGTGGATGTATGAGTAGTTTGGTGTTTGTATACCGAGAGGTAACCTATACTTGTTTCGTGTTGTCTGATCAGATATCAAAACCATCACATGCATTGATTAAAGGAATCATCTCTAAGCGAAGTAGTTAATGAAGTTAGGATCCCATGTTTATTCTCATATAAGTAATCCGGATTTAATAATTAGTTAATTCTTAGTTTAATAATTTGCATCTTAGTTTAATTTAGATAATCAAAAACCCCTAATTGTTATTTGTCTTAGCAGTGAGTTAGAACCATACATTGTTGCATAGGTACATCTACTGAATTGAAACCTAAACCAGATCTCTGTGGAACGAACTTGATTTTTATCTATATTACTTGTGACCACGTACACTTGCGTGATTTTGTGAACAAAATCCGCTTCTTATAATATTTAAAGAATTTTTTTTGAGATTTACTTAAGTTAAATTGAACTCATGACCTTCAAGATACAAGTAACTTATGTTCACATACACAACCACTACACCACGTCAATTTTTTGGTAGCTTTTTGAAAATCATCGATTACATGTAAAAAAACCCGTTTCCTGTAATATTTTAATGTTTTTTAAGATTTACTTAAGTTAAAATTATCAGAATTTCAAATTTTTTTTAAAATTATAATTTGTTATGGATTTTCATGTTATTTATTAAATCTTTAAAATATTTTCTTCATACATACCATTTTAATGATATGCAATATTATATAATAGTACGTAATGTTATTTATGTTATTTAACATAAGATGATCACTACGCATCTATACACTATTATATCAAAATCGACACATTGAAAGTTTTGGTGGTTTAGTTTTCTTTGATTGCCTTTTCATGTTTACTTGTAGTTGAATATATTATCTTTTATAAATATTTGAAAAAATCATTTGTATCATATGTTCCAATCATAATATTTCTTTTTTATTTAAAACACGTTACCTTTTAATTTAAAACTAATCTTGCAATCACACTATATATTCCAACTATTAATAAAATATATTAAAAATTGGTAAATCAATTTTCAATCAAATAAATACAAATCTTGATACATGAGTTTGACAATACTATGTTAATCCAGTTCGTTGACAAATATTGGATAAGTTATAATTAAAATTTAAAAAAAAAAATTCAAAATATATGTATAAGATTATTGTACGAGAGATATGGCGATTAAAGATACTTATACCTAATTAGCTCATAATCATAATAGTGATAATTTCAGCAGAATATGTGTATGTAAAATTATCGTAGTTCGAATGCAGGTCGGGCATTACAAGACTATAAGGCTAACAAAATAATTTCACTTTTAAAAATTTAAGATATACTTATCGAAAAAATAAATTTTTCTGAAATTAGAATGATAGTTTTATGAAATTATAATACAATAATATTTTTATCTATATTATATATGAATATGTCATGAAAACAAGATATGCATTCACGTGGTACACAAGACATGAGTTTATCTACCATCGAATTTGTTAGGTCCCGTAAAAGGGCTAATTTAAGCTAGAAGGGGGGTTAAATAGCTTAATATCCAATTTAAAAATTATTATATCGTTTTAAAATAATTTTCCCTTTTTAAAACTTTTACCGAGTCGTTATGCAGTTTATAAGAGCAGAAATAAAAGACAAGGGAAGAGAATACCACACAGGAGATTTTATCCCGGTTCGCGATGGCGCAACCCCTAATGGATTCGCTCACCCCTACTCTAGTCCCCGAGCTCCTCTCCGGACTCGAGATTTTCCTTTAAAGGCGGAGAAGTATTTACAACCCAATAAATATTGATCTTGGTACGTATCTCCAAGATACTACCTCACAATAAATATAAAAACCCACAAGACTCGTCTTGGGTCGTAACTCCCCATTACACCCTCAAAGTCGTTGTGAAAAACCTACACAACTTATCTTAGACAGCAACTCCCCGCTACTTCTTCAAAGTTGATATAGAACCCTTGGTGTAGTCTTTGAATTCCTCGCTTTTGCCGGTCTTGGATCTTAGATGAAAGGTCTTGGGTCTTTCCTCTTCTTCACGGTGCAAAGGCCACCAACTCCCTGCTAGTGCCTAGGACTTTGGTCTTAGAACGAGAATCACCTCACTCCAACTTCACCTCACTGAAAAACTTAGAAAACAATAACTACGAAACAAACTGTAATATAAAGAGAGGTTTGGACTTAATATGTCCTAAGGTGACTACAATATTCTTACCCGAATATTAAGTGATATAAGTTTGATAAGCTTTATTTGCTTACGATTGTATTCTTTTTATTCGATATGACTTGTAGATCGAAGAATACTTTTAATACAATACTCCGTTTAAGTGAGATTTGAATATATCTCGGAGTTTGTAGATTAAGTCCTTTAAGCTCGTAGGCTTATAAGGCTTATAATCGTATACTTTGGTTCGTCTTTTTGTTAAGATCGAAGTATACTTAAAATTACTTCTTTATTGAAAATACATTTATTTTCGAAGTAATATATAAATCAAGTCCTTGTATATGCTTTATAGCTTAAGGATCTTGGATGAACAACTTCTCCTTCGATATAGTCTTGGTTAGACTATTCATATTTTTATATTTATACGAGAGTGTTATAATTTTACTTTAACAATTTGCACTTTAATATTAATTTGGCCAATTAAACACAACACACAAATATAACACACACGTGCAGAAAAGTAGCTCACTTTATCTATAGGATAAAATGAGGGCCGCTATTATGCGTTAAATTAGTGCGAAAAGTAAAATCACTCACAAGTGTGAGGACAAGTAAAAAAAAGTGCGGAAGGTAAAAATTAGTGCGAAAAATATATAAAAAGGCTTTCGCCACGCTATTATGCGTTTAAAGTAGTATCACTCACAAGAGTGAGGACGAGAAGAAAAGGTGCGGAAAATATATAAATAGAAGCTTAACAACTTATTTCCCCCGGAACACTAGAGGTGATAGAAGGGAAACAAATCACGCTTTAGCACATTTATATATATCACAATAATAAATATTAATGGCCAAAGTAAGTGCGTTACAGTTTTAATTAATTAAGGCTTTTAGATTCTTTTCCCCCGGAACACTAAGGTGATAGAAGGGAATCAAATCAAGCTCGATGTATTAATTTGACCGTTGTCAAATATAACCTCTTTTTGAGGTGTTGTAATATTTCGAATCGTTGTTCGAAATTTAATCCTTGTACGGATTTTATGGTCTCGGTTTGAGATCCGAAATAAGAGCTTAAAGATGAAGAGAAGATGAATATAGAGATCTCTTATATGTATAAAAATACGGTCGGTTAAGACTGGGATGGTGAAGCTAAAAATATTACCACTTTTGGAGATTCGCAGGAAAAGTTCGCAGGAAAAATTCGCCGGAGGTTTGGCCGAATTTTGGCTTATGGCCGAACTTGGGCAGCCCTTCGGGAGGCCGGATAGTAGTGGTAGAGGAGCTTGCTAGGTGGGAGAGAGCTTGGTTGGATGAACTAAGCTTTATGGAACCAAAACCTTGTATATATTTGAGTGTATATAAGAAATAGATGGTTCTTGAGATGAAGTGGGTGTAGAGAGTATTTGGATATATTGAGAGAGCTTCCACTTCTAAATTCTCAGCACTTATTTGGCTTCTTAGCTTCAAGAAAATGTTTGGGGGAAGGGGTTTATTTATAGGAGGAGTTGGGTGGAAGGAAGGGTGAGGATTGAAGGAAAAATGAGTGGTTGAGATGAAAAGCACTTTGATTGATGAGGTGGAAAGTGGTTTTGTGTTTGTTGGGAGTGGTATTGTGTTCTTTGCAAGCGGGGGTGGTTTACTACATTAATATTCCATCTGGTCTTATCCCCTTAATATATTGTATCAGACTCGTATCAATTGACGAATAAATACGTAACATATTTCGTTAATTAAATACCCGATAAATACGAAAATTCCCAATAAATAATCCTAAAATTATGGAGCACTTAGGAATATCATAAAATGAAATTCTGGAAGTTTTGGTCAAATAAAGTCAACGTTGATTTAGTCAAACGTGGTCAACTGTGGACCCACTGCCTCGATTTTCGTGCCCGGACCAAAATTATCAGAAAATTACGAAACTTTTACCATTCATAGAAAATAACATTTAAGTGACCCATCTCAAGTTTCAAGTCATTCTAGCAAGTGGAAGTATTTTATTTGGATTTAATACGATTAAATCAAGTTTCGGTTCCGAATAAAATACGATTGGTCTTTCTATGAAATAAATGCATCTTTTGACCAATGTTTTGACTAGAATAAATAATTGGAATATATTTTCTAATATATAAAATATATTGAGATTGTAGTAAATATTTTTGAGTATTAAAAATAATTTTCTCCGAAAATATAATAAATATACGAAGTGGGAGAAAAATTACTTTAAATATTTCTGGCACGAGATAACAATGAGTATTAATATTCTACCACTGAATATTAATATTCTTGAGGATAAAAGTATTTTGAGTGCTAAGGCGGAATATTTTTGAATAAAAACTTATCGTTTTTATATATAGCACGAGTTCTCTAAAGAATATTAATCCTCGAATATTCTTTGTTCGAGCCTGTCGCCTTATCAATTTTGCAATGGAGATGTAAAAAATATCAAATCAATATTTCTTTTTCGATCTTTTTGCCTTGGTGTTGAGATATATTCCATAAAAATATAATTTAATTTTTGGCAATAATGGAATATCTCTTATAAGTAAAAAGATAGATATTGCTAGAATTGACTTTTGACTTTTGACGGAATCAATTAAATTAATGACCTAGTGGAGAGGATAACTAAGTGTGATTAAATTTTATGTTTAAATCGTACAAATACCAAAATAAATAATATATCGAATATATCCTTTCAATCTTCCCCTTTTTGGTATTTGCCAAATAAAACATAAAATTTTTTTTAAAAATTACCCGTGTGTGCTTCCCCTTAGTGTATGCATGAATTCAAAAATATTTTAGACTCGTTTCGAAGCATACGATCTATTTCCACTAATTGATTCCTGCAAAACAGCTTTAGAGAAATATCGTTAGATATGAAATTTTCAAAATTTTAAATTGGAGGGTCTAAGTCTAATTTTCTCTTTCCCTTTTTGTTTGGCATATAACCAAAAAGTTGGAGGTCTAATTTTGCTCTTCCTCTTTTTAAAAAATTGGTGTGTTACCAATCAATGTTATTTCTCTTCTTCCCCTTTTTGTAAAAGAAGGTAATTATATGAACAAGTCTTTCATTTAATTGGTGTTTTTACCAATTAATTTTCTCTTCCCCTTATGACTTCCCCTTGAAATATGATTTGATTTGAATCAAAATTCTGTAAATTTCAGTCTTTGATCTCTTCTTCTTTTGAGTAAATCGGTTTGGATATACCAATTTCTTTTTTTCATTTCTCCGTTAATGTCTTTCTCTCCCAATTTTTTCGTTTCTTGTTTTTATCAGAAACTTTGTGTTTGTAATTCTTGGATTACAACATCTTTTGTTTAAGAATGAAGAACTTATAGGTTCTTTCTTTTTCTGTTCTATTTGTTCATTTACATTTGAAACAAAATCTTTTCTTTTGTAAATGAATTCGCACACTGTTTTTCTTTTGGTGTGGTATCCAAAAAATATATATAACTCTTTTTCGAGTTATTTTTATGTCGATCTAAGTTGCTCTTTCTTTGGCAATCTTGATTCATACATAAAACTTTGATCGTAGAGACAGTAATAAATCTTTCAATCTGTATCGAGTAGCATTAAATCTATAACGTTTTTGATGAACGCTAAATTTAGTATCTCGATAAATGTTTAGCATATAATCAGTACAATCAATATCAGATGTTATTTAGATTTACAAGTATATGATTCTATTTGAATGTACTCTGAATAATCATTCTAAATACATATATGAAAATCTTCGTTGAACCGTATTTCCATATAAGACTGCTGTGAGCTTATAGTGGTCAGTTCTTTTAATCACATTCTGCAAATGAACAATACAACCATACGAGATTTCATAGTAAGACAATTAGTCAAAAGTTCATAGTATTTAGTCGATATGCTTTTGTCAGTTGGAATAGCCAGTTCAAGTTCTATTGATCAACTAAGCAAGTTTCAACTGTAATCTCTTTGTTCAAATATATCACTCATACAGCACACTCCTCAAGGTTATAACGATTAGATTAGAAATCTGAAAGTCTCAAAGTTATAATTTGAAACAAGACAGAGGCAAAATAGTTAGATAAGTGCAGAGAGCAATTATAGTCAATGCAGTTGTATGTACATTCAAAAAGTTCCTAACTAATCAGTGTGGTTCACTGATTTTTTAAAGAACTAACTGCAGAAGTTTTATTCTCACTTAAAGATACATTCTTTAAGTGAAGCAACATCAACATCATAGCAGAAACAAGGCATATATAGCCATCAGACAGAGTCAAAAGATATGTTGCAAGCATCAAAAGGCAACATATAGTGTCACAGATCAAGTAGTCAAGTAACAGATTCAACCTCAACAGGTTCAGCAGACACAAAACCAAGATCTTCACCAAGATCAGGTAAGGAGGTATATACCTTTTCCATTTCATCATCATTAGCAATAGCACAAAGTTCACCAACCAACTCATTCTCAGAATCTTTAGCAGTTTTAACAACAACATTCTCAACCAATTTACCATTACCTTTATTGACTTTTCCCTCTAGGTTTTCAATCTTAAACACAAGCTCTATTTTTTATTCTTTAAGCAAGTCAATTTCCAAACTAAGCCTATTGACCTCTTCTCTAAGAATAGCATACACATCAGTTTTAGGAGCAAGAGAGGGTATGACAATCTTGTTTGGGTGGCTGGTTTGACAGTTTTTAAGAGTATGCTTGGGTTGAACAAGGCTATCAATAGCACAAAATTCCATCTTATCAAGATGCAATCTAGACAAATGCACATAATGGGTTTCAAAAATAGAAGTTAAGATCAAACCATATGGCATGTAGTCAGTGTTGAAAGCATTTATCATGTTGAGTACTATCACATAACTGACATTGAAGTCTATAGTATTTGATACTATCTTAAACATAACCTTTTAAGTCAACAAAGGCAAATAAATTGTCATGTTTGGGATTTGGCAAGATATTTTCCCTAAGGATTATGGCAAGTTGTTGGAATCTAGGAAGAAAGTGTCTAAAATGGACAGCAAATTCCCTAACACACAGACCATCAGGTACATCCTCTTCACAAAACAGACCAAGAAACAGTTCAAACTAACTTTGGTTGAAAACAAACTTTTCAAAAATGTTAACAATAGGCAGATCAGACAGTTTGTTTGCTAACCTAAGAGACTTGCAAAGCATATTATG
Organism: Saposhnikovia divaricata; assembly: GCA_036435485.1. Lineage (NCBI taxonomy): Eukaryota > Viridiplantae > Streptophyta > Magnoliopsida > Apiales > Apiaceae > Saposhnikovia > Saposhnikovia divaricata. The sequence goes on from JAZHRN010000131.1 coordinate 27,148,620, forward strand.
ATCAACATGGATGTTTTTACCATTCATAAAAGAACTCAAGTAAAATATTCCATCAGGCCTTTGTTTCACTTCCATGTTGGCATAGAATTCAGCAATAAGGTGAATATAGAAATTTTGACCTCTATAAAACACAAAGTTTTCCCATTTAACAGATGTAAACATGCTGCGAATTTCACCACTAGGTTGGACAAACACCATCATCCCTGGCTGATTATTTTGAAGCATTCTATTGAGTTTTCCAGTGTTGGAAAGCCTCACTAGGGTAGGACCTGGGGGTTTGAGATTATTTCTAGCTCTGTGAGAGTTAACTGATTTTTCAGAGTTAGGAAAGGCTTGAAAAACCATGTTAGGGTTAGGGTTTCTAAAAATAGGCAGTTTGTTTGCATGGGAGAAATAGGCAAACTCATTGAGGTTTGATGGTTCTTGTTTGATTTTCTTATGGTAGTGTTCCTTAGAACTATCAGGATGGCAATATGGGGTGAAGGGAGCATAAAGGGAATGATTGAAATTCTTTCTACTCATGGTTGGGAACATGGGTAGTAAAGTGAGATTTTTGGCTTTTGGGTTTGGGTGTAGTGGAGTGAATTCCATAAGATGATGATGCAAGTGCAGTGAGTGTGTGCTTATGAATACATAAATACATATATATAAGCACTTAGCACAAATGAAGATAATTTAAGCATGCACAAGTTTTTATGTAATCCCACTCGAACTGATGCAATTAGAGACTACTATAGTGTTTTCATTTAATGAATTTCAAAGCACGCATGAATATATATGAGTGTATAGGTTTGTATGCAATTGACAGAAAAACTGTAGGACAGATGACATCTATTGTGTGGCTCAAGGTATGAAGTTTTAAGTCCAAATCCGGATGTAAACATGCATAGGTGACAGACTCATGCAAGGTGTACCTCTATACATGTATATATCATGACTCAATATTGTTCATCAAATAGTGTTTAGATGCTTGACAACTAAGTGGATAGAAGTATTTGTAAGAGACAGTCAGATATGAGAATTAAAGCAAGTAAGAGACACTCACAGAATATTACATGTAGTGAATGAAGGGAGCATGATAAGTTTGACTTTTCAAAGATTACACAAAAGAGGGACAAGTGGCTGACTCTACCAAAAAGGCTATCTCCTAAAGACAAAGCTTATATCTCTTAAAGTCTTACCGAGGTCATCTTTAATTAATGCCAAGTTACCACTTTTAGTACTTATAAGAATAAATTAAAGACTCAAGGTTCTAAATATTACAAATGATTGATTGATAGTGACATGCACACCAGACATTACTCTTTCTTTCATTTAAGAGGCATATACCACATATTGACTAAGTCACACTAGATAAATAGACATGTACTGCAAAACAAGGCACATATACCACTTATCAGAACAAAATATAGGATTAAATAAGTAAAGAATGCAAGATATGAATCCTATTTGTTCTAAGTGGCCGTTTCACCCCAGTGTCCAGATACTAGGCCTCTCTAAGGGAGTCCTAGCCAGGTCTTTGAGTGAGGGCTGGTGTGTGTGTGTGTGTAACTTAGTTCTATATGAATGCATACTTACCTTTTTCAATTACACCATTGATGTATTAGTTAATACTCACATTCACATAGTTATAACAGTAAATCCATCAAATTTACACCCACTGAGGATACTCTAGTTCTCATACCAATACAGCATCACAGACCATATATTTGACCAAGTCAAATGACACAGATTCCATATATATTCACAGAGTTAATCAACCATTTTGTTTTATATATAGAATTCATACTGAAAATAATCTAAGTAACATATACAGACCATATGACCAAGTCGAACTGAAGTTCTACATCAATAATTATATTGAACAATCAACTGACCAAGTCAAATGAATTCATTCCACGACTTCACATAGTCTTACATAAAGAACTCACATTTTTACTAATAGTAAAGCATTTTCATCAGCTAGTCACATCATAAATATCTCAAATATTTCAAGTTATTTATACATTCGAAAGTTCAGGTGAAACCACAACTCAATTCATATACAAATTATGGAGATTTAGTCACATAAGAACTCACAGAGAGCTGTATCAATATATTCGAAATCTTAAACACGCTGAGAACACGAACTCACAAAGATTTTCACGAAGAACAAGTAATTTCTTAAGTTTAATCGAATTAATACCTTAGCTCGAGGCCTCGTCGTCTTCTCAAGTACTTACCAATCCTCAAACTCTGAATTCGCACGAGTTCCGAGTTAACTCACGAGTTGACTCACTGAGTTGTGAACGATTCGACCGAGTTTGAGCTTTCCAAAGCTCGATCTATGGATATTTATCACATCGAAGACCTTATTTTGAGTTGTCTTCATCATTCCTGCACAAGAACTCGAAAACCAAATTAGGGTTTTGAAAAATCAAACATTATAATCAAGGAAAGGTGTTCGAGTGTGTGTATATATTGTTTATATGTATATATCTGTTGGTTTTGAACCATAAATTGAGATCGATTGAGGTGATAACGACTGATTATCAAAACCATGTTCATTTCTCCTAACTCAGCTTTGATTCATGTTGATTATGAGATTAATCAACATAAAAGATTAAGAATAAACTCGATTTGGTATGTATAGACTCTAATTAAGAAGAAAATTAGGGTTTAGATCGAGAGATTTGAGAACGCTGCGAGAGAGAGTGAGAGAGATTAGGGTTTGAAAGAGGCGAGAGAGAATCGCGGCTGAACAGTATACACACACAAGTGAAAATTGTGTGTTTAGTTAGTATATATATTTTCTGAATGAATGGTCAGGATTAAATCATCTTTATAATGAATGGCCAAGATCGTAGGGTTTTGATGTATTGGATTGGGTCAAGCTGAGTTGGGCTGGGCTAAATAACATAGACTGGGTCGAATAATGACCAAAATATTCTGAAAATAATAATTTTTATTTTCAAAAATAATTTTTGAAAATTAATAATAATTATCATACATTAATATAATAATATATTAAGTATTAGTACTTAAATATTGGTAAATATACTAATATTTTGATTCTTTGTATTTAGATAAATATCATTTATTTAGTATCTCAAAGATATTTCCGAAATTAATTTTGATAAATATTTGCCCGAATAGTGTTATCTTTCCGAATGAAAATCAAAACCCGATCGATAAAGGTTCATATGTTTTCATTATCGATGAATCTGAGTTTCAGAAATTCGTAAATTCTGAAAATATATCTTTTTCGTGAGATGACTATAAATAATGATAAATATTCTCACAAACGTATATAAATATTTATAATATTTATATATCAATATAAACCATCATTTTGGAATTTCCAACATTCCTAAATCCAAACGGAGTTTAGTGAATCTTTCGGAATTCAATGGTTTCGTGAATATGTCGGCGAGATTGTACTCAGTTTCGATATGAGTCATTTTTATATCACCTTTATTGACATGATCACGTAAGAAATGATGTCTCACATCTATATGCTTAGATCTTGAATGTAACACGGGATTTTTGCTAAGATCAATAGCACTCGTGTTATCGCATAAGATTGAGATTACATCAAATTTGGTATTATAGTCGGCTAATGTTTGCTTCATCCATAATATTTGAGCACAACATTTTGCGGCCGCTATATATTCAGCTTCCGTAGTGGAGATAGATACCGAATTTTGTTTCTTGGAAAACCAAGATACTAGGCATCCTCCCAGAAACTGACATGTACCACTTGTACTTTTTCTGTCGACTAAATGCCCGGCATAGTCCGAATCAGAAAAACATACTAAGTCGAATGGTACTCCTTTTGGATACCAAAGACCTATGTCAGTGGTTCCTTTTAAATATCTCAATATTCGCTTTACCGCGGATAAGTGAGATTCCTTTGGTGCTACTTGGAATCTAGCACACTTACACACACTATATTGAATATCGGGACGACTTGCGATTATATATAGCAAGCTACCAATCATGCCTCGATATTTCTTAGTGTCAACGGGTATTCCGTTGGGATCTTCTGTTAATTTATCAGAAGTCGACATAGGAGTAGATATGGCTTTTGAATTTTCCATTTCAAATTTTTTTAGCATTTCTTTACAATATTTCGATTATGAAATATGAATGCCTATATCTGATTGCTTAATTTGCAATCCTAAAAAGAAATTTAATTCACCCATCATACTCATTTCGAATTCCTTGCTCATATTGTCAGAGAATTCTTTACATAGTGCATCATTGGTTGAACCAAAAATGATGTCATCTACGTATATTTGTATAAGCAGGATATCATCTTTTTCTTTTCTTGTAAATAAGGTTTTATCGGCCATTCCCATTTTAAAATTGTTTTCTAATAGGAACTTGCTCAACCTTTCATACCAAGCTCTTGGGGCTTGTTTTAAGCCATATAACGCTTTATATAACTTGTATACATATTTCGGATCTATGGCATCTTCAAAACTGGGAGGTTGTTTGACATAAACTTCTTCTTCTAATATCCCGTTTAAGAAAACCGATTTGACATCCATTTGGTATACTTTGAAATCTTTATGACACGCGTATGCTAATAGCATTCGAATTGATTCGATTCGTGCTATGGGTGCATAAGTTTCATCAAAGTCTATCCCTTCCATTTGGGTATAGCCTTGAGCGACTAATCTCGCTTTATTTCTAACAACCGTTCCATTTTCATCTAACTTGTTTCTAAATACCCACTTGGTTCCAATAATGGAAGTATCTTTGGGTTTTGGAACAAGTTCCCAAACTTTGCTACGTGTGAATTGTAATAATTCATCTTGCATAGCCGAGATCCAATCTTCATCTAGCAAAGCTTCTTTAGCGGTCTTAGGTTCTATTTGAGATAGAAAACTAAGATGATTCACAACATTTTGAACTTGTGACCGCGTTTGAACTCCTTTATTTAAGTCTCCAAGAACATTATCTAGTGGATGACTTTTAATAATAGGAATTCTTTTGGAAGTTCTACTTCCGGTTCGGCTAATTCTAATGGATTTCTTGGGATAGGTGTTCCAAGATCCATATTTTCGAATTGTCGAATAATATTTTCTATATCGTCTTGTTCAACTTTATCGTTTTCAACAAGATCTTTGTACTTTGATGGTGGTTTGCTTTCATCAAATGCAACATTCATAGATTCTTCCACCACAAGTGTTTTAAGATTGAATACTCGATAGGCTTTTCTATTTGTAGAGTATACAAGAAATATACCTTCATTTGATTTAGGATCAAATTTGGTAAGATAGTCTTTCGAGTTTAATATGAAGCATTTGCATCCGAATACTCGAAAGTAACTTAATTTTGGTGTTTTGCCAAAATAAAGCTCGTAAGGAGTCTTTTGTGTTATTGGTCGTAGCAAACCCCGATTAAGAATATGGCAAGAAGTAGACATTGCTTTGGCTAAAAAATATTTAGGTCGACGATATTCATTAAGCATGGTGCTTGCCATTTCTTGTAATGTTCTATTTTTCCTTTCTACAACTCCATTTGATTGTGGAGTGTATGGAGCGGAAAAATTATGTGTGATTCCATTTTCATCACAAAAGTTCATAAAACTAGAATTCTCAAATTCTTTACCATGATCCGTCCTTATATAGACGATGGTACTATTTTGTTGATTTTGAATATTTTTGCATAGAGAAGAGAAAGATTCAAAAGCATCACTTTTTGATTTGCGAAATTCCGTCCACGTGAATCGTGAATAATCATCAATGATTACAAACGTGTATGAACAGCCTCCGAGACTTTGTATTGGAACCGGACCAATAAAATCCATATGTAAAAGCTCGAGAGGTCTAGAGGTTGATACCATGAATTTTGCTTTGTGAGAGGCTCGAATTTGTTTTCCAATTTCGCAAGCTTCACAAGTATGATCTTTTTGATAATTCAATTTTGGTATACCTCGAACATGATCTTTAGTTGATATGTTTCTAATCAACTTCATGTTTGCATGTCCTAATCTTCGATGCCATAACCACGGGTCATCGTTTGTTATGATTAGGCATATTCTCATTCTTGCTCATGTCACATGTGTAGACATTTTTTTTCGAGGGCAAGTGAGAATCATTTTCCAATCTTTGTTTAAAATACAACAATGAGTAGTATAGAAAATTACCTTGTAATCATTGTCGCAAAGTTGACTTATCGAGAGAAGATTGTACTTTAGTCCCTTGACAAGTTGTACGTTTGAAATCTTGAATTGACTATTCCCGATGTCTCCAATTCCGACAATGATGCCTTTACTACTATCTCTAAATGTAACACTTCCCGCAGTGACCTTTTTAATGTTGTTCAACAATGATTCATTACCGGTCATGTGTCGTGAACAATCACTATCAAGGTACCACATGTCTTGTTTCGCGGCAAGACAAACCTTCAAAATAAATCAATTAAATTTATAGGTACCCTTTTGTCTTGAGGGTCCTGGGATTAGTCCATCATAGATAATATTCGAATTTTCATGATAAAATCTAGGCATAGAATAATCATTGTTAGGCATATAGATATTTCTAGGTGTATGATGTCTAACATGATGTTGTGGATATCTAGTATTATCATAAAATCTAGAATTAACACGATGCATATTATTTCTAGCATTTACAAAGTAGGGAGCATTTTGAGGATAGAAATTACGAATGGGAGCATGTTGATTTCTAGATGCATACCTACTAGCATTGTTAAAGTGCATTGTGTTTCTATTTTGATACATACTAGGTTGTTGAAACCTTTGTTGCTTTTGACCATTATAAGCAACTTTGTTAAATGGTACTCATTTTTCAACCTTCTTGTATGATCTTGATCCTTTACGAATCCATACATGCTTCCCCTTAATCTCACCACTCTTGTATTTGCAATCAATGACCAAATGTCCATCTTTGTTACAATATGTTCATTTTCGAGTATGTGGTTGAGGAGGAGCCCTAGGAGGTTGTACTTGAGGCTGAACGTTTCCCGTAGGAGGAGCATTCTTATTATATCCCAAGCCTTCACCGTTATGGGGAACTTGTGAATGTACCATTTTATCTAATATCCCAGTGCCTTTAGTAAATCTTTGAACAACCATTTCAAGATTTTCATTTTCTCTTTGTAAGGCATCAATCTTGGTGTTAAAGAATCTTGCTTGATCCATAACTTGAGATATGAGCTTGAAGTTTTCTTCTTTCACTCTTTGAGTTTCTTCTAGTAATTTCTTTTCTTTTAACTCAAAGATTTGTGATAGCTCATTCTCTTTTTCAAGATTGTTTACATAAGATTGAGACGTTACACTGTTTCGAACAATTGATTTTTTTTGAATCTTTAAGTTCAAAAGATCAACATTGAGTTTACTAATGTTGTCATTTAGTTGTAACTTCTCATTTTCCATCTCTTGAACTTGAAGTACTAAAGCCACATTTTCTACTTCAAGACTGAGAGCATTTTCCTTGAATTGATTGACCTCACTTTTTAAGTGATGGTTTTGGTCACTCAAGAACATGATTTCATTTTCATTTTGGATTTTTAAATCCATCATCCGAGTGAACTCTTTACTTTGCGTATGATGCATTTCTTCGAGTTTCATTTTCTCAGACCATAATAAATGAAGTCTCTTATCAACAACTTTATATTTATTGTTGATACCCACTACAAGCTCAATTAAATCATACTTACTCATATCAACTAGATTCAAGTTAGATTCATTTAATTGCAATTTATTTGAGATGTAGTTGAGATTAGAACTTACCTCTTGATGAGAAGTGGAAGCTTCCGTTGAAGTAGCTTCATCCCCGATAGCCATTAAGCACAAGTTGACAACTTCTTCACTAGCTTCCGGAACTTCTTCATCTTCACCTAAATCCCAACCATTTTCCGCCACGAGAATTCTTCCTTTAGCAAGCTTAGGACATTCTCTTTTGAAGTGACCTGGTTGCTTACACTCGAAACATACTTCTTGTGTTTCCTCCGGTGTTTGTTCCTTATATTTTGGAGGAGTGTAAGGAGGATTATTATTGTTATTGGCATTATTATAGGCATTTGTATTTTGAGTGCCTTTGCCTTTATTATAGCTCGTTGTTGGAAAATTACTCTTATAGTTAGGACTATAATTTTGGGAGTAATTAGGCCTTCCTTTAGAGTTAAAAACTCTTTGTTGATTGTTTGATTTAAGGAAGCCTTTTCTGTATCTTTGAGCTTTGCTTTGTAGCACACGACGAAGTTGTCTCGTTAACAAAGCAATTTCGCTGTCATCGAGATCTTGGAGTTCTTCGTTTAACTCCTCGTCGTTTTCATTTTCATCAATTAATATAGCTTTTAAAGCCATATTTTTCTTTTTTTCTTCCACTTTAGGAATGACCATATCCGGAAGATTATCTTCTTCGTATGCGCGAAGATTTCCGAATAAACTATCAATGTCATAATCATTTAGATTATTCATTTCTTTAATAGTTGTAACTTTAACCTTCCAACTAGGAGGTAAAGATTTAAGAACTCTTCGGTTCTTTTCACTTCGGGCATAATTCTTCCCGAGTTGTGATAATTCATCGATAATACGAGTAAATCTAGTTTCCATATCGATGATATTTTCTCCTTCTTGGAGTTTAAAGTTCTCGTATTCATGGATTAAAGTCTTCATTCGAGAATTTTTTATATCAATGGTTCCTTCATAGGTTACCACTAATTTGTTCCACATTTCTTGTGCGGACTTGCAGTTGTTTACTCTTTTATATTTTTTTCTGCAAGTGCACTAGTGAGAACCATTTCCGCTTTAGCGGCAGTATTCATCATACTTTCTACGGCGAGAGTATATTCACTAACCTTCTTTTCAACAATGACATCGTCAACTGTTTTGGTCGGAATAACAACTCCATCTTCTATGGCCATCTAAACTTTGACGCCTTGAGATCTAGCATAGATGCGAAACCTCATTTTCCATGTTGCAAAGTTGGTGCCATCAAATAGAGGAGGGCGAGAGCTAGATAGGCCTTCACCGCAACCGATGGTATTTAGATATGCCATGTAGGATCACTTTTTGTTGTGTCTATAAATCTGCAAATCACTTAACAAACACGTTAAAAAGCACCGCTCTGATGCCAATTGTTAGGTCCCGTAAAAGGAATAATTTAAGCTAGAAGGGGGGTTGAATAGCTTAATATCCAATTTAAAAATTATTATATCGTTTTAAAATAATTTTCCCTTTTTAAATTTTTTACCGAGTCGTTATGCAGTTCATAAGTGCAGAAATAAAAGACAAGGGAAGAGAATACCACACAAGAGATTTTATCCTGGTTCGCGATAGCGCAACCCCTAATGGATTCGCTCACCCTTACTCTAGTCCCCAAGCTCCTCTCCGGACTCGAGATTTTCCCTTAAAAATATCTCGCTCCTTTAGTAGGCGGAGAAGCCTTTACAACCCAATAAATATTGATCTTGGTACGTATCTCCAAGATACTACCTCACAATAAATATAAAAACCCACAAGACTCGTCTTGGGTCGTAACTCCCCGTTACACCCTCAAAGTCGTTGTGAAAAAACCTACACAACTTATCTTAGACAGCAACTCCCCGCTACTTCTTCAAAGTTGATGTAGAACCCTTGGTGTAGTCTTTGAATTCCTCGCTTTTGCCGGTCTTGGATTTTAGATGAAAGGTCATGGGTCTTTCCTCTTCTTCACGGTGCAAAGGCCACTAACTCCCCGCTAGTGCCTAGGACTTTGGTCTTAGAACGAGAATCACCTCACTGCAAAACTTAGAAAACAATATCTACGAAACAAACCGTAATATAAAGAGAGGTTTGGACTTAATATGTCCTAAGGTGACTATAATATTCTTACCCAAATATTAAGTGATATAAGTTCGATAAGTTTTATTCGCTTACGACTTTATGTGTATTCTTTTTATTCGATATGACTTGTAGATCGAAGAATACTTTTAATACAATACTCCGTTTAAGCGAGATTTGAATATATCTCGGAGTTTGTAGATTAAGTCCTTTAAGCTCGTAGGCTTATAATCGTATACTTTGGTTTGTCTTTTTGTTAAGATCGAAGTATACTTAAAATTGCTTCTTTATTGAAAATACATCTATTTTCGAAGTAATATATAAATCAAGTCCTTGTATATGCTTTATAGCTTAAGGATCTTGGATGAACAACTTCTCGTTCGATATAGTCTTGGTTAGACTATTCATATTTTTATATTTAAATGAGAGTTTTATAATTTTACTTTAACAATTTGCACTTTAATATTAATTTGGCCAATTAAACACAAAACACAAATATAACACACACGTGCAGAAAAGTAGCTTACTTTATCTATAGGATAAAATGAGGGCCGCTATTATGCGTTAAATTAGTGTGAAAAGTAAAATCACTCACAAGTGTGAGGACAAGTAAAAAAAAGTGCGGAAGGTAAAAATCACTCACAAGTGTGAGGACGAGAATAAAAAGTGCGGAAAATATATAAAAGGCTTTCGCCACGCTATTATGCGTTTAAAGTAGTATCACTCACAAGTGTGAGGACGAGAAGAAAAAGTGTGGAAAATATATAAATAGAAACTTAACATATTATTTCCCCCGGAACACTAGAGGTGATAGAAGGGAAACAAATCACGCTTTAGCACAGTTATATATATCACAATAATAAATATTAATGGTCAAAGTAAGTGCGTTAAAGTTTTAATTAATTAAGGCTTTTAGATTCTTTTCCCCCGGAACACTAAGGTGATAGAAGGGAATCAAATCAAGCTCGATGTATTAATTTTACCGTCGTCAAATATAACCTCTTTTTGAGGTGTTGTAATATTTTGAATCGTTGTTCGAAATTTAATCCTTGTACAGATTTTATGGACTCGGTTTGAGATCCGATATAAGAGCTTAAAGATGAAGAGAAGATGAAGATAGAGAGCTCTTATATGTATAAAAATACGGTCGGTTAAGACTGGGATGGTGAAGCTAAAAATATTACCACTTTTGGAGATTCGCCGGAAAAGTTCGCCGGAAATATTCGTCGTAGGTTCGGCCGGATTTTGGCATATGGCCGAACTTGGGCAGCCCTTCGGGAGGCCGGATAGTAGTGGTATAGGATCTTGCTAGGTGGGAGAGAGCTTGGTTGGATGAACTAAGCTTTATGGAACAAAAACCTTGTATATATTTGAGTGTATATAAGAAAGAGAAGGTTTTTGAGATGAAGTGGGTGTAGAGAGTATTTGGATATATTGAGAGAGCTTCCACTTCTAAATTCCCAGCACTTATCTGGCTCCTTAGCTTCAAGAAAATGGTTGGGGGAAGGGTTTTTTTTATAGGAGGAGTTGGGTGGAAGGAAGGGTGAGGATTGAAGGAAAAATGAGTGGTTGAGATGAAAACCACTTTGATTGATGAGGTGGAAAGTTGTTTTGTGTTTGTTGGGAGTGGTATTGTGTTTCTTTGCAAGTGGGGGTGGTTTACTACATTAATATTCCAGCTGGTCTTATCCCCTTGATATATTGTATCGGACTCGTATCAATTAACGAATAAATACGTAACATATTTCGTTAATTAAATACCCGATAAATACGAAAATTCCCAATAAATAATCCTAAAATTATGGAGCACTTAGGAATATCATAAAATGAAATTCTGGAAGTTTTGGTCAAATAAAGTCAACGTTGACTTAGTCAAACGTGGTCAACTGTGGACCCACTACCTCGATTTTCGTGCCCGGACCAAAATTCTCAAAAAATTACGAAACTTTTACCATACATAGAAAATAACATTTAAGTGACCCATCTGAAGTTTCAAGTCATTATAGCAAGAAGAAGTATTTTATTTGGATTTAATACGATTAAATCAAGTTTCAGTTCCGAATAAAATACGATTGGTCCTTCTATGAAATAGATGCATCTTTTGACCAATGTTTTGACTAGAATAAATACTTAGAATATATTTCCTAATATATAAAATATATTGAGAGTGTAGGAAATATTTTTGAGTATTAAAAATAATTTTCTCCGAAAATAGAATAAATTTACGAAGTGGGAGAAAAATTACTTTAAATATTTTTGGCACGAGATAACAATGAGTATTAATATTCTACCACTGAATATTAATATTCTTGAGGATAAAAGTATTTTGAGTGCTAAGGCGGAATATTTTTGAATAAAAACTGATCATTTTTAAATATAGCACGAGTTCTCTAAAGAATATTAATCCTCGAATATTCTTTGTTCGAGCCTGTCGCCTTATCAATTTTGCAACGGAGATCTAAAAAATATCAAATATCAATATTTCTTTTTCGATCTTATTGCCTTGGTGTAGAGATATATTCCATAAAAATATAATTTAATTTTTCGCAATAATGGAATATCTCTTATAAGTAAAAAGATAGATATTGCTAGAATTGACTTTTGACTTTTGACGGAATCAATTAAATTAGTGACCTAGTGGAGAGGATAACTAAGTGTGATTAAATTTTATGTTTAAATCGTACAAATACCAAAATAAATAATATATCGAAGATATCCTTTCAGAATTAGGACATATGATATAGAATATATGAAAACACGACATGATTTTTTGGTCTTATCAAGGGAATTGAATTTATGACCTCTAAATACAAATGGAGTTAAACTCACGACAACTGAATAAATTATGTCTTTTTTAGTTTTTGTTTATATCATATTTAATATTAACTTATATTAAATTTATTTAATATGTGATTGTTGGGGTTACCATCCATCCATCCATTATATCTATAATACGCTAACAAGGTGTTTCAAGCCTATTTAGTAAATTTCAATTATATCCTTTACTATATTTAATATAAAAAAAAGTTTTTTTGGGAATCGAACTCATGACCTTGAAGACACAAGTAACTTATGTTCTCATACACAACCACTACACCATATTAACTTTTTGGTACCCTTTTCAAAATCATCTATCACATGTACATAAAAAAATCATCTATCACATGTACATAAAAACCCACTTCTTCCTTTACTATATTAAAATAAAAAAATGTTTTCCTTGGGAATTAAAATCCCGGCCTTCAAAATAAAAGTGGCTTATGTTCACATACACAGCCACTGCACCGCATCAATTTTTTGGTACCTTTTTCAAAAACATCTATCACATGTACATAAAAATCCGCTTCTTATAATATTAAAAGATTTTTTTTTGAGATTTACTTAAGTTAAATTGAACTCATGACCTTCAAGATACAAGTAACTTATGTTCACATACACAACCACTACACCACGTCAATTTTTTGGTAGCTTTTTGAAAATCATCGATTACATGTAAAAAAAACCCGTTTCCTGTAACATTTTAATATTTTTTTAGATTTAATTAATTTAAAATTATCAGAATTTCAATTTTTTTCTAAAAATTATAATTTGTTATGGATTTTCATGTTATTTATTAAATCTGTAAACTATTTACTTCATACATACCATTTTAATGATATGTAATATTATATAATAATATGTAATGTTATTTATGTTATTTAACATAAGATGATCACTACGCATCTATACTATTATATCAAAATCGACACATTGAAAGTTTTGGTGGTTTGGTTTTCTTTGATTGCCTTTTTACGTTTACTTTTAGTTGAAGATATTATCTTTTATAAATATTTGACAAAATCATTTGTATCATATGTTCCAATCATAATATTTCTTTTTTAATTAAAACACGTTACCTTTTAATTTAAAACTAATCTTGCAATCACACTATATATTCCAACTATTAATAAAATATATTAAAAATTGGTAAATCAATTTTCAATCAAATAAATACAAATCTTGATACATGAGTTTGACAATACTATGTTAATCCAGTTCGTTGACAAATATTGGATAAGTTATAATTAAAATTTAAAAAAAATTTAAAATATATGTATAAGATTATTGTACGAGAGATATGGCGATTAAAGATACTTATACCTAATTAGCCCATAATTATAATAGTGATAATTTCAGCAGAATATGTGTATGTAAAATTATCGTAGTTCGAATGCAGGTCGGGCATTACAAGACTATCAGGCTAAAAAAATAATTTCAATTTTAAAAATTTAAGATATACTTATCGAAAAAATAAATTTGTTCTGAAATTAGAATGATAGTTTTATGAAATTATAATACAATAATATTTTTATCTATAATTATATATGAATATGCCATGAAAACAAGATATGCATTCACGTGGTACACATGACATGAGTTTATCTACCATCGAATTAGGACATATGATATAGAATATACGAAAACACGACATGATTTTTTGGTCTTATCAAGGGAATTGAATTTATAACCTCTAAATACAAATGGAGTTAAACTCACAACAACTGAATAAATTATGTCTTTTTTAATTTTTGTTTATATCATATTTTATATTAACTTATATTAAATTTATTTAATATGTGATTGTTGGGGTTACCTAAAATTGTTGCCTACAAAATTTGCAATTGTCAAAAATTAATGTTTATCCTAAAGAAGTTTTTTTTATATAAAAAATGTTGTTGAAAAATTGCTTTTAGATTTACTAAGCTGTTTTGAACCAAGTTTCCTAAAAAAAAAAAAAAACTATTGTTGTGGTCAACAACATTAATACCAAATAGACCATTAATATGATTTATATTAGGTATAATATATATCTATTTAAAAAAATAAAAATAAGTTAATATGTTAGATTTGCTCTCTGTATGAGTTATCGCTTAAATAAATGAATAAAATGCATAGTTGAATTATAATGTAGTATTATAAACAACATTACATATAATAAACAAATATGTTAAATTATATATGACTACCTATCATAATGATCGATTAGTGATACTTTAATACTGTATTAAAAAATGATTAATTTTTTACTGTAACGCATATTAGATTGTATGGATACATCATACATTTTAGCTGATTTCTTCTAATATTAAAACAGTTTGTGATGTTGCTGTCATAATACATCTCCTACCACATATATAAAGATCCACCTATCTCCTCTTGTTGGTTTACTATTGCTAATAGAAACAAACTAAATAGCATATCATTATCGTGATTATCTTTTAAAAATTACTGCTAAAAAATAGACTAAACAATATTATCGGTCATTCTTTTTACATTCAACGACTACTGCTACAAATATGATACCTAGGTCAATCCTGAAAATTGAAAGTTCCAAGTGAATTTGATTTTGTACTAAACTATAAATCAAAATCACATACATGCGTTTTATTTTTTGGCACTCCTTATATCTTAAACTATTTTTGGAGTTACCTTGAACAAATGTGCCCCAAACATCATTTTTTGTGCTTCTACGTACTTTTAAATTTTTACACTTATTAGAAAAGAAGTGCCCCTAAATTACATCATCTTCTCGGTACCTCATTTATTAGCATGAGCGGTTTAATCTCAGGGTTGGCTCTGTATGATACTCAAAATTTAGAATTTATAAATATTTTAAAATTTGAACGGTTACTAACTGTTGGCCTTAAATAAATCGAAACTCATGGACTAGATCGACAAAAAGATATGGTCGATTCAAACACAATTTACAAAAAAAAAATTACGAATTAGAATGTGACCCGTGCCTTGCACAGACTATCATGCTAGTTGAATGTAATACATGAAACATTTGGTATCCAAAAGATCCTCACCCTCAAATAACTCACGACCCTCTATCATTTGGCTGGCACGTTCCTTTTGAGCTTCATCATTGATATCAACTTGCGTCCACTCATAAAGATTCATATCATAACACTCATCCATAACAAATTGAGGAATCTTTTTTCCTCAAAAAAGCCACAATTCACAAACCTTGTATGTTGGTTGAGAACCAATAATCGACATTTTTACAAATGCATACTCGTGTGCCACATCCATGCATTGAAGAAAACCAGCTACCTTGTTCATAGTCACAAATGAGATTGTATTTTCTTCATTGTACTTGTATCTACACAACCAAAGAGAGTATCCCTCGGGATCGTACATGTCCCAGAATCCTGCAAATGGAGACAGAAGGTACAAATCAGTATCAAGGATATCATGTGATAAGTGGATTTTATATCCACTTAGAATGCTTCGTAACGGCTTAAATTGATTACTTGACCTCAAGTATGTGTTGTTTTTGATGTGTTTTTTTATTGAGTTTGTGCATGATTGCTAGCTTGAGGCAGGGAGTTACTTTTTCATGATTATGTGGTGGTTTTGAGCTTAAATGTTGAAGGACGGGACTTGCAAGAGAAGCGGAGCGAAATGAAGAAGAAGTCAGCAGAAATCGGAATTCTTTCCAACATATAGGGTGCGGGCGCGCCACAGGGGCGCGGGTGCACGTGTGGGAATTGTAGAGAAGCCGGGCGCGCTTGTTAGAGCGCGGGGGAGCTTGTGCGGCCTGCCATAAAACCTATTTTAATTCTGTTTTTGGGAATTTCTTGTTGGACATGGCAGGGGCTATATAAACACTTGTGATCAACAGAAGAAGAACATTTTTAGAAGATAGAGGAGAACAAGACTTGGAAAAGGGTCTACCGAAGAACGTGACATCTAACGGAGATGTAGATCTACATCTTTTGTATTCTTCTAATTAGGCGATACTTTTGGATGCTCGTTTTGGATTTGTTTTCTAAACTTTATTACTCTAGTACTCTCGTTATTATTCAGATCTTGTTTTATATCATGTTATCACTAGATTCCATGATGACGAGCCGTTCGATTATGAACTAATCGTTGTCATGGGATTCTAACGGATTTATCTACGGAATTTAGTAGTTTGATTTCTTTAAAGATTTGTGTGTGATGAATTATTGATTTCCTCGTATGGTTGTGCTTATTCTTCTTGGATGCATAGCTAACATCTAAGTTATATTGTTAATCTCTATTGAATGCGAAAGTGGATATAGAGATTTAGAACTTGTCGTGCTAACATAGTTTTATGGATGTTTTGACATGCATGATTCGTAGTGTAATTTTAACCATCTTACGCTGCCCTATGTTATCTCAATGGATAACTTGTACTTAAACCATTATGTTTGAAAATCTTATAGACATAAAGGGTCTAAACATAATTGGTGTCTGCCCAACTTCTATCTATTTTGTGGATGTTGAGTGCTTTGGTATACGTATGTCGAACGGTAGAGTGTACTAATTTCTTGTTGTCTGATTAGTTGTCATAACTATCACATACATTGATTAAAAGCATCAACTCTAAACGAAGTATTTAATGAAGTTAGGATCCCATGTTTTATCACTCATAAGTAATTCGGTTTAAATCATATTAGTTAATTATTTCTTAGCATTGTTAAATTGCTTGTTAGTTAAATTAGTTAATCAAAATACACCTTTGATATTTGTCTTAGCAGTGAATAATAATCATACATTGTTGCATAAGTGCATAATCTGAATTACACCAGGTCTTCGTGGGAATGAACTCTACTTACTGTGATATTACTTGTGGCGTACGCTTGCGTGATTTAGTGCGAACAAGTTTTTGGCGCCGCTGCCGGGGACTCGGTGTTTATTATAGTTTATGTGCTTGTCATCAGTGGTCGTTAAAGTTCACTGACTCGGATTAGTTTCCTTACAAATTTTGCTTTGTTCTGTGTGTTTCAGGTACTTGAGCGTATATGCGAACACGTTCTCAATCTCGTAAGGATAAACAGGCAGAAGAACAACTTGAAGCAACAGTAAAAATGGGAGAACTAGCAGCAGCAACGAAAGCATTAAAGGATTATTCTCAGCCGAAAATCAATGACACTCAGTCTAGCATTGTCAGACCAACCATTGCAGCTAATACCTTTGAAATCAAGCCTGGCACGATTCAAATGGTGCAGAATTCAGTTCAGTTTGGGGGTGCTCCAACGAAAGATCCCAATATGCACATCCGGAACTTCATCGAGATATACGACACTTTCAAGTTCAACGGTGTGTCGGAAGATGATGTGAAATTGAGACTTTTCCCATTTTCTCTGAGGGATAAGGCTTAGGGCTGGTAAACATTGAACTAAACACTCATGCGCTTTGTTGTGTTTGTAATGTACAAAGCAGGATAAGTGTTTAAAAATAAAGAAAATGTAGAGCATAAAGGTTTGATAGATAGAGGTTAGGGGTGTGATAGGTTTTTACTTTAAAGGTTTGAATATGCATTTGGCCTTTCACATAATAATACACTTCACTAGAGTCCTTAAGAAAAAGTTCCTAAAATCTAATACAGTAATTATTGTAGGGATTATAAAAATATATAATTATATAGAGTTATTCTTAAACAAAGATTTATATATTAAAACTTTTTTATAATTTTTTTAATAAATGTTTAATTATTTATATCTTATACATAAAAAACATGAATTTAAATATTTATTAAGATGTATGAATATAAATAAGCAAATATACGTATATTATGTATATTTATATTACGTATTTCATTCATATACGTGTTTTAAAATTTGAAAAAATGATATATGTATATATATATATATATATTTAATAAATTTATTTTAAAGTAGTCTATCTTTTATATTCGTACGCCATAAAATAAGTACAAGTACTTATATATTTCATTATCACTTCAAATTCTATATCTTTAGTCAAGTTATGATATCTATACTATTATATAAAAGTCGAAACATTAAAAATTTGGTTGGTCGGTACAGTACCTATTGATTTTACTTATTTACCCTTACTTAATATCAGATAAAATCCATCCTACTAACTAACCTGTTAAGTTTACGTATCCATCCTACTGACTAATCAATTTGTATATGTTATATTTCATCTAACCAAAATTTCTCCTTTACTAATTAATTTCTTTTTTCATGTTAAACATATTACGTTTTCTATTTTTCAATAACTAAGTAATTTCCTTTTCAGATAAAATATAATATCTTTTATATTTTATCTAACTAAAAAATATATTATAATTACTATTACTAATCAATTAACTAAACCTCTCTTTTTCCAACTATATCACAGGCGATTCTATTTAATAAAAATAAAATGATAATATTATAATGTTAATATTTAACAGATTACCTTTTTAGCTAAAACGTATCATCTTTTACTAATTAATAATCTTTTTAAAATTCCTTTTTTTCTAGAAATTTCACGGGTAGCATTAATTTCTCATTTTCTAAAAACATTACGAGCAATTTTATTTATTAAAATAACAATAAAATTATAATTACTATAAACTAATTAATTACCTTTTTCACCTAAAGCATGTCACCTTTTTAATTTTTACGTTACCTTTTCTATTATCTCAAACTAAAATATCTTTTTTTTTTTAATTATATCACGTGCGGTTCTATTTAATAAAATAAAATAATAATATTATAATACTAATAATTAACCGATTACCCTTTTCAACTAAAATATATCATATTTTCTAACTAAAATCTCTCTTTTTCTAAAAATATCATGGGCAACATTAATTTCTCCTTTTCTAAAAATATTACGAGCAATTTTATTTAGTAAAACAACATAATTAAATTATAGTTAATATAAACTAATCAATTACCTTTTTCACCTAAAATATGTTACCTTTTTTAATTTTCTCTAACCAAGTCCTCTCTTTTCTCAATTATATCACGGGCATTCTATTTAATAAAATAAAATAATAATTTTATAATTACTAATAATTAACCGATTAACCTTTTCAACTAAAACCTATCACCTTTTCTATATTTTCTAACTAAAATAAATATCACGGATAACAGTTACTCTATATAATTATGTTCATCATCTCATTTAAAAATTTAAGTCTCCAAAATTCATATTTTAAAAAGTTTAATTTATATTAATGAAAAAATTCATAATATTATATTAAAAAAATCGTGCATCGTACGGGTTTTAAGCTAGTATATTACAATTGATGTAATGTAATGTAATGTTACATGTTATATATATATATAAAGGAACCTCAGGTAACTTCCATGAGATATGAATAAAATCATTTAAAATTTACTAGACCCAAAGGGCTAATTAATAATATATATCTTCGGTAACTTTCCTGATATATATATATACAATATTTATGTTATTTTATTATTATATAGAAGTGAATATATTAAGGATGTTGTTACAAAAAATATAGAATATTATAAAATGGAAGTTATTACTATTTATAACTGTTCCCGGGACCATAATTTTTTATCACTATAGGTAGGATTATTGTTATACGAAATATTATTATAAAAAGGTTCTAGTGTATAAATGTCTATATGTGATATGGGTTAAAAATAAGCCATAAAAATACATTTAATGTTGCATTAATTAGACTCAGCATGGTCCAAACGTGGAGCCCATTAGTGGGGCCCAAACCCCTAATTTCAATATTAGATTCGTAATTTGTATTGGAGGAGATAAACAACTCAGCAATAAGAGTCAAACAAGGAAACAATATCGCTAGGAGTAGCCTCCAAGACACCCAATTCAACATGGAAACTGATTCATATAAGGAAGGAGTCTAGAACCTTCCTCAAGGAGGTGGCTTGCCCACCAAGTCTCCGAATCCTACCATAATTCTAAGGCTCCCGCAGCCTATATAAGGGCCTGACCCCTCATTTCAGAACTACGTTGGCTTGATTCTCTAGCAATACAGAGATACGTAGGCATCTTGTGAAGATCGTTTAGTCTCGAATGCAAGAACAACCATTAAAGTACGAAGCTCACAAACCCTAGTATTAAATACAATTCGATAACCTAGTTTTTATTCTACAGCAATATGATTGCAGTATAAAAACATATGATAAACGATTGTTAGCATGTGATATTACAAAAAAAAATTGTTATAAAATGTGATCTTTCAATTTTCACACCAAAAATTTTACTTATACGAAATTTTGGAACAATCACTTGTAAAGAACCCATTCCAAATATAGAAGTGAAAAATTGAATAAATTAACATTTATTTTTATTGTCCATTATTTACTTTTCTTTTTGATATTTTAGTGAACATAGGTAGAAAAAAGTAAATTTTGGAACAATCACTTGTAAAGAACCGATTCCAAACATAGAAGTGAAAAATTGAATAAATTAACATTTATTTTCATTGTCAATTATTTACTTTTCTTTTTGATATTTCGGTGAACGTAGGAAAAAGTCGTTGAGACATGGACCAGACTTGTCTCCGAAGACAACATCAATCAACATATTTTTGTTCAGCAAATGAATTTGGGTCCTACATACTGATTTTTTAACATACTAGTGGATTCTTCATTAATTCATTTACTATGCCAATTCTAATTACGACAAAACTATAATTACTGGTTATGGACTTCATGTAATTTTTCTAATAACAAAAGTAGGTGTCTTTAATTATTGCCATCAAGTTCCATACATAAAATAGCTATAGTTATTGGCCTACTGCTATAATTTAGTATCAAGAAATGTTTTTTGATAGTAAGAGAAAACTTTAACTAGTTGTATTTTTCATCCAAATGATTCCAAATTTAATTAACTTTTATTTTTCTCTTCTAACTTTTATTTAAAATAATGATGTGACATGAATGCATATATCCTTGATTTCAAATACAAAATCAAGAATGTATTTATGCATTTTTGCATACAATTACATTATAAAATATCATTGCATTGGATTTATTCTTATAAAAAAATTTATTGCCCATAAACTTCGAATTCTATATGAAATTAAAGCACATAAGGCAGAAATTTATCTCAACTATTTTTGATTATAATATTTTCTATCTACAATTAGGAAATATAGCGACCGTTTCGTTAAATTTCACTGTAAAACCTATAGTAAATTAAGAATTTAAATTGGGTATTATTTCGATTTAAAATAAAAGAAGTCAATACTCAACTTACATAACTTTGCAATAAACAAAAGAAATTAGTAATTGTTTACTATCTTAAGATATAGCGCCTGTTTGCAAATACTTATAAGTTACTTTTTTCGGAAAAAAATTGGTATTTACATAAATTTTTTTAGAGAAATATGTGTATGGGGGAGTTTAAGAGCATCTCCAATGGAGAAGACCCCTTAGCTAAAATCACAATTATATTACCAAAAATAAAATTTATAGAAATTATGTAAAAAAACATAACTCCAATGGAACATTACTGTTAGCAAAAAATTTACATAATCTCTTTTCGTTGGCTATATTTGGCCAACCTCTAGAGACCTGTAACGAAGATTTTACATGATCTATTACCATAAAAAAAATAGATTCTATTAATAACAACCTGAAATAATAATAACATACTATATTTACAATATATACAACTGTTGTGCCCAAAATTTGTAATGGGCTTAGTTTTGGGCCCATGGATGTTGGAGGCATGGTAGGGTGTTTAAAAGGTAGGAACGAGGTTGCTGGAAAAAGGGAGGTGTACCCCTAGGGGGAAGCTCTGGAGGTGGAGGTTCGCTTTTTAGGGAAGCTGTGCAGGTTCAGGTATACCCACAGGCTCCACCCCTGCAGGTTCGAATGGATAAGGATTACCTCCTAAGTTTTAGGAGACGTAAATTGAGTCCTTTTGACAGTCTATTTTATGGAGGGACACATTTCTAAATATGATAATTCTTATATATTTGTGATATGTGTATAGAGTTATGATAGGATTGGGCTTTGAGAGTCCTACTTCGGACAGGACTCTACTAAGTGGCTAGCTGATTTAAGGAAAAGTCATATTTCTACACAAACACTTCGAGATAAACACTGGAGGGAGGATGAAACTTTGTCATTTTCGTGGCTTAATCAACAAGGAAAGGATTCCTAACCTAAAAGAACTACATTAGGGCTTGATTCCTATAAATAGGATATGTAGGCAATTAGCAAGGGGTTCGGTTTTTTACTTTCTGAATACACAAGGCACGTGTACCCTAAGTAATACATTCCTGGACATACTTGGCCGGATTTTTGCCATTATTGTCCGGTGAACTTGCTAATTCAGCCCAAAAAAACATTAAACACCATTATTAGGTTCAGCTGCCCTGTTTCAGTACAGCTGTTCGGTTTGTTAATTATCCGAAAACCAAGGATAATTCCTATTATTTCGGCGAGGCTTTCTCGGGGTGTTGTGTGAATTTTTTGCACAACATTTTTGGCGCTAGAAGGAGGGGGTTTCTCTCTTAAAAAAAAAAATCAGTTGGTGAGTCAATGTAGGAAAATTCCGAACCTGTTCGGACGCCAAGCGGCGAGGATGGTAGGCATAAGGCCAATCCTGATGGTGAAGTAACTGCTAAGGATATCCTCAACCATCTTCAAGCTATGGATGGTAGGATTGACCAGTTGGAAAGGAAATCATCGCGGAAAAAGAAAGGACAAAGAAAGCATAGGTCCTCGGAAAGGCGCTTTAGACGTCGCGAAGTGACACCAAGAAATTTGGATTTTGGGAGTGAAGAAGAGCCTGAACAAGATGCTCGAAAAATTAATTTCTCTGATGTTGAAACGGATCGAGAAAATGTGGATCGGAAGGAAGGTCCTGTGGATTCCCCAACTAGGAGTGTGAGCGTATTTGATCGAGAAGGGAAGAAGCTCAATAGTAAAGATTTACGGCATGTGTTGGATGGAACGAAGGAGAAATTAGATGGAAATGACAACCTTGACAAGTCTCAGTCGAAGGGTTCTAAGAGCTATAGGAAGGAAAAATCTAGAGAGGAAGAGCGGGCTCATGACAGGAGGTCTAAGTCCACTAAGCTCCAATCAGCTGTCGGGAGTGAAGGCAGCTCCAGCTCCGAGACAGTTCAGCCCACAAACAGAATGGAGACTCGAATGAAGACACGGATGAGAGTGAGGAATACCTCTCAGATGGAGAGGATGCAAATTATAAGGTGGCTGATTTGAGGAAAGCTCTGGAAAAAATTAAAGCTGTGAAGAGGTCGACATCAGGGCTAGCTGTAGCTTCACCTTTCACTAAAAAGGTCCGAGATTCATCCCTTCCACCTAGGTACAGGGGGGTAGGAGATCTGAAGTTTGATGGCACCACAGATCCAGTGGAATATCTCAGCCGTTTTAGTACTGAAATGGAGGTGTACCAAGTCAGGGATCGCACAAAATGCCGACTGTTGGCAGCTACGGTAAGGGATAATGCTCATCAGTGGTTCAAGAGGCTGCCATCTAATTCAATTCATTCCTAGAGGCAAATGAGCGAGCTCTTTGTGACTCAATTCCGGGCTACTGTGGCATTCGCACCTCCCGCTAACACTTTGGCAAATATCAAGCAAAGGGAGAAGGAAACTCTCAGAGTGTATTTTAAGCGTTTTAATGCAGAGGTGCCCAAAGTGAGGAAGGCTACAGATGAAACCTATAAAAATTTTCTGATAGCTGGGATATGGCCTGGAAGTGATTTCTGGAAGGAGCTTCAAAAAGAGGAACCTGTCACGCTGGCTGATTTTTATGCACGAGCTGAAGCTCATAAAGTAGTCGAAGAATCTAAGGCTAAATTGAGGAAAGATAACAACCCAACTGGTTGGAATGAGAGAAAAAGAAGCAGGTCCTACAGTCCTAGGAGAAGAAATGTGGATAGGCGTGCTTCCTATCATGGAGCTTCAGCTTCCACTGAAAGGGAAGCTGGTCGCAAGGAAAGGACAGCACCTCTAACTGTGAATGCAACTTGTTCAAGGAGGTATGTGGAATATAAGCCCCCACCCTTGAAGAATTATAATAAATATTCAGAGTATATCCCATTGGCAGCACCTCTCGAGCACGTGTTTGAGGTTGGGGACAAAGCTGGAATGTTCAGGAAGCCGACTCGCATTGGCCCACCTGGGAGGAGGGACCTAGGAAAATACTGTGCATTTCATGATGCAAACGGACACGAGACAGCTGACTGTCGTCACTTGAAGGATCATGTTGAGGATTTAATTAGGAAGGGATACCTTACGGAGTTTGTGGCACAAGAGGCGAAAAAATATAAAGATGAGAAAGAAAGAAAGGAGGCGGAAAAAATGATACCTGATCGTACAGCACGGGCGAATAGTATTCGCACCATAATAGGAGGCCCATACATTGGAGGCACAAGCAGGAACTCCATGAAAAATTTTGCTCGGGAGGCTAAAGGAGCTCCCCTTACTAATGTCTTCCATCTGGCTGAAAGGCCCCCAAAGCTGTTTAAGGGGGAAGCTGCAGACATCACTTTTACCGACGAAGATGCAACACATGTGCATCACCCACATAATGATGCTCTGGTGGTCATGTTCTCCATTGGGGGAATGAATGTGCATCGAATTTTAGTGGACAATGGAAGCTCCTGTAACATAATAGCTTACGATACCTACCAAAAAATGGGTCTCCTGGATAAAGAAATGTTTCCTTCTTACAACGATTTATATGGATTTACTGGAGGTCCAGTTCAGATTGTGGGACGTGTGAAACTCCCAATCATGATGGGGAGTGAACCTTATGTGGCAACCCAGGTTGCAGAGTTTATGGTTGTGAACGAAGACATATCTTATAATGCTATCATGGTCAGGCCTTTCTTGAAGGAGATGCGTGTGGTGACTTCCATTTACCATCTCTCAATGAAATTTCCAACTCCTAATGGGATTGGGTGCCTACGAGGATGTCAGTCAGATTCACGGGAATGTTACGGTAAGGCCTTGCGTACTGCTGAGCAAGCTTCAAAGCACTTCCTGTTGGTAGATGGCGGAACAACTGACAACTGTTATCGATATCTTGGACTCCCAAATACTTCGGCTGAAGAGTCTTCTCAACGGAAAGGAGGGGTATGTAAGAAAGAATCATGCAAAACAATTATGATTGTGCAACATCCAGATGAAGACCCTTACGTGGATGTAGCTTCGTTTTTGGGGGAAGGTACTGGAAGGGAGGTGCTTATGCTGGAGGCACCTCAACTGAAAAATGGAAACGGCAATGATGATTTTGTTGAAGGCATCGTGGAAGAAGTCAATGACAGTGACTTTGATGAGGTGGAAATCTTAGAGCAATCGCAAAAAGAGGTACCTGAATCTGCCCAGGTGGATGATAAAGGGAACCTGGTGGAAATTGATTTGGATCCTAGGATGCCCGAATCCAGAGAAAAAGCTGGTGCTGCAGGAGACAATGTATCTTTTATGGTAGATAACACTGATTCTAGTAAGGAGCTGAAAGTTGGAAAACAGCTGGATCCGAATATGAGGGAAGCTCTGGTGAGCTTCCTTAGAAAGAATGTGGACATGTTTGCTTGGGATCATTCAGACATGATTGGGATAGACCCAAAGGTAATGTGTCATCGTCTTAATATTGATCCAGAAGCGAAAACGGTAAGGCAGAAAAGAAGGGCTATAGGTGGTGAAGGAGCTTCTGCTTTGAGAGAAGAGGTGGACAGATTATTGGTAGCTGGTCTGGTGAGGGAGTCTTTTTACCCCATGTGGTTGGCAAATCCGGTGCTGGTCAAAAAGCCCAATGGAAAATGGCGTACTTGTGTGGATTTTACAGACTTGAATAAATTGTGCCCAAAGGATAGCTTCCCGCTTCCTCGTATTGACCAGCTGGTGGACGCAACTGCTGGGCATGCCCTGCTGAGCTTTATGGACGCATATTCAGGATATAATCAGATTCCTATGTATGGCCCAGACCAAGAACATACTTCCTTTATAACAGATAGGGGGTTGTATTGCTACATTCTGATGCCTTTTGGTTTAATCAACGCGGGAGCTACGTATCAGCGTCTGGTGAACATGATGTTCAAGGATCAAATTGGGAAAACAATGGAAGTATATGTTGACGATATGTTGGTAAAGTCAAAAAGGCAGCTGATCATGTTTCGCACTTGGCGGAAATGTTTGACATATTGAGGAAATATAGAATGAAGCTCAATCCTCAGAAATGTGTATTCGGGGTAGAATCTGGGAAGTTTCTCGGGTTCATGGTTAATCACCGGGGTATTGAGGCTAACCCTGCAAAGATTAAAGCTTTGTTGGAAATGAGGTCACATAGGAGCGTGAAGGAGGTTCAGTCATTAACAGGAAGGGTTGCAGCTCTGAACAGGTTCGTCTTAAAATCTTCAGACAGGTGTAAGGAATTCTTTTCAGCAGTTAAGAAAGGAAAGAACTTTGAGTGGACAGCTGAATGTGAAGCTGCTTTTGAGAAGCTAAAGGAACAGCTGGGTAGTCCCCCGCTCCTTTCTAAACCAGTTGATGGTGAGGCTCTGATACTCTACCTAGCAGTTTCTGAGTATTCTATTAGTGCGGTGTTGGTTCGAGAGGAGGGGAAGGTGCAGTTTCCGGTGTATTATGTGAGCAAGAGATTGCTGGATGCAGAAACCCGATACACTAACATGGAGAAGTTAGCCTATGCATTAATTCTTGCTTCAAGGAAGCTTCGGCCTTACTTTCAATCTCACAAGATTGAGGTACGGACTTCTTTCCTGCTAAGGCAGGTGCTACATAAACCTGAAGCTTCTGGAAGGCCGATGAAGTGGGCTATCGAGTTAGGGTAGTTTGATGTTGAATATAAGCCGAGGTCCGCAATAAAAGGGCAGGCATTGGCTGATTTTCTTTTGGAATTTCCTCCATCGTTCGAGGTAGGTGGAGATGAATGCGTACCTATTGGTGAGCTACCTGTGGCAGAGGTGCCTATGGAAAATTGTGCTCCGTGGTGGACTTTGTATGTGGATGGGGCAGTTAACTCAAATGGAGCGGGTGCTGGCATAGTTTTAGTAAGCCCTGAAGGACATAAGTTGCAGAGTTCTATTCACTTTTCATTCTATGCGACTAATAATGATGCTGAGTATGAGGCACTAATTGCCGGCTTGAAGTTGGCTTTGGAAATGAAGGTGGAAAATTTGACAGTCTTCGGTGATTCAATGTTGGCGGTTTGGCATGTTAAAGGAGGGTTTCAGGCTCGAGGCCCTCGCACTGATTTATACATGAGGTATGCACAGGAATTGATGAGAGGGTTTAAGGAGGTAAATCTGGAACAGATTCCTAGGTCGGAGAATGCTGATGCAGATGCACTGGCTAAGCTGGGCTCTCAAAGGGAAGCTACTTTGCTGGGAGTCATTCCCCTAGAGGTTTAGTTTCAGCCAAGTATTTCAAAAGTGGAAGCTTTAAATGTGGAAGATAAGGTGAAAGATCATTGGGTGACCCCAATTGTGGAGTATATCATTAAAGGAGTTTTGCCTTCGGATAAGGACGAAGCTCGGAAGTTGAAATACAAGGTGGCAAGGTATGTAATTTATGAAGGAGTACTGTATAAGAGGGGTTTTAATAAACCTTTGCTGAGGTGTATTTCCGGAGATGAGTACGAATACATCATGTGGGAGGTGTATGAAGGGATTTGTGGTAACCACTCTGGAGGAACTTCTTTGGCACACAAAATAATTCGTCAAGGGTATTATTGGCCAACTTTGTAAGGAGATGCTCACAAGTACACTCGAGCATGTGATCGCTGTCAGAGGTTGGCAAAGTTGAGCGTCAACCCAGCTGTACCTCTTAAACCTCTCACCAGTCCTTGGCCTTTCGCGGTTTGGGGGATAGATTTAATTGGGGAGCTTCCCAAAGGCAAAGGAGGAGTAAAATATGCGGTTGTTGCGGTGGATTACTTTACAAAGTGGGCTGAGGCAGAACCTTTGGCTACAATAACTGCTGCAAAGTTGAAGGAATTCGTGTTTCGGACTATAATTTGTAGGTATGGAGTACCTTATAAGCTCATCTCAGACAATGGGAAGCAATTTGACAGCAAGGAAATGCGAGGCTTGTATGAGGATCTTGGAATTCAAAAGGGGTTTTCAGCTGTTTGTCACCCTCAAAGTAATGGTCAAACGGAAGCTGTGAACAAGATAATAAAACATACTTTGAAGGCCAAGTTGGAGGAGCGAAAGGGAAGCTGGCCGGAGGAGCTGCCAATGGTATTGTGGTCTTATAATACCACTCCAAGAACAACAATAGGTGAATCCCCATTCACTTTGGCATATGGATGTGAGGCAATGGTGCCTGTTGAGATAGGAGCTGGTTCATTCAGGATGGAAAATTATAATCCTGAAGATAATGAGGTGAATCCTCGCTTGTACCTGGATCTTGTTGAAGAGGTGCGCATGAATTCACTGCTGAAGCTGGCTGCATATCAACAGCGCACGCGGAAATATTTTTGACAAGAAGGTACGAGCTCGCCCATTGAAGGTGGGTGATTTGGTTTTAAGGAGGGTGCTACCCAACATGAGGGTACCTGGTCATGGTGTGTTTGGTGCCAATTGGGAAGGACCTTACCTTATAAAGACGGTTCTTTGGGAAGGTACTTATCATTTGACTGATTTGGATGGGAAGCTGATCCCTAGGGCATGGAATGCCGAACATTTGAGGAAATATTACCAGTAGGTGCTTTTTTCAGGTAACGCTTTTAAGTAGACCTCTTTCAGGTATAGGATTAATAAAGGTAGTTTATTAGTTATAGCTGCCATCTTTAGGACGAGTAGATGATTTGATTTTGTCTTGCTATGCTCGGGGGGTAGTGCATGTACACCTCACCGATAGAAAATGTCATGAATTTTGCTTCCATGAGGCCAATAAATCTGTTGCTTTTTTATAACATGTTCTGTTCTTGCATTATGTTTTGCTTATTATATGCTTAATGGAATGAGTATGGAATCGTATGCATAAATATGTGGTTTTAAGTTCTTTATCATAATTGGTAATATGATTAAAGAACTTGGGGGGTGGTAGGTTATATCACCTCCCCTTTGTCATTTTCCTGAACTTAGGAAGTCAAAAATTGGAGTATTAAAAAAAAATTTATATGAATTTTGGAATGGAATATGGTAATGAATTTTGGAATGGATTATGGTACATGGAGAACCTCATGAGAAGAGGTTCGCAAAATTAATCCACCTATGAGGAGGTTCAAATATGGAAGCTGTTTTGGAAATATACTATCAGGTTCATGTGGATCCCAGGGAATCTGGGCGCATGAAGAGCCAAAGGATATATCTTGTAGGAGCCAGAATTCAGGCTACATGAAATGGAATAACTTACATAAAATAGGTAATAAGCTTCAGCTCGTTAAAAAAGTGAAGCTCACATATGATGCACATTGTGTTCATATTTCTGGAAAAAGGTTTTTATGGATTCTTTTTAAATAAAATAAAGTCATATGGGAACCGAGGCATGGGCCATATGATCATTCCCTACGTGGAAGGGCTAAGTGCGAGCAAATGGGAAGCTCCACCTTACTTTGGAATTTTGCACGTATGTTGGATATTCATTCATAATGGTTTTATTATATATTAAACAGGATACTTCATACATGGAAAAAGGATTGGTTGGTCGTTGAATTATTATGACCCACAAACGGATGAAATCATGTTAAGGGAAACCTCATGATGTACATGTCTAAAAGATGGTTATTGGTTTTGGAAATATAAGTGTCTTATGTGTTTTTAAACAATTCGATACACTTGGATTATTTTCTTTAACTCTAAATGGGAAATGATTACTTAACAGGAAATGTTAAGACAGGGATTTATATCAACATACATTTGTAATGAGTTTGATATTCTTATGAAACTCATTTGGTTACGAATGAAAAGTTGGCATCCTGGCTTAGGTATGCGCCTTATCACTGGAATGCCTACGTTCAGCATGGCAACTTTATATGAACAGTACGAGGATATATAAAAAAAAAACAAGATGCATAGTTAAGGGAAACCAAAGTTATGAGTTACATCTTGTGAGGCAATACGAGGAGCCCACGACCTCATAAAAATTCAAAGTTAATAGCCACCAAGGCCATGCAAAATGATTTAAAGGTTTAAACCCACGCAGGGGTAGGAAAGGTTTCTAGTTTCAAGGAATTAAGGAGTAGGGGTGTCAGGAGATACCTCAGCCCTTGGAGCAGGAGAAACAGGGACAGCTGTGTTGGAGGCATCTGCTTTAGCTTCAGCTGCATCTTCCGAGGGAACCTCCACCTCCTTCTCCCTATCAGCTGGATCAACAGGATCCACCTTAGCTGCGGCTACCTCCTTCTATTTAAGGTCCTCCACAGCCTTCACGGCATCTTCGCCAAGCTGGGACCAGTCTAAGTCAGGGAACCTGAGATAGGTGGATTCAATATAGTCAATACCATAGGCTTCCTTTCTCTTCACCTTTTGAACGGACCTTTCTTCAGCTAGTTTGATATTCATAGCTTCCACTTGTAGCTCTAGCTCATGGATTTGCTTGGCATGAGAAGAAACCAGCTCCTCTTTCTCTGCGTCAAGACCAGCAACTGAATTGGCCAGCTGGTCACGTTCCTTTATCAACTTGGTTTCAGCAGACTTGAGCTTCCTATTGGCATCCATGTACTTCTTCTTCTCATCATCCTTGGCTTTGATGGATTGTTTAAGCTGTTTCACCTCTTCGGCAAGTTTTTGGTCACCTCTAGCTGTCTCCACAATCTTCTCACCATGCTTGAGATAATGAAACAAACTCTGGGCATTGGCATGAAGGGCAGCTCGTGCACCCTCAGCTAGCGACATTTTGTCCCAAGCAGCTATGGCCTCTTCAGGAATCTGGTTTCCTGCCATCTCAAAGAAATATTGCATATGGGGACCAGAACTTCCAGGGTCTAAGGAAGGAGATATCTTAGCTTTTTTAGTGGAGCGAGAAGCAGAGGCAGAAGCTCGAGGTGGTTCAGGGAGAGGAGGTGGTAACTTTCTTTTTGAAGAGGTGGATGATTTTTCCAAAGTGGGAGATGGAACTTTGATCTTTGAAATAGGAGTAGCTGCGATAGGGGTGACCTTGTCATCTTCATCATCAGTAAACATCTCTTCATACTTGGTTGTTTTCTTGATAAAGGAGGGAATTCCTGAAGTCATTTCTGTGAAGAACAAACAACATGGAGACTGGTTAGCAAGCTACAGATTTAAAAAGAAAACAATTTTCATAAGTATATGCTTATATTAGTACTGTGCATGGTGTAAGGATTGTAAGCAGGTTTTAGCTAGGTGGAGTAGGGCTACCTCTCCCAGGGATGAAGTTACAACTCATGAGGTTGTCTCGAGTTAACAAGCTAAGGCCGTTCCCAAGTCCGGCTGACAAATTCAGTGCTTCCACAGCACGTTCCAAGGTTCGACCTCTTAAAAAAGATTTTGCAGGTATTTTCACAGAAAGATTAAAATCAATTCTTTATTGAGGGCAGTCATAACAGTAAAGGAACTGTTTGAGCCAGCCACTCATCCCTCTCTTACAACTCCTAAAACACTGGCCTTCATGGACACTCCAGGTGGCCAAATAAAAGAAACCTGAGTTCTTGC
Source organism: Saposhnikovia divaricata (assembly GCA_036435485.1). Lineage (NCBI taxonomy): Eukaryota > Viridiplantae > Streptophyta > Magnoliopsida > Apiales > Apiaceae > Saposhnikovia > Saposhnikovia divaricata. Next base: position 27,180,769 of record JAZHRN010000131.1, read on the forward strand.
CAGTTGGTTTTAGCTGGTAAAAATATCCCATCTCTCGGGCGGAAAGAGTCTTATTGAATTTAGTATGATAAAGGATATACATACACATCGCCATGCGATATGAATTAACGGTGAGTTGGATAGGAGCTATGTCAAAAAAGTCAAGAATCTCTTGGATAAAGGGGTGTAAAGGTAAGGATAACCCCAATCTAAAGAATTGGGCTGACAGGACAGCTTTAGGTAGAAGTTGGCCAGGTTCAAACATATCAAACTTGTGACATCTCTCTTCGGGAGAGGGAATGACTAAAGAGCAACCTATGTGGTGTGATTGTGTCAGCTTCTTTAATAAGGGAGCAGTCATGGAGGTACTTAAATTTTCACAGGACAGGGTGGCAGGAGGTTTTTCCAAGGTATTGTTTTCTAATTCACCTGTTAAAGAGTCAGTTCTAGGAGGAGTTGTTGAGGTAGTATGTGAGGGGGTAGCTTTTACAGAGAAAGCTTCGTTAGCAGTAAGTTCTTGAAGAAGGTTTGGTGTTGTTGATTCTAGTGACATGTGTTCATTTGATGAGGATACAAGGATAGCTGGTCGAGTGTCTCTGGTATTGTGAGTAAAAAGATTGGTTCTTAAGGGAAGGGTTTGTGCAGGTTCAGTTATTCTGATTTTTGAACGGGTCCTGGTGCTTATAGAGGAAGATGGATTAACTTTAGAAGCTGGGGTGGTAAAGGGAAGCTGGTTGGTGCTTGGGAGTTCTGGGGAGTAAGCAATCTCCTCAGAGGTAGAGTGCTGGGAGCTAGCTGCAACTGATCCACCAGACATCTGCACAAAGTGAAGCAGGATGATTAGTTGACCAGCGAGTCCTCCCGAGTGAAGTGTCTTAACAGGCAGGAAAAAAATAAACACATTAAAAGCGGTCAGGAGCGAATGAAAGGCCGGGTTCGCCTAAACGGCTAGCTGGGCACAGGTACGCCCATCAGGAATCTTGGATACTCTTCTTAAATTGGGTATTTATACATAATGCATATATTACCTATGTAAATTCAATCAAAAATAAAGATTGAAACATGCATTATAATAACAAACGGTAACTGAATTTTGGGAAAAAAGGATATTGTTCATAAATAATAAGGCCAAGAAAGGTAGAAAATGGCGAAAGGGTAGGTTCGCGCAAGGGACTAGCTGGGCAAAGGAATTAACACACCAATTAGTGGGCAAGCAGTGATTGGGATTAAGGGTTATCTATGGATTCTGTTTGTACAAATGCAAATATATATATATACATATACAATATTGATGTATTTATAGGCATAAATCAACAAGATTTGGTTTCTAGGGTTTTAATTTCTAAGGGACACCACGGTTATAAAAGGGGAATTCTCATTTTACCGGTGAATTAACCGCTAACAAACATGGAATTGCCATATGAGTGTGTGGATAACGGTATGTATGTGTGAGTATATGTGTGTGCATTTAGGCATACATAAAAACATGTATCAATGGGGGGTAAATCGGGGCATGCAATCAGAGAAACAATAATCAATATAAATAAAAGTGTGAAAGGCATAGGGTAAATCATACCTTTGTAAGGGTTGATAGGGCTTGAGTTGCCGAGGTCTGGAGATGTGGCCGGTTGCTTCACCTAAAAATAGCTTCCAGTAGGGAGATGAACCGTTTGGGGGAAAAAGAGAGTGTATGCTCGGGATAAAAGGAAAAGAAAGAAGATGTGTGAGTGTATAAATAAATACAGAGAGAGAGAGATTGTGGCGTGTAGAAATTGTGGTTGAAAAGAGTTATTGCTGTCTTGGGATATGGAACGGTGGGAAGCTGAGTTTGCATAGAACACGGTTTTGTCAAAAAGAAAATGAAATTTTCGGTGTAAATTTTAATTTGTGAGTTGTCTTTTCAAAATTAATTTTTGGGAATTCACTCAAGATATTAGAGGAATTTATTCTTTCATAGAGAATTATTTAGAGGAAAGAATTTCTTTGTAGGGGTTATAGTTAGGTGAACCTAAGTTAAATTGAAAATAAAAAGAAAATGGGGATTTATTTCATATGGAATTCTTTAGTAGCAGAAATGGTGTAGGTTCAAATTAAAAGACAAGCAATGGATTTCTGGGATGTTGTTGGCCTAGTTATGGTAAGTTCATTATCAAAAATTCGAGATATAAGGGTATTATGCTGGAGCTGGACATAAAAGCGAAGCTGAAGCTAATGAGAAATGGCAAGGTTCCTTGTGTATTTTATAGCTACAAGGAACCGGGGGGTAGTTGTTGTGCCCAAAATTTGTAATGGGCTTAGTTTTGGGCCCATGGATGTTGGAGGCCTGGTAGGGTGTTTAAAAGGTAGGAACGAGGTTGCTAGAAAAAGGGAGGTGTACCCCTAGGGGGAAGCTCTGGAGGTGGAGGTTCGCTTTTTAGGGAAGCTGTGCAGGTTCAGGTATACCCACAGGCTCCACCTCTGCCGGTTCGAATGGATAAGGATTACCTCCTAAGTTTTAGGAGACGTAAATTGAGTCCTTTTGACAGTCTATTTTATGGAGGGACACGTTTCTAAATATGATAATTCTTATATATTTGTGATATGTGTATAGAGTTATGATAGGATTGGACTTTGAGAGTCCTACTTCGGACAGGACTCTACTAAGTGGCTAGCTGATTTAAGGAAAAGTCATATTTCTACACAAACACTTCGAGATAAAACACTGGAGGGAGGATGAAACTTTGTCATTTTCGTGGCTTAATCAACAAGGAAAGGATTCCTAACCTAAAAGAACTACATTAGGGCTTGATTCCTATAAATAGGATATGTAGGCAATTAGCAAGGGGTTCGGTTTTTTTAATTTCTGAATACACAAGGCACGTGTACCCTAAGTAATACATTCCTGGACATACTTGACCGGATTTTTGCCATTATTGTCTGGTGAACTTGCTAATTCAGCCCAAAAAAATACTAAACACCATTATTAGGTTCAGCTGCCCTGTTTCAGTACAGCTGTTCGGTTTGTTAATTATCCGAAAACCGAGGATAATTCCTGTTAGCGAGGCTTTCTCGGGGTGTTGTGTGAATTTTTTGCAGAACAACAACATTATAGCCAATATACCATTGGAGCACAACTTCTTACAGGTTCAGCAATTTTTATATAATCAATATTTTATCTGATTTAACCAACCATTTTTAACTAAGACCATTGGAGATGCTCTAATATTCGTTATCTTACAAAAATAAGTTACTTATTTCAGAAAAAAAAATACATATTTCCTAACTTTTTTCCAGAATAAATAACTTATTTCTGAAAAATAAGATTTCCCAAACGGGCCCATAATAGTCCGGACTCCGAAGTCCGAACCCATTAACTGCAGTTACGTTATGTTTCCGAGTTTTTTAGATGAAGAAAAAAAAAGGAATTATTTATTCGAGACAAGAAAAGAAATTTTTTAGATGTTGAAAAAAAAGGAATTAATTATGGGAGAAAAGAAAAGAAAATATTTGATACGTAAGTTTATTTTTTATGTTCGTGAATTTTTCATGGAAAGAAAATACAGGAAAACCTAGTTAAATTAATACTCGATACCACGATAATTAATATTTTGAATGCAGATTTTTGATTCCAACATAATAGTGATAGTAAAAATTTTACCTCAATTAATTAATAATATCGATAAATTAATAGAACTTACTGGTCCCAATAATATTAATTTATAAAGATTTTACTATAAAGTGAAGATATGTTAAAATATTCAATATATTTATTATTGTAATTTGTCTTTCTTTCCCAATTTTCCCACTTTTGGAAAGAAAATTTTGAAGAGAAATTAACCCTTATTTAACATCAATTTCTATTCTTTTATTTCCTTAAAAAATCTTGAAAATACCTTGCAACAAATAAACAAGTACAAATCTTTTCCTTCCTCTCCAAATTTAAACTCGGCAATATAGTGAATATGGGTCATAAAGAGCCTTTTTTTTTTTTTTTGTTAAAGTAGTCATAAAGAGAGGCTTGATGATGGTTGTACGCTACACTGCAGGGGAAACCCACCCCGTTCTTCTTCTTATTATTATTATTATTATTATTATTATTATTATTATTATTATTATTATAACCCGTGCAACGCACGGTTATTTTTTAATATTTATTATATTATTTTTTTATTATTTATTTGTTATTTTTTTTTACCCAAAATGCAGTACTTCATTAAAAATCACATAATACAGTCAGAACAAATCTCCAACTGCCATTACAACCAGATTGAGAAACAAATAACAAACTAAACATAATTAGCTGATTTGTTTTCTGATCGTTTAACACATAGAAATTAAAAATTCTTGAAATTTTTATTTATTTATTTGTTATTAGTTTACATATCAAATTGTTATTATGAAATTGATATATATATATATATATATATATATATATATATATATATATATATATATATATTCTAATATAGTCTACGTGAAATTAACAAAATGATATTTATTTTAGTTATAATTTAACAATTTTCTCCAATTAAAACTACCAAGAAACAAAAAAGAGATGAAATTGATGATTTTTTATATTGAAAATTCTATTTTATTTAGAAAATCTACTTATATTTTGTTTTATCTTATTATTTGAAGATAGTTGTACTAACAACCAAATACAGTTTTAATAATAAGTGTAGGAGGAATTTTGTCCAAAACTTTGGTAGTTGGTAGTCTGGTCCTCAGTACAAAAACATAAATAAGAACTGTTAGATCTTAAAATAAATAGATAAAAAACGTTAGATCTACCATAAAAAATATTTAATATTTTAACATGTAAACTAAAAAGTGTATTTACATTGAAATACGAAAAAGTGCTTGTCAATGATTTAAATCTTATATAATTAGGTTTTCTATATTGAATAGAATTCTTAATGTAGCAATTATACACTAAATAGGATTAATGTAAAAATTCGTAATTATAATTTCTCTTGAGATTCTGAGTGTTTCATTAGAATAATAATTGTTAAATCATCAATAAATTAAAGATAATTTTATGAATTTTGCGTGGACTGTAAAATCATCCAAATCTGATTTATACATCTCGAGATAGAGTCTAAATAGTAAATATGAACCTTTTTTAATATTAATAAATAAATAAATAAAATTCAGTTCTAATACATTCTTTTATATCTTTTTCAGATTATAACTTCTTTTTAAAATTCAATTATAATACAAATTTTTTAATTATATCATTTTTAGATTATAATTTTCTTTTTAATATGGTATAATCTTGATCGTCTATTTTTAAAAATATTATATTTGACGGTTGAGATTATTTGGAGAGTAGTGACAAACCAAAATTATGGATAAGATCCCTTTTACGCTTATTATATATAAGAATATAAATATGCTCATGTTATCTTTTGGACGACAAAATATACAAATTTAAAACGAGTTTAAAAAATAGTAGACTTTTCAATTTTACGTATTTTGAATTTAGTTATGTTTTTGTTAAACATGTAATTTTAAATATGATATTTAACTATATTTTATATAATTTTATTATTACGGTAAAATTGTTCTTAAAACTCGCGGGGAAGATTAAACAGGACGGTCCGTGAGCTTTCCACTGCTTTTGAAAGTAAGCTGGGCCACCGCGACAGTCAGTTGGCAAATACACAATTTTGACGTTTTACTATAATTTGGTAAAAGGCCGGCCCACCAGCTACGGCCCCCCTAAAGTATAAGCCGCTTCACCCTTATTGCTATACTGCCCTACTCTTTCTATAAACTAACTTCAATAGTTGTGCAAGGCACCAGATTGCTCTAATTTAGGATTAATATTTTTGTTGATTAAAGTTAGAAAAATACTTAACGATTGTACTTTCAACTTTTTTATAAGGTTTTTAGGATGATCATTTTATAATCTATTAAAATATTTTATTTGTATACAATTATAAATTATGGATTATATGAATGTGAATTTTGACTTATTACTAATATTAAGTATTGTTGAAGTTTCAATAATTCATTTTATGGATTTATAAAAAATGAATTCATAAAAATAAGGTTATTGTTATAGATGTTAAAGGTTCAGTTCTCACTTAAGTGATGAAATTTTAAAGTTTTAGATTTTGATTTCATAAAGTGCCACAACAAATTAAGGAACATAATAGTAAAATTTGATACATTAAAATGTGGCATGTTGCCCTATCATAATTTGTTATTTCATATCCGTTACTTACCACGGGCCTCATATACTATAAGTCAAGGTTCGGGAGAAAGCGATTCGTTTGTCGCTTTAGGACGATAACTTGCGAATATTGTAAAATGCACTTTTCTAAGAAGACAAACAATAACAAATAATATGATCATTCGAAAATTAAAAGAGTACTAAGATTCATTTCTCATCCGGATATTATAAATTTTACAATTATACAATATCTATAATACTTTTTACCCCACTTTCATTTTTGGTAAGTCATATTATTTGTTTTCAAAATGTGACTTAAATGCAGCTATTTCTTTTATATTATTAGGATTTTGAGTTTTAAAAAATTAAATTTGGCTTGATTAGAGGTTGAAATATGTATATTTTGACTTGATCGCTATTTAAAATTGCCAAGTATATACATTTAATTTAAGACAAATGCATGTGTTGGACATGTTCTTTTAATACTAGTGCATGCAGACCGTTTTCACTTTAAAAATAATATGTCTTATTTTCGACTTGATCACAATTTTTGTGAAATTTATAAAGTTTATTTGAATCAAAGTGTATGCATTGGACATGTTCTATAGGTGCTTTCATAAATAGTTAAAATAATGAGGATTTTTTTCGCAATACAAATTATCCTTCAAAGATCTTATGTAAGATCCAAACTCATTTTCCAAATTTCTCAAGAAATAAAATATTTCAAATTTTTCTAAAATAAAGTAGATAGAGAGATTCTTGAATATATGTAATTAATAATATGTAAAATTATAAAACAAATATTGAACAAAAGACATATATGATTGATAGGTAAATAATATAGGACACTGGTACATGTATCAAATGAAATATAAATTTTAATCAAATATACATGTAGCTCAATGGTCATAGTGGTGAATTTGAATTCATAAAGAGTTGGTTAATATGTCAAAGGTTTGATTCTCATCTATGTCATTATATTTTTTTGACTTAAGTTGATATTAAGGGACATTTTTGTAAACTGAATGCAATAAAATGTGACATGTTGTGGTATTATATATTTAATAGATAATAGATTTTTTTTCTTGAGATTCATAAATTAAATGATATACCTCTCATCTCTTGGGTTGGGTGAAATTATTTTCTAGAAAAGTTGACTTATTTTAAAAAATAAGTTAAGATTCCTAGTTTTTTTTCTAAAAAAAACATTTTTTTGAATTAAATACTTATATAATTTTTTTTTATCAAAACTAACGTTCTACCCGTGCTACGCACCGAATGGTAAAATCTTTTAATTAATTAATATAAATATATTATTTTAATCATTATTTAAAAAAGATAATTTTATTAGAATGTAACTAATTTAAGTATAAAATTATTTAACCTTCAATCTATACTATCAAACAATCACATCCCCGCTGAAACGTTCTAAGTCCCTCCTTATTATTTTTCTTAATTTTGTTTTTCATTTGATTTTTCTCTTTTTTGAGAATATTTTTACCAAATTCATAAGTTTTTTTACCCTTATTTTAAATTTGGTTCTTTTGGAAATTTGGCATATTTAAATGTGCATTGTTGTGGATCATTATGATTTTTATTATATTAATTCATTCAAAATTTTGTATGGGCCACGATCAATTTTTTGCATACAAATCAAAAAATCAAAAAAAATTATTTCTCGCGACCATAATAAATCATTAGACTATCTCTTAAAAAAAGTATATTTTTCAATGATATGAGAAAGGATTCTTACTATGCATGATCCATTAAACGAACGTAATTATGATAAAAAAAACTTTCATCTAATCCACTTTCCTATTTGTTCGTTCAATATCATTTTTACAAAGTATATATTATTTTGATAGTGAATTGATTTATCATAAAAAATAAACATTAGCAATCAATTAAAGATATTCAATGTATCTCATTCTTAGAGTAAGGTAAGACTATTAGAGTTTACGGTGATTGCTCTCAACATATTTTTAATGACAAGTTAAACACTTAAACTGTACGTGTATATTCAGTTTGGGAGTTTGTATGTTGAATTCTTTAATAATATTTTTCTATTAGAACATGGTATATACCGAATCCAAAAATTTTTATTTGGGTTTAGATTTAAATTTAAACTTGAAATAGTTACAATTTTGATTTGGATTTCAGTTGTACCAAATCCGAAACCCGATACATAAATAATATAAAATCATAATTTAAAATTATTAAATGTAATATTTATGATGTAAGATATGTTATATATTTATTTTTTGATGAAATATTTCATTAAAAAGAGTCAATACCAATTTGGTAAATTAGAACTTCTATTTCTCAATCTTAAGTTTTATCGATATATTTAAGATGTATTTTTTTTTACTTTACATAAAATTTTCATTTGTGTTGTATATGATGAAGATTTTTTGTTAATAAATTTTAGATTTTACTTTGCATGTCAATTCATGCAATATATTAAATATGATTAATTATTTAATTTAATTATTTAAATTATTGTATAAATTTAATTAATATTGTTTACATGTAACAATTATTTTAGATTTAATTATTTTGCAAAAGGTATTTGGGCTGAATTGGCATTCTGGTGGAGTCTAAATGGATCACAAAAAAGTCTTTTGAGAAATTCAATTTGGGAAGCTGCTAAAGTTTTTTCCAGTGCTAAGGTCAGATCAGGTTGGGTTATATCAGTTTTTGCTAGTCTCTGGTCTATTTGGCTAGCAAGGAATAATTTTGTTTTCAATAATCAGAAAGATTCTTTAGCCACTTTGGTCCATTTGATTAAGGTCAGAGCTTTTAAGTGGTTATTGACATCCAGGTCTATTAAAGAAGAGTTAGAAGGATTGTGGATGAATAATCCAGTGGGGGCTTTACTGTTGTTTAACTCCATGGTTGCAAAGGAAGATTACATTTGGTGGAACACAGATTTAATTAGTTACACAGATGGAGCTTGGAAGAGATTAAAGAGTGGTGCAATTTGTGGAGGAATAGGGGGATTTCTTAAGGATAGAAGTGATACTTTATTATTCTTATTCTCTGGTCCAACGGAGGCATGGTGTTCGCTTGAAGCAGAAAGGAATACAGTTTTGTTTCTGTACTCTAGCGTTGTTAGTAATTCTAACATTGTAGGTATGACTTCTATTTGTACAGATAGCAGTTTGTTAGCTGATCAGTTTGTCAAAGCAAGGGCTGGTTATAAAGGAGACTTTTGGCTGGATGGTAATAGGCAGTGGATTAACATGGTTAACAACCATAATTTTAAGTTGATTTATGTTCCAAGAGAGAACTGTTGTGCTAAAATAAATGACAATTACAAATCGCAAGCGCACGATTCAATCGTTGAAATATTTTAGGTATCGATCCACGGAGACTAACATTTTCGCAATCTTAATTTTCAATTAATCGAATTAGGACAAATGTTTTTTTTGAAAATTTGGACTTTACAATCTTAATTCGTAAAAGAAAATTTAAACTATTTTAAAATAAAATTTGATTTATTCTAATTTTAAACTAACTAATTAAAGATGAGAAGAACAAAAACTAAATTATTTTATATTCTAATTAAAACTGGATTTAATTTTAAAACTCTATATTTTTTTTGGAAATGAATTAAGAAGATTTAATAAAAATTTGACATGAACTATTCGTAATTACCACTAGCCAAAAACACAATCAACACAAGAATTCAATTCAAGTCGAAACAAAATAAATAATTCGAACCAAAACTTAAAGACTTGACATCAATTCGCAGCAACGCAAACATTACGACTTAAGAACGTAAATTAAAAACTAGGTGATTAACAGTCCAAACACAGCAAGCTAAACCGAATTTCAAACTCAACCGAGTCAGCTCGGTAAACTCAGCACGCAAACAGAAAATAACCAAGAAAACAGGACTCGATCAACAAAGTTCAACAATACACGAACAACGCAGCCTAACCCAGCAACTCAGTATAACAAAAATGAACTTAGAAGTTTAAGTCAACTACAAAAACCAACAGCAATCAATAAACCCAGCCACGAACACCAAAACGAAACAAAAACAATCAACTAACAGCAAAACCAGAACTCGACTTTAACACGGCACTACGAACTCAGAAACTGGCGACATGTAAACAAAAACCAAACAGCAACTGGCGACTCGTCAAACAAAAATCAAACCGCGAATTCAGAAATTCCGATTCAGCGAACTCAGTGATTGAATTGGTAAAACACAACAGCAACGAACTTTAGCAGTGAAAACGAAACTAGAATTCAACGAAACTAGTTTTAAAACTAAGAACTCAAAACTTACAAACATAAACTAAATCTAAAAATCAAAGCACAAACTAAAACTTAACTCTAACAATCAATCTCAACAACTCAACCATACAAACGAAGTCAGAAGCGGAGAAAAGGGAAATGGGTGATTCGAAATGAAAAGGGAAGAAGGGAAGTGAGTTTGTAGCGAAAAGAAAAAAATGCGGGAGTAAGGAGAAGGAGAAAAGGAGAGGCCAGGGATCGAAGAAGCAAAAAAAACAAGAAGAAAAGAAGGCTGGTGGGTTTGTGGGTGGAGGAGGAAATCACGAAGAGGAGTAAGAATTTGAAAATAGGAAAGAGACGCAACAAGCAGCGAAAAGAAATAAAAAAAACAGAGGGGAAATGAATCTTTTTGTTGAAACGTAGAATAAAAACAGAGCACAAAGAACTTAAGGCTTCGAATTAACACTAAAATGGCAGGTAAATAAAATGCTAAAAATTAATAAAACTAATATTTTTTGTTTAATTTTTTTTAAATTAAACACAACAATAAAGAAAATTAACTACGAAATTAAAATTATACTACTCAAACTATGATTTAAAATTAAAATGGCCCACAATAAAATTGAAATTTAAAGGGGCAAAATTAAGAATTAAAATTAAAATCAAGAAAATAAAAATCGTTATTTTCAACCCATAGTGGTTAACATTTCGCTACTTTGTCCACTAAACGGATTTACGAAAATAACGAAAGCTATGCAACAAAAAAGAAAGAACAAGACGAGAAATTAAAGGAAACGGAATTTTTTTGCATTAAAATAAAAAGTGTTTACAAGATTTGAAACTAAAAAAAAACAAGAAATTAAAGCTACCCAAAAATCTAAGTTGCTAAATACAAGGGGGGTGAGGGGGTATTTATAGGATAAGAATTAGGGTTTAGGGGTGTGTTGGGTTAATCTTGGCCCTGCACCTTCTAAATGTGATGGACAAATCCTAGCCATCTATTTGTTTCCTTCCTCCTTAAGCTTTGATGAGTGAATCTTGGCCATATACTTATTTAGTGTGTTGGGATGATCTTCAAAGATTCCTTTTCCACCAAGCTCCTATAAGTCCTTTTTCTTCCTCTTTTTCCCTTCCTTGCTCTTTATTTCTTTATTTTGCCATTTCTTTATTTATTTACGAATTTCCTGAAATGCAACAAAATAAATTATTAAAATATGAGTTCAAGCAATAAATAGGTAATAAAAATATGCAAAAATATGCACTTATCAAATGCCCCCATACCTATCTTTTGCTCGTCCTCGAGTAAAACAAAAACAAAAAGAAAATCTAGATAAAAAGTCCTATACTCCTTTTCGTAGGTGTGACAGTTGCATTTGGCATATGCAACAAGCCATTTAAACCCCTAGGCAGCCCTAGTGGACGAGTGAGGTCTCGTGAGGGCCTATAGTGAATGTACCCACAAAATCCATCTAGTTCGTATAAAAGATTACATGGCAATGCAACACCACACATATATGTCCTCTCATGATACATCAACTTAAGAATCAAAATGAATTTGCAAAGTCTTGGTGTGGAAAGTACAAGGATTCACATAGTCTACTTAAATAAGCATGCAGGAATGATTACAAGTTCATGTCAAGTGCAAAAATTATTGGAAACCATGCTAAGTCTACAAGAGCATACCTTAGAGTCAAAACTTGAGATCTCATATGCAAAAGAAACAAGCAATACCTCACATTTCACTCACAAAAGAACATTCACTCAAGAACAAGGGTAAGTGTATCACTCAATTCCAACAAAATCAAAAGTATGCTTGACATTTGGTATCATTCTAACTTAAACACAACATACATCAATGATGACAATCAAAAGGTCTTTATTTGGGTTGTAATGGGGCTAGGGACAGGGTATGTCAAGTAAGGGCAAAACAAGGTGAAGTGTCAAAAGCTAGTAGTCATCATGGAAATCATGCACAACACCAAACTTCCTCCCAACACAATTATTTTTCTACTTTCAACAAAAAGATTTGACTAGTCGAATGAAGGAGAATTACCAAAACATAAGTATGCTCTCATATATATATATATATATATATATATATATATATATATATATATATATATATATATATATATATATATATATATATATATATATATGTGTGTGTTTTGCCCAAAATCCGCCCTGGGCTGGATTTAAGGCCCATTAAGAGGACAGACTTGAGTAAGTTGAATATGGAAGGGCAGGTTGAGTCCGAGGTTGAATGTGATGGCTTAGTATGCTTCGAGGATGGGTCGAGGGATGAGGATCTTGTGTTAAGTGTGAAGTATGTTCATATAGGGGTGCGGGCATGTGAACCCCAGATAAGGGTAAAGCTGTGTGGAGGCCAGAAGAGGGTTCGACTGAGTGGCAGGCTATCAAGCAGGGGTTCAACCGCGTGAACCCCGACAGTTCCCAGAAAATTGCACCAGCGATCACGGGGCTCCTTAAAACGCGGAAAAACGGGTGGAGGATGTCCAAACGGCCCAGTAAATAACTCCTAAACAATAGGAAAGGTATATCATAGGTGGTTATCGTGGATCAACATCATGTATACACAGAATATATATATATATATATATATATATATATATATATATATGCGCGTATATATGTATATATACGCATATATAGGAGATATATCATGGGAATAAAGGGATAAACCATGAGGTAACGGCTGGATAATTATGGAAGGCTGGATAAACGAGCACTGAAGATCAGTTACGAGGGATATGGCAAAGGAAGGTGGAGGATAATTATCAAGAACTACATGGGACTTGATCTCCTATATATATAGGAGTATGTAGGCAATTTTCAAGGTTAGACACACTTTGACACCTCTAACATTTGCTCCTAGCTGCTGGTTATTGATTGAATAGGTCATATTCGATCAGGATAGCAGGGAGTACTTGCAAACTCAGTCCTGATATCCACCATTCATCCTCTTGAACTAGGGTTTATGAAACTAGGGTTTTTGGCTTGTAATTCGGTTTGTTTAATCATTATTTTTGGATTATCTTGGTTTGTTCTTGTAATTTTCTTATTGAAGTGTTGTACCAATTTTCCCTCACAACATTTGTGGCGCTAGAAGGAGGGCATGGCTTCTCTTGAGGGAAGAGATGTCACGGAATTCGGGTGATATTCATACACCGGAGGATGAACGCAGTGAGGATAATAGAAGACGTGATGATGAAGGCACAAACCAGGAGCTCAAAGAAAAGATTAAAAAGATGGAAAAGAAGATCATTTCTTTGGAAAGGAAATCCGAAAAGTTGAAGAAATGGAAGGTGAAGCACGGTTCCACGGACCGAAAGGTGAAAAAGAAGGTCGTTACACCGGTTCGTTTGGACTTTGACAGTAATGAGGACGGGGAGGAGTCGGAAAAGGAGGCACCACAGAAGGGATTTTCTGATGTGGAGACTAATGAGACAAATCCGGACTGGAAGGATGGGGACGAAGAAATTCAGCAATCTCAGGGTTCACCCACTCGCAGCCTGAGTGTCTTCGATAGATTGGGGAATAGGGTGACTAGCAGGGATTTGCGTCATAAACTCGATGGAAAAAGGGAGAAGAAGACTAGGAGAACTCAGGATATGAGGTCTCAATCGAGGGGATCGCAAAGTCACAGGAAGGACAAATCTATTTCTCGGTCCGGAAGGCTCTCTAAGGGGGGTGATGATGAGCAAAGCTATACCTCTCAGCATAACCCTGAGCACTGTGATGATGGTCAGGATTCAACTGGGGATTCCAGTGACGATGGAAGTCAATTCACAGATGGTGAGAATGAACGTTACAAGGTGAAGGACTTGCGTGAAGCACTAAAAAAGTTAAAGTTGGAGAAACAGTCGTTGGATGGGTTAACAGTAGCTTCACCCTTCACCAAAAAAGTGAGGGATTCGCCACTCCCGCCAAAATATCGGGGGGTAGGAGACCTGAAATTCAGTGGAACCACCGATCCGGTGGAGTATCTTAGTCGGTTTGACACGGAAATGGAGGTGTACCATGTGAAAGATTTGACGAAATGTCGTTTGTTGGCGGCCACGTTAAGGGAAAGTGCTCACCAATGGTTTAAGAGGCTACGCCCAAATTCTATTCGATCCTAGAGACAAATGAGTGAGCTATTTGTTACACAGTTTCGGGCTTCAGTTGCATTCGCACCCCCAGCCAACACTGGCGAACATCAAACAAGACAAGAATGAAACTCTTACTGAGTATTTCAAACGATTCAATGCGGAGGTCCATAAGGTGAGGAAGACCACTGATGAAACCTACAAGAATTTTTTGATTGCAGGTGTACGCCCAGGTACTGATTTCTGGAAGGAGCTACAAGGGGCAGAACCTAAGACTTTGGCAGATTTTTATGCAAAAGCTGAAACTCACAAAATAATTGAGGAGTCGATGGCTAAACTTGAAAAAAGTCGAAGCTCAAGGGAGTGGAGCAGGAGCAAGAGGCGTAGGTCATACAGCCCAAAGGATAGGGGGTACCACAAGCGAACCTCCTATGGTGGAGGATCTTCTAGCAGGTCCACCCACCGTGATGAAAAGACGACACCTATCACTGTGAACACAAATAATACAGGGAGGACAGTAAGCTATAAGTATCCTTCGAGGAAAGATTTTCAGGGTTCAGGCAAGTATACTGAGTACACCCCGCTCACCACTTCTGTTGAGCAGGTGTACGAGGTAGGGAACAAGGCGGGAATGTTCAGAAAGCCAACAAGAAATGGACCTCCGGGAAACAAAAATGAAGGGCGATACTGTGCCTTCCATGATGTTAATGGGCATGAAACGGCGGATTGCCGTAATTTGAAGGATCATATCGAAGATCTGATCAGGAGGGGTTACCTCACTGCATTCGTGGCCCAGGAAGCTAAAGGGTACAAAAATGACAGGACCGGTAAGGAAACCGAGAAGGAGAACCCCGAACGTCGTACAAGGGCCAACAGTATACATGTTATCATTGGTGGACCCTACATTGGGGGTGCAAGCAGGAATGCCCACAAAAATTACAGCCGGGAGGCGAGGGGTGCACCCCTCACAAATGTGTACAATTTGTCTGAAAGGCCACCAAAACTTTTTAGAGGCGAAGCAGCTGATATAACATTCACAGAGGAGGATGCCAGACATGTACACCATCCACATAATGATGCTCTAGTAATTAAGGTTACGATTGGGGGTATGAACGTACACCGAGTATTGGTGAATAACGGAAGCTCGGTTAACATTCTGACCTACAGCACCTACCAGAAGATGGGGTTACTAGATAAAGAGATAGCTCCCTCTTATAACGAGTTATATGGCTTTACGGGAAACCCCGTACAAATTGTGGGGCGGGTAAAGCTCCCTGTTACTTTGGGAGATGAACCCCGGACTGCAACGCAAGTAGTAGAATTCATGGTAGTTAATGAAGACATATCTTATAATGGGATACTTGGAAGGTCGTTACTCAAGGAGATGCGAGTGGTAACCTCTATCTACCACATGTCCATGAAATTCCCAACCCCGGGAGGAATCGGATGCGTTCAAGGATGTCAATCTGATTCAAGGGAATGTTATAGTAAAGCCTTGCATACTGCTGAGCAGGCTTGCAAACATCTTTTGCTGGTGGATGGGGGTTCATCTGAGAAATGTTATCGCTACTTGGAACCCGGTGTAGGGCAGGAGGAGGAACCCCTACGTCGGAAGGAAGCAAATCCGGCAAGAGACATGTGCAATGTTATCATGATTGTGCAACATCCAGGCGAGGAGCCTTACACTGATGTTACAAGTTTTCGGGGGGTGGATACCCCCAATAGGGTGCTAATGTTGGAAGCCCCGAAAATTCAAAATTCAGAGATAGAAGATACATTGATCGAAGGGATAGTTGAAGAAGTAATGGACAGTGATTTTGAGAGTTTGAAGGATGAAAATGAGCGGCAAGGTGCAAAGGGATCCAACGGTCAGTTGGTGAAACCTCATCAGGGGGTGAACAAGGCGAACCCAGTGGAAATTGATCTTGACCCGCGTATGCCGGAAGCAAAGGAAAAGGCTGGTGCGGCTGAAGACACTGTGTCTATCCTGGTAGATGCAGCTGATCCAACTAAGGAGTTGAAGGTTGGTAAACAGCTGAACCCTGTAATCAGGGAAACATTAGTCTCATTCTTGAAAAACAACCTGGATATATTTGCATGGAGCCATGAGGACATGGTGGGGATAGATCCAAAAGTGATGTGCCATCGCCTAAACATTGATCCAGAGAAGAAGATCGTAAGGCAGAAAAGGAGAGCTATAAGTGGAGAAAGAGCTATTGCTCTAGAGGAGGAGGTAGATAGGTTGTTGAAGGCTAAACTGGTAAGGGAGTCATTCTACCTCATGTGGTTGGCAAATCCAGTTCTGGTAAAGAAGCCCAATAGAAAGTGGCGTACGTGTGTGGATTTTACTGATTTGAACAAGGCATGCCCCAAGGACAGCTTTTCGCTCCCGCGCATTGACCAACTAGTTGATGCTACGGCCGGCCATGCCTTGCTGAGCTTCATGGATGCATACTCGGGTTACAAAAAAATCCCGATGTATGAACCCGATCAGGATCACACTTCCTTCATAACGGACAAAGGCCTCTATTGTTACATTGGGATGCCATTTGGATTGTTGAACGCTGGGGCAACTTACCAAAGATTGGTGAAAAAATGTTTAAGGAGCAGATCGGAAGGACCATGGAAGTGTATATGGACGACATGCTGGTCAAATCTAAGGAAGCAAATGACCACGTTGCCCACCTCACAGAAATGTTTGGCATCCTAAGGAGGCACAGAATGAAGCTGAACCCCCAAAAATGTGTATTCGGGGTTGAATCTGGAAAGTTCTTGGGCTTCATCGTGAATCACCGAGGAATCGAAGCCAATCCTGCCAAAATCAAGGCACTGGTTGAAATGAGGTCCCCTCGGAGTGTAAAGGAAGTCCAAAGCCTTACGGGACGAGTGGCAGCTTTGAACAGGTTCATCTCTAAATCCTCTGATAGATGTCGAGAATTCTTCACAGCTATCAAGAGAAGGAGAGGCTTCGAGTGGACACCCGAATGTGAGACCGCCTTCACTAAGTTAAAGGAGCAACTTGGAAGCCCCCCATTGCTAGCAAAGCCAGTGGAAGGTGAAACCCTGATTTTATACTTGGCGGTTTCTGAATATTCAATCAGTTCAGTTCTGGTTCGTGAAGAGAATCAAACCCAGTATCCTGTATATTATGTGAGCAAGAGGCTTCTCGATGCTGAAGCTCGATACACCAATATGGAGAAATTGGCTTACGCCCTGATTCTATCATCAAGAAAGTTGAGGCCATACTTCCAGGCGCACACCATAGAGGTGCGAACCTCATTCCCACTAAGGCAAGTCCTGCACAAACCTGAAGCCTCGGGAAGGTTAATGAAATGGGCTGTGGAATTGGGCCAATTTGATGTTGAATACAAGCCAAGGACAGATATCAAAGGTCAAGCACTTGCTGATTTTTTATTAGAGTTCCCACCATCCTCAGAGGTTGAAGTCAAGGAGAAGGTGATGGAACCCCAAGAAAAGGAGGCTGCAACGGAAAATTGTGCACCTTGGTGGACCCTTTACGTAGATGGAGCTGTGAATGGAAACGGTGCAGGTGCTGGTATAGTCCTGATAAGCCCCGAAGGCCACAAGTTACAAAGTTCGATTCATTTTACATTCAAGGCTACAAACAACGATGCTGAATATGAAGCTTTGATTGCGGGTTTGAAGCTAGCTCTTGAGATGAAGGTGGTAAACATGACTGTCTATAGTGATTCCATGCTGGTAGTAGGATATATCAAAAGCAACTTTTAAGCTAGGGGTCCACGTACAGACCTATACATAAGATACGCTCAGGAGCTAATGAGAAGGTTTGGGGAGATAAACCTTGTACAGATTCCAAGGGCAGAAAACTCAAGTGCAGACGCCCTAACTAAAATGGGGTCAACTAGGGAAGCTACCATGCTAGGGGTGATACCCTTGGAAATACAGCAACAACCTAGCATCCCAAGGTTTGACTGTATGGATGTTGAGGTTCAGATGAATGATACCTGGATTACTCCCATCTTGGAGTACATAACAAAGGGGGTTCTACCAGCTGACAAGGATGAGGCCCGAAGGATGAAGTATAAGGCTACGCATTATGTTTTGTATGATGGAAAGCTATACAAGAGGGGTTTCAATAAGCCGCTTCTGCGATGTAAAGCAGGCAATGAATGTGAGTATATAATGCGGGAGGTACACGAAGGCATATGTGGGAACCACTCTGGGGGAACCTCGTTGGCTCACAAAATACTTCGACAGGGGTACTTCTGGCCAACGCTACAGCAGGATGCCCACAAATTCGCAAAGGCATGTGACCGGTGCCAAAGGTATGCTAACTCGAATAGGAACCCTGCTGTACCCTTAAAGCCACTCTCAAGTCCATGGCCTTTCGCAGTCTGGGGGATTGATTTAATCGGAGAACTTCCTAAAGGGAAAGGAGGAGTAAAGTACGCAGTGGTAGCCGTGGATTATTTCACCAAATGGGCAGAGGCTGAACCCCTGGCTATGATCACCGCAGCCAAGTTAAAGGAGTTTGTATTCCGAGCAATTGTATGCCGGTACGGGGTTCCTTACAAGCTAATATCGGATAATGGCAAACAATTCGATAGTAAGGAAATGAGGGGTTTATGTGAAGACCTTGGGATTGTAAAGGGCTTATCTTCAGTTTGCCATCCACAAAGCAACGGCCAAACGGAGGCCATCAACAAGATCATTAAGCATACTTTGAAGGCGAAGTTGGAAGATAAGAAGGGCTGTTGGCCGGAGGAGCTACCCATGGTGTTATGGTCCTACAATACGACACCCAGGACTACAACTGGTGAATCCCCATTTACTTTGGCGTACGGGTACGAAGCAATGGTACCTGTGGAGATTGGTGCTGGTTCATTTAGGAGGGATAACTTTGATCCCATGGAAAATGAAGTTAATCATCGTTTGTACTTGGATTTGGTGGAAGAGGTTCGTGCAACCTCTCAGCTAAAACTTGCATCCTATCAATAAAGGACTCGCAAGTACTTTGATGGCAAAGTTCGGGCACGACCCTTGAAAGTTGGAGATCTGGTTTTAAGAAAGATGATGCCTAACATGAAGACCCCAGGATATGGGGCCTTTGAGGCAAATTGGGAAGGCCCATACGTGATCAAATCGGTCCTATGGGAGGGAACTTATCATTTGGAGGACTTGGACGGGAAGCTAATCCCGAGGGCGTGGAACGCCGAACATCTTAAGAAATATTACCAGTAGTTGAATCCAGGTAACATTTCTTGTAGACCTCTTTCAGGTGTAGGAAAATAAAAGTGGCTTACTAGTTGTAGCTACCTTAATGCTAGGATCAATCGGGTAGGAATTTCCCTTTTCTTGTTAATAAAGTGCTCGGGGGGTTGTGAATGTACGCCTACCTGTTGAACACCAATTATGATTTGATTTAATGAAACTGGAATCAACTTGCTTTTCCTTTATATTTGTTTTATGCATGAAAATGTATGGGTATATGTGGATGGATGCATGCTATGTATAGCCTGTTTTATTTATGTTTGATAGAGGATACGATTGTTGAACCTAGTTCTTCATTATAAGCTTAATTATACTAAAGAACTCGGGGGTAGTAGGTGTACACTAATTAATGGAAATATAACTTGGCTTAAAAAATGGGCAAATTGGAAAGCAGAATTTATGTAACGAAAATGGGAACATATGGATTATATGCTTAGGAATGGAAAACATATGGAATATATGTTAACTAATTACACGGATCATATGGAATATATGTTAATGGATTACACGGGTCATATGGAATATGTATGGACTATACGGATACTTGGATGAAAACGTACGTGGATTACGTGCGCATGGATTGGAATATGTATGGCTTATACATGAAAAGGGATGGAATCCCAAGACATTAAGGTTCTAGGGTAACTAGGATCACGAGGTTCTCTCGTAGGGAGGTTCAACCGTTTGAACCCCTAATTACCGTGTAATCAATGTGGTGGATAACCAGAATCATTATACGATTTGGGCACGGCTGTGGAAGCTAAGTGCAAGGTGGAAAAATAACCTTGCTACGACCCCAGGGAAGCTGGGTGAGTGAGGCTTAATCTTTTGGGAAAATAGAATGGCTAAGGAAAATGGTCTTGTGAGGAAATCACATGGAAAAGGGAATCGAGAATGATGGAAGCTTCGTGTGTTCCTGAAATAACGCCCTCAGGGATACGACCGATGGAACACCGGTCATCCATTAACAAGGGATATATGGTTAAGGGAGGATTGGTTGCAGGTTAAAGACTTGGGATGGAAATGGCAGGATCGTGGAGGATTTCATTTGGCTTAACAGATCTGAAAATTCACAAAGTTAAGACAGGATTTGTTAAAACATGTCAGAAATATAGCAGGTGGAATACCTATTGTTCCTAAGGAAGGGATACGAGTTCATTAACGTCCAGGGGTACAACAGGTGAACCCCTACGACAGCGGATGCCTAATTACCTTAAGTACATAGCATGGATATTCTACCAGGCATGGCATGCTAAGTAAGGAACACTATGTACTGAGTAAAAAGAAGGTGTATGCACGTATAAACATGTAATCAAACTGCATGGCAAGCATATACTAATCAAAAGCAGATAAATTGCATAAACCTTAACAGGAATCCGAGGAAAATGAAGTTAAAGATTACATCTTGCGAGACCTTCAGAGGAGTCCGCACCCTCAAAATATCAAGTTTTAGGCAATTAATGCCAAAAGGGTTCGTAAAAGTTTGCTTAAAGGATCGGTAATCAAATTACTGGCCTGATTTAAGTGGAGAGGCAGAAGGATTCTCGTCAGGTGGAGAGGTCTTTGGAACTTCATGATCGGATGAGGTGGCCTTCACCTGGGATTCCATGGTTGGACCCTCATCTTTAGCCTCCCCTGACTGAGTCTCTATGGCTTCAACTGCTGCTTCTCCGACGGCATCTGCAAGAACCTCTTCAGCCTTCTCCTGGGGGGCTTCCTCCATATGCACCTTGGGGGGGTTTGCAGCTTGCTCTGCTTTGATCAGTTCGATGGCGTCCACAGCATCTTGACCTAAGAGGTTCCAATCCAAGTTCGGGAAAACCTCATACATGGAAGTCATGTAGTCTCTAATCCCAGCTTTGTAGCCATTGTCGAATTCCTTGTTCTCCTATTGAGCAATGATGACTTTGTACTTGGAGATTGCACCCTGAAGTGTTCTCACTTTGAGCTCAAGTTTCTCCTTCTCTTTCTTATTGGCTTTGGCAGCATCCTCTCTCTCCTTATCCATGGTATCCTTCTCCTTCAGCAGCTTGTGTCTCTCCTGGATCAGCGTACCCTCACTCTCATAAAGCTTCTTGTTGGAAGCCAACAGCTTCTTCCTATCATTCTGGGAGGTCTTCAACTCCAAACGTACCCTGTCAAGCTCTTCAACAGCTTTGGAAGCCTCAAGAATCTGGTTGTTATATTTCAGGGATAGGAAGAGGCTTTCGGCACTCACCAAGCATACCCTGTTTGTGGCTTCCCCGAAACTTAGGTTGTCCCACTCTGAGATAGACCGTGCATGGATTGAATCTTTGATTGCATCAACAAAAGCAGTGAGGGGAGCTGAAGAGATGGTGCCAAAGGGACTTAGTTCGACCTCATGCTTGGAACGTTTGCCTCCCCAAGAGCCAAACGCCCCGGACACTTCAGGAGTATGTTGTGTAGGCCTCTTCCTCGAGGAAACATTCTTCTCTGTGGAAGCTGGGTTGATTTTTGAAGAAGGGACAGGGGTTCGCTCAACAGGAGATGGGGGTACAGGCGATCTGGAAACATTCTTGTGTGCTGAACGCTTGGTGATGAAGGAAGGCACTGAGAAAGACATATCTGCATTATCACATGAATCATTAGCCAAGTCTTAACAACAATAAAGATATTCTTCGGTAAAATATCAAGTAAATCGCATGAATAAAAAAAAATGTGTGTGTGAAGTATAAATCACTAAAGGAAAAGCAAATAAAGGGGGAGGGGTACGCCTACAAGCAAGGATGTAAGCATAAACCTATCTCTTTGGAGGGTACGTCGACAGGATTCTCCTCAACAGGGGTACTGGCGTCCCCCGGAGGCTTGGAGCTGAGTTTTTTGTTAAAACCTAAGCGAAGTAATTTTCTCTTGGTAAGCAGGCTAGCACCATCTCCTAGCCCTGCACTCATTCTTAAAGCTTTACGAGCTCTTTTTAGCTTGTCTCCTTCTAGTGTGGTCTGAGCAGGCATGTCTGGATAAGGGTTAAACTCTTTTCTGTATTCTGGGCAGTCGTAGTAGTATAAGAACTGCTTATGCCATCCCGACATTCCCTTTTTATTTCCTTTTATACATTTCCCCTGGTGGACGTTCCAGGTGGTAAGATAAAAGAAACCAGTAGTCTTCCCAGTCTCTTTGAGTTGGTAGAAGAAACCCAACTCCCGAGCAGTCAGTTTGATTTGGAACATGGAATCATATAAAATATACATACAGATGGCCATGCGATAAGAATTTGGGGTCAATTGTAGTGGGGCAAGTTGTTAGGTGTTAAGAATATCCACAATGAAGGGATGGAGCGGTAAGGACAATCCCAGTTTAAAGAACTGAGTAGAGAAGACAGCACAGGGGATCATTTGATCTGGTTCGAAGTTGGAAAAGTCATGGCATCTTTCATCTGGTTGGGGTACGACCAGAGTACACCCCGGGTTGCAAACTCCTAGTAGATTCTCTAGCTTTTGGACAGTCATTGAGGTACAGGTGTCGACACATGAAAGTTGATAGACAGGGGTAATGGGGGTTTTAGCAGGAATAGCCTCATCCTGGTTTTCATTAGCTTCAGGCTGGTCATTGAAGGGTTCAACTGTTGGGGTTAAATTCTCCAATGAGTCGATTTCTTCCTCAGATCCAGGAGAATCAGAACTAACAGTGGTAGGTACGATAGAAGAAAGATCAAGGCAGTAGGATCTAAGTGATATTTGGGCAGCAGTAGGGTCGAGGACTTTGACCTTGGATCGAGTACGGCCACTCACGGTGGAGGTCATGGGAGGAAGTTGGGATATGGGATTGGGTGAGGAAAACGAGTCACCATCGGAGGCTCCTGCAATCTGAGAAATCTCTTTGGCAATAGAACTCTGGGACTTATCAGATGCAGATTGGCTTAACATCTGCACACAGAAAAGCAGAGTGAGTTCTGAATCCTTGGGACAAATCTTGGGGAATGGCAGTTGTTATATTAAGAAAAGGACAGGGAAGGTGTACTGGTTATAGGGGTTCAAGAATGGGAACCCCCAATTTGTCTGGGATTATTTCTTTTTGTTTCTCGAATATCAACAAAGGAAAATGGCTGGAGGTATTCCAATTCATCCTGGGTTTTCACATACAAGAAAAACCCACAAGACAGAAAAATGAAAAGGAAAGGATAGGTGAGGCATTATTTCAAACAGGGCCTGTTTGAAACCCCAGGCAAATGAGGGGGTTACGCATGTGAAACCCCAGGGTTGACAAAGTTATAACTGGGCATGGTAAACTACAACCCATATAAGAGGAAGTCGGGGTAAAGGAACCACGAATGGAAGTCCATTGATGTTACGGGAACACGGGTTTGGACGAAACGTCGATTAACAAATATGAGTAAGTGCAAAAAAAACAAAAAAAAAATCGGGATTCATGCACCATTGAAGAGCAGGTGTATGGAAACAGACATGTATATGCGGAATATGAACAGGTGGATGGAAGGTTATCATTGAAAGTAAGCAAATCTACTCAATTAGGCAGTCAAGCATGGCATGCATATATATAGATAATACAGAACTTCATCAAGAAAATAGCATTCGACACAAGGAAAAGGGGTAAGGAGACAGTCGGGACGGACTATCAGACATCAAAAGACAAAAGTACAAGATCTGGGTGTATGAATGTGTGCCTCAGTGTACATAAAAAGCAGTGGGCATTAAATGATACAAGAAATAATGAAGAAGTAAGAGCAGGAAGTACCTTTCGATTGAAGGAGATGCTCGGAGAACAGGAATCTTCACCGGAATTAAGTCTGAACAGGCGAAACGATTGAAAGGGAGAGAAAAGGGTTTGGCGTTGATTTTCTGAGAAAGCGTAAAAGGGGAAAGGGTGTAGGAGATATGTATATATAGGCGTATGGGGATATGAACCGGTGCTACACGTGTCTCAACATGCATAGGCCCGTGTGTGAGGTAGAGGAGTGAAGATAATTATAAACAAGGTTTTGGGAATATAAGAGTTTTGAATCTGGACGGGTGGAAGGATAAATACATGGGATTTTGTGGAGGAAATGAAGTGGTTATGTGAAAATTAAATTCTAAAAATATTAGAGTCCTTATGAGTTTTGAAGTTTTAGTAGAATTGGATTTCTCATAGGATTTTTGTTATTTTGGGGTTCATCATTTAAGAAGAGCGTTTATCTAAATATGATTTTTGATGTTAAAAAATGGATATGTGCACGGAAGCTGGTGGTCCAAAGAGTTCGAGGGGGGTAGCCCAGGGTAAAGATATGTGAATCCCAGAATGTTAATCCGAGGGTACAATTGTTAGCACAAGAGTTTCATGGTTGAATCCCTTGTTTCCTACAATGGGTACGCCCACGTAGGCTTAGGGGTTCGCATGGGATGAAGGTGTGATTAGAGGTACGAGTCATGTTGGGTTCCTTTTGCATCCAAATGGCTACAAGGAACCGGGGGGTAGTTGTTTTGCCCAAAATCCGCCCTGGGCTGGATTGAAGGCCCATTAAGAGGACAGACTTGAGTTAGTTGAATATGGAAGGGCGGGTTGAGTCCGAGGTTGAATGTGATGGCTTAGTATGCTTCGAGGATGGGTCGAGGGATGAGGATCTTGTGTTAAGTGTGAAGTATGTTCATATAGGGGTGCGGGCATGTGAACCCCAGATAAGGGTAAAGCTGTGTGGAGGCCAGAAGAGGGTTCGACTGAGTGGCAGGCTATCAAGCAGGGGTTCAACCGCGTGAACCCCGACAGTTCCCAGAAAATTGCACCAGCGATCACGGGGCTCCTTAAAACGCGGAAAAACGGGTGGATGATGTCCAAACGGCCTAGTAAATAACTCCTAAACAATAGGAAAGGTATATCAGAGGTGGTTATCGTGGATCAACATCATGTATACACAGAATATATATATATATATATATATATATATATATATATATATATATATATATATATATACGCGTATATATGTATATATACGTATATATGGGAGATATATCATGGGAATAAAGGGATAAACCATGACGTAACGACTGGATAATTATGGAAGGCTGCATAAACGAGCACTGGAGGTCAGTTACGAGGGATATGGCAAAGGAAGGTGGAGGATAATTATCAAGAACTACATGGGACTTGATCTCCTATATATATAGGAGTATGTAGGCAATTTGCAAGGTTAGACACACTTTGACACCTCTAACATTTGCTCCTAGCTGCTGGTTATTGATTGAATAGGTCATATTCGATCAGGATAGCAGGGAGTACTTGCAAACTCAGTCCCGATATCCACCATTCATCCTCTTGAACTAGGGTTTATGAAACTAGGGTTTTTGGCTTGTAATTCGGTTTGTTTAATCATTATTATTGGATTATCTTGGTTTGTTCTTGTAATTTTCTTATTGAAGTGTTGTACCAATTTTCCCTCACAACAATATATATATATATATATATATATATATATATATATATATATATATATATATATATATATATATATATATATATATATATATAAATGAGTTGCACTCCATAGCAAACACCTTATATAACAAACAATAAAGAACACCTCATATCTAATATAATTTAAGAGTTCCGTCATGGCACCCAATACAAAAAGTTGTTATTTTTTTACCCTCTAGCAAACCAGCAAAAAAAAAAAAATTTTTTTATGAGAGCTATAAGAAACCATAATCCTCCTTTAGATTTAACTTGAAAATCGACCTAACAAGGTAACCAACAAAACATATATTTCCTCAAAAGTTATGAACAAAAGTAAACCCATTTCACACACCTTATTAGTCCCTCAAGTTCCTACTAGCCATTGACAAATTGGATCAAGTATACGTAAGGCTGTACAAGAAAAAGGTCTTAGGCGAGTAATGTGGTGTGTCACTGAAAGAATTTGATTAAGCTCAAAGGGGTAACTAATTGATCACATAAGAATGGTGTGGATATTTTGGAAATATGGGTTATTCCTAAATGCCTTTATCATCTTATCATCAATCAATGTCATGTGTTTCAAGAAAGAACTCAAACAAGTGCTAGCAATGCAAATGACAAGTGGACACTCGAGCAAAAGAATATAAATGCAAAAGATGTGCATATAAGCTCAAAACTCACTTGGTGTGGTAGAACATAATCAATCTCAAGTAAAGGTATCCTCAATGCACCTACTTGTACTCAAAGCATGAAAACCAAATCATCTTACACCTAATCATGACCTTCTAATTTCTTGCACAAATCAAATAAGTCTACTAGTTTCACCTTGCTAGTGTAAGTGTGTGGACAAGAACTTAGCAAATTACTTCTCAATCAAAATCTAAAGGAACACGAGATTATCATAGCATGTAAGGGTGCATCAAGCAACTAGAAATCAATTAACAAGACTAGAATAAGATTAGAACTCTACTATTTACAATTATACACCTCTTTTTGTGATTTTTTTTCATTTTTATTTTTTTTTGGATTTTCTGATTTTTATATTTACACTAAAAACCCTCCCCCATACCTAAATCATGCATTGTCCTGAATGTATGTAAATTCAAGAGAAATGAGTAAAGGAGAACGAGGTAATACCTGATAAGGGATGGAAGAGAATTTAAAACTACCTACTGAAGAAACTTACTTGAATCATGGATAGATGAGGTGGATAACCTCTTCCTCGGGATCAAGTGGCAGCTCTAAAAATGGTTTGAGTCTTTGTCCATTAACTTTAAATATATCACCATTTTTAGGATTTTCAATTTCAACAGCACCGTGAGGAAAAACGGTCCTAACAATGTAAGGACCTTCCCACCTAGATCTCAATTTCCCGGGGAATAAATGAAGTCTAGAATTGTATAAAAGAACTTTTTGACCTGGAGAAAATGATTTTCTCAAAATGGATTTATCATGAAAAAGTTTAGTTCTTTCTTTATAGATTTTAGCATTTTCATAGGCCTCATTTCGTAATTCCTCTAGTTCTGACAATTGCAACTTCCTATGACTACCGGCGGTTGGTAAGTCAAAGTTCAAATCTCTAATGGCCAACAAGGCCCTATGCTCTAGTTCAACGGGCAAGTGACAGGCTTTGCCAAACACAATTCTGTAAGGGGACATGCCCAAAACAGTCTTAAAAGCGGTCCGATAGGCCCATAAGGCATCTATCAGTTTGATGGACCAATCCTTTCTATTCGAGTTGACAGTCTTTTCTAAAATTTGCTTAATTTGTATATTCGAGGCTTCAACTTGACCACTAGTTTGAGGATGATAAGGGGTAGCCAGCCTATGAGTAATTGAGTACTTTTTCAAAAGGGACTGAAATTGACGATTCATAAAGTGCATACCTTGGTCACTAATTATAGCCCTAGGTATGCCAAATCGAGAAAAGATATTCTCTTTTAAGAATTTAATAACGACCTTGTTATCATTGGTTTTAGTCGGTGTGGCTTCTACCCACTTAGATACATAATCAACCGCTAAAAGAATGTAGAGGTTGCCAAAAGAGCTAGGAAATGGACCCATAAAATCTATGCCCCACACATCAAAAATCTCAATGATTAAGATGGGACTCATAAGCATCATATTTCTTCTAGTGATCTTTCCTAAGTGTTGACACCTACTACAAGCGGCACAGGATTCTGCAGCATCCTTAAACAAACTAGGCCAATAAAGGCGAGTCAATGGTGGACTCCACTACTAATCAAGAAAGATGATCGGCAATGACATTTTCAGACCCCTTCTTATCCCTAATTTCTAGGTCAAATTCTTGGAGCAACAAGATCCACATAATCAATCGGGCCTTTGAGTCTTTCTTAGAGAAGAGATATCGAAGGGTGGAATGATCGGTGTAAACAATGATTTTCGAACCAATAAGATAAGACCTAAACTTCTCGAGGGCAAAGACCACGGCTGGGAGCTCTTTTTTGGTGGTAGAGTAATTAAGTTGTGCATCATTTAAGGTCTTACTAGCGTAATATATGACATGAGGTATCTTATTGATTCGTTGTCCTAATACCGCCCCTAATACGTAATCAGATGCATCACACATTAACAAGGTTGACTCCAATCGGGAGACTTGATAATCGGGGCCGAGATACACTTTCCTAAGGTGTTCAAAAGATTGTAAACAATCACTAGTGAACTCGAATTTGACATCTTTGCCAAGAAGGGTGGTCAATGGTCTAGCCTTTTTGCTAAAATCTTTAATGAAAGGCCTATAAAAACTAGCATGTCCTAAAAAGGAACGAATTCTTTTGACCGATGTTGATGGGGGTAGATTGGCAATGAGGTCAACTTTGGATTTATCTACTTCGATCCCCTTTTCAGAAATTTTATGACCAAGAACGATTCCTTCTTTAACCATGAAATGACATTTTTCCCAATTAAGAACGAGGTTGGTTTCTTTATACCGTTTTAAGACTAACTCAAGATGGTTTAGGCATTGATGAAAAGACGAACAAAGATGGAGAAGTCATCTATGAAAATCTCTAGGAATTCACCTACCATGTCAGAAAAGATGCTCATCATGCACCTTTGGAAGGTGGCCGGGGCAGTGGTAAGTCCAAAAGCTAATCGACATAGGCAAAAGTTCCAAAGGGACATGTGAAGGTGGTCTTCTCTTGGTCTTCGGGAGCTATGGGAATTTGGAAATATCCGGAATAACCATCTAGAAAACAGTAGTAGGCATGACCCGCTAACCTTTCTAACATTTGATCGATGAACGTTAAAGGTAAGTGGTCTTTTCTAGTGGCATCATTGAGTTTCCTATAGTCTATGCACACCCTCCAACCGGATTGGACACGAGTAGGAACTTGCTCGTTGTTCTCGTTAGTCACCACGGTAATACCAGACTTTTTAGGTACTACCTGAATCGGGCTAACCCAGGAGCTATCGGAAATGGGATAAATGATTCCATTATCTAGACACTTAAGAATTTCCTTCCTAACGACTTCCATCATGGTAGGGTTCAATCGCCTTTGTGGCTCATGAACTGGTTTGGCATCATCAACTAAGTGAATCTGAAAGGCATATGACTCAGCCTATTTGTAGTTAGAGGATCCTAATCAACTTAAACCAAATTGTAATAAGTAAATATACATATGAACTGTCACAGGAATCTCAAGAAGTATTATCTGTCAGAAGAAAGAAGAAAAGTCAATCTATAGTTTTGATGTCATACACTGGAAGACGATTCAGTTATCTGATCAAGCCCCAGTACAGCATTGAAGTTAATGGATTCATTTGAACAGTGACAGAGATTTTTCAAGTGATAGTTTGAAGATCAGTTACAGTACAAGAGAATTGAGAGAAGAAATAAACCACAACCTAAAGTCAAAAGTGAAGAAGCGTCATTGAAGTTAGTCGTTCATGAACCAGACAGTACAACGAACGTCAACACAAATCAGTGGTAATTCTTTACTACCTTTAGTGGTTTGTAAGAATTAAATTAATTATTTATTGATTTAATTAAATTCATTTATAATTGATATAAATTAATTTAGTTGATTTAATTAAATGAATTAATTCTGAAAGAATTAATTTATTAATTAAATTAATTATTGTATCAATTAAATATGAATTAGTTAAAACATTAACTAATTAATTGGATCAATAAGACTTAAAGTAAGAAAATTGATTAAGTCTTGGAGGAGGTAAAATTCGGTAAGACTTAATTTAAGTCTTACTGACTGAAGCCTTTTCAGGATTAAGTCTTACCGACCTGATTTAAGTCCTACCGACCTCTGCCAGCTGTTATAAGTCTTACCGAAATTCTGGTAAGTCTTACCGACACATTTTAGGTCTTAATGGAGGTTTGTGTAAGTCTTAATGAAGGAAAATCAAGTCTTGGAAGCTGTTTAAGTCATGCTGGAGCATTTAAATATCCTACAAGAAGCCAGCAAGACCTGTTGTTGATATAAAAGATCAGAACAGACCAGATTAAGTCATAACGGAGAAAACACAGCAGAAAACATATCATCAAGACCAGAATTCTCTCTCTCAAGAACACCAAGAACACCAAAGCTTAAACAATTCCCAGAAAATCAAGTTCTTCATCTTTGTGATATTCTATCCGATAGAACTTGTTTATTTGTGATTCTTGTACTACTAGCGAATTAAGTTTCCTAGTTCTTATCTTGATTATTATTAACTAAATTAGAAAAGTTCATGTCGAATTTTCTAATTAGTTATTAACATCTTGATAAGTTGTTATACTGATTTTGTAACACCACATCAAGTTAATATACAGTTATATTCAACTCGAAAAATTGTGTTAAATATTTCCGCAGATAAATTTGTCTTTATCAAATTTAATTTAAAGGACAAATTTCGATAAAAAGGTAAAGATTGTATTCAACCCCCCCTTCTACAATCTTATCGGACCTAACAATTGGTATCAGAGCAGATTGATTGATACACAAATCATCGATCCCATTTTACTCGATTAAAAATCATCCCCGAATTTTTTAACTCTCTTAAAAAATTCATCATGTCTTCTAAAGTCGGAACTGTGAAAATTCCCATATATGACAAAAACAGTTATGACATGTGGAAGAACAAAATGTTAATGTTCCTCGAGGTTGCAAATCCTAAATACATGAAAGTCTTATCAGAAGGACCAATAATACCTTTTGGATTAACTCCAGAAGTTGTTACTGATGGAAAAGTTGTTACCCCTGCAAAGCTTGTACAAAAAGATTCTTCTGAATTCACTCTTGCTGAAAGAGAGGAAGCTGGACTTGACATTAATTTAAGACTGATTTTAATAGATTCTATAGACTCTGTGATGTACAGTCATGTGATTAACTGCAAGACAACAAAGCACATGTGGGAAACCATTGAAACTGTGAATGAAGGAACAGAGGAAGTTAGGGAGAATCGTCTAGAAATTCTGACATCTGAGTATGAACACTTTCGATCAGCATACAATGAAAGTATTCAAGATGTGTTTGAAAGATATAACAAACTTATCAATAATTTACAGATGCATGGCAAGTACTACACTCAGAAAGAGATCAACAGAAAATTTCTACTGTCAATGCCTGTTCATCTAGAACATAGAATTACAGCTATCAGAGAGTCAAGGAATCTAAGTGAAATTACTGTAGAAAGACTCTTTGGTGTTTTAAAAACCTATGAACTGGAACAATCTCAACAAAAGGAGATTTATGGAAAAGGAAGAGTTGCTAATACTTCTACAGCTCTTATTGTTGAGAACAAACAGGAAGTGGAAGATAAGGTTATTCAACCTTGTAATGTTGACAGTGGTAAGCTAGAAGTTGAAGTTGGTCAAACGAATGCTAGTCCAGATGAAGGAGACTTCTATTCGTTAGAAGAGCTAGATCAGTTGGAAGATGAGTCCATGGCTTTGTTGGTAAGGAAATTCAGCAACTTCAGATTCAGGAAGAATCCCAAGTTCAGGTACAAATCTAACTACAACAGGTTTCAGAGAGGAGGTTCTTCATCCTCAAGTAACAGAGGAGGTTACAAAACTGGAACAGTTGAAAGAAGTAAAATTAGATGCTACAACTGTAATGAACTTGGACATTTTGCTACTGAATGTCAGAAGCCAAAACAAAACCAAAGAAAAGACTTTGGATCTGAGAAGAAGAAGACAGGTAGAGCCTATGTGGCTGCTGGAAAGAGTTTGGATGATACAGACTCTGAAGATGAAGAGTATGGAAATCTTGCCCTGATGGCAAAATCTGATAACTCCAGTGGTACATCATCTGAGGTATCATGTACTGAAAGTCAATATATTTATCAACTTACTGATACACTGGGTAATGCTAATAGAGAGATTGAAAGGATCAATTTGTTAAATACAGATCTTAGAAATCAATTATCAGAATTACATGATGTACAAAATTGCCATGTTATACAAAAATCAGAAATAAGAATGCTAAAAGAACTTGAGAGGTCTCTAGCAGAGATAGTGGTTCAACAACGTGAAACAATAGCTGAACTAGAAATAAGAGTCAGTGCTACTTCTAATTCATGTAAAATAGCTAAAGAGTTGTTTAACCAACAAGCTATTAATCAAACTGTAGGAATTGGGTTTGATTATAATGAAGCTATTGGACGGAAAAGCATTATTACCCCTAATCGTGTCAGTGCTATAGATAGGGGTATACCATCAGTGCTTAAGAGTGTTAGTAACCCACTCTTTAAGACATCCATAGCAGAACCTTTGGATACATCATCTTTAATCATTAAGGAAGAGATGCGCATTGAGGATGTAGCTAATGGCGTAGTCTTAGAAAGTAATCAAGTTGTTAAAAATGATAAAGATAGAAAGACTGTGTTTGTAAAAGCAGAAAGAGTTGGCGAGTCTACTAGTTCATTGAAAACTAGTAGCAGAAGTAACAACATGAGTAAATGCAATAACATATCTACCATGCATGCTATTCCTGTTATTGATACTGCTCATAAGAAATGCGATGCTGTTAATTGCATGTCTTGTGCTTTTAATATAATGTCTGCTTACTTTAACAGTAATCATGCATGTGTTGATAAGAATGCTCCTAGACAGAAAATGAGCAGAAATATACATGTAAGATCCAGGACTGAAAAATCACCTAATTCTAAGATTAGGACCCCAAGTCCTTCTCAGGATATGGTGAAGACATGGTTACCCAATCTGAAACCAAAACAAGTTAAAGCTGTTTACAGGGTTAAATGTCCAGTACCTAAAGAAAATGTTGTTAAAATAAAAAGTGTTGCTTTGCCTGATAAAGGTCAATTCTTTAAGTACTCCGGACCCAATCAAATTTGGGTTCCGAAGAAAGTCTAACCAATTTGTCATTGCAGGGTTTGAAACAGGTTGAACGAGTCATGTGGATTCTGGACAGTGGATGTTCAAGGCATATGACCGGAGATAGAGCCCTGTTGACAAATGTGGTGGAGAAGGCCGGCCCAGTCGTTACCTTTGGAGATAACAGCAAAGGTAAAACTGATGGATATGGCAGATTAGAAGCTGGAAATGTTATCATTGAATATGTCTCTTTTGTGAACGGCCTTGAGCACAATTTGCTCAGTATTAGTCAATTCTGTGACAGAGGTTATGAAGTTCATTTCAACAAGAAGAATTTTCTAATATCACACAAGAGAAATGAAAGGCCACAGTTGACTGGAGTAAGAAAAGGAAACTTGTACATAGCCAATATGAACTCTGGAAGCACAGAAGAAATTAGATGTTTTTATTCAAAGGCATCCACTGATGAAAGTTGGTTATGGCACAAGAAACTTTCTCACCTAAACTTCAAAACAATGAATTCTCTAGTGAAAAGAGAGTTGGTGAGAGGTTTACCTTCGATTGAATTTACTCAGGAAGGTCTATGTGATGCTTGTCAAAAAGGGAAGTTAAAAAGGGCAACTCACAGGAGCACTAACATATCATCAATAACTGAACCATTACAACTTCTCCATATGGATTTGTTTGGTCCAGTTAGTGTGATGTCTATGTCAAGGAAAAGATATGCTCTAGTGATTGTTGATGATTTCTCAAAATTCACATGGGTACTATTTCTGAACTCAAAAGATGAAACTCCACAACTGGTAGTTGATCACATTAAGTTAATTGAGCTGGATTCTAATCGTCCAGTAAGAGCTATAAGGTCAGACAACGGAACTGAGTTCAAGAATGCAGTTCTGAATGACTTTTGCATTGAAAAAGGTATAACTAGACAGTACTCGGCTCCCAGAACTCCTCAGCAAAATGGGGTAGTTGAAAGAAAGAATAGAACCTTGATTGAAGCTGCACGTACAATGCTAAGTGAATCAAGGCTTCCATTGAGCTTTTGGGCTGAAGCTGTCAACACTGCATGCTATACCCAGAATCGAACACTTATCAATAAAGACTTAATGAAGACACCTTATGAAGCTCTACATGACAAGAAACCAACTCTCAAGTACTTCCATGTATTTGGGACAAAATGCTTTGTGCTGAAAGAAGGAGATAATCAAGGTGGTAAATTTGAAGAAAAAGCACATGAAGCAATATTTATTGGTTATACTAGAAGAGCCTACAAGGTGTATCTTATTGATCAACAGAAAACTTTGGAAAGTGTCAATGTTACATTTGATGACACAAAACTCCCAAATATCCAAAATGAAGATCCATCTGAAAAGCTTAAGTTTGATGATATGTCAGACTCAGATTCAGATGATGACAATCAACCTGACGTTGTTGCTGATAATAATAATCCAAATGTTGGTGGTAATGATCAAGGTGATGCTGGTGAAAACAATGATAATTTTCAAGACACCACTGATACTCTTGAACCATCAACAAGTCAAACTGGCAACAACTCAGGGGGAGATAATGAAGGGTCAACAAGTCATATTCAACATCATACTGAAGAACAAGGCGAACGTCAAGATCAATTCTTCCCAGACAAACTGTTTGGAATAGAGCTCATCCTTTTGAGCTGATTCTTGGTGATCCAGATGTTGGTGTGAAAACAAGAAGAGCTTATCAGAATCAATGTAATTATTCTGGGTTCCTGTCTGTCGTGGAACCTAAGAAAGTAGAAGAAGCTCTATCTGATCCTGATTGGGTGATTGCTATGCAAGATGAACTCAATCAATTTAAACAACTAGAAGTATGGAAGCTGGTACCCAGACCTAAAGATAGAAAAGTGGTGGACACAAGATGGGTATTCAGAAACAAACTAGATGAAGATGGCACGGTGATAAGAAACAAAGCAAGACTGGTAGCTAAAGGTTATTCTCAAGCTGAAGGCATTGATTATGACAAGACCTATGCTCCAGTGGCAAGACTTGAGGCCATCAGAATATTCTTGGCATATGCATCCTATTCAAGATTCAAAGTTTATCAATTGGATGTCAAGAGTGCCTTTCTGAATGGTAAGCTAGATGAAGAAGTGTATGTAGAACAGCCTCCTGGTTTTGAAGATCAAAATCATCTGGACTATGTCTACTTTCTTTACAAAGCCATCTATGGTCTTAAGCAAGCCCCAAGAAAATGGTATGACACTCTTTCTGAATTTCTATCAGAAAATGGTTTTATAAGAGGTGTCATAGACAAAACACTCTTCACTAAAAGACATAAGAATGATATAATACTAGTCCAAGTCTATGTGGACGATATTATATTTGGGTCTACTAATGAGCTTCTGTGCAAGAAGTTTTCTAAGTTAATGCAGGGTAGGTTTGAAATGAGCATGATGGGAGAACTGAAATTCTTTCTTGGATTACAAATAAGTCAGAGACAAGATGGAATATTTATGTGTCAATCTAAGTACATCAAGGAGCTCCTCAAGAAATATCACATGGAGGAGTGCTCATCAGCAAAGACACCATCAACTATAGCTGTCAAAATTGGTTTATGTGAAAGTTCTGCCAAGGTAGATATCACAGGCTATAGAGGTATGATTGGCTCATTACTTTACCTAACTGCTAGTAGACCAGATATAATGTTTGCCACATGCTTGTGTGCAAGGTTCCAAGCGAACCCTAAAGAAATCCATCTCACTGCTGTCAAAAGAATCTTAAGATATCTAAAGGGTACGCCTAATTTAGGCATCTGGTACCCTAATGAATCTGGTTTTACTTTAATTGGATATACAGATTCTGACTATGCAGGAAGTGTTGTAGACAGGAAAAGTACATCTGGGAGTTGTCAATACCTAGGTGGAAGGTTGGTATCCTGGTTCAGTAAGAAACAGCAAACAGTTTCCAACTCTACAGCCGAAGCTGAATATATAGCTGCTGGAAGCTGTTGTGCTCAGATCTTAAGGATAAGGAATCAATTAATGGACTATGGCATTGTATTGGAAAATATTCCTATTTTATGTGATAATACAAGTGCCATAGCAATCGCAAGCAATCCTGTGCAGCACTCAAGGACAAAGCACATTGACATAAGGTATCATTTTATAAGAGAGCATGTAATGAATGGTACAGTGGAACTACTATTTGTAGGATCTGGAGATCAAACTGCAGATATTTTTACTAAGTCGCTTAATGAATCCTCATTCACTAGAATTGTTAGTGAATTGGGTATGTTAAACAGTCCTAGTAATTAATAATGTTAATATCTGAAATTTGATCTTTAATAATTTTACAAGTGATTATTCTGTGAATATTTGTTATTTGAAATCACTTGTATAATTATTTTACCATCTGATTTTCTTGTTTGTTTAATTATGTTTCACTTTGTTTATTCATATTATTTAATATTTCATACT
This sequence comes from Saposhnikovia divaricata, assembly GCA_036435485.1. Classification (NCBI taxonomy): domain Eukaryota; kingdom Viridiplantae; phylum Streptophyta; class Magnoliopsida; order Apiales; family Apiaceae; genus Saposhnikovia; species Saposhnikovia divaricata. Next base: position 27,217,671 of record JAZHRN010000131.1, read on the forward strand.
TCTATATTTTTAGAATATTTGTAAATATTAATTTCTATTTTATTAATTAATTTATCATATGTTTTGTAATGTTTGTCCTGTTAATATTGCTTTGTTTTCGGTAATAGGTTAGCATATGGTATGTATAATTATTTTTATTATTTGTTTAATTTTATATAATATTTTTATTATTTTTTATAAGTTAATTGTATATTTTATAGTGTTTTTAATGTTTATTTAAAGTTAATATGACTTAAAAATAGGAAAAACAGTCAATATGACTTAATTTAAAATCGGTATGACTTAAACAGGTTAAGTCTTACCGAGATTTTAAATTTAAGTCATATTCGCAGGTTAGTATATATTAAGTCTTAATCACCTGTTTTTAAGTTAAGTCTTATTCTCCTGTTTTTAGATTAAGTCTTATTCACATTAAGTCTTATTCAAGTTTTTAGTTTAAGTCTTTTCAGTAATTTTTTAATTTAAGTCTTATTCATAACAGTTAGGTATGTCTTGTTAATATTAAGTCATATTCGAATATATATACATAATCAGTTATGTCTTAATGTTAGTTTTAAGTCTTATTCGGTCTACTAGTATATATATATCAGTTAGGTTGTTTTAAGTCTTAATTTATTTTAAGTCTCTATCAAGTTAAGTCTTATAGAACCTCTGAGATACACACATATATACACACGTATATACACGAGTTCATGCCCATTTTTCGTCACGATTCTTGCTGATAATCACGAATTGATTACATAACTCGATTCCTTGGTTGATTATCTACATTTTGATTGTTTAGAATCGAGTTTTCATCCGTTTTTGAAGAATTTTTGTTCTAAAAATTTCGAAAATTCGATCTGTTTTTCAGAAAAATTGGCTTTGATTCTTGAAAAACTAAAAATACATGTGTGTTTGTGTGTGTAAGGAGATCATTGTGTGAATTTTTCAGAATTTTTGAAGAACTTTTAATTTTTTCGAATTTTTAATTAATTATTAATTCGAAAAATTAAATTTTAAATTAAAAAATTTGTAAAATCTGAAATTTTCAAGGAAATTAAATCTTGATTAAAATGGCTGATCGATTTGAAATTATTAAACATAATTTAATCGGTTATTTTGATCCAGAAAAATGTTCAGTTGAACGTTTTCGACCGTGGATTCGGTTTTTAAATGAAAATTCACTGGTTCGCAATGCTTTGAGATTGGATGCTCCTCTGAAGATTGAACCTTTGCGAATCATGTGTACTACTGCTGTCATTTCTAATGATAACAGATCTTTTGTCTTCTCTGTGGGAGATAATCAGTACATAGTGAATGAAAATACAATAAATACGGTCTTAAATTTTCCAACTGACAATTTCGAAGAATTACCATCAGATCAAGAAATGATAAATTTTTTAAATGGTGTATTCTATCAAGACAGTCCTGATCAAACTGTCTGGAATAAAAAGAACTTCGTTCAGGAATGGGATTATCTGTTTGACACACTAGGTAGAGTCTTTGCCAACACTACAAAAGGGAACTTCGGGGTATTACCATCCTTCTTGCAGCATATTGGATATGCAGTTGCACACAACCGAAGGATTAATATTGGCAGACTACTGTGTGTTCCGATGGTTAGAAGAATCATTAATGCAAAGAAGAATTTTGATAATGGACATAAAGTTTCATGTTATTATCCAAGATTCTTCTCATTGATTTTTAATCATCTTGTGGAACTAGAAAACCAAGCCCAATTTCTGAATGGAGAGTCACTAGCGTCAGGTAAACCTACTACCAGATTGTTCACTGAGTACAGCAACAAGCCAAAATTCACAAATATACCTGTAGTTGTCACCCAATATATGTCAAACTATATACAACTACCTGTTATTGAACCTGTACCAGAACCTGAACAACCAGAACAAAACCCTGAACCACCAGTGGAAAACATACTTGTTGATAATGAAAATCAAGGCAATCAACAAGTTGAACCTGCTCAGCAAATTGTTCATCAGCCAGCTGCTCTTGCTGTTGAACATCCAGTGCAAGAAACTGCATCTGTCCCTGAACCTGAATTGGATCAACCCATCTTATCAGAGACTGTTGCGGAATCAGCTGACCAGGTATTGCCTTCTGTTCCTCAAACTATTGCTTCTCAATCTATTTCTGGAACCCAAGTGGTTGGTAGGTCTGACCAAGGGGCTGTAGTACCACAACCTCTAACCAAGGTCGTAGAGCCAAACACTCAACCACCAAAACTCATATCTTTTCACTCCAGAAAGAAATTGCAAGTAAAAAGAAGTCGAATCAGTAGTGGCAGTATGAGTGAACCCACAGCTCTGCCTCTAGAAAAGAAAAGTAGAACTCAACCTGAGGCAACTGTAAGCCCGTCTGCATCCTCCCAAAAGGATATGGAAATTGATATGGCCGTTACACAGTTACTAGAATCATCTTCTCAACAGGATGATTCTATTGAAATTCGCCATAGGGCCGTGGCACCTTGTAGTGAGTCAAGCACACCTCCTCTATTACTCACAATGGGGGAAGACATACCTTTAAATGAGTCTCAGGACACACTGCAAGGAGAGCACGTAAAAAATGTGACAGTGCCTACCATAGTTACGGTAGAAGAGTCTTCACAGGCTTTAGAGGGAAATCTTGGTTCTCAGCCAACTTTAATAGAACCATCATCTCGCCTCCCAGGACAAACACTCCTGGCTCCCACAAGGGATTTTCCACTCGCAGTTTCGACTGGAGAAGGTGGAAGGCAACTTGATCAATCTACTACTGAAGCAATTCAGTCAACAATTTCAAATGTTCAAGTAGATTTGATTAAGGACAGGGATTTGCGAACTCCCATTGCACCACCACTGACCTTCCCAGAGGAGGCTAGGGTGATTTTACATGCAGGTACAAATCTGGAAGCAGCTAAGGAATCTGAGAGGAGTGATGTGAGGAATACCATAAAATTGAGTGAAACACATGCACTTCAGGTGAGTGGATCTCAAAGTGAACGTCAGGTGAGCGCACACACTGACACATATACTCTCTCATTATTAGAAAAGATAAATGCTTTAGAGAAAGAACTTGCAGTCAGCAAGGCTGAAACAGAAATTCTTAGAGCACAAGTGGGTGAGCGATCTTCTACATCCACCTCTGTCAACAGTCAGCTTGCTGTAATGAAGAAGGACATAAACTACTTAAAGACATCATTCACCAAGAAGATAGAATCTCTCGAACTCTCTCATGAAAAGGAACTTGATGACTCTGGAGATATTACTGTTGCTCAAGACATGTTAATTTCTGAGATTTCCTTGAAAGTTGATAATCTACAGTCAGAGGTACAGCACAATCAAGAATCTACTGATTCTCGTCTGGACCAGATCGAAAAGCAAAATGCACACCAGGCTAAAGGGTTAAGACATTTGTTTAATCTTGTAAGTCAAAGTCGCAAACCTACAAATGAAGAAATTGAATTCTTTACAAGTAAGGGTGGTGATGATGATGAACAGGATCCTGAAGCTGGGGCAACTGATAAGTCTGTAGAGGATTCCTCAACTAAGGGGGAGAAATCAAAGGGGTCACAAGATAAAACTACTAAAGAAAGAGAGGGAGGAGAAGGAAAATCTGGTAAATCTGACCAAGGTGAAGATAAGAGGAAGAAAGTAGTTGAACAAACTGAAGAAGATATTCAAGACAAGAACACAGGTTATTATTACACGGGTGAACCGGATAACTTCGATGTTTTTGCTGATCTTGAATTCCCTGATCAAGGTGAAGAACTTCCTGAACCTGATCTTAGTCACTGGGAAGATGAAGGACCAGTGATATCTGAATTTGAAGCTCAACAAGCTGAGAAAGAATCTGAAGAATTATTTGCTCAAAGGAAAGCTAATTTGCAACTGAGAGAACAAAAACTTCAAAAATCTCTAGAGCAAATTGCACGAAATGAAGAACTTCAGAAAGCTGAACAGCAAGCATTACAAAGACTACATGCTATAAATGTTGAGAAGAGAAAAACATACATCAGACTAAAGAGTGGTGAAAAATGGGAACGTGCTCAAAGAGCAATTGATTCACCTCAGAGTTCTGATTATGAAGATCGTCGTCTTGGACAAATTCTCGAAGAATTCAAACTGGCAAATCCAATTCACGAAATGTATATAAAGGCCTTACAGGTAGAAGTCATCAGGATAACTACTGCATTTGAACCCAAATCTGATGAGCTGGTAATATTTGTAGATTGTCATAAAGTTGGAACATTCAGAGTATCTATTAAGTTCTTTTATGACAGATCACTGACAGAGATATGGGTACTTAGGCCTAAGGTACGAACATCTTCTGAGCTAGGTGTATTGTTACATGAAAAGTTCAAAGAATTTGCTGAAAGAGCTGGACCTGAAGTGATTAAGGAACCTCCACAAGTAAAATTTCTTAAGGGAGAGGTACTTCACACAATCAATCTTCAGACAGATGAGCTATACGAACATCATGCAAAGCACTTGGTATATGCTGAATATGCTCTCAGAAATCATGGATACTTGACTGAAGAAAAGGTAATAGCTGCAGATCACATCCGTTCCTATGCACAAACGAACATAAAAGATTACAAGAAATTTCAAGGTGAACTGAGAAAGAAGCTTGGAATTCCTTTAGTCTTACCTCAAGGATTGTCATCTAGAAGAGAACGTCTTGTTGATTCTGATCTACATATGAAACTTCAAGTCACAGATGAGCCAGAAGAAGGAGAATTCAGAAGGGAAGACAATTGAAGATAAAGAATTGCTCTACATGTTATATCTTTGGAGCCTAGATAAATCTTGATAGGAATTTATATCATATGATCAGTCTAGAGGATCATCTATCTTGTATTTATCTTTCATGTTTGAATCTGGCAAATGTTAAATATAAACCAGAACGTTTTTTTATATTTACTTAGTATTTAAAGTTTTATCTTACATTTGGTTAAGTTGGATTAGTTGAGGTATCCTCTAGGAATTTGCTTGTTATTGTCTAACAAACAAATAGGGGGAGATTGAAAGGCATATGACTCAGCCTATTTGTAGTTAGAGGATCCTAATCAACTTAAACCAAATTGTAATAAGTAAATATACATATGAACTGTCACAGGAATCTCAAGAAGTATTATCTGTCAGAAGAAAGAAGAAAAGTCAATCTATAGTTTTGATGTCATACACTGGAAGACGATTCAGTTATCTGATCAAGCCCCAGTACAGCATTGAAGTTAATGGATTCATTTGAACAGTGACAGAGATTTTTCAAGTGATAGTTTGAAGATCAGTTACAGTACAAGAGAATTGAGAGAAGAAATAAACCACAACCTAAAGTCAAAAGTGAAGAAGCGTCATTGAAGTTAGTCGTTCATGAACCAGACAGTACATCGAACGTCAACACAAATCAGTGGTAATTCTTTACTACCTTCAGTGGTTTGTAAGAATTAAATTAATTATTTATTGATTTAATTAAATTCATTTATAATTGATATAAATTAATTTAGTTGATTTAATTAAATGAATTAATTCTTAAAGAATTAATTTATTAATTAAATTAATTATTGTATCAATTAAATATGAATTAGTTAAAACATTAACTAATTAATTGGATCAATAAGACTTAAAGTAAGAAAATTGATTAAGTCTTGGAGGAGGTAAAATTCGGTAAGACTTAATTTAAGTCTTACTGACTGAAGCCTTTTCAGGATTAAGTCTTACCGACCTGATTTAAGTCCTACCGACCTCTGCCAGCTGTTATAAGTCTTACCGAAATTCTGGTAAGTCTTACCGACACATTTTAGGTCTTAATGGAGGTTTGTGTAAGTCTTAATGAAGGAAAATCAAGTCTTGGAAGCTGTTTAAGTCATGCTGGAGCATTTAAATATCCTACAGAAAGCCAGCAAGACCTGTTGTTGATATTAAAGATCAGAACAGACCAGATTAAGTCATAACGGAGAAAACACAGCAGAAAACATATCATCAAGACCAGAATTCTCTCTCTCAAGAACACCAAGAACACCAAAGCTTAAACAATTCCCAGAAAATCAAGTTCTTCATCTTTGTGATATTCTATCCGATAGAACTTGTTTATTTGTGATTCTTGTACTACTAGCGAATTAAGTTTCCTAGTTCTTATCTTGATTATTATTAACTAAATTAGAAAAGTTCATGTCGAATTTTCTAATTAGTTATTAACATCTTGATAAGTTGTTATACTGATTTTGTAACACCACATCAAGTTAATATACAGTTATATTCAACTTGAAAAATTGTGTTAAATATTTCCGCAGATAAATTTGTCTTTATCAAATTTAATTTAAAGGACAAATTTCGATAAAAAGGTAAAGATTGTATTCAACCCCCCCTTCTACAATCTTATCGGACCTAACAGAATCCTATGTTGGACAATGGCCGGACTAATTCCTTTAATATCCGAGATACTCCAACCTATGGCTTCCTTATATTCTCTAAGCACACTTACAAGCTCATCCTCTTGTGACTTGGTCAAATTAGAGGCAATTATAACAGGAAGAGAGTCGTTAGGACCTAAAAAGGCGTATTTAATAGTGTCGGGAAGAGGTTTGAGTTCTAAATCGGGTGGCTTTGACTCAACGGATTCACTAGCTTCGAAAAGTGGCAAAGGAGGTGGTTCACATGCTTGGTTATTTGTAGGAATGGTGGAATCTAACATTGCATTGACCTCATTTGTATATTCAGAATCATCCCAATTTTAACCAAAGTGTTTTAAACAAAATTCAAGAGCATCATTAGGGTTGATGAATTCTTGATCAACTATATCATCAATTAAATTGACATCCATAGGTTGATCATAGAAATCATCGGGTTGTTTCCCTATGTGAAAAATATTGAGGTCAATGGTCATGTTCCCAAATGTTAGTTTCATTAATCCATTTCTACAATTAATCAAAGCATTGGAGGTGGCTAGAAATGGCCTTCCTAAAATGATAGGAATCTGATTCTTAGGGTTCTTGACCGGTTCGGTTTCTAGGACTACAAAGTCAACGGGAAAGAAAAAGTCACCTACTTTAATTAGCACGTCTTCAATAATCCCCTTAGGAACTTTGACAAAACGATCGGCTAATTGAAGTGTAACATTAGTTCTTTGAAGCTCTCCTAAACCTAGGGCTTGATAGACCGAAAATGGAAGCATGTTCACACTAGCGCCTAAGTCAAGTAATGCCTTGTCCACAAAGGTATTGCCTATGACACATGAAATTGTAGGACAACCGGGGTCCTTATATTTCACGGGAATTTGGTTCGAAAGGATTGAACTAACTTGAGAAGTCAAAAAGGCTTTCTTAGGGACGTGAGTAGTTCGATTATGTGTGCACAAATCTTTTAGATATTTCGCATACGAAGGAATTTGTTGAATCGCGTCTAAAAGAGGGATGTTGACTTTGACTTGCTTAAAAACTTCTAAGATCTTGTCCATTTGGGCTGTTTGTTTAGGAGAAATGAGTCGTTGAGGGTAAGGAGCTTTTGGCTTAAATACTCATTCATTAGGTTCTTCGGGGATGGGTTTTGTCCCACTCGTTGATCCTTGTTCCTTTGAACTCTCGGGTTCAAGATTAGCGTTTGGTTAAGAATTTAACTCGTCTTCTTCGGGAGACTTGTCACCGACATGATTTTCTACTTGCTTACCAGACCTTAAGGAAATGACAGCGTTCATATTGTGAGGAGGTCTATGATTAAGAGGAAATTTAGGATTGCCTTCGGTTTGACTTGGAAGTTTGTTATTCTCTCGTTCACACATAGCGCTGGTTAATTGGCTCACGTGAACCTCTAAATTAGATATGGCTTGAGTACTAGCATTCAAAATTTGCCTATCTTGGGTCATGGTTTGCATGAAGGTTTGTTAAGATTGAGCCAAATTAGTTGTTGATTTTAGAAGCGCATCGAGAGTCTTTTCCAAGGAATTAATTCTCTTATCCGACTCATGAAAGCCGGGAGGGTGGGCGGGTGCTTAAGTTGAATAAGGAACGTGATTTTGAGGCGCGTTTGAAAAAGGACCTTGGTTTGGATAGTTCAGCTTTTGAAAAGAAGGTGATGGAGATTGGAAGTTTTGGTCTTGGTTCCACGAGAAATTCGGGTGGTTCTTCCACCCGGGATTGTAAGTCAGTGCAAACGGGTCATTCCGAGGCCTAGGTTGAAACATTGCGTTCACTTGCTCAAAATCGGGACAATGTTGAGACTCAAAGTTCGAAGAATTATAATTTGGGTACATAGACATAGGTGGGGGACCACTATGAGTTTCTAAAGCTTCAAGTCGTCTAGTAAGAGTAGCTAATTTGGCATCGGTTGCAATCGAATGCAAACCCCTAGATGAACTAGACGATTCGTTAGACTTATTCGGTTCCCTAGTAGAATCCCTCAACATAGTCTTCTCGGCTAATTCTTCAAAAAATTCTCACCCTTCGTCCTCATCTTTCTCCTTGAATTTACCTTGGCATATAGACTCTAACAACGCGGTTGTAGGACTATCTAGGGCCTCGTAGACAATCTTACAAAGTCTCCATTTTTCTATTTTGTGGTGGAGGCATTGTGATAAAATATTTTTGAAACGATCGAAATATTTCAAAAAAGACTCATTTTCTTTTTGATGAAATTGATTTATTTCGTTTGTAATTCTCGTAGTCTTATGGTTTGGAAAATATTTCTTAAGAAAAATTACCACAAATCCCTCCCACGTGGAAATAGAATCAACCGGTAGGCTATACAACCATTTTTTTAGCATTTTCTTTAAGCGCAAAATTAATGAGTCTAAGCCTAATCGAGTTCACGGTTAATTGTTGGAGTTTTTGTAAAGCACAAACCTCCTCGAATTCATGGATGAAAAGATACGGGTCCTCACCTTCACTCCCGGTAAATTTTGGGTAACATGCTAATGTGTTCAGTTTTGATTTCGAAATTATTACCATTTACGGGAGGAAGAGTGATACACGAGGGTTGGGCAGAACGGGTGGGGTAGCAACGGTCCTTAAGAGACATGGCCATGTTTACTATTGGTTCGGAATTATCTAAAGACTCGGAATCAGAAGAGGAAGAAATCTCAAACGATCTCACTAGTCTAGAAGAATTATCTCTAATCCAAATAGTTCGCATAAACCATGAAATGGAACACGTAGCAAATAAGTGCGATAAAATAAACACACAAAAAGAAAGAGTGAAAAATTAAAAGAAAAAATTCTAACCCTGGGGTTCCTTAATAAAATAATTAGACCTTGCTCCTAACTATAAGGACCACCAAAAACTCGGTAAATTAGAATTTATTCGGATCGATTTGGCCAGGTAGGTGCAAGCATTGCCAAGAGGCTAAACACCAGCCTAGACACCAAATCTTAATTGGTCAGGTAAGCTTTCGCTTGCCTAGACACCAAAGAGTTGAAATAATTAATGATTACTTCGTTTCTTTGGTACCTTCCTAATTGAGCGCGAAATTCCTAGGGGCAAACGTCTAATTAATTTTATTAAAGGCTAGGGTATGCAAAATGAGTGATTTATTGTTTTTGGGCTAAGGAAAGAATGATGATCCCTTCCCTTATCTTTTGAGAGGTTTTGCCCTTAAGATTTATTTACAAAATGATGCAACAAACAAAGAGGTAAAAAAAACTATAAACATTTATGGATGCTTAACTACGTGCTCTAACTAAAGAAAAGAAAGAAATTAACGTACCTTGGGGTCCTCCAGCGATCACCACAATTATAAGGTACGAAGAATTAAAAATAAGAAAATAAAAATCTAGATAATGTGCCCTAAGTGATTAAATGCATGATGCAACAAGTATGTATTTACTACCTAATTTATTTTTGGAATTTTCAATTTTCAATTTTTTTGTGATTTTTTGATTTTTTTGTGAATTTCTAAAAATAAAAAGGCGAAAAGAGAGAAATACGGATTACCGAAGCATGCTTCCAAAAATTCCGATTTGTTCTAAGCTCCGTGAGAAGATTACCGTAATTCAAACTTTCCTAAAAAAACGAGACAAAAATAAGACAAGTAAAACTAATCCGAAAAATTAAAAATCAAGGCGCGAAAAATAATTAGTCCCCGGCAGCGGCGCCAAAAACTTGTTGTGCTAAAATAAATGACAATTAGAAATCGCAAGCGCACGATTCAATCGTTGAAATATTTTAGGTATCGGTCCACGGAAACTAACATTTTCGTAATCTTAATTTTCAATTTAATCGAATTAGGACAAATAGTTTTTTGAAAATTTGGATTTTACAATCTTAATTCCTAAAAGAAAATTTAAACTATTTTAAAAGAAAATTTGATTTATTTTAATTTTAAACTAACTAATTAAAGATGAGAAGAACAAAAATTAAATTATTCTATATTCTAATTAAAACTGGATTTAATTTTAAAACTCTATATTTTTTTTGGAAATGAATTAAGAAGATTTAATAAAAATTTGACATGAACTACTCGTAATTACCACTAGCCAAAAATACAATCAACACAAGAATTCAATTCAAGTCGAAACAAAATAAATAATTCGAACCAAAACTTAAAGACTTGACTCAAAATAAACTAATTTGAACACTAAACGAACACAATAATTCGAGAAACATACCAAGCAAATCTAAAAAAATAAAAAAAAAACATTTGTAACCAACGAGTTACAACCAGCAAAACCAACCAACTCAATACAAGAATCAAAACTCGCAGTTAACAGTAACAAACATCAATTCGCAGCAACGCAAACATTACGACTTAAGAACGAAAATTAAAAACTAGGTGATTAACAGTCCAAACACAGCAAGCTAAACCGAATTTCAAACTCAACCGAGTCAACTCGGTAAACTCAGCACGCAAACAGAAAACAATAAAACAGAACTCGGTCAACAAAGTTCAACAATACAAGAACAACGTAGCCTAACCTAACAACTCAGTATAACAAAAATGAACTAAGAAGTTTAAGTCAGCTGCAAAAGCCAACAACAATCATAAACCCAGCCACGAACACCAAAACGAAACAAAAACAATCAACTAACAGCAAAACCAGAACTTGACTTTAACACGACACTACGAACTCAGAAACTGGCGACATGTAAACAAAAACCAAACAACAACTGGCGACTCGACAAACAGAAATCAAACCGCGAATTCAGAAATTCCGATTCAGCGACTCAGTGATTGAATTGGTAAAACACAACAGCAACGAACTTTAGCAGTGAAAACGAAACTAGAATTCAATGAAATTAGTTTTAAAACTAAGAACTCAAAACTTACAAACATAAACTAAATCTAAAAATCAAAGCATAAACTAAAAATTAACTCTAACAATCAATCTCAACAACTCAACCATACAAACGAAGTCAGAAGCGTAGAAAAGGGAAATGGGTGATTCGAAATGAAAAGGGAAGAAGGGAAGTGAGTTTGTAGCGAAAAGAAAAAAATAAGGGAGTAAGGAGAAGGAGAAAAGGAGAGGCCGGGGATCGAAGAAGAAGAAAATAAGGCTGGTGGGTTTGTGGGTGGAGGAGGAAATCACGAAGAGGAGTAAGAATTCGAAAATGGGAAAAAGACGCAGCAAGCAGCGAAAAGAAAGAAAAAAAAACAGAGGGGGAAATGTATCTTTTTGTTAAAACGTAGAATAAAAACAGAGCACAGAGAACTTAAGGCTTCGAATTAACACTAAAATGGCAGGTAAATAAAATGCTGAAAATTAATAAAACTAATTTTTTTTTGTTTATTTTTTTAAATTAAACACAACAATAAAGAAAATTAACTACGAAATTAAAATTATACCACTCAAACTATGATTTAAAATTAAAATGGACCACAATAAAATTAAAATTTAAAGGGGCAAAATTAAGAATTAAAACTAAAATTAAGAAAATAAAAATCGTTATTTTCAACCCATAGTGGTTAGCATTTCGCTACTTTGTCCACTAAACGGATTTACGAAAATAACGAAAGCTATGCAACAAAAACGAAAGAACAAGACGAGAAATTAAAGGAAACGAAATTTTTTTGCATTTAAATAAAAAGTATTTACAAGATTTGAAACTAAAAATAAAAAGAAATTAAAGCTACCCTAAAATCTAAGTTGCTAAATACAAGGGGGGTGAGGGGGTATTTATTGGATAAGAATTATGGTTTAGGGATGTGTTGGGTTAATCTTGGCCCTACACCTTCTAAATGTGGTGGACAAATCCTAGCCATCTATTTGTTTCCTTCCCCCTTAAGCTTTGATGAGTGGATCTTGGCCATACACTTATTTAGTGTGTTGGGATGATCTCCACCTTCCACATGTCTTCAAAGATTCCTTTTCCACCAAGCTCCTAATTCTTTTTCCTTTTTTCATTGAAGACCTTTTTCTTCCTCTTTTTCCCTTCCTTGCTCTTTATTTCTTTATTTTGCCATTTCTTTATTTATTTACGAATTTCCTGAAATGCAACAAAATAAATTATTAAAATACGAGTTCAAGCAATAAATAGGTAATAAAAATATGCAAAAATATGCACTTATCAAGAACCTAAGTGGTGCTGATAATCTTGCGAAAAAAGGGAAGGAGAGAAGTGGGGTGATATCTGCATGGTGCTAGATTTTTAGTAGAAGTTTCTAAGTGGGATTTGGATTTCTATTTTAGTGGGCTGTAGTATTATTTAATTCAAGGCATAAATGATTTGGGCTCTAGTATTGATTAATTCAAGTCATACATGATTTGGGCTGAAGGCTATGCACTATGAAGTTGGGCCGAATTTAAGTTATAGATTTGGATTTGATCTCTGGAAGTTATTACTCAGGCTGGTAGTTTTATTAGGAATTATTTTTGGATGGAAAGTCGAACAGTTTTTTTAAGGGTATAGTAGGAACTTGAGAGGCAGGAGTAAGTTTTATCCCTTCATTATTTTCTTGGGCAGTTAAAAAGTAGTGGAATTATACTAGCGTGTTAACGAGGTTATTAGCGTGTTCTCGAGGTAGTTCTTGCTATTTAACCACGCCTCTTCAGTCATTTTCACAGTCATTTTTATTGTTTACATCAATTAGCTAGGTTAATAATGGAGAAAGGATGGGATTATCCTTCTAAGGGTTTTGTACAGATCGATGTGCACTCGGTTACCTTGGAGCAGCCTCTTCCCAATGGTAACGACTCTGGTATAGGCATAGTGGTTCGAGATGGTGAAGGGGTTATCATCAAGATGATCTCTGGATCTATTTGTAACCTTACCGTTAGGGCTAATGAAATGTGGGGTTTGTTGGCTAGTCTTCGAACAACTTTTTTCGAGGGGCTGAATGCTGTCGAGTTTGAAATAGATAATGCTGATGCTATTAAGGAGTGAGAGGATTGGAGGTGATTTCTGGACCCTAATCATTCAAGGGTTATTCAACAGTTGGAACAGAGGAAAAATGATAAGAATTTAAAACTCAAGCTCAAAGTTTGTGAGGAGAGTTAGAACAGGCTGGCTCAGTTCTTGGCTATGGATGGTGCAAGGAATAGGTTTTGTCATTCTTTTGGTCGAGTTAAAGAACTGTGGAGGCTGGATATGGGCTTGGGCTCGGTCGCTGGAATATTTGATGAGTTTTCAGAGGATGAGTACAATAACAATGCAGGCTCAAGAGATGGTGAACGACGATGAGGAAGTGGGCTTAGCTGTGGCTGATGAATTAGATGATGAGGAGGGTATTTGGTTAGCTCAGGATGTGAATATGCCAAACATGGGTGCTTCAGACGCTGTGCAAGTTGTGATTGGTCTTCCAACTAATGGTTCTAGAGGTTTAGAGTCTTCAGCTGTTCAAGGAAAGGTTGATGGTGCTTCTGATGGTGGAGGTGTTGCTGCTCAAGCAGGAGGGGAAGTTGATGATGATCAAATGCAGGAAGGCTAGCTTGGAGTTGAGTTTCAAGATGAAGTTTTTAATTAAGTTTTATCTAAGTTTAGTTTATTTAAGTTTTAATTCAATGGATTTGTTGTCAACCAGTTGTTTTGGTTGTTTAAGTTTGTGATCTAGGCCCTTGTTGGTTGTATGGGCTAGTTGTTTGGATGTTAAGGCTTTAAGCCTTCTTATTAATATATTTTGATTACAAAAAAAACAATTATTTTAAATTTGACTACATTATTTCTAATTCTAGATACCAATAAAAAAACTCGATCTAATCCGAAATCCGACGAATATGATTTTGGATATTGAGTTTTGGATTTGGATTTATTTTTAAAATCCGAAAATATTTGGATTTGGGTTTGGATTTTACAAAATTCGGACCAAGCACGACCCGTTGTCATCCCTACCCATAAAATAAGACATTTAAAAATGTGTATCACCTATCTTTTTTCTATTTGACTAACGTGCTATAATAGAAAATTGTACACGAAACTAAAATCAAATGTATAATATATAAACACCTAATTACATTATTATATATGTGTCCTTGAAATTTAATTATCGGGTTAAAAAACACGAATTTCATTTTCCTTTAACAGTGAGTATATTTTTCCGACATAAATTTGAAGAAAGTGCTTACATAGACTTGCAAAATCGTTCATGTTGTGTACATTCATGCAATGTGTCTTTAGGGTCTTGCACGAAAATGACATGAAATTTTTTCGTGTACCCAAAATCAAAACACAAAATGATACTAAACTACCAGAATTTTTTTTCTGTACACGAAACGAAAATTATACACTAATAAAAGAAATAACATGACAATTACATGAAATGTTACTCTCTGTCCAAGTTATATAAGTATATTACTATATAACTGAAAACAACATTGAGATGCTACGAAACAAAACTAAGAGTAGAGTACATAAAATGAAGCCCTCCTTTTTTTATATATATATTTTCTTAATTTTGTTTATTGTTAATAAGTACCTATGTTCGTTGGGTGTTTACCCCATATATCAAAATTTTAAATAAGTGGCCCCAAATATCAAAAGCTAGGAAGTTGGCCCCAAATATCACTCTATAACACATTATCGTCTAGCGTTTTATTTTTTTAGTAGAAACGCTACTTCATGTAGTGTTCTCTCTCTCTCTCTCTCTCTCTCTCTCTCTCTCTCTCTCTCTCTCTCTCTCTCTCTCTCTCTCTCTCTCTCTCTCTCTCTCTCTCTTTTCTTTTTTTATCAAATGCTAATTGAGAATTGGTCATGCTTGGTAACGCTATTTCATATTTGGTTTTTAGCTTAAAACGCCACTTCTTGTGGAGTTTTGGATGTTTTTTTTTTGTTTTTTTTGTTTTTTGTTGTTTTCTCCTAAATATATTCTAAAATCATAATGGAATTGTTGAACCTGAAAGGCATATGACACAGCCTATTTGTAGTTCGAGGACTCAACTCAACTTAAGCTTAGTTTGTAATAAGTAAATAACTTTAACTGTCACAGGAATCTCAGGAGGTACTATCTGTCAGAAGAAAAACCATAAAGTCAATCTGTAGTTTTGATGTTTTACACTGGAAGAAGTTCAGATTGCTGATCAAGCCTCAGTATAGCATCAAAGAAGTGGATTTATTTCTAAGACAGAGATTTCTAGAGTGACAGGTTCAGACAGTATACAGTGAAGTACAAGAAGGAGAAAGAGATGAGAAGAAAAATGAATCACATTTTTAATGTGAAAATTAAAGGACAGTCATTGAAGTTAGTCGTTCATGAACCAGACCGTGCATGGAACGTCAACAAAATATTCAGTGGTATTCCTTTATTACTTTCAGTGATTCAGAAAAGAATTAAGACAATTCATGGATATATAATTGTTCTTATTTAATTAATTTAAATCAAGTAGTCAATTTAATTAATTAATTAATTCATCTTGAATTAATTCTTTAATTAAATTAATTATTAGATTAATTAAATCTGATTAATTATTTAAGAAGAATAAATTAAAATGATTATTTATTAATCAATTTTAATTTAATTCTGAAAAATGAACTACGATTGTCTTGAAGGTTTAAATCAGAATAGCAAGACAATAGGAGATTGTCTTGCCGATTGTATTGAAGAAGAAATCACTAAAGCAAGACAATTTCTGATTGTCTTGCCGATTGTCTTGATAATGATAATGTCTGAAAAGCTTTTGAAAAGTAGAATAAAAATCTGATTTGATTGTCTTGACGATTGTCTTGGCAGTTCAATTTGATTGTCTTGATAATGATCAAAAAGAAAAAGCTTCAGACAGAATGATAATTTTGATAAAGCAAGACAAAGATCTCAGTATTTGATTGTCTTGGAAGAACCTGATTGTCTTGACGATTGTATTGCCTATTGTCTTGGCAGTACAAAACTGGTTGTCTTGGAAGAATAAATTGTATTGACGATTGTCTTGACAGTTATAATTGAAGATAAAGATGCAAGGATTAATATATATCAAGACATATCGACAGAAGCAATCAGCAAGAAAGAAAAACACAGATCAAAATATTACATTCAATAATAGATTTCTCTCTTCTCTCTCATCAAGAACACAGCACAAGAAGCAGAAAAATATATAAAAAATCAAGTTCATCTTTTTTTTAATATTTGATCCGATAGAACTGATTTCCTTGATACTCTTGTACTATTAGCGAGTTTTTACTCCTAATCTATATCTTGATTTTTATTAACAAATCTAGAAAAATTCATGTCGAATTTTCTAATTTGTTTTTATTAACTAGATATAAATTCTGTACTGTATTTGTAACAAACCCCTCAAGTTAATATAATTTTATATTCAACTTGAATTTTGTTTCATTTAATTCCGCTCAAATTTGTCAAAATATAAATTAAATTATCCGGACAAATTTCGATAAAACAGTACTGTTTGTATTCAACCCCCCCCTTCTACAAACATATTGGACCTAACAATTGGTATCCGAGCCGGTTGATTGATATACAAATCAAAGATCCCATTTTACTCGATTAAAAATCATCCCCGAATTTTTTAACTCTCTTAAAAAATTCATCATGTCTTCTAAAGTTGGAACTGTGAAAATTCCCATATATGATAAAAATAGTTATGATATGTGGAAGAACAAAATGTTAATGTTCCTCGAGGTTGCAAATCCTAAATACATGAAAGTCTTATCAGAAGGACCAATAATACCTTTTGGATTAATTCCTGAAGTTGTTACTGATGGAAAAGTTATTGCCCTTGCAAGGTTTGTACACAAAGATTCTTCTGAATACACTCTTGTTGAAAGAGAGGAAGCTGGACTTGACATTAATTTAAGACTGATCTTAATAGATTCTCTAGACTCTGTAATGTACAGTCATGTGATTAACTGCAAGACTGCAAAGCAAATGTGGGAAACCATTGAAACTGTGAATGAAGGAACAGAGGAAGTTAGGGAGAATCGACTAGAAATTCTGACATCTGAGTATGAACACTTTCGATCAGCATCCAATGAAAGTATTCAAGATGTGTTTGAAAGATATAACAAACTTGTCAACAATTTACAGATGCATGGCAAGTACTACACTCAGAAGAGATCAACAGAAAATTTCTACTGTCAATGCCTGTTCATCTAGAACATAGGATTACAGCTATCAGAGAGTCGAGGAATCTAAGTGAAATTACTGTAGAAAGACTCTTTGGTGTTTTAAAAACCTATGAACTGGAACAATCTCAACAAAAGGAGATTTATGGAAAAGGAAGAGTTGTTAATACTTCTACAGCTCTTATTGTTGAGAACAAACAGGAAGTGGAAGATAAGGTTATTCAATCTTGTAGTGTTGACAGTGGCAAGCTTGAAGTTGAAGTTAGTCAAACGAATGCTAGTCCAGATAAAGGAGACTTCTATTCGTTAGAAGAGCTAGATCAGTTGGAAGATGAGTCCATGGCTTTGTTGGTAAGGAAATTCAGTAACTTCAGATTCAGGAAGAATCCCAAGTTCAGGTACAAATCTAACTATAACAGGTTCCAAAGAGGAGGTTCTTCATCCTCAAGTAACAGAGGAGGTTACAAAACTGGAACAGTTGAAAGAAGTAAAATTAGATGCTACAACTGTAATGAACTTGGACATTTCGCTACTGAATGTCAGAAGCCAAAACAAAACCAAAGAAAAGACTTTGGATCTGAGAAGAAGAAGACAGGTAAAGCCTATGTGGCTGCTGGAAAGAGTTGGGATGATACAGACTCTGAAGATGAAGAGTATGGCAATCTTGCCCTGATGGCAAAATCTGATAACTCCAGTGGTACTTCATCTGAGGTATCATGTACTGAAAGTCAATATATCTATCAACATAGTGATTCACTAGGTTGTGCTAATAGAGAGATTGAAAGGATCAATTTGTTAAATACAGATCTTAGTAATCAATTATCAGAATTACACGATGTACAAAATTGCCATGATAAACAAAAATCAGAAATAAGAATTCTAAAAGAACTTGAGAGGTCTTTAGCGTTAATAGTGGTTCAACAACGTGAAACAATAGCTGAGTTAGAAATAAGAGTCAGTGCTACTTCTAATTCATGTAAAGTAGCTAAAGAGTTGTTTAACCAACAAGCTATTAATCAAACCGTAGGAATTGGGTTTGATTATAATGAAGCTATTGGTCGAAAAAGCATTATTACCCCTAATCGTGTCAGTGCTGTAGAAAGGGATATACCAATAGTGCTTAAGGGTGTTAGTAACCCACTCTTTAATACATCCATAGCAGAACCTTTGGATACAACATCTTTAATCATTAAGGAAGAGATGCGCATTGAGGATTTAGCTAATGGCATAGTCTTAGAAAGTAATCAAGTTGTTAAAAATGATGAAGATAGAAAGACTGTGTTTAAGAAAACAGAAAGAGTTGGTGAGTCTACTAGTTCCTTGAAAACTAGTAGTAGAAGTAACAACATGAATAAATGCAACAACACATCTACCATGAATTCTATTCTTGTTATTGATACTACTCATAAGAAATGCAATGCTGTTAATTTCATGTCTTGTGCTTTTAATATAATGTCTGCTTACTTTAACGGTAATCATGCATGTGTTGATAAGAATGTTCCTAGACAGCATATGAGCAGAAATAAACATGTTAGATCCAGGACTGTAACACCACCTAATTCTAAGATTAGGACTCCAAGTCCTTCTCAGGATATGGTGAAGACATGGTTACCCAAGCTGAAACCAAAACAAGTTAAAGCTGTTTACAGGGTTAAATGTCCAGTACCTGAAGAAAATGTTGTTAAAATAAAAAGTGTTGCTTTGCCTGATAAAGGCCAATTCTTTAAGTACTCCGGACCCAATCAAATTTGGGTTCCGAAGAAAGTCTAACCAATTTGTCATTGTAGGGTTTAAAACAGGTTGAACGAGTCATGTGGATTCTGGACAGTGGATGTTCAAGGCATATGACCGGAGATAGAGCCCTGCTGACAAATGTGGTGGAGAAGGCCGGCCCAGTCGTTACCTTTGGAGATAACAGCAAAGGTAAAACTGATGGATATGGCAGATTAGAAGCTGGAAATGTTATCGTTGAAGATGTCTCTTTTGTGAACGGCCTTGAGCACAATTTGCTCAGTATTAGTCAATTCTGTGACAAAGGTTATGAAGTTCATTTCAACAAGAAGAATTGTCTAATATCACACAAGAGAAATGAAAGGCCACAGTTGACTGGAGTAAGAAAAGGAAACTTGTACATAGCCAATATGAACTCTGGAAGCACAGAAGAAATTAGATGTTTTTATTCAAAGGCATCCACTGATGAAAGTTGGTTATGGCACAAGAAACTTTCTCACCTAAACTTCAAAACAATGAATTCTCTAGTGAAAAGAGAGTTGGTGAGAGGTTTACCTTCGATTGAATTTACTCAGGAAGGTCTATGTGATGCTTGTCAAAAAGGGAAGTTAAAAAGGGCAACTCACAGGAGCACTAACATATCATCAATAACTGATCCATTACAACTTCTCCATATGGATTTGTTTGGTCCAGTTAGTGTGATGTCTATGTCAAGAAAAAGATATGCTCTAGTGATTGTTGATGATTTCTCAAAATTCACATGGGTACTATTTCTGAACTCAAAAGATGAAACTCCACAACTGGTAGTAGATCACATTAAGTTAATTGAGCTGGATTCTAATCGTCCAGTAAGAGCTATAAGGTCAGACAACGGAACTGAATTCAAGAATACAGTTCTGAATGACTTTTGCACTGAAAAGGGTATAACTAGACAGTACTCGGCTCCCAGAACTCCTCAACAAAATGGGGTAGTTGAAAGAAAGAATAGAACCTTGATTGAAGCTGCACGTACTATGCTAAGTGAATAAAGGCTTCCATTGAGCTTTTGGGCTGAAGCTGTCAACACTGCATGCTATACCCAGAATCGAACACTTATCAATAAAGACTTAATGAAGACACCATATGAAGCTCTACATGACAAGAAACCAACTCTCAAGTACTTCCATGTATTTGGGACAAAATGCTATGTGCTGAAAGAAGGAGATGATCAAGGTGGTAAATTTGAAGAAAAAGCACATGAAGCAATATTTATTGGTTATACTAGAAGAGCCTACAAGGTGTATCTTATTGATCAACAGAAAACTATGGAAAGTGTCAATGTTACATTTGATGACACAAAACTCCCAAGTATCCAAAATGAATATCCATCTGAAAAGCTTAAGTTTGATGACATATCAAACTCAGATTCAGATGATGACATTCAACCTGACGTTGTTGCTAATAATAATAATCCAAATGTTGGTGGTAATGATCAAGGTGATGCTGGTGAAAACAATGATAATTTTCAAGACACCACTGATACTCTTGAACCATCAACAAGTCAAACTGGCAACAACTCAGGGGGAGATAATGAAGGGTCAACAAGTCATACTCAACATCATACTGAAGATCAAGGCGAATCATCAAGATCAATTCTTCCCAGACAAACGGTTTGGAATAGAGCTCATCCTTTTGAGCTGATTCTTGGTGATCCAGATGTTGGTGTGAAAACAAGAAGAGCTTATCAGAATCAATGTAACTATTCTGGGTTCTTGTCTGTCATGGAACCTAAGAAAGTAGAAGAAGCTCTATCTGATCCTGATTGGGTGATTGCTATGCAAGATGAACTCAATCAATTTAAGCAACTTGAAGTATGGAAGCTGTTACACAGACCTAAAGATAGAAAAGTGGTGGACACAAGATGGGTATTCAGAAACAAACTAGATGAAGATGGCACTGTGATAAGAAACAAAGCAAGACTGGTAGCTAAAGGTTATTCTCAAGCTGAAGGCATTGATTATGACGAGACCTATGCTCCAGTGGCAAGACTTGAGGCCATCAGAATATTCTTGGCATTTGCATCCTATTCAAGATTCAAAGTTTATCAAATGGATGTTAAGAGTGCCTTTCTGAATGGTAAGCTAGATGAAGAAGTGTATGTAGAACAGCCCCCTAGTTTTGAAGATCAAGATCATCTGGACTATGTCTACTTTCTTTACAAAGCTATCTATGGTCTTAAGCAAGCCCCAAGAAAATGGTATGACACTCTCTCTGAATTTCTATTAGAAAATGGTTTTATAAGAGGTGTCATAGACAAAACTCTCTTCACTAAAAGACATAAGAATGATATAATACTAGTCCAAGTCTATGTGGACGATATTATATTTGGGTCTACTAATGAGCTTCTATGCAAGAAGTTTTCTAAGTTAATGCAGGGTAGGTTTGAAATGAGCATGATGGGAGAACTAAAATTCTTTCTTGGATTACAAATAAGTCAGAGACAAGATGGAATATTTATTTGTCAATCCAAGTACATTAAGGAACTTCTCAAGAAATATCACATGGAGGAGTGCTCATCAGCAAAGACACCATCAACTATAGCTGTCAAAATTGGTTTATGTGAAAGTTCTGCCAAGGTAGATATCACAGGCTATAGAGGTATGATTTGTTCATTGCTTTACCTAACTGCTAGTAGACCAGATATAATGTTTGCCACATGCTTGTGTGCAAGGTTCCAAGCGAACCCTAAAGAAATCCATCTCACTGCTGTCAAAAGGATCTTAAGATATCTAAAGGGTACGCCTAATTTAGGCATCTGGTACCCTAATGAATCTGGTTTTAATTTAATTGGATATACAGATTCTGACTATGCAGGAAGTGTTGTAGACAGGAAAAGTACATCTGGGAGTTGTCAATACCTAGGTGGAAGATTGGTATCCTGGTTCAGTAAGAAACAGCAAACAGTTTCCAACTCTACAGCCGAAGCTGAATATATAGCTGCTGGAAGCTGTTGTGCTCAGATCTTATGGATTAGGAATCAATTAATGGACTATGGCATTGTATTGGAAAATATCCCTATTTTATGTGATAATACAAGTGCCATAGCAATCGCCAGCAATCCTGTGCAGCACTCAAGGACAAAGCACATTGACATAAGGTATCATTTTATAAGAGAGCATGTAATGAATGGTACAGTGGAACTACTATTTGTAGGCTCTGGAGATCAAACTGCAGATATTTTTACTAAGTCGCTTAATGAATCCTCATTCACTAGAATTGTTAGTGAATTGGGTATGTTAAACAGTCCTAGTAATTAATACTGTTAATATCTGAAATTTGATCTTTAATAATTTTGCAAGTGATTATTATGTGAATATTTGTTGTTTGAAATCGCTTGTATAATTATTTTACCAACTGATTTTCTTGCTTGTTTAGTTATTTTTCACTCTGTTTATTCATATTATTTAATAGGTTTAATGACCTTTTAACCCTCAAAGTTTCCACTGATATACCCATCAGCCCTCAATATTTCAAAACGTTCCTTTTAACCCTCGAAGTATCCATAAAGGTCCTAATAACCCTTAAACCGGTACAAAAAATAAAAAATAAAAAACGGTATAACTCGGAAGGGCAAAAGAGACATTTCACAAACCGATATCGAGGGTTAAAAGGTATACTTTAGATACTTTGGGGGTTAAAAGGTATACTTTAGATACTTTGGGGGCAAAAATGTATAACTCGTACAAATGAAGTTCCGAAAAAGGGCAAACCAGGAATGCCTGGGAGGCCTGGAGTATCGTCTGGTTGGCCTGGATTTTTTCGACCAGGAAAATTCCAGTTTGGAAGAAAGCCTGGAAAGATTGGATGCAAGCCTGGAAAGTTTTGAGGCTGATCATCTTTTTCCTTGCTAATACGGAGGCCTCTTCCTCCTTCAACCACGCCTGATTGAAATCCCATATCCATGACAATCAACATTATTATTACCTTAGTCAACTTCTCCATTTTAAATTTTCAACAGCTTCCGTCTTCTAATTCTTTTGAAACGAAGATTAGCTCATATTTATAGTACCAGTTTTTGCTGTATCGAAACAATCCCGAGTCTAAATGAACTTACCATTTGTAACAAGTTCCAACTGAATTAATAATAATTATATATCAGATACAGCAATGGTAAAACATTTATTCAACCATACCAACTGCATACTTAATACTCTTGTATTATTAACTTTATATAGACACTTCCAGGATCGGATGTTTAACAATGTGGTGCCATTTTTAGTAATTGTAAGATTAGCACAACTGACAAGCAGATTGCTGATACTATATGCAGTGAATGAATTTAAAGGCCCAACAAATTTCTTGAACAAATGCATGCATACACAACCGTATGAACGTGTCCAATAAATTGCATCATCTTTATAAATGTTCTTATATTTGAACTGGAACCTTTAACATCAAATAATATACTAATTAATTAGCCTATACATTTCTGTAATGTCCGGCATTTTATGTTTATTTTTATTTTATTTATGTACACATTTTATAACTTAAGTTATTTCCTTTTTAATGTTACTGGTAACCAACACATGCACACACAATTACATTTATACATTATTTAGAGAGTCTATTTTTTCAGAGATTGGGTTTAAAGTTTTTCGGATATTGGGTTTAAAGTTAGTTATTCACAAATATAAGTATTTATAATTTCACGAGAGTAAAATACGAACTTCTTGATCAAGCCAAAAGAACCTTGGTATAAAATCATGCAGGCTTCTAATTAAGTATTCTGTTTTCTGAACTCTGAGATTTTATCGCTTATGCTTCCAGCCATGTCTGATCACACAAATAAATAGGTATCATCCAAACCATGTAATATAAACCTCTGTCTCTGGGGTAATGCTGCATTCATGCTGATAATGAATTGTGCAATTGGTATGTCAATGCAACCTACAGTGTAAGAGGTTAGTAGGGATCAAACCAAAGTATAACTTCATTTGTACGAGTTATACCTTTTTGCCCCCAAAGTATCTAAAGTATACCTTTTAACCCCCAAATTATCTAAAGTATACCTTTTAACCCTCGGTATCGGTTTGTGAAATGTCTCTTTTGCCCATCCGAGTTATACCATTTTTTTATTTTTTTATTTTTTGTACCGGTTTAAGGGTTATTAGGACCTTTATGGATACTTCGAGGGTTAAAAGGAACGTTTTGAAATATTGAGGGCTGATGGGTATATCAGTGGAAACTTTGAGGGTTAAAAGGTCATTAAGCCTATTTAATACTTCATATTTCTGTATTTTTAGAATATTTGTAGATATTTATTTCCATTTTAATAATTACTTTATTAAATGTTTTGTAGTGTTTGTCCTTTTGTTATTTATATTTGTTCACGTAAAAAGATTAATCCATGTTTCTGTAAAATATTTATTTATAGTATTTTTAATAATATATTAGAGTGTATTTTAATTGGATTAATTATGCACATTAATTTGTATTTTATTAGCATATTATTAGCAGTTTAATTAATTGTCTTGTTTGTGATTATAATATCAAGACAATCGCCAAGACAATCCACAGATTGTCTTGGAAGGTTATTTTGTTGATAATAAAATATTTTTCAGATTTTTATTCTGTTTTTATTTTGTTTTACTCAAAACAAACGATTGTCTTGATAGTTTTGAACTACCAAGACAATCGGCAAGACAATGATTGTCTTGGAGTGTCTTTTCTATATTTTCAAAATTAAAAAAAAAATGTGTGTTAATTTGTTGTTAATCAGTAAAATACTTGATTGTCTTGATAGTATTTATACTACCAAGACAATCGGCAAGACAATCAACTGATTGTCTTGTAATGTTAGTTTGTATTTTTAATAAAAATTAAAAAAAAATTGTTTTCATTTTCTTTATTTTTCAGAATTGTAAACGATTGTCTTGATAGTGTTTATACTACCAAGACAATCGGCAAGACAATCAAACCGATTGTCTTGTAGTGTTGTTTAGTACTTAAAAAAAAACAGAACAGCCAATACATCTTTCTCTCATGTCTTTACACAGAGCACTTGATTAATATACATACAATACACACGATTCTTGTACTGAATTGCTGCTCGATTTTCTTCAACAAAACTGAAAACCAAGACCAGATTCAAGTAGATCGTGCAATTACCTTTCTTTTGAACCGATTATCTTTGAGTTTGGTTAAGTTTTGAAAATCAATTTTTTCAAAAAAAAATTGAATCGGGTTTTGATTGTTTCAAGAGTTCTAGAATTTTTCTGTGAATTCTAAAAATAGATTGAGACTCCCAGTGATCAAGAGAACATCATATAAATTTTTGGGATTTTTCTGACAACTTTGAATTAATTCGAATTTTTAATTAATTTTAATTAATTATTAATTCTGAAAATTTTCGAATTGTTTTAATTTTCCTAAAATTTAAAGTGTGTTTTTGTGTTTAAAAAAAATGGCTGATAATTTTGAGATAATGAAACATAATTTGGTTGGCTATTTTAATCCGAACGATTGTCTCTACGATCGATTTAGGCCTTGGATACGATTTTTGAATGACGATTCAATTATCCGAACTGCCATTTCGATTGAAGACCCAATTAAGATAGGACCATTGAGATTGATTTGCACAGAAGCTGTGGTGTCTGAAGACTTGACCTCATTTTCTTTTGATTTTGATGGTACACACCACGTCATGACAGAATCAACCCTTACTACCGTATTGGGTCTTCCGGCGGATAATTTTGATCCATTTCCAACCAGTGAACAACTCTATCAATTCTTCATTGATATTAATTATCATGGAGCAATTGATATGAACAACCTGAGCAAAAGGAATTTGGTTCAACAATGGGATGCATTCTTCAACACGATCTCCAAGGTATTTGCTAATTCAGCCAGAGGTAATTTTCACTTACTCACCTCTATGTTACAAACTATTGGTTATGCTGTTTCTAACAACCGTAGAATCAATATTGGTAACCTACTTTGGAGTACTATTATTAACAGGATTGTTAAGGCCAGAAGGGATTTTGATGAGGGTAAGAAAGTACTATGTTATTATCCTAGATTTTTAACTTTGTTATTTAATCATCTTGTTCCTGTTGGTCAACAAACAGTTTTTAGGAATGACAACCCTATGGTATCAGGCAGGCAAACCAAGAAAATATTCACTAGCCTTGATACACATAGAAAGTTGATAAATGTGCCAGTGTATATTACACCATATTTGTCTAACTTCATAAATCTACCTGTCATTCCTCGACTTTTGAATGCACCTGAACCTGAACCTCAAGATGTACCTGTCCCTGAACATCAACATCAAATGGAACAATCTATTCCTTCAGGTACAGCTACTGCATCAATGGATCGGGTATTGCCTTCTATCTCTCAAACTGTTTCTGGAGCCCAAGTGGCTGATAGGTCAGACCAAGAGGTTGTAGAACCACAGCCTCTATCCCAGGTCTTAGAGCCAAACACTGTGTCTAACCAAATCTCTAAACCTAAAGCCAGAAGCAAGTTGTTGACAAAAAGAGCTGATAGAAGAAGTGATAATGTAAGTGATCCCACAGCTCTGCCTCCACCAAAGAAGAGAAGAAACCTACTACTTGAGGCATCTGTTAGCCCATCCATTTCCTCCCAACAGGACATGGACATTGAAATGGCCGATGAACTGTTACTAATTTCATCCTCTCAACAGGATGCAATTATTGAAAATCGCCAAAGGGCCGTGGCACCTTGTACAGAGTCAAGCACTCCTCTATTACTCACAATGGGGGAAAATATTACTGTATAATCTGATGTTGCTAAGGACACTGAGCAAGGAGTGCATGATAGGATTGTTACAGTACCTACCATTGTTACGGTAGAAGAGCCTTCACAGGCTTCTGAGGGAAATCTTGACTCTCTGCCAATAATAATAGAGTCATCATCTCCCCTCCTAGGAGGAACATTCCTGGCTCCCTCAAGGGATTCTTCACTCGCAGATTTATCTGGAGAAAGTGAAAGGCAACTTGGTCATCCTATCACTGAAGAAATTCAGCTATCAAATCCAAATGAATTGATAGAGATGACTGAGGATTGGGAATTGCGAACTCCCATTGCACCACCACTGACCTCTCCAGAAGAGGCTAGGGTGATTTCTTATGCAGGTACAGCTCAAGGAAAGGAGCTAGTGTTGAGTGATGTGAGGACCACCTTAAATATGAGTGAAACACATGCACGAAAGGAGAGTGACATATCCTTGAGTGAACATCAGGTGAGAGCACACACTGACACAAACACTTTGTCTCTTATGGCTCAAATCAAAGATCTGCAAAAGAAATTGATGGAAACTGAGGCTGAAAAACAAGTTCTAAAAGCACAAGTGGATGAACAGTCTTCTTCTTCCACCTCTGTCAACAATCAGCTCATGATCATTCGTGACGATGTCCACAACATAAAGACTACACTCACTCCAGCAATCAATACATTGATACAATCCAACTCTCAGGCATCTACAAAAAGAACAGATATTCTAAATGCTATTGACAAACTCTCTAATAGGGTGGATGAACTTCAAGTGGAAATGCATGAATCTGCTCAATCATATTCAACAACCTTTGCGAAGCTTGAAGAAAAGTATGATTACATGTTTGAAGGACTTGATCATCTATACAACATTGTTAAACCTACTCATAATATCACACCAGAATAAAAAGCATTTTTTGAAGACTATGATGATGATAATGAAGGGGATAATGATGCAAATAGGGAGCTTGACAGTCAACGAAAGTCTGTAGAGGATTCCTCAACTAAGGGGGAGAAGTCTGGAGATGGAGGAGAAGGTAAGTCTGGAGAAGCAGGAGGAAGTAAGTCAGGAGGTCAAGGGAGGCATAAGGAGAAGTCTGAGAAGTCTACCAAGGGAAAAGAAAAAGCTGCTCATGATCAGGATGCATTCGAGTTTGATTTCGATCTCAAGAATAGTAAGTTTGAAGTACAACAATTAAATGATATCGAAGAAGATCTTTCAAACTGGCAAGATGATCCTGAGTTTGAGAAGGAACTTCAAGAAGAGAAAGCTGATCGTCAGATGAGACAAGCTAAGCTTGAGAAGACCAGACAGGTAGTGAATGAAAGATTGAAGCTGAAGCAAGCTGAAGATGCAGAGAAACAAAAGCTACATGCAATCAGTGTACAGGAAAGAAAAAGAGATATTCAGTTGAAGATTGGTCCAAAGTGGGATAGAGCAAGAGAAATTTTTGATTCTATTCAGAACACTGCTAATGATGATGAACGTTTTCTCCAACTACTTCAACAGTTTCAAGAGACCAATCCAGATTACTTGCAATATATGGATGCACTGATGCTGGAAATCTCAAGGATAGTAGCTGGATTTGACAGATGTGCAGATCAACTAATAATTCAGATTGACTCTCGTACAATGGGTTCTCTCTATGTGTCACTTCAAATCTTTCAACAGAGAAGCTTGATGGAACTGTGGATTATGTCCATAAAGGTAAAAAGGTTTTCTGAACTGAATATTTTACTTCATGAAAGACTTTTGGAGTTTGCGCAAAGGAATAGTCCACAAGTTATTCAAACTCCACATCATGTTAAGTTTCTCAAGGGTAATACACTACACTCTTGTTTCCTAGATTCTAAGTCGATGAAGTTATACACTGCATCTCATCTGGTCTGGTTAGAACATATGCTGAGGACTACAGGATTCGAAGATAAAGAAAGTATCTTTGTTGCTGACATTATTCGATCATATGCTTTAACTGGATTTGAAAAGAAATATTACATTCTTCGGAATCGGCTATGGGGTAACCTTGGAATCTTGCCTAAGAAACCTAAAGGTCTTGTGTCAGATTATGAACGTGTACTTGACAAGGATTTGATCAAAACCTTGGATGATCAAGAACGATTTGACACAGAGAATATCAGAAGATTTCTAGAGCAAGAAGATGAAGTTGAACCTGGAGAGATAAGGGATGAAGAAACTTCAAAGTGAAGATCAGCTCTACATGTGATATCTTTAGAGCTTAGATAGGTCAAGATAGAAAATTGTATTATATGATCAGTCTAGAGGATCATCTATCTTGTATTTATCTTTTATGTTTGAATCTGGACAATGTTAAATATAAACCAGAACTTTTCTTTTATTTACTTTGTGTTTAAAGTTTTATCTTTTACTAAGTTAAGTTGAGTTAGTTGAGTAATCCTCTAGGTATTTGTTTGTTATCTTCTAACAAACAAATAGGGGGAGATTGAAAGGCATATGACACAGCCTATTTGTAGTTCGAGGACTCAACTCAACTTAAGCTTAGTTTGTAATAAGTAAATAACTTTAACTGTCACAGGAATCTCAGGAGGTACTATCTGTCAGAAGAAAAACCATAAAGTCAATCTATAGTTTTGATGTTTTACACTGGAAGAAGTTCAGATTGCTGATCAAGCCTCAGTATAGCATCAAAGAAGTGGATTTATTTCTAAGACAGAGATTTCTAGAGTGACAGGTTCAGACAGTATACAGTGAAGTACAAGAAGGAGAAAGAGATGAGAAGAAAAATGAATCACATTTTTAATGTGAAAATTAAAGGACAGTCATTGAAGTTAGTCGTTCATGAACCAGACCGTGCATGGAACATCAACAAAATATTCAGTGGTATTCCTTTATTACTTTCAGTGATTCAGAAAAGAATTAAGACAATTCAAGGATATATAATTGTTCTTATTTAATTAATTTAAATCAAGTAGTCAATTTAATTAATTAATTAATTCATCTTGAATTAATTCTTTAATTAAATTAATTATTAGATTAATTAAATCTGATTAATTATTTAAGTAAGTATAAATTAAAATGATTATTTATTAATCAATTTTAATTTAATTCTGAAAAATGAACTAGCAAGACAATCCCTGATTGTCTTGCCGATTGTCTTGAAGGTTTAAATCAGAATAGCAAGACAATAGGAGATTGTCTTGCCGATTGTATTGAAGAAGAAATCACTAAAGCAAGACAATTTCTGATTGTCTTGCCGATTGTCTTGATAATGATAATGTCTGAAAAGCTTTTGAAAAGTAGAATAAAAATCTGATTTGATTGTCTTGACGATTGTCTTGGCAGTTCAATTTGATTGTCTTGATAATGATCAAAAAGAAAAAGCTTCAGACAGAATGATAATTTTGATAAAGCAAGACAAAGATCTCAGTATTTGATTGTCTTGGAAGAACCTGATTGTCTTGACGATTGTATTGCCTATTGTCTTGGCAGTACAAAACTGGTTGTCTTGGAAGAATAAATTGTATTGACGATTGTCTTAACAGTTATAATTGAAGATAAAGATGCAGGGATTAATATATATCAAGACATATCGACAGAAGCAATCAGCAAGAAAGAAAAACACAGATCAAAATATTACATTCAAGAACAGATTTCTCTCTTCTCTCTCATCAAGAACACAGCACAAGAAGCAGAAAAATATATAGAAAATCAAGTTCATCTTATTTTTAATATCTGATCCGATAGAACTGATTTCCTTGATACTCTTTTACTATTAGCGAGTTTTTACTCCTAATCTATATCTTGATTTTTATTAACAAATCTAGAAAAATTCATGTCGAATTTTCTAATTTGTTTTTATTAACTAGATATAAATTCTGTACTGTATTTGTAACAAACCCCTCAAGTTAATATAATTTTATATTCAACTTGAATTTTGTTTCATTTAATTCCGCTCAAATTTGTCAAAATATAAATTAAATTATCCGGACAAATTTCGATAAAACAGTACTGTTTGTATTCAACCCCCCCTTCTACAAACATATTGGACCTAACAGAACCCCAAAAGTTAACTATTGAAACCCCAAGGAAAAATAGATAAAATTTAAAAATTTAAATTAAAAAATTGAATTCGGCGGCCTGATTTTTAAACGCGTTAGCGTTTAAAAAATCAGGATAAGTTAGGGTTTAGGGTTCCCTAAGTTCGTATACGGTTTATTCGCCGTTTTGAATATTTCTAAAACCCAAATTGGAAACGTTGAACCCTTAAAGTTAATTGTTCAACCCCATAATTTAATTAAAATTATATTTTTCAAATTT
The DNA here is from genome assembly GCA_036435485.1 of Saposhnikovia divaricata. Lineage (NCBI taxonomy): Eukaryota > Viridiplantae > Streptophyta > Magnoliopsida > Apiales > Apiaceae > Saposhnikovia > Saposhnikovia divaricata. Next base: position 27,248,889 of record JAZHRN010000131.1, read on the forward strand.
AAAAATTTTAATTAAAAAATAGAATCTGGCGGCCTGATTTTTAAACGCTAACGCGTTTAAAAATCAAGATAAGTTAGGGTTTAGGGTTGTAAACAACCCTAAACCTTAAGTTCGCATACGATTTATTCGTCGTTCGGAATATTTCTAAAACCCAAAATGAAAATGTTGAACCCCAAAAGTTAATTATTGAACCCCTAAGATTAATTAAAATTGTATTTTTTAAATTTTAAAAATATTATTTACAAATATATATTTACAAGGAAAAAAAACAAACCCACCCAAACGCCACATAATGTGGCGTTCCCCCAAACCACCCACCTCCCAAACAGCGAGAACGCGAGACGCACTAGCGTCTTTAACAAAAAAAAGAAAAATAATAAAAAAATGCTACATTATGTAGTGTTTTGTAGTGATATATGGGGTAAACTTTTAATTTGTGATATTTGGGACCATTTGTCTTGAAATTGTGATATTGAGGACCTTTATTCATGTTTATCTAACATTTATATTTTTATATTATGAAGTATGGGTAACAAATTAGTGTGCTAATTTATTAGTAGACAATTAGATAATGGCTAGAGGACACGACATGTGACTTGATATTTAAAAATAATTTTGATGAAATCGGATTGCTAATCTTCAATTTTATAACTGGATTATGAGATTGAATTGTTATTTTCGTTCAAATAAAATAAAATTATCACACATGATGGAATCCCATAAAATTAATGGGGAGGGGAACGTGATTTTTTTCCCGTTTATTAGGACATGATTTGCTATTTAAATATTGGTACCTTGCTACTTTCTATGCTAATGTTTCCGTGTTGGTTGAGTTATTACCATAATTAGCGTAATTCCGTAAATATATAGTTGTTATTTAATAAAAGTGAAATAAATTATATGAGAAATTTTTTATCGAATAGTTTTTGATTAAAAGTATATATAATATACTACTTTCCTACTGATCATATCTTACAGGCTAAAAAAGGGCAGGATGCTAGCTTCATATGGATGGGTATTTGTGAAGCAAGAGATGAGCTTTGTAAAGGATTTAAGTGGGTGTTAGGTGATGGGGAATGTATAAACATCTTTTCGGATCAGTGGTTGAAGGGGAAAGGTGACTTTTGTGTGGAGAATCATCAAATAAATAGTGGCAGGCATGACAAACTGAAAGAGTACTTCCGTCCAGGCACTAAACAGTGGGACGTGACTAAAGTACAACAGTCTTTTTATGAGGTTGATGCTGACTGCATTTTAAGTACAAGGATTCCACAGGACCAGGTGCATGATCAAGTAGCATGGATGCATACGGTGGATGGTCGTTATTCAGCAAAATCAGGGTATCATTTTTGGCAAGAGAGACATGGTAGCAATGAAGGTGATAGTGTGGGGAATGGTTGGAAGAAGTTATGGAGATTGCCGATTCCTTATAAAATGAAATATTTTTTTGCGGCGAATCTGTAAAAATAACATCCCGGTTCGAAATTTACTTAAAGGTAAAGGTGTACAAACTACTATTATTTGCCCTATGTGCAATGTGGATGTTGAACATGTGAGACACGTTTTTATTGAATGTCAGTTTGCAAAGGGCTGCTGGGAGTATCTGGGGGAGGGCACGATTTTTCACAGGTGGAAATTCTTTCGGTTTGGGTGTTGGAGAAGCTGTGTTCTGAGAGTGTCGATAGTTTAGTGAAAATGACTCAAGTGTTGTGGGGTATTTGGTTTGCCAGGAATAGGAGAGTGTGGGAAGAGAAGCAACTAACTCCGAATGTAGCAATGGATATAAGTTCGAATATGGTAGCAGAATGGTCAGTAGCCCAGGCGAAAGTGCAGAACAGTGAGCAGGGGTGTGCAGCTAAGATTCAGAAGGAAGCAGTTAAATGGATTCCACCGGCTGCTGGGTGGTACAAAGCAAATGTTGATGCAGCAGTCCATGAAGGCTCATCACATTTTGCAGTTGGAATGGTACTCCGAAACGATAGAGGTGAGTTTGTAGCAGGTATGCAGAGAAGTATAAATGAGAGGGCAACAGTGCTGGATGCAGAAGGCATAGGGGTTCAGGAAGTACTGCACTGGTTGTTGGAGTTGGGATTAAGGCAGGTAGTTGTGGAAAGTGACTCTCTTACAGTGGCCACTGCTTTGATCAAGAACATCGAGTATGCATCGGAGGTTGGGACAACCTTGGACTCTTGTAGGTCTATTCTTCGTCAACGAGACGATTTCAAAGTTCAACACGTTCGACGGCAAGCAAATAGGGTAGCTCACAAGTTAGCTAGTCTTCCTTGTTTGTTAGGAACGGAGAACTATTTTAATTCTCCTCCTTCCTGTGTGTTGGAGTCAATTATGTATGATTTTCCTGTTTGATTAATGAAATTTCCTTTAAAAAAAGTATATATAATATATAAGCATGTTAAATTAAATAGTTATTATATTTTAATTAGAACTGTTAAACTAACTACAATTATTAAAGTGGGTATAAAAAGATAAATAAGGAAAATTTTTAATATGATATGATTGGTCTAAAATTTAGGAATGAAATCTGATTGGTTCTAAAATAATTCATCTTTTCTGATTGGTTAACTGTACTCATGTGGTAGACTCGGGTATTATAATAAAGGATATGAAACTTTTATCCAAAAAAATCCATAAAAACTTAATTTATGGTAAGCCAAACAGCACCAATATCTTACTCGTTCCATCATTCGGGTGTGATAGTATCTTCCTCGCTCCTCATGATGGGTATTCAAGGAGTGAAAAAAAAACAACACCACACAACACAACGTAGGGGGTACGGGTCTGAGGGGGGTAGGATGTACGCAATCATGCCCCTACACAAAGGTAGAGAGATTGTTTCCGGTTTTTTGACCCCCGGCAGGAGTCGAACCCGTGACCTCACGGTTCACGGATTGGGCACTTACCACTGTGCCAACTCAACCCCTTTATTCAAGGAGTGAAAGTTACCACTAATTTATCGGCACGTGGATGCCACCATTGTCTATACACACAAGATTCTACTACGCACTCAAATATATATTTTACACATAAATCACACATGTATTGCAGGAGACCAGTGCCCCAGTGTAGCAGCAGAGACAAACCAACTTATTATAGTGGGTCTCTTTTTGTTATTTAGCTTCAATTTCTGCTGTGCCCTTTTGATTATTTTGCATTGTCTTCATATAAGGGCACTATTTGTGAATCTTTTGGGATCATAATTTGCAGAAGCATTAATTTAAAGACTGGCAAAAGTAGAAAAAGAAATAAAGAGAAAAGCTGGGTAAAATTAGAAGCCTCAGAGCATCTTCATGAGCATGGTTATAGTGGTTCTTAACTTAAATTAAAGATGGTTGTCACTTTTTTTTATTCAAGAAATTCCAAATGATTCTTAAATGAGAAAATTGGGTATGAGGTTGTTCTCAGAAAAGAATCATGAGGTTAAAAGATTTTGTCCCTATAAAACAAGTGGTTCCCCAAGGACAATTTTGTAAACATAAATTTTTTTACAGTAATTTACATATATATCCTTAAATTTATACTGAAAATCTTTTAATAGGACAACCTCAGGCACATCAAGCCCTTCTTAAATTCATTATAATTTTCTTCTCTTTACTCAATTTTAAGAGCTATAACCACCCTTAATTTATATTATATAATATAATAAATTTTTATGAAAATAATCTCTCCGTTCACTTTCTTTTCTAATGCAGCTTACTTTTAATAATATAAAATAAAATAAAAAATAAATATAAAAAATATTGTTGAAAATGAATTCACATTAAATCACTAAAAATAAATATTTTTTTATTATATTTAAGAGTAAGAATTAGGAGGCTCTCAGAGATGCTATTAGAGCATTTTCAAGAGGCTCTCTATTGTAGCTCTTAACTCAAAAAATGAGGAAAGAGATTAAAAATCAAGCTCCAAGAGACTCTTAGAGGCTCTTTAAAAAGTTAAGAGCTTCTTCTCTCTCCTCTATTTTAGGAGCAACTAGTAGCTCTTAACTTAATATTTTATTAGTAAAATAGTGGTTCTTCTCTCTCATCTATAGATTGTTTGTCCAAGTGGAATTGAAATATGAATAAAATATAAAATAAAGAACCATAATAGAGAGCATTATTGGAGTTAACACACAAATCAATGTAATAACTTACTAAGAGCTTAATTATTTATAATATATTTAGGAGTGAGCTAAGAGACTGTCGGAGATACTCTTACTTATTTTCTTGGCTTCTAGCTAGTTGTAGTACTAATCAATTAAAACTGGTCTTGAATGATTATACAGTCACCCTTTATTTGTATGTACAGAACTTAATGATTCTTGATAGTAATTTTCCTTTTTTACCATTAGATATTAGAGCATGTTGTTGAGCTTTGTGGGCTTCCAAGAATTCAATGCCTTTAATATGTAGTGATAGTACCCAAAAGATTGCACCTTTTTTTTTGTGTGTGATGGAACTTGTTGGATGTTCATCTCTTCCAACCTGTAATCAATGGCAGTTTTCAACTAGTTCAGGTGCGCTCTCTCTCTCTCTCTCTCTCTCTCTCTCTCCCTCCCTCTCTCGCTCTCTCTCCCTCTCCCCCCCTCTCCCTCTCCCTCCCCCCCTCTCTCTCTCTCCCTCTCCCTCTCCCTCTCCCTCTCCCTCTCTCTCTCTCTCTCTCTCACACACACACACACACCTACATATGTTGTGTTTGTGTGCGTGTGTGATGTTTGGTCCTAAGACTGATATGAAGTTGTGGAACCTTAAAGTTGCAATTTTTATGTAGGGAGTTTTGCTGAAGTGGAAATTTAGAGTAACCATAATTCAGAAAGTTGTAATGGCAGATACATACAGAAAATCATCCACATCCATGTTCAGTTCTCCTAGGTTTTTTACTGGAATTACTCCAAAGGGGTATACTGACACAGAATCTATAATGAGTCCTACTTCAGTTCTTGATAGCGAATCATTTTCTGCTATAAAAACTCCTTTTTGGTCTAATAGTAACAGTAATAGCCCAAGAAACTCGAAACCTGAAAGTAGGACTAAGTGGGATAAATTGGATTCTAAAGGGGTTGGTCTTGGCCTCATTGATGCTCTCATTGATGAAACATCAGACACTAGTTTATCGAAAACGGAAAGCCGAATTGTATTGTTTGGATCACAGTTAAAGATTCAGGTTCCTCACCTGCCTATATCTGTTCTTTCCCCTTATTCTGATTATCCAGTGTCTCCTACGGATTTTGGCATCGAAACTAGGAATTCTCACTTAGGATCCTTATTGCCTCTGTCATCTCCGTATTCATCGAAGGAATCTCCTTTTAGCTCTTTGAATTCTGGATTTGAGAATTCTACTCTGCCGCGGATTCTCTCAGGCAGTCTCTCTGCTGGTGAAATGGAGCTTTTGGAGGAGTATACTTGCGTGATTACTCATGGACCTAACCCGAAAACCACCCACATATTCGATGATTGTATAATTGAGAACTGCTGCGGAATTGTTGGATTCTCTGCATCATTGAAGAAAGAAAACGGCTTTGGCACTGAGGAGTCATTGCAATATCCCTCCGAGAGTTTTTTAAGTTTTTGTTACAACTGCAATAAGAATCTTGGGCAAGGGAAAGACATTTACATGTACAGGTTAGTTTCAAATGCTTCGTATACAAACACAGACTAAATTTTTTATACAACCTCAATTAGATTCAATTAAGAAGCAGTTATTAGTTACAGATATAAACTTTACATTTGAGTAGTTGTAACTGAGATTGACCCACTTTTTAACTTTACATGTTGTTGATCTTTATATTGGCTTAACATCCTTAATTTCTCAAGCCTGCTATTTAACGATATTCCATGGAATGGTAGGACTATAATCCTTTTGTATTTTAACTTTTTTTTTTTTTTTTGATCTTGAACCTGGTTATCTGAGTTCTAAAGCTGGTTTAGAATAGAGATCAATAATGGATGGGCTTCCTACATGTGTTGCATTTCTAGAGTAGTACAATTGTTCATCTGTATGTTGTTGATTCCGTTCCAAACTGATAGTTCTGTTTAACTTGTGCTCCCAGGGGTGAGAAAGCCTTCTGCAGCAGCGAATGTCGCCACAAGGAAATAATATCGGATGAAGGTACTGAACAGTCTGACGATATATACGGAACATAAACTAATCCCAGAGTTTTCTTCAATAATCTTCAAGGGTGATATTACTATTATCAATTTTGTATCTGACTATCTGTGGATCTTTGAGATTTCAGAGATGGATCAACTTACTAGAAGTGAGGTTTTTGACAAACATCTTTGCAAGCAAATAATATTGTATATTTGAATTGATGTTTAATCTACATTGTAATGTACTGAATGTTGTTTAAGTTGGTAATTGAGTGAGTACTTGTTAATTTGTTACTCCCTCCGTTCCTAAATTTTTTTCCTGTTTACTTTGGACACATTTGCCAACACATACTTTTGATCGTTAATATTTTCAATTTCGTGTTAGTATCAAATATAAAAACTTCACTGTATTAAAGTACTCATAAATACGAATCAAACAAAATCACTCATGACTATATTTTATCTTTTAAATTATGCGTAAATTAATAGTCAATCTTGAACAGTACCAAAAGTCAAAACCAGAAAAAGATTAAGAAACATAGGGAGTATCACTTATTGTTGATGACTCTTGCTAGTTGCCTAGTTTAACCTGGCATTGTCTCGAGCGATTATATATTGACAATTTAAGTGTGCAAAGATGTTTTGGTTCCGGAGGATCTAGCTACAGCGAACTGAACAGAGAGCTTCCCCACCCCCTTCCAACGACTCTTTCGTCTTAAGAACACAAGTTTTAAATCTTGAAATTTGTCAATGTACTTGCAACTTGCCTAATGCCCATATGTCTAGCTTCGAGTAAAGCTAATCAGCCAGCTTGCATGTCTAACTACCTCTGACTAGCAAAAGACACTCTAAAGGAATGATTCAACACAATCTAAGCAGAATATCACTGAGACAGTGATTACATATGCTGAACTTGAAGCCATACATGTAATGATCAGGCACATGTTTGGTTTGGTATTGAGATATTGATGATGAATATGATTTTCCCTACCTTGAGAATCTTGAATCAACTTGTTAGAAGCCCATCTTCTCACTAGATCAAACATAAAGCCCAATATCAAAACAGGCCCTACAGTCGATCGGCCCATGGTCGCTCAGCCCATATTCGGCCCAATCACTTTACTTCAACGGTCACATTGTCATTTTCCCCTTTTACAGATCACATGGTTACTTTACTTGAGTATGAGGGACAATGAAGAATGATGATGTCTCCTCATCATACCGATCCCGATCGGATCCAAGGAGAAAAAGGTGAAACCAAGTCTATAAAAAGAGAAGTATCATTAAACTTATGGACACGACAGAAAATACACACACAAACACTCTACGTTTTACCTTATTCCCTCTATAAAAACCGATTTACTGATTCTCACACCGGAGGTGAATCGGGGGGTCAATCCCTCGCATTCTTCTCGTTTTGCAGGTGGGACCGAACCAAGGCTTGGCAGAAATCTGGTTATAACATTTGGCGCCGTCTGTGGGAACGTAGAGATACGATTTGTGTTGAAAATCACCACCTACCAAGCTGCTATGGCTAACGAAGAAACTCCAACTAATACCCAGGCAGGAGGCAGCCGTCCACCTCCTGTTACACCAAGAAATCTAAACTTCGACGAAGAGGGAGAAATGCCAACTCCCGAAGAACAACAACAAATGCTCCAAAAATGGAGAGAGGAGCAAAAAACCAAAGGAAAATCAAAAGAAAAAAGCGATCAGGATACAGAACGAAGGGCCAAACAAAAAATGGCCGACCGGTTGAAATTACAAGCCTTAAAACTCCAAAGAGAAGAAATAGAGCTCCAAGAAAAACTTCTACGAAAGGCCCTAGAGACCGAAGAACATTCCGAGAGTCGAAAGGAAAAGAGGACCAGGGACGACGAAAACGACTCAGAAAACTCCGAACCATGTTCCAGACGGTCCCGATTGAAGGTGGTTTATACCTCAGATTCCGATGAGGACGACTCACATGTGGGGGATAGGATAAAAAGGATTGAGAAGGTAATGTTCGGAGATAGAAAGGTCATTCACGAACCCGTGGTAACCGAAGACATTGAACAATACCGACCACCGCCCGGAAGACAATTCCCTAAGATGTACGAGTTCAATGGAAAGGGTGATCCCGAGGACCATTGTGAGAAATACGAATCTCTCATGACTGGTATGGGGCACTGTGATGTCATGCTATGCAAGATGTTCAAAACTTACTTGAAAGGGACGACATCTATGTGGTACCGTTCGCTAAGACCAAGGTCGATCGGTTCATATGAACAGATCAAGAAAAAAATTTTGAGGCACTACTCACACCTGTGCCGAAGAGAAAAGGATACCCAAGCCCTGATCCATTGTAGACAAAAACCGAACGAGGAGCTTGGCGATTATCTTGCCAGGTTTAAAGAAGAAGCGGAGATGGTGACGAACCTAGATAAAGTCAAAGCCGCAGGTTTCCTCTCCGCAGGCCTCGACCCCCTGAAAGGAAAAAAGCTTCGATCTTCGTTATATGATGTACCACCAAAATCATTGAACGACATATACCTGCGGGGGGAAGCCATTAGAAGGAAAATGGAGTCAATAGGAGGGTATAAATGAAAAAATGAGTGGTTCCGGCAGGGACGAAAGAAAGGACGATCGACGAGAAGACCGAAGAAGCCGAGGGGATATCAAAAGCCGATTGAAAGACCTCAGGCCAGACAAAGGGCCCGAACGAAGACGAGATAGAGACAGCGTGGTGTTCACACCCTTAAATACACCTATCTCGAAGATTCTCCACGAGATAAAAGGTAATCCAGGATTCGTTAGGCCAGCCAAGCTAAGAACTCCCGAACACCGAAGGAACGAGAACAAGTATTGTGAATACCATCAAGATAAAGGGCACAACACCAACGAATGTTTCCATTTGAAGAGATTGATAGAAAAAATGATCAAGGATGGAGACTTAGCACAATTCATCGGAGATCTGAGGGAGAAGCTGGATATCAAGGAAAAGAAAAAGGAGACCGAAGGAACGGAAAAATTCCGAGGTGAAGTAAGAACCATTTCTGGGGGGACAGTATTTGATCGGGACAGTAAAACCGCCCGTAAGAAATACGCCAGACAAATCTACAACTTATATCAGTCAAGTGCAGCGAAACAACCATTGCCTATCTCCTTCACAGAGGATGACTACGAGGATGTAATTTGGCCTCATGAAGACCCACTCATCATCAACCCTGTCATCGGGGAAAATAAGATTTGGAAAGTGCTGGTCGATGAAGGTAGTTTAGTAAACATTATATACTACCGAACATACTGCAAAATGAACTTGGGGGCGAACAACTGTAACCATGCCACGAGGCACCGCTTTACGGCTTCGGGAATCAACCCGTACCCATCGAAGGAACTATCACACTCTCTATCCTAATGGGAAAAACACCGTATACAGCAATGAAGGAAACCAAGTTCTATGTTGTTCGAGTAGACAGCCCATACAACGGAATTCTCGGGAGGCCAGCTTTATCACTGTTCCAGGCTGTATCATCGATCCCTCATTTAAAGTTAAATTTCCCGACCGAACATGGGATCGGAGAAATGAGAGGCGATCAAAAGGCCGCATGGATAATTATGCTGGAGGACTTGGAAAATGATAAAGACGTGGAAATGACCGAAGCTAGAAAAAGAAAAAAGGTTGAAAATGATGCTGGAGGCAGTTACCAACTATTAAACATCGAGTTGGAGAAGTTTGGAGCCGACCTATCCAACCCAATTGCCGAACCAGCAGCCGAAACGGAAGAGGTCGAATTGTTTATGGGACAATCAGGAAGAATGATCCAAATAGGCAAAGACATGGAGCCTGAATTAAAGGAGAAAGTCATCAAAATAATCAGACAGTACCATGACGTGTTCGCCTGGGGGCCCGAAGATATGCCTGGATTAGATCCATCAATAGCCAAACACTGTCTCAACGTCAAGGCTGATGCACAGCCTGTAAAACAAAAAAAAAAAGAAACTTCGCCATGGAAAGGCAGCAAGTCATTCAGGCCGAAGTAGAAAAATGGCTGGAGGCAAAATTCATAGAAGAAATTGACTACCCTGGTTGGCTAGCAAACGTGGTGGTATTCAAAAAATCGAACGGCAAATGGAGAATGTGCGTGGATTACAATGATTTGAACAAAAATTGTCCGAAGGATCATTATCCCTTGCCGAACATCGATCAACTGATAGACGCCACTTCGGGACATCAAATACTCAGTTTCTTAGACGCTTTCTCGGGATACCACCAAATAGCGATGAATGTCGAGGATATACCGAAGACAGCATTCATCACACTGAACGGCACATATGCCTACGTAAAAATACCTTTCGGTTTGAAGAACGCAGGGGAAACCTTCCAAAAAATGATCAACAAGGTTTTCAAACAACAAATCGGCCAAAATATGGAATGCTACGTAGATGATATGATCGTCAAATCATTGAACAAAGATCATGCCGAAGACCTTAGAGAATGTTTCGAAACATTAAGGAAAAACAATATGAAGATCAATCCGAACAAATGTACGTTCGGAATGGGCAGTGGCAAGTTTCTAGGCTACATGGTCAGTGCACGAGGAATCGAGGCAAATCCTGAAAAAATACAAGCTGTAATCGACATGAAAGCGCCGAAGACAATTCGGGAAATCCAAAAGCTGACCGGACGAATAGCAGCTCTAAGAAGATTTATCTCTAGATCAGCCGACAAAGCTCTACCATTCTTTGAAGTACTTCGGGGGACAAAGACCTTCGAATGGGGTCCAAATTGTCAAAAAGCATTTGAAGAACTCAAAGAATATCTGGTAAAAACCCTCCTCTTAATGAAACCAAGCCCGAACGAAACTCTGCAGCTATATTTAGCAGTGAACGACCGCATACTGGGGGCAGTTCTGATCAAACAACACGAAGGGAATCAATATCCAGTGTACTACGTCTCTTACATACTAAAAGAAGCAGAAACAAGATACCCCAATGCAGAAAAATTTGCTTATGGGGTGGTGATGGCCTCAAGAAAGTTGCGACATTACTTCCAAGGCCGAACGGTGCAAGTAGTAACCAATCAACCATTGAAGAAAATTATGCAACGACCCGAGGCTTCGGGCAGGATGGTCGCTTGGTCGGTCGAATTAGGAGAATTTGACCTAGAATTCTTCCCAAGAACAGCGATTAATGCACAAGCCCTAGCCGACTTTATAGTGGAATGCTCTTTCTCTGGTTCGAAGGATTTGGAACTCGAAGAAAATTCAATTCGGCCACCAGGAAAGTGGAAACTCTTTGTTGATGGGTCGGTAGCCGGACTGAAGTATGGAGCAGGACTCATTCTAACTAGTTCCGAAGGCTTCGAGATTTGCCAAGCCATCAGATTCACTTTCCCATTGACCAACAACGAAGCGGAATACGAAGCACTGATAGCGGGATTAGATCTGGCAAAAAACCTGGAAGTAAAGCACCTAAGAGCCTTTAGTGACTCAATGCTAGTCGTCAAGCAGTTCTCGGGAGAGTATGGACAAAAAGATCCACGAACGAAGGCCTACGCTACGAAGGTACGCCAAAGCTCAGAGCTATTTGAATCATTTGAATTAAGCCAAGTAGCCAGGGAGAATAACAGCCGAGCCGATGCCCTATCAAGGTTAGCTTCAGCAGAAACGCAGAACCTCACAGGTTCAATTTATCTGACCGAAGTAAAAATACCATCGATAGACAAAAGGCGATGCCTCGAAATACACCAAGGAATTAATTGGATGACTCCAATCAGAGCCTTCTTGGAGAAAGGTACCCTTCCAATTAACAAAAAAGATGCCCAAAGAATCAAATATCGGTCAGCCAGTTACTCCATAATTGAAGGAAGGTTGTTCAGGAGTTCAGTCACTCAACCTCTGCTTCGATGCCTAGATTCCGAGGAACAGAGAATGGCTCTCGAAAGTGTCCACGAAGGCATTTGCGAAGAACACCTCGCCGGACGATCACTAGCCTTCAAAATCCTAAGACAAGGTTTCTTTTGGCCAACAATAAGGGAGGATGCATCGGAATATGCCAAAAAGTGCAAACAGTGTCAGTTGTTCAGCCATGTGCCGAAGCAACCCCCAGAGGAAATGACATCAGTGCTAAACCCCATTCCCTTCGCAATGTGGGCTGTGGACATTGTTGGAATCCTCCCGACCAGCACTAAACAAGCAAAATACTGTATTGTGGCCATTGATTACATGACCAAATGGGTGGAAGCCAAACCCCTCTCAGCTATCACCGAGGAAGCGGCAAAAAAGTTCGTATTAGAACAGATAATATTAAGATTCGGCATCCCGATGATCTGCGTATCAGATAACAAAACACAATTCATTGGCAGCAAATTCAGAAAATTCTTAGCCGAATTTGGAATCCAACAAAAGTTTAGTTGAGTCGGTCATCCTCAAGGGAATGAAGCGATCGAAGCGGCTAACAAAACCATCTTCGATGGAATTAAGAAAAGACTCGGAGATTCAAAGGGACTATGGGCCGAAGAACTGCCGTACGTCCTATGGGCCTACCGAACAACCCCAAGATCATCAATCGGAGAAACGCCATTTAGACTAGCCTTCGGAACCGATGCCTTAATGCCAACAGAAGTCGGCCTGGAGTCGTATCGAACACAAGTATTCAATATTGAAACAAATGAACACGGGCTCCGAGCAAACGTTGATCTACTTGAAGAAGAAAGGGAGGCGGCCTACCGAAGAAACTTAAGATACCAGCTTCAGGCAGCTCAGTATTACGATTCGGGAATAAAAAAGAGATCCTTCCGAGTGGGAGACTTAGTACTTCGAGAACTTGCTAATTCCATGCCCACAAAACAGGGAAAACTCATGCCAAACTGGGAAGGACCCTATACAGTGGTGGAAATAGTTCGCTCGGGCACATATAAGTTAGCACATTCGGACGAAAGCCTCATCAAAAACACGTGGCACGCGGCACGCCTTCGTCGCTTCTATCAGTAAGCTCCCTAATACGTGTTTATGCCTACGATTGTTAACTAGAGCACAATGAGAATCAAATGAGTTATGCTTAACGAATCCATATTCGGGAACGATCAAATAAAGCATATGTTCTCTTGCTTCAGTATTTTGTTATTTTGACATGATTAAGGCAGGGAGGAAATATTTTTCAACGACTGAATAAAACCTTAATCATTTACAAAAATACCCAAACACTAGGGAGGTTATGACCTAACATAACTAAACATGCTAGGCAAAAAGCCGAAGATGCATAAAATACAAAAATTATGCTAGGCCGAAGGCCGAAGATGCGTAAAAAAGATAAAATTATGCTAAGGCAAAATAACGCCGAAGATGCATAAAAATACAGAAATTATGCTAGGCAGAAGGCCGAAGATGCATAAAAAAGATAAAATTATGCTAAGGCAAAATAACGCCGAAGATGCATAAAAACACAGAAATTATGCTAGGCCGAAGATGCATAAAAAAGATAAAATTATGCTAAGGCAAAATAACGCCGAAGATGCATAAAAATACAGAAATTATGCTAGGCCAAAGGCCGAAGATGCATAAAAAAGATAAAATTATGCTAAGGAAAAATAACGCCGAAGATGCATAAAAATACAGAAATTATGCTAGGCCGAAGACCGAAGATGCATAAAAAAGATAAAATTACGCTAAGGCAAAATAACGCTGAAGATGCTAAGGTAACAAAAAAGATGCATAAAATAGACCAAGTTATAAGCCCGAAGGCAAAGTTAAGAATTACAAGCCCGAAGGCTATCACAACTAAACAGTTCAAATAAAAGTTACAAAGCGACTAGTCAGAAAGAGCTTCGTCTTCGCCCGAAGATACTACCAGGGGGTCATCGGATTTTTCTCTACCAACAGGATCCGTTATACCAAGCTCGGCATTAAGCAGCTGAGTATGATCAAAACCGAGAGTATGTGCCTTCAACACTACATCCTCATAACCCATCTGGTAGCATCTCTCCTCGGTCAAGTCAAGCTTCTTCTGCAGTTTCCGGACGTTCTTTCTGCTAGCCTTGAGCTGTTGATTCCTCCATTCAATGCGCCTCTTCAAAACGTCCACCTCTTTCAGTCTCTCCTGGAGATCATCATTGTCTTCTTTCAAAGCTTTAGCTTGACCAGTCACTCGCTCCAACTCAATGGCCGAGTTTCGAAGGTCCTCTTCCGCCTTAACCCCTCGGGTTCACATTTGTTCTACCCATTCGGTCACAACAGCCGACCAGGCAGCGCCCTGAAAACAATCAGGGAAAAGAGTTAAAAATCTCCAAGGCAAATAAATATGACCGAAAGAAGAAGAGGCTTACCATAGACAGAAGGGTCATCATTTCGGTGCAAGCTTGAAGATCATCGACCTTAGCAACCGTAGGTCGATCAGCCGGCAGAATGAGACCACGACAGAGGTCGGGAGCCACATTCCGAGACGAAGGAGGAACTGGAACAATTATTTGATCGCTCTCCAAAACTCCCCATTGAGGAGAGTACACCTTCGGTTCCTGATCACCTGACCGAATCCTCTTTCTTGGCTCAACTGAGGGATTCAGAGTCGTCTCCTTCGACCCTGATTCCTGAAGAGGAGAAGAAGCAGGTGGAGTAAGGGCCAAACTCTTTTCCCCCTGGTCGGGAGCAGATTGATCCGATCTTTCGTCCGAATCAGCGGCAGCCTCTTCGGCAGCCATAGCAGCAGCAGCAAGTTCGACCGCCTTCCTCCTTTTTCGCTCCAGAATCTCTTCTCGAGAAGCCACTGCATAGACAAATACAATTAGACATATGTTGAGGCAAATATGCAGGATTATACTAAGCTGAAGCCGAAGATGTGCAAAAACATGAATAATCATGCCTTCAGAAAGCTAAAAATAAAAAATGAAAGGTTACCACTACCCCAAAGACCGAGCAGCCAGTCATTATCCCGACTGTCCGCCAGAGGGACCTTGTCCATTTTGAGCTCGCAGAGAAGCCTATAATCATGCTTGTCCGCTTCCAAGGGATCTGCAAATCTCAGTTTATGTGGATCGACCGCTCTCCACGTGCCGAACTTCTCTATCCTCGGACCCGAAACAAACACCCACTTAAGGTGAGTTTCTTTATTACTCGAATTTGTTTTTGCCCAGTCGTCTCGATTACTCTTACGAGCGATGGAATAGAAACCCTTACTCTTCGGGTTCTTACGCAACTCATAGTGGAGCCAAAAGAGACTCGTTCGGGGTACTATTTCACACGCCAAACATCGAGCCTGGAAGCTGTTTATGTGTATAAAACTATTCGGATCCAGTTGTCCTATAGCGATCCTGGTATGCTTCAATATACTTTTGAGAATATGAAGCATAGGCAACCTAAAGCCACATTTAAACGCGGCTTCAGATATGCCCGTCGCTCGACCTCCCCCGTAACACGCAGGAACCTCGGGATTATGCCAGATCCTATCGTTCCTCCTAGGAGCATAAAAATACCATGTATGCTTATCTATAAGGTAATACGATGGGTATGACCCAATATCGTCTTCGGTCAATCTAGAACGTAAATTTGCGGCCGGATATAACTCGGCATCACTAAAGGGACTTTTCTGACCCGCGTCTTCGGTCGTCCGATCCATGTCCCTGCATTCGGAAATGAAGAGACATTAGCCATGTACTCGGACATCAATGAAAGATGATAGAAATTAACCGACCGAGTACAGTGGGCTGAGATCGGTCGGGGACAAATCTATGACCTAAAGAGCCTAAAGTTCACGGTTAAAAGAGGGGACATCACGAAGGAAGTTATCTAAACCCTAAGATCCCGAAGGCCGTTCTTCTCCTAGATCATTTTCAGATGAACCCCACGAATCCCGTAAAGGTTTTTTCTCAGACAAAATAAAGAAAACTAAAAGCAGGAAAGGGGGATAATCATGTAAACGTTTGGCTCAAGAAATGCAAGTGAATTCACACATATACATACAGTTATACATACGTATACCCACAACATGAACTATGAAAAAACAATATACTTGAAAGGCAGAGTGTATAAACTTGTAACACTAGAACTAATGTAACTCAAACTAAAGGAAAAGATACTTAACCAGAAGACAATCAAGAACAGGAAGTCACAAGAAATCAACACTAAATGAAGACAAGGTAATTGATACAATTAAACATGCTAACTATGATCAAGCCAAGAAGAAATCATTGAGAGAAGTTCAAGTTAAAGTTGTTCATGCCTCAGTGATTTGATAAATCAAGAATCAAGATCATAACTATCAGTATCAACAAGACCAATTGATTTCAAGTGAAGAAGAAGGAAAGCAAATATTGGAAAGCCAAGTTATTCAGTGAATATGGTAATTTATTCAAGAAGCAGAAACACTATCAAGACTAGTCACTTATGAACCAGACCAGTGTATCAAGTGTCAGGACATTGATAGCAAGTTTATGTCAGTAATAAAGAACCATGTTCAAGAGCTTGTTGAAGAATAAAGAAGACATGAAGATATCACAAGTTCAAGATGTGCATTGAAGTTTTAAGTTGAAGACCAGAATATTTTCTAAGTACTAAATGTTCTGGATGGCTAAGTAGAAATTCTCAAGTAGAAGTTCTACTTAGGAATTTCGAGATAGCCAAGTAGAAGTTCCACTTAGGAATTTCGAGATAGCCAAGTAGAAATTCTCAAGTAGAAGTTCTACTTAGGTGCAGCTTCAACATGACACATGGCATCTTCTGATTGGCAGATTTCCAAGCTTTCAAGATAAGGCAAGAATTATGTGGACATCATTGGGCCACGTACATCTTAGTCTTTGAAGACTGCAGGACATAGATTACATGTAGTATAAATAGAAGTACTTGTGTAATGTTTTAGAGTGAGCAATTCTAAAGAAAAACACAAGAGAAAAAGAGAGAGTGCATTCACAGAGCTTAGTATCATTCACTTCTCTCTCAACTTCTGTTATACTTTGTAATGAATGTTGTAGCAACCCTTTCAAGTTATATATAAAGAAATATATTCCTTGAATCTGTGTGTTCATTTATTGCATCGTTTTTATTGCTTCTCATATTCGAAAAGTTGTATTCACCCCCCCTCTACAACACATTTGGACCTAACAATTGGTATCAGAGCTATATGTTTAACATACAAAACATAGATCCTTGTGTTGAGTAGAAGAATCGTGAGTTTTTCATTTTTCAGATCTACTTTTCATTTTCTCGAAAAGTGTGTTTTAATTCGTTTGTATTGAAAAACTCATCTGAAAAATTATTTAAATACTCCAGGTGTGATTATTTAGCTTGGGTGTATTTTAATTAATTTTTGTGAATTTATCTGGGTTAGTTCATATTTGGTGTTCTTGAGTGTTCATCATCTGTTCTTATCAAAGAATACAACCCAACAACTTTTTGATCTCCTTTTCAATAGTAAAAGAATAAAAAGGTGGTTTTTGGACTTTTTGATTTACTTTATTCGGCCGAAAGTAAAAGACATACTCAGTACCTAGCAAGTGGGTTAGGTGGGTTTGGTGAGTAAAGCATTCAAAGTCAAAAGGTGTTAAAGAGATAATATTGTTTATTCAATATTTAAAGTAATCTGCAGAAAAATTATTCTAAGGCAAAAATTTCTACATAGAATTTCTACTTGAGAATTTCTACATAGAATTTCGACTTGGACAATTTCTACTTGGTGATTTCGACTTGAGCAAAATTTCTACTTAGAGAAATTTCGACTTAGGCAAAAGTTCTACATAAATATTCTACATAGCCTAGTCTTGGGTACTTAGAAACTTTTAGTGACCAGAATTGAGATGGCTCCTAAAAATGCATTCAAGATCCCAATGTTCAACAAAGATCACTATGAAGAATGGGTTTTCAGAATGAGACTATATCTAGAGACTGTTAACCCTGAATATCTGGAAGTCCTTGACAAGGGTAAATTTGTCCCAATGGTAGTTATTCCTTCACATACGGAAGGAGGAGTGGTTATACCACCTCGGTCTGAGCCTAAAAAGGTCTCGGAGTTTTCGGATGCTGACAAGGAACAAATAGCTTATGATACTGCCATACGACAAACCTTGATGGAATCTCTTGATCATGAAATGTTCAACATAGTCAAAGGTCTGACTACAGCGAAGAAGATTTGGGACAAGATAGAAGTTGTCATGGAAGGATCTGCAGAGGTCAGAAGCAACAAAACACTCATACTCAAGATGGAGTATGACACCTTTAGAATACGAAAAGGAGAAGGCATAACAGACGTCTACCTACGATTCAGTCAGTTGGTATTGGATTTGAATCTGAGAGGTGTAACTCTCCCCATGGTTGAGACTAATACGAGATATCTGAGGAACCAGCCAAAAAGCATTGAGCATAGGGTCTACGCAATCAGAGAAACCAGAGATTTGCATACAACTTCTCTGGAAGAGTATTATGGAATATTAAAGACCTATGAGCTGGAAACTCTTCAAGATCAAGCATGGGACAATGATTCAAAGGGAAAAGAAAGTGCATCAGGATTAGTTGCTGATGAGGAAGAGTCTAAGAAGGCAATGGTTGTAGCAAAGCCTAAATCATCACTTGCACCACATCAAGTTGATAATGATGACGAGTGCGCATCTGACAGTGATGATGACTACTACACCCAAGAAGAGCTGGACAACATGGACGATAGTGTCGTGGCATACATGGCAAGGAAGTTCAGCAACATGAGATTTAGAAAGAGCAACCGACCACAGAGAAAATCTTCATCTTATTATCGGGCTGCTAAGGGTGGTGGTAGTTCGTCAGGCTACAAAGGAAAAGGCAAGAATACCAGCTACAAATCTCCTTTGGATTTCAAAATGAAGTTCAAATGCTATAATTGTGGTGAAGCTGGACACTTTGCCTCGGACTGCAAAAAGCCTAGACAGACTTATCCAAAAGAAACATTTGAAGCTCTCAAAAGCAACTATGAAGCACTGTTGAAGGAAAGACATGGAAAACGAGCTTTATTGGTGACAGAAGGAAGAGCTTGGGATGATTCAGATGAGGAAGACGTTACTCATGTAGCGAACTTTGCGCTCATGGCTGAGACATCAGAGGAACCAGAGGTACCAGTTCTGACTCTTAAAGTAGAAATGTCTATTGATGATTATAAAGAACAGAACGGGGCTCTTAGTGAAGAGATCTATATGTTGTGCAAAAGCCTAGACTCTTCTCAAAAGGAACAGAAAACACTTGTTGCCAAATGCAGAATGCTTGAGGCAAAAGTGGAAGAGCTAGAGGCTGCTTGCACTGTAGATACTTCTCTAAGAGACTTTATTAAATCTCTGGAACACAAGCTCGTCCTTAAGGAAGAAGTAGAAGCATGTCTTAGGAACAATCTAGCTGAGTTAGAAACAAAATGCGAAGCTTACAAACTAGCTGCTAGTAAAGTGTATGTAGATAATGACACATTTAAGAAGATAACTGGAGTAGGTATAGGGCTTGATTATTCTGACCTTCCTAAGAAAGAAGGAAAGAGACCTATTGACCCTAGTTCCAGTGACCTTAAACAGGAAACACCTAGAATTCTTAAATCGGCTGTCAAACCTATCTACAAACATCTTGTTCCTAGAATAGAAGAAGAAGAGACTGAATTGATAGCTAGATATGAGATTGAGATGGAAGATCGCCAGAAAGAACAACCTGTAACTCCTATCAAACAAGTTAAAATCAATTTCCCTAGAGATGAATCTAGACTGGGATTAGGAGCTAAGGCTGTTAAGCAACAAGGAAAGAGAGAGAAAGGCATAAAAGAGGTTAAGGCTGAACGAATAAAGAAAGCATGTTATCATTGTAAATCTACTGAACATCTTTCTTATGCATGCAAAGCTAACATGAATGTTCCTGCTGCACATGCCATGCCTACCACACATACAATGAATAATCTGCATCAGAATCATGCACAGTGTGGTCAACCTAACTGTATGCCATGCACTTTTAATATCATGCAAACTTTTGTGCATTTAATGAATGCATCTAGCCAGTCATGCTCAAATACTGTTGCTAGTTCAAATATCAAGAAAAAGTGTGGTAGAGCCAAGACTGTCAGTCCTCCTAAAGTTAGGAGTGACAAACCTTCTCCTAAGACTGACAAATCTGTCAAGTCTGAGAAAGGAAAGGAGATAGTCGAAAGCTCTAGTAATGTGAAGAAAAGTGCATCTCCTGTTGTTAAATCTGTTGATTCTCGATCTTATCGAAAAGCCGGGCCCAATCAAAGTTGGGTTCCGAAGAATGTCTAATCAATCTGTCATTGCAGGGCATTAAGCAGAATAGAAATAAAGTTATATGGGTGCTAGACAGTGGAGCATCGAGGCATATGACTGGAAACAAGTCCCTGCTTACAGAGTTGGTTATGAAGGCTGGCCCTTATGTTACCTTTGGAGATGACAGCATAGGTGTGACAAAGGGATATGGCAAACTGAAAACTGGAAATGTCATCATTGAAGATATCTCCTATGTTGAGGGACTAAAGCACAATCTGTTGAGTATAAGTCAATTCTGTGACAAAGGTTACGAAATTGTCTTCAACAAGAAAGGTGTCTCAATCACTCACATCAAGGAAGGTTCACTAGCTTTAAGAGGAGTTCGAAAGGCAGATCTTTTTGTTGCAGTATGGATTCAGCAAATCAGGATGAGGTCACCTGTTTCTACAGCAAAGCCTCGGATGATGAAAGCCGGTTATGGCACAAAAAGCTATCTCACTTAAACTTCAAAACGATGAATGCTCTCGCGAGGCGAGAATTGGTGAGAGATCTACCTCAAATGGAGTTCGCTCCGAAAGGACTCTGTGAAGCTTGTGAAATGGGAAAGTCGAAGCGAGCATCGCATAAAAGCAAAGAAATTTCTAGTATTACTGAGCCTCTACAACTTCTTCATATGGATTTGTTTGGCCCGGTGAATGTCCTATCTTTGTCTAGGAAAAGATATGCTTTGGTAATCGTGGATGACTTCTCCAAGTATACATGGGTATTGTTCGCAATGACGAAAGACGAAGTACCTTTCTTAATCATTGATCACATCACTCAAATTGAGAATGTTTCAACACTTACTGTGAAGACGATTAGATCAGACAATGGCACTGAATTCAAAAACGCAGTGCTAAATGACTTCTGTGTATCTAAGGGAATACGTCGTCAGTATTCAGCCCCGAGAACTCCACAGCAAAATGGAGTAGTTGAAAGGAAGAATAGAACTTTGGTTGAAGCAGCAAGAACTTTGTTGTATGATTCAAAACTTCCTTTGTATTTCTGGGCCGAAGCAGTGAGTACCGCTTGTTACACTCAAAATAGAACCTTGATCATAAAAGATAAAGAAAAGACACCATGTGAGCTAATGAACAACAGACGACCAACAATCAAATACTTTCATGTCTTCGGAGCAAAATGCTATGTGCTTATAGATGATGAAAATCTAGGCAAGTTTGCAGCAAAAGCTCGTGAAGGAATCTTTGTTGGTTACTCTACAGACGTGGTGGCAGCTTATAGAGTGTTCTTGGTGAATGATCGAAAAGTGACTGAAAGTTACAACGTCAGATTCGACGATACCAAACTCTCATCAATTTCAAGAGATTCTAGTGAACCTGAGTCCCTAAAATTTCAGAATCTGGACTTAGAAGATCTTGAAGATGAACCTGAGTTGGTTGTTCCATTAAATGTTCCAAGTGTACGTGAAGAACCTGAGTCTAGTGAACAAGCTAATTCTACAAGATCAGGAGAGACTTCTTCAGTACCAACCGGCAACAACTCAGGGGGAGTAAATAGCAGCTCAAGGACTACTGTTCAAGGCTCGAGTCAAGTTGACTCTAGTTCTGTAGGAGCTGGCACTAACTCAGGGGGAGTTAGTGAAAACAATCAAAGTAGTCAGCATCCCAACTCAGAAAGTCAAGCTGAATCATCAAGACAATTTCCAGGTGAACGGGTATGGAATAGAGACCATCCGTTTGAGTTAATTATTGGTGATCCAGATGCTGGTGTGACTACTAGAAGAACTGCAAGAGCTGACATGGCTAATATCTCCTTATATTCTGGGTTCTTATCCAAGCTTGAACCTAAAGAAATAGAAGAAGCTCTTGGCGATGCTGATTGGGTGATTGCAATGCAAGAGGAACTCAATCAGTTTGAAAGGCAGAAAGTTTGGAAACTGGTACCCCGACCAAAGAACAAATCCGTAATTGGAGCTAGGTGGGTATTCAGAAATAAACTGGATGAAAACGGACTTGTAACACGAAACAAGGCTCGTTTGGTTGCAAAAGGTTATTCTCAGCGAGAAGGAATTGATTATGATGAAACCTATGCACCAGTTGCAAGACTTGAGGCAGTCAGGATGTTCTTGGCATTTGCAGCACATAAGAACTTCAAAGTTTTCCAGATGGACGTGAAAAGTGCCTTCCTGAACGGAGAGTTAGAAGAAGAAGTGTATCTGGAACAGCCGCCTGGCTTCGTTGATCCAGAACATGCAGATTTTGTGTATCTACTCTTCAAATCTGTCTATGGCCTCAGACAATCCCCAAGGCGATGGTATGAAACCCTATCCTTATTCTTAATTGAAAATGGTTTTGTTAGGGGAGTAATTGATAAAACATTGTTCTATAAAGTTGTGAGAAATGACTTAATACTTGTTCAAGTATATGTGGACGATATTATTTTTGGGTCATCAAATGAGCGCTTGTGCGAGAAATTTGCCAAGCTAATGCAGGAAAAATATGAGATGAGCATGATGGGAGAGCTGTCCTTCTTCCTTGGATTACAGATCAGTCAGAGAAAAGATGGTATCTTTATCTGTCAATCCAAGTACGTCAGAGATTTACTCAAGAAGTATAATCTAGAAGATGCATCAGCAGCTAAGACTCCCATGGCAACAGCCACGAAGCTTGATGAAGACAAATCAGGTAAATCAGTTGACATCACAAGCTATCGAGGTATGATTGGCTCACTCCTCTATTTAACTGCAAGTAGACCAGATATAATGTTCGCAACTTGTTTATGTGCAAGGTTCCAAGCGGATCCTAGAGAATCACATCTCGTAGCCGTCAAAAGAATTTTTAGGTATCTCAAGGGCACACCAAATCTAGGGATTTGGTACCCAAGAGATACAGGTTTTAATCTTATTGGCTATTCGGATTCAGACTATGCAGGTTGCAGGATTGATAGGAAAAGCACATCTGGTGCTTGCCAATTTCTTGGCAGAAGATTGGTGTCCTGGCAAAGTAAAAAGCAACATACAGTATCTACTTCTACTGCTGAAGCTGAGTACATTGCTGCTGGAAGCTGTGTAGCTCAAATACTGTGGATGAGGAACCAATTGAAGGATTATGGCATAGAGCACAAGAAAATTCCAATCATGTGTGACAACACAAGTGCCATTGCCATAACCAACAATCCTGTAGATCACTCAAGAACCAAGCATATTGACATCAGGTATCATTTCATAAGAGAACATGTCGAGGAGGGGACTGTGGAGCTACATTTTGTGCCCACAATGCAACAAATTGCAGATATATTCACCAAACCTCTTGATGAAGTAACATTCAATAGGTTGGTTGGTGAATTGGGAATGCTTAACACAAGTTAGTAAAGCCTTCTATCTGTAAAATCCATGTTTATGTTTGTATGTGCAAGCTAATCAATCATTATGTGCTTAGACTTTAAAATGCCTAATTAATGATTGTTATAGGTTGCATATAGTGTGATTTTGCATGAATTCATTGTGTTTTAAGTGTCTTTTATAGCACAAATCTGTGAATTTATGCTTGTTAGATTGCATGATCATAGGGGGAGTTAAATTCATAATAGTCTAAATATTGCATGATTTTTAGATGAATTTACCTGTGTTTTTCATGTAATTAGAGGCCTTAGAATTATCAAGGAATGTTTTAATTATGTCATATATTAAAATCCTTGAATTGATATTTATATTAATTTGGCAAAATTAATTGTTGAGTTTTTCAAAGAAAAAATTGTCAAATTATTCTAAGTATCTTCAAAATTTCGAGTTAGTCTCTATCTCGAAACTCATGTAGAAATTCGACTTGAATTTCGACTTGAGCTTCCAGGGTGAAGTTTTGAAAATTCTAAGTCTGGGAAGAATTTCGAGTTAGTACCTATCTCGAAATTCATCTCGAAATTCGACTTAGAGTTCGAGTTCGAGTTACCAGTGTGCCTAGTTCTATCTTCAAAATATTCGAGATAAAGTCTATCTCGAATTTTATCTCTAAGGTTGAGATGAGGTTTCCATTAAGGGAATATTTTGAAAAGAACTGAGAATTAACTTCGAGTTAGTCTATCTCGAAATTTATCTCGAAGTTCGACTTGATGTTCGAGATAGAGTTCTTAGTCTATCTCGAAACTCAACTCGAATTTCGACTTGGTGTTCGAGATAGAGTTCTCAGTTAAGCTAAAGGGAATTTTTCGAGTTACACTCCTAACTCGAAACATATCTTGAATTACCCTGGACTTTTTGATTCAAGGAAGTATTTTGGAAAGAATTTGAGATTAACTTCGAGTTAGTCTATCTCGAACTTTATCTCGAAGTTCGACTTAATGTTCGAGATAGAGTTCTTAGTCTATCTCGAAACTCAACTCGAATTTCGACTTGATGTTCGAGATAGACTCTAACTCGAAAAGTATCTTGAATTTTCTTTTTTCCAAGTTTACTACAAATCAATAATGTTCAAGATAGTATTTCCCTATAGTTTCTGCTGTAATTTTGGTTAAAGTGCTTCTTTGTGCATAATTGTTCGAGTTAACCTCTATCTCGAACTTTATCTCGAAGTTCGACTTGAAGTTCGAGATAGAAAAGTTCGAGATAGAGTTCGACTTAGATGTCCCCTGTATGGACTTAGTACTTTTCACATTTTTTAACAGGGACATTTTTGTCATTTCTCATTCACCTATATATACATCTCTAACTCGATGCCTAATTCACTTTACCTAATTCTAATTTTCAGCAGCCGTTTCACAAGAACGGTGCGCTTTCACTAATTACATACCTTTGATCCTTGTTTTTGTGATTAAACTCGTACTAATCACGAATTACTGCCGATTTGTTGACTGCTATTGTCTGTGTTAACCTTAATCTTTGTGTTATTGTGTTTTGTGAACATCCATACACGCGCATATACATACACACGAACACATATTGTTTATGTACTGTTCATAAACGCGATTCCATTTTCTCCATCTATAAACACACACGATTCCACTGGTATACACACGAAATAGTAATTGGTTGTTGAATTGAATCCCGTAGTTTGATTTCTCAGATTCCGTTTGGTGTTCTTGAAAAATTAAAAGGGTTACAATTCTCTTTTGTAATTCGGAAAATTAATTGTTTTTCAAAATTAAAATATAAAAAAAAAAATTCACATCTTTTAAAAAGAAAAACATTTAATTAAAATGGCTCACCAATTTTCCCTTGCTAAAAACAATTTTTACAATATTTCTACGGAAATTGGTGATCAACTCCCGCGGTTTAAGTTTTGGATACGATTTCTCAATTTGTATTCCAAAGCTAGCCAAGCTTTTACTGCTAAACCTACACTAGTACATGATGCTTTACAGCAATTATGGACTAGTGCGGTTACTTTTGGGAGTAAATCAACCCCCTACGGTTTCAGGTTTACCTTAGCGGGTCAGGAATATGAGGTGACAGAACAAGTTGTCAACAGAGTTCTAGGATTCCCAATTAAAGATGCCTATGATCCAGAACCTACTGCTGCAGAACGCCTCAGATTCTTTGAAGAAATTGGATGTTATCCTACAAAAGGCCCAATTACGGGAAATATCCAAAAGCAATTCTTCCATGCGGAATGGAATTACTTTTTCGAGGCCATCACAAGATGTTTTCGGGCACGCGAAAAAGACTTTCATCAAATTCCAATTCCAATGCAAACCTTTGCAGTTGCCCTAGCAAGAGAACTGGATATAAACTATGGACGAATAGTTCTCTCTGAGATAGTGGCCTCAATGGGATCCCTTGCAAGCAGAGACCTCTCTACCACTGATGTCGTCTGCTGGTTTCCTCGGTTTCTTCAAATGCTAATCAATGACTTAATACCGAAGGATGCTCTTGCTATTAGACAGGGATTTGCCAGAAGCCCCACATCTGAATCGCTAGGGATGGGCACTAAGTCACTTTCGACCATTGCAAATCAGGATAAACATCAAGGTAAGCCGATGTCTACTCCTGAAAATATTCAAATGTGGCTTAGATATGATGCAGGAGTTACCAATTTGGAGGCATCATCACAAGTCTCATCACATGCTCAAAATCCATCTATTCATGCCGAGGCATTTGATGAGATTCCTGATGAGGAAAGCGATGATGCACAAGGTAATCAATCAGGTAATCTCTCTCTGCATACTATTCATTCCTCCTCCTACGTTTCTGATTCCGCGACCCGAGAGACTGCTAACCCGCAGGATCTATCCCAGGGTAAGAGCCATATTTCTGACTCTGTGTCTGATACACATTCCTATTCTTTATCACCCCTGTTAACGGAAGTCAGAAAACCAACACGTACATATATACAAGATGATGAGGAGAATGAACCCGAAGAGCAGCAACTTATTCGCAAGAAAGCCAAACTTTTCCACGCTGCTACTTCACAACCACAGTCAAACCCTAGCGTGTCACATTGAGAGGCTGCAAAGTGTCCTTGTACGACATCAGAACCGATCCTCTTTGCAGCATCAGAACGTACCGGTGAAGGTACAGCTGAAGTTCTTAATACTTCATGTCCTCTTGAAGCAACAGTATCATCAAGAGGCACATCATCCTCACCAAAATCAAAATCCCTATGTGCAGAATGTTCAAGGGGTGAACCACTCGCGTGAGGTGGAGTGGTTGCGAGACTGAGATTCCAACTCAGGAACAAACAGAATTTGATCCCATAACTGTCAACAACATTTCTTATCAAGTTTCTGCAGGTACTGCTTCACTTTTTGGATCAATCATTGAAGACATACACGAGCGTGAGACAGGGAGTGTGTGTGAGAGGTTAGGGAGAGAGGGACCTTCATTTTTAAGGCCCGAAACCGAGCGCCAAATACCAACAGAACGAGTATTAGAGCGAGGTCACCTAAACCAAACACCGTCCCTTAATATTGAAAATTTTGATACTCGTATGACTTCAATGGAACATCAGATGAGGCAGTTCGGGCAGACAATGGGGCAGTTCGGGATCAATATTGGAAACAACCAAAGGGCTCTAGACGACTACGCAGCAAGAATGGCAAGTCAAGCTACAGCTTTTGAGGATTTGACAAATAAGGTCAATGACTTGGGCCATGCTGGTGGAGTCTTGGGAAGCACTCTCAATGAGAGGATGGGGGCATTGGAGTCTACAATGCATACAATGACTGTGGAGATCAGTAGAATGATGTTCGCAGTCAGAAGTTTTGTGCCCCCGGAGTGCTTCGAGTCGGAACAACCTCCCCCCGATGCTGGAGCAGGTGGTGCAGGTGGTGCTAGTGGAGCGGGAGCCTCTGGTTCTGGTTTTGGAGGTTCCTATGCAGCTGGTGGATCTGAAGACCATGGTGGAGCTCAGGATAACTCACCTAAGGGGGAGAGTGGAAAGGAGACGAGACAGCAGGCAGTTCACATCGAAGAAATTGAAGAACCCGCTGATCTTGTCAAGGAACCAGAAGTTGAGCCGTCTGTTGATGAAGAGGCTCTGAGGATGAGAAAGGGCAAGGCAGTAATGGTTGATGAACCATTTGTTGATCTGAGTCATCAGGAAACAGTACAGGAGGTACTTGACTCAGATTCTGACATGGAAGACGTACCGCTGGCACATGCAATAAAAAGATCTTTGAAGGAACAAGGTGGAGGTGCTGGGATGTCTTCCGGAATGCCTGAAGAATTTCCTGTTGATGAGGAAACCCTTAAAGCTCAACAGTTAGCCTTGGAACAAGCTCAGTTCCATAAAATGAAGATGATGCAAGAACATGCTGCGTTCCTAGAACAGAAGGTGGAGCTACAAGGGAAGCAGTATGAGTATGAGCTTGCAAGGCTAGCTAATCCTCAAGTTGATCTGGACAAAAGAAGGATAGGGCAGAAATGGGATGAAGCAAGGAAGATAATGATGGGACCATGTGCAAAAGGAGTTCATAACAAGGATGCAGATGATCTGTTCTACAACTTGAATTTGCAGAATCCAATGACTGGGGACTATATAAATGCTTTGAAGAGATTAATTTCTAAAGTCAGGGTTGGATACAATGCAAATCTTAAGGAGTGGCAGGTTATCTTGTCTTTGGTAGAAGGAGTCCCAACATCTTTCCTATATGTGGATGACCAATTCATAATGAGGAGATCTGCGTCAGAGTTGTTCTTGCTAGCGACTAAAATTCAGTACTCTCAATCTGAGGAGCTAAGCATTCTGTACAGGGATCAGTTAATGCAGCTAGCAGAGGACAAGGGTCCAGAATTCTCAGCTTATCCAAATTTTGTCCGGATGGTGGTTCAAGGAAAGATGAAGAGGGTGAGCATGGAGGAAAAGGACTTAATGGAACTTTCAGTGGAATCTCTTAAAGCTGTATGTAGACAAATGATGGGTAAGGGATTCGCCTCTGAGCTTAAAGATAAATCCGTGAGGATCATTGAAAGAGTCATATTCTTGAAGAGCAATGAGGTGTGGAAGTGTGATGTCATTGCTCCAAACCCTCTCGACAACGTGAAGATTGAGCCGGAGCTGATAGAAAAGAAATGGAATATTCTTCAAGCAATGAAGAATGTAGATGAAGCTTTGACTCTTCCTTCTGGAGAACTGGAACAAGGAGAAATAAGGGAGGCAGTTGGCGTTCCAGGGAAAGATAGTGTATACTGGATACACTCTTATGCTGACGATACAGCTGATGCCTTAGCATACATAGATGCAGACCAGAAACAAACACTCTTGCATATGAGTAGACAATGGCTGCTACAGACTCAAGATGCTGCATTTCTAGAGAAAGTGTTATATGTGTTCAAATGGGGCGAAGTGGAAGACAAGTTTGTTGAAGAAAAGCAGAGACTCATGAGTTACCTGTCTGAAGTAATTGTGGAGAAGAAGCGAATGGAGCGAGATGCGGCTAGTGTCTATAATACTGACCGTGTCAAGGGCTACCCCAAGATGATATATCGTTATCTCAAAGCCACTAAATCTCATTGGAAACCTCAGCTCATAATGAAGAACTTTGAGGAAATTCCAAAGATCAGGACTACTCAGGAGGTTGATAAACTCAGAAGGCTTTTCAAACATCCTAACCCAGAGCCCAGGAACCCTCTAGAAATGGAAGCTGTAAGTCTGTTGAATGCTAGGTGGAAGCAGCTTCACGATCCAGTGTACAAGAAAGAACAGCAGCAGAAGGAGAAGCGCAAAAGGCAGAAAGAAGAGAGAGACCAAGCTGTTGAAGCTAGAAAGAGGAAACGGAATTAGGGTTAAAGGTCAGAGTGGTGTGAACTTGAAGTTGGAAAAACTTCATGTCTTTCGGTTGCTTTAACTCACTTGAGGAAATTCACCTTAGAGTGAATCCAATAAGGTGATATAAGTTTGACTAGAAGGTATGAAATAATCCAGGTGATAGGAATCATTCAAATGATCTTTAATTCGAGATTCGAATTCTGTTTCTAGTTTTTATGTTCATTGTATTGTTTTCAAGTTCTTTTCAATTGTATATTATTCAAGAATGTAATGTTAATTATCTTTTCTCGTCTCATTGTTTAGTTGAGTTATCCTTCATTAATTTGAATGTCATTGTTAGACAATCAAATTGGGGGAGATTGAAAGGCAGAGTGTATAAACTTGTAACACTATAACTAATGTAACTCAAACTAAAGGAAAAGATACTTAACCAGAAGACAATCAAGAACAGGAA
This sequence comes from Saposhnikovia divaricata, assembly GCA_036435485.1. Taxonomy (NCBI): domain Eukaryota; kingdom Viridiplantae; phylum Streptophyta; class Magnoliopsida; order Apiales; family Apiaceae; genus Saposhnikovia; species Saposhnikovia divaricata. The sequence continues at coordinate 27,278,811 of JAZHRN010000131.1, forward strand.
GTCACAAGAAATCAACACTAAATGAAGACAAGGTAATTGATACAATTAAACATGCTAACTATGATCAAGCCAAGAAGAAATCATTGAGAGAAGTTCAAGTTAAAGTTGTTCATGCCTCAGTGATTTGATAAATCAAGAATCAAGATCATAACTATCAGTATCAACAAGACCAATTGATTTCAAGTGAAGAAGAAGGAAAGCAAATATTGGAAAGCCAAGTTATTCAGTGAATATGGTAATTTATTCAAGAAGCAGAAACACTATCAAGACTAGTCACTTATGAACCAGACCAGTGCATCAAGTGTCAGGACATTGATAGCAAGTTTATGTCAGTAATAAAGAACCATGTTCAAGAGCTTGTTGAAGAATAAAGAAGACATGAAGATATCACAAGTTCAAGATGTGCATTGAAGTTTCAAGTTGAAGACCAGAATATTTTCTAAGTACTAAATGTTCTGGATGGCTAAGTAGAAATTCTCAAGTAGAAGTTCTACTTAGGAATTTCGAGATAGCCAAGTAGAAGTTCCACTTAGGAATTTCGAGATAGCCAAGTAAAAATTCTCAAGTAGAAGTTCTACTTAGGTGCAGCTTCAACATGACACATGGCATCTTCTGATTGGCAGATTTCCAAGCTTTCAAGATAAGGCAAGAATTATGTGGACATCATTGGGCCACGTACATCTTAGTCTTTGAAGACTGCAGGACATAGATTACATGTAGTATAAATAGAAGTACTTGTGTAATGTTTTAGAGTGAGCAATTCTAAAGAAAAACACAAGAGAAAAAGAGAGAGTGCATTCACAGAGCTTAGTATCATTCACTTCTCTCTCAACTTCTGTTATACTTTGTAATGAATGTTGTAGCAACCCTTTCAAGTTATATATAAAGAAATATATTCCTTGAATCTGTGTGTTCATTTATTGCATCGTTTTTATTGCTTCTCATATTCGAAAAGTTGTATTCACCCCCCCTCTACAACACATTTGGACCTAACAATACTCAAATCACCGTGTTTGAGAATTGCGGAGAAAAGAAAGGGAAAAGGAACTTACTTGAAGAAATAAGATCGAGTTCTTGAGGATATGTGTTCCGGAGATAGGATGATACCAGAATCGGAGAATCAGGAATTTTCGACGATGAAGTAATGTTCCCAATCGTTGATAGAAATTTTCTGAAAGGGTTTTTTAATCTCTGGGAAAAGAAATGTGTAAAAAGAAGACTGAATTACAGGGCTTAAATAAAGAGACACGACGCTTGGATCAAGAGTCGTTTCAAATTCAACGGTCAAGATTGACGCGAGAATCTCGAGAGCAGACAGCTGTAAATCATAAATAGACGCAACTTTCCAAGAAAAATCTCGACCTTGTCCATCGGCCAAAATATCCAACCAAAGCATCCGATGGGTATACTCCGAAGATGGACCTAAGGTTTGACCTTCATCCTAAGGATATTTCCGAACGAAGCTCAGGGACATGTTAGAAGCCCATCTTCCCACTAGATCAAACATAAAGCCCAATATCAAAACAGGCCCTACAGTCGATCGGCCCATGGTCGCTCAGCCCATATTCGGCCCAATCACTTTACTTCAACGGTCACATGGTCATTTTCCCCTTTTACAGATCACATGGTTACTTTACTTGAGTATGAGGGACAATGAAGAATGATGATGTCTCCTCATCATACCGATCCCGATCGGATCCAAGGAGAAAAAGGTGAAACCAAGTCTATAAAAAGAGAAGTATCATTAAACTTATGGACACGACAGAAAATACACACACAAACACTCTACGTTTTACCTTATTCCTCTATAAAAACCGATTTACTGATTCTCACACCGGAGGTGAATCGGGGGGTCAATCCCTCGCATTCTTCTCGTTTTGCAGGTGGAACCGAACCAAGACTTGGCAGAAATCCGGTTATAACACAACTTGACAGATTTCACTGGATTATTTATATGTACTTCATGAGAATACAAGTAATTTACCAAAGCTTGGGGAAGTTCAGTTCTCTAAATCCAGGAAGTCATTAAACCTTATCTTACCATGGTCCACAAATATATGCTGCATATGAGGAAACAATAATAGGGGACCCTGCTTGGTACAACTTTAAACAACTAACAAATTGAAGATGGAAAGAAGCACACAAGTTGGGACCATTTAGAGACTTTTCTTAAGGTTCTCTATTCTTTAGGCTCACTTTAACCCCACATGCTGGAAGAATAATGTAATTTTGAAATCATCTAGGAAATGGGTTGAGCCTTTCTGGTGAGACAGAATTATAGATGTTAATGAATTTTTAAACAAAGGAAAATAAGTGAGCTAACATATAATAATAAGGTTCCCCTTACCCAAGTAGCCAATTCAGATATGATCTCTCTGTTTCTTCTTGCAGAACTGGATGAATAAGAATCTATAATTGTTTATAGACAGCTTATGGTATAGATAAGATATCCAGCCAATATTCCTCTCCTCTGGATAATAAGATGTCAAAATTTAGCAAAACGATAGATGTGTGATTATTTAAATTGTTACAAAAGATTATCTATATTTACAAGTTAAGTGAAATTTGCATTTATCTAGGTACTGCAGACCTCAAATATTTAACCGATTTCTTAAACAAACTGTTCAGTTTCATCAAATAAGAGTCTAGTTCCAACTTTAACATGTGTTTTATTTCTTTTTCTCATAATAAGTATTAAGTAATAAGTATTAACTTTGATGGTATTATTTATCAACACACATTCTTGTAACGCTGACTACAATTGTTATTTTATGAAAAAATGTATTATGCATATATTCATGCACAATGCATGTGTAATCTAAGAGATCGAATGACGAAAATCAGTCACTTAGATCATATTTATAGATGAGTCTAAGATTTGGGCGGGAACGAGTAGACAAAATGTGTTTATACAGTGGTTCATTATAATTTTCGAAAAATAGATTAGTGATTCTACATATCTTAGGAGTCGTCGAATGAACAAGTGAATCCTTGTTAACCGAAAGTAACCGTCAAATATCAATCACATGATTCACATCTAAAGAAAAAAACAACCTTAGCCTGCCTCAAGGTTGTCGAGTTTTCAAGAAATGTTCTCAGATATGTCCCTTTATGAGATCATTGCAAATTTGATACTTTAAAAGATCTCAAAAATGTACTAGACTTGTGTTTAGCTAGCTTTTGTTTGCGAAAAGACCATGCAAAACTACGAGGTAGAGACGGAAATCGAAATGGCCAAGTGTGAGTGTTGTGGATCGAAAGAAGAATGTACTCAAGACTACATCAGTAATGTCAGGTCTGAATTTCAAGGCATATGGCTGTGGATTTTGATGAAGTAAACAGAGGAAAAAACACCGATAATGTAGACGGGGTCGAAGATGCAATTAGGGCTCATATGTCATTTTGTGGTAAAAGTAAATCAAATCCTGTCATACGTAGACAACAGTCTGATATATCATCAATGTCCTCACCACCGAACCCTTCAAAGAAGCATACAACCTCATGCAGCATATGCGAGTTGGAAACGAGAATTAAGTAGCAAGACAAGTTTTCTGGGAAGTTGATTGACAAGAAATATAAACTACAAGTAAATTTTACTCTTGGACTGTAATTGTTGAGTCTGTAAAAGGTTCAGACTATCCATTGCTTGAGGGCAGAAAATTGTGTCCGAGTAAATCTTATGACACCTTAAAAAATTCATCTATAAGGTAAAAAAACCGAAAGTACAATGTTTACAAGAAACAAAATTTTGGCACGAAAGCAGTGCGGTCAAAAAGAGCACCCATGGGCTCACAGAGAATTACACGAATCGTTATACGAGTATTGGCAAATAGCAGCTTGATGCCAGATGCTGGGCAGCTTGCAGAATCATCCACGTCCAGGATGTAGATCAAAATGTTCCTTCAAGATTTCTTTGGAAGTTCTTGCAAAACCCTTGGTCACTTCTTCCATCTCCTTAAGTTTAATCACCTCCCCTTTTATCTGATCAATCCTATCCACAACAAGTTTAGACAATGCATCTCGATCAGCATTATAAGCTGCATGTCGGGAAAGTTCAGCCTTTTCCTTATTAAGCTGATGATACAGACTCTGAAGATAGTTCTTGTGCTCGTAAAGCCTCTCCTGCACAATATTGTATTCTAATTCTTGTGACTGTCTCAAGGCTCCCAGAGTCTCATCAACCCGAGCCTCAAGTTTTAGAGACTCTATCAGAGGATCAAAACTTTCGGATACTTTTTGAGGTGAGGCTGCTCTACTATGAGGTTTTTTGTCTATTGGAGATTCAGATACAGTATTTGCATCACCGATCAAATTTCCTGTTACAAGCATGTAACGAAATCATACTGTGATTCTAGAATTTCAAAATCAAGAGGGATATACTGACTAAGATTACAGATTGTTTATGGCATCAAAGTGGTTGCCATAAACAGCACATAGATTTGTGAGAACTGTATGTTTAAATTTGAGGAACAGTTTTACGAGCCAAAGAATCAAGTAGAGGATGTATGGACAAACAGTTTACAAATCCCACTTCTACAGTTCTACCTGCCAACCCCACCCCCTCACCCGAAAAATTGCCGTCGTTATGATCAAGCCGGAATGTCTTAACTCTCAATGACAGCAACAAGAAAGGATTGAGCAAGTACCTGGATCAACAGCTGAACTATCTTCCATTTTCCAAACATCTTCTAGACAAGTCCCGCTTCTAAGCTGACGCATATACAAATTTGATCATGCTACTGGTTCAGAAAATATAATACCAAGGATAAACTTCTTCTAGAATATAAACAACCAGTTTTCACTGCAAAATCAGCTTTATACCTTTCCCATGACCAATTCAATACGATACAACAGTTTCTTCGCAGCAAGTCTTGGTGAACCACGCAAAACACAAGCCCCCAAATAAAGGATTTTCACAATGTCATCCCGAGATTCTACAGATTCACAGATTTGTAAAAGCTTCTTAACATGTGAAAGGAGATCGGTCTTTGTATCACAGCACCGACAGTAATACTCTGCATCCAAGCCAATGCTTCCTCCAACCGTTCCAGCCATATAGGATCGAAGAGCACATCCAATATGTGCTATGTGGCCACAAATAACACCCTCATCTATAGCTGCTTCACATCTGATAAGATCATAGCCTCCATATGCCGAATCTGTGATCTTACTACATAAAATACAACAACACTCTCGACAAAAGCCAGGTTCACTGCAACACATGTTGCAAGAGATAGGTCCAGATGAAGTCTCCTCGGCTTCAACTATGCTGAAACATGATTTATTACCAGCCTTACAACACCCAATCCCATCTTGCAATTCTGACCCTGAATGTTCTGCTGTAGAGCAGCAAAAAAAAAAAAAAAAAAAAACCATTTTCAGTACCTCTATCATGTAAAGGTTATATATGTTAAGCCTTTAGGGGTGTGCAGATAGAGTTGTGCACCAAGAGATTATACACATGACTACAAGGGGGAGTTATAAATGTATTCAATAGAAACTTCACTTTTGTGATAGCTTAATTAAAGTGGCTTGTGCTTTTCCCCACACTGAGTGCCTCAATGTAAATCATTGTTAGTGCTGATGTTCATTTTTCATCGGGGTGATTATTAAAATAAACAATCTTAGCAAACTAATAAAATGCTAAAGGAGATCGTCTCCTGCACATAGTCATTTAATGAAGTAAAGCATCACGTTCCTATAAGAATTTTCATGTAACTACACATTCGGAGTGTCATTTACGGTCCAATCATGCCATTTTTATACAGTAGCATCAAAACTACTTTATCTACAATTTGGATTGCAGATACTGGATTTGGATATAATAAATACCTCTATAAACTGTTTAATGTATAACCAAAATTCTTGATTAGCATATTTGCAGCGTGCATCTTTTCAAACAAAATTTTAGATAAGCTATCGTAATGCAGTTATCACGTAATCACATATACCTTTACATGAATAATGAACCTGCATTTTAGATAAGCTGATAAATAATGCACCTGATATAGATTTCTAAGAAAATACGGCATATCGTTCTCCAATTAGGACCGCTTATCTGTATAATTTTTTTAAAAGTACAGCCATAAAGGAATCCTCTATTATAGCTGGTTGCTTCTTTCTTTTAGAAAAATAAACAACTAAAAGAACTCATTAACTGATGCCCTAGTGGCAACAGAATATTAGGCGAGAAAAAACTGTAATTTAAAACAAAATGAACCATTGAGTGGAACCCAAAATATTGCATTAACATTCATGAAGGTAAACTTCTACATTGTGGCAGAATGAGACTTATGAAGTTTGGTGGCGGGCACAACATAATGGCATGAGATTAGCAAAAAAAAAAAAAAAAAAATGAGATGGCTTTAGCAAATCTAAATAACATTGTGAAGTGATAAACTCCACCTAACCACTCATCTCCTCAAATCCAGTGCTAATATCCAGTTATATATGATACATGAACACACTCTAGAAGATACTGATATAAGAAGTTGAAGCAAACCTTTTTTTGCAGGTAGATCTCCTGAAGGTATATGCCAACTGAATGAATTGAAAAATGCCTTAACATCTGCTCCATTAGATTGAAGATATTGTTCAACAGAAAGCTTGCTAGCAAAAGTTCTTCCCTTACGCTGAGCCTGAAGACGTTTTGGAAGATAAAGGTATCTATCCATATAATTACCATTAGATCTTACTCTCTTGCCCACCTTCCAGCGCCACTTATCTCCAGGTTCAGGCCAATCTACAGGAGCATACGGTAAACCTTCACCAGACGCTTGAGCAGAAACTGGATAAAGATGTAATCCGTTTTTAGTTTTCTCAGGGGCGCCTCCATTCTTTTCATCATTGTCGAGCTCCATATCCTTTATCTGCCAACAGGTAGTGCAAACAATTAACTTCGAACATCATCACCAGTCAGGTACAAGGTGAGCTCAAGGGTACATAGAACAATAACTTGATAGATATAGGATAGTATACAATTAATCCAGTAATTTCGGTTAAGAGAAGTGAAATTCATAGAAGCAGTAACAGTTACTATAGACAACCAATGAGTTAACACTCAACAACAATTCGCCCGTACTAAAGACAACCCTTTGGCACACTCCCAAAATAGAAAAAATGCATACATCCCCACTAAAGACATATATCTTCCTATCTAATTATAATTATACTTGTATGAATATATTGGCAGCTTTGAGTGCCAACCATCGGAGCAAATTGTGAAAAAAAAAAAAAAAAAGGTGCCACAAGTACTATTGAGGAGAAAGAAAATAATATATCAATATTTTTGATGATTTCGCAATATTGGCACAATTGGTTGGCACCCACCATTGGAGATGCTCATCGCAAAATAGCTATAGCATTGGAGATGCACCATCGCAAAATAGCTATAGCTATTGCTACAAGCATCAAAAACATAGTCCAATGCTAGGTGCAAAATAGCTATAGCTATTGCTATAATATAGTGTAGCATCAAAAAGTGGTTTTTGGTGCTAAAATAAAAGTTGCACTCCAATGCTAGTTTCATGACAAGTTCCAAATTTACATTGCACTTTTCACTTTTACCTAATTTATTGGTATTTGGTGATGTACAATGCAATAATTGTTCTACTTTTGCTCTCCATTTCTAGTTATGGATGATGTTGCAAGGATGGATATAAAACCAAGATTGCATATATGCATATTTATATCCAAATATGAAACCCCTTTGGAGTTGAGTGCATTACATTGGACTTGCTCGAAGAGCATCACTAATAGAGGCACCCTTGAGGGGTGCCAAATATGTCCACCTCACCATAAGTAACAATTTTTTACTTTTTTTCTCAATCTATATCACATTTAGCACCAAGCCCAATAGTTGATATCTGTTAAGTAACCAACTCATCTAAAACCTTAAGGTGTTGGAGGAAGGCCTTACCATGATCATATGGTAATATATTCTAACACCCCACACTCGAAAACCCATTTTTGGGTCGAATAGTGGATCACGGGCGCTCATCTAACACCCCCTCACGCAAAAGCCCATTCGGAAGTCCATTTTTGGGTCGAATAGTAGATCACGGGCGCTCATCTTTGGAGCATAACTTGCCTCCGTGTCCATATTAAATATTGAGAAAATTGGGGGAAGGAAGTATAGAGCAAGAATATAATTGAAATCAAGATTATAACAAGAAAATACCGAAAAATATGTTTGAGGCACGTGAAAACCACGCTATCCTTAAAACAGATAAGCCCCTTCCGTGTGGTGCTTGAAGGTGTGTTGACTTCCGTCTCCCAGGATACAACAAACTAAAGTGATCTTAAGCACTTGAAGACCCACCTTCTACGAAAGGAACAAAGACACTTTCTATCTCAGAGAAACAACTGACCCTAGAGCTCTAAGAATAATGCAATGAAAACTTGTATATTTTTGTGTATAAAACCATGAAGCAAATGTCTACTTATATATTAGTAGAAAAATGTAACTCCCTCGTATAATAACTTTGTAACCCCCAAGCCAATAATTTTGTAACCTCCATCAAATAATCAATACATGAGTTACAAAATTAAAAGCATAAGTTACAAAATTAAAACCATGAGTTTCAAAACAAATAAAATAAAAAGCTATTAATTTTTATTCAAAAGATAGTCTAACAATCCCCCACATGAATAAAAATTGACATTGCAAAACGACTCTTTGACACGGAGATAGAGCGCGCGGTAGAAACCAGCATAGGATAGGTAGGCGTGCACCCTTGAACCTTCCCTTGCAAGAACATATTTACATTTCTAGAATTTCAGTAGTAAATCAGTCACATTACGTTGATAAGATCCTTGAGAAATATAATAAAGATGATTTTAGTGTGTCAAGAACCCCTTTTGATACGACTTTACATCTATCGAAAAATAAAGGTGAGGGTGTTTCTCAAGGAGAGTATGCTAAAGTGATAGGAAGTCCGATGTACTTGATGAATTGTACACGACCAGACATTGCCTTTACTGTTAGTAAGCTAAGCCGATACACGAGTAATCCAGGAGCGGATCACTGGAAAGCGATAACTAAAGTGCTTAGGTACTTAAGGTATACGCGTGATTATGGATTGCATTACTCAAGATAAGATATCCTGCTATCCTAGAAGGATATAGTGATTCAAACTGGATAAATGGTGTAAAAGGATCAAAGTCCACAAGCGGATATGTATTTACGCTAGCAGGTGGAGCGATCGCATGGAAATCTTTGAAACAAACGGTAGTAACCAAGTCTACCGTGGAGGCTAAGTTTGTTGCTTTGGATAAAGCAGAACAAGCTGAATGGTTACGCCAATTTTTAGAGGATATTCCAAGATGGGAAATGCCAGTGCCACCACTTTGTATACATTGTGATAGTACTGCAGCAATTGGTACAGTCGAACGTGTACTAAATAATGGAATGTCGAGGCATATTCGTCGGCGACACACAACTACTCTCAACTGGAGTTATCACTATTGATCATATTAGGTCAAAAGATAACACTGCGGATCACTGTGGGGGTTTTACTCCCGGGTCCATTCCTATGATGAAAAACAGTGATAAAATTTGGGTAAGGCTAAGCTATGCTTTTAATGATCCTTATGTGTCGATATGTCGAACAAATAATACTTTTGTATTGTTCAAGAGATCACCTATATGAGTGAAATGAGGTCGCTTCAAGAAGGAATTGTGGGGGCTAATTCTGGGAAAAACTCACAAAACCAGGCTAAAGCTCAGGACCAAAATGGGCTTAACAGAGAGAACTAAACAAATATCGGGGGATGTATCATCATTTCACAAAACAGAAGGGCAGTTCAAGGTCAACGCAACTACTGAAATTCTAGAAATGTAAATATGTTATTACAAGGGAAGGTTCAAGGGTGTACGCCTACCTATCCTATGATGGTTTCTACCGTGCGCTCTATCTCCGTGTCAAAGAGTCGTTTTGGAATGTCAATTTTTTATTCATGTGGGGGATTGTTGGACTATTTTGAATAAAAAATTATTACATTATTTTCTTTTGATTTGTAACTCATGTTTTTAATTTTGTAACTCCTATATTTATTATATGTTGGGGGTTACAAAGTTAATTCTTTGGGGGTTACAAAGTTATTGCTTATGGGGGTTATATTTTTCTTACTCCTATATAAGGAGACCTAGGCTTCTTTGTTTTACACACAAACAAAACCCTCAAGCTTTTTAGAGTCTTTTCTTGTATTCTTCTTAGAGCTATAGGTTCTATTTCTGTTAGATAGCTGCGGTGTTTGTTCGGTTCGTAAAAGGCGGATTTTCTAAGTGCTTGAAAATCACCTTTGTTCGTTGTATACTCTACCTTCAAGCACCATACGGAAGGGACTTATCTGTTTGGATAGCGTGGTTTTCACGTGACTCGAACTTCATCATTTTCGGTATTTTCATTTTGTAATCTTGATTTCAGGTACATTCTCTCTGATACTATGTTAAATGTTAAGTAACCAAATCAAGATATAAATATGGTCATATTATAATAAATATTAATATTTTAAAATTAAAAAATTAGCAAGTCAACTTTGACCGCTTAATCGGTCGCTTAATCTTAAAAACGTTTAATCACCGGCTTTAATGAAATGCGTTTTAGTGTCCGATTCCACTTAGTGCCCTTTTTACGACACTGGTTGGGGATGGTCTTAGCAAGAAACTTAAAATGCATAACACGCTCGTTCTTTTTATCGAAAAATGGTGAAAACAATTCAAAACATACAAATCAAGAATAAAATAGTAATGTTTACCGAATACATACCTGATATAATCGACGAAACCTGTGTCCTGAATGTCGCCCCAATCTACTGGTATATGTATTTATCAAATCTAAGTATGAACCTGAATAACAAGAAAACTAAAAGATACGAAAATGAATTGTGTTTTCAAAGCCAAAAACTCTAGAGATGTCTAGAGATATAGATGATAAAATGAAGGTAATTGAGAAATGAGGTATACATAGGTATGTCTCACAAAACCCTAGAAGAGATTGAACAGACAACAACAAAGAGAATGGTGACTTGTGGCAAGTGTGTTCAGGTGTCATTTAAAACATACTTGTACTTGTAGATTAGAAATTTAGAATGATGTCCAAACTGAGGGGACCTAAAGGAAAAATCCACGAAAATTCGTTGCCAGATTTCAAAACTGGAATTAAATTTGATTATAACAAACGGGTTAATTATGAAACTACAATAGAAATCAGGTGAAATTTGTTTTAAATTTGATGATAAATAATCAAAATACTCCTATATGTTTGTTTGTCCAAAATACATTTTTTTCAGAAATATTAATCAAAATATCATATATGGTGATACTTCTCACCCAATAAAGCATAAAAAATGATGATCCATTATGGGACGGTCGGATAATCTACTATATTCAGCCGGTAGTGAAGTATATATGTCCCTAATAATCTTTTAGCAATGACGTGTCATTTTAAAACTCCATTATGAATGAAATATTTAGTGGGTATTTAAGAGAATATAGGTAATTTGGACATATTTTACTGAAAATTAGATATTTTGGACATTCATCCTGATTTGCTGAATGGTAAAAAAAATTTGGGATGAATTTTAAAAATGGGATTAAATTATTTTGAATCTAGTGGATTAAATGATAAAATTTTAAAAATATATATATAATGTTAAAATTTATTTTATGGGCAAAGTGATTAAGAAATTTTGGACGGATCTAAACATAAAAATGAATTTATATTATATCACAGAGAACAATTAAGAAAATTAGAGAATTTTAAGTTTTAGAACTCTATCGGTCAGGAGTAAAAACAATGAACATTGAAATGACTTATGTTTCAACACAACTAAGAAGAATAATATTTAATATTCTCTTCCTTTACCAATTTTTTAAAAAGTTGATTATTATATATTTTTACATGAATCCGTATTTTACACAAGTTTACATTATGATTGAAACAAGATTAATTTTGTAAAATTAAAAAATTTGTTTCAAAAAAAAATCTTATTTAATTAAATTGTTTATGTGTGTGATTTTGATATAGGTATTAAATTAATAGAAAAAACCTATTTAAACATGAGTTTTTTTTTGCTTTTTTTTTTTATCAAAATTCTTTTTAACAATAGATCAGAGAAAACATTATATCTTATTATATAATAAGAATAAGAGAGATAATAAAAGTGTACTACCATAGATCAAAAGGTTCGACTCTCACGAACGATAATATATTGTATAAACTTAATTTTTATATAACGAATTCTAAAATCTATTTGGAAAGGCCTATTAAATATAATATTTATTATTTATAACTGTTATAATCCTTAAAGTTCTAAACAACATGTTTGGTTAGGATTGATCTATCTAAGTAATTGATGTCCCTTTGAGGACATCCGATAGGTAAGTAATTGATAATCGTGTTATCAATTCTTATTTAATCATTAGAAATTTATTTTGCGAAAAAATGATCAAAAGATTTTTACACATAATTTTATATTTAATGTCTGAACAAAAAATATAAGTGAATTGCGAAAAATCTTTCAATTATATATATATATATATATATATATATATATATATATATATATATATATATTGTTATCTGTACAATCTATACTTCTATTTTTTTTTAAAATAAGCCAAACATTATATTAAGATCGAAAATAATACAATATAGAGGAGCACCTCAACAAGACTGAGGCTTACTAGAACTTGCACACTGCCAACTACTACTAACGAGCAGAAGTACTATAGCAAACTATTACAACGAATATGACCATAAGAAACCTCCATAAATTAATACTCTATAAATTAATAACCTCTCTAAAATAATACTTTTCTCCGGTCCCGACTTGGACCAATTCAAAAAATAACCAATTTCGATAAAATAATAAGATAATAATTTTTAGAAAATCCTTGTATAAATATATTGGTCCCAATAATATCATAAATTAATAATTCTCCATAATCACAATATATATATATATATATATATATATATATATATTAATATGCTTTTGCAACACCTTTTAGATGAAAATTCATTGTGTAGTATGGTTTTTTCTTTTTCGGTATAATCTTGTTTATATATATATACAGTAGTACATGTTACTGATCATTATATATTATTATACATTGAATATTTTTGTTGTCAAAACAATATATTATACATTGAATATTTTTGTTGTCATAATACAATGAATCAAATTGAATTTGTAACTAATATACATTGAATTAAGTATAATACATAAATTAAGTACAATTCATATTCTACTTAAATTTATATAATTAAAATTTATTTTTGTTTGATATAAAAAACTTTCTATAATTTAATAATTATTAATTTATCAATAAATTAATACCTCTTTAAATTAATAAAATCTTCGGGTCCCGAATATATTAATTTATAGAGGTTTAACTGTATACAGAGTTCTAAAATTTGATTTCCGTCAATAATATATTAATTAATATTTAATATTAAAAATTATTATATACAAAAATGTAAGGTTCGAATATTAACAATATCTTATTAAAATTAAAATTTATAATATTACACTATATTATAAATAAACTAGTTGATAAAGCCGCGCTTCGCGGCGGCATTACAATTTTTATTTTTAAAAAAACTCAATACATTTACGTTATATTATAATATTAATATTAAATTTTAATAATTAAATAATCTTCTCTAATGAACCAATTTCTTGTTAAATACGATTCTGTCGATTGAGCCGCTCTCTCGTTAAAACCGAAATCCCAACTTTTTAACATATATTATAAAGACTTATATAATATTTTTTTTATCCATGAAATCGAACCGTAAAAATAAAAAAATTATGACTACAGTATTCAATTCTAATAGCTAATACAATCTTTTCTAGCGAGCCCTCTTCCCGTTAAATACGTTTCGAGCCGCTCTTATTTGAAACCGAAATTTTAAATTCACTATATAAAGAGAGTAAATTCCAATTTTTATATTCTTTAAACTTTCTAATATTTATAGAGTTTTAAAAGATGAAAATACATCTTATATTTTCTGTATATTATAGATAAACTTGTATAAAAAAGTTAAAATAAAGGATTTTTAGGAAAAAAGATGTATAGTTTTAAAAAAATCGTATATAACGTCTCCACCGTCCTCGTATTCTACTTCCAATAAAACATTTTATTTTATGTATTATATATTTAAACACTTTTTATACGGTCTTATTTAATGAACCGATTTCTTGTTAAACACGGTTATTACTATTGATCCACTCTCTCGTTAAGACCAAAAACCTAACTTTTACATATATTACTTGTATGATAATGTTTATCCATAAAAATCAAATCCTAAAAATAAAATAAAATTTATAACATTAATATGGTATTTTAATAGCTAGTACAATCTTTTATAGTGAGTCGTCTTCCCGTTAAACATGTTTCGAACCGCTCTCGTTTGGGATCGAAATTTCAACTTCATTACATATTATTGATGATACTTATCTTACACAACAATTTTTTTCCTTAAAATCAAAACCTAAAAAATAGAGTGAATTCCAATTTATACTTTCTCTAGACTTTCTAAAATTTTTGGAGTTTTAGAAAATGAAAACACATCGTATTTTCTCTTTATATTATAGATACTCCTGTATTTATTTAGGATTCTTGCATGAGATTGTTCTTTTATTATGTTAACACATCAATTCTTTTCTTTTTAAATACGGTGAATTATGTTAACACATCAATTCTTTTTTTTTTTAAATACGGTGACTTTTTTTATGACAATAGTATTGGATTTATGAATAAATTTTCCTAATATAAGTATAATTAACTTATATAAAAAATATATAATTTAAGAAGATCGTACTTTCTATAAAATATTTAATTATATTTCTGCTCTATATATTCAAACACCTATTCTACTTCTAGTAGAACGTTTATTTATATATTTTTTCCGATAAATTCGAACTCTTATTCTTTATAAATTCGAACTGCTATTCTACTTCCAATAGAACTTTTAATCGTATGCCTTATAAATACTTATTATACTTACAATAGAACTTCTAATCATGTGTCTTCCCTATAAATTCGAACTCTTCTCATTTATAAATTCGAACACCTATTGTTCTACTTCTAATATGTTAATTGATATTTTTGTAGTTATTAGTGTTTAAAATTCTAAAATTCTAGAAAATTAGAAAAATAGATTGAGACGATTTTAGAGCGCCACCTAAACTCCCGTTATCCTCCTTTATATATATATATATATATATATATATTGATATTGATGATTATAAAAAAATGAAATAAACCACTGCACGGACTATAAGCTAGTTCTAAACAATTCGACGACCCAATTGGAAGTTTACGTGAGTCATTTAAAGATAAACTAGTAATGCAAAGTTTCTTTTTAAAGACCTAGGTTAAATTTCTTTTTAAAGAACTAGCTTTTAATCCGTGCAATACACAGTTTCTTTTTAAATATCTATAATTATATTAATTTTTTTAATTTTATACGTTATTAATTTACATATCTAATTATTGTTAAAAAATTGATATATATATATATATATATATATATATATATATAGAATAAAGTTCAGTGGAGTCCTACATTTTTGTGGAGTCTTGGAGTCCTAAATCTTGACCCTTCATTTTAGTTTAATCCTACGGTCAGTTTTTTTTTCAATTTAAAAACTAATTAACTGGTCCTAGGGTTATTTGTGTCATTTCCAAGATCGTGTATATCTGTTATCTTTTATATCTAAAGTTTTGTGTTGCTGGTAACGACTTTAGCGGCAGTTTCTCTCAACCGGAACAATAGGAGAATGGTTTTTACAGATTTATCACAATGGTTTTTGCATGATCAACACTTTGCCTTTCTTATGTTCTACAGGTTTCATTTTCGTTTTTTGTTTTTGAGGATTTGCTTAAATAACAATTCACAATTATGTTCAATCTAGAAGAGTCTTCAGGTTTGTTTTGTTTATGTTGTTTTTAGTACAATACAAATGATATAGTGTTTGTGTAAGATGCAGTACAATTATGTTGGATCTTCTTGGGGTACATATGTTTTTTAACAAAAATTGTACAAGTAGTAAAAATAGGATTGCGTTTCTTCCCCTTTTCGAAATTCTACATTGTTTGTATTTGATCTGGATGTTTTTTTTATAAAATTAGTCCATGTTTTTATTGTCGTAATTTGTTTAAATATTTGTAATTGTGTGGTTTATTTTTAGGTGCTCGGTCTTATCCCCATGTTGAGAGCTCGGATTCTGAACAACCAAGTGCAGAATCAGAAAATGAAAGTTCTGAATCTGATGCTGATGTTGAGGATTTAAATAATGAAAATGAATCAGAGTTTACAACATATGTTGATGCGACTGGTATTAAAAATTGGGTACCAATATGTGATGAGAAGGTGAAACCATATACAAATCAATACTTTACAACTTTGCAAGATGCATATGGTTTTTATTGGAAATATGGGCAAATCTGCAACTTTGATGTGCGTAAATCAACTGAAAAATCTGATGCGAAAGGTGAATTGTCGGCTAAATATATATAATGTAATAGGGGTGGTTCCCCCTATCAGGGCAAATCGAAGCGTCTGGATGAAAATGGTGGTGAGGGAGCTCAAAGGAAAACTACGTCTCGCAGATGCAATTGTAAAGCAAAGATCGTTATGAAACCTGCAGGACTTAAAGGTTTTGTGGTTATGAGTTTTATTGAGGAACATAATCATCCCCTAGCGACTGGAGCTGCTAAAATGTTTTTAAGATGTAATAGGAATCTGTCAGTTGCTAATCAGAATTTTATAATGGATTGTGCAAGAGCAAATGTTGGTGCAACGAGATCACATGCTTTAGCTAAGGAAATGGTGGGATCCTATGAAGATATAGGTGCAACTGTTACTGATTTTAAGAATTTTGCGAGGGACGTGAAAGTTCGAATTGGAGATAAAGATGCTGACATGATTTTGGAAAAATTCAAGTTGAAGAAGGAGACGTCTAATAATACATTTTATTATGACTACAAGGTTGATAAAGATGGTCATTTGACCGGCCTTTTCTGGACGGATGCTATTGGTCAAGCAACTTTTGATGTATTCGGCGACATAGTTTCATTTGACCCCACTTTTCGGACCAATAAGTATGTGCTTGTTGTTACTTTTTTTGGACATATGAGCTTGCTAGATGAAAGATTCAAATTTATTGTAAGTCCAAACAAATTAGAATAGAACGTTTTTCTTGCATAATAAATAGATAAATTGAACAATAAAATTCGATTAGATTTCTTTAATTTATACAGGTTTTATGCTTAGCTTGTTCATATTCTAGTGAATTTTCTGCATAATTTTGTATATGGAATTTGTTTGGTCTGCATAACAGTTGTCATTCTGCATTTTTATTGGTGGTTATGTAAACATTCTTCATTTTTTGATTCGGCAACTTATTTAAATTGAACAAGATTTTTATGTAAGGCTTAGTAGAATTTAAGCACAGGGCAGATATTTATCTTGACTTTCAGCATAAACTGATGCATCTGTTTTTTTTTGTTTTGCAATTTTTTCAATCCTTTCTCAGATACAACATGGTTTTTGTTCCATTCACCGGTGTTGATAATCATTGGAAGAATGTAACGTTTGCTGTGGGGCTTTTGGCGAAGGAAAATTATAAAAATTTTAAATGGCTACTTCTAGCATTCAAGAAAGCAATGGGTAGTGTCCCCCCTTGTGTTATAACTGATCAATGTCCTGCAATTAAAAAAGCTTTAGATAAATGGTGGTCTAAAGCAAAGCATCGTCTGTGCATGTGGCATATTATGAACAAGTTACCATCAAAGGTAAATATTACAGATTGTTCAGTGTTTTTTTATTATTTTGTTAATCACGTTTTAATTGTTATGCACTTTTAATTTTTTTCAGGTCGGACCTGTGTTGTCGTCAAACAAGAAATTCGTGGAAAAATTAAAGTCAGTCGTTTATTCTGATCACTTTTCGCCAACTGAGTTTGAAGAAAGTTGGCATGCTGTTATTTCAGAATATAATTTGGAGAACAATAGCTGGTTGACTGAGTTGTTTAATATGAGGCATCAATGGATTCCTGCTTATTTTTCAGATATTGAGATGGCTGGTTTACTGAGAACTACTTCAAGGTCAGAAAGTTCCAATTTTTTCTTTCAACACTTTCATGAAAGTGGTGACACTCTGGTGGAGTTTTATTCTATTTTTGAGAGTGCTATGGACAAGCAACGTCTCAGGTATGCAGAAGATGAAAAAAAGTCGCAACAAATTCCACAAATGGACACCACAATGCCCATTGAAAAGGATGCATCTAAGTGGTATACCCTAAAACTTTATTACCTCGTCAGGGAAGAAATTAAAACAGCTTGTTTTCATACTAGTATGTTAGATATGTCAAGGGAAAATGATACTAGGCTATTCAAATGTAAAGACGAGCTACTGCATGATAAGGTTTTTGAGGTAGAGTATATTAAGTGTTGATTAGTTGTTGAATTATTAATTAACTGCTTTTATTTATTTATTTCTATATTCAGCAAATTATACAAATTAACAGGTTTTGTAATCCATTTTACACATCTCTTACTTTTTAGTTATACAAAGTTTCACGTTATCGTCTTTAATTTTTTGTTAATATTGACTTTTGCCAGGTTTCTGTCAGACTAAGCGACAATTATGTACAATGCAGCTGTAAATTGTTTTTCAGAAAAGGTTACTTATGTAGACATGCATTTGCTGCTTTGCATCAGTGTAGCATAAAACAGATTCCGAAGGAATTTGTTAAGCCGCGTTGGTCCAAGAATGCTGTCAAGCGTCACTCGTTCCTTGGGTCTTCTAAAGTAACGGAAATTTGTGAAGCACGAGATAGAAAGAAGTTGAAAAGGACAAGGGCATGGTTTGAATTTCATAACTGTATGAATTTTGCCGGAGAAGATGAGGACAAGTTAAATTCTGTAATCACTGGAGTTCAGTCGATCAATGCTGCGTTAACTCAAAGCACAGATAACACGCCTTTACAAGGAGTTCACAGAGCAGATAAGTTTATTCCTCCTGTTCCAGAATCTGAAATTTCTGTTCTTAATCCAAATCAAAGTAGAAACAAGGGATGTGGGAGCCGGATAAAGAGCAGTCGAGAGTTGGCTATCGAAACGGGGAAGGGAAGACAGTGTAGCCGCTGTAAAGATATAGGTCACAATACACGAACTTGCAAGGGTATCCCAAAATCTGGTTAAATAGATTTTGTTAAACTCATGTCTTTATTTTTATGTTTTTAATTTCCACAAGTGAATTGGATATTTTGTTATTTGTGCACATTATCTATTTTATTTTTGTATTTATATTCTGGAGACCATCCAGATTTTTTTCTTTTTGGGCACACTGTATTTTGTTGGATGCTATGGCTATCATATTGTTCAAATGGTTAATGCGACATTTGCAATCATCTAGTTCATTTTGTACCTTCTATGGGTAAGTGAAATTTGCTGTATTAGTGATGCAATGGAGCAGTTCTTTATTAGAAATTGTGTAATATTTAGTTGCATTTGTTGAAAATGCCTGTTCAACTTGAACATTATGTTTTTTTCATGTGCTGATCAAAATCTGAACACTGTTTGTGCATAACACACTTGGCGAGCATCTTACAATTTCTGTTTCATGAATTGTCATATAATAAATGTTGCACGCGTCTTATTCCCTGAATTTTTTTTAATTTTTTAAGTCTAAGTTTAACACTTGATTTTAGTCTGTTCTTGGTTCAGAATGCTCCTCATTAGGTGTTGATCCTTCATCTTACAATTTTTGATACTCGGCACTCTTGCAGAACTTAAATTTAATAACAAAAAAAATGAACTTTATCACAGGATAATTGGGATTTATCAACTAATAAATAGCTTGCAACTTAGACTTTGGGTTATTTGTTTGGAAGGGATTTTAGGATTTTAGGATCTCTTACAAGTTAGAGATCTTTCATTGTCAAACCACTTACTGTTGCAAATAACAAAAGTGATAGTTTATCACAGAGAAATTTAATAAAAAAAGACTTTTTTTTTTAATTTTCTTAGTTTGGAGGTTTTGGAGATATCAAAGATGTCAAGTAAATTGGGTGGATATTGGCAAGAAATCATTACATAACTTGTCCAGTACAATCATAAGAATGATCAACTTAACTTGCATAAAGCATTACTTAACTTGTCCAGTAAAGTCATAAGAATGATCAACTTGAGCTTGACAATTTAAAAGCATTGAAACAACAAATTCAGTGCGTTCCAGGAAAACAGATATAGTCAAATTACAATGTGGTAAATGAATCAACCTCACTGACATATACTTTTTCTAGTAACCAAGTTCTTGCTCTTTGCCAAATTCGCAGCACCTTCCAATATGAGGGTTCTTTTGCTATTTCCTCTCCACGTCAATATTTTGTGGCAGTAGATTATCCGCAACTTGTTCAGCAGTGTTTGTTGGTTGTCCTGCATATTATTCATTTTTTAAATCAATTAGTTTCTGTAAATGCATGAACATTTGAGTACACTTATATATACATTAAATTTACCTTTTCAATACCGAGCCCGACTTTCCATCCACACAAATTACCAATATATGTCTCCATGTGCCTCATTACAAATATTCCGCAGTCAACCCCGTTCATTTCGGTTTGCCAACCCATTCTATGAACTCGTGGTATCAAATTTTTTATCTCACTTTCTTTTGGCAAGTTATATATTGAGATCCATTGGCAAAAGCAATCATGCTGGGTTGATTAATACAATGTATTGATCAGATTTTTTCACACTCAGTTCCTCAAACTAAATTAACTTATAAAAAATGCTTCGAAGATCACATACCAAGCGTGCTGGCAAATCACCATAAATTTCCTCCCATCCAGCTGTTTGGACTCTGTTATCTATGATCTCCAGTCAAGTTTTCTTCATGTTATAGCATATAGTAATGTCCCATATCGTAAATGGGAAAAACAAACTGTAGATTAAACAATTAAATGTATAATTTAATTATATGGTATGATGCATAAAAAACAAATGGAAAGAATATATGTACAATTTTATCTTTCTTACCATATCAAAATCCTTTACTTCGTATTGCTTGTTATGCATCTCGTTAACCATCTTCATGACATTGCCCATGTTATCATCAAAAGGAGCATAACGATTCGTCTTTTCAAATTCATCCTCTCCGACTTTAATCTGTAAGGGCCTGTACTGCATCAAAATATAATAAACATAATTAATTTTCCCCTTTTAAACACTACTAGCATATAAGCTAGACTTTTAAGTACTTTTATTAAAATGTAAAACACTTACAGTGGTTTCTGTAGTCATGAACAGACGCAGAGGTGAAGAATCAGCTTTAATTATCTCATTCTCGTTCAGCAGGTAGGTCCATGTGTCAATCAGTGTCGACATAACCATTTTATTCTCCTGTAGTGATTGAAAATGTGCTTTTGTACACATTCTCTCATTCCATTCAAACAAGTTATCCCTAAAAAATTCAAATAAATCGATTAGTACACACAGCACCCTTTAAATTGGAAACAACTAATGCAGAACATATGACACAATTATGTAATAAACAAACTTTCTATTCCTCCTGTTTTGGAAAAGCCAATGCCAGACATTCCTCTCCTCTGTTGTTAAGTCATGACTACCCACATCAACCACCCTGCTGATATATGGAGACCTACAAAGAGCTGATGCTTTTATTTCTCGTCATGGTCTTCCCAATTCTGCAGTTGTTTTATCCTTTTCTCCGACATTTCCATTCACATCCTTCTCCCCAATAAATTTGTTGGCAATAAGCTGTCTTGTACCTGGAATACTTAACAATCGTGGACATCCTTCCATCTGCATCTTACTGGTGTCATCTAGATCACTACAGAGGTTTTTAGGCATCAAATGTGACAGCTCCGAAGAGTTGCTAGGTATGAAATCATCTTCATTTACTACAACTGGCTTTTTTCCTTCATTTCCAGCTACACTACCAGATAGTAAATTCTTCGCTATTGGACTTGCAGCTTCGAACAGTTTGAAATATTGGCTATATTCACTTTTCAGTTCTGCTAGCCTTGAATTTTGAGGATAGAGTGCTAATGTTACTTCAAAATTATTCAAGCACCTTCCATAAACTTCTTCAAATTCCTTCAAATTTTTTTCAAAAGATTTCATGTACGCCTGGTAGAACACAATGTAACACATAGTACAATAATTAATAAGTTAAACTGCATATGCTAATCTCATGTCTCATTTTAACAAACAAAATTAAAAGGAAATTTTACATACGTTTTCGTCAAAATGCTTATCAATTTCTACATCAACATGTGATTGCGTGTTCTGCACTTCATTAACTCCATCGCCACATATCTGCGATTAGTAATGTCAACATCCAACTAGCTAATTCCAAGTAAATACTATGGAAATTCCAGATTAAAAAGAAAAAGGAAAAAAATTGCAATATGTACTTAAATACAAACAAAGTACTGCAAAAACCTTTTTCTTTTTGTGTGGAGAAATGGAGTACATAATATTGATCATTTATATGAGCATAGTGTAATGTTAACTTTATAACTATTTTTATTTTTTCAATAAAAAGTCCCACCAATAATTTGTGTGTCAAGTACTGACAAACCTAAATATGGGAGTATAGCATGTAGATTAGTATTATGCAGTACATTGAAAAAAGAAAGACGTAAAATCTAATTTAATCTTGTTGAAAGTTATAAATGTATTGCAAGATTGAATTGCCTATTAGGCATTAATCATTTTATATTTTAATACTGATTTATACTTGTCATGAGTACTACATATGAGATGGTGTTTACATCTGTGTAACGTTATAAATTTAACCCCTAGACTAGTGCAGGTCATTTTTTATATACTTTAATTATAAATAAATTAAATTTGTGTTTACCATAGTTAATTAAAGTACAACAGGCAGGACATGTATTCTAATTTAACGATTACAGGAGGATAGGTATATTTAGTCTCTACAATACTCAATATATACCTCTGCAGAGTCGTTCTTTTGCTTCCTATTTTCTTGTTTTCCCTCAGAAGAAGCAACTTCCTCAAACAAATTGATAGCATCTTTAACAGCCTGAAAGAGTTAGAAAGTAATTGGATGGATAGGATTCTGTAAGCCTGTGATACTCTGTACGTATATAACGAAAACAAAATGCAGGACATATATTATTTATTGGTTATATGAGAATATTTCTCTATGGCCTTCAGAATAGAATGGAATGGGTCTCCATTCCATTCACATGCAGAACTAAATTTTACTAAATTGAATATGCTCTCCACATGCAGAACTATTTTTGACATGGAAGCATTTAGTTATTATTTTTGTTAACAAAAAAATGGTTATACAGAACAGTGTCAAATAATGAATAACAGCTGTTTGTGCATTAGTAAATAACGTTCATCAGATCATTTACCTTGGCTTCCATACTTTCTTCATATTTTAACGTTGGAGTATGCATATCTACCTCATGCAGCTGATTTATATCCAATTCTTCTATTTGAACCGCACCCATATTTCCTTTGTTTGTGAATTTAGACTGCAATGTAAATTTTAAAAATGTAGTTCTATTTTTAACTGTAGACCAGAGAACAATTAGAGCATGATTAAGTAAGTTGGGTTGCATTACATACATCTGTTTCTTCTCCAGCAGTGACGGCAAGAATTTTGTTCAAGACATCCAGATTGTTTGTGTCATTGCACAGAACTTTGTCTTGTGTTATAAAAGCATTCGCCCCGTACTCCTGAAAATAATTGATTTAAAATAAATTTCTGAATTAATTAGCAGCTACATTCCAGTATGAAAAAAACTAATTTTAAAATAAAGATTAAGATGCTAAGTAATACACACATCCAAATCTTTTTCACCATCCATTTCTTGAGAAATGGCTCCAGCTTCATTCTCGTTCAGTATATATTTTTTAACTACTAAATCAAGCATTGTCAACTCAGTATCATTGGTATCATCGGCGTTTTTCTCCTGGCTTTCAGTATCATCGGTGTTTTCCTCCTGGCTTTCTTCCTATAAATGATACACAGATTAAAATTAATCTAGATTCCAAAATATTCGACATTTATTAAAAATTGGGTAATTTTACCTCCTCTTCGCCCTTTATCTCTAAGACACCATCCTACACATGTATAAATTAATCAAAATCAAACATATATGAAGATAAAGCACAACAAGATTTTGTTAAAACAATTATTGTTCCCTTACCACAATCACATCATGAAATTTCACTATTTCACCTTCTCCAAAACTTTTCTGTTTCAAATCATATTTTTGTCGTTCTCGCAATAACATATCTGACCAACCACGGAACGTTGGGTAATTTGCCTGAATGAATGTTGTTCCCCTACTCTTAACTTTGCTGACATACAAGTATTGCACCCAAAAAATAAAGGACATTAGTAGTCTTTGTCATCTTTTCTGATATATGTAAAAACTTTAATTAAAATATAACTTACAATAAGGAAAGGCAGTGGTCCTGCAAAGTTTCTTTTTGTATCTTCAGCCCAATAAGCATGAGTTTTTTTAAGTTTTTCAATCAACAGTTGATACCAGTTATAGTTGTTGCACGTTTCAATATCACCGGAAAATCTCAGTATCTCCCGAGTAAGGAAACTATTCTGATTTGATTCAATGAAGAAATTATACATCAGAATTAAGAAATTCCAATTGAAATTATCATCTGCCCTTGGATTCTCAAGAATCTTGTTCCTCACCATTGAGGGTCTTATTTCACAACTAGCACAATCGGGGAATTGTTTTACCCATTTTGAATAAGCAGACCGGTCTTCATTACACTCGACCACTGCATTCCCAATTGGCAAACCCATTACACTGTGCACAATACTTTCAGTAATCTTAATAGTCCCTGCTTGTAACACAACTGAACAAGTTGCCCCATCGAATGCTTCAACAATGTTATAACCTAAGTTGTGAGTGTAGCACACCATCCTAAAATTCAGCAATGCCCCAAACCCAGTGGATCTTACCCATTCAATTTGTGATTCAGACAAATTGAGAATGACATCCGACATAATTGAGGGTGAGAATTTCTTTTGGATGTAACGATGATAGGTTCTCACTGGTTTCTTCTTTGTCCTGCTTCCAGAGGTGCCATCCTTCAACCCCTTTCTAACTGATGTTATTTTCTTTTTTAGAGCCATCTTTTCGTTCTTTGTACCAGCTTCTGTTGAAATCTGCGCATAATCAAGTGAGCAAAATAGTAAATTACAAGTATAATACGCGACGAGTAGTCCATAAAAAAAATTATAATCACATATTAACTTAATTTTTTACATTCTGCAATATTTTTAACCACAAATTTGAATGCTTAAATGAATACTCAATTAACCTTTTCTTTCTTCTTCCAGGAACATGCTTGTTTACTTTTTAAAGGATTCTCTTTTTTATTCTTAGCACTCAAACTCCTTTTTTGCGTAGCCTGCAAGACGAAAACAATGGACAAGAAATATATTACACAATATGACAACAATCCCAATTATAACACAAAATTAAAAATACAATTTATTGAAATCTTACAACATTTTCCATGCTCAGTATCATCTCATTTGAAACAATTTCTGATATTCCCCCAAATTCCACAATTGCACTGCTATCATTTTCATTGATATCTAACTTTCTTGTAAACCTCAGTCTTTTTTTCTCAGTACTGTACTTTCTGTCCAAAACTTTATTACTCTCCTCAAAATTCTCTTTTGGAGTTACAAAATCGTCATCTTCATCACTAGAAAACGTTTTTACCACCGTTTTGCGCTTACTCATTTTAGTCCTTTTATTTGAACCATCCAACAGATTGCTATGATTCTCTGTACTTTCACACAAGTCAATGTACACAGGAGGTTTTTTCGGTCAATTGAAAAGCCAAGGATTAGCAATTAATCTTCCACTACGTCTACGGTCTGCATTAGAAAATTTTAAAGACTTTAGAGGTACTTTTAAGTCACAACAATATTATACTGTACATATGTAATCTCAAATACAAACAAATCATTGAATTTTTTTTCTTTTAAAATAATTTTTACAGACTATTTCTATTTGTCATAAATCATGAAGCACATAATCTTTAATCAATTATATCCATTATTTTGAAAATCATATACAGAACAATCTATATGAATAAATATAATTCTCCAAACAAAATTGTTTATATGATTCTCCATTAACGGAGAACTAACTTCTCTAAAATTAATAAAAAAACATCAGAAAATACTCTACATTGCAACCATTTTAGCAGGACATTTACACCAATATATCAAAGCACATGCAAAACCAAAAAACAAACTACATTAGAAACCCCTAAATATGTAGAACAGTTAAATTCAACATTACAATTCAATTAATCGAATCAATTGATTGAATCACTGTAATGCGCTTAAGATGAAGGTTTAGGAATTATATACCTTCACTCATCTTCTTTGTTGTTCTTCGTCAGTTACTGAATGTTGTTCCTCGTTGCTAATTGATTCGCTTGCTTTTCTTCTTCTTTTATACACATTTGGCGATACAATTTCAAGTAGTTTATAATACTGCACTCTCTTTTGGATGAGGGACTGAATCCGTTTGTAGATAACTCAAACTCTCAGTAACTGCAATGATAGTGAGATTATCGTGCGAGTCAATTGGGTTGAGTAACTGTCTGAGATATTGTATATGTATTACGTATGTTCTATTGCCCTCATATTGTGTTAATATTACGAAAGTGCCATTAAATCTGTTTTGTTTTAGACCGCAGGATGAGATTTGATCCAGTGGTGGTGATTATGGTCTCTAGGGACTCCAAAAAACACTGGTCTCTATTGAGTCCAACTCTATATATATATATATATATATATATATATATATATATATATATATATATATATATATATATATATATATATATATATATATATATAAGATTTTACACATTTGATTTTATATTTATATTCTATCTTGAATTCTTAAATTTGATTTGGACGATTTCACAGCCCACATGAAATTAGCAAAATAATCTTTAATTTAATGATGATTTAACAATTATTTTTCAATTAAATCTACGCAGAAACAAAAGAGAGAAAGAATTTACGATTTTTTAGGTTAAAAATTCTATTCGATTTATGAATTCTACTCATAATTCATTTTGATTATCAAAATACACTTGTTATTATTTGAAGATAATTCTATTAATAACAAAATATAATTTTAATAATTAGTATATGAGAAATTTTGTCCAAAACTCTAATAATCAGTAATATAGTCCTCCGTATGACAAAATAAAAAACAACCGTTATATCTTAAAATAAATAGATGAAAATTTTTGGATCTAGCATTAAAAAAAACATTTTATATTTTAATATGTTATAAACTAAAAAGTGTATTTATATTGAAATACGAAAAGGTGTATGTCAATGATGGTTTTCTACATTTAATAACATTATCAATGTAGATCTTCTACATTGACCAACATGGAATAGGATTAATTCAGAAATTCATAATTATATTCTAAGTGTTTCCATTTGAATAATAATAATTAAATCATCAGTAACTTATAAATAATTTTGTGAGTTTTGTATGGACTGTAAAATTATCCAAACATGATTTTAGATCTGAAAATATAGACCAAATAATAAATATGTATTTTTCTAATACTAATAACAAGTAAATAAAATTCAATTCTAATACAACCTTTTTTTAATTATATCCTTTCCAGATTATAATTTTTTTTAAATTCAATTCTAATACAACCTTTTTTAATTATATCTTTTTTGATATAATTTTCTTTTTAAAATTCACTTCTAATGCAACATTTTCTTATTATATCATTTTAAAATTATAATTTTCTCTTTTAATATAATATAATCTTGATCGTCTATTTTTAAAATTATTAGATTCGATGGTCGAAATTATTATGGTAGTACAGTGACCAAAGTTATAAATAAGATACTTTTTACGCTTATTATATATAAGGATATAATTTTTAAATTATTATAATTGTTTCGTTATATGCATACATTTATTTATCTTTTTTTTCTCATTATTACAATATTACGTGATACAAAACGTATGTATTGATTCCTACCTTATTTATAATTAGCTTTTTTGAACCTTTAAACGATATTTAATAAAAAAAAACTTAAAAGATGGAAAGTGTAGGTAATGAAAAGATCTTTTCAAAAAGGTATGACTCATCACAAACCAACTCATAAAGAATTGGAAATCGAACAAAACATACGTTGAATAACTTTTCACACACTAAAAAACAAGATCTAAATGTGTTTTATATTTTTTAGAATTGTTCGAAACATAATTTGATAAAACACTTATGAGCAATTGAAAGAATTTTTTGAATCACCAGGAATCATTAAAAACGAATATGAATTGAATTTGTATACAAATTTTCAAAGTAACTTTTGCCGAATTCATCGAAATCATGCAAATTAAAGTTTTACACCTAATTATACCCGAGATCTAGAAAAATGACTAAAACAAAACTTGTAAATGATGAACAAATCTTTCTATAAAATCCAAAACCAACAAATTACAACTTATAATCAATTAACTACAAATTTAGTAATAAAGATGAAGAAGAAGAATAATGATTCGCACCTGAACAAGCACTTCTATCTTAACCGCCACCGAAAAAATATGAAAGGTGAGAAAACTTAATATATTTATGGGATTGATGTGCCTGAGGATGACTTGTGATTAAAAGATTTTTAATATAAAAATAAGGATATTTATGTAAATTACTCAGAATAGTTTGATATTTACAAAAATGCTTCTGCAGAACCCACTTGTTTTATAGACTTTTTGTAATATAACCTCAGGAGAAAACCCTGAGGTTGTCCCAGTTTTCTCTATATTTATAGTGTTTTGAAATCCTAATTCTAAACCTACTATAAGATCCTATTATCCTAATCAATTTTAATTAATAATTTTATCAAATTTAATATCTTATTCTCTATTATCCTGTAATTGTTTTATTCTCTTAAAAATTAGGAATATTACATAGACATTGATAACTCTAAAAATAACTAATAAAACAAGAATTCTTATATTAATCAAATTTAAATAATACATATTCCATTCTTTGCATAGTAAAATACAATCAGTGAAAACATTAAAATGCATATAACTTAAATTCTTTAATATAAATAAATATTCTATCTATACTATTATATTAAAGCCGAAACATTGAAAGTTTTGGTTTTCGGTTTGGTTATCCTATTTATTTTGGTTTTCGGTTTGGTTAATTTAATTTTTAATTAATTTTAAATATAAAATAAATCAATTTAAATCCGTTATTGGCTATAGTCCTAAAGACACAATAGTATTTTATATTTACATCATTACTAATACAGCTAAACTTGGTTTTCGGTTTGGTTATCCTAATTATTAAAATAAATAATGACATAATATAATTAATGGTAATTAGCCATTACCATTTTCACATCTACTTTTAGTTGAAGATATTACTTTTTATAAAAACATCAATCGTACCATATCTTCAAGTCATTAATATTTCTTTTCTAATTAAAATACGTTATCTTTTTTTTAAAAAAACTAATCTTACAATCATTAATATATACCCAAAAATATTACATCATATTTTCAATTATTAATAAAATATATTAAAAATCCCTATATGTTGTTTATAATAAGAAAATATTAGTATAATATGTAAATATGAGTATATTAAATTAAAATTTAAAAAATTATTAAATTGACAATTATATAAAAACATAATTGTACTATTAACTAAAATTTAATAAATACCTAAAATATCTTATTTTTCAATCAATTTAAAAGACGTTTACTTTTAATTGAACATATTATCTTTTATACACACCTAAAATATCGTATTATCCGATCATTAATATTTCTTTTCTAATTAAAACACGTTACCTTTTAATTTAAAACATAATTTTGCAATCATAATCTTCTAATCATTAATATTTCTTTTTTAATTAAATACACTACCTCTTAATTTAAAACATAAATTTACAATCATTAATATATACCCAAAAATATAAAATCATATTACCGTTAGATTTTTAGTCATTCATAAGAACCGTTAGATGTAATTGTAAGGTATATTTGATGCGGTATATTTTTGTTGTTCGTTCTCAGGGAGGCGGGTTTTATCGATTTTAATTCAATTGTTTCTCGGGGAAAAACGATTATTCTGAAAATATTTATTAACTAAATTATTTATATTAATTTAATTAACTAATTAAGGGATAAACGATGAATTTAAAATCTAGGGCAATTTGGTCCACCATGTTTACATAATATCCGGCTTCTAAGCTAAAGCAATAAAAAATGGTCATGCAATTACGGTTTGTTAATCTCTCTCTAGTATCAACACTCCCGAAACGTGCTTTCACATTTAATCACTTTTAGTAATTTAATTAATCGGGTAATTAGAGCATGTGTTAATCTCTCTCAAGCATTAACGCTCTCGAAAATCCAATTATGCTCCCGCACTAAAATTCAACTCCGCTAATCGTATGTGTGCCTCTAAGAGTAAAATCTCTCGATCTATTACCCCTATTCGCAAGTAATTAA
This sequence comes from Saposhnikovia divaricata, assembly GCA_036435485.1. Taxonomy (NCBI): domain Eukaryota; kingdom Viridiplantae; phylum Streptophyta; class Magnoliopsida; order Apiales; family Apiaceae; genus Saposhnikovia; species Saposhnikovia divaricata. Next base: position 27,309,405 of record JAZHRN010000131.1, read on the forward strand.
TCTGTGATATTGGCCACTAACACAAATTAAATATCAAAACATAATCGATTAGAATTACCATAATCAATCAAACCACTATGAAAATCATACCGGAATTATCATGCAAACATGGCTTCCCTTTATGCCCTAGAACAAACTACTCACTAATATAAAAATTAAGAACTAAAATTATATAACAATCCATCTAAAATATAAACAAGAGAAAATAGAGAATACCTTACATTAATGGAGAATTAAGCCAAAGAAATTGTACATAAAAGAGAAGAAAACCAAGCCACTAGCTCCAATTAAAACATGCAGTGCCGAATGAAACAAGATACAAATGTTTATGTAGTGTAGTGTTGCCTAGTCTAATATCCTATGCTAAGCTATGCTAAGATATCTATGCTCCTGCACTACTCCTTCTTTTATAGCCAAACATGTCTTCCAAAGTGCCTAAAAACAATGCCTCCATGATTAGCTTTACCACTAGCTCCACTTTGCAAATTATTTTTGCCATTCTTTTCCTTTCTTTTGTCAAGCCAACCATTCACTTTCGGCTGCATTACAACAACTCATCAACCAAACCAAAACACATGTTTTACCTTTTGAATAAACAACAAGAAAATTCCAAATCTAAAAAGATTTTCACTAAAATTCGGAACTGATTTTGCTCCTCAAATTTCGAGCTGCTCCAGTCGGATTTTTGCTTATTTAACCCCTTTGAATTGTAGATAATTTCATAAGCTTCGCGTGGACTGTAAGATCGTCCAAATCCGACTTCTACAACTCCAGATATGAATTAAATACCGCAGAAAGCGGGTGTAGCTCAATAAATCCGAATTTCTTCATTTTTAGCTCCAAAATAGCTCTTTAAGCCCAAATTCTTCCAAAATTAGGAATTCTTGTCTTCTACAATAAAACATTAAAATTTATTAAATAAATATCCAAATAAATGCAAAATGCAATTAAATACGGGAATAAAATCATCTAAAATATATATAAAAATATATCCTATCAAACATCCCCACACTAAGCATTTGCACGTCCTCGGGCAAATAAGCGAAATAAAAACTAAATCCTAATATCACTTTCGTAGATGACACGATTGCATTGAGCATATGCAACAAGCCGTTAAACCCCTAGGCAGCCTTAGTAGGACGAGTGTTGTCTCGTGAGGGTTTATAGTGAATATACCCACAAAATTCATTTTTTTCTCTGCCAAGTCTCAAGTATGCAACCTATCATAGTACTCCACACATGCAAAACTTAATTACACAATATAGAAAAGACAAGTCTTTCAATTTACGTATCATTTGTACAAGACTATCCAAGTAAGCACACAGTCTAGATAGACAAAAAGATCATGAAATATATATCAATGCCGCATTCAGTGAGTAACATGCTAGGGATATAAATGAAGCTCACAAAACTCTCAAATCACACATGTGTATAGGTGAAGTGTATTCACTCAAGTTCAATCAATTAAGTCATGTGCTACCATAAGCTTGGTTGTCCACCAAATCTCCACTACTTTGAATACATGCATGCACGAATCAAAAGGTCTTTGTTAAAGGTTGTAACGTGGCTAAGGTGAAGGGTAGGGAATCAAGAAAAAGGCTAACAAGTGGCTAACTCGACAAACTAATAGAGCACAATGCTCATTTCTAATTAAAACACTCAACATGAAATTTCGATCATGTAAAAGCTTATCAGACTCTCACAAGCATTAAACCCTAAGCACATATTACCATGTACTTTTTCACTTTCATATTGCATAAACTAATGAACACAACTCTACTTGATTCTTTTTCTATTCTTTCTTTTCTTTTCTTTTCTTTTCTTTTTTTTTTCTAAATTCCCACCAAATTTTCACACTTTAACAAAGAAATCCCCACACTATGCACTCACCAACCTCCAAATGAATCAGAATGCTCTACTAGTAAATCAAGAGAAGAGTAAACAAGTAGGCTCAAGAATTTATATTGGTGATACACAAAAATACGGATAAAAAGCTCAAAGAGGTTCACTAAGGATATATGATTCAAGGGTACTGTTTGGATAAATACGGTTAATCCTAGTGCCTTTATCATTTTCATGCATACAGATATCATGTAATCTCAAAATGGTTTAAAGCAAGTTCTAGAGCAACATGCCAAATGATGAACAACACACAACAATAAAATTCGATTGATATAAGATGTACCAATCATAAATTAGGCTTAAGATCTCACAAGGTGAAAGCATGCTTCAGTACTCACTAAAATTGACAAAGACACATCTCAAGTTTTATAATTTTTCGCAAGCACGAACAAGGAATCATCAAGTAACAAATAACTTTCAGAGATATGACATGTCAAATAATCATGCAAAATAAGCTCACAAGATGTGTACATATCCTTGTTAACACACTACGAGACGAGGCAAATAATTTTCTAATTTTCTGATTTTTTTGGAATTTTTAAATTTTATGTATTTACACTAAAAACCCTAATGAAAACATCCCCACACTTATCTCATGCATTGTCCTCAATGTATGCAAATAAAAATGAGATATGAGCAAAAGTGAACGAAAACTCCCCTCAAGATAAGCAAGATAATTGTTCCTCTAGACTGAACATATCTTCAAGCTTTCCTTGCGTAATTCTTTCCACATAGCACGAATACTCCCCTTAGCTTTTCCTTCCCAAAAATAAATTTAAATCCATGTCAGCAACCTTTTCCTTGCCTTTATTACGCCTTTTAGCTTCTTGCTCATCCACCTTCTCCCCCTCAGTTGGGTTATCCTCCAGAATAGTTTGATGTGGAGTTGGGAAATTAGAAGAAGCTATTTTCATCAAGAAATTAATTGCATGACCAAACTGGGCTGCCATGGAGCTTAATTGAGCCTGGAATGCATCATTTTGAACAAGTTACAGATTTTTGATTTCTGCAATGGACTCACGGATATGCGGCAACTCGTTCTTCAGTGTTTGGACCCGTGCAAGGAGTCCGTTGAATCCCGCTCTGGTTACAGGTGCATGTGGTTGAGCAGGTTGCCCACTCTCATGCTCTGCTCGTGTTTCTCTCAACTTTTGTCCAAAACTTTCACCGAGATGCGAATCTGCAAATGAAATCATTGTAGTCCCTTTGTCGGATGGTGCAATGAAAGTTCGGGAGCTTCCATCCTCTCGTGAAGCAAGTTGCTGACCACTGGAAAAGAGTGATAAATCTGGAAAGAGATCCAGGGATTTTCTCTCCGGGAGGTTAAACTTGAATGGATTAAACGGCACAAGACCCAAGTTTCCCTTGAATGTCTCGGGTTCGCTAGGTTCACTCCGTTTAGCATGAGGTAGATCGGCTGATGTAGCAAACCTCATATGTGGTGCTGTTCTTACTGGCCTTGGTAGCAACGGAAGTGGGATAGTCTTTAGATATTCCGTTAGGACTGTGGGCACATCCGTATAGCTCTTATTGCTTAAGTAGTTAATTACATTCTTCTTCATGGAAGAACATTCCTCCTCTCGACCATTATCCAAGCGTATCCTGTCTGCATCACTCAAAAAATCATTTAATATTAACTGCAGAAATCTTGGATATAGACATTCGACCCTTTGAGTCCGGGCATCCCTTGTTCCTAAGTGCTTCATCTTCAAAATGATTTGACCAAGCACTATCTTACCAAAATTAATCCTCGAATTATTTGCAACCGCATACCCTATTTTTTGAATAAAATCAGGTATTCTATCTAGATTTGTTCTAGCTGAGGAAAAAACATGGTTAAGAATGTGGAAGAAGAAATTCCAGTACTGGGTTAGATATGTTCTAGAGAGATTACCAGTACTGAAATTGTTATCTTGGTACCTTATGAGGCGAAAGAACTTTTCAATCTGGTCAGGTGTAGGATCAGCAACGAGATTTTCCATAGGAAAATGAAGAATTCGATTAACATCTCGTTCGGTGACCCTAATCGACCTACCAAACAGTTGAAATGTGATTGCACTTTCGTCCACTCTAGAAGTGTCGACCGCACTGTAATATAACTCACGCAAGGCATCATGGTTAAGCTTCACCGGTGTAACTAAAGCATAGCGAACTATTGAATGCTCATTCAGAAATTGTGCCCAAGCCTGAAACTGCTCGTGCCGGATGGTTTCCTGGATGGAAGTAGGATTAACTCTAGCAATCCAGAAGCTTCCCTGCAATGCCATTTTCAAGACAGCTAGATGGTGAGATCTTTTCCCTAGGAGGTTGAAATTTTCAGTATATGCTCTGTATATCTGTATAGCTGAAATGATGACTTTTAACACAGACAAAAACTCATTGATTTATAAAGAAAGATTAGCGGGTTAGGTGATATAGTACAAGCTATCCGCTTTCTTTTCTTCTTTTAGCTCCAGCCCTACTCTCGCTTTTGTCTTCAAAGTCTTCCTCGAGCCACACAATGCTCTTTCTTTTTCAATCAACAAAAATATTTGCATGGCCCTCTTCTAAATCAATTCAGCGGGGATGAGTTCTCGATGAACAATTATATAAAAGAGGAAAACAAGAAATCCTAAAAATTACAGAATAAATTAAAAAAATATGAAAAGATAGAAAAACTCCCCTAATAGCTCGCCCAAACCATTGGGTTGCCTCCCAATAAGCGCTCTTTTACCATCATTAGCTTGACCTCCTAAAAAATACTCCGATGGAGATGGAATATCCAATTTCTCGATCATAAACTTGCCACCACAAAAAGTATCAAGAGTGCTAGTGGTTGTCTTTATCCTGCAGAAAGTCTCCAAACAAGCATCAGTAAAATAAAATATGTCATTAATAAGCAATAGTGTGAGTGCTTGTGCAGTTTTGGAAAACTTTGTGATAAAACAGCGATAGAATTCGACACCACGAAAGTATCGAACTCGCTTGACATAAGGTGGAGGTTCTGGTGGTGGCTTTTCTTCACTCATGACTTCCACAGGAGCCATTCGAACATCTTGGCTGGTCGCATCATTGATTAAGTAGACACTTCCATTTTCTCCCGCTTCTTGGGCTTGACACGTAAGAGCCACTTTGTATGGATCCTCAACCAGAATTTGAGAAATATCATCTCGGACAATATTTGTTATCACATCAACCTTGAAATAAATGTCCTTGAGCAAAGAAGCCTTGTAAGTAGAGGCTAGATCGAGAGCAAATTTATCAATACATGGTAGCTTAGGCACAGGTTGCGGAAGAGAAACAACAACCATCTCTGTATTGCTTCCCTTTGTAGCCACATCATCAGTCACATTGTTCTCGGTAGCAGCAACATCATTGATCTCGTCATCGGCGGCATGCTCTTTCTCTTTATCAATGGCCTCATCATCAACATACATGGAGAAACTATCATATTCCTGATCGCTTGTGAGATTGATAGCAGTCAGGTCCTCTTCGGATCGGATAGATGATGATGGTAAATAGTAGAGCTGCCCTGTAGTAGAAGAGTTAGCCAACTGTGCAATTTGAGATTCAATCGCCAAACTTTGAGTTTCTAATTTTTCCATCGTCTCTAGCATTTTATTCAAGATATCCCACATCTCATTTGTCTGATCAGCTTGCACATCTACGCTGGGTTGAGAAACATGTAGATCTTCTTGTAGAGGAGGATATTGATATTCTTGCTGTGGCGGCTACTCATATGACTGATAATATTGTTGCTCAAACTGTTGCTGATTATGATATGAAAAATTTTGAGCACCATTGTCCTGGTAGTAGAAATCTGGTTGATTCACGCATTCTTGATCAAAAGTGTTCGAGTACTGGTTGTACCCATATCCTTCTTCAAAAGAATTCATTTGTCCGAACTGAGTATTCTGAGAATTATAAACATTGTAATAGCATTCAAAACCAAAGTGACCATACATTCCACAAACTTCACAACGAGTGTAAGTTTCAGGGGCCACTTGTGACATCTCATTTGTACTCATCGGACATGTAGTGGGCTCTGCAGTCTTCCACGAGGCAATTTCTCGAGTCAATGCCTCTACTCGGAAAGAAAGATATGCAAACTCATCCATTGCAGACCTGTAAACACACTACAAAACCAAGAAACGAAGTAAAACCGGTCTCAATTGGAACTAAAGTTCCAATGAGACAAAGAAAACATATACAAACCTAAAAATTTAACAAATTAAACAAAACATAAAATATTTATTTTATTTTATATATTTTTTTTTAAAACAAGAAAATCACACTAGACAAAACTCACAAAAACATCTCTACAAATTTAAAAGAAGATTTAAACTATTTTTAACTAATTAAGTAAAAATGGAAAGATCTAAAAACTAATTTTAAAAATTAATTAAAAACTATTTAAAATCTAATTAAATCCCAGAATTTATTTATTTAATTTTTTTTATTTAATTTTTTTTTTAAATTATTTACAAAAAAATTTTGGACATGACTTGTTTTGTAAAATAGCTAGCCAGAAACACAACCAACAACCAATCGACTCAATTGAATTTCACACAGCTAGACAATCACAGACTCGGAAATACAAATAAATCAATTCTCAGTAAACAAACTCGCGAACTCAGACAACATTACAAACACCAAGAACCAGGACCCTTCGACTCAATCACTCAACTACACAAATAATTTGACAGCAATTTTACAATCCAAAAACAAAAGAAAAACTCGACCATAAACTCAGCCACAATACTCACAACTAAGTCAGTACAGCAATGAACCAGATCAACTCGGCAATTAAATCGGCGAAGACAAACTCGCCCTGACTCAGTAAACAAAACTCGACTAACAGCACTAGTAAAAACGAAACATCAACTCGCGAACAGTAACTCAGAAAACGTAGCAAATCAGAATTGAATAACTCGAATTAAAACGGAATAAACAGAACCCAAACAACACACAAGCAGCGATTCAACGGAAACAACAATTGAACAGATTACACAGCTACGACTCACTACAACTCGAAAAAAGACACAGTACAGACTTGCAGCGAATTAGGACGAAAACAAACCATAAATTCAAACAAAACGCAAAAAGCAAGAAGGAAAATAATGGAGGTGTTGGGAGATGGGTTGCAGCGGCTGGTGGAGGTGTGTGTAGAAGGATATTGGGGACGACAGACACGTGTTTGGTCCTTATATGCAGCCTGCTTACTAATAAGGATGGGAAGTTAAAGACTGGTTTTGATGGGGAACAGAATTTCAGTTCCGAGGGTGTTGAAGCTGACTCTTTTGGATTCTCATGTGGCTGGAAGTCTGGAACAAACAATTAGTTCCGTGATGCCCAGTTGTCGTGATTGGCGTGGTAGGGGGGCATTGCAGGTGGGTTGGTGTTGAAGAAAGAAGAGGTTTGCAGGTGGGATGAAGGAGTGGAGGAACGGCAGTGTGGTGGGTTGATTGAAAAGGGAATGGTGGGTGGTTGTGGTGAAGAAGAACTGTGGGCCGTGGGGAAATGGGTTTGTGTGTTGGGTATTTTGAAGAAACAAAAACAGGGGTGATGAAATCTGGGGTATTAAAAACAGGGGAATTTTTAAGCTTCGAATTAACACAAATTAACAGAGAAACTAAATTCTGAAATTTTTATGAAACTAATAATTTTTTTTATTACACTAAAATTTAAACTATAAGAAACAATTAATTTAATATCAATAATTTTTGCCTCCCCGGCGGCGCCAATTTGATGCGGTATATTTTTGTTGTTCGTTCTCAGGGAGGCGGGTTTTATCGATTTTAATTCAATTGTTTCTCTGGGAAAAACGATTATTGTGAAAATATTTATTAACTAAATTATTTATATTAATTTAACTAACTAATTAAGGGATAAACGATGAATTTAAAATCTAGGGCAATTTGGTCCACCATGTTTACATAATATCCGGCTTCTAAGCTAAAGCAATAAAAAATGGTCATGCAATTACGGTTTGTTAATCTCTCTCAAGTATCAACACTCCCGAAACGTGATTTCACATTTAATCACTTTTAGTAATTTAATTAATCGGGTAATTAGAGCATGTGTTAATCTCTCTCAAGCATTAACGCTCTCGAAAATCCAATTATGCTCCCGCACTAAAATTCAATTCCGCTAATCGTATGCGTGCCTCTAAGAGTAAAATCTCTCGATCTATTACCCCTATTCGCAAGTAATTAATCTGTGATATTGGCCACTAACACAAATTAAATATCAAAACATAATCGATTAGAATTACCATAATCAATCAAACCACTATGAAAATCATACCGGAATTATCATGCAAACATGGCTTCCCTTTATGCCCTAGAACAAACTACTCACTAATATAAAAATTAAGAACTAAAATTATATAACAATCCATCTAAAATATAAACAAGAGAAAATAGAGAATACCTTACATTAATGGAGAATTAAGCCAAAGAAATTGTACATAAAAGAGAAGAAAACCAAGCCCCTAGCTCCAATTAAAACATGCAGTGCCGAATGAAACAAGATACAAATGTTTATGTAGTGTAGTGTTGCCTAGTCTAATATCCTATGCTAAGCTATGCTAAGATATCTATGCTCCTGCACTACTCCTTCTTTTATAGCCAAACATGTCTTCCAAATTGCCTAAAAACAATGCCTCCATGATTAGCTTTACCACTAGCTCCACTTTGCAAATTATTTTTGCCATTCTTTTCCTTTCTTTTGTCAAGCCAACCATTCACTTTCGGCTGCATTACAACAACTCATCAACCAAACCAAAACACATGTTTTACCTTTTGAATAAACAACAAGAAAATTCCAAATCTAAAAAGATTTTCACTAAAATTCGGAACTGATTTTGCTCCTCAAATTTCGAGCTGCTCCAGTCGGATTTTTGCTTATTTAACCCCTCTGAATTGTAGATAATTTCATAAGTTTCGCGTGGACTGTAAGATCGTCCAAATCCTACTTCTACAACTCCAGATATGAATTAAATACCGCAGAAAGCGGGTGTAGCTCAATAAATCCGAATTTCTTCATTTTTAGCTCCAAAATAGCTCTTTAAGCCCAAATTCTTCCAAAATTAGGAATTCTTGTCTTCTACAATAAAACATTAAAATTTATTAAATAAATATCCAAATAAATGCAAAATGCAATTAAATACGGGAATAAAATCATCTAAAATATATATAAAAATATATCCTATCAATATTTAATGATTAAATTACTTTACTAGGTATTCAGGGTTCGAATCCCGACATATTTAATTTAAAATTTTATTATATAAATTTTAAATCATGCAAATCATTTATTAAATTTACTTCAAATTTTATTAAATTAATATTAAAATAATTTTTAAAATTAATAATTATATAAAAACATAATTATAAAATAAAATTTATAACATATCAAAAGAAACCCGTGCATCGTACGGGTTAAAGACACAATAGTATTTTATATTTACACCATTACTAATACAGCTAAACTTAAAACCTCCGTTGCCTTCACGAACACTGCGCACATAACTCTATTCTTCTAAACCTAATTTACACCATCTTCATCAATTCAATACACAAGTTACTTCGGTTTTTCTCTTCTTTTGTGAGGTGGGTGACATATGGAGGTGGCTGGATTGCGTGTGTTGATTGCTTCTCTCTCTCTCGCAATAGTCCACTACTTAATTCTTTTTCCTCCACTTTTTTTTAATTTCCTCCACTTAATTAATAATGTTTTTTTAAATTTAAATAAATACTTATGCATTGTTTAACTAGGTATAAAAATCTATCTATACTATTATTATATAACAGTCGAAACATTAAAAGTTTTGATACCTTTTTTTTGGTATGTCGTGAATTTACTTATTTATCTTTTATTATCAAGAAAAATATGTACGATATCTATGCTATTAAAACAACTAAAATAAATAATTACATAATATAATTAATGGTAATTAGTCGATTACTTTTTCACAATTACTTTTAATTAAAGATATTACCTTTTTTAAAGACCTAAAAATATCAATCGTATCATATCTTCCAATCATTAATATTTCCTTTCGAATTAAAACATACCTTTTGATTTAAAACTAATCTTACAATCATTAATATATACCCGAAAATATCACACCATATTTTTCAATTATTAATAAAATATATTAGAAATCTGTATATGTTATTTCTAATAAGGAAACATTAGTATAATCCGTAAACATGAGTATATTAAATTATATTAAATTAAAATTAAAAAAAATTATTAAATATAATGATTATATAAAAACATAATTTTAATATTAAATAAAATTTATAACATAATAAAGGGAACCCGAGCATCCTACGAGCATCGAAAGTTTGTCGTTTCGGTTTTCAGCACGGTCATCCTAATTATTAAAATAAACAATACAATAATGATAATTAGCCAATTATTTTTTTTAATTAAAAAATGTTTACTTTTAATTGATGATTTTTAGTAATATCATATACCGTTAGATTTTTTGTACCTGGTTTTTGGTACTTCGTGAATTTATTAATTTACCCTTTATTATAAAGAAAAATATATACTATATCTATACTAATAAAACACCTAAAATAAATAATAACATAATATAATTAACGATAATTAATCGATTGCCTTTTTTACATTTACTTTTAGTTGAAGATATTACCTTTTATAAACACCTAAAAACATCATTCGTATTATATCTTCCAATCATTAATATTTCCTTTCGAATTAAAACATGTTATCTTTTTTATTTAAAAATAATCTTACAATCATTAACATACACCTGAAAATATCACATCATATTTTTCAATTATTAATAAAGTATATTAAAAATCCGTATATGATGTTTTCAATAAGGAAACATTAGTATAATCCATAAACATGAATATATTAAATTATATTAAATTAAAATTAAAAAAAATTATTAAATATAATGATTATATGAAAACATAATTGTAATATTAAATAAATTTATAACATAGTAAAAGAAATCCGTGCATCGCACGGACATCGAAAGTTTGTCGATTCGATCATAGACCGTTAGATTTTTAGTAAAAAATCATAACCGTTAGATCTAATGATTAGATATATTATCTGATTAATTAATTTAATAAAATTTCAAGGTTCGAATTCCATCAATGACATGTTTATTTTAAAATTTTATAATATAAGTTTTAAAGCATGCATATCATTAATTAAATTTATATTAAATTTTTTAAATAAAATTTAAAATAAAATATTTTAAATAATGATTATATAAAATATATTTGTTACATAAAATGAAATTTATTACATATAAAAAGAAACACCCGTGCATCGCACGGGTTATAAGCTAGTATGTTTGAGAGCTCTTTAGATGGAAAACGAAATCATCAAATCGATTGAGCTTATCATCAATCTCATAAGTAATTATCATCACCAATATCTTACTAGCCTATAACCCGTGCGAAGCACGATTGCTTATAAATTTTTTATATTATATTATATTGTTAAAATTTTAAGTTGTATATATATTATATTTTTATTATTATTATATTTTTTTAAATTTTTAAATCTCATGCTTAGATATATTTTATCATTAGGAGGAAAATAAATTATAGAAGATAATAAAATATTTTTAACGATATGTTGTTTAGATATGTTTAGATATTTTTTAACGATAGTGTTTTAACTAATAATATGTTGGTGACGGGAATTGATTCTTAAACTTGTTAGAGTAGTTTATAAAAAAATATATATGTTTAATAGAGATATGTTTTTGGTGGAATTCGAACTTGGAAACTATAAAAGTATTTTAAATATTAGAAACGGAATATTCTTTTTGCATTAGATCCAACGGTTCTCATTTATTCATCTTAAAATCTTACGGTTGTTATTGAATCTACCAAATAAAGTGACCAAACTACCAATCAACCAAATATACTTTGCTTATAATAGTATAGCATAGATAGATAAGGATATAATTGGATAGTACCTTTATAATACGTTTTTTATTCTTATTATTTAGTAGGATATAATAAACATTTTTTTATTAGATTGTTGGCAGGAGTCGAACCCTTGACCTATGGTAGTATTTGCTTATTATCCCTTTTACTTTTATTATTATATTTTATTATATAATTTATTATATAATAGGAGAGTAAAGTTCTATGGAGTACTCTTTTAATTGGAGTACTTGGAGTACATATACATTTGCATTCAAATTTTTGCAAACTTTATTATTTTGCAAAGCTTATTACATAAATATCACCATTTCATCGAAAATCTTGAAAATTTTGTATGTTTTTCTAACAAAATATTGCAAAACGAATTGTTCTGCGAAACACATTTGGGTTGCAAAACATATATGTTCTGATTGCAAAATATAAATGATTTTCAAGATGAACATATTGCAAAACATACATGATTTTCAAGATTATCAATGAAATTATGATATTCATATAACAAGGTTTAGAAAATAATAAATTTTAAAATATTTTGAATACAGAGCGTATATGTACTCCAAGTACTCCAATTAAATAAGTACTCCATAGAACTTTTCTCATGTATGATCATCATAAGTAATAATTATATTATTTACCTATAAGATTAAAGGATACGACTACATTTGACCGACAAATGAAGGAGAATCATAATGATTTGGACGGAAGCCAAAGGGAAGCAGGCACAGAAGGGAACTTCTCAAATCAACAACGAGATGATTGTCAAAGATCATAAATGAATTTACGAAGTCTGCAAACATAACTTGGTCGATATGAAAGACAAGAACGATCAAACATTCTTAAATCTTGACACCTACTTGAAATATTTTTCATATATATAGAGGAGCAACAACGATCAAAATACAAACCATCATCATCCAACCGTATGAATAAGGATTTGACTCCGTAAAAATAGGTTCAATGATTTGAACGCCAAACCCTTGAAAAATGGTTGGGTCTTAGAGGCCTTGATGATTGAATTTGAGCGATGGCCCAACGTGGGTGGACTTCACATCATGTGAAAATAGACCAATTAAGTTAGTTGTTAATTTGTTATGGGTGCTGGATCGATTGTCAGGGACCAGTTATTTAATAATCTGTTATTTAATAATCTGTGTCCCAGCAATTGGATCAACGATCCAACAGCTGGGATTAAAAAAAATAAAAATTGACTGTCCGTTATAATTTTCCGCGAATAGGAAAAAGCCTATCCGCGAAAAATTATAGCGGACAGTCAATCAGCCTATCCGCGAAAAATTATAACGGACAGTCAAATTTTTTTTTTAATCCCAGCCGTTTGATCCAACGGCTGGGACACAGATTGTTAAATAACTGGTCCCTAATAATTGATTGTCAGGGACCCGGACCCATTTGTTATTACTCAAAGATAACACATTGTTCACTGTATAATCCATAAGAAAAAATTGATTGCTAGGCGGACTCTTGTTACGAAATTCTGCCTTCTAATACCTAAAAATAATTATTGTTGCGTGAGGTTGAAGGGTTGGGCTAGTTTGATGCTAATGTGAAAATTCATATAAATTTTTCGGGTTAAATCTCAAAGTGGTCATTGAAGTGAAGGCCATATATCATTTTACTCACTCAAGTTATCGGGGACTCATATGCACCACTAAAGTCGCGAGTAATGACAACGCTGTTAGTTTGGCTTGTTGGCTGACGGAAAACGTTAGGGTTACTGTTCAAATGGCCTTATGAATCAAAGTGGTCACTGAAGTGGACTGACTTAGTTACTGTTCATAACACGTGCAAAGAATTCAAAAATTTACAAAGAATTATAAAGATTTATAATTCAAAATATTACAAAGATTTATTTTATTATATTTGAATTTAATTATATTTAAAATTGAACATGCATATTCAATTTATAGGCATATAAATCGATACATGCGAACACATATTTGAATATATCACTTTTTTTCAATCCAAAGTGTAATTGTTTTTGAATTTTTAAATTTTTCGAATGATTAGAATTAAATTAAATTTAAAAATGAACATACCTTTGGACTTGACAGCAGGAGTAAAAATATATTATTAATATACCCTAAAAATAAGTATATGGATATTCGATTAGTTTTTGAAATTCCAACTTTATTAATTCTTGCTAGGAGTTGTTACGAGTTCACAAATATAATTAATATTCTGAAAATATTTTAAATTATTATTGCATGCCTATAAATTACGAACAAGTCTTTGAAATTTAAGTAATTCTTCCATATATGAAAAAAATAAAATGACGAATGATGAAATAGAGACCCCGATAATTAGAGTGAAGATTTTGATATATGGCTTTCACTTCAGTGACCACTTTGATACTTAACCCTAACATTTTCCGTCAGTCAACAAGTCAAACTAACGGTGCTATCCCCGATAACTTGAGTGAGTAAATTGATATATGGTCTTCAGTGACCACTTTAAGATTTAACCGTTAATATAATATTATATTAAATAACAGATTATTTAATAGTGTCGTCTAAAGCAAAAATCCTTGTAGTGAATAGGTAAACACCACCCAACATGTTGAATTCTATATTTACAACTTAAACTCCAGTTGACATCTGAGATATTAGTGAACAGTATAGTACTGTTTATAGTTGAGATGCTTTGCCAGAACTTGACCATATATTGAATGATAGAGAATTTGTTTGTACACTACAATGATTAATTGGTGAAGGGTATTAGCATATTTTTGTTCTAGGCAGTTATGTTTTCGTAATCACTTCAATTATCTTTTGCAAATTTTAGTTGGGCAAAGGGAAAAAAATAATTATAAAAGTGAAGAAAGACGCGACTGCTAGATGCTGGAGTTTCTGAGGTTTCTCGTTGAAGCTTGTTTGGTGGCATCAGTGCAGGTGCACACTAAATTTCAAGCCCATTATACTACTTCATCATAAAAATATAAATATATGTATGCTCATATGGTTATGCTTCGAGTTACTACTGAACTACTGATGTTGCACCCTCAGCTAGATTTTTTCTTCTTGATTAGCAATATTAATGCATTTGGTAAACCACACACTAATAATCGATGACAGTTATTTATGTACCTCTGCACTGTGTTTGAGTGAAAAAGGTAGTCACAAGAGTGGTCTGTCCTAGCACCAGTTCTTGAAGTCGGACAAGTTTATTGTGTGGTAATACTTCAGGCTTAGGCGTCTATTTCACTTTATCTTTGTTGTCTATTCATCTGCACGCACTAGGTTCTGAAATTCATTAAGTTTGGAACAGTCAGAGGGTTGTTCTTATATGTATGCCATGCACTCATGCATGAACAGAGGCAGCCATAGGGGGTCATCGTTACCCATGCTAGGGTAATGTAATTGGAATCGGGGAATAAACTACACAGAAGTTCGGGTTTCTGGGTCCGTCACTGCTACACATATACTGATAGACACGTGACGCGATTTAATCGAAAAGTGAGTTTATTTTTTATAGGGTGATACATGCTAGATTCTAACAAGCAATATGAAAATTCACATTCTGCAGCATATAAACATCCTTAGCGTACTGAATATTATTTTCGGCTGAAAATGGATGTATATTGGTATACGTTTATTTAACTAGGGGTACTAGGAGAGGGAATCTTATTCTTTCCCGACTGATGCAAGACACTAGAATTTAAATAAAGGAGCAGAGAAATAGTTAAGTTAAATTACCAGGACCTTGCTAGTACAGTTACTGATTTTAGTACTTGTACCTGACTTGCAGTCAAAAAGATGGGGAGGAGATGCATTTCTGAGCCGAGAATTGACAAAACTGTCTTTCACAAATCATAGGAACATATGATTCCCAATTCATTTCCCTTGGAAATGCTTAAGGGATTGTAACAGAAATTAGTGTCTAAATATGGGCAAACACTTCAAGTATTGGCCGATAAGTAATTTCTAGCATTCAGTCCCTTTGATAAAGTTGTCACTTTTCGAACAAACTTGTGGTTAAAAGGCAATGGCAGAACTGCGAACAAATTGGTAGATGGATGTGGCACTTCTTGTGGGATTGTTCGAGTTTATGCCTTTGCTTGTTTTCGGGTATTAGTTGGCTCGTGTTATTTGTGGTGCATTGATAGGTATTCAGGAATGACTTTCTTAGCATCGTTGTTGTTCCAAAGATTCAATATATTACAACCGAATAAGATATTATTGTACATCCATTTCATTAGTAGTTACTAAGCCAGATATAGTAGTTACTTGTAGCATTTGATTGTTTGTAATATTATTCGTTTATTTGTTGGTAAGAAGTCATTTAACCACCTCCTGCAGGTAGCTCATGATCTTATTAATGAGAGGGACAAGTTTAGCTTGACAAGGTAGCATGAACTAATACTGTACAAAATAAGCTAAACACACAAATCATGGCATCATATCCCTCCCTCTCTTACATGAACACACAACACAAGGCCTTAGGCAAGAAAAAGCAGTCGGTGTACTCAAAAGTATAAACTATTTAATACTATAAATTATCGTTGAAATTCAAAAATTAAACATTCGTCAATTTATCTACATGTTCCGATTTTTTTGAATGCGATGAGATAGCTCAATTGGTTAGAATTTATCTTTTGTCGTTCCAGGTCCTGGATTCGATTCTCACCCCGAGATTTTCTGAAATCAGATAATCATTATAAGGCGTATAAGCCTACTTATTCAAAAAAATATAGTTCGGTGTGGTCAGTTGCAAACAAACGTATTGAAAACCAAGCGCACTCCACAATAAGTTCATCAAATGTGCCTTCTTCCTTCTCTTCTTTGTCTATATACATAATTGCGTCTCTCTAGTAATCTAGTTGTTCTCTGTTTAGTGCAGAAAGTTGTAGAAATGTTTCCTTTCACCTGGAAGACTTACTTGCAATGCTTCTCAAACATCAAATGTTTACCTCTCACAACTCTCCCTGATACTTCACCCGAAAAAATAAATCAAGACCATAATCATACAACCTCGACTACTTTAATGAAGAACTTTAATCCCCTTTGTGATCCTATCTCAACCTCCACATCAAACCTCACATCTTCTGCAGATCATGACTTCTTTTCTAATTCATCCGACATTTCGTCTGATGGTGATGACTCTGTTCCAGATTTTGCCTCTGTCTTTGCTTCCCAACGCTTCTTTTTCTCGTCTCCTGGCCGCTCCAACTCCATTGTCGAATCACTAAGCTCTCCACATGACCACGAAAATAATGCTCTAGTCCCCGACAGCGTTGCCATCCAAACCTACTCCCCGGATCCTTTACAAGATTTCAGAAAATCAATGCAAGAAATGGTGGAAGCACACGGGATAATAGACGTAAAGGCTGATTGGGAATTCTTGCATGAGCTTTTACTTTGTTACTTAACCTTAAACCCTAAACAAACCCACAAATGTATTATAAAAGCGTTCTCTGATCTTCTAGTTTCCCTCATGTCATCAGAAAGTTGCCGGAAAATCGAAGACTGTCAACATGGCACTTCATCCTCCCCACGGTTGGTCTAATCTTATTTTAATTTTAAGTTTTTTTCTCAAGGTTGGTTTTCAGAACAGAATGATATCTGTCTTTTGCGAAAAAGAGATGTTTCCTCTGTGTAGACAAAGCCAAATCTATATATTAGAAACACTAAACTAAGATAAGCGTGGGATGTTAGTACTAGCATCGATGCATGTAATTTTTCCAACTTTTTATGTCTTGATGTTCTGCTAGTAAAGAAAGTTTTATCTTTCATTTCGAGATAGTCGATTGCAGAAATTTAAATATTATACATTCATGCAATCTCTTTGCTACTTTCGAACTCTTATCACCGAGAAAAGAGAGTATCACCAGCTATAAGCCAAATGATTTCTACATTCTTGTTTTGCTCGGTCTGTTTTACTTCTTGGAAACATTCACTACTGATTTATGTTTATTGGTCTAGTAATTGATAATTAATAAAGCTAAATTTGATCTAGAGCTCCTCAAATTGTTTTCATTTTTGTTTTGTGGTCCAGAGGCCAAGTCCAGACAGCTTTTAAGACATTGAAATCTTAACACCTTTGGGAGCTTATAAACAAGAAGTTAACTAAATATGTGGCCTTATTCCAATTAATGTTGGATTGTGTTTAAAATTGAGAATTTTTTGAAGATGATTTCCATGTCATGACTCACAACTTCCAATGGAAAATGGCCACGTCAGTATGTAATAAGGTCAAACCAAGGCAACAAAGAAGTTTGAGTTGCCCCAATCATGCAGCACTTTATAAGCATGTGCTGGTCTTTCTTTTATTTTAGGCTTGTCTTGCCACAATTGCATACAACAGCAGTCCTGTACTGGTGATTGATTGAACACATAGTGCAAATGTGTAATTTTCTCAAAATTACAGTTTGGTTACAAAATGGAAACTGTACACTATTTAGTGTAGTGTTTGTCATAAGTGCATACAGAAGTAAACCCACCACGGGAAGTAAACCCAGCACAGGTGTTACAGTTGGTTGCTATCGTAATTTAAGGGCTTATCATCACAAGATCATAGATTCGAATCCATTGGGAGGTACAAAAGTAAGTGGGTTGCCAATGGGTACGAGTGTATTAGCAATCCTTCAGATTATTCGAAGTGCGCGAAAGTTGATCATACATTAAATTATCAAAAAAAAGTGGATACAAAAGTAGTAACTCTCATCAGTATACAGAAACTAGTACTATGTTTGCATTCTGCATGTATAATACTTGAATATTGCAAAGCCTTTTGATATTTCAGGGTCCTTGTGGATTAGCTGCTGTAAGATTTGAAATTTAGTTACAAGAAGATATTATGTACAAAGAAAAACCTATCTAGCTAGTTTCGATCGCTTAGCTACTGTTAATTCTTACTTGTCTAATGTGTTAATTAGTAAATTCTCGTCACTCACATTCTAACACAATTCACACATTATTTACGGTAGGGGTGAGCATGGTTTTCCGAAAACCGTTTAAACCGACCAAACCAACCCGATCAAACCGAAAGTTTAGGTTTTTTTTCGATTTGGGTTGGTTATGGTTTTAAATTTTTAAAAACCGAAAATTTTGGGTTAGGTTTGGTTTTATTAATTTTTCCACCCGATTTAACCAACCCGACCATTAAGATCAAATAATATATAAATATTATATTTATATATATGTATATATAGTTTTAATATTAATTATATACTTATATAAAATGAAAAATATTTATGTTGAAAGCACTAGAGGGTAGAGATTAGAGAGCTACATTTGATATCAAGTGCTTTAGACTTCTTATTTTTAACTAAGACTTTTGTGAACTTAATGTATGATCCTTTGGAAATATTTGAAGATTTTATAATTTATTTTATAACTGCTTTAATGAAACTTTATGCTACTATTGGTTCACACATGTTGTTGCCTCTTTTTTTTTATTTAATAATGGTTTTAAACCGAAACCGAACCGTTATAATTAGGTTGGTTTTTTTTAAAATGTAATGGTTTTTGGTTTGGTTATGGTTTGAAAAATTAAAAACCCGAAATTTATGGTTTGGTTGGTTTGACGATCCTAAACCGCCCAAACCACCCGATACTCACCCCTAATTTACGGTTACTTCTTACTTGTCTAATGTATTCATTAGTTACTTGCCCCCAAGACCAGCCCTAAGTTTCGGGAGGTCTTATGCAAAACTAGTTTTTGAGATTCTAACGTACATATACATTGCATATCTTATAAACTTACATATAAAGGAATTCAAAAATTCGAAACCCTTGAACATTGGGAGTCCTAGGCACAAGTCTTGTTCATCTATAGTCAGGATCACCCTGCTTACCCCTATTATTAATCCTAACAGCATTGGAGTGTAATTTATAGTAACAAGGAAAGAAACAAGAAACTAGAGTATCCAAAGAAGAAATAACTAGTATCATATTTCTGTTCGCTCATGTAATAATATATTTTGAATTGTTTGTTGGTTTAGGTAAAACCACAATTACCTACTTCCCCGTAAATAGTCTTTGTAGATATTTGCCTGGATATGCTTTTTTCTACTTTTCAAGAATTGCAAGATAGAGTGTTTGGTGTGAGTTCGCCAACAACATATTGGTGCAGTGGTTGAGCCACTGGCCTCCTTTGAAGGAGGTCAGGGGTTCGACTCCTGCGTATGCGTGAGTTTCTTAGTTTGTATTAGGTTTCCTTTCTGTATTTATATTTCTGTATTTGTAATGGCCGGGGGTCCTTCGGAAACAGCCTCCCTATTGTATAGGGGCATGGTCTGCTTACAGCTACCCTCCTCAGACACTACTTTGAGTGGTATTATAACTGAGTAAGCTAAGTTTTTTTAAGTTTAATGTTTGGTGTGAGTTCAATGGCTTAGAGCAATTCTAACACTAGCTATCCTAATATAGATTTTAAAGTCAAATAAAGGAAATGAAGACAAAATTTATCTCCAAAAAACTTCTTGCAACTCTCTATAAGTTTAGGAGTTTCAAATGTTTCTTAACTACTGAGTGAACACTTCCTCCTAAACTATTATCATATAATTTTTTTTTTTTTTTTATGCATTGTAGATAAATGCATTTAGTTATGTATAGATATAGCTAATTAGTAAAAAAAATGAATAAGGAGTAAGTTTAGAATGATTATTGGAGAAAATGTTTGATTTTACCTCATAAATAGTTAAGAGATAATTTAATTTTATTATTTATAAGGAGAATGCAAGGAAATTGTTGGAATTGCACTTAGACTTCTAAATGCATTTTATCTTAAAATGTTAATGAAGTCGAATCACAAACAAAATCAAAGAGGCTCCATTTGTTTGCTGAAAAATATTATGTATTTCAAATATACTTTATCTGATTATTCATCTTAAATTTGCATAAAAATAACTTGATTTTGGAAAAAATATATCTGATTTTTAAAACATCTTAGCACGATATGAAGGAATTTTTTTTTTTTGACAGGTGTATTATGGATTTATCTGAAATTGTTAATGAACTCTGATCTTAGACCATCTCCATCACAGACTCACTGTTGAGCACAGTGACATGAATTCGTCTAGCATTAGAAAAATCGGTCACATTTGGGAAAGTAGATTTGCCCAGGTGGATGCTTTCTTCGAGCATTCCCCTCCCCTCCCCTCCCCTCCCCTCCCCTCCCCATCCCCGTCCCCATCCCCATCCCCATCCCCAACCCCAAAAACTTACTAAAAATAGTAAATCCCCAAATAAAAATAGTAAATCCCCAGAATTATCAAAAAGTTTCTATATCCCATTCCCCATTTTCCATCCCCATATCCCTATATTCTTTTTTATATTACTTCTTTCTCTCTCTTTCACTTACAATTTTAACTATAACTACAATTAAATATATTAAAAGAAGAAAGAGAAAGATTTGGGGGCTTAAACAGTTGAATCCCATATTTGGGGACTCATTTCTTGCCCCTAAAATTAGACCCTATTTTAGGGAATGGGATGGAGTGGGAAATTAGATCAAAAATGACAAATTCCCCTAAATAATAGGGATAGGTATGGGGATGGGATGTGAGTGTTCTTCACTTTAATGTATAACCCGTAGCCCCATGCCAGCTTTTACTCGAATCTCCGAGCATAAAATTTCATAAACACCACATTTTCGATACGAAAAACGTTAGAAAATCAAATAAAAATTTTAAAAAAAGTGTCCAAAATGATTGCGAGCATGAGAGATAACCTAATTAATGTTAAAATTTACTTTCTCTGGGTTTATTATATAAGACTGGATATATTATTAAAAGAAACAACAATTGAGTGCAAAGAATAATTTAATTGTCAGCAGTAAAATTGCGTGAGCCGGATATGTCAACTCAATCAACTCAAAATGAAAAAGAATATGGACTGACTTGTGGATCAATCTACATAATACATACATTTGGAGTTTTGGACCATTGGTAAATAGTATTCTCTCGGTCCCAACGAAATCTTTATCTTTCAGAATGGAATTTTTGGTATACATTTTAAGGTGTATTTTAAGAGTAGTTCCATAACTTATTTTTAAATTTTTTTTTTGTATAAAAATATAATGTGTATATTTTTATACAAAAAAAGAATTTTTTTTAAAAAAGTTATAGAATTATCCTTAAAATATACCTTAAAATGCGTGCCAAAAAATGTAAAAATAATGATAAAGAATTGATTGGGACGGAGGGAGTAACGCATAACACAACAAAAATAAAACTTGCCCACACACAGAGTATACTATACACACAGTAAATTAATTATTTAGACATGTATCTATGCAAGATCAAGAAAAGAAAGGTCTTATCACAAAAAAAACAGAAAGAAAGAAAAGAAAGGTCGGTTGGCCAATTGTGTAACGTCTGCTAGGTAATTTTCAGAACAATATTTGTAGAATATGATTTCTACATTTATAATATATTACATATTATAATATAATATGCTATAAATTATTTTGAAAATTAAAAAAACGGTTTTGGAAATAACATTTCCTTTATAAATACAGTACTATGTACAAATTTCATTGCAATTGTTACAAGTTACTTGTGTTCCTTTCCCCATTACAGTTTATATGTAGAGATACTAGTGCTGTAGTGGATCTCTTAGAGCATCTCCAATAGTATTGTTCAAAATGATTGGTTAAAATAATATAAAATATTAATTATGTAAAATTTGTTGAATCTGTAAGGTATTGTACTCAAATGGAGTTGGCTATAATGATTTTTTATATTTTAAAAAGTAAGTTATTATTAGTTTAAGTTGTTAAAAATAGAATATTTTATTTTAATATGGTAATAGATGATGTAGAATTTTAATACAGGTCTCTAGAGGTTCGACAAATATAGCCAATATGATGGCTTTATCTAAAATTATAACTACCAGAAATGTTCCATTGGAGATGAATTTTTTTTACATATTCGCCATAATTCTTATTTACGGTAATTCAGACCAACTTTTAACTAGGCTTCTCCATGGTTGAAGATGTTCTTATATAAATAATAGAATTCGAACGGTGTCGCATATATGGAGTACAAAAAGATCAAGTTGTTATTTTGGCTTGTATTTTGCAGATTGGCTTCTCTCCCTGGTGAGAGTTTGAATGTTCTCTCCTTTATTTGTGAGAGTATGATTTCGGATCTAATGAAACAAGTTTATAGGATGTTGTATTTATGGTCGAATATTCAAGCAGCATTAGTCCCAGGTGGAGGTCCAACCGCAGCGAGTAAATATAAATCTCCATACGAGAGGGGCAATATCATCTTCAACAAATTGTCTGATTATGGTTTAATCAGTATTTGTTTATGTTTTTCGTTGTTCGACTATTTTTGTAGATGTCGTATGACTTATCATTAATGAATGGAATTTTACTCAAAAAAAAAAAAGATCAAGTGACTAAGCAACCAATAGAGAGTGGCAGATAAAAGCTGCTCAGCTCAGATCTTTTATCACCTTTTGAATATTTAATTAGTTGTAGAATGATCATATAACACTCTTGTTATTCATTCCATCGCAAGTTTTGAACCACATTTGCTAATTTTATCTCTTCAAACTTTAAAAGTTGAGGGTTTATGTAACTTTGTTAACTAACCAATCGTTCTAAAATTTTAAGGTATAGAGAAATGTCTTACCATGATTTTATATTATATTTCAACATTTTCTCTCACTTGAAAAGCCATTTATGGGTCGAAAGTAGATCACGGATACCCATTTTTGGGATATTAATTTGTCTTTCATGTCCATGATAATTATGATATTAATTTTGGAGAGTAGGTGTCAACCCAAGTCCCACATCAACGAGATAAAGAAGAATTATCTTGAATATAAGCAGCCAAACAACTCCATTAATATGAGGCCTTTTGGGAGGAGCCCAAAAACAAATCCGTGCGAGCTTGGCCACGGCCAAGCGGATAATATCATTCTAATGTGGAGTTAATGGGTGTTGTGCGTCCTAACAAGTGGTATCAGAGCCGAAGGTTAAGAAGTTGATCCTGTGGTTGTGGGCTGCAAGTTGTGTGGTGACTTGCGTGGTGTGGGAGGCTCTCCAGGAATTACGATTGGAGATCTTGGACGGCTTATGTTAAAAGTCTTCCTGAAACTGAGGTGGTCGGGCGGCGTGTGTCGAAAGTCTTCCTGACACTGAGGTGATCGGGCGGCGTGTCTATTGAGACATACATGTTTAAAGATGATGATAACAAATAACACAAGGCAGAAAATGAATAAAGGAATCGAAGCTGACAAATAAATCAGGAAGCTAACTGAAATGCAGATCAACTAAAGCTACATCTTGTGAATGGAACTCTGCAAACTGTTAGAAAGTATTTCTGCAAAAATCCATGAGATGCTACAATCAAGTATCTGTAATCAGAAGAGATTTTGCTATACCCATGCAAGTAAATTCGAGAATTCAAGAAAAGAGAGAGTTCGAGAAGTCAGACTACTATCATATCTCTATTCGAGTTATCTTAGACATGATGGATTCGAGAATTCTACAAAAAGGGCTATTCGAGAAGTCAGATTTCTAAGAAGTCTCTATTCGAGAAGTCTACAAGGCAACCAATTCGAGAAGCCATTCGGGAACTAGATAAGATGCTTATTCGAGAAGCCAAGACATATCTATTTGAGAACTCAGCCTGAATATTCTAAAGTTCTTGAATAGAACATATCAAATGAAAAACAGACCTAGAATTACTTTGCAACCCGTGACTTATTGACAGTGATCAATTATACAGAGGATGTTACGAGTAGGGAGTCAAATTATAGATATTTGAAGGCTCGAACTCTTCCAAGTGAAAGGTGAAATCAGTCATTGTTTATCCGACTTCAAGGGCAACAATAAGAGTGGAAGCAATCTCCAACATGATTACATTACTACAGAAGAATTCAAAGGATATCTTGATAAATTCATAAAGATCAGCTGGTTTATCTGGGAAGTTCAAAGCATAGCTCAATAAGCAGAAAAGCTTATTGACTTTCCAAAAGGTTATCTTTTTGCTAAAGCAACTTTTTAAGGATAAAGATTCAAATCAGAAAGATCTTTTGCATAAAGCATCACGTGGCTTGGAAGCTAAGTCATTTCAAGAGCTTAGTAACTTATGATGAAAGAAATATACACGGACTTGAAGCATGCTGGGATTATCCAAATCAAGAAGAGAAGACTTTCAAGACATTTCCAGAAATGGATATCACTTCAAACATGTATGTGTGACAAGTTATACCAAAAATGTATCTTTACATTTCACGTATTTTACTTGTCTTCATATAGTTTAAATAAGCTGTATGAGCAGCATAGTTTTTGTAACGCCCCCAAATCCGGGGTCAGGGATATGGGTCGCTACCGCGGAAAACCTTAACAACCAAACAATCAACTGCCAATATTAAATCTAAAACATGACATCCGACCCCTAACTACCAAGAATCTTTACAGGTTATAGACTTGGAAACAAGAAATCCGAAAACACTTATAATAACTTACAACTCTTGGTACAACAATCTCTTATACAGTCTTATGTTGTTAGTATCACCTTGACATAAGGTATACAACAACCACAATATTCTAATACAACAAATATTACAATCTCAGGAATATGAATACCATACCAGTCTAACTAAACCTCTGGTAGACAAACTCAAAATACAGAATCACTCTGAGCCGAACATCAACTTGATCCATGACTTGCCCTGCCTCGAGCTAAACTAAGTCAACTGTAAAATAAGATTTAAACAAAAGCAAGAATGAGCGAAAGAGGCGCTCAGCAAGCAATATAATAGAGTATACTAAAATACTACCACAACTCACTCAAAATATATTTTTACTACTCCATACGACTTATAAATATAATTACTTTTTAAAAGAGATCAACTCAGAAATTCTTATAAATCTCGAAATACTACTCCCATATATCTCAATAACTTCTCAAAATACTACTCGAAAATAAATCAATAACTTCTCAAAATACTGCTCAAAGATAAATCAATAACTTCTCAAAATACTGCTCGAAGATAAATCAATAACTTCTCAAAATACCATTCGAATATAATTTAATAACTTCTCGGATCAACACCCTCTACTATTAACAGAACCACAAAGGCATCCGCTAACAGTCTAAGGCATCTAAGATTGGACTTCTTCTCGAAACCCCTTCTCAAGTAGTGGATGATCAATCCATTGTCACTTCTCAATTCTATCGATAGAAAGGATGGTCGACGTCTCGAACCACCCAAAAATAACTTCTCAGAAGGATGAGCCGTCTTTCTCGGCCCTTCACCCTTTATATGTAACCGTTGGGCCGGTGCGTTACTCCGGTCACTTTTGCTTTTAGAAGCAATAAATCACAACTTACTTTATATATATATCCCCACTCTTAAATATAAATATTCTGTAGTATGAAAATATTATTAAATATATCTTTATCATCTCTTCTACGAATACAAATGAAGTATTTCGATAAACGTCTCAACAATATAAACCAACTTATAAAATAAATTGCAAACATCTCGTGTAATAAACAGCTCAACAATAATATATATGCATGTAAATTGCATGGATAAAATCTGGTATAAGCCACTAGAAAGAATATTTGCTTTTGAATATCGGAAGCTTAATCAGCATACTATATATAGATAACAATATAAATACTCCGAACGATGGAGTACGGTTTAGTAAACTTGCAATACATGCATCATACTTTCGATATAAAATATACTCTGAACAATAGAGCATAAAGTAAATAATTTGCAATTATGGATTTAAATCTAGTTCGCACATTCCATATATTTCAAAATACGAATACTCTGAACGATAGAGTATGCATAAATAAACTTGCCTCTGGTCCTGAGCATAAAGCAGAAAACCGCGAATAAATCCTTCGCACCTTGTCCAAGCAATTCCATGGAGGTAACCTACCTTTCTTCATACGACGCCCCGATCTTTCCTCTTTGATGCACGTCGTTCCAACTTGTTTATACCCTAATGGTACTGAAATAGTTACGAGACGTGTCAGTCCTACCTCGTATCTCGAGTAAACACAACTTGGAATTGTCACTAAATCATATAAAGTCAAACTATAGGTGTCCTCCCTATAGTTGACTATTCTATTATCACTTAGTACACATAACACATTTAGCACCCCAAAACATGCCTTTAGACCATTAAAGTTAAATAAGTTAAATAAATTTAAATGCAAGAGATTTTCAGAAAATTTCGGCATGACCTATTCGTTTATCGGACTATGGGCACAGCCCCTCAATTACAATACAACCCTGTTTTTTTATAAAAAATAAAGCTGCCTCAACTTGCAGCAAGATAAAAGTAAACAAGTAAGAAAAGTACCCGCCCAGACATGCGGCACCTAGCACATAAGGAAAAGTATCCGCCTAGACATGCGGCACATAGCACATAAACATTTATTGATGACCATATATTACAAGTAAGTCACATAGACCTTAATTATCGACTCGATTAAATCTAATTCTCGCATATAAGACATTTATCAAATACTATGGTCAAACTCGATTGTTGACTAACTCGATTATCATTTAATCAATTAAGCATAGCATTTCCATATAACCACTTAATCATTTTATTTAAAACGAATCATAATAATCTTTAAATCCACCATCCACTCCGACTATTAAACTCGAATATCAACGAGACCACAATCAATCTCACAATTTCAATTAGCAACTAACAATTTAACAATTAACACTTATTAACTCGAACATTTAATCGGACTCACAATTAAACTCAACAATAATCCAAACTATTAATACTCTAATATTCTCCAAAAATCCCAATTTGGACTCCCGAAAAATAATAATTAACATTTTCCAAAAACTTGAATCCAACTTCGAAAATTAAGATTTAACTACAAATTCCCGAAGTCAACTCTAATGGCCTAACTTTGACCGGCTTTAACTCACTCATTTTTAATCCGATTTACATGATTCAAGAATGCATTCCATGTATTTTCTCGCAAGGATTCTGAATATACAATCAGTTTTCAAATCCGACAACAACAGGCCACATAACGAACTGCTTAATCAGAACAGAAAATAACTAATATACCCATATACTCACAAATTAAATCTAATTAAAATACAACAATTTAAATAATTACTCTAATATGCAAACTAAACAATTTACATCAGAACATAAAATTATACCTCTTCGATTTTCAAGCTCCCCAAACAATCTCTCTTCTTTCTCTCTCTCCCTCTCTCCCTCTCTCTCTCTCTCTCTCTCTCTCTCTCTCTCTCTCTCTCTCTCTCTTTCTCTCTCTCTTTCCCTCTCTCCTTCTTTCTTTCTCCATCTTCACCGATTTTTCTCTCCCACCTGCCTACATCTCTCCGATATCTCTCCATGTAAATCCCTTCTTCTATCTTCCGTGATGCTCCCTCTGAAATATCTCTTCATCTCTCCCAATATTCAATAATCTCTCCAGCCTTTTCTCTCCTGCGTTTATCTCTCCATCTCTCCCTCTCTTTCTTTCTCTCTCTATTTCTCTCCCTCTCTACCTGCTGAAACTCTGTGCGGCTGTGTGTGTTTCTATGTTATGGCTGCTGTGATGTGTGTGTGTGTGTGTTAGAAACCTAATGGGCCTTGGGCCCAATCCTATTTAAAAGCAAAACAATTAAATACTACACACTTTTAAAAATTGAAATCCAATAGAAAATTGGTGGAAAATTAAGATTTTCATTTTTAAAACAAAGAGTGTAAAATTATGAACACCCACATATTTTTAAAATATTTTTAGGATCGAAATTGAATTAAATACGAATTTTCAAAGTTTTGATCCTTTAAATACAATAAAGCTCTTAAAATCATTCTAAAATACTTAAACACCCAAAATAATTCTCCAATAAATTTTAAAAACTAAATAATATCATAAAGATAATATCACAAAAGATTTCGTGATTTTATCCAACTCCAATAATTTAATAAAGATTTTTGAAGATCAATAATACTTGATTTAAATACTTTTAAATCACTAAAATACAAATAAAAATATTGGGGCACACATAAATCCAAATATACTCATATAAACTCGATACTAAATATCGTTGAACTCCACAACGATATTCTCAAATCCAATTCCATCCTTTAAATACTAATTAACATAATTAAATAATAATAATAATAATTTATTTTGAAAATTCGGGTTGTCACAGTTTTAGTGTGTAGACAAAGAGAAAACAGCGAGCATAACGTATATTGCAATAGGTTTTCTTGTAAACACTAAGACATTGTAACCCATAGCTGTGTATTTCTACACAAAGTATTTTCTTCAAATACAACCTTTAGGTGGACCACTCAAACTCTACCTGAAATTTTTATATCGTGTGTTTATTTACCATGTGTACTATCTGTTCTATACAAATTGTCTAAGACCTCATTGATTCGAAAAGAATTTAGTTGAGATTGTATTCAACCTCCCATTCTACAATCTCGTGGTGTATAACTGGAAAATAATAATTGGTATCAGAGCAAACTTCTAACATACAAGAATTTTAAAGATCATCACCATGGGAAAGAAGGATACAGGCGTGAAAATACCACTTCTTGACAAAGACAATTACTTTCATTTGAAAGTAAAGATGCACTTACATCTTTTGTCCATTGATGAAGGCTATGTAAACTGCATAGAGAGAGGACCACATATTTCTATGAAGGCTAACTCTGCAGTTGGAGACGCAACTGGAACTACAACTGCTGGAAGGCCTATTCCCAAACTGCCAGCAGAATTCACAGATGTAGACATAGAAGAATCCCACAAAGATAAGAAGACCATGAACATACTGTTAAATGGTATTGATCAAGACATGTTCGATAATGTCATAAACTGCACTACTGCCAAGCAAGTGTTGGATACTATACGAACACTCTGTGAAGGGACTGAGCAAGTAAGAGAGAATAAAAAGCAACTTCTCATACAATAGTATGAACACTTTCACTTCAATTCAGGTGAAAATATAACTGATATATTTAGTAGGTTTCAAAAACTACTAAACTGGTTAAAGTTGTATGGGAGGGTGTATGAAACCAAAGATTCCAACCTAAAATTTCTGAGGTCTTTACCAAAGGAATGGAAGCCAATGACAGTCTCATTGAGAAATTCTCAAGACTACAAAGATTATACTCTTGAGAGACTGTATGGTATATTTAAGACCTATGAGATCGAGCTGCAACAAGATGAAGAAGTTAAGAAGAGCCAGAAGAAATGCGGAGCAGTAGCTTTGGTAGCCATCGTTCCAAGTAGCCAAGATGAAGAGAAGTTGAAGAGTGTAAAAGCCACACCAAGTCCAAAGACTTGTGAAGGTGGAGCTAAAACTTGTAGAGGTAAAGGCAAGATGATTGAAGAACTTGATGCATTGAGTGAAAATGAATCTGAAGATCTAGATGAGTATTTGACATTCTTGTCAAAGAGATTTTCGAAGCTAAGATTCAAGAAGAATCCATCAGGAGCCGGGCAATTCAGAAAGAGCTACCAACCAAGCAAGGATGTGGTTGAGAGGTCAAAGATTAAATGCTTTAGCTGTGGAATTGCTGGTCACTTTGCCAATGTATGCAGAAAATCCAAAGCTGAGAAAGAGAAGAAATAGTTTGAAGCTGTTGACTACAAGAAGAAAAAAGAGACTCTAAAAAGTTAATTACTCTGTTAACAAAGAGAACAAAAAGATTAAAGATCTAAATGTTAAGGTAAGTGATAGGAATACTCTGTTAGAAACTTTGTAATTGAGTTTAAAACAATAAAAAAAGACTGCCAGGATGCAAAGAGTTAATTACTTGAGGCTCTAAAAAGAGAAGATTGTTTAAAAGAACAGTTGAAAAAGGAACGAGAGTTAATTGCTAAGTGGAAAGATCAAAGGCAGTAACTAAGGAAATTTTTAATGTCCAAGGAGTTGATTCTTTTTGTAAATTAGCAGAAGCAAAGTTAGAGGTTGATGGGGAGGTTACCTCAGACAGTGACTCCATGGATGAGGAATGTCCATTGAAGTCTAAACCTATCAGCAAAGCAACCTTGGCTAAATTGAATAAATAGTACAGACCTGTCAACAAAAACTTTGTAGTTGGAGAATGCAGCAAAACTAAATCAGTTGAAAAGGAAA
The DNA here is from genome assembly GCA_036435485.1 of Saposhnikovia divaricata. NCBI lineage: Eukaryota > Viridiplantae > Streptophyta > Magnoliopsida > Apiales > Apiaceae > Saposhnikovia > Saposhnikovia divaricata. The sequence goes on from JAZHRN010000131.1 coordinate 27,340,312, forward strand.
ACATAGGCCACTTGTCTATCAAGAAATTAAAAGACAAGTTAGAAAATATTGAAACAAAGGCTGAGGCTAAAAAGAAGAATAGGAATGGCAAGGTAGGAATTAACAAACACAACAATTACACACCTGATAAGTATGCTCCCTAGGATAGTGTGTGTTAAGTGTGGTAGTGTTGATCATCTATCTGCCAATTGTAAAATTGTGAATGATGCTTCTGTGCCTCATATGCCTATACCTATGTCTATGCCTGCTATGAATGTTATGCCTAATATGTTTGCTCAAACTGCTCATGCATCTAGTCAATTAGCTAACATGCATTTTATGCAAAATCCATATATCAATGCTTTTAATATGCATCAGATGCCATGGATAATGTCTGAAATGAATAACATGTATGCATAAGCAATGTCTAATCCTGCTAATAACATGTATGCATATGAGCAAGTGTCACATCCTGTTTTTCAAAGACCTACACCAAGAGTTAGGATTGATTTAACTCAATCGGAACCTTTGAATGTTAGGGGTTTGAAGAACAGAAAGAAGGCTAACAAGGCAGGACCCAAGGAAACTTGGGTACCAAAATCAACTTGATTTGATTTTGATGTGTGTAGGGAGACAGAAAGAGTCTTTGGTATCTGGATAGTGGCTGTTCTAGGCACATGATTGGAGATTCTACTCTGTTCACTAAGTTCGAGGAGAGAGTTAGCCCTAGCAATACCTTTGGAGACAACGGCAAAGGTTATACTAGAGGATATGGCTTGATTTCACAAAGCAATGTTGTCATTGAGGAAGTAGCACTGGTTGATGGTCTTAAGCATAACTTGCTTAGCATCAGTCAACTGTGTGATAAAGGCCAGAATGTCTGGTTTACATCTGAAGCTTGTGTTGTTTTCAAGAAAAATGACAACAAGGTAGTGCTGACAGGAAACAGAAAAGGAAATGTGTACATTGCAGACTTCAAATCAACAAGTTCAAACTCTGCTACATGCCTTTTTAGCAAGCCAAGTGTAGATGAAGGTTGGTTTTGGCACAAGAGACTGTCACACTTAAGTTTTAAAGCTATGAATGAGTTGGTTAAGAAGGATTTAGTTAGAGGTATTCCAAAATTTGATTTTTCCAAGGATGGACTGTGTGATGCATTCCAGAAAGGGAAGTAAAAGAAGGCCTCTTTCAAATCCAAGTCAATGTCATCAATTGATCAACCCTTATAGCTACTACACATGGATCTTTTTGGACCAGTCAATGTATTTTCTATTTCTATTAAGAAATATTGTCTTGTGATTATTGATGATTTCTCAAAATACACTTGGACATTCTTTCTGCACTCTAAAGATAAGGCAGGTGAGATCATTATCAATCACATCAAGATGGTCAATAACAATCCATCTTTCAAAGTCAAAAGAATTAGAAGTGAGAATGGGACCGAGTTTAAGAATGCTGTGATGAGAGAGTTTTGTGAAGAAGAAGGAATCATACAAGAATTCTCTGCACCTAGGACTTCTCAACAAAATTGTGTAGTGGAAAAGAAGAACAGAACTCTAACCAAAGCTGCAAGGACTATGCTTGAAGAATCAAAGTTGCCAACATACTTTTGGGATCAAGCTATTAATACTGCATGCTACACTTAGAATATCTCGTTGGTCAACCAAGCAAAAGGCATGATACCTTATCAACTATTCAAATGCAAGAAGCCAACAATTAACTTTCTGCATGTCTTTGGATGCAAATTCTTTGTATTGAAAAACTATGGCGAGAGCCTTGGAAAATTTAATTCAAAGGCAAATGAAGTTATCTTTGTTGGATATTCATCTGGGAAATCTTACAGAATCTACAACCTAAGACTTAACATTGTTATGGAATCCTTACATGTTGTCTTTGATGATAAGAAAATCCAAGGATTGGTAGATGAAGGTTTCCATGATTCACTCTCATTCGAGAATGAGATAAGTGGTGAAGAAAGTGAAGATGATGATGAAGAAAGGATATCTATCAGTGTGAGAAATAGACATGGTCCATCCGTTGAAGTGCAGAATGGTCCATCTATTGAAGAGAAAATAATACCATCTGTTGAAGATCATTTTGATGCACCAGTTGAGAACCCAAGGGAAGCATCTGTTGAAAACTTTATTAGAACTCCACCTACCTCGAGGTCCATACACATAGGGGGAGCTTCTCACAGTCAACACTCAACGACAAATCAAAATGATCAACACAGAAAAAATGAAGTGATTTCATCAAGGTCAAGCTTACCATCATAAAGATGATGGACTAAGGATCACCCAATTGAACTTATAATTGGTGATTGCAATGCAAAAGTCCAAACTAGGAGAGCAACTCAAGAAGAATGCTTATACAGCAGTTTTCTGTCTAAAGAAGAACCTAAGAAAGTTGAAGATGCTCTTCTAGATCTAGACTGGGTTTTAGCAATGCAAGAAGAGCTAAACCAGATTAAGAGGAATAAAGTATGGAGACTTGTACCCAAACCTAAAGACAAATCAGTGATTGACACTAAGTGGTTTTCAAGAACAAGATGGATCAAAATGGTATTGTTACAAGGAATAAAGCTAGATTGGTTGCTAAGGGCTACTGTCAAGAAGAATGGATGGACTTTGAAGAAACCTTTGTACCAGTGGCAAGGTTAGAAGCAATCAGGATTTTCCTAGCCTATGCAGCCCATGCCAGTTTCAAAGTCTATCAAATGGATGTTAAGAGTGCATTTCTAAATGGTATTCTGGAGAAGGAGGTGGATGTTAGTCAACCTCCTGGTTTTGAAGATCCAAATTTTCCAAAACATGTGTATTTTCTACTCAAAGCACTATATGGCATGAAGCAAGCACCTAGAGCCTGGTATGACACACTTTCACAGTTCCTCATAGAGAACACTTCACCAGAGGTACTGTTGATAAAACTCTCTTTTATAGAAATGTCAATGGCTCTATGATACTTGTCCAAATTTATGTAGATGATATAATATTTGGGTCTACAGATGAGAAGCTTTGCAAAAGGTTTTCCAAACTTATGCAAAGTAAATATGAAATGAGCATGATGGGTGAATTAACTTATTTTCTTGGTTTACAAGTTAAACTAGTAAATGAGGGAATTTTTATAAGTCAAACTAAATATGTTCATGATCTCTTAAAAAGATTTGACTTAGCGGATTGCTCTTCTGCAAAAACAATTGGGTGATCCTTAGTCTATCATCTTTATGATGGTAAGCTTGACCTTGATGAAATCACTTCATTTTAGCAATGCAAGAAGAGCTAAACCAGATTGAGAGGAATAAAGTATGGAGACTTGTACCCAAACCTAAAGACAAATCAGTGATTGACACTAAGTGGTTTTCAAGAACAAGATGGATCAAAATGGTATTGTTACAAGGAATAAAGCTAGATTGGTTGCTAAGGGCTACTGTCAAGAAGAATGGATGGACTTTGAAGAAACCTTTGTACCAGTGGCAAGGTTAGAAGCAATCAGGATTTTCCTAGCCTATGCAGCCCATGCCAGTTTCAAAGTCTATCAAATGGATGTTAAGAGTGCATTTCTAAATGGTATTCTGGAGGAGGAGGTGGATGTTAGCCAACCTCCTGGTTTTGAAGATCCAAATTTTCCAAAACATGTGTATTTCTACTCAAAGCACTATATGGCATGAAGCAAGCACCTAGAGCCTGGTATGACACACTTTCACAGTTCCTCATAGAGAACACTTCACCAGAGGTACTGTTGATAAAACTCTCTTTTATAGAAATGTCAATGGCTCTATGATACTTGTCCAAATTTATGTAGATGATATAATATTTGGGTCTACAGATGAGAAGCTTTGCAAAAGGTTTTCCAAACTTATGCAAAGTAAATATGAAATGAGCATGATGGGTGAATTAACATATTTTCTTGGTTTACAAGTTAAACTAGTAAATGAGGGAATTTTTATAAGTCAAACTAAATATGTTCATGATCTCTTAAAAAGATTTGACTTAGCGGATTGCTCTTCTGCAAAAACACCCATGGCCACTGCCACTAAGCTTGAATTGAATACTAAGGAAAAGAAGGTGGACATTTCAAGCTATAGAGGCATGGTTGGATCTCTTTTATATTTAACTGCTAGTAGACCTGATATTATGTTTGCTATATGTTTATGTGCTAGATTCTAAGCTGATCCTAGGGAATCTCATTTAGTAGTTATTAAAAGGATTTTCAGATATCTCAAGGGAACACCAAACCATGGCATTTGGTACCCTAGAGATTCTGGTTTTGTTCTAATTGGTTATTCAGATGCAGATTATGCAGGTTGCAAGATGGATAGGAAAAGTATCACAGGAACCTGTCAATTCTTAGGAAACAAGCTGGTCTCATGGTTCAGTAAGAAGCAAAACTCAGTCTCTACTTCAACTGCAGAGGCTGAATATATAGCAGCTGGAAGTTGTTGTGCATAGATTCTATGGATGAAAAATCAACTACTTGACTATGGTGCTAAAGTTGAAAAGATTCTAATTTTCTATGACAACACTAGTGCAATTTCAATTTCTGAGAACCCAGTGCAGCATTCAAGAACCAAGCATATAGACATCAGATACCATTTCATCAGGAGCATGTGATGGAGGGTACTGTGGAACTACATTTTGTTCCAAGTGAAAATCAATTAGCAGATATCTTTACCAAGCCACTTGATGAATCTACATTCACAAGATTGGTAAGTGAGCTAGGTATGCTAAATTTCTCTTAACTTAATTTAGATATTTGCTTAAAACTGTTTGCAGCCAATGAATTTTTTTTATTCACTGGATTTATTTGCTTATTTGCATGATTACTCTGGAGATATCGAACAATTAATTTCCTTGAGATATCGAATAAGTATGTTTATCCACTAGAGTTATTGAATGAATATTATGCTTGAGATATCGAACAGCTAATTATGCTTGAGATATCGAATAACTAATTCTCTAGAGATATCGAACTAGCCTTTGCTAGAGATATCGTTCAGTTAATTATCTAGAGATATCGAATCAGTTAATATTCGGGTAATATCGAATGGCCCGTACTTAGGATATCGAACGGTTAATTATTAGTTGACATCATTTGATTGTTTTATTTTTGCTTCCAAAATAATCAAGTGTTTTGTGTGCTCTATATTCCAGAATTATTTACTTTAATTAATTAGACTTAAGTTGTAAGGCTTAAATGATTTTGGAACAAGATACACACATAATATTTACTTTTTATTCTTTCTAAATGATCTGTCAGGCTTAGTCTAGGACATCGTGTAATCTCTTTTGCATGATTTAGTGTGTTTAAGAGGTGGACCTTTGATTAACCTTTCACCCGTTTAAACCCCTAGTTAATAGTTTACGTCTTTAATACTTCTTGGCCTATAAATAGGCAGGGGTGAGAGTTACTTAGACTCACATTTTCTATAACACCCTCTTTCTTCTATTTCTACCTTTTCACGATGATAAAGAGCATTCTCAAAATCTCAGTGGAAGAGTTCGAGGCCCTGCCCTTTACGAGAAGGTGCTGGCCCTTCATGAAAAGATAGACGAGTTAATCGCAGAAGAAGTGCTTGTCATCGCTGCCATGTGTACAGCTTTGGCAGCTCTTCAGGCACGCAACCAGAGGGGCTCCAACGACGACCCAGCCGCAGCTACCTAGGAGTAGTTTTAGGTAGGGGCGTTGTTTTTGTTTTTAATATTTATGTATTTCGGTCTTTTAAGACCATTTGTAATTTTTTTATGAAATGAAATGATCTTTTGCTTATCTATATTGTGTCTTGGTGTTCTCTTTTGCATGTTAAAATCTGTTGTATGATACATGTTTTTCTGAATGTGTCTACAAATCGATTTTTTTTCTTTTTTAGATTAATGCTCGATCTAATTCATCAAAGACACTTAGATAAGATAATTTGATTTATGCTTAAATCACCTAAGTTTTGTTAATAATCTAACCCTTGTGGATGAGTATGATAAACTTAACTTATGCTTATTTTCGATGTGATAAGTGATTAAGTACACATTTCATTAAGTAAACCACAATCTAGTCAGCTTGTTTCGAATCTATTTGATAAAAACTGAATAGATCTGTTAAGTATCTCAAAGCATCACCTGTTCATGTTGTTTTAATTCTGAGTTAAAATATACATTTAACCAAAAAGTGAGCTCTAATGGCTACACAGTTGCATAGATTCATGTCTTGTTTGCAGTAACCTCAAGAACTTGAACTATTAACAGAGGACGATGATGATATGTTGGTGTTTCACAAGCAAACTTGGGTAACCTATTTACCAGGTTCTTTAATTCTTTCATTTGCTATATGTAAACACCTCGAATTAATGTTAAAGTCAAACAACTAATCTGGACTCTGTTTAAACAGGACCAATTAGTTAAACTTGAACACATGAATTGGTACTTTCATTTTTCTGATTGAACTCTAACTTAAGTTGATTAGCTATGGCACTAGGTTTAAAGTTAATAGATTTGCACATACTTAAATGAATATCTTTGATTATCTCTGCAAAGTGTTTCTTTTCCCTAAAGTATAGCTTCAGGACAATTGTCAACTTAACACAACAAGCCAAGGGTGTCATTTGCCTCTAAGAGAATAAACCTTCATGGGGAGAAGGCTCTTTAGCTAATACACCTAGTTTAGGTATTGAGTTCTAATCTATCAGCATTTTTCTTTATCTTGTCCTAAATCTTTGCTTTTCTTAGCTGAAATGAGAATTGCTGGAATGTCCCCCAGATTCTCTACCCAATCAACACATCATTTTATCACTGTTAACCATCTTTCATCCCCTCTACAGTTTCTTAACAAACTGTAGTTGACAAATCTATAATATCTTTAATTGAGAGGAGTGTGCAGGAGGTTAGTGAGGGTGAGGGAAGTGGTGAACATCAAGAAACCACAAGAACAAGGAAGGTCAGGGTGTGTGAAACCAGCCTAGCCATCTTATGTCTTCCCAAAAGGGCATAGTGATTAAAAGGACAACCTCATTAATAGTTTCAGTCTCTTAACAGACTTTAACTATTGAACAAAGTTCCCAACCAGGAACACACTCAATGAGGGTAAGGGACATAGTTGTGCAACCTTCTACATACTTGTCTTCTAGCCAGAAGTTGTTACAAGTTGCAGGGAAACAGGGGGAGCATACACAGGTTACTCTTAATTATTTCTCAAATTCAGATTGATGAATCTTCTGTAAATGAGAGGATTCAGCACCATTCATGGATACCTAGTTTGTGAAAATGTAGCACTTCAACACACACACCAAACACTCTTGATTCTTCATTCTATTTGATGAAGAAGCCAACATTCAACTCTGAGTTTTCTAAGCTCTTCACAGGGCAGTTTGCTAAATTCTCAGTTCTCCTCTTGTATCTCAATCTATAACCATAATTTTCCAATCTTTATGGATCATTATGACCTTTTCTAGGACTGAGGGAAGGGAGTATAAAAACAAGAGAGACCTGGTTGCTCCAGGGCAAAAGGTGAGTGTGTGTCCAAGAGTGGTCTTCTATTTCTTCCAGAATAGCAAAAGAAGAGGTTGAATACCCCTTTAGAAAGAGAAGGTGAGTTGTATGAAGTGAGCCAGGATGAGATCCTGATGTAAAAATAGAGAGAATTAGAGAGAAATTTTCATATATGCAGATTTTAACCTCTCATTACTCTGAATCTGGACCTTACTGCATCATAGTTCTTGCTGATAACAAAAAAGGGGGAGAAGGATTTCAGAACTTTTATCCTTTATCAAAAGGGGGAGAAGTTTCAAGAATGAAGAGTTATAGAACTTCTATCCTAGCTTATTCTCTAATCAATGGGGGAGAAGAAATATTTTCTTTCACTACCAAGGGAGAAGAGATCTTCAAACCAAAGAAAGACTCAGCAAGTGGAGGAACAGAACAGATCCTCAGACTAAATGCTATACATTGGGGAGCAGTTCTAAGTCCTCAAAGGATGTTTAGTAGCACAGGCCAGAACTTGTGTCATGGAAGCTTGATCAATATTTCTGTCCTAGTGAAAGAAAATTTGAAGAGTGGTTTTTGTTATCATCACTCTCTTGATTTATGTCTTTTTCCTAGAGACATAAATAAGGGGAGATTATAGAGACATACATGTCTAAAGATGATGATAACAAATACCACAAGGCAGAAAATGAATCAAGGAATCGAAGTTGACAAATAAATCAGGAAGCTAACTGAAATGCAGATCAACTAAAGCTACATCTTGTGAATGGAACTCTGTAAACAGTTAGATAGTATTTCTGCAACAAGCCATGAGATGCTACAATCAAGTATCTGTAATCAGAAGAGATTTTGCTATACCCATGCAAGTAAATTCGAGAAGTCAAGAAAAGAGAGAGTTCGAGAAGTCAGACTACTGTCATATCTCAATTCAAGTTATCTTAGACATGGTGGATTCGAGAATTCTATAAAAAGGGCTATTCGAGAAGTCAGGCTACTAAGAAGTCTCTATTCGAGAAGTCTACAAGGCAGCCTATTCGAGAAGTCATTCGAGAACTCGATAAGATGCATATTCGAGAAGTAATCATTCGAGAAGTCAAGACATATGTATTCGAGAACTCAGCCTGAATATTCTAAAGTTCTCGAATGGAACATATCGAATGAAGAACAGACCCAGAATTATTTTGCAACCCGTGACTTATAGACATTGATCAATTACACAGAGGATGTTACGAGTATGGAATCAAATTGTAGATATTTGAAGCCTCAAACTCTTCCAAATGAAAGGTGAAATCAGTCACTGTTTATCCGACTTCAAAGGCAACAATAAGAGTGGAAGCAATCTCCAACATGATTACATTACTATTGAAGAATTCAAAGGATATCTTGATAAATGCATAAAGATCGGCTGGTTTATCTTGGAAGTTCAAGCATAGCTCAATAAGCAGAAAAGCTTATTGACTTTCCTAAAGGTTATCTTTTTGTTAAAACAACTTTTCAGGGATAAAGATTCAATTTAGAAAGATCTTTTGCATAAAGCATCACGTGGACTTGAAAGCTAAGTCATTTCAAGAACTTAGTAACTTATGAAGAAAGAAACATACATGGACTTGAAGTATGCTGGGATTGTCCAAATCAAGAAGAGAAGACTTTCAAGACATTTCCAGAAATGGCTATCACTTCAAGCACGTGTGTGTAACTTCAAACATGTGTGTGTTTGTGACAAGTTATACCAAAAATGTATCTTTACATTTCACGTATTTTACTTGTCTTCATATAGTTTAAATAAGCTGTATGAGCAACATAGTTTTAGTGTGTAGACAGAGAGAAAACATCGAGCATAACGCATATTGCATTAGGTTTTCTTGTAAACACTAAGACATTGTAACCCGCAGCTGTGTATTTCTATACATAGTATTTTCTTCAAATACAACCCTCTGGTGGACCACTCAAACTCCACCTGAAATTTTTATATCGTGTGTTTATTTACCTTGTTTACTATCTGTTCCATACAAACTGTCTAAGACCTCATTGATTCGAAAAGAATTTAGTTGAGATTTGTATTCAACCCCTCCCTTCTACAATCTCGTGGTGTATAACTGCGAAATAACAGTATCCCGCAAGATGAGAAGCCACAGATGAATAGCGGCGTTATAAGGGTCATAGATTGGTGGTTCTTGGATTGAGGGGAGATTGTAGAGTAGGTGCCAACCCAAGTCCCACATCGACGAGATAAAGAAGAATTATCTTGAATATATGCAGCCAAACAACTCCATTAATATGAGGCCTTTTGGGAGGAGCCCAAAAACAAATTCGTGCGGGCTTGGCCACGGCCCAGAGTGAACAATATCATACTAATGCGGAGTTAATGGGTGTTGCGCGGCCTTACAAATTTGTCTTTCATGTCCATGATAATTATGAGAATATTGGGAGTTGCATAGAGTCGAATCTGAGATTTCTGTGTGCCTGGGAGTCGCATAAAATCGAATCTGAGATCTCTGTGTGCCTGAGCTTTGATATCCTGTTTAATAATTAATCGTTCTAAAATCTTAAGACGTTAGAGGAAGGTATTACGAGAATCTTTTATTGTGTTCAAAGAAACTTGTTATTCATCTATGCCGCACAACACACATCGAAAATTAATGCGACATCAATAGAAAAAGCACTATGCTCGAATTTGCATTAAACATTAAGCAAAAAATGGTTAAGCATCATATTTGTGGCAAAATTACAAATAAAAATTTATCATAATTTTATAATTATATGAAAACCATCGTAATTACCTTTACTATTAATTAAGGGTTGTTTTAAGTAGTCATCATGGTTATGAATGACTTTGAGTAACGCTCCGAACAATTACGGTAAATTGTTCTTGGTTCATAATAAAGTGAAAGCATTATAGACAAGTGAGCTTTGAGATATGGAGCTTGCTGGGTAAATTGTTCTCTGGTTTAATGAGTCACAAACCATGCGAGCTATTGAGATCGAGGCAGATCAAGGTCTCGTTTATTATTTTTTAATTGTAACTTATAAGTGATTTATTTCGAAAAAAATTTCATATTTACATACTTTTTTTACATTTGTTATCTTACAAAAGTAAGTTACTTTTTTCAGAAAAAATTACATATTTATATACTTTTTTTTTTCAAAATAAATAACTTATTTCTGAGAAATAAATTTTTCAAACGGCCCCAACACTAATTCAGAAAAGATTGTGAGATTAATCATTAATATCATGTTGTAATGGTCTTACCTGACATATACCTTAAGCTCCCTACTCTCCTCATTAATATCATGTTGTAATGGTCTTAAGTAAGAGTTAGAAATTTGTTAAGATTTGGAATTTGTTTTTACCTTGATGCGTAACTCCAGTTTTGGTTCAGGAACTTGCCCAAATTTATTTTGCTTCGCAATTTACCTGGATGTGTATTTTCTTTTATTCAAAAAAATCATATGAAAATATAATATTAAAATCATTTTACATTTTAATACTTAAAAGTAATTAAATGAATAAGAATTGAATCACGATACAACATATTAAAAATAAATATTTATATTAATAATGGGGTTTGAGTTCCACTAACCACATATATTATATTTTATATTTGATCTTATTTCAATCCTCCTAACAATTATTAGAAGGGTTTTTTTCACAAATATCCAAACATAGAATTTTTTTTTTGTAAAAATATTGTTTGGAAAAATAATTTGTAAAAATATCATTTTATTTGCAAAAATATGATCTGCAACCAAATCAATCAAATGCAACTGTTTGCAACCACATATGCAACCTGCTGCACAACCATATATGCAACCAGATGCAATAAGATGTTATTTTTGTAATTTTTTTTTAAAAAGCATTTTTGTAAATATTTTGAGAAGATGATAAAATCGCAATTTTTTTCCAGAAAAAGTGATATTTTTGATAAATATTTGAATCTAATATTGTAATTAAACAATATAATATTTTATATTAATAGTGTGTAATTTGGATTCATTAGTTTAGATTAGAATTACAATTACAATATTAATATAAACTAGTACCAAAAATACTAGGTTTCAAATTTCTTTTTGCAAAAATACCATCTTCTTTAATTCATTACATATTTACTATTTCAAGTTTCTTAATTGCAAAAATACTATCTTTCCTTTTCCAACCCTTTCTTCTTCTTTTTTTAAAAAAATAATTCGAATGAACAGTACTGCCACGTGGCAGGTACTGTTCATCGGTGTTTTTTTAGGTGGGATGATATGTTGATTTGGGTTGCAAGGGGTAATATTCAACTTAATGCAACCACATGCAACTGAATTGGTGGATTTGGGTTTCAAGGCCCCGCCAGGAGCAATATTCAACTGAATGCAACCACATGCAACTGAATTGGTTGATTTGGGTTTCAAGGCCCCGCTAGGGGCAATATTCAACCACATGCAACCACATGCAACTGAATTGGTGGATTTGGGTTTCAAGGCCCCGCCAGGGGCAATATTCAACTGAATGCAACTGAATGCAACTGAATTGGTGGATTTGGGTTTCAAGGCCCCGCCAGGGGCAATATTCAACTAAATACAACCACATTCAACTGAACGCAACCACATTCAACTTTTTATTTTTAGAAAAAACGGTGGGGTGATTTTGGTGGATTTGGGTTGCAAGACCCCGCAGGGGCATATTCAACTGAATGCCTCCAAAATTTTCAAGTTCCATTTTTTTAAATATATATAGAGTTCAGAAAAGAGGTCGAAAATCAGTTGAATATATATATGCCCAGTTGCATTCAGTTGAATATGCCCCTGCGGGGCCTTGCAACCCAAATCCACCAAAATAGTACCCCACCTTAAAAAAAAAAGAGTCGAACTGGGCAGGCTGGGCAGGGGAAGTGGTGCCCTAATTTCTAGTATTTTTGCAATTTAGAAACTTAATTTAGTAAAATTGCAAATAACTATTCTTAACAAAAGTAAATGTGCAAAAATTTACATTTTCCTATTTATTTATGAAAAAGAGCCCTATAAACTACTAGTCGGATGAAATCCTATCAAAATAATAATATGTTTTTATTATTGTAAAAATATACTATTATAATCATCAATATAAATGATATAAACTAATTATATCCTATATTATATCCTTATCTATACTATTATATAATAAGTAAACAGGGGTTCAACTTGGTTCAACCATCTAAAAGAATAGCGACCGTTAGATATTTAGTAAATAGATAATAGCCGTTATATCTAATAATAAGGAATATTCTATATTTAAATCCCTCTTCTAAATATCTAAGGTTCGAATCCCTTCAACAACAAATTTACATTAAGATTTTATATTATTAGTTCTAATCAATACATATCATTTATTAAATAACTATTATTATTACTAATAATTTTATTAATTAATTATAAAGTTAAATTATATCCATAATAAATTGTTATACTCTATTTTATTTAATCATATAATTTTAAAAGTATTTAAAAGTAACACGTGCTTTGCACGGGGTATCTATACTATTATATAATAAGCAAACAATGGTATAATTTGGTTGTTTGGTTCAACTTGGTTCAACCATCTAAAAGAATACTGACCGTTAGATATTTAGTTAATAGATAATAGTCGTTAGATCTAATAATAAGGAATATTCTATATTAAATCCCTCTTCTAAAGATCCAAGGTTCGAATCCCGTCAACAACAAATTTACATTAAGATTTTATATTATTAGTTCTAATAAATACATATCATTTATTAAATAACTATTATTATTACTAATAATTTTATTAATTAATTACAAAGTTAAATTATATCCACAATAAATTATTATACTCTATTTTATTTAATCATATAATTTTAAAAGTATTTAAAAGTAACCTGTGCTTTGCAAGGGCTATAAGCTAGTATCTATGCTATTATATAATAAGCAAACAGGGGTATAATTTAGTTGTTTGGTTCAACTTGGTTCAACCATCTAAAAGAATAGTGACCGTTACGTATTTAGTAAATAGATGATAGCCGTTAGATCTAATAATAAGGAATATTCTATATTTAAATCCACCTTCTAAAGATTCAAGGTTCGAATCCCGTCAACAACAAATTTACATTAAGATTTTATATTATTAGTTCTAATAAATACATATCATTTATTAAATAACTATTATTATTACTAATAATTTTATTAATTAATTACAAAGTTAAATTATATCCATAATAAATTATTATACTTTATTTTATTTAATCATTTAATTTTAAAAGTATTTAAAAGTAACTCGTGCTTTACACGGGCTATAATCTAGTATATAATAAGTATAAGAGGGATCTTATCCAAATTTTTGGTCTGGTCACTGTATTACCAAAATCATATGTTCCGTTGGATTAAAAATAGACGATCAAGAACATTAAAAAGAAAATTATAATCTAAAAAGGATATAATTAGAAAAGGTTGTATTAGGAGTGAATTTTAAAAAGAAAATTATAATTTGTAAAGGATATAATTAAAAAAGGTTGTATTATAATTGAATTTTAAAAAGAAAATTATAATATGAAAAGGATATAATTAAAAAAAGGTTGTATTAGAATTGAATTTTATTAATTTATTATTATTATTTTTTAAAAAAAATCATATTTACTATTTGGGCTCTATCTTGAGATCTAGAAATCGAATTTGAATGATTTTACAATCCATGCGAACCTCATAAAATTATATATGATTTAAAGCATTTACATTATTAAAATATAAAATTTTTTTTATGCTAATTCCAACGGTTTTCATCTATTTAATTTAAGATCATTATCATACGGAGGACCAGACTACCGATTCAAATTTTAAGAATTCAAGATAGAATACAAATATTAAATTAAATGTGTAAAATCTTTTATATATCAATTTTTTAACAACAATTTAATATGTAAATTAATAACATATAAAATTAAAAAAATTAATATAATTATAAATATTAAAAAACAAGCCGTGCAACGCACGAGTTATAAGCTAGTATTATATAATAAGAGTAAAAGGGATAATTAAAGAGTACTACCATTGGTCAAAGGTTCGACTCTCACAAATGACAATATATTATATAAATTTAACTTTTATGTAGCGAGTTCTAAATCTACTAGGAAAGACCTATTAAATATAATATTTATTATTAATAATTGTTATAATCCTCTATAATCCTCTAAAGCGCTATGTTCTAAACAACATGCTGGTACATACTTATTTGATCATTACTGATTTGTTTTGCGAAAAAAAGATCAGAAGATTTTTACGCATAACTTTATGTCCAATGTGTGAACAGAAAAATATAAGCGACTTGCCAAAGATCTTTCAATTATATTCATGCATATATATATATATTTTTATCTATACTATCTATACTTCTATACTATATTATAATAAAATGAATATATTTTGTAATTTGTTAACCCTTATTTTTTATTATTCCCTATTTTTGGTTATCCATTTCATTCACAAATGATGACTAACAATACTAAAAATTGTTATATATAGAATTTTAAGGTTTGATTCCCATAAACAACATATTAATTTATATTCTAAAAATTGTTATATACAAAGGTGTAAAATTCGAACATACTTATTAAAATTAATATTTATAATATTATATTATATTATAAATAAATTATATAAAAAAAATAACATGTACTTTGCGGGTTATAAACTAGTTTTATTGTATAAAATAGCTAGTACGATTAATAAATCCGACCCATTGCCCTCTCAATTTCCCCAGCAATCCAAAACAAACACTTGACCACTCCCTCTCCAATGGCAAATTCACTCTCTCTCCCACACATCTCCCTCCCGTCATCCTTCCCAAAAAACCCATCAAAAACCTCCTCCAAACTCACCCCCCAACCCATATTCAAACCCATAAACAGAACCAAAAAAGCCCACTTAACCATCATCAAGTCCATTCAAGAACCCAACAACAACAACAGCAGAGTGTCTCAAGAACCAGAACCACCCACAACCCAAGAACCACAAAGTGACCAACTTTCAGAACTTGGAGCAGAAATCAAGAAAGTTATGAAGGAAAGAGAACAAGATAAAGAAGAGGGTGATGGTTTTTGGAAAGGTGTGGGTGAAGAGATTGGAGAGATTGAGTGGCCAGCTTTTAATAAAGTGGTGAGTACTACTGGTGTTGTGCTTGGTGTTATTGCTGGTTCTAGTGTTGTTTTGTTGACTGTTAATGCTGTTTTGTCTGAGCTTTCCGATCAGGTTTTTGCTGGTAGAGGGTTTCAAGATTTTTTCGGATAAAATAAAAAATTATTAAGCAGGTTTTTATGTGTGCCACTGAATTTGTAACTTTGGTTTTTGTGACTAATTGTGGATTTTTCATTTTTCGATTCGAATGTGACTATAGTAGAGATCATTTTCGTTTTATATGTTTCATATGATAAATCAGTTTGAGTGAATTATATTATAGTGTTGTTGCAAGACTGAAGAGTAGAGTGATCTTTCAATGAGCCAGCATTGTAAGGCTTCGTAGTAGAATGTAGTAGAATAGGTACGAGACCAAACAATAGAGCTATCTTGAAAATTAACTAGCATTTTCCGAATGTAACATTGCTATATTGCAAGAGGAGGATTAGGGAAACAGACACTTGATACAAATTTTTTAGATGTAGTATTTGCTAGCTTATTGACAAATTACAAGCCTCAATAAATATTGTTTAGTACTTTAGTTGTTGACATTAAGGTTCGGTGGATATGACCTTACCTGTTCTTCTATAAGAATTTTGCTACACGGACTCACTAGTTTGGCAAGAAATCCACTCAGAGTGTCCATATCTATGAGTCCTAAGATCAGAGATCTATCACTCAAAAGTTACCAGGCTTTCTTTAGGATAGAATAGCAGTATAGCACTTTCAACTGGTTCTACACCATAGAGCTGGTATTGGAACAAGGCGATGCGAAATTTCAGTCTCTCACAAATGTTAAATATTACAAGGTGGAGTTAAGAGTATATAGTAACGTGCATTTGCATATGTGCTAACCTTGATAGCATGGTTATGCTCTAGGAACTTCCAAGAACATGTTATTGTTCCCCAATCCCCAGTACCAATTCCAGATACGAAGGCGTAGGCTTTCCCGTTGGAACCTTTCCAGATCTCTGTTCCAAGGGTTTCATAACGTATCTACATTGTAGAATAACAACAAAAGTTTTTGCTTAAGATTAGTCGAAATCGCAGAGAATAATTCTGCAAATAAAACCTTTGGGTTTGCAGGGTTCTCAAACTGGTGAAGAGTGCAAGTATTTGTGTTTTAAGCAAAATCTCTTCAGCCTTCTAAATAGCACATTTCATTCCCGTAACAGAACCTGTTCTAATTAACTCAGCACCAAAAGCACAGAAATTATTTTTTCTTTCGAGGCTCGGTGAAGAAGGCATACTATCTTTAAGCTTATATCTCTTAGCCGCTGCCATGAAATTCTATGCCAGTAGTTCCACTAGTCTGACTACTCGACTTCATGAGGACGCTCTTTTAAAAAAATATATTATATTTGATTATCTCTTCAGCTCCCATGTTGATACACAATGAAAGGAGAAACCTATATCATTGCCTAGATTCAAATTCTATATCCTATAACTAACTTACTATCATAAGTGAAAAACTGTCCAGAATACAAGCTACCGGAACTTTCGTCTCCCACAAAAGACATTCGTTGCAAATGTATGTAATTTTGCGACTGTTAGATTTGAATATTTTGAGTCAACTTATCTTACACGGCTAACTTACCTTACAATACCTTGTTATCTTCCAGCAGAGTGTAAAACCCTGCTAGAAGTATAATGAAAGATGACATAACAAGAATTTCTTGTATCTGAAAATATAATAGGCAACTTAGGCCTCTCTAATCTCGGTCGTGCAACCAACCCATAACTGGTGTGACATGGTTTGGCTCAAAATTAGCTCATATCCAACCATGTTTTTCCGGTTTTTGTAGTTTTCTAAGTTATTAAAAAAAAAGCTTGGACATAAATATAGAAAAAGACCTAACCTCTCCTGCCCTGGTGTAGTAAAAATTACTGGCCGTTGTGTTTGGAAATTACTCAAGTTCATCTGTTTCTGGCTATCAGATTACCCTCTAGGAAAATATCATCTTAGAAGTCAACTTCACTAGTTACATTTTAACCTTCTATTTGTTGAATAATATTTGTTGTAGTATAAGATTCTGTTGGGGTCTTCATTTGACACCTTAAGGTTTTAGAGCGAAAAGACGAGGAATGTGAATGTTCAGTTGCGCTTTCTACCGTACTAAATCTATCTCGTGGGTGGTGTAGAACTTAGACACTCAAGTGGTTTTCCATGTATTGCTGTAATGAGTTCTTGAGCCGTTATATGAGCATTTGGTACAAAAATTATAGCAGACTTTGTTGAGAGGTGGTTCATGATTACAACCGTCTGGTTTGACAGGCTTACAAATTCTTTTTCTATATCTAGATTGAACAATCATTCACATACTCTGCTTTGTTTTTTAATACTTCTCGTTCTACATTAAGACACATTTTTTTCCTTCAAAAAAACTTATTTTCATTTTCTAAATACATTATACCGATCTAAGTTTCATTTGGGTATGACTCACAATGAAGAGCACCACTTAAACGAATCAAGAGTGTACTCTTTCCATCAGGCCGAGTTCCATTTATTTTCGTAGGTCAGCTACACCTACACACTCTTGCTGCAGTTAATCAGATATACAATCTTGCAAAGCATGTACTTCGCAATATCTTGACTTTAAAAGTGAAAAAAAAAAATTTGAAAATGATGTTACACTTATTAGTCATCCATCTCGAAGCATAAATTGTGATAATTTAATACACTGGTTGCTTTCTACACACAGTGTTTTAAAACGTAATGGTTTGTTGCAAAAATCAGTAATCGTGATAGCTTGAACAGTTTTACAAAAGGCCAACTTATAGAGAAAATATTATGTACAGCATTGTTCTAGTGCAGTCCACGAAAAAAAATTTAAGATGTACAGCGAAGGCAGCAGCATCCCATAGTATTACTCTTCATGTACAGCCTTGCCTTGTTATAATGCAGTTGTAGAAACTTTCGGGACATAACGCAAGGCAGCAGCCTGCAGTAAGCTTAAACTTTTATAACCTCTTTATCACTGTAGCAAATACCACAGGAAATAGATGATTCGTGCTTTACCACGTCAACCATTTCAATGTCTTTGTGTTATGAAATCAAACTTCACTAAAACAGAGACCTTCGGTGGATCTAAACAACTAGATATAATATTCATAGCGAGAGAGAGAACCCCATTGTCCGATGATTAAGAAGCATTAAGAACGTGAGAGAACCCCTTTGGAGCTGCAAAGAGATATAATGTATACCATTTCAGAAAGCAGAATGTATTATAATAACATAGCGTACACGTCTGCATGCTTGGATAAATCTATAAGCTAGCTCTAGCTCTTCCTCCGACTGAACAATTATTCAAACAAAAAATCGGCAAACATGTCCCTCAATACTCTATTTTAGTTTATGAAAAGCACCACTCTACTGTCTTGCATTTATCAGATAAGGTCTATTTACTTTAAGAGAGGCAAGGAGGACAACTGATTTTAAAATATATTAAAATATTAAAAGCGGTAACCTGTGATTGCCCGACTTCATACCAAGTCCTTTTTCTAAGAAAATATACACATACAGCCAAAAGCCTTATTAATGAACCTGAAGCCCAAATGTTTATGGCAATTGGTGAATTCAAAAAGCCAAATATTAAGATGGTAACCAGCGACTGTCATGCATTGACAAGGGCTTGCTGTCAGGAAGCTAATGACCTGAATTAAAGATTCAAAAGAAAGTTTGAACAAACCTTGGCACAGTCCCACGACGACGTGGATCATATTCTGTTGCTTGGCGAAGAGCTCTTGCAAAAGCCTTGAAGGTTGCCTCAATAATATGGTGAGAATTTTTCCCAGATAGCTGATCTCATCAGATGAACATATCAGATATAAGAAGTGGTCGTGCAAATTCAAAATAGAAATATTGTTTACAGTACTGTGCTGAAGTGTGTCCAGAATTATTAAAATTAAACTTATGCCATCTTTCAAGTAATCTAGTACCATCAGCGAAAGAAGTACTATTATTCTTTTATCAATTTTATATATGACAAGTTAATGACTTCTAACACCTTGGTTTATAGTCTAGCACATACTATCTTTATCCTAACAATATTATACAATTTAAACATATGAAGGTATGAACTTACTCAGGAGTCTGTTAATGTAGCTTGATATGTGTAAGTTTCTTCATTTATAACATCATTTTCATCTTACCTAAGCAAAATTAATACTAAAATGAAATGATTGCATACCTGCCTAATGTGAAGTGTCATACCAGATGTATTGACCAAAGACTGAAAAAAGTGCTCCACCAGCTACATTTAACAATAAAAAATATTGTAGCATATCAGTTAGGCACAAGTAGACGAGGAAATCAATATAAAATAAGCTAAAATAAATTTAATATCACCAGATTGTTATTTATTAGCAAAGTTATTCTGCGGAAACATGGAATGAAGATGACTGCCCAAAGTGGGAGCATGCCAGTTTATGTCTTTAACCCTTTACATAAAGTTGGGTCTCCCGAAAAAGAGATGGGTTGTGCATAAATATAAACCTATGCAACCTCTGAATGTTGTTGATCATCAAAATAAGGAGTGACCACTGCAAGCAATATGCATGACATGTTTTCATTGCTAGAGAGGAGGGGGAAATATAATTTGTCAATATGGAACAAACTCGTAGAGGGATGGATTCTGGTTCTCTGGGAGATTAGGCTGTTAGGCAATCCTCATTCACAAAATTTTGCTGATTCAGAACATAGATTAAGAATACAGAAAAAAAAATCATAGATGTTGAAATAATCAGTTAGACACAATTATATGCTTATACTAATTCCTTAAGTTACAAAATCTTTGAGAATAAATTGTTGAGTATGTATATATTATTTATCCTATAACTTATAACATTAAACTACTCGTAGAAGTACCAGTAGGAACATGATAGATTAGATAATTAAGTATCGAGTCCTAGATATTACTAGTTTATCGTAGAAGAAGAAAAAGATCATAGAAGAAAGAAACCTGAGTATCGTATGTTCCAACTCTCTCAGTAGGTATACGTAAATCACAGCTTAAATGTGGCCTTCCAGATAAATCCTAGATTACAAAATTAGCAAAAACAGAAGACAAGAATAAGACCATCTAGTATTGCACCAAATTAATGCAGACAAAATAAGCATTATTACACGTAATTGCAAACCTGCATTTTACATGCGGCATCACATGTTGTTACAAAGAGCATATCTTAGTAACTTTAGTTTTTATCAAGTCAACACAGGAACAATAACATGTTTACAGGAAATCTTAAGTAAGAGTAAAACTATATATTATTAATTATTTCACCAATTTTTCATGGCGAGTACATGTTTTGCTTCCCAAACTATCGCAGAATTCAAAGGAAATATATATTATTTTTGGTTACTAGTTAGTGTGAGATGCTGCAAAGGCTGGATCCTGGACAGTTCAATTGGCATATGCCTCTTCTGTACATGGAAAATCAATTACCATATACCATTTAGTATCGGTGGAGTTGCGTGAAGCCTTAAGCTCTACGAATGCTACACGAACACCAATATAAATGACCAACCACAAATTCACAATGTTTCCGGTCAAGCACAAACTATTAAAAAATTCAATTCGATAAGCCATTACTTTATTCCTTGACATCATGTTCAAAGACTTTCACAGTAAGAAACGTGGCTCCTTCGCTTTTTAGTACAGCTGCATTTATTCTTTCAAAAATGGTACAGGGCGCCACTTGAAGTGGCGACCAAGGAAAAAACGCCACTTGAAGTGGCGTCTAGGCCTTGGGCGCCAACCCATTATATATTTTTTTTTGTTTCTTCCTTTCTGTACTTTGAAAATAAACGAGAAAGAAAAATGTGAGGAAGTAGTTTTGCAAAAAATAAAAGCTAATTTCCATATGATATTTTTATTTTTTTTAGCTTCGAATTAAAGTATAAATGGCCTACTTTTTTATAAGCCAAAAATCTTAAAAAAAGAATAAGTGTACTATGATATTATTTGGTCCGAATATGACAACTACACATAAGATTCTTAACAATTTGTTTGGGGAGGCATGTTGAGGGATCTAAAAAAACATAATTGTACAAGTTTTTTTGTCATTTTTGTTTCGTATTAAAGTATTAACGTCCTACTTTGGTGTAAGCAAAAAAAAGATGAACAAATATAATGCGCAATTATGTTTTTTTTAGGTCCGAAAATGAAAAAAATTCCCAAATATCTACATAAAAATTTTGTTGAAATGAAGCAAACAAACAATTAATTCATTACATAGTGAAAAATAGATTCTAAAATACAGCTAATATATTTGAATAGCCCCCATGAAAAGTGAAATTTTCGTAGTCTATAACGTCGGCGATAAAAACGATCTCAAATTGACAACATATCTTGTAGAGGACTATAACACATCCGACTTCAACCGGTTTACGGATAAGAGGGTACCTATCCCTATCCAATCGGAGATAACAATCAATTTGCAGTGTCCCATCATCTATTACGATGATTCTTTTACCAAATAGTTCCGAGTCACGGATGCTTACAATCCATCCCTTTGCAAAATAGACTTGTATGGTGTCAATGCCTGCAAAGTCATCGTATTCTTGAAACGCATATTTTGAAAATCCTTTTAGAGTCCATACTTTGACGGAACAAGGGATTTTGCATTCTACCATCATTGAATTTGGGTGCTTATTAGCAAAATAATCCGCATCTGCAAAATTACATGTTATTACCAGTAAAATAGACATTAAATCGGTACAAGAAACATGAAAATATGTGGAAATAATCTTACCACCACTTTCGATGAACATTTTACAATCCTTCCACTGCTTACTTTCGAAGTCAATCCGGAGAGCTTGCGGAATTAGAGTGATTGATTGAGGAGCTTCTAGAGTGATTTGTTGAGGATTGGAAGTGGTTCCGCTTTCTCTTCGAGGGGGAGATTTGGGAAAGGTTTAGTGAACTATCCGGGTGTGCTTCATAATAAGCATCGACGGCTCTATACATTTCACCAATTGCTTCTTGTTGAGAAAATGTAAGGTTATTCCAATCCCAATTGCAACTACAACGGGAGTCACAACTACGATCGAAAGTTGGACCGAGTGGTTCAGGAGGGATTGGATTGATTGCTTGAGGAATTTCTGGAGTGATTGAGCGAGGATTGGAAGTGGTTTCGATTTCTGTTTGAGTGGGGATTTGGGAGAAGTTTAGGGGACTATCCGGGCGTGTTGCATAATAATCATCACCAGATTTATATATTTCATCAATTGCATGTTGCTGAGAGAATGTAAGGTTATTCCAATCTCAATTGCAACTATGATCGGAAATGTTATCTCCATCATCTTCACTACCCATTTCATGCGAGTGACTCTGGGGAAAAAAATTCAGCTATATTATTGTTGACGAGACTACAAAACTTTATACAGACACAAAGTAGGACGTGAATTATTGAACTTTACAATTACATGCATTCACAAATAAATGAGCTTTACAGACATGTGAATTATTACTGTGAGCACAGTAATACGAAGATGTGACTACTCAATTTAAATAACTTTAAGTGCTTACACTTTTATCTTCATACTGTTGTTGAGGAGACCATACATTACTGATAGGCACAACTACAAGAAGTTGAAGAGGTTACACAACTTTGTGATCCCATATCAAAATTGATGTTTTCAACGAAATTAATTTGAACTAACCACTCCACTTTACAGTAATGAAAAAAACAGAAGGTTAAATAATGAATACTGACACAACATGTATTATGGAAGAGTTTCAATGTATTTTCCTATGCATTCTTGTGATTTATTGATTTCTTCTTGTGCTTTCACGGGCTAGTTGAATACCATGTAATAATTCATCCCTGAAGTCCCTATAAAAACAAGTATGTGTTGAGGCTTGTTCACCCAACCACTACAAAATATTTTAGCACTTCTCATACAATTCAATATGAGTAATACTCCTGGTGATATTTTCATAACAATTGGTAGGAAATGTTGGTATGATGATGATTTCTACTACCCGCTCGATCCAAATTAACGTTACTCAACTATGTCAATAAGAACAATGCATCAGGAGTGGGAATGGCGAAATAGTTGTCTTTCTTTTTGTGTAGAACAATGTCGGTTGAATGGATTAAGAATACCAAAACAATGCGCCATACTCATGCCGCGTGACACTCCTCAACAACTGGAATTAGCGTTATTTCGTGCACGAGGAAGAAAATCGAATGAGAATACGGTTATGCCGAAAGAGTCTACGTGATGACCGTGATGCGTATTTTGAAAAGGGCGACTTAAGACAAGCAAGGATATATCAGCACTTCATCATGAGTCCTGATTATAACTCTGATTGCTTTATGTCCGATGATGAATAAAGTCTATGCCAATGTAATTTTCCATGTACTTTTGAAAGTAGTTTAGAAGTTGTTTACTTTTAGTATCGTTTGTGTAAAGTGGTTTTATGTACTAATTGCATCAATTTACAAAGATTATGGTAGTGTAATTTTCCATGTAGTTTTGAAAATAGTTTTCATGTTGTTTACTTTCAATATCTATGTAAACGTGAGGTTTTATGAAAGAGAATTCTAAAACAACAAATTAATCTCATTCAAAGTGCATTACAAATTCTTTAAAAGCGTCACCAGATGACATAGTTCAAACATCAAACAAATTACCAAGTTCAAACAAAGATATTGAAAAACCATCATGCTTGTGCTCCCCGGGTCCTGGACATTTCTTATTCCTTTTTGTATAACCCTCTTGTTTCTAGATGTGCATTTTTTTCCAGTGCAAGAAGCATCCATCTCTGTTCGGATTTTGACCGATTGCCCCTTATCCCCGCGTTTCTTCTTTACCTTCTTCAAGCCCTCGTCGGGTACCAATTTCCCAAACCGTTGCCAATCCTTTGGTAATTCATAATTCCAAAGTTGAGTAGGTTGAAGTGGATATATCATCGGTTTCCACACCTTTTGCAGTTGCACGTTGTAATGATAATGCTCAATAAACTGGTGCCAGTCAAGTTTATTTTTCATGCAACCTGCCAACATGATAACACGGTAAATGATGGGTGACTCATTTCCCGCATGTACAACTATGCAAGGATAGGTTCACGACTTGGGTGTTACCACCCTTCACGACAACTTTGACTGCATACTGCTGCGCAAGTACTGAAAAATTTCATCAGGACGACTAAAAGTCGTGACCGTATGAGTGACCTTGGTCTGAATTTTGGCTAACATAGTCATGGTACGCGAGCACAACTCTTCTCCATTCTGCAGGCTTTCTTCAACATTGTTCCGATGTGTATTCATAATTTTGACAACCTTGTAAAACAAATACTCCATCATTGCTGTTACCTGAAAAAAAAAAAGAACCCTTCGTATGTTGCCATTGAAACCTTCCATCATGTTTGTCGTAGCCTGACCATAAAGAGCACCATTGGTGTCATGACATAAGGTCCATTTTTCTTTTGGTATTCTGTCAAGATACTCAAATGCAGCCGGGAAAATTTCAGCAATGCGCTTCATGTAGGCTTCATGTTTTCCCACTTGCGATGTAATTCCAGCCTTCCACATCAAGCCTTTTAGTTCACCTCCCAGATGATGTGTGCTGAAGTTGCTTCTCACATGGAATAAACAAAACCTATGAATGCCCAATGGCATACGAAAAGCATTATCGTGGTCTCTCACTGCAGTAAGAATACCTCCAGCACGGTCAAAAATTATGCACACACCCTTCCTCTGCTGACACACATGTTTACGCAAAAGTTTCAGAAAGCAAGACCAATTCTCATGACTCCTCATCCACCAAAGCATAACATAGTGGAAAAGGGTGATTGTTGGAATCAACACCCATAGCAATGAGTATCTTCCCATTATATGTTCCTTTCATGAAGGTGCCTAGGGATGGGCATTGGGTCACTTCGGGGTCGGGGAGTGCAATCCCTACCCCCGATCCCAGAACGGGGAATATTTTGCTCCCCGATCTCCGCCCCGAACGGGGAATGGGGATCCCCGCAGGAAATCGAGGATTTTTACTTTTATTAAAAAAAAAATCTCAACGTAACTCATTCATTTGCATGTAGAAGGGCTGTTAGAAACGTCGGAAGTGTTTGATAGGTTGTAGCCCAACTACCATATACCTTCTCAATGGCTATTTGTTTTCGTCTCCATGCTTTTAAATATTTCGTTTGATGGTTGTATTCCTTCACAACAAGCGGTATAATTGTTTTGATTGTTATTTCTGATGTCTCTATCACCTGTTTCATGGATTACAAATGTACGTAAAAATTATTAAAACATTGGCTAGAGTTGAAACGAGCCTGGGTCATCCATATCAATTTGCTCAGCTTCAATGAACATTGAAACATCCCCATAACCCATTTGCATAGTAGCAGGAATACTAAGCATCCTCGTCACATGAGCATCAGAAGTAATCTCGGAGAGCCAGAATTCTCTGACCATGTTGAAATCACCTAATCGGGGATATTTGAAAGTCATTCTTACTTTCCAGTGGTAACGACTTATTTGCATTAAATCGTAAACAATGGTCTTCAGCTCTTCGTACGTAGTTCCTAACTTAATGTATTGCTGCTTCTTTGGATCGCTAGAATACATAATATCTTTATCTGATCGAATGATTTCTCCACCCCAAAAGAAGTTACATTCACGTAGCCCTCCATGTAGTGTAATGTAAATGAATATGTTTATGTATTTAAGTTTTGTTTGTGTTTATGTAGATATGCAAGATACATGTACTGCTGAGGTTTTTATGGTGGAGCGGTAAGCTATGATATGCAGGGTATAAAAGCGTTGAGACAACTTATGAAGTTCAATTTTTTTGGAGGGAAATCATATTTGCTGTGCAAAAAGCTGTTCATTCTGCATCTTACGACATCAACTTTTTCATTGCTGCAGATCAGGTAAGCAACTTTAAAGATTTTTGCAGGAAAATCTTATCCCTTCATATCACACACTTCAACGTTTTTATCCCTCCATATCACACACTTCAACGTTCTTATCCCATGCATATCACAGCTTACCCCTCCACCATAAAAACCTTAGCAGTACATGTATCTTGCATATCTACATAAACACTTACAACACTTAAACACAGAAACATATTCATCTACATTACACTACATGGAGGGCTACGCACGAAGAGCTGAAGACCATTGTTTACGATTTAATGCAAATAAGTCGTTACCACTGGAAAGTAAGAATGACTTTCAAATATCCCCGATTAGGTGATTTCAACATGGTTAGAGGATTCTGGCTCTCCGAGATTACTTCTGATGCTGATGTGACGAGGATGCTTAGTATTCCTGCTACCATGCAAATGGGTTATGGGGATGTTTCAATGTTCACTGAAGCTGAGCAAATTGATATGGATGACCCAGGCTCGTTTCAACTCCAGCCAATGTTGTTTTAATAAGTTTAATGTACATTTGTAATCCATGAAAAAGGTGATAGAGACACCAGAAATTGCAATCAAAACAATTATACCGATTGTTGTGAAGGAATACAACCATCAAGCGAAATACTTAAAAGCTATGTTACTCAGACTCGGGTACAGAGTGTCGGATACGACACATATCCGAGTGTCGGATTCGACATTTTCAAAAATTTGGGACACGGGGACACTGTCCAAATTTTGGACACGGGTACGGGACACGACATTTATTATATTAAATTTATTAATTTATTATTGTAAAAATAAAATAGAATATATTTTTTTAATAGATATTAATATTATAAAGAATATTAAACCTCCTTATTTTACATGTAAAATTGTAAAATAGTATATTACTACTGGTTACAAACTGATTTTTAATTATATTAATAACATTATACTCTTAAATCATGTGCTGGAAGACAACTGTGTTTTGACTGCCTTATCTCAAAAATGAATCTGGACAAAGAACAATCCAGATACATTTATTTTAGATGACCCAGTCATACATATACTATACATATACAGCAAGTCGTCGTTTCTTTTTCTCTTTTTACATCAGCAAGTCGTCGTTTCTTTTTCTCTTTTTACATCCCTTTTTTCTCTTTTTCATTCCCTTCTCCACTTTCATCTCTTTCTCTTTTAGTCCCTGTATCCACCTTCATCTCTTCTTCGTCTGTAATCTCCATCCTCAAAACGATGGATTCATTCCGGCGACCTTCAAATTTTCCGACGACAGAGCAGAAGTATCTTGTTTAATATGGCGAATCCGCCTCGTATCCCGGGTCGTGTCCCGTGTCGTGTCGGGTCGACACGGGTACGTCGGCCAGAAGTGCCGTGTCGGGGTAACATAGCTTAAAAGCATGGAGACGAAAACAAATAGCCAATGAGGAGGTATACGGCAGTTGGGCTACAACCTATCAAACACTTCCGACGTTTCTAACAACCCTTCTACAGTAAAACCTCTATAAATTAATATTGTTGGGATCGGCGAATTCTATTAATTTATAGAGGTTATTAATTAATCGAGGTTAAATTTATACTACCGTTCTTATGTTGGGACCAAAAATTTACATTAAAAATATTAATTTATCATGGTATCGAGTATTAATTTAACGAGGTTTTACTGTACATGCAAATGAAGGAGATACGCTGAGTTGCTGTTCCTCATGTGGATGTAGGCGGTACGTCCGTTTGCAAACGTATTTTTGGTGCTTGAAAGCAATTTCGGATGGTTGGCAACATGCCCGTCCCGTAATTTCAAAAGACGGCACCTTCTTGAAGGGAACATATAGAGGGAAGATACTCATTACTATGGGTGTTGATTCCAACAATCACCCTTTTCCTCTATGTTATGCTTTGGTGGATGAGGAGTCATATGAGAATTGGTCTTGGTTTCTGAAACTTTTGCGTAAACATGTGTGTCGACCGAGGAAGGGTGTGTGCATAATTTCTGACCGTGCTGGAGGTATTCTTGCTGCAGTGAGAAACCACGATAATGGTTTTCGTATGTCATTGGGCATTCATAGGTTTTGTTTATTCCATGTGAGAAGCAACTTCAACACACATCATCCAGGAGGTGAACTAAAAGGCTTGATGTGGAAGGCTGGAATTACACCGCAAGTGGGAAAACATGAAGCCTACATGAAGCGCATTGCTGAAATTTCCCCGGCTGCATTTGAGTATCTTGACAGAATATCAAAAGAAAAAAGGACCTTATGTCATGACACCAATGGTGCTCGTTATGGTCAGGCTACGACAAACATGATTGAAGGTTTCAACGGCAACATACGGAGGGCTCGTTTTCTTCCGGTAACAGCAATGATGGAGTATTTGTTTTACAAGGTTGTCAAATTATGAATACACATTGGAACAATGTTGAAAAAAGCCTGCAGAAGGGAGAAGAGTTGTGCTCGCGTACCATGACTATGTTAGCAAAAATTCAGACCAAGGCCACTGCACATACGGTCAGGAATTTCAGTCGTCCTGATGAAATTTTTTCAGTACTTACGCAACAGTATGCAGTCAAAGGTGTCGTGAAGGGTGGTAACACCCAAGTCGTGAACCTATCCTTGCGTAGTTATACATGCAGGAAATGGGTCACCCATCACTTACCGTGTTATCATGTAGTGGCAGGTTGCATGAAAAGTAAGCTTGACTGGCACCAGTTTATTGAGCATTACCATTACAACGTGCAACTGCAAAAGGTGTGAAAACCGGTGATATATCCACTTCAATCTACTCAACTTTGGAACTATGAATTACCAAGGGATTGGCAACGGTTTGGGAAATTGGTACCCGACGAGGGCTTGAAGAAGGTAAAGAAGAAACGCGGGGATAAGGGGCAATCGGTCAGAATTCGAACAGAGATGGATGCTTCTCGCACTGGGAAAAAATGCAGCATCTACAAACAAGAGGGTCACACAAAAAGGAAAAAGAAATGTCCAGGACCCGGGGGAGCACAAGCATGATGGTTTTTCAATATCTTTATTTGAACTAGGTAATTTGTTTGATGTCTGAACTATGTCATTTGGTGATGTTTTTAAAGAATTTGTAATACACTTTGAACGAGATTAATTTGTTGTTTTAGAATTCTCTTTCATAAAACCTCACGTTTACATATATATTGAAAGTAAACTTGAAAACTACTTTCAAAACTATATGGAAAATTACAGGTGTTAGCCCAATCTATCACAATTTTAAAATGTATATGGCCCCAAATATCACAATCTGAAAGGGTGTCCCCAAATATCACTCTATGACATACTATCGTCTAGCTTTTTGTTTTTTTTTTTTTAAAAACGCTACATCGTGTAGCATTTGTGGGGAAGAAGGGAGGGGGAACGCCACTTAAATTGGCGTTTTGGGGGAGGGGGAGGGACGCCACTTTAAGTGGCCTGGGGGGTTTTCAAGTGGTTGGAACGCCACTTCAAGTGGCGTTTGGGTGTGTTATCTTTATCTTTTTTTTGCTAAATATGTATTTGAAAATAATATTAAAAAACTTATAATCAAATGGTCAATTCAAATTGTGTTTATTTATTAAGTTCGTATACAGTTTATTCGTCGTTAAACCCAAAATGGAACTATTGAACCCCAAAGGTTAACTTTTGAAACCCCAAGAGAATAAAGATAAAATTTAAAAAATTGAATCCGGCGGCGTGATTTTTAAAAAATCGAAAATGCTAAACCATAATGTGTCTTAAGAGTGATATTTGGAACGCCACTTAAATTGGCGTTTTGGGGGAGGGGGGAGGGACGCCACTTTAAGTGGCCTTGGGGGGGGGGGGGGTTCAAGTGGTTGGAACGCCACTTCAAGTGGCGTATGGGTGTGTTATCTTTATCTTTTTTTTTGCTAAATATGTATTTGCAAATAATATTAAAAAACTTATAATCAAACGGTCAATTCAAATTGTGTTTATTTATTAAGTTCGTATACGGTTTATTCGTCGTTAAACCCAAAATGGAACTACTGAACCCCAAAGGTTAACTTTTGAAACCCCAAGAGAATACAGATAAAATTTAAAAAATTGAATCCGGCGGCCTGATTTTTAAAAAATCGAAAATGCTAAACCATAATGTGTCTTAGAGTGATATTTGGAGCCAATGTTTTGAGTTGTGATATTTGGACCCATTTAGTTTAAAATTGTGATATTGGGAGCCTTTTCTCGAAAATTACACTACCATAATCTTTGTAAATTGATGCAACTAATACATAAAATCACTTCCACAAACGATACCGAAAGTAAACAACTTCTAAACTATTATCAGAAGTACATGGAAAATTACATTGGCGCATAAACTTTATTCATCATCGGATAGAAACCAATCAGAGTTATAATCAGGACTCATGATGAAGTGCTGATATATACTTGCTTGTCTTAAGTCGCCCTCTTCAAAATACGCATCACAGTCATCACGTAGACTCTTTCGGCATAACCGTAATCTCATTCGATTTTCTTCCTCTCGTGCACGAGATAACGCTAATTCCAGTTGTTGAGGAGTGTCACGCGGCATGAGTATGGCGCATGATTTTGGTATTCTTAATCTATTCAACCGACATTGTTCTACACAAAAAGAGAGGCAACTTTTTCGCCATTCCCACTCCTGATGCATTGTCCTTATTGACATAGTTGAGTAACGTAAATTTGGATCGAGCGGGTAGTAGAAATCATCATCAAACCACCATTTCCAACCCATTGCTATGAAAGTATCACCAGGAGTATAACTCATATTGAATTGTAAGAGAGAAGTGCTAAAGTGTTTTGTAGTGGTTGGGTGAACAAGCCTCAACACATACTTGTTTTTAAAGGGACTTCAGGGATGAATTATTACATGGTCTTCAACTAGCCCGTGAAAACACATAAAGAAATCAATAATCAATAAATCACAAGAATGCACAGGAAAATACATTGGAACTCTTGCATAATACATGTTGTGTTAGTATTCATTGTTTAACATCCTGATTTTTCATTACTGTAAAGTGGAGTGGTCAGTTCAAATTAAAATTTCGTTGAAAACATCAACTTTAGATATGGGATTACAAAGTTGAGTAGTCTCTTCAACTTGTTGTAGCTGTGCCTATCAGTAATGTGTGGTCTCATCAACAACAGTATGTAGATAACAGTGTCAGCACTTTACTTAAAGTTATTGAAATTGAGTAGTCACATCTTCGTATGACTATGCTCACAGTAATAATTCACATGTCTGTAAAGCTCAATTATTTGTGAATGCATGTAATTGTAAAGCTCAATAATTAACGTCCTACTTTGCGCATGTATAAAGTTGTGTAGTCTCGTCAACAATAATATAGCTGAAATTTTTTTCCCCAAGTCACTTGCATGAAATAGGTAGTGAAGATGATGGAGATAACATTTCCGATCATAGTTGCAACTCCCGTTGTAGTTGCAATTGGGATGAAATAACCTTACATTCTCTCAGCAACAAGCAATTGATGAAATATATAAAGGTGGTAGTGATTATTATGTAGCACACCCGGATAGTCCCCTAAACTTCTCCCAACTCCCCCCTCAAATAGAAATCGGAACCACTTCCAATCCTCGCCCAATCACTCCAGAAATTCCTCAAGCAATCAATCCAATCCCTCCTGAACCACTCGGTCCAACTTCCGATCATAGTTGTGACATCCGTTGTAGTTGCAATTGGGATTGGAAAAACCTTACATTTTCTCAACAAGAAGCAACTGATGAATTGTAAACCTTCCCTGAATCTCCCCTCGAAGAGAAAGCAGAACCACTTCCAGTCCTCAACCAATCACTCCAGAAGCTACTCAATCAATCACTCCAATTCTGCAAGCTCCCCGGATTGAATACAAAAGTAGGCAGTGGAAGGATTGTAAAATGTTCATCGAAAGTGGTGATAAGATTATTTCCACATATTTCATGTGTCTTGTACTGATTTAATGTCTATTTATACTGATAATAACATGTAATTTTGCAGATGCGGATTATTTTGCTAACAAGCACCCAAATCCAATGATGATAGAATACAAAATCCCTTATACTGCCAAAGTAAGGACTCTAAAAGGAATTTTAAAATATGTGTTTCAAGAATACGATGACTTTGCTGGCATTGACACCATACAAGTCGATTTTGCAAAGGGATGGATTGTAAGCATCCGTGACTCGAAGCTATTTGGTAAAAGAATCATCGTAATAGATGATGGGACACGGCAAGTTGATTGTTATCTTCGATTAGATAGGGATAGGTACCCACTTATCCGTAAATTGGTTGAAGTCGGATGTGTTATAGTCCTGTACAACAATTTGAGATCACTTTTGCCGCCGAAGTTATAGACTACAAAAATTTCACTTTTCATGGGGGCTATCAAATATATTAGATGTATTTTAGAATCTGTTTTTCACTATGTAATGAATTAATTGTTTGTGTGCTTCATTTCATGTACTTTGTTTGCTTTATTTCAATAAAAATTTTATGTAGAAATTTGGGAATTTTTGTCATTTTCGGACCTAAAAAAACATAATTGTGCATTATATTTGTTCATCTTTTTGGGCTTACACCAAAGTAGGACGTTAATACTGTAATGCGAAACAAAAATAACGACAAAAAAACTTGTAAAATTATGTTTTTTAGGCCCCTCAACATGCCTCCCCAAACAAATTGTTAAGAATCTTATGTGTAGTTGTCATATTCGGACCAAATAATATAATAGTTACACTTATTCTTTTTTTAAGATTTTTGGCTTATAAAAAAGTAGGTCATTTATACTTTAATTCGAAGCTAAAAAAAATTAAAAATATCATGTGGAAATTAGCTTTTATTTTCTGCAAAACTGCCTCCTCACAATTCTCTTTCTCGTTTATTTGCCAAGTACAGAAAGGAAGAAAAAAAATATATATATATATATATATAATGGGTCACCACTTCAAGTGGAGCCCAAGGCCTAGACGCAGTGGCGTTTTTCCTTGGTCGCCACTTCAAGTGGCGCACTATACCATTTTTGAAAAAATTGAATGCAGCTGTACCATTTTTGAAACAATTGTCTTCTACTGTACTACAAAAGCGAAGGAGCCAAGAAACGTTGATGTGTATCAACTAGTTCGGGAAGGGGTTGTTGGCTTAAAACCTATTCAACCAGAACCGTAAAAGCAACAATACTGGTGGTCTTATACATACAGCTATAACTCACTCATAACGTCAATCTCCCATTATATCTTAGTTTTTCATATAGTTTTTGCAAGAATGATACTTCTAACAACATACCAGTGCTACATGTATCAGTGCTTCATCAAGTGGAGCTGAAAAATCACCAAACCGGTTAATTCCTTTCCTATCACCAAGTGCTTGCAGCAAAGCCTGCAAAACAAATTAAGTTAAAGCTTGTAGTGCTATTATGCAGTGAACAGTTTACAGGTTAGATTCATCCGAGCACTTGCACCAAATCAATCTCAATATATGTCCTAATTTAGTGATTAAATAAGATTTCAATACAATTATATTGCAGGATTTATCTATATTGGGTCAAATTGTATTTGCGTTACCTTATTCTTTTTGCGAAGTTTTTGCACAGGATTTAGAAGTACTCATTTAACCATATGCCTATGCTGATGCTCAAACAGCCCCCTCCTATTATTACCAAACAGATAGGGGTATCAACTAGGCTGTAACTAATTCCTTGAAGCCCCAACTTGGTCAAACGTTACGTTGTTACCTTCTTTTCTTTAATGTACATAACTTGTTCTTAAAAATAATAAATTTAGATTCTGACATAAATTTAATATAGTCTATTTCATGAAGCACAAGTATTCTTCAGCTATATTTGAAACATATATATTGTCTGAATTCGAGTCAAAGTAAATGGATTAACAACCTGATCCAGACTTATAATAGTATCTGGAATACTGTTTGATTTGGACTTGAATTTTATTTGGAATTAAACTAGACTACAATTGCTCCATTGACAACGCCCTAAATACAGTTAAGGAATTTTCCGCTATTGAGAATGGTAGAAGTCTTTAATGTCGTGTGTAATTCATGCACATAGAACAAATACAATGATATGAATATTAAAACAAAAGACAGAAACTTGAAAAAAATTGAACAGTTTTGGTCGTGAAATGACATAAACAGGTTACCGTTCCAATGGCAAGGGCAACATCTTCACTCGTGTGATGATCATCAATGTGAAGATCACCAGTAGCCTTTACATGCACGTCGAGTAGGCCATGTGAAGCAAGTTGCTATAACAAAATCAGGAAACATTAATTACTACAAAAAAGAAAAGAAGAGCAATCAATAATACACCCATTATCATGAGAAAATGTATAGTTGCTACTAATCTCATAATTCTTACCGTCATAATACATGTATAGTTTTTGCACTATAAGTTTGTATACGCTCTTATTAGACTTCCAAATCAATTTGTAAGTGCTTTGATTTTTCTCTTTAGCTTTATAGCAATCCATAGAATTTGTTCCTCTCTCCCATAGCAAATATATAACTCATAATTCAAATTTGCAGATTGCGATTCTCACTTAGAAAATCCGATTGTAAAACTGTAACAAGTATATTCTTTTCCTCTTGTTAATGGTGCATCATCATGAACTGATTAATAAATACTGAACATCTTCGCAGTCCCTAAGTTACATTTGTGAAAAACTATTTAGAGTTTTCCATGATATTGATTAAACTTTTATTTTACTGTGTGCTAATTGTATAATGAATGTCATGCAACAACTATTATTATAATTATCTGTAGTTCTACAGAGATGTATGGGCTTCAAACTGGAATATTCCATCTACATGAACTAACCAATTAGTCTAATCTTCCGGGCTCAATAATAATCCACTCTTTCCTAAATTCATAACATGCAACCCCACAAAACAAAACGAGCATAGGTGTCTTGCAATGCTTAACTGAATTTTTATAACTCATAACCAAAACATGTATCCTTAAACCGACATCATATTGGAGTTGTGCAACCGAACCAAAAAAAAAAAAGATCCAAATTACACAATCCAGAAGTACTCAATCTGATACTAAGCCTTGGCTACTAGTGGCCAATTTCGCACACTCCAAAAACAAAACCTCTTTCACAGTAATATTATTAATGCCAACGGGGAAACTACTTTAAGCTTAATCAGGCATTTACAATAAAATAACGAAAACTAACATCGAGCAATATAAGCTATATGATATAACTAACTAAAATTACTTGAGCTATACTAAATTAGTAGCATAATCTCATATAATTATGTCATTATTTTTTATTAACAAATAAAAACATAATTAAAGCGAATCGAGAACGAAACACCAACATCCAACATATGATCAAGAAACGGAATTCCAGTCGAGCTATCCGCAACACCGGAACCATCCAAATTAATCCTCACCGCGACATTCGTCTCTTTCGTAACTCTCTTCACCTCTCCAACTCGACACTCACCTATCAAATCTATTAAACACATTTCAAAACACAATTGAAACAATTAACAAGTATCAATTAATTCGAAAAACTTTAATTCCACTACCAGTTGTGAAAGAGGCGTTGCTGTTGTTGTTGTTGTTTTGGAGTGATGCGCAGGTAGAAGGTGCGTGAGTGATTTGGGATTGAGCGTGCATTGGAGAGAGTTTGGGTTTGTGATAGCGAGGGAGAGAGGAGTGGTGGAGGTTGAGGAGTGGGGGTTGTGAAACCCTAATTTTAGGGTTTGGTGATTGAGATGATGATAGGGAAGAAATAAGAATGTGATGAGGAAGCTCCATATAAAAGAGGAGTGATTGTGTTGGAAAGGCCCAGTGGCGAGTTTGTACACTTAAATTACCGCGTCATTTTAATTCATCTTGGTGTGCGTTCATCGGGTCGGGTTTTGTTAGAATTTAATATTAGGTCCCTCAAGATTGAACACCATCTAAGAATTCGACACGAACCCGAGTTTTACAAGTTAGGGTTGTTATTAAACCGGTTGAAAATGGGTTGTACCCGAAATCTATTCATATAAAAATAATGAATTATGGATCAATTCGTTTAATCTGAAACTGACCCGCATAACTCGTATAACTACTGTTATAGAAAAATATTTATAATATATTATTATATTAATTTGATACTAGATCATATGATAAAGAATACATAATAGTTCAATCTTTTTTTAATTATATATTTATACTTTGCACGATTTTAATACAAATTTTTATTTAATTAATAAATTATGTTGGATTTAATTACATGAATTTAGTTTTTAAAATTTAAATATATATTTGTTTTATCATATTATATATAATAAAAAGAAAAGGTAAGTATAACGATTTAATAGGATTTTTTTTTATAAATATCCCAGCTCAAGAATTTCTTTGCAAGAATACTTTTTAAAAAAATATTTTGCAAAAATACAATCTACAATCAAATGCAATCAAATGTAACTTTTTGTATGCAACCTTCTGCGCAACCATGTATGCAAGGTTGTATTTGGTTGCATCTAGTTGCACCGTATTTTTACAAAAAAGATGGTATTTTTGTCAATTATTTTTTTTAAAGTATTTATGCAAATATTTTGAGAAAATGGTAAAATTGTAAAAAAAAACTTTAAAAAAATGATATTTTTGATAAATATTCTTTAATAAATACGATATACAATTAAATTTACCAAATAATATAAGTGATTATTGGGTTAGTAGATAAAAATACTATAAAATCAAATTAAATCAAACCAAATATACTCCATATATGTCTCTTAGAATGGGTCTGAATAAGATAAAATGTAAGCAGATGATGTTCCATATTTTCAATAGTAATTTCAATAGTAAAAAATTACGAAACATAAAAAATTAACCCATCATAAATATTAAGAAATTATAAGTAGCACGTAATTTCTAAATTGTTTAATCAATACCTAGCTAATCTGATGGTTGTTTTTTAAAAACAATATGTAACTAATTATCACTTATCTTATTTTAAGTCAACTTACATTTTATCAAAGACATTTAAAAAAAGTTTCTTTTTCTAAAAAAACTAGCTACAGTCCACTCGTCCCAACTAAACGAAGCGCGTAAAGGAACGATTAGACATTTCTCTTCACTTTCTGGTGGAGCTGCTCAGATGATACCTTGTTTAACTTTTCTCTGTAAATATGTATATAAATACAACATTTACAGAGTGAAATCAATGCACACGTTCTCATCATACTATTGACTACAAGTCTGCCACTACAGCCAGCCAGCCTCGAAAGATCACTAGCCTAATAGATATGGATAATACCTGCAACAAAAGAATGACGATCATGGTGACCAATGACGATGGAATCGATGCTCCTGGATTACAAGCTCTTGTTCGTGTCCTAGTTTCCACCGATCTTTACCGGATTCTCGTCTGCGCTCCTGATTCGTACTATCTCTCTCCATTGTTATATATAAACACATGCATGCACGTGAATATGAAATTGCATGATCATTTGCATGATTGTAATTAGTGGTAGGTGACTCGTTAGTTTAAGAGTTAGATATATAGTTGGAAATTAATTTTCTATAATGAACGAGCGCGATGAGATAGCTCAAGTGAAAACCACTATTTTGAAATCAGATCGAGAAGGTTGATTTTAAATTCAGATGATTGAGAGAACTAAGTTGCGTATCTTATATAGCAATAAGTTAATATTGATGGTTTACAGCAGTTGCATTCATATATAGATGAATTTTAATGCCTTGATCTCATTGAATTCTTCCAGAGAAAAATCAGCTGTTAGTCATGGTATTACATGGGAACATGGTCTCCACGCCACGGAAGTAGCAATTAGTGGAGCAAAGGCCTTTGCAGTATCTGGTTTGTTCTTTCAACCTAACGATTTCACTTTCTCCATCTTTTTTATAATAACATCATTTTACAGATCTTCAGTTGGTTTAGTCTGAGCAAGTATTAGTACAAATGTACCTCCACGTGTTTTTCTCCTTCGTCACTCGTACTTGTATCTAGAGAAGCATTTGTGCATTTGCATGTTAATTGTTAGATTTTCAGTTTATTCAGTTTATGCACATACACAACAACATTGGGAAAGGATATTAGTATATAGAGTGTATAGAAAATTTTATGCACTAGGTACAAATTGCAGGTTTCATATTATCTCTCAGTCATTAAGAATGAAAAAGTATAATATGTTCTTGGCACATTTAGTGCTTGTGGCGCAAACCATAAAAACCCTGACCATCTTCTTGCTAGGAGGCACGTTAAGGGTGTTGTTTATGTATGCATGCCATATGGATTGCTTTTGCATTTCACTCACATAATTGATACACTCTTCGCAGGAACCCCAGCTGATTGTACATCTTTAGGAGTCTCGAAAGCTCTATTTTCTTCGGTGCCTGATCTGGTACTTACAAGGCTTCATAGTCTGTGTAGTATATTAATGTTTCTGCAGTATTGCCCTATTAAATTTCATCTTTGAATAAGTAATGGTAAATGTGGGTCATTTGTTCTTCAAATTTTTTGTTGATAAATTAATAACTCTTTTCTAATTTCTGGTGCAGGTTATCAGTGGCATAAATATGGGCAATAACTGTGGTCATCGCATGTCAGTATACTTCTTGCTCTGTTCTCTCTGCTTGCCTTTTTCATGTGTGTAATAATCTTATAAGTTGTTACTCAATATTTAAGACAAAATGTCACTCTCATTGCTCGTATTCTGGACGATATGTTTTGTAATTACATTGGCATCTGCCTTAGATTACTAGTCATCTGCATGACTGCATGCACAATAAATAAGTTGCCATGTTCAAAATGAAGAGTAGTGTGTACGGAAATGTCAGATCAAAAACTGAGCCTGGTGCAGCATTGAGCTGTGTAGTTGGGCTCAAAATTTAACCAACTTAGCATTTTGTAAAGACTTGCATATGCAAATTGTTGCTGAAGGATGTGCTTGTGTTGCTTATTTTCCCTATTTCTTTGATTTTAGTTTAGTGCTTTCGTAGATTAAACAAATTCGGGGTTAATTGGCAATGCACTCGCACTCAACTCAAACATTTATTATCTTTGACTGACAGCTGGTACTCTGGGACAGTAGCAGGTGCCCGACAAGCCTTTCTACAAGGCGTACCCTCTGTCTCTATATCGTATCACTGGTATGCAAACTAAATGGTGTATGATGCATCTACTTATCAGTATCTTTACCTTGTTCTCACCATAAGATCGTGCATCACTTGTTTGGCAAGTACTCTGTTCTCTTCATAAATAATTTTTGGTGGTTTTTTCAGGTTTAGGGGTATAAGCAGTCTTAATGACTTTACACTAGCTGCTGAGGCTTGCTTACCCATACTAAGTGCAATTTTTGTCGAAATCAGAAAAACGAATTATTTTGACAAATGCTTTTTGAATATAAATCTTCCTGCTGATGTTAAACATCATAAGGTGAGATTTGGTGACTAGCTAAGTATGTTGTTGTTTTGTTGGGTGATTAAATTGAAGATCGGTAATATATCAGTCATGTCTATCTGCTGTACATTCTAAAGCATTAGGGATTGATAAAGTTACAAGCTGAGCCTTTAGCTGATACAGACATCTATGTTGGTTGAATTTTCAGTGCAACTGCATTAAGATACAATGTCCTTGCTACATGTAATCAATAGTGGTCATATCTAACTCTTAAACAATGGCATTGAGCATGTTGACTCTTTGTATAAACGAGATCGACTATACCCTAGTTGGATACAGTGAGCCCTTGAGGGAAATTATGACATTACTAAAGTTAAATTGACGTAAACAAGCAAGACTAAACCATAGATTGGTTTTTCGAATGCATAAACATAGAGCGGTCTGTAATTCGTTTATTTTCGATTAGATAGAGCTAGAATGGTTTAATTATAGCAAGTTTTGAGATATTTGTTTTGTTTGCTTTGATAGGGATATAAGCTAGTCAGGCAGTGCAAGAGTATTGTCAGTATGGAATGGAAGCAAGTCACTTCTGATGCACAAGGACATATGTTACCCACAATGAATATGAAGAAAGAATCTGTTGCTAGTATGGACAAC
The DNA here is from genome assembly GCA_036435485.1 of Saposhnikovia divaricata. Lineage (NCBI taxonomy): Eukaryota > Viridiplantae > Streptophyta > Magnoliopsida > Apiales > Apiaceae > Saposhnikovia > Saposhnikovia divaricata. The sequence continues at coordinate 27,380,814 of JAZHRN010000131.1, forward strand.
AGCACTACCACAATATCACAGGAGCGACTCTTTTTCGAAAGAGAGATTGTAAGATATTGCTCTTTATTTTGTTGTCATTGTAAGATATTGCTCTTTATTTTGTTGTCAAAATTCTGGCTGCGTCATCTTACCTTAAAGATAACATAAGACATTCTTTGTTGCAAGACTGGGGATACATTATATAACCCTGGAACAAAATCACACATTTTGTTAAAGACGTTTATAATGTGGTTGACATCTTGATACTTTGTTGGGCACAAAATTACTTGAACTGGTGGAAAGAGTTGAATGCAGATCTATTTAATAGCGTACATGAATATGGCTATAAATACTATTCAACTCTGCTACAATTATTAAGCAAATATTGGGTACCAGTCTTGTAAATTCTAACTTCAACTTCTGTATGTTGTGGGCTCATAAGTAGAATTAAAGGTTGGATATTCCCCTAATATTGTTGTGTGTGCGTTAAATCATCCTTATCCAGACTTACATTCATAGTTTACTAATAAGGCCTCTCAGAAATGAGTGTTTTGAACATCATCATATTTTAGAAGTCTTGTTTTAAAACTCTCACTCTTCATTAGCATAAAATCTGATAAATAGTCTATCGTTTACTTTTTCTTTAGGGAAAAAGAACCCAAATGGGAGCACAAGTTAAGGACAAATTTTCAGAAGACTATGGCTTCCTCAAAGAAGGATATGTGTGTAGCTTGCCTTACTTGATGAAACTAACAAATATTGAAATCTGACATCTAACATAATACACATTCCATTTCAGATAACCGTCACTCCTCTTGGTGCTTTAACTAATGCAGAGAGAGAATGCCAGTCATACTTCAAGGAGTGGCTTCCCGTGGTTGATCCTACTCCTCAGCACTGTAATGCTTTAAAAATATTTTATTTTTTTCATTTTATTTCCACGAGTGTAGGATTATAACACTAAAAGTAGGATGGACACTTTTATGCAATATGTTTCCTGAACAAATGAAATTATATTAACACTAAAAGTAGGATTCTCTCAAGTTTGTTATGTTCTCATGAATCCCTTTCCCTGCATGCAGGATGGACACTTCTAAAGGCGACTCTTTGTGCTCTCATATGTGGTATTATCATCCCCTTGATCATTAACTGTAAAATATCATTTAGGCTACAGTGTCAAGAAAACCAAGAAGTCATCTGTAAAGTTCTGAACTTTATAACAAATATGTTCCAGAGATCAATCAGATTTGATATATGTACATAATTTCATTCAGTTGATAATAAGGACTGATTTGGATTTACCGCTTATTAGTAGTATTTTTTTTTTTTTTCTATATGTATGTCATATTTTCCTGTTATTCCTCTCACTCTCAGGATGATAATAAAATCACATCAGTCACAGTCAGAGATATTTGTTATGACAGTAAAGGAACTGAATGTGCTAAGCTGGAAATTTTGGCTATTAAGTTTGTTCGTCTTGGTAGTTGGTACAATAAAAATAATGAAATAAATCAGATAAAAGTATTGGCCTGAACTCTGAAGGAGTAGAAGAAATGAGGAGAAAGATATTGCGTTGGAAGACTAAAAGAGATATTGATATGAAAATTATGTTGTTCATTCATCTTGCTATATCAACTTGGTTTAAAAGAGAATACTGATATGAGAATTTCTCAGTAAAGTTTTACTTTAAAGGTTAGATTTTGCAGAGTGAATGGTTGGTTACTTGCTTGAGGTATTTGGTAGTTAGGTCTAACTTTTTATACTTTTACTAAACATATTATTTTTTTGTTAAATACTTTGATTTAGCATTTGGCATATGCTTATATGTTAATTACATATCAACTCCAGAGCTATTTCCTTTCCCTTTTATTTTCAGTGGTCTGCAGCTTTTTGGACACAGTTAGACAACATCATCATTGATGCATGTAGTTAACAAAGAAAGTATACAATTATGCAGTAATAAGATCAAAGCACCATCTCAACAGCTAGACACAAACAAGATGATAAATAGTTTTACCAAGTCAATTTCACTAATCTTACTGTCACTGTAAAAATAAGTTTAAAGCTCCACCTCAACAGCTAGACAAAATTAAAGCAACCTAGAAGTATAAGGCATTAATCTTACTAAGACGAGTCGCACCTTACCTTTGAATGATTCCCCTCTTTCATCAACGTTTTTGGATATGTAGACGATATTTTTAAGAGGTATGCAGACATCAGGTGAATTAATGCTCAGTAGTAAAATACTTTAGACCACAATTTTAAGCGAGGCACTCTGCTCGCTGGAAACTTTATGCAAAAATAGAGTAGAAAATGAAAAAACTGTGGAAAAAGACCCTCTGGTAAATTTTGTGTGATTACAGAGCATGATATAGATGTAAATTATGTGCATGCTGAAAACCTGTCGTGCCCTCTAGTATGTTTGCGTTTTTGTGCAACTGTTAGAATCTCTATTTGATTGGTGGCAAAGCAGGTGCTTGAGATTCCACCAGTATTGACCAAAGCACATGTACATCTTCATAGGGGCAAGACTTGACATCTTCATACAGGATGTGAATTCCTCTGCCTGAGAAATGAAGATTTTGATTATAGTGAATCAGGCTTCATCCATATATATGTAGATTCAGTGAAATGGAGGATATGCTTGGTAGCTGTTGTTGTTAATGTTGTTGCTATTATTTTGTTTGCATGCTCATGCGTGCTCGTGAGTGGTTGTGTGTCAACAAACTCTCTATTGATGTTTCTTTGTTATGTAGAAGAAATTGTGATGGAGAAGAAATGTGGAAGAATGCTCGACTTATTGAAGCCGTGCAATTTGTATAGAGAACGTTCCAGGTACAGGCATATAATGTTGTTTTTATTTTCAATACATGGACGATTAATTGGAGTAGTACACCAGATATAAGAGACTTACTCTTCTTGCGAGTCGAGTTGAAACGAAACCAGAGCTTCTTCATTGTGGAGAAGAGAGGATGTAGCCATTCCATTTAGAGAAGATGGTTTGGCTCTTGGAGGTGTAGTATGGGGTAAAAAAAGGAAGCCAATAAGGCGAGGGAGAGAGAAACTGGTGATTTTGCTTAGATAAGGGTGAAGTTTCAGTCTCAAAGTCCTTGTTCTTGAAAGCCTTTTTACATTGCCTTGCAGGCTAATCATCTGCATATCACAATTCCTCTTGCTCTTGGTGCACTGTCAATTTCACACCTTTTCCCCTTCTAGCAGAAGAAGCCACTTCACCGGTTACCATCCCTCCTTAGATTTTCCATAAAATCCTAATCATATTATATACATAAATGTTTTTGTGTGTGTGTCACAAGGGTCACTTGTGCCTAAAGCTAGTTTATTTACTACTAGATTGTTAAGGTTCATAAATACCTATGCATGTGGGATTTCTATACCATTTTGGGACACTGTATTGAGTTTTAAGTTATAAGCAAGCAGTGCCCTTTAGAGTCTGGTACAAGTATACCTTTTGTATCTTTTCAAATGTCCAAGGGTTCAATTTTCATAATGAATTTATGGATTGAGTTTGTATACTTCTATTTAAGTGAAGGGATTTTGCTCTCCAGTTGCAAACTTGGAGCATGTATTGTTGGTTTATCTCACATTGGTTCCAATGTGAGACGGACAGAGGCTAAGCGTTTTGGTTCAGATTAACTCACGATTGTTATAGCATAAATACCACTGATTATAAGTACCCTAAGGTTAAAATCCTGAAAATTTGTCTTGTGTGTTGCTATCCACATAAAATAAAACAGTTGTTGCTTTAATGTTAGTTATACCGTACTCCCTCCGTCTCAACATTTTTAAAAACACGTTTGCCAACGCATACTTTTGATCGTTAATATCTTGAATTTCGTATTAGTACTAAATATAAAAACTTCACTGTATTAAAGTACTCATAAATACGAATCCAACAAGATCACTCAGGACTATATTTTGTCTTATAAATTATGCGTAAATTAGTAGTCAATCACTTATAATGAATAGTAACAAAAGTCAAAATAAGAAACATATAATGGCACAGAAGGAGTAATAATCATTTGTTAGGAATCCGAACCCTTTAAAAAATGTAAGTGAAGTCCACAAGTAAGATACATTTTTGGGGTTGAAATAAACCCAATGGCATCCAAATATGTATGTGGTGGTTGTCGAAAATTCTTAATGTGTCCTAAAATACTTGCCTATTATCATCGATTTGTTCTTGCTTGCTACAGTGGTTAAATCCAACTACTCTCTCTGTGTACTAGCCAAACATGGAAAATGTGAATGTTGTGTAATCAACTAATCAAATATAGTTAATAGCGTGCATCAGTGTATGATGCTAAACAAACAAATAGCTTCTTTTTTTGGCAACCAAACAAATCGATTTCATGATATATATTCTTTTCATCCCTCTCATTTCTTTATAATACATTAAATTTTTATTAAAAAAAATTTTAAAAATGAGTTGTGAAGCTATATTTTATATACATATATTAAAATGGGTGTGAAGTTACGGTTTCACCCCTAATTTTTAAAAAATTACAAAAATGACATCTTTTAATAATTAGGTAAAAATAGTAAAATTATGTTTGTGTTGTGATTTGGACCACTAACCTTCTATTCTTAACCAATTAGTACAAATCCTATAAGAAAAACAACATCTCTTCTCTTTTTGTCTCATCCTCTTTTTTTTTCGAGTAAATGAAATGTTGATTCTTATTATTTTAAAATATTGGATAAATAAAATTATAAAAAATATTTAATCGATTGAGCATACTCTACAATTCTCTTTTTTCATTTTAAATAATTGTTATAAAAAAATTAGATCATACATAATGTAAGTGAGTCTTAAAAGAAAAAAGATTTGTTTACATATGTCTCAGGTAAATGTTAAATTGTTTAAATAGAATAAGATTTGATTTTAAGAAATATATAAATTTTAGTCATTAAATTATACATAATTAATAATTGAATCACATAACTTTTAGCTATATAAAATTTTGAATATGCGAGTCATATTAGAGGATTTTTAGTCGAGCAGCTATTTAGATGTTCAACTATTTAAATATATTAGGTTATAACCCGTGCGATGCACGGATTTCTTTTGATATGTAATAAATTTTATTTCATGTTACAATTATATTTTATATAATCATTATTTTCAACAATTTATTTTAATTTAAATAATTTAATATAAATTAATTAATGATATGCATGGTTTAAAACTTATCTGTACTATTATATAAAGGCCGAAACATTAAAAATTTGGTTGGTCGGTACGGTACCTGTTGATTTTACTTATTTACCCTTACTTAATTACGGATGAAATCCATCCTATTAACTAATCAATTTCCTTTTCAAATTAAACATATAATTTTTTCTATTTTTCAATAACAAAATAATTTCCTTTTTCAGGTAAAATACAATATCTCTTATATTTTATCTAACTAAAATTTCTCCTTTACTAATTAATTTCCGTTCTCAATTTAAACATATTACATTTTCAATTTTTCAATAACTAAATAATTTCCTTCAGGTAAAATACAATATCTTTTATATTTCATCTAACTAAAATTTCTCCTTTATTTAAATACTACGGATAATTTTGTTTAATAAAATAACATAATTATATTATAATTACTATTAGCTAATCAATTACTTTTTTAGCTAAAATACGCTAATTTTTCTATTTTCTCTAACTAAAATATCTATTTTTCCAATTATATAACGGGCTGTTACCTTTTTCAGCCAAAACACGTTACCTTTTCTCCTTTCTCTAACTAAAATCTCTCTTTTTTCAATTATATTACGGGCGGTTCTATTTAATAAAAATAAATAATAATAGTATAATATCATTAATTAACCGATTAACTTGTCAGCTAAAACATATCATCTTTTGTATTTTTTTCCAATTAAATTTCCTTTTTTTCTAGAAATATTACGGGCAACATTAATTTCTCATTTTCTAAAAACATTACGAGCAATTTTATTTAGTAAATAACATTATTAAATTATAATTACTTTAAACTAATCAATTATCTTTTTCACCTAAAACATGTCACCTTTTTAATTTTCACGTTACCTCTTCTATTTTATCTAACTAAAATCTCTCGTTTTTCAATTATATATTATAAAATACTAATAATATTATATTATAAAATAAAATAATTATATTATATTATAATACTAATAATTAACCAATTACCTTTTTCAGTTAAAACATATTATAACTAAAATCCATGTTTTTCTAGAAATATCACCGACAGCATTAATTTATCCTTTTCTAAGAACATTACGAACAATTTTAATTAGTAAAAGAACATAATTAATTATAATTAATATACACTAATCAATTACCTTTTTCACCTAAAACATGTTACCTTTTTAATTTTTTCTAACTAAGACCTCTTTTTTCCAATTATATCACGGGCATTCTATTTAATAAAATAAAATAATGATTTTATACTGATAATTAACTGATTACCTTTTTCAATTAAAATCTATCATTTTCTATATTTTCTAACTAAAATCCCTAATTTTCTAGAAATATCACGGATAACATTTATATAATCATTATTAAATCATCTCATTTTAAAATTTAAGCCTCCAAAATTTATGTTTTAAAAATATTAATTCAAATAATTAAAATAATTCATGTAATATTAAAAACAATCTGTGCATCACACGAGTTTTAAGCTAGTATCATAAAATTCTAAAATAAATATGTCGTTGACGGAATTCGAACCTTGAAATTTTAGTACATTAATTTAATCATATAATATATCTAAACATTAGATCTAACGATTCTGGTTTGTATTAATCGCAAACAAGTAATACAGTAGTAAATACCAGATATCGATCCTCAAGGATTGCAAATTTGTATTAATTGCAAATAATATCTAACAATTCAGTTATCGAGCACAAAAATTGTTGATGGTTTTTATAACTAAACTAATTGATAAGAACTAATTAACCAACTAATTAACCAATTAATTATACTAAAGAAGAGAGTTTAATGAGTTCCAAATATAAGAAGGTAAATCAGGATAATTACTTCCCCCTAACACGTGAAAATCGGTAATAAAGTTGCAGAGCACTTAGCAAATTCACAGTCTACTAGCTAGAATTCAATGGTCACAGGTTTCTCTTGAAATCACTATGGTATAATTCCTACAAAATAAACTAACATATGTCTATGCCAATTTACTCTTCAGAATGTAATTAATCACCAATTCACAAAGCTATGCATGGTCACAATATATGTCTATACCGTAACAATATTATAATCAAAAGATGTATAAGCATGCACCACACAAGTCTTATGTCAATTAAATATAACCCTTTCGGTATTATAATTAACTCGTTAACCTACTAAAGTTGATCAGACAATAGCAAGTATTAGCATGAAAAACACTTGAATGAATAAACTGTAGAATCGCATACAGTACTCTTTAACAAAACACCAAAAATCCCATGCTAGGGTTCCATAAAAATCTCAACTTTATAAAATTAGTTCATAATGAAAATCTCAAAATCATACAAGAATTGATAGCACATAAACATGATTAAAAGAGTTAAGGAGAGAATTCTGAACAAAAAGAAGAAGAAAACAAATCCAATTGAACGTCTCCAATGGTTGAATCTCCGTCTCAAGCTTCTTCTTTCTCTCTTGCCTATGCCTCTTTTTCATACGATGTGTGTCTCCCCAATTAGGTCTGATGTATATCACCTATAATATCTCTAATAAAGTATTTTTTATTTATTACTATAATTACAAGGAGATTTCCCAATAAAAACTGAATTCCAAGAAGAGGAAATTCGTAATTGATTTTTGGGCTCTGTTTCTGGGCTGATATAGTTGGAATCTGATATCAAGACCACTTCTAAATTGAATCCCTTCTCATAAGCTTTCCGTGGGTTGTTAAATCGCCTAAAACGGACTTGTGGAACTTCAGATATGGCCCAAACAGTGTAGACTGCGCAAGCACCCCGTAAAATCCAATTTTTAATCAAATTAATCCCCAACTCATTCTATTTAAGCTCCAAGCCCCCCTTTATTATACCTCCTAAATTCGTAAAAAAAACATTAAAATTTATTAAATAAAAATTCAAATAAATGCAAAATAACTTAAATATAGGGACAATATGATTAGCCAAAAAAAAAAAAATATATAGGGACAATATTAGGATTAAATGCACACTTATCACTATACTTTGGAAAGTTTATCCAAATATTAGGCATGTCGTCCATCACTACAGTTATGACAACAATTCCGTTAAATATCTCTATGAAACCACAGCTAGATCAAACAGATACAGAAATTCAAAATGTTTTGACTACAATCAAAGTGCCATGAGTAACTAAGCAACAATTATTCAACATAAACGAAAATCGCAACGGAGCATAGATCTGCTGGACAATATAACAATCATTTACGATACGAAAAAGTTAATAATACAACAAAAAAAATCATCATAACTCAGTGTTTAAGTTCACACTCACCGATTCAATTGTAAAAATGAACAAACTAGAAACCCTACGTGTACTTGCAGAAAATATACAATCTTACCAAATTCAACCACATATATAATCAAGTTTATCAAGTTAATTCACACACACACACACATAATAGTTAATTCACACACACATAATAGTAACAGAACATATTGCTGGCACATATAATAAAGCACAAAATGAAGAACAAAAACAGAGGCTTACATAGAGGCTTACACACATAGGCTTACACACACAAAACACACAGAGGCTTACAAATAGAACAAAAAACACCAAATCAACATCAAAATGAAAAACATAAAGTAAAAACATAAAGCATAAAGCATAAACAAAAAATACCTAATTGGAGGAAGCCCTAATTGCTGGGTGGAGAAGAAGGTAGGCTGAGATTTCTCGTCTTGCAATCTGAGAAAGCCCTAACTACTCTCGTCTTGCAATCGTCTTGGGTGGAGAGGGGGAGAAGTGCGACGGCTGAGATTGAGAGAAAGTGAAGTAAAGTGAATTGGGGGAAAGTAAGGTAATATCCCGCACAGCCAAAAAATTCCCCACAAAAAGTCCCGCTCAGCCCACAAAAAATCCCCCCAAAATAGCGTATAGTGATTTTTTTTTGTTTTTTGTTAAATAATAATTTATTAAAATACTTATAATTTAATATAAAAATTTTATTAAATAAACATGAAGTATTTATGAAAAAAATAAAAATTTTGATATTTTTTTTATAAAATTGTTTTAATCGATTTTTTTAAAAAATTGGAGAATAAATATTAACAATTTAAAAAAAAAAATCTGCACAAAAAATTTCTAAAAAATATTACAATTTCTGAAAAAAATTATTTTTTGAAAAAAAATTGATTTTAAAAAATAAAATAATTTTCTAACTCATTTTATAAAAAAGTTAACAAATTTTAAAAACTAAATTTATTTAAAGAATTTAAAAAAAATTAAATTAGATGAAAAGAGTTGGCATGGCCAACTCTAATGTAACACGTACATATTTATGTTACATGCTTCAACACTTTCTAGCTACTGCAACATCATTTTTTTTTTTTTTTTGCTAAATAACAACATCATATTTTTGATTAAGGTAACATAAAAAATACAATGTTACCTCAGGATGTAAGTAGTATAGCTAAGCTAACATATTGGGCTAACATTTCTCCGGGGTTAGAGCATCTCCAACCCAACACTCCTGTTAGGTATAATATCTAGGTGGCAGGGAAATTTTAAAAAATATACCTATTATGTAAAAAATAAGACACTCCAAGGGAAGAGCACTGTTAGGTATAAATTTAGATAATAGGAAAAGAGACGCTACATTTGTTGATTGAGAGCCCATCCGCTAAAACCAATACACGTCATCTCCCTCTAAAATTATCCCTCTTCCGCTGAAAAGGCTGTACAGATCTCCCGCTTCTTCTTTTTATTTATCCTCTTTTTCTTCTCTTCAAAATCCGTGTTCTTGTTTATGGCGAATATATAATTAGAGTTTTGGTTTCTAGAATTTGTGGATTTTTCACTGAAAATGGAAGGGTCTTTTTTTATCTTTGCTGAATGATGGTTCATTTGAATATGAAGAAAGGGTATTTTCTCAACCATCTCATCAGTCCCAATCTCAATCCCAATTCCAACCACAAGCTTCAAAACAGAGAAAAGGAAAGAGGTCATAGAATTTCTTAATTGAAGAGGACATGCTGCTGATTTGACAATAGTAAAAAAACATATTTTCAATTAATAAAATATTTAAATTAATTAAATAACATATATATTAATGTAAAAAGTTTATTTGATTGAATTTAGAAAAAAAATTATTTTTGAGTTTTATCCCGAATAAATAACTACTATTTGAAAATATAGCCGTTAGGATTTCAAAAATAATAAAGTTACAGATTTTTAAATATAGCTAACGTTTATAGCTAACACCGTCGGAGGATATAAGCTTACAGGTTCAGCAAATTTAACATAATCATCTATTCTTCTGATTTTAGCTAACAGTTATAGCTATCTCCCTTGGAGATGCTCTTACGCTAGGCCATAGTGTAGTGGTGTGAGGTTGATTTTTGAAACATTTTATATGTAATTGTAGTGATAGTTACAACGATTTTAAAAGAACAAACGATTCAAAACCTAGACGATGGAACAAACTGCATGGTATTCAGGAGCATATGTAATTTAATTACTTTTTTCCAAGTAAACTAGTGAAAAGCGCACATATTATATGTATATCTCAGCAGAGTTTCTTAAAAAATCTCACCGCCCTGTGATGCAACAAACGCCAGCAATGACATTGTATTCCTGCCAGGACTGAACTTTCTTTCTTTCTTTCTTTTTTTTCCCTGTTATCCGACCATATACAGAGTATTTATGTTTTTTTTAATCTTTCAGTGAGCATGTGTCTTGTATATCATCCATGCATGTGTCTTAATGCATGGCATCAAATGTTGCTTATCACTTGCAACAGATTCCTCAATTTCATCAATTTCCCACCTCACCAGATTCACATCTATCAGACATTTCAAAACTTCCACGATACCCACATTTATTGCCACCTTAGCCAGTTCTTACCATATTTAATTCTGCTCCTTTTACCAAGAAGGGATAAATACCTGCCTTATATGACATTTTTTGATCCATATACACTTTCTTTCGCAATTACTAAGATCGGTTTTTGTTTTTGTATACCTTGGTTACCAGGAGATGATGGTGGAGTTACTTGAAGCTAAAGATAATGATGATCGAAGTCCAACAGAAGTTATAATGGAAGGGGAAGGGGAAGAGGAAGATATTAGTTATAATGAACTGAAGGATAGGATGTGGAAGGATCGTGTGCGGATGCAAAAGCTCAAGGCCAAGGGGGAGGAGCCCGAGTCATCAGAGGCTAGACAGGAGCTGTTGAGGCGAAAAAAGATGTCAAGATCACAAGATGCTGTCCTTAAGTATATGGTGAAGATCATGGAGGTTTGTAAGGCACAAGGGTTTGTGTACGGAATTGTATCGGAGAAAGGGAAGGCCATAACCGGATCCTCTGATAGTCTTCGCCATTGGTGGAAAGAGGGTGTCCGATTTGATCTGAATGCTCCTGCTGCTATTGCCACTTCCTTGCCACCCATAATCAAACAGGCTGCTGAGATGGACCCAATATCATCTATGTATCTCTTACAAGACTTGCAAGATTCTACTCTAGGGTCACTTATATCTGCTCTTATGCAACACTGCATCCCTCCACAAAGGAGGTTTCCTTTGGAGAGAGGCTTGGCCCCTCCATGGTGGCCAAGAGGGAATGAACTCTGGTGGGGCGATCAGGGATCGACTTCTCAAGAGCAAGGGGCACCACCTTACAAGAAGCCTCATGACTTGAAAAAGACCTGGAAGGTGAGTGTTCTGGCTGCAATTATTAAACACATGTCTCTTAATTTAGATCGTACGAGACGGTTAGTGAAACAGTCCAAGTGCTTACAAAATAAGATGACATCAAAGGAGACAGCATCTTTGTCTAAAGTAATAAATCAAGAAGAAGCCCTTGTAAAGTTGACTCAGAAGTCACTCAACATATCAAATGCTTCTGAAACAGGTGGTCATGTAAGCAGTTTGGAGAGCCCCAGGTACTTGCACATCAACCAAAAGAGGAAATGCAAGTTTGATCCGAGGTCCTTGCCTGGAAAGTTATATAGTTATCAAAACTATGAATGTCTTAGCAATAGGCTTTAGTGATAGGAATTCACGAACTGACCATGAATCAAGGCGCGTTCACGGCCTTGTAAATGATGGTCCAAGAACTCTAGAGATATTCACCTCGAATACTCCAACAGGCGTTCTTCATCAACCAATAGATTCCGAAGTTGCACAACAAGAGGGGATGGAGGGAATTGTTCTGAATGATAACGAGTGGATGAATATGGCTATGGAAAGGGATGAAGAACACCTCGATGCACAAGAGATGCAGGCAAGTTCAAGTTCAGTGGAAGATTATGGACACTACTGGGGAGAAAATGTATTTGAACAGGTTCACTTCGAAGAGATCTTTGGCATTCATAGAGAACAGATGGACTTAAACGTGACTCCTGCTTATAATGAACATGGAGCAGCTTCAATATGGGATTTAGGGTACGAGTCACCTGAAGAACAACGAGTCACCTGAAGAACATTGAATCCATGCTCCAAGCATCTAATCAACTTCGAAATTCACGGGGCTTCTCTATGTAGTCTCCTGAAAATATTTTTAAAGTACCCTTCTGTTTTAGTTTATCTTACTAGTGGATGGCACTCTTACAATAATATCTCCAGTAGTACTATTAGAATTTCAACTGTCATTACTTACTGGTATCATCCATGTCCGGATTTAGTTATGGACTTGGTCTTTCCCAAATCTTTCAGGCTTTCGGTCATCCATTGCTTATCATGACCCTGCAAGTCCCTGTACCTGTTAAATAATGAATGCGAAAGTTAAAATATTAAAGCAAGGATATGTATCTGTTTAAGATAGAGATCAAATAGGCATTACATATTCACATTCCATTCTTTTATTATTTTCATGCTTTAATAACTGACAATTCTTTTCTTTTTTTCGTTTTGTGTCTTATGCTATATATTTTGGCTCCACAATGTGGCTTATTCAGTTTCATTATGCGTAAATATGGGCACCTGGAAAACGTTAAACAAGTTGAAGTTGACTGTAGGAGCAAATCTTTTGCAAAAAGTTTCTCTTCAACATTAATTCATTGTGGATTGCAGCAATGGAATAGAAAATTCAGGCCTTTGAAGCATATAAGACTTGGGATTTAGAAATCTATTGGTAGTAAGTGGGTTTACAGAGTGAAGCTAATGCAGATGGGAAACTGGAGATATAAATCTAGACTAGTAGCTAAAGGATATAACCGGAAATCTGAAATTGATTTTAGGGAAACTTTTCCCCTGATATTAAAATGTGCACAGTCAGGTGTTTCAATTCTTTAGCTGCAAGTAAGAAATGGAAAATATTCCAATTAGAAGTAAATAATGCATTTATGCACGGTGATTTGTTTGAAGAAGTGTACATAAGACCTCCCGATGGCTATCCTAATTATTCTAATAAGTCTGCAGATTAAGAAAATCTTTGGATGGAATCAGACAATCTTCCAGCATGTGGTTTGGTTTGGTAGAATGGCAACTGCACTGTTATCTCAAGGTTTTACACAATCCAAAAATGACTACAGTCTATTCTGTTCTTGTTGTGCATGTTGATAATATTATCATTACTGGCAGCAATTCTATTACTATTATTGATACACTCAGCCAGTGTCTGCATTCACCCAGAACATCTCATTTTGAAGATTTGACCCATGATTGAGATCAGCATCACAAACCAGCTAGTCAAGGCATTATGTCGAAGGCCACACATGTATCTATATTTGCAGGCATTTTCTGAGAGGACCTTTAGAGTTGTAGTCAACAATATATATTGATACCGAGTGTCCATGTTGTGTTCGTTTCTCTCTAGAATGTGTCACCTTATAGGTACAAAGTACAAGTAGATATTTGCAGAACATCAGAAAATCTATTCATGGCGTTAGCAAATCAGAATCTGGTGATGCAAATCTACATATGGCAAATGGTTGATGTGAGGCAGAGATAAATCTAGTCGCACCAAGTTTTGATAAATAAATTTGAAATTAATTTTACATTGAACTGTGGCTGGTTTTTTATACTTGCACATTGGCTGAATCCTACACTTATGTTGCTGAATTGACATTGGTGGACTGGCTGTCTTACTTCTCTCCATTTCCTTTCAAAACTCAGACTGAACGGGAAGTGGAAGGAACAAGACCATGCAAAGTTTATTCACTAAGAATTTGAATTTGAGTTTAGTCACAAATAAGTTCTGTTCATGTGTAGCTTTATAAGGATTCATAAATGTAGGCAACTTGAGTCTTCAGAGAATTCGAACGTTGTGCTTTATACATTGGTCGAACAAAACTAACAGATTTTGATGTGAAACTCGTATGTAATCTACCTAGATTTTGAGCTTTGATCATCAACAATATTAACAGCAGACTAAGAGAACCACAAACAAATTTAAACTCTTGCAAAGACCTCATAAAATGGCAAAAGTCATCATGTTATTTATATACTAATATTTCAAACAAGTTTGAAATACAAAACCAAGCCACTGTCACTGCAATTCATTACATCAGACATGTAATCCAAAAAAACATCAACTCAGCTTCTCATCACTACAATCCTAAAAGTTCATGCAATTACTAGTGCATGTTAATACAATATCTACTCATTTTGCAAACAAGTTTCAAATACAAAGCCAAGCCTCCATCACTGCAATTCATTACATCAGGCTTGTAATCTAAAGGAACATCAACTCAGCTTCTCATCACTACATTAATCCTCTGAATTCATGCAATTAATGCTGCATGCTACTATGCCACAACCTAGGTTTTTTAGTAAACTATACTGCCACATTATGTTTATATATACTACCATATCACCAAAACAGAATCCTCCTCATCATCTCTTAGAACTAGTACTTACTACCGATCACCACCATGATCAAAACACTTACCGATCATCTTAAGAAGTTTCACTGAGAGGGCTCGGAGCCATTACCACATCTTTCAAATACCAGACAGGTCCAGCCTTCTTCAACAACTTACACTTTAGCAACTTTCTTGCAGATGGCCTTCTCTCAGGATCATGATTCAAACACTTAGCCACCAGTTTCACAAAACGTTCCGAAAACGGCTCCTTATGTTCCTCCCCTACTTTTTCCTTTCCTTTGCTACTTTTAACAATCGCCTTATTTCCCATCTCTTGATCTTTTTTTCCTTTCGCAATAGTAGCAATCTTGGAAAGCCTGTTGGTCAAGAAATTCTTTGTAGCTTCCTGAATCTTCTGTCCTCTCCCTTTAGGCGGTTTCTGTGACTCAATCTTGAACTCTTCAGTCTGTTGCACTAGGTCGTCCCAAGTAGTCGCCATTCTTCGAGTCACGCTAATGCACCTAGCAATATCAAGCAGTTCGTTGCGATCCAAAACTCTTATATCACCATAAGCAAATTCCAACGCTGTGATCCCAATCAGCCAGATATCAGATTTCTCAGAGTCCCCCAACGTTTTGTACTTTTCTTGATCAGCTTCCACAACTTCCGGGGCCCTTCCCCATTTCAAAATATCCCTGTACGGAAGGAACGCACTGACTTGAACAGCCATTGGGGCTGAGCCTGAGCCCGTGGCAACATTGGGGTCAGCAGGCGTATAAACAGGATCAGGCCTATGAGTAACATCAGTACGGACATGAGCAGATCCCGCAAAAGTAAGCCTAATGGTATCAGGAATTTTAGAGACCACAATGTTGCTACCAGTGATCTGGCGGTGAAGTTCTCCCTTACTATGAATGTAAGCAAGGCCAAGAAGTGCTGATTGCAGAGCAATGACAATACAATCTTCGGGTAAGCCCGAGTTCTTAAACCCATCCAAAGAAAACATGAGTGATCGGAGATTGATACCTTGTGACTCAGGCAAAACAAGAAAGAAGATATCATTATCGCTAGCATCATCGAAACTTCCAAGAATGTGAAGAATGTTAGCGTGTCGAACTTGATTGCTTCGAGCAGCATCTTCACGGGCTAATTCATACCATTGAGGTTCAAGAATTTTGTTACAGGCTTTGATAGTAACTACAGCGCCTTTAGGATTGATTAAATGAAGACGATCAGGTGGGGGGACAAGAGTGCCTTTGTAAATAGTGGTGTTGTTATTGTAATCCCAGTAGCCAATGGGTTCGATGAGTTCGTAACGACGGTGGTTGTGGCTGTCGTAGAAGATGTGGTGGCTGACTTGATGGTTGGTAGGGCCGTGGTTGAACCGGATGTTTGACATTGAAAGAAACAGAGAATGAGAGAAAGAAACAGAGGAAAGACAGAAAGAAAATGTTGGTGGGGGTTTGAGTTGAGAGAGATGAGTTTCTTGGAGGTGTTTGTGTCGAGAGAGATGAGTTTCTTGGAGTGTTTGAGTTGGGAGAGATGAGAGTCTTGGAGAATGGGTTTCAAGAATGTGTGTTGTGTGCAAAAGAGGGAGGAGGGTGGGTTTTTATAATGAATGAAATTCAGTTAGAGAGGGCGGGAGAGATATTGAGAGAGAGAGAGAGAGAGAGAGATGAATCTTGATGCGCGCCTTGAGAGACAGTTATAACAGTTGGAGTCGTCTTGATTCTTCTGCCGTGACAGAAATGCCACACTATTACGTCACCTTCTTTTTTATAATTTTTTTTTATGATAAATAAATCACATTAATGTTCCACCCCTTTTTTTTTTCCTTTTTGGCTAAATTACTGTGTTCCTTTTCATTCAGAGAAAGATAAAAAATCTGACCCTTGGACTTAATTTTTTAATAGTTTTTTTTTCTTCCAATAACTTTTTGAAGTCTTATTTAATACTAGTAATATTGCCCGTGCTTCGCACACGAGAATTATTTTCTATCTTTTCATTTTTTAAATTTGATAAGCTCGTTGCAATTGATACAAACATTGTCAATAGCCATGAATAAGTACTAAGCGATTCATGTCTAAAACGTAAAGTACATATAGTCATTTAACGACGACATTTTAAAAGCGATAACGAAAACATAGAGGGACGATTAAGTGTTGAACTGACTATAAATGGAGATGAATCAATTTTTCATATGTTTAAAACACATCCAACATGGTTTAAAACCAGGGGAAAAAACATTAAGAAAGTCTTGGAAGTAGAATATAAATTCAGAACTAATTCAAACAAAACGTTTGTTGTAAGCTAACAACAAATTATTCCTTAACAAAATGATAAACAAATTCTCAGAATGAAATTCTGGCCAAATTCTTCCTCACTGACTCCATAACTGCACTGCTTCTTATAGCTAACTTTCTTTTAAATTTTCCTGCAAATATAAAACGATTTATCAAACTAAAGAAATGTTTTGCTAAAGCAATTAGTATAATAATGATAATGAAAAATATATGTAACCATTTTAATTTTCTTTGTGCATGATGTGGCAGAACCTGTCGTATTCACAGAATCTTGAACCTCAATGATATTAATCTACATATAACATATAATAACTAATCAATACATGGGTTACAAAAAGCATCTTGCATTTGAAGTGAATTTGTGAATATGTATATAGATTAAATTAATGAATTCCAAACTCACATTGTCAAAAGCAGAAGAATCAAAACCAGATACTGTGGTCTCAGACTTTGATGGATTTGCATTGCCAGCTTCATATGCATCAACAGCATGATAAACATTACTATTGAGTAGAATGTTGTCATCATTCAGTTCAATTTGTAGAGTTACTTCTTTGCCGCAAATCTCCTTGATTTCAGCAGGATATGTTTTGTCTGTCTTATCCTACAAATGTATATGAAATATATAATGCAAATTAGTTGTAAATCTTATATAACCATCTAAGATATTTAAAACCTAGAAATATAGCTTACATTAATTCCCTCAGCAATCAATTTTGTTGCTGTTTTCCCAATCAGTCTTTTTGCTGCACGATCCAATAGTACAAAGTTGAAAGCTTCAGTATCATCTTCAGCCAAAACAACAATCCGATACCTGATAATCATATGTAAATGCATTATAAAAGACAAACATTTTAAAAAAATGTCACATTATGGTACATGATAATTTACATATTAATTAGAAATACTACCTCTTTTGTGGAAGTGGAAAGTTTCTGGTGCATTTGAAGCACCTGTACTTTCCTTCCAATTTAGAAACCTCCTCATTGCATTTGTTTTTGTGACAACCGTTGTACCACCAACAATCAGCTTCTTCTACCTTATTCACTTTAACTTTGCAAAAAAAAATTTGCTACAAAACATGTAAAATTAATGGTATGATTAACAGTTGAATGACAATTAAGTTTGAACATTAAAACAAATCTATGTCACAAATTATAAAAACTCCACCAGTAATCTTTTAGTAATGCAAAAGAGTGCTAACATGCTCTTTAACGTGTAAGTACAAATGAACCTTATAATACCTTAAGGAAATCAGTGCTTGTTTTTCCGCTTAATTCCTTCAAAGTTAAAGTTTGAATCACAGTTGCAGGTGCATACACAGTATTAGTTTGTGCTGGGGATTCTGCAGCTTTTTCTGATGTAACATAACCTTCTTCATCAAGTCTATAAGGAAAAAAGGCATTCTTTAATAGAATGTATTTAAGTAGTTAACATAGGTAAAACCGACATGCAATTTAGTTAATTTTTAACAATTCGAAACAGAATATAAAACCTTTGTTTCATTGCATGCACCACTTCATTATCAAGGTTGATATAAATTTTTGAAGAAGGTAAGGTGCTAATCTGAACTGAGGCTGCAATGAATAATGTTAAACATGATGAATTAAAATTAAGTGAAAGTAACATTATCAAACTGGCTAACAATATATGCTAACTTACTACGAAAAGTTCTAAGCTTCACACTGGAGCATATGACAATAATAGGTCGCTCCACAGTTGCTCTATATGCAGCATCCGTATTCACAGCAAGATTTCCCCAAACAGTAACCTTGGATGAATGTCTACATGTATAGGTAACAAATGACATAATATGTATAAAAAAAAGGAATATAATAATCTATAGGCACAAAAAACATAAGCTATGGTATATTAACCTCCCATCAGTAATCCTAAACTTCGCGATGTCCTTTTCGCCATACATAGTGCTGATTTTTGATACGTATTCAAAATCCTCAAGTACACCAATAACATCTTTCACAAATTGTAAACAAAAAAAAAAAGAATAAGAAAAATATATGAAACATTACCAAAACGAAACAGATAATTTTGCATTCACAAAATTGAAAGAGTACTTATATTAAAGTGCATATTAAGATTCTAGATTATAGTTCAAGAAAAACCTGTTGAAAATTCAGGGTATTCAGCATTTGCATAAGAACTTGCCAAACTGAATAAGTCGCTTAAATCAACAAACTCAAACTTATGTGTTGGTATCATAAAGTCATCCTCCTCCACTTTTTCCACATGTGTTGAAGGTGAGAAGTTAATGATAATAGGCGAGGAGACTGGCTTAAGATTAGATAAAGCTTCTTTGGTATAAAAGTTTGACACAACATAAATTGCACCCTCCCTTAGTGTATCAGCATGTGTTTTCCAGTCATTAGCATAGATGAAGGCATGGACATGACAATCCTGTTGAGAAATCAAAATATACTACTCTGAGAATATATACTATATTCAGAAAAAAAAACTGGTTTTAGAAAAGGCTTTCGGTGGAAATTAAAGCATAGTAATACTCACATCATCATCTAGTAAGATAAGATTATATCCTTTGAGAGTTTGAGTTCCACTGGATGCGTTTGATATGGAAGGCCACATTCTTGTTACTCTAACTTTGATTCTCCACGTGGTCCTCGTAGTATCGAGAGAAGACAATTGATCGAACATGTTTACTGCGATTCTGAAACATATAAAAATTCGTTACCCACTTCAAAATACTGCAGCAAATATACACCTAAGAAGTAATGTTAATAGTTGAATTTACTTAATGAATAAGAAAAACAAAGTGAAGATATATGTATTAAACACTGTACGGCATAGTAAACCTGGAATTGCATAAGAAAATAGATGAACATTTAAGCAAGCAGGAGAACATACCAGTAAGGTTGTCGTCTATGGCTTAATGATTCACAGTAATTGTTCAGTGGTTATCGTGGGATAGAATTACGTGGGATAGTGGTTATATAGCAAAACAATTAGTTGTTTCTGTAGTATATCCTTTTTAACAAATTTGAAGAGCCTTGATTTCAGGGATATATATGGTTGAAAAGATATTGTTAGAGTTGATTTCTACAATCATACTAACAAAATATCTTAATATACTCCTGTATTAAATTTAGGATGTATTAAATTTAGGATGTTCATTACTTAAAAGTCTTGCCACAAAAATTTGTCTATAATTAAAAAGATATACGATATATTTGAAATTTATATCGTTTTATTTTAATTGCCATATCAATCAAACACAAATCTATATTGTTTGATTTTTATAAAAGATTTGATTTATAAATCATCTTGATAGTATTGTTTATTGTCCAAATATATATGATTTCAAATTTGGCCGACCGAATAATTTAAATGGCGAAATTGTTGGAATTTTAAATACGAAAAATATAATGGTGAAGGAGTAAAAATAATTTAATTCCTTCCTTAATAAATTCTTATATAAAACTTAAAAATGTATGTAGGTCGTATAATAAAGTATTATAGATTTTAGAATGAAAGACTAAGAATAGATCTTTTATTATTTTAAATAATAATTTCTTTTAATCTTTTCAACTTTTTTAAAATAAAAGAATAGTATTTATGAAAATTGGATAAAATAACAGTAGCATACCATTAAATGACGTTGTTTTGTAATTGTTGTCAACAGCGACGATATCTGTGAAAATTATAAAATATTTATTACGACATTAATTATAAAATTATGAATGTTTTTTAAAAAACATTCTACTTCTTTTTAAGAATTGTAAATATTTGGTTCTTATTAAAAGTGGAGCAATATTTGGTTCACTAAAGATGATCTTAAAAGGATCCTAAAACGAACAAACACTACAAAAACTCCAACCAGGGTGAGAAATTTAATTGCATGCATCGGCGTACAAATTGGGGTTTTTCCTTTCTAAGACTAAGAATCCAATTTAGTAAACGATTTACTCAGAGTGATCTACAACTATGGAGGTATATAAACATATCTCAATGTTGTTCTAAATGTAACATGCTTAATTGTATGGTTATATTTACCGAAAATTCTTGTTATGCTTGATATGTTGAATTTGTGTTTCAATTACACTTTTGCATAAGTTAATTTTATTATTTCTGTACTATGAATCACTTACTTAAAACCTTAAAGATTGGTTACTAATATGGGTTCTCTAAGTTTTGTTGTTTCTTAATAATCTACATGAGTAAATTGCTGATAATCGTATCTTGATTTGATAATAATGATTTAATTAATTGCCTGTGTATAACAGAGTATAACTTTAACATTTGGGACCAAAGATCAAGCGTACTACACTGGTATATCTAAACTTGTTTCCATATGACATAAGGATACAATGTTTCAACATGAATCTATTGGTTTTGCAAACTCACATTCTTATACAGCATATGTTGCTCAATATGTTACGACTTAACAGGAGATAGACAAATCTTGGGAAGTTTTATATCGCCTAACACAGATAATGAATGTTTTGGATCCGTTGTAAGTATGACATTTTAAGTTTTCTTGTACTTTACCAGTACTAATGCTTATGAGCAATACTTTTAGTATAACAATTGTATTGTGAAAATATGACACAGAGGATTCCAAAATCATTTTGCGAAGCATTTGGATGTCAACTATCTTCAAATGTGATTATAAAGTGCAAAAAAATAGCATGGAAAGCAAGCTTTGACAATGGCAAAAAGAGATTTTATGGATTGGAGAGTTTAATGCTATTCTACAAAATAAAGTTATACAATCTTATCCAGTTTGATTACTATGGTCAAAACCTGTTTGTAGTTAGCATTTACAGGGAGACAGCAATCGAGTGCAAGTATCCAACTACTAATCCCAATGAAAATTATAAAAACGAAGACATGACCACTTGGATTAAGGATGAGTATGTTATTGACCGGTTTTCGATGGAATACGACAAATCTCAAGAATTGTGGTCATTCAATGCTTGTCAAAATTGTGTTCTTTATTTCAATATCAACATTAGAAATTCTGATATTGATCTGAAAACAAAACATCTGGTAAGCACATGTTAACTAATATTACACTACTTTGTCAAATATGAGAGTTTTTTTCAGTTTTTTTTAAGTACAAAATTTGATACAGTTTTCTTCTACTAATGCAGATTTTGAGTCCAGAATTGGAAGAACTGTACAAACACTGGAAACATGGTGAAAAGTTGTTTGTAACATTTGGTGAGCTCTTATTTGTGATTGATGTTCACAGGAATGATGGAAAATGCATACTTGGAAAAGGATGGTATGACTTTTCACAGATAATAAATATGAAAGACGGCGATACATTGGTGCTCTATAGATTGCCAGATTATGAGAACAACAGAATTAATGCATGCGTTTTTGAAGCTACTGATGAAGGATTCGATGAAAACAAAGGTATAACATAATACAGCTTTATAGTATGAAATATATCTACTCATTATAATTATGACTTTAAATTAATTTTTTTAAATTTGACAACAGTTTGTAATGAATGGAAAAGAGGTTTTTTCAAAGTTGTTTCGGAAGAATTCATCACTGGAGGATTTCTGGTATATACTATACTTGGTTCTCAGTTTGCTTCTACTTACTTGACAAATATAATATGTCATTACAATGGTAATTTTCATGAAATACAGGTTGTTCCAAGACTAATTAAGGAATTCTACAAAGAAAAGATGATTAACACCAGAAAAATTGAAATTAACGG
Source organism: Saposhnikovia divaricata (assembly GCA_036435485.1). Classification (NCBI taxonomy): domain Eukaryota; kingdom Viridiplantae; phylum Streptophyta; class Magnoliopsida; order Apiales; family Apiaceae; genus Saposhnikovia; species Saposhnikovia divaricata. The sequence continues at coordinate 27,403,761 of JAZHRN010000131.1, forward strand.
GGAAAGTTGGTACATCAATTACAATTATATAGGAGGATATGTGTCAAACTTGAAAGAAATAATCAACCATTTCTCTTTGAGGGCAAAGGATACTATCATATTTACAATGAATAGAAGTAAGGTGTTGTGTGCAAGGATATATCAAGAGGATGGGAAGGAAATAGATTACGCAAATAGGAAGTTTGAAATATCAAATACTGCAATCTACAGTTCGGTTTGGGATGTAAACTTTCTATCAACAACAGGTTTCCTGCACCTAACATAATCTTGGTAAATTAAACCAAACTTGTAAGTTTATGACTAATACAACACTTTCTGAATGTTATGTACAGAACTGGGGAATCATAGTGCAAGTCAAAAAAAAATGGACGCAAATCGAGCAATGCTGATAGCTCAAGCCTAGTTGAAAAAGTAGTTGAACCTGAAAACAATGAAGAAGGTAATGTAATTCTCAAATTTAGTTATTTCTCTTGTGATTCAGCTATGCCTTAAAAAATTTAAAGCTACAACACTTTGTAAATTATTATTAAGACATAATTGCATATATTTTGTAATAAATGTTTATGCCACAATTCATATAGATATGGATGTTGAAGATCTAGCCGGGGAAGAACATGGACTTGATGAGAACCAGATTAATAATGCAGCAATATCTTTCAATGTCTGCCTAACATTGTGCAATGTTAACAAAACATCACATGGAGTGGTAGGTCATAAAATCAGAATTACCTATTATTTGTTATAATAAACATTTGCAATGCATGATTGTTCTTATTAAGTTATTATATGGTTTTGCAGCATATTCCTAAAACTATAATTCCACATGGTAGACAATGGATAGCTGGTGAAAAGGTTTTGATGAGGACTACAAATGGATCTTGGTCAGTTGGAATAGTATACAACCATAAAATCCCAAGATTTTCTGCTGGGTGGAACCTTTTTGCAAAAGACAATGGATTACAACAAAACCAGAATTTAGTCTTTACTCTTGTTGAAGATCCTAATGGAATTGCTTTTGATGTTCAACTACCATAAAATAGATTACTCTTAAGGATCATTAAGAACAAACAATCATCTTTCAAAGTATTTTTTAATCTCTCCAACAAATTAAGTGTTTACTTCATTGTAGTTTGTCCATTTGAACCGTCTGATTATGTAATGAATTTGGATAATTTAGTTTTAAATGAAGTTCAGTTTCCTTAAAAGTTATTTCGTAATAGTTTGTTAGCAGGTTTTTTTAATTATAACTGTATTGTAATGATAATTCATAGTATCATGATCCCATTTTGTTTTAAAAAAAAGTACTTATGTAACACGAAATTTTAAACATTTTATGTAACACAAAACTGTATAAACGTTGAAAAACTTTTCATATGTTAATAAATATTAACGAAGAGGTTACATGTAATCCTCTCGGTGAACTCATGAAATGTATTACATGGAAGATTTATCAGGCCTGAGTTACAGCAAATATGTATATATGTGATCTTGAAATTATGATTCCTTTAATTTGGCAGCTGATAAGGATGGATAAATAGCATACTATGGAACAGAACAAATCTTTATTATTATTTGATACATTTTCCAAATAACAAAGGATATGGGAATATATATCAACATTGGTGCAAAACATGTTGAGTATCTTTTAATCGATCAATTACCAAAAAATAGTATGATATAATGTCATTATAATAATTAAAATTATTGACATATAATTTATATAATAAATCATATGACAATGAATTATTCTTTAAGCTGCAATGTATACATAAGAACAATGTGTCATTATACATTAATATGTTTTGGCTCATCTATCAGTATTTTAGTATAATTTAAAATTGATGCAAATTAATTTATTAGTCTGCATTTTACTATTATTTTGATAAATTTGTGAACTTGTTAACCGCTTAAATGAGGTGTTGTGCAAGGGCATATTTGTTTGGTTGAACATTGTCAATTTTTCAAAATAAAATAAAATTTTAATAAAAACATCATTCATAGGAAAGACAATTAGAAATAATTAATTTATTGCATTAACAATAAAAAAAAAAATACTCTGGTTAAACTGAGAATAACAAAATTTTGTAAATCCAAACATTGGTTAAAACAATAAAAGCATTCCTTAATAACAAATTATAAAACCGTCATCTTGAATGACTGAAATCATATTGTTTTGTGATAAACGCAACTGTGCCTTAAATGATTTGATAATATTCTAATGATCATGTAAGTTACCCTGAAAATCTTGATTAACCAACCTGCAAAACATAATAGGTCACGATTATTAATAAGTATTAAATACATTGTGATTATCAAGTTTCATATGTAATAGAAAAAAAAAAAGAAAAAAACTCATACCTATTCCTCATCATGAAAACATCCGGATGTGGAAGATTAATATAAATCTTAGAAGAAGGCAAGCTACAAATATGTGGTCTTCCTGGTTTGAACAACAATATTAAAATTGTGTACATAGGAGAACATATGATGTATTAAAAAAATATCATACATCACAAACCTTGGAAAACAGAAAGCTTGATACTTGCCAGAATTAGAATTACTGGCATCATGTCGTGGTTTGCATACAAAGGTTCAGTATTTGCATTCAACGGACCCCAGAAACAAACTCGGATAGAAACACTGAACAAAACAAATGTCAATTAAGTGTGACATTTATATAATATTAATTTACCTGAACCTGGAAGAGTATTATACCTTCCATCCATTATTCTAAATCGCACATACTGTCTTTGACCAAAATGTGTGTCAACTGTCTGCAATGGTTGAAGATCTTCCAAAACTCCAATAACATCTTGGATTTTAGGAAAAAATATTAAAACTTGCAACAATACTGGAGTTATTGATACATAATGAAAACATAAAATTTACCTGTAGAATAGTTTGGTTTCTGAAAAGGAACGTATGATGAAACGATATCATAAAGATCTCGGAGCGGTTTAAACTCAAATTTGTGCATTGGAATTATAAAGTCATCATGAGGATAAGCAATTATCATAGTAGAAGGAACAAATGTAAGGCATTTATCTGTGCGAACAGGCCTGTAAAATCCAAAAGCTTGACGAACACGAACATTGATAATCTGATATAATTCTCCTTCCAATATAGGATTGTGAAAAGTATTCCATATAGCAGGAGTGACCATTGCATGCATATGAGTGTTCTGATTATAAACCATATCATGATTAATGAAATTTTCTAATATATCAAAGTGAAAACAACTATTGATTTAAAACAAACTTATAGAGGAAAAGGAATCTTACCAAACAATCTAAGAGAAGCATATTGTAACAAAGAATAGCACCATTATTGGAAATCGTATTCCAAATCCTTGTTACACGGACCTTAAGTGTCCACCCAACTGTAGTTTCATTCAGTGTGGAAAGATGATCGTGCATGTCCATAACTGTTTGCAATAATGATTATATTAAAAGATTAAAAAACAATAAATACTAAAAACTTCTAATGAGCCTTGATATGATATACAAAAAGTAATGAAAAAACCATTGAAATGGAAGAAACATGAACCTTTGGAGATATTTGACAATAGCTACTGTGTTTCTGGATTAGTAGGATAGTTTAAACGTGTTTTTTTTGCTTATAGAGTCTATCAGTTAGTTACCAAATATAATCTTTTAATTATGAGGTATCCTACTTAAAATAAAATGATTTTATCACTCATGTTAACAAAATATTATAACTTAAAATTAATGATATGATTGATGATTCATGCATAAAGTTAGTTAACAGATAAAATCTTTAAATTAGGAGTTATCTTTAAATTAGGAGGTAATCACTTTAAATCAAATTAGTTTATGAATCATCTTAACAAATTATTCAAAATTAAATTTAATGATATGATTGATGATTCATGCTTGATATAAGATCTCAAAACATAAAAGACCAATTTAAAAAAATTAAATAAATTAAACTTTTACTATATAAACCAAATTTATACTATATCTTATTGACGGGAAAAAACACTAAGAAAAAAGAACATATTAAATTTTATCAATAGATTGCTATACTGCAATGTACTACTAAAATTTAATTTGTTACTACTAATTAAAATAACTAACCGAGAGGTTAACTTAAACTAATTAAAATAACTAACCAAGAGGTTACATTGGACGTGACATGGCGGTTTTAAAACCACCACCTAATGCAAAACCGTCCAAAAAGTCCTATAAAAATAGATATCAATATTTAGAAAAAACATATACAACATTCTTTCCTTCTTTTCCTAATCCTTAATTCAGAAATGAGTTCAAGATCTTCAAAGAGAAGAAGATACTCAAGTATCAAGAATCTGTTGGTGAATGACCTGAATAACATTAACATGACATCAGCAGATTTGAATGAAGAAATTCGTGTAGCAAATGAAGACTTTGGTTTATTTTTCAAGAGCATGTTTGACAGACAATCTTTGTTATTTGCTCAAACCATTGGCCTAGAGGAAAAATACGGGTACGAAAAAATGTTATTGCTACCTATTTTCAAATTTATTATAAGGATACAATTACATTGTTTAAATTGTAGGAACATTATCGAGGTGTTGGAAGGTAACGGACATGGAAGTGTAGGAGAATCTTCCCAGCAAAATGTTCTACTTAACACTGCGTATTCTGAAAATGAAAGAAAATTTGTGGAAGATACAAACACATCAATTGTTGGCCATGTAAAACAGTTGAAAGAACAATTGGATGAAATGTTAACAGGTTTTCAGACATTTCAAGCAGGATGGATTGAAAAGATAAATGATTGGAAAGCAAAGTCTGAGGAACTTGAAGAACAGAGACTAAAGATGGGTGGTAGACTTGTGGATTTCATCCGTAACATATAGTTCAACATGTGGATTCCATCTGTAATATATAGGCAAGCCTGTATAGTATTGGGAATGTCTATTTTAGTGTTTGGTTTAGTCTAATTCAATGAAGACATGTTCATGTCATTTACTAATGTTGTAATCATGTTGTGTACATGTAAATAAAAACGTCTTGTCTTGGTTTAGCCTGTATGTTTGCTTGTGTAATGTTTCCAACTAAAAGTATGTTATTGCTAATGATATAAAATGCAACATAAGTACAATAGTGCTACATCGTTTATAAATGGATAAGTTGTGTAAAAAGGATATTGAGCAAAACAGAGATGAACATACAGGCTTAAAGACTATTGTTAAACCATTGGCAACATATAGCAAAGAACTAAGAAACTATAAGGAGTATAGTTGTAAATTGAACTACTAAACAGGGATTTAACTGCTCTACATGCAATGCTTAACTGTTTAGTGACAATAATAGTTGAAAAATTCCTAACATTTGAATCTGGACCAATAAGTTGTATCCTTGATTCATTAATCTGTTTCAATAATTTGTAACAGAGGTATAAGTTAAAGTGATAGAAACAGCATGCATTCAGTAAAACATATGAAAAACACTAACAAACAGATATTAAATCCATCTCCAGGTGGAGAAAAAGTTGAAAATGAACAACACTAGTTATATTACATTGATCAAATTTAGGCCAAAATATTCTTGAAACATAAAAGATTAAGTCTGAACATAAGAAAGCAGAATTTTGTAGAGAATTATCTGGAGTTTGCAGTAAATACAATCAGTTTCCCACATGTGTTTCATGGTGATGGATTTTCCCCATGGATGGTTGTCATCAATGTAAAACTCTTCAACAGTTCTCGGACAGAGTGAGTACCATGTTTCATCTCCTAGCGGAACACCATCTACCTGATACATTGGATTTGGATTCCTTGCACTTGGGCAAAACTTGAATACAGGCAAAAGATAATCGACCTCGGAAATGTTAAAATACATATCTTGCATGAATGACATTTGCTCGATTATACGATTCCTCAGATAAGTATTATTCAGCAAGGTATTCATCTCCATAGCAGTTTCATTTCTCTGAAATGTTCTATAAATGGCTTTAAAAAATAAGTATGAGAATCTAGATGGGAAATGGTTACCTGATAGATCACTTAAAACAGATAGATGTTGCTGAACATCCTCTCTCAAGAAGAGTTTTCGAGTAGAATTGTAAAATTTTGCTTGCTCAACATCAAACCGAACAGCAAATTGTATAAACCCCTCAAAACAATCACGAACTACTTCAATAGGTTCATTATGAAACTGGTACAATACATCCCAGTTCAGACTCTCTAGAACAAACTTAATCGTTTGCCTTGATTGACCCATTGCCCAAACGATTAGTAGCTTTGAAAAACCAGAGAAATTATTGTCCTCCAGTATAATGAAATTGAGAACTTGACTAATAACATCAGCTCTTAAATTTAGAATGTTGTTAGCATCCATGGCTTTGGTTATAAGTCTATATGGTATTATGGATTTGGCTTAGAGATGAAAGCAATTTTAAATGATTCTGAACAGAGGTACAGGCCAATGTCTGGAGATGAAAGTATTGGAGAATGTGAAAGGATGGAGTGAATATAAACTGGAGTTGTAGTTAACAGCACGCATGCAAGAATGAAACGACCATTCATCTCCCATATGTCTTAAATATTTCTGTTTTTTAATATTAGTTCAATGTTGAATAAATGAATCTCATTATAGATTCGGACAATATAAGTAACTTGTAAAGTTAAACAAAATCAATACATGAAATGTCAGCATTACAAAACTGCAAGAATATATAAATCTTCTTAAGCCTATAATATTTAGTGTGAAAATATCATATTATCATTATATACAATAAACTATAAATTTTCCTCTTTAAAATGAATGTGATCACAAACCGAAATATATTTTCATAATATATTAAAAATTCCAAACATACAACATTAGCAATTAAATTAGTTAAACCTCGGCGATAACTATAAAATAGTATGTCCAATCCAGAAGGATACGTAACTCCATAAACAACTATATTAAAATTTATATCGACAAAAAATCTATATTTTGAATATAGATATTTGGTTAAACATAATAGCAACAATATAGATTTTAACTCACTTAATTAATAATCGAGAATTTTTTTTTCAAATTTGTCGGTAACAATGATATTAATTTATAGAGATTTTATTGTACATACAACTGACCATGAGTAAAACGACCTCGGCAAGTTAAAATAGTTAAAATGTTTAAACCTTTGTGGTGATTTGAAATTTAAATAATAATTTTAAAATATTTGATAATTATGTCTCTTTTCCGTAATATTATTACAAACAAAATTATGGAAATATAAAAAATGTTAAACTATTATTTGATAATTATGTTTCTTTTCCGTAATATTATTACAAACAAAATTATGGAAATATAAAAAACATTATTAAACGGATTTATCCAATTTTTTAAATCTTTTTAAAAAATCTAATTTTAAAATTTATTTAAAAGTAAATCTTAAATTTAAATAAATCTGTATTTTCTTGTAATTATTAAACGGTGTTAATCATATTCATCATTGTGGCCAGAAGGTGGTCAATAAAAATAACGAAAGGTCTTGACATTTTACATTTTAATTTAAACGAAAATGTTACTAACATTCACAATTCTTGTACCCAGATAATGGACTTTTGGTTGCAAAGCAATTACATGTATTTCATTTTTATAAAATGAATGTGATCACAAACCGAAATATATTTTCATAATATATTAAAAATTCCTAACATACAACATTAGCAATTAAATTAGTTAAACCTCCGAGATAACTATAAAATAGTATGTCCAATCCAGAAGGATACGTAACTCCATAAACAACTATATTAAAATTTATATCGACGAAAAATCTATATTTTGAATATAGATATTTGGTTAAACATAATAGCAACAATATAGATTTTAACTCACTTAATTAATAATCGAGAATTTTTTTTCAAATTTGTCGGTACCAATGATATTAATTTATAGAGATTTTACTGTACATACAACTGACCATGAGTGAAACGACCTCGGCAAGTTAAAATAGTTAAAATGTTTAAACCTTTGTGGTGATTTGAAATTTAAATAATAATTTTAAAATATTTGATAATTATGTCTCTTTTCCGTAATATTATTACAAACAAAATTATGGAAATATAAAAAATGTTAAACTATTATTTGATAATTATGTTTCTTTTCCGTAATATTATTACAAACAAAATTATGGAAATATAAAAAACATTATTAAACGGATTTATCCAATTTTTAAAATCTTTTTAAAAAATCTAATTTTAAAATTTATTTAAAAGTAAATCTTAAATTTAAATAAATCTGTATTTTTTTGTAATTATTAGATGGTGTTAATCATATTCATCATTGTGGCCATAAGGTGGTCAATAAAAATAACAAAAGGTCTTGCTCTTGCTGTATTACATTTTACATGTTTAATTTAAACGAAAATGTTACTAACATTCACAATTCTTGTACCCAGATAATGGATTTTTGTTTGCAAAGCAATTACATGTATTTCATTTTTATAAAATGAATGTGATCACAAACCGAAATATATTTTCATAATATATTAAAAATTCCTAACATATAACATTAGCAATTAAATTAGTTAAAACTCCGAGATAACTATAAAATAGTATGTCCAATCCAGAAGGATACGTAACTCCATAAACAACTATATTAAAATTTATATCGACGAAAAAACTATATTTTGAATATAGATATTTGGTTAAACATAATAGCAACAATATAGATTTTAACTCACTTAAGTAATAATCGAAAAAAATTAATAAAATTTGCCAGTAGCAATGATATTAATTTATAGAGATTTCACTATACATACAACTGACCATGAGTGAAACGACCTCGGCAAGTTAAATTATTTAAAATGTTTAAATCTTTCCGGTGATTTTACATTTAAATAATAATTTTAAAATATTTGATAATTATGTCTCTTTTCCGTAATATTATTACAAACAAAAATATGGAAAAATAAAAAATGTTGAACTATTATTTGATAATTATGTTTCTTTTCCGTAATATTATTACAAACAAAATTATGAAATATAAAAAACATTATTAAACGGATTTATCCTATTTTTTAAATCTTTTTAAAAATTCTAATTTTAAAATTTATTTAAAAATAAATTTTAAATTTAAATAAATCTGTATTTCTTTGTAATTATTAGACGGTGTTAATCATATTCATCATTGTGGGGTGGTTGATAAAAATAACGAAAGGTTTTGCTTTTGCTGTATTACATTTTACATGTTTAATTTAAACGAAAATGTTAGTAACATTAACCGATGTTAGCTCGTAAAAGAATATGGCATTAAAATTCTATTCATAGATTGACAAAAAGTTTTATTATTTTTTAAAAGAAAATATAACGATTCAATAGTGTTATTTTTTTTAAATCACTTATTTTAATAATGGGTAAGATATTTAAAAAATTTTAAGAATTTAAAATAAAATACTTCTTGATATACACAAAACAGGTAGTAGTTGAGACACTTATACAATTTAATGCTTGTCTTAATAAAAACTTAATTTAATGCTTGTCTTAATAAAAACTTATTAGGGGTATTTATGATAAAAGTAAGACCGTTAGAGATATGTCCATTACCTAAATTTAGAAAAACATGAAAATAATATAGGTAACAAAAAATCCCAAAATTGTAGTTGCATGCAGAATATATACATATCTCAATTGTGGGAAGAGAATACCGGTTCTGTGCAAACTCTGTAGAAGACTGACATTCATCAAATGGAGGTAACAAATCGCATTACTCATCTTCTTAATCTCTGATTTCCGCGATAATTAATTAATCTCCGGAATTCGCATGTATTGATTGTATGTATTGATTTGGATTTAGTTTGTAATTGTATATTTCAATTGTTATCAATCATATATATCATTACTTGGGCTTAGTTTTTTGCATATTTTGTTGATTTCTGATTACGGTGTATGAATGTTTGGTCAATCAATTGGAAATGGTGATAAGCCCAATCATAACTCTGTTTGGATTATATGTTTGTTTACATAATATTATATGATTATACAAAGGCTCTCTCTTGCAACTTGTACGAATTCTTTGTAATTGGTAATTTCTATCAAACTTGTTTGCATAGTTTTTCTTTTGTACTTGCTTAAACTAATTACGACCTTGTTATCATACTGTTTCTTGTAAAACAGATTCTGCATTACAATAGTTCTATTTACTTTAAATACAGGGTACAATTGTGACTTACAGGAGTCGAGATAAAGCCTTTTGTACTGGTATGACATATTTTCTGGAAATCAATTACTCAAATACAGTACTGATAATAATGATTTTTATTAAGTTATTGTGATTTAGAGTTTCAATCAATAAACGACTTTTAATGTAACAGGAGATAGACCCATATTGTCAAGTTTTGTTTCAGCCAATAATGATAAGCATGGCTATGGATCATTTGTAAGTATGATCTGTAAAGTAAAAGATTTTACATTGTGATAAAATTGAACTACTAATCTTGACCAGGAACAAATGACATTTACATTTTTACTTTTTTGTACAGAGAATGCCTAAATCGTTTTTTGATGAATATGGAAATCAACTATCTCCAAAGCTGATCATTAGGTGCAAAAAATTAGTTTGGACAGGGAAATTAGATGATGAAAGTAAAGAAATTTATGGCTTAATAAATTTCATGAGATTCTATGAGATAAAACTTTACAACCTTGTTCAGTTTGATTACTATGGGAATGATTTGTTTAAAGTGAAAATCTTCAAAGATACTGCTGTTGAGTGTAACTATCCAATCAAGAATCCAGAAGAGTTTTTTAAGGATGAGAATATAAATACTTGGAAAAAAGAGCAATATATCATCAACTGTTTGTCATTGGAATATCAGAAAGCTTATGCGCTTTGGAAGTTTAACTGCTATGAGAATTATGTTCAATCATTCGATATCCATGTTGGTAATGCTGATCTTGATAAGAATATCTTATCTCTGGTGAGTCATATTTTAAAATTGTTTTGTTAGCTGGAAAACTATGCATCTTCAGTTTGTACTAACTCATTTCTGGTTCTTTTACTTTTGGAAATCAGAAAGTAAATACAGAAGTGGAAAGATTTTACAAAGATTGGACGGATGGTAAAAAGGTATTACTAAGGTTTATTGAAACATTATGGGAGATTGATATTGAGTGGAAGGATGGTACATGTATGTTGGGAAAAGGATGGTATGATTTTGCTTTAGAAACCGAACTCAAGGTTGGCGATAGATTGGTGTTGTTTAAAGTACCTTCTGCTGGATCCAACATTGTCAATGTCTGCATTTTTAAAGATGAAGATACAATTATTGATGACAATCCTGGTAAAAGAAAACATTTTAATTATTATAATGTTCTACTTTGTTTTTATATAGCAGTTACATTCCTCTTGACATTATTGAAAATATAAACAGAAAGTGAAGAGTGGAGAAAATCTTTTCTAAAAGTTGTTACAGAGCCTTGTTTAACTGAAGGACTTGTGGTATGTGTTTCTGTTTTCAATTCCTTATGCATAAATCTGTCAAATGCACTCTCTGCTCTAACGTAACTTCATTAAAACTTATAAACTTTGTGCCATTTACCTTGATAGTACATATTACTTACCTGTTAATATATTTTATGTTAATCAGTATGTCCCAAAATGGATTAAGGAAATCTACAGTGAAAAGCTTAAACGGATAAAAAAACTTGAAATTGGTGGCAAAGAGTGGGGCATTTCTTACAATTACATTGAAGGATACCTCACAGACCTTAAAGCAATGATGGAAAAATTAAAATTGACACCAAGGGAGACTGTAATTTTCACCATGAATAACAGTGAGGTGTTGTACGGAAGGATCTTTGAGGAAGATGGGAAAGAAATAAATTATTCAAGAAGTTCCTCCAAGCTTTCAATTAATGGAATTAGCAACTGGTTCTGGAATGTTGATTGGATTTCAGATTCTGGTACACTCAACTTATCTTACTTAGAGATACACAAATGCATAAATTCTTAACAAATGTATGTGTTAACAGTTAGAGTAACAATTAAAACAATTACCATGATCATTTCTTTTACAGATTCTGAGGAGGAAAGTGATAATGTCATTAAAGAGGATGAAGTACGAAGAGATCATGCCATTGTTGGTTTGGTATCTATCACATTTAACTTTATTCATGTTTATCTACTTACCTCAGTTGACTGTGAATCTTTGATTACTATATTTGAATGTTACTCTTTAATTTTGTAGAATAATATTGAAGACGGGATCTATCGGCAATTTATCATTGCTTTAAAGCCTAAACAGTTTGAGGAATGCAGGCTGGTATTACTTTTTATACATTCAGTAATTAAAAAATATTCAACATTTAAATATATAAATTATACTCATTAATTAATTTTCTTCATGAATTGTTATCAGACAATGCCAGACAAATTCTTTCTGGAATATGGTTACCAAATACCTTTAAGTGTCACACTACAGTTACCAACGGGACGTCAAATAAATGCTAAATTTGAGAAGACTCAGCATTATCTATATCTATATCATTTATCAGTCTTCTTTAAGGAAATTATAAAATTGTCCGGTTCCATTTTGGTATTTGGTTATAAGGGAAAAGGTATTTTTATGGTTCATGTGTTGAATGATGATTCATCAGAGGTAGAATATTTACCAATCAGAACAGTTCAAAGAGCTACTTTATACCATCAAGGCAAGTTAAATTTTAAAATTGGAAAAAAATTGGATAATAATTAAAACTGGAATTTTATAATGTAGCTTTTAAGTACTTTTATGTTATTTTGCAGATAAGAATTCTGGAGTTGGAATGAAATTCCTACAATATGTCTCAGGTCGAATAATTGAATATGGAGAAATGGTATGGTGTAAAACAAATTATGGTATCGAATTAATTACAACTGTCTTGTATGAAGCATGTTAAATGACTGTTTTGGAAACATTATATATGCTGCATGTTTGTTGTATGAATTGCATATTTTTCGTTGTTTCTAGGAGATCCCGGAATCTTTTTATGAACGTTTCGGAAAGCATATACCTGCCGCAATTAAGTTTGAACTACAAAATGGGGAAATTTTCAATGGCATCTATGTGGAAAATGAGAAGAAAATTCTTGGATTGCTTGAGATAATTGGTATAAAACAGCTTGAGAAAAGAGATAATTTGCTGTTTACCTATTGTGGCAATGGAAAATTTGAACTTTGTATTTTCGATAAGTCAAAGGTTGAGAAGTTTTTCCCTTGTTTTGAAGCTGAAAATGAAGCTCAAACTGGTAAATTTGGCATTCACAGATTGCTTCATTAATATTTTAACTTTTGTAGAATTTAAAGTTTCTATTTATCTAATATGACATGAATGTAAGATTATTGATTAATCTTATCTCTTAACGTAGTATCAGATATGGATATGGAAGTTCAGCTCAAGAATAATGTTGAACAGAATTTGATGATAGAAGCACCTATATCTGATAATGGTGAAGAGGAAGAAATGGATGATGAAGAGATGGAAGATATTGTCAATGGAGAGCAAGAGGAAATTGCTGAAGAAGGAATGGAACAAATAATCATGGAATTCACTACATCATTAACAATTTCAAATGTGAATCAGTCATCACATGGAGTGGTAATTTGTAAATTTATAATTTATAATTTATAATTATGATTATTGAATTTAGTAGTTCCAACTATGTAAATTTAATCGCTTGTCTAATATGCTTATGCAGCATATACCAAGAAATGTGAAGCCGCTAAACAGAGGTTGGAAAGCTGGTGAGCATGTGAGATTAAGAACTGCAGCTGGTACTTGGACAGTTAAGATAGTATTTACAATGGAATTCCACGATTTTCAGCTGGTTGGAACCAATTTTCGAGATATTATAAGTTCAAGGCCAATCAGAATCTGGTTTTCACTTTGTTGGAGGATGAAGATGGAATAGTCTTTGACGTTCAGATTCCTTAGAATATTAGTGTATTAGATTCTATCAATCTCTAAGATGTTGAAGATATATTTTTCTTATTAGAAAACTATCATGTTTCCTTTTGTTTATATCTTTTAAAGTCCTGCTTTGATCTTTAATGAGATATATGTGGTCCTCTACGAAAATAAGGTACTTGACATGGTATGACTTTAAAATAATGTCTTTGGAAAACATAGTTTATTTGAGAGTTTTTTAGTTTTGGATTCCAAGTTTTGTAGAGAACTCAGGTGTGTCATCTGTAGAGAATAATTTTGGCGAATTATATAGTTCACTCAGATCAACACATTCAAATTTATGTCTACAGATTGAAGTAAGTTCAATTGGTACAGGTTGAACAGTAGTCCAAAATTATGACAATGATGGACACTAATAAGGCTAATTTAAAAAATATGTCGTTACATTGTACAGAATTTAAAAATTATAATAGGGTGAATAGGGTGATCAAAGAACCCTTACCAACTGACCTTGTGTCAAATTGTGGAATTTATGAATTATTAGAATTTTTACAGTCGGGAGTGGTTGTTAAGGGAATAATGTAAATCGTTAAAAACTTTAATCGGGAATAAGAATGGTTAAGTCTTCAAGACCTTTTGAGGTAGTAATGGGATATTATAAGAGTGTTATTATATGAGCGTAGGTGGTTAAGTGGAATATGTTCTCCTAATGATCCTTTTCGTGTTTATAGAAACTTCGGGAGAGCCACGAGCTATACTTCCGACTTACCGAGATCGAGGCAAGATTCTTCTATCCTTACTTTGAAAATTATTTATCTTCGGAATAATAATGATATCATGGAATATATATATATATATATATGTATATGTGATGCTTTTGTTGCTATATTGCAAAGAATATATTCCCCTGATTTTGGGAAATTAAAGAGAGATGGATATGATTTCTGAAAAATGAATATAGAGAGGATTACGAATGGAGCGAATATGCTCTAGGGTAAAAGAGATATGAAAGAGAATGGTATCAGTTGTTATCTAGGGTTATATGGTTTATAATGCTATATTATAAATATTCTTTTTGAGTATTAGTGGTTTGATGAATATTATTTGGTTATTATTTACTACTCTTAAATAGACGGAATATTTTATGAATAGATTAAACACTTTTTTCAATAACACAACAGCAATCCCAAACAGAGCCTAACAAATTTAAATTTTAATGAATATATTTGACAAAAGAAAAACAATTCAATTAATATAAAAATTATTTATAATAAATATAATAATAATTGCTCATTAATTATCTGAATAATATTCAAAAATATATTATTTACAAACTTATATTCAATTTGTCCCATTTTCTTCACACTTTAATATTTTTTTTTGAATATTTCTCCAAATATTACTTCCTTCATGACCATCACTTAACTCATATTTTATTTTAAACTTCTCATTATCTTTAGAATCGTGCATATGCACGGGTATTATCTAGTTTATTACAATATAACAAATGTTTATATAGTCAATCCCTAATCAATAATAATGAAAATTAATATAATATAAGGGAACTCTCTCAATTTCGCTAATCATAATAGTAAAGGCAACCTCTCATATATTGTTATGATACACGTTAACAATATTTGTTGTTTGTAAAATATACATTCTTCCCTTTCATATCAGGATCTACATTCGTACGAGATGTTATTTGTAAGAAATATACTTTGAAAGTGCTTGAAACTTTAATTTCATGATAGTTAATGTCATCACCAACATGATAGTTAGCAAGTTAAAATGTTCGTAGATTTATTGATTTTAAATGTATCAAAGTATATACACGATAAGACTATGCAAATATTGTCTAAACACTATCTTAAAATTATGTTTTGGAATCCTACATACTGAACGTTCTATAAATATGATTTTTTTTGTTTTTTAAAAATAATGTGTCTGAATATATTTCTGATAGTTAATTTTATAAAAAACGTGATAGTTAGCTAACTAAAATATAACGAACCTTTGTAAATGAGTGAAATATTTATTTATTGATAAATGAATAATTATTCAATTATTGATAAATGAATAATTATTCATTTAGACAATAATTTTTCTTCTTTTTTTTAATAATGAGAACAGTATCTTTTATCATAGTGGTAAGGAATCTCACTTCTAAGTTAGAGGTCAAGGGTTCAATTCCCATTAAGAACAATATATTTATCATTAATTATATCCTTATATATAATAAGCATAAGAGGGATCTTATCCAAATTTTTGGTTTGGTAAAACCATATGCTCCGTTGGATTAAAAATAGACGATCAAGATTATATCACATTAAAAAGAAAATTATAATCTAAAAAGGATATAATTAGAAAAGGTTTCATTAGAATTGAATTTTAAAAAAAGGGCTTAATGACCTTTTAGCCCTCGAAGTTTTATACGAAATACCTATCAGCCCTCAACGTTTCAAAACGTTCATTTTAGCCCCTGAAGTATCCGTAATGTAATAACCCTAACTTTTGCAATGCTATAGTGCCTAAATGAATAGTCATTTTGAGGATTTAGGGAAAGGGTATGTAAGTAACCTAGATTTGAAATGGAAAATGAATAATCAGGAACCATATTAATGTTGTACTATGAAAATGAGTGACTCAAAATGATAATGGATTTCAGAAATTCCTGAGTATGGATTTTAAGGATTTTTTTATTTCAATTGAGACTCTATGGAATGTAATATGAAGGAGTATAGAAATATTAAAGGATTTATATCTTGAGGAAATATTAAAATTAGATTAAACCAAGGAATTATTAAGTTAAGGAAATGCTGGAGGAAATTGGATTGTTAAATGATTCCAAAACTACTGAGACTTTATAACGAGATTAGCGATAAAACAAATGAATCATGAGTTAAGGATATTAAATATTAGAAGTCCAAAGGAGGATATATTATGAGAGCAAGAGGATTTAGAATATAATCCTAGAGTAAAGAGAATGTAAACGAGTTAGTGAGCGAGTTAGAGAACGCTTGAGAAACCGGGAGAGCAATTTCTGAGATAAAGAGAATATACAAAGGATATTGGATTTAATATCTATTTGAGGTTTAGAACCACCCTAACACATTAAGATACAATGTGGGAGAGTATTATATATCCAAGAGATTTACAAAAAGAGATAAACCACTGGGACGATCACAGAATTCAATCGGTGAGTCAAACGACTAAAGAACTTTGCATAAAGCCCAATCAAAAATCCCTAAGAGCTTGGTAAAGGCCCAATTCTTGGCCCAACCACAAGACAAGGAGTGTATGTGAAGATATTTAAGAGTAGAAACCCCTTGGTGCAATAATAAAATGAAAGGAAGGACTTGGATGCAATAACCATTAAGCTAAGGACTATCTTGCAATTATGGATGGATAAAGACCATCTAAATGAACCAATAAGGAGATGACAACACACCAAGAGAAGATGAGGATGAATAAAGAGATAGATACATGTATTATTCAAGAGAGAAAACAAAAGCATCACCACCACCACCAAGAAAAACACCATTTCTCTCATTCTCCCAAAATCTGCCAAGCAAGAACCAAGCACAAAGACAAATTCATATCTCCATTTCTATCCATGATAAAATCACCAAATTTTAACCATAACTTCTTCACTCTATGGGGAAGATTCGTACAAAATTTCATGGCCAACAAAGTAGTATAGCCTAGTCAAATCCATGCTCAAAGTTGGAGAACCCAATCTGTCCAGTTTCTGTCCAGCGGAAAGATGGAGCTCAAAACCATAGCTAGGAAGCTTTGTTTTTGGTGATCTATAGCTCAAATCAAAGCTGATACAGAGGCCAAGATGTGGTAAAAATTGAGAGCCAAACTCTTATTTTTCGATTTGTTATGATTTTTACAAAAGTGATGATGAATAGTAACCCTTAGAAACTAACTTTGTTTTTATGGTTTCTTTAGTTGATCCAAGCTAGTATAAGGTTGATTAAGCATATCCCAAGGCTTGTTAAGGGTTGTTAAAGCTTCAAGAAGGTATAAATCTCAAGGCCCTCTAGTATTACTTTGAATATATGATGGATTATAGAAAGTTTAGTGATTAAGGTTATGATAAGTGATGATTCTTGATAATATATGTGTTTGTAAGTGGTTTGAGTTAAATATGAAAGTGTTTGGGCTTGTAACCATGGTTGGTAAGGATGACCACATGGTGTAGGTGATGATTTGGATGTTGAATGATGGATTTGGAGGAGGGGGATTTTAGAAAGTATGAAATTATAGCCGTTATAATGTCCGATTTTCGTTAGACCAAATAAATGCCCTATTTTGGAGCAACAGACGCGTACGGTAGGTTCCTGTTTAGAACACCAACTGACCATGAAATGATAGAGCTTAGTTCATAGATCGTTTTGATATAAAGTACGTTAAAATCTGAGGAACGGTTTAGGAGAAAAGTCAGTTTTAGTGAAAGTGGTTCAGAAACCGAGAAAATGCAATTGTGTCAACTTTGAGGTTATACCATACTTAGACATTTTTAAAAATTATGAAACTTTGGGATGTTATAATAGGGTGATCAAAGAACCCTTACCAACTGACCTTGTGTCAAATTGTGGAATTTATGAATTATTAGAATTTTTACAGTCGGGAGTGGTTGTTAAGGGAATAATGTAAATCGTTAAAAACTTTAATCGGGAATAAGAATGGTTAAGTCTTCAAGACCTTTTGAGGTAGTAATGGGATATTATAAGAGTGTTATTATATGAGCGTAGGTGGTTAAGTGGAATATGTTCTCCTAATGATCCTTTTCGTGTTTATAGAAACTTCGGGAGAGCCACGAGCTATACTTCCGACTTACCGAGATCGAGGCAAGATTCTTCTATCCTTACTTTGAAAATTATTTATCTTCGGAATAATAATGATATCATGGAATATATATATATATATATATGTATATGTGATGCTTTTGTTGCTATATTGCAAAGAATATATTCCCCTGATTTTGGGAAATTAAAGAGAGATGGATATGATTTCTGAAAAATGAATATAGAGAGGATTACGAATGGAGCGAATATGCTCTAGGGTAAAAGAGATATGAAAGAGAATGGTATCAGTTGTTATCTAGGGTTATATGGTTTATAATGCTATATTATAAATATTCTTTTTGAGTATTAGTGGTTTGATGAATATTATTTGGTTATTATTTACTACTCTTAAATAGACGGAATATTTTATGAATATAAAAGCATATTTGATTTCTTGAATAGAAAAGAGATATCTGAATCATAATCAAAGTGTTATGTTATATATATATTTTATAGAAATAATGTGGGAGAATGGAAATGATATGAGTAATAATAAATGGAAATGGAAATGATATACGGGAATGGAAATGTGAAATGGTGTTGATAAATGGAATAAGGATTTTATAAAAAGGGGGATTAGCAACAAACTTGCGTAAGAGGCTGTGTCAGGGCTGTGTGCGACATAGTCTAGCATTCATTATATGATTCGGCACGAAGATGCCAAGGGAGGATGTTAGCAGGTGGCCTTCCTCCAGGGATGATGTTAGCAGGTGGCCTTCATTCCTTCTACCGGTAGTAAAAAGGGACGGGTACGGGGGACGAGTGATCATCGTGCCTCACGTATTCGGCAACAGTGAAAACCCCCAAAATTTTTGAATAAAGAATCGACGATAAAGTCAGATTGGTATACTGGAAAGGGAAAATGATATGAAACGATGGAATTATTGTTAAAAATGAAGAGAAACTGATTTTATATTAATTTATATAATTGTTGCATAAGAAGGAAATGAGATGATGATAGTGAGAGATTTATTCAAGTATTCATATTATCTTGAAATATTACATTGAAAGAGTATATTGATTGTTATATTATTTAAGAAGAGAAACTGATACTATATTATCCTAGATGTCTTTCTTATAATAGTAAGTGGATGATGTATTATTAAATAAGAGTTTTATTCTTCCTTAAAGTTTATAATTGGTTACCGCTTACATATGCATATATATGTATACCTGGTCACATTTTAAATTCTAGTTTACAATATTATCTTGCTGAGCTATTATAGCTCACTCTTGCTACTTATCTATACTACAGCTAGGTATGCCGATACTCCGCAGAACACCCCGCAAGAGGGTAGGGGGAAGACGACCTTTTGAGATCACGTTGGCACCGATTCCTGAGGTAGCGTAGAGGCAGACGGGCCTTGGTAGCCTTATGTATAATTAAGTGTGTAAGCATGTAATAAACTTTTAATTGTTGAAATGCTTCATGTCGAAGTATTATTCAGCAATGTAGTTAAGTGTGATCCTGGTTTGTAATAACTGTTTAACTCTAAACTTTTATTATGGTGAATGTTGTTCTCTGAGCATATGACTGGTGTGTGTGTGTGTGTGTATTATTGCGGGGTCAATTGCATAAGTATTAATTGTTATAAAAAAAAAGACCAAAGAGATATTGATATTGAATGGAAATTGGTCCGTGATGGCCCGGATTATTGACCCCGGATTTGGGGCTGTCACAGATGGTATCAGAGCTTAGAGTCATATTGCTCAGGAACAAGAGTGATAATAATAAATATATATCAGTAATAATATAAATTTTGAACTCACATCGAGTTCAAGGGTGGTATATCGAATGTAGCATTTATATTAAGTAGTGATTATAATTTTATAGATTATTACTAATAAAGGTTTATGTTTTATTATAGGGAGAGGAAATGGGTGAGTCGAGTTATGTTTGTGAGTGGCTAGGGATATATATATATATATATATATATATATATATATATGTATTAATCGGTGATATAATTATTGAATATGGAATAATGTATATTGTACCCTAAATTTGGGTAAATAATGGAGAATATTGTTATGTACAGAATTATGCCGCCTAAATGTAATACTAGGGCAAATGTAAGGGAAAATGAGGGAGTTTGAGGTAATAGTGTAAGTAGATTGGTGAATAGACACTGATTGTTTGTGGAGATGAAAGGGTGAAACTGAGGTTGGTCGGTAAAGCCAAGATATACCTTAAGGACTAAGACAGACTGAGACATTCCGAGATTGACTCAATTGAAAAGGGTATTATGCCTAAAGTGTTAAGTTTATGTAGCACACGGGATTGATATGAGAAAAGGAATACCTGATGTATCGGGAAGTGTACGTTAGAGAATCTCGTGAGTATACGAGATATGTTAGAATATACAAATATAAAGTATAGTTTGAAGGGTTCTTGATACCGGAGCAGTGTTAGGCTAAGACGATCAATATTACGTAAGTATATCAATTAGAAGGTTGTGATCTACTATGGATAAAAGCAGGAAGTATTGAGCCAAGTCACGACTAGGTAAATGACGATAATTGGGAATACTAGACGATAGGTTAAGGATAAATGGTGAGTACTAAGTTTAAGAAATTTTGGAAAGTACGCAGTCTAAGATATAAATGGTATTTGAGGAAAACCTTCCATTATTGGGATTTTCAATTGGGCAGAGGCTATTAACAGTAACTACTTTCAAATTTCCTAAAGCCCTGCTAAATTATATTATTGAGTTTCAAATTTTCCTCCACTGGTGGGTAATTATTCATTAAGGGCCCGTATTTTTTTAAAACTTTCTGGTACCCTTGAAATGTGTTTCAAAATTGTATCTATCTTAGCCAAAATATTCCTCTAAGATTATTTCCGTGAAGATGGTATTTATCATCGCGATTTATATTTTCTTTATATTTCTTACTCCAATTAAGAGGAACAATCCTATATGTATACACAAGGACGATCTGTCTGTGTGATTGAAAGTCGGAGGGGACGCCCTCACTTGTGTGAGATAGGGGTTCTTCCAACATATTGATTTCTCAAATATTCTTTTGTTTCGAATAAAAGTTATTTAAAACTTTTAATTTTATAAATTGTTGTAGGACCCTTGCTTGTTTCTGGGTTCGTTTCAATTCAAAGTCTCTTAAATTTTATTAATTGTTTCGAATATAGGAGATTTCATTAATAAATGGAAGCAATGTTTATAGTATACGTGATAATACAAGGAAACTTGAAGTTCCAAGGGAAATTTCAATAAGAGATAATTAGAGCTAGAAGCGTTTCAATATAAGAGAGGAAGGAAATTCGTGAAAAGAGATGGGTATATTTGATGATTAGTAAGAGAAAAGAATATAAGTAATTTTAAGGCGTAATTGAGATTTATTATTGAAAGTAAGGTGTATTTTGAGGATAGAGTCAGAATAAGGATAAACAAAGGAAGTGGGGATAATTAATGAAGGATTCGAGGTGCAATAACTATTAGTGGGGGAAGGTCAATATTGTGACTAATATCCTAAGTAGCAGAGAGAGATTAAAGATGTTAATTATTCAAAGGATTAATCGAAAAGGTGTGAATGAGTAAAACTTGAGGTAAAGATTTTGATGAGAATAATAAAGGGAAATTACAGAGGTGGAGTAGATAGTATATCATGAAAGAACTAAGGTGGATCAGCAAGATGTAAAGAGTGTATAGTGAACAATAGACATATGGGATAAGGTATCCGGAGGAGATTGCAAGTACGCTCTAGTTTAACCTCTTAAGTGTAAATGTTTGGTTAGGGATCGACTAAGTCAATGAATGGTGTAAATGGGCTGATAATATAAATAAGAATAATCTATCTGTGAGAAAGTAAACTATGGTGATATAAGAAAGTGAGTTATTCTCGTGTCATCCAGATCAATACCTGTTAAGAGTCAGAGAACTCTATAAAAAGGAGATTAAGGGAAGGAGCGAGAACATTGTTCAAGGATAAAGGAAGAGTAACTGCTCGTGTAAGTACGAACAGGAAATATATATTATAATTGATATTTTATTACAATTGTTTCAAGAAATATTATTATAACTTATTTTCTGGAAATTTTTACAGAGGTGATATATACAAATGTTGGAGTATTAATATTTTATGTCATGATAGAGATCAAAACATAGTTAAACGATAGTGAGATACACTACCATTCAGGGAAGGCCAATGTGGTGGCCGATACCCTAGTTAAATGAGAAATGAGAGATGAGATAATATAGAATGACAGAATACAGGAGGAGGTTGGTAAGGAAAAGATAGTGAACGTACTGCTATTGATAAGCTAAATGGCATGTTGATGAATGACAAGCAAGTTTATGTTGGTGTATTTTTGCGCAAACAAGATAGGGATGTTATGAAAGAGCAAAAAGGATAAAGGAAGTAGTGTAGAAGTTAGAAGGTGTCATGTGGGAAAGGTATTCATCGATATTTTCAACGTGATTCCGGGACGGAATCCCTTTAAGGGGGGAAGACTGTAATAACCCTAACTTTTGCAATGCTACAGTGCCTAAATGAATAGTCATTTTGAGGATTTAGGGAAAGGGTATGTAAGTAACCTAGATTTGAAATGGAAAATGAATAATCAGGAACCATATTAATCTTGTACTATGAAAATTAGTGACTCAAAATGATAATGGATTTCAGAAATTCCTGAGTATGGATTTTAAGGATTTTTTTATTTCAATTGAGACTCTATGGAATGTAATATGAAGGAGTATAGAAATATTAAAGGATTTATATCTTGAGGAAATATTAAAATTAGATTAAACCAAGGAATTATTAAGTTAAGGAAATGCTGGAGGAAATTGGATTGTTAAATGATTCCAAAACTACTGAGACTTTATAACGAGATTAACGATCAAACAAATGAATCATGAGTTAAGGATATTAAATATTAGAAGTCCAAGGGAGGATATATTATGAGAGAAAGAGGATTTAGAATATAATCCTAGAGTAAAGAGAATGTAAACGAGTTAGTGAGCGAGTTAGAGAACGCTTGAGAAACCGGGAGAGCAATTTCTGAGATAAAGAGAATATACAAAGGATATTGGATTTAATATCTATTTGAGGTTTAGAACCACCCTAACACATTAAGATACAATGTGGGAGAGTATTATATATCCAAGAGATTTACAAAAAGAGATAAACCACTGGGACGATCACAGAATTCAATCGGTGAGTCAAACGACTAAAGAACTTTGCATAAAGCCCAATCAAAAATCCCTAAGAGCTTGGTAAAGGCCCAATTCTTGGCCCAACCACAAGACAAGGAGTGTATGTGAAGATATTTAAGAGTAGAAACCCCTTGGTGCAATAATAAAATGAAAGGAAGGACTTGGATGCAATAACCATTAAGCTAAGGACTATCTTGCAATTATGGATGGATAAAGACCATCTAAATGAACCAATAAGGAGATGACAACACACCAAGAGAAGATGAGGATGAATAAAGAGATAGATACATGTATTATTCAAGAGAGAAAACAAAAGCATCACCACCACCACCAAGAAAAACACCATTTCTCTCATTCTCCCAAAATCTGCCAAGCAAGAACCAAGCACAAAGACAAATTCATATCTCCATTTCTATCCATGATAAAATCACCAAATTTTAACCATAACTTCTTCACTCTATGGGGAAGATTCGTACAAAATTTCATGGCCAACAAAGTAGTATAGCCTAGTCAAATCCATGCTCAAAGTTGGAGAACCCAATCTGTCCAGTTTCTGTCCAGCGGAAAGATGGAGCTCAAAACCATAGCTAGGAAGCTTTGTTTTTGGTGATCTATAGCTCAAATCAAAGCTGATACAGAGGCCAAGATGTGGTAAAAATTTGAGAGCCAAACTCTTATTTTTCGATTTGTTATGATTTTTACAAAAGTGATGATGAATAGTAACCCTTAGAAACTAACTTTGTTTTTATGGTTTCTTTAGTTGATCCAAGCTAGTATAAGGTTGATTAAGCATATCCCAAGGCTTGTTAAGGGTTGTTAAAGCTTCAAGAAGGTATAAATCTCAAGGCCCTCTAGTATTACTTTGAATATATGATGGATTATGGAAAGTTTAGTGATTAAGGTTATGATAAGTGATGATTCTTGATAATATATGTGTTTGCAAGTGGTTTGAGTTAAATATGAAAGTGTTTGGGCTTGTAACCATGGTTGGTAAGGATGACCACATGGTGTAGGTGATGATTTGGATGTTGAATGATGGATTTGGAGGAGGGGGATTTTAGAAAGTATGAAATTATAGCCGTTATAATGTCCGATTTTCGTTAGACCAAATAAATTCCCTGTTTTGGAGCAACAGACGCGTACGGTAGGTTCCTGTTTAGAACACCAACTGACCATGAAATGATAGAGCTTAGTTTATAGATCGTTTTGATATAAAGTACGTTAAAATCTGATGAACGGTTTAGGAGAAAAGTCAGTTTTAGTGAAAGTGGTTCAAAAACCGAGAAAATGCAATTGTGTCAACTTTGAGGTTATAACTACCATACTTAGACATTTTTAAAAATTATGAAACTTTGGGATGTTATAATAGGGTGATCAAAGAACCCTTACCAACTGACCTTGTGTCAAATTGTGGAATTTATGAATTATTAGAATTTTTACAGTCGGGAGTGGTTGTTAAAGGAATAATGTAAATCGTTAAAAACTTTAATCGGGAATAAGAATGGTTAAGTCTTCAAGACCTTTTGAGGTAGTAATGGGATATTATAAGAGTGTTATTATATGAGCGTAGGTGGTTAAGTGGAATATGTTCTGATAATGATCCTTTTCGTGTTTATAGAAACTTCGGGAGAGCCACGAGCTATACTTCCGACTTACCGAGATCGAGGCAAGATTCTTCTATCCTTACTTTGAAAATTATTTATCTTCGGAATAATAATGATATCATGCTTTTGTTGCTATATTGCAAAGAATATATATTCCCCTGATTTTGGGAAATTAAAGAGAGATGGATATGATTTCTGAAAAATGAATATAGAGAGGATTACGAATGGAGCGAATATGCTCTAGGGTAAAAGAGATATGAAAGAGAATGGTATCAGTTGTTATCTAGGGTTATATGGTTTATAATGCTATATTATAAATATTCTTTTTGAGTATTAGTGGTTTGATGAATATTATTTGGTTATTATTTACTACTCTTAAATAGACGGAATATTTTATGAATATAAAAGCATATTTGATTTCTTGAATAGAAAAGAGATATCTGAATCATAATCAAAGTGTTATGTTATATATATATTTTATAGAAATAATGTGGGAGAATGGAGATGATATGAGTAATAATAAATGGAAATGGAAATGATATACGGGAATGGAAATGTGAAATGGTGTTGATAAATGGAATAAGGATTTTATAAAAAGGGGGATTAGCAACAAACTTGCGTAAGAGGCTGTGTCAGGGCTGTGTGCGACATAGTCTAGCATTCATTATATGATTCGGCACGAAGATGCCAAGGGAGGATGTTAGCAGGTGGCCTTCCTCCAGGGATGATGTTAGCAGGTGGCCTTCATTCCTTCTACCGATAGTAAAAAGGGACGGGTACGGAGGACGACTGATCATCGTGCCTCACGTATTCGGCAACAGTGAAAACCCCCAAAATTTTTGAATAAAGAATCGACGATAAAGTCAGATTGGTATACTGGAAAGGGAAAATGATATGAAACGATGGAATTATTATTATAGATGAAGAGAAACTGATTTTATATTAATTTATATAATTGTTGCATAAGAAGGAAATGAGATGATGATAGTGAGAGATTTATTCAAGTATTCATATTATCTTGAAATATTACATTGAAAGAGTATATTGATTGTTATATTATTTAAGAAGAGAAACTGATACTATATTATCCTAGATGTCTTTCTTATAATAGTAAGTGGATGATGTATTATTAAATAAGAGTTTTATTCTTCCTTAAAGTTTATAATTGGTTACCGCTTACATATGCATATATATGTATACCTGGTCACATTTTAAATTCTAGTTTACAATATTATCTTGCTGAGCTATTATAGCTCACTCTTGCTACTTATCTATACTACAGCTAGGTATGCCGATACTCCGCAGAACACCCCGCAAGAGGGTAGGGGGAAGACGACCTTTTGAGATCACGTTGGCACCGATTCCTGAGGTAGCGTAGAGGCAGACGGGCCTTGGTAGCCTTATGTATAATTAAGTGTGTAAGCATGTAATAAACTTTTAATTGTTGAAATGCTTCATGTCGAAGTATTATTCAGTAATGTAGTTAAGTGTGATCCTGGTTTGTAATAACTGTTTAACTCTAAACTTTTATTATGGTGAATGTTGTTCTCTGAGCATATGACTGGTGTGTGTGTGTATTATTGCGGGGTCAATTGCATAAGTATTAATTGTTATAAAAAAAAGACCCAAGAGATATTGATATTGAATGGAAATTGGTCCGTGATGGCCCGGATTTGGGGCTGTCACACGTAAAGGTCCAATTAACCCTTGTACCGGTACGAAAAATTACGAAAAATTGTAACGGTACGTATCGGATGGGTAAAATAGACATCACATGTGTCTGTTACAATTTTTTTTTTAATTTGTACCGGTATAAGGATTAATAGGACATTTCCGGATACTTCAGGGGCTAAAAGGTACAACGTATTAAACTTAAGGGTTTGATGGGTACAAAAGATCATTACTATATCTTCTAGCTTAATTCAGCCACCACTATCTCCATATCCCTCGAGTAAGACTTACATACACTCTTCTCTCTTTGCTTACCACTACCAAAATAAATATAAGGAATTCATAATGCTACATCCTATAAGCAGATCGAAGCAGAGGCCAATGCAAGGGTGCTGAGCTTGAATTTAATGCATAATATACTATATAAACACCATCATTGGATGCTAGTTTCTTCACAAATCAATCTATTCTTTAGTTATTTTAGTCTAAATATTCTTCTTCTTTTGATCATGGTCGGGTGGAGCAAGCCATTTTCATCAAATGTCTTCAAGGTGTTCTGTTGCCCGCACACACTTCTTCCTACAATTTTTTCTTCTATGATTTTAGGTTACACTAAATAATTTTTTAAAAATAAATATTGAAATCTTAAGATATTTAACAATAAATTTAAAAATAATGTTAAATTAAATGATGAACATATGTAAATTTAAACTTAATAATGAAATTTATTTATATAAATTAAATTTTATATTAAATAAAAAATTAATATATTAATTTATAATAATAATATATGATAGTCCGTGCTTTGCACGGGTTATCGGCTAGTATATAATTATTATCAAATCATATCATTTAAAATTTTAAGCGTGCAAAATTCATGTATTAAATTTTTTAATTCAAATTAAAAAAAAAATTTCCATTATATTAAAGAACATCCGTGCATCGCACAGGTTTTAAGCTAGTAGTATTAGAAAAACAAAATTATTAAAATTTGAAGAACACATGTTCGAATGTATATTTCAAAGATCAATAATTTTTTTTATTAAATGACAAAAGGTAATCATAAACTCCATCTAAAAACTTGCAAGCTGCAACGGTGAATTTATCGAAAATTTAATCTTTTTTTATTCGAATTAAACTCTACACTGTAATAGTGCTTTGGAGGTAAAAAATTTATGGGAAATTTTTATGATATGTCCCAAATTAATAGATCATTTTGCAAATATGTCCCATCTTATTGATTTATTAATTATATGTCCCATTATCAGTTTTTAAGTTTTAGAGAGAATAATATACCCTTTTTTATTAATTAATTACTATTATAAGTATACTAAAATTTTAAAATTTTAATAACTAAATTTTTTTTTTATATTTTTTAGTACAAACCAGTCAGGGGTGCTTTTTTTAATTTTAACCATAAAATAAATTTTTTATTTTCTTTTTTTCTTACACAGGCCCCGCCAGGGGCACCCTTAACCAAATAAAATATTAAAATTTATAATTTAAATTAAACAAATCATGTTTTTGTGAGACATTATATTTTAAAATAAACTTGATTAAAAAGGGTACAATGGTCCTTTTCTGTTAAAATTTGAATGAAAAACTGATTTTAAGATAGATTTGAAATTTCAAATATATATAGGACATATTTGCAAACCATGTTTTAAATTTGGATATATTCTTAAAAAACCCAAAATTTATCTTGTAATAACATATTTTAGATGAGAATTCTTGATATACAAAGATCTATTGTATCATTTTTTTTATTACCCTTCTTATATTTATGTACAATAATAGGATATATTTGTATATAATTAAATATTTTTTTATTATGTAATTTGTAGAGTCGAACCTGTTGACGTATGATAGTACACGTTTATTATCCCTATTACTCTTATTATATAAGAATAATAGGATATAATTAGTAATATCTAACTTATAATTATATAATAATAAATTTTAGTTGATCATTAATATACATAAAATATTAGTTTAATTAATGTTTCTCTATTTTTATTAATAATAATTACATAATTAATCATTAGAATTATTTGTAATCCATTGTAATTGTATAATATATATACATAAATCTATACATATGGATATACACACTTCTTTAAAATCGCATGAGCGTAGTACACGTTAGTGCTACGAGAGTTTTATAAAAAATAGACATTATTAAAATAGAATATTTAAATACTTAATACTTCAAATATCGAATTACAATTTTCAAATATCTATAATAAAATTTTATTTTTTTCAAATTTCAAATTAATAGCATGTAACTGAATTAAACGTTAGTGTATGTAAGTCTTACTCGAGTGGTATGGTGATAGTGGTAACTGAATTAAACTAGTAGATATAGTAATAACATTTTGTACCCATCAAACCCTCAAGTTTAATACGTTGTACCTTTTAACCCCTGAAGTATCCACAAAGGTCCTATTAACCCTTATGTGACGCCCCCAGATCCGGGGTCGGAGATCTAGGCGCTCACGGTCCATTTTCCATTAGTAACATACCTGTTCTTGCACATAATATATATAACACAGCCATCGATCCCACAATAAACTCACACCACACTCACACACACAGGTTAGAGCCTCAGAAACGTCACACATTGATTAAACAGTAAATAAGTTATCAGAGTTATTACCGACCGAATTAAATAGTATTTATGCTACCAGCAACACTTCGATATGAAGCGAAGTTGGCGGCTTGAAAGTTTGTTACGATACACTGCCTTGCACAGGTCATGCTGATAAATAAAACGTACTAACAAAAGCTGCCAACCAATCCGGCTAATGGGGCCTACCGGTGGAATCTCAAGT
Source organism: Saposhnikovia divaricata (assembly GCA_036435485.1). NCBI lineage: Eukaryota > Viridiplantae > Streptophyta > Magnoliopsida > Apiales > Apiaceae > Saposhnikovia > Saposhnikovia divaricata. The sequence goes on from JAZHRN010000131.1 coordinate 27,433,772, forward strand.
GGTGGCTCGGGTCTAGTCACCTGCTTTCGAACAGTCTGCCTGGGTCTTGCCATTTCGCTTAGCTGTTGTGTTTGTAAAATTTGAAAACAAGCAAGAGTGAGCAACTATAGCTCAGCAAGAATATATGTATAAGGTAAACAATATAACATTTCATATGATTGGCAGTTGATATACTTGTTTGTTTCAATCAGTTATAAAATCACTTGTCATAGTTGATAAATCTCGAAGGTGCAACAATATGTGCCCTTGTTTTCGAAATAAACTTGTAGTTCTAGATACTGCATTGAATCAACATCTTTCTAATCAAAATAGAACACTTTCAGCAACTTGGCACAAAAGCCTAAGAAGCAGTGTCAAAGCATTTTTCCAAAATGGAGGAATGGGACTTAAAGAAAACACAAAACCTGACAAGGATTGACGATGATCAGTCGCCAAATCCAAGTCCAATCATCCGCGGGTCTTCTCTACCGGTAGAAGGATAGAAACTACATCCGTAACTATCCCTCGGGTGAAAACTACATCCGTAATCACCCTTGATGAAAACTACATCCGTAATCATCCTTCGGCAACACCTGGGCCGGAATAATAAGTGATGGACCGCCTGGCTCACGGCCGCTTACACATCCCGGGAATCGTTCGTCAACGGTTCCCACACCTGCCAGAGTCCCTTTTTCTTTTCTTTTAAAACTTGATTTTGATTGAAAACAGAGTAATTGAGGTCCGACATCAGTCGACCGATGATTCTTGAAATCATACAAGAAGCAGAATCTGACCGGGGGTTTTCGAAAATGTTTTGAGTTCGGAAGAGTTCGAGTTTGAAAGTATTAAAAGTATCTTGGATTAACTTTGTCTTTAAATAATGAACAATGATTAATAAATAGTATTTTAAGATTTAATATTAATAATTAATAAAATAATTATTCGATAAAATAAACTTTTAATCCAAGATAGGGTTTCGAGTATTTACGAAGAAGATATAACAATAGTTATTTGAATATACGATACCACCCGAATGACCCTTCGGGTTTTCGCAATCTAGATACGATATAATAATATACCGCTCCCCGGTCAATAGTATATACGGACCGCTACGACCTCTATTGCTAGAGTCATTGTCCGAAGAAAACATTTCAATCTAAGTTCAAGGGGTAAAAGCATACATGTACTTGTTCAATCTCAATTGCATCAATACTTCGATAAACATAGCATTTGATATAATTTGAAAATTACAAACACAACAGTAAAAGTCCTTGTATATGGATAAGTTTTGAAAAGTAAACTTGCCTTGGTTTGGTTGGGGTGGACGAGCGTGCGGATTCGAACGATCTATACATAAACAATAATCGTTCGTTAGTACCTTAACAATTTCTCTTTAATTACGGGGTTTAGGGGGGTACGAAATTAACTTAACGACTTCGTCTTATGACTCCCTAGCCCCACTATAGGTCCATGTCATCACTCGATTATGCTCGTCACTTACTCGACTTAATTTAGTTACCACGTTCGAATCATAACCACTAACCCTAGAACCATGTTCCACTAATCGACTTTTTCCATTGCGCGAATTTTACTCTAGCATTTTTATAAAATCCAAAAATTCATATTTTAATCCAATTCCTTCTGTATGGTCTTCACCACTGCATTCCCTACATTCTCAAATTTTTCCATGATCCCACATACATTTTAAGGTGGTTAAACAAGGTTCACAAGGGGGTCACTTAGTGCAGTCCATAGTCCAGAAACACAATTCACTCCTCCGGCCATAACTAAAAATCTACACATCACCTAGCTACGAACCTTATATTTCATTCAATTATCTTTCCAACAATATAAGGTAGGACATCAGGGGACATCATTTGGGGGTTCAAAATCGTGCTACAATACAGATCAAAGTTCCTGGACAAAACTCAGCAAGCTCAAACTACTTAGATCAACCATTTTTCATACTTCCATCACATAATCAACACCTAATACACTTAGATCATGGTTCATAACACTCATGGAGATATATATATATTAACCATAGTCATAAAAGTTGTTAGTCACAGAGGCATGCCTGAATACATCTAATAACAAGCCCAAGTGGTTCGTAATGCTATGCATTACCTACATGACCTCTTAACTGAGGGAACCTCTAGTTGTAGAGTTTCTACTTGTTTGTACTATGTAATAGGCATCAAATTCTATCTGTGTAACTGTACCTACTAAGTCAAGAATAAAGCTTGAAAGAAGTTCTAAGGTTCATGCCTCAAGCAAGGAAATGAAGACTGTCAAATAATCACAGTTGGGATTTGAAGAATTGAAGAAATGAAGAAATTGCCTAAGTACTAATTCGAGAAGTACATTTGTTTATTCGAGAAGTCTAGCATTCGAGAAGTCTGGAGTTCGATATCTCAGAAGACACTATTCGATATCTCAAAGACTCAATATGCTATTCGATATCTCAGGGATTCGATATGTCAAAATGCTCTATTCGATATCTCAAGGAGTCCCAGAGAAAAGAGCTATTCGAGAAGTGATTCGATATGTCAAGATAACACTATTCGAGAACTCAGAGTTATCGATCAAGTCAATTCCAGTTCTCGAATCACTCACTTAGTCACTTCTCGAATACATTCTTGAGGACAAAATACTGAAGAATTGTACAAGTCAGAAACCTGCAACAAGCCAGGATACTTTATTTGACTCTGTCCTATAAAGCATGCTGGAAAGCCTACAAAGAAGCTTGGAGAGATAAGACAAGGGACAAGGAGCTGAAGAAGTGGATCTAAACAGGCTTTTCAAAGTCAAATCTGTAGCCGTTTGGACTCTTACTAAAATGAGATAGACAGACTGGAAAGTGTTTTTGTTTTACCTACCTCATTTGTAGTAAGGGGGTGTATCCATGTCTATAAGGATACAGCCTCACTTCCTTAGCTGTTAAGGGTGTTGAAGTTTCTCAAATACCAAGAAAATATCTCTCTGAGAAAAACGAAGCTGAGAATACTATCATTTGTATTCACAGATTGTAGCAAAATCTTAATCTAATAAGATATTAGATTAAAGTGATATTGTGTTGTGTTTGTCTTTAATTATCCGCATCTTCATATCTCACACACTCATCACTTATCTTGCTGCAAAGATTCAAGAACGAAGAAAAGTTCAAGAATCCATTCACCCCCCCCTCTGTATTCTTTTACTGTATTCAATACTCAACAAGTGGTATCAGAGCAGGCTGTTTAATCTAAACAGAAAACGATCATGAGTTCGAATACACCAAAGACTACAGGTACGGTAAAGGTCCCTAAGTTCGACAAAGAGAATTACAACCTCTGGAAAATAAAAATGCTGTTGTTCATCAAAGCTGCCAATCCTCTCTACCCTGACATTCTCAAGAATGGTCCATTCATACCACAACAAGAAGTTGCTGAATCCACAGTGGGCGCAGTAGTCATTCCTAGATCATACGTTCCAAAAGAGCCATCCAAATGGACGGACTCAGAGAAGGAAAAGATTGCCCTAGACAGCCACCTCATGTTGTTAATCATAGACTCCATGGATATGTCGATGTTTGCCAACATAGCATCATGCAGATCAGCCAAGGACATGTGGAATCACATCGAGGTGTTATGTGAAGGGACAGAGGAGGTAAGAGAAAATAAGAAACAGATACTGGTCACACAGTATGAGGCGTTCATGGCACAGCCCAAGGAAAGTATCACTGATATGTTTGAAAGATTTCACAAGCTGGTGACTGAGCTCCAAATGAATGGGAAGGTTTACAGCACTAAGGAATTAAATATGAAGTTTCTACTATCGTCACCAAACCATCTAGAGCAAAGGGTCATATCCCTAAGAGAAAGAGATTTGAACAAAGTCACGTATGATGTGCTCTATGGGGTTTTAAAGACACACGAGCTTGAGTTGCTTCAAAAGAGGGCTATCCAAGCTAACCAAGGCAGAATGATAAACACATCCTGTGCCTTGATTGTCAACAAATCTATTCAAGACCTGGAAGCATCTGCAAGTCAGCTGAGAATAGAAGAGATAGTAGATGATGAAGAAACTGAGGAAGTAGTGACTGAACCTGCTGATGACAAGGAAGAAGATGAGTTCTACACTCTTGAAGAGCTGGATGGCATGGAAAATACATCATATGCTTTTATGGCTAGAAAATTCCCAAACATCAGATTCAAGAGGAATCAGCCCTTCAAGCCTAGACCTCAAAATCATTCATTCAACAAGAGCAAGGCACCTATGAAGACAAACAAGAACAGATTCAAAACCAGCTATGTGGATAGGTCATCTGTAAGATGTTACAGATGCAATGACCTAGGGCATTTTGCCAGTGAATGCAAGAAGCCTAAAAAGAAGGATAAGGAGTTTCTTGAGCTTGAAGCTAAGTATGAGGCCCTTCTAAAGAAGCAGACACCAGGTAAGGCTTACATAGCTGAAGGGAAGTGTTGGGATGATTCTGACAGTGATGGGGAAGAACAAGAATTCTGCAACTATGCCTTGATGGCCAATTCCAAGGAAGAACCATCTGCATCAGACTCACAGGTACCATCTCTCACTACCATAGACATGTCTGTTTCTGAATATAAATCTTTGGTTGAACAACTATCCGTTGAGATGTTTAACATTCATACTAGTATGACTGCTGCTAATGAAGAGATTGCTAAACTGTCCACTAGGAATGAACTGTTAAATAAGAGAAATGAGGAACTAGAGCTAACTACTGTGCAAATAGAAAATCTTAAACAAGAGATTGAGTATCTAAAGAACAAAGTTCTATGTGCTAGTCAAGTTGAGAAAGCTCTTAGGGATGAATTAGCTGAAAATGAATTTAAGTTGAAAACATTTAAGAATTCCTCTAGTCTATTGCAGTCTTATCATGAGAAAAATCTAGCTAGACCTAAGGCTGCCATTGGACTTGATTATGACACTCTTAAACAGAGGAAAGGCTATGCAGTCATTGAAGATGACATTGTTGTTCAAGAGGAGGTGCCTCAGGTTTTGAAAAAGACTGAGAATCCAATATTTAAAACACCAACACTTGAGATTGATGAGGATGCCTTACTCATCAAGCAAATGTTGGAGGATGAAGATGAGGCACAATCAAATGAACAACAAGCATCCTCTGAGAGTAAGAATGTCAAAACCAAAGCCAAGGAGCCAGTAGGAGGTAGACCTAGACTTGAGAAATCTGTAAATTTTGTTTCAGCTGGAAATTATGAGTCTAAGAAGAAAGTGACTAATAAGAGACCAAACAGGAATGGCAAATTAGGGATTAACAAAGATAACAACTATGCTTATGTGCCAAATGCCCCTAGGAAAGTTTGTCAAAACTGTTTTAGCTCTAATCATTTGACTCATGCTTGCAAGAAACCATCTGGTAGTGTTGCTAAACCATTCTATGATTGCTCTGTGCCTTTAAGACATAGAGACTCTCCTTTCTGTGATAAACTTGATTGTATGCCATGTAACATGAATGTGATAACTAGTTGTTTTAATTTGAGAAGACAATTCATGGAGGGCTGTATCAATCATAATGTTCACACACACTACACAAGGACAAAGTCTTCAAGTCCTCCTAAAGTTAGGAAGGTACCTCTGTCACCTAAGTCTAAGAACCCTGATTCTAAGACTCCCAACAGTGACAAGAAGACCAACATCAAGAAAACTGATAAGCATGCTGATTTTGATAAAACTGTCACTAAGTCACATGGACCCAAACTCGTTTGGGTACCAAAGGAGAAGTAATACTTTTGTGTTTGCAGGGCAAAGAAAGTAAAAAGAAGGTCATGTGGATTTTGGACAGTGGATGCTCAAATCATATGACTGGTGATATGGCCCTGCTATCACAGTATGAGGAAAAGGCTGGCCCAATGGTTGCTTTTGGAGATGACAGCATTGGCAACACACTGGGATATGGCAAGTTGGAAATTGGAAATGTCATCATTGAGAATGTAGCACTGGTCAAGGGGCTCAAGAATAATCTACTGAGTGTTGGTCAATTCACTGACAGAGGCTTCAAAGTGAACTTTGACAAAGATGAATGTTTGATCACCCACAAGAAGACTGGTGATTTTGCTCTGTCTGGAGTAAGGAAGGGAAGCCTGTTTGTAGCCAATATGGACTCTGCAAGCAAGGACACAATTTGTTGCTTCTACTCAAAAGCATCAAATGAAGACAGTTGGCTGTGGCACAAGAAGCTATCACACCTGAACTTCAAAGCCATTAATTCCCTAGTCAAAAGGGAGTTAGTGAGAGGCATTCCCACACTTGAATTCTGTCAAGAAGGAGTGTGTGAGGCGTGTCAAAAGGGAAAAATGAAAAGATCAAGCCACAAGTCAAAAACAGTGACATCTATAACCAAGCCCCTGCAACTGATTCATATGGATTTGTTTGGGCCTGTCAATATTATGTCACTAGGAAGGAAGAAGTATGCTCTAGTGATGGTTGATGATTTTACAAGGTATACATGGGTAGAATTTCTGGCATCAAAGGATGAGGCTCCACAAGTAATCATTGAGCACATAAAGAAAGTTGACAAAGAAGCAAAGGCCATAAATGCAAGTGTGATTGCATTAAGAAGTGATAATGGGACAGAATTCAGAAATGCCATGCTTGGAGCATTCTGCAAAGAAAATGGTATTTCTCAACAATTCTCAGCTCCAAGGACTCCACAACAAAATGGAGTTGTTGAGAGAAAGAATAGGACTCTGATAGAGGCTGCTAGAACAATGCTACTTGATGCAAAGATGCCTACATGTTTTTGGGCTGAGGCTGTGAGCACTGCATGCTACATCCAAAACAGAACCCTCATCAACAAAAACACTGGAAAGACACCTTACAACTTGATGACTGGAAAGAAGCCTACTCTAAAGTATGTTCATACTTTTGGAAGCAAGTGCTTTGTGCTAAAAGATAATTCAGAATATGTTGGAAAGTTTGATGCAAAGGCATTTGAAGGAATCTTTCTTGGCTATTCTATGGAAAGAATTGCATACAAAGTTTATGTCATTTGTCAAAAGAAAGTAATGGAGAGCACAGATGTAACATTTGATGACAGCAAACTACCTGGATTAGAAGAAGCCAATGATGAAGATAAAGATCCCTTGAAGTTTGACAATCTAGATGATTCTGATGAGGAGATTGAAAGTGAATCTGAACTCATAATCCAACAAACTCAAGTGAATGAAGAACCTGTGTCAACCAACAATGAAGAAACAAGCATCCAAGATACACCTGTGAGGAGTGACAACTTCACAGGGGGAGGAAATGTAGATGATCATGATCTAAATGATGAAGCAACATCAAGGATGAGAAATCAATCTGAACATACAAGGAAATGGGATAGATCACACACTGCAGATCAGATAATTGGAAATCCAAATGCAGGAGTAAGGACAAGGAGAGCAACTATAAATGAATGTCTCTATGGCTGCTTTCTATCCCAAGTTGAGCCTAAGAAACTTGATGATGCATTGTTGGATCCTGACTGGATAATTGTTATGCAAGAGGAGCTAAATCAATTTGAAAGGAGCAAAGTATGGGAACTAGTGCCTGCACCAAAGGATAGAACCGTTGTTGGAACTAAATGGGTTCTAAGGAATAAGATGGATGAAAATGGTGTAGTCATAAGGAACAAAGCAAGGTTGGTTGCAAAAGGATACTCTCAACAGGAAGGTATTGACTATGATGAGACCTTTGCCCCTGTTGCTAGACTAGAAGCCATCAGAATTTTCTTGGCATTTGCTGCACATTCCAATTTCAAGGTCTATCAAATGGATGTCAAGAGTGCATTCCTGAATGGGGAGTTGGAAGAAGAAGTATATGTGCAACAACCACCTGGCTTTGAGGATCCACAGTTTCCCCACTTTGTCTACAGATTACTTAAAGCATTGTATGGACTCAAGCAAGCTCCTAGGGCATGGTATGACACACTATCACAATTTCTACTGGAGAATCAATTCACTAGAGGCACACTGGACAAGACACTGTTCTACAAGAAACATGATGATGATATTATCCTAGTTCAAATCTATGTGGATGATATCATATTTGGCTCTACAAATGAGAAGCTGTGTGAAAAATTCTCTAAGCTCATGCAAAGCAGATATGAGATGAGTATGATGGGAGAATTAACATTCTTTCTTGGACTGCAAGTTAGTCAAAGGAAGGATGGCATTTTTATAAGTCAAACCAAATACATTAAAGATTTACTGAAGAAATTTGATTTGGAAGAATGTTCACCTGCAAAGACACCCATGGCCACTGCCACCAAGTTAGATGATGACGCTAAGGGCAAAAAGGTAGATATCTCAATCTACAGAGGCATGGTTGGTTCTCTACTCTACCTCACTGCTAGTAGGCCAGATATCATGTTTGCTACATGCTTATGTGCAAGGTTTCAATCAAACCCAAAGGAATCACACATGATAGCAATAAAAAGGATCTTCAAATATCTGAAAGGCACACCAAACTTGGGGTTATGGTATCCTAAGGACACAGGGTTCAATCTGGTTGGTTATTCTGATGCTGATTATGCTGGATGCAGAGTGGATAGGAAAAGCACATCAGGTAGCTGCCAGTTTCTTGGACAAAGGTTAGTCTCTTGGTACAGCAAGAAACAACAATCTGTGTCAACTTCCACAGCTGAAGCTGAATACATAGCTGCTGGAAGTTGCTGTGCTCAAGTGCTTTGGATTAGAAACCAACTTAGAGATTATGGACTTGTGTTGGAAAGAATTCCTATCATGTGTGACAACACAAGTGCAATCTCTATAGTTGCCAATCCTGTCAATCATTCTAGGACAAAGCACATTGACATCAGATATCATTTCATTAGAGAACATGCAACTAATGGAACCATTGAGTTGCATTATGTTTCTACAGAAAAACAACTAGCTGACATATTCACTAAGCCATTAGATGAAGCCACCTTCACTAGGCTGGTCAGTGAGATTGGAATGCTGAATTCTTCGAATTCTGGCTAAGTGAATATATCAACTAGATTGTTGCAGCAGTAGATACTTACTTTATCAAATGCCTAATATTTCTGAAGTAAGTATTGGCTGGAGTATGATGTATAAATATTCCAATGCTGCACATGTTGAAAATCATACATATGTAGCTTGAAATTTCTGTAAAAATTTTGAGTAAACCACTATTTAATTTGGTAGAATATTCGTCAATGAATATTTCTAGTAAATTTTAAAGGAAAGTGGAAATTGAATTTTATGAGTGAAAAGTACAGTTCGATAAGTCAGACTTCTCGAATGGTTCATTGTTATGTCTTGGCTCGAGTTCTCGAATAGGCCTATCTAGAACCCTCTTGAGTTCTCGAATAGTGTCTTTTAGAGAAATCGAATAGCACACTTTGAGTTCTCGAATAGAGTATTTTAGTTCTCTAATGATAGAGTTCTCGAATACTGCATTTGAGTTATCGAATCATTTGAAAAGGCTGATTTTTCGCTGACACTTAATCGCTTTTTGGATTTATATTCAAACCTTCATTCCACTCATAAAAATATATTCTTAACTTTGAATTATTTTCTGAGTTAAATCACTGCCAGCTGTGAGTTAAAAACTGCCTGAGATATCGAATAAGCCTTTCTTGACTTCTCGAATAGTTGTTTCATACTTCTCGAATGACTTGTCGCTACAGAACACTTATCTATCGACAACTCAAGACATTCATATATATATATACAACTTCACAACTATTCAATTCATTTCGTTCGATTTCTCAAGCATCTCAACTCCTGAAACCTCTGAAAAACCCTAACTGCGAATTTCTTCTTCAATCCTAATTCTCTTTTCTTCTCTACCCAAATGGCAAACACTCAACTCACCATACCATCCCAAACTAATTTCATCGCAATCTCCAGTGATGTGGAAGCACCGAATGCCAATTTCAAGTGCTTTGTTCGGTGGTTGTCTGAATCATACATCAAGAGTGCGCTCTCAGCCAACCCAACTCTGTACATAGATCTATTGGAACAATTCTGGAGGACTGCTACTGTGGAGGTCATCGCTCTTGAGAATGCTATCACCTCTTATATTGTTCACTGCAAGATTCAAGGAGAGGATATCACTATCACCACTGCAGACATGAATCAAGCCTTGGATATGCAGCAAGAGACGTATGATGCTCTGGCCTCCAATGATGAGTTGGAAGAATTCTTTGACTTCATCAACTACTCTGATACTATCAAGCTGGGAAAGTTGAATAGGAAGTTCTTGAGGAAAGAATGGAGCTTTGTATTTGCTACACTCCTTCAAGTATTCACTGCACGGAAATCAAGCTTTGATCAGATTAGTACACCCGTGCAGCAGCTTGCCTATGCCCTGGCTCATGGGAGAAAGATAGATGTTGGACTTCTCATCCTACAGGAACTCTATGGGAGACTTGGTCAGACCACAGCCAAGAGAGGTAATGAAATTTTCTTTCCTCGCTTTATTCAATCAGTGCTTAACTTTAAAAATGCTTCTTTGATTGAATTGCCTGGAGTAGATAAGAGTAAAATAGGCTATCCTAAGTCCATGACCAAACTCATTTTTGGTAATTTGGAGACTAGGAATGATGTGGATGTAAGACTTAACATAACTCCCCACATGGAGGGTTTGTTTAGGTCTTACCCCCACAACATGCCAATATTTGATTCAAAATCACAGTTAGCACAGCCTAAGCAAGGAGAACAAAGTGCTAACCCAAGGCCTGCTAACCAACCCCCTCAGCCAAACACTCTATCCAGCAAAGAGCCAACTGCATCATCCTCTCAAAAGGGTGATGTTAGTAAAAAGAAGAGAAAACAGGCTGCTTCTGAACCTTTAGAAATCTTAACTGAAGCAGCCTTGGCTGTAGAACTAGGGTTAGAAAGTGAGAAACCTGAGTCACCTATCATAAGCCTAAAGAAGAAGAAGAAGTCTAAAACCACCTCTTCAGTCACTCAAATGGCTGAAGTTGTAAAATCAGGGGCACACAGCTCACTAGATGTATCCTCTCAACAGGATGCATCTATAGAATCAAGCATCCTCCCCAATGCACCTATCTGTAAAGAGTCAGCACAAGGGAGTGATAAGGCTGGCACAACACTGAGTGGAGAGCACATCATAACTGAAACTCCCTCTATTTCTCAGGGGGAGTTGCCAAAATCTTGTCTACAACACACTTCTCTTTCAGAATCTACCACTCATATTTCTTTGAAGCCTGCAACTCAAGCAATTGAGGAGCAAGGCATTGATCATCAAGAATTCTTTTCCTTTGATGAGCCAATGAATTCAAGTGACTTGGTGCATGACACCTTGCTCACCACCCAGGTACCACATTTGGATGGTCAGGGAATGCATGCTGGGGCATATCCTAATGACACCATCACAAACACAGAGGATTCACTAGTTCTTACTAGAGACTCTGTGCCTGTGTCAACTACTGTTGTAACTCATCCCACTTCTGTGGAGACAGCAGTAGTAGAGTCTGTTCATCCGGTTGCAGAAGTTGCATCTGTAACTGAGGAGCCTAGCAAGCCTAGCTCTAGCTCTAACTTTTTGTCTCAAAGGCTGAAGCCTGTGCAACATGACAGTGCTTCGGGATCAGGGTCTGTTCCACCACAATTGACGGTTGAAGCACTTCAAAGCTTAGTTGTGGATCAGATCCCTGAGTTCACAAAAATTGCTCAGCACCTTCTCACTGCAAACATGCCCAATCCAGACTATGAAGCTATTCTCCTATGTCACAAAGAGGATGTAGAGCTACAGAAGGAGAAGATCATAGATGAAACTGAGAGAGATGGGAATATCGATGCTTGGCTGCAAGGAACCAATTCAATCCCTCTCTCAGAAGGTCTTCAGTATCTCAGAGAAGAGTACATCACTTCACTAGGGTCCAATGCCAAATCTCTCAACCCTACTGATGTGTTTGAAGCAGTGAATGACAGCTATAAAGGCATTCTCAAGGCTGCACACTATCTTGGTAAAGGCTTAAAGACAGAAATTAATGAAGTGTGTTCAGCTACAACCAAGGAGGTGCATGAGATCAAGAGGACTTTTGATGCTAAATTCCCTCAAATGGAGACTGTTCTCAAGGACATTCGAACCTGCAATGCTACTTGCACCAGGATGGACAATGGTTTGGCTATTCTCAAGGATGCTGTCACAGGTCTGGGGCACAAATTTCAATCCTTATCAGATCAGACAACTGATGCCAATGCCATGCTCAGGACCCTCTTTGCAAATCAATATGGAGACAAGCTGGTCACTGAGGTTCCTGTGCATGAGATGTCAAGGTTCGAAGTGCAGAGACTGAAGGATCAATCCCTATCTGGTTTTAAGGCCAATGAACTCTTCATTAAAGTGGATACTCTTGAAAAGGAGGTAGTCTCTCTCCACAAGTCCAATGCTCATCTTACAGACACTGTGACAACTCTGACTGAGCAGTTGAACACTCAAGCCACCACCACAGCTGATGTTCTTCTGCATCAACAATCAATGTTGTCTGCAATGATGAAGCACATGGGTCTCCCTCTACCTGATGAATCTTCAACTCCAAAGGTGCCTCCTACAGTCCCTGTGTCTGTCAACAAGCCTAAGGGGGAGAAGAGGATATCAAAGAACTCAAATCCAAAGGGGGAGAGACCACTAGAAAAGGGCATCAAGATCACTGAGGGTGGCCATCAGAGAACTTTGAAATCTACTACTCATGTGCCTGGAAAAGGAAAGGACAAAGTTGATGAGCCTCCCACTTCTCTGCCAGTTGTCACTCTACCAACTGTGCACATCACTACTCCTGATGGTCAAAGGCAGTCTATCACAACCACAGTGGTTGCGGGGAGTATGCCATCTGACAAGCCTCGAATCTCAATATCTAAGAGTGCCAAGCCAGTAGAAGTGAAGGTGGTCACTGAGGCCAAGCTACAAGAAATTGCAAACTCAAATGTCTATCATGATGATGCATTCTTGGAGTTTCTGAAAGTCTCTAGAGAACAGGCTGGTGATGCTCTGCTATATCATGAGAGTTTGAAGAGTCAGATTGACTGTCTCACTGTAGTACCAAGGAGGCTTAATAATCTATGGCTCAAGGAGATATTGATGGTAGGGAAGAACAAGATATGGCACTTAACCATCAATACTCTACAGAGTCTAAAGCACTCAGAAGTGAATGTGCTCCTTGGACTAATTGAGAAGGGAAATGAGAACAACAAGAGTCTTCATGATGACTTGAGGAATGGTCAACCTTCAAGGCTACCTGAAGTTTTCACAGATCCTAGAACTATTATCTACCAGGCTGGAACAAGAATTGAAGATATCAAGCAGCTGGTCATTCCTAAGCATCTAACTCCTCAAAATAAAAATCTCATCATAGCCATCATTGAGAAACTGATCAAGAAGAAGGGATCAAGAACAGCAGAAGAATTAGAAGCTATATCTTATCTCAGGTCATATATTGCAACTGGCATTGTATCTGAGACTGCTAAGTTCAACCCAAGCAAAGATCAAGACAAGGATGAAGATAAAAGTGACGGAAGGGGAAGACATCACAGGAGTAATAAGGGTGATGAAGACAAGAAGAAGAAGAAGGATGATGAGAAGAGGAAGAATGATGATGATCAAGGTAAAGGCTCTGAGAGGAAAAGTGGAAGACAGCAAGCCTCAGGCATTGCTGACAGTAACCTCACCACAACGCAAGACTCTAAGTCTAGGGTGAATGCTGCCAGTAGTGACCTTTCAAAATTTGCATCTATGGCTTCTGCAACTGTCTTGCCACCTCAAGAAGAGAAGAAGATTCAAGTCAAGAAACCATCTGTATGTTTCAAAAAGCAAACTGCTAATGGAATACTACAATGGTCTACAAACAAAGGTCACATACTGCTGCCAAGTAATCATGTAAAAAGAATCAAGTTCAAGCAAGCTGCAAGGAAATCAAAGCCAACCATATCAAAAACCCTGACAATCTATCCAGGCCTAAAACTCCAACCACTAGATGAAGATTATGATGTAGACCAACTGCAATTTTTGCAAGCTCAAAGAATCTATCATGTTGCCATTGTTGATAATTGCCTTGAGATTAAATATTCTGATGGAAGGAAGGAGAAATTCAAACAAGGAGGATGTCAACACTGGGGCAAGCTATATGACATAGAGAGAATCATTGCACTGTTGAGCTCAGAAGATAAAGTGGAGAGAGTATGGAAGCTGGAGCTAATTGATTTTGTGAAAATGAAGAGAGATCATGAGGAAAAAGTCAGAAAAGGGTGTTTTGAGAAATGGCTGGCAAGAGAGAGAGAAATTGAGAGACTGGAAAGTGAAGCAGAAAAGCTGAGGAAAAAGGGTTTGTGTAGAGTTCAGTTCAACCCCTACATGGTAAAGTATAGGAGGAGAAATGGAAATCAAGTCAACATCAGAATGAATCTACTCAACCACTATCCTGCAAATATTCTGGAACCAGTACTTGAAGATTTCAAAGACTCAATTTTGCTTGAAGAATTGGATGCTATGGCAGAAATAATAAAAGCTATGGATGAGAATACAAGGAAGGAGAAAGAAAGAAGAGAGAGAGAATATGATGAATTTCAAGCCAAAGCTATGGAAAGGGAATCAAAAGACAATGGCTAGTTCTTCATCATAGGCTGTAAGATTACTCACTCTGTAGTTCTATCCAAATTGCTAATGGAAATTCATACCTGTACTGTCAAGTTTTATCTTTATGTATGTTAGGCTTGTTATCAGACATGAAATTGTGACTAAGGGTCTTACTCACAATTTGGGGGAGATTGTTAGTCACAGAGGCATGCCTGAATACATCTAATAACAAGCCCAAGTGGTTCGTAATGCTATGCATTACCTACATGACCTCTTAACTGAGGGAACCTCTAGTTGTAGAGTTTCTACTTGTTTGTACTATGTAATAGGCATCAAATTCTATCTGTGTAACTGTACCTACTAAGTCAAGAATAAAGCTTGAAAGAAGTTCTAAGGTTCATGCCTCAAGCAAGGAAATGAAGACTGTCAAATAATCACAGTTGGGATTTGAAGAATTGAAGAAATGAAGAAATTGCCTAAGTACTAATTCGAGAAGTACATTTGTTTATTCGAGAAGTCTAGCATTCGAGAAGTCTGGAGTTCGATATCTCAGAAGACACTATTCGATATCTCAAAGACTCAATATGCTATTCGATATCTCAGGGATTCGATATGTCAAAATGCTCTATTCGATATCTCAAGGAGTCCCAGAGAAAAGAGCTATTCGAGAAGTGATTCGATATGTCAAGATAACACTATTCGAGAACTCAGAGTTATCGATCAAGTCAATTCCAGTTCTCGAATCACTCACTTAGTCACTTCTCGAATACATTCTTGAGGACAAAATACTGAAGAATTGTACAAGTCAAAAACCTGCAACAAGCCAGGATACTTTATTTGACTCTGTCCTATAAAGCATGCTGGAAAGCCTACAAAGAAGCTTGGAGAGATAAGACAAGGGACAAGGAGCTGAAGAAGTGGATCTAAACAGGCTTTTCAAAGTCAAATCTGTAGCCGTTTGGACTCTTACTAAAATGAGATAGACAGACTGGAAAGTGTTTTTGTTTTACCTACCTCATTTGTAGTAAGGGGGTGTATCCATGTCTATAAGGATACAGCCTCACTTCCTTAGCTGTTAAGGGTGTTGAAGTTTCTCAAATACCAAGAAAATATCTCTCTGAGAAAAACGAAGCTGAGAATACTATCATTTGTATTCACAGATTGTAGCAAAATCTTAATCTAATAAGATATTAGATTAAAGTGATATTGTGTTGTGTTTGTCTTTAATTATCCGCATCTTCATATCTCACACACTCATCACTTATCTTGCTGCAAAGATTCAAGAACGAAGAAAAGTTCAAGAATCCATTCACCCCCCCTCTGTATTCTTTTACTGTATTCAATACTCAACAAAAGTCACAATCTCAACATCAAAACTCAAGATCCATGCTATCCAATACATATACATCCAAGATTAGTCCTAAAACACATGGATCTACTACCATACTATATAAACAATACATGACCAAGGGGGTTTGAGATTTTTATACCTTCTTGAGCTCCTAGAGGCCTTGGATAATCTTTACACAACTCAAAAACACCTTAGATGGCCTCCTACAACACTTACAATGCAAGATCTAAAGGAAAAACAAACTTGGTTACTATTTACCAAAGCTTGAATAATTTGTAACTTGAAATTGGGTGGATAAAATGGAGTGAAATTGCTAGCATACCTTGTATATATGATGTAGATGACCTAGGAATTATGGCAAGATTTATGAGTAATAGAAGAGGGGAGGAGAAGAATTTTCTTCTCCACTTTTGTGTCTTGGCCGAGAGCAAGCTTCAAGGGGGGGGGGGAGAGAAAAGTTTTTGTTTTGTGTTTGTGTTTGTGTTGGTAAATAATTGATGTTAGGTTATTTAGGTTGGGTGATACATATCACATGTAAGCATAGGTAGTGTACTAGCAAGCATGGGTCATGTACTATGTGTTCCCTCTTTTTAAAAAGTAACCAACTAGATACTATTCATCTTCCAATGGCTAACTAGTTTACTTGATTCCTAACCACTTGGTTGCATGGGCTTGCATGCAATACTACTCCTTGTATTATTATTCTTCCACCAATGCTTATTATTTAATCTTTAATTCGTATCGTATCTTAATTATTCTCTCGTAATAATATTTCGTCGCGTAGAGATTTCCCCTATAATTCCTTAAGTACTTATTGTGTAAATTCCTCGAATGTCCATAATTCCTCGTCACAATTCTTAATAAATCCTTTAATACTCTAACCATTCTCAAATCCCAAGTTTTATAAATATTACTAACAATAAGACTCTTGCCTTCACAATCTCCCTTTATATCTTACATAATAAATGCAACAACGCAGTTTCTCAGACAATCAATTCTATTAATCAACAGGGATGACTAGAAAGGTTCCATAATGACAATGTCACAAGATATTAAATAAAAAGAAATATTACCAAAAATTAGGGTTCTTACAGCTTATACCGGTACAAATTAAAAAAAATTGTAACGGACACATGTAATGTCTATTTTGCCCATCCGATACGTACCGTTACAATTTATTGTACCGGTACAAGGGTTAATTGGACCTTTACGAATACTTCAGGGGCTAAAAGAAACGTTTTGAAACATTGAGGGCTGATAGGTATTTCGTATAAAACTTCGAGGGCTAAAAGGTCATTAAGCCTAAAAAAAAATATAATCTAAAAAGGATATAATTAAAAAAGGTTGTATTAAAATTGAATTTTAAAAAGAAAATTATAATCTGAAAAGGATATAATGAAAAAATGTTGTATTATAATTGAATTTTATTTATTTTTTTATTAGTTTTTAAAAAATTCATATTTAATATTTGGGTTTTATCTTGAAATCTAGAAATCAGATTTGGATGATTTTACAATCCACGCTAACCTCATCAAATTAATTTGAATTTAGTAATTATTTAATAATTATTATTCAAATGGAAATATTCAGAATCTCAGGAGAAAATATAGATACGAATTTTTACATTAATCTTATTCGATGTAGAAATCATACATTGATAATGTTTTTCAATGTAGAAAACCTAATTATATTTGATTTAAATCATTGACATATACATTTTCGTATTACAATATAAATACACTTTTAGTTTATCATATTAAAATATAAAATGTTTTGAAATGCTAGATCCAACAGTTTTCATCTATTTATTTTAGGACTTTGTCGTACGGAGGACCAGACTACCGATTATCAAAATTTTGGACAAAATCCCTCTTACACTTTCGATGTAAAAATCCTACATTGATAATGTTTTTCAATTTAGAAAACCAAATTATATTTGATTTAAATCATTGACATATACATTTTCGTATTACAATATAAATACACTTTTTAGTTTATAATATATTAAAATATAAAATAATTTTTTATGCTAGATCCAACAATTTTCATTTATTTATTTTAAGATCTTTGTCGTACGGAGGACCAGACTACTGATTATCAAAATTTTGGACAAAATTCCTCTTACACTTCTATACCATTATCTAAAAGACGAAACATTAAAATTTTGGTCGATCGGTACGGTACCTGTTGATTTTACTTATTTACCCTTACTTAATTACAGATAAAATCCATTCTACTAACTAATTAATTTCGTTAAACATTAAAATTTTTCTATTTTTTTTAATAAAAAAATAATTTCCTTTTTCATATAAAATACAATATCTCTTATATTTTATCTAACTAAGATTTCTCCTTTACTAATCAATTTCCTTTTTCAGGTTAAACATATTACCTTTTCTATTTTTTAATAACTAAATAATTCTTTCAGGTAAAATACAATATCTTCTATATTTTATCTAACTAAAATTTATCCTTTTTTAAAAACACAACGAATAATTTTGTTTAATAAAATAATATAATTATATTATAATTTCTATTAACTAATCAATTACTTTTTTCGGCTAAAATACGTTACCTTTTTTCTTTTCTCTAACTAAACTCTCTCTTTTTCCAATTACGTAACGGGCGGTTACCTTTTCAAGCAAAACACGTTACCTTTTCTCTAACTAAAATTTCTCTTTTTCCAATTATATCACGGGCGGTTCTGTTTAATCAAAATAAAATAATAATTTTATAATACTAATAATTAACCAATTACCTTTTCAGCTAAAACGTATCATCTTTTGTATTTTTTCTAATTAAATTTTCTTTTTTTTAGAAATATCGCGGGCAACATTGATTTCTCATTTCTTAAAACACCACGAGCAATTTTATTTAGTAAAATAACATTATTAAATTATAATTACTATAAAAAATCAATTATCTTTTTCATCTAAAACATGTTATCTTTTTAATTTTCTTTAACTAAGACATCTCTTTTTCCAATTATATCACATGCATTATATTAAATAAAATAAAATAATAATTTAAAATTAGTAATAATTAACCAATTACCTTTTTCAACTAAAATCTATCATCTTTTCTATATTTCCTTACTAAAATTCCTCCTTTTCTAGAAATATCACGGATAACATTTATATAATTTTTATCAAATTATCCCATTTAAAATCTATATCTATACTAATCAATAACATCTATACTGATCTATACTATTATATAAAAGCCGAAACATTAAAAGTTTGGTTGGTCGGTATGGTACCTGTTGATTTTACTTATTTACCCTTACTTAATTACAGATAAAATCCATCCAACTAACTAATCAATTTATATCTTTTATTTTTTATCTAACAAATTTTCTTCCTTACTAATCAATTTCCTTTTTCAGGTTAAATATATTATCTTTTCAATTTTTCAATAACTAAATGATTTTCTTTATTTATATCTTTTATATTTTATCTAACTGAAAAAGTTTGGTTGGTCGGTATGATACATGTTGATTTTACTTATTTAATTAACCTTACTTAATTACAGATAAAATCCATCCTACTAACTAATCAATTTTTATCTTTTATATTTTATTTAACAAAATTTCTCCCTTACTAATCAATTTCCTTTTTCAGGTAAAATATATACCTTTTCAATTTTTCAATAATTAAATAATTTCCTTTATTTATGTTTTTTATATTTTATCTAACTAAAATTTCTCCTTTACTAATCAATTTCCTTTTTCAGGTTAAACATATTATCTTTTCTATTTTTCAATAACTAAGTAATTTCCTTTTCAGGTAAAATATATAAAAACCGAAACATTAAAACTTTGGTTAGTCAGTACGGAGTACGGTACCTGTTGATTTTACTTATTACCCTTGCTTAATTACAGATAAAATCCATCATATTAAGTAATCAATTTATATCTTTAATATTTTATCTAACTAAAATTTCTCCTTTATTAATCAATTTCCTTTTTCAGGTTAAACATATTACCTTTTCTATTTTTCAATAACTAAGTAATTTCATTTTCAGGTTAAATATATTATTTTTTATATTTTATCTAATTAGAAAGTATAATTATAATTATCACACGAGTTTTAAGCCAGTATATTATTAAAGCAGAAAGATTGAAAGTTTGTTGGTTTGGTTTTCACTTGGTTACCCTAATTATTTTGGTTTCCACTTGATTATCCTAATTATTAAATTAAATAATAACATAATATAATTAATGGTAATTAACCAGTTGCCTTTTTAATATTCACTTTTAATTGAATATATCTTTTATAAACACCTAAAAATATCAATCGTATCATATCTTCCAATCATTAATATTTCATTTCTAATTAAAACACATTACCTTTTTAATTTAAAACTAATCTTACAATCATTAATATATACCCGAAAATATCACACCATATTTTCCAATTATTAATAAAATATATTAAAAATCCGTATACGTTGTTTATAATAAGAAAATATTAGTATAATCAGTAAACATGAGTATATTAAATTATATAATAAAAGAAACCCGTGCATTGCACGGACATTGAAATTTTGTCGGTTCGAATTTGACACGGTCATCTTAATTATTAAAATAAATAATAAATTAATGATAATTAGCCGATTGCCGTTTTAATTAAAAGATGTTTACTTTTAATTGATGATATTACCTTTTATAAACACCTAAAACTAACTTTTAATTTAAAACATAATCTTGCAATAATTAATATATACCCAAAAATATTACACCATATCTTCTAATCAATAACAAAATATAAAAATTATTTAAAATAATTAAAATTTTATATTAAATCAAATATTTAATATATAATAATAATAATAATAATAATAATAATAATAATAATAATAATAATAATAATATATGACAACCCGTGCTTTGCACGGGTTATAAGCTAGTATTATTAAAATTGTATTTGGTTTTTAATAGAACTACCTTCGAATAATTACAAGGGTATTTTGATAATCAAAACAAATTTTAAGTAAAATTCATAAATCATATAGAATTTTCAGCGTAAAAAATCGTCAATTTCTTCTTTTCTTTGTTTCTACGTAAATTTGATTAGAAAAAATTATTAAACCATCACTAAATTAAAGATTATTTTGTTAATTTCAAGTGGGTTGTAATCGTTCAAATCAAATTTTAAGAATTCAAGATAGAGTACAAATATTAAATCGAATGCGTAAAATGTTATATATATATATATATATATATATATCAATTTTTTAATAACAATTTGATATTTAAATTAATAACAAATAAAATTAAAAAATTAATATAATTATAGATATTAAAAAAGGAGCCATGCGTTGCACGGGTTATAAGTTAGTATAATATAGGAAGGGTAATTTAGTACTGTAATTTTATGATGATTAAATTATCTCACAATAGATAATAATGAGTTTCATAATATAATCAAAACTGATGTCCAATATAATGGTAAGAAATCTCAGTTCTAAGTTAGAGGTCAAACGTTCAATTTACATTAGAATTAAAAAAATTTATTTATATAGGAAAGTTAAATTCGTAATTTTTTATCATATATAGAAGGGTTAATTTTTTTTATAATATGTGCAATGCACATATCTGTTTTTAAAATTTAATAATCATTTTAATTCATGATTTTTTTAATAAATTTTTAGAAAATTTAAATTTTAAAATTTTTTAACTTTTTAGTTTTGACAATATAAATATTTATTTTTAATAAGTTGTTGATAAAATTAGAAATTTCGAAACAATTATTTACCTATTAAAATATATAATATTCCTTTATATTATAAAAAAATTATCAAATTGCATCTAAAATAAATAAAAATTGATATTTATTAAATTTTAAAATCTCACTTTACTATTTAGTTCTATCTTGAATTTTAAAAATCAGATTTTAACTATTTTATAGTCCACGAAAATCTTACAAAAAAATCTTTAATTTAGTGCTGATTTGACAATTATTATCCAACTGGAACTATCCACAAACTGAAGATGAGAGAAAGTAACGATTTCTTACATTAAGAATTCTATTTGATTTAGAAAATGTACTTATATTTGGTATAAATTATTAAAACACACTTTTCAGAATTTAAATATAATTCGATTAACAACCAAATACATCTTTTAATATTAGATTCGACGATTTTTATCTATCAATGTTAATATTTAATGGTCTTTATTATTTTGACGAATATATAAGATTTCTGAATATAAAAAAATTCTTGAATCCAAATTATTATTCAACATAAATTAATATCTAAAGAATATTCTTTATTAATAGATCTAATGGTGCTTAAATATTTAGTTATAGATCTAACAGTTATTATATTATTATTTGCATGACAATCAAAATAATGAGTACCAAATATTTGAAAAAGATCTCTTTTATGCTTATTATATATAAAGATATAATTTAAAGCAACTTTAATAGAATTCAACAATTTCATTATTTTTTTAAAATACTAAGAAGTTGTAGGGAGAATAGGAATTTAAGGGATTATGGTAAAATCAAAATAAGAGTGAAATCAATTTCGTGCTAAGTTAACATTAGAAAGTAGTTTCGCTTATTAATTAGATTTGAGCTTTTTTGAAAAATAAATTGATAAAAGTAAATTTTTGCACATTTACTTTTGTTAAGAATAGTTATTTGCAAAAATATTATCTTACTTGCAAAAATACTTTCTTATTTGCAAAATACTATCTTTTGTATTCAGCTGCATATGTGGTTGCATATGAAACTTTTTTTACTCTTTTTTTTAAAAGTGGGTGATTTTTGTGGATTTGGGTTGCAAGGCCCAGTCAGGGGCCATATTCAACTGAATATAACCACATGCAGCTGAAAAACGAAAATTGCAACTTCCAGTTTTCAGTTGTCATTTTCGGCTTCTTTTTTGAAATATATATATATATATATATATATATATTTCAAAAAAGAAGTCGAAAATGACAACTGAAAAATGGAACTTTCTTATGCAACTGAATGCAATCACATGCAACTGAATACAACCTCATATGCAACTAATTGCAACTAAAAAACGAAAGTGGAATTTTCTTTTTTCTTTTTACCCCACTTCCAGTTGTATATAAGGGCGGCGCAACCGCATATGAAAAATCAAATTTCAAATGCGTAAAAGGTTAGTTGCATGTGGTTGCATATGCAACTGAATGCAACCAATATATATATATATATATATATATATATATATATATATATATATATATATATAGTTTTCAAAAAAGAGGTCGAAAATGACAATTGAAAAATGGAACTTTCATATGCAACTGAATGCAACCACATGCAACTGAATGCAACTTTCGTTTTTCAGTTGCATTGAGTTGAATATGGCCCCTGGCGTGGCCTTGCAACCCAAATCCACCAAAATCACCCCACCTTAAAAAAAGTTGCATGTGGTTGCATTCAGTTGAATATGGCCCCTGGCGGGGCCTTGCAACCCAAAATCACCAAAATCACCCCACCTTTAAAAAAAAAGAAAAAAAAGTTGCATATGCAACCACATATACAACTGAATACAAAAGATAGTATTTTTGCAATTAAGAAAGTATAAGATAGTAAATATGCAAAGAATTAAAGGAGTTGGTATTTTTGCAAAGAGAAATTTTAAACCTAGTATTTTTTGTAAATTCTCTTAAAATTAAAATTAAGATATTGATAAATTTTGTGGGAAATAGAAATTCTGGGCGGGAAATCAAATTTGGTGGCGAAGTAACATATATTCCTTAATTACATATAAAAAAAGTTATGTAATTGTAACAAAAATAAGCCAAACTTTTTAATATATTATAATACAAAAAATATAACTAATATTATAATATAATTTTTAATATCAATCAAAATAATAAATTAATAATCAATTTAAATAAATTTTCTTGGCCCGCGATTTACACGGGTTATCATAATATTTATTAATTATTGTTATTTAAAAATTAACATGTATACTATAATTAGGGATGCACAAAAAATCCTCTGGATTGGGCTTTATCCTACTTTAAAAAATCCAAATTTTTTGAGAAATGAGTCGAGCCGGTCTTTTCAAAAAATCGGATCTGGTCGAGCCGGGCTTTCTCTAAAATATAAGAACAGTTTTAGATCCACCGGGTCGTATGGGTGTTTTAAAATTTATATATTAAAAATTTTAAAATTATTATAAATATTATATATTTTGGATTTTATCTATTAAAAATTGGGATTTTATTCATGATTTTAAATTTATATAGTAATGTTTATGAAATTATTAAAAAGATAATATTTTTTAATTTTATCTATAAAAAATCGGGTTTTTATCCGAATTCTTTAAAAAAATACGAACTTTTATCTGGACCGAATCGGGCTTTAAAAAATCCATGTTTTTTTCAGGTGTTTTAGGCTTCGGCCTTTTATCCTCTTATTTTAACATTACAACGCATAACATTTACACTTCAAGCGAGAAATCAGAACAAAACGAATCATTGAATCGAGGTAAACTTCGTAAAAATCTGCTAGATGATTCTAAACTAATTTATATAATTAATTAAATTTATCATGTTGAATGTTTAGATTATTTATGTAGACACCTTTTAGAACAAGCAGTTTATGTAAATTTTCCTTCCTTTTTTGCAGATTTTTTGTACTTCTTTTTTTTCTAGATATTTTTGTGCTTCGATTCATTGTGCTCTAAAATTCCTTTACTAGAATCGAAGTGTACCCAAGGGCAAATTCTAACTACATTTTAATGAGATAGCTAATTTTAATTGGTTAAGATTTTTGTGCATGCAGGAGGGCCCATTATTATTAATAAAAACAAACCAATCAAAAAATGCCAACTAAGCTCTTATTGTGTGCCTTTGAACATATATTAGAAAAATAAAAAAAGAAATCACAAAAACATGCAAATTTTGTGAGTCCTGACTTCGATCCCACTCCCAGGCCTACCTTGAAGCACATATAGTAGACAAACACAAGGTAGATATGTTTAACACAAGGTAGATATGATGTCATGGTAATGTGCTGAAAAATTATATTTGTTTACTTCAGCTAATGTGCTGACACACTCTATTTGTTTACTTCAACTGGGATGGGAGCCCAACCTATCTGAGGTTGCCAAGACGCAGCGGAGAAGGAGAAGGCCAAGGAGAAGGCAATACTTTAATTTCATATAATTTTTGGGTTTGTAATAATTTCCGAATTGTGTGATTTGATTGCCTATGCAATGATTTGACTGCCAAGTTTACATGTTAATTTTTGGTGATTAAAGAGGAAAACATGGTATAAAGAACATGAAAAAAATATCTCTATCTATGTCGTCATCTATTTTATTAGTAAATTTTAAGTGTATATTTTATTTGTAAAAAAAAAAAATTTAGGCCCCATAATTTAGGTTCGTCTGGGGCCCCTCGATGCATTATACTTTTTTTGAATTAATTGCAAATTGCAATAGTTATAAATTGCATGTTGAAAAGAATTATATATTTAAAACACATTTATATTTAAAGTAAATGCATCGGTAAAAATCTATATAACTTGACATTCTTATTATTTTTAAAAAATATTCTTGTGAACATGCAATAATAAAGATATATTGTCATTTTCAATACCTTTCTTTGTCTAAACAAAACTTGAGTAAATGTAGCAATAATATTCAATCATTTGTTTTGTTATTTTCTATCCAACAAACTTCTAGTAACTCAATATTATATGTTTTCATTGATGAAAGACTACATAACCACGACTATTGTCAATTTAATTCCGTAAAAAAACATATCTAGCTTTCCATTAAAAAGATTTGGCTGCGAAGTCGTTATTATCATCACAAAGTAGAGCACCTTCATCATCATAGTAAGCATACTCGGTGTACCAACTACAGTAGTATTTACAGATCATTGGAACTTGCTTTTTGAAACCATTTTTATGTACATCTTTATTATGCCCTTCCATCCCTTTTTTGTCTCAAAAGTTGTGGGCACGGGTAGCAGTAGTATTCCTTCATCTTTTTGTTGTTCATCTGAACAATAACGATCTATTTAAATTAACTTAATTACTAATACACATAGCACACTAGAAAACGAAAAATTACTAGCACACAACATTAGTAACAAATATGAACATGCAATTAGAGAGGTCCTTGGTCAATAACCTCTTAACAACATCTCAATAGGATGAAGGATTACACATACTTAATACTAAAACATACATAATTTTTGAATGAAAATTACATTGTCAGACCATCTCCTCAACAATATCATCTCCGTCCGTTTCATCTCTGCCCGTCTCATCTCTGCCCGTCTCTACCGGAGTCTCATCTCTGCCCGTCTCAGATGGAGTGCTTTGGATAGTTTCAAGTTCGTTGTCCTCGTCCAATGGATATGGATCACGAAAGAAGCGATTGCAAAGCTCAATTATCATAACACAAATGTTGGTGACAATCATCAATTGATAATCGTCTTTTTCCCTCATTCGTGCTTTAAGTACCTTATTTTTAGGATAATCCTTGAGGCGTGCGTACCCAAATGCCATCAGAAAATGAAAGATCCAAGCAAGAATAGATACTATGTGCATTATAGATTTTCTATAGAAAACCCGATGGCCTTGTGCGTCCCGGATGTTGTAGTAGGGGAATAATCTTCGCCAAGTGTGGTGTGCAAACTAGACTGCAGTTCTCTGAGGTTGGCCGGGTAGCAGTAGTATTCCTTCATCTTTTTGTTGCTCATCTGAACAAGAACGATCTATTCAAATTAACTTGATTACTAATACACATAGCACACTAGAAAAGGAAAAATTACTAGCACACAACATCAATAGTAAATATGACCAAGCAATTAGAGAGATGGAAGTGTACCATGATAAATTGATGAATCAGTGAGATTGATGTGGATTTGGGTAACCGAGAGAGAGGTCCAGGTCTGGTAACAAAGAAGGAAGTAGTTTATACGAAAAGGGTATAAGGGTTTAGAATTTAAGGACTTGTTTTGTTGATTAAGCTGAATACATTATTGTTAAAATATTCATTTATTGAATTTTATGTTTTATAGTTATCATATTTTTACAACATATTTTTACAATATCCATTTTGATTTTTCAGTTGTCAAATTGATTAATTTATGACTAAAAATAAAAATTAGTTTTCTTTAATTTAGAAAAATTGAAACTAATCGTTTTATTTTACTAAATTATATAGTATATATAAATTTAAATCAAATTTTGGTCAATTTAACCACACACAAATCAAAATGGAAAACTACTTAGGGATGGAAGAATTACATGATAAGGAACCTTACTTTTCTTTTCTTGTTATAAAATGCAAAAAAGAAAAACATTATTAACTTAAACATAAAAAATTTTTCAATACAAAAATATAAAAAGAGCAATGCTAGTTATCTCGAAATGTTTCCCAAATATCAATTGTCTTTTTTTTAATTCATAGAGCACACACACGCACACACGCGCACACACACACACACACACACATAAGTAAGATTCCAGAGAGAACTCCCTTAGAAAGCAAACGACAGAACCTGAGATTCAAAACAAGATTCTAAATATTTTTTAATTTATTTTCATGAAATAATTGTAGTAACACATGTTAATCGTCATTATATAATTTTAAAAATCAATATTTGAATCATTAATTAAATATTGAAAAGGATTTATGTTCAATTTTTTAAAAAAATCACTATGATTCAAAACCAGATTCACAAAATTAATGACATTCAAAAACAGATTCTAGAAATTTATCATAATTTTTTTTATATTTACAAACAAATTGTTGTTTGTAATTGATTTTTTGGAAGCACATTAGGGATATAAAAATATTTATAATTTTTCGATTTTAAAATTAATGTTTTTAAAATGGTTCTCTCGGTTCTTTTTTTAAGAGGGTTCTCTCTTGAACCTTGGCCTATATATATATATATATATATATATATATATATAACATAATACGATAAAATCTAGCATTAGATTCCGTTTAGATTCTAAAATCTCTAATTCATACACAAATATTGAATTTAACATGAAATTAACATAAACATTATATGATTATATTACAAAAATGAATAGATTTTATGTTAAATTTTACAATAATTTTAATTGTAAAAGTTTATGAGATTCTGCTTTATATTTGATATGTTAAATATAATGATGGTTAGAATTTGTGATTTTAATCTTAACTATCCATTTTTTAATTAAAAAATGAAGTGCTATAATATTGGTCTTTCGTATTTTTTATATAAGAGTATTTCTTATGAAGTGTGTATACCCATATGTATATATTTGTGTATATATATTCACATATTCTTATAAAAATATAATTACAATAGATTATAAATAATTTTAATGATTAATTATTTAATTATTATTGTTATGCCCAAAATCTCGCATGGGTATTTTATCCTGGATTCGAGTCAATATTGGGTTTTAATTTGGGGAGGGATTTTATACAGTAAATAGGGTTTTGGTGAGAATGTGAGAAGTGAGGACGCCCACTGGTTGGTTAGGGCGCGCCCTGAATCATGAAAGGTGGCTTCAGATTATTGATTTTTACAAAGATTGTTGAAGAATTCCCTCATGGGGTATACTAGGAGGGGATGTCCGTCGTAGAATGCCTCCAAGGGTTTTCCTGGATACAAGGACCCTTTCTTATACACAGAGGGCACGCCCTCATGTAGAAAGATGGGTACTTTTTGGTGTGTGCTTTGGAGCTCTGTTCATGTTATCAATGGGCGCGCCCTCATTGGGGAACTTCGGGGTAATCCTGCACTTTGCACCCAAAAGCTCTGGATCACTTGTCCTGCTATCTGGTGTGTATTTCTCATTCGGGGGACAAGGATACGCTCCACACTTTAGGTAAAGCATGGCTATACCTACATCCATGAAATCAGGAAATAGCTGGTAGCGGAAAGGACTAGTCCTCGACGGGGGAAGTTTTTTTATCCGTGAAGTCTTGAGACTATGGATGGGCCTTGGGCCTTTGTGGTTAGGCTTCATAGTGGAACATTCCGGAAGCTGAACCATCAATCCAAGCCCAATTTGCTTTCTTGCTCTACAAGAATTACGTGGGCTTGATCCCCTACAAATATAGGGGTACGTAGGCACATTGAGGGGGATGAAAGCGAAGATCTCTACGAGCCACCACCAAAAACCCTCTCAATCTCAGCCCCCAATTCATCACAGCCACCACACTCCGGTGACTTTTTCGGCGAAGAACCACCATCATAGATCTTGATTCCGGCAATGAACCTCAAACTTTGTTGTTACCAAATTCCCCCGTCAACAAATTGGCGCTAGAAGGAGGGCGCGTTGATCAAGATCATAATCCAAGTACGATGGATTTCTCATCACGATAAAAATTCTTATGAAGCATCAAGCAAGATCTAAGGGATGGCCCTCGATGAGGGCGCAGGCCGGCGGCTACGAGGAAGATCCAAGCATGGCGATCTCTAGTAGGGGGTCGAACAAGATCTGAAGAAGGATTCATTGAATATAACCTGGATTCGAAGGATGGTTCTAGAGATGATCTTTGGACTGTTGCTACAAAAAGATGGTTCTGGGTATGTTTGATGGCGGCGATTTCTGACCAGCCACATTGAACTAGGTTTCCGGTGAGGAGATTCCAAATATGATTCAAAGAAGGATGTTCCAGGAAAGAGGCGCAATTATCGGGAACTCGTCCTCACCATCAGGTCGCGCCCTTATCATCAGGACGCGCCCTCAAGGTAACCCTTAACGTGTTTAGTTGTGATTTCTGTTATTTGCTCCTTGAACTTTTGCAGGAAGGAGAATCCCCAAGAACTCTCAGGGCACGCCCTAAGGGTGGTAGCCGAGGCTCAGATGATCGATTTTCAACTTCTAGGAGAATTTGATGGTTGAACACATCTACATCTCCAAAATGCCTCCTTCAGGTAATATTTAAGGTTTCTGTTGATTTAGTTGTTGCAGGTGGGACATCTACTTCAGAAAAGATCTCAAGAATGTGTCAAGCGTAACATTCCAATTTGTGAGGATGCTTCTTCAGAATGTTAGATATTCCCGATAGGCATATCCCTCTAAGGGCGCCCTCAGGTAACATAGGTCAGGGCGCGCCCTCAGTGAAATCTGGTAAGATGAGGAGAACTTTACTGAGATGCGAAGGCCTCTAGGGGTTTGCCTGGTGGAAAGACCTACAGGGGTTTGGCTGATGAGAAGGCCTCCAGGGGTTTGCCTGGTGAGAAGGCCTACATGGGTTTGTCTGGCCAAAAGACATGGGAACACTTGAAATTGAGGCCACGTGATCCATAGCACGCGCCCCCTAATTACAGGTCGAGGCCCCTTGGACATGAGCGAGCCCTTCCTTGAGATTTCGTTGGAAGATAATGAAGCCAAAGAAGTAAGAATGACATTGTTTGGCCTAATCACCAAGTGAGGAATAGTCCTTGACATGTTGCTAAGGGCGCGCCCTCTAGAGAGAGAGGCCTTCAACTGTTCCCTTGATTTCTCATAGTGCAACTAGTGGAAGATAGGGTGAGAATCCTCAACCCCAGGTAAATACTCTACAGGAGGACTCAGCTTGAAGGAAATGCACGACTTTAGGAAAATCCTCCAACATAAGACGCATCCTCAAGGAACTCTCCCTCATAGGACCTTTCCGATTAGGACGTGCCCACAAGGAAAAATGCAAATGCTCAAGTGGACTCCAATACCTACGAGGATAATTTACTGCTCAAGTGAACTTTAGAAGGAAATAAGCTATAGAAGTGCGGCCCCATGAACCTTAGAGTTTACCCCCTGATCATCAGACTGAGGCGTCCCAAGGTCATGAGTAAGCCCCTTTACACAAGAATGACATTCTAAAATGAAGTATTCATTATGATTATCATCAAGATGCTCATCCGGACTAGAAGAGATTTTGTCATTGCCCTCGTCCACTTAGGGCGCTCCCTCGGTAACTCCAACGGTTCTCTCCTAAAATTTCCCTCTTGGGATGCCTCCTTAAGAGATGTTCCTTTAAGGAATGATATTCTGATGATGATGGGGTAGTACTGATGCACCTCTCTAGCCCTACATATACATGTATTTCAGGACAATTTGTGTGAACAGCGAAATACCCCCACGGGGATGCCTCTTCCTAAGATGCCTTTCATAGGATGCCTCCTTGTGAGATGCCTCTTCGTGAGATGCCCTTTATTGGATGTCTCCTAGTGAGATGCTTCTTCAAGAGATGTTATTCATAGGATGCCTCATTTTGAGATGCCCTTTCATGGGATGATATTTGAAGTAGCCCATGACCAACGAATGCACTCTTTCGTTTTGTAAAGCATTTAAGGGAGAGGCCCCCGAGTAGTCATGTAAGCGACTGATGGAGTATTTTTAATAGGGTAAGGCTTGTGCCCCCATTATGAACAGAGTGATGCTTTAGCTCCCCATTCTACCTGAAGTTGATTGAAGTAGGGCAATGCCTGAATAGTAGACTACAAGGTAAATTAATTACCTCTTAGTCTAGGGGGTAATCCATGTACACTTTCCCTAGTCTTAGTTGAGTGAAACTTTCAACTTTTTTGAGAATGCAAGATTATGCATGTCTGGCGCACCCTAAAGGGTGGATTTGAATAGTTCTCGTACAATGGAGGACGCGCCCTCGTGTAGAAGATGCGATGTGGAACTTTTCCTTGTAAGCATGTAAGCCTTCCCTCTTTTGAGGACGCGCCCTCCATCTTCACGGCCTTTTGAAGCCCGAATGCAGTTCTCTTAGATTTGATGGTTGCAGCTTCCCGAACTCTGATGTCATCAATCTACTTCTTAGAGGGCGCGCCCTCAGCTTGGGGGGTAACCAAGCCCACCATGAAGCTTATGTTCAACAAGAGAAGGTAGGAGAAAATCTCGGAGTATCCCACGAAATCATCATCGAACAGGGAAATCACTTCAAGTTGAAGAAAGTTCTCGAAGAGGTGAAGAAGTGCAAGAAAGCAGGTTTCAATTGGTGACTCCTCGAATGTTAGATTATTCTGATCCCATCATTGAACATCCAAGTGAAGATAATTGTGATCACTGGTTGTCAGATGTTCAAGAGAAGGAGTGAAATCCAGCAGGATGAAGAGAGAATGGCCAGGGAAAAGAAAGACTTTGCAAGCTTGAAGGAACGCTTAGTGACGATGATCTAAGGATGGTACTCCTTGAGCATCATAAGAAAGAGAAGCACTTGGAATCGAGGCCCCGTGATCCACAGCGTGCGCCCCCTGATTACAGGTCGAGGCCCCTTGGATATGAGCGAGCCCTACCTCGAGATGGTGATCCACAACACGCTCCCCCTGATTACAGGTGGAGGCCCCTTGGATATGAACAAGCCCCTCCTCAAGGTGATTTTGGAAGAAGAAGTAGCCGAGACCATGGAGATTGGAGGATGAAGAAGTATCAATGAGTGAGGCGACTTCAGAACAAAGATGGCACGCCCTCAGGAGATAAATCTCCTCGTATCACTCAAATTCTTTCAAGTACTTGTAGTGAAGTGAGGTCAAGGGCACGCCCTCCCTCTAAAGGAAAGCATCAAGGAGGTTCTCAGGGGAATCCATGACCTCAGGGGAATTTACAGATTGAAGGAAATCCACAAGCTCAATGTCAAAAGGAACAAACTCAGACTTAAGAGATAATTCTCACCAACTTCATGTCGGAGCTCTAGGAAATGCTCAGACGACAGCTCAACCTCCACCCTTGGGGGGTACTCAAACAACTGTGCCACCAAATGTTCAAAATATTCTAGGTGTGGGGATTTTTAATATCTACGACTTGAGGATGCTTCTTTCTCACTTGGATGGAGGAAGGATATCTGCTACAGCACAAACTCCTACTCCATTTTCAACAGAGGATAGAGAGGCACAACTCCCTACATAATATAGATCTATGACCAATGATCTACGTTTTCATGGAAATGCAGACCCTGTGGAATTCTTAGGATGTTTTGACATTGAGATGGATGTTTACCAAGTAACTGACTTGGCTAGATGTCATTTGCTGGCAACAACTTTCAGGGAGAGTGCTTAGCAATGGTTTCAAAAGCTTGGGTCTGGAGTGATTACCTATTGGGAGACGATGAGGACTTTTTTCTTAACCAAGTCCCAAGCAATAGTGAAGTATGCTTCTCCCGTTACAACTCTGGCCAACATCAAGCAGAAAGAAGGAGAAAGTCTTCAATCTTACTTTAAAAGATTCAATGCAGAATCCACTTTGGTTAGAGGAACAACCGATGAGATACTTAAGAGTTTCTTGATAGCTGGTTTGCAAGTAGGGACGGATTTCTGGAAGCATCTTCAAGGAAGGGATCCAGCTATGCTGGTTGATGTTTTTGTACGGGCTGAATCTTTTAAGATAGTGGAGCAATCCTTGGTAGAAAATCGGAAGACAAAAACTCAAGGAACGCCAAGAGGAAGATTAATAAGAGAAAGGATGGATCTACAAGTCCTGTATATCGTACCCGAATCGGCACTAACAGAGTGAATGCAACTGCTATTGGAAGAGAATGGGGAACTACAGATATGTATTCTTATGATCGAAGGACAAATAATTACACTCCGTTGGCGACTTCGATTGAACACATCTTTGAGGTGAACAAGAATAAAGGGCTTTTTAGGAAGCCGGCTCCTCTGTCTGCCTAGCAAAGCAAGGATAAGAAGAAGCATTGTGAGTACTATGATTCGATAGGTCACAATACTCACGAATGTCGTTAGCTGATCAAGGAAGGATACTTGACCGACTGGATTGTCAGGGAAGTTAAGAATCATAAGGAGAATCCTGAGAAGAAGGACGGAGGGCGCGCCCTCCGTGATGAGGACAAAATTAAGGAGAAGATATTTGTCAAGAAAGGGAGTATACACACTATCTTTGGAGGACATCACTTGGGGGGTGATAGCAACAATGCTCTGGAGAGATATGCTTGAGAGGCAAGATATACCTCTCACCAATGTGAATAATATGGAGTTAAGGCCACCTAAATTGTTCAAGGAGAGTGTGCAGATATCACTTGCAATGAAGATGAGGCCTGTGTTACTCAGACTCGGACAATGGAAGTTCGGGGAATATTCTGTATTACAATACTCGTCTGTAAATGTAGTTGGTGTCATAGATCTGCCTCTAGAGGATCAATTTCACTACTTTTCTGTCAACTTGACAGTCAACAATGACCAAACTACCTTCAAAGAAGCTGTACAACATGAAAATTGGAGAGAAGCAATAAATAAGGAACTGACTGCTTTGGAAGAAAATAACACATGGAAGATCACTAAATTACCACCAGGCAAGAAAGCCATTGCGTGCAAATGGCTCTTTAAGATGAAGTACAATCCTGATGGATCGATAGAAAGGTATAAATCGAGACTTGTTGTTCTGGGCTGCAAACAGGTGTATGGCTTTGATTACGCAGAAACGTTTGCCCCAGTAGCAAAATTAACAGCTGTGCGTACTCTCTTGGCTGTGGCAGCAATACAAGGTTGGACAACAGTACAGATGGATGTTTTTAATGCATTTCTTAATGGAGACCTAGATGAAGTTGTGTATATGAAATTTCCTCAAGGATATAGTGAAATGGGATCACGAATTACTGCTAAATCGATCACTGCTGTGAGCTGCTCAACTAATGAATGGGTATGTCAACTTTTGAAGTCATTGTACGGGCTCAAACAAGCACCTCGTCAATGGTTCAGCAAATTGTCTGAAATTCTGCAGATTCTTGGCTATGAGCAGTCGAAAACTGATTACAGTTTGTTTACAAAGACTTCTGACACATTCATCAATTTAATCCTTGTGTATGTCGATGATCTTCTTATATCTGGCAATAGTGAGGCTGAAATTGAGCATCTTAAAACAATGCCGGCCAAGCAATTTCATATGAAAGATCTTGGACCAGTTAGCTATTTCTTGGGACTGGAAATCACACGTTCATCAGCTGGCTTCTTTATTTCTCAGAAGAAATATACTCTAGACCTGTTGCGTGAATTTGATAGGACAAACTCCTCACTACTTAAACTACCAATGGATTCTCATTTGAAGCTGACTCCAACGACTAGTATGCCACTTGTAGACTCCCATCCTTATCAAAGACTGGTTGGAAAACTTATATATTTGACAGTGACTCGCCCAGACATTGTGTTTGCTGTGCACACTTTGAGTCAGTTCATGCATCATCCTACAGATGCTCATTTCCAAGCAGCGAAAAAATTGCTTCGATATCTAATAGGCAATCCATCTCAAGGTGTTCTCCTGGCTGCTAACTCAAGTCCTCACATACAAGCCTACTCAGATAGTGATTGGGAGAACTGCCCAGTAACTCGTCTATCAACCTCTGGCTTTTGTCTTCTTCTGGGTAATCCTCCTATGAGCTGGAAAACGAAGAAACAACAAGTTGTTGCTCGTCAACTGCTGAAGCGGAATATCGCTCCATGGCAATGACAACATGTGAAATCACTTGGTTGTCAGCTCTTCTTAAAGACACGGGTCTCTCCTCATTACCTCATACTGTCTTGAATTTTGACAATATGGCAGCACTCTCAACTGCAGCAAATCCAGTAATGTATGCTAGAACAAATCACATTGAAGTAGATTGTCATTTCGTTCGAGACAAAGTGAAGGCTGGTGAAATCAAAACTTCTCATGTTCCCTCTGGATCACAATTGGCAGACATTCTAACTAAAACTCTCTCTATGAAGCAACACTACAATCTTCTTGACAAGCTTGGAGCTTCCACTGCACCTCCAGCTCAGTTTGAAGGGGAGTAATGGAAAGCATACGTTTACTCAACTTGCCACCTTGCATGTCACATCGTTTTATCCTCATTATCCTGCAGGACGACTTCATAATAAATGTCTTGTATACCCTCTAGCTGTTTTATCCTTTTCTGTTATTGTAAGAACATGATTGTATTTTTCATTCTGGTTGTTACTTGCTCTCTCATGTGTCATGGTTATCACCTATATGTGTGAGGAGAATGATTTGATTCCATTATGAATGAATGAACAAAGTTTGACGTTTGTATTTGCTTCTCATTTCCCAGATTTGCATATTGCTCCATTTATCTTTACTTCAAATAACTTTAAATCCATCAGAAATACGAGTATTTAAACACATCAACTCTAACTTAAAGCCCCATGAACTTGGCTTACAAAGTTGCCAACGGATTCATATGCATATTTGAAAAAATTGTTACTTTTATAATGTATACGTTTTTTGGGTCTTATACTTCAAATCAAAATGCGTAACTAATGCATAACTTGTAATATTCGTGCCTTGGATGCGTATTTTAACTACAAAATTATATTATATATACATTTTTAAATGCGTATCACTTTATACCCAGATGATGAACGTATCAGGACCGTATTTTTTTATCAAAAAATTGAATCATGCTATTTTTGTTAATTTTCTAAAAATGATCGGGTACTTTTGATCAACACCCGAACAAAAAAAAACACCCATCATTTTTATGCCAAGGTTCAATTCTCCCCTGCCGCATGTATCAAAACAGATACTAGAATTACAAGCAAAAGCTTGGGCAAAAAAAAAACCCGAACAAATTGTAATAATTTTTTGTTCATAAATAATGAAGTAAAGTGAAAATGTTTTTCCATCAAGAGTCAAGATAAAGCAAATGTTCCTTTCGGAAAAATAAATAAAAGATATGAATATAGTGAGTGCAAGAGAGAGCAAAGCAACAAGGGTTGGACGAAACTATGGAGATTGGAGGTTCCGCATAAGGTGAGGGTTCTGCTTTGGAGAATTGGGCGTAATAATCTGCCAGTCCGTAATTTATTAAGGGGAAGAGGAGTTCAAGTTACTATAATATGCCCAATGTGTATGAATGATGTGGAGCATATGGTTCATATTTTTCATGATTGTTGTTTTGCGAAAGAATGTTGGCGGTTAATGTAGTTGAATTTTGACTCTTCAAGGATGGAATACTGTTCAGACTGGTTGCTGCAAACACTGTCAAACGAGGATGATGAGACATTAATTCGAGTGGCTGAAGTGTTGTGGGGAATATGGACTGCTAGAAACTTCAAAGTTTGGGAGAATAAAGTGATGTCCCCAGAGGTAACTATGCAGTGGAGTATAAAGCAAGTCTCTCAGTGGAGGGAGGTTCAACGAGCGAAAGGTGGGAAAGCTAATCTTCGTGCTCAGGGGCAGGTAATGGAAGTAGCAAGATGGAAAGCACCAGAAATGAATAAGTTGAAGGTTAATGTTGATGCATCAGTGATGTCTAGAAGCAACAGTTACTCAGTAGGAATGATTATTCGAGATCATATGGGAGAGTTCAGAAACGCTCGAAGTGTGAGATGGGAAGGAGAAGTGATTGTGTTCGAAGCAGAGGCTCGTGGAGTGCTTGAAGCAATTAGGTGGGTTATGGAGTTAGGAGTTGCAGATGTAGTAATAGAAAGTGATTCGTTGCTCACTGTTCAAGCCATCAGCAAGGGTGCAGATATTCGTCATGAAGTAGGTCATATGCTTCAAGAAAGTAGAATACTAATTAGTTCCCGGCCGGATATCTCTGTTTCGTTTATCAAAAAGCAAGCCAACAATGTAGCCCATATGTTAGCAAGGGTTCCATGCGAGGTTAATTGCTTTAAGGATTTTCTAACTCCTCCACGTATGATGTTGGAGTATATTATGTATGATTCATTGATGATCTAATGAAATTTCTATTTTTCAAAAAAAAAAAAAAGATATGAATATATTATAGCAGATACACGGACCCTGTATGTATAGTGTTGTATACCTTAAGTTAACAAAAATACCAATTTTCAGGGTTTCATAAAATTCCCAATTCTTCTTCTTGTGAAAACTCTTTCCTCCTAACCCATCATGTTTTTATGTTGAGATATGAAGCTCTGGGGTTAAAAGATCTGATTTGTACTTTTACTACCAGATTTGATTATACAAGATGAGTAGTGTGTTCAGTGAAGAGATACTTGCAGACAAGCTCTCCAAGCTTAATACCACTCAGCAATGTATTGAAAGTATCCTCTCTCTCTCTCTCTCTCTCTCTCTCTCTCTCTCTCTCTCTCTCTCTCTCTCTCTCTCTCTCTCTCTCTCTCTCTCTCTCTCTCCCCCTCCCTCCCTTCCCCTCTCTCTCTCCCCCCTTCTCTCTCTTGTTACTTGTTTTTGTGGATTTATTTCGAATTCAACAGTCTTTGTCATCCATGAAAGTTTTCATTTAGCATGAATGTATGCGTGATTACAATTGCTGTATTAATCGTATGAATAGGCTATATTTAGGTTTCTCAAATTCTTTAACAGTTTTAGGTATGATAGAGGAGTTAAAATTTGGATTCAGTTATTTTTTATTAATCTTTTCTCGTAAATTATGTTTTGTGCGTACATATGTCAATCTCCTTTATTGGTTTGATCTGGGATATCGATTATCATTTTGTTTACTTAACTTGCTGTTAGCATTATCGCATTGGTGTATATTTCATCAAAGCAAAGCAGACCTGGTTGTTTCAACATGGAGTAAACAGTTCCACAATTCAGAGATAGTTCACAAAGTTCCCTTGCTGTATCTTGCTAATGATATCATGCAAAATAGCAAACGTAAAGGAAATGAATTTGTCACCGAGTTCTGGAAGGTTCTCCCCAAGGCAATTAAAGATCTTACAGAGAAAGGCAGCGAGTATGAAAAGAATGCAGTCTCCAAATTGGTACAGCCTGTTCTTTTCCATCCCTCATAATTCAATGATCTATATTTTCAACCGCATATAAATATTGATTGAGTTTGAGCTTATGCTAATTTTTTATCTGGCTGTACTTATCATAATTTATCTTTTACTAGCATATGTAAATTATGTCTGGATCATTTTATGTTTGGGTGGCAGTAGCGAGTTGATAAATGCATAGTAAGGTAATGTTAATCTGATAGCTTTCATTTCTAGGTTAACATATGGGAACAGAGGAGGGTGTTTGGTTCCCGTGCAAAAAGCACCATCAAGGATGTGATGCTCGGAGAAGAATCACCTAAACCATTAGAGTTCAGCAAAAAACGTTCTCGTTTCGTCACGATTGTGAAAAGGGATTCACGATCCATAAGAACAGTGAGAACCATATCTATCAAGCTTTCTCCATTTATCCATTCTAATTCCAGTAAAATTAGCTATTAATGATATACCTACTTTTTTATCAGCAATGCATTTGGGCATTTCTAACTCTGTAGTTTTGAATGCAAGAAACTGACAATTGGGGGAACAGCAGAGAAGATAGTGTCAGCATTTCACTTGGTAGACAATGAACATACGACTGAAGATGAGGAAATCAATAAATGCAAGTCAGCTGTCCATCGTGTCAGAAAGATGGAAAAAGAAGTTGACATAGCCCTAAACCAAGGTAGAAGGCAATTATGCAAAGTTAACCATTTCTTTAAACTTCAAATTTTATAGCTGTGTTCCCAGATTGGTTCTATTGGCTCTTAATGTTAATTTCCTCCATGTTTCTATTAAATACTCGACATAGTGATTTTAACACCCCCCCTTCCCCCCCTTCCCCCCCCCCCCCACAGTTCCAGCTAAGGATCCTAAGAGAAAAGCGGTAGCCAAAGACCTGGAGGAGGACGAAAATATATTGCATCGGTGTATTGATAAGCTTTCAGTTGTTGAAGCAAATAGATTGGCCCTTGTGTCACAGTTACGAATTGCACTGAATGAACAGGTAACAAGGGTATTCTTCTTGACAAAGGAAATTCTGTTGTATTTTTTTTTAATCTAAAGTATAAATCAATTTGGTCAAGCTGTTGAATTCTTGTGCTTATCTTTTTTTCCTTACCAGGAATCTGAATTGGAAAATGTTCGGACACAGATGCAGGTTTGTGCTCTGATGCCTAGAAGTTGAGATAGTTTCATATTATCCAAGTAGTCTTATTGTCTCTTTTGGTGGTCAGATGAACTGGTGCTATTTACAATGCAAGTTAGCATCTCGTCAATAATGTTTCATTTTTTTAAATAGGTTATTAACATTTTGACCCTTCAAGTATGTCCATTTGGACACATGAACCTTAAAGTAATTTTTTTACCTCCCTACCCTTTATGTTTGTCCTTTGTACAACTCAGCCCTTTATGTTGTTACTTACTATACAATTCGACCCTCTTCAATATATTTGTAACCATTATACCCTTGCCACGTATTTCAGGACAATGTATTTACTTATGTTTATGTGTCTGTTTGGACAATGTATAGGACAATGTCTCGACTAGTCGACCCTTTTTAAATTTATCTATGTGGCGATCTGTTAGATTGTGCCATCCTGTATACTTCTGCAGCATTTATTATATTGTTTTCCTGTCAATCCTTATCAGTGGTCAACTGCTTGAGTACTTGAAACATTGATTAGCAGGCAAAATTTTAAGGATTTTTCTCTTACCCCTTGGCAAGTTGTAGTAATTGGTCAAACCTCTGATGTACTTGAGACTAATGTGGCTATATCTGGAATGAAACTATTATTGGCTTGTCATCGTTGCAGCACTAGCTCTTGCTTGACATATGCTTCTAGAGCATATGTTTTTGCAAACAATACATATCAATCTGATATAATGATATAAATGGAATGAATTTTTAGGTGGCACAGGCACAAGCAGAGGAAGCTGCCAGCATGAGGAAACAGCTCAATGATGAAAATTATGTGGCTGATTCCAAACTATCAACTGCGACCCCACCAGCAGTAGATGCCATTGCGAAAGGGCAAACACCAAAGAAGTCAGCTGCAGCCATTGCAGCAGAAGTTGCGGACAGGCTTGCAGCCTCTAGCTCCTCTCAGTATATTATGAGTTCTGTTCTTTCCACATTTGCAGCTGAGGAAGCCAAAAAAGCTGGGCGAGCAAAGACCTCTACTGTGTCCAATTCTTTCCCTTCCAAATCGAGCAATATAGTCAGCAACCCCATCTCTTATCCAGAACAACCATATCCTGTTTCTGATCCCAATGCTTTTATGGCAGCACAACCCCTCAATGTTCAAACAAGTAATCCCTATTATTCGGTTATGATACCCCAACCTACCATGCAGAGTCAGATGCCCAACTCACAAGCCCAATATAGTTCACTTAGTAACCCACCTTCCCAGCAGTACATGCAACCATCGGCTAATATTGTGACATCATATGGTTATGGTAATGGCCCTCCCATAACACCAGCACCGCCGCCTCCGCCTCCATCATACATGATGAGCCCTATGGTGCATATGCCCCAGCAGCAACCAATGCATCAGCAAAATCACATAACAATGAATCAGCAAGCACCTGCTCCTAGTTACCACCCTCTTCAATCTCCTGGTATGGTGTATTATGCTTTCCCTCATCAGCAACAGTGACTTAAGCCAACTCGAGTAGACAGAATTTGATACTTTTTGCATGTAGAGGGAAATCAAACTTTTTTCTTTGTAGACCCGCTGTGCAAATTTTTGTTTTCTCTATAATGACGATACATAGCATCATGACAGTGTGTGCATGTAGTTTGTGGAGCTAAAGCCGATTATAGACTCAGTAGCATAGGTGAGAAAGATTACCAGAAAAAATGCATAAAGTTCTGGTAATTTTTCATGCAGAAAGGCTGGAGAAGCGTGGGAAAACTTGGGGTTGGTTCGTAGATGTGAGTAAAATGCTGGGGTCTTAAAGATTGAGAGAATGACCGAAGTGCAAAATATGTAATTTAAAATGTAAAGAAAATGGATTAACAGGCAGTCCTAATGAAATTTGTTTGAACCTTTTGCAGATGTAGCAACAGAGAACATAAAATAAACTTAGTCTGATTGGACTAAAATGTACTTCAGAAACATGTTATATATTCGATTCGTCTTTCGTTCTTAATACTTTGGTTGAAAGTTTGGACAAGGTTTAATAAGTCATACAAAACCAGTGTAACTTTTTGCTCATCTATGATCCAACTACAAAGTTTAATCAAGGATGCAACAGAAGCAAAAGCGGAAACACAAAGTGACTACCTTTCATTGTTTGTGCAACATGGTATTATGAATACTACCATTTCGTCAATTCTGCACTTGGACATAGCAACTGAAAACCGTAATTTTATATAGAGAAAACAAGTTGTATCCCCCCCCCCCCCCAATCCCCCACCCAAAAAAATAAAATAAAATTTTTATATCATTTTTTTCATATCTTGTTGGGTATTGCTTCCCTGCGTTGTGCCACCATATAGTGGATTACAACACGAATTACAGGACGTCAACACTTCATTGCCTTTCTCAGAAGAAAATCCTTGATAAATATTGGCAGATGGTACATAATTGCCATTATCGTTGAGAACTGGCCAAAGGAGAACCAGGCAGGCGGATTCTTCTTCAGGACTGCAGCAACCACCTTCTTAGCAAACTCCTCAGGAGCAGTTGACTTTGAGTTTTGCGAGAAGTAGGCTCTTTTTCGGATTGCTTCTTCAAATGGCTTGTATAATTTCCATTCAGGCATCCGACTATAGTTGGCAATAGCAGCATTACCAATGTTCGACTTAATAGCTCCTGGGACAACATTTATTACATCAATACCTAAAGGGCTGAGCTCCAATCTGCAGAAGAGATACATCACACAGCGTCATTACAGTTGCAACTTTTTTTCTATATATGCCAGCAGAAGACTGCTAATATCCATATGCTAGGTGATCATAGCATATTGAAGAGACTGTAACTATTATACTATAATTGTATGAGTAAATACTAGACAACAAGTATCCGATAAACTGCATTCAAAATCTTTGGTTTGGCAAAGTTTGTTATACTGTATTTCACTGACTGTAATTTAACACATCTTAGTCTCTACCTCCTGTGGTTCCATTTATGTTACATATTATCACTGAGCACCTTGTTAACTTTACAACCTAAATCCCTAAGAAGTTGGGACATCCGATAAAGACCTGGTGAAGCAAATGGCTCCAAAACCCACTACTTAGTTCCCGGTGGACCAAAAACCATGCATGGTTAAACTAGAGGCACCACCAGCAATACCAAGCAAAAGTTTCACAATTCCTAAAGTTCAAATAAATAATACGAGATACCATATATTGACTATGACTTATGAATATTCCTAGCCAGTCTTATGAATATTCCTAGCCAAAGAAAGCCCTTCAAGGTTATAATACATCGCAGAGTAAAAATAGCTTAATTACAAAAGAAGCTGAGATCCCACCTGACCCATTCTTTCAGTAGCTAGTATTAAACAGATGTCTTTTTGTCCTATTCAAAAGTACGAAGGGAAAAAAAATCTCAATCTGAAGGTCACACCTCGTACCCTAAAATTCCGCCCCAGGACAAAACGTCCGTTGGTAATATCGTTCTTTTTTTCTTTGCTTATATAATTTCTATTTTTTGTACGGGTGAGGGGGAGTGAGGAATTACGCCCATGACCTATGTCATGGGGCTAAACCCCCCCCCCCTCTCTTTGATTGTATTGTCGTTCTTTAAGCATACAAAAAATCAACTTCACCTCAGACCCATAAGAAAAATGCAGAAGCTTATAGAGCATAACCGACCTCTCAGCTTTGTCCAATTTAGACCGAAAAATCAACCGATAAACACTAATCAACATGGATGAAGTTAAACAATTTTTAGCCATCCAAAAGGTACTCCCAGACCATGGCATAGCTTTTCATCATTAAATTTGATCACGCCCCAGTTACGCACAAGCTCAAGGTACCACGAGCACGAAACACGCCTTAAAAGAGAAAGACCGATCTGGTAACTTCCTTGAGATTTTAAATTAATGTATAAAGTTCAAGGAGCACAATAACAACTATGACTGAAAATTATACCCCATTATATTGACTGGGACAGCCAGAAAATAGTACCAGCATTTGCCCTCAAGGTCAATAGATTCATGAAATGCCCCTATGGATGAAACTAGACTTCACTTTCCAAGAAATCTCGATGATAGACAACTGATATATCCACTCATTCAACCTTGATCACGAAGGTTAAATGAGATTTGCGCTTTAACGTTCAGAGTTGTGGTTTTACAAAGTTGAGGGTGCCATGTGAGGATTTTTTTTTTTTAGGGTTTATGTTGAAATATTTACTTCAGTTTCTGCAACAATAATATGCTGGAAGTTCAGATATTGCTTTTTATTTCTTAGTTACTATGAATGTTTAAATAAATAAATTAAGCAGCAGTTGTAGGCTTGTAACCATCTGGCAGTTGTTGTTTTTAGGAAGTTACAGGAAGTTATAGGCAGTTCCTTATCTTTAGAATAGCCGTTAGCATATTTGTTGTACAAATAACTCAGTTTAGTTGTTCTATGTAATTAAGGATTTGTACAGAAATTATGTTGTTCTCTTTTGCACTCATTACTTTCTTAGTTTATGCATAAAACTCCAACAAATTGGTATCAGAGCCCTCTTCTTGAGGGACCTGTCATTGAAATTTTTTTCGCTTTT
Source organism: Saposhnikovia divaricata (assembly GCA_036435485.1). NCBI lineage: Eukaryota > Viridiplantae > Streptophyta > Magnoliopsida > Apiales > Apiaceae > Saposhnikovia > Saposhnikovia divaricata. Next base: position 27,478,056 of record JAZHRN010000131.1, read on the forward strand.
TACTTTCATATGGATTCAGAAACTCCGTTTACTGCACTAGCACCACCATGGCGCAGATCAAGTGGCATAGGGATAAGAAATCCAGAAAATCGAAGGCAAGAGCAACGTTATTCTCTGCAGTCTCCTCTGAAATCTTTGTCAGAATCATGACTATGAAATCCGCTTTTGAAATTTGGAACTTTCTAAAAAAGGAGTACGAGGGAGATTAGAAAATTAAGGGAATGAAAATTCTGAATTTAATCAGAGAGTTCGAACTCCAAAAGATGAAGGATTCAGAGACCGTGAAAGAGTATTGTGACAAACTGCTTGAGATCGCAAACAAAATAAGATTGCTTGGTACTGAATTTCCAGATTCAAGATTAGTTCAAAAAATTCTTGTTACTCTTCCAGAAAGATTTGAAGCTACTATTTCTTTGCTGGAAAACACAAAAGACCTGTCGAAAATCACTTTGGCCGAATTGAGGAATGCTTTACAGGCCCAAGAACAACGTAGGCTTATGAGGTCTGAAGGGTTTGTTGAAGGTGCATTACCTGCTAATGTTCAGTCAATCGAAGGAAGACAACATATGAGAAATGATAAGAACAAGAATGAAATTGCATTTTTTGATTTTTCCAACAGAAGTAAAGGATCAAAATCTGATTTCCCTCCTTGTAAACATTGTGGAAGAAAGGGTCATCCACCTTTCAAATGTTGGAGAAATCCGGACCAACAATGTGAAAAATGTATGAAAATGGGACACCATCAAAGAATTTGCATGAGTAACACGACACAAGTGGATGTGAAGCAAAAGAATGTTGCTCAAGTGGCTGACGTGGCTGATGGAGAAGAAGAGGAGCAGCTCTTTGTAGCCTCTTGCTTTGCAAGTAGTCAGCCAAGTGCGAAGTGGTTGATTGACAGCGGTTGTACCAACCATATGACATTTGATTGTGAACTTTTTAAAGATTTGGACACTTCAGTGGCTTCCAAAGTGAGGATTGGAAATGGAGATTACATTGCAGTCAAGGGAAAAGGAACTGTGGCAATCGAAAGCATTTCAGGTACAAAATATATTAAAGATGTGTTATTTGTGCCTGAAATTAGTCAAAATTTATTGAGTGTTGTCCAGTTGACTCAAAAAGGCTTCAAAATTATCTTTGAAACAAATCAATGTGTAATCAAAGATGCAAACAATAATGATGTCTTCAAAGTAAAAATGAGAGCAAAGAGCTTTGTACTTGATCCTTTAAAGGAGGAGCAGAAGGCTTTTTCTGCAACAAAAGTCAATGCAGATATTTGGCATAAGCGACTTGGACATTTCAATCATAAAGCTGTGGTAGATATGCAAAAAAATGAATTGGCTCAAGGTCTGCCTTGCCTTGAATCTGAAATTTCTAATTGTAGAACTTGTCAACAAGGAAAACAAACAAGACTTCCTTTCAAGCAATCAACTTGGAGAGCCATTAAAAAGCTGCAGCTGATACATACTGATGTTGCTGGACCTCGCAAAACTCCTTCACTAAATGGAAGTAGGTATTATCTGATTTTCATTGATGATTATACTCGAATGTGTTGGCTTAAATTCAAGTCAGAAGTGGCTGGTGTGTTCTGGAAATTCAAGCAATGGATTGAAAAACAAAGTGGGCAGGAAATCCAAGTATTGAGATCTGATAATGGCAAAGAATATAAGTCGGACCAGTTTGAATTTTTCTGTGAGGCAGGAATTGAACATCAACTCACGGCTCCATATACTCCGCAGCAAAATGGAGTCGGCGAAAGAAAGAATCGTACCATAACAAAGATGTCCAGGTGTTTGATGTTTGAAAAGAATTTGCCAAGGGAATATTGGGCGGAAGCTACACATACTGCGGTTTATCTTCTCAACAGGCTGCCTACAAAAGCTGTAGCCGGAAAAACTCCGTACGAAGTTTGGTATGGTTCTAAACATTCTATGGAAAATCTGAAAGTATTTGGATTTTTATGCTTTGTCTATGTTCCTCAAATTAAAAGGGATAAACTTGATAAAAAGGCAGAAGCAGGAGTATTTACTGGCTATAGCACACATTCTAAATCTGCTTATAGAATTTTCCAACCAGATACTAAGAAGATTTTGATAAGTAGAGATGTTCATTTCATGGAAAATGATGAATGGAATTGGAAGGAGAAACAGTGTTCCCAAACCAAGTTCCGAAACTGCAGCTTAATGAAGATGAATTGATAAATGATATTCCGGTTAAAGGTATGATATCTCTTTCTGATATTTATCAAAAATGCAATGTCGCAATACTTGAACCTGCAAATTTTTGGGAAGCTAAGAAGAATCTTGAATGGATTAATGCTATGAATGAAGAGATCAAGATGATAGAGAAAATTAAAACTTGGACCTTGGTGAAAAGACCAACTAACAGGAAAGTGATAGGAGTGAAGTGGGTATTTCGAACAAAGTTAAATCCAGATGACTCAGTCAATAAGCATAAAGCTAGACTTGTTGTTAAAGGGTATGCTCAGGTATTCGGAGTTGATTTTTTTGACACCGTTGCTCCTGTTGCGAGATTAGATACAATAAGGCTGTTACTTGCTATAGCTGCACAAAAGGGCTGGAAAATCTACCATCTTGATGTTAAATCAGCATTCTTGAATGGCGTTCTGGAGGAAGAGATTTATGTCGAGCAGCCCGAGGGATTTGTTGTGAAAGGAAAAGAAGATTATGTGTACTTGCTTAAGAAAGCCTTGTATGGTCTGAAACAGGCCCCTAGAAGTTGGAACAGCAGAATCGATGAGTACTAGATACAACTCGGTTTTAAAAGAAGCCTAAATGAAGCTACTCTTTACATTAAAGGTGATGAAATTAATTTTGTTGTTGTTTCAGTGTATGTGGATGATTTACTGATTACAGGAAGCAACGAAGAACTTGTGGAAAAGTTCAAAGAAGATATAAAGCACACCTTTGAGATGACAGATCTGGGAGAGTGGATTATTTTTTGTGAATGGAAATAAAACAGAAAAAAGGAGAAGTGTTTATTTCTCAGCAAAAGCATGCTAAGGAAATTCTCAAAAAATTCAGAATGGATGATTGTAAGAGTGTAGATACTCCAATGTCTCAAAATGAGAAACTGATGAAAGAAGATGAAGCTGAGAAAATTGATGAGAGTTTTTACAGAAGTCTAATTGGTTGCTTGATGTATCTAACATCTACAAGACCTGATATATTGCACTCTGTAAGTCTCTTATCTAGATTTACAAATTGTGCAACTGAAACACATCTTAAGGCTGCTAAAAAAGTCCTTAGATATGTGAGAGGGACGCTGGATTATGGAATAAAGTTTCGAGCAGATCAAGACTGTATTCTGCAGGTCTATTCTGATAGTGATTGGGCAGGTTCACTTGATGACATGAAGAGTACAACTGGTTATTGTTCTAAGTTGGGTTCAAGTGTGTTCTCATGGTGTTGCAAGAAGCAGAATACGGTAGCACAGTCAACAGCAGAAGCTGAATTTATTGCTGCTGGTGTTGCTGTAAATGAAGCTTTGTGGTTACGAAAAGTGTTGTTGGATTTGAATATGAAACAAGAAGGAAGGACAGAAGTGTTTGTTGATAATCAAGAAGCAATTGCTATCTCTCACAATCCTGTTTTTCATGGTAAAACTAAGCACTTCAACATCAAGTTGTTTTTCCTCAGAGAAGTGCAGAAAGAAGGGTTAATTGATCTGAAATATTGTAAGTCTGATCTTCAGCTAGCTGACATATTTACAAAGGCTCTGCCAAGAAGTAAGTTTGAGTTTCTTAGAGAGAAACCTGGAGTTTGCAGCAACCAAAGTAAGGAGGAGTGTTGAAATATTTACTTCAGTTGCTGCAACAATAATATGCTGGAAGTTCAGATATTGCTTTTTATTTCTTAGTTACTATGAATGTTTAAATAAAATAAATTAAGTAGCAGTTGTAGGCTTGTAACCATCTGGCAGTTGTTGTTTTTAGGAAGTTACAGGAAGTTATAGGCAGTTCCTTATCTTTAGAATAGCAGTTAGCATATTTGTTGTACAAATAAATCAGTTTAGTTGTTCTATGTAATTAAGGATTTGTAGAGAAATTATGTTGTTCTCTTTTGCACTCATTACTTTCTTAGTTTCTGCATTAAACTCCAACAGTTTACAAGGGAGAGTTTGTGAGGAGTAGAGGTGGCCAAACGGCCGTGCCGTGCGGGTCGTGCCGGTTTGGCCACGTGCCGAGCTCACCAAAACAAAGCACGGGCACGCACGCGCGGGTTGGACGTGCCGTGCCGTGCCGTGCCTCGACTTTACAGCCCCGTGACCGGCACGCGAGCTAGGCGGGTTTGGCGGGTTTTTTTTTTTAAAAAGAAAAATTCGAAATAAAATTTGAAACTTTTTTTGTTAATTTAATATTTACTTTTAATATTCTCAAAATATGAAATGTCAATTTGTAACTTTTTTCGATATAATTTTATTTTCATATTAAAATCTTTCGAATTTTTAAGTAGTCAAAATATGAAATGTCGATTTGTAATATTGACTTTTTTTTTTTGCTTGCTAAGTAGTCATTTATTTACAGTCCACCAAATTCATTTTTTTTCTAGCGTGCCGAATATCAAATATTTAACAATAATTATGTCAAATTAACCGGCACGCACGGATAAAGCACGCACAGGCACAGCAAAGCTCAACAAAGCTTTAGTAGAGGTGGCCACCAGTTTTATAAAATAATATAAAATAATACTCCACTTAGTTCAACAAAGCTCTCTTTCTTATGTAATCATAAAACATTGATTTATGTAATCATAAAATAATACTTGGCTGTAGAAGAAAGATAAATAAACATTGATTTAAAATGGTAATGTATATATTGAAATGTCAGTGTTGCAGTGCAGATGACGTGCCGTGCTGTGCTGAACGTGCCGTGCCGTGCCTTTTATTTATAAACGGTCTTCCACGTGCCGTGCCGAACGTGCCGCGGTTCACAGAAAATGAACTCGTGCACGGCACGTCTGTTGGAACGGGCTGAACGGGTTGTACCGGTTTTTTACTGTAGGCGGGCTGAACGTGCTTTTCTACGAATAATTCACGTGCATGCCGTGCCTAACCGCCCGTTTGGCCGGCTCTAGTGAGGAAGAAGACTTAATGGTAGCTATAGGAAGCACCAGATTATGTATTTGACCCTCTGTGATATTATATCCTACATATAAATCGTCATGCCGTCATGGGCACTTCAACAAAGGTCAAGATTTTGATTCCCAAAGAATACAAAATTCATAATTTCTTTATTTTTCAGTAAAAGAAGAGGTCAAGGGATTCCTCACACAGAAAATAACTTATTATATTTTAATAATCAAGTGAGAATATATTAGAACTTAATATCAGAATTAAATAGATAAAAGAAAACTAAATAAAATAATATATAACCTACACAATTAAAATAAATTAAAAAAAAAATATTTAAAAACAACCCGTGCGTTGCACGAGGGTATAAACTAGTTACTGAAGTTTAGAGAGAAAATTTACCCACATAATTCGAAGTACAGGTGGTTATATACGAAATATGTCCATTCACATTTGGTGATTTGCGATTTTTGCATTAGACAATAAATCTTACGAAACCAATGATAGCTACCAGTAACCAGTCCATTACATTCTTCATTTTTATAATTATACTGAATTTTATTTGTAGGAGAAGACAGCATATAAATCTGATGAAACCATACTTTAAGTTTTTGTAAAGACTTCAAAGAAGCGACAAATCCATGACCTAATACAATTAAAGATGAAAGATATTAACTTGGGTGATGGCCCAGAATACCCACAAATTAAATATGTGTAACCAAAATACCCACCATCAGTTTTTGCGGCCCTAAATACCCACGGGACACGTTACTGGTGGTGGAGTGACATGGTGACACGCTAATGGGGAAGTAGTATCGTCTAGATATGCTATTGAGTACGTAGTATTGCGTGGTCACGCTACTGGGGAAGGAGAACTGTAGCATGAGATACGCATTCTCTAACGGCGCATCCGGCGTTACGCATTTGTTAGCTGCGTGATGACGTCATCTGACGTCATCGTCACTTTTCTCAGGATTACGCGACCTGCTCTCCCCAGAGCGATTTTTTGGCGATTCTGAGTTTTTTCCGGCAATGCTCCGTTCTCGACCATCTCACACTTCTCCAGCCACATATTATACACCGTTCGATTTGGTTTTTCACCCTCAACAAGCCTATACCCTTTTTAATCCATTCCTAATGCCTGAAATCAAACACCCAAACTGGATCAATTCGAAACCCTAACTCCGACGAAGCTCTACCCAGCCCCTGCGGGGCCTGAAAACATCGAAACAAACATGTAAAAATGGAGAGGGAGATATGCTGGTCACGTTCCTATGTTCAGATCGAGAAATGGTTGCAAGATGGGACGGAGCAGGTGACATCGAGAGAGGTGGAGGAGAGAGATCGAGAGAGACGCAGAGAGAAGAGAGAAGAGATGATGCTACAGTACAATTGAGACACGCTACACGCAGTAGCGTGTGGCGTGGGTAGTGAGGGCCACTGTTCCGAAAAAAGGTATTTTGGGTCATGGGTACCTCATTTTGAGGTATTTTGGTCATTTTCTCTATTAACTTTCCCAATCTGCATAGTTTCATATCTGTCTTAGAAAACGAAAATGCAACCAATGGACAGGAACACAAAAAAGGTTGGCAGAAGTGCAGATATGTCAGAAATGAAAAGGAAGATAATTTAAAATCTACCCAAAAAAAAGGCATAAGAAGAAAAATAAAAAATATTAATGAAGTGAAATTTGTAATAACTGTATCTACTGGTGTAGCGTGGTGATGATATTTAAGGGGCTGTGGAGGTTGCTGGAAAATAGATATTGCATTAAAGCACACATAGATATTTTGGCGTGAGTGCATTTGGCAAACCTTAATGTATCAGTCAGAGAATGCAACGCAGCTTTAGATCCACTGTAAGCACCTGACCATGGTCCAGCACCTAAAGCAATTACACTACCAATGTTCACGATCCTTCCTTTCTTCCTAGATGCCATATGAGGGACTACAGCTTGAACCATTCTGATGGTACCTATACATGACATGATTGGAGGAATAAATTAAATTGCCATGTTTATAAAACCGAAGAGATGGTCCCTAATAGTCATGCATTCAGCATTATTTTGTCGAACTGACACATATAGAATATTCTATATTCAGAATATAGAATATTTATTAGCATAAGGAATAGATTTTTGTTTTTTTTGCTAATTTAAGGAATAGAATATTATGTTTACTGACACTGTTACTGGTTGCCAGTCCATTCCTTTATAGGCACAGAATGATTTGACTGGCAAGTATCAAGCAGAAGTAAAGGCTGGAACTTTCACTCTGACACGGAAGTATGCTTGAGAGTGGATAAGATGAGCGTGGATGCGTGAGGCCTTCTTGTCAAATGTGTAAAACGAACCATGTTGCTAGCTCACTGTGAGGCTCACAGATTTAAGCTAGTTGTTTAATAATCAGAGGACCATAACCAAGTCATCCAGGTAGAAATGCCTATTTTAGTAGAATTTCATTACGCACTATGTCCACATTAGTGATCAGTCAGCATGATATACAACACAGTGACACTATAATTCAAGAGGTACAGTATTTCCATTTTAAAGAGAGGAAGATCACATGATCAAATGTTGCCAACTCTACGGAAGCTTGGCAGAGATACACCCAATGCACAGCCTTTGGGAGATTAGCCAAATGCTCTCAAAATTCTGCACAACTATAGTTGTAGGAAAAAAAAGAAGCCACACTTTGATACAGTCACCAAAAATATAACTGAAGGCGTTAGTTGTATTAGTATTTACGTTAGACCGGAAATCAATACATATTCCAAAAGTCCACCATTGAACCATAAAAATTATATAAATATCATCATCACTCGTAAAATTGAATAAACCTTTTCGTAGCTTATACAATGTAGAGGTCGATTCAATTAGATCCCCCAAATTCTAATAAAACTTACGGAAACCATCACAACAAAATTCAAGCCTTCATACAAAAATGCATCAATTAGAATTACTATAGCTACAATGTGCTCCTAATCTACCCACACATATAAACAAAATTAGACCAAATTAAAAAATAAAATACGATGCTCGAAAAAGGGTAAAGGGGATGTAATGAATTCATACCAAACACATTAGTATCAAAAGTATGTTGGAGTTCAGACAAGGGAATCTCGGCAAGAGGAGCAACACACTGAACACCAGCATTGTTAACAAGAACATCAATTCTACCGAACTTTTCGACAACATTGGAGACAACATTAGTAACACTTTGATCAGACAAAACATCAAGCTCCTGAAGATAAAAATTGGGATTGTCATAATCAAGATCAGACATGGAAGATAACGAACGAGCTGTGGCAACTACAAGGCACTTGTCGGCGGCGAATGCGCGTGCCAGTGCGTTTCCGATGCCGCCGGTGGAGCATCCGGTGATCACAACTACTTGCTGCTGCTCAGTACTCATTTTTCTCCAATTAACAATAAGATATTTATTTAGTTATTTATAGATATCACTGTCAGTGTCGAAAACCAGGTCAAAACGGCGGAGATACCAGGGAAACTACCACTGTTTTTACTTTTTTTTTTTTACAGTTATTTACCTTCCTATTTTACAAGATTAGATGTTCACTGAAAATAATTGTCTTTTAAAAAAAAAAAACAAATTGACATTTATTTACTTAATTTTTGTTATAATTGTGGAATTTTTGTATTCAGTGTTTCTGTTTTATTTGTTGAGTACAAATTTTTGGTTGCGGAAATTCAACCGTTGACGTTCTTGTGAAACATAAATCAAGATTATATTTGTATCAAATGAATTAAATCTTAATTGTGAAACACAAATTAAGCCAAATGAATTAAAACTTAATTAATGATCGTGTATTCTTTTTTTCTTTTTTTTTTTTGAAACAAAAGGAATTTTCATTAAATAAGAAACTCATCAGAAACCATCTCCAACAACAAGTCTGGAGGAGATAGAAAACAATTATAGCTATTTAACAAACATGAGACTTTAGCCATCCAATGCGCAGCCTTGTTTGCTAGCTTTTTGACATGACAAATCGATAAATCAGCTCGACTCTTCAACCTCTCCTTGCATTCATCCAAGATATGTCCAACTTCTAATTGATATGATTCTGGTGACTTCAACGCATGCACTACCAACTGGGAATCAGTTTCTATAACCACGTTATGCAGCCCCATGTCTTCTATCCACTGAATAGCTTCCAACACACCCCTTGCCTCAGCATCCATGACTGAAACTTCACCCGAAAACCTCATGTTTTTTCCCCTGATAAAATGACCTGTTTCATTACGAACTACAAGTCCCAGCGCAAACATGTTATTACCTCTGACTAACGATGCATCGACATTGAGCTTGAGCCATCCTGCCTCAGGTGGTTGCCACTCTACATAATTCTCCGTAACTGCTTCATTCTCCACATTAGTAGATGGAACCTTACTTCTATTCGCCTCCTGCCAATCTTGTATCTGCTTAGCACTCAATTCAATAGTAGTTGCAGGTTGAATAATTCTTCCTTCCCAGACCCTTTTGTTACGAGAAAACCATATGCCAGACAGAACAATAGCCATCTTCTGAATTCTCTCTGCAGAATCCTTACTGATTATATCTAGCAGCCAGTCCGACATCGATTCAACCTCCTGCATATCAATGTTCAACCCCGCTCTTTCCCAGCATTCCACAGCAAATTGACACTCACAGAACAGATGCCTTAGATGTTCAATATCCGTCCCACACATTGGACACATGATCGTAGTATCCACCCCTTTACTCCTCAACAACTTTCTAACAGGAATGTTATTTCTGCACAGTCGCCAGAGAAACATCCTAGTTTTATGAGGTAAAAACAAATTCCACAACCGGTTCCACCCTTGAGATTCAATCAGATTTTCACCACTAACATTGTGATTCACCCAATGAACATATCCTGTTTTCACCGTGTAAATTCCTTTATTCGAGCCCAACCAAGCCAATCGATCTTTTGTATCATTCTGGGGAATTCTCATTTGGAGAATTAGCTTGCTATCATTTTCATGAAAATCATGTTCCACCTTATGCACATCCCAGGCTTTGCTATTAGGATGGAAGTACGAACACACAGTTTCATTTCTAATGACATTCAAAGGATTATCCTCCACTCGAAAATCCACCTTACCTTGTAACCACGGATCTTTAAATATTCTGATCTCCTTGCCATCCCCCAAGACCCATCTAAACCCACTTCTCAATTTCTCCTTTGCTTCCCATATTCCATTCCAAATAAAGCTCGAGTCACTACCCTTGTCTGCTTCCAAAATATTCTTATCTGGAAAGTATCTTGCTTTAAACGTGCGAGCAACTAGAGATTCTGGCCTGTGACTAAAACTCCAGACATGTTTACCCAGTAGAGCTATATTAAAACCATATAAATCTCGAAAGCCTAGACCCCCTTGCTCTTTGCAACCGCCAATTTGTCCCAAGCCATCCATCTTATCCCACGTCTACCCCCTCCGCTCGAACACCACCAATATCCATTCATCAATTTTTCAATCTCAGAACACAACGACTTAGGAATTAAGAAGCAAGACATACAGTAAGATGGTATCGACTGAGCCACATTTTTGACCATTACCGTTTTCCCTGCTTTAGATAGCAATTTGTTACTCCAGTCTTGAACCTTCCTCCACACCCTGTCTTTGACGAACCCAAAAACCGACTTCTTTGATCTCCCAATAAGCGAAGGGAGTCCTAGATACTTGCTGTTCCCTAAGTCACTTTGAACACCCAAAATGTCTTTAATTTCCTGCTGTTTATCCCTCCTAACATTTGCGCTAAAAAATATTCCTGATTTCTGGTAGTTCACTACTTGCCCAGACTTGATCCCATAATCGTTCAAGAGAGATTTTATTGTCCTAGCTTCTTCTGCATTAGCCTTAAAAAACAAGAAGCTATCATCTGCAAATAGAAGGTGGGTTATACTTGGAGCATTCGGAGAGATCTGACATCCACTAATCGACCCATTAATTGCTGCTAATGATAGAGACCGAGATAGGCCATCAACACAGAAGAGAAAGAGATAAGGAGATAATGGGTCTCCCTGCCTCAAACCTCGACTTGGGGTGATTGGGCCAACAGTGCTGCCATTAAAGGATATAGTATAACTTACTGTCGTAACACATAACATTACCCAACTGATCCACTTGTTACTGAATCCCATAACCTGCATCCTCTTCCTCAAAAAAGACCAATCCACACGATCATAGGCCTTAGAAATATCCAGCTTTAAAGCTACTTCCCCCACTTGACCTCTATTTTTCTTCTTCATGAAATGCAGCACTTCGAACGCAACAAGTACATTATCAGAAATGTATCTCCCTGGCACAAAAGCGGACTGGTTCTCCGTAATCACTTTAGGGAGTATAGACTTAAGTCTATTCGCAATGACCTTTGCCAATATTTTATATAAAACATTACATAATGCTATAGGCCGAAGATCAGTCATGCGCTCTGCATTGTCCTTCTTAGGGATTAAAACTAAAGTCGTATCATTCAGATTTGCAGAAAACGATCCTTCATTCAACCATTCCTTGCAACAATTGAACACCTCCTTCCCAAGCAATTCCCAAAAGTGTTGGAAAAACGCTGGACTAAGTCCATCTGGACCTGCACATTTATCCGGGTGCATCTGTTTGACAGCTAAAGTAAATTCTGCAAAACCAATCTCAGCTGTGAGTTGAGCGTTTTGAGCTTCCGAAATGATTCGATCACCTCCACCTTCGAGATGAACATTACTTATATCCTCTCCTGTAAAGACATTTCTGAAATAATCCACTACCACCCTGCACATATCATCATGGTTATCAACTATCTCATCATTTTCAGTAATAAGATGATTGATATGATTAAGCTTTTTCCTCTTTGTAGCAGCAGCATGGAAAAATTTCGAATTGGTATCTCCTTCTGTCAACCAGAAAGCTTTCGCTCTTTGCTTCCAATATAGCTCCTCGTGGACTAGTAACTCCTCAAGTTTCTTGCTTTCCTCAAAATAACTTTTTACCCCTTCTTCGTCTACTCTATTCACCAAAACATCAAGGATCTCTTTTTGCTTTTTAACTCTGTCACGAAATTTATGAAAAAAATTTCTACCCCATCTAGCCATAAAGGATGAAACAGAAATCAGTTTTGGCAATAGATGCATTCTAGGCATCTCTTTCCAATAATTAGAAATCTCCTCCTTAAAGCAAGGCTCATGAAGCCAAGTATTCTCAAATTTGAATCTAAACTGTTTTCTAGAAAAATCAACATTCACAGGTTCAAGCAAAATAGGCTCGTGATCAGACTTAATAGAATGCAAAACAGATAACTTACATAGAGGGAATTTCCTCCATTCGCGTCAGCAAACGCCCTATCCAACCTTTCTCTCACCCAGTTTTCTGAACCTCTACTTTTCTCCCACGTAAAATCACCTCCCACTAAATCCAATTCCATAAGATCACACTCCTCTATAGTATCTCTAAACCCCTGAAGCAGGGATTGAGGATGCGGATGCGGCCCAGACTTATCAGTCACTGCTAACATGTCATTGAAATCACCGAACACACACCAAGGGATTGTCTCCTTTCACCAACCCCTTAAGCATATTCCATGACTCTTGTCTACGATCTCTTTCAGGTAAACCATAAAAACACGACAACCTCCAAGCTACACTTGACCCTTCCATAATATGAACATCAATAAAATTGTTTGATGACTGAATCACCTTACAGCCTATAGTACGCTTCCACAAAACTGCCAGGCCACCTCCTCGACCAACTCTATCTACAACAAAACACCCGAAAAAGCCAAACTTATCTACTAACTCTTTAATAGTTTTCTTCTCCACTAAAGTCTCCGATAAAAACACTAAATCAGGGTTGTGAGATTTCAACAAATCTCTAAGAACACGAACTGCACGGAGGCTCCCCAGACCTCTGCAGTTCTAACCTAAGAGTTTCATAATGGCCGGCTAGCTTGCAATGCAAGCGTAGCCAAAACGTTTTTGTTGGTTGCCACATAATCCCCTTCAGAAAATGTAGTTCCTTTGACCTGCTCCACAGAAATCTGATTAGCCATTTGCAAGCTATCATTTGTATCCATAACGTTCTGAGTTTCTGACCCAACCCGTTTCCTTTTCCTTTCCTCTATGTCCAGCCCAACGTCCTCTTCTTGTTCAAGCCCATAAGATATTTGAGCCAAAGTATTAGGCCCATACCCGATTAAATTCCCGCTCTGAGACACCACTAAAGATTTAATTTTTGAATTTTCCCCCCTACTATCCCTACAATCACTCCCCATATCTGATCTCTTATCGTGGAATCCTGAATTTTCGCCCGAAAAAACAGGACGGTTATTCTCTCGCCCCACCCGTTCAGTCCACCCAACATCGTCTTCCTCCCTAAGCCATTTACTGCCTGCTTGACCACCGCCTCTACGTGGTGGTGTACGCAACCACGATCCCCACTCTTGGGCACCACCTTCTCGCCTGGTATCAATGAATTTACGACAGAATCTCTCAGTATGCGTAACTAATCCACAAGTAAAGCAGAAGTCTCCTAATCTTTCGTATTTACAAGTCACTACGAATTCCGAACCATCCTTTCTCTTAATTTTCTTCTTTCTCTTCAACGGCTTCCTAACATCCAAGCGTATTCGAACTCTCATGCATTCTCTCCATATACTACTGTTATTTTTTGGATCGTAAGAAACAAACTCTCCAAAAAAATTCCCCAGTTGTTTCCCTACTGCTTCAATCATAAAACCACTCGGTAAATCATGAACTTGTATCCAGATGTTTAACCACCATAGTGGAACCTTCAACGGCTCTACTCCTACTGGGATTGGTTCAATCAAGAGCATTGCATTATCGAAACTCCAAGGACCTCCATTCATAACCCATGCCCTGTCCTCCTTATGATAGAACTGAAACAGATAAATGCTCGGCTCCAATTCCTTTATGTTTATGTCCATCGTAGGTTTCCATATATCTGCAATCTTAATCTTCATGGCTCGAGTGTTTATGTTTTTCTCCGTTAAAAATCTACCAACCAAACAAAGCTCATACTTGTTTACTTCCTCCTCGATATCGCCTTCAAAGACCAGATCTTCATTCTCTTCGTCCTCTACACTCAAGTCTGCCAGTTGTTCGCTAATATTCTGATATCTTGCCATAGAAAAAGAACCTCACACTAATCTGATACTCAGAAAAGGAGAGAAAAACCACCTCTCACATTACAATGGAGAGAAAATAATATGCTTAATATGTGATCTTCTTTTGTGTATTTTGAGTTTACATCGTGTATTCTTAAAATAATATTTTTATGTTACCAGATTTGTATATTCGTAAAATAGCACAACATGCTTAAATAGTTAAATGACTTCCACACCAATATACCGTACATTCTTTGATTATTGCAACTCGGTCAGAATAGTTGGAGAGAACAGAATGCAGTCTGAGAGCAAGGTAGATTACAAAATCTAGCAGCTCAACTCGTTACTAACTCACATATCTCAGTGCAATCCTGCAGTGTGTTTACTACTGAAAATTAATATATACATTCTATCACAAATATTGTCTTCTATTTGAAACGAGGCCCGGTCACAATTGTATTACATTCTTTGTAAATACCAATTTATGCAGTGTAGAGGATGTTCTTTTTCATAGGAGACCTAGTGTTTCCAGTTGTTGAACATGCTCAGGAGGGATAGGTGGTGGAGATCCACTCGTTTCATCGTAAACATCTTCGACTACGTATTCCTGATTGAACAAATTGGCACAGTTCAGGAACAAACTTTATGAAACTATATGTAATTCAATGGTAATAAGTAACAGATGAAATGGTCAAGTAATAAATCTGGTAGAAGGCCTGTATAGTGGCTTCAGTTAAAAAACAAAAAATCCCAATGTATTTCTAAAGTCATAGTTGATGAATGACAAATTAGACAACGCATTCTGCAATCAAAACCCTGGTGCTATCGAAACACTTCCAACTTAAGAAATAGATCATCTTAACAAAATAACAGAGGAAGGGAAGAGACATGCGTGTAATATGATTTCCCCTGCAAAGACTTCTTCATATGTACGTGCAAGACACATTGAACTAGTACTACCGAACCGAATAATTATGGAAGTCCTTCCTACACAGGAGGAATTACAAGTAACACTGGGCTTGCAAACCAGACATCCTCAGTTCTTCACTCAGAAGAAAGTCAGGAAGTAATGGCGCGTCACACTGCCACTTGTACTTATATTAAAAGAAAAACTTGATTATATATCTAACAAGAGAGTGTTGGCTTTTCCCTTCTTTTATGGAAGAAATTTAATTTTTTTTTTCTTTTAAATGCTTTCCCCCCTTGGCAAGTATAATGTCTTCTAGTGAAATTTGTTGATATATTAAAGCTCTAGTAAAATGCATTTAAATTTTACTCACTTTTGTTAGCGACATTTTTGCCAGTATGTGATAGTGTCGCTGCCAAATTCTTTGTCCAACCATTGTAGCCACCAATATGCTGTAGAATATGCCTATCACTGCAAATAGTATCAGCACAATCAAAGCCATTGTAAATAATAATGGTAACCCAGATTCACCAGCACCTCTCGAGCAATCACATTCATTTTCAAAGCATGTAGTACAGCCAGACTCATTCCATGTACAAAGGGGACCAGGCAAATAGCAGTTGACAGGCTCGACACAGATCCTGCACAGATGATAAATATAATAAATTAACTTAACAACTTCATCATTAGTCACCTAAAGTATAATTGGTTCTATATGTTCCTACTAAAGTTTTAAAGAAATACATTACATACCCACTCTGGCAGCAACAAAGGCATAATTCTTTACATGGTTGAGCCAGATCATCCTGCACACTTGGATCATACCAAGTTATAAAGCATCCAGAGAGTCCCAAAAGTGCGAAAAACAATAGTGCTCCTGCACATGCTAACAGTAAACCACATCAACTTTAAGTTTCTAACAAAGAATTTTTTTAATCAAGTTACATGTGTCTGATAAGGACATCACAGCCAGATCATGGAGTCGAGACTATCTTTAAAACAAACTTATTCCATTTTTATTTACTTGAAAAATAGCTTTAGTGAAAAACAAGCAAATCCTGAAAAATAAACAAAGAATTTAAGAAGTCCTTGTAAAAACTAATATACTGACACATTACTAGCAATTGATTAGATCAAGTTTGAAGAACGTAACCACATATATAGTAGAAACTAGCTGCACTTTCAGATCCCCATGCAACACGGAGCCAGAACTTCTGGTGACGATCGATTGCATACACCAAATAAGCCAATAAAGAAATCACCTGTAAAAATATGAGACATATGATCACACTGTCATATATAGAAGCGACAAAAGTCATTCTTAAAAGTACATAGACAGTGAAAAAGACCTACAAGCTGAACAGAGAAAAAGATAAACAAAATGTCTCTAGTCACGAAGAATCTGAATTTTAGGGTTCGCCATTTCCTGTCAGCAGGAATATTAAGTCTCAAACGATAGGGACTCTTGCATGTTGTGCAATGAGCAAATGCAAATCCTTCCTGCAGAATCATCAATGATGTGATAACACCACAAGTAAATTAGAGAAAAGCAATAAATATTAAAGTCAACAGAGAGCTTTTGTTCTATATCATCACCGTACGAAAAGCTTGTGATTCTTAAAAATTATTAAAAATCATCATTGTAAGATTATTAATTTTCTTAACTTAATTTACATGGAATTTCTTAAAAATACAAAACTTGTAGCAGATAAAGGATGAAGATCTCAATAGCATATAAGCAAACCAACACTCTCTGCCTTCAGAATTTACATTCTTACATTAGCACCCAGAGGCCAGAATGGAAAACTATATTTCTATGAACTCTTCTACAGCAGAAAGTGTAGGAAAATAATAGAAATATTGCAAAAAAACTAAGAAAAGCAGATTATATGACCCACAAGTGTTAAATCAAGCCAAAATATATTAGAGGTATACAAGTATCACACAAGTAATACTTTTTTAAGAAAACAGAATTAGATTGTGAGGTCGTCTAAGTTGAGACAAGGCTCTAGATTAGTCTTTAAACTCAGATAATGAGGTCGCCTAGGTTCAGAGTTCACAGAAAACAGACAGACAGTACTAGTTAAAAGTAGACCATAACAACAACAAGAAGAGTAAGTTTTTTTATTCGGTGGTCAACTTAATGACCATCAACATGTGAAACAGGCCTCTGCCCGCTACATAAATCCCGGTTTTCTTCTTGTATGTTTCTTGCTTCTATGCATTTGGTTTACTTTGTTACACTAATTTATACACTGAATACGTATTGGGAAAAAAAAGAGATCAGTGCTATGGCCCCGGTTGTCGAGCCCGAGCCCGAGCCCGAGCCACTAGACTCTTTCCCCTTTGAGATTAAATACCTCCGACTCCTGAGAGTCAGGGGATAACCTAATGGCAAAGGTGCATCTCCGTCCCCCTTCCTCACATGAGGTCATGGGGCTGAATCTTCATATGGAGCAGGGACCCTCTTTAATGACCCCGTTTGCCTCGACAAAATTGCTGCTCAGTATAAAATATTAAAGCCCAACCTTTGATGTAAAGGAACATAAATTATCGACTATCGAGCAACCCCAGGCTGTGAGTGTGACCATAGCTTACTGCACAGATAGTTGAGTATAAGACGTACCTTCACAGCACGCCAATGATCTAGACAATCTCGGTGAACATACTTTGAAGTCCCTTTGCACTTGCAAGGAGCAATAAAATCCCCACCTGATAAGGATGACATAAACAAAATAAGATAAAATAATAGGGGTCTAGGAAGGCACCAGGATCATATACTAGCATATCGAATCACAGAGACAAACAAACAGACAGATGATTTATATTAAACAAATGGGGGTGGGAGGATTCAAACCCGAAACCCCTCCCTAAACTGAGTTATGATACCATGTTAAATAACCGGCACATCTAAAACCTTGGTGGCGGATCATATGCTATACAACACATTATCAGTATGAACTGTAATAAACTATACACTATGTATAAAAACACCAAAAACTAGTTAGTAATATTTGGTTCTTATGCGTTATAAGTTACTTTAGAAACGGAGAAAAGGGGAACGAGAATGTAAGTACCTTGAGTGTCAAGGCAAATTCGACACTGAATATGTACTGGAGAACCTGCTTCGAGGTCAATCTCATGAACATTAGCTAGCAAAGGAGGAAGGAGAGTAGTAGGCTCAGCGTGATCACCCATTGACTGATCAGACTCTAAAAATAAACTCCTTACTTTGACAAGTATTTATAAGAGAGAAACATTATGATCAGTGTATTTGGACGTATTCCTACTTGATTTTTTTTAAGGTACGGTCGTGTTCAAGTATTCAACTATAACTATAATTAGTATAATAATCTGTGCGAGACATGGATTATCTTCTAGTAACGATTATAATTTTTTTTTTTTATCATTATGGCATATAATATTTCTTTGAGTTTTGTAGCTCTTTTTTCATTCATAATATGCATTTTTAAAATGTTCTTACTTGAATCAGTATTAAATGCATAATTTGATTAGGCAAGATCCGATGATCGGTAAGAGCATCTCCAACGAATTCTTAAATATAATATTAAATATTGGTTCTTAGCAACTTAATGTGCATCATAAGTAAGAACTTAATGTACGGACTTTTTTCATTCATAATGAATTTTATATTACTACAGGTAAGTTGAATTCAGAAAAATATTAAAAAAAAGTGGGGGAATCGGGGAGAGATGGAGTATTTTATGAGTTTATTATAAAATATTAATGATGAGTGGTAAGAAACTCTTACAATTAAAGAGATAGATTACATTTTTATAGAATTTAGGAATGATAAAGAGTCTCTTGGAGCACACTTTTTACTAATTATCTAGTAATTTGGGAGTGCAAGAAAGTGCTATTTAGACAACGGTAACATAAAATTAATTGTAATTTTTTTTTTTTTTTTGTAAGGCAAGACATGTCATTTATTCATTTATTGAGCAGAAGCGATGGAGAAATATGTGAAAAACTAAGAGTTGATAATACCAAGTATAACCGGTAGATTTTTGCATTTGTGAATTTTATTTTGAAATAATCGTGTATCTTTTTCATTGTAAATATTTGCAGCAACATTGTTATTTGTGTACATTTGATAAACTCTAAATTTTGGGTATTTAAATGGTACGATATCGTGAACTTTTCAATAGGATTTTGTATTCTTTTAACTTATGTTTGAGTTGAGATTTAGTAATTTCATTTGTCTCATTCGCATCTCAAACTTTCATCACAAAACTTTCTTAATGTAAAAAGTGTTCTTCTATTATGTATATCATCACCACTCATTATTATTTTATACTCTACATTTTGAATTATCATTATATTTATATGATAATGGCTCGCGTTAAACGCTGCTTTCGTAAATTTAATATTCTTCAATTCAATTAAATTTTATATAATTGATTCTAGTAAACAATACATTAATTTATTCCCTAGAACATAAAACTAACTATACTGAAGTAAATAAATGTGTGAAGTTAAGATTTGATTTTGCTCACAAATGTTTTAATAAATTGAAGTTTTAATTAAATAAGGATATACAACTTAAATTTTTTCAATGAGGTTGATCTCCAAAATCTTTAGATATTTATGCATTTACCAAGTTTCATTAGTTGGTGAAAAGCCTTTTCAATGTATTTTACGAAATTAATTCTTTTTTCCTAAATTTGCATGAAATAATTAATTATGACACATTCATCATCGTTAAAGATGTCGCAAGGTTTTATTTTAAACTATGATATTATTTCAATTTTCTTTTTTATGAGTAGAACATCAAAAATAATATATACAAATACACAGCCATGAATGGATCGAAATTTGAATATTTTTCAAAAATTAAGTCAAGTTCCAAATATACCAATTCATCGCATGTGTAGTCCAAAAGGTCTAGCAGTTATTGCTATACTTTATTTTCTTTGTATAAAGCACACCGAGAAATATCATGTTTTTGTGTGAAAACATGTATAAATGAAGGGTTTGGTTGTATTAAGAAATTATTACTACATAGCAAATTTTAATATATTATTATTACAATTAAAATGTAAAACTAAACTAAAATATTATGTATAATCAGTTTATATTTTGATATAAATATAATATATTTTAATCTGAATCAATTAATATAAAAATAAACTCCCCACTAAAAATTATTAGCATATCGCGATAATTGAAATACAAGATATTATTTCACTCGAGTCACACAAACACCCTCCACACACATATAATGTTTATAACTTAAAACACAAGTGAGTTAGTGGTCTAGTGGTAAAATGTGTGCAAACTAAATTGGATACCCAAGTTCAATTCAGCCAAAAACCAATTTTTTTTTTTTTTTACAAATTGAATTAAATGTTTCAAATTTTAAATTGAAGAAATGTCTCATGAATTAGTAGACCTTGTTGGGCATGGGTTTCTTTTGATATGTTATAAATTTTATTTATGCTATAATTATGTTTTTATATAACTATTATTTTAAAAAAATATTTTCATATAAATTTAATTAATGATATGCATGATTTAAAATTTCTATTATAAATTGTAAGTTAATAGTTTCAAGATTTTAAATTGAATAAAATGTCTCATGAATTAGTAGACCTTGTTGGGCACAGTTTTCTTTTGATATGTTATACATTTTATTTATGATATAATAATGTTTTTATATAACTATTATTTTAAAAATTATTTTTATATAAATTTAATTAATGATATGCATGATTTAAAATTTAAATTATAAAATTGTAAGTTAATACGTCGTTGACGGGATTCGAACCTTGAATCTTTAGTAAAATAATTTAATTATAAAATATACCTTATAATTACATCTAACGTTCTTATTAATTAGTAAAAATCTAACAACAATATGGTGTAATATTTTTGGATATACATTAATGATTACAAAATTATGTTTTAAAATAAAAGTTAATGTATTTAATTAGAAAATAAACACTGATGATTGGAAGATATGATATATTGATGTTTTTAAGTGTTTATAAAAGGTAATATCAACTAAAAGTAAATATAAAAAAGGTAATCGAGTAATTACTATTAATTATATTATTCTATTATTTATTTTATGAGAATATGGAACCTGAAATATATCTCAGATAACTTCCTTGAGATATTGAGTAAAATATTTTTTATTATAGAAAGATTGTATACATCAAAATAACATCTTAAAAAGATTGTCCATATCAAATAATTGATTGTATCAAAAACACATAAATTTATTCACATCTCATGAAAGTTACATGAGATACATCTCAGGTTCCCTTTTTTCTTATTTTATTAATTAGGATAACCAAACCAAAAACCAAATCGACAAACTTTCAATCTTTCGACTTTAATATAATAGTATATATTAATTTTTTATAAAATATTTGAATTATTGATATTCTATTATATTATTAATTTTTTATTATAAACATAGTACTGAGTTGCACAAATAACATATTTATTGAAATCATGTATACTAGCTTATAACCCGTGTAACGCACGGTTCTTTTTCTAATATTTATTATATTATTTTTTTAATATTTATTTGTTATTAGTTTACATATCAAATTGTTGTTATGAAATTGATATATATATATATATATATATATATATATATATATATATATATGATTTTACACGTTTAACTTATTATGTGTTTTATCTTGAATTCTAAACTTGATTTGGACGATTTTACAGTCTATGTGAAATTAACAAAATAATCTTTAATTTAGTGATGATTTAACAATTTTCTCCAATTAAAACTACCACGAAACAAAAGAGAGATGAAATTGACGATTTTTTATATTGAGAATTCTATTCTATTTAGGAAATCTACTTATGCTTTATTTTGATTATCAAAATAACCTTCTTATTATTTGAAGATAGTTGTACTAACAACCAAATACAGTTTTAATAATAAGTGTGTGAGGGATTTTGTCCAAAACTTTGGTAGTCTGGTTCTATAACGCCTTAGAAATTTTTTTTGGTATTTATAATTATTTAATATTAAATGTGAATTAGGTGACGTGAATATTTTGAGGAAGTAAAATATGTACGATATCCTATTTGTGAGTTTATTTGATGATTTATACGTGTCAGATAAGTCTACGTATTTTATTTTTTGTTTTTGGTGAATAAATTCTATTTAATTCATGAGTTATTTATCTTCTGAGAATTTTATAAAATCATCGGGATTAGTATAAATCCTGAAATCTTTTGCAATATTAACTTTATGGGCTTATTTGACTTTTAAAAATATTAGGTGGATTTATTTGAGTTTTATAAAATCAACGGAGTTATTAAAAATCACGAAATCTTTTGTAATATCATATTTGTATATTTAATTAGTTTTTAAAATTATTGGGTGTATTAATTTGGGTGTTTTGGTATTTTAAAATGATTTTAAGAGTTTTATTGCATTTAAAGGATCAAAACTTGTAAAATTCATATTTAATTCATTTTTGATCCTAAAAATATTTTAAAAATATCTGGGTGTTTGTAATTTCATATTCTTCATTTTAAAAATGTAAAGTTTAATGTTTCAACAATTTTTGTTATTATTTTATTACAATTTTTTTTAGAAGTGATTTAAGTGGATTTTATTTGTTTTCAGTTTTGTGAAAATTTTGACAATATTAAATCCCCAATTCACTCCCTAGCCCTCAATTGTTCCACTCTCTCTCTCTCTCGAAGCTTCCAGCCATCTCTCTCTCTCTCTCTCTCACACGAAATCTCTCGGAAATCATTCTCTCTCCCTCGAACCTTTCTCTCCCTACTTCGTTTTTCCCCCGCTGAAATCTCACCCTCCCCTCTTTTCTGTACCTCCGATTGGCTACCGTGTTACTGCGTATATATATATAGATATGGGCGAGTTCGTCGGAATCCTTTCAAGTCACCACTGTCAATCCTCTGTTTCATTCCCCTGTTGCGTGTGTTTATAACAGGTGTGTGTGCGGCTAGTGGCTGCGCGTTTGGGTTATGAATGTACTGTGGGTTCGAAGTGGAACCTCTTTTCCCCTCCCCTGTTCTGGTAAGTCGAGTGTTGGTGAATTGTGTGGATATGTATACGAGCTGCTAGCGTGTGTTCGTGTGTGTACTGTGTGCGTTATTAACTATGTGTGTGTTTTAAATTTTGAATTTGGGATTATATGAAGATTTTGGTTCGTTAATTAGAAATTTAGTTGCTTAGGTTCTTGGTATATAATTATATCTCCCTTTGATTTTTATTTCGAATATATGATTGTATACATGAGTTTTTGTAGGAATTAAATTGAATTTATATGAGGTAATTGGAATTCTTCGAATTAAAGTACATGATTTAAATAAATTATTACATGCTTAAATTTTTGTAATTTGAGATATTAGAAATGTTAATGATATTTTAATAGTATATAGTGAATTGTGGGATATGAATCAAGTTAGTTGTTTATTGATAGTGGTGATCGATGCGTGTTAAACTGGAATTGTCATTGATAAATAGAAATTATATGATTTAGAATGGATTAGTATGATTGGGCTTGTAGGTGGATTTGAAATCCATCGGATGGTTTTAATTGTGATTTGAGTCGAATGTTTTCGACGGGATAGTCTATTTTATAAAGGAGATGCTGCCCGATTTTCGTTAGAATAATAAGTTATAAAGTCTATAATAATTGATTATAAGCTGATTTCAAGTAAGTTGGTATTATATGTTAAGTGTTTAAGTGACTTACGTGATTTCATGTTATAGATGCTATGTGGTTATGTGCTTAGCTTATTGTAGTCAGTTATTTGGTGAGTAATATGTATTAAGTATTATCATCGATATATGGATCGTTTGGGTAGATTAGGATTAGACGTATAAGGAATATAGAATTCTAAAATAGCGTTTTTATATGTGTAGATTCGAAGGACGTAGATCTCAGGAATAAAAGAAAGGCAAAGGCTGAGGGTTTTTGAACTAAGTGACTAGCGTGGAAATATTTGGTTAAGGCAAGTAACTCGAACCTTTTATTAAAGTTAAGATTCTTTCAATTATCCATTGATTGTTGCTTAAATTCTTATAACTTACTGTTTGTTTCTGTCAAGTTAATTGTAGAACCCCTTGTCCTATATTGTTAATCCTTATAAACTATTGCTTAAACCTTTGTAACTTCTCATTTACCTTTATGTTGTTTAAATTGTTGTACTTCCTTGCTTATTCTAATTTTCTCGTTGAACTGCATATTTTGTGGTATAACATACCTTTTGCATAAGCTTAAACATTATTTCATATTTATTCCCTTAATTCACACTAGCATTACTATACCTTATAACCCTTGATCTTTCTCTAAATCCTTAAACCTTGTTGTGTAATATACCTTTTGTACTAGCTTAAACCTTATTTCATATCCATTTTATTAAACCACACTAGCCTAACTATACCTGGTAATCTTTGAATTAAACTCTAAATCCCTATCCTTTGTTATGTCCTTAATTAATTAATTACCCTTATTGCTTGTATTCCTATTTTCCCCTTAGCCCTACCATATTCGATATCACCTTGTATTATGCCTCTAAAATGACAAGAGCTTGATAAACCTTTATTTTAAATACTTGTGAATCACACTTGAACCCTACCTTGCGAACCTTATACTATTAAATTGGATTGCTTATTTGATTTTCAATCACTTATTCTTGAAATTAAACAGAATAATCTCCTGCTCTGAATTATTGCATAAGAATTCTATTCATCGAAACTTGATTTATTTTAAGGACATTTATTTAATTATTTTAAATTAGCGTAAGAGGCTAGGGTGGTCCTAGTCCAGCACTTTAAGTTGGCGTAAGAGGCTAGGGTGGTCCTAGTCCAGCAATAGAGGCCAATGTGTTGCCTAATTGGGAACCCAATTTCAAAGGAATGGGGACATTACGTGGCTGATCACCCGTATTGTCCAGTGTTAATAAAAAGCTTAATCCAATTGAAACGTTTTAAAAGTGGAAATATGATATAAAAAGAGAATTGATTGTTTTCTCTCTTTCTCCCTATCTTTGGAAATGGATTATAAATTGTCAAATTTTGAAAGAGCTCAAAGAATGATTTCTTATATTGTTGTATCCATATTTTTGTTGTTGATTCCTTTGCATCTATATTATTACTTGCTGAGCATTTGGCTCACTCCTTGCTATTGTTTCTAACCCTTTTTCAGTTAAAGAAGAAAAAAATACGAAGTAGGAGCTATATCCGAGAAAAACTTGTTGTGGACCTTAGGCAGCCTAGTTGCACTCTGCTAGAAGGTTGGACTTTTGGGTATCAGTAAAAAATATGTGTAATAGTTCTAGTTGGTTGTATTTATATTTGTGGAGTGTATGTATCTTTTAATTAAGGATTTAGCATTGTAATGTAATAATTTAGTTAGTAGTTGCTTGTTTCATACCACTACCTGTTAGAGATCTGGGTTAGTAGTGGGGTTGTATTTATTTCTTATTATTTTGTTATCAAGGTTTATGTTTTTAGTGGGTATTGTGATGCCCCGATCTTTGCTCTGATCGGGAGGGCATTTTGGTATGGTTCACCTGATCAGTTAGGACAGGTTGAACATGTGTTTGTATTATTTCTTTAGTAGTTTAAATTGTTGTTGGTGTTGGAATGAATTGGTTTGGATTCAAATTATAGGTGGATAGTCCGTATTACGAATACTACATGCCGAAATTTTCCAAAATTCCCCTGTATTAAAAATCCATTTTATCTAACTAAATCCAATAATTTATTATAAAAGTATATTTATAGTATTGGGAAGTTGGGGCGTTACAGGTTGGTATCAGAGCTGTCAGGTTTTGGTCACTGAAACAAGCTAGGACTAGGTATAGGATAGGTGTAGGATAGGATTAGAACTTTTATAGACATAGGATAGGAGCGATAGGTGTAGGTTATCATTAGGATAGTAGGTGATAGGTTTAGGATATTCTTTTATCGCTTTAGTACTTTCTTTTGCGCTATATTGTTATCACAGGTGGTGGATGTTTCAGTAGACTCACCCATTTCCCGATGTGTAATTTCTTGAGTTCGACCTAGAGTAAGACCCGAGGAGTTAGGGAGCGACACTATCCGGTTTATTGCGCTTTACCAGTATTTGTACCAGTCCACGCGGAGACGTTCTTATATGTTGTTGATGGTAGGGATTAATTTCAGCATTTACTTTTTGTAGTTGGATTGTTAACAGTGTACCTTAAACTCTAAAACTGTTGTGTATTTTATTCACTCTGTTGGTACCATGACCTTTGTTTTCCTACTAATTACTCATTTTTCATTATATTTTTGAGTTGTCTGCATATCTCCTATTAAAAATTACTTGTTTAAGATAATACCTATGTTTCCCTGTTCCTTTACACCGTTATAACTTTTGTGATCACAGACAACTCCAAATTTCAGGATTTGTAAACCATATTTCTGTTACTTGTTTTCTTATCAAAATCATGCCTCCAAAGAAGAAAACACATACTGCAGATCCCGAAAACCAGAACACTGGCAATCAAAATCCAATTGACCCGACTATGACTCAAATTCTTCAACTTCTTCAACAATAAACAGCCGCACTAGCTCAACGACCCGCTCAACCAACTGTGACATTTAAAGCTTTTCAAGCCGTACACCCTCCAGAGTTCAAAGGTACTGTTAACCCTATAGAAGCTAGGGCTGTGTTGAATGAAATGGAAAAAGCTTTTGCGTTGGTAAGAGTAGGAGAAGAACAGAAGACTGAATATGCGAGCTATTTCTTGAAAGCTGAAGCAAACTATTGGTGGGAGTGGACAAAGCTGTTGGAAGGTGAAGGAGTGATTACATGGCATAGATTTACAGAGCTATTTCTCGAGAAGTATCTTCCAAGGTATATGCAAAATCAGTTGGGGATTCAGTTTCTAGAGTTAAAGCAGGAGAATATGAGTGTGGCGAAATATGAGGCAAAATTCACCGAGTTAGCAAGATTTGTTCCTGAATATGTCAATACTAAAGCAAAGAAGACCAAGAGATTTGAACAAGGTCTAAAGCCATGGATATGTAGTAAGGTGGCAGTATTTCAGTTAGAGAATTACGCAATGGTGGTGGAGAAAGCTATGATTGTTGAAGGTGAAAGCGAATTGTATCAGAAGGAGAGAGCGAAAAAAAAAGAAAGATAGAAAGTACCGAAGAAAGTCAGAACCCAAGGAATGAGGGTCAATTTGATAGGAACAGAGGTTTTAGAAGCTAAAGAATGGAAATGGTGGTCAAGGCACACATTTTCAAAATACCAATCAGTAGCTTGCAATTAGACCACCCTTACCTGAATGTACAACTTGTACGAAGAAACAATCGGGAGTTTGTCGCTGACTAAGTGTTACGTGCTTTAAGTGCAACAAGAAGGGACATTATGCTGGAGATTGTCCGACTTTAAAACCAGGGGGAAAATGTTACAATTACGGGAAACTTGGTCATTTTGCAAAAGATTGTAAGGAACCAGTTTAGACAGCAAATGTTTTGAGGATAGCCGGACCCCCATCGGCAAATGCTTTGAGGATAGCTGGACCCCCAGCCCAGACCCAGATGTCTCCACCTAGAGCTAGAACCTTCAACATGTCGATGCAGGATGCAGTTCAGGAAGCTGATGTTGTCATAGGTACGCTTCCTGTGAATTTAGTATAGGTTAAAGTTTTAAATTGATTCTGGAGCTATCAAGTCTTTCTGTTTCTTCTTATTTTTTTGATAATACCCCATCACCTTTGATAATCAATTATAATTCAATTGATGATGATTTTTTCAGATTCATTTAAATACATTCCTACTTTTCAGAGATACCTCTATTTTCCAGGGGATCACTTGATTCAACATGATGCATATAAATTATTGAAACCATTGAACTCTTTCTATTTTCCTCGAATATTTGCTATTCCTTATTCAACACTGTATATACCTAAACTTTTGAAACTTTTGAAATCTTATTGTTTCTCTCCGAATACTTAACCTTCTTTATTCAAACTGGGATGAACAACCCTATGTATGTAGGGGATTCAGGGACATCTTATCTATGTGATAGAAGTCTGGTGGGACGCCACTGCTTGTGTTTGTCATGAAAGTACTGAAGGCTGGCCACCTTTTGTACTATGGCGGTTGACCTAAATGACAAATGCAACCTGAAAATAGTTCGGTGATCATATTGATCTCTCAGTTAAATCCTTTTATAAAAATTCTCATCAAACAAAAACTCATCTTGTACTAACACATGTTAATACCTTTCTATTCTATTGATCCCTTTTGTTATAAACCCTTGTGTCTTCTAAAAGTCATCAATGATTGAGAGTAGTAAGGATGGAGACAATGAAATTTTGAGTGGTGTAAGCTACAGTTACGTTGAATGAAAATTTGATTAGTTGATTGAATCAAAAAGTGAAGGAATTGATCGTGGAGAATGGAATAATTCAAGGAAATGAGTGATAGATGTGTACTTTAATTTATTTATTCAGCTGTCGGTAAATGATTATTAGTTTTGAAAAAGGTTACTCAATAAAACAATGAGATTAAGGATGGATGGAAGTTTCTCAGTTATTCCCTCCTCGAGTAACATTGTACGTTGAAAGGGGAGTAAGAATGATTGGGGAATTTTTTGATATTCTTTTTCTCAAAGTTTTATATGGGGTAACCTGAATTATGAGTAGGAGCGTGGAAGTGGTATCAATTGTTTTAGTCGCGTGTTCGTTTTAAAGATTTAATTATTTACCCGTTTACTTCAAATCAAGGCAGATTTCTTCGCTTATATGGTTGCTGTAGGCCAAGGCAAGTGTTGTTTTAGTACTTGAGGCGTTGTGTACAGGTATAGTTTATTATATGAATAGGTCATGTCCGATTTTCGGTAGAAAGGGATCGTTACGTGCGAGTGATAAGTATTTAGAATTAACGAGATATGCAAACAAAAGTTTTGAGTTTATGTTCAAAATTCGAAGGCCTAAAGGATGAGGCTGTCGATATGTGAAATGATATAAAAGAATTCTAGAAGGAAAGAAATGACTTGGAAACTGAAAGAGAAATGGTTGAGTAATACCGTCATTACGTTTTTTAGGTAGATTCTGAGGACAGAATCCTATTATGGGGGGAAGGATATAACGCCTTAGAATTTTTTTTTGGTATTTATAATTATTTAATATTAAATGTGAATTAGGTGACGTGAATATTTTGAGGAAGTGAAATATGTATGATATCCTATTTGTGAGTTTATTTGATGATTTATACGTGTCAGATAAGTCTACGTATTTTATTTTTTGTTTTTGGTGAATAAATTCTATTTAATTCATGAGTTATTTATCTTCTGAGAATTTAATAAAATCATCGGGATTAGTATAAATCCTGAAATCTTTTGCAATATTAACTTTATGGGCTTATTTGACTTTTAAAAATATTAGGTGGATTTATTTGAGTTTTATAAAATCTACGGAGTTATTAAAAATCACGAAATCTTTTGTAATATCATATTTGTATATTTAATTAGTTTTTAAAATTATTGGGTGTATTAATTTGGGTGTTTTGGTATTTTAAAATGATTTTAAGAGTTTTATTGCATTTAAAGGATCAAAACTTGTAAAATTCATATTTAATTCATTTTTGATCCTAAAAATATTTTAAAAATATCTGGGTGTTTGTAATTTCATATTCTTCATTTTAAAAATGTAAAGTTTAATGTTTCACCAATTTTTGTTATTATTTTATTACAATTTTTTTAGAAGTGATTTAAGTGGATTTTATTTGTTTACAGTTTTGTGAAAATTTTGACAATATTAAATCCCCAATTCACTCCCTAGCCCTCAATTGTTCCACTCTCTCTCTCTCTCGAAGCTTCCAGCCATCTCTCTCTCTCTCTCTCTCTCTCACACGAAATCTCTCGAAAATCATTCTCTCTCCCTCGAACCTTTCTCTCCCTACTTCGTTTTTCCCCCGCTGAAATCTCACCCTCCCCTCTTTTCTGTACCTCCGATTGGCTACTGTGTTACTGCGTATATATATAGATATGGGCGAGTTCGTCAGAATCCTTTCAAGTCACCACTGTCAATCCTCTGTTTCATTCCCCTGTTGCGTGTGTTTATAACAGGTGTGTGTGTGTGCGGCTAGTGGCTGCGCGTTTGGGTTATGAATGTACTGTGGGTTCGAAGTGGAACCTCTTTTCCCCTCCCCTGTTCTGGTAAGTCGAGTGTTGGTGAATTGTGTGGATATGTATACGAGCTGCTAGCGTGTGTTCGTGTGTGTACTGTGTGCGTTATTAACTATGTGTGTGTTTTAAATTTCGAATTTGGGATTATATGAAGATTTTGGTTCGTTAATTAGAAATTTAGTTGCTTAGGTTCTTGGTATATAATTATATCTCCCTTTGATTTTTATTTCGATTATATGATTGTATACATGAGTTTTTGTAGGAATTAAATTGAATTTATATGAGGTAATTGGAATTCTTCGAATTAAAGTACATGATTTAAATAAATTATTACATGCTTAAATTTTTGTAATTTGAGATATTAGAAATGTTAATGATATTTTAATAGTATATAGTGAATTGTGGGATATGAATTAAGTTAGTTGTTTATTGATAGTGGTGATCGATGCGTGTTAAACTGGAATTGTCATTGATAAATAGAAATTATATGATTTAGAATGGATTAGTATGATTGGGCTTGTAGGTGGATTTGAAATCC
Source organism: Saposhnikovia divaricata (assembly GCA_036435485.1). Classification (NCBI taxonomy): domain Eukaryota; kingdom Viridiplantae; phylum Streptophyta; class Magnoliopsida; order Apiales; family Apiaceae; genus Saposhnikovia; species Saposhnikovia divaricata. The sequence goes on from JAZHRN010000131.1 coordinate 27,508,863, forward strand.
ATCGGATGGTTTTAATTATGATTTGAGTCGAATGTTTTCGACGAGATAGTCTATTTTATAAAGGAGATGCTGCCCGATTTTCGTTAGAATAATAAGTTATAAAGTCTATACTAATTGATTATAAGCTGATTTCAAGTAAGTTGGTATTATATGTTAAGTGTTTAAGTGACTTACGTGATTTCATGTTATAGATGCTATGTGGTTATGTGCTTAGCTTATTGTAGTCAGTTATTTGGTGAGTAATATGTATTAAGTATTATCATCGATATATGGATCGTTTGGGTAGATTAGGATTAGACGTATAAGGAATATAGAATTCTAAAATAGCATTTTTATATGTGTAGATTCGAAGGACGTAGATCTCAGGAATAAAAGAAAAGCAAAGGCTGAGGGTTTTTGAACTAAGTGACTAGCGTGGAAATATTTGGTTAAGGCAAGTAACTCGAACCTTTTATTAAAGTTAAGATTCTTTCAATTATCCATTGATTGTTGCTTAAATTCTTATAACTTACTGTTTGTTTCTGTCAAGTTAATTGTAGAACCCCTTGTCCTATATTGTTAATCCTTATAAACTATTGCTTAAACCTTTGTAACTTCTCATTTACCTTTATGTTGTTTAAATTGTTGTACTTCCTTGCTTATTCTAATTTTCTCGCTGAACTGCATATTTTGTGGTATAAGATACCTTTTGCATAAGCTTAAACATTATTTCATATCTATTCCCTTAATTCACACTAGCATTACTATACCTTATAACCCTTGATCTTTCTCTAAATCCTTAAACCTTGTTGTGTAATATACCTTTTGTACTAGCTTAAACCTTATTTCATATCCATTTTATTAAACCACACTAGCCTAACTATACCTGGTAATCTTTGAATTAAACTCTAAATCCCTATCCTTTGTTATGTCCTTAATTAATTAATTACCCTTATTGCTTGTATTCTTATTTTCCCCTTAGCCCTACCATATTCGATATCACCTTGTATTATGCCTCTAAAATGACAAGAGCTTGATAAACCTTTATTTTAAATACTTGTGAATCACACTTGAACCCTACCTTGCGAACCTTATACAATTAAATTGGATTGCTTACTTGATTTTCAGTCACTTATTCTTGAAATTAAACAGAATAATCTCCTGCTCTGAATTATTGCATAAGAATTCTATTCATCGAAACTTGATTTATTTTAAGGACATTTATTTAATTATTTTAAATTAGCGTAAGAGGCTAGGGTGGTCCTAGTCCAGCACTTTAAGTTGGCGTAAGAGGCTAGGGTGGTCCTAGTCCAGCAATAGAGGCCAATGTGTTGCCTAATTGGGAACCCAATTTCAAAGGAATGGGGACATTACGTGGCTGATCACCCGTATTGTCCAGTGTTAATAAAAAGCTTAATCCAATTGAAACGTTTTAAAAGTGGAAATATGATATAAAAATAGAATTGATTGTATTCTCTCTTTCTCCCTATCTTTGGAAATGGATTATAAATTGTCAAATTTTGAAAGAGCTCAAAGAATGATTTCTTATATTGTTGTATCCACATTTTTGTTGTTGATTCCTTTGCATCTATATTATTAATTGCTGAGCATTTGGCTCACTCCTTGCTATTGTTTCTAACCCTTTTTCAATTAAAGAAGAAAAAGATACGAAGTGGGAGCTATATCCGAGAAAAACTTGTTGTGGACCTTAGGCAGCCTAGTTGCACTCTGCTAGAAGGTTGGACTTTTGGGTATCAGTAAAAAAAATGTGTAATAGTTCTAGTTGGTTGTATTTATATTTGTGGAGTGTATGTATCTTTTAATTAAGGATTTAGCATTGTAATGTAATAATTTAGTTAGTAGTTGCTTGTTTCATACCACTACCTGTTAGAGATCCGGGTTAGTAGTGGGGTTGTATTTATTTCTTATTATTTTGTTATCAAGGTTTATGTTTTTAGTGGGTATTGTGATGCCTCGATCTTTGCTCTGATCGGGAGGGCATTTTGGTATGGTTCACCTGATCAGTTAGGACAGGTTGAACATGTGTTTGTATTATTTCTTTAGTAGTTGAAATTGTTGTTGGTGTTGGATGAATTGGTTTGGATTCAAATTACAGGTGGATCCGTATTACGAATACTACATGCCGAAATTTTCCAAAATTCCCCTGTATTAAAAATCCATTTTATCTAACTAAATCCAATAATTTATTATAAAAGTATATTTATAGTATTGGGAAGTCGGGGCGTTACAGGTTCTCAGTATGATAAAATAAATAAGAACTATTTGATCTTAAAATAAATAGATAAAAAACGTTGGCTCTAGCATAAAAAATATTTAATATTTTAACATGTAAACTAAAATGTGTATTTATATTGAATACGAAAAAGTGCTTGTCAATGATTTAAATCATATATAATTAGGTTTTCTATATTGAATATGATTATTAATGTATGTATTCTACACTAAATAGGTTAATGTAAAAATTCGAAATTATATTTTCTCTTCAGATTCTGAGTGTTTTCATTTGGATAATAATTGTTAAATCATCACTAAATTAAAGATGATTTTATAAGTTTTACGTGGACCGTAAAATTATCCAAATCTGATTTCTATATCTCGAGATAGAGCATAAATAGTAAATATGAACCAATTTTAATATTAATAAATAAATAAATAAAATTCAGTTCTAATACAATATTTTATATCCTTTTCAGATTATAACTTCTTTTTAAAATTCAATTCTAAATTATATCCTTTTTAGATTATAATTTTCTTTTTAATATGATATAATCTTGATCGTCTATTTTTAAAAATATTATATCCGACTGTTGAGATTAGTTTGGCGGTACAGTGACCAAACCAAAATATTAGTATGGGTGGCACTCAAAAGAGAATCGCCTTATACAGAGTCTAAAAGAGAACCACCACAAAATACATATATTTAGTTTTTTTTGGTAGGAAATTTAATTATAAATATTAATTAAGAAATTTAGAATGAAATTGATATGGGTGAAAAATAATCCCTAAAGACATAATCAACGTTACATTTATTGGCTCATTAATAAGGCCCGAAACCCTAGTTGAGCATTAAATTCGTAATTATTGATTGAGCCCTAGAAACAGCCCAAACCGGGGATGCTTGGTATAAGCTTGTTTCTTACACGGGCCTGATCTGTTAACAAGGAACGTTCTAGAATCAAGGGACAAGAAGTAGCCTCCAAGGCACCTAATTCGACGTGGAAACTGGCTCCTACAAGGCAGGAGTCTAGAACCTTCCTCAAGGAGGTGGCTTGTCCCTCAAGTCTCCTAAGCCTACCACGATTCTAATGCTCCCAATGCCTATATAAGGGTCTCACCCCTCATTCTCAGAACTACATTTTTGGCTTGATACTCAATAACGAGATACGTAGGCATTCTGTGAGGACCGATCAGTCTCGAACACGAAAACAACCATTAAAGCACGAAGCTCACGAACCCTAGCTGCAATTTAATAACCCTAGTTTTTATTCCACAACATTTGGCACCGTCTGTAGGAAGACAACATCAACCATGGTTCAAACACGAACGACATCAGTCTCAATTGAGGCTACCGTTGTCACCTCTACTCCGCCCGTCGTCACTGAACAAGGGCATGCACCTCCATCAACGGAGACAACCACCCAACCTCAAGTTTCTCAACCTATAAGGACGACTCCCCATGCTGAGAGAACTCTACCCATGGTTGTCCATCCAAACCAGGAGACCAACCTTCTTCAGATGATGGTCTCTCCCCTTGTTAATCGTTCACTACTTCCGGGGGTACAGATCTCCACCACAGATCTCCCTAGAAGCATGAATTTGACATATGCCTAACTACCCCCCGAATACTCGAGGTGTTGGACCAAGCACCATGCCCTGCAGATACATGAGCCGTATCACCCTCCTTACATTGGAGGCTTGGGCCCTGATTAAGGATATTATGACTATTCTCATCCTTATACTGATGATTCTTCATCTGAGAATGACGATCATGATCAAGGCCCGAGGAGGCGACATCCAAGCAAGGAGTCTATAAGGCGTACTCGACGAATCCATGATGGACCCCCTATGACAGCCGTTGAGAGAATCAAGGCTTATGAAGCCAAAATCTAGAAACTGAAAGACGATATAGAAAGGGAGCAGCAAAGGTAAAACCAGAACCGACCCCCTCCGTGGTCAGGAGGAAAGATTCCCTTTGTTGATTTGGAGAGACCTTCGAGGAGGTCTAGAAGGACTGAGGTCCCAAGAGGTGGAACAACAAGGGAGGAGATCCCTAAAGCCGATCCCAAAGACTTGATGCAACCTGGAGATCCTGATAATCCCACACCCCCGTTCACTGAGGAGGTGATGAATGCTCATGTCTCCAGGAAGTTTAAGATGCCTACAATAAAGGCATATGATGGAACGGGCGATTTTGCAAACCATGTGAGAACGTTCTCGAATGCACTGCTGTTGCAGCCCGCTAGCGACGCACTCAAATGTAGGGCGTTACCTCAAGCCTTGGCAGGCATGGCTCAAATATGGTATAGCCGTTTGCCAGCAAACTCGATTGGCTCTTTCAAGGAATTGAGCACAGCTTTTATCAACCAATTTGTTAGTGGAAAAGTTCATGAAAAAAGCTCTGCATATCTCATGCAAGTGAAACAAGGAAAGAATGAGAATCTAAGGGATTATCTCAAGCGCTTCACCAAGGAGACTTTGAATGTCCCCGATTTGGAAAATAAAGTAGCTATGATAGCCTTGGAGAATGGAACAACAAACACCTTCTTTCAGATGTCGTTAGCAAAGCATCCCCCTAAGAGCATGACTGAGCTCCAAAAAAGCGCAAGCAAATACATAATGGCTGAGGAAAACAGAGGTCTTTACCGAAAGTGGTGGAAACGGGAACTCTAGGAAGCAGAAGACAGAGCAGGAGTATGATACTAGGGACAAGTATCCCCGAACTAGCAAGGACTCTGACTTTGCTCTAGGACCGAGGTTTGCTGAGTATGCAAGGTTGAACACTCCTAGGAGTCAAATCTTGTTGGATATTGAGAAGGATAAGGATATTCGATGGTCGAAGCCACTCAGGGGTGATCCCTCAAAGAGAAACAAGAATCAGTATTGCAGATTCCACAAGGATGTCGGGCATGACACTGATGATTGCAAGCAACTCAAAGATGAGATCGAGTTCTTGATCCGTAGAGGGAAACTGAGCCACTTCACTAAGGGTGAAAATCATGGTAATCAGAGAAGAGAGTATGATAGGAGCGACGATGATCGAGACCGTAGCCCACAGCCCCGAGGGCCAGTAATCAACATGATCTCAGGAGGCCCAACTACGGCCGGGATAACTAGGAACTCTCGGAAGGCTTATGCCCGAGAGATGATGCATATTGTTGGAGAGGCACCAAAGCGTGCAAGAGTAGAGGTAACAATCGGATTTGATGATTCAGACCTTGAAGGGGTGAAGTTCCCCCACGATGACCTGCTAGTCATAACACCCATGATTGGAAATTCAGAGGTGAAGTGAGTCTTGATAGACAATGGAGCTTCAGTGGACATTTTGTTCCGTGATGCATTCGTGAAGATGGGATACAACGACTCTCAGTTGACCCCATTTAACATGCCAATATATGGATTCAGTGGAGTAGATACTAAAGTTCAGGGAACTATTCAGTTGCCAATAGAGGCCACACAGATGCTAAACTTTTTGGTTATCAAAGCATCTTCTACTTACAATGCCATCCTTGGGAGGACTGGACTTCACGCTTTTAAGGCTGTGGCCTCAACCTATCACATGAAGTGAAGATCAAGTTTCCAACCAGGAATGGTGTAGGAGAATAAAAAGGTGACTAGAAATGGCTAAGAGCTGCTATGTAGCCGCGCTTAGGCCTGATGGAGTCGGGGGGCAGGAGATAGTACCCCAAGCAGGAAGTGAACTTCAGAATAAGAATGAGGAGACCAGAAGGAGTAGTGGGTGCTCTATTTTGATGGGGCATCAAAAACAAAATCAAGCAATGCATGCCTAGCCCCGATGGGTTCAAACTATCTTAATAGGGCGTAGCTTCGTGTTTATTAGGAGAACTAGAAATAAGGTTCGATGAAACCATTGCAGAGCATGTTGCACCGAGTAGGACAGTAGTACTCTATGTAAGGGTTGAACCCATTTCAAGTTATTAATACAAGTTTGCTTTTCGTTCTATGATTTTATTTATGTGCCAAGCACCTGATGTGTGTAAGTCAAAGATGACCAAGTACCGAAAATAAAAGAATACACGAATGAAAACAAACAAATATATAAATAAAAACCCTGAAGGGTCGAGAGGTAGGTTACAACACAACTAAATAAGAGTTTAAGTCATTGAAGGACCCTAGATAAAAGACAAGCTGATAAAAAGCCACATCTGGCATCAAAGCCATGCAAGGCTATGGAGGCAAAGGACTAGCTACACCTCAATATTTTTAAGCACTTGGGTTGAGAATCCAAGGATGAAGACCAACAGAGAACATTCCATTCCAGTCCTAAGATTAGGATATAAGAATATCCTTGAACAAGGATTAAGAAGTTCAAGCAAGTTTTTGTCATAGAAGTTTAAAAGGCAAGAAGCCCACATGATTGTATTTCTCGAAATCTAAATCGAGGAATCAACCTTAAATCCTTGAACTAGAATCAAGAAAAACAAGAAGCAAAGATAGGTTTGAAAACCCAGAAATCAGAACAAAGGTTTGAGACAAGCCATGAAAGAAATGAAGTCAAGTAAGGGATCCTGGAGAACTTTAGTTTGACATCAATCCAAAAGAAAGGTCGTGAATACTTGGTAGTCGACAGATGAACACCAACGTTCAACATTCGAGCATCAACTTTCGAACATCGACATTCAACACTCGAACAGCCCCAAGGCCGAGCACATGCCAGCCGAGAGGCCGCCAGAAAGCCCCGGGAACCAAGACAAACATTGAAGCCATGACGGTCAACCGAGCTGAGAATGGTTGTTTTAAAAACTCTAGGTTGATGTCAACCCAAGATGAGGAGTCTGCAGAAGCCACTTACCAAAGGCTAATAAGCAAGATTTTTGCACCCTTGACCGGGAAGACCGTGGAGGTCTACGTGGATGACATGTTAGTCAAGAGCCTATTCAAGGCAGACCATATTAAGAACCTCAGAGAAGCATTTGAAGTGTTGAGGCACCAAAAGATGATCTGGAAAATTTTTTGGTCTGTTGGTTTCAAAACGAGGCACAGAAGCCAACCCTGATAAGATCAAGGCAATTCTAGATATGGAGCCACCTCGCTCTATAAAGGAGGTGATGAAATTGACTGGAAGAATTGCAGCCTTAGGGAGATTCATCTCCAAGTCTGGAAACAAGTATTTGCCTTTCTTTCAAGCATAGAAGAGAGTAAAGAATTTTGAGTAGACTTCAGTAAGCCAAGAGGCCTTTGAACAATTGAAAAAATACATGGCTGAAGCCCAGTTGTTGGCCAAACCTAGTCCTAGAGAGACCCTATATCTGTATTTAGCGGTAACAAGGTTCAGAAACCTATCTACTATGTGAGCAAGGTGTTGCATGGAGCTGAGTTAAATTACTCCCCCATTGAGAAGTTTGCTTTGGCATTAGTAACAGCCTTGAGGAAGCTACGACTGTACTTCCAGGCACATAAGACTGAAGCCCTGACGGACCAGCCACTGCGAAACATCATGCATAGCTCGAAGGATAGTGGAAGATTGATTAGATGGGCAATAGAACTCGGATAATTTGATATCGCGTACAATCCTCGAATTGCAATTGCGGCACAGGCACTCGCTGACTTTGTGGCTGAATGTACCATTGACAACTAAGAAGTTGGGGGCAGGAAGGCACAACACCCCAGCAAGGGCAAGATAACACCCTAGCAAGGGCAAGATGAGACACCCCAAGAGGGAGAGAATGATGAAGTTCAGAAGGAACATTGGGTGCTCTATTTTGATGGGGCATCAAAAGCAAAAATAAGTGAAGTTGGTTTAGTCCTACAGATTGAATATGTCTTGAAGTTGGATTTTTCAATGACCAATAATAAGGCAGAGTATGAAGCCTTGATAGCCGGACTAGGCTTGGCTCTAGCCATGAGGGTCAAATCTTAAATTCTGTGAAGACTCAAGGCTGATAATATCCCAAGTGAATGGAGAACTCGAAGCCAAGGATGAAACTTTGAATCATCCCTAGAGAAGAGAATATAAAGGCTGATGCCTTGTCTAAATTCGCCTCGTCTGAAATCAAGAATTACATTAAAAGTGTTCACTACCGGGTCTTGGAGACCCCCACTATAGAGCGTGAAAGGATATCTTCGATATAATATTTATTTTGGTATTTGTACGATTTAAACATAAAATTTAAATACACGTAGAATCCTCTCCACTAGGTCATTTATTTAATTGATTCGGTCAAAAGTCAAATGGTTAACTCTAGCAAAATTTTATCATCCTACTTTTCAAATATAAGAGATATTCCATTTTTGCTGAAAAATCAAATTATATATTTTATGGAATATATCTCTACACCAAGGCAATAAGATCGAAAAAGAAATATCGAGATTTGATATTTTTCAGATCTCCATTGCAACATCGATAAGGCGACAAGCTCAAAGAAGGAATATTCGAGTTTTAATATTCTTTAGAGAACTCGTGCTACATTTAAAAACGATCCGTTTTATCCGAAAAAGAATTATGTCTTCGCACTCAAAATATTTTCACATCCTAGAAAAGACTTTCTATACTCAAACATATTAATATTCATTGATAGAATATTAATCCTTGTTTTTATCTCGTGCTAGAAATATTCAAAGCAATTTTTCTCCCGTTTCGTAATTATATCATATTTCGGAGAAAACTATTTTAATCGCTCAAAATTATTTCCTATCATCTCTAAATATTTTCAAAGTATCTATTCTAGTCAAAATATTGGTCAAAAGATTTATCTCTATCAAGAAAAGACCAATCGTATTATATTCAGAACCGAAAGCTGATTTAATCGTTTTAAATCCAAATAAAATACTTCCACTTGCTAGAATGACTTGAAACTTGGGATTGATCATTTAAATACTATTTTATATGCATGGTAAAAGTTTTGGAATTTTTCGAGAAGTTTGGTCCGGCACGTAAACCGAGGCAGTTGGTCCCACGTTTGACCACGTTTGACCAAGTCAACATTGACCAAAATTGACCAAACTTTACAGAATATTATTTTATAATATTCCTAAGTGTTCCATAATTTTAGAATTATTTATTGGGTATTTTCATATTTATCGGATATTTAATTAACGATATATGTTACGTATTTAATCGTTAATTGATACGAGTCCGATACAATATAAAACACAGCTGGTTACTAATACCAAACCCACTTCAAAGAAACACAAAACCACCCCCAACTAACACAAACCACTTGCCATGTCATCAATCCAAGTGAAATCAATCTCAACCACTCCTTTTAATCAAATCTCCACCATTCCTTTCACCCAACTCTCTTTATAAATAAACCCCATCATCCACCCATTTCAAACACAAGCTAAGAGCCATAGAATTGTTGGGATTTTTGAAGTAGATACTCTCTTTCAATATTCAAACACTCTCTTCATCTACTTTATCTCAAAAACCTTCTCTCTCTTAAATATATATCCATATAAACAAGGTTTTTGATTCAACAAGCTTAGTTCCACCCAACCAAGCTTAGTTCTCCCAAGCTAGCTCATCTACTACCACTTTCCGGCCACCCAAAGGGCTGCCCAAGTTCGACCAAGTGCCAAAATCCGGCCGAACCTCCGGCGAATTTTTCGGTGAACTTTTCCGATCGTTTTCCAAAGGTGGTAAGTTTTAGCTTCGTCTTTGTATCTTAACCGACCATATTTATATTTGAGATTTACTCTTAACTTCTATACTTCATCTTAATCTCTATACTTGGATCTATAAGATTCCAAAAGTCTCTTTATAAAAGAGAACGACAATATAAACACAAGTTCAACTCATATCTCTATTGCAATATATTTAAGCAAAGAGTTGAACCAAGTACTTGATCTTTGAAAAGAAACGTTATATTACAAGAAAGATCATATCAAAGTACTTAATCTCAAAAGTTGTGAGATTATATTTGACATACGTCAAAGTTATAACAATATTTATTTCGTTCGGATTCCCAACTAACATCTTTAGTGTTCCGTGGGATATTCAAATAACGAAATACATCATACAACTTAAACTTCTTAAAAGAGCACAAGTTTAGCCACTTATTTATCGCACTTACTTTACCTGTCATGGCCATAAAATTATTTAGTGCAAGAAGTTAAGAGAAGATTATACTTTGACATTGTATTTAGTCAAACGGAAGTATACATCTTAAAAGCCATAAGCCTATTAGCTTAACGGACTTTATATATCAACAAACTCCTAGTTATATTTATTTTATCTCATCTTAACGGAGTATTGTTATTAAAGTATTCTTGGATTTAAACGATCTATCAAAAGAAAGAATACTACTTCTAAAGAGCACAAGTTAGCCACTTGTTTTAATTATCGCACTTACTTTTATCATTTCGTGTGGCTAAAAAGTTGATTCGTGCTAAAAGTTATAATTATACATCGACATTGTATTAGTCGAATAAATGTATACAATTCGAAGCCTTAAAGCACTATAGCTTTTAAACAAGGTCTTTCAATATTGCTCCATCATTATTTATATCTATCGGGAGTAATTAAAAGTATACTTTGATCTTAATCTTATATCAAAGGAAGTATACTATTCATGAATAGTAATTTCAGTTACTATTCATATAAATAGTACTATTAATGTGAATAGTGATTTCGGTTACTATACATATGAATAGTGATTTTGGATACTTTTCATTTACTCTTCATTTGACATCCTTAAATATGCAGCTTCCAAAATGGAGAATATCAGTACTGCTCTAAACTCAATCATACCTCTTAACAGTTTTTTTGAGTTAGATACTTCGATTCCCATTGTGAGGTGTTGACGCCTAGTGCAACTGGTCTGGTTCACAGACGACTAACATTCACTCATGGTCTTCGTATCATGTCTTTAAGAACACTGCTAAGAATTGTGCAACCATAAAAAATTTATCTCTGGAATCTTTTGGCCCTTCAACTGAATCATCTGTACATCTTATTTTGTCACTGAGGCTTGATCATGTTAATGAACTTCTTTCAGCAACTTGATCCTTGTTGATGCCTGTTCTTCAAATTTCACGATCCCTGTATAGAGTTAATATTATTTATATTTTATCCTAGTTGAGTTATATATGTTCTCTATTACATATTACATTACATTATGCTTTACAATCTCCCCTTATTTGATTGTTAGGGTTTGACAAGCAAATTCATAGAGGATAACTCAACTGATACAATAAAAAATGAAATACAAAGATAAATAATATTAAAGCGCATTCTGGATCATATATACCTTTTCCAGATTTCTAAAATTTGAACAAGTGCAAGATAAATTGTTCCTCTAGACTGAACATATCTTCAATTTTGCCTTGCTTTCTTTCCACTAATACTCCCACTATCTTTTCCTTTCCCAAAATAAAGTTAATTCCGTGTCAACAACCTTTTCCTTGCCCTTATGCCTAGTTGATTTTTCTTGATCATCCAACTTCTCCCCCTCAGTTGGGTTATCCTCCAGAGTAGTAGGATGTGTAGTTGGTAAATTAGACGAAGATGGTTTTGCGAAGGAATTAATTCCATGACTAAACTGGGATGCCATGGAACTTAACTGAACCTGGAATGCATCATGTTGAATAAGTTGCAAATTTTTGATTTCTGCAATGGACTTACAGATATTTGAAAACTCTTTCTCCATTGTTTGGACCCGTGTAAGGAGTCTGCTGTATTCCTTTCTGGTTACAGGTGCATGTGGTTGAGTAGGTTGCTCACTCATACGTTCTGCAGGTGTTTCACTCAACACTCTATATTCACTCGGTTTAGTGGTTTGGGTTAAACTTACATGTTCTGTTCGTGTTTCTCTCCACTCTCCTCCAGAGCTTCCACCGATATGTGTACCTGCAAATGAAATCATCCTAGCCCCTTTTTCAGAGGTCACGGATGGTGCAATGAAAGTTCGTGAGCTTCCGTCCTCGCGTGAAGCGAGTTGCCGACCACTGGTAAAGAGTGGTAAATCTCGAAAGAGATCCAGAGATTTTCCCTCTGGGAGGTTAAACTTGAATCGATTAAATGGCACAAAACCCAAGTTTCCCTCGTACGTCTGTGAAGACACTTGGTTCATAAAAGAACCTCCTACCGATGGATCTTTTCCTAAAATGGAAGATTCACCAGTAGTTATTGAGGTAGGTAATTCCACCTCGGATGCCTGTGAAGGCATTTGATCTTTAGAAAGATCATCAACCACTCTTATGTTCCGTGAAATGGAACTCAAGATAGTTGCTCCCGTTAATTCAGCCTTATTTACATTTTCACTCATTGGATAAGAAAGAATTGTTTCACTAACAATTGCCGTTACCTCAGGTTCATTGGGTTTACTCCGTTTAGAATGAGGTAGAGCGGCTGATGTAACTAACTCCTTATGTGGTGCTGCTGAGGCACTATCTCCCTTAATAATGTGGATGACTGGTCGTTTAAGTGACAATTAAGGTGTAGGAGTTTGTTCTGTTTGTGTTTGTATTTGTAGAATGGGCTCTTCGACCTGTGTTAGAGTCGGTGAGATTTCCTGCTCTTGGTCGGGTAAAATGGCCACTAGGGGTTGTAGGAACTGTATTTCCTGTGATACAATAGGGAATACAGAGGTTGGGATAGCAGGGATTGAAATATTACCGTGTCGTATACCTGCTCTCACTGGTCTTGGTAACAACGAAAGTGGGACAGTCTTTAGATATTCAGTTAGGACTGTAGGCACATCCGTATAGTTCTTTTTGCTTATGTAATTAATTACATTCGTCTTCATGTAAGAACATTCCACCTTTTGACCATTTTCCGAGTGTACCCTGTCTTCATCATTCAAAAAATCATTTAATATTAGCTGTAGAAACCTTGGATATAGACATTTGATGTTTTGAGTCTGAACATCTCTTGTTCCCAAGTGTTTCATCTTTAAAATGATTTGATCAAGCACTATTTTTCCAAAATTAATCCTCAAATTATTGGCGGCCGCATACCCTATTTTTTGAATAAATTCAGGTATCCAATCTAGATTCGTTCTATCTGAGGAAAAAACATGGCCAAGAATGTGAAAGAAGAAATTCCAGTACTGGGTTAGAAATGTTTCAGAGATATTACCAGTATTGAAATTGCCATCTTGGTACCTTATAAAACGAAAGAACATTTCAATCTATTCAGGTGTAGGATCAGAAACGAGATTTTCCATAGGAAAATGAAGAATTCGATTAACATCTCGTTCAGTGACCCTAATCGACCTACCAAACAGTCGATATGTGAATGTACACCCGTCCTGTCTAGAAGTGTTAACCGCACTGCAATATAGTTCACGTAATGCATCATGGTTAAGCTGCACTGGTGTAACTAAAGCATAGCGAATTAATGAATGTTCATTCAGAAATTGTGCCCAAGCCCGAAATTGCTCATCATAGATGGTTTCGATTTGCTGAATGGAAGTAGGATTAGCTTTAGCAATAAAAAAAACTTCCCTGCAATGCCATTTTCAAAACTTTGAGGAAATTCAAAAACAAGGGATAATTTTTAGAAAGGATGATGTATAAAGCAAGAATATGAAATCCGATATAAAAACCACCAGCTAGATTGAGAGATCTTTCCGATCAAAGCTCGAAATATTCAGCAATTGTGTGTATATGCTCTGTATATCTGAAAAATGATGATGTTAAACACAAACAAAAACTCATCATTTATAGGGTTTCAAGGTTCAGTGGTTTAGGTGAAGTAGTGATAGGTTTTGTTTAAAGAATTCAAACTCTCTACAACAAGTGGTAAATTGTCAACCATGTTAGGTAGCCACATTTCATGAATTCAATAATGGAGGCTAACATCTTTTCACCGAAACCTGTTAGCCGACCTATCAGCCTATACACATATACACATATTTAATACTTCTAATTATTATGGATTTAAATATAATCACGCAGTAAATTAAGAATTAATCCACAATAATAAACCTACAATTAAATAGACATAAAATTAACAAAATATCATTAATTGATATATGTCAATAAAATATTTATTTAATTATGCTACAATGATATCTCCAGAATAATCATGCAGATAAGCAAATAAAACAAACAAAATCCAGAGAATGAAATTCACTGGCTACAACAAATTGAACAATTTTAAAAGATCATGTGAAATTTAACATACCAAGCTCACTTACCAACCTTGAAAAGGTTGCTTCATCCAAAGCTTTAGTAAAAATGTCTGCCAACTGTTTTTCACTAGGAACAAAATGCAGTTCCACAGTGCCTTCCATTACATGCTCCCTGATGAAATGGTATCTGATGTCTATGTGCTTGGTTCTAGAATGCTGCACTGGATTCTGTGATATTGCAATTGCACTCGTGTTGTCACAGAAAATTGGGATCTTTTTAACTTTAACTCCATAGTCAAGTAGTTGATTTCTCATCCATAGAATCTGTGAACAACAACTCCCAGCTGCTATGTATTCAGCCTCTGCAGTTGAGGTAGATACTGAGTTCTGCTTCTTATTGAACCATGAGACCAGCTTGTTTCCCAAGAATTGACAGGTTCCTGTGGTACTTTTTATATCCATTTTGTAACCTGCATAATCTGCATCTGAGTAACCAATTAGATCAAAACCAGAATCTCTAGGGTACCAGATGCCAAGGTTTGGTGTTCCCTTGAGATATCTGAAAATCCTCTTAATAGCTACCAAGTGAGATTCCCTCGGATAAGCTTGAAATCTAGCACATAAACATGTAGCAAACATAATATCAGGTCTACTAGCTGTTAAGTAGAAAAGAGATCCAACCATGCCCCTATAGCTTGTCATGTCCACCTTCTTTTCCTTAGTATTCAGTTCAAGCTTAGTGGCAGTGGCCATGGGTGTTTTTGTAGAAGAACAATATGCTAAATCAAACTTTTTAAAAGATCATAAATGTATTTTGTTTGACTTATAAAAATTCCCTCATTCACTTGTTTAACTTGTAAACCAAGAAAATAAGTTAATTCACCCATCATACTCATTTCATATCTACTTTGCATGAGTTTGGCAAACCTCTTGCAAAGTTTCTCATCTGTAGATCCAAATATTATATCATCTACATAAATTTGGACAAGTATCATAGAGCCATTGACATTTCTATAAAAGAGAGTTTTATCAATAGTACCTCGAATGAAGTGATTCTCTATAAGGAACTTTGAGAGTGTGTCATACCAGGCTCTAGGTGCTTGCTTCAGGCCATAGAGTGCTTTGAGTAGAAAGAACACATATTCTGGAAAGTCTGGATCTTCAAAACCAGGCGGTTGACTAACATATACCTCCTCCTCCAGAATTCCATTCAGAAATTCACTCTTGACATCCATTTGATAGATTTTGAAATTGGCATGCGCTTCATAGGCTAGGAAGATCCTTATTGCTTCTAACCTTGCCACTAGTGCAAAGGTTTCTTCAAAGTCAATTCCTTCCTCTTGACAGTAGCCTTTAGCCACTAATCTAGCTTTATTCCTTGTGACTATTCCATTCTCATCCATCTTGTTCTTGAATATCCATTTAGTGCCAATCACTGATTTGTCTTTAGGTTTGGGTACAAGTTTCCATACTTCATTTCTTTCAAACTGGTTTAGCTCTTCTTGCATTGCTAAAACCCAGTCTGGATCCAGAAGAGCATGTTCAACTCTCTTTGGATAGAAGACTGCTATATAAGCATTCTTCTTGAGTTGCTCTTCTGGTTTGGACCTTTGCATTAGGATCTCCAATTATAAGCTCAAATGGATGATCCCTGGTCCATTTTCTTTGTGGTGGTAAGTTTGACCTTGATGAAGTGGATTCATTTTCTCTGTGTTGATCATTGTGAGAAACTCCCCCTGAGTGTATGGCCCTCGAGATTGATGGAGTACTTGCAGATTCATCAACAGAGGCTTCTCTTTGATTTCCAACTGATGGTGTAAGTTGCTCTTCAACAGGTGGTTCATTCTGCACTTCAACTGATGATCCTTGCTTGTTTCTCACACCATTTGATCTCCATTCTTCATCATCATCTTCACTTTCTTCACCACTTCTCTCATTCTCAAATGAGAGAGACTCATGAAAACCTTCGTCTACTAGACCAGATATTTTTTTGTCATCAAAGACAACATGTATGGACTCCATTACAATGTTTAGTCTTAGGTTGTAGACTCTGTAGGATTTTCCATCTGAGTATCCAACAAAGATAGCTTCATCTGCCTTTGAATCAAATTTTCCAAGATGCTCACCATGATTTTTCAGTACAAAACATTTGCATCCAAAGACATGTGGAAAGTTGATTGTTGGTTTCTTGCCTTTGAAAAGTTGATAAGGTGTCATGCCTTTTGCTTGATTGACCAAAGAAATATTCTGAGTGTAGCATGCAGTGTTTATAGCTTCTGCCCAGAAGTATGTTGGTAGCTTAGACTCTTCAAGCATTGTTCTTGTAGCTTCAGTTAAAGTTCTATTCTTTCTTTCCACTACACCATTTTGTTGAGGAGTTCTTGGTGCAGAGAATTCTTGGATAATTCCTTCTTCTTCATAAAACTCTCTTATTACAGAATTCTTGAACTCTGTTCCATTGTCACTTCTGATTCTCCTTACTTTGAGTAAAGGATTGTTGTTGACTATCTTGATGTGATTTATAATGACTTCACCCGCCTTATCCTTAGAGTGCAGAAAGAATGTCCAAGAGAATTTTGAGAAATCATCAATAATCACAAGACAGTATTTCTTCTTTGAGATTGACAACACATTGACTGGTCCAAAGAGATCCATGTGAAGTAGTTGCAAGGGTTGATCAATTGATGACATTGACTTTGATTTGAATGAGGCCTTCTTCTGCTTCCCTTTCTGACATGCATCACACAATCCATCCTTGGAGTAATCCAATTTTTGAATACCTCTAACCAAATCCTTCTTTACCAACTCATTCATTGCTTTAAAACTGAAGTGTGACAGTCTTTTATGCCAAAGCCAACCTTCATCTTCACTTGCCTTGCTGAGAAGACATGTAGTCATGTTTTCATTTGCTGAATTGAAATCAACAATGTACACATTTCCTCTTCTATCTCCTGTCAACACTACATTATTGTCACTTTTCTTGAAAATGACACAAGCTTCAGATGTGAACCAGACATTCTGGCCTTTGTCATACAGTTGAATGACACTTAGCAAGTTATGCTTAAGTCCATCAACCAATGCTACTTCTTCAATGACAACATTCCCTTGTGAAATCAAGCCATATCCTCTAGTATATCCTTTGCTGTTGTCTCCAAAGGTAATGCTAGGGCCAGCTCTCTCCTCAAGCTTAGTGATCAGGGTAGTATCTCCAGTCATATGCCTAGAACAACCACTGTCCAGATACCAAAGATTCTTTCTATTTCCCTGCACACATCAAAACAAAATCAAGTTGATTTTGGTTCCCAAGTTTGCTTGGGTCCTGCCTTATTAGCCTTTTTCTTATTTTTCAAGCCCTTACTACCCAGGGGTTCTGATTGAGTTAAATCAACCTTAACTCTTGGTGTAGGTTTCTGAAAAATAGGTTGTTTCACTTGCTCACATGCATTAAAACTAGATGTATAATTTTGCATAGTCTGTGCAAACATGCTATTCATCATCCATGGCAACTGAGGCATATTAAAAGCATTATAATATGGATTATACATGAATGGCATGTTAGCATAATGACTAGATGCATGAGCAGGCTGGACAAACATGTTTGGCATAACATTCATAGCAGGCATAGGTACTGACTTAGGCATACTAGGCACAGAAGCATTCTTAACAGATTTACAGTTGACAAATAAATGATTAACACTACCACAGTTCACACATTCCTTTCGAGGAGCATATTTATCAGGTGTGTAATTACTATGTTTGTTAATTCCTACCTTGCCATTTCTATTCTTCTTATTAGCCTTAGCCTTAGGTTCAGTCTTTTCTAACTTATCCTTCAATTTCTTGATTGACAAGTTGCCTATGTTTCCTTGTTCAACTGACTTGTTTTGCTACACTCTCCATTAACAAAGTTCTTATTGACAGGCCTGTACTTTTTATTCAATTTTGTTAAAGTTGCTTTGCTAACAGGCTTAAGTCTCAAAGAACATTCTTTTTCGACTAAATCATTGTCTGAAGCAACTTCCCTATCAACATCTAACTTAACTTCTGCTAATTTGTGAAAAGAATCAAATCCTTGTATACTATAAATTTCTTCAGTTTTAGCCTTTGATCCCTTCCACTTAGCAATTAAGTCTTGTTCCTCTTTTAACTGTTTTATTAAACACTCTTCTCTTTTCAGAGCCTCAAGCAACTCATTCTTAGCATCCTGGCAATTTCTTTTCATTGTTTCAAAATCAATTAGTTGAGTTTCTAACAGAGTATTCCTATCATCTATCTTAGCATTAAGATCTTTAATCTTTTTGTTCTCTTTGTTAAGTGATTTTAATGTGACATGCATGTTATACAATTCATTAGAAACTTCATTAACAACATTATCACATTCATCTTTGGAAAGTTTAGTTAGGTTTGAAGAGTATACCTGTTTGCTTGGTGAACTAGCCTATTCATCAGTTTCGTTTTCCATGAGTGCAAGATTGACAAACTCCTTTTCTGCATCTGAGTCACCTCCAGCAGCCCAGTCACTATCTTTTGACATGAATGCTCTCCCTTGTTGCTTGAGAAGATCAAAATATTTCTTCTTGTAATCAACAGCTTCAAACTGCTTCTTTTCTTTATCAGCTTGGGATTTCCTGCATTCATTGGCAAAGTGACCAGCAATTCCACATCTATAGCATTTGATCTTTCAACCACATCCTTGTTCGGTTGATAGCTTTTCTTGAATTTCCCGGTTCCTGTTGGATTCTTCCTGAATCTTAGCTTCGAAAATCTCTTTGACAGAAATGCCAAATACTCATCTAGATCTTCAGTTTCATCCTCACTTAATACATCAGGTTCTTCAATTATCTTGCTTTTACCTTTGCTAGTTTCAGCTTCACCTTCACAAGTTTTTGAACTTAGTGTGGCTTCTACACTCTTCATTCTTCCACCACCTTGGATTATTGGAATATTGGCCACCAAGGCAACAAATCCACCTTTCTTCTGGATTTTCTCCACTTCCTCATCTTACTACATTTCAAGCTCATAGGTCTTCAGGATGCCATACAGTCTCTCAAGTGTAAAATCTTTGTAGTCCTGAGAGTTCCTCAACGAGACTGTCACTGGCTTCCATTCCTTAGGAAGAGATCTCAGAAACTTTAGGTTGGAGTCCTTGGTTTCATATTTTCTTCCATACAACTTTAGACCATTCAGTAACTTTTGAAATCTACTGAATATGTCTGTTAGATTTTCACTAGAAGAGTAGTGAAAATGCTCATATTGTTGTATTAGGAGCTGCATTTTATTTTCTCTGACTTGCTCAGTTCCTTCACAGATTGTTTGAATAGTGTCCCACACTTGCTTGGCAGTAGTGCAGTTTATAACACAATCAAACATATCTTGGTCGATGCCATTGAATAGGATGTTCATAGCCTTCTTATCTTTGTGAATCTCCTCCAAGTCTTCATCTGTGTACTCAGCTTGATTCTTTGGAATAGGCCTTCCAGCAGCTACAGTGGCAGCATCTTGACCAATCCCAGAGTTGGCCTTCATTGGAACATGAGGTCCTTTCTCTATGCAATCTACATAGCCTTCATCAATGGCTGAGAGATGAAGGTGCATCTTTACTTTCCAATGAAAGTAATTATCTTTGTCAAGCATTGGAATCTTCACACCTGATCCTTCCTTCCCATGGTTTTGATCTTTAGACTTCTTGTATGTTAGAAGCTTGCTCTGATACCAATTGTTAGGTCCCGAAGTATCGTAGAAGGGGGGTTGAATACGATACTATAAAAAAAAATAATTCCGAGAATATATCTTTATTGATAATAAACTCGAAGGGGTGTTACAACTTCTAATCCAGTGGATTAGCTTCAAAACCTGAACACTCCTAAGGATAGTTTAGGCACGAGGACCTTCTACCCGACACTTCCTGAAAGTGGGCTAAGCCGGCTTTCCTACTAGATGGACTATCTAGCAGCTTATACAGAGAAGATATAAGAGAGAGAAGAGAGAATTGTGTGTTGAGGTATGTTTTGAAATGAAATACAACTGGCCTATTTATAGATTCTAGAAAATCACTATGTAGCTAATATACTTAACGAATGACGTCTTAGATCAGTTTGCTGCCGCCTGCTTTTCCTGATTTTCAAAACTCACCCGACATACCAATTTTCAAAAGTTATGTCTTTGTTTTCAATCACCTGCTTTCTTTGTTTACTTTGGATATGGTCCCTGTAATAACCCTAACTTTTGCAATGCTACAGTACCTAAATGTATAGTGATTTTGAGGATTTAAGGAAATGGTATGTAGGTACCCTATAATTGAAACAGAAAATGAATAAACAGAAACCATATTAGTATAGCACTATAAAAATGAGTGACTCGAAACGATGTCGGATTTTAGAA
The DNA here is from genome assembly GCA_036435485.1 of Saposhnikovia divaricata. Classification (NCBI taxonomy): domain Eukaryota; kingdom Viridiplantae; phylum Streptophyta; class Magnoliopsida; order Apiales; family Apiaceae; genus Saposhnikovia; species Saposhnikovia divaricata. The sequence continues at coordinate 27,529,499 of JAZHRN010000131.1, forward strand.
AATCCCTGAGTATAGATTTTTAAATTTGTTTGATTTCAATGGAGCACAAGTGTATTGTATATATTAAAGAGTATGGAATATGAAAAGGGTGAATACTTTGAGGAATATGTGAAATTAGGTAAAACCTAGGGATGAGCAAGTCAAGAAAATGCTAAGGGAATTTGGATTATTAAATGATTTCAAAACCCCTGGTATAACGAAGTGTATTCGAAACGAATCGTGATTAAACGAGTACGGGAACCAAGCAACCAAGGTTAGTACATAAAAAGGATTTATATCACATTAGTATTTACAAAAACCATAAAAGCATTACTTGGAAAATCAAGAAAACAAGATTTCTAGAATGGTCCTTATGACCTCATCCATTACATCATCATCCACTAAGTTTAAATGTTTAATACATGGAATTGTCTAGAATTCTTGAGAATTATCAACCAAATACCATACAAAATATCTACCAAAAAGTAGATTAGCCAAAATAAGATTGGCCAAAGAACAAAACACTCTCCATTATCTCTTTTCTCTACAAACTGCCCAGCAAGAGCAAGGAGGAAAGAAAAATTCATATCTCAAGATCTAGAGCTTCTAAAATCACCAAATTTTAACCATAGCTTCTCCACTCCATGAGTATCATTCGTTAAAAATTTCATAACAATCCAAGTAGTATAGCCTAGGCAAATCACCTCCCCAAGTTGAAGAAGAAAACTGTCCAGATTGTTGACAGTTTCGGTGATGATCTTCAAACGGCCATATCTCCTTCATTACTCAATGGAATTTTGTGTTCTTTATATGTTTAGAAAGCTGTTAAGATGCTCTACAACTTTCCTTTAGAATCCTCGTTCAGAAGAGATCGGTAAGGGCCTCGTTTCTCATGATCTTTCAGTTCGGTTTTAGGGACTCCGAATTTCTAACTCGATTTTCTTGATTTCTTTTGATCATCCAAGCTTGGTTAAGGTTGTACAAGGATTATTCAAGGCTTAGTAAGGTCTTACATCCACCAAGGAAGGTATAAATCTCTTGAAACCCTAGATTGAATTATGAGTTTATGATTGATCATACTTAGTTTAGAAGTTAAGTTGTATAAAGCATGTAATCTTGATGATATGGTTGTTGATATGAGTTTTAATTGAATATGGAAGTGTGTTTTGCTTGTAACCATGGTTGGTATGATGACCACATGATGTAGGGACTGGTATATGTGTTGGATGATGGATTTGGAGGAGTTATAATATGGAAAGTGAGGAAATATAGCCGTTATAATGTCCGATTTTCGTTAACCATAGAGTTGCTCTATTTTGAGACAGAGATCCCAAACCATTAAAGGTCAGTAGGAGGTACCAACTGGTCATGAGAGGATATATCTTGATTCATAGATCGTTTTGATATAAAGTACGTCAAAATCCAATGAACGGTTTAGGAGAAAAGTGAGTTTTGGTGAAAGTCGTTCGGAAACCGAGAAAATGCAGTTGTGTCAACTTTGAGGTCATAGTTACCATACTTAAACATTTTTCAAAGTTATAAAATTTTGGGACAATATAGTAGGTTGAACAGAGATTAAAACCCCACTGACCTTGCATTAAAAGTCGAAATCGATATTTTCTGAGAATTTTTACAGTCGAGTGTGGTTATTAAGGGAAATGGTGAAAAACACTGAAACTTTGATTGAGTCCAAAATGGTTAGGTTCTTGGAACTCTTGGATTATTAATAATGTGTTAAACATATACTAAGTGTCAAGGATATTGTTATATAAGGGTGAAGTGAGTAAGGGATGTAGTATTCTAACGAGGATCCTTTTCGTGTTTATAGAAACTCAGGACGAATCGCGGGTCATGCCACTGGGATATAGAGATCGAGGCAAGATTTCTTCTATCTTTACTTTGAAAAAATATTTATCTTCAAAGAAAAATGATTTCATGGAATATATATGTGATTCTATTATTACTATATTGTTAAGAATTTGTTTTCCTAATTTTGGATATTAAAGGGAGATATATATGAATATGAGTATGGATATGGATTAAAGGGAGCAAGATTTCTTTTATCCTTATTTTGATAAACTGTTTATGTTCAAAGAAAATGGTTTTGGTGGATAATATATGAATCTTATATGATGAGATGATTAGGGATATATTCCCCGTTTATTGAGATTTTTGAATATGGATTATGGATATGAATATGAATATGGATAGAGCGAATATACGTTATGTTTTAAAGGTATATGAAAGAATGGTATCAGTTGTTATCTAGGGTTATATGTTTATAATATTATGTTAAAAATATTCTTTTTAAATAGTTGTGATTTAATAAATATTATTTGATTATTATTTAATACTTTTAAAATAGATGGAATATTTTATGTATATAAAAGCGTATTTGATTTCATTGAATACAGAGGAGATGTCTGAGTCATAATCAAAGTATTATGACATATATGTTTTTAAAGGTGATGATAAATGGAAATGGAAATGATATATGTGAATGGAAATGGAAACAGAAAAATGGAAAATGTGGAATGGTGTTTGATAAATGGAATAATGATTTGACAAAAGAAGGGGATTGCAACAGAAAGCGTAAGAGGCTGTGTGAGGCACAGTCCAGCAAGCGTAAGAGGCTGTGTGCGGCACAGTCCAGCACTCAATATTTATTACGGCCCAAGAGTTGCCGAAGGAGGATGTAGCAGGTAGCCTTCCTCCAGGGTTGATGACCAGGTGGGATCATCCCTTCTACTAGTAGTAAACAGAGAGCAGGTACGGTCAGGCGACTGATCATCGTCCTACGTATCTGGCGCTAGCAGATATCCCCAAAAATTAAAAGAAAGAATTGATAATGGTTTTCAGATCTGTATTCTAGAAAAAGGAAAATGGTATGAAATGATGGAATTGTTTTTACAGTAAGAAGAGAAACTGATTTTATAGTATTTTTATATAATTGTTGTATAAAAAGGGAAATGGAAAGATTGTATTGAGAGATGATGTGCAGATGATATATTATCTTGAAATATTATGCTGAGGTGATGTAATGGTTTTTAATTATGATAGAAGAAAAACTGATATTATATTAGAAGAGAAGCTGATATTAGAATGCTATATATTTCTTTTATTATAAAACTATTTGGAAGGAGTAGTTATCAAATAAAAAAAATAAATTCTTTTTATAATAATTATGATTTGTCTTCTGTTTATTATACAGATATATTTATGTTTCTTTTGAAGCTAGTTTATAAAATTTATCTTGCTGAGCTATTATAGCTCACTCTTGCTATTTATTTATATAACAGCTAGATCAGGTGCCGAAACGTCGCAGTACAACCCGGAAGAGGGTAAAGGGGAAGTCTATCTTATGAGAGAGTATCGACACCTGTTCTCAAGGTAGTATATACTTATATATGGGTATAATAGATGGTATTCTGGGATTGTAACAATAGTTTATCTTTAACTGCTATCATTTAAGGATGTTGTTCTCTGAGCATATGACTGGTGTGTGTTAATATTAAGGTGTGGGGTCTATTGTGTGAGTTTTATTATGCATTTATATTCTAGCTGCCAAGAGTAGAATTTTAATGAATGGAAATTGGACCGTGATGACCTGGATCCATGACCCCGGATCTAGGGGCGTAACAGATGGTATCAGAGCTAAGAGTCATATTGCTCAGGAACAAAAGTGATAATAATATACACATATAGATATATATGTAATGATATTAAATATGAACTCACATCGAGTTCATGGGTGGTTTATCGAATGAAGCGTTTATTCTAAGTAGTGATTATAATTTTATAGATTATTACTAATAAAAGTTTATGTTTTAGTATAGGGAGAGGAGATTGGTGAGCCAAAGTTAAAGGTATTTAAAGTCTTCTTGTGTTTAAGGGAGTTTGAAGAAACATTGTAAGTGGATTGGTGAACAAACACTGATTGTTTCAATTGATTGTGGAGATGAAATGGTGAAACTGAGATTTGTCGGTAAAGCCAAGATATACCTTAAGGACCAAGACAGACTGAGAAATTCCGAGATTGACTTAAATGAAAAGGTTATTATGCTAAAAGTGTCAAGTTTATGTAGCACACGGGATCGGTATGGGAAAGGGAATACTTGATGTATCGGGAAGTGTACGTTAGATAACCTCGTGAGTATACGAGATATGTTAGAATATGCAATTTAGAATTATAGTTTGAAGGGTCCTTAATACCAGAGCAGTTTCAGGTCAAGACGATCAATATTACGAAAGTATATCGATTAGAAGGTTGTGTTCTATTATGGATCAAGGCAGAGAGTATCGAGCCAAGTCACGACTAAGTAAATGAAGATAATTGGGAATAGCAGACGATAGGTTAAGGCTACATGGTGAGTGCCAAATTTAAGAAATTTTGGAGGGTACGCAATCTAAGATATAAATAGTATTTGAGGAAAACCTTCCATTATTTGGATTTTCAATTGGGCAGAGGCTATTAACGGTACCTATTTTCAAGCTCTTAAAGCCCTGCTAAATTATATTATTGAGTTTCAAATTTTCCTCAACTAATGGGTAATTATTCATTAAGTGCCGGTATCTTTTAAAAAAAAAACTTTCTGGTACCCTTGGGGATGTGTTTCAAAATTTTATTTTATCTATCTTATTCAAAATATTCCTCTAAGATTACTTTCGGAAGATGGTATTGATCATTTTGGATTTAAATTTTTCTTTGTATTTTTACTACAACTAAGAGGAACAATTGTGACAACCCGAATTTTCAAAATAAATTATTATTTTATTTTTACGATTTGTGTGTGTAAATTATTATTATTTGTAAAATGCATATTAAATTGGAAAATTGAGATTTAATTCTAATTCATTCTCCGTAAATCTTTAAAAATATTCTAGTATTTAATTATGCTAGAAATTTTTAATTTTTACACATTAGAGTTATTAGGTTAAAATATTACTTAAGGGATGTAGTGATTATTTGTTTTGCTTTATATTGTTATTGGGCCAAGCCCATTAGGTTAAAAACACTAACACAGCTCATATACATTCATCGATACATCACAGGAGCCGCACAGGAAAACAGATCGGGGAGAGAGAAACCAAAAAGAGGGGAAAAATTAGGGTTTAATAATTGGGGGTTTTCAATTTAGCAATCAATTAGCTAGACATACATATATATATATATATATATATATATATATATATATATATATACAATTCGTGTAAGATTGTGTGTGTGCGTGTATACACGCGTGTGTGTGTATATGTGCGCGGGTGTGTGTGTGAGTTGTTTGTGTGTGTGTGCAACAGAGGAGGCAGCGCGGGGAGGGGAAGGAGAGACCCGCGGAGGCGCGTGGAGGTTACGGTCGGTGAAGGGACGAGCTGCATAGAAGAAGGAAGAAGAGATCACGGTCTGGTGGGGAGGCTGTTGTGCAGCAGGGAGAGAGAGAGAGAGAGAGAGAGAGAGAGAGAGAGAGAGAGAGAGAGAGAGAGAGAGAGAGAGAGTGAGAGAGAGAGAGAGATGGTGGAGATTTCGAATCGGAATCGTAATGGTATACTCTCCTGTTTATTATTTAATTTCCGTGTTAGATTATCTTTAAATTTCGAGTTTAATTGTTGTGAATTTAATTAGTTTTAAATTGTGAGTTAAATGTGTTTAATTGCGGTAATTTAATTGGTTGTAAATTATGAACATTGTTGTATTCCCGAAATTTAATTCGGAAAGTATGTTGGTAACTATATTGTGGAGGTTAGTTGTAAATCCGATAAAATGCTCGGGTCTTGTGATTATTAATTATTATTATTATTGTCGTGTAATAGTTGAGTTAAAACTTGGGGATTTTGATGAATATCGAAGTTTAATTATTTTATGGTCTCGTTAAAATTTGGGTTTAATGATTGTGAGTTATCTGTTAAACTTGGTAACTAGATTAATGCGGTAAATTATGATTATTATCCGGTTTTCCATATTTAATTTGGAGCGTATAATTGCTAATTATAATTGATCACGTATTTGGAATCCTTGCGAGTAAATACAATGAATACAATCTTGAATCATGTAAATTGGATTAAAAATGAGTGAGTTATAGCCGGTCAAAATTAGGCCATTAGAGTTGACTTCGGGAATTTATAGTTAAATCTCAATTTTCGAAGTTGGACTCGAGTCTTTGTAATATGTTAGTTATTATTTTTCGGGAGTCCAAATTGGGATTTTTAGAGAATATTGGAGTATTAATAATTTGGATTATTGTTGGGTTTAATTGTGAGTCCGATTAAACGTACGGGTTAGTGGTTGTTAAAATGTGAAGTGCTAATCGCTAATTGTTAAGTGCTAGTTTTCAATTGTAATTGTTAATTGCTAAAGTGCTAAGTGCAAATTGTTATAGTCGCATAATGTGTGGTTATATGAGTTGTCAATTTTTAATTGTCTACGTGCAAAGTGCTATAAGTGGAGTTGTAGTATTTGTGGGATGTTATAATTGTCAACTACTCAGTATTGGAATCACTTTGGTGGTGTCATTAATATTCAGATTTAATGATTATGGTTGCTTAATGGGGATGTCGGTATTATTTGTGGAGTTTATATGAGTTGACTAAATGGTAAATGCTTATGTGCTAAATGGTATAAAGCGAGTCGTAGTAGTTGATGGCTTTACTAATTATGAATGTTATATGTTTAACTGCGAGGACTCGTAAAGAGATCATGAGTTCTAAATGTCAATATTTAAGGACTTGTGTAATTCTCTTCGACTAGATCCTCGGGCTTACGAATATCCATGATTTGCTATCACGAGTATAATTAATATACTTGAGTGGTGTGATCATCGATATAGCGTAAGTAATAGTTAGTGCTAGGGGTTGTTCCCTAGGGCTTACGAACATCAATGATTGATTGTCACGTGTATCATTAAAATGCGTGAGAAATACGATCATTGGTGTAACGTAAGTAGTAGTGTAATGTAAATTATTATGTGCTATGTGCCGCATGTCTAGGCAGATACCTTTCCTTATGTGCTAGGTGCCGCATGTCTGGGCGGGTACTTTTCTTACTTGTTTACTTTTATGTTGCTGCAAGTTGAGGCAGCTTTATTTTTATAAAAAACAGGGTTAAATTGTTTATGATTGATATTGGGGGGCTGTGCCCATAGTCCGATAAACGAATACTTCATGCCGAAATTTTCTGAAAATCTCCTGCATTTAAATTTATTTAACTTATTTGACTTTAATGGTCTAAAGGCATGTTTTGGGTGCTAAATGTTTATGTATATGTGTCAAGGAATTCATTTCGAGGATTAATTGTGTCTTGGGGTTTAATTTGTCTATTTATGTATTAATTTGAGGATAATGGTTGTCTCGAGAATTTATGTGCTCTGTTGAAGATTAATTGTGATTTGAGGATTATCTATTAATTATTTTGTGTCATAGAATGTCAATGGCATTATAGTTGTATATGTTAAGTAGAGTTTGATTAAGTGTTATAATTGTGTAGCATTGTGATGTGTTTAACTCCAGGAAATGTCCACTTGGTAAAGGGGGACTTTTCCATTTCCTTTTCTTTACTAAATGTGTTATGTGTACTAAGTGTAATAGAATAGTCAACTATAGGGAGGACACCTATAGTTTGACTTTATATGATTTAGTGACAATTCCAAGTTGTGTTTACTCGAGATACAAGGTAGGACTGACACGTCTCGTAACTATTTCAGTACAATTATTGTATAATCAAGTTAGAACGACGTGCATCAAAGAGGAAAGATCGAGGCGTCGTATGAAGAAAGGTAAGTTACCTCCATGGAATTGCTTGGACAAGGTGCGAAGGATTTATTCGCGGTTTTCTGCTTTATGCTCAGGACCAGAGGCAAGTTTATCTATGCATACTCTATCGTTCAGAGTATTCGTATTTTGAAATATATGAAATGTGCGAACTAGATTTAAATCCATAATTGAAAATTATTTAATTTATGCTCTATTGTTCAGAGTATATATATTTGAAAGTATGATGCATGTATTGCAAGACTACTAACCGTACTCTTTCGTTCAGAGTATGCATGTTTTTAAAATATCTATGATGAATGCTCTAGTATAATATTATGATTTCCTTAAAAATGAAAGTTCTGCAAATGCCTTATTTAAACTCTTAAATTCGTGAGAAATCGTTCAAGTCTTTTTAATCAGTTTTATAACTGCTTTCAATTTATCCCACTTGTGATTTTATCCATTGTGTTATAAAAGTTTACAATTGTTCTTTACCCCTATAAGAACTGTTTATATTCTGTCATGATTATGACACACTTCAATATTTGTTGGGAATGTGAATTCTCTTTTTTAAATATCCTTATCATATTGGAACGTCCTTTTGACTGAGGCGCCAGTCACCAACTTCTATATTTACGTCATCGGTAGCAGTGATGCCTGATGATGTATAAGCATTGGCTTGGGATCCCCTTTCATTTAAGAACCCGTATTGAGTGTACGGGATTGGAGCTCTGTCATGGGCTGATCACCCAACTTAGCTTGTAGCGTCTTATCGTAGTTCCAATCCTTAAGGGTTATTCCTTCTGAAAAATCATATTCTTTTATTGTTGAGAATCAAGCGTCGAATCATTTTGATTTGTTCTAAATTAATTCGAGATTCAGATTGTCGTTGAAGCATTTGTTGCACAGTGACTGTTAAAAATCGAGAATGAATTGAGATCTTCTTATTTATTCATGAACTCATTATTGTCAGGCCGGTCTGGTAGCTAAGTATGCAAGTACTTAGTCGACAAGAGTGAGATTATGAATAATTGAGAACTTCTTGAATGTTTGTTTAATTGAGAGTTGATGTAGCTTTGTGAATTTCTTAAATGTTGTCTCTTAGTAGCTGAAGCATCTGTTGCTCAGTTATTCAAAGTTTTTATCGAAAATCGCTATAAAAATTGTTGAGTTAAATATTAAAATCGTTTATAAAGCGGTCGAGGTGAATTTCTTGTTGAATTCTGTAAACCTCTTTCCTATTGAAAAATTATCGTTATGAATATTCCAAGAATGGTATCATCCTCAAAGTTGGATTTTAAAACCTTCAAAGTTTTCCAAAAGTATTTTTGTATACTCTATTATATACTCGCTGAGCGCCTCTTTCGCTCATTCTTGCTTTTGTTTAAATCTTATTTTACAGAGATAGATAGTGGATGCAGTTGACTTAGTTTAGCTCGAAGCAGGGCAAGTCATGGATCGAGTTGATGTTCGGCTCAGAGTGATTCTGTATTTTGAGTCTGTCTACAAGATGTTTAGTTAGACTGGTATGGTATTCATATTCCCGAGTTGTAATATTTGTTGTATTAGAATATTGTGGTTGTTGTATACCTTATATCAAGGTGATATTAACGACATAAGATTGTATAAGAGATTGTTGTACCAAGAGTTCTAAGTTAATAAAAGAAGTTATAATAAGCACAATTTGGATTTCTTGTTTCCAAGTCTATAACCTGAAAAGATTCTTGGTAGTTAGGGGTCGAATGTCATGTTTTAGATTTAATATTGGCAGTTGATTGTTTGGTTGTTAAGGTTTCCCGCGATAGCGACCCATATCCCTGACCCCGGATTCGGGGGCGTTACAGAATGGTATCAGAGCAAAGGTTATAGAAACTAGAAACAAGTGAGAGTGTAGGATTATATATATAGTTATGTGAGGGTGTCTGAACTCACATAGAGTTCGTGTTGGATTATCGGATATATTCCAATGAGTAAGTCGAGATTAGGATTCTACCTTAGGATGATGGTTCCGAGCCGAGTAGAATTCCTTGTGATTGGAGATAGTGGCAGTAGAGTCTTTAAAGACTGCTATGAGTTGTTATCGATGTAGGGTATCGTGTATCTTAAGACGTTGCGAAGAGAGTTTAGAATTGATTGATCGTTCGTCAGAAGATCCGACCGAGGATGCATCTGTGGAGATCGCGACAATATTCTTTTTCATCTATAATTTATTTGATACTCCTTCACTGGAAGATTGTGTTAGAAGATATATTCCATCTTCTAAGTTATAGTTCTTTTAAACATTTGTATTCACCCGAATGTTGGGTTTCGATTGTGTCAGAGGCTGTCATGATACCTATTTTTCAGGTTTTTCTGTTGCCCTGATAGGTTTGTTCAAATTGAACTTCCGCCTTAATTTTTCTAATGGTGGATAAATTTTATTCGTGGTACAGCACTACTTGCTCGTCATGTGCTAGTATCCTCTCCCGTTAAATCTTTCTTTCTGGAATAACACCTTTGGAATTTGTTTAGTTTTGTCCAAGGTGTACGTTTGAAAGTTTCTTGCAATAAGATGCTATTTATTTGTTTAACCAGAAATTTCTTTCTAAAACTCCTTACTCTAGCTGAGACAAACAACCCTATTATATAGGGGACACAAGGACTATCTGTCTGTGTGATAGAAGTTGGATGGGACGCCATCACTTGTGTGTTGTGCAATACAAGAAGGCTAATTACCTTTAGTAATGTCTTAACTGAGACACGCAACGTTGAGTTTCTTGGATCATATTGATCTCTCAGTTATTCTTTTGTAACCTTTAATGGTTGCCTAAAGCTTTTTAATCATGGTCACATTGTGTGACATTCATATTGATAAGGAATCTCTTTTATTCAAGGATTCCGTCACTTCTGTTGTTTTCATTATTCTTTTGTGTCTTAACAAATGGCGACATGGTGTTCGTGTTCTAGCGTTGTTGCTCGGTAAACAGTTGAATAAGGAATAAATCGAGATCTTCCGATTGTTAGGTTCCTCGATCGACATTGTACGTTGAAAGTGGAATCATGGCTATTAGGGATTTCTCGAAATTCTTTTCACGGTTTAACCCGAAGCACTATGGATATGGAGAATTGGAAATGTGTGTACCGAATCGTCTGAGTCGCGAGATAGCGAAGTTGCTGGGATTGCCGTAGGCCTTGGGAATTCCAGTCAGAAGGAAGCGGTGCATCTTAGAATCCCGTTCTTTCTTCTACGGATTCCGGGGACGGAATCCTGTTAAGGAGGGAAGACTGTGACAACCCGAATTTTCAAAATAAATTATTATTTTATTTTTACGATTTGTGTGTGTAAATTATTATTATTTGTAAAATGCATATTAAATTGGAAAATTGAGATTTAATTCTAATTCATTCTCCGTAAATCTTTAAAAATATTCTAGTATTTAATTATGCTAGAAATTTTTAATTTTTACACATTAGAGTTATTAGGTTAAAATATTACTTAAGGGATGTAGTGATTATTTGTTTTGCTTTATATTGTTATTGGGCCAAGCCCATTAGGTTAAAAACACTAACACAGCTCATATACATTCATCGATACATCACAGGAGCCGCACAGGAAAACAGATCGGGGAGAGAGAAACCAAAAAGAGGGGAAAAATTAGGGTTTAATAATTGGGGGTTTTCAATTTAGCAATCAATTAGCTAGACATACATATATATATATATATATATATATATATATATATATATATATATATATACAATTCGTGTAAGAGTGTGTGTGTGCGTGTATACACGCGTGTGTGTGTATATGTGCGCGGGTGTGTGTGTGAGTTGTTTGTGTGTGTGTGCAACAGAGGAGGCAGCGCGGGGAGGGGAAGGAGAGACCCGCGGAGGCGCGTGGAGGTTACGGTCGGTGAAGGGACGAGCTGCATAGAAGAAGGAAGAAGAGATCACGGTCTGGTGGGGAGGCTGCTGTGCAGCGGAGAGAGAGAGAGAGAGAGAGAGAGAGAGAGAGAGAGAGAGAGAGAGAGAGAGAGAGAGAGAGAGGGTGAGAGAGAGAGAGATGGTGGAGATTTCGAATCGGAATCGTAATGGTATACTCTCATGTTTATTATTTAATTTCCGTGTTAGATTATCTTTAAATTTCGAGTTTAATTGTTGTGAATTTAATTAGTTTTAAATTGTGAGTTAAATGTGTTTAATTGCGGTAATTTAATTGGTTGTAAATTATGAACATTGTTGTATTCCCGAAATTTAATTCGGAAAGTATGTTGGTAACTATATTGTGGAGGTTAGTTGTAAATCCGATAAAATGCTTGGGTCTTGTGATTATTAATTATTATTATTATTGTCGTGTAATAGTTGAGTTAAAACTTGGGGATTTTGTTGAATATCGAAGTTTAATTATTTTATGGTCTCGTTAAAATTTGGGTTTAATGATTGTGAGTTATCTGTTAAACTTGGTAACTAGATTAATGCGGTAAATTATGATTATTATCCGGTTTTCCATATTTAATTTGGAGCGTATAATTGCTAATTATAATTGATCACGTATTTGGAAACCTTGCGAGTAAATATAATGAATACAATCTTGAATCATGTAAATTGGATTAAAAATGAGTGAGTTATAGCCGGTCAAAATTAGGCCATTAGAGTTGACTTCGGGAATTTATAGTTAAATCTCAATTTTCGAAGTTGGACTCGAGTCTTTGTAATATGTTAGTTATTATTTTTCGGGAGTCCAAATTGGGATTTTTAGAGAATATTGGAGTATTAATAATTTGGATTATTGTTGGGTTTAATTGTGAGTCCGATTAAACGTACGGGTTAGTGGTTGTTAAAATGTGAAGTGCTAATCGCTAATTGTTAAGTGCTAGTTTTCAATTGTAATTGTTAATTGCTAAAGTGCTAAGTGCAAATTGTTATAGTCGCATAATGTGTGGTTATATGAGTTGTCAATTTGTAATTGTCTACGTGCAAAGTGCTATAAGTGGAGTTGTAGTATTTGTGGGATGTTATAATTGTCAACTACTCAGTATTGGAATCACTTTGGTGGTGTCATTAATATTCAGATTTAATGATTATGGTTGCTTAATGGGGATGTCGGTATTATTTGTGGAGTTTATATGAGTTGACTAAATGGTAAATGCTTATGTGCTAAATGGTATAAAGCGAGTCGTAGTAGTTGATGGCTTTACTAATTATGAATGTTATATGTTTAACTGCGAGGACTCGTAAAGAGATCATGAGTTCTAAATGTCAATATTTAAGGACTTGTGTAATTCTCTTCGACTAGATCCTCGGGCTTACGAATATCCATGATTTGCTATCACGAGTATAATTAATATACTTGAGTGGTGTGATCATCGATATAGCGTAAGTAATAGTTAGTGCTAGGGGTTGTTCCCTAGGGCTTACGAACATCAATGATTGATTGTCACGTGTATCATTAAAATGCGTGAGAAATACGATCATTGGTGTAGCGTAAGTAGTAGTGTAATGTAAATTATTATGTGCTATGTGCCGCATGTCTAGGCGGATACCTTTCCTTATGTGCTAGGTGCCGCATGTCTGGGCGGGTACTTTTCTTACTTGTTTACTTTTATGTTGCTGCAAGTTGAGGCAGCTTTATTTTTATAAAAAAACAGGGTTAAATTGTTTATGATTGATATTGGGGGGCTGTGCCCATAGTCCGATAAACGAATACTTCATGCCGAAATTTTCTGAAAATCTCCTGCATTTAAATTTATTTAACTTATTTGACTTTAATGGTCTAAAGGCATGTTTTGGGTGCTAAATGTTTATGTATATGTGTCAAGGAATTCATTTCGAGTATTAATTGTGTCTTGGGGTTTAATTTGTCTATTTATGTATTAATTTGAGGATAATGGTTGTCTCGAGAATTTATGTGCTCTCTTGAAGATTAATTGTGATTTGAGGATTATCTATTAATTATTTTGTGTCATAGAATGTCAATGGCATTATAGTTGTATATGTTAAGTAGAGTTTGATTAAGTGTTATAATTGTGTAGCATTGTGATGTGTTTAACTCCAGGAAATGTCCACTTGGTAAAGGGGGACTTTTCCATTTCCTTTTCTTTACTAAATGTGTTATGTGTACTAAGTGTAAAAGAATAGTCAACTATAGGGAGGACACCTATAGTTTGACTTTATATGATTTAATGACAATTCCAAGTTGTGTTTACTCGAGATACGAGGTAGGACTGACACGTCTCGTAACTATTTCAGTACCATTATTGTATAATCAAGTTAGAACGACGTGCATCAAAGAGGAAAGATCGAGGCGTCGTATGAAGAAAGGTAAGTTACCTCCATGGAATTGCTTGGACAAGGTGCGAAGGATTTATTCGCGATTTTCTGCTTTATGCTCAGGACCAGAGGCAAGTTTATCTATGCATACTCTATCGTTCAGAGTATTCGTATTTTGAAATATATGAAATGTGCGAACTAGATTTAAATCCATAATTGCAAATTATTTAATTTATGCTCTATTGTTCAGAGTATATATATTTGAAAGTATGATGCATGTATTGCAAGACTACTAACCGTACTCTTTCGTTCAGAGTATGCATGTTTTTAAAATATCTATGATGAATGCTCTAGTATAATATTATGATTTCCTTAAAAATGAAAGTTCTGCAAATGCCTTATTTAAACTCTTAAATTCGTGAGAAATCGTTCAAGTCTTTTTAATCAGTTTTATAACTGCTTTCAATTTATCCCACTTATGATTTTATCCATTGTGTTATAAACGTTTACAATTGTTCTTTACCCCTATAAGAACTGTTTATATTCTGTCATGATTATGACACACTTCAATATCTGTTGGGAATGTGAATTCTCTTTTTTAAATATCCTTATCATATTGGAACGTCCTTTTGACTGAGGCGCCAGTCACCAACTTCTATATTTACGTCATCGGTAGCAGTGATGCCTGATGATGTATAAGCATTGGCTTGGGATCCCCTTTCATTTGAGAACCCGTATTGAGTGTACGGGATTGGAGCTCTGTCATGGGCTGATCACCCAGCTTAGCTTGTAGCGTCTTATCGTAGTTCCAATCTTTAAGGGTTATTCCTTCTGAAAAATCATATTCTTTTATTGTTGAGAATCAAGCGTCGAATCATTTTGATTTGTTCTAAATTAATTCGAGATTCAGATAGTCGTTGAAGCATTTGTTGCACAGTGACTGTTAAAAATCGAGAATGAATTGAGATCTTCTTATTTATTCATGAACTCATTATTGTCAGGCCGGTCTGGTAGCTAAGTATGCAAGTACTTAGTCGACAAGAGTGAGATTATGAATAATTGAGAACTTCTTGAATGTTTGTTTAATTGAGAGTTGATGTAGCTTCGTGAATTTCTTAAATGTTGTCTCTTAGTAGCTGAAGCATCTGTTGCTCAGTTATTCAAAGTTTTTATCGGAAATCGCTATAAAAATTATTGAGATAAATATTAAAATCGTTTATAAAGCGGTCGAGGTGAATTTCTTGTTGAATTCTGTAAACCTCTTTCCTATTGAAAAATTATCGTTATGAATATTCCAAGAATGGTATCATCCTCAAAGTTGGATTTTAAAACCTTCAAAGTTTTCCAAAAGTATTTTTGTATACTGTATTATATACTTGCTGAGCGCCTATTTCGCTCATTCTTGCTTTTTTTTAAATCTTATTTTACAGAGATAGATAGTGGATGCAGTTGACTTAGTTTAGCTCGAAGCAGGGCAAGTCATGGATCGAGTTGATGTTCGGCTCAAGAGTGATTCTGTATTTTGAGTCTGTCTACAAGATGTTTAGTTAGACTGGTATGGTATTCATATTCCCGAGTTGTAATATTTGTTGTATTAGAATATTGTGGTTGTTGTATACCTTATATCAAGGTGATATTAACAACATAAGATTGTATAAGAGATTGTTGTACCAAGAGTTCTAAGTTAATAAAAGAAGTTATTATAAGCACAATTTGGATTTCTTGTTTCCAAGTCTATAACCTGAAAAGATTCTTGGTAGTTAGGGGTCGAATGTCATGTTTTAGATTTAATATTGGCAGTTGATTGTTTGGTTGTTAAGGTTTTCCGCGGTAGCGACCCATATCCCTGACCCCGGATTTGGGGGCGTTACAACAATCCTATATGTATACACAAGGACGATCTGTCTGTGTGATTGAAAGTCGGAGGGGACGCCCTCACTTGTGTGACATACGGTTCTTCCATCATATTGATTTCTCAAATATTCTTTTGTTTCGAATAAAGGTTATTTAAAACTCTTAATTTTATAAATTATTGTGGGACCCTTGCTTGTTTCTGGGTTCGTTTCAATTCAAAGTCTCTTAAATTCTATTAATTGTTTTAAATATAGAAGATTTCATTAATGGATGGAAGTAATGTTTATAGTATACGTGATTATACGAGGAAACTCGAGATTCCAAGGGAAACTTCGTTAAGAGATAATTAGAGCTAGAAGCGTTTCAATATAAGAGAGGAAGGAATTTCGTGAGAAGAAATGGGTATGTTTGATGATTAGTAAGAGAAAAGAATATGAGGAATTTTAAGGTGTAATTGAGATTTACTATTGAGAGTAAGGTGTATTTTGAGGATAGAGTAAGAATAAGGATAAACAAAGGAAGTGGGGATAATTAATGAAGGATTCGAGGTGCAATAACTATTAGTGAGGGAAGGCCAATATTGTGACTAATACCCTAAGTAGCAGAGAGAGATTAAAGATGTTAAGTATTCAAAGCATTAATCCAAAAGGTGTGAATGAGTAAAACCTGAGGTAAAGATTTTAATGAGAATAACAAAGGGAAATTTCAGAGGTGGAGTAGATAGTATATAATGAAGGAACTAAGGTGGATCAGCAAGATGTAAAGAGTGCATAGTGAACAATAGACATATGGGATAAGGTATCCGGAGGAAATTGCAGGTACGCTCTAACTTAACTATTTAAGTGTAAATGTTTGGTTAGGGATCGACTAAGTCAATGAATGGTGTAGGTAGGTTGACAATCTAGATAGGGAAAATCAATATCTGTTAAGGGTCAGAGAACTCTATAAAAAGGAGATTAAGAGTATTGGGGAAAGTGTGAAAATATATTTTTCAAGGATAAAGGAAAAGTACATTCTTGTTTAAGTACGAACAGGAAATATATATTATAGGTAATATTTTCTTACAATTGTTTTAAAGAATATTAGTAGAGCTTATTTTCTGGAAAATTTTACAGAGATGAGATATAGGAATATTGAGGTGTTAATATTTATGTCATGATAGAGATCAAAACATAGTTAAACAATAGTGAGATACACTACCATTCAGGGAAGGCCAATGTGGTGGCCGATAACCTTAGGCAAAAGAGGAATGAGAGATGTGATAAGATAGAATGACTGAATATAGGAGGAGATTTTCAAAAAAAAAAAAGATAGTGAAAGTATTGCTATTGATAAGCTAAATAGCATGTTGATGAATGACAAGCAAGTATATGTTGGTGTATTTCTGTATAAACAAGATAGAGATGTTTAAGGAGAAACTAAAGGATGGAGGAAGTAATATGAGAATTAGAAGGTGTAATGTGAGAAAGGTATTCGTCAATATCGTCAACGTGATTCTGGGACGGAATCCTTTTAAGGGGGGAAGACTGTAATAACCCTAACTTTTGCAATGCTACAGTACCTAAATGAATAGTGATTTTGAGGATTTAAGGAAATGGTATGTAGGTACCCTATAACTGAAACAGAAAATGAATAAACAGAAACCATATTAGTATAGCACTATAAAAATGAGTGACTCGAAACGATGTCGGATTTTAGAAAATCCATGAGTATAGATTTTTAAATTTGTTTGATTTCAATGGAGCACAAGTGTATTGTATATATTAAAGAGTATGGAATATGAAAAGGGTGAATACTTTGAGGAATATGTGAAATTAGGTAAAACCTAGGGATGAGCAAGTCAAGAAAATGCTAAGGGAATTTGGATTATTAAATGATTTCAAAACCACTGGTATAACGAAGTGTATTCGAAACGAATCGTGATTAAACGAGTACGGGAACCAAGCAACCAAGGTTTGTACATAACAAGGATTTATATCACATTAGTATTTACAAAAACCATAAAAGCATTACTTGGAAAATCAAGAAAACAAGATTTCTAGAATGGTCCTTATGACCTCATCCATTACATCATCATCATCCACTAAGTTTAAATGTTTAATACATGGAATTGTCTAGAATTCTTGAGAATTATCAACCAACTACCATACAAAATATCTACCAAAAAGTAGATTAGCCAAGATAAGATTGGCCAAAGAACAAAACACTCTCCATTATCTCTTTTCTCTACAAGCTGCCCAGCAAGAGCAAGGAGGAAAGAAAAATTCATATCTCAAGATCTAGAGCTTCTAAAATCACCAAATTTTAACCATAGCTTCTGTACTCCATGAGTATCATTCGTTAAAAATTTCATAACAATCCAAGTAGTATAGCCTAGGCAAATCACCTCCCCAAGTTGAAGAAGAAAACTGTCCAGATTCCTGACGCGTTTAAACTCTCAGATGGCCCAATGAATCTTGGGCTAAACTTCCTTTCATTCTAATCTTGTTAATTCCTTCCACGAGGATACCTTTTCTTATTACAAATCTCGAACCTTATATTCTCTATCTTGTTTGCACAGAAATACATCAACAAAAACTTGCTTGTCAGAATCCTCTATTAATTCTAGATATTTCCCAATTCCATTGTATAAATGTCAACTCTATTGTCGACGGGGTACTCTGTATTGAAACTAGTTCGAGTATTCTAACAACCGATTCGAGTAACTCTTGATGTCTAGCAACGAGCTCGTCGGCCATCACTGTTTTGGCCTCGCTATCTCATTGTTAACTACTATCACCCCCGGTGTTCTAACCTCTTCTTTAATCATCTCACAGAATGCCAATCTACCTCCTGTGTTCATTCAGTCATTCTCTATTATCTCATCTCTTCTCCTTTCTGAAAGAAAGGCGAATCTCTTGGGGGGATTTGTTTGCGGGGAATGTTGTCTGGTTCGAGGACTCTTAATCCTTTTATCACAAATCATAATCTTCATATACACACAAGCACACATATTTTCAGATCTGATAGGTCTGAAAGTCGATCATGTTTGATCCTTTTTGATTTCGCACCTTTCCTTCATATATACAATGTTTCGATATACTTAGGGCGAAAACTATCTCAGATAACTCACAGCCAATTCATTAAATTCCAAAAAGTTGTGGGTGCAATAGTCAACCCAAAATGACATCACTTACAATTTCATAGTGTCTATACCTAGTGCGATTCACAATCTTGGGTATATCCTCGATTTTTTTTTTTAACTTCCAACCGGTGATGTCCCATTTCCTAATAAGTTTGGAAAATACAAAGCGTCCCTGTGCTGCTCAGACAATCTTCTACAACAGTACCTATACTCAATGTTGACCCATTCAACTCTCGAGGTTCGATGCACAATCTTGTGCTAACATATTTCTTTCTTACAACACACCGGTTCCTCACGATGGCACACTGAGTCTCATCGCACTCTTAATCAACAATCCTCGCATCTGAGTTGATAATTCTTTTATTCCTACTGGGCTAACGGGAGATGCAGCACTAGGCTCTGAACACTCGATAATCATTATTATGTCATCCAAATCGATATCTGGTAGCTTATTAAAACCTTGTACAACCTCCCAAAATCATTATAATTATACTTGGTGTCTCTTTCCTCGGGGTCAACCACATGAGCTAATCAAGCCTCATATCTCTGGCGTCATAATCTCTTAGTCTGAACAAGATTCCAAAATCTCTGACTCCGTCTTTATCCTTGAATTATTTCCCTCATAATCAATTTGGCTCCATTGGGTATCAACTAATCCATCATTATTATAATATCAATTTCTCCCTAATTCGAAAAGAATCAAATCTCTCGATCGAGTGGTACTCTGGGTAGGTTCTCTGGAAATCACTATTCCTTATCCATAAGGAACACTTCCTGAACTTGATGTAGATATTACATGAAGTAGATAAAATTGTAGAAGAGTTTCAAGCATCGCAGCTATGTCAGGTTGATGAAACTATCATTCATGCAGTTTCCATAAAAGACTGGAAACTTAACGGTTTACTTCGTCAATTTTGTATCGTGGTCCTGGTTTGCCTCAAAACGGGACCTTCTAAGGTACATAATATGCTTAAGACTCCATCACGAATCGAATCTTTACTTAAACTATTATTACCTTCGATTCTTGCACAATCATCAAAAGGAATGTAACTTCCTCCACTCCGATATGACCTTCAAGGTCTTCCAAATATCATTTTGTTTCTTTGGTATGAACATTTGTAATTATTCCTTTATACTTAGACTGTCGGCCACCTCATTGGCCTTTCCTGATAATAATAATTTCTGGTAATCCTTGTTCTCTGGATATATTCCAATTCAAACTTTTCTACCTCATTCCCATCACTGTTGGGTGAAAGCATTCTCCCTTAAGCTCTGCTGATGGAGAAAAATATATTTATCAGTCTTTTTCCATAAGTCATTGCTTCCACCTACCCGTGGGAACTTTATCACGTTTATTCCCAATCCTACTTAGGATACTTCTTTTCTTAGTTCTTTCCTTATCTTAGGATAATTTCAACCTTTATAGGTTCAATCCATACTTCCTCAGGGTTTCATACATGCCTCATCTGGCATTATTGTTACTATGTCATACATTCCTTACCAAACTTCCATTTTGAAGTTCGGAATATTACTTTTTTTCCTTGTAAGGTTTCATAGGTCATCCTCATCATTCCTCCTGTATTTTCTGGGTACAGGGTATATCAAAATGTCATTGATCAATACTCTAATAATTCTATCTATGTTCTTTCCAGAACTCTTTTTAATAATCCTTACCGGTCATTGTTGCCTTAGCAAGTCCAACTCATATCATCTGAATTCATAATGTCGTTATTAGGGTTAATGCCATCCTTTGTGCATTCCCCAGGGTTTGTCTTAATTTATGGATATCCTATCCTTAATTCAACTGCCAAGGAATTCTTGCATCCTATACTTGGCAATCAAATAATGTATCCTTAATAAGGGTCTCTTTTCAATCATTCTCATTTGATAATCGATCGGTGGCTTAATGCTAACCTCTTCTTTCAGATAGTTGTCAGCCTATTTGACCTTCCAAAAGACAACGTATGTCTATCTGCTCTCTTACAGAACTTGGTAATGGTAGCAAGGATGTTCTAGAAGATATTGATCGAGTTCAACGTGAATCTCTTAGTACTTATCGTTTTTCTCAAAGGTACTTGCCTTGGACAAAATTTCTACAGCATACTGATCCATCTATGACCATTTCTATACTCTCTTCATAAACCTTCATTGTTTACTTCCCTTGGTCATAATATATTCATGGTATTTATAATACCCTAACATCATACATCTCAAGTCATTATACTTCCATTTTTACTCGTAATCTTGGGCAATCATATACACATGAATCACTTTAGTACGGGTGAACCCATTCCAAAAAGTCTAGTAAATTTCCAATCCAAACATGGGTTGCAAAGGGTTCAGTAGAAGATTCCTACGATCTCATTAATATTTCCTTTATATCAAAAGCCCTTGCAGTCGGTGCTTACTTAGAAGCAACCCTGCTTTGTCCTTTCATTGCTGGTCTAGTCACTTGATAATCCTTTGTGACTTGGCCTCAACTGACCACACTAAAATAAAAATATATGGTTTTTGGGGTTGGCTAATTAGCATTACTTTTCTAGCAATTGCTGGCATAGTGCCTTCTACTTTGATACCTTTCTACCTTTCCAAAACTTTACTCCATATAGGTCTTAATCGACTTCTCGGCACCGTCTCCGGTCACCTTTCCTCCTCTTTTATCTTTTCAACTATTTTTATCAATCCCACGTGCCACGCAAGCTTACCATTCATGGTATAACAGTATTTTCACTTAAGTCAATCCCGGTGTTTCTCAGTCCGGCCGGTTTCTTACTTACATTTCCTGTTTTCGTCCAATCTCACTTCATCATTGTATTTCTACAATCAATCGCGATAACCGGGGTCTATCCACCAACCCATATAGCGGCTACTTTACCCAATTCACGGGGTTCGCCCCAGTTTCTACTCTCTTCCATGATGTTCTCTGATAATCAAAAAGACAAGGTTTGCCAAAATTCGTTGAATTTCTTTCCAGAATCAAGGAAATTTTGGTCAATCTATCCAACCACCGGTAACACTATGAAGATCAATTTCGAAACCTAGAGAATAGTTCTATGAGCATCCAAGCAGGTAGAATCATAAGCAGTTATAATAACGGAATTATTGACATAAAGTTGGAAGTTTAACCACTAGAAAGGAACCAAATATATATATCCCATAGAAGGGAAATCAAAAGTTTCAAACTGAAACATGCCACCTCTTCCTGATACATATACATCTTAGTTGTCGATAATATCAAATGTCAGTCTTCCTAACCACAGGTTTCAGAAGGAACACTACCTTCGGAGTTAGTCGTTTCATAAAAATTGGCACTACTAAGGCCATCCTAGTCTGGTGTACCGTGTTGTTCGAATGCATCCGCAATTACTCTATCGTGCTGCATAAGCACACCACCTAAACCTGTATGAGATGCATCATAGTGTATCATAAAGTCTTCCTTCTCCCGTTAGGCAACACCAACGCCGGGTCGTTACCAATTTCATCTTAAAACATTCTCTATTACCTCTTAACCACTAATCGCATTACTTGATCCATTTGCAATTCAGTGTCAGAATAAACTTAAGGTAACTACTATAATTTATTCGGGGAAAAGAAAGAATTTAATATTCTTCTGAATCACATGCATCTAACGTTCCTGATTCACCATTTTACTGAGTTAAAAATAAACTTATACTTAGTACCTGATAGTAGTCATATTACGAGTTTATCATAGACCCACTGGTCTTTTCCTCTGGTAGTTTCTTAGATCATCGTCTCGCTTACTACTTTATATAACTTTATCCAATCAGGCCATCACTTTCCACTATCTTTACTTTCGAAGCTGGTTCATTCATAATATGGACATTTCGCTGAATAAAACCACCTCAACAATCTCAATTTGGTTTCATAAAATATAACCCATGAAATCCGCCTTCTCATGGCGAATTACCATTGACAATATTCACACTAATCCATTTATCCGATAATATGGCACTTGTTGCCTCTATCTCAACTGCTCCTGGGTGCTCCCCGTCCTACATCGACATCTTTGATAATCATGCATCATTCTAACTCCTTTCTCATTAATCTGAAAGTCTCTAAGGATCTTTATCTATCCCCATATAAGACCTCAAGTAATCCTTCCAATCTGTCTTAATTGCTGGTACTACCTCTCGTAGTCCGGTTATAAATCCAACATAAAATTCCAATTCTCTTAATAATATCTCAGTTCTTTGTGCTCACTTCTCTGAGCACTATAATCTTAACTCTCGCTATCCCTCTGGCTACAGCCCTCATTTCCTTGGAGTAATCTCCTCATCCTCAATAGAATTTTCCTCTGCTGGAACCTCTTTCGAGTCCTCAATAGGGTACTCTATCGAATTCACAATCCGATCGTCAGCATATAATAAAACATCATCATGCTGCTACTCGTACGCCTCAAGGTCTGTCGCCTTACTAGTCGATACGAGAACGAGCTAAGTTACTATCATGATTCTTAAAAAGTTCCCGTAAAGGTTTTAGGTGAACCTGGAAAGGGTCCTTATTATATTAGTGAATTTATTATTATATAACGTCGTATCACCTCTTGGGATATATAACTCTCGCTCTGATACCACTTCTGTAACACCCCCAGATCCGGGGTCCGGGATCCGGTCGTTACGGTTTCCAATTCTGTCCACAACACTTGAACTTTCCTTAACATAAAATAAATTACATCTCTATGACCTAACACAACAATGTAAAACACACCCGTTATAGTCCCAGAGATGAAATCAGAGTAACAATCAAATTTTTATTAATCACATTACGAGTTCTTACAATCCAAAAGAATTTCAATATAAATACATACTCTTTGCCATCCATTTACATAAGTCATACTAGACCATATACTTGGTACTGAAAGAATAAATATATCCTACCAATAGCTTCTTCTTCAGCTCTGGTAGTCTCATCGTCCTCGCCCGCGTCGAGTGCACCTTGTGCAAGTCATCTGGTCTAGCTGTTGTTGTGATATAATAATAAAGCAAGGGTGAGCAATAGCCCACCAATAATAATATATAATTGAACGATAATATATAACAGTTCAAAAGTATCTTTCAAACCATATGCCATGCATTTACGGAAATGATGCCAGTATAATATGAACGATGAAGTTACAAGGTAACTTAAAGTATTTGTTTGTAGAAATATCTGCTACATCAAAAGTAAGCGTGATATTCTCATTGTCATTAAAAAGAGGAACTTGCATGAAAAGATTGCAATTCCAGTTATGAACACTTTTGCAGTTCTGCCAACAGTAATCATGTTGCAGGAAATAAATAAGTTTGGATGATGAACCAATGATGGAGTATTCACCGCGCCCGCTGTTCCAATCTTGATGATCAGTCGAGATCGTACAGCTCAAATTAGATTTACTACCGGTAGAAGGAAGAACTGACGGCTTTACTTGTATACCGCCTTACTAGCTCTCCCCGGCCAACGGTTGGGCCAAAGGGGATGGACCGGCGCTACTCGGCCTCTTACACGACTCCTAGTTCAAATAGAATTCATGATTCTGAATGTAACGTTCGTCCCCCTTTCCCCAAGTATAATACTTGTTGATAAGACTCTACAAAGTAGTCGTATCTAGTTGGAAA
Source organism: Saposhnikovia divaricata (assembly GCA_036435485.1). NCBI lineage: Eukaryota > Viridiplantae > Streptophyta > Magnoliopsida > Apiales > Apiaceae > Saposhnikovia > Saposhnikovia divaricata. Next base: position 27,554,063 of record JAZHRN010000131.1, read on the forward strand.
GGAAAATTCACCAATAACTTCCAAGCTATTGCTTGGTAACGAATATCAACTTGTTCTAACAATCTTACCCCTCGAAAGATGAGAAGGTAAACAACGACTTAATAAGTCAATAGCACCCGAGTTGCGAGTGAAGAGAATACTTTATGACCGGGAAGTCGACAAGATAAATAACATTTTCCAAGTAAGGTTCCCTTATTTTTAGAGAGATAGACTCAAGAAGAATGATGTCTGAGAACCTTTCTTGATATAAGATTAATAATAATATGTCTCCGAAATATTTTTCGTAATAATCGAAGAAGATAAAACTTATTGAGGTTATTCTAAGTATGGAATAAATATTCAGAGAATATTTATTGAATTAAAAATATTTAAAGAATATTTAGGAATATGAAAGAATATCTTTAATCAGAGTATTTTTCAAAATAATCCCTGAAGAAATATCAGGAGAATATTTATTGAATAAATAAATATTTACACGAATATTCAAAATAATATTCATTAAGGAATTTAAATGAATATTCAAAAAGTAATATTCATTTAATGAATAATATTCTAAATGAATATCAAGTAATATTCATTTAGTAATCCGAGCTTTAAAGGAATATTCGAGATAATATTCGATAAATAAATCAAGTTTCAGATGAATATTAGAATAATATTCATCAAGTAATTAATATCTTAAATGAATATTCAAAAGTAATATTCATTTAATAAAATAATATTCTAAATGGATATTCAAATAATATTCATTTAGTAGTCCAATCTTTAGAAGAATATTCGGAATAATAATCGATAATCTATTCGACTTTGAATGAATATTGAAAAATATTATTCGTCGAATGGTTACGTTCAAATAATTATTTGAAGTAAGGATCGTTAAATAAATAATCTCGAACGAATATTCAAATAATATTCGTCGCCCAAATAATGGAAAATATTTACTTAAATATTTTCCTCCGAGGTAATCTCGATATATCAAGAAATATTGACTCCCGGTCTATATTTGACGAATAAGATGTATACGCCCTTCTATGAGGGTCTTACAATAACCGGCTTATAATTGATACGTTAGTTATCTAATTTATTAGCTAATAAACAATCAGGGAACAAGCATAACGATATAACTTGAAAGTAGGCATGCATGCTATGGCATATGTATAACAGAAAACATATATATATATATATATATATATATATATATATATATATATATATATATATATATAGGCCTTTGCTCCATACAGAACACTCTTATATAACAAACAACAAAGAACACCTTAGATCTATTAGATCCTTTGGCCCCGCCAGGGGCACCCAATACAAAAAGTTATTATTTTTTTACCCTCTATCAAGTCTGCAAAAAAAAAAAAAAAATTAAAAATTACTGTTCACGTGATGACGTCATCATGACGTCATCACGTGAACAGTAAATTTTCAAAATATTTTTTTTTTTTTGCTGGATGGATGGAGCCTAAAAAAATAAGAACTTTTTGTATTGGGTAGCCCCGCCAGGGGCAATGGATCTATGAGATATGAGGTGTTCTTTATTGTTTGTTATATAAGGTGTTTGCCATGGAGTGCAACTCTATATATATATATATATATATATATATATATATATATTCAATCACAACAACAGCCTAAAAGAAGGGAATTGAAACTTGCCTGGTAGTCGAGTACGGTAAGGGGTAGTGGTAGCGGGTCCCGGGTCAGCTTGGTGATCTATAAATAGCCAAGGCATTCGGGATTAATCACTTAACATCTTAAAAGTTAAGTTATACTTAAATCAAAACACGTTCTCGAGTTATCTCGTTATACCCCTTTTTGTGGATTCCTTTTATCATTGATCCGACCCGACATTCGTTCGTTAATACGACATGTCACTGTACTTACACTTGGGACATACTTAAGTCATACAAGTTCTAAAGTCGATCGTTACGAACCAATATTATACTCCGAGTTTTATCGCCCGTTTTCTAAGTGTTTTACCGAAGTTATAATAGAGTCATCTTTTAGGGGTTCGTTCGCGTTTAACCTCGACTCGAATATTTTTAATAAATCGAAAAACGATCCTTTTGACATACGGTTTTCTTTCACACCTTTCTTTTTACCTCTAGTATTTATTTACCAAGATTCGTCATGACTTTACATATTTTACGAGGGTTCAATTTCAGTTACGAACTTTCGTTTACGGATTCGAACTACTTTTAGTAAATCGGTCATAAATCCTAAACCGTAAGTCTGTTTGATTCGATTCTTTTTCCAAAATGATCTACGACTCAAGATCTACAAGGGCATGTTAGATACTTGTCCAGTTTCAGCCATTAGACCTACTGTGATGCATTCCGGCATTATAACGGCTATAATACGAACGTTCCAAAAATCGCAATCAACAACCCAAGCCACACCGGGCATCAATACAACTTATACACATAATAATCATCTCACAAGTCCAGAAGCTACTGATCTTAGCATCAAAATCATCATGCATCTTAAATCATATAACTAATTACATAATCATGCTTATAATTATCACTATAATCATACCAAGCTAAATCCATCAAAAACATTCATAAATCTCAAATCAAATGCTAGGGTTTCAAGAGATCTACCTTCCTTGGAGTATGATATAACCTTAATAAGCTTGGTATGGTCCCTGTCTAGCTTAATCAAACCTTAGATCATCCAAAGAAATCATGAAAACAAAGTTAGTTTCTAAGATCCACTATTCATCGTCAATCTTGTAAAAATCATATAAAATCAAAAACTAAGAGTTTGGTTCTAAAATTTTTACCACACTTTCTACTCTTCAAGGGCTTTCTTTTGAGCTATAGAACACAAGAATCCAACCATGGGAGCTAGGGTTTTGAGCCCCATCTTTCTTCTGATCAGAACCTGGACAGTTTTGGTCCTCCAACTTTAAGCATGGATTTTACTAGGCTATACTACTTGGATTTCCATGAAATTTGGAACTAATCTTGCCCATGGAGTGGAGAAGCTATGGTTAAAATTTGGTGATTTTATCATGGATAGAAATGGAGATATGAATTTTTCTTTGATCTTTGTTCCTGCTGGGCAGTTTTGGAGTGTTTGGTGTTTTTGCTTTGTTCTCTTGTTCTTGCTTGCTTTATGGCCAATAATGCTAACATCTTGTAATATATATCTAATGTCTTTGGATGCATCTCTTCAAGATGTGTTGTCATGCTTTGATTGGTCCTTTTTAAAATATCTTAACCTCACAATTACACTTACGTACTCATCTCTTGCCTTTTAGCACTTAAGTCCCTGGGTAAACTGCAACTAGGTGCTTAGATATTTCTATAAAGGTGTGATGTCATCTTCCACTATCTTTGGTGGATGCATCCTATCTTGTTCGTTCGTTTCTTTGTTCGGTTATCGCTCAATTTCGCTGATCGTTCGAAGAATAACCAAGTAGTTTCACCTCTAGGGTTTACCGGGAAATTTCTCGATATTCATAATACCTTCCCCAATCCTTAATATAATCCTCGTGATGACCATGTAGGATATTTAATCTCGATACGAACTTAATCCGTAATCTAGGATTCGTTCGCTTTATTGATTAATCTCGTTATAACGTTTTAGCGGTTTCTAGAACGCTTGTTTCACTGCCTCAGTGGTTTCCTACCTTCATTCTTAAATCAAATATAATAACATCCCAAAATATCAAATCCTCAAAGTTAATATCTCAATTCTTGGATTATAATAATATTTAATCCACTGTCCGATCAAATATTATACCGAAAAAGAATTTGGAATTTCTGAATTCCGATCGTCTCTGAATTCACTTATTTCCTCCGCGTATTATTAATATGACTTCGAAACATCCATATCACGTCCCGTACATAGGGTGGCGTGAAAAGTTTTCCAACTTACAAAATCACTATTCATCCTCCAAATTACTATGCACGTACAGGAAACACTATGCACGTACGGGAAATACTATGCACGTATGGGAAACACTATGCACGTACGGGAAACACTATGCACGTATGGGAAATACTATGCACGTACTCATTTCCCTTCAAGGATCCATTAGCTCCTTCCTGGATGGTAGATTATTCTTATCTAGGTCCTCAACCATCGAATTACAGTATTCTGACAATATACCAATGCATCAGGATCATTGTCCAAAGCAATATCCATTCATTACAATCATTGTTCTTTGAAACCACCATTCATTAGTGCTCTTTAACCACAATAAGAAAAGTTTTAATTCTACCCAAAATTCGGGTTATTACATCCTCGTTCAGAAGAGATCGGTAAGGGCCTCGTTTCTCATGATCTTTCAGTTCGGTTTTAGGGACTCCGAATTTCTAACTCGATTTTCTTGATTTCTTTTGATCATCCAAGCTTGGTTAAGGTTGTACAAGGATTATTCAAGGCTTAGTAAGGTCTTACATCCACCAAGGAAGGTATAAATCTCTTGAAACCCTAGCTTGAATTATGAGTTTATGATTGATCATGCTTAGTTTAGAAGTTAAGTTGTATAAAGCATGTAATCTTGATGATATGGTTGTTGATATGAGTTTTAATTGAATATGGAAGTGTGTTTTGCTTGTAACCATGGTTTGTATGATGACCACATGGTGTAGGGACTGGTATATGTGTTGGATGATGGATTTGGAGGAGTTATAATATGGAAAGTGAGGAAATATAGCCGTTATAATGTCCGATTTTCGTTAACCATAGAGTTGCTCTGTTTTGAGACAGAGATCCCAAACCATTAAAGGCCAGTAGGAGGTACCAACTGGTCATGAGAGGATAGATCTTGATTCATAGATCGTTTTGATATAAAGTACGTCAAAATCCAATGAATGGTTTAGGAGAAATTGAGTTTTAGTGAAAGTCGTTCGGAAACCGAGAAAATGCAGTTGTGTCAACTTTGAGGTCATAGTTACCATACTTAAACATTTTTAAAAGTTATAAAATTTTGGGACAATATAGTAGGTTGAACAGAGATTAAAACCCCACTGACCTTGCATTAAAAGTCGAAATCGATATTTTCTGAGAATTTTTACAGTCGAGTGTGATTATTAAGGGAAATGGTGAAAAACACTGAAACTTTGATTGAGTCCAAAATGGTTAGGTTCTTGGAACTCTTGGATTATTAATAATGTGTTAAACATATACTAAGTGTCAAGGATATTGTTATATAAGGGTGAAGTGAGTAAGGGATGTAGTATTCTAACGAGGATCCTTTTCGTGTTTATAGAAACTCAGGACGAACCGCGGGTCATGCCACTGGGATATAGAGATCGAGGCAAGATTTCAAAGAAAAATGATTTCATAGAATATATATGTGATTCTATTATTACTATATTGTTAAGAATTTGTTTTCCTGATTTTGGATATTAAAGGGAGATATATATGAATATGAGTATGGATATGGATTAAAGGGAGCAAGATTTCTTTTATCCTTATTTTGATAAACTGTTTATGTTCAAAGAAAATGGTTTTGGTGGATAATATATGAATCTTATATGATGAGATGATTAGGGATATATTCCCCGTTTACTGAGATTTTTGGATATGGATTATGGATATGAATATGAATATGGATAGAGCGAATATACGTTATGTTTTAAAGGTATATGAAAGAATGGTATCAGTTGTTATCTAGGGTTATATGTTTATAATATTATGTTAAAAATATTCTTTTTAAATAGTTGTGATTTAATAAATATTATTTGATTATTATTTAATACTTTTAAAATAGATGGAATATTTTATGTATATAAGAGCATATTTGATTTCATTGAATACAGAGGAGATGTCTGAGTCATAATCAAAGTATTATGACATATATATTTTTAAAGGCGATGATAAATGGAAATGGAAATGATATATGTGAATGGAAATGGAAACGGAAAAATGGAAAATGTGGAATGCTGTTTGATAAATGGAATAATGATTTGACAAAAGAAGGGGATTGCAACAGAAAGCGTAAGAGGCTGTGTGAGGCACAGTCCAGCAAGCGTAAGAGGCTGTGTGCGGCACAGTCCAGCACTCAATATTATTACGGCCCAAGAGTTGCCGAAGGAGGATGTAGCAGGTAGCCTTCCTCCAGGGTTGATGACCAGGTGGGATCATCCCTTCTACTAGTAGTAAACAGAGAGCAGGTACGGTCAGGCGACTGATCATCGTCCTACGTATCTGGCGCTAGCAGATATCCCCAAAACTTAAAAGAAAGAATTGATAATGGTTTTCAGATCTGTATTCTGAAAAAGGAAAATGGTATGAAATGATGGAATTGTTTTTACAGTAAGAAGAGAAACTGATTTTATAGTATTTTTATATAATTGTTGTATAAAAAGGGAAATGGAAAGATTGTATTGAGAGATGATGTGCAGATGATATATTATCATGAAATATTATGCTGAGGTGATGTAATGGTTTTTAATTATAATAGAAAAAAAAATGATATTATATTAGAAGAGAAGCTGATATTAGAATGCTATATATTTCTTTTAGTATAAAACTATTTGGAAGGAGTAGTTATCAAATAAAAAAAATAAATTCTTTTTATAATAATTATGATTTGTCTTCTGTTTATTATACAGATATATTTATGTTTCTTTTGAAGCTAGTTTATAAAATTTATCTTGCTGAGCTATTATAGCTCACTCTTGCTATTTATTTATATAACAGCTAGATCAGGTGCCGAAACGTCGCAGTACAACCCGGAAGAGGGTAAAGGGGAAGTCTATCTTATGAGAGAGTATCGACACCTGTTCTCAAGGTAGTATATACTTATATATGGGTATAATATATGGTATTCTGGGATTGTAACAATAGTTTATCTTTAACTGCTATCATTTATGGATGTTGTTCTCTGAGCATATGACTGGTGTGTGTTAATATTAAGGTGTGGGGTCTATTGTGTGAGTTTTATTATGCATTTATATTCTAGCTGCCAAGAGTAGAATTTTAATGAATGGAAATTGGATCGTGCTGACCTGGATCCATGACCCCGGATCTAGGGGCGTCACAGTCCCACCTGATTGAATAGTACTTTTGGGTACTATTCATGAATAGTAATTTCGGTTACTATTCATATGAATAGTACTATTCATGTGAATAGTGATTTCGGTTACTAAGTGATTTCAGTTACTATTCATATGAATAGTGATTTTGGATACTTTTCATTTACTCTTCATTTGACATCCTTAAATATGCAGCTTCCAAAATGGAGGATATCAGTACTGCTCTAAACTCAATCATACCTCTTAACAGTTTATATGAGTTAGATACTTCGATTCCCTTTGTGAGGTGTTGACGCCTAGTGCGACTGGTCTGGTTCACAGATGACTAACATTCACTCATGGTCTTCGTATCATGTCTTTAAGAACACTGCTAAGAATTATGCAACCATAAAAACTTTATCTCTGGAATCTTTTGGCCCTTCAACTGAATCATCTGTACATCTTATTTTGTGACTGAGGCTTGATCATGTTAATGAACTTCTTTCAGCAACTTGATCCTTGTTGATGCCTGTTCTTCAAATTTCACGATCCCTGTATAGAGTTAATATTATTTATCTTTTATCCTAGTTGAGTTATATATGTCCTCTATTACATATTACATTACATTATGCTTTACACTACATGGCGTATCTAAATACCATCGGTTATGGAGAAGGCCTATCTAGCTCCCGCCCTCCTCTATTTGATGGCACCAACTTTGCTACATGGAAAACGAGGTTTCGTATCTATGCTAGATCTCAAGGAGTCAAAGTTTGGATGGCCATAGAAGACGGAGGTGTTATTCCTACCAAAACGGTTGGAGATCTTGTTGTCGAAAAGAAAGTTAGTGAATACACTCTCGCCGAAGAAACCATGATGAATACGGCCGCAAAGGCGGAGATGGTTCTCACAAGTGCACTTGCCGAAAAAGAATATAAACGAGTAAACAATTGCAAGTCGGCACAAGAAATGTGGAATAAATTAGTGGTTACCTACGAAGGTACCATTGATATAAAAGATTCTCGGATGGATAGCTTGATTCAAGAATACGAGAACTTTAAACTCCAAGAAAGAGAAAATATCATCGATATGGAAACAAGATTTACTCGCATAATCGATGAATTATCTCAACTCGGGAAAAGTTATACCCGAAATGAGAAGAACCGAAGAGTTCTTAAATCTTTACCTCCTAGTTGGAAGGTTAAAGTTACTACAATTAAAGAAATGCATAATCTAAATGATTATGACATTGATAGTTTATTCGGGAACCTTCGTGCATACGAAGAGGACAATATTCCGGATAAGGTCATTCCTAAAGCGGAAGACAAAAAGAAAAATATGGCTTTAAAAGCTATACTAATTGATGAAAATGAAAATGACGAAGATTTAAACGAAGAACTCCAAGATCTCGATGAAAGCGAAATTGCTTTACTAACGAGATAACTTCGTCGTGTGCTTCAAAGCAAAGCTCAAAGATATGGTAAAGGCTTCCTAAAATCAAATAACCAACAAAGAGTTTTTAACTCTAAAGGAAGGCCAAATTACTCTCAAAATTATACTCCTAACTATAAGAGTAATTTTCCACCAACGAGCTACAACAAAGGCAAAGGCACTCAAAATACTAATGCCTATAATAATGCCGGTAAAAATAATGATCCCCCTTACACTCCTCCTAAACATAAAGAACAAAATCCGAAGGAAACAAAAGAAGTGTGTTTCGAGTGTAAGCAATCGGGTCACTTTAAAAGAGAATGTCCGAAACTTTCTAAAGGAAGAATTCTCGTGGACGAAAATGGTTGGTATTTGAGTGAAGATGAAGAAGCTCCAGAAGCTAAGGAAGAAGTTGTCAATCTATGCTTAATGGCTATCGGAGACGAAGCTACACCAACACAAGCCTCCACTTCAAATCAAGAGGTAAACGCTAATCTCAACTACATTTCAAATAAGTTGCAATTAGATGAATTTAACTTGAATTTAGTTGATATGAGTAAGTATGATTTGATTGAGCTTGTAGTGGGTATCAATAATAAATATAAAGATGTTGATAAAAGACTTCATCTATTATGGTCCGAGAAAATGAAACTCGAAGAAGTGCATCATACGCAAAGTACAGAGTTTACTCGGATGATGGATTTGAAAATCCAAAACGAAAATGAGATAATGTTCTTGAGTGATCAAAATCATCACTTGAAAGGTGAAGTCAACACATTCAAGGACAATGCTCTCAATCTTGAAGTAGAAAATGTGGCTTTAGTACTTCAAGTGGAAGAAATGGAAAATGAAAAATTACAACTCAACAACAATATTAATGAACTTCATGTTGAGTTATTGAACTTAAAGATTCTTAACGAATCATTGGTTCAAAACAATGTAACATCTCAATCTCAATTGAACAAACTTGAAAATGAGACTGAACTATCACAAAGGTTTGAGTTGAAAGAAAAGGAATTAAAATTGGAAACTTAAAGAGTAAAAGAAGAAAATTTTAAGCTCATATCTCAAGTTATGGATCAAGCAAGATTCTTTAACAACAGGATTGATGCCTTGTAAAAGAAAAAAAGAAAATCTTGAAGTTGTTGTTCAAAGATTTACTAAAGGCAATGAGATGTTAGATAAAATGGTACATTCGAAAGTTTCTCATACCGTGAAGGTTTGGGATATGATAAGAACGCTCCTCCTACGAGAAACGTTCAGCCAAAAGTTCAACCTACAATGGCTCCTCCTAGACCACAAACTTTAAAATGTTCATATTGCAATAAAGAAGGACATTTTGTTTTTGATTGCAAATACAAGAGTGGTGAAATTAAGGGGAAGCATGTATGGGTTCGAAAAGGAACAAGACCATACAATGTTGAAAGACAAGTACCATTTAACAATGTTGCTTATAACGGTAAAAGGCAACAAAGGTTTCAACAACCTAGGGTGTTTCAAAATAGAAACACAATATATCATAACAATGCTAGTAAGTATGCATCTAGAAATCAATATGTTCCTAATCGGAATCACTATCCTCAAAATGCTTCCTATTTTGCTAATGATAGATATAATGTGTATCGTGCTAACTCTAGATTCTATGATAATGCTAGATACATACACCAACATGTTAGACATAATGCACCTAGAAATGTTTACATGTCTAACAATGATTATCATATGCCTAGATTCTATCATTCAAATTCAAATGTCACTTATGATGGACTAGCCCGAGGACCCTCAAGACAAAAGGGTACCTATAAATTTAATTGATTTATTTTGTAGGTGTGTCTTGCCACTAAGCAAGACATGTGGTACCTTGATAGTGGATGTTCAAGACATATGACCGGTAACGAGTCACTCTTGAACAACATTAAAAAGGTAACCTCGGGAAGTGTTACTTTTGGAGATAGTAGTAAAGGCATCATTGTTGGAATTGGAGACATCGGGAATAGTCACTTCAAGATATCAAACGTACTAGTCACGGGACTAAGGTACAATCTACTCTCGATTAGTCAACTTTGCGATAACGATTACAAGGTAATTTTCTATACTACTCATTGTTGTATTTTAGATAAGAATTGGAAATTGATTCTCACTTGCCCTCGAAACAAAAATGTCTATACGTGTATATGAGCAAGCATGAGAATGTATGCCTAATCACTACAAACAATGACCCATGGCTTTGGCATCGAAGATTAGGGCAAGCCAACATGAAGTTGATTAGGAATATATCAACAAAAGATCATGTTCGAGGTATACCAAAATTGAATTATCAAAAAGACCATACTTGTGAAGCTTGCGAAATTGGAAAATAAATTAGAGCCTCTCACAAAGTAAAATTTATGGTATCTACCTCTAGGCCTCTCGAGCTATTACATATGGATCTTATTGGTCCGGTTCCTAATCAAAGTCTCGGAGGTTGTTCCTATACATTAGTAATCGTTGATGATTATTTACGATTTACTTGGACGGAATTTCTCAAATCCAAAAGCGATGCTTTCGAATCTTTCTCTTCTCTATGTAAAAAGATTCAAAATCAACAAAATAATACCATAGTCTACATACGGACCGATCATGGTAAAGAATTTGAGAATTCGAATTTTACAGATTTTTGTGGTGAAAATGGTATCACACATAATTTTTCCGCTCCATACACTCCACAATCTAACGGAGTGGTTGAAAGGAAAAATAGAACTTTACAAGAAATGGCTAGCATAATGATTAATGAATATCGTCGACCTAAATATTTTTGGGCCGAAGCTATGTCTACTGCTTGCCATATTCTTAATCGGGTTTTGCTACGTCCTATAAAGCAAAAGACTCCCTACGAGCTTTACTGTAAGAACCCTAATTTTTGTAATATTTTCTTTTATATAATATCATGTGACATTGTCAATTTGGAACCTTTCTAGTCATCCCTGTTGTTTAATGGAATTGATTGTCTGAGAAACTATGTTGTTACATTCACTATGAAAGATAAAGGGAAGATTGTTGAAGGCAAGAATCTTATTGTTAGTAAGATTTATAAAACTTGGAACTTGAGAGTTATTGGTGTATTAAAAGATTTATTAAGAATTATGACGAGGAGTTATGGATATTCGAGGAATTTACACAACTAAGTACTTAAGGAATTACAAGGGAAATCTCTACGCGACAAAATATTATTACGAGGAGTTAATTAAGATACGATACGAATTAAAGATTAAGTGACAAGCATTGGTGGAAGAATAATGATACAAGGAATGATATTGCATGCAAGTCCCATGCAACTAAGTAGTTAGGAAAGCAACTAGTAACACCAAGTGGACAAGAGGAATAGTAACTAGTTATTACATTTTCCAAGGGAGACAAGAGGGTATGGTGGCCTATACCCTAGACTTACAACATGTGATATATATCTATACACTAATACATATATCACCCAACCCCTTTTTACTTTAACCAACCAACACAAGCCATAGAAGCTCTCGGCCAAGGCTAAAACAAGGAAGAAAAATTTTTCTTTCTTCCATTTCTCTTCATTCATAATTCAAGGCAAAATTCCTAGGCACTCTACATCATATAAGGAAGGTATACTAAGAATTCCAAGCCTTTTCATCCATTAGTTTTCAAGATATTAATTGTTAAAGTTTTGGTGAATAGTAACAATGTTAAGTTTTCTTTTAGATCTTGGATTATAAGGAGTGTAGGAGCTCATTCAAGGTGTTCTTGAGACTCGTAAGGCATAACCAAGGCTCCTAGATACTCAAGAAGGTATAAAAACCCTAACCCCTCTTGGCCATGTAGTGTTTGTGATGTTTAATGATAGATCCATGTGTATTTGTGTAAATCTTGGATATATAAGTGATGGATGATATAGATCTTGAGTTTAAGTGTTGTGATTGTGATTTTTATGCTTGTGGTTAGTATATGTAACTCCATGAATGTTATAAAGTATGATATTGGTGATTTAAATGTTGGTTGTGATGTGGATGTAAGAATCTTGGTTGGTTTAGTGATATAAGCATGCTGAGTTTTTCCCAGGAACTTGAACTGTCTTGTAAGAGGGTTTTGAACCCCCAAATCTTGTCCCCTGAGGTCCTAATATATATTGTTGGAAAGGTATTTGAATGTAGTTTCCAAAAATATAAGGTTCATGACTAGATGATGTATAGATTTTGAGTTATGGCCAGAGAAGTGAAATGTGTTTCTGGATTCTGGACTGCACTAAATGGTCCCCTTGTGAACCTTGTTTAAACCCCTAAAAATTTATGTTGGATCATGGAAAAATTAGAGAAGCTAGTAAATGCAGTGGTGAAGGCTACCCAAAAAGAATTGGATTAAAATATGTATTTTTCAATTTTATAAAAATGCTAGAGTAAAATTCGCGCAAGGAAAAAAGTCGTTAAGGGAGTGTGATTTAAGGGGTAATGGATATGATTCGGTTATGGTAACCAAATTAAGTCGAATAAGTGACGAGCGTAATCGAGTGATGACATGAACCTATAGTGGGGCTAGAGTGTCATAAGACGAAGTCATTAAGTTAATTTTGTACCCCCTAAAACCCCGCAATTAAAGAGATATTGTTAAGGTACTAACGAGCGGTTATTGCTTATGTATAGATCATTCCACTCCGCACGCTCGACCACCCCAACCACACCAAGGCAAGTTTACTTTTCAAAACTTACATATACAAGGACTTTCACTGTTGTATTTGTAGTTTTCAATCATATCAAATGTTTATGTTTATCGAAGTATCGATGAAATTGAGATGTATAAGTACATATATGTTTGCACCCCTTGAACTTAGAATGAAATGTTTTCTTCGGACAACGACTCTAGCAATAGAGGTCGTAGCCGTCCGTATATACTATTTACCGGGGAGCGGTATATTATTATATCGTAATTAAATTGCGAAAACCCGAAGGGTCATTCGGGGAGTATCGTATACTCAAGTAATTATTTTTATATCTTCGTAAATACTCAAAATACCTATCTTGGATTAAAAGCTTATTTAACTAAATAATTATTTTATTAATTATTAATATTAAATCTTAAAATATCATTTATTAATTATTGTTCATTATTTTAAAGACAAAGCTAATCCAAGATACCTTTAGCACTTTCAAACTCGAACTTTTTCGAACTCAAAACATTTTCGAAAACTCCCGGTCAGGTTTGCTTTTTGTATGATTTCAAGAATCATCGGTCGACTGATGTCGGACCTCAATTACTCAGTTTTCGATCAAAATCAAGTTTTAAAAGAAAACGAAAAAGGGACTCTGGCAGGTGTGGGAACCGTTGACGAACGATTCCCGGGATGTGTAAGCGGCCGTGAGCCAGGCGGTCCATCAATTATTATTCCGGCCCAGGTGTTGCCGAAGGATGATTACGGATGTAGTTTTCATCGAGGGTGATTACGGATGTAGTTTTCACCCGGGGATAGTTACGGATGTAGTTTCTATCCTTCTACCGGTAGAGAAGACCCGCGGATTATTGGACTTGGATATGGTGACTGATCATCGTCAATCCTTGTCAGGTTTTTATGTTTTCTTCCAGTCCCATCCTCCACTTTGGAAAAATACTCAAACACTGCTTCTTGGGCCTAAGTGCCAAGTTGCCGATAGTGTGGTTTTTGATAAGAAAAATATTGACATCGTGCAGTATCTAGAACTGCAAGATTTTCTATAAAGATTGGCACGTGTTAGTGCACTCTTGCAATTGTTTCAAAGAATGAAATGTTTTTGTATGAGAAACCTTCTAAGTTAATGGAAGGAAAGAGGTTTGCAATGATGTATTCCCTGTACAGTATGTTAATCGTAGAGTGTTTTGCCGAAAATGATATACTCACATGTATATATTTTCAAACTTGAGATATATTGAAATGGGAACCTTATAAAGGGTTCATATGTTATTCTTAAAGCTCCTTAGTGAGTATAGATGTTTTATTCAAACTCGGACATATACATTGTCCAATTATGTTTTGAAATCTGAGATATATACCCATATAGTTGGGAATGTTTTCGAAATAAACCACATTATTATTTTACAAAATGGTGAACTTGCTGAGCATTATGTAGCTCATTCTTGCTTTATAAAAACTTTTCAGAAAGAGAAGAATTTGGCCGATTAACTCCGCACCAGCAGAAGAGGAGTAGAAGAATTACCCCGGAGATGATTTAGTTCCTGATAAATACTACAGAGTAAGTCTGATAGGTTTTCAACTGTAATAGTAAGACTTGTCTTCAAGTATAGTTGTATAAGTGGAAGTGCGTAAGACTCTGGATTGTACAGATGAATTGTAATATTTAGTGTTACTTTTGATTATCGTTTCTGAGGCTCTAACTTGTTTGTGCGTAAGATTGAGGTCTGGATGTATGTATTGTTGAGTTGTAAAGTTAATACAGGTATGATATGGTTGGATGATGATGTGACGACCTGAATCTTTGACCTCAGATTTGGGGGCGTCACAGAAATGGTATCAGAGCGATAAGTTACAGTACTCAAAAACGAGAGTGTTGATAATTAAGTCTAAGTAGGAGAATGACATAAGAAATCGTAGTAAACTTATGATTGGACTACCGGAAGAGGTACCGGTGAGTAGAATGGACTGGAGTGTTACTGAAGGTATTATACTATGGTCGATAGAATCCTTAGAGACCTTCAGAATGATGAATAGAGGTTTGAGAGTCGTACATGACCTATCATAGGTAATGATATAGGAAGCAGAGCGAAATCTCGAGAGCAGCTGAGGTAGAGGCGATATTGCCGATATGATCGGATGACTAGGCTGGCATAAATTTTGTGGCCCATATTCCTCCACAGTTTAGGAGGTGGCATTTTAAGAATCAAGAAGTTTGGACTTCCCTACATAATTAAGGGTACTTAGTACTTGGATTAATGAAAGTCTTTTACTTTGGCTATAAGATCCGATTTTCGATAAGTAACGGGTTTACCTGAAGGTTTGTCACAACGTCGTTGTGGATTCCATTACCCTTGATGGCGAATTTTACATGTGTTATACGAGAATGTTATCATAAGATGAGCGTGCTAGATAATTCCACGCATGATTCGGACGCTAGAACATGGTAGTTCAACTTAGAGAACAAACAAGTAGGATTAACAAAAGGACTCAAGAGAAGTTGAATATGGTTGCAACGAGCGATACAGTGATCTCAGAGTCTACAAAAAGAAAAGACCAGCGGGTCTAGAGTGGGATCCTTTGATAGAGATGTTATCAGGGACTATGTATATATGTATTGTAGACCTCAATATTTTTGGTATATGTTCACATACAAACACCCGCCACTGAACCTATGGACTGCACAGAGATCCCCGAGAGATCTCTTTGATCTGTTCCCAGGGGGAACTGGCCACTTGTGATTCATGTCGGAAGGCATTAAGTAGGACCCTATGGACTTAGCAGGTGTCCCTGGAATGATGTGAAGCTTGGTCTTCAAGATAAAGCACGGAAATGACAGATATATTTGTGAAACCCTAACTCGATAAATGACTTTAAGATGATGATTGAGAGATGCACTAGTTGGTGTCTTGTATTACGAAGATGAAGAGATGGAGTTACCCTCATAGTGGTGATAATGAGATGCACGAATGATTATTAACTTATTTTGGTAACTACCGGCTGGTGCACTACTTCATTTTAAACTGTTCACTAATCATGTTACCTTGATTAGTTTATATCAGGTAACCCTCCTAGCTTTCTACTTCAAACTTGTGGAATAACAACCAGTGATATACTTTCTCGAAACCGGGACTCATCCAAAGTATCTTAATTGATCCCCGAGCATTCTATTTGAAGTTTATAATTATTTCTGCTCAGGACTATTTACACTTTCTTTCAATTATCCAAGGAATGTTCAACAAATATTTCCTTAATTAATCGACGAATACTACTTAACGAATATCGATATTTGATTGCTTCTTTCATACTTGCACTCTTCAGTTGAGCTCATAAATATTCAACAAATTACTGAGGACATGGATGATCTAATGTCCAGGCGTCCCTCATGAATTCTTTTCTTCTATTCAAGATGAGATTGTACATTGTACATTGAAATCATAGTAAGGATATCATTTTGATATTGGTATTCCGAATTTAATTCTATTGTCGGATCTGATAAAGCATGCGTACGGAGGCACCCTTGGGTGGACCGTTTCACTGATAAGTAATATTTGATGAGAGGTTATCGATTGTTCCGATACCTAGAACATTCTCTTCAGATTTTATAGTTTTCTTTTTCAAACTTAATAACTTCTTATTTTCATTCGTTGTCCGAGAAGCCTAAAGTTTCTTCAGTGGCTACGATGTTGAAATTCCGTTCTATCCAAGTGAAACTGGCTAGTCGTTATGTCAATATGAATGACTAGTTGATTGTTCTAACTACTCAAAATTGTAAATGTTGTGAAGAACACCTAGCTAATTGTCCTAGCTGGTGGTGATGTCTCAAACAGGTGGACTAGCAAATTTTGTCTAGCTAGTTGCTAGTGTTTCTTGAAAAGGACTAGTTATTGTTTCACTGGTCCAACTCCCAATTTAATTCATTCTGCAATGCATTTTGCATGTGGTAAAGTATGATGATGAAAGTTTTGACGAATAACTTGATTGAGACCTAATGAGGTTGCCCACTCAACTCGAATTCTACCCATCTTCGTATCAGACTCTATATCACTTGAATATTTTATTCTTTCATTCACACAATGAGAATTCATTTGAAACCACTGATTACTTAAATGATAAACTACTTCATTCTTTAATTGTCATGGAGTAGAATTGCTTTCTATTGGCTGACCTTCATCAATGCGACTTTAGATTTCCTCTTATTATTCAGGAGGAAAAGTATCCACCCGATGTAAGAATTGTACAAAGACCGTCTTTATGACTTTTGTATCCAACAATCATTGCCCTTGTGCAACATTCTCTATGGTATCATATTACAGAATTATCAGGACGGGAAGGAATAAACCTTGTTGTATTCTTTCTGTCCATCCTTACATCTCCGAAAGTCGAGACTCCTAGTATTTGGAACCATCAACATTCTTGGAACATCCAATGTGGAATTCTTATTGAATTATCTTTTGGACCTTGTTATTTTGAAACCATTCCTTTCAAAGTGATTACTCTAAGGTGAACGGGAGGTACAATTATGAACCGTTACACCAATATGAAATCAAAAACCAAATGTTGTAATTGTGCAGCTAGAGCGTTATGCCGAGTAATTATTAAAGTAGAAATAACATGTCGGGGCATACCACAAGACCTTTAATATTAGTGTGGGGAAAGTTATAAGAAATGATGAGGTGGTTGGGAGTACGCTTCTACCAACCGTTGTCAGGATGTCATATTAATGAATTCTGGAGTTACCAAGCCTTTTCCTGATCCAGGAAATGCAAATCGATTGCGATGTAAAACATATCCTTGGAGGAAACTAACATGGAAGTGAGATGGACGAGAAAGGAAGAAATATCATGGCAAGAATAAGAAGCTTTACTTAGCTTAAAGGGATTGATGCACATAGAGAGACATATAGTTTAACAGGCCCCTAATAGCAAATGGATGCATGGATATATGCCAGTGATCCTTCGAGATTACCACCTAATCAAGTTTATTGGGAATCGCAGCCGCATGCAGGCCTCAGGCTGATTGGTGCCAGTTGTGAAGGAGGACGAGCGTATGACATCTTACATATACCCTCGAGAACTGATACCCTTATCGGAAATGGGGGAATTGTTGATTAGTTAAAATGAGTAGTTGTTTTTTTCAAGGATAAGGTTGAAGAGAAGGTTTCACCAACTCAAGATCGACCTCTGTACTGTGCCAAAGTTGGCATTTCACACTAATATAAACGTTATAAAATTGTGGTAGTATCGTTTGAATGGACTAATGAGTTAGAAGCCTTTATGGATTAATGAACAAAGTTTTGGGATGAAATGAGATATTAGCAACAACCTCATTGTTAGCTATACTTGATGATAAAAAGAGGACTTTGAGAGTCACGATGATGCGTCTTTCAAGAGTTTAAGAGGTGTGCTGATGCAGTAGAAAGGGGATGATAGCCTATACTTCTAAACAACATAAAGGTTACGGGATAGGATATACTAACCGTGAGTCTGGGATTAGTCATGATGGCGTTCACGCATAAAACTGAGACGTTAACCTTATGAGAAAAGTGTGAAAATTTCTCCACAAGTGCCATAAGTATATCTTCATATTAGAACTAAACATAAGAAAGAGAAGGTGACGAAAGGGAGCAGGGAGTATAATGGAGAAATTTGTTATTACCTAGGGAAGGCCAGTGTGGTGGCCGATACCTGTAAAGGTATTATTCGAAATGGGAATTCAGTCAGTATTGACCAAGAAAATAGAGTATATACAATAAAGAATAATGTTAGAGGAAAATAAATAAATTATGGGGAAGGACAAAGATGTATAGAGAATTAAGAGAATGTTTGGCAAACGGATATGAAGAATGGTATTGGCAAACTATTAAGTATAAACGCGACATGCCAAAAGCAGAATGATAGATATCTAGTGGATTAATTCCGCCTGTAGAAAATATTGAACGTGGACATAATTATAATGAATTTCATAAGTAGGTCGCCAAAGACCGAGCCAAGAGATGGCCCTAGTTGAGTTATAATTGTTGGACCAAGTGATTTACCTACGAGAGACTTTCCATTGAGAATATTATCGAATATTATACGGAAGAGATGGTGGTGCAATATAAAACTTCTGCAGCGATTACGTCAGATAAAGACTTAAGGTTAAACTTCGAATATTGAAGGTGCTTTCAGGTATATTTAACAAAGAGATTGAGCGTATGTACTAATTTGATCTGTGGTTGACGGACAGGGAAGAAGAATTGTCCAGACGATCAAATTTATATTTAGTGTCGTGCCTTAGGTTTCACGGGGTAGTCGAGAATAAAAACTTATCCATGAAATGAATGTTGTTATCACGATCATCACCATGCGAACGTAAGGACGTATCCTGTAGAGCGCACTGCGAAAGAAGAAGTTTCGCTTCTCTTGCGTGTCAATGAACGAGGGACATAGTAGCTGAACTGGTTCGACGTATACCGAAAACTATACAGTACAACCGATAAGGAATACAGGTCGAGGAGAGTATGCGTTGAGGAACAACATTAAGGCGTTGGTGAGACCAAGGGAGAGAACAATAGGGTTGAATTGTCAACCTGAGAGTTGGAAAGGGTAAGGTTGGAATTGTATCCACAACTATTATCCTTAGGTTCTTAAGATAGAATCCTTTGAAGGAGAGGAGACTGCATTAACCCTAATTTTCGGGAATATTCGAAACCTGGATGAATAGTAATTTTATGGGTGGATGAGGAATTTTTGCAATCACGATATGTACGAATTATTAAATGAAGATTTCGAATTGATATTACGTCTTTACGATACAGACGAGTGTATGTAAAAGTCATTAGTTTTTTTTACGAAACCCATTATTTCGAATGGTCAAATTTTATGAGATATCTAAGGAGATAGTGGTAAGGCATGGGGTTCCTGTGAGCATTGTATCTGGTAGAGACCCAAGGTTCAACTCCAGGTTCTGGAGGAGTTTTCAGGATTGTGTGGGGACCAAGTTAAACATGAGTACTGCATACCACCCCCAATCAGACGGACAGAGCGAGAGAACCATCCAGACCATAGAGGACATGTTGAGAGTATGTGCCATCGATTTTAAGGGAAGTTGGGATGACCACTTGCCGTTGATCGAATTTTCCTACAACAACAGTTACCATGCGAGTATAGGAATGCCCCATATGAAGCTTTATACGGACGAAGATGTCGGTCTCCCTTGTGTTGGGAAAAAGTTGGAGAGCGGAAGATTTTAAGGCTTGAACTGGTCCAACAGACAAGAGAAACTATCGAGCTCATAAGAGGACGGCTGGTAGCGGCCCAAGACAGACAGAAGAGGTATGCGGACCAGACCCGCAAGGACAAAGAATATGAGGTAGGAGAATTTGTGACGTTGAAGGTATCACCGTGGAAGGGATTGATGAGATTTGGTAAGAAGGGGAAAGCTAAGCCCCAGATTTATTGGACCTGTTGAGATTTTGAGACGAGTGGGACAGTTAGCCTATGAATTGGCTTTACCCCCAAGCTTGCAGCAAGTACATAACGTTTTCCATGTGTCCATGCTACGACCCTACCATACCGACTTCCGACACGTGATAGAATATGACCAAGTGGATCTGCAGCCAGACTTAACCTATGTGGAGCAACCCGTAGGAATCATGGATGGAAAAGAACAGGTGTTGAGGAACAAGGTTTTCAAACTAGTGAGAGTTCTGTGGAGAAACCAGAAGGTCGAAGAATCAACATGGGAACTAGAGAGCACGATGCGTGAAAAGTACCCCCAACTGTTTCCAACCTGATTTCGGGACGGAATCCTTTTAAGGAGGGGAGGCTGTAAGAACCCTAATTTTTGTAATATTTTCTTTTATATAATATCATGTGACATTGTCAATTTGTAACCTTTCTAGCATCCCTGTTGTTTAATGGAATTGATTGTCTGAGAAACTATGTTGTTACATTCACTATAAAAGATAAAGGGAAGATTGTTGAAGGCAAGAATCTTATTGTTAGTAAGATTTATAAAACTTGGAACTTGAGAGTTATTGGAGTATTAAAAGATTGATTAAAAATTATGACGAGGAGTTATGGATATTCGAGGAATTTACACAATTAAGTACTTAAGGAATTACAAGGGAAATCTCTACGCGACAAAATATTATTACGAGGAATTAATTAAGATACGATACGAATTAAAGATTAAGTGACAAGCATTGGTGGAAGAATAATGATACAAGGAATGATATTGCATGCAAGTCCCATGCAACTAAGTAGTTAGGAAAGAAACTAGTAACACTAAGTGGACAAGAGGAATAGTAACTAGTTATTACATTTTCTAAGGGAGACAAGAGGGTATGGTGGCCTATACCCTAGACTTACAACATGTGATACATATCTATACACTAATACATATATCACCCAACCCCTTTTTACTTTAACCAACCAACACAAAAAGCAAAGCAAGAAACACTTCTCCCCCCCCAAGCCATAGAAGCTCTCGGCCAAGGCTAAAACAAGGAAGAAAAATTTTTCTTTATTCCATTTCTCTTCATTCATAATTCAAGGCAAAATTCCTAGGCACTCTACATCATATAAGGAAGGTATACTAAGAATTCCAAGCATTTTCATCCATTAGTTTTCAAGATATTAATTGTTAAAGTTTTGGTGAATAGTAACAATGTTAAGTTTTCTTTTAGATCTTGGATTATAAGGAGTGTAGGAGCTCATTCAAGGTGTTCTTGAGACTTGTAAGGCATAACCAAGGCTCCTAGATACTCAAGAAGTTATAAAAACCCTAACCCCTCTTGGCCATGTAGTGTTTGTGATGTTTAATGATAGATCCATGTGTATTTGTGTAAATCTTGGATATATAAGTGATGGATGATATAGATCTTGAGTTTAAGTGTTGTGATTGTGATTTTTATGCTTGTGGTTAGTATATGTAACTCCATGAATGTTATAAAGTATGATCTTGGTGATTTAGATGTTGGTTGTGATGTGGATGTAAGAATCTTGGTTGGTTTAGTGATAAAAGCATGCTTAGTTTTTCCCAGGAACTTGAACTGTCTTGTAAGAGGGTTTTGAACCCCCAAATCTTGTCCCCTGAGGTCCTAATATATATTGTTGGAAAGGTATTTGAATGTAGTTTCCAAAAATATAAGGTTCATGACTAGGTGATGTATAGATTTTGAGTTATGGCCAGAGAAGTGAAATGTGTTTCTGGATTCTGGACTGCACTAAATGGTCCCCTTGTGAACCTTGTTTAAACCCCTAAAAATTTATGTAGGACCATGGAAAAATTAGAGAAGCTAGTAAATGCAGTGGTGAAGGCTACCCAAAAAGAATTGGATTAAAATATGTATTTTTCGATTTTATAAAAATTCTAGAGTAAAATTCGCGCAAGGGAAAAAGTCGTTAAGGGAGTGTGATTTAAGGGGTAATGGATATGATTCGGTTATGGTAACCAAATTAAGTCGAATAAGTGACGAGCGTAATCGAGTGATGACATGAACCTATAGTGGGGCTAGAGTGTCATAAGACGAA
The DNA here is from genome assembly GCA_036435485.1 of Saposhnikovia divaricata. Taxonomy (NCBI): domain Eukaryota; kingdom Viridiplantae; phylum Streptophyta; class Magnoliopsida; order Apiales; family Apiaceae; genus Saposhnikovia; species Saposhnikovia divaricata. The sequence goes on from JAZHRN010000131.1 coordinate 27,576,661, forward strand.
GTCATTAAGTTAATTTTGTACCCCCTAAAACCCCGCAATTAAAGAGATATTGTTAAGGTACTAACGAGCGGTTATTGCTTATGTATAGATGCACGCTCGACCACCCCAACCACACCAATGCAAGTTTACTTTTCAAAACTTACATATACAAGGACTTTCACTCTTGTGTTTGTAGTTTTCAATCATATCAAATGTTTATGTTTATCGAAGTATCGATGAAATTGAGATGTATAAGTACATATATGTTTGCACCCCTTGAACTTAGAATGAAATGTTTTCTTCGGACAACGACTCTAGCAATAGAGGTCGTAGCGGTCCGTATATACTATTGACCGGGGAGCGGTATATTATTATATCGTAATTAAATTGCGAAAACCCGAAGGGTCATTCGGGGAGTATCGTATACTCAAGTAATTATTTTTATATCTTCGTAAATACTCAAAATACCTATCTTGGATTAAAAGCTTATTTAATTAAATAATTATTTTATTAATTATTAATATTAAATCTTAAAATATCATTTATTAATTATTGTTCATTATTTTAAAGACAAAGCTAATCCAAGATACCTTTAGCACTTTCAAACTCGAACTCTTTCGAACTCAAAACATTTTCGAAAACCCCCGGTCAGGTTTGCTTCTTGTATGATTTCAAGAATCATCGGTCGACTGATGTCGGACCTCAATTACTCAGTTTTCGATCAAAATCAAGTTTTAAAAGAAAACGAAAAAGGGACTCTGGCAGGTGTGGGAACCGTTGACGAACGATTCCCGGGATGTGTAAGCGGCCGTGAGCCAGGCGGTCCATCAATTATTATTCCGGCCCAGGTGTTGCCGAAGGATGATTACGGATGTAGTTTTCATCGAGGGTGATTACGGATGTAGTTTTCACCCGGGGATAGTTACGGATGTAGTTTCTATCCTTCTACCGGTAGAGAAGACCCGCGGATTATTGGACTTGGATATGGCGACTGATCATCGTCAATCCTTGTCAGGTTTTTATGTTTTCTTCCAGTCCCATCCTCCACTTTGGAAAAATACTCAAACACTGCTTCTTGGGCCTAAGTGCCAAGTTGCCGATAGTGTGGTTTTTGATAAGAAAAATATTGACATCGTGCAGTATCTAGAACTGCAAGATTTTCTATAAAGATTGGCACGTGTTAGTGCACTCTTGCAATTGTTTCAAAGAATGAAATGTTTTTGTATGAGAAACCTTCTAAGTTAATGGAAGGAAAGAGGTTTGCAATGATGTATTCCCTGTACAGTATGTTAATCGTAGAGTGTTTTGCCGAAAATGATATACTCACATGTATATATTTTCAAACTTGAGATATATTGAAATGGGAACCTTATAAAGGGTTCATATGTTATTCTTAAAGCTCCTTAGTGAGTATAGATGTTTTATTCAAACTCGGACATATACATTGTCCAATTATGTTTTGAAATCTGAGATATATACCCATATAGTTGGGAATGTTTTCGAAATAAACCACATTATTATTTTACAAAATGGTGAACTTGCTGAGCATTATGTAGCTCATTCTTGCTTTATAAAAACTTTTCAGAAAGAGAAGAATTTGGCCGATTAACTCCGCACCAGCAGAAGAGGAGTAGAAGAATTACACCGGAGATGATTTAGTTCCTGATAAATACTACAGAGTAAGTCTGATAGGTTTTCAACTGTAATAGTAAGACTTGTCTTCAAGTATAGTTGTATAAGTGGAAGTGCGTAAGACTCTGGATTGTACAGATGAATTGTAATATTTAGTGTTACTTTTGATTATCGTTTCTGAGGCTCTAACTTGTTTGTGCGTAAGATTGAGGTCTGGACGTATGTATTGTTGAGTTGTAAAGTTAATACAGGTATGATGTGGTTGGATGATGATGTGACGACCTGAATCTTTGACCTCAGATTTGGGGGCGTCACATTTACTTTGGCAAAACACCGAAACTTAGCTATTTTCGAGTAATTAGTAGTAAATGTTTTATTTTAAACTCGAAAGATTACCTTACTAAATTTGACCCTAAGTAAAGTGAAGGTATATTTCTTGGGTACTCTACAAATAGCAAGGCTTATCGTGTATTAATCTTAAAACTCTTGTGGTGGACGAATCAATGAATGTAGCTTTTGATGAAAGCAAACCACCACCAAAATACAAAGATCTTGTTGGAAAAGAAGATGTCGAACAAGATGATATAGAAAATATTATTCGACAATTCGAAAATATGGATCTCGGGACCCCTGTTCCAAGAAATCCTCTAGAATTGGTCGAAACGGAAGTTGAACTCCCAAAAGAAATTCCTACAATTAAAAGTCATCCTTTAGACAATGTTCTTGGAGACTTAAGTAAAGGAGTTCAAACGCGGTCACAATTACAAAATGTGGTTAATCATCTTAGTTTTCTATCTCAAATAGAACCTAAGACCGTGAAAGAAGCTTTGTTAGACGAGGATTGGATCTCTGCTATGCAAGATGAACTACTACAATTTACTCATAGCAAAGTTTGGGAACTTATTCCAAAACCCAAGGATACTTCCATAATTGGAACTAAGTGGGTTTTAGAAACAAGTTAGACGAAAATGGAACGGTTGTTCGAAATAAAGCGCGATTAGTTGCTTAAGGCTATACCCAAATAGAAGGTATAGATTTCGATGAAACTTATGCACCCATAGCACGAATTGAAGCTATTCGTATGCTATTAGTTTACGCGTGTCATAAAGATTTCAAAGTATATCATGGATTTAAAATTGGTCTTCTTAAACGGGATATTAGAAGAAGAAGTTTATGTAAAACAACCTCCCGGTTTTGAAGATGCCACACATCCTAAATATGTATATAAATTATATAAATCCCTATATGGCTTAAAACAAGCTCCAAGAGCTTGGTATGAAAGGTGGAGCAAGTTCCTTCTAGAAAATAATTTTAAAATGGGAACTGCCGATAAAACCTTATTTACGAGACAAGAAAAGGATGATATTCTACTCGTACAAATATACGTAGACGACATCATCTTTGGATCAACCAATGATGTTCTATGTAAAGAATTCTCTGAAAATATGAGCAAAGAATTCGAAATGAGTATGATGGGAGAATTAAATTTCTTTTTGGGATTGCAAATTAGGCAATCTGACGAAGGCATCCATATCTCTCAATCCAAGTATTGTAAAGAGATGTTAAAGAAATTCGAAATGGATAATGCCAAACCCATCTCCACTCCTATGTCCACTTCCGAAAAATTAACGGAAGATCCTAACGGAATTCCCGTGGACACTAAGAAATATCGAGGTATGATTGGTAGCTTGCTTTATATAACCGTAAGTCGACCCGATATACAATATAGTGTTTGTAAGTGTGCTAGATTTCAAGTAGCACCAAAAGAGTGTCATTTATCTGCGGTAAAAAGGATATTGAGATATCTAAAAGGAACCACGGATGTAGGTCTTTGGTATCCGAAAGGAGTACCATTCGACTTAGTATGTTTTTCTGATTCGGACTATGCCGGACATTTAGTCGATAGAAAAAGTACTAGTGGTACATGTCAGTTTCTGGGAGGTTGCTTAGTCTCTTGGTTTTCCAAGAAACAAAATTCGGTATCAATCTCCACAACGGAAGCTGAATATATAGCGGCTGCAAAATGTTGTGCTCAAATCTTGTGGATGAAGCAAACACTAGCCGATTACAATATTAAATTTGATGTAATATCCATCTTATGCGATAACACGAGTGCTATCGATCTTAGCAAAAATCCCGTGTTACATTCAAGATCTAAGCATATAGATGTGAGACATCACTTTTTGCGTGATCATGTCAATAAAGGCGACATAAAAATGACTCATATTGAAACTGAGTACAATCTCGCGGACATCTTCACAAAACCATTAAATTCCGAAAGATTCACTAAACTCCTTTTGGATTTAGGAATGTTGGAATTTCCAAAATAAATGGTTTCTATTTTTATAAATATTATATATAGTTATATCTATTTTGTGAAAATAATTGTTACAATTCTAAGTCATCTCACGAAGAAGAGATCCTTTTGATCGAATTATAAAGCACTCTAAAAACTCAGATTTATCGATAATGATAACACATGAAACTTTATCGATCGGGTTTTATTTGAGAATCTTATTTATTTTATCAAGGGGATAAAACTATTCGAATAAATATTTTTGCAGATTAATTTCGAAAAATATTATTGAGATACTAAAATTATGACATTTATGCTCACATAAAAAGTATCAAAATGCCTAAATATTTTCCCATATTTATGATATATTATTATATGATAATGATGATTTTACCAAATTAATTTCAAATATAAAAAGTATTATATTTTGATTATTTTCGGTCATATATGATCCAATACATAAAGATCAACCCAGTTGATTACACAGCTGGCCCGGCCCAATACAAAACCCTACGATCCTGTCCGTTGATGTTAGCGATGGATCAATCTCAGTCGTTCATTCGTAAAATATTTATAGTCGTTATGACAATTTTTAGGGGATACTGTTTACACATCCTCCAAACCCTCGCCTCATTTCTCTCAAGTCTCTCTCGAGTCCTCTCGCCATTTTTCAAAATTTCCGTTCAAAACTCTATCTTTGAATTGATTCAATATCTATAAACACTAAATAGAGTCTCATTTGTTCATCTAACATCAGTTAAATCGATTAATTGATTTAATTGATCACTAGGTAGGTCAAATCAAACGAATACGAAGCTAATATCCTCAATTTTCTTCATAAAATTGATGGTTAAAGCTCGAGTTCGATAGTTATATACATATATATTCATATGCATCTTCAATATTGATTACATATCAAAACCTCAGATCTAACAGTTTGATTTGAGTGTTATTTGCAGGATTCGAGTAACTCGAGAACGATTCATAGCCTCTAAAGTGATGTTAATCATCATCAAGATCGTTAAATGGCGTGAATCGCTCAACTCGGAGGTTGACTCGGTCCGCGACTGAGTCAGGTAAGTCTCAAGCGACAATAGGCTGTCCTTGAGCTCATGTGATCTTTTCTTCTTTAGATCGAATCATTAACAGCGATTAAGTGGCAAAGTATGTTGATTGATAACTGCATGTGGGATGTGATCTTTGATCTAGAATAAATCTTGATGTTTATGTGTTCTTGATGCTTGTATGCTTGAATATGGCATAAAATCATAATAGAAATTTGTGTTCTTGAATATCTGTGGATTTGTAATAATTGTTGATGTTTCTTGTTGAAGTTGTGCGATTAAGGTTGTTAATATGTGAAATTAGTTCTGATGATACGATTGAAATGATTTATTTGATGATTAATTGCAAGTGTTCTTCTTTGTATGACACGTCAAACTCTAAATGAATTATATATATGATTGCATTGGTTCGTATATGAGAAATTCTCATGTGAATTATCTTTGATGGAATACATTAGAAGAATAGCCCTGATGTATGTGTGCTCTGCTTGATTGGATTAAGGTTCATTACATTTAAATGTTGTCATTAGAAATGATTGTACATATTTGTCTTGATGAAATTCCTTGAATTATATGAGAGTTAAGCTTGACATGAGTTAAAATTGATGGATTAAGTTAAGCTACTCAAGCTAATTAAGTGTGATAAATTTTACTTCATATCATCTTGAATTCTTGGGATTAACAGTAAATTTATTGTACCTTGTTTGATAAATGATCTATCTTGCTGAATCATACATGATCATTGATATTAATATTTTGAAATTAGATATATTTTGTATTATTAAATATATTAGTGTGTCCTGACTATACCACGAGAGTAAGGTGGCTTCTTAATTGATATTGGTACTATCTATCCCTGTATAGTCCAATGGCTCAGTGACAATGCTAGTCTAATCTACTTGAATGAATTTTTTTTTAACTGATTGCCTCTACATGAATTACAAGAGTTCTGTGCTAAACATTCTTGAGAGTGATGTGTAAAATTATGTCTAACCGCAAGCGCACGGTATCAATTGTAGTAGATACTAGCAAATACGGGTCGATTCCTCAAGGAGACAGTTTCAGTTTCAATTCAATTATTATTTATTGTTTCTAGTCACAAACGATTGTTAGAGGATTTTATTAACTACTAAAACAAATTTAACAAAGGTTTTAAATCAATTAATTAAGGGATCTAGGGCAATTCAGGTTCACCATGCTTACACCAAACAAATCACAAAAGTATAGCTTTTTAATGGGGTTAAGTAATTAAAGCAATGGTTAATCTTTTTCAAGCATTAACACTCTCAGAATATCTAATGATGCTTTCACACTCACCTTCAATTCCGCTAATTGTATGTAAGCCTCTAGTAGTAAAATCTTTCGATCTATTACTCCTATTGCAATCAATTAATCCATGATATTGCGCAATTACACAAATTAAGAATTAGAACATATCAATCAGAATTACTCTTTACCCATCAATCTACTAATCAAATTAAACCCAAATCATGGTGCAAACATGGCTCCCCTTATAACCCTAGAATTAAATTACTCACTCATTCTAGGATTAAAACTAACAATGATAATCAAGAAAGCCATAATAAACATGTAATTAATAAGGAGAAGATAAGAAATACCTTAAATCTTTGAATAATGAAGAACAATTAAATCCAAGAATTAAATTGAGCTCGCAAAGATGGAGAGAAGAAAATAAAACCCTAGCTTTTAATATTAAGAAGTATGTAAAAATTGTGTGTCCAGGATCCCTTACAATGTATTCCTAGAAGTGTTTATATAGACTCTAGAAATCTTGACCAGCAAGGAAACATCCTAAAATACAATTAGAATTCAATTTAGGTGCCAAAAGCTGCACAAAATACAATTAGAATTAGAAAAAGGGAAAAACTGGAATTTTTTCTGCTTGGCTTATCCTAGAACACGTGCGCGATTTTATTCAGCACATCCCCTGCACCTGATTTCTTCCTAAGGTTGTAGAAAATCTCCCAAGCTTCGCGTGAGCTGTAAGATCACTGAAAACGGACTTCTAGAACTCCAGATATGGCCAAAACAGTGTAGACTGCGCAACCTTCCCAGAAAATCCGAATTTAAATCAATTAATCCTCCAAACACGATAGAAGCATCAACCTTAATCAACATTCTCGTAAGTCTGCACAACTAAGCAAAATACATCAAAACTACAATAAACTTGAGGCCAAAGCAATCAATTTAAGCCGAATTAGAATGTTCAAAGTAGATATAAAATCCACTTATCACACCCCCAAACTTAAACCGATGCTTGTCCTCAAGCATAAACAATTACAACTAACTAACTAACTAGTACCACTTCCGTAGGTGATCACGGTTGCATTTGGCATATGCAACAAGCCCTTTAAACCCCTAGGCAGCCCCAGTGGACGAGTAAGGTCTCGTGAGGGCCTATAGCGAATGTACCCACAAAATCCATTTAACCTAATGCAATGCAATGCATGAATGCAACTAGAATGAAAATGCAACGATCCCCTTCAAACTAACCAAAACCAACTAAGCAAATATCTCAAAGAATGCAACTAAATCCAAATAGAGCTCGACCAAGTTCCCGTATACTAACATTACATGAACAGAAACGTGCGTGTGTGCAATGCTCATCAGAAATACTCCCAAAACTAGGTCAAAAATCATACATGTTCTTCGCTAAGACAATCACAGGTTTATAAATAGAATAGACTGTAAACACTTCATAACCTAAGAACACCTCCATCCTTATCCAAGGTAGATAGAAATTCATGCTTTATTACTAACTACTACGACACATATATACAAGCATGCTTATTTAACCGTGCAATGGATGAGACCCCGAAAGGCTTATACAATAATACCCATGTAGCGAGCGTTGGGTCAGTGGATCCCGGACTATAAAAGCCTTAGGTCACTAGGCACAAAGTCCCCTAGAACTTAATTACCCGAGTATTAAAGAGCTCACCTTAGTTAATTTTGCATATAAACAATTGAAACTTTTGACTTTTTTTTTCTTTTTTTTTCTTTTTTTTCCTTTTCTATGCAATCTGGAACGAGAATTCTCAATTCCAACCCTAGACTACTCATATAAATATGAGCCGGCTACTAGCCATTTGACATCTAGCCATTATTGACAATTATTTACATTTTAGCATGAAATCCCTGTTTTCCCCCAAACTTAGACTTAAGTGTTCTAGGCCATCAAGGGAATAACGAAAATTCTAAATATAATCAAGTGATTAAATCTCAAAACATCCAAACAAGCATGACCTCAACCTAACCCAAAAGCACCCAATGAGACTGTGTAATTAGTTTTGTTCCCGAAACACATAAGTCAATTTCATAGAAACTATAAATCAACCTTCTATTCATCATGAAATAGCTCGTTCTAAGGGATCATGAAATATGCATGCCATGAAAATGCAACTAGAATGAACTCACATGGTATACGGAAACAAAAACAAAATAACAAAATGTCCTATATGAAACAAACATAAATAACACGAACATATATGCATGAATTACTACTACTAATATGCAAAACATGAAATCCTACATGAACACATAATACAACAACTACTAATCCCTCAAACCACCCCCAAACTTAAAATATTCAATGTCCGCATTGAACGGAAGTAAATACGAGGGATAGCAGAAAACATACCTACTCGTCCAAATCATCACCCTTCTCGAGTGAATCTGGATCTGGCGGTGGATAAGGTGTACGAGCTCCATAGACGGGCCACCGGGCCTGAATACCCGCATCTCTCAAAGCTGTAGCCAGATCCTCAGCATACTCCCGATTACTAGCATGTATAGCATCCATCCTCCTAGTCATAGCATCCAATCTCCTAGTCAATCCACGAAAATGAGCATCCAACCCTGACATATCAATACCTCGACGGCTAGGACCTGCTCGAACAACCCTAGGAACATCCACTCCCGCTTCACCAGGACCATGAACCTAATAACCTAAACCATGGTGATGTGGAATGCCGCCAGGCCATTCCACCATCGCATCAATCGTAGCATCAACAATCGGATTAGCTGGCATCTGCACCGGCTCATCTGCATCCCAACTAACTCCAGCCTCCATACATAAACCCCATACAATAGAAGCATGCGGAATAGCGGACTGTCCACCACTTTGCAAAAACCGAAGTATGTTCTAATGTACTAAATAAGCCACGTCAATATACTCGCCTTGAAGAATGCCCCACAAAATAATGGCTCTCGGCACAGTCACATCGGCCGGATGAGATGAAGGCAACATGTTAGCACAAATAAACGAGTTCCACGCCCGTGCGAACTTGTTCATAGTCGAGGCCGGAAAAGTAACCTGCTCAAAAGTGCCCGACATTAATTTCCAAACAGTACCCAGTACACAAATCTCAGCCACAATAGCATCCAAATCAACATCCTCTCTAGTCTTCGTTACCCAATTTACGACCCCCCTCGGCTTTGGAGGCTGTTCCACAACCCGGCGAATAGCTGCCGGCCGATAGTCTATTTTCTTACCTCGAACCATACAAATACCACTCTTCTCCATCTTAGCATTAGCATAAAACTCCCTAACAACACCCAAAGGAACTGGAGAAGGTGCCTCACAAAACCTTTCGAAACCATGCCCTCGAATCATACGAACCAACTCCGAATGGTTAACCGGCAAAAACCCCCGTTCTCTAGCAATCGACCTCTTCATCAATCTATCATACTCGTTTTGAGCTTCCACCGACATAAATTTCTCCCCATTACCTCCATTGGCATCCTCATCCGAAGTTGGACGGGTGCTAGTACTACCTCGTCGACGCTTAGGTGCCATATAAATCAATACCCAACTCACAAAATTCACCAAAATCCACAAAAAATTCGAATTCACAAATACCCCCAAATAATCAAGAACACACAACCCTAATAATGCAAGAACACAATTCGTAATATCCAAATAAAAGGAAGAAATATACCCCAAATACGAACCGGAGAGGTGAAGCTTGCAATTAAAAATACCCCCAAACTTGAATCTTGAAGCCTTGAAATTGATTGTAGGAAAATATAATTGGAATGGGGTAGGATTGGTGTGTATATATAGGTGTATATATAGATGGGTAAGTAGATTTGGGGAAAAAAAAATATGAAATAGGAGATGAATTGGGAATGATTTGAAATTAATATAGGACTAGAATTAGGATTTTAGGTGGAACAAATAATTAGAAAAGGGATTGGAATTTTTTTTTTATATGATATATATGTAAAACACACGTACCACTCGAACAAAACTGGACAGAAAATTTTTGAAGCGGGGTCGCAGGCTGGCTGAGCGCGTGGAGGCTGCTGACTTTGTTTTTTTTTTTTTTATATATACATGTGTTAAACACATGCACGGGCAACATTTAGTACCTGGACAGGAGATTTGTCAGGCTATGGCGCGCACATGGCGCAGCCGCGCGCGTTTTCTCCTGAACATTTTTTTTTTTCACTACACTCAAATTTTTTTTTCTTTTTTCACAACAATTTTTTTTGTTGAATACAACACTCTTTTTTTTTTTAGTAATAAAATAAAAAAAAACAAAAAAAACAAAATAAAAAAACAAAAAAACAAAGTAAAAAAACTTACACAAATCACGTACCTGGAGTCCTTGTCTTGGACAGAAAAAATGTTGCGCCATGTTGCAGTCTGGGCGCGGGGTCTCACATTTTTTTTTCTCTATTAACGTCACACACATTCACAAAAACAGTTTGGGCAGAAATATTTTGGCGCTATGGCGCCAAGCTGGCGCAGGGGCGCGTGTTTCACTTTTTTTTTCTTTCTTTCTTCTTTTTTTTTTTTCACTCTCTCCTTTTTCTTTTTCTTTTTTTTTTTCACAACACTCACAACACTCATTTTTTTTTTGAGAGAGAAAGAAACAAAAATATACAAGGCTTACACAAGGCTTGGGTTGCCTCCCAAGAAGCGCTTCTTTAACGTCAATAGCTTGACTGAGCTGGTTCAGATCTCCATGGAGGGTTTGTCAAGATAAATCACTTCCATCTTCCCTACGAATGCACTATCCACATATAATTTAAGGCGTTGACCGTTGACCTTAAATTTTGTTCCATCTCGTCCCATAATTTCGATAGCACCATAAAACTTGACTTCGGTGACAGTAAAAGGTCCGGACCATCTTGATTTGAGCTTCCCCGGAAAAAGTCGAAGTCTGGAATTGAACAACAACACCTTGTCACCAACCTGAAAATCTCTTCTCTGAATCATCTTGTCATGCATCTTCTTCGTTCTCTTCTTGTAAAGCCGAGAGTTGTCGTAAGCATCAAAACGAAGCTCATCTAACTCATTAAGTTGAAAAAGTCTCGCTTGCCCCGCAGCTTTCAAATCCATGTTGAGTTCTTTTATAGCCCAAAAAGCACGATGTTCCAATTCCACTGGCAAGTGACATGCTTTACCATAGACCAACCAATAGGGAGTGGTTCCTATAGGTGTTTTATATGCCGTCTGATAAGCCCACAAAGCATCATTTAACTTCAAGTACCAATCTTTCCTTGACTTTGCAACCATTTTCTCCAAAATGCTTTTGATTTGGCGGTTAGAAACTTCCACTTGGCCACTTGTTTGAGGGTGATATGCAAGAGCAACCTTGTGAGTAACGCCATATTTCTTCAACAAAGTTTCAAACTGTCGATGGCGAAAATGAGAACCACCATCACTTATCACTGTTCTAGGAACTCCAAAACGTGGGAAGATAATATTCTTGAAAAGCTTCATAACTACCTTGGAATCATTGGTTACCGATCCAACTGCTTCAACCCACTTGGACAAATAATCGACAGCAACTAAGATGTATCTCATCCCACAAGAACTTGGGAAAGGTCCCATAAAATCAACACCCCATACGTCAAATATCTCGACCTCAAGAATACCGGTTTGAGGCATCTCATGGCGTTTAGAAATATTACCCGTCCTTTGACATGCATCACACGCCAAACAGAAAGCACGAGCATCCTTAAATAGAGACGGCCAAAAGAAACCAGATTGAAGTACTTTAGCAGCGGTTTTGGAAGGACCATGGTGGCCTCCACATGCGAGAGAATGACAATGCTTGAGAATGTCATGTACTTCGAACTCAGGAACACATCTACGAAAGATTCCATCAGCACACTTTCGATACAAGAAAGGGTCATCCCAAAAATATTGTTTAGCATCGTGATAAAACCTCTTTCTTTGCTGATAAGTCAATTCTGGAGGGTGAGATCCACTAACACAAAAATTTGCAAAATCTGCATACCGTGGAGTTTGAGTAGCAACCGAAAACAGGTGATCATCTGGAAAATAATCGTCAATAGGAGTACTTGACGCAATATCAGATTTGAAACGCAACCGTGAGAGATGATCCACAACTACATTCTCAGCACCCTTCTTGTCTTTGATTTCCAAGTCAAACTCTTGAAGTAAGAGAATCCAACGAATAAGCCTTGGCTTTGCTTCTTTCTTCGCCAACAGATACTTAAGTGCCGAATGATCAGTGTGAACAATGACTTTGGAGCCAATGAGATAGGTTCGGAATTTGTCAAGAGCGTAGACCACAGCTAGAAGTTCCTTCTCGGTTGTAGCATAATTGACTTGAGCTTCATCCAAGGTTTTACTTGCATAGTAGATAGCGTGCAATACCTTGTCTTTCCTTTGACCGAGAACTGCTCCAACTGCATAATCACTTGCATCACACATGATTTCAAATGGAAGATTCCAATCTGGAGATTGAATGATTGGTGCACTTATCAAAGCTTCCTTAATCCTGTTAAAAGACTCCAAACAAGCATCAGTAAACACAAAGGTGGCATCCTTAAGCAATAATTGAGTGAGGGGTTTTGCAATTTTTGAAAAATCTTTTATAAAACGACAATAAAAACCCGCATGACCAAGGAAACTCCTCACTCCCTTGACATTAACAGGAGGAGGAAGTTTCTCAATCACCTCAATTTTTGCTTTGTCAACCTGGATGCCACGTTCAGAAATCAAGTGACCAAGTACCACTCCTTCATTGACCATGAAGTGGCACTTTTCCCAATTCGAAACCAAATTCACCTCTTCACAACGTTTAAGCACTTTAGAGAGATTATGCAGACATACATCAAAATTAGACCCATAAACACTGAAATCATCCATAAATACTTCCATGATAGACTCTATGAAATCAGAAAATATGGCAGTCATGCAACGCTGAAAAGTAGCAGGGGCATTGCACAAACCAAAAGGCACTCAACGATATGCAAAGGTACCATATGGGCAAGTAAATGTAGTCTTTTCTTGGTCATCAGGATGTATAGGGATCTGAAAGAACCCTGAATATCCGTCTAAATAGCAAAAGTACTTATGCTTAGCAAGTCTTTCTAACATCTGATCAATGAAAGGGAGAGGGTAATGGTCTTTTCTAGTAGCAGTGTTTAACTTACGGTAATCAATGCACATTCGCCATCCGGTGACAATTCGAGTGGGAATTAATTCATCTTTATCATTCTTAATTACCATTGTTCCTCCTTTCTTAGGGACTACCTGAACTGGGCTTACCCATTTAGAATCAGAAATCGGGTAAATGATGCCCGCATCTAACAATTTCAAAACTTCTTTTTTAACAACCTCTTGCATGTTAGGGTTCAAGCGACGTTGTCCCTGTATGCAAGGCTTATGGTCATCATCTAAGTGAATTCTATGCATGCAAAAGTCTGGGCTAATCCCTGTAAGATCATCAATACTATACCCAATAGCTTTTCTATGTGCACACAAAATAGTAAGAAGCTTAAAAACCTGGTTATCATCAAGACTAGAGCTAACAATCACAGGACAAGTCTTTTCTTCATCAAGAAACACATATTTCAGATTAGGTGGCAAAGACTTTAGCTCTAACTTGTTTACCTGAGGTTCACTACAAGAAGTGACAGTGTTGGTTACCTCACAATTTGGATCAGCTACACCATCCAACTCAAGAATAAATGAATCGACTTCAGCATGTCCTTCTCCTTCGTATGCTTCAAGCATGAGCACTGCTTCTAATGCATCATTCAATAGAATCTAAGGCGTCTCATCTCGGGCAATTCCATCTATAACATCAATCCTGCAGCAAGTATTCTCAAGCAAAGGGGATTTAAGAGCAGAGGTTAGAGTAAAAGTAATTTTATCATCACCAACACTCAATGTGAGAGTCCCACTTTTAACATCAATAACAGCACCTGCAGTACAGAGAAATGGTCTACCCAAAATAATAGGTATTTGGCTGTCCTCTTCCATATCTAGAACTACAAAGTCTACAGGAATATAAAATTTTCCAACCCTAACAGGCACATCTTCTAAAATTCCAAGGGGATATTTTATCGAACGGTCTGCCATTTGCAAAGTCATCTGTGTACATTTTAATTCTCCCATATTTAGTTTTTGAAAAACCGAGAGAGGCATGACTGAGACGCTAGTGCCTAAATCACATAAAGCTTTATCAATGAACAATGCACCTAAATCACACGGGATTGAAAAACTACCAGGATCTTTAAGCTTAGGTGGAGACTTATTCTGTAAAATAGCACTACACTTTTCAGTAAAAGCTACTGTCTCCACCTCACCAAAAGACCTCTTCTTAGTGAGAATATCCTTAAGAAACTTTGCATATGATGGAACTTGAGAAATTAAATCAGTGAAAGGAACTGTTACCTCAAGATTCTTGACAAGTGTCATGAATTTACCAAACTGCTGGTCCACCTTAGTTCTGTTCATCCTGCTAGGGAATGGGAGCTTTGGCACAAATGGTGGAGGAGTAACTGCAGTCTTCTCTTTGTCCTTTTTCTTGTTTTCCTCAGTTTCACCTTCGTTTGCATCTTCAACGACGTTCTCTACCTTGTCTTCCTCAGAATCCTCTTTTTCTTTCTCAGTAGGAACATCGTCAATAGGCATTGGAGGAGCATCATATGTACGACCACTCCTAAGAGCAATGGCATTCACATTTTCCTTTGGCTGAGTTGGTTGTGCTGGTAGAGAGCCTTGTTGCCTTGTAGAGGAAGAACTAGCCATTTGAGGAATCTGAGTTTCTAGCATCTTATTATGTATCTCCATCTGGTTCATCTTTGTTTGCATTTGTAACAATATCTTCATCATATCACCTTGATTATCAGCCTGTACAGCTTGATTTGCTTGAGGAGCATAATTTTGAGGAGGCCTTTGGAATCCAGGGGGATTCATAGGTCCTTGATGAGGCCTATACTGTTGCTGTGGAGGAGGCTGATACGACTGCTGCTGATATTGCTGCTGCTGATTAGGAACATTTAAATTCTGAGCATTATTGTTCCTATATGAGAAGTTCGGATGATCTTTCCAACCAGGATTGTAACTGTTGGAATAAGGATTGTACTGCTGCCTCTGTTGGAAAACATTTGCTTGCTCCATCTGAAAATGTTGTGAATTTTGAGCATGGTTCTGGCAATCGTTACCATAGTGGCCTTGGATGCCACAGACTTCACAAACAAGATTATTCATAGGAGCCATGGATGACAATGCATTGATACTCATAGGTTGAGTAGAGGGCTGAGATGTCTTCAATGAGTGGATCTCCTGAGTTAATACAGCTAGTTGAGATGATAATAGAGAGTAAGCATCCACTTCAAGTTTACCCCCTTTCTTGGCTGCTCTCGGATTACTGAAGTGATTGGCAGCCAGATTGGAAAGAAAAGCATGTGCATCATCAACTCCTTTGTCTAAAAACACGCCACCTGCAGCGTTATCAACCATCCCTTTTGTTTCAGGATCAAGACCATTGTAGAAGCGTTTAAGCAGAAACCACTTCTCAAGACCATGGTGAGGGCATGCACATTGATAGTCCTTGAATCTGTCCCAAGCATCCCGAAGAGATTCGCCATAATCTTGCTTAAAACCCATCATCTTGTCGATCAAATCGTCGGTTCTGTTAGGAGGGAAGAACTCAGTTAAGAAAGCCTGAGCAATCTTATCCCACTCGGTCAGGTCAATATCATTCAACCATTTTTGAGCTTTGTCACGAAGAGAGAAACCGAACAACATGACTTTCAACTGGTCTGGAGTGACTCCCTGATGTTTAATTGTAGAACAGAGCTGTTGAAACCGTTGCAGATGATTTGTAGGGTCTTCAGAGGCAAGCCCAGCAAATTGATTCTGTTGGATCATAGTGAGCAAAGCAGGCTTGATCTCGAAATTTACTGCTTGAATGCTGGCATAGCAAGGCCAGTAGGTACCCCACTCGGAGAGGGCCGTGAGTAGTTCTTCAAAGATTTGGGAAGGTCCACCATCTCAATCTTTGGTTCAGGTATCTCTTGCTGCTTCTCTTTCCTTTGTACATCTATGTATTGTTGACAAGAAAGTTTAGAATCTGGACTAAGAGGAGTTGTATCCTCTTTCGCTTGATCTTCTTTCGTTTGAGACCTGGTCCTGGGCATCAACAACTAAACAAGGAAAAGCGGTAAGATCGGTCTCAGTTGGAACAAGAGTTCCAAAGAGACAAGAGAAACAATCTAAAACAATCGAACTAAAATTATAGAAACTAGGCGTCTCCCCGGCAGCGGCGCCAAAAACTTGATGTGTAAAATTATGTCTAACCGCAAGCGCACGGTATCAATTGTAGTAGATACTAGCAAATACGGGTCGATTCCTCAAGGAGACAGTTTCAGTTTCAATTCAATTATTATTTATTGTTTCTAGTCACAAACGATTATTAGAGGATTTTATTAACTACTAAAACAAATTTAACAAAGGTTTTAAATCAATTAATTAAGGGATCTAGGGCAATTCAGGTTCACCATGCTTACACCAAACAAATCACAAAAGTATAGCTTTTTAATGGGGTTAAGTAATTAAAGCAATGGTTAATCTTTTTCAAGCATTAACACTCTCAGAATATCTAATGATGCTTTCACACTCACCTTCAATTCCGCTAATTATATGTAAGCATCTAGTAGTAAAATCTTTCGATCTATTACTCCTATTGCAATCAATTAATCCATGATATTGCGCAATTACACAAATTAAGAATTAGAACATATCAATCAGAATTACTCTTTACCCATCAATCTACTAATCAAATTAAACCCAAATCATGGTGCAAACATGGCTCCCCTTGATACCCTAGAATTAAATTACTCACTCATTCTAGGATTAAAACTAACAATGATAATCAAGAAAACCATAATAAACATGTAATTAATAAGGAGAAGATAAGAAATACCTTAAATCTTTGAATAATGAAGAACAATTAAATCCAAGAATAAAATTGAGCTTGCAAAGATGGAGAGAAGAAAATAAAACCCTAGCTTTTAATATTAAGAAGTATGTAAAAATTGTGTGTCCAGGATCCCTTACAATGTATTCCTAGAAGTGTTTATATAGACTCTAGAAATCTTGCCCAGCAAGGAAACATCCTAAAATACAATTAGAATTCAATTTAGGTGCAAAAAGCTGCCCAAAATACAATTAGAATTAGAAAAAGGGCAAAACTGGAATTTTTTCTGCTTGGCTTATCATAGAACACGTGCGCGATTTTATTCAGCATGTCGCCTGCACCTGATTTCTTCCTAAGGTTGTAGAAAATCTCCCAAGCTTCGCGTGAGCTGTAAGATCACTGAAAACGGACTTCTAGAACTCCAGATATGGCCAAAACAATGTAGACTGCGCAACCTTCCCGGAAAATCCGAATTTAAATCAATTAATCCTCCAAACACGATAGAAGCATCAACCTTAATCAACATTCTCGTAAGTCTGCACAACTAAGCAAAATACATCAAAACTACAATAAACTTGAGGCCAAAGCAATCAATTGAAGCCGAATTAGAATGTTCCAAGTAGATATAAAATCCACTTATCAGAGAGATGCAAAATGTTTATCTTACAACTTTGTGATCACAACCCTTTGATGTAGATTGCAACTATCTCATGAATGTTAATCAGATACACCTTATTTGACTGTGCAATTTGATATGAATTACCATCCCTATATATATATGTTTTGATCACTATGATAGTAAGAAGCTGAATGTGATATATTATGATATGATTATATGTGAACTTTAAATTTAAAATATGTAGCATGAATACACTATATTTGCAAGATCAAAATCTTTATGAGCTATTTGCTATATCTGAACCCTATAGTTACCTACATGGATCCTTGTAAAGATTTCTGTCTCAATATTTGAATTTTGGTTTATGTGCTTACTGCTGTCATTCCTGTTCTATGAAAATGTGAAATGGTGACTAATATTGTGTGACTTATATTGGGTGACTTATCCTGTGCAAATTATCTGTGAATGGAGTTTTTATTATGAATGCTTGATTAGATTTTTTTTGGGCATTGCAATTAGCTAATTTCACTACACACACAAGCCCCCATATTAAGACCTGGCTAGGAATTCCTTTGAGATTCCTAGTATCTGGATCACTGGTATGGTTGGCCACTTAGAATTTAGGAATTATTTGTGCTTTTATTTAACTTATGACATTGTTACTTAATAGCTAAATGATATTTTCTGTGTTACATGACTTGGTCTTAGTCCAAACCAGTTTGCTGCAGTGTGCTTATGTGTTACTTTAGGTATAGTATGTTTTGTGTAAAGATCACATGTTTGGTATCTTGGACGCATAAAGTTTTTGTTGACCTTCAAAGACCTGACAAAATTTCCCAAGATGTCACAATCATATCAATCATGAGTACATTCATTTATGGTATTGCATTTTCTCACATAAAACCTGCATTCAGTTTTCAAACTTCATGACATCATTGTGGGCCATTAGTCCTTTCTGTTAGTACTCTGCACAACTTCTTATTCTCTTGTCTCCTATATGTGGCTCTCATGCATTAAATGTACTGTCCTTCCATGCATGCTTACATATATTAAATACATTCCTTATGCCTTATTCTCTTGAATACAGCTGTATGCATGCATGTACCCAGACTGATCTACCTGCATATGTGTCCTTGCTTTGGATTTCTCAATTTCTTGAAAAGTGACCTTTTTCAAAACTCTGAAATTATTTGTCTTATTCATTTTTTAATTAAAAATGTCCACTATACATACAACAGTAAAATTTTTCAAAAATTATGTGGTTGTCTATAAATAGCATTGCATGATTCACTTCACACACACACACACACACACACACACACACAACTGGTATACACTTCTTCAATCACAACTTTATGGACTTCACAAAACTACCCTCTAACCCTAATTCCAAACACATATATGAAAACCCTTCTTTGCTTTCAAACATGGAACAAAATAAGTTTGTTCATTCCAAACACTCATCCTTTAGAGTGATACCACCAAGACTTCAAAACCTTAGACCAAATAGGAAACCCAAGAAAAGCTTCAAAAGCCCCTCTATACCCTTCTATCAAAGTTCTAAGTTTCAAGCCCCAAACACAAACAACCCTAGACCAAGAAAGCCTTATTGGCCAAGAACCTATGCAAGAAAATTCTCTCAACAACCTATATCTATACCAGATTCAAAAAGACCCTCACACCCTAACCTTATAAACCCTTCTGACTCAAATAAATACCTTGAGATGATAAAGAACATACAACCTGGGATTAACACCCAAGTCCATGGGGGAAGTGGCCGATATTGTGAAGGCAGCTAGGTGGGAAGGGTTGGTTTGTCATCTAGGAAAGAGATATTATGTTAACAAAATGGGTGAGTTTTATTTGAATATAAGGCTTACTAAAGGGTTAAATGGAATCTTACATTTCACCACTGTAGTTGATAAGAAAGCCATCATGATAGATCATAAAACCATCAACAAAGCATTGCATCTTCCTGCTGTCTTAACTGAGGAACCTTGTCTAGATATCTACTCTTATTTTCTGTTTAATAAGGGTGAATTTAACTCCATGCTTAGTGTCTTGTGTGATTCAGATGTCCCATTAGGACTATGTGATAAAAACTGTGCTATTCACTATAAACATTTCTCTCCCAAGTTTCAACATCTTGCTTTGATTTTAAGAGCTAACATTATCCCAAAACCTAATCAAAGTAAGTACTTTGATTTCTTTGACATTAAAGTCCTCTATTTGCTTAGCTTTAATAAAATCAAGTTTAGCATATCCTATATCATTCTGTTAAAGATGGTTAATTCAAATCTCATTGATTATATGCCTTATGGACTGTTGATTTCTTCTTTGTTTGACATCTTTCATATTAACATGCCTAGCAATTCTACTTTCATTGTTGATTCTCATATAAACCCCACACACATTAGGGCCCAAGTCCCTCTTATGTACTGTGAACCTCAAGAATTCACTCCTACTTTGCTTCCCAAGGTCATCCCTAAAGAAAATGTTTACTTAGCTGATTATAACTCTGTTAAAATGATGATTAAGGAACAAAACTTAGAAATTAGAAGATTGAAATCTAAGGATGAGGAAATTAAATCTAGATTAAGATTCATTGAAGGTCTTGTTGCATCTACCTTAGGACAAAATGGAGCTAGGGATATGGAAATTGTTAATTCATATCGGGTTCAGTTGGTAGAAGATATGGTCTTGGTAAATGAATTAGAAAATGTGAATGTTGGCCTAGGAGGTCTATATGAAAATGGGTTACCTGATCTTGTTGGTGAATTGGGTTTTGTGGCTGCAATGGAAAATGCTATCGAATGAGTTGGTCTGTGTGCTCTATGTGACCGCTTCTGGAACTGATCTACTTTTGTTGTTGTGTTTCCAATCTATCTGTTCTTGTTGATTAGTAAGTTGACTTGTTATCTGAATTTCTAGTTGTTGGTGATGAGTTTGTCAAAACTCATATGTAATCTTTTGACTGTTTAATATTTTGCTGCTGTTTGATTTGGTGAGTGTAAGAACCCCAAATTTTGGATATAATTAAAACTTTTTATTATGTACTGAGGTAATGGTGAATAGTGATTACGACTACGATGTAACGATTGAGATAATGAATGAAGGGAATAGATTTGGATTCAAATGTTTATATGCCATGAAGAATACTATTGGTTGACACTTTAGATAAGAATTATCTATCTCCTAGGGAATTGAGATTTGATAATTCTAAAGGAAAAGATTATTCTATATCATCCAAATAGATATCTGTTATTGGTCCAGTGGGTCCGTAAAAAGGTTAAGGAACGATCGAAAGAGATCAGGAACAATTGTACAACCCTAAGAGGATGAGTAAAGAAAAATGGATGAATAGTGATTTTGGGTGTACATAGGAATATTATTAGACGATGCGATATATAAGTATCCGGAACGAAATTCTGAGTTCGTATTAGTGATCCAGGGGGGAAAATAGTGTATGTAAAAACTGTCGGATTCTGAAAAATAGCACTTTTATTTTCCCCGAGATTTCCCTGGACACTGAAAGACTTAAAGAATTATTGAAGGGATTTAAGGAATATAGGTTCAAGAATTATTAAAGAGAATTGAAAATGATGGTGTAAATATTAAGACGGATTTCGGTAAAACCCTAACTAGAAACGAATGAGTTATTCCTCCGAACGATTAATGAATTGAGCAATAACCGGACAAAGGAACGAGTAGTGGATCAAGATACATGCAGGTACTAATGGATAAACATCAAGCAACCAACTAGTTACAAGAGTAACTAACAAGATTAGAAAATCAACCAAGCACTTAGTCCCATCTCATCTCATTACCACAAAAATGCAACACATGTCTCTTGATTGCATCATGGATGACCTAGGCACTTTAATAAAGCTACTTTAGCAAGATATTATCCAAACACATCACTTTATGCTAGATGAGTGCAAGAGATGCTAGCAAAACACAAACTCTCTCAAAACTGCCCAGCAGAAACACTCTCCAAAAACAAATTAATATCTCCATTCCTATCCATGATAAAATCACCAAATTTTAACCACAACCTCTCCACTCCATGGGCAATATTCGCTCCAAATTTCATAGCAATCCAAGTAGTATAGCCTAGGCAAATCACCTCCCCAAGTTGAAGAAGCAAACTGTCCAGATTCATGACAGTTTCTGTGACGATTTTCAAACGACCATATCTCCTTCATTACTCAATGGAATTTGGTGTTCTTTAGCTCGTTGGAAAGCTGGTAAGATTCTCTACAACTCTCCTTTAGAAGCCTCATCCATAAATGTAAGAACCCCAAATTTTGGATATAATTAAAACTTTTTATTAAGTATTGATAAAATAAGGAACAATGATTCCGACAACAAGGTCACTAGCTCTAATGAATGAATGGAATGGAATGGATATGGATTCAAATACTTATATGTCATGAAGAATGCTAATGGTTGATAACTTAGGTAAGAATAATTTATCTCCTAGGGGAATAAGATATGGCAATTCCAAGCAGGAGAATATTCTCTTGTCATCCAGATCGATAACGATTAGTCCACTGGTTCCGTGTAAGGGTTAAGGAACGTCCGAGAAGGAACAAGGACATTGTCATAAATATAGGGAATAAAGGAAGAATAAAGTATGAATAGTGTTTTTGGTGGAAATGAGAATATTATGAGACGACACTAATAGAAGTACCTGGAACGAAATTCTGAGTTCGTATTAGTGATCCAGGGGGAAAAAGAGTGTATGTAAAAGCTGTCGGATTCTGAAAAATAGCACTTTTATTTTTCCCGAGATTTCCCCGGACACTGAAAGACTTAAGGAATTATTGAAGGGATTTAAGGAAAATAGGTTCAAGAATTATTAAAGAGAATGGAGGATGATAGTATAAATATTAAGACGGGTTCCGGTAAAACCCTAACTAGAAACGAATGAGTTATTCCTCCGAACGATCAATGAATTGAGCAACAAACGGACAAAGAAACAAGCAGAGGACTAAGAGGTGTGATGAGATAGTGGAAGGTGACATAATCACTTTATGCTAGATAAGATCAATGGAACCAAGCTAGTTGCATTACTAACTAGCACCATTAGAAAAATCAACTAGTACTTAGCATCTCTTTACCATTCCACCACTTAAACAACAACACATACTCATCCAAAGACATCACCCCTTGCATCATCACTTTATTAAAGTGGCTTTAGGATGAGATATTATCTAAGCAAAGTCACTTTATTGCATTATTATCAAAACAAATCAACCAAGCAATTCTTTCTCTTCCAAGGAGCCATTCGGCTTTTCTTAAAATTCAAGAATCAAAAACCCTCTTCCAACCATCATTTGATCTTGTAATTTTTAAGGTGAGTTCTATATTTCAAGAAACTAATCTCCTAGAAATTTCAAGTCCAAACTCCTTTGTTTCCATTTTCAAATAAATCATTTACAAGGAGGGTGAATAGTGTTCTTCAAGAACTAATCTTGTTTTTCTTTGATTTTTATGGTTGATTTAGCTAGCTTAAGGCCACTCAAGGATCATACAAAGCTTAGTGAGGCTAGAACATACTCCATGGAAGGTATATCTCACCAAAACCCTAGCTCTTACTTTGAGTTTAATGATGTTCTTGATAAGTTTTTAGATTAGTGTGATTATGGTGATAATTAAAGCATGCTTATGTAGTGATTTGTTGATATAAGAGGATAAAATAGTTTAGATGAATGGAAAGGCATTGCTTGGCCTTAGTTCATAGTTAAATAACATGTATATGCTGTGTGAAGTGGAAACTATGGTTATCGGAAGGATTGTAATTTGGAAATATTTGATTTATAGCCGTCGTAATGCCCGATTTTCGATAACCTTAAGGAATTCGTGCATCACAGTAGGGATAATTGTTTTAACTGGTTATGAACATGACACGTCCTCGTAGATCTCGAATCATAGATCGTTTTGGCGAAAGAATCGAAACATTCCGACTTACGGTTTAGGAGTTATGGTCAAATTACTAAAATTTGTTCGGAACCGTAATTAAAAGTTCGTAACTTCAATTGAACCCTCATAAAACATGATTCTCAGTGACGAATCTTGGTAAATAAATACTAGAGGTCATAAGGAAGGTATGAGAGAAAACCACATGTCAAACGGATCGTTTTCCGATTTTATAAAAATGTTTGAATCGAAGTTAAACGCGAACGAACCCCTAAAAACCCGCTTGATTATAACTTCGGTAAAACACTTAGAAAACGGGCGATAAAACTCGGAGTATAATATTGATTCATAACGATCGACTTTAGAACTTGTATGACTTAAGTATGTCCCAAGTGTAAGTACAGTGACATGTCGTATTAACGAACGAATGTCGGGACGGATCGATGATAAAAGGAATCCACAAAAAGGGGTATAACGAGATAACTCGAGAACGTGTTTCGATTTAAGTATAACTTAACTTTTAAGATGTTAAGTGATTAATCCCGAATGCCTTGGCTATTTATAGATCACCAAGCTGACCTGGGACCCGCTACCACTACCTCTTACCGTACTCGACTACCAGGCAAGTTTCAATTCCCTTCTTTTAGGCTGTTGTTGTGGTTGAACTTATATATATGTTTTCTGTTGTACATATGCCATAGCATGCATGCCTACTTTCAAGTTATGTCATTATGCTTGTTCCCTGATTGTTTATTGGCTTATAAATTAGACAGCTAACGTATCAATTATAAGCCGGTTATTGTAAGACCCTCAGAGAAGAGTGTATATATCTTATTCATCAAATATAGACCGGGAGTCAATATTTCTTGATATATCAAGGTTACCTCGAAGGAAAATATTTAAGTAAATATTTTCCCTTATTCGGGCGACGAATATTATTTGAATATTCGTTCGAGATTATTTATTTAACGATCCTTACTTCAAATAATTATTTGAACGTAACCATTCGACGAATAATATTTTTCAATATTCATTCAGAGTCGAATTGATTATCGATTATTTTTTTGTATATTCTTCTAAAGGTTGGACTACTAAATGAATATTATTTGGATATTCATTTAGAATATTATTCATTAAATGAATATTACTTTTGAATATTCATTTAAGATAGTAATTACCTGATGAATATTATTTTAATGTTCATCTGAAGCTTGATTTATTTATCGAGTCTTATCTCGAATATTCCTTTAAAGCTTGGATTACTAAATGAATATTACCTGATATTCATTTAGAATATTATTCATTAAATGAATATTACTTTTTCAATATTCACTTAAATTCCTAATTAATTATGAATATTATTTTGAATATTCATCCAGGGTTCTATTTAATTATCGAATATTATTTTAAATATTCCTTTCAGGTCTTATTAATTAATGAATATTATTTTGAATATTTAATTATGCAATAAATATTCTCTCGATATTTCTTCAAGGATTATTTGAGAAATACTCTGATTAAAGATATTCTTTCATATTCCTAAATATTCTGTAAAATATTTTAATTCAATAAATATTCTCTGAATATTTATTCCATACTTAGAATAACCTCGATAAGGTTTATCTTCTTCGATTATTACGGAAAATATTTCGGAGTCATATTATTATTAATCTTATACCAAGAAAGGTTCTCAGACATCATTCTTCTTTGAGTCTATCTCCCTAATAATAAGGGAACCTTACTTGGAAAATGTTATTTATCTGGTCGACTTCCCGGTCAATAAAGTATTCTCTTCACTCGCAACTCAGGTGCTATTGACTTATTAAGTCGTTGTGTACCTTCTCATCTTTCGAGGGATAAGATTGTTGGAACAAGTTGATATTCGTTACCAAGCCATAGCTTGGAAGTTATTGGTGAAATTTTCCTTTCCAACTAGATACGACTACTTTGTGGAGTCTTATCAACAAGTATTATACTTGGGGAAAGGGGGACGAACGTTACATTCAGAATCATGAATTATATTTGAACTAGGAGTCGTGTAAGAGGCCGAGTAGCGCCGGTCCATCCCCTTTGGCCCAACCGTTGGCCGGAGAGAGCTAGTAAGGCGGTAGACAAGTAAAGCCGTCAGTTCTTCCTTCTACCGGTAGTAAATCTAAATTAAGCTGTACGATCTCGACTGATCATCAAGATTGGAACAGCGGGCGCGGTGAATACTCCATCATTGGTTCATCATCCAAACTTATTTATTTCCTGCAACATGATTACTGTTGGCAGAGCTGGAAAAGTGTTCATAACTGGAATTGCAATCTCTTCATGCAAGTTCCTCTTTTTAATGACAATGAGAATATCTCGCTTACTTTTGATGTAGCAGATATTTCTACAAACAAATACTTTAAGTTACCTTGTAACTTCATCGTTCATATTATACTGGCATCATTTCCGTAAATGCATGGCATATGGTTTGAAAGATACTTTTGAACTGTTATATATTATCGTTCAGTTATATATTATTGTTGGTGGGCTATTGCTCACCCTTGCTTTATTATTATATCACAACAACAGCTAGACCAGATGACTCGCACAAGGCGCACTCGACGCAGGCGAGGACGATGAGACTACCAGAGCTAAAGAAGAAGCTATCGGTATGATAGATTTATTCTTTCAGTTCCAAGTATATGGTCTAGTATGACTTATGTAAATGGATGGCAAAGAGTATGTATTTATATTGAAATTCTTTTGGATTGTAAGAACTCATAATGTGATTAATAAAAATTTGATTGTTACTCTGATTTCATCTCTGGGACTATAACGGGTGTGTTTTATATTGTTGTGTTGGGTCATAGAGATGTAATTTATCTTATGTTAAGGAAAGTTCAATTGTTGTGGACAGAATTGGAAACCGTAACCACCGGATCCCGGACCCAAGATCTGGGGGTGTTACAGAAGTGGTATCAGAGCGTTACGTTATAAATCCCAGAGATGAGGCGACGTTAAAACCATAAACTTACTAAGATAATAAGAACTCTTGCCAAGTTCATAGTCGGACTACTTAATGTAGTGCTGACATATAAAACCCTTATGGGAACTCTTAAGTATCATGATAGTAACTTAGCTCGATATCGCATCGACAAGTAAGGCAACAGACCTTGACGCATACGAGCAGCAGCGCAATGATTCTTTATTATATGCTGACGATCAGCGGGTAAATTCAATAGAGTACCCTACTGGAGACCCGGAAGAGGTTCCAGCAGATAAGGAAAATCCTGTTAGGATAAGGAGCTTACCCTCGAGGAATGAGGGTTGTAGCCAGAAAGACTGAGATGATTAAGGTATAGCGCTCAGAAAAGTGGGCATAAAGAACTTAGCTATTAGCAAGAGAACTGAAGATTCATGTTGGATTCGTGGCTGGACTACTGAAGGTAGTACCAGCAAGTAAGACGGATTGGAAGAATTACTTGAGATCTTATACGGGAATAGATGATGATCATTAGAGACTTTCATATTAACGAAAAGAGTGCCAGAAGGATGTATGATTATCAAAGGCATCGATATAAGGCGAGGAGCAGAGTCCCTAGGAATAGTTGAGAAGAGGCAGTAAGTGCCATATCATTTGATAAATGAATAAGTATGAATATTGTCAGTAATAATTCGCCATGAGAAGGCAGATGTCATAGGTTGTAATTTATGGAACCAAATTGAGGTTGATGAAGTTGTTTTATTCAGGAAAATGTCCATTTTATGAATGAATCAGTTAGAAAGTGAAAACATTGGGAAGTGATAGCATGATTGGATAAAGTTATATAAGGAAGTAGTAAGCAAGACAATGATCTCAGAACCTACCGGAAGGTAAGACCAGTGAGTCAAGATGAACTCGTAATGAGACTATTGTCAGAGACTAAGTATAAGGTCAATTTAACTCAGTGAAATGATGAACCAGAAATGTTAGATGCATGTGACTCAGAGGAATATTAAATTCTTTCTTTTCTTTGAATGGATTATAGTAGTTACCTTAAGTTTACTCCGACGCGGAATTATAACGGATCAAGTAATACGATCAGTAGTTAAAGAGAAAAATGTGAGAAAATCTTCCTGGAGCTAAAAGATGAAATGGGTAATGACCAAGAGTTGGCATTGTTTAATGGAAAAAGGGAGACTTTGTGCTTCCAACGACGCTTCGCATAAAAGATTAGGATGTGTGCTTGCGCAGCACGACAAAGTACTTGCGGATGCATTCGGACAGCATGGTTCACCAGGTTCGGATGGCCTTAGTAGTGCCAATTTTTGTGGAACAACCAACTCCGACGGTAATGTTCCTTCTGAGACTGGTAGTCAGGTAGAATGACATTTGGTAATATTGAATATCAGGACGTATAGGTATCAGGACGTTGTGACAAGTTTCAGTTTAAAACTGTTAATTCCCTTCTAAGGGATGTATATAATTGGTTCCTCACCAGTGGTTAAACTTCCAACCTGATGACGATTATTTCGTTAATTATGACTGCTTATGGTTCTACCTGCTTGGGGGTTCATAGAATTATTCTTCAGGTTTCTAAACTGGTCTCCTTAATGTTACCAGTAGGTGGAAAGATTGACCAAAATTTCCCTGATTCTGGAAAGAACTTCAACGAATTTTGGCAAACCTTGTCTTTCTGATTATCAGAGAACATCATTGAAAGGAATGGAAACTGGAGCGAACCCTGTGGATTGGGTAAGGTTGCTGTCATATGGGTTAGTAGACGGACCCTAAATATTACAATCGATGGTAGAGATAAAATGATGAAGTGAGATTGGACGAAAACAGGAAATTTAAGTAAGAAACCAGCCGGACTGAGAAACTCTGGGATTGACTTAAGTAAAAAGGCTGTTATGCCAGGAATGGTCAGCTTGCGTGGCATGTGGGATTGATAAGAATAGTTGAAGAGATAAAAGTAGAGGAAAGGTGACTGGAGATGGCGCTGAGTAGTCGATTAAGACTTATATGAAGTAAAGTTTTGGAAAGGTAGAAAGGTATCAAAGAAAATGGCACTATGCCGGTAATTGCTAGAAAAGTAATGCGATTAGCCAAACCCCTAAAATCATATATTTTATTTTAGTGTGGCCAGTTGAGGCGAAGTCACAAAGGATTATCAAGTGACTAGACCAGCAATGAAAGGACAAAGCAGGGTTGCTTCTAGGTAAGCACCGACTGCAAGGGCTTCTGATATAAAGGAAATATTAATGAGATCGTAGGAATCTTTTACTAAACCCTTTGCAACCCATGATTTGATGGGGAATTTACTAGACCTTTTCGGAATGGGGTCACCCGTACTAAAGTGATTCATGTGTATATGATTGCCCAAGATTACGTGTAAAAATGGAAGTATAATTACTTGAGATGTATGATGTTAGGGTATTATAAATACCATGAATATATTATGACTAAGGGAAATAAACAATGAAGGTTTATGAAGAGAGTATAGAAATGGTCAGAGATTGATCAGTATGCTGTAGAAATTTTGCCTAAGGTAAGTACCTTTGAGAAGAACGATAAGCACTAAGAGATTCACGTTGAACTCGACCAATATCTTCCAAAACATCCTTGCTACCATTACCACGTTCTGTAAGAGAGCAGATAGGCATACGTTGCCTGTTGGAAGGCCAAATAGGCTGACAACTATCTGAAAGAAGAGGGTGGCCTTAAGTTACCAATCCATTATCAAATAAGAACAGTTGAAAAGAGGCCCTTATTAAGGATACATGATTTGATTGCCAATTATAGGATGCAAGAATTCCTTGGCAGTTGAATTAAGGATAGGATATCCATAAATTAAGACAAACCCTGGGGAATGCACAAGGGGTGGCATTAACCCTAATAACGACATTATGAATTCAGATGATATGAGTTGGACTTGCTAAGGCAACAATGACCGGTAAGGATTATTAAAAAGAGTTCTGGAAAGAACATAGATAGAATTATTATAGTATTGATCAATGACATTCTGATATACCCTGTACCCAGAAAATACAGGAGGAATGATGAGGATGACCTATGAAACCTTACATGGAAAAAGGTAATATTCCGAACTTCAAAATGGAAGTTTGGTAAGGAATGTATGACATAGTAACAATAATGCCAGATGAGGCATGTATGAAACCCTGAGGAAGTATGGATTGAACCTATAAAGGTTGAGATTATCCTAAGATAAGGAAAGAACTAAGAAAAGAAGTATCCTAAGTAGGATTGGGAATAAACATGATAAAGTTCCCACGGGTAGGTGGAAGCAATGACTTATGGAGAAAGACTGATAAATATATTTTTCTCCATCAGCAGAGCTTAAGGGAGAATGCTTTCACCCAACAATGATGGGAATGAGGTAGAAATGTTTGAATTGGAATATATCCAGAGAACAAGGATTACCAGAAATTATTATTATCAGGAAAGGCCAATGAGGTGGCCGACAGTCTAAGTATAAAGGAATAATTACAAATGTTCATACCGAAGAAACAAAATGATATTTGGAAAGACCTTGAAGGTCATATTGGAGTGGAGGAAGTTACATTCCTTTTGATGATTGTGCAAGAATCGAAGGTAATAATAGTTTAAGTAAAGATTCGATTCCTGATGGAGTCTTAAGCATATTACGTACCTTAGAAGGTCCCGTTTTGAGGCAGACCAGGACCATGATACAAAATTAACGAAGTAAACCGTTAAGTTTCCAGTCTTTTATGGAAGCTGCATGAGTGATAGTTTCATCAACCTGACATAGCTGCGATGCTTGAAACTCTTCTGCAATTTTATCTACTTCATGTAATATCTATATCAAGTTCAGGAAGTGTTCCTTATGGATAAAGAATAGTGATTACTTTGTCTCCTTAAAGGATTTGAAACCCGTAGGATTAGCTATTAATGCACTACGTAAACAACAAGCGATGGTGATTCTTCTAAGAAAGTAGATGACAATGTAAAGATAAAGAAAGTGCTGCCATTGATTAACTAAATGGCATGTTGATGAATGACAAACAAGTTTGTGTTAGTGTACTTCTGCGCAAACAAGATAGAGAATATGAGGTTGATGATTCATGATGTTAAAGATATTCCCATGGAAAGAATTAATGAGACTTGGAGGGAAGGGCGGTTGAGCCCGAGACTTATTGGGCCACCTGAGAGTTTAAAAGTGTTCGGACGGCGGTATTCGAGCCAGCCTTACCCCCAAAACTTATAGCACGGTCATAACGGGTTTTCATGTGGCCAGGCTACGCCAGTAAAATGCAGATGCTCGATAGATGATAAGAGCATGAGCCGGTAGATATACGACCTGGTCTGACTTACGAAAGACAACCTGTGGAAGACCACGGATAGAAAAGAACAAGTAATGAGAAACAAGGTTGGCAGAAGTAGATTATAAGAATCTAAGTTAAAGGGATCGGGCCAGATTCATTTCGGAAAGTTTAAATTGGAATAACGTGATGATTATAGAATAAATGTGACGGAATACCGATAAGGAGGTACCAAGTGCAAAAAGTTGTCTCAATAAAGAGGTGAAGGTGAAAGTAAATAATAGAAATGAGTAAGAATCAGATAATAAGAAGGATGTGATTGATAAAGAAAAGGCTGGGAAAGCAACTATGGAATGAGAAGCAAGGAATGTTATGAATGGGTTTTCTAATGAATTCTCAGGATGACAACCTGATAGTGTCAATATTATAGTTATGAAAAAGCTAGTAACATGACATGGAATGTCAGTAACAATGATGTCAAGCGAGAAACCTAAAATTTAACCTAAAAGGGTGAAGGAATTTTCTGGAGTGAGCGTTGCTAAGGTTGAACCAGAGTATAGGTCCATAGAATAGTGGACAAAGCAGCAAGATGTGTTGACACATGAGATTGCGATCAAACGGTATTGGATATAATTATGATTAATTTCTTCTTTGATGAACCTCTATAGTTCAGAGGTAAATTCTGAGTATGATATTTTACAGTCATGAAAACCTTCTATAATCCTTTAGAACTCTTTTCTTTTCTTCTCTCTTATTCATCTTCTTTATGAATTGAGAAGAACAACTCTTTAAAGAGGGGAGGTACTGCTACGCGACTATCTGTCTATGTGATAGAAGTCTAAGTGGAATACCATAACTTGTTTAATTGCTTGTCAAGTACTAAAGGCTGGCCCCCTTCTGTACTAACTATGCAATATAACAAATGTTCAATTAATCATAGTGATCTCTCAATAAATCTTTCCACTTCTCTATATTGATCGAGATTGCGAAGATTAAAGCGATCAGGAAATGCATAGTACGAGCGAGGTTACCTCCGAATTCGCAGTGTGATAGTGATACCAATGTTACTGCAGGTATCAACAAGGATAAGATTGAGTAAGAGCATAACCCGGATAGTGTGTTGTACGAAAAGTAGCAAGTTGATGAAAAAAAATAAAAAAATAAAAAATAAAGTACATATAGTAGCACCAGTAGATGTGCTGAGAAAGGGGAGAACGACTAAGAATTGACCGGGAAGCTAAAAAGTGAACGACAGGCAAACGACTCTTTGCTTCCTACCTGATTCCGGGACGGAATCCTTTTAAGGAGGGGAGACTGTAAGAACCCCAAATTTTGGATATAATTAAAACTTTTTATTAAGTATTGATAAAATAAGGAACAATGATTCCGACAACAAGGTCACCAGCTCTAATGAATTAATGGAATGGATATGGATTCAAATACTTATATGTCATGAAGAATGCTAATGGTTGATAACTTAGGTAAGAATAATCTATCTCCTAGGGGAATAAGATATGGCAATTCCAAGCAGGAGAATATTCTCATGTCATCCAGATCGATAACGATTAGTCCACTGGTTCCGTGTAAGGGTTAAGGAACGCCCGAGAAGGAACAAGGACATTGTCATAAATATAGGGAATAAAGGAAGAATAAAGTATGAATAGTGTTTTTGGTGGAAATGAGAATATTATGAGACGACACTATATAGAAGTACCCGGAACGAAATTCTGAGTTCGTATTTGTGATCTAGGGGAAAAAGAGTGTATGTAAAAGCTGTCGGATTCTGAAAAATAGCACTTTTATTTTTCCCGAGATTTCCCCGGACACTGAAAGACTTAAGGAACTATTGAAGGGATTTAAGGAAAATAGGTTCAAGAATTATTAAAGAGAATGGAGGATGATAGTATAAATATTAAGACGGGTTCCGGTAAAACCCTAACTAGAAACGAATGAGTTATTCCTCCGAACGATCAATGAATTGAGCAACAAACGGACAAAGAAACAAGCAGAGGACTAAGAGGTGTGATGAGATAGTGGAAGGTGACATAATCACTTTATGCTAGATAAGATCAATGGAACCAAGCTAGTTGCATTACTAACTAGCACCATTAGAAAAATCAACTAGTACTTAGCATCTCTTTACCATTCCACCACTTAAACAACAACACATACTCATCCAAAGACATCACCCCTTGCATCATCACTTTATTAAAGTGGCTTTAGGATGAGATATTATCTAAGCAAAGTCACTTTATTGCATTATTATCAAAACAAATCAACCAAGCAATTCTTTCTCTTCCAAGGAGCCATTCGGCTTTTCTTAAAATTCAAGAATCAAAAACCCTCTTCCAACCATCATTTGATCTTGTAATTTTTAAGGTGAGTTCTATATTTCAAGAAACTAATCTCCTAGAAATTTCAAGTCCAAACTCCTTTGTTTCCATTTTCAAATAAATCATTTACAAGGAGGGTGAATAGTGTTCTTCAAGAACTAATCTTGTTTTTCTTTGATTTTTATGGTTGATTTAGCTAGCTTAAGGCCACTCAAGGATCATACAAAGCTTAGTGAGGCTAGAACATACTCCATGGAAGGTATATCTCACCAAAACCCTAGCTCTTACTTTGAGTTTAATGATGTTCTTGATAAGTTTTTAGATTAGTGTGATTATGGTGATAATTAAAGCATGCTTATGTAGTGATTTGTTGATATAAGAGGATAAAATAGTTTAGATGAACGGAAAGGCATTGCTTGGCCTTAGTTCATAGTTAAATAACATGTATATGCTGTGTGAAGTGGAAACTATGGTTATCGGAAGGATTGGAATTTGGAAATATTCGATTTATAGCCGTCGTAATGCCCGATTTTCGATAACCTTAAGGAATTCGTGCATCACAGTAGGGATATTTGTTTTAACTGGTTATGAACATGACATTTCCTCGTAGATCTCGAATCATAGATCGTTTTGGCGAAAGAATCGAAATATTCCGACTTACGGTTTAGGAGTTGAGGTCAAATTACTAAAATTGGTTCGGAACCGTAAGTAAAATTTCGTAACTTCAATTGAACCCTCATAAAACATGATTCTCAGTGACGAATCTTGGTAAATAAATACTAGAGGTCATAAGGAAGGTATGAGAGAAAACCACATGTCAAACGGATTGTTTTTCGATTTTATAAAAATGTTTGAATCGAAGTTAAACGCGAACGAACCCCTAAAAACCCGCTTGATTATAACTTCGGTAAAACACTTAGAAAACGGGCGATAAAACTCGGAGTATAATATCGATTCGTAACAATCGACTTTAGAACTTGTATGACTTAAGTATGTCCCAAGTGTAAGTACAGTGACATGTCGTATTAACGAACGAATGTCGGGACGGATCGATGATAAAAGGAATCCACAAAAAGGGGTATAACGAGATAACTCGAGAACGTGTTTCGATTTAAGTATAACTTAACTTTTAAGATGTTAAATGATTAATCCCGAATGCCTTGGCTATTTATAGATCACCAAGCTGACCCGGGACCCGCTACCACTACCTCTTACCGTACTCGACTACCAGGCAAGTTTCAATTCCCTTCTTTTAGGCTGTTGTTGTGATTGAACATATATATATATGTTTTCTGTTGTACATATGCCATAGCATGCATGCCTACTTTCAAGTTATATCATTATGCTTGTTCCCTGATTGTTTATTGGCTTATAAATTAGACAGCTAACGTATCTATTATAAGCCGGTTATTGTAAGACCCTCAGAGAAGGGTGTATATATCTTATTCATCAAATATAGACCGGGAGTCAATATTTCTTGATATATCAAGGTTACCTCGAAGGAAAATATTTAAGTAAATATTTTCCCTTATTCGGGCGACGAATATTATTTGAATATTCGTTCGAGATTATTTATTTAACGATCCTTACTTCAAATAATTATTTGAACGTAACCATTCGACGAATAATATTTTTCAATATTCATTCAGAGTCGAATTGATTATCGATTATTATTTCGGATATTCTTCTAAAGGTTGGACTACTAAATGAATATTATTTGGATATTCATTTAGAATATTATTCATTAAATGAATATTACTTTTGAATATTCATTTAAGATAGTAATTACCTGATGAATATTATTTTAATGTTCATCTAAAGCTTGATTTATTTATCGAGTCTTATCTCGAATATTCCTTTAAAGCTTGGATTACTAAATGAATATTACTTGATATTCATTTAGAATATTATTCATTAAATGAATATTACTTTTTCAATATTCACTTAAATTCCTAATTAATTATGAATATTATTTTGAATATTCATCCAGGGTTCTATTTAATCATCGAATATTATTTTAAATATTTTAAATATTCCTTTCAGGTCTTATTAATTAATGAATATTATTTTGAATATTCATTTGAATATTTAATTATGCAATAAATATTCTCTCGATATTTCTTCAAGGATTATTTGAGAAATACTCTGATTAAAGATATTTTTTCATATTCCTAAATATTCTGTAAAATATTTTAATTCAATAAATATTCTCTGAATATTTATTCCATACTTAGAATAACCTCGATAAGGTTTATCTTCTTCGATTATTACGGAAAATATTTCGGAGTCATATTATTATTAATCTTATACCAAGTAAGGTTCTCAGACATCATTCTTCTTTGAGTCTATCTCCCTAATAATAAGGGATCCTTACCTGGAAAATGTTATTTATCTGGTCGACTTCCCGGTCAATAAAGTATTCTCTTCACTCGCAACTCGGGTGCTATTGACTTATTAAGTCGTTGTGTACCTTCTCATCTTTCGAGGGGTAAGATTGTTGGAACAAGTTGATATTCGTTACCAAGCAATAGCTTGGAAGTTATTGGTGAAATTTTCCTTTCCAACTAGATGCGACTACTTTGTGGAGTCTTATCAACAAGTATTATACTTGGGGAAAGGGGGACGAACGTTACATTCAGAATCATGAATTATATTTGAACTAGGAGTCGTGTCAGAGGCCGAGTAGCGCCGGTCCATCCCCTTTGGCCCAACCATTGGCCGGGGAGAGCTAGTAAGGCGGTAGACAAGTAAAGCCATCAGTTCTTCCTTCTATCGGTAGTAAATCTAAATTGAGCTGTACGATCTCGACTGATCATCAAGATTGGAACAGCGGGCGCGGTGAATACTCCATCATTGGTTCATCATCCAAACTTATTTATTTCCTGCAACATGATTACTGTTGGTAGAGCTGGAAAAGTGTTCATAACTGGAATTGCAATCTCTTCATGCAAGTTCCTCTTTTTAATGACAATGAGAATATCTCGCTTACTTTTGATGTAGCAGATATTTCTACAAACAAATACTTTAAGTTACCTTGTAACTTCATCGTTCATATTATACTGGCATCATTTCCGTAAATGCATGGCATATGGTTTGAAAGATACTTTTGAACTGTTATATATTATCGTTCAGTTATATATTATTGTTGGTGGGCTATTGCTCACCCTTGCTTTATTATTATATCACAACAATAGCTAGACCAGATGACTCGCACAAGGCGCACTCGACGCAGGCGAGGACGATGAGACTACCAGAGCTAAAGAAGAAGCTATTGGTATGATAGATTTATTCTTTCAGTTCCAAGTATATGGTCTAGTATGACTTATGTAAATGGATGGCAAAGAGTATGTATTTATATTTAAATTCTTTTGGATTGTAAGAACTCATAATGTGATTAATAAAAATTTGATTGTTACTCTGATTTCATCTTTGGGACTATAACGGGTGTGTTTTATATTGTTGTGTTGGGTCATAGAGATGTAATTTATCTTATGTTAAGGAAAGTTCAATTGTTGTGGACAGAATTGGAAACCGTAACCACCGGATCCCGGACCCCGGATCTGGGGGTGTTACAATAAAACTTAGGTAAGGACCTCGTTTTTCATGATATTTCCACTGCATTATAGCAGATCCGAAAATCACTAATTATGTGCTTGATGATTCTTGTAAGTTAAGCTTGGTTAAGGTGTTCTAAGGACTAGTAAAGGCTTAGTAAGGTCTCTACATCCTCCAAGGAAGGTATATCTCATCACAACCCTAGCTTTTACTTTGAGTTTAATGATGTTCTTGATGAGTTTTTAGATTAGTATGATTTTGGTGATAATTAAAGCATGCTTATGTAGTGATTTGTTGATATAAGAGGATAAAATAGTTTAGATGAACGGAAATGCATTGCTTGGCCTTAGTTTATGGTTAAATAACATGTATATGTTGTTTGGAGTGGAAACTATGATTATTGGAAAGTTTGGAATTTTGGAAATCGTTAGTTATAGCCGTCGTAATGCCGAATTTTTGTTAACACTTAGAAACCAAGCATGGCAGTTAATATTATTTCCTGACTTGGTGAGATTATGACTGATCCTTGTAGATCTCGAGCCATAGATCGTTTTGGCGTGAGAATCGAAACATTCCGACTTACGGTTTAGGAGATATGGTCAAATTACTAAAATTGGTTCGGAACCAAAAGTAAAAGTTCGTAACTTCAATTGAACCCTCGTAAAGCATGATTCTCAGTGGCGAATCTTGGTAAATAAATACTAGAGGTCATAAGGAAGGTATGAAAGAAAACCACATATCAAACGGATCGTTTTCCGATTTTATAAAAATGCTTGAATCAAGGTTAAATGCGGACGAACCCCTTAAAAGTATAACTTTGGTTGTAACTTAGAAAACGAATGATAAAACTCGAGGTATAATCTCGGTTCGTAATCGATCGACTTTAGAACTTATACGACTTAAGTATATACCAAGTGTGGGTATGATGACATGTCTTAATAACGAACAAATGTCGGATCGTATCGGTGATAAAAAGAGTTACACTAAAAGGTGTATAACGAGATAATTCAAAAACGTGTTTCGACTTAAGTGAAGTTTATACTTAGACTTTTAAGAGGTGTTAAGTGGTTAATCTCGAATATTCTGATTGTTTATAGATCATCGAGCAGACCCAGGACACGCTATCTCTACCCACACCCGATTACCAAGCAAGTGTTCAAAACTTTGAACCTGTTGTTGTGATAATATATATATATATGTGATTGCCGCTTTACATATGCCATAGCATGCATGCCTATTGTCAAATTATATTATGATACATGTTCCCTGATTTGATATTTGCTTATTGACTAGATACTAATTATCAGTTATAAGCCAGATTGTTTTGATAAGACCCTTAGCGAAGGGCATATGATATTCATTCTTAAATATAGACCGGGAGTCGGTATTTTGAGATATAGATAGTCGTGGAAACCTGGAGGGATTCCAACAGCAGATTATTATTTATTTTAAGGAATGTTATTATTAAACGTTATTTATATTTCCATAAAGTATCAATTACTTGGAAATATTTCGAGGAATGTTATTCGAATATTATCTCAGTCGAGAGATATTAAATGAATGTTAGTTTCGAATATTCATTTAGAGTTGATTATTTAATGAATATTATTTTGATATTCATTAGAATGTTATTTATTAAATGAATATTACTTTCGAGTATTCATTTAAGGTTTTATGTACTTAATGAATATTATTTTAAAATATTCGTTGGAAGTTCTATTTACTTAAGGAATATTATTTCGACTATTCCTTTAAAGTTTTGATTACTAAATGAATATTATTTGGATATTCATTTAGAAGATTATTTATTAAATGAATATTAATTTCAAATATTCATTTAAGGTTTGACTTATTTACTGAATATTATTTTAAAAATTATTGGAGTTTAATTATTTAATGAATATTATTTTTGAATTCATTTAAGAAGGGATTTATTTAGTAAATAATTCTATATATTCATTCGAGGATTACTTACGAGCGATATTATGATTTAATAATATTCCGTAATTATTATTGAGTTAATAAATATTCTTGGAATATTTATTTAATTCTTTTAAATTCTTTTTAAAATAATTTATATTATTTGGAGATTACCTTTCACCTCCAGATATTATGTAAAATATTTCGGAGTCTTGTTACGACTATTTTATCAAGGAAAGGTTCCCAACTCTTTTATTTTTCATTTAAATCTAGCTTAAAAGGATTTAAATGCTCGCTCAAACTTCCATATTATAGGGGAACCTACTTGAGCAAGGTTATTTATCTTGTTGACTTCCCGGTCAAATTTTATCCTTTTCACTCGCAACTTGGTTGCTATGGACTCGTTAAGTCTGTGTGTACCTTCTCATCATTCGAGGGGTAAGATTGTTGGAACAAGTTGATATCCATTAACAAGCAAAAACTTATGCAATATTTTCCTTGCAAGTTCCTCTTTATATGATAAATGATAATATCTGCTTATTTTCGACATAGCAGATATTCCCACATATATTTACATTTTGAGTTACCTTGTAACTTCATCGTTCATATTATACTGGCATCATTTCTGTAAATGCATGGCATATGGTTTGAAAGATACCTTTGAAATGTTATATATTATCGTTCAGTTAAATATTATTGTTGGTGGGCTATTGTTCACCCTTGCTTTATTATTATATCACAACAACAGCTAGACCAGATGACTCGCACAAGGCGCACTCTACGCTGCCGAGGACGATGAGACTACCAGAGCCGAAGAGAAAGCTATTGGTAGGATAGATTCATTCTTTCAGTACCAAATATATGGACTGGTATAACTTATGTAAATGGATGGCAAATAGTATGTATTCATATTGTAACTCTTTTGGGTTGTAAGAACTCATAATGTGTTTAATAAAATTTGCTTGTTACTCTGATTTCATCTTTGGGACTATAACGGGTGTGTTTTATATTGTTGTGTTGGGTCATAAAGATGTAATTTATTTTATGTTGAGGTAAGTTCAAGTATTGTGGATAGAATTGGAGACCGTAACGACCGGATCCCGGACCCCAGATCTGGGGGTGTTACAGAAATGGTATCAGAGCGTACGTTATAAACCCCAGAGATGAGGCGACGTTAAAACAATAAATTCACTAAGATAATAAGAACTCTTGCCAAGTTCATAGTTGGACTACATAATGTAGTGCTGACATATAAAACCCTTATGGGAACTCTTAAGTATCATGATAGTAACTTAGCTCGATATCGTATCGACGAGTAAGGCGACAGACCTTGAGGCATACGAGCAGCAGCACGATGATGCTTTATATGCTAAAGATCAGCGGGTAAATTCGATAGAGTACCCTACTGGAGACCCGGAAGAGGTTCCAGCAGATAAGGAAAATCCTGTTAGGATAAGGAGCTTACCCTTGAGGAATGAGGGCTGCAGCCAGAAAGACTGTGATGATTAAGGTATGGTGCTCAGAAAAGTGAGCATAAAGAACTAAGCTATTAGCAAGAGAACTGAAGATTCATGTTGGATTCGTAAGACCAGTGAGTCAAGATGAACTCGTAATGAGACTACTGCCAGAGACTGAGTATAGGGTTAATTTCAACTCAGTAAAATGATGAACCAGAAATGTTAGATGCATGTGATTTAGAGGAATATTAAATTCTTTCTTTGAATGGATTATAATAGTTACCTTAAGTTTACTCCGATGCGGAGTTATAATGGATCAAGTAATACGATCAGCAGTTAAAGAGAAAAATGTGAGAAAATCTTCCTGGAGCTAAAAGATGAAATTGGTAATGACCAAGAGTTGGCATTGCGTAATGGAAGAAGGAGACTTTATGCTTCCAACGATGCTTCACATAAAGACTTAGGATGTGTGCTTGTGCAGCACGACAAAGTACTTGCGGAGGCATTCGGACAGCACGACTCACCAGGTTCGGATGGCCCTAGTAGTGCCAATTTTGTGGAACAACCAACTCCGACGGTAATGTTCCTTCTGAGATTAGTGGTCAGGTAGACTGGCATTTGGTAATATTGAATGTCAGGACGTATAGGTATCAGGATATTGTGACAGGTTTCAGTTTGAAACTGTTGATTCCCTTCTAAGGGATGTGTATAATTGATTCCTCTCCAGTGGTTAAACTTCCAATCTGATGACTATTATTTCGTAAATTAGGACTGCTTATGGTTCTACCTGCTTGGAGGTTCATAGAACTATTCTTCTGGTTTCGAAACTGGTCTCCTTAATGTTACCAGTAGATGGATAGATTGACCAAAATTTCCCTAATTCTGGGAAGAACTTCAACGAATTTTGGCAAACCTTGTCTTTCTGATTATCAGAGAACGTCATGGAAGAGAGTAGAAACTGGGGCGAATCCCATGAATTGGGTAAGGTAGCCACTATATGGGTTGGTGGATAGACCCCGATTATCGCGATTGATTGTAGAAATATAATGATAAAGTTGAGATTGGACGGAAACAGGAAATGTAAGTAAGAAACCAGCCGGACTGAGAAATTCCGGGATTGACTTAAATGAAAAGGCTGTTAGGCCAGGAATGGTAAGCTTGTGTGGCACGTGGGATTGATAAGAATAGTTGAAAAGATAAAAGTAAGAGGAAAGGTGACCGGAGACGGTGCCGAGTAGTCGATTAAGACTTATATGAAGTAAAGTTTTGGAAAGGTAGAAAGGTATCAAAGTATAAGGCACTATGCCGGCAATTGCTAGACAAGTAATGCTAATTAGCCAACCCCTAAAATCATATATTTTTATTTTAGTGTGGTCAGTTGAGGCCAAGTCACAAAGGATTCTCAAGTGACTAGACCAGTAATGAAAGGACAAAGCAGGGTTGCTTCTAAGTAAGCACCGACTGCAAGGGCTTCTGACATAAAAGAAACATTAATGAGATCGTAGGAATCTTCTACTAAACCCTTTGCAACCCATGTTTTGATGGGGAATTTACTAGACCTTTTTGGGATGGGGTCACCCGTACTAAAGTGACTCATGTGTATATGATTGTCCAAGATTACGAGTAAAATGGAAGTATAATGACTTGAGATGTATGATGTTAGGGTATCATGAATACCATGAATATATTATGATGGAGGAAAGTAAACAATGAAGGTTCATGAAGAGAGTATAGAAATGGTCAGAGATTGATCAGTATGCTGTAGAAATTTTGCCTAAGGCAAGTACCTTTGCGAAGAACAATAAGTACTAAGAGATTCACATTGAACTCAACCAATATCTTCCAAAACATCCTTGCTACGATTACCAAGTTCGGTAAGAAAACAGACAGACATACGTTGTCTTTTGGAAGGTCAAATAGGCTAACAACTATCCGAAAGAAGAGGTTAGCATTAAGCTACCAATCGATTATCAAATGAGAATGATTGAAAGGAGACCCTTATTAAGGATACATGATTTGATTACCAAGTATAGGATGCAAGAATTCCTTGGCAGTTGAATTAAGGATAGGATATCCATAAATTAAGACAAACCCTGGGGAATGCACAAGGGATGGCATTAACCCTAATAACGATAGATGATATGAGTTGGACTTGCTAAGGCAACAATGATCGGTAAGGATTATTAAAAAGAGTTCTGGAAAGCACATAGATAGAATTATTAGAGTATTGATCAATGACGTTTTGATATACCCTATACCTAGAAAATGCAGGAGGAATGGTGAGGACGACCTAAGCAACCTTACAAGGAAAAGTTAATATTCTAAGTTTCAAACTAGAAGTTTGGCAGAGAATGTATGACACAATAACAATAATACCAGATGAGGCATGTATGAAACCATGATGAGGTATGGATGGAACCAAAGAAGGTTGAGATTATCCTAGAATAAGAAAGAACTAAGAGAACAAATATCCTAGGTATGATTGAGAGTAACTTTGATAAAGTTCCCACGGGAAGGTGGAAGCAATGAATTATGGCAAAAGACTGATAGTTATATTTTTTCTCCTTCAGCAAAGCTTAAGGGAGAATGCTTTCACCAAATAGTGATGGGGAAGAGGTAGAAAAATTTGAGTTGGAATGTATCCAGAGAACATTGATTACAAGAAATTATTATTATCAGGAACGGCCAATGAGGTGGCCGACAGACTAAGTATAAAGGAATAATTACAAATGTGTATACCGAAGGAACAGAATGATATTTGGAAGAACCTTGAAGGTCATATCGGAGTGGAGGAATTTACATTCCTTCTGATGATTGTGCAAGAATCGACGGTAATAATAGTTTAAGTAAAGATTCGATTCCTGATGGAGTCTTAAGCATATTACATACCTTAGAAGGTCCCGTTTCGAGGCAAACCAGGACCATGATACATAATTGACGAAGTAAACCGTTAAGTTTCCAGTCTTCTATGGAAGATGCATGAGTGATAGTTTCATCAACCGGACATAGCCGCGATGCTTGAAGCTCTTCTGCAATTTTATATACTTCATGTAATATCTACATCAAGTTCAGGAAATGTTCCTTATGGATAAGGAATAGTGATTACTTTGTCTCCCTAAAGGATTGAAACCCGTATGGTTAGTTATTAACGCACTACGTAAACAACAAGCGATGGCGACTCTTCTAAGAAAGTAGATGACCACGTAAAGATAAAGAAAGTGCTGCTATTGATAAGCTAAATGGCATGTTGATGAATGACATGCAAGTTTGTGTTAGTGTACTTCTGCGCAAACAAGGTAGAGAATATGAGGTTGACGATTCATGATGCTAAATGTATTCCCGTAGAAAGAATTAAGGGCAGTTGAGCCCGAGATTTGTTGGGCCATCTGAGAGTTTAAAAGTGTTCGGAAGTTGGCATTCGAGCCAGCTCTAACCCAAAACTTATAGCATGATCGTAACGTGTTTCATGTGGTAAGGCTATGCCAGTAAAATGCAGATGCTCGATAGATGATAAGAGTACGAGCAGGTAGATATATGACCTGGTCTGACTTACGAAGAACAACCTGTGGAAAATCACGGATAGAAAAGAACAAGTGATGAGAAACAAGTTTGGCAGAAGAAGATTATATTGGATCTAAGTTAAAGAAATCGGCCAGATTCATTTCGGAGGTTTTAAATTGGAATAATGTGATGATTATAGAGTAAATGTGACGGGATACCAATAAGGAGGTGCCAAGTGCAAAAGATGCCTCAATAAAGAGATGACGGTGGAGGTAAATAATAGAAGTGAATAAGAATCAGATAATAAGAAGGATGTGATTGATAAAGAAAAGGCTGGGAAAGCAACTATGGAATGTGAAGCAAGGAATGTTATGAATGGATTAATAAATCGGTTTTCTGATGAATTCTCGGGATGACAACCTGAGAGGTTCAAAGATTTTCCAAAAGTAAGTGTGCTAAGGATGAACCAGAGTATAGGTCCATAGAATAGTGTACAAAGTAGCAAGATATGTTGACACATGAGATTGCGATCAAATAGTATTGGATATAATTATGATTAATTTCTTCCTTGATGAACCTCTATAGTTCAGAGGTAAATTCTGAGTATGATATTTTACAATCATGAAAACTTTCTATAATCCTTTAGAATTCTTTTCTTTTCTTCTCTTTTATTCATCTTCTTTATGAATTGAGAAGAACAACCCTTTAAGGAGGGGAGGTACTGCTACGTGACTATCTGTCTATGTGATAGAGTCTAAGTGGAATACCATAACTTGTTTAATTGCTTGTCAAGTACTAAAGGCTGGC
This sequence comes from Saposhnikovia divaricata, assembly GCA_036435485.1. NCBI lineage: Eukaryota > Viridiplantae > Streptophyta > Magnoliopsida > Apiales > Apiaceae > Saposhnikovia > Saposhnikovia divaricata. The sequence goes on from JAZHRN010000131.1 coordinate 27,621,218, forward strand.
CCCCTTCTGTACTAACTATGCAATATAACAAATGTTCAATTGATCATAGTGATCTCTCAATAAATCTTTCCACTTCTCTATAATGATCGAGATTGCGAAGATTAAAGCGATCAGGAAATACACAGTGCGAGCGAGGTTATCTCCGAATTTGCAGCACGATAGTGATACCAAAGGCACTGCGGATATCAATAAGAACAATAAGGATAAGACTGAGTAAGAGCATAACCCGAATAATGTGTTGTACAAAAAGTAGCAAAGTTGATGGAAAGAGGATAAAGTACGTATTGTAACACCAGTAGATGTGCTGAGAAAGGGTAGAACGACTAAGAGTTGACCCGGAAGCTGAAAGGTGAAACGACAGACAAACGACTCTTTGCTTCCTACCTGATTCCGGGACGGAATCCTTTTAAGGAGGGGAGACTGTAAGAACCCCAAATTTTGGATATAATTAAAATCCAATTAAAACTTTTTATTATGTACTGAGGTAATGGTGAATAGTGATTACGACTACGATGTAACGATTGAGATAATGAATGAAGGGAATAGATTTGGATTCAAATGTTTATATACCATGAACAATACTATTGGTTGACACTTTAGATAAGAATTATCTATCTCCTAGGGAATTGAGATTTTATAATTCTAAAGGAAAAGATTATTCTTATGTCATCCAAATAGATATCTGTTATTGGTCCAGTGGGTCCGTAAAAAGGTTAAGGAACGATCGAAAGAGATCAGGAACAATTGTACAACCCTAAGAGGATGAGTAAAGAAAAATGGATGAATAGTGATTTTGGGTGGACATAGGAATATTATTCGACGACGCGATATATAAGTATCCGGAACGAAATTCTGAGTTCGTATTAGTGATCCAGGGGGAAAAAGAGTGTATGTAAAAGCTGTCTGTTAGGTCCAATATCTTTGTAGAAGGGGGGATTGAATACAAACAGTATTGTTTTAGCGAAATTTGTCCGGATAATTTAATTTATATTTTGACAAATTTGAGCGGAATTAAATGAAACAAAATTCAAGTTGAATATAAAATTATATTAACTTAAGGGGTTTGTTACAAATACAGTACAGAATTTATATCTAGTTAATAAAAACAAATTAGAAAATTCGACATGAATTTTTCTAGATTTGTTAATAAAAATCAAGATATAGATTAGGAGTAAAAACTCGCTAATAGTACAAGAGTATCAAGTAAACCAGTTCTATCGGATCAGATATTAAAAATAAGATGAACTTGATTTTCTATAAATTTTTCTGCTTCTTGTGCTGTGTTCTTGATGAGAGAGAAGAGAGAAATATGCTTTGAATGTTATATTTTGATCTGTATTGTTGTCTTCTGTCGTCTGTCTTCATTTATATCATTTACTGCCTCTTTATCTTCAAATATAACTGTCAAGACAATCGGCAATACAATTTATTCTTCCAAGACAACCAATTTTGTACTGCCAAGACAATAGGCAATACAATCGTCAAGACAATCAGGTTCTTCCAAGACAATCGGCAAGACAATCAAATTCTGAGATCTTTGTCTTGCTTTATCAAAAATTATCATTCTGTCTGAAGCTTTTTCTTTTTGATCATTATCAAGACAATCTAATTTGAACTGTCAAGACAATCGTCAAGACAATCAAATCAGATTTTTATTCTACTTTTTAAAAGCTTTTCAGAAATTATCATTACCAAGACAGTCGGCAAGACAATCAGAGATTGTCTTGCTTTACTGATTTCTTCTTCAAGACAATCGGCAAGACAATCTCTTATTGTCTTGCTATTCTGATTTGATTGTCTTGCTTTACTGATTTCTTCTTCAAGACAATCGGCAAGACAATCTCTTATTGTCTTGCTATTCTGATTTAAGCCTTCAAGACAATCGGCAAGACAATCAGGGATTGTCTTGCTAGTTCATTTTTCAGAATTAAATTAAAATTGATTAACAAATAGTCATTTTAATTTATTCTTACTTAAATAATTAATCAGATTTAATTAATCTAATAATTAATTTAATTAAAGAATTAATTCAAGATGAATTAATTAATTAATTAAATTGACTACTTGATTTAAATTAATTAAATAAGAATAATTATATATCCTTGGATTGTCTTAATTCTTTTCTGAATCACTAAAAGTAATAAAGGAATACCACTGAATATTTTGTTGACGTTCCATGTACGGTCTGGTTCATGAACGACTAACTTCAATGACTGTCCTTTAATTTTCACATTAAAAATGTGATTCATTTTTCTTCTCATTTCTTTCTCCTTCTTGTACTTCACTGTATACTGTCTGAACCTGTCACTCTAGAAATCTCTGTCTTAGAAATAAATCCACTTCTTTGATGCTATACTGAGGCTTGATCAGCAATCTGAACTTCTTCCAGTGTAAAACATCAAAACTATAGATTGACTTTAGGGTTTTTCTTCTGACAGATAGTACCTCCTGAGATTCCTGTGACAGTTAAAGTTATTTAATTATTACAAACTAAGCTTAAGTTGAGTTGAGTCCTCGAACTACAAATAGGCTTTGTCATATGCCTTTCAATCTCCCCCTATTTGTTTGTTAGATGATAACAAGCAAATACCTAGAGGATTACTCAACTAACTCAACTTAACTTAGTAAAAGATAAAACTTTAAACACAAAGTAAATAAAAGAAAAGTTCTGGTTTATATTTAACATTGTCCAGATTCAAACATAAAAGATAAATACAAGATAGATGATCCTCTAGACTGATCATATAATACAATTTTCTATCTTGACCTATCTAAGCTCTAAAGATATCACATGTAGAGCTGATCTTCACTTTGAAGTTTCTTCATCCCTTATCTCTCCAGGTTCAACTTCATCTTCTTGCTCTAGAAATCTTCTGATATTTTCTGTGTCAAATCGTTCTTGATCATCCAAGGTTTTGATCAAATCCTTGTCAAGTACACGTTCATAATCTGACACAAGACCTTTAGGTTTCTTAGGCAAGATTCCAAGGTTACCCCATAGCCGATTCCGAAGTATGTAATATTTCTTTTTAAATCCAGTTAAAGCATATGATCGAATAATGTCAGCAACAAAGATACTTTCTTTATCTTCGAATCCTGTAGTCCTCAGCATATGTTCTAACCAGACCAGATAAGATGCAGTGTATAATTTCATCGACTTAGAATCAAGGAAGCAAGAGTGTAGTGTATTACCCTTGAGAAACTTAACATGATGTGGAGTTTGAATAACTTGTGGACTATTCCTTTGCGCAAACTCCAAAAGTCTTTCATGAAGTAAAATATTCAGTTCAGAAAACCTTTTTACCTTTAAGGACATAATCCACAGTTCAATCAAGCTTCTCTGTTGAAAGATTTGAAGTGACACATAGAGAGAACCCATTGTACGAGAGTCAATCTGAATTATCAGTTGATCTGCACATCTGTCAAACCCAGCTACTATCCTCGAGATTTCCAGCATCAATGCATCCATATATTGCAAGTAATTTGGATTGGTCTCTTGAAACTGTTGAAGTAGTTGGAGAAAACGTTCATCATCATTAGTAGTGTTCTGAATAGAATCAAAAATTTCTCTTGCTTTATCCCACTTTGGACCAATCTTCAACTGAATATCTCTTTTCCTTTCCTGTACACTGATTGCATGTAGCTTTTGTTTCTCTGCATCTTCAGCTTGCTTCAGCTTCAATCTTTTATTCACTACCTGTCTGGTCTTTTCAAGCTTAGCTTGTCTTATCTGACGATCAGCTTTCTCCTCTTCAAGTTCCTTCTCAAATTCAGGATCATCTTGCCAGTTTGAAAGATCTTCTTCGATATCATTTAATTGTTGTACTTCAAACTTACTATTCTTGAGATCGAAATCAAACTCGAATACATCCTGATCATGAGCAGCTTTTTCTTTTCCCTTGGTAGACTTCTCAGACTTCTCCTTATGCCTCCCTTGACCTCCTGACTTACTTCCTCCTGCTTCTCCAGATTTACCTGCTCCTCCATCTCCAGACTTCTCCCCCTTAGTTGAGGAATCCTCTACAGACTTTCGTTGACTATCAAGCTCCCTATTTGCATCATTATCCCCTTCATTATCATCATCATAGTCTTCAAAATATGCTCTTTGTTCTGGTGTGATATTATGAGTAGGTTTAACAATTTTGTATAGATGATCAAGTCCTTCAAACATGTAATCATACTTTTCTTCAAGCTTCGCAAAGGTTGTTGAATATGATTGAGCAGTTTCATGCATTTCCACTTGAAGTTCATCCACCCTATTAGAGAGTCTGTCAATAGCATTTAGAATATCTGTTCTTTCTGTAGATGCCTGAGAGTTGGATTGTATCAATGTATTGATTGCTGGAGTGAGTGTAGTCTTTATGTTGTGGACATCGTCACGAATAATCATGAGCTAATTATTGACAGAGGTGGAAGAAGAAGACCGTTCATCCACTTGTGTTTTTAAAACTTGTTTTTCAGCCTCAGTTTCCATCAATTTCTTTTGCAGATCTTTGATTTGAGCCATAAGAGACAAAGTGTTTGTGTCAGTGTGTGCTCTCACCTGATGTTCACTCAAGGATATGTCACTCTCCTTTCGTGCATGTGTTTCACTCATATTTAAGGTGGTGCTCACATCACTCAACACTAGCTCCTTTCCTTGAGCTGTACCTGCATAAGAAATCACCCTAGCCTCTTCTGGAGAGGTCAGTGGTGGTGCAATGGGAGTTCGCAATTCCCAATCCTCAGTCATCTCTATCAATTCATTTGGATTTGATAACTGAATTTCTTCAATGATAGGATGACCAAGTTGCCCTTCACTTTCTCCAGATAAATCTGCGAGTGAAGAATCCCTTGAGGGAGCCAGGAATGTTCCTCCTGGGAGGGGAGATGATGACTCTATTATAACTGGCAGAGAGTCAAGATTTCCCTCTGAAGCCTGTGAAGGCTCTTCTACCGTAACAATGGTAGGCACTGTAACAATCCTATCATGCACTCCTTGCTCAGTGTCCTTAACAACATCAGATTCTAAGGTAATGTTTTCCCCCATTGTGAGTAATAGAGGTGTGCTTGACTCTGTACAAGGTGCCACGGCCCTTTGGCGAATTTCAATAATTGCATCCTGTTGAGAGGATGAAATTAGTAACAGTTCATCGGCCATTTCAATGTCCAAGTCCTGTTGGGAGGAAATGGATGGGCTAACAGATGCCTCAAGTAGTAGGTTTCTTCTCTTCTTTGGTGGAGGCAGAGCTGTGGGATCACTCACATTATCACTTCTTCTATCAGCTCTTTTTGTCAACAACTTGCTTCTGGCTTTAGGTTTAGAGATTTGGTTAGACACAGTGTTTGGCTCTAAGACCTGGGATAGAGGCTGTGGTTCTATAACCTCTTGGTCTGACCTATCAGCCACTTGGGCTCCAGAAACAGTTTGAGAGATAGAAGGCAATACCTGCTCCATTGATCCAGTAGCTGTACCTGAAGGAATAGATTGTTCCATTTGATGTTGATGTTCAGGGACAGGTTCATTTTGAGGTTCAGGTTCAGGTGCATTCACAAGTAGAGGAATGACAGGTAGATTTATGAAGTTAGACAAATATGGTGTAATATACACTGGCACATTTTTCAACTTTCTATGTGTATCAAGGCTAGTGAATATTTTCTTGGTTTGCCTGCCTGATACCATAGGGTTGTCATTACTAAAAATTGTTTGTTGACCAACAGGAACAAGATGATTAAATAACAAAGTTAAAAATCTAGGATAATAACATAGAACTTTCTTACCCTCATCAAAATCCCTTCTGGCCTTAACAATCTTGCTAACAATAGTATTCCAAAGTAGGTTACCAATATTGATTCTACGGTTGTTAGCAACAGCATAACCAATAGTTTGTAACATAGAGGTGAGTAAATGAAAGTTACCTCTGGCTGAATTAGCAAATACCTTGGAGATCGTGTCGAAGAATGCATCCCATTGTTGAACCAGATTCCTTTTGCTCAGGTTGTTCATATCAATTACTCCATGATAATTAATATCAATGAAGAATTGATAGAGTTGCTCACTCGTTGGAAATGGATCAAAATTATCCGCCGGAAGGCCCAATACAGTAGTAAGGGTTGATTCTGTCACGACGTGGTGTGTACCATCAAAATCAAAAGAGAATGAGGTCAAGTCTTCAGACACCACAGCTTCTGTGCAAATCAATCTCAGTGGTCCTATCTTAATTGGGGCTTCGATCGAAATGGCAGTTCGGATAATTGAATCGTCATTTAAAAACCGTATCCAAGGCCTAAATCGATCGTAGGGACAATCGTTCGGATTAAAATAGCCAACCAAATTATGTTTCATTATCTCAAAATTATCAGCCATTTTAAACACAAAAACACACTTCAATTTTAGGAAAATTAAAACAATTCAAAAATTTTCAGAATTTATTAATTAATTAAAATTAATTAAAAATTCGAATTAATTCAAAGTTGTCAGAAAAATCCCAAAAATTTATATGATGTTTTCCTGATCACTGGGAGTCTCAATCTATTTTTAGATTTCAAAGAAAAAATCTAGAACTCTTAAAACAGTGAAAACCCGATTCAACTTTTGAAAAAATTGATTTTCAAAAACTTAACAAAATTCGAAAATAATCGGTTCAAAAGAAAGGAAATTGGACGATCTACTTGAATCTGTTCTTGGTTTTCAGTTTTGTTGAGTAAAATCGAGCAGCGATTCAGTTCCAGAGTGTATGTATCGTGTATGTATGCACTGGGTTCTCTGTGTCAAAACACGAGAGAGAGAGAGAGAGATAATTGTATTGCTGTGTTTCCCTTTTTTTTTCTTTTTTGTTTAAGTATTGAATTTACACTACAAGACAATCGGTTTGATTGTCTTGCCGATTGTCTTGGTAGTATAAACACTATCAAGACAATCGTTTACAATTCTGATAAATAAAAGAAAACGAAAATAAATTTTTTTTTTATTTTTTTATTTTTAAAATACTGAAAAGACACTCCAAGACAATCAAGTGATTGTCTTGCCGATTGTCTTGGTAGTTCAAAACTATCAAGACAATCGTTTGTCTTGAACTAAATTTAAGAAAACAAAATAAAACAAAAATAAAATTGAAAAATATTTTATTATTTAGCAAAATAACCTGCCAAGACAATCTGTGGATTGTATTGGCGATTGTCTTGATACTATAAAGACAAACAAGACAATCTATTAATCTGCTAATATTATGCTAATAAAATGCAAATAAATGTCCATAATTAATCCAATTAAAATACACTCTAATATATTATTAAAAATACTATAAATAAATATTTTGCATACACATGGATTAATCTTTTTACGAAAACAAATAGAAATAACAAAAGGACAAACACTACAAAACATTTAATAAAATAATTATTAAAATAGAAATAAATATCTACAAATATTCTAAAAATAAAGAAATATGAAGTATTAAATAATATGAATAAACAGAGTGAAAAATAACTAAACAAGCAAGAAAATCAGTTGGTAAAATAATTATACAAGTGATTTCAAACAATAAATATTCACAGAATAATCACTTGCAAAATTATTAAAGATCAAATTTCAGATATTAACAGTATTAATTACTAGGACTGTTTAACATACCCAATTCACTAACAATTTTAAAGAATGAGGATTCATTAAGCGACTTAGTAAAAATATCTGCAGTTTGATCTCCAGAGCCTACAAATAGTAGTTGCACTGTACCATTCATTACATGCTCTCTTATAAAATGATACCTTATGTCAATGTGCTTTGTCCTTGAGTGCTGCACAGGATTGCTGGCGATTGCTATGGCACTTGTATTATCACATAAAATAGGGATATTTTCCCATACAATGCCATAGTCCATTAATTGATTCCTAATCCATAAGATCTGAGCACAACAGCTTCCAGCAGCTATATATTCAGCTTCGGCTGTAGAGTTGGAAACTATTTGCTGTTTCTTACTGAACCAGGATACCAATCTTCCACCTAGGTATTGACAACTCCCAGATGTACTTTTCCTGTCTACAACACTTCCTGCATAGTCAGAATCTGTATATCCAATTAAAGTAAAACCAGATTCATTAGGGTACCAGATGCCTAAATTAGGCGTACCCTTTAGATATCTTAAGATTCTTTTGACAGCAGTGAGATGGATTTCTTTAGGGTTCGCTTGGAACCTTGCACACAAGCATGTGGCAAACATTATATCTGGTCTACTAGCAGTTAGGTAAAGCAATGAGCCAATCATACCTCTATAGCCTGTGATATCTACCTTGGCAGAACTTTCACAAAAACCAATTTTGACAGCTATAGTTGATGGTGTCTTTGCTGATGAGCACTCCTCCATGTGATATTTCTTGAGGAGCTCCTTAATGTACTTGGATTGACAAATAAATATTCCATCTTGTCTCTGACTTATTTGTAATCCAAGAAAGAATTTCAGTTCTCCCATCATGCTCATTTCAAACCTACCCTGCATTAACTTAGAAAACTTCTTGCATAGAAGCTCATTAGTAGACCCAAATATAATATCGTCCACATAGACTTGGACTAGTATTATATCATTCTTATGTCTTTTAGTGAAGAGCGTTTTGTCTATGACACCTCTTATAAAACCATTTTCTAATAGAAATTCAGAGAGGGTGTCATACCATTTTCTTGGGGCTTGCTTAAGACCATAGATAGCTTTGTAAAGAAAGTAGACATAGTCCAAATGATCTTGATCTTCAAAACCAGGGGCTGTTCTACATACGCTTCTTCATCTAGCTTACCATTCAGAAAGGCACTCTTGACATCCATTTGATAAACTTTGAATCTTGAATAGGATGCAAATGACAAGAATATTCTGATGGCCTCAAGTCTTGCCACTGGAGCATAGGTCTCGTCATAATCAATGCCTTCAGCTTGAGAATAACCTTTAGCTACCAGTCTTGCTTTGTTTCTTATCACAGTGCCATCTTCATCTAGTTTGTTTCTGAATACCCATCTAGTGTCCACCACTTTTCTATCTTTAGGTCTGGGTACTAGCTTCCATACTTCTAGTTGCTTAAATTGATTGAGTTCATCTTGCATAGCAATCACCCAATCAGGATCAGATAGAACTTCTTCTACTTTCTTAGGTTCCATGACAGACAGGAACCCAGAATAGTTACATTGATTCTGATAAGCTCTTCTTGTTTTCACACCAACATCTGGATCACCAAGAATCAGCTCAAAAGGATGAGCTCTATTCCAAACAGATTGTCTGGGAAGAATTGATCTTGATGATTCACCTTGATCTTCAGTATGATGTTGAGTATGACTTGTTGACCCTTCATTATCTCCCCCTGAGTTGCTGCCAGTTTGACTTATTGATGGTTCAAGAGTATCAGTGGTGTCTTGAAAATTATCATTGTTTTCACCAGCATCACCTTGATCATTACCACCAATATTTGGATTATTATTATCAGCAACAACGTCAGGTTGATTGTCATCATCTGAATCTGAGTCTGACATGTCATCAAACTTAAGCTTTTCAGATGGATCTTCATTTTGGATACTTGGGAGTTTTGTGTCATCAAATGTAACATTCACACTTTCCATAGTTTTCTGTTGATCAATAAGATACACCTTGTAGGCTCTTCTAGTATAACCAATAAATATTGCTTCATGTGCTTTTTCTTCAAATTTACCACCTTGATCATCTCCTTCTTTCAGCACAAAGCATTTTGTCCCAAATACATGGAAATACTTGAGAGTTGGTTTCTTGTCATGTAGAGCTTCATATGGTGTCTTCATTAAGTCTTTATTGATAAGTGTTCGATTCTGGGTATAGCATGCAGTGTTGACAGCTTCAGCCCAAAAGCTCAATGGAAGCCTTGATTCACTTAGCATAGTACGTGCAGCTTCAATCAAGGTTCTATTCTTTCTTTCAACTACCCCATTTTGTTGAGGAGTTCTGGGAGCCGAGTACTGTCTAGTTATACCCTTTTCAGTGCAAAAGTCATTCAGAACTGCATTCTTGAATTCAGTTCCGTTGTCTGACCTTATAGCTCTTACTGGACGATTAGAGTCCAGCTCAATTAACTTAATGTGATCAACTACCAGTTGTGGAGTTTCATCTTTTGAGTTCAGAAATAGTACCCATGTGAATTTTGAGAAATCATCAACAATCACTAGAGCATATCTTTTTCTTGACATGGACATTACACTAACTGGACCAAACAAATCCATATGGAGAAGTTGTAATGGTTCAGTTATTGATGATGTGTTAATGCTCCTGTGAGTTGCCCTTTTTAACTTTCCTTTTTGACAAGCATCACATAGACCTTCCCGAGTAAATTCAATCGAAGGTAAACCTCTCACCAATTCTCTTTTAACTAGAGAATTCATTGTTTTGAAGTTTAGGTGAGAAAGTTTCTTGTGCCATAACCAACTTTCATCAGTGGATGCCTTTGAATAAAAACATCTAATTTCTTCTGTGCTTCCAGAGTTCATATTGGCTATGTACAAGTTTCCTTTTCTTACTCCAGTCAACTGCGGCCTTTCATTTCTCTTGTGTGATATTAGACAATTCTTCTTGTTGAAATGAACTTCATAACCTTTGTCACAGAATTGACTAATACTGAGCAAATTGTGCTCAAGGCCGTTCACAAAAGAGACATCTTCAACTATAACATTTCCAGCTTCTAATCTGCCATATCCATCAGTTTTACCTTTGCTGTTATCTCCAAAGGTAACGACTGGGCCGGCCTTCTCCACCACATTTGTCAGCAGGGCTCTATCTCCGGTCATATGCCTTGAACATCCACTGTCCAGAATCCACATGACTCGTTCAACCTGTTTTAAACCCTGCAATGACAAATTGGTTAGACTTTCTTCGGAACCCAAATTTGATTGGGTCCGGAGTACTTAAAGAATTGGCCTTTATCAGGCAAAGCAACACTTTTTATTTTAACAACATTTTCTTCAGGTACTGGACATTTAACCCTGTAAACAGCTTTAACTTGTTTTGGTTTCAGCTTGGGTAACCATGTCTTCACCATATCCTGAGAAGGACTTGGAGTCCTAGTCTTAGAATTAGGTAGTGTTACAGTCCTGGATCTAACATGTTTATTTCTGCTCATATGCTGTCTAGAAACATTCTTATCAACACATGCATGATTACCGTTAAAGTAAGCAGACATTATATTAAAAGCACAAGACATGCAATTAACAGCATTGCATTTCTTATGAGCAGTATCAATAAGAGGAATAGCATGCATGGTAGATATGTTGTTGCATTTATACATGTTGTTACTTCTACTACTAGTTTTAAAGGAACTAGTAGACTCACCAACTCTTTCTGTTTTCTTAAACACAGACTTTCTATCTTCATCATTTTTAACAACTTGATTACTTTCTAAGACTACGCCATTAGCTAAATCCTCAATGCGCATCTCTTCCTTAATAATTAAAGATGTTGTATCCAAAGTTTCTGCTATGGATGTCTTAAAGAGTGGATTACTAACACCCTTAAGCACTATTGGTAAACCCCTTTCTTCAGCACTGACACGATTAGGGGTAATAATGCTTTTTCGTCCAATAGCTTCATTATAATCAAACCCAATTCCTACGGTTTGATTAATAGCTTGTTGGTTAAACAACTCTTTAGCCACTTTACATGAATTAGAAGTAGCACTAACCTTTATTTCTAGTTCAGCTATTGTCTCACGTTGTTGAACCACTATCAACGCTAGAGACCTCTCAAGTTCTTTTAGAATTCTTATTTCTGATTTTTGTTTATCATGGCAATTTTGTACATCGTGTAATTCTGATAATTGATTACTAAGATCTGTATTTAACAAATTGATCCTTTCAATCTCTCTATTAGCATAACCTAGTGAATCACTAAGTTGATAAATATATTGACTTTCAGAACATGATACCTCAGATGAAGTACCACTGGAGTTATCAGATTTTGCCATCAGGGCAAGATTGCCATACTCTTCTTCTTCAGAGTCTGTATCATCCCAACTCTTTCCAGCAGCCACATAGGCTTTACCTGTCTTCTTCTTCTCAAATCCAAAGTCTTTTCTTTGGTTTTGTTTTGGCTTCTGACATTCAGTAGCGAAATGTCCAAGTTCATTACAGTTGTAGCATCTAATTTTACTTCTTTCAACTGTTCCAGTTTTGTAACCTCCTCTATTACTTGAGGATGAAGAACCTCCTCTTTGGAACCTGTTATAGTTACATTTGTACCTGAACTTGGGATTCTTCCTGAATCTGAAGTTACTGAATTTCCTTACCAACAAAGCCATGGACTCATCTTCCAACTGATCTAGCTCTTCTAACGAATAGAAGTCTCCTTCATCTGGACTAGCATTCGTTTGACCAACTTCAACTTCAAGCTTGCCACTGTCAACACTACAAGATTGAATAACCTTATCTTCCACTTCCTGTTTGTTCTCAACAATAATAGCTGTAGAAGTATTAGCAACTCTTCCTTTTCCATAAATCTCCTTTTGTTGAGATTGTTCCAGTTCATAGGTTTTTAAAACACCAAAGAGTCTTTCTACAGTAATTTCACTTAGATTCCTCGACTCTCTGATAGCTGTAATCCTATGTTCTAGATGATCAGGCATTGACAATAAAAATTTTCTGTTGATCTCTTTCTGAGTGTAGTACTTGCCATGCATCTGTAAATTGTTGACAAGTTTGTTATATCTTTCAAACACATCTTGAATACTTTCATTGGATGCTGATCGAAAGTGTTCATACTCAGATGTCAGAATTTCTAGTCGATTCTCCCTAACTTCCTCTGTTCCTTCATTCACAGTTTCAATGGTTTCCCACATTTGCTTTGCAGTTCTGCAGTTAATCACATGACTGTACATAACAGAGTCTATAGAATCTATTAAGATCAGTCTTAAATTAATGTCAAGTCCAGCTTCCTCTCTTCAACAAGAGTGTATTCAGAAGAATCTTTGTGTACAAACCTTGCAGGGGCAACAACTTTTCCATCAGTGACAACTTCAGGAATTAATCCAAAAGGTATTATTGGTCCTTCTGATAAGACTTTCATGTATTTAGGATTTGCAACCTCGAGGAACATTAACATTTTGTTCTTCCACATATCATAACTGCTTTTGTCATATATGGGAATTTTCACAGTTCCAACTTTAGAAGACATGATGAATTTTTTTAAGAGAGTTAAAAAATTCAGGGATGATACCAATTGTTAGGTCGAATATGTTTGTAGAAGGGGGGGTTGAATACAAACAGTACTGTTTTATCGAAATTTGTCCGGATAATTTAATTTATATTTTGACAAAATTGAGCGGAATTAAATGAAACAAAATTCAAGTTGAATATAAAATTATATTAACTTGAGGGGTTTGTTACAAATACAGTACAGAATTTATATCTAGTTAATAAAAACAAATTAGAAAATTCGACATGAATTTTTCTAGATTTGTTAATAAAAATCAAGATATAGATTAGGAGTAAAAACTCGCTAATAGTACAAGAGTATCAAGTAAACCAGTTCTATCGGATCAGATATTAAAAATAAGATGAACTTGATTTTCTATAAATTTTTCTGCTTCTTGTGCTGTGTTCTTGATGAGAGAGAAGAGAGAAATATGCTTTGAATGTTATATTTTGATCTGTATTGTTGTCTTCTGTCGTCTGTCTTCATTTATATCATTTACTGCCTCTTTATCTTCAAATATACCTGTCAAGACAATCGGCAATACAATTTATTCTTCCAAGACAACCAATTTTGTACTGCCAAGACAATAGGCAATACAATCGTCAAGACAATCAGGTTCTTCCAAGACAATCGGCAAGACAATCAAATTCTGAGATCTTTGTCTTGCTTTATCAAAAATTATCATTCTGTCTGAAGCTTTTTCTTTTTGATCATTATCAAGACAATCTAATTTGAACTGTCAAGACAATCGTCAAGACAATCAAATCAGATTTTTATTCTACTTTTTAAAAGCTTTTCAGAAATTATCATTACCATGACAGTCGGCAAGACAATCAGAGATTGTCTTGCTTTACTGATTTCTTCTTCAAGACAATCGGCAAGACAATCTCTTATTGTCTTGCTATTCTGATTTAAGTCTTCAAGACAATCGGCAAGATAATCAGGGATTGTCTTGCTAGTTCATTTTTCAGAATTAAATTAAAATTGATTAACAAATAATCATTTTAATTTATTCTTACTTTAATAATTAATCAGATTTAATTAATCTAATAATTAATTTAATTAAAGAATTAATTCAAGATGAATTAATTAATTAATTAAATTGACTACTTGATTTAAATTAATTAAATAAGAATAATTATATATCCTTGGATTGTCTTAATTCTTTTCTGAATCACTGAAAGTAATAAAGGAATACCACTGAATATTTTGTTGACGTTCCATGCACGGTCTGGTTCATGAACGACTAACTTCAATGACTGTCCTTTAATTTTCACATTAAAAATGTGATTCATTTTTCTTCTCATTTCTTTCTCCTTCTTGTACTTCACTGTATACTGTCTGAACCTGTCACTCTAGAAATCTCTGTCTTAGACATAAATCCACTTCTTTGATGCTATACTGAGGCTTGATCAGCAATCTGAACTTCTTCCAGTGTAAAACATCAAAACTATAGATTGACTTTAGGGTTTTTCTTCTGACAGATAGTACCTCCTGAGATTCCTGTGACAGTTAAAGTTATTTACTTATTACAAACTAAGCTTAAGTTGAGTTGAGTCCTCGAACTACAAATAGGCTTTGTCATATGCCTTTCACTGTCGGATTCTGAAAAATAGCACTTTTATTTTCCCCGAGATTTCCCTGGACACTGAAAGACTTAAAGAATTATTGAAGGGATTTAAGGAATATGGTTCAAGAATTATTAAAGAGAATTGAAAATGATGGTGTAAATATTAAGACGGATTCCGGTAAAACCCTTACTAGAAACGAATGAGTTATTCCTCCGAACGATCAATGAATTGAGCAATAACCGGACAAAGGAACGAGTAGTGGATCAAGATACATGCATGTACTAATGGATAAACATCAAGCAACCAACTAGTTACAGGAGTAACTAACAAGATTAGAAAATCAACCAAGTACTTAGTCCCGTCTCATCTCATTACCACAAAAATGCAACACATGTCTCTTGATTGCATCATGGATGACCTAGGCACTTTAATAAAGCTACTTTAGCAAGATATTATCCAAACACATCTCTTTATGCTAGATGAGTGCAAGAGAAGCTAGCAAAACACAAACTCTCTCAAAACTGCCCAGCAGAAACACTCTCCAAAAGAAATTAATATCTCCATTTCTATCCATGATAAAATCACCAAATTTTAACCACAACCTCTCCACTCCATGGGAAATATTTGCTCCAAATTTCATAGCAATACAAGTAGTATAGCCTAGGCAAATCACCTCCCCAAGTTGAAGAAGCAAACTGTCCAGATTCATGACAGTTTCTGTGACGATTTTCAAATGGCCATATCTCCTTCATTACTCAATGGAATTTGGTGTTCTTTAGCTTGTTGGAAAGCTGGTTAGATTCTCTACAACTCTCCTTTAGAAGCCTCATCCAGAAAACCTCGGTAAGGACCTCGTTTTTCATGATCTTTCCACTACGTTATAGCAGATCCGAAAATCACTAATTATGTGATTGATGATTCTTGTTAGTTAAGCTTGGTTAAGGTGTTCTAAGGACTAGTAAAGGCTTAGTAAGGTCTCTACATCCTCCAAGGAAGGTATATCTCATCAAAACCCTAACTTTTACTTTGAGTTTAATGATGTTCTTGATGAGTTTTTAGATTAGTATGATTATGGTGATAATTAAAGCATGCTTATGTAGTGATTTGTTGATATAAGAGGATAAAATAGTTTAGATGAACGGAAAGGCATTGCTTGGCCTTAGTTCATGGTTAAATAACATGTATATGTTGTTTGGAGTGGAAACTATGATTATTGGAAAGTTTGGAATTTTGGAAATCGTTAGTTATAGCCGTCGTAATGCCGAATTTTTGTTAACAATTAGAAACTAAGAATGGCAGTTAATATTAGTTCCTGCCCTTGGTGAGATTATGACTGATCCTAGTAGATCTCGAGCCATAGATCATTTTGGCACGAGAATCGAAACATTCCGACTTACGGTTTAGGAGATATGGTCAAATTACTAAAATTGGTTCGAAACCGTAAGTAAAAGTTCGTAACTTCAATTGAACCCTCGTAAAGCATGATTCTCAGTGGTGAATCTTGGTAAATAAATACTAGAGGTCATAAGGAAGGTATGAAAGATAACCACATATCAAACGGATCGTTTTCCGATTTTATAAAAATGTTTGAATCAAGGTTAAACGCGGACGAACCCCTTAAAAGTATAACTTTGGTTGTAACTTAGAAAACGAACGATAAAACTCGAGGTATAATCTCGGTTCGTAATCGTTCGACTTTAGAACCTATACGACTTAAGTATATACCAAATGTGGGTATGATGACATGTCTTAATAATGAACAAATGTCGGATCGTATCGGTGATAAAAAGAGTTACACTAAAAGGTGTAGAACGAGATAATTCGAAAACGTGTTTCGACTTAAGTGAAGTTTATACTTAGACTTTTAGAGGTGTTAAGTGGTTAATCTCGAATGTTCTGATTTTTTATAGATCATCGAGCAAACCCAGGACACGCTATCTCTACCCACACCCGATTACCAGGCAAGTGTTCAAAACTTTGAACCTGTTGTTGTGATAATATATATATATATGTGATTGCCGTTTTACATATGCCATAGCATGCATGCCTATTGTCAAATTATATTATGATACCTGTTCCCTGAATTGATATTGGCTTATAGACTAGATACGAATTATCAGTTATGAGCCGGATTGTTTTGATAAGACCCTTAGCGAAGGGCATATGATATTCATTCTTAAATATAGACCGGGAGTCGGTATTTTGAGATATAGATAGTCGTGGAAACCCGGAGGGATTCCAACGGCAGATTATTATTTATTTTAAGGAATGTTATTATTAAACGTTATTTATATTTTCATAAAGTATCAATTACTTGGAAATATTTCGAGGAATGTAATTCGAATATTATCTCAGTCGAGAGATATTAAATGAATGTTAGTTTCGAATATTCATTTAGAGTTGATTATTTAATGAATATTTTGTTGATATTCATTAGAATGTTATTTATTAAATGAATATTACTTTCAAGTATTCATTTAAGGTTTTATGTACTTAATGAATATTATTTTAAAATATTCGTTGGAAGTTCTATTTACTTAAGGAATATTATTTTGATTCTTCCTTTATAGTTTTGATTACTAAATGAATATTATTTGGATATTCATTTAGAAGATTATTTATTAAATGAATATTAATTTCAAATATTCATTTAAGGTTTGACTTATTTACTGAATATTATTTTAAAAATTATTGGAGTTTAATTATTTAATGAATATTATTTTTGAATATTCATTTAAGGAGGGATTTATTTAGTAAATAATTCTATATATTCATTCGAGGATTACTTACGAGCAATATTGTGATTTAATAATATTCCGTAATTATTATTGAGTTAATAAATA
The DNA here is from genome assembly GCA_036435485.1 of Saposhnikovia divaricata. Lineage (NCBI taxonomy): Eukaryota > Viridiplantae > Streptophyta > Magnoliopsida > Apiales > Apiaceae > Saposhnikovia > Saposhnikovia divaricata. The sequence continues at coordinate 27,638,798 of JAZHRN010000131.1, forward strand.
TTCTTGAAATATTTATTTAATTCTATTAAATTCTTTTTAAAATGATTTATATTATTTGGAGATTACCTTTCACCTCCAGATATTATGTAAAATATTTCGGAGTCTTGTTACGACTATTTTATCAAGGAAAGGTTCCCAACTCTTTTATTTTTCATTTAAATCTAGCTTAAAAGGATTTAAATGCTCGCTCAAACTTCCATATTATAGGTGAACCTACTTGAGCAAGGTTATTTATCTTGTTGACTTCCCGGTCATAATTTATCCTTTTCACTCGTAACTTGGTTGCTATGGACTCGTTTAGTCTGTGTGTACCTTCTCATCATTCGAGGGGTAAGATTGTTGGAACAAGTTGATATCCATTAACAAGCAAAAACTTGGGAAATGTTGGTGAATTTTCCTTTCCAACTAGATACGACTACTTTGTGGAGTCTTATCAACAAGTATTTCACTTGGAGAAGGGAGGACAAACTCTATGTTTCAATGCTGTGGATTTATTCGAACTAGGAGTCATGTGTAAGAGGCCGAGTCACGCGGTCCATCACAAGGCCTAACCATTGGCCAGGGAGTTACTATTAAAGGCAATCGACAAGTGGAGCCGTCAGTTCTTCCTTCTACCGATAGTAAACTATGTTGGGCTGTACCATCCCTGACTGATCATCAGGGAGTGGGACAGCTGGCGCGTGATAACTCCAGTATTGGTTCATCTCCCAAATTGAGAATTCCCTGCAACACGTATCGAAGAGACTTCTTTCAGGTTGACGGTGTCTTCCGCAACACGTATCGAAGAGACTTCTTTCAGGTTGTAGGACTTCGAAAAATGTTAATAACTGGAATTGCATTATTTTCCTTGCAAGTTCCTCTTTATATGATAAATGATAATATCTGCTTATTTTCGACATAGCAGATATTCCCACATATATTTACATTTTGAGTTACCTTGTAACTTCATCGTTCATATTATACTGGCATCATTTTGGTAAATGCATAGCATATGGTTTGAAAGATACCTTTGAAATGTTATATATTATCGTTCAGTTAAATATTATTGTTGGTGGGCTATTGCTCACCCTTGCTTTATTATTATATCATAACAACAGCTAGACCAGATGACTCGCACAAGGTGCACTCGACGCTGGCGAGGACGATGAGACTACCAGAGCCGAAGAGAAAGCTATTGGTAGGATAGATTCATTCTTTCAGTACCAAATATATGGACTGCTATGACTTATGTAAATGGATGGCAAATAGTATGTATTCATATTGTAACTCTTTTGGGTTGTAGGAACTCATAATGTGTTTAATAAAATTTGGTTGTTACTCTGATTTCATCTCTGGGACTATAACGGGTGTGTTTTATATTGGTGTGTTGGGTCATAAAGATGTAATTTATTTTATGTTGAGGTAAGTTCAAGTATTGTGGATAGAATTGGAGACCGTAACGACCGGATCCTGGACCCCGGATCTGGGGGTGTTACAGTGAGGTTATGAAACTCACATGTAATCTTAATTTGTAATATTTGGTACTCTGTTGGTTGGAACTCAGAAGTTTGTACTTCTGGTAGAATATAATCAAGTGCAGGGATATGTTCACATTAATCACTGAACCACAGTGATTGAAATGAACAAATTTTCAAATTGTAATATAATCCTGTCTTGGCACTAAATGTTGGATCTCAAAGTGTTTTCTACACTCATTATCTCTATTATTATTGTCTAACAACTCCTAGTGCAGATATTAAAGTCATGTCATGGCTTTGTATAACCTATTTCTAAACTGAAAAGGTATAACCATTTCTATCTTTACTCTTTAATCCTAATTACCTATTCTGATACAGTTTTTTTTCTTGCAATCAATTGCAACTTTGTAAAGCTATATGTCATAATCTACACTGTATTAGTCTTTGTTGTTGTAAAATGTTGTTAACTAGAATGTATTAGGAGTAGTTGATGTACAAGTGATTAATAAAAACTAAAGATTTGACTCTGTAAAAAGTCTCAAGATCTAAAGATAGATACTAGCTTGTATTAGAGTTTGCTAATGTAATATGCTTATACTAAATAGACTGTATTAGGATTCCGTGATGTAAGTTGTACTGCAGATTTCTTAATTAGAATGTAGTAGGGTCCTGCTCATGTAACCTGTAGTGTGCATGCTCTCGTTAAAACTGAATAAGGATTAACAATCTGCTTCATGAAGAAAGGCCGACTGGTATTGTGATTAAAGTATGTATGAGTATTCGTTAATGTAATAAGTTAGCTTGCAAACCTTATGTGTAATGAACCATTTTGTATTAGAGGTTGCTAATGGAATCAGTTTATATTTACATTTAGTTAAATTAGACTGCATTAGCTTCAATTTATTGTATTGGGTTAAGAAACTGAGACAAATATTGCCCCTCCAGATTGTATCAAAAGTTACTTATGTAAAAGGATTAACTTTTGCGAGTTGTAAAAATGAGAAACACTACTTGTACTCAGAAATGTAGCGTAAATTGAATGAATTATCTAGCATACATTAAGTACAAGGTGTGGCATTTATATTGTGATTCGAACACTAAAATCGTTTTATATGACAACTCTGCATTGTATTATGGTAAGATACTAAGTATGCATAGTTGGCTAAATTTTTTTTGCTTATAGTACAGTCTATGCTTTAATTAACTAATTCATTCGACAAAATGAATAATAAGGAATTATGTGGTCACCAGTTGCAAATGTATGAGTAAACATGAACATGTATGTATTAACTGAAACTTTTCATATATCTGTTCTAAAAACATGGCTTACAAAAGGGGGAAGCTAGTATAAAAAGGAAGAAGGAATGTTTTCTTAAAAAGGGGAAGACAGAATTAATTAAGGGGTAGCAAGAGATTAAGGAGTAAAACAAAAGGGGAAGGAAAACAAAACGGGAAGACAAAAGAGATTAATAGATAGATTTTTGACAATTGTTCAAACAGAAGGGGAAGTTTCTTTTTTGGTACTTTACCAAAGAAAAGGGGAAGACAGAATACTCATTCTAATTTAAAATTTTTGCGAATTCTTTATTACTGACAAGTAATTTTGCTCCTTGCAGGAATCAATTGTTTTTCTAGGAAAAGATTGATAAGTACTCTCCCTTGGTTAAATATCTTTATGTGCGAAATATTTTTAATATATCATGCATACACTAAGGGGAAGCACACACTCAAAATTTAAATTTTATGTTTGTTTAGCAAATACCAAAAAGGGGAAGATTGAAAGGATATCTTCGATATAATATTTATTTTGGTATTTGTACGATTTAAACATAAAATTTAAATACACGTAGAATCCTCTCCACTAGGTCATTTATTTAATTGATTCGGTCAAAAGTCAAATGGTCAACTCTAGCAAAATTTTATCATCCAACTTTTCAAATATAACAGATATTCCGTTTTTGCTGAAAAATCAAATTATATATTTTATGGAATATATCTCTACACTAAGGCAATAAGATCGAAAAAGAAATATCGAGATTTGATATTTTTCAGATCTCCATTGCAACATCGATAAGGCGACAAGCTCAAAGAAGGAATATTCGAGTTTTAATATTCTTTAGAGAATTCGTGCTACATTTAAAACGATCCGTTTTATCCGAAAAAGAATTATGTCTTCGCACTCAAAATATTTTCACATCCTAGAAAAGACTTTCTATACTCAAACATATTAATAATCATTGGTAGAATATTAATCCTTGTTTTTATCTCGTGCCAGAAATATTCAAAGTAATTTTTCTCCCGTTTCGTAATTATATCATATTTCGGAGAAAACTATTTTAATCGCTCAAAATTATTTCCTATCAGCTCTAAATATTTTCAAAGTATCTATTCTAGTCAAAATATTGGTCAAAAGATTTATCTCTATCAAGAAAAGACCAATCGTATTTTATTCAGAACCGAAAGCTGATTTAATCCTTTAAATCCAAATAAAATACTTCTACTTTCTAGAATGACTTGAAACTTGAGATTGATCATTTAAATACCATTTTATATGCATGATAAAAGTTTCGGAATTTTTCGAGAATTTAGTCCGGCACGTAAACCGAGGAAGTTGGTCCTACGTTTGACAACGTTTGACCAAGTCAACATTGACCAAAATTGACCAAACTTTCCAGAATATTATTTTATAATATTCCTAAGTGTTCCATAATTATAGAATTATTTATGGGTATTTTCATATTTATCGGATATTTAATTAACGATACATGTTATTTATTTAATCATTAATTGATACGAGTCCGATACAATATAAAACACAGCTGGTTACTAATACCAAACCCACTTCAAATAAACACAAAACCACCCCCAACTAACACAAACCACTTGCCATGTCATCAATCCAAGTGAAATCAATCTCAACCGCTCCTTTTAATCAAATCTCCACCATTCCTTTCACCCAACTCTCTTTATAAATAAACCCCCTCATCCACCCATTTCAAACACAAGCTAAGAGCCATAGAATTGCTGGAATTTTTGAAGTAGACACTCTCTTTCAATATTCAAACACTCTCTTCATCTACTTTATCTAAAAAACCTTCTCTCTCTTAAATATATATCCATATGTACTAGGTTTTTGATTCAACAAGCTTAGTTCCACCCAACCAAGCTTAGTTCTCCCAATCTAGCTCATCTACTGCCACTTTCCGGCCTCTCGAAGGGCTACCCAAGTTCGACCAAGTGCCAAAATCTGGCCGAACCTCCGGTGAATTTTTCCGGCGAACTTTTCCGATCGTTTTCCAAAGGTGGTAAGTTTTAGCTTCGTCTTTGTGTCTTAACCGACCATATTTATATTTGAGATTTGCTCTTAGCTTCTATACTTTATCTTAATCTCTATACTTGAATCTATAAGATTCCAAAAGTCTCTTTATAAAAGAGAACGACAATATAAACACAAGTTCAACTCATATCTCTATTGCAATATGTTTAAGCAAAGAGTTGAACCAAGTACTTGATCTTTGAAAAGAAACGTTATATTACAAGAAAGATCATATCAAAGTACTTAATCTCAAAAGTTGTGAGATTATATTTGACATACGTCAAAGTTGTAACAATATTTATTTCGTTCGGATTCCCAACTAACATCTTTAGTGTTCCGTGGGATATTCAAATAACGAAATACATCATACAACTTAAATTTCTTAAAAGAGCACAAGTTTAGCCACTTATTTATCGCACTTACTTTACCTGTCGTGGCCATAAATTTATTTAGTGCAAGAAGTTAAAAGAAGATTATACTTTGACATTGTATTTAGTCAAACGGAAGTATACATCTTAAAAGCCTTAAGCCTATTAGCTTAATGGACTTTATATATCAACCAACTCCGAGTTATATTTATTTCATCTCATCTTAACGGAGTATTTTTATTAAAGTATTCTTGGATTTAAACGATCTATCAAAAGAAAGAATACTACTTCTAAAGAGCACAAGTTAGCCACTTGTTTTAATTATCGCACTTACTTTTATCGTTTCGTGTGGCTAAAAAGTTGATTCGTGCTAGAAGTTATAATTATACCTCGACATTGTATTAGTCGAATAAAGGTATACAATTCGAAGCCTTAAAGCAATATAGCTTTTAAACAAGGTCTTCCAATATTGTTCCATCATTATTTATATCTATCGGGAGTAATTAAAAGTATACTTTGATCTTAATCTTATATCAAAGGAAGTATACTTACAGTATAACTTAATATTCCTATACGAATGTTAAAGTTACTCTTTTGGACTTAGTATCGTAACATACTAGTCCAACTTATATAATCTTAACCATATTTGTTTCGTAGATATTGTTGTCTAACTTTTGTAGTGAGGTGAAGTTGAAGTGAGGTGATTCTCGTTCTAAGACCCAAGTCCTAGGCACTAGCGGGGAGTTAGTGGCCTTTGCACCGTGAAGAAGAGGAAAGACCCAAGACCTATCATCTAAGACCCAAGACCGACAAAAGCCAAGAATCAATAGTCTACACCAAAGTTCTACATCAACTTTGAAGAAGTACTGGGGAGCTGCTGTCTAAGATAAGTTGTGTATGTTTTACAACGACTTTGAGGTGGTGACGGGTAGTTACACACCAAGACGAGTCTTGTAATTGTTCGCATTTATTTTGAGGTGGTAACGGGTAGTTACGCACCAAGACAAATATTTGTAGGGTTGTAAAAGTTTCTCCGCCTACTAAAGGAGCGAGTTTATTTTAAGGGAAAATCTCGAGTCCGGAGAGGAGCTCGGGGACTAGAGTAGGGGTGAGTGAATCCATTAGGGGTTGCGCCATCGCGAACCAAGATAAAATCTCCTGTGTGGTATTTTCTTTACTTGTCGTTTATTTTCCGCACTTATAAACTGCTAACGACTCGGTAAAATGTTTTAAAAGGGAAAAATATTTTAAAACGCCATAATAATTTTTAAATTGGATATTAAGCTATTCAACCCCCCCTTCTAGCTTAAAATAGCCCTCATACGGGACCAAACAGAGCGCAAGTTGTTGGCGCCCATCGACGTTGGAAGTTGCTGGATAGATCCCCATCAAAGCTCATCTTGAGACTAGCTAGCTACCTGATAATGCCTTGGAGGCACGAAAACGTCAGTGAGAGCATTGAGATATGCATTGATCGAATGTCTCCTCTATACGAGGTCCTTTGTAATTTCACACTTAAAGTCTTAAATTTCAAATCCTAACACAAAAATCTAATCCTTGGTGGCCAACAAGGCTGTAGGCCTCCAATTAAGCTAATCATTTGAATTCAAGGTCTCTAATCAAGGATTTAGCAAACGGGTTAAAGCCCTGATGGTCTCTCAAACATAGGCATGGACATTAGAAATACCCATGAAACACTGTTTTGGCTCCAAAAGTACCTTAATCGATATTTTTTTGGGGTCGAAAAATTGGGCAAATTGGATAAATCATGTTCTCAGGACCTAGAGCTCTGAAAAACCTTCGATTTGATATATCGTGGGTCTCATTCGGAGTAATGAGTCAAAAGTTACGGATAATTTTGTGCATACGATGCTTTTTCGACAAAATTCAAAGCAAATCAATGTCCTATGAACATAATAAGAAGGTTGGAATCAAAATCAAGGATTGAAAATGTAATAACCCCAAATTTTGGACTAATTTAAAAATTTTGATGAATAGCACATTTGTTGATTTGGAATATTTTCAGACGACCATATATACGAGTTCTAATAATGGAATTCTGAGTTCGTATTAGTAATCAGTGATGAAAAATATTGAATGTAAAATCTGTCGGAATATGAAGAATAGCACTTTTATTTTCCCCGAGAATCCCCTAAACACTGAAGGATTTAATAATATAAAGTTGGATTGAAGGATTTTAAATTCAAGGATTCATAAAGGAGGATTGATAAAGGTATGAAGATAACAAGAAAGTTTTCAGTAAACCCTTAACAATAAATCCCTTAAGATATTCCTCCAAACAATCAACAAGATTAAATGATAATCGAGCACTGTGACATTAAATTGATCAAGCACAAGTTAAGTAACATGTACAAGAGATCAAGGAGGCATGGATGCAACATTTGGATGTATCAATATGAAACCAAAACAAATGGATAAACCAAGATTAGCTTCCTTAAGAAGCTTTGTATTTTTAGCAAACTTGAGGGGTTAACTTGCACTTTGACAAACAAATATCTAGCAAAATAATTCACTTTATCATAAAGTAAGCAAGAAAAGAATACTTCTCCATTTTTCAAGAAAAACCCGAGGGGAAAAGAGAAAAAAGATGGAGGAGGAAGAAACGCTTGTATCTTGAGTTTCCCTTGATCGATTCGCGAGTTCTACCAGTCAAATCGAAGCCCTCGAGAATCTCTACGCATATAGGTTAACCAATCTCCTCACCTCCTTAATTCCTATATTCGTTTTTAATGTTTTACAGTTAGGGGAATAGTAACCATGTTTGTGTTCTTGATTTTGTTTTGAGGTTTTGATCATTATAAGGTTATATAAGGATGATATAAGGCTTGTTAAGGGATAATCAAACTTCAAGGAAGGTATGAACATCAAGAACCCTTATTTTAACTTTGATCTCTATGGACGTTATGATGATTATAAGATGATGAGGTGTTAGTATGTATAGATCCATGTAATTGGAGTTGTTTGTTGTTGTTGTTTGGGAATGATCAAACTTTGGTGGAAATGACTTGTTATTGATATATCATGATTTAGTTTAGATGATGAACTTGAGATTTTGATGTGTTGGTTGATTTGATGATGTTTGGATCATAGGATTAATTTGGGAATCGTTAGTTTATAGCCGTTATAATGCCCGATTTTTAAATCCCCTGTTTTTTGTGTAACATTCGGACTCAAAACCCCCACTGGTTATATTCACCACTGCCATGTTAAGATAGAACATATTTTAAGGATCATTTTGATATGAAGATCATTTAAACGGACTTACGGTTTAGGAGAAACGGTCGTTTTAATGAATGGTGTTCAACAAAACCAAACTGCACATTGTATGCAATTGAAGACTGTTTTTGAAACCATTAAAAGACTTTCAAAAATGTGAAACTCTAGTATACCATGCTAATGACAGTTAGAAAGATCATCTAAAAGGTTTCGTGTCGAAAAAATGATTTTTCAATTTTTTAAAAATGTCGGAGTCAAAGTTGTACGACGACGCCACTCATTTTATGGCCACTGACTTCAAACTGCCTATTTCGGGACTTTTCACCCCCGAACCAAAATAAATATTTTCAAACATTTTGTTCTAGACATTCTCTAGATCGTGCATGTGAAAACGGTGTGTCGTTTGGATTCCGGTTTGGGAGAAAATGAAGTTTTAATGAAAGTAGCGCAAATAGTAAAACTCCGTAGGAGACTCAACTTTTAAAATACTTTTCATCGAGTAAAACTCTTATTCTCAAAACGAAACTTTTATGATAAATATGACAAATACTCAAAATGATTTTGGAAGTGGTTTCGTATTTAAATATGAATTCCTTGATTTATTAAAATTGTTAGAGCGCAAGTCACGTAATAGTAATTATGAGAAAAGACAACTCTAGATGTACCACTTTGACCATCTGTTTTGACATAGGTAGAAGAGTCATTTCAAGACGATTAAAACATGAAGGTTATTGAGGATCCTTATGACTACATAATAGAATAAAGGTTATACTCATTAGCAGTATAAGTAGATGTTTCGGTTAAGAAGCTGATTTAGATTATTATATCAGTTGATAGAACCAGTCGGAGCGAGTGGAGCTCTGAGGACATTAAGGACGTTGAGAAACCTTGAGCGTATCTGGACTCCAGGCAAGTTTTTCAAATCCTATACTTTACATATCAAGATATATTTGATTCTATTATTCAAGTTTTCTAACCCTATGTTTTACATAATAAAACATACTATTGTTGCTAATGCAAGTTTTTCAACCATATACTTTACATATCAAACTATAGCTTGTTTATCAAACTATATTGATTCTTATTTACGCGAGTTTTCAAACCTTATTATTGTACTGTTGTTGTGAATAAATATGATTTGTGTTATATATGCACATAGAATGCATACTGTTTTCGAAAGTATATATATTGGGATACTTGAATAATGATTTGATAATTGACTTATAAGCTAGATATGAGATATTAGTCATAAGTCGGATTTTTTGAAGGCCCTTAATATAGGGCGTATGATTCTCCTTCTTTAATATAGATCGGGAGTCGATATTTCTGTATTTCTTGAAGATTATTTTCTGATAAAAATATTGAATAAATATTATTCAATTGTTATATATTAAATGAATTTTATTTTTGAATAGTCATTTAAGGTGTTATATATTAAATGAATATTATTTTGGAATATTCATTTAAGGTTTTATTTATTAAATGAATATTATTTTGAATATTCATTTAAGGTTTTATTTATTTAATGAATAATATTTTTGAATATTCAATTAAGGTTTTATTTATTTAATGAATATTATTTTGGAGTATTCATTTAAGGATTTATTTATTAAGTGAATATTATTTTTGAATATTCATTTGAGGGTTAATTATGAACAATTATTCTGTCTAAAAATATTCTTTAAACATTTATGATTTAATAAATACTATTTGAATATTTATTAAATACTTTTAAACTAGTTTTGAAATGGTTTATCTTATTTGAAATTTATCTTTGACCTTCAATAATTATAAATAACTTTTCTGAGCCTTATTATGAATATTTTCTCAAGGAGAGGTTCCCAATCATTGTTTTCCATTTAAATCTATATTTTAAGAAGATTTAAATACTCGCTGAAACTTTCAAAATATGGGGAATCTTACTTGAGAGACTGCTTTTATTTTGACTACCTGGTCATAAACTTTTGAAAGGAATTTATTTCCCATTTACAATTCAGTTGTGGCAAGTCAACATAATTTAGTTACTTCTTCAATTGTGACACCCCCAAATCTGAGGTCAAAGATTCAGGTCGTCACATCACCATCCAACCATATCATACCTGTATTAACTTTACAACTCAACAATACATCCACTCAAACCTCAATCTTACGCACAAACAAGTTAGAGCCTCAGAAACGATAATCAAACGTTACACTAAATATTACAATTCATCTGTACAATCCAGAATCTCACGCACTTCCACTTATAAAACTACACTTGAAGACAAGTCTTACTATTACAGTTGAAAACCTATCAGACTTACTCTGTAGTATTTATCAGGAACTAAATCATCTCCGGGGTAAATCTTCAACTCCTCTTCTGCTGGTGCGGAGTTAACCGACCAAATTCTTCTCTTTCTGAAAAGTTTTTATAAAGCAAGAATGAGCTACATAATGCTCAGCAAGTTCACCATTTTGAAAAATAATAATGTGGTTTATTTTGAAAACATTCCCAACTGTATGGGTATATATCTCAGATTTCAAAACATAATTGGACAATATATATGTCCGAGTTTGAATAAAACATTTATACTCACTAAGGAGATTTAAGAATAACATATGAACCCTTTATAAGGTTCTCATTTCAATATATCTCAAGTTTGAAAATATATATACATATGAGTATATAATTTTCGGCAAAACACTCTACGGTTAACATACTGTACAGGGAATACATCATTGCAAACCTCTTTCCTTCCATTAGCTTAGAAGGTTTCATATTCAAAAACATTTCATTCTTTGAAATAATTTCAAGAGTGCACTAACACGTGCCAATCTTTATAGAAAATCTTGCAGTTCTAGATACTGCACGATGTCAATATTTTTCTTATGAAAAACCACACTATCGGCAACTTGGCACTTAGGCCCAAGAAACAGTGTTTGAGTATTTTTCCAAAGTGGTGGATGGGACTGGAAGAAAACATAAAAACCTGACAAGGATTGACGATGATCAGTCGCCACAACCAAGTCCAACAATCCGCGGGTCTTCTCTACCGGTAGAAGGATAGAAACTACATCCGTAACTATCCTCGGGTGAAAACTACATCTGTAATCACTCTCGATAAAAACTACATCCGTAATCATCCTTCGGCAACACCTGGGCCGGAATAATAATTGATGGACCGCCTGGCTCACGGCCGCTTACACATCCAGGGAATCGTTCGTCAACGATTCCCACACCGGCCAGAGTCCCCTTTTTTTTTTCTTGTCAAAAATCATTTTGATAGAAAATTCGAGTAGTTGAAGTTCGACCTCAGTCGACCGATAATTCTTGAAAAGTGTACAAGAAGCAAAACCTGACCGGGGGTTTTCGAAAATGTTTTGGGTTCGAAAGAGTTCGAGTTTGAAAACGATGAAGGTATCTTGGATTAGTTTTGTCTTTAAAATAATGAACAATAATTAATAAATGATATTTTAAGATTTAATATAAACAATTAATAAAATAATTATTTAATTAAAATAAGATTTTTAATCCAAGATAGATATTTTTGAGTATTTTTAACAACGTAAAAATAATAAATACTTAAGTATACGATACTTCCCTGATGGCTCTTCGGGTTTTCGCAATTTTATCACGATATAATAATATACCGCTCCCCGGTCACTAGTATATTTGGACCGCTACGACCTCTATTGCTAGAGTCGTTGTCCGAAGGAAACACTTTCATTCTAAGTTCAAGGGTGTACAACACATATGCATAAATCTCAAACTTCAACATAATCTCGTAAAGCATAAGCATATAATACATTTGGAAGCTACAAACACAACAATGAAAATCCTTATATATAAGTTTTGAAAAGTAAACTTGTCTTGGTTAGGGTGGGGTGGTCGAGCTTGCGACGTGGAACGAAGATCTATACATAATCAATATTCGTACGTTAGTACCTTAACAACACTACTTAATCGTAAGGTTTTAAAGGATGTTAGACCAACTTAACGACTCCAATTTGTGACAACTAACCCTCCTATATGACCATGTCATCACTTTATCACATTCATTACCCATTCGACTCGAATCCATCCCTCAAACTTGAAACACAAGTGAGTACTCTTAAAACTAAGTTAAACTAAGCTCCTAGGTGATTCTTCACTCGCGCGCACTTCGCTTTAACATTTTTATAAAATTGAAAAATACAAATTTTATTCCAATTCGGTTTGGACAGCCTTCACAACTGTATAATCTGACTACCCTCAAATTTTCATAACACTAGCATAATTTTAAGGGGTCCTAACTCAGTTCACAAGTGGTCACCACATTGCAGTCCGAATTCCAGAACCACACTGCACTAATCCGGCCATAACTCAAGATCTACACATCTCCTGGGTATGAACCTTATATTTCTAAAAACTAAATTCAATTATCTTTCCAACCACATAAATTAGGTCCTCGGGTGACAAGATTTAGGGGTTCAAAACCCTCCTACAAGACAGTACATGCTCCCAGGAATTTACACAGCACTCATCTTTCCTTAAACATTCAAGAACCCACTTTATACATCACATCTACCATCGAAACCACCAAGATTTGTCTCTATAGCATACATGGGGTTATATACACTAAGTACAAGCTTTAAAATCACATCAACAACATATAACCTCAAGATTTTCATCATCCATAACTCCTATAACCAAGATATGCACTAAAACTCTTAAATCTAACATTATAAACCATAAACAATCCATGACTAAGAGTGGTTAGAGTTTTATACCTTCCTTGATGTGTGTAATAGCTTTCTAAACCTTTTATAATCCTTGTATAGCCTTGGGTAAGCTTGAATGATCAAAAGAAATGAAGAAAACAAAGTTAGTAATTCGGAGTTATTAGAACCCGACTGAAAGATCATGGAAAACGAGGCCCTTACCGAGCTTTTCTCATTGAGGCTTCTAAAGGAAAGTTGTAGAGCATCTTAACATCTTTCCAACAAGCTAAAGAACACCAAATTTCATTGAGTAATGAAGGAGATATGGCCGTTTGAAAATCAGTACAGAAGCTGTCTAGGATTCTGGGCAGCTCGGTTCTTCAACTTTGGGAGGAGATTTGACTGGGCTATACTCATTATCTTGACATGAAATTTTGTGCAAATGTTCTTCATAGTATGAGGGAGCTGTGGTTAAAATATGGTGATTTTATCATGTATATAAATGGAGATATGAATTTTCTTCTTGAGAGTGTTTCTGCTAGCAGCTTGGAAAGAATGGAGAGAAATGGAGTGTTTTGCTTGCTTCTTGGTTACTTGAAAGGTCAAGTGACAAAATAATGTGATATCTAGATATTATTAGAGATGTATGGCTGATCTTATCACCTTGGGGTTTGTGCAAGGAGTATTGGACAAGCTTGCTAATTGTTTTGTTTCTTGTTTGATGTGTGGTTTGAATTATGGGATGTATTATTGATATGTACTGATATGCATATCATTCACATGTCTCCACCCTAGTCTAGTAGCCTAGGTTCAAGCCATACCTCCTTGTCCCCTAAAGTATGGCGCACATTCTTTACACTATTCATCTAGTTACTTTTTGCTTTCTAATTTACTCTCCTAATTATCTAGTTACATGATACTTGCATGTAATATCCTTCCTTGTATTTTTATTTCTCCACCAATGGTTGTCACTTAATCCTTAATTCCTCAAAATTAATATCTCATTTCTTGAATATAATAATATATAATTCACTGCCCGGTCAAATATTACACCAGAATACAAATTGGAATTTCTGAATTCCGATCGTCTTTACATACACTTATTTGCTCCGTGAATCACTAATATGACTTCGAAATATCCATACCATGTCTTGTACATAGGGTGGCGTGAAAATTTTCTTGGTCCTCAAAATCACTATTCATCCATAAATTACTATTCATGCATGATAAACACTATTCACGTATATACTTATTCTTAATAAGAAAAGTTTTAATTCTACCGAAAACTGGGTTCTTACAGTCTCCCCTCCTTAAAAGGATTCCGTCCCGGAATCAGTTTAGGAATCACTGGGGTTACTCCTTCTTTGTGTCACTCTTTCAACTTCCAGGTGGATTCTTCCACATCTTGATTTTCTCACAATTCCTTATTAGTTTGAAAACCTTGTTCCTCAGCACTTGTTCTTTTCTATCCATGATTTCCACGAGTTGCTCCACATAGGTCAAGTCTGGTTGTAGGTCCACTTGGTCGCACTCTATCACATGCCGATAGTCGGTGTGGTAGGGTCGTGACATAGACATATGGAACACATTACGAATTTGCTGCAAGCTTGGGGGCAAGACTAACTCGTAGGCTAACTTTCCAATACGCCTAAAAATCTCAAAAGGTCCAATAAACCTCAGACTTAGCTTCCTTTTCTTACCAAACCGCATCAATCCTTTCCAGGGGGATACCTTTAGCATCACGAAGTCTCCCACCTCATACTCCTTTGATATCTCATAAAATTTAACCATTCGAAATAATGGGTTTCGTAAAAAAAAACTAATGACTTTTACATACACTCATCTGCACCGTAAAAACGTAATATCAATTCGAAATCTTTATTTAATAATTCGTACATATCGTGATTGCAAAAATTTCTCATCTACCCATAAATTTACTATTCATCCAGGTTTCGAATATTCACGAAAATTAGGGTTATTGCAGTCTCATCTCCTTAAAAGGATTCTATCTTAAGAACCTAAGGAAAATAGTTGTGGATACAATTCCAACTTTACCCTTTCTAACTCTCAGGTTGACCCTTCAACCCTTTTGTTCTCTCACCTTGGTCTCACCATCGCTTTAATGTTGTTTCTCAACGCATGCTCTCCTCGACCTGTATTCCTTATCGGTTGTTCTATGAATGAAAATTTCTATCCCACTACTTATACGTTTCTCTTCTACCTTGTTCATAGTATCCGTGTTGATTCCTTGTATCGTTGGCCCGTGAATACTTTGTGGTCGTGTTTTATAATCTAAGACAACGTCAATACGCACGGTATTCCTCATATTCCTTCGCTTGATTAGCAGGCATGTGTTGCCTCCCGTCAGCCGTTACCACTTGCTATGGATACTGTATAGTCTTCGGTATACGTCGAACCAGTTCAGCTACTATATCCCTCGTTCATTGACTTCTTCGTAACGCAAGAAAAGCGAAACATCTTCTTTCGCAGTACGTTTACAAGAGACGTCCTTACGTTCGCATGGTGACGATCGTGATAACAACATTCATTTCATTGATAAGTTTTTTATTCTCGACTGCCCCATGAAATCTAAGGCACGGCACTAAATATAAATTCGATCATCTGGATAATTCTTCTTCCCTGTCCGTCAGCCACAGATCAAATTAGTACATACGCTCAATCTCTTTGTTAAATATACTTGAAAGCACCTTCAATATTCGAAGTTTAACCTTAAGTCTTTATCTGATGCAATCACTGCAGAAGTTTTATATTGCACCACCATCTCTTCCGTATATAAATCGATAATCTTTTAAATGGAAAGTCTCTCGTAGGTAAATCACTTGGTCCAACAATTATAAATCAACTAGGGCCATCTCTTGGCTCGGTCTTTGGCGACCTACTTATGAAATTCATTATAATTCTATCCACATTCAAGATTTTCTACAGGCGGAATTAATCCACTGAATCTCTATCATTCTACTTTTGACATGTCGCGTTTGTACTTAATAGTTTGCCAATACCATTCTTCATATCCGTTTGCCAAACATTCTCTTAATTCTCTATACATCTTTGTCCTTCCCCATAATTTAGTCACTTTCCTCTAACATTATTCTTTATTGTATATACTCTATTTTCTTGGTCCATACTGACTAAATTCCAATTTCGAATAATCCCTTCTATAGGTATCGGCCACCACACTGGCCTTTCCTGGGAAATAACAAATTTCTCCATTATACTCCCTGCTCCCTTTCGTCACCTTCTATTTCTTATGTTTTGTTCTAATATGAAGATATACTTATGGCACTTGTGGAAAACTTTCACACTTTTCTCATAAAGTTAACGTCTCAGTTTTATGCGTGAACGCCATCATGACTAATCCCAGACTCACGGTTAGTATATCCTATCCCGTAACCTTTATGTTGTTTAGAAGTATAGGCTATCATCCCCTTTCTACTGCATCAGCACACCTCTTAAATTCTTGAAAGACGCATCATCGTGACTCTCAAAGTCCTCTTTTTATCATCACGTATAGCTAACAACGAGGTTGTTGCTAATATCTCATTTCATTCCAAAACTTTGTTCATTAATCCATAAAGGCTTCTGACTCATTAGTCCACTCAAATGATACTACCATAATTTTATAACGTTTATATTAGTGTGAAATGCCAACATTGGCACAGTACAGAGGTCGATCTTGAGTTGGTGAAACCCGCTTTTCAACCTTATCTTTGAAAATCAACTACGCGTTTTAACTGGTCAATAATTCCTACATCTCCAGTTAGGGGTATCGATTCTCGATGGTATATGTAAGATGTCATACGCTCGTCCACTTTCACAACTGGCGCCAATCAGTCTGAGGCCTGCATGCTGCTGCGATTCCCAATAAACTTGATTAGGTGGTAATCTCGAAGGATCATTGGGATATATCCATGCATCCATTTGCTATTAGGGCCTTTTAAACTTTATGTCTCTCTATGTGCATCAATCCCTTTAAGCTAAGTAAAGCTTCACATTCTTGCCACGATATTTCTTCCTTTCTTGTCCATCTCACTTCCATGTTAGTTTCCTCTAAGGATATGTCTTACATCGCAATCGATTTGAATTTCTTGGATCAGGAAAAGGCTTGGTAACTCCAGAATTCATTATTATAACATCCTGACAACGGTTGGTAGGAGCGTACTCCCAACCACCTCATCATTTCTTATAACCTTCCTCACACTAATATTAAAGGTCCTTGTGGTATGCCCCGACATGTTACTCCTACTTTAAATAATTACTCGGCATAACGCTCTGGCTGCACAATTACAACATTTGGTTTTTTTTTTATCTCATATTGGTGCAACGGTTCACAATTGTACCTCCTGTTCACCTTAGAGTAATTACTTTTGAAAGGAATGGTTTCAAAATAACAAGGTCCAATAGATAATTTCAATAAGAATTCCACATTTGATGTTCCAAGAATGTTGATGGTTCCAAATACTAGGAGTCTCGATTTTTGGAGATGTAAGGATGGACAGAAAGAATACAACAAGGTTTATTCCTTCATGTCCTGATAATTTTGTAATGTGATATCATAGAGAGTGTTGCACGAGGGCAATGATTGTTGGATACAAAAGTCATAAAGACGATCTTTATACCATTCTTACATCTGGTGAATACTTTTCCTCAAAAATAGAGGATCTAAAAGTCCCATTGATAAAGGTCAATCGATCGAAAGCAATTCTACTCTATGACAATAAAAAAAATGAAGCTGTTTATCATTCAAGTAATCTATGGTTTCAAATGAATCTTCATTATATGAATGAAAGAACAGAATATTCAAGTGACATAAAGTCTGATACGAAGATGGGTAGAATTCAAGTTGAGTGGGCGACCTCACTAGGTCTCAATCAAGTTATTCGTCAAAACTTTCATCATCATACTTTACCACATGCAAAATGCATTGCGGAATGAATTAAATTGGGAGTTGGACCAGTGAAACAATAACTAGTCCTTTTCAAGAAACACTAGCAACTAGCTAGACAAAATTTGCTAGTTCACCTGTTTGAGACATCACCACTAGCTAGGACAATTAGCTAGGTGTTCTTCACAACATTACAATTTTGACTAGTTAGAACAATCAACTAGTCATTCATATTGACATATCGACTAGCCAGTTTCAATTGGCTAGAACGGAATTTCAACATCGTAGCCACTGAAGAAACTTTAGGCTACTCGGACAACGAATGGAAATAAGAAGTTATTAAGTTTGAAAAAGAAAACTATAAAATCTGTAGAGAATGTTCTAGGTATCGGAACAATCGATAACCTCTCATCAAATATTACTTACCAGTTAAACGGTCCACCCAAGGGTGCCTCCGTACACATGCTTTATCAGATCCTACAATAGAATTAAATTCAGAATACCAATATCAAAATGATTTCCTTACTATGATTTCAGTGTACGATGTACAATCTCATCTTGAATAGAAGAAAAGAATTCATGAAGGATGTCTGGACATTAGATCATCCATGTCCTCAGTAATTTGTTAAATATTTATGAGCTCAACTGAAGAGTGTAAGTATGAAAGAAGAAATCAAATATCAATATTCGTTAAGTAATATTCATCGATTAATTAAGGAAATATTTGTTGAACCTTCCTTGGATAATTGAAAGAAAGTGTAAATAGGCCTGAGCCGAACAAGATCATCATAAATTTTTGAATAGAATGTTCATGGATCAAATAAAATTACTTCGGATAAGTCCTGCTTTAGGGAAAGTATCTCACTGGTTGTTATTCCACAAGTTTGAAGTAGAAAGCTAGAAGGGTTACCTGATATAAACTAATCGAGGTAACAGGGTTAGTGAACAGTTTAAAATGAAGTAGTGCACCTGCCGGTAGTTACCAAAATAAGTTAATGATCATTCGTGCATCTCATTATCACCATTATGAGGGTAACTCCATCTCTTCGTCTTCGTAATACAAGACACCAACTAGTGCGTCTCTCAATCATCATCTTAAAGTCATTTATCGAGTTAGGGTTTCACAAATATATCTGTCATTTCCGTGCTTTATCTTGAAGACCAAGCTTCACATCATTCCGGGGACACCTGCTAAGTCCATAGGGTCCTACTTCATGCCTTCCGACATGAATCACAAGTGGCCAGTTCCCCCTGGGAACAGATCAAAGAGATCTCTCAGGGATCTCAGTGCAGTCCATAGGTTCAGTGGCGGGTGTGTGTATGTGAACATATACCAAAAATATTGAGGTCTACAATACATATATACGTAGTCCATGATAACATCTCTATCAAAGGATCCCACTCTAGACCCACTGGTCTTTTCTTTTGGTAGACTCTGAGATCACTGTATCACTCGCTGCAACCATATTCAACTTCTCTTGAGTCCCTTTGTTAATTTTACTTGTTTGTTCTCTAAGTTGAACTACCATGCTCTAGCGTCCGAATCATGCGTGGAATTATCTAGCACGCTCATCTTATGATAACATTCTCGTATAACACATGTAAAATTCGCCATCAAGGGTAATGAAATCCACAACGACATAGTGACCAACTTTCAGGTAAACCCGTTACTTATCGAAAATCGGATCTTATAGCCAAAGTAAAAGACTTTCATTATTCCAAGTACTAAGTACCCTTAATTATGTAGGGAAGTCTAAACTTCTTGATTCTTAAAATGCCGCCTCCTAAACTGTGGAGGACTATGGGCCACAAAATCTATGCCAGCCTAGTCATCCGATCATATTTGCAATATCGCCTCTACCTCAGTTGCTCTTGAGATTTCGCTCTGCTTCCTATATCATTACCTATGATAGGTCATGTATGACTCTCAAACCTCTATTCATCATTCTGAAGGTCTCTAAGGATTCTATCGACCCTAGTATAATACCTCTAGTAAACACTCCAGTCCATTCTACTCACCGGTACCTCTTCCGGAAGTCCAATAATAAGTTTACTACGATCTCTTGTGTCATTCTCCTACTTAGACTTAACTCTCAACACTCTCGTTTCTGAGTACTGTAACTTATCGCTTTGATACCATTTCTGTGACACCCCCAAATCTGAGGTCAAAGATTCAGGTCGTCACATCACCATCCAACTATATCATACCTGTATTAACTTTACAACTCAACAATACATCCATCCAGACCTCAATCTTACGTACAAACAAGTTAGAGCCTCAGAAACGATAATCAAACGTAACACTAAATATTAAAATTCATCTGTACAATCCAGAATCTTACGCACTTCCACTTATACAACTACACTTGAAGACAAGTCTTACTATTACAGTTGAAAACCTATCAGACTTACTCTGTAGTATTTATCAGGAACTAAATCATCTCCAGGGTAAATCTTCTACTCCTCTTCTGCTGGTGCGGAGTTAACCGACCAAATTCTTCTCTTTCTGAAAAGTTTTTATAAAGCAAGAATGAACTACATAATGCTCAGCAAGTTCACCATTTTGAAAAATAATAATGTGGTTTATTTCGAAAACATTCCCAACTGTATGGGTATATATCTCATATTTCAAAACATAATTGGACAATATATATGTCCGAGTTTGAATAAAACATTTATACTCACTAAGGAGCTTTAAGAATAACATATGAACCCTTTATGAGGTTCTCATTTCAATATATCTCAAGTTTAAAAATATATATACATATGAGTATATCATTTTCGGCAAAACACTCTACGGTTAACATACTGTACAGGGAATACATCATTGCAAACCTCTTTCCTTCCATTAGCTTAGAAGGTTTCTCATTCAAAAACATTTCATTCTTTGAAATAATTGCAAGAGTGCACTAACACGTTGTTGCGTAAAATCTAGATGTGCAAGTGTACACAATCGCAAACAAGTAATATAATGGTAAATACCAGATTCGTACCTCAAGGACTGCTAAATTATATCAAATGCAAGTTTTATCTAGCAAAGTGATTTATCGAACCAAAAATATTGTTGAAGATTTTATAACTAATTAATTAAACTAAATTAACCAACTAATTAAACTAGCAAGAAAGTTGTTGTGATTCAAATATGAGAAGGTAAGTCAGGATAATTATTTCCCCCTAGCACATGAAAATCAGTTAATAAGCCTCACGGCACCGTCACAATCCACAGTCTACTAGCTAGAATTCTATGGTCATAGGTTCCTCGCAGAATCACTATGGTATAATTTCTAATAAATAAACTAACATATGTCTATGCCAATTTACCCTTCGAAATTCAATTAAGCATCAATTCAGAAATCTATGCATGATTACAATATATTTCTATACCGCAACAATATTAAATCAATCGATCTAAGCATGCACCATTCAAGTTTTGTGTCAATTAATTATATTTCTCTCGAAATTATAATTAATTCATTAACCCACTAATGTTGATCAGGCAAAAGCAAGTATTAGAATGAAAAGCACTTGAATGAATAAACCATGGAATTGCAATTAGCACTATTCAACAAATCACCAATAAACTCATGCTAGGGTTCCATAAAAATCCCAACTATAATAATTTAGTTCATAATCAAAATCTCAAAATCACACAATAAATAAGAGTATGAATACATGATGTGAAAAGATAAAGAGAGAATTTCAAACAATTAATGGAGAAAACAAATCCAAGAATTTCTTCTATGGCTGGGTCTCCGTCTGCTGCTCTTCTTTCTCTCCCCCTGTCTCCCTCTCCTACGTTGTGTGTATGTATCTCTGTATTAGGTCTGATCTATATCTAATAATATCTCTAATAAAAGTATTTTTCATTATTTAAAATAATTACAAGGAGATTTCCCAATCAGAATTGAATTCCAAGAAGTGGAAATTCGTAATTGATTTTTGGGCTCTGTTTCTGGGCTGATTCGGCTGGATTTTAAATACAAGACCACTTCAGAAATAAAGCCCTTCTCATAAGCTTTCCGTGGGCTGTTGAATCGTCAGAATCGGACTTGTAGAACTCCAGATATGGCCCAAACAGTGCAAACTGCGCAAGCAACCCGGAAAATCCGAATTTTAATCAAATTTTTCTCCAACTCTTGCTATTTAAACTCCAAGCCTTCCTTTATTATAACTCCTTGATACCTACAATAAAACATTAGAATTTATTAAATAAAAATCCAAATCAATACAAAATAACTAAAATATAGGGACAATATTAGGATTAAATGCACACTTATCACATCCCCACACTTAGCATCTTGCACGTCCTCGGGTAAAGAAGAAAGAAAAAAACTAAATCCTAACTAACTAATACCACTTCCGTAGGTGATCACGGTTGCATTTGGCATTTGCAACAAGCCCTTTAAACCCCAAGGTAGCCCAAGTGGACGAGTAAGGTCTCGTGAGGGCCTATAGCGAATGTACCCACAAAATTCCAAATTTTTATTTTGACTGCCAAGTCTCAAACATGAAATATATCATAGCACTCCACACATGCAAACTTAATCATGTAATAGCTCTTAGATGTCATATAATGCAATTCCTCAACTTTACACACCAACACAACTAGTCAAGCACGCACACATAGTCTCAAAAGACTAAAATATCAAGAATAACATCAAAGTCTCAATCAACAAGAAAATAGCATGCTTTGGATGGAAAATAACCTCACAAACACTAAAATCACACAAGTGTTTAGGTGCAACTGTATCACTCAAGTTCAATCAAATGCACATGTGCTACCATAAGCTTGCTTGTCCACCAAAATCTCTAGACTTCGTGTTCGTATAAATCAAAAGGTCTTTGTCAAGGGTTGTAACGTGGCTTAGGTGAGGGGGTAGGAAATCAAAGAAATAGGCTAACAAGTGGCTAAACTTGACAACTAATAGAGCATAATGTTCATATACACTTGAAGCATTCAACATGAAACTAACCTTGAGATAGCATCTCACATACAAATGTAAACTCATAAATTTCACATTGCAAGAACCATTGAACATACACTCTTTTTCTTTCTTTTTCCTCTTTTTTTTCATCTTTTTTCTTTTTTTTTTCTCTCTATTTTTTTTCTTCTTACTTCCTCTTTTTTTATTGATTCGAGTGACTTTATTGACGTGTCACGAAGAAGGAATAACCATACCAATTCAATTCCCACCCAAAATTTCACACAATGACAAAGATATCCCCACACTTAATATTTTACCAATCCCTTGTATACATCACAATGCTCTACTAGTCAATCAAGACAAGAAGAAATTTATAGGCTCAAAATTTAGATGGTGATATACGAAGAAAAAGGATATAGGCTCAAGGGGGCTCACTAAGGATTATTTTTAAGGGTACTGTTTTGGACAATATGGTTAATCCTAGTGCCTTTATCATTTTTACATGATACACAATATCAATATGCGCACGACCTGGTTTAAAGCAAGTTCTAGAGCAACGCATGCAATGACGAATAACTCACCACAAAAAAATGGATTGATAAAAGATGTATCAATCATAAATTAAGGCTCAAGATCTCACATGGTGATAGCATGCCATACTCATCAAAATGGACAGTGACGTACATTCAAGTTTTTAATTTTCGCAAGCACATACAAGACATCATCATGTATAAGGTATTTTACGCTAAGGAGACATATACATGACACTCAAAAAATTAGCCTACATGGTGTGTACTTATCCTTATTAACATGCTATATTGACAAGGCAATCATTTTTTTTAAGTTTTCTAATTTTTTTTGTGTTTTTTTCTATTTTTTAGTAATATCCTAAAATAAAATCTAAAAAATAAATATCTAATGTCTTAAAAAAACTAAGAAAAAAAAAATTATCCTAAAAATAAAATTATTAAAGAACCTATTTTTTATTTTATTTTTATTTTTATGTTGGAAACCCCTCCCCACACTTAAGCGGTTCATTGTCCCAATGAATAATAATATTTACAAAACATCTAGAATTAAAAAGATTTTAAAAGAAATACAAAAAAAAACAAGAATAATAAATAAATAAATAAAAGAAAAAAAAATCATACAAAGAAAGGTTAAAAAACAAAAAAAAAACAAAACAAAAAAAAATACTCCCCTGATATTAAAGGCCGGTTTAAAATCTTGTAAAGAATTGGCTCCAATGTGTTAATTTTCTGGTCAATGCTCTCCTTATTAATTTGAAAGAGGAATACTCTAACAGATAAATCAAGATGGTGGAGTGGTTGGGCCCTGGTCTTGCCACCTTGAGGTCTGGGGTTCAATTCCCCCCCCCCCCCACGACCATTTACTTTACATTTTTAGCAAAGGCAGCTCCCTTGCTGCTGACGTGGAGGCATGCGCATGACCTGGTGAATTATGTGCAGATAAACAAAACAGCAGATTGGAAACGGGCCCGTGCGCATATAGCTGAACTCCGCGCGTGAGATGGAAGAAAAGGAATATTCTTTGTTCAGCAGAAATAATCACACGCCCAACACAGAATCAGCACTCCCAACATTATATTTAACTCCCTTACAGAAAGTTTCACACGAACAACATCAAAGCCGCATGCCCATCATAAAATATCTGTTCCTTCTACTTTTTTTCTTCAATTTGGCACGGTTGCTTTCAGAATTCGCACGAGCAACACTTAATCTCTGTTCTTCATTTTTTTTCTTCCAAAACTTTGCTCGTCCGCAGCACTAATTTCAAGTCTACCACGTAATTTTTGTTCGATTTTTTTTTCTCGCACCAAAATCTTTTCTTTTTAACCTGTAACACTTCACACAAAACTCATCAAGGCATCTTATGGGAGTAATAAAAATATACAAAATAATAATAATAATAATACAAAATAATAATAATAATAATAATAATAATAATAATAATAATAATAATAATAAAAATATCTAAATTACAAAATACAAACAAAAAATGAAATAAAAATTACTAACCATACAAAAATCATGGGTTGCCTCCCAAGAAGCGCATTTCTTTAATGTCTTTGGCTAGACATCATTCTCGATCAAGGCTCCATTAAATCAAGTGAGGCTTTATCACGTACAACCTCACCTCCCCAATAATGCTTCAATCGTTGTCCATTCACCTGAAACTCACCCCCTTGATTATCCCGTAATACCACAGCTCCATAGGGATGTACTTTTACAATTGTGAAAGGACTAGACCATCTAGATTTCAACTTGCCAGGAAACAATTTCAGCCTTGAATTGAATAACAACACTTGCTGTCCCACTTCAAACACTCGAGATTGTATGTTTTTATCATGCCATTTCTTCGTCTTCTCCTTGTAAAGCTTAGCATTCTCGTAGGAGAAAAATCGTAACTCCTCCAACTCGTCAAGTTGCAACAATCTCTTCTCACCAACACGATGCATGTCAAAATTTAGACTTTTAAGAGCCCAATAAGCCTTATGTTCAAGCTCAACCGGTAAATGACACGCCTTTCCGAAAACCAAGCGATACGGAGACATACCCAAGGGAGTTTTGTATGCTGTACGATAGGCCCAAAGAGCCTCATCCAATCGTGTAGACCAATCCTTACGGTTTGGATTCACCACTTTTTCAAGAACACTCTTAATCTCTCTATTAGACAACTCCGCTTGCCCATTCGTCTGAGGATGATATGAAGTAGCAACCTTGTGTCTCACATTATATTTGGCTAAAGTACTTGCCATTAATTTATTCACAAAGTGCGTACCTTCATCACTGATTAAAGCCCGTGGGGTTCCAAAACGAGTAAAGATATGCTTGTCTAAGAACTTGATGACAACCCTCGCATCATTAGTAGGGTAGGCAGCCGCTTCCACCCATTTAGACACGTAATCAACAGCCACTAAGATGTATTCATTCTTGAAAGAAGGAGGAAATGGCCCCATGAAGTCAATGCCCCACACATCAAATAGCTCGACTTCAAGAATGTTAGTCAAAGGCATCTCACTTCTCCTCGAGATATTACCAATTCTTTGACAACGATCACATTTAACAACATAAGCGTGAGCATCCTTGAACATAGAGGGCCAAAAGAAACCAGACTGTAATACCTTTGCAGCCGTGCGTTGCCCACCAAAATGTCCACCAGAAGGAGATGAATGACAATGGTAAAGAATATCCTGCATCTCAAATTCAGCAACACATCTTCTAATAATTTGGTCTGCACCTTGCTTGAACAAATAAGGTTCATCCCAAAAATAAGATTTTACATCATGCAAGAATTTCTTTCTTTGTTGACTTGATAAATCCAACGGCATCAACCCAGTAGCTAAATAATTAGCAAAATCAGCAAACCATGGAGTAACATTAGCAATTTGTACCTGAAACATCTGCTCGTCTGGGAATGTTTCTTTGATCGGAACCATAGAACTAGATTCCTCGTTGTACTCCATCCTTGATAAATGATCAGCTACTTGATTTTCAACACCTTTTCTGTCTTGTATCTCAATATCAAACTCTTGGAGCAAAAGAACCCACCTTATCAACCGTGGCTTTGCATCCTTCTTGGTGATTAGATACTTTATGGCTGAATGATCGGTGAAGACAACCACTTTAGTGCCCACAAGATAAGAACGAAACTTGTCAAAGGCAAACACAACAGCAAGAAGCTCCTTTTCAGTCACCGTGTAATTCAATTGAGCTCCGTTCAAAGTGCGACTAGCATAGTAGATGGGATGAAATATCTTGTTCCTCCTTTGACCCATTACCGCACCCACTGCGTAATCACTAGCATCGCACATTAATTCAAAAGGCAAGCTCCAATCCGGTGCAATAATGATAGGTGCTGAAATCAATCTCTGCTTTAATTCTTCAAAGGCCTTCAAACATGCCCCATCAAACTGAAAAGGGGTATCATTCTCCAATAACTTGTAGAGTGGCTTAGATATTCTTGAGAAGTCCTTAATGAACCGTCTGTAGAAACCTGCATGTCCCAGAAAACTTCGAATATTCTTAACGGAAGTAGGAGGGGGTAGCTTCTCAATGACTTCGACCTTAGCTTTATCCACTTCAAGTCCCTTCCTTGAAATTTTGTGCCCCAAGACTATGCCCTCTCTCACCATAAAGTGGCACTTTTCCCAATTTAGTACAAGATTGGTTTCCTCGCATCTTTCTAATACCTTGCCCAAGTTACGTAGACAATCATCATAAGAATCTCCAAAGACAGAAAAATCATCCATGAATACCTCTAGATAGTCACCCACCATATCAGAAAAAATGGCCATCATGCAACGTTGAAAAGTTGGAGGAGCATTACACAACCCAAACGAAACTCTTCGGAAGGCAAAAGTACCATACGGACATGTGAATGTGGTTTTGTGTTGATCCTCCGGAGCGACAGTTATTTGATTATAGCCTGAGTACCCATCAAGAAAACAATAGTACTCTCTCTCCGCGAGTCTGTCCAGCATTTTATCCATAAACGGCAAGGGAAAGTGATCCTTCCCTGTGGCTTTGTTCAACTTCCGGTAATCAATGCAAATTCTCCAACCCGTGACTGTTCTGGTTGGAATCAACTCATTGTTTTCATTCTTTACCACCGTGAGTCCACCCTTCTTCGGCACACATTGAACCGGACTAACCCATGAACTCTCCGAGATTGGATATATAATTCCTGCATCTAGCCATTTGATAATCTCCTTCTTGACCACCTCTTTCATGATAGGATTCAATCGACGTTGGCCTTCAATAGATCCCTTAGCACCTTCTTCCAACAAAATTTTGTGCATACAAATAGAAGGACTGATACCTCGAATATCTGCAATAGTCCATCCAATAGCTTTCTTGTGCTTTATAAGAATTTCCAACAATTGATCTTCCTGGGCTTCGGACAAAGTAGCAGAGATGATCACAGGCAATGTAGACGGAGGTCCCAAATAAGCATACTTCAAATGAGAAGGAAGAGCTTTCAATTCTAGCACCGGTGGTTCAACAATGGATGGCCTTGGAACCTTAAAATCCCTTGATGACAATTCCAGCGACTCAAAACGGCCTTTAGTACGTATATCATGTGAATTAGCTTCCAACCAAGCTAAAAGATTAACATCATCATCCTCAACTTCAGATTTATTGAGGATCACTTGTTCCAAAGGATCATGTGAGGAAGCACAATCTAGTTTTTCAGAAACTAGATCATCTATCACAGTGACTGCTGCACAATCTTCAATATCATCAGAATACTTCATTGCTTTGAACACATTAAATGTTACCTTTTCATCTTGCACTCTCATGGTTAGCTCCCCATTGTGCACATCAATCAATGTTCTCCCAGTAGCAAGAAACGGTCTCCCCAAGATAATGGGAACCTCCCTATCTGCCTCATAATCCAAGACAATAAAATCAGCAGGAAATATGAATTTATCTACCTTGACCAAAACATCTTCAATCTTTCCTTCGGGATGAGCAAGAGATCTATCCGCTAGTTGAAGAGTGACAGTTGTAGGCCGAACTTCTCCAATCCCCAATTTCCTGAATACAGACATAGGCATCAAGTTTATGCTAGCCCCCAAATCGCACAATGCCATCCCACAATAAGAATTCCCAATAGTGCAAGGAATGGTGAAACTCCCTGGATCTTTCATCTTTGGTGGCAATTTATTCTGCACAAAAGAGCTACATTCTTGCGTAAGAGCTACAGTTTTAAACTCTCCCAACCTTCTCTTCTTTGTAAGAATGTCCTTCATGAACTTCACATAATTAGGCATTTGCTCAAGAGCTTCTACAAGTGGAATGTTGATGTGAAGTTGCTTCAGAACATCTAGAAATTTCTTGAAATGATCATCCTGCTTCTGCTGTTGAAACCGTTGAGGGAATGGTGGTTGTGGTTGGGGTGTAGGAACCACTTTAGAAGTTTGGACACCACTATTTTCTGCATTTTTACCTTCACCCTTAGTTGTAGAGGTATCATCTTCTTTAGCTTTAGAATTCTCCAAGACTTTCCCGCTTCTCAAAGTAATTGCCTTGCAATGCACATTCCCATCATTCTTAGGCTTTTCAGTGTCGCTAGGAAGAGTGCCATGTGGTCGATTCCTTAGCTCATTCGCTAGTTGCCCAATTTGATTCTCCAAGTTTCTAAGTGATGCGGCTTGACTTTGTATGAGAGCATCGTTATTTGCCATGTATGCCTTGAGCATATTTTCCAGAGAATTAGATTGCGATGCTTGTTGAGGCTGTTGTTGTTGAGCTTGTTGAGAAAAACCTGGTGGATAATTGGGCCGATAAGTATTTGCTGAAGCCCCAGAAGTAGTCCCTTGATTGCTCCATGAGAAGTTTGGATGTTGCTTCCATGATGGATTGTAAGTGTTTGAATAAGGTCCATTCCTATTTTGATTTCCCACATAGTAGACAGATTCGGGGTTCGAAGGACAATTATCATATGTATGCTCTTCACCACAATACACACATGAGACACTCTTGACTTGATTGACCTGCTGATTAACCGACTGTCCCATAGACTGATTTCCTCCCGTCGTCAAATTCTTGAGCATATTCTCAATGGATGACATTTGAGCCTTCATTGAAGTTACAGCATCAACTTCAAATAAACCCGCTACCTTCTTTCCAGCTTGAGCTCTATTAGTTGTCCACTGATGATTGTTTGTTGCAATTGTCTCCAGAATTTCATAAGCCTGATTATAAGATTTGGCTAGCAGAGCTCCATTTGCAGATGCATCAACCACCAGCTTTGTCTGAGTATTAAGACCATTATAAAATGTCTCCATCTGAATGTAGTGAAGAAGACCATGCTGAGGGCATTTTCTCAGTAATGCCTTGAAACGCTCCCATGCCTCATATAAGGTCTCATCATCCTGTTGCTGAAAAGAATTAATCTCCTTGCGAAGCCTTGCATTTTTGGTAGGAGGAAAATACTTCATAAGAAATTTCTCTGCCAAGTCATTCCAATCAACCACTGAACCTGGTTGCAATGAATTCAACCAATCCCTAGCCATGTCCCTCACGGAGTATGGGAACAACTTCAATCTCAAAGCATCATTTGTGACTCCATTTAGTTTGAAAGAATCACACACCTCAGCAAACAACCGAAGATGAAGGTGAGGATCCTCGGTAGACTTCCCACTGAACTGACCAATAGTCTGCAGCATCTGAAACATGACTGGCTTCAGCTTAAACTGTGGTGCCTGAATAACAGGGTTGACAATCCCCGAGTTTAGCTCACCAACATGAGGTCTTCCATACTGCCGAATGGCACTGTCTCTGTCATCCAACACCATTGTGCCATCTGGAGGATTAGGTGGCACTTTCCGGTTATTAACATTCTCATCACCCATAACTAAGTTTGCTTCCTTAGCTCCAAGTTGCAGTTTTCTTCTTGCCCTGAATGTTCGCTCAATTTCAGGATCAAAAGCAAATAATCCCGATGGTTCTTCGTTCATACACAAGGACACCTGAGAAGAAAGACTTTTACTCCCGTTAGTCACAGAAGTAACAAAAACCAAATCGCAAGAAAATTAACTTCGCAATTAACACTAAACAGTCCCCGGCAGCGGCGCCAAAAACTTGTTGCGTAAAATCTAGATGTGCAAGTGTACACAATCGCAAACAAGTAATATAATGGTAAATACCAGATTCGTACCTCAAGGACTGCTAAATTATATCAAATGCAAGTTTTATCTAGCAAAGTGATTTATCGAACCAAAAATATTGTTGAAGATTTTATAACTAATTAATTAAACTAAATTAACCAACTAATTAAACTAGCAAGAAAGTTGTTGTGATTCAAATATGAGAAGGTAAGTCAAGATAATTATTTCCCCCTAGCAAATGAAAATCAGTTAATAAGCCTTACGGCACCGTCACAATCCACAGTCTACTAGCTAGAATTCTATGGTCATAGGTTCCTCGCAGAATCACTATGGTATAATTTCTAATAAATAAACTAACATATGTCTATGCCAATTTACCCTTCGAAATTCAATTAAGCATCAATTCATAAATCTATGCATGATTACAATATATTTCTATACCGCAACAATATTAAATCAATCGATCTAAGCATGCACCATTCAAGTTTTGTGTCAATTAATTATATTTCTCTCGAAATTATAATTAATTCATTAACCCACTAATGTTGATCAGGCAAAAGCAAGTATTAGAATGAAAAGCACTTGAATGAATAAACCATGGAATTGCAATTAGCACTATTCAACAAATCACCAATAAACTCATGCTAGGGTTCCATAAAAATCCCAACTAAAATAATTTAGTTCATAATCAAAATCTCAAAATCACACAATAAATAAGAGTATGAATACATGATGTGAAAAGATAAAGAGAGAATTTCAAACAATTAATGGAGAAAACAAATCCAAGAATTTCTTTTATGGCTGGGTCTCCGTCTGCTGCTCTTCTTTCTCTCCCCCTGTCTCCCTCTCCTACGTTGTGTGTATGTATCTCTGTATTAGGTCTGATCTATATCTAATAATATCTCTAATAAAAGTATTTTTCATTATTTAAAATAATTACAAGGAGATTTCCCAATCAGAATTGAATTCCAAGAAGTGGAAATTCGTAATTGATTTTTGGGCTCTGTTTCTGGGCTGATTCAGCTGGATTTTAAATACAAGACCACTTCAGAAATAAAGCCCTTCTCATAAGCTTTCCGTGGGCTGTTGAATCGTCAGAATCGGACTTGTAGAACTCCAGATATGGCCCAAACAGTGCAAACTGCGTAAGCAACCCGGAAAATCCGAATTTTAATCAAATTTTTCTCCAACTCTTGCTATTTAAACTCCAAGCCTTCCTTTATTATAACTCCTTGATACGTAAAATAAAACATTAGAATTTATTAAATAAAAATCCAAATCAATACAAAATAACTAAAATATAGGGACAATATTAGGATTAAATGCACACTTTATCACACGTGCCAATATTTATAGAAAATCTTGCAGTTCTAGATACTGCACGATGTCAATATTTTTCTTATGAAAAAACACACTATCGGCAACTTGGCACTTAGGCCCAAGAAGCAGTGTTTGAGTATTTTTCCAAAGTGGAGGATGGGCTTGGAAGAAAACATAAAAACCTGACAAGGATTGACGATGATCAGTCGCCACAACCAAGTCCAACAATCCGCGGGTCTTCTCTACCGGTAGAAGGATAGAAACTACATCCGTAACTATCCTTGGGTGAAAACTACATCTGTAATCACTCTCGATGAAAACTACATCCGTAATCATCCTTCGGCAACACCTAGGCCGGAATAATAATTGATGGACCGCCTGGCTCACGGCCGCTTACACATCCCGGGAATCGTTCGTCAACGATTCCCACACCTGCCAGAGTCCCCTTTTTTTTCGTTCTTGTCAAAAATCATTTTGATAGAAAATTCGAGTAGTTGAAGTTCGACCTCAGTCGACCGATAATTCTTGAAAAGTGTACAAGAAGCAAAACCTGACCGGGGGTTTTCGAAAATGTTTTTGGTTCGAAAGAGTTCGAGTTTGAAAACGATGAAGGTATCTTGGATTAGTTTTGTCTTTAAAATAATGAACAATAATTAATAAATGATATTTTAAGATTTAATATAAACAATTAATAAAATAATTATTTAATTAAAATAAGATTTTTAATCCAAGATAGATATTTTTGAGTATTTTTAACAACGTAAAAATAGTAAATACTTAAGTATACGATACTTCCCGAATGGCTCTTCGGGTTTTCACAATTTAATCACGATATAATAATATACTACTCCCCGGTCACTAGTATATTTGGACCGCTACGACTTCTATTGCTAGAGTCGTTGTCCGAAGGAAACACTTTCATTCTAAGTTCAAGGGTGTACAACACATATGCATAAATCTCAAACTTCAACATAATCTCGTAAAGCATAAGCATATAATACATTTGGAAGCTACAAACACAACAGTGAAAATCCTTATATATAAGTTTTGAAAAGTAAACTTGCCTTGGTTAGGGTGGGGTGGTCGAGCTTGCGACGTGGAACGAAGATCTATACATAATCAATATTCGTACGTTAGTACCTTAACAACACTACTTAATCGTAAGGTTTTAAAGGATGTTAGACCAACTTAACGACTCCAATTTGTGACAACTAACCCTCCTATATGACCATGTCATCACTTTATCACATTCATTACCCATTCGACTCGAATCCATCCCTCAAACTTGAAACACAAGTGAGTACTCTTAAAACTACGTTAAACTAAGCTCCTAGGTGATTCTTCACTCGCGCGCACTTCGCTTTAACATTTTTATAAAATTGAAAAATACAAATTTTATTCCAATTCGTTTTGGACAGCCTTCACAACTGTATAATCTGACTACCCTCAAATTTTCATAACACTAGCATAATTTTAAGGGGTCCTAACTAAGTTCACAAGTGGTCAACACATTGCAGTCCGAATTCCAGAACCACACTGCACTAATCCGGCCATAACTCAAGATCTACACATCTCCTGGGTATGAACCTTATATTTCTAGAAACTACATTCAATTATATTTCCAACCATACAAATTAGGTCCTCGGGTGACAAGATTTATGGGTTCAAAACCCTCCTACAAGACAGTACATGCTCCCAGGAATTTACACAGCACTCATCTTTCCTTAAACATTCAAGAACCCACTTTGTACATAACATCTACCATCAAAACCACCAAGATTTGTCTCTATAGCATACATGGGGTTATATACACCAAGTACAAGCTTTAAAATCACATCAACAACATATAACCTCAAGATTTTCATTATCCATAACTCCTATAACCAAGATATGCACTAAAACTCTTAGATCTAACATTATAAACCATAAACAATCCATGACTAAGAGTGGTTAGAGTTTTATACCTTCCTTGATGGGTGTAATAGCTTTCTAAACCTTGTATAATCCTTGTATAGCCTTGGGTAAGCTTGAATGATCAAAAGAAATGAAGAAAACAAAGTTAGTAATTCGGAGTTATTAGAACCCGACTGAAAGATCATGGAAAACGAGGCCCTTACCGAGCTTTTCTCATTGAGGCTTCTAAAGGAAAGTTGTAGAGCATCTTAACAGCTTTCCAACAAGCTAAAGAACACCAAATTTTGGGCAGCTCGGTTCTTCAACTTTGGGAGGAGATTTGACTAGGCTATACTCATCATCTTCACATGAAATTTTGAGCGAATGTTCTTCATAGTATGAGGGAGCTGTGGTTAAAATATTGTGATTTTATCATGGATATAAATGGAGATATGAATTTTCTTCTTGAGAGTGTTTCTGCTAGCAGCTTGGAAAGAATGGAGAGAAATGGAGTGTTTTGCTTGCTTCTTGGTTACTTGAAAGGTCAAGTGACAAAATAATGTGATATCTAGATATTATTAGAGATGTATGGCTGATCTTATCACCTTGGGGTTTGTGCAAGGAGTATTGGACAAGCTTGCTAATTGTTTTGTTTCTTGTTTGATGTGTGGTTTGAATTATGGGATGTATTATTGATATGTACTGATATGCATATCATTCACATGTCTCCACCCTAGTCTAGTAGCCTAGGTTCAAGCCATACCTCCTTGTCCCCTAAAGTATGGCGCACATTCTTTACACTATTCATCTAGTTACTTTTTGCTTTCTAGTTTACTCTCCTAATTATCTAGTTACATGATACTTGCATGTAATATCCTTCCTTGTATTTTTATTTCTCCACCAATGGTTGTCACTTAATCCTTAATTCCTCAAAATTAATATCTCATTTCTTGAATATAATAATATATAATTCACTGCCCGGTCAAATATTACACTAGAATACAAATTGGAATTTCTGAATTCCGATCGTCTTTACATACACTTATTTGCTCCATGAATCACTAATATGACTTCGAAATATCCATACCATGTCTTGTACATAGGGTGGCGTGAAAATTTTCTTGGTCCTCAAAATCACTATTCATCCATAAATTACTATTCACGCATGACAAACACTATTCACGTATATACTTATTCTTAATAAGAAAAGTTTTCATTCTACCGAAAACTGGGTTCTTACATCATCATTCGAGAAGTAAGCCAAGTAACAAGTTTTAATCCATTAACAAGCAATAGCTTGGGAAATATTGGTGAATTTTCATTTCCAATCTGATACGACTACTTTGTGGAGTTGTATTAACAAGTATTACACTTGGGGAAAGAAGAATGAACTATACGTTTCACAGTCATGTATTCTATTCGAACTTGGAGGCGTGTAAGAGGTCGAGTAGCGTCGGCCCATCTTTGGCCCATAGTTGGCTAAGGAGTTCTAGGGGCGGTGGTCAAGTAAATCCGTCTGTTCCTTCTACCGGTAGTAAAAAAAATCTTGATTTGTACGATCTGCGATTGATCATCGTAGGTTGGGACATCTAGCGCGGTGAATACTCCAATATTAGTTCATCGTCCACAAATTGGATATTTTCTACAACATGTATTGAAGAGACGTACCGAACATGTTGGCAGGGTTTGAAAAGTGTTCAAAACTGACGTTACAATGAATTACCTTATAACTTCCTCTTTTAAGTTATATGTTGATATTCTGCTTATATTTTTACATAGCGGATATTTTTACGGAAAGGTTATATTGAATCACCTTGTAACTTCATCTTTTACATTATGCTAGAACTTTGTTCATATTATACATAGCAAAAGTTGACAGAGATATTATGAAAATGTTATGTATATTGTTGATCAATTACTTATTATATTTTGAGGCTTATTACTCCCTGTTATACAGTATTTTTAACTGTATGTTATTATCAGAAATTGGGGAATTTTATTATCCCTCGTACAGTATTTTGAATTGTATGGTATTTTAACCTAAAGGTTATACTTTAAAGATTTTGGTTGTTATACCAATAAAGGTTATTGAATTTCAAACTTTACAAGTTGTGAAAATATTTATGTTATGAGGGATTACTCGCTGAGCATTATTTTGCTCACCCTTGCTTTATTATTGTTAGTCATAGAGGCATGCCTGTATACATCTAATAACAAGCCTAATTGTTTGTAATGCTTTGCATTACCTACATGACCTCTTAACTGAGGGAACCTCTAGTTGTAGAGTTTCTACTTGTTGTAGTACTTATAACAGGCATCAAATTCTACCTGTGTAACTGTAATTAAAGTCAGAGAATAATGTTTGAAAGAAGTTCCAAGGATCATGCCTCAAGCTTGAAGACCAAGACTGTCAAAATAAACGCAGTTGGAATTTGGAGAATGAAGTTTTGCGTAAGTACCAATTCGAGAAGTATGTTTGTTATATTCGAGAAGTCTAGCATTCGAGAAGTCAGGAATTCGATATCTCAAAAGACACTGTTCGATATCTCTGGAGGTCAACTAGTCAAAGCCTCTTTCGAGAACTCAGAGATTCGACATGTCTAATGCTCTATTCGAGAACTCAAGAAGTCAACAAGTCAAAGCATCATTCGAGTTCTCTAAGAGTCAACAAGTCAAAGCTACATTCGATATCTCAAGGACTAAAGAAGCTATTCGATATCTCAGGGTTTCGATAAGTAAAATGCTCTATTCGATATCTCAAGGATGCCTGGAGAAAAGACTTATTCGAGAAGTGATTCGATATGTCAGCTCAACAGTATTCGAGAACTCAGAGTTATCGATTAAGCCGATTCTAATTATCGAATCACCAACAGAGTTACTTCTCGAATACAATCTTGGAGACAAAATACTGAAGAATTGTACAAGTCAGAAACCTGCAATAAGCCAAGACGCTTTATGGACCACATACTGTAAAGCACGTTGGAAAGCCTACAAAGAAGCTTGGAGAGATAGTACAAGAGATAAAGAGCTAAAGAAGTGGATCTGAACAGAGTTCTAAGAAGTCAAATCTATAGCAGTTTGGATGTTTACTCAAATAGGATAGACACATTAAAAAGTAAATTTGTTTGCTACCTTATTTGTTGTAAGCAAGTTGTTCACGTGATATAAGTGAACAACCCTACTTCTTTAGCAAGTATCAAACAGAGTGATCTAGAGTTTTTACAAGTAATATCTCTCTGAGAAATAAGCTGAGAATACTAACATTTGTATTCAAAGATTGTAGCAAATATTTATCTAATACAATATTAGATTAAAGTGATATCGTGTTCTTGTGTTTATATTCCGCACTTACATAATCTGTTAAACACAAACATATAATCTGTTACACAATCAGATTCAAACTCTTAAAACAACCTTCACCTAAAACACTTATCCGAAGAAAAGTTTGAGAATACATTCACCCCCCTGTATTCTCTCGTGTGTTCAATACTCAACAAGTGGTATCAGAGTAGGCTGTTTATTTAAAAACAGAAAAGATCATGAATACACCAAAGACTACAGGAACAGTGAAGGTCCCTAAGTTCGACAAAGAGAATTACAACCTCTGGAAGATTAAAATGTTGTTGTTCATCAAAGATACTAACCCTCTATATCCTGAGATACTCAAGAATGGTCCCTTTGTTCCACAACAAGATATTCCTGAAAAGACTGTTGGAACTATAACCATTCCAAGATCTTATGTGGATAAAGAACCATCCAAATGGACAGAGACAAAAAAGGAGATGGTTGCTCTCGACAGTCATATCATGTTATTAATCATAGATTCTATGGAACTGTCAATGTTTGCTAACATAGCCTCTTGCAAAACAGCAAAGGAGATGTGGGATCATATTGAGGTGTTATGTGAAGGAACAGAGGAGGTTAGAGAAAACAAGAAACAGATACTGGTCACACAGTATGAAGCTTTCTTGGCTCAGACCAAGGAAAGCATTACTGACATGTTTGAAAGGTTTCACAAGCTGGTGACTGAGCTACAGATGAATGGGAAAGTGTAGAGCACCAAGGAGTTGAACATGAAGTTTCTATTGTCTTCACCAAACCATCTAGAGCAAAGGGTCATTTCTCTAAGAGAAAGAGATTTGAACAAAGTCACATATGATGTGCTCTATGGGGTTTTAAAGACTCATGAGCTTGAGTTGCTTCAGAAGAGGGCTATCCAAGCCAACCAAGGCAGAATGGTAAACACATCATATGCCTTGATTGTCAGCAAATCTGTTCAAGACCTAGAAGCATCTACAAGTCAGCTGAGGATAGAAAAGATAGTAGATGATGAAGAAAATGAAGGTGAAGTCACTGAACCTGTTGAGGAGAAGGAAGAAGAAGAGTTTTATACTCTTGAAGAGCTAGATGGCATGGAAAACACTTCATATGCTTTCATGGCCAGAAAGTTTCCAAACATCAGATTCAAGAGGAACCAACCCTTCAAACCTAGTGGAACCAACCTTTCAAACCTAGACCCCAAAACCATTCATTCAACAAGAGCAAGCACCCGTGAAAGCAAACAAGAATAAATTCAAAACCAGCCATGTGGATAGGTCATCTGTAAGGTGTTATAGATGCAATGACCTAGGGCATTTTGCCAGTGAATGCAAGAAGCCTAAAAAGAAGGATAAGGAGTTTCTAGAGCTTGAAGCCAAGTATGAGGCCGTTCTGAAAAAGCAAACACATGGCAAGGCCTACATAGCTGAAGGGAAGTGTTGGGATGACTCTGATAGTGATGGAGAGGAGCAAGAATTCTGCAACTATGCCTTGATGGCTGATTCCAAGGATGAACAATCTCTATCTGACTCTCAGGTACCATCTCTCACTACCATAGATATGTCTGTTTCTTAGTATAAATGCATGGTTGAACAACTATCTATTGAAATGTTTAATATTCATACTAGTATGACTGCTGCTAATGAAGATATTGTCAAACTATCAGCTAAGAATGAATTGTTAAACAAGAAGAATGAGGAACTTGAGCTAACTGCTATGCAAGTAGATAACCTTAAGAAAGAAGTTGAATATTTGCAGAATAAGGTTCTATGCGCTAGTCAGGTTGAGAAGGCTCTTAGGATGAACTAGCTAAGAATGAATTCAAACTGAAAACCTTTAAGAACTCCTCTAGTCTACTACAGTCCTACCATGAGAAAAACCAAGCTAAACCCAAGGCTACCATTGGACTTGACTATGGCACTCTTAAACAGAGGAAAGGCTATACTGTCATTGAAGATGACATAGTTGTTCAGGATGAAGTGCCTCACATTTTGAAAAGACTGAGTCTCCATTTAAAGAACCAACATTTGAAATTGATGAGGATGCCTTACTCATTAAGCAAATGTTGAATGATGAGGATGAGGCACAGTCTAGTGAAAAACCAGCATCCTCTAAGAGTGAGAGTGTCAAGGCAAAAACCAAGAAGCCAGTAGGAGGTAGACCTGGACCTGAGAAGTTTGTGAAGTTTGTTTTAGCTGGGAAAAATAAATTTGAGAAGAAAGTGGCTAATAAGAAACAAAACAGAAATGGAAAGCTAGGGATAAACAAGAATAATAATTATGCTTATGTGCCAAATGCTCCTAGGAAAGTTTGTCAAAACTGTTTTAGCACTAATCACTTAACTCATGCATGCAAGAAACCAACTGGTAGTGTAACTAAGTCTTTCTATGATTGTTCTGTGCCTTTAAGATTCACCTTTCTGTGATAAACTTGACTGTATGCCATGCAACATGAATTTTATGACTAGCTGTTTTAATTTGAGAAGACAATTCATGGATGGTTGCATCAGTCACAACATTCACACACACACTACACAAGGCTAGAGTCTTCAAGACCTCCTCGAGTTAGGAAGGTACCTCTGTCACCTAAGTCTAAGAATTTAGATTCTAAGACTTCTAACAGTGATAAGAAGACCAGTCCTTAGAAAGATGATAAGCATGCTGTTTTTGATAAATCTGTTTCTAAGCCAAGTGGACCCAAACTTGTTTGGATACCAAAGAAGAAGTAATACCTTTATGCTTGCAGGGCAAAGAAAGTGAAAAGAAGGTCATGTGGATTTTGGACAGTGGATGCTCAAATCACATGACTGGTGATATGGCCCTGCTATCACAATATGAGGAGAAGGCTGGCCCAATGGTTGCTTTTG
This sequence comes from Saposhnikovia divaricata, assembly GCA_036435485.1. NCBI lineage: Eukaryota > Viridiplantae > Streptophyta > Magnoliopsida > Apiales > Apiaceae > Saposhnikovia > Saposhnikovia divaricata. The sequence continues at coordinate 27,678,717 of JAZHRN010000131.1, forward strand.
GAGATGACAGCATGGGTAACACATTGGGATATGGCAAGTTAAAAGTTGGTAATGTCATCATTGAAGATGTAGCACTAGTCAAGGGTCTCAAGCATAATCTGCTAAGTGTTGGTCAGTTTACTGATAGAGGATTCAAGGTAAATTTTGACAAAGATGAATGTTTGATCACCCACAAGAAGACTGGTGATTTTACTCTATCTGGAGTAAGAAAAGGAAGCCTGTTTGTAGCCAATATGGACTCTGCAAACAAGGACAAAGTTTGTTGTTTCTACTTAAAAGCATCAAATGAAGATTGTTGGCTATGGCACAGGAAGTTATCACACCTGAACTTCAAGGCCATTAATTCTCTAGTCAAAAGAAAGTTAGTGAGAGGCATGCCCACACTTGAATTCTGTCAAGAAGGAATGTGTGAGGCTTGCCAAAAAGGAAATATGAAAAGGTCAAGCCACAAGTCAAAGACAGTGACATCAATCACCAAGCCCCTGCAATTAATTCATATGGATTTGTTTGGGCCTGTCAATATTATGTCACTCTCAAGAAAGAAGTATGCCCTAGTGATGGTTGATGACTAAACAAGGTATACATGGGTGGAATTTCTAGCATCAAAGGATGAGGCTCCTCAAGTAATCATTGAGCACATAAAGAAAGTTAATAAGGAAGAAAAAGCCAACAATGCAAGTGTGATTGCATTGAGAAGTGATAATGGAACAGAGTTCAGAAATGCCTTACTTGAAGCATTTTACAAAGAGAATGGCATTTCTCAACAATTCTCAGCTCCAAGGACTCCACAACGAAATGGAGTAGTTGAGAGAAAGAACAGAACTCTAATTGAGGCTGCTAGAACAATGTTGCTTGATGCAAAGATGCCTACATGTTTTTGGGCTGAGGCTGTGAGCACTGCATGCTACATCCAGAACAGAACCTCATCAACAAAAACACTGGAAAGACACCTTACAATTTGATGAATGGAAAGAACCCTACTCTAAAGTATGTTCATACTTTTTGAAGCAAATGCTTTGTGTTGAAAGACAATTCAAAATATGTCGGGAAGTTTGATGTAAAGGCATTTAAAGGAATTTTTCTTGGCTATTCTGTGGAGAGAATTGCATACAAAGTTTATGTCATCAGTCAAAAGAAAGTTATGGAAAGTACAGATGTGACATTTGATGACAACAAACTACCTGGATTAGAAGAAGCCAATGATGAAGATAGAGATCCATTAAAGTTTGAAAATCTAGATGATTCTGATGAAGAGATTGAAACTGAAGTTGAAACTCTAGTTCAACAAACTCAAGTGAATGATGAAGCAAGCGAAGAATCTGATCCAACCAACTGTGAAGAGACTAGCATCCAAGACACACCTATGAATAGTAGCAACTTCACAGGGGGAGGAAATGAAAATGATCATGTCTTGGATGATGAAGCAACATCAAGGTTGAGAAATCAAACTGAGCACTCAAGGAAATGGGATAGGTCATACACTACAAAGCAAATTATTGGTGATCCAAATGCAGGAGTGAGAACTAAGAGAGCAACTCAAAATGAATGTCTCTATGGTTGCTTTCTATCTCAGATTGAGCCTAAGAAACTTGATGATGCACTGTTGGATCCAGATTGGATTATTGCTATGCAAGAGGAGCTGAGTCAATTTGAAAGAAACAAAGTTTGGGAACTTGTGCCTGCACCAAAGAACAGAACCATTGTTGGAACAAAATGGGTTCTGAAGAATAAGATGGATGAAGATGGTGTAATAGTAAGAAATAAAGCAAGGTTGGTTGCAAAAGGATACTCTCAACAGGAAGGCATTGACTATGATGAGACATTTCTCCTGTTGCTAGATTGGAAGCCATCAGAATCTTCTTGGCATTTGCTGCTCATTCAAACTTTAAAGTCTATCAAATGGATGTCAAGAGTGCATTTCTGAATGGGGAGTTGGAAGAAGAAGTTTATGTGCAACAACCACCTGGCTTTGAGGATCCAAATTTCCCAGAATTTGTCTACAGATTGCTTAAGGCATTGTATGAACTTAAGAAGGCTCGAAAGGCATGGTATGAAACTTTATCAAAGTTCCTTCTTGAAAATCAATTCATTAGAGGCACATTGGACAAGACACTGCTTTACAAGAAGCATGGTAATGATATTATCCTAGTTCAGATCTATGTGGATGATATCATATTTAGCTCTACAAATGAGAAGCTATGTGAGAAATTCTCTAAACTCATGCAAAGCAGATATGAGATGAGTATGATGGGAGAGTTAACATTCTTTCTTGGATTGCAAGTTAGTCAGAGGAAGGATGGTATCTTCATCAGTCAAACCAAGTACATCAAGGATTTATTAAAGAAGTTTGACTTAGGACTGCTCACCTGTAAAGACACCCATGGCCACTGCCACCAAATTGGATGAAGATGTAAAAGGCAAGAGAGTAGATATCTCAGTCTACAGAGGCATGGTTGGTTCTCTACTCTATCTCACTGCAAGTAGGGTAGACATCATGTTTGCTACATGTCTGTGTGCAAGGTTTCAATCAAATCCAAAAGAGCCACATTTGATTGCTATAAAAAAGATCTTTAGATATCTGAAGGGCACTCCAAACTTGGGTTTATGGTATCCTAAGGACACAGGGTTCAATCTGGTTGGTTACTCTAATGCTGATTATGCTGGATGCAGAGTGGATAGGAAGAGCACCTCAGGTAGCTGCCAGTTTCTTGGACAAAGGCTAGTCTCTTGTTACAGCAAGAAACAACAATCTGTGTCAACTTCCACAGCTGAGGCTGAATACATAGCTGCTGGAAGTTGCTGTACTCAAGTGCTTTGGATTAGAAATCAGCTTAGAGATTATGGACTTGTGTTGGAAAGAATTCCAATCATGTGTGACAACATAAGTGCAATCTCTATAGTTGCCAATCCTATAAATCATTCTAGGACAAAGCACATTGACATCAAATATCATTTCATTAGGGAGCATGCAACTAATGGAACCATTGAGTTGCATTATGTCCCTACAGATAAACAATTAGCTGATATATTCACTAAGCCATTGGATGAAGCCACCTTCACAAGTTTGGTTAGTGAAACTGGAATGCTGAATTCTTCAGAATCTGGATAAGTGAAAATATCAACTAGATTGTTGCATCAGTAAACACTAACTTTATCTAAATTCTCAATATTTTTGAAGTAAGTGTTGGCTGAAATATGATTTATAAGTATTTCAAATCTGTTGCATATGTTGAAAATCATATTCGAATTAGCTTGAAATTTCTATGAAATTTTAAGACTATCACTATTTAATTTGTTAGAATATTCTTCATTTGAATAATTTTGGTGAATTTTGAAAAGGTAGTGAAAACTAACTTTTATGAGTGGAAAGTGTACCTCGATAAGTAAGACTTCTCTAATGACTTTCATGTCTATGGTCGACTTCTCTAACAAGTCTATTTGGAACACTGTTGAGTTCTCGAATAGTGCATTTTGTTGAAATCGAACAGAGACTTGCTTGACTTCTCGAATAGGACATTTGATTTCTCTAATGACTGAGTTCTCAAATAGAATATTTGAGTTGTCTAATGACTGAGTTCTCGAATAGAACATTTGAGTTATCGAATCATTTGAAAAGGCTGAATTTTTGCTGAATCTTAATCGTTTTTGGATTTTTATTCAGAATTTTAAATCACTCATAAAAACATATTTTATTTAATTTGGAATTATTTCTAAGTTAGATAATAGCCAGCTGTGAGTTACAAACTGCTTGAGATATTGATTAAGCCTTTCTTGACTTATCGAATAGTTGATTTCTACTTCTCGAATGACTGACTTGTCGATACAAAACATAAATCTAATCGACAATTCAAGTACTTCATACTTATACAGCTTTACATCTATTCGTTTCATTTCACTCGATTTCTCAAGCATCTAAAGTTCCAAAACCTCTGAAAACCCTAACTTCAAAAGCTAAATTTCTTCTTCAACCTTCATTCTCTTCTTTCGTCTCTCAGTGTAACAATGGCAAATAACCAACTCACAATTCCTAACCACACCAACTTCATTGCTATTACTAATGATGTAGAAGCACCCAATGCTAATTTCAAGTGCTTTGTTTGATGGATGTCTGAGTCCTACATCAAGGATGCACTTTCAGCCAACCCAACACTGTATCTAGATTTGCTAGTACAATTTTGGAGGACTGCTACTGTGGAGGTCATTTCTCTTGAGAATGCTATAACCTCATATGTAGTCTACTGCAAGATTCAGGACAAGGAGATCACCATCACTACTGTAGACATGAATCAAGCACTGGGGCTACAACAAGGAGTGTATGACCCACTAGCCACTAATGCTGAATTGGAGGACTTCTTTGATTTTATCAACTACTTAGATAAAATCAAACTTGGAAATTTGAATAGGAAGTTCTTGAGAAAAGAATTGAGCTATGTCTTTGCCACTCTTCTCCAAATCTTCACAGCAAGGAATTCTAGCTTTGACCAAATCAGTACACCTGTTCAACAAATAGGCTATGCCCTAGCGTATGGGAAAAAGATTGATGTTGGACTAATCATAATGCAGGAGCTGTATGGGAGACTTGGTAAGAACTCAACCAAGAGAGGTAATGAAATTTTCTTCCCTCGTTTTATTCAATCTGCTCTTAATTTTGTAGATAATAAACTGATTGAATTGCCTGGGATAAACAGAAATAGAATAGGCTATCCGAAACCCATGACCAAACTCATTTTTGGTAGCTTGGAGACTAGGAATGATGTGGATGTAAGACTTAAAATAACTTCCCATATGGAGAGTTTATTTAGGACTTACCCCCACAACATGCCAATATTTGCCTCTAAATCTGAGTTAGCTAGGCCTAAGCAAGTAGAACAAGATGCTAACCCAGGGCCTGCTAACCAACCCCATCAACCAAACACTCTACCAAACACAGAGCCACCTGCAACATCCTCTCAACAGGGTGGTGTTAGTAAAAAGGAGAAGAAGAGAAAATAGATTGTTTCTGAACCATTAAAAATCTTAACTGAAGCAGCATTGGCTGTAGAATTAGGTTTAGAAAGTGAGGAACCTGAGTCACCCTTACTAAGACCAAAGAAGAAGAAGAAGAAATCTAAAACCACCTCTTCAGTCACACAAATGGCTGAAGTTGTAAAATCAGGGGCACGCAGTTCACTAGATGTATCCTCTTAACAGGGTGCATCTAGAGAATCAAGCATCCTCCCCAATGCACTATCTTGTAATGAGTCAGCACCTGGGAGTGATAAGGCTGGCACAACACAGAGTGGAGAGCACATCATACTTGAAACTCCCTCTATTTCTCAGGGGGAGTTGCCAAAATCTACTTAAGACACTACTCTTCCAGAATCTAACACTCAAATTTCTTTGGAGCCTGCAACTCAAGCAATTGAGGAGCAAGGCATTGATCACCAAGAATTTTCTTCTCTTGGTGAGCCAATGGACTCAAGTGACTTAGTGCATGACACTTTGCTCACCACCCAGGAACCACATTTAGATGGTGAGGGAATGCTAGCTGGGGCATATCCTAATGACACCATCATAAACACAGAGGATTCACTAGTTTTTACTAGAGACTCTGTGCCTGTGTCAACTACTGGTGTAACTCATCCCACTTCTGTGGAGACACCAGTAGTAGAGTCATTCCATCCGGTTACAGAAGTTGCATCTGTAACTGAGGAGTCTAGCTTGCCTAGCTCTAGCTCTGACTTTCTGTCACAATGGCTGAAGCCTGTGCAACATGACAGTGCTTCAGGATCAGGATCTTTTCCACCACAATTGACGGTTGAAGCACTTCAAAGCTTAGTTGTGGATCAGATCCCTGAGTTTGTAAAAATTGCCCAACACCTTGTCACCTCAAATTTGTCAAATCCAGATTATGAAGCCATTCTGCTATGTCATAAAGAAGATGTGGAGATACAGAATGAGAAAATAGCAGATGAGGCTGAGAGAGATGGCAATGTGGATGCTTGGTTGCAAGGTAGGAATGACATTGGTCTATCAGAGGGTCTTCATTTTCTCAGAGAAGAGTACATCACTTCATTAGGGTCAAATGCCAAATCTTTAACCCCTAGTGAAGTGTATGAAGCTATGAATGATACCTACAAGGGAACTCTGAAGGCTGCTCAATATCTAGGCAAGGGCCTTAAAACTGAAATTAATGAGGTATGTGCAGCCATAGTCAAGGAAGTAAATGAAATTAAGAGAGATTTTGACTCCAAGTTCCCTTCACTCAACTCTGTTATCAAGACCATTCAAGAATGCAAGGCTACCTGCACCAAGATGGACAATGGATTGGTCTTAGCTCAAAGTGCTATCAAGAATATGGCCACTCAAATGGAGAAACTGACAAATCAGACAACAGATACAAATGCCATGCTGAAAGCTCTCTTTGCAAATTAATATGGAGATAAGCTGGCGAGTGAAGTCCCTGTTCATGAAATGACCAAATTTGAAGTGCAAAGACTCAAGGACCAATCTCTTTCTTGATTCAAAGCCTCTGAGCTATTCACCAAAGTGGATACTCTTGAAAAGGAAGTGAGGTCACTCAAACAGTCAAATGTTCATCTTACAGACACAGTTGCAACTCTTACTGAGAAGTTGGACACTCAAGCTACCACCACTGCTGATGTTCTTCTTCATTAACAACTGATGCTGTCTGCTATGATGAAGCACATGGGACTCCCTCTACTGAAGAATCTGTCAATCCCATCTCTTCGAACCCAAAGGCCACTACTGAAGCCTCTGTGCCTGATACCAAGCCTAAGGGGGAGAAGAGGACCTTAAGGAGCTCAAAACCTAAGGGGGAGAATAAAGAGGAGAGACCTAGGGAGAAAGGAATAATCATCTCTGAGGGTGGTCATTCAAAAATCTCAAAACCTACAACCTCTCATGTTCAAGGCAAGGGCAAAGCCAAAGTCAATGCACCTCTACCTTCTCTACCAACTGTCACCCTACCTCATGTACACATTACTACCCAAGTGGCCAAAAACAAACCATCACCTCTACAGTGGTCGTAGGATCTATGCCAACTGAGCAAGCTAAAACCTCCAGAAATGAAGAAGATCAACCAGTTGAAGTGGATGTAGTTACTGAGGCCAAGCTGATAGAAGTAGCAAATTCAGAAACTTATCATGATGCTGCCTTCTTGAAGCTTCTGCAAGTCTCACAAGCAAAGGTTGAAGGGGATACATTGGAGTACAGAAGGAGTCTGAAAGAGCAAATCAATTATCTGATAGTGATTCCAAGGAAGCTAAATCAAATCTATCTCAAGGAGATTATGATAGTGACCAGTAATAAAATATGGCATCTATCTTATGATACCTTGAAGGCTCTAAAATTCACAGAGATTGATGCTATCCTGGGGTTGATAGAGAAGATGGGAGAGAACAATAGAAGCCTATATACTGATCTGATGAATGGCCAACAAGCTAGGTTGCCTGAAGTTTGCACTTATCCAAGAACAATTATCTATCAATCTAGCACAAGGATTGAGGATATCAAAAAGCTGGTCATTCCCAAGGATCTCACTCTCTAGAATCACAGACTTATCATTGACATTATTGATAAATTACAAAAGAAAAATGGGATAAGAACTGGTGAAGAAGTAGAGACATTGCACATTCTCAGAACCTTCATTGCCACAGGTGAGATTCTAGAAATAGCAAAAGGAAGGAGAAATAAGGATGATGAAGATGAAGACAAAAGTGATGGGAGGAGAAGACATCACAGGAGTGATAAGGGTGATGAAGACAACAAGAAGAAGAAGGATAGCAAAGACAAGAAGGATGATGATGGCCAAGGCAAAGTCTATGAGAAGAAAAGTGGAAAACAGCAAGCCCTAGGCATCACTAACTGTAACCTCACCAAAACACAAGACTCTATGTCTAGGGTGAATACAGTTAGTGATGACCTACCAAAATCTACATCTATGGGTTCTAGAACTGTTTTGCCACCTCAAGAAGAGAAGAAGATACAAATCAAGAAACCATCTGTATGTTTCCAAAAGCACACTGCTAATGGTATACTATAGTGGTCTACAAGCAAAGGTCATAAGTTTCTGCCAAGCATTGGAGTGAAGAAGGTTAAATTCAAGCATGCTGCAAGATGAGTGAGGTTATCTAAATCAAAGGCCCTAACTATCATTCCAGGATCAAAACTCCAACCACTAGATGAAGACTTTGATGAAGACCCACTACAATTCCTATGGGCTCAAAGAATCTACGATGTTGCCATTGTTAATAACTACCTTAAAGTTAAATACACTGATGGAAGATAGAAGAAATTCAAGCAAGGGACATGTCGGCATTGGGGCAGGCTAGATGATATAGAAAGGATTATTGATATGTTGGATTCTAAAATAGAGTGGAAAGAGTACGGAAGCTAGAGTTGATTGACTTTGTCAAGATGAAGAGAGATCACCAGGCAGAACGGAAAAAGAAAAGTGAGGAGTTGTTAAAGAAAAGAGAGGAGGAGTTTGCTGCTATGGAAGCTAAGGCTGATGAGTTAAGAGCCATGGGTCTGTGTAGAGTCAAGTATAATCCTTACATTATTGAATACAAGAAATATGGCAGAACTGTGAAGATTAGAATGGACTACATCAGTTCCTATTCTGAGAAACAGCTGAATGAAATTCTTAAAGATCTATCAGGCTCTCCTCTAATTGAGGAACTCACTGCTATAGAAGACATTGTTCTTGCTATGGAAGAAAATGCAATGAAGAAAGATAAAGAAGTTGAAGAAAAGAAGAAAAATGAGAATCTGCAAGCCAAAGCTCAACAGATGAATCCAAAAGGATATGGCTAGTAATTCTTCATAACTTGTAAGGATGCCTCTTTGTATTTTCAATCAAGTTACATACCTGTACCTTTCAAGTTTTATATATTTTTTTTGCTAAATATCAAGTTTTATATTTATGTATGATATGCTTGTTATCAGACATGAAATTGTGACTAAGGGTCTTACTTACAATTTGGGGGAGATTGTTAGTCACAGAGGCATGCCTGTATACATCTAATAACAAGCCTAATTGTTTGTAATGCTTTGCATTACCTACATGACCTCTTAACTGAGGGAACCTCTAGTTGTAGAGTTTCTACTTGTTGTAGTACTTATAACAGGCATCAAATTCTACCTGTGTAACTGTAATTAAAGTCAGAGAATAATGCTTGAAAGAAGTTCCAAGGATCATGCCTCAAGCTTGAAGACCAAGACTATCAAAATAAACGCAGTTGGAATTTGGAGAATGAAGATTTGCCTAAGTACCAATTCGAGAAGTATGTTTGTTATATTCGAGAAGTCTAGCATTCGAGAAGTCAGGAATTCGATATCTCAAAAGACACTGTTCGATATCTCTGGAGGTCAACTAGTCAAAGCCTCATTCGAGAACTCAGAGATTCGACATGTCTAATGCTCTATTCGAGAACTCAAGAAGTCAACAAGTCAAAGCATCATTCGAGTTCTCTAAGAGTCAACAAGTCAAATCTACATTCGATATCTCAAGGACTAAAGAAGCTATTCGATATCTCAGGGATTCGATAAGTAAAATGCTCTATTCGATATCTCAAGGATGCCTGGAGAAAAGACTTATTCGAGAAGTGATTCGATATGTCAGCTCAACAGTATTCGAGAACTTAGAGTTGTCGATTAAGCCAATTCTAGTTCTCGAATCACCAACAGAGTTACTTCTCGAATACAATCTTGGAGACAAAATACTGAAGAATTGTACAAGTCAGAAACCTGTAACAAGCCAAGACGCTTTATAGACCACATACTATAAAGCACGTTGGAAAGCCTACAAAGAAGCTTGGAGAGATAGTACAAGAGACAAAGATCTAAAGAAGTGGATCTGAACAGAGTTCTAAGAAGTCAAATTTGTAGCAGTTTGGATGTTTACTCAAATAGGATAGACACATTAAAAAGTGAATTTTTTTGCTACCTTATTTATTGTAAGCAAGTTGTTCACGTCATATAAGTGAACAACCCTACTTCTTTAGCAAGTATCAAACAGAGTGATCTAGAGTTTTTACAAGTAATATCTATCTGAGAAAGAAGCTGAGAATACTAACATTTGTATTCACAGATTGTATCAAATCTTTATCTAATACAATATTAGATTAAAGTGATATCGTGTTCTTGTGTTTATATTCCGCACTTACATAATCTGTTAAACACAAACACATACTCTGTTACATAATCATATTCAAACTCTTAAAACAACCTTCACCTAAAACACTTATCTGAAGAAAAGTTTGAGAATACATTCACCCCCCCTCTGTATTCTCTCGTGTGTTCAATACTCAACAATTATATTAAACCTTTCAGTAGCTGGAGAATATAGTCAGCTATCCCTTACTACAAGAAATGGAAGTGGAAGATTCAACCCTGAGGTGGTCCAGTTCAGACTGGTTAAGGCAGAAGAAAGTTGCGTAAGTTCAGCTAGTGTTAGTAAGACTTATGTATAAACTATAGTTATCAATATTACTTCAAGTAGGGATTGTGATTGATAGTATGAGATCCTGAGTTAGTACAGTTGGTTGTAATAACTAATGTTACTTTTGTGAATCGTTTCTAAGGCTATAACTTGTGTATGTGAGAGATTGGGGTCTTTTGGTGTTGTATTATTGGATTATTGAGTTAAATGCAGGTAATATATGATTGGACGGTAGCGTGACTTCCAGATCCCTGATCCCGGATTTGTGGCTGTCACAGAAAAGGTATCAGAGCATTAGGTTATAGTACTCAGAGACGATTGTTAAGAGTTATGTCTAAATAAGAGAATAGCGTACGGACTTATATAGAGTTCATTATTGGAGTACCAAGTATAGTACCAATGAGTGAGTCAAGATTGGAATGTTTGATTTAGGTAGAACCGATAGAATTGTTAGAGGCCATCAGAATGATGAGAAGAGATTTTAAAATTGTATATGTTTTATCGAGGATATTGATATAAGACACCGAGTAGAGTGTCAAGGACAGTTCAGGTACAGGCAGTATAGCCAATACTAATGGATGATTTGACTAGAGCAAAATTTGATACTCGTAATCCTTCTAGGTTGCCCTTGAGGAGGCGACACATGTGTAAACCAAGATGTTTTAATTTCTTATGCAATTAAGGTTAATTAGTTACTAGGATTAATTGAAGCCATTGATTGACTATGATATTTCAATCCCCCACAAAGGACGGCTCCATCTGAGATATTGTCTAATATGTCATTGAGAATTTTGTTGCCCTCGAGGAAGATATTGTATATATATATATATATATATATATATATATATATATATATATATATATATATATATATATATATATATATATATTACGAGGACGTTATCGTAAGACAAGTGCGCTAGACGACATCATGAGTGTGCTTGTACATTAGACCATGATGGTTCAACTTAGCGATCAAGAATATTGGAAATTTATGGCATGACTTTAATGAAGTTGCCTATGGTTGCGAAGAGAAATACGATGATCTCGGAACGTACCGAAAGGAAGGCCATTGAGTCTGGAATTGGATTCTTTCAATACGACTTTTATTAGAGACTACGTATATATTAACTAGTAGACCTCCATTTTTGGTTGACACATCGATTCGACTGTGGGAGACATAAATTTTGGATTTGGTGAACAGGGTGTTTTAGAAGTATTTGGACGAGTGCATTATAGTTTTCATTGATGATATTCTTATCTACTCAAAGATAGAGGCAGAACATTCGAGGATAGCTTTAGGGATACTCTAGTTGGTATCTGTATTGTGAAGGTGAGGAGATGGGATTATTCTCGCACCAGTGATGTTAGAACTTTTGATGACCACTGACTTATTTTGGTATCTACTTGTTGGTGCACTACTCAATCTAAAATTGTTTTTATCCTGCGTTACCTTGAATAGTTAATGTCAACTAACCATTCATCTAAATTTTTTTATAAAATTTTTGTCGCTTGAAACATTCCTTGTACCATGCAAGTATTTACTTTAGTATTTGGAAATGGAGTTAATGTAGAAGTTTTAGAGCCAGACCAAAAGTAGACGAGTATGACAAAGTATGAATCTAAGTTCACGAAAATTGTCAAGGTTCTTTCACATGACGCGAATTCAGAATGATGGGGCGTTTGAAATAAATGATTTTGCTATGTTGGTTCATGAAACGATTGTAATAGAAATGGAAACAAGATGGCTGAGAGAGAAAGGAAAAGGAAGTAGAGTTGAGGAACAATAAGGGAGTTAGGTATGCGAAATCCTAAGAAACCCTAACAATAAAGATAGAAAAGTATGTAATCATCATGGTGAATGTTGTTGGCCACAACGTAAAGTTGAGATTCGAAGGCATAAGTGTTATATAGACTTAATTCCCTTCAAGTTGGGAGGATTCGAGGAAATGTTGAAATAGACGATAGATTAATAATGAGACGCAAATGGATTGAGGAGGCAAGAAAGTAAGAATTTAGATTATGAGACTAAGGGAAGTTTGACCTCCAAGAATGTGAAGCTTATTTAGCATATGTGACTTGATACCAATTGGGAGATGCCAAGTATAAAGGATATCCCAATAATGAATGGATTTATGGATGTATTTTCTAATGATCTCCCGGGGTTACAACCTGATAGAGTTGCAAATTTTTCTTTTACCATTGGCCGCACCAGTTTTGAAGGAGTGGTTGCATGGCACTGTACATGGATTATCAATAGTTGAAACTAAACATCAAGAATAGATACCCTTACCAAGTGTAGATGATTTGGTTGACCAATTAAAAGATGTCATTTTACTTTCAAAGATAGGTTTGAGGATAGAGAATCACCCACTTAAGATTAACCAAGGTAATGAGCCAAGGGTGGTATTTCGCACCGATATGAACGTTATGAATTTTGGATGATGTCGTTTGGATTGACAAATGCGTCAAAAGCCTTTTGGATTTGATGGTTAGAGTTTTTAAGGACTAAAGAAGATGTTAGTAATAGTCCCAGTGTTAGTAATACTTATTGATAAAAGAGGAATTTGTGATTCATAGTAACGCGTCTGAATACTGTAAGGAGACTAAGACAAGATATCCTGGACATGACTTGGACTTAACTGCAAAGATGTTTACACTAAAAATTTAGAAACATTAAGTTTATGGAGAAAAGTGGATTTTTTTTTCAGACCACAATAGCATTTAATATATCTTTACACAGAAACAACTAATGAGAGGTAGAAAATATGGTTGGAATTGACCATAGACATTGAGTGAGAAATTCACTATTAAAGTGGAAAGGCTAATATGGTGGCCAACACTTTAGTAGAAAAGAAAGATTAAAGATGCAAATTTCTTCGGGGACAACTAATAAGAGAAAAAGAAAGGATAGAGTTGAAGTTAAGATTACCTAGAGATTTAATGAATTATTGTGGGTGATCAGATATAAAGGAGGATATCATTGATAATTAAGTAAATGCTAGACATTACAGCGAATGAAAGCAGAACGAAGAATGAACGGACTATCACAGCTCGAAGAGATTTCTGAATGGAGGTGTAAGTTATTGTAATGGATTTTGTGGTAGGATTACCAAGGACCAAACTGAACCATGACGTTAGTTGAGTTACAATTGATGGATTAAATAAGTCTACCCCTATTGCCCTCATCAACGAGAGATCTTCAATGGAAAGGTTTATAAACGTTTATAAATATTAATACATGAAAGGGTAGTGGTGCGACCTGGAGTCCCAGTCGCCATTGTATCCAACCGAGATCCCAGATTTAACTCCAGGTTTTGGAGAAGCTTTCAGGAATGTGTGTGAACCAGGCTAAACATGAGTACCACCTACCATCCCCCGACAGACGGGCAAAGTGAAAGGACCATCCAAATGTTAGAAAATAGGTTGAGAATCTGTACAATAGACTTTAAAGGAAGTTGGGATAATCACTTGCCATTGATTGAGTTTTCTTACAACAACAGCTTTCATGCAAGCCTAGGAATGCCACCTTACGAGACCCTTTATGGGAGAAGATGTCGATCCCCCTTGTATTGGGATGAAGTTGGAGAGCGAAGGATGCTCGGGCCCGAAGTGGTCCAATGGACTAAGGATATAGTAGACCTTATCCAAAGACGGCTGGTAGCAGCCTAAGATAAAAAAAAAAGCATATTTGGCTCAAAAGGGCAAAGAGTATGAAGTAGGGGACCTAGTGTTGTTAAAGGTATCCCCTTGAGAAAGGATTGATGAGATTTGGAAAGAAAGGAAAGTTAAGACCATTTGAGATTTTGAGATGCATTGGAAAGTTAGCTTATGAGTTGGCCTTGCCCCAAACCTACAACAAGTTCACAACGTGTTCCATGTGTAAATGTAAGGAAGTATAATCCGAATGCCAGGAATGTGTCAATGTGTCAATGTTCATAATTTGTATAGAGCACCCGATAGAGATTGTAGAACAGACTGAATAAGTATTGTGATGGAACCAGAAGGTTGGAGAGTCAACCTCGTAAATGGATATTGTAATATTGGAAAAGTACCCTCGACTACTTTCTTAGATTCCAGGACGGAATCCTTTTAAGGAGGGGAGACTATAATAACCCCAAATTTTGGACTAATTTAAAAATTTTGGTGAATAGTACTTTTGTTGATTTGGAATATTTTCAGACGACCATATATACGGGTTCTAATAATGGAATTCTGAGTTCGTATTAGTGATCAGTGATGAAAAATAGTGAATGTAAAAGCTGTCGGAATATGAAGAATAACACTTTTATTTTCCCCGAGATTCCCCTAGACACTGAAGGATTTAAGAAGATAAAGTTGGATTGAAGGATTTTAAATTCCAGGATTCATAAAGGAGGATTGATAAAGGTATGAAGATACCAAGAAAGTTTTCAGTAAACCATAACAATAAATCCCTTAAGATATTCCTCCAAACGATCAACAAGATTAAATGATAACCGAGCACTGTGACATTAAATCGATCAAGCACAAGTTAAATAACATGTACAAGAGATCAAGGAGGCATGATTTAACATTTGGATGCATCAATGTGAAACCAAAACAAATGGATAAACCAAGATTAGCTTCCTTAAGAAGCTTTGTATTTTTAGCAAACTTGAGGGGTTAACTTGCACTTTGACAAACAAATATCTAGCAAAATAATTCACTTTATCATAAAGTAAGCAAGAAAAGAATACTTCTCCATTTTTCAAGAAAAACCCGAGAGGAAAAGAGAGAAAAGATGGAGGAGGAAGAAACACATGTATCTTGAGTTTCCCGAAGCCCTCGAGAAGCTCTACGCATATAGGTTAACCACTGTCCTCACCTCCTTGATTCCCATATTCGTTTTTAATGTTTTACAGTTAGGGGAATAGTAACCATGTTTGTGTTCTTGATTTTGTTTTGAGGTTTTGATCATTATAAGGTTATATAAGGATGATCTAAGGCTTGTTAAGGGATAATCAAGCTTCAAGGAAGGTATGAACGTCAAGAACCCTTAGTGTTAACGGAGGAATTTGGTGATAACAAATTTCGGAGGTTGCTGGAATAGAGAACTATGAAAATAGGGGGATTTGGGATTTGGATGTTTGGGGCTGGACTTGAGAGGTGTCTCGACTTGTTAGATGTGTCGGATCCTTTTTCAAGATGCCTGCGTACCTTATATTTATAAGGATCGAGCCAACGCAGTTCTGTTAAAAGGATTGGTTTTTAATCCCTACGATTGTTAAGGGATGTATTTTGGGAAATAGTAGATTTTATCTCTTTGAATTATATTCGCGTTGAGATACCTTCCTGATTTGAAGGATATCGCTTGGAGATATTTTTATCATAAATTGGGGATAATTCTCGTTTCAGAGAGAGGAAATAATTAACTTGGGGGTTAAGTTAATTATTATTATATTCGTATTTGGAAATTTGGGAGATATTAGAGGCAACCGAAAATATGGCGTAACAACTACCCCCAGTTCTTCATTGTAGCTTGCTGCAGTGGAGAATTAAGCATGCTTCGATCTTCCAAATTTCCTGAGTCACTGAAACAGCTAGGAGAGGAAGATTAGTAAAAAATATGGAGCACCAAGATGCTCGTAATATGCATGTAGATGTAAACGAGACAATATGCGAGATGTAAAAAAAAATAAGTTTTATAGGTGTGAGAGAACGTATCCTGGAGAGCCATCCAAGCATTATTCGAAGAGTCGTGCAAAACTTTCCGAGCAATACCCTGAAAAGCAAATATTCAAAGAAATATCATCTATTAAGCACTCCGAGAAATACCCTCCTCAAAGAAGGACGTATTCTAGAGTTTCCATAACGTATTCCGGAAAATATCCTCCTCAAAGAAGGTCATATCCACCAGAATTTTCATAAATGCTTCAGAGATATCCCTCCTCACAGGAGGTGGATTTTCCAAAGCTCGAACCTTGATGAGGCGCCAGAAGTACGGACATCCCCCCCGGAAGTACGGTTTTTGCAAGGATTTAGTAATTTAGGGTACTCTCCTCAAAGGAGATCAGTTTTTGTTCAGAAATACCCTCCTCACAGGAGGTGGACTTTCCGAAGCTCGAACCTTGATGAGGCGCCGGAAGTACGGACATCCCCCCCGGAAGTACGGTTTTTGCAAGGATTTAAAAATTTGGGATACCCTCCTCAAAGGAGATCGTTCCCCATTCCATAAATATCCCTCCTCACAGGAGGTGGATTTTCCGAAGCTCGTACCTTGATGAGGCACCGGAAGTACGGACATCCCCCTCGGAAGTGCGGTTTTTGCAAGGATTTTGATAATTTGGGATACCCTCCTCAAAGGAGGTCTCTCCCCATTCCAGAAATATCCCTCCTCACACGAGGTGGATTTTCCGAAGTTCGCTTCATTTTCACTAAGACTCTCATTATAGGAAATCATCTTTTAAATAAATCACAAAGACCTTCCTTAGAGGAGGTCTTCTAACACAAAAAAATAAGGGAGACCCTCCTTAGAGGAGGTCATCTTCCCAAAGTCATATCAATATCCCAAGATTCTTCCAAAAAATATCAGCAACACTTGAAGGCTCTTCTAAAAAATCAACTCTTCGAATAAAAGTCTTCCAAAATATTACCCACACAAAGGAGGACCTTCTAAAATATTACCCACGGAAGAGGGCCTTCTAAAATAATAAACTCTTTAATTAATAGTCTTCCAACACGTATCACGAAAATTACATCTAAAATCTTGAAAATCTTAACAATTCAAATTCTGTCCAGATCTGGTTTTGGCGTTTTTGACCTTCTAAACGATTTTTTCTGGAAAAACACAAAACACGAAAGTTGTAGATAACGAAAATATCTTTCCGATGATATATGGCTCATCAAACACAGACTTATAACGAATCGGAAATCAAAGAAAACGTCTGCTGATCTCCTTCTTGATGCTGAAAAACGAGATCTGATTGTTTTTTTTATTTCGAGAATAGATCAATATATAATCTGAGAAAACTCAAAAAACGAAAGTTATAGGCAATTTAACAAGCTTTCCGAATCATTAAAAATTATCAAAATCCAACATGCAATGAATTTACAACGAATTTTATAAGATAACAGATTTGTATGGACAAAATCATAAGAAAACTTATCTTATTTCAGAATAGATCCACCGTCTTCATCGTTTAGGTCCTCCATTAAAGCAGCTCTAGATCCGTAATAACCCCCCATGCGTATGAATTGATTGTCCTCCACAATCAAACAATATCCCCTCCTTTTAGCGCCAATTGTTAACGGAGGAATTTGGTGATAACAAATTTCGGAGGTTGCTGGAATAGAGAACTATGAAAATAGGGGGATTTGGGATTTGGATGTTTGGGGCTGGACTTGAGAGGTGTCTCGACTTGTTAGATGTGTCGGATCCTTTTTCAAGATGCCTGCGTACCTAATATTTATAAGGATCAAGCCAACGCAGTTCTGTTAAAAGGATTGGTTTTTAATCCCTACGATTGTTAAGGGATGTATTTTGGGAAATAGTAGATTTTGAATTATATTCGCGTTGGGATACCTTCCTGATTTGAAAGATATCGCTTGGAGATATTTTCTATCATAAATTGGGGATAATTCCTCGTTTCAGAGAGAGAAAATAATTAACTTGGGGGTTAAGTTAATTATTATTATATTCGTATTTGGAAATTTGGGAGATATTAGAGGCAATCGAAGATATTAGAGATATTATATTCGTATTTTGTTTTGAGGTTTTGATCATTATAAGGTTATATAAGGATGATCTAAGGCTTGTTAAGGGATAATCAAGCTTCAAGGAAGGTATGAACATCAAGAACCCTTAGTTTTACTTTGATCTCTGTGGACGTTTTGATGATTATAAGATGATGAGGTGTTAGTATGTATAGATACATGTAATTGGAGTTGTTTGTTGTTGTTGTTTGGGCATGATCAAACTTTGGTGGAAATGACTTGTTATTGATATATCATGGTTTAGTTTAGATGATGAACTTGAGATTTTGATGTATTGGTTGATTTGATGATGTTTGGATCATAGGATTAATTTGGGAATCGTTAGTTTATAGCCGTTATAATGCTCGATTTTTCAATCCCCTGTTTTTTGTGTAACATTCGGACTCAAAACCCCCACAGGTTATATTCACCACTGCCATGTTAAGATAAAACATGTTTTAAGGATCATTTTGATATGAAGATCATGTTAAACGGACTTACGGTTTAGGAGAAACGGTCGTTTTAATGAATGGTGTTCAACAAAACCAAACTGCACATTGTATGCAATTGGAGACTATTTTTGAAACCCTTCAAAGACTTTCAAAAATGTGAAACTCTAGTATACCATGCTAGTGACAGTTAGGAAGATCCTCCAAAAGGTTTCGTGTCGAAACAATGATTTTTCAATTTTATAAAAATGTCGTAGTCAAAGTTGCGCGACGACGCCACTCATTTTATGGCCGCTGACTTCAAACTGCCTATTTCGGGATTTTTCACCCCTGAACCAAAATTAATATTTTCAAACATTTTGTTCTAGACATTCTCTAGATCGTGCACGCGAAAACGGTGCGTCGTTTGGATTCCGTTTTGGGACAAAATAAAGTTTTAATGAAAGTAGCGCAAATAGTAAAACTCCGTTGGAGACTCAACTTTTAAAATACTTTTCATCGAATCAAACTCTTATTCTCAAAACGAAACTTTTATGATAAATATTACAAATACTGAAAATGATTTTGGAAGTGGCTCCGTATTTAAGTATGAATTCTTTGATTTATTAAATTGCTAGAGCGAAAGTCGCGTAATAGTAATTCTGAGAAAAGTCAACTCTAGACGTACCACTTTGACCATCTGTTTTGACCTAGGTAGAAGAGTCATTTCAAGACGATTAAAACATGAAGGTTATTGAGGATCCTTACGACTACATAATAGAATAAAGGTTATACTCATTAGCAGTATAAGTAGATGTTTCGATTAAGAAGCTGATTTAGATTATTATATCAGTTGATGGAACCAGTCGGAGCGAGTAGAGCTCTGAGGACATTAAGGACGTTGAGAAACCTTGTGCGTATCTGGACTCCAGGCAAGTTTTGCAAATCCTATACTTTACATATCAAGATATATTTGATGCTATTATGCAAGTTTTCTAACCCCATGTTTTACATAATAAAACATACTATTGTTGCTTATGCAAGTTTTTCAACCCTATACTTTACATATCAAACTATAGCTTGTTTATCAAAGTATATTGATTCTTATTTACGCGAGTTTTCAAACCTTTTTATTGTACTGTTGTTTTGAATAAATATGATTTCTGTTATATATGCACATAGAATGCATAACTGTTTTCGAAAGTATATATATTGGGATACTTGAATAATGATTTGATAATTGGTTTATAAGCTAGATATGAGATATTAGTCATAAGCCGGATTTTGTGAAAGCCCTTAATATAGGGCGTATGATTCTCCTTCTTTAATATAGATCGGGAGTCGATATTTCTGTATATCTTGAAGATTATTTTCTGATAAAAATATTGAATAAATATTATTCAATTATTATATATTAAATGAATATTATTAAAATAATATTCATTTAAGGTGTTATATATTAAATGAATATTATTTTTGAATATTCATTTAAGGTTTTATTTATTAAATGAATATTTTTTTTTGAATATTCATTTAAGGTTTTATTTATTTAATGAATATTATTTTTGAATATTCATTTAATATTTTATTTATTTAATGAATATTATTGTGGAGTATTCATTTAAGGATTTATTTATTAAGTGAATAATATTTTTGAATATTCATTTGAGGGTTAATTATGAACAATTATTCTGTCAAAAAATATTCTTTAAACATTTATAAATTAATAAATACTATTTGAATATTTATTAAATACTTTTAAACTAGTTTTAAAATGGTTTATCTTATTTGAAATTTATCTTTGACCTTCAATAATTATGAAGAATATTTCTGAGCCTTATTATGAATATTTTCTCAAGGAGAGGTTCCCAATCACTGTTTTCCATTTAAATCTATATTTTAAGAAGATTTAAATACTCGCTGAAACTTTCAAAATATGGGGAGTCTTACTTGAGAGGCTGCTTTTGTTTTGACTGCCCCGTCATAAACTTTTGAAAGGAATTTATTTCCCATTCGCAATTCAGTTGTTGCAAGTCAACATAATTTAGTTACTTCTCCAATCATTCGAGAAGTAAGCCGAGTAACAAGTTTTAATCCATTAACAAGCAATAGCTTGGGAAATATTGGTGAATTTTCCTTTCCAATCTTATACGACTACTTTGTGGAGTTGTATTAACAAGTATTACACTTGGGGAAAGAAGAACGAACTTTACGTTTCAGAGTCATGGATTCTATTCGAACTTGGAGGCGTGTAAGAGGCCGAGTAGCACCGACCCATCTTTGGCCCATAGTTGGCCAGGGAGTTCTAGGGGGCGGTGGTCAAGTAAATCTGTCTGTTATTCCTTCTACCGGTAGTAAAGCAAATCTTTATTTGTACGATCTGCGACTGAGCATCGTAGGTTGGGACATCTGGCGCGGTGAATACTCCAATATTAGTTCATCGTCCACAAATTGGATATTTTCTGCAACATGTATTGAAGAGACGTACCGAACATGTTGGCAGGGTTTGAAAAGTGTTCAAAACTGACGTTACAATGAATTACCTTATAACTTCCTCTTTTAAGTTATATGTTGATATTCTGCTTATATTTTTACATAGCGGATTTTTTTACGAAAAGGTTATATTGGATCACCTTGTAACTTCATCTTTTACATTATACTAGAACTTTGTTCATATTATACATAGCAAAAGTTGACAGAGATATTATGAAAATGTTATGTATATTGTTGATCAATTACTTATTATATTTTGAGGCTTATTACTCCTTGTTATACAGTATTTTTAATTGTATGTTATTATCAGAAATTGGGGAATTTTATTATCCCTCGTAAAATATTTTGAATTGTATGGTATTTTAACCTAAAGGTTATACTTTAAAGATTTTGGTTGTTATACCAATAAAGGTTATTGAATTTCAAACTTTACAAGTTGTGAAAATATTTATGTTATGAGGGATTACTCGGTGAGCATTATTTTGCTCACCCTTGCTTTATTATATTAAACCTTTCAGTAGCTGGAGAATATAGTCAGCTATCCCTTACTACGAGAAATGGAAGTGGAAGATTCAACCCTGAGGTGGTCCAGTTCAGACTGGTTAAGGCAAAAGAAAGTTGCGTAAGTTCAGCTAGTGTTAGTAAGACTTATGTAAAAACTATAGTTGTTAATATAACTTCAAGTAGGGATTGTGATTGATAGTTGATAAGTGGATTTATATCCACTTGGAGCGTTCCATATCGGCTTAAATTGATTGTCTTGGGCTCAAGTTTGTTGTAATTTTGATGTGTTTTGCTTAGTTGTGCAGATTTACGAGAATGTTGATTAAGGTGGATGCTTCTATCGTTTTTGGAGAATTAATTGATTGAAATTCGGATTTCTGAGACAGTTGCGCAGTCTACACTGTTTTGGACATATCTGGAGTTCTAGAAGTCCGTTTTCAGCGATCTTACTGCCCACGCGAAGCTTGGGAGATTTTCTACAATATGGGACAGGTGTTGCACGGGCAGGTTGCACGTGGTTGGCGCAGGCTGCGCGACAAACAGACTGCTGGGCGCAGGTTGCGCGCGGAAAATCTTGAAAATTACTGTTTTGGCCATATCTTGAGTTCTAGAAGTCCATTTGAGGCCCGTAAGCAGTCCACGCGAAGATAACGAGATTCTCTATTATTCTAAGGTGGTCCAGAGGTCCAACTATGATTGGAACGTTCCATAAATACTTAAGAAAAGTCAGCTACGAATTTTCCTTCAAAACCGAATCAGTTTAGGAAACGTATTATGTGCCGAGCTGCAGAAATTCAACTTTGACAAGGAAAGTGCTATAATTCCTACTTCTAATAAGTATGGTAATTTCTCTGGGCGGCTAGAACATTCCAGAATCAGATCTATACATGGAATTTGCAATTCTATTCTCATTCAAGAACGGAAATTGCCAATCTTCTATTCCAACTCTGAAACGGCAATTGCTTGGTGGGCAAGACTTCTAGAGCCTATATAAACACATCCAACCCTTGTAATTTGTATCATTAGGAGTAGAACCATTATATATCAATTACTTAGATTTATTTGTATCTTTTCATACTTTGTTTTTATCATGGTTTCATCAGATCCCATGATGACGAGAGGTTCGATTATGAACTAATCGTTGTCATGGGATTCTAACGGATTTATTTATGGAGCTTTAGTATCTTGATTGCTTTAAAGATCTGTGTGTGATGTATATCTGATATCCTCGTATGGTTGTGCTTAATTGCTAGATGCGTAGCTAACATCTAATTTGTTAATCTCTTGTGAAGTGAAAGTGGATCTTGAGATTTAGAACTTGCCATGCTAGCATAGGTTCATGATTGTTTATCAACATGATTCGTAGTATGAGATGAAAATACTTATATTGCCCTGTGTGATCTTTATGGATAACTTGTTCTTCAACCGTTATGTTTTCAAATTCTATAGACATATAGGGTCTAAGCATAATTGGTGTCTATTCATCTTCTATCTCTTTTGTGGATGTATGTTTAGTTTGGTATACGTATGCTGACAGGTAGCGTGTACTTGTTTCGTGTTATCCGATCAGATATCATAACCATTGCATATAGTGATTAAAGGCGTCAGATCTAAGCAAAGTATTTAATGAAGTTAGGATTCCATGGTTTATCTTGCAGAAGAAATTCGATTCCAATTCTCGTTAGTTAGTTAAATCTTAGTTTGTTAATTTGCTTTTTAGTTAGATTTAGTTAATTAAAACCCAATTTGTTATTTGTCTTAGCAGTGAATTAAAACCATACATTGTTGCATAGGTACAATACTGAATTAAAAACCAGATCTCTGTGGGAACGAACTTGACTTATATCTATATTACTTGTGACCACGTACGCTTGCGTGATTTAGTGCAAACAATAGTATGAGATCCTGAGTTAGTACAGTTGGTTGTAATAACTAATGTTACTTTTGTGAATCGTTTCTAAGGCTATAACTTGTGTATGTGAGAGATTGGGGTCTTTTGGTGTTGTATTATTGGATTGTTGAGTTAAATGCAGGTAAAATATGATTGGAGGGTAGCGTGACGACCAGATCCCTGACCCCGGATTTGGAGCTGTCACAGAAAACCAACCAAGTTATCCTAGACTTGAAGTCAAATGTTAAGGAGTAAGGGAATCCCCAGAATAAGCAACTAAGAAGCAAAGACCTCTTTGATAAGGGGGGCAAGGCCAAAGGAACTTCATCACAAATTCTACATCCTATTAGAGAGTGGAAGGGTGTTTGAAAACCAAAGGCCATGGTTGAATCCAAGGTTGTTTGATACCAAGAATTCAAGAACGAGTTAAGGTCTAGAAGGTCCCGAAAACTAGGAAGTAGGTTGTTTGAGATCAAGGATCACAAAACCAACCAAGGTGTGGCAAATTCACTTTAGAAACATAGAGGGAAGCCAAAGACAAGATTTGGTTTTGGTCAAAGTCAAGGTCAAAAGTCAAAGTCAAACGTTCAAATTTTGGCCAAAATTTGAAAAAAGAATAAATTGGTGGGGCCCAGCCAACCAGGGGTGGCCGACCAGGTACCCTTGGCCAAATGGCCGACCGAGGTAGGCCGACCAAAGCCTCCTGGAGGAAAATTGGTTCAGGTGTTTCAAACACCTGAACCCCTAGCTGATTTCGTTTGGCTCCAGAACGTTCAAAAATGCTCCGATTGCTCTCAAATTTATGATTCAAGGACCTTATAAGATCCTCAACAAGCCTATGTAGGTGTCCTAGTGATCCTTTGAAGTTTTGAAAAAACCTTGTTTGAAAACAAGGTCTGGTTTGAAAACCAGTTTAAAACGTGGTATTTCGCCTCTAAAACGTTCAAAAATGCATGTTTTCATGTGATTCTTCTTCAACCAGGAGATTATAAGAATTCTCATCATATGAGCTCAACTTCAAAAATTGAGTTTAGGGATGTCAGGGGTGTTGAAAAACCAGGAGGGTGTTGAAAAACTAGGAGGGTGTTTGGAACACCTAGTCTAGTGGATCATGTTTCTTGTCTAGACAACTCAAAAATGAGAATATTCACGTTATTCTTTCTCCAACCAGGAGGTTATAAGAATCTCTACTGGATTGACTTGACTTCAAAATTTGAGGTTAGGATTTCACTAATCGCAGTTAGGGGGTGATTAACCTCGATTAGCGACGTTTAAGGACTTTCACTCGAAAATTAACCTATCATAAGGTTAAGAATGGATATCCTAGTAATAATTACATCAAGGAAGAGTTAGTTAGCTTTGACTAAGGCCATTCTAGCCCCGCATAGGGTTGTTTAGCCTCAATTAAGGCAGAATTAGCGTCTTTTACTCAAAATTTAGCCTTAATTAAGGCTTATGGGCAACGACCACGTGATATTAACCTCAACTTAGATAAGTTGAGGGTAATAAATCACTAATGAATTTATGGTAAAGGATCCTATGCACGAATTGCACTTGGATTAGTGTCTACGAGCTCAAAACGGCACTAATCCTATTCTCGAAAGGCCAGAAATCCTAAGAAAGAGGATCGAGAGGCCAAGGAATGTTTAACTCTCTTAAGTATTAACTTGGGAAAGAATTTTAGTCGTTGTGAATGTGTAGGTCGCTCCACACTTCACTGAAAGACGATACCCTGGCAGGGCCGACGTGACCTTAAACTTCTACGAAATCAAGTTTTCCCAGAAGTTTGAGGGCAAATGATATGGGTGAAAAATAATCCCTAAAGACATAATCAATGTTACATTTATTGGCTCATTAATAAGGCCCGAAATCCTAGTTGGGCATTAAATTCGTAATTAATGATTGAGCCCAAGAAATAGCCCAAACCGGGGACGCCTGGTATAAGCTTGTTTCTAACACGGACCTGATCTGTTAACAAGGAACATTCTAGAATCAAGGGACAAGAAGTAGCCTCCAAAGCACCTAATTCGACATGAAAACTGGCTCCTACAAGGCAGGAGTCTAGAACCTTCCTCAAGGAGGTGGATTGTCCATCAAGTCTTTTAACCCTACCACGATTCTAAGGCTCCCAACACCTATATAAGGGCCTCACCCCTCATTCTCAGAACTACGTTTTTGGCTTGATTCTCAATAACGAGATACGTAGTCATTCTGTGAGGACCAATCAGTCTCGAACACGGAAACAACCATTAAAGCACGAAGCTCACGAACCCTAGCCGCAATTTAATAACCCTAGTTTTTATTCCACAACAGAAATTACACAACTTTTCTTTTTGGAAAATATAAAAGATAAATGAAATAATCCAAAGCAATTCTACTATAGAATCAAATTTATCAAAAATGATTCTACTGTAGAATCAAATTCAAATCAAATTTTTTGTTCAAATTTTATGTGTCAAATTCTTTATAAAGTTTATATGTCGTTAGTATTCTATATTAGATGAAATTTTATATTTTTAAAAATTTATTTATAATTTATTGATGAAATTCTATGGTGAAATTAATGGTTCTCTCCGGGACGGGACTTTATATAAGAAGGTTCTCTCTTGGACAGTGGCATATATTAGATAATTTAAATATTTTTTTAGAAAAACGTAAAAGTAAGTTACAGTACTTATTGTTTTTCGTTACTAACTGTATTTTTGTAAATAATTTCAAAAATCTATAAAATCATAAAAAAATAAATGAAATAATATTTATGTGCTTCATGGTCCTGGACCCAATAAATAATTCCATAAGTTAATCGGTTGAGAACGACATGTATACTACTAAATACTAACTCTACTCGATATGTATACTAACTAACTCTACTCGATATAGGACCTCTGTCGTCTCCATAGTTTATTAAGTATTAAATACCTGATACCTTCCCCAGCGTTTTACAAATATTCTGTTCATCTCGGATCCTCATTAACAAGGTTAAGAGTAACGCAATAAAGCTGAATCCATGGAGGAGTCACAAAAATATTATTTACCAGAAGACATGTTGATAGATATTTTTTTAAGACTAGAAATCAAGTCTCTTTTACGAATCAGGTGCGTTTGTAAATCATGGTATCGAATTATCGGTAGTAGTCCTTTTATTAAAGCGACTATATCTTCGAAAACAAATGAACAGAAGGATGTTTATACATTATTTACGCACACTAATTCCTACTCGTTGGTAAAAAGAGGAGGATTAAATAACGATAAAAAGTACTACTACACAGCAGAGCAATTTGGAATAAACGTCCGTAAGCATCATTCTGGAGTAAAGGTTTATGGAAGCTGTAATGGGTTGTTGTGCGTGTCGCATGTTCAGTTACGTAGTGACAGTATCATGTATCTGTTGAACCCCATCATCCGAAGGGCCAAAATTATTTCGAAGATCCCCATTGAAGTTCAGGATCCTAATGGAGGTGTTGATATGTGCCTTGGGTATTTTGATGATGATTATAAAGTGATAAAGTTGGTTCGTATATGTGGTAAATATCGTGTTGGAGTTTATAGCTTGAGAACTGATAGCTGGAAGATTAAAAGTTGTGATTGTAACGATGTTACTTTTGATAAGTTGTATGATTATCCGTCGTCTACATGTGTTAATGGAGTTGCATATTTTGTAAAATATAGAGCTGGAATCGTATGTTTTGATTTGCATGACGAGAGGATTAGAGAAGTCGAGTTCCCGGAAAAGTTTGATCCCGTCTGGTGGCCAATTATACCTGCGTTTATTATGGAAGCATGTGGAGAATCAATAGCTCTTATGGAAATTAGTAAAGATGCACATCTGGTTAAGTGGGTATTGAGAAATTGTGGCCTAACTAACTCGTTAACATGGGAGAAGGAATCCAGCATTGGATTGCAAGCAGAAGCTCAAGATATTGATCCAATAGGGTTCACATATGATGGTAAATACATAGTAAGGAAGGGTGCTCAGAGAGCTATAATAAGGAATCTCGCGGATATATTTTATTTGTGCGACCTCAGGAGATCAGAGTTAAAGCGATGCACAGTGCCACAAGATCTGCGGGCAATAAATTATTTGGTGGGGAATCTTGTTTTGCTTAATGAACAAACTTTAGATCCTTTTGTGGAGTTGGAGGCAACATGTTCTACTAAAACTACGTTTGTATTGTGTAAGAGACAACCACCAAAGAAGAAGGATCGGAAAAGGAAGAGATATTGCGTAAGAGACAGAACAAATTGGAAGTAAGAAGGACAAAAAGGAAATTAGAAGAGATTGAAATGAAGAAGATGTAAAGATTGTCAACCTTAAATTTTAAATATTGATCTTAGGTTTTTTCTTATTAACTTGCAAGCATTCTGATTCTGGGAAATTATGTTAGTTGCATTCAGTCGTCTATTGGACTATCAGATTTTAAAACACTATTAACATTTAAGCTTAATGCATTATATACCGTTGCTACTGTACTTGTTTTCATGTATATTACTATGCAATCAAACCAAGACTTGTGAATTTTTCTTCTAATTGTTGTGAACCTTTATGATGTGCGATAGAAATGACTCTTACGAAGTAGAGCTGAGAAAACTGAAAATAGCAAGACTCAAGATTTATTTCAAAATCCATGTAAATATTAATGAGAACAAAGATATTAAGTTTGCATATTACCATTGGACCAATACTCCAGCAGTCCTCCTTTTTCTTTGGGAGATTGAAACTTGAAAGTTCAAGTCTTTGGTTGATACGAAGTATGCGCAAGTATATACAATGGTAAGAGTCCTCTTGAAGTCCCCGCTTAATTGCAATTACAAAAGAAAAAAAAAAAGCGAGGCTATGAAATTGAAACCTAAGAAGATCTTGACACCCACCACCTTCGCCTGCTATGTCCATACCTCAGAAAGAGTCAAGCATGGGAAAAGGGAATGAAATGAAAGCGAAGATTCTAAATAAAAATACCGGTGTTTTATCTCTGTCTTGTCTACCATCTTTAGTGAAACTTCTCTTCATTTTTTTTGTAAGCTATACCCAAATTACAGATTACTTCCTGTTTAAGCATAGTCCTACTACTACTTCATCTTAAATGTGAGACATAAGATGGTGGCTTATGGTATATTTCAAAATTTCTAGCATTTGTCCCATACAATACGAGTTCTCACTTGTCAGTCCCACATGATGTGCCTTTCCACATAGCCAATTCTACCTAAATATCGTATCAGGTAATGACAATCTTTATATCTATATAGGGTAAAATCTTGAGAGTATTATGTTATTGTTGAAGAAAACAATGGAGAGAAGAAATGAAATCTCATTCATTGAATGAATAGTCTGTTACAAGTGAGTAAAAGAAATAACTCTGCTATGTACATATATGAATATAGTTGGCGGGAAAGTTTGTTACTCCCATTGTCCAACTGAAAATATTGACTAGAGTTGACTATTCTACTTTTACTAGTCCAGTATGTACATTACAGAATTATAAATAATATGTACAAAAATGTCACAAAGTATCATCACTAAGTAATATCTCCAACACCCCCCCTCAAGTTGGAGGGTGAAGCAAGCACACCCAACTTGGACAAAATTGCATTATGTTGTAAACCTGTTAAGGGTTTAGTAAACACATCAGCTAACTGAGTTGTTGTTGGAACATAACTAAGAGAGATCAAACCAGAAGCTAGCTTTTCACGGACGAAATGACAATCAATGTCGATGTGTTTTGTTCGTTCGTGGAACACTGGGTTCTTTGCAATGTAAATGGCTGCTTGGTTATCACATTTAACTGGAATAGGAATAACATCTGGAACATCTAACTCAGCTAACAAACGAGATAACCAAGCTAACTCAGCAGTAATTCTTCGTAAAGATCGATATTCAGCCTCTGCAGATGACAAAGAAACAGTGTGTTGTTTCTTTGATTTCCAAGAAATAATACTTCCACCCAAAAGAATGACAAAGCCACTAACTGACTTCCTAGTGTGAGGACAGGCAGCCCAGTCTGCATCACAGAATCCTTCAATAGAAAATGATGGAGAATTGCTGTAGAATAAACCTTGAGAAGGATCACGTTTAAGATAACGAAGCACATGTAAAGCTGCTTCCCAGTGTGGCTCACGAGGATCAGACATAAATTGACTGAGATGCTGAACACAAAAGGACAAGTCTGGTCTAGTATGGGTAAGAAAATTAAGCTTGCCAACCAACTTTCTGTATTGTGAAGGATCTGATAAATGTTTACCTTGACCATGTTGTAGTTTAGTGTTAAGATCTAAAGGACTAACCACAGGTGTAGAATCAATAGAATCAAACTCTTTAAGAAGATCTAGAGTGAACTTTTTCTGAGATAAGACAATACCAGTCGGTAAATGATTGAATTCAATCCCCAGAAAATAATGTAATTTGCCCAAATCCTTGATCTTGAATGAAGTGTCTAGAAACTGTTTAACAGAATTGATCTCTGTCATATCATTACCAATAACCAGGATATCATCTACATAGACAGCTAAAAACACAACAGAAGACCCTGTTTTCTTGTAAAACAATGAATAATCATTCTTGGATGTACTGTATCCCCTTGATAATAAAGCAGAATGAAGTTTGGAATGCCACTGTCTAGATGCCTGTTTAAGGCCATATAAAGATTTCAAAAGCTTGCAAACAAGATTAGAATCTGAAAGAGTAAGACCAGGAGGAGGCTTCATATACACATCCTCATCTAAATCACCATGAAGGAAGGCATTATTGACATCCAATTGAGACATATGCCATCCTTTCTTTACTGCAACAGCAACTAAAGTTCTAATTGTTGTCATTTTTACAACTGGTGAGAATGTTTCAGTATAATCAATACCCTGTTTTTGTGTAAAACCCTTAACCACCAAACGAGCTTTGTATCTCTCTATAGAACCATCAGCATGGTATTTTACTTTAAACACCCATCTACAAGAAATAGGCTTCTTTACAGGAGGTAAAGGGACTAGTTCCCAGGTGTTGTTAGCTTCAAGAGCAGAAAATTCTGCAGCAATAGCTTGTCTCCACTCTGGAAACCGAATTGCTTCTTCATAACTACTTGGTTCAACAGGAGGTGTAACAGATACTATATTACAACAGGTGGCTAAAGGAATTTGATGATGTGAAGAACCAGTAATTGATGTTTGACAAAAGGTGGATAAAGTGCAAGCACAGGTGACTGAGGAACACTGTGATTTTTGATAAGTGTGAACATAATCATTGAGATAAGAGGGAAGCTTAGATTGTCTATTGGATTTTCTGTGAATAATGTCTGGTGGAGAAGATAAAATTGGAGGAGAATTAGGTGGAGCATCTGATATATTAGATGTAGGAACAGAAATTGGTATATTAGTATGTGAAAAATCAGGAACAGAAAGAGGAATACAATGTGGAGAAGATACATGGACATAAGGAAAAATATTTTCATGGAAAGTGGCATCTCTAGAAATTTGAATAGATTTGGTTTCTAAATTCAGAAATTTATAAGCCTTTTTACCATATGGATATCCTAGGAAAATGCAAGGAGAAGCTCTAGCATCAAATTTTCCTCTATGAACAGATGGAGTTGAAACATAACTCAAACAACCAAAAGCTCTTAAGTGGTGATAAGAAGGTTTGTGACCAAACAAAATCTCATATGGTGAAACTCCATGGAGAAGCTTAGTAGGAAATCTATTGATTAAGTAGGTTGAAGTTAAAATACAATCCCCCCAGTATTTAACAGGTAAATTGGACTGAAAAAGCAATGCTCTAGCAGTTTCTAGAAGATGTTTATGCTTTCTCTCCACAACACCATTTTGTTGTGGAGTATAAGCACAAGAAGTTTGATGTAAAATACCCTTAGAATGAAAGTAGGTAGTAGCATCATGACTCAATCCCAGCTCTAAAGCATTATCTGTTCTCACTGACTTTACTAGAGTAGAAAACTGAGTTTCAACCATAGAAATGAAATATTTAAGAAAATTGAAGGCATTACTCTTACAACTAAGAAGATGTGTCCAGGTGGTTCTTGAAAAATCATCCACAATGGTTAAAAAATACTTGTATTTATTATAGGTTTGAACTGGGTAAGGACCCCATATATCAACATGAATGAGATCAAAACATTTACTAGTATGAATAGAACTAGTAGGAAAAGGAAGTCTGTGCTTTCTTGATTTTGCACAAATCATACAAGAAAGAAGATCAGCAGTAGTATCATTACACAAAGCAAGTTCTTTCAATTTGTAGACTGGTAGATGACCTAGTCTAGAGTGCCAAACTGAACTAGAAATATTACAAGCAAACTGAGGAGTACAAGAAACAGTACTATTACAAGTAAAACTTGAGGAAACAGCAGATACAGTATTGTTTGGATGAAGGACATTATGAGAAAAGAGATAAAGGCCTCTGTGAAGTTTACCAAGAACCAGTGGCATCTTCAGAGAAGAGCCCTGCAGAAAACAAGTATCATGTGAAAAACTAATTGTACAATGTAATTGTTCAG
Source organism: Saposhnikovia divaricata (assembly GCA_036435485.1). NCBI lineage: Eukaryota > Viridiplantae > Streptophyta > Magnoliopsida > Apiales > Apiaceae > Saposhnikovia > Saposhnikovia divaricata. Next base: position 27,710,685 of record JAZHRN010000131.1, read on the forward strand.
TTAGTTTATGCACAGATAAGAGATTAAATTTGAAGAGTGGAACATAAAGAACATTTTCAAGGACAATGTCACTGGATAAAGAAACTGTTCCACTATGAGAAATGTTAACTATATCTCCATTAGGTAGTGAAACTGTAATAGGACTAGACATAGGTTTTAGAGTAGAAAACAAAGATTTATGTGCACACATGTGATCACTGGCTCCACTATCTATAATCCAAGTAATGCTAGTGAAAGTAGTTAAGCAAGCAGTATGTAGTGAATTACCAGCAAAATTAGCAGAAGATGGAGCAGAAGAATCTTGTACTTGAGCAGATTTGAGTAGATTAACAAGCTGAGAGCAAAGTTCTGGTGACAGTCCACTAAAACCAGCAGATGAAACAACATTATTAGTGTTTTGAGAAGAACCAGGAGAAGCAGTAGATGATACCATAGGTGCAGAAATAGCACATTCTGATTCTGATGCATCCTGTGACAGAGAAACAGAATTTGCAAAACGCTTAGGCTTGTTAAATTTGAAATCAGCAGGGAAACCGTGGAGTCTATAACATTTGTCAATGGTATGTCCTGGTTTCTTGCAATAGTTGCATTGCATAGTAGACTTTCTGGAATCAGCTCCAAATTTCTTAGGAAATTGACCAGCAGAATAATTTGTACCAGGTTGAAACTTAGAATTAGCTGCTAAGGAAGCAGAATCAGATATGAATTGAGCTCCTGAGTGAATTTCTCTCTGAGATTCTTCCTGAAGAAGAATATTATACACTTGACTAATGGTAGGTAGAGGAGACTTCATTAGAATAGAGCCTCTCATCACAGCATAACTGTCATTAAGACCCATTAGAAACTGAATAACCTTTTGATCCTGTTGAAATTTAGCCAACTTCTGTGATGCACCACATTTGCAACCACATGAACACATAGGAATCAGACACAAAGATTCAATATCATCCCAAAGCATTTTCAGTTTAGTAAAGTAATCAGCAATGTTTCTGTTGCCTTGTGATAACTCATTCAACTCCTTGTGTAAACCAAACATCTGAGTACCACTTGACACTCCATATCTTTCTTCCAATTCTGACCAAATCTGATGTGCAGAAGTTGCATATATCACACTACGGCCAATTGACTTAGAAAGGGCACCAAGAAGCCAAGAAATAACCATATCATTGCAGCGAGACCAGCTCTTAAAAGAAGGTGAACTAGCATCTGGTTTTGGAAGAGTACCATCAACAAATCCTAGTTTGTTTCTGGCAGAAAGAGCAATGGACATAGATCGTTTCCAGTTTCCAAAACCAGATCCATCAAATGATTCACTAACCAATTTCATACCAGGACTATCAGAATTTTGCAGATAAAGAGGATTATCTTGTTGTTGAGAATTGAGTGTTTCGTATTGAAAAGTTTCGTTGCGTGTCTCATGTGCTTCAGAATTCGTGTTTTGAGTACTTGATGTAGTCATTGTTAACAATCAAGTGAAAATACAAAAGAAAAACGAAGGAAATATACGTACACAAGATGTTTGACAAAATGACTGTGTGAAGGAAATGAAAGAAGATGAAATTGATATGAAACAATCACAAACGAACACAAACAATAGAGATTCTGATCGTAGCAGTCATGACAAAAAAAGATTGTAATCACAAATCACCACAAGAACTATCTCTATAAAGATTTGTAAGTATATACGTATGTATAGAATTCCGAAAACTGAAATTTACAAACGCAAAGAAGAAATCGATAATTGATAATCAAGATGTATGAAAAACTTATCAATTGTTGATAAGAACAACAAGACAAACACAAACTAAACGTAGTTGAAACGAACTGAAAAAATGAACCTTGAATTGAAGAAGACGAAGATTAAGGTGAAGATCGCCATTAGAGAAAGCTTGAGAAAACGTAGATATCCTGCTCTGATACCATGTTATTGTTGAAGAAAACAATGGAGAGAAGAAATGAAATCTCATTCATTGAATGAATAGTCTGTTACAAGTGAGTAAAAGAAATAACTCTGCTATGTACATATATGAATATAGTTGGCGGGAAAGTTTGTTACTCCCATTGTCCAACTGAAAATATTGACTAGAGTTGACTATTCTACTTTTACTAGTCTAGTATGTACATTACAGAATTATAAATAATATGTACAAAAATGTCACAAAGTATCATCACTAAGTAATATCTCCAACATATTACGTGGCTCCCAAGACTTATAATTTCTTAGCCTTTCTGAAATTTCATACTTTGATGCCTAAAACAATGTATAATCAGGCGGATTGTGAAGGGTATGCCAACTCTCTGCCATCCTTGATGGAGTTGGTGGAAATCTGAAGAACCTGGACAGTTGCACGCTTTAGTGACTGAAAAGTCATCAGCTGATCGACACACACCATATAAGCATTGCACTTCATGACAATGGTCGGAAAACTTGGCTGTTTCACATAGACTATAACCGATAACAGGGACAAATCTTGAGGGTAAGTTTTTAATGCCGTCTTTTTCTGTATCTACTTAGATAGGTTATTTACTAGGCAACAATATTATTATTCTAAATTTGTGCTTTCTTGGTTGATTTGATCCATTATATTTTAGGATTTTGGTGGTTCTTAGACTTGATGTGTGATAAATTTTGGTGAGCTTTGCATTGCCAGCTCTTCTGATTACATATTACAATACATTGCATAATATCACAAGAGTGTGTTGGATACAGATAGTATATATAGTCTGCAAGCCAGAGGCACCGGAACCTTGAGCAATCACTCAAATTCTTCTTCACATTTAATTTGTTAAACTTATTGGCAGTAAACTGAATTTTTATACATATGGAATATTAAAGCCTAAGCAGTCATGTAGCCCATCCTAAAAATATTGTGATGGAACTAGAATTGAATATAAATTAGTTGTAATTAAGGTTGACGCACCATGAATGTGAATTGAATTTATTCAGCTTTCTGCTGATGGTGAAATTGTTAATGAATAATTATCAAAGAAAGTTGCCCTTATCTGGACGCCTTAACGTTTCACGGATGATGAACCATCATGTTTTACATTCTCCACTGGTGCAGGATTACATGGTGCTCCATGTGGTCACCAAAAATTCTCATTCTTTAGACATATACTTGGGCCTGCTACTATAAGTTTTGTTGGGGAATCAGGACATTTAATCATGGTAAACTCGTTTACAGAATGATGCTAGCCTTTTATACCGTTTACTGCGAATAGCTCTTAGAGGTCACAAAGCAAGGCCTGACTGCCAAATCTACAGCAGAGATACTGTTCATAATCATTCCGACGTGCTGCGGTTTTCCAATAATATGGACAGGCATCAAATCAAGAACCTTAGTACTAAAAACTAATTTTCTCACAATTAATTTCCAATTATATATGTTGTCCACTGCAAATTAAAGAATAGAATTAATGTACAGCGTTATCAGTGTCACCTAGTTATAAATATTTGAGACATACGGTGGGGAGCAGAGAGCTCGGTAAGCAGTAATTATAAAATAAACAAACTGGAATAGAATCAACAATAAAGAACTATCAATAGAATCATTAGCAAGAGGTCAAGTATTTCATTCTCCGTGAAGAATGAGTATTTAAAAGTTTGTTAAAGACTTTTAATAAAACAAACAAATGCGTTATAAACTTTAATAACAAACAAATTAGTAATAGTAAGAAATGATCATGTTGAAAAGGTCAAATCACAAGCTTCACTTTTCTCATCTAAACAAACCAGGGAACTCTACAGATTCTCATAAGCTTCCATGTTGAAAGTCTTATCACCTCCTTTAAAAATACACAATATCAAAAACCCTAAAACACACAGTATCAGATCATAGAGTTCTGGAGAAAATACTTTGTATATCTACATCTTATCAGGCAATGTAGCCTTGTAATGACATCTCAACTTGAACTGTCACTTCTGCTCACCAGGCCACAGCTGCAGTGTCATCCATTTCCTTCTCTGCATTCTTATGCTGATCATGATTCTGGTGTGATTGATCAATTTCTTTGATCAAATTTACACAAGCACTTTCTTCGTTGGTCTCTGTAGCAGTGTTCTTCGGTTGACTCTCTTGAGTTGATTTAATCTCATCTTCTTTTGTCTCTGTGTCTTTATTTTGCTTTTTTCTTTCATATACTCCACACAACACAATCTTCTCATTCACCTTGGCCTGTAACGTGTTTGTCAAGCATATAAAAACTCTTCTTCTGAAAGGAATATCATGAAACAGATTTAATAGATGATTTCAAAATTCACAAACCTTTTCATCAGCTGATTTCAGTTCATACTCGTGCATTATCCAGTTTGTTTTTTTTCCTTTACCCTTCACATTTGCAGCTTTGAGATAGTAGACCAAAGTTCTTTTGATGAGCTGAGGGGTGCCTTCACTCTTCTGTCTTGTAGAAGCAGACCAATAACCTTTCCCATCCTTTGTTTGGCGATCATGCCTACTAACTGAATCTTTCTTAGTCGATCTCCTTGTGAAGAAATAGGTATAGCGCCCTGTGCTTAGGCCTTGACTTTTTAAAAAATTTAATTCCAAGTTAATAAATTTCCAAATTTGTTTCTCATCAAGACCAAGTATACAGAGAATAGCGCTGAATTTGCAAATAAAGATACTCAGACTAAATAATTAGAACTGAAGACTAAAACATGGTTAAATTCAAGTAACTTTCACTTAGGCAGTTAATTCTTATTTACACACTTAAACTCATATCATCGTTCAATTGTACAGCTAATACACACACTTTGTTCAAACAAATTGAACTTAATCATGCAAGATAGGAAGATCAAAAAACAAAATAAAGGTTTTGTGTTGTTGACAGATGATAGGTTGTTCGAATTAATCAACTATATAATGCACATTCATTTGGAGCTGGGATGCACCACAGGGAATTGGATGTAGTAAAACTAAGTGGCCGGAAATATGATAAAATCGTTGGCCTTATCATCCCCCCACCCTCATATGACATAGAGAATCCTATTATAACTATATAAGAAAGGCTAGATTTTATATGAGCTGTACCTGTACCCATCCAGTGAAAAATTGATAATTCTAAAAACTTATGGGTTGAATTCCCATACAACTTTCAATAACAAAAGAAACCCAGGTAATCTTATAATCATTCAAGCATGAATTTTTACTAACTGAGCCGAAAGAACTACAAATTAAACTTCAAATTCATCCAAACAGGTTCAACTAGTATGTATATACATATATGTGCAAAACTGATGACTAAAAGTAGCATTACCAACAAATAAATCAGTAACGACAACTTATAGGTTGAATTCTTATACTAACTTTCGATAACAAAAGAAACCCAGGTAAATTCTCGGCCATTATTGCATCTTACAATCATTCAAGCACGAATTTTACTGATTGAGCAAAAAGAATTACAGATTAATCTTCAAATTCGTCCACACAACAGGTTCAACAAGTGTATGTATATACATAATGCAAAACTGAGGACTAAAAGTAGCATTACCAACAAGTACCAACAAGAAAGCCATTATATATGTTGAAATAATTATAAGTCATCAAGAAACTAAATCAACACATGCATATCAAATACAAGAAACCCAAATCAAGATTCAAGATAGAATGAACATCAAGATACTATTAACACTACATGATCATGATGATTCAAGTGAGTGCCCATTACTGATTCACCAAGAATCAAGAAAACTTAAATACTCACAGTTAACACAATGAATCAAGAACACTACACATTACATTATTACATGCAAGATAACGAAAACATACCTTGAAGATCAGCAGGGCAAACTTGATAAACATCCAGTTCAGGTATCAAATCAAGATTCACCTTTGGTTCTTGTATGGCATGAACCTTGTTGTGTAAGTAGTTGCGTATCTGCTTCGCGTTTGGCTCGAATATGCAGCCTACCGGCAAATGCTCCATTGATTCTTGAATCTTTGTTTCTTTCTTTGATAATATTTAGATACAGAGAGTGTGTGTATGTGTGTTTATAAAATAATGACTGGTATATTTCAAAGGCGATTTATAGACGCGCGCTCTGTTTTCTGTTGTGATTTGTCAACGCGGCAATTCTTGAAAGAACTTAGAAGCGGTATAGAAATTAATTGAAGAGAATTTATTTTTTTTTAAAAACAAATTGAAGAGAAATTTTGAAGTGTTTTTTTTAAACCGGAAAATTTAAAGTAATTTACACCATATTTTTATTTTTTACTCCGTTTATCTCTATTTTCAACTTATTCTGTCTGATTATGGTTTTTTTTATCAAAAACATTAGAAAGAACTAAATTTGTTATTCTTTATTAAAAGCAGAAATCCCTTTTAATGGTATGTCATGTATACTACGGTATATCATGTATACCGTGGTATGTCACTAAATATTAAATTAATTTAATTAATTAATTAAAATATTAAATATTAAATATTAATTTAATTTAATAACGAAGTTAAATATTACTCTTATATTATGAGATCGGGTAAAAGGACATTTTCACCACTATACTATTTCTGGAATTGCAATTGCAGTACTGTACTACAAACGGACTACTGTACTTTAGCGTTTTTAACAAATTCACCACTCCCGTCAGTCAAATTATAACAAATTCACCACTACTGTTTTACAATTTGATTGACGGGAGTGGTGAATTTGTTAAAAATGCTAAAGTACAGTAAGTAGTGCAATTGCAATTTCGGAAATAGTACAGTGGTGAAAATGTCCTTTTCCCCTTATGAGATCTCTATACTTTTAATGTAGTTGACATATATTTTATTCAATTATAAATAATAAAAATAATAATATTAAATATTAATTTAATTTAATCGAGAATATAGTATTGATATGGGCTAAAAGTAAGCCCTAAAGACACATTTAATGTGGCATTAATTAGACCCGGAATGGTCCAAACGTGGGGCCCACCAGATGGGTCCAAACGTGGGGCCCACCCAGATGGGCCCAAACCCTATTTATAATATTAATTTCGTAATTAATATTAAGGGTAATAAACAGCTCAGCAAATAAGAGTCAAACAAGGATATTACTCTTGCCTGACTTAGCCTCCAAGATACATATTTCAACATGGAAACTGATTCCTATAAGGAAGAGATCTAGAACCTTCCTCAAGGAAGACTTGTCCACCAAGTCTCTGACTCCTACCATAATTCTAGGGCTTCTCAGCTTATATAAAGGGTCTAACCCCTCATCTCAGAACTACGTTTTTGGGCGGAGCTCAATACGTCACTTACGTTTTGGACACAGCTCCATACGTTACCCGCCACGTTTTGGCTTAATCCTCGAATAAGGACATACAAGCCACTGCGTCCTAGGTGAGCTCTCGCCGCCATAGCCTCGAGGGCACCATCACCTAGAACTACGTCTTGACTTGATTCTCAATAACGAGATACGTAGGCACTCTGTAAGGACCGATCAGTCTCGTAACATGGAAACATCCATTAAAGCTCGAAGCTCAAACTCCCTTAGCATTAAATACACATAAACCCTAGCCCCAATATTCGTAACCTAGTTTTTATTCCACAACATTTGGCGCCGTCTGTGGGACGAAAACATCAACCATGGTTCAAACACGAAGAACAACATCGACTGAGGCCATACCTCTTAGCTCTGCTCCACCTGCCATCTCTGATCCGCTCATCACCGCTGAAGAAGGACAATTACCCCCACCAACAGGGACGGTCATTCAACCTCTAACCTCTCAACCCTCAGGGACGATTCCCCATGTTGAGGGAACTTTACCCGTGACTATCCCTCAAAGCCAAGAAACTAACACTCTTCAGATGGTGGTTTCTCCTCTTAATAGCGCTGGTCGTACGCTGCCTCCGGGGGTACAGATCCACACTACGGATCTCCCTTTGAATACCAACCCGATGTATGGGCTGCCTAACTATCCCCCACAACACAGGGAACCTGGACCGAGCGGTCATGCCTTACAGATCCGAGATCGAGAGTACGATGATTACTCTGGTCCCTATTCTGATGATTCGTCATCTGAGGATGATGATCGTGATGAACATTCAAGGAGGCGACGTGTTAGCAGAGAACCTCGAGCGAGGACCCAAGGAATCCATGATGGACCTCCACAAACGGCTGAGGAGAGGATTAAGGCTCATGAGGCTGAGAACCAAAGGCTAAAGGATGACATAGCAAGGGAACAAGCAAGACAGAGTCTGATTCGACCCCCTCCAATCTCAGGAAGGATTCCCGTTATAGATTTGGAGAGGTCCTCAAGAAGACAGAAGAGGGCTGATGTCCCAACAAGAGAAGCTATGAGGGTGGAAACCCCCAGGAGTAACCCCAAGGATCTCATGCCACTTGGAGATCCTGATGATCCCACACCCCCGTTTACTGAGGAGGTGATGAATGCTCATATTTCTAGGAAGTTTAAGATGCCGACAATTAAGGCTTATGATGGAACGGGTGATCCCGCAAATCACGTCAGGACGTTCTCGAACGCACTGCTGCTGCAGCCTGTAAGTGATGCCCTAAAGTGCAGAGCGTTCCCCCAAACCCTGTCGGGCATGGCTCAGAGATGGTATAGCCGATTACCTGCGAACTCTATTGGCTCTTTTAAGTAGTTGAGCGCCGTCTTCGTTAGCCAATTCATTAGCGGAAGGGTGCATGAGAAGAGCTCCGCATCTCTTATGTATGTGGTGCAAGGAAAGAATGAAAATAGGGATTACCTCAAGCGATTCACTAAGGAGACCCTGAATATCACTGATTTGGAAAATAAGGTGGCAATGGTAGCCCTGGAACACGGAACCACTGACCTCTTCTTCAAGAGATCATTGGCGAAGCATCCCCCTGAGAACATGGCTGAGCTCCAACGAAGGGCTGATAAGTACATTAAAGCTGAGGATAGCTTGAAGAAAGAAACCACCATAGGTGGAGGAGGAGGTAATAATGACTCCAAGAAGCGAAAGCAAGACCAGGACTATGATGATCAAGAGTATGATGCTAGGGACAAGTATCCCCGAACTAGCGAGGACTCTGACTCTGCCCCTAAGAAGAACAAAGGGTTAAGGTTCACTGAGTATGCAAGGTTGAATACTCCTAGAAGTCGAATCTTGTTGGACATTAAGAATGATAAGGATTTCAGATGGCCGAAGCCACTCAGGGGTGATCCCGCAAAGAGAAACCAGAATCAGTATTGTAGATTCCATAGAGACGTGGGGCATGACACTGACGATTGCAAGCAACTCAAAGATGAGATCGAGTTTTTGATCCGTAGAGGGAAGCTGAGGCACTTCACTAAGGGTGAAGACCGTGGTAATCAGAGAAGAGACTATAATAGAAGGGATGACGATCAAGATCGCAACCCACAGCCCCGAGGGCCAGTAATCAACATGATCTCAGGAGGCCCGACTACGGCCGGGACAACTAGGAACTCTCGAAAGGCTTATGCCCGAGAGGTTTTGCACATCGTGGGAGAGGCCCCGAAGCGTGAAAAAACTGAGGTAGTGGTTAGTTTTGATGACTCAGACTTGGAAGGGGTGAAGTTCCCCCACGACGACCCGTTGGTCATAACTCCTGTGATTGGAAACTCGGAGGTGAAGCGAGTCTTGATAGACAATGGAGCTTCCGTTGACATTCTGTTTCATGATGCGTTTGTGAAGATGGGATACACTGGTTCTCAGTTGACCCCCAATAACATGCCTATATACGGATTTAATGGATTAAAATCCAAAGTTGAAGGGACTATTCAGCTGCCTGTAACTATTGGACAGGAGCCCAAGAAGGCCACTCAGATGTTGAACTTCCTGGTAATCAAGGCGGTTTCAACGTACAACGCTATCCTCGGAAGGACTGGACTTCATGCATTCAAGGCTGTTGCCTCAACTTATCATATGAAGATCAAGTTCCCAAACCAGAATGGTGTTGGAGAACATAAAGGCGATCAAAAGATGGCACGAAGCTGTTATGTAGCCTCGTTAAGGCCTGATGGAATCGGGGGGCAGGTCCTTCCGATTGAAGACATGGATGTCCGTAGAGGTAAGGAATACCAAGAAGTCGGGGGCAGGAGGTAATACCCCAAGCAGGAAGTGAACTTCAGAATAATAAGGAGGAGACCAAAAGGAGTGGAGGTTGCTCTATTTTGATGGAGCATCTAAAACAAAATCTGGTGCAGACGTAGTCTTGCAAAGCCCCGATGGGCTCAAGTTATCCTAGTAGGACCTAGCTTCATATTTATCTAGTAGAAGTAGAAATAAGGTTCATTGAAACCATTGCAGAGCATGTTGCTTCGAGTAGGATAGTAGTACTCTATGTAAGGGTTGAATCCATTTCAAGTTATCAATGCAAGTTTGATTTCCATTCATTGACTGTGTGATTTTATTTATGTGCCAAACACCCGATGAGTGCAAGTCAAGGATGACCGAGTACCGAAAATAAAAAAATACGCGAATGGAAAACAAACAAATGCATTAATAAGGATCCCGAAGAGTCAAGAGTTAGGTTACAACGCAACCAAGTAAGAGTTTAAGTCTGTGAAGGACCCTGGATAAAAGACAAGAAGATAAAAGCCACATGCAATAATCAAAGCCATGAAAGGCCGAGGATGTGAAGGACTAGCTACTCTTCAATACTGATTAAGGACCTGGATTAAGGATCCAAGGATGAAGGCCAATAGATAACCTTAAGCAAGGATTAAGAAGTTCAAGCAAGCTCTCGTCTCAGAAGTTTAAAAGGCAAGAAGCCAACTAATTGCATTTATCGAAATCTATATCGATGAATCAACCCCGAATCCTAGGTTGAAGAACAGAAGTTGTTAGCCATGAAGGCTAAGGTTAGTTATGAAGGCCAAACTTGAGGGGGGGTCATGAACCTCCAATTAAGATCCAAAGGTTGAAACTTCATGTTGACTTGAAAACCAATATGTAATTTTGAAAACCTCCTAGAGAAGGTTCAAGACCTCGTGGGGCTAACCAGAAATCCCCTGGCCTTGGACCAGCAGCTCTGATAGATATTTCGGTGATTTAAAACACCATTGAGATTGAAAACCCTTGATTTCAAACTTTGGCGTTCAACCTTTGAACGTCGACGTTCAACACCCAAGACCAAGACAAACATTGAAGCCATGACGGCCAAGCGAGCTGAGAAGTTACTTATATGGGAGCATCTTTGAAAGAACCCCTGAAGGGCAAGTTGATAGCATTCTTGCAAGAAAATAGTGATGTGTTTGCTTGGACTGTAGCTGATATGCCAGGGATTGATCCCCAACTCATAACTCACAAGTTGAATGTTGATCCGGGGCGGAATATAATAAAACAGAAAAGAGAAATTTTGCTCCTGAAAGGCAGGAGGCCATTAAACAAGAAGTTGGAAAGCTCTAAGAGGCTGGGTTTATTGAAAAAATTCAGTTTCCCGAATGGTTAGCAAACCCTGTGATGGTCAAGAAAGCGAATGGGAAGTGGAGGATGTGTATAGACTTCACTGATTTGAATGATGCATGTCCGAAGGATTGTTTTCCCCTTCCAAGAAAATGCCATAGCTGGACATGAGATGTTGAGCTTTATGGATGGGTTCAGCGGCTACAATCAGATTAAGATGCACAAGGATGACATCCCTAAGGTATCTTTCATAACTGACTTTGGTGTTTTCTGCTATCTTGTTATGGTTTTGGTCTAAAGAATGCAGGAGCTACTTACCAACGACTGGTGAATAAGATATTCGCCCATCTGATTGGAAAAACCATAGAGGTCTATGTTGATGACATGTTAGTCAAGAGCCTACTCAAGGCAGATCACATTAAGCACCTCAGAGAGGCATTCGAAGTGCTGAGGCACCACAAGATGATGTTGAATCCAGCCAAGTGCGCTTTTGGCGTTGGATCTGGAAAATTTTTTGGATTGATGGTTTCAAAAAGAGGCATAGAGGCCAATCCCGACAAGATCAAAGCAATCTTAGACATGGAACCACCCCGTTTTGTGAGGGACGTATAGAAGTTAACCTGCAGAGTGGCCGCTCTAGGGAGATTCATCTCCAAGTCTGGTGATAAATGCTTGCCTTTCTTTCAAGCATTGAAGAAGGCGAAAAATTTTGAATGGACTAATAAAAGCCAAGAGGCCTTTGAACAGTTGAAGAAGTACATGGCCGAAGCCCCGTTGTTGGCCACGCCAAGTCCCGGAGAGACTCTTTGTCTGTATCTAGCAATATCTGAACAAGCATTGAGTGCCGTCCTCGTTAAGGAAGAGAACAAGGTTCAAAGGCCTATCTACTATGTAAGCAAGGTGCTCCACGGAGCCGAGTTGAATTACTCTCTCATTGAGAAGTTCGCCTTGGCATAGATAACAGCCTCGAGGAAGTTACGCCTGTACTTCCAGGCACATAAGATTGAAGTCCTGACGGACCAACAGTTGAGAAACATATTGCATAGCCCGAAGGCTAGTGGAAGGCTAATCAAGTGGGCTATTGAACTTGGAGAATTTGACATCACGTACAAGCCGCGAACGGCAATCAAGGCTCAGGCTTTAGCTGACTTCGTGGTTGAATGTACCATTAGCAACCAAGAAGTCGGGGGTAGGAGATGATAACCACCCCTGAAAGTAGAGATAAAGATGAAGAACTTGTACCTGATCAGAAGGAATATTGGGTGCTCTATTTTGATGGAGCATCAAAAACAAAATCTAGTGGCGCATGCTTAGTGTTGCAAAACCCCGATGGGTTCACAGTTGAATATGCTTTGAAGTTGGATTTTCCAACAACTAACAATGAAGCTGAGTATGAGGCCTTGATAGTCGGTTTAGGCTTGGCCAGAATCATGAAAGTCAAGAATCTCAAAGTTTGTGGAGATTCAAGATTAATGGTCTCTCAAGTAAATAGTGAATTTGAGGCCAAGGATGAAACTATAGCAATGTATCTGCGAGTTGTGAAAGCTATCATGACTCAGTTTGACGAGTGCTATGTAAAACACATTCCGAGAGAAGAGAACGTTAAGGCCGATGCCCTATCTAAGTTCGCTTCTTCTGAGATAGAAAATTATGTAGGGAGTGTTTACTTTCAGGTCTTGAAGGCCCCGTCTATTATTTCAAATTGATAGCACCAATTGATGTAAGCTGAAGGATAGACCCTCATAAAAGCTCACCCTGAGACTGGTTGGCTCCCTGATAATGCCTTGAAGGCACAGAAACTATTAGTGAGAATGTTGAGATAAGAGGTCCTTTGTCATTCCTTACTTAATCTGGAATCTCAAATTCCGATACAAATGTTTAGCCTTGATGGCCAAAAAGGCTGTCTGTCTCCGATCGAGATGGCCAAAAAGGTTGTCTGCCTCCAATCGAGTTCGTCGTTTGAGTTTAAGGACTTGAATCAAGAGCCGTCAATCGAATTCAAACCAAAGGAAGGTTGGAAACCTAGAATCAAGATAAAGGGTTGACAACCAGATAACAATGCTAACCAGACTTGAAGTCAAGTGCTCAGTGGAAAAGAAACTTCTTGAACGTTCAAACAAGAAGCAAGACCTCCACCATATGAAACAAGGGGGGCAAGAACTAAAAAGCTTCATCACAAGCTCAACATCTTAGAACAAGAAAGAGAGATTAATTATGCCTTGAAAGGATGTATACAACATACAAATGTCAAGGACGTGATTCAAGAATGAGACTCCAGGCATTGCGAAAAGCTCCGAGAGGCACGACAAAGCGATCATGGAGCACCTGTCAGCCAACCTGGAGCACCTGGCAGGCAACCGGGATCTCCTGGCAGCCGACCAGGTGCCATGAAGAAGGTCTGGCCGACCAGGATCTCCTGGAAGCCGACCAGGTGCCATGGAGAAGGTCTGGCCGACCAGGATCTCCTGGCAGCCGACCAGGTGCCACGGAGGGGCTTCAGCCGACCTCCTGGCACCTCCCGTCAGTTGGTTGGATCGTTTGATGGTTTTGTTGAAGGTTTCTCACTTTCTGGAACGAACATCGACCCCCAACTAAATGTCGTTCAAGCATCGATTAGCACCGTGTAGTGCCGTCTTATGCCATTCAACGTCGTTTAACGTAGATTGAAACGTCGTTCAAGCATCGATTAGCACCGTGTAGTGCCGTCTTATGCCATTCAACGTCGTTGAACATAGATTGAAACGTCGTTTAAGCACTCCCAGGCAACCAGGAGCACCTGGCAGGCAACCAGGAGCACCTGGAAACCGACCAGGTGCCACGGAGGAGGTCTGGCCGACCTGGAGCATCCCTAGGCGACGTGGAGCATCCTCCAGCCGACCTGGTGCCACGAAGAGAGGTCCTCGCGCTGTTTGGGCCATATCATGAGCTCCGGGTATCAGATTTGGACGATCTTACAGTCCACGCGAAGGTCTTGGAGTTTTCTACAACCTTGGAAGGTCCCCAGCCGACCAGGACCTCCTGGCAGCCGACCAGCTGCCCAGGAAGGGGTCTGGCCGACCAGAATCTCTCTTGTCAGGCGACCTCACACTGTTTGGGCCATATCTTGAGTTCCGGGTATCAGATTTGGACGATCTTACAGTCCACGCGAAGGTCTTGAAGTTTTCTACAACCTTGGAAGGTCCCCAGCCGACCAGGACCTCATGGCAGCCGACCAGATGCCCAGGAAGGGGTCTGGCCGACCAGAATCTCTCTTGTCAGCCGACCTCACACTGTTTGGGTCATATCTTGAGCTCCGGGTATCAGATTTGGATGATCTTACAGTCCACACGAAGGTCTTGAAGTTTTCTACAACCTTGGAAGGTCCCCAGCCGACCAGGACCTCCTGGCAGCCGACCAGCTGCCCAGTAAGGGGTCTGGCCGACCAGAATCTCTCTTGTCAGCCGACCTCACACTGTTTGGGTCATATCTTGAGCTCCGGGTATCAGATTTGGATGATCTTACAGTCCACACGAAGGTCTTGAAGTTTTCTACAACCTTGGAAGGTCCCCAGCCGACCAGGACCTCCTGGCAGCCGACCAGCTGCCCAGTAAGGGGTCTGGCCGACCAGAATCTTTCTTGTCAGCCGACCTCACACTGTTTGGGCCATATCTTGAGCTCCGGGTATCAGATTTGGACGATCTTACAGTCCACGCGAAGGTCTTGGAGTTTTCTACAACCTTGGAAGGTCCTCAGCCGACCAGGACCTCCTTGCAGCCGACCAGCTGCCCAGGAAGGGGTCTGGCCGACCAGAATCTCTCTTGTCAGCCGACCTCACACTGTTTGGGCCATATCTTGAGCTCCGAGTATCAGATTTGGACGATCTTACAGTCCACACGAAGGTCTTGAAGTTTTCTACAACCTTGGAAGGTCCCCAGCCGACCAGGACCTCCTGGCAGCCGACCAGCAGCCCAGGAATGGGTCTGGCCGACCAGAATCTCTCTTGTCAGCCGACCTCACACTGTTTGGGCCATATCTTGAGCTCCGGGTATCAGATTTGGACGATCTTACAGTCCACGCGAAGGTCTTGGAGTTTTCTACAACCTTGGAAGGTCCCCAGCCGACCAGGACCTCCTGGCAGCCGACCAGCTGCCCAGGAAGGGGTCTGGCCGACCAGAATCTCTCTTGTCAGCCGACCTCACACTGTTTGGGCCATATCTTGAGCTCCGGGTATCAGATCTGGGCGATCTTACAGCCCACGCGAAGGTCATAGAGTTTTATACAACCTTGGAAGGTTCCAGCCGACAAGGAACACCCCCTGGCCAACCAGGATCTCTTGGCAGCCGACCAGGAGCACTTGGCAGCCGACCAGGAGCACCTGGCAGCCGACCAGGAGCACCTGGCAGCCAACCAGGTGCCACGGAGGGGCTCCAGTTGACTCCCTGACACCCATCTTGGCACCTCCCTTTGGTTGGTTGGATCGCTTGATGGTTCTATTGAAGGTTTCTCACTTTCCGTGACAAACATCGACCTTCGAATTAGCACCATATAGTGCCGTTTTATGCCTTTTAACGTCGTTTACACAAACATTGAAACGTCGTTTAAGCATCGTGTGACATCATTAAAGTCAACCTGAATCTCCCGTCAATCTTCCGGCGATCAAGAAGCACCTGGCAGGCAACCAGAAGCACCTGGCAGGCAACCAGGATCTCCTGGCAGCCGACTAGGTGCCACAGAGGGGGTCTTGCCGACCAGGATCTCCTGGCAGCCGACCAGGAGCACCTGGCAGCTGGCCAGGACCCTTGTCGGCTGACTCGCTACCCGGAAGAGGTTACAATTGTCCCGAATCTCCGCCGTTAAGCGCCGTTTAGTGCCATTTAACGCCGTTTATCGTCGTTTAACATCATTTAAACGTCGTTTAGTGCCGTTAGTGCCGATAGCACCGTTAGTGCCGATAAGCACCGATTAAGTGCCGATTAGCACCGTTAGTGCCGATGGCACCGTTAGTGCCGATAAGCACCGATTAGCACCGTTGGTGCCGATAGCACCGTCAGTGCCGATAAGCACCGATTAATTACCGATTAGCACCGTTAGTGCCGATAGCACCGTCGGTACCGATAAGCACCGATTAAGTACCGATTAGCACAGTTAGTGCCGATATCACCGTCAGTGTCGATAAGCACCGATTAAGTACCGATTAGCACCGTTAGTGCCGATAGCACCGTTAGTGCCAATAAGCACCGATTAAGTGCCGATTAGCACCGTTAGTGCCGATAAGTACCGAATAAGTACCGATAAGCACCGTTAGTGCCGATAGCACTACTAATGTCGTTAGCACCGACAGTGTCTTCTAGCACCGTTCAGTGTCGTTGAATGCCGGTTGGCGTCACTTAAACGTTGTTTAAGTGTCGTTTAAGGCTAGTTAGTACAGTTTAGTGCCGTTTTATGCCGTTCAATGTCGTTTAAACATTGTTTAAATGTCGTTAAGGCTGATTAGTGCCGATTAGCATCGAATTAACATTGTCGTAAACGCGTCGGTCGCTCCACGCTTTACATAAAGACAATACTCGTGAAACACTAGTGTATAAAGATGAACCCTGACCCGAGTCTTGGAAAGGACCGTTAAAACTTCAAGGAAAACCTGATCAGTTTTCCTAGAAGTTGGGGGGCCAATGATATGGGCTAAAAGTAAGCCCTAAAGACACATTTAATGTGGCATTAATTAGACCCGGAATGGTCCAAACGTGGGGCCCATCAGATGGGCCCAAACCCTATTTATAATATTAATTTCGTAATTAATATTAAGGGTAATAAACAGCTAAGCAAATAAGAGTCAAACAAGGATATTACTCTTGCCTGACTTAGCCTCCAAGATACATATTTCAACATGGAAACTGATTCCTATAAGGAAGAGATCTAGAACCTTCCTCAAGGAAGACTTGTCCACCAAGTCTCTGACTCCTACCATAATTCTAGGGCTTCTCAGCCTATATAAAGGGTCTAACCCCTCATCTCAGAACTACGTTTTTGGGCAGAGTTCAATACGTCACTTACGTTTTGGACACAGCTCCATATGTTACCCACCACGTTTTGGCTTAATCCTCGAATAAGGACATACAAGCCACTGCGTCCTAGGTGAGCTCTCGCCGCCATAGCCTCGAGGGCACCATCACCTAGAACTATGTCTTGGCTTGATTCTCAATAACGAGATACGTAGGCACTCTGTGAGGACCGATCAGTCTCGTAACATGGAAACAACCATTAAAGCTCGAAGCTCAAACTCCCTTAGCATTAAATACACATAAACCCTAGCCCCAATATTCGTAACCTAGTTTTTATACCACAACAAGTATTATATACAACTTGGACTTCATTAATAAAGATTTAAAAAAATATCTACAATAGATTAATAATAGATACAATTAATAATATAACTACTCTTATATTACCCCACCACTATACTTTTAAGGTGATTGACATATATTATAATCAATTAAAAATAAGGGACCATGTTCCTTAAAAACCCTTAAATGGAGAACCTAACCTAATAACTCTCCAATATATTTCCTAATAATATATCCTTAAACAGAGAACGTTTTACATATATTTCATAATAATATATATTTTATTATATACAATCAGGGACAAAACTCTTTATTAAAAGCAGAAACCCCCCTTTTAATGGTATGATAGAAAGAATGACCGAAATGCCTGTCACTGAGAATGAAAGGCCCAAAATACATTTTGGCAAAACTGTTGGCCCTATTTGTCCACCATCCACGCATACCTAACATGCGTGTCCAGTTTCCAACTTTAAATGATTGTCTTCATTTACATGTTGAGGAAGTGTGAATAGGAGTGCGCATGCTATGCATGCGTGTCTTGTGCACCGCATGTATAACATGCGTGTTCTGTGCATACAGCCTATATCCGGTTGTGCTATACACGTTGTCCACGCTTCTGCAACATGCGTGTATCAGATCCACGCATAGTTTGCATGCGTGTGCCGTGACACCAGTCACGAATGTTGTGCATGCATGTATAGTGTTTTGGAAAGTAGGGGTTCAACAATCTTTGGGGTTAAATAATTTTTATTTAAGGTTCAACATTTCCATTTCAGGTTTTAAAAATATTTAGAACGACGAATAAATCTTAAACCCTAGATCCTAAATCCTAACTTTTCCTGTTTTTTAAAAAATCGGGGGTAAAATCAGGCCGCCGGACTCAGTAAGAAACATTCAATTTTTAATTAAAATTTTTAAATTTTATCTGTATTCTCTTGGGGATTCAACAGTTAACCTTTAGGGTTCAACATTTCCATTTTGGGTTTTAGAAATATTCAGAACAACGAATAAACCGTATACGAACTTAGGATTTAGGGTTTAGGCCACCGGATTCAATTTGTTAATTAAAATTTTAAAATTTTATTTGTATTCCCTCGGGGTTTCAACGGTTAACCTTTGGGGTTCAACATTTTCATTTTGGGTTTAGAAATATTCGAAATGACAAATAAACCGTATACGAACTTAGGGTTTAGGGTTTAGGCTACCGGATTCAGTAAAAAACACAATTTGAATTAACCTTGTAAATTTTTTAGTAGTGTTGTAAATACATTTTTAGGAAAGAAAAGAAAAAGAAAGAAAAAAAACTGGTACAGAGTCGTCAGCCCATGCTAAGCATGTTTGTAGCCTCATACACATGTAACACATGCGTGTAGCCTTAGACATAACAACTTTAAAGAGCAACAATTGCTCAGACATGGGACACAGTGTCCACGACCATTGGTCAGACATGGGACATAGTGTCCACGCATGCCATACATGCGTGTTCGATGGTCAGAGAGGGCCAGCACTCGCGCGGGTAGGTAATATGGGCAATTTAGATTTTTAAATGGGTATATAGGGCCTTCACCCGGTATGATATGCTATGAATGTCGTGGTACCCACTAAATATTAAATTAATTTAATTAATAAAATTTTAATATTAATTTAATTTAATGATGAAGTTATATATTATTTTATATTATGAGATCTCTATACTTTTAAGGTAGTTGACATATATTCTATTCAATTATAAATAATTAAAATAATAATATTAAATATTAATTTAATTTAATCGAGAATATAGTTAATATACAACTGGGGCTTCATTAATTTTGTGGAATAAAAAGTAGGGTTATCGAATTGCGGCTAGGGTTCGTGAGCTTCGTGCTTTAATGGTTGCGCTTGCGTTTTCGTGACCTAATTCGGGTCCTCACAAGATGCCTACGTATCTCAGAGTTGAGAATCAAGCCAAGACGTAGTTCTGAGATGAGGGGTCTGGCCCTTTATATAGGCTGTGGAAGCCCTAGAATCTTAATATGGTTTGGAGACTTGGTGGATAAGTCACCGTTATTGAGGAAGGTTCTGACTCCTTCCTTGTAGGAATTACTTTCCATGTCGAATTAGGTGCCCTGGAGGCTACATAATATCCCTGAGATATTCTAGAACGTTCCTTGTTTCTAGAACGTTCCTGGTTTGTGGACCAGGCCCATGTTAGAATCAAGTTTATACCGGGCGTCCCCGGTTTGGGCTGTTCTTTTGGGCTTAATCATTAACTAAGAATTTAATGCCCAACTAGGGTTTCAGACCTTATTTATGAGCCAATAAATATTGTATTAATTATGTATTTAGGGATTATTTTTCACCCATATCATTAATAAAGATTTAAAAAATATCTATAATAAATTAATAATATATATAATTAATAATATAACTACTCTTATATTACCCCCATCACTATACTTTTAAGGTGACTGGCATATATTATAATTAAATAAAAATAAGGGATCATGTTCCTTGAAAACCCTTAAACAGAGAACCTAAGAACTTTTACATATATTTTATAATAATAAATATTTTATAAGGGGGTCATGAATCATGATCCTTGAGAATCCTTAAATGGAGAATCTAAGAACTCTTACATATATCTCATAATAATTTATCCTTAAATGAAGAACCTAAGAACTCTTACATATATTTCACAATAATATATATTTTATTATATATAATCACGGGCAAATTTACCCAAAAATACAAAATAATTAATTTAGAGATAATTCATACTTGATTGAAAATTATAATCATGCACCAACATCAATCAAAAAATCCTTCATTAACATCACAAAATTTTCCAAATTTTCTTATTTTTTGTGAGTATATTCAAAATTATGGTGTAAACACAATATGCGATTAAATGTTCAACAGTAGAACATTCAAGGGTTTCGGTGACCCACCCAAGACTATAGAGAATTTAATGAGCTTCGCGTGGACGGTAAGATCGTCCAAATCCGATATCCGGAGCTCGAGATATGGCCCAAACAGCGTAGACAGCCCGGAGGTGTTTTCAAACCCTCCTTAAGAGTTTTGTAGTAACTTGTTCTCAAACGAATCACCTTGATTGCTTGAAACTTCATGTCCTTAAACCCTCAATCTTTCAATCATGTTTGAATCATGGATTCACAGCTGATATTGGTTGGCTGAGGGGTGTTTCGAACACGCCAAGGGTTTCTGGTTTTCAAACCAGACCATATTGTTCAACACCCCTAACACTTCTAAACTCAAATTTTGAAGTTGAGCTTATATGACGGGGATTGTTATAATCTCCTGGTATGAAGAAAAATCTCATGAAAACATGCATTTTTTTGCTAAATGTAGAAATATATAGAAAGAAAGAAGGATTTACAAAAAGCGACTACCTCGAAGCAATCTAACAACAAGAAAGATTGGCAGAAGGAAGAAGCTTAGACTCGACAAGCCGAGCTAAAAGAAAGCAGGAGCATCAAACCCAAACTACAACTATGAAGCTATCAAAGGCGAATACAAGGAAATACAATTACAAAAACAAAAACAACAAATAGTAGAGTGGTAAATCTGCTAGCCTGCTAGCCAAGCAATAATATCATGTCTATTACATATTTTGTTTTTGTACCATTCTAGAGACGCAATTTTTGCTTTTATGTCCGCACGAATGCCAGCGAGCAGCTTTTGAGGAGAGAAAATGCCTCCATTGTGGATCCTTGCATTTCGCTCTCGCCATATAAAATAAGAAAATGTTTGCAAGGCAATGAGACCTGCAAACCGAATTACAAAGTCCTCAATATCCAAAACAGAGATAAGCAGATCAGTCCATCTTTGGTCTTGTGCAGGAGAGATGCACAATGGGGAGAGCAGTTTTTGAATAATGAAAGATGAAAATGGACAATGTTTGAACAGATGTGAGTCCGTTTCTATGCCCCCTGCAAAAAGAAAATAGTTTGTTAAAACCGAAAGACCAAAGCGCTGTAGACGAGTCATGGTGTACAATCGGCCCCAACATAAAAGCCAATGTTATGAGCATATATGAAGATGCACCCCTTAAACCAAACAGCTCTATGCTAGGAAATTTCCAAGCCCCTGTTTCTAATAGAGTTCCATATCCATCTGGTTGAGACTTTAGAAGAGTCATCCCACATAATGTGATCAGACTTCGAAGTGTTGGTCGAGGGATACGAAAAATTTGCAACCCATCTGTTGAAAGTAGAAGATACACGATGTTGAGATGGATTAGTTTGAGGTAAGGCCCATGAGTCATTTCGTAAGAAGTCCCCCATCGTGGCTAAAGGATGAGAGTTGCAACAACGGATTATACTATCATTGAAAGCATTAGCAATAGGCTCCTTCTACCACCAAGGGTCCAACCAAAAAAAAGTTTTCAAGCCATTCCCAATATTATAGGTAATATGGTTTTTTGCATCATCACAAAGTTTTAGTAAATTTCTCCAAAACCATGAACAGTCGGTATGAATGGTTAGGTGCCAGAAGCTCTTACGTTTTAAGGCAGTGCAACTAGCCCATTTGACCCATATAGACTCTTTTTTCAAAAGAAATCTCCACAAATGAAAGAACATTTGTGCCTTGTTCCAGTCAACAGGGCATCTGAGCCCCAAACCTCCCTCTTCCCTTGGAAGGCATAGAGATGGCCATGCCACTTTAGCACCTCCAATTTTTGAATAATCACCTTTCCACAAAAAGTGTGTGAATATAGAACGCAAATGTTTATGAACTGTCCTTGGAAGCACATTGAACGTTTTGAAGGCAAAATATATACCACCTCTAAGCTGGTCTTCAAACTAGGCCTTGTTCGTAACAAGGTCATTTTTTCAACTTCAAAAAACCACTTGGGCACCTACATAAACTTGTAGAGGACCTTGTAAGGTTCTTGAATCTCAAATTTGAGCTCAAACATTGCATTTTTGAGCGTTCTGGAGGGTCATGAAATCACCTAGGGGCTCAGGTGTTTCAAACACCTGAGCCATTTTTCCTGCAAGGCAGCCTAGTCGGCCTACCCTGGTCGGCCGTTTGGCCAAGGGTTCCTGGTCGGCCACCCCTGGTCGGCTGGGCCCCATCAATTTTTTTTTGAATTTTAGCCAAACTTTGAATTTTTGACTTTGACTTTTGACCTTAACCAAATCTTGTTTTGAACTCCCCTCCTTGTTTCTAGAGTGAGTTTATAACACCATGGTTGGTTTTGTGATTCTTGATCTCAAACAACCTACTTCTTAGTTTTCAGGACCTTCCGGGTCTTAACTTGTTCTTGAACTCTTGGTTTCAAACAACCTTGGATTCAACTATGACCTTTGGTTTCCAAACACCCTTCCATCCTCACAATAGGATGTAGAATTTGTGATGAAGTATCTTTGGCCTTGCCCCCTTATTCTTAAACAAGGAGGTCTTGCTTTTTAGTTGTATATTCAAGGAATTCCCTTGTTTTCAACACCTGACTTTTTAGTCTAGGATATTTTGGTTGGTTTTTTACCCTTGATTTTGATTCCAACCTTCTTCTTATGTTCATAGGACCTTGCCTTGGTTTGAATTTCGTCGAAAAAGTATTGTACGCATAAAATCATCCGTAACTTTTGACTCGTTACTCCGATGGAGACCCACAATATATCAAATCGAAGGTATTTCAGAGCTCTAGGTACTGCAAATACGATTTATCCTATTTGCCCCACTTTTCGACCCCAATAAACGTCGTTTAAGGCACTTTTGGAGCCAAAATAGTTTTTTCATGGGTATTTCTAGCATCTGTGCGTATGTTTGAGAGACCATCAGGGCTTTGACCCATTTGTTGAATCCTTGATTCGAGACCTTGAATTCAAATGACTAGCTCGAGTGGAGGCCTACAGCCTTGGTAGCCATCAAGGATTAGATCAATGCATATCTCAATGCTCTCACTGATAGTTTCCGTGCCTCCAAGGCATTATCAGGGAGCCAACCAGTCTCAAGATGAGCTTTGATGGGGATCTATCCAGCAACTTCCAACGTCGATGGGCGCCAACAACTTGCGCTCTATAGTGGGGGTCTCCAAGAACTGATAGTAGACACTTTTAGTGTAATTCTCGATTTCAGATGAGGCGAATTTAGACAAGGCATCGGCCGTTATATAAGGAGTCATTCCTCGAACCATATCAACTGTGATTTTACAATCCTCAGGTATTTTACCAGCGTTTTATCTTTGGCTTCAAAATCTTCATTCACTTATCTCCATTCACTTGGCTATCACCAGCCTTGAGTCTCCACAAACTTTAAGATTTTTGGCCATCATGGCTATAGTCGAGCCTAGTCCGGCTATCAAGTCTTCATACTCTGCCTCGTTATTGGTCGTCGAAAACTTCATCCTCAAGGGATATTCAATCGTGAGCTCCATTTATTTTTGTTTTTGATGACCCATCAAAATAGGGCACCCAATATTCTTCTGAACTTCATCCTTCTCTCCCTCCTAGGTTGTCTCATCTTGCCCTTGCTCTCCCTCTTGGGTTGTCTCATCTTCCCCTTGCTGGGGTGTTGTGCCTTCCTGCCCCCTGACTTCTTGGTTGTCAATGGTACATTCAACCACGAAGTCAGCGAGTGCCTGTGCCTTGATGGTCGTTCGAGGCTTGTACGTAATATCAAACTCCCCAAGTTCGATCGCCCACTTAATTAGCCTTCCATTGGCCATCGGGCTATGCAGTATGTTTCTTAACTGTTGGTTCATCAAGACTTCAATTCCGTGTGCCTGAAAGTACGGTCGTAGCTTCCTTGGGGCTGTTACCAGTGCCAAAGTAAAATTTTCAATGGGAGAGTAATTCAACTCGGCTCCGTGCAACATCTTGCTCACGTAGTAGATAGGCTTTTGAACCTTGTTTTCCTCTTCAGCGCTTGTTCAGATATCGCTAGATATAGATATAAGGTCCCTCCGGGACTAGGTTTGGCCAACAACGGGGCTTCAGCTATGTACTTTTTCAACTGTTCAAAGGCCTCTTGGCTTTCTGAAGTCCATTCAAAATTTTTCACCTTCTTCAAAGCCTGAAAGAAAGGCAAACACTTGTTTCCAGACTAGGAGATGAATCTCACTAAGGCTGTAATTCTTCCAGTAAATTTCTGTACGTCCTTTATGGAACGTGGTGATTCCATATCTTGGATTGCCTTGATCTTATTATGGTTGGCTTTTGTGCCTCGCTTTTAAACCATTAGACCTAAAAAGTTTCCAGATCCAATGCCAAAGGCGCACTTAGCTGGATTCAAAATCATCTTGTAGTGCCTCGGTACTTCAAATGCCTCTCTGAGGTTATTAATTTGGCATGCCTTGATTAGGCTCCTAACTAACATGTCATTCCCGTAGACCTCCTTGGTCTTCCCGGTCAAGGGTGCAAAAATCTTGCTTGTTTATTAGCCTATGGTAAGTGGCTCCTACAGACTCCTCATCTTGGGTTGACATCAACCTAGAGTTTTTAAAACAACCTTCCTTGGCTCAATTGGCCATCATGGCTTCAATGTTTGTCTTGGTTCCTGGGGCTTCTCTAGCGGCCTCTTGGCTGGCATGTGCTTGGCCTTAGGGCTGTTTGAGTGTTGAACGTCGATGCTCGAATGTCGATGTTTGAATGTCGATGTTTGAAATTAAGGGTTTTCAACCTCAAGGAAGTTCTTTAAACTCTAACCTTGAAGTTTTGATGAAAGAGTGCATATTGGACTACCTTCACATGGTTTCAAGCCAAGTTTTGGGTGTTTTAAACCACCAAAACATCAGAGCCTCTGGTCGGTTCCTTAAGGTCGGCTGAAGGCCTCCTTGGCTTCTGGTTGGCCCATGAGGTCTTGAACCTTCCTTAGGACGTTTTCAACCTTTGAATCTTGATTGGAGGTTCATGACCCCCTCAAGTTTGACCTTCTTGGCCTTCATGGCTAATATCTCGTGTTTCTCCACCTAGGATTCAAGGTTGATATTCACATGTTCAACGTTGGTGTTCATATGTCGACTACCAAGTATTCACGACATTTCTTTTGGATTGATGTCAAACTAAAGTTCTCTAGGATCCCTTACTTGACTTCATGTCTTTCATGGCTTACCTCAAACCTTTGTTCTGATTTCAGGGTTTTCAAACCTATCTTTGCTTCTCGTTTTTCTTGATTCTAGGTCAAGGATTTAAGGTTGATCCTCGATTTAGATTTCGAGAAATACAATCTCGTGGGCTTCTTGCCTTTTAAACTTCCGAGACGAAAACTTACTTGAACTTTTTAATCCTTGTTCAAGGATATTCTTATATCCCTTGACCTTAGGACTATAATTCAAGGTTCTTTATTTGCTTCATCCTTGTATCCTCACTCCAGGTATTTAAAAAATATTGAAGAGTAGCTAGTTCTTAGCTTCCACAGCCTTGCATGGCTTTGATTGCCAGATGTGGGTTTTTAATCATCTTGTCTTTTATCCAGGGTCCTTCAAGGACTTAAACTCTTATTTGGTTGTACTATAACCTAACTCTCGACCCTTCAAGGTTTTAATTTATGCATTTGTTTGTTTCCATTCGTGTATTCTTTTATTTTCGGTACTTGGTCATCTTTGACTTACACACATCAGGTGCTTGGCACATAAATAAAATCACAGAATAAAGAACGAAAAACAAACTTGCATTAATAACTTGAAATGGGTTCAACCCTTACATAGATTACGACTGTCCTACTTGGAGCAACATGCTCTGCAATGGTTTTATCGAACCTTATTTCTACTTCTACTAGATAAATACGAAGCTAAGTCCTATTAAGATACTTTGAACCCATCGGGGCTCTTGCAAGACTAGGCCTGCATCGCTTGATTTTGTTTTTGATGCTCCATCAAAATAGAGCACCCATTACTCCTTCTGGTCTCCTCATTCTTATTCTGAAGTTCACTTCCTGCTTGGGGTACTATCTCCTACCCCCCGACTTCTTGGTTGCCAATGGTACATTCAACCACGAAGTCAGTTGATGCCTTAGCCTTAATGGCTATCCGAGGCTTTTGTGTGATGTCCTCTGTCGACCTTTCTCGGTCTTCCTTATCACTGTGGACATCCACGTCTTCAATCGGAAGAACCTGCCCCCCGACTCCATCAGGCCTTAACGCAGCTACATAGCAGCTCCTAGCCATTTTCTGATCACCTTTTTGTTCTCCTACACCATTCCTGGTTGGAAACTTGATCTTCAGGTTGAGGCCACAGCCTTAAAAGCGTAAAGTCCAGTCCTCCCAAGGATGACATTGTAAGTAGAAGATGCTTTGATAACCAAAAAGTTCAGCATCTGCGTGGCCTCCATTGGCTTCTGTCCGATCGTGACGGGTAACTGAATAGTTCCCTCAATTTTGGATTCTACTCCATTAAATCCATATATAGGCATGTTATTGGGGGTCAACTGAGAATAATTGTACCCAATCTTCACAAATGCATCATGAAACAGAATGTCGACGGAAGCTCCATTGTCTATCAAGATTCGCTTTACCTCTGAGTTTCCAATCATAGGAGTTATGACCAGCGGGTCATCATGGGGGAACTTCACCCCTTCAAGGTCTGAATCATCAAATTCAATTGTTACTTCGGTTCTTGCACGCTTTGGTGCCTCTCCAACAATATGCATCACCTCTCGGGCATAAGCCTTCCGAGAGTTCCTAGTTGTCCCGGCCGTAATCGGGCCTCCTGAGATCATGTTGATTACTGGCCCTCGGGGCTGTGGGTTGCGATCTTGATCGTAATCCCTTATATTATAATCTCTTCTTTGATTACCACGATCTTCACCCTTAGTGAAGTGGTTCAGTTTCTCTCTACGAATGAAAAACTCGATCTCATCTTTGAGTTGCTTACAATCATCAGTGTCATGCCCCACATCTCTGTGGAATCTACAATACTGATTCTTGTTTCTCTTTGCGGGATCACCCCTGAGTGGCTTCGGCCATCGGAAATCCTTATCCTTCTCAATGTCCAACAAGATTCGACTCCTAGGAGTATTCAACCTTGCATACCCAGTGAACCTTGGTCCTTGGTTCTTAGAGGCAGAGTCGGAGTCCTCGCTAGTTCGGGGATACTTGTCCCTAGCATCATACTCCTGCTCTGTCTTTCGCTTCCTAGAGTTCCCGTTTCCACCACTTTCGGTAGAGACCTCTATTTTCCTCATGCTTTCCTCAGCCTTTATGTATTTGCTTGCCTTTTTTTGGAGTTCATTCATGCTCTCAGGGGGATATTTTGCCAACGACATCTGAAAGAAGGTGTTCGTCGTTCCATTCTCCAAGGCTATCTTAGCTACTTTATTTTCCAGATCAGGGACATTCAAAGTCTCCTTGGTGAAGCGTTTGAGATAATCCCTTAGGTTCTCATTCTTTCCTTATTTTACTTGCATAAGATATGTAGAGCTTTTCTCATGGACTTTTCCACTAACGAATTGATTAATGAAAGCCGTGCTCAATTCCTTGAAAGACCCAATCGAGTTTACGGGCAACCGGCTATACCATCGTTGAGCCATGCCTGTAAGGGTTTGAGGGAACGCCCTACACTTGAGAGTGTCGCTAGCGGGTTGCAACAATAATGCATTTGAGAACATCCTCACATGGTTTAAGGGATCGCCCGTTCCATCGTATGCCTTTATCGTAGGCATCTAAAACTTCCTGGAGACATGAGCATTCATCACCACCTCAATGAATGGGGGTGTGGGATCGTTAGGGTCTCCAAGTTGCATCAGGTCTTTGGGATCACCCTTGGGGGTTTCCACCCTCGTAGCTCCTCCGGTTGGGGCATCAGCCCTTTTCTGTCTCCTAGAAGACCTTTCCAAATCAATGAAGGGAATCTCTCCTGAAGTTGGAGGAGGTCGATTCTGATTCTGACTCTGATTCTGTCCTAGTTGCTCTCTTGCTATGCCTTCCTTCAGCTTTCGAATCTCGGCCTCATAAGCCTTGATTCTCTCAGCAGCTGTCATTGGGGGTCCATCATGGATTTGTCGAGTACGCCTTACAGGCTCCTTGCTTGGATGCCACCTCCTCGGGGCTTGATCTCGAGCGTCATCCTCAGATGAAGAATCATCAGTATAAGGACCGGAGTAGTCATAATATCCTTGATCAGGGCTCAAGCCTCTAATGTAAGGAGGGTGATACGACTCATGTATCTGCAGGGCATGGCCGCTTAGCCCAAGATCCCTTCGATTTGCGGGATAGTTAGGCAACCCGTATATCGGATTGGTGCTTACGGGGAGTGTAATGGTGGAGATCTGAACTCCTGAGAGCGGGGGATGGCTAGTTAATGGTGAGACCACCATCTGAAGCTGATTAGTCTCCTGTCCCGGGTGGACGTCCACTGGTAAGGTTCTCTCAACATGGGGAGTCGTCCCTATAGGTTGAGAAACTTGAGGTTGAGTGGTTGTCTCCGTTGATGGGAGTACATACCCTTGTTCAGTAAC
This sequence comes from Saposhnikovia divaricata, assembly GCA_036435485.1. Taxonomy (NCBI): domain Eukaryota; kingdom Viridiplantae; phylum Streptophyta; class Magnoliopsida; order Apiales; family Apiaceae; genus Saposhnikovia; species Saposhnikovia divaricata. The sequence goes on from JAZHRN010000131.1 coordinate 27,739,745, forward strand.
GACGGGTGGAATAGAGGTGACGGTGGTAGCCTCGGTTGAGACTGGTGTCCTTCGTGTTTGAACCATGGTTGATGTTGTCTTTCCACAGACGGCGCCAAATGTTGTGGAATAAAAAGTAGGGTTATCGAATTGCGGCTAGGGTTCGTGAGCTTCGTGCTTTAATGGCTGCAATTGCGTTTTCTTGACCTAATTCGGGTCCTCACAAGATGCCTACGTATCTCAGAGTTGAGAATCAAGCCAAGACGTAGTTCTGAGATGAGGGGTCTGGCCCTTTATATAGGCTGTGGAAGCCTTAGAATCGTAATAGGGTTTGGAGACTTGGTAGACAAGTCACCGTTATTGAGGAAGGTTCTGACTCCTTCCTTGTAGGAGTTAGTTTCCATGTCGAATTAGGAGCCCTGGAGGCTACATAATATGGGATATTCTAGAACGTTCCTTGTTTCTAGAACGTTCCTGGTTTGTGGATCAGGCCCATGTTAGAAACAAGCTTATACCGGGCGTCCCCGGTTTGGGCTGTTCTTTTGGGGCTTAATTATTAACTACGAATTTAATGCCCAACTAGGGTTTCGGGCCTTATTTATGAGCCAATAAATATTGTATTAATTATGTCTTTAGGGATTATTTTTCACCCATATCATTAATAAAGATTTAAAAAAATACCTATAATAAATTAATAATATATACAATTAATAATATAACTACTCTTATATTACCCCATCACTATACTTTTAAGGTGATTGACATATATTATAATCAAATAAAAATAAGGGATCATGTTCCTTGAAAACCCTTAAACAGAGAACCTAAGAACTCTTACATATATTTTATAATAATAAATATTTTATAAGGGGGTCATGGATCATGATCCTTGAGAATCCTTAAACGAAGAATCTAAGAACTCTTACATATATCTCATAATAATTTATCCTTAAATGAAGAACCTAAGAACTCTTACATATATTTCACAATAATATATATTTTATTATATATAATCACTGGAAAATTTACCCAAAAATACAAAATAATTAATTTAGAGATAATTCATACTTGATTGAAAATTATAATCATGCACCAACATCAATCAAAAAATCATTAATTAACATCACAAAATTTTCCAAATTTTCTTATTTTTTGTGAGAATATTCAAAATTATGGTGTAAACACAATATGAGATTAAATGTTCAACAGTAGAACATTCAGATACAAGTAAATTTAGTTGAATGACTTTAAAATTCATGTGCTTGACTTCAGAATTCGGTTGCATAACTTTTAAATTCAGCTATAAAACATTAAAACTATGGTATAAATATAATATGAGATAATAGTGTTTAGCAACAGAATGTTGTTAAAAAGGTAAGTTTAGTTGTAACATTATGTAAAAAAGCAAGGCCAATTGTAAAACTTTTAAATTCGTATGCATAACTTTGAAATTCAGTAACTAAATACTGTATTTTTACTACGAAACAAAATTGGTTATGCAGTAAAACTGTATTATCTCAGGGATTATTTTTTTAAAATAAGTTTAATAAAATAAATTTAAATTTTTATAGAAAGAAGATTGAAAAATTAAAAAAGAAATCAGACAAAAATTATGTGAGATAAAAAATATTAATAAGAAAAGATTTTAATAAACGAGTTACTTATTAAATTTCGAAAAAATTACAAAAAATAACCATTTTTTTGATAAAAATAACAAAAATAACCATTCTGAAAAAAGTGACCAATTTTAGCTTTTTGGATACTCCACCGGAAGTTAGATATCCCATTTTGTATAAGATACTCCACTAGTAATTGGGTATCCCAAATACTGGATAAGGGATACTCCACTGACAAATGGGTATCCCATATGTTGGATACTCCATTGACAATGGGGTATCTCATACAAAAGTCGATACTCCATTGACAGTTGGGTATTCCATTAGTTAAAATTGGCCAAAATTTTGAAAATGGTAATTATTTTGTATTTTATATAAAAAAAGGTTAAAGTTGGCCTTCACCCTTAAATTTGCTTATTTCAATTAATTAAATTAATGGTGTAGTTTTTATTTCCAACAATACCCTTATAAAAATTATTTAAAACTGAATTGAATCTAGATAGTTGATTTAGTAGTAATCCAACGATTAATAATGGTTCTCCAGTTTTCTTTAGTGTTTGGTTCTCTCTTGATCCGGATCCTATATGTATTATTAAAAATTAAATTACGGTCAAATAAAATAGGGATTTTTTTAAAAAAATATTAGTATAAAATAAATAAATGTTAAAATTTATTTAATCGAAATAATATGATAAATATATAAACTTAAGATAATTGATCACCATCCATGCTTTGGACGCTTAGTATAGAAAAGGAAACTTATATCCGAAGCCTATATTCCATGCGGAACTTTTTAAATATTTTATGAAAATTTTATTGTAAATATATAAATTATGTTTTTGTCACATTTAGTTTTGATAATTTACCAAAAATACTAGATTTAAAGTTTCTATTTGCAAAAATACTATCTCCTTTAATTCATTGCAATTTTACCAACATAAGTTTCAAAATTGCAAAAATACCAACCCTAACCCTAACCCTCCCCTTTCTGCCGACTCATTCCTTCCCCGCCTGTACTCTTTTCTTTTCTTTTTTTTTTTTAGGTAGGATGCTATTTTGGATGATTTTGGTTTGCAACCATAATCAACCACATTCAACACTTTTTTTTTTTTAAGGTGGGGTGCTATTTTGGTTTATTTTGGTTTGCAACCATAATCAACCACATTCAACAATTTTTTTTTTAGGATGGGCTGCTATTTTGGTGGATTTTGTGTTGCAACTTAATGCAATCACATTCAACCAAATGCAAGCACATTCAACTTATTTTTTTAAGGTGGGGTGATTTTAGTGGATTTGGAACTTGAAATTAGAAATTTAGTTGTATGTGGTTGCATTCAGTTGCAAAGTTAGTTGCATGCGACCTCTTTTTTGGAATATATATATATATATATATATATATATATATATATATATATATATATATATATATATATATATATATATATATATATATATATAGGCCTTTGCTCCATACAGAACACTCTTATATAACAAACAATAAAGAACACTATAAAATCAATTATTCCAATAGATCCATTGGCCCCGCTAAGGGCACCCAATACAAAAAGTTCTTATTTTTTTATCTTCTATCATCCAGCAAAAAAAATTTTAAAATTTTTTTTTGAAAAAAATCACTATTCATGATGACGTCACTGCTGATGTCATCATGAACAGTGATTTTTTCAAAAAAAATATTTTAATATTTTTTTTGCTAAATGGATAGAAGATAAAAAAATAAGAACTTTTTGTATTGGGTGTCATGACGTAACTCTTATATTGAATTAAATATGAGGTGTTCTTTATTGTTCTTTATATAAGGTGTTCTTCATGGAGTGCAACTCATATATATATATATATATATATATATATATATATATATATATATATATATATATATATGTATGTATATATATTAGAGTCCAAAAATGAGGTCGAAAATGACAACTGAAAAATGGAACTTGAAATCAGAAATTTAGTTGCATGAGATGCATTCAGTTGCATGTGGTTGCAATCAGTTGAATATTGCCCCTGCGGGGCCATGCAATCCAAAATCCCCAAACCTTAAAAAACAAAAAGTTGCATGTGGTTGCATTCGGTTGAATGTGGTTGCATGCAGTTGAATGTGGTTGCCCCTACGGGGCCATGCAACTTAAATCAACCAAAATAGCACCACATCTTTAAAGAAAAGTGTTGAATGTGGTTGAATATGGTTGCCAAACAAAATCAACCAAAATAGCACCCCACCTTAAAAAAAAAAAAAAGTGTTGAATGTGGTTGATTATGGTTGCAAACCAAATCAACAAAAATAGTACCCCACCTTAAAAAAAAAATGTTGAATATGGTTGATTATGGTTGCAACCCAAAATCAACCAAAATAGCACCCCACCTTAAAAAAAAAAAAGTGTTGAAAGTGGTTGATTATGGTTGCAAACCAAAATCAACCAAAATAGCACCCCACCTTAAAAAAAAGTGTTGAATGTGGTTGATTATGGTTGCAAACCAAAATCAACCAAAATAGCACCCCACCTTTAAAAAAAAAAAAAAATAGGCGAAGGAAGGCAGTAAGTCGGGGAGGAGAGAGGAAAGGAGGGAGGAGGGGGACCTAGTATTTTTGCAATTTTGAAACTTAGTATAGTAAAATTGTAAATAGTTTAGTAAAATTGCAAATAGCTATTTTTAACAAAATTAAATGTGCAAAAATTTACTTTTCCCTATTTATTTATGAAAAAAGCTCTTTAGTTTTTTGCATTTATTTAGTTATTGTATTAACTACTGATTTATTACTTTTTAATTGGAAATATATTCAAAAATAGTACTCGTATAAGTTAGAAATCAAACAATGTTATCATTTCCAGCTAATAATTTAAGTCATGATAAATTTTATATTTGTTGTGAACCTTTTACCTTTCTTAAAATAACCTTAATTAATAAATTTTATAACCTTTTACCTTTAATAATAGAAGGTAATGGTAAGTTTTGTACAGGTTGAGAATGGAACACTAGGCGTTTATGAAATGTAGACTTGCGAGTAGTTACGGAGAGAAGCTATATCTCCATTTAAGGAGATAAAGGTGATAAAACCAGAAGAGCACAATCCTAGCCTTCAACAACTAGTACATGACCACTGTGCATTGCAAGAACCAACAACTAGACTGAACGCTGCAAATGCGAAGCCTGATTCTCATCTTTATTCATGGTATCATCCAGATTGATCACTAATTGGCAGCATTAAACAATTCTACACTTGTTTTTTTTAAATTTACGGATGTACAATTTAAATTTAATGGTTAATCATTTTCTCAACACCATTAACAAATCAGTCTATGTCAATGTGAATCCAAAACAGTAAAAATCAAATCTACACACTAACGCATTCTCCTACCAAAGAAGTACATTATTACTTTTCTCTTACAGTTAAGATCTTTAGTGAAAGAAAACCTTACAAGTCCCAAATTTATTGCTAAAATGAATCCCAGATGTTATTGTTACAAGTATATATAACATAATTAGAGGTTTAATCATAATATCACCATCCAAATATACACGGTTGGACACATAAACCACCTTTGCCTAAAAACGACAGGTTCAACCATCAACTTTTGCAGTTTTGTGTACCAACAATCTATTGATCCCGGATCCTCTGTCCCCTTCTTCATGCCCCCTTCTGTGTTCCATATTGGTGCTCCTGGCGGCGCCCATTATAAGAAAAATGGAAATAAAATATTTTATTTCCATTTTCCTTACAATGGGCCCCGCCAGGGACACCAATTTTGTATAAGGGACACAAAAGGGGACATGAAAAAGGGGACAAAAGATCCTCACCCCAATCTATTAGCATGTGATGGAATAAATTTTGAACGTCTAATTATGTGACCCCTCATTTATTGCCAAATGTTCAGCACTCATTTGGAGTACACATTTTGAACGTCTAATTCATTGCCAAATGTTCAGCACCCCATTTGGAATACACATTTTGAGCGGCATATATTCAAAATCTGTTCCTGTAAATTCAACTGAGCTATCTTGAAATCTTTCTGGATCAAAGGCTTGAAAGTCAGCCCAAAATCTTGGATCTCTTCCAGTCACCTATGCGTTGACAACAAATTTGGTCTTGACAGGTACGTCATATCCATTAAGTTAACATTGCTCTCTGCATTCTCTTGCAACTAACAGGGGTGAAACTGAGTGGAGTCTGAATGTCTCTTTGATCACCTGTTTTAAGTATTCATCCTTTTAAGTTTTTAGAAGAATGTCAACTAAGTCTTGGGGATTCGCTTCTGTCTTCGTGTTTTATCCATTTCTTTATGTGCCTTTTCTAGTCTACTTCGAACTCCACTGATCACATATCGCAACACTAAAATCTGATGAAAACTCCAAATCCAGTATTTTCTTTATGGTCATAGCAGATACTTCTCTATTGTTGATTTGTTTTACCAAAAGCAGCTCTAGCTGTGATTCCACTCGTTAGAGAGAAAAGCTTTTTGCTAAGATTAATCGTTAATCCCATGTTTTAAAAATTTTAAATTAATGAAATTCAAGACCTCCACTAAGAGATCATTCCTAAATTTTAGACCAATCATATTATATTAAAAATTTTCCTTATTTACCATTCTCATCCTATTATACTAACCATGGTTAGTTAACAATTCTAATTTAAATATATACTGTAATGACTTGATTTAACATATCCATATATTACATATTTTTTTAATGTCAAAAAATATTATAATAAATTAATATTTTAAATTAAAATCAATTAGGATTATACAAATATATAATATTAAAAGATTTTCGCAATATGAATTTTTCACTCTTTTGATTTACAATTAATCATAATTGCATTATTATATATTTCGAATTAATTTTCATAATAATATATAAGAGTCAATTAGAATTTACTACTAAAATTAAATTAATTATAAAAATCAATCACAAATATATTATTATATACTAGCACATCTGTTCTTTGCGCCACTCTTTATGTATAGAGCCATTTTCCAGAATTGCGTATTTATTAATTGTTTTTAATACAAATATATTATTTTAATGCATTAGTCTATTTTATCTATATTATAAAATATAATATTTTAATATTTCAGACTCTCAATCTACAATCATAAGGTACAATCAAATTTGAATAAATCTACTATTATTCAATTAAATATTTTAAAAATTAAAAATATTTACTACACTATTCTAAGTACACCTTCCAAATTTAAGTTATATAAACTTTTAAATTAATCAATTATAAAAAAAGCTAAATTCAACCAATCAAAAATATTAAAAAAATAAACTTTAAACCAATTATCGTTAACATTTTATTATTGGTATTTTTTAGTTATGCAAGAATTAATGGGACAAATAAATTGACTTGACAATATATATGAATTATTCAAGATACTGAATAGACTCTCAAATAGTATTTGACATTATTTGGTGTATAAATTATCAATCCAAAACATAAAATTAATTACAGAATCAATAAAAATACTGTTAGTGAATATTTTCATAGCAAGTTTGGTCAACTCAGCGCAAAAATTCTAATAAATCACTATTTTTTTTTATATTTCATAGCAAATTGGTCAACTCAGCGCAAAAATTCTAATAAATCAATATTTTTTGATAGATAATTAATTTATCAACAAAAGGACATATGTCATCTACACAAATAATCATTCAAATATTCTTCTAAATCAATATTTTTAGAGGTAAACAATTTATCAATAAAATGTCTTATGCAAAAATAATCAATATTGGACAAACACATATTAAAATAGATCATATCAAGATAACAAGGTTTTCTTAATTCAAACTACAATCGTTAATCAGATGTTAAATTATGGTACATCAATCGCTTATATCATTGAAATATATAATCTTTCTGGAGAAATAATCCAACAATTTATTCTAATCATGAGGGAAATACATATGTGATTTGTAAGAACGTATTCAAATAACTGACCATAACTGCGATTTTATACTATCCAAATCAATGTACCAATATAACAAAATCCTGTATATCTAAAATCCCGGATGCTAAAATAAAGGAACCTACTCTCAAAAGAGAAAGAACAAAACCCAGTATATGGATAGACAAAATCCACTAACGGGATACTAGAATCTCAATAAAGAGATGTATTTATTGAAAAATAAAGGAAAATCAAGGAAAAAAATGGGAGTTATCATTCACAAGGAGAAAGTACAAAATCAAATATTTCAGTAGATAAAACCCACCAACGTGGTACCAGACTCTCAATAAAGATAGATATTTATTGAAGAACAAAGCAAAATCAAGGAAAACAATAAAAATGGGCTTATCATCAACCAAAACGCAGATGTCAACCCCTAAACTTTAGTTTAGTACTCCCTCCGTCCCTTATTTCTTTTCCTACTTTCCTTTTAAGGATATTTAAATTACTTTTCTTGTTTCTATTTTTGGCCATAAAAATTAATATTCAATACCCAATACTCCATCCACTACTCCTTAAAAATAATACTCTCTCCGTCCCTTTTTAGTTGGCACATTTGCAAAAAACACACATATTAAGAAAAAATTAATTATATAATTTGTTTCCATATTTGCCCTTAATCTTAACATTAAATGAAGAGTTATGGGTGTGTATATTAAATATAAAGTCAAACATTGGTATTAGAAATAAAGGGGTATATATGGAAAAATTGGTAAAAATATGTAGTGAAACAAGGAATGTGACAACTATTTAGGGACAAATTTTTTTTGCAAATGTACCAACTAAAGAGGGACGGAGGGAGTATTCAATACCCACTACTCTACCCACTAATCATTACAAATAATATTCAATACCCACTACTCCACCCACTACTTATTAAAAATAATATTCAATACCCACTACTCCATCCACTACTCTTTAAAAATAATATTCAATACCCACTACTCCACCCACTACTCCAAAAAAATAATATTCAATACCCACTACTCTTTAAAAACAATATTCAATACCCACTACACCATAAAAAAACAATATTCATTCCCCACTATCTTAAAACCCGTGAAATTCAACAAACAAGAAAGGAAATATGGTACGGAGGGAGTATTTTTTAGGATAGGAGGAGTGAGTGAAAAACGGCTATAGCAATCGTTTAAAAATCAATATTATTTATAACTAGATAGGTCGATACATATAAAATTATATATTGTTTCTAATAAAAGGTGCCCATTAGGAGAGAATGAAAAATGGCTATAGCAACCGTTTAAAAATCAATATTATTGATAACTAGATAGGTCGAAATTTATTCACACAAAATAATTTCATATAATTTTCATGCAAGACCCCAAAGACACATGACATGAATGTACATAATACAAACGATTTTACAGATCTACGTAAGCGCTTTCTTTTAATATTTGTCGAAAAAATATACCCACTTTTAAATGAAAATGAATTTCATATTTTTTTACCCGATAATTAAATTACAAGGACACATATATAATAATGTGATTACGTGTTTATATATATTACATACTTGATTTTAGTTTCATGTACAATTTTCTATTTTAACATGTTAGTCAAATAGAAAAAAGATAGGTGCAACTCATTTTCAAATGTCTTATTTTAAGCGTTTGGATGACAACGGGTTGGGTTTGATCCGAATTTTGTAAAATCCAAACTCACATTCAAATATTTTTGTATTTTAAAAATAATACAAATCTAAAACTCAATATCCAAAACCAAATTCGTCGGATTTTGGATTAGATTTGGTTTTTTTAGTTATCCAAAAAATAATGTAGTTAAAATTAAAATAATTGTTACACGAAAACAATATTAATTATATTTATACAAAAATTAAAATGATTAACTTAAGTAGTCAAATATAACTTATTATACGAATTAATATACTAAGTAAATTGAAAATATGTTAAAAAATAATTCTTTTTAAACACAGAAATAAAAATTTTATGTAAAGTAGAGAAAATTACATCTTTTATATGTCAATAAAATTTGAGATTGAGAAATAAAAGTTCTAATTACTAAATTAGTATTGACTATTTCTAATGAAATATTTGAATAAAAATAAATAAAATTATATGTCTTACATATAAAATATTACATAAAATAATTTGAAGTTATAATATTATATTATTTATGTATCGGGTTTCGATAGTGAATCGAGTTTCGGATTTTGGATAGGATATCGGTTCGGTACAACTTAAAACCAAATGCAAATCGAAATTATTACGGGTTTAAAATTTATATCCAAACCTAAATCCAAAAATTCGTGTTCGGTATATCCAAAACTTTGTGGTTCGTACCATCAGATCGAATTAATTTTCCTTCCTTATTTATGGGTAAAATACAACTAATATTTAATATCAAATACCATATTCTGACAGCCCAAACTAAATATACACATTTTAAGTTGTCATTACAAACAAGCTGATGGTAATCACCATAAACTGTTACAGTCATATCTTACTCAAAAAACGGGATATATTGGATTTGTTTGGTTAATTAATAATGTTTATTTTTCTACAGTAAATCAATTCACTAATAAAAGAACATAAAATTTGTAAAAATGATATAGAACAAACACATAGGAAACTAGATTGGATGAAAGTTTTTCTTTATCATAATTATGTTCGTTTAATGGATGTTGCACCGTAGTGATCCTTTCTCATATCGTTGAAACATGCAACATTTTTTTGAGAGACAATCTAATGATTTATAACGGTCGTTATAAATAAGTATTTACGAATTTTTAATATCTATTCGAAAAATTGATCGCGATCCATGCAAATATTTTGAATATTAATATAATAAAATATATTGAAACTCACTGTACTGAACATTTATATATACCAAAATTTCAAAATAAGAAAACTTAAAATATGGATAAAAAACTTATGAACTTGGTTGAAAGATTATTAAAAATGAGAGAAATCAAATGAAAAATAAAATTAAGAAAATCGTTTAATGGATCTTGCACAATAGTGATCCTTTCTTATATCGCTGAAACATGCAACATTTTTTTGAGAGACAATCTAATGATTTAGAACGGTCGTTAGAATAATTGTTTATGAATTTTTAATATCTATTCGAAAAATTGATCGCGACCCATGCAAATATTTTGAATATTAATATAATAAAAATTATAGAAATCCATTGTACTGCACATTTAAATGTACCAAATTTTCAAAATAGCAAAACTTAAAATATGGATCAAAAACTTGTGAACTTGGTTGAAAGATTCTTGTTAGGTCCCAAAGTATCGTAGAAGGGGGGTTGAATACGATACTACCAAAAAATAATTCCGAGAATATATCTCTATTGATAATAAACTCGAAGGGGTGTTACAACTTCTAATCCAATGGATTAGCTTCAAAACCTGAACACTCCTAAGGATAATTTAGGCACGAGGACCTTCTACCCGACACTTCCTGAAAGCGGGCTAAGCCGACTTTCCTACTAGATGGACTGTCAAGCAACTTACACTCCTAAGGATAGTTTAGGCACGAGGACCTTCTACCCGACACTTCGTGAAAGCGGGCTAAGCCAGCTTTCCTACTAGATGGACTGTCTAGCATTCTGGATCATATATATACATTTTCTAGATTTCTAAAATTAACCAAGTTTAAGACAATTGTTCCTTTAGACTAAACATATCTTCAAGTTTGCCTTTGCTTTCTTTCCACATAGCACTAATACTCCCATTACCTTTTCCTTTCCCAAAATAAAGTTAATTCCGTGTCAACAACCTTTTCCTTACCCTTATTACGCCTAGTAGCTTCTTGCCCATCCACCTTCTCCCCCTCAGTTGGGTTATCCTCCAGAATAGTAGGATGTGGAGTTGGTAAATTGGACGAAGCTGTCTTCACCAAGGAATTAATTGCATGACTAAACTGGGCTGCCATGGAACTTAATTGAACCTGGAATGCATCATGTTGAATAATTTGAAAATTTTTGATTTCTACAATGGACTTACAGATATTTGACAACTCTTTCTCCATTGTTTGGACCCGTGTAAGGAGTCTGTTGTATTCCTTTCTGGTTACAGGTGCATGTGGTTGAGTAGGTTGCTCACTCATACATTCTGCAGGTGTTTCACTCAACACTCTATATTCACTCGGTTTAGTGGTTTGGGTTACACTTACATGTTCTGTTTGTGTTTCCCTCAACTCTCTTCCAAAGCTTCCACCGAGATGTGTACCTGCAAATGAAATCATCCTAGCCCCTTTTTCAGAGGTCATAGATGGTGCAATGAAAGTTCGTGAGCTTCCGTCCTCGCGTGAAGCGAGTTGCCGACCACTGGTAAAGAGTGGTAAATCTCGAAAGAGATCCAGAGATTTTCCCTTTGGGAGGTTAAACTTGAATCGATTAAATGACACAAAACCCAAGTTTCCCTCGTATGTCTGTGAAGACACTTGGTTCATAAAAGAACCACCTACCGATGGATCTTTCCGTAAAATGGAAGATTCACCAACAGTTATTGAGGTAGGTAATTCCACCTCGGATGCCTGTGAAGGCATTTGATCTTTAGAAAGATCATAAACCACTCTTATGTTCCGTGAAATGGAACTCAAGATAGTTGCTTCCGTCAATTCAACCTCATTTACATTTTCACTCATTGGATAAGGAAGAATTGTTTCACTAACAGTTGCCGTTACCTCAGGTTCATTGGGTTTACTCCGTTTAGAATGAGGTAGAGTGGCTGATGTAACTAACTCCTTATGTGGTGCTGCTGAGGCACTATCTCCCTCAAAAGTGTTGATGGATGGTCGTTTAAGTGACAATTGAGGTGTAGGAGTTTGTTGTGTTTGTGTTTGTATTTGTAGAATGGGCTCTTCGACCTGTGTTAGAGTCGGTGGGATTTCCTGCTCTTGGTCGGGTAAGATGGCCACTAGGGGCTGTAGAAACTGTATTTCCTGTGACATAACAGGGAATACAGAGGTTGGAATAGCTTGAAATATTACCTTATCGTATACCTGCTCTCACTGGTCTTGGTAACAACGGAAGTGGGACAGTCTTTAGATATTCAGTTAGGACTGTAGGCTCATCCGTATAGTTCTTTTTGCTTATGTAATTAATTACATTCGTCTTCATGTAAGAACATTCCACCTTTTGACCATTTACCAAGCGTACCCTATCTTCATCATTCAAAAAATCATTTAATATTAGCTGTAGAAACCTTGGATACAGACATTTGACATTTTGAGTCCGAACATCTCTTGTTCCCAAGTGTTTCATCTTTAAAATGATTTGACCAAGCACTATTTTTCCGAAATTAATCCTCAAATTATTGGCGACCGCATACCCTATTTTTTGAATAAATTCAGTATTCGATCTTTATTTGTTCTATCTGAGGATAAAACATGGTTAAGAGTGTGAAAGAAGAAAGTCCAATATTGGGTTAGAAACGTTCTAGAAAGATTACCAGTATTGAAATTGCCATCTTGGTACCTTATAAAACGAAAGAACATTTCAATCTGTTCAGGTGTAGGATCAGAAACAAGATTTCCATAGGAAAATGAAGAATTCGACTAACATATCGTTCAGTGACCCTAATCGACCTACCAAACAGTCGATATGTGATTCCAGACCCGTCCTGTCCAGAAGTGTTAACCGCACTATAATATAGTTCACGCAATGCATCATGGTTAAGGTGCACTGGTGTAACTAAAGCATAGCGAATTAATGAATGTTCATTCAGAAATTATGTACAAGCCCGAAATTGCTCATCATGAATGGTTTCGATTTGCTGAATGGAAATAGGATTAACTTTAGCAATTAAAAAGCTTCCCTGCAATGCCATTTTCAAAATTTTGAGGAAATTCAAAAACAACGGTTAGTTTTTATAAAGGATGATGTATAAAGCAAGAATATGAAATCCGATCTGAAAACCACCAGCTAGATTTGAGAGATCTTTCCGATCAAAGCTCGAAATATTCAGCAATCGTGTGTATATGCTCTGTATATCAGAAAAATGATGATGTTAAACACAAACAAAAACTCATCATTTATAAGGTTTCAAGGTTTAGTGGGTTAGGTGTGATAGTGACAGGTTATGTTGAAAAAAATAACACCGTTCAATAATTTCTCACCTAACAACCCAATTAGCCGGAAAAACATCTTATCACTGAAACCCGTCAGCCGAAAAACATCTTATCACCGAAACCTATCAGCCTATACACATATACACATATTTAATACTTCTAATTATTATGGATTTAAAAATAATCACGCAGTAAATCAAGAATTAATTCAAAATAATCATATAAACTCACAATTAAATAGACATAAAATTAACAAAATATCATTAATTGATATATGTCAATAAAATATTTATTTAATTATGCTACAATGATATCTCCAGAATAATCATGCAGATAAGCAAATAAAACAAATAAAATCCAGAGAATGAAATTCACTGGTTGCAAGCAAATTGAACAGACATTTTAAAAGATCATGTGAAATTTAACATACCAAGCTTACTTACCAACCTTGAAAAGGTTGCTTCATCCAAAGCTTTAGTAAAAATGTCTGCCAACTATTTTTCACTAGGAACAAAATGCAGTTCCACAGTGCCTTTCATCACATGCTCCCTGATGAAATGGTATCTGATAGTCACAGAGGCATGCCTGAATACATCTAATAACAAGCCTAAGTTGCTAGTAATGCTATGCATTACTTACATGACCTCTTAACTGAGGGAACCTCTAGTTGTAGAGTTTCTACTGGTTTTGTACTTGTAATAGGCATCAAATTCTAGATGTGTAAATGTACCTATTAAGTCAAGAATAATGCTTGAAAGAAGTTCCAAGGTTCATGCCTCAAGCAAGGAGAAAAAGGCTGCCAAATAATCACTGTTGGGATTTGAAGAAATGAGGAATTTGCCTAAGTACCAATTCGAGAAGTACATTTGTCTATTCGAGAAGTCTAGCATTCGAGAAGTCAGGGGTTCGATATCTCAGAAGACACTATTCGATATCTCTGAATACACTGTTCGATATCTCATTCGATATCTCAGAGATTCGATATGTCTATTACTCTGTTCGAGAACTCAAGGAGTCAACAGGTCAAAGGTGATATTCGAGTTCTCAAAAGGGTCAACAAGTCAAAGCTACAATTCGATATCTCAAAGACTCAAGATGTTATTCGACATCTCAGGGATTCGATATGTCAAAATGCTTTATTCGATATCTCAAGGACTCCTATAGAAAAAGGCTATTCGAGAAGTGATTCGATATGTCAATATAACATTATTCGAGAACTCAGAGTTATCGATTAAGTCAATTCTAGTTCTCGAATCATTCACTTAGCCACTTCTCGAATACATTCTTGGAGACAAAATACTGAAGAATTGTACAAGTCAGAAACCTGCAACAAGCCAAGGCGCTTTATTTGACTATGTATTATAAAGCACATTGGAAAGCCTACAAAGAAGCTTGGAGAGATAAGACAAAGGGACAAGGAGCTAAAGAAGTGGATCTGAACAGGCTTTGCAAAGTCAAATCTGTAGCCGTTTGGACTCTTACTCAAATGAGATAGACAGACTGGAAAGTATTTTGTTTACCTACCTTATTTGTAGTAAATAGGTGTATCCATGTCTATAAGGATACAGCCTCACTTCCTTAGCTAAAAAAAGAGAGATAAGTTTTTCATATACATCACAAGAAATATCTCTCTGAGAAAAACGTAGCTGAGAATACTATCATTTGTATTCACAGATTGTAGCAAAATCTTTATCTAATAAAATATTAGATTAAAGTGATATTGTGTTGTGTTTGTCTTTGTTATCCGCACTTACATATCTCACACACTCAACACATATCTTGCTACAAAGATTCAAGAACAAAGAAAAGTTCAAGAATCCATTCACCCCCCCTCTGTATTCTTTTACCGTATTCAATACTCAACAAGTGGTATCAGAGCAGGCTGTTTAATTTAAACAGAAAAACGATCATGAGTTCGAATACACCAAAGACTACAGGTACGGTGAAGGTCCCTAAGTTCGACAAAGAGAATTACAACCTCTGGAAAATAAAAATGCTATTGTTCATCAAAGCTGCCAATCCTCTCTACCCTGACATCCTCAAGAATGGTTCGTTTGTACCACAACAAGAAATTGCTGAATCTATAGTGGGCACAATAGTCATTCCTAGATCATATGTTGCAAAAGAGCCATCCAAATGGACGGACTCAGAAAAGGAAAAGGTTGCCCTAGACTGTCATCTCATGTTACTGATCATAGACTCCATGGATATGTCGATGTTTGCCAACATAGCATCATGCACATCAGCCAAGGACATGTGGAACCACATCGAGGTGTTATGTAAAGGGACAGAGGAGGTAAGAGAGAATAGGAAACAGATACTGGTCACACAGTATGAGGCTTTCATGGCACAGTCCAAAGAAAGTATTACTGATATGTTTGAGAGATTTCACAAGCTGGTGACTGAGCTTCAAATGAATGGGAAGGTTTACAACACTAAGGAATTAAACATGAAGTTTCTACTATCTGCACCAAACCATCTAGGGCAAAGGGTCATATCTCTAAGAGAAAGAGATTTGAACAAAGTCACATATAATGTGCTCTATGGGGTTTTAAAGACTCATGAGCTTGAGCTGCTTCAGAAGAGGGCTATCCAAGCCAACCAAGGCAGAATGATAAACACATCCTGTGCCTTGATTGTCAACAAATCTGTTCAAGACCTGGAAGCATTTACAAGTCAGCTGAGAATAGAAGAGATAGTAGATGATGAAGAAACTGAAGAAGAAGTGACTGAACCTGTTGATGAAAAGGAAGAAGATGAGTTCTACACTCTTGGAGAGTTGGATGCCATGGAAAACACTTCATATGCTTTTATGGCTATAAAATTCCCAAACATCATATTTAAGAGGAATCATCCCTTCAAGCCTAGATCTCAAAATCATTCATTCAACAAGAGCAAGGCACCTGTGAAATAAAAAAAAAGATTCAAAACCAGCTATGTGGATAGGTCATCTGTGAGATGTTATAGATATAATGACCTAGGGCATTTTGCCAGTGAATGCAAGAAGCCTAAAAAGAAGGATAAGGAGTTTCTTGAGCTTGAAGCTAAGTATGAGGCTCTGCTAAAGAAGCATACACCAGGTAAGGCCTACATAGCTGAAGGGAAGTGTTGGGATGACTCTGATAGTGATGGAGAAGAACAAGAATTCTGCAACTATGCCTTGATGGCCAACGCCAAGGAAGAACCATCTGCATCAGACTCTCAGGTACCATCCCTCACTACCATAGACATTTCTGTTTCTGAATACAAATCTATGGTTGAACAACTATCTATTGAGATGTATAATATTCATACTAGTATGACTGCTGCTAATGAAGAAATTGCTAAACTGTCTACTAAGAATGAACTGTTGAACAAAAGAAATGAGGAACTAGAACTAACTGCTATGCAAATAGAAAACCTTAAACAAGAAATTGAATATCTAAAGAATAAAGTTCTATGTGCTAGTCAAGTTGAGAAAGCTCTTAGGGATGAATTAGCTGAAAATGAATTTAAATTGATAACATTTAAGAATTCCTCTAGTCTATTGCAGTCCTACCATGAGAAAAATCTAGCTAGACCTAAGGCTGCCATTGGACTTGATTATGACACTCTTAAATAGAGGAAAGGCTATGCAGTCATTGAAGATGACATTGTTGTTCAAGAGGAAGTGCCTCAGGTTTTGAAAAAGACTGAGAACCCAATATTTAAAACACCAACACTTGAGATTGATGAGGATGCCTTACTCATTAAGCAAATGTTGGATGATGAAGATAAGGCACAATCAAATGAACGACAAGCATCCTCTAAGAGTGAGAATGTCAAAACCAAAGCCAAGGAGCCAGTAGGAGGTAGACCTAGACCTGAGAAATTTGTGAAGTTTGTTTCAGCTGGGAATAATGAGTTTGAGAAGAAAGTGGCTAAAAAGAAACAAAACAGGAATGGCAAATTGGGGATTAACAAGGACAACAACTATACTTATGTGCAAAATGCCCCTAGGAAAGTTTGTCAAAACTGTTTTAGCACTAATCATTTAACTTATGCATGCAAGAAACTATCTGGTAGTGTTGCTAAACCAATCTATGATTGCTCTGTGCCTTTAAGACATAGAGACTCTCCTTTCTGTGATAAACTTGATTGTATGCCATGTAACATGAATGTAATGACTAGTTGTTTTAATTTGAAAAGACAATTCATGGAAGGTTGCATCAGTCATAATGTTCACACACACTACACAAGAACAAAGTCTTCAAGTCCTCCTAAAGTTAGGAAGGTACCTATGTCACCTAAGTCTAAGAACCCTGATTCTAAGACTTCTAATAGTGACAAGAAGACTAACATCAAGAAAATTGATAAGCATGCTGTTTATGATATAACTGTTGCTAAGCCACATGGACCCAAACTTTTTTGGGTACCAAAGGAGAAGTAATACCTTTGTGTTTGCAAGGCAAAGAAAGTGAAAAGAAGGTCATGTGGATTTTGGACAGTGGATGCTCAAACCATATGACTGGTGATATGGCCCTGCTATCACAGTATGAGGAGAAGGCTGGCCCAATGGTTGCTTTTAGAGATGCATTGGCAACACATTGGGATATGGCAAGTTGGAAATTGGAAATGTCATCATTGAAAATATAGCACTGGTCAAGGGGCTCAAGCACAATCTACTGAGTGTTGGTCAATTTACTGACAGAGGCTTCAAAGTGAATTTTGACAAAGTTGAATGTTTGATCACCCACAAGAAGACTGGTGACTTTGCTCTATCTGGAGTAAGGAAAGGAAGCCTGTTTGTAGCCAATATGAACTCTGCAAACAAGGACAAAATTTGTTGCTTTTACTCAAAAGCATCAAATGAAGATAGTTGGCTGTGGCACAAGAAGCTATCACACTTGAACTTCAAAGGCATTAATTCTCTAGTCAAAAGGGAGTTAGTGAGAGGCATGCCCACACTTGAATTCTGTCAAGAAGGAGTGTGTGAGGCTTGTCAAAAAGGAAAAATGAAAAGATCAAGCCACAAGTCAAAGACAGTGACATCAATAACCAAGGCCCTACAACTAATTCATATGGACTTGTTTGGGCCTGTCAATATTATGTCACTAGGAAGGAATAAGTATGCTCTAGTGATGGTTGATGATTTCACAAGGTATACACGGGTAGAATTTCTGGCATCAAAGGATGAGGCTCCACAAGTAATCATTGAGCATATAAAGAAAATTGACAAGGAAGCAAAGGCCAACAATGCAAGTGTGATTGCATTAAGAAGTGATAATGGAACAGAGTTCAGAAATGCCATGCTTGAAGCATTTTGAAAAGAGAATGGTATTTCTCAACAATTCTCAGCTCCAAGGACTCCACAAGAAAATGGAGTTGTTGAGAGAAAGAATAGAACTCTGATTGAGGCTGCGAGAACAATGTTACTTGATACAAAGATGCCTACATGTTTTTGGGGTGAGGCTGTGAGCACTGCATGCTATATCCAAAACACTGGAAAGACACCTTACAACTTGATGACTGGAAAGAAGCCTACTCTAAAGTATGTTCATACTTTTGGAAGCAAATGCTTTGTGTTAAAAGACAATTCAGAATATGTTGGAAAGTTTGATGCAAAAGCATTTGAAGGAATTTTTCTTGGCTACTCAATGGAAAGAATTGCATATAAATTTTATGTCATCAGTCAAAAGAAAGTTATGGAAAGCACAGATGTGACATTTGATGACTGCAAACTACCTGGATTAGAAGAAGCCAATGATGAAGATAAAGATCCTTTGAAGTTTGACAATCTAAATGATTCTGATGAGGAGATTGAAACTGAATTTGAGCCCACAATCCAACAAACTCAAGTGAATGAAGAACCTGTGTCAATCAACAATGAAGAAACAAGCATCCAAGACACACCTGTGATTAGTGGCAACTTCACAGGGGGAGGAAATGTAAATGATCATGATCTGGATGATGAAGCAACATCAAGGCTGAGAAATCAATCTGAACATACAAGGAAATGGGATAGATCACATACTGCAGATCAGATAATTGGAGATCCAAATACAGGAGTGAGGACAAGGAAAGCAACTCTAAATGAATGTCTCTATGGTTGCTTTCTATCCCAAGTTGAGCCTAAGAAACTTGACGATGCATTGTTCGATCCTGATTGGATAATTGCTATGCAAGAGGAGCTAAATCAATTTGAAAGAAGCAAAGTATGGGAACTTGTGCCTGCACCAAAGGATAGAACCATTGTTGGAACAAAATTGGTTCTAAGGAATAAGATGAATGAAAATGGTGTAGTCATAAGAAACAAATCAAGGTTGGTTGCAAAAGGATACTCTCAACAGGAAGGCATTGACTATGATGAGACTTTTGCCCCTGTTGCTAGACTAGAGGCCATCAGAATTTTCTTGGCATTTGCTGCACATTCAAATTTCAAGGTTTATCAAATGGATGTCAAGAGTTCATTTTTGAATGGGGAGTTGGAAGAAGAAGTATATGTGCAACAGCTACCTGGCTTTGAGGATCCATAATTCCCTCACTTTGTCTACAGATTGTTTGAAGCATTGTATGGACTTAAGCAAGCTCCTAGGGCATGGTATGACACATTATCACAATTTCTACTGGAGAATCAATTCACTAGAGGCACACTGGACAAGACACTGGTTTACAAGAAACATGGTGATGATATTATCTTAGTTCAAATCTATGTGGATGATATCATATTTGGCTCTACAAATGAGAAGCTGTGTGAGAAATTCTCTAAGCTCATGCAGAGCAGATATGAGATGAGTATGATGGGAGAATTAACATTCTTTCTTGGGCTGCAAATTAGTCAAAGGAAGGATGGTATTTTTATAAGTCAAACCAAATACATCAAGGATCTATTGAAGAAATTTGACTTGGAAGAATGCTCACCTGCAAAGACACCCATGGCCACTGCCACCAAGTTAGATGAAGATGTTAAGGGCAAGAAGGTAGATATCTCAATCTACAGAGGCATGGTTAGTTCTCTACTCTACCTCACTGCTAGTAGGCCAGACATCATGTTTTCAACATGCTTGTGTGCAAGGTTTCAATCAAATCCAAAGGAATCACATATGACAGCAATAAAGAGGATTTTTAAATATCTGAAGGGCACACCAAACTTGGGGTTATGGTATCCTAAGGACACGGGGTTCAATCTGGTTGGTTATTCTGATGCTGATTATGCTGGATGCAGAGTGGATAGGAAAAGCACCTCAGGTAGCTGCCAGTTTCTTGGACAAAGGTTAGTCTCTTGGTACAACAAGAAACAACAATCTGTGTCAACTTCCACAGCTGAAGCTGAGTACATAGCTGCTGGAAGTTGCTGTGCTCAAGTGCTTTGGATCAGAAACCAACTTAGAGATTATGGACTTGTGTTGGAAAGAATTCCAATCATGTGTGACAACACAAGTGCAATCTTTATAGTTTCCAATCCTGTCAATCATTCTAGGACACAGCACATTGACATAAGATATCACTTCATAAGGGAGCATGCAACTAATGGAACCATTGAGTTACATTATGTTCCCACAGAAAAACAACTAGCTGACATATTCAATAAGCCATTAGATGAAGCCACCTTCATAAGGTTGGTTAGTGAGATTGGAATGCTGAATTCTTCAAATTCGGGCTAAGTGAATATATCAACTAGATTGTTGCAGCAGTAAATACTTACTTTATCAAATGCTCAATATTTTTGAAGTAAGTATTGGCTGGAGTTTGATTTATAAATATTCCACAATGCTGCATATGTTGAAAATCATACATCTTTAGCTTGAAATTTCTGTGAAATTTTGAGAGAATCACTATTTGATTTGGTAGAATATTCTTCAGTGAATATTTCTGGTAAATTTAAAAGATAGTGAAAATTGTATTTTATGAGTGGAAGGTATAGTTCGATAAGTCAGACTTCTCGAATGGTTCATTGTTATGTCATGGCTCGAGTTCTCGAATAGGCCTATCTAGAACCCTCTTACGTTCTCGAATAGTGTCTTTTGGAGAAATCGAATAGCACACTCTGAGTTCTCGAATAGAGTATTTTAGTTCTCTAGTGATGGAGTTCTCGAATACTGTATTTGAGTTATCGAATCATTTGAAAAGGCTGATTTTTCGTTGACACTTAATCACTTTTTGGATTTATATTCAAAATTTCATTTCGCTCATAAAAACATATTTTATTTAGCTTAGAATTATTTTCTGAGTTAAATAACTGCCAGCTGTGAGTTACAAACTGCCTGAGATATCGAATAAGCCATTCTTAACTTATCGAATAGTTGTTTTATACTTCTCGAATGACTGACTTGTCAATACAGACCATATATCTAATCGACAACTCATGTTATTCATATATATACAATTTCACAACTGTTCAACTCATTTCGTTCGATTTCTCAAGCATCTAAACTCTTAAAACCTCTGAAAACCCTAACTGCGAATTTCTTCTTCAACCTTAATTTTCTTTTCTTCTCTACCCAAATGGCAAACACGCAACTCACCATACCATCTCAAATCAATTTCATCACAATTACCAGTGATGTGGAAGCACCAAATGCTAATTTCAAGTGCTTTGTTCGATGGTTGTCTGAATCTTACATCAAGGGTGCACTATCAGCCAACCCAACCCTGTACATAGACTTATTAGAACAATTCTGGAGGATAGCTACAGTGGAGGTCATCGCCCTTGAGAATGCTATCACCTCATATGTTGTCTACTACAAGATTTAAGGCGAGGATATTACTATCACTACCGCAGACATGAATCAAGCCTTGGATTTGCAGCAAGAGGCATATGACTCCCTGGCCACCGATGCTGAGTTGGAAGAATTCTTTGAATTTATCAATTACTCAGATGCTATTAAACTTGGAAAGCTGAATAGGAAGTACTTGAGAAAGGAATGGAGCTGAATTGAGTTGTTAGGGGCTTTAAATCACATTTGTTCTAAATGGGAAGCTGAATCTAATACTGACCATGTCAACCCTAGTACCATTGTTACAACTCTCGTTGGTGAGCCACCTCCACTTGATTTATTAACACACCCCTCCACCTTCGATCACATTTTCTTGCAAAAAGACAAACTTCTCGCTGCTGTTATCAATAGTGATTTAAACCCGTACCAAGAAATCCAATTAATTAATCTGCTTAAACAACATAAAGAAGCCTTACTTTGGTCTGTGGAAAACAATAGTGGTTACAATGCTTTTACTTTGAAAGAATATTTTTGTCTTCTTGCAAAAGTCACTAAGGTGTTAGAGCTTCAACGGCATCTTGAGCTCTTCTCGAAAATTCATTCCTTGCTTCCTACCGGCATCGGCTAATTCGGTTTTATTCCTTTGCCTCCCCTCGTGAAATTCAAGTATGGGGGATGAGTGTGTGCGTGTGTGAGTTGTTTTTCATTCATAGTTTTTAGAAATTTTTCAGTCTCCGTCATCCCTTATCAGGTATTACCTCGTTCTCATTTACTCATTTCTCTTGCATTTGCATACATTGAGGACAATGCATGATTTAGGTATGGAGGAGGGTTTTTAGTGTAAATAGTAAAAATTGAAAAATCCAAAAAAATGAAAAATCAAAAAATCAAAAAGAGTTCTTTTCGTATTCTAGTCTTGTTAATTGATTGCTAGTTGCTTGATGCACCCTTGCATGCTATGATAATCTTATGATCCATTAGCTTTTGTTTGAGAAGTGATTTGCTAAAGTTCTTGTTCACACACTTACACTAG
Source organism: Saposhnikovia divaricata (assembly GCA_036435485.1). Classification (NCBI taxonomy): domain Eukaryota; kingdom Viridiplantae; phylum Streptophyta; class Magnoliopsida; order Apiales; family Apiaceae; genus Saposhnikovia; species Saposhnikovia divaricata. The sequence goes on from JAZHRN010000131.1 coordinate 27,763,076, forward strand.
CAAGGTGAAGCTAGTAGACTTAATTGAATTGTGCATGAAATTAGAAGGACATGATTAGGTGTAAGATGATTTGGTCTTCATGCTTTGAGTACAAGTAGGTGCATTGAGGATACCTTTATTTGAGATTGATTATGTTTTACCACACCAAGTGAGTTTTGAGCCTATATGCACATCTTTTGCATTTATATTCGTTTGCTTGAGTGTCCACTTGTCATTTGCATCCCTAGCACTTGTTTGAGTTCCTTCTTGAAATACATGACATTAATTAATGATAAAATGATAAAGGCACTTAGGAATAACCTATATTTCCAAATTATCCACACCATTCTTATAAGATCAATTAGTTAACCCTTTGAGCCTAATCATTTTCTTTCGGTGACACACCACATTACTCACCAAAGACCTTTTTCTTGTTTAGCCTTACGTATTCTTGATCCCATTTTGTCAAAGGCTAGTAGGAACTTGAGGGAGCAATAAGGTGTGTGAAATAGGGGTTACTATTGTTCATAACTTTCGAGGAAATATTTGTTGTTACCTTGATAGTCGATGTTCAAGTTAAATCTAAGTGAGGATTATTGTTACATTTATCTTAGCTCTCATAAAAAATAAATAAATAAATAAAAAAAGAAAAAAAATGATATGAGAGCATATTTATGTTTTTTGTAATCCTCCTTCCTTCGACTAGTCAAGTCTTTTTGTTGAAAAATGAAAACAAATTGTGTGGGGAGGAAGTTTGGTGTTGTGCATGATATTCATGGTGACTACTAGCTTTTGACACTTCACCTTATTTTGGCCTTTCTTGACATACATTGTCCCTAGCCCCCATTACAACCATAATAAAAACCTTTTGATTATCATTATTAATGTATGTTGTGATTTAAGTTAGAATGATACCAAGTGTCAAGCATGCATTTTATTTTGTTGGAATTGAGTGATACACTTACCCTTGTTCTTGAGTGAATATTCTTTTGTGAGTGAAAGGTGAGGTATTGCTTATTTGTTTTTTTGCATAAGAGATCTCAAGTTTTGGCTCTGAGGTGTGCCCTTGTAGACTTAGCATGGTTACCAATAATTTTTGCACTTGACATGAACTTCTAATCACTCTTGCATGGTTCTTTAAGTAGACTATGTGAATCCTTGCACTTTCCACACCAAGACTTTGCAACTTCATTTTGATTCTTAAGTTGATGTGTCATGAGAGGACATGTATGTGTGGTGTGCATTGCCATGTGATCTTTTATATAAGCTAGATGGATTTTGTGGGTACATTCACTATAGGCCTTCACGAGACTTCACTCGTCCACTAGGGCTGCCTAGGGGTTTAAAGGGCTTGTTGCATATGCCAAATGCAACCGTCACACCTACGAAAAGGAGTATAGGACTTTTTATCTAGATTTTCTTTTTGTTTTTTTGTTTTACTCGAGGACGAGCAAAAGATAGGTATGGGGGCATTTGATAAGTGCATATTTTTGCATATTTTATTTACCTATTTATTGCTTGAACTCGTGTTTTAATAATTTATTTTGTTGCATTTCAGAAAATTCGTAAATAAATAAAGAAATGACAAAATAAATAAATGAAGTGCAAGGAAGGGAAAAAGAGGAAGAAAAAGGACAAAAAATGAAAGTATGAAAAGAATTAGGAGCTTGGAGCAAAAGGAATATTTCAAGACAAGTGGAAGGTGGAGATCATCCCAACACATTAAAAAAGTGTATGGTCAAGATCAACTCTTCAAAGCTTAAGGGGGAAGGAAACAAATAGATGGCTAGGATTTCACCACCACACAACCCAAATGTATGGTGGGGATTTACCCAACACCCCCCCCCCTTAACCCTAATTTCTATCCTATAAATACCCCCTCACCCCCCTTGTATTTGGTAACTTAGATTTTAGGGTAGTTTTATTTTCTTGTATTTTCTTATTTTTAAATCTTGTAAACACTCTTTTTAATTTTAATGCAATTTCATTTCCTTTAATTTCTTGTCTTGCTCTCTCGTTTATTTTACATAGCTTTCGTTAATTTCGTAAATCCATGTAGTGGACAATGTAGCGAAATGCTAACCATTATGGGTTGAAATTAACGAAATTTAATTTCTTGTTTTTAGTTTTAATTCGTAATTTTGCACCTTTAAATTTCAGTTTTATTGTGGGTCATCTTAACTCCAAATCAAATCCTTGTTTTAGTGTAAACTTTTAATTTCCTAGTTAAATTTCTTTATTTTCGTTTCTAGTTAAAAAAAAACACAAAAATATTTTAGTTTTATAAAATTTCCATTACATATTTTTAGTTTTTTGTATCTCTTTTTTTTTCTGTTTAATTCGAAGCAATATTTCTTTCTCCCTTGTTTTTACAGCTCAAACAAACCCATTTTCTTTCACTCTTTGTTTTTTTTTTTCGCTTAAAGCTTTCCCCTCCCCTGTTCCTTTCTTCTCCTTACCAAACTCCGACAAACAGTCCCTCTTTCTTTTTCTTCTCCTTCAATCACACAAACTCCACCTTCTCTCCTTGCGTCTTTTGTTTTTTTTTCTCTTTTTTCTTTTTTCTTGTTTTTTTTCCTTTTTACGTATCTTGTTCTTTTTCCGTTTCTTGTTTTTACATTTTTTTTGTTTCTTACACAGCCCCATACCATCTGTGTTCTTTGCGTAAGCCAGACTTTCCCTTTTTTTTGTTCTTCTTCTCGTTTTGTTTTAATCGAAACCTAGCACAATAGTTTTCTTTCTCTTGGATTTCGTCGCCGTTCTCATTTAGTTGAGTTATGCAATTTTTTTTTCTTGTTTTAAATTTCGTTGAATTTAGGTACTGAGTTAGTTAAATTTTTTTTTCCTGAGTCGTGTAGTTTGTCGAGTCGAGTCGCTGAGTTGAATCTGCGAGTTGCATTGTGTGATGTTGGTTTTTGATATTTATTGAGTTGTGTTTTATTTTCTTCACTAAGTCGACTGGCCCTTGAGTTTGTTTTACTGCGTTAGTTTTACACCAAGCTATTGAGTTTGCAAGGCTGTTTATTTAGTTGTTTTGTTGAGATGAATCAAAATTCTTGTTGGCTGTATTTCTGGCTAGTCTTAATTACAAAGCAATCATGTCAAAATTTTATTTAAAATTTTCTGTAATTAATTTTTTTAAAAAAGAAAAGTTTTAGAATAAATATAGTTTTAATTTTTAGAACAATTTTAGAATAATTTAGAGTTCTTAGAATAATTTAGTTTTAAATAGAATCTCATTTAGTAATTAATTAAGGTAAAATCAAAATTCTCAAAAATCAAACTTGTTCCAATTCGATTAAATTAAAAATTAAGGTTTGCGGAAATTTTAGTCCCTGAGGAACGAATCAATAAATTTTACAACGAAACGAATTGTGCGCTTGCGATTCAAATGTCTTAATTATTTTTAGCACAACATATTCACTGCCAGGAAATCGAGCTTTGATCAGATTAGTACACCTGTGCAGCAGCTTGCCTATGCCTTGGCTCGTGGGAGAAAGATAGATGTTGGACATCTCATCATACAGGAGCTATATGGGAGACTTGGTATGAACACAGCCAAGAGAGGTACTGAAATTTTCTTTCCTCACTTTATTCAATCAGTACTTAATTTTAAAAATGCTTCATTGATTGAATTGCCTGGTATAAATAAAAGTAAAATAGGCTATCCTAGGTCCATGACCAAACTCATTTTTGGTAACTTGGAGACTAGGAATGATGTGGATGTAAGGCTTAAGATAACTCCCCACATGGAGGGTTTGTTTAGGTCTTACCCCCACAACATGCCAATATTTGAGTATAAGTCTCAGTTAACATAGCCTAAGCAAGAAGAACAAAATGCTAACCCAAGGCTTGCTAACCAACCCTCTCAGACAAACACTCTACCAAACACAGAGCCAATTGCATCATCCTCTCAAAAGGGTGATGTTAGTAAAAAGAAGAGAAAACAGGTTGCTTCTAAACCTTTAAACATCTTAACTGAAGCATCCTTGGATGTAGAACTAGGTTTAGAATGTGAGGAACCTGAGTCACCTATCATTATCCTAAAGAAGAAGAAGAAGTCTAAAACCACCTCTTCAGTCACCCAAATGGCTGAAGTTGTAAAATCAGGGGCACACAGCTCACTAGATGTATCCTCTCAACAGGGTGCATCTATAGAATCAAGCATCCTCCCCAATGCACCTATTTGTACAGAGTCAGCACATGGGAGTGATAAGGCTGGCACAACACTGAGTGGAAAGCACATTACAATTGAAACTCCCTCTATCTCTCAGGGGGAGGTAGCTTTTACTTGTTTCGTGTTATCCAATCAGATATCAAAACCATTGTATGTATTGATTAAAGGCATCAACTCTAAGTGAAGTAGATGATGAAGTTAGGATTCCATGTTTTCTCGCATATAAGTAATTAAATTTTAATTCTCATTAGTTAGTAATTTTTAGTTTGTTAAATTGTATCCTAGTTAATTATAGTTGGTAAAAACTTAATTTTATTATTTGTCTTAGCAGTGAATAATAATCATACATTGTTGCATAGGTGCATCTACTGAATTAAAACCATAACCAGATCTCCGTGGGAACGAACTTGACTTCTATCTATATTACTTGTGACCACGTACGCTTGCGTGATATTGTGTTAACAAGTTTTTGGCGCCGCTGTCGAGGATCATCGTTGTTTTATTTTTGGTTTATGTGCTTGTCAATAGTGGTCGTTAGAGTTCACTGACTCAGATTATTTATTATCTATCTTGTTTAGTTCGGTGTGTTTCAGGTACTTGTGTGTTTCAGATGGCAGGTGAGGAGTTGCCATGGTGGGCATATTCGAGGACATCCATGCCTTATCAATGTGAGCGGTGTTTTGGCGTTCATGATCCCTCACAATATTGTTACTACGAAGGAGTTGATCCATATGTCACTTATGAGGAACAACCATATTTTCCATACCATCCTCAACAGTACCAGCAAGATGTTCCAGATAGGTCATATTTCTTGGGAAGTGAAGAGTTTCAACATCAGCAACCTACTCCTACTTTTCAGTCAGATGAGGTTGATGTTATGGAGGAGATTAGGATGCTTGCAAAGAGTTATGAGGAGTCTACCAAATCTATAGGGACACTACTTGCTCAAATTTTGTGTGCCTTGGAACAAGAGAAACAACAATGCATGTTAGAGGTAATTCCAGAAAATAACGGTGACTTGGAGCAAGGTACTGCATGCTTAATCGAAGAAGACAAATTCCAAGGTGAGGTGAGCGTTCACAAGCCATGTGAGGAATTTGATCAAGCTAGTGAGGTGGATGATTTGGAAAGGGCAAAATTCGGGACAGACACTGATGAGCTACGCAAATTTCAAGAATTGGTATGTGCATTCCAAGAGGCTGATGATTATGGGAAAGATTCAGGTCTTATACTTGTCTCAGAGTATAAAGATGGAGGTAGCGCATTAGAGCCAATGGAGGAAGTTCTCTTTGAGGAACCAAAGGCTTCAACAACTTACATTTACCCTCCTCCATTATATTCAAGCAAAGCCCGCGAGTGTGTGTTATTCTACAAATTGACAGATTTTGGGTCAATAGATGAAGGCATTGGAATAGGACATATTTGTTATACGAATAGGCCATGCGAGGAGAAGGGGCAGAAAGTGTGTCGCCGTGATGACGATGAAGTCTCGCGAAGAGAGGACCAGGCAAACTATTATCATCCTTAATGGAGGCTTGGAAGTAACGTCAAGCTATTGACGTTACAGAAGCGCTTGGTGGGAGGCAACCCATGCATTAGTTTAGGGAAAAAAATTTGGAGTGTTGTGAAAAAAAAATGAGTGTGGTGAAAAAAAAAGAGAAATTTTTTTTTTTTAGTGTTTTGAGAAAAAAAAATGTTGTGAAAAAAAAACGGCAGAAAGTTCCCAGCGCAGCAGCGCCAATGGCGCTGTATCCTCGAACAGTTTCTGTCCAGGTACAATTCTGTGCACGTGATGTAAAAGAAAAAAAAAGAGTTGCGCAGGACGCACCTGCGTTAGACCTTGAAACGCAGGTAGCGCCTGCGTTACTCATGTACCGCAGTCAGCCACCCTATAACGCATGCAGCATATGCGTTACATCCTCCAGAATTTGTTTTTCAGCCGATTTGTTTTGTGTTTTCACCTCCAAAATTCCCCCAAATTTTATCCTAACTCAAATTTCTTCAATGCCTAATTCCTAAATCTATTCTAGATCAATTCCATACCCCTCTAAATCTCTCATACACTCTAAATTTTGTTTCAAACCTATCCATCATCTTATATATATACACACCCATATATACAAATCCTATTCCTCTTCTATTTATTTAAATCCATAAATATTCAATTCTAAAGAGGAATTAATTACAAGTTCACCTCTTTGATTCGTAATTGGTTTATCTCTTCTCTAATCTTATTTTTATTACGAATTTGTGTTCTTGTAAATTGGGGATTTTATATTATTCTTGGTATTGGGGCTATTTTCGGTGTGATATTGCTTGGTGATTATTGGTTGAGCTTCTTGAGAGTTGGGTAATGATTCGTATGGCTCCTAAGCGTGGGAGAGGGGTTGCTAGTGTTGCAAAATTTTTGTTTTCAACAACGGAGGTTGAATTTAATCAGTTGTTGTTGAGGACAATTGCTAAAGAAAGGGGATTTTTGCTGAACAAGCATGTTGAGTTGCGATGGGGAAGGATATGTACGGCGACGAGTAGGTATGTTTTCTACTATCTCTCGTATTTACTTCCATTCAATGTGGACATTGAATATTTTAAGTTTGGGGGTGGTTTGAGGGATTAGTAGTTGTTGTTGTATTATGTGTTCATGTAGGATTTCATGCTTTGCATATTAGTAGTAGTAATTCATGCATGTATGTTCGTATTAATTATGTTTGTTTCATATAGGACATTCTGTTTTTATTTTTCGTATACCATGTGAGTTCATATTAGTTGCATTTCATGGCATGCATATTTCATGATCCCTTAGAACGAGCAAATTCTGATTGGTAGGTACTGTTGGGACAATCAGATCTTGGCACTGCGATTTTTGATACAATACATTAACGAGTACGAATAGAAAAGTCACCTTGTTAACAGTTGATTCCACGCTCTTCTATTGTATTCCCAAATTCCCTTGAGCGAAGTGTGGCCTTCGTCTTCTCAAGTTAACCTCTCTTCTTGCTCCTGAGTGGCTACAAAAATTTTCCAACCGACCATAGCAAGAAGAGAATAGGAATATATATAGGCTACAATAGGGATCATGGACAATTAGGTTGGGCCTTCTAATCACATCTTGGGCATAGCCCAATGTAATTAAATATTAATTCAATCCACTAAAGAATTAATATTTGCACTACCTTTCCTAATACCGTAATTTAATTAATTAATTCGGTTCCAATATTATTTGCTTATTAAATTCCCCATGTTTAAAATATCGCATGTCCATTAATTAAATAAATTACTGATAATTCATTTAATTAATATCTTTTATCCTTGATCATCCACTCAACCTTTATTTAATTATACCGGAATAAATCCACCTGCAGGGTTTCACATAATTAAATCTTTTTGAGCTTTCAAGGGGACATCATTAACCCGAATATTATCAGGACATGGATTCCTTCAATAAATAATATTCACCATATATATTATTTCATCACCCAAAATATAATGAGATAAATCAAAAGAATTATTTCATATATAAATCAAAGCATGTAAATAATATACACGTGTCAATTACTATATCTAGATTAAGAACCTAAGCATTAATAATAACATAGAATCTTAGTTCACCTTCTTAATCAGTATAAGGGAACAATTCTAAATTTGATCATGTTCAATATACACAAAGTATACTAGTATTATTTATTAGTCAATATAAACTAATCTAAATAATACTACAGCCATTCCAGTGGATTGTCTAACTCCACCTGTGCTGTGAACCTTATTATATTATATAAACCGTATTTAATAATCTAATATTCTGTATCCCATTTGATACTAGATTATTCACAATATATAATATTTAGACAACATGTAAACATTTAAATGATTCTCAATAAAATAGGCCAGAAATAAATGTATATACTTCAAATAAATATTTTCAGTATACACCAACAGGTAGGTGTCTAATTGAGTGTGGTAATGATGAATAGATGGTTGACTTATAGTTTCTATGAAATTGACTTATGTGTTTCGGAAACAAAACTAATTACACAGTCTCATTGGGTGCTTTTGGGCTAGGTTGAGGTCATGCTTGTTTGGATGTTTTGAGATTTAATCACTTGATTATATTTAGAATTTTCGTTATTCCCTTGATAGTGTAGGAGCACATAAGTCTAAGTTTGGGGGAAAACAGGGATTTCATGCTAAATTATAAATAATTGTCAATAATGGCTAGATGTCAAATGGCTAGTATCCGGCTCATATTTATATGAGTAGTCTAGGGTTGGAATTGAGAATTCTCAATCCAGATTGCATAGAAAAGAAAAAAAAAGAAAAAAAAAGCAGAAAAAAAGAAAAAGAGAAGAGAAAGAAAAAAAAGTCAAAAGTGTCAATTGTTTTTATGCAAAATTAACCAAGGTGAGCTCTTTAATACTCGAGCAATTAAGTTCGCGGGGACTTTATGCCTAGTGACCTAAGGTTTTTATAGTCTGGGATCCACTAACCCAACGCTCGCTAAATGGGTATTATTGTATAAGCCTTTCGGGGTCTCATCCATTGCACGGTTAAATAAGCATGCTTGTATATATGTGTCGTAGTAGTTAATAATAAAGCATGAATTTCTGTCTACCTTGGATAAGGATGGAGGTGTTCTTAGGTTATGAAGTGTCTACAGTCTATTCTATTTATAAACCTGTGATTGTCTTGACGAAGAGCATGTATGATTTTTGACCTAGTTTTGGGAGTATTTCTAATGAGCATTGCACACACGTACGTTTCTGTTCATGTATTGTTAGTATACGGGAACTTAGTCGAGCTCTATTTGGATTTAGTTGCATTCTTTGAGATATTTGCTTGTTAGTTGGTTTTGGTTAGTTTGAAGGGGATCGTTGCATTTTTCATATTAGTGGCATTCATGCGTTGCATTGCATTAGGTTAAATGGATTTTGTGGGTACATTCACTATAGGCCCTCACGAGACCTTACTCGTCCACTAGGGCTGCCTAGGGATTTAAAGGGCTTGTTGCATATGCCAAATGCAACCGTGATCACCTACGGAAATTGTACTAGTTAGTTAATTAGTTGTAATTGTATATGCTTGAGGACAAGCATCGGTTTAAGTTTGGGGGTGTGATAAGTGGATTTTATATCTACTTGGAACATTCTAATTCGGCTTAAATTGATTGCTTTGGCCTCAAGTTTGTGGTAGTTTTGATGTGTTTTGCTTAATTGTGCAGGGTTGAAGAAATGTTGATTAAAGGTGTAGTTTCCGTCGTTATTTGGAGTTGATTTATGATATGGAATGAAGAATGTAGGCTAAGGTCAACTACCAAGAAGTATACAAGTCATTAAGGATGAAAGACGGAAGCTCATGCAAAAGGAACGGAAGAAAAAGCTTAAAAATCGAAGAAAAATTAATTTTCGCAGATCGGGACCAAGCCGGGAGCCCCAATTGGCACCCCAGCCTTATTTTATGCAGTTTGGGACGGCGCTCCAGGCGCGGGACGGCGCCCCAGCGCGGCGGGTGTGCGGGTGAAAAATCAGCCAGAATTTCTGATTTTGTTTTGGCCATATCTTGAGTTCTAAAAGTCCGTTTTGGACGATATTACTGTCCACGCAAAGCTAACGAGATTTTCTATCGTTCTAAAGTGGTCCAGAGGTCCAATTACAGTTGGAACGTTCCAGAATTACTGAAGAAAAGACAGCTGCGAATTTTCCTTTAAAACAGAATCAGTTTAGGAAACGTACTTATATTATAATTCTGATTTGGTATTTCTTGCTGGGCAAGATGTCTAGAGCCTATATAAACACATCCAACCCTTGTAAATTGTATCATTAACACAATTAGACAATTAGATATCTTGTACATAATATAGCTTAGATCTGCAAGGGAGAAAAGGAGAGAAGGATTCAACGCTCGTGACAAGCAACGGATCTAGATCTACTTCATCTTTTGTATCATAGATTTGTTTTCTGAACTCTTGTTTTATTAATATTATTACTTTCTTCCATATCTTGTCTTTTATCATGGTTTTATCAGATCCGATGATGACGAGCGGTTCGATATGAGCTAATCGTTGTCATGGGATTTTAACAGATTTATCTATGTAGCTTAGTAGTTTGATTGCTTTAAAGATTTATGTGTGATGTATATTTGATATCCTCGTATGGTTGTGTTTCATGTGTTTAGATGAGTCATGAACATCTAATTTGTTAATCTCTTGCCAAACGAGAGTGGATCTTGATATTTAGAACTTGTCATGCTAGCATAGGATAGGTTGATATTATTATCATGATTTGTGGCATACATAGAGATATGATGCTACCCTATGTGATCTATGTGGATAACTTGTGCTTCAACCTTTATGTTTCCAAATTCTATAGAGATATAGGGTCTAAACGTAATTGGTGTCTACCCATCTTCTATCTCTTTTGTGGATGCATGCGTAGTTTGGTATTAGTATACCGAGAGGTAGCTTTTACTTGTTTCGTGTTATCCGATCAGATATCAAAACCATCGTATGTATTGATTAAAGGCATCAACTCTAAGTGAAGTAGATGATGAAGTTAGGATTCCATGTTTTCTCGCATATAAGTAATTAAATTTTAATTCTCATTAGTTAGTAATTTTTAGTTTGTTAAATTGTATCCTAGTTAATTATAGTTGATAAAAACTTAATTTTGTTATTTGTCTTAGCAGTGAATAATAATCATACATTGTTGCATAGGTGCATCTACTGAATTAAAACCATAACCAGATCTCTGTGGGAACGAACTTGACTTCTATCTATATATTACTTGTGACCACGTACGCTTGCGTGATATTGTGTTAACAGTCCCTGTGCATGAGATGTCAATGTTTGAAGTACAGAGACTGAAGGATCAATCCCTATCTGGTTTTAAGGCCAATGAGCTCTTCACGAAAGTGGATACTCTTGAAAAGGAGGTAGCTTCTCTCCAACAGTCTAATGCTCATCTTACAGACACTGTAACCACAGACACTGTAACCACTCTGACTGAGCAGTTGAACACTCAAGCCACCACCACAGCTGATGTTCTTCTGCATCAACAATCAATGTTGTCTGCAATGATGAAGCACATGGGTCTCCCTCTACCTGAAGAATCTTCAACCCCAAAGGTCACTCCTACAGCCTCTGTGCCTGACAACAAGCCTAAGGGGGAGAAGAGGACATCAAGAAACTCAAATCCAAAGGGGGAGAGACCATTAGAAAAAGGCATCAAGTTCAATGAGGGTGGCCATCAAAGAGCTTCAAAATATTTAACTCATGTGCTTGGAAAAGGAAAAGACAAAGTTGATGAGCCTCTTACTTCTCTGCCAGTTGTCACTCTACCAACTGTGCACATCACTACTCCCAGTGGTCAAAAGCAATCTATCACAACCACAGTGGTTGCAGGGAGTATGCCATCTGACAAACCTCCATTCTCCATATCTAAGAGTGCCAAGCCAGTAGAAGTGAAGGTGGTCACTAAGGCCAAGCTATAAGAAATTGCAAACTCAAATGTCTATCATGATGATGCATTCTTGGAGTTTCTGAAAGTCTCAAGATAACAGGCTGGTGATGCTTTATCATATCATAGGTGTTTGAAGAGTCAGATTGACTTTCTCATTGTAGTACCAAGGAGAGTTGATGGTCTATGGCTCAAAGAGATAATGATGGTAGGAAAGAATAAGATATGACACTTAACCATCAACACTCTACAGGGTCTAAAGCACTCAGAAGTGGATGTGTTCCTTGGAATGATTCAAAAGAAGGATGAAAACTGCAAGAGTCTCTTTGATGAGTTATGGGATGGTCAACCAGCAAGGCTACCTGAAGTGTTCACAAATCCTAGAACCATCATCTATCAGGCTGCAACAAGAATTGATGATATCAAGCAGTTAGTCATTCCTAAGCATCTAACTTCTCAGAACAAATCTCTCATTATTGCCATCATTGAGCAGCTGAACAAGAAGAAGGGTTTAAGAACAGCAGAAGAATTGGAAGCTATATCTTATCTCAGGTCATACATTGCAACTGGCATTGTACCTGAATCTGCTAAGTTCAACCCAAGCAAGGATGGTGATCAAGACAAGGATGGAGACAGAAGTGATGGAAGGAGAAGACATCATAGGAGTGATAAGGGTGATGAAGATAAGAAGAAGAAGAAGGGTGAAAAGGATAAGAAAAATGATGATGATCAAGGTAAAGTCTCTGAGAGTAAAAGTGGAAAACAGCAAGCCTTAGGCATTGCTGACAGTAACCTCACCACAACACAAGACTCTAAGTCTAGGGTGAATACTATTAGTAGTGACCTAGCAAAATCTACATTAACAAAATCTACATCTATGGCTTCTGCAACTGTTTTGCCACCTCAAGAAGAGAAGATTATTCAAGTCAAGAAACCATCTTCGTGTTTCAAAAAGCAAACTGCTAATGGAATACTACAATGGTCTACAAACAAAGGTCACATGCTACTGTCAGGCAACCATGTAAAAAGGATCAAATTCAAACAAGCTGCAAGGAAACCAAAGCTATCCAAATCAAGGACTCTGACAATCTATCCAGGCTTAAAACTCCAACCACTAGATGAAGATTTTGATGAAGACCAACTGTGATTCTTACAAGCTCAAAGAATCTACCATGTTGCCATTGTTGATAACTGCCTTGAGATCAAATATACTGATGGAAGGGAGGAGATATTCAAACAAGGAGGATGTCAACACTGGGGCAAGCTACATGACATAGAAAGAATCATTGCATTATTGAGCTCAGAAGATAAAGTGGAAAGAGTATGGAAGCTGGAGCTAATTGATTTTGTGAAGATGAAGAGAGATCATGAGGAGAGAATCAGAAAAGAGTGTCTTGAGAAATGGCTAGCAAGGGAGAAAGAAATTGAGAGACTGGAGATTGAAGCAGAAAAGCTAAGGGCAAAGGGACTGTGTAGAGTTCAGTTTAATCCCTATGTGGTGAAGTATAGGAGGAGAAATGGGGATCAAGTCCACATCAGAATGAACCTACTCAACCACTATCCTGCAAACATTCTGAAACCAGTACTTGAAGATTTCAAAGACTCAATTTTGCTTGAAGAATTGGATGCTATGGCAGAAATAATAAAAGCTATGGATGAGAATACAAGGAAGGAGAAAGAAAGAAGACAGAAAGCATACGATGATTTTCAAGCCAAAGCTATGGAAAGGGAAACAAATGACAATGGCTAGTACTTCATCATAGGCTGTAAGATTACTCACCCTGTAGTTCTATCCACATTGCTAATCAGAATTCATACATGTACTATCAAGTTTTATCTTTATGTATGTTAGGCTTGTTATCAGACATGAAATTGCGACTAAGGGTCTTACTCATAATTTGGGGGAGATTGTTGGTCACAGAGGCATGCCTGAATACATCTAATAACAAGCCTAAGTTGCTAGTAATGCTATGCATTACTTACATGACCTCTTAACTGAGGGAACCTCTAGTTGTAGAGTTTCTACTGGTTTTGTACTTGTAATAGGCATCAAATTCTAGATGTGTAAATGTACCTATTAAGTCAAGAATAATGCTTGAAAGAAGTTCCAAGGTTCATGCCTCAAGCAAGGAGAAAAAGGCTGCCAAATAATCACTGTTGGGATTTGAAGAAATGAGGAATTTGCCTAAGTACCAATTCGAGAAGTACATTTGTCTATTCGAGAAGTCTAGCATTCGAGAAGTCAGGGGTTCGATATCTTAGAAGACACTATTCGATATCTCTGAATACACTATTCGATATCTCATTCGATATCTCAGACATTCGATATGCCAATTACTCTGTTCGAGAACTCAAGGAGTCAACAGGTCAAAGGTGATATTCGAGTTCTCAAAAGGGTCAACAAGTCAAAGCTACAATTCGATATCTCAAAGACTCAAGATGCTATTCGACATCTCAGGGATTCGATATGTCAAAATGCTCTATTCGATATCTCAAGGACTCCCAGAGAAAAGAGCTATTCGAGAAGTGATTCGATATGTCAATATAACACTATTCGAGAACTCAGAGTTATCGATTAAGTCAATTCTAGTTCTCGAATCATTCACTTAGCCACTTCTCGAATACATTCTTGGAGACAAAATACTGAAGAATTGTACAAGTCAGAAACCTGCAACAAGCCAAGACGCTTTATTTGACTATGTACTATAAAGCACATTGGAAAGCCTACAAAGAAGCTTGGAGAGATAAGACAAAGGGACAAGGAGCTAAAGAAATGGATCTCAACAGGCTTTGCAAAGTCAAATCTGTAGGCGTTTGGACTCTTACTCAAATGAGATAGACAGACTGGAAAGTATTTTGTTTACCTACCTTATTTGTAGTAAGTAGGTGTATCCATGTCTATAAGGATACAGCCTCATTTCCTTAGCCAAAAAAAGAGAGATAAGTTTTTCATATACATCACAAGAAATATCTCTCTGAGAAAAACGTAGCTGAGAATACTATCATTTGTATTCACAGATTGTAGCAAAATCTTTATCTAATAAAATATTAGATTAAAGTGATATTGTGTTGTGTTTGTTTTTGTTATCCGCACTTACATATCTCACACACTCAACACATATCTTGCTACAAAGATTCAAGAACAAAGAAAAGTTCAAGAATCCATTCACCCCCCCTCTATATTCTTTTACCGTATTCAATACTCAACAGTATCTGATGTCTATATGCTTGGTTCTAGAATGCTTCACGGGATTCTGTGATATTGCAATTGCACTAGTGTTATCACATAAAATTGGGATCTTTTCAACTTTAACTCCATAGTCAAGTAGTTGATTTCTCATCCATAGAATCTGTGAACAATAACTCCCAGCTGCTATGTATTCAGCCTCTACAGTTGAGGTAAATACTGAGTTCTGCTTCTTACTGAACCATGAGACCAGCTTGTTTCCCAAGAATTGACAGGTTCCTGTGGTACTTTTTCTATCCATTTTGCAACCTGCATAATCTGCATCTGAGTAACCAATTAGATCAAAACCAGAATCTCTAGGGTACCAAAAGCCAAGGTTTGGTGTTCCCTTGAGATATCTGAAAATCCTTTTAATAGCTACTAAGTGAGATTCCCTAGGATCAGCTTGAAATCTAGCACATAAACATGTAGCAAACATAATATCAGGTCTACTAGATGTTAAGTATAAAAGAGATCCAACCATGCCCCTATAGCTTGTCATGTCCACCTTCTTTTCCTTAGTATTCAGTTCAAGCTTAGTAGCAGTGGCCATGGGTGTTTTTGCAGAAGAGCAATCTGCTAAATCAAACCTTTTTAAAAGATCATAAATGTATTTTGTTTGACTTATAAAAATTCCCTCATTCACTTGTTTAACTTGTAAACCAAGAAAATAAGTTAATTCACTCATCATACTCATTTCATATATACTTTGCATGAGTTTGGCAAATCTCTTGCAAAGTTTCTCATCTGTAGACCCAAATAATATATCATCTACATAAATTTGGACAAGTATCATAGAGCCATTGACATTTCTATAAAAGAGAGTTTTATCAATAGTACCTCGAATGAAGTGATTCTCTATAAGGAATTGTGAGAGTGTGTCATACCAGGCTCTAGGTGCTTGCTTCAGGCCATAGAGTGCTTTGAGTAGAAAGAACACATATTCTGGAAAGTCTGGATCTTCAAAACCAGGTGGTTGACTAACATACACCTCCTCCTCCAGAATACCATTTAGAAATGCACTCTTGACATCCATTTGATAGACTTTGAAATTGGCATACGCTGCATAGGCCAGGAAGATCCTTATTGCTTCTAACCTTGCCACTGGAGCAAAGTTTTCTTCAAAATCAATTCCTTCCTCTTTGACAGTAGCCTTTAGCAACTAATCTAGATTTATTCCTTGTGACTATGCCATTCTCATCCATCTTGTTCTTGAATACCCACTTAGTGCCAATCACTGATTTGTCTTTAGGTTTGGGTACAAGTTTCCATACTTCATTTCTTTCAAACTAGTTTAGCTCTTCTTGCACTGCTAAAACCTAGTCTGGATCCAGAAGAGCTTGTTCAACTCTCTTTGGTTCCTCTTTGGATAGAAAACTGCTATATAAGCATTCTTCTTGAGTTGCTCTTCTGGTTTGGACCTTTGCATTAGGATCTCCAATGATAAGCTCAAATGGATGATCCCTGGTCCATTTTCTTTGTGGTGGTAAGTTTGACCTTGATGAAGTGACTTCATTTTCTCTGTGTTGATCATTGTGGCTTGTTGTTGAGTTTTGACTGTAAGAAACTCCCCCTGAGTGTATGGCCCTCGAGATTGATGGAGTTCTTGCAGATTCATCAACAGATGCTTCTCTTTGATTTCCAACTGATGGTGTAAGTTGCTCTTCAATAGGTGGTAAATTCTGCACTTCAACTGATGATCCTTGTCTGTTTCTCACACCATTTGATCTCCATTCTTCACCATCTTCACTTTCTTCATCACTTCTCTCATTCTCAAATGAGAGAGACTCATGAAAACCTTCATCTACTAGACCAGATATTTTCTTGTCATCAAAGACAACATGTATGGACTCCATTACAATGTTTAGTCTTAGGTTGTAGACTCTGTACGATTTTCCAGCTGAGTATCCAACAAAGATAGCTTCATCTGCCTTTGAATCAAATTTTCCAAAATGCTCACCATGATTTTTTAGTACAAAGCATTTGCATCCAAAGACATGCAAAAAGTTGATTGTTGGTTTCTTACCTTTGAAAAGTTGATAAGGTGTCATGCCTCTGGCTTGATTGACCAAAGAAATATTCTGAGTGTAGCATGCAGTGTTTATAGCTTCTGCCCAGAAGTATATTAGTAGCTTAGACTCTTCAAGCATTGTTCTTGCAGCTTCAATTAGAGTTCTGTTCTTTCTTTCCACTACACCATTTTGTTGAGGAGTTCTTGGTGCAGAGAATTCTTGGATAATTCCTTCTTCTTCACAAAACTCTCTTATTACAGAATTCTTGAACTCAGTTCCATTGTCACTTCTGATTCTCCTTACTTTGAGTAAAGGATTGTTGTTGACTATCTTGATGTGATTTATAATGACTTCATATGCCTCATACTTAGAGTGCAGAAAGAATGTCCAAGAGAATTTTGAGAAATCATCAATAATCACAAGACACTATTTCTTCTTTGAGATTGACAATACATTGACTGGTCCAAAGAGATCCATGTGAAGTAGTTGCAAGGGTTGATCAATTGATGACATTGACTTTGATTTGAAAGAGGCCTTCTTCTGCTTCCCTTTCTTGCATGCATCACACAATCCATCCTTGGAGTAATCCAATTTTGGAATACCTCTAACCAAATCCTTCTTTACCAACTCATTCATTGCTTTAAAACTCAAGTGTGACAGTCTTTTATGCCAAAACTAACCTTCATCTACACTTTCCTTGTTGAGAAGACATATAGTCATGTTTGCATTTGTTGAATTGAAGTCAGCAATGTACACATTTCCTCTTCTATCTCCTGTCAACACTACCTTGTTGTCACTTTTCTTGAAAATGACACAAGCTTCAGATGTGAACCAGACATTCTGGCCTTTATCACACAGTTGGATGACACTTAGCAAAGTTATGCTTAATTCCTTCAACCAGTGCTACTTCTTCAATGACAACATTCCCTTGTGAAATCAAGCCATATCCTCTAATATATCCTTTGTTGTTGTCTCCAAAGGTAATGCTAGGGTCATCTCTCTCCTCAAGCTTAGTGAGCAGGGTAGAATCTCCAGTCATATGCCTAGAACAACCGCTGTCCAGATACCAAAGATTCTTTCTGTTTCCCTGCACACATCAAAACAAAATCAAGTTGATTTTGGTACCCAAATTTTCTTGGGTCCTGCCTTGTTAGCCAATTTCTTATCCTTCAAATCCCTTTTAACCGAAATTTTAGATTGAGTTAAATCAATTTTGACTTTAGGTTTGGGCCTTTGAGAGATAGAATTTTATACTTGCTCATATTTGTTATAGTTAATAGCATTGTTAGGCATAGTCTGTGCAAACATGTTATTCATCATCCATGGCATTTGTGGCATATTGAAAGCATTATAGTATGGATTATGCATGAATGGCATGTTAGCATATTGACTAGTTGCATGAGCAGAGGGAGCATACATATTTGGCATAACATTCATAGTAGGCACAAACATAGGCATGTTAGGCATCAAAAGATTTTTCATAGTTTTGCAGTTGGTAGATAAATGATTAATACTTCCACATTTTACACATTCTTTCCTAGGAGCATATTTATCAGGTGTGTAATTGTTGTGTTTATTAATCCCTACCTTACCATTTCTGTTCTTTTTCTTGTCCTTAACACCTGACTTAACATTTTCTAGCTTGTCCCTCAATTGCTTGTGGGACAAGTTGCCTATGTTTCTTTTCTCAACTGATTCAGAATTGCTACATTCTCCATTAACAAAGTTCTTGTTGACAGGCCCGTACTTTTTATTCAATTTAGTTAAAGTTGCTTTGCTAACAGGCTTAAGTCTTAAAGAACATTCTTTTTCGACTAAATCACTGTCTGAAGTAACTTCCCTATCAACATCTAACTTAGCTTCTGCTAATTTGCAGAAAGAATCAATTCCTTGAACATTACTAATTTCCTCAGTTACAACTATTGATCATTTCCACTTAGCAATCAGATTCTGTTCTTCTACTAACTGTTTCTTTAAAACTTCCTCTCTCTTTATAGCCTCAATCATTTCACTTTTAGCATCCCAGCAATCTCTTCTCAGAGTTTCAAACTCAATCAACTGTGTTTCTATTAAAGCATTCCTATCACTTAACTTTTCATTAAGGTCTTTAATCCTCTTATTCTCTCTATTAAGTGATTTTAAGGTAACATGCATGTTATACAATTCAATAGACATTTCATCAATTGTGCTATCACATTCAGCTTTAGAAAGATCAGTTAAGACTGTAAAGAATACCTGGTTGCTTGGTGAGCTAGCTTCTTCATCAATTTCGTTTGCCATGAGTACAAGATTGACAAACTCCTCTTCTGCATCTAAGTCAACTCCATCAGCCCAGTCACTGTCTTTTGACACGAATGCTCTCCTTTGTTGCTTGAGAAGATCAAAATATTTCTTCTTGTAATCAACAGTCTCGAACTGTTTCTTCTCTTTCTCAGCTTTGGATTTTCTGCATTCATTGGCAAAGTGACCAGCAATTCCACAATTATAGCATTTGATCTTTGATCTTTCAACCACATCCTTGTTCGGTTGATAGAATTTCTTGAATTGCCCGGCTCCTGCTGGATTGTAAGAACCCCATATTTTGGATATAATTAAAACTTTTTATTATGTACTGAGGTAATGGTGAATAGTGATTACCACTACGATGTAACGATTGAGATAATGAATGAAAGGAATAGATTTGGATTCAAATGTTTTTATGTCTTGAAGAATACTATTGGTTGACGCTTTAGATAAGAATTATCTATCTCCTAGCGAATTGAGATTTGATAATTCTAAAGGAGAAGATTATTCTTATGTCATCCAAATCGATATCTGTTATTGGTCCAGTGGGTCCGTAAAAAGGTTAAGGAACGATCGAAAAGAGATCAGGGACAATTGTACAACCCTAAGAGGATAAGTAAAGAAAAATGGATGAATAGTGATTTTGGTGGACATAGGAATATTATTAGACGACGCGATATATAAGTATCCGGAACGAAATTCTGAGTTCGTATTAGTGATCCAGGGGGAAAAAGAGTGTATGTAAAAGCTGTCGGATTCTGAAAAATAGCACTTTTATTTTCCCCGAGATTTCCCTGGACACTGAAAGACTTAAGGAATTATTGAAGGGATTTAAGGAAAATAGGTTCAAGAATTATTAAAGAGAATGGAGGATGATAGTATAAATATTAAGACAGTTTCCGGGAAAATCCTAACTAGAAACGAATGAGTTATTCCTCCGAACGATCAATCAAATTAAGTAATAACCGGACAAAGAGACAAGCAGAGAGCCAAGATACATGCATGTGCAAATAGATAAGATCAAGTAACTAAGTAGTTACAAAGTAACTAGCATCTTTAGAAACCAAATCACTTAGTTAGCTTGCATGACACCTTTCCACCACAAAATCACAACACTTGTCCCTTGGATTGCATCATATATGAGCAAAGCACTTTAATAAAGTAGCTTTATGCTAGATATTATCATCAATAATGCATGTTGGACAAGGATGAGATCAAAGCAAGCAAAACAAACTCCATTCCTCTCATTCTCTCAAACTGTCCAGCTGAAACACTCTCCAAAGACAAATTCATATCTCCATTTCTATCCATGATAAAATCACCAAATTTTAACCATAGCCTCTCCACTCCATGGGTAATATTCGCTCAAAATTTCATGTCCAACAAAGTAGTATAGCCTAGTCAAATCCATGCTCAAAGTTGAAGAAGCCAAACTGATCTGTGCTTGACAGTTTCTGTCCAGAGGAGAAAGGGGGCTCAAAACCCTAGCTAGGAAGCTTCAAATCTGATGATCTAGGACTCAAAACAAAGCTTATGAAGAACCCAAGATGTGGTAAAAATTTGAGAGCTAAACTCTTGTTTTTCGATTTTTTATGATTTTTACAAGTTGAGTGATGAATAGTGTTCTTCAAGAACTAATCTTGTTTTCTTTGATTCCTATGGTTGATTTAGCTAGCTTAATGTCACTCAAGGATCATACAAAGCTTAGTGAGGCTAGAAAATACTCCAAGGAAGGTAGACCTCTTGAAACCCTAGCATTTGATTTGAGATTTATATATGTATTTGATGGTTTTAGCTTTGTATGATTATAGTGGTGATTATAAGCATGATTATGTAGTTAGTTATGTGATTTAAGAAGCATGATGATTTTGAGGTTAAGATCAGTGGTTCTAGGGTTTGTTGAGATGAGAATCATGTTTATGAATTGTGTTGATGCCCGGTGTGGCTTGGTTGTGTTGTTACGATTTTTAGAACGTCCGATTTATAGCCGTCGTAATGCCGAATTTTTGTTAACACTTAAAAACCAAACATGGCAGTTAATATAAATTCCTGTCCTTGGTAATATTGTGACTGGTCCTTGTAGATCTCGAGTCATAGATCGTTTTGACGTGAGAATCGAAACATTCTGACTTACGGTTTAGGAGTTATGGTCAAATTACTAAAATTGGTTCGGAACCGTAAGTAAAAGTTTGTAACTTCAGTTGAACCCTCGTAAAGCATGTTACTCAGTGGAGAATCTTGGTAAATAAATACTAGAGGTCATAAGGAAGGTATGAAAGAAAACCACATGTCAAACGGATCGTTTTCCGATTTTATAAAAATGTTGGAATCGAAGTTAAATGCGAACGAACCCCTAAAAACCCGCTTGATTATAACTTCGGTAAAACACTTAGAAAACGGGCGATAAAACTCGGAGTATAATATTGATTCGTAACGATCGACTTTAGAACTTGTATGACTTAAGTATGTCCCAAGTGTAAGTACAAGGACATGTCGTATTAACGAACGAATGTCGGGTCGGATCGATGATAAAAGGAATCCACTAAAAGGGGTATAACGAGATAACTCGAGAACGTGTTTCGATTTAAGTATAACTTAACTTTTGAGATGTTAAGTGATTAATCCCGAATGCCTTGGCTATTTATAGATCACCAAGCTGACCCGGGACCCGCTACCACTACCCCTTACCGTACTCGACTACCAGGCAAGTTTCAATTCCCTTCTTTTAGGCTGTTGTTGTGATTGAATATATATATATATATATATATATATATATATATATATATATATATATATGTTTTCTGTTATACATATGCCATAGCATGCATGCCTACTTTCAAGTTATATCGTTATGCTTGTTCCATGATTGTTTATTGGCTTATAAATTAGATAGCTAACGTATCAATTATAAGCCGGTTATTGTAAGACCCTCATAGAAGGGCGTATCCATCTTATTCATCGAATATAGACCGGGAGTCAATATTTCTTGACATATCGAGATTACCTCGAAAGAAAATATCTAAGTAAATATTTTCCATTATTCGGGCGACGAATATTATTTGAATATTCGTTCGAGATTATTTATTTAACGATCCCTACTTCAAATAATTATTTGAACGTAACTATTCGACGAATAATATTTTTTAATATTCATTCAGAGTCGAATTATTTATCGATTATTATTTCGAATATTCTTCTAAAGGTTGGACTACTAAATGAATATTATTTGGATATTCATTTAGAATATTATTCATTAAATGAATATTACTTTTGAATATTCATTTAAGATAGTAATTACCTGATGAATATTATTTTAATGTTCATCTGAAGCTTGATTTATTTATCGAGTCTTATCTCAAATATTCCTTTAAAGCTTGGATTACTAAATGAATATTACTTGATATTCATTTAGAATATTATTCATTAAATGAATATTACTTTTTCAATAAACATTTAAATTCCTAATTAATTATGAATATTATTTTGAATATTCATCCAGGGTTCTATTTAATCATCGAATATTATTTTAAATATTTTAAATATTCCTTTCAGGTCTTATTATTTAATGAATATTATTTTGAATATTCAGTTGAATATTTAATTATGCAATAAATATTCTCTCGATATTTCTTCAAGGATTATTTGAGAAATACTCTGATTAAAGATATTCTTTCATATTCCTAAATATTCTGTAAAATATTTTAATTCAATAAATATTCTCTGAATATTTATCCCATACTTAGAATAACCTCGATAAGGTTTATCTTCTTCGATTATTATGGAAAATATTTCGGAGTCATATTATTATTAATCTTATATCAAGAAAGGTTCTCAGACATCATTCTTCTTTGAGTCTATCTCCATAATAATAAGGGAACCTTACTTGGAAAATGATATTTATCTTGTCAACTTCCCGGTCATAAAGTATTCTCTTCACTCGCAACTCGGGTGCTATTGACTTATTAAGTCGTTGTTTACCTTCTCATCTTTCGAGGGGTAAGATGGTTGGAACAAGTTGATATTCGTTACCAAGCAATAGCTTGGAAGTTATTGGTGCATTTTCCTTTCCAACTAGATACGACTACTTTGTGGAGTCTTATCAACAAGTATTATACTTGGGGAAAGGGGGACGAACGTTACATTCAGAATCATGAATTCTATTTGAACTAGGAGTCGTGTAAGAGGCCGAGTAGCGCCGGTCCATCCCCTTTGGCCCAACCGTTGGCCGGGGAGAGCTAGTAAGGCGGTAGACAAGTAAAGCCGTCAGTTCTTCCTTCTACCGGTAGTAAATCTAATTTGAGCTGTACGATCTCGACTGATCATCAAGATTGGAACAGCGGGCGCGGTGAATACTCCATCATTGGTTCATCATCCAAACTTATTTATTTCCTGCAACATGATTACTGTTGGCAGAGCTGAAAAAGTGTTCATAACTGGAATTGCAATCTTTTCATGCAAGTTCCTCTTTTAATTGCAATGAGAATATCTCGCTTACTTTTGATGTAGCAGATATTTCCACCAAACAAATACTTTGAGTTACCTTGTAACTTCATCCTTTATATTATACTGGCAATAACTTCATTAATGCATGGCTTATGATTTCAAAGGATATTTTGAACTACTGTATATATGCATCACTGTTCAGTTATATTATTGTTGGTGGGCTTCTGCTCACCCTTGCTTCGTTCATATTATGTCACAACAACAGCTAGGACAGATGGCTCGCGTCAGGCGCACTCGGTGCAAGCGGGTTACCCGACCCACTGGACTCCCCGCTGAGATGATAGCCGCCATTGTTGAGGTAGCTTAGTTAGACAACTTTTGTTTCCTGTTTAACTATATGTATTATTAATGTAATCAACGGCAAAACTGTTAAACTTATGATGTTATCCTTTTGGGATTGTAATAACGTTTATTCGTAACTGTTAAATATAATTGATGTGTTTTGATCAGTGTTTAAGTGTTACAGGGAGTTATCAGAGTTTAGCTGGAAGCAGTCAGAGTTTGGGTAAACTCTGACAGTTGGAAGCTCGACAGAGTTTGTTAAACTCTGTCTGGAGGAAGCGCGTCTACTGTTCAAACAGTGATTAAAGATTAATTATGGAGGCGATATCTTTGAAGATTGAATAGCTATCAAAGAGATCGAGTTGACATAGGAGACGTGTGACAATCTGTAATTGATATCATTGTATAGCTGATTATTAGGAATATCAATTAGAGATTGTATCGTAGCTGTATGTTATATAAATACAGATAGGTTAACCCTAGAAGGGTATCGATAACGAATTATCATTATTGTAACCTAGCAGCTCTTTGTGATATTTTACATCACAAAGAGGGTTTGAAATACAAGAAGTTTTTTAAGTGCATAAACGCTTTTACTTGTTAATCTCTCATAAAAAGTTGATTATTATTTGTGTATTCGGCCTAACAAGTGGTATCAGAGCCAATCTGTTACTTTATTACAGGTTAAGATCCAAACACAACAATAATCATGTCAGAAATTCCTCCACCAACACCTACTGTTTCTGAAAAGGCTCCTACTACTGTGAGTCGTTATGAACCAATCAGGGTTCCTATTCTGAGGCCATTAGAGTATGCTATGTGGAAGGTCAAGATGACTATGTTTTTGGAGGCTACAGATCCAGAATATCTTGACAGGATTTATGAAGGCCCTCACAATCCTACAAAGCTATCTGTTGCAGTTGCTGGTGAAGCAGCAAAAATGGTTCCAAAGGAAAAGAAGGACATGACTCCTGAAGATCTATCATCAATTGCTAAGGATGCAAAAGTTAGGCATTTACTTCATAGTGCCTTAGACAATGTCATGTCTAACAAAGTCATTAACTGCACCACTGCAAAAGAGATATGGGATGCACTTGAAGTCAGGTGTCAAGGAACTGCAGCTATTAAGAAGAATAGGAGAAACATACTCACACAAGAGTATGAGCATTTTGAGGCTAAGCCTGAAGAGACCATGACAGAAACATTTGATAGATTCTGTAAACTGATTAATGATCTGTCATTGGTCAACAAAGAGTATGATCTAGAAGACTCGAATCTCAAGTTTCTTCTTTCTCTACCTGAAAAGTGGGATGTGAAAACAACCACTATTAGAGACAACTATGATCTTGCTGAAACAGAGATTGATGAAATTTATGGACTGCTCAAAACTTATGAATTGGAAATGGAGCAGAGAAACAGGAGATCAAGTAGAAAAGGAAAGTCTGTTGCTCTTAATGTTGAAGAGAAGCCTCAGAAGAAAGAGGCAACAAGAAGGAAAATGAAGGGAAAAGCTTTGATCATACACTCAGAAAGTGATTCACCAAACTCTGATTATGATTCAAACTCTTCTGAATCATCTGACTCTGAGGATGATGAAGAAGAGATGAGAAAAATGGCTGTGCTGATGGTGAAAACTTTCAAGAAAATGGGCTTCAAGAATTTCAAGAAAGGAAAAAGGTTTTCTAGGGATTCAAATGAAGACAGGAAAAGCTACAGGAAGTCTGATAAGAGAGATTCTAAAGGGAAGAAGGATAAGTCTGAAATTCAATGCTACAAGTGTAAGGAGATGGGTCGCTATGCTCCTGAGTGCAAGAAGGGTAAAACTGGAAAGGTACTCTACACTAAAGGCAGAGATTGGGCAGATACTTCAGATTCTGATGAAGAAGTGAACTATGCTCTCATGGCTACTACTGAATCAGAATCCTCTGAAAATCAGGTACCTCCAACTACCTATGCTTATAATATTGATGACATTGCTCAATTAAGAATTTTTCTTAAGTCATTGCATATAAGTTATAGGGATCAGACTTTAGAAAATGAGAGGATAAAAGCTGAAAATTCTGAACTTAAAGAGAGAAATAAACTTGTTGAAGAGAAACTTGAAAACATGCAACAAGTTCAGAAAGAGAGAGATGAAGCTGTTTGCAAAGAACAGATTTTGCTTCAGAAATATAAACAACTAGAATCTGAGTTGGAGGAAGCAAATAAGAAAATTAGGACTTGGACTAATTCTGGGAAGGACACTCAACAGATTTTTCAAACAGACACTGTTGGTCTAGGTTATAATGAGGAAGATGAACTTAGATTTCAAAATCAAGTTAAAGTCAGAACTAAATTTGTTCATGGAACCAGTAAATTTTTGTCTGAGAATGAAAAAGAAGCTGTCAAAAGAAAACCAGTAAAAACTAGTGTTAATCAGGTTAATATTGGTTCAATGACAGATAAACAACTCAAACATAAATTGAAGGAGTTAAAATCTGTTGAGAAAAAGAAAGTGTCAAACAAGAACAGAAATGGAAAAGTAGGCATCACTTCAGGAAATAAACAATGCTTGCTAGTTATGCTCCAAGAAAGACATGTCATAACTGTGGTAGTACTAAGCATCTTGCAAATTTCTGCAAGAAAAATAAAAATATAAATTCTTTACCTACAAAGTCTGAGGTAAAGAAGGATTCTGCTAGAACTAAGCCACAGACTCTATGCACACACTGTGGAAGCACTTGGCATTCCATCTATACTTGCAGAAAATATCATGCTATCTATCATAATTACTATGAACTGAAACCCAATCTAAAATGGGTTAAAGTTGATACTGCAAGTGCAAACACTGATACTGTTAGCTCAAACTCTGATAATGTTAATTCCGCTGCAAAAGCTAACAAAGTTAAGAATGCCAAAGGATCCAAGCAAGTCTGGATCCTTAAAACTAATCCTCAGTAATTGTTTGTGATTGCAGGGTAACAGGGAGGCAACCCTAGTCGTGGACAGTGGATGTTCAGGACACATGACTGGAAATAAAGCCCTGCTATCAGAATATGAGGAGAAGGCTGGCCCAAAAGTTTCCTATGGTGATGGCAATATAGGAAGAACATTGGGATATGGCAATATCAATCTTGGAAATGTCATCATCAACAATGTAGCTCATGTCCCAGGACTCAAGCATGACTTGCTATCTGTGAGTCAAATCTGTGACAAGGGATATCATGTAGATTTCCAACCTGAATATTGTGAAGTTATCAGCAAATCTACAGGAAAGGTTGTTCTAGTTGGTCACAGGCAAAACAACATTTATGAAATCAAGCTTTTGATAGACTCTGTTGGAAAAGCTGTTTGCCTGTCTACAAGAATGTCTAGTGAAGAGAGTTGGAAGTGGCACAAGAAACTCTCACATTTGAACTTGAACAACATCAATGAATTGATCAGAAAGGATCTTGTAAGAGGACTCCCAAAGACCCTGTTAAATGTTGATGGCCTATGTGACTCATGTCAGAAGGCTAAACAAAGGAAGTCATCTTTCAAGAGCAAAACAGAATCTTCTATCACTGATCCCCATCATCTTCTGCATGTTGATCTATTTGGTCCAGTAAATGTTATGTCTATTGCAAGGAAGAAATATGCTTTAGTCATTGTTGATGAATACTGATAGGTCCATAATTAATCATATTTTTAATACCTATTTTATGTCCGTTTTCGTAATTTTATTAATTAATAAATTGTTTTATTTTGTTTTGTAGGAAAATAAATAAAAACAGATTTCTAGCAGGAAAAGGTGCAAAAAGGGAAAGGAGGTGGAAAATACTTGAAGAAAAGGAAATTGGAGGAAAAATCGATTACTTATTGGAGAAGAAAAGGAAATTGAAGAAATTATATTCAAGATTGGATTGTAATCAAAGGGGCCAAACCCAATATTTTCCCCTATATATATGGCCTTCTCCCTTGTAATTTGAGACACCTAGAATTTGATAGCTCTTTATTTTCTTACTTTTTACTTTCGTTGGTAGCTTTTATCCGACATACTCGTCTGAATTATTAATATTTTTTAGTTCTTCTTTTCCTTCTTTCGTGCGTTCACTTGTTTCAAATCTTCTGCTACGACCTTACTATTTGATTACATGCATGCTTCATTAGTTAACTAGATTTATTAATTTATTATATAAATACTTGCCATTCACGTTATTAATATTAGGCTTATTAAGTTTCTGACCATATATAGATTAAAGTTAGTTTTGTTAAAATCGTTGATTCATGTTTACTTGGTATTATTATAATTGTTTCGTTATTTTTATAATCATGAGTAGCTAATTCTCTTGCCCTAGGATGAAGATGAAGTTAAATTAATTCCCCTTGATTTCTTCTCGTTCCTATTAATTGATTCTCATAATTTTTCTTGGTGCTTAATTATTCAATTGACAAAGTGATTTTGATATATTATTGTTACCGGATTTGTTTTTCATAGCCTATGCTTGCTCCTTGAAGTTTTGATAGGTTATTGTTAGATAACAAGTTTCATAGTATATGCTTGTCTCGTTGATTGATATATCTTATTTTTGAAGAAAAGAGGATTGATTTAGGGCGAGTTGATATTATTTGTGATTGATTAACGGATTCAGATTCTTAGGTTTTCCATATTATTTGATAATCTTTGTTAATTAGTTTAATTAGGTTAATTAAAACTCATCTCAAACCTATTTGTCTAGTTCGCCTGATTTAATTATTAGGGTTTTGAAAATTCATAGTCTCTGTGGATCGACCTGTATTTGCTACAATTAACCACTGTGCGCTTGCAGTTATTTTACACATCAAGTTTTTGGCGCCGCTGCCGGGGACTATTGGTAATTTTCTTTCCTTGATATTAATTCTTCGGATTAGTTTCTTGTTTTCTTTTGTTTGTTTTTTTTAGGGAATTGTGAAGCGGAGAAAAGCTTGGACAAGAAGATCGCTAGAAGGCCTCGCTGTCTCTTTTGAAATTTTTAGAAGCGCTTTTCGGTATTCCGTATCACCTCTCTCTATTTTTCTTTCTTTCTCATTATTGAAAAAACAAAAAAAAAATTAAAAATTCAAAAAACCCAAAAATATTAGTTAATTAATTGTTTGTTAAACCAATTTGCTGCATCATTCATTCTCTCACACAGGATCACATCATCTAGATTTCTTTATTGTATTTATTGCTGTCCATCTTATAAAATTGTGGTGATTGCTGGAGGAAAGAGGTACGTACAATTTAGAATAGAACACGTAGTGTAGTGCATCCATAAGTGTTTACTTTCTTGTTCTTTGTGTGTTGCATCATTCAATCAATCTTAAGGGTGCCACCCAATTACAAGATAAGGTGAGGGATTTCATCACCCTTTCCTTGGTCCACAAATCACTAATTCGTTCATCTTGCATTCCCTTTTCCTTAATAAAATTAAGTAGACGTTGGCCCCTAGGATCTCGCGCTCAATTAGGAAGAGAATCTAGGAGGAACAAATCACTAAGTATTCTTTCGTTTGGTGTCTAGGCAAGCGTGACGCTTACCTGGCTAATTTGGATTGGTGTCTAGAAAGGTGTTTAGCCTCTTGGCAATGCTTGCACCTGCCTGGCCAGTCAGGACGAATGTTTTTTGAGTTGTGACTTTTAGTAGTATCTTATTGTTAGGAGCAAGGTCTAGATTTTTTTTAGGATAATATAGATTTTTCTTTTTAATTTTCCATTTTTTTTGGGGTTTACTTATAGTTCTTGTCTGCTACGTGACTAATTGTTTACTTCTCTTGTATGCAAAGTGCTTGGGTTCGAGACACTACATCTAGATTAGTAAGACAAACCAATCTGTCATCTTCTAAAGTAGTAAGGCAACTTGAGTTCTCTTCACCCACTAGAATTGAGTCAAAAGAATTAGAAGTTCAACCTATAGTCATGGCTGTTTCACTTAAAGACCGTTGTTACCCCGCTCGTACCGCTCAACCCTCATGCATAGTCTTACCCGCAGTAACCGCGAATAACTTTGAAATCAAACATCATAACATTAGCATGTTACCTAGGTTTGCTGGGGTAGAGGGAGAGGATCCATATCTTTTCATTCGAGAGTTTGAGGAAGTATGTGCATTACAGAAACTTCAACAATTGAGTGAGGATTCCATTAGGCTCAGGCTTATTAACTTTGCTTTGAAAGAAGATGCTAAACAGTGGTTGTACAGTCTACCCGTTAATTCTATTTCCACATGGGAGGGATTTGTTGCTATCTTTCTTAAAAAATATTTTCCAAACCATAAGGCAAACAGACTTAGGAATGAAATCAATCAATTTCAACAAAATCGGAATGAGTCTTTTTGGAAATATTTTGATAGATTTAAAAAGCTATTGTCTAAGTGTCCTCAACATGGTATAGAAAAATGGAGACTTTGCAAAATTCTTTATGAAGCCTTAGATAGCCAAACCACTGCTTTGTTAGAGTCTATGTGTAATGGTAAGTTTATGGACAAAGATGAAGATGAAGCTTGGCAATTTTTTGAGGAGTTAGCTGAAAGAACAATGTTGTAGGAGTCAACTAGGGAACCTAATCAGGAAGCTGAAAAATCTAACTCATCTAAGGGCTTACACACAGTTGGTAATTCTATTGCAACCGAAGCTAAGTTAGCTACACTCACTAGACGTCTAGAAGCCTTAGAAACCAACAATGCGTCCTCTCAAATGTCTCTCTGTGCAAACTGTAGTTCTCCTAATCATGTGGTAGAGAATTGCCCTGAAATTGAACAAGTCAATGCCATGTTTCAACCTAGAGTTAGGAATGATCCTTATGCACCCACATACAATCCTGGTTGGAAGAGTCACCCAAATTTCTCATGGAACCAAGGTCAATACAATCAGTATAATCAAAACCCTCAACCTGCTTTTCAAAAGCCCAATCCTGGCCCATACCCAACTCAAAATCCTAATTCCTATCCTCCTCAAAATCTTGGTCATTATCCAAACTCAGTCCCCATGAATCCTCCTGGTTTTGCTGAATCTGATAAGAGATTCAATTCTTTAGAAAAGAGTATTGAGGCGTTATTGAAATCTCAAGCTAATCTAACTCAATCTCAACAATCTTTCATGCAAACCATGACCCAAGATAGGCAGTTACTAAATTCCAACACTCAAGCCATATCTAAGCTAGAGGTCCAAGTCAGTCAATTGGCAAACACAATCAATGAGAGAGAGAAAAATAGATTTCCTAGTCAACCCGAGACTAATCCTAAATTTCATCCAAATCTAAAGTCTCATGAAAATGTAAATTCTGTTATCTCTCTAAGGTCTGGTAATCAATTCAACAATCATGCTGGTGTCAATACTCAAGAAGAAGATAAGCTAACATCTGAACCAAATCCTTTACTCTTGAATCCTAGTCTTAAGCAATCTTCAAATTCCGAGAGTTCTGAAGTAGATAAAGCTGATGAGTCACCACCATCCGATGAACCACCTTCGAAACCCCACTCTGATGTGTCTAATGAAAAAGTCTTTAAGCCGAAAGCCCCATTTCCTCAAAGACTTACTTCAAACAAACAATCTGCTCAGTTAGATAAGATTTTGGAAGTCTTTAAGCAAGTCAAGATTAACATTCCTCTTTTAGATGCGATTCAACAAGTTCCCTCTTATGCTAAGTGTCTAAAAGATTTATGTACTCATAAAAGAACCACTCATGTTCCTAAGAAAGCTTTCCTAACATCTCATGTTAGCTCTATTTTGTCAAATCAAATCCCTGTGAAGTATAAGGATCCTGGTTGTCCTACCATCTCTTGTGTCATAGGTGATACTTTCATTGATAAAGCTTTACTCGATCTAGGAGCTAGTGTGAATCTTCTTCCATTATCTGTCTACCAAGCCTTGGGTTTAGGTGAACTTAAGAAGACTAGTGTCACTCTTCAGTTAGCTGATCGTTCTGTTAAAACTCCTACAGGTATAGTGGAAGATGTGTTGATTAAGGTTGGTGATTTTGTCTTCCCCGTCGACTTTGTTGTTCTAGAAACCAAACCAGTCAAAAATCTCAAAAATCAAATTCCCATAATTTTAGGAAGACCTTTTCTTGCCACATCTAATGCCTTAATTAACTGTAGGAATGGTTTAATGAAGCTAACTTTTGGAAACATGACAATTGATCTCAACATTTTCAATGTAGGAAAACAACCCAATGACTATTTTGACCAACCCATAGAAATTAACATGATTGATGAGTTAGTTGATAATGAAGTCATGAATGTTGATGATGTGCTTAGCTTTTGTCAAAACTACTTTGGTCAAGAATGGGATGATACTTGTCATAAAAATGAGGTCAATGAAATGTTAGAGTCCACCATTCCTAGTTCCAGCCAAGAGTTAGAACCTTCTCCTTTGCCACTTTATGAAGCTAATGAATCAGTTGAGACAAGTCCACCAGAATTAGAACTTAAACCTCTTCCCGAAACTCTTAAGTATATGTTTCTAGGCCCTTCTGAGTCTTTCCCAGTCATAATTGCATCTGATCTGTCACCTTCTTAAGAGGAAGAACTCTTACTTGTACTTAGAGAGAATAAGGAAGCCATTGGGTGGAGCATATCCGATATCAAGGGAATTAGCCCTGCCATTGTCCAACATAGGATTCACTTAGTTGATGATGCTAAACCAGTTAGGGAGCCACAAAGGAGGTTAAACCCGACTCTTAAGGAAGTTGTTAGGAAGGAAATCCTTAAATGTCTAGATAATGGAATCATCTATCCTATATCTGATAGTTCTTGGGTCAGTCCTGTTCAAGTAGTGCCTAAAAAGTCAGGGATCACTGTAGTTGTCAATGAGGATGATGAACTAGTTCCCACTCGTGTCCAATCTGGTTGGAGAATGTGTATTGATTATAGGAAACTAAATGCTGCCACTAGAAAAGATCATTTTCCTCTACCCTTCATTGATCAAATCTTAGAAAGGTTAGCAGGTCACTCATACTATTGCTTTCTAGATGGATTTTCTGGCTATTTTCAAATTCCCATTGCTCCTGAGGATCAAGAAAAGACCACCTTCACTTGTCCATTTGGAACCTTTGCCTATCGTCGTTTAGCTTTTGGTCTAACCACTGCCCCTGCCACCTTTCAAAGATGTATGATGAGCATTTTCTCTGACATGGTAGGAGAATTCCTAGAAATCTTTATAGATGACTTTTCCATCTTTGGTTCTTCTTTTCATCAGTGTCTTCATCATCTTGACTTAGTTTTAAAACGATATAAAGAAACAAACCTTGTTCTTAATTGGGAAAAGTGTCATTTCATGGTTAAAGAAGGAATTGTTCTTGGTCATAAAATTTCGTCAAAGGGAATTGAAGTTGATAAAGCAAAAATTGATCTCATTGCTAATCTACCTCCACCAAAATCTATCAAAGAAATTCGTTCCTTTTTAGGGCATGCTGGTTTTTATAGGCGTTTCATTAAAGATTTTAGCAAAAAGGCTAGGCCATTGACCAATCTTCTTTCTAAGGACATAAAATTTGAATTCTCTAATGAATGTCTTCAATCATTTGATCATCTTAAGAAAGAATTGACCTCAGCCCCTATCATTCAATCCCCTGATTGGAATCAACCTTTTGAGCTTATGTGTGACGCGTCTGATTATGCCGTAGGAGCAGTTTTGGGACAAAGAATTAATAAGATACCTCATGTCATATACTATGCTAGTAAGACTCTAAATGATGCTCAACTCAACTACTCCACCACTGAAAAAGAACTTCTAGCTATTGTTTTTGCTCTTGAAAAATTCAGGTCGTATCTTATAGGTTCGAAAATCATTGTTTACACAGACCACTCTGCTCTTAGATATCTCTTCTCTAAGAAAGACTCAAAAGCCCGATTGATTAGGTGGGTCTTGTTGCTCCAAGAGTTTGACCTAGAAATTAGGGATAAGAAGGGTTCTGAAAATGTTGTTGCTGATCATCTTTCCCGTCTAGTAGTGGAGTCCACCATTGATATGCCTTTGAATGAGTCTTTTCCTGATGAGCACCTTCTTTCCATATCTACCACTCCTTGGTTTGCTGATATTGTTAACTACCTTGTCACTGGTGATATTCCTTCTCATTGGTCTAAGCAAGATAAATCCAAATTTCTCTCACAAGTCAAATACTTCTTTTGGGATGATCCCTATCTTTTTAAGTATTGTTCGGACCAAATCATTAGGAGGTGTGTTCCAAACCATGAGTTTAGAAGTATACTTTCCTTTTGTCATGATCAGGCTTGTGGAGGTCACTTTAGTGCTAAAAAGACTGCTGCTAAAATACTTCAATCTGGTTTCTACTGGCCCAATCTGTTTAAAGATTCTGCTGAATTTTGTGCCGCTTGTAGTAGGTGTCAACATTTAGGAAAGATCACTAGAAGAAACATGATGCCAATGAATCCAATCTTAGTTATTGAGATCTTTGATGTTTGGGGAATAGATTTTATGGGTCCCTTTCCTAACTCTTTTGGTAAC
This sequence comes from Saposhnikovia divaricata, assembly GCA_036435485.1. Lineage (NCBI taxonomy): Eukaryota > Viridiplantae > Streptophyta > Magnoliopsida > Apiales > Apiaceae > Saposhnikovia > Saposhnikovia divaricata. The sequence goes on from JAZHRN010000131.1 coordinate 27,797,426, forward strand.
CTCTACATTCTCTTAGCGGTTGATTATGTCTCTAAATGGGTCGAAGCCATACCAACTAAGTCTAATGATAACAAGGTAGTTCTTAAGTTCTTAAAGGAGAATATCTTTTCTAGATTTGGTACGCCTAGAGCTATAATTAGTGACCAAGGTAAGCATTTCAAAAACCATCAGTTTGAGTCTCTTTTGAGGAAGTATTCCATCACTCATAAGATAGCCACACCTTACCATCCTCAAACTAGTGGTCAAGTTGAGGTCTCTAAAAGGCAGATTAAACAAATTCTAGAGAAAACTGTCAATTCAAATAGGAAAGATTGGTCTGTTAAGTTGATAGATGCACTTTGGGCTTATCGCACTGCTTTTAAGACTGTTTTGGGCATGTCTCCTTATAGGATTGTGTTTGGTAAAGCATGTCATCTTCCCGTTGAACTTGAACATAGAGCTTTTTGGGCCATTAAAGAGTTGAATTTTGATTTACCCACTGCTGGTAGTCATAGGAAGTTACAACTGTCTGAGTTAGAAGAAATCAGGAATGATGCCTATGAAAATGCTAAGATTTATAAGGAAAGAACTAAAATTTTGCATGATAAATCTATTTTGAGAAAATCTTTTTCTCCTGGTCAAAAAGTTCTTTTATACAACTCTAGGCTGCATTTATTTCCTGGCAAATTGAGATCTAGATGGGAGGGCCCATATGTTGTTAAAGTTGTTTTTCCTCATGGTGCTATTGAAATTGAAAATCCTAAAACTGGTGAAACATTTAAAGTTAATGGTCAACGCCTTAAACCATTTTTAGAACTGCCAGTTGATTATGAGGAGGAGGTGATCCACCTCCTTGATGCGTGACTCAAGTAAGTTACCTTGTTGTACATAGTAGTTAGTTATATTCCTCCGTCTTGCCTTTATCAGGTATTCTCGTCCTTTTACTTTGTCATTTTTTTTCTCTCATTTCCATACATTGAGGACAATGCATGATTTAGGTATGGGGGAGGGATTTAGTAGTATTATTTAAAAAAAACCCAAAAAAAAAAAATTGAAAAATGAAAAAAATACAAAAATAATTCTAGCCTTGTGAAATGATTACTTGTTATAAGTTGGCTTGATGCACCCTTACATGCTATAGTACTCTTGTGTTTCTGAAGCTTTTGATTCAGAAGTGATAAGCTAAGTTCTTGTGCACACACATACACTAGCGAGTTGAAACTAGTAGACTTAATGAACGCTGTAAGTAATTAAAAGGACATGAATATGTGCAAGAAGATTTGGTTTCCATGCTTTGAGTACAATTAGGTGCATTAAAGAGATTTTTGCTTGGGATTGATTATGTTTTGCCACCAAGTGAGATTTTGAGCCTATATGCATATCTTTTGCATTTTATATTCGTTTGCTTGAGTGTCCACATGTTGTTTGCATTGCTAGCACTTGTTTGAGACCTTTCTTGAAATGCATGACATTATTTGATGATAAGATGATAAAGGCATTTAGGAATAACCAATTATTATCCAAATTACCACACCCTTTATATATGATCAATTAGTTACCCCTTTGAGCTTAATCCTATTTTTTCGGTGACACACCACATTACTTGCCTAGACCTTTTTGTTGTGCAGCCTTACGTATACTTGATCCCAATTGTCAAAGGCTAGTAGTAAGTTGAGGGAGTAATAAGGTGTGTGAGATGGGGTTTACTTTTGTTCATTACTTTTTGGGAAATATTGGGTTTTGTTGCTTACTTGTCAGTCGTTATTCAATAAATTCTTGAAGAAGGATTGTGGTTTCTTATATATTTATATTATCTATCTTAGCTCTCCAGAAAAAAAAAGAAAAAAAGAAAAAAAGAGAAAAAAAAATTGAAAAAAAAAAAATAAAATCATATGAGAGCATACTTATGTTTATGTGTTTTGTGCGATCCTTCTTCATTCGACTAGTCAAGCAGTTTGTTGGAAGAAAATTAGAAATCCATGTATGGGGAGGATGTATGTTGTTGTGTATGATTTATTATGGTTCCTACTAGCTTTTGACACTTCACCTTATTTGGCCTTACTTGACATACCTTGTCCTTAGCCCCGTTACAACCCAAATAAAAGACCTTTTGATTATCATCATTAATGTATGTTGTGTTAAAGTTAGATTGATACCAAATGTCAAGCATGCTTATGATTTTGTTGGAATTGAGTGATACACTTACCCTTGTTCTTGAGTGAATATTCTTTTGTGAGTGAAAGGTGAGTTATTGCTTGTTTTGTGCATATGAGATCCCAAGTTTTGACTTTATGGTGTACTCTTGTGGGCTTAGCATGGTTACCAACTTATTTTTACACTTGACGTGGACTTCTAATGACCGCTGCATATTTCTTTGAGTAGACTATGTGAATACTTGCACCTTACACACCAAGACATTGCAAATTCACTTTGATTTCTTAAGTTGATGTAGCATGAGATGACTTGTATGTGTGGTGTTGCATTGACCAATCTTTTACATGAGCTAGATGGATTTTGTGGGTACATTCACTATAGGCCCTCACGAGACCTCACTCGTCCACTAGGGCTGCCTAGGGGTTTAAAGGGCTTGTTGCATATGCCAAATGCAACCGTGATCACCTACGGAAGTGGTATTATATATTAGATAGTATTTTATTATATATTTTTCTCGAGGACGAGCAAAAGATAGGTATGGGGGCATTTGATAGGTCCATAATTAATCATATTTTTAATACCTATTTTATGTCCGTTTTCGTAATTTTATTAATTAATAAATTGTTTTATTTTGTTTTGTAGGAAAATAAATAAAAACAGATTTCTAGCAGGAAAAGGTGCAAAAAGGGAAAGGAGGTGGAAAATACTTGAAGAAAAGGAAATTGGAGGAAAAATCGATTACTTATTGGAGAAGAAAAGGAAATTGAAGAAATTATATTCAAGATTGGATTGTAATCAAAGGGGCCAAACCCAATATTTTCCCCTATATATATGGCCTTCTCCCTTGTAATTTGAGACACCTAGAATTTGATAGCTCTTTATTTTCTTAATTTTTACTTTCGTTGGTAGCTTTTATCCGACATACTCGTCTGAATTATTAATATTTTTTAGTTCTTCTTTTCCTTCTTTCGTGCGTTCACTTGTTTCAAATCTTCTGCTACGACCTTACTATTTGATTACATGCATGCTTCATTAGTTAACTAGATTTATTAATTTATTATATAAATACTTGCCATTCACTTTATTAATATTAGGCTTATTAATTTTCTGACCATATATAGATTAAAGTTAGTTTTGTTAAAATCGTTGATTCATGTTTACTTGGTATTATTATAATTGTTTCGTTATTTTTATAATCATGAGTAGCTAATTCTCTTGCCCTAGGATGAAGATGAAGTTAAATTAATTCCCCTTGATTTCTTCTCGTTCCTATTAATTGATTCTCATAATTTTTCTTGGTGCTTAATTATTCAATTGACAAAGTGATTTTGATATATTATTGTTACCGGATTTGTTTTTCATAGCCTATGCTTGCTCCTTGAAGTTTTGATAGGTTATTGTTAGATAACAAGTTTCATAGTATATGCTTGTCTCGTTGATTGGTATATCTTATTTTTGAAGAAAAGATGATTGATTTAGGGCGAGTTGATATTATTTGTGATTGATTAACGGATTCAGATTCTTAGGTTTTCCATATTATTTGATAATCTTTGTTAATTAGTTTAATTAGGTTAATTAAAACTCATCTCAAACCTATTTGTCTAGTTCGCCTGATTTAATTATTAGGGTTTTGAAAATTCATAGTCTCTGTGGATCGACCTGTATTTGCTACAATTAACCACTGTGCGCTTGCAGTTATTTTACACATCAAATACACTAGATTCACCTGGGTGTATTTTCTAGCAAAGAAGGATGAAACTGCATTGACTCTGATGGAGCATGTGAAGCTTCTGGACAAAGGATCAAGCAACAAAGTGAGAATCATCAGAAGTGATAATGGAACTGAGTTCAGAAATGCAACAATGGAAGAATTCTGCAAGGACAATGGAGTGAAACAAGAATTTTCAGCACCTGGTACACCACAACAAAATGGTGTAGTTGAAAGGAAAAATAGCACATTAATTGAAGCTGCCAGAACTATGCTTGATGAAGCAAAATTGCCAACTTATTTCTGGGCAGAAGCTGGTCAAACTGCTTGTTTTACTCAAAATGCAACACTGATCAATAAGCATGGAAAGACACCATATGAGATGGTGAAGAAAAAGAAGCCTAACCTGAAATACTTTCATATTTTCGGGTGCAAATGTTTCGTTTTGAAGACTCATCCAGAACAGTTGACCAAGTTTGAGTTAAAGGCAGATGAAGGAATTTTTGTTGGCTATCCACTGTCAACAAAGGCATTCAGAGTTTACAATCTGAGAACTAAAGTGATCATGGAATCAATACATGTTTCTTTTGATGATAAGAAGATAACTGGACTTGAAGACAAAGACGAATATGATCAACTGAACTTTGAAAATGAAGTTTTAAACTCTGATGAAGGAAACTCTGATGAAACAATTCTGACAGACTCTGTTGAAACAAACTCTGAACCTCTACTGGTAAATTCTGGAGAAACTTCTGAGTCACAACAAAGAGGAGAACCAGTTGAGGGGGAGCATGATCAAGATGAAGACTCAAACACTGATACTGAGTCAACTGAAAAATCTGGATCAAACTCTGAAAACTCAAATTCTGACTCTGGACAGTCAAGTTCAGGGGAAGTCTCAGAAAACGAAAATAGACCACAACAGAATCAGGAGAGCATGGATCAAGGGGGAGGATCACATGCTGATAGAAGTCATTTGCCTTCTGCTAGGAAATGGACTAAATCACATACACCTGATTTGATAATTGGTGATCCAGATGCAAAAGTAAAGACAAGAAGTGCTACTGCAAGTGAATGTCTATTTCATGCATTCTTGTCTAAAAATGAACCAAAGAAAGTGGAAGAAGCTCTTCAAGATGCAGACTGGATAACAGCAATGCAGGAAGAGTTAAATGAATTTGAAAGAAATGAAGTTTGGACTCTTGTACCAAGGCCAAAGAACAGATCTATTGTTGGTACTAAATGGGTTTTCAGAAACAAGACTGACAGTGAAGGTGTTATCACGAGGAACAAGGCTAGACTGGTAGCAAAAGGTTATTCACAGCAGGAAGGAATAGATTATGATGAAACATTTGCTCCAGTAGCAAGATTGGAGGCAATCAGAATTTTTCTAGCATATGCCTCTCACAAGAAATTCAAAGTGTTCCAGATGGATGTGAAAAGTGCTTTTCTGAATGGAAAGCTTGAAGAAGAAGTGTTTGTTGAACAACCACCAGGATTTGTGGACCCCAAATATCCAGATTATGTCTACAGGCTAGATAAGGCACTATATGGACTTAAGCAGGCACCAAGAGCATGGTATGAGACACTTGCTCAGTTTCTTCTAGAAAGTGGATTCAACAGAGGTACAATTGACAAAACTCTGTTTTATTTCAACCAAGGAAGTGACCTCCTTTTAGTTCAAATTTATGTTGATGACATCATCTTTGGGTCTACTAATGATAAACTCTGTAAGAAGTTTGCCAAGCTCATGCAGTCCAGATATCAAATGAGCATGATGGGAGAGCTTAGTTACTTTCTAGGCCTACAGGTGAAACAAACAGAAGATGGAATTTTCATTAATCAAGAAAAATACACCAGAAATCTTCTCAAGAAATTTGGTATGCTTGACTGTTCATCTGCATCAACTCCCATGGCAACAGCAACTAAACTGGACAAAGACACAGGAGTTTCAGTGGATATGACAAACTTCAGGGGCATGATAGGATCTCTTCTATACTTGACAGCTAGTAGGCCTGACATCATGTATGCAACCTGTCTTTGTGCAAGGTTTCAGGCAGATCCTAGAGAGCCACATCTGACAGCTGTGAAAAGAATCTTCAAGTATCTCAAGGGCACCATATCATTAGGTCTGTGGTACCCCAGAGAATCAGATTTTAAGCTACTTGGATATTCTGATGCAGACTTTGCAGGCTGTAAGGTAGACAGAAAGAGCACTAGTGGAAGTTGTCAATTTCTTGGTGACAGACTTGTTTCCTGGTACAGCAAGAAACAGAAATCAATCTCCACATCTACAGCTGAAGCAGAGTATATTGCAGCTGGTAGCTGTTGTGCACAGATCTTATGGATGAAGAATCAATTGCTGGATTATGGATTGAGGTACAGTAATATACCTATTTACTGTGATAACCAAAGTGCTATTGCTATGACAGGTAATCCAGTACAGCATTCAATGACCAAGCACATCAGCATAAGGTACCACTTCATCAGAGAACATGTGGAAGAAGGAAATATTGAACTACATTTTGTCTCTACAGAACAACAGCTTGCAGATATCTTCACTAAACCATTGAGTGAAGTTACATTTACAAGGCTGGTTAATGAACTAGGAATGATCTCTGGTTCTGACTAGAAATGTTGGTTAGATTCAAACTTTACTTATGTGATGTATTAATCATATTTCCTGATTGGTTAAATACTAAGTGAACTCTGTTGATTAAACTCTGTTATGCATACTTTGTTAAACTCTGTCAGCATGTCTGTATGTCATACACTGTTAATAAGTTTGATAAACTCTGTGAACTTTGAGTTGATTTTTGTCTGAATGAAAACACCAATGAAGAAATATGTATGGAGCATGATTCTCAGCAATTAATCATGAATCTTTCTGAGTTATTGAGATCTAATCTTAGATTGTGCAGAAAGTTAACACAGCATGATACTGGCTCATATTTATAGCATCTCTTAGTTTATTTTGTCCTAAACTCTGAGTCTATAAATACTGTGTGCATTACCTTTCATGAAGAACTACTGATGTTGATGAACTCTAAACTCTGTTAGTTATACTCTGATAAAATAAAATGTTTACTACAATACCCCAAAGAAAGTGTATATAGGTTGTTATACTCCTTTGAGATTATGTTGGATACTAGGATGACCCAGGAACCTATTGGTATATAATATGTGCTAAAATTCTCTGATTTTTGGTGACTAGTTAAATACTAGGATGACCCAGGAACTTATCAAAATGATAAGGGCTAAAATTTTTGAATTTTTGGTGACTGGTTCCAACCTCTGATTACTGGAATGAAAAATAAAAAAAAAAATGATGAAAAAAAAATGAAAAATAAAAAAAAATGTGTATATAAAGAGGGTATAAAATAAAAATTACTGTATAAAGTTCGAATACTTCAGAGTTTAGCTTTCATCATACAGTCAGTGTTTACTATGACAGTTTGTGCATCCAGTGTTTATTGATTTACTTTATGGATTTTATGAAAAATTAGATGCTCTAAAAATTGACTTAGTAAACTCTGCTTCACACACACACATATTCACAACTGTGCAATTTATGAAAGGGTTTCGATGATAAAGTTGGAGAATTGACAAACGCTGTTGATTCGTGATTTGTACTCTAAGGTAAATTTTCACTTGGACAATTTGAAAGTCTTGGAGTAAGTAGGGTTTTTGACAACTGTTAATCAGTGGATAGTTGATGAATGTGTTCTTTATATGATTACTTTAATTAGTTTTCATATTCTTTTCTTGATGCATTTTCTTGAAGAACAGTTCATATAACTCAAATAACAGTTGCAGAACACAATGAATATGATTAGAAAAGCAAAATTTTCATTGATAATAAGAAAGAGATTACAAACAAATATTACATATTTTTTGTTCTCTCTATCTGCTAATCTATTCAACAGGAAAGTAAAAGGTCCGTCCACACCACTCCATTGTTAGCAAAAATTCCCAGATCCCATCTTTGCCACTTTATTTGGGTGGAAGTTGAAGGGATAAGGTTATTTTTGCTGACATATTCATTAACAATGGTTGGTGGTGGTGGATGAGGATGCCTTCGAGGAGAGCCATGCCAATGTTGCTTGGAGGGCAGCATCGATGTCGATCACCCTTGCAGGTTTCTCTCTCTCGAGCTCTTCCAGACCAGCATCCATTTGCAGCCACAGCGTCTCAAGCTGTCTTTCCCACTCAAACGCTTCAAACTCTTCACGAGTATAGCTGAAGATGTCTCTATTTTCGACAAGATGAAGGTTTTTCTCTTTGATGGTAAGGTTAGCCATTGTTTTTCAAGAGTATTTGGTTTGAAAGGTTTGTGATTTTACAGGGGAGACTGAAAGGTTAAAGGTTTAATGAAATAATCTGATCAAGTCTCTAGGCCTTAAATAGAGATGGGTAAGAACGAAGTCCTTAATCGCTTCGTATTCTGGTTATTAAAGGCAACAGGTAAACGTTTCAAATTCTGATTTTACTTGGGTCCAGATATTTTTAAAAGAGTATTATTTGATTTTTGTTAAAATCAAATATTTTAATGTTTTAATTTTAATATACTCTTTTTAAAAATAGGCGCACATGACCCACTTGCCCTTAATGTGTCCCACTTACCTATTATCGTGTCCCACTACACATTAATCAAGGAACTGATTGAGTGTAAGTTACATAAGGGATTGAGTTTTTATTAATTTAATCACTTTTGTGTCCAAACGAGTTTGCTTTATTCTTACTCTCACAGTTTTCTTATTTTTCTCTTGGGCACTCACGCAAACACCTTTTCTACATTCATATCTTTTGGAAATTCTTGGAAATTCTTAACTCAATGGCATCTAAAGCATTCACTGCTCTTGGCTTACGGTTTGTTCCTAATAACTATGAAGCTCCACTCTATCATGAACGCGTTCCAGAATCGTTTCATCTCATGCAGAACTTTTTGAGGGATTCAGAGATTGGACAAGCTCTGACTGGACCTGCTACTCTTTCTGCGTCTCAAATTGCTTCATTCTGGCAGAACTCAGTTTATGTGGATGGAGGAGAAAGTGGAACTCCTACCATTATCTTCACTTATGAAGATCAAGACCATGTGATTACTCCACAGACTGTACGAGATACGATGGGTTTTGACACACATACTTCTTATGCTCTGGTTAATGAAGGTTATCTGAGAGACATGCTACAGGAGATAGGTTACATGGAATCTCTTGACAAGCTTGGCAGTATAAAGCGACCAAATCTAAGAAAGGAATGGAATTTCTTCTTTGATTGCATAACAAGAACATTCCAGAAGAAAGTCACAAACTGGGATGCCATTCCAATGGATAGTCTCCATATCGGGTATTCTTTGCTCTATGGTATTAATTTTGATTTTGGTCGATATGTTTTGATGAACTTAGGTGATAAATTGTCAGAGACTACCACTGTCTACTATGCTCGTTTCTGTCAAATGTTGTTCAATGCATGTGTACCTGGTCTTGACATTGATGAAACTGATAAAGTTGATCCTTTAAGAGTCAATAAGCGCATATTCTCTGATATGACTAACAAGGATGTTGGTAAAGAAAATCTTCCTGAGTTTATCATGCCTCTTGCTCTACGAAATTTTCTAAATCAACCACAAGAACCACAACAAGACCAACAGGAACCACAACACGATGCACCACAACAAGATGAACCTGAACAAGAACAACAACAACCTGAACCACATCTTGCACCTCAATCAGAATCAAACACTGAATCACCTGCAAAGCAATCTTCATTCACTTCAAACTCAAACTCTGATTCTCCATTAAAATCAAAGTCTAGATCTCAAGGTGTTAAGAAAGCACTTGCTGAAAGACATGCCAGTCTAAGACAGGCGGAAGAGACAAAGAGGCAATCAAAACGAAAATCTCCTGAAGCTGTTTACACTAGAAAAGGGAAGAGACTGAAAGCTCGAGCAAACATGCCTAAGTCACCATCTTGTGAAGAGGATTCAGATAATGTACCTCTAGCAAAACGAAGAAGAGTGATATTCTCTGATTCTGTGGATGAAGATATTGAAGTTCCAGAGGTTGTTTCACAGCAAACACCTCCTGTTGAGGCTGAGAAGGATGTAATACCTGCAGAGGATGTAATACCTGCAGAGGATGTAATGCCTGCAGAGGATAAAATTCCTGCAGCAGAGGATGCAAGAGATGGTGTTTCTCCAATAAATGCTGTTCATGATTCATTTATGCCATTTTCTGAGTCTATTTCTAATATTGGTGTAGTTGATCAACTTACATCTGTACCTTCTGAAGCTGTGGCATCTCATACTGAGATAATATCTGATGTTCATCACACTGTTGAAGAAGGTGAAGAAATTGATCAGGCAACAAAAGTAACTTCTCAGTCAATGCCTGTTGCTGAGCCTGAGCAACATGAAGAAAACTCTGAAAAGCCTACAGAAGATATTGCTAAATCTATAGCTGAAGATGAACCAGTTAAAGCTACAAGTGTTGAAGCTGAAGGTGACAGTAGTGCAAACTCTGATACTTCTCTGAGTGCACCAGTACAAACTGATGATAAACATACACCTTTTTCTCAACCTTGTAGTTCTCATGAAGTTGAGAGAGCACAATTTGCCAAGAATGCTGCTGAATGGTACAAAGAAGATTGTATTTTTCCATCAGGAAGAGCAGCTAAGTTTATTAAGCAAAGTGCTGATACTATCTCTAATCCAGAGATTCTTTCTTGCTTGAAGGCAACTATAGTTCAAGTTAAAACTTTGGATAGACGATTTGATGATACTAATTTGGCAATCACTTCTTTGCGAAATGAGGTTGTAGCTAGAGAGATGAAAATGGAAACACATTCAAAACTAGTGACTACAAAATTCTCTAAAGCTCAAGACAATATCCTTGCCAGACTGAGTAAAGTTGAAGAGAATCAGTCTGATTTATCTGCTAAACTTGATTCTATTGCTACCTCTCTGGAGTTAATTACTTCTATCCTTATGCCTGATGATGTCAAAAAGGGGGAGAGAGTTGTCAGAAGGGATAGTTCTGGAGATGGAGGGGCAAGTCACAAAGACAAAGGAAAGAAAAAGGCCGAGGTTCAAACTCTGAGAACTAGTAAGTCATTCAAATCACAGTCTGTTGGGAGAAATACTGATACTCAAGGAACTTCAAGGACCAAGAGTTTACTGTTATCTTCAAATCCACAAACTGATGAAGAGTTGGCTGCTAAGTTGTTCATTGAAGAGAATGAGGAAGGAGTAACGATTGAAGACATTGAAGCTGAGGAAAAGAGTTTACATGAAGAACATCTTAAAGCTTTAAAGTCTGATAAGGTACAAAAAGAAAAAGCTCCTAGGCCTGTTCTTAAAGGCGTTGTGATCAAGGAAAATGTTGATGCTGATCAAAGATCACATTTATCTAAGAAATCAACAGAAGCTGAAGCTAAACACAAGCTGAAAGGCATTGCTATGGAAGGAGAAGATTCAAAGAAGAAAGATACAACCTCTGTTACTACACAAGTTGTGTTTAGACCTCTATCTTCTCAGTTGAAATCAGTTTTTGGTAAAGGAACACTTCATGATCCAGATGTGTTATCTGGAGTCTCAATGAATATTTCTGATGGAAAAGCTTTATCTGGTAAGATTGGAAATAATAAGGCTGGATTAGGCTCACATAGAGACAGAAGGCAATATACTGGTCCTAGGGATCCTTCTTCACTGGCTGTTCCAGGTCGTGGTGTACCTCAAGAGAGTCTGGATAGACTGGAATCAGTGCAGTTGGTTCATCAGAAGAGTTTAGACAAAGATTTTCTTCTTTACTTCATGGCTGATGGGACAGTATTCAAAGTTGGTGAGGATGATATCGGCTTGAAATATTGGGAAGAACTAGAGTATGTTCTATATCTTCTCAAGGTGAATAGTCGAAGGACTCAATCTGTTGCTAATGTACTAAGACAGAAGATGACTCAAAATCTGGCTATTAGAGGACAGAAATACAATAGCAGATACATTCCTAAGTACAGGGATTACCAAGGCAATCTCATTGAAATGAAGAAAGGTACTGCAAAGTTAAAAACTGATTTGGGAATCACAGTACTTGACTTCAATACTCAGGCAGAAAAAGACAGATTTATCAGACTGGGTAATGAAATGAGAAGAAACAAGATTTATGATCTTAGGGCTGCTATTTATCAAACAGATGAAAGTGATCCTCAACTCAGAGAAATCAAAGAAGCAATGAAGATTGAACTTGAGAATGCAGAAAGAAGATTGCTGATTGATTATCTCAGAACCATGCCAGATCTTGAAATGATTAGAGATTAAAGTTCTGTAAGAATTTTCTTATTCTCTATAGTTTTTAAGCTTAAACTCTGAATCTGTATAAACACTGTATTTATCGTTTGTTTTGACATCATCAATTATTGTCATTAACTTGTACATTTTTGATAATGAACAAGTTGGGGGAGATTGTTAAATATAATTGATGTGTTTTGATCAGTGTTTAAGTGTTACAGGGAGTTATCAGAGTTTAGCTGGAAGCAGTCAGAGTTTGGGTAAACTCTGACAGTTGGAAGCTCGACAGAGTTTGTTAAACTCTGTCTGGAGGAAGCGCGTCTACTGTTCAAACAGTGATTAAAGATTAATTATGGAGGCGATATCTTTGAAGATTGAATAGCTATCAAAGAGATCGAGTTGACATAGGAGACGTGTGACAATCTGTAATTGATATCATTGTATAGCTGATTATTAGGAATATCAATTAGAGATTGTATCGTAGCTGTATGTTATATAAATACAGATAGGTTAACCCTAGAAGGGTATCGATAACGAATTATCATTATTGTAACCTAGCAGCTCTTTGTGATATTTTACATCACAAAGAGGGTTTGAAATACAAGAAGTTTTTTAAGTGCATAAACGCTTTTACTTGTTAATCTCTCATAAAAAGTTGATTATTATTTGTGTATTCGGCCTAACAGTAACCCTTTAATGTAAGACTTATTTCAATTTCATCTCTGGGACTATAACTGTTATGTGTGTGAGTGGATATTATTGTGGGGTCACAGCATGTGATTTATTTATTGTGGACTCAAGTCAAGTATTATGAATGGATGTAAGACTGTAACCACCAGATCCCTGACCCCGGATCTGGGGGTGTTACAGAAATGGTATCAGAGCGTACGTTATAAACCCCAGAGATGAGGCAACGTTAAAACAGTAAATTCACTAAGATAATAAGAACTCTTGCCAAGTTCATAGTCGGACTACTTAAGGTAGTGATGACGTATAAAATCCTTATGGGAACTCTTAAGTATCATGATAGTAACTTAGCTCGATATCGTATCGACGAATAAGGCGACAGACCTTGAGGCATAAGAGCAGCAGCGCGATGATGCTTTATGTGCTGAAGATCAGCGGCTAAATTCGATGGAGTACCCTACTGGATACCCTGAAGAGGTTCCAGCAGATAAGGAAAATCCTGTTAGGATAAGGAGCTTACCCTCGAGGAATGAGGGCTATAGCCAGAAAGACTGAGATGATTATGGTATAGTGCTCAGAAAAGTGAGCATAAAGCGCTGAGCTATTAGCAAGAGAACCAAAGATTCATGTTGGATTCGTAGCCGGACTACTGGATGTAGTACCAGCGAGTAAGACGGATTGGAAGAATTACTTGAGATCTTATACAGGAATAGGCAAGAATCCTCAGAGACTTTCATATTAACGAAGAAAGAGCTAGAGGGATGTATGATTATCAAAGACATCGATTTAGGGCGAGGAGCAGAGTCCCTAGGAATAGTTGAGAAGGAGGCAGTAAGTGCCATATCATTTGATAAATGAATTAGTATGAATATGGTCAGTAATAATTCGCCATGAGAAGGCAGATGTCATAGGTTGTAATTTATAAAACCAAATTGAGGTTGATGAAGTTGTTTTACACAGGAAAATGTCCATTTTATGAATGAATCAGTTAGAAAGTGAACACATTGGGAAGTGACAGCATGATTGGATAAAGTTATATAGGGAAGTAGTAAGCAAGACAATGATCTCAGAACCTACCGGAAGATAAGACCAGTAAGTCAAGATGAACTCGTAATGAGACTATTGTCAGAAACTGAGTATAGAGTTATCGCAACACAGTTAAATGATGAACCAGAAACGTTAGATGCATGTGATTCAGAGAAATATTAAATTCTTTCTTTTCGTTGAATGGATTATAGTAGTTACCTTAAGTTTACTCCGACGCGGAATTATAATGGATCAAGTAATACGATCAGTAGTTAAAGAGAAAAATGTGAGAAAATCTTCCTGGAGCTAAAAGATGAAATTGGTAATGACCAAGAGTTGGCATTGTTTAATGGAAAAAGGGAGACTTTGTGCTTCCAACGACGCTTCGCATAAAAGATTAGGATGTGTGCTTGCGCAGCACGACAAAGTACTTGCGGATGCATTCGGATAGCACGGTTCACCAGGTTCGGATGGCCTTAATAGTGCCAATTTTTGCGGAACAACCAACTCCGACGGTAATGTTCCTTCTGAGACTAGTGGTCAGGTACACTGACATTTGGTAATATTGAATGTCAGGACGTATAGGTATCAGGATATTGTGTCAGGTTTCAGTTTGAAACTGTTTTCCCTTCTAAGGGATGTATATAATTGGTTCCTCTCCAGTGGTTAAACATCCAATCTAATGACGATTATTTCGTAAATTATGACTGCTTATGGTTCTACCTGCTTGGAGGTTCATAGAACCATTCTTCAGGTTTCGAAACTGGTATACTTAATGTTACCAGTAGGTGGATAGATTGACCAAAATTTCCCTGATTCTGGAAAGAAATCCGGAGAATTTTGGCAAACCTTGTCTTTCTGATTATCAAAGAACGTCATGGAAGAAAGTAGAAACTGGGGCGAACCCCGTGAATTGGGTAAAGTAACCGCTATATGGGTTGGTGGACAGACCCTGGTTATCGCGATTGATTGTAGAAATATAATGATGAAGTGAGATTGGACGAAAACAGGAAATGTAAGTAAGAAACCAGCCGGACTGAGAAACTCCGGGATTGACTTAAGTGAAAAGGCTGTTATGCCAGGAATGGTAAGCTTGCGTGGCACGTGGGAGTGATAAGAATAGTTGAAAAGATAAAAATAGAGGAAAGGTGACCGGAGACGGCGCTGAGTAACCGATTAAGACTTATATGAAGTAAAGTTTTGGAAAGGTAGAAAGGTATCAAAGAAGAAGGCACTATGCCAGCAATTGCTAGAAAAGTAATGCTATTAGCCAACCCCTAAAATTATATATTTTTATTTTAGTGTGGCCAGTTGAGGCCAAGTCACAAAGGACTATTAAGTGACTAGACCAGCAATGAAAGGACAAAGCAGGGTTGCTTCTAAGTAAGCACCGACTGCAAGGGCTTCTGATATGACGGAAATATTAATGAGATTGTAGGAATCTTCTACTGAACCCTTTGCAACCCATGCTTGGATTTGGAATTTACTAGACTTTTGGAATGGGGTCACCCGTACTAAAGTGATTCATGTGTATATGATCGTCCAAGATTACGAAAAAAAAAAATGGAAGTACAATGACTTGAGATGTATGATGTTGGGGTATCATGAATACCATGAATATATTATGACTAAGGAAAGTAAACAACGAAGGTTTATGAAGAGAGTATAGAAATGGTCAGAGATGGATCAGTATGCTGTAGAAATTTCGTCTAAGGCAATTACCTTTAAGAAGAACGATAAGTACTAAGAGATTCACGTTGAACTCGACTCGACCAATATCTTCCAGAACATCCTTGCTACCAGTACCAAGTTATGTAAGAGAGCAGATAGACATACGTTGTCTTTCAGAAGGTCAAATAGGCTAACAACTATCTGAAAGAAGAGGTTAGCATTAAGCCACCGATCGATTATCAAATGAGAATGATTGAGAAGAGACCCTTATTAAGGATACATGATTTGATTGCCAAGTACAGGACGCAAGAATTCCTTGGTAGTTGAATTAAGGATAGGATATCCATAAATTAAGACAAACCCTGGGGAATGCACAAGGGATGGCATTAACCCTAATAACGACATTATGAATTCAGATGATATGAGCTGGACTTGCTAAGGCAACAATGACCTGTAAGGATTATTAAAAAGAGTCCTGGAAAGAACATAGATAGAATTATTAGAGTATTGATCAATGACGTTTTGATATACCCTGTACCCAGAAAATACAAGGGGAATGATGAGGATGACCTAAGAAACCTTACAAGGAAAAAGGTAATATTCTGAACTTCAAAATGGAAGTTTGGTAAGGAATGTATGACATAGTAACAATAATGCCAGATGAGGCATGTATGAAACCCTGAGGAAGTATGGATTGAACCTATAAAGGTTGAGATTATCCTAATATAAAGAAAGAAATAAGAAACGAAGTATCCTAAGTAGGATTGGGAATAAAAGTGATAAAGTTCCCACGGGAAGGTGGAAGCAATGACTTATGGAAAAAGACTGTTAGATATGTTTTTCTCCTTCAGCAGAGCTTAAGGAAGGATGCTTTCACCCAACAGTGATGGGAGTGAGGTAGAAAGATTTGAGTTGGAATGTATCCAGAGAACATGGATAACAAGAAATCATTATTATCAGGAAAGGCCAATGAGGCGGCCGACAGTCTAAGTGTAGAGGAATAATAACAAATGTTCATACCGAAGAAACAGAATGATATTTGGAAGGACCTTGAAGGTCATATCGGAGTGGAGGAACTTACATTCCTTCTGATGACTGTGCAAGAATTGACGGTAATAATAGTTTAATTAAAGATTCGATTCCCGATATTATCTTAAGCAAACTACACACCTTAGAAGGTCCCGTTTTGAGGCAAACCAGGACCCTGATACAAAATTGATGAAGTAAACCGTTAAGTTTCCAGTCTTTTATGGAAGCTGCATGAGTGATAGTTTCATCAACCTGACATAGCTGCGATGCTTGAAACTCTTCTGCAATTTTATCTACTTCATTTAATATCTACATCAAGTTCAGGAAGTGTTCCTCATGGATAAGGAATAGTGATTACTTTGTCTCCCTAAAGGATTGAAACCCGTATGGTTAGCTATTAACGCATTACGTAAACAACAAGCGATGGTGATTCTTCTAAGAAAGTAGATGACAACGTAAAGATAAAGAAAGTGTTGCTATTGATAATCTAAATGGCATGTTGATGAATGACAAGCAAGTTTGTGTTAGTATACTTCTGCGCAAACAAGATAGAGAATATGAGGTTGATGATTCAGGATGCTAACTGTATTCCTGTAGAAAGAATTAATGAGACTTAGAGAGAAGGGCAGTTGAGCCCGAGACTTATTAGGCCACCTGAGAGTTTAAAAGTGTTCGGAAGGTGGCATTCGAGCCATTTTTACCCCCAAAGCTTATAGCACGGTAGTAACGTGTTTCATGTGGCAAGGCTACGCCAGTAAAATGCAGATACTCGATAGATGATAAGAGTACGAGCAAGTAGATATACGACCTGGTCTGACTTACGAAGAACAACCTGTTGAAAACCACGGGTAGAAAAGAACAAGTGATGAGAAACAAGGTTGACAGAAGTAGATATTTAAGGGATCGGGCCAGATTCATTTCGGAAAGTTTAAATTGGAATAACGTGATGATTATAGAGTAAATGTGACGGAATATCGATAAGGAGGTACCAAGTGCAATAGGTGTCTCAATAAAGAGATGAAGGTGAAAGTAAATAACAGAAGTAAATAAGAATCAGATAATGAGAAGGATGTGATTGATAAAGAAAAGACGGGGAAAGCAACTACGAAATATGATGCAAGGAATGTTAGGAATGGTTTAATAAATGGGTTTTCCGATGAATTCTCGGGATGACAACCTGATAGTGTTAATATTATGGATATGAAAAAGCTAGTAGCGTGACATGGAATGTCAGTAACAATGGTGTCAAGCGAGAAACTAAGATTTAACCTGAGAGGTTCAAAGATTTTCCAAAAGTAAGTTTTGCCAAGGTTGAACCAGGGTACAGGTCCAGAGAATAGTGGACAAAGCAGCAAGAGATGTTGACACGTGAGATTGCGATCAAATAGTATTGGATATAATTATGATGATTTTCTTCTTTGATGAACCTTTATAGTTCAGAGGTAAATTTTGAGTATGATATTTTACAATCATGAAAACTTTCTATAATCCTTTAGGATTCTTTTCTTTTCTTCTCTCTTATTCATCTTCTTTATGAATTGGGAAGAACAACCCTTTAAGGAGGGGAGGTACTGCTACGTGACTATCTGTCTATGTGATAGAAGTCTAAGTGGAATACCATAACTTGTTTAATTGCTTGTCAAGTACTAAAGGCTGGCCCCCTTCTGTACTAACTATGCAATATAACAAATGTTCAATTGATCATAGTGATCTCTCAATAAATCCTTCCACTTCTCTATATTGATCGAGTTTGCGAAGATTAAAGCGATCGAGAAATGCACAGTGCGAGCGAGGTTATCTCCGAATTCGCAGCACGATAGTAATACCAAAGCCACTGCGGATATCAATAAGTATAAGACTGAGTAAGAGTATAACCCGGATAGTGTGTTGTACGAAAAGTAGCAACGTTGATGGAAAAAGGATAAAGTATGGATTGTAGCACTAGAAGATGTGCTTGAAAAGGGTAGAATGACTAAGAATTGACCGGAAAACTAAAAAGTGAACGACAGGCAAATGACTCTTTGCTTCCTACCTGATTCCGGGACGGAATCCTTTTAAGGAGGGGAGACTGTAAGAACCCCAAATTTTGGATATAATTAAAACTTTTTATTATGTACTGAGGTAATGGTGAATAGTGATTACCACTACGATGTAACGATTGAGATAATGAATGAAAGGAATAGATTTGGATTCAAATGTTTTTATGTCTTGAAGAATACTATTGGTTGACGCTTTAGATAAGAATTATCTATCTCCTAGGGAATTGAGATTTGATAATTCTAAAGGAGAAGATTATTCTTATGTCATCCAAATCGATATCTGTTATTGGTCCAGTGGGTCCGTAAAAAGGTTAAGGAACGATCGAAAAGAGATCAGGGACAATTGTACAACCCTAAGAGGATAAGTAAAGAAAAATGGATGAATAGTGATTTTGGTGGACATAGGAATATTATTAGACGACGCGATATATAAGTATCCGGAACGAAATTCTGAGTTCGTATTAGTGATCCAGGGGGAAAAAGAGTGTATGTAAAAGCTGTCGGATTCTGAAAAATAGCACTTTTATTTTCCCCGAGATTTCCCTGGACACTGAAAGACTTAAGGAATTATTGAAGGGATTTAAGGAAAATAGGTTCAAGAATTATTAAAGAGAATGGAGGATGATAGTATAAATATTAAGACGGTTTCCGGGAAAATCCTAACTAGAAACGAATGAGTTATTCCTCCGAACGATCAATCAAATTAAGTAATAACCGGACAAAGAGACAAGCAGAGAGCCAAGATACATGCATGTGCAAATAGATAAGATCAAGTAACTAAGTAGTTACAAAGTAACTAGCATCTTTAGAAACCAAATCACTTAGTTAGCTTGCATGACACCTTTCCACCACAAAATCACAACACTTGTCCCTTGGATTGCATCATATATGAGCAAAGCACTTTAATAAAGTAGCTTTATGCTAGATATTATCATCAATAGTGCATTTTGGACAAGGATGAGATCAAAGCAAGCAAAACAAACTCCATTCCTCTCATTCTCTCAAACTGTCCAGCTGAAACACTCTCCAAAGACAAATTCATATCTCCATTTCTATCCATGATAAAATCACCAAATTTTAACCATAGCCTCTCCACTCCATGGGTAATATTCGCTCAAAATTTCATGTCCAACAAAGTAGTATAGCCTAGTCAAATCCATGCTCAAAGTTGAAGAAGCCAAACTGATCTGTGCTTGACAGTTTCTGTCCAGAGGAGAAAGGGGGCTCAAAACCCTAGCTAGGAAGCTTCAAATCTGATGATCTAGGACTCAAAACAAAGCTTATGAAGAACCCAAGATGTGGTAAAAATTTGAGAGCTAAACTCTTGTTTTTCGATTTTTTATGATTTTTACAAGTTGAGTGATGAATAGTGTTCTTCAAGAACTAATCTTGTTTTCTTTGATTCCTATGGTTGATTTAGCTAGCTTAATGTCACTCAAGGATCATACAAAGCTTAGTGAGGCTAGAAAATACTCCAAGGAAGGTAGACCTCTTGAAACCCTAGCATTTGATTTGAGATTTATATATGTATTTGATGGTTTTAGCTTTGTATGATTATAGTGGTGATTATAAGCATGATTATGTAGTTAGTTATGTGATTTAAGAAGCATGATGATTTTGAGGTTAAGATCAGTAGTTCTAGGGTTTGTTGAGATGAGAATCATGTTTATGAATTGTGTTGATGCCCGGTGTGGCTTGGTTGTGTTGTTACGATTTTTAGAACGTCCGATTTATAGCCGTCGTAATGCCGAATTTTTGTTAACACTTAAAAACCAAACATGGCAGTTAATATAAATTCCTGTCCTTGGTAATATTGTGACTGGTCCTTGTAGATCTCGAGTCATAGATCGTTTTGACGTGAGAATCGAAACATTCTGACTTACGGTTTAGGAGTTATGGTCAAATTACTAAAATTGGTTCGGAACCGTAAGTAAAAGTTTGTAACTTCAGTTGAACCCTCGTAAAGCATGTTACTCAGTGGCGAATCTTGGTAAATAAATACTAGAAGTCATAAGGAAGGTATGAAAGAAAACCACATGTCAAACGGATCGTTTTCCGATTTTATAAAAATGTTGGAATCGATGTTAAATGCGAACGAACCCCTAAAAACCCGCTTGATTATAACTTCGGTAAAACACTTAGAAAACGGGCGATAAAACTCGGAGTATAATATTGATTCGTAACGATCGACTTTAGAACTTGTATGACTTAAGTATGTCCCAAGTGTAAGTACAAGGACATGTCGTATTAACGAACGAATGTCGGGTCGGATCGATGATAAAAGGAATCCACTAAAAGGGGTATAACGAGATAACTCGAGAACGTGTTTCGATTTAAGTATAACTTAACTTTTGAGATGTTAAGTGATTAATCCCGAATGCCTTGGCTATTTATAGATCACCAAGCTGACCCGGGACCCGCTACCACTACCCCTACCCCTTACCGTACTCGACTACCAGGCAAGTTTCAATTCCCTTCTTTTAGGCTGTTGTTGTGATTGAATATATATATATATATATATATATATATATATGTTTTCTGTTATACATATGCCATAGCATGCATGCCTACTTTCAAGTTATATCGTTATGCTTGTTCCCTGATTGTTTATTGGCTTATAAATTAGATAGCTAACGTATCAATTATAAGCCGGTTATTGTAAGACCCTCATAGAAGGGCGTATCCATCTTATTCATCGAATATAGACCGGGAGTCAATATTTCTTGACATATCGAGATTACCTCGAAAGAAAATATCTAAGTAAATATTTTCCATTATTCGGGCGACGAATATTATTTGAATATTCGTTCGAGATTATTTATTTAACGATCCCTACTTCAAATAATTATTTGAACGTAACTATTCGACGAATAATATTTTTTAATATTCATTCAGAGTCGAATTATTTATCGAGTCTTATCTCGAATATTCCTTTAAAGCTTGGATTACTAAATGAATATTACTTGATATTCATTTAGAATATTATTCATTAAATGAATATTACTTTTTCAATAAACATTTAAATTCCTAATTAATTATGAATATTATTTTGAATATTCATCCAGGGTTCTATTTGATCATCGAATATTATTTTAAATATTTTAAATATTCCTTTCAGGTCTTATTATTTAATGAATATTATTTTGAATATTCAGTTGAATATTTAATTATGCAATAAATATTCTCTCGATATTTCTTCAAGGATTATTTGAGAAATACTCTGATTAAAGATATTCTTTCATATTCCTAAATATTCTGTAAAATATTTTAATTCAATAAATATTCTCTGAATATTTATCCCATACTTAGAATAACCTCGATAAGGTTTATCTTCTTCGATTATTATGGAAAATATTTCGGAGTCATATTATTATTAATCTTATATCAAGAAAGGTTCTCAGACATCATTCTTCTTTGAGTCTATCTCCATAATAATAAGGGAACCTTACTTGGAAAATGATATTTATCTTGTCAACTTCCCGGTCATAAAGTATTCTCTTCACTCGCAACTCGGGTGCTATTGACTTATTAAGTCGTTGTTTACCTTCTCATCTTTCGAGGGGTAAGATGGTTGGAACAAGTTGATATTCGTTACCAAGCAATAGCTTGGAAGTTATTGGTGCATTTTCCTTTCCAACTAGATACGACTACTTTGTGGAGTCTTATCAACAAGTATTATACTTGGGGAAAGGGGGACGAACGTTACATTCAGAATCATGAATTCTATTTGAACTAGGAGTCGTGTAAGAGGCCGAGTAGCGCCGGTCCATCCCCTTTGGCCCAACCGTTGGCCGGGAAGAGCTAGTAAGGCGGTAGACAAGTAAAGCCGTCAGTTCTTCCTTCTACCGGTAGTAAATCTAATTTGAGCTGTACGATCTCGACTGATCATCAAGATTGGAACAGCGGGCGCGGTGAATACTCCATCATTGGTTCATCATCCAAACTTATTTATTTCCTGCAACATGATTACTGTTGGCAGAGCTGAAAAAGTGTTCATAACTGGAATTGCAATCTTTTCATGCAAGTTCCTCTTTTAATTGCAATGAGAATATCTCGCTTACTTTTGATGTAGCAGATATTTCCACCAAACAAATACTTTGAGTTACCTTGTAACTTCATCCTTTATATTATACTGGCAATAACTTCATTAATGCATGGCATATGATTTCAAAGGATATTTTGAACTACTGTATATATGCATCACTGTTCAGTTATATTATTGTTGGTGGGCTTCTGCTCACCCTTGCTTCGTTCATATTATGTCACAACAACAGCTAGGACAGATGGCTCGCGTCAGGCGCACTCGGTGCAAGCGGGTTACCCGACCCACTGGACTCCCCGCTGAGATGCTAGCCGCCATTGTTGAGGTAGCTTAGTTAGACAGCTTTTGTTTCCTGTTTAACTATATGTATTATTAATGTAATCAACAGCAAAACTGTTAAACTTATGATGTTATCCTTTTGGGATTGTAATAACGTTTATTCGTAACCCTTTAATGTAAGACTTATTTCAATTTCATCTCTGGGACTATAACTGTTATGTGTGTGAGTGGATATTATTGTGGGGTCACAGCATGTGATTTATTTATTGTGGACTCAAGTCAAGTATTATGAATGGATGTAAGACCGTAACCACCAGATCCCTGACCCCGGATCTGGGGGTGTTACATGGATTCTTCTTGAATCTTAGCTTCGAAAATCTCTTTGACAGAAATGCCAAATACTCATCTAGATCTTCAGCTTCATCCTCACTTAATGCATCAGGTTCTTCAATCATCTTGCTTTTACCTTTGCTAGTTTCAGCTTCACCTTCATAAGTTTTTGAACTTAGTGTGGCTTCTACACTCTTCATTCTTCCACCACCTTGGATTGTTGGAATATTGGCCACTAAGGCAACAGATCCACCTTTCTTCTGGATTTTCTCCACTTCCTCATCTTGCTGCATTTCAAGCTCATAGGTCTTCACGATGCCATACAGTCTCTCAAGTGTAAAATCTTTGTAGTCTCGAGAGTTCCTCAATGAGACTGTCACTAGCTTCCATTCCTTGGGAAGAGATCTCAAAAACTTTAGGTTGGAGTCCTTGGTTTCATATTTCCTCCCATACAACTTTAGACCATTCAGTAACTTTTGAAACCTACTAAATATGTCTGTTAGATTTTCACCAGAGGAGTAGTGAAAATGCTCATATTGTTGTATTTGGAGCTGCATTTTATTTTCTCTGACTTGCTCAATTCCTTCACAGATTGTTTGAATAGTGTCCCACACTTGCTTGGCAGTGGTGAAGTTTATAACACAATCAAACATATCTTGGTTGATGCCATTGAATAGGATGTTCATAGCCTTCTTATCTTTGTGAATCTCCTCCAAGTCTTCATCTGTGTACTCAGCTTCATTCTTTGGAATAGGCCTTCCAGCAGCTACAGTTCCAGCATCTTGACCAATCCCAGAGTTGGCCTTCATTGGAACATGAGGTCCTTTCTCTATGCAATCTATATAGCCTTCATCGATGGCTGAGTGATGAAGGTGCATTTTTGCTTTCCAGTGAAAGTAATTATCTTTGTCAAGCATTGGAATCTTCACACTTGTATCCTTCCTTCCCATGGTTTAATCTTTAGACTTCTTGTATGTTAGAAGCTTGCTCTGATACCAATTGTTAGGTCCCAAAGTATCGTAGAAGGGGGGTTGAATACGATACTACCAAAAAAATAATTCTGAGAATATATCTTTATTGATAATAAACTCGAAGGGGTGTTACAACTTCTAATCCAATGGATTAGCTTCAAAACCTAAACACTCCTAAGGATAGTTTAGGCACGAGGACCTTCCACCCGACACTTCCTGAAAGTGGGCTAAGCCGACTTTCCTACTAGATGGACTGTCTAGCAGCTTACACTCCTAAGGATAGTTTAGGCACGAGGACCTTCTACCTGACACTTCCTGAAAGCGAGCTAAGCCGGCTTTCCTACTAGATGGACTGT
This sequence comes from Saposhnikovia divaricata, assembly GCA_036435485.1. Classification (NCBI taxonomy): domain Eukaryota; kingdom Viridiplantae; phylum Streptophyta; class Magnoliopsida; order Apiales; family Apiaceae; genus Saposhnikovia; species Saposhnikovia divaricata. The sequence goes on from JAZHRN010000131.1 coordinate 27,821,978, forward strand.
CTAGCAGCTTACACAGAGAAGATATAAGATAGAGAAGAGAGAGTTGTGTGTTGAGGTGTATTTTGAAATGAAATACAATAGGCCTATTTATAGATTATAGAAAGTCACTATTTGACACTATTCCAACAATCCCCAAATAGTAACCGAGCACTATTCCAACAACCCCCAAATAGTAACCGGACACTATTTCACCAACCCCAAATAGTAACCGGGCACCATTACACCAACCCCAAATAGTAATCATGCATAGTAACCGTTCATAGTAACTTTGCATAGTAATTGCGCATAGTAATACTATTTTTGTATCTCTTGGGTTTCTTTCTTCTGTTTTATTCTGCTGTTTTAATTCATCTCTGAAAATAATTCAAGTACTAGATTAATTTAATTATTTGTTATAAATAATTAATTAATCTATTACTTATTTAATTTTCAGAGAGAAAATTAATTTTTGACAATACCTCGAAATATTATGTCTGTCCTTGATCGTCAATAGGCTTTGGCAATTCTTTCTCTAAATTAATGTGTTGATCCTTCTCTTATGTGCTGACACTTAGTGCGCTGGTCTGGTTCACAAGTGACTAGCACTGATCTTGATCTTCACACATTCGTTACATTCCAATTGATTAGCCTGTAGCAGTATCTTCAAATTATGTAAATACATAGAATCTTTTTTGCTCTTCAACTGAATCATCTGTACATCTTATTCTGTCACTGAGGCTTGAACATGTTAATGAACTTCTTTCAGCGACTTGATCCTTGTTGGTGCCTATTCTTCAAATTTCACGATCCCTGTTGTTAACACAAAATCACGCAAGCGTACGTGGTCACAAGTAATATAGAATAAAGTAGAGTTCGTTCCCACAGAGATCTGGTTATGGTTTTAATTTAGTTTTGTACCTATGCAACAATGTATGGTTATTATGCACTGCTAAGACAATTAACAATATCGGGGTTTGATTATTTAAATTAAACTAAGATGCAAACTATAAAACTAAGAATTACTTAACTAATGATAATTAAAATCGAATTACTTACGCAAGATGAACCATGGAATCCTAACTTCATTAAATACTTCGCTTAGATCTGACGCCTTTAATCACTATATGCAATGGTTATGATATCTGATCGGACAACACGAAATAAGTATACACTACTTCTCAGTATACGAATACCAAACTAAACATACATCCACAAAAGAGATAGAAGATGAATAGACACAAATTATGCTTAGACCCTATATCTCTATAGAATTTGAAAACATAACTGTTGAAGAACAAGTTATCCATATTGATCATATAGGGCAGCATAATATCTCTATTTACGCCACAAATCATGATGTAAAAATATCAACCTATCCTATGCTAGCATGGCAAGTTCTAAATCTCAAGATCCACTCTCGCTTCACAAGAGATTAACAATTCAATTTAGATGTTAGCTACGCATCTAAAAGCATTAAGAATAACCATACAAGGATATCAAATATACATCACACACAGATCTTTAAAGTATCAAAATACTAAAGCTCCATAAATAAATCCGTTAGAATCCCATGACTACGATTAGTTCATAATCGAACCTCTCGTCATCATGGGATCTGATGAAACCATGATAAAAACAAAGTATGAAAAGATACAAATAAACCTAAGTAATTGATATGTAATGTTGATACAAATTACAATGGTAGGATGTGTTTAAATAGGCTCTAGAAGTCTTGCCCAACAAGGAAACTACCAAATCAGAATTAAAATAGAATACGTTTCCTAAACTGATTCTGTTTTTAAGGAAAATTCGTAGCTGACTTTTCTTCAATATTTCTGGGCCGTTCCATTCGTAATTGGACCTCAGAACCACTTTAAAATGATACAGAATCTCGTTATCTTCGCGTGGACAGTAAGATCGTCCAAAACGGACTTGTAGAACTCAAGATATGGCCAAAACAGTGAATAAGGGCAAAACTGTAATTTTTCAGCAACGCGCGCGCGTGCAAGTGGATATAAAATCCACTTATCACCTGTATAGATTTAATATTATTTATCTTTTATCCTAGTTGGGTTATATATATCCTCTATTACATATTACATTACATTATGGAACGCTCCAAGTGGATATAAAATCCACTTATCACACCCCCAAACTTAAACCGATGCTTGTCCTCAAGCATAAACAAATTATTATATACAACTAACTAGTACCACTTCCGTAGGTGATCACGGTTGCATTTAGCATATGCAACAAGCCCTTTAAACCCCTAGGCAGCCCTAGTGGAAGAGTAAGGTCTCGTGAGGGCCTATAGCGAATGTACCCACAAAATCCATCTAACTACAAATGCAATGCATGAATGCAACTAATATGAAAATGCAAGGACCCCCTCGAACTAACCAAACCAACTAGCAAGCAAATATCTCAAAGAATGCAACTAACTCCAAATAGAGCTCGACTAAGTCCCCGTATACTAACAATACATGAACAAAAACGTGCGTGTGTGTGATGCTCATCAGATATACTCCTAATACTAGATCAAAATCATACTCATTCTTCGCCAAGACAATCACAAGTTTATAAATAGAATAGACTGTAGACACTTCATAACCTAGAAACACCTCCATCCTTATTCAAGTTAGACAGGAATTCATGCTTTATTACTAACAACTATGACACATAATATACAAGCATGCTTATTTAACCGTGCAATGGATGAGACCCCTAAAGGCTTATACAATAATACCCATTTAGCGAGCGTTGGGTCAGTGGATCCCAAACTATAAAGCCTTAGGTCACAAGGCACAAAGTCCCCGCGAACTTAATTGCTCGAGTATTAAAGAGCTCACCCTGGTTAATTTTACATTTAAACATTCACACAACAACCTTTTTTTCTTCTTTTTTTTTCTCTTTTTTTTTTCTTTTTTTTTTCATATGCAATCTGGAATGAGAATTCTCAATTCCAACCTTAGACTACTCATATAAATATGAGCCGGCTACTAGACATTTGACACCTAGCCATATTGACAATTATTTACAATTAAACATGAAATCCCTATTTTTCCCCCCAAACTTAGACTTTAGTGATCCTACGCCATTAAGGGAATAACGCAAATTCTAACTATAATCAAGTGATTAAATCTAAAAGCATCCAAACAAGCATGACCTCAACCTAGCCCAGAAGCACCCAATGAGACTGTGTAAAAGTTTTGTTCCCGTAACATGTAAGTCAATTTCATAGGAACTTAAATCAACCCTCTATTCATCATTACCACACTCAATTAGACACCTACCTACCAATCAGAATTAGCTCATTCTAAAGGATCATGAAAAATGCATGCCATGAAATGCAACTAACATGAACTCACATGGTATACGAAACAAAAAACAGAATGCCCTACATGAAACAAACATAATTAATACGAACATATATGCATGAATTACTACTATTATGCAAACATGATATCTATATGAACATAATGACTCACAATCACAAATAACTACATATACACTACTTATCCCCCAAACCACCCCCAAACTTAAAAGATTCAATGTCCGCATTGAATGGAAGTAAATACAAGGGATAGCAAGAAGCATACCTAAAAATACCGAAACACGTGGGTTGGCTCCCACGAAGCGCCTTTGTTTAAAGTCTTTAACTAGACCTGGCAATGGCGTTTTCTCTTGAAAATTTCTACACTGTATCTCTATATGGCCATTTAATTATCTTTTCCGGGGCTACATCCTCGATGACAAGTTTTCGCCTTCTTTGCTCTTCAAAGGTGTCAGCAACAATGTTCTCTTCACTACCTGACAAGTTAGCAACAATAGTAATAAGCAAAGTAGATGATTGACCCAAATATACATACCTTAACTGATCTGATGGTTTAAACTCGAGTCTGGAAGTTTCTTCAACATGATGATTTTCATTATTAACCACCAAAGACTGAGCAAGAGTGGAAATAGACGGATTAGGAACGAAAGTGGGTAGTTCACCAACAGAAGTCTTCACAACTGACTTAGGATCAAAAGAACTCTCTCAAGTTGGATTTCATGCTTAGAACAAATGACCTTCAATTCCTCTAATATCTCATCAGAAGTAAAATTCCTATACAACTCATGAAGATCCTCATTACCCTCAATCAAAACCTCTTCCTCAAGAAAAGACTCAATTGCACTATCCTCAAGATTTGACCATGAAACCACCTCATCAACCAGCACCTTAGAATCCCAAAGATCAGCCAAGCCTAGTGACTCACACTCTTCCTCCTCATCACTATCCACCACAGATTCTGAAAAAACAGAATTTTCTTTTTTTTGTAGGATCCTGATCATGAATTCCTTCTTCATCCTCAATTGCGGAATTCTGATCATTCGTGACTTTTCCAGATTTTAGTGTTATGGCATTAACATGCTCCATGCCATCTTGTTTTCCTGGATTTACCTCTGTGGCACTAGGAAGAACTCCCTGCGGCATGTTGAATAAGGCACTTGCAATTTGTCCAAACTGATTCTCCAATGTCTTGAGAGATACCGCCTGACTTTTAATCATCAACCTCAATTCATCCAATTCAGATTTTTCATTCGAAGATTGAACATCATCCCCATGAAACTGTTGCTGCTGAAAATCTTGATTGTTGCTCCAGTCGAAATTGGAATGATAGGTGGCTGGAGCTGGTTGCGAAGGTTGCTGTAAGTTGCTCACAAACTGTGCCGATTCAGAAGATATGGCACATCGACTCGTCTCATGTGCGCCCTCACATAGCTCACCACCACTAGCAACTTGAGGCACCCCATGCTTTGACATAAAATCCAATTTCTTATTAAGTGCCTCTAGCTGAGCTGCTAGAGTTGTGACTGTATTAACTTCTAGAATTCCTGCTAATTTGCCTTGTGATAATCTCTGAGTTGGATTCTGGTATTCATTCGTAGCCATCATCTCAATTAGCTCATAAGCTTCCGCATAGCTTTTAGCCTATAAAGCTCCACCTGATGCTGCATCTAGCATGGGTCTTGACTGTGCACCCAAGCCATTATAAAAGCAGTTAATCACCATCCAATCAGGCATCCCATGATGTGGACACTTCCTTAGAATCTCCTTATATCGCTCCCAAGCCTCGTACAAAGATTCTTCAGACTGCTATGAAAATTGAGTAATAGCATTCCTGATTGCTACGGTCTTTGCCATGGGAAAAAATTTAGTGAGAAGTCTCTGATCAAGATCCTCCTATGTCAAAATAGAACCTGCTGGTAGAGAGTGCAACCAGCCCTTAGCTTTATCCCTCAAAGAGAATGGGAAAAGTCTCAATTTGATAGCATCTTCCGACACCCGTTGATCTTGAAAGTGTCGCAGATCTCAATGAAATTCCGGATGTGCATGTTAGGATCTTCAATCGGAGCACCCCCAAACTGAACCGAATTCTGCACCATCTGAATTATGCTAGGCTTGATTTCGAAAGTATTAGCTGCAATAGCTAGCCTGACAATGCTAAATTGGACATCATTGATCTTTGGTTGAGAATAATACATCAATGCTTTCGCTGCTGCTGCTGGTTCTCCCATTGCTACCTGAAACACATAGAACTAAACAACTATGTAAGAAACAATCCGAGTCAATGAACTCTAACGACCACTGATGACAAGCACATAAACTAAAATAAAACACAGATGATCCCCGGCAGCGGCGCCAAAAACTTGTTAACACAAAATCACGCAAGCGTACGTGGTCACAAGTAATATAGAATAAAGTTTAGTTCGTTCCCACAGAGATCTGGTTATGGTTTTAATTCAATTTTGTACCTATGAAACAATGTATGGTTATTATGCACTGCTAAGACAATTAACAATATTGGGGTTTGATTATCTAAATTAAACTAAGATGCAAACTATAAAACTAAGAATTACTTAACTAATGATAATTAAAATCGAATTACTTACGCAAGATGAACCATGGAATCCTAACTTCATTAAATACTTCGCTTAGATCTGACGCCTTTAATCACTATATGCAATAGTTATGATATCTGATCGTACAACACGAAATAAGTATACGCTACTTCTCAGTATACGAATACCAAACTAAACATACATCCACAAATGAGATAGAAGATGAATAGACACCAATTATGCTTAGACCCTATATCTCTATAGAATTTGAAAACATAACTGTTGAAGAACAAGTTATCCATATTGATCACATAGGGCATCATAATATCTCTATTTACGCCACAAATTATGATGTAAAAACATCAACCTATCCCATGCTAGCATGGCAAGTTCTAAATCTCAAGATCCACTCTCGCTTCACAAGAGATTAACAATTCAATTTAGATGTTAGCTACGCATCTGAAAGCATTAAGAATAACCATACAAGGATATCAAATATACATCACACACAGATCTTTAAAGTATCAAAATACTAAAGCTCCATAAATAAATTTGTTAGAATCCCATGACAACGATTAGTTCATAATCGAACCTCTCGTCATCATGGGATCTGATGAAACAATGATAAAAACAAAGTATGAAAAGATACAAATAAACCTAAGTAATTGATATGTAATGATGATACAAATTATAATGGTAGGATGTGTTTAAATAGGCTCTAGAAGTCTTGCCCAGCAAGGAAACTACCAAATCAGAATTAAAATAGAATACGTTTCCTAAACTGATTATGTTTTTAAGGAAAATTCGTAGCTGACTTTTCTTCAATATTTCTGGGCCGTTCCAGTCGTAATTTGACCACTGAACCACTTTAGAATGATATAGAATCTCGTTATCTTCGCGTGGACAGTAAGATCGTCCAAAACGGACTTGTAGAACTCAAGATATGGCCAAAACAGTGAATAATGGCAAAACTGTAATTTTTCAGCAACGCGCGCGCGTGCAAGTGGATATAAAATCCACTTATCACCTGTATAGATTTAATATTATTTATCTTTTATCCTAGTTGGGTTATATATATCCTCTATTACATATTACATTACATTATGCTTTACAATTCTCAAAAATGAGAGAAATCAAATGAAAAATAAAATTAAGAAAAAACAATAAAGAGGGGCTCAGAATGTTTGAGCGGGGATGTGAATGTTTTGATAATTGTTTGATAAAATTGATATTAATGTAATTGGTATAAATTGAAGATAATTTGTTAGTCATAGAGGCATGCTTGTATACATCTAATAACAAGCCTAATTGTTTGTAATGTTTTGCATTACTTACATGACCCCTTAACTGGGGAACCCTCTAGTTGTAGAGTTTCTACTTGTTTAGTACTTGTAATAGGTATCAAAATTCTAGTTGTGTAACTGTATAAATTAAGTCATGAAATAATGCTTGAAAGAAGATCCAGAGATCATGCCTCAAGCTTGAAAAACAAGGCCATAGAAATAAACACAGTGGGATCTTGAAGATTGAAGATTTGCCTAAGTACTAATTCGAGAAGTATTTTGGTCTATTCGAGAAGTCAAGGTTTCGAGAAGTCAGGGATTCGATATCTCAAAGGACACTGTTCGATATCTCAAGGAGTCAACAAGTCAAAGCATCATTCGATAAACGCAGGGATTCGACATGTCAATACTCTATTCGAGAACTCAAGAAGTCACCAAGTCAAAGCATAATTCGAGTTCTCTATGAGTCAACAAGTCAAGGTTACATTCGACATCTCAAGGACTCAGGAAGCTATATTCGATATCTCAAGGATTTCATAAGTCAAAGCTATACTCGACAAGTCAAGGATTCCTAAAGAAAAGACTATTTCGAGAAGTGGTTCGATATGTCAAGGATACAGTATTCGAGAACTCAGAGTTATCGAATTAGGCAATTTTAAATTCTTGAATCAATCACTTAACCATTTCTCGAATGGTTTCTTGAAGACAAAATACTGAAGCTGTACTACAACAAGCCTAGACACTTTCAGGACCACAGTACTGTAAAGTGCTCATGGAAAGTCTACAAGAAGCTCAGAGAGTTGTTATAGGAGACAAGTAGCTAAAGAAGTGGATCTGGGCAGGTTAAAGAAAGTCAAATTGCATGCTGCTTGGATGTATTCCAAAATAGGAATAGACAAGCTAGAAAGTAGATTTGTCTGGTATATCATTTGTAGTAAGTAGGGTGTACACATGTTCAATAAGTGTACAACCTCACTTCTCTAGCAGTTAAGGTTAATAAGTTTTTCATACACATCTAAGATTACATCTCTCTGAGAAAAACGCAGCTGAGAATACTAACATTTGTATTCACATTTTGTAGCAAAACCTTTATCTAATGCAACGTTAGATTAAAGTGAGTATTGTGTTCTTGTGTTTTATTTCCGCACATTTATATACTGGTAAACACAACACATACTTTGCTACACAAAAATACAAACACAGTTTCAAAACCTTCAAATAAACGTTCTTATCAAAAGGAAAGTTTGAAAATACATTCACCCCCCCTCTGTATTTCTTGTGTGTATTTCATACTCAACATAATTTTATACTTAAATTTTAATGAAATTATCTTTTTTTTTATAAATAATGATGAAAATAATATGTTTATATCAATTAATTAATAAATTTTATCATTTGGTGCGTAGCACGGGTAGAACGCTAACCAATCAAAATATGACAACTCGCTTTTTGGGATTTTTTTGGGATTTTTTTGCATTTATAGAATGAAGAATATGTATTAGATTTATTTTTCTATTAATAATTATTTTTTTATTGTTCTCTACGTCTGATCCTCAAACCATGATTATATTGAACCGAACTTTTTGTAAAAATAGTATAAAATGTCTTTAAATTACCTGGGAAAAAAAACAAAAGGGAATAGGAAAATTGATATATATCTCAGGTAAATTTTATCATATATCAAATGAATGTGTTTTGATATTAATCTTTTTTTATACACAATTTTTCAAAATCTTTTAACATGTGTCCATACAATCACACATAATTATAGGAAAGTTACTTGAGATGCATATCGGGTTCGTTACTCTCAAAACAAAATAATTTATTTTTTGATACAATATATACTTTTGTAACTATTTCAAAATTTTACAATTGTTTTTTCGGTGCGTAGCACGGGTAAAATGCTAGTATAGTTATTATAACTAGCTTATAAAAGCACCTTTACTTTTAATTTTTTTATAGTTTGTTTATAGTGTATTATAATATTATAAATATTAATTTTAATATATTATTGGAATAACCTTACATCTTTATATTTAACAATTTTTAGTATTAAATATAAAATAATATGTTGTTGGCGGGAATCGAATCTTAGACCTCTGTATACGAGGGATTAACCAAACTACAAATTATAACTACTTTCGCTTAGATATAATAGACTTGGTATTTTTTTAATAAGAATGAATTTTTAGGAACTAGCTTATAAGTTAAAACCCATCACTCACAGGTGATGGCCCAAAATGCCCCATTTTCAATTTTCATGGTCCTCCCTACCTCATTTCAGAAATTCGGCCCAAAATACCCCAGGGATACGGCGTTTCGTGCTCCGCAATAGCTGTTGCGCTATTTCGGATAGCGTATTAACCCCCTGACGCGCAACTTCGTCTAGCGCATTAGCGCCTGATGCGGCACACCATCAGGCAAAACACAGCAAACACGCTATATGAAGTAGCGCAACAGTAGAATTTTTTTTTGAAACCTGGTACGCTACACGAAACAGCAGATTAGGGGGGTAGGTGAGGGCCAAGACTCTTGGATATGGGGCATTTTGGTTATTATCTCTCACTCACAGATATTTTTTAATTTATTAAATTTTCTTTAAAATAAAATTATTAAATCTGTAAAGATATTATTATATTTTGAATTGTACTGATTGATTTTCTTAAATTCTATAATACATGCATTTGTGTAATACTCTTACGTTCAGTTTCTAGAAAAGACCCTGATTCAAATTTTATTTACAAGAGACATTTGACAGAAGACAATGTTGGATGTATCATGTATGGCTCATAAAATTAAAAAACGCAGGTGTAAAAAATTGAACAAGTACAGAAGTTACATTACAGTTAGATTAGAAGTCTAACTACACATGAGAGATCTAATGTTAGAAGTCTGGGTATCCGTACAGTATTCGAAACCAACAAGAGGTAAGGGTTTTTCTTTGTATTCATACTTTCTCATTGATGGCAACCGGTCTCTGGCAAACAATTGACATTGACAAAAATATTCAATTTTATCCGTGAAAAAAAAATGTAGAAAAGAATTTCAAGGCTACAATCATGGCAGAAAACCATCTCTAGAATATACATTGCTGAACATTAGGATTTGATTTACGGGTAGCATAGTGATAGAGGTCTGTCTCCTTCCCCTCTTGACAACATCATGGGTTGCAATCCTTGTAAGAGCTAAGGAACCTCTTTGACAAACCTGCAATAGTTCTGTTCAAAATAAGTAATCAAAGCAAAGCCTTTGATGTAAGAAAACAATATCAAGCAAGTCTGCAGTTGTGACCTTAGCTTACTGGATAATGGTCAGTTCTTGGGGTTCCAAAGAGTCTGTGGTGGTCAAAATCTTCTTAAAAATGAAAGATCTGCTTTTGTATTGTATTAACTCAATATTGTTGATCCTGATGACCAGGTTTTCTTTTAGGGGACTAATGCCTCAGCTGCAATCTTTATTACTAGTTATAAGTTGTACTAGATCCCATGCTAGTTGCATGTCTTTACAAAAAGAGCAAGACTAATGCTAAAAATTGATTGTTGCAAATAAACATCTAATTTGGTTTTCTCTGGTTTCGATGCTTCTTATCTTAAAGGATCGTCAACAGAAGAAAAACAAAAGCATCACGGTCTAAATCTTCGATAAATGTACATAATATTTTGTCAAGAACAAATGCAGAAAAGTATAATTCAGGTGTAAAAATGTTTTGTTATGCATGGTCCTTGTAGCAGAGAAGCTAGGTGGATCTCCACCTCTCTAGCACCCAAAGGTAATTCTTATGAATATATGTTTTGGTATACCATAGAGTAAAATTCTACTTATTCTATTCCCTTCTTTGTGACTTTTTATGATCAATTAATCATCAAAAAATAGCAGAATCCAGAATTCTATTAATAAGGGAAACGACTCTGTTTTCCAAACAAAGGACTAAACATAAATACAACTATCAGTCACCTCCGTTATAAGAATAAGTAATTAGGACGTCCACTTCATACTAAAGCGTATACTCTAACAAGAGTTAATGTACATCACATTCCATATACAGAGGAAATCATTATTCGTTAATTAATGAGCTAAAACAAGAATTAACCTAGTTGATCTGCAAACCAATGCTTCCCAAATTGGATACGGATCCTACCTGGGGTAGTTTCTTCAATGGCTTCACAAGCTTGTTGAGCCTCCCCGATCCTACGAACCTCACTGTTGGGCCATAGGCCCACTTAGAGAGTCAAGCCCATTAAAAGCCCAATTAGAAGCTCTATATATATCATTGTAATACCCACTTGTAAAAGGATGGGTTCATTAATACACTACATTCTAACAATGGCTCTAGAAGGAGTTTGTACCTCCTCCTAACGAAAAATCAAAACAGCTATAACACACTAGAAATCGTCTCGATATATCATCAGATCGGGCTGTAATACTCCATAATCGACCTCAATTCTTCGTTTAAATACGAAGAATGGCCGATGAAATTCAAGGAACGAGCAAAAAAGTAGCCCCGAGCACTCAGAATATCACGACTGTTAAATGAGCTAATAAGTCCAGGATCTTAATGGCTCCTCAAGCGTTGTTTGCCTCGCCTCCGAGACCGAGCTTATCAGATCCGTTAAACGGATCTTGCCCATCGAAGAAGGATTCCAAGCAGCTGCTTTTAACACCACAAGGAAAACATGTTTTAACGAGCGATGCTCGTCTGCATATATTAAAGCTTAAAAGGCAAAGAGAAGGACTAAGTGGAGCTACGAATAATGCTATTGTTAATGATGAGCTTCGACAGTTAGATGTGGAAAGACAAATATTGGCTGAGAAACTAAAAAAGAGAAAGAAGATAATTAGGTTGCTGAAAGAACTCCATGAGGTGTCCGAAGGTCACACTTCCTCGGAATATCAAACGGAAAATTATGAGTCTTCGTGGAGGACATCTATGGGGAGTAAATACTCCAAGGCAGAGGTGTCTTCTCACTCGTTATCGTCAAGGAAACGTAAAACCAGGAATGAGGAAAAGGAGTACTCAGAGAATGATGATGAAGACTATGAGAAGGAAGAATCGAGTACGGCTAGTCTATCAGCGAAGGATATATTGAGATTCAAAGAGTTCATAAAGTCCCACTCGGGGGAGATTGAACTCTCTTCGGAGAGTCCATTAGTTAAAAGTATTGAAAAGGCCAAGGTAAATAGGGATCTTAAGGTGCCGCCTATGGATCAGTTCGACGGCTCCACAGACCCCTACGACTTCGTCAACCTCTTTGATGGGAGAATGTCCTTTTTCGGACACAGCGAGGTGGCGAAGTGCTAGTTCTTCCCGACGTGTCTAAAGGGCACAGCCCTCATGTGGTTCAACAACTTGCCAGCTAGGTCAATAAAATCATGGGCCAGTTTGAAGGAAAAGTTTAAGTCAAGATTCTCTACAAACAAGAAAGGCAAGAAGTTGATGGCCTCTCTTGTGAATATTTGCCAAAGGTCAAACGAGGGTCTATGGGAGTATTTAAATCGTTTCAGAGTAGAAATGATCAAGGTTCCAGATTTAGTAGAGAATTTATCAATGACATATCTGGCAGCAGGAGTTGATAGAGCCAGACATAATACAGTTCTGGAGGAATATTTTAAAAAGGTCCCTCAATCACTTCAAGCGGCTTTACAGCTATTGGAACGAAAGTTAACTCTCCAGGAGGCTGTTGGTAGCATTCAATCTTCGAGATCTCCAAGAACAAAAATGAATAGGTTCATCGAACAGACCTCGTAGTGGGAATATCGTCAAGATGATCGAGGTGCTCGAGGAGCGTGAAGATCGCAAGCAAAGTCTCCAGTTCAAACAAAAAGAGAGGATACAGCCTCACATACTTCAAACAGATCATCTAAATCGCAAATGTCTCTACCTAACCAACGTCCTTGGCTTCAGAGACCACGAGGTGATCGGGATTTCACAAAGCTTAATGCTGAAAGATCTGCAATACTTGGAGTCCTTAAAGTTGATCCAACGTATGTACCTCCAAGACCGATGAACCCTAACAGACCTCCGAGTAACAAATTTTGTCACTATCACGAAGATACAGGGCATGACATGGAGAGATGTTATCAATTAAAAAATTTGATTGAGGATAAAATTCAGAATGGAGAACTTTTTCACTTGGTGGAAAGAGGTGATGCGATGCAACAATAGAGAGATGAACAGGAAAGTGTCATAGACACTATATCTGGTGGACGTACTTCAGGAGACTCATCGAATAGAGCAAAAAAAGGCTTATGCAAGAGAAGTGTTTCGGGTGGATAACAAGAAGTCAAAGAAAAACCCTTCTCCGGTAATATCATTTTCGGATGAGGATTTTGGAGATAGAGTTATTGAAGACCATCAAGATGCGTTGGTAATTACTACAAAAATTGGGACAAATACGGTCAAGAAGATTATGATTGATGACGGCAGCTCAGTTGATATTTAATATCAAGGTGCTTTCTTTAGAATGGAGTTGGGCGATAGAAAAGTTAATGGTGCAAAAGACGCACCACTGTATGGTTTTACCGACAACGAAGTCAAAACAGTCGGGGTCATTGATTTGCCTGTACTGTTTGGATCTCCACCTTGCCAAAAATGGCTCATAGTTAAATTTCACATTGTTAATGCCGTCTCAAGTTATAATGCGATATTAGGGAGATCGAGGTCAACGATTGCAGCTCTAAGGGGCATAGTCTCTATAACACACCTAAAAATGAAGTTTCCCACGGATTTCGGTGTTGGTGAGGTGTGTGGAGATCAGAAATTAGCTCGACAATGTTACATAAGTTCAGCACTCCCAAAGAAGTCGACTAGTTCATTGACTTTGGTGAATCAAGTGGTTGAGATGGACCCAAGGACATAATTGAACTTCCCAAACCGCCCAGTCATGAGCCGGTTGAACCAGTTGAGGAGATTTGTCTATACCGCAACGACCCCGAGAAGGTTGTCAAGATCGGAACAAAATTGACTGCTGAACTTCGTGAAGCGCTCATTCAAACACTAAGAGAGTTCGCAGATATCTTTGCTTGGACTCCCAAGGACATGCCAGGGATCCCGGCTGAACTGGCTCTCCATCATCTCAACATAAAGCCAGGGGCTCAAGAAGTAAAGCAAAAAAGACGTATTTTCTCCAAGGAAAAGCAAGAGGCTATTGAAAAGGAAATCGACAGGCTACTTGAGGCGGACTTCATCAAGCCCATCCAGTTCCCAAAGTGGATCGCTAACCTAGTTCTAGTCAAGAAAAGCAATGGCAAATGGAGAATGTGTATAGATTACTCGGATATAAACAAAGCATGCCCCAAGGATTTCTATCCGCTACCTAATATTGATCAGCTCATCGACTCCGCTGCGGGTAATGAGTTATTATCCTTCATGGATGCATTATCAGGTTATAATCAAATCAAATTGGCTGAGCAGGATCAAGATGATACAGCATTCATAACCCATAAAGGGGTCTTCGGGTTCAAGGTTACTCCCTTCGACCTCTTAAATGCAGGAGCGACGTTTCAACATGCAATGGACAAGATATTCGCTTCCCAAATTGGGAGAAACGTTCAGGTTTCATGTCACCGACGGCCTCAGCTCACGTCAAGGACCTTATAGAAACTTTTGAAAGAGTACGGGCTAGCACCATGAGATTAAATCCAGCAAAATGTTCCTTTGGATTGAGTGGAGGTCGATTTCTATGATTTTTACTCACTCAAAGAGGCATTGAGGCGGATCCAAACTAAGTAAAAGCCATTCAAAATGTTGCAACCCCAAAGTGCCTCAAGGAACTCCAAGCTCTTGCAGGGTCCATTGCAGCTCTCGGACGTTTTATACAGCAATCTTCGAAGAAATGCCTCCCGATGTATGAGGCAAACAAGGAAGCTTCAAAAAATAAAACTTTTACTTGGACTAAGGAGTGTGAGGAAATTTTACAAGGAATCAAGGATTTCCTCGTATCTTCACCAATCATGTCTAAGCCTCTTTAATGCGAACCACTAAAGCTATATTTATCAACATCGGACTCAACCTTAGTTGCGGTATTGGTTAAAGAGGTAGATGCAGACCAGAAACCCGTGTACTACACGAGCCACATACTCAAAGATGCCGAGACATGGTACTCAAACACAGAAAAACTTGCATATGCCTTAGTCATGGCTAGCAGAAAATTGAGGCAATATTTCCAAGGAAGAACAATCATTGTGATGACAAACCAGCCCTTACGTCGGGTACTTCATAAACCCGACATGACAGGATGATTAGCTTCATGGACCGTGGAGTTAAGTCAGTTTCACTTGGAATTTCAGCCAAGAACCGCAACAAGGTCTCAGGCTCTAGCAAATTTTATTACAGAATGTACATTTACTTCTTCCAAACCAGGAGAAATAATCTCAAATTCAAAGGACAAGGTTTGGACCTTATTTACGGATTGGTCGTCCACTTCACAAGCCGGGGGAGCAGGTGTCATCCTCACAAGCCCCGAGGGCTTCACCATTCGACAGGTCATTAAGTTCAAATTCTCCATGACTAATAATGAATCAGAGTATGAAGGTCTCATAGCGGGTTTAATTCTAGCCCGCCACCTGGAAGTGTCTGCCATAGACATATTCTGTGATTCCCAACTTGTAGTGAAACAAGTTCTGGGGGAATTTAAAACTCTTAATGAAAGAATGGTAGCATACAAGAAAATCACTTCTGAACTACTACAAGATTTCACATCGTGGACCATCAACAACATCGACAGATCTAACAACCAGTGGGCAGATGCCTTGTCAAAATTAGCCACTTCGGATACTTCAAGCACCTCAGAACCTATATATTTCAGAGAGCTGCGTGAACCGTCAATAGTTCGAAAAGAGGTACTTTGTGTGTCAACGCAGGAAGATTGGAGAGCCCCCATTATTAAGTTCATTCAACGAATGCATGAGGAACTTGATAGACAGGAGGCAAAAAAAATAGCTATAAAATCAAAGCATTATTGTTTAATCGACAACAAGCTGTTTAGGAGAGCCTTGGTTGAACCGTTACTCAAGTGTGTTAATCAAGATGAAGCAAAAATAATTATGGTCGAAGTACACTCAGGGATTTGTGGCAACCACCTAGCTGGGAAAAATATGGCATTAAAAATCATGAGACATGGACTCTATTGGCCCATGATGCGCTAGGACTGTGAAGAGTCCACGAAGCAATGCGAACCTTGCCAAAAGTACGGGTCCATGAACCATAGACCCTCATTTCCATTCAACCCGACAACAACTCCATGTCCATTCTTTATGTTGGGCATTGACCTGGTGGGTCCTCTGCCAAAGAGTTCTAGGCAGTGCCAGTACATTATCGTGGCAGTTGACTAATTCACGAAATGGATAGAGGCAAGACCTCTAGCAAGGATAATAGAGATCGAAGCAGTTCATTTCTTCATGAAGCAGATAGTGTTCAGGTTTGGCGTGCCTAGAGTGGTTATCACAAACAACAGTACTCAGTTCATGGGAGAAAAATGGGTCAATGCAATGAACAAACTTGAAATCCAACATCTCAAAGCTTCAGTTGCGTACCCACAAGAAAATGGACAGGTGGAAATCACCAACAAAGCAATTTTGCAAGGACTAAAGAAGTGGCTGCTTGAGGCCAACAGGAATTTGGTTGACGAGCTGCCGAATGTGTTGTGGAGTCTACGAACTACTCCGAAAGCTTCCACAGGCGAAACTCCATTCAGGATGGCATATGGAACTGAGGCAGTATTACCAATTGAGATAAGTTCGATGTCTTTAAGGATTGAGAAGTTTAATCCCAAGTCATCTGAGGAAGGTCTAAAGTTAAATGTCGATCTCCTCGAGGAGCTTAGGAACTCCACGCAGGTCAACGTCTCCAAATACCAGGAAAAAGTGGCAAAATTATACAATTCAAAGGTTTAACCAAGAGGTTTCCTGGTCAACGATCTTGTCTTAAGAGAGGCTGCGGCCTCGATGCCTTCAAAATAGAGCAAAATGTCCCCACCATGGGAGGGACCTTACAGGGTCACGAAGGTCACTAATTCCGGTTCATACCAACTCGAGCACCTCGACGGGACTCCCGTGTTAAACACCTGGAATGCCATCCACCTCAAGAAGTTCTACCCATGAAATCTCCAGTAGGCATCGCCCACTTTTCTAAGTTATTTAAGTTAAGGTATGAAGTTAGTTTCCAAATTTTATATGTAATCAAGTCGCATTCGTAGTTCACTCTGTTTAGGGGTAGATCTTGATTTAAGTCGACATTTGTTTAAGTTTTTATGAATGAAGAATCTAGTTGGAGTAAAAAATCTTTGTGTTATCAGAACTATTATGCATGCCTTGAATTTTTAGTCTACAAAGTACACAGGCCAGTAAATTCTATCTCCAAAGACAACTCAACGTAAAGGTCAAAGACCCCAATGATATTTCCAACGTCAAAACAATGGAAAAGGTAAAGTGCACTGAGGTGCAACACTTCGATCACTCCAAATAGCTCAAAGAGAAGTACTCCATGTTTATCAATATCTCCTAATGCACCACGAATAAAAAGAAAAGGTAAATGTCACCAGCAAATAGAAATACAATCGAAGTTGATAAAACATCTCCAAAATTCGCCGATCATAGAGAGAAAGGTATAGTACGCCATGACTACACTTAAAAAATCGCCAAATTATTAAAGGCCAAAATTCGCCAATAGTAAGGTAAGGAGTCTCCAACTCCAAAATAGTGAAAAGGTAAAAAGTCTACTCCAAATTACAGGGGGGAAATGCGCCAAGAAGATACTCGAAATTAATAAGGTTCTCCAATCAGAACTAAAAAGGTAAGGTTTACGCCAAAATCGCCAATAAGAAAGGTGAAAAATTGCGCCAAAAATACAAAATCTACAAACTTCATGAAGCTCAAAGTGCTTCGTTGACACCTCTAATCTCAAAATAAGTTAAAAGGTAAGGCTTAGGCCAAAAATACAAATAGCGCCATTCAGATTCTGTGCCAAAAATACAATTTAATCCCCAACAATTTGGCTGTTTCAATCAAATCAAGCACCCTTAAGACATCTCCAACTTTGCCAAGTATAAAAGAAAAAGGTATAGTTCACCAAGTACTGAAAAACTTTCTACATAGCAATAGAAAGAGTTCGAACTAGATGACTCCGGTATCACCAAAACAAAACGAAAGTAAAGGACATCGAAGTCCTAATTACGACTACGCTACTAAACTCGCGAGCTTCAAAGAGCTCATAAACACCTGTCGCCAAAGTTACAAAAACACATCAAGCATAGAAATATATGTAAGCTAGCTACAAAATAAAGGCATACAAATGCGAATCAAGCGGAAGATAACATCAAAGGAACGACAAAGGCCCCATCATACAAGGGAAAAGTTCAACAGCATAGTAGAATTCAGATAGAAAAATACGATAAGTTAAGTTTATATAAGGCCATCAGGGGCATACCCCCGGCTAAAAGGAAAGTCTTCAGGTGGTTCGAGCAACTTCAGAAGAACCTGTTTTTCCAAGATCTTTTTTCTTCGCCAAATCAGCAGGATAGTTTTCAAAGCCATGATCTTTCACATCAATTCCAAAATGGGCGAAACGAGCGACACTCTCCCCGTAACCATCTTCAAATGAAGTCAGGGACTCGGCTTGGCACTTTGATAATTTGGCCGACAGGCCATCCAGCTTACTCACAAGTTCAGCTCTTTCAACTGCCCAAGCTTCGACTCCTTTAGCAAGATTCTTTTCTGAAGCTTCGGCAGATTTTTTCAAAGTTAACATTTCTGATTGTAAGCATTTCACCTGCCCGCTTAAGCCGTCACATTCCATGATCAGTTCGGATTTCTCAGTCAACGCAGTAAAAGTTCTCAGCGGCAGTGTTATCATTCACCAAGTTTTTGGAAGTTTCCTCCAAACTTTCATTAAGTTTCCTCAGTTCCTTCACTTCTAGACGAAGCCTTCTTACCTCAACAACATCAAGCACATCTTCAAGGTTCAACAACCTCTCCAGCTCCATGGACAACTACAAAAAATATGTAATAATTAAAAATGGAAGCAAGCATAACAAAGGTAAGAAGAGAAGTCAAAGAGAAACAAGGTAAGCAGAGAAAGAATACCTTATCGACAAGACCTTTACAAGATCTAAGACTTCCTTCAATAACCAAACCAGAAGTATCCGCTTTAGTCTTCACCTTGTGAACGGACTCGGTGACATCCTTAGAAAACAAATCCATCTTACCAGAGCTCGGACAGCTCAATGGCTCCTTCAACTTCTTTGATTGATTACCCTTAGATGTATTCCCCTCACGATGCCTCTTCCTCTCACGGTCCTTAGCAGCAGTGGCCTCGGAAGCCCCAACACCGGCTACAATAGAAGGCGATGTGAGGTCCTTTGAGACTACCTCGGGGCCACTTTCCACTCTAATATTGGGCATCATAATCGAAGCTCCAGCAGCCTTACTCTTAACAAGACGAGCTAGAAAATCCTCAGTTGTCATGTTTGTAAATAGATCGACCACCTCAAATAATTTCACACCCGCCACTGCACACAAGAAAAGAAACGATTAAAAGAAGGAAATAAAAATGGAAAGAAGAACACAAAAATGGGAAATCTTACAATAGTGATCGCTCGAAAATTCGACATCTAAGAACTCTTCAGGTTGACATCTAACTTCGAATCCTAGGAAGTCTTGTAAATCCGAAGAGGTCATAGACCCCAATCAGTTCACAGACATCAGACGCCCCGGTGAGTGAGCCTGCCACGGTCCAATCGCCCCCAGTTTGGGACCTTCATACCATGCCCACATCTTGTGCCACCCAGAGTTGGATATGGGGGCCTCAACTAGCCTTTTACAACCTTCCTTTTTATCACGATAGAACTGGGTTCCATTACTTTTGAAGCAAAAAAGGGAAAAAAAATAAATCGAGACTGGGAAATTGGTTAAGTTCATAGCATCTCGTGATAACTCCATTGATCTGGAGAACCGCGTTGGGAGCAAGTTGGCTCAAGCCACAACCTAATGTCTGAAGTATAAAACGGAAAAAGGATGCAGATGCAATCTTAGACCATACTCAAAATATACATCCGGGATGGCATGACAGTTAGGATGTGGTGGCTTCCACATTCGATCGCCATCATTGGGGGCAAAAGCACTGTAACCTCGAGAAAAAGAGACAACTTGACCTAACTTATCAAGATCAGGAGGGTGCTTAGAATAAAAACTAGGCTTATTAAATGACTTATTAGACTCAAAAAGAGCCCCAGAACGGGGTCTAACGACATCTTCAACTGAAGGGGTTTGGGATACAGATCCTGCAACAACAATGGTCTTACTAACAGACCCAGGGGAGAAAGATTCAGCCTTTACAGGAACAGAATTTTGAAGAAGATAGCGAGATCGGCTAGTCCTTTCAACGGGTAAACTTTCAAGACTACCCTCACTCTCGACATGTTCTACACTCTCAGCAGAAGAATACGATGCTATGGTGGCTTTCATAGTGATAGAAAAGAAAGAAAAACAAGACAAAGGAATAAAAGCAAAAAAGAAAGATGGAGAAAAGATAGGAACAGAGAAAGTACCTCACACACCACAAAGACGAAGGCTGGAAGGGTAAAGAAAAGGAAAATAAAGAATGAAGAAAGTAATTAGCATTTATAGACAAAAGAAGAAAGGAAAAGAAGCACTCTACCTCTTCAATGGACGGACACAACTTCCAAGGCGTGGGAAAATGGGCGGACAAGACGATTGCTACTGAGCGTGGAAAATTTTTTCTTTTTTCAAAAACTGTATATACACACGCATAGGCAATTACCAAGTTTCCTGATATAATTTGTTATATTGTAATATGGGCTGGTAAAGTAGATAATTTAAAAGATCTAAAGATCTTTTTTACTTAGGGGGACTGAATGTTGGGCCACAGGCTCACTTAGAGAGTCAAGCCCATTAAAAGCCCAATTATAAGCTCTATATATATCATTGTAATACCCACTTGTAAAAGGATGGGTTCATTAATACACTACATTCTAACACTCACCATGTCCGTGCACCCCGGTGTTACTTCCACCCTTACAGGTTTTCCTTTTTACTTAGCTTCTCCAACTCTTTTGCAACTTCATCAATTTCTTCATCCCTTTTCATCTCAATCTTATAAATTAACTCCTTTACTTTCTTCCTCACAAACTTTCCACATTCTGTTACAACCACTTTTCGGATCACGCTGGCCACATTCCCGGCTTGAAACTTCCTGTCTTGGCTCCTCAAAACCTCAATGCCTGCTCCAACTTCCTCCACTAGTCTTGCATTGATTGGTTGATCAATATGCATGGGCATGGCAATGATGGGGACACCAAACTTCATACTTTCAAGCACAGAGTTCCACCAACAATGACTAACAAAGCCACCAATGCTCGAGTGTCCCAAAATCTTTGCCTGTGGCACCCACCCCTCCACAACCATCCCTCTCTCCCCTACCTTCTCGTAAAACCCTAGTGGCTGTAGATTATCTTCAAGACTAATAATCTCTCCTAGAGGAAACCTCATGGACCAAATGTAGTTAACTTCACTCTGCAACAAACCTTGTGCTATTGCTGCAAAATCCTCATCCGAAAGAAAGTACTCAGTCCCAAAAGAAACAAACACCATGGAGGCCTTTTCCTTCTTGTCAAGCCATTTTATAATCTCCAAACTCTCATCTTCAACATTATTGGCAACTGGCTCTTGAACCAAAGGGCCAACAGGAACTACTTTTTTTCCGCACAAAGTGGACAGATACTTGATGTACTTTTCATCTATCTCATTAAATCCTTTAATCAAAATGACCTTACTGGACTTTTCAATTCAAGAAATAACCAGACTTGAGCCACCATTCTTATGATCCTCAGCAGATTTTCTCAATTCTATTTCATTAGTGGTCTCATAATCTCGAAAATAAATACCCGAAAATGGAAACTCAACATCCGGCCTCTTGTATGCATGAAACAAAACTGTGGTCATTGTAGTTCTGCTAGTTATAAATTGAACCGCAGGAATATCACGCATGAAAGCAGCCTCTGGTGCCCAAGGCTGAAGAAATCATACACAAGTAAATCCGGTTTCCATTTCTTGAGAATGTCCAAAAAAGTATATTTCGACACATGTCAAAAGCTTTTTTCAGAGTATTCATAAGGTGCGGTGGAAGGCCATTAGTATTATGATAATGCGGAACCAGATTTGACAAGGCAGAAAGCTTGAGTTCGATTAGTTGTATCGAACTATCATCGAAACCAACCATTTTCTCTATGGATTCAAGATTAACAAGGGTAGAACACAAATAAATGGTAAAATTTCTTTGAGCAAATTTTTTTCCTAGATCTAAGGACAAATGTGACCATGGCCTAGCCATGGAAACATCAAAATGCTCAAGTTCTTTTGTTTGCTAGCCATTAAAGTTTCTTTAAATTAAGGGTTTTTCAAAAGTTATGATTTGAGTTAAGGGTTTATCAAATTCAAAGCTAATGGTCTGTAATGTGTGAGGTACCAGATTATTTATGAGTTAAGGACACATTATGTATGGATAATATGGAAATATGAGAAAGATATCAATAGATATCTTTGTCTCAAAATGCAACCAAATAAAATTTCTGGTATGGGTGACGTGGCATTTTAAAATGTTTAAATTTTGAATGCAATGGGTTCATCATAATTAATTGAATTAGTACCAATAAGATTTTGACATATGGTATTTGGAACAAATTCGGGAACGAATTTGGGGACTTGCATTTTCCTTATTTAAATATAATTATTTGAATTTTTGATGATTATGATTTATTAATAATTGCATTTATGGATAAGATTTAACTTTATTTTTTTGAAACTGCTGGATAAGATTTAACTTATTTCCATTTTGGACCAATATCCTATAATTTTTTAACGAGGATTACGAATATCAACTTAAAAATAGACCAACTAGATAAGTTTAAATTATCTTGTTTCTCAAATTAAATGATACTAGCCTATAATCCGTAATATAATTATATATTAATAATTTTTTTCTAAATTTTTTTTTAGTTTAGCTTGTTAAATTATTCTCTTTTATTGTTATTCTCAAATATAAACATGTTCAGAATTTATCTGCAAAAAAATTGAAGAACTTCTATGCAAATTTTATTTTACAATTATCAATAGAATGTGTTCTTGTCTATATATTAGTTTTTGTGTAATTGTTTTACTCTACTTTTTTTGCAGAATTGACATGCTTTGTTGTAGTTTCTTGTTTTGCCTGCAACTCTTTTTCTACAAAATTTTATATTGTATGAGTTTTTTTTTTTTTTTGTAATGTGTAGGGAATGTAGTAGCTGGTAAAATTTCTGCAGTTCTTTTTATTTTTTCTTCATTTTTGTTCCTTGCTTTTTCTGCATCAAAATAGGTACATTCAGTTTTGACATTATGATGTTGTGGCAAATTCTGTGACAAATTTTGTACTTTGTCAAGATTTTATTTAAAGTTTTTATATAGAAGGGACCCTAAAATTAACTTTAAGAGAATTTACTAAAATTAACCAATAAAATTTAGACACGTAATTATAATTTTTAATACCCCTACGGGACCCTTATAAATAAAAGGTAACATATAATCAAAATCATGTAATTTTAAAAGTTAACTTTAGGAAATTCTCATTTTAGGAACCTTTTTCTCATTAAAATTTGGTACTCTAGAAACTTTTGTAATGTCTTACTTCAAATTTCTTTTTTTAAAACGGATTTTTGACATGATCGTATGGCTTATGGAGATTTTGGAATGGGAGAATTTGTCTGCAAAATTTTTGGAGTTTTTAGTGGGAGATTGTTTTTGGTTTATGTAAAATTTATTAGCTACAATTTTTTGCTTGTATTTTCCGCACTTTTTATATAATTATATGTTGTGTTCATAACTTAGTTCAATTTCTCATTTCTCTGAAAATACGTGGAATAGCAACTGAGTAATATCATTCTCTTTTTTTTTCTAAAATAGTTTGAGTGTATCCTCAACATGGCATAATATAGAAATTAAGTTCCTAATTACCCTCAAAAGCAAAAGAATTACTATTAGGATTACAAATTAGTTCTCCTGCAGAAGTATAAGTGCTGGTAACCGATTTGGTGCATTTGAGAGACTACTCAGAACTTTTATTAAAGAAATTTTCCTTTCGAAGAATAAGAAAATAGTAATACAATTAAATATATAAATGTATCACATAATTGATCATGACAATAGTTTTTAAAAATGTCATTCAACTATATTAATCAACATTAAATTAACATTATTCTAATGTGAATCGCTTTGCTTTCCTAGCTTCGTCTTGACTTGGTTGGATAACTTGACGGAGCATTGTTGAACGGTGGTGCATTTCTTAGGCAGGGTCACGGCCTGGAAAAAGGGGATAATCTCTTCTTGGCAGTAGATGCATCTATATTCTTCCTTTAAGTTGACACGTGTTGCTTGCTTTGGTTTGTCAGATGTGTGGCATACCTGTTTTCATTCCCTAAAATGGATGGTCCTAAATTATGAGCTCCTGTTTGTACAAAGTAAAAAAACTTAATCTTCAATACTCTATAATTAGCAATATTATTAATCTAATACGAAATGAATCAATAAAAGTTAAATGAGGGAATTGTGAATCACACGTAAAATTAATACCTACTGATATAGACAAACTAAAAAAATACATAAAATCACAGTGTCAACTCATTAACACATGAACCATAATCTTCAGCACCATGACAATCGAGAGGACTATCAAAGTGACTAATAAACAATACAGCAAGGTGATCCTCTTGAGAAACTGTTGATAAGATCGTGAGACTTAATAAAATTGTCAAATGCAATATATAACATAAGCCTAAACTAATAGCCATTAAAAAGTGTCGCAACCTCGTAGGACATAGAATACAAAACAATTGTAGAACACACAAATATAGAATATGAAAATTATAGAACACCAAAATAATAGAACACGAAAAAATTTATGCAACACCCAGAAAAAATTACTCATAAAACAAATATGAAACCCAAATAAGGAATATACTAAGAGAACACAAAACAGTAAAAGTTACACAATAAAAAAAACAAAACATAAAGCACTCCCCATTTTTAATCATTATTCCACGTAAATCTCTTTTCCCAGAAAGAAAAATAAACAAAAGACTTTAGGTATTAGACAGCATTGAAAATCAAGAAATGAAAGGAAGATGAAGCACAAAACATCAATACAATAAAAAATATCATTTCAAGACTTGCAATATTCGAAGATTAGAAAGCAACCAAGCTCAGGTGCTAAACTTCTAGAGAGATTCTTATTAGCTGGCTACAAAGATAGTTCAGGAAGTAGCAATTTCACTTAGTGTGGACATATAACATGAACGAAATGCCTATGTACATATATACAAAGTATACCATATAGTGGTATGTGAACAAAATAGGATTGTTAAGAAGGGATTTTAACAATTAACTAAAAGAAAAGAGAAAAGAAAACTCAAAAGTACATTTCTCAGATGTGAAGGTAACCATTAGTTCTGTTTCATGGCATAAAATTCCAATCCAATTTGATGCACATGGATATTGGCCTTTTTTCCGGGTGTTAACATGCTTCATTTAATCGTTTAAACTGCTTTTGATTGCTAATAATGCAAAAATGGCAAGAGTGATAAGTAACTGCAATATTAATTCCCTAGCGCCTATGATTCAATTCTATGAGAATTCAACATTCTGAAAGTATTTAATTTACGCCAAGTTTGAATATTAATATAACATCCTTATCAAACTCGTACATGATATATTAATATTTTGGTGAACGGCAAACTTAACATGCATATTAAAGTAACTAAAGAAGAAGGGAAAGTAGGTTGAAAAATAAATCAAAGTGATAGATATGTATTTTTGGTCAAGCACTAAGTTACCTCTTACTCTTTAGAGTTCGCAATTATTTGATTACTCTGCCTACAAATTTAGATTATAATAAAACAAATCTTCCAACCTTGCCCATCTTCTGGATAGCCTATCACATATGACCTCAGTGTTCCACCAAACTTGCTAATTTGAAATATTGGACCAGTGAAAAAAGGAAAACTATAACAGGAAAAAAAGAAGTAGCAAAAGTAGCTAAGTCGTGAATGTTAAAGTGCAACAGATCACGTGTAATATATTACATATTACATTATTTCTTTACAGTAACTTATATGCGTGACTTTAAAGGTGACACTAAGGTAATAAAATGAAAAATATTTTCGGGAGATGCTTACTTGAAAATTTAATAAGGCTATCACAACCAATGACCCTGAAAAGAAGCAGGTTTTGTCCTTGCAAAGTTGAAATCCAAAAGTCAAAATTTGTAGTTTTAACAGTCGTTTACCTCAGACTAGCTACTAGTTAGAAGTCCACTCTTATACCAATCAAGCAGAGATAAATAAAAAAAATTTATGCAGGGGTAAGAGTTGCAAAAAAATACCACATAACTTAATTGTTACTTCAATAATAATTAAGGAAATAAGTTAAGTGATCAAGCAGACATTAACTATTTGGTACTTCAGATTTATTTGCATTTTCCTGCTAATCTTATATATGTAAAGGAAGGTCTTGGGTTTTGACATGTCTCCTTCATAATTTCTCAATCTCATATTTCTCATCTCTCACAATATCATAGGGTGATTTAGAGGGCGGTATTTAGGGATTTGTTGGGTGATTCTAGCCTAGGAAGAGGGGTCTGGGCACTGAGGGGAACACATGAATGTTGCTAGGTCTGTATGGGGTGTGCCACCTGGCATATACCCTTTCTTGGCTGGGATTCTTGGGGTGCGGGAAGGGTATTTTTCGGTCAACTTTCAATACACCACCATCTTTCAAATTTACATAACAATACATCTTCCAAAAACTCCACGTATAGAAAGAAGCCGAGGTTTAATGAGATTTAATATACACGTGACATACTCCAGTATTGAGGTACCATCTTTCTTCGCTTAAGTTTAACCATCGTACTGACCTGCAAGAACTTGCCACTATTTCTTTATTTAGTTGTAAATTAGTCTGACGCGAGATATGGTGATAAGGGTTGATCAAGGTTACATTTTAAGCATAACAAAATAAAATATAGGAACTTCCGTATAACCCGATATTAGTTTGTCTGTCTAAATCTCTTACTTGAATACTAATTCATACAATTCATACTAATTAGTCAACAGGCTATAATCAAATATCCAAAACAAAATTCTTGATAACACATCAGAAAAACATAAAGTAACTGATCCAGTTGAGAAAATTAGCATAATCTACCACGAATAGAGAATTAAACAAAATAATTATAAATTAAGCAGAATAATTAGAGAATAGCTGGGGAGCAATCCATCGGGGAATCCCAAAATCAAACCTAGATAAAGAATAGTACCTGATATACGAATTGCCCCCAATTTCAAAATCGGATGCTAAATGGGTGGTACCTGGAGAGCGACAGTACTTGTAGCGAAGGTGTCGTGTGTGTAGAGTGTAGGTAGTATTAGGTAGTATACAGAATTGTTTTATCAGGATACATAGATACTTGTTTGTATTTTGCTTCTATCTGGTTTTTTTTTAAATGCATTTAAAATTGTTGGGGCTCGTTTTGTTTTAGGAAAGTAGTAATAATTTTTTTGGAAGGCGTTAAACAAAACCAACAAACCAATTATATCTTATTTTGCTTATAATAATATAGTATAGATTTATCTTATCATTTACTATTATTATTGGTAATTAATAGTTTTATCTGCAGTAAGCCTTGAGCTCTATCTAACCTCAGCAGAAAACCAATAAACAAAAAGCATTTCCCAACAATAAATTAATTATTCAAGGTTGCAAATTACAACGGTTCTACCATTTACCAAGTTGATCTGAGATTATAAAAAACTAGCGTAAAAGCCCGTGCAAGGCACGGGCCTGTTAATAAATTGTTAAATTAAATTTTCTATTAGTTATATTATTTATTTTAATTAATTTTATTATTTGTTTTTAAAAATTTTAGTTTTAAACTCATTTATACATTTTGATAAAAATATTTATTGACCGATATAAATTCCTTATCGAGTATATAAAAATAAATATAATATTTAAAAGATAATTAATAAATTACATGTATATTATGAACTTATATCTATGATTATTATATATTTTAATTTTAATTTATGACTAAATTATATTCGTTTATAACAATTTAATGTATTTATTGTAAAAAATTCTATTTTACAAATCTTTTAATTTTTTACACAAATTTACTACTCCAATCTAATTTCTTATTCTTAAATATATTTTTTTTCAAACCCATCTATTTAATTGTATATATTATAAGATTGATTATTATATTTTGTATAATTACATATTACGACCTCACATTAATATTTTCTTTTTCTCGCAACCACAAATTTTGCGGGTACCCATAAATAGCCACTTTTACTCATACTCGCAATCTATAAATGTGATTATATATCATGAGAATACTGATTCGATATCCAACGATGACATAAATTTGTTATTATCTTATATAGTATTGATATTGCAATTAATTATAACTCAATTGCATATTTTATTTAAATATTTAACATATTTCAAATCTAAATTTGTTATATATTATTTTGTTTTTATTTATTTTTTTTATTTTTTTTTAAAAAATTTGTACTAACAAAAATTTTGAATTCAACTTTATGAACTTCATTTCTCATATTTAAAAAATTATTAATAAATAACTCACATATGATGGTGTGACAAAAAACTCATATATAATGCATTTATAACATGAAAAGTAAATATATGACAAAATGGGTGATGGTTTGTGTATTATGATTTTTAAAAGGAAGACAAAAATCTAAGTAGATCAAGTGGTCATAAGAATAAACTATCTATCACGAGGTTCCTGGTTCGATACCCAATGAAAACAAAGAGAATAAACTTTTTTTAGCAAAACTTTCTAAATAGTGGTACATACGTAATTATACAAAATAGAAGGGCATAACAGACATTTCACAGCCATTAAAATGGCAAACTTTACCCTTATGTTCTTCTATTATATATAGTAATAGATAGACAATTACTTATCAAGATTCATATATAAAATTATTATTTTTTCAGGTTTAAATATTTAAAAAAGAAGAAAGAGAATTATATAGCATCTAATTATCCACATGATACAAAACCAAGATATTTTTATGAACATAGCTCCCCAAAAAATTTTAATCCTCAGAGCATCTCCAATGGCGTTAGCTAAAAATGATTGGCTAAATTACATAAAATATTGATTATATAAAATTTGTCGAACCTGTAAGACATTGTGTTCCGAGGGTACTGGTTATAATGATTGGCTATATTTTAAAAATGGTATGTTATTAATATTTCAAGTTGTTATTAATGGGATATATAATTTTAATATAGAAATAAATGATGTCAATTCACTACAGGTCTCTAGAGTTTCGACAAATATAGCCAACATCAAGAGATTATCTATAATTATAGACAAGGGTTTTGTCCCATTGGAGTGCAAATTTTTTTACACAATCTTTATATATCTTATTTAAGGTAATTAATTTCAAATTTTACCTAAGAGGTCTCTCCCATTGGCGAGATGCTCTCAGCAGCTATATTTTACTGAAAATTAAAACAGAAGAACATGAAAATCAATTATCATTAAAAAAAACTGAAAAATTAAACAGCCAAATAATGGATCAAAAAATGTAATATCCGGAGGAGGCCCCTAAAATGCTTAATAGTTGCAGCCGCTTTTAATCAGTTACATTTAGCATGAAAATTGAATAGACCATCATCTCTTCCTCTACGTGTTTTCTCATAACCGTCGCCTCATCATCTGTATTCAAAGTTTCATTAACGGAAATTGCTAAACATTTTATACTGAGTACATATAGCTAAGTGCAATGGCTGTTAAATTTTGGGATTCATTTCATGCATGTGTGTACATAGTAGTACTCGTACTAATTTACAGTCCAGATCATTCAAATGGTGCTCAGTACTTAGTAGGAGGGGAGGACTACAAGTGGTCGATCCCTCTAACCAACGACTTCTACACCAATTGGTCTTCCTCTCACTCTTTTGTCGTCGGCGACACTCTCTGTATGTTCCTCATCTTTAACTTTACGTGTCGTTTCCATTTTTTTTTTTTATTTGCAATGTCTGGATTTTTCGTTGTTGTTAATGTTGTATGTTACCTAGAGTTTTGGTTTTTCTTCTTGTCTATGACTAAATACGTACTCTAGTCCTCCTCGCATAAAGGGAGCGAGTGAGATACTGTTGGACCATCCGTTGGTCGGAAACAAGGTAATGGGTTGAATAAAATGAAGGTTTTATCAAATTATATAATGTTGACCGAATTCTATATGCATATGACAAATAAGTGCAGTGTTCGACTATGATCCAGAGCTTCACAACTTGTTTCAAGTGTCGGGACGAGAGTTTAAGAGTTGCACTGCAGATCAACCTTTCAACGTTTATGATGGTCCGGTTAGTGTTCCTCTAATGGAGCAGGGTGTCTTTTATTATGTCTGCACTGTATTGAATTATTGTTCTCTTGGCCAAAGGCTCATGGTTTCCGTTGACAAATCTGCACCTTCACCTCCACCAGCTGCTTCTTCGTCTTCTCCAACGCCATCTCCTCTCATGTCGGGGTCTCTATTGCAGGACTAATCAGCCATCAGAGCGTCCGTCATCTCATTTCGCTCTGCCTCTTTTGTTTTGGAGTACCTTTTAGTTGCCATATCATTTGTGTTTAAGTTTCCTTCTTGGTATCTGTATCTGTCATACATAAATTCTGTTGTAATAGTACATTTTCGTTCATGGATGAGTCTCTCTAATCAGTGCTTGAGCGTTGGTGAAGGAGGTCTTTGTTCCAGAAGTGGTTCTTGGTTCAATTCTTATCAATATGTCGGTTTTTTTTAAAAAAATTGAAGCAATAGAGGACATTAAATAGCCAAACTAGAGAGCTTTCTTTCTTTAGTTCTAATTAGGAAGCCATGAATTTTCTTGTATCAGCCAATGTAGTGTTTAGGTTTGGGAATAATATGGTAGCTTCATTACAAAATTTTCAGAAATCAGAAGATTCTTTTAAATATCACAAAGGGGATGCCTGAACTCGTAAATTTACAGAATTACAGTAACTAATGATATGTCGCACACACATCTAAATGTAAACAGAGATATAAACATGCATTAGTTAACCGCAGAACAGACTTTCCTTATTTCACCGGCACTTCCTTTGAGAACTTGAACCCATCCCATTTTAACCATAGAAACACCAAAATCCTTAAACAAACTTGATTGAAGTGATTGGCCTGATGCCGAAGATACGTCCTTGTCTTGGAATCATCAAGTAGGGCACTATCAGATTGGAAAAGTCCCCTTCTCTTTGAAACTAGTGCATAGTAATTTTTATCAGATGTTTTAAAACTTCGAGGATCCATCTCTACGAGTGTGGTCTGGTCCCCGGGTTTGCATTTCTCATTCAATTTGACAATGTATTCAGAATCCAAACTTGGATCAGTGTCGCCCTTGCCAGTGAAGTTGTAAAAACGGTTGGTGAATGCAGCGCAGTGTGATGTTCCGATTGTATGGCCACCTACATATATCAGTTCATCATGGTCCATACCAAATAATTGTATGTGTTTGCTTTTTCTTTTATGATACTGCATGTAATTAATCAAAAAATAAATAAATTTGAAGCTTATTGGAAAACGGAGTTGGTAAATTTGTTAAAGCTTCAAACGCTATTGACACTCTTCCATCTCTCCGCCCTGTTTCTACTTTCCAGAATGGACCTTTCAACTGACAAGAAAGAAAATAGTAGTTCGTGGCTACAAGTATAGGAATAGCAATATATACTTCACTATTACACCGTCATTAGAGAAATACGGCTCCAAGTCTAAATGCCAACATATATACACATATTGCAGGTGAAGTGTCAAAATAGCACAATTTCTGATCAAAATGCCCAAAATAGCACTTTCTGGGAAGTGTACCCGCACTGGCACATACATAACGCAAGTATTGTCTGCGTTAGGGGGGTAACGCATGTCATACATGCGTTACTCGTGTATTTTTCCTTTCCCCCAGCTGATTTCAGACCAGAAACGCATCTAGCACCAGCGTTTGGACTGTAACGCAAGTGCGTGATGCGTTATGGGGGTAACGCATCACGCACTTGCGTTACAGCCCAAACGCAAGTGTACCATGCGTTTCTCTTGTTTTTTCAGCTGGTGGAGTTGGAAAATACACGAGTAACGCATGTTGAACATGCGTTACCCCTAACGCATTTAGCAGATGCGTGAAGAAAGTGCCAGGCGCAGACATGCTTTTCCAGGAGTGCTATTTTGGATATCCAACCCCCATTTTTGTGCCATTTTGGGCATTTTCCCCATATTGTTGATGTTAGTATGAAGAGAAAAGATAAATTAATCAACATAATGCTACAGTTGCATCCCGACCTGCACGAAAGAGTCGCTTATATAAACGCCCAATTTGAGATGTATTAAAGTCTATGATTTTTTTGATTAATTAGGTTTATAACCTTAAAAATGAGTATGTTTTCTAAAAAATGGACTCAAAAATTGGGATCATAATTCATAAATTTTTATCACATGAACTATCCAATTGCGTTCGATCTATGATGTAATAACCGCGAATTTTCGAAGTAATTTTCCTACTCGATATTTAAATTTTATTTACGAGCGATGCACTAGTATATTTTAATTAGCGCGTTTTTTTAAAATTTCGAAATTTTATATATTCATTTGAAAGTAAATATTATATTATATCTATTTAATTATATTTATTTAGTATTTATTAAAATTAGGAAATTTAGAGAAATAGAATTTTAATTTTGGGTCGAATTTATTTTAGAGAACGAAATTAAATTTTCGTTTAATTAGCCAGCAGGGGAGAAACGAGATCTTTTCACCAAACATTGCACTAATATAAACATAATCATTAATTTTTTTTATTTTATTTTTCAGCATTTATTTTGTCTCCCACAAATTATTTCTTTTTAATTTAATAAATAAAAGGCAATAAGTATCATCATTATTAGGATATGGGTGTACATTTTTTTTAAAAACCAGGAACACAAACCTTACTGTCTCTCTCATTATTTTCCATAAAACACGGACCAAAACATTGGCCTTGTTTTCAATTTTGTCCCCCACGTTTTTATTGTTAATTCAATAAACAAACCACCCCATTCTTATATTTGTAATACAGATACATGACACAATTTTTTTCACAGAAACACAAACACCCCATTTCTTTCCCTGCAAGACCCAAACTCTGTCTCTTTTAAAACATAAAAACTCGACCCATATATATTTATACAAAACAGAGTACCACAACAGAGAAATCAGGTAGTGTATATTTTATTTTGCTTTGGTTTCATTTTTATTTTATTTTATTTTCCTCTTTCTTCCTTGCAATCGGTGGTGTTTGTTTGTGTGGGTGTTGAACTGAGCAGGGGGGAGGGGGTAATTGCTGGGTATTGAGAACAGAGGGATAGAGAGATTATTGTTAAATTGTTGTGGTGTTTGACCGATGGTATCGAAGGGGATAGAAGGGGAGAGATTGAGAGATTGGGGTGATGCAGAGAGAAAAAAATGGCGAGAGAGATAAAGGGAGATACGGGAGAAGAGAAAGAAGAGATGGGTGTGGTGTTGTGTGGTGTTCGGACGGTGGAGAGAGAGAAAACAGTGAGGGAGAGAAGGTGGGAGAGAGAGGAAGAAAAGAGAAGAGAGGTAGAGAGATTGAGACGGGTGTTGTGGAATAAAAAGTAGGGTATATTTATTGAGGCTAGGGTTTGTGCGTAATTAATGCTAGGGTGCGTGAGCTTCGTGCTTTAATGGCTGCTCTTGTGTTCGTGGCTGAATCTGCCTTCACAAGATGCCTACGTACTTTGATAAATATCAAATATCAATCCAAAAAACGTAGTTCTGAGAATGAGGGGTCAGGCCCTTTATATAGGCTGTAGGAGCCTCAGAAT
This sequence comes from Saposhnikovia divaricata, assembly GCA_036435485.1. NCBI lineage: Eukaryota > Viridiplantae > Streptophyta > Magnoliopsida > Apiales > Apiaceae > Saposhnikovia > Saposhnikovia divaricata. The sequence continues at coordinate 27,856,088 of JAZHRN010000131.1, forward strand.
TATGGTAGGAGTTAGAGACTTGGTGGACAAGTCTTTGAGGAAGGTTCTAGATCTATTCCTTGTAGGAATCAGTTTCCATATCGAATTGGATGCCTTGGTGGCTAAATCTGATGGAGATAATATCCTTATCCAACTCTTATTGCTGAGCTGTTTATTTCCCCCAATATTAATTACGAAATTAATATTAAAATAGGGATTCTGACCTCATTAATGGGCCCCACGTTTGGACCATGCTGGGTCTAATTAATGCCATATTAAATGTGTCTTTAGGGCTTATTTTTAGCCCATATCATTTGCCCCCCAACTTCTAGGAAAACTGATCAGGTTTTCGTAGAAGTTATATTTGCCTTAATCGAGACTCGGGGTCGTTTTTATCCCTTACCTGGGACTTCTTAATTTTCCTACACTTATATGGGAATTTTGGTTTACACTAGTGTTTCACGAGTATCGTCTTGATTGTAAAGTGTGGAGCGACATACACATTTACGACGATTTGCCGTATTCGAGTCTTTAACTTGTGCTTGCTTTTAGCAATTTCGGTACTTTTATATAGCTTTTATGTATTAGCATAAATTATTGCTCAATTTGTCAAGAAAATATTTCTATAATTTTCCTCGTATTTTTCTGTACTTTTCCTAATATTTTAGGAATTTTTATGTACTCACAGGTATTTTTCGTAATTTTTCCTAATAATTTAGGAATTTTTATGTACCAACAGGTATTTTCCTTAATTATTCCTAATAATTTAGGAATTTTTATCTACCCACGGGTATTTTCCTTAATTATTCCTAATAATTTAGGAATTTTTATGTACCAACAGGTATTTTTCTAAATTATTCCTAATAATTTAAGAATTTTTAATGTACCCCCAGGTATTTTTCTAAATTATTTCTAATAATTTAGGAATTTTTATGTACCAGCAGGTATTTTCCTTAATTTTTCCTAATAATTTAAGAATTTTTATGTACCAACAGGTATTTTCCTTAATTATTCCTAATAATATAGAAATTTTTATGTACCAACAGGTATTTTCCTTAATTATTCCTAATAATTTAGGAATTTTTATGTACCTGTAGGTATTTTTCGTAATTATTCCTAATAATTTAGGAATTTTTATTTACCAGCAGGTATTTTCCTTAATTATTCCTAATAATTTAGGAATTTTTAGGTACCCACGGGTATTTTTCGTAATTATTCCTAATAATTTCGGAATTTTTATGTACCAACAGGTATTTTCCTTAATTTTTCCTAATAATTTAGGAATTTTTATGTACCAACAGGTATTTTCCTTAATTATTCCTAATAATTTAGGAATTTTTATGTACTCACGGGTATTTTCCTTAATTATTCCTAATAATTTAGGAATTTTTATGTACCAACAGGTATTTTTCTAAATTATTCCTAATAATTTAGGAATTTTTAATGTACATACAAGTATTTTTCTAAATTATTTCTAATAATTTAGGAATTTTTATGTACCAGCAAGTATTTTCCTTAATTATTCCTAATAATTTAGGAATTTTTATGTACCAACAGGTATTTTCCTTAATTATTCCTAATAATTTAGGAATTTTTATGTACCAACAGGTATTTTTCTAAATTATTCCTAATAATTTAGAAATTTTTAATGTACCCACAAGTATTTTTCTAAATTATTTCTAATAATTTAGGAATTTTTATGTACCAACAGGTATTTTCCTTAATTATTCCTAATAATTTAGGAATTTTTAGGTACCCACAAGTATTTTTCGTAATTATTCCTAATAATTTCGGAATTTTTATGTACCAACAGGTATTTTCCTTAATTTTTCCTAATAATTTAGGAATTTTTATGTACCAATAGGTATTTTCCTTAATTATTCCTAATAATTTAGGAATTTTTGGGTACCCACAGGTATTTTCCTTAATTTTTCCTAATAATTTAGGAATTTTTATGTACCAACAGGTATTTTCCTTAATTATTCCTAATAATTTAGGAATTTTTATAATTTTAAAGGGACTATTCTGTCAATTTTCAAACTTTCAGGGATGACTTTGTCATTTTATAAACTTGAGGGATCAATACGTGAATTTTGCAAAGCTTAGGTACTAAATAGCACTTTGGCCATTCAACCTCTTCACTTGTAATACAACTTGGGCGTTGGTATGGCCGCCCAGGAGACCTCCTTGGTTTCCCACGCCTAGGAGAGGAGCTTGGGTGGCGTGGGTGACTTTTTTTTTTTTTTTTTCTCTTCTTTTTTTTTTTTAACGTTCAGGTTTTATACATTTTATTTTTGATAATTTTTACCAAAAATAAAATATTGGGCCTCATGCCTTAAAAATAATTTTATAAATTATTTCCTTATTTTTTCTTGATTTAATAGGTATTTTTACCTATTTTTTCATCATTTTTAGCCTATTTTCAGAATTTTTAAGGATTTTATTCCTTTTTTAATTTCTGAAAAATGGCTTGTCGTTCGAATAGGAGCCCTGGGCGTGGGTACCCCCGCCAAGGAGACCTTCTCCTTAGGCACGCCAAGGAAGTTGGTCTCCTGGGCGTGGGTATTTCATGCCTTCAATTTTCAAAATTTGTTCTGGGCATGGGTACCCCCGCCAAGGAGACCTTCTCCTTAGGCATGCCAAGGAAGTTGGTCTCCTGGGCGTGGGTAGTTCATGCCTTCATTTGTACAACCACTCTAGGAGTGGGTATCCCCGCCTAGGAGATGTTTTTGCCAACCACGTCTAGGAGATATGGCTTCCTGACCGTGGGTATTTTTTTTTTTTTTACCCTCAATTCGTACAACCTTGGCGTGGGTGCCCCCGCCAAGGAGGCACTTTGCGATACCTTGTCTTATGATTTTAAGTCTTCTTGGCGTGGGTACTTTATTACCCTTCATTTGTTACTCCAGCCTTGGCGTGGGTATCCCCGCCAACGAGGCTTTTTCTTAAAGCACGCCTAGGAGATTTGGCTTCCTGGGCGGGGGTAATTTAATTGATTTTGTAGAGATGCTCTGGGCGTTGGTATCCCCGCCAAGGAGGACAATCTTCTAACTGCGCCTAGGTGATATGGCTTCCTGAACGTGGGTGTTTACATCCCCTTCATTTGTTACTCCAGCCTTGGCGTGGGTATCCCCGCCAAGGAGGCCTTATTTAATCCAACGCTTAGGAGATTTGGCTTCCTGACCGTGGGTGCTTGCATCCCATTCTTTTGGCCAATTTTCATTTATGGACCGTTTCTTTGGCTTTTGTCGGGCTCCCAGCCTTATTATTTTTGAATTTTTGAGATTCCTGCGGAACCTTGAAACGACCCGTTTCTTAGCTTTCGTGACCTTCAGGGCCTTAATTCGTTTGCCGAGTCCTTGATTCGAGAATTCATTCGTGGTTGTTGGTTATCATCAACCATTCAACCTTTAACTCTCATTCTAAGATGTTGAAATGATGGAGTCCCTTAGTTTTTGCCCCCTTGCTTCATATAGTGGGGGTCTTGCTTCTCGGTTGATCGTTCAAGAAGTTCACTTGCCACTGAGCACTTGACTTCAAGTCTGGTGTGCCTTGGCTGGTTGTCAACCCTCTATCAGGATTTCAACCTTCTTCTTATACTCATAGGACCATGCTTAAGTTTCAATTTTGGCTGGCGGCTCTTAATTTCTAATGACAAGCTCGATTGGAGACAGACTTCCTTGTTGGCCATCAAGGCTTAAATTTTGTGTCGGGATTTGAAATTCAAGACTTTAAGTATGTAATGACAATGGACCTCTTATAGAGGAGACCTTCAATCAATGCGTATCTTAACACTCTCACAGACAGTTTCCGTGCTTTCAACGAAATATCAAGGAGCCAACCAGTCTTAAGATGAGCTTTGATAGGGTCTATCTGACAGCTTCCTACATCAAACGGTGCCACCAACTTCGAATCGATGGTGGGGGTCTTCAGGACTTGGAAGTAGACGCTCCCAGAATGGGTCTCGACCCTTGAATTGAGATAAGGCATCGACCTTTGTATTCTCCTCCCTTGGGATATACCAGGCACTCATCTAACTGGGCTATCGCAGCTTTCACAATCCTCAAGTATTTGGCCATATTCTTTTCTCTAACCTCAAACTCTCCATTGACTTGTGAGACTACCAACTTTGAGTCTCCACAGACTTTCAGGTTCTTGACCCTCAGGGCTCTTGTCAGTCTAGGTCGGCTATCAGAGCTTCATACTCCGCCTCGTTGCAGGTTGTTTGGAAGTCCAACTTCAAGGCATACTCGAGTGTGAACCCATCGGGGCTTTGCAGAACTTAACCTGCACCACTGGTTTTTGTTTTAGATGCCCCATGAAAATAGAGCTTTTTGTTTTTGATGCCCCATCAAAATAGAGCATCCAATATTCCTTCTTCTCTTCCAGGGGTTTCTCACCTTGCTGACCTTCCTGGTTAGAGCATCCAATATTCCTTCTTCTCTTCCAGGGGTTTCTCACCTTGCTGACCTTCCTTGTCTATTACCTCCTGCCCCCCGACTTCTTGGTTTGTCTTTATCCAGGGTCCTTCAAGGACTTAAACTCTTATCTGCTGTAACCTAACTCTACCATTCGGGGTATGCATTCGTTTGTTTTCATTCGTGTATTCTTTTATTTTCGGTACTTGGTCTTCTTTGACTCACACATCAGGTGCTTGGCACATAAATAAAATCACAATCAATGAATGGAAAACAAACTTGCATTAATAACTTGAAATGGGTTCAACCCTTACATAGAGTACTACTGTCCTACTCGGAGCAACATGCTCTGCAATGGTTTTAATGAACCTTATTTCTACTTCTACTATATAAATATGAAGCTAAGTCCTACTAGAATAACTTAAGCCCATCGGGGCTTTGCAAGACTAGGCATGCACCACTTGATTTTGTTTTTGATGCTCCATCAAAATAGAGCACCCGCCACTCCTTCTGGTCTCCTCATTCTTATTCTGCAGTTCACTTCCTGCTCGGGGTACTACCTCCTGCCCCCCAACTTCTTGGTTGCCAATGGTACATTCAACCACAAAGTCAGTTAACGCCTTAGCCTCAATGGCTGTCCGAGGCTTCTATGTGATGTCCTCTGCTGACCTTTCTTTGTGTTCCTTACCACTGTGGACTTCCATGTCTTCAATCGGAAGGACCTGCCCCCCGACTCCATCAGGCCTTAACGAGGCTACATAACAGCTTCGTGCCATCTTCTGATCACCTTTATGTTCTCCAACACCATTCCTGGTAGGGAACTTGATCTTCACATGATAGGTTGAGGCAACAGCCTTGAATGCATGAAGTCCACTTCTTCCAAGGATAGCATTGTACGTTGAAGCCGCCTTGATTACCAGGAAGTTCAACATCTGAGTGGCCTCCTTGGGCTCTTGCCCAATAGTTACAGGCAGCTGAATAGTCCCTTCAACTTTGGATTCAACTCCATTGAATCCGTATATAGGCATGTTATTGGGGGTCAACTGAGAATCAGTGTATCCCATCTTCACAAATGCATCATGAAACAGAATGTCAACGGAAGCTCCATTGTCTATCAAGACTCGCTTCACCTCCTAGTTTCCAATCACAGGAGTTATGACCAACGGGTCGTCATGGGGGAACTTCACCCCTTCCAAGTCTGAGTCATCAAAGCTAATCGCTACCTCAGTTTTTGCACGCTTCGGGGCCTCTCCCACGTTGTGCAACACCTCTCGGGCATAAGCCTTTCGAGAGTTCCTAGTTGTCCCGGCCGCAGTCGGGCCTCCTGAGATCATGTTGATTACTGGCCCTCGGGGCTGTGGGTTGCGATCTTGATCGTCATCCCTTCTATTATAGTCTCTTCTCTGATTACCACGGTCTTCACCCTTAGTGAAGTGCCTCAGCTTCCCTCTACGGATCAAAAACTCGATCTCATCTTTGAGTTGCTTGCAATCGTCAGTGTCATGCCCCACGTCTCTATGGAATCTGCAATACTGATTCTGGTTTCTCTTTGCGGGATCACCCCTGAGTGGCTTCGGCCATCTGAAATCCTTATCATTCTCAATGTCCAACAAGATTCGACTCCTATGAGTATTCAACCTTGCATACTCAGTGAACCTTGACCCTTGGTTCTTCTTAGGGGCAGAGTCGGAGTCCTCGCTAGTTCGGGGATACTTGTCCCTAGCATCATACTCTTGATCATCATAGTCCTGGTCTTGCTTTCGCTTCTTGGAGTCATTGTTACCTCCTCCTCCACCTACAGTGGTTTCTTTCTTCAAGCTATCCTCAGCTTTAATGTACTTATCAGCCCTTCGTTGGAGCTCAGCCATGTTCTCGGGGGGATGCTTCGCCAATGATCTCTTGAAGAAGAGGTCAGTGGTTCCGTGTTCCAGGGCTACCATTGCCACCTTATTTTCCAAATCAGTGATATTCAGGGTCTCCTTAGTGAATCGCTTGAGGTAATCCCTCAGATTTTCATTCTTTCCTTGCACCACATACATAAGAGATGCGGAGCTCTTCTCATGCACCCTTCCGCTAATGAATTGGCTAACGAAGGCGGCACTCAACTCCTTAAAAGAGCCAATAGAGTTCGCAGGCAATCGGCTATACCATCTCTGAGCCATGCCCGACAGGGTTTGGGGGAACGCTCTGCACTTTAGGGCATCACTTGCAGGCTGCAGCAGCAGTGCGTTCGAGAACGTCCTGACGTGATTTGCGGGATCACCCGTTCCATCATAAGCCTTAATTGTCGGCATCTTAAACTTCCTAGAAATATGAGCATTCATCACCTCATCCGTAAACGGGGGTGTGGGATCATCAGGATCTCCAAGTGGCATGAGATCCTTGGGGTTACTCCTGGGGGTTTTCACCCTCATAGCTTCTCTTGTTGGGACATCAGCTGTAAGATCCCAGATTATTTTAGGATTTATTATTATTATTTTATTATTATTTAATTATGTTAATTAGTATTTAAATGATGGATTTGGATTTGAGAATATCGTTGTGGAGTTCAACGATATTTAGTATCGAGTTTATATGAGTATATTTGGATTTATGTGTGCCAATGTGTGCCCCAATATTTTTATTTGTATTTTAGTGATTTAAAAGTATTTAAATCAAGTATTATTGATCTTCAAAAATCTTTATTAAATTATCGGAGTTGGATAAAATCACGAAATCTTTTGTGATATTATCTTTATATATTTATTGAGTTTTTAAAATTTTTGGGTGGATTAATTTGGGTGTTTTAGTATTTTTAAATGATTTTAAGAGTTTTATTGTATTTAAAGGATCAAAACTTTGAAAATTCATATTTAATTCATTTTTGATCCGAAAAATATTTCGAAAATATGTGCGTACTCGTAATTTTATATTCTTTATTTTAAAAATGAAAAGTGTAATTTTCCGAAAGTTTTTTTTTATTTTGATTTTTTTTAAGTCATTTATTTGTTATAATTGGGCCAAATAGAGGATAAGTAGTAGTGTTATAATAGTAATGGGCCAAGCCCATTAGAAGAAAATAGAGACAGTCGAGAGAACTCGAAGAAAAGAGAAAAAAAGATAGGGTTCTAGAGAAAAGGGGAAGGAAAAAAGAAAAGAGGGAGAAGAAAAGAAATTAGAGAAAGAAATTGAAGAGAAGATGGGTTAAAAGATGTTGGGGTTCGATGGTGGATGAACGGAGGAAGGGGAAGCCCACTGCGCGGCGGCCATGGCCGACGGTGGTGCTGTTTTCCGGTGGAATTGCAGCGAGAGGAGGAAGGCTGAGATGGAAACGAGTGATATCGCGAGTGTGTGAGTATCTCAGTGGTGTGTGGGTGTACAGTGCCGAGTGTGTGTATTTCGGGTTGGGTGTGTGTATATATGTATATACGCAGTGTGTATGTATGAGGGAAAGAGAGAGAGAGAGAGAGAGAGAGAGAGAGAGAGAGAGAGAGAGAGAGAGAGAGAGAGAGAGAGAGATGGAGGAAGAGATTCGGGGAATTATTCGTCGGAAGGTATAATTCTCTTCGTGTTTTAATTATGTAATCTTAGTATTAAATTCGTGGTAAATTTTGAGTTTCATTATTTAATTGTTGTGATTGAATTAGTTTAAATTGTGAGATTGTTGTTGTAATTGTATTGATTTAAATTGCGAGTTAATTATTAATTTTCGTAATAAGATTAATGTAGTAAGTTAAGAATATTAGTTGAATTTCAGTAATTAATTCGGAGAGTTTAGTTGCTAATTATAATTGATGGGAGTAATTGTGAGTATGATTAGATGTTCGGATTAGTAATTGTTAATTGTTAGTTGCTAGTAATTATTGTTGTTTAATAATTAGAGTTATAATCTCGAAAGTTAAAATTTGGGGATTTTGTTTGAATGTCGGGAGTTAGATGATTGTGAGTTATTAATTATCAATGGTGGGATGATATGTCTGAGTTTAATGGTCTTAAAGGTTGTCGGTTATTAGTGGTAGATTGTTATGTGCTAAATGCTGTAGATCAAGTCGTAGTATCTATTAAATGTGTAAATGTCAAGTACTCGGTGGTAAAGTATAGGTGGTTAAATGGTGATTGGTCGTGTATATGGGTTAAGTATGGTAAGTATGGGAATACGTGATACATGTTAAATGTTAGAATTTTATAATAATTAGAATTGTGCTAGGGGTTATGAGAAGATCACAAGTTTTTAAATGTCAATATTTAAAGGACTTGTGTAATTCTTTTCGACTAATTCCTAGGGCTTACGAATATCCATGATTAGCTATCACGAGTATAATTAATATACTTGAGTGATGTGATCATTGATATAGCGTAAGTAATAGTTAGTGCTAGGGGTTGTTCCCTAGGGCTTACGAACATCAATGATTGGTTGTCACGTGTATCATTAAAATGCGTGAGAAATACGATCATTGGTGTAGCGTAAGTAGTAGTGTTAATCATTATGTGCTAGGTGCCGCATGTCTGGGCAGGTACTTTTCATTACTTGTTTATTTTTATGTTGCTGCAAGTTGAGGCAGCTTTAATTTTTGCAGAAACAGGGATTGAATTGTGTTTGAGGGGCTGTGCCCATAGTCCGATAAACGAATACTTCATGCCGAAATTTTCTAAAAATTCCCTGTATTTAAAGTTATTTAAACTATTTTATTTAAAGATTTAAAGGCATGTAGGTGTATAAGTGTTTAAGTGCATATGTGGTGATTAATGAGGTGTGAATATATATATTTATGTATGTATTGCCTTGCGAGTTATAAGTAATTAATTATCAAATTGGGTGTTTATGTACTAAATAGTACTTTACTATTATTTCGAGTATAATTAGGGATTCGAGCGAGCGTGTTGACGAGGTGATTGAAGGAAATGAAGGCGTGATCGAGTAAAGACCGGAGTATAGTAAGTAGCGAATCAACGCATTGGAATCAAGGCAAGTATACTATTCCCCACTTATTGTTCAAGTAGGATAAGTCTGTTTCTGTTATTTATACAATATTTCTGTCAAATTAGTTGCAAGTATACTATCCCTCACTTATCGTTCAAGTGATGTGAAACTGTTTCTGTTATTTATATATATTCTCTTTCAAATCCTTTCTTGCAAGTACTTATACTCTTCATATTTATTTTGAATGATGTGAATCTGTCTTTATCAATTATAAGATTTTCTTCCAAATCATCTTGCTAGGGTCTACATCCCTTTCTTTTGTTCAAATGACTCGAACCTCGTATTTAAATCCAGAATTCCTTGAATTGCTTATGAGTTGTTGTTCCAATTCTTATACCTGACTGTTATTCCTTTTTAAATTATTGTTGAACCATTTTTAACCTTATTGTTTATTCCTTTTAAATTTTAAGTGAAACACATGTACCTTATTATTTACCCTATTTCCTGTTGAACTATAACCCTTGACCTATAATTTATTCCTTGCTTTATCTTAGCCTTTTTCTGTATGTTTATTCTTTTAAACCATATCATCGTAACCAGATTTCATAACCCTTAATTTAAATTCTAGAAATCCCTAACCCTTGTGTTGTTCTTTATTAATTAACGACTCTTCGTTAGATTATGACCAATGCAGTAACCCAATTTCTCAATTGAACTTCATATTTCTTTATTCCATTAATTCCTTGTAAATGGCTGTTCAATTTCTATAATCTTAATAATTGCTTCGTTCTTTAACTGATTTATGTTCTCTTATTGATATATGATTTTGTTCTGCTGATCTGTACCATGCTTAGTATAAAACTTACTGCTTTGTTGTTATGATCCCTTATATCAGTGGCTTCCCTGACCCTCAGTCTTTTATAATGGTAAATGAAAATGGTTTAATTGATTAAAGATGTTTTGTTTTAAAAATTCCTTATACTGGGCTGATCTGTTATCAGTGAGTTTAAGGACTGAAAAGTGAAATGTTTTAAATTATTAATAATAAATTTGTTTATGAATTGGAAAAGCGTAAGAGGCTAGGGTGGTCCTAGTCCAGCACTTTTATATAGCGTAAGAGGCTAGGGTGGTCCTAGTCCAGCATTAAAGGCCAATGTGCTGCCTAATTGGGAACCCAATTTCAAAGGAATGGGGACTTTACGTGGCTGATCACCCGTAATGTCCAGAGTATGATTAAAACTCCAATTCTATTAAATATTTTTATGTAAGTATATTCTGAGTATAGAACTGTTTAAGTTTAAAGTATGTTGGATATGAAGTTATGATTTGAGTTGAAGTTATGATTTGAGTTAATAAGTACTTTTAGTATAAAAATGGAAAGTTATTATAATGAAAACTAATTCACGGTTATTACGGTCACTGTGGCATGTGTTGCGCAGTGATAGTGAGAACCGAGAATGATTTGAGATCTTCTTATTTATTCAAACTCATGATTGTCAGGCCGGTTAGGCAGCTAGGTATGCAAACGCTTAGTGGACATGAATGAGATTTGAGTAAGTGAGAATTTCTTGGAGATTTTATTAAAGCGATAGTTAAAGTATTTTGTAAGTATTAAAAGTATTGAATCTAGTATTACAAACCTTCTCAGTTGTTAGAATTTTGATTTCGAGTTATAATTGTTTTACTTGATAAAACTTGGAACTCAGTAAAACAATGAGTTTAAGGATGGATAGGGGTTTCCTAGTTATTCTCTTCGCGAGTAACATTGTACGTGAAGGTGGAGTAAGAATGATTGGGGAATTTCTTGATATTCTTTTTCTCAAAGTTTTATCTGAGGTAGTGATGGTTTGTAGTAAATGAAAAAGTTTTACCTTATGATTGAAATTTAATGATCTCTTGAGATAGAATATTCATTGATATTGTTCATCAATGAATTATTGAGATATTATCATTTTGCTATATTATTAACTTGCTGAGCATTCTTTGGCTCACACTCGTTGTTTTTAAAATCTAATTTTTTCAGTAAACTAGTGACGAGACTTAACCTGCGCAGTTCAGAAGTGGAAAGCAGAAGCAGAATGCTGTTATCAAGCTGATGTGGATCAAGGTGTTTAGATTTAAAGTTTGATTTGTTGTATGTAAATATAGTTAGTAGTTATAGTATGTATTTGAGTAGTTGGCCTGGTATACTTCTATTCGAAGTTATACCAGTGATTTAAGTCTGTATAAAGTTTGGTATATAGAGTTGTATTTAAGTTGGTTTTGGGTTTTCTTGTTTCTAGAACTGTAACCTAAGATCCTGAATTGGGAGTTGGGGTCAAAGAGCTTTTGTTTGAGTTTTAATTTTTATTTCAGTTTTATTTTGATTTTCAGATTTTTAGTTTAGTATTCAGCAGGTTTATGTTGTATTTACGAATACATCATGGCCGATTTTTGTTAGAATTATTGAGTTTGTTAGCGTGACGCCCAAATCTACTGACCCCGGATTTGGGGGCGTTACAGGTTGGTATCAGAGCGAGGTTATAGTAAACTAGAAACGAGAGTGTGTAGGAGTGTGTATAGTTAAGTAAGGAACGTCAGAGTTCATATAGGACTCGTGTTGGACTATTGGATATAGTACCAGTTAGTGAGTTAAGCTGTGAGTGGTGACAGATAGTGAGCTGAGTTGGGTAGGAACCCTTGTGACTGTAGATGCAGGTAGTGGAACCTTAAGAGTTTAGTGCGAGTGACGACGACGTATAGAATAGGTGACCTTAGGACGTATAGTAGAAGAGTTTAGGGCGGATTACGAGCCAGTGGAGAGATCTTGGCAATACCTTTCTTCTTGATAAATATTCATTTGTTGAGTTATTTTGACAATTGTCTTTTCCCCGAATTTGGGATTCCAGTTATGACAGAGGTTGTTTTGATGCCTATTTCCTTTATTTCTAAAACCCTGCCAAGTGATATTTGAGTTTCTAATTTTCTTCATCAGTGAATGATTCGATTATTGATAAATCATTATCTCTTAGTATTCTGCAAGTCGTTTCTTTCCTGATTATCCTTTTCTTATGAAGTAGTACCCATGGAATCCGTTTAGTTGTAATCCAGGGGTATGTCTGAGAACTTCTCATCAATTGATTATTAATTCGATGTTCGAATCTTTTTATGTTTCTTTACTCCAACTGAGGTGAACAACCCTATTTATAGGGGACACAAGGACTGTTTGTCTGTGTGATAGCAGTCTGATGGGACGCCATCACTTGTGTGTTGTGAAGTACAAGAAGGTTAATTACCTTTAGTCATGTCTTGAATAAGGCACGCAACAAGGTTCATTTGATCATATTGATCACTCAGTAATCTTTCATTTCAAAGAATATTTGTTGAAAACTCATAAATTAATTCTACAATTGTGGAACCTTTGCTACGATGTGAAATCGTTCTCTTCAAATATCATGAATCATAATATCTCGGGTAGTCTTGAACGTATGCCAATCGAGTTTAGAATGCTAGTAACGCGTGACGTATAGTATCGATTAGAGTTGTTCTATATAGAGAGATCCGTAGAGATCCCAGTATAGTAAATAAGTATCCATAGTACAGATTAGTAGAGTTGCGGATGCGACCCGAGTTGGTAGAGTAAACCCCAGTAACCCTTCTTTACCTGATTCCGAGGACGGAATCCTTTTAAGGTGGGTAGAATGTAAGATCCCAGATTATTTTAGGATTTATTATTATTATTTTATTATTATTTAATTATGTTAATTAGTATTTAAATGATGGATTTGGATTTGAGAATATCGTTGTGGAGTTCAACGATATTTAGTATCGAGTTTATATGAGTATATTTGGATTTATGTGTGCCAATGTGTGCCCCAATATTTTTATTTGTATTTTAGTGATTTAAAAGTATTTAAATCAAGTATTATTGATCTTCAAAAATCATTATTAAATTATCGGAGTTGGATAAAATCACGAAATCTTTTGTGATATTATCTTTATATATTTATTGAGTTTTTAAAATTTTTGGGTGGATTAATTTGGGTGTTTTAGTATTTTTAAATGATTTTAAGAGTTTTATTGTATTTAAAGGATCAAAACTTTGAAAATTCATATTTAATTCATTTTTGATCCGAAAAATATTTCGAAAATATGTGCGTACTCGTAATTTTATATTCTTTATTTTAAAAATGAAAAGTGTAATTTTCCGAAAGTTTTTTTTTATTTTGATTTTTTTTAAGTCATTTATTTGTTATAATTGGGCCAAATAGAGGATAAGTAGTAGTGTTATAATAGTAATGGGCCAAGCCCATTAGAAGAAAATAGAGACAGTCGAGAGAACTCGAAGAAAAGAGAAAAAAAGATAGGGTTCTAGAGAAAAGGGGAAGGAAAAAAGAAAAGAGGGAGAAGAAAAGAAATTAGAGAAAGAAATTGAAGAGAAGATGGGTTAAAAGATGTTGGGGTTCGATGGTGGATGAACGGAGGAAGGGGAAGCCCACTGCGCGGCGGCCATGGCCGACGGTGGTGCTGTTTTCCGGTGGAATTGCAGCGAGAGGAGGAAGGCTGAGATGGAAACGAGTGATATCGCGAGTGTGTGAGTATCTCAGTGGTGTGTGGGTGTACAGTGCCGAGTGTGTGTATTTCGGGTTGGGTGTGTGTATATATGTATATACGCAGTGTGTATGTATGAGGGAAAGAGAGAGAGAGAGAGAGAGAGAGAGAGAGAGAGAGAGAGATGGAGGAAGAGATTCGGGGAATTATTCGTCGGAAGGTATAATTCTCTTCGTGTTTTAATTATGTAATCTTAGTATTAAATTCGTGGTAAATTTTGAGTTTCATTATTTAATTGTTGTGATTGAATTAGTTTAAATTGTGAGATTGTTGTTGTAATTGTATTGATTTAAATTGCGAGTTAATTATTAATTTTCGTAATAAGATTAATGTAGTAAGTTAAGAATATTAGTTGAATTTCAGTAATTAATTCGGAGAGTTTAGTTGCTAATTATAATTGATGGGAGTAATTGTGAGTATGATTAGATGTTCGGATTAGTAATTGTTAATTGTTAGTTGCTAGTAATTATTGTTGTTTAATAATTAGAGTTATAATCTCGAAAGTTAAAATTTGGGGATTTTGTTTGAATGTCGGGAGTTAGATGATTGTGAGTTATTAATTATCAATGGTGGGATGATATGTCTGAGTTTAATGGTCTTAAAGGTTGTCGGTTATTAGTGGTAGATTGTTATGTGCTAAATGCTGTAGATCAAGTCGTAGTATCTATTAAATGTGTAAATGTCAAGTACTCGGTGGTAAAGTATAGGTGGTTAAATGGTGATTGGTCGTGTATATGGGTTAAGTATGGTAAGTATGGGAATACGTGATACATGTTAAATGTTAGAATTTTATAATAATTAGAATTGTGCTAGGGGTTATGAGAAGATCACAAGTTTTTAAATGTCAATATTTAAAGGACTTGTGTAATTCTTTTCGACTAATTCCTAGGGCTTACGAATATCCATGATTAGCTATCACGAGTATAATTAATATACTTGAGTGATGTGATCATTGATATAGCGTAAGTAATAGTTAGTGCTAGGGGTTGTTCCCTAGGGCTTACGAACATCAATGATTGGTTGTCACGTGTATCATTAAAATGCGTGAGAAATACGATCATTGGTGTAGCGTAAGTAGTAGTGTTAATCATTATGTGCTAGGTGCCGCATGTCTGGGCAGGTACTTTTCATTACTTGTTTATTTTTATGTTGCTGCAAGTTGAGGCAGCTTTAATTTTTGCAGAAACAGGGATTGAATTGTGTTTGAGGGGCTGTGCCCATAGTCCGATAAACGAATACTTCATGCCGAAATTTTCTAAAAATTCCCTGTATTTAAAGTTATTTAAACTATTTTATTTAAAGATTTAAAGGCATGTAGGTGTATAAGTGTTTAAGTGCATATGTGGTGATTAATGAGGTGTGAATATATATATTTATGTATGTATTGCCTTGCGAGTTATAAGTAATTAATTATCAAATTGGGTGTTTATGTACTAAATAGTACTTTACTATTATTTCGAGTATAATTAGGGATTCGAGCGAGCGTGTTGACGAGGTGATTGAAGGAAATGAAGGCGTGATCGAGTAAAGACCGGAGTATAGTAAGTAGCGAATCAACGCATTGGAATCAAGGCAAGTATACTATTCCCCACTTATTGTTCAAGTAGGATAAGTCTGTTTCTGTTATTTATACAATATTTCTGTCAAATTAGTTGCAAGTATACTATCCCTCACTTATCGTTCAAGTGATGTGAAACTGTTTCTGTTATTTATATATATTCTCTTTCAAATCCTTTCTTGCAAGTACTTATACTCTTCATATTTATTTTGAATGATGTGAATCTGTCTTTATCAATTATAAGATTTTCTTCCAAATCATCTTGCTAGGGTCTACATCCCTTTCTTTTGTTCAAATGACTCGAACCTCGTATTTAAATCCAGAATTCCTTGAATTGCTTATGAGTTGTTGTTCAAATTCTTATACCTGACTGTTATTCCTTTTTAAATTATTGTTGAACCATTTTTAACCTTATTGTTTATTCCTTTTAAATTTTAAGTGAAACACATGTACCTTATTATTTACCCTATTTCCTGTTGAACTATAACCCTTGACCTATAATTTATTCCTTGCTTTATCTTAGCCTTTTTCTGTATGTTTATTCTTTTAAACCATATCATCGTAACCAGATTTCATAACCCTTAATTTAAATTCTAGAAATCCTTGACCCTTGTGTTGTTCTTTATTAATTAACGACTCTTCGTTAGATTATGACCAATGCAGTAACCCAATTTCTCAATTGAACTTCATATTTCTTTATTCCATTAATTCCTTGTAAATGGCTGTTCAATTTCTATAATCTTAATAATTGCTTCGTTCTTTAACTGATTTATGTTCTCTTATTGATATATGATTTTGTTCTGCTGAACTGTACCATGCTTAGTATAAAACTTACTGCTTTGTTGTTATGATCCCTTATATCAGTGGCTTCCCTGACCCTCAGTCTTTTATAATGGTAAATGAAAATGGTTTAATTGATTAAAGATGTTTTCTTTAAAATTCCTTATACTGGGCTGATCTGTTATCAGTGAGTTTAAGGACTGAAAAGTGAAATGTTTTAAATTATTAATAATAAATTTGTTTATGAATTGGAAAAGCGTAAGAGGCTAGGGTGGTCCTAGTCCAGCACTTTTATATAGCGTAAGAGGCTAGGGTGGTCCTAGTCCAGCATTAAAGGCCAAAGTGCTGCCTAATTGGGAACCCAATTTCAAAGGAATGGGGACTTTACGTGGCTGATCACCCGTAATGTCCAGAGTATGATTAAAACTCCAATTCTATTAAATATTTTTATGTAAGTATATTCTGAGTATAGAACTGTTTAAGTTTAAAGTATGTTGGATATGAAGTTATGATTTGAGTTGAAGTTATGATTTGAGTTAATAAGTACTTTTAGTATAAAAATGGAAAGTTATTATAATGAAAACTAATTCACGGTTATTACGGTCACTGTGGCATGTGTTGCGCAGTGATAGTAAGAACCGAGAATGATTTGAGATCTTCTTATTTATTCAAACTCAGGATTGTCAGGCCGGTTAGGCAGCTAGGTATGCAAACGCTTAGTGGACATGAATGAGATTTGAGTAAGTGAGAATTTCATGGAGATTTTATTAAAGCGATAGTTAAAGTATTTTGCAAGTATTAAAAGTATTGAATCTAGTATTACAAACCTTCTCAGTTATTAGAATTTTGATTTCGAGTTATAATTGTTTTACTTGATAAAACTTGGAACTCAGTAAAACAATGAGTTTAAGGATGGATAGGGGTTTCCTAGTTATTCTCTTCGCGAGTAACATTGTACGTGAAGGTGGAGTAAGAATGATTGGGGAATTTCTTGATATTCTTTTTCTCAAAGTTTTATCTGAGGTAGTGATGGTTTGTAGTAAATGAAAAAGTTTTACCTTATGATTGAAATTTAATGATCTCTTGAGATAGAATATTCATTGATATTGTTCATCAATGAATTATTGAGATATTATCGTTTTGCTATATTATTAACTTGCTGAGCATTCTTTGGCTCACACTCGTTGTTTTTAAAATCTAATTTTTTCAGTAAACTAGTGACGAGACTTAACCTGCGCAGTTCAGAAGTGGAAAGCAGAAGCAGAATGCTGTTATCAAGCTGATGTGGATCAAGGTGTTTAGATTTAAAGTTTGATTTGTTGTATGTAAATATAGTTAGTAGTTATAGTATGTATTTGAGTAGTTGGCCTGGTATACTTCTATTCGAAGTTATACCAGTGATTTAAGTCTGTATAAAGTTTGGTATATAGAGTTGTATTTAAGTTGGTTTTGGGTTTTCTTGTTTCTAGAACTGTAACCTAAGATCCTGAATTGGGAGTTGGGGTCAAAGAGCTTTTGTTTGAGTTTTAATTTTTATTTCAGTTTTATTTTGATTTTCAGATTTTTAGTTTAGTATTCAGCAGGTTTATGTTGTATTTACGAATACATCATGGCCGATTTTTGTTAGAATTATTGAGTTTGTTAGCGTGACGCCCAAATCTACCGACCCCGGATTTGGGGGCGTTACATCAGCCCTCTTCTGTCTTCTTGAGGACCTCTCCAAATCTATAACGGGAATCCTTCCTGAGATTGGAGGGGGTCGAATCAGACTCTGTCTTGCCTGTTCCCTTGCTATGTCATCCATTAGCCTTTGGATCTCAGCCTCATGAGCCTTAATCATCTCCTCAGCCGTTTGTGGAGGTCCATCATGGATTCCTTTGGTCCTCGCCCGAGGTTCTCTGCTAACACGTTGCCTCCTTTGATGTTCATCACGATCATCATCCTCAGATGACGAATCATCAGAATAGGGGCCAGAGTAGTCGTCCTGATAAGGACCCAATCCTCTAATATAAGATGGATCATGTTTTTGCATGGCATATCCGCTTGGCCCTGCTCCTCGAGCGGCTAGAGGGTGGTTAGGCAGACCATACCTCGGGTTAGTATTCAAGGGGAGATCCGTGGTGTGGATCTGTACCCCTGGTGGTGGGTTGTCAGGATTAAAAAGAGGAGAGACCACCATCTGAAGAGGGTTGGTTCCTCATCCTGCTTGGTCGATCATAGGCCGCGTACTCTCAACGTGGGGAATCACCCCTGGTTGTTGAGAAACTTGAGATTGGGTTATCGTCCCTGATGCTGGCGGAGCTTGTTGGATGATCGCCCCTGATGCTGGGGGAGTCTGTTCGGTGAGGGGTGGAGCAGAGTTGAGTGGCATGGCCTCAGTTACAACTGGTGTTGTTCTTCGTGTTTGAACCATGGTTGATGTTGTCTTCCCACAGACGGCGCCAAATGTTGTGGAATAAAAAGTAGGGTATATTTATTGCGGCTAGGGTTTGTGCGTAATTAATGCTAGGGTGCGTGAGCTTCGTGCTTTAATGGCTGCTCTTGTGTTCGTGGCTGAATCTGCCTTCACAAGATGCCTACGTACTTTGATAAATATCAAAGATCAAGCCAAAAAACGTAGTTCTGAGAATGAGGGGTCAGGCCCTTTATATAGGCTGTAGGAGCCTCAGAATTATGGTAGGAGTTAGAGACTTGGTGGACAAGTCTTTGAGGAAGGTTCTAGATCTATTCCTTGTAGGAATCAGTTTCCATATCGAATTGGATGCCTTGGTGGCTAAATCTGATGGAGATAATATCCTTATCCAACTCTTATTGCTGAGCTGTTTATTTCCCCCAATATTAATTACGAAATTAATATTAAAATAGGGATTCTGACCTCATTAATGGGCCCCACGTTTGGACCATGCTGGGTCTAATTAATGCCATATTAAATGTGTCTTTAGGGCTTATTTTTAGCCCATATCAACGGGCGAGAGAGATTGGGGCGCAGGAGAGGCGACGGTGAGAGAGAGAGAGAGAGAGAGAGAGAGAGAGAGAGAGAGAGAGAGAGAGGGAGGGATTGATTAATAATCGTATGTTTTTATCAGGATTTATATAAATATTTATATAAATAATAAAAGGGGTATATTGGTTTTAAAATTTGATTATTATTAAATTGTGAGAAATAATTAATTAAATAAAATGGTAATTGATTTAGTAATTAAATAAGAATATTCTGTGATTATTTACCATAATTTAGAGATTTATCGATTTATTGAATAAAAAATGGATTGTTGAATTATTTTATTTTGAGAATAAATAGAGATTATTATTAAATTAGAGAATTTTAGAAAATTCATAAGAGCTATTTATTTTATTTTTAAATGAGAATTGTTTTACAATTAAATAAATTGAGATTTCCAGATATTAAAAATAGTATATATTTTCTAGGTTTAATTCCTAAGTTCGAAGTGAGATTTATTTATCCGGGAATTATTTTCCGTTAATTATCGTAGAGATTTTCGAGAGATATTTTATTTAAATATTATATTATCGGTTGAGAAATATTCTATTTTTTTACGAAGCGCTCACGTATTTCTGGTTACCATTTTTAGAGAATAAATTCCAAGCCGTAGACGGAAGCTGAGTTCACGGGTCGAGTATAAATTTTATCTGTATTCATTGCACTTCGAGATCAAGGCAAGTACCTTCTGACCCTCACTCCTTCTGAAATATTTCGAGAAATGTTTGGATATTATTCTGTTAAAATTATGTTTTGAATTGCCGGTTTATTATAAAATATCCTGTTTATCATAATATTGATTTAGAAATTTTAGAGATTTTCCCGAAATTTCGATAAATTCATAGAACGTAATTTGATTGAAATTCAGGGTATCTTAATTGTTTCGAGATGACCCTTAAATATTATTCAGTTATAACTACGCTCATATATCGAGGTAGTTAGATTTTATTGACTTTAATCGGATCCATTGTTCAGATCCGATAAATGTTGTTGCAATATTCAAATTTGATTCATTGTTCGAATCAAAATAGTTGCATTCAGAATAGTGAATAGAAGAACAGTATATCATCAGAATTTCCTCTAAAATACGTACTCTAGGGAAATTGGAAGTTTTCCTTCTGAATCGAGTCGTTCTTATTATTTCAAGACGACTTCACATGAAATATTCTAATCAACGAACCTTACTTGTTCAAGGTTGTTACTTATTGTCTTGAATTGACATATTGTTCGTGTCAACGAAATAAATTAGTTCTTTTGAAAATATTGTGACGGCCTTTTGTTTAGGTCGGTCTCGTACAAAGTGTAGACTGGTGGTCGGCCAGAATCGAATAGGTATCCAAATAAATCAATTTTTATCCGGAGGAATAATCATATAATCCACTGGTCAACATGGGAGATGGCCCATGGGTTTTCTTTCAGATCAACACGAGGAATAAACTCGTGGTATCGAAAGAGAAATATTAACATTTTGGACACAATAGTTGCCAGGTTGATTTTTCAACCACCTTTTTGCTAGCAAAACGATATAGTGGTACCTACGACATAGTAGTGATCGTACTATGGGGTATCACGGGCGTGCGGTACTTGAGACACAGCGGTTGATCTCGCTGTGGGGTATCGTAAAGGCGGAAGACCAGTATCTCAAATTTTAAATTTCAAATTCTTTATTCAGAGTTAAGTTGTTTGAGTTTATCCGTAAGTATTTCCATGGCATTTTACCTGCATACGAGTATCTTTCATAAATAGAGTTATTTTCGTTCCACCTTCCTTGTTAGTGAGAGAGCGAGTCAGTGGACTTGCTGAGCACCTAGTTGCTCATTCTTGTTGTTGATATTATTTTTCAGTGAAGACGGAAAAAGGCGAAACCTCTCGTTTCAAGGGAAAGGAGAAAATGCACCAGAGCACTGAGCTGGACTAGTATGCTTATCTCAAAGGCGAAGACGCTATTGAAGACTATTAGCATATCTTTCGACATGTGTATTGATATCGTGTGTTCTAGTTATATGTTGTAATAATTCTGAGACTTGTCGATGCTTGGACTTGTGGGATGGAACCACTGTTGTACGATAAAACCTTCATGTTTATTATGCATTGTATTGTATTTTTGGATAAGACAGGTATTGACGATAAGTGGCGACCTAAATCCACAGGTAGTGGATTTGGGGGCGTCACAGCTTGGTATAAGAGCCTTATTTATATTTTTAGGAATCGTACGAGCCTAGAACTATAACGCGACGCGAAAATTTAGAGATATAATATGATGTTGAGATTTTGGCACTTAGTGCCTTACACCTTTAGCTAAATCTATATACGTATCTAGTCGATTAGAACCTGTTTCTGAGCGAAACTATTTACTTTTGTAGATGTCATCATCAGGATCTACCGGTTTCTTACCTATGCGATACAGATCTCCTACACCATACCCACTAGGACCTCTAGATCCCAGCTCAAGAACGGATAGTGACCCATCTGAGGAGTATATGCTGATCTGTTAGTAGAACTGCTATCTTACTTTATTTATTAGAAAATTGTGTTACGGTAGAGTATCTTGTGATATTGTTTCCCATGTTACCCCGATATAGATGACAACTTCTTTTCAGAAACTACGACTTAAAATGAGTTTAAAAATTCGAGAACCAAATATTAATAACTATTGAATTTTTGAATTTATAGGGTTTTCCCGAGAACTGCCATGTAAACTGAGATAGATCTTTACAGGTATCTGAAACCGTTTTGATAACTAGGAATAAGAGTAATCGTTTATAAAGAGACTAGAGAAAATCACGATTTTGAGTATGATTATTTTGAGAAACTAGGAATTTGACCGGGTATTTATTTATAATGCCTATCATAATTGTGCCAGCAATGGTGTCGTATAATTGCATACCTGAGACATAACATACCCTATTGTTTTCGCTCTTATAGAAAAAGATGCCGCATAAAAGAGGAAGACCCGCAAAGAATCCTCGTCCTCAACCTGAGACGAACCAAGATTATGAGGTTCCACCTTGGAACCCAGTCCAGAATCCAAACCCAGAACCAGAGCTCGCTCAGAATTCTAACCCGATGAACCTACTCATGAACTCCCTGCAACATGATCAGAACCCTCAGCCTCAACAGAACCCACATCCAGTAGGAGGAATTCCACCTGCAGCTCAACTGACTCAAGCTATAGTGAGTTTCAAATCATTCAAATCTTTGAACCCACCTGAGTTTAAAGGTACCATTAACCCAGTGGATGCTAGAATATGGTTACGAGAGATAGAAAAGACTTTTGAGATTGTGGGAGTGGAAGAAGACAAGAAGACGGTGTTTGCAGCGTATATGTTGAAAGGCGAGGCTAATTATTGGTGGGAAACGATGAGAGCTATGGAAAATAATGCGGTTATACCATGGGCCAGATTTACAACATTGTTCCTAGAGAGGTATTTCCCCAAGTATCTGGAGAACCAGATGGAAATTAAGTTTTTAGAAATCAAGCAAGGGATGATGATTGTTACAGACTACGAGGCCAAGTTTACAGAACTCTCGAGGTTCGTATCATATCATGTAGACACTGAAGAGAAGAGATCAAAGCGTTTCCAACAAGGATTGAAACCCTGGATACAGAATCGAGTTGCAGTGTTCGAGATTACCAATTATGCAACCTTGGTCCAGAAAGCGGATATAGTGGGTGGAAACGAACTGTACCCGAAGGATGGACATAAGAGGAAGTTTCAGAGCAGCGGAGGTAACTTCGTGAGAAGGACTGATAATCGAAACGAGAAGAAACCATTTGTGAAGAGGGAGAATAGAAGCAACGATACAAGAAGGATTGGGAATCAGGACACCCGAGGAAGCAACCAGAGGTTCAAACAGCCACAGACAGTTAGTGTGCTGCAAGGAAGGCCACCATTACCAGAATGTAAGACATGTGGGAAGAAACACCCTGGACCTTGTCATCAAACGAGCGTGAATTGTTATAACTATGGACAAAAGGGTCATTATGCTTCTAGTTGCAAGGATAAATTTGTCACCTGTTTCAACTGTGGAAGGAAAGGTCACGTGTCCCGAGACTGTCGACAGC
Organism: Saposhnikovia divaricata; assembly: GCA_036435485.1. Lineage (NCBI taxonomy): Eukaryota > Viridiplantae > Streptophyta > Magnoliopsida > Apiales > Apiaceae > Saposhnikovia > Saposhnikovia divaricata. The sequence continues at coordinate 27,879,380 of JAZHRN010000131.1, forward strand.
CTGCGAAGGAAAATCCAGTGCCTCAACTCACAGCACCTCCCAACAACAAGCCGACATCAAGAACCTTCAACATGACTATAAGAGATGCCGTCGATGACAGCGATGTGATAGCAAGTACGCTTCTAGTAAACTCTGAGGATGCGTGTGTTCTAATTGATTCTGGAGCTACCAAATCTTTTATTTCTGAAAACTTTATGAATAAGTTGAATCTTGAGTCTGTGCCCTTAGAGGAAATTCTGAACATAGAAGTAGCTAATCAAGAAGTCATACCAGTGAACCGATTGTGTCTGAATTGTTCTATAGAGATACATGGGCAACGTTTTGACACAGACCTCATTCCTTTTAAGTTAGGGGAATTTGACGTAATCCTAGGGATGGATTGGTTATCACGTTATGATGCTCAAATAAATTGTCGTCGTAAGAGGGGCAGCTTAGGTGGACCTAATGGTATAAGAATTCCGTTTCGCGGACGGAAACTGACTAAGGATTTCCTGTCAATAATTCAAGCTAAAAGATTACTTCGGCAAGGATATTGAGCCTACCTGGCTCATGTGATAGATACCGAGAAACAAACCCCTACGATCGAAGAGATACCCGTAGTTAATCAATTTAAAGATGTTTTTCCTGACGAGTTGCCTGGAATGCCACCGGATCGAGAGATAGAATTCACAATCGACCTAGCACCAGGAACCGTACCAATCTCAAAGGCGTGGTACTGAATGGCACCAATGGAAATGAAGGGGATGGTAGCACAACTGCAAGAGTTACTTGACAAAGGTGTGTTCAGACCAAGTGTATCCCCGTGGGGAGCTCCAGTGTTGTTCGTAAAAAAGAAGGACGGATCCATGCGACTCTGTATTGATTATCGTGAACTGAATAAGATGACCATCAAGAACAAATACCCTCTTCCCAAGATCAACGATCTGTTTGACCAACTTAAGGGAGCTATACATTTTTCGAAGATTGATTTGAGGTCCGGATATCATCAACTAAAGATCAAGCCTGAGGATATTCCTAAAACTGCCTTTAGGACCCGATATGGACATTACGAATTCTTAGTTACGTCTTTTGGATTGACGAATGCGCCAGCTGCTTTCATGGATTTGATGAATCGTGTGTTCAAGAGGTACTTGGACAAGTTCGTGATTGTATTTATTGATGACATCTTGATATACTCGAAGTCTCCTGAGGAACATGCTGAACACCTCCGATTTGTTCTGGAAACGCTGAGAAAGGAAAAGTTATATGTAAAATTTTCGAAGTGTGAATTCTGGCTGAAAGAAGTTCAATTTTTAGGACACATTGTGAGCGGCGAAGGGATTTCTGTAGACCCCGCAAAGATAGAAGCTGTAGCAGATTGGGAGAGACCCAAGACTCCAACAGAGGTTAGAAGTTTCCTTGGATTGGCTGGATACTATCGTAGATTCGTGAAGGATTTCTCAAAGATAACTACGCCACTGATTCGACTTACCAGAAAGAGTGAAAAATTCGAGTGGACCCCCAAATGCGAAGACAGCTTTCAAGAATTGAAGAAGAGATTGACTACTGCCCCAGTATTGACTTTACCCGATGAGAAAGGTGATTTCGTGATTTTCAGCGATGCTTCTCACAAGGGTTTAGGATGTGTGCTGATGCAACACGGAAAAGTAATAGCTTACGCCTCTCGACAACTGAAGGAATATGAGTCCCGTTACCCTACTCACGATTTGGAACTTGCTGCTATTATTTTTGCCCTCAAGATTTGGAGACATTACCTTTATGGAGAGAAATGCGAGATTTACACGAATCACAAGAGCTTAAAGTATATATTCACGCAGAAGGAATTAAACATGAGACAGAGAAGATGGTTGGAATTGATCAAAGACTATGATTGTTCGATAAACTACCACCCAGAGAAGGCTAATGTTGTAGCTGATGCTTTAAGTAGAAAGGAAGGACTCAACCTGTTGACAGCCTCAGAAGAATTGGTTAGAGAATTTGAGAAAATGGAATTAGAGATTAAGGTCCCAATCCAAAATAATGAAAGAGTTTACAGCATTCAGTTTCAACCAGAGTTACTTGAGAAGATTCGCCGTTGTCAAGAACAAGTAATGGAAGAAAGAAGATCAGAGTTAACCGGAGAAGAATTTCTAAGTTCAAAAGACGATAAGGGTATTAAGCGATTTGCGTCGAGAATGTGGATTCCTAATGTTACAGAATTGAAGGAAGAAATTATGAGTGAAGCGCATAACTCGAGATATTCCATTCACCCAGGGAGCACAAAAATGTATCAAGACATCAAGTTGAATTATTGGTGGCCTAACATGAAGAGAGAGATTGCAGAATGGGTAAGCAAGTGTTTGACATGTCAGAAAGTGAAGGCAGAACATCAACGACCTAGTGGACTTTTACAACCCTTAGAGATACCCGAGTGGAAATGGGAACATATTACCATGGATTTTGTCGTAGGATTGCCCCGAACTAGAGCCAGCCATGACGCAATTTGGGTTATCGTCGACCGGCTCACTAAATCTGCGCATTTCCTACCAATTAGTGATAAGTACTCCGTTGAAAGATTGGTAAACATATACCTAAAGGAAATTGTAGTTCGTCACGGAGTGCCTGTTTCAATTGTATCTGATAGAGATGCCGTTTTACTTCTCGATTTTGGAAGAGTTTTCAAGAATGTCTTGGCACGAAGTTAAATCTGAGCACTGTATATCATCCACAGACCGATGGACAAAGTGAAAGGACAATCAAACAGTTGAGGATATGTTAAGAGCCTGTGCACTTGATTTCAAAGGAAGTTGGGATGAGCATTTGCCCTTAGTTGAGTTTGCTTACAACAATAGTTACCACTCCAGCATATGTATGGCACCATATGAAGCATTGTACGGGAGGAAGTGTAGATCACCTCTATACTGGGATGAAGTAGGAGAAAGAAAAATACTAGGACCATAACTACTACAACAAACTAAGCAAACGACCGAAGTTATTCGAAAAAGGTTAGATGCAGCCCAGGATCGACAGAGGAAGTATGCAAATCAAAAGAGAAAAGACAAAGCATTTGAAGTGGGAGATAAAGTGATGTTGAAAGTTTCACCTTGGAAGGGAGTTATGAGATTCAGAAAGAAAGGCAAGTTGAGCCCCAGATATATAGGACCTTTTGAGATTCTCAAGAAGATAGGACCACTAGCTTATCAGTTGGCCCTACCTCCAGACCTTCAGCATATCCACGATGTGTTTCATGTTTCTGCATTAAGGGAATACCATTCTGATTTTAGACATGTTATAACCTATGAACCAGTGGAAACATGTCCTGATTTAACCTACGAAGAACAGCCAGTAGAGATCCTAGATTTCAAAGTGCAAGAGTTAAGAACTAAGAAAGTAAATTTAGTGAAAGTACTTTGGAGAAACCACCAAGTTGAGGAAGCCACGTGGGAATTAGAAAGTGAAATGCGAAATAAATATCCTGAATTGTTTAGTGCGTAAATTTTGATTCCGATGACGGAATCCTATAAAGGGGGAAGACTGTAATAACCGCGAATTTTCGAAATAATTTTACTACTCGATATTTAAATTTTATTTACGAGCGATGCACTGGTATATTTTAATTAGCGCGTTTTTGTAAAATTTCGAAATTTTATATATTCATATGAAAGTAAATATTATATTATATATATTTAATTATATTTATTTAGTATTTATTAAAATTAGGAAATTTAGAGAAATAGAATTTTAATTTTGGGTCGAATTTATTTTAGAGAACGAAATTAAATTTTCGTTTAATTAGCCAGCACGGGAGAAACGAGATCTTTTCACCAAACATTGCACTAATATAAACATAATCATTAATTTTTTTTATTTTATTTTTCAGCATTTATTTTGTCTCCCACAAATTATTTCTTTTTAATTTAATAAATAAAAGGCATTAAGTATCATCATTATTAGGATATGGGTGTACATTTTTTTTAAAAACCAGGAGCACAAACCTTACTGTCTCTTTTATTATTTTCCATAAAACACGGACCAAAACATTGGCCTTGTTTTCAGTTTTGTCCCCCACGTTTTTATTGTTAATTCAATAAACAAACCACCCCATTCTTATATTTGTAATACAGATACATGACACAATTTTTTTCACAGAAACACAAACACCCCATTTTCTTTCCCTGCAAGACCCAAACTCTGTCTCTCTTAAAACACAAAAACTCGACCCATATATATTTATACAAAACAGAGTACCACAACAGAGAAATCAGGTAGTGTATATTTTAATTTGCTTTGGTTTCATTTTTTTTTATTTTTCCTCTTTCTTCCTTGCAATCGGTGGTGTTTGTTTATGTGAGTGTTGAACCGAGCAGAAGAGATAGGTGTGGTGTTGTGTGGTGTTCGGACGGCGACGGGAGAGAAAACAGTGAGGGAGAGAAGGTAGGAGAGAGAAGAAGAAAAGAGAAGAGAGGTAGAGAGATTGAGACGGGCGAGAGAGATTGGGGCGCAGGAGAGGCGACGGTGAGAGAGAGTGATGCAGAGAGAGAGAGAGATGGAGAGAGAGAGAGAGAGAGAGAGAGAAATGAGGGAGAGAGACGAGAAAGAGATTATGAGATTGAGAGAGAGAACGGAGATAGAGCGAGAGAGAGAGAGAGAGAGAGAGAGAGAGAGAGAGAGAGAGAGAGAGAGAGAGAGAGAGAGAGAGAGAGAGAGAGAGAGAGAGAGGAAGAGGTTTTGAGAGAGATTGACCGGGAGAGAGATAGATCGGAGGAAAGGAGTTCAGGGAAGGGGGTGGCGCGTGGGTGGTTGAGCCGCGAGGGTCCCACGCGCCGGCGAGATACCGTGACACGAATTGTTCTGACTAAATAATCGGGAATTAACTAATAAAATAATAACGTAACAATAAAAATTAATAATCGTATGTTTTAATCGGGATTTATATAAATATTTATATAAATAATAAAAGGGGTATATTGGTTTTAAAATTTGATTATTATTAAATTGTGAGAAATAATTAATTAAATAAAATAGTAATTGATTTAGTAATTAAATAAGAATATACTGTGATTATTTACCATAATTTAGAGATTTATCGATTTATTGAATAAAAAATGGATTGTTGAATTATTTTTATTTTGAGAATAAATAGAGATTATTATTAAATTAGAGAATTTTAGAAAATTCATAAGAGCTATTTATTTTATTTTTAAATGAGAATTGTTTTACAATTAAATAAATTGAGATTTCCAGATATTAAAAATAGTGTATATTTTCTAGGTTTAATTCCTAAGTTCGAAGTGAGATTTATTTATCCGGGAATTATTTTCCGTTAATTATCGTAGAGATTTTCGAGAGATATTTTATTTAAATATTATATTATCGGTTGAGAAATATTCTATTTTTTTACGAAGCGCTCACGTTGATATGGGCTAAAAGTAAGTCCTAAAGGCATAGTTAATGTTGCATTAATTAGACCTAGCTTGGCCCAAATACGAAGCCCTGTAACGAGGCCCAAGACCCTAATTAATTACTAATTTTCGTAATTGATTAGAGGGATAAATCAACATCTCATTAATTTGAGATATAATGGGAAACAACTCCTACAAAGGAAAGAAATCAGTATATACAATCATATCACGATTCTAATTCCACGTAATAGGAATTAGGATTGACTCTTATCAGAAAAGGATTCTGGATAACTATTACTACATGGAAACTAATTCGTACATGGAAGGAGGTTAGAAACTTCTAGAATTGGGCCAAGGAGGTGACTTGCCCACCAAGTCACCTATCCCTATTCTAACTCTAGGATTTTCATGCCTATATAAAGAACGCAACCCCTCATCTCAGGTCAACGTTTTTTGGGCAGAGCTCAATACGTCATCAACGTTTTAGGCTTCATCCTCGAATAAGGACATACAAGTCACTACGTCACTACGCCGCGAGGGCGCATCAAGCCACGTAGGCAACTCTAGAACTACGTTTTGGCTTGATTCTTGATATTCATCAAGGTACGTAGGCATCTTGTTAGGACCGAGTTAGTCCCCGACAACAAGAGCAGCCACCATTAAAGCTCGAAGCTCACCCCCCTTTGCATTCAATACACACTCCCTAGCTGCAATTTCAATACTTGTGATTTTCATCCACAACATTTGGCGCCGTCTGTGGGAAAACGACACAGCAACCATGGTTAACGCACGGAGATCTACACCGACAATCACCGACACCAATGCTAGCACCGCTGTGCCACCCATCAACTCTAGCACCGTTGTGCCTCCAACCACTGGATAAGGGTCGACACCCCAAACAGAAGGATCTCAAATTCCTCCTATCCAACCCCAAGAGACGAATCCTCGGGGGCAGAGACTCAGACTCAAGGGATGATTACCCATGATCCTACACAAGGGCTAAATACCCCTCAAGAAGCATGATAAACAATTTCTTAAGAAAATTCGCAGCATATTACATGTGCAGGCCAGCAGACTTTGAAAATTCGTAGAAAATTCGTCATACATCGGAATTCAATGATTCTGGACTTTTTGGAAAGATATTTTCCTCTTCTACAACTTTCGTTCTTTATGAATTTCGAAAAAACGTCATCTAGAAGGACTAAATCGACCAAAACTAAACTGATTCGCAGATGCAAAGCACAGCAGCCCAGCAATCTTGAAAAAATCATAACAAATTCATCTTACATCAGAATTCATTGGTTCTAGACTCTTTGGAAAGATATTTTCTTTCTCCACGACTTTTGTTCTTCGTATTTCTCAAGAAAACATCATCTAGAGTGTCAAAAAAGCCAAAAACGGGACTGACCATATGGGCAACAGCCTCATGCACGGCCGTCCGGCAAGCAGAATAAACTGCTCTCTTCCAGAATTTTATGGGCATCAAGACCTACACCATTGGAAAGCTCTTGGAGTCTAGTTTCTTATGCAAAAAACGGTTCGCAAAAAGAAATTTTCTACAAAGAGTTACGGTTATTTTAGTAAAAGGGGCAGGATTGTTATGACTACCCATCCTTGATAAAAACCTCCGAAAATTGTGCACCATGAAGCAAATTCACCAAGGTCAGAGGGAACTCATAGCTACTCCACACCCGAAGGTAAGGGTTATCAATTTGGAAAGAACTCCCGAAGAAGGGACGAAAACTGCGAACGAAGGGCTGCGCCCATAGCACTAATGCCTCTTGCAGATCCAGTTAATCATACTCCCCCTCTCACGGGCGAAATTATGAACACCACAACATCTAGGAAGTTTAAGATGTCTCTGGCCAAGCTCCCTCTAACCGATACGAAAGGGTGGTTTTAGCCTTGAATGGGCAGTATTAGCATCGAAAGGGCATTTTTAGCCTCACAATTAAGGCAGTATTTTCCATTAAGGGTCGATGCCTCACCATGAAGAGCGGAAAGTTCCTCCTTCATTAAGGGCTGATGCCTCACCATGAAGAGCAGAAAGCTCCTCCTCCATTAAGGGTCGTTGCCCACCACCGAGAGCTGAAAGCTCCTCTTCAGCCAAGGCATGAGCCCCCTCTTGTGACTGATAGTGCCCCAAACAGGAGAGAACCTCCAAGGGCTGATCCTGCCAAACTAATGGCTTTAGGAGATCTGATGATCCAACTCCGCCCTTTAAACGAACGAAATTATGAATGCTCGAATTTCAAGGAAAATGAAGATGCCAACTATCAAGCCTCACGATGGCACGGGTGATCCCGAAAATCATGTAAGGACGTTCCCCAACCTCTGCTTCTCGAGCCCATATCTGATGCACTTAAGTGCAGGGCCTTTCCTCAAATACTGGGGGGCATGGCTCAACATTGGTACATCCGTCTGCCCCCAAATTCGGTAGGCTCGTTTAAGGACCTGAACAAGGCTTTTATAGCCCAATGTGTTAGTGGAAAAACTTTTGAGAAAAGCTCTGCTTCACTGATGAACTTGGGGCAAAGAAAGGATGGATCCCCGAGGGACTATCTGAATATATTCATGAAGGAAGCACAGAGAGTGCAGGATCTTGACGAGCAAGTGACCATGGTAGTCCTGCAACAAAGAACTATGGACGTGTATTTTAAAAGGTCATTGGCCAAACATCCTCCGGAAAACATGAATATGCTCCAATGTAGGGCAGGAAGATATATTAAGTCTAAAGAAAGTATGAAGAGGGAAGCCATGACTGGCAATAATGGAAACAATGACAACTCAAAGAAGTGGAAGGCAGAGCCAGAGTACGATGCTAGGGACAAGTATCCCAGGAATGGCAAAGACTCCGATTTTGTACCCAGAAAGAGCCAAGGACCAAGGGTTGAGTGCTCCAAGGAGCCAAATCTTGATGGACATCGAGAAAGACAAGGACCTAAGATGGCTGAAGCCAATAAGGGGCGAATTTCCCCATGATGACCTGTTGGTCATAACACCTGTGATAGGCAACTCACAAGTAAAGCGAGTCTTGGTAGACAACAGATCTTCTGTGGACATTCTGTTACACGACGTCTTTCCTAAGATGAGATATAACGATTCACAGTTGACTCCATCGAACATGCCAATCTACGGGTTTAATGGCGTTCAGCTACCCATAACTATTGGGTAGAAGCCAAAAAAGGCCACTCAGATATTGAACCTTTTGTTGGTTAAAGCAACTTCTACTTACAATGTTATCCTTAAAAGGACAGGCTTGCATGTCTTTAAGGCGGTTGCCTCAAGATAAGACCCGATGGTCACATTTCCTACAAGGAAGGGAGTTGATGAAGAAAAGAGAGATCAAACAATGACAAAGAATTACTACCTGGCCTCCTTGAGGATTGATGAAGTCGGGGGGTAGGTCCTCCCAATTGAAGACACGGATGTCCGAGAAGATGAGAAACAAAGAGTAAAGCTCACTAAGGACTTGGTCCCCATTCACTTAGTTCTTGAAGAACCTGAAAAGTTGCTCGCGTAAGGCATTACTGAATGAGCCCTTCAAGGGCAAATTGGATGTGTCCTCCACGGGGCCGAGTGAAATTACTCCACTATTGAGGAGTTCGCACTAGCACTGATTGCCGCATCAAGAAAGCTACGGCCTTACTTTCAGGCACACAAGATCAAGGTCCTTACAGACCAGCCTCTGAGAAACATCTTGCACAGCCCTAAAGCCAGTGTAAGGCTCATCAAGTACAAGCCTAGGATGGCCATCAAAGCCCAGGCTCTAGCTGACTTCGTGGTTTAATGTACCATTGACAACCAAGAAGTCGGGGGGCAGAAGGTAATAGACCAGAAAGGTCAGCAAGGTGAGAAGCCCCTGAAAGAGAAGAAGGAGTATTGGATGCTCTATTTTGATGGGGCATCAAAAACAAAAACCAGTGGTACTGGTTTAGTTCTGCAAAGCCCCGATGGATTCGCAGTTGAGTATGCCTTGAAGTTGGACTTCCAAAAAACCTACAACGAGGCATAGTATGAAGCTCTAACAACCGGCCTTGGATTGGCAAGAGCCCTCAGGGAGGGTGAAGAACCTGAAGGTCTGTGGAGACTCAAAGCTGGTAGTCTCACAAGTCAATGGAGAGTTTGAGGCTAGAGAAAAGAATATGGCCAAGTACTTGAGGATTGTGAAAGCTGTGCTGTGATGGCTCAATACGATGAGTGCTATGTGGAGCACATTCCAAGAAATGAGAACATTAAGGCCGATGCCCTATCTAAGTTCGCCTCTTCTGAGATATAGAATTATGCGGGGAGTTTTTACTTCCAGGTCCTGAAGACCCCACCATCGATTCAAAATTGGTAGCACCAGTTGCTGTAAGCTAAAGGATAGACCCTATCAAAGCTCATCTTGAGACTGGTTGGCTTCCTGATAATGCCTTGAAGGCACGAAAACTGTTAGTGAAAATATTGAGATAAGAGATCCTTTGTCATTCCATACTTAAAATCTTGAATCCCAACAAATTTTAAGCCTTGATGGCCAACAAGGCTATCTACCTCCAATCGAGCTTGTCGTTTGAATTCAAGGCCTTGAATCAAGAGTCGTCAGTCAAATTCAAGCCTAAGCAAGGTTCTATAAGCCTAAGAAGAAGGATTGAAAACCAACCAAGGTATCCTAGACTTAAAGTCAAGTGTTAAGGAGTAAGAGAACTCCCTGAACGATCAACAAAAAAGTAAGACCTCCTCCATGTAAAACAAGGGGGGCAGGAAAAAAATTCTACAAAAGGATTGGTGATAACCAACAACCACGAATGAGTTCAAGGTTTCAAATATTCAGCAAACGAATTAAGGCCCCGAAGGTCAAGAAAGCTAAGAAACGGGTCATTTCAAGGTTCCGCAGGAATCTCAAAAATTCGAAAATAATAAGGCTAGGAGCCCAACAAAAGCCAAAGAAACGGTCCATAAATGAAAATTGGCCCAAGGGATAGGAGCCTAGAACACCAACGCCCAAGAAGCTAAATCTCCTAGGCGTTGGATCAAATAAAGCCTCCTTGGCGGGGATACCCACGCCAAGGTTGGAGTAACAAATGAAGGGTATTAAAGTACCCACGCCAAGAAGACTTAAAATCATAAGACAAGGTATCACAAAGTGCCTCCTTGGCGGACGTACCCACGCCAAGGATGTACGAGTTGAGGGTGAAAAAATACCCACGGTCAGGAAGCCATATCTCCTAGACGTGGTTGGCAAAAACATCTCCTTAGCGGGGGTACCCACGCCCTGAACAAATTTTGAAAATTGAAGGCATGAAATACCCACGCCCAGGAGACCAACCTCCTTGGCGTGCCTAAGGAGAAGGTCTCCTTGGCGGGGGTACCCACGCCAAGGGCTCCTCTTCGAACGACAAACCATTTTTCAGAAATTAAAAAAAAGGAATAAAATCCTTAAAAATTTTGAAAATAGGCTAGAAATGATGATAAAAATAGGTAAAAATACCTATTAAATCAAGAAAAAATAAAGAAATAATTTATAAAATTATTTTTGAGGCATGAGGCCCAATATTTTATTTTTGGTAAAAATTATCGAAAATAAAATGTATAAAACCTGAAGGTTCAAAAAAAAATCCTAAATTATTAGGAAAAATTACGAAAAATACCTGTGGGTACATAAAATTTCCTAAATTTATTAGGAAAAATTACGAAAAATACCTGTGGAAAATTCCTAAATTATTAGGAATAATTAAGAAAAATACCTGTGGGTACGTAAAAATTTCTAAATTATCAGGAATAATTTAGAAAAATACCCGTGGGTACATAAAAAATTCCTAATTTATTAGGAAAAGTACAGAAAAATACGAGGAAGATTATAGAAATATCTTCTTAACAAATTGAGCAATAATTTATGCTAATAATGCATAAAAGCTCTATGAAAGTGCCGAAATTGCTAAAAGCAAGCACAAATTAAAGCCTCGAATAAGGCAAATCGTCGTAAATGTGTAGGTCGCTCCACACTTTACAATCAAGACGATACTCGTGAAACACTAGTGTAAACCAAAATTCCCATATAAGGGTAGGAAAATTAAGAAGTCCCAGGTAAGGGATAAAAATGACCCCGAGTCTCGAAAAAGGCAATTATAACTTCTACGAAAATCTGATCAGTTTTCCTAGCAGTTGGGGGGCAAATGATATGGGCTAAAAGTAAGCCCTAAAGGCATAGTTAATGTTGCATTAATTAGACCTAGCTTGGCCCAAATACGAAGCCCTGTAACGAGGCCCAAGACCCTAATTAATTACTAATTTTCGTAATTGATTAGAGGGATAAATCAACATCTCATTAATTTGAGATATAATGGGAAACAACTCCTACAAAGGAAAGAAATCATTATATACAATCATATCACGATTCTAATTCCACGTAATAGGAATTAGGATTGACTCTTATCAGAAAAGGATTCTGGATAACTATTACTACATGGAAACTAATTCGTACATGGAAGGAGGTTAGAAACTTCTAGAATTGGGCCAAGGAGGTGACTTGCCCACCAAGTCACCTATCCCTATTCTAACTCTAGGATTTTCATGCCTATATAAAGAACGCAACCCCTCATCTCAGGTCAACATTTTTTGGGCAGAGCTCAATACGTCATCAACGTTTTAGGCTTCATCCTCGAATAAGGACATACAAGTCACTACGTCACTACGCCGCGAGGGCGCATCAAGCCACGTAGGCAACTCTAGAACTACGTTTTGGCTTGATTCTTGATATTCATCAAGGTACGTAGGCATCTTGTTAGGACCGAGTTAGTCCCCGACAACAAGAGCAGCCACCATTAAAGCTCGAAGCTCACCCCCCTTTGCATTCAATACACACTCCCTAGCTGCAATTTCAATACTTGTGATTTTCATCCACAACACACGTATTTCTGGTTGCCATTTTTAGAGAATAAATTCCGAGCCGTAGACGGAAGCTGGGTTCACGGGTAGAGTATAAATTTTATCTGTATTCATTGCACTTCGAGATCAAGGCAAGTACCTTCTGACCCTCACTCCTTCTGAAATATTTCGAGAAATGTTTGGATATTATTCTGTTAAAATTATGTTTTGAATTTCCGGTTCATTATAAAATATCCTGTTTATCATAATATTGATTTAGAAATTTTAGAGATTTTCCCGAAATTTCGATAAATTCATAGAACGTAATTTGATTGAAATCCAGGGTATCTTAATTGTTTCGAGATGACCCTTAAATATTATTCAGTTATAACTACGCTCATATATCGAGGTAGTTAGATTTTATTGACTTTAATCGGATCCATTGTTCAGATCCGATAAATGTTGTTGCAATATTCAAATTTGATTCATTGTTCGAATCAAAATATTTGCATTCAGAATAGTGAATAGAAGAACAGTATATCATCAGAATTTCCTCTAAAATACGTACTCTAGGGAAATTGGAAGTTTTCCTTCTGAATCGAGTCGTTCTTATTATTTCAAGACGACTTCACATGAAATATTCTAATCAACGAACCTTACTTGTTCAAGGTTGTTACTTATTGTCTTGAATTGACATATTGTTCGTGTCAACGAAATAAATTAGTTCTTTTGAAAATATTGTGACGGCCTTTTGTTTAGGTCGGTCTCGTACAAAGTGTAGACTGGTGGTCGGCCAGAATCGAATAGGTATTCAAATCAATCAATTTTTATCCGGAGGAATAATCATATAATCCACTGGTCAACATGGGAGATGGCCCATGGGTTTTCTTTAAGATCAACACGAGGAATAAACTCGTGGTATCGAAAGAGAAATATTAACATTTTGGACAAAATAGTTGCCAGGTTGATTTTTCAACCACCTTTTTGCTAGCAAAACGATATAGTGGTACCTGCGACATAGTAGTGATCGTGCTATTGGGTATCACGGGTGTGCGGTACTTGAGACATAGCGGTTGATCTCGCTGTGGGGTATCGTAAAGGCGGAAGACCGGTATCTCAAATTTTAAATTCCAATTTCTTTATTCAGAGTTAAGTTGTTTGAGTTTATCCGTAAGTATTTCCATGGCAATTTGCCTGCATACGAGTATCTTTCATAAATAGAGTTATTTTATTTCCACCTTCCTTGTTAGTGAGAGAGCGAGTCAGTGGACTTACTGAGCACCTAGTTGCTCATTCTTGTTGTTGATATTGTTTTTCAGTGAAGACGGAAAAAGGCGAAACCTCTCGTTTCAAGGGAAAGGAGAAAATGCACCAGAGCACTGAGCTGGACTAGTGTGCTTATCTCAAAGGCGACGACGCTATCGAAGACTATTAGCATATCTTTCGACGTGTGTATTGATATCGTGTGTTCTAGTTATATTTTGTAATAATTCTGAGACTTGTCGATGCTTGGACTTGTGGGATGGAACCACTGTTGTACGATAAAACCTTCATGTTTATTATGCATTGTATTGTATTTTTGGATAAGACAGGTATTGACGATAAGTGGCGACCTAAATCCACAAGTAGTGGATTTGGGGGCGTCACATATGATTTTATTAAACTTTTGTAAATATATATACTTTGGCGTGAATAAATTGCTTTAAAGTAGTTGAGCACAAATTGAAAGTCATAACATGCATAATCGAGTGATTAACACGGAGTTGATTAGTTGGAACAATGTAATTAATTACTCATCTTATAGTAAGATATTACATTTACTACTATAAGTTTGTCATTTTAATGGCTGTGAAGTTACAATTTTATCTCTATAATTTTAAAAATTACAAAAATGTCATTCTTTAATAATTATGTAAAAAGTAATAAAATTATGTTAGTGTTGGGATTTGAACCATTGACCTCCTTCTATCAAACTCATGCCATAACAAAATATGCTAAATGCCTAAACTTAATTTTGAGTTTTGTTTAAAAATTCTAATAAACCACATCTCTTTTCTTCTCGGCTCTTCCTCTTTTATTTTCATTTTTGACTAAATAAAATGATGATTTAAATTATTTCTAAAATATTTGATAGATAAAATTTCAAAAAAAAAAAAAAATTCTAATGGAGTATACTCTACAATTCTCTTTTGTCATTTTAGATAATTGATATAAAATTTTATATTATATATAATATAATCGAGTACAAAAAAAGGATTTATTTACATGAGTCTCCATGTAGATTTTAAATTCTTGAAATAAAAAATAAGATTTTGTTTTAAGAAATATGTAAATTTTAGTTATCAAATCATACATAATTAATAATTGCATCACATTAATTTTAGCATTTTAGGTATATAAAAATTTAAATTTATGAGTTATATTAGAGGGGTTTTGGTTGAACAACTATTTAAAATTTTAATGATTTAAATATATGGTTGGTCTAAAAACATAAATATTTAAATATGCTCGAAAAATAATTGGAATTATGATAAAAAGACAAGAACTCTAAAAATATGATCCACGGTATATATAAAAAATATCAAAATTAACATTCAAATTAAATAAAAAAGATATGATTTTTTAAATAATAAATATCATATAACTACAATAATTATTTATAATGATCGATTAGACTATAACTCGACTATAAAGTATGGTACATATGATTTTTTATATAATATGACAAATTGATCAATATAATATATAATGATTGTGTAAAGCATAATGTAATGTAATAGAGGATATATATAACTCAACTAGGATAAAAGATAAATAATATTAACTCTATACAGGGATCGTGAAATTTGAAGAATAGGCACCGACAAGGATCAAGTCGCTGAAAGAAGTTCATTAACATGATCAAGCCTCAGTGACAGAATAAGATGTACAGATGATTCAGTTGAAGGGCCAAAAGATTCCATGTATTTATATTATTTGAAGATACTGCTGCAGGCTAATCAATTGGAATGTAACGAAGGTGTGAAGATCAAGATCAGTGCTAGTCACTTGTGAACCAGACCAGTGCACTAAGTGTCAGCACATACGAGAAGGATCAACATATTAATTCACAGAAAGAATTGCCAAAGCCTATTGACGATCAAGGACAGACATAATATCTCAAGGTATTGTCAAAAATTAATTTACTCTGAAAATTAACTAAATAACAGATTAATCAATTATTTATAATAAATAATTAAATTAATCTAGTACTTGAACTATTTTCTGAGATGAATTAATTCAGTAGAATATTTGGAACAGAAGAGAGAAGCCTAAAAGAAGCAGCCAAAAATTGTAATACTATGCAAAGTTACTATGCACGATTACTATGCAAGGTTACTATGCAAGATTACTATGCGCGGTTACTTTGTAGGTACTGTGCAAATAGTGGTTACTGTGCAAATAGTGGTTACTATGCAGGTGGGGCCACGTCCAAAATATTTTCAACATGGTTGGTGGAATAGTACTATGCAGGTGGGGGCCAAGTCCAAAAATTCTCAGCAGACGCGGTTTGGTTGTTGGAATAATGATTACTATGCAGGTGGGGCCCACGTGAATAGTACAGCATAGTGACTTTCTAAAACCTATAAATAGGCTTGTTGTATTTCATTTTAAAACACACCTCAACACACAACTCTCTCTTCTCTCTCTTATATCTTCTCTGTGTAAGCTGCTAGACAGTCCATCTAGAAGGGAAGCCGGCTTAGCCCGCTTTCAGGAAGTGTCGGGTAGAAGGTCCTCGTGCCTAAACTATCCTTAGGAGTGTTCTGGTTTTGAAGCTAACCATTGGATTAGAAGTTGTAACACCCCTTCGAGTTTATTATCAATAAAGATATATTCTCAGAATTATTTTTTTTGGTAGTATCGTATTCAACCCCCCCCCTTCTACGATACTTCGGGACCAAACAGATTCGGTTATAACATATACTTAGATCAGTATACGAGAAATTTAAAAAAAAATTGATTTTATATTTCATATAAATGCACGGGTCATTATGGTCGTTTTATCATTTCAACATCGATTGGAATCTTTAGAAAATTTTAAACTTGAGTTAAAAAATAATTCAAAATATAATATAAAAAATGGTATAAAAATTACAAATAACTATGAAAACATTTGATAAATTGAAATCTTATCTTTTACCATATTTTCAATTATAAAATTATTTAAATATATATAGTTTTAAACGAAAATTAGTTTAATGTCCGTGCTTTTACCTGGTGATTTTTAAAACTTCATCAATTGGTCTTTAGCTCAATAGTTGTAATTGTCCACATATCTATACTATTATATAATAATCGAAACACTAAAAATTTGGTCGGTCGGTCGATACAGTACCTGTTGATTTTACTTATTTACCCATACTAAATTACATATAAAATATATCCTATTAACTAATCAATTTCCTTTTTCAGGTTAAACATATTATCTTTTCTATTTTTCAATAACAAATAATTTGCTTTTTCAGATAAAGTACAATATCTTTTATATTTTATTTAACTAAAATTTCTCCTTTAGTAATCAATTTCCATTTTCATATTAAACATATTACCTTTTCTATTTTTTAATAAATAAATAATTTCCTTTTTCAGGTAAAATACAATATCTTTTACATTTGATCCAACTAAAATTTCTCCTTTTTTAAAAACACTACAAGCAATTTTGTTTAATAAAATAACATAATTATATTATAATTACTATTAACTAATCAATTACATTTTCAACCAAAACACATTATCTTTTCTCTTTTCTGTAACTAAAATATCTCTTTTTCCAATTATAATTATACCTGTTAATTTTATTTACCCTTACTCAATTACATATAAAATTCATCCTACTAATTAATCAATTTTCTTTTTCAGATTAAATATATTATCTTTTCTATTTTTTAATAACCAAATAATTTCCTTTTTCACGTAAAATACAATATCATTTATATTTTATCTAACTAAAATTTCTCCTTTACTAATCAATTTCCTTTTTTAGGTTAAACATATTACGTTTTCTATTTTTTTAATAATTAAATAAATTCTTTTTTCAAGTAAAATACAATATCTTTTACATTTGATCAAACTAAAATTTTTCCTTTTTTAAAAACACTACGAGCAATTTTGTTTAATAAAATAACATAATTATATTATATTTACTATTAACTAATCAATTACCTTTTTCAGGCAAAACACATTATCTTTTCTCTAACTAAAATATCTCTTTTTCCAATTATATCACGCCTTTTTCAGCCAAAAACATTACCTTTTTTCTTTTCTTTAACTAAAACATCTCTTTTTCCAATTATATCACAGGCATTTCTATTTTATAAAAATAAAATAATAATTTTACAATACTAATAATTAACCGATTACCTTTTCAGATAAAACGTATCATTTTTTCTAATTAAATTCCTTTTTTCTATATAAATTTTGTTTAATAAAAAATATAATTATATTATTAACTAATCAATTACCTTTTCCAGGAAAAACACATAATCTTTTCTCTTTTCTCTAACTAAAATACCTCTTTTTCAATTATATCATGGGTGGCTACCTTTTTCAGTCATGACACATTACCTTTTTTCTTTTCTCTAACTAAAACCTCTCTTTTTTCAATTATATCACGGCCGATTCTATTTAATAAAAATAAAATAATAATATTAAAATACTAATAATTAACCGATTACCTTTTCAGCTAAAACGTATCATCTTTTCTATTTTTTCTAATTAAATTCCTTTTTTTAGATATACCACGGGCAATATTAATTTCTCATTTTCTAAAAACACCACGAGCAATTTTATTTAGTAAAATAACATAATAAAATTATACCGGAGTAATTGTTATAAACTAATCAATTACCTTTTTCACATAAAGCATGTCACATTTTTAATTTTCAGGTTACCTTTTCCATTTTCTCTAACTAAAATATCTCTTTTTCCAATTATATCACGAGCGATTCTATTTTATACAATAAAATAATCAATATATTCCTAATGTCTGCTAGTATTGCATTTCGAAAATTACTGCTTTTATCCTTTATTTTTTTAATCTCCTTTATTTCTTTGATGCCCTTTTTTGTCATTACACAGGAAAATTACTGCTTTTATCCTTCATTTTTTTAATCTTCTTTATTTCTTTGATGTCCCTTTTTGTCATTACACAGCATTTAGAGCGACCCAATTTAGATTGGATCGACCCAAATCTAAATCTATACTATTTTTTATCATTACACAGCATTTGGAACGACCCAAATCTAAAGCTCTACTATTATCCTTCATTTTTTTTATTAATAATATAATTAATGATAATCAGCCGAGTGCCTTTTTCAATTAAAAGATGTTTACTTATAATTGATATGATATTACCTATTATAAATACCTAAAATATCATATCTTACGATAAATAATTTTTTTCTCTCTAATCAGCATTTGGAGCGACCCAAATCTAAACCTCTACTATTATCCTTCATTTTTCTATTAATAATATAATTAATGACAATTAGCCGATTGCCTTTTTCAATTAAAAGATGTTTAGTTATAATTGATGATATTACCTTTTATAAATACATAAAATATCATATCTTCCAATCAATAATTTTTTTCTCTCTAATTAAAACACATTGATTTTAAATTTAAAACATAATATTGCAATAATTAATACATACCCAAAAATATGAAGTCATATCTCCTAACCACTAACAAAATATAATAAAAATTCGTATACAACGAATAATATCCGTTAGATTTTTAGTTAAAAATTAGAACTGTTAGATATAATGATTAAATATATTACATGATTAAATTTATTTACTAAATACATACCCAAAAATATGACTTCATATCTTCTAATCACTAACAAAATATAATAAAAATTCGTATACAACGAATAATATCCGTTAGATTTTTAGTTAGAAATAGAACTGTTAGATCTAATGATTAAATATATATTACATGATTAAATTTATTTACTAAAATTTCAAGGTTCGAATTTTTATAAATACCTAAAATATCATATCTTCCAATCAATAATATTTTTCCTCTCTAATTAAAACATGTTGACTTTTAATTTAAAACATAATATTGCAATAATTAATACATACTAAAAAATATGACATCGTATCTTCTAACCACTAACAAAATATAATAAAAAATCGTATACAACGAATAATATCCGTTAGATTTTTAGTTAAAAATTAGAACTGTTATATCTAATGATTAAATATATTACACGATAAAATTTATTTACAAAATACATACCCAAAAATATGACATCATATATTCTAACCACTAACAAAATATAATAAAAATTTGTATACAACGAATAATATCCGTTAGATTTTTTGTTAAAAATTAGAACTGTTAGATCTAATGATTAATATATTACATGATTAAATTTATTTACTAAAATTTCAAGGTTCGAATTTTTATAAATACCTAAAATATCATATATTTCAATCAGTAATTTTTTTTCTCTCTAACTAAAACACTTTGACTTTTAATTTAAAACATAATATAGAAATAATTAATACATACCCAAAAATATGACATCATATCTTCTAACCACTAACAAAATATAATAAAAATTCGTATATAACGAATAATATCCGTTAAATTTTTAGTTAAAAATTAGAACTGTTAGATCTAATGATTAAATATATTACAAGATTAAATTTATTTACTAAATACATACCCAAAAATATGAAATCATATCTTCTAACCAATAACATAATATAATAAAATTCGTATACAACGAATAATATCCGTTAGATTTTTAGTTAAAAATTAGAACTGTTAGATCTAATGATTTAATATATTACATGATTAAATTTATTTACTAAAATTTCAAGGTTCGAATTCCGTCAGCGATACTATTATCCTTCATTTTATTAATCTTCTTTATTTCTTTGATGCCCCTTTTTACCATTACACAGCATTTGGAGCGACCCAATTTATATTGGATCGACCCAAATCTAAACATATACTATTTTTTGTCATTACACAACATTTGGAGTAACCCAATTGGATCGACCCAAATCTAAATCTCTACTATTATCCATTATTTTTTTATCTTTCTTTATTTCTTTGATGCTCCTTTTTGTCATTACCCAAATCTATCTCTGTCATTTTTCACCTTCAAGTCCAAGCCGCTCAAATCTTCACACTGCTGGATTTTGACGCATGTTTGCACTTTTCAGATTTGAAAGCTGGGTTTTTCACCAAATTAACATCTCAACCCCCTGAAGTAGGGACGAGTCATATATGTTTGGTTCCGATTATTAATTTGGCCTTAAAAGTTAAGTTTTTATTGATTTCATAATATTAAAAATTAGACAGGATAATATTTGTTTGGTTTTGATTTTGATTTGGCATTTAAGAATTAAAGTTTTAGTGAATTACCAGATGTTATAATAATATTCAGGACACCAGAAAGGTACCTTTAAAATATTTGCTTGGCCTTTCAATTTTCGAATTTACATGTCATAATAACAAAGGTAGTTGGAAAGATTACCAGTTAATAACATTGGCACAGTACCGATACAAGAGGTATCAAGGATGAAGGGCATACTAGAAAATCAAATAATTTATTTAAATTGCAGAATCCCACATGTCATGTGACATTTTAATTGGTTATGTATTTTAATTAAATGTAATGAACCACTTTATATTTAAATTTAAATAAAAATATGTAGACAATCAGTTACAACCAATCATGATGTCACGTTACTTGCACCATGTTATTTTTAAATAATCTTGGGACTCAATTTGATACATCTAGCATTATAGACATTATTTTGTTTTCAAGCAAGTTTATGTTCTTTATGGATTTGTTTAACTTAAGGTTCATGGGGTAGACATGCTACTTACCAGAAGGTCTTATGGAATCGCATACTTTTTATCGGATGTCTCCGAAGGGACTATGGAATAGCATACGTGAAAGCTCAGACCCACGGCACAAGCCTCGCCCTCTGGGTCAGGCAACATTGCTCTTATTTATGCTATAAATATCTTCTTTACTCGCGTTCAATTTCACTTCATGTATGATCTCATATTTAGCACTTTCACTTGAGCTCCACATTAAAATATAAAAGCACTAACTTTTCCTTTTTTCAGTTTAGTTGGCTTTTTGAGAGAGATTAGGTAGTGGAAAATGTGATTGTTATAATTTGTAATCATATATTATTTGAAGATAAAAGTGAATAAGTGAGCTTCTTGCGGAGACCTGTGTTTTTGGTAAAACATTATTATCCTTCATTTTTTTAATCTTCTTTAATTCCCCTTTTTGTCATTACACGGCATTTGGAGCGACCCAATTTAGATTGAAACAAAAAATTCTATTATGATATTGTACTTATTTTCAGTAATGATGTAGTATTACGATTGCACCTCCAGCCTTTCTCTTCTCCTCCAGCTACATAATTTTAAATATTGAAAACAAAATACAATACAAGAAGAAGTTTGCATTTATAAATATAGATTACAAGTAGAGATGTTTAGTTACAGATAGACTACATAGCCACAACATAAGTGATAAAAAGAAAGATGTTAGTTATAGATAGACTACATAGCAGCAACATAAGTGATAAAAAGAAAGATGGTCTACATGATGATCAAGCTAATAAAGTATTGAAGTAATTAACAAGCCTGAACCACATAAGCAACTTCCATTTTATAGGTACTGTTTATCATAACGTGGGTAATGGGTTTATGTATTCTCATTAATTTTATTTTTGGTCACCCCTCTCAGTTGATCACAAAAAAATTAACAACCCATCAAAATAAGTAGTTTAAAAATATATTCAAATTTAAATTATTATATTCGTTTCAATAAGAACATACTTTTAATATAATAAAGTCAATAAAATAAAAATTCAACAATTTCAGAAAGCGAGAGCCATGATGAAAGACCTTAATTTGAATATAAACTATAAATCTACTAGAATATTTATCTGATATTTTGACTTGCTTATTTAATTGTATAATTTACTTATTTTTAATAAAAGAATCTATATTAATAATATATATACACTGTATTTTCATACATGAATTTACTAATACAGTTTAATGGTCACGCTCTGGTGAGAATGAGAACAGTGAGAACACACATATTCACTACATTTCAAGCTATTTTAACGGGCCCCGCTAGGGGTATCTTAACAAAAAAAGTCTTATAATTCTACCCTCTATCCATTCATAAAAAAAATTAACAAAAAAAAAATTAAAATGAGAATAGTGAGAACACACATATTCACTACATTTCAAGCTATTTTAAAAGGTCCCGCTAGGGGCATCTTCACAAAAAAGTCTTATAATTCTACCCTCTATCCATTCATAAAAAAAATAACAAAAAAAATTAAAAAATTGCTTGAAATGTGGTCTCATTGTTCTCCAACATTTACATATTATATTAACTATGAGGTCTCATAGTTAATATAATATATTCTTGATATTATATAAGGTTTAATGTTTTGGAGTCATTGGGGGTAAAGGGATTATCATTTCCGCATTTGAATAATGAAGTCAATTTATTATTGTTTTCCATTAGAGAACAATATTTGTAAAAATATTTATAACTTTTATTGCAGATTTTGATGGATTAAATAAATTTTCAACATTGTTAAAATAAAATTGTATGCTACTTTTTTATATAAATTTTAGCATATCATTATTTTATTAAATACTTATATAACTATATAGAATATCTTTCTAAAAATTGATTATTTATATAATTGCATACAATATCTTTTTTTAAAAAAATCAATCAAATTTGTTAAATTTTTGGTATTGTCATTTTAAATTAAATAAGATGCCGTGTACGAAGTACCGGCAAAATGCTAGTAGTATTACAATACTAATAATTAACCGATTAATTTTTTCAGCTAAAACGTATCATCTTTTCTATATTTTCTAACTAAAATCCTTTTTTTTTATAGAAATTTCACGGACAATCATTAATTTCTCCTTTTTCTATAAACATTAAGAACAATTTTATTTGGTAAAATAATGTAATTAAATTATAATTACTATAAAATAATCAATTACCCTTTTCACCTAAAACATGTTACCTTTTTAATTTTATCTAACCAAGTCCTCTCTTTTTCAATTATTTCACGAGCATTTTATTTAATAAAATAAAATAATAATTTTATAATTACCAATAATTAAACGATTACCTTTTTCAACTAAAACCTATCGTCTTTCTATATTTTCTTACAAAAAAATCCATTATTTTCTAGAAATATCACGGATAACATTTATATAATTATTATCAAATCATTTATTTAAAAATTTAAGCCTCCCTGACAACAAAAAAATAAAAAATTTAAACCTCCAAAATTCATGTTTTGAAAATATTAATTCAAATTAATGAAAACAAATTAAATATAATATTAAAAAAAATCTGTGAATCGTACAGGTTTTAAGCTAAGTATATCATTAAAGTTAAAGGTCACGGATTCAATTCCATTGGACAACACATTTTTAATATTTTATTTTAACATAAGAGCATATTAATAATTTTATTGTCAAACCATCGTCATAAATCTCTTGAACCCTATCTTCTTCAAGTCCAAACCCAATAGTTGTTCCATTCACACAATAGGTATGCAACACACACTCGTTTCTTTATTATGTACACAATATGTTTTGTTAATTTGTTCTAATTAGTGCTTTGATGTTCTTAATTGTTGTTTGCATGTCAACTCTAACGTAGTTAGCAACCCCGAATTGTACAAACTGATGCGAGTGTTGTTGATGATAAGTAGTAGTAATAATGTATGTTTAAAGTCATTTGTCTATTCATGATATTTTGTAAAGGCTTTGTAATGCGGTATGACATCTCCCTTACTTTTATTGTAATGAATTCCCATGTCTCGCTTGATTGTGCGGCTTTTTTTTTCTTTTTTTTTTTTTTATTCTGGATTTGATCAAATATCAAATGAGATGTTTGGATTATCAAAAGAATTTGGAAATCCAAGACGTTCACATACCTGTATAGATTCCAGAATTTGAAATGACAACTCAATCCATGTTGTTTGAAATCCATCATTTGGAAATGAATGACATGTTCCAGATAAAGTCTAATATACGGTTTTTTCTATTAAGCTTTAGTAGCTTGGCTAGTAAATTTTGTTCTGATTAATTCATCAGTATACTCTCTCTTAAGTTTGTGTGTTTTCCTTGCAGTCAATACCGTATTCCTCAAGCTCAAGGCGTTGTTAGATTATAATAATTTTCTGATATTACTTGAGTTTGAAAGATATAAACTTTCTATATATAAAATTTAAGCCTTGAGTACACTCTCAATTTTTTTTTTCTACTTAAAATTAAGTACCAATGCATTGAAAGATATAAAATTTTAGATTTTCTTGCTTTCAGTCGTTCTGCTTTCTCAATTCATGATTTCTCAGTATAAATTTCCTTAATTTCTCTTGCTATAAATGTGTTTTAAAGAGAGAATCAGATATTATCATTAACAAACAACAGAATGATTAAATGATACATCAAAAGAAGTCGTAGACTCTGTTATTCTGTACACAATTAATTTAGTTAGGGAACATTGAAGAAGGACCAGAAGACCAGGTTGTAGAATTAAGTTTGCCTCAACTTATAATAACTTGGGTTGTTTCAATATATGAAGAACTTGGGTTTGTTCCCTTTGGTTTAGTTTGATTTGTATTGTTCATAAGAGCCTTGTACTTTGATTGTCTGGGCTTTTTGCTTTGTGGCTTCACAAAGCCAAGGTTTGTAATCAGTTTATCTTAATTAATATAAGTGTAGTAGGAAAAAATGTAAATTTTATAGGTTTCCTTTGTATTATATATATGTTTATGTAACAGGCATTGAGCTAGTATTTTTAACCCTTAAGACAATTATATCATGTAATAACTAATTAAGGATCACTAATTTGTAAGGGAGTATATTATTAGTCTCTAAATTGCTTAATAAATTTATACAAGCCCGATCATAAAATTTTAAATGAACTTGAAGAAACATGTACATAAAATTTTGTATCAATTTTTCTTGAACTGTTGGATTATATGGTGCATATTATTAACATCTTTAAACCTTCAGATGCGGAAACCTCAACGAAGTAAATCATATGACTAGTTTAACTCTGTTTAAGTATGAAGCTACTTTTTTCTTTGTAGATATATCTATGTTAGTATTTTATTCTTTCTTCTCTTTCAGATTTATGGTCAATAGTATATCTGTATGACACAATTCCAAAGTTCAAGTCCATGGAAGGTTTAGCTATTCAGTTACTGCCATGTGACAGCAATGGAGAGTGCATGGTGTGCAAGAAGGCGACATGGGAAGAGGAGACTCTGACATGCAACACATGTGGTACTCCCTGGCATCTCCCCTGTCTTGGGACTTCCATGCCTGCTCATACATCATATTGGGAATGTCCAGACTGCTTCTCCCTCCCCAACCAATCCATCTCTCACATTGCTCCTGCTGTTGATCCATCTAAGCACCAGAAGGGAAAAGCTCCTGAACGCCTCTTCTCCGTACCCAATTTTAAAGAAGATGATGTTGTTAACAATAATCAATTTCTTGAGCTTTTTGAGGAGAGTCTCAAGTGTTCCTTCTGTATGCAGCTTCCTCAGAGTCCAGTCACCGTTATGTTTCTATCTTTACTTTTATATTACTTATTTTAATCTACTGTGGCAAAAATGTTTGTTTTCTATTGCTTGATAGTGCCGAATTCTTGTCTGTCTTCTCTAAATGTGGGAATTTGTAAATTCCTTTTTTTTTTCTTTTTTGAATACGGTCAGTTATATGTCTATATACACCGAATTCAAAACTAGCTTTCAATATCTAAGAGCATAATTTCTCGCTGAGACTTGAACCTTTGGAAATTGGGGGAAGGGAATTACACATGGTTTTAATAAATATATGTATTTTAATTGCTATTTCACTTGATTCGTCGATTCTGGATCATCATACTAAGAGAGGATTTACTTTCAAAATGAGGATAAAATAGCTTTGACTCTGCCATCATAGACTATCTAGTTTTCTCTAGGTTTTTTATTTTTAATTATCAAATGACTTATGGCTTACCCTGTTCGTATTCCAGATACTCTGTGGTCACAATTTTTGCCTCAAGTGTTTCCAGAAGTGGGTTGGACAAGGGAAGCGCACTTGTGCAAAGTGTCGCTCTATAATCCCATCTAAGATGGTAAGTAACCCTTGTATAAACTCTTCACTTTCTGTTGCCATTCAAATAGCAAAATCTAGTCCGCTTGAGGGTACAGCAAAGGCCCGTGACTTTGTTCACAGCCAAAACGAGCCTGGAAAAGCATACAATCACGAGTCTGCAAAGAAATCCGGAAAGAAAACTGCTTTGAGGGAAAACATTTTTGTTACTGTTCCACCAGATCATTTTGGACCAATTTTAGCAGTTAATGATCCGCGCAGAAAGCAAGGTGTCTTAGTTGGGGAAACTTGGGAGAATTGGATAGAATGCAGGAAGTGGGGAGCTCATGTATCACACAATGAAGGGATATCCGGCCAGGCAGATTATGGGGCTCAGTCTGTGGCACTCTCTTGTGGGAGGGAAGATCATGATGACCATGGAGACTGGTTTATCTATACGGGAAGGTGTCTTATACTGACTTTTTTTTTTTTTTTGTACTTGTCACTCAGGTTTTTAGCTTCAAGAATCATCTGAACATGGTAGTGTGGATGTTTGCAATTGAGCCTCTAAATTGAATTAGAAAAAGAAATTCCATCTATAGGAATAAGTACATTCTTTTAAGTTATGGTGACCATGATCGATGTTGGAATAAGGAAGAATAATCGTTAATAATAATATTTAAAGATAATGGTTTAAATGTATTCCCCTAAATGTTAGGTTTATTATTATTCACTTAAGTGTAAGCGTTGACATCACATACTAGGCATAAAGTTAAGTGGCCATTTCATATTAGCTAGGACAAATTATGTTATTGTTCAAAGCCTTTATATTTGTAACTTCAAATTTGATTGTTGCATTGAGTTGTTTCTCTAACTATTTCTATTTCTGGAATAGTGATGGGAGAGATCTGCTTGAGTGCGAAGAAACAAGAAAACGGTTTCATCAGAAGTTGGAGACTTACAATGGAGCTTTACGTGTTAGTTTTGAAGAAGGCTATCCTGTTAGAGTTGTAAGGTGAGCTTTTTAGAAGAACAAATTTCTGACAACATGTAGTTTGTTGTTAAGCTAAATTAGCTGTTGAAAAGTAATCTATCTGAAATGTACACTGCGTCATATGGTTTTGTAGATTTTCTTCTCTGAAGATCCTTGATCAAGCTGAGGTATATCGCAATACTTCTAAAATCAATGATGGATACAAAATTGATGCAGATTTCTGTGGTCAACATGCTAACTTTGAAGCTGAAGATCAAGTCTTGGTGCATATCCGTCGTGAACATATTCTGGATGAAAAGAACATGAAACTTCAAAACCAAAAACTTGGACCATACAAAGTCCTTCACAAGATAAACTCTAATATCTATGTTCTAGATTTACCGGACAATATGGGGATTACTAACATATTCAAAAGCGTTGATCTTATTCAAGAAAATACAATAAATTCTTCAGTCAATATTGATACCACTTATCTCTCCCCATCTTATCTACACAATGAAATTGAGGATATTGTTGATACCAAAATTATTTCAACTCGCAAGGGTGGCTACCAAAAGTATTTAGTGAAATGGAAAAACATAGGCTGGTCTGATTGCACATGGATAGGTGATGAAGATTTTCAGCATATCAATAGTGTTCTTTATGAGAAATACCACCGTTTCAGCTCTTCAAAGTCCCTATTGACGAAGCGACTGAGAGACAGATTAGATGAGCCTAAAAGATATGGAAAGTTTTACAAACGAGAAAGAAAGTCATACTCCCATTCTAATATGAATTTGTATGACAGGTAATGAATTAGTTCCTGGATGACGGTGCATGCATCTATTATTGGGAGACCTCTATGTCTGTGCGATATATTGTGCATATGATTGTTGATAGTTCTCAGAGCAGAAAATGAAAGCTCTATTTAACATAGTCAAAGATGATATCTTTATTGCTATAACAAGTAATATATAATTCTTAAGATCTCTTTTTGACCCTCGTTGTTTTATACACACAGGCTTCAGAGAAAGAAACTTCCTTCCTATGCACCAAAAACAGGAATACGATATGATGGTATATACAGAATTGAAAAAAGTTGGCTGAAACTTTGTAATGAAGTAAGAATCTTGTTAGGAAATTAATTACATATATAATATGATTTATATTTGTGGTTAGAACTATTAGCTGACATGATTTATTATAGGGGTTCAAGGTTCCTCGATATCTTTTTGTTCGATGTGATAACGATCCTGCCCCATGGAGCAGGTTTGTGCTCTTTCTGGGCCGTATGCATAGCCCAAAGCCAGGCGCTTGAACTTTTATTCTTTGTTCGTGTCATTCAAAATTACCTTCTATAATATGTCCTCCACTTTCTTTAATGTATAATCACTGCTTGTAAATGTGCAGTGGTAATTCTGGGGACCGGCCTAGGTCATTGCCCAATATAAAAGAGTTGGAGACGGCAAGTGAAATTACAGAGAGAAAAGAAAGTCCTTCATGGGGTTACAATGTTAGACTCTTTGCCTGTCTTGGTTGGATTTTTGTATATATCTAGCTGATGTAATCCTTTATTACACATCACATGTTTTACGGGACTACAAGTTATCTCATTTAGTATACTTAATACATTTTTTTTTCTGTAAATATTTTATCTTGGAAGTTGGTTATCTTTTGCTAACTATGCCACACAAAACTGAATATTAAATCTGTTATAGCTGTTTGCAGAAAACAGAGTAGTTGCAGTTGTATTTAGGATGTCCTCATCATGGCTTTTAGAATTAAAATTTCCAGATTTATTGCACTCAGCTTGATATTTTGCATTCAGGATGAAAATGAAAGATGGATATGGGTAAAACCCCAACCGGTAAGTGGAAATGTAGAGGATACAGGAAAGACAAGAAAGGTGAGGCGTACACATGCAACTTCAGTGAAGGATAGGCTCTTGAAAGGTATTGTTTCTGCTTTACCTTATTCGATCATTATCAGATGAAAGAATTCCAATTGTTGCTCAGGCTTAACTTTGTGGATGCAACACTACTGCAGAATTTAGCTGTCTTATATGCCGGAAAGTATTGGTTCTACCTCTTACAACTCCCTGTGCACATAACTTCTGCAAGTCCTGTTTGTTGGGTGCTTTTGCTGGTCATCCTTGTATCAGACAGAGAAACTTTGAAGGTTGGCGGACATTACGAGTACAGAAAAATATTATGAAATGCCCTTCATGTTCAAATGACATCTTCGATTTCCTTCAGAATCCACAGGTATAATTATAAGTATACCTTTCTTGTTGGATTGCGCAACTAAGGGACAATGAAGTGGAAGTACTTAAATTCCAACTGTCATCATCGTTTGAGCTTTTGGTTTTTCTTTTCTCCATAGTACAGTAATACTCTATTTGCTTCGAGTTTTTGAATTTTATAAATTTAAATTCGGAAGATGTCTTGATGTTAATTTGTGCTGGATAAGTACCAAAGTTTAAACATATGATCTTAATACAACTTTTGTACATTTGGTATGTACTTCTTTTCGCAGGTTAATACAGAGATGATGAATGTGGTGAAGTCACTCCAGCATCAGGGTAAAGTGGAAAACAATGTGGAGTATATCAAAGAAACGCCGGATAACTGTACAAATATATATGTATGAAGAAACCTTCCAACTTTTTGTAGTAACCTTTTCCCAATGAAACTTACCTGGTTTTCTGGTAACTCCAGACATTTCATGCCTCCTGTGGTGGTATGTGGAGTTTTTCAAGTTTTTGTTTTATAGCTCAAATACATTAGTTTTAGTATTTGAAAGTTGAGCACGATGAGATAGCTCAAGTGGTAAGAGTTTATCTCTTGTCGTTCCAGGTTCTGGGTTCGATTCTCGCTCATCTTGAGATTTGTTAGAGCAGATACTCATTTGTAAGGCATATAAGCCTAATTATTCAAAAAAAAAAGTATTTGAAAGTTCCCCATAGGCAAACTTGTCATTCGAAGGTGCAAATCATGACAAAAACATATTGCTATCGGAACAGTAAACTAAAAAAACATTTGATAATGAACAATAGGGAAAGACGGAAGTACAATGGTGATGCTATTGAATAGAAGTTCCGGATTTTGTTGTTTCTCCGTTAAGTTGCGTATTGTTTGGTGGCAAGTGAAATTCAAGGTTTTTCTTGCTGGGTAAGAGTGAGGCATTTTAATAACTGTGTCCTGTCTGTTGATTTCTCGACTGCACATGGGGTTCACTCTGCTTTTTAATTGGAATACTGAATGATTGATCCCATTAAATTGGAAATCCAGCTTGAGATATTTAGTAGGAATAATTTATGAATTGACTGTTAAGCAGGTGGGAAACCAGCTTAGGTATTTGGAGAGAAAAGTTGAAGGATCACTAATAATTGATAGGCAGGAGAATCTTGCAGGAGTTCAGACATAGGGCTTATCTGGGCCATTTCCCATCAGCGTGTTTTCTTGTCCGCTGGTAAGAAGGCCAAATCCTTGGCCATCACCATGGTCATAAGTTCGGCTAAGACTAACGTCACCCAATTCATCCACTAGTCATCTAGCTCCCTATGAAGACCAACAGTGCTTTGACTTCCAGTAAATCTGGTAGCTTCTGGCCAAACATGAGTAGCTGTAATTTACACCAACAAGAGTTGTACTAGTGACTGATTCCATTGAGGTAGCATTTAACTGGATATGGAGACCATCAGCACATTGACGGTCACAACATCTGTAGCTCCTGACAACTTTAGCATTCGACAATCCAAAACATCTTTCGAGTTCTTCCTTGATGACTGGAAGGGGAGACAGAAGTATCAAATTCCTCTTCTCCCTGGAGGATTCCTGGCATTTTCGGAATGGGAAGCTCTCTGATCTTTCCTTTGAGTTCTTGTTTTATAGAAAACGGTAAATATAAATTTGAATAGAATGGTAGATCCCATGGTCCGCCTTGGATCAAGTACTTTACGGAAAGCAATAGGCTTCTCTTTTATTGGTCAAGTTACTCTGAATTTGAAGTAGATATATAGTCCTTGGGAGTTTTTGAACGCGGAGATGAGGATTTCATTGTCAAGAAATGCACTGAAACGCACCTGTGGGTAGGATTCAATGGTCATGTTTTCCACCTCGTGCCTCTGGAATCCAACATTACAGATGTTCTTTAAATATTGGGAATTATTAACAGATGAGAATTAGTTTTTATATATCATCACACACAACATTTACAAGAAAATTAGCACAGTGCAGACCTGATGTTTAAGAAGCAATACTGTAAGATCTAAAAAGCAGCACACTGGCACGAAATGATACACACTTTTTATTGTCTGCAATGTGTTAAAACATAGACTTTCTTGTACCCTTGGCTTCATTTTCTGCACATTCATTGCACGCATAGACTTTGTGCAATTTTGTAGTTGATAGCATAAACTTTCATGTACCATTTTCTTGTATAAATTAGCTGCCTTCCGTTTGTAATTGAACAAGTTGAATAACATCTTTCCAAGTTATCTTCTTCATTCCTTAATATCATATATATTCATATGCTGCCTATATACATATATATGCACACACAACACACACTCTTTATCATGGTATCAGAGTTTTAAGCTCCTTACCTCCGTGTTTTCCGGCCAAAGCCATCGTTTCCGGTGACAAACACTTTCAGTCATTTTTTTTTTTTAAATAAAAGACAAATTCATTATTAGGAAACATCGTACAGAAGGGACTCCAACAACAAGCTTGAAGGAGCCGTAATAATGTTTTGGCAATTCATGGAACAGGGTAGTTTGACTACTAAATGAGCGACCCTATTCGCTTGCCTTTTAACAAACGAGACTGAAAAATTAACCTTCGCATCAAGAATCAAACGACACGCCTCTATGATCAAACCAACTTCCAGGAGATTTGTTTCTGAGGACTGCAAAGCTCGAACAACACTCAAAGAATCTGACTCAATAACTACTCGATCATGGTCCATTGTTAGTAACCAGTGAAGACCTTCAAGAACTGCATGTGCTTCCGCCTCAACCACTGTTGCTACCATAGCCTTGCACACCGTTTTCCCCGTCACAAGGGCACCAGTATGATCCCGAAGGACCAGCCCCATAGAAAAAGAAGTGTCTCCCAACTTGATAGCAGCGTCAACATTAAGCTTAAATGACCCAATGCCTGGTTTGTCCCACTTCACTGGCTCCTGCACTCTAATAGGTTGGGTGATTAGCATCTTTGCTCTCTTTTCCTTCGCTTCTTTCCAATCCCGGATAGATTTCGCACTCCATTCCATAGCTATGGCTGCAGTAACACTTTTATTATCCCACACCTTTTTGTTACGAAAAAACTAGATGCCCCAAAAAACTTTGGCAATCGACAAGATCTCAGACGAAGAGGCTGTTTGTAACTTTAGAAGCAGCCAACCAGGGGCATAGTCCTCAGTAGATATGTCAACAGACCACCCTATATACTGCCAACAAGCTACAGCAAAGGGACAAATGAAGAAAACGTGGACCATATCCTCAATACCAGAATTGCACATAGGACATTCGAGAGGGATACACACACCTTTAGAGTTCAGTCTGTGCTTGACAGGAACATTGTTCCTACAGAATCTCCAGAGAAATAGCTTAACTTTATGAGGAAGATCAATTTTCCATATCTTACTCCACCCATTAGATTGAGTCACAGATCCCACTCCAATATTTCTATCGTGCCATAATTGATAACCCGTTTTGACTGAATAGTGTCCATTTGTAGTTCTAGCCCAGGCTAAATGATCTTCTACTGAGAGGGCAGGAATGTTTGTTGCCAAGATAGTTGCAGCATCGCTTGGAGAAAAAACATTTAGCACTTTATCTCTGTCCCATTTTCTTTCAGTCTGCAAGAACAGGTCAGCTACCACCAAGTTGCGATCACTATATTCTCTGGATTGATCAACACGAAAGTTCTCTTTTCTTGCTAGCCAAGGATCCTGTATGCATGTGATAGAAGCCCCATCACCTAAAATCCACCTGTAACCATGAGCTACTTCATTCTTTGCATTAACAATCCCTTGCCAAATGAAACTTGAACCTGGAGGAGCTTTGGCTTGTAAAACATGGATATCAGGGAAATATTTTGCTTTGTAAAATCTCGAGAGTAACGACTGAGGATCCTTGATAAATTTCCACACATGCTTCGCCATAAGAGCCACATTATAACCATAAAGATTACGGAAAGCTAAGCCTCCTTGACATTTAGACATAGACATCCCATTCCAGGCCACCCAATTAATACCTCTTCTATCAGAAGATCCCGACTGCCACCAAAATTTATTCATCATAACCTCCATCTCATTGCATAGCGATTTAGGAAGGAGGAAAGAAGACATACAATATGACGGGATAGCAGTAGCCACATATTTTATCAATACCGTTTTGCCAGCACGTGAAATTTTCTTCGCCTTCCACCGTTGAATTCGCTTCCATAATCTCTCCTTGATGAAACCAAAGACCTGTTTTTTTGATCTCCCGACCAGTGATGGTAAGCCTAAGTACATACTGTTTTGCAAGTCATTATGGACCCCTAACAATGTCAAGATCTCAATCTGAGTGTCTGTTCTAACATTAGAACTAAAGAAGATCCCTGACTTCTGGTAGTTAATGCATTGACCTGATGCATTAGCATAGTTGTCCAGAATTGATTTGATTGCTTCCGTTTCGACAGTATTAGCTTTGAAGAACAAGAAAGAGTCGTCTGCAAATAGAAGATGGGAGATAGTTGGAGCTGTACTAGTAACCTTGATACCATGTATAACCTCCTCGGACACTGCTCTGGAGAGAGCAAACACTTTCAGTCATTAAAACGAACAGTTGGCGCAGCCCACTTTTCCGACGAGTCAACACACAGAGCTCCTCAATTCTTTTCAACTCAACAATCATAAAAGCCGTTAAAGCTAGCTTTAAGCTCCTGGTTTCTATTATTCTCGGTGTCAACCATTTTTACGACGAATCAGCTCTCTTTGTCATTTACACAAACAGTTTGTGTGTAAAGTCAAAGTTGCACAGACTATATCATATATATATACACTAATTTCGCTGCATCACGACCTCTCAATCTTCTGGCAACCCTTCGTCTGTACAAACACAGTCCAAGTCGACTCACTAACTCACACGAGTCAACACAACTAATAACTCAACCAAACGAGTTCAACAGTTACGCAATTCGTGAAACTCCGACAAAGTTAATCACTTTTGGAAAGAAGAAAGAAGCTCATACACAGCCTTTGTTTGGGTATTTCTTTGTCTGGGTATTTATTTGTCGGGTATTTTTCAACGCCAACATCTGCACATCTGTGGTATCTTCTTATTTTTTTAGTAAAAATACAGTTTATTGTCATTACTCACAGTTTGAGCCTTTAGCTTGTGGGAACTTCCGAATTAGTTCCTTCATTATTTAATTTTTGCTGCTGAGTAATTAAACCTTCAGTCCTTACATTTTAATCCCTGTACTTTTATAAATGGAGAAAGAAAATAGTTCACCGATTCAAACAATTTTGAATGGCTCGAACTATATAATTTGATCTCAAGCTATGCGCAGTTATCTGAAAGGAAAAAGACTTTGGCGATATGTAAACGGAGATTTTACTATTCCTACAAAAGAGAAAGATGAAACTGACTCCAAACTGAAGGACGGTATTGAAGAATGGGATGTCAAAAATCATCAAGCTATCACACTTTTTAGAAACTCGTCAGTTTCTAAAATCAATTTACAATTTGGGAACTATGAAACTGCAAAAGAAATTTGGGATTTGTTGGCATCACGTTACACTACATCTGATCTTTCTCATCAATATCAGATTATGAGTTCATTAAGTAAGCAGAAGCAAGAGTTTGGTCAATCGGTAGCAGATTTTCTCTCACAGATACAATCACTTTGGGATCAGTTGACGCTATCTGAACCAAAGTGGTCACACACAGAGGATGCAACACTCTATCAGGAATATCGTGACCAACAACGACTCATCCAATTTTTGATGGCTCTTACTCAAGATTTTGAACCAGTTAGAGCAGCTCTTCTTCATAATGTTCCTTTACCCACTCTGGAGGGTGCTGTTGCTGAACTTATCTCTGAAGAAACTCGACTTGACATTGCTAAACTCAATCATGTGACAGACACAGTCCTGGCAATCCCTCCCTCTTTCAATACTGATAAACCATTTTGCAAGTTTTGTCAACAAAAAGGACATACGACCAAGGATTATAGGACACTTCGTAATCACATTTGTCAACATTGTCATCAAAAGGGTCATTACTCCCCACAATTCTGCAAAAGAAAGTCACCTTTCCATTCCAACAAATTCTCCCATACTTCTGCTGCTACAACCTCCGAATCTACATCAAAAACCGCATCAAACTCATCTACAAGTGAGCTTGAATCCTTACTTCAACAGGTTTTATCTAAAACCAGTTCTCCTTCCACTGCATTCTCAGTCACTTCAGGTACTTCTTGGTATTTTGATTCTGCATGTTGCAATCATATGACAAATGATCCATCCATATTTACCATGAAAACACAGAACTCATTCCTTCCAAATATTCAAACTGCTGATGGCTCCACCATGAAAGTGACACAAATTGGCACGATATACACGGAAGATCTTTCTCTACCTGACACATACTTTGTGCCTAATCTTTCACTTAATCTTATTTCTATTGGACAATTGTGTGATCTCGGTCTAAGTATTGTTTTTACCTCTGCTGGTTGTCTTGTACAGGATCCTTAGACAGGACAGACTCTTGGGACAGGACGTAGATGCGGAAGGTTGTTTGAGCTTACTTCCCTTCATCTTCAAACATCAACATCGTCCATTCATCTAGTAGCATCTGTTTCATCTACATCTACAATATGGCATTCCCTGTTAGGTCATCCATCATATTCTCGTTTACGTAGTCTAATTTCAAGTGGTCATTTAGGTAGTGTAAGTGAAAATACAGTTGAATGTGTTCCATGTAAACTGGAAAAACAACATGTACTACCTTTTCCTATCAAATATGATAAAGCTTCTGCTCTTTTTGATCTTGTTCACTCTGATATTTGGGGTCCTTCTCCAACTCCTACTATGGGGGGATCTAGATATTATGTGATATTTGTTGATGATTTTTCTAGATTTACATGGATTTATATCTTGAAAAATTGATCTGAGGTAGGAGAAACTTACAAAAATTTTGCCATGATGATCCACACTCAATTTAAACAGAAAATCAAACTTTTTCGTGCTGATAATGCCAAAGAATACAAAGAATCTGAACTTACTAAATTTTTGGCATCTTATGGTACTCTTGCACAAAGTTCTTGTCCTTACACATCACAACAAAATGGTCGTGCTGAACGTAAACATCGACATATTTTAGATACAATTCGAGCTTTGCTCATTTTTTCTTCTTGTCCAGAATTCTTTTGGGGGGAATGAAAGGCAGAGTGTATAAACTTGTAACACTATAACTAATGTAACTCAAACTAAAGGAAAAGATAACTAACCAGAAGACAATCAAGAACAAGAAGTCACAAGAAATCAACACTAAATGAAGACAAGGTAATTGATATAATTCAACATGTTAACTATGATCAATCCAAGAAGAAATCATTGAGAGAAGTTCAAGACAAAGTTGTTCATGCCTCAGTGATTTGGAAAGCCAAGAATCAAGATCATAACTATCAGTATCAATAAGACCAATTGATTTCAAGTGAACAAGAAGGAAAGCAAATATTGGAAAGCCACATTTCTAATTGGATATGGTAACTTATTCAAGAAGCAAAAACCCTATCAAGACTAGTCACTTATGAACCAGACCGTTGCATCAAGTGTCAGGACATTGATAGCAAGTTTATGTCAGTAATAAAGATCCATATTCAAGAGTTAGTGAAGAACAAAGAAGACATGAAGATATCACAAGTTCAAGATGTGCATTGAAGTTTCAAGTTGAAGACCAGAATATTTTTTCTAAGTACTAAATATTCTAGATGACCAAGTAGAAGTTTCTAAGTAGAAGTTCTACTTAGAAATTCGAGATGGCTAAGTAGAAATTCTCAAGTAGAAGTTCTACTTAGAGTGCAGCTTCAACATGACACATGGCATCTTCTGATTGGCAGATTTCCAAGCTTTCAAGATAAGGCAAGATTTATGTGGACATCATTGGGCCACGTATATCTTAGTCTTTGAAGTCTACAGGACATAGATTACATGTAGTATAAATAGAAGTACTTGTGTAATGTTTTTAGTTAGTGAGCAATTCTTGAGAAAAACAAAAGAGAAAAAGAGAGAGTGCATTCACAGAGCTTAGTATCATTCACTTCTCTCTGAACTTCTGTTATACTTTGTAATGAATGTTGTAGCAACCATTTCAAGTTATATATAAGACATATATTCCTTGAATCTGTGTGTTCATTTATTGCATCGTATTTGTTGCTTCTCATTTTCGAAAAGTTGTATTCACCCCCCCCTCTACAACACATTTGGACCTAACAATTGGTATCAGAGCTATATGTTTAACATACAAAACATAGATCCTTGTGTTGAGTAGAAGAATCGTGAGTTTTCATTTTCTAGATCTAGTTTTCATTTTCTCGAAAAGTGTGCTTTAATTCGTTTGTAGTGAAAACTCATCCGAAAAATTATTTAAATACTCCATGTGTGATTATTTAGCTTGGGTGTATTTTAATTAATTTTTGTGAATTAATCTGGGTACTTTCATATTTGGTGTTCTTGAGTGTTCATCATCTGTTCTTATCAAAGAAGACAACCCAACAACTTTTTGATCTCCTTTTCAAACAGAAAAATAGTAAAAGAATACAAAGGTGTTTTTGGACTTTGCGATTTGCATTATTCACGGCCGAAAGTGAAACAAAACATATTCATTACCTAGCACGTGGGTTAGGTGGGTTAGGTGAGTAAAACATTCAAAGTCAAAAGGTGTTAAAGAGATAATATTGTTTATTCAATATTAAAGTAATCTGCAGAAAAATTATTCTAAGTACAAAAGTTCTACATAGAATTTCTACTTGAGAATTTCTACATAGAATTTCGACTTGGACAATTTCTACTTGGTGAATTTCGACTTGAGCAAAATTTCTACTTAGAGAAATTTCGACTTAGGCAAAAGTTCTACATATAAATTCTACATAGCCTAGTCTTGGGTACTTAGAAACTTTTAGTGACCAGAATTGAGATGGCTCCTAAAAATGCATTCAAGATCCCAATGTTCAACCGAGATCACTATGAAGAATGGGTTTTCAGAATGAGACTATATCTAGAGACTGTTAACCCTGAATATCTGGAAGTCCTTGACAAGGGTAAATTTGTTCCTATGGTGGTTATTCCTGCACATACGGAAGGAGGGGTGGTTATAGCACCTCGGTCTGAGCCCAAAAAGGCAGCGGACTTTTCGGATGCTAACAAGGAGCAAATAGCTTGTGATACTGCCGTACGACAAACCTTGATGGAATCTCTTGATCATGAAATGTTCAACATAGTCAAAGGTCTGACTACAGCGAAGAAGATTTGGGACAAGATAGAAGTTGTCATGGAAGGATCTGCAGAGGTTAGAAGCAACAAGACACTCATACTCAAGATGGAGTATGACACCTTTAGAATACGAAAAGGAGAAGGCATAACAGACGTCTACCTACGATTCAGTCAGTTGGTATTGGATTTGAATCTAAGAGGTGTAACTCTCCCCATGGTTGAGACTAATACGAGATATCTGAGGAACCAGCCAAAAAGCATTGAACATAGGGTCTACGCAATAAGAGAAACCAGAGATTTGCATACAACTTCTCTGGAAGAATATTATGGAATATTAAAGACCTATGAGCTGGAAACGCTTCAAGATCAAGCATGGGACAATGATTCAAAGGGAAAAGAAAGTGCATCAGGATTAGTTGCTGATGAGGAAGAGTCTAAGAAGGCAATGGTTGCAGCAAAGCCTAAATCATCACTTGCACCACATCAAGTTGAAAATGATGACGAGTGCGCATCTGACAGTGATGATGACTACTACACCCAAGAAGAGCTGGACAACATGGACGATAGTGTCGTGGCATACATGGCAAGGAAGTTCAGCAACATGAGATTCAGAAAGAGCAACCGACCACAGAGAAATTCTTCATCTTATTATCGGGCTGCTAGGGGTGGTGGTAGTTTGTCAGGCTACAAAGGAAAAGGCAAGAATACCAGCTACAAATCTCCTTTGGATTTCAAAATGAAGTTCAAATTCTATAACTGTGGTGAAGCTGGGCATTTTGCCTCGGACTGCAAAAAGCCTAAACAGACTTATCCAAAAGAGACATATGAAGCCCTCAAAAGCAAGTATGAATCACTGGTGAAGGAAAGACATGGAAAACGAGCTTTATTGGTGACAGAAGGAAGAGCTTGGGATGATTCAGATGAGGAAGATGTTACTCATGTAGCAAACTTTGCCCTCATGGCTGAGACATCAGAGGAACCAGAGGTACCAGTTCTAACCCTTAAAGTTGAAATGTCCATTGATGATTATAAGGAACAGAACGGGGCTCTTAGTGAAGAGATCTATATGTTGTGCAAAAGCCTAGACTCTTCTCAAAAGGAACAGAAAACACTTGTTGCCAAAAGCAGAATGCTTGAGGCAAAAGTGGAAGAGCTGGAGGCTGCTTGCACTGTAGATACTTCCCTAAGAGACTTTATTAAATCTCTGGAGCACAAGCTCGTCCTTAAGGAAGAAGTAGAAGCATGTCTTAGGGACAAACTAGCTGAGTTAGAAACTAAATGCGAAGCTTACAAACTAGCTGCTAGTAAAGTGTATGTAGATAATGACACATTTAAGAAGATAACTGGAGTAGGTATAGGACTTGATTATTCTGACCTTCCTAAGAAAGAAGGAAAGAGACCTATTGACCCTAGTTCCAGTGACCTTAAAAAAAGAAACACCTAGAATTCTTAAATCGGCTGTCAAACCTATCTACAAACATCTTGTTCCTAGAATAGAAGAAGAAGAGACTGAATTGATAGCTAGATATGAGATTGAGATGGAAGATCGCCAGAAAGAACAACCTATAACTCCTATCAAACAAGTTAAAATCAATTTCCATAGAGATGAATCTAGACTGGGATTAGGAGCTAAGGCTGTTAAACAACAAGGAAAGAAAGAAAAAGGCATAAAAGAGGTTAAGGCTGAACGAATAAAGAAAGCATGTTATCATTGTAAATCTACTGAACATCTTTCTTATGCATGCAAAGCAAACATGAATGCTCCTGCTGCACATGCCATGCCTATCACACATACAATGAATAATCTGCATCAGAATCATGCACAGTGTGGTCAACCTAATTGTATGCCATGCACTTTTAACATCATGCAAACTTTTGTGCATTTAATGAATGCATCTAGCCAGTCATGCTCAAATACTGTTGTTAGTTCAAACATCAAGAAAAAGTATGGGAGAGCCAAGACTATCAGTCCTCCTAGAGTTAGGAGTGACAAACCTTCTCCTAAGACTGACAAATCTGTCAAGTCTGAGAAAGGAAAGGAGATAGTCGAAAGCTCTAGTAATGTGAAGAAAAGTGCATCTCCTGTTGTTAAATCTGTTGATTCTCGATCTTATCGAAAAGCCGGGCCCAATCAAAGTTGGGTTCCGAAGAATGTCTAACCAATCTGTCATTGCAGGGCGTTAAGCAGAATAGAAATAAAGTTATATGGGTGCTAGACAGTGGGGGATCTAGGCATATGACTGGAAACAAGTCCCTGCTTACAGAGTTGGTTATGAAGGCTGGCCCTTATGTTACCTTTGGAGATGACAGCATAGGTGTGACAAAGGGATATGGCAAACTGAAAACTGGCAATGTCATCATTGAAGAGATTTCCTATGTTGAGGGACTGAAGCACAATCTGTTGAGTATCAGTCAATTCTGTGACAAAGGTTACGAAATTGTATTCAACAAGAAAGGTGTATCAATCACTCACATCAAGGAAGGCTCACTAGCTTTGAGAGGAGTTCGAAAGGCAGATCTTTTTGTTGCAGATATGGATTCAGCAAATCAGAATGAGGTCACCTATTTCTACAGCAAAGCCTCGGATGATGAAAGCTGGTTATGGCACAAAAAGCTATCTCACTTAAACTTCAAAACGATGAATGCTCTCGCGAGGCGAGAATTGGTGAGAGATCTACCTCAAATGGAGTTCGCTCCGAAAGGACTCTGTGAAGCTTGTGAAATGGGAAAGTCGAAGCGAGCATCGCATAAAAGCAAAGAAATTTCTAGTATTACTGAGCCTCTGCAACTTCTTCATATGGATTTGTTTGGCCCAGTGAATGTCATATCTTTGTCTAGGAAAAGATATGCATTGGTAATCGTGGATGACTTCTCCAAGTATACATGGGTATTGTTCGCAATGACGAAAGACGAAGTACCTTTCTTAATCATTGATCACATCACTCAAATTGAGAATGTTTCAACACTTACTGTGAAGACGATTAGATCAGACAATGGCACTGGATTCAAAAACGCAGTGCTGAATGACTTCTGTGTATCTAAAGGAATACGTCGTCAGTATTCAGCCCCGAGAACTCCACAGCAAAATGGAGTAGTTGAAAGGAAGAATAGAACTTTGGTTGAAGCAGCAAGAACTTTGTTGTATGATTCAAAACTTCCTTTGTACTTCTGGGCCGAAGCAGTGAGCACCGTGTGTTACACTCAAAATAGAACCTTGATCATAAAAGATAAAGAAAAGACACCATGTGAGCTAATGAACAACAGAAGACCAACAATCAAATACTTTCATGTCTTCGGAGCAAAATGCTATGTGCTTATAGATGATGAAAATTTAGGCAAGTTTGCAGCAAAAGCTCGTGAAGGAATCTTTGTTGGTTACTCTACAGATGTGGTGGCAGCTTATAGAGTGTTCTTAGTGAATGATCGAAAAGTGACTGAAAGCTACAATGTCAGATTCGACGATACCAAACTCTCATCAATTTCAAGAGATTCTAGTGAACCTGAGTCCCTAAAATTTCAGAATCTGGACTTAGAAGATCTTGAAGATGAACCTGAGTTGGTTGTTCCATTAAATGTTCCAAGTGTACATGAAGAACCTGAGTCTAGTGAACAAGCTAATTCAACAAGATCAGGGGAGACTTCTTCAGTACGAACCGGCAACAACTCAGGGGAAGTAAATAACAGCTCAAGGACTACTGTTCAAGGCTCGAGTCGAGTTGACTCTAGTTCTGTAAAAGCTGGCACTAACTCAGGGGGAGTTAGTGAAAATAATCAAAGTAGTCAGCACCCCAACTCAGAAAGTCAAGCTGAATCATCAAGACAATTTCCAGGTGAACGGGTATGGAATAGAGACCATCCGTTTGAGTTAATTATTGGTGATCCAGATGCTGGTGTGACTACTAGAAGAACTGAAAGAGCTGACATGGCTAATATCTCCTTATATTCTGGGTTCTTATCCAAGCTTGAACCTAAAGAAATAGAAGAAGCTCTTGGTGATGCTGATTGGGTGATTGCAATGCAAGAGGAACTCAATCAGTTTGAAAGGCAGAAAGTTTGGAAACTGGTACCCCGACCTAAGAACATATCAGTAATTGGAGCTAGGTGGCTATTCAGAAATAAACTGGATGAAAACGGACTTGTAACACGAAACAAGGCTCGTTTGGTTGCAAAAGGTTATTCTCAACGAGAAGGAATTGATTATGATGAAACCTATGCACCAGTTGCAAGACTTGAGGCAGTCAGGATGTTCTTGGCATTTGCAGCACATAAGAACTTCAAGGTTTTCCAGATGGACGTGAAAAGTGCCTTCCTGAACGGAGAGTTAGAAGAAGAAGTGTATCTGGAACAGCCGCCTAGCTTCGTTGATCCAGAACATGCAGATTTTGTGTATCTACTCTTCAAATCTGTCTATGGCCTCAAGCAATCCCCAAGGCGATGGTATGAAACTCTATCCTTATTCTTAATTGAAAATGGTTTTGTTAGGGGAGTAATTGATAAAACATTGTTCTATAAAATTGTGAGAAATGACTTAATACTTGGTCAAGTATATGTGGACGATTTTATTTTTGGGTCATCAAATGAGCGCTTGTGCGAGAAATTTGCCAAGCTAATGCAGGAAAAATATGAGATGAGCATGATGGGAGAGCTGTCCTTCTTCCTTGGATTACAGATCAGTCAGAGAAAAGATGGTATCTTTATCTGTCAATCCAAGTACGTCAGAGATTTACTCAAGAAGTATAATCTAGAAGATGCATCAGCAGCTAAGACTCCCATGGCAACAGCCACGAAGCTTGATGAAGACAAATCAGGTAAATCAGTTGACATCACAAGCTATCGAGGTATGATTGGCTCACTCCTCTATTTAACTGCAAGTAGACCCGATATAATGTTCGCAACTTGTTTGTGTGCAAGGTTCCAAGCGGATCCTAGAGAATCACATCTCGTAGCCGTCAAAAGAATTTTTAGGTATCTCAAGGGCACACCAAATCTAGGAATTTGGTACCCAAGAGATACAGGTTTTAATCTTATTGGCTATTCGGATTCAGACTATGCAGGTTGCAGGATTGATAGGAAAAGCACATCTGGTGCTTGCCAATTTCTTGGCAGAAGATTGGTGTCCTGGCAAAGTAAAAAACAACATACAGTATCTACTTCTACTGCTGAAGCTGAGTACATTGCTGCTGGAAGCTGTGTAGCTCAAATACTGTGGATGAGGAACCAATTGAAGGATTATGGCATGGAGCACAAGAAAATTCCAATCATGTGTGACAACACAAGTGCCATTGCCATAACCAACAATCCTGTAGATCACTCAAGAACCAAGCACATCGACATCAGGTATCATTTCATAAGAGAACATGTCGAGGAGGGGACTGTGGAGCTACATTTTGTGCCCACAATGCAACAAATTGCAGATATATTCACCAAACCTCTTGATGAAGTAACATTCAATATATTGGTTGGTGAATTGGGAATGCTTAACACAAGTTAGTAAACCCTTCTATCTGTAAAATCCAGGTTTATATTTGTGTGTGCAAGCTACTTAATCATTATGTGCTTAGACTTTAAAATGCCTAATTAATGATTGGTATAGTTTGCATATAGTGTCATTTTACATAAATTCATTGTGTTTTAAGTGTCTTTTATAGCACAAATTTGTGAATTTATGCTTGTTAGATTGCATGATCATAGGGGGAGTTAAATTCATAATATTCTAAATATTGCATGATTTTTAGATGAATTTACCTATGAGTTTCATGTAATTAGAGGCCTTAGAATTAAAAAACTTCAAAATTTCGAGTTAGGTTCTATCTCGAAACTCATCTAGAAATTCGACTTGAATTTCGACTTAAGCTGTCAGAGTGAAGTTTTGAAAATTCTAAGTCTGGGA
The DNA here is from genome assembly GCA_036435485.1 of Saposhnikovia divaricata. Lineage (NCBI taxonomy): Eukaryota > Viridiplantae > Streptophyta > Magnoliopsida > Apiales > Apiaceae > Saposhnikovia > Saposhnikovia divaricata. The sequence continues at coordinate 27,924,126 of JAZHRN010000131.1, forward strand.
AGAATTTCGAGTTGGCTATCTCGAAATTCATCTCGAAATTCGACTTATAGTTCGAGTTCGAGTTACCAGTGTGCCTAGTTCTATCTTCAAAATATTCGAGATAAAGTCTATCTCGAATTTTATCTCAAAAGTTGAGATGAGGTTTCCATTAAGGGAATATTTTGAAAAGAATTGAAAATTAACTTCGAGTTAGTCTATCTCGAAACTCAACTTGAATTTCGACTTGATGTTCGAGATAAAGTTCTTAGTCTATCTCGAAACTCAACTCGAATTTCGACTTGATGTTCGAGATAGAGTTCTCAGTTAAGCTAAAGGGAATTTTTTCGAGTTACACTCCTAACTCGAAACATATCTTGAATTACCCTGTAGTTTTTGCTTCAAGGGGGTATTTTGGAAAGAATTTGAGATTAACTTCGAGTTAGTCTATCTCGAAACTCAACTCGAATTTCGACTTGATGTTCGAGATAGAATTCTTAGTCTATCTCGAAACTCAACTCGAATTTCGACTTGATGTTCGCGATAGACTTCTAACTCGAAAAGTATCTTGAATTTCCCTGTTTTTCTTAAGAGGGGAATTTTCCAAGTTTACTACAAATCAATAATGTTCGAGATAGGATTTCCCTATAGTTTCTGCTGTAAAATTGGTTAAAGTGTTTATTTGTGCTTAATTGTTCGAGTTAACCTCTATCTTGAACTTTATCTCAAAGTTCGACTTGATGTTCGAGATAGAGTTCGACTTAGGTGTTCCCTGTATGGACTTGGTAATTTTCACTCTTTTTAACAGGGACACTTTTGTCATTCCACATTCACCTATATATACATCTCTAACTCGATGCCCAATTCACTTTACCTAATTTCTTTTTCACAGCAGCCGTTTCACAAGAACAGTGCGATTTCACTAATTACATACCTTTGATCCGTGTTTTTGTGATTAAACTCATACTAATCACGAATTACTGCCAAACTTTTGACTGATATTCACTGTGTTATCATTAATCATTGTGATACTGTGTTTTGTAACCGCATATACACGCGCATATACATACACACAAACATCAAGTTTTGTGTAACTGTTCAAAACACGATTTCATATTCTCCATATATACACGCGATTTCACTGATAAACACACGAATATTCATCTTTGTTGAATATTCAGATTTAGTATTGGCTATTGATTGAATCCCGTAGTTTAATTTCTAAAAGGGATACAATCTTTAATTCGTAATTTACTTGTTTTTCAAAATTAAAAAAAAAAAATTCACATCTTTTTAAGAAAAACATTTAAATTAAAATGGCTCACCAATTTTCACTTGCTAAAAACAATTTTTATAATATTTCTACGGAAATTGGTGATCAACTCCCGCGGTTTAAGTTTTGGATACGATTTCTCAATTTGTACTCCAAAGCTAGCCATGCTTTTACTACTAAACCTACGCTAGTACATGATGCTTTACAGCAATTATGGACTAGTGCGGTTACTTTTGGGAGCAAATCAACCCCCTTCGGTTTCAGGTTTACCTTAGCGGGTCAGGAATATGAGGTGACTGAAGAGATTGTCAATAGGGTTCTGGGATTCCCAATCAAAGATGCTTATGATCCAGAACCTACAGCTGCAGAACGCCTCAGCTTCTTTGAAGAAATTGGATGTTATCCTCCCAAAGGCCCAATCACAGGAAATATCCAAAAACAATTCTTCCATGTGGAATGGAATTACTTTTTCGAGGCCATCACAAGATGTTTTCGGGCACGCGAAAAAGATTTTCATCAAATTCCCATTCCAATGCAAACCTTTGCAGTTGCCCTAGCAAGAGAACTGGACATAAACTATGGACGCATAGTTCTCTCTGAAATAGTGGGCTCAATGGGATCTCCTGCAAGCAGAGACCTCACTATAGCGGATGTTGTCTGCTGGTTTCCTCGGTTCCTACAAATGCTAATTAATGACTTAATACCAAAGGAAGCTCTTGCTGTTAGACAGAGATTTGCCGGAAGCCCAACATCTGCATCGCTAGGGATGGGCACTAAGTCACTTTCAACCATTGCTAATCAGGATAAACATCAAGGTAAACCGATGTCAATTCCTGAAAATATACAAATGTGGCTTAGATATGATGCAGGAGTTACCAATTTGGAGGCATCATCACAAGTTTCATCACATGCTCAAAATCCATCTGTTCATGCTTAGGCATTTGATGAGATTCCTGATGAGGAAAGCGATGATGCACAAGGTAATCAATCAGGTAATCTCTCCCTGCATACTATTCATTCCTCCTCCTATGTATCTGATTCCGTGACCCAAGAGACTGCTAACCCGCAGGATCTATCCCAGGGTGAGAGCTACATTTCTGAGCCCGATACACATTCTTATTCTCTTTCACCCCTGTTAACGGAAGTCAGAAAGCCAGCACGTGTATATATAGAAGATGATGAGGAGAGTGAACCCGAAGAGCAGCAACTTATTCGAAAGAAAGCCAAACTTTTCCACGCTGCTACTTCACAACCACAGTCAAACCCTAGTGTGTCACACGCAACCACTCCACCTCACGAGAGTGGTTCTCCCCTTAGACAATCTGCACATAGGGATTTTGATGACAGTTATGTACCTTTTGAAGATCCTGTTGCTTCACAAGGACATGAAGTTTTAACAACTTCAACCGTACCTTCACCGGTACGTACTGATGCTGCAAAGAGGATCGGTTCTGATGTCGTACAAGAACACTTTGCAGCCGCTCAGCCTGAGATTCCAACTCAGGACAGAACAGACATAGATCCCGTAACTGCCAATTATTTTGCTTATCAAATTTCTGCAGGTACTGCTTCATATTTCGGATCAATAATTGAAGACATACACGAGCGTGAGACAGGGAGTGTGTGTGAGAGGTTAGGGAGAGAGGGACCTTCATTTTTAAGGCCCGAAACCGAGCGCCAAATACCAACAGAACGAGTATTAGAGCGAGGTCACCTAAACCAAACACCGTCCCTTAACATTGAAAATCTTGATACGCGAATGAATTCTATGGAAAATCAGATGAGGCAGTTTGGACAGACGATGGGGCAGTTCGGGATGAACATTGGAAACAATCAAAGGGCTCTAGACGACTACGCAGCAAGAATGGCAAGTCAAGCTACAGCTTTTGATGATTTGACAAATAAGGTCAATGACTTGGGCCATGCTGGTGGTGTCTTGGGAAGCACTCTCAATGAGAGGATGGGGGCATTGGAGTCTACAATGCATACAATGGCTGTGGAAATCAGTAGAATGATGTTCGCAGTCAGGAGTTTTGTGCCCCCGGAGTGCTTCGAGTCACAACAACCTCCCCCCGATGCTGGTGCAGGTGGTGCTAGTGGAGCGGGAGCCTCTGGTTCTGGTTTTGGAGGTTCTTATGCAGCTGGTGGATCTGAAGACCAAGGTGGAGCTCAGGATAACTCACCTAAGGGGGAGAGGGGAATGAAGACGAGACAGCAGGCAGTTCACATCGAAGAAATTGAAGAACCCGCTGACCTTGTCAAGGAACCAGAAGTTGAGCCGTCTGTTGATGAAGAGGCTCTGAGGATGAGAAAGGGTAAGGCAATAATGGTTGATGAACCATTCGTTGACCTGAGTCATCAGGAAATAGTACAGGAGGTACTTGACTCAGATTCTGATATGGAAGACGTACCGTTGGCACATGCTATAAAAAGATCTTTGAAGGAACAAGGTGGAGGTGCTGGGATGTCTTCCGGAATGCCTGAAGAAATTCCTGTTGATGAGGAAACCCTTATAGCTCAACAGTTAGCCTTGGAACAAGCTCAGTTCCATAAAATGAAGATGATGCAAGAACATGCTGCGTTCCTAGAAAAGAAGCTGGAGCTACAAGGGAAGCAGTATGATCATGAGCTTGCAAGGCTAGCTGATCCTCAAGTTGATCTGGACAAACGAAGGATTGGGCAGAAATGGGATGAAGCAAGGAAGATAATGATGGGACCCTGTGCGAAAGGAGTTCATAACAAGGATGCAGATGATCTGTTCTACAACTTGAATTTGCAGAATCCAATGACTGGGGACTATATAAATGCGTTGAAGAGATTAATTTCTAAAGTCAGAGTTGGATACAATGCAAACCTTAAGGAGTGGCAGGTTATTTTGTCTTTGGTAGAAGGAGTCCCAACATCTTTCCTATATGTGGATGACCAATTCATAATGAGAAGATCTGCGTCAGAGTTGTTCTTGCTAGCGACTAAAATTCAATACTCTCAATCTGAGGAGCTAAGCATTCTGTACAGGGATCAGTTAATGCAGCTAGCAGAGGACAAGGGTCCAGAATTCTCAGCATATCTAAATTTTGTCCGGATGGTAGTTGACGGGAAAATGAAGAGGGTTAGCATGGAGGAAAATGACTTAACGGAGCTTTCAGTGGAATCTCTCAAAGCTGTCTGCAGACAAATGATGAGTAAGGGATTCGCTTCTGAGCTTAAAGATAAATCCGCGAAGATCATTGAAAGAGTTATATTCAAGAAGAGCAATGAGGTGTGGAAGTGTGATGTCATTGCTCCAAACCCTCTTGATGACGTGAAGATTGAGCCGGAGCTGATAGAAAAGAAATGGAATATTCTTCAAGCCATGAAGAATGTAGATGAAGCTCTGACTCTTCCTTCTGGAGCACTAGAACAAGGAGAAATAAGGGAGGCTATTGGGGTTCCAGGAAGTGATAGTGTATACTGGATACACGCTTATGTTGAAGATACAGCTGATGCCTTAGTATTCATAGATGCAGACCAGAATCAAACAATCTTGCATATGAGTAGACAATGGCTGCTACGGACTCAAGATGCTGCATTTCTGGAGAGAGTATTATATGTATTCAAATGGGGCGAAGTGGAAGATAAGTTTGTGGAAGAAAAGCAGAGACTCATGAGTTACCTGTCTGAGGTAGTGGTGGAAAAGAAGCGGATGGAGCGAGATGCGGCTAGTGTCCACAATATTAACCGTGTCAAGGGCTACCCCAAGATGATCTATTGTCAGTTTAAAGCTGATAAAACACATTGGAAATCTCAGCTCATCATGAAGAACTTTGAGGATATTCCAAAGATCAGGACTACTCAGGAGGTGGACAAACTCAGAAGGCTTTTCAAACATCCTTATCCAGAGCCCAAGAACCCTCTAGAAATGGAAGCTGTAAGTCTGTTGAATGCTAGGTGGAAGTAGCTTAAAGATCCAGTGTACAAGAAAGAACAGCAGCAGAAGGAGAAGTGCAAAAGGCAGAAAGAAGAGAGAGACCAAGCTGCTGAAGCTAGAAAGAGGAAACGGAATTAGGGTTAAAGGTCAGAGTGGTGTGAACTTGAAGTTGGAAAAACTTCATGTCTTTCGGTTGCTTAAACTCACTTGAGGAAAATTCACCTTAGAGTGAATCCAATAAGGTGATACAAGTTTGACTAAAAGGTATGAAATAATCCAGGTGATAGGAATCACTCAAATGATCTTTAATTCAAAGTTCGAATTCTGTTTCTAGTTTAAGTTCTTTGTATTGTCTTCATGTAAATTTCAATTGTAAATTATTCAAGACTGTAATGTTAATTATCTTTTCTCGTCTCATTGTTTAGTTGAGTTATCCTTCATTTATTTGAATGTCATTGTTAGACAATCAAATAGGGGGAGATTGAAAGGCAGAGTGTATAAACTTGTAACACTATAACTAATGTAACTCAAACTAAAGGAAAAGATACTTAACCAGAAGACAATCAAGAACAAGAAGTCACAAGAAATCAACACTAAATGAAGACAAGGTAATTGATACAATTCAACATGTTAACTATGATCAATCCAAGAAGAAATCATTGAGAGAAGTTCAAGTCAAAGTTGTTCATGCCTCAGTGATTTGGAAAGCCAAGAATCAAGATCATAATTATCAGTATCAATAAGACCAATTGATTTCAAGTGAACAAGAAGGAAAGCAAATATTGGAAAGCCACATTTCTAATTGGATATGGTAACTTATTCAAGAAGCAAAAACCCTATCAAGACTAGTCACTTATGAACCAGACCGTTGCATCAAGTGTCAGGACATTGATAGCAAGTTTATGTCAGTAATAAAGATCCATATTCAAGAGCTTAGTGAAGAACAAAGAAGACATGAAGATATCACAAGTTCAAGATGTGCATTGAAGTTTCAAGTTGAAGACCAGAATATTTTTTCTAAGTACTAAATATTCTAGATGACCAAGTAGAAGTTTCTAAGTAGAAGTTCTACTTAGAAATTCGAGATGGCTAAGTAGAAATTCTCAAGTAGAAGTTCTACTTAGAGTGCAGCTTCAACATGACACATGGCATCTTCTGATTGGCAGATTTCCAAGCTTTCAAGATAAGGCAAGATTTATGTGGACATCATTGGGCCACGTATATCTTAGTCTTTGAAGTCTACAGGACATAGATTACATGTAGTATAAATAGAAGTACTTGTGTAATGTTTTTAGTTAGTGAGCAATTCTTGAGAAAAACACAAGAGAAAAAGAGAGAGTGCATTCACAGAGCTTAGTATCATTCACTTCTCTCTGAACTTCTGTTATACTTTGTAATGAATGTTGTAGCAACCATTTCAAGTTATATATAAGACATATATTCCTTGAATCTGTGTGTTCATTTATTGCATCGTATTTGTTGCTTCTCATTTTCGAAAAGTTGTATTCACCCCCCCTCTACAACACATTTGGACCTAACAGGGAAGCTGCTCTAACAGCTGTCCATACAATAAATATGATTCCATCCCCTGTTATAGAGAATGTGTCTCCTTATGAAAAATTATATGGTGAACCTCCGTCATATGATTCTCTTAAGGTTTTTGGTTCTGCATGTTTTGTTCTTCTTCCATCACATGAAAGAACAAAACTATAGCCACGTGCCCGCCTTTGCTGCTTTATTGGATATGGAAGTGGTCAAAAAGGATATCGTTGTTGGGATCCTATTTCTCATCGACTACGAGTTTCACGAAATGTGACATTTTGGGAACATAAAATGTTCTCATCAATGTCTAAATTTGAAATTGACACTTCAAGCTGTATATCTCACTTCACCGATCCTTTTGTTGATTTACATCCCACTGATGAAAATATAGAACATCCGACATCTTCTTCTGACATATTTTCAGCAGATTCTCCACTTGAGCTCAATCAACCATCTTCGGCTACTAATGTTCCTTCAATAGAAGTTCAGTCTGAGGATCCTAATGTTGAGCCTCCTATTTTACCAGATGAGTCTATTCATCGCTCTACTCGGGTAAGAAAACCTTCGGTTCGTCTTACAGATTATTCTGCTATACAATCATTACATGAGCCTCAATCATATAGAGAAGCAAGTGTTAACCCTCTTTGGCAGAAAGCAATGGAAGAAGAACTGTAGGCTCTTGACAAAACTCACACTTGGGATCTACAAAATAAAAACAAAATCTGACGGATCCATTGATAGATATAAAGCTCGTCTAGTTGCTAGAGGCTTTTCTCAAGAATATGGTATTGACTACGAAAAAACATTTGCTCCAGCTGCTCATCTTACATCTGTTCGGAGTTTACTTGCTGTTGGAGCATCAAAACGTTGGGACATGTGGCAAATGGATGTCAAAAATGCTTTTCTAAATGGAGATTTACATGAGGAAGTTTACCTCAAGCCACCTCCAGGTTTTTCTCACTCTCCAAATCAAGTGTTCAAGCTTAACAAGGCTCATTATGGCCTAAAACAAGCACCTCGAGCTTGGTTTGAGAAATTTAGCAAAGTCATTAGTGAGCTAGGATTTTCTTCTAGTCCATATGATCATGCTCTCTTCATTCGACGGACAGATCGAGGAATTGTTCTTCTCATCCTCTATGTAGATGATATGATTATCACCGGAGATGACAGTGCAGGTATCTCTGAACTCAAACAGTTTCTTAGTCAGCAATTTGAAATGAAAGATCTTGGTTCATTAAGCTACTTCTTGGGTCTTGAGGTTTCTTCTGTACCTACTGGTTACACCCTTTCTCAAGTCAAGTATGCATCTGATCTTTTGTTGAAATCTGGAATTAGCGACAATAAGATTACATCTACACCTTTGGAATACGGGGTCAAACTTAACTCCAAAGATGGTGACCTACTTGACAACCCTACATTGTATCGTCAGTTGGTAGGAAGTCTGATCTACCTTACTGTCACTCGTCCTGACATTGCTCATGCCGTTCACATTATTAGTCAATTTATGGCAGCTCCTCGCACTCCTCACTATACAGCTGTTCTTCACATAATTCGTTATGTCAAGGGCACCATCTTTCATGGACTACATTATGCATACAACTCATCACTTGAGTTACATGCCTACTCTGATGCTGATTGGGGTGGTGATCCCACTACTAGATGTTCTACTACCGGATTTTGCTTTTTTCTAGGCGACTTTCTTATCTCTTGGCGTAGTAAGAAACAGTCCCTTGCCTCAAAATCCACTGCCGAGTCAGAATATCGAGTTCTAGCTGACACCACACAGGAATTAATTTGGCTACGATGGTTACTTGAAGAAATGACTGTAACTCATTCTCAAGCCACAATTATCTACTGTGATAGCAAAAGTGCTAGGGACATTGCTCACAATGATGTCTTTCATGAACGTACTAAACATATAGAGATTGATTGTCATTTCACCCGTCAACAGGTTGCAAAAGGAACAATTCGTCTGCATGCTATCTCTAGTACAGATAATACTGCAGATATTTTCACGAAATCTGTTCCTCCTGGTTCATTTCGTGATCTTGTTTGCAAACTCAAGATGTTCCTTTAACCATCTTCAGTTTGAGGGGGGTGTTAAAACATAGACTTTAAACATAAACTTTCTTGTACCCTTGGCTTCACTTTCTGCACATTCATTGCACGCATAGACTTTGTGCAACTTTTGCAATTGATAGCATAGACTTTCATGTACCATTTTCTTGTATAAATTAGCTGCCTTCCGTTTGTAATAGAACAAGTTGAATAACATCTTTCCAAGTTATCTTCTTCATTCCTTAGTATCATATATATTCATATGCTGCCTATATACATATATATGCACACACAACACACACTTTTTATCACAATGTATGAAGAGGTAAGGTAACAGGTTAATAAGATTTTAGTTTCATTTACATTCGATGAGCTGGTAATCAGATGTGTTGGTTTCCAGCGAAGAAGCTTTAGCAGTATATGTTTACTTGTGTAATGGCTTTTTCTTTTATGTCACGATTTTGGTATGTATAAATCCCTAATCTTTTCTGATGTTTTCTAATGTTTAACTGTAGCTGAAAGTTTCAAAGTTTTCTTTACCGCTACAATACTTTGAATTCAGGGTCAAGATCATATCAAAAGAGCGTAGTCTAACTTTCATATTTAGAATGTGGAAGTTAAGGTTAGCGATAAAACACAAAACGAAAGTAAACATATTCAGAGTTACTTGCAGTGCCAGTAGAGTGGAGAGGGAAAAATCTAATAGGGCTTCTTACTTATATGTCGAAACTTAACAACAATGAGTTTCCGAGCATACTCCGGCTACTTTGTTGATACTTTTATTGCAGTCGGGGCTGCAGCCCCAGATGAAATGCCCACTGGTGGATTTTTGAAACTGAGGAGGGGCCATAAATGAGCAGTACACACTATGAAGGTTTATATGAAACTAGCTTTATAACCCATGCAAGGCACGGGTTTGCTAGTAAAATCATGTTAATATGTATTTGTGTTGCTTCCAAATTAAGTGGCATTTGCAATTGTGGATACTTGAAATTCAAAGTAAATTGAATGCCTAAGTTACGAGTATATAAGAATTTACCATCACTATAAAAGAAGTTACGATCACTACGACAACCCATTTGTGATATCATTCCATGCTAATGTTAGAAACAAAGGCAACTCTAATAACCATTTGTAGGCCACTAAATAATGAACAACTCTAAAAACATGCAATAGCTATAAATTCAAGGCATGTACATTAACATTGCTTCAACTATCACAAATGCTAGCTGCAAATATATTCATGAGCTTCTTCTAGTGTAACGCAGATAGAGGAACTTACAAAACCTGTTTACATCATTAATATCAATATTTAACTCATGGACCTTAAGATGTTAAATTTCCTCTTGTTTCATTGTCCTGTAAAAAAATCGGCACACAATTTTAGAATGCTTTATGTTAAGGAATCGGTACAATTCTAAGACGTTTTTAGTGTATGGATCATTGGTTGAGTGTCATTAACCCTGTAATGTAAATTTAAGTGAATGCATCGTGAAAAGAAATTCTGTTTTAATCTAGTTAATAAAATGAACTTCAACGGTTTATATATTTGTTAATAAACCAAACCAAACATACCCAGTATATCCCGCTCAGAGCAGGGTCTGGAGGGGTGAGATGTACGCAGACCATGCCCCTACTTTTAACGGTAGGGAGGCTGTTTCCGTGAAGACCCCCGGCTAAGTGCACATTAAGCTAATAGTGTGTGATATTCACAAGGGTTATATAAGATTTGAAAAAGTCTCATCGTCATACCTGAGCCCATGGTTTAGAACACATGGGGCTTACCTACCAGGGGATTGACTACTCCTCTCTGCAAAACACTCAGATCTAAGATAACACCTGGCCAAGCTACCTGAAACTGCAAAACTAGAAAACAGAAGACAATAAAACGAGAAATGAGAACGAAACAACCGAACTTCTAAGATAAAGCTAACCGAGACAACCTAACTCTGAAGCTCTCAACCACAGAGCCGCTCCCTAAAAGAGAATCCACCACTCTGATCTGGCGCCTCCAATGAGTACTTAAAAGTTCAATGCTAGCCATGCTATGACAGAATTTGGTGTTGTCGAATCTTGTATGTTTGTTTGAGTTCTAGTATATTATTCATCATATTTTAATGTTAATTAGTCGATAAAGTAGCGTTTCGCCGCGGCATTACAATTTTTTTTAAAAATTCTATACATATTTACGTTATATTATATTATCAATATTAAATTTTAGTAATTACATAATATTTTCTAATAAACCGATTTCTTGTTAAACACGATTCTTTCGATTGAGTCGTTCTCTCGTTAAAACCGAAATCTCAACTTTAACATATATTATAAAGAGTTATATAATAATTTTTATCCATAAAAATCGAATCCTAAAAATTAAAAAAAATATGATACCAGTATTAAATTTTATTAACTTATAGAAACACCAGAGAAGCTTTCCAGCCTAATAAGTTTGTTATTTGTGCAGGTACAGATTCATGTAGAGAGGTTCCTAAGCGACAGGTTCCAAGATAAGGAGGTTCCTGAGAAACAGGCTCCTGAGGTATAAGTTCCTGAGCACCAGGTTCCTAAGATTAGTCGACAGAAAGATCTAAAAGTTGTCTAGAAAGATATAGATTTATTATTGGAGTGTACTTCTAGGACGCAGTTGATCCTAAACTGCCTCTAATAGATGTCAGCTTTATAGTAGAGCACGAACTCGAGTTCTGCCAACCAGTTCGTGGAAAGATCTAAAGGAACTTGAGTCCAACACGAACTAGATTACCTCATACAGCCAAGCAGAGTTAGCTTAGATTTAGAACTGCGTGAGCTTAATTCCTATATAAAGGATACGTAGGCACCTTGAGAGACGACGGATTTTAGCTCTCTAATTCTCTCTAAAGGAACCTGAGATTATTGGAGGCACTCTCAAGCTCAGCTCACCCCCATAAACACAACCCAAATCTTCCATTGAACAGTTGATCGTTAGCCTTACAACTCACCGAAAACCTCTAAAAAGTTGTTACGAAATCCACTCATCAATAAAGTACTTATGAATTTTTAATATGTATTCAAAAAATTGATCGTGATTATGTATTTTTTGAATGAAGTAATGTAAGAATCCAGATTTTCGGTAGAATTAAAACATTTCTTATTAAGAATAAGTATATACGTGAATAGTGTTTATCATGCATGAATAGTAATTTATGGATGAATAGTGATTTTGAGGACCAAGAAAATTTTCACGCCACCCTATGTACAAGACATGGTATGGATATTTCGAAGTCATATTAGTGATTCACGGAGCAAATAAGTGCATGTAAAGACGATCGGAATTCAGAAATTCCAATTTGTATTCTGGTGTAATATTTGACCGGGCAATGAATTATATATTATAATATTCAAGAAATGAGATATTAATTTTGAGGAATTAAGGATTAAGTGACAACCATTGGTGGAGAAATAAAAATACAAGGAAGGATATTACATGCAAGTATCATGTAACTAGATAATTAGGAGAGTAAACTAGAAAGCAAAAAGTAACTAGATGAATAGTGTAAATAATGTGCACCATACTTTAGGGGACAAGGAGGTATGGCTTGAACCTAGGCTACTAGACTAGGGTGGAGACATGTGAATGATATACATATCAATACATATCAATAATACATCCCATAATTCAAACCACACATCAAACAAGAAACAAAACAATTAGCAAGCTTGTCCAATACTCCTTGCACAAACCCCAAGGTGATAAGATCAGCCATACATCTCTAATAATATCTAGATATCACATTATTTTGTCACTTGACCTTTCAAGTAACCAAGAAGCAAGCAAAACACTTCATTTCTCTCCATTCTTTCCAAGCTGCTAGCAGAAACACTCTCAAGAAGAAAATTCATATCTCCATTTATATCCATGATAAAATCACCATATTTTAACCACATCTCCCTCATACTATGAAGAACATTCGCTCAAAATTTCATGTCAAGATGATGAGTATAGCCTAGTCAAATCTCCTCCCAAAGTTGAAGAACCGAGCTGCCCAGAATCCTAGACAGCTTCTGTACAGATTTTCAAACGGCCATATCTCCTTTATTACTCAATGAAATTTGGTGTTCTTTAGCTTGTTGGAAAGCTGTTAAGATGCTCTACAACTTTCCTTTATAAGCTTCAATCAGAAAAGCTCGGTAAGGGCCTCGTTTTCCATGATCTTTCAGTCGGGTTCTAATAACTCCGAATTACTAACTTTGTTTTCTTCATTTCTTTTGATCATTCAAGCTTACCCAAGGCTATACAAGGATTATACAAGGTTTAGAAAGATATTACACACATCAAGGAAGGTATAAACTCTCTCAACCCTTAGCTTGACATATTTATAGGTTATAATGTTAGATCTAAGAGTTTTAGTGCATATCTTGGTTACATGAGTTATGGATGATGAAAATCTTGAGGTTATATGTTGTTGATGTGATTTTAAAGCTTGTACTTGGAGTATGTAACCCCATGTATGCTAGAGAGTCAAGTCTTGGTGGTTTTGATGATAGATGTGATGTATAAAGTGAGTCCTTGAATGTTTGAGAAAGAATGTGTGCTGTGTAAAAATTCTGGGAGCATGTACTGTCTTGTGAGAGGGTTTTGAACCCCTAAATCTTGTCACCCGAGGACCTAATTTATATGGTTGGAAAGATAATTGAATTTAGTTTCTAGAAATATAAAGTTCATACCCAGGAGATGTGTAGATCTTGAGTTATGGCCGGATTAGTGCAGTGTGGTTCTGGAATTCGGACTGCACTGTGTTGTCCACTTGTGAACTGAGTTAGGACCCCTTAAAATTATGCTAGTGTTATGAAAATTTGAGGGTAGTCAGATTATACAGTTGTGAAGGCTGTCCAAAATGAATTGGAATAAAATTTGTATTTTTCAATTTTATAAAAATGTTAGAGCGAAGTGCGCAAGTGAAAAATCACCTAGGAGGTTAGTTTAACGTAGTTTTAAGAGTACTCACTTGTGTTTCAAGTTTGAGGAATGGATTCGAGTCGAATGGGTAACGAATGTGATAAAGTGATGACATGGTCATATGGGAGGGTTAGTGGTCACAAATTGGAGTCTTTAAGTTGTTCTTACATCCTTTAAAACCTTACGATTAAGTAGTGTTGTTAAGGTACTAACGTACGAATATTGATTATGTATAGATCTTCGTTCCACGTCGCAAGCTCGACCACCCCACCCTAACCAAGGCAAGTTTACTTTTCAAAACTTATATATAAGGATTTTCACTGTATTGTTTGTGGCTTTCAAACGTATTATATGCTTATGCTTTATGAGGTTATGTTGAAGTTTGAGATATATGCACATATGTGTTTGTACACCCTTGAACTTAGAATGAAAATGTTTTCTTCGGACAACGACTCTAGCAATAGAGGTCGTAGCGGTCCAAATATGCTATTGACCGGGGAGCGGTATATTATTGTATCGTGATTAAATTGCGAAAACCCGAAGGGTCATTCGGGAAGTATCGTATACTTAAGTATTTATTATTTTTACATTATTATAAATACTCAAAAATATCTATCTTGGATTAAAAGCTTATTTTAATTAAATAATTTTTTTATTAATTGTTTATATTAAATCTCAAAATATCATTTATTAATTATTGATCATTATTTTAAAGACAAAACTAATCCAAGATACCTTCATCGTTTTCAAACTCGAACTCTTTCGAACCCAAAACATTTTCGAAAACCCCCGGTCAGGTTTTGCTTTTTGTACACTTTTCAAGAATTATCGGTCGACTAAGGTCGAACTTCAACTACTCGAATTTTCTATCAAAGTGATTTTTGACAAGAAAGAAAAAAAAGGGACTCTAGCAGGTGTGGGAATCGTTGACGAACGATTCCCGGGATGTGTAAGCGGCCGTGAGCCAGGCGGTCCATCAATTATTATTCCGGCCCAGGTGTTGCCGAAGGATGATTGCGGATGTAGTTTTCATCGAGGGTGATTACGGATGTAGTTTTCACCCGAGGATAGTTACGGATGTAGTTTCTATCCTTCTACCGGTAGAGAAGACCCGCAGATTGTTGGACTTGGTTGTGGCGATTGATCATCGTCAATCCTTGTCAGGTTTTTATGTTTTCTTCCAGTCCCATCCTCCACTTTGGAAAAATACTCAAACACCGGTTCTTGGGCCTAAGTGCCAAGTTGCCGATATTGTGGTTTTTGATTAGAAAAATATTGACATCGTGCAGTATCTAGAACTGCAAGATTTTCTATAAAGATTGGTACGTGTTAGTGCACTCTTGCGATTATTTCAAAGAATGAAATGTTTTTGAATGAGAAACCTTCTAAGATAATGGAAGGAAAGAGGTTTTGCAATGATGTATTCCCTGTACAGTATGTTAACAGTAGAGTGTTTTGCCGAAAATGATATACTCATATGTATATATTTTCAAACTTGCGATATATTGAAATGGGAACCTTATAAAAGGTTCATATGTTATTCTTAAAGCTCCTTAGTGAGTATAAATGTTTTATTCAAACTCGGACATATATATTGTGCAATTATGTTTTGAAATCTGAGATATATACCCATACAGTTGGGAATGTTTTCGAAATAAACCACATTATTATTTTTTTCAAAATGGTGAACTTGCTGAGCATTATGTAGCTCATTCTTGCTTTATAAAAACTTTTCAGAAAGAGAAGAATTTGGTCGGTTAACTCCGCACCCGCAGAAGAGGAGTAGAAGATTTACCCCGGAGATGATTTAGTTTCTGATAAATACTGCAGAGTAAGTCTGATAGGTTTTCAACTGTAATAGTAAGACTTGTCTTCAAGTGTAGTTGTATAAATGGAAGTGCGTAAGATTCTGGATTGTACAGATGAATTGTAATATTTAGTGTTACTTTTGATTATCGTTTCTGAGGCTCTAACTTGTTTGTGCGTAAGATTGAGGTCTGGATGGATGTATTGTTGAGTTGTAAAGTTAATACAGGTATGATATAGTTGGATGGTGATGTGACGACCTGAATCTTTGACCTCGGATTTGGGGGCGCCACAGAAATGGTATCAGAGCGATAAGTTACAGTACTCAGAAACGAGAGTGTTGAGAGTTAAGTCTAAGTAGGAGAATGACATAAGAGATCGTAGTAAACTTATTATTGGACTTCCGGAAGAGGTACCGATGAGTAGAATGGACTGGAGTGTTTACTGGAGGTATTATACTAGGGTCGATAGAATCCTTAGAGACCTTCAGAATGATGAATAGAGGTTTGAGAGTCGTACATGACCTATCATAGGTAATGATATAGGAAGTAGAGCGAAATCTCAAGAGCAGCTGAGGTAGAGGCGATATTGCCAATATGATCGGATGACTAGGCTGGCATAAATTTTGTGGCCCATAGTCCTCCACAGTTTAGGAGGCGGCATTTTAAGAATCAAGAAGTTTAGACTTCCCTATATAATTAAGGGTACTTAGTACTTGGAATAATGAAAGTCTTTTACTTTGGCTATAAGATCCGATTTTTGATAAGTAACGGGTTTACCTGAAAGTTGGTCACTATGTCGTTGTGGATTTCATTACCCTTGATGGCGAATTTTACATGTGTTATACGAGAATGTTATCATAAGACGAGCGTGCTAGATAATTCCACGCATGATTCGGGCGCAAGAGCATGGTAGTTCAACTTAGAGAACAAACAAGTAGAATTAACAAAGGGACTCAAGAGAAGTTGAATTTTGCAACGAGCGATACAGTGATCTAAGAGTCTACCAAAATAAAAGACCAGTGGGTCTAGAGTGGGATGCTTTGATAGAGATGTTATCAGGGACTACGTATATATGTATTGTAGACCTCAATATTTTTGGTATATGTTCACATACACACACCCGCCACTGAACCTATGGACTGCACTGAGATCCCTGAGAGATCTCTTTGATCTGTTCCCAGGGGGAACTGGCCACTTGTGATTCATGTCGGAAGGCATGAAGTAGGATCCTATGGACTTAGCAGGTGTCCCCGGAATGATGTGAAGCTTGGTCTTCAAGATAAAGCACGAAAATGACAGATATATGAAACCCAACTCGATAAATGACTTTAAGATGATGATCGAGAGACGCACTAGTTGGTGTCTTGTATTATGAAGACGAAGAGATGGAGTTACCCTCATAATGGTGATAATGGGATGCACGAATGATCATTACCTTATTTTGGTAACTACCGGCAGGTGCACCACTTCATTTTAAACTGTTCACTAACCCTGTTACCTCGATTAGTTTATATCAGGTAACCCTTCTAGCTTTCTACTTCAAACTTGTGGAATAACAACCAGTGAGATACTTTCCCTAAAGCAGGACTTATCTGAAGTAATTTTATTTGATCCATGAACATTCTCTTCAAAAATTTATGATGATCTTGTTCGGCTCAGGCCTATTTACACTTTCTTTCAATTATCCAAGGAAAGTTCAACAAATATTTCCTTAATTAATCGATGAATATTACTTAACAAATATTGATATTTGATTGCTTCTTTCATACTTGCACTCTTCAGTTGAGCTCATAAATATTTAACAAATTACTGAGGACATGGATGATCTAATGTCCAGACATCCTTCATGAATTCTCTTCTTCTATTCAAGATGAGATTGTACATCGTACATTGAAATCATAGTAAGGATATCATTTTTATATTGGTATTCTGAATTTAATTCTATTGTAGGATCTGATAAAGCATGTGTACGGAGGCACCCTTGGGTGGACCGTTTCACTGGTAAGTAATATTTGATGAGAGGTTATCGATTGTTCCGATACATAGAACATTCTCTTCAGATTTTATAGTTTTCTTTTTCAAACTTAATAACTTCTTATTTCCATTCGTTGTCCGAGTAGCCTAAAGTTTCTTCAGTGGCTACGATGTTGAAATTCCGTTCTAGCCAATTGAAACTGGCTAGTCGATATATCAATATGAATGACTAGTTGATTGTTCTAACTAGTCAAAATTGTAATGTTGTGAAGAACACCTAGCTAATTGTCCTAGCTAGTGGTGATGTCTCAAACAGGTGAACTATAAAATTTTGTCTAGCTAGTTGCTAGTGTTTCTTGAAAAGGACTAGTTATTGTTTCACTGGTCCAACTCCCAATTTAATTCATTCCGCAATGCATTTTGCATGTGGTAAAGTATGATGATGAAAGTTTTGACGAATAACTTGATTGAGACCTAGTGAGGTCGCCCACTCAACTTGAATTCTACCCATCTTCGTATCAGACTTTATGTCACTTGAATATTCTGTTCTTTCATTCATATTTGAAACCATAGATTACTTGAATGATAAACTGCTTCATTTTTTTATTGTCATGGAGTAGAATTGCTTTCTATTGGCTGACCTTCATCAATGCGACTTTAGATTTCCTCTTATTATTCAGGAGGAAAAGTATCCACCCGATGTAAGAATTGTATAAAGACCGTCTTTATGACTTTTGTATCCAACAATCATTGCCCTCGTGCAACATTCTCTATGATATCATATTACAGAATTATAAGGACCTGAAGGAATAAACCTTGTTGTACTCTTTCTGTCCATCCTTACATCTCCGAAAATCGAGACTCCTAGTATTTAGAACTATTAACATTCTTGGAACATCCAATGTGGAATTCTTATTAAAATTATCTATTGGACCTTGTTATTTTGAAACCATTCCTTTCAAAGTGATTACTCTAAGGTGAACGGGAGGTACAATTATGAACCGTTACACCAATATGAGATCAAAAACCAAATGGTGTAATTGTGCAGCCAGAGCGTTATGCCGAGTAATTATTAAAGTAGAAATAACATGTCGGGGCATACCACAAGACCTTTAATATTAGTGTGAGGAAGGTTATAAGAAATGATGAGGTGGTTGGGAGTACGCTTCTACCAACCGTTGTCAGGATGTTATATTAATGAGTTCTGGAGTTACCAAGCCTTTTCCTGATCCAAGAAGTGCAAATCGATTGTGATGTAAGACATATCCTTAGAGGAAACTAACATGGAAGTGAGATGGACAAGAAAGGAAGAAATATCGTGGCAAGAATGTGAAGCTTTACTTAGCTTAAAGGGATTGATGCACATAGAGAGACATAAAGTTTAAAAGGCCCCTAATAGCAAATGGATGCATGGATATATCCCAATGATCCTTCGAGATTACCACCTAATCAAGTTTATTGGGAATCGCAGCAGCATGCAGGCCTCAGGCTGATTGGCGCCATTTGTGAAAGAGGACGAGCATATGACATCTTACATATACCATCGAGAACCGATACCCTTATCGGAAATGTAGGAATTGTTGACCAGTTAAAACGTGTAGTTATTTTTCAAAGATAAGGTTGAAAAGCGGGTTTCACCAACTCAAGATCGACCTCTGTACTGTGCCAAAGTTGGCATTTCACAATAATATAAACGTTATAAAATTATGGTAGTATTATTTGAGTGGACTAATGAGTCAGAAGCCTTTATGGATTAATGAACAAAGTTTTGGAATGAAATGAGATATTAGCAACAACCTCGTTGTTAACTATACTTGATGATAAAAAGAGGACTTTGAGAGTCACGATGATGCGTCTTTCAAGAGTTTAAGAGGTGTGCTGATGCAGTAGAAAGGGGATGATAGCCTATACTTCTAAACAACATAAAGGTTACGGGATAGGATATACTAACCGTGAGTCTGGGATTGGTCATGATGGCGTTCACGCATAAAACTGAGACGTTAACTTTATGAGAAAAGTGTGAAAATTTTTCCACAAGTGCCATAAGTATATCTTCATATTAGAACTAAACATAAGAAAGAGAAGGTGACGAAAGGGAGCAGGGAGTATAATGGAGAAATCTGTTATTACCCAGGATAGGCCAGTGTGGTGGACAATACCTATAGAACGGATTATTCGAAATTGGAATTCAGTCAGTATTGACCAAGAAAATAGAGTATATACAATAAAGAATAATGTTAGAGGCAAATGACTAAATTATGGGGAAGGACAAAGATGTACAGAGAATTAAGAGAATGTTGGCAAACGGATATGAAGAATGGTATTGGCAAACTATTAAGTACAAACGCAACATGTCAAAAACAAAATGATAGAGATCTAGTGGATTAATTCCGCCTGTAGAAAATCTTGAACGTGGACAGAATTATAATGAACTTCATGAGTAGGTCGCCGAAGACCGAGCCAAGAGATGGCTCTAGTTGATTCATATTTGTTGAACCAAGTGATTTACCTGCGAGAGACTTTCCATTTAGAAGATTATCGATTTATATACAAAAGAGATGGTGGTGCAATATAAAACTTCTGCAGCGATTACGTCAGATAAAGACTTAAAGTTAAACTTCGAATATTGAAGGTGCTTTCAAGTATATTTAACAAAGAGATTGAGCGTATGTACTAATTTGATCTGTGGCTGACGGACAGGGAAGAAGAATTGTCCAGACGATCGAATTTATATTTAGTGTCGTGCCTTAGGTTTCACGGGGCAGTCGAGAATAAAAACTTATCCATGAAATGAATGTTGTTATCACGATCGTCACCATGCGAACGTAAGGATGTCTCTTGTAGAGCGTACTGCGAAAGAAGAAGTTTCGCTTTTCTTACATTACGAAGAAGTCAATGAACGAGGGATATAGTAGCTGAACTGGTTCGACGTATACCGAAGACTATACAGTATCCATAGCAAGTGGTAACGGCTGACGGGAGGCAACACATGCGTGCTAATCAAGCCAAGGAATATGAGGAATACCATGCGTATTGACGTTGTCTCAGATTATAAAACACGACCACAAAGTATTCACGGGCCAACGATACAAGGACTCAACATGGATACTATGAACAAGGTAGTAGAGGAATGTATAAGTATTGGGATAGAAATTTTCATTCATAGAATAACCAATAAGGAACACATGTCGAGGAGAGTATGCGTTGAGAAACAACATTAAAGCGTTGGTGAGACCAAGGTGAGATGTTAGGAATATGTTGTACTTGATGATAACTTCACAATCAATCAAATTGTATAAGGTTTTGTAGCTATCAACGGATGAGGATTTATAACTCTATCCGTTGACAGGTAGCTCATCAACGGATGAGGTTTGTAGCATACTGCAGTATCTCTATGTTATCAGTTGATAGTGTTTTTATCCACAGTCATGTTGACCATCAACGGATAGGCAGAATAGGGTAGCCAATTGTAAATAAGCTATGCTATGTAATTCTGTCTAAGTGAAAGTGTATCAACAGATGAAGACAAAACTCTATCAACGGATACAACTCAAATCCACTCTATCAACGGTTACAGCTCAAGTCTCAATATCAACGGATACAGCTCAATACATCATCAACGGATGTTAGTGTAAAATATCAACGGATAATCATTGACACTGTCTTCTATGCTAAGCTGGGGATTAGCAGTAGATAAGGACATGTTTGACTGACAGATCACATGGGTTGATAGTAGATACAAAAAGCAGTATGGCAGCCATACTTTGGAAACACAGAAGAAAGAAGCATTCCGTTTACACTATGAAAACAAGAAAGGTGCAGGAGACATGTCTGTTCACAAGGACAACCTTTCGGCTACATGTGTATTTGGAGTGTAGTAGCAAGTCAACTAGAATTAGATTAATATTATCTTATTCCGGTAGTACTTGTAAAACTTGGGATTTATAACCAAGTGTAGCAACTCTTTGTAGGCTAAGAAAACAAATACATTTGCTTAGGGTTTTTATTGAATATTCTTAGAAAGCAAAGAGTTGTAAAACAGAAGCTGTGTACTTTTGTATCACAGAGTTTTCTTCGAATAAAAGCTTCAAGTGGTGCATTTAACCACCTGATTTTTTATGTGTTTGCGCATTAATCTTTCTACAGCAATTATCTAAGTATAGATTTCTGGAGTTCTTATCAGAAATTTATAAATATCAAGAATTGTATTCAGCCCCCCTTCTACAATTATACAAGTGTGTAATCTGGGAATAACAATTGGTATCAGAGCAAGCTTCTAACATATTTGGAGTTTAAAGATCAACACACTTCCAACATGTCTAAGAAGGATTATGGAGTAAAGATTCCAGTTCTTGATAGAGAGAATTACTTTCACTGGAAAGTAAAAATGCGTCTACATCTCTCGTCCATTGACAAGGGTTTGTGGATTGCATTGACAAGGGTCCTCACGTTCCAATGAAAACTGCAACAAGAGTTGGCCTGACTGAAGGTGTGCCTGACACTCTCATTCCCAAACCTGTTTCTGAGTGGAGTCTTGAAGATATTGCAGAAGTCCACAATGACAAAAAGACCATGAATATACTGTTCAATGGTCTAGAAACAGACATGGTTGAGAATGTTATTAACTGTACTACCTCCAAGGAAGTATGGGACACTGTTCAAACCCTTTGTGAAGGAACAGAACAGGTGAGGGAAAACAAGATGCAACTACTAATCCAACAGTATGAACATTTCCACTTTAAGAGTGGAGAAACATTGAATGATACATTTAGTAGATTTCAAAAGCTACTAAATGGTTTGAAACTGTATGGAAGAATCTATCAAGTTAAAGATTCTAATCTCAAAATTCTGAGATCACTGCCTAAGGAATGGAAGCCAATGACTGTTTCTCTAAGAAACACTCAAGAGTACAAGACATTTACTCTTGAAAGGCTCTATGGAACTTTAAAGACATATGAGCTGGAAATAGAGCAGGATGAAGAGATTGAGAATTCTCAAAAGAAAAGTGGGTCAGTTGCACTTGTTGCCAACTTGGAGCAAAAGGAGGAAAGGACAGAAGCTGCTAGTTCTACACCAAACAGGGAGGTTTGTAAAGGTAGAGCAGAATCAAGCAAGAGCAAGGAAAAGGTGTCTGAGGAATTGAATGTCCTTCAGCAGGATGAATTGGATGAGATAGATGAGCATTTAGCTTTTCTATCTAGGAGATTCTCTAAGCTGAAATTCAAGAGAAACTCTGGGGTGGCCAAGCCATTTAACAAGGATTTTTCCACAAGCAACTATGTGGATAAATCCAAAATTAAATGCTACAATTGTGGAATTGCTGGTCACATGATAAGTGAATGCAGGAAACCTAGATCTGAGAACAAGGGAAAGCCAACTGAGGCTGTTGATTATAAGAAGAAATATTTTGATCTTCTCAGGCAGAAAGGAAAGGCATTCTTGACCTAAGAGTATGACTGGGCTGTTGATGACAATCATTCTGATGATGATGTTGAGTTTGTCAACCTTGCTTTAATGGCTGATTCTGGAGAGCAGGAAGCAAGTTCAGCTAGCAATCAGGTATTTTCTACTAATCTCTCTGAGCTCACCAAAGAGGAATGCAATAGTGTTATAGATGAAATGTCTACTGAACTATATCACTTAAGTGTTACTCTTAAATCACTTACTAAAGAGAACAATAGGATTAAAGAGTCTAATCTGTTTTTAAGTGATAGAAATGTTGCTCTAGAAGCTCAATTTCTAGAATTTGAGAAAATGAGAGTTGATTGCAATAATGCTAAAAGTGAACTTGAAGCTGTGTTAAAAAGAGAACTGATTTTAAAAGACCAGCTTGAAAAAGAACAAGGGATAATTGCTTAATTTCAAAGTTGTAGGAATATTTCTCAAAACATAATAGAAGTCCAGGGAATAGAATCGTTTGTGAAGGATACCTGGACTCAAAAGAAAAAGGAGCTAGAACCTGGCCTTGAGGATCTAGAGACTATTTGTGAATCAACGGATAGTGATCATCCGTTGACAGATGAACCATCAACGGATGAGAGGTATCCGTCGACTAACAAAAAGTTTGTTAGTAAGAAGGAACTCAGGAAACTGGATATCAAGTATGGTCCAATCAACAAGAATTTTGTTAGTGGTGAGTGTAGCAAAACCAAATCCAGTGGGAAGGCTAAGGCAGGTGATTTACATAACAAAAAGACTGTTGGTAAATCAGATAATGAAAAGGTAGAAATTGAGGGTAAAAAGAAAAAGAACAGAAATGGTAAGATAGGTATCAACAAGAAAAACAATTATTCTCCTGACAAATTTGCTCCTAGGAAAACTTGTAGTAATTGTAATAGTGTCAATCATCTATCTTCTAATTGCAAGATTGTCAACAAGGCTCCTGTTCATGTACCTCAACCAATGCAATGTATGCCTGCAATGCCTGTTATGCCTGGTCTGTATCAAAATGCTAGTTTTTCAAATCCATATGTGAACATGCCATATGTGTCTAATCCTTACTTTCAATCTATGAATGTGCCACAAATGTCATGGAACATTCCTAGCATGAATAATATGTATGCCAATTTTTCTCAAATGCATGCATCAAATATTCATGCAAATGAGCATTTGTCAAACCCCATCACTCAAGCATCTACACCTAAGTTGAAGAATGCTAAGAGTGCAAAGTCAAAGGCTAACAAGAAAGGACCCAAGGAAGCTTGGGTACCAAAATCAGCTTGATTTGTTTTTGAAATGTGTGCAGGGAAACAGAAGGAATCTATGGTACCTAGACAGTGGATGCTCTAGGCACATAACAGGAGATTCAACCCTGCTCACAGAGTTCAAGGAAGGAGCTGGCCCTAGAATTACCTTTGGAGATGACAGCAAAGGATATACTAAGGGATATGGCCTGATTTCAAAAGACAATGTCATCATTGAAGAAGTGGCTTTAGTTGAAGGTTTGAAGCACAATTTGCTGAGTGTCAGTCAGATTTGTGACAAAGACTATGAAGTAAAGTTCACAAAAGAAGCCTGTGTTGTTTCTGCCAAGGAAGACAACAATGTGGTATTGACAGGCTTTAGAAAAGGAAATGTTTACATAGCTGACTTCAATTCAGCATGCTCAGAATCCATTACTTGTCTCTTCAGCAAAGCAAGTAAGGATGAGAGTTGGCTATGGCATAAGAAGCTGTCACATTTGAATTTTAAAGTTATGAATGATTTGGTAAGAAAGGATCTTGCTAGAGGAATCCCTCAATTGGAGTTTGTCAGAGATGGACTGTGTGAGGCCTGCCAATTAGGGAAACAAAAGAAATCATCCTTCAAAAGCAAGACAGAGTCATCCATTGTTAAGCCTCTTCAATTGCTGCATATGGACTTATTTGGTCCAGTAAATGTCATGTCTATTTCAAAGAAGAAATACTGTCTAGTGATTGTAGATGATTTTTCTAAGTTCACATGGACCTTCTTCCTGCACTCCAAGGATTGTGCAAGTGAAATCATCATCAATCACCTCAGAATACTAAACAATGGTTCTGAAGATAGAGTACAAAGAATCAGGAGTGACAATGGTACTGAATTCAAGAATTCCACAATGAAGATTTTCTGTGAAGAGAATGGAATTGTCCATGAGTTTTCTGCTGCCAGAACACCTCAACAAAATGGGGTTGTTGAAAGGAAAAACAGAACTCTCATTGAAGCAGCTAGAACAATGTTAAGTGAATCAAGGTTACCAACATATTTCTGGGCTGAAGCTGTCAACACTGCATGCTTTACTCAGAATATTTCCTTGGTCAATCAAGCTAGAGGAATGACTCCTTATCAGTTGTTAACCAACAAGAAACCAACTTTAGCTTTCCTTCATGTCTTTGGAGGTAAGTGTTTTGTGCTAAGGAATCATGGAGATAACTTGGGCAAATTTGAAGCAAAGGCAGATGAAGCTATTTTCGTTGGATATGCAGCAGGGAAAGCCTACAAGGTCTACAATCTAAGAACCAACATTGTTATGGAATCTGTACATGTTGTGTTTGATGATCAAAAGATTCTAGGCCTAAATGATGAAGGCTCCCATGAAAAGTTGGAATTTGAGAATGAAGGTGAAGGAAGAATGTACTATGATGATGATGAGGAAGATGAAGATCATGGCCACAGAGATCCACCAAGAGTTGTTGTACCAACTAGAAGTGATGCTTACACTGGAAATGAAGCATCCGTTGACAGTCATTCTGGAGCATCCGTTGACATTATTAGAGATGCATCCGTTGACAGAGATTCTCAAGCATCCGTCGACAGGCAAAATGATGCATCCATTGACAGTCAACTTCATAATTCAGCAAGGACAACAAACTCAAGGGGAGTTTCTCAAGGTCAAAATTCAATGCTAAATCAACATGATCATGCTCATGGAAATGAAGCAACCTCATCAAGATCAAACCTTCCACCTGCAAGAAAATGGACTAGAGATCATCCATTTGAGTTAATCATTGGTGAATCAAATTCAAGAGTCCAAACTAGAAGAGCCACTCAAGCAGAATGTCTATACAGTAGCTTCCTGTCTCAAGAGGAACCTAAGAAAGTGGAAGATGCCCTTCTAGATCCAGATTGGGTCTTAGCAATGCAAGAAGAGCTAAACCAATTTGAAAGAAATAAAGTATGGAAACTTGTGCCCAAACCTGATGATAGAAGTGTCATAGGTACTAAATGGGTTCTCAAGAATAAGACAGATGAAAATGGCACAATTGTGAGGAATAAAGCTAGATTAGTGGCAAAATGCTACTCTCAAGAAGAAGGAATAGATTTTGATGAAACTTTTGCTCCAGTGGCAAGACTTGAGGCAATAAGAATCTTTCTAGCCTATGCAGCACATGCCAATTTCAAAGTCTATCAGATGGATGTCAAAAGTGCCTTTCTAAATGGGGAACTGGAAGAAGAGGTCTATGTCCATCAACCTCCTGGCTTTGAGGATCCAGAATTTCCAGAATATGTATATCTTCTCATGAAAGCACTTTATGGTTTGAAGCAAGCACCAAGAGCCTGGTATGACACTTTATCTCAATTTCTTTTGGAGAACCACTTCACTAGAGGTATAGTAGATAAAACCTTATTTCATAGGAATATTAATGGCTCTTCAATACTTGTTCAAATCTATGTAGATGATATTATTTTTGGGTCTACAGATATGAGAAGCTTTGCAAAAGGTTTGCCAAACTTATGCAAAGTAGGTATGAAATGAGCATGATGGGTGAATTAACTTACTTTCTTGGCCTACAAGTAAAGCAAGTTAATGAGGGCATTTTCATAAGTCAAACAAAATATATTTATGATCTCTTAAAGAAATTTGACTTAATGGATTGTACCTCTGCAAAAACACCTATGGCCACTGCAACTAAGCATGAGTTGAATACTAAGGAAAAGTCTGTGGACATCTCAAGCTATAGAGGCATGGTAGGTTCACTTCTATACCTAACAGCTAGTAGACCTGATATAATGTTTTCTACTTATCTTTGTGCTAGATTTCAAGCTGACCCTAGAGAGTCTCACTTAATAGCTATTAAAAGAATTTTCAGGTATCTCAAGGGAACACCAAACCTTGGCATTTGGTACCCAAGAGAATCTGGTTTTGATCTAACTGGCTATTCAGATGCAGATTATGCAGGTTGCAGAGTTCATAGGAAAAGTACTACAGGTTCCTGTCAATTTCTAGGAAACAGGCGTGTTTCATGGTTCAGTAAGAAACAGAACTCAGTCTCCACTTCTACAGCTGAAGCCGAGTACATTGCTGCTGGAAGCTGTTGTGCACAGATTCTATGGATGAGAAATCAACTCATTGACTATGGTCTAAAAGTTGAGAAGATTCCAATTTTCTGTGACAACACAAGTGCTATTACCATCACAGGGAATCCAGTGCAACATTCGAGAACCAAGCACATTGACATCAAATACCACTTCATCAGAGAACATGTGATGAATGGTACAGTAGAAATGCACTTTGTGCCAAGTGAAATGCAGCTTGCAGATATCTTCACCAAGCCTATTGATGAATCCACATTCACAAGATTGGTAGGTGAGCTAGGTATGCTTAACTTGTCATAATTCTTAGTGATATTTGATTTCACTGCGTTGCAGCTAGGAATGTGTTTTGATTTACTTGAGAATTAAAAACTCTCAGAAAAAATTTTCTTTAGAAATTTTGTCCAAGGCAAAATTATCTTATCAACGGATATCCTTTTACCCGTTGATAGCATAAACACATTCCTAGATTTTTGTATATCAACGGATAACAGCTTATCCACGTCATCAACGGATAAACTGTTTCTCAACCGTTCATTCCATATCCGTTGATATACATATTTTCTTTTAAATATAACCGTTGGTAAACGTGTATCTATATAGGACTGGTTATATTTATTTTCTTTTATTATTTGACAGTTACTTTTGACCAATGGGTAATTACTTTTAATTATTTCATTTTCAATTCTTGAAAAGTATAAAAGGCTGTCTTGTGCTCTCACATCTCACTTTTATCGACTTTCAAGATTCTCTTAAGTAAACTGCATCTTCTTCACAAAAACTCTCTGCAACAAAAGTTCAAACTCTTCAATGGCACCTATTGTTAAGATGATGTCTTCCACTGGGTTCACCGATGAGAAGAACAATTTCGCAGCCTATGTCGATACAGTGAATGCCCCAGAAGCTTATCACACCATGATGAATTTTGTGAAGAACTGTAAACTTTCGTATGCTATGACTGCCACCACTCCTCTAATCCACGAAGTAATCGAAGAGGTGTGGGCATCTGCTGAGTACAATGGCACAGACGGTACAATTGCTTTTTCTCTAAAGGGTAAAAACTATGTAGTTAACTCTGATGTGATAACTGCTTGTTTAAAATTTCCTGAGATTAACTGTCTGAAAGTACCAAGTGATGCTGAAATATTTGCCATGCTTAATTCCATAAATTATGCCCATAGTACTGATAATTTAGGAAAAATTGCTAGGAAAGGGATGGTTAAAGAATGGAGTTATTTTTGTGATGCCTTCATTAAAACTTTTTCAGGCAAAATTAGTAACTTTGATGCTGTTACCCATTCCATGCTAGTTATGCTGTGCATGCTTCTGACTGATAAATTCTATAACTTTGGCACACTAGTCATGTATGAGATAGCAGCAAAATTAGGTAAAAAGGAAACTAGGGGCAAGAACATCTATTTTGCTAGATTTTTGATGCTCTTAGCACTGCATGTATCTGAGAATAAGCTATCCATTGCTAACCCGGATAGCAAGTTCACATGTTTTGTTCAGGAGAAGAGAGTCTTAAGTAATTTAATTCTAATGAACTCCAATGCAGAAGTACAATTGGTATATCTACCAATTGTTCAGGTAACTCTTTCTAACCTTGAAACTCCTATCTCTAACCCCCAAATTTCTTTGCCTTCCTCAGTCACTGGCCACGCCCGTCGTTGACGCGCCAAATTGATAATGAATGTTTTGCTCTACTATGTTCGCACTTAACTATAAAATATAGCAAATGTGGCAAGTAGGGATCGAACCCAAGGGAATAGCGTTCAATACTAGAGTAATGTAAAATGGTGGGGGGTTTTTAGTTGTTTGTGGTGTTTTATCAAACACCTTGACTACAAGAAATAAATTGCTAGAGAAATATGATTATGGAACTTTCAATCATCCAATTTTTCCAACACAACAAGGCACAATGTTTAAATTAACAAGAATAAGAGATATTTGACCCAAGGATTATGGAAACTCAAGAACTTCACCCACACACATATGAGCAAGAAATAATCAACTCTACCTAACCAAGATAATTGGTGAAGCACACAATCACTTAATTCTCTTCTATAAACACTAATTTAGTGAAGCACATAAATTAGTTCTCTTGATTATAGCAACCAATAATGAAGCACTACTAGTTTAACCAAATCAAGGAATCAAACAAAGAGAGGCTAGGACAAACCCAAGGATGAGGAGCTCAACCTAGGTATTTGCACTTGAATTTTGAGGATTTAGGTACACTAAATCTTGTGCTACTATAATGAATGCACTAACAATTACGGATTAGCACAAACAATTAGCAATTAAAATTACAAGAAGAGTAAGGTGAAGCAACTTACAATCTCCAAGCAAAATCATAAACAATACAACACAAATATTCAAGATAAAGTGAAATAGATCTTACTTAAATGAAATGGGTTTTGATACAAGAGCTCCTCCTTGAGCCAAATATATGAAGTTAGTTACTCATAATCAATGCTAGATTATGAGTAATTGATGTTTTTCTCTCTACTTGACTAACCCTAATTTTGTTCTTGAAGAGGCTAAGCAAGGAGGCTACAATGAGATGAGAAGATATGATGTGTTAGAAGTAGGTTAAATTTCTTTTAGTACACAGCAGGGGCTGCACAGCCTGTTGCACGGCCGTGCAGCAGCCCGTGAGAAAAACTGTCCAAACTGCACTACTTGTAACACTCTGCACAGCCTGTTGCACGGCCGTGCAGCAGCCCGTGAGAGCAAAATCTTCAAGATTATACAATAAAAACCTCCCGGAAACGCGAGCTTGCATCTTCTAGCTTCCCTCTTGAATAATCTTTGCTTTCAAGCCCAAAATAATCCATCTTTTCAACCATTAAGCATGAGGCACTGAAAGATGAAAAACATAATTAATATCGATAAAACAACATTCGAAACGAACAAAAATGCAAGAGAATAAAAGACAGAATGTGTATAAAATACACATTATCAAATCTTCCCCCACTTAAACTTTGCTAGTCCCGAGCAAACTAAAATTAACAAAACCATAAACTCCTAACTAGTACCACTTCCGTAGGTGATCACGGTTGCATTTGGCATATGCAACAAGCCCTAGGAAC
The DNA here is from genome assembly GCA_036435485.1 of Saposhnikovia divaricata. NCBI lineage: Eukaryota > Viridiplantae > Streptophyta > Magnoliopsida > Apiales > Apiaceae > Saposhnikovia > Saposhnikovia divaricata. The sequence goes on from JAZHRN010000131.1 coordinate 27,954,466, forward strand.
CCCTAGGTAGCCCTAGAGGACGAGTGAGGTCTCGTGAGGGTTTATAGATGATGTACCCACAAAATCACAAAAACCACTAATAAGCAAGAAATTAGCAATACCAACTAATTAAGCTAACTACTACACTCACATGTCCGAGCCGTCTACTTGTAACTAAAATCAAACATATAGAGCTATTCACCTTGTCATCCATTATAACGAGCTAACAACCAATTCAAGAATCAAGATGACACACCTTGTGCAAAATATGTAACCATGACATTAAAGATAGAATGAATGCACTTCAATCGTGAACACTAGACAAGATGATCACAAAGCATACATGGCCTCGCATTAAGAAGATGAAATTGTATGAAGAAAAATCTCACATCTCTCAATTATGTTTCACACAAGTATGGGCTAGAGATTTCACTCAACTCCAAATCTAAATGCATGCGCTCTACTTGACCTTGCATGTTCACCTAAATTCCGGATTGCACCAAAAACAAGGAATTCATAACATGGGTTGTAACGAGGCTAGGGTGAAGGTGTGAAAATTTAAGTTCAAGGAAGGTGTAAAAGTCTCGCTAGTTGAGTCAAAATGACGCTTGCTCGCTTCATCCACCAAATTCTCAAACTAAAGAAGATCTCCACTCATTTACAATTACAAAACACAACCACATTTACCAAGAAAATTGAAACAAAATAAAGTACAAAGATTTATTGCTTTTTTTTTTCTATTTCCCTTTTTTTTTCTTTTCTTTTTTCTTTTTTTACATCCCCTTTATTATTATTTTTTTTTAGCAAAGGGAATGCATAACATAAATAAATACTACAAAGAACTTTGAACCACATCTAGATATACACATCGAACTAGTTCCCACTTACAATAAATAGAATTCTTCCTCTTCACAATTTCTCCAAATTCACATGCTCATCAATCAATTCTTTCCAAGACTCAACTAGCTCGACTAGGTCGAGAGTGAAGTATTTGGCTATGACTCATGTATAAAAGGGGAGAGTGACGAAGAAAAATATGGATATAAGCTTCAAAGGGGGTAACTAGGGATTATTTTCATGGTTCACAAGCTAAAAAGGCCAAAAAGGTTATCCTAAATAGAATTTCCTTATTATGGTGCATCCATGAATGAAGGTTTAATGCAAGCCCTAGAGCAACAAACACACATAAAGAGGGAGCAACACACAAGCAAAAGAATCATCGTTCAAGGCCTCACAAGGTTTACGTTTTAATAACATCTCCTCGATTTGATTCCATGTATGCTAAGAGATAATCGTCATGCTCACAATTTAATTACAAACATCTAAACTTTTCATGCCATTTCAAGTGTGTGCGTGTGCAATAAGGTGCATCAAACTTATAGATTCACATCAAATTGGTAATGCTAGGCACGAAATAGGAGAAAACAAGGCTGCAAGCTCACAATGTCATAAATTTTACAAACAAGTAAACACACTCATGACTAAACTTATTTTCCAAATTGCAAACAAAACGGCAATCAAAATCAACAATTCTTCCCCCACTTAAAACCTGGCATGTCCTCATGCATGACAAATAAAAATGAGGGAGAAACAAAGTGAAAGAAAACTCCCCTAAAAATAAGCAACAAGGACCGGGAGCGAAGCCAAGAAACTCAAGCATCATGAGGAGGATCCAAGGTTGGGTCCCTAGAACTGGACTGACACTGAGCCGTCATCGAGTTACAAAACTGCTCCATCCACACTCGGTGCTCAGAAAACCGTTTATCAACATGGTCCTTAATGGACTGTTCCATGCGCTGTAAGTAGGCCTGTTGAGGCGCAGAGAACTCCGCAGTGGAGCCATGATAGAAAGAACCCCCTCGTTCAATCGCTAAAGGCAATGGCTCGGGAACCGGTTCCTCCTCAGTGAGAAGAGAAGATGGAGGACAAGTGAGCTGAGATGCTTTGTGGCCTGTCCATCGAAAATTCTCAAAAGTCCCGGATATAACACCCATATTCTTTAAAACCATGTAGTCAATAGTAGCAACGGGATCTCGACCTTCTAACCATGGAATATGAGAACAACCCCGGTCAAGAACTGCCAAGCTAGAGGCAATACGGGTGATAAACCCGCCAAAGACAAGGGAACCCGTTTTTCGCCTCAAAAGCTCCAACATGTGTGCAACAAATAAATAAACCCAATCAACACTGTATCCCTCATGCAAAAAATAAAGGACCCCAAGTTCGGCCATTGAAACGGCGCTATTGGACCCTTCATTACCATATAAGGAATTTGTCATCACACGATGAATGTAACTCAGACTAGGGTTCTTGATTTTGGTGGACTTACTCCGACTTGAAGACCATTCGGAGTCCGAAGAAATGGTGGGCCAAATATAATTTTGGAATTGGCGGGGAGGCTTATGAGTACCACACTTGTGTTCCCATCCAAACCAATCACAAAGCTCTTTCAACCGAACGCTAAACCATAAACCCATCATCCGAAAATTGATTCGAGAGGTTAAGCTTAAATCCTTCCCGACGCCAACATCACACTTCACGGTAGTAAAGAATTCATAAACCAAAGCCGGACAAGTAGGCTCATCCATATCTAACCATGAAGGCCAACCGGAAGTAGTCAAAATATTCTTAACCTCATCCCAAATTCCAAGCTTTTCCATAACATGTTTATCAAAATAACGAAATGGTAAAACCTTGAGCGAGGAAATAGAATTATACCTCTCAAGGGCATCACCGGAGAAGGACAAGCTAGGCTTAGCGGATTGCAAATCAAGCCCATAATTGGGAGGAGGTAATGGTAGACCTGATTCTTCATATTCCTTGCGAGTGAGAAATATTTGAGGTTCCACAGATGAAGAAGTGGTCTTTTGACGCTTAGATTGAACCTTGCCCTTGTTTTTACCATGCTTAGAAGAAACACCACTCATGATTATCAAATTTTCACTCCAAAATACAAACCAAATAACCGTCCAACAAAAACACCGAAGACAACCACAAAGATAGCATGCAAACCCCGAAATGAATTACCACCACATAGCACAATCAACTCAATAAAAGTAATCGACACGCCACATCCACCCCCTTTTAAAGCTAATTTAATACACTAATTAAGGATATAAAACTAAATAAAATAAAATAAAATAAAATAAACTAGCCAGCCGATTAATAATAAAATCAAAAATTAAATTTAAAACTAAAACTAAAAGAAAATCAAATAAAAAATAAAAAAAATCAAATTGAAAATTAAAATAAAATAAAATAACTAACAAATTAATAATAAAATCAAAATCAAATCTAAAACTAAAATAAAATAAAAAATCAAATTTAAAACTAAATAAAATAAAATAACAAAATCAAAAATAAAATTTAAAGTAAATTTAAAATTGATTCTTGAAGTTATATAAATTGATTAGTTTTAGAAAATTAAAAACTTAAAATCAAAATTAAAGAAGTAAAAAAAAACAAAAACAAAAACAAAAAAAAAACAATAATTACAAAACTAAAACTAAACAAAAAAAAACAAAAAAAAGTGAAAAACAAAACAGGGGAGGGGGTCGTGGCTGTTGGGCTGGGGGAATAAGGTGGCTGCGAATTGGCACTGGGTTGAAGGTAGAGAAGGGAAGATGGGCTGAGGACGGAGGAGGTGGGTGGTGATTCGATGTTGAAGAAGGCGAAAGAGGAAGTCTGGCACGAAGGGATTGAACGGGAGAGATGGAACGGGGAGGGCTGGGATGTTAGAAGTGAAACGGTATGTGAAGGCAGAGGAGATGGTTTTGATGGTGGCAGTTGGGTGTTGTTCGGATTGGAAGGGAGGCGGGTGAACTGTTGGTGAAGCAGGTGTGATTGATGGATGAAAGAGGAGATGAGGTGAGGATGGAGGCTGCTGGTTGCAGCATGTGGTTGCGAGATGGAATTGGTGAATGGTGGTGATGCAGTCGGCGATGAAGGTGGAGATTTGGAGGAGAAAGGAGGGGTGGGAGCTGTTGGTTTGAATGTGCGGTGGGAGGGGAGATGGCAGGTGGGGTAGAAAGGCGAACGGAATTGGTGGTAAAGGCGGTTTGCAGGAGTTCGGTGGTGAATGATGTTGCAGGTGATTGTGTTGTGAAGTGAACGGAGTAGGACTGCAGTGATGTTTGAATGAGAATGGAGGGTGTGGTGGGACGGAATGAAGGGAGAAGGAAGGAGGTTGAGATGATGGGAGGACGGTGACTGCAGTGGTGGAGTAAAAGAATTGAAGGCTGTGGTGGGTGCTGTCGATGTGATGAAAAGACGGAGGAGAAATGGTGGATTGAAAATGGAGGCGGAAGGAGAGAGTTGGTGTTATGCTGAGAAAAAGAAGGGAATTTAGGGATAGGAATTGAGTTTTGTCTTTTTAATTGTAAAAAGTTGCACGGTTGTGCAACAAGTGAGTAAGTTGGCGTGAAATTAGATAGGGAATGCAGGGAGCTTCTCAAAACTCACGGCTTGCTGCACAGGCTAGTGCACACCCGTGCGTTTCTGGATGGCTTTTTAGTGTTCAATGCAGAATGCTTGCCAAAACTCACGGTCTGCTGCACGGCCTACTGAACGCCTGTGCAGTTCCAATATTGCAACAAAAATTATACAAACTCTATTTATTTATTTATTCTTCTTTTTTTTTTTTCAAATAACACTCACATAAATCCTTGATTGCTCGAATAAAATATTAAATCCTGAAAACATGAACAAACACATCAAGGCAAGTGTGGAATAAATATAAAAAATCATAAAAATTGGAATTAGCGATACTAAATATTATTGAGCGGGTCACATTTTTTTTTTTTGGAGTGAAATAAAATTCACTAGACACATCACAACAATACATAAAAATCAATCAACACATTTTTTTTCTTTAGAAAATAAAATAGATGAAAAAGAAAATTCCGCTCATTAATATTTAGATCAATCCTCAAACCCATAAAATGCATAACACCCTTCATAAATGCGAGTGAGGACCAAAAATTTGACATACACATAATATATAAATACATGTGTACCTTGGGTTGCCTCCCAAAAAGCGCCGTTGTTTAATGTCGGTGGCTCGACTTCCCGGATGTGCCCCGTAGCACCAACACACAAACTAACGAGAGCTCATTCATGAAGGGGGTCCGCTAATGAGATGACATCAACGGTAGATTCTTGAAATCCCTCATAGAAAGGCTTAAGACGGTGGCCATTTACCTTGAATTCTTTGTTGGTAGACAAACTTCGCAAATCCACCGCTCCATGAGGGTAGATTTTTACAACAACAAATGGACCCAACCAACGAGATCGAAGCTTCCCGGGCATTAATTTGAGACGAGAGTTGTAGAGGAGGACCTTTTGCCCAACATGAAATGATTTAGAAACGAGCGAATGATCATGAAAGTCCTTTACTCTAGCCTTATACGATTGAGCATCCTCATAGGCATTGTTACGAATTTCCTCCAATTCAAGCAAGTTAAGTTTTCTATGAGCCCCGGCAACATTAAGATCCATATTACAAGCTTTGATTGCCCAATAAGCTTTGTGCTCTAACTCCACGGGAAGATGACAAGACTTACCAAAAACCAACTTGTAAGGAGACATACCAATAGGAGTTTTAAATGCCGTCCTATATGCCCATAATGCATCTTCAAGACGAACACACCAATCCTTCCTAGAGGGTTTCACCACCTTCTCAAGAATAGACTTAATCTCCCGATTAGAAACTTCGGCTTGACCATTAGATTGAGGATGATAAGCCGTTGCCATTCGATGATAGACCCCATAAGATTTAAGAAGATTCCCCACCAATTTGTTACAGAAGTGGGTACCTTGATCACTTATGATAGCTTTGGGAACACCAAATCGGTTGAAAATTTGAGATTTGAGAAATGCAACAACCGCTTTACCATCATCCGATTTTGTTGCCTTGGCCTCTACCCACTTAGAAACATAATCAACGGCCAAGAGAATATAGAGATTTCCATGAGAAGACGATGGAAATGGCCCCATAAAATCAATACCCCATACATCGAAGATTTCTACCACAATAATTGGAGTTTGGGGCATTTCATTCCTTTTTGCAATATTGCCGGTTCTTTGACAAGGCTCACATTGCTTACAAAAATCGTGAGAGTCACGAAAAAGAGTTGGCGATGTAAATCCACATTCAAGTACCTTCCTTGCCGTTCGATCTTTCCCAAAATGACCTCCACAAGCATAAGAATGACAAAATTGAAGAATGGAAGCAATTTCCGACTCGGGAACACACCTTCTCAAGACTTGATTCGCACAATGTTTCCAAAGATAAGGATCATCCCAAATGTAGTGTTTGGCTTCACTCCTTAATTTCTCCCTTTGATACTTAGGCATGCCATTAGGAAAAGTTTTTCACACAATGTAGTTCACAAGATCCGCATACCATGGTACCTCGCCTTGAATTCCAAATAAGTGCTCATCTGGAAATAACTCTTGAAGAGGAGAAACATCTTCCTCCCTCACAAGTCGACTCAAGTGGTCCGCCACTAAGTTCTCGGCACCTATTTTATCTTTGATTTCTAAGTCAAATTCTTGAAGGAGGAGAATCCACCGAATCAACCTAGGCTTTGACTCTTTTTTCGCCAAGAGATGTCTTAAGGCGGCATGATCTGTGTATATGATGACTTTGTAACCAAGAAGATATGAACGAAACTTGTCAAGAGCAAAGACAATAGCAAGCAATTCCTTCTCGGTGGTGGTATAGTTCACTTGGGCGGAATTGAGTGTGCGAGAGGCATAATAAATCACATGAGATCGTTTGTCAACTTTTTGGCCTAACACCGCACCAACCGCATAATTGCTAGCATCACACATAATCTCAAAAGGAAGAGACCAATCCGGAGCCTTAATGATAGGAGCCGAAGTTAAAGCTTCCTTGAGATGGTCAAAAGCCGCCTTGCATTTTTCATCAATTTTAAATTCCACATCCTTTTGTAGAAGAGATGATAGGGGAAGAGCAACCTTGGAAAAATCCTTGATAAACCTCCTATAGAATCCGGCATGACCAAGAAAAGACCGCACATCCTTGACATTTGAAGGGTACGGAAGACTTGCAATAATATCAACTTTTGCCTTGTCCACTTCAATGCCCTTCCTAGACACAATATGCTTCAATACAATACCTTCTTGGACCATGAAATGACATTTTTCATAATTTAGCACTAGATTAGTCTCCAAGCATCGATCCAAGGCATGCGTAAGGATTTGAAGACATTCATCAAAAGAATCACCCGAAATAGAGAAATCATCCATAAAGACTTCAATTCCATTCTCTATCATGTCGGAGAAAATACTCACCATACACCTTTGAAAAGTTGCGGGAGCACCACATAAGCCAAATGAGAGTTTACGAAATGCAAACGTGCCAAAAGGACAAGTAAATATGGTTTTGTCTTGATCTTCGGGAGCAATGACAATTTGATGATATCCACTAAATCCATCTAGAAAGCAATAGAATTCCTTCCCGGCTAACCTCTCTAACATTTGATCAATGAAAGGAAGAGGAAAATGGTCTTTTCGAGTTACTGCATTTAACTTGCGATAATCTATGCACATTCGCCACCCATTTTGGACTCGGGTAGATACAAGCTCACCTTTAAGATTCTCTTCAAGAGTGATACCCGCCTTTTTAGGAACGCAATGTACCGGACTCACCCATTCACTATCCGAAATTGGAAAAATGATTCCCACATCAAGTAGCTTGAGAATCTCCTTTTTAACAACTTCCATCATTGCCGGATTAAGTCTTCTTTGAGGGTCTCTAGTAGGCTTAGCTCCATCCTCAAAGAGTATGCGATGCATGCATGTGGAAGGGCTAATTCCCTTAATATCGGCAATGGTCCACCCAATAGCACTTTTATGATCCTTAAGAACCCGCAAGAGGCGTTCTTCTTGCACATTACTCAAATTAGAAGCTATGATTATGGGAAGAGTCTCATTGTCCCCAAGATAAGCATATTTGAGATGATTAGGCAATACTTTCAATTCCAAAGTAGGAGGATTCTCAATAGAAGGGAGTAATTTGGAATAAGACAAGGGAAGATCAATTTTTGCAAGTTCACACCTTTGGGGTAAAGGTTGCAATACCTTGAGCTCCATAATTGCCTCATTGGCCTCTTCCGAATTAGGGAATCCATCATCTTCATTTACACATCCTTCAATAACCACTTGGAGAGCTTCTTTATTTCCCATGTCAAAAGCTTGTTGGGCTAAACCATCAATAATATCCATGGAGCAAATTGAGTGTGACTCACTAGGAAATTTCATAGCATCATAAATGTTGAACTTGACAACTTCATCGCCAAACTCCATAGTGAGAGAACCATCATCCATGTTAATCTTGGTCTTCGCCGTTTTAAGAAATAGACGTCCAAAGAGAATTGGAGCGGACTTGATGTTTGATGGACCATCTTCCATTTTCAAGATGTAAAAGTCGGCGGGGAAAACCATTTGATCAACATGAACAAGCACATCTTCAATTACCCCTTCGGGATAGGCATTAGATCTATCCGCGAGTTGAATGATCACATTCGTATTCTCAAGTGCCCCCAAATTTAAAGTTTGGAATATGGAGAGGGGCATCACATTGATCGAGGCGCCTAAATCAAGCATAGCTCTTTCAAAGAATTTACCTCCAATCTTGCAAGGAATAGTGAATGTGCCCGGATCCGAACATTTTTGAGGTAACCTCCTTTGAATCACGGCCGAGACGTTTTCATCCACCACTATAGTTTCATCACCTCTTAACTTCCTTTTGTTAGTACACAAATCTTTGAGAAACTTTGCATACTTTGGAACTTGGTTTATGGCATCTAGTAATGGGAGAGTGATTTCCACTTTTCGGAATGTCTCAAGCATTTCCTTATCAACAATTTCTTTCTTTCTTTTAGAAAATTTGGAAGGGAATGGAGGTCGAATAACCACATCCTCATCAATGAACCTTGGCTTCTTTGCTTGTGGAACGTCTTCTTGAACACTTTCCTTCTTTCCCTTATCAACTTTCTCTTCCTCAATTTCCATATTATCTTCAAGGTTTTCATCCTTAGCCTCCAAGATGTCATTATTTTCAACCTTTCCACTTTCATTATCATTCACCATCCCCTTGTCCTTAGCATGAAGGTCCTCCAATTCTTTTCCACTCCTTAAGGTCATGGCACTAGCATTTTCTTTAGGGTTCACCTCCGCTTGAGAAGGAAGTTGCCTTGAACCTTGGCTTTGCAATCGATTCACAGTTGTGGCTAGTTGGCTCATTTGCTTTTCCAAATTTGATATACTTTGCGAAGTGTTCTTTTCCAAGTTGGATATATTTTGAGAAGTGATGTTTTGAAATTGGAGGTTGTTTGATGCCATTTGCTTAATCATTTCTTCAAGTGATGATAATGTAGATGAAGAAGACCCTTGACGGTCTTGGGAATTGTATGGAGGTGGTGGTGGGAGTGCTTGAAAATTTTGATTGGGACGTTTTTGTGAGTATGGAGGAGGGTTTTGTTGATGTTGGGTGTTGTAAGTGTTTGGATTTTGGTACTGGTTAGAGTTTGGTGCATTGGGATTTCCATATCGAAAATTTGGGTGGTCTCTCCAACCGGGATTGTAGGTGTTACTATAGGGGTCATACTTCCTTTGAGGTGGTTGTCCCGAAAAACGTCCAATAGCATTAATTTGCTCTTCGGGTTGTTGGAATGATAGGCATTCATTAGTAGCATGATCCGACATATTGCAAACACCACAATATTTTTGTTGTTGAAGATTCCCAACGGCTAATTGACGAACCAACGATGTAAGGTCCGAGATTTGGCCCTCTAACTTTTGAGTTGCCACTTCATTCACGGAAGGATTCTTGACATGCACTTGACGATCCCCAAATTGGCGAGAATTCTCGGCAATCTTGGTTATTAACTTTCTAGCCTCCTCCGGCGTTTTATCCACAAGAACTCCACCACTTGAAGCATCAAGGTGCAATTTAGCACTATATTCCAAACCTCCATAGAAGTAGTGAATGAGCAACTCTTCCGATATCAAGTGTGGAGGACAACTTTGACAAAGCTTTTGAAACCTCTCCCAATACTCATACAATGTTTCTCCGGAGTATTGCCGAATGCCACAAATTTCTTTGGAGATGCCCGTAGCCTTTGAGGTAGGGAAGAATTTCCCCAAGAAAGCACTTCGCATTTGCTCCCATGTAGTGATTGAGTTTGGAAGAAGGTAAAATAGCCATGCCTTGGCATTGTCTCTCAAGGAAAAGGGAAATGCTTTCAACTTCACTTGTTCTTCCGTAGCATTGTTTGGTCTCATTGAAGAACATACCATTTCAAATTCTTGAAGATGCCTAAAAGGATCTTCCGTGCCTTCACCTCCAAACTTGGGAAGGAGGGCAATAAGACCACCCTTTAGCTCAAATGGTTGTCCTCCCGGAAATACAATGCACAATGGTAGTTGAACGGAGCTAGGAGAAGCAATCTCCTTGAGTGTGCGTTGATTAGGATTTTCCATGACTTGATCAATGGTGTCGTCCGGTGATGAGATAGGAATAACAAGGGGAGGACCCTCGTCCAACTCCTCTTCTGAAGGTGAACTAGAAATAAATTGACTTGATGAATCTATATTGGCACTTGAATTCCTTTGATTCCTTCGCAAGAGTCTCTCGGGATTAGATGAATACGCAAGATCACCTGAACAAGAGGATCGAGTCATACATAGCAAAAATTTCTAAAATCAAAGAAAAGTAGATAAATATGCACAATGGAACTAAAATATTCACAATTTTATACGCGCACTAATATTGAACCAAAACTAAGTCCCCGGCAGCGGCGCCAAAATTTGGCCACGCCCGTCGTTGACGCGCCAAATTGATAATGAATGTTTTGCTCTACTATGTTCGCACTTAACTATAAAATATAGCAAATGTGGCAAGTAGGGATCGAACCCAAGGGAATAGCGTTCAATACTAGAGTAATGTAAAATGGTGGGGGGTTTTTAGTTGTTTGTAGTGTTTTATCAAACACCTTGACTACAAGAAATAAATTGCTAGAGAAATATGATTATGGAACTTTCAATCATCCAATTTTTCCAACACAACAAGGCACAATGTTTAAATTAACAAGAATAAGAGATATTTGACCCAAGGATTATGGAAACTCAAGAACTTCACCCACACACATATGAGCAAGAAATAATCAACTCTACCTAACCAAGATAATTGGTGAAGCACACAATCACTTAATTCTCTTCTATAAACACTAATTTAGTGAAGCACATAAATTAGTTCTCTTGATTATAGCAACCAATAATGAAGCACTACTAGTTTAACCAAATCAAGGAATCAAACAAAGAGAGGCTAGGACAAACCCAAGGATGAGGAGCTCAACCTAGGTATTTGCACTTGAATTTTGAGGATTTAGGTACACTAAATCTTGTGCTACTATAATGAATGCACTAACAATTACGGATTAGCACAAACAATTAGCAATTAAAATTACAAGAAGAGTAAGGTGAAGCAACTTACAATCTCCAAGCAAAATCATAAACAATACAACACAAATATTCAAGATAGAGTGAAATAGATCTTACTTAAATGAAATGGGTTTTGATACAAGAGCTCCTCCTTGAGCCAAATATATGAAGTTAGTTACTCATAATCAATGTTAGATTATGAGTAATTGATGTTTTTCTCTCTACTTGACTAACCCTAATTTTGTTCTTGAAGAGGCTAAGCAAGGAGGCTACAATGAGATGAGAAGATATGATGTGTTAGAAGTAGGTTAAATTTCTTTTAGTACACAGCAGGGGCTGCACAGCCTGTTGCACGGCCGTGCAGCAGCCCGTGAGAAAAACTGTCCAAACTGCACTACTTGTAACACTCTGCACAGCCTGTTGCACGGCCGTGCAGCAGCCCGTGAGAGCAAAATCTTCAAGATTATACAATAAAAACCTCCCGGAAACGCGAGCTTGCATCTTCTAGCTTCCCTCTTGAATAATCTTTGCTTTCAAGCCCAAAATAATCCATCTTTTCAACCATTAAGCATGAGGCACTGAAAGATGAAAAACATAATTAATATCGATAAAACAACATTCGAAACGAACAAAAATGCAAGAGAATAAAAGACAGAATGTGTATAAAATACACATTATCAGTCACAATGGAGTCTGTAGTAGTGACCAAACAGGCTCCTACCCAAGTGACTAAAACAAAAGTTTCCAAAACAAAATCTAAGAGACAAACCTCAGGTGTTTCTCAAAAAGCACCTGTTGCAAAAACTACCACAACTCTTGAGGGGAGTGTGTAGGAGGTAGTGAGTGGTGAGGGACCGGGTGCAAGCCCTAAGAATAAGGTGGGTGAGGAAAGTGCACCAAATAGCCAAGCCCAAGTTACATCCTCTCAACAGGGTGTGACTACTAGTTCTACAGCAACTCTGCACAAAAGGGTAAGGGACACTAGCTCTCACTCAAAAATCTATGGAAGAAGAGTAAAATCTAAAACCATAGGGGAAGCACAGGGTGCACACACAGTACAACAAATTGTACCTTCTCAAATTCAGTTTGATGTGACTTCAATAAATGTGGAGTCACAGCCCCTTGATCTTAACCTTCAAATCGATACACATTACAATCCACCATCACCAACTCCATCTCTGGATGTGGATATGATATCTACATCAATTCCTGATTCTCCATCTTTAAGATTCTTGGAGAAGCCCCACTCTACAATTGGTGGTCATCATCTTTTAGATGATTTGTTGGGCCATCAACCTTCCATTCCTGAATTCACAACAACATCTATGGCCTCATCTTTAAAATCAATCTCCACAGATTCAGTGTTGGTTTTCACTTCAACGGATATTATCATTCCTTCATCAACGGATATCCTTCATCCGTTGACAAGTGTTTCTCCATCAACGGATGCGCCTCTGTCTAGCCATCCATTGACAGCTATAACTACTCCATCAACGGATATCCCTTATCCATTGATAACTCACTCTACCACTGCTATATCTGACATTCCTGTGTCAAGTGTGGAGGAGTTCTCAGTAGTTGAAACACTTTTAGGATTGAGGGAAGGGAGTGAGAGGCTGCCTTGTGAGCAGGCAAAAGGAGAGGCAAATAATGAGAGGCTGGCCATTTCTTCAGGTCAGGCAAAAGGAGAGCAAGAGAGTTCCACCTTAGTAGGTGAAGGTGAGGGTGTGAGAGGTGTGAGCCAGGGGGAGCCCCTGATGCAAGAACAGAGAGATGAGAGGAGAGAAGGGACTACAGGAGAAATAAGGCAGGAAGATTCAGCCATTGCAAGTGAGTTAATGGAGGTTAATGAAGCTTCTAAAGAGATGGAATTTCGACAAGAATATCAGTCAATCATTGACTCCATCTCTTTGGATCCTGAAACCGTTACTCATCCTGTTTCTACCTATCAAGTCATGGCACAACAGGGCAATGTGGAGGCAGAGGAGGCAATGCACCTAGTGCCACCTCACAATCTATACAAAGAGCAAAGGATGCTTTGACAACTCTGTCTTCAAATGCTTACAGTGAAGAGTTTGGCAATGATGACAGTGACAGCACAGCAAATGATGAAGAAATCAATGTTGGTGATACTCCAGACTGGCTATTTTCTACTGCCACTGTGGCTGGTGACTTCAATGTGGAGATTGTGAAGCAATATCAATCTGCTAGGGCTGAGCACCAAAATGCAGATCCACAGAGAAAGGCTGTCCTTCATCAAATAATGGACTCCCTGAAACTTCACAAAATGCACATGGTCATTCAAAGAACACAACAGGAGGAGGTCCAAACTACAATAAGAGAAATGAAAGTGGAACTAGATGCCAGGATTGAGGCACTAGCCCCTACTACCACTCAGAAGGTGCGGACTAGCAAACTGTTGAAGGAAGATAGCCTGGCCAAATCTGTTCAGCATCTCTCCTCCAGAGTGGATGGTATGGAATCTCAAATGCAGACACTCATTGCAAATCAAGCCAAACAGACTGAGCTACTGGAAAGGCTGCTTGCAGCCTCATCTCCAGCCCTTGATGCTAACAAAAAGGGGGAGAAAAAGGTAGAAGAGGTTGCAGCCACTTCTAGTCAAATTCCAGCTTCCAGTAGCAAGATAGCACAAAGTGAGGGGGAGCAACAGCCAATGATAGTGGTCAATCCAAAAGAATTTACTATAGAGGCTTCCCCTGTGAAGAAATAAAAGGCTTTGCCTGTGATTTCTGACCTATCAGAAATCTCAGATGGTGAAAGGCAAGCCAGAATAGAGGCCTTAGAAAAGATCAACAAGGAGGCAAATGAAAGAATGATGAGAACAGAAAGGATGATCAATGAATCAATTGTATCAAATCTGTTCTCTACTCAGTCCTCAGCTCCAACAATATCAACTACAATTCTGAAGGTGCTCACTCCAGAGATTGTAGCTCCTACTTTCTATGATGCTGAACCATCTTATGTCAAAGAATCTGAACCATACATCAAAACCAGAGCCTACTCTCCACCAAAGGCAAATGGGAAGAACAAGTTACAATTGGACTTTCCATTTCCCAAGGATGATGAAGGAAAGCTAATGGGAAAGCAAATTAAGGAGTTCAAGGAAAATGCCAATAGAAGTGTAAGAGAATGGATGGCTGTAATAATAAGGAATGGAAAAGTCTTAAATATATCCAATAGCCATCCTAGATTTGTTGAAGCAAAAAGAGAGGAGACCTCCAGACTTCTCAGGAAAGCTCATCCAAGTGAAGAAAATCAATATGAAAACTCAGATGAGAAGCAAGCCAGGCTGGCTCAAGAGTTAATGAATGAGGTAGAGGATGAAATGAGGGAACCTGAGGAAGTCCCCAAATCCAAAAGGAAAGTGAAATCAGTCCCCAAATCCAAATCTAAGAGAGTGAAATCAAAGGCAAGGAGGCCTGTCTCTCCAGAAATTGAAAGCAAGGATACAGTTGGCTCATCACAACCTATTTCTGTAAAAGTATTCAACCCAGCTGTGAATTTCCATGGTGATCCCATAGTACCTAAAGAGGAACCAATGAATCTTGACTCCATTGAGGTTCCTTCATTCTTGCAGAAGCCTCAACAGAAGCCTATACAGAAGAAAAGGATACCAAGGAAGCAACCTTCAAAGGAACCAATTCAAGTTGCTAGGGTACCTGCTATTGTCAGGCAGCCAATCTTGGAAAACAAGGATGATTTTATCTATCAGGCAGATATTGAAGAATACTCTGGCATGAATCTGTATCTGGATGAATTGTCAGAAGTAAGAGGAATTGACAAATATAAACATTTGCCTGAGAGATTGGTCTTTGTATACAAGGGAGGAAAGGAAAGGACATGGCCACTACAGAGGGTTCTTGGAGAAAATTATCTGACCTTAACCAAAGTGTTCTCTGCAATCAAGAGATACACAGGGTTCTCCAAGATAGCAAAAGGGGAGATACTGGACAGAATAGAACAGATAAGGAGGGAATGGAACTCACCATCAAGTCTACCAAGGAAGATGAAGATCCCATACAATGGACAGAAAATCCACCTTCAACCCTTCTGGATGATGGAGTTCAGGGATGAAGATGGTAACAGGAGATTCTTCAGGTTAGAAGATCAACTATCAAAGGCTAGCTCTCAATACCTGAGATGGTTACAACAAAAGCTAAATCCAAAGGTTGATGAAGAAGATGCCTTCTATAGGTAACTCCAAATGCAGATTGAGTCCAACTCTGCCAAAGAAGAAAAATCAAGGGTGATGCCAACAAGAGAAAAGAAACAGTCTTAATCTGCTCAGTCTAGAGGAGCACTTCTCTGTAAATTTCTCAAACTTTCAGTTTTTAATTTTTGTAGCTTAATACAATTTTTGCATTGTTCTATATATATATCTTTAGGAATGTTTTGTTATCATCAAGGTCCTGAATTTATGCTTTATTGCCATCAAGTATAAATTGGGGGAGATTGTTAGGAATATGTTGTACTTGATGATAACTTCACAATCAATCAAATTGTATAAGGTTTTGTAGCTGTCAACGGATGAGGATTTATAACTCTATCCGTTGATAGGTAGCTCATCAACGAATGAGGTTTGTAGCATACTGCAGTATCTCTATGTTATCAGTTGATAGTGTTTTTATCCACAGTCATGTTGACCATCAACGGATAGGCAGAATAGGGTAGCCAATTGTAAATAAGCTATGCTATGTAATTCTGTCTAAGTGAAAGTGTATCAACAGATGAAGACAAAACTCTATCAACGGATACAACTCAAATCCACTCTATCAACGGATACAGCTCAAGTCTCAATATCAACGGATACAGCTCAATACATCATCAACGGATGTCAGTGTACAATATCAACGGATAATCATTGACACTGTCTTCTATGCTAAGCTGGGGATTAGCAGTTGATAAGGACATGTTTGACTGACAGATCACATGGGTTGATAGTAGATACAAAAAGCAGTATGGCAGCCATACTTTGGAAACACAGAAGAAAGAAGCATTCCGTTTACACTATGAATACAAGAAAGGTGCAGGAAACATGTCTGTTCACAAGGACAACCTTTCGGCTACATGTGTATTTGGAGTGTAGTAGCAAGTCAACTAGAATTAGATTAATATTATCTTATTCCAGTAGTACTTGTAAAACTTTGGATTTATAACCAAGTGTAGCAACTCTTTGTAGGCTAAGAAAACAAATACATCTGCTTAGGGTTTTTATTGAATATTCTTAGAAAGCAAAGAGTTGTAAAATAGAAGTTGTGTACTTTTGTATCACAGAGTTTTCTTCGAATAAAAGCTTCAGGTGGTGCATTTAACCACCTGATTTTTTATGTTTTTGCGCATTAATCTTTCTACAGCAATTATCTAAGTATAGATTTCTGGAGTTCTTATCAGAAATTTATAAATATCAAGAATTGTATTCAACCCCCCCTTCTACAATTATACAAGTGTGTAATCTGGGAATAACATGAGAGAACAAAAGGGTTGAAGTGTCAACCTGAGAGTTGGAAAGGGTAAAGTTGGAATTGTATCCACAACTATTTTCCTTAGGTTCTTAAGATAGAATCCTTTTAAGGAGATGAGACTGCAATAGCCCTAATTTTCGTGAATATTCGAAACCTGGATGAATAGTAATTTTATGGGTGGATGAGAAAATTTTGCAATCACAATATGTACGAATTATTAAATGAAGATTTCGAATTGATATTACGTCTTTACGGTACAGACGAGTGTATGTAAAAGTCATTAGTTTTTTTTTTTATGAAACCCATTATTTCGAATGGTCAAATTTTATGAGATATCAAAGGAGTATGAGGTGGGAGACTTCGTGATGCTAAAGGTATCCCCTGGAAAGGATTGATGCGGTTTGTTAAGAAAGAGAAGCTAAGTCTGAGGTTTATTGGACCTTTTGAGATTTTGAGGCGTATTGGGAAGTTAACCTACGAGTTAGCCTCGCCCCAAGCTTGCAGCAAATTCATAATGTGTTTCATATGTCTATGTTACGACCCTACCACACCGACTATCGGCATGTGATAGAGTACGACCAAGTGGACCTACAACCAGACTTGACCTATGTGGAGCAACCCGTGGAAATCATGGATAGAAAAGAACAAGTGCTGAGGAACAAGGTTTTCAAACTAATAAGAATTGTGAGAAAATCAAGATGTGGAAGAATCCACCTGGAAGTTGAAAGAGTGAAACCAAGAAGGAGTAACCCCGGTGATTCCTAAACTGATTCCGGGACGGAATCCTTTTAAGGAGGGGAGACTGTAAGAACCCAGATTTTCGGCAGAATTAAAACTTTTCTTATTAAGAATAAGTATATACGTGAATAGTGTTTATCATGCATGAATAGTAATTTATGGATGAATAGTGATTTTGAGGACCAAGAAAAAATTTTCACGCCACCCTATGTATAAGACATGGTATGGATATTTCGAAGTCATATTAGTGATTCACGGAGCAAATAAGTGTATGTAAAGACGATTGGAATTCAGAAATTCCAATTTGTATTCTGGTGTAATATTTGACCGGGTAGTGAATTATATATTATTATATTCAAGAAATGAGATATTAATTTTGAGGAATTAAGGATTAAGTGACAACCATTGGTGGAGAAATAAAAATACAAGGAAGGATATTACATGCAAGTATCATGTAACTAGATAATTAGGAGAGTAAACTAGAAAGCAAAAAGTAACTAGATGAATAGTGTAAAGAATGTGCACCATACTTTAGGGGACAAGGAGGTATGGCTTGAACCTAGGCTACTAGACTAGGGTGGAGACATGTGAATGATATACATATCAATACATATCAATAATACATCCCATAATTCAAACCACATATCAAACAAGAAACAAAACAATTAGCAAGCTTGTCCAATACTCCTTGCACAAACCCCAAGGTGATAAGATCAGCCATACATCTCTAATAATATCTAGATATCACATTATTTTGTCACTTGACCTTTCAAGTAACCAAGAAGCAAGCAAAACACTCCATTTCTCTCCATTCTTTACAAGCTGCTAGCAGAAACATTCTCAAGAAGAAAATTCATATCTCCATTTATATCCATGATAAAATCACCATATTTTAACCACAGCTCCCTCATACTATGAAGAACATTCGCTCAAAATTTCATGTCAAGATGATGAGTAAAGCCTAGTCAAATCTCCTCCCAAAGTTGAAGAACCGAGCTGCCCAGAATCCTAGACAGCTTCTGTACTGATTTTCAAACGGCCATATCTCCTTCATTACTCAATGAAATTTGGTGTTCTTTAGCTTGTTGGAAAGCTGTTAAGATTCTCTACAACTTTCCTTTAGAATCCTCAATCAGAAAATCTCGGTAAGGGTCTCGTTTTCCATGATCTTTCAGTCGGGTTCTAATAACTCCAAATTACTAACTTTGTTTTCTTCATTTCTTTTGATCATTCAAGCTTACCCAAGGCTATACAAGGATTATACAAGGTTTAGAAAGATATTACACACATCAAGGAAGGTATAAACTCTCTCAACCCTTAGCATGACTTGTTTATAGGTTATAATGTTAGATCTAAGAGTTTTAGTGCATATCTTGGTTACATGAGTTATGGATGATGAAAATCTTGAGGTTATATGTTGTTGATGTGATTTTAAAGCTTGTACTTGGAGTATGTAACCCCATGTATGCTAGAGAGTCAAGTCTTGGTGGTTTTGATGATAGATGTGATGTATAAAGTGAGTCCTTGAATGTTTGAGAAAGAATGTGTGTTGTGTAAAAATTCTGGGAGCATGTACTGTCTTGTGAGAGGGTTTTGAACCCCTAAATCTTGTCACCCGAGGACCTAATTTATATGGTTGGAAAGATAATTGAATGTAGTTTCTAGAAATATAAGGTTCATACCCAGGAGATGTGTAGATCTTGAGTTATGGCCGGATTAGTGCAGTGTGGTTCTGGAATTCGGACTGCACTGTGTTGTCCACTTGTGAACTGAGTTAGGACCCCTTAAAATTATGCTAGTGTTATGAAAATTTGAGGGTAGTCAGATTATACAGTTGTGAAGGCTGTCCAAAATGAATTGGAATAAAATTTGTATTTTTCAATTTTATAAAAATGTTTGAGCGAAGTGCGCGCGAGTGAAAAATCACCTAGGAGGTTAGTTTAACGTAGTTTTAAGAGTACTCACTTGTGTTTCAAGTTTGAGGAATGGATTCGAGTCGAATGGGTAACGAATGTGATAAAGTGATGACATGGTCATATGGGAGGGTTAGTGGTCACAAATTGGAGTCTTTAAGTTGTTCTTACATCCTTTAAAACCTTACGATTAAGTAGTGTTGTTAAGGTACTAACGTACGAATATTGATTATGTATAGATCTTCGTTCCACGTCGCAAGCTCGACCACCCCACCCTAACCAAGGCAAGTTTACTTTTCAAAACTTATATATAAGGATTTTCACTGTATTGTTTGTGGCTTTCAAACGTATTATATGCTTATGCTTTATGAGGTTATGTTGAAGTTTGAGATATATGCACATATGTGTTTGTACACCCTTGAACTTAGAATGAAAATGTTTTCTTCGGACAACGACTCTAGCAATAGAGGTCGTAGCGGTCCAAATATGCTATTGACCGGGGAGCGGTATATTATTGTATCGTGATTAAATTGCGAAAACCCGAAGGGTCATTCGGGAAGTATCGTATACTTAAGTATTTAATATTTTTACATTATTATAAATACTCAAAAATATCTATCTTTGATTAAAAGCTTATTTTAATTAAATAATTTTTTTATTAATTGTTTATATTAAATCTCAAAATATCATTTATTAATTATTGATCATTATTTTAAAGACAAAACTAATCCAAGATACCTTCATCGTTTTCAAACTCGAACTCTTTCGAACCCAAAACATTTTCGAAAACCCCCGGTCAGGTTTTGCTTCTTGTACACTTTTCAAGAATTATCGGTCGACTGAGGTCGAACTTCAACTACTCGAATTTTCTATCAAAGTGATTTTTGACAAGAAAGAAAAAAAAATGGACTCTGGCAGGTGTGGGAATCGTTGACGAACGATTCCCGGGATGTGTAAGCGGCCGTGAGCCAGGCGGTCCATCAATTATTATTCCGGTCCAGGTGTTGCCGAAGGATGATTACGGATATAGTTTTCATCGAGGGTGATTACGGATGTAGTTTTCACCCAAGGATAGTTACGGATGTAGTTTCTATCCTTCTACCGGTAGAGAAGACCCGCGGATTGTTGGACTTGGTTGTGGCGACTGATCATCGTCAATCCTTGTCAGGTTTTTATGTTTTCTTCCTGTCTCATCCTCCACTTTGGAAAAATACTCAAACACTGCTTCTTGGGCCTAAGTGCCAAGTTGCCGATAGTGTGGTTTTTGATAAGAAAAATATTACCATCGTGCAGTATCTAGAACTGCAAGATTTCTATAAAGATTGGCACGTGTTAGTGCACTCTTGCGATTATTTCAAAGAATGAAATGTTTTTGAATGAGAAACCTTCTAAGCTAATGGAAGGAAAGAGGTTTTGCAATTATGTATTCCCTGTACAGTATGTTAACAGTAGAGTGTTTTGCCGAAAATGATATACTCATATGTATATATTTTCAAACTTGCGATATATTGAAATGGGAACCTTATAAAGGGTTCATATGTTATTCTTAAAGCTCCTTAGTGAGTATAAATGTTTTATTCAAACTCGGACATATATATTGTCCAATTATGTTTTGAAATCTGAGATATATACCCATACAGTTGGGAATGTTTTCGAAATAAACCACATTATTATTTTTTTCAAAATGGTGAACTTGCTGAGCATTATGTAGCTCATTCTTGCTTTATAAAAACTTTTCAGAAAGAGAAGAATTTGGTCGGTTAACTCCGCACCAGCAGAAGAGGAGTAAAAGATTTACCCCGGAGATGATTTAGTTCCTGATAAATACTACAGAGTAAGTCTGATAGGTTTTCAACTGTAATAGTAAGACTTGTCTTCAAGTGTAGTTGTATAAGTGGAAGTGCGTAAGATTCTGGATTGTACAGATGAATTGTAATATTTAGTGTTACTTTTGATTATCGTTTCTGAGGCTCTAACTTGTTGTGCGTAAGATTGAGGTCTGGATGGATGTATTGTTGAGTTGTAAAGTTAATACATGTATGATATGGTTGGATGGTGATGTGACGACCTGAATCTTTGACCTCGGATTTGGGGGCGCCACAAGTAATATAATAAAAATTCTAGAAACCCACAATAATGCACATTTAAATTTACCAAATTTTCAAAAGAGCAAAACTTAAAATATGGGTAAAAAACTTAAGAACCTGGTAGAAAGATTCTAAAAATGAGAGATATCAAATTAAAAACAAAATTAATAAAAAATATTACGTTTAGAACGTTTCAACGGGGAACGGGGGATGTGAATGTTATGATAATTGTTTGATAATATTAATATTAATGCAATTGATATAAATTGATGAATAGTAATTTCATACCTAAATTAATTACATTCTAATGAAATTATCCTTTTTTTTCCTAAATAATGATTAAAATAATATATTTATATTAAGTAATTAATAAAATTTATCGCTTTGTGCGTGGCATGGGTAGAACGCTAATCAAAATATCATATATAACATTTGATAAATATTTTTGTATTTGGTTTGGTATCTCTAAGCATTGTTCGAACAAAAAAGGGATCCAATATGCTATAGATGAATTACTTGCAAACTATTAAATGACACATGATAGAATATACTCAAGTTTTGTAAAATAAAATGAAATGAAAATAATTTAGAATTTCTTCAAATATTAACAAAAAATAATCTCTGGTTTAACATGATTGCTATGTTGTACAGTACTACACGTTATGAAATAATCGTAATTTAAAAATTGGAACTATTTTGATTTCCCCGACATTATTTTTTTAAAAAATGTCATTACATTGTTTAAGGAATGAAAACTGTAATGTTAATTTCGATAAAAGATTGTAAATCAAGTTGCACATGTACAGTATTAGTTAGAACAGTTGATCCTAGGTCTGGTCATGAATGGCTCCCTCGCTTTTTCCTTGATTAATAGGAATACAGTGGAACCTCGATAAATGAATATTCGATAAACGAATAACTTCATCAAATAAATAATTTTTTTTGATCCCGACATAATAGAGACAATGTATTTTTCATCTTGATAAATGAATAATCTCGATTAATGAAAAAAATTTCGGTTCCGAACGTATTCATTTATCGAGGTTTAACTGTATGATGCTTCATACATTTAAACCTTTCAGTAAAAACAATTAAAATTGCCCATTAATTTAAAAAAATAATTGAAATTTCATGCTTAAATGGTAAAAAATGAATTTTAGTGGTTTTGATTTTTTTTTTTGGGTCAATAGTTTCTTTCGGACAAATATCGCAAACTCGAATTCGAAATTAATTAAAATTTAGGCACAAATTTAAATTTGATTTAGGTAGGGATCTTAACCTCGAAATCCGGTTCAAATAAAATTTCAAAATTTGAATTTTGCTCAAAAATTTGAAATAAAAATATTTGATATTGACAAATACTTTAATGTGATAGTTCTACTCAATTAGATAGATAAAATACGTACAAAAATTTCATTTGAAATAAATTTAGATGATAATTTATAAATACTATTCAAACTATTTAGAATTTGAAAATTACAAAATATTGTTTTTGAATAATTCTATATATATGTCTTATGAATGTATGTTCTAAATTCGAATAAATTTTGAAAATAAACGAGAAACGAATTTTGAGACAAAAAGAGATAAGTCTTCATCCGTATCACTTTGCTCACTCTATAAAATTCTTAAAAACTAAGAGTAAATTGCACTTTACTTCCCTTATCTTTGAACGTTTTTTCGATTTGGTCGAACTTCGACACTTTGCATCCCATACTTCATGTTTCATGTTTCACTTCATTTTGCACTTTTTCCGTTAACCAATTTTAACTCCATTAAGTTTGAATTTTTTTCAAAATTTGACAGGGATATTTTCGGTATTTAGAAAAAAAATCAGAAAAAATGAAAAAAATTATATTTGTTTTAAAAATATAATTTTTTTTCAAAAATGAAAACTATATTTCATAAAATAATATTTTCATTTTTAAAAAACAAATTGGCAAAAAATATTTCAAAAATGTTCATAAAAAATGAAAAAAAGCATTTTTAAAAAATAATTTTTTTTCACTTTTTAAGAAAATACATTCATTTTAAAAAAATTATAAATTTTTGAAAATAAAATATTTTATAAATAACGACACAACCAAAAAAAAAAATTATATCTTTTATAAATATTTTCCCCGATTTTTTTTTAAAACCATATATCTTTTAAAAACAGATTTTTTTAAAAAAAACCTTATATCTTTTAAAGAGTAAAGTGCACTTGTGTACGTGCAGTTAGGCTGTCAGACCACTTTGGATACTGGACTTTAGAAAGTACCACGGGCTATACTGTACTTTACTTTTCGTTACATAATGTGTATCGCCGTCAAATCTGTTTAGCTTCGTTAGAAAATGCAGGGGTAAAATCGTTTTTTTATCATCATCTTCTTCATCAACACCCTTTCCACCATTAAAAATTTATTTAGAACTTGGAAATGATTCTCCAAAAAGCTAACTTCACAAAAAAGCTCCACTCATTTGATAATCTAGAATACTCTTTATTACGATCTTTTTCCAATGGAAACAGATTCCAACATGTACATAGTTTAAATTGTTAGTTTTCGACCTCTGTTCTATGTCTACAGGAAAGAACAAAATGAAAGGAAGAAACATTCAAACGAGCAGAAAGGAAACTGCAGCTCAGAGATAAGGTGAGTGTTATTTTTATTGTAGGATAGGTGTGACATATTGTCTTCCATTCCTCATTAATTGAAGCAATCATTTTGACGTTTCACGTCATGTAATTAAAATTCATGTGTTGTTAGTCCTTGTATTTGTTTGGACCTATTTTGCATGTTCTAGTTTTTCTTCATTGATTTCCTTTGATTTGCATTTACAGAAACGAAGGGAGGAGATAGAGAGGCTGGAAAAGGAGAGACAGGCAGAGGTTAGGAGCTACAAGAATTTGATGGTAGCTGACAAGATGACATCTAACAAAGCGATTGCTTCAACCCAGAAGTCCTTGCAAGAACTCGAAGAGGATTTTATGTGAACACAATGTAATTTCGATATTTCCTATATTTATGGTCTCGCTGTTTCAGTGAACTTCCCGAAGGGAAAAAGAAGTGAGGAGAAGTATAAAATGAGATGTCTATGCGGAGAGCACAGAGAAGGAAAGGGGTGCTTTACTAGTATTAATATGTTGTGTGATGTGTAATTGTTACCTTTGAAACTCTTAATAAGTTGTAACCACAATGTACAATTCGAGAGAGGTGGGCAGAAACTTGTTTCTGTGCGCAATATGCATTTTTAACTGTTCATGATAAATCACCGCATGAAGCTTTTTGTTGTTTAATAATGTGTTGACATAACTGCTATGGTAGTGATTTATTTGAAACTTTAGAACAAAGGATTTGACTTTATTAAGGGGATTTGACCGTAGAAGGTGTTGGTGATTCTGTTCTAGTGTTTGAATGTGATCATTTGTGAAGTTAGCTTTGTGGAGAATCATTTCCAAGTTCTAAATAATTTTTTAATGGTGGAAAGGGTGTTGATGAAGAAGATGACGATAAAAAGACGATTTTACCCCTGCATTTTCTAACGGAGCTAAACAGGTTTGACGGCGATACACATTATGTAATGAAAAGTAAAGTACGGTATAACCCGTGGTACTTTCTAAAGTCCAGTATCCAAAATGGTCTGACAGCCTAACTGCACGTACACACAATGCACTTTACTCACTTTTAAAAGCATAATTTTTTTAAAGAAAAATATAATTTTGAAAGAATGACCAAAATGCCTAAAATTTCACTACCCACTAACCAAAATGCCCAAATCTGAAAACCCCGACATCTGTACCCATCCGATGGGCGTATCTGCGTTTACTGTAGCAACCTTCCTCTCCCCGTCTCCCTCTCACTTTTCCGACGTCTCTCTATCCGATTGGGGGTTTGTGATTTCGGCCATAAAACATTACAATACTGATATAGGATTGAAGACCATTGAGATACGAATCTAATGGGCTATACCACATCAACGGAGGTTAACGGAGATGGTCGAACGGAGTGAATATTTGTTCGCCGAAAAATCGGGTTTTGGGTTCGAATTGGGGGTTCACAATCCGGCAATAGAACTCGTTTAATTTTGATATAGGATTGTAGAGCTTTGAAAGCCGAATCTAATGATGTATATGGCTTGAACGGAAAGTAACCAGAGAGGATTGAACGGAGCTGTAAAGGATCCGTCGGAAAATCGCCATAACTATCGCCAGATCGCCAGAGCTCATTGTTATTGTTGTGGGCCCCGTAGGGGCATGCATCTTCCATTCGGCGTAACCAAACTTCGATGCGCGTTTGTGTGCGGCGTAACTATTGATACGCCTATGTGTATTGCGTGTCTAGTGGACGAAACTCCTACACCATAGCCGTGTCTTCCACGCATGCTGTTTCAAGTGGCGTATTACCACATACGCCCATACCGTTAACGTATGTGGTGGGTATTTTGGACGATCCCTTCCAAATATGGGTATTTTAGTGAGAGAAAGTGAAAAAATGGGTATTTAGGGCACTCCCCCTATAATTTTCAGATATTTTTTTTGAAAACATTTTTCTAAATACCGAAAATATCCTTTTAAGATACAATAAAACGAAATAATTATATTATTAAATTCAAAAAATTTATGAGCTACACGCACACGCCTACATCCCAAGTTCCAACTTCCAACCCACCTGTTCCCTTGCTAACGTTGTGAACGCAATCCTAAATTACACTCCCATTCCCATCCCAGAGAGAAGCTAAACAGATAGAGTGTAAGCAGACACAACACTACTCCCACTGTATCACTACTAGTTT
This sequence comes from Saposhnikovia divaricata, assembly GCA_036435485.1. Taxonomy (NCBI): domain Eukaryota; kingdom Viridiplantae; phylum Streptophyta; class Magnoliopsida; order Apiales; family Apiaceae; genus Saposhnikovia; species Saposhnikovia divaricata. Next base: position 27,980,908 of record JAZHRN010000131.1, read on the forward strand.
AACCAAATCAAGGAATCAAACAAAGAGAGGCTAGGACAAACCCAAGGATGAGGAGCTCAACCTAGGTATTTGCACTTGAATTTTGAGGATTTAGGTACACTAAATCTTGTGCTACTATAATGAATGCACTAACAATTACGGATTAGCACAAACAATTAGCAATTAAAATTACAAGAAGAGTAAGGTGAAGCAACTTACAATCTCCAAGCAAAATCATAAACAATACAACACAAATATTCAAGATAGAGTGAAATAGATCTTACTTAAATGAAATGGGTTTTGATACAAGAGCTCCTCCTTGAGCCAAATATATGAAGTTAGTTACTCATAATCAATGTTAGATTATGAGTAATTGATGTTTTTCTCTCTACTTGACTAACCCTAATCTTGTTCTTGAAGAGGCTAAGCAAGGAGGCTACAATGAGATGAGAAGATATGATGTGTTAGAAGTAGGTTAAATTTCTTTTAGTACACAGCAGGGGCTGCACAGCCTGTTGCACGGCCGTGCAGCAGCCCGTGAGAAAAACTGTCCAAACTGCACTACTTGTAACACTCTGCACAGCCTGTTGCACGGCCGTGCAGCAGCCCGTGAGAGCAAAATCTTCAAGATTATACAATAAAAACCTCCCGGAAACGCGAGCTTGCATCTTCTAGCTTCCCTCTTGAATAATCTTTGCTTTCAAGCCCAAAATAATCCATCTTTTCAACCATTAAGCATGAGGCACTGAAAGATGAAAAACATAATTAATATCGATAAAACAACATTCGAAACGAACAAAAATGCAAGAGAATAAAAGACAGAATGTGTATAAAATACACATTATCAGTCACAATGGAGTCTGTAGTAGTGACCAAACAGGCTCCTACCCAAGTGACTAAAACAAAAGTTTCCAAAACAAAATCTAAGAGACAAACCTCAGGTGTTTCTCAAAAAGCACCTGTTGCAAAAACTACCACAACTCTTGAGGGGAGTGTGTAGGAGGTAGTGAGTGGTGAGGGACCGGGTGCAAGCCCTAAGAATAAGGTGGGTGAGGAAAGTGCACCAAATAGCCAAGCCCAAGTTACATCCTCTCAACAGGGTGTGACTACTAGTTCTACAGCAACTCTGCACAAAAGGGTAAGGGACACTAGCTCTCACTCAAAAATCTATGGAAGAAGAGTAAAATCTAAAACCATAGGGGAAGCACAGGGTGCACACACAGTACAACAAATTGTACCTTCTCAAATTCAGTTTGATGTGACTTCAATAAATGTGGAGTCACAGCCCCTTGATCTTAACCTTCAAATCGATACACATTACAATCCACCATCACCAACTCCATCTCTGGATGTGGATATGATATCTGTTACGACCAACTCAACACGCAAGTGCACATGATCTCAAGTAATACAGATAGCAAATAAGGTTCGTTCCTACAGGGACTCGTTGTATTGTCTAGCTAATTCACTCACCAATGTATGATTATTTTCCGATGCTAAAACAAATAATAAAGTGGATTGTTGTTATCACTAAAATGTATCTAAGAATTATAACTAATTATCAACTGCTTGAACTGAGATTTAGGTCAAATTACTTATGCAAATAAAACATGGGAATTTAGTTTCTTTAAACAATCCATCTATAGTCTCCAAATCCCTAGCCTTATTCATGTGATTTATTAACACCTGATCGAACACACAAAACTGATATAAGCCAACTTCCGTTACACAAATACCATCCTAAACAATATCCACAATAAAGATAGAAATCATTTAGTCTTCCGATTATGCCAAGTCTTCATATGTCTATAAAGAATAAAACATAATGGTTGAGGTGCAAGCATTCAATTGATCACATAGTCGTCATAAAACGATTAGAGTTACGACACTAATTACGAATGATATTATCACGCATAAACCTACGCTAACATGGCAAGTTCTAAACTCTTATTTCCACTTTCGCTTCAACAAGAATTAACACACAATTACAGGAGTTAGCTACTCTCCTATAACGAATTAAAATCAACAATGATAGGATATCACATCAATCACACTATAGGCATCGAGAAGATTCAACACATAAAATTCATGAATAAATCCACTAAACCCCCATGACAACGAATTAGTTCATGATCGAATTAATCATCATCATGGGTTCCAATGAAAACATGATAGAAAGAAATGAATAATGACTGAGATAAATATCAAAGGTTTTAAAGAATACACCAAGGTTAAGCATCCACAACTAGGAAGAATACAAGAATAAATTGGAACTATCTTCTTCCTTCCTTCTTTGTGCTAAAAAAACTACGTACATAAAACAAGCTGTCACTTTTTTCTCTCTTTTCTAGGGTTTTCTTTACTTCCTTTATATAGGCCTCCAGGTGCTAGTACATAGAAGAAATGTTTTTTTTTATTTTATTTAATTCACCCAAAACAAATCAGGAACCGGGTCAGACGAGACGGCGACTCGGCGCCGGCTTCAAGCACAAAATCAGCGATGCGGCGCCAGGACCTCCACCACGGCGATGCGGCGCCATCCTCCAGTACAATTGCGGCGACGCGGCGCCGAGCCTACTGACCAGCAACTTCAATTTTTTTCTTTTCTTTAATATAACTCCGTTTTGCACTTCGATTGCTACGCTTCGTTCCTCTAACACCTGTGATTGATATCCCTGCACAATACCCTTAAAAGAGATCAAAAACACCACAACTCAAGTACAATCCATCGTTTTAAGCTAAATGGAAACGTTCTAAGTAGATAAAATACCCACTTATCACACCCCCAAACTTAAACCGATGCTTGCCCTCAAGCATAACAAACAAAATATTTACAACTACCTAGTACCACTTCCGTAGGTGATCACGGTTGCATTTAGCATATGCAACAAGCCCTTTAAACCCCTAGGCAACCCTAGTGGACGAGTAAGGTCTCGTGAGGGCCTATAGTGAATGCACCCACAAAATCCATCTACTAATGCAACTAACAATGCAACTAACTACATGAATGCAACTATATGAAAATGCAACAATCCCCTTTAAACTGACCAAAACCAACTAGCAACCAGCTACCTCAAAGAATACAACTAAATCCGAATAGAGCTCGACTAAGCCCCCGTATACTAACAATACATGAACAGAAACGTGTGTGTGTGCAATGCTCATCAGAAATGCTCCCAACACTAGGTCAAAAACCATACCTATCTTTGCCAAGACAATCACAGGTTTATAAACAGAATAGACTGTAGACACTTCATAACCTAGGAACACCACCATCCTTATTCAAGTTAACCAAGAATTCATGCTTTATTACTACGACACTAAATACTATATACACTACGCATGCTTATTTAACCGTGCAATGAGTGAGACCCCAAAAGGCTTATACAATAATACCCATGTAGCGAGTGTTAGGTCAGTGGATCCCAGACTATAAAAGCCTTAGGTCACTAGGACTAAGTCCCCTCAGACTTAATTACTCGAGTATTAAAGAGCTCACTCGTGGTTAATTTTGCATTTAAACTATTTACATGACTTTTTTTTCCCTTTTTTTTCATTTTTTTTTCTCTCTTTTTTTTTCTTTTTTTTTTTCATGTATGCAATCTGGAACGAGAATTCTCAATTCCAACCCTAGACTACTCATATAAAAATGAGCCGGCTACTAGCCAATTGACGCCTAGCCATTATTGACCAAAATTAACACTAGCATGAAATCCTTGGTGTCCCCCAAACTTAGACTTTATTGCTCCTACGCCATCAAGGGAATAACGAAAATTCTAATTATAATCAAGTGATTAAGTCTCAAACATCTAATCAGGCATGACCCTAACCTAGCCCAAAAGCACCTAATGAGACTAGTGAAAAGATTCTGTTTCCGTAACATGCAAGTCAATTCCATGGAAACTATAAATCAACCCTCTATTCATCATTACCACACCCAATTAGACATCTATCTACCAATCAGAATTAGCTCGTTCTAAGGGATCATGAAAAATGCATGATATGCAATGCAAATGCAACTATATGAACATAAATATCACAATAAACAGAATGTCCTATATGGCATACATAAAAACAAAACAAAAACGCTCTACACTAACATGCCATTATGCTCCATTATGCTCCTAACATGACATGCAACACATCTATTATACAACTAATACAAATGCACCTTTAATCCCCACCCCCAAACTGAAAAGTTGCAATGTCCACATTGAAGGTAAGAATCAAAAGAGTGCAAGGCATACCTACTCGTCGTCCGAAGCACTCCCATCGGGAGTGTCCGGTGGCGGATAGACAGCGCCAGCTCCTGCTCCAAACGGCGGAAAAGTCACGTCCACTCCACTAGCACGGAAAGCCGTGCTCAAAGCCTGTGCAAACTGACTAAAATCTGCTGCAAAACCCACCTGCATATCGTGCACTGCGTCAATACGCCTCATCATACGCCTATACTGCCTCTGATCAACAAAATCTCTAGGCTCCTCGTGCTGCTGCTCCTCCGGCTGCTCCTCCGGCTGCTCCTCCGGCTGCTCCTCCGGCACTACATACCCAAGGCCCCAATCATCGGCCGCACCACCAGCCCACACAGCCAGCCGCTCTATACTCTGATGATCTAGCACTGCCTGTGGCTGCTGCACCGCCTCCGCCTCTGACCAAACAGCACCATGAAAACTAGCCAACCTAGCAATGACCGAACCATAAGGCATCGCCGCAGTAGAACTCCCTTGCATGAACCGTAAAATACCCTGATGGATCAAACTAGCCACATCCACGAATTCTCTACTGCATATAGCATACAACAGAATAGCCCGCTCAACCGTCACCTCACTCGAATGCCTAGTAGGAATGAGGTTGGCACAGATGAACGAGTGCCAAGTACGCCCATATTGATTCAAGGCCCTCGATACAAACGTAGTGGGCTCAGTAGTGCCCCTACTCAACTTCCATTCAGTACCTGGAACACATAACTGCTGAATAATCATCTGAAGATCCACACCATCACGACTCTTCCCCGACCAATCCTCTCGAGCCTTATCAATACCCGGAAGCTCGAGAACACGACGAATAGCCCGCGGCCGATAATCCACACGAACTCCACGAACCCGGCTAATACCATTCTTGTCCACACTAGCATTCGCATAGAACTCGCGAACCACAGACATCGGAACAGGTTCCGGAATCTCACAAACGCGCTCCCAACCTCTCTCTTGAATATTCTCCAACATACTCCCATCATCTATAGTAGGCAAAAGACCCCTCTCACGGGCAATAGGACACTCCAACAATTCAATATACCTCTCGCGAGCCTCATTAGAGATAAATTGAGGCCCACCATTGCCACCCCCAAAAGCAGATGGAGAAGAAGAAGGAGGATTTCTACCACCACCCGCACTTCCACTAGCACCCTCACCGCCACCAATTACCACCCTTTGTCGCTTGGATGCCATTGAATTGAATGGAGGATGTATTTAGAGTGTTATAGGGTTTGAGATTTGTAAGGAATGTGTATGTATAGGTGGAGGTGTATAAGTGTATATATAGGAGAAATTTAGGGTTAGGGATGTGGATAAGAGATAGGTTAAGGTTAATGGGGTTGGGATTGGGTATATATATATATAACAACAATTACAACATCAATTCCCTTTTTTTTTTTTTTTTCGGCAGGGACTTTTTTTTTCGGCAGAGACTTCGGCGACGCGGCGCCAGGTTTACACTGGGGAACGGCGACGCGGCGCCTTGCTCACTGTTGAAAATTTTTTCTCTTCTTTTTTTTTTTTTTTTTTTTTTTTTTTTAGTAACTCCTGAGTCTGAACAAAACAACTACCTACCAAGTGGGTTGCCTCCCACAAAGCGCTCTTTTTACGTCATTAGCTTGACGTAGCTCCATTTCCTTAATTTGCACAAATTAGAACCGCAGTCTCAATTTCGCGATTCAACTTCTCTCCAAAATATGGTTTCAACCGCTGACCATTGACCTTGAACGACTGTTCCGGTAACTTGTCAAAAATCTCCACTGCCCCATGTTGAAAAACTGTTTTGACTGTGAATGGGCCTGACCAACGTGACTTCAACTTCCCAGGAAATAACCGAAGCCGAGAGTTATACAACAAAACCAATTGTCCGGGTACAAACGTCTTAAGAACCAACCGACGATCATGCCACCTTTTTACTTTCTCTTTGTAGAGTTTGTTGTTCTCATAAGCTTGCAAACGGAACTCGTCCATTTCATTCAACTGAACCATACGCCTCTCACCTGCTGCTGTAAGATCAAAATTCAGCTTCTTCAATGCCCAATATGCCTTGTGTTCTAACTCAGCTGGAAGATGGCAAGCTTTCCCATACACTAGTTGAAATGGTGACATTCCCAACGGCGTTTTATAGGCTGTCCGATAAGCCCACACTGCTTCATCCAGCTTCAATGCCCAATCCTTCCTAGAAGGACTAACTACCTTCTCAAGAATCCGTTTAATTTCGCGATTAGAGACCTCGGCTTGCCCATTGGTTTGAGGATGATAAGCTGTAGCAACTCGATGATTGATGTTATAGCGTGCCATCAGAGATGTAAACTTCCGATTGCAAAAATGCGTACCCTCATCACTGATTATAACTCGTGGAGTGCCAAATCGAGTAAATATGTTCTTGTGGAGAAAATTAAGCACCACCTTAGCATCATTCGTTGGAAGTGCTTTTACCTCCACCCACTTAGACACATAATCCACGGCCAGAAGAATATATTGATTACCACATGACGGAATGAACGGTCCCATGAAGTCGATTCCCCACACGTCAAAGATCTCTACCTCCATCATGACATTCAGAGGCATCTCGTCCCTACGAGAAATATTACCAACTCGCTGACATCGATCGCACCTCAACACAAACTGATGAGCATCCTTGAATAGAGTTGGCCAATAGAACCCTGCTTGAAGAATACGTGTGGCTGTCTTCTCACCCGCATAATGACCTCCATAAGCTGTAGCATGAAAATCACTAAGAATAGCCTCGGTCTCACTGTAAGGAACACAACGCCTAATAATCTGATCAGCTCCTTGCTTGAACAAAAACGGATCATCCCAAATATATTGTTTGACATCGTGCAAAAATTTCTTCCTTTGAGCATGAGAGAGCTCAGGTGGAATGATGTTGCTTACTAGATAATTCACGAAGTCTGCAAACCATGGTTCATCATCTTGCACTTTGAATAATTGCTCATCAGGGAAGAACTCATTAATGACCGTGTTGTCTTTAGGTGACTTGCCATGATCTTCCAATCAAGAGAGATGGTCAGCTACCTGATTCTCCGTCCCCTTTCTATCCTTGATTTCCACATCGAATTCTTGTAACAGAAGAACCCAACGAATCAATCTTGGCTTAGAGTCCTTCTTCGTAAGGAGATAGCGAATGGCAGCATGATCCGTATAAACTGTCACCTTTGTACCAAGCAGATAAGAGCGAAACTTTTCAAACCCGTAGACAATAGCAAGTAGCTCCTTCTCAGTGGTCGTGTAGTTCAACTGAGCATCAGTTAGTGTTTTACTTGCATAGTAAATAACGTGGAACACTTTTTCTTTCCTTTGGCCTAGAACGGCCCCAAGTGCATAATCGCTGGCATCACACATTAAAGCAAATGGTTGACTCCAATCAGGAGCTATAATAACTGGAGCAGAAATTAGTTTCTTCTTCAAGATCTCGAACGCATGTGAACAAGCCTCATCAAACTTGAATGGCACATCTTTTTCCAAAAGATTGCATAACGGCTTAGAAATTTTTGAGAAATCCTTTATGAAGCGCCTGTAGAACCCCGCATGACCAAGAAAGCTGCGAATACCCTTGACTGAGACAGGGGCAGGAAGGTTCTCAATAGTCTCCACCTTTGCTTTGTCAACTTCCAAACCTTTACACGACACCTTGTGTCCCAGAATGACACCTTCTTGTACCATGAAATGGCACTTTTCCCAATTTAGAACAAGATTCGTCTCCACACAACGTTTTAGAACCAAACTCAAGTTTTCCAAGCACTCATCAAAAGAATCCCCAAAGACTGAGAAGTCGTCCATGAATACTTCCACATTAATTCCAATCATGTCAGAGAAGACGGCCATCATACACCTTCGAAATGTAGCTGGTGCACCACATAACCCGAAAGAAACACGTCTGAATGCGAATGTGCCAAATGGACAAGTGAATGTAGTCTTCTCCTGATCCTCGGGTGCTATGCAAATCTGATTGTAACCAGAATACCCATCAAGCAAGCAATAGTACTGATGTCCAGCCAATCTGTCGAGCATCTGATCAATGAATGGAAGTGGGAAATGATCTTTCCGAGTGGCCTTGTTCAATTTCCGATAATCCATGCAAATCCTCCAACCCGTAACTGTTCGCGTAGGAATGAGCTCGTTCTTCTCATTAGTCACCACTGTCATGCCCCCCTTCTTAGGCACACACTGTACCGGACTCACCCAAGAGCTATCAGAAATCGGGTAGATAATGCCCGCGTCAAGCCATTTAAGAATTTCCTTTTTCACAACTTCTTTCATGACAGGATTCAGTCTCCTTTGATTATCAACTGTAGGGTTAGCTCCCTCTACCAAAGGAATTTTGTGCATGCAGTACGACGGACTGATACCCTTGATATCTGCTATAGTCCACCCAATGGCTGATTTGGAATCCCTTAAGATTCGCAATAGTTTTTCCTCTTCTATTCCTGAAAGCTGAGAAGATATAATAACAGGTAAGGTAGAAGAATCACCAAGATAGGCATACCTTAAATGTTCAGGCAATGGCTTAAGTTCCAATGTAGGTGCTTCCTCGATGGATGGCTTAAGTCTAACATGAGACTTTTTCAATTCTGACAACCCCAATGATTCAAATGAACTTTGAAACTTCTTCCATGGTGATGCATTAAGATATTGCAATTGTTCTTCATCCTCTTCGGTCTCAACCTCCAAGTCATTAGAAAGAACTCTTTCCAACACATCAGCTTTTATCAAGTGTTGAGTTGCTGGGTTAACCACCTTGTCGACCATATCAATTTTGAAACACTCTTCATCGTCAGTTGGAAGCTTCATTGCATTGAAAACATTAAAAGTGACATCTTGATCGTGCACCCTCATAATGAGTTCCCCCTTTTGGACATCGATAAGAGTTCGGCCTGTCGCCAAGAATGGTCGTCCCAAGATGATAGGGATCTTCTTGTCTTCCTCGAAGTCAAGAATAACAAAGTCGGCTGGAAAGATAAGCTTGTCGACCTTCACCAAAACATCCTCAACTATCCCTCGCGGATAAGTAACAGAACGGTCAGCAAGTTGTAGAGTCATGGTAGTGGGCTTTGGCTCTGGAAGACCAAGTTGCATGAAAACTGATAAGGGCATGAGATTAATACTTGCACCCAAATCACACAAACATTTGCTGAATGAGAGGTCTCCAATAGTGCATGGGATGGTGAAACTTCCAGGATCCTTCAACTTAGGAGGCAACTTTTGTTGCAAGATGGCACTACATTCCTCCGTCAAGGCAACGGTCTCTAACTCCTCAAGTTTCAATTTCTTCGAGAGAATACCCTTCATGAACTTCGCATAGCTCGGCATTTGCCCAAGAGCCTCCGCAAATGGTATGTTAATCTACAGCTTCTTGAATACATCCAAGAACTTAGCGAATTGCTTGTCTAACCTTTGCCTTTGAATTCGTTTTGGGAATGGAGGAGGTGGAAACACCTTATCTTCTACTTATTTTTGGGAATTAACACTCTTGTGAATGATAGGAGTTGAAGGAGTAGCATTAGGAAGCAAATCAGAACCAGATTCGACCTCAACTGAAAATTCAAGTTTTTCCTCCAGAGAGCCCGGCGACGCGTCGCTGTTTTTGTACTGTGAGGCGGCGCCGCGGCGCCGTAGGGCCTGCTCAGGAATTTCATTTTTTTCCTCGGTTGCTTTTTCTTCGTTCTGACCTTGTAGACTTCTTCCTGATCGTAATGTTATTGCCTGAACCTGTTCCTTTTGATCTTTCTTGCCTGGATTCACCTCTGTGTCACTCGGGAGCGTTCCTGGTTGACGGTTCAACAAAGCATTGGCTAGCTGGCCAATTTGATTCTCTAAAGTTTTCAATGACACTGCCTGACTCTTATACATCATTCGAAGCTCTTCCAATTCCGACTTCTCAGACTGATTCAATGAAGTTCCTTGAGATGGTTGAAACCCCGGTGGATTGAATGGTTGCCTTGGAGCATAAGGTGGTGGTTGATAGTTCTGATTACTTGGCCTTACATTGAACTGCTGATTTTGTGGTTGCTGAGCACCTCCCTGATTGTTGCTCCAACTGAAGTTAGGATGATTCCGATTGTTGGGATGATAAAAATTTGGCACTGGTTGCTGAGATCTTTGAAAATTACCAACAAATTGTGCGGATTCAGCTGAGATAGCACACATATTTGTGTCATGTGCCCCTGCACACAATTCACACACCATAGCAACCTGGTTAGTACCAAGATTAGAAAGGGAATCTACCTTCATTGTCAACGCTTTGAGTTGGGCAGCAATAGCAGTAGCTGCATCCAAGTCAAGAACTCCAGCCACTTTCGCAGGTGGCAAGCGTTGAGTAGGATTCTGAAATTCATTGGCCGCCATCATTTCAATCAGATTATAAGCATCCTCATAGCTTTTTGCCCATAGCGCACCTCCAGAAGCTGCATCTAACATAGGCCGGGACTGAGCTCCCAACCCGTTATAGAAATTGCTGATTATCATCCAATCCGGCATTCCATGATGAGGACAACGTGCCAATATCTCCTTGTACCTCTCCCAAGCTTCTCCCAAAGATTCCTGGGAATGCTGAGCAAACTGAGAAATGGCATTCCTGTAAGCTGCTGTCTTCGCCATGGAGAAATACTTGGTCAAGAACTTTTGAGCACAGTCTGCCCATGTTGTAATAGAGCCTGATGGCATAGAATGTAACCAACTCTTGGCTTTATCCTTAAGAGAGAAGGGAAATAGCCTCAATCTGATTGCGTCATCTGTAACTCCGTTGAATTTGAAGGTGTCACAGATCTCAAGGAAGTCCCTAATATGAGCATTGGGATCTTCAGCAGGACTACCCCCAAACTGGACTGTGTTCTGAATCATCTGAATGATGTTTGGCCTTAGCTCGAAATTGTTAGACCCTATAGCTGGGCGAACAATACTAGTATGAATGTCCTCCACTTTCGGCTGAGAGAATTCACTCAAAGCCTTCGCTGCTTGATCTTGATTTGCCATAACTTCCTTTGCTTCAAGATTGTTTTCTAACCCGAAATCAAGTCTTCTCCTAGCTAGTTCGTCTCTACGTGCCCGAGCTCGTGTACGCATAAACTCTCAACACGTACCTGAAATTCACCAACAAGAAATTTTATGACAACGTCCTAGTCACCGAAATTCAATGACCACTGATGGCAAATATTGAAACTAAACAAAAAAAACCGCGTCCCCGGCAGCGGCGCCAAAAACTTGTTACGACCAACTCAACACGCAAGTGCACGTGATCTCAAGTAATACAGATAGCAAATAAGGTTCGTTCCTACAGGGACTCGTTGTATTGTCTAGCTAATTCACTCACCAATGTATGATTATTTTCCGATGCTAAAACAAATAATAAAGTGGATTGTTGTTATCACTAAAATGTATCTAAGAATTATAACTAATTATCAACTGCTTGAACTGAGATTTAGGTCAAATTACTTATGCAAATAAAACATGGGAATTTAGTTTCTTTAAACAATCCATCTATAGTCTCCAAATCCCTAGCCTTATTCATGTGATTTATTAACACCTGATCGAACACACAAAACTGATATAAGCCAACTTCCGTTACACAAATACCATCCTAAACAATATCCACAATAAAGATAGAAATCATTTAGTCTTCCGATTATGCCAAGTCTTCATATGTCTATAAAGAATAAAACATAATGGTTGAGGTGCAAGCATTCAATTGATCACATAGTCGTCATAAAACGATTAGAGTTACGACACTAATTACGAATGATATTATCACGCATAAACCTACGCTAACATGGCAAGTTCTAAACTCTTATTTCCACTTTCGCTTCAACAAGAATTAACACACAATTACAGGAGTTAGCTACTCTCCTATAACGAATTAAAATCAACCATGATAGGATATCACATCAATCACACTATAGGCATCGAGAAGATTCAACACATAAAATTCATGAATAAATCCACTAAACCCCCATGACAACGAATTAGTTCATGATCGAATTAATCATCATCATGGGTTCCAATGAAAACATGATAGAAAGAAATGAATAATGACTGAGATAAATATCAAAGGTTTTAAAGAATACACCAAGGTTAAGCATCCACAACTAGGAAGAATACAAGAATAAATTGGAACTATCTTCTTCCTTCCTTCTTTGTGCTAAAAAACTACGTACATAAAACAAGCTGTCACTTTTTTCTCTCTTTTCTAGGGTTTTCTTTACTTCCTTTATATAGGCCTCCAGGTGCTAGTACATAGAAGAAATGTTTTTTTTATTTTATTTAATTCACCCAAAACAAATCAGGAACCGGGTCAGACGAGACGGCGACTCGGCGCCGGCTTCAAGCACAAAATCAGCGATGCGGCGCCAGGACCTCCACCACGGCGATGCGGCGCCATCCTCCAGTACAATTGCGGCGACGCGGCGCCGAGCCTACTGACCAGCAACTTCAATTTTTTTCTTTTCTTTAATATAACTCCGTTTTGCACTTCGATTGCTACGCTTCGTTCCTCTAACACCTGTGATTGATATCCCTGCACAATACCCTTAAAAGAGATCAAAAACACCACAACTCAAGTACAATCCATCGTTTTAAGCTAAATGGAAACGTTCTAAGTAGATAAAATACCCACTTATCAATATCTACATCAATTCCTGATTCTCCATCTTTAAGATTCTTGGAGAAGCCCCACTCTACAATTGGTGGTCATCATCTTTTAGATGATTTGTTGGGCCATCAACCTTCCATTCCTGAATTCACAACAACATCTATGGCCTCATCTTTAAAATCAATCTCCACAGATTCAGTGTTGGTTTTCACTTCAACGGATATTATCATTCCTTCATCAACGGATATCCTTCATCCGTTGACAAGTGTTTCTCCATCAACGGATGCGCCTCTGTCTAGCCATCCATTGACAGCTATAACTACTCCATCAACGGATATCCCTTATCCGTTGATAACTCACTCTACCACTGCTATATCTGACATTCCTGTGTCAAGTGTGGAGGAGTTCTCAGTAGTTGAAACACTTTTAGGATTGAGGGAAGGGAGTGAGAGGCTGCCTTGTGAGCAGGCAAAAGGAGAGGCAAATAATGAGAGGCTGGCCATTTCTTCAGGTCAGGCAAAAGGAGAGCAAGAGAGTTCCACCTTAGTAGGTGAAGGTGAGGGTGTGAGAGGTGTGAGCCAGGGGGAGCCCCTGATGCAAGAACAGAGAGATGAGAGGAGAGAAGGGACTACAGGAGAAATAAGGCAGGAAGATTCAGCCATTGCAAGTGAGTTAATGGAGGTTAATGAAGCTTCTAAAGAGATGGAATTTCGACAAGAATATCAGTCAATCATTGACTCCATCTCTTTGGATCCTGAAACCGTTACTCATCCTGTTTCTACCTATCAAGTCATGGCACAACAGGGCAATGTGGAGGCAGAGGAGGCAATGCACCTAGTGCCACCTCACAATCTATACAAAGAGCAAAGGATGCTTTGACAACTCTGTCTTCAAATGCTTACAGTGAAGAGTTTGGCAATGATGACAGTGACAGCACAGCAAATGATGAAGAAGTCAATGTGGGTGATACTCCAGACTGGCTATTTTCTACTGCCACTGTGGCTGGTGACTTCAATGTGGAGATTGTGAAGCAATATCAATCTGCTAGGGCTGAGCACCAAAATGCAGATCCACAGAGAAAGGCTGTCCTTCATCAAATAATGGACTCCCTGAAACTTCACAAAATGCACATGGTCATTCAAAGAACACAACAGGAGGAGGTCCAAACTACAATAAGAGAAATGAAAGTGGAACTATATGCCAGGATTGAGGCACTAGCCCCTACTACCACTCAGAAGGTGCGGACTAGCAAACTGTTGAAGGAAGATAGCCTGGCCAAATCTGTTCAGCATCTCTCCTCCAGAGTGGATGGTATGGAATCTCAAATGCAGACACTCATTGCAAATCAAGCCAAACAGACTGAGCTACTGGAAAGGCTGCTTGCAGCCTCATCTCCAGCCCTTGATGCTAACAAAAAGGGGGAGAAAAAGGTAGAAGAGGTTGCAGCCACTTCTAGTCAAATTCCAGCTTCCAGTAGCAAGATAGCACAAAGTGAGGGGGAGCAACAGCCAATGATAGTGGTCAATCCAAAAGAATTTACTATAGAGGCTTCCCCTGTGAAGAAATAAAAGGCTTTGCCTGTGATTCCTGACCTATCAGAAATCTCAGATGGTGAAAGGCAAGCCAGAATAGAGGCCTTAGAAAAGATCAACAAGGAGGCAAATGAAAGAATGATGAGAACAGAAAGGATGATCAATGAATCAATTGTATCAAATCTGTTCTCTACTCAGTCCTCAGCTCCAACAATATCAACTACAATTCTGAAGGTGCTCACTCCAGAGATTGTAGCTCCTACTTTCTATGATGCTGAACCATCTTATGTCAAAGAATCTGAACCATACATCAAAACCAGAGCCTACTCTCCACCAAAGGCAAATGGGAAGAACAAGTTACAATTGGACTTTCCATTTCCCAAGGATGATGAAGGAAAGCTAATGGGAAAGCAAATTAAGGAGTTCAAGGAAAATGCCAATAGAAGTGTAAGAGAATGGATGGCTGTAATAATAAGGAATGGAAAAGTCTTAAATATATCCAATAGCCATCCTAGATTTGTTGAAGCAAAAAGAGAGGAGACCTCCAGACTTCTCAGGAAAGCTCATCCAAGTGAAGAAAATCAATATGAAAACTCAGATGAGAAGCAAGCCAGGCTGGCTCAAGAGTTAATGAATGAGGTAGAGGATGAAATGAGGGAACCTGAGGAAGTCCCCAAATCCAAAAGGAAAGTGAAATCAGTCCCCAAATCCAAATCTAAGAGAGTGAAATCAAAGGCAAGGAGGCCTGTCTCTCCAGAAATTGAAAGCAAGGATACAGTTGGCTCATCACAACCTATTTCTGTAAAAGTATTCAACCCAGCTGTGAATTTCCATGGTGATCCCATAGTACCTAAAGAGGAACCAATGAATCTTGACTCCATTGAGGTTCCTTCATTCTTGCAGAAGCCTCAACAGAAGCCTATACAGAAGAAAAGGATACCAAGGAAGCAACCTTCAAAGGAACCAATTCAAGTTGCTAGGGTACCTGCTATTGTCAGGCAGCCAATCTTGGAAAACAAGGATGATTTTATCTATCAGGCAGATATTGAAGAATACTCTGGCATGAATCTGTATCTGGATGAATTGTCAGAAGTAAGAGGAATTGACAAATATAAACATTTGCCTGAGAGATTGGTCTTTGTATACAAGGGAGGAAAGGAAAGGACATGGCCACTATAGAGGGTTCTTGGAGAAAATTATCTGACCTTAACCAAAGTGTTCTCTGCAATCAAGAGATACACAGGGTTCTCCAAGATAGCAAAAGGGGAGATACTGGACAGAATAGAACAGATAAGGAGGGAATGGAACTCACCATCAAGTCTACCAAGGAAGATGAAGATCCCATACAATGGACAGAAAATCCAGCTTCAACCCTTCTGGATGATGGAGTTCAGGGATGAAGATGGTAACAGGAGATTCTTCAGGTTAGAAGATCAACTATCAAAGGCTAGCTCTCAATACCTGAGATGGTTACAACAAAAGCTAAATCCAAAGGTTGATGAAGAAGATGCCTTCTATAGGTAACTCCAAATGCAGATTGAGTCCAACTCTGCCAAAGAAGAAAAATCAAGGGTGATGCCAACAAGAGAAAAGAAACAGTCTTAATCTGCTCAGTCTAGAGGAGCACTTCTCTGTAAATTTCTCAAACTTTCAGTTTTTAATTTTTGTAGCTTAATACAATTTTTGCATTGTTCTATATATATATCTTTAGGAATGTTTTGTTATCATCAAGGTCCTGAATTTATGCTTTATTGCCATCAAGTATAAATTGGGGGAGATTGTTAGGAATATGTTGTACTTGATGATAACTTCACAATCAATCAAATTGTATAAGGTTTTGTAGCTGTCAACGGATGAGGATTTATAACTCTATCCGTTGATAGGTAGCTCATCAACGAATGAGGTTTGTAGCATACTGCAGTATCTCTATGTTATCAGTTGATAGTGTTTTTATCCACAGTCATGTTGACCATCAACGGATAGGCAGAATAGGGTAGCCAATTGTAAATAAGCTATGCTATGTAATTCTGTCTAAGTGAAAGTGTATCAACAGATGAAGACAAAACTCTATCAACGGATACAACTCAAATCCACTCTATCAACGGATACAGCTCAAGTCTCAATATCAACGGATACAGCTCAATACATCATCAACGGATGTCAGTGTACAATATCAACGGATAATCATTGACACTGTCTTCTATGCTAAGCTGGGGATTAGCAGTTGATAAGGACATGTTTGACTGACAGATCACATGGGTTGATAGTAGATACAAAAAGCAGTATGGCAGCCATACTTTGGAAACACAGAAGAAAGAAGCATTCCGTTTACACTATGAATACAAGAAAGGTGCAGGAGACATGTCTGTTCACAAGGACAACCTTTCGGCTACATGTGTATTTGGAGTGTAGTAGCAAGTCAACTAGAATTAGATTAATATTATCTTATTCCAGTAGTACTTGTAAAACTTTGGATTTATAACCAAGTGTAGCAACTCTTTGTAGGCTAAGAAAACAAATACATCTGCTTAGGGTTTTTATTGAATATTCTTAGAAAGCAAAGAGTTGCAAAATAGAAGTTGTGTACTTTTGTATCACAGAGTTTTCTTCGAATAAAAGCTTCAGGTGGTGCATTTAACCACCTGATTTTTTATGTTTTTGCGCATTAATCTTTCTACAGCAATTATCTAAGTATAGATTTCTGGAGTTCTTATCAGAAATTTATAAATATCAAGAATTGTATTCAACCCCCCCTTCTACAATTATACAAGTGTGTAATCTGGGAATAACATGAGAGAACAAAAGGGTTGAAGTGTCAACCTGAGAGTTGGAAAGGGTAAAGTTGGAATTGTATCCACAACTATTTTCCTTAGGTTCTTAAGATAGAATCCTTTTAAGGAGATGAGACTGCAATAGCCCTAATTTTCGTGAATATTCGAAACCTGGATGAATAGTAATTTTATGGGTGGATGAGAAAATTTTGCAATCACAATATGTACGAATTATTAAATGAAGATTTCGAATTGATATTACGTCTTTACGGTACAGACGAGTGTATGTAAAAGTCATTAGTTTTTTTTTTTATGAAACCCATTATTTCGAATGGTCAAATTTTATGAGATATCAAAGGAGTATGAGGTGGGAGACTTCGTGATGCTAAAGGTATCCCCTGGAAAGGATTGATGCGGTTTGTTAAGAAAGAGAAGCTAAGTCTGAGGTTTATTGGACCTTTTGAGATTTTGAGGCGTATTGGGAAGTTAACCTACGAGTTAGCCTCGCCCCAAGCTTGCAGCAAATTCATAATGTGTTTCATATGTCTATGTTACGACCCTACCACACCGACTATCGGCATGTGATAGAGTACGACCAAGTGGACCTACAACCAGACTTGACCTATGTGGAGCAACCCGTGGAAATCATGGATAGAAAAGAACAAGTGCTGAGGAACAAGGTTTTCAAACTAATAAGAATTGTGAGAAAATCAAGATGTGGAAGAATCCACCTGGAAGTTGAAAGAGTGAAACCAAGAAGGAGTAACCCCGGTGATTCCTAAACTGATTCCGGGACGGAATCCTTTTAAGGAGGGGAGACTGTAAGAACCCAGATTTTCGGCAGAATTAAAACTTTTCTTATTAAGAATAAGTATATACGTGAATAGTGTTTATCATGCATGAATAGTAATTTATGGATGAATAGTGATTTTGAGGACCAAGAAAAAATTTTCACGCCACCCTATGTATAAGACATGGTATGGATATTTCGAAGTCATATTAGTGATTCACGGAGCAAATAAGTGTATGTAAAGACGATTGGAATTCAGAAATTCCAATTTGTATTCTGGTGTAATATTTGACCGGGTAGTGAATTATATATTATTATATTCAAGAAATGAGATATTAATTTTGAGGAATTAAGGATTAAGTGACAACCATTGGTGGAGAAATAAAAATACAAGGAAGGATATTACATGCAAGTATCATGTAACTAGATAATTAGGAGAGTAAACTAGAAAGCAAAAAGTAACTAGATGAATAGTGTAAAGAATGTGCACCATACTTTAGGGGACAAGGAGGTATGGCTTGAACCTAGGCTACTAGACTAGGGTGGAGACATGTGAATGATATACATATCAATACATATCAATAATACATCCCATAATTCAAACCACATATCAAACAAGAAACAAAACAATTAGCAAGCTTGTCCAATACTCCTTGCACAAACCCCAAGGTGATAAGATCAGCCATACATCTCTAATAATATCTAGATATCACATTATTTTGTCACTTGACCTTTCAAGTAACCAAGAAGCAAGCAAAACACTCCATTTCTCTCCATTCTTTACAAGCTGCTAGCAGAAACATTCTCAAGAAGAAAATTCATATCTCCATTTATATCCATGATAAAATCACCATATTTTAACCACAGCTCCCTCATACTATGAAGAACATTCGCTCAAAATTTCATGTCAAGATGATGAGTAAAGCCTAGTCAAATCTCCTCCCAAAGTTGAAGAACCGAGCTGCCCAGAATCCTAGACAGCTTCTGTACTGATTTTCAAACGGCCATATCTCCTTCATTACTCAATGAAATTTGGTGTTCTTTAGCTTGTTGGAAAGCTGTTAAGATTCTCTACAACTTTCCTTTAGAATCCTCAATCAGAAAATCTCGGTAAGGGTCTCGTTTTCCATGATCTTTCAGTCGGGTTCTAATAACTCCGAATTACTAACTTTGTTTTCTTCATTTCTTTTGATCATTCAAGCTTACCCAAGGCTATACAAGGATTATACAAGGTTTAGAAAGATATTACACACATCAAGGAAGGTATAAACTCTCTCAACCCTTAGCATGACTTGTTTATAGGTTATAATGTTAGATCTAAGAGTTTTAGTGCATATCTTGGTTACATGAGTTATGGATGATGAAAATCTTGAGGTTATATGTTGTTGATGTGATTTTAAAGCTTGTACTTGGAGTATGTAACCCCATGTATGCTAGAGAGTCAAGTCTTGGTGGTTTTGATGATAGATGTGATGTATAAAGTGAGTCCTTGAATGTTTGAGAAAGAATGTGTGTTGTGTAAAAATTCTGGGAGCATGTACTGTCTTGTGAGAGGGTTTTGAACCCCTAAATCTTGTCACCCGAGGACCTAATTTATATGGTTGGAAAGATAATTGAATGTAGTTTCTAGAAATATAAGGTTCATACCCAGGAGATGTGTAGATCTTGAGTTATGGCCGGATTAGTGCAGTGTGGTTCTGGAATTCGGACTGCACTGTGTTGTCCACTTGTGAACTGAGTTAGGACCCCTTAAAATTATGCTAGTGTTATGAAAATTTGAGGGTAGTCAGATTATACAGTTGTGAAGGCTGTCCAAAATGAATTGGAATAAAATTTGTATTTTTCAATTTTATAAAAATGTTTGAGCGAAGTGCGCGCGAGTGAAAAATCACCTAGGAGGTTAGTTTAACGTAGTTTTAAGAGTACTCACTTGTGTTTCAAGTTTGAGGAATGGATTCGAGTCGAATGGGTAACGAATGTGATAAAGTGATGACATGGTCATATGGGAGGGTTAGTGGTCACAAATTGGAGTCTTTAAGTTGTTCTTACATCCTTTAAAACCTTACGATTAAGTAGTGTTGTTAAGGTACTAACGTACGAATATTGATTATGTATAGATCTTCGTTCCACGTCGCAAGCTCGACCACCCCACCCTAACCAAGGCAAGTTTACTTTTCAAAACTTATATATAAGGATTTTCACTGTATTGTTTGTGGCTTTCAAACGTATTATATGCTTATGCTTTATGAGGTTATGTTGAAGTTTGAGATATATGCACATATGTGTTTGTACACCCTTGAACTTAGAATGAAAATGTTTTCTTCGGACAACGACTCTAGCAATAGAGGTCGTAGCGGTCCAAATATGCTATTGACCGGGGAGCGGTATATTATTGTATCGTGATTAAATTGCGAAAACCCGAAGGGTCATTCGGGAAGTATCGTATACTTAAGTATTTAATATTTTTACATTATTATAAATACTCAAAAATATCTATCTTTGATTAAAAGCTTATTTTAATTAAATAATTTTTTTATTAATTGTTTATATTAAATCTCAAAATATCATTTATTAATTATTGATCATTATTTTAAAGACAAAACTAATCCAAGATACCTTCATCGTTTTCAAACTCGAACTCTTTCGAACCCAAAACATTTTCGAAAACCCCCGGTCAGGTTTTGCTTCTTGTACACTTTTCAAGAATTATCGGTCGACTGAGGTCGAACTTCAACTACTCGAATTTTCTATCAAAGTGATTTTTGACAAGAAAGAAAAAAAAATGGACTCTGGCAGGTGTGGGAATCGTTGACGAACGATTCCCGGGATGTGTAAGCGGCCGTGAGCCAGGCGGTCCATCAATTATTATTCCGGTCCAGGTGTTGCCGAAGGATGATTACGGATATAGTTTTCATCGAGGGTGATTACGGATGTAGTTTTCACCCAAGGATAGTTACGGATGTAGTTTCTATCCTTCTACCGGTAGAGAAGACCCGCGGATTGTTGGACTTGGTTGTGGCGACTGATCATCGTCAATCCTTGTCAGGTTTTTATGTTTTCTTCCTGTCTCATCCTCCACTTTGGAAAAATACTCAAACACTGCTTCTTGGGCCTAAGTGCCAAGTTGCCGATAGTGTGGTTTTTGATAAGAAAAATATTACCATCGTGCAGTATCTAGAACTGCAAGATTTCTATAAAGATTGGCACGTGTTAGTGCACTCTTGCGATTATTTCAAAGAATGAAATGTTTTTGAATGAGAAACCTTCTAAGCTAATGGAAGGAAAGAGGTTTTGCAATTATGTATTCCCTGTACAGTATGTTAACAGTAGAGTGTTTTGCCGAAAATGATATACTCATATGTATATATTTTCAAACTTGCGATATATTGAAATGGGAACCTTATAAAGGGTTCATATGTTATTCTTAAAGCTCCTTAGTGAGTATAAATGTTTTATTCAAACTCGGACATATATATTGTCCAATTATGTTTTGAAATCTGAGATATATACCCATACAGTTGGGAATGTTTTCGAAATAAACCACATTATTATTTTTTTCAAAATGGTGAACTTGCTGAGCATTATGTAGCTCATTCTTGCTTTATAAAAACTTTTCAGAAAGAGAAGAATTTGGTCGGTTAACTCCGCACCAGCAGAAGAGGAGTAAAAGATTTACCCCGGAGATGATTTAGTTCCTGATAAATACTACAGAGTAAGTCTGATAGGTTTTCAACTGTAATAGTAAAACTTGTCTTCAAGTGTAGTTGTATAAGTGGAAGTGCGTAAGATTCTGGATTGTACAGATGAATTGTAATATTTAGTGTTACTTTTGATTATCGTTTCTGAGGCTCTAACTTGTTGTGCGTAAGATTGAGGTCTGGATGGATGTATTGTTGAGTTGTAAAGTTAATACATGTATGATATGGTTGGATGGTGATGTGACGACCTGAATCTTTGACCTCGGATTTGGGGGCGCCACAAGTAATATAATAAAAATTCTAGAAACCCACAATAATGCACATTTAAATTTACCAAATTTTCAAAAGAGCAAAACTTAAAATATGGGTAAAAACTTAAGAACCTGGTAGAAAGATTCTAAAAATGAGAGATATCAAATTAAAAACAAAATTAATAAAAAATATTACGTTTAGAACGTTTCAACGGGGAACGTGGGATGTGAATGTTATGATAATTGTTTGATAATATTAATATTAATGCAATTGATATAAATTGATGAATAGTAATTTCATACCTAAATTAATTACATTCTAATGAAATTATCCTTTTTTTTCCTAAATAATGATTAAAATAATATATTTATATTAAGTAATTAATAAAATTTATCGCTTTGTGCGTGGCATGGGTAGAACGCTAATCAAAATATCATATATAACATTTGATAAATATTTTTGTATTTGGTTTGGTATCTCTAAGCATTGTTCGAACAAAAAAGGGATCCAATATGCTATAGATGAATTACTTGCAAACTATTAAATGACACATGATAGAATATACTCAAGTTTTGTAAAATAAAATGAAATGAAAATAATTTAGAATTTCTTCAAATATTAACAAAAAATAATCTCTGGTTTAACATGATTGCTATGTTGTACAGTACTACACGTTATGAAATAATCGTAATTTAAAAATTGGAACTATTTTGATTTCCCCGACATTATTTTTTTAAAAAATGTCATTACATTGTTTAAGGAATGAAAACTGTAATGTTAATTTCGATAAAAGATTGTAAATCAAGTTGCACATGTACAGTATTAGTTAGAACAGTTGATCCTAGGTCTGGTCATGAATGGCTCCCTCGCTTTTTCCTTGATTAATAGGAATACAGTGGAACCTCGATAAATGAATATTCGATAAACGAATAACTTCATCAAATAAATAATTTTTTTTGATCCCGACATAATAGAGACAATGTATTTTTCATCTTGATAAATGAATAATTTCGATTAATGAAAAAAATTTCGGTTCCGAACGTATTCATTTATCGAGGTTTAACTGTATGATGCTTCATACATTTAAACCTTTCAGTAAAAACAATTAAAATTGCCCATTAATCTAAAAAAATAATTGAAATTTCATGCTTAAATGGTAAAAAATGAATTTTAGTGGTTTTGATTTTTTTTTTTGGGTCAATAGTTTCTTTCGGACAAATATCGCAAACTCGAATTCGAAATTAATTAAAATTTAGGCACAAATTTAAATTTGATTTAGGTAGGGATCTTAACCTCGAAATCCGGTTCAAATAAAATTTCAAAATTTGAATTTTGCTCAAAAATTTGAAATAAAAATATTTGATATTGACAAATACTTTAATGTGATAGTTCTACTCAATTAGATAGATAAAATACGTACAAAAATTTCATTTGAAATAAATTTAGATGATAATTTATAAATACTATTCAAACTATTTAGAATTTGAAAATTACAAAATATTGTTTTTGAATAATTCTATATATATGTCTTATGAATGTATGTTCTAAATTCGAATAAATTTTGAAAATAAACGAGAAACGAATTTTGAGACAAAAAGAGATAAGTCTTCATCCGTATCACTTTGCTCACTCTATAAAATTCTTAAAAACTAAGAGTAAATTGCACTTTACATCCCTTATCTTTGAACGTTTTTTCGATTTGGTCGAACTTCGACACTTTGCATCCCATACTTCATGTTTCATGTTTCACTTCATTTTGCACTTTTTCCGTTAACCAATTTTAACTCCATTAAGTTTGAATTTTTTTCAAAATTTGACAGGGATATTTTCGGTATTTAGAAAAAAAATCAGAAAAAATGAAAAAAATTATATTTGTTTTAAAAATATAATTTTTTTTCAAAAATGAAAACTATATTTCATAAAATAATATTTTCATTTTTAAAAAACAAATTGGCAAAAAATATTTCAAAAATGTTCATAAAAAATGAAAAAAAGCATTTTTAAAAAATAATTTTTTTTCACTTTTTAAGAAAATACATTCATTTTAAAAAAATTATAAATTTTTGAAAATAAAATATTTTATAAATAACGACACAACCAAAAAAAAAATTATATCTTTTATAAATATTTTCCCCGATTTTTTTTTAAAACCATATATCTTTTAAAAACAGATTTTTTTAAAAAAAACCTTATATCTTTTAAAGAGTAAAGTGCACTTGTGTACGTGCAGTTAGGCTGTCAGACCACTTTGGATACTGGACTTTAGAAAGTACCACGGGCTATACTGTACTTTACTTTTCGTTACATAATGTGTATCGCCGTCAAAT
This sequence comes from Saposhnikovia divaricata, assembly GCA_036435485.1. Classification (NCBI taxonomy): domain Eukaryota; kingdom Viridiplantae; phylum Streptophyta; class Magnoliopsida; order Apiales; family Apiaceae; genus Saposhnikovia; species Saposhnikovia divaricata. The sequence goes on from JAZHRN010000131.1 coordinate 28,005,118, forward strand.
CTGTTTAGCTTCGTTAGAAAATGCAGGGGTAAAATCGTCTTTTTATCATCATCTTCTTCATCAACACCCTTTCCACCATTAAAAATTTATTTAGAACTTGGAAATGATTCTCCAAAAAGCTAACTTCACAAAAAAGCTCCACTCATTTGATAATCTAGAATACTCTTTATTACGATCTTTTTCCAATGGAAACAGATTCCAACATGTACATAGTTTAAATTGTTAGTTTTCGACCTCTGTTCTATGTCTACAGGAAAGAACAAAAGGAAAGGAAGAAACATTCAAACGAGCAGAAAGGAAACTGCAGCTCAGAGATAAGGTGAGTGTTATTTTTATTGTAGGATAGGTGTGACATATTGTCTTCCATTCCTCATTAATTGAAGCAATCATTTTGACGTTTCACGTCATGTAATTAAAATTCATGTGTTGTTAGTCCTTGTATTTGTTTGGACCTATTTTGCATGTTCTAGTTTTTCTTCATTGATTTCCTTTGATTTGCATTTACAGAAACGAAGGGAGGAGATAGAGAGGCTGGAAAAGGAGAGACAGGCAGAGTTTAGGAGCTACAAGAATTTGATGGTAGCTGACAAGATGACATCTAACAAAGCGATTGCTTCAACCCAGAAGTCCTTGCAAGAACTCGAAGAGGATTTTATGTGAACACAATGTAATTTCGATATTTCCTATATTTATGGTCTCGCTGTTTCAGTGAACTTCCCGAAGGGAAAAAGAAGTGAGGAGAAGTATAAAATGAGATGTCTATGCGGAGAGCACAGAGAAGGAAAGGGGTGCTTTACTAGTATTAATATGTTGTGTGATGTGTAATTGTTACCTTTGAAACTCTTAATAAGTTGTAACCACAATGTACAATTCGAGAGAGGTGGGCAGAAACTTGTTTCTGTGCGCAATATGCATTTTTAACTGTTCATGATAAATCACCGCATGAAGCTTTTTGTTGTTTAATAATGTGTTGACATAACTGCTATGGTAGTGATTTATTTGAAACTTTAGAACAAAGGATTTGACTTTATTAAGGGGATTTGACCGTAGAAGGTGTTGGTGATTCTGTTCTAGTGTTTGAATGTGATCATTTGTGAAGTTAGCTTTGTGGAGAATCATTTCCAAGTTCTAAATAATTTTTTAATGGTGGAAAGGGTGTTGATGAAGAAGATGACGATAAAAAGACGATTTTACCCCTGCATTTTCTAACGGAGCTAAACAGGTTTGACGGCGATACACATTATGTAATGAAAAGTAAAGTACGGTATAACCCGTGGTACTTTCTAAAGTCCAGTATCCAAAATGGTCTGACAGCCTAACTGCACGTACACACAATGCACTTTACTCACTTTTAAAAGCATAATTTTTTAAAAGAAAAATATAATTTTGAAAGAATGACCAAAATGCCTAAAATTTCACTACCCACTAACCAAAATGCCCAAATCTGAAAACCCCGACATCTGTACCCATCCGATGGGCGTATCTGCGTTTACTGTAGCAACCTTCCTCTCCCCGTCTCCCTCTCACTTTTCCGACGTCTCTCTATCCGATTGGGGGTTTGTGATTTCGGCCATAAAACATTACAATACTGATATAGGATTGAAGACCATTGAGATACGAATCTAATGGGCTATACCACATCAACGGAGGTTAACGGAGATGGTCGAACGGAGTGAATATTTGTTCGCCGAAAAATCGGGTTTTTGGGTTCGAATTGGGGGTTCACAATCCGGCAATAGAACTCGTTTAATTTTGATATAGGATTGTAGAGCTTTGAAAGCCGAATCTAATGATGTATATGGCTTGAACGGAAAGTAACCAGAGAGGATTGAACGGAGCTGTAAAGGATCCGTCGGAAAATCGCCATAACTATCGCCAGATCGCCAGAGCTCATTGTTGTTATTGTTGTGGGCCCCGTAGGGGCATGCATCTTCCATTCGACGTAACCAAACTTCGATGCGCGTTTGTGTGCGGCGTAACTATTGATACGCCTATGTGTATTGCGTGTCTAGTGGACGAAACTCCTACACCATAGCCGTGTCTTCCACGCATGCTGTTTCAAGTGGCGTATTACCACATACGCCCATACCGTTGACGTATGTGGTGAGTATTTTGGACGATCCCTTCCAAATATGGGTATTTTAGTGAGAGAAAGTGAAAAAATGGGTATTTAGGGCACTCCCCCTATAATTTTCAGATATTTTTTTTTGAAAACATTTTTCTAAATACCGAAAATATCCTTTTAAGATACAATAAAACGAAATAATTATATTATTAAATTCAAAAAATTTATGAGCTACACGCACACGCCTACATCCCAAGTTCCAACTTCCAACCCACCTGTTCCCTTGCTAACGTTGTGAACGCAATCCTAAATTACGCTCCCATTCCCATCCCAGAGAGAAGCTAAACAGATAGAGTGTAAGCAGACACAACACTGCTCCCACTGTATCACCCTCCATCTTCTAATCTATCCCAGAATTGTAAGTAATGGCCTACATTACATTGTCTATTATTTAAATGACTTAGCTAGGGTTTTCCAAAAGGGTTTAGAACATAGATACACTATGAAAACGGTGACACAAATCGTCGTTTCTGTTCTCGTATGCTTTATCATTGTGTTCCAGCCTTTGCTCAATATATCTGCCAATTTAGAAGGTCAGTCTCTCATTTTTAAGCTCTTGATTTTGTCCATAATTTTGAATTTTATTTTTCTAATGTAGAGTTATTTATTTATTTATTTTTGTGTTGCTTTTATATTGTGCTTATGTTGATGGTGTAGCTACCACAATGGCGTTTCTGTATATCGGAAAACTTGAAGGGAATTAGAATGTGCAATTAAAACTAGTTAGTTTCGTTTACTCGTTACTACTAATTTATTGCAAGTACTTTGCCATACAGAACAAACGAACGACTAGTTGTATTTAAGTAAACACATTAATGTAAAGGCTTATTTTTCCCTTCGATTACAACTGAGATTTGACTTCCTTTTGGAATTAAAAACCAGAGAGCATTATTCATTAAAAATAACTGTTCATCAATTGATACCCAACTTCACCTACATATATAGGACACTTTAATAAAAACCCCTTTTGTTAACTACCTCTCTCTTGTTTCATACGCCAATGTACTATTTTAGTTTTTGTTAAAAATCTAGTTCTGTTTTAACACCACTACATTTACTCAAGTACTTATCCCTCTTACATTCACATTACAGTTTTCCTCAACCTCTAAGCCTCGTAATAAAATAGATACTTCTTTTAAAAAAAAAATTGGAGACAATATGTTGTTGGATGTTTGGATATATAATAGTCAAACCAAAAGTAAGGGGAGCAGTCTGAGTTTTAGACTATTAGGAGTCCCATCACATAAAAAACAGGATATGGTCAAATGACAAATTATAGGATAACAAATTACTGACCGAATGCTGGTATTTCTGAAGCTGAGTTAGCAATATGTTCATTGACGTGATTTGAGAACTGGGTGAAATTGTGGTGTTTATGTTGAGTATTCTTTGATCAATATGCGGTCAATTAAATAATATTTTGTAAGGTGTTTAATTAAATGTAAGTACAATATTCAACAAGAAATATTTTGGTTGATAGTTGTATAAAGGTGTTTGATTATGTTTCAATTTGTTTTAAAGAGTGTAAAATACAAAAATAGTGTAGCTATTTATTTTAATTTAAAATTATTTTCATTTTTACGAGAACTATATTTCAGTGCAAAATTATTATAATAAAAATATATATTTTAATATACTAATATATTATGTTAATGTCACTAATGTCTGAAATTTGAAATCACACACTTGGTGCAGTGGTAAGTATAGACAGAGCGATATTCAGGTCACAAGTTCAACCCGAGACCAATGCAAAAATATATATACAAATTTTTTGAAGCCTAAAAAACTATCTAGAAATTATCTAGTACCATATGCTTAACTCTTATTAATTTTAAATTATTTCAATAAAATCAACAAAATTTATATGTTAGGGATAAATAATTAAATATAAAATTTTTGCTATTCGAATGGAATACACCCAATTCATAAAAATTATATAGAATGGTTTAATAAAGTGGAATTATGGTATTTAACCCAAACGGGGTAGTATCGTTGACAATGACGCACCCAGCAACCAACAAATCGCTTGACTAAAGTGGTTGAGCAGCAAGACGTATATTTGACTTTTTGCACATGGTGAGAAAAAGTAGGCCCATGTTATAAATAAATAAGTAGGAAACTAGGTATAGAATACAAATACAGTAGGTGCAATAGATAGAGAGAGCACAACTAAAACAAAATATACTTGTGACGGAGTGAATGTGAGCCGAGGAAAGAGTTTATAGATACAGAGTGAAAGCAAGAAAAGTGGTAAAATTATCTCCAACTTTCAAAATCTTTAGAAATTTTTTTAGATTCATTCTGATGTAAATCTGTTGGATGGTGGTCGACCTTTTATTGTATCATGTTATGTATACAAGTTAGCTAGGTAGGGTTTCTGGTGAAAGGTGTAGAAGCAAAATACACTATGAAAATGGAGCGACCGTTCGCCGTTTCTATTTTCAAAGGGTTAATTATTCTCTTTTATCTTTTGGTGAAAATATCTGCCAATTTGGAAGGTCAGTTTCGTATTTATCCATTTATTAAGCTCCTAATTTGTCTATAATTATTCTAGTTTTGGCAATTCCGCTAGTTAGTTAATTGTGTATAATGATGTTATATAGATTTTTTTTCTGTTAATTAGTGTAAATTGGCGTCTGGTTTTGAACTAAACAAAAATAATGTTTGGTCTTACTAACTTTTTTATATTTTAAATCTTCGAAACCAAAGTTTTTTTTGTGATGTTGGCCTAGTAAGACAATGGTTTTGCGCTTGGTCCTGTTCTTAATAATTAATTGGAAACCCCTTTCCCTCTAAAGCATTTCTTTCTTTGGGGGTTGCTAGTACACCAACGACACTAGCCGCATGGGTAAACTTAAAAAAATTGTTTATGACTTAAAGTTACTTAAAACGAAAATTTTAATTTTAAGTTAGTATCTGTTTGGATAATTTATTGTTATAGGTACCTTACGAGTTATTAAAATTATAAAAATGAAAATAAAATTTTATAAGTTGTATATGTGAATGATGATATTAACTTTTATCTCATAATAATTACAAATTAAAAAGTACCTCCCACCAACTTCTGACTTTAAGTTGTTTTTTTAACTTTAAGTTACTTTTTGATTTATTACACGTAGCCAAACACACTTTTTTTTGTTAAACATCAAAAATTGCTTTAAGTCCATGACTTAAAGCCAAGACAAACGGTAAATTCACCCATACTTGTATTGATCAATTAATCCTTATTTTTTATTAGCCATTAGCCACACAGAATGGTTGATAAATACAACTTTGCAAAATAAGCACCGAGAACATAGTTGTATCATTAGTGTATACATTACATGTGGGGATATTTTCCCCTATTGATCCCCGAACGGAGTTGGCTTTCTTCTTATACTGCAAAAATACAAGTACACTTGTTTAAGTCAATGCACCCATATAAAAGTATTATTTTATCTTTGTATAGTGGCATCCACATTGCACAAACTTTATATAACCATCCTTAAATCTTTCACAAAGATGCATAATTCGCAATGCTATTTAAGCCGCAGATTAGAAAAAAAGCACACGACCCAAATTTGAAGCGCGAATCACGAAGCGTCACTAAGCGCCTTTTTACCAAAAAAAATAATCACAATTTAAAAAGAAACTAATACTTAACATGATCTTAACATTCAAACACAACAAAGAGCATAAATATCATGATAATAGCGTCAATAAAGAAGCCTCAATTGATAAGGTTCTCTAATTTAAAAGCTTCGACGTCATTGAACTCAATCTCCGATCCTCAAATTCTCGCTCTTCCTCTTCACCATTTTCGTCTATTGGACTTGAAGAAGATGCTCCATGAGTTGCATTTAACTGTAATGTGAAACACTTTAGGGTTTTTTTTCCTTTTACCATTCTTTTTAAGGGTATTATTGTCATTTACTGTTATGAGCACATTTTTGCATTTCTTAGTGCTTTTAGCGCCCTGTAGTGCTTCACGAGCGCCTTTTGGACAATTACAAAATTGCGCTAAATCACACATTTTCGAATTGCACACCTTATGCCTAAGCGCGAAGGGCCATTAATCGCGCCTTTAACAACACTAATACTTCTGGTTTGTCAATATGAGCCTTCAATCATTCCGGATATGTGAATCTATTTCTTTTACTAGTGATGGGGAAATTTTTAGTAATTAAGTTGATATTATGAAAACTACCTTTTGTCTTCTTGCATAGTAGTCATAGGGCCCGTTTTGCTATTTTTTTTTTTAAAAAAGAAATTGTTATATGAAGTTGTTTGGGGCCTTCATAGCAGAAGTATTTGTCTTATACATACAAGTCATTATATCTGTTTGGATAGTATTTTTAATAAAGTATAACATAAAACTCATAAAAATAACAACAATAACATTTCAGAATTTACATGCGATGCGGATAATATTATCCAAAATCAAATCATACACAAAAATTAAAATAGTTACGTAGATAAGTTACATCTAAGTCAATATTAAGTGTTTCAGATATTTTTAACACTTAGTATTGGTACCTTAACATTAATCCTTGAATTATGATGTAACAAACTGATAAAAATATAGTAATAGGTCACTTTGAAGGTTAAAGAACAAGCCCATAGGCGATTTGAAACTTAATTTTCAAGCGCAAGTGATATGGTCTATAGTGATATATATATATCTCAAGTTTGATACAATCTTGGCTTAATTTGTGCCTTTTTATCCCTTCCCACCCCTCTAAAGTAGAGAATAGAACATGTCAATTCATTTGATTGCATAATTATTGTTGTTTTTGTCGATTTATCTAAAAACCTGTACATTTGACTGCTCTGTGATACTTATGCTTTTGCGAACTTTTATTGTTTTTATCAAGTTTTAAACTGTTTTTAGAATCAAGTTCCCCTTCTAATTTTTTCTTTATCAAGCACTCACCTATATTTCACTAGTGTTAGCTCAATCGACAATAAACTCCTTGATATGTTCACCTATTACATCATTCTAGTTGACTAGTCATTCAGACTAGCAAGTCACTTTAAACCTGGGTGGCCACTTATTGTGCAATGAAGTCTTTGCTAATAAAGTAAAGGAAAAATAAGATTAATTAGTCACATTAAATAACATATAAAATTGTTGGTCGTCTTTGCGATATCTATTTTCTCTCTGCCATGCTAAATGTTTTACTTCAAGGGATGCCTGCTTATTGTTATTCTATATGAGTCATTTGTCAGCAGCTAATGGATGTCGCTGACCTTGACAGGTGATGCATTACACAACTTAAGGAGGAGTTTACAAGATCCTAACAATGTGCTTCAGAGTTGGGATTCTACTCTTGTAAACCCTTGTACATGGTTTCATGTCACATGTAACAATGAAAACAGTGTTATAAGAGTGTAAGCTTCCTCTATCAACAGACTGGCAACTGCTATCTATAACCAAGTATATTAGTGTTAAGTATCTTATTTTGTGTGTGTATGTATACCTATCTGTGTTAAGAATTTGTCGTTTGTGTATTTGGGAAAGATTACACGTTAGCATGGTTGTGACCGGATAATTAGCTTGTATTTAGAGAACCTTAAAGAAAGCATTTGTGGATGAATCTCGAATGTGTTTAATACATTGCAGCTGCTTCCGTTAGCAGAATCGATACGAACTTTCTTGCAAGAGTACATGTTTGACTAGTGCCTTGGCATATATGAACCTTTGTAGCAGGACTGGATTTGTTTTCTGGCATGATATATGATACATATTGTCCTAGTTTTACAGAAGATTTAAATTTGTTGTTATGACTTCTCAGTAATAAGCTTTTTATAATGTCTTCATGCAGGGATCTTGGAAATGCGGCATTGTCTGGTACACTTGTCCCTCTAGGGCAGCTGAAAAACTTACAGTATTTGTAAGTCAAACTCAAAGTCACTTTAGTGTCTTTCATTTAAGTCTTTTTAGATTTGTCATTTTAATTGAAGGTAGTCTCTATTGGTGTCTCTGTTTGCTAGAGGTGAGGAAGTTGCCTACAATGTTTAACTTGATCTAATAAAAACATGTATTGATATATTGTGGAGTAAATAATTTTTAGCAATGTAATATAGTTTGTTGATAGAATTCCTGAACGGCATATAATCTTATATAAATCTATAATACCAGAAACAGAAAGAAGTTCAGGACCACAGGTTTAACCTATTGCTAACTGTACATGAATTTTCTGATTGAGATCTTAAAATTAACAGTATATTATAATTTCAGGCGTTTCCTGGTATGGATGTCCATTGCACAAGATAATAGTAATATCTCTTCGACTGGGTAAACTATGTAATGAATAGTTTGCCTGCTTATAACCCTGCAGTTACCCCAATTTTTGGCCTTAGATTCCATAAATATTAAGTTTTGTGAGTAGCAATCAAGAAAGTTTATTAGCCATGACTTTTTCTTAAAGGTTATGTCCTACAACACCATGCTTTTGAAAGTCTAAGCATAATTCCAGTTAAACTAGTGGTCCCCTTTGATAAGAAACACAGTTCACTGACAAGAGGCAGCTACAGCATGATGAATTCGAATACAGTGATTTAAACATTCAGTGTTTATAAAAATATGATTGCAATCATACCGTGAATACCTACAGTTTATTCCCCATGCCAACTAGCATAGAGAATTTGTAATTAACTCTTTTATTAAAAGCTTACAACTTTACTTGATTACAGCGTTGGCACCGACAACTTGAACCTCCGTTTACTCTAGCTTGTAATCAAACCTCCCTTAACCACAATCTGGCTAAGTGTTACAATAAGAGAAGTTAAAGCATTTGTTTACAACTCAACTAAACTCTGAGCAAATTCTGGGCAAAGAAAGTTCATCAATGATATTTAAGATAATTGCAGGAGTTGTTTGTTCTGTATTTTCAGCCTTCTCAAGGTTGATATCATATGTATGTGTGTGCGTGTTTGTGAGCACAAGGCTTGTAACGTTAAAGTAAGAAACGGATATGTGTGAAAAAACTGAGTTGAATGTTTCGGTGCAAAGACTGGGCCTAAAAGAGATAATTGTTTGTATTTTATGTTGAAGTGAAATTACGAATAACAATAAGAAAGTGACTGAATAAAAGTGAAATCGGGTCGGAAAAGAATTGCTCAATCAAACATAGAATTATATAAAACAATAAATTGACTTGAACTGGGACTTGGTTGATGTCATCACCAAATACACTTAGTCATGTCAAAGTCCTAGTCAGTACTGTTTTATGACCTCAAGATATTACGTGAGTAACAGTTTTGTGCTTAAGATGATTGCTAACCCGAACATTTTAGGAATCAAGGATAAAAAGGTGATTATAAAATGAAAAAATAGATCCATTTTTCTCCTCCAAGTATAGTGAGAAAATCATTTAGCTAGGTGAAGGCCATCAAAATGCTATATTTTATTTAATTTTTTGCTAAATCAAAATGCTGTATTGATTGTAACCTACAAGCAAATCTTGTAACTTGTTACTTTTAAATATGGTTTGTGGCATGCCTTGTTATTTCCTGACAGTTGACAAACAATGCATAGACACTCATATGAGCCTTAGAATTTATTTTTAAAAATACGAAGGCCTCTTACGCCTCTTATATCTTCCCTTCATTTTGCAATATAACTTTTTTATTGAACTGCATTCTTATAACATGGTGCATATGAGCAAATTGATTATCATTGAATGGTGTGTCCATACCTATGAAGCTTTTTACAGCGTCCATAATATGGCGGCGTCCAGGTCACCTTAGATCATGTTGCTAAGGCACCTGCCTTGGATGCCTGACCAATGCCTCAAAGATTGGACCCCGTGGGTCAGGTCGGTAGCATTTTAAGGTTTAAAAGGACAATGATATCCTATAAAGGTAGCCTGTTTACCTCGTTTTGGGCCAGGATGAAAATTGGCATAAAATGTCACCTTGTAATATAGGGTATATATATTTACTCTTGTTCAGTTGTTTGTGTTGTTACTTCCATTCTTTAGAAATCATGTATATGCCTGTCATATTTTATGCCAATTGCTTTTAATGTCTTCTATTAAATAATTCTTATTCAATGAACTAATTATTAGCTTCTATACTGTGATAGACCATTTTATTGATATTTAATGACTTCTTGACTACTGAGAGTTTTATTTCTATACTTCATAATAAATTACTAAGTAGTACTTACAACCATGAATAATATATATGAATACATAATACATATTTAAAATATTGACAATTTTACATATAAATGCCGCACACACGGACAACATGATGGGCGCACATCGATATATCGCTGTGAATGTACTCCAGCGCCACGAGATGCCATAACAAGCATGATACCTACAAGTACTAGTTCAGGTAGTTGCACGTTGGACCCCCAAGGTGTCGATGATTGGAAGAGGCGATCTGTTGGTAGGAGTTTACCCTCGTTCCTGAATAATAGGTCCAAAAAAAAAAAAAAGACAAGCAGACCTAAAAGAGCAACTGCATCAAGCAGTTGTGCAGATTAGTCTTGCCCAAATTGGGTGTGAATTGTGAGCACCTTGAGATGATTTAAATAATGACAAATGAAAAGAAGGAAAGAATCGGTGTGCCTGTAACATTTTGTGTTAGTTTAATATTAACACCTCATGCACTGTCTTTAGATCAGTGCATAGAATCATGCTGCCTCTTTTCCTTTTACCCTTAATCATATTTTCAATATATAGGTTTTTTGCATATATGTTTAACAAAACACTATTGATGCCTTTTTTATCATGACAGGGAGCTGTATAGTAACAACATAAGTGGACCAATCCCTAGTGATCTTGGAAATCTAACAAATTTGGTGAGCTTGGATCTGTACATGAACAGCTTTTCTGGTCCCATACCGGATACATTAGGAAAACTGACGAAGCTAAGATTCCTGTAAGAGTTCAAGACTTGAGGTCCCTAATTTCTTATGGTTTTGTTAATTGAACTAGCACTGTTTCTATTTACTTCCAGATTTTTCGTTTGACTTTTTGATAAGTAATTCTAAGTTGGATCAGTTAATTTTTCTTCTATCTTGTTGATTAAGAAAATGTTTTAACAAGCATATAAATAATCATATTTTTAGGAGCACAAGTCAGTAGCACGATTTAGATGCATTTTGTAAAGGCTCATAAAAAGATTCATTTGACTGGTGGTTTACTTTCAAATTTGTAGGCTATACATTTGTACTAATCTCAAACCATCTCTCCTAGTATAAATATAGTTTAAACACTTGAGCAGTGGTACATACTTAAAGCAATTTATGATTTTGTTGCTGGAAACTTCATCTTAAAAGCTGGAATGAATTTAAATTTTGGTTTGAAGTCACTGGATAAGAGGGAAGCCAACTAGCATGTGTTTGGACGTGTTAGGGTTACGAGTAATCTGCAAGGATGGTCACAAGTTCAATATACTCTTTCTGGTAAATTTAGATGTGTATCATGCTTTTTTGAGTTTACCATGTCTCAGGTGAGTACTTCAGATGAGTTAACAGAGAGAAAGAGGAAACAATCTGAAATCACAAGTTGAGAGTTTTAAAAAGAGTCCTCGAACTTTGATTTTTTTGCCATTTAAAAAACCCAGCTTTCTGTGTGATTGAAGAAATTTTTGCAATTTCTTTTTTTATGTTAGGGCTATGTAAACATAGGCAGTTGTTAATACGTGTTCACATAATGGAATAAGAAATGAGACATTGGTGGGAAATTTAAAATAGCACCAGGTAAGATATTTAAGTGGGAATAGATTGAGAATAATTCGAACACATTGGGCTGTGCATCATCTGTGAGGAAAAGTAATCTATATCAATTTGAAACAGTACACTAAGGGGTAGGGAGACTTGCACTCACTTTGGTATATGTGGGTAAAGATTAAGTATCTACAATAGATACCAGGAGAGATGACCAGTATGGTATGGTAGCAAAAATTCGCAGTGTCAATCCAGCTTGTCTGCAAGTAGGCCTTGTTCAGCTGTTTAACTGCTTGCTCAAAATCATGCAAATGAAAATATGGCTCAGTTTTTTTAATGTTTATTTTATTGCAATGTCTGGTTCTTTCATAAATTTTCTAAAATGAAAGCTGTTATTCTCTCACTTGTTCGGGAGAAATGAGCCTACCTAGCAGATCTGTCTATGGACACACAGTTGCAAGTCTTTTATCAGGTAATTATATCAAAGTGATCTTGATTCCTTCATCTTTACGTGTCTGTGTAAGGGTAGAAGGCTCAACAACAACAGCCTCTCTGGTGTGATTCCAATGTCATTGACTAATATCAAGACTCTTCAAGTTTTGTAAGTTCCTGGATATGATCCGACCATGCAAAATTAAGAAGACTATTTTTTCCTTATTCCGGGTTACTAGTTTGGAAAATATAACTAAAATAGTCTTTTATTTATTTGTTTATTTATTTATCAGGGATCTATCAAATAATCATTTATCAGGACTAGTACCAGACAATGGCTCATTTTCCCTGTTCACTCCCATCAGGTACGCTATCCAGTAATAATGTTCACTAAAGTGGTGTTGATGAGAAACAAAATTAAGAATGGTGCTAATTTCTGTATTTTCGTTTTGACTTTTGCCTGCAGTTTTGCTAATAATCTAAATTTATGTGGACCGGTTACTGGGAAACCGTGCCCTGGATCTCCACCATTTTCTCCACCACCTCCATTCGTACCAACATTGGCTGTACCTTCTCCAGGTGATTTATATGTTTATGAAGTTTGTTTAAACTGGAGCTAACATTTACATGGTACCTTGAATTGGTGGTTTGACTTTGTGGTCTTGAGTCTTGACTTCCACCAAAATCCTATATTAGCTATAGAATGAGTCTCATAAATATTTTAGTTGCATGGAGAATCTGTTGTTTGTGTATCTGCAAATTAAATAACATCAGTTTTCCTTTTTCTTTTCACTTTGCAGGCGGAAATGATGCTACTGGAGCAATTGCGGGAGGAGTAGCTGCCGGTGCTGCTTTACTCTTTGCAGCCCCTGCAATGGCATTTGCATGGTGGCAAAGAAGAAAACCGCGTGAAAATTTCTTTGATGTACCAGGTTACTCTCGCAACTCAAATTTGATTTCAAATTAATGTCGCATGGGTAACTCTTTAACTTTAATGCGGCTCACCTCAGCTGAGGAGGATCCAGAAGTGCACCTAGGTCAACTGAAGAGGTATTCTTTGCGAGAATTACAAGTTGCCACCGATAGTTTTAGCAACAAGAACATACTAGGGAGAGGTGGGTTCGGTAAGGTTTACAAAGGGCGACTTGTTGATGGAACACTTGTGGCAGTCAAAAGGCTAAAAGAAGAACGAACACCTGGCGGAGAGTTGCAGTTTCAAACAGAAGTAGAGATGATCAGTCTGGCTGTGCATAGAAATCTTTTGCGGCTACATGGTTTTTGCATGACGCCTACTGAACGCCTACTTGTCTATCCATACATGGCTAATGGAAGTGTTGCGTCATGTTTAAGAGGTATGCTTGTGTATTAGCAAACTATTAAAATTTCAAGCAATGGTCCTCAAAATAGATACCTGAATAAAATTGAAGCTTAGTTTTTAGGGGCAGGCGTTAGTTTTTGTTTTAATATGTTGTGGTAGAAGGATAGGTTTTAAGAATTTTAATCATGCACTCTCAATTTATAACACTGTTTAGTACATTCGGTTAAAGCTGCACTTATGCTACTATCTATATATGTATACGCTTCTTTGCTACTGTGATTTATTTTCTCCAAATGAAATTACTATACTTTTGGTTGTTATACTACTGACGCCTTTTAGTGTTCAAGTTTCTTCATTCTAGGATTTTCTTAGTGCAGTATTTGTTGTGCAAAGTGCAAACTAATGACACATATTCGTGGAATATTTTTTGTAGAGCGCCTACCATCAGAACCACCTCTTGATTGGCCAACTAGGAAGAGGATCGCGTTGGGTTCTGCCAGAGCACTTTCTTATTTGCATGATAATTGTGATCCCAAGATTATCCATCGTGATGTGAAAGCAGCAAATATATTGTTGGATGAAGAGTTTGAGCCTGTTGTCGGGGACTTTGGGTTAGCAAAGCTTATGGATTACAAGGATACCCATGTTACGACTGCTGTAAGGGGCACCATTGGGCACATAGCTCCGGAGTATCTCTCCACAGGAAAGTCATCAGAGAAGACTGATGTCTTTGGCTATGGGATTATGCTCTTAGAGCTAATAACTAGCCAGAGGGCATTTGATCTTGCTCGGCTTGCAAACGATGATGATGTTATGTTGTTGGATTGGGTAAGTATCCGTTATTTTTTTACTCTGCACTTCAAAAGTTTCTAGAAATTAATACATCTTTTTGCATGATAATAGAATCTGTTCTTAAGATTCTTGTTTTCAAGCATTGTGCAGACTCTCTTGTGACGACCTCTTTCTTTTCGCCTTGGACTTGGTTCCATATACTTCAAGTTATTTTGTACAATTTTTATAGTCTTTATTTTGCAATGTCTTTTAGGTTAAAAGCCTTTTGAAAGAGAAGAAGTTGGAGATGCTGGTTGATCCTGATCTGCAAAACAATTACATTGAATCTGAATTAGAGCAGCATATTCAAGTTGCATTACTCTGTACCCAAGGCTTCCCTATGGATCGTCCTAAGATGTCAGAGGTAGTCAGAATGCTTGAAGGTGAAGGCCTTGCAGAAAAGTGGGAGGAGTGGCAAAAGGTAGAGGTCACTAATCAAGAGGTTGAATTAGCTCCATACCGAACTTCTGAATGGATCCTTGACTCCACAGATAACCTACATGCTTTCGAATTGTCTGGTCCGAGATAAGCTGTAATATTTTGAATGAAAAAATCATCGGTTTTTGGTTACTTAAAATTTAGTTTTGTTCATCTTGCTTTTGTGTTGATAGGGTTCCTCTATATCTCCTCTTCCATCTGCCTACTGCTGCCTGAATTTTTCAACTTCCAAGTAGCATACATTAATCTGTGTGAATGCTGCAACGACCTCTTGTTTGTTGGCACCCTGCTCGTTTTAACTATCTTGATAATAGGTAGAGAAGTCTACAACTTACAAAGCTAGCAGTTTAAACAATACTCCGTGTTAAAATAAATTAACAGCCTAGTAAATCATAGTAGGGCATCGTTGATTAAAAAAACATAACATATATCAAGTGCATCATGGTAAAAAAATCACTCTGCTACTACAGTACATGTTTTACTGTTTATTCTTTTTAAAGTATTAAATGTATGTTTGTCGACCCAGATCATGGGTTCGATCCTCGCTCACCCCCAAAAATTGTTAGAATAAATATTCATTTGTAAACTTATAAACACTTTATTATCAAAAAGTATTAAATGTATGTTCATTATGGCTGGATTCGTGGTGGAGCGAGAATTGAACCCCCAACAAATAAACTCATCACTTGAGTTATTTTGTGGCGTTCTTGGATATTTATTTATGTTATATCTACAAATATGCTTAGGCTGCCCCTGGATATTTAGTTGCAGATTTTGGTTAAATATTGATGTTAAAAACAGTAATAATGATATAGCGTTTATTTGATGCTATTAGCTTTATAAAAGGTGGCAAGTGAAATAACCTCACGCTTTAGGTAATGATTCATTCCACTCTCTGGTACTAATGTTTATACAAACATCTATTTATATACATAACTTTTTATGGTTTGACTAAGAAAAAACGTAATAAGTTAAAAGAGGGTGTCATTTCAACATTTGGTAAATACACACAATGATAAATTAAAACATAGACCTAACATAAACATTTGTTGATTTGATAGTCTTGTAAACTAAATTTATAAATAAATCTATCAATGTTTTAAAATTAAAACTAAAGTGGACCCAAAAATTAAATCTGAGGTTGCAAGATATTCACAATTTTAATAAAAAATTGAAAAAGAGAGAACTAAGGTTAATGAAACAAGAATAGTTTATAGTTATATTATTTTCGAGAAATTTAAAACAATATGAAACATGTTTTAGAAAAACAAATATTTGGAGAAACACAACAAACAAGAGGAGGAAAGGAGTTGAAATATGAAGAGTACTTAAAATGTGACCCAAAAGGTCTAAAAAAAAAAAAGAAGAAGAAAAAGGAATCAAAATGTAACTCAGCATGCCAGGGGTCACATGAGATCTTTGACGTTTTATAAAGCCGTTTTTCATTCCTTGAAAAAGCTCTTTTCCTTTATTGAATTACATGAACCCTACCCCTCTCATTGTGTTTTTGCCAAAATCCATCCTTTTTATCGCCTTGAATTGCCATAATTTATCTATGCCAACAATTTACATCTAAGCAATATGAAATACAGGAATAAATATTAGTAACAAAATTATTAGTTATTAAAATTTTAATATATTTATTTATAAGATCTTAAGTGTTCAATAAATTTTCAACAACGTTCAAATTTCAATAAATATTAACAAATCACGTTACACAATTTTTTTTCTAATTGTTTATCTTGATTTTAAGTGCAATTTTAAAATTGAAACTGAAAACCTTGAAATAATATTATTTTTATAAATACACAAGATAATATTATATTATTATAAAATTATCATCCATTTTCTAATACCGAAAATTCATCTAATCTCATTTAAGATTCCTAATCAATTTTAGGTTCATTATTCTCTTTAGAATTAACCATCCAACGAGTGGCAAAATCTGCATTTTCTAATACGTGAGAATTCATCTAATCTCATCTAAGGTTTCTAAATTCAACTTTAGAATCATTATTATTCTCTTTCTTTTTTTGACAACCAGAATCATTATTCTCTTTAAAATATGCATTTGGTTCATATATTACGAACGAGTTGAAGATAAATGTTTAAAATAATAGAACTCACTTTACTTACAAAAGACATGACTAATCTTTGAATTTGTTTAAACTAAGAAAAAAGCAAGAAAATATTGGAAACTAAGCACGTAACCCCTGCAAAAAAAAGACAGGATACGACGTCGGACCATTGACCAAAACGGTCCAAATGCGAGGCGTAATAACTCAAACACACTCTCTCCTCAATCTCTCTCAATCTCTCTCTCTCTGTGCACAAACAGAAAGTGTAGATAGAGAGAAACTAACAAAAAAGCAAAACACACACTTAAAACACTTTAAGTTTTAGAGAGAGAAAGTACACTACACCACCTCCAACTCCAATCAACCCCATTTCCAGTTCTGTCCTAGAGAGAGAAACTAAACAAACCAAACAAACTAAAGTAGTTAATCTAGCTCCTTAATTGTTAGTATGTCTTAATCCTCTCCATCTAATCTTGACAGATCTTCTTCTTACATCACACCCTTTAGATTTGTACATATGTAAAACTATTACTTACAAAATCATTGCATATACTAACTGCATTCTAGGGTTTGTATGAGAGTAAAGTTTAGATATGGCGCAAGAGATCGCTGTTTCGCTTTTCGGGTTGTTAATTTTATTGTTTCATTATGTCCTCTTGATCTCTGCTAATATGGAAGGTACTTTTGTTTTATTGTTGTTTATTTATGTTGTTTTGGTAGGTGTTGGTTGTGAAGAATGCAATAAATTGTTTGTTTGTTTGTGTTTAATTGATAGATTTAGTTTGGTTAGGTCTTGTTTGGATGTTAATTAATGTAATTAATTGGAATGTAATTGAGTTTTTAATGAGTTAGTTGAATTGAATGTTTGAGGTGGTTGTTAATTATGTTTGTGTTTGATGATGGTGACCTACTGAAAGTGACCATTGAATTGTTCGTTTTGCTGGAATTGTAATTGACTAAATTGTTTGGGATTTTTTTATCTCTTTAGGGAACGGGAATCTGGTTTATAATATAAACAAGCTTACTATAAAGAAGCTTGTTTCCTAAATCATATGACAGGGACAAGCTTAATTGGTGTATATAAACTTTGGTACCATAAGAGCATAGATATAATTAGGTGTATATAAACTTTGGTACTGTAAGAGCAGAGATAGAATTAGGTGTAACCAGTGTTTCTCCCAGTAGCAGCTAGTGTGTCCCGAGAATCTTTTTTGACTGAGTTTGAGATTAATTTCGAGAGAGATTAGATTAATAACTTATTCGTTCACCTGACCTCCAAATTTTAAATTTGCTAAAGTAAAGGATCTTGATTACTTGTTGAAAAACCATGTGTATGCCCAGTAAAAGTATTTAGGAGATATGCAAGAAATCTTCAATACGGTGCATGTAGTTATATTAGAGCACTTCACACAAGTACGTAGCGTGTTTAATTATGCACGTGCAAGTGCGTGTCATGTTATGCTCCACATGTGATGCCATACTTACAAAGATATGTGGAAACGAATCTGTTATGTAGCCTGTTATATTACGTGCATGATTAGGTATATTTAAAAAGATATGTAGGAAAACAATTCCTTGTATCTTTCATATTTGTCGTAACTATAATCAACAACTTTTTGTCGCACATGGCCTTATATATATGGGTGCCTGTTTTTTATTAAAAAAGATCTAGTTTGACCCCAATTATGACTTCCTCGATATGTTTTTTCTCCTCAAAGGCAAGTGAATTTCTTGTTCGCCTATATATGCATTCTCTCTTATAAATTAATAAATTACACATTTCATCCTCCTCCCCCTAGGGGCAGCCCGACTCCACTTAGAGGGAGAAACAAGCATATCAACTGATTTAATCACTTCATTGTTAAATACTTTCTCATTGAGGCTTCATGGAACTAGTTCTTTTTTGTTTGAGAAAGTTCATGGAACTAGAACTTTAGTGATAAGGTCACAACTGATAAATGTAGATAATCATACTGTTTCCCGATAGTGGCTAACCCCTTCTGTTTAATAAGCAAACATACTTACCTAATAAGTGCACTATCCTTGAAAGGTGATGTCTTTACTATATAATATCTATCGTGCTCTGGGAAAAAAACACTGTTAAATTTATGTATTTTTATCATAACCTGCAATTAATGGAAGCACTATCTCGACAGGTGATGCATTACACAGCTTACGGACTAGTTTACAAGACCCTAACAATGTCCTGCAGAGCTGGGATCCGACGCTTGTTAACCCTTGCACATGGTTTCATGTTACATGTAACAATGAAAACAGTGTTATAAGAGTGTAGGTCACTTCCTCCAATCAACTTATTAGCACCTGATAACGAGTAAATTGTAGAGGAGAATATATTTTGTTTAAGTGTTCTATTCGAATATATAGTACAGATATTCCTTATCCGAAAGGAGCAGTTACCAGGTCTCCAGTTATCTTCTCAATGAGAATTTTGTTCTAAAAGGATCATTTATTTCAGAAAGTTACCTTGTAAATGAAAATCTACTATATATATTTGTTTAAATATTTATTTATAGCGAATCTTCATCTTTATGGCCTCATTAGAAAGGTTTTTACCTTCTAAGTGGATTATGTTTGCATATATATTGTAATGTATAGAATGTAGAATATAGAATCATATAGTTATGTAGTAAAAGAGAGAATCAGGATTTTTTTGACGTGCTCCTAGAGAAAGCGGGCCTGGTGCTGATAATCATGTATGTCTTCATGCAGCGATCTTGGGAATGCAGCACTGTCTGGTCAATTGGTTCCTCTCGGTCAGTTGAAAAATTTACAGTACCTGTAAGTTGAACCAACATTACTTGGAATGCTGTGCTCGCTGCTTATTTTGTAAAGAACAATTGTCTCTATATATGTCATTTGTGCAGCAACTTGGCTTTCTTGTAACAATTGTTATTTTGACAATACCTAAGAGCACATCAAACTGTGGAGCAAGTTAGTTTCTGTTAAAATGTGAAATTTTTAGTTGATACATAATATGATGAACTGATAGTTTTCTTGTTATTGTCCTCAGTTACTGTACACTCGTCTAGTCCTAATATGAAGACTTTTTGCTAGATTATATAAGCCAACTAACTACATCGTTTCATTTATCTATTTCTTTTAGCATCTAAAATAGTGTGGTCTGTCCCAGAGAATTTTTTTCCAGTCTTGTGCTACATAATTTATTTATCTTTTGGGCAAGGTAATTACAAGAAATTTAAATACTCATGCACACATTTGCCTCCATTGAGGCTCAATTGTTTGAACTCTCAAACTTCAGTAACTGTGGACGAGGGACATATAGACCAGGAGTGAAAGTAAATGCTTTTTCTTTTTTGGGTTAAAAGGTTAAATGCTTTTTCATTTTCTATTATTAGCAGTGGAAATGTTTGGCTTCTCTCGTTCTACGTGCTTTGTGATTATATTTCCAAGTTCTAATTTTCTCTTGTATCAAACAAGTCATGAAATTGAATATCAAATGGTTCAGCTTGGTCAATTTAAGGTCGATATCCTCTATATAGATCTGTTTGCTTGTCAATCTATAAATACGAACTAGAAATATAAAAGTGTCTACTAGGTTTGGAGGAGAGTCCGTGCTAGAAAGCTTTGAGCAGGGTTTTGATGCAGCTTCTGGTGTTAGTTGTACAAAACAGTAACTGGTGGCAGTTTCTCTCTTTTCGTCCATTGCTACAATTGGTAGCAGTTTTTCTCTCTTTTTGTCGGTTACTACAGTGAGGCACTTCATTTTACATGTAGCCCCCAAGGAGGTTTTGTGTTTTGGTGCCCTCATGCAATGTATAATTTTAATGGTCATGGCAGAGTTACATCTGGTTTCTCACACTATTTAACATGAATTGACATGCATCTCTATAGTTGATAGGTACATGCTTTGTACACTTGTACCTCCAGTCTCCAGACTCCAGTCTTACTTTCTTGAATAAAGGAAGGATTCTGTTCATACTTAAAACTGAATGGTTATTTCTATATTTGGTGGTGTTACATTTTAGGTGATAGGTATCACTGGAACCTAGATTGCTAACCAAACTGTTTTATTTTCTTTTTTGAGAAAATATTTTTTTATATACTAAACTGATTTTTTTCTTTATTGATTTTATATTTCTTATTTAATATATTCTGTAGCAATTTTTTAACTCCAGTTTGATCATGACAGGGAGCTTTATAGTAATAACATAAGTGGACCAATCCCTAGCGATCTTGGGAATTTGACAAATTTGGTGAGCTTGGACCTCTACATGAATAGCTTCTCTGGACCCATACCAGATACACTAGGAAAGCTTACAAGGCTAAGATTCTTGTATACAAACTTTTCACTTGCTTAATCATGTTTTGGTGAGCTTTTCACATTTTTATTATTTATTTAAGTTATGCTGATTCTACCACCTGTGTGTGTCGATAGGCGTCTCAATAACAACAGCCTCTCTGGTCCAATTCCAATGTCACTGACTAATGTCACAACCCTTCAAGTTCTGTAAGTTCTTTAATGTGATTTTATTCTTGCAAAAATGTGTATCCAATTTCCACGTATTCCAAATTTTTTATTGTTGTGGGTGTTTGAATTGTACCTTTAACTATGGTCATCAGGGATTTATCAAACAATCGGTTATCAGGACCAGTACCGGACAATGGCTCATTTTCTCTGTTCACTCCTATCAGGTTTCGTGCTAGTAAATTTTTTCATGTTCGCGTTCTTATTTCTATAATGTAAGCTACGCTAATATTTCCCTCTACTTCCTATATTTGGATTTTCACTTGCAGTTTTGCCAATAATCTGAATTTATGTGGACCCGTTACTGGGAGACCTTGCCCTGGATCTCCTCCATTCTCTCCACCTCCTCCGTTTATCCCACCGTCAACAGTACAGCCTCCAGGTGATGACATGAAAACATTTTGTTTTTTAAATGTTTATGACATGGAAACATTAGCTTTTTTCAGACCTGCAAACTTGTTCTAAATTTTTTGTCTAAATATACTATTGCAGGAGAAAATGGTCCAACTGGAGCTATTGCTGGAGGTGTAGCTGCAGGTGCTGCTCTACTGTTTGCTGCACCTGCAATGGCATTCGCTTGGTGGCGACGAAGGAAACCTCGAGAACATTTCTTTGATGTCCCAGGTTAGTCATGCAACTTACAATTTATTCAAGCACATATTTTATTTAGAAACTGTCTTTACTTTTCTTATTTCGCCTCAGCTGAAGAGGACCCGGAAGTGCACCTGGGTCAGCTGAAGAGGTTTTCTTTGCGAGAATTACAAGTTGCAACAGATACTTTTAGTAACATACTTGGAAGAGGTGGATTTGGTAAGGTATACAAGGGACGCCTTGCAGATGGCTCCCTTGTGGCAGTTAAAAGGCTAAAAGAAGAACGAACGCCCGGTGGTGAGCTGCAGTTTCAAACAGAGGTGGAAATGATTAGCATGGCTGTGCATCGAAATCTTCTGCGGCTACGCGGGTTTTGCATGACACCTACAGAGCGGCTGCTTGTATATCCATACATGGCGAATGGAAGTGTTGCATCATGTTTAAGAGGTATCTCAGTTATGACTTGCCAGAACCTACAAAGAGTTTTTTGATTAAAGAAACAAATTTAAAGTTACTCTATACGTGGATGTGAGTTTGTTATTTGTCTAAGCAGAAGATCTTTGTTTCTAGAATGGGATGCCCTTTAGTTTCCATTCTTGTATTTTCCATTGTGAGAGGTTCGACTTTTAAAATATTAGATGAAATAGGCTGCTGTGTTTTTTTTCTTGCTTAATGTGCTACCTCTAGTATGATAGATATGATATAATTTGCACCTACCATGTATAGTACTATAGTCATCCACAAATGTAATCATTGTTTCAGATTGTCTAGATTAGTTTTAGTGACATCTAGTACAACCTTTCTTTACTTTATTTTCGAATTGGTTGAGCCATATTAGTCTTTGATTTTTATCTGAATTTCTTGACTGGTAAGTTATAAATTTACATTTAGCAAAAGAAAAAGTTAAAGATTTATGATACATTGTTTTTGGCAAATGTAGAGCGTCCACCATCAGAACCACCCCTTGATTGGCCAACTAGGAAGAGGATTGCATTAGGATCTGCAAGAGGGCTTTCTTATTTGCATGATCATTGTGATCCCAAAATAATACACCGCGATGTGAAGGCGGCAAATATATTATTGGATGAAGAATTTGAGGCTGTTGTTGGTGACTTTGGGTTAGCTAAGCTTATGGATTACAAGGATACCCATGTTACGACCGCTGTAAGAGGCACTATCGGGCACATAGCTCCTGAGTACCTCTCCACAGGGAAGTCATCAGAGAAGACTGATGTCTTCGGTTACGGGATTATGCTCTTAGAGCTAATAACCGGACAGAGGGCCTTTGATCTTGCTCGACTTGCCAACGATGACGATGTTATGCTTTTGGATTGGGTATGTTTAGTTATTTACATTATTTTCACACTTTGCATTACTGATGATTCTAGTAACTGACACCTTTCCAGTAAATTGCTCCTAAAGAAGTGCTCAGTGTTATCTGGTGTTACTTTTTTCCTTCGACTTGGTTCCATCTATTTGCAGTCATTTTCTTCATTATTTGGCTTTTGCTTGGCAATCTCTTCCAGGTGAAAAGCCTTTTGAAGGAGAAGAAGTTGGAAATGCTGGTTGATCCTGACCTAAAAAACAATTACATTGACACTGAAGTAGAACAGCTTATTCAAGTAGCATTGCTCTGTACCCAAGGCTCACCAATGGAGCGGCCCAAGATGTCAGAGGTGGTCAGAATGCTTGAAGGTGACGGCCTTGCAGAAAAGTGGGAGGAGTGGCAAAAGGTGGAGGTCATCCATCAAGACGTGGAATTAGCTCCTCATCGGACCTCCGAATGGATCCTAGACTCAACTGACAACCTACATGCTTTTGAATTATCTGGTCCAAGATAAAGCTGGGGCATACATTGTGAATTAATTTTTATATAATTTTCTTTAATATCATTATGTATTATTGTTTTTAGAAGATTGATCTTCCTATGTTTTTGTAATTTAGTTGCCTCTAGGCGCTGTCTAGGTTTTTTTTTTGTTTGCTGTACAAGAACTTTGGATGTTAGATTTTAGGGTTGCTGAAGAATGAAAATTGCATATTAGAATAAGTTCTTTTTATTCTTGCTACAGAATGACCGTTTATTGCTACTAAATGATGTGCATGGGACTGTAGCAGGGCATGCCCGAGGGGGACAGAAACATTTGTTGGGGGTGTTTAAAAAATAAAAAGAAATCGTGCCAACTTCTGAGTTCTGACTGTATTATTTAGAAAGAAATAAAAAGCTTCTGACTGTATTTTTTAAAACAATTTTAGCCATAACTAATTTATTTTTATTAATGTTAGATAATGCATTTGTGTAGACCGTTGAATAAGTTTCAAAACGCCCATCATATCGATCGTTAAATAAGTTGTAACTAGTCTATATAATTCGTGTAATGTACAGTTATTTGTAAATTTTTTTGTAAATTTTTTAAATTATATTTTATTTTTAAAATTTCAAATTGTATATATATTTTTATTATTAAAATACTTTTTTAACTTTTTGAATCTCATGTTCAGATATAATTTTTAATTAGAAAAAAAAAATTATAGAAGATAATAAAATATTATAATACATGTTTGTAATATTTTTAATGATAGTGTTTTAATCTGTGTTTTGAAAATCGGACCGGACCGGCCGGTTCGACCGATCGGACCGCTAACCGGTGGCAGGTCCGGTTCGATTCACCCCTAAAACCAGTCCTCCGATTTTCCTATTCAGATTCGACCAGAAAACGGTAAAAATCGGACCGGCCGCCGGTTTTTTCAGTTTAGCTTTTTTTTTTTGAAATATTGTTCAGTTTAATTTATTTAAGTATGTTGGGCTTTAAATTTAAGACTTTACTACTGAATACTAAACCCATAGTATTCTTAGGCTATGATCCATCATCCGTGTTAACAAATTCATGTCTATAACTGCTCATTTTTCTCCTTCTAATATATATAATTATTTATATATATATATATATATATATATATATATATATAGGGTTTTGCTCATGTGAGAACCTATATTATTGGTGAGAACTGAGATCTAATCCCAGCCCCACAATTTTTAACTAATTTTAAATCTCAGCCACACATTAAACACGCACCCACTCACACACGCGCAGTACACACACAAACACCTGCCCCCACTCCACCCACCAACCACCGCCGTGACAATTCTCGATTAAATAAATCAACAACATGTTGCGACTCAACAGGAACCAATCCACCTTCATCAGCAGCTAATCCAGAAGCTTCCTCATCAGCAGCTAATCAGAGTCACCGGAGCGCCTCCTTGTTTCACCGGAAACTTGTTTACAGCCCGAGCTAATCCAAAAAATCGGAGAGTTTTTGTGTCGATGAATTGGGGGTTTTTGTTTAATCATTTATGTACTGTGATTACACTTACAATTTGTATGTGTGTTGAGTTATTAATGTTAGATTGTTGTGTGATTAGGTTTTTATGATTGTTTGATCAAAAATTGAAGAAGCGAGGTGTACTGTGTTAAATGAGAATTTTTGGTGATTTTCAGTTATTTGTTGCGTTATAAATTGTGTACAGTGGAAGGATTAATGTGTTAATTGTATCTGTGATTGCGAATTAGTAAGTGTCATCTCTCCTGCTATTTGTGGTGATTTTCAGTCCATTTGTGGTGATTTTTGGGCTCCGTTGGTGATTTATTAGTGGTGGCGGCGATGTGGTGGTTTGGTCGTGGTGATTTTTGTTCATAGGTGGTGATTTTTGTTGGTGGTGGTGGCGGCAGTGCGGTGGCTGGAGGTGACGGAATGCGGTGATTTTCTGTTTAAAGGTGGTGATTTTTGTTGGTGGTGGCGGCGGCGTGGTGGTCGGAGGTGGCGGCGGTGTGGTGATTTTCTGTTTACCGGTGGTGATTTTCTAGGTTGGCCGGAATTGGTCGCCGGAGATGGTGACCGGAGTTGGTGATCGAAATAGGGAAGAAGATGGTGGTGGATTAAATGAAAGATAAAAAAATAAAATTTAAATTATTAATTGTGGGGCTAGGATTTAATTTAAATATAAAAAAATATTTGGCTAGGATTAGATCTCATATCTCATCATAAGTGGAGGTTCTCACCTGAGCAAGACCCTATATATATATATATATATATATATATATTACATAATTATGACGTCACACCGGTTGAACCACTGGTCGAGCCGGTTGAACCAATCGAACCAGTAACCAGTAGGGCTTCTGGTTCGATGCCCGGTCTGGTTATGAGAACACATGTTTCAATTAATAATATATTGTTGACGGGAATTGATTCTTAAACTCGTTGGAGTAGTTTATTAAATAATATATATGTTTATTAGAGATATGTTTTTGGTGGTATTCGAACTTGGAAACTATAAAAGTATTTTAAATATTAGAAAAAAAATATTTTTTTAGCATTAGATCTAACGGTTCTCATTTATTTATCTTAAAATCTAACGATTGTTACTGAGTGTAACAAAATAAAGTGACAAACTACCAACCAACCAAATATACCCTAGTTTACTTATAATAGTTACTAGCTTTATACCCGTGCGATGCACAGTAACTTTATTACTATTTTATAGTACAACTTTGATTATAATTTTCTTTCTTGAAAAATTAGTTTACAACATTTTGAATAATTAGTTGTTACTTTTAATATTAATAATACATATGTTATATGGTTTGTAAGTATGCATTTATTTTTTTCTTGTAAATGGTTTTTCTATAATTTATATTTCAAAATTTAGGCTAACATATTTTTTTAGTATTTCATAATTATTTTTGGTTTTTTTATTTTATTAGATTGCATGTGATATACTTGAAACGTATAGATACTATATTAGTATAGCAATTTATTAATTTTTTTTTTATCTTTTTGATTATATAATTTAATAGTTATTTTAAATTTTTAGATGATTTGTTATAATGTTTTTATAGTTTTTAAATGCATTTTTTAAACTTTTTGAAATATGTTTGGTATTAAATTTTTTTATTCGTTTGAATATTGATTATTTTTTCATGTTAATTTTATATTTTTGTCCTATGTAGTGTTTATTATGTGTTTTTGTTTAGAGTAATCTTAGGGATTTTTATGTTCTAATATATTAAGATATTATTACAAATTTATTTTGTGGGTGTTTAGATTGCTTTCTAATTTAAAATATGTTCATTTATTGATTGGTGTTCACTTTTTTTAATTAAATTTTTTTCTTTGCAAAATAAGAATTTGTTTATTTGATGATTTGAGCTCACATTTTTTTAATTTAAATTTTAGAAACACATTTGTTGTCAAACCTAAAAATAGAATCTGTAATGATTTTTATTAAAATAATTTTTTCTTACAACACTTTTATTTGGTAAATGATTTTTTTTTTGTAAATTATATTTTAAGGTTTAGTCTAACATATATTTTAATATTTCATATTTTTTGGGGAGTTTTCTTCAATTTTATTACAATATATATATATAATATACTTTAGACATGGGAACTCATTGGTTTAGCTATTGTGTATATATGTATATAAACCAAAACCAAACCAAACATACCCAGTATATCCCGCTCAGAGCAGGGCCCCGGCTAAGTGCACATTAAGCTAACAATGTGTGATATTCACATGGGTTATCTCAGATTTGAAAAATGTTTATCGTCATACCTGAGCCCATGGCTTAGAACACATGGGACTTACCTACCAGGGGATTGACTACTTCGCTCTGCAAAACACTCAGATCTAAGATGACACCTAGCCAAGCTACCTGAAACTGCAAAACTAGAAAACAGAAGACAATAAAACGAGAAATGAGACCGAAACAACCGAACTTCTAAGATAAAGCTAACCGAGACAACCCAACTCTGAGGCTCTCAACCACAGAGCCGCTCCCTAAAAGAGAATCCACCACTCTGATCTTGCGCCTCCAAGAACACTTATCAGCGGTCATGGTCTCATTTAAGTTAAAGGCCTTTAAATCCAACCTAAGCTGCTCTTCCCACGACCTCCTCGGTCTACCTCTTCTCCTCACCCCAACAATCGAAAGACTCTCGACCCTCCTCACTGGGGCTTCAGCTGGCCTCCTACGAACGTGGCCGAACCATCTCAACCTCCATTCCCTAACTTTCGTAGAAAAAGACGCCACCTCAAGCTCGCTCCTAAAAATCACATTCGGGATTCTATCAAACATCGTGCGCCCACAAGACCACCGCAACATCCTCATTTCAGCCGCTTCCAACTTGTTCTCGAGGGCCTTCTTCGCCGCCCAACACTCCGCACCATATAACATCGCAGGACGGATTGCCGCTCTATAGAATTTCCCTTTAAACTTTAACGGGACTTTCTTGTCGCACATCACCCCTGACGCTGCCCTCTACCTTAGCCACCCAGCCTTGATACGATGCGTGACATCGTCTTCAATCTCACCTTCATTCTGGATGATCGAACCCAAATACTTGAACTTATCCGTACTAGGGATGATCTGATCTTCAATCCTAACCTCCACCCTTTCCTCGTTGGCCTCACCACTGAAGTTACACCAGAGATACTCGGTTTTAGACCGGCTCAGACGCAAGCCTTGGGGCTCTAAAGTAGATCTCCGTAACTCCAACTTTTCGTTCACCTCCCCCCTCGACTCCGCCACTAACACGATATCATCAGCGAAAAGCATGCACCAAGGGACGCCATCTTGAATCTCTCGCGACATGACATCTAGGATAAGGGCGAAAAGAAGAGGACTTAGGGCCGACTTCTGGTGTAGCCCAATCTCAACAGGGATTTGTACACATATATATATGTTTGTACTTTTTCTAAAGAAAGTTTGTACTATTTTTTTATGTTTTTGTGTTGGTATATATTTGTTTTAAGTGCATTATATTAAAGTTTATTGTTGATTTTAGTTTTTAACATTTAGATCTTTTTTCTGAAATGACGTCTATTTTGTAGATTATATTTTGTTGAATTTTGGTGACATGTTCAATCATGATATGTTTTTTGATTACTTTTTGAATTTTTTTGTACCATATATTTTCTTAAAACCTTTTTCTTTGTTTTGTAATTAAATGTACTTTTTTTTAATTATTTTTTTTAATTGAAATTCTGATGATAAACTTTGTTCACTTGTTTATTATATACAAAGAATGAATTTTCGACTTATTTTTAATTATGATTTTTTGATAATTTATCCTTGTTTCTTAATATAATTAGAAACATATTTGTTGTTAAACCAAATAATAGAATCTTTAATGATATCTATTAAAATAATATTTTTCTTAAAACAATTTTATTTCGTAAACGATTTTTTTGAAAATTATATTTTAAAGTTTAGCCTAACATATATTTTATTGTTTCATATTTTTTGGCGTGTTTTCTTCTATTTATTAGAATATATATATATATATATATATTTATATATATATATATATATATATATATATATATATATATATATATATAACATACTTTAGGAGGCCTTCCGTTCTTCTTTGATCCATTTCACCAGCTGCATCTCCTTATTAGTTCAACTGTAGGAGCATGGAATCTTGACTAAAAATGGAATAAAAGGTAGCAGAAGCTGCCCTAGTCCCTCTAAGATTGAAAAAGATTGTACTCGGAGAAGCATACCAACTAACGCTAAGATAAAAAAACGGACTAATTGTATTCTGGTGGTTTAGAGCAGCTCTTGCCTTCAACTCGGAACAGATAGACATGTGGGAACTTATTGTAATTTAATATACGTGTGAACACACATACATTTGTACTTTTTTAAAGAAAATTTGTACCATCTTTTATATTTTGTGTTGGTTTTTATTTATTTTAAGTGCATTATATAAATTTTGTTGTTGATTTTAATTTTCTAAATTTAGATTTTTTTTAAATTAGCATTTGTTTTGTAAATTATATTTTGTTGAATTTATGTGTCATTTCCAATTATAACATAGTTTTTATTATTATTTTAATATCTTGTTTTAGCGTATATTTTCTTTTTAAAAAATTTGGTTTTGTAATTAAATGTAAATTCTTGTTTATTTAAAAATTATTTTTTGAATTGAAATTCGGATGGTATGCTTTGTATACTTGTTTATTTTATATTAAGAATGAATTTGTGATTTATTTCATTAAGGATTTTTGTTGTTTTATCCTTATTTGTTAATTGTGTGTAAATTTTGTGGTATTATAGCTCTTTTTTCTATAATAATAATAATTAATTAAGTTAATGATGAATATTTATTAGTTTTATTCTTTATTAATTTACTTTAAATTTCATTTTTGTTGAAATTTATTATTTTTGTAACTTTTAAATTATTATAGAATTTTTTGTACTTATTATATTTAGATTCTGTATTAATTATTTTATTTTGGATTTTTGAATTGTTTTTTAATTTATTTACAACTTTAGTACCCAATCTAGAATCTTTGCAAATTAATAAAATGTTAATTTAATGATTTGTGTTGACTTTTATTATTATAAATTTTAAAAACATGTTTGTTTTAAAATCTAAAATTAAATATATTTTTTTTGACTTTTAAATTAGGTTTTCTTGAAACTCTTCTATGTGGTAAGGTTTTTTTAAAATTATATTTTAAACTTTAGTCTAAATTATCTTATATTAAATTTAGTTAACAATGATTTTCTCAAGTTTAATTTTTTCTGTTTTATCATGTGTTATTTATTTTAGTGCATTCTTTTTTGATCTTGTTTGCTAAATTAAAAATACCTTTAGTTACTTGGTAGCATAGTTTTAGCTTTTAAACGAAGTCCCAACTTGTTTTCTAGTCCATTTCTAATTTTTAATGAAGTTACCTTTTAATCCCTCCAGACGACCACTCAAACCTCCTTACGCCAATTATATATAGGATATAATAATTAAGTTGTAATACGTTAAATTGTGAAATGTCCATTACGTTGGTCGTTAAATAAACTGCGAAATTGAAATATTCATCAAGATAATTATCAAATAAATTGCGAAATCTATTATATATCTTTTTTTTTTGAAGTAAAACGTACTTGCATTAAATCAAATCATACGAAATTACATCCGATAAGAAGTTAGGAACAACCTCCCAATCCTGTAAGCCTGACATAGAACGAGACACCCTTGCTAACAAGTGAGCGACTGCATTCGCATACCTATGCACAAATTGCACTATCACATCATCAAAGTGATTAAACAACTCCACACAACTACTAACAATAGAATGAAAATATGATCTTCCTGATCCACCATTACATGCATCCGCCAATAACTTGGAATCCGTCTCAAACACACACCGTGTAAAACCTTGGCGCTTCGTCCAGGAAAGTACCTCCTTAAGACTTAGAGCCTCAGCCTCCCTAGGTGACCACGATCCTTGCTCCTGCTTGCACATCGCCCTCAACAGCCTGCCAGTTTCATCTCGAATTACACCACCAATCCCAATGGTTCCAGTATCAGCAAAAGTAGCTGCATCAATATTAATTTTCACCCAGTCTCGCTATGGAGCCTGCCATCTCCTCGTACCTGAATTCACTGCTGGTGCAGACCTGGTACGTTCCAGCTGAGATGTCTTCCAATCCGTTAACAAATTCATTGCAGCACTCGTTGTACCAAAAACAGAGGCTTCAATTCTACTCCACACCCATTTGTTGGGTCGATTCCAAATACTCCAACAGAACAGAGCAAGTAAAACACATTGCTCATTCGTTCCACTAGTAAAAAACCTTTTAAACTGAGCAAAAATGGTTTCCCCTTGAATTGTTTGCACCCAGTTTGCCATGCCTACTGAAGTCCATACATCCATTGCAAAACTACACTCAAACAATGTATGTTTAGCATCTTCATCTTCCATTCGACACCAAGTACATTTACTATCAATATTAACCCTTTTCTCAATCAGTGCCATAGCAGTTGGTAAACACAATCTGCACGTCCTCCACACGAAAAAACGCACCTTCCCTGGTAAACCCAAATTCCACATTTTCCTCCAGAATGATGCTTCAGGTGTAGGAAATTCTCCAACCAATTGTCTATAACAACTCTTTACAGTGAACTCCCCTTTTGCATCGAACCACCACATCCATGTATCTTGTCCCTCTCTCTCTCAGACAAAGGGATATTCTTGATTAGCTTAACATCCCTATCATTGAACAGGTCATTTAGTATTTCATCATCCCATTTCCTTTGCTGAGTTTCCATTAGACCACATACCTTTATATTTGCTAATTCTGGGGGCATAACTGTTGTAACGTAACCATTCTCAGCACATGGAAGCCAAGGTATTCTCCACACAAAAGTATCCTCCCCTGTGCCAATATTCCTGCGACAACCTTGTTTTACCACCTCCTGGACCGCAAGAATACTTCTCCACATGTAACTTGGATTCTCCCCCAATGTTGCACTTAAGAAATCAGTATTAGGGAAATATCGTACCTTCATAATACTTGTAACCAATGGATTTGAATTATTTAAAAACCTCCAACCTTGCTTCGCTAACGTTGCAATATTAAAACTTTGCAGATTTTTAAATCCCAGACCACCCGCTTCTTTTATATCACAATTTCTATCCCAACTCATCCATCGAATGCCTTTATTTTCATTGCCACCACCCCACCAAAATCCATTCATTTGGCGTTGAATTGTATTGCATACCTCAGTTGGAATTTGCATTAAGTTCATCCAGAAGTTTGGAATCGATTGCGTTGCAGTCTTCAACAAAGTACACTTACCAGCTTTGGAGATCGTTTGATTCTGCCATCCTTGCAATTTCTGTCGAACTCTATCAGATAAGAAGTTAAACACCTCCTTTTTTCTCCTTCCTACTGCCATTGGAAGTCCTAAGTATTTGCCTGGTACCATACTTTCTCGAACTTCCAGAACTCCACAAATCAGTTCATGATTTTCCACAGATGTGTTTGGACTAAAAGTAATCGTGGACTTATTGAAATTCACAGCTTGCCCAGACAGCTCTTCGTACCGCTTTATAATCCTTTTCATCACTCTTGCTTCTGATTCAACTGCATTAAAGAAGAAATAGCAGTCATCGGCAAATAATAAGTGCGATACAGATGGTGCCCTTCTAGCAATACTACACCCATGAAGCAGCCCTTTTTGCTGTCTGACCTCACCAAAAACCACGCCTTGTTGTATAAAATTGTACGTGACAGTTTTAATGCATGTCATGATTCGTTTAATCCATATGTCATGGAAGCCAAATTTAATCATCATTCCTTCAATAAAACTCCACTCTAACCTGTCATAAGCCTTAGATACATCGATCTTCAAACCAGCCACACCATTCACCCCTTGTGTTCGTCTTTTAATGTAGTGATTGATTTCGAATGCTATCAGTGCATTGTCTGTCAGTAATCGTCCCTCTATGAACGCACTTTGATTAGCCGATATCAACGTTGGTAAACATTTTTTCAGCCGATTTGCTAATACTTTGGACAAAATTCTGACTAAGACAGTACATAAAGATATAGGACGCAACTCACTCATTTGTTGTGGGTGTTTTACTTTCAGAATCAAACAAACTAAGGTACGATTTACCTCACTTTGTAGTTCACCCGTATGAAAAAACTGCTGACAGAACTCCACCACATCCCTTTCAACGACACTCCAGTAGGTCTGATAAAAACATGGATTCAATCCGTCGTACCCCGGTGCTTTCTCTGGATGCATCGAAAAAACGGCTTCTTTTACTTCATCACTTGAAATAGGAATCACAAGCTGGGCATTTTGTTCATCTGTAACATGATTCACTTTTTCATTTTCCGAAAGAGATCCCCCTGTTATTGAAGATTTAAACGCCTCAGAGAAATAATCTGGGATAATCTCTTGTACTCCTTGCACACCATCAACCCATTCTCCATGTTTATCTTTTAGCCTCAAAATTTGATTATTTTTTCTCCTCCCCGAAGCAAAATTATGAAAAAACCGGGTATTTTGATCCCCTTCCCTAAGCCAAAATTGTTTTGATCTTTGCTTCCAATACACTTCTTGGCGTTCCAGTAGCTTTAAAAACTCACATCTCGCCTCATTATATTTCTGCACTCCAAACCCATCTCTTCTCGACCTGAATTTTCGCATAATCCACCTGCAATCTTTGATTTTATTTGTCAGCTCCTTCATCTTTCCTCCTCCCCATTCATCCAACTTCAAACAGCAGAAATCTATCTTAGCCAATATGTTCCCATCCTCAATCGAATTCCAACTATTTTGCACTAAATTCCTACATTCAGATTCTCAAATCCAGAAGTTCTCAAAACGGAACCTTCTCGTTTTTTTCGTAAAAACCTGCTTATTTAAATGAAGAAACAAGGGCAAGTGATCCGAAGTAGAGACCTCAAGCACTTGAACCTCTGCATCAGGAAACAAACGTCTCCAACTTTGGTTCGCAAAGCCCCTATCCAGTCTTTCCTGTATCCATCATGGTGTCCCTCGATACCTCTCCCATGTAAATTCACACCCAGTAAACCCAAGATCTTCAAGTCCACAACCTATCACTGTATTATGGAAACCTTCTAGTAAGTACCTTGGCTGCGGTCTGCCTCCCATTTTCTCAAACTCGTATAGCATATCATTGAAATCTCCCAACACACACCATGGTAGATGCGATCTCGAAGCAAGCCCACAAAGCAAGTCCCAAGACTCTTGTCGTCTCCCCCTTTCTAGACATCCATAGAATCCTGTATAACGCCACCTACCAATCTGCTCACACTCAACCTCAAAATCAATGTAATGATTACAACTACCTTTTATTTCTACCGCTCCTGTATTCTTCCACATAAGTGCTAGTCCTCCTCCATGCCCTTGCTGCTCAATGGTGAAAAACCCTGCAAAGTGAATCGACTTACAGATGGCTTCAATTTTATTTTGTCTAACTAGAGTTTCTGATAGAAAAACTAAGCTGGGCCTATGTTTTTGAATGATTTCTTTCAGAAATCTAACTGCTCGTGGATTGCCCATTCCACGACAGTTCCACACTAAAGCACTCATAATGCTAGGCGGGCCTGAGGTCCAGAGCCCGCCACATTCAAGTTTTTTGGAACAGCTGTTTGATCTTTTTGGATTGTTAAAAAAGGCCCATCTGTTTGCATTATTGTTGGCCCATTATCTTTTACAATCAATTCATCCTCCGTACGCCTTCTTTTTGTATCGACAACGAAATCTTCTCCCCCGTTTACTCCTTTTTGCAAAACTGTTTCATTTAAATTTTTCCCGCCCATATCTTTATTCCCCTGATTTCGTGCTATTGCCATATTTCTGCCATTATCCTCCAAATCTGTTACAACCAACCTACCATCCTCCTTGAATATCGCCTCATCTTCCTCCTTTCCACTTCCAGTCACTGCCGTACCTGAATTTCCACCACTCCCTCCCCAGCTACCTTTACCTTCACCATTCCTTAACCATCTCGAAACAGTTTCATTTTTTGTATTTTTATTTGGTGCCCGTAACCACGTTCCATATGTTCTTTCAAGCTCTTTACCTGGATTTGCATATACCACATTACAATCCCTCTCTGAATGCCCTAATCTCCCACAAACAAAACAAAATGTACTAAGTCTCTCATACTTGAAATTTACCCAGCTCCATTCTCCTCCTTCCCGTTTGATTTTCATCCTCCTTTTCAATGGCTTACAAACATCTATCCGAACTCTAATTCTGTAATAAGCTTTCCATAACCCATTTAAGTTTGTTAGGTCAGACTTCACAAAACTTCCGATGTAATTAGCAATCCCTTGCAGTATATTTTCTGAAACCAGACCTTTAGGAATATCATACACTTGTATCCATATATCAGCTTCATTCAACATCATTTCCTTAGGATCTTCTCCTCCCATTAGCTGCTTGTAGACTAACATTCCCTGTTCAAATGACCATGGTCCCCCGTCAACGACCTTCTGCATATCCATGGGATGATAAAACACAAAAGAATATCGCATTTCTCCTATGTCGTGGATTTCCACCCCTTCTTTTGGCCTCCAAACTGTTGATAACACATTCTGCATCGCCTTGAAATTAATATTCCTTTCTGTAAGGAATCGCCCAATTAGCACGAACGATTCTTTGTCTTGTTCAATCACAGCATTTTCTACAACCATCCCTCCTTCATCATCATCATCATCAATCGATAACTTTGCATACAAATCGTTTAAACCAAAACTGGAGTACCACATTGTTTTACTGTAAAATTTTGAAGATAGAAAATGAAAGATAAAGAAACTCTTCCGTAAATAAAAGGAACACTCTCATACAGAGAGAAAAAAAACCTCTCATACAGAGAGAAAATGAATTCGTTTTTATCTATTATATATCTAATACAACAACAAGAGGTTTGATGAACAAATTAAATCAAAATGACCATTTTACCCTTATCTTTAGTATATGTCTTTAGGATTATTTTGGTTTTTAACATTACCATATTTATTACAAATTAATGTCTAATACTCTAATACTTTGTATTCATTAATGTATAATTATTAATTATACATACAAACATACATATATGCATACATGTTGTATAATCTATTAATATTTCATTATTTTTAATCTATTAATTGTTGTATAATTAATATGCATGTAGATAAATAAATACATACATATATACATTTATGTTGATCTATAATAATATATTATATATTCAGTAACATATACCATATCTCATTAATCATTTTAGATCTATTGTAAATATTTACGAATTAAATATTATAAAAAATATCACAATACAAAAAAAGAACCTTAATACGTATATAAGTATAATACACACTTGTATTAACATTAATTATCGTAAAACTCATCAACACATTTTTAATACCTAAACGCACAAAAAAAATATAACAAATATCGAATCTTAGTATATATATAAGAATAACATTTTAAGCAAACTATATTAATCGTACAATAGAAGATCAACGATCATATAACTCATTTATCGTATCTTTAGCATGTAAGTACATAATATATTAAAAAAATATAATAATTTATTCATTTTTAGAACATGCTCGTGCCTTGCACGGGCTAAAGAGCTAGTTTTACTAGTTGATAAAAGACAATATCATATCACTAAGAATTTAAGACAAATATGAGTTTCGGACATAAGTGAATATCGGGTTTGATTATTAAATTTAGATAGACAAATATGAGTTTGGGACATAAGTGAATATCATAAAAAAATTTAAAATATGGTTTTAAAAAAAAGTGAATACCGGATTTAATTATTAAAATTAGATATTCAGCTTTCGGACATAAAATTATATATGGCATATGGTTTAATTTAATATTTTAAATTTGTCACTAAAAAGTATTCTTTCCTTAAAAATATTGCTTATTTTCCTGTGAAGGTTTTTAAAATTAGTATTATTTTAATAACAAATTTCCAAATATTTATTTTGTTCCAAGATAATATGATTCCCTGATGTATTTCATGGACCAAAATACCTTAAAATGAGGTATCCATGGCCCAAATACTGATTTCCGGAAGGTCTGATCCTCACTACCCACGGGACACGCTACTACATATAGCGCATCCCAAGTATTGTAGTATCCCTCTTCTTTCCCGTTTCTCTCCCAATCTCTCTGCCTCTCCCGAACTCTCTCCACCTCTCTCGTCTCTCTCCGGCCACCTCCACTCTTTATGAGTATACCAAAACAATTAGCACTTCCTCTTCATTTTTCCCAACTGATTTATGAGAATTTGGCCCCATAGTGGCTTCTACGAACTCGTCGGAAAATTGAGAGAATAAGAGAGTATTGGATTTGGGGGTTTAAAATACGGCGAAACAAATGGTTTGAGGTGGGTATAGGCACTACTACAAAACTGATCTTAGGATATGTTACTTAGACAGCGTTTTTATAAAAGCGGTATCTAAGTTTATCACTACAATAGCATTTTTTACAAAAGCATGATGTAAGTTAATAAATTAAAATTCAAAATTAAATAAAAAATTAAAAATATATACTACATTAGCGTTTTATTTAAAAGCGCTATGGTAGAATGCACTTCCATAGCGTTTCCTACAAACGCTCTGTTAGTTAATGTATTTTAAAGAATATATACTTATTTTTTATTTATAATATAACACTAATAAAACATAACAAAAATTCCTCAGCCGCTCAGAAGTCAGAACAAAAACCTCGATCTCAAAACACCTCTCGCCGCTCCGCTCTCAAACACCTCTCGCCGTTCTGTTCGATTTGGAATTAGAGATTTGGATCTCACGAATTCTACTTCACTCAAGGTTTGATCTCTCTCTCTCTCTCTCTCTCTCTCTCTCTCGCTCTCTCTCTCGCTCTCCCGAAAAGAAGGGGAGAAGAAGTTCTATCAGAAATCGGGCTTAGCACCAAAGCTATGAAGCTTAGGGTTCAGTTCAATTGTTATATTGATGGGATGTCCAATTTTAGGGTTCAATTGAGGGTTCAATTTAGGGATTCAATTTTAGGGGAAATTTGGGGGTTCCTTCAATTGAGAGCTCTATCTGATGCGCGAGATAGTCACCATAAATCTTGATTAGTTCGTAGGGGTTAATTGAGAGTTTTTATCATCTGTCTTCGACACAAATTTGATCTTGTATTCCGACATGCTATCATTAGATGTTAACTGCCATTTACCTTCTTGCTGAACTCTAAAGATAGTTTCAAGTAGAAATTGTATGTAAGTAGAGGTATACCAAAGAAGAAACACATAATCTGAAAGGATTCGACCAGAGCCTACTAGTCAGTGACATCGTCTCATGTATTAGTATTGTTACAAGTGCTTTGACAAATTTGAATCCGTTTATCAAACTATGCCCATGTTTATTTTAATTTTCTTTGTGAGGTTGTTGTTGGCAACCGGAGGAATAATTCTTAAAGTAGGACTTTTGCTGCATCCTTTGTTTATTATAGAAGTCAAAGTTAAAGTCTTTGAAGTAAACCAGCTGCACTTAATATCTCTTGTAACAATACTAATACATGAGACGATGTCACTGACTAGGGCATGTAGTTACTGTTTATTTATAACTGTGTTTAAGTTGTATTGAGTTATAAATTGAGTTAATTTATAACTGTGTTTAATGTATAACTCAGTTTTCTTTAGTTGACAGAATTTTTGAGTTTTCATAATTTTTTAGTTGAGACTCTGTTCACAGTTTTGGCTTTACCAGTCAAGTTGACAGAATTTTGTGTTGCAAGGACTGCTTGTATTCAGAGCAAGAATACTAGTGGGGGGTTTCGATGGACTTTTTGTATATCAACAAAAACTATTTTACAAATTTTTTTAGAACTTATAAGAGGTTAATGATCAGTTTTGTTTCTCCCTTATTGTCTTAGGAGAAAAAATATTGTGTAAAACCCATAAAATTTATTTGTGTGAATATCTTTTGAATATTTAACAGAAAATTATAATGTGATTTTTACTGTTAAGAAGTGTTACTAACCAAGTTCTATGGCGTTGTCTCAGGGTTAAGAACTATTTTAAATCTGACAGAAGAGAAGAAACAGAGCAACCAAGACAGGGAAATTTTTACAGCAGTTGGTGAGTTCTAAATTCCATTAAGTTCCTGACCAGTATTTTTTCATGGTTGATCTAAGATCATTAGTTGTGTTTTTGATCCTTTAAATATCTCTTCATGCTGTTGACTAGATCAGTAAAATTGTCAAGTGTTGGGGTTAAATAAACTACAAAAATTATCAGTAGTTTTGCATCGTTGATTTGTTAATGCATGGTTTAACTGTATTAATTGAATATTAGGTTTAATTGGTTTAAAATTTGGGGTTTTGTCAGTGTTGTAATGGATCGTGATTGGGTAAAAGCACCTCGATTATCAGAAGAATACAAAATTGGCGTGAAAGAGTTTTGTGATTATGCGGTTAACCATTCCAAGAATATTAATTTCATCTTATGTCCATGTCAGAAATGTTTGAATGTTCTGGAAGTTAATGGTCCGGCTGAGTTGTATGAACACTTGATGTTTAACGGTATTGATAAAACCTATACATGTTGGACATATCATGGTGAAAGTAGAGGAAAACGCAGCTCTAGTAATATTAACTCTAATTATCAATTTATACATAGAGTTGAAACCGAAGGTGGTAGTTCTAGTGTTGTAAAGGATATCCCCAACGTGGTTAATGAAGAATTACGTGATCATCCTGATATGCATGAGAAATTAAAGGATGACGCTGCAATACCATTGTGGCCTGGTTGCACCAAGGCTTCCAAATTATCGGCTGTGTTGACTCTCTATAACTTAAAAGTTGGACATCAAATTTCTGATGCATTCTTCACGGAGATGCTCGCAGCTGTTAGTGAACTATTGCCAGATGGAAATGTCCTGCCACGTAGAGCGTATGAGGCGAAACAAATGCTCAAATCCATTGGATTAGTACATAATCGAATTCATGCTTGCCCAAATGACTGTATCCTTTATCGAAAAGAGTATGCAGATTTGGATGAATGTCCTAAGTGTAGTTTAAAACGTTTCAAGAAAGACAATTCTCCCGCCAAGGTCATGTGGTACTTTCCAATAATACCTAGACTTAGGCGGTTGTATGCTAGTGTAGAAGATTCAAAACATTTAACATGGCATCATGATGGGAGAATTAAAGATGGAATGTTACGACACCCTGCTGATTCTCCTCAGTGGAAGACATTTGATGATGCACATCAGGACTTTGCAAATGAACCAAGGAATCTTCGCTTAGCACTTTCAACAGATGGAATGAACCCTTTTAATCTTCAAAGCACTTCTCATAGTACATGGCCCGTCATTCTGATTATCTATAACTTGGCACCGTGGTTCTGTATGAAGCGCAAATATATGATGATGTCAACGTTGATATCTGGTCCTATACAACCTGGTAATAACATTGATGTATATTTGGCACCTTTGATCGAGGACTTGAAGTTACTCTGGGAAGAGGGTATTGAAGTACACGATCGATATAGAAATGATCATTTCAGGTTGAAGGCCATGTTGTTCGGAACCATAAGCGATTTTCCAGCATATGGCAATCTTTCTGGATATAGTGTGAAAGGCTATGATGCATGTCCTTGGTGTGGTGAGGAGACCGATAATATCCGATTAAAGCATTGTAAGAAGTGTGTTTACATGGGGCATAGGCGGTGGTTGGAGCCAAACCATCGTTATCGAAAAATGGCAATGGCCTTCAATGGTGAAGTTGAAGAACGAGGTCCTCCTCGTATGCGATCGGGCGCTGACGTGTTCAAAGAGGTTGAAAATCTTAACATACAATTTGGTAAAAAATTTGCAAAGTATGTTCCTTCTAAGGGTTGGAAGAAACGTTCAATCTTTTTTGAATTACCTTATTGGAAGGACCTCTATGTTAGACATTTTATTGATCTCATGCATGTGCAAAAAAATGTCTTTGACAGTCTAGTTGGTACTATGTTAGGTGTCCCGGGTAAAACTAAAGATGGTCTGGAAGCAAGAATGGACATGATGGATATGGGAATAAGAAGCGAACTAGCACCTGTGGAAAAACCAGGAAAAAAACCTTATTTACCTCCGGCCGCCCATACTCTATCTAGGGATGAGAAGAAAGCGTTACTACAAGCACTCCATTCTATTAAGGTCCCTGAAGGATACTCATCTAACATAAAAAACCTTGTGGATTTGACTGACCTGAAATTAAAGGGTTTAAAATCTCATGATTGTCATGTCATCATGGAGAATTTGCTTCCTATTTCTATACGTTCCATCTTGTCAGAAAAGGTACGTGTAACAATCACAAAGTTGTGTTGGTTTTTTTAAGTCCATGAGTAGTAAGGTTATTGATCCAAGAAGGTTGTCGTATCTACAACGACAAATTGTGGAAACACTCTGTGAGGTTGAGATGTATTTCTCACCATCTTTCTTCGACATCATGGTCCATTTGACTGTTCACCTGATTTATGAGACTAGGATGTGTGGTCCCGCACGTATGAGATGGATGTACCCAGTTGAACGATATTTGAAAATTTTGAAAGAATATGTGATGAACATGTCTCGACCCGAGGGTTGCATAGCAGAACGCTATCTAATAGAAGAAGCAATAGAGTTTTGGTCAGAATTTATCCCAAATGCGAATGCAATTGGACTGCCAATTGATCGTC
Source organism: Saposhnikovia divaricata (assembly GCA_036435485.1). Taxonomy (NCBI): domain Eukaryota; kingdom Viridiplantae; phylum Streptophyta; class Magnoliopsida; order Apiales; family Apiaceae; genus Saposhnikovia; species Saposhnikovia divaricata. The sequence goes on from JAZHRN010000131.1 coordinate 28,047,128, forward strand.
ACAATGGTAGGATTGATGGTGAAGGTGTAGCTGGAGGTCAACAAGTAGAGATCAATAATTCACAATGGCATCGGGTGCACCTTTGTGTTCTACACAACACTGTTGATGTTGTTCCCTTTATAGATCTGCACAAATAAACAATCACCTTAGAAAATCCAGGCAGAGGTGCTAATTGGATAGAAGTAGAGCACAATCGCACATTTATTGATTGGTTCAAGAATCATGTCATAAATGAGTTACAAAATAATGGATCAATATCAGATAAGATTAAATGGTTGTCAAGAGGGCCTGATTCGTTTGTGTATTCTTATAAATCTTACCTCGTAAATGGATACACTTTTTACACTAAAGAACATGATGCAACAAGCACAATGCAGAATAGTGGAGTTGCAATTACCGCAACAGCACTACACCAATCAAGTAATGACAAAGATCCAATTTTGACAGATACAACTTACTTTGGAAGAATTGCGAATATTTGGGAGCTCGATTATGTTGGATTCAGGGTGCCAGTGTTTGATTGTAATTGGGTTAATAATGTTGGTGGTGTACACATTGAAGATTCGGGGTTAATACGGGTTGATCTTGCAAGGATCGGTTACAAAGATGATTCATTCGTAATGGCAACACAAGCCAAACAGGTTTTCTATGTTAGTGATCCGGTTGATAAGAAGTGGTCAATTGTTGTGTTGTCGAACAAGTTCACCAACAGTTATCAAATTAGTGATGGTGTGGACGAAGAACTCGATACAATAGAAGATCCTTTTGTTAGAGCCAACATCTCCACAGGCATAAACGATGATGATGATTATGAATGTTATTATTCTAGAAATGATCATGACGAGGGAGAATATGTGAATCCAGAATTTTTTAATGTACATGGGCACGAAAGATCAAAGCCTATTAAAAAACGCAAAAGGAAAAATAAAGCTAAGAAATGTATGTGTACCTGTTATAAATTTTTCTATGAAATCAATCTTTTATGTGTTATTGTACTATTAAACTTTCTTAATCCTTTATTAATCTAATGAATTCAGGTATTCGTACTTAAATGTTTCTGTGAAATAAATCTTTTATGTGTCTACTTTATATATGATATGTTAATACTTTATTGACTGATTTGTTTATTTTTGTTCAGGATTATGGCCTCTGGATCCCGCAGTACAACTTGCACTGATGGCACGAATAATACTAATGTCACACAGAAAAGTAACAGGCGAGGTATAGTAAACATGCTCAAGGTTAAAAAAGCCAGGTCTAAAGGGATAGTACAAAAGGTACCAAAAAATGCAAAATCAATTTGCATAGTGCTTATTTCATTACTGTTTCAAATTACTTGCATAAAGTAGACATAAATTTTTATACCAGTTATCATTCATAACTTTTTTAGGTGGAGTGGAATGACCTTGGACAACCAATTGGTAAGGGGTCTACTGCCCTATCACATTATCTTGGCTCTGCTGCAAGACGACATGTCCCAATCACATGTGACAATTGGCGGAAAAATGATTGGCGTAATATGAAAGAAGCTTTGTGGGATGAAATCAAGGTATAAATTATATATTCTCCTTGGTATCTTCTTTGCCTTGAGCTTTCCGTTATTCTCTTGTCATTAGTCAGAAGAAAGGATAAATGATACAAGGATAAATTCCTGGTAATCAGGGACAGGTTTTATAAACTATACTTGTTTAAGTGCAAATCAAACAGGACATTACGATGTATCTAGTTAGCCCAGTGACACATATGAGGAGTCTGAATTGCTGTCAATTGTATTGCATCTGAATTGTAGTCATGTAAATATATAGCAGAAGGTAGTATAATAATCCATCAAACAAGTAAAGACCATGGTAACTCACGATTCCAACAAATGATTTCTCCCCAAGAGCTGCCAAAAGAGTTGCTAGCTCAACTCTAGCATTTGCCAATGCCTGAAGTAGCTTTGCCCTTGACTTTGCAGCCAAGTCAATCTTTCTTTTGTACACATCTAAGCACTCCTGCTCTAACTGAAGAAGCAGTACTACGAGCTTCAACTCGAAAATGACGATGTTATTGATGCTTGGTCTTATCAACTGGGAGCCGGTAGTACTGCTGCTAATTGAGTATTTCAAATTTCTTATTTAGTACAAATTTCAACTAAGCAGCAATTCCATGTATTCGGACTAAGTAATCAATAAGAGTAAAGTAATTTGTATTATGCCTGTTAATTGTTTTTTTAATGATTCTTATATCTGTTGAAAGCGTTTTTTTGAACACTGAAACACGAAATGCCGACGATTGTAGAGATCTCCTTAATCTCACAAGTTATTTAAAATTATAAAAGTTAAGAGGAAAGAGATATTTAATTGTGTTAATATTCGAGTGCAGGTTACTAATTATGATTTATTTGTTTAATTCTGATTTATCACAGATGGTGATATTTTGCACATGTTAAAGCAAAGCAAAAGAAAATTGTATTATTTATTTATTGTTAGGTTGAAATATCAAAGCAATTATCAGAAAATGAGCTTACAAATATTGGAACGGATGACTTGCTCGCTCGGTTAATACCACTAGAGTATCCAGGACGAGTGAGAGCACTAGGATGGGGTGTAACTAAGTCCTCATTGCAGGCAGCAACATCTGTGAGCGAGATGTCTAAGCTAAAAAAAGATATCTCTTTTTTGAAAAATGAAATCATGGAGCTAAAATGCAAGGGCTCTATTCCGGGGGTGCAATCGGGAGGTTCCAGTCATATGGATAATTTTGGCATGGATGATGACCTTGATGGTGACCATTATGACAATCATGATGATATTTTAAGTGAAGATCTTCCGGAGGTATAAATTCATCTCTATGTCATGTCTTGAATTCTGCTTGCTTGTTACGTAGTTTATTTGAAACACACTATGTTTTTTTACTAATTTTGTTCAAGTATATGTTTTCGTTGATAATATTTCAAAATATAGGGGAAAAATGCTTGTTATTTGTACCTAGAGCCCGGTCGTAGATATGTTGGGCGAGGGACTTTGTGGAATGATATCAATGATAGAATGCTTCATTGTGTTCCACTAGAAGAAGGATATGTGAAGGTGCAGTTTGAGGTGGCTGAACCGACTGAGTTCAATACTCAACTACCTAGACCTTGTGATGAGGTTACACTTATCGGAGAAGCTCCTGGTTATTTTCTTGCATGGCCACGCAAATTGGTCTCAATGAAACTAGAGGTTAAACAGATAACCATATTTGTTTATATGTATGCCATATTTGTTTATATGTATGCCATATATGTATGCCTGATATTAAATTTTATTTTGCTACTTTCTAGACCCCATCAAAAAGGAAGAAAAATGAAAATGGTAAGAATGCTAAGAATAAAGAGAAGGAGAAAACAGTTGAGTCCATAGCTGCTGTGTCTTCGAAACAATTACTAGGCTATCCTCTGAACCAGGATGTGTCTCATGATGGAGTTGTGGAGATGGTTCGTCTTACTGTTATCTTAGATCGTGTTAGTGATTTAGAAATAGAAATGGGACCTTTCTGGAATGTAGACCATTGGACTGACAATCTAAATAAGGAGAATGTTTTGGAGGTATTGAATGAACAAAGGTTAAGTGCTTCTAGCCTTGCCTTCTATATTAGGTAATATTATATATTAGGCAATATGAGTTTAACGAATTTCATTTATGGAGTTTTGTACATATTTTTTCTAATCATGTTTTTTTTTAGGTATTTGTGTGAGGTCTATTTATCAAAAAATCCCAACTTGGCTGCAAAGTTTTCTTTTGTATCACCACATATTGTGTCTCACTTGGTAGATATTTCTGAGGCTTCAACAAACTTGGCAAAATTTATGATGGGATATGTTGACAAAGAGCACCTGCTTTTGGTGCCTTATAATGTGTCGTAAGTTAATTTTTTTCCTGGTTATAAATATATTTTATTTATGTAATTGCTTACTAATAAACAAAATGCAGAGAACACTGGATTTTGCTTGGCATTAATACAAAAACAGAGAGCATCTACTTTATGGATCCAGCTCCGAGGACTACAATTGTAAATTACAAGAATTTGAAACGACTTGTAGAAACGTAAGTAAATAAACATATGTAAATAATTTAATAGCACTCATGCCTTTAATTTGAATTTTCTGTTTACAGTGCTATGGTGTCGTTTCGGAGTGGCTGTGGAAAGACTTATACCAAGACGGCATTTAGCACTTTTAAATGGACGAATATACTGGTTAGTATTAGTGTTGAATTTCTGAATTGACAATATATATAAAAATGGTACACAAGTGTAGTACTGACTGACTGTTGATGAGAAAACTGTGATTTGCCAATGTATTTATCATGTGAATACTTGTAAGGTGTTGCAATTTTATAGTGTTTCTGCCGCTTGTTTATCTGGCATTGTCTCATGCAGCTGTGTTGGTTTCTTGTTTAAACATAGCATCATTAGTTTTTCCAAGTTTTTGCCTTCCAAGTAATCAGGTGTCAGAACTGGTCCAAATCAGGCTAGGAGATTCAAGTCCCAATTCCGAAAAACCTCGTGTTCACCCTTACAAAATTGAATCTAAGATAAAAGTATTTGAGCGTGATTGCTCAGAGTTATATCACAGTTTCCCTGGTTAATGTGCAGTGCTTACAACTGTAAAAGTAATAAAAATGTGAACACCTTTTGTCTTTACTCATTGGTGAAGTGACCAGAACAAAGAGATTGTTGCTTGACAGAAAACAAACCATCAGTAATCTTTTAACTCAGCAAGAAAAGATAGATGTAGTACCTTGGATTGTATAAAACGTGACAGTGTGACAAGATTTCTGATTTCCAGTGACTGAGGCTGGAAGCCAGTTTCTAGGTCGGACAGTTCTTCTGATTCCCAGTCGTAGCTCTCCATTTTCACCCCTGAACAAAAAGTAGTAAACAAATGAAGTGCTCTATTTCGTAAGCTGGGCAAAGAGAGAAATAATCATTTTCGTTTTTGTTGTTTATCTGTCTTAACATCTGATTGTAAATATTAATATTCCATATTCATATCTCATGCTCATACATGGATTTCTGTTCTGGTTGTACTAAATCAATCTTATGGTTGAAGCAATTAGAAATGTTTTCTAAGTCTAGTTTTGTAGAACTGTACTGCTATTCAAAGTTTAAGTTTATTTCCTGCATATTCTCGGAAATGATGAAAATGTACAAAGGAAATGAAATTTATGGAATATTTCCTGGCTAATATGGCTATGACAGAATTTGTCGAACCTGGCTGATAATAATTAGTACTGTACAATGACTGTGATTGAGCTGCTATATTCCAGTTTCATACTACCATATTACCATTTTTATTTCAGTCGATTTTAATACTTGTTTTATGATCAAACTGTTATTTGCAGTGCCCTAAGCAACCAGTGAATGATGGCATTTTTTGTGGTCATTATGTTGGATGCTTCATTGAAGATGTGTTGCGTTCTGGTGAAACAACTATTAGTGTTAATGTAAGTTAGTAATATTTCTTAATATTATTAAATAAGTACAGTACTTATTCCCTGAGATGTAATTAGCTTAATAATGTTTTTGTTGTACAGTTCACACGTTCCATCAGACTGATGTGTTATGGTCGAGATAAAATGGTCCGCTTTCGTGATAATTGGGCAGGATTCTTGTACAACCGATATCTCAAGGGCAAACTTTTAAATATGTAGTTTGTTATGGTTGTTTAACCTTTTTACTTTACCAACTATTGTATGAATTTGACAGACTTTTCAATATGTAGTTTTTGATACTATCCTTTTGATATTAATATTTTGTTTTATGGAAGCACTATTTATGTTTTTAAGGAAGTCAATTATTGTTTTGGAATTTTTATTGTAAGTTCATGTCATGATGAAGTCATTTGAGTTTCCAGTTTGTGTTTGTGTTAGGAGTTCTCTAGTTTTTTTGATTGGATTGATTTAAAAAATTTTGGTGATCATTATACAGCAGGGGTGAACAAAATGGCATAAATAAATAAATAAAAAAAAAAAAATTCACTGCAAAGCGCTTCAAGAAGTGCTATCTAAGTAAGCGTTGTGCTCTACAATAACAGTTCCACAAGCGCTATGTAAGATCAATATGCACTTATATAACAGCGACTTCGACAGCATTTTTGAAAGCGTTCTGGTAGAGTTGTACTTAGAGAATGGCAAAAAAAACGCTATGTAAGTAACTTTTACTTCAATAGCGGCTCCTTAGAGAGCGTTTCAAAACGCTATGCAAGAGCCAAAAAAAGCGCTCTCTAAGTCCAGTTCTGTAGTAGTGAGGGTCGATCGTCGAAACACGATTCGAATGGTGTATAGAACATGCATGGACGATAACGGAATCGAACGAACGGAGTTCCGCCATGTTTTGGTCGAGAATCGCCAGAGTGCAATTTTGGAGAATACGACGGATACGCCCTTGGCAAATGCGTATCTGCAGAGGCGTATATGCAGCTACAGTGGACGCCAACCAACAGTGTGTCAACTTGTTGCTCCGTTACCTATAGTATGTCTGCATGTCATTCCTTCATCAGTAGCGTGTCAACACGTCACTCCTTCATTAGTAACGTGTCTTGTGGGTATTTAGGGCCATCTGAACTGGCGGTAAATATTTTGGTCAGTATTTAATTAGTGGAGGCGGTAAATATTTTGGTCATGCGTATTTAATTTGTGGATATTCTGGGCACCCAGATTTACTAAAAAATCTAAATTTTGTTCAAAGCATGAAATGAAAATAATAATTGATTTAAAAATTGGTAAAAAAAAAAATCAAATTTGAAATTTTCAGATGAAAAATTGTAAAAAAGCGAGGGATTTAAATTTGGGGCAACAATCGGGTCCTGGCGCCCATGTAATGTCTATTTTATTCCCTGTCTAGCTGTCCTCCTCTTAAACCCTACCCCTCTTCTATTTCAATCTCATCTCACTCATAACATTTTCATCAATTAATACATTAAAAAAGAGCAGCTAAGAAAGGCGAATATGAAGAAGGGTACAAAGAGAAAGGCGATTGAGAAACAACAACAAGAAGAAGAAGAAGAAGCAGGCAACAAAGGTGTGACTAAACCTAAAGCAGCTAAGCGAGTTAGGGTTCCTAAGCCTGTTGTTGAGCCTCATTATTTCCCCGAAAAGCGCAATTTGGTAATTCTACTCTTTCCTCCTCAATTGTTACATCACATGTTGTATCTGCCCGCAATTTATTTCTATCTTTTGGAATTGAGCTGTATTGTTTGTTGTTATGATAAGTTGTTATGGTATGGATTTGTTTATGATCGAACAGAGTTAGAATGTTCTCGAGCATTGTCATGAATTTGTTTTGGAAGAAAGGATGTGTGGACAGAAGTCGAGATTTATTTGAAGATATACCTTGTTTGTGATTCGGAAAGAGGGAGGTCATTATTGACAAAATGTGACCCGAATATGCTCCCTATCCCCCAATATTGCCTTGTAGTTGTCGAGTACATTTGTGTGTGTTGACTACTGAGTTTTTTAGAATGAAAGCTAGGCTATTTGGGGTTTTTTTTTATAAGATGGCTTTCATAGAAAATCTGCTTAATCTTCTTGCCTGCAAATCCCGCTTCGAGTAAATGTCACATTATCTACTAAATTTAGAATGTTTAAATAATGAAACAAGTTTTGCTACATTTTTGTTGCTAATTGTCAACTGTACAACGTTTTGTAGGAGGACTTATGGCAACAAGTTTTCCCCGTTGGAACTGAGGTTTGATATGACCCTTCAGTCTTTCCTTTAAACTGTTCTGTTATGTATTTATTTGCTATAATTTTTTTATTTATTTATCTGATTTTACATCCTCTTATTTACCAGTGGGATCAACTGGACCTTGTTTATCAGTACAAGTGGGATTTTTCAAATCTTGAGGTGAGTTGTATGTCACTTGTAACCTAACATTTTGGAACCTTTTCTACTGCTTTCCCTTCTTGCTTGCAAGATTCTAAAGATGTTCTCTTTTTGACTATATCCAGAGTGCATTTGAAGAAGGTGGAGACTTATGCGGGAAAAAAGTCTACCTCTTTGGCTGTACAGAGCGTGAGTTATTAATGCATGTATTATATTTTGTGGCATATAGAACATATTAAACGCCCGTGTTTCAGTCAGGGCGGACCTGGAATGTTTCACTTTCCTAACTACTGACATAATTACAAGTTACTTTGCTCTTGTTGTTGCAGCTCAATTGGTCTTTCTAAATGGTCAAGGAAAAGTGACAGTCATACCTGTAGTGGTTGCTGTAAGTTACTTATCTTTTACTTGATTTTAAGGTCAATTTTCCCCCGGATCATATGATTTTTACAGTCACAGTGCTGGAAAAGAAAATTATAGTTCTTTGTATGATTTTCTCCTGTTTTGCTCAGTTTTTTTGGTTAAAAGAAAAGAAGAAAAAGGAATGGTAATTTTAATGAAAAGAAATGATTGTAAAACTTGCAAGATAAGTGTTGATTTACAACACTTACTCAAAAAGTAAATGTTTGGGAACCAATGTAGATTAGTTATGCGGATGTTAAAGTGTTATTCATTTTTAAACCAAATACATTGTGCGATTAGGATTCTGCCAACAGGGATGCCGCTCTCACATAGGTTTCACTAGACTTACAAGAGGTGTCTCTAATCTGCCGCACAAACATAAATATCTTTCTCTAGATCATGTATATTAAGAACTTTTTTTACTGTAGCCAATGCCTCTGAAAATTCATTTGCTGCAGCAGACATATTTCCTCTTTTGTCACAATGGCATGTTTCAAAACTAAAGCGTACTAAAAGTGACTGTTAATGTTAGTCAAACTCCGATTGTATATCAATACTCATCATCGCATTTGTATTTCATTAATATATGTTTATTGTTGAATGTAACACTGATTCTTTTCTCCTTTTTCTTTTATCTAAGAATTCCTTAACATTCAGTCGCCCACCTTCTCTTTCTCAAGCTTCAGGCTTTTAGGAATTTTAAGTTGATAGAGTTAGTTGGTTTTTATTATTCTTTAATCCGTGAAATCCATTTTGTAATTTTACAGGTTGATTCACCTTTTCCTCCTTCTGATAAGATAGGTGTCAACTCGGTACAGAGGGAGGTTGAAGAAATTTTGCCAATGAAGCAAATGAAAATGGATTGGGTTCCATACATACCATTGGAAAACAGGTCTCAAACACTTTACCATAATTGTTTTGTAAATCTGTACATGTTATATAGGGATCGTTCTTTTACTATACTTCTGTGGTTACCTCTTTTTTTGCTCTCATTATTTATTAATAACCTTTCACAGAGACTCCCAAGTCGAACGACTGAAGTCCCAAATATTTATTTTGGGCTGCACACAGAGAAGGTATTATTCTTTTTTTTTTTAACTGGTATTATTCTTTTTAAGTTCTGCTGTGAGTGTCATATTAATATGTTGAGTTAAACTTGGCTAGTTTTGCGGAGAATTATAAATAGCTTTCATAGTCAGGTAGATAGCAGTTAGCCAGATTAAACAGAAGCCTGTCTGCATTTTTCTGCCTCTGATTTCTGAACTGCTATATTAGGAGTGTACAGTCCAATAAGGTGATGTATGTGTACTAAGGTTTCCATTCAAAATCTGACTGATTGATACACTTAGCTGATAATGAACAATGAATATATATTTAATCTTCGGTTGATTTTCTTATACACCTTGCTGTGAATATTCAGTCGACTCCCTCCCCCTTTGGGGGGGGGGGGTCCGGCCCCCTTTTTGAGTAGAGCTTCGCTAGTGTTTAACACCACATAAGAAAATTCTTGTTTTTTGCATTTGAAAACTTGAGAAATTACAGGTTAGCATGTTTAATATTTCTTTGTTCTAGTATTGTTTCTTCGGTCTGAGCTGTTCTTCGAGCTTCAAAATTTCATCTAGAACTATCTTATATAATCATATTAAAGTGGCGGTTTTTATTACTAATGATCTTCTCCCCACAGTTTTGTGGTAGTTATCGTTTTTATTATACCTTTTGAGTACTTATGAAATTTGCTCTTGTGATGTATCTGTTAATCACTTTGCACTGGATATGTAGGGCTGGCTTAAAGCAGATGAAGTTAGATCGTTTGAAGAAATTTGAGTACTGCTTACCATGTAAGTTCATTTATATGTTCTGGTGTTAAGATTCAATAACAGTCATCGAAAGTTCATGTATAAGTTCATTTATGTTTTCTGATACAGAGTCAGTGAAATGTGATAATAGTATTTTTTGCATCAACTTATGCTGCAATATCATTACTTCTTTGCAGACTTACTAACTTGATTGTATTAAATGTACCTGAACTCTCAAGCTACAGGTGGATTGATTTTCTAAACAAAAGTTACTAAGGGTCAAGATCAGTATTTAGGCTATGTTAATTGAGTGGTTTGGAACCCTTTGTTTATACTAGATCACTATTATTCCATAGCATCTGGAAGTTGCTGCCAAGTTATGATATATTAATTTTTAAGGGGAAAGTGTTATCCTTATCAGTGTTACTAATCATTATTATGGAAACATTTGCTCCTGAAACTTCCTGTCAAAGAGTTAGTAATCAGTCATACATCTACATAGTCAGAAGATCCACAGTAACTATGATGTAATCAGTTACGTAGATGAAGTCTAATTAAGCTTATAAATAGAGCTTAAAAGCTCTTGTAATTAACACACAATATTATACAGATTACATCTTCTTCCTCTATCAATCTCTCTACATACTGTTATATATTCTTAAGATGGTATCAAAGCGGGTTTAATAGAGGAAAGAAATCAGAAAAGACAACTTCCAGCAGCTTAATTTCTGAAAAATCAGAAATTTAAAACCTGTCAAAACAACAAAACAAACATACCATGTAACAGAGCTCAGAAAGGCGATCCACCATCATCTTCTCCAGTCACCTGCTGCAGCACACGCGCCGCCACGCGCCGTCGGAAGGCGTCAGAGGCCGCCAGACGCGCTACACGCGCCGGCGCGTGAGCCGTCCTGCCGTGGTTTTCCGGCGAAGTTGCAGAAGGCTTCCTTGTTCGCCTCGTCCTCCCGATTCCAACCGTGGTAACACTTTTCAGTTTTGTGAAGATTTGTTTTCTGATATATAATTGTATGTATATTTGCGTATATGCATACTACCTCTGTGTTTTTCCTGAGATGCAGAACGGCTTGTTTTTTCCTTTTTAATTCATTTGCCTTTGTCCAGACTGAACGAGTTATATTTAGTCCACCCGTCTTATATTCAGTCCATTTGCCTTGGGCCTTGGCCTTTCTGTTTAAACAAAACAAAAAAAAAAACTCAGCCCACGTAAACCCAGATTTCTTTTTCCTTTTTATCCCTTTCGGCCCAACATCAACCAAGCTGCAGCCCACTTCTTTATAATGACGGATACTAGAGACTCTGCAATTTCAAGCAAAAATACTGCTATAAGTAGCAGTAAATCGGGGTTCCATAGTACTCCATTTGTAAATCCAAAATTCGATGGGAAAAATTTCCTTGAATGGTCGAAGGCATGCACGATGGCCCTTAAATCCCATAAATTAATGAAATACATTAATGGGAAAGTCAAGCAACCATTGGAGAAAGAAGACGACTTTGATGATTGGGATTCAGAAAATGCCATGGTGTGTTCTTGGTGGTTCAACTCTATGGCGGTACATATTCGCAAAAGCTACATCTTTATTGACACAGCTGAAGAAGTGTGGAAATCTCTTACCCAGACATATTCTTTTTTCGGGAATGTAGCCAAGCGATTTGAAGTAAAAAGGAAAATATGGGCTTTGGCTGAAGAAGGTAGAACTCTTGCTCAGTATTACTCAGAGCTGACATCCCTATGGAGTGAATTAGCTCATTACACTATTTTTGAATGCAAAAATGCCGAAGATCAAGAGAAATATCAAAAAATAATGACTGAAGAACGGGTGATGAAATTTCTGGATGGTCTGTCTGATGAGTATGACTCAATCAAAAATCAACTTATCGGACAGATTCCCTTTCCGACTGTAGAGGATGCATATGGTCGTGTTCAATTAGAGGAGAGTCGAAAGCAAAGCATGGCTCCTGTGACTCCCTCTGATAGATTTGCACTCATAACCGGAAAAATTCCACAACCTGAGATGGACCAGTTCCCAGTGGCGCTTATGGGTGAAAGATCTACTCTTCAGTGTGATTATTGTAACAAGATGAATCACACCCGTGAGAATTGCTTTATTCTACACCCTCATCTAAAAAGCAGAGGACGTGGAGGACGCAGCAGAGGTGGCTATCGTGGTGTATCATCCAGAGGTACAGGCAGAAATACAGGCAGAGGCAATCCTTTTAATGTTCATTATGCAGAATACGAGGTGCCTCCTTCCACAGGAACAATGACCTTTTCGGAACTCAACAACTTTCGACAGTTAATGTCCCAATTGAACACTACTCCATCAACACCCACTGCTAATTCTGCTCATGCAGGTATATCTTGTCACTTTACCTCTGATAAGAGTTCTAATTCATGGATTATTGATTCTGGAGCATCAGCACATATGACTCGAAATTCTAGTTTTCTAGAAATATATAACGGTGAAACAGGCAATATTCGTGTTGCCAATGGAGCTATTGTACCTGTTCATGGACAAGGCACTTCTCACTGCCTCTCATCATCATTGCCATTATCTGATGTGTTACATGTTCCCTCAACAGCAAACTTACTATCTGTTCAGTGTATTACTGAAAATCTTAATTGTTCAGTAACCTTTTTTTCTTCCCACTGTGTATTTCAGGATCTGGCGACAGGCAAGGTCCTTGGCAATGGTAAAGTGGTAGATGGACTTTATGTTATGGAAGGGAATTCTATTTCTCCCTCAACTTATCAGGTGTCATCCAAGTTAAATTCTGCTTTGAATCTTTGTGTCAGTGGCATAGACGGTTAGGTCATCCATCTTTTGGTGTTTTAGCACATCTATTTCCTGCCCTAATAAAACACTGTAAGAAGGAAGATTTTTTTGTGAACCATGTGAACTAGCTAAACATAAAAGATCATCTTATCCATCCAGAAATAAAAGAAGTTCTACTTTATTTTCTATTATTCATACTGATGTTTGGGATCCATTTAGACATCCTACACATGATGGGTATAGATGGTTTGTTGTCTTTGTTGATTGTTATTCCAGGCTTACTTGGGTATATCTCCTTAAGAAAAAAAGTGAAGTTTTCGAGTGTTTTAAATCTTTTCACCACATGGTACAAACACAGTTTAATGCTTCTGTTAAAATTCTTCGGAGTGATAATGGTACTGAATATGAAGGTCCATTTATATCTTATTTGGACACATGTGGTATAATTCATCAAACTTCGTGTGTCAAAACCTCTCAACAAAATGGGGTAGCCGAAAGGAAAATTGGTCACATACAACAGGTTGCTCGGTCGCTTATGTTAACAATGCATGTTCCCAAATACCTTTGGGGAGAGGCAGTCATGACTGCTACATATCTTATAAACCGTCTTCCTTCCAGTGTTCTCAAATTCAAAACACCGTTATCCTGTGTTCCTGCACCTTATTCTCACCCACTACTCCTTCGAGTATTTGGGAGTGTATGTTTTGTTCATAATCATGCTCCCTCTCGGGATAAACTTGATTCTCGGGCACTCCGACATAGTCTTGATAGTAAGTCACAGTCCGAGTCACAGTCCGAGTCACAGTCACTTCCATTTATTAACATACCTATTCAAAAACACTAGCTAAAACAGATCATCTATTCCTCCACATACAAGTAATGAGTCAGATGATCTGAATAGGTTGGATATGCCAGACTTGATTACATATTCAAGGCGGAAAAGAAATGATATCACCACTTTACCACATCCAGAGACCTCTGACCTCGAGACAGATCCTGCATCTCCTGTGTTTGAGCCAGAAACTGGTAATACTCTTGATCCTACTTTAGATATTCCTATTGCTATAAGAAAGGGTGTACGTTCTTGCACTAACCTTCCTATCTCGAACTTTGTTTCTTATAATGCATTATCACCTTCTTCACTTGCTTTTGTGTCATCTTTGTCTAGTGTTTCTATTCCACATACTTGGCAGGATGCTTTATGTGAACCTAAATGGAAAGATGCCATGATAGAGGAAATGAATGCATTAAAACATAATGACACTTGGAAGTTAACTCATCTTCCTGTTGGAAGGAAGGTAGTAGGATGCAAATGGGTGTTCACTGTGAAACAGAAACCTAATGGGCTGGTTGATAGGTACAAAGCAAGACTTGTGGCAAAAGGGTATACTCAAACTTACGGGATTGATTATCAGGAAACTTTTGCTCCAGTAGCAAAGATGGCTTTTATTCGAATCTTGATATCATGTGCAGCAAATCTTGGATGGGAACTTCAGCAATTGGATGTAAAAAATGCATTCTTACATGGAGACCTAAAAGAAGAAGTCTACATGGATATTCCACCAGGTTTTTCTACAACTGCAACCATTGGGAAAATATGCAAGCTAAAGAAGACTATTTATGGGTTGAAACAGTCTCCAAGGGATTGGTTTGGCAAATTTCAGAGAGCAATGATCAAATTTGACTACAAACAGAGCAACTCAGATAACACCATGTTTGTGAAAAGACGAGATGAAAAAATCACAGTGTTGATCGTTTATGTTGATGATATTGTGATCACAGGCAACGACGCATGTGAGATTACTAATGTTAAACGCAAGCTTGCCTCTGAATTCGAGATGAAAGACTTAGGAAAACTACGGTATTTCCTTGGCATTGAGGTCTCTAGAAGTCCGGGTGGTATCTTCCTCTCACAACGGAAGTATATCCTTGATCTTCTGAATGAAACAGGGATGTTGGGATGTAGACCTGCAGATTCTCCAATAAAAGCAAATCATAAGCTATGTGGAGATGCTGGTGAAATTGTCAATAAATCTCAATATCAAAGGTTAGTTGGTCGACTAATCTACCTTGCACATACAAGGCCAGACATAGCATATGCAGTGGGAATTGTTAGCAGGTATATGCATGATCCTCGCCAACCTCATTTGGATGCAGTTTATATGATATTAAGGTATCTCAAAGCTGCTCCTGGAAAAGGAGTAATGTTTACTAAAAACAATCATCTCGGGGTTGAAAGCTATACAGATGCAGATTGGGCCGGATGTCAAGACGATAGACGTTCGACTTCAGGATATTGTACATTTGTTGGTGGCAATTTGGTTACTTGGCGAAGCAAGAAACAACCCGTGGTTGCCTTATTCAGTGCTGAGGCAGAATATAGAGCTATGGCTAAAGGTGTACGTGAATTATTGTGGATAAGATTGTTTTTAGAAGAATTGGGACTTGCATCCACAACTCCAATGAAACTGCATTGTGATAACAAAGCTGCTATTGCCATTGCACATGATCCAGTTCAACATGATCGGACCAAACATATCGAAATTGATCGACACTTCATAAAAGAGAAGATCAATAATGATACAATTGGTATTCACTTTGTAAGATCAGTGGACCAGTTAGCTGACATATTTACCAAAGGTTTAAATCGGAAGATACTTCATCCACTTATTGGCAAATTGGGCATGACGCATGAGTGATATATATGCATCAACTTGAGGGGGAGTGTCAAAGAGTTAGTAATCAGTCATACATCTACATAGTCAGAAGATCCACAGTAACTATGATGTAATCAGTTACGTAGATGAAGTCTAATTAAGCTTATAAATAGAGCTTAGAAGCTCTTGTAATTAACACACAATATTATACAGATTACATCTTCTTCCTCTATCAATCTCTCTACATACTGTTATATATTCTTAAGACTTCCTAATACATTTATATGGTACCGTCAAGTCCTTGTTTGACGTGTAAGATTGTAGTTCTTTTTGAAAATTAAAAATACTGGTGCTTTTTAGTTTTTAAAGTTATTAAATTTGTCAGGCATAGTACTGCGAATAAAATCTTTATTATTCCTTGAAGTTTTGTTGTAAGTATTGATTGAAATGAGGTGAACAATAACTTGGTGATAATAACTAGCTGGGAACTGGGAAGTTATGTTTATCTTGTTTGTAGCTACTTTACACTTTCCCCATTACTTTGCTAACTACAACCCCTAAACTTGTTGTCTATTTCCATATCCTAAATCAATAGTTGTCTCTTTCCTTTTTCCTAAATCAATATTTTGGTCTCTCTTTGTAATATAAAACTTCCGACAACATTGTTATTTCTGTGTGCAGATTTCTATCAGCCATTTAAAGAAGATGAACTTGAACAGAGTACCATTGTGCCAATCATATTTCCTGCAGAACCAAAGCCGGTACCTTTTTCTTCCTGTTGTGAAAGATTTCAGTTCAACCTTTAAAAACAAATTGTAGAACCTCAAAACAGTGGACATGCACATTCTAAGTTTCAGATTTGTATAAGTATATTTGTCTCAAGATAGTCAAGCATATATTCCATATTTCTACTTAGGAGTGGACATATCTTTGACACTTCTCTAGTTCTCTAGTCAACTATAGCAATCTGTTAACTATAATCTTTGATGTAGGTATCTTTATGAGCATAAATTTAGGCTTTTTATTGGCATTGCCTAGATAACAACTATCTGACTTCACCATTTCCTTCAGGTTTTCACGGAGTTTGATTGGGAATTTGATGAAGTTGAGGTGTGTAAATACATGCATCTGTTTCTTTTTTATTTCTTCTGTCATGCAGCTTTAAATGTGAGGGCTAAATCTAATTCATGAGTTGTCACTCATGTATGAGCCATGTCCAAAAGCGCTGATTGTAAAAGATGGGATATTGTGTGTTTCAATATCTGCTTTAATAAATTAAACTCCAATCCTCCAGGAATTTACTGATAAACTTATTGAAGAGGAAGAGCTATCTACTGATCAGAAGGAGGCCTTCAAGGTAAGCCTGTATGATGATAATTTAACCAGCCTTTTTCCTCCAGACATGACAAGTGGCCCTTGACCTAATTATTTTGCTTGCTTACTTAGAATTTTCTTAAGGAGAAGGTACGAGAAGCGAAAAAGGCAAACCGAGAGGTACAAATTTTAGGAATTTCATATTAGGTAGTACTTTTGTCAGTTTTGTTTTACTGTTGTGGTCACTTATGCAGAATATTTCTTGTCTCAGGCAAGGGAAGCCCGGAAAAAGGCTATAGAAGAAATGAGTGAGGAGACTAAGGCTGCTTTCGAGAATATGAAGTTTTACAAATTTTACCCTGTGCCTTCACCTGATACTCCTGATGTTTCTGATGTAAAAGTAAGATGCTAATCACCATTCACCATTTCAGTGTTTTACATGGAAAAGTTGTCCTGATTATTTGCTAGTAAAATATGTTGTATTAAATGCTTCCACATTGTTTATTAAATGCTTCCACATTGTTCCCTAGTTATTGATAGTCGTTTGCTTAGATTTTGTACCCAAGCGGCTACAAAATGCAAAGCCATCTTTTGTACAGGAGTAATGATTTATGTACGAGTAAGTGGGCAGGAGCTAGCAATATTGACAATCTTTTTCTTTACTTTGTTTGGTTTTGCAGTCTCCATTCATAAACAGGTATTATGGTAAGGCCCACAAAGTTCTGTGACTCACAGCTGAGGATAAACGTTCCTTTGCTCGGGACATACTTAATTAGACAATACCGACTTGCTTACTTTGCTTGCACTGAGATTTCTACCAATTATCAGGATTTGGTCTAGCTACACAGCAGGCTCCTCAGCTATTATTTGAAACTTGTAAGACTAGGTAATGTAGGATCCTTGAGCAGGAGGAGAGCAGTATGCTTTGTCCTCTTAGGCAAGGATGTATCAATAGCAAACATTGATTTTTCTTATATATAAAGATGCTTAATAGTCTTTTGTAATTGTTCTCATATGCACTCGTAAATCTTGATAACCAAATTTGCATTAGAAATTTCATTTACCGAATTGTGTAAAATTTTTGTAATAGTTTTGTAATAATTGTCATTAGAAGTATAACGATGTTCTGATAATTGTAGGGTGAGAAAATGTAGGACTATATACTCTTTAGACCTTATGCATAAAAACCCTTGTTCAGTCAAGCAGTCAAGCTTCAGCCTTATATAGTAAAAGGGAAGTACTAATAAGAGCATTGAGAGAGCTAAAGAAGAATATTTATTATTTGTAGTTTTCGTCTTCTCAGTAGTGAGCAAGTAGTTTGATCTGTATAACCTGAATTATTTTTTAAGCACGACAAATTGACAATCTTGGCTTCTGGGTTGCAACTCTTTGAAGTTGCTGCAAGGCTGACCAAATATGTAATTGGTCTTTGCTAGGAAAAATAAACAAAAAATGATCTTAAACAATTACAGTAGTAAGGCCTGATTTCTCTTATATAAAAACAATGAGCTCAAACAAGTACTAATGTCCTATCTAGTTCGTTTGCACTCGTTGTCTTATCGAACAAAGTCGAGCAAAGTTTATCTAGTTTGAATTGTAGTTTTTGTCAAGCACAAGCAGTTCGACTAATTTACACTTTAGAACAGTAATCGAGGCAAATTTTTGCTTATTAACCCAAGCTTTTTGTAATTGACTGAATTGAGTGAGTTGAATAAGCTTGCCAGAGCAATTTTTTCAGTTCGATTTCGTTATCAGTCCTACTATCGCAAGCTGAATCAGGCTTATTGAGTTCAAACTCGAACTTTTAATCGAGCAAATTAGTTCGCTCGGATCTTTAATCATGACCTTCCTAGTTTCGACTCTCATATCTGTACACAATCTCAACTTTTAACTGTTCTTGAAAAAAACAAAAAATGAAATCCTTGTTCATACAGAAAAATGTTACCCTTGTTATTAAGCTCAATTTGTCGAAGTCTTGATACTAATTTTAGGAGAGGCTAATCCCCTTCCGGTTGACATTAATAGAAATAAATATGATTTCACAGCTTATAACAGGATGGCATCGGGGGAATGGGAAGAACACTTCTTGAGCTACTACTGATACAGATTCTAATTTACAACAAAGAACTTAAGCAGATAAGCCTTTGATTTTCTAAAGCGGCTGCAAACCCATCCCTGCATCCATTAGCGTCTACTTTTCCATTTTAGAACGATTCAGTATCAGTGAAGAGAAGTGATCTCTCCACTCACGAGGCCCAGAAAATGGCATGAGACCACACATAAGAGGCAAAACCACAAGTGTAGTAGAATAGAACATAAATCGTCGGATCCAAAATGGGAATATTCTACTGCTTCTTGATCGTTCAGTCACAGTGATGGGCCCATTGAGTATAACGAATAGAGATGGGGTACATACATTTGAGAAGAAATGCAACAAGCATAGAGCCTCCCAATAGAATAGCCAATGATTTCCGCTGCCTCCTAATGTATCAATGCAAAGCTTTCCTGCAAAACCACAAACCACTCCTAGCAGCAAGAGTATAAAAGTAACAGGCATTGTCTGCTTTGATGTTCCAGAACGCTGCACAAGTAGGTAGGTATGTGATTGATAGGATCATCAATACACCAAACAGCATACGAAATGCAACTTGAACCTGACACCTCAGAGTATGGAGTCCTGAACTGATATATGACACTGGCTTTGGCATCCACCAGGACGTTGACTGCTGAACCAAATGAGGGTTACAAGTTACAACACATTTTCAAGCTAAAGACAATTATTACACACACAAACACAACATATGTAACAAAAACTAATTCATATATTACAAAAAATATATTTGAATAACTAGCACTTACTTGGCAAAAAAAAAGAAAGAAAGAAGTTCGCAAAAAAAATACCTAGCACTTGGCTAAAGACTTGTCATTGAGGCTTACCTGAAGAGGTGCACAAGATGCAGTAGCTTCAGTTAACCTTTGTGGTGAATAAACATAGGTTCCATAAGCAAGGGCTGCCAACATGATTAGCATACCAGCAACAAGAAATCGATGCACGTTTTAAGCAACTCGGCATGTCTAGCATCTTTCAATTCAGCCTTAAATTTCTCAGCTCTAAATGATGCTTTTGACATGCCCATTGATAATTTGAATCAGAATTTAGAGCTAGCTGAGCTTCTTTAAGCTGCATCTTTTTCATGATAAGACCAATCTCATATGTCTTGAGATCATTAGAACGTGTTTGCTCAATAACAGATCTTGCAAGGGTGTTATGCACAGATTCATTTGTAAAAGAGGGCAGCAATTTTGAAGGATATATCAACTGCTGGTCTATATGTCCTCCATGCAGGCTGAGTGAATGATTCATTAGATTTTGCTGCATGTTCACTTCAATCTCTTCAAATGTATTTGGTTTTTCCTGATTGTTGATGGTGTTCAAAACTGGTTCTGATTGATAAAATTTCTCTTGAATATCGCATACAGAATTTTCTTCTACGTTCAGATATGTGCTTGAAGTTGGATCAGAACAATACTTTTCCTTATTTGATTCTCCGAAGGACTCTCGTCTATCATTTTGAGTAGATCCATTGACTAATCTAAGTGTCATCAAGGTGCTCCGAAATGACTTCTCGAAGTTATTGACAAAGCACCCATATTTGTCCCCAAATACCTATTGCCACACAAGTAGAAAACAACAAAGGAACTTTTCAGGTATTGATAGTTGGTACTAAAAATCTAAAGTATGTGATGTTGTTAACTATAATAGGCAATATAATCAGTAATTTGACTTCATCTTACTTACATTCGATAAAGACTCTCCAACAGCTGATGTAAAGATCTGAAAAAAGATAATTTCAAACAATAAGTTGTGTTTCGACATATTACTATCATATGATAATTATTTTAATACAAGGACAAAACCAAAGAAAGAAACAATGATAAACAACTTGTTAACCCGCCATTAAGGGTGGGTTTCACCTCTCTATATGCCAAGTGTTTGGGCTTAAATCCAGTCCACAGGACCAAAGCTGAATATGTTACCAGTTGAGTAACCTCATACATCTATATCTCTGAGAAGTCAACATGTGAAGTACATGTGTGCAAACTGTGCATTCAAATATACAAATTGATAGACACATCATATTGGTGCTGATTGCGTATATGCCATATCCGCACATAAGCACATTGATAGACACATGTTCCGAGATGTGCAGGTTTATTGAAAAGATGCAACAAAAAGAAATTATTACCAATTATTACCTTAGAAAGATGATCAACTGACATCCTTTCTTCAGTTGCATCTTTTTGTTCCAGGACCTAATATCAAAATCCGCAAGATATCTTACTATTAAGTAATCCACAAGAAGTTAATTAATCAAATGATAGAACCAGCAAAGATAAAAAAAGGGCAAGAGCAGCATTTGCATATTAAAATTCTTGAAGAAGAGACATTAACATCTATATAACAAAATGTCCAGTAAATCTTCTTAGTATGTAACTTGGCTTGTCAAATGGCAATCTATGAACATAATATTGAATCAGATCTTTGCATCCCGAAACATTTCAATGTCCAGAAAAAGTTAGAAAGATCCTGCTTCGATTTTGAACATGAAGACTATTGTATTATTAGAAAGTTGTAAAATAGTGTAACTGTAGTTAGTAAAAATCTGTCTTGTTGTAAAACACAGCACCTATTGCCTATGTAAGACAGTTTATCCCCTTTCCACCCAAACTTGTAAGCCAAATGCAGAAAGGCAAGTAAAGTGATTCTGTATTCATCCATGATATTGGCAATTTGAAAAAAAAAGAAAAGAAAAGAATAGCCAATGTAAATTACAAAATCTTCCATTACACATAAATCAACAATTCTATTGTTCTATTTTTTTGCATATTCCAATTGCAGTACATAGATTACTCAAACAAAAAGTGGAAAAAGAAAAAAAGAACAAGAATGGGGATCCATTTTAACAACTAGTTTGGGACCTCTATCATTTGTGTAAAGTCTTAACACATTTCTTCCTAAATTTCCTGCTTGAGAACATCGAAACCTGGTATCCATTTTGTAAAATAAATTGAAATTTAATAACTTAACACATTATTGATCCTAAATTCCTAATACAAAATCTTAACAAGTGTACATTGTAAGTTCTGCATTATATTTCTGCAAAGTGACACACACTCGCGTCCCCTGAGGCCGAATTTTCAGCAACAATAGGAATGCATTATATGAACATTACATATATGTAAAAGAAGTTATAGTACCCGGGAGAGCGAGGCGGCAATAGCCATTCCAGTAGGAAATGCAAGGGCTCCAACGACATCATCCTGACTTGTGAGTAAGGATGGTCTTCTAAGGTTCCGAATTTAATTCGAAACAGTAAAGCCTCCTCCACCTTTATGAGTATTATAATGAGACGTTGCATAAGTAGATGATGCTGCAGACGATAATAAAGAACCTGTAATGTAAAACTACGATCTCTGATTTATAGTAATAAAAACAGATTCCAACTCAAACAAGAGCACCTTGATATGATAATAATTAAAGAGTTCCAGTACATAAATTGACTCAATCACTACAGATAACGATAATCTAGCTTTCGAGAGGCTAGTCTCTCCCAAAAGAAAATAAAGAAAACAGATCTCAACAATTGCCTGCCCCTCCCTTCGATTGTGCCCTATTTCTTTCACCTCTTGCCTTGGTTCTGCAATTACTTTCTTACCCTCCAACATTTGCTGTTCTCTCTTTTCTGCCCTTCTGTCCACGTCTTTTGTACACGTGTATTGGTGGCCCCGTTAGCGAGTCTATCACATTACCTTCCTCCCAAAGATTCACCTTGTCCTCAAGGTGGAACAAGGGAAAACGTTCCTGGATCAAGCCCACATCCTCCCAAGTAGCCTCAGCTTGTGGTAACTCCTTCCATTTAATTAAAGCTTCTCTCCTTTCTTCTACCCCGATCTTCCTGACCCCTAACACAGTCTCTGGCTCCACCTGTAACTCGAACTCAGCAGTTATTTGTGGCGGTATAGTGGATGAAGCTGGGGTGGTGCCAATGTGCCGCTTCAACTGGGAAACATGGAATACTGGGTGGATTTTGCTGGCAGGGGGCAATGCCAACTTGTACGCCACCTCACCAATTCTTTGTATGATCTCAAAGGGTCCATAGAAACGGGCTGACAGCTTCTCATTTGGGCGCCGTGCCAGAGATTTTTGGCGATAGGGTTGGATTTTAAGGTAGACCCAGGTTCCTACTTCAAAGATCTCTTCTCTTCTCTTGCTATCCGCTGCCTTTTTCATCCTCTGCTGAGCCTTTACCAGGTTAAACTTTAACTCATCCAGAATGAGGTCCCTCTCACGCAACCATTCCTCTAAGCTATCAACTTGGGTCTGGCCAGTTGCCCCTTTTGTTACCAGTGGAGGGTCTCGCCCATACAACACTCTAAATGGACTCATTTTCGTGGATAGGTGTGGGGAGGTGTTGTAAGAGAACTCTGCCCACGGTAGCCATTGAAACCATGTCTTGGGTTTCCCAGCAATGAAGCATCTTAAGTACGATTCCAGCCCCTTGTTCACGATTTCTGATTGGCCGTCGGTTTGGGGATGATACGCTGTACTACGCTTCAACTCCGTTCCTTGTAATTTAAACAATTCTGTCCAAAAATGGCTCATGAAAACCTTGTCGCGGTCAGAGATAATTGATGAGGGAAACCCATGTAAGCGAACTATTTCGCGTATAAACACCTCAGCTACAGTGGCAGCAGTAAAGGGATGTCGTAACCCCATGAAATGTGCGTATTTTGAGAGTCTATCGACCACTACCAAGATAGAATTAATACCTCGTGATATCGGCAACCCTTCGACAAAGTCCATTGTTATATCCTCCCAGACTTGAGATGGAATCGGGAGTGGCTGAAGCAACCCAGCTGGGGACAATTGCGAATGCTTTTGCTGTTGACAAGTAGAGCAACGGGAGACGTGCTGTTTTACTGACTTCCTCATTCCAGCCCAGAACCAATCTGTTGCCAACCTCAAGTAAGTTTTCAATTCGCCATTGTGCCCTCCCACTACAGAATCGTGGTACTGCTGCAAAAGAATGGGGATAAACTTTGAGGTGCTGGGAATAACTCTCCTTTCCTTGTAGAACAACTTGCCATCTTTCACGCTAAACCCAACATACCCCTCCTTTTGAGTCCTCAACGATTCTATGATCTGTTGTAACTCCACACTATCCTGCAACTCCGTTTCCAACCCTTCCCAGTCCACTAGGTTCGAGGATAGTAATGTCCCGCACTCTACCACAACCCCTTGTTGTTTCCTGGACAGTGCATCCGCCACCCGGTTAGAGACCCCTGGTTTGAACTGCACTTCAAAATCAAATCCCAACAGCTTTCTTATCCACTTTTGGTACTCCGGGTTGACTTCTCGCTGCTGTAGTAAGTACCGAAGGCTTTGCTGATCGCTTCTAACAACAAAATGACGACCCAGGAGATAATGTTTCCACTTTGTAACCGACAAACATATTGCCATAAGCTCCTTTTCATACACTGACTTCAGTTGTGCTTGTTTGCCCAGCAGTTTACTGAAAAATGCCACGGGCCTGTTTTGCTGCATTAAGACTGCCCCGAGCCCGTACCCCGACGCATCAGCCTCGATTACAAACTCCTCTTGAAAATTAGGTAGGGTCAACACAGGGGGGTTGATCATAGCTGCCTTTAGATTTTCGAACGCTCGAGTTGCCTTTTCTGACCATCCGAAACAGTCTTTTTTCAACTAGTTTGTCAAAGGTTGGGCAATCTGAGCATAATTAGCTACGAACTTTCGGTAATAGCCGGTCAGACCAAGGAATCCCCTGAGTTCCCGCAGGTTGCCAGGCTGTGGCCAATTAACCATTGCTTCGACTTTATCCATGTCCACAGCCACACCTTCTTCTGAGATCATATGCCCCAAGTATGAGATGGTAGTTTGGCCAAACGCACATTTCTTTAAGTTAGCATATAGCCGATGCTCTTCCAGTGTGCTCAAAACGGTGTGGAGGTGTGAGATGTGCTCATCTACCGTTCGACTATACACCAGAATATCGTCGAAAAATACCAGTACAAACCTCCTCAAGTAGGGTCTAAACACGTCGTTCATTAGTGATTGGAAGGTTGCGGGAGCGTTCATAAGCCCAAAAGGCATCACGAGGAATTCATAGTGACCATCATGTGTTCGGAATGCTGTTTTATGCACGTCTTCTGCCTTTACTTTAATCTGATGGTAGCCTGATTTTAAATCCAACTTGGAAAATTTTTTTGCTCCGTGTAACTCATCCATCAGCTCCTCTATGACAGGTATGGGGTATTTATCCGGTATTGTCTCCTTGTTGAGAGCTCTATAATCGATGCAAAACCGCCACGAGCCGTCTTTTTTTTTCACCAACAAAACGGGACTCGAAAAAGAGCTCTTCGATGGTTGAATAATCCCCGCTTCTAGCATCTCCTGAATCAATCGTTCTATCTCATCCTTTTGACATTGAGGGTACCGGTAGGGCCTAACCCCTATAGGATTGCTCCCCGTTTTCAGGTTAATGGCGTGCTCATGGCCTCGTGAAGGAGGCAGCCCCTGTGGTTCTACAAACACCCCTGGAAACGCTTTCACCACCTCATTCACAGACTGCACCCTTTTATCCCCTGTTGCTCCCTGCCCTTGTCCAGCCTCCACCCTTGCATTCATGTGATTAAACTCCACCCAATACCCTTTTCCTTCTTTCCTCAAGCTTCGTAACATCGCCTTAAGTGAGATCTTGGACTTAACCAGCGACGGATCCCCCTTTAAAGTGAACTTGCTACCCCCTAACTCGAAATGCATCACCTGTGTTCTCCAGTTTGTAGTCACGGGCCCCAAGGTCTCTAACCATTTAATTCCCAGAATGACATCCGAGGCCCCTAATTCCAGTGGCAAAAACTCCTCACACACCACCAGCCTCCCATCCAACTGCACACTCACCTCCTTACAAACGCCATTCCCCTTAACCATTTCTCCATTCCCTAGCGACACCCCAAATCCCCCTGAATCCTCTATTGCTATCCCCAACAGTTTCACAACAGATAAAGAAATGAAATTATGCGTGGCTCCGGGGTCGATTAGTACTATAATTTCTTTATCTTCGATTTTTCCCCGGAGTTTCATAGTCTTAGGATTTGAAATGCCTACTACAGAGTTCAAGGATACCTCAGTGAGCAACTCTTCGGTTGGTGATGGTGGAGCTTCACTGTTCCCTCCATCAGTGTCATCGTCATCTTCGTCGTCAACTAAGATGACACTAAGCTCCTTCCGCCTACAACGGTGCCCAAGAGTCCACTTATCATCACACCTGAAACATATGCCCTTGGCCTTCTTCTCTTGGAGCTCCTTTTCCGTCAGCCTACGGAATTCATGGGGTGTCTTGCTTGCACTACTCTGGCTGGTATTTCTTGGTGACACAACCGATGCCTGCGACTCGGTAGACACTGCACTCCAACTACGCTGGCTAGGTGGCCCTGTCTGCGACACCCCATACCCTACAGGACTACCCACACTCCCTCTGTTATACGAATTCAGAGCAGTACCAGTAGCCAACTTAACAGAGCTCAATAGCTGTCTTCGGGGTTGAGTGACCTGATTCCTCTCTTCTACTCTCGAAGCTAGTTCCATCGCCTGTTCTACATTCACTGGGTTAAGTAAACGGACCTCCACTCGTATCTCCTCCTTGAGTCCGTTAATGAATTGCCCCATCAGAATATTTTCCGCGATTCGATCCAAGGGAGCGGCTGTCTCAATAAATCTCCTCTTATACTCGCTCACCGTGGTTAACTGTGTTGTTGCTAACCACTGTTCATACAATGACCCTCCCGCTATCGGACGAAACTGTCTCAGCATAAATTTCTTCAAGTCACTCCACAGCCTAATAGGATGTCTATTCTGCTCCCATTGGTACCACCTTAAGGCGTCCCCCTCCAAGGCCACGGCCACAGACTCTAGCATTTCCTTCTCAGTCAATCCATAGAACTCAAAGTACCTTTCCACTCTTAACACCCACCCATCTGGATCATTTCCATAAAAAATCGGCATATCCAATTTTCGATATCGCCAATTCCCGGGCCCTTGTCCAGAACCCACACTGCCTCCTCCCCCAAACCCAAATCCTCCGTTTCCCCCATGACTACCCCTCACAACTCCTTCATCCACAACCTCCTTTTCGGTTCGACCCATACCTACTCCATTCATTCCCAGTACTGGGCTCACCATAACCGACCCAGCTTGACTTGTACTGACCTCGCCCTTGTCACTAACATGTTTGTTCTTGGCATACATCTCTGTCACCGTGGATCTCATCTCTGCACAGAACTTGAGCTGCTCCGCTCGCATCAGACTTAGTACTTGCTCTTGGTGTTCTCTGGATCTATTAATTCGCCCCTCCAACCTTGCTGCCATCTCATCGAACTCCTCCCTCTGTTTGCGAGCCACCGTCGCCTGTCCCTCCATTAACAGATCCGTAATGGACTGTTTCATCGAGAGAATACCTGTCTCCACCGCCTTGGCTACCATTAACGCCATCGTCTCATCGGCGTTAGCCGCCTTCTCTTCTAGCTGTTCCACTCTCTGAGCAACTGTTGGTGGCCCCATGGATCAAACGCTCTGATACCACTTGTAATGTAAAACTACGATCTCTGATTTATAGTAATAAAAACAGATTCCAACTCAAACAAGAGCACCTTGATATGATAATAATTAAAGAGTTCCAGTACATAAATTGACTCAATCACTACAGATAACGATAATCTAGCTTTCGAGAGGCTAGTCTCTCCCAAAAGAAAATAAAGAAAACAGATCTCAACAATTGCCTGCCCCTCCCTTCGATTGTGCCCTATTTCTTTCACCTCTTGCCTTGGTTCTGCAATTACTTTCTTACCCTCCAACATTTGCTGTTCTCTCTTTTCTGCCCTTCTGTCCACGTCTTTTGTACACGTGTATTGGTGGCCCCGTTAGCGAGTCTATCACAGAACCATCTTGTAGTACTAAATTTTGATGATCAGATGATTCACCAACTGAGTGCTTTTGTTTCTTGATTTTCTTGCATTTGTTTTTCTTGACTGAATTTACACCGATGGATGTGGGGATTGTTTCATTTTCTGGAATAGATTGATGGGGTTGTGAAGAAGTATCCATTTGGTAATTTAGAACGAAAATGTTTGAAATTTATAATGTTTATATACTGAAAAGAAGAAGGAGAAGAATGATGGAAATATGTGTAAACAGAAAGAAAGAAACTACTGATATGAGCTGAAACTCGATTATATATAGTATATGAACTGCTGAAAGTGTAAAGTACATATGAGACTTAATAAACTAAAAATGAACAACTACAATTGTATAGATAACACGTCAATTTTTGGAAAAAAATTTAACGACTCTAACATTTTCCATACGGAAGTACTACTTGCCGGAAAATTGGAAGTACTCGAAATGTACATAGTACATTTTTGGAAATAAAAATCGAAATTTCGGCATTTAAAATGGCTCTCAAAGGCACCAATGCAATGCGTTAGTTTTTTATTTTAAAGGGAAATGCGATGCGTTAGTTGTAAAGGTTTAAACTAACAAAAAACAATTTGATAAAATAAGAAATGTTTTAGAAAATTATTACTGTATTTAGTTTTATTGAATAAAAGTTGGATTCTGATGGATAGACAAGAAAATTATGACATAACGAGTATTAGAACACATTTAATAAAACAATAAATTTTATAATATTTTGAATGTAAAATGTATATGGTCATCAATTAAATGGTCATCAATTAAATGATGATTTTCATAAAAATTTTCTTGATATATACAAACTACTAATAATTTTTTTATTCAATATCTAAATTAAATTATGTGGCAAGTTTTCTATTCTCTTTACAATAAAACTTATAATCGACGATATATATTTTTAATTTTTTTGATCTGATGTATCGAATTTACTTTTTAAATTATAAACATGTGTAAGTTAAGAAAATATTATATGACTCTTTAATTTTATTTATGACATTTAAATCGATACAATTTTTTAATTTAAATGGTACAATTTTTATACAACATTTAAATTATTATAATAGTTATCTATAAAAAAATGTGTACGACTTAAGTAAAAATTAAATTTAAGATATATAATTTCAAGTTGATTTTTTGAGAAGTATTAACGATTTTTTGAATCTTATCTATACTATTATATAAAAGCTAAAATATTAAAAGTTTGGTCGGTCGGTCGGTATGGTACCCGTTGATTTTACTTATTTACCCTTACTCAATTACAGATCTACTAACTAATCAATTTCCTTTTTCAGGTTACACATATTATCTTTTCTATTTTTCAAGAACTAAATAATTTCTTTTTCAGGTAAAATACAATATCTTTTATATTTTATCTAACTAAAATTTATCCTTTATTATTCAATTTCCTTTTTCAGGTTAAACATATTACCCTTTTAATTTTTCAATACCTAAATAATTTCTTTTTTCAGGTAAAAAAGATTATCTTTTACATTTTATCTAACTAAAATTTCTCCTTTTTAAAAACATTACGAGTAATTTTATTTAATAAAATAACATAATTATATTATAATTACTATTAACTAATCAATTACCTTTTCAGTCAAAATACGTTACCTTTTCTCTTTTCTCTAACTAAAATCTCTCTTTTTCCAATTATATCATGGACGGTTACCTTTTTTAGCCAGAACACATTACCTTTTTCCTTTTCTCTTACTAAAACCTCTATTTTCCCAATTATAGCACGGGCATTTCTATTTAATAAAAATAAAATAATAATATTATAATACTAAAAATTAACCGATTACCTTCTCAACCAAAAAATATCATCTTTTCTATTTTTTCTAATTAAATTCTTTTTTTTCTAGAAATATAACGGGCAACATTAATTTCTCATTTTCTAAATACTATAAACAATTTTATTTAGTAAAATAACATAATCAAGGACTATCCTATTTAATAAAATAAATAAATAATATTATAATCTATACAATTATATAAAAGTCGAAACATTAAGAGTTTTGGTACCTGTTTTTTGGTACGTTGTGAATTTACTTATTTACCCTTCATTATAAAGAAAAATATATATTATATCTATACTATTAAAACTCCTAAAATAAATAATAACATAATATAATTAATGGTAAGTAGTCGATTGCCTTTTTTCACATTTTCTTTTAATTGAAGATATTACATTTTATAAACACCTAAAAACTTCAATCGTATAATATCTTCAAATCATTAATATTTTCTTTCGAATTAAAACACGTTACCTTTTTAATTTAAAACTAATCTTACAATCACTAATATATACCCAAAAATATCACATCATATTTTTCTATTATTAATAAAATATATTAAAAATCTGTATACGTCATTTACAATAAGGAAATATTAATATAATCCGTAAACATGAGTATATTAAATTATATTAAATTATATTAAATTAAAATTAATTAATTATATAATAGCCGAAACATTAAAAATTTAGGTACCTATTTTTTGGTATATGTTTTTTTTAGTATTTCGTGAATTTAATTATTTAACCTTTATTATAAAGAAAAATATATACGATATCTATACTACTAAAACACCAAAAAAAATAATAACATAATATAATTAATGGTAATTAGTCGATTGCCTTTTTCACATAGTTGAAGATATTACCTTTTATGAACACCTAAAAACATCAATCAAATCATATCTTCCAATCATATCATATCTAACAATAATTAATATATAACCAAAATCTATACTATTATATAAATGCCGAAACATTAAAAATTTTGGTACCTGCTTTTTTGTATGCTGTGAATTTACTTATTTACCTTTCATTATAAATAAAAATATATATGATATCTATACTATTAAAACTCCTAAAATAAATAATAACATAATATAATTAATGGTAAGTAATCGATTGTCTTTTTTCACACTTACTTTTAATTGAAGATATTACATTTTATAAACACATAAAAACGTCAATCGTATAATATCTTCTAATCACTAATATTTTCTTTCGAATTAAAATACGTTACCTTTCTAATTTAAAACTAATCTTACAATCATTAATATATATCCAAAAATATCACATCATATTTTTCTATAATTAATAAAATATATTAAAAATCTGTATACGTTGTTTACAATAAGGAAATATTAGTATAATCCGTAAACATGAGCATATTAAATTTTAAATTAAATTATATTAAATTAAAATTAATTAATTATATAATAGCCGAAACATTAAAAATTTAGGTATCTATTTTTTGGTATATGTTTTTTTAGTATTTCGTGAATTTACTTATTTAACCTTTATTATAAAGAAAAATATATACGATATTTTTACTATTAAAACACCTAAAATAAATAATAACATAATATAATTAATGGTAATTAGTCGATTGCCTTTTTCACATTTACTTTTTGTTGAAGATATTACCTTTTATGAACACCAAAAAACATCAATCAAATCATATCTTCCAATCATATCATATCTAGCAATAATTAATATATAACCAAAAATATCATATCATATCTTCTAATCACTAACAAAATCTATACTATTATATAAATTTCGAAACATTGAAAGTTTTGGTACCTGTTTTTTGGTACTAAGTGAATTTACTTATTTACCCTTCATTATAAAGAAAAATATATATGATATCTATACAATTAAAATTCCTAAAATAAATAATAACATAATATGATTAATGGTAAGTAGTCGATTGTTTTTTTTCACAATTACTTTTAATTGAAAATATTACCTTTTATAAACACCTACTAATCTTACAATCAAAAATATTTATACTATTATATAAAAAGCCGAAACAATAAAAGAGTTTTGGTATTTGTTTTTTGTTACTAAATGAATTTATTTATTTACCCTTCATTATAAAGAAAAATATATATGATATCTATATTATTAAAACTCCTAAAATAAATAATAACATAATATAATTAATGGTAAGTAGTCGATTGCCTTTTTTATATTTACTTTTAATTGAAGATATTACCTTTTACACTTACTAATCTTACAATCATTAATATATACCCGAAAATACCACATCATATTTTTCAATTATTAATAAAATATATTAAAAATCTGCATACGTTGTTTATAAAAACATCAATCGTATCATATCTTACAATCATTAATATTTTCTTTCAAATTACAACATGTTACCTTTTTAATTTAAAACTAATCTTACAATCATTAATATATACCCGAAAATATTACATCATATTTTTCAATTATTAACAAAAATATATTAAAAATCTATATACGTTGTTTATAATAAGGAAACATGAGTATAATCCGTAAACATTAGTATATTAAATTATATTAAATTAAAATTCATTAATTAAAATAATGGTAAGTAGTTGATTGCCTTAATTAAATTATAATTACTATAAACTAATTAATTACCTTTTTCACATAAATTGTATAATCTTTTTAATTTTCACGTTACCTTTCTATTTCTATAGCTAAAATATATTTTTTTCCAATTATATCACGGGAGGTTCTATTTAATAAAAGAAACTAATAGTATTCTAATATTAATAATTAACTGATTTTCTTTTTCAGCGAAAACGTATCATCTTTTATATATTTTCTAACTAATATCCTTTTTTTAATATAAATATCACGTACAATATTAATTTCTTCTTTTCGAAAACCATTACGAGCAATTGTATTTAGTAAAATAACGTAATTAAATTATAAATACTATAAACTAATTAATTACCTTTTTCACCTAAAACATGTTACTTTTTTAATTTTTTTTAACTAAATCCTCTCTTATTCTAATCATTACACGGGCATTATATTTAATAAAATAAAAGAATTATTTTATAATTACTAATAATTAAATAATTATTTTTTTTCAACTAAAACCTATCATCTTTCTACATTTTCTGACTAAAATCTCTCCATTTTTAGAAATATCACGGATAACATTTATACAACTATTATCAAATAATCTCATATAAAAATTTAAGCCTCCAAAATTAATATTTCAAAAAATAATTTAAATTAATACAAAAATTTTTATATAATATTTTAAAAAATCCGTGCATCGCACGGGTTTTAAGCTAGTATAATAGAAATCCGTATACTACGAATAATGATCATTAGATTTTTATTAAAAAATCAGAATGTCTAGATCTAATGATTAAATATATTATATAATTAAATTAATTTACAAAAATTTCAATGTTCAAATTCTATAACGACATATTTATTTTAAAATTTTATAATATAAGTTTTAAACCATGCATTTCATTAGATAAATTTATATTAAATTATTAATATTAAAATTAAAATAAAATATTGTAAATAATAATTATATAAAAATAATTGTAACATAAAATAAAATTTGTTACATATAAAAAAAATCCGTGCATCGCACGGATTATAAGCTAGTATTTACAAAATTTCAAATCGACTTATTTTTCTACCACTCAAGTTGTATTCTCCTAACTTCTTCTAAATTAAGGAGAATAATCCATTTTTTAAACGAACTTGACCAAAATACTAATTTTGAGAAGTGTTGGTGACTTTTACCCATTAAGATATTCAAATTACAGTTGGATATTCATGTTATGCATTCTTAGTTCGACTCGATTATTTGTTCGACTCGATTGTCTCTCCACGAATATTGGATTAATCAGCGATATGATCTGTTTTATATTTGTTCGATTCAATTATTTTTGTAGATGTCGTTGACTTTTCTTATTGAATTAATTCCCATTCAAAAATAAGCAAAAAAAATTTTTTATTTTAAAAACACTATGAGCAATTATATTTAATAAAACAAAATATTGTAATTATAATTATAATTACTAATAATTAATCAATTATCTTTTTCAACTAAAATACGTTACCTTTTTTATTTTTCATTTTTCTCCAATAAAGCCTATTCGAATATACTGGAAACGATAATTTAGACCAGTCAAAACAATTAATGGGCAAAATAAAATAGATATATTTTAATATTAAACTTGTATTTAATGTATTAGTTTTAGTTATAATAAATAAATCATTTAATAATAATTTATGATAGTTAATGAGATTTTAAAAATTGAATAGATAACATATTTATTAAAAAATTGATAGAAAAACTTGAAAAATGGAAGATTTTTAGATTTTTAGAGTAAGGGCAACAATCAATTATGATCAATCTAACGCTGGCCTAACGAGTAGCGTGTGTGAGTACGTACATTCACGAGTGAAAACAACATGAACGAAGAATAAAAGCTCCGCGTCATCACATACTTCCCCACAGACGTGGACTCATATTTCTCCAACAAACACTCTTTTATTCGCAACCAAACAAGACACTCCGATCAAAGATTCCTCAAACTCCTCGTACGTATCATCTGTTACAGTATCTTTTTAATCTCCTACATTTTTTATTTTATTTTTCGCTACATGGCATTAGCTGTTCGACCAGTTTTTTGCCAGCTTAATTCAGCTCAGAAGGCAGCAGCTAAGCCTGATCAGCAAGCCGAGTCGTTGCAGATCAGTGTTCCGGTTCAGAACTTGGATGCGGGGAAGATTGTGTTGCAGCCACGGCTGTGCACGCTTCGATCTTATGGTTCTGATCGTGCTGCAATGATTAAAAGTAACAAGACCAACGGTGGTGGTGGTGGTGGTTTGGAGGATGGTGAGGTTTCGAGGTTTTTCGGGACTTTATCGGAGTATATTGAGAGTTCTAAGAAGAGTCAGGACTTTGAGATCATCTCTGGTCGTCTTGCCATGGTAATATTTTCAACTTAAACTACACTTTTTTCTTCTGTGATTACTTTTTTTTTTGTTGATGACAAATTCTGTTTCCATCATGTTTATAAGCAAATGTTACAAAATATAATTTACGGTTGTATTTCATCGATAACTTTTGTGGAATAAACGAAGAAAAGATGAAATGAAAATTTATGAACAAAATTAGAGTTAAAAAGGAGAATGTAACAGGAAAGAAACAAGAGAACCAGAGAAGAAACGTTTCAATTTTGAGTTTATACACTGATGAAACGGAACTGTAGGCAGCTAATGTTACTATGTTAGTACCTGCCATATGCCTTAGATCTTCTGTGAAGTTACAGTTTTCGTGGCTTTTTTTTTTTTTTTTTTGAGTCAGAGTCGATTACTCAATTTGAATATGCACACATGTCTCCATTAAGGATCAAAATTCTCGATTTTTTGTTAGCAAAAAAAAAAAAAAAAGGATATCCACTGGACTACAATGTTAATAATACAGCGGCTACTTTAGCAACTTCTGTTGTATATAACAAATCTGTGAGAAGGATAATCATGTTGTTATTGGTCAGATTGTGTTTGCAGGCACGATTATAATGGAATCAATGACAGGAAATTCCACATTCAGAAAGATGGAAGTACAAGGAATAGCAGAAGCAGCAGGAGTGTGTGTTGCAGCTATAACTTGTGCTGCGACTTTTGCTTATTTCTCCAGCGCCCGTAACAGAGTAGGCCGAATGTTTACTCTCGGTTGTAACACTTTCATTGACTCTCTAATTGATCAAATCATAGATGGTTTATTTTATGAGAGCGAACTCAGCGACTGGTCAGATGAAATTTGAAAGTATATACAGAGGACGGTGGACATGGCGAATCGTGGCTTATCATCTCCAAAACACAGAGGTTGTAATGTGTTAGTTTTGTGGTACAGTTACTTAATAGATATGATTTGATATATACTCGTATTCCATAGTTTGGAACATGATTCACCAGCGGTTTTAAGGAAGCCCGTGATTTGATTTGCGGATGAGGAATTAGCATAGTCACTCGCTTTCATCCTCCCCGTTCGTGTGTATGTTTATATGTACGATCGTACAGGTGTTTAGCATGTTTGTAAAAATATTGTGTACCTAAGAAGTTGATTTTGATCATGTACTTGATGGTTAAATATGTGTTGATCATATACCGTGGAATGGTTATGGATACTGAAGGAAATCAATTCCGTGTCTGTTTCATTGATAAAATGTTGAATATATACATTGATACATAGCTACTGTTAAGGCTACAATTACAACAACCATATCCCCTATATCAAGGCTCCGATTATATTAATTACAAATCTAAATATTAAATGAATATTTACATATTTTAACACACCCCGCAGTTGGAGCGGGAGGTTCTCGTACGCTAAGGCTGTCCCGAAAATCATCAAATAATACGCGCGGAAGACCTTTTGTAAAAATATCAGCAATTTGATAACGGGATGGGACATGGAGAACACGAACTTCGCCACGAGCAACCTTTTCTCGGACAAAGTGAATATCCATTTCAATGTGTTTAGTGCGATGATGTTGCACTGGATTACCAGATAGGTAAATAGCACTCACATTATCACAATAAACTAGAGTGGTTTTCTGAATAGGACAATGTAACTCTAAGAGTAAATTTCGGATCCAACAAGAGTCGGAGACAACGTTAGCAACTCCTCTATACTCATCTTCAGCACTAGAACGTGATAAAGTGGGTTGTCGTTTAGAGGACCAAGAAATTAAGTTGTCACCGAGAAAAACACAGTAATCAGTAGTGGAGCGCCTAGTATCTGGAGTTTCTGGACAACCACCCCAATCAGCATCCTTATAAGAGATGAGGCGACCAACAGATGATTTATACAGATGTAGACCATAAGATAATGTTCCTTGAACATAGCGCAAAATACGCTTAAGAGCACTCATGTGTTCATTCCTCGGATCATGCATATGGAGGCAGACCTGTTGCACGGCATAAGAAATATCTGGCCGGGTGAAAGTAAGGTACTGAAGAGCACCCGCAAGACTCCGATACTTAGTGGGATCTTCATACGGAGCATCCTTTGTGGCACTAAGTTTAGATTTAGTGTCAAACGGAGTAGGACAAGTACTGCAGTTGGACATACCTGCCCTCAGGGCCGTGCTAGAGGGGAGGGCATCCAGGTCACCTGCCCTGGGCCCAAAAAGTTTGGGGGCCCAAAAATTTTAAAAACCCTGTAGTAGTGTTAGTATACATCTAAGGCCTTTACATTAGTTTTAGTATATACATCAGCTTTATATTAGTTTTAGTATACATAAGTTTTACTTGCTTCCTTCCAGTTTTACTTGTTTTAGAATACACGCGAGAGAGACATTGAGCCTACTTTTCCTATAAAGCGTCGTGTCATTAGAAAAAAACAATTTGATGAAAATGATGCCAATGAAGAAGTAAGATCAGTTGAAGAGTCTTTTAGAATTGATTTTTTTGTGCTATTGGTGGATATTGCAATTAATTCACTAAGGAGCCGCTTTGAACAATTACAAACATTTGAAGGTATTTTTGGGTTTTTATTTGATCCACCAACTTTAAGGTCTTTGGAGCATGATCAAGTCAAACAATGTTGTAGTAATCTCGTAACTACTTTTTCTCATAACGGGTTGTCAGATTTTGAGCTAGATGTCTTGGTACAAGACGTAGAGGTATTGCAAGTTTACATTCCAGATAATCTGACATCCGCTCTTGAGATTCTTGAATTTGTCAAATCTCTTGATTGTCTTCCGAATGTTTCTATTGCTTATCGAATCTTATTATCTATACCCGTGAGTGTAGCATCAGTCGAAAGAAGTTTTTCCAAGTTGAAATTGTTGAAAAACTATTTGCGTTCATCGATGTCACAAGAAAGATTAAATGGTCTCGCAATTATATGCATGGAGAGAGATATGTTGGAGAATATTGATGGTGATGCCATAATCAATGATTTTGCATCAAGAAGTGCTCGACGAAGTTGTTTTTCATGATTCATCACTTGTGTATGGCATGTTGGTATTGAAACTATTGTTAGTACTTTGATGTTTAAATGGTATGGTTTATATTTAAAATTTACTTGAATCATAATTTTTATTAGTATGTTTGTTTTCGGGAAGGAAAAAAATAAGGGCCCATTTTTTTGATTTCGCCCTAGGCCTCCGTTTATTATGGAACAGCCCTGCCTGCCCTGTCAATAATCTCGGCTGCATATTGCTTTTGAGATAAGAATAGGCCATGGGAGTGGCGAGTAACATCAATTCCCAAAAAATAACTGAGCGGGCCAAGATCCTTCATTGCAAATTCTGAACTTAAGAGGGCCATAAAATGCTTACGTAGATGATCAGAAGAGGCTGTGATTATTATATCATCAACGTATAACAGAATATATGCAATATCTGAGCCATGTCGGTAAATAAACAGGGAGTGATCACACTTACTATGAGTGAAACCAATGGTGGCAACAAATTCTGCAAATCGTTTGTACCAGGCACGTGGAGCCTGTTTCAAAGCATAAAGAGACTTTAACAGTAAGCAAACATAGTCATGATGAATCTTGTCACGAAAACCCATAGGCTGATGCATATAAACTGTTTCATTTAGATGACCATGTAAAAAGGCATTCTTGACATCCAACTGATGAATCGGCCAAGATTTAGATACAGCTATGCTTAAAACAGTTCGAATTGTAGATGGTTTAACCACTGGGCTAAACGTCTCATCACAATCAATTCCCTGCTGCTGAGTTTTTCAATCACCTACAAGACGGGCTTTATGCCTCTCAAAGGAACCATCAGATTTATGTTTATGACGAAAAATCCACATAGACCTTGAAACATTCACATTAGGTGGTCTAGGCACTAACTCCCATGTCTTATTTTCAATTAAAGCATTATATTCATCCAACATTGCACTCTTCCAATTTGGATCACGAATAGCACTAACAGGGTCCTTTGGTATAGGAGATATATTTGGAGTGTAAGTCGTGTTTAAATTGGTGGTGTATTTAGGATTGGGTTTAAATATGCCATTGATTGACCGGGTTGTCATACGGTGAAGCATGGGATTATTAGGCATGGGGACACTGTGTGATGTAGGGGTCTGGTTTGGTGGGGTTGGAAAACTTGTAGAGGGTGGGCTGATGTGGTCAGTGGGAGTAGACGGTGGAGAATGAGCTAGTGGAGAATTAGGAGCAGATGTGTGATGTTGAGTAGGAGTGGGGCTTACAGAAAGAGGTGTAGTAGCTGTGTTATGGTTGGTAGTATCGGTGGGTATAGCCTGATTGTGAGAGGCTTGTTGGTGCCACTGATTTAAAAGATGAGGTAAAACAGTGGCATCGAATAACTCATAATCAGAATTTGATACCTTGTGAGTTTTTGAAAATGGGAATTCAGTTTCAATAAAATGCACATGGCGACAAATAATTATTTTCCCACTGGACATGTCATAGCACTTATATCCTCGATGATGTGAAGCAGGACCTAGGAAAGTACAAGGTGTCGATCTGGCTTGCAATTTATGAATAGAAGTGGAAGGAAATAAAGGAAAGCATAGACAACCAAAGACACGCAAGTCAGAGTAAAGAGGATCACATTGATATAAGATTTGAGTTGGAGACTGGAATCCAAAAACTTTAGTGGGAAGGATGTTTAAAAGATAGGTGGCCATTTCTAGAGCATGGTGCCAAAAGGAAGGAGGCATGGATGCATGTGCAAGTAAGGTCCGAATGATGCTATTGATTGATTTAATATGTCGTTCTGCTTTACCATTTTGAGATGAAGTATGAGGACAAGATAGGCGAAATAGCATTCCATTTTGATCAAAGAATTCTTTAAACATGCCATTAATATATTCTGTACCATTGTCGCATTGAAACGTTTTGATATTACGTTCAAATTGAGTTTTGACAATAGTATGAAACGATTTGAACAAGTGTTTGACCTGAGACTTGTTTATAATGGGAAAAGTCCATAAGAACTTGCTATAATCATCCAAAAATAAAACATAATAGCGATGGCTAGATGTGCTAACAACAGGCGAAGTCCAAATATCGCTATGAATTATATCAAATGGAAGTAAAGTGTACGACACAGAATCATAAAAAGGTAATCTAGAGTGTTTTCCAAGATTACAAGAAGACCAAAATGATTTACGAGCTAATTAGTAAAAAAAAATGATTTACGAGCCTTATTACATTCAATAAAGTTTTTATTGCGAAGAGAGCTAAGAACGGTAGCTCCAGGATGTCCTAAACGGCTATGCCATAATTCAGAAGAGAAAGCAGTAGAGGCAGAAGGAATGTCTGAAAACATGGCTCGATTTTTAGTGAAGAGAGGATAGAGGTCTCCAGTGCTGTCACATCTCATTAGTTTGGTTCCTGTCTGTAAATCATTCACAGAAAACCCGAAAGCATCAAACGTAATTGAAACCTTATTATCAGTAGTAAATTTACGAACAAATATGAGGTTTTTAATGAGTTGAGGAGCGTGTAGAACATTGGTTAAGGAAAATGGAGGGTAGGGTGGGGGCAAAATAGTGTTGCCATGACCCATAATTGGAATTAAGTGACCACTACCAACAACAATGTTATGATTTGAA
The DNA here is from genome assembly GCA_036435485.1 of Saposhnikovia divaricata. Classification (NCBI taxonomy): domain Eukaryota; kingdom Viridiplantae; phylum Streptophyta; class Magnoliopsida; order Apiales; family Apiaceae; genus Saposhnikovia; species Saposhnikovia divaricata. Next base: position 28,087,372 of record JAZHRN010000131.1, read on the forward strand.
TTGCTTGAATTGAAATAAGGAGATAGTGTACTTGGATCCGCAGTCATATGAGAAGTGGCTCCGGTATCCATTTTAAAATTTCCATCTGGTTGCGAAAAAGAAAGAGCATGCATAGCTGCTTTAATGTCTGTCGGAGTATAGCCAACAGAAGGAATGACTGAAGCATTGTACGCTTGAGGCTTTGAGCCTAGAATACCAGATTGTTGGGAATGTGGAGTTGGCCTTGGCTGCCATGGAGAAGCAGGGTATGTGTAAGAACCCAGGTTTTTGTAATATTTCTAAAATGATCATAAACAACGATTGGTGGAAGTCATGTAAAATTTTTAAGATCATATTATATGAATGAAGAAGTATTTATACTTTTATGAATAAATTATCGTTGTACAAAGAAGAAAGGGAATGCAGAAACCGTCAAATTACGTAGATTTTCACTTTTATTAAATATTGGTATAAATATGGGATATTGAGGTTAAGAAAATCTCTAAGCTAATTTAAACACCAAGGCAAGGAATTATGGAATTTATTAGAAGAATTTTAATGACAAATGTTCAAGAACGATGAAAGAAATTTCTACACGACGAAACGTTTTTACAAGAAAATCTCCAAACTTGCATATGGAATTAAATGGTAAGCATTGGTTGATTATTAAGGTGAGTAATATACATGCAAGTGCCATGCAAAATAATTAGTTTTAAATCAAACTAATTATTTCAAATTCAATCAAATTAGAGTGAATAGTAAAGGGGATAAACTTTCTTGATTTAGGGAGACAAATTGGAAAGTGGGTGTCCTACACTTTTACCATGGTATGGCTGCATCCTTGAGTGTAATTTAACTTCATAATTCAGTTGCTAATCACACCCAAGCATCCAAGAAAAACAAGAAACTCTCTCTCCCATTTTCAAGCAATTCCCGACCAAACTCTATAGGGGTGTCTTTCCGATTTTTTTTCACCCACTTCCCCTTATCGGAAAATTATGAAAAAAATTCCAGTTCTTCTATACATCAATACGGAGTTGCGGATTTAATTTCGTAATGTTTCAAGGTCGTTTGATTGGTCAAATAAATTCGACAAGTTGCTGCTGCTCTTCCACTTTTCTGGATACTTTCCAAGATAGCCAAGAAAAATGAATTTTGTCTCCAAGATCTACTCGTCCTAAAATCATCAAAATATTTCTGGGATTACTTCATGATATATCCAGGGTGAGGATTTAATTTCATGATTTTACACTAAGTATAGCTTGCTCAAATAAAATCAAGAAGTTCTTGAGTAAAGAATAACTTCTTAAGAACCTTTGTTTAGATCTTGAAGTTTGAGGGTTATAATAGCTTGTGGACTTGATCTCAAGCCTTGTTAAGCTTGGTTAAGGTTGTTAAGACTCCAAGGAAGGTAAAATACTCACACCCACCTTAAACTTCATGAGTTATAAGTTGATTTGAAAGATTGATGCAAGTATGTACATGTTTAAGGGGTTTGTGATGTTTTAACATTTATAAGTATGGGTAAATTTTGAGTAGTGATAAATGGATATTACCACTGGCATTATAGACCCTTGATGATGTTTATATGATCTTGATGGTGTGTGGTTGAATTAAGTGGTTAGATGGAGTTCATGGATATTGGTAAGATTCGATTTATAGTCGTTATAATGCCAAAATTTTGTTAAACCACTTGTGCAGAATCACCCGAATTATATGAGTGTTGTTTTTGGGCAAAATTTCTTGGAAACTTGTAGATCTGACCTTGTAGAGTAATTGAGAATTTGAATCTCCTAAAAAGGATTTACGGTCTATGAGATATGCTCGTTTTACTGAAACCGGTTAAAACGGACGAATCGTTAAGATGGACTGACTTTACCAAGTCAAACGAGCCCTTTAAAAATGGTCTGTGATTATGAAATTTTTACAGGGGGTAACTTAGTCAGTTGTTAAATTCCTGTAAAAATTTGAAGACAAAAGGCTTAATTTTCGATTTTATAGAAATGTTTAAGTCAAGAATGCGCATGAGAAACCACTGCAGAAAGAAGCTATATTTAGAGCAACAATTGAGCTAGCAAAAAAATGTTCTTAATTATGAAATTTGGATAAAAAAATCCTCTGGACAGTTAAGAAGAAGTGAGAAAAAGAATTTCATGAAAAAGTTTATTTTTCAATTTTATAGAATTTTTCGAATCATAGTTGCGCAAGTGAAAAACCCTTTTAGGGGACGAATTAAGACGAACTTTAGTTTCGTTGAAAATGACCTTTAACGAAAGTCGTTACGAGACCAATAATTATCCAAAAGTGGTTAAAGGATATCATGGACTTATAATAAGCCAAACGTGTAATAAGGATGTATCATTACGAAGTTGTGTCTTTACGTGAATAGTCGATTTGACGGGATCGTTTAACGAACTAACCGAACCGTATTGATTATTATAGATCATCACACTAGAGACAGGGCCCAGACTATTCCGACATTATCAGGCAAGTTTTTGAAACTTGTACTTCAAGTATTTTCAAACTGTTGTTGTTGTGGTATAACTGTTATGAACTGTTTTAAAATTATTTTTGCGAATCAGCATGAAATATATGGTTTATTTATGTTGATTTATAAACCTGTTTAGTAAGTACGTATGCATGAATACATATATACATGTATGCGATGAGGTGTTAAAAGTTCCAAGTAGGGTACGATAACACCCTTTCTTAGTAGGGGAGTCGGAGATATTTCGTCCGGATAAGGACATAAAAACCCGGAAGTCTCCGGAGATGATATATGTCGTATATTTAGTTTTAAAAATAATCCAATAAATATAAATTGGATATTTTCGGATTAAAAATTCCTTTGGTGATATTAATAAATATTATTTGAATATTTATTAATAAGTTGAATATTATTTTCAATTGAGGATTGTGAGTGATTATTTATTTAAGAAATATTATTTAAATATTTATTGAACATTCTAAGCTGATTATTTATTTAATAAATATTATTTGAATATTTATTAAATATTCCAGGATGATTTACAAATCATATTATTTATTTCAAAAGTTATTTAAAACTTTAAAAATTATTTTAAATATTTTCTGATCGTCGAAAAAGTATTTAAAAATGGAACGGGTTCCCATTTCTTCACTGGCTATAGCTTCATTCATCGAAAAGTATCGCTACCTCGCTCAAACTTATCAAAACTCGGGAACCCAAGGTTTTGGGAGCTAGTGTTAATTATTTTCTCCCTTCGCTACCAATAAGAAATGCACCCTACCAAGTAAGGAGGGGCTCGGGTTTGACTAAACACTCAAAAACTCCGACCAACTCCCAAATGATGTTTGATGATGCGATTCTTAGTAATCAAAATCCGTTGACTAAAGTCAACCCACACATCAGAGTTACTTCCTCAATTACTCATGGAAGTAAAGTTAGTACTGATTATCAAACCAGTTGTCAAGCTTTGTGCTTGGGGGAAACTGAATTAAATTCTGTTCCTACGATGCATAGAATTCTCTCAGGGATTGGAGGAAGAGGGGACATCGCCTTCGGGCGTAGTCCAAATATTAAGGCCCATATGCGGTCAGGGTGCGACCCGATAAGGGAACGTCGTCCTTCTACTAGTAGAGAAGCAGAGGCACGATATATTGGCTGATCACCAGATATCGTGGAAGAGGCTCCAGAATAATCCCATTCTTCCAATTGGAATTGTACTGTAACACTGTAATGAAAGCCTAGATGCTCAATTACCGATAGTGTTAACAGAATGATGAACTATTCAAAGTACCTCAGAAATTCTTCGTTATATTTCTGGATAAAGAATGGAAAATGTTTAATGATGGTACAATATCAGTATACAATATGGAATGTGGTTTATGTTAACAAAAGTACTTTGAAAACTATTATTATATGGCTGAGCTGTATTGCTCACTCTTGCTTTTCTTTCATATATACCACCACATAACAACAGATACTAATGGCAAGAACAAGGCAGACCCTCCGCAAAAGCGTGCTAACCGGTCAGCAGTTTTGGAGATTGTTTACAAGGCAGGTGCCAGGGCAGCACCCAGTAGCATTACCACAGGTGAGCAGACTAAGTTGGATAGGTTTACAGCTTAGGTTGGTTAGATTTACTTACAAGAATGACTTGTGTAAGTTTCTGAAAACCAAACCTCTTTTTGGACGCAAGTGCCACCTTAGATGGTAATTCTTTTTTAAGTGGAACTTTTAAGATTATGACAATTTGGGTTTGTAATAACTATTTCAAGATGGTTGCAATAACTTAGTAACGTTTTAAATTTCGTCTCTGAGCCTATAATCTGTAAATGTTATGTTTGATTGAGGGGTCACAGCATGCTAAAATGAAGGTTGAGAGTAATGTTTATTAAAGTGGGAATTAAGGATATAGTGACAGCCTGGATCTCCGACCCCGGATCTAGGGGTGTTACAGAAATGGTATCAGAACGTTAGGTTATAATCTCAGAGACGATAGGAAGGTTTAAGGACCCAAACCCTTACCGAAACCTATTCGGACTAATAGACATAGCCCTAACAACCTTAAGCCCAATAAGGGAACTACTTATCAGAACATCAAGGATAGTAACATTTTTCCCTTTTTGTGTAGATACCCGAGGATGTAGAGCTACCTGAGAGTTCCGAGCAGGCAGCAGCGACATGATGATGCTCTTCTGAGAGCTGTAGATGAGCCTGATGTTGAGACAGAGAGAGAGATAGTCCAGGAGGAGGATCCCGGAGTTGATGACCCTATTCCTAGCTATTGTTAAGGCTACAATTACAACAACCATATCCCCTGTATCAAGGCTCCGATTATATCAATTACAAATCTAAATATTAAATGAATATCTACATATTCTAACAGATACAAGAATGTTACAGCTTGTGAAACAATAACACTGTTATGATTAATCAAGTCATAATAATATTTTCACAATGTACCGTGATTGGAAGCATAATCTTTCTTATTCCAGAATCCGAGTCTCCTAGTTACAGCAGTAAATCCTTTTAGAACCATAGTAAAAATTAAAAAGTAATAGCTGTAAAATTGATGCATAAAATCATAACTTGAAATAATATACCGAGCATCCCACCAAAGATGATCAGTTCTTTCCAATTTTTCTTAATTTTCTCGTTCTGAATTTTGTTCCGTTTATCAAAAATAAATTTGGTCGGCCCGCAAAAATTAAGTATTAAAATGTCAAAGCAAGGGGTTGATGGGACCTTGAACCAATAAAGACATATCACATGTGCATGTACAGCTCCGCACTTCCTCTTCACTCAACAACAAACAAACACTATCTCCGATGCTCTGCTTTGATTCATAATCATATGAATTAGCCTAGCCTTCCCCCAATTGTCATTACAAATCTTGGTGCTAGTTCAACAATGTCACTTCAACTTTGTTTTACTAACTTTCCATCTTCCACACTTGTCTCTCCTTCCACTTTCCCCAACACTTTCTCAAACTTCCACTTCCCAGCTGTTCGAACCAAACGCGCCCCTACAATTTCGCATTTCCAGAGCAACACTAATTTCACAACTTCTCTCCCGCCCGTCGGCCAAAACTTTCCGGACAACTACGCCGACTGGTTGCCGGTAAGTGATCCTAGTCAGCGACGGAGAGCTGGGATTCTTCTTCATCCGACGTCGTTTCAGAGTCCTTATGGCATTGGTGATCTTGGTGAACAGGCTTTTCGGTTTATCGATTGGCTTCATCTTGCTGGTTGCTCCCTTTGGCAGGTCAGCTTCAGTTCCTGTGTTAGATTAATATAAGTTTCCGAGGCCTTTATAAGGACAAGTCAATAACTTATTAGTAGCTTGGACCGAGTACGGGTTGTTGGGTCCTGTATGTTTAATTTGACAGTTTTATAGTTGATACTGGTTGATTATGTTTAACTTAAGGATGTTGTGTATTGTTGATGCAGGTTCTTCCTCTTGTACCACCGGGAAGGAGGGCCAATGAAGAGGGCTCCCCCTATTCTGGCCAGGTCATATTACCTTTTCTTTTTTAGATTGCCTAGGAGTTCATTTTTCATCAACTATATTAATGCTAAGTTCTCTTCCGGCTTACTCAATGGTGCCCGGTTTACATATTAGGAGCTCTTGAGATTTTGCTGTCGAAATTACTCGTTGATTCCTAAGAATGTTCCTAAGAAGCGGAATATAATGAAAGCTACTAAAGATCTATATTAGAGACAAATGAAAGTGACTACTTGTTTAAGATTTAAGAATAACTAAAGCTAAGTTTGTGTTATGTCAAACATGCAAAACTCCACTTTGACACTTCATTTTCTTTTTAAATGATATATACTCATTATCCGCTGTCAGAGAAATCATCGTAAAAAATAAATTAATTTTGCACCTATGACTCTATAAGCAATGGAAGGCCACTAGGTTTTTTCTTAATACCAACTCATTGTACATGTTATATTGTTATTATCATTATAAGTTCAATTCTTTCAGTTTTGCATAACCGTCATTGGACTTTGACCTGAGAGCTAGTAGTTTGGCACCTTAATACTAAGCTGGAAATCGGAAAATTATCATATGTGGTTGATAAGCTATATAGTCCAATGAATGTACCTACACACAACCTAGGTTGGCTCTGCCCTGCTTCCTGGACCACCTTCGGTGTATAGTGCTCAGAAATAAGTAACAGATTCCATTGGTAATGACTTTCTTTAGTTGCTTTGTCTAGGATGCAAATTGTGGCAACACCCTTCTAATCTCTCTGGAAGAGCTTGTAAAGGATGGCTTGCTTACACAGGACGAGCTCCCAAAACCATTGTGAGATTTAATAATATATGAATTGTGAAGGCAGTTATTTCTGCAATGCATATGTGCTTCGTTATGAATTGGCATCCTTGCAGAGAAATGGATCGTGTAAATTACTCAGTTGTCGCCGATATAAAGGATCCTTTGATTGCCAAGGTAAAGTGAATAGAGAAATTTATGAAGTTTCATGTTCTGCTTTTATCTTTGTTAAAGTTCACGCTGTACAAATGGGCATGCACAATTCATTGAATCACTGTTAGAGTGTTAGTGAAGACATGATACTTTATTCCTTTTTATACAGAGTAGTCTGTAATATACACATGTACTTGGTCTCCAAGTATTGGGGAATCGTCTCTTCTCTGTGAGTTATGTAGTTCCGTATGTTGGAATATGATAACCTAATCTATTTGTACCTGATATACCTTAATTCTTTCTATAACTATTTATTTTTTTAAATTGTTGCATCTTTTGCCTATATCCCTTTTATGTTGTCCTACTTATCTTTGGCACGATTAAATAGAACTTGCTGCTGTACGTTTTGCTTTAGATTCTAGTGTATAGTTCATTATGTAGTTCTTTGGTCAGACAGCTATTAATGCCTCTACATGAATAGCTCAACAATTCTGTAATCTTGCAGTTTTAGCTGGTAATTTTCTAATGTGTGCTTGGGCTATAATGGATATTCTTTTACTAAATCTCCCTATTATGTAGCATACATGGACATATTTATGAGTGTGTGGATACATTCATCTACATGACCTACATTGATGATGTCTTGCGTTGATGATTTGATTTCTTCTTAGGCTGCGGAGAGGCTCGCCTTGAGTAAGGGAGAACTTAAAACTCAACTTGAAGATTTCCGTAAAGACCCCAATATTAGCAGTAAGATATATCTATATATAATCTATTTTTTGATTTTTTAAGGGTTGCCTGATGAAGAGAAACATTAATACTGTTACTTCATGTTGGACTCCTAAAATTTGTGTTTGCATTTGATAACCTGATAGTCTTGATATTACATTCAATTTTTTTCATCTGTTCCCATTGAGGATCGGTAGGTTCTTTTTTAGCCGTTAAATCGAATCAAACTGAACGGTATTTACGAGTTTAGTTTGTTTTAACTTTTAGGCAGTTCAGTTTTTGATGTTCGATAAAAAAGAGTCTACATTTTGGTTTCGGTTTTCCATATTTAAAATACTAAAAATAAACGTAACCATTATTATTTATAAAATATGTCCTTTAGAATACTTTAATGAAAAGGTTATAAAGAAAATCATTGTTGGAATATTTTTATTAAGTTTATAAATCTAATCTTGATGATACAGGTACTCATATAAACATTCACCTTCTCTTTTGGCCAAAGCAAGCAACTCAAAATCTTTTTCCGCCCTTAACCAAAATATGTATTTATATGTCTGTCAAGCGCGTGTGTCCTTCAAACTATTATTTATTTTTAATCAGTCTTCCCGTTGATTTTTCGAGTGTGCAAATTTAAGCAGCCAAGAGTTTCCTTCAACATTCTATAAATTAGAACATAAAAAAGAACGAGAATAGTTTTTACTTAATGTAAGTAGAGAGCAATAATTTTTTTTAAAGCTGATATATTCTTGTAATATTATGCAAATTTTAGTGGTTCACATTTACGTAAGGTAATTATTTTTGTGAGTTTTTTAGACTAAGGTTCTGAGATTAGTTTTGTGCTGCAACCACCCGCATATCTCTCTAAAATGATCATGCACATGTATTTCATAATTTTGTAGGTTGGCTGGAGGATGCAGCAATTTTTGCTGCAATTGATGACTCTTTCAAGACCATGAGTTGGTATGATTGGCCTGAACCTCTAAAGAATCGCCATCTTGCAGCTTTGGAAGAAATTTACCAAAGCAGAAAGGACTATGTAAGATCTGTCTGAACTTTGAGTTTGTCAAGAGATCATCTGTATTCTAGAACTCATGGACATGAAATGACAGTTTCACTTTTACAGATCAATATATTCATTGCACAACAATTTTTATTTCAACGACAATGGCAAAGAGTCCGTGATTACGCAAGGGGTAAAGGAATAAGTATCATGGGTGACATGCCCATATATGTAGGTTATCACAGTGCAGATGTTTGGGCTAACAAGAAATCTTTTTCACTGGTCAGTACTTAAAAGAATTTGTAATACTTTAAGCTGTATATGTTTATGAAACATGAACTAGTATGAGGGTTTAGTAACTTTTTGTCTGACAGAACAAAAAAGGTTTCCCACTTCTAGTTAGTGGTGTACCTCCTGATGCCTTCAGTGAAACCGGTCAGCTCTGGGGCAGGTATATAATGCATCAGAATTTGTTTTGTATATGCATTTGGATTTTTCAAATGGCAGTTTTATGCATGTAGAACTTGACAAGTTTACTTTGCTGCATTTCAGTACATATTACAAGGTTAGGCTGCATTTATCAAAATATCATAATCATTTTTATATTAGATTAATGAGAAGAATGTGAGTGACAAACTTTTTCCTTTTTTGTCAACATCTGTATAAATCATTTATATATCATAATCATTTATATATAAGATTAATGAGAAGGCTGTAAATATCTGTATAAAAATTATGATCAACATTTATTAGTTTGTTGTTTTCTCTGATCAAGTTTTTAATTTGTTATCTCCCTTATTATTTATATTTTCTTTATAATGAAAGCCCATTATATGATTGGGAAGCCATGGAGAAAGACGGATTTTCCTGGTGGATACACCGGTTGAGACGTGCACAGGATTTGTTTGATGAATTCAGGATAGATCATTTTAGAGGATTCGCTGGTTTTTGGGCTGTTCCTTCTGGTTAGGCCCTATCTAACTTGTACTGATCAGCTTAATGACTATTATAAGTTTGGAAAATAAATTTATTCTCACACATGTGCAGAAGCAAAAATCGCAACAGTTGGAAAATGGAAGGTCAGATACTATCCCTTTGGAAGAAATTAATAAATTTAAATTTTATGCATGCCATTGATTAGTACTGATGAGCTTCTTTTGCTAATAGGTTGGACCAGGAAAGTCTTTGTTTGATGCCATATTCAAAGATGTTGGCGAGATCAATATAATAGCAGAAGATTTGGTAAAGCCTTTTAAACTGTCTCATAAGTCCCTTTTTACTTCAATATTGTAAAACCTTTATTCATGACGGAGTCAATTGTTGGGTGCTATCGTACCTCTCTCAAACCCAGGACTTCCCTCGCTCTTATTTATCACCCTTGCACAACCAATTTGTGATAACCACCACACAATCTCCTGCCCACACATCGGAATGGGCACCATCCAAGAATAGCCCCCCTTACTATGTAACTGGGCTCCCCTAGGCCCACTAGGAGCCCACCTAGAGATCATTGTAATCTAGGCTCTGTCGGGTGCTATTGGCCCCCGTTTAACCCCAAATGCTAGTTCATGGGGTGAGGATTTCCCTCGCAGCTACTATGGTTATCTACAATTGATGTGGGATAACTGCTTCTCCCAACACCTCAAGATTTTGGGGGAGTTGGTCATCTGTCAAACTCTTCACATAAACATCCTCAAAATTTGTGTGTAGTGCTACATTTGGTAATTTGGGGGTGTTGCTTTCTAATTTGTTTGCCTTTGCTACCTAAAATACTTTTTAATTGATGTTGCTATCATGAGGAAAATCATGCATCTTATTCTATGCATTGATGTTTTTTACATGAACAATTCTTAGAGCCCTTGTAATGTGTTTTTCTTGTTAGGGGGTGATCACAGACGATGTAGTTCAGCTTAGGAAGTCAATTGGAGCGCCTGGAATGGCTGTCCTACAGTTTGGTAGCAAAAGTCTTCTTGCCTGGTTTGGACAGATCATTCATTACATGCTAAAAGCCTCTAATGTGTGTACACTAATACTTGCATTCGTTCTTGGTGTTAGGTTTTGGAAGTGATGCAAGAAACCCTCACTTGCCTCATAATCACGAGCCCAATCAAGTTGTCTACACCGGGACTCATGATAATGACACGGTACATTTTCTATGCTCCTCATCTGTATCAGAAGTAAGGTAGAAGTAATTTTAACGATAGGGTAAAATGTACTACTACATCTATTTAAATTGATTATTGCCCAAAGTCATGGTTTCACTTTTATGTTTTTTCATTTTAAATAATTAAATTTATTTGGAATCTAAAATAGCTGTCTGGTACTTGTTTATGTTGCAGGTTCGAGGATGGTGGGATCTTTTGCAGCAAGAAGAAAAATCCAGTGTAAGTGATTCTTCATAGTAAAAACTGGTGATTATTAAGTCAGCAAAAAATATAGTTTGATTATTAAGTTCAAGTGCTTTACTTTTGTGCACGCCTGACATCATTGCAAATTTCCTCATTTTCTAGTCCATATAACTGCAATTGCAGGTACTCAAGTATCTTTCCATTTCCGAAGAAGATGATATCTCGTGGGCTTTGATACAGGCAGCGCTTGCTTCTGTTGCTCGGATATCAATCATTCCTGTGCAGGACGTCCTTGGGCTTGGGAGTTCTGCTAGGATGAATATTCCAGCTACTCAGGTATAGGAATTCTTCTTCATGTAGATAGTAACGTCAAAGGTGCACATTTGGCCGGGGCCCGGGGGGGGGGCAATCACATTAGTCCTCTTAAGTTCGATGCTTTCTTTTAGTGGACTAAGATGCTCTACCATCTTAGTCTACTCATTAAATAACATAATAAAGTGGCTCTTTGTAACTTGGGACATAGATATGTGATTTTATCTCCAATGATACTCCTTATACTCTCTCTTTATTTGATGTGTTATATATATATTACACGATCATTTGCAACGTACATGATCATTTACATGACCATAAATATATTATTCTGCTAAGGTTATATCTAAACATGACATAAAAATCTGCCTATGCATCCTTTTAATCCGGCCTAATTGATTCAACACCTTACTTAACTGCTGCCTAGTTGAGTGCTTTTTTAGAATATTGCTTACAAGATAATGTAGCAAACACATGGAGTCTTGGACTTGTATTTATATAATCTGTTGCCAAATTATATGTATATATAGTGGACAAGTCAAGTATGATATCTTGTTCCACATTGCTTAAAGGGAAATTTCACAGTAATGGAATGCATGTTTTTTTTTTTTTTTTTGCTAATCGAATGCATGCTTTTTAACACTAATGATACCTGGAAACCTATTTGTGGTGAATTTAGTTTGGAAACTGGGGTTGGAGGATGCCTACTACGAAAAGCTTTGACAAATTGAGTAACGAGGCACAGAAATTGAGGGACTTACTTTCAACGTATGGACGGTTATGAGCGCTGTATCTCCACTTATCTTCTCAATGCTTCTGGCATCTTATCTGGAAATATATTCCTCACTTTCTCGGCTTCAAATGGGGAACTTGGACTTCCATGAGATTCGATGATTCAGTACGCACCGAAGAAGCTAATAAAAATGCTGCTGTCATATGAGATTAGATGATTCAGTATGCACCAAAGAAGCTAATAAAAATGCTGCTGTCATATGGATATGTGATGATGGCACATTCATCAATACTTTAGTGCTAGCAGATTTTGTTCGGCGGGTTAGTTGTGATCTGCGGAAACCTAGAATCAGCCGTCTTCATGTTTTTAAGGATCTTTCAGTTTGGCTACATGAATAAAGAGAATCAAAGTATATCATAATTGTAATATTTACATGATTATCGTTAAATGAAGAACAAGAAAGTGATGAATCCAAATAAATGTTTAGCTTCAAACACCACTCAACCTCGCACTTTACTTGCTTCATGAACTATTAGACTTACATTTTTGTGCACTGTCTGAACCATTGTTTCCTGAAGTGGCTACATGGAGCTAGATCTCTATTTCTACTTTTCCTTCTTTCTTTTTTTTTTTTTTTTTATAATTAAGATAAGCAAGGGTAATTATGGTCCTGCAGGTTGGAATAACTAACATACACAATACATTTTTACATGAAAACACCGAGGGAGCAATGTTTACATATTCCGACAGGAACAGGACATGCATTCAACCAAAAACCATTTCGTTACATTTTCTATTGCTGTAATTTCTCATCTACAGAAGTGTTTTTGCATACGATATTAACGATATTATGAGTGGAAAAAAAATGCTGTACAAGTCAATTATTTTCCTATAAATTATCTTTTATATTTATGATGAGTATGTGCTCCATGAAACTGTATATTTGTTTATGCAGCTTTCTCAATTGCTTCGATGCACTCCAGAACAGTTGCTTTATTTGACATAGCTACCATTAGGGCTTCATGTAGTGTAGCGTTGGTCTTCAAGAGGGATGCAGCAAGGAGAACCTGCACACAGGTATGATGCTTCATCAGTATATTTGCGTAGTAGAAACAAGAAAGTTGAAACTTTCTTGTGACAACGTTTTGTACAGAATATATAGGGAGAGCATCAGAGCAACATACTGCCCATCTTGTCAGATTTTGTTGTTGATCTTTGGTAATCGTTGGCTTGCTCCTGTTTATAAATCTCTGAAGATGAATATAAATCACCCATGTCAATAATCAGAATTTTTACAGAGCTGGAGTGTAATCTGATGGTATCCACAAACCTGAAGAGTAAAAAGATCAACAGATTGGCCAACCACTTTCTCATATTTCAGACCTTCTGCTGCTAGTCCAGCCATGGCTACCACTGCCAACCTGGGAACAATTGTCAATATAAATCCTTTTATTCTTAATGTACAATCATCCCCAACTTCCTAAACTCATTAATAATTTGCATGTCCTCTCTCCTGTGCTTATGGAATATTTAGTTATGATAGAGAAGCTTGCTCATCGTTGGCTTTGCACTTTCACAGACTCCAACGAGTCGCAGCTAAAACAGGTTCTCGTTTTCCACACACCCCCTCCCCTATGTAAAGAATTATAAGAACAAAAAAATCTAGTACAAGCTATACAACATGGAAACTAACTATTGAGTGCCCCCTTTTCACTTGCAAAGAAGTACGTGCACTCGGGAAGAATCATAGTTAAGCTCCAGGTAAACAACATTAGGCAGTCTATAATGGGAACTTGGAAGAAATGACAGCAGATACCTGTCCAATTCTTTTGCATCAAGCTGCCCGCTGTATATCAGTTTCTCCAGTCGTTTGTCAGTCAGATTGACGTTCTCTTTCCCAATATCCAACGAATACCCAAGTATCGGAAGGCCAAGCAAATAGGCAACTACCAAAATTCAACCAGTTGTGTTAGAAACAAATGCCAGCAAGTTTTGTAGTTTCAAGTAGTTGAATTTATGCATGAGTGTCAGTCTATCATGCATACAGAGATTTTGTATGATTGTGTAATCACGATTATGACATCTTATCTTTAGTAGTAACAGATACTGCGATTGTGTGATGAGATTTTTATATAGTGCTGTTATCCGCAGTATCAATGAAATTTCCAGGGGGAGCACCTAAAAAGTGAGCAGCTTCATGTCTAGCAATTCTGTCCTGATAATCAGGGAAAAATGTTGAAAATCCCCCAATGGCGGCCTGAAGAAGCCTACAAAAAAAACAAGCAAAATTCAGCTCTAATACGAGGTTTGATAAGATATTTGATTAATCCTTGTTCAACTTTTAAATTACCCACTCTCAGAAATCTTGAAAGGAATTAATAGTCCACACAAGTAAACATTTATTAGTCTCAAAGAGAACGGAACTCTTGAACACACACACACACACACTAATACGACAGCTTCATATGCTGTATGCTGGTGTATGGTAGACTTGACTTACCCAGGGTTGGTGCTTCCAACAGCCAAAACCACTAACGATATACTCCCAATCAAATAAGGCACAAAGAATCCCCAATCCTATTAGATGAAAATTTTAATATCGAGTCAGTGATGGAACAAGCATTTGTAGCAAGGATAATTAATACGTGTGCCGGTTACTTCCTAGATGAAACAAAAAAAAAAAACAAAGATTGATTCTCCCGCTGTTTGTAAATAATTGACACATTAACTCATATAAAACCATAATAAAGATTGATATAGAACATGACGAGAATCTCCAGTTCACTAACTCATACTCAGGATTAGGATGTGTAACAAGGATAAGTGAAACGTGCCACTTGCATTCTTGATGGAACAAACAAAACTTAGATTAGAATAAAACTTTCTCTAATGTTCAGTTCACATACACACATTTGCTATTCAAAATTATAACTATTAAATATACAAGAAAAGTAAAAAACTAGATTTGTCAGTCAAGGGAGGTCAAAGTGTGATGTAAAGCTAATTGCCTAGTGCTACTAAGCTTCTGCAGATTTGATTCAGATCTGCTCGACAATTGTCAGATGCTACGTTACCCCGACTCTTCAATTTTCCTGAAGTAGCCGTGTCGGACACTCGACACTCATGAGTATGGACACTCGGACACCTAGTTTAGGCCAAAAATATGTAAAATTTTCAAAATATTGCTGAGTCCGACGCTTGGACACGTATCCATGTTGGACACTTTTAGCCGAGTCCGGGTAACATAGGTCAGATGTGTAAGTAAGCCGACAAACCTTTGTTCCAGCAATTGCATTGTTCATAACAAATACATGAAGTGCTTATAAAGGAGGAGCAGGCAAAGATGAGACCGTAATGCCTAAATCAATTTTTACAGATCACTCTAATAAAATGTTTATGTACCGAGGAGATGAATATGAAGTTACCCCAGGAAGTTGGCCAGCAAGAGTACCTAACGCCCCTGTTGTTCCCACCACTGTGGTAAGAAAAGCAGCCTGCATTACTGCAGAAAATTAATGAAATGAAAACTATTTGTGGAACTAAGTACCAAATCTGAATATTGCTTCGAAGGTTCTAAATAGATGCACGAGAAATGAGGGAGTAAGCTAAACTTACATCGTTTCTAACACTGGGGATTGCAAGGTTCTCCGCGTTTTTAATTCCAAGAGTTGTCAGCTCACGCAGAGATGTCTGCGTGTAAGAGTGAATTAGTGTGAGTTTAATTTTCCCTACTGGTAAAACTCACATTTATGGACTTAGTGATCTGCAAACAAGCACATATAATTTATTGTCTCAGTCTGCATTGCATCAATGGAGACTGACCGTCCGACGGGAGATGTTTGGTTGAGAGCCCCACTGCTTTGCCCAGCCTGCTTCTCTCAGCTGATTTAGTGCTTCTTTCACTGCATCACTATCTTTCTGCACGACAGGGAAAGCTACTTTACTACTGCTGATTGCACATGCTGGAGCTGAATTAATGGTTTATTCACTTCTAAATTAAGAATTCGTAAGCATTCCCGGCTAATAACTTAGTTTATGCATATTTGCACTCTGTCATATTCATTCTTAAACATGATCTGAAACTTCCAATTCCTATTCTTCTTTCAAGTGGTATTCTAATTTTCACTTAATATGGATTGGTTTATGCGGAAACCGAACCGAACCGTCCCGTGTTAAATAGATCCATTTGTTTTGTGTTTTTTACATAATGGTTTAGTTTCGGTTCTAGAGACTAGATATAAAAAAAACTGAAAAAGATCGACGTAGAAACGGAACCTGGGAAATGGCGGATTCGAGAGGTGAAAGATCGACGTTAGGAGGAGCGGAAGAAGCGGCAGCTTTGATCAACGTCCATTTGGAGGAGGACACATAACTCACGTACTTATAATTTCCGGTAGAGAAAGGCGGCCCGACGATCGGTGAATACATAGAGGATGCCATTGCTGTTTTATTATACTTTGATAATAAGAAGAAGCGTTTATTTTTGTTATGTGGCCTGGGGATGAAGTTGGACAATAAGCTGATAAGGGTCATTTTGCTTGGCGGGAGTCATTTTTGATTTACCCCCACCCCCACCTAACCTCTCAACTTAAAATGGAGATATTTATAAATAAATATTTCTTAAAAAGGAAATTTAACCATTAATATTTTCTATTCTTAAAATAGTGAAAATAATGTTTATTTTTATTTTTAATATATTAATAATCTTGATAGGAGTATTATTATTTCAATTCTCAATTATAAAAAGGATGGAGGTTAAACTTAAGACTAGCATACAATTATTGAAATAATTTTTCTCACAAATATGTATATATATTGAAATAATTTTGTAATTTTTATTTACTAAAACTTATAATTAGAAATATAATAAATGACAATATTTCTTTTTTATTTATATTTGTATAATAATTTTATAATATTGCATTATCATGAACCAAATATTTTATAATTTGAATATATTTTATAAAATTTAGATAAATTTTTGTACGATAATAATAACTTGATTATTGTTAATTGGTATATGTTAATTTAGATTTCAATGACGTGAAATGAATTTTATAAATTTAAACAATTAACATAATATAAATAATCATTTTAGTTATATTGTCTACATACAACGTATATGTACATAAATTCATATGATTTTAAAATTCTTAAAATACATATATCAATACTATACTATTATATAACAACCGAAATATTAAAAGTTTGGTCGGTCGGTACTGTTGATTTTACTTATTTACCTTTACTAAATTATAGATAAAATACAATATCTTTTAGGTTAAACATATTACTTTTTCTATTTTTTAATAATTAAATAATTTTCTTTTTCAGATAAAATACAATATCTTTTATATTTTATCTAACTAAAATTTCTCCTTTATTAATCAATTTCCCTTTTCAGGTTAAACATATTACCTTTTCTATTTTTCAAACTAAATAATTTTCTTTTTCAAGTAAAAAACAATATCCTTTACATTTTATCTAACTAAAATTTCTCTTTTTAAAAAACATTACGAGCAATTTTGTTTAATAAAATTACATAATTATATTATAACTACTATTAACTAATCAATTACACTTCTTAGCCAAAACACGTTAACTTTTCTCTTTTCTCTAACTAAAATTTCTCCTTTTCCATTTATATCATAGACGGTTATCTTTTTCAACTAAAACACGTTACATTTTTTCTTTTTTCTTACTAAAACCTCTCTTTTTTCAATTATATCTCGGGCGTTTCTATTTAATAAAAATAAAATAATAATATTATAATACTTATAATTAACCGATTTCCCTTTCAGCTAAAACGTATCATCTTTCCTATTTTTTCTAATTAAATTCCTTCTTTTTTCTAGAAATATCACGAGCAAAATTGATTTCTCATTTTTCTAAAAACATTATGAGCAATTTTATTTATTAAAATAACATAATTAAACTATAATTACTGTAAACTAATCAATTACCTTTTTTCACATAAATCATGTCACATTTTTAATTTTCGCGTTACCTTCCTATTTTCTCTAACTAAAATCTCTTTTTTTCCAAATATATCACGCGCGGTTCTATTTAATACAATAAACTAACAATATTATAATATTAATAATTAACCGATTACCTTTTTCTGCTAAAACTTATCATCTTTTCTATATTTTCTAACTAAAATCCCTCTTTTAATAGAAATATCACGGACAATATTAATTTCTCCATTTCTAAAAACATTACGAGCAATTTTATTTAGTAAACTAACGTAATTAAATTATAATTACTATAAACTAATCAATTACCTTTTTTTTCCTAGAACATGTTACCTTTTTAATATTCTCTAACTAAATCCTCTCCTTTTCCAATCATATCACGGGCATTCTATTTAATAAAATAAAATAATAACTTTATAATTAGTAACAATTAATCGATTACATTTTTCAACTAAAACCTATCATCTTTCTATATTTTCGAACTAAAATCTCTCATTTTCTAGAAATATCACGGATAACATTTATATAATTATTATCAAATCATCTCATATAAAAATTTAAGCATTATTATCAAATCATCTCATATAAAAATTTAAGCCTACACAATTCATGTTTTAAAAAAATATTTAAATTAATAAAAAAATTCATAATTATTAAAACAAACCGTGCATCGTACGGGTTTTAAGCTAGTAAAAAGTAGGTTATGTACATAAGAATGGGAGTCTAGTCTTTTATAAAATCTCTTAATTTTACGTAAAGGTCTTATTGTTCCTTTTTTTTTTTCGTACATATATATATATATTTTTACATTTTTATACATTTTTAAATTCAACTTTCTATTTTTACCTTACTATTTCTTGTACAATATTTGATTTTTATTTTAATAATTAGGCATATTCAAAATTTATACCAAATTTTTGAATTGAATGATTACACGATATTAATGACTTGTTCATCTATATACACATGTAAGATCATACTTTTTTATTCATCTAAAATTGATGTAAGTATATGTTATAACTCAATTTTCAAATATTTTTTGAAAGCATAATTTAAAAAAAAAACAAATTTTATTCAAATTCAATTATATATTTAAATTGTTCAAAGTCTAAATGATTGTTGGATTAAAATTCTCATACTTACTCACATATTTAAAATTTTATAAATCTAAAATTATATATGGTGTAATTATATATTATATAAAATTTTATAGATAAAATATAGTTCTTTTTCAAAATATAATCAGATTTACCATTTCAGTATCTAACATCCTATATCTACATGAAAACAGATATGGACTGAAAATAAGGCCTAAAGACACATTTAATGTGCCATTAAATAAACTTAGATTGGTCCAAGATTAATGCCAATTAATGAGGCCCGAAATCTTATTTTAATAATAAATTCGTAATTAGATAAATCAGCCAATGTGAGGCTCCGTCATTGAGTCCAATGAGGACCCAAATTCTTTAAGGAGTAGTCCCCAAGTCATATGAATCCAATACAAATCAGTCTTCCTCATGGAAGGATCCAGAAGCCTATCAAAAACGGTTATCTTGTCCAGCAAGACACCAAACCCTACCTTAATTCCAAGGCCCCTGAGGCCTATATAAGGACCCGTTCCTTCTCAAACAGAACTACGTTTTTTGGCTTGATTCTTGATATTTGAAAGATATGTAGGCATCTTGTGAGGACCCGAGTTAAGTCACGAAACACTTGATCAGCCATAAAAGCTCGAACCTCTCCCAAACCCTAGCATTCAATACGCAATAAATACACCCTGAATTTTATTCCATAACATTTGTCGCTGTATGTGGGAACCGAATATCAACCATGGTTACCACCCGGAGAACACCAACCCTTTCTGAAACCACTACCAGCACCACCGCACCCCCGGTTGGGGAACAAGTACCCTCAGGAGCGGGCTCCCAACTGATAAGTGCATATTTTTGCATATTTTTATTACCTATTATTTGCTTGAATTCGTATTTTAATAATTTATTTTGTTGCATTTCAGGAAATTCGTAAATAAATAAAGAAATGGAAAAATAAATGAATAAAGTGCAAGGAAGAAAAAAAGAGGAAGAAAAAGGACCAAAAATGAAAGAAGGAAAAGAATTAGAAGCTTGGAGCAAAAGGAATATTTCAAGACAAGTGGAAGGTGGAGATCATCCCAACACATTAGAAAAGTGTATGGCCAAGATCAACTCTTCAAAGCTTAAGGGGGAAGGAAACAAATAGATGGCTAAGATTTCACCACCACACAACCCAAATGTATGGTGGGGATTTACCCAACACCCCCTTAACCCTAATTCCTATCCTATAAATACCCCCTCACCCCCCCTTGTATTTAGTAACTTAGATTTTAGGGTAGTTTTAATTTCTTGTATTTTTTTTTAGTTTCAAATCTTGTAAACACTCTTTTTAATTTTAATGCAATTTCATTTCGTTTAATTTCTTGTCTTGCTCTTTCGTTATCGTTGCCTTGTTTCGTTATTTTCGTAAATCCAAGTAGTGGACAAAGTAGCGAAAAGCTAACCACTATGAGTTGAAAGTAACGAAATTTAATTTCTTGTTCGTAGTTTTAATATTAGTTTTAATTCGTAATTTTGCCCCTTTAAAAATCTCAATTTTATTGTGGGCCATTTAATTCTCATTCCAATTTCCTTAGAATAATTGTTTATAATTTCGTAATTAATTTCTTAATTTTCGTAGTTTAAAAAAAGAATTTTTTTTTAAAGTTTTTAGATCGTATTTCCTGTTTCGTGTTAACTGCTAAATTCGTAGTCTATTTTCATTTACTTAACAGCCCAGCTCAAATCTCTCTCTTCCCTTTTTCTTAACAGACCTGCGAACCCATTCCCCCTTTTTATCTCATCTCTCGTTCAAACCACAAAAATAAACCCAGTTTTTTTTTTCCATCGTCAAACCCATCTTCCCTTGTTCTCTTTTCCTCGTCTTCGAACAGCTCAGCCTTAACTTCTTCTTCATTTTGTTTTTCTCTTTCTCAATCAACCCTTTCCCCTCTCCCCTTTCTTCTCCTTTCTTAACATTTCGAATTTGTCGAGTTCCGTGTACAGCTATGGCCAGTTCTTCGTGCTTTTGTGTTATAAGAGTTCGAATTTGCTTCGTTTTAGTTGTCTTCGAGTTGGTTTTGATGCGTGAAATTCCGGGTTTCTTTGGTTATGGAGTTCTGAGTCCAGTTCATGTTTGTAACGTCGAGTCCTGATGTCGAGTTCGTGTTTTCCATTACTGTAGAGTTGTTTGTTTGTTCGTTTTTTTTCCGAGTGTTTTGTAATTGTTGAATTAGAGTGTGGTGTTTTCTATGCTGAGTCGAACCAATGAGTTGCTTATGTTTGCTGAGTTCCTGTTTATTTCTGTTTGGGTCATGATATTTGTTAATTTAATGAGTGGTCTGTTTTTTCTTCTTTTGGTCGAATTTTCCTAAAAACATTGTAAATAATTTGTTTAAAAATAAAATATGGGTTTTAATTTAAAGTTAGGTTTTTTCCTTTTAGAATAAATTTAGATTAATTTAGTTTAAAATTAATTTAGGACTTTTAGAATAATTTAGATTTTTTAAAATAATTTAGTTAATTTTTGGTTATTTAATTTTCATTTTCAAAATTAGTTTAAATTTTCTTTTACGAATTAATTAGATTAGTTAGTGTAATATTCAAATTTCCAAAAATCCATTTGTCTAACTCAATTGAATTAAAAATTTTGGAATGCGAATAACTTAGTCCCTGTGGAACGAATCAATTAAAAATTACAACGAAACGAATTGTGCGCTTGCGATTCAAATGTCTTAATTATTTTTAGCACAACAAGTTTTTGGCGGTGGGAAAGAAGTTTGGTGTTGTGTATGATATTCATGGTGACTACTAGCTTTTGACACTTCACCTTATTCTGGCCTTTCTTGACATACCTTGTTCCTAGCCTACATTGCAATCATAATAAAGACCTTTTGATTGTCATTATTAATGTATGTTGTGATTTAAGTTGGGATGATACCAAGTGTCAAGCATGCATTTGATTTAGTTGGAATTGAGTGATACACTTACCCTTGTTCTCGAGTGAATATTCTTTTGTGAGTGAAAGGTGAGGTATTGCTTGTTTGTTTTTTGCATAAGAGATCTCAAGTTTTGACTCTGAGGTGTGCTCTTGTAGTCTTAGCATGGTTACCAATAATTTTTGCACTTGACATGAACTTATAATCACTCTTGCATGGTTCTTTAAGTAGACTATGTGAATCCTTGCACTTTCCACACCAAGACTTTCCAAATTCATTTTGATTCTTAAGTTGTGAAAGGCATATGACACAGCCTATTTGTAGTTCGAGGACTCAACTCAACTTAAGCTTAGTTTGTAATAATTAAATAACTTTAACTGTCACAGGAATCTCAGTAGGTACTATCTGTCAGAAGAAAAACCCTAAAGTCAATCTATAGTTTTGATGTTTTGCACTGGAAGAAGTTCAGATTGCTGATCAAGCCTCAGTGTAGCATTAGAGAAGTGGAGTTATTTCTAAGACAGAGATTTCTAGAGTGACAGGTTCAGACAGTATACAGTGAAGTACAAGAAGGAGGAAGAGATGAGAAGAAAAATGAATCACATTTTTAATGTGAAAATTAAAGGACAGTCATTGAAGTTAGTCGTTCATGAACCAGACCGTGCATGGAACGTCAACAAAATATTCAGTGGTATTCCTTTATTACTTTCAGTGATTCAGAAAAGAATTAAGACAATTCAAGGATATATAATTATTCTTGTTTAATTAATTAAAATCAAGTAGTCAATTTAATTAATTAATTAATTCATCTTGAATTAATTCTTTAATTAAATTAATTATTAGATTAATTAAATATGATTAATTATTTAAGTAAGAATAAATTAAAATGATTATTTATTAATCAATTTTAATTTAATTCTGAAAAATGAACTAGCAAGACAATCCCTGATTGTCTTGCCGATTGTCTTGGAGACTTAATTCAGAACAGCAAGACAATAGGAGATTGTCTTGCCGATTGTATTGAAGAAGAAATCAATAAAGCAAGACAATTTCTGATTGTCTTGATAATGATAATGTCTGAAAAGCTTTTGAAAAGTAGAATAAAAATCTGATTTGATTGTCTTGACGATTGTCTTGGCAGTTCAATTTAATTGTCTTGATAATGATCAAAAAGAAAAAGCTTCAGACAGAATGATAATTTTGATAAAGCAAGACAAAGATCTCAGTATTTGATTGTCTTGCCGATTGTCTTGGAAGAACCTGATTGTCTTGACGATTGTATTGCCTATTGTCTTGGCAATACAAAATTGGTTGTCTTGGAAGAATAAATTGTATTGACGATTGTCTTGACAGTTATAATTGAAGATAAAGATGCAGGGATTATTATATATCAAGACATATCGACAGAAGCAATCAGTAAGGAAAAACACAGATCAAAATATTACATTCAAGAACAGATTTCTCTCTTCTCTCTCATCAAGAACACAGCACAAGAAGCAGAAAAATTTATAGAAAATCAAGTTCATCTTATTTTTAATATCTGATCTGATAGAACTGATTTACTTGATACTCTTGTACTATTAGCGAGTTTTTACTCCTAATCTATATCTTGATTTTTATTAACAAATCTAGAAAAATTCATGTCGAATTTTCTAATTTGTTTTTATTAACTAGATATAAATTCTGTACTGTATTTGTAACAAACCCCTCAAGTTAATATAATTTTATATTCAACTTAAATTTTGTTTCATTTAATTCCGCTCAAATTTGTCAAAATATAAATTAAATTATCCGGACAAATTTCGATAAAACAGTAATGTTTGTATTCAACCCCCTCTTCTACAAACATATTGGACCTAACAATTGGTATCAGAGCCGATTGATTGATACACAAATCAAAGATCCCATTTTACTCGATTAAAAATCATCCCTGAATTTTTTAACTCTCTTAAAAATTCATCATGTCTTCTAAAGTTGGAACTGTGAAAATTCCCATATATGACAAAAACAGTTATGATATGTGGAAGAACAAAATGTTAATGTTCCTCGAGGTTGCAAATCCTAAATACATGGAAGTCTTATCAGAAGGACCAATAATACCTTTTGGATTAATTCCTGAAGTTGTTACTGATGGAAAAGTTATTTCCCCTGCAAAGTTTGTACACAAAGATTCTTCTGAATTCAGTCTTGTTGAAAGAGAGGAAGCTGGACTTGACATTAATTTAAGACTGATGTTGAGTATTGAATACAGTAAAAGAATACAGAGGGGGGGGGTGAATGGATTCTTGAGTTTTTCTTCGGTCTTGAATCTTTGCAGCAAGATAAGTGATGAGTGTGTGAGATATGAAGATGCGGATAATTAAACACAAACACAACACAATATCACTTTAATCTAATATTTTATTAGATAAAGATTTTGCTACAATCTGTGAATACAAATGATAGTATTCTCAGCTTCGTTTTTCTCAGAGAGATATTTTCTGGGTATTTGAGAAACTTCAAAACCTTAACAGCTAAGGAAGTGAGGCTGTATCCTTATAGACATGGATACACCCACTTGCTACAAATGAGGTAGGTAAAACAAAAGCACTTTCCAGTCTGTCTATCTCATTTTAGTAAGAGTCCAAACGGCTACAGATTTGACTTTAAAAAGCCTGTTTAGATCCACTTCTTCAGCTCCTTGTCCCTTGTCTTATCTCTCCAAGCTTCTTTGTAGGCTTTCCAGCATGCTTTATAGGACAGAGTCAAATAAAGTATCCTGGCTTGTTGCAGGTTTCTGACTTGTACAATTCTTCAGTATTTTGTCCTCAAGAATGTATTCGAGAAGTGACTAAGTGAGTGATTCGAGAACTGGAGTTGACTTGATCGATAACTCTTAGTTCTCGAATAGTGTTATCTTGACATATCGAATCACTTCTCGAATAGCTCTTTTCTCTGGGACTCCTTGAGATATCGAATAGAGCATTTTGACATATCGAATCCCTGAGATATCGAATAGAGCATTTTGACATATCGAATCCCTGAGATATCGAATAGAGCATTTTGACATATCGAATCCCTGAGATATCGAATAGCATATTGAGAGATATCGAATAGTGTCTTCTGAGATATCGAACTCCAGACTTCTCGAATGCTAGACTTCTCGAATAGACAAATGTACTTCTCGAATTAGTACTTAGGCAATTTCTTCATTTCTTCAATTCTTCAAATCCCAACTGTGATTATTTGACAGTCTTCATTTCCTTGCTTGAGGCATGAACCTTAGAACTTCTTTCAAGCTTTATTCTTGACTTAGTAGGTACAGTTACACAGATAGAATTTGATGCCTATTACATAGTGCAAACAAGTAGAAACTCTACAACTAGAGGTTCCCTCAGTCAAGAGGTCATGTAGGTAATGCATAGCATTACGAACCACTTGGGCTTGTTATTAGATGTATTCAGGCATGCCTCTGTGACTAACAACTGATCTTAATAGATTCTCTAGACTCTGTGATGTACAGTCATGTGATTAACTACAAGACTGCAAAGCACATGTGGGAAACCATTGAAACTGTGAATGAAGGAACAGAGGAAGTTAGGGAGAATCGTCTAGAAATTCTGACATCTGAGTATGAACACTTTCGATCAGCATACAATGAAAGTATTCAAGATGTGTTTGAAAGATATAACAAACTTGTCAACAATTTACAGATGCATGGCAAGTACTATACTCAGAAAGAGATCAACAGAAAATTTCTACTGTCAATGCCTGTTCATCTAGAACATAGAATTACAGCTATCAGAGAGTCGAGGAATCTAAGTGAAATTACTGTAGAAAGACTCTTTGGTGTTTTAAAAACCTATGAACTGGAACAATCTCAACAAAAGGAGATTTATGGAAAAGGAAGAGTTGCTAATACTTCTACAGCTCTTATTGTTGAGAACAAACAGGAAGTGGAAGATAAGGTTATTCAATCTTGTAGTGTTGACAGTGGCAAGCTTGAAGTTGAAGTTGGTCAAACGAATGCTAGTCCAGATGAAGGAGACTTCTATTCGTTAGAAGAGCTAGATCAGTTGGAAGATGAGTCCATGGCTTTGTTGGTAAGGAAATTCAGTAATTTCAGATTCAGGAAGAATCCCAAGTTCAGGTACAAATCTAACTACAACAGGTTCCAGAGAGGAGGTTCTTCATCCTCAAGTAACAGAGGAGGTTACAAAACTGGAACAGTTGAAAGAAGTAAAATTATATGCTACAATTGTAATGAACTTGGACATTTCGCTACTGAATGTCAGAAGCCAAAACAAAACCAAAGAAAAGACTTTGGATCTGAGAAGAAGAAGACAGGTAAAGCCTATGTGGCTGCTGGAAAGAGTTGGGATGATACAGACTCTGAAGATGAAGAGTATGGCAATCTTGCCCTGATGGCAAAATCTGATAACTCCAGTGGTACTTCTTCTGAGGTATCATGTACTGAAAGTCAATATATTTATCAACTTAGTGATACACTAGGTAATGCTAATAGAGAGATTGAAAGGATCAATTTGTTAAATACAGATCTTAGTAATCAATTATCAGAATTACACGATGTACAAAATTGTCATGATAAACAAAAATCAGAAATAAGAATTCTAAAAGAACTTGAGAGGTCTCTAGCGTTGATAGTGGTTCAACAACGTGAAACAATAGCTGAGCTAGAAATAAGGGTTAGTGCTACTTCTAATTCATGTAAAGTGGCTAAAGAGTTGTTTAACCAACAAGCCATTAATCAAACCGTAGGAATTGGGTTTGATTATAATGAAGCTATTGGACGAAAAAGCATTATTACCCCTAATCGTGTTAGTGCTGTAGAAAGGGGTATACCAATAGTGCTTAAGGGTGTTAGTAATCCACTCTTTAAGACATCCATAGCAAAACCTTTGGATACAACATCTTTAATCATTAAGGAAGAGATGCGCATTGAGGATTTAGCTAATGGCGTAGTCTCAGAAAGTAATCAAGTTGTTAAAAATGATGAAGGTAGAAAGTCTGTGTTTAAGAAAACAGAAAGAGTTGGTGAGTCTACTAGTTCCTTGAAAACTAGTAGTAAAAGTAACAACATGAATAAATGCAACAACATATCTACCATGAATGCTATTCCTGTTATTGATACTGCTCATAAGAAATGCAATGCTGTTAATTGCATGTCTTGTGCTTTTAATATAATGTCTGCTTACTTTAACGGTAATCATGCATGTGTTGATAAGAATGTTCCTAGACAGCATATGAGCAGAAATAAACATGTTAGATCCAGGACTATAACACCACCTAATTCTAAGATTAGGACTCCAAGTCCTTCTCAGGATATGGTGAAGACATGGTTACCCAAGCTGAAACCAAAACAAGTTAAAGCTGTTTACAGGGTTAAATGTCCAGTACCTGAAGAAAATGTTGTTAAAATAAAAAGTGTTGCTTTGCCTGATAAAGGCCAATTCTTTAAGTACTCCGGACCCAATCAAATTTGGGTTCCGAAGAAAGTCTAATCAATTTGTCATTGCAGGGTTTAAAACAGGTTGATCGAGTCATGTGGATTCTGGACAGTGGATGTTCAAGGCATATGACGGGAGATAGAGCCCTGCTGACAAATGTGGTGGAGAAGGCCGGCCCAGTCGTTACCTTTGGAGATAACAGCAAAGGTAAAACTGATGGATATGGCAGATTAGAAGCTGGAAATGTTATCGTTGAAGATGTCTCTTTTGTGAACGGCCTTGAGCACAATTTGCTCAGTATTAGTCAATTCTGTGACAAAGGTTATGAAGTTCATTTCAACAAGAAGAATTGTCTAATATCACACAAGAGAAATGAAAGGCCACAGTTGATTGGAGTAAGAAAAGGAAACTTGTACATAGCCAATATGAACTCTGGAAGCACAGAAGAAATTAGATGTTTTTATTCAAAGGCATCCACTGATGAAAGTTAGTTATGGCACAAGAAACTTTCTCACCTAAACTTCAAAACAATGAATTCTCTAGTTAAAAGAGAATTAGTGAGAGGTTTACCTTCGATTGAATTTACTCAGGAAGGTCTATGTGATGCTTGTCAAAAAGGAAAGTTAAAAAGGGCAACTCACAGGAGCATTAACACATCATCAATAACTGAACCATTACAACTTCTCCATATGGATTTGTTTGGTCCAGTTAGTGTGATGTCCATGTCAAGAAAAAGATATGCTCTAGTAATTGTTGATGATTTCTCAAAATTCACATGGGTACTATTTCTGAACTCAAAAGATGAAACTCCACAACTGGTAGTTGATCACATTAAGTTAATTGAGCTGGACTCTAATCGTCCAGTAAGAGCTATAAGGTCAGACAACGGAACTGAATTCAAGAATGCAGTTCTGAATGAATTTTGCACTGAAAAGGGTATAACTAGACAGTACTCGGCTCCCAGAACTCCTCAACAAAATGGGGTAGTTGAAAGAAAGAATAGAACCTTGATTGAAGCTGCACGTACTATGCTAAGTGAATCAAGGCTTCCATTGAGCTTTTGGGCTGAAGCTGTCAACACTGCATGCTATACCCAGAATCGAACACTTATCAATAAATACTTAATGAAGACACCATATGAAGCTCTACATGACAAGAAACCAACTCTCAAGTACTTCCATGTATTTGGGACAAAATGCTTTGTGCTGAAAGAAGGAGATGATCAAGGTGGTAAATTTGAAGAAAAAGCACATGAAGCAATATTTATTGGTTATACTAGAAGAGCCTACAAGGTGTATCTTATTGATCAACAGAAATCTATGGAAAGTGTCAATGTTACATTTGATGACACACAACTCCCAAGTATCCAAAATGAAGATCCATCTGAAAAGCTTAAGTTTGATGACATGTCAGACTCAGATTCAGATGATGACAATCAACCTGACGTTGTTGCTAATAATAATAATCCAAATGTTGGTGGTAATGATCAAGGTGATGCTGGTGAAAACAATGATAATTTTCAAGATACCACT
The DNA here is from genome assembly GCA_036435485.1 of Saposhnikovia divaricata. Classification (NCBI taxonomy): domain Eukaryota; kingdom Viridiplantae; phylum Streptophyta; class Magnoliopsida; order Apiales; family Apiaceae; genus Saposhnikovia; species Saposhnikovia divaricata. The sequence goes on from JAZHRN010000131.1 coordinate 28,116,355, forward strand.
GATACTCTTGAACCATCAACAACTCAAACTGGCAACAACTTAGGGGGAGATAATGAAGGGTCAACAAGTCATACTCAACATCATACTGAAGATCAAGGCGAATCATCAAGATCAATTCTTCCCAGACAAACTGTTTGGAATAGAGCTCATCCTTTTGAGCTGATTCTTGGTGATCCAGATGTTGGTGTGAAAACAAGAAGAGCTTATCAGAATCAATGTAACTATTCTGGGTTCCTGTCTGTCATGGAACCTAAGAAAGTAGAAGAAGCTCTATCTGATCCTGATTGGGTGATTGCTATGCAAGATGAACTCAATCAATTTAAGCAACTAGAAGTATGGAAGCTGGTACCCAGACCTAAAGATAGAAAAGTGGTGGACACAAGATGGGTATTCAGAAACAAACTAGATGAAGATGGCAATGTGATAAGAAACAAAGCAAGACTGGTAGCTAAAGGTTATTCTCAAGCTGAAGGCATTGATTATGACGAGACCTATGCTCAAGTGGCAAGACTTGAGGCCATCAGAATATTCTTGGCATATTCATCCTATTCAAGATTCAAAGTTTATCAAATGGATGTCAAGAGTGCCTTTCTGAATGGTAAGCTAGATGAAGAAGTGTATGTAGAACAGCCCCCTGGTTTTGAAGATCAAGATCATTTGGACTATGTCTACTTTCTTTACAAAGCTATCTATGGTCTTAAGCAAGCCCCAAGAAAATGGTATGACACTCTTTCTGAATTTCTATTAGAAAATGGTTTTATAAGAGGTGTCATAGACAAAACGCTCTTCACTAAAAGACATAAGAATGATATAATACTAGTCCAAGTCTATGTGGACGATATTATATTTGGGTCTACTAATGAGCTTCTATGCAAGAAGTTTTCTAAGTTAATGCAGGGTAGGTTTGAAATGAGCATGATGGGAGAACTGAAATTCTTTCTTGGATTACAAATAAGTCAGAGACAAGATGGAATATTTATTTGTCAATCCAAGTACATTAAGGAACTTCTCAAGAAATATCACATGGAGGAGTGCTCATCAGCAAAGACACCATCAACTATAGCTGTCAAAATTGGTTTATGTGAAAGTTCTGCCAAGGTAGATATCACAGGCTATAGAGGTATGATTGGTTCATTGCTTTACCTAACTGCTAGTAGACCAGATATAATGTTTGCCACATGCTTGTGTGCAAGGTTCCAAGCGAACCCTAAAGAAATCCATCTCACTGCTGTCAAAAGAATCTTAAGATATCTAAAGGGTACGCCTAATTTAGGCATCTGATACCCTAATGAATCTGGTTTTACTTTAATTGGATATACAGATTCTGACTATGCAGGAAGTGTTGTAGACAGGAAAAGTACATCTGGGAGTTGTCAATACCTAGGTGGAAGATTGGTATCCTGGTTCAGTAAGAAACAGCAAACAGTTTCCAACTCTACAGCCGAAGCTGAATATATAGCTGCTGGAAGCTGTAGTGCTCAGATCTTATGGATTAGAAATCAATTAATGGACTATGGCATTGTATTGGAAAATATCCCTATTTTATGTGATAATACAAGTGCCATAGCAATCGCCAGCAATCCTGTGCAGCACTCAAGGACAAAGCACATTGACATAAGGTATCATTTTATAAGAGAACATGTAATGAATGGTATAGTGGAACTACTATTTGTAGGCTCTGGAGATCAAACTGCAGATATTTTTACTAAGTCGCTTAACGAATCTTCATTCACTAGAATTGTTAGTGAATTGGGTATGTTAAACAGTCCTAGTAATTAATACTGTTAATATCTGAAATTTGAACTTTTAATAATTTTGCAAGTGATTATTATGTGAATATTTGTTGTTTGAAATCACTTGTATAATTATTTTACCAACTGATTTTCTTGCTTGTTTAGTTATTTTTCACTCTGTTTATTCATATTATTTAATACTTCATATTTCTGTATTTTTAGAATATTTGTAGATATTTATTTCTATTTTAATAATTATTTTATTAAATGTTTTGTAGTGTTTGTCCTTTTGTTATTTATATTTGTTCTCGTAAAAAGATTAATCCATGTTTCTATAAAATATTTATTTATAGTATTTTTAATAATATATTAGAGTGTATTTTAATTGGATTAATTATGAACATTTATTTGCATTTTATTAGCATAATATTAGCAGGTTAATAGATTGTCTTGTCTGTATTTATAGTATCAAGACAATCGCCAATACAATCCACAGATTGTCTTGGTAGATTATTTTGCTAAGTAATATAATATTTTTCAGATTTTAGTTCTGTTTTTTTATTTTGTTTTACTCAAAACAAACGATTGTCTTGATAGTTTTGAACTACCAAGACAATCGGCAAGACAATCACTTGATTGTCTTGGAGTGTCTTTTCAGTATTTTAAAAAAAAAAAAATATGTGTGTTAATTTATTTTAATCAGTTAAATACTTGATTGTCTTGATAGTATTTATACTACCAAGACAATCGGCAAGACAATCAACTGATTGTCTTGTAATGTTAGTATGTGTTTTAATAAAATTTAAAAAAAAAATTATTTTCGTTTTCTTTTATTTATTAGAATTGTAAACGATTGTCTTGATAGTGTTTATACTACCAAGACAATCGGCAAGACAATCAAACCGATTGTCTTGTAGTGTAGTTTTGTACTTAAAAAAAAACAGAAATCATAATCACAACTCAGCCAAGACAATCTCTCGTGTCTTTACACAGAGCTCTCGACATATATACATACAATACACACGGTTTTTGAACGAAACGCTGCTCGATTTTTCTCAACCAAACTGAAATCTAAGATCATATTTGAATAGATCGTTCAATTACCTTTCTTTTGAACCGATTGTTTTCAAATTCTGTTAAGGTTTTGAAAATCAACTTTTTCAAAAAGTTGAATCGGGTTTTGATTGTTTTAAGAGTTCTAGAATTTTTCTTTGAATTCTAAAAATAGATTGAGACTCCCAGTGATTAAGAGATCATCATATAAATTTTTGGGATTTTTCTGACAACTTTGAAATAATTCGAATTTTTAATTAATTTTAATTAATTATTAATTCTGAAAATTTTCGAATTGTTTTAATTTTCCTAAAATTAAAGTGTGTTTTTGTGTTTAAAAAAAATGGCTGATAATTTTGAGATAATGAAACATAATTTGGTTGGCTATTTTAATCCGAACGATTGTCCCTACGATCGATTTAGGCCTTGGATACAGTTTTTGAATGACGATTCAATTATCCGAACTGCCATTTCGATTGAAGCCCCAATTAAGATAGGACCACTGAGATTGATTTGCACAGAAGCTGTGGTGTCTGAAGACTTGACCTCATTTTCTTTTGATTTTGATGGTACACACCACGTCGTGACAGAATCAACCCTTACTACTGTTTTGGGCATTCCTGCGGATAATTTTGATCCATTTCCAACCAGTGAACAACTCTATCAATTCTTCATTGATATTAATTATCATGGAGCAATTGATATGAACAACCTGAGCAAAAGGAATTTGGTTCAACAATGGGATGCATTCTTCGACACGATCTCCAAGGTATTTGATAATTCAGCCAGAGGTAATTTTCACTTACTCACCTCTATGTTACAAACTATTGGTTATGCTGTTGCTAACAACCGTAGAATCAATATTGGTAACCTACTTTGGAATACTATTATTAACAGGATTGTTAAGGCTAGAAGGGATTTTGATGAGGGTAAGAAAGTTCTATGTTATTATCCTAGATTTTTAACTCTGTTATTTAATCATCTTGTTCCTGTTGGTCAACAAACAGTTTTTAGGAATGACAATCCTATGGTATCAGGCAGGCAAACCAAGAAAATATTCACTAGCCTTGATACACATAGAAAGTTGATAAATGTACCAGTGTATATTACACCATATTTGTCTAACTTCTTAAATCTACCTGTCATTCCTCGACTTTTGAATGCACCTGAACCTGAACCTCAAAATGTACCTGTCCCTGAACATAATCTATTCCTTCAGGCACAGCTACTGCATCAATGGAGCAGGTATTGCCTTCTATCTCTCAAACTGTTTCTGGAGCCCAAGTGGCTGATAGGTCAGACCAAGAGGTTGTAGAACCACAACCTCTATCCCAGGTCTTAGAGCCAAACACTGTGTCTAACCAAATCTCTAAACCTAAAGCCAGAAGCAAGTTGTTGACAAAAAGAGCTGATAGAAGAAGTGATAATGTGAGTGATTCCACAGCTCTGCCTCCACCAAAGAAGAGAAGAAACTTACTACTTGAGGCATCTGTTAGCCCATCCATTTCCTCCCAACAGGACTTGGACATTGAAATGGCCGATGAACTGTTACTAATTTCATCATCTCAACAGGATGCAATTATTGAAATTCGCCAAAGGGCCGTGGCACCTTGTACAGAGTCAAGCACTCCTCTATTACACACAATGGGGGAAAACATTAACGTAGAATCTGATGTTGCTAAGGACACTGAGCAAGGAGTGCACGATAGGATTGTTACAGTGCCTACCATTGTTACGGTAGAAGAGCCTTCACAAGCTTCAGAGGGAAATCTTGACTCTCTGCAAGTTATAATAGAGTCATCATCTCCCCTCCCAAGAGGAACATTCCTGGCTCCCTCAAGGGATTCTTCACTCGCAGATTTATCTGGAGAAAGTGAAAGGCAACTTGGTCATCCTATCACTGAAGAAATTCAGCTATCAAATCCAAATGAATTGATAGAGATGACTGAGGATTGGGAGTTGCGAACTCCTATTGCACCACCACTGACCTCTCCAGAAGAGGCTAGGGTGATTTCTTATGCAGGTACAGCTCAAGGAAAGGAGCTAGTGTTGAGTGATGTGAGGATCACCATAAATATGAGTGAAACACATGCACGAAAGGAGAGTGACATATCCTTGAGTCAACATCAGGTGAGCGCACACACTGACACAAACACTTTGTCTCTTATGGCTCAAATCAAAAATCTGCAAAAAAATTGATGGAAACTGCGGCTGAAAAACAAGTTCTAAAAGCACAAGTGGATGAACGGTCTTCTTCTTCCACCTCTGTCAACAATCAGCTCATGATCATTCGTGACGATGTCCACAACATAAAGACTACACTCACTCCAGCAATCAATACATTGATACAATCCAACTCTCAGGCATCTACAGAAAGAACATATATTCTAAATGCTATTGACAGACTCTCTAATAGGGTGGATGAACTTCAAGTGGAAATGCATGAATCTGCTCAATCATATTCAACAACCTTTGCAAAGCTTGAAGAAAAGTATGATTACATGTTTGAAGGACTTGATCATCTATACAACATTGTTAAACCTACTCATAATATCACACCAGAACAAAGAGCATATTGAAGACTATGATGATGATAATGAGGGGGATAATGATGCAAATAGGGAGCTTGACAGTCAACGGAAGTCTGTAGAGGATTCCTCAACTAAGGGGGAGAAGTCTGGAGATGGAGGAGAAGGAGGAAGTAAGTCGGGAGGTCAAGGGAGGCATAAGGAGAAGTCTGAAAAGTCTACCAAGGGAAAAGAAAAAGCTGCTCATGATCAGGATGCATTCGAGTTTTATTTCGATCTCAAGAATAGTAAGTTTGAAGTACAACAATTAAATGATATCGAAGAAGATCTTTCAAACTGGCAAGATGATCCTGAGTTTGAGAAGGAACTTCAAGAAGAGAAAGCTGATCGTCAGATGAGACAAGCTAAGCTTGAGAAGACCAGACAGGTAGTGAATGAAAGATTGAAGCTGAAGCAAGCTGAAGATGCCGAGAAACAAAAGCTACATGCAATCAGTGTACAGGAAAGGAAAAGAGATATTCAGTTGAAGATTGGTTCAAAGTGGGATAGAGCAAGAGAAATTTTTGATTCTATTCAGAACACTGCTAATGATGATGAACGTTTTCTCCAACTACTTCAACAGTTTCAAGAGACCAATCCAGATTACTTGCAATATATGGATGCACTGATGCTGGAAATCTTAAGGATAGTAGCTGGATTTGACAGATGTGCAGATCAACTGATAATTCAGATTGACTCTCGTACAATGGGTTCTCTCTATGTGTCACTTCAAATCTTTCAACAGAGAAGCTTGATAGAACTTTGGATTATGTCCATAAAGGTAAAAAGGTTTTCTGAACTGAATATTTTACTTCATGAAAGACTTTTGGAGTTTGCGCAAAGGAATAGTCCACAAGTTATTCAAACTCCACATCATGTTAAGTTTCTCAAGGGTAATACACTACACTCTTGTTTCCTTGATTCTAAGTCGATGAAGTTATACACTGCATCTCATCTGGTCTGGTTAGAACATATGCTGAGGACTATAGGATTGGAAGATAAAGAAAGTATCTTTGTTGCTGACATTATTCGATCATATGCTTTAACTGGCTTTGAAAAGAAATATTACATTCTTCGGAATCGGCTATGGGGTAACCTTGGAATCTTGCCTAAGAAACCTAAAGGTCTTGTGTCAGATTATGAACGTGTACTTGACAAGGATTTGATCAAAACCTTGGATGATCAAGAACGATTTGACACAGAGAATATCAGAAGATTCCTAGAGCAAGAAGATGAAGTTGAACCTGGAGAGATAAGGGATGAAGAAACTTCAAAGTGAAGATCAGCTCTACATGTGATATCTTTAGAGCTTAGATAGGTCAAGATAGAAAATTGTATAATATGATCAGTCTAGAGGATCATCTATCTTGTATTTATCTTTTATGTTTGAATCTGGAAATGTTAAATATAAACCAGAACTTTTCTTTTATTTACTTTGTGTTTAAAGTTTTATCTTTTACTAAGTTAAGTTGAGTTAGTTGAGTAATCCTCTAGGTATTTGCTTGTTATCGTCTAACAAACAAATAGGGGGAGATTGAGAGGCATATGACACAGCCTATTTGTAGTTCGAGGACTCAACTCAACTTAAGCTTAGTTTGTAATAAGTAAATAACTTTAACTGTCACAGGAATCTCAGGAGGTACTATCTGTCAGAAGAAAAACCCTAAAGTCAATCTATAGTTTTGATGTTTTGCACTGGAAGAAGTTCAGATTGCTGATCAAGCCTCAGTGTAGCATTAGAGAAGTGGAGTTATTTCTAAGACAGAGATTTCTAGAGTGACAGGTTCAGACAGTATACAGTGAAGTACAAGAAGGAGGAAGAGATGAGAAGAAAAATGAATCACATTTTTAATGTGAAAATTAAAGGACAGTCATTGAAGTTAGTCGTTCATGAACCAGACCGTGCATGGAACGTCAACAAAATATTCAGTGGTATTCCTTTATTACTTTCAGTGATTCAGAAAAGAATTAAGACAATTCAAGGATATATAATTATTCTTGTTTAATTAATTTAAATCAAGTAGTCAATTTAATTAATTAATTAATTCATCTTGAATTAATTCTTTAATTAAATTAATTATTAGATTAATTAAATATGATTAATTATTTAAGTAAGAATAAATTAAAATGATTATTTATTAATCAATTTTAATTTAATTCTGAAAAATGAACTAGCAAGACAATCCCTGATTGTCTTGCCGATTGTCTTGGAGACTTAATTCAGAACAGCAAGACAATAGGAGATTGTCTTGCCGATTGTATTGAAGAAGAAATCAATAAAGCAAGACAATTTCTGATGTCTTGCCGATTGTCTTGATAATGATAATGTCTGAAAAGCTTTTGAAAAGTAGAATAAAAATCTGATTTGATTGTCTTGACGATTGTCTTGGCAGTTCAATTTGATTGTCTTGATAATGATCAAAAAGAAAAAGCTTCAGACAGAATGATAATTTTGATAAAGCAAGACAAAGATCTCAGTATTTGATTGTCTTGCCGATTGTCTTGGAAGAACCTGATTGTCTTGACGATTGTATTGCCTATTGTCTTGGCAATACAAAATTGGTTGTCTTGGAAGAATAAATTGTATTGACGATTGTCTTGACAGTTATAATTGAAGATAAAGATGCAGGGATTATTATATATCAAGACATATCGACAGAAGCAATCAGTAAGGAAAAACACAGATCAAAATATTACATTCAAGAACAGATTTCTCTTTTCTCTCTCATCAAGAACACAGCACAAGAAGCAGAAAAATTTATAGAAAATCAAGTTCATCTTATTTTTAATATCTGATCCGATAGAACTGATTTACTTGATACTCTTGTACTATTAGCGAGTTTTTACTCCTAATCTATATCTTGATTTTTATTAACAAATCTAGAAAAATTCATGTCGAATTTTCTAATTTGTTTTTATTAACTAGATATAAATTCTGTACTGTATTTGTAACAAACCCCTCAAGTTAATATAATTTTATATTCAACTTGAATTTTTTTTCATTTAATTCCGCTCAAATTTGTCCAAATATAAATTAAATTATCCGGACAAATTTCGATGAAACAGCAATGTTTGTATTCAACCACCCCTTCTACAAACATATTGGACCTAACAAGTTGATGTGTCATGAGAGGACATGTATGTGTGGTGAGCATCGCCATGTGATCTTTTATACAAACTAGATGGATTTTGTGGGTACATTCACTATTGGCCCTCACGAGACCTCACTCGTCTACTAGGGCTGCCTAGGGGTTTAAAGGGCTTGTTGCATATGCCAAATGCAACCGTCACACCTACGAAAAGGAGTATAGGATTTTGCAACTAGATTTTTCTTTTTCTTTTTGTTTTTGTTTTACTCGAGGACGAGCAAAAGATAGGTATGGGGGCATTTGATAAGTGCATATTTTTGCATATTTTTATTACCTATTATTTGCTTGAATTCGTATTTTAATAATTTATTTTGTTGCATTTCAGGAAATTCGTAAATAAATAAAGAAATGGAAAAATAAATGAATAAAGTGCAAGGAAGAAAAAAAGAGGAAGAAAAAGGACCAAAAATGAAAGAAGGAAAAGAATTAGGAGCTTGGAGCAAAAGGAATATTTCAAGACAAGTGGAAGGTGGAGATCATCCCAACACATTAGAAAAGTGTATGGCCAAGATCAACTCTTCAAAGTTTAAGGGGGAAGGAAACAAATAGATGACTAGGATTTCACCACCACACAACCCAAATGTATGGTGGGGATTTACCCAACACCCCCTTAACCCTAATTCCTATCCTATAAATACCCCCTCACCCCCTTGTATTTAGTAACTTAGATTTTAGGGTAGTTTTAATTTCTTCTATTTTTTTTTAGTTTCAAATCTTGTAAACACTCTTTTTAATTTTAATGCAATTTCATTTCGTTTAATTTCTTGTCTTGCTCTTTCTTTATCGTTGCCTTGTTTCGTTATTTTCGTAAATCCAAGTAGTGGACAAAGTAGCGAAAAGCTAACCACTTTGGGTTGAAAGTAACGAAATTTAATTTCTTGTTCGTAGTTTTAATATTAGTTTTAATTCGTAATTTTGCCCCTTTAAAAATCTCAATTTTATTGTGGGCCATTTAATTCTCATTCCAATTTCCTTAGAATAATTGTTTTTAATTTCGTAATTAATTTCTTAATTTTCGTAGTTTAAAAAAAGAATTTTTTTTTAAGTTTTTAGATCGTATTTCCTGTTTCGTGTTAACTGCTAAATTCGTAGTCTATTTTCATTTGCTTAACAGCCCAGCTCAAATCTCTCTCTTCCCTTTTTCTTAACAGACCTGCGAACCCATTCCCCCTTTTTATCTCCTCTCTCGTTCAAACCACAAAAATAAACCAAGTTTTTTTTTTCATCGTCAAACCCATCTTCCCTTGTTCTCTTTTCCTTCTTCGAACAGCTCAGCCTTAACTTCTTCTTCATTTTCTTTTTCTCTTTCTCAATCAACCCTTTCCCCTCTCCCCTTTCTTCTCCTTTCTTAACAGTTCGAATTTGTCGAGTTCCGTGTACAGCTATGGCCAGTTTTTCGTGCTTTTGTGTTATAAGAGTTCGAATTTGCTTCGTTTTAGTTGTCTTCGAGTTGGTTTTGATGCGTGAAATTCCGGCTTTCTTTGGTTATGGAGTTCTGAGTCCAGTTCCTGTTTGTAACATCGAGTCCTGATGTCGAGTTCGTGTTTTCCATTACTGTAGAGTTGTTTGTTCGTTTTTTTTTTCCGAGTGTTTTGTAATTGTTGAATTAAAGTGTGGTGTTTTCTATGCTGAGTCGAACCAATGAGTTACTAATGTTTGCTGAGTTCCTGTTTATTTCTGTTTGGGTCATGATATTTGTTAATTTAATGAGTGGTCTGTTTTTTCTTCTTTTGGTCGAATTTTCCTAAAAACATTGTAAATAATTTTTTTAAAAATAAAATATGGGTTTTAATTTAAATTTAGGATTTTTCCTTTTAGAATAAATTTAGATTAATTTAGTTTAAAATTAATTTAGGACTTTTAGAATAATTTATATTTTTTAAAATAATTTAGTTAATTTTTGGTTATTTAATTTTCTTTTTCAAAATTAGTTTAAATTTTCTTTTACGAATTAATTAGATTAGTTAGTGTAATATTCAAATTTCCAAAAATCCATTTGTCTGACTCGATTGAATTAAAATTTCGGAATACGAATAACTTAGTCCCTGTGGAACGAATCAATTAAAAATTACAACGAAACGAATTGTGCGCTTGCGATTCAAATGTCTTAATTATTTTTAGCACAACAAGTTTTTGGCGCCGCTTCCGGGGACTAATTATTTTTCGTGCCTTGATTTTTAATTTTTCGAGTTAGTTTCATTTCTTGTGTTATTTTTATTTCGTTCTTTTTAGGAAATTGTGAGACTTCGGAACTCTTCTCAAGAAGCATGGAAAATTTGGAATATTTTGGAAAGCAAGCTTCGGTAACCGTATCTCACTCTTTTCGCCCTTTTTATTTTTAGAAAAACACAAAAAAATTAAAAAATTCAAAAATCCCAAAAAAAAAAAATGAAAAGTCGAAAATCCAAAAAAAAATTAGTTGTACATAATTGTTGCATTATGCATTCATCACGTAGGTGCACATCATGCTAGAATTTAATTTTTGTTTTTAATTTTTCGTACCTATAATTGTGGTGATCGCTGGAGGACCCCAAGGTACGTTAAATTTCTTTCTTTCTTTAGATTAAATCACGTGGTGTAAGCATCCATATTTGTTTATAATTTTTGTATATATCGTTGTTTGTTGCATCATTTTGTAAATAAACATTAAGGGCAAAACCCACTACAAGATAAGGGAAGGGATTTCATCACTCTTTTCTTAGCCCAAAAATCATTAATTCACTCATTTTGCATTCCCTAGCCTTTTAATAAAATTAATTAGACAATTGCCCCTAGGAACTTCGCGCTCAATTAGGAAGGTACCTAAAAATAAACGTAATTAAGACTTATTCACGACCTTCAGTGTCTAAGGTTCGCCTGGCTGTTAAGATTCGGTGTCTAAGTGACGAGTTTGGCCTCTTGGCAATGCCTGCTCTAATATGGCCGAATCGGTCTGAATAATTCTTAATTTACGGAATTTTTAGTGTGTCTTAACGTTATGAGCAATGTCTAGTTATTTTATTTAGGGAACCTAGGTTAGATTTTTCTTTTGATTTTTCACCATTTATTTTGTGTGTTTTATTTTCGCACTTAATTGCTACGTGGTTTTATCCTTGATCAATCTCTACCATGTCCGTAGCATTTAGGAAGCGTTATTACCAAGGTTGGGATTTTGACGAGGAGTTAGCGGATAATACGATGTGGTGTGAGTTAACTAGGGAACCTAGTGTTTATAACGAGTCATCTAGTACTTTTAGTGATTTGCATTATAGTAAAAACGATATTGCAATCGACTCTGAATTAGATGCTCATACTAGACGACTCGAAGCTTTAGAAACCCTTAGTGACCCTTCACACACGTCTTGGTGATAGAATATATTTTTATATATATTTTAGATGATTTTATTCTCATATTTATTGTGTTTTGCATTGATTTGGATTTTTATTTAATAGATTTGATTGTTTTATTGTAGGAAATAAAGAATTCATAACTTGGAAGGATTTGGAGCAAAAAGAGCAAATTTGGAGATAAAATAGATGAAATTTCGGAATTATTGGACTGGTTGCGCAGTTTACACTGTTTTGGCCATATCTGGAGTTCTATAAGTCCGTTTAAGGCCCGTAAGCTGTCTACGCGAAGCCTGGAAGATTTTCTACAACTTAGGACAGTGATCGCGCGCGCAGGCTTCGTGTGGTGGGCGCAGATTGTGCGACAAGATGGGAGCAGAGAATTTACTGTTTTGCCCTTTTCAAGTTCTAATTGTATTTTGGGCAGTTTTTGGTACCTAAATTGAATTCTAATTGTATTAGAAGGTAATTTATTGCTGGGTAATACATCTAGTGGCTATATAAACACATCTTGGGACACATTATTAAGGATGTAAAAATTAGATCAGATAATATAGTTTAGAGTAGATTATTATTATTAGTTGGAGATGTAGAGAAACACCATGACTCTTCTTTTGGGTGACAACATTGAAGTTTGAAGGTTTTGTTCTCTTAATCTTTTCTTTGTTCTGATTAGTTTAATTATGTTTTCTTTTTTTACTAGTTGTTTTACTTATTTAATTATTAGCGAGTAGTTATTTCTAGGGCATAAAGGGAAGCCATGTTTGTACTAATATTGGCATGATTTTCATAGTGGTTTGATTGGTTATGGTTAATTCTGATTGATATGTTTTAATCATTAATTTGTGTAATCGACCGATATCATGGATTAATTAAATGCAAATAGGGGTATGGATTGAGAGATTTACTTACTAGAGGCACACATACGATTAGCAGAATTGAATTTGATTACGGAAGCATCATTGGATTTCTGAGAGCGTTAATGCTTGGAAGAGATTAACTTGACTCTAATTACCTGATTGATTGAATTACTAAAAGTGGTTAATTGTGTTGAATGTTTCGAGAGTGTTAATGCTTGAAAGAGATTAACATACTCTAGTTATAGGATCACATTGATTGCTTTAGCTTAAGAGCCAATTGTGTAAGCATGGTGGACCTGATTGCCCTAGGTTTTAAATAATTTGTTTATCATCTGTTTAATTAGTTTTAATCTTGTTTAATTAGTTAATTAATATTCTCCAATATTCGTCTGACCCTTGAAACAATTAACGATAACTGAAAAGGAATTAGTAGAACCTTTCTCCTTGTGGATTCGACCCGCTTGCCATCTGTACTAGCAATAGACACCGTGCGCTTGCGGTTAGGTATAATTTGACACATCAAGTTTTTGGCGCCGCTGCCGGGGAGACGCCTAGTTTCTATAATTTTAGTTCGATTGTTTTAGATTGTTTCTCTTGTCTCTTTGGAACTCTTGTTCCAATTGAGACCGATCTTACTGCTTTTCCTTGTTTAGTTGTTGATGCCCAGGACCAGGTCTCAAACGAAAGAAGATCAAGCGAAAGAGGATACAACTCCTCTTAGTCCAGATTCTAAACTTTCTTGTAAACAATACATAGATCTACAAAGGAAAGAGAAGCAGCAAGAGATACCTGAACCAAAGATTGAGATGGCGGACCTTCCCAAATTTTTGAAGAACTACTCACAGCCCTCTCCGAGTGGGGTACCTACTGGCCTTGCTATGCCAGCGATTCAAGCAGCAAATTTCGAGATCAAGCCTGCTTTGCTCACTATGATCCAACAGAATCAATTTGCTGGGCTTGCCTCTGAAGACCGTACAAATCATCTGCAACGGTTTCAACAGCTCTGTTCTACAATTAAACATCAGGGAGTCACTCCAGACCAGTTGAAAGTCATGTTGTTCGGTTTCCCTCTTCGTGACAAAGCTCAAAAATGGTTGAATGATATTGACCTGACCGAGTGGGATAAGATTGCTCAGGCTTTCTTAACTGAGTTCTTCCCTCCTAACAGAACCGACGATTTGATCGACAAGATGATGGGTTTTAAGCAAGATTATGGCGAATCTCTTCGGGATGCTTGGGACAGATTCAAGGAATATCAACGTGCATGCCCTCACCATGGTCTTGAGAAATGGTTTCTGCTTAAACGTTTCTACAATGGTCTTGATCCTGAAACAAAAGGGATGGTTGATAATGCTGCAGGTGGCGTGTTTTTAGACAAAGGAGTTGATGATGCACATGCTTTTCTTTCCAATTTGGCTGCCAATCACTTCAGTAATCCGAGAGCAGCCAAGAAAGGGGGTAAACTTGAAGTGGATGCTTACTCTCTATTTTCATCTCAACTAGCCGCATTAACTCAGGACATTGAAGACATCTCAGCCCTCTACTCAACCTACGAGTATCAATGCATTGTCATCCATGGCTCCTATGAATAATCTTGTTTGTGAAGTCTGTGGCATCCAAGGCCATTATGGTAACGATTGCCAGAACCATGCTCAAAATTCACAACATTTTCAGATGGAGCAAGCAAATATTTTCCAACAGAGGCAGCAGTACAATCCTTACTCCAACAGTTACAATCCTGGTTGGAAAGATCATCCGAACTTCTCATATAGGAACAATAATGCTCAGAATTTAAATGTTCCTAATCAGCAGCAATATCAGCAGTCGTATCATCCTCCTCCACAGCAACAGTATAGGCCTCATCAAGGACCTATGAATCCCCCTGGATTCCAAAGGCCTCCTCAGAATTATGCTCCTCAAGCAAATCATGCTGCACAGGCTGATAATCAAGGTGATATGATGAAGATATTGTTACAAATGCAAACAAAGATGAACCAGATGGAGATACATAATAAGATGCTAGAAACTCAGATTGCTCAAATGGCTAGTTCTTCCTCTACAAGGCAACAAGGCTCTCTACCAGCACAACCAACTCAGCCAAAGGAAAATGTGAATGCCATTGCTCTTAGGAGTGGTCGTACATATGATGCTCCTCCAATGCCTATTGGCGATGTTCCTACTGAGAAAGAAAAAGAGGATTCTGAGGAAGACAAGGTAGAGAACGTCATTGAAGATGCAAACGAAGGTGAAATTGAGGAAAGCAAGAAAAAGGACAAAGAGAAGACTGCAGTTACTCCTCCACCATTTGTGCCAAAGCTCCCATTCCCTAGCAGGATGAACAGAACTAAGGTGGACCAGCAGTTTGGTAAATTCATGACACTTGTCAAGAATCTTGAGGTAACAGTTCCTTTCACTGATGTAATTTCTCAAGTTCCATCATATGCAAAGTTTCTTAAGGATATTCTCACTAAGAAGAGGTCTTTTGGTGAGGTGGAGATAGTAGCTTTTACTGAAGAGTGTAGTGTTGTTTTACAGAATAAGTCTCCACCTAAGCTTAAAGATCCTGGTAGTTTTTCAATCCCGTGCCATTTAGGTGCATTGTTCATTGATAAAGCTTTATGTGATTTAGGCGCTAGCGTCTCAGTCATGCCTCTCTCGGTTTTTAAAAAACTAAATATGGGAGAATTAAAATGTACACAGATGACTTTACAAATGGCAGATCGTTCGATAAAATATCCCCTTGGAATTTTAGAGGATGTGCCTGTTAGGGTTGGAAAATTTTATATTCCTGTAGACTTTGTAGTTCTAGATATGGAAGAGGACAGCCAAATACCTATTATTTTTGGTAGACCATTTCTCTGTACTGCAGGTGCTGTTATTGATGTTAAAAGTGGGTCTCTCACATTGAGTGTTGGTGATGATAAAATTACTTTTACTCTAACCTCTGCTCTTAAATCCCCTTTGCTTGAGAATACTTGCTGCAGGATTGATGTTATAGATGGAATTGTCCGAGATGAGACGCCTCAGATTCTATTGAATGATGCATTAGAAGCAGTGCTCATGCTTGAAGCATACGAAGGAGAAGGACATGCTGAAGTCGATTCATTTATTCTTGAGTTGGATGGTGTAGCTGATCCAAATTGTGAGGTAACCAACACTGTCACTTCTTGTAGTGAACCTCAGGTAAACAAGTTAGAGCTAAAGTCTTTGCCACCTAATCTGAAATATGTGTTTCTTGATGAAGAAAAGACTTGTCCTGTGATTGTTAGCTCTAGTCTTGATGATAACCAAGTTTTTAAGCTTCTTACTGTTTTGCGTGCGCATTGAAAAGCTATTGGGTATAGTATTGATGATCTTACAGTTATTAACCCAGACTTTTGCATGCATAGAATTCACTTAGATGATGACCATAAGCCTTGCATACAGGGACAACGCCGCTTGAACCCTAACATGCAAGAGGTTGTTAAAAAAGAAGTTTTGAAATTGTTAGATGCTGGCATCATTTACCCGATTTCTGATTCTAAATGGGTAAGCCCAGTTCAGGTAGTCCCTAAGAAAGGAGGAACAACGGTAATTAAGAATGATAAAGATGAATTAATTCCCACTCGAATTGTCACCGGATGGCGAATGTGCATTGATTACCGTAAGTTAAACACTGCTACTAGAAAAGACCATTACCCTCTCCCTTTCATTGATCAGATGTTAGAAAGACTTGCTAAGCATAAGTACTTTTGCTATTTAGACGGTTATTCAGGGTTCTTTCAGATCCCTATACATCCTGATGACCAAGAAAAGACTACATTTACTTTCCCATATGGTACCTTTGTATATCATAGAGTGCCTTTTGGTTTATGCAATGCCCCTGCTACTTTTCAGCGTTGCATGACTGCCATATTTTCTGATTTCATAGAGTCTATCATGGAAGTATTTATGGATGATTTCAGTGTTTATGGGTCTGATTTTGATGTATGTCTGCATAATCTTTCTAAAGTGCTTAAACGTTGTGAAGAGGTGAATTTGGTTTTGAATTGGGAAAAGTGCCACTTCATGGTCAATGAAGGAGTGGTACTTGGTCACTTGATTTCTGAACGTGGCATCCAGGTTGACAAAGCAAAAATTGAGGTGATTGAGAAACTTCCTCCTCCTGTTAATGTCAAGGGAGTGAGGAGTTTCCTTGGTCATGCGGGTTTTTATCGTTGTTTTATAAAAGATTTTTCAAAAATTGAAAAACCCCTCACTCAATTATTGCTTAAGGATGCCACCTTTGTGTTTACTGATGCTTGTTTGGAGTCTTTTAACAGGATTAAGGAAGCTTTGATAAGTGCACCAATCATTCAATCTCTAGATTGGAATCTTCCATTTGAAATCATGTGTGATGCAAGTGATTATGCAGTTAGAGCAGTTCTCGGTCAAAGGAAAGACAAGGTATTGCACGCTATCTACTATGCAAGTAAAACCTTGGATGAAGCTCAAGTCAATTATGCTACGACCGAGAAGGAACTTCTAGCTGTGGTCTACGCTCTTGACAAATTCCGAGCCTATCTCATTGGCTCCAAAGTCATTGTTCACAGTGATCATTCGGCACTTAAGTATCTGTTGGCGAAGAAAGAAGCAAAGCCAAGGATTATTCGTTGGATTCTCTTACTTCAAGAGTTTGACTTGGAAATCAAAGACAAGAAGGGTGCTGAGAATGTAGTTGCGGATCATCTCTCACGGTTGCGTTTCAAATCTGATATTGCGTTAAGTACTCCTATTGATGATTCTTTTCCAAATGATCACCTGTTTTCGGTTGCTACTCAAACTCCATGGTATGCAGATTTTGCAAATTTCTGTGTTAGTGGATCTCACCCTCCAGAATTGACTTATCAGCAAAGAAAGAGGTTTTATCACGATGCTAAACAATATTTTTGGGATGACCCTTTCTTGTATCGAAAGTGTGCTGATGGAATCTTTCGTAGATGTGTTCCTGAGTTCGAAGTACATGACATTCTCAAGCATTGTCATTCTCTCGCATGTGGAGGCCACCATGGTCCTTCCAAAACCGCTGCTAAAGTACTTCAATCCGGTTTCTTTTGGCCGTCTCTATTTAAGGATGCTCGTGCTTTCTGCTTGGCGTGTGATGCATGTCAAAGGACAGGTAATATTTCTAAACGCCATGAGATGCCTCAAACCGGTATTCTTGAGGTCGAGATATTTGACGTATGGGGTGTTGATTTTATGGGACCTTTCCCAAGTTCTTGTGGGATGAGATACATCTTAGTTGCTGTCGATTATGTGTCCAAGTGGGTTGAAGCAGTTGGATCGGTAACCAATGATTCCAAGGTAGTTATGAAGCTTTTCAAGAATATTATCTTCCCACGTTTTGGAGTTCCTAGAACAGTGATAAGTGATGGTGGTTCTCATTTTCGCCATCGACAGTTTGAAACTTTGTTGAAGAAATATGGCGTTACTCACAAGGTTGCTCTTGCATATCACCCTCAAACAAGTGGCCAAGTAGAAGTTTCTAACCGCCAAATCAAAAGCATTTTGGAGAAAATGGTTGCAAAGTCAAGGAAAGATTGGTACTTGAAGTTAGGTGATGCTTTGTGGGATTATCGGACGACATATAAAACACCTATAGGAACCACTCCCTATCGGTTGGTCTATGGTAAAACATGTCCCTTGCCAGTGGAATTGGAACATCGCGCTTTTTGGGCTATAAAAGAACTCAACATGGATTTGAAGGCTGCGGGGCAAGCAAGACTTCTTCAACTTAATGAGTTAGATGAGCTTCGTTTTGATGCTTATGACAACTCTCGGCTTTACAAGGAGAGAACGATGAAGATGCATGACAAGATGATTCAGAGAAGAGATTTTCAGGTTGGTGACAAGGTGTTGTTGTTCAATTCCAGACTTCGACTTTTTCCGGGGAAGCTCAAATCAAGATGGTCCGGACCTTTTACTGTCACCGAAGTCAAGTTTAATGGTGCTATCGAAATTATGGGACGAGATGGAACAAAATTTAAGGTCAACGGTCAACGCCTTAAATTATATGTGGATGGTGCATTTGTAGGGAAGATGGAAGTGATTTATCTTGACAAACCCTCCATGGAGATCTGAACCAGCTCAGTCAAACTTTTGACGTTAAAGAAGCGCTTCGTGGGAGGCAACCCACGCACTAGTGTAGGAAAAATAAAATAAAATTTTGAGTTTTGTATTTCAAAAAAAAAAAATGTGTGTTGTGAAAAAAAAAGAGAGAAGAGTGTGAAAAAAAAAAGAAAAAAAGTGAAACAGAATTTCACTTGCGCCCCTGCGCACATGGCGCGACCCCGCGTCCAAATTCTCCTGGCTAAGTACTAGTACTTCTGTCCGTGGCTTTTGTGTCTGTTGTTTTGTCTTATATAAAAAAAAATTGAAACAGAAATTATCACGCGCCGTAGCGCCCACCTGGCGCAGGATCTCATCAAAATTTTTGTCCAGTGTCCAGGTACGTGATTTGTGAAGTTGTTTTACTTTTTTTTTTTTTGTTTTTTTTTTGCTTTTTTTATTGTATTACTAAAAAAAAAAAAAAAAAAATTCGCGCCGCTGCGCCAACATGGCGCCATATCTTGTAAAACTTTCTGTCCAGGTCTTGTAACATGTGTTTAACACATGTTAAAAAAAAACAAAAAAATTTGCAACACGTGCCCAGCTACCCAGGCGCCTCATGCTTTAAAAAAAAAAAATTGTCCAGGCCCTTTCTTTTGTCTGTGTATGTACGTTTACTTTATAAAAAAAAAAAATTCCAATCCCTTTTCTAATTCTTTTCTCCACCTAAAAATCCTAATTCTAGTCCTATATTAATTTCAAATCATTCCCAATCCATCTCCTAATTATATTTCTTTCCCAAATCTACACAATTAAACCTCTATATATACACCTATTTATACACACCATCCTACCCCATTCCAATTATATTTTTCTACACAAAATTTCAAGGCTTCAAGATTCAAGTTTGGGGGATTTTTAATTGCAAGCTTCACCTCTCCGGTTCGTATTTGGGGTATATTTCTTCCTTTTATTTGGATAATACGAATTGTGTTCTTGCATTATTAGGGTTGTGTGTTCTTGATTATTTGGGGGTTTTGTACATTCGAATTTTTTGTGGATTTTAGTGAATTTTTTGAGTTGGATATTAATTCTTATGGCTCCTAAGCGTGGGAGAGGTGGTGCTAGTGTTGTAAAATTTTTTGTCTTAGACGGTGGAGGTTGAATTTAATTGGTTTTTGTTGAGGCCAAGTGCTAAAGAAAGGGGATTTTTGCTGAACAAGATTGTTGAGTTGCGGTGGGGAAGGATTTGTAAGGCGCCTTGTAGGTATGTTTTCTGCTATCCCTCGTATTTACTTCCATTCAATGCGGACATTGAATCTTTCAAGTTTGAGGGTGGTTTGAGGGATAAGTAGTGTACATTATCGTATATTAGATAATGTTAGTGTTAGTATATCATTGTGTTCATATAGAATCAATTTTTGCATATTAGCATAATTCATGCATGTTATTATTCGTGTTATTTATGTGTGTTTCATATAGGACATTCTGTTATTTTGTTTTTGTTTCCGTATACCATGTGAGTTCATTCTAGTTGCATTTTCATGGCATGCATATTTCATGATCCCTTAGAACGAGCTAATTCTGATTGGTAGGTAGGTGTCTAATTGAGTGTGGTAATGATGAATAGAGGGTTGATTTATAGTTTCTATGAAATTGACTTATGTGTTTCGGAAACAAAACTAATTACACAGTCTCATTGTGTGCTTTTGGGTTAGGTTGAGGTCATGCTTGTTTGGATGTTTTGAGATTTAATCACTTGATTATATTTAGAATTTTCGTTATTCCCTTGATGGCCTAGAACACTTAAGTCTAAGTTTGGGGGAAAACAAGGATTTCATGTTTAATTGTAAATAATTGTCAATAATTGCTAGAAATAAATGGCTAGTAGCCGGCTCATATTTATATGAGTAGTCTAGGGTTGGAATTGAGAATTCTTATTCCAGATTGCATAGAAAAAAAAAAGAAAAAAAAAGCAGAAAAAAAGAAAAAAAAGTCAAAAGTTTCAAGTGTTTATATGCAAAATTAACTAGGGTGAGCTCTTTAATACTCGAGCAATTAAGTTCTAGGGGACTTTGTGCCTAGTGACCTAAGACTTTTATAGTTTGGGATCCACTAACCTAACGCTCGCTACATGGGTATTATTGTATAAGCCTTTCGGGGTCTCATCCATTGTACGGTTAAATAAGCATGATTGTATATATGTGTCGTAGTAGTAGTAATAAAGCATGAATTTCTGTCTACCTTGGATAAGGATGGAGGTGTTCTTAGGTTATAAAGTGTCTACAGTCTATTCTATTTATAAACCTGTGATTGTCTTGACGAAGAGCATGTATGATCTTTGACCTAGTTTTGGGAGTATTTCTGATGAGCATTGCACACACATACGTTTCTGTTCATGTATTGTTAGTATACGGGAACTTGGTCGAGCTCTATTTGGATTTAGTTTCATTCTTTGAGATATTTGCTTTCTAGTTGGTTTTGGTTAGTTTGAAGGGGATCGTTGCATTGTTCATACTAGTTGCATTCATGCATTACATTGCATTAGGTTAAATGGATTTTGTGGGTACATTCGCTATAGGCCCTCACGAGATCTTACTCGTCCACTGGGGCTGCCTAGGGGTTTAAAGGGCTTGTTGCATATGCCAAATGCAACCGTGATCACCTACGGAAGTGGTACTAGTTAGTTAGTTGTAATTGTTTATGCTTGAGGACAAACATCGGTTTAAGTTTGGGGGTGTGATAAGTGGATTTTATATCTACTTGGAACATTCTAATTCGGCTTAAATTGATTGCTTTGGCCTCAAGTTTATTGTAGTTTTGATATATTTTGCTTAGTTGTGCAGACTTACGAGAATGTTGATTAAGGTTGATGCTTCTATCGTGTTTGGAGGATTAATTGATTTAAATTCGGATTTTCCGGGAATGTTGCGCAGTCTACACTGTTTTGGCCATATTTGGAGTTCTAGAAGTCTGTTTTCAGTGATCTTACAGCTCACGCGAAGCTTGGGAGATTTTCTACAACCTTAGGAAGAAATCAGGTGCTGGAGACGTGCTGAATAAAATCGCGCACGTGTTCTATGATAAGCCAAGCAGAAAAATTCCAGTTTTGCCCTTTTTCTAATTCCAATTGTATTTTGGGCAGCTTTTGGCACCTAAATTGAATTCTAATTGTATTTTAGGATGTTTCCTTGTTGGGTAAGATTTCTAGAGTCTATATAAACACTTCTAGGGATACATTGTAAGGGATCCTGAACACACAATTTTTACATACTTCTTAATATTAAAAGCTAGGGTTTTATTTTCTTCTCTCCATCTTTGCAAGCTCAATTTAATTCTTGGGTTTAATTGTTCTTCATTATTCAAATATTTAAGGTATTTCTTATCTTCTCCTTATTAATTACATGTTTATTATGGCTTTCTTGATTATCATTGTTAGTTTTAATCCTAGAATGAGTGAGTAATTTAATTCTAGGGTATCAAGGGGAGCCATGTTTGCACCATGATTTGGGTTTAATTTGATTAGTAGATTGATGGGTAAAGAGTAATTCTGATTGATATGTTCTAATTCTTTATTTGTGTAATTGCGCAATACCACGGATTAATTGATTGCAATAGGAATAATAGATCGAAAGATTTTACTACTAGAGGCTTACATACAATTAGCGGAATTGAAGGTGAGTGTGAAAGCATCATTAGATATTCTGAGAGTGTTAATGCTTGAAAAAGATTAACCATTACTTTAATTACTTAACCCCATTAAAAAGCCATACCTTTGTGATTTGTTTGGTGTAAGCATGGTGAACCTGAATTGCCCTAGATCCCTTAATTAATTGATTTAAAACCTTTGTTAAATTTGTTTTAGTAGTTAATAAAATCCTCTAATAATCGTTTGTGACTAGAAACAATTAATAATAATTGAATTGAAACTGAAACTGTCTCCTTGAGGAATCGACCCATATTTGCTAGTATCTACTAAAATTGATACCGTGCGCTTGCGGTTAGACATAATTTTACACATCACATGGCACCCAAATTTCAACTCTCCGAGTCTCGATTTTCAACATGGCCCCGACTCTCAACAAGTCAACGCCATGTTTCAACCAACCTTTCGAAATGTCCATTTTACATCGTCTTCTAATTCCGGTTGGAGAGATTATCCCGATCTCTCATGGAACCAAGGTCATAGCTATCAAACTCCGCCTCCACATTTTCAAGAACCGAACTCTTATCCAATTCCGAGTCAAGTTCCTTATTCGAGTTCAATTCAAACACCCTCCCACCCACCCGGATTTCATGATTCGAGTAGGAAACTTGACCTCTTAGAAAAGAGTATCGAGGCTTTATTGATATCTCAAACAAACTTTATGCGAACCATAACTTCAGATAGGCAAATTTTGAACTCTAATGATCAAGCCTTATCTAAGTTAGAACTTCAAGTGAATCAATTAGCCACCATGTGCGAGCGTGAGACGATAACCACCCCAAATCCACCCGAATTCAACCCTGAATTTCTTATTATTCAAAAACCTATCAATACTTTCGATGATATCATTTCTCCTAGGTATAATGTTCAAGTTGACACTCCTTTCGGTGGTTATTCACACGAAGAAGATTTTAATGCTGACATCATTCTTTCTCTAGGTCAAACGAAGAATCTCGATGATTCTGAGTTTGTGGCTTCACCTAGACAACCATCATCTTCTTCTATTGAACTTTTCTTTTCCTCTTCCAAACCTCTTCCCGAAAAACCTAAAGAACTTCATACTCATCCAATAGGAGCTAATCTAGTTAAGGAGGTTGTTTCAAGGTCAAATTTGGACGATCATGAGATTGAGTCTCTTCTTAAACAAGATTTTCAATTGCATTACGAGACCAATCGAGAGCTTCACGAATCTTTTAAGGATTTGACCTCGGAAGAGATGTTTGGAGAGATGAAGAATATTTGTTCCAAATGGGAAACCCAGCATATGGATAGTTCTTGTGATCCTAATTATGTTGGTAAAACATTTTTCAAAGAGCCACCCCCACCCGTTTCTATTTCTTCATTTTCCACTCGTGCTCCATCTTTCATCGAAACTCATGATATTCATGACCAACATCTTATCGTAATTAATTTGCTTAAATAACAAAAAGAAGCATCTTCATGGTCAATGGATGAAGTTAGGAATATGAGTTTTGTTCTTGCGCCTAATCGGATCGTTCGAGTGGTCTATGCTATTTTTGTGGGTGAGTTTCTGAAATATGATGGTTGTATAACAATAATAGTTTTTCCGAGAGCAGGTATTGGTTAGTAAATATTTGTTTTGGTACCTCCCATAGTAGAATGTAGGTATGGGGGAGTTACATTGTGTGTGTGTGAGTTATTTTTCTTTCATAGTTTTTAGAAATTTTCAGTCTCCGTCATCCCTTGTCAGGTATTTCCTCAACTTTCTCCTTTCTCATTTCTCATTTCTCATTTCTCTTGCATTTGCATACATTGAGGACAATGCATGATCTAGGTATGGGGGGGGGGGGATTTTAGTGTAAATATATAAAAATTGAAAAATCTAAAAAAATTAAAAAATGAAAAAATCAAAAAGAGTTCTTTTTCTAGTTTTGTTAATTGATTGCTAATTGCTTGATGCAGCCTTACATGCTATGATAATCTTATGCTCCATTAGCTTTTGTTTGAGAAGTGATTTGCTAAAGTTCTTGTTCACACACTTACACTAGCTAGGTGAAGCTAGTAGACTTATTTGAATTATGCATGAAATTAGAAGGACATGATTAGGTGTAAGATGATTTGGTCTTCATGCTTTGAGTACAAGTAGGTGCATTGAGGATACCATTTCTTGAGATTAATTATGTTTTACTACACCAAGTGAGATTTTGAGCCTATATGCATATCTTTTGCATCTATATTCTTTTGCTTGAGTGTTCACTTGTCATTTGCATTGCTAGCACTTGTTTGAGTTCCTCTTGAAATGCATGACATTAATTGATGATAAAATGATAAAGGCATTTAGGAAAAACCTATATTTCCAAAAATATCCACACCATGCTTACGTGATCAATTAGTTAACCCTTTGAGCTTAATCATATTCTTTCGGTGACACACCACATTACTCGTCTAAGACCTATTTCTTGTTTAGCCTTACGTATTCTTGATCCCATTTTGTCAAAGGCTAGTAGGAACTTGGTGGAGAAATAAGGTGTGTGAAATAGGGTTTACTATTGTTCATAACTTTTGAGGAAATATTTGTTGTTACCTTGTTAGTCGATTTTCAAAATCAAATCTAAAGGAGGATTATTGTTACATTTATCTTAGCTCTCATAAAAAAGAAAAAAAACTAAAAAATTAAAAAAAAAGAAAAAAATATAAATGAGAAAAATATATATATATATATATATATATATATATATATATATATACATGAGAGCATACTTATGTATTTTGTAATCCTCCTTCTTTCGACTATTCAAGGCTTTTTGTTGAAAATTGAAAATAATTGGGTGGGAAAGAAGTTTGGTGTTGTGTATGATATTCATGGTGACTACTAGCTTTTGACACTTCACCTTATTCTGGCCTTTCTTGACATACCTTGTTCCTAGCCCACATTACAACCATAATAAAGACCTTTTGATTGTCATTATTAATGTATGTTGTGATTTAAGTTGGGATGATACCAAGTGTCAAGCATGCATTTGATTTAGTTGGAATTGAGTGATACACTTACCCTTGTTCTTGAGTGAATATTCTTTTGTGAGTGAAAGGTGAGGTATTGCTTGTTTGTTTTTTGCTTAAGAGATCTCAAGTTTTGACTCTGAGGTGTGCTCTTGTAGTCTTAGCATGGTTACCAATAATTTTTGCACTTGACATGAACTTATAATCACTCTTGCATGGTTCTTTAAGTAGACTATGTGAATCCTTGCACTTTCCACACCAAGACTTTGCAAATTCATTTTGATTTTTAAGTTGATGTGTCATGAGAGGACATGTATGTGTGGTGAGCATCGCCATATGATCTTTTATACAAACTAGATGGATTTTGTGGGTACATTCACTATAGGCCCTCACGAGACCTCACTCGTCCACTAGGGCTGCCTAGGAGTTTAAAGGGCTTGTTGCATATGCCAAATGCAACCGTCACACCTACGAAAAGGAGTATAGGATTTTGCATCTAGATTTTTCTTTTTGTTTTTGTTTTACTCGCGGACGAGCAAAAGATAGGTATGGGGGCATTTGATAAGTGCATATTTTTATTACCTATTATTTGCTTGAATTCGTATTTTAATAATTTATTTTGTTGCATTTCAGGAAATTCGTAAATAAATAAAGAAATGGAAAAATAAATGAATAAAGTGCAAGGAAGAAAAAAGGAGGAAGAAAAAGGACCAAAAATGAAAGAAGGAAAAGAATTAGGAGCTTGGAGCAAAAGGAATATTTCAAGACAAGTTGAAGGTGGAGATCATCCCAACACATTAGAAAAGTGTATGGCCAAGATCAACTCTTCAAATTTTAAGGGGGAAGGAAACAAATAGATGGCTAGGATTTCACCACTACACAACCCAAATGTATGGTGGGGATTTACCCAACACCCCCCTTAACCCTAATTCCTATCCTATAAATACCCCCTCACCCCCTTGTATTTAGTAACTTAGATTTTAGGGTAGTTTTAATTTCTTGTATTTTTTTAGTTTCAAATTTTGTAAACACTCTTTTTAATTTTAATGCAATTTCATTTCGTTTAATTTCTTGTCTTGCTCTTTCGTTATCGTTGCCTTGTTTCGTTATTTTCGTAAATCCAAGCGAAAAGCTAACCACTATGGGTTGAAAGTAACGAAATTTAATTTCTTGTTCGTAGTTTTAATATTAGTTTTAATTCGTAATTTTGCCCCTTTAAAAATCTCAATTTTATTGTGGGACATTTAATTCTCATTCCAATTTCCTTAGAATAATTGTTTTTAATTTCGTAATTAATTTCTTAATTTTCGTAGTTTAAAAATTTTTTTTTTTTTAAAGTTTTTAGATCGTATTTCCTGTTTCGTGTTAACTGCTAAATTCGTAGTCTATTTTCATTTACTTAACAGCCCAGCTCAAATCTCTCTCTTCCCTTTTTCTTAACAGACCTGCGAACCCATTCCCCCTTTTTATCTCCTCTCTCGTTCAAACCACAAAAATAAACCCAGTTTTTTTTTCATCGTCAAACCCATCTTCCCTTGTTCTCTTTTCCTTCTTCGAACAGCTCAGCCTTAACTTCTTCTTCATTTTGTTTTTCTCTTTCTCAATCAACCCTTTCCCCTCTCCCCTTTCTTCTCCTTTCTTAACAGTTCGAATTTGTCGAGTTCCGTGTACAGCTATGGCCAGTTCTTCGTGCTTTTGTGTTATAAGAGTTTGAATTTGCTTCGTTTTAGTTGTCTTCGAGTTGGTTTTGATGCGTGAAATTCCGGGTTTCTTTGGTTATGGAGTTCTGAGTCCAGTTCATGTTTGTAACGTCGAGTCCTGATGTCGAGTTCGTGTTTTCCATTACTGTAGAGTTGTTTGTTTGTTCGTTTTTTTTTTCGAGTGTTTTGTAATTGTTGAATTAAAGTGTGGTGTTTTCTATGCTGAGTCGAACCAATGAGTTACTAATGTTTGCTGAGTTCCTATTTATTTCTGTTTGGGTCATGATATTTGTTAATTTAATGAGTGGTCTGTTTTTTCTTCTTTCGGTCGAATTTTCCTAAAAACATTGTAAATAATTTTTTTAAAAATAAAATATGGGTTTTAATTTAAAGTTAGGATTTTTCCTTTTAGAATAAATTTAGATTAATTTAGTTTAAAATTAATTTAGGACTTTTAGAATAATTTAGATTTTTTAAAATAATTTAGTTAATTTTTGGTTATTTAATTTTCTTTTTCAAAATTAGTTTAAATTTTCTTTTACGAATTAATTAGATTAGGTAGTGTAATATTCAAATTTCCAAAAATCCATTTGTCTAACTCGATTGAATTAAAAATTTCGGAATGCGAATAACTTAGTCCCTGTGGAACGAATCAATTAAAAATTACAACGAAACGAATTGTGCGCTTGCGATTCAAATGTCTTAATTATTTTTAGCACAACACCAACCACTGGTCACTCAGCCCCAAGGGACTGAAACGCAAACTCATGGATCGTTACCCTTAATGACGAATCCCTCCAGCCAAGGGACGAATCCGCAAACTCATGGATCGTTACCCTTAGTGGCGAATCCCTCTAGCCAAGGGACGAATCCCCTGCAGATGATAGTCTCCCCTCTTGGGGGGCCAATCCATCCCTCCTAGGACCCAGATCTCTACTACCTTGATCCCCGCAAGCTCGAACCATGTGTATGGGTTGCCCAACTATCCCCCGTGTCAGGCTGGACCAAGCGATTATGCCCTTCAGATACATGGGCCACCTTACATCAGGGGTTTATGACCCAACCAAGGCCAGCAATACCACGACTACTCCGGCCGGTATTCTGATGATTCATCCTCGGAGGAAGATGATAGGGATGAAGCCCCAAGGAGACGACGTACGGGCAAGGAGCCTGTAGGACAAACTCGCCGAAGAGACCATGATGGACCCCCTCTAACAGCTGTTGAGAGAATCAAGGCACATGAGGCCGAGATCCTAAGGCTGAAGGACGACATGGAAAGATAGCAAGCCAGGCAAAATCAGAACCGACCACCACCGGCTTCAAGGGAGATTCCCCTAATCGATTTGGAGAGGTCTTCAATGAGACAGAGAACTGTGGATACCCCAATTGGAAGATCAACAAGGGTGGAAACTCCCAGGAGTGACCCCAAGGATTTGATGCCGCTAGGAGATCCTAACGATCCCACACCCTCATTCACTGAGGAGGTGATGAATGCTCATGTCTCTAGGAAGTTTAAGATGCCTACTATTAAGGCTTATGATGGAACGGGTGATCCCGCAAATCACGTTAGGACATTTTCAAACGCGCTGTTGTTGCAGCCGGCTAGTGACACTCTTAAGTGTAGGGCGTTCCCTCAAACCCTATCGGGCATAACACAACGTTGGTATAGTCGACTGCCCCCGAATTCGATTGGCTCTTTTAAGGAGCTGAGTGCCGCTTTTGTCAGCCAATTCATTAGTGGAAGAGTTCATGAGAAAAGTTCTGCATCCCTTATGTATGTGGTGCAAGGAAAGAATGAGAATCTGAGAGATTACCTCAAGCGATTCACCAAAGAGACATTAAATATCATTGACTTGGAGAATAAGGTGGCCATGATAGCCCTGGAGCACGGAACCACTGTGTAAGAACCCAGATTTTTGGGTAGAATTAAAACTTTTTATTATGTATTGATGTAAGAATGAATAGGGGTTACAACTAGAATGTAATACTGGTTTTAATGAATGAATAATGAAAGGATATATATTCCAAGGTTATATGGCCTGAAGGATGCTATTGGGTGATAACTAAGGTTAGAATAATCTATCTCCTAGAAAGTTAAGATAAGATTCCCTAGAGAGAAATAGATACCCTCATGTCATCCAAATCAATATCTATTATAAGCCCAGCGGTTCCGTAAAAAGGTTAAGGAACACTCGAGGGTGAACCAGGTTCATTTTCCCAACTATAAGAATTAAATAAAAATAAGTGATGAATAGTGATTTTGGTGGAATTTGGAATATTATTATAATAATGTTATACCCGGTATTCGGAACGGATTTCTGAGTTCGTATTAGTGATCCAGGAGGAAAATAAGTGTATGTAAAAGCTGTCGGATTCAGAAAAATAGCACTTTTATTTTCTCCGAGATTTCCCTGGACACTGCAAGACTTAAGGCTTTATAAAAGAGAATTAAGGAATTTAAATTCGAGAAGTATTAAGAAAGATGAGGAATAGTAGTATAAATATTAAGAAGGTTTTCGGT
The DNA here is from genome assembly GCA_036435485.1 of Saposhnikovia divaricata. NCBI lineage: Eukaryota > Viridiplantae > Streptophyta > Magnoliopsida > Apiales > Apiaceae > Saposhnikovia > Saposhnikovia divaricata. Next base: position 28,145,998 of record JAZHRN010000131.1, read on the forward strand.
AAAACCCTAACTAGAAACGAATGAGTTAGTCCCTCGAACGAGCAACGAATTGAGCAATAACCGGACAAAGAACAAACAGAGGATCAAGATGCATGCATGTACAAGGAGATAAGACCAAGTAACTAAGTAGTTACATGAGCAACTAGTATACTTAGCAAACATAACCAAGTACTTAGCTTCTTGTCATCATCTTACCATTACAAACCAACACTTGTCCATTTAATTACATCATGCATGACCTAGAACTTTATTAAAGCTACTTTATGGACAAGATATTATCCAAAGACATTCAATAATTCACTTTAGATAAGATGAGAGCAAGATCAAAGCCAAGCAAACACCACCTCTCCCCCATTTTTCCAGCAGTTGCATTTTCCAGGGCAGGGGTCTTTGCCATTTTTTTTCACCTAGATCTACTCATCTAAAAATCATGAAAAAATTCATGGAGCTTCTACACATCAAGGTGAAGTTGGGGATTTAATTTCATAATTTTTGAAGATCGTTTGGATGGGTAAATAAATTCGAGAAGTTCACTGTTTTTCCCCCAAAACCAAGGCACTTCGAATTTTGGAGTTTTAAGATTTCAAAATCCACCTTCCAACCATTGTTTGATCTCCAAATTTTTATGGTGAGTCCTATATTTCATAAAAATGATCTCCTAGAAATCTTAGCTTCAAACTCCATGTTTTCCATTTTCAAATAAATCCTCAAAGATGAGGGTGAATAGTGTTTTCAAGAAACTAACTTTGATTTCTTGGTTTCTTTGGATGATTTAAGCTTTGTTAAAGCCATACAAGGACTATATAAGGGTTATTATAGCTTGTACACTCTCCAAGGAAGGTATAATTCTTAAGAACCCAAGATCTTACTTTGAGTTTTATATATGTTCTTGATGGTTTTAGATTAGTTAAGATTATGGTGTTGTTATATGCATAAAAGCATGATTATGTAGTTAGTAGTGATGATTTAAGAGTTTTGATGATTATGATGGTTAATTGAAACCTTCTTGGACTGGTTAAGATGAAAACCATGTATAGTATGCCCGGTGTGGCTTGGATTGATTGTTATGAATTTTAGAACGTTCGATTTATAGCCGTCGTAATGCCGAATTTTCGTTAGACTATTAAACACCGAGCATCACAGTAGCTATAACTCACTGTACAGCTTCATTTTCTGCCATGATAGGATAGATTATGTTTCAAGCTTCGTTTTGATATAAAGATCGCATGAAACGGACTTACGGTTTAGGATTTATGACCAAATTACTAAAAGTAGTTCGAATCCGTAAACGAAAGTTCGTAACTGTAATTGAACCCTCGTAAACTATGTAACGTCATGGCGAATCTTGGTAAATAAATACTAGAGGTAAAAAGGAAGGCGTGAAAGAAAACCGTATATCAAAAAGATCATTTTTCGATTTATTAAAAATGTTCGAGTCGAGGTTAAACGCGAACGAACCCCTAAAAGATGACTCTTTTATAACTTCGGTAAAACACTTAGAAAACGGACGATAAAACTCGGAGTATAGTATTGGTTCGTAACGATCGACTTTAGAACTCATATGACTTAAGTATGTCCCAAGTGTAAGTACAATGACATGTCGTATTAACGAACGGATGTCGGGTCGGATCAGTGATAAAAGTAATCCACTAAAAGGGGTATAACGAGATAACTCAAGAACGTGTTTCGAATTAAGTATAACTTAACTTTTAATATGTTAAGTGATTAATCCCGAATGCCTTGGCTATTTATAGATCACCAAGCTGAACCGGGACCCGCTACCACTACCCCTTACCGTACTCGACTACCAGGCAAGTTTCAATTCCCTTCTTTTAGGCTGTTGTTGTGATTGAATAAATATATATATATGCTGATATACATATGCCATTGCATGCATGCCTACTTTCAAGTTGAAGTGATATACTTGTTCCCTGAATGTTATTGTTGGCTTATAAGCTAGATATTTATATATCAGTTATAAGCCGATTATTGTAAGACCCTCATAGAAGGGCGTATACATCTTATTAATCAAAAATAGACCGGGAGTCAATTTTCCTTGATATATCGAGATTACCTCGGAGGAAAATATTTAAGTAAATATTTTCTATTATTTGGGCGACGAATATTATTTGAATATTCGTTTGAGACTAATTATTTTAACGATCCTTACTTCAAATAATTATTTGAACGTAACCATTCGACGAATAATATTTTTCAATATTCATTTAAAGTCGAATAGGTTATCGATTATTATTCCGAATATTCTTCTAAAGATTGGACTACTAAATGAATATTATTTGAATATCCATTTAGAATATTACTTTATTAAATGAATATTACTTTTGAATATTCATTTAAGATATTACTTACTTGATGAATATTATTCTAATATTCATCTGAAGCTTGATTTATTTATCGAGTCTTATCTCGAATATTCCTTTAAAGCTTGGATTACTAAATGAATATTACTTGATATTCATTTAGAATATTATTCATTAAACGAATATTACTTTTTCAATAAACATTTAAATTCCTAATTAATTATGAATATTATTTTGAATATTCATCCAGGGTTCTATTTAATCATCGAATATTATTTTAAATATTTTAAATATTCTTTTCAGGTCTTATTAATTAATGAATATTATTCTGAATATTCATTTGAATATTTAATTATGCAATAAATATTCTCTAGATATTTCTTCAAGGATTATTTGAGAAATACTCTGATTAAAGATATTCTTTCATATTCCTAAATATTCTGTAAAATATTTTAATTCAATAAATATTCTCTGAATATTTATTTCATACTTAGAATAACCTCGATAAGGTTTATCTTCTTCGATTATTACAGAAAATATTTCGGAGTCATATTATTATTAATCTTATATCAAGAAAGGTTCTCAGACATCATTCTTCTTTGAGTCTACCTCTCTAATAATAAGGGAACCTTACTTGGAAGATGTTATTTATCTTGTCGACTTCCCGGTCATAGAGTATTCTCTTCACTCGCAACTCGGGTGCTGTTGACTTATTAAGTCGTTGTTTACCTTCTCATCTTTCGAGGGGTAAGATTGTTGGAACAAGTTGATATTCGATACCAAGCCACAGCTTGGAAGTTATTGGTGAATTTTCCTTTCCAACTAGATACGACTACCTTGTAGAGTCTTATCAACAAGTATTATACTTGGGGAAAGGGGGACGAACGTTACATTCAGAATCATGAACTCTATTTGAACTAGGAGTCGTGTAAGAGGCCGAGTAGCGCCGGTCCATCCCCTTTGGCCCAACCGTTGGCCGGGGAGAGCTAGTAAGGCGGTAGACAAGTAAAGCCGTCAGTTCTTCCTTCTACCGGTAGTAAATCTAAATTGAGCTGTACGATCTCGACTGATCATCAAGATTGGAACAGCGGGCGCGGTGAATACTCCATCATTGGTTCATCATCCAAATTTATTTATTTCCTGCAACATGATTACTGTTGGCAGAGTTGGAAAAGGGTCATAACTGGAATTGCAACCTTTTCTTGCAAGTTCCTCTTCTTAATAACAATAAGAATATCTCGCTTACTTTGATGTAGCAGATATTTCTACAAACAAATACTTTAAGTTACCTTGTAACTTCATCGTTCATATTATACTGGCATCATTTCCGTAAATGCATGGCATATGGTTTGAAAGATACTTTTGAACTGTTATACATTATCGTTCAGTCATATATTATTGTTGGTGGGCTATTGCTCACCCTTGCTTTATTATTATATCACAACAACAGCTAGACCAGATGACTCGCACAAGGCGCACTCGACGCGGGCGAGGACGATGAGACTACCAGAGCTGAAGAAGAAGCTATTGGTAGGGTATATTTATTCTTTCAGTACCAAGAATATGGTCTAGTATGACTTATGTAAATGGATGGCAAAGAGTATGTATTTATATTGAAATTCTTTTGGATTGTAAGAACTCATAATGTGATTAATAAAAATTTGAGTGTTACTCTGATTTCATCTCTGGGACTATAACGGGTGTGTTTTATATTATTGTGTTGGGTTATAGAGACGTAATTTATTTTATGTTAAGGAAAGTTCAAGTGTTGTGGACAGAATTGGAAACCGTAACCACCGGATCCCGGACCCCGGATCTAGGGGTGTTACAGAAGTGGTATCAGAGCGTACGTTATAAACCCCAGAGATGAGGTGACGTTAAAACAATAAATTCAATAAGATAATAAGAACTCTTGCCAAGTTCATAGTCGGACTACTTAATGTGGTGATGACATATAAAACCCTTATGGGAACTCGTAAGTATAATGATAGTAACTTAGCTCGATATCGTATCGACGAGTAAGGCGACTGACCTTGAGGCATACGAGCAACAGCGCGATGATGCTTTATATGCTGAAGATCAGCGGGTAATTCGATGGAGTACCCTACTGGAGACCCGGAAGAGGTTCCAGCAGATAAAGAAAATCCTGTTAGGATAAGGAGCTTACCCATGGGTAATGAGGGTCGCAGCCAAAATGACTGTGATGATTAAGAAATGGTGCTCAGAAAAGTGAGTATAAAGAACCGAGATATTATTAAGAGATCTAAAGATGCATGTTGAATTCATAGCCGGACTACCAGATGTAGTACCAGCAAGAAAGAAGGATTGGAAGAATTACTTGAGATCTTATACGGAAATAGATGAGAATCCTTAGAGATTTTCATCTTAACAAAGAAAGAGCTAGAGGGATGTATGATTATCAAAGACATCGATTTAGGGCGAGGAGCAGAGTCCCTAGGAATAGTTGAGAAGGAGGCAGTAAGTGCCATATCATTTGATAAATGAATTAGTATGAATATGGTCAGTAATAATTCGCCATGAGAAGGCAGGTGTCGTAGGTTGTAAATTATGGAACCAAATTGAGGTTGATAAGGTGGTTCTATTAAGGAAAATGTTCATTTTATGAATGAATCATTTAGAAAGTAAAGACATTGGGAAGTGATAGCATGATTGGGTAAAGTTATATAAGGAAGTAGTAAGCAAGACAATGATCTCAGAACCTACCGGAAGATAAGACCAGTGAGTCAAGATGAACTCGTAATGAGACTACTGCCAGAGACTGAGTATAGAGTTAATTCAACTCAGTTAAATGATGAACCAGAAACGTCAGATGCATGTGATTCAGAGGAATATTAAATTCCTTCTTCTCTTTGAATGGATTATAGTAGTTACCTTAAGTTTACTCCGACACGGAACTATAATAGATCAAGTAATACGATCAGCAGTTAAAGAGAAAAATGTGAGAAAATCTTCCTGGAGCTAAAAGGTGAAATTGGTAATGACCAAGAGCTGGCATTGCTTAATGGAAAAAGGAGACTTTGTGCTTCCAATGACGCTTCGCATAAAGGGTTAGGTAGACCGACATTTGGTAGTATTGAATATCAGGACGTTGTGACAGGTTTCAGTTTGAAACTATTGATTCCCTTCTAAGGGATGTATATAATTGATTCCTCTCCAGTGGGTAAACTTCCAATCCGATGATGATTATTTCGTTAACTATGACTGCTTATGATTCCACCTGCTTGGAGGTTCATAGAACTATTCTCCAGGTTTCGAAACTGGTCTCCTTAATGTTACCAGTAGGTGGGTAGATTGATCAAAATTTCCCTGAGTCTGGAAAGGAATTCGGTGAATTTTGGCAAACCTTGTCTTTCTGATTATCAGAGAATGTCATGGAAGAGAGTAAAAAAATTGGAGCAAACCCTGTGATTTGGGTAAGGATGCTGTAAAATGGGTTAGTAAACGGACCCTGAGCATTACAATCGACGGTAGTGATAAAATGATGAAGTGAGATTGGACGAAAATAGGAAATGTAAGTAAGAAACCAGCCGGATTGAGAAATTCTAGGATTGACTTAAATGAAAAGGCTGTTATGCCAGGAATGGTAAGATTGTGTGGCACGCAGGATTGATAAGAATAGTTGAAAAGATAAAAGTGGAGGAAAGGTGACCGGAGACGGTGCCGAGTAGTCGATTAAGACTTATATGGAGTAAAGTTTTGGAAAGGTAGAAAGGTATCAAAGAAGAAGGCACTATGCCGGCAATTGCTAGAAAAGTAATGCTATTAGCCAACCCCTAAAATCATATATTTTTATGTGTGGCCAGTTGAGGCCAAGTCCCAACGGACTATAAAGTGACTAGACCAGCAATGAAAAGACAAAGCAGGGTTGCTTCTAAGAAAGCACCGACTGCAAGGGCTTCTGATATAAAGGAAACATTAATGAGATCGTTTGAATCTTCTGCCGAACAACCCATGTTTTGATGGGGAATTCACTAGACCTTTTTGGGATGGGGTCACCCGTACTAAAGTGACTCATGTGTATATGGTTGTTCAAGATTTCGAGTAAAATGGAAGTATAGTGACTTGAGATGTATGATGTTAGAGTATCATGAATACCATGAATATATTATGACGGAGGAAAGTAAACAATGAAGGTATATGAAGAGGGTATAGAAAAGGTCAGAAATTGAACAGTATGCTGTAGGAATTTTGTCTGAGGCAAGTACCTTTGCGAAGAACGATAAGCACTAAGAGATTCACGTTGAACTCGACCAATATCTTCCAGAACATCCTTGCTACCATTAACAAGTTCGGTAAGAGAAGAGATTGGCATACGTTGCCTTTTTGGAAGGCCAAATAGGCTGACAACTATCTGAAAGAAGAGGGTGGCATTAAACCACCGATCGATTATCAAATGAGAATGATTGAAAAGAGACCTTTATTAAGGATACATGATCTGATTGCCAATTATAAGATGCAAGAATTCCTTGGCAGTTGAATTAAGGATAGGATATCCATAAATTAAGACAAACCCTGGGGAATGCACAAGGGGTGGCATTAACCCTAATAACGACATTATGACTTCAGATGTTATGAGCTGGACTTGCTAAGGCAACAATGACCGGTAAGGATTATTAAAAAGAGTTCTGGAAAGAACGTAGATAGAATTATTAGAGTATTGATCAATGACATTTTGATATACCCGGTACCCAGAAAATACCGGAGGAATGATAAGGATGGCCTACGAAACCTTACAAGGAAAAAGGGTAATATTCCGAACTTCAAAAATGGAAGTTTGGTAAGGAATGTATGACATCGTAACAATAATGCCAGATGAGGCATGTATGAAACCCTGAGGAAGTATGGGTTGAACCAATAAGGTTGAGATTATCCTAAAACAAGAAGGGATTTAAGTAAGGAAATATCCTAGGTATGATTTGGAGTACCTGTAGTCAAGTTCACACTAGAAAGGTGGAAGCAATGACTTTTGGAAAAGACTGATAGAGGTTTTCTCTCATTCAGCAGAATTTAAGGGAGAATGCTTCCACCCTGAGTTGGAATAGATCCAGAAAACATTGATCTCAAGAAATTATTATAATCAGGAAAGGCCAACGAGGTGGCCGACACTTTAAATATAGGGGAGTAAGCATAAATGCTCAGACCAAAGAAATAGAATGATAATGTAAGGACCTTGATGGTCATAATGTGGTAGAGGAAGTTACATTCCGTTTGATGATTGTGCCAGGATCAACTATAAGAATGGTTTAAGTAAAGATTCGATTCCTGATGTTGCCAGTAGCACATTACCGACATTAGGAGGCTCTACGACAGACCAGACCAAATTCCCCAAGAGACTCGCCTTTTCTTTGGAAAGAGAGAGGGGAGGTTAAGTAACAATGAATTGGTAGTAAATGACCAGAAGTAGAGAAGGTACAAATACTGATAAGCCAAATGGCACGATGATGAATGACAAGCAAGTTTATGTTGGTGTATTTCTGTGCAAACAAGATAGAGAATTATGAGGTTGGCAAGCGATTAAGCAAACCGCTAAGCTTTTAGTCTTCTACCGGAGATATATGATTAATAATCTCACCAGCCTGTTCCAGCTGCGATGCTGGAAGCTTTCCTGCAATTTTTTTTTTTTCTGCTTCATGTAATATCTACGTCAAGTTCAGGAAGCGTTCCTTATGGATAGGAAATAGTGATTATTTTGTTTTCCTAGAGGATCTTGAATTGACAATTATGATGCTTAGTTATTAAAGCACTGCGTAAACGATAAGCGATGGTGATCCTTATGAGAAATTAGGTGGTAACGACTGTGGAAATGTCGAATTGAATCTAAGTTAAAGAAATCATCCAGGTTTATTTCGGATGGTGTAATTTCTGGAATGACGGGATATTTGAAATAAATGATTAGGCTATGATGGTTCATAGAATGATTATAGTAGAAATGAAGACAAGCAACTGATTGAGATGAATGAAGAGTCGAGGATTAATAAGAAAGTCAGATATGCGGACTCATGAGAAGCTCCAGTAATGAAGCGAGAAGAGTATGGAATTGGCAAGGTAAGGGTATTGGCCAAAACGGAAAGTTGGAATTAGGAGCATGAATGACATACAAATTGGCTCCTTTTTAAGACTGGAAAATCCGAGGAAATATGGAATAGTTTGATTGAGTAATAAAAAAAGACTCATGGAATGAGAAAGTGAAATCTAGATGGTTGAACAAAGGAAAGTTTGACCACAAACGTGCCACGTATATTGAATAAAGGTAACATGCGTTCCCCTAATAAGGTGACGGTGGAGTTCAATAACAGAAGTGAATGAGAACTAGATGATAAGATGGATGTGATTGATAAAGAAAAGAATGGGAAATAATAATTGAATGTGAAGCAAGAAATGTTATGAATGGATTGATGAATGGGTTCTTCTTAATGAGCTCTCGGAATGACAACCTGATAGTGTTAGAATTATGAGTATGAAAGAGCCAGTGTCGGGGCATGAAATGTGAGTAATAATAACGTCAAGCGGGAAATCCAAGATTTAACCTGAGAGGTTGAAGGATTTTCCAAAAAGTAGTTGATACTAATATCGAACAAGAGTATAGGTCCACCGAATGATGGACAGAGCAACAAGGACATGTGATATGTGAGATTACGAAAAAGTGGAATTTGATACGAATATGATTATTTCTCTTCTCTAATAAACCTCTATAGTTCAGAGGTAAATTCTAAATATGATATTTTGACAATCATGAAAACTTTCATATATGATTCTTTGAAATTCGTTCTTTTCTTCTCCCTTATTTATCTTCTTCTAAATTGAGAAGAACAACCCTTTAAGGAGGGGAGGTAATACTACGTGACTCTCTGTCTGTGTGATAGGAGTCTAAGTGGAATGCCATTAATTGTTTAATTGCTTGTCAAGTACTAAAGGCTGGCCCCCTTTTGTACTAACTATGCAATATAACAAATGTTCATTGATCACAGTGATCTCTCGATCAAATTTTCCACCTAAATATACATACATCGAGATTGCGAAGATTAAAACGATTAGGAATTGCAAAATTACGAGTGAGGTTATCTCCGGACTTCGTAGCGCGTTAGTGATACCGAAGTCACTGCACGTACCAATAAGGTTAATAGTATAAGAACGGACAAGAGCGTATACCGGATGATGTGTTGTGCGAAAGTATCAAAGAATTGGTAGAACGGATAAGGGTGTATTGTAACACCAGTATGAGATGCTTTAGAAAGATTGGAGTGTGTAAGGATCGACCAGAGAATTGGAAAGTGAAATAACCAACAAATACCCAATTGTCTTCTACCTGATTCCGGGACGGAATCCTTTTAAGGAGGGGAGACTGTAAGAACCCAGATTTTTGGGTAGAATTAAAACTTTTTATTATGTATTGATGTAAGAATGAATAGGGGTTACAACTAGAATGTAATACTGGTTTTAATGAATGAATAATGAAAGGATATATATTCCAAGGTTATATGGCCTGAAGGATGCTATTGGGTGATAACTAAGGTTAGAATAATCTATCTCCTAGAAAGTTAAGATAAGATTCCCTAGAGAGAAATAGATACCCTCATGTCATCCAAATCAATATCTATTATAAGCCCAGCGGTTCCGTAAAAAGGTTAAGGAACACTCGAGGGTGAACCAGGTTCATTTTCCCAACTATAGGAATTAAATAAAAATAAGTGATGAATAGTGATTTTGGTGGAATTTGGAATATTATTATAATAATGTTATACCCGGTATTCGGAACGGATTTCTGAGTTCGTATTAGTGATCCAGGAGGAAAATAAGTGTATGTAAAAGCTGTCGGATTCAGAAAAATAGCACTTTTATTTTCTCCGAGATTTCCCTGGACACTGCAAGACTTAAGGCTTTATAAAAGAGAATTAAGGAATTTAAATTCGAGAAGTATTAAGAAAGATGAGGAATAGTAGTATAAATATTAAGAAGGTTTTCGGTAAAACCCTAACTAGAAACGAATGAGTTAGTCCCTCGAACGAGCAACGAATTGAGCAATAACCGGACAAAGAACAAACAGAGGATCAAGATGCATGCATGTACAAGGAGATAAGACCAAGTAACTAAGTAGTTACATGAGCAACTAGTATACTTAGCAAACATAACCAAGTACTTAGCTTCTTGTCATCATCTTACCATTACAAACCAACACTTGTCCATTTAATTACATCATGCATGACCTAGAACTTTATTAAAGCTACTTTATGGACAAGATATTATCCAAAGACATTAAATAATTCACTTTAGATAAGATGAGAGCAAGATCAAAGCCAAGCAAACACCACCTCTCCCCCATTTTTCCAGCAGTTGCATTTTCCAGGGCAGGGGTCTTTGCCATTTTTTTTCACCTAGATCTACTCATCTAAAAATCATGAAAAAATTCATGGAGCTTCTACACATCAAGGTGAAGTTGGGGATTTAATTTCATAATTTTTGAAGATCGTTTGGATGGGTAAATAAATTCGAGAAGTTCACTGTTTTTCCCCCAAAACCAAGGCACTTCGAATTTTGGAGTTTTAAGATTTCAAAATCCACCTTCCAACCATTTTTTGATCTCCAAATTTTTATGGTGAGTCCTATATTTCATAAAAATGATCTCCTAGAAATCTTAGCTTCAAACTCCATGTTTTCCATTTTCAAATAAATCCTCAAAGATGAGGGTGAATAGTGTTTTCAAGAAACTAACTTTGATTTCTTGGTTTCTTTGGGTGATTTAAGCTTTGTTAAAGCCATACAAGGACTATATAAGGGTTATTATAGCTTGTACACTCTCCAAGGAAGGTATAATTCTTAAGAACCCAAGATCTTACTTTGAGTTTTATATATGTTCTTGATGGTTTTAGATTAGTTAAGATTATGGTGTTGTTATATGCATAAAAGCATGATTATGTAGTTAGTAGTGATGATTTAAGAGTTTTGATGATTATGATGGTTAATTGAAACCTTCTTGGACTGGTTAAGATGAAAACCATGTATAGTATGCCCGGTGTGGCTTGGATTGATTGTTATGAATTTTAGAACGTTCGATTTATAGCCGTCGTAATGCCAAATTTTCGTTAGACTATTAAACACCGAGCATCACAGTAGCTATAACTCACTGTACAGCTTCATTTTCTGCCATGATAGGATAGATTATGTTTCAAGCTTCGTTTTGATATAAAGATCGCATGAAACGGACTTACGGTTTAGGATTTATGACTAAATTACTAAAAGTAGTTCGAATCCGTAAACGAAAGTTCGTAACTGTAATTGAACCCTCGTAAACTATGTAACGTCATGGCGAATCTTGGTAAATAAATACTAGAGGTAAAAAGGAAGGCGTGAAAGAAAACCGTATGTCAAAAAGATCATTTTTCGATTTATTAAAAATGTTCGAGTCGAGGTTAAACGCGAACGAACCCCTAAAAGATGACTCTTTTATAACTTCGGTAAAACACTTAGAAAACGGACGATAAAACTCGGAGTATAGTATTGGTTCGTAACGATCGACTTTAGAACTCATATGACTTAAGTATGTCCCAAGTGTAAGTACAATGACATGTCGTATTAACGAACGGATGTCGGGTCGGATCAGTGATAAAAGTAATCCACTAAAAGGGGTATAACGAGATAACTCAAGAACGTGTTTCGAATTAAGTATAACTTAACTTTTAATATGTTAAGTGATTAATCCTGAATGCCTTGGCTATTTATAGATCACCAAGCTGAACCGGGACCCGCTACCACTACCCCTTACCGTACTCGACTACCAGGCAAGTTTCAATTCCCTTCTTTTAGGCTGTTGTTGTGATTGAATAAATATATATATATGCTGATATACATATGCCATTGCATGCATGCCTACTTTCAAGTTGAAGTGATATACTTGTTCCCTGAATGTTATTGTTGGCTTATAAGCTAGATAGTTATATATCAGTTATAAGCCGATTATTGTAAGACCCTCATAGAAGGGCGTATACATCTTATTAATCAAAAATAGACCGGGAGTCAATATTCCTTGATATATCGAGATTACCTCGGAGGAAAATATTTAAGTAAATATTTTCTATTATTTGGGCGACGAATATTATTTGAATATTCGTTCGAGACTAATTATTTTAACGATCCTTACTTCAAATAATTATTTGAACGTAACCATTCGACGAATAATATTTTTCAATATTCATTCAAAGTCGAATAGGTTATCGATTATTATTCCGAATATTCTTCTAAAGATTGGACTACTAAATGAATATTATTTGAATATCCATTTAGAATATTACTTTATTAAATGAATATTACTTTTGAATATTCATTTAAGATATTACTTACTTGATGAATATTATTCTAATATTCATCTGAAGCTTGATTTATTTATCGAGTCTTATCTCGAATATTCCTTTAAAGCTTGGATTACTAAATGAATATTACTTGATATTCATTTAGAATATTATTCATTAAACGAATATTACTTTTTCAATAAACATTTAAATTCCTAATTAATTATGAATATTATTTTGAATATTCATCCAGGGTTCTATTTAATCATCGAATATTATTTTAAATATTTTAAATATTCTTTTCAGGTCTTATTAATTAATGAATATTATTCTGAATATTCATTTGAATATTTAATTATGCAATAAATATTCTCTAGATATTTCTTCAAGGATTATTTGAGAAATACTCTGATTAAAGATATTCTTTCATATTCCTAAATATTCTGTAAAATATTTTAATTCAATAAATATTCTCTGAATATTTATTTCATACTTAGAATAACCTCGATAAGGTTTATCTTCTTCGATTATTACAGAAAATATTTCGGAGTCATATTATTATTAATCTTATATCAAGAAAGGTTCTCAGACATCATTCTTCTTTGAGTCTACCTCTCTAATAATAAGGGAACCTTACTTGGAAGATGTTATTTATCTTGTCGACTTCCCGGTCATAGAGTATTCTCTTCACTCGCAACTCGGGTGCTGTTGACTTATTAAGTCGTTGTTTACCTTCTCATCTTTCGAGGGGTAAGATTGTTGGAACAAGTTGATATTCGATACCAAGCCACAGCTTGGAAGTTATTGGTGAATTTTCCTTTCCAACTAGATACGACTACCTTGTAGAGTCTTATCAACAAGTATTATACTTGGGGAAAGGGGGACGAACGTTACATTCAGAATCATGAACTCTATTTGAACTAGGAGTCGTGTAAGAGGCCGAGTAGCGCCGGTCCATCCCCTTTGGCCCAACCGTTGGCCGGGGAGAGCTAGTAAGGCGGTAGACAAGTAAAGCCGTCAGTTCTTCCTTCTACCGGTAGTAAATCTAAATTGAGCTGTACGATCTCGACTGATCATCAAGATTGGAACAGCGGGCGCGGTGAATACTCCATCATTGGTTCATCATCCAAATTTATTTATTTCCTGCAACATGATTACTGTTGGCAGAGTTGGAAAAGGGTCATAACTGGAATTGCAACCTTTTCTTGCAAGTTCCTCTTCTTAATAACAATAAGAATATCTCGCTTACTTTGATGTAGCAGATATTTCTACAAACAAATACTTTAAGTTACCTTGTAACTTCATCGTTCATATTATACTGGCATCATTTCCGTAAATGCATGGCATATGGTTTGAAAGATACTTTTGAACTGTTATACATTATCGTTCAGTCATATATTATTGTTGGTGGGCTATTGCTCACCCTTGCTTTATTATTATATCACAACAACAGCTAGACCAGATGACTCGCACAAGGCGCACTCGACGCGGGCGAGGACGATGAGACTACCAGAGCTGAAGAAGAAGCTATTGGTAGGGTATATTTATTCTTTCAGTACCAAGAATATGGTCTAGTATGACTTATGTAAATGGATGGCAAAGAGTATGTATTTATATTGAAATTCTTTTGGATTGTAAGAACTCATAATGTGATTAATAAAAATTTGAGTGTTACTCTGATTTCATCTCTGGGACTATAACGGGTGTGTTTTATATTATTGTGTTGGGTTATAGAGACGTAATTTATTTTATGTTAAGGAAAGTTCAAGTGTTGTGGACAGAATTGGAAACCGTAACCACCGGATCCCGGACCCCGGATCTGGGGGTGTTACACACTGAACTCTTATTAAAGCTGAGGATAGTCTAAAGAAAGAGTCAGGAATAGGAAACACCGGGAATGGTGACAATTCTAAGAAGCGGAAGCCGGAGCAAGAATATGATGCTAGAGATAAGTACTCGCGTGCGGGCAAAGACGCAGACACGGCTCCTAAAAAAGGGAGTCCGGGGCAGAGGTTTACGGAGTATGAGAGGTTGAACACCCCAAGAAGTCTGATCCTGATGGATATAGAGAAAGATAGGGACATCCGATGGATAAAGCCACTAAGGACTGATCCTGAGAAAAGAAACAAGAATCAGTACTGCCGGTTCCACAAAGATGTGGGACACGATATCGACGATTGTAGACAATTGAAAGATGAGATTGAGTTCCTGATCTGCAGAGGAAAGTTGAATAAATTCTGTAAAGATGGGGATCGGGGAAACCCAAGACGGGATTATGACAGGAAAGAAGAGGATCGTAATCGCAATCCGCAGCCTCGGGGGCCGGTAATTTTGGTGGCCCGACAGCGGCCGGGACAAGTAGAAATTCCAGAAAGGCGTATGCACGAGAGGTGATGCACATCATTGGGGAAGCACCGAAGCGTGCAAAGACGGAAGTCTCAATTGGATTAGATGATTCAGATCTTGAAGGGGTGAAGTTTCCCCATGATGACCCACTGGTTATCTCACATGTGATAGGTAACTCCCAAGTGAAGAGAGTCTTGATAGACAATGGCGCTTCAGTGAACATCCTTTTCCATGATGCTTTCTTGAAAATGGGGTATACTGAATCTCAGTTGACACCATCGAATATGCCCATATACGGGTTCAATGGAGTGGAGTCGAAAGTTGAGGGAACAATTCAATTACCCATGACTATAGGGCAAGAGCCAAGGGAGGCCACTCAGATGTTAAACTTCTTGGTCATTAAGGCCACTTTTACCTACAATGCTATCTTAGGAAGGATGGGACTTCATGCTTTTAAGGCGGTTGCCTCTACCTACCACTTGAAGATTAAGTTCCCAACCAGAAACGGTGTAGGAGAAGAGAAAGGAGACCAAAAAATGGCAAGGAGTTGTTATGTGGTTGCTTTGAGGCCTAATGGAACCGGGGGGTAGGTCCTCCTGATTGAGGATATGGATGTCCGTGTGGATGAAGAGCGGAGAGGAAAGCCAGCAGAGGACTTGGTTCTCATACCCCTGGAATTGGGAGATCTTGAGAAGGTTACTTACATCGGGGCGTCTCTGAAAGATCCCTTGAGAAGCAAGCTGATTACCTTCCTACAAAGCAACAAAGATGTGTTTGCATGGACAGCAGCCGATATGCTAGGGATAGATCCCCAATTGATAACACACAACTTGAATGTGGATCCGAATCGGAAGGCAGTGAAACAAAAGAAGAGAAATTTTGCACCTGAAAGACAAGAAGCGATAAAACAGGAAGTTGAAAAACTCCTAGAGGCGGGGTTCATTGAGGAAATCCAGTTCTCGGAATGGTTGGCAAATCCTGTAATGGTCAAAAAGGCCAATGGAAAGTGGAGGATGTGCATAGACTTTATTGATCTGAATGATGCATGCCCGAATGACTGTTTCCCTTTGCCAAGGATCGATATGTTGATAGATGCCATGGCTGGGGACGAGATGCTGAGTTTCATGGATGGCTTCAGTGGTTACAACCAAATTAAGATGAACAAGGATGACATTCCTAAGGTGTCATTCATCGCCGATTTTGGTGTGTATTGTTACCTGGTCATGGCCTTTAAATTGAAGAATGCAGGAGCCACCTACCAAAGGTTGGTAGATAAGATCTTTGCCCATCTCATTGGGAAAACTATGGAAGTCTACATGGATGACATGTTGGTGAAAAGCCTACATAAGGTAGATCACATTGAACACCTACGTGAGGCATTTGAAGTGCTGAAGCACCATAAGATGATGTTGGACCCGGCCAAGTGTGCCTTCGGTGTTGGTTCAGGAAAGTTCTTGGGTTTTATGGTCTCGAAACGGGGAATCGAGGCTAACCCCGACAAGATCAAGGCTATCCTAGACATGGAACCACCACGTTCCATAAGGGATGTAAAGAAGTTAACCGGGAGAATTGCTGCATTGGGGAGATTCATCTCCAAATTCGGGGAAAAGTGTTTGTCGTTCTTTAAAACCTTGAAGAAGGTAAAAAACTTTGAGTGGACAGAGGAAAGCCAAGGGGCCTTTGAGCAGGTGAAAAAGTATATGGTTGAAGTCCCTTTGTTGGCCAAGCCAAGTATGGGAGAAATCCTTTATCTCTACTTGGCAATCTCGGATCAAGCTTTGAGCGCTGTGCTTGTAAAGGAGGAAGACAAAGTTCAGAAACCCGCATACTATGTGAGTAAGGTTTTACACGGAGCAGAGTTGAACTATTCCACCATTGAGAAGTTTGCCTTAGCATTAGTGACTGCCTCTAGGAAATCGACCCTATTTCCAAGCACACAAGATTGAGGTCCTTACAGGACAGTCATTGAGAAATATTTTGCACAGCCCTAAAGCCAGTGGTAGGCTCATCAAGTGGGCAATTGAGTTAGGAGAATTTGATGTTAAGTACAAGACAAGGACGGCTTAGCTGACTTCGTGGTTGAATTTACCATCGACAACCAAGAAGTCGGGGGGCAAGAGATAGTACCTCAGGAATGTAATGAACCACATAAGGAGGGTACGGAACCCGTGCTCGAGGAGAAGGAATACTGGATACTCTATTTTGATGGGGCATCAAAAACAAAAATAAGTGGTGCAGGCCTTGTTCTGCAAAGTCCCGATGGATTCACGATTGAATACGCCCTGAAATTTGACTTCCCAACAACCAATAATGAGGCAGAGTATGAAGCTTTGATAGCCTGACTTAGTCTGGCAAGAGTACTAAGGGTCAAGAATCTTAAATTTTGTGGAGATTCAAGGCTAGTTGTGGCCCAAGTCAATGGAGAGTTTGAGGCAAGGGATGAAACCATGGCCAAGTACCTAAGGTTTGTGAAGGCAGTAATGTCTCAATTTGATGAGTGCTACATAGAGCACATTCCGAGGGAGGAAAACATCAAGGCCGATGCCTTATCCAAGTTCGCCTCCTCCGAGATAGAGAATTACTCTAGAAGTGTCTACTTTCAAGTTCTGAGTTGGTCTCACCTGTTGGAGTCAGGGAATATTGAATTGATCCCATAAAAGCACACCTCGAAACCGGTTGGCTCCCGACTAATGCCATGGAGGCACGAAAATTGTCTGTGAGGGCGTTAAGGTATGCACTGATTGAAGGGATACTCTACAAGAAGTTTTTTGTGATCCCATACCTAAAGTGTTTGAGACTCGAGGAGGCCAAGTCAACTATCGAGGAGGTCCATGAAGGGATTTGTGGGCAACACCTGGGGAGCAGGGCCCTAGCTCACAAGATAGTTAGACTCGGGTTCTGTTGGCCTGAGATGGTGGCCGATGCCAGGGAATACATAAAAAAGTGTGATCGGTGCCAGAAACACGCACCAGTGGTTAGGTAGCCACCAGAGATGTTGACATCCATCAGCTCCCCAATTCCTTTTGCTATGTGAGGGATGGATATACTTGGACCTTTTCCTATTGCCACAGCTCAAAGGAAGTTTCTGATTGTAGCTATTGACTACTTCACTAAGTGGATTGAGGCCAAACCCTTGGCTAAAATCACAACCAAACAAGTTGCGCAGTTCCTATGGGAGAATGTCATGTGTAGATATGGAATTCCACGAGTCTTAGTAACGAACAATGGACGTCGGTTTAATAATTAGGAATTCTAGAAATATTGTGATGAGAATGGAATTGAGCTTCGATTCACCTCAGTTGCCCACCCTCAAGCTAATGGGCAAGCTGAGGTTGATAATCGAATCATCCTTGATGGACTTAAGAAAAGGGTAGAACGCTCTAGGAACACTTGGGTGGATGAGTTACTAACCATACTCTGGGCATACCGCACCACCTGCAAGGTGACCACTGGGGCAACCCCATTCATGTTATCTTACGGAGCCGAAGCTGTGGTGCCTGTGGAAATCATGCATGCATCTCCACGGGTGAGAGCATTTGAACCTGACACCAACGAAGAAGCTGGCCCTTGACCTGATAGATGAGGTAAGGGATGAAGCTCATGCAAGAAATGTGGAACATCATAACAGAGCCTCCTTCTACTATAATCTGAAGGTGAAAGAAAGGTTCTTCCGTCAAGGGGACCTAGTACTCAGAAAGATTGAAGCATCCAGAGTTGGACAGAAGGGGAAGCTGGCCCCGAATTGGGAAGGCTCGTATCGGGTCAAAGGCATACTAGGACAAGGATCGTACAAGATGGAGACTTTTTGAAGGGAACGAGGTGCCTCGTACTTGACACGCATCGAACCTCAAAGTCTATTATGTTTGATTATCCTTTGTAGGACATAGCTTGTATCTAGTAGGAACGTAGAAATAAGGTCGGTGAAATCATTTCAGAGTTTTCAAACTCAAAGTAGGAAGTAGAGTACTTATTTAAGGGCTGGACCCGTTTCAGGATTCATTTATGCAATTTGATTTTCAGTATTCTTTGTGTTCATATTTTATATCTGGTATGTATTAATGCATAATTAAATTGCAAGCTTGTAAAGGCCAAATACAAATGACAAAACGATTAAGTAGAAGGAAAAACTGGAAAATGCATAAATAAACAAGCCCAAAGGCTATAAGTTAAGGTTTACAAATCAAGAAAACAAAATATCAAAAACATAAATCGAATGCCACACAGGATTAACATAGAAAGCTAAGTCTCTCCCTATTTAGAAGAAGCAGATCTCTCCTCGTCTCCATGAGTCTTCGAAGCACCAGCCGAGTGAGAGGGGGATGTAGCAGTAGTATTAAAGGCCCTTCGGAGTGGGGAAACCTCAGGATCAAGAATCCTCTCCCTATTTCCCATTACCTCATCCTCACTGCCCTCGATAGGAGTGGGGACAGGAGGGTGGGGACTCGGGAAATCAATAGGAGAAAACAAGCCAGGGTGCTTCTTCAATACAGCCTCTATAGCCTAATCCCAGCCCTCCGTGTATTGGCTGGGGAAGAGAACCCTGTTATGCTGCTCCATCAAAGCCTGGAAATCATCGGAGTCTATATAAGTGTCAATGACCTCCTCCTTCTTTGCCCGCAAGTCCACCAACTCGGCCTGGGCTGCAGCCAGCTCCTTCTCCTTCCCCTTCAGCTTCTCTTCAGCCTCCTCAGCTCGAATCTTAGTCTTCTGAAACTTAGTCTCAAAAGACTTAGCTTGGGTCTTCCAGGACTTGTCCTGGTGGATCATGCTTTGAAAATGAACATTGGCCTGCAAAGAAGGTCATCTCAAAGGGCTAACAAAAATCAAAAGTAAAACTGAAAGGAAATGAACAAGTTAGAAACTTACCGAAGCCAAGGCTTGAGCTCCCAGATGCTCTGACTGCTCCATGGTACCCCCAGATACCAAGTCTTTATAATCACAAGGGGTAATGGAGTTGAGCGACCAATCTATAGAATGCTTGGTGGATCCAACCACCGTGTCTTGTTTCCTGAAGCCTCAAGGGGCCCTGTAGATCGAGGACTGGACATTCACCTGCAATGGTCCATCCCCTGAGTCCAAAGTTACCATCTCTTGCCTTGGAGTCTTGCAAATAATCTTCTTCGCAACTGCAAAAACATTGATCATCAATGCTTGGTATAAGAAAAAACAAGAAATAAAGAAAATTACGAAGGTATAAGAAATTACCAAGATCGGAAACTTTAGAAAGGCCAACGGCCCTCAATGCTTCCTCGTTGATGAGGTCCCAGCACAATGTTTGTCCATTATCTTTGGTAAGAGTGTCGTAGGCAGCCTATTCCTCTGTATTAAGGGTGATTTTGTTGGGGCTGCCGTCGACCAATTTCCCGAAAGATTTTCTGAAAAGGGTGCCCCAATCACCCCCTTCCCAAACCAAGTATGCAAACTCCTCTTTCCACTTTGGATTGTTATCAACTACAGAATGACCGTTGAAAATATGTGGAATCTTGGGCCTTTGTCTAATATAGACCCAGCCCAACTGATTACTTGAACTATTGTAAAATTGAAAAATTTTCCTAAAAAGGGAAACATAAAGTGGGAACTTATTCCTAAGGCATAAAACACTACTAGAAATATGGCCATAGACATCGGGTAAAAACCGATGTCTTTTTTGAAAACGAACCGATGTCTTCGCGTGTGATGTAAAAAGTCTGAAGTTTAGACATCGGTTTTTCACCGATGTCTATTACATATTTACACAACGTTTTATAAAAGAATTTTGATGTCTTTGTTACAAATTTCAAATAAAACTACATGATTACCATTTGTATATTGTTATATTATGAGGTGTATATCCAATTAAACATATAACGTACAAGTTACAAAGAGACATACATATCGATTTTTCAGAAATAACGATGTCTAAAACATAATAGAACATCGCTTGAAACAGGGAAATGATGTTAAAAATACGTTTAGACATCGATTTTCTTTCTCCTTCTGTTGTTGCATATGCCTTTTAACATCAGTTTTCTAAGAAGAAACGATGTAATTGAGCTTTATAGACATCAGTTAACATTGAATATGTCAATTTACACTGATGTCTTTGGTGCATTATCTCTGTTGTCTATTCAAGTGAACCAAAACAGCTACCAATCAAAAAACTAAACTAACAGAACTTGGATCCGAAAGCACAATTATTATATATCATTATCAAATTCAATTCACGATCAACAAACAAGATACCTTATCTACATTCCAAGATTACAATCATACATAACCAACCGACAAACATTCAAACCCAAAAACATTTAACATTTAGAACAAAATATTTCACTGATAACCCAACTATCCAAACCATCCACAAGACTAACACACCTGCTGTCGAACCGGCGAGTACCCTATACATAAACAAAATCGGATACTAATATTCCAACGACAACCACCACCATACACATTGTTAAAACTAAACTAGTTCAGGATAGCTAGAGATTACATATCACTTTTACTATTTGTCTTGGATAAACTTGATGGCTTCCAGCCGCACCTCGTCAAGGTCCTGCAGTAAGACTTTCAAGTCCTGGTTTCCTACAGTGACATAAAAATAAAAATTTGCACAAAATAAGGGTCAAATATTTATTGTTGCTATAAAACCTTGCATTTATAGGAACCTAAGCCATAAAACCTGGTGTATCCACGCATAAGAGGGTAAAATATAGGAAGACTTATTTGAAAAGGCCTAGATTTATACACAGGAAAACTTAGATATGCACTACAAGGCAGCTGGCATAATTTTTAGTGAAATTAGTCCATTAATATACATGTACCAAGAATATGTTCTGTTCAAAAAAATTTCGGAACTGATAACAAATTAGCAAAAGATTATTAAACACAATGTATTTCAAAAGTTAACTTGCAATTTGCAACTAGAGCATATTTCAAAACATATAAAAGCCGAGTCACTTGGGAAGAAGTTAAATAGAGTTTATGAAGTAAATTTGCAACAGTTCTGATTGTGATAAGAACAATCTTAAAACATATTAATTACAGAGGAACATATCTCATAAGACTAATGCTAATTTAATTTGACGATCAGAAAAACCCTCCAACATACTGCATTGTTATAGTAGACTAAAGATACGAGTCCCTATATATATAATGTATATTTAGGACAAACTTATTACAAATAAAGCTGCATTTTTACGACACTTCATCAAATTTGGGAGAGTGAAAGCGGAAAATGAACACAAAACTTACAACCCCAACCAGACACGCATTTTCCAGATAATCAATCTTATCCTTAATTATCTGATTCAAAACTTGAAGCACCGCACACATAACCTGCAATTAAATGTAAAGAGAAAGTACCAAAGGTGTAAACTACTATTGATCTTTAAATTAAAAGTTGAAAATAATGAATGTGTTGTAGTATAACATACACCAGTTCTGGGATTCTCAAGCAACTCCATCAAAGGGAGTAAACCGTGCTGAGTAATGAATACATATTTTTGCTCAGGGCGTTGGTGGAAGAAAGCAGTTATCTTCTGGCAAGCAGATACAACCACATCTTATGGTTCGTTGGGCCTCAATGATGAAACTAATTAGCTAAATTCCACAGCCTACAGACAAAGTAAAGTATCAGTCTGTTTGGGGTACAAACCAGTGCAATAAATGTAAAGCTCGGCCAGAACTAAGCCTGGAATCCTGTAACAAACTTAGCCATGAATATAGGGTCAGAAATATCAGCATCCATAATTAAAAAAATCGTATAAGCATTTTGTTTAATTATAAGAATTTTGTTTAATTACAAGATGAGAAATTCATACGATTCAAGTTCTTGGATTTGCTGGGGAGTGTGTCGGTGGTATCTTTTCTTTCTTCCTGGCCTTATATCATCACCATCTTGATCATCACCAGAAGCTCCATCTATATTATCACTACCAGATCTGCTCTCATGTTCTTCATCTCTGCTTCTAATTCTACCACCAACATTAGTATTCTCATAATTATTCTCACCTAATCTTGTCACCTCACCTTAAACACAAAAAAATACACACACTATGAGTCAAAACCAACACATATATACAAATATTTTAATACATAGCATCAAACAGAAAAAAGAAAGAACTAAAGGAAGGGTAAATACAAGGGCAAGAGAGAGGCCAGGAGAGTTGAACATAGACTTATTAAGAGACTGATGACTTGCAAAAAGGCAGAGTTTATGAAAAGGGACCAAGAAAAGCAGAAACAAAAAGGGGAAAACAAGAATACAATGGAAAAGATCCAGAACGTATAAATTAAATAACACACAAAGAAAACTCAAGAAAAGAAAGGAGAAGAAGAACAGAGATGTCTTACTAATTCAAACTCGACTCCAAGCTCATTAAATCTCCAGATCTATTGAAAAAATTAGAGTTAAAAATTAAAAATTAAATTCGAAATTAAAGTCGAAACTAACTTACGAATTCAAGTTCAAGAAACGTAGACATAGATCGAAACAAACAAAATCCAACCTAGGCTGATTACTTTTTAGCACCAAGCTTGGTTGGTTCCTCCAATTAGGGTTTGAATTTGTACTTTTAGAGGTGAAATTAGGGTTTTAATTACAGAGATATATGGTGAAATGGTAAGATTAGGGTGTTAATAGAGGTGGAGAGATTAATAGAGATGGAGAGAGAAAGGAGGGAGAGAGAAAACGAAGAGAGAGAGTGTGTGTGTGAAAGGTGTTGACGGTGTGGAAAAGGGGGAAAATGGGGGAATGAAATTTTGTTAGGGGGAATATTAGTTTTAAGGGGGAAAATTCTCTTTTCAAAAAAAACGGGGGAAATATTTGTTAAGGGGGGAAAGTAATTGTAGAAAATATTCTAAGGCGGGGAAAGTTTTAGACATCGGTTTAAATGTTAGCCGTTGTTAGAATTTTGTAGACATCGCTTTATAATGACAACTGATGTCTTAATCGTTGTTAGAATTTTTTTAAAGAGTTTTAGACATCGCTTTAAATGAAAACTGATGTCTGATTTATAAAAGACATCGGTTTTAAAATTACCGATGTGATAAAGACTTTTAACATCGGTGGAATTTGAAACCGCTGTCTTAAGTGCGATGTCTAATCCTGTTTTTTTAGTAGTGAAACCATAAAACAAAGTATAGACCGCCATGCATTGGGTGGCAGTTGGCATGGTCTGATTTGCACATCAGCTAACAAGCGTGGGATGAACTCGTGGTGAGGGAATCTAAGCCCAGCTAAGATGTAGTCTCTAAAAACGCAAAGAGCATTGGGCCTCCAGTGGCAAGGCCTGTCACCAGGCCCAGCCATGACAAGTTTTAAATGGGACATAATATTATAAGTTTTAATATAATTCCTAATGGCGTCTTCTTCATGAAATTTATTACAACAATTGTACGCATCAAGCTCAGCTAAACTAGGGTATTCATCCCCGCGAACATTGATCATCTCAATTAAATTCATATAGGAGGAACGAATTTCGATATCGTTACCTCTTTTAGATGCAGAATTCATCTTTGCAAGTCGTTGAGCTTCTTTGTCTGCCATTAATCTTCAAGGGAAGAGTACTTGAACCCAGAAAATGGAGTTGAAGAAGATGAAGATGCAAGAGAAAGTCCAGAAATCTTTGAAGAATCTTCAAAGAAACCAAGAAAACGATGGGAGAATCGCGGGAAAACGCCTTCAAATTTCGCCGGAAATCACCTTAACTTAGAGAGATTTGAGAGAAATTTAGAAATTAAAGTGTGAGTGATTAGAGTGAAATGAGAAATGAAATCTCACTTCACTCTTTTATAGGGATTATCCAGCCGGTTAATAACCGGTTAAAATTCATTGAAACTATTGATAGCCGGTAAAGGCCCATTAAAGGCCCAAAGGCCCAAAATGAGGAAGGTTCTAGAATAAACTAGAACCTACCATGGAAATGGGATATTTATGCATAAATTCAATGATAAGATGGCCCTAATTCAATATATGAATTGGCCCCTATAGGCCCAATACCCAGAACACCTAGAGCCAAAAATAATATTTATGATATCTGAATTTTCGATGAGAATTTCGATCGAATTCGATCCAGAATCCCAATCGAAAATGCTACGAGCAGAGTGTTAAAAATGGCCTTAAATTCAATCAGAATCCTAGTCGAATTCGACCAGGAATCCTGATAGAAAAGCCATCGATCAGAACGTCAAAAGTGGCCTTAATTCGATCAGGATCCTAGTCGATTTCGACCATGATTCCTAATCGAAAAGCCTTCGAGCGGGATGATAAAAAGGCCTTTAATTCGACTAGAATCCTGCTCGAATTCGACCAGGATCCTTAAAGTCAAAGGCCCAATCCAAAGAGTACGTCAATTTAGCCCATAAATTGGGCCCAATAAAATGTCAAGGCCTAGTGAAAATCTTCAAAAATAAATAATATCTTAATTCGACCAGGATCCTGATCGAATTTGACCAGGATTCCTGGTTGAAAAATCTTCGACGAGGATGCTAAAAAAGGCCTTAATTCGACTAGGAACCTGGTCGAATTCGACCAGTATTCCTGGTCGAAAAGCCCACGACCAGGATGCAAAAACAGGCTTTAATTCGACCAGGCAAAAATAGGCTTTAATTCGACCAGGATCCTGATCGAATTCGACCAGGATTCCTAGTCGAAAAACCTTCGACCAGGATGTCAAAATGGAAGTTTATTCGACAAGGATTCGATCAGGAATCCTGGTCGAAAATATTCAGTATTTATTTGATTTTTTCACAGAAAATGCGAGAAATTTGATAAAAATGATATTTCTTGAGGAAATTTGGGAAAAACAATTCCTAGAAATTCCAAAAAAATGGAGGAAAATTAAAAGGTTACTTCCACAGGCTATATGCCCAAAATATTTTTGATAAAAAAAATTCAAAAATAGTGTAAAATACCTGTGAGTATGAGAAAAATACAAGAAAATTATTTATAATTTTCTGTAAGACAAAAATATAAATGGTTAGCCTAGAATAAGGCAAATCGTCATAAATGTGTAGGTCGCTCCACACTTTACATTCAAGATGACATATGTGAAACACTAGTGTACATGAACCTTTTAACTTCAATGAAAACCTGATAAGTTTTCTTAGAAGTTGGGGGGCAAATGATATGGGCTGAAAATAAGCCCTAAAGACACATTTAATGTGGCATTAAATAAACCTAGACTGGTCCAAGGTTAAAGCCCATTAATGAGGCCCGAAACCCTATTTTAATAATAAATTCGTAAGTAGAAAAATCAGCCAATGTGAGGCCCCGTCATTGAGTCCAATGAGGACCCAAATTCTTCAAGGAGTAGTCCCCAAGTCATATGAATCCAATACGAATCAGCCTTCCTCATGGAAGGATCCAGAAGCCTATCAAAAACGGTTATCTTGTCCAGCAAGACACCAAACCCTACCATAATTCCAAGGCCCCCGAGGCCTATATAAGGACCCGTTCCTTCTCAAACAAAACTACGTTTTTTGGCTTGATTCTTGATATTTGCAAGATACGTAGGCATCTTGTGAGGACCCGAGTTAAGTCACAAAACACCTGATCAGCCATAAAAGCTCGAAGCTCTCCCTAACGCTAGCATTCAATACGCAATAAATACATCCTGCATTTTATTCCATAACAAAAACGAATATTAGCACATTTATATCTTTTATCTAGGCGTAGTTATATTTATGTATAATTTATAATTTTATATTTCATAAATAAAAAAATCAATAATTTGTTTACTGAAAATATGAAATAGAAAAAAGGAAATAAAATATAAATAGAATAAGTGATTTATCTAAAAAAAACTCAAGAATCAATATAGCACAATGATTCATATATGAAATTTGTATTTAAAAGTTAAGGGTTCTAATATTAGTAGTAACATAATTTATCATATTTTAAATTAATAATAAAGAAGGAAATTTTTTATAATTTTTCAAAAAATAGGAGTAAAACAATAATTTCATAATCCTAGACGACATATAATACATAGGGGTGATGTGGCGCACCCAAATCCGAGGTCAAAGATTCAGGTCGTCACATCACCATCCAACCATATCATACCTGTATTAACTTTACAACTCAACAATACATCCATCCAGACCTCAATCTTACGCACAAACAAGTTAGAGCCTCAGAAACGATAATCAAAAGTAACACTAAATATTACAATTCATCTGTACAATCCAGAATCTTACGCACTTACTTATACAAATACACTTGAAGACAAGTCTTACTATTACAGTTGAAAACCTATCAGACTTACTCTGTAGTATTTATCAAGAACTAAATCATCTTCGGGGTAAATCTTCTACTCCTCTTCTGCTGGTGCGGAGTTAATCGGCCAAATTCTTCTCTTTCTGAAAAGTTTTTATAAAGCAAGAATGAGCTACATAATGCTCAACAAGTTCACCATTTTGAAAAATAATAATATGGTTTATTTCGAAAACATTCCCAACTGTATGGGTATATATCTCAGATTTCAAAACATAATTGGACAATATATATGTCCGAGTTTGAATAAAACATTTATACTCACTAAGGAGCTTTAAGAATAACATATGAACCCTTTATAAGGTTCCCATTTCAATATATCTCAAGTTTGAAAATATATACATATGAGTATATCATTTTCGGCAAAACACTCTACGGTTAACATACTGTACATGGAATACATCAATGCAAACCTCTTTCCTTCCATTAGCTTAGAAGGTTTCTCATTCAAAAACATTTCATTCTTTGAAATAATTGCAAGAGTGCAATAACACGTGCCAATCTTTATAGAAAATCTTGCAGTTCTAGATACTGCACGATGTCAATATTTTTCTTATCAAAAACCACACTATCGGCAACTTGGCACTTAGGCCCAAGAAGCAGTGTTTGAGTATTTTTCCAAAGTGGAGGATGGGACTGGAAGAAAACATAAAAACCTGACAAGGATTGACGATGATCAGTCGCCACAACCAAGTCCAACAATTCGCGGGTCTTCTCTACTAGTAGAAGGATAGAAACTACATCCGTAACTACCCTCGGGTGAAAACTACATCCGTAATCACCCTCGATGAAAACTACATCCGTAATCATCCTTCAACAACACCTGGGCCGGAATAATTGATGGACCGCCTGGCTCACGGCCGCTTACACATCCACACCTGCCAGAGTCCCCTTTTTCTTTTCTTTTCAAAAATCATTTTGATAGAAAATTCGAGTAGTTGAAGTTCGACCTCAGTCGACCGATAATTCTTGAAATACGTACAAGAAGTAAAACCTGATCGAGGGTTTTCGAAAATGTTTTGGGTTCGAAAGAGTTCGAGTTTAAAAACGCTAAAGGTATCTTAGATTAGTTTTGTCTTTAAAACGATGAACAATAATTAATAAATGATATTTTGAGATTTAATATAAAAAATTAATAAAATAATTATTTAATTAAAATAAGCTTTTAATCCAAGATAGATATTTTTGAGTATTTTTAACAACGTAAAAATAATAAATACTTAAGTATACGATACTTCCCGAATGACTCTTCGGGTTTTCGCAATTTAATCATGATACAATAATATACCGCTCCCCGGTCAATAGTATATTTAGACCGCCACGACCTCTATTGCTAGAGTCGTTGTCCGAAGGAAACACTTTCATTCTAAGTTCAAGGGTGTACAAACACATATGCATAAATCTCAAACTTCAACATAATCTCGTAAAGCATAAGCATATAATACGTTTGGAAGCTACAAACACAACAGTGAAAATCCTTATATATAAGTTTTGAAAAGTAAACTTGCTTTGGTTAGGGTGGGGTGGTCGAGCTTACGACGTGGAACGAAGATCTATACATAATCAATATTCGTACGTTAGTACCTTAACAACACTACTTAATCGTAAGGTTTTAAAGGATGTTAGACCAACTTAACGACTCCAATTTGTGACAACTAACCCTCCTATATGACCATGTCATCACTTTATCACATTCATTACCCATTCGACTCGAATCCATCCCTCAAACTTGAAACACAAGTGAGTACTCTTAAAACTACGTTAAACTAAGCTCCTAGGTGATTTTTCACTCGCGCGCACTTCGCTTTAACATTTTTATAAAATTGAAAAATACAAATTTTATTCCAATTCTTTTTGGACAGCCTTCACAACTGTATAATCTGACTACCCTCAAATTTTCATAACACTAGCATAATTTTAAGGGGTCCTAACTCAGTTCACAAGTGGACAACACAGTGCAGTCCGAATTCCAGAACCACACTGCACTAATCCGGCCATAACTCAAGATCTACACATCTCCTGGGTATGAACCTTATATTTCTAGAAACTACATTCAATTATCTTTCCTTGGACTCTTAATATACCCTATCCTTAATCCATGCTCCGTTCTCTCAATCGCTTAATCTCGTTGTAAAGTCTCAGTGGTTTTCGTTCTAAATCCTCGAATAAAATCCTAACATATTAAATCCTTAATTTCTCAAAATTAATATCTCATTTCTTGAATATAATAATATATAATTCACTGCCCGGTCAAATATTACACTAGAATACAAATTGGAATTTCTGAATTCCGATCGTCTTTACATACACTTATTTGCTCCGTGAATCACTAATATGACTTCGAAATATCCATACCATGTCTTATACATAGGGTGGCGTGAAAATTTTCTTGGTCCTCAAAATCACTATTCATCCATAAATTACTATTCACGCATACACTTATTCTTAATAAGAAAAGTTTTAATTCTACCGAAAATCTGGGTTCTTACAGGTGAGGATCATCTGTCCCCTTCTTCGTGTCACCTGTACAAAAAGAGTGCCCCTGGCGGGGCCCCTGTATTAAAAATAATAATAATAATATTTTTTAATAAAGGGACCCCGCCAGAGGCACTCTTTTTGTACAGGGGACACAGAAGGGGACACGAAGAAGGGGACAGAGGATCCAGGCTCAATACATAGAAGTAGATGCCATCATGGATATGTATGCTACATACCCTATTAAAATTTTAAAAATATTTTTAAAACATGACATCGTGGGACTCATATTAAAGTTCATTTATTTACGAAGCTATTGTTTTAGCTCAATAATCGGGAATGATTTTGAAAATTCTGATATTGTTTAGTAATATTTTTTATATTGTTACATATGTTAAAGCCATCATATTAAAATGAGTAGTGCTATGTATCCCGAATTGATTCCCAAAAAAAAAATCCCGATTGATGTGGCATGAATGAGTTGACAGCATGAATGATTTTAATTTGTGAGATTGATGTGACCCTGGCGGGTCCATTAAAGTTATAGTCAATCAGAAAATGACACATGTAATTTGGAAAAAAATTTGGGATCCAATTCGGGGAACATAGCATTTTCTTATTAAAATATGATATAAAAAATCAAATGAATCTTCCTTTAATAACTTGAGAATATAGGTGAATTGGTTATCGCTCTGAATGTAGAGATTTTAGTTTCGAGTTCTTCTAACTTCCAATACTCTCATTTATTAAAATTGAATCAAATTGTTATTATGGTGGATCTAAATGGCACGAGATTCCCACCTAAATATTTGAAATTGGACTAGATTATAAATAGTGTGATCCACTTTTTAATTCAAATAATAGACTTACTTTGTGCTTTTAGAAAAACTGCTAACTTAACGTGATATCTAAATTTTAATTGAATTTTTGTACATATTGACCTGTTATTTTAGTTTATAAATAATAATAATAATAATAATAATAATAATAATAATAATAATAATAATAATAATAATAATAGTAACAATAATAATAATAATAATAATAATAATAATAATAATAATAATAATAATAATAATAATAATAATAATAATAATAATAATAATAATAATAATAGTTTGTATAAGCTTCCAGAATTGGGAAAAGAATCTATATCTATATTTATATTATCATTTACTATAATAAGCGAAATTGATATAATTTGTAGTTTGGTTAACCCCTATATTTTGTTATCATATTTTGTTATCCCTTATTCACAACCGTTAGATCTTCAATTTAAATTAAATACAACAATACTAAAAGTTGTTATATATTGAGATCTGAAGTTTGATTCCTGACAACAACATATTAATTTATATTTACTATTAAAAGTTTTTATATAGAAAATTTAAGATTCAAATTATTCTAATGATATCTTAAAATTAATTTTTATAATATTATATGATACTTTAAATAAATTATAAAAAATTAAAAGTAATTTGTGCTTTGCATAGTACAATCAAAAAAATATGGATTGTAATATTATGATCCTAAAAAAAAATACGTGATATCATATATCGACAGTTATCTAGATAAAAGAATATATATGGTAAATAGCACCCAAAAAATGAATAAAAGGATATTCACAAAAATACCCAATTTTTTGAAAGTATTTAAAAAAAAAATACCTAAAATTGCACATTACAAATATTACATTTGGGGTTGCAACGTATTTTTGAAAAAAGCCCAAAAATAAAAGGTCTAGACAATGCTAAATTTTGGGGCAGTGACGCATTCCACTATTAAGAGGTCGTTTGAGATTGCTTAAAATAAGTTACTTTTAACTTAATGGAGGTGTTTTTAACTTAAACGAAAAAGTAAAGTTGTTTACTTTAAGTTGAATGAATGTGTTTGGGTAATTTTACTTAAAGTTAAATGGGGGTTTAATAATTTTGACTTAAAGTGAAATTTGACTTAAAAAAATTTTAAATTCATAATATTTAAACTTTACAAAAATCGTGAAAAAAAAAAACAAAAAAAACTCAATAAGTCATAAGTCAAAAGTACCTAAATGGAACTTATGACTTAAAGTAGTTTTTTAACTTAAAATCGGCTTAAAACCCCCATTGCGAAACAGAGTAAAAACGACTTAAAGCTATTTTTAGCTTTAAGCCACCATTGCCAAACACCTTTTAAAACAAGAGAGAGAGAGAGAGAGAGAAACATTAAGAAACTCAAGTTAAACCTCGATAAATGAATATGCTCGGGACCGGAAAATTTTATTCATTAATCGAGATTATTCATTTATCGAGGTCAAAAATACACTTTCTCTATTATGTCAGGACCGGAAAAAATTATTCATTTGATGAGGTTATTCGTTTATCGAATATTCATTTATCGAGGTTCTACTGTACAGTACCAAGGAAATACAATAAATTTCGTTAGCTAAGAGAGCTCCACGTAGTGATAATTTGTTGAAATGTGATTGCTTCCCATATTTCAGTCTTAGATTTAAATATTTAATGGACATAGTATCATTAATTAAATCACAAGACCTGCTTTAAATGATACTCCCTCCGTTCCTAAATGTTTTTCCTGTTTGTTTTGAACACGTTTGCCAATACACACTTTTGATCGTTAATATTTTTAATTTCGTGTTAGTATTAAATATAAAAACTTCACTGTATTAAAGTATTCATAAATACGAATCAAACAAAATCACTCATGACTATATTTTATCTTATAAATTATACGTAAATTAGTAGTCAATCGCTTAGGATAAACAGGACCAAAAATCTAAACCAGAAAAAGAATAAGAAACAGAGGGAATAGTATGTGATAATCAAAATTCGGTGCTATTTAAAAATTGTAAAATTATACAGTTGGAGAAGAGCATATTCAATAGAGGTTGCCAACATAGTTGTCAACTTCTACCACATCATTACATATATTATTTTTTATTTCTTCTCTCCTCCATCTCATTGTTGGCAACTTTTATTACAAATCTACTCCAATAGTTGGCAACTTTAAAAGTTGTCAATGTTGTCCCATACATAAATTTTATATTATCTTATAATTATATTAAAAATATGGAAGATATACAAAAGGGTAAAGTTAAATACATTTTTGGGGAGTTATATGTGTTTTAACTAAATGGGGAAGTTGCCAACTTTTGGGAACTTTGATTGGCAACTTGTTGTCAACATTGATACTCCAATAGATGGGCAACCAAGGATGCCATGCCACATAAGACTTGGTAACCTCTTGGCAACCCCTATTGGAAATGCTCTAATGTTCCAAGGTTTGTTCAACACACTAATATTTGTGGTGTCGTTAATGCATAACAAATTTTTTAAAGGAAAATGTTAGGTTCCCGTATTGGATCCTAAATTACATTTGTCATTCACTGATTGTCTATAATTTTAATGGATCCTCGAATTGGATCCCAAAAATTTTCCCAAATTACATTTGTCATTCCCTAATTGGCTATAATTTTAATGGACCCGTCAGGATCACATCAATCTCACCAATTAAAATCATTCATAGTGCCAACTCATTCATGCCACATCATTCGAGAATATTTTTTGGGTCCCAATTCGAGATACCTAGCACTATTCTTTTTTAAAAATCATTGCGTAAGACAAGCACAGTTTTTGGATTCGTAAGTGATCAAGTAATCAGCTCATTTATAATTTTAAAATATTAAAAAAAGATTTTAAATAAATCTTATATTATATTCCAATATTTTCCCTTACTAAACTTATAGATTAAAGAATGGATTACAAACCCTCATATTTGAAACATAATTTATCTTTATATTCATATTAAATATTAAAAATATTAAGATAAGAGATAAGTTGTTTTCGTACATTAACAATAGAAAAGACATCTAAAATTAAAGAAAGAAAAGAGGTTAGGAGTACATCACTGCACGGAATTATGTAGAGGTTCGGTGAACATCTCATGTATGGGAAAATCATTAACTTTTGTATATTATCACTAAATCAGTATCTTCCTTTTTTTTTTTCCCCAAAATTTTGAGCATCTCCAAGAGATTCTCTACTCTACCTTTTAACTCAAAAAATGAAGAGCGAGAATAAAAATATTGCTCCAAGATACTCTTAGTGGCACTTAAAAATACTAAGAACTTCTTCTCTCTCCTCATTTATAAGAACCACTAGTAGCTCTTAACTTATGTTTTAATAATAAAATATTCATGCTCACCATTCCTTACACAATTTTTGGTTATCGTGGGGTTGATTTATGGATAGATTATAAATTAAGAGCTAATATAAAGAGTATTGTTGGAGTTCGACACATAAACCAATGCAATAACTGGTTAAGAGCCATTTATTTATATTATTTTTAAGAGTGAATGTAGGAGTCTCTTGGAGATGCTCTTAGAGCATTTCTAATGGCTTACACGTAGTTGGTAATTCTATACCAACCGAAGCTAAGTTAGCTACACTCACTAGACGTCTAGAAGCCTTAGAAATCAACAATGTGTCCTCACAAATGTGTCTCTGTGCAAACTGTAGTTCTAATCATGTGGTAGAGAATTGCCCTGAAATTGAACAAGTCAATGCCATGTTTCAACCTAGAGTTAGGAATGATCCTTATACACCTACATACAATCCTGGTTGGAAGAGTCATCCAAATTTCTCATGGAATCAAGATTAGTACAATCAGTACAATCAAAATTCACAGCCTGCTTCAAAAGCCCAATCCTGGTCCATACCCAACTCAAAATCCTAATTCATATCCTCCTCAAAATCTTGGTCATTATCCAAACTCAATCCCCATGAATCTTCCTGGTTTTGCTGAATCTGACAAGCGATTCAATTCTTTAGAAAAGAGTATTGAGGCGTTATTGAAATCTCAAGCTAATTTAATCAATCTCAACAATCTTTCATGCAAACCATGACCCAAGATAGGCAGTTTCTAAATTCCAACACTCAAGCCATATCTAAGCTAGAGGTCCAAGTCAGTCAATTGGCAAACACAATTAGTGAGAGAGAGAAAAATCGATTTCCTAGTCAACCTGAGACTAATCCCAAATTTCATCAAAATCAAAAGTCTCATGAAAACGTGAATTCTGTTATCTCTCTAAGGTCTGGTAATCAATTCAACAATCATGCTGGTGTCAATACACAAGAAGAAAATAAGCTAACACCTGAACCAAATCCTTTGCTCTTGAATCCTAGTCTTAAACAATCTTCGAATCTCGAGAATTCTGAAGTAGATAAATTTGATGAGTCATCACCATCTGATGAACCACCTTCGAAACCCCAATCTGATGTTTCTAATGAAAAATTCTTTAAGCCAAAAGCCCCGTTTCATCAAAGACTTACTTCAAACAAACAATCTGCTCAGTTAGACAAGATTTTGGAAGTCTTTAAGCAAGTCAAGATTAACATTCCTCTTTTAGATGCGATTCAACAAGTTCCTTGTTATGCTAAGTGTCTAAAAGATTTGTGTACTCATAAAAGAATCACTCAAGTTCCTAAGAAAGTTGTCAAATAAAATCCCTGTGAAGTATAAGGATCCTGGTTGTCTTACCATCTCTTGCGTCATAGGTGATACTTTCATTGATAAAGCTTTACTCGATCTAGGAGCTAGTGTGAATCTTCTTCCATTATCTGTCTATCAAGCCTTGGGTTTAGGTGAACTTAAGAAGACTAGTGTCACTCTTCAGTTAGCTGATCGTTCTGTTAAAACTCCAACAGGTATAGTGGAAGATGTGTTGATTAAGGTTGGTGATTTTGTCTTCCCCGTTGATTTTGTTGTCTTAGAAACCGAACCAGTCAAAAATCACAAAAATAAAATTCCTATCATTTTAGAAAGGCCTTTTCTTGCTACCTCTAATGCTTTGATTAACTGTAAGAATGGTTCGATGAAACTCACTTTTGGAAACATGACGATAGATCTTAATGTGTTTAATGTAGGCAATCAACCTAATGAGCTTTTTGAACAACCTGTAGGAGTTAATTTGATAGATGAGGTTGTTTCGTGGTCGAATCTTGAGGATAGTACACTTG
Organism: Saposhnikovia divaricata; assembly: GCA_036435485.1. Taxonomy (NCBI): domain Eukaryota; kingdom Viridiplantae; phylum Streptophyta; class Magnoliopsida; order Apiales; family Apiaceae; genus Saposhnikovia; species Saposhnikovia divaricata. The sequence goes on from JAZHRN010000131.1 coordinate 28,181,717, forward strand.
AGTCTTTTATTGAGGAAGATGTTTTGTTAGAGTATGAGAGTAATAAAGAACTTCATGAGTTGTATAGGAATTTTACTTCTGATGAGATGTTAGTTGAATTGAATGCCATTTGTTCTAAGCATGAAACCCAACTTGAGGATAGTTCTTTTGATCCTAAGTTCGTTGTTAAGAATTCTGTTGGTAAGCCACCCACTTTCGTTCATAATCCTTCCATTTCTATTCCTAATCAGTCTTTGGTAGTTAATAATGAAACCCATCATATTCTTTCTAGCAACTTAGTTCATAACCAAGAATTTCAAGTGATTAATTTGCTTAAACAACATAAAGAAGCGTCTAATTGGTCTATGAATGATGTTAGGAGTATGAGTTTCATTTTGGTACATGATCTTATTTCTCTAGTGGATAATGATGTTTTTGTGGGTGAGTTTCACATGTTTGATGATTGTGTTACATGCGTTGTTTTCCTCGATCTGGTATTGGTTAATATATCTGTTTAGTAATGTGTCTCCCATGGCCAAGTGTAGGTATTGGGGAACAACTGTGTGTGTGTGTGTGAGTTTTTGTGTGTGTGTTTCTTTTATATGTGTCTATGTGTGCGTATGTGTGTGTGTGTGTGTGTGTGAGTGTTCTAGGTAATAATGTTTCTCCGTCATGCCCTTATCAGGTATTCTCGTCCTTTTCCTTTGTCATTTTTCTCTCATTTGCATACATTGAGGACAATGCATGATTTAGGTATGGGGGAGGGAGTTAGTAGTATTCTTATTAAAAAAAATCCAAAAAAATTTGAAAAATACAAAAACCCAAAAAATTGAAAAATAAAAAAAATTCAAAAAAAATTCTAGCCTTTTGAAATGATTACTTGTTTTAAGTTGGCTTGATGCACCCATACATACTATAGTACTCTTGTGATTCTGATGCTTTTGATTGAGAAGTGATATGCTAAGTTCTTGTGCACACACATACACTAGCGAGTTGAAACTAGTAGACTTATTGAATGTTGTACGTAATTAAAATGACATGAATATGTGCAAGAAGATTTGGTTTGCATGCTTTGAGTACAAGTAGGTGCATTAAAGAGACTTTTGCTTGGGATTGATTATGTTTTGCCACCAAGTGAGATTTTGAGCCTATATGCATATCTTTTGCATTTTATATTCTTTTTCTTGAGTGTCCACGTGTTGTTTTCATTGCTAGCACTTGTTTGAGACCTTTCTTGAAACGCATGACATTATTTGATGATAAGATGATAAAGGCATTTAGAAATAACCTATTATTATCCAAATTACCACACCCTTTTGTTATTCCCAGATTACACACTTGTATAATTGTAGAAGGGGGGGTTGAATACAATTCTTGATATTTATAAATTACTGATAAGAACTCCAGAAATCTATAAGAGGATAATTGCTGTATAAAGATTAATGCACAAACACATATAAAATCATGTGGTTAAATGCACCACCTGAAGCTTTTATTTAAAGAAAACTCTGTGATACAAATGTACACAGCTGCTGTTTTACAACTCTTTGCTTTCTAAGGATATTCAAGAAAACCTAAAGCAAATGTATCTGTTTTCTTAGCTTCTAAAGAGTTGCTACTCTTGGTTATAAATCCCAAGTTTACAAGTACTACAGGAATAAGATCATACTAATCTAATTCAAGTTGACTTGCTACTTCACTCCAAATACACATGTAGCCGAAAGGTTGTCCTTGTGAACAGACATGTCCCATGCACCTTTCTTGTATTCATGGTGTAAACGGAATGCTTCTTTCTTCTGCGTTTCCAAAGTATGGCTACCATACTGCTTTTTGTATCTACTATCAACCCATGTGATCTGTCAGTCAAACCTGTCTTTATCAACTGCTAATCCCCAGCTTAGCATAGAAGAAAGTGTTAATGATTATCCGTTGACATTGTACACTGTCATCCGTTGATAATAGATTGAGCTGTATCCGTTGATATTGTAGATTTGAGCTGTATCCGTTGATAGAGTTCTATCTTCATCCGTTGATACACTTTCACTTAAACAGAATTACATAGCATAGCTTATTTACAATTGGCTACCCTATTCTGCCTATCCATTGATGGTCAACATGACTGTGGATAAAAACACTATCAATTGATAACATAGAGATACTGCAGTATGCTACAAAACCTCATCCGTTGATGAGCTACCTGTCAACGGATAGAGTTATAAATCCTCATCCATTGACAGCTACAATACTTATACAATTTGATTGATTGTGAAGTTATCATCAAGTACAACATATTCCTAGCAATCTCCCCCAATTTATACTTGATGGCAATAAAGCATAAATTCAGGACCTTGATGATAACAAAACATTCCTAAAGATATATATAGAACAATGCAAAAATTGTATTAAGCTACAAAAATTAAAAACAAAAAGTTCTAAGAAATTTAACAGAGAAGTGCTCCTCTAGACTGAGCAGATTAATACTGTTTCTTCTCTCCGGTTGGCATCACCCTTGATTTTCCTTCTTTGGCAGAGTAGGACTCAATCTGCATTTGGAGTTGCCTATAGAAGGAATCTTCTTCAACAACTTTTGGATTTAGCTTTTGTTGTAACCATCTCAGGTATTGAGAACTAGCCTTTGATAGTTGGTCTTCTAACCTGAAGAATCTCCTATTTCCATCTTCATCCCTGAACTCCATCATCCAGAAGGGTTGAATGTGGATTTTCTGTTCACTGTATGGGATCTTCATCTTCTTTGGTAGTCTTGATGGTGAGTTTCATTCTCTCCTTATCTGTTCTATTCTGTCCAGTATCTCCCCTTTTGCTATCTTGGAGAACCATGTGTATCTCTTAATTGTAGAGAACACCTTGGTTAAGGTCAGATAATTTTCTCCAAGAACCCTCTGTAGTGGCCATGTCCTTTCCTTTCCTCCCTTGTATACAAAGAACAATCTCTCAGGCAAATGCTTATATTTGTTCAATTCATCCAGATACAGATTCATGCCAGAGTATTCTTCAATATCTGCCTGATAGATAAAATCATCCTTGTTTTCCAAGATTGGCTGCTTGACAATAGCAGGCACCCTAGCAACTTGAATTGGTTTCTTTAAAGGTTGCTTCCGTGGTATACTTTTCTTCTGTTTAGGCTTCTGTTGAGGCTTCAGAAAGAATGAAGGAACCTCAACGGAGTCAAGATTCATTGGTTCCTCTTTAGGTATTATAGGGTCACCATGGAAATTCACAACTGGGTTGATTACTTGTGCAGAAATAGATATTGATGAGCCAGTAGTTTCCTTACTTACATTTTCTGGAGAGACATGCCTCTTTGCCTTTGTTTTCACTCTCCTTTTGGGTTTGAATTTGGGGACTTCCTCAAGTTCCCTCATTTCATCCTCTACCTCATCCATTAACTCCTGAGCCAGCCTGGCTTGCTTCTCATCTGAGTTTTCATATTGATTTTCTTCACTTGGATGAAGTCTGGAGGTCTCCTCTCTTTTTGCTTCAACAAATCTAGGATGGCTATTGGATATATTTAACACTTTTCCATTCCTTATAATTACAGCCATCCAATCTCTTACACTTTTATTTGTCTTTTCCTTGAACTCTTTGATTGAATCTCCCATTAGCTTCTCATCATCATCCTTAGGAAATGGAAAGTCCAATTGTAACTTGTTCTTCCCATTTGCTTTTGGTGGAGAGTAGGCTCTGGTTCTTATGTATGGTTCAAATTCTTCGACATAAGATTGTTCAGCATCATAGAATGTAGGAGCCACAATTTTTGGAGTGAGCACCTTCAGAATTGTAGTTGATATTGTTGGAGTAGAAGACTGAGTAGAGAACAGAGTTGATACAATTGATTCATTGATCATTCTCTCTGTCCTCATAATTCTTTCATTTGCCTCCTTGTTAATCTTTTCTAAGGCTTCTATTCTGGATTGCCTTTCACCATCTGAGATTTCTGATAGATTCTGAATCTCAGGCAAAACCATTTGTTTCTTCACAAGGGAAGCCTCTATAGAAAAATCTGTTGAATTGACCACTATAGTTGGGTGTTGCTCCCCCTCCATTTGTGCTATCTTGCTACTGGCAGCTTGAAATTGACTAGTAGTAGCTGCAACCTCTTCTATTCTTGTTTCCTTTTTCTCCCCCTTTTTGTTAGCATCAAGGGCTGGAGGTGAGGCTGCAAGTAGCCTTTCCATTAGCTCAGTCTGTTTTGCTTGGTTGGCAATGATTTGCTTCATTTGAGATTCCATACTATCCACTCTGGAGGAAAGATGCTGAACAGACTTGGCCAGGCTATCTTCTTTTAACAGTTTGCTAGTCAGCACCTTCTGAGTGGTAGTAGGGGCTAGTGCCTCAATCCTGGCATCTAGTTGTACTTTCATTTCTTTGATTGCAGTTTGAACCTCCTCTTGTTGTGTTCTTTGAACAACCATTTGCATCTTGTGAAGTTTCAGGGAGGCTATTATTTGCTGAAGGACAGCCTTCCTCTGTGGATCTGCATTCTGGTGCTCAGCCATAGCAGTTTGATATTGCTTCATAATTTCCACATTGAAGTCACCAACCACAGTGGCAGTAGAAAATAGCCATTCTGGAGTATCCTCCATATTGACGTCTTCATCATTTTCTGTGCTAGCACTGTCATCATTTCCAAACTCTTCACTTTCAGCTTCTGAAGGCAGAGCTGTTACAGCTTCCTTTGCTCTTTGTAGAGATTGTGAGGTGTGCACTAGGTGCATTGCCTCCTCTGCCTCCACATTGCCCTGTTGTGCCATGACTTGATAGGCAGAAACAGGATGAGTAAAGGTTTCAGGATCCAAAGAGATGGAGTCAATGATTGACTGATATTCTTGTTGAAATTCCATCTCTTTAGAAGCTTCATTAACCTCCATTAACTCACTTCCAATGGCTGTATCTTCCTGCCTTATTTCTCCTGTAGTCCCTTCTCTCCTCTCATCTTTCTTTTCTTGCATCAGGGGCTCCCCCTGGCTCACACCTCTCACACCCTCACCTTCACCTACTAAGGTGGAACTCTCTTGCTCTCCTTTTGCCTGACCTGAAGAAATGGTCAGCCTCTCATTATTTACCTCTCCTTTTGCCTGCTCACAAGGCAGCCTCTCACTCCCTTCCCTCATTCCTAAAAGTGTTTCAACTACTGAGAACTCCTCCACACTTGACACAGGAATGTCAGATATAGCAGTGGTATAGTGAGTTATCAACGGATAAGGGATATCCGTCGATGGAGTAGTTATAGCTGTCAACGGATGGCTAGACATAGACGCATCCGTTGATGGAGAAACACTTGTCAACGAATGAAGGATATCCGTTGATAAAGGAAAGATAGTATCCGTTGAAGTGAAAACCAACACTGAATCTGTGGAGATTGATTTTAAAGATGAGGCCACAGATTTTGTTGTGAATTCAGGAATGGAAGATTGATAGCCCAACAAATCATCTAAAAGATGATGACCACCAATTACAGAGTGGGGCTTCTCCAAGAATCTTAAAGATGGAGAATCAAGAATTGATGTAGATATCATATCCATATCCAGAGATGGAGTTGATGATGGTGGATTGTAATGTGTATCGATTTGAAGGTTATGAATAGGGGGCTGTGACTCCACATTTGCTGTAGCCACATCAAACTGACTTTGAGAAGGTATAGTTTGCTGTAATGTGTGTGCACCCTGTGATTCCCCTATGGTTTTAGATTTTACTCTTCTTTCATAGGTTTTTGAGAGAGGGCTAGTTGTGTCTCTGACCCTTTTGTGCAGTGTTCCTTGTGGGGAACTTGATTCAGTAATCACACCCTGTTGAGAGGATGTAACTAAGGCTTGGCTATTTGGTGCACTATTCTCACCTACCTTATTCTTAGGGCTTGCACCCTATCCCTCACCACTCACTACCACCTTCACACTCCCCTCAAGAGTTTTGGTAGGTTTTACAATAGGTGTCTTTTGAGAGACACTTGAGGTTTGCTTTTTAGATTGTGGTTTTGGAACTCTGGATTTGGTCACCTTGGTAGGAGCCTGTTTGGTCACAACTACAGACTCCATTGTGACAGTGGAAGGCAAAGAAATTTGGGGGGTAGAGATAGGAGTATTAAGGTTAGAAGCTACCTGAACAATTGGAAGATAAACCAATTGTACCCTTGTATTCAGATTCATTCGAATCAAGTCACTAAGGATTCTCTTCTCCTGTACAAAACAATTGAACTTGCTATCCGGGTTAGAAATGGATAGCTCATTCTCAGAAATATGCAGGGCTAGTAGCATCAAAAATCTAGCAAAGTAGATATTCTTGCCCCTAGCTTCTTTATTACCTAATTTAGTTGCCATTTCATACATCACTAGTGTGCTAAAATTATAATATCTATCAGTTAAGAGCATACATAGCATCACACGCATGGATTTAGTAACAGCATCGAAATTGCTAATTTTACCAGAAAAAGTTTTAATGAAGGCATCACAAAGATAACTCCATTCTTTAACCATGCCCTTCCTAACAATTTTGCCTAAATTATCAGTACTAAAAGCATAATTAATTGAATTAAGCATGGTAACAATTTCAGCATCAGTTGGTGCAGGTGAGCAATTATTCTCAGGTAATTTCAAACATGCAGTTAGAACATCAGAATTAACCACATAGTTGTTACCCTTAAGAAAAAAAGATAGAGTTTCATCAGTACCATTGAATTCAGCCGATGTCCACATCTCCTCAATTACTTCATGGATGAGGGGTGTGGTGGTAGTCATAGCATACGACAGCCTAAAGTTCTTCACGAAATTCATCATTGTGTGATAAACTTCTGGAGCATTCACAGTATCAACATAGGCCGCGAAGTTGTTCTTCTCATAGGTGAACCCAGTGGAAGACATCATCTTAACAATAGGCGCCATTGAAGTGTTTGAACTTTTGTTGCAGAGAGTTTTAGTGAAGAAGATGCAGTTTACTTATGAGAATCTTGAAAGTGGATAAAAGTGAGATGTGAGAGCACAAGACAGTCTTTTATATTTTTCAAGAGTTGAAAATGAAATAATTAAAAGTAATTACCCATTGGTCAAAAGTAACTGTCAGTTAATAAAAGAAAATAAATACAGCCATGCCTATATATACACATTTACCAACGGCTATATATAAAAGAAAATATGTATATCAACGGATATAAAATGAACGGTTGAGAAACAGTTTATCCGTCGATGATGTGGACAACCTGTTATCCGTTGATATACGAAAATCTAGGAATGTGTTTATACTACCAACGGGTAAAAGGATATCTGTTGATAAGATAATTTTGCCTTAGACAAAATTTCTGCAGAAAATTTTTCTGAGAGTTCTTAATTCTCAAGTAAATCAAAACACATTTCTAGCTGTAATGCAGTAAGATCAAATATCACTAGGAATTATGACAAATTAAGCATACCTAGTTCACCTACCAATCTTGTGAATGTGGATTCATCAAGAGGCTTGGTGAAGATATCTGCAAGCTGCATTTCACTTGGCACAAAGTGCATTTCTACTGTACCATTCATCACATGTTCCCTAATGAAGTGGTATTTGATGTCAATATGCTTGGTTCTCGAATGTTGCACTGGATTCCCTGTTATGGCAATAGCACTTGTGTTGTCACAGAAAATTGGAATCTTCTCAACTTTTAGACCATAGTCAATAAGTTGATTTTTCATCCATAGAATCTGTGCACAACAACTTCCAGCAGCAATGTACTCAGCTTCAGCTGTAGAAGTGGAGACTGAGTTCTGTTTCTTACTGAACCATGAAACAAGCCTGTTTCCTAGAAATTGACAGGAACTTGTAGTACTTTTCTTATCAATTCTGCAACCTGCATAATCTGCATCTGAGTAGCCAGTTAGATCAAAACCAGATTCTCTTGGGTACCAAATGCCAAGGTTTGGTGTTCCCTTGAGATACCTGAAAATTCTCTTAATAGCTATCAAGTGAGACTCTCTAGGGTCAGCTTGAAATCTAGCACAAAGACAAGTAGAAAACATTATATCAGGTCTACTAGCTGTTAGGTATAGAAGTGAACCTACCATGCCTCTATAGCTTGAGATGTCCACAGACTTTTCCTTAGTATTTAACTCAAGCTTAGTTGCAGTGGCCATAGGTGTTTTTGCAGAGGTACAATCCATTACATCAAATTTCTTTAAAAGATCATAAATATATTTTGTTTGACTTATGAAAATGCCCTCATTAACTTGCTTTACTTGTAAGCCAAGAAAGTAAGATTCACCCATCATGCTCATTTTATACCTACTTTGCATAAGTTTGGAAAACCTTTTGCAAAGCTTCTCATCTGTAGACCCAAAAATAATATCATATACATAGATTTGAACAAGTATTGAAGAGCCATTGATATTCCTATGAAATAAGGTTTTATCTACTGTACCTCTAGTGAAGTGATTCTCCAAAAGAAATTGAGATAAAGTGTCATACCAGGCTCTTGGTGCTTGCTTCAAACCATAAAGTGCTTTCATGAGAAGATATACATATTCTGGAAATTCTGGATCTTCAAAGCCAGGAGGTTGATGGACATAGACCACTTCTTCCAGTTCCTCATTTAGAAAGGCACTTTTGACATCCATCTGATAGACCTTGAAATTGGCATGTGCTGCATAGGCTAGGAAGATTCTGATTGCCTCAAGTCTTGCCACTGGAGCAAAAGTTTCATCAAAATCTATCCCTTCTTCTTGAGAATAGCCCTTTGCCACTAATCTAGTTTTATTCCTCACAATTATGCCATTTTCATCTGTCTTATTTTGAGAACCCATTTAGTACCTATGACACTTCTATCATCAGGTTTGGGCACAAGCTTCCATACTTTATTTCTTTCAAATTGGTTTAGCTCTTCTTACATTTCTAAGACCCAATCTGGATCTAGAAGGGCATCTTCCACTTTCTTAGGTTCCTCTTGAGACAGGAAGCTACTGTATAGGCATTCTGCTTGAGTGGCCCACCTAGTTTGGACTTTGAATTTGATTCACCAATGATTAACTCAAATGGATGATCTCTAGTCCATTTTCTTGCAGGGGGAAGGTTTAATCTTGATGAGGTTGCTTCATTTTCATGAGCATGATCATGTTGATTTAGTATTGAATTCTGACCCTGAGAAACTCCCCCTAAGTTTGTTGTCCTTGCAGAATTATGAAGTTGACTGTCAACGGATGCATCATTTTGCCTGTCGACGGATGCTTGAGAATTTCTGTCAACGGATGCATCTCTAATATTGTCAATGGATGCTCCAGAATGACTGTCAACGGATGCTTCATTTCCAGTGTGAGCATCACTTCTAGTTGGTACAACAACTCTTGGTGGATCTCTGTGGTCATGATCTTCATCTTCCTCATCATCATAGTACATTCTTCCTTCACCTTCATTCTCAAATTCTAACTTTTCATGGAAGCCTTCATCATTTAAACCTAGAATCTTTTGATCATCTGCCTTTGCTTCAAATTTGCCCAAGTTATCTCCATGATTCCTTAGTACAAAACACTTACATCCAAAGACATGAAGGAAAGCTAAAGTTGGTTTCTTGTTGGTTAACAACTGATATGGAGTCATTCCTCTAGCTTGATTGACCAAGGAAATATTCTGAGTGAAGCATGCAGTGTTGACAGCTTCACCCCAAAAATATGTTAGTAATCTTGATTCATTTAACATTGTTCTAGCTGCTTCAATGAGAGTTCTGTTTTTCCTTTCAACAACCCCATTTTGTTGAGGTGTTCTGGCAGCAGAAAACTCATGGACAATTCCATTTTCTTCACAGAAAATCTCCATTGTGGAATTCTTGAATTCAGTACCATTGTCACTCCTGATTCTTTGTACTTTGTCTTCAGAACCATTGTTTAGTATTCTGAGGTGATTGATGATGATTTCACTTGCACAATCCTTGGAGTGCAGGAAGAAGGTCCATGTAAACTTAGAAAAATCATCTACAATCACCAGACAGTATTTCTTCTTTGAAATAGACATGACATTTACTGGACCAAATAAGTCCATATGCAGCAATTGAAGTGGCTTAACAATGGATGACTCTGTCTTGCTCTTGAAGGATGATTTCTTTTGTTTCCCTAATTGGCAGGCATCACACAGTCCATCTTTGATAAATTCCAATTGAGGGATTCCTCTAGCAAGATCCTTTCTTACCAAGTCATTAATAACTTTAAAATTCAAATGTGACAGCTTCTTATGCCATAGCCAACTCTCATCCTTACTTGCTTTGCTGAAGAGACAAGTAATGGATTCTGAGCATGCTTAATTGAAGTCAGCTATGTAAACATTTCCTTTTCTAAAGCCTGTCAATACCACATTGTTGTCTTCCTTGGCAGAAACAACACAGGCTTCTTTTGTGAACCTTACTTCATAGTGTTTATCACAAATCAGACTGATACTCATCAAATTGTGCTTCAAACCTTCAACTAAGGCCACTTCTTCAATGATGACATTGTCTTTTGAAATCAAGCCATATCCCTTAGTATATCCTTTGCTGTCATCTCCAAAGGTAATTCTAGGGCCAGCTCCTTCCTTGAACTCTGTGAGCAGGGTTGAATCTCCTGTCATGTGCCTAGAGCATCCACTGTCTAGGTACCATAGATTCCTCCTGTTTCCCTGCACACATCCAAAAGCAAATCAAGTTGATTTTGGTACCCAAGCTTCCTTGGGTCCTTTCTTGTTAGCCTTTGACTTTACAATCTTGGCATTCTTCACCTTAGATGTAGATGCCTGATTGATGGGGTTTGACAAATGCTTATTTGCATGAATATTTGATACATGCATTTGTGGAAAATTGGCATACATATTGTTCATGCTAGGAATGTTCCATGACATTTGTGGCATATTCACAGATTGAAAATAAGGATTAGACACATATGGCATGTTCATATATGGATTATAAAAACTAGTATTTTGATACAAACCATGCATTGCAGGCATACATGGTATAGTTTGAGGTACATGAACAGGAGCCTTGTTAACAATCTTGCAATTAGAAGATAGGTGATTGACACTATTACAATTACTACAAGTTTTCCTAGGGGCAAACTTGTCAGGAGAATAATTGTTTTTCTTGTTGATGCCTATCTTACCATTTCTGTTCTTTTTCTTTTTACCCTTAATTTCTACCTTTTTATTATCTGATTTACCAACAGCCTTTTTGTTGTGTAAATCACCTGCCTTAGCCTTCCCACTAGATTTAGTTTGGCTACACTCACCAGTAACAAAGTTCTTGGTGACTGGACCATACTTAATATCCAGTTTCTTGAGTTCCCTCTTACTAACAGACTTTTTGTTAGTCGACGGATACCTCTCATCCGTTGATGGTTCATCTGTGAACGGATGATCACTATCCGTTGATTCACAAATAGTCTCTAGATCCTCAAGGCAAGGTTCTAGTTCCTTTTTCTTTTGAGTCCAGGTCTCCTTCACAAACGATTCTATTCTCTGGACTTCTATTATGTTTTGTGAAATATTCATACAGCTTTGAAATTTAGCAATTATCCCTTGTTCTTTTTCAAGCTTGTCTCTTAAAATCAGTTCTCTTTTTAACACAGCTTCAAGTTCACTTTTAGCATTATTGCAATCAACTCTCATTTTCTCAAATTCTAGAAATTGAACTTCTAGAGCAGCATTTCTATCAATTAAAAACAGATTAGTCTCTTTAATCTTATTGTTCTCTTTAGTAAGTGATTTGAGAGTAACACTCAAGTGATATAGTTTAGTAGACATTTCATCTATAACACTATTGCATTCCTTTTTGGAGAGCTCAGAGAGATTAGTAGAAAATACCTGATTGCTAGCGGAACTTGCTTCCTGCTCTCCAGAATCATCCATCAATGCAAGGTTGACATACTCAACATCATCATCAGAATGATTTCCATCAGCGGCCCAGTCATACTCTTGGGTCATGAATGCCTTTCCTTTCTGCCTGAGAAGATCAAAATATTTCTTCTTGTAGTCAATAGCTTCAGTTGGCTTTCCCTTGTTCTCAGATCTGGGCTTCCTGCATTCACTTATCATGTGACCAGCAATTCCACAATTGTAGCATTTAATTTTGGATTTATCCACAAAGTTGCTTGTGGAATAATACTTGTTAAATGGGTTGGCCACCCCAGAGTTTCTCTTGAATTTCAGCTTAGAGAATCTCCTAGACAGAAAGGCTAAGTGCTCATCTATCTCATCCAATTCATCCTGCTGAAGGACATTCAATTCTTCAGACACCTTTTCCTTGCTCATGCTTGATTCTGGTCTAACTTTACAAACCTCCCTGTTTGGTGTAGAACAAGCAGCTTATGTTCTTTTCTCCTCCTTCTACTCCAAGTTGGCAACAAGTGCAACTGACCCACTTTTCTTTTGGGACTTCTCAATCTCTTCATCCTACTCCATTTCCAGCTCATATGTCTTTAAAGTTCCATAGAGCCTTTCAAGAGTAAATGTCTTGTACTCTTGAGTGTTTCTTAGAGAAACAGTCATTGGCTTCCACTCTTTGGGCAATAATCTCAGAAATTTGAGATTAGAATCTTTAACTTGATAGATTCTTCCATACAGTTTCAAGCCATTTAGTAGCTTTTGAAATCTACTAAATGTATCATTCAATGTTTCTCCACTCTTGAAATGGAATTGTTCATACTGTTGGATTAGTAGTTGCATCTTGTTTTCCCTCACCTGTTTTGTTCCTTCACAAAGAGTTTGAACAGTGTCCCATACTTCCTTGGAGGTAGTACAGATGATAACATTGTCAACAATGTCTGTTTCTAGACCATTGAATAGTATATATTCATGGTCTTTTTGTCTTTTTGGACTTCTGCCATATCTTCAAGACTCCATTCAGAAACAGGTTTAGGAATGAGAGTGTCAGGCGCATCTTCAGCAAGGCCAACTCTTGCTGTAGTCTTCATCGGAACATGTGGACCCTTGTCAATGCAATCCACAAAACCCTCATCAATGGACAAGAGATGTAGACGCATTTTTACTTTTCAGTGAAAGTAAAAATGTTAGAAGATCAAGAACTGGTATCTTTACTCCATAATCCTTCTTAGACATGTTGGAAGTGTGTTGATCTTTAAACTTCAAATATGTTAGAAGCTTGCTCTGATACCAATTGTTATTCCCAGATTACACACTTGTATAATTGTAGAAGGGGGGGTTGAATACAATTCTTGATATTTATAAATTCCTGATAAGAACTCCAGAAATCTATAAGAGGATAATTTCTGTATAAACATTAATGCACAAACACATATAAAATCAGGTGGTTAAATGCACCACCTGAAGCTTTTATTTGAAGAAAACTCTGTGATATAAATGTACACAGCTGCTGTTTTACAACTCTTTGCTTTCTAAGGATATTCAAGAAAACCTAAAGCAAATGTATCTATTTTCTTAGCTTCTAAAGAGTTGCTACTCTTGGTTATAAATCCCAAGTTTACAAGTACTACAGGAATAAGATCATACTAATCTAATTCAAGTTGACTTGCTACTTCACTCCAAATACACATGTAGCCGAAAGGTTGTCCTTGTGAACAGACATGTCCCATGCACTGTTCGCTATTTTCTCTACGCAAGTATACGCTGTCCAAAAGCAATATAGGGAAATAAGGATCGTTCCCACGAAGACTTGGTGTATTTAAGTAAATATGTTTATTCAACAACGTTCGGTTAATTATAGAAGCCTGAACAACGAAATGGTTGGTTTGTTCAAATCACAATTAATTAATGAAATAACGACTAAAAATTAATATGATAAAGATTTTATATATGAGATAAACATGGGATTCTAATTTCATTATTTATTTCATTTAGAATTGATGCCTTAATGTAAAGTGATTCTGATAATTATGAAAGCTAGCCGGGAACACGAAACTAATATAAGCGCCTTTCAGCCTTAACTTATATCAAACCATACAAACATCCACTTAAAAAGATAGAAGTTGCGTGGACACCATTTATGTCTAGACCCTATATGTCTACAAGATTTGAAAACATAACTGGTTTACGAATAAATTCCTTATTTTTGGCTACACAGGGCGATGTGATCCAAAACCCTACCACTAATCGTAATTATATATGAAAATTACGAACCTGTGCTAACATGGCAAATTCTAAATTCTCAAATCCACTTTCGCATTCATTAAGAATTAATAATTTAGATGATAGCTACGCATCTAATAAATTAAGCACAACCACGTTAGGCAATCGGAAATTTTTATCATAACACAATTTATTAAGGCATCGAATTACTAAATTACGTAAACAAATCCATTAGAATCCCATGACGGCGATTAGTTCATAATTAAACGAATCGTCATCATGGGATTAATTGAAATCATAATAATAATAATAATAATAATAATAATAATAATAATAATAATAATAATAATAATAATAATAATAATAATAATAACAATAATAGTAATAATAATACTAATAACAACAATAATTAAACTAAATTAAAAATTACGATAAATTAAATATAAAAATTATAAGAGTATAGAAACTAAAACCGAAATAATTTCCACTTGCAAGAAACGAGCACTCCGATAATTCCCTGTAAAATAAGAAATTAGAAAATAAAACCGAAATAGCTTCCCCCGAAAGAAAAGAGCACTCCAAATAATTCCCGTAATTTCTTCAACCAAAATAACACTTATACTAAAATTTGCCAAAAATTAAATTGTATAAAAACAAACTTAATATTACAAGAACTAGAGAGAATTACAAGAGAGAATGATGCTCTCCAATTTTGTTGTGTGGAAATAGACCAAGAACTAGGCCTATTTATAGGAAAAATTAGCACACCACAAAATTTAAAAAAATAAAAAGAAAAAGAAAAAGAAAATAAAAAAAATGAAAAGAATGAAAGCAATTTAAATACAGCCGAAAGAAAAAAAAAGGAAATGAAGCACCAGCCACCAACAACAGCACTACAACTGCACTCAGCCTCTCAGATTTTTTTTTTCCAGCCGCACGCCATGGTCGTTGCCTGCACGCGAGGCTGCTTAAATCCTTAAGCCTGGCGCGTGTCTCCCACTCGCGAGTGGGAGAGTGGAGAACAGCAAAGCAAAATTGACACAACTCTTTATTTTTATTTTTTTTAATGCCGACTGCATACTTTTGCTTCTTCTTTTCTAACTTTTTCGTTTTTTTTTATTTTTATGCCGACAACACTAACATCTTTTGTGCACTTGGCCTTTCACCACCTGCTAGTAACAATTTCACACAATTCGTTTTTTTTTTGTTTTTAACTTATAATTCTTAATTAACAAATATTTAATTTAATTCAGAAATTATAAAAATAAATATCTAATATTATGAGATATTTATAATTATAATTTTCTAATTAAATAAAATATTTGCTAATATAAATGAATCATTAAGTCCTGAGCTGCGGTAAATTGAGGGCCTAAAACCGGACTCCTTTTCCTTAACGAAAAATATATCAATTCCAATCGGGCTTTTCTCTTTAAGAATATATCACTCTCCATCTTTTTGTGATAATTCTATTTTCTCATTGCTCGCCCAGGTTCGAATTACGGCCTCTTGAGGATCTAAAACTGGATTCCTTTTGCGAAACGAAAAATATATCAATTCCAACGGGGGTTCCAGATTTAAGAATATGTCATTCAGGATTCCTTTATGATAATTCTTTTTTTCCTCGTAGCCAGTCCTCTTGATAAAACTGAGATAAAAATCCACCGTTTTTAGCCCTTTTATTGCCACAAAACCTAAAGTTGCGATTTCTGCACAACAAATAATTAAACAACAAAAACGAATTAAAAGACACAACATATTTAAGGATAAACCACCAATCTAGGTCCAATTAGTGCATAATAAGTGGATATAAAATCCACTTATCACACCCCCAAACTTAAACTGAAGCTTGTCCTCAAGCGAAAACAGACTCGATTATCTCTAAATGCATGAATGCAACTGATGAAAGGATCCCATAGGCACAGCAATAACCAATTTAGCAGAGTGTCTCAGAGAATGTGATAACTCCAAATAGAGATCGACTAAATATCAGCATATTAACCTTTACAAGTACAGAAACGTGCGTGTGTGCAATACTCATCAGAATTACTCTTAGCACTAGATCAAAACCAAACATATTCTTCGTCATAACAATCACAAGTTTATAAATAGAATGGACGCTAGACACTTCATAACCTAGAAACACTTCTATCATCATTTGAGTTAGACAGGAATTCATGCTTTATTAACAACTATGACGCATAATACTATACACATCACACATGCTTATTTGACCGTGCAATGGATGAGACCCAAAAAGGCTTATACAATAATACCCATGTAGCGAGCGTTAGGTTAGTGGATCCCAGACCGGAAAAGTCTTAGGTCACTAGGCTTGAGTCCCCTAGAACTTAATTACTCGAGTATTAAAGAGCTCACCTGATCAATTTTTCATACATACTCAAACACTTTTTTTTTATATGCAATCTGGAATGAGAATTCTCAATTCCAACCCTAGACTACTCATATAAATATGAGCTGGCTACTAGCCAATTGACACCTATCAATTATTAACAATTACACACAAACTAGCATGAACCCTGGTTTCCCCCAAACTTATATTTAGTGATTCTGCGCTATCAAGAGAATAAAGAAAATTCCAAATATAATCAGGTGATTAAATTTCAACAACCAAACAAGCATGACCTTAACCTAGCCCAAAAGTAACTGATGAGTTGTGTAAGATTGTGTTTCTGCAACATGCACGTCAATTCATAAGTATTTAAATCAGGCCTCTATCCATCATTATCACACTCAAATTCATCATTGACTACTAAACGGAATCGCCAAGCGCTACGGGACCAAGGAAAATATGATATGCAACTAATCATGAATATGCAAAATTTTTTTTTTTTTTTTATACATATATATGAATTATATGAAATTATACTAGCATGAAATATTATGAACTACATGAAACTGTATGCATACTATGACTCAATTAATTAATTATCCTAAATCTCACCCCCAAACTTAAAATATTCAATGTCCTCATTGAAGGTATAGATAAAGGATAACAGAGAACTCCCCTAACTGTCGGCATCGTCACCCTCCTCGGGTGGTGAATCAAGCGGTGGAAATGAGCTCCAACCTGAGGCTAATCCTGCAACTCGCCAATGGCCTGCAAACTGAACAAATCACACAAAATCAAACCACACATAAAAACACCAAACCTATGGGTTGCCTCCCACGAAGCGCTTGTTTATTGTCGCTAGCTTGACGATTATACTGAGAATCATGTGGTGGCCAACTTGGTGGTATCAGTCTCACGGTTCACCGTGCCACCAAAATAGGGCTTCAATCTCTGCCCATTCACTTTGAATGATTCATATGGTGATTTCTCAAAGATTTTCACCGCTCCGTGTGGAAACACAGTTTTGACAACAAATGGGCCCTGACCACCTCGATTTGAGCTTCCCTGGAAACAATCGAAGACGAGAGTTGAACAGCAAGACTAACTGTCCCGGTACAAAAGACTTTTGCACCAAACGTCTGTCATGCCATCTTTTGACCTTCTCCTTGTATAACTTGTGATTTTCATAAGCCTGTAGCCAAAACTCATCCAGTTCATTAATCTGAAGCATTCTTTTCTCACCTGCAGCTGATAAGTCAAAGTTCAACTTCTTCAGCGCCCAATAAGCTTTGTGCTCTAGTTCGGCAGGCAGATGACAAGCCCTTCCATAGACAAGCTGATATGGTGACATACCTAAGGGTGTTTTATATGCTGTACGATAAACCCATGCGGCTTCATGGAGTTTTAAAGACCAATCCTTTCTCGAAGGATTCACCACTTTTTCCAGAATGCGCTTAATCTCGCGATTAGATACCTCGGCTTGGCCATTGGTTTGCGGGTGGTATGCCGTAGCTACCCGGTGGTTGATGTTGTACCTTGCCATAAGATTAGTGAATTTGCGATTGCACAAGTGAGTACCTTCATCGTTTATGATTACTCGAGGAGTGCCGAATCTTGTGAAGATGTTCTTGTGAAGGAAATTGAGCACGACATTGGCATCATTGGTCGGAAGTGCCTTGACTTCAACCCATTTGGAAACATAATCAACGGCCAGCAAGATGTATTGGTTGCTACATGAGGAAATGAATGGTCCCATGAAATCGATGCCCCAAACATCGAAGATTTCCACTTCTAGCATTATATTGAGGGGCATCTCATCCCTCCTAGATATGTTACCAACACGCTGACAACGATCACACTTCAGCACAAACTGATGGGCATCCTTAAAAAGGGATGGCCAAAAAAATCCCGCTTGAAGAATTCGAGTTGCGGTCTTTTCACTTCCATAATGGCCACCATATGTCGTGGCATGATAATCCCTTAGAATAGCCTCTGTTTCACTGTATGGCACACATCTCCTAATCACCTGATCGGCTCCTTGTTTAAACAGATATGGTTCGTCCCAACGATTCCATTTGACTTCATGCAAGAATTTCTTTCTTTGTGCAAAAGAGAGTTCGGGAGGAATCACTCGACTCACCAGAAAGTTCACAATGTCTGCAAACCAAGGCTCTTCTTCTTGTATCCCAAACAACTGTTCATCAGGAAAGGATTCATTAATGACGGTTTTGTCTTGGGATGTCTTCCCAAGATCTTCCAATCGTGAGAGATGGTCGGCTACTTGGTTTTCTGTCCCTTTTCTATCCTTGATTTCCACATCGAATTCTTGCAGCAGAAGAATCCATCGAATCAACCTAGGTTTGGAGTCCTTTTTAGAGAGCAGATATCTGATAGCCGCGTGATCAGTGTACACAGTCACCTTCGTGCCAAGCAAGTATGAACGGAATTTTTCAAAACCATAAACTATGGCTAACAGCTCCTTCTCAGTGGTAGTGTAGTTTAATTGAGCATCGCTGAGGGTTTTGCTTGCATAATAGATGACATGAAACATTTTATTTTTCTTTTGGCGAAGAACGGCCCCAACTGCGTAATCGCTAGCATCACACATCATAGCGAAAGGCTCACTCCAATCTGGAACAATGATCATGGGTGCTGAAATCAATTTCTTCTTCAGAGTCTCGAAAGCCGTGAGACATTCTTCGTTAAATTTGAAATGAATATCTTTTTCCAGCAGCTGACACAAGGGTTTGGAAATTTTTGTGAAGTCCTTGATGAAACGCCTATAGAAACCTGCGTGCCCAAGGAAACTGCGAATCCCTCGCACTGAATTAGGCGGAGGCAGCTTTTCAATAGCTTCTATTTTTGCTCTGTCCACTTCTAGACCCTTCCTTGACACTTTGTGCCCGAGAATAGTTCCTTCTTGTACCATGAAATGGCACTTCTCCCAATTGAGCACTAGGTTAGTTTCCACGCATCTTTTCAACACCGAGCCAAGATTTTGCAAGCATTCATCAAAAGATAGACCGAATACCGAGAAGTCATCCATGAAGACTTTAACAGTCTTGCCAATCATGTCTGAGAATATGGCCATCATGCACCTTTGAAAAGTACCAGGTGCTCCACACAAGCCAAAAGAAACCCGCCGAAAGGCGAAAGTGCCGAACGGGCATGTAAATGTTGTTTTCTCCTGATCCTCAGGAGCAATGCAGATTTGGTTATATCCAGAATAACCATCCAGAAGGCAGTAATAATCATGGCCGGCTAGTCTATCTAGCATCTGATCAATGAACGGAAGGGGAAAATGATCCTTCCTTGTGGCTTTATTCAACTTCCGGTAGTCCATGCAGATTCGCCAACCGGTGACTGTGCGAGTAGAGATGAGTTCATTCTTTTCATTGGTAATCACAGTCATGCCTCCCTTCTTCGGTACACATTGCACTGGACTCACCCATGCACTGTCAGAAATAGGATAGATAATCTCTGCATCCAGCCACTTGATGATTTCTTTCTTCACTACCTCTTTCATAAGAGGATTTAGCCGCCTTTGATGCTCCACTGTTGGTTTACTACCTTCTTCCAATGGAATTTTATGTTGACAATAAGCTGGGCTGATGCCTTTGATATCCGTTAAGGTCCAACGAATGGCTGTTTTGAATTCCCTCAGGACTCTTAAAAGCTTGTCTTCCTCAGAGTCTGATAGGTTAGCAGATATAATCACAGGTAAGGTAGATGATTCACCAAGAGAAGCATACTTTAAGTGATTCGGAAGTGGTTTGAGCTCTAGAGTTGGAGCTTCCTCGATAGATGGTTTCATTTGCTGATGCGGCCCCTTTAGTTCTGGCAGATCCAATGATTCAACTGGTCTTTCAAATTTTCTTTGCCACGGCAAAGCATCCAGATATTGTAATTGTTCATCTATGTCATCTTCATCTAATGAATACCTTCCACTAAGGGCCTTTTCCAAAGTGTCATTCATGAACATGTGATCCAACTTTTCTTGTACCGTAGACTCAATCAAGTCTACCTTCAGACAGTGTTCTTCTTCTGTTGGAAACTTCATGGCTTTAAAAACGTTGAAAGTGACATTTTGATCATGCACCCTCATTGTAAGTTCCCCCTTTTGGACGTCAATCAATGTTTGTCCTGTCGCCAAGAATGGTCTACCAAGAATGATCGGAATCCTCTTGTCCTCTTCGAAATCCAGTATGACAAAATCAGCTGGAAAGATAAGTTTGTCTACTTTCACTAGGACATCTTCAACAACTCCCCGAGGATAAGTGATAGAGCGATCAGCCAACTGAAGTGACATGTTCGTCGGGTTTGGCTCAGGAAGGCCAAGTTGTAAGAAAACTGAGTATGGCATGAGGTTGATGCTTGCTCCTAAATCACATAAACATTTGTCAAAAGACAAATTCCCAATAGTGCATGGTATGGTGAAACTGCCAGGATCTTTTAGCTTAGGCGGTAACTTTTGTTGCAATACCGCACTACACTCCTCTGTCAAAGCAACAGTTTCTAAGTCCTCAAGTTTTACTTTTCTCGATAGAATGCCCTTCATGAACTTGGCATAACTCGGCATTTGTTCCAGGGCTTCAGCAAATGGAATGTTGATATGTAATTTCTTAAAGACTTCAAGAAATTTGCCAAACTGCTTGTCCAGTTTCTGTTTTTGCAAACGTCGAGGAAATGGCGGAGGTGGATAGACATGCTCTTCTGCTTCTTTCTGTGCAAGGACTGATTGTTCAGGAGGTGGTACACTTTCTTCTACCTCCGTGCTTGAAATTGGAGCCTTACCCTTGTCCTCGGTATCTCCCACGTTCACTGTTTCTTCATCGGGCAGAATTCTTTTTGCTCTTTCCAATTCGGTGCCTTCTGTGACTTTTCCCAATCTTAAAGTGATGGCTTTAATGTGCTCTTGGTTGTTCTTTCTCACCGGATTAGCTTCAGTATCACTTGGGAGTGTTCCTTGTGGTCGGCTCATCACGAAACTAGCGAGTTGTCCCAATTGAGTTTCCAGATTTTTAATCGAAGCCGCTTGGCTTTTGGACGCCAACCTCAACTCCTCCAATTCTGCCTTTTCAATAGAAGATGATTGCCCAGAATTCCCATAGGATTGTTGTTGAAATCCTGGGGGTTGAAATTGTCATGGGGCATATTGTTGCTGATATTGGTGCCCCTGCTGTTGCTGGAATCCAGATGGATTATATGGCCTAGCTCCAAACTGCTGATTTTGAAATTGTTGGTAGGGCTGATTTGATTGTTGTGCTCCTCCTTGATTATTGCTCCAACTGAAATTTGGATGATTTCGGTTGTTCGGATGGTAGGAATTTGGAGCTGGCTGTTGCTGTTTTTGGAAATTGCTTACGAATTGAACCGACTCGTTTGAGATGGCACATTGGTTTGATTCATGTGCGCCCGCACACAACTCACAAACACTAGCAACTTGATGAAATCCTTGTGCTGTCAAAGAGTCTATTTTCAAGTTCAAAGCCTCTATCTGAGCTGCTAAGGAAGTGGCCTTGTCGACATTAAGAATTCCTGCTACCTTCTGTTGTGGCATCCTCTGAGTTGGATTTTGATATTCATTAGCTGCCATCATCTCGATAAGATCGTAGGCCTCCTCATAACTTTTAGCCCATAATGCTCCCCCTGAAGCTGCATCTACCATTGGCCTTGATTGTATTCCTAGTCCATTATAGAAACAGTTTATGACCATCCAATTTGGCATGCCATGATGAGGGCATTGCCGAAGCATTTCCTTGTATCTTTCCCACGCTTCACATAAAGATTCACTAGACTGTTGAGAAAATTGCGTGATAGCATTCCTTATAGATGCAGTCTTTGCCATGGGGAAGAATTTGCTAAGAAACTTTTGAGCTAGATCAGCCCAAGTGGTGATAGATCCCGGTGGCAGAGAGTGTAACCAACTTTTGGCCTTGTCTCTTAAGGAAAACGGGAAGAGTCTCAACTTCACAGCATCATCTGACACATTGTTGAATCTAAATGTGTCGCATATTTCTATGAAGTTCCTAATGTGTAAGTTAGGATCTTCCGTTGCAGTTCCTCCGTACTGTACTTGATTCTGCACCATCTAAATAGTGCTGGATTTAATTTCAAATGTAGGAGCCGCAATTGCTGGACGAATGATACTTGACTGAATGTCATCAATCTTCGGTTGCGAGTAGTCCATTAAAGCCCTTGCTGCTGCAGGTGCAACTACTTCGGCTTCTCCGTCCATCTTGTGAGTATTTGCTAGTTTAAGTACTTGTTTGGCCTTTAATGCTTTAGCACGTGTTAGCATAAAAATTCCAAGTATCTGACACAAATAATCACTTCAAAATGTAAGACAAAATGTTCAAGTCAAACAAATTAACTTCTATCGTAGTAAAACACATAAACAAAATAACACCGAGTCCCCGGCAGCGGCGCCAAAAACTTGTTCGCTATTTTCTCTACGCAAGTATACGCAGTCCAAAAGCAATATAGGGAAATAAGGATCGTTCCCACGAAGACTTGGTGTATTTAAGTAAATATGTTTATTCAACAACGTTCGGTTAATTATAGAAGCCTGAACAACGAAATGGTTGGTTTGTTCAAATCACAATTAATTAATGAAATAACGACTAAAAATTAATATGATAAAGATTTTATATATGAGATAAACATGGGATTCTAATTTCATTATTTATTTCATTTAGAATTGATGCCTTAATGTAAAGTGATTCTGATAATTATGAAAGCTAGCCGGGAACACGAAACTAATATAAGCGCCTTTCAGCCTTAACTTATATCAAACCATACAAACATCCACTTAAAAAGATAGAAGTTGCGTGGACACCATTTATGTCTAGACCCTATATGTCTACAAGATTTGAAAACATAACTGGTTTACGAATAAATTCCTTATTTTTGGCTACACAGGGCGATGTGATCCAAAACCCTACCACTAATCGTAATTATATATGAAAATTACGAACCTGTGCTAACATGGCAAATTCTAAATTCTCAAATCCACTTTCGCATTCATTAAGAATTAATAATTTAGATGATAGCTACGCATCTAATAAATTAAGCACAACCACGTTAGGCAATCGGAAATTTTTATCATAACACAATTTATTAAGGCATCGAATTACTAAATTACGTAAACAAATCCATTAGAATCCCATGACGGCGATTAGTTCATAATTAAACGAATCGTCATCATGGGATTAATTGAAATCATAATAATAATAATAATAATAATAATAATAATAATAATAATAATAATAATAATAATAATAATAATAACAATAATAATAATAATAATAACAATAATAGTAATAATAATACTAATAACAGCAATAATTAAACTAAATTAAAAATTACGATAAATTAAATATGAAAATTATAAGAGTATAGAAACTAAAACCGAAATAATTTCCACTTGCAAGAAACGAGCACTCCGATAATTCCCTGTAAAATAAGAAATTAGAAAATAAAACCGAAATAGCTTCCCCCGAAAGAAAAGAGCACTCCAAATAATTCCCGTAATTTCTTCAACCAAAATAACACTTATACTAAAATTTGCCAAAAATTAAAGTGTATAAAAACAAACTTAATATTACAAGAACTAGAGAGAATTACAAGAGAGAATGATGCTCTCCAATTTTGTTGTGTGGAAATAGACCAAGAACTAGGCCTATTTATAGGAAAAATTAGCACACCACAAAATTTAAAAAAATAAAAAGAAAAAGAAAAAGAAAATAAAAAAAATGAAAAGATTGAAAGCAATTTAAATACAGCCGAAAGAAAAAAAAGGAAATGAAGCACCAGCCACCAACAACAGCACTACAACTGCACTCAGCCTCTCAGATTTTTTTTTCCAGCCGCACGCCATGGTCGTTGCCTGCACGCGAGGCTGCTTAAATCCTTAAGCCTGGCGCGTGTCTCCCACTCGCGAGTGGGAGAGTGGAGAACAGCAAAGCAAAATTGACACAACTCTTTATTTTTATTTTTTTTAATGCCGACTGCATACTTTTGCTTCTTCTTTTCTAACTTTTTCGTTTTTTTTTTATTTTTATGCCGACAACACTAACATCTTTTGTGCACTTGGCCTTTCACCACCTGCTAGTAACAATTTCACACAATTCGTTTTTTTTTGTTTTTAACTTATAATTCTTAATTAACAAATATTTAATTTAATTCAGAAATTATAAAAATAAATATCTAATATTATGAGATATTTATAATTATAATTTTTTAATTAAATAAAATATTTGCTAATATAAATGAATCATTAAGTCCTGAGCTGCGGTAAATTGAGGGCCTAAAACCGGACTCCTTTTCCTTAACGAAAAATATATCAATTCCAATCGGGCTTTTCTCTTTAAGAATATATCACTCTCCATCTTTTTGTGATAATTCTATTTTCTCATTGCTCGCCCAGGTGCGAATTACGGCCTCTTGAGGATCTAAAACTGGATTCCTTTTGCGAAACGAAAAATATATCAATTCCAACGGGGGTTCCAGATTTAAGAATATGTCATTCAGGATTCCTTTATGATAATTCTTTTTTTCCTCGTAGCTAGTCCTCTTGATAAAACTGAGATAAAAATCCACCGTTTTTAGCCCTTTTAGTGCATAATAAGTGGATATAAAATCCACTTATCATGCACCTTTCTTGTATTCATAGTGTAAACGGAATGCTTCTTTCTTCTGCGTTTCCAAAGTATGGCTACCATACTGCTTTTTGTATCTACTATCAACCCATGTGATCTGTCAGTCAAACCTGTCTTTATCAACTGCTAATCCCCAGTTTAGCATAGAAGAAAGTGTTAATGATTATCCGTTGACATTGTACACTGTCATCCGTTGATAATAGATTGAGCTATATCCGTTGATATTGTAGATTTGAGCTGTATCCGTTGATAGAGTTCTGTCTTCATCCGTTGATACACTTTCACTTAAACAGAATTACATAGCATAGCTTATTTACAATTGGCTACCCTATTCTTCCTATCCATTGATGGTCAACATGACTGTGGATAAAAACACTATCAATTGATAACATAGAGATACTGCAGTATGCTACAAAACCTCATCCGTTGATGAGCTACCTGTCAACGGATAGAGTTATGAATCCTCATCTGTTGACAGCTACAATACTTATACAATTTGATTGATTGTGAAGTTATCATCAAGTACAACATATTCCTAACACCTTTATATATGATCAATTAGTTACCCCTTGAGCTTTATCCTATTTTTTCGGTGACATACCACATTACTTGCCTAGACCTTTTTCTTGTGTAGCCTATTGTATACTTGATCCAAATTATCAAAGGCTAGTAGGAAGTTGAGGGAGTAATAAGGTGTGTGAGATGGGGTTTACTTTTGTTCATTAATTTTGGGGAAATATTGGATTTTGTTGCTTACTTGTTAGTCGTTCAAGAAATTTTTGAAGAAGGATTGTGGTTGCGTATATATTTATCTTAGCTCTCCAAAAAAGAAAAAGAAAAAAAAAAGAAAAAAAAAATTATATGAGAGCATACTTATGTTTATGTGTTTGTGTGATCCTTCTTCATTCGGCTATTCAGGAATTTTGTTGAAGAAAAAAGAAAAAAAAATAGAAATCCATGTATGGGGAGGATGTATGGTGTTGTGTATGATTTATTATGGTTTCTACTATCTTTTGACACTTCACCTTATTTGGATTTATTTTACAAACCTTGTCCCTAGCCCCGTTATAACCCAAATAAAGACCTTTTGATTATCATCATTAATGTATATTGTGTTAAAGTTAGATTGATACCAAGTGTCAAGCATGCTTATGATTTTGTTGGAATTGAGTGATATACTTACCCTTGTTCTTGAGTGAATATACTTTTATGAGTGAAAGGTGAGTTGTTACTTGTTTTTACATATGAGATCCCAAGTTTTGACTCTAAGATGTACTTTTGTGGGCTTAGCATGGTTACCAACTTATTTTTACACTTGATGTGGACTTTTAATGACCTCTGCAAATTTCTTTGAGTAGACTATGTGAATACTTGCACCTTACACACCAAGACATTGCAAATTCACTTTGATTTCTTAAGTTGATGTAGCATGAGATGACTTGTATGTGTGGGTTGCATTGAGCAATCTTTTACGTGAGCTAGATGGATTTTGTGGGTACATTTACTATAGGCCCTAACGAGACCTCACTCGTCCACTAGGGCTGTCTAGGAGTTTAAAGGGCTTGTTGCATATGCCAAATGCAACCGTGATCACCTACGGAAATGGTATTATTTATTTAGATAGTATTTTATATTATAATTTTCTCGAGGACGAGCAAAAGATAGGTATGGAGGCATTTGATAGGTCCATAATTAATCATATTTATAATACCTATTTTATGTCCATTTTCGTAATTTTATTATTTAATAAATTGTTTTATTTTGTTTTGTAGGAAAATAAATAAAATCAGATTTCAAGCAGAAAAAGGTGAAAAAAGGCAAGGAGGTGGAAAATACTTGAAGCCAAGGAAATTGGAGGAAAAATCGATTAC
Source organism: Saposhnikovia divaricata (assembly GCA_036435485.1). NCBI lineage: Eukaryota > Viridiplantae > Streptophyta > Magnoliopsida > Apiales > Apiaceae > Saposhnikovia > Saposhnikovia divaricata. The sequence goes on from JAZHRN010000131.1 coordinate 28,208,620, forward strand.
TTATCGGAGAATAAAAGGAAAATTGAAGAAATTATATTCAAGATCAGATTGTAATTGAAGGGCTCAAACCCAATATTTTTTCTTATATATAGAGCTTCTCTCTTATATTTGAGAACCAAGTTAGACACCAAGGCCATGTTTGTTTCATAGGATTATGTAGGGGATAGGACTATAATCCATTAAAAACTTTAATCCCATGTTTATTTGTAAAAATTTACTTGGGATTAGATTAAGGATTATAGTCCTTTAAAATAACAATCCCATGTTTGTTTGGTGGGATAAGGGATAGGATTATAATCCTCTCTAATACTTGGTTGGAGGTGGTATTATTTAATCTCATCCCACAAGTCATTTTTTTAAAGGATTATAGTCCTTTCACTATAATCCCTCCTAGAACAAACATATGATTAGAAATTTTAAAGGACTATAGTCCAATCCATAGGTTATCCCTCAAAACAAACATGAGATATGATAATTTAAAGGATTATATTTTTTTAAAGGATTATAGTCCAATCCTAGACTTAATACTTCAAAACAAACATGGAATAGGATAATTTAAAGGATTATAATCCTAAGGATTCTATACTATACTATTATAAGCGAAACAGGGTATAATTTGTTGGTCGGTCGGTTGGTTAACACCTTCCAAAAATTGTGAAAATTAACACCTTCCAAAAATGAAATAATAAATTAAAATACATATAAAATGTAATTTTACAAAAGATAAATCACATATATTTAACTTAATAACAAACTCTTTAAATTACACTCCAATTAATATTCACTTACATACTCTTTTGGTTATATTTGAGTTAAAATTCTTGAGCACCCAACTTTTTTAGACTCTTTTAATTACTTGAAAACCAAATATTTTCAAAACCATTTTTAATAATTTTAATATTACATATTTATTAACAAATTATAAATCAACGAAGTGAAAACAAACTAAAACTATATAATAAACAATAAAATTTTTACACAATTACAAATCAATATTAAATTCTATTTTAAACAAATACAGAGTATTACATTATGCATTATTATTGAATCATAATTTGAAATATCAACAAAATTTGAATGTAAGTATATACGATACTTCCATTTATATTTATATTATTATGACAAAATATAGTCATAATTCGAATAATATATCATATAATTAATCAATTATTATTTAATAATATATATTATGCCAATCTATACTATTATATAAAAGCCGAAACAATAAAAGTTTGGTCGGTCGGTTGGTTGGTCGGTCGGTCGGTACAGTACCTAGTGATTTTACTTATTTACCCTTACTCAATTACAGATAAAACACATTCTAATCAATTTCCTTTTTCAGGTTAAACATAATATCTTTTATATTTTTCAATAACTAAATAATTTCCTTTTTAGGTAAAATACAATATCTTTTATATTTTATCTAACTAAAATTTCTCCTTTATTAATCAATTTTATTTTTCAGGTTAAACATATTACCTTTTCTATTTTTCAATAACTAAATACTTTCCTTTTTAAGGTAAAATATAATATCTTTTATATTTTATCTAACTAAAATTTCTCCTTTTTTAAAAATACTACGAGCAATTTTGTTTAATAAAATAACATAATTATATTATAATTACTATTAACTAATCAATTGCCTTTTTTAGCCAAAACACGTTACCTTTTCTCTCTAACTGAAATCTCTCTTTTTCTAATTATATCATGGATTGTTACCTTTTTCAGCCAAAACACGTTACCTTTTTTCTTTTCTCTTACTAAAACCACTATTTTTCAATTATATCATGGGCATTTCTATTTAATAAAAACAAAATAATATTATAATATTAATAATTAACCGAGTACCTTTTTAGCTAAAATGTATCATCTTTTCAATTTTTTGTAATTAAATTCTCTTTTTTGTCAATGAACAGATACTCATTGTAAAAGGCTATAAGCCAAAATATTCAAAAAAAAATAAAATAAAATTCTCTATTTTCCAAGAAATGTCACGGCAAACATTAATTTCTCATTTTTTAAAAACTATCAGCTATTTTATGTAATAAAATAGGGATAAGAGCATACTGTTGTTTGGACTCTAGACCGGGAGTCAGTATTTTGAGATTGTCAGGGTCAAGATTTTTATTGATTCTGAATAATGTTTTTCTTTCATAAACAATATTCGTATATTCATAAAGTATATTTTCTTGGAAACGATTCGAGAAATATTATTCGAATAATTCTTTTATTTTCAGATGATTATTTTAAATCATTATTTTATTTTTGACATTTATCTAATAAATATTATTTGAATATTTATTAAATCTCTTTAAATGATTCGAAATTCATATTATTTATTTAAAAATCATTTGAGGTCTTCAAAAGTTATTTTAAATATCTCGGTCCAAAAATCGGACCGGACTGGACCTGTTACATCTGGGTCGGTCCCCGATCCTAATATCTGAAAAAATTATATATTCGGTCCGGTCCGATCCAGAACCGGAAAGATCGGAAAAAAACCGGAATGGACCGGTATATTATTATTTCCAAAATATTTTCAGAAAAATAATAATTACAAAGACGTGGCCAAGCCACGTGACGTGGGCACGCCACGTGACGTGGGTACTGGGTTGAGTGAAAAATAGAGTCGTGCGAATCTCAGTCACAAACTCACAACTCACAAGTCACAACTCACAAGTTTCAAACAAATAATGTCAAGGATTTAGGGTTCTACAATACTACCAGTCTACTGTCAAGTGTCAACCCAATTAATCAAGTAAGTTTCTTATTTAATTTGGGTAATTAGGGTTCATAATAGGCATTATATTTTGGATTGTAATGTATTATTATCAATTTGTCATTTGGGAACCTAAGTTTATTAAGTTTATTTAAGACTAATTATCTTAAATAAACTTACATCAAGTTTTCTTATGAAACTTGTATCATACAAGTTGTATGAATGTCAAGTTGTTTACTCTTGATAATTACTTGTATGATAATTACTTGTATTATCAACTAGTTGTTTACTTGTAATTTCACTACACCATAAAAGGTCTACGGCAACACCAAAGAAATGTTGCCGTAATCCGGAAATATGTTGCCTTAGGCCCAAAAAACCCCAAAGGCAACATTTTGACGGTGTCGCTATTTTGGCCGTTGCCTTTGAGGTCAAAGGCAACATTCTACATCTCTATGACAACATCAGGTTTTTTGTTGGCGTAGCCTAGCTATGGCAACAATATTATCAGTTTTTAGCAACATTATATTATGTTGCCTTTGGGTTAACCATTTTGCAAAAAAAATGGGCCCCACCAGTGGGTTTACTGTTTGAGACCCACTGTGGGGCCCACTTTTATGGCAACAAAAATTTTGGCTACAACAACATTTTCTAGAAACATTTCTTAACATTATTTTTCCTTTTTGCCAACACTTTATAGCCTCAATGGCAACACTTTTCTATTTTAAACAAAAAATCATATATATGAAAATATTCATTCCCTTAATAACCAAATCAAACACATCCAACTTGGAAAGTACAATCATAATAATCCATACAACATAATCCATATTCACTACAATCACAACCAACCCAAATTAACTACAATCATCAACCAACTAGGAAAGTACAACCAAACATAATATTCGACAAACTAGTTAAGTACATATATGGGTCAGGAGCAGCTGACATCCCAAGGGATCCTATTATGAATATAACATCAGCAAGAAGTCTGGCCTTTTACGTTCATAGGCATCATTTATCCACCCACCAGCTGCAGCTCCGATAATTGCACCAACCAAAGCCATGCTAACAATAGTTTCCTAGAGCCATTAAAGATAAAAAAAAAAAAAATTAACAGAACATCGAAAAGTATGATATAATATATTTTAGCATACAATTAGAAGATAGAAGAACCTAAAGATGGCAAAGTCAATAATATGGCACAAGATAATATTCAAGCATATTACTGTAATTTTGAAATTGTTTCTTCTTCAGCTTTCTAGACCAATCTTAGACTGAAGGGTTAAAAAATTAACAATTTATTAACTCCTAAGCATCCACCTCTATGACGTATTAAGAGAACAAGTTACATACTGTTCAGAAAAAAAAAACAAGTTACATACTACCAATTAAAGAACATATCAGAATTGCTCTATAATAAAGGACATGGGATTTGGTTTATGTACAGAAAAGGACAGGTGAGTACTCTAAAATCCCTCGTTGGATACTGGATCATTTTAGGTCCAAATAAATATAATAAAATGAATATGAACGGTGTGGATACTTGTAAAGGAAACATTACTGAAAGGCCACAATAAGGATGAATTATTAATTACTTACCTAGTTACCTCTCTGCTGAAGTACTATGAAGGTAGAGTTAAAACTTTATTATTAGCACTTTGATCTCTATTAGTGGACTTCCTGATGATTGTGTCATATTATCAATTGTATATTATGAATGGAAGAGAAGGTAGAACATAACACAGAAGCGGACCAAAATAAGCAACTTAATACTAAAGGCTAAAAAACACATAGACACGAGGAAAACCCAGCTCACTTCATTAGTTCAAATCCAGCATCTGGTGGGACAAAACTGATAGTTTTCTCTAAGTTGAACCTTGTCAAATTTACAAATTGATGAAAAGTAACATCGTCCAATTCAATAGTTTTTCCGCTGCAGGTGTAGCAAAATGAAAGACTAGGTTAATAAATCAGATAGAGTGATCCCTTTGTGTAGAAACTTTGGGTCATAAAGTTGTCAGAGAAAAGGAGCATGGATTTGCAATGTGCAGGAGAGTAGTGCATAATACAAAAGCTACCTTTTACCATGACGTGACTTGAGCTGTGACTCCTTATCCAGACCAATTTAATCATTTAATCCCAGCTTCAAATCATACATTATAGACAGAAAACACTTCATAAGAACTTTCCTAGTTACATCACAGCGCAATACACTACCTACATTTACCAATTTGTGAGTCAATGTGTTTGGGAAATAAGGAAAAGTAATCCAGAAGATTCAATATACCTTTTGAAGACATAAGCAGGTTCACGCTCTCTACACTGTCCAGAAAAAGCTGGAGTCCAAAGAAATTTACTATCGAGCTATAGGAGGTCCTTGAGGTAGCAAAAAATAAGCCAAAAATCAAGAGGGATCACCTAAGAAACTTTGTCTCAAAAGCCAAAAGAACTTGTATCTTAAGAGAGATACAAGTCAAGTATCAATTGCCTTTGATGATACTGTCAGTCTCTGGTACTTGCGGCAACAGTTGCTCTGAGAAACTATAATTATCAACAGGGGGATTCCTTAGCATTAGACGAACCAACACATTCTATGGCCTGGAAATCTCCACTAAGCATGTACGTGACCACTGCATAAGAATTATATGTCATCCCATCTGCTTCTAAAGATAGTAATAATACATTAATACACTCAAAACAACTTTAGATATTAGAATGCAATGGCTAAACTGAATGTTTCTGCAATAAGTGAAATAGAACCTGATGGAATACGGGATAGTGAGTTGCATCAATAAAATCTCTGCGGTATACATCTCCAATAACAAGAAACTGAGTATGTCCCTTAATAACTTAGCCTGAACCTTTCAACTCCTTTCCCCCCAAAACCTTTTACCTTTTTGGTTTACACGTACATTTAATAGACAAGCTCAAAACAAGTAAGAGATCATATCCCTAATTTTATAAATTAATAGCAAGAATATAAATCCAATTTTTATTAAAAAAAACTAGAAAAAAGTAAGCAGAAAAAAGAAGAAGCAAAACTGATAACATAACTATTCAAATTCAAGGTAAGAAATTAGCAAATAGTACATACTAATGCATTTATACACACATACATACCGTATATACACACATACACTTATAAACTCTTTACCACAAAAGTCCAGTACTTAAAAACAAAGTAAGCATAAGTAAGCAAAATACTTGTATTGTCGAATAAAACTTGTAATCGAACCCATAATTCACCAAACTATAAATGTTATATAGGGGAATAGAGTAATACCTGAAAAGCCCTAAATTGGAACCCTAATTCACGCATTAAACCAAATCAGACCGTAAATCACCTGAAATTTTAAATTAAAGAACAAAGTAAGCAAAAACCCTAAATCAAAGAAACAAATCACCTAAATCAAAGAAAAATATCACCCTGAACTGAATTTAAAAATCGAAGATGAAAGAGTAAAACCAAACCAAACCAAACCAACACTACTGGAAAAAAGGGTTAAATTCAACAAAATAAATTCAACGGAAGTTAAAATCAACAATATCCCGTCGATTTTATGGTCAATGTCCTACGCGCCTTGACCGAGGCTCAATTTCAACGAAACAAATTCAACCGACGCTAAATGCAACAGAATAAAATCAACGGAAAACAAATTCAACAGGATGCTGTTGAATTTAATTATTCCATTTTTCCAAAGGCGGCAAAATTCCCGCCAGACTTCAATTTCAACAGAATAAATTCAACCGACGTTAAATCCAACAGAATAAAATCAACGGAACACAAATCCAACAACATCTCGTTGAATTTAATTATGTCTTTTTTCCAAAGGCGGTAAAATTCCCGCCAAAACTTCAATTTCAACAAAACAATTTCAACCAACGCTAAATACAACAGAATAAAATCAACCGATGCGAAATGCAACAGAATAAAATCAACGGAAAACAAATTCAACAGCATCCCGTTGAATTTACTTATGCCCTTTTTCATCTTTTTTGGAAAGCAGGATATATTAATAAAATGAAAGACAGCCATTCGAGAAATGCACTGCACCCTTACAACTTGGTACCTTGACCATCAATTCATAATAAGACCACCACAACTTAAATTTACTTATGCCCTTTTTTCATCTAGTAACAAAAATCCCACCAGAAATGATTGCCCTTAAAAAAAAAAAAAATCTTTGTACTATTTACTTATGGTATAAAATATATTGATTGTAAAAGAACACTTAAATTTCTTCAACAATTTATAAAGATGACTCCATTTTTTTAACAATAAAATCATCCACTCTCATCTTTCTTCCTCAGACAAACAAACATCTCATACACTATTTGGGTTTTGTGTGTCACTCTCAGGCAAGAGTAGTACAACCACTAGCTAATTTATTCATGAAAAGTTTTTACAAATATAAATTATTAACCCTAGATATGAATTCAACACTTTATTTTCCAAAATTCTTAACAAATATAAATTCAATACTTTATTTACATTTGTTAAATTCAACCGAATTAATTCAACAGGACAAATTCAACACAGAAAATCAAATGCAACTGTATCTCGTTGAATTTAATTAATCATTTAATCCACTAACTTACAAAAGCTAAAAACTCCACCGAATAATAAATGCAACGAAATAAAATCAACGGAAAGCAAATGCAACGATATCTCGTTGAATTTACTTAATCATTTATTCCACTTGCCGACAAAACTAAATTTACTTAATCATTCATTCCACTATATATAAAACTCCACCGAAAGACAAAGCTCCACCGAAAACTAAATGCAACGGAATAAAATCAACAGAACTCAAATGCAACGTTATCTTGTTGAATTTAATTCATCAAATGCAATGGTATCCTGTTGACTGTACTTGTGCATTTTATTTCAACAAGATACGGTTGATTTTAACAGGATCTTTCCTTTAAATAGCCTCCCTTCCCACCATTTTCTCTCGTATCTTTTCCTCAATTTTGCAAGGTTTCATGTTCAAGTAAGTATTATTTCATATTCTTTTTTATTTAATTATTATAATTATATCATTTATGTTAATTATGTCTTTATTGCATTTTTTTGTATAAAATGATGTTCATTATCTTAATTTAAGTGATAAAATTAGTGTCGTTACTAGCTACGTGTTCTTAAGTATGTTAAGATAAGAGATAAATAATTACCATAAATTGATATTACCATGCATACTATGATGAGTTTGTTTAATTTTTTGATATTTTTAGTTTAATTAACATTTGATAGATTTGGTTTTTAACAATAATAAGTAATTAAATTTTATGTTATATTTGTAGATGGCATCCGATCGAAGTTGGATGCATCATAGATTTGATGCGAGGAATAATATAACGGAGGAATACAAACTTGGTGTACAAAATTTCATTAATGTTGCTTTGAAAGGGAATGTTGATTCAAAGGGGAGGATAAGATGTCCATGTAGGGAGTGTGGAAATACATTGCATAAGTTACCCGATTATGTAACTTATGATTTGTATCGACACGGAATTATGGAATCGTATACTACATGGATTTTTCATGGTGAGAAACATAAGTCTTGGGTTGAAGTCGAGACTAGTTCGGGTGATAGTGGTCCTAGGGATGATGAAATGAATGATGCACGTGAAATGCTTAGAGATTTTGCAGATGCTCATGGAAATTTTGAGATTGGTGAGGAGGAACCAACTGCAACAGCAAAGAAATTTTATGAGATGTTAGATGGTGCTTCCGAACTTCTTTATCCGAATTGTTCCAGTTATACCACTTTATCATTCGTCAACAAGTTGTTGAATTTCAAGAATAGACATGGTTGTAGTAACACGGGGTTTGATGAGTTACTTCAACTTATTGGATCAGTGTTGCCGGAGAAGCACAATCTACCCGAGACCTATTATGATGTTAAAAAGATGATAAGTGGGCTGAATATGGGATACGAAAAGATTGATGCTTGTGAGAATGATTGCATGTTATTTTATAAAGAAAATAACAAGAAGACATATTGTGACATATGTCATACAAATCGATACAAAGAGCGAAAGGATGGCGAAAAGAAGTTGATTCCAAGAAAGATATTGCGATACTTTCCACTTATACCGAGACTACAACGTTTATACATGTCTAAGCGAACTGCCAAATATATGACATGGCACCATGATAGAGTTGTAGTTGAAGGTCAATTATCTCACCCAGCAGATGGAGATGAATGGAAAGCGTTTGATGCTAGATTTCAAAGATTTTCAAAAGAGGCACGAAATATCAGACTTGGCCTTTCTAGTGATGGATTTGACCCATTTCGTGATCCACTAGCAAGGGATTACACTGTATGGCCCGTGGTGATTGTTGTGTATAACCTTCCACCATCTATGTGCATGAAAGCTCCATACATGTTCATGCCTCTCATTGTTCCCGGTCCCACTGATCCTACAAAAGAACTACATATTTATCTCCGACCGTTAATTGATGAGCTGAAGATGTTATGGCAAACTGGGGTGGAAACATATGATAGGGCATCGCGGACAAATTTTCAGATGAGGGCATCATTATTATGGACAATTAGCGACTTTCCAGCACTTGCGATGTTAAGTGGATGGTCAACTAAGGGTAAATTGTCATGTCATGTATGTAGTGGAGATGTTAAAGGCTTTCAACTCAAGAATGGTGGTAAAACTTCCTTCTTTGGCACTGCTCGATATTTTCTAGAACCGGGTGATTCATTGAGGAATAGCACAAAATTTGGGAAAAGAGAGGTACGGTCTGTCACGGCTCGACACTCGGGATTAAGGGCAAAGGCAACATGTGAACTAATAGAGTTTCCTCCTCCAGGAAAGTCAACCAAAAGAAAACCTAGGGACTATGGAGTGACTCATAATTGGACTCATTATTCTCCATTTTTTGAACTCCCATATTGGGAGACACTTGCTCTTCGTCACAATATTGATGTCATGCACACTGAAAAGAATGTTTTTGAAAACATATTCTACACCATGTTAAATGATAAGAACAAGACCAAAGACAATTTGAAATCAAGGCATGATTGTGAGGAACTTGGTATACGGCGTGAGTTATGGACTCTAGATGGTGACAAAATGCCACATGCTCCTTATGCTCTCATGAGGGAACAAGTTGATAAGTTGTTAGAGTGGATTTCGGAACTTAAACTTCCAGATGGGTATGTTTCAAATATATCTCGGTGCGTGGATTTTGGAAAACATTCTATTCGTGGGATGAAGTCGCATGACTGTCATATTTTCATGCAAAAGTTGTTGCCTATTATTTGTCGTGATTTACTACCGAGGCAAGTAGGTGATGCCATTATTGAGTTGTCTAACTTCTTTCAAGATTTGTGCTCATCTACCTTGAGATACGTTGATTTGTTAAAAATGGAGAAAGATATAGTGAGGATAATGTCTAAGTTCGAAACCATTTTTACTCCTGGTTTCTTTGACCCGATGGAGCATTTACCACTGCATTTGGCTACCGAGTGTAAGTTGGGTGGTCCCGTCACATACCGTTGGATGTATCCTTTTGAAAGATTCTTGCATGGATTGAAGATGAAAGTTAGGAACAAAGCACATCCAGAGGGTTCAATGGCTGAACGCTACATCGAGGAGGAATGTGTGCATTTTTGCTCACTTTATTTTGAATCTGAGGTCGAAACAGTGCATAATCGGTTGGGTCGAAACCAGGCACCCAAAAAGTGCAATGATCCTAACATGTTAGACATTTACACATATCCAACGAAGCCCATCGTAAAAAAAGGACATAGAATCTTGAGTGTTGATGAAGATAGACTCATCAAATATTATGTTCTTATTAATACACCGGAGGTTGCAAAGTACTTATGGTAAGATCTTTTAACACATACTTTTAAATAATTTGTTTTAGTTACCCGATTATATTAACTTTTGTTATTTTATAGTGAATTTCACAAGTTGGTACACAAACAATACCCAGAATTTGATGATGCAGCAAAAGAAAGGTTTCAAAAAGACCAATTCACAAATTGGTTCGAAAGAAGGGTATGTGTCCAAATAAATACATACAAATATATGTTCTTGTCTTTAAATGTTCTAATGCACTTATATATACGATTCATTCATTTATACAATTAGGTAGCAGATGATCCAAAGCTCAAACTCAAATTCAAGGATTTGATAAGAGGTCCGATGCGTGACGTGGATGTTTATAATGGTTGCTATTGTAATGGTTATAAATTTGGTTGCGCAAATCCTAATGAACGCACCTCACCAAATTCTGGTGTGCTTGTCATAGGTAAGAAATACAGCACATGGAGAATTTGTGCTTGTCTGATGCGTCATATTTCTGCATTCTTGGTACCTAAAAAATTTACTCATTTGTATGTAGGAACTTCTTACATGGAGAGTTTTCAAAATAATTATGGTCGACTTGAAGAAATACTTGAGCTTCACTATCATAATGGACATAAAGTTATATTATTCAAATGTCATTGGTTTGATCACACAACACATGTCAAAGTGGATAAAAATAGGATGACTACAGTGGATGTTAGATCAACATTAAATGCCGAAGATGTGTTCATTTTGGCTAGTCAAGCTCATCAAGTTTATTATGCAAGAAGCATTTCAAATCCAAAATCACCATGGTACACAGTATTAACAACGAAGAGCCGTTTTGTCAATGAAGAAGTGGTATAAAAAAAGAACCCTATCTCACATGATGATGCTTTGCAAAATGATATTTCAAACACTTCATCTTCTCGTGTTGAGCCGGTGATTATCCATGATCCTACAAATTTTTTTATCGATTTGAGGTTTGTTGAGAACGATAATTTCGTGGATGATTACAATGAAGAACAAAATAATGATAATAGTGAAGACATGAGTATTGATGAAGAAAGTGAGAGCGATGATGATACGTGTTAGTTTATTTTATTTTTAAATTTTATCAAGTTTGTATTAATGTTTAATATTTGAATTTAAAAATTATATTATGATTAGACTTTAAATTTATAATGTAAGTTGAGTAATTGAATAAAATGAAGATTGTTTAGCTCTCCCGTACTTTCCGTAGCTAAGCTATTCTGTTCAAGTGGTATATTTAAAACAACTAATTTTGGTTGTATTAATTTATTGGTATAAATAACATTTTTTTTACAACCCAAGTTATGTATTTTAGTCAACCAACCCTCTTTACCTCTTATCCTTTCTCCATCTCCCCGCTCTTACGCCGCTCAGTCTTGCCACTGCCGCTCACAAATCTTACACAAAATGGAATCCTCGCGGCTAAAGAAAAAATCATACAAACCCCAAATTCCTCCCACCAATCTCTCAAAATCCTCAAGAATCTCACAAGTTCCACAAACCTCTCATAAATCTGTCAAAAATTCGAAAGTTCAGAAACCTGTCAAAAATTCACAAGTTGAAAAACCTGTCACAAATCTCACAAATTCACTAGCTTCTCAAAATTCTTTCAAAAATCTCGCGAATATGTCGAAGCAGGTATGTTTTTTTCAATTTTAGTTGTACAATTTTGGGTTTTCTTGATTTCTTTGTATTATGTGTTCGTACGATTTTGGGTATTTCCTGGATTGTATTGAATCTTTGTATTTTCTTATGGGTATTGATAAGATTTAGCTTGATTTTAGGTGTCACAAGTTCACAAACCTGTCACAAATTCACAAACTTCTCAGAATGCGTTCACAAGGCTCGCTAATATGTCAACGCAGGTATGGTTTTTTCAATTTTAGTTGTATATTTAAGGTTTGTACGATTTTGGGTTTTCTTGATTTCTTTGTATTATGTTTTCGTATGGGTATTTCCTGGATTGTATTGAATCTTTGTATTTTCTTATGGGTATTGATAAGATTTAGCTTGATTTTAGGTGTCACAAGTTCACAAACCTGTCACAAATTCACAAACTTCTCAGAATGCTTTCACAACTCTCGCGAATATGTCAACGCAGGTATGGTTTTTTCAATTTTAGTTGTATATTTAAGCCCATCTACCTGCAAGATTAATTACATCAGGTTTCAGGTGTATCATATAAGTTTTTTTTGTTTATAGACATGCGCATAATGTGAACAATCCAGGGAGAAAATTGATACTTAAAAGTTAAAACTACTGAAATATCATAACAAAAAAATAGCAATGGTCCGATGCAAAGTGGTTAAAGTTCATGGTGAAATTTTATGAGAATATATTTTTGTTGTCAGCTGTTGGAATCCTGTGAACTGATTGTAGCTCTATGTAACAGTCTAACAGATAATCCACCTTGAATGTTATTAATACCACCAAAGTCTGTTGAAAAAGCCGAGTCACTGTTTGTTCCTTAATTAAGAAAAATGTGCACATTATCTAAGAATCAGTGTCCCTACATTCAGCAAGAGGTCACATTCTTTTTTTAAAAAAAATAAGTGTCCCAGTTGGTAAATTATTTGCCAGGGACAGAAGTTAATTTGTAAATTATTTGGTTAATTTGCCATGAATTGCGGTTGCCCTCAGATGATGAGAAACTTCCTGTTGGCACAGGCAGCAATCCCGTAAGTGAATGTAATCATAGTATTTGTTTTTTAAAGTTTATCCGTGCTTAAGTTTATAAGGATGTTGAGCATAATGACTTTTCTCCTCGAATCAGCTTTGTTTTCATTTCCTATACACAATTGATTCTTCGTTCCTATTCTTTTGCAAATGGAAAGGGATTCTAGATATAAAGTTTTCTTGTAAGTAAATCCATACGCTGAAAATGTTATGTATGGGACGGCTGTCAGGAACTGCTTGTTTTTCTGATTTGAGTTATTGTATGTTTTTGTGGTTTTTTTTGTATTTCTAAGATTAAGAAATGTAGTACCAGTGGATAAGACTGAGAGACACAACAGAGAAAGAGAGAGACGCAGAGAGGTAATAGGAGAATTAGAGTAAGAACAGGGAGTGATCAGAGATAAATTGTAGAAAAAGATAGTTTTTCACTAGTACACTGGTATTTCCTAATCTTTGCACTGGTGCAGGAGCTCCATTGTTTTTCAGAAAAGAAATTAAATAAATTCAGAAGAGAGTAACTGAATGCAGTTCTCCAGTTATATCCTTCCCCTTGAAACACACCCTCATCATGTACAGCTTATCTAAGTGAGTTTCTATGACAAATCTGTTTATCTGCCTGACTGCCTTAACTTAAGTCTGTTTTGAAATAAAGGAGCTGCTTTATTATCATAAGATGCAGGCTAAGTGATAACAAGAGAGTTGCTTGTAAACTAAATGAGCCTTCACTATGGGGTGTTAGGACTTAGGATCCTAAATAGACAACCGGTATACATAATCAAAAGAATACATACCAGTATACCACTCAGCAGGATACTTAGCCTATTACCATTCATCAAAAGAATCTAGTTTTGCAGAGGACAAAACTAATCAATCACTGCCCAATTACTTAGTAGTTAGTAATAATCACCCAATTACTTAGTCGTTAATAATAATCAGAATCTTTCGAATTAATAACATTTCGTATTGTTTTCTTCTGGTTTATTCTTCATTTTCATGATTACAGAATGGTTTAAAAACATCTATTGCATTGTATTTACAAGATTGGTAAAATAATTAGTTTAATATGTTATTTAATTGTACTTGTGTTTTGTAGATTCTATGAACATAATTGATAATTCAGTTCCATTACATAACCAAAGGAACTAGAAAGTAGAAACTGCTCATAGTTTAGATGCTACACATAAAACTGAAAGATGATTTGTTCCTGATCAGTTTTACGTCAATTTGTTCTTGGTCAGGGAGGTGTTAGAGAAGATCAGGACGAGGAGGATAATGAAGAAAGTGGTGATGAAGGAGATGAGGAAGAAATTATGGTTAATGGTACTACATTTGAGAGAGCTGAACGCAGCATTTGTGATGGTGATTACAAAAAGAAACCAATGGATGGAAAACCCAAACTTGGAGTCGTAACCTTCATAAACAAAAAAAAGTAACGCGCATACATTTTTATTCAATCTTGTTAGTTTTTTGCAAAAAATTAGTAATTTAATATTTTAAAATTGTGTTCATTATTCTAGCATTAAGGAACCTCATTACAAGAAAACACTTAAAGCAATTGTGAGAACGCGTTGGGATTTTGATACTGCAAAACAAAAGAAACGGGCTCGAGAGACCTTTTTGAACGAGTGCATAGAGGAGTTTAAGGTATGATAACGCATACACATTTTCAGCACTTGTCAATTATTATGATCTTATTTTATGAAGATTATTTTCTCAAAAGTTCTAATACTTTTGTGTAAAAGGAATTTTATGCGTATCCACCAGAATATAGTGGTGATAAAATTAAAGAGCTGGAGGGGGATGCGGTGGTCAAGCAGTATTTGAAAAATAATTTAAGATACTATATGAACGGTTGGAAGACTGATGGTTGGAATAGGGTTGAGGCGGCACATGGCAAGGGAGACACAAGTGCGAATCTACGTAACTGTCCTCCTTACTACTTATCTGAACCTGCATGGAATGGCCTAGTTGATTACTGGGAAACTGAGGGATTTTTCAAGAAGTCAGAAGTTGGCAGGGAAAACGTCAAGAAGGCAGAGATTAAGCATTGTAGTGGAGCAAAGCCATTTGACCATCGTTATGAGGTACTTTTTCACCATCAGTCCCAATTTCCTTAGGTGGCTGCTATGATGAATCTGTATTTGTTATTCAACTTGTTTCTTGATTTTCTGATGCTTTGTGGTGAAGTCTACTTATAGTTTTTGATGGGTTGATGGAATTTTAGAATTAGGAGTTTAAATGATGATCTTTTTTGGATCATATTTACATGGGCATCACTAAATTAGGTGTGAAATATGTAAAAATGTTATCTTTTTAGGAGAGGACTGTGTAATACATTATGAAATACTATGTATTAGATGACAACTTCACTTTTATTTCTAAATTGAACAATGCAATTTGTTTTGTCTTTATCACTCCTTCCTTGCACATGTCCTCATTGTCCTACATTAGTGTGTACTAGAGTCGTTTTGTTTTTTGCTATTTTACCAGCATTTTCCTACCCAAAGTTTCCAATTTTATTAATTGTCTATGTTGTATTAAGAGAATGACATCCTCTACCTGAAACAATTTGGGAGTATGTGGAGCATTATTGTTTAAATATTGTCGCTGTGGGAATTTCAAATGTTTCTTTTTCAACTAGTGGAACATAAAATGCGTGTTTCTGTTGTAAGAAAAAGGTCTCTAATTAACTGCTTAAGCCTATTCTGCTTTCAAAAATATACACAGGTGACAGTACCTGCTTTTAAGTAATCCTGATGGTTTTTAACTGAATGCAAAAATGTAGTCGAAGTTAATTTAGCATGATAGCCTACTTCTGTTAGAACATATCAAGTCTGTTCGAATCTTACATAAGGTATAGCTTTTGAAATCTGTCTATAGGTTGTTGAGCATGACCAAGAATAAGGGTAGTCGAATAAATTGTATGAATGTGATTAAGTATTATACTTTTGTACTGTATGATCTGAAGGAGGTGAATTATATCCGACAAAGAAGCAAGGCCATGTTAGTTACTGTACAAGTTCTAGGGTATTATTTGCCAAGTGAAATAACTTTGGTATAATTCAGCATCTTTCTTTGTTATGCGAAAGTGTAATAATTTGTTAAACTATGAGAAACAATCCTTATGAGAACCTTTTTAGCTGAGCCATTGGGTTCGTTTTCAAATTTTTCGTTGTCAATGTGCCTTGTGGATCTTCTGTATGATGAGATAAATGAATGTCACTGTATGCATAGTGTTCTTAGAAGTATAGATGATGATTAATGACCTACCGTTGAACCAGACTCAAAGAGAGGACCTAGAAACAAGTGGACTGAGTTTAAAAACACTGTATCCTTCGCAAACTTCGTTAATGTTGTTCTACTGCAGTTGTGGCAAGGAATTTGAATGGTGACATAATTTCAGTTTGTATTCAGTTTATATAATTAAGGATACTCGTGTCACAGACTCACAGTTTCAGTGAGGAACAAAAGTAGAGCAAGTTGCTGAGCAAGTATTCATTCCTCACCTTTATTCCCCTGTGTTTTTTCTTTTGTAGGAACTAGAGGAGAAAACGAGTAAACCTCTCACTCTCCTGGAAAAGTTTGATGTTTCGTACAAGAAGAAAGGACAAGTGGAACAAATAGGGCGAAAACTTAAAGTAAAATTTTCACTTAATCTTTCAGTTTTTTGAGGTTTGTATTAAAAAAATTATTGCATTCAATGATCAGGTCTTATATCTGAGGTTCTTATGTAATGTAGGACGTTATGGAGCGTACTGCGCAAGAAGAACTTACTCAGGATGCACCACCATCTCTAGTCAACCAAAGGAAACGTGAAGTCGAGCTATTGCTGGAGGTTTGTCCACCAAAGAAGGGAAAACTACTTATGTTCCCTCGCCATACCCTTCCGGAGCTTATTGGAAGAGATGAAGCTTCCAAATGGACCACTTCTCAATCTACTATGGCCTGCATTCCTGAGCGCATTCCTAATTCTGCATATTCTATTATTGGGAAAGTCATGACAGAGGTGACTACTATGGTTGAGGCGTTAGACGAGATTGAGGTGACACGTGCTAGACTTGAAGAAGAAGTGCAGAAATTGGCTACCCGTGCTTATCCAAACAAAGATGATCCTGCTTCTAAGATTTTATGGGAAGAGTACATCCGAATAGCAGCACAAATGACTTCTCCTCTTTTTGAACGTTACAAAAAGGTTATCATAGAGGTAATAATATAAAATTAATGTATTTATCTTTTTTTACTGTTTGTTCGAGTATAAAATAGAATTATTTATATTGTCGTGTTATATAGGAAATTCTTTAATTCTAATTAGGTGTGCAAGAATCTAAAAGCAGGCCCAGAATTATATCCTCTGGCACCTTTTTCAGAAAAAGAAACTGATACAAAACATGTTACTGTCAGAAAACTTGCCTCGGTAATTCTTGGTATAGCAATTTGTTCAATAAATTTTGAGAGTCCAGCCATCACTAAAACAAGCCCATAATTGTACTAGTACTTGGTAGTCAGCAAAGAAGTCAAGGAATCAACTATTTTAATAGCTTCAGACTCACTACAGGTAGTTAATTTTTGTCGCCAAAACTTGATGGATTTGCTAAGCACAAATCCTTTGCTTCTGTTAATGTGACAAAGTGCCAATCTTAGCATTAAGTAATAATAACAGTGTGACAGCTGATGTAAGTGTAGTGGCTAAACTACTCTCTTTTTAATTTGTTGCAGGATACTAGATCAGATCAGATGGTGTTGCACGAAAATGTCGACGATGTTGATTTAGAGGATTTACAAACCCGCTACCCTCTTTAGCTTGAAGACCGTTTGTGGTTTTTGTGTTTTAGAATCTTTAAGTATCAACTTTATTTAAGTATTGCCTTCTCTTTTAAAACCTTGAGTTAGGTATTTTGTGCTAGACATGAAGACACGGAACTAATGCAATATTATGTGTGTATTTTATTTTGGATCTAATGCAGTATTATGTGTGTATTGTATTTTGGATCTAATTAATGCAATATTATGTGTGTTTTTTATTTTGGATCTATACCATTTGGGGTTGATTTCCTATTGTAATAGTTAATGCTTTACGTACGTAGCAGGAATCGAGTAAGCAGCTTATAATAAATTATTGTAATTATGGTATATTATATTCAACAATAAACTGTTGAAAATAATTACCATATGGTCAAGTAGGTTCAACAAGATATGGTTGCATATACCATACATAGAAACAAAGAGAAAAAGTTCTAATCAACTAAAACTTGTTGAATTTGATAGAATTAAATGTAACAAAAGTCTGTTGAATTTAATCTATTGAGCCACGTGTCAAGATGCTATAACCAACGGAAATTGGTTGATTATTGAAGAATTAAATTCAACAATTTTTGGTTGATTATATTACTATTGGCGGCAAAAAATTTTTTTGGTGAAATTCAAAATTGAAATTTCAAATTTTGTCCAAATTGGCCAAGGTCGTTTTCAACGGTAAATGGTTGAATTTGGTGCCAACAACAACAACGGGAAGTCGTTGAATTTAACCTTAAATTCAACAGAAGTGCTAATTTCAACAAGCTTATATTCAACAGGAAGGTTTCCGTTGAATTTATGTTAAAAGTAACGGGATCCTGTTGAAATTAGCTAAATTCAACAGAATTCTAGCAGTTGAATTTAGCCGCTTTTGTAGTAGTGCAAACATACCCAGTATATCCCGCTTAGAGCTGGGTCTGGGTAGGGTGAGATGTACGCAGACCATGCCCCTACTTTTAACGGTAGGGAGGCTGTTTCCGTGAAGACCCCCGGCTAAGTGCACATTAAGCTAATAGTGTGTGACATTCACAAGGGTTATCTAAGATTTGAAAAAAGGACATCGTCATACCTGAGCCCATGGCTTAGAACACATGGGTCTTACCTACCAGGGGATTGACTACTCCGCTCTGCAAAGCACTCTGATCTAAGATGAAACCTGGCCAAGCGTCCTGAAACTGGAAAACAGAAGACAATAAAACGAGAAATATGAATGAAACAACCGAACTTCTAAGATAAAGCTAACCGAGACAACCCAACTCTGAGGCTCTCAACCACAGAGCCGCTCCCTAAAAGAGAATCCACCACTCTGATCTGGCGCCTCCAAGAACACCTATCAGCGGTCATGTTCTCATTTAAGTTTAAGGTCTTTAAATCCAACCTAAGCTGCTCTTCCCACAACCTCCTCGGTCTACCTCTCCTCCTCACTCCAACAATCGAAAGACTCTCGACCCTCCTCACTGGGGCTTCAGCTAGCCTCCTACGGACGTGGCCGAAGTCAAATCCAAGGAAAATATCACCTAAATCGAACTCAAAATCAAAGAGGAAAGAGGGAGAGAGAGAGAGAAAGAAACTTATAGAGCGTGAGTAGAGAGATTGTGAATGTTTGTATTTTGTGATGTGCGAGTGTTTTGACTTGGTGAAAAATAGTGAGGGCGGTCTTTTTGCCGCTCTATTATTTCAGTTTTTTCGAGTTTGTCGTTCTATTATGCTCCTTATTTATTCATGTATTTAAATAACAATTATAATGTTTTATTGGTAGTTATTCATTGTAAGTTTTTTTATTTATTGTAAGTTTATTAAAAATTGAATTGATAAAAATATAATTATTCAATTATTTAGTAGATTTTTAGATGTCATGTAATTTTTTATCAAAATTAATTAGTTAGCATGTCAAATAATTATAATTTATTAATTATTTATTTTAAAAAATAATTTATTTTTTCATTAAATGTTCAAGTTCTTACATAATCTGAAATAATATATTCAAGTAGTTTTAATCATATACGAAAATATTTTTATTTTAATGATATATTAAAATATATTTAGAAAAAAAAATTCATTTTAATTTTTTTTTAATAATATTTAATAAACATAAAAATAAAATTACTCATGCACAGTCTGCTGGAGTTCCTGGAATGTGCTCATAGCAATAAAACAATTGAACGATAAACAAGAAAACGCTGGCACAATAATGGTCAATTCAAATTCCAAGAGCAAAAACTATAAACCATGTATTTGATCTTCATCTATGCTTGCCATCAGTATGTCTAATTATTGCATATGTGCAAGTGCCAAAAGCACACAAGTTCTAGCTTGGTTGCAAAGAAACATTAAGATCCTATATAGTAAATTATTACATATAAAATGAAAAGAAACCAGAAACTGCATATATATATATATATATATATATATATATATATATATATATATATATATATATATATATATATATATATATATATATATATATATATATAGAGTCCTACTCTACTACAAACTAAAATTAACTACAAACTAAACACTAATTCAATATTTCATGCTAATCTAATGATTAAACTAGGGGTATCCCAATACAAAAAGTGTTTAAAATAATTGGCTCCATTCAGCAAAAAAAATAAATAAATAAATAAATAAATTTCACTGTTCACGTGATGACGTGACAGTGGATTTCACTGGTTAACGGTGCTTCGCACCTTCTTGTACGGCGCTTCGCGCCTTTATCATTCTAAAGTTGTAAGGAATGACAATCAATGGTAAAGGCAATAGACGATTTACGGGTGTGTCGAGGGCCTGCGGCCCTCATGACTACCTAACTCATCCGTTTACTGTCTTAAATGCTTCGCATTTCCACGGCAAGTTTTTTTTTTTTTTTTTTTTGGTGGATAGAGCCAATTATTTTAAGCATTTTTTGTGAAGGTACCCTTGGCGGAAACCTTAGAATAAATGAAATATAACTAATCTAGTGTTAGTTTGTAGTTTGTATTTAAGGATATGTTTGTATTTGAGCAAAAGCCTATATATATATATATATATATATATATATATATATATATACTATTATATAAATTCCGAAACATTGAAAGTTTTTGTACCTGTTTTTTGGTACCAAGTGAATTTACTTATTTACCCTTCATTATAAAGAAATATATATATATATATATATATATATATATATATGATATCTATACTATTAAAATTCCTAAAATAAATAATAACATAATATGATTAATGGTAAGTAGTTGATTGCTTTTTTCCACAATTACTTTTAATTGAAGATATTATCTTTTATAAACACCCACTAATCTTACAATCACAAATATCTATACTATTATATAAAAGCCGAAACAATAAAAGAGTTTTGGTACCTGTTTTTTGTTACTAAGTGAATTTATTTATTTACCCTTTATCTATACTATTAAAACTCCTAAAATAAATAATAACATAATATAATTAATGGTAAATAGTCGACTGCCTTTTTTCACATATACTTTTAATTGAAGATATTACCTTTTATAAACACCTACTAATCTTGCAATCATTAATAGATACCCGAAAATATCACATCATATTTTTCAATTATTAATAAAATATATTAAAAATCTATATACGTTGTTTATAAAAACATCAGTCGTATCATATCTTACGATCATTAATATTTCTTTTCAAATTAAAACATGTTACCTTTTTAATTTAAAACTAATCTTACAATCATTAATATATACCCGAAAATATTAAATCATATTTTTCAATTATTAATAAAAATATATTAAAAATTTGTATACGTTGTTTATAATAAGGAAACATTAGTATAATCCGTAAACATGACTATATTAAATTAAAATTAATTAAATAAAATAATGGTAAGTAGTCGATTGCCTTAATTAAATTATAATTACTATAAACTAATCAATTACCTTTTTCACATAAATCGTATAATCTTTTTAATTTTCACGTTGCCTTTCTATTTTTATAGCTAAAATATCTATTTTTCCAATTATATCACGGGCGGTTCTATTTAATACAACAAACTAATAATATTCTAATATTAATAATTAACTGATTTTCCTTTTCAGCTAAAACTTATCATCTTTTATATATTTTCTAATTAAAATCCCTCTTTTAATAGAAATATCACGTACAATATTAATTTCTTCTTTTCAAAAAATATTACGAGCAATTGTATTTAGTAAAATAACGTAATTAAATTATAAATACTATAAACTAATCAATTACCTTTTTCACCAAAAATATGTTACCTTTTTAAAAGATTATTTTGTAATTACTAATAATTAAACAATTATTTTTTTCAACTAAAACCTATCATCTTTCTATATTTTCTGACTAAAATCTCTCCATTTTTAGAATATCATGGATAACATTTATACAACTATTATCAAATCATCTCATATAAAAATTTAAGCCTCCAAAATTAATATTTCAAAAAATAATTTAAACTAATGAAAAAAATTCATATAATATTTTAAAAAATCCGTGCATCGCACGGGTTTTAAGCTAGTACTATTATATAAATTCCGGAACATTGAAAGTTTTGGTAGCTGTTTTTTGGTACTAAGTGAATTTACTTATTTACCCTTCATTATAAAGAAAAATAAATACATCTAAAATAAATAATAACATAATACAATTAATGGTAATTAGTCGATATATTACCTTTTATAAATACCTAAAAACATCAATCGTACCATATCTTTCCATCATTAATATTTCCTTTCGAATTAAAATACGTTATAATTAATGGTTATTAAACAATTAACATAATAAAATTAATGGTAATTAGTCAATTGCCTTTTTCACATTAATATAATTAAATTAATGGTAATTAATCGATTGTCTTTTTTATATTACTTTTAATTGAACATATTACCTTTTATAAACACCTAACATCTTTCGATCATTAATATTTTCACCTAAAAACATCAACCGTATCATATCTTTGCATAATTAATATTTCCTTTCAAATTAAAATACGTTACAATTAATGGTAATTGAACGATTAACATAATAAAATTAATGGTAACTAGCTTATAACCCGTGCAATGCACGGGTTTCTTATATTATATTATAAATTTTATTTAATATTGTAATTATGTTTTTATATAATTATTATTTTAATTTTAATTTAATATAATTTGACATACTCATGTTTATAAATTATACTAATGTTTCCTTGTTATAAACAACGTATACGGTTTTTAATATATTTTATTAATAATTGAGAAATATGCTGTGATATTTTCGGGTATATATTAATTATTGTAAAATTTGTTGTAAATTTAAAAGGTAACGTGTTTTAATTATAAAGGAAATACTAATGATTGAAATATATGATACGATTGATCTTTTTATGTGTTCATAAAAGGTAATATCTTCAACTAAAATTAAATGTGAAAAAGGCAATCGACTATTTAACATTAAATATATTATGTTATTATTTATTTTAGGTGTTATATTTTTCTTGAAAATTATGGTTTGATATTTTCGGGTATATATTAATGATTGTAAGATTTGTTTTAAATTAAAAAGGTAACATGTTTTAATTCGAAAAAAAAATATTAATGATCGAAAGATATGATACGATTGATGTTTTTAGTTGTTTATAAAAGGTAATATGTTTAACTAAAAGTAAATGTAAAAAAAGGCAATCGACTAATTACCATTAATTTTATTATACTAATGTGAAAAAGACAATCGACTAATTACAATTAATTTTATTATGTTAATCGACTAATTACCATTAATTATAACGTGTTTTAATTCGAAAGGAAATACTAATGATGGAAAGATATGATACGATTGATGTTTTTAGGTGTTTATAAAAGCTAATATGTTTAACTAAAAGTAGATGTGAAGAAGGCAATCGACTAATTAAAATTAATTTTATTATACTAATATGAAAAAGACAATCGACTAATTACCATTAATTTTATTATGTTAATCGATTAATTACCATTAATTATAACATGTTTTAAGTTGAATGGAAATACTAATGATGGAAAAATATGATACGATTGATGTTTTTAGATGTTTATAAAAGCTAATATCTCGACTAATTACCAATAATTATATTATGTTATTATTTATTTTAGGTGTATTTATTTTTCTTTATAATGAAGGGTAAATAAGTAAATTCACTCAGTACCAAAAAACAGGTACCAAAACTTTTAATGTTTCGACTTTCAATGCACGGGTTTCTTGTATTATATTATAATTTTTATTTAATATTAAATTTAAAAAATTATTAAAAATAATGATTATGATTATATTCATGTGTCATTATTATAAACAATGTATACGATTTTTAATATATTTTATTAATAATTGAGAAATATGATGTGATATTTTCATGTATATATTAATGATTGTAATATTTGTTGTAAATTAAAAAGGTAACGTAATAATATTAATGATTGAAAGATATGATAAAATTGATGTTTTTAGGTGTTTATAAAAGGTAATATCTTCAACTAAAAGTAAATGTGAAAACGGCAATCACTAATTACCATTAATTTTATTATATTAATTTGAAAAAGGCAATCGACTAATTACCATTAATTTTATTATCTTAATCGACTAATTATCATTAATTATAACGTGTTTTAATTGGAAAGAAAATATTAATGATGGAAAGATATGATACGATTGATATTTTTAGGTGTTTATAAAAGGTATTATCTCAACTAATTACCGTTAATTATATTATGTTATTATTTACTTTAAGTGTATTTATGTTTCTTTATAATGAAGGGTATATAAGTAAATTCACTCAGTACCAAAAAACAGGTACCAAAACTTTCAATGTTTCAGAATTTATATAATAGTATAGATTATATTATAATTTTTATTTAATATTAAATTTAAAAAATTATTAAAAATAATGATTATGATTATATTCATGTGTCATTATTATAAACAATGTATACGATTTTTAATATATTTTATTAATAATTGAGAAATATGATGTGATATTTTCATGTATATATTAATGATTGTAAGATTTGTTGTAAATTAAAAAGGTAACATAATAATATTAATGATTGAAAGATATGATAAAATTGATATTTTTAGGTGTTTATAAAAGGTAATATCTTCAACTAAAAGTAAATGTGAAAAAGGCAATCACTAATTACCATTAATTTTATTATATTAATTTGAAAAAGGCAATCGACTAATTACCATTAATTTTATTATCTTAATCGACTAATTATCATTAATTATAACGTGTTTTAATTGGAAAGAAAATATTAATGATGGAAAGATATGATACGATTGATATTTTTATGTATTTATAAAAGGTATTATCTCGACTAATTACCATTAATTATATTATGTTATTATTTATTTTAGGTGTATTTATGTTTCTTTATAATGAAGGTTATATAAGTAAATTCACTCAGTACCAAAAAACACGTACCAAAACTTTCAATGTTTCGGAATTTATATAATAGTATAGATTAGTCAATTGCCTTTTTCATATTAATTTTAGTTGAACATATTACCTTTTATAAAAACTTAAAAACATCAATCGTATCACATCTTTCGATCATTAATATTTTATTTTGAATTAAAACACGTTATCTTTTTCATTTAAAACAAATCTTACAATCATTAATATATACCCGAAAATATCACACTATAATTTTCAAGAAAAATATAAGACCTCCAATAAATAATAACATAATATAATTAGTGGTAATTAGTCGATTGCCTTTTTCACAATTACTTTTAGTTGAAGATATTACCTTTTATAAACACCTAAAAAGATCAATCGTATCATATCTTTCAATCATTAATATTTCCTTTACAATTTAAACACATTACCTTTTTCATTTTTAACAAATCTTACAATGAAAGTTTTGGTACCTGTTTTTTGGTACTAAGTAAATTTACTTATTTACCCTTCATTATAAAGAAAAATAAATACACCTAAAATAAATAATAACATAATACAATTAACGGTAATTAGTCGATATATTACCTTTTATAAATACATAAAAACATCAATCGTACCATATCTTTCTATCATTAATATTTCCTTTCGAATTAAAATACGTTATAATTAATGGTAATTAAACGATTAACATAATAAAATTAATGGTAATTAGTCAATTGCCTTTTTCACATTAATATAATTAAATTAATGGTAATTAGTCGATTGCCTTTTTTATATTACTTTTAATTGAACATATTACCTTTTATAAACACCTAACTTCTTTCGATCATTAATATTTTCACCTAAAAACAACAATCGTATCATATCTTTCCATCATTAATATTTCCTTTCAAATTAAAATACTTTACAATTAATGGTAATTAAACGATTAACATAATAAAATTAATTGTAATTAGTAAATTGCCTTTTTCATATTAATTTTAGTTGAACATATTACCTTTTATAAACACCTAAAAACATCAATCATATCACATCTTTCGATCATTAATATTTTATTTTAAATTAAAACAAATCTTACAATCATTAATATATACCCGAAAATATCACACTATAATTTTCAAGAAAAATATAAGACCTCCAATAAATAATAACATAATATAATTAGTGGTAATTAGTCGATTGCCTTTTTCACAATTACTTTTAGTTGAAGATATTACCTTTTATAAACACCTAAAAAGATCAATCGTATCATATCTTTCAGTCATTAATATTTCCTTTACAATTTAAACACATTACCTTTTTAATTTATAACAAATCTTACAATGAAAGTTTTGGTACCTATTTTTTGGTACTAAGTGAATTTACTTATTTACCCTTCATTATAAAGAAAAATAAATACACCTAAAATAAATAATAACATAATACAATTAATGGTAATTAGTCGATATATTACCTTTTATAAATACCTAAAAACATCAATCGTACCATATCTTTCCATCATTAATATTTCCTTTCGAATTAAAATACGTTATAATTAATGGTTATTAAACAATTAACATAATAAAATTAATGGTAATTAGTCAATTCTCTTTTTCACATTAATACAATTAAATTAATGGTAATTAGTCGATTGCCTTTTTTATATTACTTTTAATTGAACATATTACCTTTTATAAACATCTAACATCTTTCGATCATTAATATTTTCATCTAAAAACATCAATCGTATCATATCTTTCCATCATTAATATTTCCTTTCAAATTAAAATACATTACAATTAATGATAATTAAACGATTAACATAATAAAATTAATGGTAATTAGTCAATTGCCTTTTTCATATTAATTTTAGTTGAACATATTATCTTTTATAAACACCTAAAAATATCAATCGTATCACATCTTTCGATCATTAATATTTTATTTTGAATTAAAACACGTTATCTTTTTCATTTAAAACAAATCTTACAATCATTAATATATACCCGAAAATATCACACTATAATTTTCAAGAAAAATATATGACCTCCAATAAATAATAACATAATATAATTAGTGGTAATTAGTCGATTGTCTTTTTCACAATTACTTTTAGTTGAAGATATTACCTTTTATAAACACCTAAAAAGAGCAATCGTATCATATCTTTCAATCATTAATATTTCCTTTACAATTTAAACACATTACCTTTTTAATTTATAACAAATCTTACAATCTTTAATATATATCCGAAATATCACATCATATCTCTCAATTATTAATAAAATATATTAAAAATCGTATACATTGTTTATAATAACGAAATATTAGTATAATCTGTAAACATGAGTATATTATATTATATCAAATTAAAATTAAAAAGCTTATTAAAATAATAATTATATAAAAACATAATCATAATATTAAATAAAATTTATAATATAATACAAAAATCCGTGCATTGCACGGGTTATAAGCTAGTATATTATATATATATATATATATATGTATATATATATATATATATATATATATATGTATATAGGCTGTTGTTCCCTGAACTTCTACTTGCTTGACATGGAGAGGATGCATCCAAGTAATGCTGTGACTAACAGCTGACCTTTCCCTGTAAGAAAATGAATTAATAAAGAGACGAAATACAATTAAACTGTATTCAGTTAAACATTATACCCCAGTTGTACACATTATTAAGGAGCTATCCTATCAGCTCAGATTATGACTTTATGAAAACGGGAACCTCAATTTGTCCTCATAATTCCAATATTTTGGCAACTTTCAAATCGACATTTGGTAGTGTCCGTTTCTAACTGTTACAAATACGACATTATATGCATCACTGTCTAGCTTTCTCCTAATTTCTTACATTTTCCAACAAGCTCATTCTTAATTTGGTGATAATGATAGTCTTTGATAACAAATATTGAACGAAAATGACAGAAAAAACTCTCGGAAAGTGTACAGATAGTTACACTAACATAGTAACATTCAAAGCACTCCGATGTACTCCATAATATGGTTGATGTGTACAGCAGGTACAGGAATGTCGGTAGAAGAGCTTATCCAAAGCACATTTTAGCGACTTAAAGTGTAACACAGTACGTGAATAATCATGTCAACAAGTAAGAGTGTAAAACAATGAACAATCACCGCGTAATTTAGTATTACGACTACAAATGTCAAATACTTTTAGTCGATACTGCTACACCAAGTCAATTATAACGAATTACTTAGCAAAAAAAAAAAAAAAAAAAAGTCAATTATAACGAGGAAGGGAAGTAAAATTATTTTAACACTTATCCAACTGGACGAGAAGCGGAGAAGGCAACTTGTTGACATAGAGATTAAGAATATTAAAGATAATTTACAAAACACCTAGCCTAGTCAATAGTAGTAAAGATTAAGAATAAGATCCATGAATTGCAATATAGTTTGAGGAACCCTAGAAATATAAAACATAGATTACTACATTGGAACATTAAATTCCCGCACTTAACTATGCATCAAACAACCTACCGTTTCTTCCTCCTAAACCCTGATACTATCCGTTTCTTCCCCCTAACCCCTCCTGTAAATCCCTTGAGTGAAACAAGACTCTCGGTGTATTTGACGACTGACGTAAGGCAAAAAGGAGCTGAAAAGTTGAACTTTTTAGTCTCTTTCTTTATGTTGTCATAATAGATGTATCCAACATCCCGTTTGTAAGCAACAAATTGTCCACCACCCAAATTAAGATATACACGATCTATCTTTGAATTGGTCTCAAAACTGAATTTCTTACTCCAAGACCCCTGGCCGCAAACATCATCTAACTTCCATAGATCAAGAACTGTTTCATCATTGAGGGATTTACAGACCATAGCAACGGAACCTTCAAAATCCAGCAAAGGTTCTAATCTTTCATGCCCCGGATACCTTAATAATGCTCCAAACACCTCAGTATGCAAGTCAAATAGCATTATCTTCTCTGAACCGGCCAAAAACAATACACCATCTATATCATGATGACTAAACACCTTTAATCGCCACTCATTTTTCAACATTTCAGGAACTTGAATCTCTTTCCAAGAATTAGCATTTGCCGAATACAACTCTGCTCTTAGTGCTGTAATATTAGAATTAGCATCGCAAGGATATGACCCCAACCTAAGAAGCTTGTAATCGTTGGAAATAGGATCAAAACAGAACATTAGATTAATCGTAAAATCTAATCGTATATTCGGAGTAGGAAGTATCTTAAAACGTTTGGTGGATGGATTCCAGGGACATATAAGATTAGCATATGTAGTGGCAACACAAACCAGACCATTACAAGAAAAATGAAAGAGGAATTCCTTAGTATTTTCATTACTTGTGGTGGCGGGTAGAGGCTAACAAATTTATCACGAGTATGGATGTAAACTAGACGATCGTTGAACTCATGGGTCAGGACAGAGGCTTGCTTCTTTTGAGAATTTGCCAAGTGCGTTACGATAAACGCAGGATTAGATATATATAGTGGATAGCCACAACTTGCAAACTGCTCTTAATCGAATGAGTGATGTTACAGGTAACAACAAAAATATCGTTGTTATAGGGAGAATATTGTATAACAATATTTTGGAGGTTTGCTGGATTTATGGAGCAAAATACGGATATTTTGCTATAAACACGAAGAACATGGGAGGAGATTGGTGTTTGTTTGTGGCTGCACTTGATAGGTGTTTTCAGTGATGAACTGTCAATCATCCCGTATCAAGGTGCCTACGTACCCTATTTATAGGGATCAAGCCTGACGTAGTTCTTGGAGAATAAGTTACCTAGGCGGGCTAGGGTTTTAAGAGATAAGCCAAAGTCCAAGCCCACTCGTTTAGGGCTGACGTGGCAATGAGTCATCAACCCTATCCGTGATCCATGGCCCAGATGTGGAAGCCTATGGTCTCGCACGAACAGAGTTGGCTAGTAGAGAAGTAACAAGGGCCTTGCATGCGACCTCGAGGGATCAGGCCATGCGAAGCGAACCCTAGTGTCCAGCTACTCATGCGACCTCGAGGGATCTGGCCATGAGCCTTCCAGAGAAGAGGAGATAGTGATCTCGCTGTAGTGACCCCGCATTGGAGGTTATGTGCGAAGCGATCCTTTGACGGGAGCCAAATGAAGCGATCCCCGGGTTGCGACCCCGGTAGATGCGACCCCGAGGCTGAACTAGCATGAGAGGCGCAGAGGCCTAGCGTGAGAGGCGCAGAGGCCTTTTCCTTTGTTATTGGCATGAGAGGACGCCCTGAGTAGTAGCAGGAGGTGGTAGTGAGGAGACCCCTGGGGTGAGTGTCTTCAAGAGATTTAAGATATAGAGGTGAGGTGATCCCTGATCGGGCCTCATGCCTTGTTTATCCTTCTTCAATATTCGGGCCCATTGAGAGATATTTGAGCCCATTACGAGATAATTGAGCCCATTAAGAGAGGTGGGCCCCTTGTATAGTCGTTTGAGCTTGTTTAGGATCTATGCCGAAATTCGGGCATAACAACTACCCCCCGAGTCCATATTGCCATTGAAAATGCGATGTGGAGTCAAAACTTTGATGCAAGGCCTGTGCTCGCTATAGATTGCTGTAGATGAAAGCATAGCTATCTCAAGTGCCTTGGGATTGCATTGCGACCCCTATGAATTTGAATGGTTGTAGACAACTGTCGTATTCTGAGATTTGCTCCCAGCTGCTAAGATGATGACATGTGTTGTGTGTCTTTCAATTAATGCGAAGGCATGTATAAGTGAGTGATAGTGACCTCGAAGGTACTTCCAAGCGCCATGTGGTTCTGCAGGGACTTTGAGAGGCGACCCCATAGGGCCTTGCAGTCATAGATTGTTATAATTGTATCTTCTGTCCAGCTGATATGTAAGCTCGGGCTTTCACATATATCTTCAGGTCTTCTTAAAGTATGATGAGAGGACTCCTCTCTACTCCTTGTTATTATGATGAGAAGCCTCCTTATAAGTTGAAAGGATTGCTTGCAGTCTCATATGCTGGGAGGCCTCCTTGCAGCCTTATCATTGCGAGGCCTCCTCGCAGCCTCTTACATTGCGAGGCCGCCTCGCAGCCTCATACGTCGCGAGGCCTCCTCGTAGCTTCTTACATTGCGAGGCCGCCTCACAGCCTCATACGTCGCGAGGCCTCCTCGTAGCTTCTTACATTGCGAGGCCGCCTCGCAGCCTCATACGTCGCGAGGCCTCCTCATCATCATATGAAAAGGTACAAGCTAAGGTGCATAGTGATTCAAGCTCGTGTTTGCAAAGAGGCATCGTCCATGCTCATGTCTCAACTGAAGTGGTCCTTCATCAGACCAAGATTACTGAGGAAAACCTCGAGGAGGAGACAGATGAAGAGGAGTCCCTTACCACAAAAGAGTTGGAGGATGTCACCCGTACAGTTAATCTTTGTAATTATGACTATGTTCCTGAGCTCTCTGATGATGAAGCTTATGTCCCTCCTGGTCAACCAATGCTTGAAGGTACCATGTATCCCCAAGGAAAGAAGAGGGTAGGGCACATCCTCTGCTGCAGAGATCTTCCAACCAGCCTCGTCAGGATACCCTATTAGAGGCCATCGAAAAGTATCAAGTAGAAGGTCGTATTATCCTTCCTCAAGAGCATATGCGATGTTACCGCTTCAATCACAAAGAGAATGGGGGCAGGCCACCCCGCATGGTTTTAACTACTACACTCCTTGAACTTGGAGTATCTTCACCTCTTCATCCATTCATTCGTGAGGTGTGCGAGTATTTTAAGGTTGCTCCCATCCAAATTAATCCGAACGGGTACAAACTTATGATTGGTCTATTCATCATATATAACATCGAGGGATACCCGAGACTGATCGCTGAGCAGCTCAACTACTTTATCACCAAAAAGAGTTGTAAAGCTAAGGAATTCGGTTATGTTTATTTCTCTGTCTGGCCAGAGTTCTATTGCAAGAACTTGATTCTGGGTGGCTCAAGAGATCCCAGAGACTGGAAAAGTCCGTACTTCTATATTTATGATGTGCCGCGTATGCCGACCGCCTTTAAAATTAACAAAGGTATGTTTCTATGACTTAGCTCCATTTCTTCCTACGAAATTCATTAGCATTGTGGGTTGTGGCACCAACCATATTTACATTTATTTGCTTCATTACAGACACACCACGACGTTCTATGCTTGTAGGCGAACACAAGCAGAGAGCAGACAACATTCTTAAACTTCCTGCTGAGAAGAGAAACCTTCAGCTCTTGCTTACCGAAGAGAATTTAGTTCTGTGTGGGTTTCTAAGGCAAAGGGCGAGAATGACCCCAAAAAAGAAGATCGTCAATCCTCCCGAGGGAGTAGACGATATAGGTGTCGTTGACAAATGTAATATGAGGCCATGACCTGTACTCCATATGCATTGCATTGTAGCTCGTACTGACTTGCTGCATCACATACCACTTGCATTGAATCAATTTGTTGCTGCATGCCTTGCTTACTAATTTTGCCTTGTATTGATGTATTTTCTTCTGTATACTTGCAGACATGGCTTCCAAGAAATATTCTGTGATTCCTTTCTTGAAGAAGGACAAGGCTGCGAGTACCTCTCGTAATCCTTCTGGCGATCCGACTCACCATTCCTCCCTTGCTGGGGTTTTAGCTACCAAGTCTGATGTTGTCATGCCTCCTCCTAAGCAGACCACTCTCACAACGCCTCTTCGACAATCATCTTCTTCCCTCCATCCTAGCAGGAAAAAGCCCACTGAGATATCGATTCTTCATGAAGAACCACCACTAAAGAAGAACAAGGACGACAAGAGTTCATTACCCTCTCATCCTCCCCCTGGACTGGTCCGCCAGACATTTGGCGAGTTGGCACATGCCCATGTTTCTGAAGTTGATATGTATTCCTGGTCCCTACAATCTCTGGTGGAGTCCAATGCTTCCAAGACTAAAGCTATAGCTGAGCTTTTCTTCCATCAATTGCGTCACCACAAGGAGGTTCGAGCCTTGGCTTCTTCCAATAGTAAGATCAGCGAAGAGATTGTGAATCTCAAATCCATACTTGCACAGGCTCAGGCTGACGCTGAGAACGCAAAGGATAATTGCAGGAAAGAATTTGAAGGCACTACTGAGAAGCTGAAGAGAGAGCTTCACGAGGAGAAGTCAGCTAGAAAGAAGCTTAAGCTGGATCATGACGTTGAGAAGGAGAAGTCAGACTCCCAGATCAAGGAGCTTACAGACCGCGTCGCTGAGCTAGAGAAGGAAGTTAAAGATGCTGCTGATGATCTCCCTAATATCATTGAGGAATCTGAGACCCAAGGATCTGTTGATTTCATGAAAAAGTTCCTCGAGAAGGTTGACGACTTTGATTGGTACCGGTTGGGCGAAGAGACTGGGAAGTTTGCTGATAACCTCAAGATGGAGATGAATGAGGAAGCGGCAAAATGGATCCCCATGACTTCCTTTTATTGCTTTTAAACTTTATATGCTAGACTCAGTGGAGATGTGGGCACTCCCTTTATTTGCCTCGCGCTTGTAGACTTAATTCCTTTTACTTATTTGGATGCTCCTTGAACCTGAATTGACTTGCTTTATTGATGCTCCTTTATTTGATATTTATAATATTTCAAAGTACCATAGGCCTCGTATCTGCTTGCACAAGGGACTCATGTTGCATGATTTTAGCATGTATAGATTCCTCCATATCGCCTCTTCATATCTGTTAAATTTTTCCCAAGTGTTTTAGAATAGCTGATGGGGTCTTCAAATGATCCTGATTGCGCCTATGGGGTCGAGAGGCCTCGCATCGCAAGGTGTCGAGTTTGCAGCCTCGCGTCGCTAGGTACGGCCTCGCAACGCTAGCTATGGCCTCG
This sequence comes from Saposhnikovia divaricata, assembly GCA_036435485.1. Taxonomy (NCBI): domain Eukaryota; kingdom Viridiplantae; phylum Streptophyta; class Magnoliopsida; order Apiales; family Apiaceae; genus Saposhnikovia; species Saposhnikovia divaricata. Next base: position 28,242,921 of record JAZHRN010000131.1, read on the forward strand.
CAATGCTAGGTGTTGGCCTCGTAACGCTAGGTGCTGGCCTTGTCTTGCAATTTTTCAAATGTCCTGCTAGAAGTGGTGTTTATGTAATGCCACTACCCCCCGAGTCCTCATTATCATTGTAGATGTGATGAGGAATCAAAGTCTTTCAGCAACCTTGCATTATCATTGTAAATGTTTTAAATGCCTGTTGACTTTACTCCATTTGACCTGTTTTACCTTGCATCATTTGTGGCTTGCTTGAAGGGAGAGGAATGAGTTTTAGAAGTCCTTGATGGAACTGCAGAAATCAAGCGAGGAAGCTTCGAAGAAAAGTGTTGATGGGATCACAAGACTGACAGGCGATCTGAATGCTGTCAAGGCCGAATTTGCAATTGCTGAAGACACATTCCTGGTCAAGGGCCAAGTTACCTTCATGAAGGGATTCATTAGAACAATCCCTAATTTTGATTGGGACCATCTCGGGCCTGGTAATGCTGACTTCACAGAGACACAGGAGAAGGAGATCGCCGAAGAGGATGCTGCTGAAGCGAGGCTAGAAGAGGAAGCAAGACTTGCAGAGGAGGCAAGGCTGGTAAATGAAGCTTCTACTGTCAACCAGGATCCACCTGCTCCTTAAATTTATTTTGTCATTTGGTGTAGTTTCGAACTGCATCGGGATCGCATGGCGACCCTATGATTGTGAACTTGCATCGCTTTGACTCTTCATTCTGTGTTGTCTTTTTTTTGCACATAACATACTTGCATGAGTAATTTTGCTTCGCAGTTGCTAAGCCTCAGGTTGATGTCATTTTTACTTTAGCTTTTCCTTTAGACGTTGAGATACAGTATGTGCTCGCAGGTGCGAAGTGCCTTGAATAGTTTCAGATTTGTGTTCCTTTGCTTAGATTCCTTTGATTGTTGTAGATAGCTTAGGATGTGTGTTGCTACTTTGAGATAGTTTCAAGTACGATCCCCGCATCGTTCAGATGGCTTGGACCTTAAAAACAAGTAGGGACGAGGCCCTAAAGTTGATCAAGTAGGGGCGAGGCCCTGTAGTTGAAACGTAGGGGCGAGGCCCTGTAGTCGATATGTAGGGGCGAGGCCCTAAAGTTAAAACGTAGGGGCGTGGCCCTGTAGTTGATACGTAGGGGCGAGGCCCTGTAGTCGATACATAGGGGCGAGGCCCTAACGTTGATAAAGTAGGGGCGAGGCCCTAGCGTTGACAAAGTAGGGGCGAGGCCCTAATGTTGATAAGCTTTGCCTAGCTTGTATTAACTTTTCCGGAGCAGCAATTTCTGAACTATGTCCCACAAATTTCATAAGCTTCAATTTTGTACAGGCCCCGTTGATCTAGTCAACCTTGCTCTCAGCCATCCACTTCGCATGTGCATAGTTTTACCATTTTCAGCCCGTAGATTTCAAATGTCCCACTAGAAGAGGTGTTTATGTAATGCTACTACCCCCTGAGTCCTTATTATCATTGTAGATGTGATGAGGAATCAAAGTGTTTCAGCGACCTTCTTGTATTATTTGGAGTTGACACCATCTCTAGTGAAGAAAATTTGATGTGATCTCGCTATGAGTAGACCTGACTTCTTCAACGCTATCCCGCTAGTTGGCCTCATCATGCTATCCCGAGGCACTCCCAAGGCTAAGCGAGAGCACATGTAATAAGATATTGAGGTCTTGAGCTCATTTTGATCTTCAACTACTTTGGCTTCTCTCCTTTCATCTCTAGTGCGAGCTCGAGGTCAATGATGAGAGCCTCGGGTTCAACCTCGTTATTTGTTGCTTGCTCTTCCAAATGTCTTGAGATAGTTGATGACCTCCTCATTGTCGGCGAGGATCAGGGGCGTCCCCCCTCTCCCCGACAAGGATCAGGGGCGTCCCCCCTTTCCTCGACGTAGAGGTATCACACCAGGAAGAATCATCTCATGTAGAAGTATCTCGTTAAAGGCATCTCAAGATCTCAATAGTCACTCCATATTGGGGCCTCATTAGTCACATAAGAGGGGGTCTCGTTAGCTACATCATATAGGGGGCCTCACGATTTCGACGAGGAAATGGGGGTCTGTCGTCACGACGATGGGACCACTCACGATCTCCACAAGGAGAGGGGGTCTGTCATCATGACGATGGGACCGCTCACGATCTCGATGAGCAGATGAAGGTCACTTAGAACCTTGACCCTTGCCTTGGCCTCTATCACTTATCCTTCTTGTCGGTAGTGAGCTCCTCGAGCTTGACTTCTCTTAATCCTCCTTTCAGTCCTTCTTTTTACAATCTCGGGGTCGGGCTCGTACTTATGGGACCGCTCACACTCCCAACGAGGAGATGGGGGTCTCTCGTCGCAATGATGGGACCGCTCGCGCTCTCTACGAAGAGAGGGGGGTCTCTCGTCGCAATGATGGGACCGCTCGCGCTCTCTACGAAGAGAGGGGGGGTCTGCCTTCGCGACGATAGGACCGCTCACACTCTCAACGAAGAGATGGGGGTCATTCCGAACCTTGGCTCCTGATGATGTCGCTTATTCTTCTCGAACCCGGCCTCGCTAAGCTAGGTGCAAGCATGGCCTCGCTCCTATGGGGTTGCAGTCCGGGGTCATATGCTACCTCGGGGTCTCGATCCTTGCAGCCCGGGGTCATGTGCTACCCCGGGGTCTCGCGCTAGCCCGGCCTCGGCCTCTCACGCTATCCCGACCTCGGCCTCTCTGTTGTTGGCCTCTCCGTTCTTCTTGTTCGAGTTAGTCATCGTTCTCCCAAATTAATGACTTCCCCTCCTTCTAGCGCCAAATGTTATAGGGAGAATATTGTATAACAATATTTTGGAGGTTTGCTGGATTTATGGAGCAAAATACGGATATTTTGCTATAAACACGAAGAACATGAGAGGAGATTGGTGTTTGTTTGTGGCTGCACTTGATAGGTGTTTTCAGTGATGAACTGTCAATCATCCCGTATCAAGGTGCCTACGTACCCTATTTATAGGGATCAAGCCTGACGTAGTTCTTGGAGAATAAGTTACCTAGGCGGGCTAGGGTTTTAAGAGATAAGCCAAAGTCCAAGCCCACTCGTTTAGGGCTGACGTGGCAATGAGTCATCAACCCTATCCGTGATCCATGGCCCAGATGTGGAAGCCTATGGTCTCGCACGAACAGAGTTGGCTAGTAGAGAAGTAACAAGGGCCTTGCATGCGACCTCGAGGGGTCAGGCCATGCGAAGCGAACCCTAGTGTCCAGCTACTCATGCGACCTCGAGGGATCTGGCCATGAGCCTTCCAGAGAAGAGGAGATAGTGATCTCGCTGTAGTGACCCCGCATTGGAGGTTATGTGCGAAGCGATCCTTTGACGGGAGCCAAATGAAGCGATCCCCGGGTTGCGACCCCGGTAGATGCGACCCCGAGGCTGAACTAGCATGAGAGGCGCAGAGGCCTAGCGTGAGAGGCGCAGAGGCCTTTTCCTTTGTTATTGGCATGAGAGGACGCCCTGAGTAGTAGCAGGAGGTGGTAGTGAGGAGACCCCTGGGGTGAGTGTCTTCAAGAGATTTAAGATATAGAGGTGAGGTGATCCCTGATCGGGCCTCATGCCTTGTTTATCCTTCTTCAATATTCGGGCCCATTGAGAGATATTTGAGCCCATTACGAGATAATTGAGCCCATTAAGAGAGGTGGGCCCCTTGTATAGTCGTTTGAGCTTGTTTAGGATCTATGCCGAAATTCGGGCATAACAATCGTAAACAAATATCTTCAGGTAAATAAGAATTAGAACTACACATCTTCACTGCTGCGATTCAGCAAAAAGCTTGGTAAAAGTAACGTTCTCCCTAACACTGTGAAAGAAGGGGAAATTCTAATATATATATATATATAGGCTAGCGTTGAAATAGAAACCAACCTTAGAAACTAGAAACCTACACTAAATAAATTATATTTCATTTATTTTAATGGCCCCGCTAGGGGCACCTTCACAAAAAACGTTTAAAATTCTTGGTTCTATTCAACAAAAATATAAAAAAAAAAAAAATTTAAAAAAAGTTACTGGTCACGTGCCACGTCATCACGTGAACAGTAACTTTTTTTTAATTTTTTATATTTTTGTTGCATAAAGACAATAATTTTAAACGTTTTTTGTATTGGAGTACCCCTAATTTGGTCATTAGATTAGCTTGAAATATTTAATTTAGGTTTAGTTTCTATTATAAGTTAGTTTCTATTAGAACAAGACCCTATATATATATACTAGCCTAGGTTTTGTTATATTATTTTATATTACATTCCGGGAATTACAACACATGGGGAACAATTACTAATAAAGCACATAATTAAGAACAGTGGCACATCGAGCAATTTAACAAAATATTTGGATTAATCGAATGTTTCACTTTAAGGTAGTAGGGGAATCACCTCAGTGAAATCAATTCAATTGAATATATTTGTTAGATTATCAGATAACAAAGAGAGATTTGAGCTCAAAAGTACTAAACATACACAAATACATCACATTTATAAAATTATATAAGAGAAAAAGAACTTGAGATGTATATGAAATAACTTTTTTGAGATATAAATAAATTTACATGTTTTTGATACAACCAACTATTTAAGATATTAAGATATTTAATATGGACAATCTTTTAAGATATTATTTTTGATATACACAATCTTTCCATAATATAAAGTATTTTACTCAATATTTATGTGAGATATATTCCAGGTTACAAACATTCCATTTAATAAAATATAATAATAATTTTATAATTACTAATAATTAACCGATTACCTTTTTCAACTAAAATCTATCATATTTTCTATATTTTCTAACTAAAATCCCTCATTTTATAGATAAATATCATGGATAACATTTATATAATTATTATCAAATCTCATATAAAAATTTAAGCATCCAAAATTCATGTTTTTAAAAAATAATTTAAATTAATAAAAAAATCATATAATATTAAAAATCATATATATTAAGTAATATATATATATATATATATATATATATATATATATATATATATATATATATATATATATATATATATATATATATATATATATATATGGCCTTTGCTCCATACAGAACACTCTTATATAACAAACAACAAAGAACACCTTAGATCTATTAGATCCTTTTAGATCCTTTGGCCCCACCAGGGGCACCCAATACAAAAAGTTGTTATTTTTTTACCCTCTATCAAGTCTGCAAAAAAAAATAAAAAATAAATTAAAATCACTGTTCACTGATGACGTCACTGATGACGTCATCAATGAACAGTGAATTTTCAAAATTTTTTTTTTTTTTTGCTGGTTTGCTAGAGGGTAAAAAAATAACAACTTTTTGTATTGGGTGCTATGGCGGAACTCTTAAATTATATTAGATATGAGGTGTTCTTTATTGTTTGTTATATAAGGTGTTTGCTATAGAGTGCAACTCTCTCTCTCTCTCTCTATATATATATATAGGCAAGTGCTCAAATACAAACCACTTTTAAAATACAAACCTACAAACCAACACTAAATTAATTATATTTCATTTATTCTAAGGTTCCCGCCAAGGGTACCTTCACAAAAAATGCTTAAAATAATTGGCTCTATCCATAAAAAAAAAAAAAAAAAACTTGCCGTGGAAATGCGAAGCATTTAATACAGTAAACGGATGAGTTAGGTAGTCATGAGGGCCGCAGGCCCTCGACACACCAGTCAATCGTCTATTGCCTTTACCATTGATTTCCATTCCTTACAACTTTATAATGATAAAGGCGCGAAGCGCCGTACAAAAAGGTGCGAAGCACCGTTAACCAGTGAAATCCACTGCCACGTCATCACGTGAACAGTGAATTTTTTTTTATTTTTTTGTTGGATAGAGCCAATTATTTTAAGCATTTTTTGTATTGGGGTACCCCTAGTTTGGTCATTAGATTAGCTTGAAATATTAAATTATGCTTGGTTTGTTGGTTTGTATTTTAAGGAGGTTTGTATTGGAGTAGCCCCCTATATATATATATAGGATCTTGTTCTAATAGAAACTAACTTAGAATAGAAACTAGAAACTAAACCTAAATTAAATATTTCAAGCTAATCTAATGACCAAATTAGGGGTACTCCAATACAAAAAAAACGTTTAAAATTATTGTCTCTATTCAACAAAAATATAAAAAAATTTAAAAAATTTTAAAAAAAAGTTACTGTTCACGTGATGACGTGGCACGTGAACAGTAACTTTTTTTAAAATTTTTTATTTTTTTATATTTTTGTTGAATAGTGTAAAGAATTTTAAACGTTTTTTGTGAAGGTGTCCCTAGCGGGGCCATTAAAATAAATGAAATATAATTTATTTAGTGTAGGTTTCTAGTTTCTATTCTAAGGTTGGTTTCTATTTGAACGCTAGTTTATATATATATATATATATATATATATATATATATATATATATATATATATATATATAAGATTAATAATTATTAAAATATAAATAAAAAATTATTTAATTTTAAGAAAGCTGTACATGATACGGGTTATAGGCTAGTATAAATAATGGAATTATTATAATAAGATTATTATCCCGGGATTATAATCCCTTCAAATTATAACTATTTTGCTCGTTTGTTTTATAGACCAGCTATCATCCGCCACAATTATTCATCAGTTTTTCTTTATTAATTATTCACTTTGTTTTGTTTTACCTCACGTATAACTAGTCTGCCAATTCTTCCTTAATTATGTTAGTTTAGTTTAATTGGTTTACTTTTGTCAGTATCGCATTCACATGATTCACGAGCCTGGTGTGGTGTTTCATGTTCGATTATTAATTTAATAATATTATTAGCTTTCTTTTCCGTAGCCTATTAATGCCTAGACCTTGTTACATATATATTTGTTGCAAATATTTAATAATCATGTTTAACTAAATCTATATTGTCCTAGGATTGAAGATGAAGTTAATTTAATTATTTTTGATTTATTCTCATTTCTATTAATTAATTTTCATGATTTTTCTTGGTGCTTAATTGTTCAACTGACAAAGTGATTTTGATATATTATAGTTACCGAATTTATTTTTCATAACATATGCTTACTCCCTGAAGTTTTGATAGATTATTATTAGATAACAAGTTTCGTAGTACTAGCCTAAAACTCGTGCGATGCACGGATTTCTTTAATATTATATGAATTTTTTTATTAGTTTAAATTAATTTTTTTAAAACATGAATTCTGGAGCCTTAAATTTTTATATGAGATGATTTGATAATAATTATATAAATGTTATATGTGGTATTTCTAAAAATAGTGATTTTAGTTAGAAAATATAGAAAAGATGATAGGTTTTAGTTAAAAAAGGTAATCGGTTAATTATTAGTATATTATTATTGTATTTTATTAAATAAAATGCCCGTGATATGATTAGAAAAAAAAGAGAATTTAGTTAGAGAAAATAAAAAAAGTAACATGTTCTAAATGAAAAAAGGTAATTGATTAGTTTATAGTAATTATAATTTAATTACGTTATTTTACTAAATACAATTGCTCGTAATATTTTAAGAAAAGGAGAAATTAATATTGTCCGTGATATTTCTATTAGAAGAGGGATTTTAGTTTGAAAATATAGAAAAGATAATACGTTTTAGCTGAAAAAGGTAATCGGTTAATTATTAATATTATAATATTATTAGTTTATTGTATTATATAGACCACCCGTGATATAATTGGAAAATAGATATTTTAGTTAATGTTAGAAAGGTAACGTGAAAATTAAAAAGATGACATGATTTATGTAAAAAAGGTAATTGATTAGTTTATAGTAATTAAATTTTATTATGTTATTTTACTAAATAAAATTACTCTTACTTTTTAGAAAATGAGAAATTAATGTTACCCGTGATATTTCTAGAAAAAAGGGAATTTAGTCAGAAAAAATAGAAAAGACGATACGTTTTAGCCGAAAAGGTAATCGGTTAATTATTAATATTATAATATTATTATTTTATTTTTATTAAATAGAAACTCCCGTGATATAATTGGAAAAAGAGAGGTTTTAGTGAAAGAAAAGAAAAAAGGTAATGTGTTTTGGCTGAAAAAGGTAACCGCCCATGATATAATTGGAAAAAGAGAGATTTTAGTTAGAGCAAAGAGAAAAGGTAACGTGTTTTAGCTGAAAAAGGTAATTGATTAGTTAATATTAATCATAATATAATTATGTTATTTTATTAAACAAAATTCCCGTGATATAATTGGAAAAAGAGAGGTTTTAGTAAAAGAAAAGAAAAAAGGTAACGTGTTTTGGTTGAAAAAGGTAACCGCCCATGATATAATTGGAAAAAGAGAAATTTTAGTTAGAGAAAAGAAGGAATGAATGTAGACATGATGTGTCTTTAGAAAATAGACAAACAAGTAATTTAACAGTTAACACACTACTAATCCAGTAGATCACGCAAATACGCAATTAATTAAACAAAGGAGTAATCACATACATAGGATTCTGCTAACAGCAGAGTCTGGATTTTTATAATACAATAAACATACATAGAACATACAGTACAGTCTTCATTTAGGATTTGGTACGTTATACAATTACTTAATATTCCTTATTTAATGATATTTTTTTAATAAACATAGTACTATAAGATTTATTCAACCAACTTCAGTCAACGAGTTTCCTTGGAACTACAAGAGCAGCAAGTGGGGTCCTCATTTCGCAAGACAACTTCAAAACTTTAGTTAGGTCAACTGAGTTCTTGGTCACGTCCTGGGCCCACTTGTAGTTCTGGACCAACTTGGCCACCCACATGTTCACTGTCACCAGGCCCAGGTTCTTACCCGGGCAAACCCGACGACCCGCCCCGAATGGTGCTAACTTGAGGTCCCCACCTCTCACGTCCACGTCACCATCTCCTAGGAACCTTTCTGGCTTGAACTCCAGTGGGGCCTCCCATAATGCTGAGTCATGGGTGATGGCCCACATGTTGACCAGTGCAGTTGTGTTTGCTGGGACTACCATGCCATTGCTGAGCTGGACGTCTGAGGTGGAGAGCCTGGCCCATGAGAGAAGTGGGCCGGGTGGGTGGATACGGAGAGTCTCTTTGACTACTGCTTGTAGATAGGGCAGCTTCACCACGTCAGCATCCGTCACATCTTTGTTGCCTACAACGTTGTTAATCTCGTTGTTTAGTTTAGTTTGAATATCCTCGTGCAACACTAACTCGGCCATCACCCACTCGGTCAACAAAGCTGTTGTATCAGTTCCTCTGAAAATCATTTCCTGCATGCCAACGTACATATCTTATATAGCGAAGTCAAATCAGTAAAAAGTCGAAAAATATACTGATCAATTGTTTTCGAATATATTAAATATATAAATTTTGGTTAAAATTTTATCAATATATAAAATGAAGTATTTTAAAATGTACGATACATAATAATTGTCTGAAATAATATTTACTCCCTCTATTTTCAAATAATTAACATTTGACTTTCTGACACGTACTTTTAGGAGCATTGACCACATAGTTAGAATTATTATTTTTAAATTTTTTTTTTTGTGAATAAAAATATAGGATTAAAACTTTTATTCACAAAAAGAAAATGTTAAAAATAATTTTTCTAACTATGTGGACAATGTTCCTCAATGATCAAACGTCAATTATTTGAAAACAGAGGGAGTATAAAACATGTTTACCCATAATACAGCGATCATGTCCTCTTCACTAAGCTTCTCCTCTCCATCTAGTGACAACAAAACATCAACAAAATCAGCATCATCATCAGCATGATTAGACTGATGATTAAGTTTATGTTGTTGAATGATCGTTCCAACAAACTCTCTAACTCGGGGGACAAGAGCCTCGCATCGCGTAACTACATGTTGTGGATCATACACATAGCTAAGCCAGGGTAGATAATCACACCAGTTAAATGCACCCAACAGCTCAAACCCTTCAGCAACCATTTCCCTCAGCTCATTCACTTCCTTATCATCCTTTTCCGTATCGAACCGTCTCCCGAAAACACTTCCCATAATATTATTCAAAGCTGCATCTTGCAGGTGTTTCCTTAGCGTCACAACTCCTCGTGTAGCTTGTTCAGCTGCTATAGCTCGTACTAAAGCAGCCGAGTCTAGCTGTCGTCCGGCTTCATGTGCTGCAATGCGACGGGGAGCGAAAAGGTGAGTTGATGCAATCTTTCTAAGGTTGCGCCAGTAAGCCCCGTTGGGAGAAAAACCAATAGTTCGGGTAAACAACAGAGATTTAGCCGATTGTTTAACAGGACGGTCCGCAAAGTGAGGAGAATTCAGAATCTCACGAGCAACAACAGGATCAGAAGTGACAACGAGAGGAGTCGAACCAAGACTGAAAGCCATGAGCTGTTTGTTAAGGCCTGCTCGAGCCGAAGCTATCGAAGCTAGAGAATGGTGAGGCAAGCCCTTGCTTAGACTTAAAATGCTTCCTAAAACAGGAAGGCCTTTTAGGCCAGGGATTGGCACGGAGCCTAATCGATTTCGCCCATTTTTCCAGGCAACACCGCCTGAAGAAAAGGCCCAAGCAAGAACAGAAACACTGATCAAGGTGACAAAAAGCGAAAACAGAACGAAGGGCTCGAAAATGTTATTAGAGCTTAGAAAAACAGGGAGTGCAAAGAAGCACCAGGTTGTATCTTTGGAAAGCATACTGCTTGAATCCATTAACTGTGTGTTTCAGTGTGCGTGTGTGTGTGTTTGATGAGAACTAATAAGTTGAGGGTGTTTATATAGGCATCATTAGGTATAACGTGTATGTAATGCTGTTGTAATTTCTTCCTAATTATTGCGAGTGCATGTAATAAGAGAGGGTACGTAAGCCTTTGGAATAATTTTAGTTGATACGATTGGAATGGCTTTTAGATTAAGTGCTGAAAATACTAAACAGCATTGCTTTGTTTCATTGGCTATTATTGAAAGTAGATTTGCTTTACAAAAAAGAGATTTGCTTTAATTAGTTTAATACAGATATTAGTAGAAAGTTTCCAAATTGATACCCAGAGTGCTTGGGTCAAAATCTCCACGTATTTCACAAACATCAAATTATGATTTTAATATAACAAATCAAAAAAGAAAGATGATGTATTGGTTGTAATCCAGCCACGATTTCATGAAAGCATATGCTTGTTTATCAGAATTATATGTACATCCACGTACATATATTTAGGAGCTTATAACCCGTGCTTCTTGTTTTGATAAGTTATAAAATTTATTTAACATTATAATTATGTTTTTATATAATCCTTATTTTTAATAATTTTTTAATTTTAATTTAATATAAATTTATATAATGATATGCATGGTTTAAAATTTATTTTGTAAAATTCTAAATTAAAAATGTCGTTGACGGATTCGAACTTTGCATTTTTAGTAAATTAATTTAATAATATAATATATCTTATTATTAGATCTAACGATTCTTATTTATTACTAAAAAATAATGATTTGAATATATGGTGAGATATTTTGGGGTGTATATTAGTGATGGAAAGATTAATTTTAAATTAAAAATTAACATGTTTTAATTACAAAAATTACTACTAAAAATAATTACGGAAAGATATGGTGCGATATTTTGGATATATATTAATTATAGTAATATTAGTTTTAAATTAAATGGTAAAGTGTTTTAATTAGAAGTAAAATCTTTAGAAAAAATGGGTAATTGAGTTGTTGGAGCAGAAAAAAGAGTCCAAGTAGAAGTTCAATGTGGATGAAGGAATTTTAATCGGAATATAATTACGTTAACATTAGTAATTAGCTTTTTGTGTTGTTTTTGTAATTTAATTATTTATATTTACACTTTAATGATATATATGGTGTTGCAAAAGAAGAGAAAAGCCGAAGAAACTTGTGTATTGAATTGATAAAGATGATGTAAATTAGATTTAGAAGAATAGAGTTCTGTGCGCAGTGTTCGTGAAGGCAACGGAGATTTTAAGTTTAGCTGTATTAGTAATGGCGTATATATAAAATACTATTGTATCTTTAGGACTATAGCCAATAACGGATTAAAATTGATTTATTTTATATTTAAGATTAATTAAAAATTAAATTAACCAAACCGAAAACCAAAATAAATAGGATAACCAAACCGAAAACCAAAACTTTCAATGTTTCGGCTTTAATATAATAGTATAGATGCGGTTAGACCTCTGAGCTGATATATTTCAATACGATTTGATGTTTTATTTAAAAAAATTTTGATTCAATTCATAAACGAATTAATTTTGAACTTAATTTTAAAAATCAATTTATAATTGTAAAATCCTGTTAATTTTTATTTTATTTTAATATTAGATAAGTTTTTTTTTAAAATTAATTAGAATGTTCTAGAATTCTTTGTGTACAAGTTTTGTTATTATCGGAAAGAAGTGTGAAAAGATTTTAGAAAATCAAGATCTTTTGATTTAGAATATTTATGTGGATTAAGATATTTTAATTTAGGTATTTACTTGGAGGAGTGGTAAAAACTTTCGGAGGAAGTTTTATAATTACTTAATTTAATTTAGGGTTTAGGTGTCTATATAAGAACCCCAATAAAATACAATTAAGCCGTACATATACATCAAGCGACAGGTACGTTTTATTTCTTGTAATTTTAAGAATCATGATTCAAGTTTTCATGCTCCTGGATGTTAATAGTTCTAATATTTATACATGCATATTAATTTGTTTGTACAATATATGTCTTGGTATTTTAAAACTGGACATATAAATTTGTTATACGATTTTGTTGTGTCTGTTCGTGAATAATTTAATAATGATATGAAGTATTCTGGTTTGTATATTTAGATTAGAAGTTTTAATAAAAAAATATATAAAGAAGTATTTTCTTTTACTTATACGAAATATGGTGCCTTCATGTACGTGTATTATTAATTTATTAACAAGGTTGAATTATTTGATTTATAGATGCATGCGTGTGTTCCATGTATAATATTAAGAATTTAGGTGCTGGCCAGGAAAAAGAAATTTACCAATATTGATTATTTGTTAATGCATGCTTGAATTTTATGGCCTAATTAATGTTTAGTTATGTATGTTACAGTAAATTCGTGAAAGTATATGCTAGCTTGCTCGCATATTGTTGAGTTAATTATGTGCTCAAATTATTAATTAATTTATTGATTGAAATTTATTTTAGGATTTGTTCGTGCTATTATTTCGGGTATTTTGTGTCGACTTTGAGGTAAGTACTTTTTAACTTTCTTTTATTTTCGAAAAGTATATTTAATTCAACAACTTTTGATTTTCGTATAAGATATAAGATTCTGTTTCTGATTTTTGTATAAGATATAAGAATTCTGTTTCGACTTTATAAGATATAAGTGTTTGATTTTAGAATCCTCAGTCTCTACGTTTCGAACCCGTTCGTAATTTACGCTATAGTTCCGGAACTAGCCTTAGATACCCTTAGTAGGCGCACAAGTGTGCAACTTTAGATACCTATTAAGGGCGCGTAATTATTGAACTTTAGATGCCGGTCACTGGCAAAGTGTGACAAAAGAATAAGAATAGGAATAAGATGCCGGTCACTGGCAAAGTGTGGCCGTAGAGCAAGACTGTGGTATTTTCGATTTTCGTTTCGTGTTATTTCTGTTTTCTGCTTCTGTTTCTAGTTTAAATTCTGTATTTTGAAAATATAAAACTTTGGGTTGAAATTGTTTTCGTAAATGTTTTGCAAACTTATATTAGATTCTGAAAATTGTTTTATTAAAACGCCCATTGATTTTTAAGAACATCTGTTAGTCAATTTGTACTTGCTGAGCTGTGTAGCTCACCCCTTTTCTAATATTTCAGGTTTGATTTTTGGAAGCTTATTGAGAATAAGATGTGAACTTGTGGACCTTCGTGCTAGCTATTTTAGATGCAATTATTGGAAAAGTTTTATCGTATTACTTGAATAAATTGTCAGTACTTTATTAGACAGTGATTATTGAATATTGTATTTATGGAGCTGCGTCTCCGAATTTATCTTTTTGAATTATTGAATTTGACCGCTGCGATTGACTTTCGTGGAATTTTGATTTATTTGAATAAAGAATTCAGTTTATTTAAATTTCGTAATTAGAATTAATGTCCCCAAAATTTGGGATGTTACAATAATGACCCAAATTTAATCATAATGGATTTCGATAATCACGAATAGGTTCGATTAATATCTTTATGCACAAGTTTGATAAATAAATTCATGAATATATTAGATATGTGTCCATTGACTGTTTATAAAGGATAATTGAATTATATATATTTAGTAATACCTTTCTTTATTAATTATTTAATCAAATCAGAATGTGGGGCCTTTCTCTCTTTGGATTAGCCACTCTCTCTCGTATCGTTTTGTTAGCCGCCGATGCCACTGTCTTCCCCTCCAGCGGTGACACTACGCCATAGATAGGCGTCCGTAACGCTTTCTATTGTAACGCCCACTTTGTGTTAGTGTCAGTGTGGATCCCACTGCCACGTGTCAGTGTGGGTCCCATAATTTCCACGTGTCAGTGTGGATCCCACTGCCACGTGTCAGTGTGGATCCCACTGCCACGTGTCAGTGTGTGTCCCACTGCCACGTGTCAAGTGGGCCCCACTGTCACGTGTCAAATGGTCCACCACAGTCCTCTGCCACGTGTCATGTGGACAGACAACCACGTGTCCCCAGCCGTTTGTAGTGTAAATGCATGTTGCTTAAAAAAAAGAGCTAGATGGGGTTCGAACCCCCGACCTCCTCACTGCTAGTTCAACAACAAAATCACTGCACCAACCATTGCAATGTGTTTATTTTCTCAATCACTAATATATAAACTATGCACTTAGATTTTCTTTGTTACATTATTACTATTATATAATTAGAATTAAAATAATTTTCGTTTTTTACATATGTAGATTATATTATATTATTCACTGAGGGGAATAAGCCATTGAACTATGGGGAAGTGCTCTCATTATTGAAAATATTTATAAAATTTAAAATCGAATCCTTACATTATATTATTCCGGTCAAAGTACTAGTTGACCGTTGAATTATCCAATCAAATAATTTTTTTTTCTAAAATTTTGGGAATAACATTAAAAATGATGGATCTTGATTCCCGTACGGTTGGGTGGTCGAGAAATATTTTTTAAAAAATCGAATCCTTAAACCCTCACGAAACCCTGTTTAGGGGTTCCAGTCAAAGTACTAGTTGACCGTTGAATTACCCAATCAAATAAATTTCTTTCCCTAAAGTTTTGGGAATAACATTAAAAATGATGGATCTTGATTACTGTACAGTTTGGTGGTCGAGAAATATTCTTTAAAAAATCGAATCCTTAAACCCTGACGAAACCCTGTTTAGGGGTTCCGGTCAAAGTACTAGTTGACCGTTGAATACCCAATCAAATAAATTTTTTTTACTAAAATTTTGGGAATAACATTAAAAATGATGGATCTTGATTCCCGTACGGTTGGGTGGTCGAGAAATATTTTTTAAAAAATCTAATCCTTAAACCCTGAAAAAACCCTGTTTAGGGGTTCTGGTCAAAGTACTAGTTGATCGTTGAATTACCCAATCAAATAATTTTTTTTCTAAAATTTTGGGAATAATATTAAAAATGATGGATCTTGATTCCCATACGGTTGGGTCGTCGAGAAATATTTTTTAAAAAATCGATCATTAAACCTTGACGAAACCCTATTTAGGGGTTCCAGTCAAAGTACTAGTTGACCGTTGAATTACCCAATCAAATAAAAAAAAATTCTAAAATTTTGGGAATAAC
This sequence comes from Saposhnikovia divaricata, assembly GCA_036435485.1. Taxonomy (NCBI): domain Eukaryota; kingdom Viridiplantae; phylum Streptophyta; class Magnoliopsida; order Apiales; family Apiaceae; genus Saposhnikovia; species Saposhnikovia divaricata. The sequence continues at coordinate 28,258,670 of JAZHRN010000131.1, forward strand.
ATTAAAAATGATGGATCTTGATTCCCGTACGGTTGGGTGGTCGAGAAATATTTTTTAAAAAATCGAATCCTTAAACCCTGACGAAACCCTGTTTAGGTGTTCCGGTCAAAGTACTAGTTGACCGTTGAATTACCCAATCAAATAAAAAAAAATTCTAAAATTTTGGGAATAACATTAAAAATGATGGATCTTGATTCCCGTACGGTTGGGTCGTTGAGAATTTTTTTTTAAAAAAATCGAATCCTTAAACCTTGACGAAACCCTGTTTAGGGGTTCCGGTCGAAGTACTAGTTGACCGTTGAATTACCCAATCAAATAAATTTTTTTTTCGAAAATTTTTAGGAATAATATTAAAAATTATGGATCTTGATTCCCGTACGGTTGGATCGTCGAGAAATATTTTTTTAAAAATCTAATCCTTAAACCTTGACGAAACCCTGTTTAGGGGTTCCAGTCAAAGTACTAGTTGACCGTTTTATTACCCAATCAATTAAATTTTTTGTTTCTAAAATTTTTGGAATAACATTAAAAATGATGGATCTTGATTCTCGTACGGTTGGGTCATCGAGAAATATTTTTAAAAAATCCAAACATTAATACCTAAACGAATTAACATTTAAAAATTAAAATATTTTTAAATTACCAATAATTTTTTTATCTGATTGACCTTAAATCTTTTTTTAGTGATGTTGACTGTTGAGCATCACTTTTTCCCTAAACAAATTAGCATATATAATTCTTAATTTTCCAAAAACAATTACAATCTAAATTATCTAAACATTTGTTTTGGTAATTATTTAATTGTAAGTAAAAACACAAGGTGTAAAAATATATTTGGGCGGCAAGTTTCCCCCCAATTCTCACCAGCCGGAGGCCCACTTTCTTGTTTTCCTCTTAATAAAACCATTTTTTTTGGGCATTTGTGTGTCTCTCCTTTTGGAGTGGTTGTTTGTCTCTCCTTTTTGGAGTGTTTTTATGTTTTTGATTAATTATGTTTGGTTTTGTTCGGTGTTGGGTCTGTTGAGAATGATTATGCTGATGTCATTGGGGATTTAGAAAGTCTGCATCGAAGCTGGGACGGTGACGATTATTGCAAGAGCACACCATTCACGACCAAAGATTGTTCATCTTTTGGGGGTTTCCACTTTCGGCATGTCTATAGCTGGTATCCGGCATGTGGAGTGTCGTTCCTCCACATGCCGGATACCAGCTATAGACATGCCGAAAGTGGAAACCCCCAAAGGATGAACAACACCCCAGCTATCTACATGCCGGATACCAGCTATAGACATGCCGAAAGTGGAAACCCCCAAAAGATGAACAATCTTTGGTCGTGAGTGGTGTGCTCTTGCAATAATCGTCACCGTCCCAGCTTCGGCATGTCTATAGCTAGTATCCGACATGTGGAGTGTCTTCTGAACACTGGGCTAACAATGGTTCTTATGTGATGCGATCAATTGTGATACCGCTGTTTTCAGGGATGTTGGTGTAGTTTGGATCACTTGAGATGTCTTCGAATTCGTTTTTAGCTTCAAGAACTATTAAGTTCTGTGTGTTAAATGATCAGGAAACAAATTATTTGTTTTTTCAACCAGGTTGTATCGACAGTCGGGGGTTTGTCCCGCTGTTTTGTATTGAATTGGTTTTGATTCAGTAATAAAATTCTCAGTTTTTCGTCCAAAAAAAATACTTTATTGGAAATATATTATATGTTGTATTAGGTAATATAATTATATGAAGTATTAAACTAAATTTAATGCATACTTTTCATTTCTAAATAACAATATTATATATTATGATAATAAACTTTGTCGTAGTATAACTAGTATAACTAGCATAACAACCCTGCAAGGCACGGACCTGTATATGAAAGGACCGTTGGTGATTGGTTTATCAATGTTTATATTGTGCATTCGTAATTTTGAGATTGTAATATATATAGCGATACATGTTGATATGAGAAGTAAAGAATCTTACTGTGGAGTAGTTGAAACCACGAATATCGGTATCGAGTTTTCTTTGTTATTAAACCAAGTAGAAAGAAAAAAATACACATAATTTTGATGGTTGTTCATTTCGAGTAATGAAAATTTAGAATTCTTTGATTTAGATTTGCTACGAAACTCAACTGCAGATGTTATGCCCAAATCTTGGCATGAGCCCTAAGCAGGCCTAATGGGCTGAAATAGTGGTCCACAACTCACAATGGGCCTAAAGATGAAGATTGGGTTACTAAAGCCCACCACCAGGAGTTAGTCCAATATACTATCAGCACAATATGGAAGACAGCGACCCCTAGCTATGGGTCGAGTTCGCCAGCAAAGTCCCTAGTATAGGATCGCACCTGCCTCATCTCTCTACAAGGTCCAGTGTGGCCTAGCGTATTCTTATTATGAAGGCTCATGATTAAGCCCAGCGAGGTCGCATGAGTAAATATGAAGGCTCATAGCTAAGCCCAGCGAGGTCGCATGAGTAGATATGAAGGTTCATAGTTAAGCCCAGCGAGGTCGCATGAGTAGATATAGTTAAGCCCAGCGAGGTCGCATATGTAGTATTATCTCCACAGCGTGGGATCACCTGGCATGATTAAGCCCAGTGAGGTCGCATGCGAGGCCACGTAGCTTCTCCATTAGCCTCGCCAGTGAGGCCATGTGATTCTAGCATCATGCTAGCCATAGGTAACCTTTATTGGGCCACATGGGTCATGAGCAGGATTAATGGATAAATTATATCAGTCCAAAAGTGAGTGGACTTGGGTCAGTGAAATATTAGCATCGGCCCAAAAGTGAGTGAACTTGGGCCAGGATGGATCTCCAAAAACTTAGTCCGTCTAGGTAACTTCTTCTCCAAAAACTACATATGGCTTGATCCTTATAAATAGGGTACGTAAGTACCTTGTTATGGATGATTAAAAGTTGGCAGCAAGAGAGAATAAGCAGTTTTTCTCTGACATTCAACGAATCCATAAACAAGACCAGCCACAAACATTCACAAATCTCCTTCTGTGTTCTTCGTGTTCTTAGCAAAATATCCGTATTTTGCTCCGTGATTCCAGCAACCTCCATAAATATTTTTATACCAATTTCTCCCCATAACATTTGGTGCTAGAAGGAGGGGCAGTCATCATATTGGGAGAAAGATGACTAAGTCGAACAAGAAGATGAACGGAGGGCAAAACAATGGGGAGACCCCGGGATCGCACAAGATACCCAAAGACGATCCCCCCAGGAGCGAGGAGTAGGATGGGCCCGAGAAAGTGTCAGCAGTGCAAGAAAGGAGAACTAGAGTGAAGAAGCGGTATAGCTCAAGGGCGCGAAGAGGAATGCCAGGAAGGGGCCCAAGTCCTATCAGGAGGAGAGAAGTAAGGGTCCCACCAAGAAACTCTTGGATGAATTTAATGATGTTGTTATAGATCAAACAAACCATAATTTCTATGAAGACCTAGAGTGGGAGGAGGATATAGTGGCTACTAAGACAAATGAGGGGTTGCAAAATGAGGCCGCCTCTCCTAAGGGAAGGTCAGTTAATGTCTTCGATAGTCTTGGAAAGAAGTTAGTTGAGCATGTTCTCCACCTCAAGCTCGAAAAACTTACAGCTGACAAGAAGTATACGCGATCCTAGGCTACGAACAAAGTTCGGAACGACCCCCCTCTCCTCATCGAGAGCACGAGCGGTCCCATAAGTACGAAACTGACCCCCTGAATCGCAAAAAGAAGAATCACAGGGAGGATCAAGAGGAATCTACTGCTCCAAAGAAGATCCAATCCCACCATGACAGCACTGGAGAGGGAAAGAAAAAAGTTGAAGAGAAGAAGACCAAGGTGAAAGAGAAGTGTCCTAAATCCAATCATGGATGATTAGTTAGGATAAACTTTCTTATAATCGTAGTAGGTTTTATGATTATTTAGTGAAAGACATATTTGTCTTTATACGAGCTTTATCTATTTAAAGTGCATTAAATCAGATGTTCCATAGTTTAGAGTAAAGCTTCTAGAATTATAATGAGATTATAATAGTGAGATCTAGAAGATGATAACACTAGACTTAAAACTGTTCCTGATAATAAGATAACTGATTGGAAGTTAGTTAATCCGTAAAGATCAGTACATACTATGCTAGCTTCCTAGGAAGGATGTCTGTTCTCAAAGGCATTTGTGTGGTGACACTATAGCTAGTATGTAGGTGCTTATTAGGGAATAAGTTCACAGAACATGACTCGATCAGTGGAGCAACTAATGGAGTTTACTCACATGTCGATAGTTGTTCACTAAGTAATAGTTGTACAAGTGTCCTTAGACTTGAGATCGTTAGAGTAATCTTGTATATAATGAACTATGCTTTGGTTTAGTCCTTAGTCTCAAGGACACCCAGTAGGTCTATTCTGGGCATAGGGATTTGTGTATGGAGATAGTTAACGGTCAATAAATGATCTACCCCTTCCAGTAAAGGAAGAGAATATCCTATGCTATTCTTATTATGCTAGTTCAGGAATCTCTGACCAGAGTGAATGAAATTAGAAAGGAGTTTCTAATTTGCATTAATATGAACTATGCATTATGAATAAGGAATCATATGATTAAATTTGATAGGCTTGACACAAGTTCCATGCCTTGTATTTAATCGGGATATTGTAGGGTGGAAGGAATTGATTGTACGGTAACTATTCACTGACTAGGTTCTAGGTATTCTAGGTAGTGAATTCACATTATCCGGATAGTCGCGATATGCTGAGAAGTATCCCTCACGATGTAGAATAAATATGATTAATTATTTAATTAATTATATTTAATGTTTTAGAAGAATTCATATAATTAATAATAAAATAATTTTATTATTATTTATTTCTACTACCGGCTTAATATTGAACCTACAGGGTCACACAATAAAAGAGACTGATTTATTGATGGAGGAATTAATTAATAATGGCTAGTAATTATTTATTTGCGAAATAAATAATTTATTAACAATTTTATAATTTATTAAATAAGATTTAATTGATTATAAATTAATTAAGAAGAGTTCTTAATATTATTAATTAAGGATTTAATTTAAGAAATTAAATCAAGTGAGAGAATTATTTTCTAAAGAGTTTAAAAAAAGAATTAATGATTAAAAGAGTTTTAATTATTAATTAAATTGATTAATGAGATTAATTGATTTGTGGGGTTAATAATAATATTATTTTATAGGAAATATTCAGCTGAGATATTTCCCTATAAATACACTATTATAAACCCTATTAGCCTCTATTATTTTTACGTAAGATTTCAGAAGGAGGCAACCCTATTTTTCTCTCAAACCTTCTTCTTCCCTCAATCACATCTCTCTCTTGGTGGATACCGGTAGAGTGCTTCACACTTGAGGAGCAGCTGCTAGAGACTCTCTACGTCATCCTTGGATCGCTTTTAAAGGTTAGAAATTGATCCCACAACTTTTACATGAATCGTATGCAATATATATGCGATATATATGCTTCAATTTATGTTTACACTTCCGTATACGCATATAATTCCTTCAATGATATCAGAGCTGTAGGTTGTATGCATACAGAATTATCTGTAAATTTTCATAATTTAATCATGATGTATGAATTTATATGGATTTTACAAGTTTATTTTGATTTAATTATGATTAATTCAAAATAATTTTTTCTGTGATATTTGGCTATTGATCTGTGTTCTACAATTGTTGTAGATCGTCCAGGTATTTTTTTTCATAATTTTTTGATGTGTACATTATTTATTATGAATTTTTGAAAGTTGTTTCAATTAAGTTCGTATTAATAAAATATGCATCTGATTTGATTATATGTATTTATTTGATTGGTTGCACGAAAAATAATGGCCTGACTGAATACTTGATTACATCGTACTATCTGCTGTCTTAATATGGACGGTGTTTCTGTGATATTGTTTTAAAAGGTTGATTGAATTGTTCTGATGTGTAAAGTTAATATGTCGGTTGATGATCTGTGTAAGGGGAGAGAACCGCGCGACTGCTAAGAGCGCGTGAGGGTCACGCGCCATGTTTCCACGCGCCGCGCGTGTAAGACACGCATCGTAAACTGTTTTCTGGCGTCACGCTGACGTCAGAAGCCGAAAATAAAGTCTGTAACGCATCTGCTGAATGCGTTACATACCGAACGGGCCGTAACGCGTTCCATACATGCGTTTCAGCTTAAAAATGGTTTTTAAGCGTGTAACGCGTACTCATGATGCGTGACAGACAGGGCTGTTTTCTTCTTTGGTCTTTTCCCGGAGCTTGGAGACTCCGTTTGGGGCGTGCAATATATCGTTGGATTCGTTTTTTCGATACGAATCTGATGGTGCGGTCAAATATTTTTTTAAAAAAATAGTTTTAAATTATTTATTGCTTCAAAAGTGTTTTAAAGCATGTTTTTAAAATATTTAATTGTTTTATAATGCAAATTATGATACATAGAGATGTATATAATTGTGTTATATGTTATAACATGCCTACCTTTATGTTCCTTTATGTTTATATATGTGATATATGCCTATGTTTACCATGCGATGATAGATTTAGGTGAACTTAAATCAACATAAGGCGTAGTTTAGCAGATTTAGGATTTGTGAAATTGTTTCACAAGTTTAATATTAATATTATGAATACAATCATGAGATTCTTGTGTTTGTGAAACACGTAATTAAATATGAATTTTCAATATTGAGAGAAAGGATGATATTGTCAAAAACGGATTACGATCTGTAAGAAAGGGGTATTAAGTGACGCCTCTTGACAATGCTCCCCCCGATCGGGGAATCATCCAATTATCGATTATTGATTTGAAATATTTAATTTAAAAGGAAGAATCTCTTTATAATATGATTATGATTTTAACATAATATAATCCCTCTAATATTAAATAAGTCAAGTTGTAATTGGCCAAAGACAAAAAAGGGTTTGTGTCGGTTATGGTCTTCCAACATGATAGAAAGTGTTTCTTATTTTCGGTGCATTGTCGTTTCGTGCTACAGCCGAGGGCTTTGTTACCGATCAACATGAAAGTACTTGTCTATTACATTAGATGTGTACAAAATTAGATTTCGGTGGTCATTACGTGCTACAGCCGTGGGCTATTGGTTCTGATTTAATTGTACGAGATGTTGGTTCTGACCTGACTTAATAATATTGAGTTTTGTCGTGTTTTTATTATAGATTTAGATTATCTATTAAACTTAAAAAAAGTTAGACTTATAGGTTCATACGAAAATGTTTCGTAACCTTAGTAAAATAAAAATCCTCTTTTATTAAAATATCAAGTAATAAAATGGCCAAAGGCACAACGGGCATGTGTCGATCATAGCCTTCCAACATGGTAGAAAGTGGTTGTTATTTTAGGGCATTGTCGTTTCGTGCCATAACCGAGGGCTTTGTTTCTGAAATAAGGGGTACTGGTCTGTTACATTAGATGAGTGAATTAATTAGAATTTAATGGTCGTTACGTGCACAGCCGTGGGCTATTGAAATCTGATTTAATTTGAAAGAGATGTTGGGTTTGACTTGACTTAGAATATTGAGTTTATCGTGCCACAGCCGTGACTCAATTATTCAAGAGGCTAAAGTTTTATAATGGAATAACATGAGATGTAATTGACATGAGTTGTCTGCCTATGGAACATCACATAGCGTTTCGTGCCACAGCCGGGGTTGTGTGATGGAAAGTAGGATCCATATTCTCACTAGCATTGTGAATGCTCAGTTATACATATAGAGGGTTATATAAGTTAGATAAAATAGTGGGAGCCACCAATGAATAAAGACCCGATTCATTTGGTGTTAAGATTATAAAATTGAATATTCTACTTATGTTGTTAATTTTATTTAAAGATTTTAAAATATAAATGTGATGTCTTCTGCACTGTAGAAATAGTAGAAATAGCATAATGGATGCTAGGTCAATGACTTGTTGACAAGGAAAGTGAGAATAGTTTTCACAAGTAGAATAGATTGTTTTTCGCCTTAAACCCACCAATCTTCGCAAGTTGTGAGAGATGTATTTAACGATGAGTGAGATGTCTCATTTTGTTCATCTACAAGGGTTGTTAGATGAGTAAGTTAGGGACATAGATATAAGATATCTATGTTGTTTATCGATAACAACGGTTTAGCAATATTTATATCAATGACCTTGTTTTATATGATCAATTAGATTGTTCATTGATATAACTGGTCTTTAGATAGATATATAGTTAATTCAAGATGTGATCTTGCAATCTCATTGTGAGAATAAAGTCAAGATGTGATCTTGAGGTCTTATTATAAGAATAGGAAGGTGAGTTGAAAAGACACAATCTTTAAGATAAGTGTTAGCCAAGAAAGCAAAGGTATTTGACTTCCACTGAAGAAGGATAGGATATTGGAATTGGATTATGTAAGATAAGTCTTACAGAATCAAGGAAGTAAAAGGTTAGTGTAACCTCAACTTCAATATAAGTTTGTTAATAGTTGAAATGAAGAAGTCTATAAGTCAATCATCTACTTGGGTATTAGACACCATCAAGGATTACGAATCTTAACCAAAGGACAAGTAGATAGCTAGACATCGATGAAGCCTTACATAACTGAAATAGAACAAGCGTTGTTTTTTCAATTATGAGAACTTGTTGATTTGTCGTGCTGTTGGACTTATGGATTATATGTTTCATATTGAACAAACTAGATATAATGAGATAGATCAGGTTTGATACCTTGTCACATTCAATGACGATCATTGTAAATAAGGATATGTGTATTTGTTGAAATATAAAATCCAAGTTTTATTGATAGGTTCAATGAATCCTGAGGTATGACAACGAACTATTTAAGAGTATTGGAAACATTTAATGAGATTGAGGTTTGTCAATATTTAAATAGTCAGTTCCTGAATTATCTCACATATCATGATATTAGTTCACTGAAGACTCTTGTTAGACAAGGTTCAGTTCATAGTAAATGATATCAATAATTCCGGTATCTATTAAGAAAATGACTTAGTAGAATAGTCAAACTACTCGATAAGGTATCCTCAACACACGTTAACTAAAGTCTCTATGAGATGTGGATTAAGGAAACACAAGTCTCAATTGTCTTGAGATTTGGGGTCGTCTAACCTATGTCAAGAGTTGAATAAGTGTTAGTCACAGAGACATGCCTGTACTCATATAATAACAAGCCTAAGTATGTGTAATGCTATGCATTACTTACATGACCTCTTAACTGAGGGAACCTCCAGTTGTAGAGTTTCTATTTGTTTTGTACTTGTAATAGGCATCAAATCCTAGTTATGTAACTGTACTTATAAAGTCAAGAATAATGCTTGAAAGAAGTTCCAAGGTTCATGCCTCAAGCAAGGAGATAAAGACTGTCAAATAATCACAGTTGGGATTTGAAGAAATGAAGAATTTGCCTAAGTACCAATTCGAGAAGTACATTTGTCTATTCGAGAAGTCTAGCATTCGAGAAGTCAGGGATTCGATATCTCAAAAGACACTGTTCGATATCTCTGAAGGTCAACTAGTCAAAGCCTTATTCGAGAACTCAGAGGTTCGACAAGTCTAAATACTCTATTCGAGAACTCATGGAGTCAACAAGTCAAAGCATCATTCGAGTTCTCTAAGAGTCAACAAGTCAATGCTGTATTCGATATCTCAAGGACTAAAGAAGTTATTCGATATCTCAGGGATTCGATATGTAAAATGCTCTATTCGATATCTCAAGGGTTCCTGAAGAAAAGACTTATTCGAGAAGTCATTCGATATGTCAGTTTAACAGTATTCGAGAACTCAGAGTTATCGATTAAGCCAATTCTAGTTCTCGAATCATCAACAGTATTCGAGAACTCAGAGTTATTGATCAAGCCAATTCTAGTTCTCGAATCACCAACAGAGTTACTTCTCGAATACAATCTTGGAGACAAAATACTGAAGAATTGTACAAGTCAGAGACCTGCAACAAGCTAAAGCGCACTTTATGGACCACAATCTATAATGTACTTTGGAAAAGCCTACAAAGAAGCTTGGAGAGATGTACAAGAGACAAAGAGCTAAAGAAGTGGATCTGAACAGAGCTTTGCAAAGTCAAACCTGTAGCCGTTTGGATGCTTACTCAAAAAGGATAGACACACTAGAAAGTAAAGTTGTTTAGTTACCTTATTTGTAGTAAATAGGTTGTATTCATGCTCTATAAGGATACAGCCTCACTTCCTTAGAAGTTAAGTTTTTCATACACAAAAGAAAACATCTCTCTGAGAAAAACGAAGCTGAGAATACTAACTTTTTTATTCACAGATTGTAGCAAAATCTTTATATAATAATATATTAGATTAAAGTGATATTGTGTTGTGTTGCTCGCTTAATATTTTCCGCACTTAAATTATAGCACACACTTAACACATATCTTGCTATACAGATTCAAGAACAACGAAAAGTTCAAGAATCCATTCACCCCCCCCCCCTCTGTATTCTTTCTTGTATTCTATACTCAACAAGTGGTATCAGAGCAGGATATTTATTCAAAAATAGAAAACGATCATGAATACACCAAAGACTACAAGAACGGTGAAGGTCCCTAAGTTTGACAAAGAGAACTACAACCTCTGGAAGATCAAGATGCAGTTGTTCATCAAAGCTGCTAATCCTCTATATCCTGAGATACTCAAGAATGGTCCCTTTGTTCCACAACAAGAGATTCCTGAAAAGATTGTTGGAACCATAACCTTTCCAAGATCTTATGTGCCTAAAGAACCATCCAAATGGACGGATACAGAAAAGGAGATGGTTGCTCTCGACAGTCATCTCACGTTATTAATCATAGATTCTATGGAACTGTCAATGTTTGCTAACATAGCCTCTTGTAAAACAGCAAAGGAGATGTGGGATCATATTGAGGTATTATGTGAAGGAACAGGGGAAGTTAGAGAAAACAAGAAACAGATACTGGTCACACAGTATGAAGCTTTCATGGCTCAGTCCAAAGAAAGTATTACTGATATGTTTGAAAGGTTTCACAAGCTAGTGACTGAGCTACAGATGAATGGAAAGGTATACAGCACCAAGGAGCTGAACATGAAGTTTCTACTGTCTTCTCCAAACCATCTAGAGCAAAGGGTCATTTCTCTAAGAGAAAGAGATTTGAACAAAGTCACATATGATGTGCTTTATGGGGTTTTAAGAACTCATGAGCTTGAGTTGCTTCAGAAGAGGGCTATCCAAGCCAACCAAGGCAGAATGATAAACACATCATGTGCCTTGATTGTCAACAAATCTATTCAAGACCTAGAAGCATCTACAAGTCAGGTGAGGATAGAAGAGATAGTAGATGATGAAGAAAATGAAGGAGAGGTAACTGAACCTGTTGAGGAGAAGGAAAAAGAAGAGTTCTATACTCTTGAAGAGCTAGATGGCATGGAAAACACTTCATATACTTTCATGGCCAAAAAGTCTCCAAACCCAAAGCCATTCATTCAACAAGAGCAAGACACCTGTGAAAGCAAACAAGAATAAATTCAAAACCAGCCATGTGGATAGGTAATCTGTAAGATGTTATAGATGCAATGACCTAGGGCATTTTGCCAGTGAATGCAAGAAGCCTAAAAAGAAGGATAAGGAGTTTCTAGAGCTTGAAGCTAAGTATGAGGCCCTTCTGAAAAAGAAAACACAAGGTAAGGCCTACATAGCTGAAGGGAAGTGTTGGGATGACTCTGATAGTGATGGAGAGGAGCAAGAATTCTACAACTATGCCTTGATGGCTGATTCCAAGGATGAACAATCTCTATCTGACTCTCAGGTACCATCTCTCACTACCATAGATATGTCTGTTTTTGAATATAAATGCATGGTTGAGCAACTATCTGTTGAAATGTTTAATATTCATACTAGTATGACTGCTGATAATGAAGAGATTGCCAAAATGTCTACTAATAATGAATTGTTAAACAAGAAGAATGAGGAACTTGAGCTAAATGCTATGCATGTAGATAACCTTAAGAAAGAAGTTGAATATTTGCAGAATAAGGTTCTATGTGCTAGTCAGGTTGAGAAGGCTCTTAGGGATGAACTAGCTGAGAATGAATTCAAACTGAAAGCATTTAAGAACTCCTCTAGTCTACTGCAGTCCTACCATGAGAAAAATCAAGCTAAACCCAAGGCTGCAATTGGACTTGACTATGGCACTCTTAAACAGAGGAAAGGCTATGCTGTCATTGAAGATGACATAGTTGTTCAGGATGAAGTGCCTCACATTTTGAAAAAGACTGAGTCTCCAATTTTTAAAGAACCAATATTTGAAATTGATGAGGATGCCTTACTCATTAAACAAATGTTGAAGGATGAGGATGAGGCACAGTCTAGTGAACAACCAGCATCCTCTAAGAATGAGAGTGTCAAGTCAAAAACCAAGGAGCCAGTAGGTGGTAAGTCTAGACATGAGAAGTTTGTTAAGTTTGTATCAGCTGCGATAAATGAATCTGAAAAGAAATGGCTAATAAGAAGAAACAGAACAGAAATGGCAAAATAGGGATTAACAAAGATAATAATTATGCTTATATGCCTAATGCCCCTAGGAAAACTTGTCAAAATTGTTTCAGTACCAATCATTTAACTCATGCATGCAAGAAACCTGTTGGTAGTGTGCCCAAACCATTCTATGACTGTTCCGTGCCTTTAAGACTTAGAGATGCTCCATTCTGTGATAAATTTGACTGTATGCCATGAAATATGAATGGCATGACTAGTTGTTTCAATCTGAGAAGGCAATTCATTGATGGTTGTATCAGTCATAACTCTCACACAGACTACATAAGGTCAAAGTCTTCAAGTCCTCCTAGAGCTAGGAAGGTACCTCTATCATCTAAGTCTGAAAACTCAGGTTCTAAGACTTCTAACAGTGACAAAAAGACTAACACCAAGAAAGTTGATACGCATGTTGTTTATGATAAAACTGTTTCTAAGACAAAATGGACCCAAACTTGTTTGGGTACCAAAGAAGAAGTAATTCCTTTGTATTTGCAGAGCAAAGAAAGTGAAAAGAAGGTCATGTGGATTTTGGACAGTGGATGCTTAAATCACATGACTGGTGATATGGCCCTGCTCTCACAGTATGAGAAGAAGGCTGGCCCAATGGTTGTTTTTGGAGATGACAGCATGGGTAACACATTGGGATATGGCAAGTTAAAAGTTGGTAATGTCATCATTGAAGATGTAGCACTAGTCAAGGGTCTCAAGCATAATCTGCTAAGTGTTGGTCAGTTTACTGATAGAGGATTCAAGGTGAATTTTGACAAAGATGAATGTTTGATCACCCACAAGAAGACTGGTGATTTTGCTCTATCTGGAGTAAGGAAAGGAAGCCCGTTTGTAGCCAATATGGACTCTACAAACAAGTATAAAGTTTGTTGCTTCTACTCAAAAGCATCAAATGAAGATTGTTGGCTGTGGCACAAGAAGTTATTACACCTGAACTTCAAGGCCATTAATTCTCTAGTCAAAAGAGAGTTAGTGAGAGGCATGCCCACACTTGAATTCTGTCAACAAGGAGGGTGTGAGGCTTGTCAAAAAGGAAAGATGAAAAGGTCAAGCCACAAGTCAAAGACAGTGACATCAATCACCAAGCCCCTGCAATTACTTGATGAAGTAAAGATCCCACAGGATAGAAGTGGTAATGTACTACGTTATGTTGCATATGGATTTGTTTGGGCCTGTCAATATTATGTCACTCTCAAGAAAGAAGTATGCCCTAGTGATGGCTGATGACTACACAAGGTATACATGGGTGGAATTTCTAGCATCAAAGGATGAGGCTTGATAAGTGGATTTTATTCCACTTGGATCGCTTCAATTCGGCTTAAATTGATTGTCTTGGACTCAAGTTTATTGTAGTTTTGATGTGTTTTGCTTAGTTATGCAGATTTGCAAGAATATCGATTATGGTTGATGCTTCTATCATGTTTGGAGGATTAATTGATTAAAATTCGGATTTTCCGGGAAGGTTGCACAGTCTACACTGTTTTGGCCATATCTGGAGTTCTATAAGTCCGTTTGAGGCCCGTAAGCTGTCCACGTGAAGCTTGGAAGATTTTCTACAACTTATGACTAGGGGTGTAAGTGAGCCGAGCCGAGCCGAACTATAAAATGTTCATGTATCGTTTGTTAAGAAATTATCGAACTCGAACTCGATCTCGAACTTGAATCGAGCCAAAAAATATGTTTGAGCTCGGTTCGTTAAGATAAAATGTTGTTCGCAAACAGTTCACGAACAACTAACGAACATGTCTCATGAACTTTTGATTTCGAACAACTCATTAAGTTTGTTCACGAGCTTGTTCATGTAATTATGCTCACGAATAAATTTTAAACATTGCTCGCGAACTTATGCTCACGAACTCACTTACGAACAACTCATAAACTTGTTTCCTTATTTTTGCATACAAAAATCTAATATTAAAAAAATCAAAAAAATCAAAAATTAAATAATTAAATTTTTGTCTCATCACTAGAAATAATAATAAATCATCAACCAATAAAATTCTCACATCTCCAATTCCAAAAAACAAACAAAGTTTGATTTAAAAATAAAGGGCAAAGAAAAGTAATTGTTTGATGTAAATAAACTTAAGTTAGTTAAGCATAATCATTTAAAAATCTGAAGCTTGCACCAGCTTTATTATTATTATTATTATTATTATTATTATTATTATTATTATTATTATTATTATTATTATTATTATTATTATTATTATTATTATTATTATTGTTATTATATTATTATTATTATTATTATTATTATTATTATTATTATTATTATTAAACATATATTATATATAGGAGATTATTTATCGAATTTGTTTACGAACCTCTAATGAACTCGTATACCGAGCATGTTAACGAGCTCAATTATCGAACTTATTCACGAACATGTTCATGAGTTATGTTCACGAATATGTTCATGAACTATGTTCACGAGCACGTTAATCGAACTTGTTCGCAAGCTATCGAGTCGAACTTTAACGTGATCAAGTTCAGCTCGTTTATAAATCGAGTCTTAAAATCATGTTCAAGATCGGCTCGTTTATGAATCGAACCGAACCCGAATCGAGTTTTTTTCGAACCGAACGTCGAGGCGTTCTCGAGTGTATCGGTTCATTTACAGCCCTACTTATGACAGGAGTCGCGCGCGCAAGTTGCGTGTGGTGAGAGCAGATTGCGCGACAAGCAGACTGATGGGAGCAGAGAATTTACTGTTTTGCCCTTTTCAAGTTCTAATTGTATTTTGGGCAGTTTTTGGTACCTTAATCGAATTCTAATTGTAATAGAAGGCAATTTCTTGTTGGGCAAGACTTGGAGTGCCTATATAAACACATCCAACCCCTTGTAGAATTAGAGAATTAGACAATTATATATCTTGTACATAATATAGCTTAGATCTGCAAGGGAGAAAAGAGGAGAAAGATTCAACGCTCGTGACAAGCAACGGATCTAGATCTACTTCATCTTTTGTATCATAGATTTGTTTTCTCAACTCTTGTTTTATTAATATTATTACTTTCTTTCATATCTTGTCTTCTAT
Organism: Saposhnikovia divaricata; assembly: GCA_036435485.1. Taxonomy (NCBI): domain Eukaryota; kingdom Viridiplantae; phylum Streptophyta; class Magnoliopsida; order Apiales; family Apiaceae; genus Saposhnikovia; species Saposhnikovia divaricata. The sequence goes on from JAZHRN010000131.1 coordinate 28,274,234, forward strand.
CATGGTTTCATCAGATTCCATGATGACGAGCGGTTCGATATGAGCTAATCGTTGTCATGGGATTCTAACAGATTTGTCTATGTAGCTTAGTAGTTTGATTGCTTTAAAGATTTATGTGTGGTGAATTCTTGATATCCTCGTATGGTTGTGTTTCATGTGTTTAGATGAGTCATGAACATCTAATTTGTTTATCTCTTGCGAAACGAGAATGGATCTTGAGATTTAGAACTTGCTATGCTAGCATAGGATAGGTTGATAATTATCATGATTTGTGGCATACATAGAGATATGATGCTACCCTATGTGATCTATGTGGATAACTTGTGCTTCAACCTTTATGTTTTCAAATTCTATAGAGATATAGGGTCTAAACATAATTGGTGTCTACCCATCTTCTATCTCTTTTGTGGATGCATGCGTAGTTTAGTATTAGTATACCGAGAGGTAGCTTTTACTTGTTTCGTGTTATCCGATCAGATATCAAAACCATCGTATGTATTGATTAAAGGCATCGACTCTAAGTGAAGTAGATGATGAAGTTAGGATTCCATGTTTTCTCGCATATAAGTAATTTAATTTTAATTCTCATTAGTTAGTAATTTTTAGTTTGTTAATTTGTAAGTTAATTATAGTTAGTAAAAACTTAATCTTGTTATTTGTCTTAGCAGTGAATAATAACCATACATTGTTGCATAGGTACAAAACTGAATTGAAACCTAAGATCTCTGTGGGAACGAACTTGACTTCTATCTGTATTACTTGTGACCACGTACGCTTGCATGATTTAGTGCAAACAAGGCTCTTCAAGTAATTATTGAGTACATAAAGAAAGTTGAGAAGGAAGCAAAAGCCAACAATGCAAGTGTGATTGCATTGAGAAGTGATAATGGAACAGAGTTCAGAAATGCCTTACTTGAAGCATTTTGTAAAGAGAATGGCATTTCTCAACAGTTCTCAGCTCCAAGGACTCCACAACAAGGTGGAGTAGTTGAGAGAAAGAACAGAATTCTAATTGAGGCTGTTAGAACAATGTTGCTTGATGCAAAGATGCCTACATGTTTTTGGGCTGAGGCCGTGAGCACTGCATGCTACATCCAGAACATAACCCTCATCAACAAAAACACTGGAAAGACACCTTACAATTTGATGACTGGAAAGAAGCCTACTCTAAAATATGTTCATACTTTTGGAGGCAAATGCTTTGTGATGAAAGACAACTCAGAATATGTAGGAAAGTTTGATGCAAAGGAATTTGAAAGAATTTTTCTTGGCTATTCTATGGAGAGAATTGCATACAAGGTTTATGTCATCAGTCAAAAGAAAGTTATGGAAAGCACAGATGTGACGTTTGATGACAACAAACTACCTGGATTAGAAGAAGCCAATGATGAAGATAGAGATCCATTAAAGTTTGATAATCTAGATGACTCTGATGAAGAGATTGAAATTGAAGTTGAAACTTTAGTTCAACAAACTCAAGTGAATGATGAAACAAGAGAAGAATCTGATCCAACCAACAGTGAAGAGACTAGCATCCAAGACACACCTGTGAGTAGTAGCAACTTCACAGGGGGAGGAAATGAAAATGATCATGTCTTGAATGATAAAGCAACATCAAGGTTGAGAAATCAAACTGAGCACTCAAGGAAATGGGATAGGTCAGACACTGCAGAGCAAATTATTGGATATCCAAATGCAGGAGTGAGAACTAGGAGAGCAACTCAAAATGAGTGTCTCTATGGTTGCTTTCTATCTCAGATTGAGCCTAAGAAACTTGATGATGCATTGTTGGATCCAGATTGGATTATTGCTATGCAAGAGGAGCTGAATCAATTTGAAAGAAACAAAGTATTGGAACTTGTGCCTGCACCAAAGGATAGAACCATTGTTGGAACAAAATGGGTTCTGAAGAACAAGATGGATGAAAATGGTGTGGTCATTAGAAACAAAGCAAGGTTGGTTGCAAAAGGATACTCTCAACAGGAGGCATTGATTATTGATGAGACATTTGCTCCTGTTGCTAGATTGGAAGCCATCAGAATTTTCTTGGCATTTGCTTCTCATTCAAATTTTAAAGTCTATCAAATGGATGTCAAGAGTGCATTTCTGAATGGAGAGTTGGAAGAAGAAGTTTATGTGCAACAACCACCTGGCTTTGAGGATCCACATTTCCCAGAATTTGTCTACAGATTGCTTAAGGCATTGTATGGACTTAAGCAGGCTCCAAGGGCATGGTATGACACTTTATCACAATTTCTTCTAGAAAATCAATTCACTAGAGGCACATTGGACAAAACACTATTTTACAAGAAGCATGGTGATGATATTATCCTAGTTCAGATCTATGTGGATGATATCATATTTGGCTCTACAAATGAGAAGCTGTGTGAGAAATTCTCTAAGCTCATGCAGAGCAGATATGAGATGAGTATGATGGGAGAGCTGACATTCTTTCTTGGGTTGCAAGTTAGTCAGAGGAAGGATGGTATCTTTATCAGTCAAACCAAGTACATCAAGGATTTATTGAAGAAGTTTGACTTAGAAGATTGCTCACCTGCAAAGACACCCATGGCCACTGCCACTAAATTGGATGAAGATGTCAAAGGCAAGAAAGTAGATATCTCAGTCTACAGAGGTATGGTTGATTCCTTACTCTATCTCACTGCAAGTAGGCCAGACATCATGTTTGTTACATGTCTGTGTGCAAGGTTTCAATCAAATCCAATAGAGTCACATTTGATTGCTATAAAGAGGATCTTTAGATATCTGAAGGGCACTCCAAACTTGGGTTTATGGCATCCTAAGGACACAGGGTTCAATCTGGTTGGTTATTCTGATGCTGATTATGCTAGATGCAGAGTGGATAGGAAAAGCACCTCAGGTAGCTGCCAGTTTCTTGGACAAAGGTTAGTCTCTTGGTACATCAAGAAACAACAATCTGTGTCAACTTCCACAACTGAGGCTGAATACATAGCTGCTGGGAGTTGTTGTGCTCAAGTATAACGCCTTAGAAATTTTGGTATTTATAATTATTTATTTTAATATTAAATGTGACTTATGTGATGTGAATATTGTTGAGGAGGTGAAATATGTATGATATTATATTTGTGGGTTTATTGATGATTTATATGTGTCAGATAAGTATACGTATTTGTATTTTTATTTTTGGGGATTAAATCCTATTTAAATCATGTGTTATTTATCTTCTGAGATTTTTATAAAATTATTGGGATTAGTAAAAATTATGAAATCTTTTGCATTATATACTTTATTAGTTTATTTGAGTTTTAAAAATATTTGATGGATTTATTTTGATCTTTAAGGATTTTAAAATTATTTTTTGAATTATTTTATACTTTATGGAATTTACACTTGTAAAATTCATATTTAATTCGTTTTTTATCCTAAAAATATTTTAAAAATACGGGGAGATAGAAAATTTCAATTTCTATATTTCAAAATTTTATTTTAGACTTTTCTCAATTATTAACTATTTAGTTTTATTTTAAAAAAAATGGTTTGAATTTTTTTAAAAGAGAAATTAGATTAGTAAAATTTCTATTCTTTTTCCCCAAAATTTCCTTAAATCCCTAAATTGTTTCTCTTCAGCTCGCTTCTTCTTGTCTCTCTTGATTATTCTCGAACTCTCCCCTCTCTCTCTTCGATTCTCTCTCAAACTTCTCTCTTTCTTTCTCTTCCGTTCAATTCTTTCCGGCACTAGGTCTGTCCGGTGGTTGCTGGTAGAACCCATCTTCTTTTTCTCCTATTCATCCCTGCCTTCTGTGAATGCAGCGTGTGTAGGTATAGGTGAGAGTTGTGTGTGTTGTTATGAGTATTGTTTCGTGTGTTGCCTCTCTGTTATCGTGTCTGGGATTATCAATTCGTGTTGCAATTCGTATGTGCTGACAACGTGGGTGTATGTATAGTGTATATGCATGTGTGGCTGTGTGTGTGGGTTAGTAGTAAAGTGGTAATTGGGGGTTCCTATTCTGTTGCTTCGTTGAGTTGCTGTGAGCTGCTCGCGCGTGTGTGTGTGCTATTAAATTTCGAATTTTGGGATTATATGAAGATTTGGTTCGTTAATTAGAAATTTATTTGCTTAAGTTCTTGGTATATGATTATATCTTTCTTTAATTTCTATTTCAAATATATGATTGTAATGCATGAGTTTTTATTGTAGAAGTTAATTTGAATTTATATGAGGTAATTCGAATTCTTCGAATTAAAGTACATGATTTAAATAAATTATTACATCCTTAAATTTTTGCAATTTGAGATATTAGTAATGTTAATGATTCGAGTAATTAGTGGTAAATAGATAATATGTGAATTGGTAGTGTTAGTATACTCGAATGATATTTCAATAGTACATAGTGAATTGTGGGATATGAATTAAGTTAGTTGTTGGCTATTGATAGTGGTGACCGATTCGTGTTAAGCTGGAATCATCATTGGTAAATAGAAATTATATGATTTAGAATGGCTTAGTATGATTGGGCTTGTAGGTGGATTCGAAATCTATCGGATAGTTTTAATTGTGATTTGAGTCGAATGTTTCCAATGGGATAGTCTATTTTATAAAGGAGACGCTGCCCGATTTTCGTTAGAATAATAAGTCATAAAGTCTATAATATTAGGTTATAAGCTGATTGCAAGTTAAGTTCGTATTATGTAGTGACTTACGTGATTGCATGTTATAGATGTTATGTGTTTATGTGCTTAGCTTATTGTAGTTAATTATTTGATAAGTAATACGTGTTAAGTATTATCACGATATAGAGATCGTTTGGGTAGATTTGGATTAGACGTATAAAGAATATAGTATTCTGAAATAATGTTTTTATGTGTAGATTCGAAAGACGTAGACCCAAGGGGTACAGGAAAGGCAAAGGTTGAGAACTTTGGAAACTAAGCTATTAGCGAGGAAGTATTCTGCTAAGGCAAGTAACTCGAACCTTCTACCGAAGTTCAGATTCTTTCAATTATTCATGGATTGTTGTTTTAATTCCTATAACTTACTGCTTTCAAGTTATCGGTCAATTCTCTTGTACTATATTGTTAATCCGTATAAACTATTGCTTAAACCTTTGTACCTTCTCATTTACCCTCATAGATTACTGTTTAAACTGTTGTACCTCCTTGCTAATTCTATTTCTCGTTGAACTGCAAATCTTGTGGTATAACATACCTTTTGCATAAGCTTAAACATTATGTCATATCTTCCCTTAATTCACACTAGCATTACTATACCTTCTAACCCTTGATCTTTCTCTAAATCCTTAAACCTTGTTGTGTAATAAATCTTTTGTACTGGCTTAAACCTTATTTCATATCCATTTCCTTAAACCACGCTCGCCTAACTATACCCTGTAACTTTTGAATTAAACTCTGGATCCCTAACCTTTCTTTTATTTTATTCTTTATAAATTAATGACCCTTGTTGGCTTATACTTCTATTTTCCCCGAGCCATGTTCGATACCACCTTGTATTACACCTCTATAATGAGAAGAGCTTGATAAACCTTAATTTTTAAATACTTGTGAATCACACTTGAACCCTACCTTGCTAACCTTGTACAATTAAATTGGATCGCTCGCTTAACTTTTAATCATTTATTCTTGAAATTAAACAGAATAATCCCCTGCTCTGAATTATTGCATATTCTATCCATCGAAAATTGCTTTATTATATGGACATTCAATTAATTATTTTAATTAGCGTAAGAGGCTAGGGTGGTCCTAGTCCAACACTTTAATTTGGCGTAAGAGGCTAGGGTAGTCCTAGTCCAGCAACAGAGGCCAATGTGTTGCCTAATTGGGAACCCAATTTTTTTAAAGTCCAGAGGGACCTAGTGTCCGGTATGGGGACATTACGTGGCTGATCACCCGTATTGTCCGGTTTTAATAAAAAGCTTAATTTAATTAAAATGTTTTAAAGGTGGAAATATGCTATAAAAAGAGAATTGATTGCTCTCTCTTTCTCCTTACCTTGGAAATGGATTATAAATTGTCAAATTGGAAGAGCTCAAAGAATGATCCCTATAATGTTATATCCATATTTCTGTTATTGATTCCTTTGCATCTATATTGTTACTTGTTGAGCATTTGGCTAACTTCTTGCTATTGTTTCTAACCCTTTTTCAGTTAAAGAAGAAAAAGATACAAATTAGAAGCTATATCGGGAGAAGAACTTGCTGTGGACCATAGACAGCCTAGATTTGCTCTGCTAGAAGGTTGGGCATCTGAAGATCAGTTAAGGCTTGTATAATAGTATCAGCTAGTTGTATTTAGTTGTGGAATGTATGTAGCTTTTAATTAAGGTTTTAGTTAGTAGCTGCTTGTTTCATACCACTACCTGTTAGAGATCCGAGTTAGTAGTGGGGTGTTGTATTATGACTTAATGTCTGGTTATCAGCTTATATGTATTTAATTTTGGTTGTGGTGCCCCGATCTTGTTTTATGATCGGGAGGGCATAGTAGTATGGTTCACCTGATCCCTAAGGACAGGTTGAACAGGTGTTTATGTTTCTTAAGTAGTCGGAATTGCAGTTGTTTTCTTTTTATGAATTTGGTTGGGTCAAAATACAGGTGGATAGTCCGTATTACGAATACTTCATGTCGAAATTTTCCAAAATTTCCCTGTATTAAAAATCCATTTTATCTAATTAAATCCAATAATTTATTATAAAAGTATATTTTTAGTATTGGGAAGTCGGGGCGTTACATCAAGTGCTTTGGATTAGAAATCAACTTAGAGACTCTGGACTTATGTTGGAAAGAATTCTAATCATGTGTGACAACACAAGTGCAATCTCTATAGTTGCCAATCCTGTCAATCATTCTAGAACAAAGCACATTGACATCAGATATCACTTTATTAGGGAGCATGCAACTAATGGAACCATTGAGTTACATTATGTTCCCACAGATAAACAATTAGCTGATATATTCACTAAGCCATTGGATGAAGCCACCTTCACAAGGTTGGTTAGTGAGATTGGAATGCTGACTTCTTCAGAATCTGGCTAAGTGAAAATATCAACTAGATTGTTGCAGCAGTAAACACTTACTTTATCTAAATTCTCAATATTTTTGAAGTAAGTGTTGGCTGAAATATGATTTATAAATATTTCAAATCTGTTGCATATGTTAAAAATCATATTCGAATCAGCTTGAAATTTCTATGAAATTTTAAGACAATCACTATTTAATTTATTAGAATATTCTTCATTTGAATAATTCTGGTGAATTTTGAAAAGATAGTGAAAATTAATTTTTATGAGTAAAAAGTGTAGATCGATAAGTCAAACTTCTCGAATGACTTTCATGTCTATGGTCGACTTCTCTAACAAGTCTATTTGGAACACTCTTGAGTTCTCGAATAGTACATTTTGGAGAAATCGAACAGAGACTTGCTTGAGTTCTCGAATAGGACATTTGAGTTCTCTAATGACTGAGTTCTCGAATAGAACAATTTAGTTCTCTAATGCTTGACTTCTCGAATAGGACATTTGAGTTCTCTAATGACTGAGCTCGAATAGAACATTTGAGTTGTCGAATCATTTGAAAAGGCTGAATTCTCGCTGAATCTTAATCATTTTTGGATTTTTATTCAGAATTTTAAATCACTCATAAAAAGATATTTTATTTAATTTAGAATTATGTTCTAAGTTAGATAACTGCCAGCTGTGAGTTACAAACTGTATGAGATATTGAATAAGCCTTTCTTGACTTATCGAATAGTTGTTTTATACTTCTCGAATGATTGACTTGTCGATACAGAACATATATCTAATCGACAACTCAAGTCAATCACATATATACAATTCCACAACTGTTCAAATCATTTCATTCGATTTCTCAGGCAGCTAAAGTTCCAAAACCTCTGAAAACCCTAACGTCAAAAACTAAATTTCTTCTTCAACCTTCATTCTCTTCTCATCTCTGTGTGTAACAATGGCAAATACCCAACTCACAATTCCTACCCACACCAATTTTATAGCAATAACCAACGATGTTGAAGCACCCAATGCAAACATTAAGTGCTTCGTTCGATGGATGTCTGGATCATACATCAAGGATGCACTCTCAGCCAGCCCAACTCTGTATCTAGACCTACTAGAACAGTTTTGGAGAACTGCTACTGTAGAGGTCGTGGCCCTAGAGAATGCAATAACTTCATACGTAATCTACTGCAAGATTCAGGACAAGGAAATCACCATCACTACTGAAGACATGAATCAAGCACTGGGGTTACAACAAGAAGTGTGTGACAGTAAAGCTACTGATCAGGAATTGGAAGACTTCTTTGATTTTATCAATTACTCAGATAGAATCAAGCTTGGAAATTTGAATAGGAAGTACTTGAGAAAAGAATGGAGCTATGTCTTTGCGATTCTTCTTCAAGTCTTCACAGCAAGGAAGTCCAGATTTGATCAAATCAGCACACCTGTTCAACAAATAGGCTATGCTCTAGCATATGGGAGAAAGATTGATGTTGTTTTGAACATAATGCAAGACTTGTACGGGAGACTTGGTAAGAACTCAGCCAAGAGAGGTAATGAAATTTTCTTCCCTAGCTTTATTCAATATGTACTTAATTTCATAGATGCTAAATTGATTGAATTGCCTGGGTTAGACAAAAATAGAATAGGCTATCCAAAATCCATGACAAAACTCATTTTTGGTAGCTTGGAGACTAGGAATGATGTGGATGTAAGACTCAAAATAACTCCCCTTATGGAGAGTTTATTTAGGACTTACCCCCACAACATGCCAATATGTGCCTCAAAATCTGAGTTAGCTAGGCCCAAGCAAGTAGAGCAAAATGCTAACCCAGGGCCTGCTAACCAACCCTCTCAGCCAAACACTTTACCAAACACAGAGCCACCTGCATCATCCTCTCAACAGGGTGGTGTCAGTAAAAAGGAGAAGAAGAGAAAACAGGTTGCTTCTGAACCTCTAAAAATCTTAACTGAAGCAGCCTTGACTATAGAATTAGGTTTAGAAAGTGAGGAACCTGAGTCACCCTTACTAAGGGCAAAGAAGAAGAAGAAATCTAAAACCACCTCTTCAGTCACACAAATGGCTGAAGTTGTAAAATCAGGGGTACACAGTTCACTAGATGTATCCTCTCAACAGGGTGCATCTATAGAATCAAGCATACTCCCCAATGCACAATCCTGTAAAGAGTCAACACATGGGAGTGATAAGGCTGGCACAACACTGAGTGGAGAGCACATCAATATTGAAACTCCCTCTATTTCTCAGGGGGAGTTGCCAAAATCTAGTGTAAACGACACTTCTCTTCCAGAATCTATCTCACAAATTTCTTTGGAGCCTGCAACTCAAGCAATTGAGGAGCAAGGCATTGATCACCAAGAATTTCCTTCTCTTGGTGAGCCAATGGATTCAAGTGACTTAGTGCATGACACTATGCTCACCACCCAGGAACTACATTTAGATGGTGAGGGAATGCGAGCTGGGGCATATCCTAATGACACCATAAAAAACACAGAGGATTCACTAGTCTTCACTAGAGACTCTGTGCCTGTGTCAACTATTGGTGTAACTCATCCCACTTCTGTGGAGACACCAGTAGTAGAGTCATTCCATCCGGTTACAGAAGTTCCATCTCTAACTGAGGAGTCTAGCTTGCCTAGCTCTAGCTTTAACTTTATGTCACAATGGCTGAAGCCTGTAAAACATGGCAGTGCTTCAGGATCAGGATCTGTTCCACCACAATTGACGGTTGAAGCACTTCAAAGCTTAGCTGTGGATCAGATTCCTGAGTTCACAAAGATTGCTCAACACCTTTTCACTTCAAATCTGCCAAACCCAGACTATGAGGCTATTCTCCTATGCCACAGAGATGATGTGGAGATGCAAAAGGCAAAGATAATAGATGATGCTGAGAGAGATGGCAATGTAGATGCCTGGATGCAAGGAAAATTTGATCTCACTCTCAATCACTTCACTGGGCTCAAATGCTAAATCCCTAACTCCTGGTGAAGTGTATGAAGCCATCAATGACTCCTACAAAGGATTCCTCAAGGCTGCACACTACATTGTCAAAGGTGTCAAATCAGAAGTCAACAAGGTAAGTGATGCAACAGACAAGTCTGTGGGAGAGATAAAGAGGGCCTTTGATGCAAGGTTCCCTCAGTTGGACAGTGTGCTCAAAGACATCAAAGTCTTCAACTCCATCTGCACCAAGATGGATAATGGTCTAGCTATACTGAAAGATGCTGTCACAGGTCTGGGGCATAAATTTCAATTTCTATCAGATTAGACAACAAATGCCAATGCCATGCTCAGGACCCTCTTTGCAAACCAGTATGGAGACAAGCTGATCACTGAGGTTCCAGTGCATGAGATGACCAAGTTTGAAGTGCAGAGACTCAAAGAACAGTCACTTTCTGGTTTCAAATCTAATGAGTTATTCAAAAAGGTGGCTGCCCTGGAAACAGAAGTGACATCCCTCAAGAAATCCAGTGCTCATCTAACAGACACAGTAGCAACTATCTCTGAGCAGTTGAGCACTCAAGCCTCCACCACAGCTGATGTTCTTCTGCATCAACAAACTATTTTGTCTGTAGTGATGAAGCATATGGGGCTCCCTCTTCCTGATGAATCTGCCAACCCACCCACTTCCAACCCAAAGGCCCCTACCAAAGCCTCTGTGCCTGTCAACAAGCATAAGGGGGAGAAGAGGACCTTAAGGAGCTCAAATCCTAAGGGGGAGAATAAGGGGGAGAGGCCTAAGGAGAATGGTATTAGCATAAATGAGGGTGGTCAGCCAAGACCCTCTAAAACTTATGTCCCAGGAAAAGGGAAGGACAAAGTTGATGAGCCTCCATCTCTGCCAGTTGTTACTTTACCAACTGTGCACATCACTACTCCTAGTGGCCAGAGACAATCTATCACCTCCACAGTGGTTGCAGGGAGTATGTCATCTGACAAACCTCCATCCTCCAGAGTTGAAAGTGCCAAGCCTGTAGAAGCAAAATTGATAACAGAGGCCAAGCTACAAGAAGTTGCTAACTCAAATGTCTATCATGATGAAGCATTCTTGGAGTTTCTGAAAGCCCAAAAGGAACAGGCTGGTGACATGATAATGTATTTGAGGAGTTTGAAGGATCAGGTTGAATACTTCACTATCATACCCAAGAAAGTCAACAGCTCATGGTACAAGGAGATATTGATGGTTTCTAAATCCAAGATATGGCATCTAAACTACAAAACTCTACAAGATCTAAAGTTCACAGAGGTAGATGCCCTTATCAAACTGATTGAGAAGAGAGATGTCAATGAGAATAACAGGAGTCTGTATAATGACTTAAGGGATGAGCAACAGTCTAGACTACCTGAAGTGTGCACTAATCCAAGAACCATTCTTTACCAGTCTGGTACCAAAATTCAAGATGTCAAGTAGTTGGTCATTCCTAGTCATCTAACTCTTCAGAACAACAGACTCATCATTGATATCGTTGATCAACTGCAGAAGAAGAAGGGGAGAAGAATTGCTGAAGAGTTAGAGGCATTACATATCCTAAGATCATTCATTGCAACTGGTGTAATTCCAGAAATGGCCAAGCCAAGGAGGAATAAGGATGATGAAGATGAAGACAAGAGTGATGGGAGGAGAAGTCATCACATGAGTGATAAGGGGGATGAGGATAAGAAGAAGAAGAAAGACAGCAAGGACAAGAAGGATGATGACCAAAGCAAAGTCTATGAGAGGAAGAATGGAAAAAAGCAAGCCTTAGGCATTGCTAGCAGTAATCTCACCATAGCACAAGACTCTAAGTCTAGGGTAAATGCTGTTAGTAATGACCTACCAAAATCTAATCCCTTGGCTTCTGCAACTGTTTTACCACCTCAAGAAGAGAAGAAGATTCAAGTCAAGAAACCATCTGTATGTTTCAAAAATCAAACTGCTAATGAAATACTACAATGGTCTACCAGCAAAGGTCACATACTACTGCCAGGCAACCACACTAAGAGGATTAAATTCAAACAAGTAGCAAGAAAACCAAAGCTTCCCAAATCAAGAACCCTAACAATCTATCCAGGCCTAAAACTCTAACCACTAGATGAAGACTACAATGTAGACTTTGATGACTCCCTTGAGATCAAGTATACTGATGGAAGACAGAAGAAGTTTAAACAAGGGCAGTGTCAAAATTGGGGCAAGTTATATGACATAGAAAGGATTATTTCCATGTTGGATGCAAATGATAAAGTGGAAAGAGTATGGAATCTGGAACTGATTGACTTTGTGAGGATGAAGAGAGATCATGAAGAGCTGATAAGAAAGGGGTGCCTTGAGAAGTGGATCAAAAGGGAAAAAGAAATTGATAAACTGGAAGCTAAAGTAGAAGTGTTGAGGGCTAAGGGATTGTGTAGAGTTCAATTCAATCCCTATGTGGTGAAGTCTAGGAGAAGAAATGGAGATAATGTCAATATAAGAATGAACCTACTCAATCACTATCCTACCAACATTCTGAAACCAGTACTTGAAGATTTCAAAGACTCTATCTTGCTTGAAGAATTGGATTCAATGGCAGAAATCATAAGAGCTATGGATGAGAATGCAAGGAAGGAAAAAGAAAGAAAACAGAAGGCATATGATGATCTACTAGCCAAGGAAATGGAGATGGAATCAAATGATAAAGGCTAGCATCTCATCACAGTCTATAAGATTACACACTTGTATTTCTATTCATGTTCTTAGTTCAAATCTACATACCTGTACTTTTCAAAGTTTTATCTTTATGTATGTTAGGCTTGTTATCAGGCATGAAATTGTGACTAAGGGTCTTACTCACAATTTGGGGGAGATTGTTAGTCACAGAGACATGCCTGTACTCATATAATAACAAGCCTAAGTATGTGTAATGCTATGCATTAACTACATAACCTCTTAACTTAGAGAACCTCTAGTTGTAGAGTTTCTATTTGTTTTGTACTTGTAATAGGCATCAAATCCTAGTTGTGTAACTGTACTTTTAAAGTCAAGAATAATGCTTGAAAGAAGTTCCAAGGTTCATGCCTCAAGCAAGGAGATAAAGACTGTCAAATAATCACAGTTGCGATTTGAAGAAATGAAGAATTTGCCTAAGTACCAATTCGAGAAGTAAATTTGTCTATTCGAGAAGTCTAGCATTCGAGAAGTCGGGGATTCGGTATCTCAAAAGACACTGTTCGATATCTCTGAAGGTCAACTAGTCAAAGCCTTATTCGAGAACTCAGAGGTTCGACATGTCTAAATACTCTATTCGAGAACTCATGGAGTCAACAAGTCAAAGCATCATTCGAGTTCTCTAAGAGTCAACAAGTCAATTCTCTATTCGATATCTCAAGAACTAAAGAAGCTATTCGATATCTCAGGGATTCGATAAGTAAAATGCTCTATTTGATATCTCAAGGATTCATGAAGAAAAGACTTATTCGAGAAGTCATTCGATATGTCAGTTTAACAGTATTCGAGAACTCAAAGTTATCGATTAAGCCAATTCTAGTTCTCGAATCATCAACAGTATTCGAGAACTCAGAGTTATCGATCAAGCCAATTCTAGTTCTCGAATTAGCAATAGAGTTACTTCTCGAATACAATCTTGGAGAAAAAATACTTAAGAATTGTACAAGTCAGAGACCTGCAACAAGCTAAAGCACTTTATGGACCACAATCTGTAATGTACTTTGGAAAAGCCTACAAAGAAGCTTGGAAAGATGTACAAGAGACAAAGAGCTAAAGAAGTGGATCTGAACAGAGCTTTGCAAAGTCAAACCTGTAGCCATTTGGATGCTTACTCAAAAGGATAGACACACTAGAAAGTAAAGTTGTTTAGCTACCTTATTTGTAGTAAGTAGGTTGTATTCATGCTCTATAAAGATACAGCCTCACTTCCTTAGAAGTTAAGTTTTTCATACACAAAAGAAAACATCTCTCTGAGAAAAACGAAGCTATGAATACTAACTTTTGTATTCACAGATTGTAGCAAAATCTTTATCTAATAATATATTATATTAAAGTGATATTGTGTTGTGTTGCTCGCTTATTATTTTCCACACTTAAATTATAGCACACATTTAACACATATCTTGCTATACGGATTCAAGAACAACGAAAAGTTCAAGAATGCATTCACCCCCCCTCTATATTCTTTCTTCTATTCTATAATCAACAATAAGTTATAGACTAAATCTGAATAGGGAAGGTTTGTGGTTAGTCTTAAACAGAGTTTAGGACAACTATATGCAATCTTGATGAGCACGAAGTATTTATTTTATATACACTGGGAGTGTTTTGTTTTGTAGATACTCCACCTTTTGGAAAATTAGTTTACCATTCAAGGGCTCAGTGGGAGCTATAGTGAACTTGATGAAGTTCAAGAACCACAAATCATTGCGGATTAATTATGGAACCTATTTGAGTAGTTGAACTTTTTGTACAACAACACTATTGTAATCTAGGAGGGTATCATGGTTTCATCATTTAGAATGGTGATGCGATATCCACTATAAACGATAACGACAACGTTTTGAGTTTTAATGACTCTGAGTAGTGACAGAGTGTCATGGAATATATAATGGTTTTGTAAGAGAGTTTATGAATGGATGGAAAGGTAGAGACCTATAAAGCCAGGCTAGTTGTAAAGGTTTAAGTGAAGGTAATGTGATCATCTTAAAGAAACCTTTATCGAATAGCCATGATCAAAACCATGAAGATTTCGCATGCAGCTTCTCGGCAATGGAACATTAATTTTGATGAGATAGTCAAAGAGTTTGACTTTATCAAAAAGGTGAATGATCCATTTAATGGTACAGGAGTTTAGTGGGAGTGATGTAATAAAGTAATATATGTGGATATATTAATGAAAATATACCTTTGATAATTTTGGTTTTCATTAGAATTAAGCTATCAAAGAATTTCTTCTTCGACTAGAGTTAGGCCTCGAATAAACTAAGGGTGATGATCGATGTTGATAGATCATGATTAGGATAAGAGGTCTGATGCAAAATAATGTACATTGATTGGATGCTAAAGTGTTTAGCATGGACTCTCCAAGTGATGTTAATGATGAACATGGGAGAAAATCTCTCTGAGAGAGAGGACACGTGAATGGAATGTCTCTGAGAATCATTTTAATCCATTTCGTGTTACATGATATGTACAAATAATGGTATTTCTTATTGTGACAAGCAAATATCAATCTACTCCTAGGAGAAAAGGATCAGATGACAATAAAATGTCGTAGTATACTTGAGAAGGCATGGCGATATATTTATTTTCTCTGATGGATCTAAATTAAAACTAAAGGTCCTTGTAGACTCAAGTTTTAATCAAGATCAGTTTGATAGTAGATTCATTTTGGGGCACTTGATAGTCCTGAGTGGAAAGATAGTGAGTTGAAATAGTTTCAAGCAGTAGACACTCATTAATATTAGATCAGAAAGCATAGTGTATTTTGTTGCAAGTGTGTTGCAACAGTGGATAGGAAAACTAGTTTCTGTGTTGGGTTAGTTCCTGGCAGATTATAAGCCATTGAGTTGTAGTGTGACAACTCAAGGGCATCACATTAGTGCATGCTAAGGAACCGTGATTGTGAGATAGTTAGTTATCGTAAAACAATCTCTCTCATCGGTAAGTTTTGGTAATTTGTCAAAATACGAAAGTGAAAAATTAATTTACTACATTGTTTAGTAAATTCCGCTTTCTCGTACTAATAATTAATTTAGATGGGAAATGTCAGTAAAATGATATTTCCTAAATCTAGATTATTTGTGGTACATTTTAAGCAAAGTCAAAAAGACATAAATATCGAAATACCCCGAACACTAATTTTGCGAGTCGTAAATGCTAGATTTATTCTAGATGGTGTTCATTTCAAAATATTTAATCCTCAAACATATTCGATATATATATTCAAAGTAATATTTTCAAGGTTGTCTTATTTATTGACTTGCAGAAAGAATTTTATCCGGAATCCTTAACGGCTTTCACTTAAATGGATAAAATTGTAAAATATTCAAAATCAATATTCCGAGGATTTCATGGTCATTATTTGAGGAATATTATATTTGAATATGTTTTGAGTCAACACTATAGCCAAAATGTCGACAAGTTACGACAAAAGGCTAGCGTATTTTATCTCGTCGCGTAAGCACATTTTATCGAAATATTTTTGGATAAAATACCTAGACACATTATTTTGACTTGAAATTTTGAGGATGTCACTAAAATAATCAAGAAAGAATTTTAGACAAAATTTCACGATTTTTGAATGACTTTTTCCCGGACCCCTAAAATCGACTCGTAATTGATTTTTCGGTCATTTAAAAGTCATGGAAGAATAACTTATTTTAAAGTGAAATTTTTACCATATTCTTCTGGGAATATTTTAAGAAGATTCCCAAAGTTTCATAAATTTTAAGATATTTTTCGATTTATCTTAATATAATGGGTGTCATGCGTTGTTTCGTGTAGTTTCGATTTATTCGGCTAAAACGAAACTAATATACAACTACTATACTTATATATCTGATAAATATATAAGGATTGGGGACCAATTAAGAGAGTATTTCCAGGAAAGTGCTCTTGCTAATGGTTTATTAGTAGGTGCCTAGTGTCATGTTATTATTAAGGGCATGTTTGGCTTACCTTTTATTAAAGACTTATTGACTTATTTTCGGGTAAAAATTTTATGTTTTGATAATTTTTTTAATATAAATATTTAATGTATGCTTGAGATTCAATAAGTTGCAAAAATAAGTTGGAAGGTTAGAAATCTTTAACTTTATCTTAAAATAAGTTGACTTATTCTGCAAAAAAGTTCTCCCAAACATCCCCTAACTATCTTTTTCACCACTTTGGCTATAAATAACCCATCACCCCCACCCATTTCACTTGAGCTTTTTGTGTCCTAGAAGTGCTGCTATTTTCTCTCTAGAAATCAGCCTTCTTAGAGTACCAAAAACCTCCAAAAAGATTTGGATAACAAAGCTTTGTTGCTCCATTTTTCAACATCTTTAAAAGCTTTGTTATTAAGTCCATTTCTTGCTCATATAAACACCATATGGCCATCACTCTTGGGGCTATTCTTGGGCTCGGTTTTTACACTCCCCAAGGTGTTCTTAAGTGTGGTTTGAGTCACCCTTTTATCCTTCTTTAATTACATTCAAGTGGTGCTCAACTAGGCCTTGTTTAAGTGGTGTTTTTGGTCCTCTTCTTGCACTTCTTCCTACCATTCGGAATTTACTTTCAAGGCAGCCTAGTGCACATTTTTACCAGCCTTGTAAGTGTTCTTTATTGTCTATTTGAGTCACCTTTGGTACCTCCTTGGTTGCCTCTCTTTTGGTGCTCAAATCCGGCCATTTTGGTAGTGATTTTGGACCTCATTTTTAGCTCATCTTTAAGCTCTCGGCAAAGCCTCTTTAGACAGTTTGTGTGCACGTTTTAGGCAGCCTATAAGTGCTCTTATTTGTGTCTTTGAGTCACCTTAATAACCTCCTTGAATACTCCTTGGTTGGTGCTCATTTGGCTTGAGTTTTCTTGCACTTTGTCACCACTTTATACACTTTTTCTTGAACATTTTCGTGTAGTGTATAAGTGACAAGTAGCAAGAGTTTTTGAAGAGCTTCTTGAAGTGTTTGCTTGCTCTTCTCTAATTCCTTAACAACCTCTTGATAATATTTGGTTGAAAGGCTAAGAACATCTTTTGATTTGTACTTAAAAGTGCATAAAACAAGTGACTTAAACTTGTTATTCCTTAAATCAAAAGAGAGCTTCTTAACTTGGTTTATACTAGTCCTTTCAATCTTACTTGAGCTCAAACATTTAAGGACTAAAACAAGGCATATTGAACTTGTTCTTAACCGAAACAAGATTCAAGTCTCTCGACCCTTTTGCTTGTTCCATTCGGCCGAAGTACATAGACAAGTTATTGTCTATCAAGAGGAGGTACTTAACATCTCATAAACTCCTCTTTAAGTCCTTAGTAATCACTTCACTTATACTTGGTTATAAGGCTAAGATCTATCTTTTGATTTGTGTTTTAAAGTTGCATAAATAAGTTGTTTAAACTTGTAAGCTTTAAATCAAAAGAAAGTTTCTTATCTTGGTTTATAATAGTCCCTTGAACCTTAATTGGGCTTAATTATTTAAGGACTAAACAAAGCATCTTGAACTAGTTTCTTAACCGAAACCAAAGTTCAATATATTCAGCTACTACTTGAATTATATTCGGCCAAATTATACTATTACGTGTTTTCATCTACTCGCATTAATTTCACGCATAATAGCGGCCCTCATTTTGTCCTATAGACAAGTGAGCTACATTTCCGTACGTGTGAGTTGTGTTTATATGCTTGTGTGTGGTGTGATTAATTGATTGTTCGTGTGTGTTTTACATACTTTCCGCACTAGCATTAATGCGTAATAGCGTCCCTCGCTTTGTCGAGCTATATTTATATATTCGGCTATATACAAAGCTATATACAAGTGTTGTTGTGATAACACTAGTATTTGTCGATTTTAAGTAGCTTGTTCTATATTCTTCCAAATATTAGCAACTCGCTCTAACTTCGATAAACCAAGGCCCTTTTGGATAAGAAATATTATTTTCGACCATTTCATTGTTGATCTCGGTCTTATAATATTTCAATACAAGTGTTTTAACATTTGTATACTTTGAGTTAGTAGCTTGTTGAATATTATTCTATGGAATATTTCTAACTAGCTCTTTCTTGTATTTATTTGTGTTGTTTACACAAGTAAATTGTATATTCAATTTTATTTATATTCGGCCATACCGAATATTTATATAAATTAATATACTTGATTTATAATTGTATTAACGTAGTCTAACTCGTTAATATTTATATATCCTCCCACTTGATCTAGTTTGGATACTAGTTCATTTTATTCGTCAAAATTAAAAGGATTTTCAAGTTGCAGTGCTTGTATTATATCCTTTGACGTGAGGTGAAGTGAAGTGAGGTGATTCTCACTCTAAGACCCAAGTCTTAGATACGCCGACGGGGAGTTGGGTATCCTTACACCGTGAAGGGGAGAAAAGATCCAAGATCTAAGACCTAAAACCCAAGACTGTTAAAGGGTGTAGATACTAAAGTCTACGAAAAGGTTTTGCTTACATAGTTTTGAGAAAGTAACTTGGAGTTACGTTTCAAGATAAACTTATGAGTGGTTTTATTACGTGGTTTTGAGAAGGTAGTGGAGAAGCTACGCTTCAAGATAAACTTGTAAGGTCTTACGTTGTTGTGAGGAAGTAACGAGGAGTTACGTTTCAAGATAAACTCGTAAGTGTTATACTTATATAGCATTTGAGGAGGTAACGGGGAGTTACGGTCCAAGACAATCTTGTAAGGGGTTTGCCATTGTATTTTGAAGAGGTAACGGGTAGTTAGGCTCTAAGATAAATACATAGCATTTGTAAAGGCTTCTCCGCCTACTATAAGGAGTG
Source organism: Saposhnikovia divaricata (assembly GCA_036435485.1). Taxonomy (NCBI): domain Eukaryota; kingdom Viridiplantae; phylum Streptophyta; class Magnoliopsida; order Apiales; family Apiaceae; genus Saposhnikovia; species Saposhnikovia divaricata. Next base: position 28,293,721 of record JAZHRN010000131.1, read on the forward strand.
TTATTCTTATAGCGGAAAAATCTCGAGTTCGGGAGGAGCTCGGGGACTGGAGTAGGGGTGTTCGAATCCGTTAGGGGATTGCGGGCATCGCGAACCAGGATATATCGATCGTGTCAATCATTTTACTTTCTCGCTTTTATATTCCGCATTTTATATTACTTGTTTATAAGTAATTAATTTTAAAAGGAGAAAGAAATTTAAAAATGCCAAGCTCTAATTTTTTTTTTGAAAAAGGGTCATAAGCTATTCAACCCCCTTTCTAGCTTATTTTACCCTCCTTCGGGACCTATTAGTGATCCCATCTAAGGTCTAAACACATAATTGGGGCTCTTTCATCCGATTAGGAAGATCGATGAAAGAGAGGTTGTCAACATTGAGAAAGTTGACATACACAAACAACGTAGTAGACCCATTGTTAAAGCTGTTTCTCAGACTCACTTTGATCTTCACATAGTGAAGATAGGTATGCGATACCGAAGTGATTGGTTTTAGTACAAGTGGGATGAGCTAGGATAAACTTTCTTGTAATCTTAGTAGGTTTTATGATTATTTAGCGAAAGACATATTTGTCTTTATACGGGCTTTATCTATTTAAAGTGTATTAAATCAGATGTTCCATAGTTTAGAGTAAAGCTTCAAGAATTATAATGAGATTATAATAGTGAGATCTAGAAGATGATAACACTAGACTTAAAACTGTTCCTGATCATAAGATAATTGATTGGAAGTTAGTTAATTCGTAAAGATCAGTACATACTATGCTAGCTTCCTAGGAAGGATGTCTGTTCTCATAGGTATTTGTGTGGTGACACTATAGCTAGTATATAGGTGCTTATTAGGGAATAATTTCACTGAACATGACTCGATCAGTGGAGCAACTAATGGAGTTTACTCACGTGTAGATAGTTGTTCACTAAGTGATAGTTGTACAAGTGTCCTTAGACTTGAGATCGTTAGAGTAATCTTGTATATAATGAATTATGCTTTGGTTTAGTCCTTAGTCTCAAGGACACCCAGTAGGTCTATTCTGGGCATAGGGATTTGTGTATGGAGATAGTTAATGGTCAATAAAAGATCTACCTCTTCCAGTAAAGGAAGAGAATATCCTATGCTATTCTTATTATGCTAGTTCAGGAATCTCTGGCCAGAGTGAATGAAATTAGAAAGGAGTTTCTAATTTGCATTAATATGAACTATGCATTATGAATAAGGAATCATATGATTAAATTTGATAGGCTTCACACGAGTTCCATGCATTGTATTTAATCGGGATATTGTAGGGTGGAAGGAATTGATTGTACGGTAACTATTCACTGTCTAGGTTCCAGGTATTCTAAGCAGTGAGTTCATATTATCCGGATAGTCGCGATATGCTGAGAAGTATCCCTCACGGTGTAGAATAAATATGATTAATTGTTTAATTAATTATATTTAATGAATTAGAAGAATTCATATAAATAATAATAAAATAGTTTTATTATTATTTATTTCTACTACCGACTTAATATTGAACCTACAGGGTCACACAATAAAAGAGACTAATTTATTGATGGAGGAATTAATTAATAATAGCTAGTAATTATTTATTTGTGAAATAAATAATTTATTAGTGTTGTGGAATAAAAATCGAGTTATCGAATTGCGATTTGGGTTTGTGTGTATTTAATGCTAAGGGATGGTGAGCTTCAAGCTTTAATGGTTGTTTCCGTGTTCGAGACTAATCGGTCCTCACAGAATGCCTACGTATCTCGTTATTGAGAATCAAGCCAAAAAACGTAGTTCTGAGATGAGGGGTCTGACCCTTTATATAGGCTGTAGGAGCCTTAGAATCGTAGTAGGATTCGGATACTTGGCGGGCAAGCCACCGCCTTGACGAAGGTTCTAGACTCCTTCCTTGTAGGAGTCTGTTTCCATATTGAATTGGGTACCTTGGGGGCTAAGTCTGGTAGGAATAGTATCCTTATCTGATTACTATTGCTGAGCTGTTTATTACCCTTAATATTAATTACGAAATTAATATTAAAATAGGGATTTTGACCTCATTAATGGGCCCCACGTCTGGACCATGCTGGGTCTAATTATATTTTCAGCCCATATTATTTGCCCCCAACTTCTAGGAAAACTGATCAGGTTTTCCTTGAAGTTTTAACGGCCTTTTCGAGACTTGGGTCAGAGTTTATTGCTTTTACGCGAGTATTCAACAATATCGTCTTAATGTAAGGCGTGGAGCGACCGACGCATTTACAACGATATTGAACGACACTAACAGTGTTGAACGGCACTAAACAGCACTAATCGGCACTAAACAGCGCTAATCAGCCTCAAACAACATTTAAACAGTGTTAAACGATGTTAGATGACATAAAATGGCACTAATGGCACTAATCGGTACTAAACGGTGCTTAATCGGCACTAAAAAGCGCTAATCGGCACTAATCGTTGCTAATTCTTAATCGGCACTAAACAGCGCTAATTCTTGATTATTTTGTTCAAAACAATCTCAATAGTGATCTTGAATATCAAGACGGAAAAACAAAAAATGTGAAATCCCGACTCGATCACCACTGTCAGTTGGCCTGGTCGAAAAATGCATACCGACAACCAATGTCGGTCGGCCGGGAGGTCACCGGTGAGCCGGTCGGTCGGTACCCGGTCGGCCAAATTTTTTTTTTTCGTCGAAGCAAAATATCGATCTCAAGGATCAATGTCGGTCGGCCGGGACGTCCTCGAGAGGCCAGTCGGTTGAAGCGAAAACCCACATTGACGATCGACGTCGGTCGGCCAAAAATTTTTATCCCTTTTTTTTTCGTCGAAGCAAAATATCGATCTCGGGGATTAATGTCGGTCGGCCGGGGCTTGCCCGGTGAGCCGATCATCCATGACTCGGTCGGCCAAATTTTTTTTTTCATACTGACAGCCGACGTCGATCGGCCGAACCTTCCCTGTTGAGCCGGTCATCCATGACCCGGTCGGCCAATTTTTATTTTTTTTCTGTCGATCGAAGCAAAACTCCCACTCGACAATTAGTGTCGATCGGCTGATGAGTCCCCGGGAGGCAGGTCGGCCGAGAGGCAATCGGCTGGCAAAAAAACTCCACTCGAAGGTCGATGTCGATCGGCCGAAGGGTTCAATTTTGCCTCAGTCGGCCTTGTCTCGGTCGGCTGTCGCGCCCCGCGTGCCTCGGTCGGCTGTCGCGCCCCGCGTGCCTCGGTCGGCTGTGGTGCGGTCGGCTGAAGCTTCTCCGAGGCCTCGGTCGGCCGTGCTTCAGGAGGTCGGTGCCCTCGTGGGTGCTTCGTTCGGCCGGTTCATGGTCTGCGAGTTTGATTTTCAATATCGACCTCGATCATCAATATCGAATCTCATCATTAACATTCGCACATCGGCTTTCAAAAGCTAATCAACTAGGCCATACATGACTTTTATTTAAGGTCTTACTTAAAACCTCAATCAGTATTATTAATCCCTCATTTAGGACTAATTTCTTAATTATCCTTTCTTAAGCACGCATAGCTTCCAAAGCTCAACTGATTGCTCTGGTGAAATGTCTTTCCGGATATTCATTTAAATTCTCCGTTTCTTTTCCAGAATTTCATGAGTTGTAACGACTCTTTCCATCTATAACAGATAGTTTTTGCTCCTTTTTCATATTTTATCGATACTTGACCTGTAAACGCGAATCGGGCTGCATTTAAACCTGAAGTAGCAAGTCATCCTTTTCTTATAAAAGGAGGGGAGTATCCTTCATTTTTATTCACTTCTTCATTTCTCAAACTTTTCTCAAGTCTTCAAGTTCTCTAGTTTTCAAGCTTCCAAGTTCAAGCTTCAAGTTCAGTATGGCCGACAAGCATGCATCTACCCCTCAGATCTCTATGGAGGAAGCCTTCAGGAAGAGGAGCATGGCGAGAACCATGAAAGGTAAACTAAAACTCATGCCTCCTAAATATATTGAGCGTCGATTCGAGTCTACATTAGATTTTTTAAATACTATGGGAGAATCATTCCCCAATAGTTCAGATTTAGATGCCTTTCATAGTCCTTGCAAGTTAAAGAGAAAGGATGTAGAGATGATTGAAAGAACGTATGGTTTTCCAAGTGTGATCAAAGTTTGCCATCCAAGCCCTGGGGATAGAACTTGCAATTGGCATCCCGAAAGGATCTGAGTTTACAAAGGCGCCTTAGAAGCGGGGTTGAGGTTCCCCGTCCATCCATTCATTATCAGGTTCTTAGCGGAGCTCCAAGTTCATCCTTGCCAGCTATACCTAAATTCATGGAGGTTCCTCATTATTTTCATGTTGAGGTGCCGGGAATTGGAGATCCCTCTGAGCACAACAATGTTCAGGAGCATCTTCTCAGTGAAAAACTCTTCTGATTCTAAGGCAGGACGGATTAACTTCCAACTTTGAAGTAATCTTCCTCATATAGTAAACTCTTTCTCCTTTCCTGGCTCCCATCATCTCTGGGATAGAGAGTTTGTTGTTTTGGAATGGCAAGGCGGTGACTGGGGTCAGTTTTTCGTTAAGAGGTTTGGATATGTGGAGGATAGTTCGCACTCGTGTGTGATCTTAACCATGAAGAATTGCTAAACAGAGATAGATTGCTTGCTGATGATGGTCGCACCCATTACAAAATTATTCTGACATAGAAGAAGTTAATCGAAGCCGGCTTAAGAATTCTTTCTTTTGAGGGTAATTTTCCTTCGTTACTTTATCATGAACTATGTTTGTTCTTATTCCGATATCTCTTTCTTTTTTGTTTTAGCTGCTGAGGAGTTGGACAGTCGTCCCGAGAATCAGCCACATATTACCAAATGAATGACAAAGAAAGCGGAAGAGCAGCTGAATCCTACTGGTCAAAAGGTTCCTACATTCTTGGAGGGATGTTCCCAAGGGGGGAAGAGGTCCCGGAACGCCGCTGAAGGTACTCGAGTCCCATTCACTCCGGATTGGGGTATTTGTGAGCAGGACTCTATCTTGGGAAGTTCTTCCTTAGCCTTGGCCTGGTTGAGGCTCTCTATCACTGCTCCTGATCTCCTGATAGTTACTGCGGGAGATAAGAATGACGAATCTGGGTGCCTTGGAGCTCAGGCTCTTTATCAGGTACCAAATTATGCACTTGATGTTCTTGTTTGCCCAATTTTTTGTTAAGTGCCTTACCTATTTCCTTATTGCAGGCAAATGCTTATCTTCAATCCGCCACCCGTCAAGGCCGAGACCATAGGGATAGCAATGTGGAACTGCTGAATGAGCAAGCACAGTTCAAAGAACAAGTTCAAGACCTAAACTCCAAGGTTGCTCGAGCTGAGGCAAGTAGCCTGTCTTACCAAAAGAAACTTCACTCACTTGCCAAGAAGAAATCCTCCGATGCTGACAAGGTGATTGATGCCTACCATAGGTCGGAAGCTTTTACAAAGTTTATAGATGATCATGATGATGAGATACGGCCCTTTAACATGTCAGTTGGGTGGAACAAAGCTGTTGGCGTTATTAGCCACAAGTATCCTTCGATGGTGAATCCAGCAGACTTCTCTTGCCCTAACTGGGCTGCTGTTGTCGGAAGTCACGGGGATCATGCAGTGGGCTCCGGGGATAGTCGCCGTCCTTTTGGTTCTAGTTTGAGGAAGGCGGCCAATGTTGTTAGCTCCAGTTCGACCTCTTCCCGTTCAGCTGGGAAAAACGCCATGTCGAAGAGGGAGGCGATCGTGATACGATCTTTTCCTGGCAAAAAACTTCGGATTAGACCCAACTCCTCGACTGAGACTTCAGACGAAGAAGGGGACGTGGTGAAGAGGGGAGTGGCGCAACCTATAGAAACAGAAGCCGAAGATGATGACGATGAGGGCTGCGAAGAGGAGGGAGATGAAGAAGAGGGAGACGGAGAGGAGGAGGGAGAAGAGCAAGAAGTGGTAGAGGAGTCCTCCAAGGAGTAGATGTCTTTGATCAAGGGCCTTGCATGGCCTTCACAGCCATATGTGGCTTTGTCTTTTTAGTTTTAAATCAAGGTCCTTCGGGACTTAAGTTTTATTCGTGGTTTGTAATTTAAAACTTAGCCATTCAGGGCACTTTATTTATGCATTTGCTTTCCTCATTCATATGTTCAATTATTTCCGGTACTTGATTTTTCTAAACTCACACTCAACGAGTGCTTGGTACATAATCAAAATCATAGAACGGAAGACAAACTTGCATTAATAAATTGAAGTGGGTTTAACCCTTACATATGTAATACTACTGTCCTACTCGGGGCACTAGGCCCTGGAATGGTTTCATCGAACCTTATTTCTACTTCTCCTAATAAATAGATAGAAAGCTGAATCCGTACTAGGATAGCTCACACATAATAAATCTTCAGGTTCAAAGCATGCCAAGTTCGCGGCACTTCATTCCCAACTAATGTCTTCAACTTATAGGATCCTCGTCCTAGTGTCTTTTTTATTCGATACGGCCCTTCCCAGTTAGGGGCTAGCTTTCCTTTCTTTCCGACTCCAGAAGCTTTTATTTTCCTTAGAACCAAGTCACCTTGTCGAAAGAACCTCTCCTTAACCCTTAAATTGTAGTAGAAAGACGCTCTCTTCTGATGCTCTGCATTCCTGGCATTTGCTTCATCCCTAACCTCATTAGTTAGGTCAAGGGCAAGTCTCATGCCCTCTTCATTAACTTCTGGTTCATATGCTTCAACTCGAGGTGATGCATGCATAATCTCAAGGGGCATAACTGCTTCGGCCCCGTAAGCCAACAAGAACGGGGTTACTCCAATTGATACTTTACAGGTGGTACGATACGCCCATAGTATAGGCAATAGCTCGTCCACCCAAGTGTTCCTAGAACGTTCGACCCTCTTCTTCAGTCCATCAAGGATAATTCAATTGGCGACCTCTGCCTGTCTATTTACTTGCGGATGTGCTACTGAAGTAAAACGAAGCTCAATGGCATTTTCCTCGCAGTACTTCTTAAATTCTTCATTGTTAAACTGTGTCCCATTATCCGTCACAAGGACGCGAGGGATCCCATATCTGTAAATGATGTTCTCCCAAAAGAACTGGGAAACTTGCTTGGTGGTTATTTTGGCCAAAGCCCTAGCCTCAATCCACTAAGTGAAGTAGTCGATGGCAACTATCAAAAACTTCCTATGTGCTGAAGCTACGGGGAAAGGACCAAGTATATCCATTCCCCACATTGCGAATGGAATAGGGGAGCTAATCGACGTTAACATCTCAGGAGGCTGCCTTACTATCGGAGCGTGCTTCTGGCATCTATCGCACCGCTTGACATAGCTCTGAGCATCGGCCAACATCTCTGGCCAGTAGAATCCCAAACGAGTTATTTTGTGAACTAGGGCTCTGCCCCCCAAGTGTTGCCCACAGATACCTTCAAGAACTTCTTCCAAAGCTTCCCTTGCCTCTTGGGGCCTCAAACACTTCAAGTATGGGATGACAAAAGACCTTTTGTAAAGGACGCCTTCAATCATGGCATATCTCAATGCTCTCACTGACAGCTTTCGTGCCTCCAAGGCATTGCCAGGGAGCCATCCGGTTTCGAGGTGAGCTTTGATAGGATCTATCCAACAGCTTCCTACATCAATCGGTGCCACCAATTTTGAGTTCAAGGTCGGGGTCTTCAAGACCTGGAAGTAAACACTTCCTGCATAATTTTCTATCTCAGAAGAAGCGAACTTGGACAGGGCATCGGCCTTAACGTTCTCCTCTCTCGGAATATGTTCCACATAACACTCATCAAACTGAGTCATCACTGCCTTCACAACTCTCAAATACTTCACCATAGTTTCATCCTTGGCCTCGGATTCACCATTTACCTGTGATACCACTAGTCTTGAATCCCCACATACTTTGAGATTTTTGACCCTCATGATTCTGGCCAAGCCTAAACCGGCTATCAAGGATTCATACTCAGCTTCGTTGTTGGTTATCGGAAAGTCCAACTTCAAAGCATACTCCACCATGAACCCATCGGGGCTTTGTAAAACCACACCTGCACCACTAGATTTTGTTTTTGATGCTCCATCAAAATAGAGCACCCAATACTCCTTCAGATCAGGCCTAAGCTCTTCATCTTTATCCTCTTTCCCAGGGGTAGTTATCATCTCCTGCCCCCCGACTTCTTGGTTGTTAATGGTGCATTCAACCACGAAGTCAGCCAATGCCTGAGCCTTAATGGCTGTTCGAGGTTTATACGTGATGTCAAATTCTCTAAGTTCAATCGCCCACTTGATTAGCCTTCGGGCTATGCAATATGTTCCTCAACTATTGGTCCGTCAGGACTTCAATCTTATGTGCCTGGAAGTACGGTCGTAGCTTCCTCGAGGCTGTTATCAATGCCAAGGCAAACTTCTCAATGGGAGAGTAATTCAACTCAGCCCCGTGCAACACCTTGCTCACATAATAGATAGGTTTCTGGACCTTCTTCTCTTCTCGAATAAGAACGGCGCTCAACGCTTGCTCAGATACCGCCAGGTATAGATAAAGAGTCTCCCCGGGACTAGGTTTGGCCAGCAAAGGGGCCTCAGCCATGTACTTCTTCAGTTGTTCAAAGGCCTCTTGGCTCTCAGGGGTCCACTCAAAATTTTTCACCTTCTTCAATGCTTGAAAGAAAGGCAAGCATTTATCACCAGACTTGGAGATTAATCTTCCTAAAGCCGCTACCCGGCATGTCAACTTCTGCACATCTCTTATAGAGCGTGGCGGTTCCATATCTAAGATCGCCTTGATCTTGTCAGGTTTGGACTCTATGCCTCTCTTTGAAACCATCAAACTTATGAATTTTCCAGATCCAACACCAAAATCACACTCGGCTGGATTCAACATCATCTTGTGGTGCCTCAGCACTTCGAATGCCTCTCTGAGGTGCTTAATGTGATCTGCCTTGAACAGGCTCTTAACTAACTTGTCGTCAACATAGACCTCCATGGTTTTTCTAATCAGATGGGTGAATATCTTATTCACCAGTCGTTGATAGGTAGCTCCTGCATTCTTTAGACCAAAAGCCATAACAAGGTAGCAGAAAACACCAAAGTTAGTTATGAAAGATACCTTTGGGATGTCATCGTTGTGCATCTTAATCTGATTGTAGCCGCTGAACCCATCCATGAAGCTCAACATCTCATGTCCAGCTGTGGCGTCTATCAGCATGTCTATCCTCGGCAGGGGAAAATAATCCTTCGGACATGCATCATTCAAATCAGTGAAGTCTATACACATCCTCCACTTCCCATTTGCTTTCTTGACCATCACAGGGTTAGTCAACCATTCAGGAAAATGAATTTCTTCAACAAACCTAGCCTCTAAGAGCTTATCAACTTCTTGCTTTATGGCCTCTTGCCTTTCAGGTGAAAAGTTCCTCTTCTTCTGCTGTATTGTCTTCCGGTTAGGATCGACATTCAATCTGTGAGTTATGAGTTGGGGATCAATCCCTGGCATATCAGCTGCCATCCAAGCAAACACATCACTATTTTCTTGTAAGAATGCTATCAACTTGCCCTTCAGGGGTTCCTTCAAAGAGGCTCCTATATAAGTTACTTTCTCAGGGTCGCCTAGCTCCAGAGGAATAGGGATTAAGTCCTCTGCTGGCTTCCCTCGGTGTTCATCATCACCACGGACATCCATGTCTTCGACCGGAAGTACCTGCCACCCCAATTCCATCAGCTCTTAACGTGAACACATAACAACTTCTTGCCATCTTCTGATCACCCTTTTGTTCTCCAACACCATTCCTGGTTGGAAACTTAATCTTCATGTGATATGTGGAGGCAACAGCCTTGAATGCATGAAGTCCAGTCCTTCCCAGGATCGCGTTATAAGTCGAGGATGCCTTGATCACAAGGAAATTCAGCATCTGAGTAGCCTCTTTAGGTTCTTGTCCAATTGTCATGGGTAACTGAATAGTTCCTTCAACCTTGGACTTAACTCTATTAAATCCGTAGATTGGCATGTTGGTCGGGGTCAATTGAGAATCGGTGTAACCCATCTTCACAAACGCGTCATGAAACAAGATATCAACAGAAGCTCCATTATCTATCAAGACTTGTTTCACCTCCGAGTTTCAAATCATAGGAGTTATGACCAACGGGTCGTCATGGGGGAACTTCACCCCTTCGAGGTCTGAATCATCAAATCCAATGGCTATTTCAGTCCTAGCACGTTTTGGGGCTTCTCCCACGATGTGCATCACTTCTCTGGCATACGCCTTTCAAGAGTTTCGAGTCGTACCGGCCGCTGTCGGGCCTCCCCAAATCATGTTAATAACTGGCTCTCGGGGCTATGGATTACGATCACGATCATGATCGTTATCCCTTCTGTCATTGTCTCTTCTGTCATAGTCCCTTCTTTGGGTCCCACTATCATCATCCTTCGTGAACTTGCTCAGATTTCCCTTTCGGATCAAGAATTCAATCTCATCTTTCAACTGCCTACAATCATCTGTATCATGCCCCACGTCACGGTGGTACCTACATTATTGCTCCTTGTTTCTCTTTACGGGATCACCCCTAAGTGGCTTCAGCCATCGAAAGTCTTTATCCCTCTTAATATCTAACAAGATTTTACTCCTAGGAGCGTTCAGCCTTGCATAATCAGAAAATCTCGGTCCCAAACCCTTCTGTGGTGGTGACTCGGAATCCTTGCTAGTCCGGGGATACTTGTCCCTAGCGTCGTACTCTTGCTCTTACTTTCGTTTCTTTGGGTCGTTGGAACCCTTGCTATTGCCTCCTGCGGTTTCCTTCTTCATGTTGTCCTCAGCCTTGATATACTTGTCGGCCCTTCGTTGCAGCTCGGCCATGTTTTCAGGAGGATGATTTGCCAAAGACCTTTTAAAGAAGAGATCAGTGGATGACAAAGGCAGTGCTCAGCTCCTTAAAAGAGCCAATCGAGTTTGCAGGTAGGCGGCTATACCACCTTTGAGCCATGCCCGGCAGGGTTTGAGGGAACGCCCTACACTTTAAGGCATCGCTCGCAGGCTGCAGCAGCAATGCGTTTGAGAATGTCCTGACATGGTTTGCGGGGTCGCCCGTTCCATCATAAGCCTTAATCGTCGACATCTTGAACTTCCTTGAGATGCGGGCATTCATCACCTCTTCAGTAAACAAAGGTGTGGGATCATCAGGATCCCAAAGTGGCATCAGATCCTTGGGGTTACTTTTTGGGGTCTCCACCCTTGTCGATTTTTCAGTTGGGGCATCGGCCCTTCGCTGTCTCGTTGAAGGCCACTCCAGATTTATAATGGGAATCCTCCCTGTCACTGGAGGAGGTCGAATCAGACTTTGCCTTGCTTGCTCCCAAGCAATATCATCCTTTATCCTTTGGATCTCAGCCTCATGAGCCTTAATCCTTTCCTCAGCCGTTTGTGGAGGTCCATCATGGATTCTTTGGGACCTCCTTCGAGGTTATTTACTAGCACGTCGCCTCCTTGGGGCTTCTTCGCGATCATCATCATCATCCTCAGATGTCGAATAATCAGTATAGGGGCCGGAGTAGTCATCGTACTCTCGATCTCGGATCTGTAGGGTGTGACCGCTTGGTCCAGGTTCCCTTTGTCGAGGGGGATAATTAGGCAGCCCATACATCGGGTTGGTATTCAAGGGGAGATCCGTGGTGTGGATCTGTATTCCCGGGGGTAGCGTACGATCAACGTTATCAAGAGGAGAAACCACCATCTGAAGAGGGTTAGCTTCTTAGTTCTGATGGACAACCACGGGTAGAGTTCCCTAAACATGGGGAATCGTCCCAAGGGGTTGAGAGGCTAGAGGTTGAATGATCGCCCCTGTTGATGGGGGTAATTGTCCTTCTTCAGTAGCGATAAGCGGATTAGAGGTGGCAGGTAGAGCAGAGCTAAGGGGTATGGCCTCAGTCGACGTTGATGTTGTTCTTCGTGTTTGAACCATGGTTGATGTTGTCGTCCCATAGACGGTGCCAAATGTTGTGGAATAAAAATCGAGTTATCGAATTGCGATCAGGGTTTGTGTGTATTTAATGCTAAGGGATGGAGAGCTTCAAGCTTTAATGGCTGTTTCCTTGTTCGAGACTAATCGGTCCTCACAGAATGCCTACGTATCTCGTTATTGAGAATCAAGCCAAAAAACGTAGTTCTGAGATGAGGGGTCTGGCCCTTTAAATAGGCTGTAGGAGCCTTAGAATCGCAGTAGGATTCGGATACTTGGTGGGCAAGCCACCGCCTTGAGGAAGGTTCTAGACTCCTTCCTTGTAGGAGTCTGTTTCCATATTGAATTGGGTACCTTGGAGGCTAAGTCTGGTAGAATAGTATCCTTATCTGATTACTATTGCTGAGCTGTTTATTACCCTTAATATTAATTACGAAATTAATATTAAAATAGGGATTCTGACCTCATTAATGGGCCCCACGTCTGGACCATGCTGGGTCTAATTATATTTTCAGCCCATATCAATTAAAAATTTTATAATTGATTAAATAAGATTTAATTGATTATAAATTAATTAAGAAGAGTTCTTAATATTATTAATTAAGGATTTAATTTAAGAAATTAAATCAAGTGAGAGAATTATTTTTTAAAGAGTTTAGAAAAAGAATTAACGATTAAAAGAGTTTTAATTATTAATTAAATTGATTAATGAGATTAATTGATTTGTGGGGTTAATAATAATATTATTTTATAGGAAATATTCAGCTGAGATATTTCCCTATAAATACACTATTATAAACCCTATTAGCCTCTAATCTTTTTACGTAAGATTTCAGAAGGAGGCAACCCTATTTTTCTCTCAAAACTTTTTCTTCCCTCAATCACATCTCTCTCTTGGTGGATACAGGTAGAGTGCTTCACACTTGAGGAGCAGCTGCTAGAGACTCTCTACGTCATCCTTGGATCACTTTTAAAGGTTAGAAATTGATCCCACAAATTTTACATGAATCGTATGCAATATATATGCGATATATGCTTCAATTTATGTTTTACGCTTTCGTATATGCATATAATTCCTTCACAAGGTTGGAGACTACAAGCTAGAGGAGCTAAAGAAGGCCTTGGATTAGAGGAATGCAGATAAGGGGATCCTTAACCCCATGGGTCTGGCCTCGCCTTTCACTCAATAGATCAGGACCACTCCGCTTCCCATTATATTCCGGAGTAGTAACCCATACATGACTTATAATGGGGACACTGACCCTGAAGAGTTTGTTATTCGATTCAACAATGATATGGACGTGTACCGGGTCTCGCTATTGGCTAGGTACAGGTTATTTGCGGCCTCGTTGAGGGGTAGTGCCCAACAGTGGTTCTCTAAGCTAGGGGCTCACATCACATTAGACTCATGGGAGTAGGTTGTGGACATTTTCATTAAGCATTTTTAGTCCTCCAAGCTCTATGCACCTCCTATATCCACCATGGTGACCATAAAGCAAAAGGAGGGTGAGACCCTACAGGACTACTTCAAGAGGTTTAACGCCGAGGACTACAGGCCACTGAATATTGCTGGGCAGAGAGAGGTCACCAATTTCTGGAAGAAGTTGCAAGCACAGACACCTGGCACTCTCTTTGAGTTCTACAAGGAGGCCGAGCCTTACAAATGGATCGAAAAATCGATGGAGGACCTCAAAAAGAATAATGAGGCTAACAACTGTGGAAGTAAGAGCAAGGGAGTGAAGATGAAGGACTCTTTGATCCCTAGGCGAAGACGGGATCGTAGTGAGAGCCCAAAGAGGAGGGGTCGCGGTCCGCTAAGGAGGTCACCATCGCCGGTCCGCTAAGGAGGTCACCACCGCGAGCTCAAAGTGGAAGGAATGAGGGTCAGTTCACACCTTTAGTGGCCTCCATTGATCACATTTATGTAGTTAATGCTGACAAGGGGATGTTTAAGAAGACCTCACCTATGAATAACCAGGCAACCGGGGATACTCGAAAATATTGTGCCTTTCATGACCAGACAGGGCATGATACTGCAGATTGTAGGCAACTCAAGGAGCAAATTGAAGAGCTAATTCGCAATGGACAGCTAATTGAGTGGGTAGTTCGTGAGGTAAAGAAGCATGACACTCAGCAAGGTCTTGGTTATAATGGTGTACCACCACTTGGGCAAAAGGAAGATCCCTACAAGGATAGGACTGAGCAGGCTAGGAGTATTCATTTAATTATGGGGGGCCTCATAATGGAAAAGATAACAATAAGGCTAGGGAGAGGTATACCTGTGAGGCCAAAAAGTGGCCCCTCACCAATGTACATCGCTTTTAGGAGAGACCCCGAAAGCTCTTCAAATGGGAGGGTACAAATATCATGTTCACTAAGGAGGATGCGAAGTGGGTTCATTATCCCCACTCTGATGCTCTGGTTGTTCGGGTTCGCATAGGATCTCAAAATATTTACAGGGTCCTCGTGGATAATGGGAGCACAGTCAATGTCCTTACATATGAAGTCTATAAGAAAATGGGATTTGTGGACAAGGATCTTATTCCAACCGCTATACACCTCTCTGGGTTCATCGACCGGGCCTCGGTCAGTGTTAAGGGCCTCTTAGGGCTCCCCATCACCATGGGTGAGCAAAAAACCGAATTAAAACCGAAACCGAACCGAAACCGGCCAAAACCGAACCAAAAAAACCGAAACCGAATCGGCGGTTGCGGTTTTTGATTTTTAAAAACCGAGACTTTCGGTTCCGGTTTCGGTTATAGGTTAAAACCGAACCGAACCGATTATTAAAATAATTAAATAAATATATAAAATTTATATGTATTTATATAAATTGAAATAATTTGTATGTATTCTTGAAATTAATAAATATATTATATCTTTAATTATAATTAAGCTTTTCGTTAATTATTTCATCTTTCAGATTTGAATAAGTTCGCCTCCTCATCTGTACATCGAGGAACATCTAATTTTAACAGAATGTGTATTAACGTTAGAATGTAAAATTTTGCTAAATCTTTTCTTTAGGAAATAATGTTGTCATTAGACACTCGGAAACCTAGATTATTGATTATGCTACCATGATGTGGCTGTTATATACGGCATGGTGAAGCAAGATTACTTTATGCAGGTAGTGATCTTTCTTTAGTGAAGTTGCAGTAGTAAAAAAGAAACAAAAATATTCCTACCTTTTTACAACCTTCGAAATGTTGTAGTATGACCTTAAGGAATTCCATAAATTTGATTGTTATAATTAATAAATTTATATGATTTTTTTGTTCGATTTTATAACTGAAACCGAACCTTTAAAACTGAACCGAGCTTTTTAAAACCGAAACTGAAACCGACGGTTCGGTTGCGGTTGCGGTTTTCAATTTTTAAAACCGGAGACATGCGGTTTCGGGTTCGGTTTCGGGGCAAAACCGCCCCGAACCGAACCGTGCTCTCCCCTAGTAACGAGCCTTGCATCACTACACAGGTTGCCGACTTCGTGGTTGTCGATCAGCCCTCCGCTTACAATGCTATAGTGGGGAGGCTCATTCTCAAAGAATTGCGGGTACTGATCTTTATCTACCACCTCTCTATGAAGTTCCCTACCCCTCAGGGGGTTGGATGTATCATATGGGTCTAGTATGAGTCTCGAGAATGTTATAACAAGGCCGGCACTTAGCGTATTTAATAATCTAATATTCTGTATCCCATTTGATACTAGATTATTCACAATATATAATATTTAGACAACATGTAAACATTTAAATGATTCTCAATTAAACCGGCCAGAAATAAATGTAAATACTTCAAATAAATATTTTCAGTATACACCAACAATCTCCCACTTATACTCAAAATATTCTATGAGTATATCAGTGTTTATTTAATCCACTATTACACAGAAAACTATGTGTCCATCCATCTGACTCCTATCGCTTCCACATGCCTGTCAAAAACCTTGGCTGGCAAACTCTTTGTGAAAGGATCTGCCCGGTTGTCTTCTGATGATATGTGAGCCACAACTATATCTCCTCGCTTTACGATTCCTCGTATGAGATGATACTTACGTTCAATATGTTTAGCTGCTTTGTGATCTCGCGGTTCCTTCGAATTTGCCACAGCACCAGTGTTATCACAATACACTGTCAAGCTCCTAGGCAAATTAGGTACCACATCCAAGTCCAAAAGGAAGTTCCTGAACCATACAGCCTCCTTTGCAGCCTCAGAGGCCGCCACGTACTCGGCTTCCATGGTAGAGTCTGCAACGCATTTCTGCTTTACACTCCTCCATATAACGGCTCCACCTCCCAAAGTAAAAACATATCCCGAGGTCGATTTCCTCTTATCCCTATCTGATTGGAAATCTGAATCAGTATATCCCAAAGGAAATAGATCTGAGGCCTTGTAAATTAACATATACTCCTTAGTCCTTCTCAGGTACTTGAGTATAGTTTTTACTGCACTCCAATGTTCCTGACCTGGGTTCGACTGATATCTACTAACCATGCCTACATCAAAGCAGATGTCAGGCCTCGTACATAACATAGCATACATTAAGCTTCCACATGCCGAAGCATAAGGAACTGCTTTCATGCTCTCTATATCCTTAGGTGTCGAAGGACACTGCTCCTTGGATAGAGCCACTCCATGCTTAAAAGGTAGAAAACCTTTCTTAGAGTTCTGCATGTTAAAACGAGCTAATACTTCATCAATGTAGGGCTCTTGAGATAAAGCCAACATCCTTTTCTTGCGATCCCTTATTACTTTGATCCCAAGGATGTATGCCGCTTCACCTAAGTCCTTCATTTAAAATTGTTTGAACAACCATGCCTTTACTGATGACAACATCTTAACATTGTTTCCAATGAGTAAAATGTCATCTACATACAGTACTAGAAAAACCACTGCATTACCCTCACTTCTCTTATACACACATGATTCGCTTGGACTTTGATAAAATCCATATGACTGGACTGCCTGATCAAAACGAATATTCCAGTCCCTAGAAGCTTGTTTTATCCCATAAATAGACCTCTTAAGCTTACAAACAAGATGCTCTTGGCCTTCCTTAATGAATCCTTTTGGTTGTTGCATATAGATGGTTTCCTCAAGACTTCCATTAAGGAAATCTGTCTTGACATCCATTTGCCAAATCTCATAATCGAGATGAGCTGCTATAGATAAAAGAATCCGGATCGACTTAAGCATAACAACCGGCGAAAAGGTTTCCTCATAATCGATCCCTTCTTTCTGAGTATACCCTTTCGCAACAAGTCGTGCTTTCCAGGCTTTCACCTTTTTGTCAGATCCTCTTTTCTTCTTGTAGATCCACATACATCCAATGGGTTTTACACCTTTGGGTGGTTCCACGAGCTCCCAAACTTGATTAGAATACATAGATTCCATCTCAGATTCCATTGCCTTTTGCCAAAGATCTGCATCTTTATCTAGAATTGCTTCTTCGTATGTCCTGGGATCCTCATCATGTTCACCAGAGACCAAGTCCGAGGACTCTCCCAAAAACATGAATCTTTCAGGTTGTTGAACAACCCTCCCACTACGACGAAGCACTGGTGTGGTATTAGTGACAGGTTGTGCATTTTCTTGTGGTTGATCTACTTGTACTATTGGCAATTGGGGATTATCTGTCCCTCCCACTAGTTCCTCTAAAACGATACTACTCATGGGTTTATGGTTCATTATATAGTCTTCTTCTAAGAATCTAGCATTGGTGCTAACAATGATATCTCGATCCCTAGGACTATAAAATGAATAACCTTTCGTTCCCATGGGATAGCCTACAAACAGCCTTACATCTGTACGAGATTCTAACTTGGTCGCGTTCTTGTTCAGCACATGTGCTAGACAACCCCAAATCCGAATATGTCTTAGACTTGGTTTGCTACCAGTCCACAATTCTATTGGAGTCTTGGGAACCGACTTAGAAGGTACCAAGTTCAGAAGGTAAGCCGCTGTTTCTATAGCACATCCCCAAAACGACTTGGGTAAATCTGAATAACTCATCATCGATATAACACTCTCTAAAAGAGTCCGATTCCTTCTCTCTGCTACACCATTCTGCTGAGGTGTGCCAGGTGCAGACAACTGGGATGTGATCCCATTTTCTGATAAATATTCCCTAAATTCTCCAAGCAAGTATTCGCCACCACGATCTGATCGTAGTGACTTGATACATTTTCCAAGATGTCGCTTCTCCACACTTGCTTTGTACTCTTTGAATTTTTCAAAGCACTCAGACTTACGGCGCAACAAATAAATGTACCCATATCTAGAATAATCGTCAATGAAAGTGACAAAATACTCATAACCTCCTCTTGCTTGGATACTCATAGGTCCACATAAATCATTATGAACCAATTCTAACACTTCTTTAGTTCTATTCCCCTTTTCTTTAAAAGGCCTATTAGTCATCTTACCTTCCAAGCAGGATTCACAAACTGGAAATGGCTCCACTGCCAACGAGCCTAATGGCCCATCTACTACCAGTCTTTGAATCCTCCTCAAGTTAATATGACCTAATCTTAAGTGCCAAAGATATGTTTGGTTCAATTCAGAAGGTTTCTTTATTTTATTTGAGCTAGAAAGAATGTTATTAGTTTCCTTATGTTGCAACATTGGTTGGATAGGATTAATAATATATAAATTGTCTTGCAATGTACCAGAACATATAACTCGTTTATTCATCATAATAGAAACATTATGATCCAAACAAACATTATAACCATCCATGGCAAGTTTAGAAACCGAAATTAAATTCCTTCTAAACGAAGGTACATAAAGACAATCGTTCAAAACCAAAATCCTATCATCGCCAAAAGATAATGTAATTATTCCAACTGCAACTACTGCTACTTTCGTAGCATCTCCCATGAACACATATATCTCGCCATCTCTAAGCATTCTGGATTGATGGAACCCCTGAATAGAGTTACAAACATGGTCAGTGGCTCCTGTATCTACACACCAAGTGCTCGTAGATATAGCCGCTATATATGTTTCTGTAACTAGAGAAAGAGACATACCAGTATTGTTTGTCTTCTTAGGAAGAGGACAATCCTGTTTCCAGTGACCTGACTGCTTGCACCTGAAGCACTTGCCCTTACACTTTTTCACAACACCTTGAACTCCCACTGCATTAGCAACCTTTCCAGTTTTCTGTGTCTGAACCTTTTTCTTCTTCTTGCCTTTCGGCTTAGAGGAAGAAGCTTTCTCAACCACATTCACCTGAACATTCTGCTTAAAGAGTCCTTCGGCTGCCTGAAGTTCTGTCAGAAGTTCCGCGAGACTATACATCCTTTTGTTCATGGTGTAATTCAAGCGGAACTGCTCAAAACTTTTGGGCAGACTCATAAGGATGATATCGATCTGGGTTTCCCCATCAATATCAGCACCAAGGATCTCCATCTCATTCAGATGAGACATCATCCTGAGAACATGATCCCTTACAGGTGTTCCTTCAGCCATCTGAGTGTTCATTAAAGCCTTCATTGCTACTTGCCTAGCAGCCCTATTCTGTTCTCCAAAACGTTCCTTGAGATTAAAGAGCATATCTGAAGCAGTGGGCATAGCCTGATGCTGATGCTGCAAAACACCCAACATTGCTGCCAGAATGTAACATCGCGACATCTCATCAGCCTTAACCCACCGCTTATAATACTCCTTCTCACTTTCAGGAGCATCTTCAGCAGGCTGATCTGGCTTGGGTTCATAAGTACAAAATTTGTACTCCTCAGCAGTCAACACTATGTCCAAATTACGTTTCCATTCAATGTAGTTTGGTCCGGTAAGTTTGTTATCCTTAAGTATGGTGAATAGTGGATTAAAGCCCATAATGATCTAATCCTGAGAATCATACATGTAGCACATAATCAAATAGTTGCATAAATCTTAAAACCTATTGGTTTCCTCTAACAATTAATTAAAATTAATGCAATAATATTTAAACACCATAAGTATCTGGTACGCCACGATGGGTGACATATATACCACTTAAATTCGTTTAAATATTACTTCGGTCCTATTACTAAATAATACGCCACGTTAGGGTGGACTATATATTATTTTTCATAGCTAAGTGTATACCATTATTTGATCTTAAATTACTAAAAAGACCGGATACCACCATTAAATATTTCAAATCAATAATCGATAATAGGATAATTCCCAGATCGGGGGGAGCATTGTCAAGAGGCATCACTTAAGACCCCTTTCTAGACAGAATCATCCTTTCTCTCTATATTGAAAATCTATATTCAATCATTGGCACCCTTCTAATTAATCGAATTCTATGAAACTTGGTACGCCACGTTGGGTGGCATATATACCTTTCAATATTCGTAATTAATTTAGAAAGTTTGTTCTAGTAATATCCATAACACTACCTGACACCATAAATCATATCCTATTATCGATTATTGATTTGAAAATCTATATTCAATCATTGGCACCCTTCTAATTAATCGAATTCTATGAAACTTGGTACGCCACGTTGGGTGGCATATATACCTTTCAATATTCGTAATTAATTTAGAAAGTTTGTTCTAGTAATATCCATAACACTACCTGACACCATAAATCATACGCCACGAGGGGTGGCATGTATATAATTTATATTCGTCTCGGTGTTAAATTACATACAAACAATAATGGAGACCATGGGATTTAATTCCTAATTAATTCCCTCACCCACTTAGAATTTTTATTTAAAATTGAGGAATTTTATCTAGATGCATCGCCCTATGTTATTTTTTCGAGGTCTACATGTTATAAAAATAACAATACAAAGAACACATAACATAGCAGCATGAATCATAAAATTAAAGCAATAAATAAAATTAATGTCCATGTCGTCCTAATTATGTTAAATATGCAATTAAAATTACACAAATAATTAACAACACACATAATAATTATTTAAAGCAATAATTAAAAAATTAAATAGCGGAATCAAAATTAAAAAACATAATTTAAATCCTCTATTATGGCCCCTTGAAAAAAACAAATTTCCAGCCCTGTTCTGCTGAAAAAATCTTTTTTTTTTCTGTAAAAACCATCTGTTGCGCAGCTTGCAGTTGCGTTATTGCCTGTTTTACCTAGTAACGCAGGCTGCTCCTGCGTTACCACCTGTTTTACCTACTAACGCAGGCTGCTCCTGCGTTACCCCTTTTTATCAGGTTTTTCACGCGCCGCACTTGTCTTCTTTGTCGCCAGACTTGTTTTCCTCCTTATTCGAACAGCAGCAGCTTCTGTCGACTACTTAATTAAAAACAAATCGAACCAGCAGCTACGCAGCGGATAAATTTTTGTCTCCGTTTCGATTTTCGATCGCACGTAATTGTTACAAAATATCCGAATCTTAATAAAATCAAACAAACAATTACAAAAAAATAGATCTAATACAAAACTAATTTTGCAAAATCTATTCTAACACGATCAACCCTCGTGTTTTACAACCACGATAAACCACGTGGAAACCAAACAAAATAACCACGATTAAACCACGTGGGATCCAAACACATAATTAAAATATACATGGTCATAATAGTGGATAACAACCTGCAAAACAGAATTATACAAGCCTACCACTATACACATGCATATATAATTACGACATGGACATGGTATCCAAAATCGCAGAACCATTGAACCTAGCTCTTAATGCCAATTGTTGGGACAATCTTGGCACTGCGATTTTTGATACAATAAATTAATGAGTACGAATAGAAAAGTCACCTTGTTAACGGTTGATTCCACGCTCTTCTATTGTATTCCCAAATTCCCTTGAGCGAAGTGTGGCCTTCGTCTTCTCAAGTTAACCTCTCTTCTTGCTCCTGGGTGGCTACAAAATTTTTTCGACCAGCCCCCAGCAAGAAGAGAATAGGAATATATATAGGCTACAATAGGGATCATGGACAATTAAGTTGGGCCTTCTAATTACATCTTGAGCCTAGCCCAATGTAATTAAATATTAATTCAATCCACTAAAAAATTAATATTTGCACTACCTTTCCTAATACCTTAATTTAATTAATTAATTCGGTTCCAATATTATTTGCTTATTAAATTCCCCATGTTTAAAATATCGCATGTCCATTAATTAAATAAATTACTGATAATTCATTTAATTAATATCTTTTATCCTTGATTATCCACTCAACCTTTATTTAATTATGCCGGAATAAATCCACCTGCAGGGTTTCACATAATTAAATCTTTTTGAGCTTTCAAGGGGACATCATTACCCCGAATATTATCAGGACATGGATTCCTTCAATAAATAATATCCACCATATATATTATTCCATCACCCAAAATATAATGAAATAAATCAAAAGAATTATTTCATATATAAATCAAAGCATGTAAATAATATACACGTGTCAATTACTATATCTGGATTAAGAACCTAAGCATTAATAATAACATAGAATCTTAGTTCACCTTCTTAATCAGTATAAGGGAACAATTCTAAATTTGATCCTGTTCAATATACACAAAGTATACTAGTATTATTTATTAGTCAATATAAACTAATCTAAATAATACTACAGCCATTCCAGTGGATTGTCTAACTCCACCTGTGTTGTGAACCTTATTATATTATATAAACTGTATTTAATAATCTAATATTCTGTATCCCATTTGATACTAGATTATTCACAATATATAATATTTAGATAACATGTAAACATTTAAATGATTCTCAATTAAACCGACCAGAAATAAATGTAAATACTTCAAATAAATATTTTCAGTATACACCAACAACAACATGATCCCAAGGAGCACTACCGAGGAGGCCTCAGCGAGAAGGAAATCAACAATGCGAGGAGAGGATTGGGGCAATAACAGAATGTATATTGAGTGTGTGGACCACCAAGAGAAGTAGAGAACCATGCAGGACATGTACGATGCAAGCTAGTAAATACCGGATGGAATATTACCAAGGGCCCCCTGCAAGGATTTAAAAGAAAAGGTTAATGCAAGGCTCGTTTCTGGCTTTGGCGTGCGAGGACAATAAAATAAAAAATTGCATGTGAGGTGAAATGGCGTGTACAAAGCTACGAGGCCATACAGAAAATAAAAGACAAAGAAAAATTCAAAAGCTATCGGAGGAATTGGCAATGGGCCCACGCCAATATAAAAAGGATATTATGTTTCAATATTCTCCTCACTAAAGTTCGTCAAAGGGGGTTCACTCTATCAAAAAATAAATTGATACAAGGTGCCGCGCGAGGAGGCTAATTACGTGGCTACCAAAATCAAGCCTGGCACGAAAATTGAAGCTGGGGTCCACGCATATTATAACTAGGCCTGAGAAGAGAAAATAGAATGTAGCAAGGTGGCTAGTGCGAGGAGGCATGGGCTCGCATTAAATTAAAAAAATCGAAAGCTGCTAAGCGGGGAGGCTTCTCAAAAAATTAAATGCTGATTTTTAGAGAAGTTCAAAATAATTTTGAAGACCAGAAAAAATAGTTCTTCGCTACAGCTTCCTTCACCGAAGAACTGGGGGGTAGTAAGTTGTTATGCTCGAAAATTGATATGGGCTCTAAACAGACCCATTACGAGAATTGATAATAATATTAGGCTAACGGATCCGAAAATCTAGTACAGATCTCATACCGATATGTTGACTAGGACCATGTACTGCTATGAGGAGGAGTCCTCGCAACATATGAGGCTGCAAGGAGGCCTCGCAACATATGAGGCTGCAAGGAGGCCTCACAACATAGAGGCCTCGCAACATATGAGGCTGCAAGGAGGCCTCACAACATATGAGTCTGCAAGGAGGCCTTGCAACATAGAGGCTGCAAGGAGGTCTCGCAACATATGAAACTGCAAGGAGTCCTCTCAACTTATGAGGAGGCCTCTCATCATAATAATAAGGAACAGAGGAGAGCCGTCTCATCATGCTTTAAGAAGACCTGAAGATATAGGTGAGAGCCCGAGCTCACATATCAGCTGGATAGAAGATATAATTATGATAATTTATGACTGCAAGGCCCTATGGGGTTACCTCTTAAGGTCCCTGCAGGACCATATTGCGCTTGGAAGGACCCTTCGAGGTCGCCATTACTTACATATACTTGGCTTCACATTAATTGAAAGACGCACAACACGTGTCATCATCTTAGCTGCTGGGAGCAGATATCGAGACACGACAGTTGTTCAAAACCATTCAAATTGATAGGGGTCGCGATGCGATCCCAAGGCATTTGAGATAGTTACGCTTTAATCTACAGCAATCTATAGCGAGCACAGGCCTCGCATCGAAGTTTTGACAAAGCAGTTTTTGACTCCACATCGCATTTTCAATGGCAATATGGACTCGGGGGTAGTTGTTATGCCCAAATCTTGGCATGAGCCCTAAGTAGGCCTAATGGGCTGAAATAGTGGTCCACAACTCACAATGGGCCTAAAGATGAAGATTGGGTTACTAAAGCCCACCACCAAGAGTTAGTCCAATATACTATCAGCACAATATGGAAGACAACGACCCCTAGCTACGGGTCGAGTTCGCCAGCAAAGTCCCTAGTATAGGATCGCACCTGCCTCATCTCTCTACAAGGTCCTGTGTGACCTAGCGTATTCTTATTATGAAGGCTCATGATTAAACCCAGCGAGGTCGCATGAGTAGATATGAAGGCTCATAGCTAAGCCCAACGAGGTCGCATGAGTAGATATAGTTAAGCCCAGCGAGGTCGCATGAGTAGTATTATCTCCATAGCGTGGGATCACCTCGCATGATTAAGCCCAGTGAGGTCCCATGCGAGGCCACGTAGCTTCTCCATTAGCCTCACCAGTGAGGCCATATGATTCTAGCATCATGCTAGCCATAGGTAACCTTTATTGGGCCACATGGGTCATGAGCAGGATTAATGGATAAATTATATCAGTCCAAAAGTGAGTGGACTTGGGTTAGTGAAATATTAGCATCAGCCCAAAAGTGAGTGAACTTGGGCCATGATGGATCTCTAAAAACTTAGTCCGTCTAGGTAACTTCTTCTCCAAGAACTACGTATGGCTTGATCCCTATAAATAGGGTATGAATATTGTCAGAAAATTTTAGGAGTGTGAATATTGTCAAAAAATTTAGGTATGAGACTACACATTTGCTACATATTTTGCAGAAATTTATAAGCTGTAGACCATATTGAGTGTCTATTTTGGACCAAATCACCGTCAACGGGTATATCGGATCAATATTTCATACAACTATAAATATTGCTTCAAATTTTTTTTACTGCAATATCATCATTTTTTACTTCATTACATTAGTGTAAATATATTTTAACTTGATTATATGTATATGGATTTTATCTAATTACCCAAGTGATAATTGATATAGAGTTCAAAATTTAAATCTCATATCATTCAATTCGATTATAAATTTTATTGACTTAAATATCTTTAAATTCACATTCTTTTATTAAAAAAACTCGCACAGGTAAAAAGATTATGTAAAAATTATTGAGTATATTAACTTACATAGAAATTGGTACGATAGACGATGCAATTTGTAGTCTAAGAGCGTATAAAATTTGAGACATTATTTACTAAATGTAAATAAATAAATTTACAATATAAAAATATTACTGTAATCCTTTTTTTAATATATAATCATGTTTTTAACGAATTAATTTCAATTTCATAATATCTTGTGTATCTGCTTATTCTTACGCAAGATTTTTTTCTAAGTATAGTTAGATTTGCAAAAGAATCATTTAAAAATAATGATTTTAAGGCACTTGTATAGATAATTTTTCTAACTTGCAATGTAGATCACACGAAGAGATCAAAATAGAATATAACATGTGGAATATTTGTGTATATTGATGATGAATTTCAAAATTTTATCACAATCAGCATCTAGCACAATGGTTGAGATTGTCACTTATAAATTTAAGGTCATGGGTTCAAGTCCCAACATCCACTTTTATTTTTTCTTAAGTAAAACTATAATGGCATCTTTGTAATTACGTAATAAATAATGGTATATTGGTAATTTCACGGGCATTATTTTGGCACATTTTGCGCTTGTGTTGCCATTTAATATATAGTAATAGATTATTATGTTTATGATTTATTCGTGAATACAAATTTAAGGATAAATTCATGAATTATGTTCATGAGTTGTTCGTAAGCTCGTGAAAAAGATCGTAAGTTATGTTTATAAAATGTTCACGAATCATTCGTAAATAACATTTTTTCTCAACGATTCGAGCGCCAACACATTCTTGTGTTAAGTTCAAATTCAATTGCAGTGTTGTAAAAATCGGGATCAGATTTAATCGAAAGAGGCACTGTCCAAGGATTAATTGGGTATTTGGATAATCGAAATGATTAATCGGATATTCAGGTTATTAATCATTATGGTAACCCATGTAATAGGGATTAATCGATGATTTATCTTGATTAATCACAGATTTTTAGAATAAGTTCAAGTTATAATTTAATAATTATTTAACAAACAATACACGATTACATTGGAGTTCGGCTCGATTGGACTCTACTCATTTACATCCCTACTTGATAGTAGGGGTGAGCAAAAAATCGAATTGAAACCGAAATCGAACCAAAACCGGCCAAAATCGAACCGAAAAAACCAAAACCGAAACTGAACCGGCGGTTGCGATTTTTGATTTATAAAAACTGAGACTTTCGGTTCCGGTTTCGGTTATAGGTTCAAACCGAATCGAAAAAATCCGAAACTGAACCGATTATTTATATAATTAAATAAATATTTATATTTTTTTATAGATATTTTAAAATTAATCACATTCACATATATATATTTCGAAAGTAAAGAAGCAATGAAATATATTTTAAAATTAATCACATTCACCAGGTGTGAAAGTTTCCTGTTGTTGCTATATCAGTATAAATTGATGTGTCAATGTAGAAAGGAGGGGGTGTGCCCAGGTTTAATTTGATAGCTTTCAACAATTTTCTTAAAATCTCAGCAAATCTCAGATTTATTTTGCTGTTGTTGCTAGTTCTTTGTGTAGATTTAGAAGGGAAAATGGTGGTACCAGTGATATCTTGAGCCTTTCATTTGCCGAAAAAATCTGGAATGAAATTTTTATAATTATCGAGTATTAGCAGACACTAGTGTACATAATTAGAACTTTAACTTTCATAATTGACAGAAAAAGGAAATATGCACAAGCATGACAGAACTTAACTTGTCTAACCTTTATTATATAAATTTATTAAAATTTATAATACTTTTTATTTTAGCGGTTTTAAAACCGAAACCGATTCGATAAAAGTCGAACCGAGGTTTTTGAAACCGAAACCGATGGTTCGGTTGCGGTTCGGTTATCAATTTTAAAAACCGTAAATATGCGATTTCGATTCCAATTTTATCCAAAAATCGAACCGAACCGAGGTTTCCTCTCCCCTACCTGATAGCATGATGCCTCTGGTCGATGTTACATGTTAACCTGTTAAAAATTAAATTTATTAAAGTAACTTACAAGAAATATTAACTCGTGCAATGTCATTTTTACTTTTTAGTAAAATAAATTATTATATATTTGGATTATCATTTTGAACCATGTTATCATCTTATTTTCGCAAATGTAAGTAGAATACAAATCCTGGATATTCATTACTCATCAACATCTTTAATTTTATAAATTACATTTTCTAACTTTTTTAATTCTAAATAATGAGGGGATTAAAATTATGCAGCCTTACGACGACTTATGCAATTAAATTAAATTATTATTTACATTCTTCAGTAATATCCCCTCATTCGACATAAGATCAAATCTACCAAAAAATACAAAAAAAAAAAAGATTGAATTACTTGCTAAAGAAAACATTTATAAACTCAAACAAAGAAGTTTAAACTATTACTTCGTGGAAACTAAAGTTGAAACACCCGTCACGCTTAAAAAGTTAACGAGGGGCATCTATCTAGTTGCAGATAAAATTTATACTTAGTCTATCGTGATTAAACTAATCTCCAGTCCATTTATAGAAGGGAGATATATAATTATAATTACCCTGCAGTTTCTTAGCTGTTGGGTCTAACTTAGCATCTTCCTGGGGTGAGTAATCTTAACACGAGTTTATAAGTTATTTATTTCGGAAAAAATTTCGTATTTACATACCTTTTTTCAGAAAAAAATGTGTATGTGGAGTTTAATAATCGTTGTCTTGCAAAAATAAGTTACTTATTTCAGAAAAAAATACATATTTACATACTTTTTTCCAAAATAAGTAACTTATTATTAAAAAATAAAATTTTCCAAACGGGGCCTAAATTAACCAAAACATAAGTTCCCACCATTTAAGAACTCGTATGGCTAAGTCCGGACTTTTGCCGGGCTGGGCCGGACCGGGCTTCGCTTAAAAATATAGAGCCCGTTGAAGGCCCTAAGCCCGACCCGTACCGGGCCGGGCTTTGACCAGATTTTGACCAGATCGGGCCGGGCCAAATTTTCGGGCCCATGCTTTTTGTGCATCTCTGGTTATAACCCGTGAAAATCATGGAATAATTTTAATTTACTTATAATGTAATATAATATAAGTACTAATTTTAATAAGTTATTGGCATGATTTGAAATTTACATCTTTAGAGATAACAATCTTTAGTATTAAATATAAATTTAATATGTTGTTCGCAGGAATCGAATCATAGACTTTTATATATAACAACTTTTAGTATTATTGTATTTAATGATCATCATTTATATGAGTTGAAGATTTAACGTTGTAAATAAAAGGGATGAAGGATAATCAAAATTAAGGAGTTAACCAAATAATAATATATTTTTCTTATTGTTATATAATATATATTAGTAATTAAAGGGAGGCTTGGTACCAAAGATGGTATTAAAAATCGAGTTAAGCTGGTATTAGCTTGAGAGATTCTTGATATTATGTGTTTGGTTTAATGTTGAAATTAATATGTTTGATTCATATATAATGAATAATTTATTTTCTGTTAATATATTATATAGAACAAAATTCAGTGAAGACCATGTTTTTTGTGAAGTTCTGGAATCCACCTTTATTATATTTAAATCGCTTTGTTTTTGAACACTTGGTTCTGCAAAATAAAATTTGTTCTGCAAATTCAATATTTTGTCGTTGCGGGCAATATAATGTATATTTGTGATGAATTTCGACAATATTGTTGAAATACCCTAACTAATCTTGGTGATGACCGTAGAAAATTGTTAAATGCAATGTAAAATGCTGATGAATGTATGCAGAACAAAGGTGGACTACAGGGCTCCACAAAAAACATGGTCTCCACTGAACCCAACTCTATGTGTAAGTATATTTATATATTGAAATTAGAAAGAATTCCCAAAATACACCACATTTTATAATGAACCGCCCAAAATATCCGCGTTCGGTATTGTCCGTCCTAAATACCCGTTGAATGCACATGAACCTGATGCACATACATTACTGAAGAATACACATGTTACTCTTGCGTATTCTGTAAAAATTTGTCTCCCCTGTATCCTTCGTTCGAACACCTCTCTCGATAGTTCTCGATCTCTGTCATTACAACAGTCACCATACCACCACGAAGCCTCTATCTTCGTCTCTAGCCACAGCAAATCGATCACAAGACCTCCCTCTCCTTTTCTCCCTATTGTTTTCGCCATCTCCAGTTCCAGCCCCGTAGGGGCCCTGTAGACGAGATCAAAAAACCCAATCGGGACATCGAATTCGAATTGGGTGTTTTTAATCGACCATTAGAAATGAATTAAAACTGATATATGGTTGTAGAGGATTGAATTACGAATCTATTATTATGTAAAATGTGTCTGAAAAATTATGGGATGTTTGTGAACAGATCTTTGTCGGAAAATCACAGATAATTGTTTGAAAATCGCCAGAGCGAGAGATTGAAGAAGCCAACGGATACGTATTTCGTAGATGCGTGTCTTGATGTACACATTTGCCAAATGTGTATCTCGGATACCCATGTGCAATCTCATTTTCAAATTTATACAATCTGCGCATAAGTATGATGCATGTTCGGTCTAAGCATGCTAAACATGCGTTTTCAAAAGGTATTTTGGGTGGACAGTCTTCGGCACGGGCATTTCGGACATAGACTGCCATTTTGGGGTATTCTCGTTCAACACCCTTGAAATTAAGTTATTATACAATTTACAAATAAAAAATTAATTTAAAAAACATGTGTTTGGTAAATATAATTTAACTAGTTAAAAAAATTAAAAAAAATTATTAATAAATATTAAATAACAATAAATTTAATTTATTTAAAATTAAAAACTATCATATTTAAGATATGTGTATTGATATTATATTTAATTTTATAAAAAAATGAAATAATAAAATTTTGATTCCTCAAATCTCCTAAGATATCAAATTTCATTTTTAATGGGTTTCGGGTTTCAAAAAATTGTCAACTAAATTTTAGGTGTAGATTTGGAATGAACAAAACCCATACTTGATATCAAAATCTATGGAATCAAACGATCTCTATAAACATCTCTAATGTGGTTGGTTAAAATTATTGTCTAATAATGATTGGTTAATATTTTTTAAATTTGTAAGATGATGTGTTCCAATATGATTGACTACAATGGTTAAATTTATATATATAATTTTGTTACAGTTTTTGAGTATTTCGATAAATATAATCAATATAAAAAAATTGTCAATATTTGTGCTTAAAAATTTTGTATGATTGACACTACACAATTTATATATATATTATGTATAATACTTGTTATTTAGAATTTTTTTACTAAAAATTTTTTACATTGAAAATGCTCTAAATAAGACCGAAAAGAGTGACATCATTTTCCTTCTTTTGTTACATTCAAGACTCCCATATGCATGTTCTTAAACACTTTTATTTATTCAAATTAAGGAGCTAGTGGAAGGCACGCATTATATTATTCGATGGAAGGTGACATACTAATCACCCCTAGTAAATTAATAGACGCATGATTAATTCACCTATTAATCAAACTTAATGGTGCCAAGATTAGTCAATTTCTGCTAATAATTATTGACTTCTTGCCGGCTCTTTGTAGTACTCCATAAAACAAGAAAATTAAACTTGTAATTCCACGATAGTACGATATTAGGGATTAACAACAGATGTTTATTACTATTTTTGGACCACTTTAATGTTTTTAGCCAATATGCTCCCATCCCCATGCTTGACAAACAAATTCACCCAAAATTGTGAAGACCGTGACAAGGAGTTTTTTTGTTTTTTTTTTTGACAAAGACAAGGAGTTTGTTACATGCGAACTTCGATATTTTTATAGGGTCATTCTGTCAATGACACGTATTGAGTATTACATTAGTAATAATATACTATGTCCGTACCAATTTACATGTTGCTCTTAATTATTTAATGATCAAATTGAACAATTTTTCTTTTAAAATTTTTTATCCATACACGAAAAACTATAACGAAGTAATGGTTAGTAACTATCGCTCTTTAAGAATCAGATGATATTCAAGTTAAAGTTTTGGCAAATTCGAAGAAATTACTGTAGTGATATATTTCGAGTAAATTAAATTTTGTCTCTTTGAAAAATGCGTAGTTTTTCAGTTTTGTATTAATTATCATAATATCATACCCATACAGTTGCAGTTTCAGTACTCTCGCTTCACTATACGTTATTTTTGACTAATTTTTGTCAAATTCTGAAATAGTTGTTTTCTACCACGATCATCGGTATCATCGGTAGCACAACCATGGCTAAGATGAGGAAGACTAGACAAGAAGGAAGCTGCAGCAAATGTGATTGTATCATCAGTCACGGTAGATTGTGCAACTGATGAAAGCAAAACCTAAGAGCAGGAGGAATTGCCTTGGAGCAGAATGAATTGTGTGCTATATATATTACCTGACTTTAGTCTTTAGTCTTGTTAAAGAATGTTAAAGTCAAGCTCATAATGTTCATCAACCATGCTAATCATTATAGTAGCAAACATGGACTAATAAAGCATGCTCACCATCCAATCTTAGACTTTATGTACTAGTTTTCCTCTGTATATAGACTTATCTATTCATGTAATCAAACAAGCTACTCAATTCAATGTAGTCTTCAATATCAATACAATTTAGTTTTAGATTCTTGTTTATCAATACACTCACAATTTCTACATGGTATCAGAGCTTTAAGCTCCTTACCTCCGTTAAGCAACCATAATTGATAGTTTCCGCTGTCTCCTCTCTTCTAACAGCAAAGTCATCTCTTTTTTTTTTTGACAGGAATAACAATTTTCATTCATAAAAGAAACAGATAATACATCTGAAAAGATAATAAAAACTCATCATCTAACCGAAAGGTATGCTTAACCAATCCATGGGTAAGAAAGAGATTCCCCGGAATTTTAGATAATAAAACCTTTATATCCACCAAAAAAGGCCTCCCGCATTCATCCATCTTCTCACACTTCTTCCCACCAAAATAGGTATCTTATTGATTCCCCAAAAACCCAAAATTCTGGCATCATCCATCTTCTCATTCCACTTCTTCCCACCAAAGGGGAACTGAAAATATCAACAAAACAACCACAAAAATAAAACTATGTCAAGAAACTATTAATCGAATATATATTAAATAATTATTATATGCAGTATACATAATAAAAGTGAATAATTTTATATATCTAACCAAAGGAGTCCCCTTTGGTTAGGCATATAAAACGTCGATTTTTCATTAAAGAACAACTAGAAAGTCATCTAAAATGACAACAGATTCGTCAACTGACGACAAATTACAAACACCAATAAATGGTCCAAAAGCCAAAAAAATATGGCACACCCTTTATAGGCACAAAATCCATATAAAATGGAACAATAAGTATTAGCCTTAAAAATGTCAAAATCTAACAAGAGCACATTCAAATTAACACCGAAAAACACTTAATATTAACTGTATATCAATGGACCATAAGTGAGTATTAAGATTTGAGAGAGTGCACCTTTGTTGTGGTGGTAATGCACACAACAAACATCCTATTTTTCATAATATACGAATTTTAAGCAAACTAAAGCTATATCAAACACAATCCATCATACTCCAATCACTGGACTCACTGAGTTGCCACCGAATTGATCCATTTTGACCACAATTCAACACAAAACACTTTACAGGCTAACACCATACCAGCCACAAAACACATCAAAACGATTATCTCTACCATCATACCGCGTTTAGTTTTCAACAAGATTCACGCGTCACCGGTCCGAGTCAATTAAGCACTCACTCAACTCCAACCGAGTCAACTCAACACTCGCCAAAATCAGTGTCAAACTCATCAGCTTGAGTTCCCGGAGCTCTCGCCTGTTTTGACTACCTGTTGTCACCATAATCTCTTCGGTAGTGGTAATCATTTGAGTATCTCTGCTGTTTAGTTTTTAATAACACACCACAGGCTTCAACCGTACTAAAATCCACGATTTGCTTGATGTTGTCTTCATATGATGTCTGAGTTCGAACTCCTGGTGTTCGACGGGTGTACCACAATACAAACTTGTTCTTGAGAGGGTGAAGACCAGCTTTGAGGTTATGAGCTTGACGCTCCTCGACTTCTTTATCAGCGATAGGGTTCTGAGAGACGATTGAGCTAATTTCATCAGCATACTTATTTCCATTGGGCCAACTTATGAGCCCATTGGTTTCATTTAGTTTGGTCCAATGACAATATTTGGGCCACGTCAAAATTAGCCCACCTGAGCCACATAATAAATCCATGATTTATTGGCATAAATTACAATCCTACATCCAATCTTTCGCAGATCTTACAAGTTGATCCTCCAGCTTTTCTCAACTAACACTTCAGCCCATGGGCTGTTTAATTTCTACAATAAAGTCCCCGAAGTTTTCAAACTTTCACTGTAATCCCTGTACTTAACAAAAAAAAACAGTTCACTTTCCACTACATTTACAGTCACTACGGGACAGGACAACCTATTGGGACAGAATGTAGCCGCGAAAGGTTTTAATCGACATTCAATCTCTATATTACACACAACACACATATATATACATATTATTGTCATATTCATATATATTCGCTCGTGATTTCAACGTATCACAACATAGCACTCATATATATGCATATGTCAGTCGTATACATATATATTGGCTCAAATATCTACATATTATTGTCATATTCATATATATATATTCGCTCGTGATTTCAACGTATCACAACATAGCACTCATATATATGTATATGTCAGTCGTATACATATATATTGGATCATATTTTCATAGCACATATATATACATATAATTTTCACATTTATATATATTTGCTTTGTGATTTCAACGTATCACAACATAAGCACACATATATATAAATATCACAGTTATATACACATATATTTGTTTGTGTTTTCGAACAACACACATAAATTGAGATTGATTGTCATTTCAC
Organism: Saposhnikovia divaricata; assembly: GCA_036435485.1. Classification (NCBI taxonomy): domain Eukaryota; kingdom Viridiplantae; phylum Streptophyta; class Magnoliopsida; order Apiales; family Apiaceae; genus Saposhnikovia; species Saposhnikovia divaricata. The sequence continues at coordinate 28,328,032 of JAZHRN010000131.1, forward strand.
CCGTCAACATGTTGCCAAAGGCACGGTTCAATTACATGGTGTCTCGAGTGCTGATAACGCTGCAGATATTTTCACAAAAGTTCAACCTCCTGTAAATTTTCGCAATTATGTTTCTAAACTCAAGTTGTTTCTTCAACCATCTTAAGTTTGAGGGGGGTGTTAAACAATGTTAAAGTCAAGCTCATAATGTTCACCAACCAAGAGCTCACTAACCATGCTCACCATTGTAGCAGCAAACTTGGACTAATAAAGCATGCTCACCAACCAATCTTAAATCTTAGACTTTATGTACTAGTTTTCCTCTATATATAGACTTATTGTTTACACAATATAACGCAAGCGTACGTGGTCACAAGTAATATAGATAGAAGTCAAGTTCGTTCCCACAGAGATCTGGTTAGGTTTCAATTCAGTTCATGCATCTATGCAACAATGTATGATTATTATTCACTGCTAAGACAAATAACAAGATTAAGTTTTCACTAACTATAATTAACTAAGATACAAATTAACAAACTAAAAATTACTAACTAATGAGAATTAAAATTGAATTACTTATCACTACTAGAAAAAATGGATTAGACATCGCACCTTTTACATCGGTTTAAAAGACCACCGATGTTAAAAACATTTTTAACATCAGTTTTTTTAAAAGCGATGTTAAGCATCTTTCTGGACATCGGTTGCTAAAATAACCGATGTCTTAATGATTTTTTAAAAAATATAAAAACACGTACAGAACATTTTTCCCCCCATTTCTAATAAAACATTTCCCCCTTAAAAATTTCATTTCCCCCTTAGAAATTCCATTCCCCCGCCCTACTAATATTTCCCCTAATTTGTTTTGGCCGCTACTCTCATCTCTCTCTCTCCCACTCGACCCTCATATCTCTCTCTCATCTCTCTTTCATCTCTCTCTCTCTCTCACACAGATAGACCTCACACTCTTCTCCCCTCTCTCTCCGCACAAATCTCTCCCACACTTCACCTCTCTCAATCCACCAATTTAGAACCCTAACTTTTCTAAATTAAATCCCTAAATCAAACCCCACTATAATAGAAACCCTAATTAGGTGAAATTGAAATCGAAAATCTTAACAATCGGTCGACTTTCTCTAATTATTCAAAGAGGAAGCTTTTATCGGTTGATTCTCTCCATATCTAGTGCTCGATTTAGTAAGTATTATTCTAGTTTTATGTTTCTATGATAAATGATTGTCAGGTTTTTAGCTTGCTCTGTTTTGTTGTTTCATTTTTTATGCGCAAAGTTCATATTGGTGTTATTTTTGGTGATTGTTTAAACCCTTTTTCTTATTCTGAAATTTCATTAATGATTTCAATGTAAAGTCAGAGTATTATAGTTTACAATGTAAAGTTTTATGAAGATATCTTTTAATGATTTCATTTTATGTTTAATAGTTTGAGCTGTGTGCAGTAAATTAATTATTAAAAATGTCCCAAATTCTAGTTTCATATCTGTATTTGACTTCTACATTTTTTTTTGGTAAACAAAGTACATCTTTTAATTATCATGCATGTATTGAAACTAACATTAATCAAGTATATTCTATTCAGGGTCACTGGTCAGGGTCTGGTTCATATTAAATTGAGGTATGGAGACTTGGGTTTGCTGGTATATTTGTTTTGGTTAATTTTATTAATTATATGTTTCTGCATCTTGGTTTTTACGGATATGAAATAAATCAAGTGTATTCAAGCAAGAACAGAAGGCTAATTGTAAGCTACGGCTCAGATTATTTTGATGGAGCTGTCTAATGTAGTGTTTAGTCTATTCAGGTCATTGATCTTTTGTTCAAGTTGTAAAACTATCTTGATTTAACTTTTGATCTATTGTGTTGATGCATCCACATCTAGTGGGGCTTGCTTGTAGATGATATTGTCTTATAGTTCTTGTGCTCATATTTTTCTCTTTCTTATTCAGTGGAGTGATTGTCATCTTGCAGGTGAACTTGGATTGCTCAGGATATTAATTTATAAAGTTATTCCCCAGATTTTTGCATCTACAGGTTCTTGTTTGTACTGCATTTGAAATAAAAGTTGCTTTACTTGTTTACTTGTTTGTACTTATGTGCATTCTTGTCAATGTCATCTTTGATGAAGAGAGGACATGGATGGAGATAAGCTGAGAGAAATTGAAATAGAGAGATAGGAGGAATGTGGCATTTGCATGGAGATGAACAACAAGATTGTTTTATCCAGCTGCAATCACACTTTGAGTAAACATACATTTACATTCACATTCATAATTTAATGTGTAAATATATTTGACTAGGACAGTGGCTACTCTTAGGTGCTGAGTTTTCTTTAGCTTGTTTATGCTAATTGTGCTTATAAACAGGGTGATCAGAGGTCGCCAGGAATTATACCACTGGCAGTCAAGGACACTTTCAGTATTATCCAGGAGGTGCTGCATATGATTTAACCACTTTTTTCAGCTTAATTAAGGTTTTTAATTCAGTTATTAATTATAACGTCTGTTATGCTGCATACACCAAGTCGTGAATATCTGCTTCGCGTCTCATAACTGGAAATCTATAATGAGGTGAGGTTCTGGTCAGTATTTCATTTTCCGGGAAGTGATCCTTGATAATGTCTATGCTTGTACTCCGTTGACTTTGCAGTTTTAGTATTGTTGACAGTCTTATTTCCTAAAATGAAGAACACTTTGGTAGTGAACAGGAGCTTGCTTTGTCAAATCTTACCTTTTCTTCCTATTATGTGTTACTATCATTATGTGTTTTTTTTAAGTTTTGTAATATATGTAATTTACTCAAATATTACTTATCTAATAAAAATCTAGAATTGAGTTTATCTAATTTTTTTGTGTATGATACGTGCTATAACTTTATGTCTTTCCATATATGTTATCTTCAGACCATCGCTATAAGGATGTCATTCTTATTTTGTGTATGGTGCAAGTTGTTTAGGGGAAAGTTTCTCAAAAGAGCACCGATAAGATGATAGTGATCTCCTTGATGGAAAGTGATCAAGTCATCAATATAGTTTTGGTTTCTTGTTTTTTCTTTACTTTTTTTATAATATCCTTTGACTGTACTGATAAGCTAAGAAATTCTTTATTTTGGCATGGCAATTTTCAAATGTATGTTATCAGGCCCTGGTCTTTGTAAGTAATTAACAAACTTTACTATTTCTCCTAAATAGATGATGGACCAGGAAGTAATTTGGCATCCAACGTACGTCCTATGATTTGGGCACCAACCTGACTAACAACAGCAAGAAAGAGTTCGACCAATTGCACAAAGAAGAACTGATTTGTAACATCAAATTGCACAGCAGGCTAGTACTTTCATTTTATCCTTTTGGTAATATAGTAGGGATGAGCTTTGATTTGATAATGTATTATTGGTTTTGTCGTTATTGTGTACCGAATTGGTTTGTTTGTTAATATATAAATGGATTTTGGTTATTTATATTTGATTGTCTTGGCTTGTTTTTGGTATTTGTGTGTATGTAGAACAAGCAATGTTCAAATTGTACTACAATATTTTTGCAAAGACATCAGTTTTTTTAAAAAATTGATGATGTTAAAGGTTGTGCTAAACATCGTTTATTTAATCAGTTGATGTCTAAGTTAGTATTAAACATCAGTTCTTCTATAAAAAACCGATGTTAAACAACAGGAAAGACATCAGTTTATTTAAGAGAACCGTTGTGTATATTCATCTTTGACATCGGCTAAAAACCGAAGTCTAAAGTTTGGACCTTTCTCTACACTCACATAGACATCGGTCAGATATTTTTTTTACAACGGCCAGAAACCGATGTCTAATCCACTTTTTCTAGTAGTGTATATGCGAGAAAACGTGGAATCCTAACTTCATCATCTACTTCACTTAGAGTTGATGCCTTTAATCAATGCATGTGATGGTTTTGATATCTGATCAAACAACACGGAACAAGTATACGCTACTTCTCAGTATACGAATACCAAACTAAACATACATCTACAAAAGAGATAGAAGATGAATAGACACCAATCATGCTTAGACCCTATATCTCTATAGAATTTGAAAACATAACGGTTGAAGAACAAGTTATCCATATTGATCACATAGGGCAGCATAATATCTCTATTTACGCTATAAATCATGATGTTAAAACATCAACCTATCCTATGCTAGAATGACAAGTTCTAACTCTCAAGATCCACTATCACTTCACAAGAGATTAACAAATTAGATGTTCATGACGCATCTAAACACATGAAACACAACCATACGAGGATATCAAGAATTCACCACACATAAATCTTTAAAGCAATCAAACTACTAAGCTACATAGATAAATCCGTTAGAATCCCATGACAACGATTAGTTCATGATTGAACCTCTCGTCATCATGGGATCAAGTGACACCATGATAAAACAAAGTATGACAAGAATAAAAAAAAACTACAGTAATTGATATGTAATAATGTGCTTTTTTTCTATCCCCCAAGATTTGTATTTATAGCCCAAATTTTCCTCTCCATCAAGCAATTGCCGTTTTAGAGTTGGAATAAGAGTATGGCAATTTCCGTTCTTGAATGAGAATAGAATTGCAAATTTCATGTGTAGATCTGATTCTGGAATGTTCTAGCCACCCAGAACAATTACCATACTTATTAGAAGTAGAAATTATAACAATTTCCTTGTCAAAGTTGAATTTCTGCAGTTCGACACATAATACGTTTCCTAAACTGATTCGGTTTTGAAGGAAAATTCGTAACTGACTTTTCTTCAGTATTTCTGGGACGTTCCAGTTGTATTTGGACATCTGAACCACTTTAGAATGAAAGAGAATTCCGTTATCTTCGCGTGGACTGTAAGATCGTCCAAAACGGACTTGTAGAACTCAAGATATGGCTAAAACAGTAATTTTCAGGATTTTTCGCGCGCAACCTGCGCCCAGCAGTCTGTTTGTCACGCTGCCTGCGCCCACCACGCACAGCCTGCGCATGGACGACCTGTCCAAAGTTGTAGAAAATCTCCCAGGCTTCGCGTGGGCAGTAAGATCGCTGAAAACGGACTTCTAGAACTCCAGATATGGCCAAAACAGTGAAGACTGCGCAACCTATCCAGAAAATCCAAATTTTACACAAATTTGCTCCTTTTTCCTCCGTTTCTTTTGCATTAGCTAACATCTTCAATACCATGACACATGTGACTCCTTGATAGCATAACACAAGTGTCCAATCTTCATTCCAATGCTTAATTGCACTCTAATATCGATTAGAAACACCAACACTAACCGATAGCTACAACCCTGCACAACTACACAAAACACATAAAAAATACAACAAACTTGAGACCAAGTCAATCAATTTAAGCCGATATGGAACGCTCCAAGTGGATATAAAATCCACTACCTAACTTAAACCGATTCTTGTCCTCAAGCATAAACAACTAACACTACCTAACTAGTACCACTTCCGTAGGTGATCACGGTTGCATTTGGCATATGCAACAAGCCCTTTAAACCCCTAGGCATCCCTAGTGGACGAGTAAGGTCTCGTGAGGGCCTATAGCGAATGTACCCACAAAATCCAAATGCAATGTAATGCATGAATGCAACTAATATGAAAATGCAAGGATCCCCTTCAAACTAACCAAAACCAACTAGCAAGCAAATATCTCAAAGAATGCAACTAATTCCAAATATAACTCGACTAAGTCCCCGTTTACTAACAATACAAGACAAAAATGTGCGTGTGTGCAATGTTCATCAGAAATACTCCCAAAACTAGATCAAAATCATACATATTCTTCGCCAAAACAATCACAAGTTTATAACTAGAATAGACGGTAAACACTCCATAACCTAGAAACACCTCCATCCTTATTCAAGTTAGACAGAAATTCATGCTTTATTACTATACTACGACACATAATATACAAGCATGCTTATTTAACCGTGCAATGAAAGAGACCCCAAAAGGCTTATACAATAATACCCATGTAGCGAGCGTTGGGTTAGTGGATCCCAGACTATAAAAGCCTTAGGTCACTAGGCACAAAGTCCCCGCGAACTTAATTGCTCGAGTATTAAAGAGCTCATTCTGGTTAATTTTACATTAAACAATTAAACTTTTGACTCTTTTTTTTTCTTTTTTTCTGATTTTTTTTTTCCGATTGCAATCTGGAATGAGAATTCTCAATTCCAACCCTAGACTACTCATATAAATATAAGCCGGCTACTAGCCATTTGACGCCTAGCCATTATTGACAATGTTTACAACTGCATGAAATCCTTGTTTTCCCCCAAACTTAGACTTTAGTGATCCTACGCCATAAAGGGAATAACGCAAATTCTAACTATAAACAAGTGATTAAATCTCAAAACATCCAAACAAGCATGACCCTAACCTAGCCCAAAAGCACCCAATGAGACTGTGTAAAATTTTTGTTTCTGAAACATGCAAGTCAATTTCATAAGAAATATAAATCAACCCTCTACTCATCATTACCACACTCAATAAGACACCTACCTACCAATCAGAATCAGCTCGTTCTAAGGGATCATGAAAAATGCATGCCATGAAATGCAACTAACATGAACTCACATGGTATATAAAAAAAACAAAATAACAGAATGTCCTATATGAAACAAACATAAATAATACGAACAAACATGCATGAATTACTACTAATATGCAATCTACATGAACACAATGACACACCGTAATTACAACTATACACTACGTATCCCTCAAACCACCCCCAAACTTAAAATATTCAATGCCCTCATTGAATGGAAGTAAATACGAGGGAAAGTAGAAAACATACCAGTATACAACAATGCTTGGGTTGCCTCCCAAGAAGCGCTAGTTTAATGTCATTAGCTTGACGTTACTTCCAAGCCTCCATTAAGGATGATAATAGTTTGCCTGGTCTTCTCTTCGTGAGACTTCATCGTCATCACAGCAGCACACCTTCTGCCCCTTCTCCTCGCTTGGCCTATTCGTATAACAACTATGTCCTATTCCAATGCCTTCATCTGTTGACCCAAAATCTGTCTATTTGTAGAACAACACACACTCGCGGGCTTTGCTTGAATATAATGGAGGAGGATAAATGTAAGTTGCTGAAGCCTTTGGTTCCTCAAAGAGAACTTTCTCCATTGGCTCTAATGCGCTACCTCCATCTTTAAACTCTGAGACAAGTAGAAGACCTGCATCTTTCCCATGTTCATCAGCCTCTTGGTACGCACATACCAATTCTTGAAATTTGTGCAGCTCATCAGTGTCTGTCTCAAATGGTGCCTTTTCCAAATCATCCACCATCCTAGCATGATCAAATTCCTCACATGGCTTGTGAATACTCACCTCGCCTTGGAATTTGTCTTCTTCAATTAAGCATGCAGTACCATGCTCCAAGTCACCGTTATTTTCTGGAATTGCATCTAGTATGAATTGTTGTTTCTCTTGTTCCAATGATCTCACAGCTTGAGCAACTAGTGTCTCCAAAGAATTGATAGAATCTTCGTTACTCTTTACAAGCCTCCAAAGCTCCTCCATAGCATCAACCTCATCTGTTTGAAAAGTAGGAGTAGGTTGCTGATGTTGAAACTCTTCATTACAAAAAAAATTGACGTATTTGGAACATCTTGCTGGTACTGTTGAGGATGGTATTGAAAATATGGTTGTTCCTCATAACTCAGAGGTTCAGATTGCCACGGGTCATACTGTTGCAGAAAATTGTGCCCTAGCTGCTGCTGAAAATCCTAGTTCTGCTGCTGCAGAAAATTCTGAGGATAGTAAGGCTGTGCTCCATATTGTTGACCTTGATACTGCTGATAAGGCTGCTGAGGTTGTTGAATACCACCTTGGTTGCTCCAGCACTGATTCGTCTCATGTGCGCCCGCACATAGCTCACAAACACTAATCACCTGCTGAACTCTATAGTATTTTAGAAAAACCATCTTCAAAGTCAACTCTCTCTGACAAGTACCTGAAACACCAACGAACTACACAAGAATAGATAAATAACTAATCCGAGTCAGTGAGCTCTAACGACCACTATTGACAAGCACATAAACCAAAAATAAAACACCGATGATCCCCGGCAGCGGTGCCAAAAACTTGTTTACACAATATCACGCAAGCGTACGTGGTCACAAGTAATATAGATAGAAGTCAAGTTCGTTCCCACAGAGATCTGGTTAGGTTTCAATTCAGTTCATGCACCTATGCAACAATGTATGATTATTATTCACTGCTAAGACAAATAACAAGATTAAGTTTTCACTAACTATAATTAACTAAGATACAAATTAACAAACTAAAAATTACTAACTAATGAGAATTAAAATTGAATTACTTATATGCGAGAAAACGTGGAATCCTAACTTCATCATTTACTTCACTTAGAGTTGATGCCTTTAATCAATGCATGTGATGGTTTTGATATCTGATCAGACAACACGGAACAAGTATACGCTACTTCTCAGTATACGAATACCAAACCAAACATACATATACAAAAGAGATAGAAGATGAATAGACACTAATCATGCTTAGACCCTATATCTCTATAGAATTTGAAAATATAACGGTTGAAGAACAAGTTATCCATATTGATCACATAGGGCAGCATAATATCTCTATTTACGCTACAAATCATAATGTTAAAACATCAACCTATCCTATGCTAGCATGGCAAGTTCTAAATCTTAAGATCCACTATCGCTTCACAAGAGATTAACAAATTAGATGTTCATGACGCATCTAAACACATTAAACACAACCATACGAGGATATCAAGAATTCACCACACATAAATCTTTAAAGCAATCAAACTACTAAGCTACATAGATAAATCTGTTAGAATCCCATGACAACGATTAGTTCATGATTAAACCTCTCGTCATCATGGGATCAAGTGACACCATAATAAAACAAAGTATGACAAGAATACGAATAAACTAGAGTAATTGATATGTAATAATGTGCTTTTTTTTCCTGTCCCCCAAGATGTGTATTTATAGCCCAAATTTGCCTCTCCATCAAGAAATTACCGTTTTAGAGTTGGAATAGGAGTATGACAATTTCCGTTTTTGAATGAGAATGGAATTGCAAATTTCATGTGTAGATCTAATTCTGGAATGTTCTAGCCGCCCAGAGCAATTACCATAGTTATTAGAAGTAGGAATTATAGCAATTTCCTTGTTAAAGTTGAATTTCTGCAGTTCGGCACATAATACGTTTCCTAAACTGATTCGGTTTTGAAAGAAAATTCGTAACTAACTTTTCTTTGGTATTTCTGGGCCGTTCCAGTTGTATTTGGACATATGAACCACTTTAGAATGAAAGAGAATTCCGTTATCTTCGCGTGGACTGTAAGATCATCCAAAACGGACTTGTAGAACTCAAGATATGGCCAAAACAGTAATTTTCAGGATTTTCCGCGAGCAACGTGCGCCCAGCAGTCTGTTTGTCGCGCTGCCTGCGCCCACCACGCCGCAGCCTGCGTCCACCACACGCAGCCTGCGCGTGGACGACCTGTCCAAAGTTGTAGAAAATCTCTCAGGCTTCGCGTGGGCAGTAAGATCGCTGAAAACGGACTTCTAAAACTCCAGATATGGTCAAAACAGTGAAGACTGCGCAACCTATCCAGAAAATCCAAATTTTACACAAATTTGCTCCTTTCTCCTCCGTTTATTTTGCATTAGCTAACATATTCAATACCATGACACATGTGACTCCTTGATAGCATAACACAAGTGTCCAATCTTCATTCCAATGCTTAATTGCACTCTAATATCGATTAGAAACACTAACACTAACCGATAGCTACAACCCTACACAACTACACAAAACACATCAAAAATACAACAAACTTGAGACCAAGTCAATCAATTTAAGCCGATATGGAACGCTCTAAGTGGATATAAAATCCACTTATCACTTATCTACTCATGTAATCAAACAAGCTACTAAATTCAATGTATTCTTCAATATCAATACAATTTAGTTTTAGATTCTTGTTTATCAATACACTCACAATTTCTACAAGTCTGAATGTAATACATAAAACTGTGGCTTATTATCACTAATGAAAAATGTTGTCATATACAGGTATCATCTCATGAAAAATGGTACCTTACATAACTCTGATGTTGCTTGTCTGAATTCAGTTGTTTCGATTATCGAATGTTGTTTACATACTTCTGAGCTGCTGTATAATTATCAACATTACCACCAAAGAACCCCCGATAAAAATCGCAGTCCTGGTGTCTATAAACTTTTCTTATGTAATTCAAATTTACAAGGTGTTCTCCAATTCAAATCTGAACCACAACATTATAAGAATACTGAATACGTATCGAACTCAAATTTATAAAACCTTCTCCAATTCACATAAGATTTAATAACTTCTATGAGAATCTTCAAGAGTCACAAATCACTCATTAGAATTACACTTCACAACTGGCATGCCAATGCAAGTTCTATTTTAACTTCTACCTTCATTTTTTTTGGGTACATTATAGCAATGACTATATGCATTTTGCATTGGACTTTGCTACAGGGAGAAGACATCGGCCGACTGTTTATTTTGTATTATTTCTTTATGCATTAGTTCAACTGCATAACAGTGGAGGTAGAGGTTTAAACCTTATCAAAGACATGTCTTGTGTGTGCAATTAATGGAAAAAAATAGAACTTCAGAGATTTGGGTTAAAAAAACAAACTGTTTGAATAAGTTTGTGATACATGTCACAAACAAAGCTTCTTCTGGTACATACCTACATGAACACCGAAACGTAGCTTTAAAAGACCAAATTTTCTGAAAAGCTGAAGTTCATCTCACAGAAGTTCAAAAACATTATATAGCTTGCTCTAAAATATATCTTTCACGCTTTCGCACAGCAGTTGAAGTAGCTGAATATGCTCTTCCTCATCTGCAGGGGGGGGGGATAAAATACATGTACTAATTAAATATCACATGTTTGACAGTGAAAGTGAAGAAAAAGATATTAATGCAAACAACAAGTAAGAAGTATCAACTTAATTATTGAGGGGCAAAGGGAAAAAAAATATGCATCTTGATTCATGTGATAGGAATATGACATTAAAGAAGAGGTAAAAGTTGTCCACATATAGGCATTAAAAAATTTAAGAATGAAGTAACTTTGTTTTAAGGCTTAGAACAAAATCGCATGAGATCCACTTGTTGTATAGACTATAGAGTAACTTCGCATATTTGGATCAATAACACCCTTTTTGGATACCTTATACCTACATATCATGCAAGTTGTCGCCAATTAACCCATCAAATCAATTCAGTCAATTCTACTGGACTTGAATAGTACTACAAATTATGAATTCTGGGTTCCTCTATACTTGTTGATTCAACGGGTTGTGTGTTTGAACCTTGAGATGAAATTTGGATTTTTTTTATCATGTTCTATAATATTCTAATGTTTTCGTGGTACTTATATTTTAGTCGCGTCCCCACTTGATTTTAGACCTGGTTGCGCAACAGCTACAGAATATCAGAACAACACGATCAAATTATATTATATGCAGCCACAGGATTTGCCACTAAAGAGAAATATTTTAAGTTTAATCTTCTGACCTAACTAAAAATGGGACTGATGTAAGGTATTTGTGCAATCGAAAATTTCCAAGAGGAACCTCAACATATTCATTTATTATTAAATATTACTAGCAAATATATTCAGATGATAGCCCCAGTGTCTGCAATTGTGCTCCAGATATTTCATGATTTCTAATGCACGGGTAACATATAAAGTACATACTAAGTTACTAGAAGTACAATATGACTTGATAATACTAGTTAAATCACCGTTTTTCTTTGTGCAGATTAGGCATATCGAATATAAATTAGCAAATGAAGATTCTACCATAAAATATTACAAAGCACATGGGGAACTGTCTGCTGTAATATTCCACTTGTACCAAGATCTATCAGCAGAAAAGCATCACAAAACACATCCATGTTATCACCAAACTCAATATAGATTATATTAAACATTTTAAAGCATAAAGTTAAGAACCCGCTAGAAGATGATGGAACCACGCATTGCATTTTAAATATTGAACTTAACCTTCCGTGCAGGGAACATCAAGTTCAATCATATATGTTATGATATTATATCAGGCACTAGGAAAACTGAATTCCCCACTGGATCAGGTATAACAACTAGAAGGACACTCCAACCCCAACGTGCCGTCTCCCAACATTCCCTTACATAACCCTACAGTTATTATATAATCTTAGTGTTAGTCTGTTAGATTGTCTTAGCATCCACTTTCCTCATTAATATCTAAGAACTACTACATTCATAAAACTTTACCTATTTTAAAGTGAGTAGTAGTAGCATTTAACTAAATTGAAAATTTGTTATTGATCACCAATGAAACATGGCTAATATCCCTAACAAGCATAAATATGGAACATAACAAAAAAAAAGAACTTACGGTTGGAGAGTGGTCCTGAGTGTAATTATGATGAACAGGTTGCCCAGCATTCGGTTTGGTGGTTGTTGAGGAGACGAGCTCTTCTTCGTTTCCGAGACTGGCTCTCGATACATCTCTCTTGTTTTGCTTCCTCATTTCTCTAATCTTGGAGAAATCCACAGAGTAGTCTGGTACTTGTCCTTTTAAGTCCCAGTCCCCAAATTGTGGCACAGATAACCATGGTTCATTTTTCTGAAACAGAACAGAATTATAACGGCCATCGCAGAGCAAATGCATAAGCCAAATCAAAGAAATTTATGAGTTGTTAACAGTTATCGTTTCCTACTATGCTAGTATTATTTTTTACGATTATACATCGATCCCAATTTTTGTATACATGCAAAATCTTGAAGCAAAGAAGGACACATCTTTAACAAAAAATATACTAATGTTTAGCCAAATTATGCATCTTGATACCTTATATAATTCAAATATATTGTGGGTTATTAAATCAAATCAAGAAGACATTTTCATTTTTGTGCACAAAAGAAACGCAGTAAAGTAAAAGAAATGTGGATTCACTGGACTCAGCCATTCCTACTTGAATATTTATATTATAAACAGTATAACAGTTCACAAAATTAAACAGTTTGATAATACGAGTCAAACAGAGAGAGAGAGAGAGAGAGAGAGAGAGAGAGAGGGGGTTTTACATCTTTGCGATTTTCCATAGTGGAGTCGAACGGATATTTGCTACAAGCCCAGATGGAAATTATGCGTATAAACAGAAGTTGAATGGTACTACATGAATACGAGTGTGTTTACAATACATATATAGTTGCCTGTAAGAAAGGGTACAGCGGGATGACAGCGAGGAAGCTAAAAAGAACAAGTAGACAACAGGAAGAGAAGAAAAAACATTTAGTTACGCTGCTACATTGCCGCTGCAATTATTGATGGCCCTCTTGAACCGGATTGGAAAATAAATATATTCAGCCGGTTTGTTGGATGAATCGAGTCAGGTGGACCGGATTTGTCTGAATCGGAACCGGTTTAATAGTCGGGCTGTGTTGGATTAGTCTAGGCTGCGCACCGGATTAGCGAGTTGAGTTATGGACTGGGTTGGCAGGCTATGTTTAAAATGAAATATAATTCAAATGATAATTATTAAAATATTATTTAGTGAACAATTAAAATTTCATTGTTTATTAGTAGTAAAATTGGATTGAGATGGTGATATTCATGTTTTTTTTCTGAGGGAAAGGTGATATTAGTGTTAAATTTTAAGATTTTTGTGTAATTGTTAATTCAATATTTTTTTATGTAGATTAAGTTGTTTAAATGATAAAATTGTAACAAGTAAATTTGAATTATTAATAAAAATGTGTAATAGTTTCAAAAAAAAAAAAATTTGTAATGTTTTTTTTCTGAGATAATGAATATTTCATTATGCATTTAGTGAATATGTTATCTATATGCTTAAAAGTTTCCTATTTTTGTATTTAATTTTCCTCATATTTTTCTTACAAAAAGGTCCTTTAGGGTTAACGTGAAGAAGTACTTAGAGCAATTCCAACAACCTCTTTACTTAGGCTCTTAAGTTAAATTATGAAGAGAATGTGTTAAATTTGAACTCCAACAAACTCTTAAGTTATCCTCAAATTTTTAAGAGGTCTTAAATCCTCCTCAATTTTAAGACTCTCTCACCTCTCCTCATTTCATTCTTTATTAATATCTATCACTTCTTTCCATTTTTGTGCTAATATCATACTTCTTTCTCTAAATATTACATGTACCTTTAATAATAAAAATTGATTTAAGAACCAAGGATTAAGAGACTATTGAAAATGAAGAGTAAGATAAAGTCCTCAAATAACTAAGATACAGTATTATAAATTATTTTAAAGAAGAATTTTAGGAAAGTGTTGGAGATGCTTTTAATATCTGAGTATATTAAGCTGTCTGTTCGGGATTTCAATACTTTATTCTGTAACTTTGCAGACGTTTGGCTTTTCTTTTTAACTTTCTCAAAAGTTAAATTATTGCCCCTCCTTATTTTTGTGGATTTGTTTCATTTCAGCCCCATAAATTTACTTTTTTTTTTCTTTTCAAAAAGCTAATAATCGTAGCGAGTAACCAGTTGTGTGTCACTGATCGGATGGCAAATTCATTTATGCGTTGAGCAAATTCAATGATAACATCAAAATCAAAATTTAGGGGTGGTATTGTATCATGATTTTTAAATACTTTTAAAGATTTTAGAAGTTTAGGGGTATTTAATTAATACTTTTAAATACTCTTTAAAAGTAAGGAGGTATTGTATCAGGATTTTAAAAAAGTTTTTAAAAGTCTAAGGTATTCAATTACAACTTTTAAAGAATTGTTAAAAGTCACTTGTTATTCAAAAAGTCAATGATTTTGGTGGAAAAATAAAAGTGAGAGACTTTTTATAACTTTTTATGAAAAAATGTGTATATTTTCTCCAAAAATTGTCACGTCCTTTTTTGAGAAGATTTGACAAGACATTGTCTTTCTCAACGATAGCTCTCACCTTCCATCCCTGCCAAAAGAGGTTCTTTTTTTTTTGCTTCTTTTTCTTTCCCTCTATTACTGTTTTTTCTTTCTTTTGCTTCTCTCTCCATGTGTTTGTAGTTGTGTGTATATATATATATATATGTGTGTGTGTGTGTGTGTGTGTGTGTGTGTGTGTGTGTTTATTTTGTGGTTAATTTATCAATTATGAATGGTTGGATGTTTTTTTTTGAAATTGATATGATACATTTCGGTCCATTGTGTCCACTTATCCAGGAGAAGTAGTTCTAGTATCAATTCAGGTACAACAGTGTTGCCGTCACTATTAAATTATTGCATGTCTGTTAGATGCATCATGCATGATATAATTATTAAAGCATATATCTCATTATAGAATTTCCAGGAACACCACCATTTGTGACCGTATAATTTATAGCCCTATCAATTTGTTTGCAAAGTTAATGCGCATCAATCCATGTTACAACATTTTGTTGACAGATATAACTATGAGATCTTTGTGGAATGAGATTAGTGGTGTTTTATCTCTGCAGAGCGAGATAAGAACCCATTATATGTTCTTTGTTTCAGCATAAGTGGTGGGTTTTCCTATTATTATATACTGCTCCGTTTTAAGAATGGATTCACCTTATCTGAAACTCGATTCATTTTTGGTGTAGTGTCCGATTCCTGATTTTCGCAAACCAGAACATAGATGGCAACTGCTCCAAAGATCATTGGTTGAAGCAATAGTAGATTTGCTAGCATATGATGGAAAGGTATTGAATAAACTTTGGACTGCAGCTCCATAATAAAACATATGTTTTTTGTGTCGTTACTAGATTTTTTTTTATAGTGCAATGTTGATCCACTAATATGTTTATTTTGATATTCCTAAAAGTCATGGTTTACCAGTACAACAATTTTTGACATTCCTATAAGCCATTACTAGATTAGCTTGTACTGGTACCGAATTTTGTCCACAGTGTGAGAAGGCATAGTTCAATGACCTACCTGTTTTAAGACAGATAACCTCACGGCTTCACGAAATTGCAGGTGTTTCTTCAGTCGGACATAAAAGAGGTAGTTCTAAGGATGAAAGAACAATTTTCAGTTCACGGAAAAGGCAAACTTCGCATTGAGAACAGAGTAGAATGGCTGGAGGAAAACCCATTCGGAGTCCGATCAGATTGGGAAGATCATGTTTTAGATCGAGGAGCCCCGATGTACAGATTATTGCTGTCAAAAACCTCCATCCAAAATGTAAAAATGTCATTGAAGATTGTACTGAAACATATGGTCGAGTTTTAACACTTAGCAATTTATCTATTTGTGTTTTTAAAGCAGTTTATCTATTACATAAACTGGAGTTTCTACAACATTACATGCTCACAAACTACATAAAAAAAGTTGTCATTCAGCATCATTCATATTTTCCACATTCATCCAAATATAGTCAAATAAAGGGTTTCACAATATAGGCAAATATGATCTTACTACACCACAAAATCTATTTATTTAAATATAGGCTATATATTTAAAAGTCTATGAAAGTTTTTAAAAGTCATTTTGTTAGGAGTCATCAAAAGTATTTGGAAATCTTGGTGATTCAACAAGAGTCATTAACAATCATTAAAAGTCTATAAAATCCATTAAAATCATTCTCCAAAGAATTGTCATTAAAAGTCATAATACAATACCACCCCCTTAATACTTCAATAATGTATCAAAACTTGGGTTAAAATATTATAATACTATATTTTGTGTTATATATAGAATAAAATATTAATGGGGAGTGATGAAAAAAAGTGAGGAACATAGATACCAGAGGTACTTAAAGTGTGGAGTACTTGAAATTTAATTAAATTTGTATTTAAAAGTGTGGAGTATTTGGGAGTTGGTTAAATTTGGAACAAAATTTAGAAAAATAAATTGAAAACATGGTGTTACTTTAACATCAAAATTTTCTGTATATTTTAACACAACCATTGAACAATGCTCTAAGAGAACAAATATACAATGAAACAATACAGAAAATAAGACAAATAAACCAAATCCAAATAATACAAAACTGTGTTGATCATACACCCTCCGTCCCATTTAGTTATTAATAAATTCTATTTTGTAATCTCTCATTTAATTATTAATATATTAAAATTAATTAATAAGTAATATTTTGAAAATTCAAATGGACCCATTAATTCCTTTTTTGTCTAATATATCACTTAAATATTAATGGATCCTATCACTTTATCCATTTTCTTACACTTTTCCATTATACTTATTTCTTAATCTTCGTATCCAATTAAACGAGACAACTCAAGTGGTTAAGGATTTATCTCTGGTTGTCATTCCAGGTCCTAGATCCGTAAACAATAATCTGTTATGACATCTGAATTTTGTGATTTTTTTATATAGGTAAAACAATTTATTCATTAAGTAAAAATAATTTTTCATTGAGTTCTATACATTTTTCTGAAATGATATTATAACCAAATGAAAGGTTATGTATTCTAGCATTTTTTATAATATATTTAAATTTTAAGAAATTTATTTACTATTTATTTTTAATTTTATAAATATTTTATTTAATTTAAATAAAATTAAATAGTAAATAAATTACTGAATATCTAAATATATTATTAAAAATATTAGAATTCATAACCATTCATTTAGATACAGTATCATTCCAGGAAAAATTGTATAACTCAATAAAAAATGATTTTTACTTCTCGAGTACACGTATAGAGGTATTTGTTTGATATTTATTATGACTTTAATGATTCAAATGATACCCTATTGAGATCAGTGAAAGAATTGATATATGTCCTCCAAATCGGTAACCATTTTGATACTTAACCCCATAATAAAGACTAAAACAAGATTTCTATCGTTTAAGTTGCAATTGTAACACCCCTATACCCGGTATCCCGGATAGGACGCCACCCAAACATTAACCTATAAGAATACATGTAATAATAAAACTTAATACACCAACGATTCCTCTCCGAGGATTGATTCCAGGTTATGGTATGAAACAATAATCTAAATTATACAAATTATTACAACCTCTGTCACTACTCTGAATACAAACCACTATACCGTCTATTCTGTAACTTAATCTCAATCGTGCTTACCCGCTCTGCCTTCGAACTTTATCCTGTATAGACTGTCTCCTCGCTCTCATATGATTTGTAAGGTGGAGGCATCCATCCTTAATCCTAACTGAAAGGTTAGGGAAAATAGAGCAAGAGTGAGCCAACAATGCTCAGCAAGTGCAAAGTATAGTGAAACAACAATTTATCAATATTTCATTGATGAACAATATCAATGATCAAACCATCTCGAGGAAATAACTCAATTTCTATCATAAAATAGAACTTTCCATTTTCCTGTAATTCGTAACTTTTTCTCAAATCATTTCTTTCCTTTAATTCATTCTATCAACAAAACATACTTTCCATAAAACTTCTTAAAACATTTAAGTTGATTGGAGTTTTTCCACGACTCCAGACAATACGGGTGATCAACCACGTAAAGTCCCCATACCGGACACGAAGTCCCACTGGATATAAAATTTGGTTCCCAATTAGGCAACACATTGGCCTTTAAAGGTGCTGGACAGGTCCCACCAGAACTACAACACAAAAATAAAACATGCTGGACCGGCGTCACCTGACCTCTTACGCCTCCAATCTGAAGAAATCCGTAGAAAACATTTTGACGGAATCCCCCACATTAAAATCTTTAAAACATTTCACTTTTAAGTCCTTTATGCTCACTGATAATAGATCAGCCCAGTATAAGGAATTTTAAAAACATCTTTAATTAATTAAGCCATTTTCATTTTCAATTATAAAAGACTGTGGGTCAGAGAAGCAATTGATATAAGGAATCATAAATAGCAAAGTAATGAGATTAAACTAAGCAGGGTATCGTTCAACAAAATAGATTCATATATCAACGAAGAAACATTAATCAATTAAGGAACAGAGCAATTATTAAGAAACTAGAATTTGAACAGCAATTATAAAGAAATCAGAGAATTCGAGGTTCAACAGAAAATTTAAGTTATTGCCCTGATTATAACCACTCATTTGAAAGATTATCAATTGATGAAAATTCGATATAAAGTTTCCACTAACATGAAAGATTTGAATAGTTTAAAATGAAGATTTAAGAAATCAATTACTTAAGGTCTCACTCTTGTCAGCTAAGCACTCATAGGCTTCAGTTGCCAGAACCAGCATGACAATAATGAGTTTAAAAAATTAAGAAGATCTCAATTCATTCTTGGCTTTAACCGTCACTGAGCAACACATGCCTCAATAACAGTGTAAACCTCGAATTAGTTTACATAAATTTGAAAGAATATACTTCGAAGAATATTAGCATAGACGAGGAATATTGAAATAAATTAATTTTAGAATAAATCAACACCTGAACAATAGGTGGGGAACATAAACAATGACAAAATAATTTGAGAATAAATATTTGTAACTTAATAGAAGAAAATGTCATTGAGAATAAGAATGAAAAGTATAGGCACTAGCAAAATGATTTGATAGGAATATCGTATAATTAACAGAACAGGTTCATGTTATTCAGAGTAAAAATGAAGAGTATAATTGCTTGCAAGAAGGGATATCGAAAGAACAAATAAATAACACAGAAGATTTCACATCACTTGACCAATAAGTGAGGTGTAGTAAACTTGCCTCAATACATGAAGTTTCCAATTCCAATACATCAACTCGTTATTCACTTTACATCCGCCTCTAATTATTTATACATTAGCCTCTACTCGATCATACTCGTCAATTCCGATACTTGTCTTTCTCCTCCAAATTTCCGTTTTTACACTTGTACTAGCTCGTAATCGGCCTCTCACTGGTACCTATATAAAGGTAAAGCACTACTTCAGTCCACTATAATCCTTAACCGTCTAACTCTATCCTACAACGCTTTACACTTAACATATATATTACATATTGGTTATACCCGTAAAATTATTTAGTACAATTAGATAAACCACATAAACACTTAGCATGTATTATGACTCGATATCATATATTAATCACGTAAATATGAGTCACATATACCCATAAACTATTTACAATCATAGCATATTTTCAGATCATTTGAAATCGAATAAGTTTAAATAGATTTAGATACAGGGGATTTTTAGAAAATTTTGGCATGAAGTATTCGTAAATAGGACTATTCACCTGTTTTTCAGTTCAATAATACAACCCTGTATACTATAAAAGAAAAATAAAGCTACTCCAACTTGCAGCAAACAATTAATAAAATAACTGCCCTGACTTGCAGCACCCGAACAATTAAGAAAATAACTGACCTAACTTGCAGCACCCAAACAATTAAGAAAATAAAACTAACATTTATCCAAATAAACTAGTTAGCACTTGACAATTTATAATATTTGAACTTTCGTCCCTTTAAAAACATTAATCCACACAAGCAAATTATAATTCTATATAAACACTGGTACCCTTGTACGATTTACAATTCAATTACAATTCGTAGACATAAACCAATTATATAATTTATTAACTCAAAATTAAATTAACAATTCATAAAATCTGAATATTATTTCACTAATAATATACATATTATACTCGAGGAAAGTGTAAATATTATTTTTAGGAACTTTACAAATTTTTGGAAAATTTTGACAGCATCCCCTTTATACAGATAGACTACCAGTCGGAACATAACCGACACAACCAACCAAAAATCACAATCACAATTTTCTGTACATTATACCACTATCTATTACCCTCTAACTTTATCGACATACAATAATAAAATTATATCCGGTAATAATACGTTATATAATTTAATTAGGACTCTGAATAATCATCATCGTCCGTATTAAACCATTGAACAATTCGATTTAATAAAAACCTCAACCCAAGAACTATGTTTACATACAATTTACAGCCTGCAAATACTTAATACACTCGTTCAACCATGATTAACACAAATATATATATATATATATATATATATATATATATATATATATATATATATAACAATAAGCAACTGTAATAACCGTTAAATTTAAACTTTAATTCGAAGCATACAAACTTAAGAAATACAGTTTAACTGCATAAAATGAAGCAAATTACAACACAACAAGCATAAAGATCGAAGTTTACAACCTTAAAAACAGAGAACCCAATTCATTCCTAACGTACCAACTCTAATACGAACACACGCAGCTTTACCCAGTCCAAATCAACACCACACCACTGGACCAAGCTCGAAATCGATCTCAAACCCAGAAGAATAAAAGCCTCGTAGTGCACACACACCCGAATTACATACCCACATAAACGAATTTATATACACTACTACAGCCCTACAAAACCACTAGCAACATTCAAACCACACTAAACCACAACAGTAACCATGAGCTAGGAAATCGATTTACATAAGGGAGAGAAAATCAGGAGCACCGAAAAACTCACACACACAAACCCTGTAGAACATACGTACACACAGTTGCTCATACAGACCCACACCCACCAGGTTCGCAGCCTACACTGAAGCCTCATAGCACTCATCAAGAACAGGGAAGGAAGAAGAAAATCAGCATAACCCAGCCTTTAATTTGACACAACACAAGAAAACACACATACAGCAATTCGACAATGGCAGGTACAGGGAAGAAGAGATTGAATTTGTAGCAATAGAATCAACATCAGCCATATCGAGGGCGTACCAGACCCAGAGAAAATTGAGGGTGAGAATTCGAGATTTAGAGAGGGAGGGAGAAAAACGAGAGATTGAGGGAGAGATTTAGAATGTCCGAGAGAGAAATTGAGAGGTAAAAAAATGAGAGAGTCAGGAGCTCGAGAGATTTTGAGAAAACAGGACACACCGAGAAGAGTCTAGACACTGCTGGGTTTGAGATTAAAAATATATAGTAGGGGTAAAAGTAATATCACAAAGCTGAAGATGTATAATTTTAATAATACAAATCATTTTTAAAATCGAAAAAACATGTAAAATAAATGAAAAATTAAATTTAAATGTTCTAAAATTTATAAAATTACAATCATCCCCATATTTTAAAATATTTTTAGGATAAAAAACGAATTAAATATAAATTTTACAAGTTTTAATCCTTTAAATGCAACATAACTCGTAAAATCATTTCAAAATACTTAAACACCCAAAATAATTCTCCTAAAAATGTTAAAAACTAAATAAATATGAAGATAATATTATAAAAGATTTCGTGATTTTTAATAACTCCGATTATTTTATAAAATTTTGCGAAGATCAATAATGCATAATTGAAATAGATCTTAATCATAAAAAAATTCAAATAAAAATGCACGGACTCACATTTCACATATACATCATCATATAAGCATGCAAACATGATGTCACGTATATTTAACCTAAAAAAATTTCGCACCATATACTCCACATTTAATATTAAATAATAATATTTATAATTACAAATTTTCTAAGGCGTTATATCCTTCCCCCCTCAATAGGATTCTGTCCTCAAAATTGACCGTAAGAAAACATATGACGGTATTCTCAAACATTTCTCTTTCAATTTCCAAGTCATTTCTTTCATTCTAGAATTCCTTTCATTTTAATTCACATCGATAGGCTTATCATGTAGGCCTTCAAATTCCAACATAATTTAAACCTTTGGTTTACATGTCTTGCTGATTCTAGATACTTATCACTCTTTCGTGACGATCCTTTTCTACCGAAAATCGAACATGACCTATTCGTATAATGGACTATGCCTTATATAAAAGTACCTCAATTACTAATCCAATCATCCATAAATAATCCATTCATATACAATACTAAATAAAAACCTGCCCTGACTCGCAATAAATACATAAGCGAAGAAATCTGCCTTGATTTGAAGTAAACATGTAAATAATTAAATCTTTAAAACGAAATCCACGCGACTAAAACAATTGATACCACTTCCACGCTCCTACTCAAAATTCAGATTTCCCCAGATAAAACTTTGAGAAAAAGAATATCAAGAAATCCCCCAATCATTCTTACTCCCCTTTCAAAGTATAATATTACTCGAGGAGGGAATAACTGGGAAACTTCTATCCATCCTTAATCCCATTGTTTTACTGAGTAACCTTTTCGAAACTAATAACCATTTACCTTGAAACGTATATATCTTATTCGTAATACAAACTATCCTGGGGTCACTGCCCCTCAATACCATTCAAAATCAAACTTTCAACCCAATCAAACTCCAACTCTAATATCCCCTAATATCAAGACTCGACTTCCGAACCATTACTCTACATATCTTACAAATCGTCAAAATTTAAACTCTACACATTATAACTGCCATATTTATCAATACTCATTTCCTTGAACTATTTCATTCTTCTACATTCATTAACTTCACCTTCTGCTTCCGTCAACTCCGCTTGGTACTTCCTACTTTCCTCTAACGATTCATTCGCAATAACTTAGACCTTTGGGTCTTCCATCTATAACTTCCCAAATTCCTTGAACATTATATGCCTATTTAATCTTTCCTGGTTCATCCGGTTGCACTGACACTCAAGCGATTTTCGATCTCTTCTTTGACTCCTAAAAGCTCCCTTCACCTTTATCCATTCGTTTCTTGATTTATAGTCTTGTCCACTACTATAACAATCTTGGTAAAATCTTTGACAATCTAAGGAAATTCTTAGCTGATCCTTCAAAACTTTTAATCTTTGCTGGCATCTTAGGCCTTTCTAGATTCATTACTGCTTCCTCTTCTCGTAGTTCATTTCGATCCCTCCGTCGTATCCTGAAGATTATAATAATTCTTTCAATTCCAAAGCTCGTACTTAGAAATCTTATGCATCTTCTTCTTATATCCTCAAATATCTTGCTATGTCTTCCGATCTTGAATCCTCGAAATTGATTACCTTCTTAGTTGTAATTAATTAATCAACTTTATATCTCTGTCTGATGATAATCCTGGTAATTTATCAAGTCACATATCCGAGAAATCTTGACCACTAAAATCTGCTTCACTTTAATTATCTCCTTATCGATATCTCCCACATACATAAAATAACCTTAAAATCTTATTATAATAACCTTTTAGTCTGCGTACCCATTAAAACTCCTTTATCCGCTTTCTGACTTGAAAGACAACTTACATATCTCTTGGAAATCATAATTTCACGCTCTTATCTTCATACCTTTCCTGTACTTTATAGTTAACTATACAATCCAGTCCTAACTCACACTTAGCTATTTTAACTGCCATCACATCCATATCCTTAATATCATCATTCATAATCATATTGAACTTCTGGCTTCTAATTCTGTCACTTCTTACCATACTATTCTTTTCGCTTACCCTCATAGCCTTCCATCTATATCCTAGTACTATTACAATATATTTCCTTTTTGGAATCCTACATTCTAACAATAGAGGTCCTGCTGGTCTCAGTATTTCATATCCTGTGGGTAGTTACCTCATCTCGTTATCCTGGTTTCAAAATTTTCTAGATCTCACATTCCTTTCCAGCCCAATTTCACATCTTTTGTTAACAAATTTTTTTTTTTTTGAAAAAATCCTTGGTTCTCTATTCTTCTTTTCCCTACTATCTCCTTCCGTCTTGGTCAAATCTCCTTTATTCTTGATGTTCGTAATCCTTCAAACTATGTTCACCTAAGTTGCTAATTCCAACACAATCTCTTTATTCCTTTATCCAAAACTTCAATTTCTGTTGAATTTTCTTAAAAATAACTTTCTAACTCTACTCTGCTTCTCCCAAGTTATCACATTCCGGTTCTAAAATTTCTATATCCTACAATTGGTCTCAAACATTTAAAATGTCATAATATTCTCGTTTTCATTTCCAAAGTGAAATATGCAATAAACAAGTGTTTCTCAATAATCTTTCCTCAACATAACTCTCACATACCAACTAAATCCATCATCACTCTATTTCCAATTTAAACAGAATTAATAATCTCGTGTCCTTGTTATCTGCTCCTTATCCATACTCAGTCCTCCATTTTTATCGAATCTTATACGTATATTATCAATCCAATGATAAATCTAACTTGATATTCAATCCTTACTTTAATGTCAATTCTCAAACCTGATCATCCAATTTTCTGTCGACATAAATATAGCTTGGACCACTCAAAATTTCATCGTCTCCTTCTTTACTACTGTCAATCATTGTTAACTTTAGGAGTCATAAAGGTTTATATCAAAAAGGGAATCAATAAAACAAATAGGTGTTAACATGTATGGATATAAGATGAGTTTTGTTTGATAAAGGATTTTATAAAAGAATTTAACTGAGAGATCAATATGATCATTGAACTAATTTCAGGTTGCATTTGTCACTTTTGTCAACAGCCATAGCACAAGAAGGGGGCCAACCTTCTGTACTTTCATGACAAACACAATCAGTGGCGTCCCACCAGACTTCTATCACATAAATAAGACGTCCCTGAATCCCCTATATACATAGGGTTGTTCACCCCAGTTTGGATAAAGAAGGTTAAGTATTCAGGGAGAAGCAAAAAGAATTCAAAAGTTTATATATATATATATATATATATATATATATATATATATATATATATATATATATATATATATATATATATATTGTTGAATAAGGAATATCAACTATTCGGGGAAAATAGAAAGAATTTAAAGGTCTCAATAATTTATATGCATCATGTTGAATCAAGTGATCCCCTAGAAAATAGAGGTATCTCTGAAAAATAGGAACGTGTTTAAATGAATCTGAAAATTTCGTCATTAATTGAATTATAGTTGATTATCAAAGGTGAAGGGGTATTATTAAAATAAGAAGAAACAGAAAGAAAGGTTAAATTTCTTAAATCAATAAATTAAATGAAATCAATGGCTAGTAAAGAACAACCACGCCATTCCTCCAACCCATGCCAATAATTGCATTTCACATCTTGTTCACAATCCTTTCGCACTTTCTATATCGCTCGCGAGTTAACTAAAGTCACAAAAGAAACTCTATAAGGTACACGAGGGTCTACACATAGCGTCTCCCAAGCTGATAGCTCCGGTCGTCTAATTAGCGTATGTTGTTCCGAATTATCTGCCTCGTCCTAAATTGAGTCTCCGGATGAATCGAATTTCTGCTCGCGCTATATGTCGAAATACCAAATAACGTCGCAATAGTCGTCCTAATATCCTAAGGCGAATCTTATCCTTAATCGTCCTATCTAACGTCCCACTTAAATACATATACCTAATCATCCTAACTTGTTTAAGTGACCATAACCTGTCGCTCTGATACCAACCTATAACGCCCCTGTACCCGGTATCCCGGTATCCCGGATAGGGCGCCACCCAAACATTAACCTATAAGAATACCTGTAATAATAAAACTTAATACACCAACGATTCCTCTCTGAGGATCGATTCCAGTTTATGGTATGAAACAAGAATCTAAATTATACAAATTATTACAATTCTGTCACTACTCTGAATACAAACCACTATACCGTCTATTATGTAACTTAATCTCAATCGTGCTTACCCGCTCTGGCTTCGAACTTTATGCTGTATAGACTGTCTCCTCGCTCTCATATGATTTGTAAGGTGTAGGCATCCATCCTTAATCCTAACTGAAAGGTTAGGGAAAATAGAGCAAGAGTGAGCCAATAATGCTCAGCAAGTGCAAAGTATAGTGAAACAACAATTTATCAATATTTCATTGATGAACAATATCAATGATCAAACCATCTCGAGGAAATAACTCAATTTCTATCATAAAATAAAACTTTCCATTTTCCTGTAATTCATAACTTTTTCTCAAATCATTTCTTTCCTTTAAATCATTCTATCAACAAAACATAGTTTCCATAAAACTTGTTAAAACATTTAAGTTGATTGGAGTTCTTCCACGACTCCGGACAATACGGGTGATCAACCACGTAAAGTCCCCATACCGGATACGAAGTCCCTCTAGACATAAAATTGGGTTCCCAATTAGGCAACAAATTGGCCTTTAATGGTGCTGGACAGGTCCCACCGGAACTACAGCACAAAAATAAAACATGCTGGACCGGCGTCACCCGGCCTCTTACGCCTCCAATCTTAAGGAATCCGTAGAAAACATTTTGACGGAATCCCCCACATTAAAATCTTTAAAACATTTCACTTTTAAGTCCTTTATACTCACTGATAATAGATCAGCCCAATATAAGAAATTTTAAAAACATCTTTAATTAATTAAGCCATTTTCATTTTCAATTATAAAAGACTGTGGGTCAAGGAAGTAATCGATATAAGGAATCATAAATAGCAAAGCAATGAGATTAAACTAAACAGGGTATCGTTCAGCAAAATAGATTCATATATCAACGAAGAAACATTAATCAATTAAGGAACATAGCAATTATTAAGATACTAGAATTTGAATAGCAATTATAAAGAAATCAAAGAATTCGAGGTTCTACAGAAAATTTAAGTTACTGCCCTGATTATAACCACTCATTTCAAAGATTATCAATTGATGAAAATCCGTTGCAAAGTTTGAACTAACATGAAAGATTCGAATAGTTTAAAACGAAGATTTAAGAAATTCTCAATTACTTAAGGTCTCACTCTTGTCAGCTAAGCACTCATAGGCTTCAGTTGCCAGAACCAGCATGACAAGAATGAGTTTAAAAAATTAAGAAGATCTCAATTCATTCCTGGCTTTAACCGTCACTGAGCAACACATGCCTCAACAACAGTGTAAACCTCGAATTAGTTTACATAAATTTGAAAGAAAATATATTTGAAGAATATTAGCATAGACGAGGGATATTGAAATAAATTAATTTTAGAATAAATCAACACTTGAATAATAGGTGGGGAAAATAAACAATGACAGAATAATTTGAGAATAAATGTTTGTAACTTAATAGAAGAAAATGTCATTGAGAATAAGAATGAAAAGTATAGGCACTAGCAAAATGATTTGATAGGAATATCGTATAATTAACAGAACAGGTTCATGTTATTCATAGTAAAAATGATGTGTATAATTGCTTGCAAGAAGGGATATCGAAAGAACAAATAAATAACACAGAAGGTTTCACATCACTTGAACAATAAGTGAGGTATAGTAAACTTTCCTCAGTACATGAAGTTTCCAATTCCAATACATCAACTCGTTATTCACTATACGTCCGCCTCTAATTCTTTATACATTAGCCTCTACTCGGTCATACTCGTCAATTCCGATACTTGTCTTTCTTCTCCAAATTTCCCTTTTTACACTTGTACTAGCTCGTAATCGGCCTCTCACTGGTACCTATATAAAGGTAAAACACTACTTAAGTCCACTATAATCCTTAACCGTCTAACTCTGTTCTACCCAAACGCGTCCTGTAACGCTTTACACTTAACATATATAGTACATATTGGTTATACCCGTAAAATAATTTAGTACATTTAGATAAACCACATAAACACTTAGCATGTATTATGACTCGATATCATATATTAATTACGTAAATATGAGTCACATATACCCATAAACTATTTACAATCATAGAATATTTTCAGATCATTTGAAATCGAATAAGTTTAAATAGATTTAGATACAAGGGATTTTTAGAAAATTTCGGCATGAAGTATTCGTAAATAGGACTATCCACCTATTTTTCAGTTCAATAATACAACCCTGTATACCATAAAAGAAAAATAAAGCTACTCCAACTTGCAGCAAACAATTAAGAAAATAGCTTCCATGACTTGCAGCACCCGAACAATTAAGAAAAATAACCGCCCTGAATTGCAGCACCCAAACAATTAAGATAATAAAATTAACAGTTATCCAAATAAACTAGTTAGCACTTGAAAATTTATAATATTTGAACTTTCGTCCCTTTAAAAACATTAATCCACACAAGCAAATTATAATTCTACATAAACACTGGTATCCTTGTACGATTTACAATTCAATTACAATTCGTAGACATAAACAAATTATATAATTTATTAACTCAAAATTAAATTAACAATTGAAACTTATATCGTAAACCCATATAAACATTTAAAATCGAACAATTCACAAAATCTGAATATTATTTCACTAATAACATACATATTATACTCGAAGAAAGTGTAAATATTATTTTTAGAAACTTTACAAATTTTTGGAAAATTTTGACAGCATCCTCTTTATACGGGTAGACTACCAGTCGGAACATAACCGACACAACCAAACAAAAATCACAATCACAATTTTCTGTACATTATACCACTATCTATTACCCTTGATATGGGCTGAAAATAAGCCCTAAAGATACATTTAATATGGTATTAATAAGACCCAGCGTGGTCCAAACGTGGGGCCCATTAATGAGGTCAGAATCCCTATTTTAATATTAATTTCGTAATTAATATTGGGGGAAATAAACAGCTCAGTAATAAGAGTTGGATAAGGATAATATCCCCATCAGACTTAGCCACCAAGGCATCCAATTCGATATGGAAACTGATTCCTATAAGGAATAGATCTAGAACCTTCCTCAAAGACTTGTCCACCAAGTCTTTGACTCTTACCATAATTCTAAGGCTTCTCAGCCTATATAAAGGGCCAGACCCCTCAACCTAGAACTACATTTTTTGGCTTGATCTTTGATATCCATCAAAGTACGCAGGTATCTTGTGAAGGCAGATTCAGCCACGAGCACGAGAGCAGCCATTAAAGCACGAAGCTCACACACCTTTGCATTAAATACACAAACCCTAGCCGCAATACTAGTAACCTAGTTTCTATTCCATAACATTTGGCGCCGTCTGTGGGAAGACAACATCAACCATGGTTCAAACACGAAGAACAACATCAACTGAGGATGTACCCCTCAACTCTGCTCCACCAGCCACTTCTGATCCGCTTATCGTTACTGAGGAAGGATAAATACTCCCATCAACAGGGGCGGTCATTCAACCTCTGCCCACTCAGCCCCCAGGGACGACTCCCCATGTAGAGGGGACCCTCCCGGTGACTGTCCATCAAGGCCAAGAAACTAACCCTCTTCAGATGGTGGTTTCTCCTCTTGGTAACGTTGATCGCACGCTACCCCCGGGGGTACAGATCCATACTACGGATCTCCCATTTGAATACCAACCCGGTGTATGGGCTGCCTAATTATCCTCCCCGACGAAGGGAACCTGGACCAAGCGGTCATGCCTTACAGATCCGGGATCGAGAATATTGTGACTACTCTGGTCCCTATACTGATGATTCATCATCAACTGAGGATGATGATCGAGATGAAGCCCCTAGGAGGCGACGTGCTAGCAAAGAACCTCTAAGAAGGACACGAAGAATCCATGATGGACTCCCATTGACAACTGCTGAGAAAATCAAGGCTTATGAGGCTGAGATCTTAAAATTGAAGGACGATATTGCAAGAGAACAAGATAGATTGAATCAAACTCAGCCTCCTCCAACTGTAGAGAGGATTCCCGTTATAAATTTGGAGAGGCCTTCAAGAAGGAAAAGAAGGGCTGATACCCAAACTGAAAAATCGACAAGGGTGGAGACCCCCAGAGGCAACCCCAAAGATCTAATGCCACTTGGAGACCCTGATGACCCCACACCTCCGTTTACTAAGGATGTGATGAATGCCCATATCTCAAGGAAATTTAAGATGCCGACTATTAAGGCCTATGACGGAACGGGCGATCCCGTAAACCATGTCAGGACATTCTCAAACGCACTGCTGCTGCAGCCCGCTAGTGACGCCTTAAAGTGTAGGGCGTTCCCTCAAACTCTGTCGGGCATGGCTCAAAAAATGGTATGGCTGCCTACCCGCAAACTCAATTGGCTCTTTTAAGAAGTTGAGCGCTGCCTTTATCAGCCAATTCATTAGTGGGAGAATCCATGAGAAAAGTTCTGCATCCCTTATGTATGTGGTGCAGGGAAAGAATGAGAACTTGAGGGATTATCTCAAGCGATTTACCAAAGAGACGTTGAATATCACTGATCTGGAAAATAAGGTGGCCATGGTAGCCCTATAACACGGAACCACTGACCTCTTCTTTAAAAGGTCCTTGGAAAAACACCCTCCTGAAAACATGGTCGAGCTCCAGAGAAGAGCCGATAAATATATCAAGGCTGAGGACAGCATGAAGAAGGAAACCACGGGAGGCAATGGCAAGGGTTCTAATGATTCAAAGAAACGAAAGCCAGAGCAAGAGTACGATGCTAGGGACAAGTATCCCCGCGCTGGCAAGGATTCCGAGTCATCACCCAAGAAGGGTTTTGGACCGAGGTTTTCTGATTACGCGAGGCTGAACGCTCCTAGGAGTCAAATTTTGTTAGATATTGAGAAGGATAAGGACTTTCGTTGGCCTAAGCCACTCAGGGGTGACCCCGAAAAGAGAAACAAAGATCTGTATTATAGATTCCACAGGGATGTGGGACATGACACAGATGACTGCAGACAGTTCAAGGATGAAATTGAATTTTTAATCCGGAAGGGAAAGTTGAACAAGTTCACCAAGGGTGAAGATCGTGGAGCCCAGAAAAGGGATTATGATAGAAGAGACAATGATAGGAGGGATAACGATCGTGATCGTAATCCACAGCCTCGAGGGCCATTAATCAATATGATTTGGGGAGGACCAACAGCAGCCGGCACTACCCGAAACTCTCGAAAGGCCTATGCCAGAGAAGTGATGCACATCGTAGGAGAAGCCCTGAACCGTGCTAAGACTGAGATAGTGATTGGTTTTGATGATTCAGACCTTGAAGGGGTGAAATTCCCCCATGACGACCCGTTGGTCATAACTCCTGTAATTGGAAACTCAGAAGTGAAGCGGGTCCTGATAGACAATGGAGCTTCTGTCGATATCTTGTTTCATGACGCTTTTGTGAAAATGGGGTATACTGACTCCCAATTGACCCCGACTAACATGCCTATCTACGGGTTTAACGGAGTTGAGTCCAAGGTTGAAGGGACCATTCAGCTACCCGTGACAATAGGGCAAGAACCTAAGGAAGCCACCCAGATGTTGAATTTTCTAGTGATTAAGGCTACCTCGACGTACAATGCAATCTTGGGGAGAACTGGCCTTCATACGTTCAAGGCTGTTGCCTCTACCTATCACATGAAGGTGAAGTTTCCAACCAGGAATGGTATTGGAGAACAAAGGGGTGATCAGAAAATGGCCAGGAGTTGCTATGTGGCTACTTTAGGAGCTGATGGAACCGGGGGGCAGGTACTCCCGATCGAAGACATGGATGTCCGTGGTGATGATGAACACCGAGGAAGGCCAGCAGAGGACTTGGTTCCCATACCTCTAGAGTTAGGCGAACCTGGAAAAGTTACTTATGTGGGAGCCTCTCTAAAGGAACCCTTGAAGGGCAAGTTGGTAGCATTCTTACAAGAAAATAGTGATGTGTTTGCTTCGACAGCGGCTGATATGCCAGGGATTGATCCCCAACTTATAACTCATAAATTGAATGTTGATCCCAAGCGAAAGACCATAAAGCAGAAGAAGAGGAATTTTGCTCCAGAAAGGCAAGAGGCCATTAAGCAAGAGGTGGACAAACTCTTGGAGGCTGGGTTTATTGAAGAGATTCAGTTTCCGGAATGGTTGGCTAACCCTGTGATGGTCAAGAAAGCCAACGGTAAGTGGAGAATATGTATAGACTTCACCGACTTGAATGACGCATGCCCTAAGGATTGTTTTCCTTTACCAAGGATAGACATGTTAATAGATGCCACAGCAGGACATGAGATGTTGAGCTTCATGGATGGGTTCAGCGGCTACAATCAAATTAAGATGCACAAGGATGACATCCCAAAGGTATCTTTCATAACTGACTTTGGTGTTTTCTGCTATCTTGTTATGGCGTTTGGTCTAAAGAATGCAGGAGCTACTTACCAACGATTGGTGAATAAGATACTCGCCCATCTGATTGGAAAAACCATGGAGGTCTATGTCGATGATATGATGGTTAAAAGCTTGGTCAAGGCGGACCATATTAAACACCTCAGAGAAGCATTTGAAGTTCTGAGGCACCACAAAATGATGTTGAATCCAGCCAAGTGTGCCTTTGGCGTTGGATCAGGCAAATTCTTGGGTCTGATGGTTTCCAAGAGAGGCATAGAGGCCAACCCTGACAAGATCAAGGCTGTCTTAGATATGGAACCCCCACGCTCTATAAGAGATGTGCAGAAGTTGACAGGCCGGGTAGCGGCTTTAGGAAGATTCATCTCCAAATCTGGTGACAAATGCTTGCCTTTCTTTCAAGCATTGAAGAAGGTGAAAAATTTTGAGTGGACACCTGAGAGCCAAGAGGCCTTTGAGCAGCTGAAGAAGTAAATGGTTGAAGCCCCGTTGTTGACCAAACCAAGTCCTGGGGAGACTCTTTGTCTATACCTGGCAATATCTGAACAAGCCCTGAGTGCTGTCCTCATTCGGGAAGAGGAAAAAGTCCAAAAACCTATTTACTATGTGAGTAAAGTGTTGCATGGGGTTGAGTTGAATTACTCACCCATAGAAAAGTTTGCTTTGGCATTAGTAACTGCCTCGAGGAAGTTGCGGCCTTACTTCCAGGCACATAAGATTCAAGTTCTGACAAACCAGCAGTTGAGAAACATATTGCATAGTCCTAAGGCCAGTGGAAGGCTAATCAAATGGGCGATTGAGTTAGGAGAGTTTGATATCACATACAAGCCTCGAACAGCCATCAAGGCTCAGGCATTGGCTGACTTCGTGGTTGAATGCACTATTAACAACCAAGAAGTCGGGGGGCAAGAGATAATGACTACCCCTGGGTAGGAGAAAAAAGAAGAGGAACTTACACCTGATCTGAAGGAATATTGGGTGCTCTATTTTGATGGAGCATCAAAAACAAAATCTAGTGGTGCAGGTTTGGTTTTGCAAAGCCCCGATGGGTTCACAGTTGAGTATGCTTTAAAGTTGGATTTTCCTACTACCAACAATGAGGCGGAGTATGAGGCATTAATAGCTGGTTTGGGTTTGGCTAGAATCATAAGGGTCAAAAATCTCAAAGTTTGTGGAGATTCAAGGCTTGTAGTATCACAAGTAAATGGTGAATTCGAGGCTAAGGACGAGACTATGGCGAAATACCTGAGAGTAGTAAAGGCTGTTATGTCTCAGTTTGAGGAGTGCTATGTTGAGCACATTCCGAGAGAAGAAAACATTAAGGCCGATGCCTTGTCTAAGTTCGCTTCTTCCGAGATAAAAAATTATGCTGGGAGTGTCTACTTTCAGGTCTTGAAGGCCCCGACCGTTAACTCAAAGTTAGTGGCACCGATTGATATAGGGGGCTCTTGGATAGATCCTATCAAGGCACACCTTGAGACCGGATGGCTCCCAGACAATGCATTGGAGGCACGAAAACTTTCAGTAAGGGCATTGAGATACACTTTGATTGAAGGCATTCTGTACAAAAGGTCGTTTGTCATCCCATACTTGAAGTGTTTAAGACCTCAAGAGGCAAGAGAAGCATTGGAGGAAGTTCATGAAGGGATCTGTGGGCAACACTTGGGAGGCAGAGCCCTAGCTCACAAGATAATTCGTTTAGGGTTCTATTGGCCGGAGATGTTGGCTGATGCACAAAACTATGTCAAGAGATGTGAGAGATGCCAGAAGCATGCTCCAATTGTGAGGCAACCGCCTGAGATGTTAACTTCAATTAACTCTCCCATTCCATTTGCGATGTGGGGGATGGATATACTTGGACCTTTTCCCATGGCTTCAGCACAAAGGAAATTCCTAATAGTGGCCATTGATTACTTCACTAAGTGGATTGAGGCTAAACCTTTGGCCAAGATAACCACCAAACAAGTTTCCCAGTTCTTTTGGGAGAACATAATCTGCAGGTACGGAATCCCACGAATCCTTGTAACAGACAATGGGACACAGTTCAATAATGAAGAGTTCAAGAAATATTGTGAGGAGAATGCGATTGAGCTCCGTTTTACCTCAATGGCACACCCACAAGCCAATGGGCAAGCTGAGGTAGCTAATCGAATTATCCTTGATGGACTGAAAAAGATGGTCAAACGCTCTAGGAACACTTGGGTAGATGAATTGCTGCCCATACTTTGGGCATATCGTACCACTTGTAAGGTAACAACTGGAGCAACCCCATTTTTGCTGGCTTATGGAGCTGAGGCAGTTGTGCCTTTGGAGATCATGCAAGCATCTCCTCGAGTTGAGGCATATGAACCAGAAACTAATGAAGAAGGGATGAGACTTGCCCTTGACTTAATTGACGAGGTTAGAGACGAAGCTAATGCTAGGAATGCTGAATATCAGAAGAGAGCTTCTTTTCACTACAACCAGAGAGTTAAGGAAAGATTCTTTCAGCAAGGCGACATGGTTCTAAGGAAGATTGAAGCCTCAGGAGTTGGACAGAAAGGAAAGTTAGCACCAAACTGGGAAGGACCGTATCTAGTCAGAAAGGTGTTAGGACGAGGATCCTACAAGTTAGAAACCTTGGACGGGGTTGAGGTGCCCCGAACTTGGCATGCTGTGAACCTCAAAGTTTATTATGTTTAAGTTCTTTTGACAAAGGCTTGGACTTTTATCTATTTATTAGGAATAAGGTTCGAATGAAACCATTGTAGAGCATGTTGCTCCCAGTAGGAGATAGAGTATCTATGTAAGGGTTGAACCCATTTTATTGATGTCCTTTGACAGCATAATGGAATTTATTCTGTTTTCTCTATGAGTTATTCCTCCTTGTTAAAATAAATACGAAAGACAAATGTTGAACTAGCTTGTGAGTTTAGTACCAGCCAGGGGGGCAAGTACTCGAAAAATTCTAAAGTTTAACGAACTATAAGCAAAAACGAGAATATGGAAATAAAAGAAACTAACTGCATAGATAAGTTAAGTCATGAACCCCGAAGGGCAAAAGTTCAGAATAAATAAAGATAGCAGAAATAAGCCACGCAGGGCCATCTACACATCTAGGTCATCAACTACAACATCTCCTTGGGTAGAAGGAGGATCTGCTGCCTCTATCCCAAGAGAAGAAGGTGGATCCTGAGTGGGCTGAGAGTCCCCATCCACAGCTGTCTCTGTAGCAACCTCCATAGCAGCTGTCACTCCAGGGATAGCAGGAACCGGGAACCTCTCCAGGGACACCCCCTCAATCTTCCCACTCAGCTCCTCGATGATCTCCTCCCAGCACTCCTTAAAGGTACCAGGAAAATTCGCATCATACTCGGCATTCAGGACATCTTGAAAGTCCTTAGAAGCCTTGTAGTCAGCTATGATATGTTCCCTGTTTTGCTGCACCTCCAGCTGCAGCTTCCTGTTCTTCTCCTTCTCAGCAGCCAGCTCCTTCTCCACCTCCCTAAAACGAGCAAAGTTTGCCTCAGAGGAGGCAAAGTATCTGTCTCTGTCCCTCTCAGCTATAGTCTTGTCAGCACGTACCTCCTTCAGGTTGTGAACGGCGGCCTGAAGGTAGGCGTTCATCTGCAAAGAAGACAAATGAATAAGGGAAACAGAAATACAATTAAATTAAGGAGTTGAACAAGAAATTACCGAAGCAACAGCATGGGCCCCAAGAAGCTTAATCTGCACATCATCAGAAGACTCCATAATGTGGACCCTATCTCGTGGAGTAACCACGCTCCTAGACCACTCAGCTACAGCCCTAGAGTCGCCTACAGCTGTGTCCCTATTGCATAAACCCCATCCCACTGTGAAGGGAGTGAGGTCTTCCTCAATGGGAACTGGCTTTTCTTGAAGAAAGCCAGGAACATGCTCCACTGCAGGAGAGGCATCATTAGTCCTGGCCCTTTTGGCCCTAGGATTCTCTGTTACTACCCTAGCAGCAGCAGCAGCCTCCCTCTGCTTAAAAATTGCTCCCAGAGCAGCTTTGGCTGCAAAATGATTACAAAATGTTAGAAAATTATATCTAGCATAAGATTTTAATAAGGCAAGAGGTGAGGATTTCAAGTTAATTACCCTCAGGACCCAAATCGCTTAGCCCATGGGCCTGCAACGAATCTTCAGAAATCAAATTTGCACATTGATGCAAATTATCAGATGTTAACAAAGCTATGGCAACCTCTTCTTCCACGCCCAATTTTATACTCCTGACAGGCCCATCAACGGCTCTGCAGAAATTGGGCCGAAAATAGTTGTCCCAATCATCCCCATCCAAAACGACATGAAACCACTCCATCTTCCAATCAAGAAGGGAATCAGGAGCAGAATCCGAAACGAAACAAGAATGGGCTAAAGAACGATGTTGGATTTTGACCTAGCCCGAATTGTCAGAAGAATTGACAAACTTGAATAAATAACGAAAAACAGAAATACTGGACTCAAGCCCATGTTTCTTACACTGGACCATGAAACAATAAATAAAGCGCCATGCGTTTGGCATGACTTGGGTTGGACAAACCCTGGCTTCAGCTAAAAGACGGCAAACAAAAGGAGGAGGTGGAA
The DNA here is from genome assembly GCA_036435485.1 of Saposhnikovia divaricata. Taxonomy (NCBI): domain Eukaryota; kingdom Viridiplantae; phylum Streptophyta; class Magnoliopsida; order Apiales; family Apiaceae; genus Saposhnikovia; species Saposhnikovia divaricata. Next base: position 28,365,492 of record JAZHRN010000131.1, read on the forward strand.
GGCGGAAACCGGCATAAAAAGTTTCTTTGTAAACCCTAATTGCCCCAGGCTTTGGGTGACAAGCCCTTTCATTTGAGGCCGGAACAACTGCCCTATAAGGCCCATTAATACGAAAAAGTTGGGCTAAAATATCTACCCTATCCTGTTTGTATTTTGATTTATACTCGTAAGCATCTAAATGATGCATATTTGGAAAAGCTTGACCAAATTCATTTAAAAGATCTCTAAGGGAAAAAACACTGGCATGGACAAGAGATGTTTTAGGGTTCTTACCCCTTGAAAGCCTTGGAGCAGTGGTAGAGGTATGAGCGAGTTGAGACTGGCCTGAAGAGTTGGAATCCTCCATTGAAATGCTTCCTTTGAAAGCTTGAACCAAGAAAAATTGAATGAAAAAGTTGGGGAAGATGAAGATTCAACGATCTTCAAACGAAAACTGGGGAATAGGGCGGTGGAAAGGTGCCGGAAATCGCCTCGCGATAGAACCCTAGCAGAGCTTTTTGGAAAGTATTTGTGGGATACTGAGAGAAAATTCTTGCAGAAAAGTGAGATGTGAAATGAGGGACGCGCACCACTCTTTTATAGAGTTCACGGTTGGTCACTCAACCGGTTATAGCAAGTAAATGGGCTGTCAACAGGTGACTGGGCCTTTGAATAGGCGGGAAGCCCATGAAATTCAAATTTTGAATTAATTTTACTAAATTCTAGAATGTTCTATGACATTTTTAGAAAATAGGATGAAAGTCTATCAGAGTTTAGAGGCAGGAAGCCCAATTAAAAGGGCCACGCCCAGGAGACCAAACCTCCTAGGCGTGCCTAAGGAATGTGTCTCCTTGGCGGGGGTACCCACGCCCAACTTGATTTTTCTTAAACAAGGGTATACCCACACCCAGGAGACCAAACCTCCTAGGCGTGCCTAAGGAAGGTGTCTCCTTGACGGGGGTACCCACGCCCAACTTGGTTTTTCTTAAACAAGGGTATACCCACGCCCAGGAGACCAAACCCCCTAGGCGTGCCTAAGGAAGGTGTCTCCTTGGCGGGGGTACCCACGCCCAACTTGGTTTTTCTTAAACAAGGGTATACCCACACCCAGGAGACCAAACCCCCTAGGCGTGCCTAAGGAAGGTGTCTCCTTGGTGGGGGTACCCACGCCCAAGTTTGTTTTTCCTAAATGAGGGTATACCCACGCCCAGGAGACCAAACCTCCTAGGCGTGCCTAAGGAAGGTGTCTCCTTGGCGGGGGTACCCACGCCCAGGATGATTTTTAAGGGACGAAGGTACACCCACGCCCAGGAGACCAAACTTCCTAGGCGTGCCTAAGGAAAGTGTCTCCTTGGCGGGGGTACCCACGCCTAGGATGCATTTTTTGGCAGGATGTCTTTCTGAAGTTAATCCTTTAAAAATTCTGAAAACAAGCCAATGATGATTGGGAAATTGGAAAATAATTTCCAAAAAATCCCGAATAACGGAAAAATTATTTTATGCTTGAAAGTACTATTGATTATTTTTGGTAAAATATCCAAAAATAATTAAAATACCTGTGGGTACATAAAGAACGCAAGGAAATTATCTATAATTCCCTGTAAGACGTAAATACCATTAGCTTCGAATAAAGCCAAACGTCGTAAATGTGTAGGTCGCTCCACACTTTACATTAAGACGGTATTCGTGAAACACTAGTGTACGACAAGCGATAAACCCAGACCCAAGTCTCAGAAAGGCCGTTAAAACTTCGAGGAAAACCTGATCAGTTTTCCTAGAAGTTGGGGGGCAAATGATATGGGCTGAAAATAAGCCCTAAAGACACATTTAATATGGTATTAATTAGACCCAGCGTGGTCCAAACGTGGGGCCCATTAATGAGGTCAGAATCCCTATTTTAATATTAATTTCGTAATTAATATTGGGGGAAATAAACAGCTCAGTAATAAGAGTTGGATAAGGATAATATCCCCATCAGACTTAGCCACCAAGGCATCCAATTCGATATGGAAACTGATTCCTATAAGGAATAGACCTAGAACTACGTTTTTTGGCTTGATCTTTGATATCCATCAAAGTACGTAGGCATCTTGTGAAGGCAGATTCAGCCACGAGCACGAGAGCAGCCATTAAAGCACGAAGCTCACACACCTTTGCATTAAATACACAAACCCTAGCCGCAATACTAGTAACCTAGTTTCTAATCCATAACAACCCTCTAACAATTCGAACCAATAATATAATTATAATCAACATCGATAATTTTATCTAACTTTATCGACATACAACAATAAAATTATATCCGGTAACTATACGTTATATAATTTAATTAGGACTCTGAATAATCATCATCGTCCGTATTAAACCATTGAACAATTCGATTTAATAAAAACCTCAACCCAAGAACTATGTTTACATACAATTTACAGCCTGCAAATACTTAATACACTCGTTCAACCACGATTAACACAAATATATATATATATATATATATATATATATATATATATATATATATATATAACAATAAGCAACTGTAATAATCGTTAAATTAAAACATTAATTCGAAGCATACAAACATAAGAAATACAGTTTAACTGCATAAAACGAAGCAAATTATAACACAACAAGCATCAAAATAGAAGTTTACAACCTCAAACACAGAGAACCCAATTCATTCCTAACGTATCAATTCTAATACGAACACACGCAGCTTTACCCAGTCCAAATCAACACCACACCACTGTACCAAGCTCGAAATCGAGCGCAAACCCAGAAGAATAAAAGCCTCGCAGCGCGCACACACCCGAATTACATACCCACACAAACGAATTTATATACACTACTACAACCATACACAACCACTAGCAACATTCGAACCACACTAAACCACAACAGTAACCATCAGCTAGGAAATCGATTTACATAAGGGAGAGAAAATCAGGAGCACCGAAAACTCACACACACAAACCCTGTAGAACACACGCACACATAGTTGCTCATACAGACCCACACCCACCAGGTTCGCAACCTATACTGAAGCCACACAACACTTATCAAGAACAGGGAAGGAAGAAGAAAATCAGCATAACCCAACCTTTAATTCGACACAACACAAGAAAACACACAGAGCAATTCGGCAATTGCAGGTACAGAGAAGAAGAGCTTTCATATGTAGCAATAGAATCAACACCAGCCATGTCGAGGGCGTACCAGACCCAGAGAAAACTGAGGGTGAGAATTCGAGATTTAGAGAGGGAAGGAGAGAAACGATAGATTGAGGGAGAGGTTTAGAATGTCCGAGGAGAGAAATTGAGAGGTAAAAAAAAAGAGTCAAGAGCTCGAGAGATTTTGAGAAAACAGGACATACCGAGAAGAGTCCGGACACTGCTGGGTTTGAGATTAAAAATATATAGCAGGGGTAAAAGTAATCTATATATATATATATATATATATATATATATAAAGGAGGATACGCGGGATCTTTGGTGGCACCTCCAAGATCGTCTCAATCTATTTTTCTAATTTTCTAGAATTTTAGGATTTTAAATACTAAGATTTTAAATATTTAAAATATTAGAAGTAGAATAGGTGTTCGAATTTTTAGAGGATAAGAGTGAATTTATATTGAAGACATATAATTAGAAGATCTATTGAAGTAAACTATGTATTTATAAGGCATATGATTAAAAGTTCTATTGTAAGTAGAATTGAAGTTCGTATTGGAAGTAGAATAGGTATTTCTAAGACATATAATTTAAAGTTCTCTTGTTGGTATATATAAAGGAGGATACGCGGTAAATTAGGTGGTGGCTCTAAAATCGTTCTTATCTATTTTTCGAATTTTCATATTTTTACGATTTTAATAATTATTATTAATTTTTTTGAAACATATTAGAAGTAGAAATGTATTCAAATTTATAGATAAGAAGGATTCACATTTATATTCATAGTAGAATCAATGAAAAAATAAATATATATAAATATAGAATTTATAGAGAAGACATAATTAAAAGTTCTATTGGAAATAGAATAGGTATTTAATTATAAGGCATCTGATTAGAGGTTCTATTGGATGTAGAATAGGAGTTTGAATAAACATTAATAAATATAAAAATATCTTTTAACATATTACAAGTAAAATAGATGTTTGAATTTATAGATGAGGAGTTCAAATTTATAGGAACTACATATAATTAGAAGTTCTACTGGAAGTAGAATAGGTATTTATAAGGCATATGATTAAAAGTTTTATTGGAAGTAGAGTAGGAGTTCGAATTTATAGAGAATAAGAGTTCAAATTTATAGAAAAAATATAATAATAAGTTCTATTGGAAGTAAAATATGTATTTGAATATATAAAGGAAACATATAATTAAAAATTTTATTGGAAGTATAATGCAATGACGGTGGTGACATCTTTTACGATATTCTAAAATCTAATTTTCTAGAATTTTAGGATTTTAAATACTAAGACTTTAAATATTTAACATATTAGAAGTAGAATAAGTGTTCGAATATTTAGAGAAGAAGAATCTGAATTTATAGTGAAGACATATAATTAGAAGTTCTATTGAAGTAAAATATGTATTTATAAGGCATATGATTAAAAGTTCTATTGTAAGTAGAATAAAAGTTCGTATTGGAAGTAGAATAAGTATTTCTAAAACATATAATTAAAAGTTCTATTTTGATAATTATAAAGGAAGATACGGTAAATTAGGTGGTGGCTCTTAAGTCGTTCTAATCTATTTTTCTATTTTTCTTAATTTTTATGATTTTAATAATTATTATTAATTTTTTTTAAACATAATAGTAGTAGAAATGTATTCAAATTTTGAGATAAGAAGGATTCACATTTATATTCATAGTAGAAATCAATGAAAAAATCAATATATATAAATATAGAACAGGAGGACATTTAATTCTTTTATTACTACAAATATATTTACATTTTTTCTTCCTTGCCTATGTATGTTTTTATTTAATTTTTTTCTTTTTTAATAATCTTGCGCGTGTTTACTGCTGCTTTTTAGGGAGATACGGGCAATGGCAGGATCTTTCTCAAGATTTTCCTTTTCAAAGATTCATTATATTTGGTTAGATTTCTATCACTATCTCTTCTAATGTTGTATGACCATTATAATATCTACAGATGTGTCACTATATATACTACAATACTATTCAATACTTCGCCATGTCTTGAATATATGTTGCATATTAGATATTCTCAATCTACTTTTTTAATTTTTTAGAAATATCTTTTAAAATATTAAAAGTAGAATATAAATTCGAATTTATAAAAAATAAGAGTTTGAATTTATAAGAAAACATGTAATTAAAAGTTATACTGAAAGGAGAATAGGTGTTTGAGTATATAGAGGAGACATATAATTAAATATTTTATTGGATGTAGAATACAAGAACGGTGGTAAAAAAATTTACGATCTTTTAAAATTATATTTTTTTTGACATAATTAATTATACCTTTATAAGTAATTTTTTTTCATAAATCCAATCATATTCTCATAAAAAAAACTCTTCGTATTTAAAAAAAAAAAAGAATTGATGTGTTAACATAATAAAAGAACATTCTTATACGGGAACCTAAATAAGTACAAGAGTATCTATGATATAAAGAGAAGATAAGATTTATTTTCATTTTTTAAAACTCCGTAAATTTTAGAAAGTTTGGAAAAAGTAAAATTTGGAATTCACTCTATTTTTAGGTTTTTATTTTAAGGAAAAAAGTTGTTGTATAAAATAAGTATCAGCAATAATATATAATGAAGTTGCAATTTCGATCACAAACAAGAGCGGCTTGAAATGTGTTTTACGGGAAGACGGCTCACAATAAAATATTGTATTAGCTATTAAAATTTGAAATTGATGTTATAAATTTTATTTTATTTTTAGGATTCGATTTCTATGGATAAACATTGTTATACAAGTAATATATGTAAAAGTTAGGGTTTCGGTCTTAACGAGAGAGTGGCTCAATTGGAATAACCATGTTTAACTATAAAGCGGTTCGTTAGAGAATACCGTGTTGAATATTAAAATTTAATATTGATGATATAATAGAAGAAAAATATATTTTGAATTTTTCAAAATTTTAAGATTATAAATATTAATAACTAAAAAACTTTCCTTTAAACTGTTAGAAGCATAATAGGTGTTTAAATTTATAGAGAATAAGAGTTGAATTTATAGGAAAGACATACAGTTAAAAGTTTTGTTGAAAGTAGAATAGGTGTTTGTAAGACATGTAATTAAGAGTTTTATTTTAACTAAAATAGGAGTTCTAATTCTTGCCTTGCCTTAGCTATAGAGAATAAGAGTTTGAATTTATAGAAAATACATATAATTTAAAAAAAATTATTGGAGGTAGAAAAGAATAAAATGTTTCATTGGAAGTAGAATACGAGGATGGTGGAGACGTCTTATACGATTTTCTAAAATTATATATATTTTTTATTAGAAATCCTTTATTTTAATTTTTTTATACAAGTTAATTATACTTGCATTAAAAAAATTTATCCATGAATTCAATATTATTCCGATAAAGAAAAGTCGTCGTATTTAAAAAAATTGGTGTGTTAACATAACATAAAGACATTCACATGCGTAAGCTGTAAATAAACAAAGGAATATCTATAACATACAGAAAATTTAAGATGTATTTTCATCTTTTAAAACTCCATAAATATTAGAAAGTTTAAATAATGTAAAAATTGTAATTTACTCTCTTGGTTTAATTTTTAAGAAAAAAGTTATTTTATATGATAAGTATCATCAATATTATGTAACGAAGTTAGAATTTCGGTTCCAAATAAGAGCGTCTCGAAACGTGTTTAACGGGAAGACGGCTTACTCGAAAAGATTGTATTAGCTATTAGAATTTGATACTGATGTCATAATTTTTTTTATTTTTAGGATTCCTTTTCTATGGATAAAAATTATTTTATGTCTATATAATATATGTTAAAGTTGATATTTTGGTTTTAACGAAAGAGCAGCTCAATCGAAAGAATCGTGTTAAACAAAAAATCGGTTCATTAGAGAAGATTATTTAACTATTAAAATTTAGTATTGATAATATGATATAATGTAAATATGTATTGAATTTTTTAAAAAAATTGTAACGCCGCCGCGAAGCGCGGCTTTATCAACTAGTATCACAAAGCTAAAGATCTATAATTTTATTAATATAAATCATTTTTAAAATCGAAAAAATGTAAAATAAGTGAAAAATTAAATTTAAATGTTCTAAAATAAAGTTTATGAAATTACAATTATCCCTATATTTTTAAAATATTTTTAGGATAAAAAACGAATTAAATATTAATTTTACAGGTTTTAATCCTTTACATGCAACATAACTCGTAAAATCATTTCAAAATACTTAAACACCCAAAATAATTCTCCCAAAAATTTTAAAAACTAAATAAATATGCAAAGATAATATTATAAAAGATTTCGTGATTTTTAATAACTCCAATGATTTTATAAAATTTTGCGAAGATCAATAATGCATAATTTAAATAGATCTTAATCATAAACAAAATTCAAATAAAAATACACGGACTCACATTTCACATATACATCATCATATAAGCATGCAAACATGATGTCACGTATATTTAACCTAAAAAAATTTCACACCATATACTCCATATTTAATATGAAATAATAATATTTATAATTACAAATTTTCTAAGGCGTTAATAACAATTGTTTAGTAGATCTTGCAGTGTGTAACATCCCTCGTTCATCTATACTATACTATAATAAACAAAAGGGGTATTGTTAGGTCCAAATGTGTTGTAGAGGGGGGGTGAATACAACTTTTCGAATATGAGAATCAATAAATACGATGCAATAAACGAACACACAGATTCAAGGAATATATGTCTTATATATAACTTGAAATGGTTGCTACAACATTCATTACAAAGTATAACAGAAGTTCAGAGAGTAGTGAATGATACTAAGCTCTGTGAATGCACTCCCTCTCTTTTTCTTGTGTTTTTCTCAAGAATTGCTCACTAACTAAAAACATTACACAAGTACTTCTATTTATACTACATGTAATCTATGTCCTGTAGACTTCAAAGACTAAGATATACATGGCCCAATGATGTCCACATAAGTCTTGCCTTATCTTGAAAGCTTGGAAATCTGCCAATCAGAAGATGCCATGTGTCATGTTGAAGCTGCACTCTAAGTAGAACTTCTACTTGAGAATTTCTACTTAGCCATCTCGAATTTCTAAGTAGAACTTCTACTTAGAAACTTCTACTTGGTCATCTAGAATATTTAGTACTTAGAATATATTCTGGTCTTCAACTTGAAACTTCAATGCACATCTTGAACTTGTGATATCTTCATGTCTTCTTTGTTCTTCACTAAGCTCTTGAATATGGATCTTTATTACTGACATAAACTTGATATCAATGTCCTGACACTTGATGCAACGGTCTGGTTCATAAGTGACTAGTCTTGATAGTGTTTTTGCTTCTTGAATAAATTACCATACTCAATTAGTATTGTGGCTTTCCAATATTTGCTTTCCTTCTTGTTCACTTGAAATCAATTGGTCTTATTGATACTGATAGTTATGATCTTGATTCTTGGCTTTTCAAATCACTGAGGCATGAACAACTTTGACTTGAACTTCTCTCAATGATTTCTTCTTGGCTTGATCATAGTTAACATGTTGAATTGTATCAATTACCTTGTCTTCATTTAGTGTTGATTTCTTTGTGACTTCTTGTTCTTGATTGTCTTCTGGTTAAGTATCTTTTCCTTTAGTTGAGTTACATTAGTTATAGTGTTACAAGTTTACACACTCTGCCTTTCAATCTCCCCCAATTTGATTGTCTAACAATGACATTCAAATTAATGAAGGATAACTCAACTAAACAATGAGACGAGAAAAGATAATTAACATTACAGTCTTTAATAATTTACAATTGAAATTTACATGAAAACAATACAAAGAACTTAAACTAGAAACAGAATTCGAACTTTGAATTAAAGATCATTTGAGTGATTCCTATCACCTGGATTATTTCATACCTTTTAGTCAAACTTATATCACCTTATTGGATTCACTCTAAGGTGAATTTTCCTCAAGTGAGTTAAAGCAACCGAAAGACATGAAGTTTTTCCAACTTCAAGTTCACACCACTCTAACCTTTAACCCTAATTCCGTTTCCTCTTTCTAGCTTCAGCAGCTTGGTCTTTCTCTTCTTTCTGCCTTTTGCGCTTCTCCTTCTGCTGCTGTTCTTTCTTGTACACTGGATCTTTAAGCTGCTTCCACCTAGCATTCAACAGACTTACAGCTTCCATTTCTAGAGGATTCTTGGGCTCTGGATAAGGATGTTTGAAAAGCCTTCTGAGTTTGTCCACCTCCTGAGTAGTCCTGATCTTTGGAATATCCTCAAAGTTCTTCATTATGAGCTGAGGTTTCCAGTGAGATTTATCAGATTTAAACTGACAATAGATCATCTTGGGGTAGCCCTTGACACGGTCAGTATTGTGGACACTGGCCGCATCTCGCTCCATTCGCTTCTTTTCCACCACTATCTCAGACAGGTAACTCATGAGTCTCTGCTTTTCTTGCACATGCATATCTTCCACTTCACCCCATTGGAATACATATAATACTTTCTCCAGAAATGCTGCATCGTGAGTCTTTAGCAGCCATTGTCTACTCATATGCAAGAATGTTTGGTTCTGGTCTGCATCTATGAATACTAAGGCATCAGCTGTATCTTCAGCATAAGCGTGTATCCAGTATACACTATCACTTCCTGGAACACCAATAGCCTCCCTTATCTCTCCTTGTTCCAGTGCTCCAGAAGGAAGAGTCAGAGCTTCATCTACATTCTTCATTGCTTGAAGAATATTCCATTTCTTCTCCATCAGCTCCGGCTCAATCTTCACGTTATCAAGAGGGTTTGGAGCAATGACATCACACTTCCACACCTCATTGCTCTTCTTGAATATGACTCTTTCAATGATCTTCACGGATTTATCTTTAAGCTCAGAAGCGAATCCCTTACTCATCATTTGTCTACAGACAGCTTTGAGAGATTCCACTGAAAGCTCCATTAGATCATTTTCCTCCATGCTAACCCTCTTCATCTTTCCGTCAACTACCATCCGGACAAAATTTGGATATGCTGAGAATTCTGGACCCTTGTCCTCTGCTAGCTGCATTAACTGATCTCTATACAGAATGCTTAGCTCCTCAGAATGAGAGTATTGAATTTTTGTCGCTAGCAAGAACAACTCTGACGCAGATCTTCTCGTTATGAATTGGTCATCCACATATAGGAAAGATGTTGGGACTCCTTCTACCAAAGACAAAATAACCTGCCACTCCTTAAGGTTTGCATTGTATCCAACCTTGACTTTAGAAATTAATCTCTTCAAAGCATTTATATAGTCCCCAGTCATTGGATTCTGCAAATTCAAGTTGTAGAACAGATCATCTGCATCCTTGTTATGAACTCCTTTCGCACAGGGTCCCATCATTATCTTCCTTGCTTCATCCCACTTCTGCCCTATCCTTCGTTTGTCCAGATCAACTTGAGGATCAACTAGCCTTGCAAGCTCATGATCATACTACTTCCCTTATAGCTCCACTTTCTTTTCTAGGAAGGCAGCACGTTCTTGCATCATCTTCATTTTATGGAACTGAGCTTGTTCCAAGGTTAACTGTTGAGCTTTAAGGGTTTCCTCATCAACAGGAATTTCTTCAGGCATTCCGGAAGACATCCCAGCACCTCCACCTTGTTCCTTCAAAGATCTTTTTATAGCATGTGCCAACGGTACGTCATCCATATCAGAATCTGAGTCAAGTACCTCCTGTACTGTTTCCTGATAACTCAGGTCAATGAATGGTTCATCAACCATCATTGCCTTACCCTTTCTCCTCCTCAGAGCCTCTTCATCAACAGACGGCTCAACTTCTGGTTCCTTGACAAGATCAGCGGGTTCTTCAATTTCTTCGATGTGAACTGCCTGCTGTCTCATCTCCTGTCCACTCTCCCCCTTAGGTGAGTTATCCTGAGTTCCACCTTGGTATTCAAATCCACCAGCTGCATAAAAACCTCCAAAACCAGAACCAGAGGCTCCCGCTCCACTAGCACCACCTGCACCACCTGCACCAGCATCGGGGGGAGGTTGTTGCGACTCGAAACACTCCAGGGGCACAAAACTCCTGACTGCGAACATCATTCTACTGATTTCCACAGCCATTGTATGCATTGTAGACTCCAATGCCCCCATCCTCTCATTGAGAGTGCTTCCCAAGACACCACCAGCATGGCCCAAGTCATTGACCTTATATGTCAAAGCATCAAAAGCTGTAGCTTGACTTGCCATTCTTGCTGCGTAGTCGTCTAGAGCCCTTTGGTTGTTTCCAATGTTCATCCCGAACTGCCCCATCGTCTGTCTGAACTGCCTCATCTAATTTTCCATAGAAGTCATACGCGTATCAAGATTTTCAATGTTAAGGGATGGTGTTTGGTTTAGGTGACCTCGCTCTAATACTCGTTCTGTTGGTATTTGGCGCTCGGTTTCGGGCCTTAAAGATGAAGGTCCCTCTCTCCCTAACCTCTCACACACACTCCCTGTCTCATGCTCGTGTATGTCTTCAATTATTGATCCAAAGTATGAAGCAGTACCTGCAGAAATTTGATAAGCAAAATAATTGGCAGTTATGGGATCTATGTCTGTTATGTCCTGAGCTGGAATCTCAGGCTGAGTGGCTACAAAGTGTCCTTGTACGACATCAGAACCGATCCTCTTTGCAGCATCAGTACGTACCGGTGAAGGTACGGTTGAAGTTGTTAAAACTTCATGTCCTTGTGAAGCAACAGGATCTTCAAAAGGTACATAACTGTCATCAAAATCCCTATGTGCAGATTGTTTAAGGGGAGAACCACTCTCGTGAGGTGGAGTGGTTGCGTGTGACACACTAGGGTTTGACTGTGGTTGTGAAGTAGCAGCATGAAAAAGTTTGGCTTTCTTTCGAATAAGTTGCTGCTCTTCGGGTTCACTCTCCTCATCATTTTCTACATACACATGTGCCGGCTTTCTGACTTCCGTTAACAAGGGTGAAAGAGAATAAGAATGTGTATCAGTCTCAGAAATATAGCTCTCACCCTGGGATAGATCCTGCGGGTTAGCAGTCTCTTGGGTCTCGGAATCAGATACATAGGAGGAGGAATGAATAGTATGCAGGGAGAGATTACCTGATTGATTACCTTGTGCATCATCGCTTTCCTCATCAGGAATCTCATCAAATGCCTCAGCATGAACAGATGGATTTTGAGCATGTGATGAAACTTGTGATGATGCCTCCAAATTGGTAACTCCTGCATCATATGTAAGCCACATTTGTATATTTTCAGGAATTGACATCGGTTTACCTTGATGTTTATCCTGATTAGCAATGGTTGAAAGTGAATTAGTACCCATCCCTAGCGATGCAGATGTTGGGCTTCTGGCAAATCCCTGTCTAACAGCAAGAGCATCCTTCGGTATTAAGTCATTAATCAGCATTTGAAGGAACCGAGGAAACCAGCAGACAACATCAGTTGTAGTGAGGCCTCTGCTTGCAGGAGATCCCATTGAGGCCACTATCTCAGAGAGAACTATGCGTCCATAATTTATATCCAGTTCTCTTGCTAGGGCAACTGCAAAGGTTTGCATTGGAATTGGAATTTGATGAAAATCTTTTTCTCGTGCCCGAAAACATCTAGTGATGGCCTCGATAAAGCAATTCCATTCCACATGGAAGAATTGTTTTTGGATATTTCCTGTGATTGGGCCTTTCGGAGGATAACATCCAATTTCTTCAAAGAATCTGAGGCATTCTGCAGCTGTAGGTTCTGGATCATAAGCATCTTTATTGGGAATCCCAGAACCCTGTTGACAATTTCTTCAGTCACCTCATATTCCTGACCCGCTAAGGTAAACCTGAAACCGAAGGGGGTTGATTTGCTCCCAAAAGTAACCGCACTAGTCCATAATTGATGTAAAGCATCATGTACTAGTGTAGGTTTATCAGTAAAAGCATGGCTAGCTTTGGAGTACAAATTAAGAAATCGTATCCAAAACTTAAACCGCGGGAGTTGATCACCAATTTCCGTAGAAATATTATAAAAATTGTTTTTAGCGAGTGAAAATTGGTGAGCCATTTTAATTAAATGTTTTTCTTTAAAAGATGTGAATTTTTTTTTTAATTTTGAAAAACAAATAATTTACGAATTAACAATTTTATCCCTTTTTTTTTTGAGAAGTTAAACTACGGGATATGAACAGTTGCCAATTACTAGATCTGAATATTCAAAGAAGATGAATATTCGTGTGTATACCAGTAAACTCGTGTGTATATATGGATGAAGAATAATGTGGAAATCGTGTTTTGTGAACAGTTACACAAACAATATATGTTCGTGTGTATGTATATGCGCGTGTATGAATGGTCACTAAACACAGTATCACAACGATTAATGATAACACAGTGAATATCAGTCAACAAATTGGCAGTAATTCGTGATTAGTATGAGTTTAATCACAAAAACACGGATTAATGGTATGAAGTTTGTGAAATCGCCTTGCTTTTGTGAAACGGCTGCTGTGAAAATGAAATTAGGTAAAGTGAATTAGGCATCGAGTTAGAGATGTATATATAGATGAATGTGAAATGACAAAAGTATCCCTGTTAAAAAGAGTGTTAAAGTCTAAGTACATACAGAGAGGACTTAAGTCGAACTCTATATCGAACATCTCTATCTCGAACATCAAGTCGAACTTCGAGATGAAGTTCGAGATAGAGGTTAACTCGAACAATTAAGCACAAATAAGCACTTTAACCAATTTTACAGCAAAAACTATCGAAAAATCCTATCTCGAACATTATTGATTTGTAGTAAACTTGGAAAATTCCCTTCTATAAGAAACAGGGAAATTCGAGATATTTTTCGAGTTAGAAGTTTAACTCTATCTCGAACATCAAGTCGAAATTCGAGTTGAGTTTCGAGATATACTAAGAACTCTATCTCGAACATCAAGTCGAAATTCGAGTTGAGTTTCGAGATAGACTAACTCGAAGTTAATCTCAAATTCTTTCCAAAATACCCCCTTGAAGCAAAAAGTACAGGGTAATTCAAGATATGTTTCGAGTTAGGAGTGTAACTCGAAAAATTCCCTTTAGCTTAACTGAGAACTCTATCTCGAACATCAAGTCGAAATTCGAGTTGAGTTTCGAGATAGACTAACTCGAAGTTAATTCTCAGTTCTTTTCAAAATATTCCCTTAATGGAAACCTCATCTCAACCTTTGAGATAAAATTCGAGATAGATTTTATCTCGAATATTTTGAAGAAAGAACTAGGCACACTGGTAACTCGAATTCGAACTCGAAGTTGAATTTCGAGATGAATTTCGAGATAGCCAACTCGAAATTCTTCCCAGACTTAGAATTTTCAAAACTTCACTCTGACAGCTTAAGTCGAAATTCAAGTCAAATTTCTAGATGAGTTTCGAGATAGAACCTAACTCGAAATTTTGAAGTTTTTTAATTCTAAGGTCTCTAATTACATGAAAATCATAGGTAAATTCATCTAAAAATCATGCAATTTTTAGAATATTATGAATTTAACTCCCCCTATGAACATGCAATCTAACAAGCATAAATTCACAGATTTGTGCTATAAAGGACACTTAAAACACAATGAATTCATGCAAAAACACACTATATGCAACCTATAACAATCATTAATTAGGCATTTTAAAGTCTAAGCACATAATGATTGAGTAGCTTGCACACACAAACATAAACATGGATTTTACAGATAGAAGGCTTTACTAACTTGTGTTAAGCATTCCCAATTCACCAACCAATCTATTGAATGTTACTTCATCAAGAGGTTTGGTGAATATATCTGCAATTTGTTGCATTGTGGGCACAAAATGTAGGTCCACAGTCCCCTCCTCGACATGTTCTCTTATGAAGTGATACCTGATGTCGATGTGCTTGGTTCTTGAGTGATCTACAGGATTGTTGGTTATGGCAATGGCACTTGTGTTGGCACACATGATTGGAATTTTCTTGTGCTCCATGCCATAATCCTTCAATTGGTTCCTCATCCACAGTATTTGAGCTACACAGCTTCCAGCAGCAATGTACTCAGCTTCAGCAGTAGAAGTAGATACTGTATGTTGCTTTTTACTTTGCCAGGACACCAATCTTCTGCCAAGAAATTGGCAAGCACCAGATGTGCTTTTCCTATCAATCCTGCAACCTGCATAGTCTGAATCCGAATAGCCAATAAGATTAAAACCTGTATCTCTTGGGTACCAAATTCCTAGATTTGGTGTGCCCTTGAGATACCTAAAAATTCTTTTGACGGCTACGAGATGTGATTCTCTAGGATCCGCTTGGAACCTTGCACATAAACAAGTTGCGAACATTATATCGGGTCTACTTGCAGTTAAATCGAGGAGTGAGCCAATCATACCTCGATAGCTTGTGATGTCAACTGATTTACCTGATTTGTCTTCATCAAGCTTCGTGGCTGTTGCCATGGGAGTCTTAGCTGCTGATGCATCTTCTAGATTATACTTCTTGAGTAAATCTCTGACGTACTTGGATTGACAGATAAAGATACCATCTTTTCTCTGACTGATCTGTAATCCAAGGAAGAAGGACAGCTCTCCCATCATGCTCATCTCATATTTTTCCTGCATTAGCTTGGCAAATTTCTCGCACAAGCGCTCATTTGATGACCCAAAAATAATATCGTCCACATATACTTGAACAAGTATTAAGTCATTTCTTACAATTTTATAGAACAATGTTTTATCAATTACTCCCCTAACAAAACCATTTTCAATTAAGAATAAGGATAGGGTTTCATACCATCGCCTTGGGGATTGCTTGAGGCCATAGACAGATTTGAAGAGAAGATACACAAAATCTGCATGTTCTGGATCAACGAAGCCAGGCGGCTGTTCCAGATACACTTCTTCTTCTAACTCTCCGTTCAGGAAGGCACTTTTCACATCCATCTGGAAAACCTTGAAGTTCTTATGTGCTGCAAATGCCAAGAACATCCTGACTGCCTCAAGTCTTGCAACTGGTGCATAGGTTTCATCATAATCAATTCCTTCTCGCTGAGAATAACCTTTTGCAACCAAACGAGCCTTGTTTCATGTTACAAGTCCGTTTTCATCCAGTTTATTTCTGAATACCCACCTAGCTCCAATTACTGATATGTTCTTTGGTCGGGGTACCAGTTTCCAAACTTTCTACCTTTCAAACTGATTGAGTTCCTCTTGCATTGCAATCACCCAATCAGCATCGCCAAGAGATTCTTCTATTTCTTTGGGTTCAAGCTTGGATAAGAACCCAGAATATAAGGAAATATTAGCCAGGCCAGCTCTTGCAGTTCTTCTAGTAGTCACACCAGCATCTGGATCACCAATAATTAACTCAAACGGATGGTCTCTATTCCATACCCGTTCACCTGGAAATTGTCTTGATGATTCAGCTTGACTTTCTGAGTTGGGGTGCTGACTACTTTGATTATTTTCACTAACCCCCCCTGAGTTAGTGCCAGCTCCTACAGAACTAGAGCCAACTCGACTCGAGCCTTGAACAGTAGTCCTTGAGCTGCTATTTACTCCCCCTGAGTTGTTGCCGGTTGGTACTGAAGAAGTCTCTCCTGATCTTGTAGAATTAGCTTGTTCACTAGACTCAGGTTCTTCATGTACGCTTGGAACATTTAATGGAACAACCAACTCAGGTTCATCTTCAAGATCTTCTAAGTCCAGATTCTGAAATTTTAGGGACTCAGGTTCACTAGAATCTCTTGAAATTGATGAGAGTTTGGTATCGTCGAATATGACGTTGTAACTTTCAGTCACTTTTCGATCATTCACTAAGAACACTCTATAAGCTGCCACCACATCTGTAGAGTAACCAACAAAGATTCCTTCACGAGCTTTTGCTGCAAACTTGCCTAGATTTTCATCATCTATAAGCACATAGCATTTTGCTCCGAAGACATGAAAGTATTTCATTGTTGGTCTTCTGTTGTTCATTAGCTCACATGGTGTCTTTTCTTTATCTTTTATGATCAAGGTTCTATTTTGAGTGTAACAAGCGGTACTCACTGCTTCGGCCCAGAAATACAAAGGAAGTTTTGAATCATACAACAAAGTTCTTGCTGCTTCAACCAAAGTTCTATTCTTCCTTTCAACTACTCCATTTTGTTGTGGAGTTCTCGGGGCTGAATACTGACGACGTATTCCTTTAGATACACAGAAGTCATTTAGCACTGCGTTTTTGAATTCAGTGCCATTGTCTGATCTAATCGTCTTCACAATAAGTGTTGAAACATTCTCAATTTGAGTGATGTGATCAATGATTAAGAAAGGTACTTCGTCTTTCGTCATTGCGAACAATACCCATGTATACTTGGAGAAGTCATCCACGATTACCAATGCATATCTTTTCCTAGACAAAGATAGGACATTCACTGGGCCAAACAAATCCATATGAAGAAGTTGTAGAGGCTCAGTAATACTAGAAATTTCTTTGCTTTTATGCGATGCTCGCTTCGACTTTCCCATTTCACAAGCTTCACAGAGTCCTTTCGGAGCGAACTCCATTTGAGGTAGATCTCTCACCAATTCTCGCCTTGCGAGAGCATTCATCGTTTTGAAGTTTAAGTGAGATAGCTTTTTGTGCCATAACCAGCTTTCATCATCCGAGGCTTTGCTGTAGAAACAGGTGACCTCATTCTGATTTGCTGAATCCATATCTGCAACAAAAAGATCTGCCTTTCGAACTCCTCTCAAAGCTAGTGAGCCTTCCTTGATGTGAGTGATTGATACACCTTTCTTGTTGAAGACAATTTTGTAACCTTTGTCACAGAATTGACTGATACTCAACAGATTGTGCTTCAGTCCCTCAACATAGGAAATATCTTCAATGATGACATTACCATTTTTCAGTTTGCCATATCCCTTTGTCACACATATGCTGTCATCTCCAAAGGTAACATAAGGGCCAGCCTTCATAACCAACTCTGTAAGCAGGGACTTGTTTCCAGTCATATGCCTAGATGCTCCACTGTCTAGCACCCATATAACTTTATTTCTATTCTGCTTAACGCCCTGCAATGATAGATTGGTTAGACATTCTTCGGAACCCAACTTTGATTGGGCCCGGCTTTTCGATAAGATCGAGAATCAACAGTTTTAACAACAGGAGATGCACTTTTCTTAACATTACTAGAGCTTTCGACTATCTCCTTTCCTTTCTTAGACTTGACAGATTTGTCAGTCTTAGGAGAAGGTTTGTCACTCCTAACTTTAGGAGGACTGACAGTCTTGGCTCTCACATGCTTTTTCTTGATGTTTGAACTAGCAACAGTATTTGAGCATGACTGGCTAGATGCATTCATTAAATGCACAAAAGTTTGCATGATGTTAAAAGTGCATGGCATACAATTAGGTTGACCACACTGTGCATGATTCTGATGCAGATTATTCATTGTATGTGTGGTAGGCATGGCATGTGCAGCAGGAACATTTATGTTAGCTTTACATGCATAAGAAAGATGTTCAGTAGATTTACAGTGATAACATGCTTTCTTTATTCGTTCAGCCTTAACCACTTTTATGCCTTTTTCTTTCTTTCCTTGTTGTTTAACAGCCTTAGCTCCTAATCCTAGTCTAGATTCATCTCTAGGAAAATTGATTTTAACATGTTTGATAGGAGTTATAGGTTGTGCTTTCTGGCGATCTTCCATCTCAATCTCATATCTAGCTATCAATTCAGTCTCTTCTTCTTCTATTCTAGGAACAAGGTGTTTTTACATAGGTTTGACAGCTGATTTAAGAATGCTAGGTGTTTCTTTTTTAAGGTCACTAGAACTAGGGTCAATAGGTCTCTTTCCTTCTTTCTTAGGAAGGTCAGAATAATCAAGTCCTACACCTACTCCAGTTATCCTCTTAAATGTGTCATTATCTACATACACTTTACTAGCAGCTAGTTTGTAAGCTTCGCATTTAGTTTCTAACTCAGCTAGATTGTTCCTAAGACATGCTTCTACTTCTTCCTTAAGGACGAGCTTGTGTTCTAGAGATTTAATAAAGTCTCTTAGGGAAGTATCTACAGTGCAAGCAGCCTCTAGCTCTTCCACTTTTGCCTCAAGCATTCTGCATTTGGCAACAAGTGTTTTCTGTTCCTTTTGAGAAGAGTCTAGGCTTTTGCACAACATATAGATCTCTTCACTAAGAGCCCCGTTCTGTTCCTTATAATCATCAATAGACATTTCTACTTTAAGAGTCAGAACTGGTACCTCTGGTTCCTCTGATGTCTCAGCCATGAGGGCAAAGTTTGCTACATGAGTAACATCTTCCTCATCTGAATCATCCCAAGCTCTTCCTTCTGTCACCAATAAAGCTCGTTTTCCATGTCTTTCCTTCACTAGCGCTTCATACTTGCTTTTGAGGGCTTCATATGTCTCTTTTGGATAAGTCTGTTTAGGCTTTTTGCAGTCCGAGGCAAAATGTCCAGCTTCACCACAGTTATAGCATTTGAACTTCATTTTGAAATCCAAAGGAGATTTGTAGCTGGTATTCTTGCTTTTACCTTGGTAGCCTGACGAACTACCACCACCCTTAGCAGCCCGATAGAAAGATGAAGAATTTCTTTGTGGTCGGTTGCTCTTTCTAAATCTCATGTTGCTGAACTTCCTTGCCATGTATGCCACGACACTATCGTCCATGTTGTCCAGCTCTTCTTGGGTGTAGTAGTCATCATCACTGTTAGATGTACACTCGTCATCATTATCAACTTGATGTGGTGCAAGTGATGATTTAGGCTTTGCTGCAACCATTGCTTTCTTAGACTCTTCCTCATCAGCAACAAATCCTGATGCAGTTTCTTTTCCCTTTGAATCGTTGTCCCATGCTTGATCTTGAAGCGTTTCCAGCTCATAGGTCTTTAATATTCCATAATACTCTTCCAGAGAAGTTGTTTGCAAATCTCTGGTTTCTCTTATTGCGTAGACCCTATGCTCAATGCTCTTTGGCTGGTTCCTCAGATATCTCGTATTGGTCTCAACCATGGGGAGAGTTACACCTCTCAGATTCAAATCCAATACCAACTGACTGAATCGTAGATAGACATATGTTATGCCTTCTCCTTTCCTTATTCTAAAGGTGTCATACTCCATCTTGAGTATGAGTGTCTTGTTACTTCTGACCTCTGCAGATCCTTCCATGACAACTTCTATCTTGTCCCAAATCTTCTTCGCTGTAGTCAGACCTTTGACTATGTTAAACATTTCATGATCAAGAGATTCCATCAAGGTTTGTCGTACGGCAGTATCACAAGCTATCTGTTCCTTGTCAGCATCCGAAAACTCCGAGGCCTTTTTAGGCTCAGACCGAGGTGCTATAACCACCCCTCCTTCCGTATGTACAGGAATAACCACCATTGGGACAAATTTACCCTTGTCAAGGACTTCCAGATATTCAGGGTTAACAGTCTCTTGATAGAGTCTGATAATGTGTATTTTATACACGTTTTGTCTTTTATTCTCTTGCATTTTTGTTAGTTTCGAATGTTGTTTTATTAATATTTGTTATGTTTTTCATCTTTCAGTGCCTCGTGCTTAATTGTTGAAAAGATGGCTTAATTTGGGCATGAAAGCGAAGATTATTCAAGAGGGAAGTTAGAAGATGAAAGCTCGCGATGTCGGGAGGTGTTTAATGTATTATCTTGAAGATTTTATCTCGTACGGGTAGCTGTACGGCCGTTCAACAGGCCGTTCAAAGGAGCAGAATTTTTGTACGGGCAGCTGTACGGCCGTACAGCAGGCCGTACGGAGCTGCTGAGTATTAAAAGAAATATAGCCAAGCACATCTTCATAACTTAACCTAATATCTAACATACTTCATCTTCATCTAATCTAGCCTCTTCAAGGAAAAATTAGGGTTAGTAGAGTAGATAGAAAAAACATCAATTACTCATAATCTAGCATTGATTATGAGTAACTAACTCCATATATTTAGCTCAAGGAGGATTTCTTGTACAAAACCCATTTCATTTAAGTAATGTTTATTTTCACTCTGTCTTGAATGCTTGTGATGTATTGCTTATGATTTTGCTTGGAGATTGTAAGTTGCTTCACCTTACTCTTCTCGTATCTTCAATTGCTAATTGATTGTTCTAATACGTAATCGTTAGTTCATTCATTATAGTAGCACAAGATTTAGTGTACCTAAATCCACAACATTCAAGTGCAAATACCTTGGTTGAGCTTCTCATCCTTGGGTTTGTCCTAGCCTCTCTTTGTTTAATTCCTTGATTTGGTTATACTAGTAGTGCTTCATTATTAGTAGCTATTATCAAGAGAGCTAATTTATGTGCTTCACTAAATTATTGTTTTTAGAAGAGAAATAAGTGATTGTGTGCTTCACCAATTATCTTGGTTAGGTAGAGTTGATTATATCTTGCTCATATGTGTTTGGGAGAAGTGCTTGAATATCCATAATCCTTGGGTCAAATATCTCTTGTCTTGGTAATTTATTCATTGTGTTGTGTTGGTAAATTTGGATGTTTGCCATTAACTTAGTTGTGTTTTTGTAGCAATTTATTTATCGTAGGCAAGGTGTTTGTTAAAATACCTCAACCAAATCAAAAACCCCCCATTTTCCACAATACTAGATTGTAAGAGATAATCTACTCGAAATCGATATTGAGAGTCCTTCCCTGTGAACGAACTTCAGAATACTCTACCTTCAAATTGGCGCCGCTGCCGGGGAAGGCAACAATATTAATTTTAAGTTAATTGTTTCTTATATTTTAGATTTTATCTTTGTATATAATTTTTTCTTTGTTTGTTTGTTTTTTTTAGTGGTGTGTCTTCATGTTTATTGGATATAGACATGAACTAACTCTTTCAGGAGACGATGGATAACTATTTTAGTTGGAATAACGGTCAAGATTTCACCTATGATCAAGAACGATATCAAGATTTTAATTCTTTTCAGAATTTTAATGCGTATCAGGTGAATTCTTTATATTCTACAAACTCATGCTATGCTCCTTACCCTCCTAGCATCGATTATTCATATGCTTGTGAAAATCAATGTTATGATCCGCAATATAATTTCCAAGACCATCAAGGGTCTTCTTCATCTTCCTTATCATCATTAGAGGAGATGATAAACCAAATGGCGACAAACAACCTCCAACTTGCTTTTAAAAATCGATGCTATGATCCGCAATATAATTCCAAAGACCATCAAGGGTCTTCTTCATCTACATTGTCAACACTTGAAGAAATGATAAAGCAAATGGCGGCAAACAACCTCCAAATTTCAAAACACCACATTTCAAAGTATATCCAACTTGGAAAAGATCACTTCTCAAATGGAAAAAAACACTTCTCAAAGCTTATCCAACTTGGAAGAGCAAATGAGTCAACTAGCCGAATCCGTGAGTCGATTAGAGGAGGTCAATTCTCCTACTAATCATGATTCTTGTTTTGTAATTGATGAAAATGTTGTGCATGATGAATTTGCTTGTTTATTTGATGATTGCCCTAGGCTTAATGATGATGAATTGGATGCAGTTGAGGATCTACCAAATTTAGAAAATACTTTTGTGCTTAATGAATTGGTAGATGAGATAAAAATTGATGAATGTCCAATTAAAATTGAGAAAGAATTTGAGCTTAAGATTGATGAGGTTGAAATATTTGCTTGGGTATATAAGGATCCAATTTGGGAACAATTTTTGAGTCGTAGTTATAATGATTATTCTGACGATTTTTCTAACTATTTTGCCTTTTCAAAGTCTCCCGAAGATGCAAAGATCATAAAAATATTTTTATATTTTTATGGATCGAAGGTATATTTGCACACCTTTTTCTTATTATTGATTCGTAGGTATGTGCATTTATTTGCTTTTTCACCTCATTAGTTATGGTACTTGTATAAATAAGTCGAGCCAACGACAATAAACAGAGCGCTGTTTGGGAGGCAACCCAAGGTACGTATGTGTTTATATATTATTATGTGTGTGTTAGATTTTGTTCCTCGATTGCATTTATGTAGGTGTTATGCATATTGTGAGTTTGAGGATTGATCTAAATATTAGTGAGTGGGGATTTCATTTTTCATCTATTTTAATTCTAAGTAAATAACCCAAAAAAAAATTATGTATTTTTGTGGTGTGATTAATGAATTTTATAATAGATTTAAAAAAAAAATTGTAATAATAACGCCCCGCTCGATAATATTTAGTATCGTTAATTATAGTTTTTATATTTTTTAGATTTGTTCCACTCGTGCCTTGATGTGTTTGTTTCATGTTTTCAGGAATTAGTATTTTATTGAAGCATTCAAGGATTTGTGGGAATTTTCTGTAAAAAAAAAAAATAGTTTTTGTTAAATTTCAGGATTGTACAGGCTGTCGTACGGGATGCAAGCCGTGCAACAAACCGTGCAGCAGCCCGTACATTTTTCTTCCGCTTTTGTCAAGTTTGTGGTGTAAAATAAGGGGTTTTAAAATTTTCTACCCACTTGATGTACAGCCCGTGCAGCCCTTAAAAAAAGGGGAAAAACAGAAAAACAGAGCAAAACCCACATCTCCTTCCCCATCCATTTCCCTCTCCCTCGACTCACGACTCACCTCTGCCATTTCTCCCATACCTGTCAACAAACCAAATATCACCTCTTCTCCGTTCCAGCACTACCATTCTTCTCCACCCTTCAACCTTCCAACAATTCGGCCACATCTCCTTCAATTCAAACTCTTCCCCACAGCCCTCTTCTCTCACCCACAACCCGACCACCCCTTTCCTTCTATACGCTGCGACTTCACCCCCTCCTCCTACTTCCATCTCACTTCCTCTCTCTATTCATCGCCATCCAACCTCCTGCAAACACACGACCCTGCCTCACCACACTCGTTCATCTCCTCCTACTCTCCCACCACCCCTCTTTTCGGCGCCTGCAACTGTTCACACCGCGCTGCTTCAAACTCAATCACCATTCCACCTCTTCTTCACCATTCCCATTCGTTTCCGCCGCCCATCACTTGCAGTCTCCCTTCACCTTCACCAACACCACTGCCCTCCTTTCTCCAATCACTGCCAGCCACTCCTTTCTTCTCCCTCAATCTGCAAAGTTCCCTGCAGCCTCCAACACCTTTTCCACTACACCACCAACCCACACCATCTCCCCGTCCATTCCCTCTTCCCCAATCCTCCCGCTATTTTCCCCACTCCTTCGTCTTCAGTCCGCCTCTCCCTTCTCACAACAACGCCACCCTTTACTCATCCACCTCACACCTCCATCGCAGCAGTTCCACGAACCCATCAACAACCCTCCTCCTTCCTGCACTTCACAATCTCCTTTCCCCTCTCCTTCAATAAAAACAACAGCTGCCCCTGTTTTTTTTTTTTTTTTTGCTTTTGTTTATTTTGTTTATTTTTGTTTTGTTTTGTTTTTGTTTTTTTTTTTTGTGTTTTGTTTTATTTCTTTTTATTCACTTCTTAAAATTCTTTTGTTATTATTTCTTTTATTGTTCACTTTTTTTTATTTCTTTTATTACTTTTGATTTTTAGTTTTAATTTTCTAAATCAATTTTAAATTTGATTTTTGATATTGTAATTAATTGGTTAGTGATTTATATTATTTTATTTTATTTTATTTTTAAAAAGAAAATCAAAAAAAAAAAATCAAAATCTAAAATTTAATTCTTTTTAATTTTGATTTTAGTTTTTAGTTTTCTAAAACTAGGTAATTATTTTATTTTATTTTAGTTTTAAATTTGATTTTTATTTTTATTTTAATTCATTTTAAAATTTTAATTTTTGATTTTATTATTAATTACTTAGTTATTTTATTTTATTTTAGTTTTAAATTTGATTTTTGATTTTATTATTATTTTAGTTTTAAAATTTGATTTTTTTTATTTTATTATTAATTACTTACTTAGTTATTTTATTTTATTTTATTTTAGTTTTAGTTTTTAATATTATTTTTGCTTTTATTATTATTTCAGTTTTAAATTTGATTTGATTTTTTATTATTTTTTTTATTAATTGGTTAGTTATTTTATTTTATTTTAAAAAAACAAAAACAATTTTTTTTTATTTCTATATCCTTAATAAGTGTTGAAGTGGCTTTGTAGGGTGTGGATTTGGCTTGTTGATTATTTTCGTTGGAATGATTGTGATTGGTGGCATTTATTCAATTCTTGACGTGCAATTTCGGAGTTGGATTTTGGTAAATATGAGTGGCGTTCCCGGTCCTTGTTATTTATTTTCAGGGGAGTTCTCTTTCACTCATATCTCTACTTCGTTTTTATTGTCATGCATAAGGACATGCCATGTTTTAAGTGGGGGAAGGATTGTTGATTTTGATGTCCGTTTTGTTTGAATTTGGTAAATAAGTTTAGTCATGAGCGTGTTTACTTGTTTGTGAAATTTATGACATTGTGAGCTTGCAGCCTTGTTTTCTCCTATTACGTGCCTAGCATTACCAATTTGATGTGAATCTATAAGTTTGATGCACCTCTTTTTGCACAGACACACTTGAAATGGCATGAAGAGTCTAGATTGTTGTAATTAAATTGTGACATGACGATTATCTCTTAGCATGCACGGAATCAAATCGAGAAGATGTTATTACAACTTAAACCTTGTGGGGCCTTGAACGATGATTCTTTTGCTTGTGTGTTGCTCCCTCTTTATGTGTGTTTGTTGCTCTAGGGCTTGCATTAAACCTTCATTCATGGATGCACCATAATAAGGAAATTCTATTTAGGATAACCTTTTTGACCTTTTTAGCTTGTGAACCATGAAAATAATCTCTAGTTACCCCCTTTGAAGCTTATATCCATATTTTTCTTCGTCATTCTCCCCTTTTTACATGAGCCATAGCCAAATACTTCACTCTTGACCTAGTTGAGCTAGTTGAGTCTTGGAAAGAATTGATTGATGAGTATGTGAATTTGGAGATGTTGTGAAGAGGAAGAATTCTAATTATAGTACGTGGGAACTAGTTTGATGTGTATATCTAGATGTGGTTCAAAGTTCTTTGTAGTATTTATATATGTAACGCATCCCCTTTGCCAAAAAAAAAAAAGAAAAAAATATAAAGGGGATGTAAAAAAAAAGAAAAAGAAAAAAAAGAGAAAAAAAGAAAGAAGAAAAGAAAAAGAAAAAGCAATAAATCTTTGTATTTTATTTTGTTTCAATTTTCTTGGTAAATGTGGTTGTGTTTTGTAATTTTAATTGAGTGAAGACATTCTTTAGTTTGAGAATTTGGTGGATGAAGCGAGCAAGCGTCATTTTGACTCAACTAGCGAGACTTTTACACCTTCCTTGAACTTAAATTTTCACACCTTCACCCAAGCCTCATTACAACCCATTTTATGAATTCCTTGTTTTTGGTGCAATCCGGAATTTAGGTGGACATGCAAGGTCAAGTAGAGCGCATGCATTTAGACTTGGAGTTGAGTGAAATCTCTAGCCCATACTTGTGTGATACATAATTGAGAGATGTGAGATTTTTCACCATACAATTTCATCTTCTTAATGCGAAGCCGTGTATGCTTTGTGATCATCTTGTCTAGTGTTCACGATTGAACTGCATTCATTCTACCTTTAATGTCATGGTTACATTTTGCACAAGGTGTGTCATCTTGATTCTTGAATTGGTTGTTAGCTCGTTTTAGTGGATGACAAGGTGAATAGCTCTATATGTTTGATTTTATTTTCAATTAGACGGCTCGGACATGTGAGTGTAGTAGTTAGCTTAATTAGTAGGCATTGTTATCTTCTTGTTTGTTAGTAAATTTTATAGATTTTGTGGGTTATCTTCTATAAACCCTCACGAGACCTCACTCGTCCACTAGGGCTACCTAGGGGTTCCAAGGGCTTGTTGCATATGCCAAATGCAATCGTGATCACCTACGGAAGTGGTACTAGTTAGGAGTATATGGTTATGTTAATTTTAGTTTGCTCGGGACTAGCAAAGTTTAAGTGGGGGAACATTTGATAATGTGTATTTTATACACGTTTTGTCTTTTATTCTCTTGCATTTTTGTTAGTTTCGAATGTTGTTTTATTAATATTTGTTATGTTTTTCATCTTTCAGTGCCTCGTGCTTAATTGTTGAAAAGATGGCTTAATTTGGGCATGAAAGCGAAGATTATTCAAGAGGGAAGTTAGAAGATGAAAGCTCGCGATGTCGGGAGGTGTTTAATGTATTATCTTGAAGATTTTATCTCGTACGGGTAGCTGTACGGCCGTTCAACAGGCCGTTCAAAGGAGCAGAATTTTCGTACGGGTAGCTGTACGGCCGTACAGCAGGCCGTACGGAGCTGCTGAGTATTAAAAGAAATATAGCCAAGCACATCTTCATAACTTAACCTAATATCTAACATACTTCATCTTCATCTAATCTAGCCTCTTCAAGGAAAAATTAGGGTTAGTAGAGTAGATAGAAAAAACATCAATTACTCATAATCTAGCATTGATTATGAGTAACTAACTCCATATATTTGGCTCAAGGAGGATTTCTTGTACAAAACCCATTTCATTTAAGTAATGTTTATTTTCACTCTATCTTGAATGCTTGTGATGTATTGCTTATGATTTTTCTTGGAGATTGTAAGTTGCTTCACCTTACTCTTCTCGTATCTTCAATTGCTAATTGATTGTTCTAATACGTAATCGTTAGTTCATTCATTATAGTAGCACAGGATTTAGTGTACCTAAATCCACAACATTCAAGTGCAAATACCTTGGTTGAGCTTCTCATCCTTCGGTTTGTCCTAGCCTCTCTTTGTTTAATTCCTTGATTTGGTTATACTAGTAGTGCTTCATTATTAGTAGCTATTATCAAGAGAGCTAATTTATGTGCTTCACTAAATTAGTGTTTATAGAAGAGAAATAAGTGATTGTGTGCTTCACCAATTATCTTGGTTAGGTAGAGTTGATTATATCTTGCTCATATGTGTTTGGGAGAAGTGCTTGAATATCCATAATCCTTGGGTCAAATATCTCTTGTCTTGGTAATTTATTCATTGTGTTGTGTTGGTAAATTTGGATGTTTGCCATTAACTTAGTTGTGTTTTTGTAGCAATTTATTTATCGTAGGCAAGGTGTTTGTTAAAATACCTCAACCAAATCAAAAACCCCCCATTTTCCACAATACTAGATTGTAAGAGATAATCTACTCGAAATCGATATTGAGAGTCCTTCCCTGTGAACGAACTTCAGAATACTCTACCTTCAGAGTCTCATTCTGAAAACCCATTCTTCATAGTGATCTCGGTTGAACATTGGGATCATGAATGCATTTTTAGGAGCCATTTCAATTCTGGTCACTAAAAGTTTCTAAGTACCCAAGACTAGGCTATGTAGAATATTTATGTAGAACTTTTGCCTAAGTCGAAATTTCTCTAAGTAGAAATTTTGCTCAAGTCGAAATTCACCAAGTAGAAATTGTCCAAGTCGAAATTCTATGTAGAAAATCTCAAGTAGAAATTCTATGTAGAACTTTTGTCCTTAGAATAAATTTTCTGCAGATTACTTTAATATTGAATAAACAATATTATCTCTTTAACACCTTTTGACTTTGAATGCTTTACTCACCTAACCCACCTAACCCACGTGTTAGGTACTGAGTATGTCTTGTTTCACTTTCGGCCGTGAATAATGCAAATCACAAAGTCCAAAAACACCTTTTTATTCTTTTACATCTGTTTGAAAAGGAGATCAAAAAGTTGTTGGGTTGTCTTCTTTGATAAGAACAGATGATGAACACTCAAGAACACCAAATATGAAAGTACCCAGATTAATTCACAAAAATTAATTAAAATACATCCAAGCTAAATAATCACACCTGGAGTATTTAAATAATTTTTCAGATGAGTTTTCAATACAAACGATTTAAAGCACACTTTTCAAGAAAATGAAAAGTAGATCTAGAAAATGAAAACTCACGATTCTTCTACTCAACACAAGGATCTATGTTTTGAATGTTAAACATATAGCTTTGATACCAATTGTTAGGTCCAAATGTGTTGTAGAGGGGGGGTGAATACAACTTTTCGAATATGAGAAGCAATAAATACGATGCAATAAACGAACACACAGATTCAAGGAATATATGTCTTATATATAACTTGAAATGGTTGCTACAACATTCATTACAAAGTATAACAGAAGTTCAGAGAGTAGTGAATGATACTAAGCTCTGTGAATGCACTCTCTCTCTTTTTCTTGTGTTTTTCTCAAGAATTGCTCACTAACTAAAAACATTACACAAGTACTTCTATTTATACTACATGTAATCTATGTCCTGTAGACTTCAAAGACTAAGATATACGTGGCCCAATGATGTTCACATAAGTCTTGCCTTATCTTGAAAGCTTGGAAATCTGCCAATCAGAAGATGCCATGTGTCATGTTGAAGCTGCACTCTAAGTAGAACTTCTACTTAGCCATCTCGAATTTCTAAGTAGAACTTCTACTTAGAAACTTCTACTTGGTCATCTAGAATATTTAGTACTTAGAAAATATTCTGGTCTTCAACTTGAAACTTCAATGCACATCTTGAACTTGTGATATCTTCATGTCTTCTTTGTTCTTCACTAAGCTCTTGAATATGGATCTTTATTACTGACATAAACTTGCTATCAATGTCCTGACACTTGATGCAACGGTCTGGTTCATAAGTGACTAGTCTTGATAGTGTTTTTGCTTCTTGAATAAATTATCATACTCAATTAGTATTGTGGCTTTCCAATATTTGCTTTCCTTCTTGTTCACTTGAAATCAATTGGTCTTATTGATACTGATAGTTATGATCTTGATTCTTGGCTTTTCAAATCACTGAGGCATGAACAACTTTGACTTGAACTTCTCTCAATGATTTCTTCTTGGCTTGATCATAGTTAACATGTTGAATTGTATCAATTACCTTGTCTTCATTTAGTGTTGATTTCTTTGTGACTTCTTGTTCTTGATTGTCTTCTGGTTAGATATCTTTTCCTTTAGTTGAGTTACATTAGTTATAGTGTTACAAGTTTACACACTCTGCCTTTCAGGTATAGTTTGTAATTTGATTAACTCCATTTTTGGTTATCCCCTATTTTCGGTTATCCCCTATTTTTGGTTTTCCCTTTTATTTATAACATTAGATCTACAACTCAAATAAATGATGATCCTTATATACAATACTAAAAGTTGTTATATATAGTGATATAAATTTCGAATACCGCCAATAACATTTTAATTTAAAATTAATATTAAAAAATGTTATATAAAAAGTTGAAGGTTCCATTCCAGCCAATAACATATTACTTTGGATTTAATACTAAAAGTTGTTATATACAAAAATCTAAAATTCGAATTTTCTAACAACATATTAAAAATAATATTTATAATATTATATATACCACACTATAAATAAATTAAAAAGAAATAACTTGTACTAAAATGTACAACTTTTTTGAAAATATAATCTAACGATTTGATGTAGCCGTGAAGGATTTGTATACCTAATTTAAAAAGCTACGAAAATTCTTACATGTAGAAAATAACAAACCCAATACATGGGTGGACACAATCCAGTTACTGGATAAAATATTCTCAGTAAGGAGAGAGTTTATTGAATAAGGAAGAAAATAAAAATACTAAACTGGGCTTGTGATAATTAAAGGATTTTTTGGATGTAGAGAAAAGGAGGTCGAGAGAAAAATTTAGGATTGAATTTTGTGATTTTATTCCACATATAAGGGTACTCAGTACAAAAAACATAGAAGAAAATGGAATATAAAAAGAGTTTTTCTAATGTATGCTTAAGGGTATATAATAAAAGATTAGAGAAAATGATCAAAATACACCACTTTTGTAGTCCCCTTACCCAAAATGCCGTAATGCGGGAACGTCCGCCCTTTTTGACCACTGACTGCGCATACTGTTCATGCGTGGCTTATGTTGCACATGTTCCAAATGCGTATCACCTGTCACGCATTTCCAGTATGCGTAATGACGTCAGATGACGTCATTATTTCACAGACCATTCCGGCGTTCAGGCGGCCACAAAATCACCTCGTCATTTGCCCACCTTCGTTCTCCATCCTCCAGCTGCCTCCACCATTTTTGAGGACATCTAAATGAAGCCCAGACCTGCCTCACCATTTCTCCCCGCTGGTTTTTTGATTTTCGGCCCCGTAGGGGCCTGTACGAACAAATCGAAAAGCATATCAGAAAATGGAGGTTCGAATTGGGGTTTTTAAATCCAGAAAATTAAATGAAAAATGAATGGTACATGCTTGTAGAGGGATAGAAGGCGGTCATTTTGATATATAATATGGTAGTCAAAAATGACTGTAAGGTGGTGAACGATTTGCACGAAACTTTGGACGGAAAAAAAAGACGCCGGCGTTGTTGAGAGAGACAGTGAACAGTGCCCATACGCATGTTGAACATGCATATTAGGCACCACGCATGTCCGACATGCGTAATTAAGACACTGTTCATCAAGTGCAGCAGCTCAGTTTTGCAAACACCACGCAACGTTCACATGCGTGTACGGTGCCAATGCATTTTTAGAATGCGTATACCCTATACGCATTCTGAGAATGCGTGGCCTGTGGGAAAAAAATGCGGATCTTTCCGCCGGTGGGTATTTTGGACATGTGGAATAAAATGGTGGGTATTTTGGTTTTTCACCCAAATGATTATTTGTCAAATTTTGATTAGCTCCTATTTATTAATAATAATAAACTTTCTTATATGCATAAAAAATTTCACTAACAAAAAGAAATTATTTCATAAAAATGCCATAAAAGTAAGTAATTAACATATGCTTGACAACACTAGAAAGACCCATACGAAAATTATATACGGCTCCGTTGTCAACTAAGCTGTCTGCAAATATTTTATACATATAATATGATGCACCAAATCTCGGGGCACTCAATGGGCGCGCACTACGCCATAAGTGAGCATACGCAATGCTTTTACAAAGTGTTACACTGAAAGCGTTTCGTTAGATATGGAATTTTAGCCCTTTTGCAACAGAGCTAAACTGGTGTTGCATATTACCCACGGTGTTTTAGACCATGCAACACTAACTGCTGGTGTTGCATTAGATATTTTTTAATTTTAATAAATAATGACGTGGCATTTTGTTTATATAAAAATAAACATGTGGGACCCACATGTGCTGACGTGGCATTTGCTGACGTGGCAGTTGTAGGGCCCACAATTGTTGACGTGGCAGAATTTTGCTAACGTGTCAGAAGCGTTGCATTAGATAGAAACAGTGTTGCTTTTGGTCCTTAAAGTGTTGCATTAGCTAATTTTTTTATTTTTAATAAATACTGACGTGGCAGGTGTGGGGCCCACACTGCTGACGTGTCAGTGTGGGACCCACAAGGGTGACATGGCAGGAGGCCCATTAATGTTGACATGGCATTGGTGGGGCCCACATTTGTTGACGTGGCAAAAGTGGGACCCACATGTGCTGACGTAGCATTTGCTGACGTGTCAGAAGCATTGCATTAGGTAGAAATAATGTTGCATTTGGTTCTTAAAGTGTTGCATTAGCTATTTTTTTATTTTTAATAAATGCTGACGTGGCAGGTGTGTGGCCCACGTGCCAATCGCACGGGTGTCAAGATATAACGATTTTAGTGATGTGGTAATTTTTTAAAAAATTTCCTAGATGTATTTGTTTTGGTTTTATAAATGTCAAACCGGTCAAAGTAGACTTTCCTTTTAACTAGTCTTGTCCCGAATGATGAATCTATTTTTGTAAATTATTTTTTCGATGTTCAAATCGTACGGATGTCAAGATCTAACGATTTTAGTGATGTGGTAATTTTTTAAAAAATTTGCTAGATGTATTTAGTTTGGTTTTATAACGGTCAAACCAGTCAAAGTGGACTTTCCTTTTAACTAATCTTGTCCCGAATGATGAATCTATTTTTTTAAATTATTTTTTCGACGTTCCAATGTCAAGATCTAACGATTTTATTGATGTGGTAATTTTTTAAAAAATTTCCTAGATGTATTTGGTTTGGCTTTATAACGGTCAAACCGGTCAAAGTGGACTTTCCTTTTAACTAATCTTGTCCCGAATGATGAATCTATTTTTTTAAATTATTTTTTCGACGTTCCAATCGTACGGATGTCAAGATCTAACGATTTTATTGATGTGGTATTTTTTTAAAAAATTTCCTAGATGTATTTGGTTTGGCTTTATAACGGTCAAACCTGTCAAAGTGGATTTTCCTTTTAACTAGTCTTGTCCCAAATGATGAATCTCTTTTTTTAAATTATTTTTTCGACATTCCAATCGTACGGATGTCAAGATATAACGATTTTAGTGATGTAATATTTTAAAAAATTTCCTAGATGTATTTGGTTTGGTTTTATAACGGTCAAACCGGTCAAAGTGGATAAAAGACTATTGTGTATGCTAACATATATGTTATAGGTTACAAGAAGAGATCTGGTCTTCTTAAATCTTAAAATAATCATTGCAACTTTACAATGGAGTAGAGCTGTAAATGGCTAAGATCCACTTTCTTTAACCAGCTTCCTTATAAAATATATATGATGAATTATAGCTTTCTGCCAACTGAAGGTTTTATTAAATTTATCAAAAATTAGGTACGGAGTTTTAAATGAATTTGTTTCATGAATTACTCTTGTGCACGGGATTGATGATAAAGTTATTGTTGAAATATTTCTTGAGGGTGGGAGTGAGTTTACATCCATTGTCCTTGATGTGGGGTCTGGTTCCGATGGTCGACCTATTGTTCAACTGTACATCCCGTTTGGTCCTTTACTTGAACAAATATTCTTTAATATTTTAATTTGTTGTTTAACGGGTTATTGTAGTAAATATGTCTGTAACTTTGCAACCTAATGGGAATATTTTATTGTTTGGATCTGAAAATACTAGGTCGAACTTCAAACCCATGGCAATATTGATAAGAGTGAGAAGGATGCGATCTTTAATTATAGGAGAAAATATCTTCCCACACAACAGGTAACAAAATAGTAATGTCAGCAAGTTGTTTTCCTTTGATTTTCTTAAGGTAGTTGTTTTTAATTTATATAAGGTAGTTTGCTTAAGGTAGTCGAAATACAAGAAAATTTTAATTGTAATTTTCTTGCACTTTTAGTCTCCTCCTAACTCATTGACATTGCTCTGTCATAAAATTATTATCAATGTGTGTGTTAAAATACTGCCTTTAATCTGTGTACTATTCTGTTTTTCAGCAGAATAAGGCAGCGCGCCCGCACCGTGCCATCTTTCCAGAATTAATTCTTTCCAGAATTAATTTTCTGTTCTGTTTTGGTAATTGCTTTGCTTTGGGTCCAAGTCTTCTAGATCCTTACCGCCTAGACAGTATTATATAAACTCTCCAGGGCATAGCCTAGCATATATGTCTGAAATCTTAGTCGGAAAATATGAGTCTGTAAGTCTGTAATCTGAATCATATCTGTTATCAATTAAGTCTGTCAGATCTAAAGTCAATTAGATCTGAATCTGAATCTGTATTCTGTAATCTGTATCCTCAAGATCAATAAAGTTTTCTCTTCTGCCAATCTGTGTTCTTCCTTTACGTTTATTATATCTCTTTGTGCTTCTGTTATAACAAACTTGTATCAAAGTTGGTTTTTTGGAGAGCTATGTCTGGGATGTCTGGTGGTATTAGCGTGAAGGTCAACAAATTTACTGGGCGGAATAGTTTCAGTCTGTGGCAGATCAAGATGCGTGCTTTGTTAAAGCAACAGGGGATCTGGGCGCCGTTGAACAAGAAATCGGCTGCTGCTTCTACAAGCGCTGAGATGGCCATTCTGGAAGAAAAGGCACATTCAACAATTCTGTTTTGTCTTGCAGATGATATTATTACTGAAATCGCGGAGGAGGATACCGCGTCGGGTCTGTGGTTGAAGCTTGAAAGTCTCTACATGACGAAGTCTTTAACAAACAAGTTGTTGCTGAAGCAACGTCTGTTCAGTCTGCGAATGCAGGAAGGTATGCCTCTTCGAGATCACTTAGATCAGTTAAACACAATTTTATTAGAATTGCGTAATATTGATGCTGGATAATCAGGCAGGCAGGTGCAGATAATCAGGCTGTTGTATTAATAGCCAGTGAGAGTAATGTACATGGAAAGTCGAGGAAGAAACCAGTTCCTAAGGGTCCAGAACCTAATGATATCTGTAATTATTGTAAAGAGAAGGGACATTGGAAATCTGACTGTCCAAAGAAAAAGAAGCAACATGATAAATTGGCAGGTACCGGTGCTTCAGGTACTACTGCTGTAGCTGGTGCTACTTCTGAAGAAGATATTGCTCTTGTTGCTGCTGATCACACGCATCACTCTGATGTGTGGATTCTTGATTCTGGAGCGTCTCACCATATATGTCTGCGCAGGGAGTGGTTTACAACCTATGAGCAAGTAGACAGTGGCAATATTTCTATGGCTAACAGTTTTGCTTGTGAGACGGTTGGAATAGGCTCGATTAAAATTCGGACACATGATGGTAAATTCTGCACATTGAATGATGTTAGGCATGTTCCACTTATGACAAAGAATCTGATATCTTTGAGTATGTTAGACAGCAAGGGTTTCAGTTTTCAAGGTGAAGGTGGAGTTTTACATGTCTGCAAAGGTTCTAATGTGGTCTTGAAAGGTGTTAAACGTGGTACCTTGTATCTTTTTCAAGGTTCTACGTTATCAGGTTATGTTGTTGTTGCGACCTTGGAGATTGATAAGATATACATGACTCAGCCAGATGGGTTTCAGGTTCCTGGTAAGGATGACTATGTTTGCAAGTTATTGAGGGCTTTGTATGGACTAAAGCAGTCTCCGAGGCAATGGTACAAGAGTATTATGGTGAGCAAAGTGGGTATTGCAGATAACCCAGCTGATATGCTCGCCAAGCCGGTTCCACATAGCAAGTTTCAACATTGTTTGAACTTGCTAAATGTTCGGAGTTCTTGACTGCCCTATTGAGGGCAAAATCTGAGGCAGAAGAGTTTTACCTGGTACATCTGGCATTATTGTGATGCGTCTGGTACATCTGTTATCTGTTATTTGTGAGAGGATTCAAGTCAAGGTGGAGGTTTGTTAAAATACTGCCTTGAATCTGTGTACTATTATGTTTTTCAGCAGAATAAGGCAGCGCGCCCGCGCCGTGCCATCTTTCCAGAATTAATTCTCTGTTCTGTTTTGGTAATTGCTTTGCTTTGGGTCCAAGTCTTCCGGATCCTTCCGTAACCGCCTAGAGAGTATTATATAAACTCTCTAGGGCATAGCCTAGCATATATGTCTGAAATCTGAGTCGGAAAATCTGAGTCTGTAAGTCTGTAATCTGAATCATATCTGTTATCAATTAAGTCTGTCAGATCTAAAGTCAATTAGATCTGAATCTGAATCGGTATCCTCAAGATCAATAAAGTTTTCTCTTCTGCCAATCTGTGTTCTTCCTTTACGTTTATTACAATCTCTTTTGTGCTTCCGTTATAACAGTGTGGAACATGGCAGCAAATATACGATCTGGGAGGTTGCAGAGTCCTTGCGACAGGAGCTGGACCCCTGGGATGTGTGCCTTCAGAATTGGCGCAACGCGGAAACAACGAACAATGTTCTAATAAGTTGCAAAAAACAGCAGGTCTATACGACCCTCGACTTACACAAATGCTTAACCAGCTCAATTCTGAATTAGGAGCTGATATCTTTGTCGCTGCCAATACCAATCTTATGAACTCTGATTTTATTTCCAATCCACAAGCCTTTGGTAAGTTAGCTAAGCTTAACTCCAATTACAACTCAACATTTTTATGTCTTAACTCTATTTTATTTAACATTGTTGTGATTTGAAACAGGATTTATTACTTCAAAAGAAGCATGTTGTGGGCAAGGTCTCCAGCACCACCTGTGAAAGGCAGAGTGTGTAAACTTGTAACACTATAACTAACGTAACTCAAACTAAAGGAAAAGATACTTAACCAGAAGACAATCAAGAACAAGAGGTCACAAGAAATCAACACTAAATGAAGACAAGGTAATTGATACAATTCAACATGTTAACTATGATCAATCCAAGAAGAAATCATTGAGAGAAGTTCAAGTCAAAGTTGTTCATGCCTCAGTGATTTGGAAAGCCAAGAATCAAGATCATAACTATCAGTATCAATAAGACCAATTGACTTCAAGTGAACAAGAAGGAAAGCAAATATTGGAAAGCCACATTTGTAATTGGATATGGTAATTTATTCAAGAAGCAAAAACCCTATCAAGACTAGTCACTTATGAACCAGACCGTTGCATCAAGTGTCAGGACATTGATAGCAAGTTTATGTCAGTAATAAAGATCCATATTCAAGAGCTTGGTGAAGAATAAAGAAGACATGAAGATATCACAAGTTCAAGATGTGCATTGAAGTTTCAAGTTGAAGACCAGAATATTTTCTAAGTACTAAATATTCTAGATGGCCAAGTAGAAGTTTCTAAGTAGAAGTTCTACTTAGAACTTCGAGATGGCTAAGTAGAAATTCTCAAGTAGAAGTTCTACTTAGAGTGCAGCTTCAACATGACACATGGCATCTTCTGATTGGCAGATTTCCAAGCTTTCAAGATAAGGCAAGATTTATGTGGACATCATTGGGCCACGTACATCTTAGTCTTTGAAGACTACAGGACATAGATTACATGTAGTATAAATAGAAGTACTTGTGTAATGTTTTAGTTAGTGAGCAATTCTAGAGAAAAACACAAGAGAAAAAGAGAGTGTGCATTCACAGAGCTTAGTATCATTCACTTCTCTCTCAACTTCTGTTATACTTTGTAATGAATGTTGTAGCAACCCTTTCAAGTTATATATAAGACATATATTCCTTGAATCTGTGTGTGTTCATTTATTGCATCGTATTTATTGCTTCTCATATTCGAAAAGTTGTATTCACCCCCCCTCTACAACACATTTGGACCTAACAATTGGTATCAAAGCTATATGTTTAACATACAAAACATAGATCCTTGTGTTGAGTAGAAGAATCGTGAGTTTTCATTTTTCAGATCTACTTTTCATTTTCTCGAAAAGTGTGTTTTAATTCGTTGGTAGTGAAAACTCATCTGAAAAAATTATTTAAATACTCCAGGTGTGATTATTTAGCTTGGGTGTATTTTAACTAATTTTTGTGAATTTATCTGGGTTCGTTCATATTTGGTGTTCTTGAGTGTTCATCATCTGTTCTTATCAAAGAAGACAACCCAACAACTTTTTGATCTCCTTTTCAAAAGTAAAAGAATAAAAAGGTGGTTTTGGACTTTTTAATTTGCTTTATTCGGCCGAAAGTATACAGACATACTCAGTACCTAGCATGTGGGTTAGGTGGGTTAGGTGAGTAAAGCATTCAAAGTCAAAAGGTGTTAAAGAGATAATATTGTTTATTCAATATTAAAGTAATCTGCAGAAAAATTATTCTAAGGACAAAAGTTCTACATAGAATTTCTACTTGAGAATTTCTACATAGAATTTCGACTTGGACAATTTCTACTTGGTGATTTCGACTTGAGCAAAATTTCTACTTAGAGAAATTTCGACTTAGGCAAAAGTTCTACATATAAATTCTACATAGCCTAGTCTTGGGTACTTAGAAACTTTTAGTGACCAGAATTGAGATGGCTCCTAAAAATGCATTCAAGATCCCAATGTTCAACAAAGATCACTATGAAGAATGGGTTTTCAGAATGAGACTATATCTAGAGACTGTTAACCCTGAATATCTGGAAGTCCTTGACAATGGTAAATTTGTCCCAATGGTAGTTATTCCTTCACATACGGAAGGAGGAGTGGTTATACCACCTCGGTCTGAGCCTAAAAAGGTCTCGGAGTTTTCGGATGCTGACAAGGAACAAATAGCTTGTGATACTGCCGTACGACAAACCTTGATGGAATCTCTTGATCATGAAATGTTTAATATAGTCAAAGGTCTGACTACAGCGAAGAAGATTTGGGACAAGATAGAAGTTGTCATGGAAGGATCTGCATAGGTCAGAAGCAACAAAACACTCATACTCAAGATGGAGTATGACACCTTTAGAATAAGGAAAGGAGAAGGCATAACAGATGTCTACCTACGATTCAGTCAGTTGGTATTGGATTTGAATCTGAGAGGTGTAACTCTCCCCATGGTTGAGACTAATACGAGATATCTGAGGAACCAGCCAAAAAGCATTGAACATAGGGTCTACGCAATAAGAGAAACCAGAGATTTGCATACAACTTCTCTGGAAGAATATTATGGAATATTAAAGACCTATGAGCTGGAAACACTTCAAGATCAAGCATGGGACAATGATTCAAAGGGAAAAGAAAGTGCATCAGGATTAGTTGCTGATGAGGAAGAGTCTAAGAAGGCAATGGTTGCAGCAAAGCCTAAATCATCACTTGCACCACATCAAGTTGATAATGATGACGAGTGCGCATCTGACAGTGATGATGACTACTACACCCAAGAAGAGCTGGACAACATGGACGATAGTGTCGTGGCATACATGGCAAGGAAGTTCAGCAACATGAGATTTAGAAAGAGCAACCGACCACAGAGAAAATCTTCATCTTATTATCGGGCTGCTAAGGGTGGTGGTAGTTCGTCAGGCTACAAAGGAAAAGGCAAGAATACCAGCTACAAATCTCCTTTGGATTTCAAAATGAAGTTCAAATGCTATAATTGTGGTGAAGCTGGACACTTTGCCTCGGACTGCAAAAAGCCTAAACAGACTTATCCAAAAGAAACATTTGAAGCTCTCAAAAGCAACTATGAAGCACTGTTGAAGGAAAGACATGGAAAACGAGCTTTATTGGTGACAGAAGGAAGAGCTTGGGATGATTCAGATGAGGAAGATGTTACTCATGTAGCAAACTTTGCCCTCATGGCTGAGACATCAGAGGAACCAGAGGTACCA
The DNA here is from genome assembly GCA_036435485.1 of Saposhnikovia divaricata. Classification (NCBI taxonomy): domain Eukaryota; kingdom Viridiplantae; phylum Streptophyta; class Magnoliopsida; order Apiales; family Apiaceae; genus Saposhnikovia; species Saposhnikovia divaricata. The sequence continues at coordinate 28,405,542 of JAZHRN010000131.1, forward strand.
GTTCTGACTCTTAAAGTAGAAATGTCTATTGATGATTATAAAGAACAGAACGGGGCTCTTAGTGAAGAAATCTATATGTTGTGCAAAAGCCTAGACTCTTCTCAAAAGGAACAGAAAACACTTGTTGCCAAATGCAGAATGCTTGAGGCAAAAGTGGAAGAGCTAGAGGCTGCTTGCACTGTAGATACTTCCCTAAGAGACTTTATTAAATCTCTGGAACACAAGCTCGTCCTTAAGGAAGAAGTAGAAGCATGTCTTAGGAACAATCTAGCTGAGTTAGAAACTAAATGCGAAGCTTACAAACTAGCGGCTAGTAAAGCGTATGTAGATAATGACACATTTAAGAAAATAACTGGAGTAGGTATAGGACTTGATTATTCTGACCTTCCTAAGAAAGAAGGAAAGAGACCTATTGACCCTAGTTCCAGTGACCTTAAAAAGGAAACACCTAGTATTCTTAAATCGGCTGTCAAACCTATCTACAAACATCTTGTTCCTAGAATAGAAGAAGAAGAGACTGAATTGATAGCTAGATATGAGATTGAGATGGAAGATCGCCAGAAAGAACAACCTACAACTCCTATTAAACAAGTTAAAATCAATTTCCCTAGAGATGAATCTAGACTGGGATTAGGAGCTAAGGCTGTTAAACAACAAGGAAAGAGAGAAAAAGGCATAAAAGAGGTTAAGACTGAACGAATAAAGAAAGCATGTTATCATTGTAAATCTACTGAACATCTTTCTTATGCATGCAAAGCTAACATGAATGTTCCTGCTGCACATGCCATGCCTACCACACATACAATGAACAATCTGCATCAGAATCATGCACAGTGTGGTCAACCTAATTGTATGCCATGCACTTTTAATATCATGCAAACTTTTGTGCATTTTATGAATGCATTTAGCCAGTCATGCTCAAATACTGTTGCTAGTTCAAATATCAAGAAAAAGTATGGTAGAGCCAAGACTGTCAGTCCTCCTAAAGTTAGGAATGACAAACCTTCTCCTAAGACTGACAAATCTGTCAAGTCTGAGAAAGGAAAGGAGATAGTCGAAAGCTCTAGTAATGTGAAGAAAAGTGCATCTCCTGTTGTTAAATCTGTTGATTCTCGATCTTATCGAAAAGCCGGGACCAATCAAAGTTGGGTTCCGAAGAATGTCTAACCAATCTGTCATTGCAGGGCATTAAGAAGAATAGAAATAAAGTTATATGGGTGCTAGACAGTGGAGCATCGAGGCATATGACTGGAAACAAGTCCCTGCTTACAGAGTTGGTTATGAAGGCTGGCCCTTATGTTACCTTTGGAGATGACAGCATAGGTGTGACTAAGGGATATGGCAAACTGAAAACTGGCAATGTCATCATTGAAGATATTTCCTATGTTGAGGGACTAAAGCACAATCTGTTGAGTATAAGTCAATTCTGTGATAAAGGTTACGAAATTGTCTTCAACAAGAAAGGTGTATCAATCACTCACATCAAGGAAGGCTCACTAGCTTTGAGAGGAGTTCGAAAGGCAGATCTTTTTGTTGCAGATATGGATTCAGCAAATCAGGATGAGGTCACCTGTTTCTACAGCAAAGCCTCGGATGATGAAAGCTGGTTATGGCACAAAAAGTTATCTCACTTAAACTTCAAAACGATGAATGCTCTCGCGAGGCGAGAATTGGTGAGAGATCTACCTCAAATGGAGTTCGCTCCGAAAGGACTCTGTGAAGCTTGTGAAATGGGAAAGTCGAAGCGAGCATCGCATAAAAGCAAAGAAATTTCTAGTATTACTGAGCCTCTGCAACTTCTTCATATGGATTTGTTTGGCCCAGTGAATGTCCTATCTTTGTCTAGGAAAAGATATGCTTTGGTAATCGTGGATGACTTCTCCAAGTATACATGGGTATTGTTCGCAATGACGAAAGACGAAGTACCTTTCTTAATCATTGATCATATCACTCAAATTGAGAATGTTTCAACACTTACTGTGAAGACGATTAGATCAGACAATGGCACTGAATTCAAAAACGCAGTGCTAAATGACTTCTGTGTATCTAAAGGAATACGTCGTCAGTATTCAGCCCCGAGAACTCCACAACAAAATGGAGTAGTTGAAAGGAAGAATAGAACTCTGGTTGAAGCAGCAAGAACTTTGTTGTATGATTCAAAACTTCCTTTGTATTTCTGGGCCGAAGCAGTGAGTACCGCTTGTTACACTCAAAATAGAACCTTGATCATAAAAGATAAAGAAAAGACACCATGTGAGCTAATGAACAACAGAAGACCAACAATCAAATACTTTCATGTCTTCGGAGCAAAATGCTATGTGCTTATAGATGATGAAAATCTAGGCAAGTTTGCAGCAAAAGCTCGTGAAGGAATTTTTGTTGGTTACTCTACAGACGTGGTGGCATCTTATAGAGTGTTCTTGGTGAATGATCGAAAAGTGACTGAAAGTTACAACGTCAGATTCGACGATACCAAACTCTCATCAATTTCAAGAGATTCTAGTGAACCTGAGTCCCTAAAATTTCAGAATCTGGACTTAGAAGATCTTGAAGATGAACCTGAGTTGGTTGTTCCATTAAATGTTCCAAGCGTACATGAAGAACCTGAGTCTAGTGAACAAGCTAATTCTACAAGATCAAGAGAGACTTCTTCAGTACCAACCGGCAACAACTCAGGGGGAGTAAATAGCAGCTCAAGGACTACTGTTCAAGGCTCGAGTCGAGTTGACTCTAGTTCTGTAGGAGCTGGCACTAACTCAGGGGGAGTTAGTGAAAACAATCAAAGTAGTCAGCACCCCAACTCAGAAAGTCAAGCTGAATCATCTAGACAATTTCCAGGTGAACGGGTATGGAATAGAGACCATCCGTTTGAGTTAATTATTGGTGATCCAGATGCTGGTGTGACTACTAGAAGAACTGCAAGAGCTGACATGGCTAATATCTCCTTATATTCTGGGTTCTTATCCAAGCTTGAACCTAAAGAAATAGAAGAAGCTCTTGGCGATGCTGATTGGGTGATTGCAATGCAAGAGGAACTCAATCAGTTTGAAAGGCAGAAAGATTGGAAACTGGTACCCCGACCAAAGAACAAATCCGTAATTGGAGCTAGGTGGGTATTCAGAAATAAACTGGATGAAAACGGACTTGTAACACGAAACAAGGCTCGTTTGGTTGCAAAAGGTTATTCTCAGCGAGAAGGAATTGATTATGATGAAACCTATGCACCAGTTGCAAGACTTGAGGCAGTCAAGATGTTCTTGGCATTTGCAGCACATAAGAACTTCAAAGTTTTCCAGATGGACGTGAAAAGTGCCTTCCTGAACGGAGAGTTAGAAGAAGAAGTGTATCTGGAACAGCCGCCTGGCTTCGTTGATCCAGAACATGCAGATTTTGTGTATCTACTCTTCAAATCTGTCTATGGCCTCAGGCAATCCCCAAGGCGATGGTATGAAACCCTATCCTTATTCTTAATTGAAAATGGTTTTGTTAGGGGAGTAATTGATAAAACATTGTTCTATAAAGTTGTGAGAAATGACTTAATACTTGTTCAAGTATATGTGGACGATATTATTTTTGGGTCATCAAATGAGCGCTTGTGCGAGAAATTTGCCAAGCTAATGCAGGAAAAATATGAGATGAGCATGATGGGAGAGCTGTCCTTCTTCCTTGGATTACAGATCAGTCAGAGAAAAGATGGTATCTTTATCTATCAATCCAAGTACGTCAGAGATTTACTCAAGAAGTATAATCTAGAAGATGCATCAGCAGCTAAGACTCCCATGGCAACAGCCACGAAGCTTGATGAAGACAAATCAGGTAAATCAGTTGACATCATAAGCTATCGAGGTATGATTGGCTCACTCCTCTATTTAACTGCAAGTAGACCAGATATAATGTTCGCAACTTGTTTATGTGCAAGGTTCCAAGCGGATCCTAGAGAATCACATCTCGTAGCCGTCAAAAGAATTTTTAGGTATCTCAAGGGCACACCAAATCTAGGGATTTGGTACCCAAGAGATACAGGTTTTAATCTTATTGGCTATTCGGATTCAGACTATGCAGGTTGCAGGATTGATAGGAAAAGCACATCTGGTGCTTGCCAATTTCTTGGCAGAAGATTGGTGTCCTGGCAAAGTAAAAAGCAACATACAGTATCTACTTCTACTGCTGAAGCTGAGTACATTGCTGCTGGAAGCTGTGTAGCTCAAATACTGTGGATGAGGAACCAACTGAAGGATTATGGCATGGAGCACAAGAAAATTCCAATCATGTGTGACAACACAAGTGCCATTGCCATAACCAACAATCCTGTAGATCACTCAAGAACCAAGCATATTGACATCAGGTATCATTTCATAAGAGAACATGTCGAGGAGGGGACTGTGGAGCTACATTTTGTGCCCACAATGCAACAAATTGCAGATATATTCACCAAACCTCTTGATGAAGTAACATTCAATAGGTTGGTTGGTGAATTGGGAATGCTTAACACAAGTTAGTAAAGCCCTCTATCTGTAAAATCCATGTTTATGTTTGTATGTGCAAGCTACTCAATCATTATGTGCTTAGACTTTAATATGCCTAATCAATGATTGTTATAGGTTGCATATAGTGTGATTTTGCATGAATTCATTGTGTTTTAAGTGTCTTTTATAGCACAAATCTGTGAATTTATGCTTGTTAGATTGCATGATCATAGGGGGAGTTAAATTCATAATATTCTAAATATTGCATGATTTTTAGATGAATTTACCTATGATTTTCATGTAATTAGAGGCCTTAGAATTGAAAAACTTCAAAATTTCGAGTTAGGTTCTATCTCGAAACTCATCTAGAAATTCGACTTGAATTTCGACTTAAGCTGTCAGAGTGAAGTTTTTGAAAAATTCTAAGTCTGGGAAGAATTTCGAGTTGGCTATCTCGAAATTCATCTCGAAATTCGACTTAGAGTTCGAGTTCGAGTTACCAGTGTGCCTAGTTCTATCTTCAAAATATTCAAGATAAAGTCTATCTCGAATTTATCGCAAAGGTTGAGATGAGGTTTCCATTAAGGGAATATTTTGAAAAGAACTGAGAATTAACTTCGAGTTAGTCTATCTCGAAACTCAACTCGAATTTCGACTTGGTGTTCGAGATAGAATTCTCAGTTAAGCTAAAGGGAATTTTTCGAGTTACACTCCTAACTCGAAACATTTCTTGAATTACCCTGTACTTTTTGGTTCAAGGAGATATTTTGGAAAGAATTTGAGATTAACTTCGAGTTAGTCTATCTCGAAACTCAACTCGAATTTCGACTTGATGTTCGAGATAGAGTTCTTAGTCTATCTCGAAACTCAACTCGAATTTCGACTTGATGTTCGAGATAGACTCTAACTCGAAAAGTATCTTGAATTTCCTTGTCTTTCTTAGAAGGGAATTTTTCCAAGTTTACTACAATTCATTAATCTTCAAGATAGGATTTCCCTATAGTTTCTGCTGTAATATTGGTTAAAGTGCTTCTTTGTGCATAATTATTCGAGTTAACCTCTATCTCAAACTTTATCTCGAAGTTCGACTTGATGTTCGAGATAGAGATGTTCGAGATAGAGTTCGACTTAGATGTCCCCTGTATGGACTTAGTACTTTTCACATTTTTTAACAGGGACATTTTTGTCATTCCATATTCACCTATATATACATCTCTAACTCGATGCCCAATTCACTTTACCTAATTTCTTTTTCACAGCAGCCGTTTCACAAGAACAGTGCGATTTCACAGACTTCATACCGTTAACCCTTGTTTTTGTGATTAAACTCGTACTAATCACGAATTACTGCCAATTTTTGGACTAATCTTGACTGTGTTATCCTTAATCATTGTGTTAGTGTGTTTTGTGTTCATCCATATACACGCGCATATACATACACACGAACATATAACTGTTTGTGTACTGTTCATAAAACGCAATTCCACATTCACCATTCATAAACACACACGATTTCACTGGTACACACGAATATTCATCTTCTTTGAATATTCAGATTTGGTCATTGGTTTTTGATTGTTCATCCCGTAGTTTAATTTTCTTTAAGGGACTTTTGTTCTTTTTGATAAATTAAAAGGGATACATCATTTAATTCGTAAATTATTTGTTTTTCAAAATTAAAATAAAAATTCACATCTTTTTAAAGAAAAACATTTAATCAAAATGGCTCACCAATTTTCCCTTGCTAAAAACAATTTTTATAATATTTCTACGGAAATTGGTGATCAACTCCCGCGGTTTAAGTTTTGGATACGATTTCTCAATTTGTATTCCAAAGCTAGCCATGCTTTTACTGCTAAACCTACACTAGTACATGATGCTTTACAGCAATTATGGACTAGTGCGGTTACTTTTGGGAGTAAATCAACCCCCTACGGTTTCAGGTTTACCTTAGCGGGTCAGGAATATGAGGTGACCGAACAAATTGTCAACAGAGTTCTGGGATTCCCAATTAAAGATGCCTATGATCCAGAACCTACTGCTGCAGAACGCCTCAGATTCTTTGAAGAAATTGGATGTTATCCTCCAAAAGGCCCAATCACAGGAAATATCCAAAAGCAATTCTTCCATGCGGAATGGAACTACTTTTTCGAGGCCATCACAAGATGTTTTCGGGCACGCGAAAAAGACTTTCATCAAATTCCAATTCCAATGCAAACCTTTGCAGTTGCCCTAGCAAGAGAACTGGATATAAACTATGGACGCATAGTTCTCTCTGAGATAGTGGCCTCAATGGGATCCCTTGCAAGCAGAGACCTCACTACAAATGATGTTGTCTGCTGGTTTCCTCGGTTTCTTCAAATGCTGATCAATGACTTAATACCGAAGGATGCTCTTGCTATTAGACAGGGATTTGCCAGAAGCCCCACATCTGAATCGCTAGGGATGGGCACTAAGTCACTTTCAACCATTGCAAATCAGGATAAACATCAAGGTAAGCCGATGTCTACTCCTGAAAATATTCAAATGTGGCTTAGATATGATGCAGGAGTTACCAATTTGGAGGCATCATCACAAGTTTCATCACATGCTCAAAATCCATCTGTTCATGCTGAGGCATTTGATGAGATCCCTGATGAGGAAAGCGATGATGCACAAGGTAATCAATCAAGTAATCTCTCCCTGCATACTATTCATTCCTCCTCCTACGTATCTGATTCCGCGACCCAAGAGACTGCTAACCCGCAGGATCTATCCCAGGGTGATAGCCATATTTCTGACTCTGAGTCTGATACACATTCCTATTCTCTATCACCCTTGTTAACGGAAGTCAGAAAGCCAGCACGTGTATATGTAGAAGATGATGAGGAAAATGAACCCGAAGAGCAGCAACTTATTCGAAAGAAAGCCAAACTTTTCCACGCTGCTACTTCACAACCACAGTCAAACCCTAGCGTGTCACACGCAACCACTCCACCTCACGCGAGTGGTTCACCCCTTGAACATTCTGCACATAGGGATTTTGATTTTGGTGAGGATGATGTGCCTCTTGAAGATACTGTTGCTTCAAGAGGACATGAAGTCTTAAGAACTTCAGCCGTACCTTCACCGGTACGTACTGATGCTGCAAAGAGGATCGGTTCTGATGTCGTACAAGGACACTTTGCAGCCTCTCAGCCTGAGATTCCAACTCAGGAACAAACAGAATTTGATCCCATAACTGTCAACAACATTTCTTATCAATTTTCTGCAGGTACTGCTTCACTATTTGGATCAATCATTGAAGACATACACGAGCGTGAGACAGGGAGTGTGTGTGAGAGGTTAAGGAGAGAGGGACCTTCATTTTCAAGGCCCGAAACCGAGCGTCAAATACCAACAGAACGAGTATTAGAGCGAGGTCACCTAAACCAAACACCGTCCCTTAACACTGAAAATCTTGATACGCGTATGACTTCAATGGAAAATCAGATGAGGCAGTTCGGGCAGACAATGGGGCAGTTCGGGATTAATATTGGAAACAACCAAAGGGCTCTAGACGACTACGCAGCAAGAATGGCAAGTCAAGCTACAGCTTTTGATGATTTGACAAATAAGGTCAATGACTTGGGCCATGCTGGTGGTGTCTTGGGAAGCACTCTCAATGAGAGGATGGGGGCATTGGAGTCTACAATGCATACAATGGCTGTAGAGATCAGTAGAATGATGTTCGCAGTCAGGAGTTTTGTGCCCCCGGAGTGCTTCGAGTCGCAACAACCTCCCCCCGATGCTGGTGCAGGTGGTGCAGGTGGTGCTAGTGGAGCGGGAGCCTCTGGTTCTGGTTTTGGAGGTTCCTATGCAGCTGGTGGATCTGAAGACCATGGTGGAGCTCAGGATAACTCACCTAAGGGGGAGAGTGGAAAGGAGACGAGACAGCAGGAAGTTCACATCGAAGAAATTGAAGAACCCGCTGATCTTGTCAAGGAACCAGAAGTTGAGCCGTCTGTTGATGAAGAGGCTCTGAGGATGAGGAAGGGTAAGGCAGTAATGGTTGATGAACCATTTATTGACCTGAGTCATCAGGAAACAGTACAGGAGGTACTTGACTCAGATTCTGACATGGAAGACGTACCGTTGGCACACGCTATAAAAAGATCTTTGAAGGAACAAGGTGGAGGTGCTGGGATGTCTTCCGGAATGCCTGAAGAATTTCCTGTTGATGAGGAAACCCTTAAAGCTCAACAGTTAGCCTTGGAACAAGCTCAGTTCCATAAAATGAAGATGATGCAAGAACATGCTGCGTTCCAAGAACAGAAGGTGGAGCTAAAAGGGAAGCAGTATGAGTATGAGCTTGCAAGGCTAGCTAATCCTCAAGTTGATCTGGACAAACGAAGGATAGGGCAGAAATGGGATGAAGCAAGGAAGATAATGATGGGACCCTGTGCAAAACGAGTTCATAACAAGGATGCAGATGATCTGTTCTACAACTTGAATTTGCAGAATCCAATGACTGGGGACTATATAAATTCTTTGAAGAGATTAATTTCTAAAGTCAGGGTTGGATACAATGCAAATCTTAAGGAGTGGCAGGTTATCTTGTCTTTGGTAGAAGGAGTCCCAACATCTTTCTTCTATGTGGATGACCAATTCATAATGAGAAGATCTGCGTCAGAGTTGTTCATGCTAGCGACTAAAATTCAGTACTCTCAATCTGAGGAGCTAAGCATTCTGTACAGGAATCAGTTAATGCAGCTGGCAGAGGACAAGGGTCCAGAATTCTCAGCTTATCCAAATTTTGTCCGGATGGTAGTTGATGGAAAGATGAAGAGGGTTAGCATGGAGGAAAATGATCTAATGGAGCTTTCAGTGGAATCTCTCAAAGCTATATGCAGACAAATGATGAGTAAGGGATTCGCTTCTGAACTTAAAGATAAATCCGTGAAGATCATTGAAAGAGTAATATTCAAGAAGAGCAATGAGGTGTGGAAGTGTGATGTCATTGCTCCAAACCCTCTTGATGACGTGAAGATTGAGCCAGAGCTGATAGAGAAGAAATGGAATATTCTTCAAGCCATGAAGAATGTAGATGAAGCTCTGACTCTTCCTTCTGGAGCACTAGAACAAGGAGAAATAAGGGAGGCTATTGGTGTTCCAGGAAGTGAAAGTGTATACTGGATACATGCTTATGTTGAAGATACAGCTGATGCCTTAGTATTCATAGATGCAGATCAGAATCAAACAATCTTGCATATGAGTAGACAATGGCTGCTACGGACTCAAGATGCTGCATTTCTGGAGAGAGTATTATATGTATTCAAATGGGGCGAAGTGGAAGATAAGTTTGTTGAAGAAAAGCAGAGACTCATGAGTTACCTGTCTGAAGTAGTGGTGGAAAAGAAGAGAATGGAGCGAGATGCGGCCAGTGTCCACAATACTGACCGTGTCAAGGGCTACCCCAAGATGATCTATTGTCAGTTCAAATCTGATAAATCTCACTGGAAACCTCAACTCATCATGAAGAACTTCGAGGATATTCCAAAGATCAGAACTACTCAGGAGGTGGACAAACTCAGAAGGCTTTTCAAACATCCTTATCCAGAGCCCAAGAACCCTCTAGAAATGGAAGCTGTAAGTCTGTTGAATGCTAGGTGGAAGCAGCTTAAAGATCCAGTATACAAGAAAGAAAAGCAGCAGAAGGAGAAGAGCAAAAGGCAGAAAGAAGAGAGAGACCAAGCTGCTGAAGCTAGAAAGAGGAAACGGAATTAGGGTTAAAGGTCAGAGTGGTGTGAACTTGAAGTTGGAAAAACTTCATGTCTTTCGGTTGCTTTAACTCACTTGAGGAAAATTCACCTTAGAGTGAATCCAATAAGGTGATACAAGTTTGACTAAAAGATATGAAATAATCCAGGTGATAGGAATCACTCAAATGATCTTTAATTCGAAGTTCGAATTCTGTTTCTAGTTTAAAGTTCTTTGTATTGTTTTCATGTAAATTTCAATTGTAAATTATTCAAGACTGTAATGTTAATTATATTTTCTCGTCTCATTGTTTAGTTGAGTTATCCTTCATTAATTTGAATGTCATTGTTAGACAATCAAATTGGGGGAGATTGAAAGGTAGAGTGTGTAAACTTGTAACACTATAACTAACGTAACTCAAACTAAAGGAAAAGATACTTAACCATAAGACAATCAAGAACAAGAGGTCACAAGAAATCAACACTAAATGAAGACAAGGTAATTGATACAATTCAACATGTTAACTATGATCAATCCAAGAAGAAATCATTGAGAGAAGTTCAAGTCAAAGTTGTTTATGCCTCAGTGATTTGGAAAGCCAAGAATCAAGATCATAACTATCAGTATCAATAAGACCAATTGATTTCAAGTGAACAAGAAGGAAAGCAAATATTGGAAAGCCACATTTGTAATTGGATATGGTAATTTATTCAAGAAGCAAAAACCCTATCAAGACTAGTCACTTATGAACCAGACCGTTGCATCAAGTGTCAGGACATTGATAGCAAGTTTATGTCAGTAATAAAGATCCATATTCAAGAGCTTGGTGAAGAATAAAGAAGACATGAAGATATCACAAGTTCAAGATGTGCATTGAAGTTTCAAGTTGAAGACCAGAATATTTTCTAAGTACTAAATATTCTAGATGGCCAAGTAGAAGTTTCTAAGTAGAAGTTCTACTTAGAACTTCGAGATGGCTAAGTAGAAATTCTCAAGTAGAAGTTCTACTTAGAGTGCAGCTTCAACATGACACATGGCATCTTCTGATTGGCAGATTTCCAAGCTTTCAAGATAAGGCAAGATTTATGTGGACATCATTGGGCCACGTACATCTTAGTCTTTGAAGACTACAGGACATAGATTACATGTAGTATAAATAGAAGTACTTGTGTAATGTTTTAGTTAGTGAGCAATTCTAGAGAAAAACACAAGAGAAAAAGAGAGAGTGCATTCACAGAGCTTAGTATCATTCACTTCTCTCTCAACTTCTGTTATACTTTGTAATGAATGTTGTAGCAACCCTTTCAAGTTATATATAAGACATATATTCCTTGAATCTGTGTGTGTTCATTTATTGCATCGTATTTATTGCTTCTCATATTCGAAAAGTTGTATTCACCCCCCCTCTACAACACATTTGGACCTAACAGAGCATGTAAGTAAAAGATTAGCTCCAGTTAGCTTCTCGCACAAGGCTTCATAAAAAGAACTGAATCATTAAATTCGTAGTCCTTAATTAGTGCAGTCGTATGGAATCGGAGCCACATTCAACCACTGTCTTCAATATGACAATTCTCCAGAACGAGATATTCCTAAAGAGCTGCTGATGTCATAGCCCATGCATTTTTTCTTCAATAGCTAGAACATCATTATCACACCCAATACGCGGGTTTCCATAATAGTGGTTGTTCAACTTGAGTGATCAACAACACCCTGCGCAACTTCAACAGCTTACTTAGAGATGTCAACACAGTAAAGTTGAAGTTCTAAATACGAAGGAAGTTTTTTAACCATCACTCAATATTTTATTAGTAAATTTACAGGAAGATAAGATGTAACCATGTCAGCTGAGTACAACCTGAAAAAAGTATCAATGTAGGTGTCAAAAATGAGAACAGTACTAAATAAATACTCCGTATGTCGCATTACTTGGGTATTGCTAAGAATAGAGTCAGAAACTTAATGATAGCGGGATCCAAAATAGAACAATTATATTTGAGACAAACATTTTGTCGCATATAGTGATGGCTAATTGCAATCAAGACCACAATCATCTTATAGTTTCAACAGTGTTAGATTCACTACAAGAAAAAATCGACCACACAACGGTTTTTATCCGTCGTCTGAAGCCCTCATTTTCCGTTGTCTATTGGAATGCCGTCTGTTACGCGTATCAGACGACAGCAGCTTAACCGTTGTCTTTGTTGTAGAAAGACAACGACAGCGTTTCTTAAAAACGTTGTGTAATACTTGGATCACACAATAGTGTTTAAATTTGGTCTATTGTCTGATTATATTTTTAACAAGGATTCCTTCAAACATGTCTATTGTCTAATACCTGGATCATACAATGGTTTTTTAAATTTGGTCTATTGTCTGATTATGTTTTCAACAAGGGTTTTTTCAGACATGTCTATTGTCTAATACCTGGATCACACAATGGTTTGTTAAATTTGGTCTATTGTCTGATTATGTTTTTAACAAGGGTTTCTTCAAACATGTCTATTGTCTAATACCTGGATCATACAATGGTTTTTTTAATTTGGTCTATTGTCTGATTATGATTTCAACAAGGGTTTCTTGAGACATGTCTATTGTGTACTACCTCAATCATACAATGGTTTTTTAAATTTGGTCTATTACCTGTTATTTTTGCCATCTACAAACAATGGTTTGTTTGATTTGAACTGTTATTTCCTTCATATACAGACAATGGTTCTTGAAAAAATAAAGTGTTGTCCCTTCGTTATGTTCACAACGATTTCTTGGAAGATAACAAATGTTAGAGATCTTAGCACACAATGGTATTAATCATCCAAAGCATCATTTTTATTTGATTCACACTATGGTTTAATTTAAATTATTTCCTATTTTTATTCATAAACAATAACAAAAATCAAAATAAAAACATTTACGAAAAATCCAAATATTACCAAAATTACAAATACACAACTTGTTCACAAAACTAAAATAAAAGGACAAAATCAAAGCCCTATCATACTAAAACATGTCCATTAAACTGTTGCTGCCTCTACTTGAATTGTTGACAGTCACAAACTAATCTGGGCAATAAACAAATGAAGGTTAAACACTTAAAAGAGGTTAAAACAGGCAAATTTACTAGCATCCCCTTGAGGCAGAGCATTACTTTCACCAAAGGAATCCAGAAGCACACCCATTGAGTGTTTGGTACAATTCTCTCCAACCGACACATCATCTTGCACAACATGAATATTTGACTGCTCTATTCTCTCTCCCTTGAAAAACTCTTGCAAGTCAGACATGGATTGTTTTGCAGTTACGGGTTTAATTGATTCGGATGCTTCAAGCACTGGAAGTATCAGCGTTGGCATTCTTATGTGACTGCAAATGGAAAAGCAAGCTGATTATTACATATAATATTAATAGAAAAATAATATTACTCACCATTAAAATCATCACAGATTTTTCTATAATCACTAGACGTATTAGAGTATGAAAAGCCAACAACTCTGGAGATTCTAGGAATAACATGTTAGGTCACTTAGTAGTTGTTCTCCAGACATGGCAGACTAACAATTCACATCAGACGAAGCTAGAGACTAACGTAACGTTGCAAGGTATAATTGAATATTTATGACGGCTAAAATAGGAAAAAAGAACCAATTCAAAGTATAATCCCATCACCCCTTGCAATAGTTTACTACTTGAAACATTCCAACAACAGAATAATTTGTGCAAGTATAACATGCTGCAATATACACTGAGTTCGTGTTATTAGAGTCTAGCAAAGTAATTAAACCCAAACAGAAAAACTGAGGCAAGGTTGTAATTACCTCAGAATTGTAGAACCTAAATTCCCTCCTATAATCAGAAGCCAAAGTGCACTTTTAGGAACTCGTTTGAGATTGTTGCACCTGAAATAATTGTTAGAGTATAACATTATACCTAAATTAAACATCAATGCTAGATTCTACCCTTACAAACCATCTATAATTTACCAAGTAATGAATATCTCAGGATCAATCTTCTAGAACTAATTAAAGAAGGCAAATATAAATTTATCCTCTGGCAATCCATAATCTGATCGCTTGGGATGGCAGACTGGTTCCAGTACATCTCGGTTTTTCTATATGTAAATATATGTCTGAACAAGTAATGTTCAGACATATAGTTCACCTATATGAATGAATATACATATATGAATATAGTAATTGAGATGATTACTAAATAAACATTGCAGCAGCCTGTTTAGAACTAATTATGCACAGTTTACGTAGCTACTCAACCACATTTCACATTCATAAAAAAAAGCATAAGTGGAAAGAGCACTGTTCCATATCAACTTTTAATCACATACAGTAAGTTGATTAACAGGCTAACAGCTATGGCTTATTTTCAAGAATTTAGTAGACACAACAGAGCTATTCATGTAGGAACTAAAAGAATGAAATTATGTAATTTCATGGCAAGAGTATACTAGCAGACTTGCTACAATTTCGTGTGTCCCTGATGCTCAAATTCATGTACGAAAACAAGATGATAATGTTCAAGCAAATGTAAATTGGTCTGTGGAATTGTGCTGCAGCTCCAGTCCCCGTGTTGTAGTTTTTATCTTTGTAGCATGTGAAGCATATAACATATGAAGGAAAAGATCACGTAAAATGTCAAGATGAACATATAAGTGTCTGGAATAGAAGTTACAGAGTGTGACTAACATAAGAAAAAGAAGCATTACGGAATTCCTTTCTGTTAACTCAGAAAATAAATTGTAAATGAAACATGAACTAATTATGTTTCTCATAGCTTCTGTCGACTATCGTCTATGGACAAACTATGAATGTCACACTACTATTTCTTGTGAATTCTGTTAATATATATTATGTAGTCGTATCACATGTGTGTGTGCGTGTGTGTATTTGTTGGCTTTATAGTATTTTGTGTGCTTCTATTAGGAGATTAGTTTTGTAAATTGGGGATTCTTAAGTAAACAATTGTGATACATATGTAATTACAAGAATTATACTCTAGTGTTCAGTAACAAATCAGTACTTAAGTAGTTACCTTGGGCGGCGTCCGCATAATGTACATCATTGTCTTACAGCTCAGTAAGAATGTATTCTCATTGTATGATAATAAGTTCTTCTCTCCTTCAGCTGTTCCTATCTATTTATCGTACCCAGCTTCATTAAAATAGGGCTTAGAATTCAGAACTAGCCCCTGAAGTGATACTAAAACTTGTAGGATGCTTGAGGATGCTGGATCCCATACTTCATTTCCTCTGCCTGTCCAGGTATTAAGAAGGCTAAGGCAAACTTTGCCTTCTTCATACAGATTGGGATTTATCCTCCATCCCCCAGAACGATAGTATGCTGACTGTATCCATATATAACTAGTTAGCTACAGACACGCTACAAAGTATGATAAATAATTAACTTTGGTGAATATAGATATATATCTTACAGGTGGAACATTAGGGTAGTCCGGTGGAAGGTGAAAATCAAAAAAGTAAATCCCGTCTTGGTAGGGCGTCCCATATGCTCCGATAATCACAGCCCTCATAAGATCCATTCTATCCTCATAAACCCGTACATATATTGTGTCTGTTTAAAGAGATAAAACTGTTCACATTATCCAGTAACTTCCAACATAATCAATAATTCTATGAACATATCAGTTATATTAAAAAAACTCAACCCACCAGGCAAATTGTTCTGAAGAATATTCCAATCTTGTTGAACCTTCTTGAGCCACTTCCTTCCAGCATGACTCTGCAAGTATAATTCAAAATCAACAAATCATTAAGTAAATTATGCTCCTGGGGTGATTTTGTTACTACATTATCAAAATCACCATGATTCCTAGATAACAACATTGAGAACTTAACTCCCACATGTAACCAAAACCACTAATACTGTGAATAAACTTCGGAACATTTTCATTCAAGAACTGGTGTTCAAAAGTTTGAGTATATAAAGAGCATGTGTCAACTTGCAAACGTTTTTCAAGGATCAGGCAGCTTAGAGGAGAAACCTAGTACAATAAAAAGATTACCTATCCATTAGATCTTCATTAAGATCCCAATTACCTTATCTTAAAGGATGTTAATGGAGAAAGTACACGAAGTGTCGATGCAAGCGGCCCGTCCACCATTGTTCCCCAAACCATCCTTCCAACACACCAGCATGGTGAATCCCACTTGCAGATGTCCGGATAATACATCACCTTTATCCACAAAAACACATAAAACATTCAATTTAGACAACTCAAGACATAAGAGAGAGAGAGAGAGAGAGAGAGAGAGAGATTGAACCATTTGAGCTCTTAGTTGACCCACTTGACCCACTTGAACAAACCAAAATGAAGATATTCAAATAGATTGAGCTCTAAGATTGAACATATTGAAAAAATCAACCAATTTCGAGTATTAAATTGAAGCTAATCAGAGTGAATCGCAGCTTTTGGTGGGTTAGGGTTCTTAAGAAGAAATGGGGAGAGAGTAAGAGCAGAGAGATTTTACGTTTTATGTTTTTATGTTATATGTTTTTATGTTTTAAGAGTAAAAAAAGGGGAGAGAGTAAGAGAAGCGGGACTTGTAAAATTTTGGTTAGGGGGAAATTTTGGTTGGGGGGAAGCAAAAGGGGAATGGCGGGCAACTTTTTAAAATCTTTTAGACATTGAAGTGAAATAATTAGATTTTGATGATTAGAAACCACATTCACGTTACAACGGTTATTTGTAAAATATTATTGTTGAAAATGATATCAGACAATGATTTTGGACAAATAAATCGTTGTCTGATAACAGACAATGGTATTTTAATAAATACAGTTGTAATGTGAAACTTCAGACAACGATATGTTATAACAATACCGTTGTCTGGCACTAGTTATGTTTTTTTGATCATAAATATAAATTAACATAACAAATTTGAAAATTTTTAGTGATATATTCGGTCACATTTCTCGACGATCCAACCGTACGGATGTCAAGATATATCTAATATATTGATATTCCCAAATTTTCAAAAAATAAAAATTGATTTGGTTGGAGATCTTAGTAGATCACTACTATATTGACTAATACTCGTAACTAGTGCTTTGTCACTGATTGTTGTTTCTATTTTTTAAAAACTATTTCTCTATGATCCAACAGTACGGATGTCAAGATATATCTAATATAATGATATTCACAAATTTTCAAAAAAATAAAAAATTAATTTGGTTCGAGATCTTAGTAGATCACTAGTATATTGACTAGTACCCGTAACCAGTGCTTTGTCACGGATTGTTGTTTCTATTTTTTTAAAAATATTTCTCGATAATCCAACCATAAGGATGTCAAGATATATCTAATATAATGATATTCACAAATTTTCAAAAAATAAAAAGTTAATTTGGTTTGTAAAATTTAATATTTAATAAACGAAGTGGTCTTGCTAAACGAAGTGGTTATTTGTCAAATACCGTTGTCTCGAGTGATACCACACAACGATTTTGGACAAATATACCGTTGTCTGATAACATACAACGGTATTTTAACAAATATAGTTGTAATGTGAAGCTTCAGACAATGATATGTTATAAAGATACCGTTGTCTGACACTAGTCATGTTTATTTTGAACATAAATATAAATTAACATAATAAATTTGAAAATTTTTAGTGACATATTCGGTCACATTTCTCGACGATCCAACCGTATGGATGTCAAGATATATCTAATATATTGATATTCCCAAATTTTCAAAAAAATAAAAATTGATTTGGTTGGAGATCTTAGTAGATCACTACTATATTGACTAGTACTCGTAACTAGTGCTTTGTCACTGATTGTTGTTTCTATTTTTTAAAAACTATTTCTCTACGATCCAACCGTACGGATGTTAAGATATATCTAAAATAATGATATTCACAAATTTTCAAAAAATAAAAAATTAATTTAGTTGGAGATCTTAGTAGATCCCTAGTATATTGAATAGTACCCGTAACCAGTGCTTTGTCACGGATTGTTGTTTATATTTTTTTAAAAATAATTATCGACAATCCAACCATAAGGATGTCAAGATATATCTAATATAATGATATTCGCAAATTTTCAAAAAATAAAAAATTAATTTGGTTTGTAAAATTTAATATTTAATAAACGAAGTGGTCTTGCTAAACGAAGTGGTTATTTGTCAAATACCGTTGTCTCGAGTGATACCAGACAACGATTTTGGACAAATAAACCGTTGTCTGATAACATACAACGGTATTTTAACAAATACAGTTGTAATGTGAAGTTTTAGACGACGATATGTTATAAAGATACCGTTGTCTGACACTAGTCATGTTTTTTTTGAACATAAATATAAATTAACATAATAAACCGTTGCCTGATAACAACTAATATTTTCTTAATCTAACGGCTAATATCTGATCTCATTTCAATCAAGGGCTCTTATTTCGCCACCTCAGCAATCCAGGTGAAAGATTTTCCACCAATCATGTGTTGTCACATCAGACAACGATTTATTTGTAAAACGCTTGTATAGATAAGTTCATGACAACAGTTTAAATTTGAAAAAGCTTGTCTGAAAGTGTTGAAGACAACGGTTTTATATACAAACCCGTTGTGTGAACATGTATATATATTTTCTTAATCTAACGGCTAATATTTAATCTCATTTCAATCAAGGGCTCTTATTTCGCCACCTCAGCAATCCAGGTGAAAGATTTTCCACCAATCATGTGCTGTCACATGAGACAACGGTTTATTTATAAAATGCTTGTATAAACCATTATCTGATTACATTTTATACAACGTCTATCAAAACACTTGTCTGATTTTAACAACGTTTTTTGAAAGCATTGTTGAAAGCATTGTCTGAAGTTTCTTCAAACAATGCCTTCAAAAAGCGTTGTTAAAATCAGACAATAGTATTTAGCCACCGTTGTGTGACTACTTTTGAAGCAATATCTGATAAAAAACAGTTGTCTAAGTTTTACAACGCTTTTGAGGACCATTGTAAGACAAACTGTTAGACAACACTACTTTCAAAAACCGTTGTAAAACGGATGTCTATTTTGATCTTCTAGACAACACTTTTTAAAACTGTCGTTAAGTTCATGATCAGACAATACACCGAAAAGCTTGAAAAAAAAACCGTTGTGTGAAAATTTCAGCCAATGCTTTTTCGTCGAAGTGTTGTCTGATGAGTGTCGTCTGATTCAAAAATTCTTGTAGTGATTACATTCGCATCCCTAACGTAAAAGTTAGGGGCATGGTCTGCGTACACTTTACCCTCCCCAGACCCTGCTCTGTGCGGGATATACTGGGTATGTTTGGTTTGGTTTGGTTTTCTAGATGTGATTGCTTGATACCATCAAGAAGCAACTTCTACAATTATGAGGGAAAGTATTTTAATGCATACATAATATCATATGCCCTACTGGGAATAAACAAAAAAAAAAGAGCAATAAAGTTATGCAGACAACTGTAATAACAATAAAAAACAACTGCCCGTGGAATTTCAGAGTTATAAAAACAAATCAAAAGTGAAAATGCTAACTAAAATAAGAAATGAGGTGATGGGACTTTTGATCCATGAATCTAAAATAGCCAAAATTCATCGGCCAAAAGCTACCATTATATACACAAATAATGGTGACAAAAGCAAGTTAAATGGCACACAGAAATTGATAATAAAATACTTAACTTATGAGCGATAGGATTTGAGTAGATGAGAGAAAGCTAGGCTGACAACATCTGATTGATACTCAATATTGTCGCCCAACGTGTGTCTAATCAGGTGCCCGGTTTGGTTCTAAAAAAAGAATCATCATCAAAACAGGAGAACAAGGGTCATAAGTGGAAGAGATGAGCAGGTGAATCCAAGAGGTTTAAATCATTATGTCCACCTTATCCTTTACACAGCTGTAACCTCGGGCAATGGCTTCAGTAGTTCAGGTCTGGCAGGGTCTCTTCAGCAGCCAACATAATCTAAGTGGCTATTGCATTTAAAAATGATCATGTGAAAATCTAGAAACACGAAGAAATGGTTAGAGTCTAGACCTATCTTAATTTAACACAGAGCTAACGTAACTATATATATTGTGTTCATGTTGTCTTCTTTAAGCCTTAAGAAATTGTATAACCATTATAATGATTCTCATGACTTTCAAGATAAGCAGTTACAATGACACACAAGCAATCATTCATGTGACTTTTGGGCTTTTTAGCATTATAAATTTCAAAGTTTGGTGCTGCTTGATACATATAATATGCGTGCGCGAGAGGACAAAGTTAGACGAAACCCTTTAAATAAAGCTTGAAACTGGAAAACAGAATGTCAAAGTGTCAATCAATTAAGAAGGCAGAAGCAACCAAAATAATATGCATATCGAAATATGGAAGAAGCAACCCAAATTGGTAGCGTTTATGCTGATGGTTTTCAATACTGAGATGACCTGATCATATAGCTCCAATTGAATTCAGAAGATCCAATTTTAAAACAATCTTTGTACTTCCAAAAAAAAATCTCTGTTTAATCAGTTAGAGGACTTAGAAGGTAGTGGAGTGTACGTGAGGATTGGAAGAGACAGTTGAAGATTGGAGACCGCAGAGGTGGAGGTTGTAAGAGCCGTGTGTTGAGGCGCTAAAATCAAAGACTTCATTAGCATAACAGCTACTGCAGTTTGCAAACCTCCTGTTATTATCGTAGTACCAAAGATGGGGCATTTTCAGTCATTTGAATGTGAACTCGTAGATGAGCCCCTGACATATATAACTTATGTATTTTTAAGGCTTTGTTAAGTGTTGCAACTCATTTTTTGTTCATGATATGAAATATAAAGATATAATTTGTAATATTTGAAAAAATTGACCAACTTTAAAATTCGCTATCTCACGTCCATATCCTTACGTACTTGGTATGTTCTTATCTCTTTCTGAACAAAAGGAAGCACAATATACAAAGAGTACAATTTTATACCTAAGATGGGAACAAAACAAATGGTGCCAGGGTTACTGTAAAGAAAATGATAACAATCTTTCATTCTTTCACCGATGTAATTACAAAAATCATGGTAACAAAGAAGCAAAAAAACGAAGAAGAATTACATTTGAGTAAACTAAGAGTTTTAAGAATTTACCAAATAGTGATGACCAAGTGATCACTGTAATTGCTCCACTGATGATATGAACTTCAATTGAGATTATAGGTTTACTCCCTGATAAGATTTTGCTATTCAGACATTACCAATCAACCAAATACTCGGGTCTATAAACTAATCAACCAAATTATACGTAGATAAATAAGGACACAATATCTAAACACATAGAGATTAATACCTGAAGAGTGATGACTCTTATTTAGGTCGGGTTGATTGGGGCCGGCGTCGAACTATGTTGTAGATGGCGATAGTTGAAAGAGTATAGACGGCAGTGGTAAAGGCAGAAGTGGGGTGCAGAGCGTTGTGTATATGTTTTGTGTTTTGTATAGCCTGGATCACATAGCACGTGGATTGACGTGGCTCTGACATGGTTCTGACATGGTTGGTGAGCTGGAATAAAATCACTCAACAAACCCCCATGTTGCTGTTTTAGTTATATAATTATATAATAATAGATCCATGCGCTCCTAAATGTCAAAAAATAAAATTCTAACGAGATGATGCAAGTACTTGGAACCTATGAGCTCCCTCCAATGAATTCCAAGCTCCCAAAAAGGTGTCCAAGGCAAAACCAGACGTGCATCATCAACTAGAATTAAAGGAATGATGAGACTTTACCTGAGAATTGTACAATACATACTAAAATGACGATGGATGTTGTCCTAGTCCATCAAAATGCATTAACCCTCGTAAACATTAAACACCACAGAACTGCTTTGTCTAACAATTATATATATCTAAAATATTACCAAAAAGTCACTTGCAAAAACACATTGGACTAAGAGAGGTATCCTTGCTAGTAAAACTATGAAAGTCAGCATTTAAATACGCAAACAATACAAAGTACTATCAAATGAGAGTCGTAATAACATATCCCACTGTCTTGCAATACAGAATCTTGTAAATGCTTAGGATTGTGCAGTAAAACCAACTTCTGCTCTCGCTTCCTCTTATGCAAATCATCCCAAAGCCGTATTTGAACCTACAAACAAGAAGCTAATACAAAGTAAGATCCACATAAGATCCATTTGATCAGCACCAATTAGGGTTTAAAACTCCAGCTGACTATACTAAATTTACTAATCAGTGTATATTGTATGAAGTTGATTTTTTATACAGCTGACTGTTAAAAGCTTTTGAATAAATTCGATAGTTTTAATGAGTCAGCCACAAATGTTGGCATGATTCCATCGTCATTTTCAGCCAAATGCAGCCATCTAAATTGCAAAGAAAGCTGCCTTGTATGAATTATTCTGAAAGCCAACGATCATTGAACCCCAATAGGTTATTATCAAACTTTTGATTATTTCAGTACAACATTTGTTATCTAAAAACTTCACTTATTTGATTTAAAACAAAAAATGTTCAAGATCGTACGTCAATGACCACTTACTCAGAACTATATTCCATATACTATAATTAAACAGTATACTACTAATAGTGCACAAGCATGTGAGGTTAAGAACATACCAAAAAAAACCATGCAGAAATCCATCAAGGTAGCATGGTATCATATTGCTTTTTTGTTTTGTTGAGTAAGCTGATCCGATGCTCTTCTTGATTTAGATGCATCAAGCAGCTTAAAATCATTGTTGATCAAATCTTCTTTGTTGTTTTCAACAACTGATGCACTACAAGCTTCTGTTCCACCTGAAATATTATCTGTGTCTGGCTCGTTGCCAATAGCCGATACCATTCCATCAGCGAGATTAACATATGGGCCTTGGTCAATCAAAGATTCAGAGGCAGAATGCCGTCCACCAAATTGCCTCTGCAGGTATAGTAATGGACAATATAAAACTACAGGAAAAAACAATACAACTACATGATCAACCTTCAATCCAGTTACTGCAAACTTTGAATCAGATATCAGACATAAGGATTGATAAGGAGAATTGAATATGGTTTGAGAAATGAACTTTTCATAGGAGGTAAATTCCCCATGAGGCAGGGATGGAGCTAAGGATAGCGGACAGCGGCAGCTGCCACCCCAAAGTCTGAAACAGTCATAACATTACTTTTATATTTATAAAAATATATATACTAAATTCTATGGAGTTCTCAGAGAGTACTACTTGTTCTCTAAAAATTTCACATGTTTAATAAAAAAAATAAAGGTGTTTAGTAAATAAAAACATGATTACGAGAAATAATTCATGTATTTGGAAAAACAATTATGAAAATTCAATGGAACACATACATGTTATTGTACAGAAAATACTAATTTTGAGCCTTGCCATATTTATATATAACAATAAATTATATTTACAAAGAAATATTTAATATTAGCCCCCTCATATATATAATTTCATTGCAATGATGATATTCCAAGAAATTTAGAATTGAAATTTGTAACTTAGAGAATTAAAGGTTATAATTATTTGAAAGTGACAAATTACATACATTTTCATCTGATATATATGTATATTTTTAACATATAACATGTTACATCTTTTCCCTCCCCTGCAACCCCTGTGATTCCTGGCTCCATCCCTGCTCTAAGGACATACGTACCATGCTTAGCTTGTTTACTGATTTGGTACATATCCATTTTCAGGCAAGTTACCAAAATACAAGTCCATGAAATTTTCCCCAGTTCTATTCTTAATCTTTAAAATAATACATATTCTGATACGTTCTTTTCGGCTAAATTATTTCACTTATATGTAGAGAGATTTGATTGTTAGTATATTCTTTGACACTGGAATTGTAGCACAAGCTGTTCGAGTATTTTGAATTCTCGGATATGAATAACTATTGTTCTGAAAATATATACTCCCTCTATTTTTTTATATAAGTCGCTTGACTTTTTTGCACGTACTTTTAAGTGTTTTGACTACATAGTTAAAATTAATTTTTTTAATTAACTTTCTTTGTGAATTAAATTTTGATTACATATTTTTATTCAAAAAACGAAAATTTCAAAAACAATAATTTTAACTATGTGGTCAATGCACCTAAAAATGTGTGCAGAAAAGTCAAACGACCTATATAAAAAAACAGAGGGAGTAATTGACATAATTCAGTTATGTGTGCTGTGTGCTGACCAACACTAGTTTCTATGTTAATGAAAAGCAAACTAAGGGTTACAAAACATGCCTTTTACCTTTTTTTGCATATGCATGAACGTACTAGAGTGTAGTACACCAAGGAATTCATTGACTGCTCTCACCCACCTGCAGATATATCAAATCGGGTGCCCGGAATGATATAATTATAGATGGATTGGCAACCAGTGGAAACAAAAATACTGAACCAATTTCAAATAACAATATATACCAAGGAAACATAATACTATATCACTTGAAAAAACCAATGCTATATCTATTGAACCATTTAGAAATCACGTGGATGAAAAGACAAAATGTAAAAGTGCATGCAATGGTAAGTTCTTGACATATGATGTGGACTTGTGGAGATTTGTTTTTACAAAATTATTACTAATAAAGTATAAACATACACAAAGTCAAAAAAAAATGCTTCAACTACAAGTCTACAAGAGTATAACTTCGCTTTGCAAAGCCTCGCTATTTAAATTGACAGCTTCTTTTCTTAGGAAAGTGACAGTTTAAGAACTGCTAGGATCGTGACTATGAGACAAAGGTATGCTGAGCCAAGTGACTTGGGTATCTTCCTTCCCTGGAGGTAATATTAGATTTAAAATTATTGGAAGCATTACAGCTTTGATCTTATCTATCCAGTCAATACCATACTTTGGTTCGAAACGTATACTTCCTCAAGTTGTTAGGATTATATATTACCATTAGTAAGAGATTGTAATCTTCTTGCTGAATAGACTATGAATTTATGTTTAGCCACTAGGATAGAAGTGAAATTAATTCTGGTGTTGTACCTAGAAGAAAATTAAATCAGAAGAAGCCCACCATTAGAATGAAAACAGTTATGATGATTATGACAAGAAACTGCCTAGTATATCAGAGAAGTCTATGAATTGTTGTGTTTTGTTAACTGAAATGAATAAATTATCATAATTTGTTTAAATTTAAGCATAATCTTCAGTCAGACCTCATTCATCAAAAGGGCTACTTCTTTGCACTCTACTTTATTAATTATATCCTTCACAACATTGATCTTCTTCCGAAACTGTCATTACTTACAGTCTCGTACTCTTTTGTTTCATTCATAGTTTCCTTTCACAGCCTCATTCCATTCTCACCTCTAATTTTAATCAGAAATGTCATGCCGTTGCCATCCAATTTCACTTTAATTAATGTAAGAACATAAGAGCTTACCATAGACTAGATGCTGTTATTCCCTCAAAAAACGCAAGATGTCCACCATGTTTTGTTGTAGCAAGAACAATGTTTTTATTTGCTCTGAAGAGGGGATGACACTATCAGCTCAAGTATATCAAGAACAAATAGAAACACACATGCATTTAAAGGTCCAGTGAAATACAGTATGTGAACTTGCCTGCATTCATCCCAAGGAATAGCTTCTGCGGTACAAAGTGGATCATCTAGAGAACTTATGCACAGTAGTGGAACTGATACAAATCTTGTATAAGGAGCGCTGCTAGATACCCTGTAATAAGTATCCACAGTCTTGACGAACCAAAATTAGTTCACCACATGAAAATTTTGATGTAGGTAGGGGAAAAGAGAGGGGCTTATTACCTCAAAGTTTCCTACAAGACAGGTAGCATAGTTGTCGAAATCTCGTATTGACCGCGACTATCAGGGGTCAAAAGTGTAAAAGAAGATGCATTGATAAGAAAGATTTACATTGCCTTGCGGAAGTATGAAAGTATTAAACCAATAAATAACTAAAATGAAAATTATTAGATACATTTTCTTGCTCCAGAGTCATTATCATTAAGTTGATAGCAAGAATGCTCAATGTCTCTTATAGTACTGATGTACGTGTATGTTGAGTAAGATATATGATTCAAACAAACTTCCTCCTAGCACCTTAAGGTTTTGGGAGATTTGGTCATCTTACATGGTATTAGAGCAGGTTTGGACATTAAGATAGATTACTGCCCCAAGGAGAACCTAATCGGATTATTTATTATATTCAACACCTTAATGTTTTAAGATGATGGGCTTAATTGAAAGCCTAATTTTGGGTTGAAGAGTAAAATAATAAAACTTTGGGTGTCCCAACTAAATAAATGAGAATATTGGGGGTAGGATGGTTCGTACTCGGGACCTCTCCTAACCTGCGATGTGCTACCATGTTAAGTTAACAGCTCTCTTAAAACCCTAGGGTTTTGGGAGGAGAGTTTAATTGGGTCATATACTATGTACTAATTTACCTAAAGAATCTACTTAGTTATTCAAGTGTACAACTACAGCCACAATTGTACAGTCCATGTGACTATAAAATGAATATATACTTATATAAAGAAGCTAACCTTTGTGATGCCTTCCCAATCAGCAAGGCGAGAAAAGTGGGGTTGGTTTCTGCAATTTTCATTCATATTATATTGATAAGAAAGAGTAGACACCAGTAAATATTGATAGAGAAATTAACTTTAAAATACAAATCTAAAAATATATAATCAGTTGCCGATTAGATTCTCGTTGTATAATATTTGAAAGGATTCTGCTACATACGTCTGTGCATAACCACGAAGACCTATTGCCAGGGCCAAGTCATACACCTTTTGCACCAGTCTACGGACTATATATCTAGAACCAATCTGGATAGGCGTGAAGTAAATCAGATATTAACATTCTTGTAAGAAACCATCTCATAAGCTTTTTGACAGAGCTGGCAGGAATTATATACTCTCTAAAAAAAATGAGTAACTAAACTTAAAGTCTATGTTTGCTTGCAACTTGCAAGGATTATAATTCATGGACAATTCAAAATTTGGTTTCATATAAATATATATATAAATATATATATATATATATGATCTTTTAAGAATGTCGCATGGACTATTTCTAATTACACTATGTGAAGAATTCCTTCTTCCTCTTGTTTCTAAGTAGAACTTTAAGATTTCTTCATACAGGTACCAGTGCATACATAGATTAAGACGAGAACTGACATCCTGCACCTTTTTTCTTTGAATATTAAATATAATTAAGTATTGCAAATCAAATCTGTATGACATATAATGCAAGAATACATTACTTAACTGTGAATTGACTATTGAGAGTTATAGAAAATCAAGTTTTAGCTTATTTTTTTCATTGACATTATATCACGTCGCTGGAAAGATGTAACATAGGTTACGAGATTTGCTTCATGATCATCATACTGACCAAAAGGTCCCAAGGACAGCAGATAGCAGCAGCACCCGAAATAGGAACGTTTTCCCCATCCTCTCCAAGGTACTTTACCTGAATAAAGTTCAACAAAGATATCCAAATTGTAAATGCACTTTGTACTTGGGTGAGTGTGGGGAAAAAAACATTAAGATTTGCCGAAACAAATTAAATAGCAGGAAGAAACTAAGGATATAAAACTCAGAATAGAACTGTAACATGCCATATAAAGTTTAGTTCCAAAATACAAATATGTACTAGGCTTAAATATCTATATCTTTTTAGGGGAAAGGCTGCTAAATAGTTACATATCCATTACAATCTTTTTTTCCCCCATTAAAACAGTAGTATACGAATTAGGATAGGATGAGTCGATAAATAGGAAATTTCTATATCTTGTTAGGGGAAAGGCTGCTAAAAAGTTACTTATCCATTGAAACCTTTTTTCCCCCATTTAAAACAAGAGTACACAAATTAGGATAAGAGGATTCAATACATAGGACAAGGGGCCACCAGTAAAGTACTAATGGAAAAAAGTGATAACCAATGAAACAATGCTCCATGTCATATGTCCTAACAGAAAATAATTAGACAAGATGCTCCCACGCGGCACGCCCAGACCCCAAAGTGAATCAAACAATGAAGAATGAAACTCTAAAGAGTAAAGAGATTTTGAAAAGTCCCTTTTTATACTCAGTTTGTTATGTAAAAACATTTATTAGTTTCTAGAAGTAGTGATTGTCGCAACACAGAGTATTTTGCGAGATTCTCAGAGCAGATTCTTTTACTAAAATATTTCCTGTTGGAATAGGTTCCCTTTTGACGAGCATGGCTATGTAAGAGGCACAAGTGAAATATCAATTCCTACTCTGAGGAAAGTAGTTCACATTGACTAAACTAAACAAGTCATTTGCATTGCCAGCTTGTTATTTTCATTTAGTACAATCTAAAGAGATACTTGTATGCCTCTGATCTTTTTCTTTGTACATGAATAGTTACTAGTTTTTTTTAAAAAAAAAATATTTCTAAGTTTCTAGTTGAAAACAGGTAATCCTAACCAGGAATTTCTAGTGCCAAAAAAATTAAAGTGACAGAGAAATCATACCAAGAAATTGAATTTGAAAAATACAAAAAGCACTTGCAAGAAAAGCATAAGAAGATACCTAGATTTGAATAAAGTCAACATCTAAATCCTTGGCATCGATGCATTTTATCATGTTGAAAAAATTGGTTCACAAGTCCTATTATTGTGAATGAAATCATTGATTCACCTTCTGATTTATAAAAAAATAATTGCATTGACTCATTTATAGATGCTGATTTCCAAATTCTGCAATCTGCTTATGTTTTTCGAAAAAACTATACACATTCAAAGAGTAATGAGAAACTTGTTCATTTTTTAGCAACTAAAAGCATAGACACTGTATGAACCTATCTAACATTTGAAAGTTTTAGATGTATTTTCTCTCCCATAGCACAAAGCAAGAAATTATCGGCTTGCAAGCATAGAATTTTAAGAGATTAACAGAGCTTACAGCATGTTTAGGACCATAGAACAAATAACAAAGTGAAACTGCTGTGGTTCAAGAATCAAAGAAGGAATTGAGATTGATATAATTTTTATAAATAAGTATATTTATCCTTTTTATAATTATAAGATAAGTTCAGGAATTCATACAAATCTATAATCTGGGTAATTGTCAGACATTCTATTCTTTATAGGATACACAAAATGGGATCCGTGTGCATAACTAAAATGCTACTTCTGTCAAGGTTAACGTACTATGAATGTACCTCACACGAGTAATTGGGTGATAAATATTTTATGCAATTTAAAAGCAAGTGAGAGCATCAACTAAAGATTACCTAAATAGCATATTTTGTGAAGAGTAAACTTAAAAAAATCTTCAGCAAAACACGTTATATCGCATAAGGCTGAAAGACAGTACCAGAATGTTTGCACCGATGCTAGTTCCAATAGCAAATAGTGGAGCTTTGGGGTATTCATGATGGAGATAGTTTATAACATCTCTTGTATCCGTTGTCCAGCCAGCATTGTAAAAGCAATCAGACTGCATAAAATGCACATATCATTACGGAGATTGACCTGAAAATATGAGATATTCGTGGGTAATGGATCTTGCCTCTGGATTTTGTGGTGTAAAGTGATAATAATGCAAGCTAAGTATAAGCTTCATGGAATGAGTGTTCTTGTACTCCTTTAGATCTCATCTAGAACATTACAGAATATTGCATGACAAAGTGTTTAAAGAAGTCAAGGACTCAAAAACCATATTTTCCGGTCATGAAAAGAAGAGACTTGAACAAGGTCCAAGGGAAAATGCTGACATATACCATAAGGCCAAGTCGGCAACAAGAGCATTGTGCAAAGGGGAGGAAAAAAACTTATGAAAAGGATAAAATATAAAATTATAAGGAATTCAGTAAGCCAACTGGCCTCAAAACAAAATTTGCGCACAATCTTGACAGACACATAAAGAAACAAATTTTTGAGATGGGATTCTGAGCTAATACTTGATCTGCATTATTATACCTTTACACACTACAGAGGCAAGAACCATTATCCAACTATAAACAACTACAAGACACAAAAGCTTTTCCTTGTACATGAATTTGTAAATAATGAAATTGAAGTACAGACTGACTGAATTCTTGCAATACTATAAGTACACAGTGAAGTACTTACAGTGACTGAAACGCCACCCAGTCCTCGGTGATTGCATATCACAACGTTCCATCCACATTTTGCTGTATGTATGGCGAGGTGCCTTAAATACTGTATGCAGTGCATAACAATATGTCATAAACTCCCACTCAAAACTGGTCAAAATGACTAATATAGATTAATAAAGCCGTGAGCCACAGTACTAGTCATTGAGCTTTTTGTCTTCCTTTTAAACTTCTGATTGATTTGTTCTCAATGAAAAATTTGAAAGACTAAATATTATCAGTGATCAGCAACATATATTTGTATATGAGCTACATTATTGTCAAGTGCCTTGATTAACAGGCACACAAACTAAGAATATAAGGTGCTCTTTAGGCAACTGTAAGATAGTAAGAAGATTTTCTACAGCTTACTGCCTAGATGCCTAGGTAACACCTTGACAATAGATACATGTCAGGTTCATGGGGATAATTACCAATAAGTGATGGGGTGCACAGGTTTGCCTGAAATTGTAAAATTATATTGGCTCCATTTGGTTACATATTGTATAATGAAATAAATGGTGTCAACCATGCCTTGACAGCCCATAAATGGCATACAGTAAATCAAAAAATAATATTTTCTTATAAAATAATAAAATATAAACAGTTATTATTACATACAAATAATTATTACTCATTTAAGATCAAACGACATCATTATAAAATATGCGGATAAAAGTTTTACATGTATGTAAAAAGAAACAATAAGCTCAAAAAATTTAATCACTCCACCAGAAGCAAAAAACATTATAATAAACCATTGTAAGTACCAAATATAAAAACCAAGAAGACTTGGTCAAAGATGTGAATCCGAAACTGAACAAACATTGTTTTTTAACCAAATAAATAGGTAAATGCTGTCAGGTGTCTACAACTTACAACAGAAGCAGAATCACTTGTTAAACCAGGAATTATAACTGCGATTGGGGTAGTATCTTCTTTTGAAATAACATTGTCTTTTCCCGTTGTACTTCCACATACTGAAACGTAAAGCATAAATGGATTAGGAGACACAAATACTTACCAGATTTTGATAAAAGTCCTGTGGAGTACAACTTTAGACCCGGCATATTAAATAGACAACAGATCGCCTAGATGCTGTGGGCAAGCATGCATGTAAAACCACTAGTCACGAAAAACAAGATTTATCACAGATAGCATGTATGGCTGACATCCAAAAAGAAATTATAGTATACGTCTGTCATATGAGGTGACAATTATTACCTTTATACTTACATTGTATTAAAAATATCAATTATTTACAAATAGATACATATATGTATAACAGAAAAAACTTGGTCCATAAACCCTGCTTGGCACAATGGTAAGTACGCCCCTTATTTCGAAGACTTAACCTTCAACTTGATTTCATATGTGTGTCCGTATGTGTGCGCATGCATGCTTGTGCTAGCTTGTGTGTTCTACTGATATGTATCAACATGACAGCTATTTTTATTTCATTTTAAGTGACAAGACATCTAAATTAACTACATGGAAGTTATTATTACCATCAGCACTCAGTAGCCAATCCAAAGCAAAAGTTCCACCATCAGATGCATGAAAAAGTTTTCTACAATAACAGCACATTTGTGAGATAGAATATGCTAATTCTTAGAAATTATAATAATTATCACTGCAAGTCTCTATGAGTTTCATAACAATAAATGACTATAAAAGCATTTAAACAAGAAATAACACGTGCAAAAGTTTATACATATATTTTTGTCTTAAACTAAATAAACTTCTTTGTTTATAATAATACACTAAATATGTTGTGATACTCATATAGCTTAGTTGTTAGTATAAAGAAAAAGATTGAAACACTTCAATCTAAAGTAGATACAGCAAATATGTGTATAATGGGAAATGGATTCTAATAAAAAAACATATGTATCACAATTCCTTTACCCTGGAGTTTGCACTATTCTTCTATTCATCTAAGAACCTAATCAATCAAATTAAGAATCATTTTTCATCTCCTTACCAGCATATATCAAACAGTACAAGCACCCGATTTACTTGGGTCCTTACAAACGGACTTAGATCATGTCACTTGTTTAAATCGAGAGGCACGGAGGAAATATGTAACTACAAAATTGTTGACAATCTGGGACTAGGCCTAGCCACTAGCATCACTTCCTACTTAACTCTCTCCTATAAGGTAGCTATGGTAGTTCTTTTTTTTTTTTTTTTTTTACTATATGTACAGATATGTACAGTTTAAGATTTTTCTAAACTGTTCCGCAACAATTTCCTGAAAAGCTAAGCAGTTACATTTACTTAGTTTCCTTCGAATTGCAAGCACAATTCTTACAAATTGATTATGTATGCAAATACATACATGGAATTGACCTTTTCACGGTGGTTTATTTTATGGTTTTACATAATCCAACCTCAAAAGCCAGACCTGCTACATGATCATGTGAAAGGCATTATGCAGATTTCAAACACACATGTTAAATTCCCCTCAAGGTTCACCTTCCTGGGGCATATTCATTTTCATCTCTCCATATATTTAACTGAACCTCTTAAGTTGGTGTTTTGAGGCACGCAAATAGAAAAATTTACCTATTGCACCGAATAATATAAATTTTCACCGTCAAGTCTTAACTATGTATTGCCAATTCAAGCATATTATACTATCATTAGACAATACAATAAAAGAGTAAAATTCTATGTAGCAGTAGCATGTAACATAAAAAAGTTGCCTTTTTAAATGCCCTTATCCTAAGCTGCAAAAACCAAGATCACATATACATGTTAATATGTACCTTCTATAGCGGGGGACAGCAGGCCATTTAACAAACTCCAAAAGTACAGTCTGCAAATGTGGACTTGAAAGCCACGGAGTAGCTAAATATCTGTATGGAAAGATTTGATCGTAGAAAAATTTACCGATAGACTTTAGATATAAAGAGATAATTTCATTGATAAAGGTATAAGAAATAAAAGAATTGTCACCGAGCGACAAGCAGAAATAAAAGAAGCAAAAGACAAATACCACATTAGTGACTCTGCCTGAAATTTCCTTTATCATGAAACCAACACTTCACCTTGACAATTTGTTTATAGTATTGTTATAAAAGGAGAGGCACACCCCTCATCAAGACACGCGTACAAGTTGTAAACATTTGTTTATATATACAAAAAAAAATATTCAAATTCCAATTTTATGGCAAAAAAAAAAAAATGAAATTCCAATTTTCTAAGTGCAACTTGCAGGGGAAATTGTATCATAAATTTAACACTTAAATTTATAAAAATTTAGAAATTATTTACATTTCGTCGGAGATGGCAGCAAGATCAGACAACAACATCATTAAACTAATTGATTGATACAGTTAGACTAATTCATGACCTTATAATAAAAAAAGTTAGTTTTTTCTTATAAAATGGAAGTTTATGCTACCTAATTTGTAACAAAAATCAATAATTATTAGAAATTTATAAGAATATTGTATACACCAATAATCCCTTCCTGATTACAAAAATTAAAATAGAAATATACATATTTCCAATTTTATGCTAAAAATTTATTCTTCAATAGATTTAATTTTTTAATTTTTACTTGATTGATATACTTGAACTAATTTAAAATTTTAAAAAATGAATTACATTCTTTTATTGAAATATAATTACAACAGAATTTCACAAGAAAATGATAAATATATATCCTAAGTTCTTGAGCCTCTAATAGTTGTAAAAGTAAAGGGTAAAAAGTAGTAACATACACTCCTTCCTTCCGTCCCATAACAGAAGTCTCTTTCGCGAGAAATTTGTTCTCCATAATATATGTCCATTTCCTACTTTCAATGCAAAAATGTGAATATTTTTTCAAAATACCCTTTTTGAATATTCTTTAAGAGCAATATTAAAGCCTTGAATTTATTTGTTTTGAAAAACTAAACTTTCGCATAGTAGTGTTAGTTATAATTTTATTAGTTACGGTTAAATATTACTTATATTTTAGGGACTCTTTTATTATTACTTGCAATGCATAAATTCGTCTCGTGCTACATGTAGCTTCTTGATAGCAATATTGATGTTGATCCGTTCTCTCGGCATTTCGACTGAACATAATACCCCAACCTTAAATACTCAAGCCAAGCAAACTTCCACTCTTACTGATTTATCCTTCATGGGCCATGATACTCTTGTTGTAGCATATCCCTCTCTTGGTTTATCTATATGCTACTACGTGTAGAGCCTAATCCTGGAGAATACTTCTAGTATTTATTAAATAAACATTTTAAGGTAAGTCAAACAATCCCCAAGTGTCCCATTAACCTTGAAGCTAGGCAAATTCTTTGCAAAAGTTAGACTCTAGGAACACTTAAATCAGCTATGTCAATGTAAAGACTTATAACGCACATAACTAAGAAAACATAGGATGCTCAAACGAATATGCTCTCGTGATTAACATGAACGAGGCCAGTCACAGTGTATAAATCATAAAAATCCACTTCCATAAAAATCACTTCAAAATATTATATTTCTTCTTGATCCTCTTAGCACGAATTATGTATTAGAGCAAGTCTAATGCAATGCTAAAGTTGGTTCTATTTCTATAATTTAGAATCAAATGTTAAAAAACTCAACTCCAAAGGGGTTCTATACTTGGATGCAAATATGCATAAATGCATACATGATTCTAAATTTGAAACCAATGATGCATTTATGCATCTAGCCACATCATCAAATAATTATAAATGAAATGCATGATGGTGTGCTTTAAATTTTTTAGAAGAGAGAGACAAAACTTAGATAAATTTGGAAATATTTGATTGCAAAATGCAACTAGCATTGGAGTTGAAGTTCTATTTTAGCACCAAAAAGCACTTTTTGGTGCCAAAATATAGCAATGGCTATAGTCAATTTGCATCTTCCATTGGACTTGCTCTTAGAATCAAGGAGCTGGCACAACAAGTACTAATCTGTTTAATAATTCTGAGTAATATATAGAAGCATCTTATTTTTTAGCTAATTCATGTAGAAGAATCTATAAAACTCTCATATTAACATATTTAACATCACTGCCGATGAGGTCCTAGCCATGTGGCGAAGATTAAGTTCCTGTATACAATAGATCACATGTTCGATTCACCCCTCCCTTTTATAATTTGTATTGTGGCTCATTTGGATAAGAAAACTAATTTAACATCACATACTCAATTAAAACTAGTAAAATGAGTATAAACAAAGTAAACATACATCATAATGCAAATATAAAAAATGTAGATATACAAGCATTAAAGAATACAAAAGATATACCTGCCGTGAAGAAGGCGACACTTAGAGACAACTTGGTGGTAAAACTGTGAACTAGAATGGTAAGTAAGAGACACCGGAGAGCCTCGAAAACCTGTCCGAAGATCCTGGAAGAAATGAAATTCCAAGAAATTGTACAAATAAATTACACAAAACATTAGAAAACCTAATATATAATGTGATTTAGGGATCATTGATGCCGCCTCGACTAGGAGCTTGTACGGATTCTCCCGCACTGAGGAGTCCATTGGTTCTGTAAATTCCATTTAAAATCAATCAATTTAACAAAATATTAATAAAATGGAAGAGGGCAGTGAATTTATGTGTGTAGGCGTGTGTGTATATATTGTTGTGTAAATGTGTGTAATAATGGAGGCCATGTGATATGTGGTGTGTGTTTATTTGCAGTACGGGGTGATTTAGGAGGAATAAACGGAAAGTTAGGACTTAGGAGGGTAGGTTTCTTTGCATGCATCTACAATTCAACAAAATTGTTTTTAATGTGTGTAATAATGGAGGCAATGTGATATGTGGTGTGTGTTTTTTTACAGTACGGGGTGATTTAGGAGGAATAAACCGAAAGTTAGGAGGGTAGGGTTCTTTGCATGCATCTACCATTCAACAAAATTGTTTTTTTTTTATATTTATACGCACGTACACACCTACCTTGTATTTGACAAGGTTGGAACCCTCAATATCCCGTAAAGGGAGCGAGGGAGATTCTTTATTTTCACTGTGATACATTTTTGGGAACATAATAATCTATTATGCATATTCATCCAGAATCCACCTAAATTAGACATTAAAAAATGGAATTAGACAAGGATTTGTTTTTTCACCTACCTAATGCATCATCTTGCAGCTTCTTTTGACTGTTCAGCAACATTCGAGACTCGGAATAAATTTACTTGGACTTGGATTGATGTTGTAAAGTGCAACTTCAAAAGTTTTTGCATCTTCTGATTTGGTTTATTCTGCCTTTGAAAGTGGTTCTTTTACTGATTTGATTTATTCTGCCTTTGGAAGTGGTTACTTCTACCACATTCATAGCCATCATTCTGTTGGCTACACTAACATATGGATCGATTCAGGGACTTTCCTTGTTCTGGTGTTCCTTGTTTTGGAAGTGGTGTGTGCGCCTGCAAATCAAGTATGCATAATTTGACAAAATACTTGAAGGAGATCATAATGCTATAATGCTATAGTATGAGAATACAATGTGTTTTTGCTAACATGGCACTGCCATAGTTTTGTCAGTTTACTGTTAGCAGTCTTTCAGCCTAAACTTTAGAAGGCTGCTAAAGTGATTATGTAATTCGATTAGCAAAATAAAAAGTTCTGAACACTACCTTTCAGTTTCACATAAGAGGACTAGATTAAAAAAATTACGAGTGATTCGTGAACTTCCCTTTCTCATCTGAAAAAGGAACAGCATGTTAGACTCCATGAGGCTGAGACACTGATATAAGTTGTGATAACACAAATGAATAGCTGCATCCTGCAATTTGGGCGGAAATCAACAAGCCTCATCCTTCATAAGAGGACTTGTGGGGATCAATTCGCATTATAAAGAAATGGGGCTATATTCTCTTGTTGAGAAATAAATCTTAATTGGATTCTTGAGGCCTTTAACATGTAAAATAAAAACAAACGACGATTTGCTGTGTAAAACTAAAGCTTGAAACAAGAAGTGGATCAAGAGCCATCTGTCCTGAGCTTTAATTTGATATCCTGATCCAGAAATTCTCAGACCACCTAAAAAATGGAACTCTAAAGATCTTTTACGGATTCAGTTTGGAATTGCCTCTCGCCAGATTCTTTAAGAAAAATACATTGGTACTGAAAGTTATTCCTTTCTGAAAGAGCTCGTAATAAATCCTCAACAATGGTGCAAAGCTCAAGTATCAATATCAAACTCTCAAGTAAGGGAGTGCGTACACGTAGGGTTAATGTAACTTATTAAGCATCCAATATTTACTAAGTAATTATGAGAGACAAACTTCAATTTATATGGTTTATTAAGAGTAGTAAAGAAACACTTGCATCAAGATAGCATATCAAGGGTACTACATAAGCGAGTACCAGAATCTGGATGATGTTACTTCTTCAATATAACTCAGATGTGCGCCATGTTCTGTAGTAGGTGGAACAATAGTTTTATTTGCTATGTGAAATGGTATGCAGACTAGTATATGTGAAAGCAAAATGAGCTCTGTCTCTTTCATTGATCATACAAATGTTTATATATGCGTACATAACAGCTCATAACATGTTAAAGTTTGAGACAACTGCAAGACTAACATGGGCTAACAGCAAGGCTAACATGGGAAGCAAATCATTACATACACATGGATGCACCATAACACATGGACTGTCTTTCCAGTCTGTCATCACACCATCTTATGTCTTAACACCCTCCCTCAAGTTGGAGCATGCGGATCCAAAAATGACCAACTTGTGAAGTAAATTATCAAACTGTTTCTTGCCAAGGGCTTTCGTAAATATGTCCGCCAATTGAGTAGATGTGGGAACGTATGAAGGAGCAATTAATCCATCGAAAATGGCATTCCGAATGAAATGACAGTCAACTTCAATATGCTTAGTTCGTTCATGAAATACTGGATTATTAGCAATATGAAGAGCGGATTGACTATCACAGAAAAGAGGAACTGCCTTAGGATGTTGAACACCCAAACTCAATAGTAATCCTTTTAACCACTTAATTTCACATGTAATAGAAGCCATTGAGCGATATTCAGCTTCTGCAGAGGAGCGAGAAACAGTATGTTGCTTCTTTGTTTTCCATGAAATTGGAGAGTTACCTAAAAAAATGAGCCATCCAGTCAATGATCTGCGAGTAAGAGGACAAGCTGCCCAATCGGAATCACACCAGCCTTGTAAAGATAATTCACTATCCGCACTTAATAAAATACCCTGACCTGGTGTCCCTTTCAAGTACCGAACCACCCTTAAGGCTGCGTCCCAGTGGTCCACACGAGGTTCCTGCATGAATTGAGACAAGATATGTACAGAGTAGGCAAGATCCGGACGAGTGACTGCCAAATAGATGAGACGACCTACAAGCCGTCTGTATGATTCGGGATCCGTCAACAACTCGCCGGTAGCAAGGGCGAGTTTGTGATTTTGCTCAATAGGAAAACCAGATGGCTTGGCACCCAGTAATCCTGTTTCTGATATAATATCAAGAGTATATTTTCGTTGACACAAAAATAGGCCAGTGGAGCTACGAGCAATTTCAATCCCAAGAAAGTATTTTAGCAAGCCTAGGTCCTTCATATGAAAGCAGTCACTAAGATAAGCTTTGAAAGTTCGTATGGCAGCGGAGTTATTCCCAGAGATAATAAGATCATCAACATACATGAGCACATTAAGTTGTACGCTTCCGCGAGAGTAGGTGAATAATGAATAATCCGAGGTCGACTGTAAGAAACCATACCTTTTCAATGCAGTCACTAGTTTAGCAAACCAACATCGTGGAGCCTGTTTTAGTCCATATAAGGACTTGAGCAATCGACATACCAAATTAGGACTGGAAGATTCGAATCCCGGGGGAAGTTTCATATACACCTCTTCCTCAAGATCGCCATGTAAGAAAGCATTTTGAACATCCATTTGATGGAGCTCCCAGTTCTTATATGCGGCAATAGCAAGGAAAACCCGAACAGTAACCATTTTTGCAACCGGAGCAAAAGTTTCTGTATAATCAATGCCTTCTTTCTGATGATTGCCACAAACCACCAATCGGGATTTAAGACGTTCAATGCTTCCATCCGAGTTATATTTAATGCGGTACACCCACTTACTGCACAAAGCCCGTTTTCCGGGAGGAAGAGGTTCCATAGTCCAAGTTCCATTGTCCTCTAATGCCTGTATTTCTTGTTTCATTGATTTTTTCCAACATTCCTCCTTCATTGCTTCCTTAAAAGATTTAGGTTCATGGCCAGAAGTAATAGCTGCAAGAAATTTTTGATAATTCACAGAAAAATTGTCACAATTTATATAAAGTGCTATCGGA
The DNA here is from genome assembly GCA_036435485.1 of Saposhnikovia divaricata. Lineage (NCBI taxonomy): Eukaryota > Viridiplantae > Streptophyta > Magnoliopsida > Apiales > Apiaceae > Saposhnikovia > Saposhnikovia divaricata. Next base: position 28,445,133 of record JAZHRN010000131.1, read on the forward strand.
TAAGGAGTACCTGAGGAACGCAAATGAGACGAAGTGGAAGGGGATGGACTGTCAACTACTACTGTATGTGTCACATAATCACAAAACCAACCCGGAGGATGTTTAGCTCTCATGCCGCGACCAAGCTCATTGGGGGAAGTTTGTGTAGTGGATGAATCATGTGGGTGTGAAGAAGGATCAGAAGCAGCTGAATCCGATGAAGTATCAACATTGTCCATGTGGTCCTCACATGGCGTGTTTGTAGGAGAAGTGGGGTCAGTAGTGGGTTGGTCTGGTGTGTCATTGGGTGGATTAAGAGAAGTGTTAGCTGCAATATCCTCATCAAAATAATCATCAAAATCTGAGTGAACATCCTCATTCATAGGCACAATGTTCTCAGGCACAATATCTGTCAAATCCGAGGTAATGAATGGAAATACATCTTCAAAAAATTTAACATCCCGAGAAATAAAAAATTGTTTGGTTTCAAGATCAAAGAGTCTCCATCCTTTTTTTTCAATCGGATATCCTAAAAAAACACATTTTCGGCTTCTACTTGCAAACTTATCGCTCTTTGCTTGCTGATTATGAGCAAAACAAAGGCAACCAAACATGCGAATAAGATTATATGAAGGAGGTTGACCAAAAAGCATCTCATGGGGAGTTTTATTATTTAACAAAGAAGACGGGGTTCGATTTATTAAGTATGCAGCAGCAAGAACGCTTTCCCCCCAAAAATAAATAGGCAAATTAGCTTGAAATATCAAAGCTCGTCCCACATTTAGAATATGTTTATGTTTTCGTTCCACTCTCCCATTTTGTTGAGGAGTGCCCACACAAGAGGTTTGAAATAGTATTCCCGTGGCAGAGAAATAATCCCTCAAACAATTAAACTCAGTGCCATTATCACTTTGAACAACCTTAATATTTTGAGAAAATTGTCGACCAACTATTGCAATAAAGGACATAAACATTTTAAAAACTTCTGTTTTATCAACCAGTAAATATACCCACACAGCACGAGAGTAATCATCTACTATAGTTAAAAAATAGCGAGCGCCAGAAGAGGAAATATGCTTATAAGGACCCCACAAGTCACAATGTATTTTCTCAAATATTCTAGTCGCTTTATTTTCACTCAAAGAAAATTTGTCTCTAGAATGCTTAGCACGTAAACAAATCTCACAACCTTTTGACAAAGTACCCTTAGAAAAACCAATAGGAGGAAGCAATTTCACCACTTTTTCAGACGGATGCCCCATGCGCTTGTGCCAAAGGTCCAATGTTGAAGTTGTCCCATGTACTGAAACATTTTGCACGGAATCAGCGTTGCTAAAGTAGTACAGTCCATCCTGCCTAACACCCGTTCCAATCAGCGCCCTCGACTGGTCCTGTATAGCACACATATAAGCGTTAAATTGGACAATACAATGTGAATCATCATTCAGTTGTGAAACTGAAATTAAATTGCAAGTCAAGTTTGGGACAAAAAGAACATGATGTAGAGTAATTTTATCCGATAAGTGAACAGATCCTGTTTTAGTTGCAACAATTGTGTCACCATTGGGAAGACCAACTGGACACTCAATGAATGTAGTATCAAATAACCACGTGTCATTGCCGGTGACATGGTGTGTAGCCCCTGTGTCAATGATCCATAACTTATTGTTAAACTTACCACTCATACGATCCTCGGGAATTTTTATATTACCAATGAGCCCAGCAAGAGTTTGCCATTGTTCGGCAGAAAACACATGAGGATGAGAAGGACCTGTTGTCTGGCCAACTGCAGATTGTCCAGCAGAACCTATGGGAGTAGAGGAGGCGGCAACAGCATTAGCGCGAACAAACCCACGACCACGGCCACCTGACTGTGAAGGTCTTCCACGTCCTGCCCCTTTTCCAGTAGCCTTGACATGATCAGACCACCACTCCGGATATCCGTTCACTTCGAAGCAGCTTGTAACTTCGTGACCAGTCTTTTTGCAGTGTGTACAGACCAAGTGGGACTTGTCTGGTTTATCAAGCGTGCCACGACCTCGGCCTGTGTTTGTACGGACAGCGAAACTCATAACATCAAGTGGTGCCTCGATGGAGATAGATGTAGCAAGACGTACACGTTCCTCTTGAGTTACCAGCTGATATGCTCGATCAAGGGAGGGCAATGGGTCCTGTGACAGAATGCTGGTACGAAGTTGAGAATAGTATTCAGAATAGAGACCCATGAGAAACTCATGTAGCATACTGATCTGGCGACGTTCTTCATGTTTGCTACCCGCCGAACAAGAGGTACAACAGGAGCATGTAATCAAAGGCTCATGATTATGTAGTTCGTCCCACAAAGCTGTTAACTTTCCAAAATAAATAGCAACTGACATAGACTTAGTTTGTTCACATTTAGCAATAGAGGATTTTAATTGTTGAATGCGAGGACCATTTACTACAGCAAAGCGAGATTTAAGAGTGTCCCAAAGACGTTTTGCATCACGATATTTGGAAAGGGTGGATTTTACCTCAGGAGCAATAGTGTTCATGATCCATGAAACAAGCATAGCATGAATGGTGTTCCAATCAGATTGAGTACATGGTGAGACTGGGGCAGTGATGGTGCCGTCCAAAAAACTGAACTTGCGTCGTGCTTCCAACGCCGTTTGAATGTCCCCAGCCCAGTCATCATAGTTGTCACTACGAAGACGGGTGGGAGTAATGAAATCACCAGGGCGATCTTGTGATCCAAGAAAATAAGGTGAATTTGGTTCGATTTTTGTGACTGGTGGCAGTACATCATCCCCTGCCATGGTTTATATGATCGTGTTTTGTGGCTCTGATACCATGAAATGGTATGCAGACTAGTATATGTGAAAGCAAAATGAGCTCTGTCTCTTTCATTGATCATACAAATGTTTATATATGCGTACATAACAGCTCATAACATGTTAAAGTTTGAGACAACTGCAAGACTAACATGGGCTAACAGCAAGGCTAACATGGGAAGCAAATCATTACATACACATGGATGCACCATAACACATGGACTGTCTTTCCAGTCTGTCATCACACCATCTTATGTCTTAACACTATGTAATTTGTAAAGGGAGGTTAATTAGTATTAGGACAGCTACTGAAAAATAATGTGACAACTATATGAATACTTACTGTCATGTGACATGATAAATGAGCAGCTACACCAGAATGTAGATAGATAGTTAGATACTGACAGAGGTGTTTCATTAATAAATTTTAAAAACCTATAACCTTCAACATATGTGCAACTACCATTTTCCCAATTACCCCTGTGATCTGTGATTAGCAAACCGAACCTGTGTAACAAATAGTAGTTGGCTGTGGTTAGCTGAAACCTATGCCGGAGTTACTAATTCAAGAAATCAATGTGGAAACTATTACAACACTAATGTTTTGGAAACACTGGCATTTCTGATGATGATTACAACATATTTTTCTGTGTATTTCTTATCCTGAAACCAGGTTAATTAAAATGAGGAGTACCATAGTTGGATTTTTTTAGTTACCAAACTTGGTCTATCACAACCACCATTGTGATTGTGAACTTGTAAATCTTTAATATTTTAGACATTGATTGACGTGGTATAAAATTATGTCATCACACTTGTGTCAAACTCATCTACTTCATGAGAAAATTCTATCTCTTAGGAGGCTACTTACAAGAAAAACATGTCTGAATTAATGTTTATAAAGATGTTTTAGCAGAAAACAAAAATGATAGGAAGCCTAATTCAGTCAGTGGACTATGAATTTTACACATTCTTGTCTATAACCTATATCATTTTCCAATAATTGTACCTAGGAAGTTGAAGTATAGTTTCTAAGATCCATTTAAGTAAAATTAACCAATAGGTCCTATGGAGCGCATATAACAACAGCTCCACCAACAGGACAAGCCCATCCTCTTCAAGATACTTCCCACGAAGGCATTAATAGGAAATAACATTTTGGTACTGAATCTATTGATGTTTTACTATGATGGAGCTCTTAAATAATTTTACTGGTACATATTCGGTGATTAATAAACTTAGCTTCTCAAGAAATTAGCTTACTTTTATTTATTTATTTTGCTAATTATCTTACCTTTATATTGTCGACCATGTAATAAATTCAATAAACAGTGAGAGGCTGAGAGCTTGTATGTGCTAAATGTAACTGAGTAAAAGTTCTTGAAGTTTAAAATGTCTCATATATTTTGAAACATGGAAAGGAATCAGTTTTAATTAGATTTCTTCTTCAGTCTCTGAGAGGGTTCTCATTTTTTTTCCCCTGTTATTTCTGAAAGTAAGTTAAAACTTGAAATTTGTCACTACTACTTTTTGAAGCCTAGTTCAGAACTTCAAGCCATCCTGTTCATGATATCTATGAAGAAAATGTACGGGTTAGTAGATAAGATGCTTTGTTACGTTTGAGTATCGAATGTTGCAGCTTCACATATTACTCATCTTTAGTTATTCCCTATTATAAGCACCATCGAAATAATGGAATGTCTATGGCTCTTCCCTTTTATTGAGATGCATAAAATCTCGCACTTTGCTTACTCATGAAGACAGAAATATTCCAAGTATACTGCTAGCTTTTACAACTCACTGAGTTTCTGATCTTGGATATATTCTCAGCAGGACATGTATTTTGTGCAATCAACTATCGGAGGGAAATATATGCTTCAAACTAAAATCAAGAGTAACACTTTTGGAGTACATTTCTTTACAGTTTATTAACTTAAACTACGAAAAGGAATCAAACTTCTGATAAATTGTCACTGTTCTTGATGGATTGTGAAGATAATGAGCATGTCTATAGCCATTCAAAAAGTGAAGGGTGATCTGACATTATATACGCTTTTAGATGCTTAGAAAATCATCTTTATAGCTCAGACATAACCAAGTTGATACTTTGTCTGTCTGGCTATAACTCGGTTGTGATATGTCTTAAGATAGAAGATGATCCAAATAAGTACTCCTAATGGTTCTACGAGAGCTGATAACATAGCATTAGAGCTCAGGTTGTGTGGCATCTTGATTTGAGACTTCCAATCTTATAATTTTACATAATTTAATTTGCCAATTAATGCTAAATATTTTCGCAAAGATAAGTTTCTAGTGATCGACTCTACAATCTAAGAAATGGGCTTTCGAGTTAAGAAGAGTGGTAAGATATAATATGATCGACATGGGCGTAAAAATGTAGCTTATAATCCACCAACCAATAAGGATGGTATGTTTTAACGTAAGTTACACCTCCAAACCCACTAGCATGCCGAGAACACATTTTAAACTTAATCAACTCCTGTGGAACATGTTACAACTGAGATAGTTTGTATTTGAACGCAAAAATATGTCACTGGAACTTAAGATGAGCTTTTCAAGTATGGCGTGGCTACTTGGCTAGGAGAGAACAGATGATGGATACTCATGGTCTAGTATAGTCCGTGGTAGGTTTTGACATTATATTCACACCTGATGGATACTGAGAAGATGAAGCTATTTCTTCATCTTAGAGAATCAAATATCAAGAAACCATATCTCGTTCATTTAGTTTGTTACAGAGAGAAAGAAGAAAATGAAAAGAAATGAAAGTCTTGTCCTCAGACTCTCTGATACAGAATATTTATACACAACAAGACAACGAATTACAACTCAGTAAGAATAATAGAATTTCCCGCTCTTTATCTAGTTTGACTGTTGACTTAAGAAATGACAAAAAGACTCTATTATCTCAATACCCCCCTTTCAAGCTGGACGTGGATGAGAAGACACAAGACCAAGCTTGGAACTGAGGAATTGCAACTTTGTAGAAGGAAGATTCTTAGTCATTAAATTAGCTAGCTGCAAGTAGGATTGAACATGAGTAATCCGCAGGAAAATTATCAATGTAGTCTCGAATAAAATGACAATCAACTCGTAGATGCTTAGTTCTTTCTTGAAACACTTGATTCTCTGCAATGTATTGAGCAGCTGTATTGTCACAGAACAAACTGATTGGTAATGGAACTTGAGCATGTAAATCAGCTAACAAGCCTTGAAGCCAGATAAGCTCACTGGTAGTATAACTCATACTATGATATTCAGCCTCACAAGTACTTTTGGAGGCGGTCTTTTGTTTCTTGGTCTTCCAAGCAATTAAAGAATTTCCCAAAAAAATTGCATACCCAGATAAAGACTTTGCAGTAAAGGGACAAGTACCCCAATCTGAATCAGAATAGCCTTGCATGACTAGATTATTTTGAGAAGAATAAAACAAACCCATGTTGATAGTCCCTTTCAGATATTTGATAACATGAATAGTAGCCTGGTAATGAGTATCAGTAGGAGAATTAAGAAACTGACTTAGCTGTTGAACTGATGAGAGATATCTGGTCTTGTCATGTTCAGATATAGCAATTTACCAACAATACGTCTATAAACTTCAAGATCAGATATAGGAGTACCATCTGTAGTACTCAAATGCAGATTACTAGGAAATGGAGTTAAAACAGAATTACATGACTCCAAACCTGTGTCCTTTAGTAAATCAAGAATATACTTTCTCTGATTAAGAAGAATTCCAGTTGAAGATCTAGATACTTCAATCCCCAAGAAATAAGAAAGTTCACTAAGATCTTTAATAGTAAAAGCCTTGTGCAAAGCATCTTTGACTTTCTGAATATTTGCAAGAACATTACCAGCAACCAGTAAATCATCTACATAGACAACAACTGCAGTAAAATCACCATTTGATTCACTTTTAACAAACAAGGAATAATCTTCCTTGGATTGAGTAAAACCCATATCAATCAAAAACTTGCTTAATTCAAAATTCCATTGTCTAGCTGCCTGTCGAAGATCATATAATGATCTCTTAAGTTTACAAACAAGACCAGGAGGACAATTATAGCCAGGTGGAGGACGCATATACAACTCCTCTTACACAAAACCATGCAGAAAAGCATTGTTTATGTCTAGCTGATGAAGATGCCAGTTATTTGCAGCAGCTAAAGCAATCAAAACCCTAACAGTAGTGAATCTAGCAACAGGACTGAATTTGTATTTAAAATCTTTTCCTTTGATTTGCTAATCACCCCTTGCCACCAACCTAGCCTTACATTTATTTAATGAACCATCAGGATTGAACTTAGTTTTTAAACCCATTTACAATCAATTGCAGACTGACCAGGAGGTAAAGGAACCAAATCCCAAGTTTCATTTGCTTCTAAAGCATCCAACTCATTTTTCATTGCAGCAACCCATTTTGGATCATGTTGAGCTTGAGAGTATGAAGAAGGTTCATGAATAGAAAGAACCTTGTCTAAAGTGGCTAAGTAGGCTGTACTAAAAGGTTGTAACTGAACATCAATAAACACATTTAGAGCCTTTGAAGGCAACTGAGGTAAAACAAAATCATCAAATCTTTTAGGAACCATGGTGTTTCTAGAAGATTTTCTAATAGGTTCAGGAATTTCAGGATGTAAAATTTGCAAATTTTTAGAACTTGAAGAATTTGCAGAATCATTAGGACTTGTTGGAGGACTAGATTCATTATGAGATGTACTAGGAACCTCAGAAAAAGACAAATGATCATGAGAAATGAATGAAGGAATATCAGAATCAGGAATAGAAAAGTCAAGATGAGATGTAACTAAATGATCAGATTGAGTAGTAGATTGCTTGAAAGGAAAAATATGCTCCTTAAACAAAACATCTCTACTAAGAATAATCTTCTGATTATCCAAATCATACAGTTTATAAGCCTTTTGAGCATAAGGATAGCCCAAAAACACACATCTTAATGCTCTAGGAGCCAACTTATCAGGAGGTTTAATTACAGCATAACACAAGCAACCAATGATTTTTAACCTTGAGTAATCAGGAACTTCCTTCATCAAGATTTGATAAGGAGATTTCCAAGATAATACAGAACTAGGCATGATATTAATAAGACGAGTAGAAGCAAGGATACAATCCCCCCCCCCAAATGTAATAGGAAGATTAGCATGAAACCTAATTGCCTTTGCTGTATCCAACAAATGTCTATGTTTTTTTTCAACCCTGCCATTCTGTTGAGGATTTCCAGCTACAGTTCTTTGGTGAACAATTCCTTTTTCTGAAAACAGTTTCTGACATAAATCTTGTACAATTTCTGTACCATTATCACTTCTGATGATTTTAACAGAAGCAGAAAATTGTTTATCAACATAGTTCAAAAATGCAGAAATAATCTGGGGAACTTGTGTTTTAGAATGAAGAAGATGTGTCCAAGTCACTCTAGAATGATCATCTAGAATGGTAAGGAAATATGTAGCACCAGACAAAGAAGGAGTCTTATATGGTCCCCATAAGTCTATATGTATCAATTCAAAACAAACTGTAGCAATTGAAGCGGAAGATTGGAAAGGCAATTTATGATGTTTGGCTAAAACACAAGCTTCACAATCAAATTCAGACAAATTTTAATAAGAAGGTAAATCAACAATGTGTTGAAATTTGCCAATAGACATATGTCCAAGTCTGGCATGAATTACATCAAAAGAAACATTACAAGTATTTACAGAAGACTAAATACAACTTGGAGATAGAAAAGCAGAAGAAGCATAATGGTTGACAAGAGGATAAACAGAACCAGTCTCTGATAAGAGTTTGTATAATCCTCCATGTCTAATACCATTATCTTTGATTTGACCAGTTGACCGGTCCCGGAAAGAACAGCAACTTGGTTGAAAATTAGCAATCAAATTGTGTTGATCAAGAAGTCTAGCAATAGATAACAGATTGTGTTTGAATTCAGGAATATAAAACACATTTGACAGTTTGATAAGAGGATTTAACATAACTGTACCAACAGTTTGAACAAGTTTGCTACTACCATCAAGAAGAGCAATTTGTAAAGGATGTGTCAAACTTTGTGTATCAATAAAGACATCTAAACTGGTAGCCATGTGATCACTAGCTCCAGTATCCACTATCCATATATATTTATCAGTTAAAACTTGAGGAGAAGAAGTATTAAAAGCAGAAACAGTACCTGCAAAATTAATTGCAGTAGTGTCTGATATGGTATTGCCACCTGAAGCATATTGATTTGCATTCATGAACTTGAGAAAGTCTTTATAGAGAAAAGCATTTCCTTCATCAATATTCTTCTCTGCATTCTTATGATGAAAAGAACCATCAAAATCCAGTGGAGAAGAACCAGCCTGTAACCATATAATCGTTTCTAATCCATTTCTGAAGATCCATGGATTCATCAAAAGGACGAGAAATAGATCCATCAACGAAATCAGTTTTGTTCTTAGCTCCAAGAGCTAATTGAACACTACGACTCCAATTCACATAATTGTTTCCAGTAAACACAATATGACCTAATTGAGAATTAGAATTATCATTTGAAGAAAGAAAATAGGGATCATTATAGCAAATTGCAGAATTTGTCCCTAAATTCACAATTTGTGAAGACGAAGATGTATGATCAGCCATAGATGTAACAACAGCAGCGTATGATCGCATATCAATTCAAGAAAATTAAGAAGAAATTAACAAGAATCTGATGTAGAAACAGATCGGAAATACAAGAACAAGATACAGATTTAGCAGAAAATCACAAAAGAAGCTTCAAACCAGAGATCTCTAATGGCAGAAATCGATAGATCGCAAGCCTCTTGTTTTGATACCATGAGAAGATGAAGCTATTACTTCATCTTAGAGAATCAAATATCAAGAAACCATATCTCGTTCATTTAGTTTGTTACAGAGAGAAAGAAGAAAATGAAAAGAAATGAAAGTCTTGTTCTCAGACTCTCTGATACAGAGTATTTATACACAACAAGACAACGAATTACAACTCAGCAAGAATAACAGAATTTCCCGCACTTTATCTAGTTTAATTGTTGACTTAAGAAATGACAAAAAGACTCTATTATCTCAATAAATACTCATGGTCTAGTACAGTATGTGGTAGGTTTTGACATTATATTCACAACATATGATAACCCATGCTTCGTCGAGATAATTTATTTAAATTAATTACTTTTTATTAAATTTTTATAAGAATTATTTTATTTATTACAAAAATACTTTGAAAAAAAGATAAAAGTACAAAAGAAAACTACTTTATTTATGCAACGTAATAGTTTATAATAAAAGAATTGAAATTACATCAGAATTCCAATAATTCTAGGAGACACGAATCTAGAAAGAAGTACCATTAAAACGGGATTTCACTTATTAATAAGATATTAGTTGAAAACGGAAAACCTGTGAAGCACATGCCCGAGAAAAATTTAATTAAACTGATTATTAATTTATTACAAAAAATAACGTTATTTAAAAAAATATTGCTTATTAATAAAGGTCATTTTATATATTATTTATTTAAGTTTATTTAAAAAATTCGAGAAAAAAAATAAATGATTCTGATATATACGTAAAAATGTACAAGATTATGATAAATACGTTATTTGTGAACTGAATAGAGTTATAATAGAAAATTACAATTATAATAATATTCAGTAATTTTATTATTTTATTAAAAAATAATATAGAATCCTATGAGAAATAGAGTGGAACCAAATTTTGGTTCGAAGTACCATTAAAAATGGATTTCGTTTGTTATAGATAAGTATGTCATCCTAGATTAACATATGTATTCGTAGTTTTTTTTTTATAAAACTAGTCGATAAAGCCGCCGAGCGCTTCGCGGCGGCGTTACAATCTTTTTAAAAAGAATTCAAAACATATTTACATTATATTATATTATCAATATTTAATTTTAATAATTACATAATCTTTTCTAACCGATTTCTTGTTAAACACGATTATTTCGATTGAGCCGCCCGCTACTTAAAATCGAAATTCCAACTTTAACATATATTATAAAGACTTATATAATAATTTTTATCTATAAAAATTGAACCTTAAAAATAAAAATAAAATATTATGATATCAGTATAAAATTATAATAGCTATAGTCGTCTTCTCCTTAAACACGTTTCGAGCCACCCTTTTTTGAAAGCGAAATTCTAACTTCATACATATTATTGATGACACTTATTTTATAAAATAATTTTTTTCCTTAAAAGTTAAAACTTTAAAAGAGAGTAAGTTCCAATTTTTATATTCTTTAAACTTCTAATATTTATGAAGTTTTAAAAGATGAAAATACATCTTATATTTTCTGTATATTATAGATATTCTTGTATTTACTTATAGCTTCTGCATGAGATTGTCTTTCTGTTATGTTAACATATCATTTTTTTTATACGAAGAATTTTGTTACGGGAATAATATTGAATTTTTGGATATATTTCTAATTCAATTACAATTAACTTGTATAAAAAAGTTAAAACGAAGGATTTTTAGAAAAAAAGATATATAATTTTAAAAAATCGTATAAGAAGTCTCCACCATCCTCGTATCCTACTTCCAATAAAACATTTTATTATATATGTATTCTTTATATTTTCAAACATGTTTTCTACCTCCAATAATTATTTTAATTATATGTATTTTCTATAAATTCAAATTTTTCTTCTCTATAAATTAAACTACTATTTTACTTACAATAAAACTCTTAATTATATGACTTACAAACATCTATTCTACTTCCAATATAACTTTTAGTTATATGTCTTTCCTATAAATTCAAACTCTTATTCTCTATAAATTTGAACAGTTATTACACTTCTAATATGTTAAATGATAGTTTTTTAGTTATTATTATTTAAAATCCTAAAATTTTAAAAAATTTAAAAAATATTTATTTTATATTATATCATCAAAATTAAATTTTAATATTCAACACGATCTTCTATAATGAACCGCTTTTTCGTTAAACACGATTATTTCTATTGAATAGCTCTCTCGTTAAGATCAAAATCCCAACTTTTACTTCTATTACTTGTATAATAATGTTTATACATAAAATTTGAATCCTGAAAAGAAAATAAAATTTATAACATCAATATCAAATTCTAATAGCTAATACAATCTTTTATATTGAGTCGTCTTCCCGTAAACACGTTCCGAGTCGCTTTCGTTTGGGATCAAAATTTTACCTTCATTATATATTATTGATGATACTTATTTTATACAACAACTTTTTTCCATAAAATCAAAACCTAAAAATAGAGTGAATTCCAATTTTTACTTTCTCTAAGCTTTCTAAAATCTATGAAGTTTTAAAAAATGAAAATACATCTTATTTTCTTTTTATATCATAGATAATCTTATATTTATTTAGGATTTCTGCATGAGAATGTTCTTTTATTATGTTAACACATCAATTGTTTTCTTTTTAAATACGAAGACTTTTTTTATGAGAATAATATTGGATGTATAAATAAATTTTCCTAATAGAAGTATAATTAACTTATATAAAAATTTATAATTTTTCAATAGAACTTTTAATCATATTCCTTATAAATACCTATTCTACTTCTAATAGAACTTCTAATTATATGTATTTTCTATAAATTCGAACATTTCTCCTTTATAAATTCGAACACCTATTCTACTTCTAATATGTTAAAAGATAATTTTATTTTTATTAGTGTTTAAAATTCTAAAAAAATAGAAAAATAGATTGAGAAAAATAAATATATTGATATATTGATTCTAACAATTAATACGATCTTTTCTAATGGACCGTATTCTCGTTTTTAATGTTTCGAGTCGCTTTGGTTTGGAACCGTCATTCTAACTTCATTATATATTATTGATATATACTTATTTTATACAATAACTTTTGAAAAAATGACTAAAATACACCACTTTTGGGAACCCATTGCCCAAAATGCATGTAGGCGGTGACAACCGCCCAAAATACCCAGCAAATACGCATGTATGATATGCGTAATCAGACTTTCTAAAGAAAACGCATCTTAGCTATGCGTATAGGTTTTTAAATATAAAAAAATATAAAGAACACGCATAACAGTTATGCGCATACACAACCTATACGCATATAGGTTATGCGTATTTCTCATTTCAGTTGGCCCCGCAGGGGCACCTCCTCCTCATTTTTTTTTAAATTTCAAAGAGCTATACGCATGGTTAATATGCGTATTCTTCTGAAATTTTAACTACACGCATAATCCAAATGGGTGGTCAGTTTTAAAAAAAAATAAAATAAAAGGAATACGCATGTTAGTAATGCGTGGCCTGCTTCTTAAAAAAAAAGGAAGAACACTCATGTTGAAAATGCGTATCTGATAGGTATTTTGGACGAAAACGCGCACATGTGGGTATTTTGGTTAGTTGATTTGAAAAGATGGGTATTTTGGGATTTCACCCATAACTTTTTTTCCTTAAAATTATAACTTAGAAAAAAATTGAATTCCAATTTTCACTTTCTTTAAACTTTCTAACATGGAATTTTGAATATATTACAGATATTACAAATATTCATATTTTTATTTTCTTAATATTTTTTTTTTTAACCGGGAACTACCCCACACACTTGTATGTGGGATTTCAAACCCGGGGAGATATATCGCTGAGCCCTACCACCCAGTACTCCCACGTAAATCCGAAGCTTTCGCTCCGAGGTAGGTTCGAACCCCTGACCTTGGCTGAACCAGGGAAAGGGGGTGTCCACTCAGCCAAAGCTTTGTAGACATGACACTCTAAACATGTATGCATACTTCAAAGAAAATCATAGATTCTAATTACTTTTAGCAAATCGAAGTATAAATATGTTATAGGACTACGAATAAGATGAGAAGTGATACTACAAATCTTCCTTTAGTGGCTATTGTATCTTCGTATCTTGCACATAATTATTTCAAAAAAATAATTATTTCAAAAAAACAATCTAGTAAATATGAATATAAAAATAATTTTATCTGAATTTTAAAAGTATATATGATCATCAATTCTAACCTAACTTAGTTCATAAATTGATTCGTCCATTCTATCACGTCTTGCGTACCCATGCATTGTGAGCTCTTTAATAGTTTTTTTTTTCTTTTTTTAAATTAAGAAAAGAATTTCAAGCTAGTCTCTAGATTTTATACCAAAAAAAAAGGTAAATCATCAACTTCCTTACTCCTTAGACAATCCAGTAAATCATCAACTTCGTTACTCATTATAATGGAGTAAATCATCAACTTCCTTACTCATTATAATGGGGTGTTTGGGTGAACTTATTTTCAGAATAAGTCAACTTATTTTAAGACAAAGTTAGATATCCCTAACTTTTTTCTGAAAAAAGTTAACTTTTTTTGCAACTTATAGAATCTCAAACATATATTAAATACTTGTACAAAAAACATTATCAAAATATGAAATTTTTACCCGAAAATAAGTCCATAAAGACTTATTTTAAGTTTTCCCAAATAGGCCAAATGTTTATCAAACTGCTTCAAATATCCCATCCTGAAATATTAATAAGAAAAAATTTATATTAAAAAGTCCAAATCAAGAATCACCATATACCAAAAATCTCAAACAATTGTGTACACAATTAATTTGACATCAGCAGTACATGCATATGTATTGCTAGAATCTTTAGCTAGAAGCTAATGAGCAAGGAAGACCATCTTAAAAAATTAGAGACCAAAAAAGTTCAAATAATACCATGGTAAAAATATGCATATATGCACCTGCATTGTTGTATTTTCATATTTCTGTTAGTATTGTTACTACTCATTTTTTGTATTATTAATACTCGGTCTTTTTACCACTATGTTTTTTGTAAGGACTAATTACCTTTTTTTATGTAACAGTGGATTTTATTGCAAATACGTAGAATCATACAATAATGTTTCCAACACACTAGGTGAAGGAGACAGAAAATCATTGGAGCTACCAATCAAACAAGGTACCCTAGCTTTTAAATGGGCCGCTTTGTTGGCATGTTTTTTGACAAAAGAAACTGAGAAATCTGGTCGTTCTCGAAGAATAGAGATGCTTTCCTTGAGGACGAACCCTACTTCATATAAGTAATTAACCTCCTTCTACAATGCTGAAACCGTAAGCAGGGAATCACACTCAAATTCCACATCTTTCAGTTGAAGACTCTGAACCCATTTTAGCGCTTCAAGGACGCCCCACGCCTCTGCTTCAATAACTGGGATTTCACCTGCACGTCTCATATTCCTAGCCTTCATAAACTCTCCTTCGTGATTCCGAAGAATCATTCCAACCGCACAAGAACCCGTCCCTGGATTAACTGAAGCATCCACATTCACCTTGAACTTACCTACACCTGGAGTCTTCCACCTAGCTGTTATAGACCTGCTAGCTTGTGCATTAATGTTAATACGACCCAGCCTCTTCTTCCTAACCTCCTTCCATTCTAAAATATGCTTCTTACTCAATTCAATTGCCGTCTGAGGTGTGATATTCATTTTTGCCCACACTCTGAGATTCCTAGCTGTCCATACACCCCAAAGAACCATAGCTACCTTCTCCAAAACTTCTGCTGACTCTCCTGCTAACCTCTGCAATAACCAACTAGGAGCATATTCCACATACTCCATGTCAAACTCTAAGTTCATCACCTTATAACATTGTTTTGCAAACTCATAGTCGAAAAAAACATGGAGTAAATGTTCAACATCCCTATCACACATTGGGTAAATAATGGTCGTACTCACTCCTTTATGTCTTAATCTATTCCTAACTGGGATATTATTTCACCCAAACCTCCATAAGAAAACCTCCACCTTCTGAGGGACTTCCATCTTCCAGAGCTTTCCCCATCCAATCTCTTGATTCACATCATTAAACTTATTATTATACCAAAACTGATATCCTGTTTTAACACTGAAACTGCCATTTGTAGAGTGAGTCCATACCATTCGATCCATAACCTGGTTTTGGGGAACAGGTGTTGCTAAAATAGCCTTAGCATCACAACTTGGAAACAAGCTATTCACCTTATGATAATCCCACACTTTTGACCCAGATACAAAGAGATCACTAGCTTTAACTACACCCTCCCTGTTAACAATGTCATTTTCTACACGATAATCAGCCTTCTCTCTCAACCAAGCATCTTCGAACACATTAATATTCCTGCCATCACCAAGAACCCATCTAAACCCCTTTTTAAGCTCCTTTTTAGCTTGCCAGATTCCTGACCAAAGAAAACTCGATCCTCTTCCACGTTTATTATCAAGTAAGGTACTATTAGAAAAATACCTTGCTTTATAAATGCGAGCCACTAACGACTCAGGATTATTCAAAAAATTCCAGCAATGCTTACCCAATAGAGCTAAGTTAAACCCGTGTAGATCCCTAAATCCCATACCCCCAAACTTTTTGCCATACTCATGTTCTCCCACGAGAGCCACCGAATTCCCCTACTAGAATTGAAACTAGAACCCCACCAAAAACTATTCATCATGCACTGAAGCTCTTGACACAAGGACTTAGGAAGTAGAAAACAAGACATAGTGTACGATGGTATTGCTTGAGCTATATTCCTCAACAGCACTGCTCTCCCAGCTCTCGAAAGGCACTTAGTTTCCCATCCCTGAATTTTCTTTCTCATTCTGTCTTTCAAGAAATTAAAAATTGCCTTCTTCGATCTACAAATTAACGATGACAGACCTAGATAATGCCCTGTGCTTAAATTGTTACACACCCCCAGAACCTCCTTGATTTCTTGTTGCTTATCCCATCTGACATTAGCATTAAAGAAGATTCCTGACTTCTACAAGTTTAATACCTGTCCTGATCTTTCCTCATAACGAGCAAGGATAGATTTAATCTCACAGGTTTCCTCTGTCGTTGCTCTAAAAAATAGGAAGCTGTCATGTTAACTCGAATAACTTGTAGAAGGGGGGGTTGAATACAAGTTATATAATCGTGTCTGATTTTTGCTTGATTAGATGAACAAGAATAAACGAATGAATCAAACTTTGTTTGTATTAAATTAAATCAAATACAAACTCTACCAAAGGTGTACAATACCTTTAGCAGCTGCTGACAATACAAATCTCTCTCTCTGTTTGTTTCGAACTCTCAAATACAAAGCTTATACAGAGCTTCACACGATATGCACTCTACAATTCACAATTCCGCTCTTCGCTCTTTTTACAATAATATAGAGAGAGTATTTATAATGCTACCTATCAACTAATAACAGAATTATAATCTATCTATGACATTGTTCTGCCGTCCAGTTGATAGTTTCCATCAATAGAAAATTTGTTTCCTTCACGATATCTTCTTACTTGTTCTCCAAAACAAAGATCCTGTTTTATAGCACTTGCCAGTTTCTGTAGCATCCATAATGACATCATCAGTAACACGACTGATATCAGGATTTCCCATTGCATCAGGATCTGATCATCCCATCAGTATTTGATCAGGATCTGACTTGATGTATCAGGATCTGCTCTTAGTTCCTGAAATGTAGTCTTTGACGCACTGTTCCTGACTAAACTCTACAGATTACTGTCTAACACATATATCCTATACAAAGTGCTAAATCCTTTATAAGATCAGGATATACAAGAAGTATTAGCAAAATTCTATTCTTAACATCACAACTCATGAATTATTCCTAACAATCTCCCCCTATTTATGCTTTAGAATCTGAAGCATAAATTTAAGTTGTAGATGTCAAAACATATAATAATACAACCAGAATAGAATTTATGAATTTAAGATCATGAAGTTAAGTACCTCCTTCTTCAGATGTAGATATGTATCTAGTACTTAGAAGAAAGAATTCAACTATTTGATGCTTCTTTTCCTTTACCACTTCCATGATGAAATTTACCAACTCTGTCACCCTTAGTTCTGCTCCCAGTCTGTTTATCTCCCCTAGTCTGTTGTTGTTGTTGTTGTTGTTTCTGAATTGTTTTTATCTCCCCCTTTTTGACATCAGCAACATTAATACCAAGAGATTTAGTAACAGAACAAATGAGATTCATCAGAACTGCTTGATTGTCTATAATAGTGACTTGGTTTTCTTCAAGAATTCGAAGTCTCGATTGAATATCACTTTGAGATTTCTGAATGTCCTTAAGAAGTTCAGAATTGACTTCAATGTTGGAAGTGCTTGTTGTATCTTCAGATTCAGATGCAGAAAGAACTTTATCTTCAAGTCTTGTAGAAGATGTTGCATGTTTAGAATGATATTCAAGTAATAATACTTGAGTAGAAGTACAAACATCTTCATCTCTCTGATCTGGAGCTGAAGTATGATCATCCTGTCCTTCACCAGTATTCTGTGTACTAACATCCACAAATCCTGACTCCTCCTTAGATTGATCAGATACTGTTGATGTTTCAATTCTAGCTGAAATTGGAAGTACATACAAAGGAATACTAGGATCATTAGGAATATCTTCTGGTACTGGTTGAGTAGAAGTTTGTCTTAGCCTTTCACCTCTTCTGTTGATGATTCCTGCAAGCCTTTCTTTCTGTTTCTGAGCTTTAACTTCTGGCTTTGCATTGTGATGTGCTAAGTCATGCTTCTCATACATCTTGATAAAAGAATTGGTACCAGCATCCATACCAAGATTTTCAGACCAAGATTCAGGAAAAACCTGATCCCAGAAATCAAACGATGGTGGTTTCCTAATTTTCTCTCCCTCACTATGGAGTTGATCATCCATACCCTCATTCTCACTTTGACTATCTAAAGTCAACACTCTTTCTACCTCTCCCTTTGCCTAGTCAGGAGCCAGCCTCTCTGTGTGTGGATCTATGTCCATCTTTTCAAGTGTATCACTCAAATTTGGATAAGTGCTCTCATGACTTACAGAAAAATAGCGGTTAGAAGAAGTTTTTATACCTGAACTCACATGGAGAGAGGGTTCCTCATATGGCATGGGGCTTGAGGTTTTCTCCAAGGAGTGAGCTGCTATAGTCTCTGAACCCTTACTGATAGTGTTAGTGCCCTAGAGACAATGTAGTTGTGCTTCTAGGAAAGACTATTTTGTTATGTTCCAACGATTATTTCTATATTGATTTATTATGTCTTTATTTACTGCAAAATAAATATTAGAATAATAAATGTCCTTGGAATATGTAACATGTATTCTATATCTTTAAGTATGTGACTTAAAAGTGAGATTATATGAATAGTGTTTATATTCCTAAATATCCCTAATCGAGCATTAATAATATAGGATAATTATAATGCATAAAGAATAGTATGTTTGTTGACTGATGACCACATCCCATTGGTCATAGGTATAGTGATACTAAAGTCAAGAACATAGGTGCATGTAATATTCTACATGACACTGGATTGACCCACAGTGAGTTTCTACATGTTGATAATGTCATTAGAAAGACTCACAGTGATAATGGTGTAATGATCCTTAGACTTGAGATCATTATATTTCTATACGAGGATTAATATACTTTGACTACATTAAAAGTTACCTTTGACCGGGTGATGATAAAAGTGTACATCGGGTATATTATGAGACGTATGAGAAATATGAATGATAGATAAAGGATTTAACCCTCCTATTATTAGGAGAGATATTATTGGCCTCTTGATTGAGTGAGATTATGAAAATGCATGGCCATGCTCAAATATTGATTTGTTTTTAATAATCTACTCATTGATCAAGGAAACCCGGATTAAACGTTGAAGAGGATGACTAATTACATGCCTCGAGTTTAATCTATAATATATGGTTAAAGGGATTATATTACACGGAAACATTAATCACGAAAGGTTTAATTGGATCACCAGTTAATTATTATTACTTGGGTAGCAATGATGTATTACTAGATGCCGCTCATTGTTTACAATTTTAATTAGATATTAAAATTGTTGCCAACGTAATAATAACCTATAGGGTCACACATAAAGAACGCTTGAAGGAGAAATAATTTAAATTATGAATTTAAATTAAATAAGTAATTTGTTCTATTTATAATGTTAATTAAGTTTGACTTAATTAATTAATTAAATAGAAAAAATGGAAGTACTTTAACTAATTCCGAAATTAGTTATTAATTAATTAAGTGAGACTTAATTAAATAATAAATTGGAATTTCGGATTAGTATTAATTATAATTGGATTATAATTAGAAAAACTAATTCTCTTCTCTCTATATATATCTCTTTATGGCTGATTTTACATGGTGATACAAGTTTTACAAAACCCTAGCCGTTCTTGAGAGAGATAAAGAAGATAGAGAGAGAGAGAGAGAGAGAGAAGCAGTTTTTGGGTGCTAGTACACATCAATCCTTCGAGAAAAGCGTTCGTGTGGATACCGGTAGAGCGTAGATCACGAGAGCGGGATGCGTGGTGATTCAAGTTGCTTTGGACCTCCATCTGTCATCAACTGTTAAAGCTTCGTTTTAAGGTAAACGTTCATAACTACGAATTAAACGTCTTGTTTTGCATGGATCCTGCGATTGGGTTTCGATTTTATTGTTTTTATTATTGATTTCCGCTGCGTTTGATGCTCGAAACCCTTCACTTACAAGCATCTTCTTTCCTTCCAGAGACTACAGGATCCAGTATACCACTTTCAGGTTCTATACTAGACTCTGATGTCTTCATTAATACTGCATTAGACACCATAGTTAGCATGTTACCGTCTTTAAGTGTTGTTTGCTGAGACACACCCTCAAGGTGGATAGACTCTGAATGAACAATGTTTGTTTGATCTTCAGGAAAATCAATCAAAGTCATTCCTCACTTATCACTGGGTATCTCACTTGCAATTTTAGTCATCACAGAAGACCTTTCATTATCATCAATCACAGTTCCTGAGTCATCCAACCTCTGACTAGATGGTTCTTGTGTTGCAGTGACCGTGATCTGATCTATCCTACTATTCACCATTGGTGCAATAGTATCTTCTGTTGACTGCTTCCCTCTATCAACTACCTCCTCTTGTTCACCTTGAGCTGAAGCATCTTCAACAATGACATCCTTGTCAAATAGATATGCATGGAGTGATTGAAGTGCAGCATGCTTAGGAAGTCCAAATTTCTTGTGCAATTCCATTCTGACTGATACATAGAAGTATGTATTCATTAAATCAAGCCTTTGATGTAACAGTCCATATTCTTCAGGAAATAAAAATTTGGGAACTCTTGCAATCAGAAAATCTAGAACAGGCCTGGAAAGCTTCACTTTCAGAGAAATAAGTTCCATAGCCAGTCTGTATGTCAATGTAGTTTCCCATGAAGAATCAAGATCCAGATCTCTCTTGTCAAATACTGACGTGGATATAGCATTATTTGTAGAGACCTGCATAATGTTAGTTGGACTTGACATTATGTGTGTAGGTGATAAACGAATCTTTCTCTTTGTTCTCCTAGTATAGTGAGCAACAGATTTGTCTTGAGAAGACTCAAGAGGTGTAGACACAGAAGTGATCTTGGGATGAGATCCTTTTTCAATAGACACAGTCTTTTGAGAGAGAGTATCCAGTAACTGTTTTCCCTTTTTAAGAACTATAGTCTTTTGGGAGACTGCAGCCTGGCTGTGACTAGGTGTTCCATCTCTTTGTCCTAGCTTAGAAAGTTGAATTGCAGCCTTCAATTCTGCTCTCTCAGCAAGAGATATATTATCATCATCTTCACTAGAACTACTACTTGAAATGACAAATCTTCTATTCCTTACAACTGATGTCTTTTGAGAAACACCAGAGGTTGGCTTCTTTGAAACAATAGGCTGTGGATCAAAATTTGGTTCTAGAATTGTTTCAGAGACTGTAATGTTTTTGGCTACTTGGGTAGACACAGGGGGGTTCTCCTCCAATTGAGATTCCTGAGTCATTTCACCACCAAAGAAAGAAGAATTATAGATAGTAGGAAGATGAGTTCTTAGAAGTACCTGAACATGATTTGGATTGTGTAATGCAGGTATTTCATCTAGATTCTTTTCACTGTCCTTCTTTGTAATGTCAGAGAAAATTCTCTTTTGCTGTACATAAGAAGAAACACAATATTCTCTACCAAATCTAGCTTCAACATCAGGAATGAAATGGTTAATAAACAGTTGCATGAATCTGTGATAATAAAGCATATTCCTGTCATGATCTCTTGACCCAAGCTTAATACACATCTGACTTAAGATAATGTTACCAAAATTAATTACTCTGTTATAAAGCAAGCTATATGCAATATGTGATGTAACAGCAGTACTTTGTTGAAAAGAACTACATTTACCAGTAAAACATTTAGCAATTTGATCAAAGAAGAAAGACCATTCTTTTCTAAGAAAAGATCTATTTAACTGGCTCATGTTATCTAGAGGTCCATTATAACCTAATTTAGATAACATAGTTCTAACATTATCCTCAGATGGTACATTCTTAAAATTCGTACTAACAGGTAAGCGAAGTACTGAATTAACAACAGATTCAGTAAGATCAAATGAGTCTTGTCCTAAGTGTAGAACAATCTTACCTGATTGACTTTGAGGAGAGTCAATTACCTCAGCATTATCCCAAGCTTGTGAAACAACTACTTGATTAATTTGTGGAGATGCTGTCAAGGCATAACTTAATGGTCCTTTCGCCATAAAGTCCATAATTGGGTGAAAATCAGTTGACACCCCTTCTTTGTTGGTGATAGCTGCAACATGATTGTTCATCATAAAATCAAAGTCACCAAACTTGAAAGCTACTGATTTGGGTAGTCTTCTTTGAGTTGCCATTTTGATCTGAAAAGAACTTAAGAAATCTTTGAAATTGATTAGTGACTTTGAGAACTCGAGAGTGTTTTTGCTTTAGAGAATGAAATTAGAGAAAGCAATTACACGATTAGAGTGTCAAAATAATTATATTTCAAAAATCCTTCAGACCCATTATCCCACGTTGACACGTAGGTTGACAGGTGTCAGCCCCTGAAAAATGCAGTTACCTACAACTTTTGGAAAATAAAATCCAAAAATAATATCAAGTAAATAAGTCAAGGTAAAATCAAGATAAAAATCAATACTGATCAGCTTCCTTTTCCTGATGTGATCTTCTCATCAAGATAATCACATGATTCAATGTGATTTCTGAATAAAAAGAATTACTAATCCTGATGTGAACAAACTTGTATTCCTGATCAATATGATCCTGATTCCAAAGACTAAATGAAGTTTCCACATGGCATTTTCTTTTACCTGTAAAAGAAATAAAGTAAATCTGTACAAAATCAATTGGTTAGATACATTCAACATTTCTTGAAAATATAAGAAATACAGTCACGCATAATTATGACTGACTGCATTGATATCTCACAAATGATTGTTCAGCTTCCCTCGTCTTTCTATAAAAGAAACCGATGTCTTATGCCATTCTCCAAAACCTTTTCATTCTTTTCTCTTTCCATCATGGCTTTCAACCCAAATCTTCATATGAACCCTAGCTTTTGGTTCATTACCACTGAGAAGTTCTTTACTCTTGATGATGAGGAGCAAGTGAACTATCTCTTAGAAAAGATGACTTTTCTCATTGAATCAGATATTGTTGGTCTTAACCCAGATGATTTCCAAGAATCTCCTCAAAAACATCTACCAGTTGGATACAATCCTCCTCTAATCTCTTCACACCTTGAGGATGAAGAATTTGGTGAAGAGTCTGAGGTTGATCTTGATGGAGATGCTATTCATCTTCTTCAATAAGCATGAAGATGAGTCAGCTGCCCTCATTCAAGTCGCCCAGATAAGGAATCCAATCTTGAGATACTTCTTGTCTTGAAGTCGATCGTTGAGGATTGAAGCGGCAACAACTTTAGACAAGAATAGAATTATCAGTAGTAGTTAGACAAAAAGAAGAATTGTATTTCATTTCCATGTATGTAATGCTTTTGATTAATGAAAATACAAGTTTTCTTATTATCTACTTGTCTATCGTTGTTTATTGACTGATAATGATATAAATTATCAGTATCCATGTAATAAAACTTGCTAACATAGACTTAACAAAACTTAGAATTAAACAACTAAATAACATGAACTTCAGAATTTGAAACAGTAAGACACACAAATTCCACAATCCTGATACTGACGATACAATCCTGATGTCAATACTGATGACGTCAGCATACTGATAGCAATCCTGATGTTTATTAACAAGTCTATCATACTGTAATTTATCAAAATAAAGTGTTACAGTTTAAGCATTTAACAATCAAGTATAGATCCTGACAAATATCAAGTCTATAAGCTGAAACAACATACCTTGCTACTTATGTAGATGTTAAAGGTCTAGAAATTTAACATTCCTAACTCACTAACCAATCTAATGAATGTAGCCTCATCAAGTGGTTTAGTTAGAATATCTGCAAGCTGTTTGTCAGTAGGAACAAAATTAAGTTCCACAGTACCATTTTCAATATGTTCTCTAATAAAATGATACCTGACATCAATGTGCTTAGTCCTTGAGTGTTGAACTGGATTTTCTGTAATTTTGATAGCACTAGTATTATCACAAAACATAGGAATATTACTAAGTGTCATACCATAATCCATCAACTGATTTCTTATCCAAAGGAGTTGAGCACAACAACTGCCTGCTGCAATGTATTCAGCTTCTGCAGTTGAGGTTGAAACTGATTGCTGCTTCTTGCTTGCCCAAGAAATCAATCTGTTTCCCAAGAATTGACATGTACTTGTTGTGCTTTTCCTGTCTATTTTACACCCTGCATAATCAGAGTCTGAATAGCCAATTAGGGAGAAATCAGATTCTCTTGGATACCACAAACCAAGATTTGGAGTTCCCTTGAGATATCTAAAAATTCTCTTCACAGCAATTAAATGAGATTCCTTAGGATCACTTTGGAATCTAGCACATAAACAGGTAGAGAACATTATATCTGGTCTACTTGCAGTTAGATATAACAGTGAACCTATCATGCCTCTATAGCTAGTGTTATCAACACTCTTTCCCTTAGGATCAGAGTCTAGCTTAGTGGCTGTTGCCATGGGTGTCTTTGCAATTGCACAATTTTGAAAGTCAAACCTTTTTAAAAGATCTTTGATATACTTTGATTGATTAATGAAAATACCAGTCTCAGTTTGTTTGACCTGCAAGCCTAAAAAGCAATTTAGTTCACCCATCATGCTCATCTGATACTTAGACTACATAAGCTTGCTAAACTTAGCACATAACTTTTCATTAGTAGAACCAAATATAATATCATCAACATAAACTTGAACTAAAAGAAAATTACCTTTTATCTTTCTAAAGAATAGAGTTTTGTCAATTGTACCTCTTGTGAAGCCATTTTCAAAAAGAAATTTAGACAAAGTCTCATACCTTGAAAAGCACTCTTTACATCCATCTGGTATACCTTGAATTTTGAATGAGCTGCAAATGCAAAAAACATTCTGATTGCTTCCAATCTTGCTGGAGGTGCAAAGGTTTCATCATAGTCAATTCATTCTTTCTAAGAATAACCCTTGGCCACCAGTCTTGCTTTGTTTCTTACAATCATACCAGATTCATCTAGCTTGTTTCTGAAAACCCATTTAGCACCAACAATAGATCTATATTTAGGTCTTGGTACCAGTTTCCAAACTTTGTTCCTCTCAAACTCATTCAATTCTTCCTGCATTGCTATTACCCAATCAGGATCCTGTAAGGCTTCTTCAACCTTCTTAGGTTCATTCTTTGAGAGAAAACAACCGTACAAGCATTCATTTTGAATTGATCTTCTAGTTTGAACACCACTATTTGGATCACCAATAATCAAATCTTCAGTATGATCCCTTGTCCATTTTCTAACAGGTGGTAGATTGCTCCTGCTAGACTCTCCCCCTAAGTTAGTTTTATTTCTTGTAGAAGAATGTTCATTTCCTTCAAAAGCTCCCCCTTGATCAGTAGAATCAGTGGATTCAATATTGCTGCTAGTTTCTGATCTTCCTTCATTAGACTCTGAAGGATCAGTTCCTGATGAAGTAGACTCTGAAAGACTAGTCTGATCCTGACCAGTACTGTGTTCTCCTTGATTGAATTGCTCCCCCTCAACAGTAGCATTCCTTTGAGAAGCAATAGATATTTCCTCTAGAGAACCTTCATCATCACTGGAGAGAATCTCAGAATACTTAAGATTTTCAAATTCCAGATTGTCATGGCTTTCATCAGTTTGCAAAATTCTAAACTTCTTATCATCAAATGCAACATGAATTGATTCCATAACAATGTGAGTTCTGAGATTGTATACTTTGAAGGCCTTTGATGCTGAATATCCTAGAAAGATTGCTTCATCCGATTTGGCTTCAAATTTTCCAAGTTGTTCTGGATGAACTTTCAGGACATAGCATTTGCATCCAAAGATGTGAAAGTATTTCACACTTGGTTTCTTTCCTTTGATCATCTCATAGAGAGTCTTACCATGAGCATTTACCAAGGTACAGTTTTGAGTGAAACATGCAGTGTTGATAGCTTCTGCCCAGAAGTAGGTTGGAAGCTTTGCATCTGCAAGCATGGTTCTTGCTGCCTCTATGAGAGTTCTGTTCTTTCTTTGTACTACAACATTCTACTGAGGTGTTCCAGGTGCAGAAAACTATTGAGTAATTCCTTTGTCTGCACAATACTCCTCCATTGTAGAATTCTTAAATTCTGTACCATTGTCACTTCTAAGCACTTTGACTTTGTACTCAGAACTATTTTGAATATTCTTGACAAGTTCAATGATTTGCCGAGGAGCTTCATCCTTGTTGTGTAGAAAGAATACCCATGTGAACCTTGTGTAATCATCCACTATAACTAGAGCATATCTTTTCTTGTTGATAGACATAATGTTTACTGGACCAAATAAATCGAGATGCAGCATGTGAAATGGTTCAGTAATTGAATTTTCTATCTTGCTCTTGAAAGTGGTTCTTCTTTGTTTTCCAAGCTGACAAGCATCACAAAGTCCATCTTGCACATAATTTGCCTGAGGTAGGCCTCTCACCAGATGGTGCTTAACAAGTTGATTAAGCTTCTTGAAGTTGAGATGTTGTGAGAGCTTTTTGTGCCAGTTCCAGCTTTCATCATTTGATGCGTTGCTGTAAAGACATCTGACAGTTCCTTTAGATGTGTCACTCAAGCTGGCTTCATATATGTTACCATGTCTC
This sequence comes from Saposhnikovia divaricata, assembly GCA_036435485.1. Lineage (NCBI taxonomy): Eukaryota > Viridiplantae > Streptophyta > Magnoliopsida > Apiales > Apiaceae > Saposhnikovia > Saposhnikovia divaricata. Next base: position 28,472,104 of record JAZHRN010000131.1, read on the forward strand.
TGACCAGTCAGAACAATGTCTCCATTATTCATATTCAAGATTTTGCATCCTTTACTGTCAAAGATTGATTGGTAACCCTTATCACCCAGTTGACTTATGCTTAAAAGTGTGTGTTTCAAGCCTTCAACCAGTGCTACGTTTTCTATGATGACATTCCCCAAAATAATTGAGCCATATCCCAGAGTTTCCCCTTTGTTGCCATCTCTAAAGGATATTACTAGGCCAGCTTTCCTCTCAAACTTTGTAAGCAGGGACTTCTTTCCAGTCATATGTCCAGAGCATCCACTGTCCAAGATAATTGAATGCTTCTTTCCAGTGCCCTGCAAACAAAAAGTAGCTAGTTAGAATTTTTTAGGACCCAACTTTTATTGGATCCTTTCTTACTAACTTTTGAACCAACGGGCTTTGAAGATTTTGCTTTTGATTTACCTGTTGCAGAGTCAACATTAGACTTTGATTTCACAAACTGTTTGTGACTAGGAGTTTCAGATTTCAGAGAATAATAGTCATAATACAGTTCATGATACTCTTTACACATATAAATGGAATGAAGTAAACTACCACAATGATAACAGGGTTCTTGTGGCTGGTATTGAATTCTTTGAGTCTTTGGGAATCTGGACTCAGTTTTTCAAGAAGGTTTTTGATTGCAGTCTAGGGCCAAATGATTATGATTTCCACAATTATAGCATTTCTTCCTAGGTGCATCAGATACATTCTTGTAATTATTCTCTTTGTTAATACCTTCTTTTCCATTCCTATTTCTTCTGATCTTGCTAGACTCTGAAATACTTTAGTATCTGTTTCAACTGAGACTTAGACAGAAACCCTATGTTAGCATTCTTAGGTTTTTCTAACACCCTTTCATCTGAACTGCTATTATTAATTCTTTTGTGCACAACTGGGGTACCTTTAGAATCAACAAATTTAACATGTTTAGGTTCAGAAACTATCTTCTTACCTTCAGACTTAGATGTGCTAGCTTCAATTTTACTATCATCATTGACAATAGCTACAGTATCTTCTTGCCTAGCCTTATCAAAACCTAGACCATTAACTTTACCAAGAATTTGATTTTCAATGATTTCTTGAGTCTTTTTACCAGAATTGTTAATGGTTTTAATCACATCTCTCTCTTCCTCTAGTTCTTTTCTGACATAGTCATAAGCCTCAAGAATAACACCATAATCATGCTTAGCTTTATCAGAACTTAACCTATATTCCATTTGAATTAACACATATTCAAGAAAATTATTTCTACTAACTAATTCATCATTCTTAGCCTTGAGTTCATCTTTTTCACTTGCAAGAATTTTGAAATTAGTCATAAGATTCTTAAACTCAACATGAATAGATCTAATATCATCAGAATCTAGGCTATCAAATGAATCAAGAGAGTGAAGTGATACTTTAACAGAAGATGAAGAAGTTTTCTTTGGAGATCCAGGCTTGTCTGAAGCACTTGCCATCAATGCAATGTTGTCATAATCCAATTCATCTTCAGAATCACTGAAGTCTGCCCAATCCTTCTATGTGACCATGAGTACATTACCCTTCCCTGAATTCCTAGGCTTCTTGCACTCACTAGCAAAGTGTCCAAGCTCACTGCAGTTAAAGCACTTGATCTTGGCTTTATCAAGCTTGATAATTGTACTCTTGCCTTTGTCACTCTTCTTCTCCTCTTTCTTCTGAAAAGAGCCTTTGCTAAATCTTCTCCTGTTGAATCTTCCTTTCTTGAAAGCTTTAGCAAACATAGCAAAGAGTTCTTGCATCTCTGATTCAGAATCATTATCTTCAGAGTCTACATCTGTAGCCTCTGACTCAGAACTTTCTTTTCTCTTCTTCTTCCTCGAGTCTCTTTTAGTAGATTCAGACTTTTCTTCTGGAAGCTTCTTTGATTCAGATTGAGCAGTGAGTGCAACAGTTTTCATCTTTCCTTCACTCCTGCTCTTTTTCTGCTGCCTGTCAAGTTCATAAGCTCTCAATTTTCCATAAACTGCTTCTAATGATATTTCATCCAGATCATTAGCTTCCTCAATTGCAGATATCTTCTCATTGTAGAAATCAGGAAGAGCTTTCATGAACTTAGTATTCATATCCTCCAAGTCATAATATTTACCATGCATGGCCATCTCATTGATGAGTTTAGTAAATCTATCAAAGGTATTAGTAAGTTCAAAGTACTCATACTGTTGTATGAGAAGTGTCCTCATATTCTTCCTGACAGGTTTTGTTCCTTCACAGTGAACCTTTAGATTGTCCCATATCTCCTTAGCAATCTTACAAGAGAGAACATAGTTAGTGAGAACAGAATCAAGACTGTTGAATAGTATGTTTCTCACTTTAGCATCCTTAAGAACGTTCTCCTTTTCCTTATCTGTCCATTCAGATTTAGGCTTCTCTGCTGTATGTTCTGGAACAACTTTTCCTTCGACAGTTGCTTAAAGAACAAGCCTTGTTGGAACAAAAGGCCCATCTCTGGTTCTGTCAAGATAATCAGGATCTGTTGCTTCCAGGTGATGCAACATCTTCACTTCCCATAGAGTATATTCGTTTCTCTTGAGCATAGGGATCTGTTGAGTATTGAATACGGTAAAAGAATACAGAGGGGGGTGAATGGATTCTTGAACTTTTCTTTGTTCTTGAATCTTTGCAGCAAGATATGTGTTTAGTGTGTAAGTGCAGATAACAAAGACAAACACAACACAATATCACTTTAATCTAATATTTTATTAGATAAAGATTTTGCTACAATCTGTGAATACAAATGGTAGTATTCTCAGCTTCGTTTTTCTTAGAGAGATATTTCTTGTGATTTATCTTGAAAAACTTATCACTCCCTCAGCTCAGGAAGTGAGGCTGTATCCTTATAGACATGGATACACCTACTTACTACAAATAAGGTATGTAAACAAAATACTTTCCAGTCTGTCTATCTTATTTGAGTAAGAGTCCAAACGGCTACAGATTTGACTTTGCAAAGCCTGTTCAGATCCACTTCTTTAGCTCCTTGTCCCTTTGTCTTATATCTCCAAGCTTCTTTGTAGGCTTTCCAATCTGCTTTATAGTACATAGTCAAATAAAGCGTCTCGGCTTGTTGCAGGTTTCTGACTTGTACAATTCTTCAGTATTTTGTCTCCAAGAATGTATTCGAGAAGTGGCTAAGTGATTGATTCGAGAACTCGAATTGACTTAATCGATAACTCTGAGTTCTCGAATAGTGTTATATTGACATATCGAATCACTTCTCGAATAGCTCTTTTCTCTGGGACTCCTTGAGATATCGAATAGGGCATTTTGACATATCGAATCCCTGAGATGTCGAATAGCTTCTTTAGTCCTTGAGATATCGAATAGATCATTGACTTGTTGACTCTTAGAGAACTCGAATGATGCTTTGACTTGTTGACTCCATGAGTTCTCGAATAGAGTAATAGACATATCGAATCTCTGAGATATCGAATGAGATATCGAACAGTGTATTCAGAGATATCGAATAGTGTCTTCTGAGATATCGAATCTCTGACTTCTCGAATGCTAGACTTCTCGAATAGACAAATGTACTTCTCGAATTGGTACTTAGGCAAATTCTTCATTTCTTCAAATCCCAACTGTGATTATTTGGCAGTCTTTATCTCCTTGCTTGAGGCATGAACCTTGGAACTTCTTTCAAGCATTATTCTTGACTTTATAAGTACAGTAACACAACTAGAATTTGATGCCTATTACAAGTACAGAACAAATAGAAACTTTACAACTAAAGGTTCCCTCAGTTAAGAGGTCATGTAGGTAATGCATAGCATTACACATACTTAGGCTTGTTATTAGATGTATTCAGGCATGCCTCTGTGACTAACAATCTCCCCCAAATTGTGAGTGAGACCCTTAGTCACAATTTCATGTCTGATAACAAGCCTAACATACATAAAGATAAAACTTGACAGTACATGTATGAATTTTGATTAGCAACGTGGATAGAACTACTGGGAGAGTAATCTTACAGCCTATGATGAAGTACTAGCCATTGTCATTTGTTCCCCTTTCCGTAGCTTTGGCTTGCAAATCATCATATGCTTTCTGTCTTCTTTCTTTCTCCTTCCTTGTATTCTCATCCATAGCTTTTATTATTTCTGCCATAGCATCCAATTCTTCAAGCAAAATTGAGTCTTTGAAATCTTTAAGTACTGAATTCAGAATGCTTGTAGGATAGTGGTTGAGTAAATTCATTCTGATGTGGATCTGATTCCCATTTCTCCTCCTATACTTCACCACATAGGGGTTAAACTGAACTCTACACAATCCCTTTGCCCTTAGCTTTTCTGCTTCAATCTTCAGTCTCTCAATTTCTTTCTCCCTTGCTAGCCATTTCTCAAGACACTCTTTTCTGATTTTCTCCTTATGATCTCTCTTCATCTTCACAAAATCAATTAGCTCCAGCTTCCATACTCTTTCCACTTTATTTTCTGAGCTCAACAATGCAATAATTCTTTCTATGTCATGTAGTTTGCCCCAGTGTTGACATCCTCCATGTTTGAATTTCTCCTCCCTTCCATCAGTATATTTGATCTCAAGGCAGTTATCAACAATGGCAACATGATAGATTCTTTGAGCTTGTAAGAATTGCAGTTGGTCTTCATCAAAATCTTCATCTAGTGGTTGGAGTTTTAAGCCTGGATAGATTGTCAGAGTCCTTGACTTGGATAGCTTTGGTTTCCTTGCAGCTTGTTTGAATTTGATCCTTTTGACATGGTTGCCTGGCAGTAGCATGTGACCTTTGTTTGTGGACCATTGTAGTATTCCATTAGCAGTATGCTTTTTGAAATGTACAGATGGTTTCTTGACTTGAATCTTCTTCTCTTCTTGAGGTGGTAAAACAGTTGTAGAAGCCATGGGATTAGATTTTGGTAGGTCATTACTAACAGCATTCACCCTAGACTTAGAGTCTTGTGTTGTGGTGAGATTACTGCTAGCAATGCCTAAGGCTTGCTGTTTTCCATTCTTCCTCTCATAGACTTTGCCTTGGTCATCATCCTTCTTATCCTTGCTGTCTTTCTTCTTCTTCTTATCCTCATCCCCCTTATCACTCCTGTGATGACTTCTCCTCCCATCACTCTTGTCTTCATCTTCATCATCCTTATTCCTCCTTGGCTCGGCCATTTCTGGAATTACACCAGTTGCAATGTATGATCTGAGAATGTGCAGTGCCTCTATCTCTTCAGCAGTACTTGTCCCCTTCTTCTTTTGCAGTAGATCAATGATGGAAATAATGAGTCTGTGATTTCGAGAAGTGAGATCATTGGGAATGACCAATTGTTTAATCTCTTCAATTCTGGTGCCAGACGGATAGATGATGGTCCATGGCTTCTTAATCACTTTTGGTAGCCTTGAAGGTTGGCCATTCCTCAAGTCATCATACAGACTCTTATTGTTTTCATTTACATTCCTCTTCTCTATGAGCTCTATTAGTGCATCTATCTTTGAATGTTTCAAGGCATGTAGAGTTTTGTAGGTTAGATGCCAGATACTGGATTTTGCTACCATCATTACTTCCTTGAGCCATGAGCTATTAACTTTTCTAGGTACCACAGTGAAGTAATCGATCTGATCCTTTAAGCTCCTTAGATACAATTGAATGTCACCAGCCTGGTCTCTTGAGACTTTCAGAAACTCCAAGAATGCATCATCATGATAAACATTTGAGTTTGCAATTTCTTGTAGCTTGGCCTCAGTGACCACCTTCACTTCTACAGGCTTGGCACTTTTGGATATGGAGAGTGAAGGTTTATCAGATGGCATACTCCCTGCAACCACTGTGGTTGTGATAGTTTGCTTTTGACCACTGGAAGTAGTGATGTGCACAGTTGGTAGAGTGACAACTGGCAGAGAAGTAGGAGGCTCATCAACTTTGTCTTTTCCTTTGCCAGGCACATGAATTAGAGATTTTGAAGTTCTTTGATGAGCACCTTCGGTGATTTTGATGCCCTTTACCGGTGGTTTCTTCCCCTTTGTATTTGAGTTCCTTGATGTCCTCTTCTCCCCCTTAGGCTTGTTGTCAGGCACAGAGGCTGTAGTATTGACCTTTGGGGTTGAAGATTCTTAAGGTAGAGGGAGACCCATGTGCTTCATCATTGCAGACAACATTGATTGTTGATGCAGAAGAACATCAGCTGTGGTGGTGGCTTGAGTGTTCAACTGCTCAGTTAGAGTTTGTACCTTGTCTGTAAGATGAGCATTGGACTGAGTGAGAGTAGCTACCTCCTTTTCAAGTGCATCTACCTTACTGAATAAGGCATTAGATTTGAAGCCAGACAGGGATTGTTCTTTAAGTCTCTGCACTTCAAATCTAGACAGCTCATGCACAGGAACCTCAGTTACCAGCTTGTCTCCATATTGATTTGCAAAGAGTGTCCTAAGCATGGCATTGGCATCTGTAGTCTGATCAGATAAAATTTGAAATTTGCTTCCTAGACCTGTGACTGTATCTTTAAGGAGAGCTAGACTATTATCCATCTTGGTGCAGGTGGTGTTGCAGTGTCTGATATCTTTGACCACACTATCTAGTTGAGGAAATTTGGCATCAAAGGCCCTCTTGATCTCTTCTACTGAAGTGGCTATCTTGTCACTCACTTTGTTGACTTCAATTTTGACTCCCTTGCCAAGATAGTGTGCAGCCTTGAGGAAACCCTTGTAGGAATCATTGACAGCTTCATACACTTCACTAGGGGACAGGGATTTTGCATTTGAACCCAGTGAAGTGATGTATTCCTCTCTAAGATTATGAAGTGCTTCACTGAGAGTTACATCATATTTTCCTTGCATCCAGGCATCTACATTGCCATCTCTCTCAGCATCATCAATAATCTTGGCCTTCTGCATCTCCACATCATCCCTATGGCATAGTAGGATGGCTTCATAATCTGGATTTGAGATGTTGGAGGTGACAAGGTTCTGGGCTATTTTGACAAACTCATCAATCTGATCCACAACATAGCTTTGGAGAGCTTCAATGGACATTTGTGGTGGAACAGAACCTAATCCTGAAGCACTGTAATGTTGCACAGGCTTCGGCCATTGAGACAAAAAGTGAGAGCTAGAGCTAGTCAAGCTAGACTCCTCAGTTACAGATGCAACTTCTGTAACCGGATGAAAAGACTCTGCTACTGTTGTCTCCACAGAAGTGGGATGAGTTACAACAGTAGTTGACACAGGCACAGAGTCTCTAGTTAAAACTAGTGAATCCTCTATGTTTGTGATGGTGTCATTAGGAGATGCCCCAGCATGCATTCCCTGACCATCTAAATGTGGTACCTGGGTGGTGAGCAAGGTGTCATGCACCAAGTAACTTGAATCCATTGGCTTATCAAGAGAAAAGAATCCTTGATGATCAATGCCTTGCTCCTCAATTGCTAGAGTTGTAGGCTCCAAAGAAATATGAGTGGTAGATTCTGGAAGAGAAGTGTGTTGTAGATTAGATTTTGGCAACTCCCCCTGAGAGATAGAGGGAGTTTCAATTGTGATGTGCTCTCCACTCAGTGTTGTGCTAGCCTTATCACTCCCATGTGCTGACTCTGTACAAGTAGGTGCATTGGGGAGAATGCTTGATTCTATAGATGCACCCTGTTGAGAGGATACACCTAGTGAGTTGTTTGCCCCTGATTTTACAACTTCAGCCATTTGGGTGACTGAAGAGGTGGTTTTAGACTCATTCTTCTTCTTCTTTGGCCTTAGTAAGGGTGACTCAGGTTCCTCACTTGCTATGCCTAATTCTACAGCCAAGGCTGCTTCAGTTAAGATTTTTAGAGGTTCAGAAGCAACCTGTTTTCTCTTCTTTTTACTAACATCACCCTTTTGAGAGGATGATGCAGTTGTCTCTGTGTTTGGTAAAGTGTTTGGTTGAGAGGGTTGGTTAGCAGGCCCTGGGTTAGCATTTTGCTCTACATTCTTGGGCCTAGCTAACTCAGATTTTGAGGCACATATTGGCATGTTGTGGGGGTAAGTCCTAAATAAACTCTCCATAAGGGGAGTTATTTTGAGCCTTACATCCACATCATTCCTAGTCTCCAAGCTACCAAAAATGAGTTTGGTCATGGATTTCGGATAGCCTATTCTATTTTTGTCTAACCCAGGCAATTCAATCAATTTAACATCTATAAAATTAAGTACAGATTGAATAAAGCGAGGGAAGAAAATTTCATTACCTCTCTTGGCTGAGTTCTTACCAAGTCTCCCATACAATTCTTGCATTATGATCAAACCAACATCAATCTTTCTCCCATATGCTAGAGCATATCCTATTTGTTGAACAGGTGTGCTGATTTGATCAAAGCTGGACTTTCTTGCTGTGAAGACTTGAAGAAAAGTAGCAAAGACATAGCTCCATTCCTTCCTCAAGTACTTCCTATTCAAATTTCCAAGCTTGATTCTATCTGAGTAGTTGATAAAATCAAAGAAATCTTCCAATTCCTGATCAGTTGCTTGACTGTCATACACTCCTTGTTGTAACCCCAGTGCTTGATTCATATTTTCAGTAGTGATGGTGATTTCCTTGTCCTGAATTTTGCAATAGATTACGTATGAAGTTATTGCATTCTCTAGGGCCACGACCTCCACAGTAGCAGTTCTCCAAAACTGTTCTAGTAAATCTAGATACAGAGTTGGGTTGGCTGAGAGTGCATCCTTGATGTATGATTCAGCCATCCATCGAACGAAACACTTAAAGTTTGCATTGGGTGCTTCAACATCGTTGGTTATTGCTATGAAATTGGTGTGTTTAGGAATTGTGAGTTGGGTATTTGCCATTGTTACACAGAGAGATGAGAAGAGAATGAAGGTTGAAGAAGAAATTTAGCTTTTGACGTTAGGGTTTACAGAGGTTTTGGAACTTTAGCTGCCTGAGAAATCGAATGAAATGATTTGAACAGTTGTGGAATTGTATATATGTGAGTGACTTGAGTTTTCAATTAGATATAAGTTTTGTATCGACAAGTCAGTCATTCGAGAAGTATAAAACAACTATTCGATAAGTCAAGAAAGGCTTATTCGATATCTCAAGCAGTTTGTAACTCACAGCTGGCAGTTATTTAACTCAAAAAATAATTCTAAGCTAAATAAAATATGTTTTTATGAGCGAAATGAAATTTTGAATATAAATCCAAAAAGCGATTAAGTGTCAGCGAGAAATCAGCCTTTTCAAATGATTCGATAACTCAAATACAGTATTCGAGAACTCCATCATTAGAGAACTAAAATACTCTATTCGAGAACTCAAAGTGTGATATTCGATTTCTCAAAAGACAATATTCGAGAACTCAGGAGGGTTCTTGATAGGCCTATTCGAGAACTCGAGCCATGACAAAACAATGAACCATTCGAGAAGTCTGACTTATCGAACTATACTTTTCACTCATAAAATTCAATTTTCACTATCTTTTAAAATTTACCAGAAATATTCACTGAAGAATATTCTACTAAATTAAATAGTGATTCTCTCAAAATTTCACATAAATTTCAAGCTAAAGATGTATGATTTTCAACATATGCAGCATTGTGGAATATTTATAAATCATAATCCAGCCAATACTTACTTTAAAAATATTGAGCATTTGATAAAGTAAGTATTTACTGCTGCAACAATCTAGTTGATATATTCACTCAGCCAGAATTTGAAGAATTCAACATTCCAATCTCACTAACCAACCTTGTGAAGGTGGCTTCATCTAATGGCTTAGTGAATATGTCAGCTAGTTGTTTCTCTGTGGGAATATAATGTAACTCAATGGTTCCATTAGTTGCATGCTCCCTTATGAAGTGATATCTGATGTAAATGTGCTTTGTTCTAGAATGATTGACAGGATTGGAAACTATAGAGATTGCACTTGTGTTGTCACACATGATTGGAATTCTTTCCAACACAAGTCCATAATCTCTAAGTTGGTTTCTGATCCAAAGCACTTGAGCACAGCAACTTCCAGCAGCTATGTACTCAGCTTCAGCTATGGAAGTTGACACAGATTGATGTTTCTTGCTGTACCAAGAGACTAACCTTTGTCCAAGAAACTGGCAGCTACCTGAGGTGCTTTTCCTATCCACTCTGCGTCCAGCATAATCAGCATCAGAATAACCAACCAGATTGAACCCTGTGTCCTTAGGATACCATAACCCCAAGTTTGGTGTGCCCTTCAGATATCTGAAAATCCTCTTTATTGCTATCATATGTGATTCCTTTGGATTTGATTGAAACCTTGCACACAAGCATGTTGCAAACATGATGTCTGGCCTACTAGCAGTGAGGTAGAGTAGAGAACCAACCATGCCTCTGTAGATTGAGATATCTACCTTCTTGCCCTTACCATCTTCATCTAACTTGGTGGCAGTGGCCATGGGTGTCTTTGCAGGTGAGCATTCTTCTAAGTCAAATTTCTTCAATAGATCCTTGATGTATTTGGTTTGACTTATAAAAATGTCATCCTTCCTTTGACTCACTTGCAGCCCAAGAAAGAATGTTAATTCTCCCATCATACTCATCTCATATCTGCTCTGCATGAGCTTAGAGAATTTCTCACACAGCTTCTCATTTGTAGAGCCAAATATGATATCATCCACATAGATTTGAACTAATATAATATCATCACCATGTTTCTTGTAAAATAGTGTCTTGTCTAGTGTGCCTCTAGAGAATTGATTCTCAAGTAGAAATTGTGACAATGTGTCATACCATGCCCTAGGAGCTTGCTTAAGTCCATACAATGCTTTAAGCAATCTATAGACAAAGTGAGGGAATTGTGGATCCTCAAAGCCAGGTGGCTGTTGCACATATACTTCTTCTTCCAACTCCCCATTCAGAAATGCACTCTTGACATCCATTTGATAGACCTTGAAATTAGAATGTGCAGCAAATGCCAAGAAAACTCTGATGGCCTCTAGTCTGGCAACAGGGGCAAAAGTCTCATCATAGTCAATGCCCTCCTGTTGAGAGTATCCTTTTGCAACCAACCTTGCTTTGTTTCTTATGACTACACCATTCTCATCCATCTTATTCCTTAGAACCCATTTTGTTCCAACAATGGTTCTATCCTTTGGTGCAGGCACAAGTTCCCATACTTTGCTTCTTTCAAATTGGTTTAGCTCCTCTTGCATAGCAATTATCCAATCAGGATCCAACAATGCATTTTCAAGTTTCTTAGGCTCAACTTGGGATAGAAAGCAACCATAGAGACATTCATTTAGAGTTGCTCTCCTTGTTCTCACTCCTGTATTTGGATCTCCAATTATCTGATCTGCAGTATGTGATCTATCCCATTTCCTTGTATGTTCAGATTGATTTCTCAGCCTTGATGTTGCTTCATCATCCAGATCATGATCATTTACATTTCCTCCCCCTGTGAAGTTTCCACTAATCACAGGTGTGTCTTGGATGCTTGTTTCTTCATTGTTGGTTGACACAGGTTCTTCATTCACTTGAGTTTGTTGAATTGTGGGCTCAAATTCAGTTTCAATCTTCTCATCAAAATCATCTATATTGTCAAACTTTAAAGGATCTTTATCTTCATCATTGGTTTCTTCTAATCCAGGTAGTTTGCTGTCATCAAATGTCACATCTGTGCTTTCCATAACTTTCTTTTGAGTGATGACATAAACTTTGTATGCAATTCTTTCCATAGAGTAGCCAAGAAAAATTCCTTCAAATGCTTTTGCATCAAACTTTCCAACATATTCTGAGTTGTCTTTTAACACAAAGCATTTGCTTCCAAAAGTATGAACATACTTTAGGGTGGGCTTCTTTCCAGTCATCAAGTTGTAAGGTGTCTTTCCAGTGTTTTTGTTGATGAGGGTTCTGTTTTGGATATAGCATGCAGTGCTCACAGCCTCAGCCCAAAAACATGTAGGCATCTTTGCATCAAGTAACATTGTTCTAGCAGCCTCAATCAGAGTTCTATTCTTTCTTTCAACAACTCCATTTTGTTGTGGAGTCCTTGGAGCTGAGAATTGTTAAGAAATACCATTTTCTTTGTAGAATGCTTCAAGCATGGCATTTCTGAACTCTGTTCCATTATCACTCCTTAATGTAATCACACTTGCATTGTTGGCCTTTGCTTCCTTGTCAATTTTCTTTATATGCTCAATGATTACTTGGGGAGCCTCATCTTTTGATGCCATAAATTCTACCCATGTATACCTTGTGAAATCATCAACCAACACCAGAGCATACTTTTTCCTTCCTAGTGACATAATATTGACAGGCCCAAACAAGTCCATATGAATTAGTTGTAGGGGCTTGGTTATTGATGTCACTGTCTTTGACTTGTGGCTTGATCTTTTCATTTTTCCCTTTTGACAAGCCTCACACACTCCTTCTTGACAGAATTCAAGTGTGGGCATGCCTCTTACTAACTCTCTTTTGACTAGAGAATTAATGCCTTTGAAGTTCAAGTGTGATAGCTTCTTATGCCACAACCAACTATCTTCATTTGATGCTTTTGAGTAAAAGCAACATATTTTGTCCTTGTTTACAGAGTTCATATTGGCTACAAACAGGCTTCCTTTCCTTACTCCAGATAGAGCAAAGTCACCAGTCTTTTTGTGGGTGATCAAACATTCATCTTTGTCAAAATTCACTTTGAAGCCTCTGTCAATAAATTGACCAACACTCAGTAGATTGTGCTTGAGTCCCTTGACCAGTGCTACATTTTCAATGATGACATTTCCAATTTCCAACTTGCCATATCCCAGTGTGTTGCCAATGCTGTCATCTCCAAAAGCAACCATTGGGCCAGCCTTCTCCTCATACTGTGATAGCAGGGCCATATCACCAGTCATATGGTTTGAGCATCCACTGTCCAAAATCCACATGACCTTTCTTTCACTTTCTTTGCCCTGCAAACACAAAGGTATTACTTCTCCTTTGGTACCCAAACAAGTTTGGGTCCATGTGGCTTAGCAACAGTCTTATCATAAACAGCATGCTTATCAATTTTCTTGATGTTAGTCTTCTTGTCACTGTTAGAAGTCTTAGAATCAGGGTTCTTAGACTTAGGTGACAGAGGCACCTTCCTAACTTTAGGAGGACTTGAAGACTTTGTTCTTGTGTAGTGTGTGTGAACATTGTGACTGATACAACCTTCCATGAATTGTCTTCTCAAATTAAAGCAACTAGTCATTACATTCATGTTACATGGCATACAATCAAATTTATCACAGAAAGGAGAGTCTCTATGTCTTAAAGGCACAGAGCAATCATAGAACGGTTTAGCAACACTACCAGATGGTTTCTTACATGCATGAGTTAAATGATTAGTGCTAAAACAATTTTGACAAACTTTCCTAGGGGCATTGGGCACATAAGCATAGTTGTTGTCCTTGTTAATCCCTAATTTGCCATTCCTGTTTTGTTTCTTTTTAGCCACTTTCTTCTCAACCCCATTATTCCCAGCTGAAACAAACTTCACAAATTTCTCAAGTCTAGGTTTACCTCCTATTGACTCCTTGGCTTTGGTTTTGACATTCTCACTCTTAGAGGATGCTTGTTGTTCATTTGATTGTGCCTTATCTTCATCATCCAACATTTGGTTAATGAGTAAGGCATCCTCATCAATCTCAAGTGTTGGTGTTTTAAATATTGAGGTCTCAGCCTTTTTTAAAACCTGAGGCACTTCCTCTTGAACAACAATGTCATCTTCAATGACTGCATAACCTTTCCTCTGCTTGAGAGTGTCATAATCAAGTCCAATAGCAGCCTTAGGTCTAGCTAGTTTTTTCTCATGGTAGGACTGCAATAGACTAGAGGAATTCTTGAATGTTTTCAATTTAAATTCATTTTCAGCTAGTTCATCCCTAAGAGCCTTCTCCACTTGACTAGCACATAGAACCTTATTCTTTGGATATTCGATTTCTTGTTTAAGGTTTTCTATTTGCATAGCAGTTAGTTCTAGTTCCTCATTTCTTTTGTTTAACAGTTCATTCCTAGAAGACAGTTTAACATTCTCTTCATTAGCAGCAGTCATACTAGTATGAATATTAAACATCTCAACAGATAGTTGTTCAACCATAGATTTGTATTCAGAAACAGACATGTCTATAGTAGTGAGGGATGGTACCTGAGAGTCTGATTCAGATGGTTCTTCCTTGGAGTTGGCCATCAAGGCATAGTTGCAGAATTCTTGTTCTTCTCCATCACTATCAGAATCATCCCAACACTTCCCTTCAGCTATGTAGGCCTTACCTGGTGCATGCTTCTTTAGCAGAGCCTCATACTTAGCTTCAAGCTCAAGAAACTCCTTATCCTTCTTCTTAGGCTTCTTGCATTCACTGGCAAAATGCCCTAGGTCATCGCATCTATAACATCTCACAGATGACCTATCCACATAGCTGGTTTTGAATTTGTTTTTGTTTGCTTTCACAGGTGCCTTGCTCTTGTTGAATGAATGATTTTGAGATCTAGACTTGAAGGGCTGATTCCTCTTAAATCTGATGTTTGGGAATTTTCTAACCATAAAATCATATGAAGTGTTTTCCATGGCATCCAACTCTTCAAGAGTATTGTAACGCTCCCAAATCTGAGGTCAGAGATTCAGGTCGTCACGTCACCATCCAACCATATCATACCTGTATTAACTTTACAACTCAACAATACATCCATTCAGACCTCAATCTTACACACAAGCAAGTTAGAGTCTCAGAAACGATAATCAAAAGTGCCGCTAAATATTACAATTCATTTGTACAAATCAGAGTCTTACGCAATTCCACTTATACACTATACTTGAAGACAAGTCTTACTATTACAGTTGAAAACCTATCAGACTTACTCTGTAGTATTTATCAGAAACTAAATCATCTCCGAGGTAAATCTTCTACTCCTCTTCTGCTGTTGCGGAGTTAACCGACCAAATTATTCTCTTTCTGAAAAGTTTTTATAAAGCAAGAATGAGCTACATAATGCTCAGCAAGTTCACCATTTTGTAGAATAATAATGGGGTTTATTTCGAAAACATTCCCAACTATATGGGTATATATCTCAGGTTTCAAAACATAATTGGACATTGTATATGTCCGAGTTTGAATAAAACATCTATACTCACTAAGGAGCTTTAAGAATAACATATGAACCCTTTATAAGGTTCCCATTTCAATATATCTCAAGTTTGAAAATATATACATCTGAGTATATCATTTTCGGCAAAACACTCTACGATGAACATACTGTACAAGGAATACATCATTGCAAACCTCTTTCCTTCCATTAGCTTAGAAGGTTTATCATACAAAAACATTTCATTCTTTGAAACAATTGCAAGAGTGCACTAACACGTGCCAATCTTTATAGAAAAATCTTGCAGTTCTAGATACTGCACGATATCAATATTTTCTCATCAAAACCACACTATCAGCAACTTGGCACTTAGGCCCAAGAAGCAGTGTTTGAGTATTTTTCCAAAGTGGAGGATGGGACTGAAAGAAAACATAAAAACCTGACAGGGATTGACGATGATCAGTCGCCACATCCAAGTCCAATAATCCGCGGGTCTTCTCTACCGGTAGAAGGATAGAAACTACATCCGTAACTATCCCCGGGTGAAAACTACATCCGTAATCACCCTCGATGAAAACTACATCCGTAATCATTCTTCGGCAACACCTGGGCCGGAATAATAATTGATGGACCGCCTGGCTCACGGCCGCTTACACATCCCGGGAATCGTTCGTCAACGGTTCCCACACCTGCCAGAGTCCCTTTTTCTTTTTCTTTTAAAAACTTGATTTTGATTGAAAACAGAGTAATTGAGGTTCGACATCAGTCGACCGATCTTTCTTGAAATCATACAAGAAGCAAAACCTGACCGGGGGTTTTCGAAAATGTTTTGGGTTCGAAAGAGTTCGAGTTTGAAAGTATTAAATGTATCTTGGATTGACTTCGTCTTTAAAATAATGAACGATAATTAATAAATAATATTTTAAGATTTAATATTAATAATTAATAAAATAATTATTCGATAAAATAAACTTTTAATCCAAGATAGGGTTTCGAGTATTTACGAAGATATGAAAATAATCACTTGAGTATAAGATACTCCCCGAATGACCCTTCGGGTTTTCGCAATCTAGTTACGATATAATAATATACCGCTCCCCGGTCAATAGTATATACGGACCGCTACGACCTCTATTGCTAGAGTCGTTGTCCGAGGAAAACATTTCAATCTAAGTTCAAGGGGTACAAACATATATGTACTTATACAATCTCAATTGCATCAATACTTCGATAAACATAGCATTTGATATGGTTGAAAACTATAAACACAACGGTGAAAGTCCTTGTATATGTAAGTTTTGAAAAGTAAACTTGCCTTGGTTTGGTTGGGGTGGTCGAGCGTGCGGAGTCGAACGATCTATACATAAGCAATAACCGCTCGTTAGTACCTTAACAATATCTCTTTAATTACGGGGTTCTAGGGGGTACGAAATTAACTTAACGACTTCTTCTTATGACACTCTAGCCCCACTATAGGTTCATGTCATCACTTGATTACGCTCGTCACTTAATCGACTTAATTTAGTTACCACATTCGAATCATAACCATTACCCCTAGAATTAGGCTCCACTAACGACTTTTTCCCTTGCGCGAAATTTACTCTAGCATTTTTATAAAATCCAAAAATTCATATTTTAATCCAATTCTTTTTGGGTGATCTTCACCACTGCATTCCCTAACTTCTCAAATTTTTCCATGATCCCACATATATTTTTAGCGGTGTAAACAAGGTTCACAAGGGGGTCACTTAGTGCAGTCCGGAATCCAGAAACACAATTCACTCCTCCGGCCATAACTTAAAATCTATACATCACCTAGCCACTAACCTTACATTTCCAGAAACTACATTCAATTATCTTTCCAGCAATATATGGTAGGACATCAGGGGACAACATTTGGGGGTTCAAAACCGTGTTACAATATAGGTCAATGCTCCTGGACAAAACTCAGCAAGCACATACTACTTAGATCAACCATTTTTCACAATTCCACAACACAACCAACACTTAATACACTTAGTTCATGGTTCATAACACTCATGGAGATATATATAATATCCATAATCATAAAAGTCACAATATCAACATCAAAACTCAAGATCCATGTCATCCAATACTTATACAACCAAGATTAGCTCATATATACATGGATATACTACCAAACATTATAAATACTACATAACCAAGAGGGTTTGTGATTTTTATACCTTCTTGAGCACCTAGGAGCCTTGGATAAGCTTTACACAACTCAACAACACCTTGAATGGTCTCCTACAACACTTACAATCCAAGATCTAAAAGAAAATCAAACATGGTTACTATTCACCAAATCTTTAACAATTTATAACTTGAATTTGGGTGGATGAAATGGCTTGAAATTACTAACATACCTTGTCTAGATGATGGAGATGACCTAGGATTTATGTTGTGATTTATGAGTGATGGAAAAGGGGGAAGAAGAATTTTTCTTCTTCTCCTTTCTTCTTTGGCCGAGAGCAAGATAACAAAGGGGGGGGAGAGTTTTGATTTTTGTGTTTGGTTGTTGGTAGAATAATTGAGGTTAAGTGTTGGGTGTTACATATTAGTGTAAGTATATACAAGTACTAGCAAGGCATGGGTATGTGTATTACTTGTCCCCCTTTTTGAAAAAGCAAGTAACTAGTTACTATTCCTCTTCCAATTTGCTAACTAGTTTGCTTGATTTCTAACCACTTGGTTGCATGGGACTTGCATGCAATACTACTCCTTGTATCATTATTCTTCCACCAATGCTTGTCATTTAATCTTTAATTCGTATCGTATCTTAATTAATCTCTCGTAATAATATTTTGTCACGTAGAGATTTCCCATATAATTTCTTAAGTACTAATTGTGTAAATTCCTCGAATGTCCATAATTCCTCGTCATAATTCTTAATAAATCCTTTAATACTCTAACCATTCTCAAATCCCAAGTTTTATAAATCATACTAACAATAAGGCTCCTGCCTTCACAATCTTCCTTTTTATCTTACATAATAATTGCAACAACGCAGTTTCTCAGACAATCAATTCTATTAATCAACAGGGATGACTAGAAAGGTTCCATATTGACAATGTCACAAGATATTAAATAAAAGGAAATATTACCAAAAATTAGGGTTCTTACAGCCTCCCCTCCTTAAAAGGATTCCGTCCCGGAATCAGGTTGAAAACAGTTGGGGGTGCTTTTCACGCATCGCGCTCTCTAGTTCCCATGTTGATTCTTCGACATTCTGATTCCTCCACAAGACTCTCACTAATTTGACAACCTTGTTCCTCAGCACCTGTTCCTTTCTATCCATGATTTCTACGGGTTGCTCCACATATGTTAAGTCTGGTTGCAGATCCACTTGATCATGTTCTATCACGTGTCGGAAGTCGGTATGGTAGGGTCGTAGCATGGACACATGGAACACATTATGTACTTGCTGCAAGATCGGGGGTAAAGCCAATTCATAGGCTAACTTCCCAACTCGTTTCAAGATCTCAAAAGGTTCAATAAATCTCGGGCTTAGTTTCCCTTTCTTACCAAATCTCATCAATCCTTTCCACGGTGATACCTTCAACATCACAAAATCTCCTACCTCATTTCTTTGTCCTTGCGGGTCTGGTCCGCATACTTCTTCTGTCTGTCCTGGGCCGCTACCAGCCGTCCTCTTATGAGCTCGATAGTTTCTCTTGTCTGTTGGACCAGTTCAGGTCCTAACATCTTCCGCTCTCCAACCTCTTCCCAACACAAGGGGGATCGACATCTTCGTCCGTATAAAGCTTCGTATGGGGCATTCCTATACTCGCATGGTAACTGTTGTTGTAGGAAAATTCGATCAACGGCAAGTGGTCATCCCAACTTCCTTTAAAGTCGATGGCACATGCTCTCAATATGTCTTCTATGGTCTGGATGGTTCCCTCACTCTGTCCGTCTGATTGGGGATGATATGCAGTACTCATGTTTAACTTGGTCCCCACACAATCCTGAAAACTTCTCCAGAACCTGGAGTTAAATCTTGGGTCTCTACCAGATACAATGCTCACAGGAACCCCATGCCTTACCACGATCTCCTTAGGTACCTCATAAAATTTGACCATTCGAATTAATGGGTTTCGTAAAAAAACTAATGACTTTTACATACACTCGTCTGTACCGTAAAGACGTAATATCCACTCGAAATCTTCATTTAATAATTCGTACATATCGTGATTGCAAAAATTTCTCATCCACCCATAAAATTACTATTCGTCCAGGTTTCGAATATCCCCGAAAGTTAGGGTTAATGCAGTCTCCTCTCCTTAAAAGGGTTCTTTCTTAAGAACCTAAGGATAATAGTTGTGGATACAATTCCAACTCTCAGGTTGACACTTCAACCCTATTGTTCTCTCCCTTGGTCTCACCAACGCCTTAATGTTGTTCCTCAACGCATACTCTCCTCGACCTGTATTCCTTATCGGTTGTTCTATGATTGAAAATTTCTATCCCCCTACTTATACGTTCCTCTGCTACCTTGTTCATAGTATCCGTGTTGAGTCCTTGCATCGTTGGTCGTGGATACTTTGTGGTCGTTTCTATAATCTGAGACAACGTTAATACGCACGGTATTCCTCATTTTCCTTGGCTTGATTAGCACGCATGTGTTGCCTCCCGTCAGTCGTTACCACTTGCTATGGATATTGTATAGTCTTCGGTATACGTCGAACCAGTTCAGCTACTATATCCCTCGTTCATTGACTTCTTCGTAACGCAAGAGAAGCGAAGCTTCTTCTTTCGCAGTACACTCTACAGCAGACGTCCTTACGTTCGCATGGTGATGATCGTGATAAAAACATTCATTTCATGGATAAGTTTTTATTCTCGACTGCCCCGTGAAGCCTAAGGCACGACACTAAATATAAATTCGATCGTTTGGACAATTCGTCTTCCCTGTCCGTCAGCCACAGATCAAATTAGTACATACGCTCAATCTCTTTGTTAGATATACTTGAAAGCACCTTCAATATTCGAAGTTTAACCTTAAGTCTTTATCCGACGTAATCGTTGCAGAAGTTTTATATTGCACCACCATCTCTTCCGTATATAAATCGATGATCTTCTAAATGGAAAGTCTCTCGTATGTAAATCACTTGGTCCAACAATTATAAATCAACTAGGGCCATCTCTTGGCTCGGTCTTCGGCGAACTACTCATGAAGTTCATTATAATTCTGTCCACGTTCAAGATTTTCTACAAGTGGAATTCATCCACTAGATCTCTATCATTCTGCTTTTGGCATGTCGCGTTTGTACTTAATAGTTTGCCAATACCATTCTTCATATCCGTTTGCCAAACATTCTCTTAATTCTCTGTACATCTTTGTCCTTCCCCATAATTTAGTCATTTTCCTCTAACGTTATTCTTTATTGCATATACTCCATTTTCTTGGTCAATACTGACTGAATTCCAATTTTGAATAATCCCCTCTATAGGTATCGGCCACCACACTGGCCTTTCCTGGGAAATAACAAATTTCTCCATTATACTCCCTGCTCCCTTTCGTCACCTTCTCTTTCTTATGTTTAGTTCTAATATAAAGATATACTTATGGCATTTGTGGAGAAATTTTCACATTTTTCTCATAAGGTTAACGTCTCAGTTTTATGCGTGAACGCCATCATGACTAATCCCAGACTCACGGTTAGTGTTATCTCATAACCTTTATGTTGTTTTAGAAGTATAGGCTATCATCCTTTTTCTACTCCATCAGCACACCTCTCAAACTCTCAAAAGACGCATCATCGTGACTCTCAAAGTCCTCTTTTTATCATCAAGTATAGCTAACAACGAGGTTGTTGCTAATATCTCATTTCATCCCAAAATTTTGTTCATTAATCCATAAAGGCTTCTGACTCATTAGTCCATTCAAACGATACTACCACAATTTTAAAACATTTATATTAGTGTGAAATGCCAACTTTGGCACATTACAGAGGTCGATCTTGAGTGGTAAAACCTTCTCTTCAACCTTATCTTTGAAAGACAACTACTCATTTTAACTAGTCAACAATTCCTCCATTTCCGATAAGGGTATCAGTTCTCGATGGTATATGTAAGATGTCATACGCTCGTCCACCTTCACAACTGGCGCTAATCAGCCTGAGGCCTGCATGCTACTGCGATTCCCAATAAACTTGATTAGGTGGTAATCTCGAAGGATCATTGTCATATATCCATGCATCCATTTGCTATTAGGGGCCTGTTAAACTTTATGTCCCTCTATGTGCATCAATCCCTTTAAGCTAAATAAAGCTTCACATTCTTGCCACGATATTTCTTCCTTTCTTGTCCATCTCACTCCCAGGTAGTTTCCTCTAAGGATATGTTTTACATCGCAATCGATTTGCATTTCTTGGATCAGGAAAAGGCTTGGTAACTCCAGAATTCATTAATATACATCCTGACAACGGTAGGTGGGAGCGAGCTCCCAACCACCTCATCATTTCTTATAACTTTCCCCACACCAATATTAAAGGTCTTGTGGTATGCCCAGACATGTTATCTTTACTTCAATAATTACTCGGCATAATGCTCTGGCTGCACAATTACAACATTTGGTTTTTGATCTCATATTGGTGTAACGGTTCACAATTGTACCTCCCGTTCACCTTAGAGTAATCACTTTGAAAGGAATGGTTTCAAAATAACAAGGTCCAATAGATAATCTCAATAAGAATTCCACATTGGATGTTCCAAGAATGTTGGTGGTTCTAAATACTAGGAGTCTCGATTTTTGGAGATGTAAGGATGGACAGAAAGAATACAACAAGGTTTATTCCCTCCCGTCCTGATAATTCTGTAATATGACACCATAGAGAATGTTGCACAAGGGCAATGATTGTTGGGTACAAAAGTCATAAAGACGGTCTTTATACAATTCTTACATCGGGTGGATACTTTTCCTCCTGAATAATAAGAGAAAATCTAAAGTCGCATTGATGAAGGTCAGCCAATAGAAAGCAATTCTACTCCATGACAATTAAAGAATGAAGTAGTTTGTCACTCAAGTAATCAATGGTTTCAAATGAATTCTCATTGCATGAAATGAAAGAATAAAATATTCAAGTGATATAAAGTCTGATACGAAGATGGGTAAGAGTTTAAGTCGAGTGGGCGACCTCACTAGGTCTCAATCAAGTTATTCGTCCAAACTTTCATCATCATACTTTACCACATGCAAAATGCATTGCGGAATGAATTAAATTGGGAGTTGGACCAGTGAAACAATAACTAGTCCTTTTCAAGAAACACTAGCGACTAGCTAGACAAAATTTGCTAGTTCCCTGTTTGAGACATCACCACCAGCTAGGGCAATTAGCTAGGTGTTCTTCACAACATTACAATTTTGAGTAGTTGGAATGATTAACTAGTCATTCAAATTGACATAATGACTAGCCAGTTTCAATTGGATAGAACGGAATTTCAACATCGTAGCCACTGAAGAAACTTTAGGCTTCTCGGACAACGAATGAAAATAAGAAGCTATTAAGTTTGGAAAAAAAAAGAAAACTATAAAATCTGAAGAGAATGTTCTAGGTATCGGAACAATCGATAACCTCTCATCAAATATTACTTATTAGTGAAACGGTCCACCCAAGGGTGCCTCCGTACACATGCTTTATCAGATCCGACAATAGAATTAAATTCGGAATACCAACATCAAAATGATATCCTTACTATGATTTCAATGTACGATGTACAATCTCATCTTGAATAGAAGAAATGAATTCATGAGGGACGTCTGGACATTAGATCATCCATGTCCTCAGTAATTTGTTGAATATTTATGAGCTCAACTGAAGAGTGCAAGCATGAAAGAAGCAATCAAATATCGACATCCGTTAAGTAGTATTCGTCGATTAATTAAGGAAATATTTGTTGAACCTTCCTTGGATAATTGAACGAAAGTGTAAATAGTCCTGAGCAGAAATAATTATAAACTTCAAATAGAATGCTCGGGGATCAGTTAAGATACTTTGGATGAGTCCCGGTTTCGAGAAAGTATATCACTGGTTGTTATTCCACAAGTGTGAAGTAGAAGCTAGGAGGGTTACCTGATATAACTAATCGAGGTAACATGGTTAGTGAACAGTTTAAAATGAAGTAATGCACTAGCCGGTAGTTACCGAAATAAGTTAATAACTATTCGTGCATTCCATTATCACATTCCATTATCACCATTATGAGGGTAACTCCGTCTCTTCGTCTTCGTAACACAAGACACCAACTAGTGCGTCTCACAATCATCATCTTAAAGTCATTTATCGAGTTAGGGTTTCACAAGTGGCCAGTTCCCCCTGGGAACAGATCAAAGAGATCTCTCAGGGATCTCAGTGCAGTCCATAGGTTCAGTGGCGGGTGTGTGTATGTGAACATATACCAAATTATTGAGGTCTACAATACATATATACGTAGTCCCTGATAACATCTCTATCAAAGGATCCCACTCTAGACCCGCTGGTCCTTTCTTTTAGTGGACTCTGAGATCACTGTATCGCTCGTTGCAACCATATTCAACTTCTCTTGAGTCCCTTTGTTAATCCTACTTGTTTGTTCTCTAAGTTGAACTACCATGTTCTAGCGTCTGAATCATGCGTGGAATTATCTAGCACGCTCGTCTTATGATAACATTCTCGTATAACACATGTAAAATTCGCCATCAAGGGTAATGGAATCCACAATGACATAGTGACCAACCTTCAGGTAAACCCGTTACTTATCGAAAATCGGATCTTATAACCAAAGTAAAAGACTTTCATTAATCCAAGTACTAAGTACCCTTAATTATGTAGGGAAGTCCAAACTTCTTGATTCTTAAAATGCCGCCTCCTGACTGTGGAGGAATATGGGCCACAAAATTTATGCCAGCCTAGTCATCCGATCATATTGGCAATATCGCCTCTACCCCAGCTGCTCTCGAGATTTCGCTCTGCTTCCTATATCATTATCTATGATAAGTCATGTACGACTCTCAAACCTCTATTCATCATTCTGAAGGTCTCTAAGGATTCTATCGACCCTAGTATAATACCTCCAGTAACACTCCAGTCCATTCTACTCACCGGTACCTCTTCCGGTAGTACAATCATAAGTTTACTCCGATCTCTTATGTCATTCTCCTACTTAGACTTAACTCTCAACACTCTCGTTTCTGAGTACTGTAACTTATTGCTCTGATACCATTTCTGTAACGCTCCCAAATCTGAGGTCAGAGATTCAGGTCCTCACGTCACCATCCAACCATATCATACCTGTATTAACTTTACAACTCAACAATACATCCATTCAGACCTCAATCTTACACACAAGCAAGTTAGAGTCTCAGAAACGATAATCAAAAGTGCCGCTAAATATTACAATTCATTTGTACAAATCAGAGTCTTACGCAATTCCACTTATACAATATACTTGAAGACAAGTCTTACTATTACAGTTGAAAACCTATCAGACTTACTCTGTAGTATTTATCAGAAACTAAATCATCTCCGAGGTAAATCTTCTACTCCTCTTCTGCTGTTGCGGAGTTAACCGACCAAATTCTTCTCTTTCTAAAAAGTTTTTATAAAGCAAGAATGAGCTACATAATGCTCAGCAAGTTCACCATTTTGTAGAATAATAATGGGGTTTATTTCGAAAACATTCCCAACTATATGGGTATATATCTCAGGTTTCAAAACATAATTGGACATTGTATATGTCCGAGTTTGAATAAAACATCTATACTCACTAAGGAGCTTTAAGAATAACATATGAACCCTTTATAAGGTTCCCATTTCAATATATCTCAAGTTTGAAAATATATACATCTGAGTATATCATTTTCGGCAAAACACTCTACGATGAACATACTGTACAAGGAATACATCATTGCAAACCTCTTTCCTTCCATTAGCTTAGAAGGTTTATCATACAAAAACATTTCATTCTTTGAAACAATTGCAAGAGTGCACTAACACGTGCCAATCTTTATAGAAAAATCTTGCAGTTCTAGATACTGCACGATGTCAATATTTTCTCATCAAAACCACACTATCAGCAACTTGGCACTTAGGCCCAAGTAGCAGTGTTTGAGTATTTTTCCAAAGTGGAGGATGGGACTGAAAGAAAACATAAAAACCTGACAGGGATTGACGATGATCAGTCGCCACATCCAAGTCCAATAATCCGCGGGTCTTCTCTACCGGTAGAAGGATAGAAACTACATCCGTAACTATCCTCGGGTGAAAACTACATCCGTAATCACCCTCGATGAAAACTACATCCGTAATCATCCTTCGGCAACACCTGGGTCGGAATAATAATTGATGGACCGCCTGGCTCACGGCCGCTTACACATCCCGGGAATCGTTCGTCAACGGTTCCCACACCTGCCAGAGTCCCTTTTTCTTTTTCTTTAAAAAACTTGATTTTGATTGAAAACAGAGTAATTGAGGTCCGACATCAGTCGACCGATTATTCTTGAAATCATACAAGAAGCAAAACCTGACCGGGGGTTTTCGAAAATGTTTTGGGTTCGAAAGAGTTCGAGTTTGAAAGTATTAAATGTATCTTGGATTGACTTCGTCTTTAAAATAATGAACGATAATTAATAAATAATATTTTAAGATTTAATATTAATAATTAATAAAATAATTATTTGATAAAATAAACTTTTAATCCAAGATAGGGTTTCGAGTATTTACGAAGATATGAAAATAATCACTTGAGTATAAGATACTCCCCGAATGACCCTTCGGGTTTTCGCAATCTAGTTACGATATAATAATATACCGCTCCCCGGTCAATAGTATATACGGACCGCTACGACCTCTATTGCTAGAGTCGTTGTCCGAGGATAACATTTCAATCTAAGTTCAAGGGGTACAAACATATATGTACTTGTACAATCTCAATTGCATCAATACTTCGATAAACATAGCATTTGATATGGTTGAAAACTATAAACACAACAGTGAAAGTCCTTGTATATGTAAGTTTTGAAAAGTAAACTTGCCTTGGTTTGGTTGGGGTGGTCGAGCGTGCGGAGTCGAACGATCTATACATAAGCAATAACCGCTCGTTAGTACCTTAACAATATCTCTTTAATTACGGGGTTCTAGGGGGTACGAAATTAACTTAACGACTTCTTCTTATGACACTCTAGCCCCACTATAGGTTCATGTCATCACTCGATTACACTCGTCACTTAATCGACTTAATTTAGTTACCACATTCGAATCATAACCATTACCCCTAGAATTTACTCTAGCATATTTATAAACTCCAAAAATTCATATTTTAATCCAATTCTTTTTGGGTGATCTTCACCACTTCATTCCCTAACTTCTCAAAGTTTTCCATGATCCCACATATATTTTTAGGGGTTTAAACAAGGTTCACAAGGGGGTCACTTAGTGCAGTCCGGAATCCAGAAACACAATTCACTCCTCCGGCCATAACTTAAAATCTATACATCACCTAGCCATGAACCTTACATTTCCAGAAACTAAATTCAATTATCTTTCCAACAATATATGGTAGGACATCAGGGGACAACATTTGGGGGTTCAAAACCGTGTTACAATACAGGTCAATGCTCCTGGACAAAACTCAGCAAGCACATACTACTTAGATCAACCATTTTTCACAATTCCACAACACAACCAACACTTAATACACTTAGTTCATGGTTCATAACACTCATGGAGATATATATAATATCCATAATCATAAAAGTTACAATCTCAACATCAAAACTCAAGATCCATGTCATCCAATACTTATACAACCAAGATTAGCTCATATATACATGGACATACTACCAAACATTATAAATACTACATAACCAAGAGGGTTTGTGATTTTTATACCTTCTTGAGCACCTAGGAGCCTTGGATAAGCTTTACACAACTCAACAACACCTTGAATGGTCTCCTACAACACTTACAATCCAAGATTTAAAAGAAAATCAAACATGGTTACTATTCACCCAATCTTTAACAATTTATAACTTGAATTTGGGTGGATGAAATGGCTTGAAATTACTAACATACCTTGTCTAGATGATGGAGATGACCTAGGATTTATGTTGTTATTTATGAGTGATGGAAAAGGGGGGAGAAGAATTTTTCTTCTTCTCCTTTCTTCTTTGGCCGAGAGCAAGATAACAAAGGGGGGGAGAGTTTTGATTTTTGTGTTTGGTTGTTGGTAGAATAATTGAGGTTAAGTGTTGGGTGTTACATATTAGTGTAAGTATATGCAAGTACTAGCAAGGCATGGGCATGTGTACTACTTGTCCCCCTTTTTGAAAAAGCAAGTAACTAGTTACTATTCCTCTTCCAATTTGCTAACTAGTTTGCTTGATTTCTAACCACTTGGTTGCATGGGACTTGCATGCAATACTACTCCTTGTATCATTATTCTTCCACCAATGCTTGTCATTTAATCTTTAATTCGTATCGTATCTTAATTAATCTCTCGTAATAATATTTTGTCGCGTAGAGATTTCCCGTATAATTTCTTAAGTACTAATTGTGTAAATTCCTCGAATGTCCATAATTCCTCGTCATAATTCTTAATAAATCCTTTAATACTCTAACCATTCTCAAATCCCAAGTTTTATAAATCTTACTAACAATAAGGCTCCTGCCTTCACAATCTTCCTTTTTATCTTACATAATAATTGCAACAACGCAGTTTCTCAGACAATAAATTCTATTAATCAACAGGGATGACTAGAAAGGTTCCATATTGACAATGTCACAAGATATTAAATAAAAGGAAATATTACCAAAAATTAGGGTTCTTACAAGTATAGAACTCATCTTCTTCCTTTTCATCAACAGGTTTAGTCACTTCTTCTTCAGTCTCTTCATCATCTACTATCTCTTCTATTCTCAGTTGACTTGTAGATGCCTCCAGGTCTTGAACGGATTTGTTGACAATCAAGGCACAGGATGTGTTTATCATTCTGCCTTGGTTGGCTTTGATAGCCCTCTTCTGAAGCAACTCAAGCTCATGAGTTTTTAAAACCCCATAGAGCACATCATATGTGACTTTGTTCAAATCTCTTTCTCTTAGAGATATGACCCTTTGCTTTAGATGGTTTGGTGCAGATAGTAGAAAATTCATGTTTAATTCCTTAGTGCTGTAAACCTTCCCATTCATTTGAAGCTCGGTCACCAGCTCGTGAAATCTCTCAAACATGTCAGTAATACTTTCTTTGGACTGTGCCATGAAAGCTTCATACTGTGTGACCAGTATCTGTTTCCTATTTTCTCTTACCTCCTCTGTCCCTTCACATAACACCTCGATGTGGTTCCACATGTCCTTGGCTGATGTACATGATGCTATATTAGCAAACATCGACATATCCATGGAGTCTATGATCGGCAACATGAGATGACTGTCTAGGGCAACCTTTTCCTTCTCTGAGTCCGTCCATTTGGATGGCTCTTTTGCAACATATGATCTAGGAATGACTATTGTGCCCACTGTCGATTCAGCAATTTCTTGTTGAGGTACAAATGGACCATTCTTGAGGATGTCAGGGTAGAGAGGATAGGCAGCTTTGATGAACAACAACATTTTTATTTTCCAGAGGTTGTAATTCTCTTTGTCGAACTTAGGGACCTTCACCGTACCTGTAGTCTTTGGTGTATTCGAACTCATGATCGTTTTCGGTTTAGATTAAACAGCCTGCTTTGATACCACTTGTTGAGTATTGAATACGGTAAAAGAATACAGAGGGGGGGGGGGTGAATGGATTCTTGAACTTTTCTTTGTTCTTGAATCTTTGCAGCAAGATATGTGTTTAGTGTGTAAGTGCAGATAACAAAGACAAACACAACACAATATCACTTTAATCTAATATTTTATTAGATAAAGATTTTGCTACAATCTGTGAATACAAATGGTAGTATTCTCAGCTTCGTTTTTCTTAGAGAGATATTTCTTGTGATGTATCTTGAAAAACTTATCACTCCCTCAGCTCAGGAAGTGAGGCTGTATCCTTATAGACATGGATACACCTACTTACTACAAATAAGGTAGGTAAACAAAATACTTTCCAGTCTGTCTATCTTATTTGAGTAAGAGTCCAAACGGCTACAGATTTGACTTTGCAAAGCCTGTTCAGATCCACTTCTTTAGCTCCTTGTCCCTTTGTCTTATCTCTCCAAGCTTCTTTGTAGGCTTTCCAATCTGCTTTATAGTACATAGTCAAATAAAGCGTCTCGGCTTGTTGCAGGTTTCTGACTTGTACAATTCTTCAGTATTTTGTCTCCAAGAATGTATTCGAGAAGTGGCTAAGTGATTGATTCGAGAACTCGAATTGACTTAATCGATAACTCTGAGTTCTCGAATAGTGTTATATTGACATATCGAATCACTTCTCGAATAGCTCTTTTCTCTGGGACTCCTTGAGATATCGAATAGAGCATTTTGACATATCGAATCCCTGAGATGTCGAATAGCTTCTTTAGTCCTTGAGATATCGAGTAGATCATTGACTTGTTGACTCTTAGAGAACTCGAATGATGCTTTGACTTGTTGACTCCATGAGTTCTCGAATAGAGTAATAGACATATCGAATCTCTGAGATATCGAATGAGATATCGAACAGTGTATTCAGAGATATCGAATAGTGTCTTTAGAGATATCGAATCTCTGACTTCTCGAATGCTAGACTTCTCGAATAGACAAATGTACTTCTCGAATTGGTACTTAGGCAAATTCTTCATTTCTTCAAATCCCAACTGTAATTATTTGGCAGTCTTTATCTCCTTGCTTGAGGCATGAACTTGGAACTTCTTTCAAGCATTATTCTTGACTTTATAAGTACAGTAACACAACTAGAATTTGATGCCTATTACAAGTACAGAACAAATAGAAACTCTACAACTAGAGGTTCCCTCAGTTAAGAGGTCATGTAGGTAATGCATAGCATTACACATACTTAGGCTTATTATTAGATGTATTCAGGCATGCCTCTGTGACTAACAGGATCTTAGTATTACCATCCTTGTAACCAGACATGATTGCAGATCTTTATGATTATTCGAAATCAACCTGCTCTGATACCAATTGTTAACTCGAATAACTTGTAGAAGGGGGGTTGAATACTAGTTATATAATCGTGTCTGATTTTTGCTTGATTAGATGAACAAGAATAAACGAATGAATCAAACTTTGTTTGTATTAAATTAAATCAAATACAAACTCTACCAAAGGTGTACAATACCTTTAGCAGCTGCTGACAATACAAATCTCTCTCTCTGTTATTTTCGAACTCTCGAATACAAACCTTATACAGAGCTTCACACGATATGCACTCTACAATTCACAATTCCGCTCTTCGCTCTTTTTACAATAATATAGAGAGAGTATTTATAATGCTACCTATCAACTAATAATAGAATTATAATCTATCTATGACAATGTTCTGCCGTCCAGTTGATAGTTTCCATCAATAGAAAATTCGTTTCCTTCACGATATCTTCTTGCTTTTTCTCCAAAACAAAGATCCTATATTATAGCACTTGCCAGTTTCTGTAGCATCCATAATGACATCATCAGTAACACGACTGATATCAGCATTTCCCATTGCATCAGGATCTGATCATCCCATCAGTATTTGATCAACATCTGACTTGCTGTATCAGGATCTGCTCTTAGTTCCTGAAATGTAGTCTCTGACGCACTGTTCCTGACTAAACTCTACAGATTACTGTCTAACACATATATCCTATAAGATCAGGATATACAAGAAGTATTAGTAAAATTCTATTCTTAACATCACAACTCATGAATTATTCCTAACATGTCATCTG
Source organism: Saposhnikovia divaricata (assembly GCA_036435485.1). Classification (NCBI taxonomy): domain Eukaryota; kingdom Viridiplantae; phylum Streptophyta; class Magnoliopsida; order Apiales; family Apiaceae; genus Saposhnikovia; species Saposhnikovia divaricata. The sequence continues at coordinate 28,502,986 of JAZHRN010000131.1, forward strand.
CAAACAGTAGATGGATGACAGCAATAGCATTTGAATAAACCTTACAGCCATTAATCTTACCAGCATCAGCAGCCTCTTTGATCGAGAGAGATAAACCTTCGACATAAAGTAGGTATAAGTAAGGGGATAAAGGATCCCTCTATCGAAGACCACGTTTAGGAATTATATGCCCTACTTGATCACCATTAAAACAAACTGTATACGAAACCGTAGAAACACAAAGCATGATCCAGCAAACCCATTTTTCTGAGAAACCCAACTTCCTCATCTGATTTTTTAAAAAACTCCAATCTACTCGATCATATGCTTTGCTGACATCTAATTTCAACGCCACCTCACCATCATTACTACGATTGTTCCTCTTCATATAGTGTAAAACTTCGAAGGCCACTAGGACATTATCAGTAATACTTCTTCCTGGAACAAAGGCTAATTGATTCTCCGTGATAATTCCTGGTAGGATTTTTTTTAGTCTATTTGCAAGAACCTTGGCTATTATTTTATACAGAACATTGCAAAGAGCTATAGGACGAAGGTCCGTCATAGTACCTGCATTATCCTTCTTAGGAATCAAAACCACGTTAGTATCATTCAAATCAGCAGGAAAAGAACACTCGTTAGGCCACCCTTTACAGCACTGAAACAACTCACGACCCATAATAGACCAGAAATGTTGGGAAAATGCAGGATTCAAACCATCCGGACCAGAGGCTTTGTCCGGATGCATTTGTTTGATTGCGTCTGAAAATTCTTCAAATGTGAACTCTGCAATCAGCTCTCCATTTTGTTCAGTAGAAATAATAGCAACATTACCCTCCTCTTCAAATTCCTGCTCGACTTCTGCATTATCAAACACTTCTTTAAAGTACTTTTTAACAATCCTACACATATCCTCATGTTGAGAGAACACTTCTCCTTCTTCATTCTTTAGCTGGGAGACATGATTAATTTTCTTCCTAGCATTGGCATATAAATGAAAAAACATAGAGTTTGAATCACCCTCCTCAAGCCAAAATGCTTTCGCTCGTTGCTTCCAATACGTCTCCTCATGAACTAGGAGATCATCGAGCTTCCGCCTTTCCTCAAAGTATTTACGAATACCTTCCTCATCATCACAGTTGACATATAAATTCACCTCCTCCCTTTGCTTATTGATTTTCTCCCGAAACTTATGAAAGAAATTTCGGCCCCACTTTGCCATAAAGGAGGTTACCGAAATAAGCTTTGGCATAAAATGAGTCGGTTTTAAAGCTTTCAAGAATTTAGTCACATCTTCAGAGAACGATTCCTCTTTGAGCCATGTATTCTCAAAGCGGAAACGAAACTGCTGCTTTGAATGAGAAGTACTAATAAGATTTAGATTAATCGGCTCATGATCAGACACTATAGTGTGATGTACTATAAGGTCACATAAAGGAAACATAGACCACCATGACTCTGAAGCAAAAGCACGATCTAACCTTTCTCGAACCCAGTTTGCAGAACCCTTACTCTTTTCCCAGTGAAATTACCTCCTTTCAAGTCTAGTTCTTTAAGCTGACAATCTTCTATAGTTCGACAAAAACCATTTAAGAGGTGTTGAGGGTGAGCAATAGTACCTTTCTTCTCAGAAGCATACATCATATCATTGAAATCTCCTATAATGCACCATGTCATATCTGATTTGGAAGCTAAGAATCTGATAAAATCCCAGGATTCACGTCTTCTTTCTCTCTCAAGAAAACCATAAAAACAGGACAACCTCCAATAAGCAGAGCCATCTTTATTAACCTGAACATCAATGTGATTACTTGACGCATCCAACACAATGCAATCAAAACTTCTTTTCCATAAAATATCCAAACCCCCACTCCTTCCAATACAATCTACTGCAAACGATTTACTAAAATTAAACTTAGAACACAAGAATCCCCAAGAATCGGGTTTACGAGATTTTATTAAATCCCCAAGAATCCGAACTGCTCGAAAGTTCCCCAACCTTCAACAGTTCCAGCTTAAGATATTCATTGCAACTTGCTAGCTTGCTGAGCAAGCTTAGCCAAATCAGTATCAAAAGATGCTGCACAATTCATTCAAGAAAGAGTAGCTTCCATATTTGGATCATCTATAACATTAATCGAATCTTTCCTGAGGCCTCCTTCAGTATCCATTAAGACATACACTCCCGGCCCACCTCGCATTCTTTTTCTTTCACCCACCTCAAGCCTATTTAATTCCTCCTCATCCAGCCCAATAAGTAATGTAGATTTACTTCTTAACACCGATAAATTAGCCTCCTTTAATCCCATATCTTTCTGTTGGATTATATCCATATTTTTATGCACCTCATATCCTGCCTCATTTATTTGAATTACAGATTTCCCTCCTTATGTGTAACCACTTCCCCCTGATTTCGGAAAATTGTTATCCCTTCCCAACCGAGTTTCCCAATCAGCATCTCCTTCGTCTCGAAGCCACTTGCTCTTTGCTTGTCCGGCCACCCTACGTGGTGGCGCTCTTAACCATGCACCTCATTCCCTATTGACTTCTCCACTTCTGTTTTCCAGAGATTTCCTGTAAAAATGTCCAGTGTGTGTCACAAACCCACACGTGAAACAGAAATCCCCCAGGCGCTCATACTTACAATTGACATCCACTTAAGCCCCATTTCTCTTGGTTATTTTCTTCTTTCTTTTTAAAGGCTTCCTGACATCCAATCTAACCCTTAGCCTCATACATTCCCTCCAAATACTTGTGTTATTATTGTGGTCGTACTCCAGAAAGTGTACAAAGAAATCACCAAGTTGCTTTCCCACTAATTCCGTCATAAGACTCGATGGCAGATCATGAAGCTGTAGCCAAATATTCAGATGCCATTGAGGTACTCTGTTTGGGTCCTCACTATCTGGTATCACTACAATACTAAGCATAGCATTATCAAACTGCCATGGGCCCCCATTCATTACCCACAGCATATCCTCTCTATGGTAGAATTGGAATAAGAAAATCCCAGTATCAAGCTCCTTAATATTAATTCCCATCGCTGGTTTCCAGATGTCCGCAAGCTTCGATTTCATTGCTCGAACATTAATAATTTTCTCTGTCAAAAACTGCCCTACCAAACACAACTCGTACTTATTTGTCGTCTCTTCGACATCACCTTCAAACACAAGTGTAGCATTTTCCTCCTGCTCTATACCAAGCCCTTCCATTTGAACATTTAAATCTTGTAAACGTGCCATTGAAAACAAAACTCACACGATTTTAGTTCTAGGGTAAAGAAACGAAAACGGAGAGAAAACTAAAACTCCCACATCATGGAGAGAAAAATAACGTTTTCTCCTCAGGTTTTTGGGCCATAGAATTGTACTAATTACCTTTTAAAACTTAATATAGTGTTTTCTTGGTTACTGAATTGTGGATGCTTCCGTGCGACCCCGACGCTGGAACAGACAAAATAGATATATTAGTGATAAAAAAGAATAATTGTATTACTAAAAATTCTACGATATGTAAATATGATACTCATGCATCGATGACAATTGACAAACACGTATAAAATCATCATGTAAATAAGTAACATAGAATTGGCAGCAACATATTGATAAAACCTACGAAAATAAAAACATATCGAAAGAGAAATTCTTATACTTTGAATGTGTTCAAATATCTATATATGTGAATTTCAATCCTCATTCATTATAAATTCGAATATCTATTCTATTTTAAATATGTTAACTCAAGTTTCAATTATATGTCCTTTTTATAAATTTAAATTCTCCTCCTTTATAAATTTGAATTCCTATTCTACTTTTAATTGGTAAATAGGTTAAAGTATATTTTAATTATTAATATTAAAATTACAAAATTCTGCATTCTCCTCAAAGTTGCACATCCTTTATTATAATACCTGAGTCTACCACACCATGCGGTTAACCAATCAAAAACGAGGAATTATTTTAGGACCAATCAGATTTTATTCCTAAATTTTAGACCAATCATATTATATTAAAAGGTTTCCTTATTTATCTTTCTATACCCACTTTACAAATTGCAGTTACTTAACAATTCTAGTTAAAATATAATAACTACTTAACTTAACATGTTTATATACTATATATACTTTTAATCAAAAAATATTAGATAATAAATTTCTCATATAATTTATTTTTACTTTTATTAAATAACAATTATATATTTACGGAATTACGCTAATTATGGCAATAACTCAATCAACATGGAAACATTAATACTAAATATACTCTCAAAGAGTATTATACATTATTTGGTGTATAAATTACCAATCAAAAAATAAAAGGGCATAAAAACATCAATAAAAGGGCATAAAACATCTACAAAAATAATCAAAATTTTAAATTTTATTATAAATTACAATTCTTTTGTAGGTAATTAATTCATCAATAAAAGATCATACATACAAAAATAATCAAGATCAGACAAACACATATTAAAATAGATCATATCAAGATTTCCTTCATCCAAACTACGATCGTTGATCAAATCTTAAATTGTGGTACATCCCTCGCTTATATCACTGAAATATATAATCTTTTTGGCGAGATAATCCAACAATTTATTGTAGTCATGAGGAAAATATATATCTGATTTGTCTGAACGTATTCGAACAACCAACCATGATTGCAATTCTATATTATCCAAATCAATGAACCAATATAATAGAACCTTGTAGATCTAAGATCCTGGATACTAGAATAAAAGAACCTACTCTCACAAAGAGAAAGAATAGAACCCAAAATGGGTAGACAAAATCCACAAACGGGGTACTAGACTCTCAATAAAGAGACTATTCCTAAAATTTAAACCAATCATATCATATTAAAAATTTTCCTTATTTATCTTTCTAAACCCACTTTACTAACTGTAGTTAGTTAACAATTTTAATTAAAATATAATAACTATTTAATTTAACATGCTTATATGATATACTTTTAATCACAAAATATTCGATAATAAATTTCTCATATAATTTATTTTCACTTTTATTAAATAAGAACTATAAATTCGGAATTACACTAATTATGGTAATGATACGCGTTAAAAATAAGCCCTAATGACACAATTAATGATGCATTAATTAGACCTAGCTTAGTCCAAATACGAAACCCATTAATGAGGCCCGAAACCCTAATTAAATATTAAATTCGAAATTAATATTGAGGGCAAATTAACAGCTGTGAAATATGAGGGCAAATTAACAGGGAGTAGCCTCCAATGCATCTAATCATACAAGGAAATAGACTCCTACAAGGTAGGAGTCTAGAACCTTCCTCAAGGCGATAACTTGTCAACCAAGTCACCTAACCCTATTACAATTCTAAGGTTTCTCAGCCTATATAAGGGCCTGACCCCTCATTCTCATAACTACATTTTTTGGCTTGATTCTCAACTTCGAGATACGTAGGCATTCTGTGAGGATCGATCAGTCTCGAACGCGGAAACATCCATTAAAGCACGAAGCTCACGAACCCTAGTATTAAATACACATAAACCCTAGCCGTAATTCAATAACATAGTTTTTATTCCACAACATTTGGCGCCGTCTGTGGGAAGACAACATCAACCATGGTTAACACACAAAGAACAACAACCGAGGCTGCCCCTGTCACCTCCATTCCACCAGTTGTCACCTCTCAACCTCAAGTTACTCAACCTACAGGGACGACTCAAACTCAAGTCTCTCAACCTATAGGGATGACTCCCATGGTGAGAGAACTCTACCAGTAGTCGTCCACCAAGGACATGAGACTAATCAACTTCAGATGGTGGTCTCTCCCCTGTCCAGTCGTCCACCACTCCAAGGAGTTCAGATCTCCACCAGCGTGCTCCCTGTAAACACCAATCCGGCGTACGGGTTGCCTAACTATCCCCCGAATCGAAGGGATCCTGGACCAAGCGGCCAAACCTTGTAGATCCATGAACCATATCAACCTCCTTACATCAGAGGTTTGGCCCCTCCTGAACAAGGATATTATGATCTCCGGGCCTTACAGAGATGATTCGTCGTCTGAAGATGACGACCGCGATGAAGCCTTAAGGAGGCGACGTGCAAGCAAGGAGCCTGTGTTGCGTAAAATACAGATGTGCAAGTGTACACAATCGCAAGCAAGTAATACAGTAGTAAATACCAGATATCATTCCTCAAGGACTGTCGATTTGTGTAAATCGCAATTAATATCAAACAATTCGATTATAGAACATATTATTTAAGTTTGGTTTTTATAATTAAACTTATCAAGTAATAACTAAATTAACTAACTAATATTGTACAAGCAAAGAGAGTTACGAGAGTCTTAGATACGAGAAGATAAGTCAAGATAATTACTTCCCCGTAATATGTTCATGTCGGCAATAAAGCACTGTAATGCTATAGCAAAATCACAGTCTACTAACCAAAAATTCAATGATCATAGGTTTCTCTCGAAATCACTATGGTATAGATTCCGTAATTAAATTAACATATGTCTATGCCTAACTCAATTTCCAGAATACAATTAAGCACCAATTTCACACGGCTATGCAAGGTAACAATATATGTCTATACCGTCACAAAATTAACATCAACAGATATAGTCATGCACCATTCAAGTAGTGTGTCAGTTAATCATAACCCTCTCAGTATTACAATTAACTCAATCATCTACTAGTGTTGGCAAAACAAAAGCAAATAATATAACATGAAATCCAATTGAACGAATAAACTGTAAACTGCAAATAGTACTTTTCAAAACACCAACAATCCCATACTAGGGTTCCATAAAAATCGTAACTCATACATGTTTAGTTCATAATTAACGTATCAAAATAATCCAACGTTAACCAACACCTGTTCATAAGAAGAGATATAAAAAGATAAAGAGAAAACAAAGCCAATGAATGTCTTCAATGGCTGAATTCTTCTTGTTGATGGCTTATTCTCCTCCTCCCTTGTGTGGCTACTTCTCTCTTGTCGTATCTCTCTCTAGGTAATAGGTTTGATCTATCTCTAATAATATCCTCTAATAAAAGTATTTTTTTAATTATTTAATATAATTAAAAGGAGATTTCCTAATCAAAATTGAATTCCAAGAATAGAAATTCGGAATTGATTTTTGGGCTCTATTTTGTAGTTGGAATCTAATATCAAGACCACTTATAATTGAAGCCCTTCTCATAAGCTTTCCGTGGGCTGTTGAATCGTCAAAATCGGACTTGTAGAACTCCAGATATGGCCCAAATAGTGTATACTCCGCGAACGACCCATAAAATCCGAATTTTAATCAAATTAATTTCCAACTCTTGCCATTTAAGCTCCAAGCCCTCCTTTATTATAACTCCTTGATACCTACAATAAAATATTAAAATTTATTAAATAAAAATCCAATCAATGCAAAATTACTTAAATATAGGGACAATATTATTAATAAATGCACGCTTATCACATCCCCACACTTAGCATCTTGCACGTCCTCGGGCAAAGAAGAAAGCAAAAAACTAAATCCTAACTAACTAATACCACTTCCGTAGGTGATCACGGTTGCATTGGCATATGCAACAAGCCCTTTAAACCCCAAGGTAGCCCTAGTGGACGAGTAAGGTCTCGTAAGGGTTTATATTGAATTTACCAACAAAATTCCTAAATTTTATCCTGACTGCCAAGTCTCAAACATGAAATATATCATAGCACTCCACACATGCAATATTAATCATGTAATAGCTCAAAGATGTCATATAATGCGATTTCTCAACTTTACACACCAACACAACTATTCAAGCACGCACACATAGTCTCAAAAGAATAAAATATCATGAATAACATCAAAGTCTCAATCAACAAGAAAATAGCATGCTTAGGATGAAAAATAACCTCACAAACACTCAAATCACATAAGTGTTTAGGTGCAACTGTATCACTCAAGTTCAATCAAATGCGCATGTGCTACCATAAGCTTGCTTGTCCACCAAAATCTCTAGACTTCGTGTTCGTATAAATGAAAAGATCTTTGTCAAGGGTTGTAACGAGGCTTAGGTGCGGGGTAGGAAATCAAAGAAATAGGTTAACAAGTGGCTAAACTTGACAACTAATAGAGCATAATGTTCATATATACTTGAAGCACTCAACATGAAACTAACTTTGAGATATCATCCCACATAATAATGTAGACTCATAAATTTCACATTGCAAGAACCATTGAACATACACTCTCTCTCTTCTTCTTTTTCTTCTTCTTTTTTTTCTTTTACTGATTCGAGTGACTTTATTGAGGTGTAACAGAGAGGAATAGCCAAAACAATTCAATTTCCACCCAAAATTTCACACAATAACAAAGATATCCCTGATAAGTGGATTTTATGTAAGAACCCTAATTTTTGGTAATATTTTCTTTTATTTAATATCATGTGGCATTGTCAATTTGGATCCTTTCTAGTCATCCCTGTTGTTTAATGGAATTGATTGTCTGAGAAATTATGTTGTTACATTCACTCTATAAGATAAAAGAGAAGATTGTGAGGGCAAGAGTCTTATTGTTAGTAAGATTTATAAAACTTGGGATTTGAGAATGATTAGAGTATTAAAAGATTTATTAAGGATTGTGACGAGGAATTATGGACATTCGAGGAATTTACACAATTAAGTACTTAAGGAATTATAGGGGAAATCTCTACGCGACAAAATATTATTACGAGAGATTAATTAAGATACGATACGAATTAAAGATTAAATGTCAAGCATTGCTGGAAGAATAATGATACAAGGAGTAGTATTGCATGCAAGTCCCATGCAACCAAGTAGTTAGGAGGAAAAAACCTAGTTAAACCAAATGGAAGAGGAATAGTAACTAGTTACATTGCTTTTTCCAAGGAGGAGACAAGAAGTACAAGAGGCCATACCATGCTAGTACCTTGCTTATACATACAACATTATGTATCACCCAACCATCACTTTATCAATTATTCACCCAACAACAAAAAAATCAAAAACACAAAAACACTTCTCTCCCCCCTTGGAAGAGAAGCTCTCGGCCAAGCATAGAAAAGGAAGAAAAAAATTCTTCTTCCTCCATTTCTCATCACTCATAAATCAAGACATAATTACTAGGCCCTCTCCATCATCTAAGCAAGGTATATTAAGAGTTTCAAGCCCTTTCATCCATTCAATTTCAAGTTATAAATTGTTAAAGATATTGTGAATAGTAACCATGTTTAGTTTTTCTTTTAGATCTTGGATTGTAAGGGTTGTAGGAGATCATTCAAGGTGTTCTTGAGTTTTGTAAGGCTTACCCAAGGCTCCTAGGTGCTCAAGAAGGTATAAAAATCATAAACCCTTTTGGCCATGTAGTGTTTATGATGTTTGGTGATAGATCCATGTGTTATGGTGTTAATCTTGGTTGTATAAGTAATGGATGACATGGATCTTGAGTTTTGATGTTGTGATTGTGATTTTTATGATTGTGGATAGTATATGTATCTACATGAATGTTATAAAGCATGAACTAAGTGAATTAGGTGTTGATTGTGTTGTGGAATTAGGAATATTGGTTGATCTAAGTGAAACATGCTTGCTGAGTTTTTCCAGAAACATTGACCTATCTTGTAACATGGTTTTGAACCCCCAAATCTTGTCCCCTGAGGTCCTACCATATATTGTTGGAAAGATATTTGAATTTAGTTTCTGGAAATGTAAGTTTCATGGCTAGGTGATGTATAGATTTTAAGTTATGGCCGGAGAAGTAAATTGTGTTTCTGGATTCCGAACTGCACTAAGTGACCCCCTTGTGAACCTTGTTTAAACCCCTAAAAATATATGTGGGATCATGGAAATATTTGAGAAACTAGGAAATGCAGTGGTAAAGGCTACCCAAAAAGAATTGGATTAAAATATGAATTTTCGAATTTTGTAAAAATGCTAGAGTAAATTTCGCGCAAGGGAAAAAGTCGTTAGTGGAGCATAATTCTAGGGGTAATGGTTATGATTCGAATGTGGTAACTAAATTAAGTCGAATAAGTGACGAGCGTAATCGAGTGATGACATGAACCTATAGTGGGGCTAAAGTGTCATAAGACGAAGTCATTAAGTTAATTTCGTACCCCCTAAAATCCCGTAATTAAAGAGATATTGTTAAGGTACTAACGAGCGGTTATTGCTTATGTATAGATCGTTCCACTCCGCACGCTCGACCACCCCAACCAAACCAAGGCAAGTTTACTTTTCAAAACTTATACATATACAAGGACTTTCACTGTTGTGTTTGTAGTTTTCAACCATATCGAATGCTATGTTTATCGAAGTATTGATGCAATTGAGATTGTATAAGTACATATATGATTGTACCCCTTGAACTTAGATTGAAATGTTTTCTTCGGACAATGACTCTAGCAATAGAGGTCGTAGCGGTCCGTATATACTATTGACCGGGGAGGGGTATATTATTATATCGTAACTAGTTTGCGAAAACCCGAAGGGTCATTCGGGGAGTATCGTATACTCAAGTAATTATTGTTATATATTCGTAAATACTCGAAACCCTATCTTCGATTAAAAGTTTATTTTTTGAATAATTATTTTATTAATTATTAATATTAAATCTTGAAATATTATTTATTAATAATTGTTCATTATTTTAACGACGAAGTCAATCCAAGATACATTTAATACTTTCAAACTCGAACTCTTTCGAACTCAAAATATTTTCGAAAACCCCCGGTCAGGTTCTGCTTCTTGTATGATTTCAAGAATCATCGGTCGACTGATGTTGGACCTCAATTACTCTGTTTTCAATCAAAATTAAGTTTTTGAAAAGAAAAAGAAAAAGGGACTCTGGCAGGTGTGGGAACCGTTGACGAACGATTCCCGGGATGTGTAAGCGGCCGTGAGCCAGGCGGTCCATCAATTATTATTCCGGCCCAGGTGTTGCCGAAGGATGATTACGGATGTAGTTTTCATCGAGGGTGATTACGGATGTAGTTTTAACCCGGGGATAGTTATAGATGTAGTTTCTATCCTTCTACCGGTAGAGAAGACCCGCGGATTATTGGACTTGGATGTGGCGACTGATCATCGTCAATCCTTGTCAGGTTTTATGTTTTCTTTAAGTCCCATTCCTCCATTTTGGAAAAATGCTTTGACACTGCTTCTTAGGCTTTTGTGCCAAGTCCCTGATAGTGTTCTATTTTGATGAGAAAGATGTTGACTCTATGTAGTATCTAGAACTGCAAGTTTATTTTGAAAACGAGGGCACGTATTGGTGCACCTTCTAGATTTATCAACAATGACAAGTGATTTTATATCTGATTGATACAAACGAGTTTAATAACTGCTAATCATATGAAATGTTATATTGCTTACCTTATACATATATTTCTTGCTGAGCTATAGTTGCTCACTCTTGCTTGTTTTCAAATTTACAAACACAACAGCTAAGCGAAATGGCAAGACCCAGACAGACTGCTCGAAAGCAGGTGACTAGACCCGAGCCAGCAGTTGAGATTCCACCGGTAGGCCCCATTAGCCGGATTGGTTGGCAGCTTTTGTTAGTTCGTTTTATTTATCAGTATGACCTGTGCAAGGCAGTGTATCGTAACAAACTTTCAAGCCGCCAACTTCGCTTCATATCGAAGTGTTGCTGGTAGCATAAATACTATTTAATTCAGTCTGTAATAACTCTGATACTTTTATTAGTGTTTAATCAATGTTGTGACGTTTCTGAGGCTCTAACCTGTGTGTGTGTGCGGTGTGAGTTTATTGTGGGGTCGATGGTTGTTTTATATATTATGTGCAAGAACAGGTATGTTATTAATGGAAAATGGACCGTGAGCGCTTAGATCTCCGACCCCGGATCTGGGGGCGTCACATTTTATATCCACTTGGAGCATTCCATTTTGGCTTAAATTGATGTCTTGGTCTCGGGTTTTATTGTGTTTTTGATGTGTTTCGTTTAGCTGTGCAGAGTTACGAATCGTCGGTTAGGTTTCGCGAATTTCGTGATTTTGGGTGGATTTCAAGAGTAGAATAAAGAATGAAGTTTTCCATACAAATCTTGGGAGAGTTTGAGACCATGTTTCATACAAATCTTAGGAGAGTTTTGAGTTCTAGGATCGAGGATGGCATTGCTCGAAGAAAGAACAAGAAGAGTGAACACTCGAGCTCACCCGATCAGTTCTGAGGGCCTTATGAGGAGGAACGATACGTTCCTGACCCGTGCATCCAAATTCCTACGAATTTAGATAATGGAGTAAGGAAGATGCTGTTCAAAATTCAGGACGATCCGACCGTTGTAACTTCGGGAAACGCAAAAACAAGACAGCTAACTCAACCAGAAAAATTCCTACGAATTTTTCACTTTAGCACCCTTTCCATTAGTTTCTTAAAATATGTTATTCCCTGAAACAAAAAAAACTCATCAAGGCAACTTAGGGGAGTAGAAAAAAATAAATAAAAATATCTAGCCTAAAAAAATACAAAAAAATAAAATAAAATAAAAATTTACACCTTACACAATCATGGGTTGCCTCCCAAGAAGCGCCTTTATTTTTCGTCTTTGGCTAGACATTCAACTAACCTTCTCAATGAACAGTCTGACACCTTAGTGTAGAAATTTGCACCGCAACTTCAAATGGCCATTTAATTATCTTGTTTGGCACCACGTCCTTAATGACAAGTTTTAGATTTTTTCGCTCCATAAAAGAACATAGCTTGTACATTTGCGAAACCTCCAAAATCCAATCTTCCTTATCAGGAGGTAAATCTGCTGAGATAATGATGGAAAAATTCAGAGATGTCACCTTATCTGCTTCTCAAAAGAACTTGCAGTGTCCAATAACAAAATTTGCATGTCTATAGAGCACGTAATGTCACAAAAATTTGAAAGAACCCTTCCAAATTTCTTGTCCGGAGGTAATTCTGCTGAGATGATGATAGAAGATGTTAAAGATGAGCTCGAATAAACCTCTTGAGAATGAGAGGACATCAACTTCAGTTCCAAATCATGTGGTTCTTTTGAAAGGCAGAGTGTGTAAACTTGTAACACTATAACTAATGTAACTCAAACTAAAGGAAAAGATACTTAACCAGAAGACAATCAAGAACAAGAAGTCACAAGAAATCAACACTAAATGAAGACAAGGTAATTGATACAATTCAACATGTTAACTATGATCAATCCAAGAAGAAATCATTGAGAGAAGTTCAAGTCAAAGTTGTTCATGCCTCAGTGATTTGAAAAGCCAAGAATCAAGATCATAACTATCAGTATCAATAAGACCAATTGATTTCAAGTGAACAAGAAGGAAAGCAAATATTGGAAAGCCACATTACTAATTGGATATGGTAATTTATTCAAGAAGCAAAAACCCTATCAAGACTAGTCACTTATGAACCAGACCGTTGCATCAAGTGTCAGGACATTGATAGCAAGTTTATGTCAGTAATAAAGATCCATATTCAAGAGCTTAGTGAAGAACAAAGAAAACATGAAGATATCACAATTTCAAGATGTGCATTGAAGTTTCAAGTTGAAGACCAGAATATTTTCTAAGTACTAAATATTCTAGATGACCAAGTAGAAGTTTCTAAGTAGAAGTTCTACTTAGAAATTCGAGATGGCTAAGTAGAAATTCTCAAGTAGAAGTTCTACTTAGAGTGCAGCTTCAACATGACACATGGCATCTTCTGATTGGCAGATTTCCAAGCTTTCAAGATAAGGCAAGATTTATGTGGACATCATTGGGCCACGTATATCTTAGTCTTTGAAGTCTACAGGACATAGATTACATGTAGTATAAATAGAAGTACTTGTGTAATGTTTTAAGCAGAGCAATAGTTGAGAGAAACACAAGAGAAAAAGAGAGAGTGCATTCACAGAGCTTAGTATCATTCACTTCTCTCTGAACTTCTGTTATACTTTGTAATGAATGTTGTAGCAACCCTTTCAAGTTATATATAAGACATATATTCCTTGAATCTGTGTGTTCATTTATTGCATCGTATTTATTGCTTCTCATATTCGAAAAGTTGTATTCACCCCCCTCTACAACACATTTGGACCTAACAATTGGTATCAGAGCTATATGTTTAACATACAAAACATAGATCCTTGTGTTTAGTAGAAGAATCGTGAGTTTTCATTTTCTAGATCTACTTTTCTAAAATTCTGGAAAAGTGAGCTTTAATTTGTTTGTGGTGAAAAACTCATCTGAAAAATTATTTAAATACTCCAGGTGTGATTATTTAGCTTGGATGTATTTTAATTAATTTTTGTGAATTAATCTGGGTACTTTCATATTTGGTGTTCTTGAGTGTTCATCATCTGTTCTTATCAAAGAAGACAACCCAACAACTTTTTGATCTCCTTTTCAAACAGAAAAATAGTAAAAGAATAAAAAGGTGTTTTTGGACTTTGTGATTTGCATTATTCACGGCCGAAAGTAAACAAGACATACTCAGTGCCTAGCACGTGGGTTAGGTGGGTTAGGTGAGTAAAGCATTCAAAGTCAAAAGGTGTTAAAGAGATAATATTGTTTATTCAATATTAAAGTAATCTGCAGAAAAATTATTCTAAGGACAAAAGTTCTACATAGAATTTCTACTTGAGATTTTCTACATAGAATTTCGACTTGGACAATTTCTACTTGGTGAATTTCGACTTGAGCAAAATTTCTACTTAGAGAAATTTCGACTTAGGCAAAAGTTCTACATAAATATTCTACATAGCCTAGTCTTGGGTACTTAGAAGCTTTTAGTGACCAGAATTGAAATGGCTCCTAAAAATGCATTCAAGATCCCAATGTTCAACCGAGATCACTATGAAGAATGGGTTTTCAGAATGAGACTCTATCTAGAGACTGTTAACCCTGAATATCTGGAAGTCCTTGACAAGGGTAAATTTGTTCCTATGGTGGTTATTCCTGCACATACGGAAGGAGGGGTGGTTATAGCACCTCGGTCTGAGCCCAAAAAGGCAGCGGACTTTTCGGATGCTGACAAGGAGCAAATAGCTTGTGATACTGCCGTACGACAAACCTTGATGGAATCTCTTGATCATGAAATGTTCAGCATAGTCAAAGGTTTGACTACAGCAAAGAAGATTTGGGACAAGATAGAAGTTGTCATGGAAGGATCTGCAGAGGTTAGAAGTAACAAGACACTCATACTCAAGATGGAGTATGACACCTTTAGAATACGAAAAGGGGAAGGCATAACAGATGTCTATCTATGATTCAGTCAGTTGGTATTGGATTTGAATCTGAGAGGTGTAACTCTCCCCATGGTTGAGACCAACACGAGATATCTGAGGAACCAGCCAAAGAGCATTGAACATAGGGTCTACGCAATAAGAGAAACCAGAGATTTGCATACAACTTCTCTGGAAGAGTATTATGGAATACTAAAGACCTATGAGCTGGAAACACTTCAAGATCAAGCATGGGACAATGATTCAAGAGAAGAGACTGAATTAATAGCTAGATATGAGATTGAGATGGAAGATCGCCAGGATAAATCTGTTGATTCTCGATCTTATCGAAAAGCCGGGCCCAATCAAAGTTGGGTTCCGAAGAATGTCTAACAAATCTGTCATTGCAGGGCGTTAAGCAGAATAGAAATAAAGTCATATGGGTGCTAGACTGTGGAGCATCGAGGCATATGACTGGAAACAAGTCCCTGCTTACAGAGTTGGTTATGAAGGCTGGCCCTTATGTTACCTTTGGAGATGACAGCATAGGTGTGACTAAGGGATATGGCAAACTGAAGACTGGTAATGTCATCATTGAAGATATTTCCTATGTTGAGGGACTAAAGCACAATCTGTTGAGTATCAGTCAATTCTGTGACAAAGGTTACGAAATTGTCTTCAACAAGAAAGGTGTATCAATCACTCACATCAAGGAAGGCTTACTAGCTTTGAGAGGAGTTCGAAAGGCAGATCTTTTTGTTGCAGATATGGATTCAGTAAATCAGAATGAGGTCACCTGTTTCTACAGCAAAGCCTCGGATGATGAAAGCTGGTTATGGCACAAAAAGCTATCTCACTTAAACTTCAAAATGATGAATGCTCTCGCGAGGCGAGAATTGGTGAGAGATCTACCTCAAATGGAGTTCGCTCCGAAAGGACTCTGTGAAGCTTGTGAAATGGGAAAGTCGAAGCGAGCATCGCATAAAAGCAAAGAAATTTCTAGTATTACTGAGCCTCTACAACTTCTTCATATGGATTTGTTTGGCCCAGTGAATGTCCTATCTTTGTCTAGGAAAAGATATGCATTGGTAATCGTGGATGACTTCTCCAAGTATACATGGGTATTATTCGCAATGACGAAAGACGAAGTACCTTTCTTAATCATTGATCACATCACTCAAATTGAGAATGTTTCAACACTTACTGTGAAGACGATTAGATCAGACAATGGCACTAAATTCAAAAACGCAGTGCTAAATGACTTCTGTGTATCTAAGGGAATACGTCGTCAGTATTCAGCCCCGAGAACTCCACAGCAAAATGGAGTAGTTGAAAGGAAGAATAGAACATTGGTTGAAGCAGCAAGAACTTTGTTGTATGATTCGAAACTTCCTCTATACTTCTGGGCAGAAGCAGTGAGTACCGCTTGTTACACTCAAAATAGAACCTTGATTATAAAAGATAAAGAAAAGACACCATGTGAATTAATGAACAACAGAAGACCAACAATCAAATACTTTCATGTCTTCGGAGCAAAATGCTATGTGCTTATAGATGATGAAAATCTAGGCAAGTTTGCAGCAAAAGCTCGTGAAGGAATCTTTGTTGGTTATTCCACAGATGTGGTGGCAGCTTATAGAGTGTTCTTAGTGAATGATCGAAAAGTGACTGAAAGCTACAACGTCAGATTCGACGATACCAAACTCCCATCAATTTCTAGAGATTCTAGTGAACCTGAGTCCCTAAAATTTCAGAATCTGGACTTAGAAGATCTTGAAGATGAACCTGAGTTGGTTGTTCCATTAAATGTTCCAAGTGTACATGAAGAACCTGAGTCTAGTGAACAAGATAATTCTACAAGATCAGGAGAGACTTCTTCAGTACGAACCGGCAACAACTAAGGGGGAGTAAATAGCAGCTCAAGGACTACTGTTCAAGGCTTGAGTCGAGTTGACTCTAGTTCTGTAGGAGCTGGCACTAACTCAGGGGGAGTTAGTGAGAATAATCAAAGTAGTCAGCACCATAATTCAGAAAGTCAAGCTGAATCATCAAGACAATTTCCAGGAGAACGGGTATGGAATAGAGATCATCCGTTTGAGTTAATTATTGATGATCCAGATGCTGGTGTGACTACTAGAAGAACTGCAAGAGCTGACCTGGCTAATATTTCCTTATATTCTGGGTTCTATCCAAGCTTGAACCTAAAGAAATAGAAGAAGCTCTTGGTGATGCTGATTGGGTGATTGCAATGCAAGAGGAACTCAATCAGTTTGAAAGGCAGAAAGTTTGGAAACTGGTACCCCGACCAAAGAACATATCCGTAATTGGAGCTAGGTGGGTATTCAGAAATAAACTGGATGAAAACGGACTTGTAACATGAAACAAGGCTCGTTTGGTTACAAAAGGTTATTCTCAGCGAGAAGGAATTGATTATGATGAAACCTATGCACCAGTTGCAAGACTTGAGGCAGTCAGGATGTTCTTGGCATTTGCAGCACATAAGAACTTCAAGGTTTTCCAGATGGATGTGAAAAGTGCCTTCCTGAACGGAGAGTTAGAAGAAGAAGTGTATCTGGAACAGCCGCCTGGCTTCGTTGATCCAGAACATGCAGATTTTGTGTATCTACTCTTCAAATCTGTCTATGGCCTCAAGCAATCCCCAAGGCGATGGTATGAAACCCTATCCCTATTCTTAATTGAAAATGGTTTTGTTAGGGGAGTAATTGATAAAACATTGTTCTATAAAGTTGTGAGAAATGACTTAATACTTGTTCAAGTATATGTGGACGATATTATTTTTGGTTCATCAAATGAGCGCTTGTGCAAGAAATTTGCCAAGCTAATGCAGGAAAAATATGAGATGAGCATGATGGGAGAGCTGTCCTTCTTCCTTGGATTACAGATCAGTCAGAGAAAAGATGATATCTTTATCTGTCAATCCAAGTACGTCAGAGATTTACTCAAGAAGTATAATCTAGAAGATGCATCAGCAGCTAAGACTCCCATGGCAACAGCCACGAAGCTTGATGAAGACAAATCAGGTAAATCAGTTGACATCACAAGCTATCGAGGTATGATTGGCTCACTCCTCTATTTAACTGCAAGTAGACAAGATATAATGTTCGCAACTTGTTTATGTGCAAGGTTCCAAGCGGATCCTAGAGAATCACATCTCGTAGCCGTCAAAAGAATTTTTAGGTATCTCAAGGGCACACCAAATCTAGGGATTTGGTACCCAAGAGATACAGGTTTTAATCTTATTGGCTATTCGGATTCAGACTATGCAGGTTGCAGGATTGATAGGAAAAGCACATCTGGTGCTTGCCAATTTCTTGGCAGAAGATTGGTGTCCTGGCAAAGTAAAAAACAACATACCGTATCTACTTCTACTGCTGAAGCTGAGTACATTGCTGCTGGAAGCTGTGTAGCTCAAATACAGTGGATGAGGAACCAATTGAAGGATTATGGCATGGAGCACAAGAAAATTCCAATTATGTGTGACAACACAAGTGCCATTGCCATAACCAACAATCCTGTAGATCACTCAAGAACCAAGCACATCGACATGAGGTATCACTTCATAAGAGAACATGTCGAGGAGGGGACTGTGGAGCTACATTTTGTGCCCACAATGCAACAAATTGCAGATATATTCACCAAACCTCTTGATGAAGTAACATTCAATAGATTGGTTGGTGAATTGGGAATGCTTAACACAAGTTAGTAAAGCCTTCTATCTGTAAAATCCATGTTTATGTTTGTATGTGCAAGCTACTCAATCATTATGTGCTTAGACTTTAAAATGCCTAATTAATGATTGTTATAGGTTGCATATAGTGTGATTTTGTATGAATTCATTGTGTTTTAAGTGTCTTTTATAGCACAAATCTGTGAATTTATGCTTGTTAAATTGCATGATCATAGGGGGAGTTAAATTCATAATATTCTAAATATTGCATGATTTTTAGATGAATTTACCTATGATTTTCATGTAATTAGAGGCCTTAGAATTTAAAATCTTCAAAATTTCGAGTTAGGTTCTATCTCGAAACTCATCTAGAAATTCGACTTGAATTTCGACTTAAGCTGTCAGAGTGAAGTTTTTGAAAAATTCTAAGTCTGGGTAGAATTTCGAGTTGGCTATCTCGAAATTCATCTCGAAATTCGACTTCGAGTTCGAGTTCGAGTTACCAGTGTGCCTAGTTCTATCTTCAAAATATTCGAGATAAAGTCTATCTCGAATTTTATCTCAAAGGTTGAGATGAGGTTTCCATTAAGGGAATATTTTGAAAAGAACTGAGAATTAACTTCGAGTTAGTCTATCTCGAAACTCAACTCGAATTTCGACTTGATGTTCGAGATAGAGTTCTCAGTTAAGCTAAAGGGAATTTTTTCGAGTTACACTCCTAACTCGAAACATATCTTGATTTACCCTGTACTTTTTGCTTCAAGGGGGTATTTTGGAAAGAATTTAAGATTAACTTCGAGTTAGTCTATCTCGAAACTCAACTCGAATTTCGACTTGATGTTCGAGATAGAGTTTTTAGTCTATCTCGAAACTCAACTCGAATTTCGACTTGATGTTCGAGACAGACTTCTAACTCGAAAAGTATCTTGAATTTCCCTGTTTTTTTCTAGAGGGGAATTTTCCAAGTTTACTACAAATCATTAATGTTCAAGATAGGATTTCCCTATAGTTTTTGCTGTTTAATTGGCTAAAGTGCTTATTTGTGCTTAATTGTTCGAGTTAACCTCTATCTCGAACTTCATCTCGAAGTTCGACTTGATGTTCGAGATAGAGATGTTCGAGATAGAGTTCGACTTAAGTCCTCCCTGTACGTACTTAGACTTTAACACTCTTTTTAACAGGGATACTTTTGTCATTTCACAATCATCTATATATACATCTCTAACTCGATGCACAATTCACTTTACCTAATTTCATTTTCACAGCAGCCGCTTCATAGAAACAGTGCGATTTCACAAATTACATACTTTTAATCCGTGTTTTTGTGATTAAACTCATACTAATCACGAATTACTGCCAATTTGTTGACTACTATTCACTGTGTTATCCTTAATCGTTGTGGTTTTGTGTTTAGTGACTGTTCATCCACGCGCATATACATACACACGAACATATATTGTTTGTGTGACTGTTCATAAAACCCAATCTCATATTCTCTATCTAAACACACACGATTTCACTGGTATACACACGAATATTCATCTTCATTGAATATTCAGATTTAGTATTGGCTATTGATTGAATCCCGTAGTTTAATTTCTCAAAGGGACTTTTGTTGTTCTTGTTAAATTAAAAGGGATACAATCTTTAATTCGTAAATTATTTGTTTTTCAAAATTAAAAAAAAAAAACAATTTTCACATCTTTTAAAGAAAAACATTTAATTAAAATGGCTCACCAATTTTCACTTGCTAAAAACAATTTTTATAATATTTCTACGGAAATTGGTGATCAACTCCCGCGGTTTAAGTTTTGGATACGATTTCTTAATTTGTACTCCAAAGCTAGCCATGCTTTTACTGCTAAACCTACACTAGTACATGATGCTTTACAGCAATTATGGACTAGTGCGGTTACTTTTGGGAGCAAATCAACCCCCTTCGGTTTCAGGTTTACCTTAGCGGGTCAGGATTATGAGGTCACTGAAGAAATTGTCAACAGGGTTCTGGGATTCCCAATCAAAGATGCTTATGATCCAGAACCTACAGCTGCAGAACGCCTCAGATTCTTTGAAGAAATTGGATGTTATCCTCCGAAAGGCCCAATCACAGGAAATATCCAAAAACAATTCTTCCATGTGGAATGGAATTACTTTTTCGAGGCCATCACAAGATGTTTTCGGGCACGCGAAAAAGATTTTCATCAAATTCCAATTCCAATGCAAACCTTTGCAGTTGCCCTAGCAAGAGAACTGGATATAAATTATGGACGCATAGTTCTCTCTGAGATAGTGGCCTCAATGGGATCTCATGCAAGCAGAGACCTCACTACAACTGATGTTGTCTGCTGGTTTCCCCGGTTCCTTCAAATGCTGATTAATGACTTAATACCGAAGGATGCTCTTGTTATTAGACAGAGATTTGCCGGAAGCCCAACATCTGCATCGCTAGGGATGGGCACTAAGTCACTTTCAACCATTGCTAATCAGGATAAACATCAAGGTAAACCGATGTCTATTCCTGAAAATATACAAATGTGGCTTACATATGATGCAGGAGTTACCAATTTGGAGGCATCATCACAAGTTTCATCACATGCTCAAAATCCATCTGTTCATGCTGAGGCATTTGATGAGATTCCTGATGAGGAAAGCGATGATGCACAAGGTAATCAATCAGGTAATCTCTCCCTGCATACTATTCATTCCTCCTCCTATGTATCTGATTCCGCGACCCAAGCTATCCCAGGGTGAGAGCTACATTTCTGAACCCGATACACATTCTTATTCTCTTTCACCCCTGTTAACGGAAGTCAGAAAGCCAGCACGTGTATATATAGAAAATGATGAGGAGAGTGAACCCGAAGAGCAGCAACTTATTCGAAAGAAAGCCAAACTTTTTCATGCTGCTACTTCACAACCACAGTCAAACCCTAGTGTGTCACACGCAACCACTCCACCTCACGAGAGTGGTTCTCCCTTTAAACAATCTACACATAGGGATTTTGATGACAGTTTTGTACCTTTTGAAGATCCTGTTGCTTCAAAAGGACATGGAGTTTTAACAACTTCAGCAGTACCTTCACCGGTACGTACTGATGCTGCAAAGAGGATCGGTTCTGATGTCGTACAAGGACACTTTGCAGCCACTCAGCCTGAGATTCCAACTCAGGACATAACAGATTTAGATCCCATAACTGCCAATCATTTTGCTTATCCAATTTCTGCAGGTACTGCTTCATATTTCGGATCAATAATTGAAGACATACACGAGCGTGAGACAGGGAGTGTGTGTGAGAGGTTAGGGAGAGAGGGACCTTCATTTTCAAGGCCCGAAACCGAGCGCCAAATACCAACAGAACGAGTATTAGAGCGAGGTCACCTAAACCAAACACCGTCCCTTAACATTGAAAATCTTGATACGCGTATGAATTCTATGGAAAATCAGATGAGGCAGTTCGGACAGACGATGGGGCAGTTCGGGATGAACATTGGAAACAACCAAAGGGCTCTAGACGACTACGCAGCAAGAATGGCAAGTCAAGCTACAGCTTTTGATGATTTGACAAATAAGGTCAATGACTTGGGCCATGCTGGTGGTGTCTTGGGAAGCACTCTCAATGAGAGGATGGGGGCATTGGAGTCTACAATGCATACAATGGCTGTGGAGATCAGTAGAATGATGTTCGCAGTCAGGAGTTTTGTGCCCCCGGAGTGTTTCGAGTCGCAGCAACCTCCCCCCGATGCTGGTGCAGGTGGTGCTAGTGGAGCGGGAGCCTCTGGTTCTGGTTTTGGAGGTTCTTATGCAGCTGGTGGATCTGAATACCAAGGTGGAGCTCAGGATAACTCACCTAAGGGGGAGAGTGGAAAGGAGACGAGACAGCAGGCAGTTCACATCGAAGAAATTGAAGAACCCGCTGATCTTATCAAGGAACCAGAAGTTGAGCCGTCTGTTGATGAAGAGGCTCTGAGGATGAGAAAGGGTAAGGCAATAATGGTTGATGAACCATTCGTTGACCTGAGTCATCAGGAAACAGTACAGGAGGTACTTGACTCAGATTCTGATATGGAAGACGTACCATTGGCACATGCTATAAAAAGATCTTTGAAGGAACAAGGTGGAGGTGCTGGGATGTCTTCCGGAATGCCTGAAGAAATTCCTGTTGATGAGGAAACCCTTAAAGCTCAATAGTTAGCCTTGGAACAAGCTTAGTTCCATAAAATGAAGATGATGCAAGAACATGCTGCGTTCCTAGAAAAGAAGCTGGAGCTCCAAGGGAAGCAGTATGATCATGAGCTTGCAAGGCTAGCTGATCCTCAAGTTGATCTGGACAAACGAAGGATAGGGCAGAAGTGGGATGAAGCAAGGAAGATAATGATGGGACCCTGTGCGAAAGGAGTTCATAACAAGGATGCAGATGATCTGTTCTACAACTTGAATTTGCAGAATCCAATGACTGGGGACTATATAAATGCTTTGAAGAGATTAATTTCTAAAGTCAGGGTTGGGTACAATGCAAATCTTAAAGAGTGGCAGGTTATTTTGTCTTTGGTAGAAGAAGTCCCAACATCTTTCCTATATGTGGATGACCAATTCATAACGAGAAGATCTGCGTCAGAGTTGTTCTTGCTAGCGGCAAAAATTCAATACTCTCATTCTGAGGAGCTAAGCATTCTGTATAGAGATCAGTTAATGCAGCTAGCAGAGGACAAGGGTCCAGAATTCTCAGCATATCCAAATTTTGTCCTGATGGTAGTTGACGGAAAGATGAAGAGGGTTAGCATGGAGGAAAATGATCTAATGGAGCTTTCAGTGGAATCTCTCAAAGCTGTATGTAGACAAATGATGAGTAAGGGATTCGCTTCTGAGCTTAAAGATAAATCCGTGAAGATCATTGAAAGAGTCATATTCAAAAAGAGCAATGAGGTGTGGAAGTGTGATATCATTGCTCCAAACCCTCTTGATAACGTGAAGATTGAGCCGGAGCTGATGGAAAAGAAATGGAATATTCTTCAAGCAATGAAGAATGTAGATGAAGCTCTGACTCTTCCTTCTGGAGCACTAGAACAAGGAGAAATAAGGGAGGCTATTGGTGTTCCAGGAAGTGATAGTGTATACTGGATACACGCTTATGCTGAAGATACAGCTGATGCCTTAGTATTCATAGATGCAGACCAGAATCAAACATTCTTGCATATGAGTAGACAATGGCTGCTACAGACTCACGATGCTGCATTTATGGAGAAAGTATAATATGTATTCAAATGGGGCGAAGTGGAAGATATGCATGTGGAAGAAAAGCAGAGACTCATGAGGTACCTGTCTGAGATAGTGGTGGAAAAGAAGCGAGATGCGGCCAGTGTCCACAATACTGACCGTGTCAAGGGCTACCTCAAGATGATCTATTGTCAGTTTAAATCTGATAAATCTCACTGGAAACCTCAGCTCATAATGAAGAACTTTGAGGATATTCCAAAGATCAGGACTACTCAGGAGGTGGACAAACTCAGAAGGCTTTTCAAACGTCCTTATCCAAAGCCCAAGAATCCTCTAGAAATGGAAGCTGTAAGTCTGTTGAATGCTAGGTGGAAGCAGCTTAAAGATCCAGTGTACAAGAAAGAACAGCAGCAGAAGGAGAAGCGCAAAAGGCAGAAAGAAGAGAAAGACCAAGCTGCTGAAGCTAGAAAGAGGAAACGGAATTAGGGTTAAAGGTCAGAGTGGTGTGAACTTGAAGTTGGAAAAACTTCATGTCTTTCGGTGGCTTTAACTCACTTGAGGAAAATTCACCTTAGAGTGAATCCAATAAGGTGATATAAGTTTGACTAAAAGGTATGAAATAATCCAGGTGATAGGAATCACTCAAATGATCTTTAATTCGAAGTTTGAATTCTGTTTCTAGTTTAAGTTCTTTGTATTGTTTTCAAGTACTTTTCAATTGTATATTATTCAAGACTGTAATGTTAATTATCTTTTCTCGTCTCATTGTTTAGTTGAGTTATCCTTCATTAATTTGAATGTCATTGTTAGACAATTAAATTGGGGGAGATTGAAAGGCAGAGTGTGTAAACTTGTAACACTATAACTAATGTAACTCAAACTAAAGGAAAAGATACTTAACCAGAAGACAATCAAGAACAAGAAGTCACAAGAAATCAACACTAAATGAAGACAAGGTAATTGATACAATTCAACTTGTTAACTATGATCAATCCAAGAAGAAATCATTGAGAGAAGTTCAAGTCAAAGTTGTTCATGCCTCAGTGATTTGAAAAGCCAAGAATCAAGATCATAACAATCAGTATCAATAAGACCAATTGATTTCAAGTGAACAAGAAGGAAAGCAAATATTGGAAAGCCACATTACTAATTGGATATGGTAATTTATTCAAGAAGCAAAAACCCTATCAAGACTAGTCACTTATGAACCAGACCGTTGCATCAAGTGTCAGGACATTGATAGCAAGTTTATGTCAGTAATAAATATCCATATTCAAGAGCTTAGTGAAGAACAAAGAAAACATGAAGATATCACAAGTTCAAGATGTGCATTGAAGTTTCAAGTTGAAGACCAGAATATTTTCTAAGTACTAAATATTCTAGATGACCAAGTAGAAGTTTCTAAGTAGAAGTTCTACTTAGAAATTCGAGATGGCTAAGTAGAAATTCTCAAGTAGAAGTTCTACTTAGAGTGCAGCTTCAACATGACACATGGCATCTTCTGATTGGCAGATTTCCAAGCTTTCAAGATAAGGCAAGATTTATGTGGACATCATTGGGCCACGTATATCTTAGTCTTTGAAGTCTACAGGACATAGATTACATGTAGTATAAATAGAAGTACTTGTGTAATGTTTTAAGCAGAGCAATAGTTGAGAGAAACACAAGAGAAAAAGAGAGAGTGCATTCACAGAGCTTAGTATCATTCACTTCTCTCTGAACTTCTGTTATACTTTGTAATGAATGTTGTAGCAACCCTTTCAAGTTATATATAAGACATATATTCCTTGAATCTGTGTGTTCATTTATTGCATCGTATTTATTGCTTCTCATATTCGAAAAGTTGTATTCACCCCCCCTCTACAACACATTTGGACCTAACATCTTTGATAGAGGCTTTTAGAGGTTTGACTTCTGCAGATAGCACTTCTAGTGATTCAAAATAATGCATTATTTCTGCACCTTGTGAATTAACCTCCAACAAAGCTAGATGTTGATCCTCTTCATTATTTTCATGTCCAGAACATAGAATCATGGGCTACTCTAGTGGATCTTGAAAGGAATTATGCTCTAATTTATCAGAAACTAGAACATCTTCTATTGATATTGTTAAAAATTCCTCTACATATCCTTCATTAACAGATGTAGTTTGAGAGACCTTCATCTCTTTTTTCTTTTTACTATCACGGGTTCTGAATTATCCTTCCCAATAACTTCATGATTATCAATATCACATGGTAGAAAACCAGGCATTTGATTCTTTATCTCATCAACTGGATCCTCAACTAGATTCCCTAAGTTCCTCAACAAATTTGATTTATTCTCTATAGCTTGTATCAACAAAGTTTTTAGAGAACTATGTTCTTCTTCTTCGGGCTCTTGTTGTTGAGGTTGCTAAAAACATGAATAGCTAGGGTTCATTGATGAATTTCCAAGATAAGCTCCTTCATTGCTCCATGAATTTGTGGGAGGTTGTATCCATGACTGGCTACAAGAATCGGAATATGGGTTACTCCAATTTTGATTACCCGCAAAGCAAATTGAATCCAGATTAGATGGACAATAGTCATAAGAATGAGCACCGCAACAATAAACACACGAAACATTATTAGCTTGGCTTCGTGGTAGACTCATTGGTTGCCACATAGGTTGATTCATTCTGATGGCCATATTCTTAATCATCTCTGACACAGAAGATAATCTACTCTGCAACGAAAGAAGATCTTGATCTCATGCAGCACACTCTTCATCATAGACCACATCCGTCGCATATGGAAAATACATAACTCTATGTTGTAAACCTGATAACAACAAGAATTACCAAAGTAAGCTCCACAAAACAAACCAAACTGCAAGATGATTAATTTTGCGATAAACACTATTATAGTCCCAGGCAGCGGCGCCAAAAACTTGTTGCGTAAAATACAAATGTGCAAATGTACATAATCGCAACCAAGTAATACAGTAGTAAATACCAGATATCATTCCTCATGGACTGTCGATTTGTGTAAATCGTAATTAATATCAAACAATTCGGTTATAGAACACAATATTTAAGTTTGGTTTTTCTAATTAAACTAATCAAGTAATAACTAAATTAACTAACTAATATTGTACTAGCAAAGAGAGTTACGAGAGTCTTAGATACGAGAAGATAAGTCAAGATAATTACTTCCCCGTAATATGTTCATGTCGGCAATAAAGCACTGTAATGCTATAGCAAAATCACAGTCTACTAACCAGAAATTCAATGATCATAGGTTTCTATCGAAATCACTATGGTATAGATTCCGTAATTAAATTAACATATGTCTATGCCTAACTTAATTTCCAGAATACAATTAAGCACCAATTTCACACGGCTATGCAAGGTAACAATATATGTCTATACCGTCATAAAATTAACATCAACAGATATAGTCATGCACCATTCAAGTATTGTGTCAGTTAATCATAACCCTCTCAGTATTACAATTAACTCAATCATCTACTAGTGTTGGCCAAACAAAAGCAAATAATATAACATGAAATCCAATTGAACGAATAAACTGTGAACTACAAATAGTACTTTTCAAAACACCAACAATCCCATACTAGGGTTCCATAAAAATCCTAACTCATACAAGTTTAGTTCATAATTAACGTATCAAAATAATCCAAAGTTAACCAACACATGTTCATAAGAAGAGATATAAAAAGATAAAGAGAAAAAAAAGCCAATCGAATGTCTTCAATGGCTGAATTCTTCTTGTTGATGGCATCTTCTCTTCCTCCCTTGTGTGGCTACTTCTCTCTTATCGTATCTCTCTCTAGGTAATAGGTCTGATCTATCTCTAATAATATCCTCTAATAAAAGTATTTTTTTTAATTATTTAATATAATTACAAGGAGATTTCCCAATCAAAATTGAATTCCAAGAATAGAAATTCGTAATTGATTTTGGGCTCTGTTTCTGGGATGATGTAGTTGGTATCTGATATCAAGACCACTTCTAAATTGAAGCCCTTCTCATAAGCTTTCCGTGGGCTGTTGAATCGTTAAAATCGGACTTGTAGAACTCAAGATATGGCCCAAACAGTGTATACTGCGCGAACAACCCATAAAATCCGAATTTTAATCAAATTAATTTCCAACTCTTGCTATTTAAGCTCCAAGCCCTCCTTTATTATAACTCCTTGATACCTACAATAAAATATTAAAATTTATTAAATAAAAATTCAATCAATGCAAAATAAATTAAATATAGGGACAATATTATTAATAAATGCACGCTTATCAGCCTGTGAGAAGGAGGACCCAAAGAATCCATGATGGACCCCCTCTAACAGTCACTGAGAAAATCAAGGCCCGTGAGGCTGAGATCCAAAAGCTGAAAGATGATATGGCAAGAGAGCAAGCAAGACAGAATCAGAATCGACATCCTCCAACTTTAGGGGGGATTCCCTTTGTCGATTTGGAAAGGTTCTCTAGGAGACAAAGAAGGGCGGATGACCCAACGGGAGAAGCTACAAGGGTAGAGGCCCCTAGGGGTGATCCCAAAGATTTGATGCCTCTTGGAGATCCTGATGATCCCACACCCCCGTTTACTGAGGAGGGGATGAACGCTCACATTTTTAGGAAGTTCAAGATGCCAACTATTAAGGCCTACGATGGAACAGGCGATCCTTCAAACCATATGAGGACGTTTTCAAACGCATTGCTGTTGCAGCCTGCTAGTGACGCTCTAAAGTGTAGGGCGTTCCCTCAAACCCTGTCGGGTATGGCTCAATGATGGTATAGCCGGTTGCCCGCAAACTCTATTGGCTCTTTCAAGGAACTAAGCACTGCTTTTATCAACCAGTTTGTTAGTGGGAAAGTCCATGAGAAAAGCTCTGCATCTCTTATGCAAGTGAAGCAAGGAAAGAACGAGAACATAAGGGATTACCTTAAGCGTTTCACCAAGGAGACGTTGAATGTCCCCGATCTGGAAAATAAAGTGGCTATGATAGCCTTGGAGAATGGAACAACCAATACCTTCTTTCAGATGCCATCTAAGCATCCCCCTGAGAGTATAACCGAGCTATAAAGGAGAGCGAGCAAGTACATAAAAGCTGAGGAAAGCATGAGGAAAACAGATCCCTCTACTGCGGATGGAGGAAACGGAAACTCAAAGAAGCGAAAGCAAGAGCAAGAGTACGATGCTAGGGATAAGTATCCCTGAACTGGCGAGGACTCTGACTCTACCCCCAAGAAGAACCTAGGACCAAGGTTTTCTAAATATGCAAGGTTGAACACTCCTAGGAGTCAGATCTTGTTGGATATCGAAAAGGATAAGGATTTCCGATGGCCGAAGCCACTTAGGGGCGATCCCACAAAGAGAAACAAGGATCAGTATTGTAGGTTCCACAAGGACGTGGGACATGACACTGATGATTGTAGGCAACTCAAGGACGAGATCGAATTTCTTATCCGAAGGGGGAAGCTGAGTAAGTTTACAAAAGGAGAAGATCGTGGAAACCAAAAAAGAGATTATGATAGGAGGGATAACGACCGTGATCGCAACCCACAGCCCCGAGGGCCAGTTATCAACATGATTTGGGGAGGCCCGACAGCGGTCGGCACAACAAAGAACTCTTGAAAGGCTTACGCCAGAGAAGTGACGCACATCGTGGGAGAGGCCCCAAAGCGTGCAAAGACTGAATTAGCAATTGGTTTCGATGATTCAGACCTCGAAGGGGTGAAGTTCCCCCATGACGACCCGTTGGTCATAACTCCTGTAATTGGAAACTCAGAGGTGAAGCGAGTCTTGATAGACAATGGAGCTTTCGTCGACATTCTGTTTCATGATGCGTTTATAAAGATGGGGTACAATGGAGTGAAAATTATATAACCCACGCCCAGGAGGCTAAAACTCCTAGGCGTTGGTTTACAAAGTACCTCCTTGGCGGGGATACCTACGCCAAGGCTGGAGTAATGAATGAAGGGTGTAAAAGAACCCACGCCCAGGAGGCTAAAACTCCTAGGCGTTGGTTTACAAAGTACCTCCTTGGCGGGGATACCCACGCCAAGGCTGGAGTAACAAAAGGAAGGCATGAAAGGTAACACGCTCAGGAAGCCAAATATCCTGGGCGTGCATGAGAAGAAGGTCTCCTAGGTGGGGGTACCCACGCCCAGAATACATCTAACAGATTAAGGGCATGGGACACCCATGCCCAGGAAGCGAAATCTCCTTGGTATGCCTAAGAAGAAGGCCTCCTTGGCGGGGGTACCCACTGATAACGTGTATTTTATACACATTTTATCTTTCATTCTCTTGCATTTTTGTTAGTTTCGAGTGTAGTTTTATCGATATTAATTATGTTTTTTCATTTTCCAGTGCCTCATACTTAACCGTTGAAAAGACGGCTTATTATGGGCTTGGAAAGCAAAGATTATTCAAGAGGGAAGTTAGAAGATGCAAGCTCGCAATGCCGGGAAGTGTTTAATGTATTATCTTGAAGATTTTGTCTCACACGACCGTTCGCTGGGCCGTTCAAACGGTTTAAAAGGAGCAGTCTATTGTACGGGCTGCTGTACGGCCGTTCAACAGGCCGTGCAAAGTGTTCATTTTAGTGCAGATTGTGCAGTCTAATGTACGGGTTGTTGTACGGCCGTTCATCAGGCCGTACAGCACTTGTTGAAATTTTTTTTAGAAGCAATTTGACTCCCTTGCCCTCTTGTATAATGGATGTATTAATGGAGTAGTTGTAAACCAAGCAAATAACTCATCATCATCTCATCTTTATCATATCTAGAGCATTCAATTAGGGTTAGTGAGTAGAGAGGAGACATTTTTTACTTGTAATCTAGCATTAATTATGAGTAACTAACTCTACATATTTGGCTCAAGGAAGGAACTCTTGTACTACACCCATTTCAATTTAAGTAAAATCTACTTCACTTTATCTTAAATGCTTTAGATGTATTGTTTATGATTTTGCTTGGAGATTTGTAAGTTGCTTCATCTTACTCTTCTTGTAAATTCAATTGCTAGTTGTTTGTGCTAATCCGTAATTGTTAGTGCATTCATTATAGTAGCACAAGGTTTTGTTTACCTAAATCCTCAAGCTTTAAGTGCAAATACCTAGGTTGAGCTCCTTAATTTTGGGTTTGTCCTAGCCTCTTTTTGTTTAATTCCTTGATTTGGTTAAATTAGTAGTGCTTCACTATTGGTTGCTAGTATCAAGAGAGCTAATTTATGTGCTTCACTAAATTAGTGTTTTTAGAAGAGAAATAAGTGATTGTGTGCTCCACCATTTATCTTGGTTAGGTAGAGTTGATTATATCTTGCTTATATTTGTTTGGGTTTAATACTTGAGCTTCCATATCCTTGGGTCAAATATCTCTTTATCTTGCTAATTTACTTATTGTGTTTTGTTGTGTTGGTAAAATTAGGTGATTGCCATTAATTTAGTTATATTTCTCTAGCAATTTATTTCTTGTATGCAAGGTGTTTGATAAAATACCACAACCAACTCAAACCCCCCCCCACCATTTTACTTTACACTAGTATTGAACACTATTCCCTTGGGTTCGATCCCTACTTGCCACATTTGCTATATTTCATAGTTAAGTGCGAACATAGTAGAGTTTAATAAATTCATTTTCAATTTGGCGCGTCAACGACGGGCGTGGCCAAATTTTGGCGTCGCTACCGGGGACTTAGTTTTAGTTCAATATTAGCGCACATATAAAATTGAGAATATTTTAGTTTCATTGTGCATATTTATCTATCTCCCTTGATTTTAGAAATTTTTGTTATGTATGACTCAATTCTCTTGTTTAGGTGATCTTGCATATTCATCTAATCCCGAGAGACTCTTGCGAAGGAAACTAAGGAATTCAAGTGCCAATATAGATTCATCAAGTCAATTTACTTCTAGCACATTTTCGGAAGAGGAAGAGGGGTTGGACGAGGGACCTCCCCTTGTTATTCCTATCTCATCACCGGAAGACAACATTGATCAATTCAGGGAAATTCCTCATCAACGCACACTCAAGGAAATTGCATCTTCTAGCTCCATTCAACTACCATTATACATTTTTTTTCCGGGAGGACAACCATTTGAGCTAAAGGGACGTCTTATTGCTCTCCTTCCCAAGTTTGGAGGTTAAGGCATGGAAGGTCCTTTTAGGCATCTTCAAGAATTTGAAATGGTGTGTTCTTCAATGAGACCAAGCAATGCTACGGAAGAACAAGTGAAGTTGAAAGCATTTCCCTTTTCCTTGAGAGACAATGCCAAGGCATGGCTATTTTACCTTCCTCCAAACTCAATCACTACATGGGAGAAAATGTGAAGTGCTTTCTTGGAGAAATTTTTCCCTACATCAAAGGCTACAGGCATCTCCAAAGACATTTGTGGCATTCGGCAATACTCTGGAGAAACATTGTATGAGTATTGGAAAAGGTTTCAAAAGCTTTGTCAAAGTTGTCCTCCACACTTGATATCGGAAGAGTTGTTTATTCATTACTTTTATGGAAGCTTGGAAAATAGTTCTAAATTGCACCTTGATGCTTCAAGTGGTGGAGTTCTTGTGGATAAAACATCGGATGAGGCTAGAAAGTTGATAACCAAGATTGCCGAGAATTCCCGCCAATTTGGGGATTGTCAAGTGCATGTCAAGAACCCTTCTGTGAATGAAGTGTCAACTCAAAGGTTAGAGGGCCAAATCTCGGACCTTACATCATTGGTTCGTCAATTAGCCGTTGGGAATCTCCAATAACAAAAATATTGTGGTGTTTGCAATATGACGGATCATGCTATAAATGAATGCTTATCATTCCAACAACCCGAAGAGTAAATTAATGTTATTGGAGGCTTTTCGGGACATCCACCTCAAAGGAAGTATGACCCCTATAGTAACACCTACAATCCCGGTTGGAGAGACCACCCCAATTTTCGATATGGAAATCCCAACACACCAAACTCTAACCAATACCAATCCCAAAATCCAAACACTTACAACACCCAAAATCAACAAAACCTTCTTCCATAACCATAAAAGCGTCCTAATCAAAATTTTCAAGCACTTCTACCACCACCTCAATATAATTCTCAAGACCATCAAGGATCT
The DNA here is from genome assembly GCA_036435485.1 of Saposhnikovia divaricata. Lineage (NCBI taxonomy): Eukaryota > Viridiplantae > Streptophyta > Magnoliopsida > Apiales > Apiaceae > Saposhnikovia > Saposhnikovia divaricata. The sequence goes on from JAZHRN010000131.1 coordinate 28,536,149, forward strand.
TCTTCATCTTCATTGTCATTATTTGAAGAGATGATGAAACAAATGGCTGCAAACAACCTCCAATTTCAAAACAACACTTCTCAAAGCATATCCAACTTGGAAAAGAAAATGAGCCAACTAGCCACAACCGTGAATCGTTTACAAAGCCAAGGTTCTAGGCAACTTCCTTCTCAAACGGAGGTGAACCCCAAAGAGAATGCTAGTGCCGTTACTTTAAGCAGTGGGAATGAATTGGAGGATCTCCATGCTAAGTCCAAGGGTAAGATTATGAATGATGATGATGGTGGAAAGGTTAAAAAGGATGAAATCTTGGAGGCTAATGATGAAAACCTTGAAGATGAGATGAAAATTGAGGAAGAGAAAGTGGATGTGGGTAAAAAGTCAAGTGGTCAAGAAGATGTTCCACAAGCAAAGAAGACAAGGTTCATTGATGATGTGGTTATTCGACCTCCATTTCCTTCCAAATTTTCTAAGCCAAAGAAAGAAATTGTTGACAAGGAGATGCTTGAGACCTTCCGAAAAGTGGAAATCACTCTCCCGCTCCTAGATGCCATAAACCAAGTTCTGAAGCATGCAAAATTTCTCAAGGATTTATGTACCAACAAGAGGAAATTGAGAGGTGACGAAACTATAGTGGTGGATGAAAATGTCTCGGCCATGATTCAAAGGAGGTTACCTCAAAAATGTTCGGATCTGGGCACATTCACCATTCCTTGCAAGATTGGAGGTAAATTCTTTGAAAGAGCTATGCTTGATTTAGGTGCCTCAATCAATGTGATGCCCCTCTCCATATTTCAAACTTTAAATTTGGGGGCACTTGAGAATACCAATGTGATCATTCAACTTGCGGATAGATCAAATTCCTATCCCGAGGGGGTAATTGAAGATGTGCTTGTTCATGTTGATCAAATGGTTTTCCCCGCCGACTTTTACATATTGAAAATGGAAGATGGTCCATCAAACATCAAGTCGGCACCAATTCTCTTTGGGCGTCCATTCTTAAAAACGGCAAAGACCAAGATTAATATGGATGATGGTTCTCTGGCGATGAAGTTGTCAAGTTCAATATTTATGATGCCATGAAATTTCCTAGTGAGTCACACTCAATTTGCTCCATTGATGTCATTGATGGTTTGGCCCAACAAGCTTTTGACATGGGAAATAAAGAAGCTCTCCAAGTAGTTATTAAGGGATGTGCAATTGAAGATGATGGATTCCCTAGTTCGGAAGAGGCCAATGAGGCAATTATGGAGCTCAATGCATTGCAACCTTTACCCCAAAGGTATGATTTTACAAAAATTGATCTTCCTTTGTCTTATTCTAAATTACTCCCTTCTATTGAAAATCCTCCTATTTTGGAATTGAAACTATTGTCTAACCATCTCAAATATGCTTACTTGGGGACAATGAGACTCTTCCCTTAATCATAGCTTCTAATTTGAGTAAGGTGCAAGAAGAACATCTTTTGCGGGTTCTTAAAAATCACAAAAGTGCTATTGGGTGGACCATTACCGATATTAAGGGAATTAGCCCTTCTACATGCATGCATCGCATATTCTTGGAAGATGGAGCTAAGCCTACTAGGGACCCTCAAAGAAGACTTAATCCGACAATGATGGAAGTTGTTAAAAAAGAGATTCTCAAGCTACTTGATGTGGGAATCATTTTTCCAATATCGGATAGCAAATGGGTGAGTCCGGTGCATTGTGTTCCAAAGAAGGCGGGTATCACTCTTGAGGAGAATCTTAAGGGTGAACTTGTGTCTACCCGAGTCCAAAATGGGTGGTGAATGTGCATTGATTATTGAAAGTTGAATGCGGTAACTCGGAAAGACCATTTTCCTCTTCCTTTCATTGATCAAATGTTGGAGAGGTTAGCCGGGAAGGAATTCTATTGTTTTCTTGATGGGTTTAGCGGATATCATCAAATTGTCATTGCTCCTGAAGATCAAGACAAAACCACATTCACTTGTCCTTTTGGCACGTTTGCATTCCGTAAACTCTTATTTGGCTTATGTGGTGCTCCCGCAACTTTTCAAAGGAATATGGTAAGTATTTTCTCCGATATGATAGAGAATGGTATTGAAGTCTTTATGGATGATTTCTCTATTTCGGGTGATTCTTTTGATGAATGTCTTCAAATTCTTACACATGCTTTGGATCGATGCTTGGAGAATAATCTAGTGCTCAATTATGAAAAATGTCATTTCATGCTCCAAGAAGGTATTGTATTGGGGCATATTGTGTCTATGAAGGGTATTGAGGTGGACAAGGCAAAGGTTGATGTTATTGCAAATCTTCCATACCCTTTAAATGTCAAGGATGTGCGTTCTTTTCTTGGTCATGCCGGATTCTATAGGAGGTTATCAAAGATTTCTCCAAAGTTGCTCTTCCCCTATTATTAAATGCAAGAGGGCTTTTGACCATCTCAAGGAAGCTTTAACTTTGGCTCCTATCATTAAATCCCCGGATTGGTCTCTTCCTTTTGAGATTATATGTGATGCTAGCAATTATGCGGTTAGTGCGGTGTTAGGGCAAAAGGTTGACAAATGATCTCATATGATTTATTATGCCTCGCGCACACTCAATTCCTCCCAAGTAAACTACACCACCACCGAAAAAGAATTGCTTGCTATTGTCTTTGCTCTTGACAAGTTTCGTTCATATCTCCTTGGTTACAAAGTCATTGTGTGTCATGCCGCCTTAAGACATCTCTTGGCGAAGAAAGAGTCAAAGCCTAGGTTAATTCGGCGGATTCTTCTCCTCCAAGAGTTTGACTTGGAGATCAAAGATAAAATCGATGCCGAGAACCTAGTGGAGGACCACTTGAGTCGACTTGTGAGGGAGGAAGATGCTTCTCCTCTTCAAGAATTATTTCCGGATGAGCACATATTTGGAATTCAAACCAAGGTGCCATTGTATGCAGATCTTGTGAACTACATCGTGTACAAAACTTTTCCTAATGGCATGCCTAAGTATCAAAGGGAGAAATTAAGAAGTGAAACCAAGCACTACATTTGGGATGATCCTTATCTTTGGAAACATTGTGCGGACCAAGTTTTGAGAAGGTGTGTTCCCGAGTCAGAAATTGCTTCAATTCTTCAGTTTTGTCATTCTCGTGCTTGTGGAGGTCATTTTGGGAAGGGTCGAACGGCAAGGAAGGTGCTTGAATGTGGATTTACATGGCCAACTCTTTTTCGTGAATATCACCATTTTTGTAAGCAATGTGAACCTTGTCAAAGAACCGAAAATATTGCAAAAAAGAATGAAATGCCCCAAACTCCAATTATTGTGGTGGAAATCTTTGATGTGTGGGGTATTGACTTTATGGGGCCATTTCCATCTTCTTCTCATGGAAATCTCTATATTCTCTTAGCCGTTGAATATGTCTCTAAGTGGGTGGAAGCCAAGGCAACAAAATCGGATAATGGTAAGGCGGTTGTTACATTTCTCATATCTTTAATCGATTTGGTGTTCCTAAAGCTATCATAAGTGATCAAGGTACCCACTTTTGTAACAAATTGGTGGGGAATCTTCTTAAATCTTATGGGGTCTATCATCGAATGGCAACGGCTTATCATCCTCAATCTAATGGTCAAGCCGAAGTTTCAATTCGGGAGATTAAGTCTATTCTTGAGAAGGTGGTGAAACCCTCTAGGAAGGATTGGTGTGTTCGTCTTGAAGATGCTTTATGGGCCTATAGGATGGCATTCAAAACTCCTATTGGCATGTCTCTTTACAAGTTGGTTTTTGGTAAATCTTGTCATCTTCCCGTTGAATTAGAGCATAAAGCTTATTGGGCAATCAAGTCTTGCATATGGATCTTAATGTTGCCGGGGCTCATAGGAAACTTAACTTACTTGAATGGAGGAAATTCGTAACAATGCCTATGAGAATGCTCAATCATATAGGGCTAGAGTAAAGGACTTTCATGACCGTTCACTCGTTCCTAAATCATTTTGTGTTGGGAAAAAGGTTCTCCTCTACAACTCTCATCTCAAGTTAATCCCCGGGAAGCTTCGTTCTCGTTGGTTGGGTCCATTTGTTGTTGTGAAAATCTACCCTCATGGAGTGGTGGATGTGCAAAGTTTGTCTACCAACAAAGAATTCAAGGTGAATAGTCACCGTCTCAAGCCTTTCTATGAGGGATTTCAAGAATCCACCGTTGATGTCATCTCACTAGTGGAACCCCTTCATGGATGAGCTCTCTCTTTGTTAGTTTGTGAGTTGGTGCTACGAGGCACATCCGGGAAGTCGAGATACCGACATTAAACAAAAGCGCTTTTTGGGAGGCAACCCAAGGCACGCATGTATTTATATATTATGCGTGTGTCAAATTTTGTTCCTCACTTGTATTTATGTAGGGTGTTATGCATATTGTGGGTTTGAGGATTGATCTAAATATTAGTGAGTGGAGGCTCCTTTTTCATCTATTTTAATTCATAAGAAGAACAACTCAAAAATATATAATAATTAATTATTATATGTTTTTGTGGTGTGACTAATGAATTTTATAATAGATTTTTTTTCTAAAAAATAAAAATTTTGTATTAATAATGCCCCACTCAATAATATTTTTTTTACTAAATGTAGAAATATATAGAAAGAAAGGATTTACAAGAAGCGACTACCTTGAAGCAATCTAACAGCAAAGATTGCAAGAAGGAAGAAGCTTAGACTCGACAAGCCGAGCTAAACGAACCCAAACTACATCTCTGAACCACTCAAAGGGGAATACAAGGAAAATAAAATTACATCAAATACTAGTGTGGAAAAAATCCTAGCCTGCTAGCCAAGTAATAATATCATGTCTATTACATATTTTGTTTTTGTACCATTTCAGAGAAGCAATTTTTGCTTTTATGTCCGCACGAATGACAGCAAGAAGCTTTTGAGGTGATGAAATGTCTCCATTGTGGTTCCTTGCATTTCGCTCTCGCCATATAAAATAAGAAAAAGTTTGCAATGAAATCAAGCCTGCAAATCGAATTACAAAGTCTTCAATATGCAGAACTGAGAGGAGCAGGTCATTCCATAGTTGATCTTGAGCAGGTGAGATGTTTAAGGGGGAGAGCAGTTTTTGAATAATGAATGATGAGAATGGACAATGTATGAACAGATGTGCGTCCGTTTCTATCCCCCCTGCACAAAGAAAATAGTTTGTTAAGACCGAAAGACCAAAGCGGTGCAGACGAGTCATTGTGTATAGCCGTCCCCAACATAAAAGCCAGTTGTGATGAGCATATCTGGAGATGCACCCCTTAAACCAAACAGCTCTATGCCAGGAAATTTCCCATGCCCCTGTTTCTAATAGAGTTCCATATCCATCTGGTAGAGACTTTAGAACAATCATCCCACAAAATTTGATCAGGCTTCGAAGTGTTGATCGCTGGATACAAGAAATTTGCAAGCCATCTGTTGAAAGTAGAAGATGCACGATGTTGAGATGGATTCGGTAGAGGGATTGCCCATGTGTCGTTCCGTAAGAAGTCCCCCGCCGTTGCTGAAGGATGGGAGTTGCAACAATGAATTAAACTGTCATTGTAAGCATTGGAAATAGGCTCTTTCTACCACTAAGGGTCCAACCAAAACAGAGTTTTCCTTCCATTCCCAATAGAATAGGATATATGGTTTTTTGCCACATCTCGAAGTTTTAGCAGATTTCTCCAAAACCATGAGCAGTCTGTTGGAATGCTTAGGTGCCAGAAACTCTTACGCTTTAAGGCAGTGCAGAAAGCCCATTTAACCCATATAGAATCCTTTTTCGAAATCAATCTCCATAAGTGAAAGAACATTTGTGCTTTGTTCCAGTCAACCGGACATCTTAGGCCCAAACCTCCCTCTTCCCTTGGTAGGCAAATGGATGACCAAGCCGATTTAGCGCCTCCAATTTTCAAATAATCACCTTTCCACAGAAAGTGCGTTAAGATAGAATTCAAATGTTTATGGACTGTTCTTGGAAGCACAAAGTGATTAGTCCAAAATGCTTGTATTGCGAACAAGATAGATCTCAGCAGTTGGACACGACCTGCAAAGGACAGAAGCATGGTGGTCCAACAGTCCATGCGAGAAGTTATTTTGTGAATAAGGGGTGTGCAATCATTTACACTAAGCTCTGAAGAAATTAAGGGGACCCCAAGAAACTTATTTGGGAGGAAGCCGTGAGGAATAGAATAGGCACCATCAAACCATGTAGTGACCTGCTCCCCACAATTTGACATAAAGCAGGAGCTTTTGAGAAAGCTAGGCGTTAACCCACTTAAGTTTGTAAACCTCTGGACCGAATTCATAATGTGCGTAATTGAAGGCATGTCACCCCTTGAGAAAAGCAGGACATCGTCCGCGAAGAACAGATGAGTGATTTTGAGCTCCTTGCACTTCCAATGGTATTTGAAGTCACTAGTGGTTGTGTTTAAAATGGCCGAGAAAACATTCATGACGATTGTGAATAGGTACGGGGACAAAGGGTCACCCTGTCTGAGCCCTTGTTTTCCCTGAAAATAACCGTTTAAGGTTCCATTCACCTTTACAGAAAATTGAGTAGTGTAAACACAAGCCCTTATCCAGTCGATGAAGATTTCCGGAAATCTCATATGGGCTAAGACAGCTAGAAGAAAGTCCCACTGTACAGAGTCGAAGGCTTTATGTAAGTCAAGTTTCACGGCACATTTTGGAGCTCCAGAGTCTCTGTTATAACCCCTAAACATTTCTCGTGCAAGAATGACATTATCCGATAATAATCTCCCCGGGATGAAGGCAGACTGGGCCTTGTCAATGGTACTGGGCAGGATTCTCTTGAGACGGTCAGCTAGGAGTTTGGAGAGGCATTTGTATGCTGTTGAACATAGAGAGATTGGTCGAAACTCCTCCATCTTCGAGGGAGTTGCCGTTTTTGGAATAAGGGCTATGCTCGTGGAGTTTAGACTTGGGTGCATTCTTAGCTCGTGAAAGAAATGAAGAATTGCATTGCAAAAGTCTTGACCAACAATGTCCCACGTTGCCAAGTAGAACTCCACATTAAAGCCATCAGGGCCGGGAGCCGTACCTTTTTTCATATTCTTTAAGGTATGCAATATTTGAGTAGCTGAGAAAGGTCGCACAGGGGCTTCACTCTGCTCCAAATTTAAACGAGTGCAGTCAATTCCAGTGAGATTTATATCTCTAGAAGCAGGGGCAGTCCCTAAGAAATCAGAGAAGTAGTCAACAACAACTGTAGCCACAGCAGCATGACCATGAACAAGCGCACCATGTTTGTTTTGAATGGACAAAATTTTGTTCCTGTTCCAATTATGCTTCACTTGATTGAAGAAAAATTTTGCGTTTCCATCTCCGAGAGCCAACCACTTGATTCTCGATTTTTGCTTTATAATGGATTCTTCTTGTTGCAAAGCATTTGAAAGATTCCGAATAGCATTATGTTCCTGATCAAGTAACATTCTATTCATAGGGTCCTGGGCTAACTCCTCCTGTAAAACCAATAGATTCGATCGCAGAGAGACCACGGAGTCTGGCTGGTGACCTCTATTCTTGTTAAGGTCCACAAGAGCTTGTTTTACCACCTTTAACTTCCTGCAGAGAACAACCATAGGGTTTGCCATAATAGGGACATTCCAAGCTTCCCTAACAACATCGTTAAAACCCTCAAGATTGAGCATGTAATTGAAAAATTGAAAAGGTTTGGAGTATCGTTGAACTTCCATAGGGACCTTTATTAGAATGAAGAGTGGTCCATGATGCCCCTTGGCATAACAATGGCTTCAGAATCTGTAAAAGAGGCAAGCCATGTCGCATTGCAAACAGACCTGTCCAGACGTCTAAGAATTGGGTTAGAGAGACGATTATTTGACCAGGTAAACGGATTACCTGTAGTTCGAAGAGTAGACAGTTGAGAGTTACTTAAGCAATCCTTGAAAGCTTGCATATCCGGAGTCCAGTGTTCACGACCCCCCTTAATCTCTTCAAGACTCGTGACACAATTAAAGTCTCCCACAGCAGTCCAAGGCAGAGAAGTATTAACATTCAACAAATAATTCCATAGTGAAGTTCTGTCGTATCCTCTATTGTGAGCATAAACAAAGGTGGCCAAGAAATTTATTTGCTTCTCTTTAAATGTGACATTGCACGTAATGTGCTGAGCCGAACTATCTAGCATTGTAACCTCCCAAATATTTTCATCCCATCCAACCCAAATGCGCCCATTTTCATGGTGATTGTAGTTAAAAATCCACTGCCACTGAGGAGCAATTTTAGTAGAGACTGTTAAGCTATTACCAACCTTAACTTTAGTTTCTAGAAGACCCATAAGAGTAATGTGGTTCATCCTAATAATGTTTAAACTTCCGATTGGTGGCACTCAATAATATTTAGTATCATTAATTTTAATTTTTATAATTTTTATATCATTCCACACTTGCCTTGATGTGTTTGTTTCATGTTTTCATGATTTAATATTTTATTCAAGCATTCAAGGATTTATGCGAGTGTTATTTAAAAAAACAAAAAAAGAGAAAAAAATAGCTATATATAATTTTCTACAATTTTGGAACTGTACGGGTGTTCAAGGGCTCGTACAGCAGGCCGTGAGATTTTGGGAACGATCTGTCAAAAACTTCACCAACCTCCCTCCTTGCACGGCTCTTTTCAAGGCTGTGCAAACTTTCACTCTAAAAAAAACAAGAATAGAAATCAGGAACAATCAGATCCCTAACTCACTCACATCTCCTTCCTCCTCTTTCTTTCAGCAGCCGCGCCACCTCACTCCAGCCTCCTCTCATCGCCATTCTCCCCTCAATTCCACCGCTCACCTCTCCTCACAACCAACTCCACTGCTCCTTCTCGAACTCCATAAACACCACTCCATTCCACCTCAACTTCGCCTGCCCCCTCTTTCCGTCAGCACCACCTCAATATCGCACCTCCACCGCGCTTCCACCATACCAGCCTTCTTCTCCGTCGACCCACCTGTACTCCGACCAACGACCAACCACTCCGTTCACCACCTCCCCATCTCATTTTTCTCCTCCCTTCGTAAAACCAGCAGCACCTTTTCATTCCACCCATTTCCCTTCGCCAACTCGCACATCACCATCCTTCAACTCTGTTATGCCTCCTCCTTCACCAACAGACCCGCGCATCTCTCTTCCGCCTTCCACCAACACCACACCCACTTCATCCTTCGCCCCTGTTCCAGCCCCTCCCCTGAATTTTATCTGTTTTGTTCTTTTTTGTTACTTTTATTTCTTTTTATTCACATATTTTAAATCATATACCTTATTATTCCTTTTCTTATTCACTTCTTTTTATTTCTTTTTATTTCGTTTGATTTTCAATTTTTAATTTTCTAACCAAGCAATTTTTATAAAGTTAAGAATCAAGTTAAATTCACTTTAATTTTGATTTTTGATTTTATTCATAATTGATTAGTTAACTTCTCTCTAAAAAAAATTATTTATGTCAATTATCTTTAGCTTTATTTAGTACATTGAAATTGAGAATTTGGAGGGAGTTGAATTTTGTTGTGGATTGGTTGTGGAGTTAGCGGTTGGATTATTGGTTATCTTTGTGGGTGTGTTTGGTGCATATATTGGGTGGTTATTTGGCTTGTAATTTGGAGTTGGGATTTGATAATCATGAGTGGTGTTCTTTCTAAGTGGGGTAAACACAAGGGAAAGGTTCAATCTAAGCGTCAAAAGACCACTTCTTCGTCTTCGGAACCTCAAATTTTTCTCACTCGTAAGGAATGCGAGGACAAGGATCTACCTTTACCTCCTTCAAATTATGGGCTTGATTTGCAATCCGCTAAGCCTAACCTATCATTCTCGGGTGATGCCCTCGAGAGGTATAATTCCATTTCCTCACTTAAGGTTTTACCATTTCGTATTTTGATAAGCATGTTATGGAAAAGCTTGGTATTTGGGATGACGTTATGAACATTTTGACTACTTCTGGTTGGCCTACATGGTTAGATATGGATGAGCCTACTTTTCCAGCTTTGGTTTATGAATTCTTTACTACCGTGAAGTGTGATGTTGAAGTCGGGAATGATTTAAGCTTAGCCTCTCGAATCACTTTTAGGATGATGGGTTTATGGTTTATTGTTCGGTTGGAAGAGCTTTGTGATTGGTTTGGATGGGGGCATAAGTGTGGTAGTCATAAGCCTCCCCGCCAATTCCAAAATTATATTTGACCCGCCATTTCTTCGGACTCCGAATGGTCTTCAAGTCGGATTAAGTCCACCAAAATCAAGAGCTAGTTTGAGTTACATTCATCGTGTGATGACAAATTCCTTATATGGTAATGAAGGGTCTAATAGTGTCGTTTCAATGACCGAACTTGGGGTCCTTTATTTCTTGCACGCGGGGTATCGCGTCGATTGTGGTTATTTGCTTGTTGCAAGTATGTTGGAGCTTTCAAGGCGGAAAACGGGTTCCCTTGTCTTTGGCGGATTTCTCACCCGTATTGCCTCTTGCTTGGGAGTTCTTGACCGGGGTTGTTCTCATATTCCATGGTTAGAGGGTCGAGAACCCGTTGCTACTATTGACTTCATGGTTTTGAAGAATATGGGTGTTATCTCGGGGAATTTTGAGAATTTTCGATGGACGGGCCACAAATCATCTCAGCTCCCTTGTCCCTCATCTCCTATTCATATCGAGGAGGAGCCGATTTCTGAGCTATTACCTTTGGCGGTTGATCGAGGGGGTTCCTTCTATCATGGTCATACTGAGGAGTTCTCTACACCTCAAACGGCCTACTTACAGCGCATGGAGCAGTCCATTAAGGACCATGTTGATATGCGATTTTCTGAGCATCGGGTGTGGATGGAGCAGTTTTGTGCCTCGATGACGGCTCAGTGTCAGACTAGTTCTCGGGATCCACCCTTGGATCCTCCTCATGACGCTTGATTTTCTTGGCTTCACTCCCGGTCCTTGTTGCTTATTTTTAGGGGAGTTTTCTTTCACTTTTGTTTCTACCTCATTTTTATTTGTCATGCATGAGGACATGCCATGTTTTAAGTGGGGGAAGGATTGTTTATTTTGATGTCCGTTTCGTTTGCACTTGGGAACAAATTTAGTCATAAAGCTTATTTACTTGTGTGTAAAATTAAGACATTTGTGAGTTTGTAGCCGTGTTTTTCTTATTTCATGCCTAGCATTACCAATTTGATGTGAATCTATAAGTTTGACACACCTCTTTCACACACACACTTGAATGGCATGAAGAGTCTAAATTGTTATAATAAAATCGTGAACATGACGGTTATCTCTTAGCATGCATGGAAATCAAATCGAGAAGATGTTATTAAAACTTAAACCTTGTAAGGCCTTGAACGATGATTTCTTTTGCTTGTGTGTTTCTCCCTTTTTATGTGTGTTTGTTGCTCTAGGGCTTGCATTAAACCTTAATTCATGGATGCACCATAATAAGGAAATTATATTTAGGATAACCATTTTGGCCTTTTTAGCTTGTGAACCATGAAAATAATCCCTAGTTGCCCCTTTGAAGCTTATATCCACATTTTTCTTCGTCACTTTCCCCTTTTATACATGAGTCATAGCCAAATACTTCACTCTCGACCTATTTGAGCTAGTTGAGTCTTGGAAAGAATTGATTGATGAGCATGAAAAGTTGGAGATGTTGTGAAGAGGAAGAATGCACTATACCATATATGGGCTATTGCAACGCCAAAAAAGTGTCATATTAGACCCCAAATGTGTTATAGTAGAGGTTTCTGCAACGTTTTTGCCAAAATTCAGCGTTGCATCTGCTGTCGTTGCAATAGACCCCTATAGCAACGTTTTATGTACATATTGCAACATTTTTCAAGTATTGCAATACCCCATTTAGTGCAACACTTTTGTCATGTTTTGTGACACTTTTATGATGTTGCAATAGACTATTGCAACACCATTTTGTAACATATTTTAGTTAAAAGTGTTGCAAAGTCAAGCTATTGCAACATTTTATGTAACATTTTCTCCCATATTGTAATGCTTTTGATTTTTTTTAGCAACACTTTGTATTAATCCAATTTGCAATATCCTATTTGAAATGTCAATAAACCAACACAAAAGCATATTAGAAATCACATTTCCAATTTCCCAGGTAGAAAATCCAACAGAATATACAGAATATATGTCAATAAAGCCCAAACAAAATCGTCTTATACCGTAAGTTCATCTTACATCTAGTACACAAATCCAAAGTCGAAACACATAGTCGACTTACACACCATAGATCTAAATAAAACTTAGTCTTTCCCTATTAAAGTACCAAGCTATTTTCCATGAACCACCTTTTCCATGATGCTATTGTTGTAGCTTTCAATAGATGAATCTCTGAACCTTTGCAGTGCATGTCTAGCTCACTCCAATGGTAAACACCCTATTGGAGAAACCCCTGTTATCGACATTTTTCGAGCTCCAAGTCCATATAGTTGTTTAAAAAATCTTATCAAATAGGGTGGTCTGGTATAAGAGCTTCTTGTACAATCTAATCGCCTTTTTCCTCACCCAAATAGCCTTTTCATGTGGTCTGGTATTGCTTGAAATAGTCCAACTCTTTCCACAGAGGTATTCCTGACTGCAAAAAATAAAAAGATGATAAAATTAGCTAAAACAAATACGATTCACATGTTTGTCGCAAGTCCTGATTCCCCTTAATTACTTCATTAAAAACATAATATTATAATACATAGTCAGCAACAAGATGATTATAAAACAATCAATATTATAAGCAGTCATCAAATGTATAATAACAAGCAACAGATGAAATTACCAACTATATAGAAGAGTTTATACATTGAAAACTAATAAGAAAGTTATAAACACAAACAAGAAGCATATGCTTTTCTGATAAATAAGATTCGAGCACCTTATTAGAGAACTGAAATCAAAACAAACCTGTTAGGAGTATCCCCACCAAATTTCTTTTGATTAACATATCTAGATAGGAGCTTTATGTAGCCACCACCACATTCCATGTCCTGCTCCAACTTAAAGGAGTATTGAAGGACCAGTGTTCTGTTGTCGTTTCTAAATTCTGGTATCTTAGTCGATATTGCAAAATGCTTAGCATCACTAGATGTCTGAATACCTGTACAACTTCAATTTTTTCAGAACATGGAAAGTATATAATCAAAATAAAGATGTAAATATAACAAACTTCTGAGAAAACTTAGTTACTAGAGGAAAAAGTTACAGAACTTCACTTCCTCTTAGCATAAACAAAGTTATTAGTGAGCAATATAGTGAACCAGAATATCATGAGTGCATGTATTTATGTCATGATTGGGGTTCAAACCTTGAACAATCAGGCAAGTCGACATGGCCTACATTCTATAAGCAGATACTTGCTGAGAGCCTGGATAAGTGCACGACTATTTGTATATCAATGTCATACCGCAATTTATGTTACACCAATCTACCTATGAACCATATACAAGTACATGTGAATATCAAAACATCACTAACCAATTATGTAAGTAGGATACGGTGTTTAGTATCTACTATCTAACAGATTCGCGAGATCCTGACAGTTTAAACTAAGTGAAACTGAAGTGAGAAGCCAAACTCTTTTCTGGGATAACATCAACTAGCACATAGGAGACATGTACTACAAAATGTACAAAGGCGCCTTTCAAGTTATTCAATTTTAGTCAGAGTTATAATGTGTTTGCATGTATGAATATGTTTACAAAACATGTAAATTAACATCAAGAAGAGCAACAGTATCAAACCCGCGATTCTCGTTGAGCTTGATAATTTTATCCAGAATCGGAATCCCAAAACCAAGAGCCTTTCATGTTCCTGTTTTAGCTCATCATATCATGTCGCTATCACGTCATGCCCCTGCATTGCTGGTTCAAGCACAGTTCTCTATAAAGCCATCAAACAAAAGATCACTTGTTCCAGTTTTACATACTCAGAAGATGTCTTTTATAATATCTGGATCATGTTTGTTCCTTGCTATCAAACAAAAAACTAATTGCTCCAGTTTTACACCACACATTACATACTATTTAACCATGTACAAAATCTTTTAAATAATGTTATGAACTAGACTAGCACATCATTATGTACATCTGAGAGGGGAACTATCTATCCCATGTCCAAGGTATTATTTGTCAGTTGCAAATGAACTAACTAAAAGGTAATAACAGTTAGCCCGTAGATAACTAAATTAATTAATTAATTCCAAACTTAAGCCTAAAACTAATTAAAATAGTCACTCCCCGAATTTAATCCACCTAATGAACACATCCATCACAACCACACTACACAATCAAGAACCAAAACGATCCCATATAAACCAAACTTCATGACTCAAAACAAATAAAAATCCAAACTTTCATAATATCATCCGATAGTTATCACACAAACAAAACAGAAACAACATTTTGGAGTCTTTATACCTGGTTGGAAATATTATATTTTGCCAAAGAATCAAAAATTTCATTTGCAATACCAAGATTCGATATTTCAAGACCGTCAACTCCTTTCCCAGCCCCTTCTCTCTTTGGATCCTAATCCGAAAATCATCCACCACTGCGGCTATATTTGACAACTCCACACCAAAATATCCAAAAATTTAACATTAAATTTCTACTAATTTAATCAAAAATCGTATTGAAAATTCAACAAGCATACATACATATATCTCAAATCATACATATACATATAAATACATACATACGTACGTTATAATCGAACATAATTGAAAGTTACCTCTCATCGAAACCCAAATTGAAAGCTTAATTAAATAAAAGCTCCAATCAATTTTGGGGTTTTGGGATCTGAATGTCTTATAATCGAAGCTGAGAGAGAAGTGAGAGAGAGAGAGAGAGAGAGAGAGAGAGAGAGAGAGTTGAAGTGAGGTAGAGAATGGCGGCCAATTGGAATAGTTTTGTGTAATAAATTTGTGGCCTAATATATTTAGAAGCCCGCCAATTGGAAAAAATGAATCCCCACTTAAAATTTCAGTCAAATTGATTAAAAGTGTTAAGGATATTGTAACACTTTTTTAAATGTATTGCAATTGTTCAAAATTGTCAAAATATTTTCTTGGCTTGTAACACTTTCGTATTTTTTACAACACTTTTCAAAAATATTGCAATAAGTTAGTAAGTTTCTTGTCTATAGCAACATTTTATGCAACACAAATGTATGTTGGGCTTGCAATAGCCCATATATGGTGTAGTGATGGTAATCATTGTAAGTGGGAGCTAGTTTGATATGTATGACTAAATGTGGTTCAAAGTTCTTTGTAGTATTTATATATGTAATGCATCCCCTTTGCTAAAAAAAAGCAATAAGTAAGGGGTATGTAAAAAAACAAAAGAAAAAGAAAAAGAAAGGAAAAGAAAAAAAAGGAATAAAAAGAAAAAAAAGCAATAAATCTTTGTACTTTATTTTGATTCAATTTTCTTGGTAAATGTGGTTGTGTTTTGTAATTGTAAATGAGATCTACTTTAGTTTGAGGATTTGGTGTATGAAGAGAGCAAGTGTCACTTTGACTCAACTAGCGAGACTTTTACACCTTCCTTGAACTTAAATTTTCACACCTTCACCCTAGCCTCGTTGCAACCCATTTCATGAATTCCTTGTTTTTGGTGCAATCCGGATTTAGGTAGACACGCAAGGTCAAGTAGAGCGCATGCATTTAGACTTGGAGTTGAGTGAAATCTCTAGCCCATACTTGTGTGATGCATAATTGAGAGATGTAAGATTTTTCACCATACAAATTTCATCTTCTTAATGCGAAGCCATGTATGCCTTGTGATAATTTTGTCTAGTGTTCACGATTGTATTGCATTCATTCTATCTTTATTTCCATGATTACATTTTGTACAAGGTGTGTTATCTTGATTCTTGAATTGGTTTTTAGCTCGTTGTAGTGGATGGCATAGTGAATAGCTCATATGTTTGATTTTAGTTACAAGTAGATATAGCACCATGCTTGGCTTGTTTCCTATTTGTACGACGATTCGGACATGTAGATGTAGTAGTAGCTTAATTCTTGTTGGTTAGTGATTTTTGTGATTTTGTGGGTACATCATCTATAAACCCTCACGAGACGAAACTCGTCCTCCAAGGCTACTTGGAGGTTTAAACGATGGTTGAAACACTCTTGTGTATCCATTTTCTTCTTTTAGAGTAATGAATTTAGTTTAGTGATCTAGTTGTTAATATTAGTTTGCTCGGGACTAGCAAAGTTCAAGTGGGGGAAGATTTGATAACGTGTATTTTATACACTTTTTGTCTTTCATTCTCTTGCATTTTTGTTAGTTTCGAGTGTAGTTTTATCGATATTAATTTTTTTTTTTCATTTTCCAGTGCTCATGCTTAACCGTTGAAAAGATGGCTTATTGTGGGCATGGAAAGCAAAGATTATTCAAGAGGGAAGTTAGAAGATGCAAGCTCGTGATGCCGGGAAGTGTTTAATGTATTATCTTGAAGATATTGTCTCGCACGGCCGTTCGCGAGGCCGTTCAAAGGGTTTAAAAGGAGCAGTCTATTGTACGGGTTGCTGTACGGTCGTTCAACATGCCGTGCAGAGTGTTCCTTTTAGTGCAGATTGTGCAGTCTAATGTACGGGCTGCTGTACGGCCGTTCATCAGTTCGTACAGCACTTGCTGAAAATTTTTTTCGAAGCAATTTGACTCTCTTGTCCTCTTGTATAATGGGTGTATTAATATAGTAGTTGTAAACCAAGTAAATACCTCATCTTCATCTCATCTTTATCATATCTAGAGCATCAATTAGGGTTAGTAAGTAGAGAGGAGACATTTATTACTTGTTGATATGGGCTGAAAATAAGCCCTAAAAGACACATTTAATGTGCCATTAATTAGACCAAGAATGGTCCAAACGTGGGGCCCGCCAGATGGACCCAAAATCCCAATTATAATGTTAATTTCGTAATTAATATTGGGGGAAATAAATAGCTCAGCAATAAGAGTTGGATAAGGATATTATCTCTGTCAAACTTAGCCACCAAGGCAACCAATTCAATACGGAAACTGATTCCTACAAGGAATAGATCTAGAACCTTCCTCAAGGAGGTAACTTGCCCACCAAGTCTCTGACTCCTACCATAATTCTAAGGCTTCTCAGCCTATATAAAGGGCTAGACCCCTCAACCTAGAACTACGTTTTTGGCTTGATCTTTGATATTCATCAAAGTACGTAGGCATCTTGTGAAGGCAGATTCAGCCACGAGCACAAGAGCAGCCATTAAAGCACGAAGCTCACACACCTTAGCATTAAATACACACAAACCCTAACCGCAATATTCATAACCTAGTTTTTATTCCACAACATTTGGCACCGTCTGTGGGAAGACAACATCAACCATGGTTCAAACACGAAGAACAACATCAACTGAGGCCGTACCCCTTAACTCTGCTCCACCAGCCACTTCTGATCCGCTTATCGCTACTGAGGAAGGACAGATACTCCCATCAACAGGGGCGGTCATTCAACCTCTGCTCATTCAGCCCCCAGGGATGACTCCCCAAGTAGAGGGGACCCTCCCGGTGATTGTCCATCAAAGCCAAGAAACTAACCCTCTTCAGATGGTGGTTTCTCCTCTTGGTAACGTTGATCGCATGCTACCCCCGGGGGTACAGATCCATACTACGGATCTCCCCTTGAATACCAGCCCGATGTATGGGCTACCTAATTATCCCCCCCCCCCCGACGAAGAGAACCTGGACCAAGCGGTCACGCCTTACAGATCCGGGATCGAGAATATGATGACTACTCTGGTCCCTATACTGATGATTCGTCATCATCTGAGGATGATGATCGAGATGAAGCCCCGAGGAGGCGACGTGCTAGCAAAGAACCTCTAAGAAGGACACGAAGAATCCATGATGGACTCCCCTTGACAACTGCTGAGAGAATCAAGGCTTATGAGGCTGAGATCTTAAAATTGAAAGACGATATTGCAAGAGAACAAGATCGAACTCAGCCTCCTCCAACTGCAGAGAGGATTCCCATTATAAATTTGGAGAGGCCTTCAAGGAGGCAAAGGAGGGCTGATACCCGAACCGAAAAATCAACAAGGGTGGAGACCCCCAGAAGCAACCCCAGAGATCTAATGCCACTTGGGGACCCTGACGACCCCACACCTCCGTTTACTGAGGAGGTGATGAATGCCCATATCTCAAGGAAATTTAAGATGCCGACTATTAAGGCCTATGATGGAACGGGCGATCCCGCAAACCATGTCAGGACATTCTCAAACGCACTGCTGCTGCAGCCTGCTAGTGACGCATTAAAGTATAGGGCGTTCCCTCAAACTCTGTCGGGCATGGCTCAAAGATGGTATAGCCGCCTACCTGCAAACTCAATTGGCTCTTTTAAGGAGTTGAGCGCTGCCTTTATTAGCCAATTCATTAGTGGGAGAATTCATGAGAAAAGTTCTGCATCCCTTATGTATGTGGTGCAGGGAAAGAATGAGAACTTGAGGGATTATCTCAAGCGATTCACCAAAGAGACGTTGAATATCACTGATCTGGAAAATAAGGTGGCCATGGTAGCCCTGGAACATGGAACCACTGACCTCTTCTTTAAAAGGTCCTCGGCAAAACACCCTCCTGAAAACATGGCCGAGCTCTAGAGAAGAGCCGATAAATATATCAAGGCTGAGGACAGTATGAAAAAGGAAACCACGGGAGGCAATGGCAAGGGTTCTAATAACTCAAAGAAACGAAATCCAGAGCAAGAGTACGACGCTAGGGACAAGTATCCCCGGGCTGGCAAGGACTCCGAGTCATCACCAAAGAAGGGTTTTGGACCGAGATTTTCTGATTATGCAAGGCTGAACGCTCCTAATAGTCAAATTTTGTTAGATATTGAGAAGGATAAAGACTTCCGGTGGCCTAAGCCACTCAGGGGTGACCCCAAAAAGAGAAACAAAGATCTGTATTGTAGATTCCATAGGGATGTGGGACATGATACGGATGACTGCAGACAATTAAAGGATGAAATTGAATTTTTAATCCGGAAGGGAAAGTTAAACAAGTTCACCAAGGGTGATGATCGTGGAACCCAGAAAAGGGATTATGATAGAAGAGACAATGATAGGAGGGATAACGATCGTGATTGTAACCCACAGCCTCGAGGGCCAGTAATCAATATGATTTGGGGAGGACCAACAGCGGCCGGCACTACCCGAAACTCTCGAAAGGCCTATGCCAGAGAAGTGATGCACATCGTAGGAGAAGCCTCGAAGCGTGCTAAGACCGAGATAGTAGTTGGTTTTGATGATTCGGACCTTGAAGGGGTGAAATTCCCCCATGACGACCCGTTGGTCATCACTCCTGTAATTGGAAACTCAGAAGTGAAGCGGGTCCTGATAGACAATGGAGCTTCTGTCGATATCTTGTTTCATGACGCTTTTGTGAAAATGGGGTACACTGACTCTCAATTGACCCCGACTAACATGCCTATCTACGGGTTTAACGGAGTTGAGTCCAAGGTCGAAGGGACCATTCAGCTGCCCGTGACAATAGGGCAAGAGCCTAAGGAAGCCACCCAGATGTTGAATTTTCTAGTGATTAAGGCTACCTCGACGTACAACGCAATCTTGAGGAGGACCGGACTTCATGCGTTCAAGGCTGTTGCCTCTACCTATCACATGAAGCTGAAGTTTCCAACCAGGAATGGTGTTGGAGAACAAAAGGGTGATCAGAAAATGGCCAGGAGTTGCTATGTGGCTGCTTTGAGAGCTGATGGAACCGGGGGGCAGGTACTCCCGATCGAAGACATAGATGTCCGTGGTGATGATGAACACCGAGGAAGGCTAGCAGAGGACTTGGTTCCCATACCTCTAGAGTTAGGCGACCCTGGAAAAGTTACTTATGTGGGAACTTCTCTGAAGGAACCCTTGAAGGGCAAATTGATAACATTCTTACAAGAAAACAGTGATGTGTTTGCTTGGACAGCGGCTGATATGCCAGGGATTGATCCCCAACTCATAACTCATAAATTGAACGTTGATCCCAAGCGAAAGACCATAAAGCAGAAGAAGAGGAATTTTGCTCCAGAAAGGCAAGAGGTCATTAAGCAAGAGGTGGATAAACTCTTGGAAGCTGGGTTTATTGAAGAAATTCAGTTTCCAGAATGGTTGGCTAACCCTGTGATGGTCAAGAAAACCAACGGTAAGTGGAGGATGTGCATTGACTTCACCGACTTGAATGACGCATGCCCTAAGGATTGCTTCCCTTTACCAAGGATAGACATGTTAAAAGATGCCACAGCAGGACATGAGATGTTGAGCTTCATGGATGGGTTCAGTGGCTACAATCAGATTAAGATGCACAAGGATGACATCCCTAAGGTATCTTTCATAACTGACTTTGGTGTTTTCTGCTATCTTGTTATGGCATTTGGTCTAAAGAATGCAGGAGCTACTTACCAACGATTGGTGAATAAGATATTCGCCCACTTGATTGGAAAAACCATGGAGGTCTATGTCAATAATATGCTGGTTAAAAGCTTGGTCAAGGCGGACCATATTAAACACCTCAGAGAGGCATTCGAAGTGCTGAGGCACCACAAAATGATGTTGAATCCAGCCAAGTGTGCCTTTGGCGTTGGATTAGGAAAATTTTTGGGTCTGATGGTTTCCAAGAGAGGCATAGAGGCCAACCCTGACAAGATCAAGGCGATCTTAGATATGGAACCCCCACGCTCTATAAGAGATGTGCAGAAGTTGACAGGCCGGGTAGCGGCTTTAGGAAGATTCATCTCCAAGTCTGGTGACAAATGCTTGCCTTTCTTTCAAGCACTGAAGAAGGTGAAAAATTTTGAGTGGACACCTGAGAGCCAAGAGGCCTTTGAGCAACTGAAGAAGTACATGGTTGAAGCCCCGTTATTGACCAAACCAAGCCCTGGGGAGACTCTTTGTCTATACCTAGCAATATCTGAACAAGCCCTGAGTGCTGTCCTCATTCGGGAAGAGGAGAAAGTCCAGAAACCTATCTACTGTGTGAGCAAAGTGTTGCATGGGGCTGAGTTGAATTACTCACCCATAGAAAAGTTTGCTTTGGCATTAGTAACTGCATCGAGGAAGTTGCGGCCTTATTTCCAGGCACATAAGATTCAAGTTCTGACAAACCAGCAGTTGAGAAACATATTGCATAGCCCTAAGGCCAGTGGAAGGCTAACCAAGTGGGCGATTGAGTTAGGAGAGTTTGATATCACATATAAGCCTCGGACAGCCATTAAGGCTCAGGCATTGGCTGAATTCGTGGTTGAATGCACTATTCACAACCAAGAAGTCGGGGGGCAGGAGATAGTGACTACCCCTGGGCAAGAGAAAAAAGAAGAGGAACTTACATCTGATTTGAAGGAATATTGGGTGCTCTATTTTGATGGAGCATCAAAAACAAAATCTAGTGGTGCAGGTTTGGTTCTGCAAAGCCCCGATGGGTTCACAGTTGAGTATGCTTTAAAGTTGGATTTTCCTACTACCAACAATGAGGCGGAGTATGAAGCATTAATAGCTGGTTTGGGTTTGGCTAGAATCATGAGGGTCAAAAATCTCAAAGTTTGTGGAGATTCAAGGCTTGTGGTATCACAAGTAAATGGTGAATTCGAAGCTAAGGACGAGACTATGGCGAAATACCTGAGAGTCGTAAAGGCTGTTATGGATCAGTTTGAGGAGTGCTATGTTGAGCACATTCCGAGAGAAGAAAACATTAAGGCCGATGCCCTGTCTAAGTTTGCTTCTTCCGAGATAGAAAATTATGCTGGGAGTGTCTACTTTCAGGTCTTGAAGGCCCCGACCGTTAACTCAAAATTAGTGGCACCAATTGATATAGGGGGCTCTTGGATAGATCCTATCAAGGCACACCTTGAGACCGGGTGGCTCCCAGACAATGCCTTGGAGGCACGAAAACTTTCAGTAAGAGCATTGAGATACACTTTGATTGAGGGCATTCTGTACAAAAGGTCGTTCGTCATCCCATACTTGAAGTGTTTAAGGCCTCAAGAGGCAAGAGAAGCATTAGAGGAAGTTCATGAAGAGATCTGTGGGCAACACTTGGGGGGCAGAGCCCTAGCTCACAAGATCATTCGTTTAGGGTTTTATTGGCCAGAGATGTTGGCTGATGCACAAGACTATGTCAAGAGATGTGAGAGATGTCAAAAACATGCTCCGATTGTAAGGCAGCCGACTGAGATGTTAACTTCAATTAACTCTCCCATTCCGTTTTCGATGTGGGGGATGGATATACTTGGTCCTTTTCCCATGGCTTCAGCACAAAGGAAGTTCTTGATAGTGGCCATTGATTACTTCACTAAGTGGATTGAGGCTAAACCTTTGGCCAAGATAACCACCAAACAAGTTTCCCAGTTCTTTTGGGAGAACATAATTTGCAGGTATGGAATCCCACGAATCCTTGTAACAGACAATGGGACACAGTTCAATGATGAAGAGTTCAAGAAGTATTGTGAAGAGAATGCGATTGAGCTCCGTTTTACCTCAGTGGCACATCCATAAGCCAATGGGCAAGCTGAGGTAGCTAATCGAATTATTATTGATGGACTGAAAAAGAGGGTCGAACGCTCTAGGAACACTTGGGTAGATGAATTACTGCCCATACTTTGGGCATATCGTACCACTTGTAAGGTGACAACTGGAGCAACCCCATTTTTGCTGGCTTATGGAGCTAAGGCAGTTGTGCCTTTAGAGATCATGCAAGCGTCACCTCGAGTTGAGGCATATGAACCAGAAACTAATGAAGAAGGGATGAGACTTGCCCTTGACTTAATTGACGAGTTTAGAGATGAAGCTAATGCTAGGAATGCTGAATATCAGAAGAGAGCATCTTTTCAATACAACCAGCGAGTTAAGGAAAGATTCTTTCGACAAGGCGACATGGTTCTAAGGAAGATTAAAGCCTCAGGAGTTGGCCAGAAAGGAAAGTTAGCACCAAACTGGGAAGGACCGTATCTAGTCAGAAAGGTGTTAGGACGAGGATCCTACAAATTAGAAACCTTGGATGGGGTTGAGGTGCCCCGAACTTGGCATGCTATGAACCTCAAAGTCTATTATGTTTAAGTTCTTTTGACAAAGGCTTGGACTTTTATCTATTTATTAGGAATAAGGTTCGAATGAAACCATTATAGAGCATGCTGCTCCCAGTAGGAGATAGAGTATCTATGTAAGGGTTGAACCCATTTTATTGATATCCTTTGAAAGCACAATGGAATCTATTCTGTTTTCTTATTCTTCCTTGTTAAAATAAACACGAAAGACAAATGTTGAACTAACTTGTGAGTCTAGTTCCAGCCAGGGGGGCCAAGTACTCGAAAAAGTCTAAAGTTTACTAAACTATGAGCAAAGGCAAGAAAAGTAAACACAATGGAAACTAACTGCATCAATAGATAAATTAAAAGTTACACAAATAAAGGCCCGAAGGCTATTAAGTCAAATGGCAGAAACCAAGAGTTCAGATAGACAAAAGATAAATAAATAAAGCTTAAGGGGCCTTAGAGGCCTCCTTAGCAGGAGAATCATCCTCAGAGCTAGTGTCTGTAGTGGATCCATCCTCAGCAGAATTAGCAGCACCAGACCGAACTAGAGGAAGCTTAGGATCCAAAGCTGAAGTGGTAGCGGTAGCATGCTCTTTGACCAAAGCATCACCCTCCCCGAATAACTCTTCGCTGGATCCAGGCTCGTTAACTAATAATGGGGCAGGAAGATGAGGGCTCACGAAGTCTGAAGGCTGGAATAAGCCATGATGGCTCCTCAGAACTGCCTCAATGGCCTTGTTCCAACCCTCAGAAAACTGGCCAGGAAATAACAACTCATCATGTTGATCCATGATGGACTTGTACTCATCAGAATCCAGATAGTCATCGATGATCTTCTCCCTGTCATCTTTCAAAGCTACCAACTCTGCCCGAGCACTGGCCAGCTCTTCATCCTTATCCTTAAGCTTCTCCTCTAGATGGTTGATAGTGAGGCTTTTCTTTTGAGATTCAGACTCATACCCCTTGGCCTTCTCTTTCCAAGCTTTGGAGTGGTAGAGAGAACTCTGGAAGTGAACGTTGGCCTGTGCACAGAAACAATAATTATGTTGGAATAAAGTAAATAAGTACGAAATTTAAAGAATGCGAGGTTTAAGTCTTACCACAGCTAAGGCTTGAGAACCAAGTGCCTCTGATTCCCCGATGCCTCCATTGACAACCAAGTCTTTGTAGTCAGGAGGGGTGATCGAGTTAAAAGACCAGTCCATGGCGTGCTTAGTCGAACCCACAACGGAGTCCCGCTTCCTAAAGCCCCAGGATGGCCTAAAAACAGAAGATTGGACGTTCACCTGAGAGCTCCCCTCCAAGTCTGCTATATCACCAAATTTAAGGTCCACCTTTTGGACCTTATGGGCACGCAAGAACGTGGGCTCAGTTCCTTTCTCTCGATGATCAGCATTCCGCTTTGCCCGGGCCATCCTCGAGGTTTCGTTGTCTGGATCCGAGGAAGCTTCCGCAAGCATCTTAGCAACTGAAATGACATTAACGGAAACACAAATGAATAAGTCAAGTATGAAAATAAAAAAACAAAGTCAAGAAAGGAAGTTACCCCGTTCTGAAACTGGTGAGAGGCCTACTGCCCTCAAAGATTCTTCATTTATGAGGCTTTGGCAGGTTATAGACATACCATCACCTTTGGTTAAAGTGTCAAAAGCAGCCTGATCCTCGGTGCTAAGGGTGATTCCCTTAGCGTTTCCATCTGAAACCCTCGAAAAGGTTTTTCTAAAGAGGGTACCCCAATCACCACCCTCCCATTCAAGATAGGCAAATTCTTTCTTCCAGCCAGGGTTGTTGTCTGGTACTGATCTACCATTAAAGATAGGAGGGACCTTGGGGCGATGTTTGATATATACCCAGCCAGAATACGAAGCAGGGCTGTTGTAAATTTGGAAAATTTTGCGAAAAAGGGCAACAGATAGAGGAAGGTTTTGCCTTAGACACAAAACCATAAAACAAAGAATTGTTCTCCATGCGTTTGGGGGCAATTGGCAAGGGTTACACTGAATGTTAGCTAAAAGGCGGGGGATAAATTCATGAAAAGGGAAACGGAGGCCCGCTACTAAACATTCCCTATAGATGCACAAGGCATTGGGCCTCCAATGACAAGGCCTGTCACCTGGCCCAGCTGGAATGAGTCTATGAGGTTTTTTAATTTTATACAACTTGTTATATCTACCAATTTCATCTGTATCATGATATGTATTACAGCAATCATACGCATCTAACTCGGCTAAGGAAGGATAGTCATCTGCTCTTTCATTTAACATATCTAAAAGAGAGGTGTAAGAAGAGCGAATTTGGATGGTACCTTTAGAAGAGGCTGAGTTCATTTTCAGAAGGTGAGCTTGAGCTTTGTCCTCCATTGATGACAGCTTGAGATCTTGACTTAAAACGAAGAAGATGACCGGAGACGAAGGCCGGAATTAGCCGAGAAAAACTCTGAACGGAAATTGAGAGAGAGATTTCTTAGCTAAAAGTTGAGAGCTCAAAGATGAAAAGTGAAGTGAAAAGTGAGAGTGTGAAAAATGAATCCTCAACTCTCACTTTTATATAGGAATGAGCAACCGGTTGAAATACTCTCAAACCCATGAATGGGCAACCGGTCAGAATTCCAAAATTGACCTACCAAAGGCCCATGAAACCGGCCCAAATTGAAGCCCAATTCTGGAACATTCCTAAAAAAATATCTTGAAGAAATGTCTAAGATATTTTGAAGAAATGTCTAAGATATTTTGAAAAAATATCTAAGATATTTTGAAGAAATATCAAACCCAAACCCTAACAAAAGATTCGGAATTTGAACAGGCCCATTATGGCCATAGGGTCAGGCCAAAAGAAAGAAGGTATTATTATAAAAATACACACTCTAAACATGTAAAGCCTCGAAGGCCCAAAAGTATAAAGGCCCATCAAGAAAAACCCCGAAAAATTTTGAGGACTTTATTTCGACCAGAATCCTGGTCGAAATGACCAGGAATCTTGGTCGAAAAAGGGTTCGACAAGGAGAAATTTGGACGCTTAATTCGACCAGAATCCTGGTCGAAATGACCAGGAATCTTGGTCGAAAAAGTGTTCGACAAGGAGAAATTTGGACGCTTAATTCGACCAGAATCCTGGTCGAAATGACCAGGAATCTTGGTCGAAAAAGTGTTCGACAAGAGGAAATTTGGATACTTAATTCGACCAGAATCCTGGTCGAAACGATCAGGAATCCTGGTCGAAAAAGCTGTCGACCAAGAAAAGCTTGAACGCTTAATTCGACCAGAATCCTGGTCGAAACGACTAGGAACCCTGATCGAAAATGTGTTCGAGCAGAGAAGAATGGAACGCTTACTTCGACCAGAATCCTGGTCGAAACGACCAGGAATCCTGGTCTAAAATCCCTTCGATCAGGATTTGTTGAAGCCCTTATTTCGACCAGAATTTTGGTCGAATTCCTGGTCGAAAAATTTCAGTTTTGTTCGAAAATTGCTCTGAAAAATTGATTTTTGGACATCGAATCTTCGTGGACCTGGAATTTTTAAGAGAGAAATACATGTGGGTACTATATAACTCTAAAATATATTTACGATACGAGAAGTACTACGGATGATTCCTTCATATTGAATAGACAAAAATCCAGTAAAAAAAGTTACTTGGAAATAATTGTTTAGCCTCGAATAAGGTAAATCGTCGTAAACGTGTAGGTCGCTCCACTCTTTACGTTAAGACGATACTTGTGAAACACTATTGTACAATTATGAACCCTGACCCAAGTCTCGGAAATGACCATTAAAACTTCAAGGAAAACCTGATCAGTTTTCCTAGAAGTTGGGGGGCAAATGATATGGGCTGAAAATAAGCCCTAAAAGACACATTTAATATGGCATTAATTAGACCAAGAATGGTCTAAACGTGGGGCCCGCCAGATGGACCCAAAATCCAAATTATAATGTTAATTTCGTAATTAATATTGGGGGAAATAAACAGCTCAGCAATAAGAGTTGGATAAGGATATTATCGCTGTCAGACTTAGCCACCAAGGCAACCAATTCAATACGGAAACTGATTCCTACAAGGAATAGATCTAGAACCTTCCTCAAGGAGGTGACTTGCCCACCAAGTCTCTGACTCCTACCATAATTCTAAGGCTTCTTAGCCTATATAAAGGGCCAGACCCCTCAACCTAGAACTACGTTTTTGGCTTGATCTTTGATATTCATCAAAGTACGTAGGCATCTTGTGAAGGCAGATTCAGCCACGAGCACAAGAGCAGCCATTAAAGCACGAAGCTCACACACCTTAGCATTAAATACACACAAACCCTAGCCGCAATATTCGTAACCTAGTTTTTATTCCACAACACTTGTAATCTAGCATTGATTATGAGTAACTAACTCTATATATTTGGCTCAAGGAAGGAACTCTTGTACTAAACCCATTTCAATTTAAGTAAGATCTACTTCACTCTATCTTAAATGCTTGAGATGTATTGTTTATGATTTTTCTTGGAGATTTGTAAGTTGCTTCATATTACTCTTCTTGTAAATTCAATTGCTAGTTGTTTGTGCTAATCCGTAATTGTTAGTGCATTCATTTTAGTAGCACAAGGTTTAGTTTACCTAAATCCTCAAGCTTTAAGTGCAAATACCTAGGTTGAGCTCCTCAGTTTTGGGTTTGTCCTAACCTCTCTTTGTTTAATTCCTTGATTTGGTTAAATTAGTAGTGCTTCACTATTGGTTGGTAGTATCAAGAGAGCTAATTTATGTGCTTCACTAAATTAGTGTTTTTAGAAGAGAAATAAGTGATTGTGTGCTCCACCAATTATCTTGGTTTGGTAGAGTTGATTATATCTTGCTTATATTTGTTTGGGTGTAATACTTGAGCTTCCATTATCCTTGGGTCAAATATCTCTTTATCTTGCTAATTTACTTAATATGCTTTGTTGTGTTTGTAAAATTGGGTGATTGCTGTTAATTTAGTTATATTTCTCTAGCAATTTATTTCTTGTATGCAAGGTTTTTGATAAAATACCACAACCAACTCAACCCCCCCCCCAATTTTACTTTACACTAGTATTGAACACTATTCCCTTGGGCTCGATCCCTACTTGCCACATTTGTTATATTTCATAGTTAAGTACGAACATAGTAGAGTTTAATAAATTAATTTTCAATTTGGCGCGTCGACGACGGGCGTGGCCACCCATGCCCAGAATACATCTAACAAATGAAGGGCATGGGACACCCATGCCGAGGAAGCCAAATCGGCTTCCTGGGCGTGCCTAAGAAGAGGCCTCCTCGACCGGGGTACCCACGCCCAGACTACATCTAACAGATGAAGGGCATGGGACACCCACTCCCAGGAAGCCAAATCCCCTGGGCGTGCCTGAGGAAAGGGCACTGTTTCAGTTAACAAGCCATTTTTGGAAATTATTTAAGGAATTAAATCCTTGAAAATTCTGAAAATAGGCTGATAAATTATCGAAAAATAGGGAAAATTGGATACTAATTTCCAGAAAATCCCAGATAATAGAAAAATAATTTTTAAATTATTTTATGCTTGAAGCACAATTTAATATTTTTGATTGATAAGTCAAAAATAATAATAAAAAAATACTTGTAAGTACGAGAAAATCCTAAAAATTTAGGAAAAATTTGAAAAGTACGAGGAATTTTATAAATAAATTCCTAAAAAATAAATGAGCAAAGTTCAATAGCAAAAGTTATTCGAAAATAGTTGTTTGACCTCGAATAAGGCATATCGTCGTAAATGTGTAAGTCGCACCACACTTTACAATCAAGACGATACTCGTGAAACACTAGTGTATTGAATCCCCGGTAAGGGAACGAAAATAAACCCTGAGTCTCAAAAAATGCAAATTATAACTTCTATAAAATTTGAACGTTTTTCTAGAAGTTGGGGGGCAAATGATGCGGGCTAAAAATAAGCCTTAAAGACATGGGTCTATTTTATGTATATTATAAAATATAATATTTATCTTAAACACTCGATCTACAATCATAAGGTGCAAACAAATTTGAATAAATCTATTCTTATTAAATTAAATATTTTAAAAATTAAGCAATATTTAATACACTATTCCAAATACACAATCAAAATTTAAGTTATATAAACTTTTAAACTAATCAATTATTTAAAAAAAAAAATCAACCAATTAAAATATTAAAAAATGAATTTAAACCAATTTTCATTAACATTTACTTATCAGCATTTTTTAGTTATGCAAGAATTAATGGGACAAACAAATTGACTTGACGATATATTTGAATTATTCAAGATACTAAATAGACTCTCGAATAGTATTAGACATTTTTTGGTGTATAAATTATCAATTCAAAAAATAAAATTCATTATAGAGTCCATAAAAGTATTGTTAGTTGATATTTTCATAGCAAATTGGTCAATTCAGCGCAAAAATTCTAATAAATCACTATTTGTGATAGATAATTAATTTATCAAAAAAAGGGCATACGCGATCTATACAAATAATCATTCAAATTTTCTTTTAAATCACTATTTTTTATAGGTAAATAATACATTTGCAAAAATAATCAAGTTTGGACAAACACATATTCAAATAGATCATATCAAGGTAACAAGGTTTCCTTAATCCAAACTAAAATCGTTGATCAGATCTTAAATTGTGGTACATCACTCGCTTATATCATTGAAATATATAGCCTTTTTAGCGAGATAATCCAACAATTTATTCTAATCGTGACGGAAATACATATGTGATTTGTGAGAACATATTCGAACAATTGAGCATAACTGCGATTCTATACTATCCAAATCAATAAACCAATATAACAAAATCCTGTAGATCTAAGATCCCGGATGCCAAAATAAAGGAACCTACTCTCACAAAGAGAAAGAACAAAATAAACGGCTATAGCAATCATTTAAAAATCATTATTATTGATAACTAGATAAGTCGATACATATAAATTATATATAGTTTCCAATAAAATATGCCCATTTTAATTTTGTATTCTTGAATTCAAGTAATAGTATTCAATTCTCACATTCTAATCTAAGAGCAGACCTATTTAAATTGCTTGGTTAGTTAATAATATTTATTTTTAATATCATCAAAATCTGAAATATAGGTAAAAAATTTAATAAGTTGGTAGATAGATTTAAACAAACAAAGATATATATATTAACAATAAACAAAAAAAAAACAGGAGGGCTTCATTTTTATGTACTCTACTCTTTGTTTTATTTTGTAGCATCTCAATGTTGTTTTCAATTACATAGTAAAATATTTAGATAAATTTGGCAAAGAGTGACATTATATGTATTTGTCATATTTTTTCTTTTCGCATATTATTTTCGTTTCGTGTACCAAAAAAAAATTGTGTACTTTAGTAGCATTTTGTGTTCGAATTTTGAGTACACAAAATAATTTCATGTCATTTTTATGCAAGATCCCAAAGACACATGGCATGAATGTACACAACATAAACGATTTTGCAGATCTACGTAAGCACTTTCTTTAATATATGTCGAAAAAATATACTCAATGTTAAACGAAAATGAATTTCACGTTTTTTAACCCGATAATTAAATTGCAAGGACATATATATAATAATGTGATTACGTGTTCATATATTACACATTTGATTTTAGTTTCATGTACAGTTTTCTATTTTAACATGTTAGTCGAATAGAAAAAAGATATGTGATAATCATTTTCAAATATCTTATTTTACGCATAGGGATGACAATGGGTTGGGTTTGATCCGAATTTTGTAAAGTCCAAACCCATTCCAAATATTTTTGGGTTTTAAAAATAAATCCAAATCCAAAACTCAATTTCCAAAACCAAATTCGTCGGAGTTCAGATTAAATCTGGTTTTTCTTGGTATCCAAAATAGTAACAAAGTAGCCAAAATTAAAATAATTGCTACACGCAACCAATATTAATCTTATTTATAAATAATTAAAAATTAAAATGATTAAATTAAGTAGTCAAATATAACATATTATACGATTTAACATACTAAGTAAAATTTAATATATGTTAAAAAAATATTTCTTTGTATACAACATAAATGAAAAATCTATGTAAAATAAAGAAAATCACATCTTAAATATGTCAACAAAATTTGAGATTGAGAAACAGAAGTTCTAATTACTAAATTAGTATTGATTATTTCTAAACAAATATTTGAATAAGATAAATAAATTATATGTCTTACATATAAAATATTACATTAAATAATTTCAAATTATAACCATAAACTCTAACAGTCATATATTACTCAAAGAATGAGATATATTGGATTTGTTTAGTTAATTGATAATGTTTATTTTTCTATAGTAAATCACTTCACTAATAAAATAAACATAAAATTTGTAAAAATGATATTGAACAAATACATAGGAAACTGGATTCGATAAAAGTTTTTCTTGATCATAACTAAGTTCGTTTAATGGATTTGCACAGTAGAGATCCTTTCTCATATCACTGAGAGACAATCTAATAATTTATAACGATCGTTAAAAATAAGTCTTTATGAATTTTTAATATATGTTTGAAAAATTGATCGAGACCCATGTAAATATTTTGAATGTATTAATATAATAAAAATATAGAAATTCATTGTACTTCACATTTAATTATACCAAATTTTCTAAACAACAAAACTTAAAATATGGGTAAAAAACTTATGAACTTGGTTGAAAGATTCTAAAAAATGAGAGAAATCAAATGAAAAATAATATTTAGAAAAAATAATAAAGAAGGGTTTAGGGTGTTTGAGCGGGGATGTGAATGTTATGAAATTGTTTGATAATATTGATATTAATGCAATTGGTATAAACTGAAGATTATTTTATACTTAAATTTTAATGAAATTATATTTTTTATGACTAAAATAATATGTTTATATATAATGATTGATGTTGATATCAGTCTCGGATGAGATTTATATCTAATATCGGCTTGTATAATTTGGGTAGGGCTGTCAAAAGGATATTTTGGATGCGAATCTGCTAGTATCCGAATTCGAAATATATCTAAAACAATAACCGAATCCGAATCTAATGGATATTATCCGGATCCGGATAATATCCGAATCTGTTTTCCAGTCAGATTTTCTATTTTAAATTTAGTTTTTAATTCAAAAAAAATAATAAAATAATAAAAAAAAATAGATTTTTAACTTGTCTAGAACTAAATAAAAAAAATTACTTGGACATGTTTTATTTTTTTTCTTTAAAAAAGTAATTTTAATATAACTTCTTATGTATTTTTTTGTTATTCTTAAAAAAATTTAATTTATATGATATTTATATAAATTTATACTTATATTATGTTTACAAATATATTTATCTCATATAAATAAATTATTTGATGAATAACGAACATAATAATTTCTAAATTATATGAATCTAAATATAAATATAATTATAAAATTTATAATATATATGTATAGTTTCGGATTCAGATATTATCGATACGGATGTGCCTATATCCATATCCGTATCTGAAATTTATCGGATTCGAATACGGATAATATCCGATTAATTTCGAATACGGATAATATTCAATTTATTTTGAATACGAATACAAATATTTCGAACATAAATCGAAATTTTTGAATTTTTTTGACAATCCTAACTTTAGGTGGGCGTATTGGATTAGTACAATGATTAGAATTTGTAGGCGCTGATTCATAGTGCCCCTCTCTCCTGTTCTAGAATTTGTAGAATTCTGTTTGCTTTTCTGTTTTGTATGCATGTGCATGCTTAATTATAGAGATATTTTGGTTGCACACTTGTAGAGTTGTAGTGATGTATGTTTATTTTATTAATTTTTTTGTTAATCGAGTGTATATAACAATAATAACAAAAAAATAAAATAATTTTTTGGTTATTTTAATTTTTGGTTGTTTTGAAATAAAATTATCTTTTTGGTTATATTAATTTTTGGTTGTTTTGTAATGCTTTCTCTGTCTCGGCCATTTGTTTATGTTTCTATGAGAGTGTTTGGCACGCATTTTAAAGTATATATAAAATATAGTTCTATAACTTATTTTTTAATTTTTCTTTTTTTGAATAAAAATTTAAATATTCTATTTTTATTTAAAATCATAAAATTAATAAAATAAATTACGGAAATATATTTTATATACACCTTAATCAAACACTCTTTCTGAAATGTAAACAAATGGATGGGACGGAGGAAGTAGGTCTTAACTACTCCTTTATAAATTATAATTTTCGAACACTTATTCTACTTCTAATAAACCTTTTAATTATATAGCTTCTCTATAAATTTGAACTCTTTTTCCGTATAAATTTGAACACCTATTCTACTTCTAATATGTTAAAAGATATTGTTTTATATAACTTTTCTATAAATTTGAACTCTTTTCCTCTATAAATTTGAACACCTATTCTACTTCTTATATGTTAAAAGATATTGTTTTATTTATTAATACCTAAAATTCTAAAATTCTAGAAAATTAAAAAAAATTGATTGAAGCGATTTTAGAGCGTCACCTAAGCGCCCGCGTATCTCCCTTCATATATATATATATATATATATATATATATATATATATATATATATATATATATATATATATATATATATATATATATATAAAGAATTAAAAATTTTATAGGATTTTTTAAATTTATTTTATAAAAACAACATAGAATTCTAAAGGAAATATGATTTAGGGGGTGAAACTAAAATATGGTGCGAACCAATTTGGTATAAAGTAGTACTTTAATGAGTTTTGTTTATTAATAAAGGTCATAGATATAAATTTTATTTATTATTTATTTTAGATTATTTTAAGACAAACAAGAAAACATAATATACATGGTTCTGGTTATAGATACGTTATTTGTACAATTCATTAAGATTATAGCTAAAAAATTATAATTATAACAAAAACAATTTTTTCAGAAAATAATATGAATTTTCGGGGAAGTAAGAATTTAGGGTGAAACTAAAATAAGGGTAGAACCAAATTTGTTACCGAAGTACCATTAAACATGGATTTATTAATAAAGGTTATAGATTCGTTGGTGTTTTATAAAATGTTATACGATTAGACTACGTATTCGTTGGTGTTCTACAAAAATTTATATCAAGTAATCCTAGATTATATTTCGTATTTGTTAGTGTTTCCCTCTATTTATTGGTGGTTTTGATCATAGTCTTTTGCTAGTAAAAAAATTATAAATAAAAGAATTGTAATAATCATAAAAATTCTTTTTAAAATTTTTTTAAATAAACACATTATTTTAGGGGAAATATGATTCTATTGAAAACTTACAAATAAAAGAATTATAGTTATAATAGAATTTTAGAAAAGATAGGTAAGGTGAAACCAAAATATGATACAAAAGTACTGTAATTGAAAATTAAAAGAGGATTTTGCTTGTAACAAAGGGTATAGATCGGTGATTTGGTGTCAACCTTAACACGGACGTTCGGTTTCTGTCAAAGTATCAATACCTTGAACAAAATCAAATCATGCTTACTAAGAATTATACGAACTGTTAATCGAATACATATTTGCAAAAAATTCCTATCAGTAATGGCTAGTCTATTCAAGAATGAATTGCACGACTGTCTTTTCCGCATAAAGAATTCCAATGAATATCAGAAATGGAAATATTCTTTTACCCCACAGTCACACATCTTCCTACTTTTGCTACTTATAATTCCAAGTGAAATCAATTACGTTCCTCGGTGTAATAGTGGTATTGGACCAGCAAACTAAGAGTGGCACTGTCTAAAGATTCACCACTTAGGAAGTCACGAGAACTT
Organism: Saposhnikovia divaricata; assembly: GCA_036435485.1. Classification (NCBI taxonomy): domain Eukaryota; kingdom Viridiplantae; phylum Streptophyta; class Magnoliopsida; order Apiales; family Apiaceae; genus Saposhnikovia; species Saposhnikovia divaricata. Next base: position 28,570,990 of record JAZHRN010000131.1, read on the forward strand.
GAAACGTTGAGACAAGGGGCGGCGAGCTGGGAATGTCGACTTAGCGCATGCATGTCTCCACTACAAATTTAAGCTATTTCGTCATGTATATGTAAGAAACTACGAAATGAAATCGTGGAAACGAACTTAAATTCGATTATTGTTGGGTTTTAATCCAGTTTGATATTATGGATTTGGATAGTCCAATATATATGAGTAAGATAATAATTGTATATGTAGATAATTATTATATATGATATATCTTAATTATTAAGTTGGAAAAATTATGTGTCAAGAATTGGAAGACTTGTACTTGGTGTCAAGAATTGGAAGACTTGTAATTGGAAGAATTGGAAGACGTGTACTTGATCACTAAGATGGGTATACCAAACCAAACATACCCAGTATGTCCCGCTCAAAGCAGGGTCTGGGGAGGGTAGGTTGTACGCAGACCATGCCCCCACTTTTTAGGGTGGGGAGGCTGTTTACGTGAACTAAGATGGGTATACGAACATATTAATATTATGTTTGATATATGTGAATACTTAAAAGATGTAGTTTTAGGTACTGTTTGGTAGATACTGTTTGGGACATCATTGAGGTTTTATTGTGTTGATATATTATTGATAATTGTTTAGATTAATAATACGAGTTGGGACGTGGATGTTTCCACGTCAAATATTGTTTGATATTCTTATTTTGCTTTTACTTATTGATTTGGATAGAAGTAGAAGTAATTAATACTTGAATAACGTGTGATCGCATTTTGGTGGATCTTGTCAACTAATCGATTGATTGTGTCTGTGCTCTGTAGTGGTTTGTGAATCTCGGATTGTGTAAGTCCCCTAACAAGTGGTATCAGAGCCAAGGTTCGGGTTTGAGATGGATGCGGTTGAGGAAAAGTTCGAGTTCAATTGTTATGGTAGAGTACAATGAAAGATTTGTTGACAATGAGGCTGCTAAAGCTGGAAGAGACAAAGTTACGTGCGGTATGGAGTATTCGGTTGGCCCTTGCACCGTGAATCAATCTTGTGTTCGGACTTATGATGGAAGAAGTTGGAAAAGGTCATCGCAACTGTTTCAATGGCTTGATCAACCAGGTGCACTATTTAGATGAAACTAGTGATTTTATCCAAGAAGCCAAAGGATTGTGAAAGCAAGGATCGGATGACTCAACTATTGGAAGGACACTTGTGATGGTTGATGCACGTGATTTTGTGGATGAATACATTGGTGAATACCAATGGTTTGGATAGCTATGTGGTAAGTCTTGGTGGCTAAGTATTAGATAGCTATATAAACAGTCATATTATGTTTGGTATATGTGAATACTTGTAGTCTTAGGTATTGTTTGGAGATACTTGAGCATTGTTAGCTCAAGTATCGGGTTTGGGATACCATTGAGTTGTTATTGTTTTGATGTATTATTGATAATTGTTTGAATTAATAATATGAGTTGGAACATGGGTGTTTACACGTCAAATATTGTTTAGTATTCTTATTTTGCTTTTACTTATTGATTTAGATAAAAGTAGAAAAAATATTTGAATAGTTTAGACGTGTGATCGCGTTTTAGTAGATCTTGTCAACTAATCGATTGGTTGTGTATGTGCTATGTATTGATTGTTTGTGAATCTCGGGAATTACGTAGATTGTGTAAGTCCCCAAACAATAATTGCACTCAAGCTATGAAAGAGATGGCCACTAGCCATCCGCATGATGGCGTTGGTGTTGGGTAAACATTGTCCTCTTCATCATAGCGAAACACGTACATCAATCATTAGGGAAGAATATGCATGTGACGGGAAGTAACACCGAATATTAAAGATACGGGACACCTCGCCGGCCACCTGTGTATTCCAGAACTCAGCCATCGCTTTTCATTCTTAGTGCCAACACTGTTATGATGATGGGAACAAACCTTCTATACTTGTGTTACAACGCCAATTTCGATGGTAACAAACCAATAGTGTAGAACAATTTGTTTGGCTTGCATAACAGAGTATTTTGTCGTGTTCTGTCTGTGCAGAGTGCATTGCAGAATGTTCAGTGTACCACATGCTGAATTTTTTTTTTAAAAAAAAATTAAAAAGTTCAGACATGTCTAAGAGTATATATCTTCACTCAAAAATTAAAATACTAAACACATACAAATGCAAATATAAATAAAGTGGAATTTAGAAAAATTAGTGGCCAACTTACTTTAAAACTATGGAATATGAACTTTATCATCAGCTATGAACTGACTGTAACGAAATAATAACTCCAGATCATGCAAGAACAACAGGATAGATATATGGAAACGCAAACATATGTATTTGTAAACAAAAGTTACATAATTTTCTTGATACTGATAAACACATCAGGAAAATATACAATAGACACAAGTTTCCCACACCAGGAAATCTTACACAGATTCATTTGCCGATGCTTGTAATATAAATAACCATTTCTCTCCTCTTAACAACTTGTAAAGAAAATTTAAACCATTTTAATGGTAGGAGCCGGTGAGTGCCAATTTGGTTGCATCATCTTTAGAGGGCTTTGGCAGCATGACTATAGCCAAGACTCCACTAGCCGCGGCAGAGACCGCTCCAACGATGAATGCTGGTAAGTTGCCACCACCAAATAAGGAGTCAAATGGTCCGGCTAAAACCGAAACAATCATCTGTTGCAATATCAACAATTAGTAAAAACCAAATATGGCAGAGACTGTTGATGTACAACACCAGCAATCCATGCTATAGTGACTCAAGAACAACCATGAACTGGGTTTTTTTTTTCTTTCATGGTTTGGAAGTTTTAAGAATTAGAATACTACAAAGAATATGAATACTTGTCACGGGCATATCCAATTATTTTTGTATTTTTCTACAAAAAAAAAAAAAGGCAATTATTTTTTCTGTTATTTGTTTTAACTTTGTTCTGATGGAAATAATTTGTAATTGTACAATATTATACTGAAAATGGACTGAAGATTCAATTCTCATCTCTAACTATTCTCGTGGCCTAGAGTTTTTCTGGCACAGGGTCTACTCGAAAGATAAATATTCTTCAGTTGGCATGCTTGTTATAAAATAAGAAAGATTGAGCCGTTGAGGAGCTCAAATTTAACAAAATGACAACTGAATATGGTAATTTCGAGAAAAAAATTGTGCACATGTATATAAAGAGTGTGAAGCAGACAGATGTATGCATCAAAATTTTAAAAAGCGAAGTTGATTCATTACTTACCTGTGGTACAACAACTGCAAGATTAAGAACTCCCAGCGATAAACCTACATGTTAATTAGACAAGAAAATATAATTAGTGGTTAAAAGATGACATTTATGAAGTAATCTAGTATGTTCATAGATAATTGTAGGGAAAAATTTACCTTGTCCAGTACCAGAACCGCTAGAATATATAGATGCAAGAGCGAACGGAATACTATAAGTAATCTGCAAGTTCAATTGAAGTTGAAGGAGTAATGTGTTAATGAGATTTCTTGAGGATTCTTTCACAAATTTTGAAATTATCTTTTAGGACCACATTCTCATATTTCGATTTCAAACATGACATGCAGTAGTCACATGCAGTAGTGTACCAACATATAATATAATCATTTCTTTGGTATGATTGTGAAACTTGAAAGTGGAAGTGCTATACATAAATACATACAGTACTATGTTGTATTTTTCCGGTACATTCATTTCTTAACATTTTACACGTTTCGAGCCCAAGGAATAGTATACAGTAGTAGAGGAGTGCAAATGGAAAACTAGCTACTACAAATTTGCGTTGGCATGCAATATTTAGTTTAAAACAATAAACGTATGTAGGTTTACAGATAAGAGTAGAAAGTACGTAACCAATATATATTTTTTCGGCCAGGCTTATGTCAGGCTATAGACATTTTATATTTTTACTAGTAAATGAAATGTTACTTACCGAGAGAGGAATGCCTAGTATTGAGAAAAGCGACAAAGCTCCGGCCTTAATTCCAGCGGACGGCGGTAGAAGCTGACCATTACTGCCATACCTCCGTTGATGCTCCGCCACTTTTGACACCACCACCGTCATAACCAACCCTATCGACAACACAAAGTTAACCACACCCCACAAAACCTTAACGCCACCAACTCCACGGACAAGATACTCAACGGCAATTGACGTCAGCCCTAGAACCACCGAGTTAAGCAGCAATCCCAATGAACCAGCACGCACACCTTGGTCATATAATTTTCCTTCATTAGCATGACCACCGTAGATTTCCCTACCCATCCAATCCGTATCGAATAAAATAAAAGGGAACCATGCAATCCAATTAAGACATGTCACTAATAGTAATATCAACATAGGTCTAGGCAAGTCCTTCAAAGCACCGAATAATTCCCCGAACACCGGAATTTTCCCGGAAGAAGGTGAGTCTTCGACGGAATCCTCCGGTGTCCATTGCTTTTCTCTAACAACAGTTAGGGCAACAACTGTTATGAATATTAGCAAAGCAATGGAGATGATAAAACAGCTCTTTAGGTTGGCGCAATATAAGTTACATGCATGTGTTTTCGAAAATGGGAAAATCTTGTAGAGGTCATTATAGGACCCTGCAGCGTAGCCTAAGACGTTCCCTACTGCCATAAAAAAGGAGAAGAACGCGTTTGCTGAACGCATTCTTCTCGCATCGCTGGCACATAAATCAGCGAGCAAGGCCCTACAGGGACCTTGTAACATATTATTTGAAACGTCTAGGATCCAAAATCCTATGACGAAAACAGCTACAGCTCGGGGTTTGAGGTGTTTTGTCATATCGTCACCGGCTTTGTATCCTATATCGGCTGCAAAGCCTATGAGGACGACGGAGATTGTGACGCAAGCAGCACCAGAAGCTATGTATGGACGACGGCGGCCAAAGGAAGATTGACAACGGTCGCTGTAGTAACCGACAATAGGTTGAACGAACATGCCTGAAATTGGGCCGCAAAGCCAGATGTAAGCAGCCCATTTGTGGGGGATGCCGAGGAGCTGAACGTAAGGTGTCAGCAAGGAGAGCTGTAAGGCCCACCCGAACTGAATTCCGGCAGCTATCGCAGCTACGAGGATTAACTTCCAGGTGGGGGTTGGTAATATTGTAGGTGGTGCTTGGATTTGCATGGCTGTGGACGGTGGCTGCTGCTGCTGCTGCTGCTGCTTATAATTTTGTTTCGTACCATTTTCCATATTTTTTTTGTGTGTATTCTTAATTCTTGTGTGAAGTATGTGAGACTAGGAGAGGGGTCGGTAGAAGAAACTAGAAAGGTTGGGACTTGGGAGTGAGGAAACTGGAGAAGTTATGTTTGGGTATTTATATGGTTTTAAAAGAGTAACGGTACAAAATGATATTCCCAAGCATAATCGAAAAAGGTGGGTGTTCCTTTTGCACCTAGGATCCGTTCATTTTTATTTATATAATCGAAAAATATATTATATTTGTCACTAATAATAAAAAAAAATTAAGAACACTACACTTGTTTAATTTATATTAAGAAAATTGCTAGGGATCAAACAAATGTTCCAAAAAATTGCCCAAAATGACACGTGTTTTTTATCATTAGCTGATCAAATAATTAAGAGTAGTGCTAGAGACCCCAAAATGGATCCCAAATTTATTCTCAAATACCAAGTGTCTTTTTTTAATTGGTGCTCTTGGTGTAAATGCTGGGGGCTCTCATCATTATTATTATTATTAATATCCAATCAAACATTGCCACCTAATAATTTAGTACCCAATTTAGTAATACTTTTGGGAATTCTAGCATTTCTAAATAATTAATATAATGGACCCCGCCCTCAATTAAAATTTCCTATTTATCAAGTCATACATATCACATCATTTTGAAAAAAAAAAAATTATTCTCTAACATTACTCTTATATTAGTCATCAACACAGCTCTAATTATATTACAATAAACATGACATTTGGTTACCTTCAAAAAGGAAAAGAAAAACACTCACAGCAGCAGCAGTTGGTTCAAGTCAAGCCATGATCTAAGCAATAAGCAAATCATTTCCGTTAGATGCATGATATTCTTAACGTTGTTGTGAATGTTTTTTTCTCAACAATTTTCAAACGGGTCACATCACCCATTCTTGTTTTTTCAGGCACGATCTAAATCACAACTATTTTATAAAAATAGTCGAAATTGGACACGTCCTCTTTCTTGAAGACTTGAGGTTCTCTAATTTCAAATGCACAAGCATGTGAAACAAGAACTTAAGTGGTCACTACTCTACATAAAAAGAAACAAGTAACTTACATGTTAAACTAAGTTGATCATTAGTCGAAACCCTTTTTTCTCTTTAAATGAGAGTCGGCAACCCCTTACTTCCATAACTTCCGATTTGCAGTCTTTTTCATCATTTCCATCCTTCCATCAAACCCACATCCACCCTACCCATCCTCTCATCTCCTTTCCTCCATTTCTCAATCTTTAAATTCTATTTATTAGTTTTTTAATAAAATCGAGATCTAATCATTTTTGGGTGAAATCTTGTTGCTACCTTGTTATCAAGGTTGTTAGTTGTGCCTATCTTTTTGGGATGTTAGTTTGTTATGTTTCGATGTTTTTGTGTGTCATGTTTGCCTATATTTGTTCAACTACCAGTATGGCCTTTTGGCTCGATGAAGGCTTCGTTTGTAGAGACTTTCGGGTGGATTAATTGGGGCTCACTTTCGGAGGGGTTGTTATGCCTACAAAGTTTATCTTGGATCTATTAATATCTGCTCAAAAAGAGCGGGAGATCAATTTAACGGAAGTCAGGATCCAGATAAATGTAGATGCGGTAATCTTTGAAATTTCTGGGCTCTATTGATTCATACGTCTCGATATTATGGATGTTCCTTTTGTCATTTTTGATGTTATACTGTTTTCTAGTTTGAGAATTGTTTTCATTCATGTTATTAAACGATCTAGGAACATAGCTATTTTTTCTTGTTCTAATCCAGGTGGTACTGGCAACTGGGGGTTTGTCCCGATTGTTTTGAAAATTTAATGAAATTTTCACTTTGTTCGTCAAAAAAAGTTGATCATTAGTCTAAGAGAACGGAAATCTTAGAGACTATACACTATAAATTGATTTAAGAATCAAGAAGCAAGACAATTTTGAAGTTCAAGGATTCGTGTCAACTTGTAAGTTATAACAAATAAATCGGAACTTTGAATAGAATATCAACAAATAATTTATGATCCAGATTTGTATTTGATTAAAAAGCAAAGAAATTTGTGGTTTCGTACAAAGGGTCATCACAAGTACAAGAAGCCTTCAATTATAATTAGCCATTTATAAATAAAAGAAAAAGGAACCTGTCAAATAACTTTTCTAAGATACCGAATAAAATCAATGTGTTTTGGTATGTATAACTTTTTGACATACACAATCTTCTAAAATCTTTTTTTGATATGCATTATCTTTTACATAATGAAATTTTTTTATATAGGATCTTAGGAAAGTTACCTGAGATGTATCTCAGGTTCCCTATTCTTTATAAATAATTGAATGAATACAACCACATAAGATATGGTAAATGACAAGAACAATAATATGATGCAACAAAATTAAGGCATACAATATTTACAAGCCAGCTGAGACCAATCCATGCAGTGTAATGATACCGATGAGGATGTTCTCCTGATTAATGACAGGCAGAAATTGAACTGGAGACGGCGGTGACTCCATCTTCTGCATAGCTTCAACTGCCATGAAGTCGGGCCCAATCGTCCTTGGGTTCCTGAGATCCAAAGAATGTTAAACAGACAGAACTGATTCTTAGTCAAATATTGTTAAGAAGTACAAACGCATGCAACTCTTTACACAATAGTAAAAGGTAAAAAAACCGAACTACAAGTACTAAAATATTAACAAAAAAAAAAATAATGGACTAGGCCAAAAGGTTATATAACGAACCACATAAAGTCTTTTCAAAAACTACACATTGTCCCCTTTTCATGCCTTCCATTTCATCTTTATTTTTTGGTTTTCCTCTCTTCCCTACTCAATTTTTAAATTTTCAAATTTATATTTTGCTTTTGCAATTTATAGTATCAAACAAATATATCATCTATTTATACTTCTTTTCTTCTCTTTTTCATAATCATATGATGTATATCTTTATTTTTTAGTTATCCTTGTGTTTCTAATTTTATACTTACTAATGAGCTAAATTTAAAGCCAGCCTTAACTAGTCTGAATAAACGCCATTATTTAATGAGTAAAATGACAATAATTTCATTGACAGTAAGAGATACAACGATATTGGGGGAAAACAAGCATTACCATATCGGTTGATGCGACTCAGATTGATGAAAAAGCCTGTGCTTAGCATTAGAGGCCAAGAAATGTATTAACAGCTAACATGTACTCTGAGATATGATACTATATATACATGAAAGAGAGAGAATAATTACCTGTTGCACATCTCTCCCACTGTCATTTGAAAAATTGCCTCCTTGCTAGCTTTTAGAGTCCGCCTCAAATCACCATCAGTAAATGTGCCAATCAAGCTGTATTCATTGGTAATGACAAGAAGGCAACCGCATCCTTTGCTAGTTAACTCTACTAGCTGATCCATTATTAAATCACCTTCCTTGCAGATTGGAAGTTCATCTTGCTTTTTCATTACATCCTTTACCTGAAACATTAAGAATCCAGTCAAGTTGATACACATCTATTATCAAAATTTAGAACTAATAAAACATTTCTTAGACCTCAAATCCCACAAACAGCCAAATATTTAAGATAAGTGGGGTCTTTATACAATTGGACATCTACACAAAAATAATAGGCCACCATCAAAGTTGGTTAGTATGATGTTGGGGGAACACAAGCATATAAATTATCGTTGAGAGTTTAATATCGACACCGAATACCAGTATTCTTCTTATTTTTCCTTTATAAGTTTTGATGAAATGACACGACAAATTCCTATGATCTCATTATGATTGTAATGAAAATACTATAGCGTCACCTCCAGTTGTTTAAAGCGGAAAGCATAATCGGATTGACAGAGATTAAGCGAGAAGCAAAAGGCGTGCACACAACAAATATAAATATATTATTTATAAACACGACAAAATAATAGATATTACACAATTCGAAAGCAAATATCAACTAAGACAAACTATTTCAAGTAGTTTGTAGCCAACTATATACAAAATAAAAATAAAAGAAACATGCATCCTCATTTGAATATAAAGAGAGTACATCACATTTTACAAGTCATAGTATTTTAGCAAAAAAGCAGATAAAATGTGTGTGTATCTATCAATGTATAAACATTAGAGTATAACTCTTAGTTAGTGGGAGCCCTTTCAAAAATATAGATTTAAGTTTTCTTCCTAGAAGCGCGATAAGAACAAAGCTCAAAGCGCTGAAAAAATGTTGCCAAGCGTGCTTAAGTGCCCGTTTTCTCTTTGTGTTTTTCCTTGGAGCCAAGAAGCGGAAATCGCGTATAACAAGACCTTAGCACACAAGTATAACACAAGCAAAAACTATATAAAGCAACAGAAGCACATAACTTCCCGACATAAACAAATGTCAAAATAAAACGATTAATGACTACTAAACATCGACAATATTAACACAAATTAATAAAACAATTTATGACTACTAAACATAGACAATATCAACACAAATTGTGCTACACAATCCAATCCAATCTCAATAAAACACACACATTACCAAACCCGAACACACCCTCACCTTAAAGATCAAACTTTTCCCAATCCGTCCAGCGGGATGATTAGCAGCGTACTCATCCTTACTCAAATTCCTAGCACCCATCATCGCAATAGCCACCGTATCTCCAAAAACCATCTGAATAGCAGTGGACGTAACCGGAGCCAAATCAAAAGGACACAACTCCCTCTCCAAAGGCAAAAACACATTAAAATCACAAACACCCATCAAAGAATTCCCTGGAAGAGAAGTAACAGAAATCAAATACACCCCTTTAGCCTTAACACAAGGCACCAATTTCAACAACTCCTCAGTATTTCCACTCTTACTAAACATAACCAATATATCATTTTCACATAAAATTCCAATGTCACCATGCAATGCATCAACAGGGGATAAAAACCCAGATCGAATACCAAGAGAAACAAGAGTTTGAGAGATTTTCTGGGCAACAAAACCTGATTTGCCAATGCCAGTGAAATAAATTGTGCCATTAGAGTTTAAAAGGGTTTGTGTGAAAATTAGGGTTTGGGAGAGATCAAGATTTTGGAAAAAGTAATTGAGGTGATTTTGTTGGGATTTGAAAAGGGCTAAGAGATTGTTTGGGTCAATGTTGATTTGGGTTTTTTGTTGTTTTGAATTTGAACATGGTGGGGGAAGAGAACCCATTATCGGATCTTGAATTGAGATCCGAGAGAGGGGAGAAGAGAGATTCTTGGGAGAGAGATTATTGGGTGGTTCTATTTTAGGACAGTGTATTTGGGATCTGGGACTGTCGGTGGACGGTGGCTTTTTCATGTAAGAAATTCCGAAAATATAGAAATACAGAGCGAGTAAATATCTAATACTACGAATTTAATTTGGGTTTTTCTAGTGGTACATGCTAGAAATTCGTGCTTAATGAGTTGTCAAATTTTGATTGGTGGATATTTATGTGAATATAGGGGGACCATCATTATTAATGAAATCCCCACCAATCAAAATTTGATAACTAAACCAACACGGATTCTTAGCATGTGCTCTTGGGTACACATTAGAAAATTCGATTTAATTTACATGCATTGACAGGCATGTAAAAATTTATAATTAATAATTTTGGTTCGAACTTAACTCAAGTAAAATTAAGTCGAGCTCGAATTATTCGAAATATTAAAATAATTTGAGTTGAATTAATCGAAGAATCGGAGCCAGAGTTACTTTGAATCCGAAACTTGTAGTTTCAATTTGTTTGTTCTATCATTGAAACATGAATTTACAGTTTAAAACAAGCATCTGCATATTGGAGTTGAGAAAATGCCCAGTACATTTTTAGAGCATCTCCAATGGTATTTTGTAAAAATGATTGGCTAAATATTGATTATGTAAAATTTGTTGAATCTGTAACGTGTTTTACTCCAATGGCATTGACTATATTGGTTGGCTATATTTTAATTATGGTATGTTAATATTATTTCAAGTTATTAAAAATAGAATATATTATTTAAATATGGTAATTGATGATGTGGAGTTTTGTTACAGATTGCTAAAGGTTCGACAAATATAGTCAACCTGTTGTGATTATCTAAATTTTTAGCTAAAGATTTTGTCCCGTTGGAGCTGACAAAATTTTACAAATTCTCTATAATATTTATTTAAGGTAATTTATGTTGATTTTTACCTAAGGGTTATACATGGTTGGAGATGCTCTTAACTATTTAAAAGTTCCGAGTTTACTGCCTGAGGGATCTAGAAATCAAATTGAAATTACATTCTTCAGTGTGATTTTCTTGAATTGTTTGTGAATCGTTGCGATTTCATTTGGTATGGTTTCTCACAATTTCCAGTTTCTCACGATTTCAGATTCAGTTTCTGCTCATCCCCATGTTAGTTAATTAGAAAAACCATAGATTACATACTTCAAATATCTAAATCTTGCCGTATATTGAAAGATTGAATGCATGTACATTTTTTGTCCTGAGCTATGAACAGGAGTTTTTACTAAGTAAGAAATTCCCAAACCAGGAACAGAGAATTCAAATTCTATACATTTCTATAATCTCTTTACGAATGATAATTAACCAAAAGAGACACCTATACTGCGTCAGGTAACTGGGTAACTTTTAAAGAAAAAAACTATAGATGAAATTATAATAGCATTATGTACATGAGAATTACTATTATTCAAAATCTCCGAAGCTCTGAGTACTCTTCCCACACCTTCCTATATTATTACTAACTCTGTAACTATAAACATCGTTTATATATTCACATTCAAAACAGATTCCAAGTTCTGTCTTTTGATTACCATCTTGCCTGTCCCTCGCTCATTCATAAATCATGATCCTGCCTCTCACGGTGTACCTTGCATGCAGCATCCCAAAACACGATGCTGCATACAGGAACAAGATGTACGCACTGCAATACAGAGCCTTATAGCTGAAACATGGCTGCAGCTTCTATACAATCTATCCGCCAGAATTCATAAGCTCCCTACACTATCGACCCGGTCAATGACATCCAAGGCTTTGATTTTGTCAATATCAAAGTTAATGGCAGGAAGGTATAATGGCCTTTTTGCAGAGTAGCGATCTTTGTGGCCTTCAGATGTTGGAGAGTGGCTGCTACTCTTACTTCGCCTTTGGTACTTGCTTAGCGTAATTTTTGTAGTGTCAAATTCTTGACTCCTACTTATGCCGGGTGTTAGCTTCCTCTTGGTTACATCCTGAAGCATCGCCTTATCTTCAACCGTTAATGTTGGTGACTGAGAGCTGGGGTTGTGTGTTAATTGGATTGTTTTCTGATTAGGGGACCGTATTGGGGATATAACTGGGGACCTGGAACCTCCATTACCCACCCTTGATTGGCTGATAAGATAGTGAAGCCACACAATCAATTCAAGAATATGTGATTCAGTTTTATCCTTATCTGCATGATGGAGCGTTTCAATCTTGATGAACTCACTCTGGCTACAGGGGTTCTTGGTCACCTCAGACCTATAAAAGTCAACCAGTTCTTCAATATATGAAGTAGAAACAAAAGAGTAAACCCAGGAATAAGTATACTAGTTTTTTTTTTTCTCACCCTGCATTTGCCCATTCCCCGACCCACCCAAATCCATGATGAGCTCTGTTTACACCAATATACACGGATTATCATCAAGTAGAAGTGAAATAAAAAGAAACAGGTATAATACAAAATAACGATCTCCTGTTTATATATTCTTTGTCAATTGAGACTTGAAATTGAACAGAAGTGACACTATAGCCCTTGCTGTGCATGTCATTGCAGGACAGAAGGATATATAAGACATCTGCAATGTTAGTTTTACTTGGTGCTAGATTTTGTGAGAAAGTTTTACTTGGTAGTATTGGTAGCCATAGGAACAAGCCACTGCAATGTTTTCTCCATTTCAGCTTTGATCAAAGGGACAGTAAGCTGAAATAATACAGAACTATGAGTAGTCACTTCAGGCAAAGTGCACAAAAGAAAGAAAAAAGCAGTAGCGGACAGAACAAAAAGGTGTAAATTACAATTTATTCAATTTATAAGGTAACATAATTGCATGAGTGCTACAAGATTTTATCACATGTTCAGAACAGTTGGACCCTCTAAAATAAGTACCTCTTCCTTGTGGTGAAATGACTGCAACTTAGAGCGCAATGCTGACTTGATATTAGGTGGTAATCCATGATATAGAGCATCCCTTGTATTTGGTGGCATGAAACCTGGTCTGGCCACCTAAGTATAACAGGATATTTAGACAGAGAACTTAACCATTTAACATGGCCAAATAAAATAAAACATAGCATTATTTGAACAGTAAATTATATATGAACTGAAGTCGTGTTTACTCCACTGACAGAACTCAGAACAGTATGGATATCCGATATTCATTTGTATTACAAGTACCTGATATAGTGAATAACTAATCCTTACATCCATAAATAATAGTCTCTTGTGAGAAAAGTTTATCCCATATTATTTGTCCACCTCTACATTCAACACAATTTTTTAAACAACATTCCAAAATTACCCACTTAATCGTCATTTAAAATGTTGACTTTTTTCATATACATAGTGAGTTGATACAATATATATGGACAAGTATGGAAAAATATGCCATTTAAAGTTTCTTAATATGTGTGAAATTTTCAAAAGAGACTAGTAAATGGGATGAATGGAGTAATATTCTGACATTAAACTTTCCCCTTCGAATGATCTACTCCTATAGGGTAGAATTAGGTATACTTGCTCCAACATAAGGCCACACAATATAATTCACTGAGATGCGTAACACTATAACAATTTCAGCACCTTCCAGATTTAGAGTTCTATGTTTTTGTCCATAAAGTGACATGTTTCAGAAGGTACATTTGAAAAAGATAGATATTTAATTTCGAAGTCAATATTCTACAGATGTAACTTCACATTGGAATCCAGTTAAATGTGGAATTCTTAGGTTCTCGTGATAATTGGGTTCTCTGTTAAATTCAATGATAACCAAACTCAAAAGAGAACCTGAGGAGAACCCATTAAATTAACTGAAAGTTAGTTTCTTTTCCATTTGTAAGTGATTAGAACGGTTGTATTTTTCAAAACTAATCACTGAATTCAACACTATACATGTATACATCTGTTCTAAATATATAATCAGTACTCACCAGTGTATCGACTTGAGTAATGATATTTGCATAATGTAATGCAAGGCCAGCCGATCCTAGCTTCTGATGGTTGTTTTTCGCTGGTCTATCTCCATCTGCATGAGTTACAAGGAAATATCATCAGAAACAATCTAGAGAATTGAGCGGATCAAGAAATTCTAAGAGAGCAGAACATTAACCTCTACTTTCTAAAAGCACAAACTGTAATCAGATAGAAAGAAAGAGTCATTTTAACCTAGAGTAGCCTTTCAATTAAAATTTTGTAGAATGGTGAACACAACTTGTATGAAACCATAAACACATCAATAGAACTCCTGGGCTCTTACTTAACCCCCTGAAAAAAATGTGACCAACCATCTAGAGGGATCATCCCTCTGTATTACGAAATATTTCTGCAGACCTCAATAAAATTACAACTTTTGATATGATGAAGCTCTCATATCTTCATCATCTCACTCTCTTGTTAAAATGCTTCCGTAAATACAAAGCCAGAACTAGCAAGGATTACGATCCAAGATTACGATATTAAAAGCATCGCATTTCTATATAATCTCGTAGACCGTAGTCCTTTTAATTCCTATAAGATATGATTTATGTAAAGACAACCATGGACGGTGTACCAAGAGTTTATAGTAACGGGAGTTAGTAACGTATGTTGCTACATAGATCTTATGAAGGGGTAATATTAGACAACTCAAAAACAAGAAATTCAAGAAATTTTTTCTCCTTACAAGTGGACAACTAGAAAAAAGAGAATTGTTTTCATCATGCTGCACCAAATCCGGCACGTTACCACGAATCAGAGTACAACAAATTCTATAACGATTATGATAGATGTATTAGTAAAAGTTTGGTTGCATACCAGCACTCCCGAAAACATTATGAATCTCTGTATTCAAGAAATGTACAATGTCCACAAGCTTCTCCATTACCTTTATATGTAGAAGGGAAAAGCACAATTAGCTTGATCATTTCGGTTCACTATAGACAAGGACATCTATTTTATACTTTTCAAGTGCAAATCTATTTCAGCAAAGATACTCACCACAAGGTTAATGTACAAAAGGCACCAAAACTATCAAATATTTATTACATATTCAGAAGTAGCTTGTGGAAACACAACTATCAGCAACATAATCTTTGGTAATGACAAGTACGGTGTTTCAAGATAACCACTCTACCTAGGAAGGTACATAAAGGTACTCTACTTACCTCTTCTAATATCTTGCTCCAGAGTGACTTTTTTTTCAGACTTCTCACATGCTTCTTTTGACTTTTTAATTCAGTCCTTGAGATTGCAAGGCTGTCTACTACAGAGTAACGAGTGCAAACGATCACAGGGAAGTTACAAAGAACAAATCCAGTAACGGGTTTTCAATAACTTTTGCATTAAATCTTACAAGAATAAAGATTAAACTCTACAGGCATCGGAAGAAGTGATATAAAAAGTTTCCATAATACACCAAAAATAACATCAGAAATTAGAAATATATGAAATTAAAGATCCTAAACAGTTATAACCCTTCTATTTTATAAGCCAAACCCCACTGCCTACTTCTCCAGACATTTTCTAAGCCAAACCCCACTGCCTACTTCTCCAGACAAATAATATGTAGAACGTTAAGTTCTAAGTAGATCATTGACACTAAAAACAATTTATTTGTATTTCAGTTCATTCTGTAAGAATTCTTCCTGGATATTTGTCCTAAAAACTTTGTCCTCTTCCCCATCGCAAATCCATAGTTGCAAGGCTCGTGTGAAGATTAATTATCAACAAGTATGGTGAGTAAATAACACACAGAATACAGCACACATATATCAAATTGTGCACACTTCTAAAATGGTGGTCCTTCCTACTAACAAAGAATTAACTATTAAGTAACTAACATAATGGTTCCTCCATAGACTTTAGTGGATGCCAATTGTCAACTATCTCTTGGGACTTGAAGTAAACAATTCTAATAGAAACAACAAACTATCACTCAGTAACACTTGACCATTTTATCTCTGTCTCAAGCTCATTAATTTCAAATTAGAATGTGCATTTATTATATAAACATACACAATTCAGGTAAAAAGCTATAGCACTAAAATTAGGAAGGAGGTTACTTGTCTGTCACGTATAATTGAAGGTCTTAGTACAAGTACAAGGGCAACCATCAGCAGCATACAAGTCATTATAAATCTTATTGGAAACTGAAATTAGATACTAATATCTTCAAAGTAGGAACTCTCGTAGAACCAGAATAGCACCTCTTTGAGAAGCACTGGAGCTGTTCTCCTCTTCAAGTTTATGCCGATAATCTTGTTCAAATCTATCCAGTGCATGCATCTCATGGTATAATTCCTGCAACAGTTATCATTGCTTTCTTACCTGAAGTTCTAAGTGATACTATTTTGCATACCCAGCTTGCAGTTTAGTATAGCAAGGGTCGGTTCATGCAGTAAGCCAAATAAGAAATCAATTAGGGGCCTAGACTTGTAAATAAACTATTATAATATTCATATAGGGATTCTCAAATATATGTTCTATATAAAAACACCAGACTTAAATTGACAAAATAAGTTTAAAAGGTTCATTTAAAAAAAGAAAACAGTCCCTACTTTTTCCTATTTATTTATATAGTTTTGTTTGGACTTGATACAAAATTCCACCGACTTTAACTGTGTATTGCCACTGCTTCAAATTAAAACTCTGCTAATTAACATATTATAACTTATGTTGCCACCTGTAATTGTTTACAGTTTTCTTAATTTTAGATCTTCGTTTTTGTTTGTTATTTAGATTTCTCTGTTAGTAGCTTGATTGCAGCAGTAACAATCAAAATAAAGGTACTATTTTCTTTCTTTGGTTTATGATCAATAATATATAGATATATTATCCTCATAGTATTAAATGGTTTCATCTGCGGTCAATTCATTAGCCAATTCATGAAAAGAGCAGAACTCTTTCTCACCATTCCATAATCAGTTCATCAACGGACAGCACATTTAAGATATCTCACAGCTGACTATGGTAAAAAAAATAATGGAATGTTTATTACCCAAGTACAACTACTGAGCAATCAATAACTACGCCAGTCCAGATTATTTATAAAATTGTATATATCAGCTTAATTGTGTACTTTAGAACACATGAAAAAACATGGGCTAAGCCCCCTAGGCTAGAAAATTGATTCTAATCTGATTTCAATGATATAATAAACTATAGAACTACATCACAACATATACGCAAATCTAAAATCTGGAAGTTAGATGATATGGTTGCCAGAGATTACTTCCATGTCATTATGTCCAGTTCCAGAGATAAGGATCTGCATCTGCTATAAGTTAAATTCATAGGCTACTCAGGATATGTTGATTTTCAGCAGGTCAAAGCATTATCAGGGTTGTTTTCTATTGGATGTCATCCACATTCTAATCGCTAAAGAATATTTCAATGTCCTAAAGTGTCTGCTCCCTCGGTCGCTAGAAATGATTGCCCGAATTCTTTATCAGAAATACGATGAACAAAATGTGTTATGGTAGACCAGAAATACTCACGGCAGTGTACTGAACTAAAGTCAACATTTTCTGCATCACATTCTCTGCTTCTTCTTTCAACTGTTTTTGAGGTGTAAGTTCTGAACACGACCTATAGTTCACAATTCACAGAAATAAAGCACTTCTTGATTTTGCCATAATGTGAAATTAAATGAACGATAAACATAAAAAGTGACTATTTACTTTTCAAAATAGCGGTTCAAGTTATGCCATTGAGGATCCTTGCAATGATTTCCAAAACGGACCACTTCTTTGGAGAAAGTTTTCAGTTCATCTCTGTTTCAATCAAAACACATTATAATCATTATCCTACAACTGTATACATTTAGCCCAAAAGCTACAACCAAAACCTAGATCATATCAACTATACCTAATATATATACACACATTTGTATACCACAGTGTATGTATATGTCCTATGAAATCAATTAGAATAGTACTCTCTGTATTTACCTCTTGTCAGATGCAGCGATTCTCAGCAACTCTTCCGTATCTTTTGATATTAGCCGCTGCACTCCTTCCGCAGGAAGTACCACCTCTTTAAGATGTCTAATGCTTTCCTCTGAAAGGGATTGCATAAGTTTGGCACCCTTCACAACTGTGTTTGCAACTTCAAAAGACAAAATGGAAATCTCTCTTCCCTTTGTTGCCGCACCAGATACGAAATTATTGCTGAGGTTAAAATTTGTCATGCTGCTACCAAGTGTATCTAAAACTTCTACAGCCTTTCCCAGCCCAGCAGTTCCTGCTCTACCAAGAATTCCACCTACTTCAGAAACCTGTGATACACAGATAGTAAATATAACTGCTGTTTTGCAATATTTAAAACGAAGAAGAGCTCAGAAAGGTAAACATTTTGAATCTGACAGGTTTGACCAACCTTACTGATAAAATCTCTGATTTCTAAAGCTATCACGCTTTTAATTGCTGTTTTTTATCATTCACTATCAGTTGCTGGCATTTTTCTAAAAGTATATCGTAAGCATTTTCAGTTTCAAACACGGAAGAAAAAATTGTTTACTGTTATAAGGACAAACAACCTGGAGGAATTATAAGGACAAAAAATAGAACACAAGGGGGGAATAGATCAACAAAATGACAATTCAAGTCAGACCTATTGTGCTTACCTTGGCGCTTGTAAGCTGCTTAGATACTGTTGACCTAGAATTGCTTGACAATGCCCTAGAGAATCGAGGTATTCCATCATTGTTATAATCCGCACTCATTCCGTAGGATATAGCATTCACATTAGGAAACGAAAAGGGCTCTCTTAATTTTCTATCAAAGCTTTCTCTAGCCGAGGACAACGTTGAATCATTATCCCCTTGAACAGGCAACCCTTGAGTCTGAGAAACCACCTCAGACCCATGGGTATGATTATCATCTCCATTTGTCAATTCTTCGGTTGGAACAATATCTTCAGTTGATTTCTTTGAGCAAAATCCACCCATTGAGCTAACACACCTTAAGAAGTTCAGTTCAGATTCAAAGTTTAGTGCCAAGAAACACCATAAACATTAAATTCATAAATTAGTTTCGGAAACTGAATTCAAAATCATCAGCATAAATTGACAACACCTTACTTAAAAAATCACGATAACGATCAACGGCTTGCTTTGTGGCCTAAAAGAACCTACCATACCTGCAATATAACATAAACCACACTAATTGATTATTGTTGAAAATGCTAGCAGCAGGCCACAATATACCAATTACCAAGCATAAAATTGAATAAAACCCAAGTAAGAAAAAAAAAATAAAAAACAGACTACATGATCAGGCAAAGGCTATTTCATCATCATCCTACTTAATTTTTGAAAATAATCAAATGGGCTATATTATTAACTTGAAAAAAAGCATTATTCTTGAAATTAATGATCCCATAAAAGACACAAACAAACATAATATTAAGCAGACAGATAAAAGCATAAAAGAAAGTTAAAAAAAAAAAAAAAAAAAAAAAAGACATGTATGGAGAGATGATGCTTGCCTGTGACTTGAAAGAAAAAGGACATGAACAGCAACTAGCTGTATGTAAGCATGTATGTAAGTATATTTTATATATTCTTGTTCTTGGTCTTTCTTCCAACAACTAGAGAACCAGTGAATCAAGAATAAAAAGGATGATGATGATGATAACAAAGACATATAATAATAAATATTAATGTAAGTAGTATTCTTTGTTTGTTTGTCTGAATAAAGCTGACCAAGTCAGCCACACACAAAAGCTAGACTTCACTCTCTGTTCTGTCTTGAGTCAATCACTTGTCACGGTTACTTCTAGTTTCTTTTAACACAAAGAATGAATATAAAATTATGCTACATCTCTTCGGGCAATAATATTCGTACGTTAGAGTTGTCTATTCGCTAATTGACCTTAAATTTTCGAACTTACAACTTCACTTCGTTTCTTCTCCTTTTTTCTGCAGAGCGCTCAGTCTGTAAGGGTTGGGGCCGTTTATTTAAATTTGTGATTTATTTTGGTTGACATTAGGTAAGAATATAAATCTGGAGGCTGTTGAATACAATTGAATTAACGTGAAAATTGATATGGTTGAGATTATGATTTATATGTTTATTATGAGATAGTGCTGAGATTTGTTTTTTGCGTTAGGCATCTCAAATATCCAAATATTTTTTTCAAAAAAAAATCGAATGATATGATATAATACAATTTTAATTTGTTATTAGATGATAACATGGCGAAGCATGGTTCAGTCATTTATGTTAACTAGCTTAAAACCCGTGCGATGCACGGATTTTTTTTAATATTATATGAAACTTTTTCATTATTTTAAATTAATTTTTTTAAACATGAATTTTGGAGGGTTTAATTTTTATATGAGATGATTTGATAATAATTATATAAATGTTATCCGTGATATTTTTAGAAAAGGAGGGATTTTAGTTAGAAAATATAGAAAAGATGATAGGTTTTAGTTGAAAAAGGTAATCGGTTAATTATTAGTGATTATAAAATTATTATTTTATTTTATTAAATAGAATGCCCATGATATGATAAGAAAAATAGAGGATTTAGTTAGAGAAAATTAAAAAGGTAACATGTTCTAGGTGAAAAGGTAATTGATTAGTTTATAGTAATTATAATTTAGTTATGTTTTTTACTAAATACAATGTTTTTAGAAAAGGAGAAATTAATATTATCCGTGATATTTCTATTAAAAGAGGGATTTTAGTTAGAAAATATAGAAAAGATGATACGTTTTAGCTGAAAAAGATAATCGGTTAATTATTAATATTATAATATTATTAGTTTATTGTATTAAATAGAACCGCCCGTGATACAATTGGAAAAAAAGATATTTTAGTTAGAGAAAATAGAAAGGTAATGTGAAAATTAAAAAGATGACATGATTTATGTGAAAACGGTAATTGATAAGTTTATAGTAATTATAATTTAATTATGCTATTTTACTAAATAAAATTGCTCATATAATTTTTAGAAATGAGAAATTAATGTTGCCCGTAATATTTCTAAAAAAAAGAATTTAATTAGAAAAAATAGAAAAGATGATACATTTTAGCTGAAAAGGTAATCGGTTAATTATTAATATTATAATTTTATAATTTTATTTTTATTAAATAGAAACGCCCGTAATATAATTGGAAAAAGAGAGGTTTTAGTAAGAGAAAATAAAAAAGGTAACGTGTTTTGACTGAAAAAGGTAACCATCCATGATATATTTTGAAAAAGAAAGACTTTTGTTAGAGAAAAGAGAAATGGTAACGTGTTTTGCCTGAAAAAGGTAATTGATTAGTTAATAGTAATTCTATTATAATTATGTTATTTTATTAAACAAAATTGCTCGTATGTTTTTTTTGAAAAAGAAATTTTAGTTAGATAAAATGTAAAAGATACTGTATTTTACCTAAAACATGAAATTATTTAGTTATTGAAAAACAGAAAAAGTAATATGTTTAACCTTAAAAAGAAAATTAATTAATAAAGTAGAAATTTTAGTTAGATAAAATATAAAAGATATTGTATTTTACCTGAAAAAGAAAATTATTTAGTTATTGAAAAATAGAAAAGAAAATATTTTTAACCGGAAAAAAGGAAATTGGTTAGTTAGTAGGATGGATTTTATCTACCGTATTTTAGTTAGAAAATATAGAAACGATAATACGTTTTAACTGAAAAAGGACATCGGTTAATTATTAACATTATAATATTATTAGTTATTTGTATTAAATATAACCGTCCGTGATATAAATTGGAAAAAGAGAGATTTTAGTTAGAGAAAATAGAAAGGTAATGTGAGAATTAAAAAAATTACGTGATTTAATGTGAAAATGGTAATTGATTAGTTTATAATAATTATAATTTAATTATGTTATTTTAGTAAATAAAATTGCTCATAGTTTTTAGAAAATGAGAAATTAATGTTGCCCGCGATATTTCTAGAAAAAAAGGAAATTTAATTAGAAAAAATAGCAAAGATGATACATTTTCATGTATCATCATTATAGACAATGTACACGATTTTTAATATATTTTATTAATAATTGAGAAATATGATGTGATATTTTCATGTATATATTAATGATTGTAAGATTTGTTGTAAATTAAAAAGGTAACGTAATAATATTAATGATTGAAAGATATGATAAAATTGATGTTTTTAGGTGTTTATAAAAGGTAATATGTTCAACTAAAAGTAAATGTGAAAAAGGCAATCACTAATTACCATTAATTTTATTATATTAATTTGAAAAAGGCAATCGACTAATTACTATTAATTTTATTATCTTAATCGACTAATTATCATTAATTATAACGTGTTTTAATTGGAAAGAAAATATTAATGATGGAAAGATATGATACGATTGATGTTTTTAGGTGTTTATAAAAGGTATTATCTCGACTAATTACCATTAATTATATTATGTTATTATTTATTTTAGGTGTATCTATGTTTCTTTATAATGAATGGTATATAAGTAAATTCACTCAGTACCAAAAAACAGGTACCAAAACTTTCAATGTTTCGGAATTTATATAATAGTATAGATTTATCATTAATTTTTTATTTAATTAAATACTTATAAAATTATATTACAAAATTATAAATAGAATTACGTTATTTGGATAAAAAATTTATGCGATCAACAAACTATAAACTTAGATCGTTTAGTAGAAGTGCATGGAAATACGTTCCGGTTGTTTTCATTAAAAAATATTTAGGATAATTATCGTAATCTTTTTTCATTCTAAGTTATGATAAAAAAAAAAAATTTAATCTTTTTTCATTCTAAGTTATGATTAAAAAAAATGCTAATGCAATATAAGAATTTTAACTATAATAAGATTTCAATTTTATTAATTTAAAAAAAATAACATATAATTGCAGGGAAGATAGGATTTTTTTTTTTTAATATTTTGGCTTATAGCCTTTTACAAATGGTATCTGTTCATTGACAAATCTCATGGTAAGCGAGTATCGAATCCAGAACCTCTAGATCGATTAGAGGTAAGCTCAACCAACTGAGCTACCTCAACTTACTTGGGAAGATAGGATTTTAGTGATGAAATTATATCTTCTTTTTATTCTAAGTTGTGATAAAAATAATTACAATAAAAGAGTTATAATTATAAAAAGAATTTATATTTTCATTACATTTTTTAGAAATCAATATAAAATTATAGTAGAAATAGGATTTAGGGATGAAACTAAAAGGGTGAAAAACCAAAATACCCACCATTTAATTCCTCCTGCCCAAAATACCTACCGGCAAAACTTTCCGCCCTTTTTACCCACGGGCCACGCATTTTTGGCATGCGTATAGGGTATACGCATACCACAAATGCGTGGCCAATGACCACGCTTGCCTCCAATGCGTAGCCTTTGTAAAGTTCAATGTTTCCTATCGTGAACAGTTCCTGGGTTACGCATGTTGAGCATGCGTGGATGGAGATACGCATGTTCAACATGCGTACCATTAGCACTGTTCATCGTCTCTGTCGCCCCCGCCTGAGGCATTTTCCGTCCAAAAAATCGACGTGTTCGTTCACACCTGTTGTGGAATAAAAACTAGTTTACGATTTGTAATTAATGCTAGGGTGGTTGAGCTTCGAGCTTTAATGGTTGTTCTCGTGTTCGCGGCTGAATCTGCCTTCACAAGATGCCTACGTACTTTGATGAATATCAAAGATCAAGCCAAAAACGTAGTTCTGAGATGAGGGGTCTGGCCCTTTAAATAGGCTGCAGAAGCCTTAGAATTATGGTAGGAGTCAGAGACTTGGTAGACAAGTCTTTGAGGAAGGTTCTAGATCTATTCCTTGTAGGAATCAGTTTCAATGTTGAATTGGATGCCTTGGTGGCTAAGTCTGGTGGAAATAATATCCTTATCCAACTCTTATTGCTGAGCTGTTTATTACCCCCAATATTAATTACGAAATTAATATTATAGTTGGGGTTTTGGGCCCATCTGGTGGGCCCCACGTTTGGACCATTCTTGGCCTAATTAATGCAATATTGAATGTGTCTTTAGGGCTTATTTTCAGCCCATATCATTTGCCCCCCAACTTCTAGGAAAACTGATCAGGCTTTCCTTGAAGTTTTACTTGTCTAACTCGAGACTCGGGTCAGGGTTTATCTTTGATATCGTTTTGATGTAAAGCGTGGAGCGACCGACGCGTTTACAACGATGTTAGATTATGCCAACAACATTGAACGGTGCTAGACGGCACTAAACGACACTAAACGGCGCTAAACAGCCTTAAACGACGTTTAAACAATGTTAAACGACGCTAAACGGCGATAAACGGTGCTAAACGGTGCTAAAAAGCCTTAAACGACGTTTAAACGATGTTGAACGACGCTAAACGGCGATAAACGGTGCTAAACGGCACTAAACGACACTAAACGGTGCTAAACAGCCTTAAACAACGTTTAAACGATGTTAAACGACGCTAAACGGAGATAAACGGTGCTTAACGGCACTAAACGACACTAAACGATGTTAAACAGCCTTAAACGACGTTTAAACGATGTTAAACGACGCTAAACGGCGATAAACGGTGCTTAACGGCACTAAACGACACTAAACGGTGCTAAACAACCTTAAACGACGTTTAAACGATGTTAAACGACGCTAAACGGCGATAAACGGTGCTAAACGGCACTAAACGACACTAAACGGTGCTAAACAGCCTTAAACGACGTTTAAACGATGTTAAACGACGCTAAACGGTGATAAACGGTGCTTAACGGCACTAAACGACACTAAACGGTGTTAAACAGCCTTAAACGACGTTTAAACGATGTTAAACGACGCTAAACGGCGATAAACGGTGCTTAACGGCACTAAACGACACTAAACGGTGCTAAACAGCCTTAAACGACGTTTAAACAATGTTAAACGAAGCTAAACGGCGATAAACGGTGCTAAACGGCACTAAACGACACTAAACGGTGCTAAACGGTGCACTGAAAACCATCCAAAAAAATCGAGATTTAGGTCCAGAAACTACCCGAGATTTGCTGAAAAATCAAGATTCAGGACCACGAACTAACCCGCGATCGGCCGGATCGAGGGCTAGCTCGTGGCCGGCTAGCACCTGGTCGGCCGAGGGGCCTTGATCCAAGGTGATCGGCCAGAGGCTGGAAGGTGGTCGGCCATACCATGGTCGGCTGGAAGGTGGTCGGCCGAACGACCTGATTCCTTCGTGGTCGGCCGAGAGGTGGTCGGCCAAACGGCCCGAATCCTTCGTGCGCCGTGGTCGGCTGCCTCGTGGTTGGCTAGGAGACCCAGACCTGAAAACTATTCATGGAACTTGAGGATCAAGAACTTCGATCTTGACCTCCAATTTAGTATTTTGGTCACCCGTGACTTTCAAGGATCCAGAATCTCGATCTCGATCCTAGGGATCCAGAAGCTCGATCTTGATCTCTAATTTAGTATCTTGGTCACCCGTGACTTTCAAGGATCCAGAAGCTCGATCTCGATCCAAGGGATCCAGAAGCTCGATCTTGATCCTAGGGATCCAGAAGCTCGATCTTGATCCTAGGTCGTCAGTGTGGTCATTCGTGACTTCTATCGGTATTACACCTTAATTCAGGATTAGCACTACTAACCTCGTGTTTAAGACTAAACTCGTTGCTTATCTTCTTAAGTGCAAACATCCATGCAGCACATATTCCAGCTATTTCTTTTCCGACAGATATGAATTATAACGATTCTTTCTGTATAACGCGGATAATTTCTGTCCTTTTTTCGTCTATAAATGATAGATGACCTGTAAACACGAACCAAGCTGAGATTCAACCTGATGTACCAGGTCATGTATTTTCTATAAAAGAGGAGAAGTAGCCTTCATTTCAATTCACTTCTTCATTTCTGAGCTCTCAAATTCTTAAGTTCTCAAAGTTCAAGTTGCAAGATCAAGTTCGAGTTTCAAGATCAGGTTTCAGATCCAAGATCAAGTTTCAGCTTCAGTATCAAGATGTCGGAAGGTGATCAACCAATGGCTCCCCCTGTCTCCATGATGGAAGCTATGTCGAAGAGGAGTAAGATGAGGACCGCCAAAGGTAAAGAAAGAATCAAACCTCCTTCATATGTTGAACATAGATTTGAATCCTTGCTAGAACTTCTAAACATTATGAGGGAAGCATTTCCCAACTGTTCCAGCCTAGATTCTTTTAACAGTCCTAGTAAATTGTCGGAACGAGATGTCCAAATGATAAAGGAGTCCTATCACTTTCCCAGTGCCATCAAGGTTCGTCTCCCAAATCCATCAGATAGAACATGCAACTGGCATCCTGAGAGGATCTGTGTTTACTGGGGTGCCTTAGATGCTGGGTTCAGATTCCCTGTTGACAATTTTATCATTAGATTGCTGGCGGAGTATCAGATCCACCCTTGTCAGTTGTATCCCAATGCCTGGAGGTACATTTCTATTTTCTTGATAAGGTGTCGGGAACTGGGGATTCATCCGACAACCACAATGTTTCGAAGTATCTTTGGGGCCAGCAACTCTTCTGACTCCAAGAAATGATGGGTGAGCCTCAAGCACCGAGCCAAACTTCCACACATGGTGAATCCCTTCTCCTTTCCAGATTCACAGCATTTCTGGGAAAGGGAGTTTGTAGTTCTTGAGTGGAAGGGTGGTGACTGGGGCAACTTCTTTTTGAAGAAATTCGGGTCTGTGGAGGATAGTTCACATTTCGTGTGTGACCTTACTGATTCAGAATTGTTGGATCGAGATAGGCTTCTTGCTGACGACGGCCGCACACACTATAAAACTTTTATAAATGAAAAGAATCTTATTGGGGCTGGCCTTAGGTTTCTTTCCATTGAGGGTAACTTTCTTACTTGAACTTATTATGAACTCTGTTTGTTCTTATACCGATATTTCTCTCTTTGTATTTCAGCTGCTGAGGAGATTGATAATCGTCCCGAGAACCGGCCAACTGTTACCAAGAGGATGAAGAAAAGGGCTGAGGAGAAGCTGAATCCAACTAAGCCTCACATCCATAATTTCTTGGAGCGTTGTTCTCAAGGTGGTAAACGATCCCGAAACGCTGACGGGGATGTCCGGACTCCTTTCATACCTCCTTGGGGCATATGTGAACAAGACTCGGTCTTTGGGAGTCCTCATTTGGCCCTAGACTGGTCCAAGCTTTCAATCACTCCTCCTGACCAAGCGACAATGCATGCGGGTGGCAAAATGGATGAGTCTCAGCTCATGGGCGCCCAGGCCTTGTATCAGGTATAAAATTCCCTCTGTTAAGTTTGATATAGTCGTTGATTTAAACTTTGCATATTCCTCGTGGCTTAATCATCTCCTTGGTTGCAGGCCAACGCTTATTTTCAAACTGTTTCGACCCAAGGCCGGGCCTTTAGGGATGAAAATGTTAGCTTAAGAAATGACTCAGCAAGGTTCAGGGAAGAGATTGACGATCTGCACTCCCATGTGACGCCCCGGGATCCGGGGTCAAGGATCCGGGCCGTCAAGGTCCAATTTCCGATCAATATCAATATCTCTGTAGTTTTTTTTTTTTTTTTTTATAAATAAATAAATCAGCAGTTGACCCCACACTAATACACACACACACCAGTCATATGCTCATAGAACAACAACCACAATATTTAAAAGTTTTAAAGTTAACAGTTATTACAAGCCCAGAATTTACTGAGTACATTGTTGAACAAAGCTTCTACAGGAAGCACTTCAACAACTAAAGTTTATTACAACTTACACACTTAATTTACATAAGTATACTAAGCCCTTTCGCTTGTCACTACCTCGGGGATGGTCGCCAGCACTCGCTCAAAAGGTCGCCTTTCCCTTACCCTCTTGCGGGGTGTGGTACGAAGTATCGGCATGGGACCTAGCTGCTATATACATAAATAGCAAGAGTGAGCTATAATAGCTCAGCAAGATCATTCTGTAACTAGAATTTAGAATGTGAACAAGTATACATATATGTATAGGCATATGTAATAGCAGGAAACAATTAAAATCCTTAAGGAAGAGTAAAGCTCTTATTTAATAATACATCATCCACTCACTATTATAAGAAAGTAATCTATATTAATATAATATCAGTTTTTCTTCATCTGTATCCATAATACCATCATCTCATATCATTACTCTGTTTTCAGTACAGAAATCTGAAATAATATAATATCAGTTTTTCTTCATCTGTAACTATCATTCCATCATCTCATATCATTATTCTGTTTTCAGTATAGAAATCTGAAAACCATTGTCTACACTTTCTTTTCAAAAACATTGGGGATATCTGCTGTCGCCTGATACGTTAGGACGATGATCAGTCGCCTAATCGTATCTGCTCTCTTTTTACTACCGGTAGAAGGAATGAAAATCATCCCTGGAGGAAGGCCACCTGCTAACATCCTCCCTTGGCATCTTCGTGCCGTAATAAAAATAATAAATGCTGGACTGTGTCGCACACAGCCCTGACACAGCCACTTACGCAAGTCTGTTGCAATCCCCCTCTTTATCACATCGTTATTCTCTTTTTAAAATATCATTCCACATTTCCATTTTCTCACTTTCGTTTTCACATATCATTCTCTCATATCATTTCCATTCTCACACATTACTTCTATAAAATATATATATATATCATAAGGCTTTGATTATGATTCAGACCTCTCTTTCAAATTCAGAAATCAAATAATGTTTATTAAACCACTGATACTCAATAAGAACATTTTTAATATAATATTATAACCATATAACCCTCGATAACAACTGATACCATTCTCTCTTATTCTCTTAATCATAAGGCATGTTCAATTCATGCATAATCATCTTTATACATATCCATATTCATATACATCTTCAGATATCTTTCTTTTCAATATTAATACTCAAGGAAGACAATTTCTTCACACTATAGTAATAATAGCATCACATATATATTTCACAAAATCAAGTTTCTTTGTGAAGATAAGTAGTTTTACAAATAGGGATAGAAGAAATCTTGCCTCGGTTTCGATATCCTGACGGTATGGCTCGTCCCTCTTCCGGAGTTTCTATAAACACAAAAGGACCGTCGTTAGAACCACATCTCTTACTCACTACACTCTTGCATAACATTACCTTTTGAAACTTTAATATATGTTTAACGTATTATTATTATCCCAAAGGCTCAAAGACTTAACCATTTATAACCTAAATCGAAGTTTCAGGGGTTTTCACCATTTTCCTTAACGACCACACTTAACAGTAAAAATTCTCAGAAAATATGGATTTCGAATTTTAATGTAAGGTCAACTGTCAAGGGTCCTCTGACCACCCTACTACACTATCCCAAAATTTCGTGACTTTTAACAATGTTAAAGTATGGTAATTGTAACCTCAAGTTTGATACATTTACGGTTTCTCGGTTTCTGAACCGCTTTCACTAAAACTGACTTTTCTCCTAAACCGTTCATCAGATTTTAACGCACCTTATATCAAAACGATCTATGAACTAAGCTCTATCATTTCATGGTCAATTGGTAACCTAGGCAGTGAGGTACCATACGAATGCAGGGGTCACAAAACAGGGCAGATTTCGTTCTAACGAAAATCGGACATTATAACTGCTGTAATTTCGTACTTTCCATAAATCCAACTCCTCCAAATCAATTATCAAACACCATAATCATCACCTACACCATGTGGTATTCTTCACCAGCCATGGTTACAAGTCCACAACACAATTTTCACATCAAAACAAACCACTTATAACTCATAATCATCATAAACATTACATTAACACCACTTAACTACCAACCACTTCAATATCTACCATAAATATAAAAGGCCAAGCATGTTTATACCTTCTTGAAGCTTTATCAACACTTAATAATCCTTAGTAATCCTTGGACACACCTTGAACAACCTTGAATTAGCTTGAATTAACTAAAGAAGCCATTAAAACAAAGTTAACACTTGAAAATTACTATTCATTCACTATTCACCATCAACTTCAATGAATTTATTACCTTGCTAGATGTTGGTGGATGGCTATGAAACTTTGTGCTAGTCTTGTTCTATCCTCCAAGATGCTCCATGATTTTTCTCTTGGTTTAATCTTGAAGAGAAGTAGGGTTTTGGATTTTATTTTTTTTTTCTTCTCTCCTTTTTTCTACAAATGGCCGAATGCAATGAAGGAGTTGGGGGAGAGATTTTTGTGTTTTGTTTTGGTCTTATCTCATCTAATCTTGCTAATACTAGAGTACTTTGGAAGCTTGGTAGATATTTAGTGATTAAAACCTTGCAAAGTTACTAATTTACCCCCTTAAAACAAGTTAGTGGATGGTGATGTCATTAGGATGAGCTAATCTCCCAATTTCTTAATTTTCTAAGTAAAATGCCAATCACATTGGTAAATAATGTGGTATATATCCTTGTTATATTACTAATCTTGGTTGCTTGGTCTCTATATGCGTCTAATTGTGGTTCGTTTCGAATGTACCTCATTATCTCAGTGGTTTTAAAATCATTTAACAATCTAAATTCCATTGGTATTCTCTTAACTTAATAATCCCTTGGTTAAATCTAAATTCACTAATTCCTCAATATATAATTCTTATAATGTTTCCATGCTCCTTAATATCCAATAGAAGCTTATTCGAAATCAAAATCCTCAAAATCCATGCTTCAGGAATTTCTGAAATCTAACGTCATTTCGAGTCACTTATTTCCATTGTACAATACTAATATGGTTTCTGTTTATTCATTTTATGTTTCCATTATAGGGTACCTATATACCATTTCTCTAAATCCTCGAAATTTACTATTCATGTGACCACTGTAGCATTACTGAAGTTAGGGTTATTACATCCTTCCCCCCTTAAAAGGATTCCGTCCCGGAATCATGTTGGAAATGTCCATAAGTATCTTTCTCATTCACATCTTCTAACTTCCACACTACTTCCTTTATCCTTTTTCCTTCTATAATATATCTATCTTGTTTGCGCAGAAATATACTAACATAACTTCCTTGTCATTCATCAACATGCCATTTAGTTTATCAATAGCAGTCCTTTTACTGTCTTTTCCTCACAAATCTCCTCCTGTTTCCAGTCATTCCAGGTTATCTCGTCTCTCCTTCCTCTTTTGACGAAGATATCCGCCACTATATTGACCTTTTCTGAATGGTAGTGTATCTCACTTATGGTTTGACCATCTTCTGATCTCTATCATGACATAAATATTAATTCCTCAACATTCCTATAGCTCCTCTCTGTAAAATTTTCCAGAAAATAAGCTCTAATAATATTCTTTAAAACAATTGTAAGAAAATACTACCTATAATATATATTTCCTGTTCGTCTCAACGAGCTTGTGTTTTCCCAAAACACTCCTACTTTTCTTTTCATAACGTTTCCTAGCCCTTAACAGATACTGATTTTCCTTATCTATTTTATTAACTTATTTATTCCATTAATTGATTAAGTCGATCCTTAACCAAAGACTTACACACCAAATTTAAATCAAAAAAAATAAGTACCTGTATCCGCATCTGGTTTTGTCAACGCTTCCCCTAAGGTCATGTTGTACACTCTAGCAGTAGGCCTATTTGAAGCAGCCCCACTCTGTCCTGACGCGTATGACCCACCTGAACGGCAATCTCTAGCAAAGTGTCCTAGTTTCCCACACTGGTAACACTTAACATCCCTTTTAGGGTTTGCATCAGTTGATGGGCACTGGTTAAAGTAGTGTCCTTTTTGCCCACACTTAAAACAAGTTACTCCCAGCACTCTACAGACTCCTATATGCTTCTTACCACACGTCTCACAATCTGGTAATGGTGGTCGTGATTGATTGGACTGAAATGTTCCCGAAGATTTTCCACCCTGACTCACCGTCTCACTAGTAGTCTTGTTACCCCCCGACTTTCCCACAAATTGAGATTTTTGTCCTTTACCTCCTTTGTTAAAGTAGCTTCCCTCACTTGAACCTCCTTTTGGGCCCTCAAATCTTCTTTTCTTATTCTCTCGACCTATTTGAGCCTGCTCACTCTCGGCCTCTATAATTGATGCCTTTTGAACCACTGCAGCATAATCAGTTAACTCAAATGGGGCCACTCTCGTTCGTAACCAGGGTTTTAACCCTTGTTGAAACCTTTTTGCACGTTGTTCTTCAGTACGCACAAACTCGGGAACAAACCTCGACAGTTCTGAGAATTTATTTTCATACTCTGCCACTGTTAGGTTATCCTGTTTTAACTCCAGAAACTTTAATTCCATTTGGTTTTCTAGATACCTAGGAGAATACTTTTCTAGGAACACCCTAGTGAAACGCTCCCAGGTTATCACTCCCGCTTCCTCTAGGTTCTTCCTAGCTTCCCACCAGTAATTTGCCTCTCCCTTTAGGAGATAGGCTGCAAAAACTGTTTTCTGATCTTCCTCTATCCTCAGTATTTCGAAAGCTTTCTCCATTTCTTTTAGCCATGCCCTGGCTACTACTGGGTTAGTGGTTCCCTCGAATTCTGGGGGCTTTAATGACTTAAAGGCACGAAAGGAACTAGCTGCCTGGTTGGGGAGAACAGGTGGTGGTTGAGGATTCTGTGGATTTGCTAAATTCTGCCTTAATAAGTCCATGAATTGGGCAAAGGGATCACCTCCCGGATTCCTTTGTTGGCCAGTTGATTCCTCTTCTCCTTCTTCATGATTTTCTTCATTATGAGCATTTTCGTTCAGTCTAGTACCTTCGATATTTCGACTTCTTTCGTCTCTCTCATTTTCCCTTGCATTCGCTCTACTGTCACGTCTAGGCGGCATAGTTCTGTACATAACAATAGTCCTTATTAATTACCCGAATTTGGGTTACTATATACATCATTTCTATATACACAATTATATCATTAATTAGCTCATTTGCACATCACAATATCTTTATCACGCGATTTACATCTAGTTATACCATAACTTTAGTAGGTAGTTGTATCGCCCTTAACACGATAGCCTTTTCATTAAGTCAATCACCTTTTATACATCAATATTTCTGAGTCTCAACATTTATTATATTATAAAAAAAATGCAACAAAAATTTAGATAGAAATGCACAAACTTCATTAATGTACATAAATATTTTACAATTTGGGTACAACATCTTTTACTGCTAATAATATACATCATCTAATACAAGGTTCGAAACCCAAAACATAGCCGTACATACTAATCCGATATCACCAAAAGTACTACTAACTGTCCTCTAATCAGACTGGGATTAAAACAGTGGACAACTAAACTAATCCCCAAAATGACATCAGCAAGATGACTAATCTGATTAGTGACGAACTACTATCCCGGCTCACACCCCTGCCCTGACAACATCCCGTATCTGGACCACCATGGTAGTAACCGTATCAACTATCTGGGCCCTCCATGCCGGGTCTCCCCTATCACCCAACAACCTCCTAATATCTCCTAATGCTCGTAGCTCAATACTGATCATCCCCAGAGATATCCCATCCGGGATAACCCCTCCTCTCCCTCTCTCTAACCTCTGTAGAAGGGTGTCTATAGTCCTGCGGGACTCCTCCAACTGTCCCTGAAGAGCAAAGTACTCGGTCAATAAGGTAGCTGAAAGTGAGTCACCCGCCGGTAGGGGTGCCTCCTGAGGGGGTACAGCTAGGGGAGGTGCATCCACCGGTGGAGGTGGTGGAGGTGCAAAGGGTGGGGATGGAGGAACCGACTCTGTCTCAGCATCCTCTGAAGGATCCTCCTCCTCCTCAAAGAAACCAAAATGCCCTGGAGGGGTAAACTGCTCAAAAGGATCATCCATAGGGTCAGGACTAGGTAGAGGGGATGGAACTGGTGACGGCACTGGGATGGGTCGGACAGGAGTGGGAACCATCTGAATATCCCTCCACTCAATCGGCTCCTCAGGTATAACTGACAACCTAGGCCTCTTACGCAGTGGCCTCTCCTCCTCAGGGATCTCCGATCTCACTCTTGAAGGACCTGCCTCGTCAGATCCTGTAGAAGGTCTACCCATATATGGCACTAGGGCCACAGCATCTCTCCGTCTCTGCTCCTCTGCCTCCTCTCTCTCTAATCGCTCTCTAGCCGCCGCCCGGCGTCTCTCCCTGAGGTCCTCAACTGCATACTCGGGGACCTCTACCCTGGCCAGCTGAAGATCTAATAGCTCCTGCTCTGACCTCCCTAGCCACTGGGGGTCCTGACTCGGCTCACCCATCTCCGCTCCCTATAATAAAACATAAAATTCTATTAGTAACAGTCTAATACATTATAATATATGCTTAAAGTAAATACTACCTGCGATATACCACCCCTGAACTTGATGGAAGTTCACAATTTATATTATAACTGATACATTTATTATTATCACTTTTGTTTATGAGCATATGACTCTTAGCTCTGATACCATCTGTGACGCCCCGGGATCCGGGGTCAAGGATCCGGGCCGTCAAGGTCCAATTTCCGATCAATATCAATATCTCTGTAGTTTTTTTTTTTTTTTTTATAAATAAATAAATCAGCAGTTGACCCCACACTAATACACACACACACCAGTCATATGCTCATAGAACAACAACCACAATATTTAAAAGTTTTAAAGTTAACAGTTATTACAAGCCCAGAATTTACTGAGTACATTGTTGAACAAAGCTTCTACAGGAAGCACTTCAACAACTAAAGTTTATTACAACTTACACACTTAATTTACATAAGTATACTAAGCCCTTTCGCTTGTCACTACCTCGGGGATGGTCGCCAGCACTCGCTCAAAAGGTCGCCTTTCCCTTACCCTCTTGCGGGGTGTGGTACGAAGTATCGGCATGGGACCTAGCTGCTATATACATAAATAGCAAGAGTGAGCTATAATAGCTCAGCAAGATCATTCTGTAACTAGAATTTAGAATGTGAACAAGTATACATATATGTATAGGCATATGTAATAGCAGGAAACAATTAAAATCCTTAAGGAAGAGTAAAGCTCTTATTTAATAATACATCATCCACTCACTATTATAAGAAAGTAATCTATATTAATATAATATCAGTTTTTCTTCATCTGTATCCATAATACCATCATCTCATATCATTACTCTGTTTTCAGTACAGAAATCTGAAATAATATAATATCAGTTTTTCTTCATCTGTAACTATCATTCCATCATCTCATATCATTATTCTGTTTTCAGTATAGAAATCTGAAAACCATTGTCTACACTTTCTTTTCAAAAACATTGGGGATATCTGCTGTTGCCTGATACGTTAGGACGATGATCAGTCGCCTAATCGTATCTGCTCTCTTTTTACTACCGGTAGAAGGAATGAAAATCATCCCTGGAGGAAGGCCACCTGCTAACATCCTCCCTTGGCATCTTCGTGCCGTAATAAAAATAATAAATGCTGGACTGTGTCGCACACAGCCCTGACACAGCCACTTACGCAAGTCTGTTGCAATCCCCCTCTTTATCACATCGTTATTCTCTTTTTAAAATATCATTCCACATTTCCATTTTCTCACTTTCGTTTTCACATATCATTCTCTCATATCATTTCCATTCTCACACATTACTTCTATAAAATATATATATATATCATAAGGCTTTGATTATGATTCAGACCTCTCTTTCAAATTCAGAAATCAAATAATGTTTATTAAACCACTGATACTCAATAAGAACATTTTTAATATAATATTATAACCATATAACCCTCGATAACAACTGATACCATTCTCTCTTATTCTCTTAATCATAAGGCATGTTCAATTCATGCATAATCATCTTTATACATATCCATATTCATATACATCTTCAGATATCTTTCTTTTCAATATTAATACTCAAGGAAGACAATTTCTTCACACTATAGTAATAATAGCATCACATATATATTTCACAAAATCAAGTTTCTTTGTGAAGATAAGTAGTTTTACAAATAGGGATAGAAGAAATCTTGCCTCGGTTTCGATATCCTGACGGTATGGCTCGTCCCTCTTCCGGAGTTTCTATAAACACAAAAGGACCGTCGTTAGAACCACATCTCTTACTCACTACACTCTTGCATAACATTACCTTTTGAAACTTTAATATATGTTTAACGTATTATTATTATCCCAAAGGCTCAAAGACTTAACCATTTATAACCTAAATCGAAGTTTCAGGGGTTTTCACCATTTTCCTTAACGACCACACTTAACTGTAAAAATTCTCAGAAAATATGGATTTCGAATTTTAATGTAAGGTCAACTGTCAAGGGTCCTCTGACCACCCTACTACACTATCCCAAAATTTCGTGACTTTTAACAATGTTAAAGTATGGTAATTGTAACCTCAAGTTTGATACATTTACGGTTTCTCGGTTTCTGAACCGCTTTCACTAAAACTGACTTTTCTCCTAAACCGTTCATCAGATTTTAACGCACCTTATATCAAAACGATCTATGAACTAAGCTCTATCATTTCATGGTCAATTGGTAACCTAGGCAGTGAGGTACCATACGAATGCAGGGGTCACAAAACAGGGCAGATTTCGTTCTAACGAAAATCGGACATTATAACTGCTGTAATTTCGTACTTTCCATAAATCCAACTCCTCCAAATCAATTATCAAACACCATAATCATCACCTACACCATGTGGTATTCTTCACCAGCCATGGTTACAAGTCCACAACACAATTTTCACATCAAAACAAACCACTTATAACTCATAATCATCATAAACATTACATTAACACCACTTAACTACCAACCACTTCAATATCTACCATAAATATAAAAGGCCAAGCATGTTTATACCTTCTTGAAGCTTTATCAACACTTAATAATCCTTAGTAATCCTTGGACACACCTTGAACAACCTTGAATTAGCTTGAATTAACTAAAGAAGCCATTAAAACAAAGTTAACACTTGAAAATTACTATTCATTCACTATTCACCATCAACTTCAATGAATTTATTACCTTGCTAGATGTTGGTGGATGGCTATGAAACTTTGTGCTAGTCTTGTTCTATCCTCCAAGATGCTCCATGATTTTTCTCTTGGTTTAATCTTGAAGAGAAGTAGGGTTTTGGATTTTATTTTTTTTTTCTTCTCTCCTTTTTTCTACAAATGGCCGAATGCAATGAAGGAGTTGGGGGAGAGATTTTTGTGTTTTGTTTTGGTCTTATCTCATCTAATCTTGCTAATACTAGAGTACTTTGGAAGCTTGGTAGATATTTAGTGATTAAAACCTTGCAAAGTTACTAATTTACCCCCTTAAAACAAGTTAGTGGATGGTGATGTCATTAGGATGAGCTAATCTCCCAATTTCTTAATTTTCTAAGTAAAATGCCAATCACATTGGTAAATAATGTGGTATATATCCTTGTTATATTACTAATCTTGGTTGCTTGGTCTCTATATGCGTCTAATTGTGGTTCGTTTCGAATGTACCTCATTATCTCAGTGGTTTTAAAATCATTTAACAATCTAAATTCCATTGGTATTCTCTTAACTTAATAATCCCTTGGTTAAATCTAAATTCACTAATTCCTCAATATATAATTCTTATAATGTTTCCATGCTCCTTAATATCCAATAGAAGCTTATTCGAAATCAAAATCCTCAAAATCCATGCTTCAGGAATTTCTGAAATCTAACGTCATTTCGAGTCACTTATTTCCATTGTACAATACTAATATGGTTTCTGTTTATTCATTTTATGTTTCCATTATAGGGTACCTATATACCATTTCTCTAAATCCTCGAAATTTACTATTCATGTGACCACTGTAGCATTACTGAAGTTAGGGTTATTACATCCCAAGTTGTTCGGGCCGAAGCTAATGCCGCATCTACCCGAAAACAGCTTGCTTCTCTAGCCAAAAAGAAGGCCTCTGATGCCGACAAGGTGATCCAGGCTTACCATAGGTCTAAAGATTTTCTTAAGCTCATTGACGATCATGATGATGAGGTGCGTCCCTTTAACATGTCTGTTGGTTGGGATAAGGCCATTAACGCTGTGAGTCATAGGCATCCATCTGTTGTCAACCCGGCTGATTTCCCTTGCCCAAATTGGGGTGCCATCCCGGCTAACCTAGCTTCTGGTTCGGGAACTAAAGTTATTCCTCAGGCATCAGGGTCCGGATCCAAAGGCAGTCGTCGACGGTCTGGATCCAACTCAAAGGGGGTTGTTCAAGCTGCTAGCCAAGACTCATCTTCTTCTGGCTCCCGTGGGAAGAAACTCCCACCTGCAAAGAAAGTTGGAGTAGTTCGCCAACCCATCCCTGGGAAGAGACTAATCCGGAACGAGGGCAGTTCTACTTCTGATTCATCTTCCGGGGAAAAAGGAGCCGAAGTTGCTAGAGTTCAGCCAATGGAGATTGCCGAGCCCGGAGACGACTCCGGTGAAGACTCGGTGGAGGAGAGTGAGGAAGAGGAGAGCGGCGGAGAGGAGTCCGGCGGAGAGGAGTCTGGCGAAGAGGAGTCTGGGGAGGAGTAGCTGGAGTTAGTTCGTGGCCTTGCATGGCCTTGTTAGCCGTATGTGGCTTTATCTGTCTAGATTTCATTCAAGGTCCTTTGGGACCAAACTGTTATCTGTC
This sequence comes from Saposhnikovia divaricata, assembly GCA_036435485.1. Classification (NCBI taxonomy): domain Eukaryota; kingdom Viridiplantae; phylum Streptophyta; class Magnoliopsida; order Apiales; family Apiaceae; genus Saposhnikovia; species Saposhnikovia divaricata. The sequence goes on from JAZHRN010000131.1 coordinate 28,609,899, forward strand.
TTGATGATGTAACCTAACTGTTGGCCCTTCGGGGTCTTTATTTATGCATTTGATTCCTCATTTGTTTGTTTACTTGTTTTCGGTACTTGGCCTTTCTAGACTCACACTCAACAGGTGCTTGGTACATAAACAAAATCGCAGAATCATTGAAGGGAAACAAACTTTGCATTAATAATTTGAAATGGGTTCAACCCTTACATAACTTATTATGGTCCTACTCGGGGCATTAAGCCCTGGAATGGTTTCATCGAACCTTATTTCTACTTCTCCTAATAGATAGATAGAAAGCTGAATCCATGCAAGGATAGCTTATACATAATAAACTTTGAGGTTCAGGGCATGCCAAGTACGGGGCACCTCAACCCCGTCCAAGGTCTCCAACTTATATGATCCTCGTCCCAACGTCTTCCTGACTCGATACGGCCCTTCCCAATTAGGGGCTAGCTTTCCCTTCTGGCCAACTCCAGAAGCCTCGATCTTCCTTAGAACCAGGTCGCCTTGTCGAAAGATCCTTTCCTTAACCCTATGGTTATAATAAAAGGATGCTTTCTTTTGATGCTCCACATTTCTAGCGTTTTCCTCATCCCTGACTTCGTCAATCATGTCCAGGGCGAGTCTCATGCCTTCTTCGTTAGTTTCTGGTTCAAAGGCCTCAACTCGAGGTGACGCTTGCATGATCTCCAAAGGCACAACTGCCTCAGCTCCGTAAGCCAGCAGGAACGGGGTTGCTCCAGTGGTCACTTTACAAGTGGTACGGTATGCCCATAGTATGGGCAGCAACTCATCTACCCAAGTGTTTCTAGAGCGTTCGACCCTCTTCTTCAGTCCATCAAGGATAATTCGATTAGCTACCTCAGCTTGCCCATTGGCTTGTGGATGAGCCACTGAGGTAAAACGAAGCTCAATTGCATTCTCCTCACAATACTTCTTGAACTCTTCATTATTGAACTGTGTCCCATTGTCTGTCACCAAAATTCGTGGGATTCCATACCTGCAAATTATATTCTCCCAAAAGAACTGGGCAATTTGTTTTGTGGTTATCTTGGCTAGAGGTTTAGCCTCAATCCACTTAGTAAAGTAATCAATGGCCACTATCAGAAACTTCCTTTGTGCTGAAGCTACGGGGAATGGACCAAGTATATCCATTCCCCACATCGCGAATGGAATAGGGGAGTTAACCGATGTTAACATCTCAGGCGACTGCCTTACTATCGGAGCATGCTTCTGGCATCGATCGCACCGCTTGACATAGCTCTGTGCATCGGCCAACATCTCTGGCCAGTAGAATCCCAAACGAGTTATTTTGTGAGCTAGGGCTCTGCCCCCCAAGTGCTGCCCACAAATACCTTCATGAACTTCTTCCAAAGCTTTCCTTGCCTCTTGGGGCCTCAAACATTTCAAGTACGGGATAACGAAAGACCTTTTGTAAAGGACACCCTCGATCAAGGCATATCTCAATGCTCTCACTGACAGCTTTCTTGCCTCCGAGGCATTGTCGGGGAGCCATCCGGTTTCTAGATGAGCTTTGATAGGATCTATCCAACAGCTTCCCACATCAATTGGTGCCACTAACTTTGAGTCGATAGTCGGGGCCTTCAAGACCTGGAAGTAAACACTCCCTGCATAGTTTTCTATCTCGGAAGAAGCGAACTTAGATAGGGCATCGGCCTTAACGTTCTCTTCTCTCGGAATGTATTCTACATAGCACTCGTCAAACTGAGTCATGACAGCTTTCACAACTCGCAGATACTTTGCCATAATTTCATCCTTGGCCTCAAATTCACCATTTACCTGAGATACTACTAATCTTGAATCTCCACAAACTTTGACATTCTTGACTCTCATGATTCTGGCCAAGCCTAAACCGGCTATCAAGGCCTCATACTCAGCTTCATTGTTGGTTGTCGGGAAATCCAACTTCAAAGCATATTCAACTGTGAACCCATCGGGGCTTTGCAATACTAAGCCTGCACCACTAGATTTTGTTTTTGATGCTCCATCAAGATAGAGCACCCAATATTCCTTCTGATCAGGTTCAAGTTCTTCATCTTTATCTTGCTTCTCAGGGGTTGTTATTATCTCCTGCCCCCCGACTTCTTGGTTGCTAATGGTGCATTCAACCACGAAGTCAGCCAATGCCTGAGCCTTAATGGTTGTTCGAGGTTTATACATGATATCAAATTCTCCAAGTTCGATCGCCCACTTGATTAGCCTTCCACTAGCCTTCGGGCTATGCAATATGTTTCTCAACTGCTGGTCCGTCAGGACTTCAATCTTATGTGCCTGAAAGTACGGGCGTAGCTTCCTCGAGGCTGTTATCAAAGTCAAGGCAAACTTTTCAATGGGAGAGTAATTCAACTCAGCCCCATGCAACACCTTGCTCACATAATAGATGGGTTTCTGCACCTTCTTCTCTTCTCGAACGACAACGGCGCTCAACGCTTGTTTAGATACCGCCAGGTATAGATGAAGAGTCTCCCCGGGACTAGGTTTGGCCAGCAACGGGGCTTCAACCATGTATCTCTTTAGTTGTTCAAAGGCCTCTTGGCTCTCAGGGGTCCACTCAAAAATTTTCACCTTCTTCAATGCTTGAAAGAAAGGCAAGCATTTGTCACCAGACTTGGAGATGAATCTTCCTAAAGCCGCTACTCGGCCTGTCAACTTTTGCACATCTCTTATAGAACGTGGGGGTTCCATGTCTAAGATCGCCTTGATCTTATCAGGGTTGGCCTCTATGCCTCTCTTTGAAACCATCAGACCCAAAAATTTGCCTGATCCAACGCCAAAGGCACACTTGGCTGGATTCAACATCATTTTGTGGTGCCTCAGCACTTCGAATGCCTCTCTGAGGTGCTTAATGTGATCTGTCTTGAACAAGCTCTTGACTAGCATGTCATCAACATAGACCTCCATGGTTTTTCCAATCAGATGGGCGAATATCTTATTCACCAGTCGTTGGTAAGTAGCTCCTGCATTTTTTAGACCGAAAGCCATAACAAGATAGCAGAAAACACCAAAGTCAGTTATGAAAGATACCTTAGGGACGTCATCCTTGTGCATCTTAATCTGATTGTAACCGCTGAATCCATCCATGAAGCTCAGCATCTCATGTCCAACTGTGGCATCTATTAACATGTCTATCCTTGGTAAAGGGAAGCAATCCTTAGGGCATGCGTCATTCAAGTCGGTGAAGTCTATACACATCCTCCACTTACCATTGGCTTTCTTGACCATCACAGGGTTAGCCAGCCATTCTGGAAACTGAATCTCTTCAATAAACCCAGCTTCTAAGAGCTTTTCCACTTCTTGCTTTATGGCATCTTGCCTTTCAGGTGCAAAGTTCCTCTTCTTCTGCTGTATTATCTTCCGATTAGGATCGACATTCAATCTGTGAGTTATGAGTTGGGGATCAATCCCTGGCATATCAGCTGCTGTCCAGGCAAACACATCACTATTTTCTTGCAAGAATGCTATCAATTTGCCCTTCAGGGGTTCCTTCAAAGAGGCTCCTATATAAGTCACCTTCTCAGGGTCGCCTAGCTCCAGAGGAATAGGTATTAAGTCCTCTGCTGGCTTTACTCGGTGTTCATCATCACCACGGACATCCATGTCTTCGATCGGAAGTACCTGCCCCCCGATTCCATCAGCCCTTAACGCGGATACGTAACAACTTCTTGCCATCTTCTGATCACCCTTTTGTTCTCCAACACCATTCCTGGTTGGAAACTTAATCTTCATGTGATATGTGGAGGCCACAGCCTTGAATGCATGAAGTCCAGTCCTTCCTAAGATCGCGTTATAAGTCGAAGATGCCTTGATCACAAGGAAATTCAGCATCTGAGTAGCCTCTCTAGGTTCCTGTCCAATTGTCTTGGGTAACTGAATAGTCCCTTCAACCTTGGACTCTACTCCATTAAATCCGTAGATTGGCATGTTGGTGGGGGTCAACTGAGAATCGGTGTACCCCATTTTCACAAACGCATCGTGAAACAAGATATCAACAGAAGCCCCATTGTCTATCAAGACTCGTTTCACCTCCGAGTTTCCAATCACAGGAGTTATGACCAACGGGTCGTCATGGGGGAATTTTACCCCTTCGAGGTCTGAATCATCAAACCCAATAACTATTTCGGTCCTGGCACGTTTTGGGGCTTCCCCCACGATGTGCATTACTTCTCTGGCATACGCTTTTCGAGAGTTTCGAGTCGTGCCGGCCGCTGTCGGGCCTCCCCAAATCATATTAACAACTGGCCCTCGGGGCTGCGGGTTACGATCACGATCACGATCGTTATCTCTTCTGTCATTGTCTCTCCTGTCGTAGTCCCTTCGTTGGGTTCCACGATCATCATTCTTCGTGAACCTGCTTAGCTTTCCTTTTCGGATCAAGAACTCAATCTCATCTTTCAACTGTCTACAATCATCTGTATCATGACCCACATCACGGTGGTACCTACAGTATTGATCCTTGTTTCTCTTCGTGGGATCACCCCTAAGTGGCTTCGGCCATCGGAAGTCTTTATCCTTCTCAATATCTAGCAAGATCTGACTCCTAGGAGCGTTCAGTCTTGCATAATCAGAAAACCTCGGTCCCAAACCCTTCTTTGGTGGTGACTCGGAATCCTTGCTAGTCCGAGGATACTTGTCCCTAGCATCGTACTCTTGCTCTTGCTTTCGTTTCTTCGAGTCATTAGAACCCTTGCCATTGCCTCCTGCGGTTTCCTTCTTCATGCTGTCCTCAGCCTTGATATATTTGTCGGCCCTTCGTTGGAGCTCGGCCATATTTTCAGGAGGATGTTTTGCCAAAGACCTTTTAAAGAAGAGATCAGTGGTTCCGTGTTCCAGGGCTACCATGGCCACCTTATTTTCCAGATCAGTGATATTCAGCGTCTCCTTGGTGAATCGCTTGAAGTAATCCCTCAGATTCTCGTTCTTCCCCTGCACCACATACATAAGAGATGCAGAACTTTTTTCATGAACTCTCCCACTAATGAACTGGCTAACAAAGGCGGCACTCAGCTCTTTGAATGAGCCAATTGAGTTTTCAGGTAAGCGGCTATACCACCTTTGAGCCATGCCAGACAGGGTTTGAGGGAACGCCCTACACTTTAAGGCGTCGCTCGCAGGCTGCAACAGCAGTGCATTTGAGAATGTCCTAACATGGTTTGCGGGATCGCCCGTTCCATCATAGGCCTTAATCGTCGGCATCTTAAACTTCCTTGAGATGCGAGCATTCATTACCTCTTCAGTGAACGGAGGTGTAGGATCATCAGGATCCCCAAGGGGCATCAGATCCCTAGGGTTACTTTTGGGGGTCTCCACCCTTGTCGATTTTTCAGTTGGGGCTTCGGCCCTTCGTTGTCTCCTTGAGGGCCTCTCCAGATTTATAATGGGAATCCTCCCTGTAACTGGAGGAGGTTGAATCAGACTTCGCCTTGCTTGCTCTCTAGCAATATCATCCTTCAGCCTTTGGATCTCAGCCTCATGAGCCTTAATCCTTTCCTCAGCCGTTTGTGGAGGTCCATCATGGATTCTTTGGGACCTCCTTCGAGGTTCTCTACTAGCACGTCGCCTCCTCGGGGCTTCATCACGATCATCATCGTCATCCTCAGACGTTGAATCATCAGTATAGGGGCCAGACTAATCATCGTACTCTCGATCTCGGATCTGTAAGGCATGACCGCTTGGTCCAGGTTCTCTGTGTTGAGGGGGATAATTAGGCAGCCCATACATCGGGTTGGTATTCAAAGGGAGATCCGTGGTGTGGATCTGTACCCCCGGAGGTAGCGTACGACCAGCGCTATCAAGAGGAGAAACCACCATCTGAAGAGGGTTAGTTTCTTGGCTTTGAGGGATAGTCACAGGTAAAGTTCCCTCAACATGGGGAATCGTCCCTGAGGGTTGAGAGGTTAGAGGTTGAATGACTGTCCCTGTTGGTGGGGGTAATTGTCCTTCTTCAGCGGTGATGAGCGGATCAGAGATAGCAGGTGGAGCAGAGCTAAGGGGTATGGCCTCAGTCGATGTTGTTCTTCGTGTTTGAACCATGGTTGATGTTTTCTTCCCACAGACGGCGCCAAATGTTGTGGAATAAAAACTAGTTTACGATTTGTAATTAATGCTAGGGTGGTTGAGCTTCGAGCTTTAATGGCTGTTCTCGTGTTCGCGGCTGAATCTGCCTTCACAAGATGCCTACGTACTTTGATGAATATCAAAGATCAAGCCAAAAACGTAGTTCTGAGATGAGGGGTCTGGCCCTTTAAATAGGCTGCAGGAGCCTTAGAATTATGGTAGGAGTCAGAGACTTGGTAGACAAGTCTTTGAGGAAGGTTCTAGATCTATTCCTTGTAGGAATCAGTTTCCATGTTGAATTGGATGCCTTGGTGGCTAAGTCTGGTGGAAATAATATCCTTATCCAACTCTTATTGCTGAGCTGTTTATTACCCCCAACATTAATTACGAAATTAATATTATAATTGGGGTTTTGGGCCCATCGGGTGGGCCCCACGTTTGGACCATTCTTGGCCTAATTAATGCCATCTTGAATGTGTCTTTAGGGCTTATTTTCAACCCATATCAACACCTTTCCAGCATTCGTTCACTACAATACCATACAGCAAATTGCTCGCCTTTTCACCTACAACCCTGTCTCACTCATTTTACATTTTGTTTGCCGGTTTAAAAGCCCTAACTCGAACCTCCACTCTCCGATTTGTTTTCTGGTAGTTTCATACACGCCCCTACGGGGCCGAAAATCAATAAACAAACGGATCAAAGTGACGAGGAAGCTCTGGGCTTCGTTTTGATGCCATCAACAGTAGTGCAGGTTGTCGGAATGCCATGGACGGGGGAGATGAACCGGAGAGGCGTTTTTTCGCCTCAGAGAACGCCGGCAACTCAATTGGAAAAATGACGCATGCTGACGTCATTGCGCTTCTGGGGAATGCGTGACCCCAGATGTGCATTTCCTAAATGCGTATTTTAGAGTACGCATGCCCAGCATGCGTACACCGTGGGCAAAAAGGGCGGACGTTCCCGCAAACAGGTATTTTGGGCAAGTTGTAAAGGAAAGTAGTGTATTTTGGGCATTATTTCAAACTAAAATATGGTGTGAACCAAATTTGGTACAAAGTAGTACCGTTAAAAAAAATTATACAATCAAGAATTTATATTTTCATTAAATTTTTTAAAAAAACAACGTAAAATTATAGTAAAGATATGATTTAGGTATTAAATCAAAATATGGTGCGAACTAAATTTTGTACATGGTGGTACTGTTAAAAAAAATTATACGATCTAGAAACTTAGATTGTTTTATGTAGTATATAGAAACATGTTCTAGTTGTTCTCCTTAGAAAATCTTTTGGGCAATTGATCGTATTATTTTTTGATTTTAAATTTTAATAAAAAAATTGTAAATACATTATAAGAATTATAATTATAATAGAATTTCAATTTTATTAATATCTTTAAAAAATAACATAAAATTGTAAGGATGACATGATTCTAGGGGTGAAATTATTTTTTATTTATAGTTGGAATAAAAGAATTATAATTATAATAAAATTTCTATTTTATTGAAAAAACAACATAGAATTATAATAGAAATAAGATTGTAGGGGTGAAACCAAAATAGAGTGCGAACCAAATTTAGTACAAAAAGGTACCGTTAAAAGAATGTTTTGTCCATTAATAAGGATTATAGATTATCGAAAAATTACCAATTATACACGTATCACATCATCAATTAGAAAAAAATTGGAAATCATTTTGAAGCACTTTTTACACTTTGTTACCTTATTTATACATAGCCACTAAAGAGTCTGTTCCCCGGAAATCTATGCACTACTTGGCAGATCTTTATTTTAGTGATGTTTGCAAAAATTTACATAGTGATTTTGATTTCTCGGTTGTGGTACAAGTTCATAATTCCATTATTTTCGAATGGAGCCCAATGTCCCTTGTACCTAAATCGTATGAACGTATATGGAGAGCACGCAGTTTACTGTCAGAAACAACCAAATTTTAAATATAGACATGATTTGGTATGATATGTTTTGTATTACGTCCTATGCAAAATAGGCCGTATATCACCGAAATTTTACCTTTGAACGGATTTGGCAGGGGGTTTCTTTAATTGATCAGGAGACGATTAAGACGGCAGAGGCAAAAGTGAATAAACATGATGATCAAACAACATAAGAATATGTTGTTTGCTTTTGATACGTTTGGGTTGAGATTCTTAGGATTCAGAAGACTATAAATAAGAACATGATGACTGCATGTTCAGCAGAATATGTATTTTGTAAAATTAGATTAGGCTAGCTTAAAACCCGTGCAATGTACGAATTTCTTTAATATTATATGAATTTTTTTATTAATTTAAATTTTTTAAAAACATGAATTCTAGAAGCTTAAATTTTTATATGAGATGATTTGATAATAATTATATAAATGTTATCTGTAATATTTCTAGAAAAAGAAGGATTTTAGTTAGAAAATATAGAAAAGATGATAGGTTTTAGTTGAAAAAGGTAATCGGCTAATTATTAGTATATTATTATTTTATTTTATTAAATAAAATGCCCGTGATATGATTAGAAAAAAAGAGAATATAGTTAGAGAAAATAAAAAAGGTAGCATGTTCTTAGGTGAAAAAGGTAAGGGTTTTATATCAAAGTGGCCACTCCGTTCGTCAAAAATTATCACTTAACCACTAAACTAAGAAAATATCATTTGCCCCACCTGCATTCACAAAAATAATACAATTTATGGTGGTCTAAGTGATATAAGGGGGGGCAAATGATATGTTTTCTTAGTTTAGTGGTTTAAATGAGACCCCGATGAGAACGGTGGGTTAAGTGATAGTTTTTGACGAACAGAGTGGCCACTTAGTTTATATATAATAATTATAATTTAATTACGTTATTTTACTAAATACAATTGCTCGTAATATTTTTAGAAAAGAAGAAATTAATATTGTCCGTGATATTTCTATTAAAAGAGGGATTTTAGTTAGAAAATATAGAAAATATTATATGTTTTAGCTGAAAAAGGTAATCGGTTAATTATTAATATTATAATATTATTAGTTTATTGTATTATATAGACCACCCGTGATATAATTGGAAAATAGATATTTTAGTTAGTGAAAATAGAAAGGTAACGTGAAAATTAAAAAGATGACATGATTTATGTAAAAAAGATAATTGATTAGTTTATAGTAATTAAATTTAATTATGTTATTTTACTAAATAAAATTACTCTTACTTTTTAGAAAATGAGAAATTAATGTTGTCCGTGATATTTCTAGAAAAAAAAGGGAATTTAATCAGAAAAAATAGAAAAGATGATACTTTTTAGCTGAAAAGGTAATCGGTTAATTATTAGTATTATAATATTATTGTTTTATTTTTATTAAATATAAACTCCCGTCATGTAATTGGAAAAAGAGAGGTTTTAGTAAAAGAAAAAAAAAGGTAACGTGTTTTGGCTGAAAAAGGTAACCGCCCATGATATAATTGGAAAAAGAGACATTTTAGTTAGAAAAAGAGAAAAGGTAATGTGTTTTGGCAAAAAAAAGGTAATTGATTATTTAATATTAATCATAATGTAATTATGTTATTTTATTAGACAAAATTCCTGTGATATAATTGGAAAAAGAGAGGTTTTAGTAAAAGAAAAGAAAAAAGGTAACGTATTTTGGCTGAAAAAGGTAACCGCCCATGATATAATTGGAAAAAGAGATATTTTAGTTAAAGAAAAGAGAAAAGGTAACATGTTTTGGCTGAAAAAGGTAATTGATTAGTTAATATTAATCATAATGTAATTATGTTATTTTATTAAACAAAATTGTTTGTAGTGTTTTTAAAAAAGGAAAAATTTTAGTTAGATAAAATGTAAAAGGTATTGTTTGAAAAATAGAAAAGGTAATATGTTTAACCTGAAAAAGGAAATTGATTAATAATGAAGAAATTTTAGTTAGATAAAATATAAAAGATATTGTATTTTACCTGAAAAGGAAATTATTTAGTTATTGAAAAATAGAAAAGATAATATGTTTAACTTGAAAAAAGAAATTGATTAGTTAGTAGGATGTATTTTATTTAAATAAGGGTAAACAAGTAAAATCAACAGGTAACGTACCGACGGACCGACCGACCAACCAACCAACCAACCAAACTTTTAATGTTTCGGATTTTATATAATACTAGCTTAAAGCCCGTGCGATGCACGGATTTTTTTATTTTAGTATTATATAAATTTTTTCATTTATTTAAATTAACTTTTTAAAAGATGAATTTTGGAGGCTTACATTATTATATCAGATGATTTGATAATAATTATACAGATGTTATCCGTGATATTTCTAGAAGTGGAAGGATTTTAGTTAGAAAATATAGAAAAGATGATAGGTTTTAGTTGAAAAAGGTAATGGATTAATTATTGGTGATTATAAAATTATTATTTTTATTAAATAGAATGCATGTGATATGATTAGAAAAAGATAGGATTTAGTTAGAGAAAATTAAAAAGGAAACATGTTATAGGTGAAAAATATAATTGATTAGTTTATAGCAATTATAATTTAATTACCTTATTTACTAAATACAATTGTACGAAATATTTTTAGAAAAGGTGAAATTAATATTATCCGTGATATATATATCTATTAAAAGAAGGATTTTAGTTAAAAAAAATATAGGAAAGATGATACGTTTTAGTTGAAAAAGGTAATCGGTTAATTATTAATATTAAAATATTATTAGTTTATTTTATTAAATAAAACCTCCCTTGATATAATTGGAAAAAGAGAGATTTTAGTTAGAGAAAATAGAAAGGTAACGTGAAAATTAAAAAAATGACATGATTTATGTGAAAAAGGTAATTGATTAGCTTATATAATTATAATTTAATTATGTCATTTTACTAAATAAAATTGCTCATAGTTTTTAGAAAATGAGAAATTAATGTTGTCCGTGATATTTCTAGAAAAAAAGGAAGTTTAATTAGAAAAAATAGAAAAGATGATACATTTTAGCTGAAAAGGTAATCGATTAATTATTAGTATTATAATATTATTATTTTATTTTATTAAATAGAAACATCTGTGATATAATTGGAAAAAGAGAGATTTTAGTAAGAGAAAAGAAAAAAGGTACCGTGTTTTGAAAAAGGTAACCGTTCATGATATAATTGGAAAAAGAGTGATGTTAATTAGAGAAAAAAGAAAAGGTAACGTGTTTTGGGTGAAAATGGTAATTGATTAGTTAATAATAATTATAATATAATTACGTTATTTTATTAAACAAAACTGCTCGTACTATTTTTAAAAAAAGAGATATTTTAGTTAAATAAAATGTGAAAGATATTCTATTTTACTTGAAAAAGAAAATTGTTTAGTTATTGAAAAATATAAAAGGTAATATGTTTAACTTGAAAAAGGAAATTAATTAATAAAAGAGAAATTTTAGTTAGATAAAATATTAAAGGATATTATATTTTATTATAAAAAGAAAATTATTTAATTTTTAAAAAATAGAAAAGATAATATGTTTAACCTCAAGAAGGAAATTTATTAGTTAGTAGAAAAGGTAATATGTCTAACCTGAAAAAGGAAATCGATTAATAAAGGAGAAATTTTAGTTAGATAAAATATAAAAGGATATTGTATTTTAGGGAATTAGTTAGTTAGATAAAATATAAATGGATAAAAAGGAAATTATTTAGTTTTTGAAAAAGAGAAAAGATAATATGTTTAATCTTAAGAAGAAAATTGATTAGTTAGTAGAAAAGGTAACATGTCTAACCTGAAAAAGGAAATTGATTAATAAAGTAGAAATTTTAGTTAGATAAAATATAAAAGGATATTATATTTTAGGAAATTAGTTAGTTCTTGAAAAATAGAAAAGATAATATTTTTAAACTCAAGAAGGAAATTGATTAGTTAGTTTATTTGTAATTATTTATTAGTTAGTAGAAAAGGTAAAATGTCTAACCTCAAAAAGGAAATCTATTATATATATAAAGGAAAACCCCCGGAGTTTGGCGGAGCTCTAGAATTGCTCGATTCATATTTATCTATTTTTCTAGAGCTCCTCTATTTTAAATATGTAAAATTAAAATTTCCTTCTTTAAATCCTATTTTTTAGAAAAAAAATCAAAACTTCCTTTTTTAAAATTAATATAAACGTTAGAATTGCTCGATTCATATTTATCTATTTTTCTAGAGCTCCTCTATTTTAAATATGTAAAATTAAAATTTCCTTCTTTAAATCCTATTTTTTAGAAAAAAAATCAAAACTACCTTTTTTAAAATTAATATAAACGTTAACATAAACATCTTTGAAATAGTTATTTTAAATATGTAAAATTAAAATTTCCTTCTTTAAATTCTATTTTTTAGAAAAGAAATCAAAACTTCCCTTTTTAACATTAATATAAACGTTAACATAAAAATCTTTGAAATAGAAAAGGTTCTCGAATTCGAAGATATATTTAAAATTTTAAAAAAGAATTGTGAGGCAAAATCGGTAAATCAAAGTCAAAGAGTATTTTAATATTAAAATTTTTATTATTGTGTATGTTGAGTATTTTTATAATTTATACAACGGGTGTCGGCCTAAAAAATCGTAAGACATAATCGGTATAGAAAAATATATGAATAAATTATCTTATTATATATGTATATTTAATTTATACAATATTGTGTTCACCAATTTATATCGATATTATAAAAATATTTTTGTCATTTTTTTCTTAAAATGATCTTTATTTAAAATTTTTAAAAAAAATTATAAGGCCGCCGCGAAGCGCGGCTTATTCGACTAGTTGATTAATAAAGGAGAAATTTTAGTTAGATAAAATATAAAAGGATATTGTATTTTAGAAAATTAGTTAGTTAGATAAAATATAAAGGGATATTATATTTTATCATAAAAGGATATTTTAATGTTTCGGAATTTATATAATAGTATAGATTTGTTATTTAATAAGGACTTGCGACATAATTTGTTATCCGTATATCTTGTATACTATACCTATTTTTAATTTTTAATTAAATCTTAACATTGTATGTTCAAAGGATCAAAGTTAAATCAAGGGTGCTGATTTATACACCCTAAAGTTATTCATGCACATTCTTTTCTATGCATTTTACTAAAATACCCTTAGTCTCTTATTTTATTTATTAGAATATTGATCATTTTATATAACTCTACTTGCTTAAAAAGGATGGTAGGGGTGACTTCTTTTATTTTTGTAGGCATCCTTTTATTATTATTATTATTATTATTATTATTATTATTATTATTATTATTATTATTATTATTATTATAAACATGAGTTTTAAAGTAGAAAAATAATAATAATTATTATAAGAAAATATTATATAAATTTATTAAAATTTGTCAACTTTCTTATCTTGAAAAAATATAGGAAAAAAATAATTAGTAAATGTGATTTGAAGTGAGTAAATTTTAACTTGAAGGAACTACTCATTTTTTTTTTTTGAAAGCAGAAGGAACTAGTCATTATTTTAGTTTGGTAAATAATAAAACATATCTAAAATTACTTTCTTTTTCGTATTTTTCTATTGGTTATTTTTTGAGTTGGATATTCATATTCATAATAAGTCATGGATATAATTGAGCTAATAAAATTAAGACAAGTAATAAAATTTTAATAATAATAATTTAATTTCAAAATTCATAAAACATTTTATTTAAAAAATAAAATTATGCATAATCGTAAGATTTGGGTAAGATTATACCATGAAAAAAAAATACAAAATTAACATGTAAAAATTAAGGTTATTTCAATCTAAAATAAATATAGGATGTGCATAAAAAAGTTTAAGGTATGCATAAATGACCATCCTAAATCAATATTTTCATTTCCATTGTAGTTTCCATAATTCAATTTTTTAATATAGGTTCGATATTCATTGTCAACCATCCGTTCATTATCACCCTTACAACTAAAATATTTTCTTCTTTCAAAACCATATTACATTATTCAAATTTAATTTTAAATAAAAATATATTTTTTTCTTGATTTAATCTTTTATTTTTCTCATTTCGTAATTATAAAGAAATAATCAATGTCTTCTAATTATAATTGCAAGATTTGCATTTATAAATGTATATATTAAAAGATATTTATGAAATTAAAAATAACTAATAAATAAAATACAATATACGTGATGTATTTGTATTTATTCATACGACTACATATCCGTTTCTTTAAACGTACATTTAGCCAAGTGTGAGACAATAATAATATAATTTTAAAAAAATCATATGAACAGTTTGAAAATGAAGTGATTTTTATTTAAGTATGAGACAATCGTAATAAAAATAGTAAATTTCATATGAATAATTTTGGGGAAAAAAAAGTTTCTTTAAGGTCTCAACAACAGTTTCTTTGTTAAAATTTAGGTAACAACCTAATTTTGTTTTTGGTAATCTGGGCAAGTAAAACAGAAAATGAGAAAAAATACTTTGGGTCATGGAATCCAATTGGACCAATTCAATAGGTAGGGACGTAGGGTGTCGCTGTTCACAAGTCTTCCGCGGGGACCTCCTTAGTTCCAGTATGACCGAGTCTAAAGTGTCACTGAAAGCAATTACTACTACACTACAATTTCAAAGATATCAAAGAATAAATTTTCAAAAAACGATAATTACTACACTACAAGGCTCGAACTCTCCACACCCGTAAAGGAAAATACTGCTACACCAACACCAAGATGTGTTAAGTAGATCTTGTAATGTTACCAACCTTTAATGGAAAAGTATTAGTTATAATTAAAAAAAAATAAAAAAAATGGGCTTGCTCCGTTCGTAAATTAAGAACTAGCAACTTTGAAACATTAGCCTAGAAAAATTTTCAGCCCATAGATATTGAAAGGGGAAAAAGGTAACAATTTAATTTATCGAGTTGTATGCCTCTACTCAATTGAACCATATCTCAAGAAATGAATTATAACAGAAGGATAAGGTAAAACAAAGTAATATAAATTACATACTACTAAACTCTAGGACTATAAACATATTAATTAGTATCCTTCACAGGGACGATTATATGGAGCATGAAGCTGTATCAGATCCAACGCCAAACGCGACAAGCATACCATCAGAAATTCATGCGACCATTGTATTCTGATAAAAGGTCTTCTAGTTCTTCAATAACTGCATCATAGCAGTAAAAGTATTGTTCCTAAACAACAATGCAAAGACAAAGATTAACATAAGAATAGAAGGAAAACACTCTATGCAAAAGCAGAGAAATTGTAAGCCCCTTTTTGAGATCATTTAAGTGTATTATTCAGAAACATCTTGGACCTTGACTGCGGACAGAAAATTTTCCTCAAATAGATATTTGTACCCACGTATATTTGATCGCTTTAACAAAGAAAACAGTTACCTGTGGTTACTGCTCTTACAAAAACTTATACTTTGACTTTCCCAAAAAACAATTATGCATAACAATAATAAAAGAAATAATGTACCGAGTAAGATCTAGTCAGAACCCTGAACTTGGAAAATTAAACAAATTAGTTATTTACAATATTAACCATGGCAGTTATTTAAGTGTATTTCTGTGGTGCTCAGGTAGTTCTTATGCAAATATGGTTCTCATTTTAACCGAGGACATAATGAGATTATTAGTCTCCGGATCTTACTTTGAACCTAATTCATTTGTGGAGGGGAATTAGGACAGAACAATAACCCACGAGGCAAAGGACATATACCTTTGTCTGAACCATTCCCATTCGCTGTGATCTGAATATAGATACGGTTTTAACAAGATCCAAAGCGGACATATCCCCTGCAAGAATTCTCTGAATTGTATTATGAACCATGCAATACGTGCCAGTTCTACCAATACCTGCACTGTGAAGTAGTAGAATATGCCTCAGACAAAATTTAATAATACTATCATCACAAAAAAGTGTGAAATTTCATTGAACTGTGAGGTCAACCTGCAGTGCACCACAATAGGTCCTGCGGTAGGTGGTACAGTACATAATCTTCTCCAAATCTCACGAACAGCAAGGGTGTCTTGGGGAACTCCATGATCCGGCCATTCAGGATATAGAATATGCAAAACACTTAGTGGTGGTTCTTCGGACTGAAACAATAGTAAGGACATACGAGTAGTTACTATCTAGCAGCTCTTATCAGGTAGAGCATCTTCTGAAAATGAACAAGAATCACTTTGCAGAAAAAGAAAAAACTAAAGTCTGTACTAGTAATCTGTTTGATACACAAAACAATGATTCCAAAATTAAACATGTTCACAAGTCATAAGGAAGTGACTGTCATTGTTTGTAAATGAAAAGCATTGTCATTGACTCATTTGAAGGGTGGGGGGGATGTGTTTACTTTTCACCTACCATAGAGACAACTTCGTTTGGTGGAACCACTTGAGGTTATTTCCATCTAAGACATTGGTATCTAGCAGTGACACATCAACTATCAGAACTAGATCCAGCATATTCGTTACACGAAAAATTCGTGTTTGGGTTTCTGCTTTTGCATCTGTGTCATGTTTAGGGTACACAAAGTGATCTCGTGTAACTTTGTGTGTAACACAGAGGAATATGACATCGCATATAACTAAAAATCTCCAAGTATCATTTAAACTGTTTTGATGGAAGCGAGCAAAATTCTTTGCCTTGAAGTTTTTATAACAAGATTCGTGGTAAAACAATGTTCGCTTCAGGCACGCATTGATATCTTATCCATCATGCACATTCCTGATGCAGAACGCAAGTGAAGATAATATATATATATATATATATATATATATATATATATATATATATATATATATAGAATAATTATTATTTAATAATTTAAGTTTAATAGTTTAAGTCGGTGTTCTAAAAATCAGCATTCGGTAATTATATCCTTTTACCTGCTTATTCATTAGCTTATTGGCACTGAACTAACTTGATATTGTGCATTTCACCTTTCTCTCTATAATGGGCTTTGTTCAATTTCATCTCCTTCCCGCAGGTTTGGAAATTCTTGGGGTTGCGGCTTATCCACGTAAATATATCTTTCAAATCAGAATTTCTTGTCAAACTTTGTCCATCACAACTCCAACCTCTCCCGCCTTCAAGAGAGTTTCTCTGATTCTTTGTGTAATTTATTTCGGTTTAAATCGTCAGTTCTTACAGCACTATTTATTCTGTTTACAGATGTCCCATGCTAGACATTGTCAGATTACTTAAAATTTATAGACTTGCACAGTAAGCACATTGGTTTAACTTTATGTTGACTGTCATTCCTCTGCGCACGTTGTCAGGGGGTTTCATTATATTGGAGATATGTATTATTTTTTAGATATGTATGATGAAGAGGAGTTCAAAACTCAATTAGTTGTATGTTTGAGAAAGAGAGAGGTATAGAATGCAAGGGTGACAGCACGAACTTTTTGTGCACTGGGCTACAACCAACAGTCGCACTCTCTTTATCTAGGGGAAAGATAACCTACTTTAGTTTTTCAATCATTTTAAGTTATTTCTAATGCAATCTTGAAAAGTTATCAAAGTAAAAGGACATACAAAAGGAACAGACTAAGAAAATATAAAGACAAAAATTATGAAGCCGCCATGCATAACTAATATTCGAAAAAGAAAAAGAAAAATGTCAATAAGAACATCACCTTCATGGGATTATATAACTAGTTAGCATGTAATTGCTCATAATTGCAATACACTAGTTTGCCTTAATACCTCAACTCAAGTAACAAACATTTACCAAAGGTGATATAACGTTTTGTTGTAGAGACATGAAAATATATCCTCAACTTCTTAAAATAATTTTTCTTTATTATACTTGACTCTATTTGTTTTGGGGTGAAAACTATGCAAAACAGAAACTGGATCTTGAATTACCACAAAGAGTTGTCTACAATTACAAATTTACCTCTTTGTACTTGACCTCCAAACTACGCAGAACTAAGGAAGTTCTGGTTGTCTTTATCCATTTAGTTCTGATGCATATTTTTCCAAATTCTCGTTTTCCATCCTCTGCCTGAAAATAATCTCCACATTTTTGTGTCTGCATGAAAATATTTAGTACAAGAATCAGGAGCTTAAACAAATGAAGGAAAGAAAATGGAGTTTTAAAATATATCATTCCTGTAGTGCAACTGAATACTGACAGTGACAAAAAATGGTTTACTACACTAACAACACTTGCAATAAAGCATATTAATATGCATTTCCCTGTTATGTAAAAACGTCAATAATGTGGTTGACTAGAGGTTACAGAAGTACAGAATTAATCGGCAGCTGACACTAGTCAAAGATGGCCATCTCCACTAACACTTTCCGGATGCACTTTCTGGTCGCAAAACAAATATTAAAACACCAATTTTTCATAGCATTACACCCATGTATTTATTCTCTTTGGTACTAATTTATATTGTCCCAATAGTAGTTTCTGTAGGGATTCTTGATCTGTTTTTCATGGACCATTGACATCGTCTTTCATTTCCTATCCAACTTTGCTTTCTATTAGAAAAGATACAATTAGTTTGGTAAAAATATACACTTGTAAATGATCATGGAATCCCTGATACATCTAATAGACGACCAACAATCTAGCAATTCTTTTATTGTTTTTAGCAATTCTTAGTTAACATAAAATTGACATACCTCAGACTATTTTGTTGCACACTCTACCTCTCGTCCCTCCCTCTTCACTCTCTCAGTCTATCCTACCTCTTGTCCCCCCCTCTTCACTCTCTCAGTCTATCCCTGTCTATACATAATACAAATCTTTCTACATTTGTTTCTCTTCCGCATCTTTTACTTATCTTTGTAATCTTTATTTCTTCTAAATAAAAGTTACATAAACAAATCTTTCTACATTTGTTTCTCTTCCCATCTTTTACTTATCTTTGTAATTTTTTTATTTCTTCTAAATAAAAGTTACATATACAAATCTTTTTATATGTTCGGTAGATATTAATAACTAAAAAGTAAAATAAAACCACATTCAATAAATTTTCAGTAAAAAGTAATAAAACACATTTTAAACAGAATATAACATTTATTCATTTTCACCTGTACTTTACTAATCATATAGCATTGAAAAAAACTTTAAATTGTATTATATATACAACCTTCAGTAAATTTAAGGCCAAAAATAGACTATCAAATTAACAATAATCCTTATAATTATCGTCCTTTTTGGTTACACATCAGATATTTTTATTAATTTACCTCCGTTTTTTATCATTATTATACTTAGTATTTTTGAAATAAAAATTAATAATTTTCTCATAATGAGATATATATTAGAATTATTAAAATATATTAGAAAGTAATATTATTTAGTCACAACTATTATTGTGAAATCTGATAATTTTTTATTAAAGATAGCAAATTACTTAAGTAAATTTAATCAGATATACACACACATATAAATACATGTTTTTACATTAAAATAAAAATTACATTGTGTATTATTAGGCTTTCCATGTATTTTAAACTAATAACACAAAATCAAACTATTATTTTTTTAGATTTTATAATATATGTAAAATATAGAAAAAATGTACATCAACAATTTAAAAAACCTAAAAAGAACAAATGCAGGTTAAATTAATCAATATATATATAAGTACATTTAGTATATGGGTAAAAAATTCCTAAAGTTAACTACATTAATTGCATCTTTTAAAGCTAATCTGGTGGTCCTATTCTATGTTATTTTCTTTGGTAGTTTTCAAGCAGTGTTCTTTTAGCTCTAGTAAGTTGCAGCAGCACTGGTCTTGTTTTTTAGTCTCCTTCAAGGTGTCCATTAGACCTCGGGTATCTTTGTCTTTGCAAGTGCCACTTGGCTTCAGTTTAAAGTGGTTAACTTTAGGACATTTTCTTAAAAATAACTGCAGACTCCATTTACCCTTAATATATTATATAAATATTTATGGTACATCATTAATATGCTAACAATTACATATAATAAATTAAATATCATTAATATAAATTATATAAATTTGCTATAATCGTGTTATGCACAGGAACTAATAGACCTTTCATTAAATCTTGTACAAGAAACTATAGACAATTCAATAACAAACTCAAGTAATGCTCAAAAAATTCAGAAGGATTATCTTTGTCATGCAATTGTACATACCATGTAACTGTCAACCAATCGAGTAAGCATCACAATTACAGGGCAGCGATATTGGAGCACCATCTCCCAAAAATCTTCATAGGTGTGGGGCATTGGACCTTGTGTCGCTATGAACCGTGAAATATTTTCAGATGTAGAAGTCTACAAGCAGAAATTCTTAGTTATAAAATATGAATATGTTTCTGACACTAACAATGAATTCTATTAACTGTGTGAACCATTTGGGCATATTCAAATTAATAAAATCTATATTTACCGTGATGAAGCTTGCATTGATATATCCCTTGCTTGATGTTCGATAATCTTTACACGAGTTCAGGACAACCCTGTTATCATCAACTGTTAACAATGCAGAAAGATTAGTATTTAACATATGAGCAAATAACTGTAATAAAATTTTTGAATAATGAAAGAATTATTTTAGCATACACGGTACAACATCCGTATAACGGTTCTTGTTAATATTATTTGAGTTGTAGGCCACTGAACACCTATTTTCCCCTTCCAATGCTCTCATCCGATTGGCCTGTGAATAAGAATATAGAGATTAGTAATCAAGCTAATAAAGCTGAGTACTCTAGCAAGAGCACCAATTGCTCAAGAAAACATAAAAAGGCATGGCCATACATATATTACTACGATTCCCGGATTTTGCAGAGAAAGGATGAAGTTACTAGGTGGTCTAACATAAGTAATGCATTCAATCCATTGGAATTCTAGTTCCACAAAAACTAGAAAATGATGAAGCAACATTTTCTATAGGCTAAATTCGTTGAACATATCCATTATAATGGGTTCATGTATGTGTCAACAGCCAATAACAATAATTCTACCAGAGAGTAATTGCAGTTGAAGCTAACGACGAAGATAGATAATGGTGAGGAAGCTACTATAATACCAACAAACTAATTGTAGAAGGTCTAGGTGACGTCCAGAAACAACTTTTCTTTTTTTAGACAGTAACACACTAATTGTTCACTCGTTTAGCCGTTTTAGAATGGAACTAAATACACACACCCTCCAAATTTAGTAACATCAAATATGTTTCAGTTCATTAAAAGATTGTGCGTTCGCTTGGTATTACTTACATTCCAAAAATTACATAACCTCCAGAACATTTTCCTCGTTCAAACCTAATGACACAAACATAGAATACATATATATGTCTGCTTCGAAGATAAACGGCTTTTACATGTTACACACAAAAACTCAACAGCATCACATAAATATTCACACATAGTTATTATTAATAGATAACCAACTCCCCGAACACAAAACATACAGTGACGCTCGAGTTAATACTCAAACCTAGTTAATATTAATAGATAACTTTAACTCCCCGAACACAAAACATACAGAGACAATTTGAGTTAAATATTAATGCCTAGTTATTTTTAACAGATAACTTTACCTCCCCCACACAAAAGATACGGAGACGATCGAGTTAAAATTATGGAATTAGATAGTTAAATCTAAGCATGATCGTACAATACATAGTTTGATAATGATTATCTACATGATATACTATACGAAAATTCAACAGCATTACCTAATCCATAAAATTCATTAGTATATATATGAATTTAGGAACCAAAATTGACAACTAAATAAGGATCAATAAAATACACAGGATACAATAAATATATATATATATATATATATAACCTGCAAGATATCGAACTCGTGACTCAGTGAGCGGCGGTGATTAATTCTCTTATCCTTGAGGAAGCTGAGAGCTTGAGAGCAGTACTTGATTTGATGAGAGGAGAGAGTGAGTTTTGACGGAGAATCGGAGGGACTCGCTGAGTTGACACCGGAGTTGACGGATCGGGATTTACCGGCGGCCGACATCGCCGATTTCGGGCGAGATTTGAGATTACCCGTAGCTGTTTTCTTCTGTTTTACAGTAGTAATTTGATTTCGGTTGGTTGGGTTCGGTTGTGTTTGATTGGGAATTATCAATTTCGCGTGTGCGTGTATATAACTACTGCTGGTTGATTAGTGTGTTTAAGTGCGTTTTACAAGGAAAGATGCGAGTACTCACCACAAAATACAAATTGGATCAAAACAAAACATTTGGGTAATGATAGATTTACACTAACATTATAAAGGCTTAAAAGGGTCGTAAACCCTGAAGTTTTATTCAATTTGGAATTCAAACTTTAAGGTTTGTGCTAACTTATAACCAGTGCGAACACGGGTTTTTTTGATAGGTTATAAAATTTATTTAACATTATAATTATATTTTTATATAATCCTTATTTTTAATAATTTTTTAATTTTAATTTAATATAAATTTATATAATGAAATGCATGGTTTAAAATTTATTTTGTAAAATTCTAAATTAAAAATGTCGTTGACGGGTTCGAACTTTGAATTTTTAGAAAATTAATTTAATCATATAATATATCTTATTATTAGATCTAACGATTGTTATTTATTAATAAAAATAATGATTTGTATATATGGTGAGATATTTTTGGGTGTATATTAGTGATTTCAAGATTAATTTTAAATTAAAAAGTACTCCATGTTTTAATTACAAAAATTACTACTAAAAATAATTACGGAAAGATATGGTGTGATATTTTGGATATATATTAATTATTGTAATATTAGTTTTAAATTAAATGGTAAAGTGTTTTAATTAGAAGTAAAATCTTTAGAAAAAATGAATAATTGAGTTGTTGGAGCAGAAAAAAGTGTCCAAGTAGAAGTGGATGAAGGAATTTTAATCCCAATATAATTACGTTAACATTAGTAATTAGTTTTTTGAGTTGTTTTTGTAATTTAATTATTTATTTTAATAATTAGGATAACCAAACCGAAAACCAAAATTTAGGATAACCAAACCAAAACTTTCAATGTTTCGGCTTTAATATAATAGTACTAGCTTATAACCCGTACGAAGCACGGGTTTATTTTAATATCTAATAAATTTTAATTAACATTATAATTATGTTTTTATAAAATCATTATTTATGAATAATGTTTTCTAAATTTTTATTTAATATAAATTTAAATAATTGTATGCATGGTTTAAAATTTATATTGTAAAATTCTAAATTAAATATCTCGTTGACCGGTTCGAACCTTAAATGTTTAGTAAGTAATTTAATCATATAATATATCTTATTATTAAATCTGACGATTCCTATTTATTACTAAAATAATGATTTGAATATATGGTGTGATATATTTGGGTGTATATTAATGATTGCAAGATTAGTTTTAAATTAAAAAGTAACGTGTTTTATTCAGAAAAAAATATTACTAAAATAATGACGGAAAGATAAGGTGTGATATTTTAGGTATATATTAATTATTGTAATATTAATTTTAAATTAAAAGATAACTTGTTTTAATTAGAAGTGAAATCTTTGGAGAAGATAGATAATTGAGTTGTCATAGTAAAGGAAAGAGTCCAAGCGGGTGGAGGAATTTTAATTGTAATATAATTACCTTAACATTAGTAATTAATTTTTTGAGATATTATTTTTATTATATAATAATATTATTATTTATTTAATAATTAGGATAACCAAACCGAGAACCAAACCAACAAAATTTAATATATTAATATAGATAAATATAAATAAATAAACTACAATGGAGATAATACAAAAACATAATACAATCATTATACTTACACTTTAATGATATATATGGTGTTGCAAAAGAAGAGAAAAGCCGAAGAAACTTGTGTATTGAATTGATGAAGATGGTGTAAATTAGGTTTAGAAGAATAGAGTTCTGTGCGCAATGTTCGTGAAGGCAACGGAGGTTTTAAGTTTAGCTGTATTAGTAATGGTGTAAATATAAAAATACTATTGTGTCTTTAGGACTATGACCAATAATGGATTAAAATTGATTTATTTTATATTTAATATTAATTAAAAATTAAATTAACCAAACCGAAAACCAAAATAAATAGGATAACCAAACCGAAAACCAAAACTTTCAATGTTTCGGCTTTAATATAATAGTACAGATAGATTTCAAAAAATAAAATATTCACATATTATTTAGTTGAAAATAAGATTTTAATGTTTGTCAATCAAAAAATAAAGTCTTAATCTTTTGATTGAAAATTTCTTCAATTACTAATACTAAGATGGATAAACGTATTTTTTCAATTTTGATATCTAAACTTTTTTACATATATTCTACCATTATTATTAATTGATATTTTATTGAGTTTTTATGATATATAAGGGGTCATTTGTTAAATCTGAACCGTATTTTCTGAATGATTAAAATTCTGAACGAATGACTAATCTGAATGTTGGACGAATAATGGTATTTGTTAAATTAATTTTCAATTTTTCTGAATGAAAGAATTTTGCACGTTTTTTGTTATACAACTTTGTAATTTATTAATACTCTTTTATTAATATGAAAAATCATGTTTTAAAGGCGCGCAATAGTACCAAAGTATCAAATTCGATTATCAATTAATTTGGGGTTTGATTCCTTTCAACTACATAATTATACAAAATTTATTTATTTAATTTAATTTCTTAAATTTCACCTTGTGTTCGATTCACTGAAACTACATAATTAAATAATATTTACTTATTATATACTTTTATCATTTAATTCTCTAAAAGTTTATAATTAAATAATACTTATGGATTACGTTAATTTATTTTTTTAAATTTTTTTTAATTTCACCCCATGTTCGATTCCATATAACTACATAAGTAAATAATATTTATTTATTATATACTTTTATCATTTAATTCTCTGCAAGTACATATTTAAATAATACTTATTAATTATATTTGTTGTGGAATAAAAACTAGGTTACGATTTGTAATTAATGCTAGGGTGGTTGAGTTTCGAGCTTTAATGGCTGTTTCCGTGTTACGAGACTGATCGGTCCTCACAGAGTGCCTACGTATCTCGTTATTGAGAATCAAGCCAGGACGTAGTTCTAGGTGATGGTGCCCTCGAGGCTATAGAGGCGAGAGCTCACCTAGGACGCAGTGGCTTGCATGTCCTTATTCGAGGATTAAGCCAAAACGTGGTGGGTAACGTATGGAGCTGTGTCCAAAACGTCGTTCTGAGATGAGGGGTTAGACCCTTTATATAGGCTGAGAAGCCCTAGAATTATGGTAGGAGTCAGAGACTTGGTGGACAAGTCTTCCTTGAGGAAGGTTCTAGATCTCTTCCTTATAGGAATCAGTTTCCATGTTGAAATATGTATCTTGGAGGCTAAGTCAGGCAAGAGTAATATCCTTGTTTGACTCTTATTTG
The DNA here is from genome assembly GCA_036435485.1 of Saposhnikovia divaricata. Classification (NCBI taxonomy): domain Eukaryota; kingdom Viridiplantae; phylum Streptophyta; class Magnoliopsida; order Apiales; family Apiaceae; genus Saposhnikovia; species Saposhnikovia divaricata. The sequence continues at coordinate 28,635,312 of JAZHRN010000131.1, forward strand.
CTGAGCTGTTTATTACCCTTAATATTAATTACGAAATTAATATTATAAATAGGGTTTGGGCCCATCTGGTGGGCCCCACGTTTGGACCATTCCGGGTCTAATTAATGCCACATTAAATATGTCTTTAGGGCTTACTTTTAGCCCATATCATTTGCCCCCCAACTTCTAGGAAAACTGATCAGGTTTTCCTTGAAGTTTTAACGGCCTTTTTTGAGACTTGGGTCAGGGTTCATCTTTGTACACTAGTGTTTCACGAGTATTGTCTTTTTGTAAAGCGTGGAGCGACCGACGCATTCACGACAATGTTAATTCGATGCTAATCGGAACTAATCAGCCTTAACGATGCTTAAACAATGTTTAAACGACGTTAAACGGCATAAAACGGCACTAAACGGCGCTAAACGGCCCTAGACAGCGCTAAACAGCCTTAAATAATGTTTAAACAGTGTTAAACAATGTTAAAAGGATAAAATGGCACTCACGGTGCTAAACGACACTACTCGGTGCTAATCGGCACTAAACGGTGCTTAAACGACACTAATCGGTGCTAATCGGCACTAAACGGTGCTTAAACGACACTAATCGGTGCTATCGGCACTAACGGTGCTATCGGCACTAATGGTGCTATCGGCACTAACGGTGCTTACAGCACTAACGGTGCTATCGGCACTAACGGTGCTATCGCCACCAACGGTGTTATCGGCACTAATGGCGATAAATGGTGATCGGCTAACGTTTTCTGAAAACGTTGAATCATCATTGTCATGTTTGAATCATCACTAACGTGTTTCAATGTTCTGAACCACTTTAGTGAGGTATGAAGCGAGTCAAGGGTGTTCTGAATATCAAAGTGATTTTTCAAGGTTGACGGACCATCAGCATCCACTTCCAGTTGGCTAAGGCCCTCAAAAAATGAGGTGGTCGGCAAAGGATGGTCCAAGACTATAGAAAATTCAATTAGCTTCGCGTGGACAGTAAGATCGTCCAAATCTGACATCCGGAGCTCAAGATATGGCCCAAACAGCGTCAACAGTCCGTGTAGGACTGAAAATCAGTCTTGGTCGGCTGACGCCCTCCTTGGAGCTTGGTCGGCCAAGAGGTGGTCGGCTAGTGGTCTCCAAGACTATAGAAAACTCAGAGATCTTCGCGTAGACTGTAAGATCGTCCAAATCTGATACCCGGAGCTCAAGATATGGCCCAAACAGCGTCAACAGTCCGTGTAGGACTGAAAATCAGTCTTGGTCGGTTGACGCCCTCCTTGGAGCTTGGTCGGCCAAGAGGTGGTCGGCTAGTGGTCTCCAAGACTATAGAAAACTCAGAGATCTTCGCGTGGACTGTAAGATCGTCCAAATCTGATACCCGGAGCTCAAGATATGGCTCAAACAGCGTCACCAGTCCGTGTAGGACTGAAAATCAGTCTTGGTCGGCTGACGCCCTCCTTGGAGCTTGGTCGGCCAAGAGGTGGTCGGCTAGTGGTCTCCAAGACCATAGAAAACTCAGAGATCTTCGCGTGGACTGTAAGATCGTCCAAATCTGATACCCGGAGCTCAAGATATGGCCCAAACAGCGTCAACAGTCCCTGTAGGACTGAAAATCTTGGTCGGCTGACGCCCTCCTCGGAGCTTGGTCGCCAATGGTGGTCGGCTAGTAAACCCGGACCTGAAAATCATCCATGGTCTTGAGGATCGAGAAACTTGATCTTGATCTCAAATCACTATTTTGGTCATTCGTGACTTTGTTATCTTAAGGATCAAGAATCTTGGTCTTGATCTCAAATCATCCGTGATCTCAAGGATCGAGAATCTTGATCTTGATCTTGAATCATGGATCTAGGATCTAAAATCATCCGTGATCCTAGGGATCAAGAATCTTGATGTTGATCTCAAATCATCGAGAATTCGAGATTTGCTGGAAAAGTCGAGTTCTGGGATCAGAAACTATCCGAGGTGGTCGGCTGCGGCCCCCTGGTGGTCGGGAGGTGGTCGGCTGCGGCCCCCTCGTGCGCCGTGGTCGGCCACTTCGTGGTAGGCTAGGAAATCCGGACTTGAAAACCATCCGTGGCCTTGAGGATCAAGAATCTTGATCTTGATCTTGATCTCAAGTTACTATCTCGGTCATTCGTGACTTCGTTACCTTAAGGATCAAGAACCTTGATCTTGATCTTAAGTCGTCAGGGATCTAGGATCTAAAATCATCCGTGATCCTAAGGATCAAGAACCTTGATCTTGATCACAAGTCGTCAGTTTGGTCATTCGTGACTTCTAACGATATTACTCCTTAATTTATGATTAGCACTGTTAATCTTGTAATTACGGCTAATCTCCTTAGTTAACTCCTTAAGCGTAATTAGCTTTTCAGAAGTCACTTGTTTTGCAGCTCCAGCAATTATATCTGCTATTTCTTCTCTTTCTTGTATGAATTATAACTATTATTTCTACAGAACACCGATAATTTCTGCCCTTTTTTCATCTATAAACGATAGATGACCTTGGCTCAGAATTGAAAATCAGTCTTGGTATGTTGATGGAGGTGTTTGCTATGCCTTGAAGGGTTTCGTGAACCTTGAACTCAAATGACTTGTTTCTTAATCTTCGTGACCTTCCGGGCTTTTAACTTGTTTGCTGAATCCTTGGTCTTAAGGTTATCATCAATCCTTGACTCTCATCTTTGTGATGAAGTTCTTTAGTTCTTACATCATCCTTGTTTCTCATGGAGGAGGTCTTCCTTCTCGGTTGATCATTAAGATAGTTCACTTGCTTCTTAGCGCTTGACCTTAGGCCTGGTATGCCTTTGTTGGTTTTCAACCCTTTAGCTTGATTCTAGGTTTCCAACCTTCTTCTTATGCTCATATAACCTTTCTTAGGTCTCAACTTGACTGACGACTCTTGCTTTGAGTCCTTGAACTCAAACGACAAACTCGATTGGAGGCAGTCAGCCTTGTTGGCCATCAAGGCTTAAATTTTGTGTCGGGAGTTGAGATTCAAGATTTTAAGTATGGAATGACAAAGGACCTCTTATCTCAACATTCTCACTAATAGTTTTTGTGCTTTCAAGGCATTATCAAGGGGACAACCAGTCTTAAGATGAGCTTTGAGAGGGTCTATCCTTCAGCTTACATCAATTGGTGCTACCAATTTCGAATCGATGGTGGGGTCTTCAGGACCTGGAAGTAAAAACTCTCCGCATAATTTTCTATCTCAGAAGAGGCGAACTTAAATGGGGCAGCAGCCTTAATGTTCTCATTTCTTGGAATGCGTTCCTCATAGCACTCATCATATTGAGTCATAATAGCCTTCACAACTCTCAAATACTTTGTCATAGTTTCATCCTTAGCTTCAAATTCACCATTCACTTGCGAGACTACCAGTCTTGAATCTCTAAAAACTTTGAGGTTCTTGACCCTAGGTATTCTGGCCAAGCCCAATCTGGCTATCAAGGCTTCATATTCAGCTTCATTGTTGGTAGTAGGAAAATCTAACTTCAAAGCATACTCAACTGTGAACCCATCGGGGCTTTGCAACACTAAGCCCGCGCCACTAGATTTTGTTTTTGATGCTCCATCAAAATAGAGCACCCAATATTCCTTTTGATCAGATACAAGTTCTTCATCTTTATCTCCACTTTCAGGGGTGGTTACCGTCTCCTGCCCCCCGACTTCTTAGTTGCCAATGGTACATTCAACCACGAAGTCAGCCAATGCCTGAGCCTTGATGGCCGTTCGAGGCTTATACGTGATGTCAAACTCTCCAAGTTCGATTGCCCACTTAATCAATCTTCCACTTGCTTTCGGGCTGTGTAATATGTTCCTCAATTGCTGGTCCGTCAGGACTTCGATTTTATGTGACTGAAAGTACGGTCATAGTTTCCTTGAAGCTGTTATCAATGCCAAAGCAAATTTCTCGATGGATGAGTAATTTAACTCGGCTCCGTGGAGCACCTTACTTACATAGTAGATGGGCCTCTGAACCTTGTTCTCTTCTTTAATGAGGATGATACTCAATGCTTGTTCAGACACTGCTAGATACAGATAAAGAGTCTCTCCGGGACTTGGCTTGGCCAACAACGGGGCTTCGGCCATGTACTTCTTCAACTGTTTAAAGGCCTCTTGGCTTTTATTAGTCCATTCAAAATTTTTCACATTCTTCAATGCTTGAAAGAAAGGCAAGCACTTATCACCAGACTTGGAGATGAATCTCCCTAGAGCGGCCACTCTGCCGGTTAACTTCTGTACGTCCCTCACAGAACGGGGTGGTTCCATGTCTAAGATTGCTTTGATCTTGTCGGGATTGGCCTCTATGCCTCTTTTCGAAACCATCAAACCCAAGAACTTTCCAGACCCAACGCCAAAAGCACACTTGGCTGGATTCAACATCATCTTGTGGTGCCTCAGCACTTCGAATGCCTCTCTGAGGTGCTTAATGTGATCTGCCTTGAGTAGGCTCTTGACTAACATGTCATCAACATAGACCTCCATGGTTTTTCCAATCAGATGGGCGAATATCTTATTCACCAATTGTTGGTAAGTAGCTCCTGCATTCTTTAGACCAAAAGCCATAACAATATAACTGAAAACACCAAAGTCAGTTATGAAAGATACCTTAGGGATGTCATCCTCGTGCATCTTAATCTGATTGTAGCCGTTGAAACCATCCATGAAGCTCAACATCTCATGTCCAGCTGTGGCGTCTATCAACATGTCTATCATTGGCAGGGGAAAACAATCCTTTGGACATGCATCATTCAAATCAGTGAAGTCTATACACATCCTCCACTTTCCATTCGCTTTCTTGACCATCACCGGGTTAGCTAACCATTCGGGAAACTGAAGCTCTTCAACAAACCCAGCCTCTAAGAGCTTGTCAACTTCTTGTTTAATGGCCTCCTGCCTTTCAGGAGCAAAATTTCTCTTTTCTGTTTTATTACCTTCCGCCCCGGATCAACATTCAACTTGTGAGTTATGAGTTGGGGATCAATCCCTGGTATATCAGCTACAGTCCAAGCAAACACATCGCTATTTTCTTGCAAGAATGCTATCAACTTGCCCTTCAGGGGTTCTTTCAAAGATGCTCCCATATAAGTAACTTCTCAGCTCGTTTGGCCGTCATGGCTTCAATGTTTGTCTTGGTCTTGGGTGTCGAACGTCGATGTTCAAAGGTTGAACGCCAAAGTTTGAAATCAAAGGTTTTCAATCTCAATGGTGTTTTAAATCACCGAAATATCTATCAGAGCTGCTGGTCCAAGGGCAGGGGGTTTCTGGTTAGCCCCACGAGGTCTTGAACCTTCTCTAGGAGGTTTTCAAAATTACATATTGGTTTTCAAGTCAACATGAAGTTTAAACCTTTGGATATTAATTGGAGGTTCATGACCCCCCCCTCAAGTTTGGCCTTCATAACTAACCTTGGCCTTCATGGCTAACAACTTCTGTTCTTCAACCTAGGATTCGGGGTTGATTCCTCGATATAGATTTCGATAAATACAATCCCGTTGGCTTCTTGCCTTTTAAACTTCTGAGACGAGAGCTTGCTTGAACTTCTTAATCCTTGCTTAAGGTTATCTATTGGCCTTCATCCTTGGATCCTTAATCCAGGTCCTTAATAAGTATTAAAGAGTAACTAGTCCTTAACATCCTCGGCCTTTCATGGCTTTGACCCTTCGGGATCTTCACCTATGCATTTGTTTGTTTTCCATTCGTTATTCTTTTATTTTTGGTACTCGTTCATCCTTGACTTGCACTCATCGGGTGATAGAGTACTATTGTCCTACTCGAAGCAACATGCTTTACAATGGTTTCCATGAACCTTATTTCTGCTTCTACTAGATGAAGCTAAGTCCTACTAGGATAACTTGAGCCCATCGGGGCATTGCAAGACTTGGCCTGCATCACTTGATTTTGTTTTTGATGCTCCATCAAAATAGAGCGTCCACCATTCCTTCTGGTATCATCATTCTTATTCTGAAGTTCACTTCCTGCTTGGGATACTACCTCCTGCCCCCCGACTTCTTAGTTGCCAATGGTACATTCAACCACGAAGTCAGTTAACGCCTTAGCCTCAATGGTTGTCCAAGGCTTCTGTGTGATGTCCTCTTCTGGCCTTTTTGGTGTTCCTTTCTTCTGCGGACATCCATGTCTTCAATTGGAAGGACTTGCCCCCCGACTCTATTAGGCCTTAACGAGGCTACATAATAGCTTTGTGCCATATTTTGATCACCTTTATGTTCTCTAACGCCATTCCTGGTTGGGAACTTGATCTTCATATGATACGTTGAGGCAACAGCCTTGAATGCATGAAGTTCAGTCCTTCCGAGAATAACGTTGTACGTTGAAACCGCCTTGATTACCAAGAAGTTCAACATCTGAATGGCCTCCTTGGGCTCCTATCCAATAGTTATAGGCAACTGAATAGTCCCTTCAACTTTGGATTCTACCCCATTCAATCCATATATAGGCATGTTATTAGGGGTCAATTGAAAATCATTGTACCCCATCTTCACAAATGTATCATGAAACAGAATGTCAACGGAAGCTCCATTGTCCATCAAGATTCGCTTCACTTCCGAGTTCCCAATCACAGGGGTTATGACTAACGGGTCGTCATGGGGAAACTTCACCCCTTCGAGGTCTGAGTCATCGAAACCAATTGCTATCTCAGTCCTGGCACGCTTCGGGGCTTCTCCCACGATGTGCATCACTTCTCTGGCATACGCCTTTCGAGAGTTTCGGGTTGTACCGGCCACTGTCGGGCCTCCCCAAATCATGTTAATAACTGGCCCTCGGGGCTGTGGGTTACGATCTCGACCTCGATCATCATCCCTTCTATCATTGTCTCTTCTATCATTGTCTCTTCTATCATTGTCTCTTCTATCATATTCCCTCCTTTGAGTTCCACGATCATCACCCTTAGTGAATTTGCTCAGCTTTCCTTTTCGGATCAAGAATTCAATCTCATCCTTCAACTGCCTACAATCATCTGTATCATGCCCCACATCGCGGTGGAATTTACAGTACTGATCCTTGTTTCTCTTTGCGGGATCACCCCTAAGTGGCTTTGGCCATCGAAAATCTTTGTCTTTCTCAATATCTAACAAGATTTGACTCCTAGGAGCATTCAGTCTTGCATAGTCGTTGAATCTTGGTCCCAAACTCTTCTTCGGTGGTGATTCAGAATCCTTGCTAGTCCGGGGATACTTGTCCCTAACATCATACTCTTGTTCTTTCTTCCGTTTCTTAAAGTCATTGGAGCCCTTGCCATTGCCTCCAGTAGCTTCTTTTTTCATGCTATCCTCTGCCTTGATATACTTGTCGGCCCTTCGTTGGAGCTCGGCCATGTTCTCAGGAGGATGCTTTGCCAAAGACCTCTTGAAGAAAGGATCAGTAGTTCCGTGTTCCAAGGCTACCATGGCCACTTTATTCTCCAGATCTGTAATATTCAATGTCTCCTTGGTGAATCGCTTGAGATAATCCCTTAGATTCTCGTTCTTCCCCTGCACCACATACATGAGAGATGTAGAACTTTTTTCATGAACTCTTCCACTAATGAATTGGCTAATAATGGCATTCTTCAACTCCTTGAAAGAGCCAATCGAATTTGCAGGTAGCCTGCTATACCACCTTTGAGCCATACCCGACAGGGTTTGAGGGAACGCCCTACACTTTAAGGCGTCACTAGCAGGTTGCAGCAGTAGTGCAGCTGTGAACGTCCTGACATGAGTTTCAGGATCGCCTGTTCCATCATAGGCCTTGATCGTCGGCATCTTGAATTTCTTTGAGATGCGGGTATTCATCACCTCCTCAGTGAACGGAGGTGTTGGATCATCAAGATCTAGCGGCATCAGATCCTTGGGGTTGTTTCTGGGGGTTTCCGCCCTCGTTGCTCCTTCAGTTGAGGTATCGGCCCTTCTTCGTCTCCTAGACGACCTCTCCAGATCTATGACGGGAACCCTTCCTGAGATTGGAGGAGGTCGATGCAGACTTTGATTCTGCCTTGCTTGCTCTCTGGCGGCGTCATCTTTCAGCCTCTGGATCTCAGCCTCATGAGCCTTGATCCTTTCCTCAGTCGTTTGTGGAGGTCCATCATGGATTCTTCGGGCCCTCCTTCGGGGCTCTCTACTAGCACGTCGCCTCCTTGGGGCTTCGTCACGGTCATCATCGTCATCCTCAAATGTCGAATCAGTAGTATAGGGGCCGGAGTAGTCCAGATACTCACGATCTCGGATCTGCAAAGCATGACCACTCTGTCCAGGTTCTCGAACAGGGGGGTAGTTGGGCAGCCCATACATTGGGTTGGTATTCACGGGGAGATCCGTAGTATGGATATGTACCCCAGATGGAGGGTGATTAGGATCAACCAGGGGAGAGATCACCATCTGAAGAGAGTTGGTTCCCTGATCTGGATGGATAACCATAGGCGGCGTACTCCCAGCAGGGGGATTCGTCCCTGGAGGCTGAGAAACTTGAGTTTGGGGGACCGTCCCTTGTTCAAACGTGGTTGTCCCAGAGGTAAGAGGCGGAGCGAAGCTGATTGGTAAAGCTTTGGTAGAGCTTGGTGCAGTTCTTCGTGTGCTAACCATGGTTGATGTTGTCTTCCCACAGACGGTGCCAAAATCTTGAGATTTAAGAATGGTTGGAAGTGGGATTTCTCCTCTTAAATTATGGTGAGGCTGAATGGAGCAAAAAGAGAGGAAATGGAGTTGTTTTTCTTGGTTGCTTGGTTAGTGTGAATTATTGTGATGTTTTGGATAATATCTAGCATAAAGTAGCTTTATTAAAGTTCTTTGGTCATGCATGATGTATTATCAAAGGACAAGTGTTGTGTTTTAGTGGTAAGATGATAAGATTAAGCTAACTAGCTTAGTTTGTTTCTAATGTTGCTAGCTCCTTTGGTAACCAACTTAGTTACTTGATCCTATCCACTTGCACATGCTTGTCTTTTGGTTCTCTGCTTGTTTCTTTGTCCGGTTATTGCTCAATTTCATTGATCGTTCGGAGGAATATCTTAAGTATTTATCGTTAGTGTTTTACCGGAAACCTCCTTGATATTTATACTACCATTCTCAATCCTCCTTTATAATCCTTGAATTTAAATTCCTCAAATCTCTTTAATAAATCCTTAGATCCTTCAGTGTCCAGGGAAATCTCGGAGAAAATAAAAATGCTATTTTTCTGAATCTGATATCATTTACATACACTTATTTTGCCTATAGATCATCAATACGAACTCAGAAATCCATTCTGAATACTTCTATATAGTGTCGTCTGATAATATTCCAAAATCTTCCAAAAACACTATTCATTGCTTTTTCTCTCTTTTATTCCTTGTACTTAAAAAGATGTTCTCGCGCTTTCTCGAGCATTCCCTATCTCTTTTACGGAATCACTGGACTTATACTAGATATCGATTTGGATGACATGAGCTACCAGATATCGATTTGGATGACATGAGAATATTTTCTTTCTTGGAATACCATAGCTTACTCTTTCGACGATAGATTATTCTTATATAATTTTGTCAACCTATTGCAGCATTCATAACATATAAAATACTTGAATCCAAATCCATTACATAATCATTCATTACAACCACTGTTACATTGTAGTCGTAACCACTATTCATTTCTACACTTAATACATAATAAAAGTTTTAATTCCTCCAAAAATCTGGGTTCTTATCATTTGGAGATGTTAGGATTTTGAATATATAATTTTCAACTGATGACAACGTGGTGGAAAATAAAGAAATTTACACCTTATTTTCAAATTTTAAAGATGATGGAAAGTAAGTGAGGGGTAAGTAAATTACTTTCATTTTCACTCATATTTATATTTCCCAATATTTAGTAATGAAAGCAAGTGAGTATGAATAGAAGTTTAACATATTTTTACTCCAAAATTAGGATAAAAGTACTTTACTTTCTTATCATTTAATTTTTTCGATTTGAAAACTCAGGAGTAGAGTGTTACATTCTGAACAAATGCATGAGAATGATAGGCTGATTGGTGATGTTTTTTATATTGTTATTTATTGGTGATTGTCGAAGTTGCACTTTGTTGATTTTGGTAAGTTTGGTATATGCACGAACCATGTAATAAAATGTTATATAAAAAAAAAAGTAATTATATGTTTTTAATTTTGATTACATATGAAATTGCATTTTAGTTAATATTGGTTGTTTATAAAATTTTATTAATGCAACCTGAACGAGCATAAAATGCAAATGGAGTAACACGAATCAACTTCTGAAAAAATTAAAATAAATTTACGTTTTAGGTTGAAAAGTTGTATATCTTATTATTTAAAAATAAAATGTTTGAAACTGTATTTTCGTAAGCTCTTCTAGAAAAACCCATATTTTTTTGGAGAAAGAATCATAACTAGGATATTTTTTAAATTATTCCTATCTATTTAAAGTTGTTTTCATTACCACTTTTGATCTTTATGCCAAATAAACACATATATAAAGATACTTTTGTATAATTTATATTATGTTTTGGAATTCCAAATTTTTAAACAAACAAAGAAAAAATATTTCCAAAATTTTAACATTCTTCATCATTTAAAAAAATCCATGAATGTTGTTCACAAATATATGCTAATGAACATTCTTCATAAAATTGTTTATTTATTGATACGTTTTATTTTAATCTATCCACAAGTGCATGGTGTCTGTTTTTAGCAAAGACTAGCAAATACGGGTCGTATCCACAAATAGACGTGTTCCAAGAAATTTAATCTAATTATTGCAAATTGTTTCTATAGATTAATGATTAGTGAAGGTTTTATCTAACTAAATAATGTAAATAAATGTTTTTATAAATCAATTAACTAAAATTTAGGGCAATCGGGTTCACCGTATTTACACCAAAGTGATTTTAAGCTAAAGTAACTAAAGTGGTCACATAGCTAGAGTATGTTAATCTCTCTCAAAGTATTAACACTCTCGAAACATGCTTATACAATAATAACTTTTAGTAATTCAACTGGTCAAGTAATTAGAACATGTGTCAATCTATCTCGAGTATCAACATTCTCAAAAATCCAATGATGCTCTCGATCGCCTTCACATTCATTCGGCTAATCGTATGTGGGCCTCTAATGAGTACATTATCTCTCGATTTATTACCATCATTGCATGCAATTAATATGTGACATTGGCCAATTACATAAACTAAACATAAAAACATATCAATTAGAATAACTTAAACCAGTTAAACCATTGTGAAAATCAATCCAATATCATGGTGTGTACATGGATTCCCCTTGCATCCTAGAAAACGACTAGTCACTCATGCTAGGAACTAAAGTAATGAAAATAAATAAAAAAGCCATATAAAACATAGATATCTAAAATAAGATGATAAAGAAGTACCTCCAACATGTATTAATGAAGAACAAAAGTATCCAGCTAAACAAAGTAATGAAAGAGATGAAGAAAGTAACCCTACCTACCAAGAGTAAAAAGTATGTTCTCTCCCACTATGAACTAATATTAAAACCTAAAAACCAAATCTGATCCCCATAATAAATTATTTGAATTCTTTAATAAATTTACAAGTAAGTCTCTAAAATTTAATAGGATTCTCTATTAAAAATATGAAGTTGTTCTCCTCCGTTTCTGGGTTGTTCCAGTCGGATTTTTCTTATTGGACCATCGTTGAATTTCACAAGTTTCGCGTGGGCTGTAAGATCGTTAAAATCGGACTTCTGGAACTCAAGATATAGCCCAAATAATATAAAGAACGAGTGTAGTGGTTATAGTCCAATAATTCCGGATTTTCTTCTAAATTAGCTCCAAAATAATCATTTTTCTCCAAATTCATTCAAGTTTAGAAATTACTTGTATCCGACAATAAAACATCAAAATCTATTAAATAAATATCCAAATCATTGTAAAACACAATAAATATGAGAATAAAGTCATCTAAAATATATATAAAAATAGATTCTATCATTTATATGTTTCATTCATGAATACAAAATAACATTTAAAATATAATTGTATGAATGAATTAACAACTAGCAGGGGTGTTCATCAAACCGCGCGTACTGCAAAATTTCCCGCACCGCTCCGCACCACATCGCAAAACGTGGTTTTTAATTCTTGTGGTGTGGTCACTATTTTAATTTTTGATAAACCGCGCGACGCGGTGCAGATTGCGGTTTAACATTTTAGTAGTGTGGTTCAAACCGCACCGCACCGCACCACACTTTAATATTATATATATATTATATAAAGTTACATATCTAAATTAATTTATATTTTTGTCTGGCTTTTATACTAGTTTGAAATAATTTTATACTAGCAATTATAACTAGTTTAATATTACAAATTTACTTACAATGTATACACTAGTTTGGTGTCTTGTATATGCACATGCTAACATTTTTTATATCTGTTATAGTTACATACCTACCCAGATTTTAATTTTTTTTAAAGGTACCCAGATTTCATTGTTAACTTATATATTCCATTATATATTTTTATATTTCCATAATTAAAATACATTCGAAGTTATGCATGTTAAATAACTCAGTGCCAGGTTTTAGTTTCCATTTCTTAAAATTTTACTACCATTTTCATCTATTAAAAAAATATTTATTTAAATATTAAAATTGCATAGATCACATCACACCACACCGCATTTTTGTGGTGTGCTTTACGCGGTTTTTATGTTACGTGGTGCGGTTGTAGTTTGAAATTTTGTCCAAACCATATTTACGGATTATGTTGGGATTTTAGGAAAAAACCGTACCGTCCGCATCGCAGACACCCTATTAACTAATATATAATCATAGTGTAATTTATGGTCCAACATATGTGTTCACGAATATGTTTACTAATATATGTTGTTATTATACATTTTTAATCTATTTTATTGAATTGTTTAAGAATTATGTTGACTAACATGTACACGAATTCAGTTTAAGAATTTGTTCAAAAACTTTTCAATTAATTTCTTCTCAAATAATATAATAGAACTTTTTTACGAAGTTTTAGAATAAGTTATATTATATTCAAGTTTTGTTCGTTAAGAAACTGTTTCAAATAATATTTATATTCGACTTATTTACAAATAAAATTAAATCCACACTAAATGTTTTCCATAATAAAAGTTGAATCCTTCATGAGAATATCGCGTTATAGTAGAACCTCAATAAATGAATACCCTCGGAACTAAAAATATATATTTATTTAGAGAGATTATTTATTTATCGATAAATGAATATTTTATTTATTTATCGATAAATGAATATTTATTCATTTAGATATTATTTTCAGTTTTTTTATAATTTTTTTAATACGTTTTATATTCAAACGTACCTAAAATTTATAATGGGTTTATAATATTTATGTGATGTTTAACTACATTCATTTTTCTAACATTCTAAATTAGTTTTACATGCATGTACAGTATGCCCAGAATAGGTACAACCATGTATATTTACAAAATGCACTGCATAGTATCGAGACCATACATTCACTATGTGTATAATATTAAAAGGTAAGATATTTACAAAGTCACTCATAATCAATTTTAGAAGCGTTTTTCGAGAATATTTGATTTATTAATGTATATGAACAATATTAATTGGATTAAATGTATTCATATTGCTATCAATATTGATTTCAAGTAGATTATCTCTTACAATCTAGAAGTGTGGAAAATGGGGGTTTTGAGTTGGTTGAGGTATTTTATTAAACACCTTGCATACGATAAATAAATTGTTATAGAAATACAAGTAAGTTAATGGCAATCATCCAAATTTACCAACACAACAAGGCACAATGAGTAAATTAGCAAGATAAAGATATATTTGACCCAAGGATATGGCAAATCAAGCACTTCAACCCAACAAACAAGCAAAATATAACCAACTCTACCTAACCAAGATAATTGGTGAAGCACATAATTACTTATTTCTCTTCTAAAAACACTAATTTAGTGAAGTACATAAATTATCTCTCGTGACACTAGCAACCAATAATGAAGCACTATCAATTTAACCAAGTCAAGGAATTAAACAAAGAGAGGTTAGGACAAACCCAAGGATGAGAAGCTCAACCTAGGTATTTGCACTTAAAGCTTGAGGATTTAGGTAAACTAAACCTTGTGCTACTATAATGAATGCACTAACAATTACGGATTAGTACAAACAATTAGCAATTGAATTTACAAGAAGAGCAAATTGAAGCAATTTACAATTCTCCAAGCAAAATCATAAACAATACATCACAAGCATTCAAGATAGAGTGAAATTGATCTTACTTAAAATGAAGTGGATTTAGTACAAGAAATGCTTCCTTGAGCCAAATAAATGAAGTTAGTTACTCATAATCAATGCTAGATTATGAGTAATAAATGCTTCTCTCTACTCATTAACCCTAATTGAATGTTGTAGAGATGATAAAGATGAGATGAAGATAAGATATGAAGATTGGTTCACAACTCTTCTATTAATACATAACCTAGACAAGAGGACAAGATAGAAAATTGTTCCAAAAATTTCCAGCAAGTGTTGAACGGCCTATCGAATGGCCGTAAAGCAGCCCGTACAAGGGACCGCTCCTTTAAAAACTCCTCGAACGGCCTAGTGAACGGCCGTGCGAGATAAATCTTCAAAATAATACATTAAAAACCTCCCAGTATCGCGAGCTTGCATCTTCTAACTTCCCTCTTGAATAATCTTTTCTTCCAAGTCCAAAATAAGCCATCTTTTCAACAATTAAGCATGAGACACTGAAAGATGAAAAACATAATTAATATCAATAAAACTACATTCAGAACTAACAAAAATGTAGGAGAATGGAAGACAAAACGTGTATAAAATACACATTATCAAATCTTCCCCCACTTGAACTTTGCTAGTCCCGAGAAAACTAATATCAACAACAAGATCACTAAACTAAATTTATTGCTCTAAAGGAGAAAATGGTTGAACAAGAGCATTCAAACCATCGTTTAAACCCCCAAGTAGCCTTGGAGGACGAGTTTCGTCTCGTGAGGGTTTATAGATGATGTACCCACAAAATCACAAAAATCACTAACCAACAAGAAATTAATATTACATACTAATTAAGCTAACTACTACATTCACATGTCCGAATCGTCATACAAATAGGAAACAAGCCAAGCATGGTGCTATATCTACTTGTAACTAAAATCAAACATATAGAGCTATTCACCATGCCCTCCACTATAACGGGCTAACAACAAATTCAAGAATCAAGAATAACACACCTTGTGCAAAATGTAACCATGACATTAAAGCTAGAATGAATGCACTTTAATCGTGAACCTAGACAAGATTATCACATGGCATACGTGGCTTCGCATTAAGAAGATGAAATTGTATGGTGAAAAATCTCACATCTCTCAAATATGCATCACACAAGTATGGGCTAGAGATTTCACTCAACTCCAAGTCTAAATGCATGCGCTCTACTTGACCTTGCATGTCCACCTAAATTCCGGATTGCACCA
This sequence comes from Saposhnikovia divaricata, assembly GCA_036435485.1. NCBI lineage: Eukaryota > Viridiplantae > Streptophyta > Magnoliopsida > Apiales > Apiaceae > Saposhnikovia > Saposhnikovia divaricata. The sequence continues at coordinate 28,650,790 of JAZHRN010000131.1, forward strand.
AAAATAAGGAATTCATAAAATGGGTTGTAACGAGACTTTGGTGAAGGTGTGAAAATTTAAGTTCAAGGAGGGTGTAAAAGTCTCGCTAGTTGAGTCAAAATGACGCTTGCTCTCTTCATACACCAAATTCTCAAACCTAAGCATATCTCCACTCATTTACAATTACAAAACACAACCACATTTACTAAGAAATTTGAATCAAAATAAAGTACAAAGATTTATTGTTTTTTTTTTCTTTTTTTGTTCTTTTTTTTTTCTTTTTGTTATTTTTTTTCCAAACATACCCCTTTACTTATTGCCCTTGTTTTTTTAGCAAAGGGGATGCGCATTACATATATAAATATTACAAAGTACCTTGAACAACATCTAAACATGCATATCACACTAGTTCCCGTTTACAATAAATAGCATTCTTCTTCTTCACAACATCTCCAAATTCTCATGCTCATCAATCAATTCTTTCAAAGACTCAACTAGCTCAACTAGGTCGAGAGTGAAGTATTTGGCTATGACTCATGTATAAAAGGGGAAAGTGACCAAAAAAAACATGGATATAAGCTTCAAAGGGGTAACTAGGGATTATTTTCATGGTTCACAAGCTAAAAAGGCCAAAATGGTTATCCTAAAAAGAATTTCCTTATTATGGTGCATCCATGAATTAAGGTTTAATGCAAGTCCTAGAGCAACAAACACACATAAAGAGGGAGAAACACACAAGCAAAAGAAATCATCGTTCAAGGCCTCACAAGTTTTAAGTTGTAATAACATCTTCTCGATTTGATTTCCATACATGCTAAGAGATCATGTTCACAATTTAATTACAACAATCTAGACTATTCATGCCGTTTTAAGTGTGTGTGTGCAAAAAGGTGCATCAAACTTATAGATTCACATCAAATTGGTAATGCTAGGCACGAAATAGGAGAAAACATGGCTACAAGCTCACAATGACTTAAATTTTACAAACAAGTAAACAAGCTTTATGACTAAACTTGTTTCTAAATGCAAACGAGACGGACATAGAATGAAACAAAAGATAGTACTAATACTAGCTACCTACTATATATACTACAAGGATAAACATAAACAATCCTTCCCCCAATTAAAACATGGCATGTCCTCATGCATGACAAATAAAAACGAAGTAGAGAGAAAAGTGAAAGAGAACTCCCCTGAAAATAAACAACAATGACCAGGAGCACTACTCATACTTGTAAAAATCCAACTCCGAAATTGCAAGCCAAGAATTGAATTAATGCCACACACCACAAAAGCAATCCAACAAAAATAACCAACAAGTCAACACCCTTCAAAACCATTCAATACACTAATTAAGGATATATTATTAATTAAAATATTTTTTTACTTTTTTTGTTTAAAATAAAAAAGATAAAATAAAAGAAAATAAAAATAACTAACCAATTAATAATAAAATCACAAATCAAAAATCAAATTCAATTTGAATTTAAATTGGTTCTTGAATTTATATAAATTGGTTAATTTAGAAAGTCAAAATTAAAAAAAAGTGAATAAAAAGAAATAAAACAAAACAAAACAAAACAAAACAAAACAAACAACAAAAGAAAAACAAAGAAAGGGGTCTGAGTTATTGTTGGTTGTTGAAGAAGGCAGAGGAGAGTTGCGGAAGGAGATGGTGGGTTTGTGTGTGAACAGCGATGGAGTGGAAGTGGTGGTGTGTCGAGGAGGTGAAAAGGGTGAACAGGGGTGGGGATTGGAGTAGTGAAGGTGGGTGGGTCAAACTGTGGCTGTTGGAAATGACAGATGAGGTTAAGAACAGTGGGGAATTGGGAGTGAGGCTACGGTGGGTCATCAGTGTTGACGAACGGTGGTAGTGGTTAATGAAAGTGGAGGTGGTGATTGTAGAAGGAGATGAAGCTGGTGGCTGTGGAAGGAGAGTGGCGGGATGGAATTGAGGTGGAGAGGAAGTGAAGAACGGTGGTGGGGGTTGAGTTGAATTGAAAGAGAGGAGAAAGGGACTGTGAAGGAATTGCAGGTGGCAGGTGAAATGGGTGGAGTCGGGGCGGCGATGAAGGAGTGAACGGAGGTCGGAGGGGACTAGTGGTGAAGGTGAATGAAAGGGGAGGCGTTGTTGGTGTTGCTACGGAGGGTGGATGGGAATGGAAGAAACGGGAATGGAGGAGATAAGAGGAGGTAGTGGAGTTGAGTGAATGGGGAAGTGGGAGGAGGTCAGGAATAGAAGGGGACTGATGAGATGGTGCGTTGAAACAGAAGCGTAGGCAGAGAGGGGGAGGCTGTGATGTTTGAATTGAAGGAATGTGAGGTAGTGGTGGTGCGTTGGGATTGCGAGGTGGGTGGAGGAGGAGTTGAAATGGGTTGAAGGTGGGAGGTGAAATGGGTTAAGTGGTGGAGAAGATGGCGCGCGAGGGGGCAGTTAGTGAAGAACTGGCGGTGGGAGGTGGGTGGTGAAGGAGGTGGGCGTTGGATTGAAGGAAGAATGGCGGAGAAAACGAGCAACAGTGGCGGAGATGGAGAGTTTGAATTAGATGGGTGTGGTTGAAAAGGAGTGTGTAACTGTGTATGCTCTATTTGTATTGTCTAATTTTTTTAGAGCTGTGCACGGCCGTGCAAGGAAGTGGGTAGAAAATTTAGAACCCCCTCATTTTGAACTAGGATATGGGCAGACGCTGAAAAAAATGCACGGCCTGCTGCACGGCTTGTTGCACGGTCTGCACCCCGTACAACAGCCCGTGCAACCCTAAACTTTTATAAAAATAATTTTTTTTTTTAGAAAATTCACACAAATCCTTGAATAAAATATTAATCCCTGAAAGCATGAAACAAACACATCAAGGCACGAGTGGAACAAATATAAAAATTATAAAAATTAGAATTAATGATATTAAATATTATTGAGCGGGGCGTTTTTATTACAAAATCTTTTAGCCTATTATAAAATTCATTAGTCACACCAAAAAAATATATAATAATTAATTATTATATATTTTTGGGTTATTTTCTTATGAATTAAAATAGATGAAAAAGGAACCTCCACTCACTAATATTAAGATCAATCCTCAAACCCACAATATGCATAACACCCTACATAAATGCAAGCGAGGAACAAAATCTAACACATGCATAATAATATATAAATACATGCGTACCTTGGGGTGCCTCCCAAAAAGCGCTTCGTTTACTGTCGTTGGCTCGACTTATTTATACAAGTACCATAACTAATGAGGTGAAAAAGCAAATAAATGCACATACCTACGAATCAATAATAAAAATAAGGTGTGCAAATATACCTTTGATACATAAATATATAAAAATATTTTTATGATCTTCACATGTTCAAGAGACTTTGAAAAAGCAAAGTAGCTAGAAAAATCGTCAGAATAATGATTATAAGTACGACTTAAAAACTGTTCCCAAATTGGATCCTTATATACCCAAGCAAAATTTTGAATTTCATCAATTTAATTCCTTCTCAATTTTAATTGGACATTCATCAATTTCTATCTCATCTGCCAATTCATTAAGCTCAAAGGTATTTTCTAAGTTTGAGAATTGACCTCCGCTAATCGATTCACGGTTTCGGCTAGTTGACTCATTTACTTTTCTAAGTTGGATATGCTTTGAGAAGTGATGTTTTGAATTAGAGGTTGTTTGCCGTCATTTTTTTCAACATCTCCTCTAATGATGATGAGGAAGATGAAGAAGACCCTTGATGGCCTTGGGAATTATATTGCGGATCATAACATTGATTTTCAAAAGCATATGAAAAATCAATGCTAGGAGGGTAAGGAGCATAGCATGAGTTTGTAGAATATAAAGAATTCACCTAATACACATTTAAATTATGAAAAGAAATAAAATCTTGATATCGTTCTTGATCGTGGATGAAATCTTGAGGGTTATTCCAACCAAAATAATTATTCATTGTCTCATGAAAGGATTAGTTGTCTATCTCCAATAAACATGTAGAAACACCAATAAAAAAAAGAAAAAAAAAATTATATACAAAGATAAAATATAAAATATAAGAAACAATTAACTCAAAATTAATATTGTTGCCTTCCCCGGCAGCGGCGCCAAACCATCGTTTAAACCCCCAAGTATTCAAGATAGAGTGAAATTGTTAGTGTATTCATTATAGTAGCACAAGGTTTAGTTTACCTAAATTCGTAATTGTTTAACTCATCATTTAACTCATTGTTTGTGCTAATCCGTAATTATTAGTGCATTCATTATAGTAGCACAAGGTTTAGTTTACCTAAATCCTCAAGCTTTAAGTGCAAATACCTAGGTTGAGCTTCTCATCCTTGAGTTTGTGCTAACCTCTCTTTGTTTAATTCCTTGACTTGGTTAAATTGATAGTGCTTCATTATTGGTTGCTAGTGTCAAGAGAGCTAATTTATGTGTTTCACTAAATTAGTATTTTTTAGAAGAGAAATAAGTAATTGTGTGCTTCACCAATTATCTTAGTTAGGTAGAGTTGGATATATTTTGCTTGTTTGTTGGGTTGAAGTGCTTGATTTGCCATATCCTTGGGTCAAATATATCTTTATCTTGATAATTTACTCATTGTGCCTTGTTGTGATGGTAAATTTGGATGATTGCCATTAACTTAGTTGTATTTCTATAACAATTTATTTATCATATGCAAGGTGTTTGATAAAATACCTCAATTATCTCAAAACCCCCCATTTTCCACACTTCTAGATTGTAAGAGATAATCTACTTGAAATCAATATTGATAGCAGTCCTTCCCTGTGAACGAACTTACGAAGAAAATACTAACTTCAAATTGGCACCGTTGCCGTGGACCGAACCCGGGTCACCCGCGTAAGGCCAAACAACAAAACTCATCTTCATCTCAATTTGAAGGTAGTATTTTCTTCGTAAGTTCGTTCACAGGGAAGGACTTCTATCAATATTGATTTCAAGTAGATTATCTCTCACAATCTAGAAGTGTGGAAAATGGGGGGTTTTGAGTTGGTTGAGGTATTTTATCAAACACCTTGCATACGATAAATAAATTGTTATAGAAATACAACTAAGTTAATGGCAATCATCCAAATTTACCAACACAAGGCACAATGAGTAAGTTAGCAAGATAAAGATATATTTGACCCAAGGATATAGCAAATCAAGCACTTCAACCCAACAAACAAGCAAAATATAACCAACTCTACCTAACCAAGATAATTGGTGAAGCACATAATTACTTATTTCTCTTCTAAAAACACTAATTTAGTGAAGTACATAAATTATCTCTCGTGACACTAGCAACCAATAATGAAGCACTATCAATTTAACCAAGTCAAGGAATTAAACAAAGAGAGGTTAGGACAAACCCAAGGATGAGAAGCTCAACCTAGGTATTTGCACTTAAAGCTTGAGGATTTAGGTAAACTAAACCTTGTGCTACTATAATGAATGCACTAACAATTACGGATTAGTACAAACAATTAGCAATTGAATTTACAAGAAGAGCAAATTGAAGCAATTTACAATTCTCCAAGCAAAATCATAAACAATACATCACAAGCATTCAAGATAGAGTGAAATTGATCTTACTTAAAATGAAGTGGATTTAGTACAAGAAATGCTTCCTTGAGCCAAATAAATGAAGTTAGTTACTCATAATCAATGCTAGATTATGAGTAATAAATGCTTCTCTCTACTCATTAACCCTAATTCAATGTTGTAGAGATGATAAAGATGAGATGAAGATAAGATATGAAGATTGGTTCACAACTATTCTATTAATACATCAACTAGACAAGAGGACAAGATAGACAATTGCTTCCAAAAATTTCCAGCAAGTGTTGAACGGCCTGTCGAACGGCCGTAAAGCAGCCCGTACAAGGGACTGCTCCTTTAAAAACTCCTCGAACGGCCTAGTGAACGGCCTGCGGAACGGTCGTGCGAGATAAATCTTCAAGATAATACATTAAAAACCTCCCGGCATCACGAGCTTGCATCTTCTAACTTCCCTCTTGAATAATCTTTGCTTCGAAGCCCAAAATAAGCCATCTTTTCAACAATTAAGCATGAGGCACTGAAAGATGAAAAACATAATTAATATCAATAAAACTACATTCGGAACTAACAAAAATGCAAGAGAATGGAAGACAAAACGTGTATAAAATACACGTTATCACATATATTTATAGAAATATAAATATGTTATTCGAAATATAGTGATTATTCATTTATATTTAAATAGGGTCTATAGAGACTTATTTTTTTTATTCGTTAATGCACTTAGCGAGGTTATTCATTAAGCCCATTTGCCCAAGTCGGGACCGGAAAAAATTATTCGTTTATTGAGGTTATTCATTTATGGAACATTCATTTATCGAGGTTTAGTATCTAAAACATCAACTAGACATTATTTTCTAACTGAACTAAAAATACATATTCAATTATTTAGAAAAAATACATATTCATATATATAATTTATCCATTTAGGTTTGAATAAAATGTATAATTTTAATTTATTCTAATGAATTGTCCATTTTAAGGTCATGTATCCATATTCGGTATACATATTGGATGGTGTTGTGAGAAAATTTCGCAACAACACCCCGAGAGAATATCGCTGGAACAACCAAATTTGTCCTTGGATATCGGACGTTGAAGCAGGTTCGCACGTCCGCAGCTTCAGCTTCGCACTACAGCTCCAGCTGCCGGAGCGGGTGGAGATTTGTGATGTTTTGGGGCTAAATCGGCAAGGTCACCGAACAATATGGCATTAAATTCCGGCCAAGATGTGTCCGGGAAAGTATCACTAAGGTTACACGTGCCTTGTGTAGAGAGAAGTGAAATTCCGAACCCCCTTGTCAACTGCCTACATATCCTATTTATAGGAATCAAGCCCCGATGTAGTTCTTTAGGTTATGGACTCCTTTCTTGAGCAATAAGCCACGTTTTTTATGTATTTTATCCTTCCTCCAATGCTGATCTGAAGTGTTTGTGTAGAAATAAGAGTCCTACTTCTAGTATACCACTAGAAGTCCATTTATCCATGTATTTTCATGTAATTATCCACATATATATGCATATATGATGTGTATAACGTGTATATCCCATTTGATGTAGTAGAATCCATCTCAAAGTCCATCTCTTGAGTCCAGTTCCGTGCTCCTAAAATTTAGGAGATAATCCTTATCCAAAACAGCGAACCTGGCGGATGGTGGTGGAGCTGCAGTCGCCACCTCCACCTCCAGAGCTTCCCTCAAACTCTCCACCTCCAGAGCTACCCCCAAAATCGTACCTCCACAGCTACCTCTATAATTTTATCTCCACAGCTTCCTCCAAAACAACACCTGCACAGCTTCCTCCAAAACAGCACCTTCAGAGCTTCCCTCAAATTCTCCACCTCCACAGCGGAACCTCCATAGTTGAACCTCAAATGTTATTCAAACCACTCCAATTGGGCCCCCAAATATCCATGGGCCTAAAATTAAATTCATTACAAATTATAATTTAAATTGATTTAAATTACAATTTAAATTATAATTATAATTTAAATTATAATTATAATTATAATTTAAATTATAATTTAAATTTGTTATTCCCAGATTACACACTTGTATAATTGTAGAAGGGGGGGTTGAATACAATTCTTGATATTTATAAATTTCTGATAAGAACTCCAGAAATCTATACTTAGATAATTGCTTGTAGAAAGATTAATGCACAAACACATAAAAATCAGGTGGTTAAATGCACCACCTGAAGCTTTTATTCGAAGAAAACTCTGTGATACAAAAGTACACAGCTTCTGTTTTACAACTCTTTGCTTTCTAAGAATATTCAATAGAAACCCTAAGCAAAATGTATCTGTTTTCTTAACCTACAAAGAGTTGCTACACTTGGTTATAAATCCCAAGTTTTACAAGTACTATTGGAATAAGATAATATTAATCTAATTGTAGTTGACTTGCTACTACACTCCAAATACACATGTAGCCGAAAGGTTGTCCTTGTGTTCAGACATGTCTCCTGCACCTTTCTTGTATTCATAGTGTAAATGGAATGCTTCTTTCTTCTGTGTTTCCAAAGTAAGGCTGCCATACTGCTTTTTGTATCTACTATCAACCCATGTGGTCTGTCAGTCAAACATGTCCTTATCAACTGCTAATCCCCAGCTAATCATAAGAGATAGTGTCAATGATTATCCGTTGATATTGTACACTGACATCCATTGATGATGTATTGAGCGGTATCCGTTGATCTTGAGACTTGAGCTGTATCCGTTGATAGAGTGGATTTGAGTTGTATCCGTTGATAGAGTTTTGTCTTCATCTGTTGATACACTTTCACTTAGACAGAATTACATAGCATAGCTTATTTACAATTGGCTACCCTATTCTGCCTATCCGTTGATGGTCAACATGACTGTGGATAAAAACACTATCAACTGATAACATAGAGATACTGCAGTATGCTACAAAACCTCATCTGTTGATGAGCTACCTGTCAACGGATAGAGTTATAAATCCTCATCCGTTGACAGGTACAAAACCTTATACAATTGGATTGATTGTGAAGTTATCATCAAGTACAACATATTCCTAACAATCTCCCCCAATTTATACTTGATGGCAATAAAGCATAAATTCAGGACCTTGATGATAACAAAACATTCCTAAAGATATATATAGACAATGCAAAAATTGTATTAAGCTACAAAAATTAAAAACTGAAAGTTTGAGAAATTTACAGAGAAGTGCTCCTCTAGACTGAGCAGATTAAGACTGTTTCTTTTCTCTTGTTGGCATCACCCTTGATTTTCCTTCTTTGGCAGAGTTGGACTCAATCTGTATTTGGAGTTGCCTATAGAAGGCATCTTCTTCATCAACCTTTGGATTTAGCTTTTGTTGTAACCATCTCAGGTATTGAGAACTAGCCTTTGGTAGTTGGTCTTCTAACCTGAAGAATCTCCTGTTACCATCTTCATCCCTGAACTCCATCATCCAGAAGGGTTGAAGGTGGATTTTCTGTCCATTGTATGGGATCTTCATCTTCCTTGGTAGACTTGATGGTGAGTTCCATTCCCTCCTTATTTGTTCTATTCTGTCCAGTATCTCCCCTTTTGCTATCTTGGAGAACCCTGTGTATCTCTTGATTGCAGAGAACACCTTGGTTAAGGTCTGATAATTTTCTCCAAGAACCCTTTGTAGTGGCCATGTCCTTTCCTTTCCTCCCTTGTATACAAAGACCAATCTCTCAGGCAAATGTTTATATTTGTCAATCCCTCTTACTTCTGACAATTCATCCAGATAAAGATTCATGCCAGAGTATTCTTCAATATCTGCCTGATAGATAAAATCATCCTTGTTTTCCAAGATTGGCTGCCTGACAATAGCAGGTACCCTAGCAACTTGAATTGGTTCCTTTGAAGGTTGCTTCCTTGGTATCCTTTTCTTCTTTATAGGCTTCTGTTGAGGCTTCAGCAAGAATGAAGGAACCTCAATGGAGTCAAGATTCATTGGTTCCTCTTTAGGTACTATAGGATCACCATGGAAATTCACAGCTGGGTTGAATACTTTTACAGAAGTAGGTTGTGATGAGCCAACTGTCTCCTTGCTTTCAATTTCTAGAGAGACAGGCCTCCTTGCCTTTGATTTCATTCTCTTAGATTTGGATTTGGGGACTGATTTCCCTTTCCTTTTGGATTTGGGGACTTCCTCAGGTTCCCTTGTTTCATCCTCTACCTCATCCATTAACTCTTGAGCCAGCCTTGCTTGCTTCTCATCTGAGTTTTCATATTGATATTCAGTGCTTGGTTGAGATTCTCTTAGCAGCCTTGAAGTCTCTTCTCTCTTGGCTTCAACAAATCTAGGATGGCTGTTGGATATGTTTAGAACTTTTCCATTCCTTATGATTACAGCCATCCATTCTCTTACACAGCTGTTAGTCTTCTCCTTGAATTCCTTAATTTGCTTACCCATCAGCTTCTCTTCATCATCCTTGGGAAATGGAAAGTCCAGTTGTAACTTGTTCTTCCCATTTGCTTTTGGTGGTGAGAAGGGTCTTGCTTTGATGTAGGGTTCAAATTCTTTAACATGAGAAGGCTCAGCATCATAGAATGTAGGAGCCACAATTGCTGGAGTGAGCACCTTCAGAATTGTGGTAGATATTGTTGGAGCTGAGGTTTGGCTAGAGAACATATTTGATACAATAGATGCATTGATCAATCTTTCTGTCCTCATTATTCTTTCATAGTTCTCCTCTTTCTTCCTTTGCAGGGCTTCAATCTTGGCTAGTTTTTCCTCTTCTGTCAAGTTTGAGAAATCAAACTCTTCAGATAGAGCTACTTGTACAGGTTTGGATTTGCTGGGGGAAGCTGTGACAATGAAGTCCTGTGGATTGACCACTATGGTAGGCTGCTGCTCCCCCTCACTTGCTGCTTCCCTTCTTTCAGAAATTAAGATTTGACTTGTAGTTGCCACAGCCTCTTCCACTTTCTCCCCCTTTTTGTTAGCATCAAGGGTTTGACTAGAAGTTGGGGCTGCAACTAACTTTTCTAGCAGTTGGGTTTGCAGTTTTTGATGTTGAAGAAATTGCTCCATCTGGGATTCCATCTTTTCCACTCTTGAGTTGAGTAGTTGCACAGACTTAGCCAGGTTGTCTTCTTTGATGAACCTTTGTTGCAACACCCTCTGAGTGGCTGTAGGAGCTAGTTGCTCTAACTTGGAATCCACAGAGATCTTCACATCCTTGATTTCTTGTTTGACCTCCTTCTAAGTTGGATCTCTGAATCACCATTTGCATCTTTTGTAACTTAAGGGAGTCAATTGCCTGTTGAAGAACAACCTTTCTCTATGGATCTGCTTCTGGGTGCTCAGCCAGGGCAGATTTATATTGCCTTATGATTTCCACATCAAGTTGATGATAGGTGTAGTTGTGAGCAAATTTAAAATCATGAATACTGCTACCACCTTCATCTTCAGAGCTCTGGCTGTCTTCATCTTCAGAATCTTCAAATTCTTCACTCTCAGCAGTGGTTGGCAGAGCTTCTAAAGATTCCTTAGCTCTAAGTAGAGACTGTTAGGTGTGCACTAGGTGCATTGCCTCCTCTGCTTCCACATTGCCCTGTTGTGCCAGAATTTGATAGGCAGGAACAGGGTGAGTAAAGGTTTCAGCATCCAAAGAAATGGAGTCAATCATGGACTGATATTCTCTTTGAAATTCCATTTCCTTGGCTGCATCCTCAACCTCCATTGACTCACTAGCAAAGGCTGCTTCTTCCATCCTTATTTCTCCTGTAGTCCCTTCTCTCCTCTCATCTCTCTTTTCTTGCATCAAGGGCTCCCCTTGGCTCACACCTCTCACACCCTTACCTTCACCTACTAAGGTGGAACTCTCAGTCTCTCCTTTTGCCTGACCGGAAGAAATGGCCAGCCTCTCATTATTTAGCTCTCCTTTTGCCTGCTCACAAGGCAGCCTCTCACTCCCTTCCCTCAATCCTAAAAGTGTTTTAACTACTGAGAACTCCTCCACACTTGACACAGGAATGTCAGATATAGCAGTGGTAGAGTGAGTTATCAACGGATAAGGAATATCCGTTGATGGAGTAGTTATAGCTGTCAACGGATGGCTAGATAGAGGCGCATCCGTTGATGGAGAAACACTTGTCAACGGATGAAGGATATCCATTGAGGAAGGAATAATTTTATCCGTTGAAGAGGAAACCAACACTGAATCTGTGGAGATTGATTTTAAGTTCGAGGCCACAGTCTGTGTTGAGAATTCTGGAAGGGAAGATTGATGATCCAACAAATCATCTAAAAGATGATGACCGCCAATTGCAGAGTGGGGCTTCTCCAAGAATCTTAAAGATGGAGAATCAGGAATTGATGTAGATATCATATCCACATCCAGAGATGGAGTTGGTGATGGTGGATTGTAATGTGTATCAATTTGAAGATTAAGATCAAGGGGCTGTGACTCCACATTTATTGAAGCCACATCAAACTGAGTTTGAGAAGGTACAGTTTCCTGTACTGTGTGTGCACCCTGTGATTCCCCTTTAGTTTTAGATTTCACTCTTCTTCCATAGGTTTTGGAGAGTGGGCTATTTGTGTCTCTAACCCTCTTGTGCAGTGTTCCTTGTGGGGAACTTGATTCAGTAGTCACACTCTGTTGAGAGAGTGTAACTAGAATTTGGCTTGTAGTTACATTAGCAGTCTTTTGAGAGACTGAAATGGTGGTTGCACTCATCTCTCCTTCCTTATCCTTAGGGCTTCTTTGATGTTCACCCTGTCCCTCACCACTCACTACCACCTTCACACTCCCCTCAAGAGTTTTGGTAGATTTTACAACAGGTGTCTTTTGAGAGACACCTGAGGTTTGCTTACTAGAATGTGATTTTGGAACTCTGGATTTGGTCACTTTGGTAGGAGCCTGTTTGGTCACAACTACAGACTCCATTGTGACACTAGAAGGCAAAGAAATTTGGGGGTTGGAGATAGGGGTTTCAGAGTTATAAATAGTTACCTGAACAATTGGTAGATATACCAATTGTACTCCTGCATTGAGGTTCATTCGAATTAGGTCACTTAAGACTCTCTTCTCCTGAACAAAACATTGGAACTTGCTATCCGGGTTAGCAATGGATAGCTCATTCTCAGATACGTGCAGTGCTAAGAGCATTAAAAATCTAGCAAAGTAGATATTCTTGCTCCTAGTTTCCTTTTTACCTAACTTTGCAGCTATCTCATACATAACTAATGTGCCAAAATTATAGAATTTATCATTTAAGAGCATACACATCATTGTTAGCATGGACTGGGTAACAGCATCAAAATTACTAATTTTGCCTGAAAAAGTTTTAATGAAGGCATCACAGAAATAGCTCCATTCTTCAACCATTCCTTTCCTAACAATTTTCCCTAAGTTTTCAGTACTAAGGGCATAATTAATAGAATTAAGCATGGCAACAATTTCAGCATCAGTGGGTACTTTCAGACCGTTATTCTCAGGCAATTTTAAACAAGCAGTTATTACATCAGAATTAACTACATAGTTTTTACCCTTTAAAGAAAAAGCAATTGTACCGTCTGTGCCATTGTACTCAGCAGATGTCCACATTTCTTCAATTACCTCATGGATTAAGGGAGTGGTGGCAGTCATAGCATATGACAGTTTGTATTTCTTCACGAAACTCATCAAAGTGTGGTAAGCTTCTGGAGCATTCACTGTGTCAACAAAGGCCGCGAAATTGTTCTTCTCATAGGTAAACCCAGTGGAGGACAACATCTTAACAATGGGCGCCATTGAAGTGTTTGAACTTTGGTTACAGAGAGTTTTAGAGAAGAAGATGCAGTTAACTTTTGATATGCTTGAAAATGAATAAAACTGAGATGTGAGAGTACAAGTCAGCCTTTTATATTTTTCAAGAATTAAAAATGAAATAATTAAAAGTAATTACTCCATTGGTCAAAAGTAACTGTCAGATAATAAATGAAAAGAAAATAAGTACAGCCATGATTAGATATACACGGTTACCAACGATTATAAAAAAAATGTATATCAACGGATATAGAATGAACGGTTGAGATACAGTTTATCCGTTGATGACGTGGATAGCCTGTTACCCGTTGACATGCGAAAATCTAGTAATGTGTTTATACTATCAACGGATAAAAGGATATCCGTTGATAAGCTAATTTTGCCTTAGACAAAATTTCTGCAGAAAATTTTTCTGAAAGTTTTAACTTTCAAGTAAATCAAAACATATTTCTAGCTTCAATGCAGTGAAATCAAATATCACTAGGAATTATGACAAGTTAAGCATACCTAGCTCACCTACCAATCTTGTGAATGTGGATTCATCAAGAGGCTTGGTGAAGATATCTGCAAGCTGCATTTCACTTGGCACAAAGTGCATTTCTACTGTACCATTCATCACATGTTCTCTAATGAAGTGGTATTTGATGTCAATGTGCTTGGTTCTCGAATGTTGCACTGGATTCCCTGTGATGGCAATAGCACTTGTGTTGTCACAGAAAATTGGAATCTTCTCAACTTTTAGACCATAGTCAGTGAGTTGGTTTCTCATCCATAGAATCTGTGCACAACAGCTTCCAGCAGCAATGTACTCAGCTTCAGCTGTAGAAGTGGAGACTGAGTTTTGTTTCTTACTGAACCATGAAATAAGCCTGTTTCCTAGAAATTGACAGGAACCTGTAGTACTTTTCCTATCAACTCTGCAACCTGCATAATCTGCATCTGAATAGCCAGTTAGATCAAAACCAGATTCTCTTGGGTACCAAATGCCAAGGTTTAGTGTTCCCTTGAGATACCTGAAAATTCTTTTAATAGCTATTAAGTGAGACTCTCTAGGGTCAGCTTGAAATCTAGCACAAAGACAAGTAGAAAACATTATATCAGGTCTACTAGCTGTTAGGTATAGAAGTGAACCTACCATGCCTCTATAGCTTGAGATGTCCACAGACTTTTCCTTAGTATTCAACTCAAGTTTAGTTGCAGTGGCCATAGGTGTTTTAGCAGATGTACAATCCATTAAGTCAAATTTCTTTAAGAGATCATAAATATATTTTGTTTGACTTATGAAAATGCCCTCATTAACTTGCTTTACTTGTAGGCCAAGAAAGTAAGTTAATTCACCCATCATGCTCATTTCATACCTACTTTGCATAAGTTTTGCAAACTTTTTGCAAAGCTTCTCATCTGTAGACCCAAAAATAATATCATCTACATAGATTTGAACAAGTATTGAAGAGCCATTAATATTCCTATGAAATAAGGTTTTATCTACTGTACCTATAGTGAAGTGGTTCTCCAAAAGAAATTGAGATAAAGTGTCATACCAGGCTCTTGGTGCTTGCTTCAAACCATAAAGTGCTTTCATGAGAAGATATACATATCCTGGAAATTCTGGATCCTCAAAGCCAAGAGGTTGATGGACATAGACCTCTTCTTCCAGTTCTCCATTTAGAAAGGCACTTTTGACATCCATCTGATAGACTTTGAAATTGGCATGTGCTGCATAGGCTAGAAAGATTATTATTGCCTCAAGTCTTGCCACTGGAGCAAAAGTTTCATCAAAATCTATTCCTTCTTCTTGAGAGTAGCCCTTTGCCACTAATCTAGCTTTATTCCTCACAATTATGCCATTTTCATCTGTCTTATTCTTGAGAACCCATTTAGTACCTATGACACTTCTATCATCAGGTTTGGGCACAAGTTTCCATACTTTATTTCTTTCAAATTGGTTTAGCTCTTCTTGCATTGCTAACACCCAATCTGGATCTAGAAGGGCATCTTCCACTTTCTTAGGTTCCTCTTGCGACAGGAGCTACTGTATAGACATTCTGCTTGAGTGGCCCTTCTAGTTTGGACTCTTGAATTTGATTCACCAATGATTAACTCAAATGGATGATTTCTAGTCCATTTTCTTGCAGGTGGAAGGTTTGATCTTGATGAGGTTGCTTCATTTCCATGAGCATGATCATGTTGATTTAGCATTGAATCTTGACCTTGAGAAACTCCCCCTGAGTTTGTTGTCCTTGCTGAATTATGAAGTTGACTGTCAATGGATGCATCATTTTGCCTGTCGACGGATGCTTAAGAATATCTGTCAACGGATGCATCTCTGATAGTGTCAACGGATGTTGCAGAATGACTGTCAACGGATGTTGCAGAATGACTGTCAATGGATGCTTCATTTTCAGTGTAAGCATCACTCCTAGTTGGTATAACAGCTCTAGGTGGATCTCTGGGGTCATGATACTCATTTTCCTCATCATCATCATAGTACATTCTTCCTTCACCTTCATTCTCAAATTCCAACTTTTCATGGTAACCTTCATCATTTAGGCCTAGAATCTTTTGATCATCAAACACAACATGTACAGATTCCATAACAATGTTGGTTCTTAGATTGTAGACCTTGTAGGCTTTCCCTGCTGCATATCCAACGAAAATAGCTTCATCTGCCTTTGCTTCAAATTTGCCCAAGTTATCTCCATGATTTCTTAGCACAAAACACTTACATCCAAAGACATGTAGGAAAGCTAAAGTTGGTTTCTTGTTGGTTAATAACTGATAAGGAGTCATTCCTTTAGCTTGATTGACCAAGGAAATATTCTGAGTAAAGCATGCAGTGTTGACAGCTTCAGCCCAGAAATATGTTGGTAACCTTGATTCACTTAACATTGTTCTAGCTGCTTCAATGAGAGTTCTGTTTTTCCTTTCAACAACCCCATTTTGTTGAGGTGTTCTGGCAGCAGAAAACTCATGGACAATTCCATTCTCTTCACAGAAAATCTTCATTGTGGAATTCTTGAATTCAGTACCATTGTCACTCCTGATTCTTTGTACTCTGTCTTCAGAACCATTGTTTTGTATTCTGAGGTGATTGATGATGATTTCACTTGCATAATCCTTGGAGTGCAGGAAGAAGGTCCATGTGAACTTAGAAAAATCATCTACAATCACCAGACAGTATTTCTTCTTTGAAATAGACATGACATTTACTGGACCAAATAAGTCCATATGCAGCAAATGAAGAGGTTTAACAATGGATGACTCTGTCTTGCTTTTGAAGGATGATTTCTTTTGTTTCCCTAATTGGTAGGCATCACACAGCCCATCTCTGACAAACTCCAATTGAGGGATTCCTCTAGCAAGATCCTTTCTTACCAAATCATTCATAACTTTAAAATTCAAATGTGACAGCTTCTTATGCCATAGCCAACTCTCATCCTTACTTGCTTTGCTGAAGAGACAAGTAATGGATTCTGAGCATGCTGAATTGAAGTCAGCTATGTAAACATTTCCTTTTCTAAAGCCTGTCAATACCATATTGTTGTCTTCCTTGGCAGAAACAACACAGGCTTCTTTTGTGAACTTTACTTCATAGTCTTTGTCACAAATCTGACTGATACTCAGCAAATTGTGCTTCAAACCTTCAACTAAAGCCACTTCTTCAATGATGACATTGTCTTTTGAAATCAGGCCATATCCCTTAGTATATCCTTTGCTGTCATCTCCAAAGGTAATTCTAGGGCCAGCTCCTTCCTTGAACTCTGTGAGCAGGGTTGAATCTCCTGTCATGTGCCTAGAGCATCCACTGTCTAGGTACCATAGATTCCTTCTGTTTCCCTGCACACATTTCAAAAACAAATCAAGTTGATTTTGGTACCCAAGCTTCCTTGGGTCCTTTCTTGTTAGCCTTTGACTTTGCACTCTTAGCATTCTTCAACTTAGGTGTAGATGCTTGAGTGATGGAGTTTGACAAATGCTCATTTGCATGAATATTGGATGCATGCATGTGTGGAAAATTGGCATACATATTATTCATGTTAGGTATGTTCCATGACATTTGTGGCACATTCATAGATTGAAAGTAAGGATTAGACACATATGGCATGTTCACATATGGATTTGAAAAACTAGCATTTTGATACAAACTAGGCATAACAGGCATTGCAGGCATACATGGCATTGGTTGAGTTACATGAACAGGAGCCTTGTTGACAATCTTGCAATTAGAATATAGATGATTGACACTATTACAATTACTACAAGTTTTCCTAGGAGCAAACTTGTCAGGAGAGTAATTGTTTTTCTTGTTGATGCCTATCTTACCATTTCTGTTCTTTTTCTTTTTATCCTCAATTTCTACCTTTTCATTATCTGATTTACCAACAGCCTTTTTGTTGTGTAAATCACCTGCCTTAGCCTTCCCACTGGATTTGGTTTTGCTGCACTCACCACTAACAAAATTCTTGTTGACTGGACCATACTTGATATCCAGTTTCCTAAGTTCCTTCTTACTAACAGACTTTTTGTTAGTCGACGGATACCTCTCATCCGTTGACGGTTCATCTGTCAACGGATGATCACTATCCGTTGATTCATAAATAGTCTCTAGATCCTCAAGTCCAGGTTCTAGCTCCTTTTTCTTTTGAGTCCAGGTATCCTTCACAAACGATTCTATTCCCTGAACTTCTATTATGTTTTGAGAAATATTCCTACAACTTTGAAATTTAGCAATTATCCTTTGTTCTTTTTCAAGCTGGTCTTTTAAAATCAGTTCTCTTTTTAACACAGCTTCAAGTTCACTTTTAGCATTATTGCAATCAACTCTCATTTTCTCAAATTCTAGAAATTGAGTTTCTAGAGCAGCATTTCTATCACTTAAAAATAGATTAGACTCTTTAATCCTATTGTTCTCTTTAGTAAGTGATTTAAGAGTAACACTTAAGTGATATAGTTCAGTAGACATTTCATCTATAACACTATTGCATTCGTCTTTGGTGAGCTCAGAGAGATTAGTAGAAAATACCTGATTGCTAGCTGAACTTGCTTCCTGCTCTCCAGAATCAGCCATTAAAGCAAGGTTGACTAACTCAACATCATCATCAGAATGATTGTCATCAACAGCCCAATCATACTCTTGCGTCAAGAATGCCTTTCCTTTCTACCTGAGAAGATCAAAAAATTTCTTCTTATAGTCAACAGCCTCAGTTGACTTTCCCTTGTTCTCAGATCTAGGTTTCCTGCATTCACTTATCATGTGACCAGCAATTCCACAATTGTAGCATTTAATTTTGGATTTATCCACATAGTTTCTTGTGGAAAAATCCTTGTTAAATGGCTTGGCCACCCCAGAGTTTCTCTTGAATTTCAGCTTAGAGAATCTCCTAGATAGAAAAGCTAAGTGCTCATCTATCTCATCCAATTCATCCTGCTGAAGAGCATTCAATTCCTCAGACACCTTTTCCTTGCTCCTGCTTGATTCTGCTCTACCTTTACAAACCTCCCTGTTTGGTGTAGAACTAGCAGTTTCTGTCCTTTCCTCCTTTTGCTCCAAGTTGGCAACAAGTGCAACTGACCCACTTTTCTTTTGAGACTTCTCAATCTCTTCATCCTGCTCCATTTCCAGCTCATAGGTCTTTAAAGTTCCATAGAGCCTTTCAAGAGTAAATTTCTTGTACTCTTGAGTGTTTCTTAGAGAAACAGTCATTGGCTTCCATTCCTTGGGCAGTGATCTCAGAAATTTGAGATTAGAATCTTTAACTTGATAGATTCTTCCATACAGTTTCAAACCATTTAGTAGCTTTTGAAATCTACTAAATGTATCATTCAATGTTTCTCCACTCTTAAAGTGAAAATGTTCATACTGTTGGATTAGTAGTTGCATCTTGTTTTCCCTTACCTGTTCTGTTCCTTCACACAGGGTTTGAACAGTGTCCCATACTTCCTTGGCCGTAGTACAGTTAATAACATTGTCAACCATGTCTGTTTCTAGACCATTGAACAGAATATTCATGGTCTTTTTGTCTTTGTGGACTTCTGCAATATCTTCAAGACTCCACTCAGAGACAGGTTTGGGAATGAGAGTGTCAGGCACATCATCAGCCAGGCCAACTCTTGTTGCTGTCTTCATTGGAACGTGAGGACCCTTGTCAATGCAATCCACAAAGCCCTCATCAATAGACGAGAGATGTAGACGCATTTTTACTTTCCAGTGAAAGTAATTTTCTCTATCAAGAACTGGAATCTTTACTCCATAATCCTTCTTAGACATGTTGGAAGTGTGTTGATCTTTAAACTTCAAATATGTTAGAAGCTTGCTCTGATACCAATTGTTATTCCCAGATTACACACTTGTATAATTGTAGAAGGGGGGGTTGAATACAATTCTTGATATTTATAAATTTCTGATAAGAACTCCAGAAATCTATACTTAGATAATTGCTTGTAGAAGGATTAATGCACAAACACATAAAAATCAGGTGGTTAAATGCACCACCTGAAGCTTTTATTCGAAGAAAACTCTGTGATACAAAAGTACACAGCTTCTGTTTTACAACTCTTTGCTTTCTAAGAATATTCAATAGAAACCCTAAGCAAAATGTATCTGTTTTCTTAACCTACAAAGAGTTGCTACACTTGGTTATAAATCCCAAGTTTTACAAGTACTATTGGAATAAGATAATATTAATCTAATTCTAGTTGACTTGCTACTACACTCCAAATACACATGTAGCCGAAAGGTTGTCCTTGTGTTCAGACATGTCTCCTGCACCTTTCTTGTATTCATAGTGTAAATGGAATGCTTCTTTCTTCTGTGTTTCCAAAGTATGGCTGCCATACTGCTTTTTGTATCTACTATCAACCCATGTGATCTGTCAGTCAAACATGTCCTTATCAACTGCTAATCCCCAGCTAATCATAGAAGATAGTGTCAATGATTATCCGTTGATATTGTACACTGACATCCGTTGATGATGTATTGAGCGGTATCCGTTGATATTGAGACTTGAGCTGTATCCGTTGATAGAGTGGATTTGAGTTGTATCCGTTGATAGAGTTTTGTCTTCATCTGTTGATACACTTTCACTTAGACAGAATTACATAGCATAGCTTATTTACAATTGGCTACCCTATTCTGCCTATCCGTTGATGGTCAACATGACTGTGGATAAAAACACTATCAACTGATAACATAGAGATACTACAGTATGCTACAAAACCTCATCCGTTGATGAGCTACCTGTCAACGGATAGAGTTATAAATCCTCATCCGTTGACAGCTACAAAACCTTATACAATTTGATTGATTGTGAAGTTATCATCAAGTACAACATATTCCTAATAAAATTGATTTAAATTATAATTATAATTTAAATTACAATTTGACATGTACAATAAAAAATGTAATTAAATTGATTTTTAAATAAATTTATTATAATATATAGAAACAACAACATTATAATATTTAGTTCTAAATATAAAATTATTTAATTTATTTAATGTATTATTATTATTAAATAACTTTTAAAAAATAAATGTTTACGTAGTACGAACCATAATCGAATCTATTAAAATAAATTTGTGCTAGTGAAGCACTTCCTGATTTTACCAGTTTATCCTTCTCTTTTTTTCATATTGTATTATATTTAAGGACCTTCCAGACATTTCCACTTTAATTATGGGTAAATGGGTTGGATCTTGGATTATCCAGCATATATGGATATCCATTCAATACACTACAAAGCATATAAATATATGTAGATTGATTGGATCTTGGATTTTATTGTCCATGGATCTTGGATTATCCATCGGTTATGTAATATGGGTAAGGATTGATTTGTTTGCATTGAATACACTAAACAATATACTCCACGAATTTTGCCTTATCAATGATTTGAATTTAACCTTTCCAAAATTTAAGCGTCATTCTGTTTCATGGAGATTTCAAATTCCAGACAATCATCAATCTACGTTTTCATGGCTCCATTATGTTTTACATGTCAAATGTAATATACCACATATTGAAAAGCTTAATCTCTTTGCTTACTTTTTGCTGATATGGATGAAAATACAAAAGGTTTGTTCTGTTGTTTGACTGTGTTAAATCAAATGAACAATGTAAAGATTATTCCGACATGATTATTGTTTTCGACTTTACAGGTTTACAGAGATCACATGTGTCTAACCAGCACTGTACTCCATCTCCTCCGCAAGGTATGAAGATCACTTAATATGTATTTTATGTAATCAGTTTATACTAACAATAGAATTTTGATTTTTTTAGTTGAAAAACCAGATACAAATCCGGAAGTTAAAAGTTCTTCAACAGTATCGAATTTGCTACAATATGGTTTGCCAGCCAATGCTTCTCAAAGTGTGTATACTTATATTGGTAGTTTTGTTTTGTATCTCTATTGTTCATTTTAATTTAGTGCATACCATTCTTACAGATTTTATAGGCCGTATGAATCCGATTCATAAATTTGCATCTGCTGTTTCTACTCCATTACAAACTCGGATATCAAATGTGTCAGAGAATTTTATGCCAAATTCTTCTTCAAAGCCCTTAAATAGTAGTGACAAAACAGGTTAATATCAGTAGAACTATTTCATGCCTAAACTGACTACATTGTATGGGTATCAATTATTTTTTTGTTTGCGATTGTTCAGGCTTTAAAAGATCACAAACTTCCATCCAGCTTTCTCCAACCCCACCAAAACAAGGTAAACATCTTAAATGATCCAGAATGTTTAAAATCTTTGTTCATTCTTTTCTATTCTACATTCTTCAGATTACAGATATGTACGATGCCTTGACTAACAATACAATTTTTATGTTTCTCATTTAGTTAAAAAACCAGCTACGAATCTTAATCTTAACTGTTCCTCAATAGTTAAGGGTTCTCTGCAATACAGTTTGCCTACCAATTCTTCCCAAAGTTACTATAATTCTCTTGGTAGTAGAATATTTCCTTCTTTATTTGTTCTGTTTTAATTTTATGTATACCATTATTACAGATGTTGTAGGCCGCATGAATCCCATTCATAAGTTTGCCACTGCTGCTTCTACTCCATTACAAACTCAAATATCTAATGTTTCAGAGAATTTAAACCCGAATTCTGCACCAAATCATTGCAATAGTAATGAAACAACAGGTTAAAAATCATATTTTTAAAACTTCATTCCTTATAAACACTTAGAATTTGTAATAATTATCTTTAATCTTTGCGATTGTACAGGTTTTAAAAGAGTACACACTTCGAACCAATTCTCTCCTTCATCAACAAAACAAGGTAAACACATTTGAGCTTTCCAGGATTTAAAAGAACATTGTTAATTATTACGTTTTCTACGTTAATAGCTGTTCAATATTTTAGACTAACATTTTGTTGTGTTCAAAATTTATTTAGTTAAAAAACGTGCTACAAATTTGTCTGATACGAAGTCTAACCAATCTCAAGATCATTGCATTATAACACCACTACAAATGTAATCCAAAGTGAGTATACTTTGCATAATAGTCTAATTATAGTGACAATCTTATTTGTTCGAATATGTTCCACTTTAATTATGATGCATTTTTTGCCAAATGTAGATCCCATACGCCGTATGAATGCCATTCAAAATTTTAATTCAAAGATTTCAGATCCAATACATTCCCAAATTACAGCTCTGAAAGAGAATTCTGATCCTAACGTGCACTCGCAAGAAAAAGGCAATATGGATCGAGCTACAGGTAATTAAATGTATTATAGTTTTGTAATGAATAAATTTCTCAGTTTGAGTCCAGTAAATACCGTATTTAAAAGTGTTTAGCTTATACCTTCAATATCTTTTTTCATAAATTCTCAAAACATCTGTGGTTTTACAATATTTTTTCAAACCTCTCTTTATTATCATTGAAAACAGGTCATTCCAGAAGACCATTATCCGATATAGACCAAAACGCTATACAAGATAGGTTAAACACTTCAATTCTGACAAATAAAGGAGACATGAGGACTCAAGTTTCTGAAATTCAGAATTCTAAATCATCCAACTTTAGTGCAGGTATATTATTTATTATTGCACATCCACATTTACATGAACAATGAAAAAGACAACAAAAGTCTTATAAGATCATTACTTTTATATCAGGTTGTTCAAGCCATGTTAATCATGCTGGAAAGAAAAAGGAAAGCAATATAGGTATGCTTGCGGCAACATCTAGAATTATAGGTAATTTGTTTTACTTGACAACATTTTATACTCAGTTTTAAAAATAATATTTAATTTGATAGGCAGAGCAAATCAAATGTCTTCGCCAGCTAATAGGAGTCTATGTGATGTAAATTTATCAGGTACATTCTCATTAGTCAATAGTTAAAGCATTGCTTTTGATTTGCATTATTTAAAACAACTGTACCTACACCGTTGTCATAATCTACATCAGGTGTATCAAACTCAAATTCAAATCCACAAAGCAATATCTCGAAGAACACTGTGGGATCTTCAAGCAGACCAATCTTTCAATTACCAACTTCGACCATATCACCTGCTAATGCACATATGCCATCTTCAAGCACACCAACCTGGCAATTACCAGCTTCGACCATATCACCTGCTAATGCACCATGTATGTCATTTAAATAAAAGTCTTAATACATTTTTATGGTCAAATTTTTTGTTTTTTCAGGTTCTAAAATTATTAATGCATTATGGTAGGCTTATCATCCGCAACATCTACCATCCCAAAATCAGAAGCTGTGCAAAAGAGTAATGCTCCTATACCAAAATTTAAATTGCCTGCATCAACTATATCACGATTCAAAAACACATGTAAGTGCATAAAATGATCGAAGTATAGAAAGTTTATTATGCGGTATTATATTTCTTTTAAAATTATGAGATAATTTCAGGTTTAGAAGATGTACCTCGGCAAATTAATAATAATCATAGTGAGAAAGATCTTGAAAGTACAAAGAAGAACATATTTGACAGTTTTAATGAAGCTAAAGAGGTGCTGAACGAAGACGGATCAGGTAGTCCAATAAGCAGAATATGGTTTGACTTAGCCTTTCTCACTAAAATTTCTTCATGCCAACTAATTCAAAACAAAATTTTTGTTGCAGATTATGAAGTACCAACATACTCTGATAAAGATGAAGTAGATTGTATGTTTAATGTTAAAAGATGTTTATATTCCTGAACCAATAATGTTTTATCGTTTATTGTGTTATATACACAATCAATTAAATTTAGTATTTGTAATGCAGCAATTCCTTCTGAGTATGGCAGTGAGAACGACGAACATGAACTTGAGATGTTTTCAAAAGATATGTCTGCCATATTATCTGCAGTAAATGAAGTTTATTAATTGACAATGGTCACTGTTTTTGCACAAGTTCTCCTTATCATTGAATTTATTACTAATGTGCATTTCATGATATAATCATGAAACATGTTAAATAAACATGCAGACATGTGGAATGGATATATGGATCTGAGTAATCCTGATAAAGTTTGTCCTCATTGTAAAGCTGTGATGTGGAATGCCGAGAGGAATAACAAATCAAACAAGTATCACAGCCCAACTTTTTCAATGTGTTGCAAGAATGGCCAGGTAGATCTTCCACCGGAAAGGCAACCACCAACATTTCTAAAAGAGTTATTGTCCGGAGGTCCAAAAACTGCACACTATAAAAAGAACATTCGGATCTATAATTCTATGTTTGCCTTCACATCTTTGGGTGGGAAAATAGATAACAAGATTAACAAGGGTAGAGCTCCCTATACGTTTAAGTTGTGTGGTCAAAATTACCATTTAATAGGAAGCATATGTCCAGTTAACGGAGAAACTCCAAAGTACTGCCAGCTCTATGTCTATGACACAGAAAATGAAACAGAGAACCGAAAAAATGCTATTCCTGGAAGTGATGGTACTGATCCTGATATTGTTCAAGGATTGCTTTTAATGCTTGATGAAAATAACAAGTTGGTTAAATGATTTCGCATGGCAAGGGATAGATTCCGAAATCAAGAGCCGGAAGAAGTAAAATTGTTATTAGTTTCTTCCTCATCTGCGTCCGGTAGGCCCAATCCAGTAGGACTATCCGACGAAGTTGGTGCACTAATTGTTGGAGATGAGCATAATACATGTGGATGGAGGGATATAGTTGTCCAAAAGAAGAATAAAAATTGAAGCGTATTTTTTAGACTAATGTTCACTTCATGCAACTTCAATATCCGCTCCTTTCTCCTAACGGTGATGATGGCTTTCATAAGGAGATTCCATTAAAGAAAAAAGACAAAAGAAAACAGCCAGTTATCATAGATGAAATGGAGGAACCAGAAGATGAACGTAAGCATCGAGAGTATATTACTATGAGAGAATTTTATGCTTACAAACTAATGATAAGACCCCATGAAGGTAAATATTTTTTTACATTACTATATTTTCAGTTTACTTTACAGTGTTGTAAATCATCATAACTCTAAATATTATCATTTTTCATTTTGCTCCCAGATTTCTAATTTTTAAACAGAAAGTTTACCCTTTACATTTTAAACATATCGGAAAAATTATGAGTATATGTGCCTAATGTAGGACTTACGCCTCATCAAAGCGGTCGTTTATGGCAACAATACGTGGTTGATGCTTTCACTGCAATAGAGCAATACAGACTTGACTGGGTTAAGACACATAAAAAAACCATACGTTCAGATTTGTACAAATCTATTCGTGATTCTTTACGAAAAGGTGATACAGATCCATCATATATTGGAAAAAATGTTATCTTACCAGCAACATTCACTGGCTCAAAGTAATACATGTCACAATATTTCAAAGATTCACTTGCTATTTGTCGATCCATTGGTCATCCAACATTTTTTCTCACAATGACGTGCAAAACCAAATGGCCTGAAATTCAACGTATGGTTGACAAGATTCCTGGTGCAACTATATCTGATTCTCCGGATATTGTTGCTAGGGTCTTTAAAATGAAATTGGACCAATTGGTGGATTTGATTAAGAATAAAAACTATTTTGGGAGATGCATTGGAGGTAAATACATGTTGTACTCTTCATGACTACTGTATCTGTTGTCAAAATTTTTACATTCAAATATTGACTTCATTTTTATATGTTATTCAAACAGTTATGTATGTCATTGAATTCCAAAAACGTGGATTGCCTCATGCACATATGTTAGTTTGGCTGCATCCCGATGATCGTCCACAAAATACAGAAGACATTGATGAAATCATATCAGCTGAAATTCCAGATATTAAGTCTGATCCAATCGGTTACAACGCTGTCAAGAATTACATGATTCATGGTCCATGTGGAAAAGATTTCTCATATTCGCCATGTATGTCTAATGGCAAGTGTATACGTCATTTCCCAAAGAGGTTTGTATTTTTTAATGCGCTCAAGTTTTAATTTTTTTTTCTATTTTACATGAATTATTTATCCATGATCATAATATAATAGTGTATTATGGTCATTAATAAATATTTTCAAACCACAAAATTATTAACTAATTACTTTATCCGATTTTTTTTTATGATAAACAGGTTTAACGGTCACACATTTTTTGATGATTGTGGATTTCCAGTTTATCGAAGACGAAAGATGGATAGATATGTGGTAAAAAATAAGCACATGCTTGATAACAGATTTGTTGTCCCCTATTGTAGGGATTTGCTACTTCGCTTCCAATGTCACATTAATCTTGAGGTTTGCACCAATTCAAGGTCTTTGAAGTATCTTTTCAAATATTGTTTAAAAGGTCATGACAATGCTACAATGTTATTGAAATCAAAGAAAGGAGATAAGTCTTCATCTTCGAAAAATAATAACAAACCAGTAGATGAAGTGAAGCACTATCTTGACGGTAGATATGTATGTGCTTCGGAAGAGGCTTGGAGGATATTTGGATTTGATATCCATTATCGGTATCCTTCCGTAGAACGATTACCAGTCCATGTTCCAGGAGGTAAAAATGTTTCTTTCAACATAAAGGAAAATCTAGAGAATGTTGCGAACAGAGCACTTTATAGAAAAAGTAAATTGGAAGCATGGTTCATTGCCAACAAAACCATTCCTGATGCTCGAGAATATACTTACCAGGAATTCCCAAGAGGTTTTACATGGCAACCAGCACAATGCAAATGAAAGAAAAGGTAAAGAGGTATTGTTATTGGAAGATTATGTGAAGTGCATGCATCAAGTGGTGAAGCTTTTTTTCTTCGAATGTTGCTAATGCGAAATAAAGGAGCTACATCATTTAAAGATCTTCGTACTATTCAGAATCGTGTATATGGTACATTTAAAGAAGCATGTGAGGCACTTGGATTGCTTAAAGATGATAATCAGTGGCATTCGGCACTTCGGGAGAATGCTGATTCCGCAATGCCCCAACAGTTAAGGTCCATGTTTGTTCATATATTAACTAATTGTCCGGTTGCAGATCCTTTAAAGTTATGGACTGAACACTGGAAAACAATGTCGGAAGACATTTTGTATTCCAAATGCAAAGCAGCCGATAACCAGAATATAAATCTTTCTGAACATGATTTGGAAAACTATACACTTGCAGGTCAATCTCAAAATAAAAATATATGATATCCTCACTTTTTGTAATCTTAATATATATTTTTTTCATTAACATTTTTTCTTTTTGAATCCTCTTCCTTTGCAGAGTTAGAGAAGCTGTTAAATGAGGTTGGCAAAACTCTTCGAGATTATTCTACAATGCCATATCCGGATGAAGCATATTTGCATGGTTTAACAAACAGACTTATAGAAGAAGAAACAGGATATATATAACTCTGTAATGGAAACTGTTAACAGTGATAATGGACGGTTATTTTTTGTTTATGGCTCTGGTGGATGTGGAAAGACTTACCTCTGGAAAACATTATGTGCTCGACTTCGTAGCGAAGGTAAAATAGCACTGCCTATTGCATCTTCAGGAATAGCTGCTGTTTTGCTTCCCGGAGGTAGAAATGCACATTCAAGATTTCATATTCCACTTAAACTGGACCAATATTCAGTTGCTAACATCAAACATGGATCTGATATTGCTGAACTAATTAAACAAACCAGTTTGATCATTTGGGATGTGGCCCCTATGCAGCATCGGTATGCTTTTGAATCCGTTGACCGTTGTTTCAGGGATATAATGTCACCTGTTGATCCTAAAAAGAAGCATCTTCCATTTGGTGGTATTACTGTTGTGTTTGGAGGAGATTTTCGGCAAATCTTACCAGTAATTCCAAAAGCTACAAGGTCCGAGGTTGTGAATGCGTCACTTAACCAGTCCTATTTGTGGACTTCCTGTAAGGTTTGTCTACTAAGTAAAAACATGCGTTTAGGCTCTGGTAAATCTGATGTTGAGAACAAAAAAATTGAAGAATTCACAAAATGGGTTCTTGATGTTGGACATGGTAAAGTTGAATCAGTTCACCCGGAAGATGATTTCTCTTATCCTGAGATTGTAATTCCGAAGCAATTCCTACTCCAAAATTTCAAGAATTCGGTCAAAAGTATTGTTAGTGCTACATATCCAGACTTTGCCAATAATATGACATCTGAGAACTACTTGAGACAGAGAGCCATTCTCACTCCAACAAATGCAATTGTTGATGATATAAATTCTCACATGTTGGATCTTATTCCAGGTACTGCTTATACTTATCTCTCTCAGGATTCAATAGATGATATTTATGGAGATGATGAGGATGATTATGAATCCTCATTCCCAGTAGAATATCTAAATTCTATTAACATGCCATGCATCCCGAAACATGAATTAAAACTCAAGGTTGGTTCAGTAGTGATGCTTATGAGAAATCTTAATTAGATAATGGGTCTTTGTAATGGAACACGAATGATTCTTACCAAATGCTTGAAAAATAGTGTTGAGTGTCAGATTTTAATAGGATCTCACGTTGGTTCGAAACATCTCATCCCGTGGATTGAAATGGAACCAACTGATACAAATTGGCCATTTGTATTCAAAAGAATACAATTTCCACTTCAAATCTGTTTCGCCATGACGATTAACAAAAGTCAAGGACAGTCGTTGGATAAAGCTGGCTTATATCTCCCGCATCCAGTATTTACGCATGGCCAGTTATATGTAGCTATTTCTAGAATGACTTCTCCTGAAGGTCTTCACATTCTCATTGAGGACGACACAGGCAAATCTAATAATTTTACTGCCAATGTTGTATTTGATGAAGTTTTTTATAATCTTCCCAATGTTGGTGATTAGTTATTTTGCAGATTCAATATTTTATTTTGTGAGGTTTAGCTTCTAAACATTTTATTACTTTTAAAAGCAAAGTACAACATTATTAGAGTGAATGATGCTTTTACATTTTATTAAAGCACTTTGCAGAAGCACTTATGTTCCTTGGACTATTATCCATTTCATTCTTATGTACACGATTAATACATGCAGATGTCTCTTATACAACCTTGACTTTTATTATACATCATTTTTGTATTCCTGCAAATATATAAGACAGGTCTACTTTAATTTTATTCATCTCAATAGTTTGCACTGTACTTTGAACAAAATGGTAAAGTTAAATTAGTACTATCGTCGAATATATATTAACAATGTAGTATAAGCACAATAAACATTGAAATACATAATAGAGAAAGAATCAATGTGTACTCCATTGTGCTCAATTTCTACACAGATTTCAATACGAAAAGCTTAATATCATCGGCTACATTTTTTGACATGTTTTTCAAATTCAGGTCATGTGGAAAATATGGAAAATGGCATTTAGTACATAGTTAAAGTGATTGAGAAGTAAATTTTCTTTACCATCCAGCAGAACTTTTTTTATATAACATATTATTATCTCTATTTGTCTTTAATAACTACATTATCAATATTAACTCATATCTCTGTAAAATAGAAAAAAAAATGTGGCTATATATATCGTTAATTGCTATAGATATGTCTCAACTTTCATTACAACTCAAATCATGGCTCAAGTAATGTATTTTGATAAAGTAAAATAGTAATGAACAGAGATAAACCTTTTAACAAACTGTATCAATTTAGTTATCATAATTTTAGGAAGATATTTACTGATTGAAGATAACTATGTCAATATCTTTTATGATAACCATTGTCATATCTCCTAAATAAAAACTAACAAACTCCTATTATCAGTGATATATTTTATTATAGATAATTGAAGGATACTTGCCATTTCAGAATCATACTGTAACCACATTACCATCCTTATCATTTTCTAATTTTCTTAATTGATAAGTTTCGAGTCACTATATGTAGCTATTATTATCCCCCTTCAGAAAAATAAATCACCGTCTATTAACAAACCAATAACGTTGCATTACTGAAGGTTTTGATCCTTCCTCCTGTTTTTTACAGTATACAGAGTTTCTTAAAATTTTTAACATCAAAACGAATTTTGTATTACACATCTGTTGGACTACTTACATTTGTATAATGTCGCAGGTATGTCTGATAACCTTGAAACATTGGATCAAAGTAGGACAAACTGGAGCATAACAGTTCGAGTTACCAGGACTTGGCCTTCTTTTGACAACCATGGGAATTTGAGTGGTTTAAACTACATTCTCCTTGATGCTCAGGTAATTTGGACATTATAAATGTCAATGGCACAATGTTTTATACACAGTTATATGTTTTATTTCGGACACTTATACTAATCTTTTTGCATTTTGCAGAATTTTCACGTACATGCCGTTGTACACCATCCCATCTTGAACGCGTTTGAGAATGTTATATTTACGGGAGATATATATCGGATCACTAATTTCATTGTTAGAGAGGCAAATGGAGTTCTTAGACCAGTTTCTTCTACAATCTGTCTGAGATTAACACAGTTCACTATTGTTCAACCTGCTTTTAACAATCCTATCACACCAATAGCTATGCATAAGTTTGAAGTTGTTGAACTTCAGGATTTGTATGATATTGCACGCTCATATCCTCCAAATCAGATGCCAACTCATGCTATAGGTAATTATAATTTATTATTACATTATGAAAAATCATTCTACGTTCTCATATTACATTTTTTTATATTAAACCATTTTTTGTAGATGTGGTTGGGATTGTGGAAAATCTGGGACCTCCTATGCACATAAGCACACATTTTGGAGAAAGACACTTTGTTCGTTTCCAGATTTATGATGGACGGTTTGTTTCGTTTTAAGTTTACACATATCCTTATCACATTTACGTAATGAATAATTCATATTTATTTTTGTAATGTACAGAACCACTGTCAAAGTTACTTTTTGGGATGAAGATATTAACATCTTAGATGCTTTAATTAATGGCAACTTTGAGAATCCGCCAATAGTTGTTTTGTCCGCTATGCGTGTTAAACTTTATCAAGGTTATATTTGTATACAATATGATCACAATACGTGCAATTGTATTTCATTACATTTTCGCACTAATAACTCTTATTTTAATGTTCTGGGAAGAGTGCAGATATCCGGTATAAGAGCATCAAGATTATTTATTAATATTGATTATGAAGCAGTGGCACGACTTAGGCAGAGGTTGTAAACTACACTCTTTTTTAAAAAAATTTGAAGTAAAATTTGTCAACTTATATTTATTTTGATATTGTTCCCTGATAGGCTTACTGATCAAGGTTACTTGGCTCCTGACAATGCATTTTTATGAAAGAGAACTACGATGTCGAAGATTTGGTGTTTTTCTTAAATAATATCAATTGCTATTTTTCAAGTTTCGTTTGGTTTTTGTTATTTCAATCATTCTATTGTATTTGAGAATTATAATTTGGTTTCGATGTTTGTTTAAATAAAACATGCATTTTGGCATGTAAGTTAATTTGAATTTTTTAGATAAGCTACCCGCAATGTTCCTGTTTTTTATTTTCCACACTAAACGACTAAACTCATTAAAATTAACCAATTTTGATATCCTAAAGTTCATTAATTCAGATTTTTTAAAAATGTCCATACATATACTACCTCATCAACTTAAGCTATGAATAGATATATAATCTAAAGAATAGACAATCACATGATTTCTATTGTATATTGGCGCTAACTAATTATATTTCCAGTAATTAAGTTTTTTTTTTACCATTTCACATAAAATCAAATACTACAAATAATAATGATTATTTCTTAATTATGAAGATTGCAAATCGAATCTTCTTTAGTATTCTCCATTGATTCTTTCATAATGATAAAGATTGCAAATCAAATTTTCTTAAGTAATTATCTCATATTCAAAATGTTAGATATAATAATTGTACACTAATAATTACGTAAGTTTGCAGATTATGTATGGTTAATATACCAATCAATATTCAAATCAATTAAATTAAAATTATTTATGTCACATTATAATATATTGTGGAAGATGATTGATACAAAATTGGCATGGTCTTCCAAGACTTTAGCATTGCTATATATATAACAACTTTTTAAAAGATTAGGCAATGATCTTGGAGCTAATCACTTAACAATTTTAATCTCTCCTGTATTAACGATATTCTAAAAGATATACACATCCTGATACAATTTGTTTTGATAATAACTACCGATAAATATAGGTACTTATCATATAGCAATATACACATCCATTAGTAGCTGTTAGAAAGAAGTTTTCTCTGTAAGTCTTTCTTCCTCTCTGTATTTGCATAAACATCGTATACTTAACCTTATTTTTTTGATCCAGTCTCTTTAACATTATTTACCATTGCAGTATTTAATCATAAACATCGCTATGTTTGATCAACTTTCTACACTCGACACATCAAGGACCTCATGGAAAGTAATGGTGCGAGTTAGTAGGATGTGACCATCATCATCTGCTTCAAATGATAAACTAAAGGGATACAATCTTATTTTGCTGGATGATAATGTAAGAACTTTGTTTTTTATAAAGCATTTATATCTGTTTAACACAAGATGAAGCTACGAGTATAATATTTTTTTTATGATAAAATGAGATGATGAATGCATGAATATGACTTTATGTACTTAGATTCTGAACATTGCTTTATATTTTATTTGTTCAGAATACTCATGTCCACGCATATGTTTACCCCGAAAAATGGAACTCTATCTCAAATGATATGGTCGAAGGTGGTCTCTACATAATAACAAATTTCTATACAAAAGATGCTTTGGGTAATTTGCGCCCAACAAATTCCAAAATTATCATTAATTTCTCAAATTCAACCACTGTTGAGAAATTGGCAGAGGACGATTTCATGATACCAATGCACAAATTTGAGTTTATTGACTTAAGTGAACTGCTCAATATTGCAATAGCTAATGAGAAGACAGAGAATCCAATGTTCTCTACAGGTATTTCTTTTTACGCCTATTTAATATATAGTTGTTCATGATACCAATATTTTAGTTTGATCTTATTTCTATATTTATCGTAAATTAATATGTCCTTGATTTGTTTAGATGTCATCGGTGTAGTTGAAGATTTTGAAAGAGTGAAGCTAATAAGCACCATGTATGGAGAGAAAGAAATTGTGAAGTTTAGAATAACTGATGGAAGGTAATGTGATAGTATTGAACATGTAATATTACATTATAAGTTTTTTTTGTAATGTTCTAAACATTTTATTAATGTGAATAAATTATTTAGGTATTCTCACAAAGTCACTGCTTGGGGAAGTCTTGCTATAGCAACTGACAAACAATATGAAGAAGCTGTAGAGAAACCAATAATAGCCATTGTTGCGAGTGCAAAGCCGAAATTATTTAAGAGTAAAATCGAATTATTATTAGTACCTGAATATAAATATATCATGTTTTTTTTAATTCCAATGTTTAATTATCAATTTTTAACTCAAAATTTAATTTCTGTAGTATTGGTTTTTTTTTAGGCTCTGTTCAGATTTCAACTATTCCATCTTCGAAGGTGTAATTTAACCTAGAAAATGATTTGGTTTATGGAATGCGTCAAAGGTAACATAATACATATTACATTTTAAAGTTTCTAGTAAGATAATGTTGACGTTAAACAAAAGCATAGTAAAATACAATTATAATTATGGATCTAATGTTGTTTTGTCACATGACATTAGAATTGAGGCAGAAGGATACAAAGCTCCAGAGGATGCCATGGACAATCCATTACCAGTAACAGCTACTCTTGTTATTGAAACTATATCATTGCAAGAATTGGCACTTAAAACAAACATTGATGATCTAAAGGTATAGTTTATGTAATCAATATATTTGACATTTTTCTCTTTAATTGATGTCATCTTTCTAAGGAATATATTTCAGTAATTATAATGAGTTGTATTTTGCAGAAACATTATCTATGCAATGTAAAGATCATGAGTGTAGAGGAGACTGCAAATTGGTGGTACAATGGTTGTACTGATTGTGAGGAAGAAGTTATACAGGTAGAAGGGAAGATTAAGTGTTCCAAATGTACCAAGACAATGCCTGTTGCTGAGAAAAGGTATTACAAATAATATCTTCCAGTTTTATATTCATTTTGCTGCAGTAAAACATATCTTCTTGACTTTAAACTTTGTTAATAAATATTTATTCAATGTTGTATTTATCAGATACAAAATTATTGTACTTGCTGAGGACTCAACAGAGGCTTACAATTTCATTTTAGAAGATCGTGCTGCAAAACGCTTGACTCGGAAAACTGTGATAAAAATTCTTGCTGAAAATAAAATGGTAAATTCACAAATGAATACATTTTGTAATTTCGTTTATTAAAATTAATAGCTTTTAAATTTACAAAATAATTCTAATTTTTAGTATTCTATGTGTAGTGTATGAACACTATTTTTTACCCTCCAATTATAAAGAATCTGGTGGGGAAGGAGGTTACCTTTAAAATATAGATAACTAAGGACAATGTTGCGTCGAAGAGTAAGATTTTTACAGCCACTGATGCATATGATGATTATGTTAGTTCGACATCAAGTTGTTCTACATCAATGGCAGATTGCACGGATGCATTTTCTGCAGATGTAAGGATGATTAGTTATTCATTACATAAACATTAGATTTTGATAATATCACTGAAGATTGCTAATCTGTTTGAATTCTTGCTGTCTTAAAATGTTACAGAATTTGGTTGATTTATCCAAAAGTGAGTATACTCCAGGTTCTACTAAATCTGTTTGCAAGAAAATTAAGACGGTATAAACAGATATTTCATAGTAAACTACATATACCATTTCTCAGCATAACGTTTATTAATCTAACACACGCTTAACTATCTTGCTCATTTTGTACTCAGGAGAAATGATAGCAGCTACCTGATGCATCGATGCCGTTGCTGTTATTATTTTCAATGTTTTGAAGAAGTCTAAATCATCCAATAAGTAGAATAACTATTTTTAGAATAAATTTGATTGAACTTGAAAACAGTGGATGTTCTTATTTTCTCATTTTCGTCAATGCTTTTTATTTCCGGTTTTGGATGTTCTTATGTAATAATAACAAGTTCCCATTTGCTTTTTTATACGAGAATAAACTTATTTTTACAGTACATTTTTTTTTTATTTTTGCAATATTATGTTGAGTTAACTATATACATGATGCAGAATCAAGTACTTAAATCATCATTTTTGTTGCGTATTGCACATGTAATGCTGTTTGCTCAGTTGGTTTTCAACAACTACATAAACTTAGCACGTTATCATGTTATATATGTTTGATGCTTATGGTTAAAGTATAAATGATTTTCTATAGTTAGCAAATAAGGATAAAATCTTGCTGAAGTAATAAGAAGTATAAAGGTGGGTATTTGAAGACGATCGACAATGGGAATCACATTATTAGCTAAGACAAAGTAAGACAAAATTACGGTCAAGTGTGGTGATAAAGTATAAATTAGAGGATGGAGTAGATTATCCGAATGTTTAGTAGCTTCTATAGGAATG
Source organism: Saposhnikovia divaricata (assembly GCA_036435485.1). Lineage (NCBI taxonomy): Eukaryota > Viridiplantae > Streptophyta > Magnoliopsida > Apiales > Apiaceae > Saposhnikovia > Saposhnikovia divaricata. The sequence goes on from JAZHRN010000131.1 coordinate 28,687,004, forward strand.
AAATCAAGGTCATCAGGTGTTGGCGAATTATAGGGAATGATATGAAAATCAAGGCGTTTAATTTGAGAATGAATTGCAAAAAAAGAAGCAATGGTATTTGACTCTGCAGTAGAGAGTGTTGGTTGGGCAGTGATTACAGTCATAGTAACATTGTAAGCTAGCATTGCAGCGACATGGAGGAATGTAGTCAAGCTACCCATTCCAACAAAAAGAAAAAAGGTCTATATGATGTTAAAATGACTACCGGCTGCTGCTTGACATTGTAAATGTCTGCTTATAGATATTGTAAACTGGTGTATAGTAAAGTTTGTTTTCAACAACTACATAACCACTTTGCACATTATCATGTTCTATATGTTTGATGCTTATAGTTAAACTGACACAGTACACAAGGAACACATAATTATGCATCTATTTTACAATTAAAAAAACCAAAACAGATCCTTTCATTATGTTCCACAATTTCTGTAAAATTGCTCTATGATTTTGAAGCTTTCAGATTTTTTACAACGTGACTGACACTGGTGCTTTAATGACTCTCGGGTCCAAACACGCTTCACGTTAATATAAATTTAGCAATTAGCACAAATATAGTTAAAGGCTTTATCAACATTACCACAAGCACAACAAATAAAGTTGTAGTTGTAAATTTAGCTGTCAAGTAGTAGTGGGAACTGGTGTTTTCCAACAGTCGGTAAAGAATTCGACTTCATAATTTAAGAAACATTCAAAAATTACATTTCTTCCAAACATCAAATTCAAATCGCAATAAGAAATGCATAGTTTATATCCTTCGAGATAAGAAAATAAAAAATATCATAGACATAGTATCAGTGGACATGATTTAATAAAACTATATTCTAAGGAATAGCAACATCAAACACTATTCCATCTTCATCTTCCAGCAAAGTGAAAACCAAAATCTGATTGCGCTTGAGTTTATTATATTTCGCAAATTCATTCCAACCAGCAGAAAACCTTGGCATTCCATTGTTAAATACTATTTTAACAGTCCAAGTTCTACCAGCAGTTCTCAATCTAACTTGCTCACCAGCCTCCCAGCCTCTGTTGTTTGGGAATTAGATCAGTGAATGAAATCACAGGTTTCGATATATTAAATTCATAAAGCACCACTATTAAAAAAAGTAAAAAACTTACAACTCCATGTGACGAGTGATTGACATTTGAGAATGTTAACAATGTAGTGAATTCATTTGCCATCTGTTCCAAGTCTTCTTCATCCCATTTCGTCTAAGTCACCATTGACAATATCTTCCATCTCTGCATCATCCATTTCTGCCTCCTCATCAATTTCAGATATATGCCCTCCAATCATCACATTATCTTCAATATTATCCATAATTCGATCTTCCATATCCATATCTGATTGTACTTTAAAATATAATGATTATCCATGAATATCACATTCATGTCATAATTGAAATATTAAATAAATCTAAACAATTATATCTGCAAAGCTTAAAAAGAATTATGTAATCTGCATACGTAAATTTACCAGTTTGAGCTTCCTGTTCAGCTTCAATGACAGGAAAAAACTTCTCGACCTTTGACTTATCGAATATGCAAAGTTGAAATAAACCATTTCCACAATAGGTAAACAGCAGATTTTCTCTTTTTTCGAGCTCTTTGTTACCAATTATTTCAAGCAATCCAAACATCTTTCTCTCATTTTCAACATAAATGCCATTGAAAACTTCTCCATTTTGTAGTTCAAACTTAATTGCAGCAGGTATAAGATTCCCGAAACGTGTGTAAAAAGATTCCGGGATAGCCTAAACAAAACCAAAATTATGCAAGTCATACAACAAACATGCAACATGTATAAGCTTTCCATAAAAAAATGTGAACATGCTTCATACAAGGAAGTAGTAAATATTTCGATATGATAATTTTTTGAATTAGACCATACCATTTCTCCAGATTCAACTGCCCGACCTGAAACAGATATTAAGAATTTCATTCCAACTCCAGAGTTCGTATCTGCAAAATTACAAATGATAATTAAAACCTACATTATAATATTTTTTTTATAATTATTATACAATTGTTTTTCGATTTTAAAATTTAACTTGCCTTGGTGGTATACAAGAGCTCTTCGAACTGTTCGCATTGGTAAATATTCTACCTCTGATGAATCATCATTCAACACATGAACCATAAATTTTCCTTCTCCCTTATAACCAAATACCAAGATGGAACCGAGCAAATTTATAATTTCCTTAAAGAAGACTGATAAATGATATAGATATAGATAATGCTGAGTCTTCTCAATTTTAGCATTTATTTGACGTCCCGTTGGTAACTGTAGTATGACACTTAATGGTATTTGATCACCATATTCCAAACATAATTTATCTGGTAGTGTCTGATAACAATCCATGAAGAAATATAATTAATGAGTAGAAATTCTATAAGTAAATGTTTAATAATTTTAAAATACTGAATGTATTAAAAATATTACCAGCCTGTATTCCTCAAACTCTTTAGGCTTTAAAGCAATGATAAATTGCCGATAGATTACCTCATCAACATTATTCTACAAAATTAAAGATTAATATTAAAATATAGTAATCAAATATTCACAATCTATTCAATTAAGCAGATAAACATAAATTAAGTTAAGTGTGAGTCGTACTAAACCAACATTGGCAGGTTCTCTTAATACTTCATCCTCTTTAATAACATTATCACTCTCCTCCTCAGAATCTGTAAAAGAAATTATCATGTTATGAGTTTTTATTCTTACTCTAACTGTTGACATATATATTTTGTAAGAACTCATGCATTTGTGCATCTGTAAAGAAGATAATTTTTGCTTACCAGAATCTGAAAGCCAACTAACATTCCAGAACCAGTTGTTAGTTCCATTATTTGAAAGAATAGAGCAACTTCTCAAATAATCTATTTCTTTACCATCTTCCTGGAAGATCCTTCCATACAACACATTACTGTTATTCATTGTGAAAATTATGGTCTCCCTTGGTGTCAATTTTAAATTTTCCATCATTGCTTCAAGGTTTGTGAGGTATCCTTCAAAGTGATTGTAAGCAATGCACCACTCTTTGCCAGCAATTTGAAGTTTTTTCATCCGCTTTAGGTGTTCACCGTAGAAGTCTTTAATCCATTTTGGCACATACTGATTAACATGAATCAGAAAATTCAGATAAGAAATATGTCATATCTAAGTCAATGCCACCAAGTTTAGCAACTTGAATCAGTTAAATTAAGGAATAGAGTGCATTTAACAGGTTGATGCATAAGTAAATAAAAGGAAAATATATACCACCAATCTCTGATTTAAACAATGCTCTGTAACAACTTTAAGAAAAGATCTCCTCCACTTCTCACTATCTGTTTGTATATTAAATATTGAAAAGAAGAATGTCAATACTACAAACAAAACAAAATGCAGTATTATAACAACTATAATGCTTTATATTACCTTTATTGTTATCAATCATTTTATCTCCATCTTTGAAAATGCAAGCATTTACAATGTTAGGTCCAGCAGAAGGTACTTTAAACAACACCAATGTATCGCCAACCTTGAGTTCAGATTGTGAAGCAAACTCATACCATCCTTTGCCCAGCATACATGTGCCTTCCTTCCACTCTATATCAATTTCCCAAAAGTTTTCAATAAACCTAAGTAACACCTTTGTACCATCTGTCCATTCTTTATAAAGGCTTTCCAGTTCTGTCTTTAATTTCTGATTTCAAAAAATAAAAACACAATTATAAATTAGTACAAACTAAATATGCATACTTTCCCTGGACCTAAGACAGATTGCAAAATTCTCACCAGAGGCATCAGATTCTTACCAATAGCAGCATTACCAATTTTGATATCAAAGGATGTAACATGATTCTCATAACTATTAAACTTCCAAAGTGCATAAGATTTCTGATATTCCAGTGACGAGCAGTCGATCATATATTGGTCTTTTCTCCAACTATTTATATTATCATTCTTAAAAAAAATCTTCTGGATCCTCGATCGGATAGTTGCACTCAATTGCAGTATCTTTGAAGATTTTGACATCGAACAGATCATTCCCATAATAATCAAACTGAACAAGATTGTAAATCTTAATCTCATAGAACCTCATGAAATTGATTAAACCATAGATTTCTTTACTTTCCTCATCTAAATTCCCTTTCCAAATAAATTTTTTGCACTTAATGATCAATTTTGAAGATAGTTTCTTTCCAAACTCATCAAAAAAAGATTTAGGCATTCTCTGCACAAACAAATAAAAATTTAAATGTCATTTTTATCTTTACAAGATTAACAGATGAATTATATAAGAATCTAAAACATAGAGTATTTCCATTACAGATCATACTTACAAATGATCCGAATCCATGCTTATCATTATTGGCTGAAACAAAACTTGACAGAATTGGTCTTTCCCCTGTTACATTATAAGTTTTTTATTTATTGAAGCACTGAATCAGAATAACATAATCGAAAACGTTATAATTAGTTTCTTAACTGAGATTTTGATTTTTTTTAAATGCAACATACCAATACAATATGCTTTATCTTTAGTCCTGCGAGTCACGATTGTACCCTGTATTCCAATATATTAGTGATATTGTAATGCCCTATTTGTCTTACCAGCAAAAAATTGCTAACAATTACCTTAATACTTTCACCAACAAACCAAGAACCAGCTAAAAAGGCTTGATACAAATAACATAAAACTATAAAGATGTCTACAAGCTTCAGGAGAATCGTTTTAGTATAATCCAATTATGATTAAGAAAAAAGTCATAGATTACTAATAGATATCCACCGGAGACATACAATCAAGCAAAATTACAAACATTGTAATACAGGCAATACAGGTTTGAATTGATAAACCAAGCAATCATCCACCGGAGACATAAAATCAATCATTGTGAAAGTTAAAGATTAAACATTGTTGTACATGATTGATATCAATTGAAATATACAATTACAAACTATACCCAAAATTATACATATAATCAACACATGCACAATACATAAAAGACTTGATATCATCAAAACCAAACATAAAAAAAATTGAGTAGTCTATTACCTCCATCTGATGACTACAGCTCTTCTACACCGCTTCGCACAAAACCCTGTTCTTCGTTCGACAGTTTAGATATGTATGCACTGTGCATGCAACTAAAATTTTGGGATTTTTGTCTATCTATATTGATTTGAGATATGTATACACTATTTTCCTTTTTGGGTTAGCTATGTAATTGATATCATCTCTAATTATCTTACTTTTATCATAAATACAGTAATAAATTTTTTATTAAGACAAACATTAAATTTTAACTGTCTCAACTACTACCAGTTTGTGCGCTAATTTGATTTTTCCAATAAGTCAAAGTCTTTTCTTTTAAATGTTTAATTATTTTTTCCTAATTTTTAAACGTAGTGATATCATGATAATAGAGGTGTCTCATTGTTAAATATTTTGACTTAACCAATTCATATATCTATGTAATATTTACATTTTTAATATGTTAGCAAAAAATTTATTTTTCTAAAGAATATCAATATAAAAAAAATTTTAAAGTTGTTTTTATTAATTATTTTATAACTGGACGAAAAAAGATTAGAACCTAATGGCATAATCGTTTTAATTGTATCTCTAATATGCATTCAGATCAATATTGTCATTAACACCGTGTGTACTTAGTTCTATATTCCCAATTAAAAAAGATGAGCCACAAAAGTGCGTAAATATAAAAAATGACCAATATTATTGGGAAAACCTTAATTAACATGTACTTTATATGACGTTTATTTTTAATTAAGTTAAATACATTAATTTAAAAAAAAATTAAATAACTCCGTGTGCGAAGCACGGGCATATTACTAGTTATATAAACACATGTTCATGAAGCTTTTTGTCCAGATTTTGACCACCTTTTTTGGGTACAGTTTTATCCCATAATAATATAAAAGCATAATTGTAACATCTTAAGAATTTATATATAGTATAAATTAGGATATTTTGTAATGGTTTTAGAAAACATCCTTTTTAGATTAGTAGCTGATGACTTGTGTTAATAAATATGATTAGTGGGTATTTAAAAGGTAAGTATAACTTATAACGCCTTAGAAATTTTCAGAATTTTTAATTGCTGAATTATTTATTTTATATTAAATGTGAATTATGTGGTATGTATAATTGTTGAGAAGTGGAACTGTGTGTGGAATAATATTTGTGGGCTTAGTTGATGATTTATATGTGATGTGTAAGCCCGAATATTTTTAATTATAATTTTTGGGAATTTATTTCCTATTTAATTGTGTTATATTTACCTTCTGTAAATTTTATAAAATCCTCGGGATTAGCAGAAATCCTGAAATCTTTTTCATTATTGACTTTATTAGTTTATATGACTTTTAAAAATATTTGGTGAATTATTTTGGGTTTCAAGGATTTTAAAATGATTTTATGAATTATTTTTCCATTCTATGGATTTCATCTTGTAAAATCCATATTTAATCCGTTTTTTATCCTAAAAATATTTAAAAATATGTGGGTGATCGTAATTTTGTGTTCTTCATTTTAGAATGTTAAATTTAAAATTTCACCCATTTTCCTGGTTGATTCGAATTTTTAGAAATAAATTATTGTATATTTTATAAATAATAATTAATTCTCTTAAAATCTTCTTTCCCCTTTTTAAACACCCAAATCCCTAAATTTTTTTTTTTCTTTCCTAATTGAAACCAGCAGCTTTGTCCGAGAACCTCCTCTCAAAGTCTCTCGAATCTTCTTGGTTATTCTCTCAAATCCTTCCTCTCTTCCATTCGGTATTTGTTTAATTTCCTTAGCTCAGTTCTGTGGTTCTAGCGGGTAAAGATTGTCCTATCCCTCTCCCCTTTGTTCGTTATATGTATATACATATGCGATGTTACTCCATTTTTTTTTCTTTTCAGCTGCTGTTCGTACTGCATATGGTAATCGTGGTGCTTCTCGTGTGGGTGTGTAAACCGAGCTCTGTGTGTGTTGAGTTGTAGTGTAGTGTGAGTTGTGTTAATGGTTTCCCCTCTCCTGTTTCAGTCGATTGATTATGATGGTATGCTTAAAGTATTTGGGCTGTGTGGGTGTGGAAAACCTGTGTGTGTGGGTGTGAAAAGAATCAAGTTAATTTCTAGATTATTGTTATGGCTGTGATGCTGTTTGGGCTGGTTTATGTGGCTTGTGAGACTGCATTTCTGTGTTCCCAGTGAAACTCGAAGGGGGTTTTTTGTCCGAATTCATGTGTGATTTTTGGGTTGTGACAATTTGATGCATCACTACATCCGGGCTTTGTTCTGATCTTTTTGTGATGTTGCCGAGATTAGCTGATAAATTAATTATTGTCGACACTTTGTTGAATTAATTACTGGAATTGTGTTCGAATGTAAAAATGGTGTAGAGTTTCGTGATTGGAAACCCGAAAACGGGTACCTCCGGGACTTTGCCCCATAGACAATGATATTAAAAATAAATTGAGTCGATGGTAATTGGCGATGGTGATGATTTTCTGAGCCAAGAATTTAAATTTAATATTTACGTAATAAATTGTAATTATTACCGATTTAGTATTAATTATTTAAACTGTATTGGATTGAGATTACAGTGAATTGGAATAATATGAGTCTGAATGGTTGGATAACTTCTGAGATATGATTGGTAATTGATGATTGTGTTAGTTGTGTCGGTTGTATCCCGACTGGCAGTCCCCCGTATAAAGGGGATGCCGTCAAAATTTTTTCTAAAAATCTTAATTTATTTCTTGAAAATGTGTATGTATAATTATACAACTTGCATAAATTATGAGTCGGGCTTCATATTTCTAAAACTGATTGATTATGTGGTAATGTACCATTTATGATTAAATATTTTATCAGTGGCTTATATAATGTTAGTATATAATTAAATATATGTAAATTAGGAGATTATTCGCGGGGGTAGCTTAAGTTAAATTTTGTTATTGATTAGCGAATATTGTGTAGAATTCTAAAATAGTGTTATATTGTGTGTAGATCCCACGGATAAAGGGAAAACTAAAGCTGAGGACGTAAAGACTCTTCGAATCTTGTGATTTCCTGGTTAAGGCAAGTAAATTACTTCACTTATCTTTCAAGTGAATTATGATTATTATAACTTGATTCATATGCTCGTTCGAATTATCCTTGTTATAATTGTTCCATTAATTTCCCTTAATTTCGAATATTAAATTGTTATACCCAAATCGATTATATTGATTTCGTTGATTCTTTTAGTGGCTTGACTTACATCCTTATCCCTTGTATATATATCGAACTTGTCGATATCTAGGTCAGAAATTACCCGACCTTATTTCATTTTGCAAGATTTGAGATGTTGACCTGGAACGAAAGTGTCCAGGGTGTTTGGTAGTTGAGGTGGTCGATTGTTCCGACACCTAATGTCTAGTTATAGGATTGGACTGTTAGTTTTTTTTTAAAAAAATGTGGACCGTAAGGGTCGGACCAGATTCGTGGTCAGAAATTATTAAGGCCAATGTGTGTCGTGGATCCATTAAGGACATTGCTGTGTGCGTTTGTCCGGGGTTAGTGCGTGACTGATCAGCAGCCTAACCTTATGATTGTTTTTATCTATAAAATGCATGATAGTCCAATCCTCTTCTATTTTATGATTCAGACAAAAGACGTATCTTTCAGTTGAGATTATATTTTGTTGATTGTTAATTCTTGATAGACTTGCAAACATTTCAGTTTGTTTATGCTTTTAATTATATATATACTTGTTGAGCATTTTAGCTCACTTGCTTGCTAATTCTGTTTCCTCAGCTAAGCACGAAGATGTCTAGAAGGAGTGGACCGTCTGGTTGGGGTACCCATAGAGGCAGCCAGAGAGTCGAGGTGGTGGGTTGGGTAGTGAGCTTATCACCCTATTTCATGTCATTTCTGAATTAGTGATAAGTGGATTTTATATCCACTTGGAGCGTTCCATATCGGCTTAAATTGATTGTCTTGGACTCAAGTTGTTGTAGTTTTGATGTGTTTTGCTTAGTTGTGTAGAATTACGAGAATGTTGACTAAGGTGGATGCTTCTATAATTTTTGGGGAATTAATTAATTAAAATTCGAATTTCTGAGAAGGGTTGCGCAGTCTACACTGTTGTGGCCATATCTTGAGTTCTAGAAGTCCGTTTGAGGCCCGTAAGCAGTCCACGCGAAGATAACGAGATTCTTTATCATTCTAAGGTGGTCCAGTGGTCCAATTACGTTTGGAACGTTCCATAAAATCTGAAGAAAAGTCAGCCACGAATTTTCCTTAAAAACATAATCAATTTAGGAAACGTATCTTGCAGAAATTCTATTATAATTCTGTTTTTGTATTTTCTTGCTGGGCAAGACTTGGAGTGCCTATATAAACACATCCAACCTTACTAGTAGCCGGCTCATATTTATATGAGTAGTCTAGGGTTGGAATTGAGAATTCTCATTCCAGATTGTATAGAAAAGAAAAAAAAAGTAGAAGAAAAAAAAAAGAAAAAAAGAAAAAAAAAGAAAAGAAAAAACAGAAAAAAAAGAGTCAAAAGTGTCAATTGTTTATATGCAAAATTAACTAGGGTGAGCTCTTTAATACTCGAGCAATTAAGTTCTAGGGGACTTTGTGCCTAGTGACCTAAGGCTTTTATAGTCTGGGATCCACTAACCCAACGCTCGCTAAATGGGTATTATTGTATAAGCCTTTCGGGGTCTCATCCATTGCACGGTTAAATAAGCATGATTGTATATATGTGTCGTAGTAGTTAGTAATAAAGCATGAATTTCTGTCTACCTTGGATAAGGATGGAGGTGTTTCTAGGTTATGAAGTGTTTACAGTCTATTCTATTTATAAACCTGTGATTGTCTTGACGAAGAGCATGTATGATTTTTGACCTAGTTTTGGGAGTATTTCTGATGAGCATTGCACACACGCACGTTTCTAGTATACGGGAACTTGGTCGAGCTCTATTTGGATTTAGTTGCATTCTTTGAGATATTTGCTTGTTAGTTAGTTTTGGTTAGTTTGAAGGGGATTGTTGCATTTTTCATATTAGTTGCATTCATGCATTGCATTGCATTAGGTTTAATGGATTTTGTGGGTACATTCGATATAGGCCCTCACGAGACCTTACTCGTCCACTGGGGCTGCCTAGGGGTTTAAAGGGCTTGTTGCATATGCCAAATGCAACCGTGATCACCTACGGAAGTGGTACTAGTTAGTTAGTTAGTTGTAATTGTTTATGCTTGAGGACAAGCATCGGTTTAAGTTTGGGGGTGTGATAAGTGGATTTTATATCCACTTGGAGCGTTCCATATCGGCTTAAATTGATTGTCTTGGACTCAAGTTGTTGTAGTTTTGATGTGTTTTGCTTAGTTGTGCAGAATTACGAGAATGTTGACTAAGGTGGATGCTTCTATAATTTTTGGGGAATTAATTGACTAAAATTCGAATTTCTGAGAAGGGTTGCGCAGTCTACACTGTTGTGGCCATATCTTGAGTTCTAGAAGTCCGTTTGAGGCTCGTAAGCAGTCCACGCGAAGATAACGAGATTCTCTATCATTCTAAGGTGGTCCAGTGGTCCAATTACGTTTGGAACGTTCCATAAAATCTGAAGAAAAGTCAGCCACGAATTTTCCTTAAAAACAGAATCAATTTAGGAAACGTATCTTGCAGAAATTCTATTATAATTCTGTTTTTGTATTTTCTTGCTGGGCAAGACTTGGAGTGCCTATATAAACACATCCAACCTTTGTAAATTAGACAATTAGAATTAGGAATTAGACAATTATATATCTTGTACATAATATAGCTTAGATCTGCAAGGGAGAAAATGGGAGAAAGATTCAACGCTCGTGACAAGCAACGGATCTAGATCTACTTCATCTTTTATATCATAGATTTGTGTTTCTCAACTCTTGTTTTATTAATATTATTACTTTCTTTCATATCTTGTCTTCTATCATGGTTTCAATAGATCCCATGATGACGAGCGGTTCAATTATGAACTAATCGTTGTCATGGGATTCTAACGGATTTACTTATGGAACTTAGTATCTTGATGCTTTAAAGATCTATGTGTGATGTATATTTGATATCCTCGCATGGTTATGCTTAATTGTTAGATGCGTAGCTAACATCTAATCTGTTAATCTCTTGTGAAGTGAAAGTGGATCTTGAGATTTAGAACTTGCCATGCTAGCATAGGTTCATGATTGTTTATCAACATGATTCGTAGTATGAGATGAAAATACTTATATTGCCCTGTGTGATCTTTATGGATAACTTGTTCTTCAACCGTTATGTTTTCAAATTCTATAGACATATAGGGTCTAAGCATAATTGGTGTCTATTCATCTTCTATCTCTTTTGTGGATGTATGTTTAGTTTGGTATACGTATGCTGACAGGTAGCGTGTACTTGTTTCGTGTTATCCGATCAGATATCATAACCATTACATATAGTGATTAAAGGCGTCAGATCTAAGCGAAGTATTTAATGAAGTTAGGATTCCATGTCTTCTATCGCATAAATTCTCGTTAGTTAATTAATTATTAGTTGTTAATTTGTTTCTTAGTAAATTTTAGTTAATCGAAACCATATTTGTTATTTGTCTTAGCAGTGAAGGATAACCATACATTGTTGCACAGGTACAGTAATTGAATTAAAACCAAAACCAGATCTCTGTGGGAACGAACTCGACTTATTCATATATTACTTGTGACCACGTACGCTTGTGTGATTTAGTGCAAACAATTAGTAGACAGATTATTTATCTTATGGAGTTGTATATTATTTTATTCAGTATTGGGTTGTAATAGTTAATTAGTAGTTGTTTCATACTGTGGCCTGTGAGCGGTCTTGGTTGGTGTAGTTATATTTCTCTATGGTTTTGTTATTATCACGCAAGTGAACTGTTTTGGTATTAGTTGGTTGGTTTGGTTGGTTTGGACAGGTGGATAGTCATATTTATGAATATATCATGCCAAAATTTTCTAAAATTATCCTGTAAAAAATATATTTAAATTATTATAAAATGTATGGACATTATTGTTGGATAGTGAGGGTGTTACATAACTTATCATTAAAAAATGTCATTATTGTATATTAAGAGCAAGCTATTATTTTTGTATATAAGTCTGCACATACCAATAAAAAAAATTATTGGAAGGGATTCTAGAGAAAATTCGAGAAGACACTCAAGCATAAATTGAAGCAATCTTCATATGAGGTAGATTTTGATTCATTTTCCATATGTGATTTTTGCAGGGTTGGGATTCTCTGTCTCCTTTCTCAGTGTCCCCTACTCTTTTTAATACAAAAAGAGTGCCCCTGCGGGGCCTATTTTAAATAAAAATATTTTTTTCTTTAAAATGAGCCCCGCAAGGGCACTCTTTTTGTATTAAAAAGAGTAAGGGAAACAAAGGAGACACAGAGAAAAGGGACAGAAGATCCGGACCCATTTTTGCATACTCATTTTACAAAAATCTTTAGTTGCTTTTAGATTTGATGTATATATTTCTTATACATTTTTCATGTCAAATTAGTGATTTTGGACTTTTATAACTAGATTTACTTAATCTTTTTTTCTTTTTTTCTTTTTTTTTTCTCTTGTAATCACTTGTATTTTTTATCAAAATATTCAACCAAATCAATTGCTTATTTGATATCTTCGTTATGATATATTAGTTTCCTTAATTATATGCATTTTTGTACTTTTTGGAAAATTTTATGTATTCTAAAAAAATTGTATAATATAGTGGGGGTGAAAATGTGTTAATTTCATGCATGTCATTCCATGTTAATTAGATTATTGCATAACGGTTTTAATTAATTAAATCAAGGTGTATTATGTGCTAACTGATTTCATACGTTCGGGACTAAACTAATCATGTGGGTATTATATGACCACTCTCATTATGTTAATGTGACAAGAATAATTGTGTTGGATCCTATTTAATATTCTATTTGTTCGGTATTTGTTGGTCCCGGAGTATTGCAGAAGGGGAGGGGGGTTGAATGCAATACTGATAAATTCAAATCTTTACTTCAACAACAATAATAAAGATTCTAATATATCAGTATACGAAATGCAGACATAAGTGATAGCTCAAGATATTCTCACAAAATAAATGTTTTATTTATTTTGCAAAGTGTTGCTACAACCTTGAGAAAGTATTTTCTCAAGCTTCGGTTTCTTGAGTGATTACAATGAATTGAATTCACGAATACTTAGAAAGAATGAGAGACGATTCTCTATGTAGACTAATTTGCTCTAACATCTCTATCACATGGGTTGTGGAGCTGCTGTCATTTTCAAGTGGCAGCTCCTTACAATTTCCACACCCATGTGACTTTCCTAAATTGCTATACAAACAGAGTTATCATAATATGTAAAGCAACCTAGATTCTTTCTAATTCAAGCTAATACAATTCAAGTAGATGTAGATTTGTCATACTCTTGAATTGACGAGCTTTGTCTTGTGATCTCTCAAGCTTCTGTCGTAGTCTTGCAGGTCTGCAACAATCTTTGACAAGTCGCAACAAATCTGTTTCTTGAACATCTAAACTGTCATGAGTTTGACTGAGATAAATTCCCAATTCAAATAATTCAGTGAGACAGTAACTTTAACCGTCAAGTCTGCTGTTAAGAGAATGTTCCTTGGTTGACAGTATGAATCCCCGCCAATGTTGCTGTCGGAAATCCCAGACTTGCTGTCAAACTGTGAGATGTTGCTGTCTCATGCTTCCGCCAATGTTGCTGTCAGATGAAGTCTGTTGTCGTGACTTGCAACATGTTGTCTTCTTGTAACCTTACTGTCAATGTTGTGACAATAACATTTATTCTTGCTGTCAAACTGATGTAACCTTGAGCCTTGAACAATTGAATGAACTTCTTCCAAGATACATACTTATTAAATTACAGCAACTATTTTGGTCACAAGAACATACTCTGGCTGTGATAGTATGTTCTACTTAGAAAAAACTAAGTATGATAAAGTCTAGTTAAGTTGTCTCTAAGCTATCACCCATAAATCCCAACAAAGTGGTATTTGAAATTAATGGATTTATAAGTGATTGTCAAATTGCATTGATCGGTGAATTTTTTTTAATTAATAACAAAAACTTTTTTTATTCTAAATTCGTATTAAATATTAAATCAAGACTATAAATGTCCTTTTTTTTAAAATATTTACCATTATTAAAATTTACACAAGCTAATATTTTAAACTGTGATATTGATTCAATTTTTTTGTAAAACTGTGAAATGTGATAAATATGTTAATTAATTTTGATTACAACAATCAAAGTTAAATTTGAAGTATTTTTTAAGATATTAGTATTAATTAAAAATAAGGAAAATTTTAAAAATATTCATATTTTCAAATTTTTATTAAAAAATATGATTTAAATTATATATGAGATTTCAAGGTAAATTGAAAGCAATTGCATTTGAGATTGTATATGAAAGTACATCAGTTATTTTTTATTTGTTTTAACAACATGAATATTTTAAAGAAAAACCTTAAAAATGATGACTTTCAACTCAAATGTGCAAAAATTATTGTTCAACATTCTTCTAAGAAAAACGCGAATAATAAAATAATTTAAGTTTTTCTACTCTTTAACGTTTTTTCAGTGGATCACTTCCTTGGCTTACATTAAAAAAAATATTACAATGGCTAATAATAATAATAATAATAATTAATTAATTAATTACTAGTAGTAGTAATTAAGAATTGCTTAGACGGATAATGAGGGGTGAATGACGTGTGGAGACAATTAATGTACAGTACATGCGGTCTGGCGAATATCCACCCCATCCCAGCAGCAGCCCTCGTTGGCTGGACTCACATACAATACAATTCTTAAAAAAAACAAACACACACACACTAGATTCATATAAAAACACACACACAAACAAAGGAATAGTTCCAAGGTATTTTGGGCTTCTCTGGATGCTCAAAAGTTGAATTTGGCGCTTTGTTTTTTCATCTCGGGGAATCTAACAAGATTATTATTTCACATATATATATATATATATGTAAGAAATTCAGATGAAAAGTACATTGACCCAGAATTCAACAACTATTCATCAAGATTTGATTTGTTGTTATTATCATGTATAAAGCCAATTATTTAGGGTTTGGTCTTGCTGTTGCTTCTAGTGCTTTTATTGGATCCAGCTTCATTATCAAGAAAAAGGGTCTTCAACGTGCTGCTGCTTTTGGTTCTCATGCCGGCAAGTCTTCGATTTTTTGTTGTGATTTGATTTATGTGCATTCTTGATCTTTGTATGTCTATACAGTCTGTTAGTGTAAGTACCAATTGTTTTCTTCATTTTAGCTAATTAAAGTCGACAAATTTTGCTTTCTTGTGTTGTTTGTTAGTTTGAGAATTGCGGTAGTGTTATTTCTTGTTTATTCAAGTTGTTTGGAAAAGTTGGCTGGAACCACGTTATTGATTCAATTGGAGCCATGAGAAAATTTTCAGACTTTTTTTTGGATTAGGGAAAAGTTCTTGTGATACGTTTCTTAGTTCATTCTTTCACGAGGTGGAGTTGCTCAATTTCGTATGCTAATGTTTTAAATTCCAAATTCAGTTGTAAATAATTGCTTGTTTGATTTGTGCGGGGTATAATATAGACAAATGTGAGAGTGCAATTACGAACCTAACTACATGAGGACGTAAGAGGTAGTACAAATTCCCTTACCTGGGCCAAGCTTACTTGTCATAAGCAAACTAATGGAAAATAATGTATGCCCTAATGTAAAATTAAACTCATGGATAGGAGGCTAAAACTCTCTGTAACTTGTGAAATTGTTTTAGGACTGAGTTTTTGTTGTGTAATTTTGAGAAAGAGAAATTAACTAACAATAAATCTACTTTAAAGTCTTGTACTACTAGTTCATATTTTAACCCAATTTTTGCTGGCAAAAGCATATCAGCTTTCGCTCACCTCAACTGGCAACTGATTATAAGGACGGGCATCTGTAAATTGTGTGTATTTATATTATTGGGAATTAAGCTGTTAATAGTCCCCTGATTATAAGGAAGCTGTTAATTGTGTGTTCCCTATGGATGAACTATATAGTTAAGTTAAACTTTCTCGACTCTAGTCTTGAGTTCAGCCGTTTCGGTGGTTGCACCTGTGCAAAATCTGCCAGTTAGATACACTAGAAATATATGAAAAGCAGCCAAATGCAGGAGATTGCATATGAGATACATTTGCACATTTAATGTTTAGGGGATAGAATTGTACCAGTGAATATTAAATTTTAATTGGTAAATGATTATATCTGTATTTCATTCTGTAAATATGGTCACTGTTGTTGGGTTTTGCTAGATACAGCTGGATGTTCGACCTTAATTATATTTTAATATTTCTAGTTCATTTTGAAGAGTTATTTTATGATCTTTATCTACAAGTCACAAGACTAAACCAATCATGTTCAGATTTAAGTACCTGTAAGTTAGAGTTTGACGTTGTATGACAACTAGACAAGTCACTGAATGAACATGAAGGAATCCCTTTGGTATAAAATTCTTGTCTTAATGTTGTCTAAGCCTATAACTCTTTTTCTGGAAAACCTGGTAAAGTGTAGAATGCTTATAATTTTGGGTATTCTTCCTAGTTATGGACACCTGATGAACGAACGTAGTAAGAAATGGAGGCACCTAATTAATTTGTTCAAGACAATGCCAAGGTTTTAGGAATTTAGTCACATATATTTTTTATTTTCATGTGTTTTTTTTTGTTTTTTTTTTTGGTTCTATCTAATGGTGTATCCTTTTGCTAAATCAGGTGCTGGGGGATATGGGTATCTGTTGGAACCACTGTGGTGGGTTGGCATGATCACTAGTAAGTATATATTCTGTAAGCTTCAAAATCGCTTCTGCAAGACAGTGGAGAGGTCAACTGAGCACTTCAATTTTTTTTTTCCCCAGTGATTGTTGGAGAGTTTGCAAATTTTGTAGCCTACATCTATGCTCCTGCTGTTCTGGTGACACCACTTGGAGCGCTAAGCATAATTGTTAGGTAATTCTTCTTTAGCAACTTTACTCCCCTGTCCCAGAAGAAATCAAAAAAAAAAAAAAAAGAAGAGAAAGGCTATTGTCATTTGAATCTCTCTACCAGTAAAATATCTTGTTATTTTATGCACAGTGCTATTTTAGCTCACTTCTTACTAAAAGAGAAATTACGGAAAATGGGAATACTGGGATGTGCCTTGTGTGTAATTGGATCTACCATTATAGTTCTTCATGCACCTGGTGAACATAGCATTTCTTCTGTGGATGAAATTTGGGCATTAGCGACACAACCAGGTGAAGCCTTTAATTGTTTTTGATTGTCTTTTGGTCTATTTTCCATTAAAACACAATATTTTGTCTTGATTTTCTCGGATTTTTGGTGCAGCGTTTCTTATTTATACAGCCTTGGCAGTAGCTGTAGTATTAGTTCTTGTGTTGTTTTGTGAACCGCGCTATGGGCAGACAAACATGATGATTTATATTGGTGTATGCTCCATAAATGGATCTTTGACGGTTAGTAATCTTGTACATCTTCTTCTATCACCAATAGAAGTTCAAATATAGCTACAGAATATACATCTCTGTACAAGTTTACTCTTTAATTCGTGTTAATGTCCTAGTAAAATGAACAAGGACAAGAACATATTGTTAGCTTTGAATATATGATAGTTCCTTGGCGAATGAGACATCAGGTTTTCAGGAGAGGGATTGATATTATCCCCGAAAATAGTGCATTGATTAATGTACTTCTGTCAAAATAATCTCCAGCTGCTAATGTTTCAGTAAGCTTTGAAATTGGGTATATGATGTTTCATAAAGCTCCATAATTATTAGGAGACAAGGGGTACATATCTATGTATATTAATTAGCAACGTTGTAAGTACAAAGAGGCTAGAGCTCTTTTAATTTTATAATAATATATTAATATACAATATATTATATGTTTTTTTTCTCATTTTGTTGTTTTACTTCAATATGTAAGGATATTAAGCTAATTATGTTATAGAATTTCAAATTATATTACTGTATATAACTTGTTTTTGCACTTGTATATTATTTGTATACAATTGTATCTGTATTTGTTTTACAGCTTTTTATATATTTTTTGAAGATTAAACTAATAACTAGACCGCCTTGACATCCATATTAATTCTGCCACTGATCAGTATAGAAGGATTCACGTTACAAGGAATTCTTTTTTTAAAATATTCAAATTATATTTGTAGAATGTGCACACTGCATGGATTTGATAATTTGCATCTCAAGTTTCCTCACCAAAGATATTGTTTCAACTCTTCATATTAGTTTCTAGATGTCCAAAACTTAGTCCAAGATACCACTTGTCTGTTTTAATTACAGTAAAAATAGCGATCATATCAGAAATGTAAGTTTGACATTCCTTTTATATGGCAAAAGTCAGTGGACAAACTGTTTTTTGGCATTGTTTTAATCTGTTAGGAATATTTATTTCCTGCACTAAAGAGAACTGTGCATTCAGCATTGTGTATATTCTTCTCTCAATATAGGATATATTATTATTAAAGTCGTTATTCTGTTGGCTTGATGCAAGTCTTTTTTGCATTCTATATGCAGGTTATGAGTATTAAAGCAATAGGCATTGCCATTAAACTTACATTTGAGGGTTCAAGCCAAGTAACACACTTCCAAACATGGGTATTTGTGATGGTTGCTGTCTCATGCATAATCACTCAGTTGAATTACTTAAATAAGGTTTGTGGCCTTATTTGTTTTGCTTATTATTATTGAATTAAGATTTATGTTAAAAATAACTCGTGGTAGTAGAACAATGCATCATGAATCAGGCATTCAACTGTTAACATTTGTACTCATTTTTGTTTTTTTCTAAACAAGTCAAATACATATAGATTACGTTTGGGAACATGAAATTCATTTCAAATGACATGAACAGAGTTGTCATTTCTAATTCTTAAATTTACTTATTTGCCTCGGAGTTGAATCAAATCCAGATTCTTTTGGTTATTTAAACATGCCATTTGTATCAAATCAAGAATCTCAAATGAATTCCAAGTTCTCACTTCCCAAACAAGCCAATAGATTAATCAATTGGTTTTATGGTACAAGATATGGAAAGAGGAACCTCTTGAAGCTTTGACAAATAACAAGCATGAACTTGAAACACTGAAATAGTGTAGCTAAAGAAGTATCTAGATTGACTGTAGAAGTTGGTGAACAATGAAAATTTAAACTTGTACTCTGATTGGTTATATCTTTGTTTGAGGTACATATAGCTTGGGGCTTTGTAACATACCTATATTCTTTGTGCTGGGTAGTTTTTGGTGATCTAACTGCAACACATCATTATGGAAAGCTGATACAATATTGTTTTAAAATTAAGCTCATCCATTATCCATAAATAAAACTGTGTAGCAGACTTCAACACTAACTAACTTTTCTACAACACTGAAGGATCTGTTGGTTGTGTGGTACTTGCTATGAGCTTGACAAACAGTTAATATTTCATATTGTTAACTTCTAGCTTCTGCCATCTGATTAGGACGAAGTCTTATATAACTGAGGGGATTTGTGGTCTCGATCCGAACTTTGAATTTTTTTTCTCTGCACTTTTTCCTAGTAAATTTTCCTTTTCTCAAGGAATTCTTCCCAAACATGTTACCCCGTGCTGCATTTTTTTTATATAATCTTGTTCTTATTGTTAAAGATATAATAACAGCAGTTGATAAGAGAACTATAGCAGCAAAGTAATCTCCATAACAATGGAAAGATGAAGAAGATAGTAATGGACTACATTGTGACTGAAAACTTGGCCATACATAAGAGTTAATGAGGCTTTATATAGAGCCATATACTTGTACAATTACTACACTAATGACAACCGAAACTAGACTGGAAATAGACATGAGAACATGGGACTGCAGTGCTGTCCTAGTTTGCTTTGTGATGGTGTTGAGAACATGGGAGAACATGAGGTGATGGGAGAACATGTGGAGATGATGAGTGCATGTGGTGCATGTGGTCACAACAAATAGTAGCCCCCTTCAATACTTATCATATTAGTGCTTGTTTGGTATACAATAATAGGAAGTCATTTCCTTTGTAAGTTACATTTACTATGGAACTTAAAATTGTTAAGTAACCAGTCACTTTAAAACCTTAAGGTGTTAGAGTAAGGCCTTACTAAGACACACCCCCTCACTCGAAATCCCATTTTTGGGTCTGAGAGTGGATCACGGGCACCCATCTTTGGGGCATTAATTTGGCTTTCGTGTCCATAATAATTATGAGAATATTGGGGGTCGCAGAGAGTTGAACCTGAGACCTGCCTGAGCTATGATACCATGTTAAGTAACCAGTTTCTCTAAAACCTAAAGGTATTGGAGGAAGGCCTTTCGAGGATCTTATATTGTATTCTACAAAAATTACTAGGAAGTAGCACATCTTGTTTGGTTGATATGTAGGAACTTACTTCCTATAGGAAGTATAAGTTACCAAGGGAAGGATGAGTAAGTGACTTCCCATGTTTTGTGGGTATTCAAAATTCCTTGGAATTTCCACTTCCCTTAATAATATCAACCAAACAAATTTACAAAATGAACTTCCTGGGTATTTAAAAGTGCAACCAAACAAGCACCTACAATAACTTCTTGGACATTATGTTGATCAAAAAACACAGATTAAGATCGATCGTCATCAAAAGGACTGGAAATTAGTGAACTTAAACAACTGACTTAACCTTCAATTTTCTTATACTGACTTCTGACGTAGCCTTGAATAAGCAGGGTTCAATTAAACTAAAAAGGAAAATCCACGAAATCACGCCTAAAATCTTTAATGGTAATATTAACTTATAGTTACCTATTAGAGACCGAGTAAAATAGACTAAACTTAATATCCTAACAACTGTTAACTGAAAAATGGCAAACCATCCTGAAGTAATTTCTTGATCAATCATATTTCTTGCTGTGGTATACATATTATTCCGTGCATGTTCTAATCTTTGCGATTTTTAGTGTAATGTTAATTAATTGCCTGAGTTTATTTTTTCTTCCAGGCTTTGGATACATTCAATACTTCAGTTGTTTCACCAATCTACTATGCGATGTTCACATCATTTACGATTTTGGCCAGCGCCATAATGTTCAAGGTGTGATAGATAATCACAGATATTTACCTTGAAAATAATATTTGCTTTAACGCTAACAAACTGAAATTTTTTTAAAAAAAAAAAAAAAAATACAGGATTGGTCTGGTCAAAATGCTAGCGACATTATTTCAGTGCTTTGCGGATTTGGAACTGTGCTTCTAGGTGTTGCAACTTTGCATAATACTAGAGAGCCACCTCCACCTCCTTCAGGTTCTTGACACAAACTAACGCTTCTCTTATTCTTTTAATAGATAAATAACTCATATGTGATTCTACTATGAATAACTTCCAGATTTGTACACATCACTTTCTCCTCAATTCTCATGGCTTGTTCATGCAAATGGTGAAATATGGAAGCCGACAGACAATGACGAGTTACACCATGAATTTATTGGTGTAATTAGACCAGACTATTTCAAATGAAGTTTATCTGGAACTGCAGTCAATTAGGCAAAGACCTAGGTATATTGTCAGTGTCATATACTCCAAGGATGGGGCATTGCATGTTTGTTTGTTTAGATTATTGTATAGCCGATGCATTTGTGTTGTATATTATACAACCCATTTTTTTACAGTTCATATATTTTTGATTAGTCTATCCAGGTTTTCAACTTAGTACATCAATTGGATATACAAGCATGACAAGCTTATATTTTTGTGTAAACACCTCCAGTTGATTTGTAATTTGGAGATTACAAATCAACTGTTTTGGTCTAAAGGCCATGAGGGCCGTGCAAGCAAGGCTAGTGTTATGTCTAAATTATTAATACTCCCTTTATATCAAAATAATAGATCTGCCTTAACTAGTTTGTGGTCAAATTGACCAAATGTTAATTACAAGTTACACATATTATATAACTAAGAAAATTTTAAAGTTTATATTATTAGGATGTACAACTAATTCACTTTAAAATGAATTTTTTCAATTTATTAAAATTATAAAAGGATAATTTTCCTTTTTTAATTTTAAAGCTCCTTGCTGAAATGTTTGTAAGATTATTTTACCCTCTTTCATTTCATGTGCTAGTGGAAACATTGGAAGGCCATCTTTTAACTTTCATTACACATTTGAAGTCTTTTAGAAGCACAAAATGCAGACACACACAAAAAAAGGATCTATTGATCTATCTAATTATTTATCAATGGACAATGAAAAAAAAATCTTCTTTCGATCATGAAGATGGAAAACACACCTTCATGTAGTGCTGCTGCTTAAAGTATCCTTGTGTAGTAAAAAAGGGTAACCAATTCCCTTACGCCGGGAAGGGAACAACACGATCAATGTCCCTATAACAGACTCAATGAGTAGAGGAACAATGTAGGAGAGCTTCCTAGGCAGATGCGGATAATAGCAGTCCACAACATCTTTCTGGGACGCTGCAAAGGTAAGAAAAGCAACCAACGAGAGTATGGCGTGGAAGAGATCAGCCCATCTGAGCCTATATTCAAATGGCGTGCGTGGTTTCTTTTGTGTGCCATTCAGAGGCAGAATCCCGGAAAATGTTGCGATCCCATAGTACAACCTTCCTTTGGATGTTCTAAAACTGTCAGTTAGTGAGAAGAAGACGCAGAACAAAGAAGAGAGGGTCAAGAATAGACCCAGAATCCAGCGGTCCAAATGGTCACATTGTCCCTCATTTGTTATAAGTGGAGAGAAATTTGTGAAGGCAAGGATGGTGGCACTGGGTAGAAGAACGTTGAGACGAGCAGTTCCACTTATAATTGTATTAAGTAAATTTACAAAATCAGGTTCATTTCTACTTTTGTATCCGTATCTATGGTAGGCTTCGTCTTCGCTGCTGCTTGTATGAATAGTTTTTTTCTGAGCAGAAATGTCTTGGGAAATTGAGTCGCCCATTGCTTTAGAGTTTAGAGCTGTTATTGATAATGTGTGCACTCTACAGGCTTAAAATACTAGTCTGTTGTGCTGTGATTCTGTGAAGTATGAGCGCTATTTACCACTCATCTCTTTTGAATGATACTTTGGTGAGAAGGGAGGAAAAGCAAGTGGTTTTATGTTCTCTTTTTTTGCTTCACCCGGCAAAGAATAAAAATTATCCAAGAGGTCTAATGTCTGGCATTCTGCATTCTTCAGCACTCATCAATCACATTCTTTGTTTCAAAGTTTCTGTGCTGATCTATGGTGACCGAGAAATAATTTTTTGATGAAGAATCGTTGAAAAGTTGAATATATTACTGAAACTAAATGTAAAGGACTTTGCAACCTACAAATGTTTTTTTTCTTGGACCGATAATATTGGATTTGTATTACCAATATGCATTTTTACATCAAGAGCGAGCACGTCTCCTCCTCTTCTTCTTCTTCCCTTTCTTATGCTCGGTTTCTTGTTGCATCCTTGGTTCATCTCATATATAGTTGTTCAGTTGGTTGAAGTGTCCAAAATTTGTTTAAAAGATCCGATTAGAAATAAGTGTTTTAAGGACCCGATGCGGTTTAGCTGCTGAACTAAAAGGTCAGTTTGTTGTCTGTGTGAAAGTTTGGTTTTGTAGATTACATCATTGAAGTTCTTTGCAGTTGCTGTTGCTATGAAATTTTTGCAATGCAGATACAAATGCAAAACTTCATATACGGTAGTTTTAACATTGAAAGTAAGTGAGCTATGCTTTCGTTAACATAAAAATGTCATAGAGACCAATCAATACAGAAACGAAATAACATGAACTGGAACTCAATTTTAAAGTTCATTAGATTGGTCATATAATTGTGATATAGCAAGTAATAAATCAACAAGCATACTGCATCTTCCTTTTCTTATATTACTTTTCATGATCCCGGAGATTAGCAAAACGTTTCACAATCATTTTTCTTGTGTTAGATTCCATGCTAAAATTGTTCTCAGAACGTCATTTTTAATCTAATGCCTGTTGTTTATACAGATGACTAATCATACGAATATTAGGGTTGAACCTCAGATATTGCAGTAGAATACATCATTCTGCTGCATGAAAGGATACCCTATTCCCTTCCTCCTAGACGGAAAAGTAACAAACAGAGCACTGATCAGAAATCCAACCACCAGAGGAACATAAATTCTGATCTTGTGTGGCAAGTCCACGTTATAGCAACTCAACACATCAGAATGCGCTGCTGCAAAAGTTAGAAAAGCAAGCAAGGAAAGCAAAGAGTAAAAAAGATCAGGCCATCTCAGCCGATAATCAGAAGGTTCACACGGTCTCACGTGTCCAGCACAACTAGTCCAGATTCCATTCACCGTGGCCACCCCAAAGTAGAGCCTTCCCGTGGCTGTTCTGAAACTGTCGGTGATTGAAAAGAGTACACAAGATGCAGCGGAAAGGGCCAAGAAAAATCCCATTATCCCGCGCTGCAAACTTGTGCATTGTCCATCGTTTGTTATGAGTGGACGTAAAAGAGTGAACGCGAGGATTACAACAGTAGGTAAAAGAGCGTTGAGGCGTGCAGCGCCACTTAGAATAATGTGGAGGATATAAGTGGCATGAGATTGATCATTTATGTCCTCCACTTGGTCGTATTCTGGAAAGAAGTCATCTTCTTCTGCTTCTCCAGTTTCAATCAGGTTTTCCAAAAATGAGTTCTGCATATTTTCTCCGAAAATGTTGTTGTAGCTAGTGATATTGTTGTTTTGCTGTATGGAATAGTAAGGGCTTACTTTATAGTTGGTACCTTAATAGGCAAGGATGTAATGTAATGGTTATACTTTGTCTTTGATTAGCTACTTTTCTGCACTCTCTCTTTTTCCTTTCCTATCTTGGTTTATACTTGGTTTATAAGGAACGGAAAAGAAAGGTATCAAATTCATACCCCCCGACTCTGAATTTAACTAGAACAATTAAAGAGCACATGATAGAGTATCAAGATTCGAAAATTTATGTATAAATTTTTGGTGCTCATTTGAACCATAACCTATATTTACAAGAAACGTGCCCCTTCTCCTTATTTACTAAATAAATTAATATCTGTGACCCTTCTCCTTTTTTGAAGTGGTATCACTATTTTCCATGTCATACACATACCAATTCTCAAAACTGGCTTGACGTTGACGTTCATGAACACATCATGATACCATCTTAAGTCAAACTAATAAAAATGAAGAGATTAGATTCATTGACTAATATTATTTGTCCTCTTCTGAAAGACTTTTAAAGGTCTCTGCAGTAGAGAAGCAAGAACACTGTAGTTTAACACCAGTACGAATCACTTGCAAAATGTGAACACAAATGAAACGCATTGACATATAGTATGCACCGCTAGATAACATTTTTGCCATACAAGAAGGTCCTTTACATATATACCTTTTACCTTATCGGGTTAAAATGTGTTTTCCGACGAACAAAAGCAAAAAGTGTGTTGCTTCTCGAAAGGAAAAGCATCGAGGAACGCAGGTGCTTTGGCGATTTGATCTATGTAACCGAACAAAATTTTGGTTTCAAAATTGCAGGTGCCACTCGGAAAACTCAGAGGAACCACAAAAAGACCTGCCATTACATTACATATCAAAACCTCAGCTGCAAAAAGAGGTTTTACTGCAGTTCTCAGACAGCCATTTGGACTGCATGTAACTAAATCTTCTCCAAGGAGGAACATGAAGGCCACTCTTCTTAAGGGACAGTTTGGCTTCAGTGCATAGCAAAGAGATGATCTTTCTCAGCTTCTCTTCACTTCCAACAAAAATACAAGGCAAAGCATCAATCAACTCTTTGTAGCTTTCTGTAGGCCTAGCCAACTCAAACTGAGATTTGAAGTCCAAATCTATTATCACCCTTTTAGGTGTCTCCGCATCATTGTCCTTGATCATCATTATGTCTATGTACTCATATACCCCTGTATATTCATATACTAATACATATAAACACCATGAAGAAAAAATTAGTTACTTGTACCAATCATGTTTCCAAATAATAAAATAAAGAAGGGACAGAGATAATATACTTTTAGGAGTTCCAAAAGTGGTGGATATCCATGAAGTTCTGCAAACAGAAGCTTCATAGTCATCCATTTTTAATCTCATCACTACAAATTCCTTTGTGTTTTCAGTGTGTCCCTTCTCATTCATATACAACAAAACTTTCTCAAGAATCTTGGTTTCACAGTCCGACCTGTCCTCAAGAACCTTCTATAAAAAAACAAAGGAAAAAAATCAATCACAACCAAAAATGATCAAGTTAAAAATACATATACAGTGACGAAACCAAGATTTCGAAACTTGTAGAGTTAAAAATAAGTAACATTAATTTTAAAAGACAATCATGGCTTAAGATAAATTTTATACTCTTTTTATTTGAAAAATAAAATTTGGAAATAGTATATGAAGTTCAGTTGGGGCTATGGTCTATGTTAGGCCCTCTCTGGTTCCGCAAGTGTATAGAACTAAATATGTACAAATATGCATATTTTAAATGTGAACAAACCTGCAGAGAAACAGAAGCTGGATTGTGATGGAGGGGAGGAGCTGGTGCAGGAACAAGAAGAAATGGTGGTGATTCTAAGAAGTACTCTTGGAGTAGCTGTAAAAATCTTTGGTCTTCTTCATCATCAAAGTTGCTCATTTGTTTTTTTAGGATGACTTTAGGCTTTAGCAAGCTAGGATTTTATATTAGGCCGGAGATAAAGGGTGTGAACATTTCTTTTAAGAGGGTGTTGATAGAGAAGGGTTTGAAACACCTACACAATGTTCTTCCTAAGGAAGCTACTCCGTACTAAACTAGTTGCGTGTAGTGTTTAGAGCAAATATAATACAGTAGTTGTTTGCTTGATTCCAAAAAATATAATAAAATAATTGTTTTTAATGATTTAGAAATCTTGTTTTTGTATATCGACTTCAATAACATTTCCTATATCCATTCTTTATTATTATTATTATTATTATTATTATTATTATTATTATTATTATTATTATTATTATTATTATTATTATTATAATGATAAATTTGAAATCAATTAGAGAATGAGATATGGACAAATATTGAAAAATGAAGAGAAATGAATTTTTTATTGATATAAATCAATTTATGGATGTTTAGTGGTTCTCCAAAAATAGGGAAGGAGTAGAGGTACTTAGTATTTTAGAGAATCATTAACACACTGTTGGAGTAAGGGGTTGAGTTGGCACAGTGGTAAGTGCCTAATCCGTGAACCTTGAGGTCACGGGTTCGACTCCTGTCGGGGGTCAAAAAAACCGGAAACAATCTCTCTACCTTTGTGTAGGGACATGATTGCGTACATCCTACCCCCTCAGACCCTGCTCATGCGGGATATTAAATTTCTTAAATCTTGACTTAGGAAGGAAGCTGTTGGACTTGTTCTTATAGGTTGGTGTGTGTAACCAGTAAGCACACACGGGAGGATGAGTGGTAAAAGTTTATCTTTTTTATTTTTCACATTCTATGTTTAATTCTCCTAGATTCCAAAATTATTTATGAAAACAATTATATAAGCTTTGGAAAATGTTAGGTATCTGAAATTGGTATTCAAAATAATTCCCAAATGTTAAATATATAATTGTAATTGGTTATAATAAAATGTACCACAGCATTTACACCACCATTCTCAATCAAAAATTTTCAATATATCGATCATTCATACCACATCATTCTAAAATAATTTTTAGATACTAATGCGAAATACTTAACATTACCCATAAACTTTACTTGTTCAAATAGAAAAACATAGGATCTTTCCATGGATAATGTTTATAACATTAGTGTCCTTTTCGGACTAACGTCAAGTAATCAAATATTAAAATATTTAAAATCTGTGTGCTGATTAATGATGTGCTAATGAATGTACTATAAATCTCAATTATAAATATAATAATATTAATTTAGATGTCTCGACTCTCGAAAGATCATCATTTGACTTGGAGATTATTTCTACAAACTCTCTTTTTAGATTAGAGATGAAATAATATTTTAATCAAATTATTTTAAACATGTTAATTTTTAAGAAATCACTTAGAAAATTGTTGAAGTGCAAAATCAAATTAAATTACTTAAATTTTGGTTTAGAAGTTCAAATAACTGGCATCTTGAAGTTGCTCTTACAAACAATACATAAAAGCTGGAGTAAATAGCAATGGTGATGTGACAGATTTTTTTTCGAGATATTACTCCCTCTGTCTCGTAAAACTTTTCCCGTTTTGATTTTTGGTACTGTTCATTCTAAGCGATTGACTACTAATTTACGCATTATATTTAATATTATTACAAAATTAAAGATATTAACAATAAAAAATATGCGTTAGCAAACGTGATAATAATGAATAAGAAAAATTTTTTGGGACCGAGGAAATAGTACTCCCTCCGTCACAAAATGTTTTTCCCGTTTTGACTTTTGGTACTGTTCATTCTAAGCGGTTGACTACTAATTTACGTCTAATCTATAAGAGCAAATATAGTCATGAGTGATCTTGTTGGATTCGTATTTGTGAGTACTTTAATATAGTGAAGTTTTTATATTTAAAACTAATATGAAATTGAAGATATTAACGATTAAAAGTGTGCATTGGCAAACGTGATAATGATGAATGGGAAAAGTTTTTTGGGATAGAGGGAGTAAATAAGTATCGGAGAGAGATAAGTGATGCAAGCGCAGCCAACTGGGTATAGGCCGTATTTGCAAGGGGCAGCAGCCTGCCATACACTGGGCTCAAGGATCTGGAGTAACAATCATTATATTCTCTAGTCCAATCACTCATCTCATGTACGCCTGCCTACCAGATTTATTTACATTAAGGGAGTTGGATTGTCAGATGCCATTAATGGATCGTTCTATGGACTTATGTGATACTACTGAATGCGGATCTTTTAGCACAATATGTGTTCAAAGACAGAGAGTATCTCCCGGTGTTTCTTTGTTCCTAAACTTAAATTTAGTACTTGTCTCTTACTCCCTCCGTCCCTTTATATGTTTCCTATATTGATTTTGCACACTGTTCATTATAAGCGGTTGACTATTAATTTACGCATAATTTATAAGATAAAATATAATCATGAGTGATCTTGTTGGATTCGTATTTATGAGTACTTTAATACAGTGAAGTTTTTATATTTAGTACTAATACGAAATTCAAGATATTAATGATCAAAAGTGTGAGTTGGCAAACGTGTTTTTAAAAACAGGAAACATATTATGAGACAGAGGGAGTATTACTTTTCTTTTCTTGATTAGACTGGATATTTTTGTCAACGTATACTTTTAATCGTTAATATCTTTAATTTCGTATTGATATTAAATATAAAGCTTCACTATATTAAAGTATTCACAAATATGAATCAAACAAAATCACTCATGACTATATTTTATCTTATAAATTAATAGTCAACCGTTTATAATAAATAGTGTAAAAAAGTTAAAACAGGAAAAACACTATGAGACGGAAGGAGTAGTAAAAATTAAATCTCACGTCAGGAAATCATTTGTGGCACTTCGAAATTTAACAACTTCCCTCCCCTTTCATTTTTCATGTTGATCCATTAATTGATCGTATAAATAAATGTGTTGCATATACCTCAAAACCTGTTTGGTCTTTATTTGTCATACGCATCAATTAGTATCAATCCATAAGTAATTGTTGGGCTAAATCTTGTCTTTGGGTCCAATACATATCATGCTCTCTCTTGCAAAATGAACAAAACCTCTGCATTCTAAGACGATTACGTTACAAAATTCCAAGTTCTATGTCAGTCAACATAACAACTGCATCTGAGATGTGAATCTTAGACGCACCCAAAAGTTAATTACATCAAAAATGGGAAAGAGGAATCTCACATACATATCAGTAAGTTTTGACCAACAAATGGCGCCATAAGGAATTTTCACTCGCCACCTTTCTTCTGTTCTATGAGAAATATCAACGTAAAGGAATTTCGATTAAACATCAAGTATTTGAATAATTTCCGACCGCAGCTCAGACAACAGATATCTAATCTACCGCAGAGTTTATCTACTTAAATATTCAACAACAGTTAAAGCACCAAAACTGAGTATCTGTATAGTTAGTTGGTTTAAAACCAGTAAACCTTATCCAGTGCTACCAGTAATCCTCACATGAACAAACTCCATCTCGGAAATGATGGTAACGAATTGGGTCCCTGATAACAATGTCACGATCCTCAATCTTGGTCAAAAGTTTTGTGAAAACATGGCAATCCCCACATATCCTGAGATTTTTCCTAATTCTGATAGTCTTCCCCTTTATTGAGTACATCATGCCAAACACAATTGCCAATTTTTCACTGTGATAAAGGAGAGAGTCTTCCATTTGTTCCCCTTCAAGATCATGTAATACGAAATATGTATCCGGAACATAACCCACTTGCTTTAATCTGTGGATTAGCCGATTCAATTCTCTGATCACATCATCTAGTTGTGGATTTGAATTGTCTCCTAATATGAAAGCATGTATTTTCTTATTCACTTCAATCCAGCTACATCCTGGTTCCTTCTTGATTCCTTTGTCTCTCATTATCCTCCTCACTTCTGCGACATCTTCCCACATCTGAGACTTTGCGTAAAGATTAGATAAAAGTATGTAGGTTCCTGCATCATCAGGATCCAAAGCCAGAATTTGTTTGGCAGCATAAACTGCATGGTCAATGTTTTGGTGAACCCTGCATGAGCCAAGCAAGGCTCTCCATGTAACCGCATCAGGCTCAGATTTCATACCATGGATCATCTTAATGGCCTCGTCAAGCTTTCCAGCTCTTCCAAGAAGATCAATTACACAACCATAATGCTCTCTTCCAGGTTCGATGCCAAAGAGTTTTTGCATTGAATTAAAGTAGTACAATCCTTTGTCTACTAGTCCAGCATGGCTACAAGCAAATAGAACCCCTAGAATTGTAACATAGTTTGGTCGAATCCCCGACTTTTTCATTGCTTCAAGCATTTCCAAAGCCTTCTGGCTAAACCCATTTTGTGCTAAACCCATGATCATGGTACTCCATGAGATAACATCCTTATTTAATATCCGATTAAAAGCACGATGTGCATCTTCCAAACTGCCGCATTTACAATACATATCCATAAGTGCATTATTAAGAGTTAAATCTTGATTAAACTTTAGTACATGAACATGTATTTGTTGCCCAAGTTCCAACAATGCCAATCCCGTGCAGGCTCTCAGAGTACTAGTTAAAGTTGCTTGATCAGCTGCAAAACCACATCTCTTCATTTTCTTAAAAAGATTCAAAGCTTCATCACCCTCATTATTCTGAGCAAACGCACCAATAATTGAGTTCCAAACAACCAAATCCCCTGTAGGCATTTCACAAAAAACCCGCTCAGCATTCGCCAAATCACCCCATTTTGAATAAATATCAACCAAAGCACTCCTCACAAAAACATCCGACTCCAACCCATACTTAACAATACTACAATGAATTTGTCTAAGTTCCGACAACTTACAACATGCCCTCAAAACACTAGAAAAAGTATAACTATTAGGCCTAACCCCATCCCTAAGCATCAAAATCAAAAACCCAATAGCCTCCTCATAATTCTTAACATTAGTAAAAGCCGCAATCATCGTCGTCCACGACACCACATTTCTCTCAGGCATTTTATCAAACACTTCTCGTGCATCATCTAAAAGATTAAACTTGACATACATATTAAGAAAAACATTGATAAGAAACGTCATGGGTCTATACCCATGTGAAAAAACATGATTATGAACAAGCTTAGCTTCTCGAATGGCGTTTCGTGAAATGCAACATTTGATGAGCTCAGAGTAAGTGACAGAGTCTGCATATATCTTGTGTGTATGCATAGTTGATAAAATGTTCATGGCTTTAGGGAGGTCTCTCTGGTAACAATAAGTGGTGAATTCATTAAGCAAAGATAAAGAATGGACTGAATAAACATGTTTATGAAGTAACTGAAATGGCGGGAAAAGTAAGAGCTTTAAACAAGGCTTGGAAATGAATTTCATTTTTTTTTGTGCCTTCGGAAAAATTTAAACACAATTTGTGTTTATTAGAAGCGTTTTGCCTTTTATGCCTTAACTAACATAAAAACCTGTGCAAGACACGGGTCGCTAGCTTAAATTGTATTTTTTATTTAAATTATTCATGATTAGTATTGTTTGAAACACGTAATTGATTTTCATAGATTTAATCTTGTTAATTGCCTATGTGGTTATTGTGTACTTACTTAAATATGTTCAAATTTGTACTTTGAAAACTAATATGAGTAGTATTGATAGCAATCATGTCAGGTTTTAATTTTGTTGTGGGTCATAGAATATAATTTGAGTGTTTTATAGGTGTTGTCTAATTATTAATTAAGACGATTTTTTAGAGCACCTACATTCCTAAATTTTCTTCAAAAATGATGCATCCATTTAGCTTGATCTCCAATAATATTCAAGGTAAAAATTTAATAGTCTTCAAGATGCTACATTCTGAGAATGTAGGTTTTAGTCCTGATTCCAATAAAAAACCTTCGTAAATCTTCTAAAACTTCTCAGGTCATGCGCTTTTATTTCTTAAAACTATATTTCTAACTCTTTTATTTGTTTTCTTCTAATTTCTTCATTTTAAGAATTCTTTGCCTTTATTTCTCTTTCGATTTCCGCCTGACTTTCATTGAGTTACCTTCGTAAATAATATATAATATATGGTCTTTTTTCCCCATAAAATGTCATATTTTAAATTGAACATTAACTAATTTGTATATAAAAAGTAATGTTTTATTTGTAGAATTCGTCTTTTTGAAGCCAAACATTTTTATGACCCAAATAGTTTGACTAATAAATCAGTATATATATCTTATTTAATAATATAAAATTTTCATTTTACGTTAACACCTCAATATTTTTTACTCTAATA
Source organism: Saposhnikovia divaricata (assembly GCA_036435485.1). NCBI lineage: Eukaryota > Viridiplantae > Streptophyta > Magnoliopsida > Apiales > Apiaceae > Saposhnikovia > Saposhnikovia divaricata. Next base: position 28,720,052 of record JAZHRN010000131.1, read on the forward strand.
TATTGTTAGATAATATCCATCATATTAATTATAATATCGGTTTATAACCCAATTGTGTATTTTACGTAGTTATTTTATCGATAAATGATAATCATTAAATAGTCCAAAACTCATTTAAAATGCAGTAACATTTAATTAATAACATTTCATCAATATCACACACATATATATTATGTGTATAATTTAAAATAAATGTGAATATGTGATCTAATGGTATGAACATGCATAATTTAACTCGGTGATCCACGTTTGAATATCATTAAAAATAATACTTCTATATATTAATAAGAACTTAGGAGTAAATTGGTGCTTTCAAAACAATAATAAAGTACTTTAGTTATTGACTTGATCATATATGTAATATTTTTCATAAAAAATACATTATGCATTTCATATTGTTTCTTTATATAAAACCAAATTTTGCCCCGCTTAAGCGGTATACATAGAGATATCATGTGTATTATTGAAAACACGTATAGATGAGTGCTTAGGTTGTTTAAGGGAATAATTATATAGCAATTTTTTATTATTATGTTGATTATTATTGTTATTACAATTTTATAATATTATCAAACCATATATTATGTATCAATAATTTATATTTTAATTTAATATGTTATAGTTTAAATCAATAAATGTAAATGCAACATGACAAAAAATTACTAATATGTCGTAATATTATAATATTAGAAATTTTTTTCACTAAAACAACACACACATACATCTTTTATGTGTATGATTTAAAACACATGTGATTGAGTAGTGTAGTGGTAAAAAGATTTGTTAATTAACTCTTGGAACCCAAGTTCAATTCCCACCAACCATAACTTTTTCAAAAAATTTAGAATAGAGGGATAAATTAGTAATCATACTATATTCGCACAACACACACATACATCTATAATGTGTATGTTTTGCAACATATGTGATTGAGTGGTGTAGTGGTAGAAAGATATGTTAAATAACTTGAAAACCCAAGTTCAATCCCCACCAACAACCATTTTTTCAAAAATTTGAGAATAGAAGGATAAATTGGTAATTACAATACATTAAAAAATCTCACTATTTTTATCTTGTGTTGTCCTATTATATATATAATAGATTATTTTTCCCGGTACGATATGTTACGAATATCGTAAGTCAAATTCATGATCGATTTTAGTACTCCCTCCGTTCCTTTTTATTAGTCGTTTTATAAATTTTGTAGAAATCAAGGAAGTATAATTAATACACTTTGATGATGTTATAAAATTAATTAAATAGCCTTATAATTCAATGTATCTAGAAAGAATTTGAAAACACATGTATAAACACAAGGGTAATGAGTGGAATAATAGTCATTAAATATGCTTTGGAAATGTAAAGTGACACATAAAAAGGAATTTCAAGAAAAACCTAAAACGATTAATAAAAAGGAACGGAGGAAGTATTGTATTCGAGGGAAGAATAAATAAAATTTTGTAATAGATTATTCTTGAAAATCTATACTAATATATAAAGGCCCCCGTTCTTTGGCAAACAGTTGCCAAAGAACTATTACCCAAAAAATGATCCCACAGCCGTTGGATCGACCATCCAACGGCCCAGGTTTAAAAAAATCGACATCGTACCGCAGAAACTTTCCGTGGTATGGACTAATTACCAAAATGCCCCCGCGTTCGTATCGCAGAAAGTTTTCGCGGTATGGCACGTACCACAGAAACTTTCCGCGGTATGGTCCTGTTTCCTTATCTACAACCGAGGTGCAGATTGCTTTCATTTTTTGCAACTACACACACAACTCACAATTAGCTCTCTGCAGAAAGCCACAAATCTGAAAGCCAGTTTTTCATCAATTTTGAAGTAATCTTTCTCTACTATTTTCGTTCTTTGTTATGGCGGATAGATTATTTGCTCGTATGTTTGGTTCGAAAAATAAAAAAGATAATGTAAAAAATAAAAAAAGGTTGAAGATTCATTACATCTTGATGATTTAAGTATGAATGATGTTTTAGATGAAAGTAGTGATGAGCCTAGCACCCCCAAATTTGTTTATAACGATGAGTTCATAAATGTTGATGATAATGATGAATTTGGTAGTGTTGAGGAAGATGATGATTTAGATGATGTTTTAGATGGGGAAAATGAAAATAAGGATAATGTAGAGTGTGAAAATTTGGATGAAAATGTGGATGGAAATGGCGTTTCGTATATGCATCAATTGTTTCATACTTTGGAGTAAGCGGGAATTTTTTTTAAGGCGTATGCCCTAAAAAATGGATTCGGCATTAAAATTCAATCAACCCAAAGGCGTTCTAAAAGTAATGAAATATATAGTCGTTTGTATGTTTGTAGACTTGCGGGAAAAAATGGTGAAAGTAGTAATCCAAAACGACGTAGAGAAATTCTTCCTAGGAGTGATTGCAAAGTAAGGATGATGTGAATTATTCGAAGAATTTAAGTCTTTGGGAGATAACTAGTCTTGAGTTAAACCACAATCACGTATGTGTCACTCCTACCAAGATTAATTTGATACAACGAGAAAGGCATGTGAATACCGCTACTCGTAGTTTGATCAAAACTCTTCGTGGTTCGGGAATTCGTGATTATCAAGTAATGAATATTATCGGTAATATGCATGGAGGTAATGACAAAGTAGGGTTCGGTAGTCAACATGTTAGGAATGTGATACGGGATGAGAGGAAAAAAAGGTTTGAAAAGTGTGATGTTCAAGCCGCATTAGACTTGCTACATAGATTCAATGAAGAAAGTGGTTCTAAATTTTTTTTATTAGAACACAAGTTGATGAATATCAACGTTTGAAATGTCTTGTGTGGGTTGATCCTAGATGTTTAATGGAATACCAAAATTTTGGTGATACTGTGGCATTCGACACGACATATCGGACAAATAGATATGCCATGCCGTTTGTCCCTTTTACCGGCGTAAACCACCATTACCATTCAGTGATATTTGGTTTTGCACTAATGCGGGATGAACACACAACAACTTTTGAGTGGGTTCTGAGTACTTGGCTGGAAGCTATGGGGAATAAGCATCCAATGACTATAATTACCGATCAAGATCAAGCCATGGCAAACGCTATTGCAAGTGTACTCCCGAATACTACCCATTTGTTGTGTTCGTGGCACATTAGTAACAAATTCCCGGAAAAACTAGCACATTGTTATTCCACCTTTCCGGACTTCAAAGTGGACTTTAACCATTGTATTTATAACTCGTTAACCGAATATGAATTTGAGGCTAGATGGGAATCTTTGATGGAGAAGTACGAGTTACAAGAAAATAAATGGTTACAGGGGTTATATGAGTTGAAGGAGAAATGGATCATTGCATATACTAGGAACACTTTTTCAGCAGGTCAAAATACTACTTCAAGGAGTGAGGGGATGAATTCTTTCTTCGATAGTTATGTGAACTCCGCCACGGGACTGAAAGAATTCATTGAAAATGCCCAAAAGGCATTGGCAAGGTAATTTGTACGGGAGAAAGAAGAAGATTTTGTCACATGTAATTTAAAGCGTTCTATGAAAATGCATACCGCCTTGGAGATTCATGATTCCAAAATTTATATGAAGGAGATGTTTAGAAAATTTCAAGATGAATTGGTTGAATCTTTACAAAACTTTTTAGTCTAATACCGGATTTAATTTTTTATATGGGTCAACAAACTCGAAATCCAATTGGAGGACCACAAAAATAAGGATCTTGATTTGTGCGTCAATCAAAAAGCTCTGATACCAATTGTTAGGTCCAAAATAGTTTGTAGAAGGGGGGTTGAATACAAACTATGTCGTTTAATCGAATTTACTCTTTTCTTAAAATATTAAATCAAGAACAAATTGATGCGGAATAAAACGAATACCGATATTTCAAGTTGAATATAAAATTTATATTAACTTGATGGGGTGTGTCTAAATACACGGGTACAAATTACAAGGTTTGATGACCAAACTAATTATTACAAATTCTATAGAAAATTCGACATGAACTTTTCTATATTTGTAATAAAAAGATCGAATGCTAAAAAGCAATTCGAGAGATAAGTTCTAGGGAACTTAATCCGCTAGATAGTTCCAATAGCACAAGTAAACTATTTCTAGTGGTTCAGATTTTGCAATACAATCCAGAAATAATTTACAAGAATTTATTTGAAGCTCAAGAACATTTTCTCTTTTGGTCTCTTTTCTCTCCCTCGGGTCTGTCTGTTGAGAAGAAGTGAAGTGGTGTTTAACAAAATGAGCCGCCTGTTGCTTTTAAACAAAAGATCTCCTGCCTCCTTTTTGTTTTTAACACTCAATATAACTATCGGTATGACTATCCTCTACAAGTAATATGACAGTCTCTTCCAATATAACTGTTGGTATGACTATCCTTAATACTTGATATGACAGTCTGTTGAACTAGATATGACAATCCATCCCAATATAACTTTCGGTATAACTATCTCTTTGAATGAGATATGACTATTCAGTTGAGATAATATGACTGTCCAACCAATATGACTATCAGCTTAACCCAATATGACTATCCTCTTGAACTGAATATGACAATCCAATAATCATTTTCTTGGATATAACTTTCGGTATAACTTACTGAATTGTTTATTCCTTGCCGACAACCACTGCACCTTTTTTTCATTTCTTTGTTTGTTACTAAACAAACAAGTCGACTTTCATAATTCCTGGCCAAAAACAAAAGCACTTGACTTTTGTTTTATTTGTACGGGCTCCGTAGAAATGCTTTTTAATTCGCACAGCTTCTAATATTTAATTAATAAATAATTAATTTAATTCAAAAATTATAAAAATAAATATCTAATATTATTAGATATTTATAAATATAATTATCTAATTAAATAAAATATTTATTAATATAAATAAATCTTTAAGCTCTAAGCTGCGGTTACCTGAGGGTCTGGAACCGGACTCCTTTTGCTTAACAAAAAATATATCAATTCCAACCGGGATTCCAGATTTAAGAATATATCACCTTCCATATTCTTGTGATAATTCTATTTTCTCATAAGCCGTCCAGGTGTAAGCTACGGTCTCTTGAGCATGTGAAACCGGACTCTTTTTGCTTATCAAAAAATACAACAATTCTAACCGGGGTTTCAGCATTAAGAATATATCACTTTGCATTTCTTTGTGATAAATCTTTTTCCTCACAGCCAGTCCACTTGATAGTAAAATCCTTGTGGTTAATTAATTTAGCACTTCTGTTGCTTGCACAATGATTTTCTTTCATACCAGTCATGATAGCTTGAACCACTGAAGTTAGTGACGAACAACCACTGTTTAATGTTGACACTCGATGCACGGTCTGGTTCATGAGTGACTAACCGCAATGACTATTCTTCATATATTGACTTTAAAATTGTGGTTCATATCTCCCTTTTCTTCACTCTTTTTCAAACCTTTATAATCTGTATTCTGCCACTGTAGGAACCTCTTGTCACTATAAATAGAACCCACTGTCTTGATTACTCCACTGATGCTTGATCAACTCAATGAACTTCTTCAAGTGTAGTATACCTCAAAACAGTAGATTGACTTTGTCTTCTTTCTCTTGACAGTTATACATTTGAGATCCCTGTGACAGTATGTTAGTCACAGAGGCATGCCTGAATACATCTAATAACAAGCCTAAGTATGTGTAATGCTATGCATTACCTACATGACCTCTTAACTGAGGGAACCTCTAGTTGTAGAGTTTCTATTTGTTCTGTACTTGTAATAGGCATCAAATTCTAGTTGTGTTACTGTAATTATAAAGTCAAGAATAATGCTTGAAAGAAGTTCCAAGGTTCATGTCTCAAGCAAGGAGATAAAGACTGCCAAATAATCACAGTTGGGATTTGAAGAAAAGAAGAATTTGCCTAAGTACCAATTCGAGAAGTACATTTGTCTATTCGAGAAGTCTAGCATTCGAGAAGTCAGAGATTTGATATCTCAGAAGACACTATTCGATATCTCTGAATACACTGTTCGATATCTCATTCGATATCTCAGAGATTCGATATGTCTATCACTCTATTCGAGAACTCATGGAGTCAACAAGTCAAAACATCATTCGAGTTCTCTAAGAGTAAACAAGTCAATGATCTATTCGATATCTCAAGGACTAAAGAAGCTATTCGACATCTCAGGGATTCGATATGTCAAAATGCTCTATTCGATATCTCAAGGAGTCCCAGAGAAAAGAGCTATTCGAGAAGTGATTCGATATGTCAATTTAACACCATTCGAGAACTCAGAGTTATCGATTAAGTCAATTCGAGTTCTCGAAATAATCACTTAGCCACTTCTCGAATACATTCTTGGAGACAAAATACTGAAGAATTGTACAAGTCAGAAACCTGCAACAAGCCAAGATGCTTTATTTGACTATGTACTATAAAGCAGATTGGAAAGCCTACAAAGAAGCTTGGAGAGATAAGACAAAGGGACAAGGAGCTAAAGAAGTGGATCTGAACAGGCTTTGCAAAGTCAAATCTGTAACCGTTTGGACTCTTACTCAAATAAGATAGACAGACTGGAAAGTATTTTGTTTACCTACCTTATTTGTAGTAAGTAGGTGTATCCATGTCTATAAGGATATAGCCTCACTTCCTTAGCTAGATACAGAGAGAGAGAGTGATAAGTTTTTCAATATACATCTCAAGAAATATCTCTCTAAGAAAAACGAAGCTGAGAATACTACCATTTGTATTCACAGATTGTAGCAAAATCTTTATCTAATAAAATATTAGATTAAAGTGATATTGTGCTGTGTGTATCTTTGTTATCTGTACTTACATATCTCACACATTCAACACATATCTTGCTGCAAAGATTCAAGAACAAAGAAAAGTTCAAGAATCCATTCACCCCCCCTCTGTATTCTTTTACCGTATTCAATACTCAACAAGTGGTATCAGAGCAGGCTGTTTAATCTAAACAGGAAACGATCATGAGTTCGAATACACCAAAGACTACAGGTACGGTGAAGGTCCCTAAGTTCGACAAAGAGAATTACAACCTCTGGAAAATAAAAATGTTGTTGTTCATCAAAGCTACCAATCCTCTCTATCCTGACATCCTCAAGAATGGTCCATTTGTACCACAATAAGAAATTGCTGAATCTACAGTGGGCACAATAGTCATTCCTAGATCATATGTAGCAAAAGAGCCATCCAAATGGACGGACTCAGAGAAGGAGAAGGTTGCCCTAGACAGTCATCTCATGTTGCTGATCATAGACTCCATGGATATGTCGATGTTTGCTAATATAGCATCATGCACATCAGCCAAGGACATGTGGAACCACATCGAGGTGTTATGTGAAGGGACAGAGGAGGTAAGAGAAAATAGGAAACAGATACCGGTCACACAGTATGAAGCTTTCATGGCACAGTCCAAAGAAAGTATTACTGATATGTTTGAAAGATTTCAGAAGCTGGTGACTGAGCTTCAAATGAATGGGAAGGTTTACAGCACTAAGGAATTAAACATGAAGTTTCTACTATCTGCACCAAACCATCTAGAGCAAAGGGTCATATCTCTAAGAGAAAGAGATTTGAACAGAGTCACATATGATGTGCTCTATGGGGTTTTAAAAACTCATGAGCTTGAGTTGCTTCAGAAGAGGGCTATCCAAGCCAACCAAGGCAGAATGATAAACACATCATGTGCCTTGATTGTCAACAAATCCGTTCAAGACCTGGAAGCATCTACAAGTCAACTGAGAATAGAAGAGATAGTAGATGATGAAGAGATTGAAGAAGAAGTGACTGAACCTGTTGATGAAAAGGAAGAAGATGAGTTCTATACTCTTGAAGAGTTGGATGCCATGGAAAACACTTCATATGCTTTTATGGCTAGAAAATTCCCAAACATCAGATTTAAGAGGAATCAGCCCTTCAAGTCTAGATCTCAAAATCATTCATTCAACAAGAGCAAGGCACCTGTGAAAGCAAACAAAAACAAATTCAAAACAAGCTATGTGGATAGGTCATCTGTGAGATGTTATAGATGCAATGACCTAGGGCATTTTGCCAGTGAATGCAAGAAGCCTAAGAAGAAGGATAAGGAGTTTCTTGAGCTTGAAGCTAAGTATGAGGCTCTGCTAAAGAAGCATGCACCAGGTAAGGCCTACATAGCTGAAGGGAAGTGTTGGGATGATTCTGATAGTGATGGAGAAGAACAAGAATTCTGCAACTATGCCTTGATGGCCAACTCCAAGGAAGAACCATCTGAATCAGACTCTCAGGTACCATCCCTCACTACTATAGACATGTCTGCTTCTGAATACAAATCTATGGTTGAACAACTATCTGTTGAGATGTTTAATATTCATACTAGTATGACTGCTGCTAATGAAGAGATTGCTAAACTGTCCACTAGGAATGAACTGTTAAACAAAAGAAATGAGGAACTAGAACTAACTGCTATGCAAATAGAAAACCTTAAACATGAAATCGATTATCTAAAGAATAAGGTTCTATGTGCTAGTCAAGTTGAGAAAGCTCTTAGGGATGAACTAGCTGAAAATGAATTTAAATTGAAAACATTCAAGAATTCCTCTAGTCTATTGCAGTCCTACCATGAGAAAAATCTAGCTAGACCTAAGGCTGCCATTAGACTTGATTATGACACTCTCAAGCAGAGGAAAGGCTATGCAGTCATTGAAGATGACATTGTTGTTCAAGAGGAAGTGCCTCAGGTTTTGAAAAAGGCTGAGACCCCAATATTTAAAACACCAACACTTGAGATTGATGACGATGCCTTACTCATTAAGCAAATGTTGGATGATGAAGATAAGGCACAATCAAGTGAACAACAAGCATCCTCTAAGAGAGAGAATGTCAAAACCAAAGCCAAGGAGTCAGTGGGAGGCAAACCTAGACTTGAGAAATTTGTGAAGTTTGTTTCAGTTGGGAATAATGAGGTTGAGAAGAAAGTGGCTAAGAAGAAACAAAACAGGAATGGCAAATTATGGATTAACAAGGACAACAACTATGCTTATGTGCCCAATGCCCCTAGGAAAGTTTGTCAAAATTGTTTTAGCACTAATCATTTAACTCATGCATGTAAGAAACCCTCTGGTAGTGTTGCTAAACCGTTCTATGATTGCTCTGTGCCTTTAAGACATAGAAACTCTCCCTTCTGTGATAAATTTGATTGTATGCCATGTAACATGAATGTAATGACTAGCTGCTTTAATTTGAGAAGACAATTCATGGAAGGATGCATCAGTCACAATGTTCACACACACTACACAAGAACAAAGTCTTCAAGTCCTCCTAAAGTTAGGAAGGTGCCTCTGTCACCTAAGTCTAAGAACCCTGATTCTAAGACTTCTAACAGTGACAAGAAGACTAACATCAAGAAAATTGATAAGTATGCTGTTTATGATAAGACTGTTGCTAAGCCACATGGACCCAAACTTGTTTGGGTACCAAAGGAGAAGTAATACCTTTGTGTTTGCAGGGCAAAGAAAGTGAAAGAAAGGTCATGTGGATTTTGGACAGTGGATGCTCAAACCATATGACTGGTGATATGGCCCTGCTATCACAGTATGAGGAGAAGGCTGGCCCAATGGTTGCTTTTGGAGATGACAGCATTGGCAACACACTGGGATATGGCAAGTTGGAAATTGGAAATGTCATCATTGAGAATGTAGCACTGGTCAAGGGACTCAAGCACAATCTACTGAGTGTTGGTCAATTTACTGACAGAGGCTTCAAAGTGAATTTTGACAAAGATGAATGTTTGATCACCCACAAAAAGACTGGTGACTTTGCTCTATCTGGAGTAAGGAAAGGAAGCCTGTTTGTAGCCAATATGAACTCTGCAAACAAGGACAAAATTTGTTGCTTTTACTCAAAAGCATCAAATGAAGACAGTTGGCTGTGGCATAAGAAGCTATCACACTTGAACTTCAAAGGCATTAATTCTCTAGTCAAAAGAGAGTTAGTAAGAGGCATGCCCACACTTGAATTCTGTCAAGAAGGAGTGTGTGAGGCTTGTCAAAAGGGAAAAATGAAAAGATCAAGCCACAAGTCAAAGACAGTGACATCAATAATCAAGCCCCTACAACTAATTCATATGGACATGTTTGGGCCTGTCAATATTATGTCACTAGGAAGGAAAAAGTATGCTCTGGTGATGGTTGATGATTTCACAAGGTATACATGGGTAGAATTTCTGGCATTAAAAGATGAGGCTCCCCAAGTAATCATTGAGCATATAAAGAAAATGGACAAGGAAGCAAAGGCCAACAATGCAAGTGTGATTGCATTAAGGAGTGATAATGGAACAGAGTTCAGAAATTCCATGCTTGAAGCATTCTGCAAAGAAAATGGTATTTCTCAACAATTCTCAGCTCCAAGGACTCCACAACAAAATGGAGTTGTTGAAAGAAAGAATAGAACTCTGATTGAAGCTGCTAGAACAATGTTACTTGATGCAAAGATGCCTACATGTTTTTGGGCTGAGGCTGTGAGCACTGCATGCTATATCCAAAACAGAACCCTCATCAACAAAAACACTGGAAAGACACCTTACAACTTGATGACTGGAAAGAAGCCCACCCTAAAGTATGTTCATACTTTTGGAAGCAAATGCTTTGTTTTAAAAGACAACTCAGAATATGTTGGAAAGTTTGATGCAAAAGCATTTGAAGGAATTTTTCTTGGCTACTCTATGGAAAGAATTGCATACAAAGTTTATGTCATCATTCAAAAGAAAGTTATGGAAAGCACAGACGTGACATTTGATGACAGCAAACTACCTGGATTAGAAGAAGCCAATGATGAAGATAAAGATCCTTTGAAGTTTGACAATCTAGATGATTCTGATGAGGAGATTGAAACTGAATTTGAGCCCACAATTCAACAAACTCAAGTGAATGAAGAACCTATGTCAACCAACAATGAAGAAACAAGCATCCAAGACACACCTGTGATTAGTGGAAACTTCACAGGGGGAGGAAATGTAAATGATCATGATCTGGATGATGAAGCAACATCAAGGCTGAGAAATCAATCTGAACATACAAGGAAATGGGATAGATCACATACTGCAGATCAGATAATTGGAGATCCAAATACAGGAGTGAGAACAAGGAGAGCAACTCTAAATGAATGTCTCTATGGTTGCTTTCTATCCCAAGTTGAGCCTAAGAAACTTGAAGATGCATTGTTGGATCCTGATTGGATAATTGCTATGCAAGAGGAGCTAAACCAATTTGAAAGAAGCAAAGTATGGGAACTTGTGCCTGCACCAAAGGATAGAACCATTGTTGGAACAAAATGGGTTCTAAGGAATAAGATGGATGAAAATGGTGTAGTCATAAGAAACAAAGCAAGGTTGGTTGCAAAAGGATACTCTCAACAGGAGGGCATTGACTATGATGAGACTTTTGCCCCTGTTGCCAGACTAGAGGCCATCAGAATTTTCTTGGCATTTGCTACACATTCTAATTTCAAGGTCTATTAAATGGATGTCAAGAGTGCATTTCTGAATGGGGATCTGGAAGAAGAAGTATATGTGCAACAGCCACCTGGCTTTGAGGATCCACAATTCCCTCACTTTGTCTACAGATTGCTTAAAGCATTGTATGGACTTAAGCAAGCTCCTAGGGCATGGTATGACACATTGTCACAATTTCTACTTGAGAATCAATTCTCTAGAGGCACACTAGACAAGACACTGTTTTACAAGAAACATGGGGATGATATTATCTTAGTTCAAATCTATGTGGATGATATCATATTTGGCTCCACAAATGAGAAGCTGTGTGAGAAATTCTCTAAGCTCATGCAGAGCAGATATGAGATGAGTATGATGGGAGAATTAACATTCTTTCTTGGGCTGTAAGTGAGTCAAAGGAAGGATGGCATTTTTATAAGCCAAACCAAATACATCAAGGATCTATTGAAGAAATTTGACTTAGAAGAATGCTCACCTGCAAAGACACCCATGGCCACTGCCACCAAGTTAGATGAAGATAGTAAGGGCACACCAAACTTGGGGTTATGGTATCCTAAGGACACAGGGTTCAATCTGGTTGGTTATTCTGATGCTGATTATGCTGGATGCAGAGTGGATAGGAAAAGCACCTCAGGTAGCTGCCAGTTTCTTGGACAAAGGTTAGTCTCTTGGTACAGCAAGAAACAACAATCTGTGTCAACTTCCACAGCTGAAGCTGAGTACATAGCTGCTGGAAGTTGCTGTGCTCAAGTGCTTTGGATCAGAAACCAACTTAGAGATTATGGACTTGTGTTGGAAAGAATTCCAATCATGTGTGACAACACAAGTGCAATCTCTATAGTTTCCAATCCTGTCAATCATTCTAGGACAAAGCACATTGACATCAGATATCACTTCATAAGGGAGCATGCAACTAATGGAACCATTGAGTTACATTATGTTCCCACAGAGAAACAACTAGCTGACATATTCACTAAGCCATTAGATGAAGCCACCTTCACAAGGTTGGTTAGTGAGATTGGAATGCTGAATTCTTCAAATTCTGGCTGAGTGAATATATCAACTAGATTGTTGCAGCAGTAAATACTTACTTTATCAAATGCTCAATATTTCTAAAGTAAGTATTGGCTGGATTATGATTTATAAATATTCCACAATGCTGCATATGTTGAAAATCATACATCTTTAGCTTGAAATTTCTGTGAAATTTTGAGAAAATCACTATTTAATTTAGTAGAATATTCTTCAATGAATATTTCTGGTAAATTTTAAAAGATGGTGAAAATTGAATTTTATGAGTGAAAAGTATAGTTCGATAAGTCAGACTTCTCGAATGGTTCATTGTTTTGTCATGGCTCGAGTTCTCGAATAGGCCTATCAAGAACCCTTCTGAGTTCTCGAATAGTGTCTTTTGAGAAATCAAATAGCACACTTTGAGTTCTCGAATAGAGTATTTTAGTTCTCTAATGATGGAGTTCTCGAATACTGTATTTGAGTTATCGAATCATTTGAAAAGGCTGATTTCTCGCTGACACTTAATCGCTTTTTGGATTTATATTCAAAATTTCATCTCACTCATAAAAACATATTTTATTTAGCTTAGAATTATTTTCTGAGTTAAATAACTGCCAGCTGTGAGTTACAAACTGCTTGAGATATCGAATAAGCCTTTCTTGACTTATTGAATAGTTGTTTTATACTTCTCGAATGACTGACTTGTCGATACAAAACCTATATCTAATCGACAACTCAAGTCACTCACATATATACAATTCCACAACTGTTCAAATCATTTCATTCGATTTCTCAGGCAGTTAAAGTTCCAAAACCTCTGTAAACCCTAACGTCAAAAGCTAAATTTCTTCTTCAACCTTCATTCTCTTCTCATCTCTCTGTGTAACAATGGCAAATACCCAACTCACAATTCCTAAACACACCAATTTCATAGCAATAACCAACGATGTTGAAGCACCCAATGCGAACTTTAAGTGCTTCATTCGATGGATGCTGAATCATACATCAAGGATGCACTCTCAGCTAACCCAACTCTGTATCTAGATTTACTAGAACAGTTTTGGAGAACTGCTACTGTGGAGGTCGTGGCCCTAGAGAATGCAATTACTTCATACGTAATCTATTGCAAGATTCAGGACAAGGAAATCACCATCACTACTGAAAATATGAATCAAGCACTGGGGTTACAACAAGGAGTGTATGACAGTCAAGCAACTGATCAGGAATTGGAAGATTTCTTTGATTTTATCAACTACTCAGATAAAATCAAGCTTGGAAATTTGAATATGAAGTACTTTAGGAAGGAATGGAGCTATGTCTTTGGCACTCTGCTTCAAGTCTTCACAGCAAGGAAGTCCAGCTTTGATCAAATCAGCACACCTGTTCAACAAATAGGATATGCTCTAGCATATGGGAGAAATATTGATGTTGGTTTGATCATAATGCAAGAATTGTATGGGAGACTTGGTAAGAACTTAGCCAAGAGAGGTAATGAAATTTTCTTCCCTCGCTTTATTCAATCTGTACTTAATTTCATAGATGTTAAATTGATTGAATTGCCTGGGTTAGACAAAAATAGAATAGGCTATCCGAAATCCATGACCAAACTCATTTTTGGTAGCTTGGAGACTAGGAATGATGTGGATGTAAGGCTCAAAATAACTCCCCTTATGGAGAGTTTATTTAGGACTTACCCCCACAACATGCCAATATGTGCCTCAAAATCTGAGTTAGCTAGGCCCAAGCAAGTAGAGCAAAATGCTAACCCAAGGCCTGCTAACCAACCCTCTCAGCCAAACACTTTACCAAACACAGAGACAACTGCATCATCCTCTCAAAAGGGCGATGTTAGTAAAAAGAACAGAAAATAGGTTGCTTCTGAACCTCTAAAAATCTTAACTGAAGCAGCCTTGGCTGTAGAATTAGGCATAGCAAGTGAGGAACCTGAGTCACCCTTACTAAGGCCAAAGAAGAAGAAGTCTAAAACCACCTCTTCAGCCACCCAAATGGCTGAAGTTGTAAAATCAGGGGCAAACAGCTCACTAGGTGTATCCTCTCAACAGGGTGCATCTATAGAATCAAGCATTCTCCCCAATGCATGTAACACCCCCAGATCCGGGGTCCGGGATCCGGTGGTTACGGTTTCCAATTCTGTCCACAACAATTGAACTTTCCTTAACATAAAATAAATTACGTCTCTATGACCCAACACAACAATATAAAACACACCCGTTATAGTCCCAGAGATGAAATCAGAGTAACAATCAAATTTTTATTAATCACATTATGAGTTCTTACAATCCAAAAGAATTTCAATATAAATACATACTCTTTGCCATCCATTTACATAAGTCATACTAAACCATATTCTTGGTACTGAAAGAATAAATATATCCTACCAATAGCTTCTTCTTCAGCTCTGGTAGTCTCATCGTCCTCGCCCGCGTCGAGTGCGCCTTGTGCGAGTCATCTGGTCTAGCTGTTGTTGTGATATAATAATAAAGCAAGGGTGAGCAATAGCCACCAACAATAATATATAACTGAACGATAATATATAACAGTTCAAAGGTATCTTTCAAACCATATGTCATGCATTTACGGAAATGATGCCAGTATAATATGAACGATGAAGTTACAAGGTAACTTAAAGTATTTGTTTGTAGAAATATCTGCTACATCAAAAGTAAGCGTGATATTCTCATTGTCATTAAAAAGAGGAACTTGCATGAAAAGATTGCAATTCCAGTTATGAACACTTTTCCAGCTCTGCCAACAGTAATCATGTTGCAGGAAATAAATAAGTTTGGATGATGAACCAATGAGGGAGTATTCACCGCGCCCGCTGTTCCAATCTTGATGATCAGTCGAGATCGTACAACTCAAATTAGATTTACTACCGGTAGAAGGAAGAACTGACGGCTTTACTTGTCTACCGCCTTACTAGCTCTCCCCGGCCAACGGTTGGGCCAAAGGGGATGGACCGGCGCTACTCGGCCTCTTACACAACTCCTAGTTCAAATAGAATTCATAATTCTGAATGTAACGTTCGTCCCCCTTTCCCCAAGTATAATACTTGTTGATAAGACTCTACAAGGTAGTCGTATCTAGTTGGAAAGGAAAATTCACCAATAACTTCCAAGCCATGGTTTGGTATCGAATATCAACTTGTTCCAACAATCTTACCCCTCGAAAGATGAGAAGGTAAACAACGACTTAATAAGTCAACATCACCCGAGTTGCGAGTGAAGAGAATACTCTATGACCGGGAAGTCGACAAGATAAATAACATTTTCCAAGTAAGGTCCCCTTATTATTAGAGAGGTAGACTCAAAGAAGAATGATGTCTGAGAACCTTTCTTGATATAAGATTAATAATAATATGACTCCGAGGTATTTTCTGTAATAATCGAAGAAAATAAACCTTATTGAGGTTATTCTAAGTATGAAATAAATATTCAGAGAATATTTATTGAATTAAAAATATTTAAAGAATATTTAAGAATATTAAAGGATATCTTTAATCAGGGTATTTCTCAAAATAATCCCTGGTGAAACATCAGGAGAATATTTATTGAATAAATAAATATTTAAATGAATATTCAAAATAATATTCATTAATTAATAGGGCCTGAAAGGAATACTTAAGATAATATTCATAATTAATTAGGAATTTAAATGAATATTCAAAAAGTAATATTCATTTAATGAATAATATTCTAAATGAATATCAAGTAATATTCATTTAGTAATCCAAGCCCTAAAGGAATATTCGAGATAATATTCGATAAATAAATCAGGCTTCAGATGAATATTTAAAATAATATTCATCAAGTAATTAATATCTTAAATGAATTTTCAAAAGTAATATTTATTTAATAAAATAATATTCTAAATGAATATCCAAATAATATTCATTTAGTAGTCTCATCTTTAGAAGAATATTCGAAATAATAATCGATAATCAATTCGACTCTGAATGAATATTGAGAAATATTATTCGTCGAATGGTTACGTTCAAATAATCATTTGAAGTAAGGATCGTTAAATAAATAATCTCGAACGAATATTCAAATAATATTCGTCGCCCGTATAAGGGAAAATATTTACTTAAATATTTTCCTTCGAGGTAACCTTGATATATCAAGAAATATTGACTCCCGGTCTATAGTTGATGAATAAGATATATACACCCTTCTCTGAGGGTCTTACAATAACCGGCTTATAATTGATACGTTAGCTATCTAATTTATAAGCCAATAAACAATCAGGGAACAAGCATAATGATATAACTTGAAAGTAGGCATGCACGCTATGGCATATGTACAACAGAAAACATATATATATATATATATATATATCAATCACAACAACAGCCTAAAAGAAGGGAATTGAAACTTGCCTGGTAGTCGAGTACGGTAAGGGGTAGTGGTAACGGGTCCCGGGTCAGCTTGGTGATCTATAAATAGCCAAGGCATTCGGGATTAATCACTTAACATCTTAAAAGTTAAGTTATACTTAAATCGAAACACGTTTTCGAGTTATCTCGTTATACCCCTTTTTGTGGATTCCTTTTATCATCGATCCGACCCGACATTCGTTCGTTAATACGACATGTCATTGTACTTACACTTGGGACATACTTAAGTCATACAAGTTCTAAAGTCGATCGTTACAAATCAATATTATGCTTCGAGTTTTATCGCCCGTTTTCTAAGTGTTTTACCGAAGTTATAATCAAGCGGGTTTTTAGGGGTTCGTTTGCGATTAACTTTGATTCGAACATTTTTATAAAATCGGAAAACGATCCGTTTCACATGAGGTTTTCTCTCACACCTTCCTTTTTACCTCTAGTATTTAATTACCAAGATTTGCCACTGACTTACGTATTTTACGAGGGTTCAATTTTAATAACGAACTCGTACTTACGGTTTCGAACGTCTTTTAGTGAATCGGCCATAATTCCTAAACCGTAAGTCCGTTTCACATGATCTTTATATCAAAACGAAGCTTATAACATGATCTATCTTGCCATGGAAGAACATGATACTGTATAGTGACTTATGGCTACTGTCAAACATGATTTCTTAAGGTTAACAAAAATCTGGCATTACGACGGCTATAAATCGGACGTTCCATAAATCGTAATCAACAACCCAAGCCACACCGGGCATACCAATCATCTTACATTCATAATACTAATCTCATAAGTCCAGGAACATCATATTATATCATCATATTCATCACATCTCTTAAATCAAACAAACTAACTACATAATCATGTAAACATGCTTATAACAACATTATCACCAAAACTTATCCAAAACTCCATTAAAACTCAAATCAAAGACTAGGGTTCTTGAAGTTTATACCTTCCTTGGAGTAGATAAAGACATTGCTAAGCCTTGTATAGTCCATGAACATCCTTAACCAAGCTTAGATCATCCAAAAATCAAGAAAACCAAGAATTTTGTTCTTGATATTACTATTCATCCTCCACTTTCTTGATTTTTTTGAAAATGGAAACAAAGGAGTTTGGACTTGAAATTTCTAGGAGATTAGTTTTATGAAATATAGAACTCACCTTAAAAATTTGAAGATTAAACAATGGTTGGAAGTAGGTTTTTGATTTTTGAATTAAAAAGGGCCGAATGAAAAAAATGGAGAGTGTTTTGGTTGTTCTTGCTTGGTTGGCTTGAAATAATGCATAAAGTGATTTGTATTTGGTAATATCTCATCCAAGCTACTTTATTGAAGTGATGATGCATTGGATGATGTATTTTGTAAGGACAAGTGTTGATCATTAATTGATTTCATGCTAACTAGTAGTTAGTTTTTTGCTAAGCACTAGTTTCATCTCTAAGTATGATAGTTGCATGAGTCATCACTTGGTTTGCTAGATATTTTCTAGTGGCTTATGCATGACTCTTGCTTCCACTGCTTGTTTCTTTTGTCCGGTTATTGCTCGTTTCGATTGATCGTTCGGACGAATAACTAAGTAGTTTCACCCCTAGGGTTTACCGGGAAATTTCTCGATATTCATAATTCCTTCCCCAATCCTTAATATAATCCTCGTGATGACCATGTAGGATATTTAATCTCGATACGAACTTAATCCGTAATCTAGGATTCGTTCGCTTTATTGATTAATCTCGTTATAACGTTTTAGCGGTTTCTAGAACTCTTGTTTCACTGCCTCAGTGGTATCCTACCTTCATTCTTAAATCAAATATAATAACATCCCAAAATATCAAATCCTCAAAGTTAATATCTCAATTCTTGGATTATAATAATATTTAATCCACTGTCCGGTCAAATATTATACCGAAAAAGAATTTGGAATTTCTGAATTCCGATCGTCTCTGCATTCACTTATTTCCTCCGCGTATTACTAATATGACTTCGAAACATCCATATCACGTCCCGTACATAGGGTGGCGTGAAAAGTTTTCCAACTTACAAAATCACTATTCATCCACCAAATTACTATACACGTACAGGAAACTCTATGCACGTACGGGAAACACTATGCAAGTACGGGAAATACTATGCATGTATGGGAAACACTATGCACGTACGGGAAACACTATGCACGTATGGGAAACACTATGCACGTACTCATTTCCCTTCAAGGATCCATTAGCTCCTTCCTGGATGGTAGATTATTCTTATCTAGGTCCTCAACCATCGAATTACTCTATTCTGACAATATACCAATGCATCAGGATCATTGTCCAAAGCAATATCCATTCATTACAATCATTGTTCTTTGAAACCACCATTCATTAGAGCTGGTGACCTTGTTGTCGGAATCATTGTTCCTCATTTTATCATTACTTAATAAAAAGTTTTAATTATATCCAAAATTTGGGGTTTTTACAGTCTCCCCTCCTTAAAAGGATTCCGTCCCGGAATCAGGTAGGAAGCAAAGAGTCGTTTGCCTGTCGTTCACTTTTTTTAGCTTCCCGGTCAATTCTTAGTCGTTCTTCCCTTCCTCAGCACATCTTCTAGTGCTACAATCCATACTGTATCCTTTTTCCATCAACATTGCTACTTTTCGTACAACTCACTATCCGGGTTATACTCTTACTCAGTCTTATCCTTATTGATACCTGCAGTAACATTGGTATCACTATCACCCTACGAATTCGGAGGTAACCTCGCTCGTACTGTGCATTTCCTGATCGCTTTAATCTTCGCAATCTCGATCAATATAGAGAAGTGGAAAGATTTATTGAGAGATCACTATGATCAATTGAACATTTGTTATATTGCATAGTTAGTACAGAAGGGGGCCAGCCTTTAGTACTTGACAAGCAATTAAACAAGTTATGGTATTCCACTTAGACTTCTATCACATAGACAGATAGTCACGTAGCAGTACCTCCCCTCCTAAAAGGGTTGTTCTTCTCAATTCATAAAGAAGATAAATAAGAGAGAAGAAGAGAAAAGAGTTCTAAAGGATTATAGAAAGCTTTCATGATTGTAGAATATCATACTCAGAAGTTACCTCTGAACTATAGAGGTTTATCAAAGAAGAAATTAATCATAATTATATCCAATACTATTTGATCGCAATCTCACGTGTCAACATATCTTGCTGCTTTGTCCATTATTCTATGGACAAATACTCTTGTTCAATCTTAGCGATACTCACATTCGGGAAATCCTTCAACCTTTCAGGTTAAATCTTAGATTTCTCACTTGACATCATTATTACTGACATCCCATATCATGTTACTAGCTTTTTCATAACTATAATATTGACACTATCAGGTTGTCATCCTGAGAATTCATTAGAAAACCCATTCATAACATTCCTTGCTTCTCATTCCATAGTTGCTTTCCCAGCCTTTTCTTTATCAATCACATCCTTCTTATTATCTGATTCTTACTCATTTCTATTATTTACTTTCACCTTCACCTCTTTATTGAGACACCTTTTTGCACTTGGTACCTCCTTATCGGTATTCCGTCACATTTATTCTATAATTATCACGTTATTCCAATTTAAACTTTCCGAAATGAATCTGGCCTGATCCCTTTAACTTAGATTCATATAATCTACTTCTGCCAACCTTGTTTCTCATCACTTGTTCTTTTCTATCCGTGGTTTTCCACAGGTTATCTTTCGTAAGTCAGACCAGGTCGTATATCTACATGCTCGTACTCCTATCATCTGTTGAACATCTGCATTTTACTGGAGTAGCCTTGCCACATGAAAACCTGTTATGACCGTGCTATAAGTTTTGGGGGTAAGGCTGGCTCGAGAACACTTTTGAACTCTCAAATGGCCCAATAAGTCTCGGGCTCAACTGCCCTTCCCTCCAAGTCTCATTAATTCTTTCTACGGGAATACATTTGGCATCATGAATCATCAACCTCATATTCTCTATCTGGTTTGCGCAGAAATACACTAACACAAACTTGCTTGTCATTCATCAACATGCCATTTAGTTTATCAATAGCAGCACTTTCTTTATCTTTACGTTGTCATCTACTTTCTTAGAAGAATCACCATCGCTTGTTGTTTACGTAGTGCGTTAATAGCTAACCCTACGGGTTTCAAATCCCTTAGGGAGACAAAGTAATCACCATTCCTTATCCATAAGGAACACTTCCTGAACTTGATGTAGATATAACATGAAGTAGATAGAATTACAGAAGTGTTTCAAGCATCGCAGCTAGGTCCGGTTGATGAAACTATCACTTATGCATCTTCCATAAAAGACTGGAAACTTAACGGTTTACTTCATCAATTTTGTACCATGGTCCTGGTTTGCCTCAAAACGGGACCTTCTAAGGTACGTAATATGCTTAAGACTCCATCAGGAATCGAATCTTTACTTAAACTATTATTACCGTCAATTCTTGCACAGTCATCAGAAGGAATGTAAATTCCTCCATTCCGATATGACCTTCAAGGTCCTTCCAAATATCATTCTGTTTCTTCGGTATGAACATTTGTAATTATTCCTTTATACTTAGATTGTCGGCCACCTCATTGGCCTTTCCTGATACTAACAATTTCTTGTAATCCATGTTCTCTGGATACATTCCAACTCAAACTTTTCTACCTCATTCCCATCACTGTTGGGTTAAAGCATTCTCCATTAAGCTCTGCTGAAGGAGAAAATATAACTATCAGTCTTTTTTTTTCCATAAGTCATTGCTTCCACCTTCCCGTGGGAACTTTATCAAAGTTACTCTCGATCATACCTAGGATATTTGTTCTCTTAGTTCTTTCTTGTTCTAGGATAATCTCAACCTTCTTGGGTTCCATCCATACCTCATCATGGTTTCATACATGCCTCATCTGGCATTATTGTTATTGTGTCTTACACATTCTCTACCAAACTTCTATTTTGAAACTCAGAATGTTAACTTTTTCCTTGTAAGGTTTCTTAGGTCGTCCTCCTCATTCCTCCTGCATTTTCTAGGTACAGGGTATATCAAAACGTCATTGATCAATACTCTAAGAATTCTACCTATGTTCTTTCCAGAACTCTTTTTAATAATCCTTACAGGTCATTGTTGCCTTAGCAAATCCAACTCATATCATCTGAATTCACAATGTCTTTATTAGGGTTAATGCCATCCCTTGTGCATTCCCCAGGGTTTGTCTTAATTTATGGATATCCTATCCTTAATTCAACTGCCAAGGAATTCTTGCATCCTATAATTGGCAATCAGATCATGTATCCTTAATAAGGGTCTCTTTTCAATCATTCTCATTTGATAATCGATCGGTGGCTTAATGCTAACCTCTTCTTTAAGATAGTTGTCAGCCTATTTGACCTTCCAAAAGACAACGTATGTCTATCTGCTTTCTTACAGAACTTGGTAAAGGTAGCAAGGATGTTTTGGAAGATATTGGTCGAGTTCAACGTGAATCTCTTAGTACTTATCGTTCTTCGCGAAGGTACTTGCCTCAGACAAAATTTCTACAGCATACTGTTCAATTTCTGACCATTTCTATACTCTCTCCATAAACCTTCATTGTTTACTTTCCTTAGTCATAATGTATTCATGGTGTTTATAATACCCTAACATCAAACATCTCAAGTCACTATACTTTTATTTTTATTCGTAATCTTGGACAATCATATATACATGAATCACTTTAGTACGGGTGACCCCATACTAAAAAAAAAATCTAGCAAATTCCCAATCAAAACAGGGGTTGCAAAGGGTTAAGTAGAAGATTCCTATGATCTCATTAATATTTCCTTTATATTAGAAGCCCTTGCAGTCGGTGCTTACTTAGAAGCAGCCCTGCTTTGTCCTTTCATTGCGGGTCTAGTCACTTGATAATCCTTTGTGACTTGGTCTCAACTGGCCACACTAAAATAAAAATATATGATTTTAGGGGTTGGCTAATAGCATTACTTTTCTAGCAATTGCCGGCATAGTGCCTTCTTCTTTGATACCTTTCTACCTTTCCAAAACTTTACTCCATATAAGTCTTAATCGACTACTCGGCACCGTCTCCGGTCACCTTTCCTCCACTTTTATCTTTTCAACTATTCTTATCAATCCCGCGTGCCACACAAGCTTACCATTCCTGGCATAACAGCCTTTTCATTTAAGTCAATCCTGGAATTTCTCAGTCCGGCTGGTTTCTTACTTACATTTCCTGTTTCCGTCCAATCTCACTTCATCATTTTATCTCTACCATCGATTGTAATACTCAGGGTCCGTCTACTAACCCATATATGACGGCAACCTTACCCAATCCACAGGGTTCGCTCCAATTTCCATTCTCTTCAATGATGTTCTCTGATAATCAGAAAGACAAGATTTGCCAAAATTCGCTGAATTCCTTTTTTTTTTGAATCAGGGAAATTTTGGTCAATCTATCCACCTACTGGTAACATTAAGGAGACCAATTTCGAAACCTGAAGAATAGTTCTATGAACCTCCAAGCAGGTAGAACCATAAGCAGTCATAATTAACGAAATAATCGTCATCAGGTTGGAAGTTTAACCATTGGAGAGGAACCAATTATATACATCCTTTAGAGGGGAATCAACAGTTTCAAACTGAAACCAGTCATAACTTCCTGATACCTATATGTCCTGATATTCAATATTACCAAATGTTAGTCTACCCAACCACTAGTCTCAGCAGGAACCTTACCGTCGGAGTTGGTTGTTCCAAAAAATTTGGCACTACTAAGGCCATCCGAACCTGGTGAACCGTGTTGTCCAAATGCATCCGCCAGTACTTTGTCATGCTGCGCAAGCACACATCCTAATCCTTTATGTGAAGCGTTGTTGGAAGCACAAAGTCTCCTTTTTCCATTAAGCAATGCCAACTCTTGGTCATTACCACTTTCATCTTTTAGCTCCAGGAAGATTTTCTCACATTTTTCCCTTTAACTGCTGATCGTATTACTTGATCCATTATAATTCCATGTCGGAGTAAACTTAAGGTAACTACTATAATCCATTCAAAGAGAAGAAGGAATTTAATATTCCTCTGAATCACATGCATCTAACATTTCTGGTTCATCATTTAACTGAGTTGAATTAACTCTATACTCAGTCTCTGGCAGTATTCTCATTACGAGTTCATCTTGACTCACTGGTCTTATCTTCCGGTAGGTTCTGATATCATTGTCTTGCTTACTACTTCCTTATATAACTTTACCCAATCATGCTGTCACTTCCCAATGTCTTTACTTTCTACTGATTCATTCATGAACATTTCCCTGAATAAAACCACCTCATTAACCTCACTTTGGTTTCGTAAATTATAACCTATGACATCTGCCTTCTCGTGGCGAATTATTACTGACAATATTCATACTGATTCATTTATCAAATGATATGGCACTTACTGCCTCATTCTCAACTATTCCTAGGGACTCTACTCCTCGTCCTATATCGCTGTCTTTGATAATCATACATCCCTCTAGCTCTTTCTTTGTTAAGATGAAAATCTCTAAGGATTCTCATCTATTTCCGTATAAGATCTCAAGTAATTCTTCCAATCCTTCTTTCTTGCTGGTACTACATCTGGTAGTCCGGCTATGAATTCAACATGCATCTTCAGATCTCTTAATAATATCTCGGTTCTTTATACTCACTTTTCTGAGCACCATATCTTAATCATCACAGTCTTTCTAGCTGCGACCCTCATTACCCAAGGGTAAGCTCCTTATCCTAACAGGATTTTCCTTATCTGCTGGAACCTCTTCCGGGTCTCCAGTAGGGTACTCCATCGAATTACCCGCTGATCTTCAGCATATAAAGCATCATCGCGCTGCTGCTCGTATGCTTCAAGGTCTGTCGCCTTACTCGTCGATACGATATCGAGCTAAGTTACTATCATGATACTTACGAGTTCCCATAAGGGTTTTATATGTCATCACTACATTAAGTAGTCCGACTATGAACTTGGCAAGAGTTCTTATTATCTTATTGAATTTATTGTTTTAACGTCACCTCATCTCTGGGGTTTATAACGTACGCTCTGATACCACTTCTGTAACACCCCCAGATCCGGGGTCCGGGATCCGGTGGTTACGGTTTCCAATTCTATCCACAACAATTGAACTTTCCTTAACATAAAATAAATTACGTCTCTATGACCCAACACAACAATATAAACACACCCGTTATAGTCCCAGAGATGAAATCAGAGTAACAATCAAATTTTTATTAATCACATTATGAGTTCTTACAATCCAAAAGAATTTCAATATAAATACATACTCTTTGCCATCCATTTACATAAGTCATACTAAACCATATTCTTGGTACTGAAAGAATAAATATATCCTACCAATAGCTTCTTCTTCAGCTCTGGTAGTCTCATCGTCCTCGCCCGCGTCGAGTGCGCCTTGTGCGAGTCATCTGGTCTAGCTGTTGTTGTGATATAATAATAAAGCAAGGGTGAGCAATAGCCCACCAACAATAATATATAACTGAACGATAATATATAACAGTTCAAAGGTATCTTTCAAACCATATGCCATGCATTTACGGAAATGATGCCAGTATAATATGAACGATGAAGTTACAAGGTAACTTAAAGTATTTGTTTGTAGAAATATCTGCTACATCAAAAGTAAGCGTGATATTCTCATTGTCATTAAAAAGAGGAACTTGCATGAAAAGATTGCAATTCCAGTTATGAACACTTTTCCAGCTCTGCCAACAGTAATCATGTTGCAGGAAATAAATAAGTTTGGATGATGAACCAATGAGGGAGTATTCACCGCGCCCGCTGTTCCAATCTTGATGATCAGTCGAGATCGTACAACTCAAATTAGATTTACTACCGGTAGAAGGAAGAACTGACGGCTTTACTTGTCTACCGCCTTACTAGCTCTCCCCGGCCAACGGTTGGGCCAAAGGGGATGGACCGGCGCTACTCGGCCTCTTACACAACTCCTAGTTCAAATAGAATTCATAATTCTGAATGTAACGTTCGTCCCCCTTTCCCCAAGTATAATACTTGTTGATAAGACTCTACAAGGTAGTCGTATCTAGTTGGAAAGGAAAATTCACCAATAGCTTCCAAGCTGTGGTTTGGTATCGAATATCAACTTGTTCCAACAATCTTACCCCTCGAAAGATGAGAAGGTAAACAACGACTTAATAAGTCAACAGCACCCGAGTTGCGAGTGAAGAGAATACTCTATGACCGGGAAGTCGACAAGATAAATAACATTTTCCAAGTAAGGTCCCCTTATTATTAGAGAGGTAGACTCAAAGAAGAATGATGTCTGAGAACCTTTCTTGATATAAGATTAATAATAATATGACTCCGAGGTATTTTCTGTAATAATCGAAGAAAATAAACCTTATTGAGGTTATTCTAGGTATGAAATAAATATTCAGAGAATATTTATTGAATTAAAAATATTTAAAGAATATTTAAGAATATTAAAGGATATCTTTAATCAGGGTATTTCTCAAAATAATCCCTGGTGAAACATCAGGAGAATATTTATTGAATAAATAAATATTTAAATGAATATTCAAAATAATATTCATTAATTAATAGGGCCTGAAAGGAATACTTAAGATAATATTCATAATTAATTAGGAATTTAAATGAATATTCAAAAAGTAATATTCATTTAATGAATAATATTCTAAATGAATATCAAGTAATATTCATTTAGTAATCCAAGCCCTAAAGGAATATTCGAGATAATATTCGATAAATAAATCAGGCTTCAGATGAATATTTAAAATAATATTCATCAAGTAATTAATATCTTAAATGAATTTTCAAAAGTAATATTTATTTAATAAAATAATATTCTAAATGAATATCCAAATAATATTCATTTAGTAGTCTCATCTTTAGAAGAATATTCGAAATAATAATCGATAATCAATTCGACTCTGAATGAATATTGAGAAATATTATTCGTCGAATGGTTACGTTCAAATAATCATTTGAAGTAAGGATCGTTAAATAAATAATCTCGAACGAATATTCAAATAATATTCGTCGCCCGTATAAGGGAAAATATTTACTTAAATATTTTCCTTCGAGGTAACCTTGATATATCAAGAAATATTGACTCCCGGTCTATAGTTGATGAATAAGATATATACACCCTTCTCTGAGGGTCTTACAATAACCGGCTTATAATTGATACGTTAGCTATCTAATTTATAAGCCAATAAACAATCAGGGAACAAGCATAATGATATAACTTGAAAGTAGGCATGCATGCTATGGCATATGTACAACAGAAAACACATATATATATCAATCACAACAACAGCCTAAAAGAAGGGAATTGAAACTTGCCTGGTAGTCGAGTACGGTAAGGGGTAGTGGTAGCGGGTCCCGGGTCAGCTTGGTGATCTATAAATAGCCAAGGCATTCGGGATTAATCACTTAACATCTTAAAAGTTAAGTTATACTTAAATCGAAACACGTTCTCGAGTTATCTCGTTATACCCCTTTTTGTGGATTCCTTTTATCATCGATCCGACCCGACATTCGTTCGTTAATACGACATGTCATTGTACTTACACTTGGGACATACTTAAGTCATACAAGTTCTAAAGTCGATCGTTACAAATCAATATTATGCTCCGAGTTTTATCGCCCGTTTTCTAAGTGTTTTACCGAAGTTATAATCAAGCGGGTTTTTAGGGGTTCGTTTGCGATTAACTTTGATTCGAACATTTTTATAAAATCGGAAAACGATCCGTTTCACATGAGGTTTTCTTTCACAGCTTCCTTTTTACCTCTAGTATTTAATTACCAAGATTCGCCACTGACTTACGTATTTTACGAGGGTTCAATTTTAATAACGAACTCGTACTTACGGTTTCGAACGTCTTTTAGTGAATCGGCCATAATTCCTAAACCGTAAGTCCGTTTCACATGATCTTTATATCAAAACAAAGCTTATAACATGATCTATCTTGCCATGGCAGAACATGATACTGGATAGTGAATTATGGCTACTGTCAAACACGATTTCTTAAGGTTAACAAAAATCGGGCATTACGACGGCTATAAATCGGACGTTCCATAAATCGTAATCAACAACCCAAGTCACACCGGGCATACCAATCATCTTACATTCATAATACTAATCTCATAAGTCCAGGAACATCATATTATATCATCATATTCATCACATCTCTTAAATCAAACAAACTAACTACATAATCATGTAAACATGCTTATAACAACATTATCACCAAAACTTATCCAAAACTCCATTAAAACTCAAATCAAAGACTAGGGTTCTTGAAGTTTATACCTTCCTTGGAGTAGATAAAGACATTGCTAAGCCTTGTATAGTCCATGAACATCCTTAACCAAGCTTAGATCATCCAAAAATCAAGAAAACCAAGAATTTTGTTCTTGATATTACTATTCATCCTCCACTTTCTTGATTTTTTTGAAAATGGAAACAAAGGAGTTTGGACTTGAAATTTCTAGGAGATTAGTTTTATGAAATATAGAACTCACCTTAAAAATTTGAAGATTAAACAATGGTTGGAAGTAGGTTTTTGATTTTGGAATTAAAAAGGGCCGAATGAAAAAAATGGAGAGTGTTTTGGTTGTTCTTGCTTGGTTGGCTTGAAATAATGCATAAAGTGATTTGTATTTGGTAATATCTCATCCAAGCTACTTTATTAAAGTGATGATGCATTGGATGATGTATTTTGTAAGGACAAGTGTTGATCATTGATTGATTTCATGCTAACTAGTAGTTAGTTTTTTGCTAAGTACTAGTTTCATCTCTAAGTATGCTAGTTGCATGAGTCATCACTTGGTTTGCTAGATATTTTCTAGTGGCTTATGCACGACTCTTGCTTCCACTGCTTGTTTCTTTTGTCCGGTTATTGCTCGTTTCGATTGATCGTTCGGACGAATAACTAAGTAGTTTCACCTCTAGGGTTTACCGGGAAATTTCTCGATATTCATAATTCCTTCCCCAATCCTTAATATAATCCTCGTGATGACCATGTAGGATATTTAATCTCGATACGAACTTAATCCGTAATCTAGGATTCGTTCGCTTTATTGATTAATCTCGTTATAACGTTTTAGCGGTTTCTAGAACTCTTGTTTCACTGCCTCAGTGGTTTCCTACCTTCATTCTTAAATCAAATATAATAACATCCCAAAATATCAAATCCTCAAAGTTAATATCTCAATTCTTGGATTATAATAATATTTAATCCACTGTCCGGTCAAATATTATACCGAAAAAGAATTTGGAATTTCTGAATTCCGATCGTCTCTGCATTCACTTATTTCCTCCGCGTATTACTAATATGACTTCGAAACATGCATATCATGTCCCGTACATAGGGTGGCGTGAAAAGTTTTCCAACTTACAAAATCACTATTCATCCACCAAATTACTATACACGTACAGGAAACACTATGCACGTACGGGAAACACTATGCACGTACGGGAAATACTATGCACGTATGGGAAACACTATGCACGTACGTGAAACACTATGCACGTATGGGAAACACTATGCACGTACTCATTTCCCTTCAAGGATCCATTAGCTCCCTCCTGGATGGTAGATTATTCTTATCTAGGTCCTCAACCATCGAATTACTCTATTCTGACAATATACCAATGCATCAGGATCATTGTCCAAAGCAATATCCATTCATTACAATCATTGTTCTTTGAAACCACCATTCATTAGAGCTGGTGACCTTGTTGTCGGAATCATTGTTCCTCATTTTATCATTACTTAATAAAAAGTTTTAATTATATCCAAAATTTGGGGTTCTTACAATGCACCTACTTGTACAGAGTCAGCACATGGGAGTGATAAGGCTGGCACAACACTGAGTGGAGAGCACATCACAATTGAAACTCCCTCTATCTCTCAGGGGGAGTTGCCAATATCTAATCTACAACACACTTCTCTTCCAGAATCTACCACTCATATTTCTTTGGAGCCTGCAACTCAAGCAATTGAGGAGCAAGGCATTTATCATCAAGAATTCTTTTCTCTTGATGAGCCAATGGATTCAAGTGACTTGGTGCATGACACCTTGCTCACCACCCAGGTACCACATTTAGATGGTCAGGGAATGCATGATGGGGCATCTCCTAATGACACCGTCACAAACACAGAGGATTCAATAGTTTTAACTAGAGACTCTGTGCCTGTGTCAACTACTGTTGTAACTCATCCCACTTCTGTGGAGACAACAGTAGCAGAGTCTTTTCATCCGGTTACAGAAGTTGCATCTGTAACTGAGGAGTCTAGCTTGCCTTGCTCTAGCTCTCACTTTTTGTCTCAATGGCTGAAGCCTGTGCAACATGACAGTGCTTCAGGATCAGGGTCTGTTCCACCACAAATGACCATTGACGATCTTCAAATCTATGTTGTGGATCAGATTCCTGAGTTTGTCAAAATAGCCCAGAACCTTGTCACCTCCAACATCTCAAATCCAGATTATGAAGCCATCCTACTATGTCATAGGGATGATGTGGAGATGCAGAAGGCCAAGATTATTGATGATGCTGAGAGAGATGGCAATGTAGATGCCTGGATGCAAGGAAAGTATGATGTAACTCTCAGTGAAGCACTTCAATATCTTCGAGAGGAATACATCACTTCACTAGGTTCAAATGCAAAATCCCTGTCCCCTAGTGAAGTGTTTGAAGCTGTCAATGATTCCTACAAGGGTTTCCTCAAGGCTGCACACTATCTTGGCAAGGGAGTCAAAACTGAAGTCAACAAGGTGAGTGACAAGACAGCCACTTCAGTAGAAGAGATAAAGAGGGCCTTTGATGCCAAATTTCCTCAACTAGACAGTGTGGTCAAATATATCAGACACTTCAACACCACCTGCACCAAGATGGATAATGGTCTAGCTCTCCTTAAAGATACAGTCACAGGTCTAGGAAGCAAAGTTCAAATTCTATCTGATCAGAATATAGATGCCAATGCCATGCTTAGGACACTCTTTGCAAATCAATATGGAGACAAGCTGGTAACTGAGGTTCCTGTGCATGAGCTGTCTAGATTTGAAGTGCAGAGACTTAAAGAACAATCCCTGTCTGGCTTCAAATCTACTGCATTATTCAGTAAGGTAGATGCACTTGAAAAGGAGGTAGCTACTCTCACTCAGTCCAATGCTCATCTTACAGACAAGGTACAAACTCTAACTGAGCAGTTGAACACTCAAGCCACCACCACAGCTGATGTTCTTCTGCATCAACAATCAATGTTGTCTGCAATGATGAAGCACATGGGTCTCCCTCTACCTGAAGAATCTTCAACTCCAAAGGTCAATACTATAGCCTCTGTGCCTGACAACAAGCCTAAGGGGGAAAAGAGGACATCAAGGAACTCAAATACAAAGGGGGAGAAACCACCAGTAAAAGGCATCAAAATCACTGAAGGTGCTCATCAAAGAACTTCAAAATCTCTAATTCATGTGCCTGGCAAAGGAAAAGACAAAATTGATGAGCCTCCTACTTCTCTGCCAGTTGTCACTCTACCAACTGTGCACATCACTACTTCCAGTGGTCAAAAGCAAACTATCACAACCACAGTGGTTGCAGGGAGTATGCCATCTGATAAACCTTCACTCTCCATATCTAAAAGTGCCAAGCCTGTAGAAGTGAAGGTGGTCACTGAGGCCAAGCTACAAGAAATTGCAAACTCAAATGTTTATCATGATGATGCATTCTTGGAGTTTCTGAAAGTCTCAAGAGAACAGGCTGGTGACACTCAATTGTATCTAAGGAGCTTGAAGGATCAGATCGATTACTTCACTGTGGTACCTAGAAAAGTTAATAGCTCATGGCTCAAGGAAGTAATGATGGTAGCAAAATCCAGAATCTGGCATCTAACCTACAAAACTCTACATGCCTTGAAACATTCAGAGATAGATGCACTGATAGAGCTCATAGAGAAGAGGAATGTAAATGAAAACAATAAGAGTCTGTATGATGACTTGAGGAATGGCCAACCTTCAAGGCTGCCAGAAGTGATTAAGAAGCCATGGACCATCATCTATCAATTTGGCACCAGAATTGAAGAGATTAAACAATTGGTCATTCCCAATGATCTCACTTCTCGAAATCACAGACTCATTATTGCCATCATTGATCTACTGCAAAAGAAAAAGGGGACAAGTTCTGCTGAAGAGATAGAGGCACTGCACATTCTCAGATCATTCATTTCAACTGGTGTAATTCCAGAAATGGCCAAGCCAAGGAGGAATAAGGATGATGAAGATGAAGACAAGAGTGATGGGAGGAGAAGTCATCACAGGAGTGATAAGGGGGATGAGGATAAGAAGAAGAAGAAGAAAGACATCAAGGATAAGAAGGATGATGACCAAGGCAAAGTCTATGAGAGGAAGAATGGAAAACAGCAAGCCTTAGGCATTGCTAGCAGTAATCTCACCAGAACACAAGACTCTAAGTCTAGGTTGAATGCTGTTAGTAATGACCTACCAAAATCTAATCCCATGGCTTCTGCAACTGTTTTACCACCTCAAGAAGAGAAGAAGACTCAAGTCAAGAAACCATCTGTACATTTCAAAAAGCATACTGCTAATGGAATACTACAATGGTCCACAAACAAAGGTCACATGCTACTGCCAGGCAACCATGTCAAAAGGATCAAATTCAAACAAGCTGCAAGGAAACCAAAGCTATCCAAGTCAAGGACTCTGACAATCTATCCAGGCTTAAAACTCCAAGCACTAGATGAAGATTTTGATGAAGACCAACTGCAATTCTTACAAGCTCAAAGAATCTATCATGTTGCCATTGTTGATAACTGCCTTGAGATCAAATATACTGATGGAAGGGAGGAGAAATTCAAACAAGGAGGATGTCAACACTGGGGCAAACTACATGACATAGAAAGAATCATTGCATTGTTGAGCTCAGAAGATAAAGTGGAAAGAGTATGGAAGCTGGAGCTAATTGATTTTGTGAAGATGAAGAGAGATAATAAGGAGAAAATCAGAAAAGAGTGTCTTGAGAAATGGCTAGCAAGGGAGAAAGAAATTGAGAGACTGAAGATTGAAGCAGAAAAGCTAAGGGCAAAAGGATTGTGTAGAGTTCAGTTTAACCCCTATGTGGTGAAGTATAGGAGGAGAAATGGGGATCAGGTCCACATCAGAATGAATCTACTCAACCACTATCCTGTAAACATTCTGAAACCAGTACTTGAAGATTTCAAAGACTCAATTTTGCTTGAGGAACTGGATGCTATGACAGAAATATTAAAAGCTATGGATGAGCATACAAGGAAGGAGAAAGAAAGAAGACAGAAAGCATATGATGATTTGCAAGCCAAAGCTATGGAAAGGGAAACTAATGACAATGGCTAGTACTTCATTATAGGCTGTAAGATTACTCACCCTGTAGTTCTATTCACATTGCTGATCAAAATTCATACATGTACTGTCAAGTTTTATCTTTATGTATGTTA
This sequence comes from Saposhnikovia divaricata, assembly GCA_036435485.1. Classification (NCBI taxonomy): domain Eukaryota; kingdom Viridiplantae; phylum Streptophyta; class Magnoliopsida; order Apiales; family Apiaceae; genus Saposhnikovia; species Saposhnikovia divaricata. The sequence continues at coordinate 28,753,470 of JAZHRN010000131.1, forward strand.
GGCTTGTTATCAGACATGAAATTGTGACTAAGGGTCTTACTCACAATTTGGGGGAGATTGTTAGCACAGAGGCATGCCTGAATACATCTAATAACAAGCCTAAGTATGTGTAATGCTATGCATTACCTACATGACCTCTTAACTGAGGGAACCTCTAGTTGTAGAGTTTCTATTTGTTCTGTACTTGTAATAGGCATCAAATTCTAGTTGTGTTACTGTAATTATAAAGTCAAGAATAATGCTTGAAAGAAGTTCCAAGGTTCATGCCTCAAGCAAGGAGATAAAGACTGCTAAATAATCACAGTTGGGATTTGAAGAAAAGAAGAATTTGCCTAAGTACCAATTCGAGAAGTACATTTGTCTATTCGAGAAGTCTAGCATTCGAGAAGTCAGAGATTCGATATCTCAGAAGACACTATTCGATATCTCTAAATACACTGTTCGATATCTCATTCGATATCTCAGAGATTTGATATGTCTATCACTCTATTCGAGAACTCATGGAGTCAACAAGTCAAAGCATCATTCGAGTTCTCTAAAAGTCAACAAGTCAATGATCTATTCGATATCTCAAGGACTAAAGAAGCTATTCGACATCTCAGGGATTCGATATGTCAAAATGCTCTATTCGATATCTCAAGGAGTCCGAGAGAAAAGAGCTATTCGAGAAGTGATTCGATATGTCAATATAACACCATTCGAGAACTCAGAGTTATCGATTAAGTCAATTCGAGTTCTCGAATCAATCACTTAGCCACTTCTCGAATACATTCTTGGAGACAAAATACTGAAGAATTGTACAAGTCAGAAACCTGCATGTAACACCCCCAGATCCGGGGTCCGGGATCCGGTGGTTACGGTTTCCAATTCTGTCCACAACAATTGAACTTTCGTTAACATAAAATAAATTACGTCTTTATAACCCAACACAACAATATAAAACACACCCGTTATAGTCCCAGAGATGAAATCAGAGTAACAATCAAATTTGTATTAATCACATTATGAGTTCTTACAATCCAAAAGAATTTCAATATAAATATATACTCTTTGCCATCCATTTACATAAGTCATACTAGACCATATTCTTGGTACTGAAAGAATAAATATACCCTACCAATAGCTTCTTCTTCAGCTCTGGTAGTCTCATCGTCCTCGCCCGCGTCGAGTGCGCCTTGTGCGAGTCATCTGGTCTAGCTGTTGTTGTGATATAATAATAAAGCAAGGGTGAGCAATAGCCCACCAACAATAATATATAACTGAACGATAATGTATAACAGTTCAAAAGTATCTTTCAAACCATATGCCATGCATTTACGGAAATGATGCCAGTATAATATGAACGATGAAGTTACAAGGTAACTTAAAGTATTTGTTTGTAGAAATATCTGCTACATCAAAGTAAGCGAGATATTCTTATTGTTATTAAGAAGAGGAACTTGCAAGAAAAGGTTGCAATTCCAGTTATGACCCTTTTCCAACTCTGCCAACAGTAATCATGTTGCAGGAAATAAATAAATTTGGATGATGAACCAATGATGGAGTATTCACCGCGCCCGCTGTTCCAATCTTGATGATCAGTCGAGATCGTACAGCTCAATTTAGATTTACTACCGGTAGAAGGAAGAACTGACGGCTTTACTTGTATACCGCCTTACTAGCTCTCCCCGACCAACAGTTGGGCCAAAGGGGATGGACCGGCGCTACTCGGCCTCTTACACGACTCCTAGTTCAAATAGAATTCATGATTCTGAATGTAACGTTCGTCCCCCTTTCCCCAAGTATAATACTTGTTGATAAGACTCCACAAAGTAGTCGTATCTAGTTGGAAAGGAAAATTTACCAATAACTCCCAAGCTATTACTTGGTAACGGATATCAACTTGTTCCAGTAATCTTACCCCTCGAAAGATGAGAAGGTAAGCAACGACTTAATAAGTCAACAGCACCCGAGTTGCGGGTGAAGGGAATACTTTATGACCGGGAAGTCGACAAGATAAATAACATTTTCCAAGTAAGGTTCCCTTATTATTAAGGAGATAGACTCAAAGAAGAATGATGTCTGAGAACCTTTCTTGATATAAGATTAATAATAATATGACTCCGAGATATTTTTTGTAATAATCGAAGAAGATAAACCTTATCGAGATTATTCTAAGTATGGAATAAATATTCAGAGAATATTTATTGAGTTAAAATATTTAAAGAATATTTGGGAATATGAAAGAATATCTTTAATCAGAGTGTTTCTCAAAATAATCCCTGAAGAAATATCAGGAGAATATTTATTGAATAAATAAATATTTAAATGAATACTAAAAACAATATTCATTAATTAATAAGACCTGAAAAGAATATTTAAGGTAATATTCAAAATTAATTAGGAATTTAAATGAATATTCAAAAGTAATATTTATTTAATGAATAATATCCTAAATGAATATCAAGTAATATCCATTTAGTAATCCAAGCCTTAAGGAATATTCGAGATAATATTCGATAATTAAATCAAGCTTCAGATGAATATTAAAATAATATTCATCAAGTATTCAATATCTTAAATGAATATTCAAAAGTAATATTTATTTAATAAAATAATATTCTAAAAGAATATCCCAATAATATTCATTTAGTAGTCTCATCTTTAGAAGAATATTCGAAATAATAATCGATAATCAATTCGACTCTGAATGAATATTGAGAAATATTATTCGTTGAATAGTTACGTTCAAATAATTATTTGAAGTAAGGATCGTTAAAATAATTAGTCTCGAACGAATATTCAAATAATATTCATCGCCCAAATAATAGAAAATATTTACTTAAATATTTTCCTCCGAGGTAATCTCGATATATCAAGGAATATTGACTCCCGGTCTATTTTTGATTAATAAGATGTATACGCCCTTCTATGAGGGTCTTACAATAACCGGCTTATAACTGATATATAACTATCTAGCTTATAAGCCAACAATAACATTCAGGGAACAAGTATATCAATTCAACTTGAAAGTAGGCATGCATGCAATGGCATATGTATATCAGCAATCATATATATATATATATATATATATATATATATATATATATATATATATATATATATATATATATATATATATATATATATATTTATTCAATCACAATAATAGCCTAAAAGAAGGGAATTGAAATTTGCCTGGTAGTCGAGTACGGTAAGGGGTAGTGGTAGCGGGTCCCGGTTCAGCTTGGTGATCTATAAATAGCCAAGGCATTCGGGATTAATCACTTAACATATTAAAAGTTAAGTTATACTTAATTCGAAACACGTTCTCGAGTTATCTCGTTATACCCCTTTTTGTGGATTACTTTTATCACTGATCCGACCCGACATTCGTTCGTTAATACGACATGTCATTGTACTTATACTTGGGACATACTTAAGTCATATGAGTTCTAAAGTCGATCGTTACGAACCAATACTATACTCTGAGTTTTATCGCCCGTTTTCTAAGTGTTTTACCGAAGTTATAAAAGAGTCGTCTTTTAGGGGTTCGTTCGCGTTTAACCTCGACTCGAACATTTTTAATAAATCGAAAAATGATCCTTTTGACATACGGTTTTCTTTCACACCTTCCTTTTTACCTCTAGTACTTATTTACCAAGATTCGCCAAGACGTTACATAGTTTACGAGGGTTCAATTACAGTTACGAACTTTCGTTTACGGATTCGAACTACTTTTAGTAATTTGGTCATAAATCCTAAACCGTAAGTCCGTTTCACGTGATCTTTATATCAAAACGAAGCTTAGAACATTACCTATCCTATCATGGCAGATAAGGTCTCTGGACAGTAGGGGTTCGACATGGAAAATGGCATACAAAACATGGTATTGAAAAATCGGGCATTATAACGGCTGTAAATCGAATATCTACCAATTTCGAATCTTCCCATAAACATAGTATCCAACCCAAACAACATATACATGACTTATATACATGAACTGAGGCCAAGCAATGCCTTTCCGTTCATCTAGCTATTTACATCATTAATCCAAAATCCATACATAATCATGCTTATAATCTTAACATAACCATAACTAAGTTATAACTATCATAAACATGCTTAAATCTCAAACAATGGTTAGGGTTTCAAGAGCTTTATACCTTCCTTGGAGTGTGTAAAGACCTTGCTAAGCTTTGCATAGTCCTTGTATACCCATAACCAAGCTTAGATCATCCTAGAAATCAAGAAATCAAGAGTTGTTCTTGAAAATCACTATTCACCCTAGTCTTTGATGATTTCTTTGAAAATGGAAACAAGAGAGTTTGGCTTTGAAATTTTTAGGGGATCACTTTTAGGAAATGTAAGACTCACCATAATTTTTACAAGATCAAGAGATGGTGGGAAGAGGGGTTTTGATTTTGGAATTAAGGGTATGGCCGAATGGAATTTTCAAGAGGGGTGGGAGAGTTGCTTGGTTTATTTTGTTTTAATCTCATCCATTCTCATCTATTATCAAGATAATATCTTGTATAAATTCACTTTATTAAAGTGATGAGGTGTTGGATGAGGAAATACCATGACAAGTGTTGAAAATGTGGTGGTTTTAGCCTAACTACATGGTTGCCTTGCTAAGTACTTAGTTGCATTCTCTAGGGTGCTAGTTCCTTGATTCTAGTTTGGTTACTAGATATTTTATACTAGTAGCTTGCACAAGACTCTTGCTTCCTCTGCTTGTTTCTGTGTCCGGTTATTGCCCGTTTGGATTGATCGTTCGTAGGAATATTTCACGGATTTCTAATTAGGGTTTACCGGGAATCCTTTTTAATATTAATACTTTCATTCTCCATCTTTCATTCTAACTTTCCAATTTATATTCCTTCAATCCATTCGTTAAATACTTAAGGCTATCAGTGTCCAGGGAACTCTCGGAGAAAATAAAAGTGCGGTTTTTCAGAATCCGACAGCTTTTACATACACTTATTTTCCCCCTTAATCACTAATACGAACTCGGAAATCCGTTCCGAATGCTTCTATATAGTGTCATCTCATATTATTATATACTCCCACCAAAACACTATTCATTCTGTATTCTTTACTTGTTCTCTTAGGGTGGTACAATTGTCCGTATTCTTTTTCGATCGTTCCTTATCCTTTTTACGGAACTACTGGATTAATCGTTACCGATCTGGATGACATTAGAATATTCTCCTGCTTGAAATTGCCATATCTTATTCCCTTAGAAGATAGATTATTCTTACCTATGTTGTTACCCTTTAGCATTCTTCAAGACATAGAAATAATAAAGTCGAATTCCATTCATTCTTTCCAAATATCAATTATTACATTGTAGCCATAACCACTCCTCAGTGGTTTCCTACCTTCATTCTTAAATCAAATATAATAACATCCCAAAATATCAAATCCTCATAGTTAATATCTCAATTCTTGGATTATAATAATATTTAATCCACTGTCCGGTCAAATATTATACCGAAAAGAATTTGGAATTTCTGAATTCCGATCGTCTCTGCATTCACTTATTTCCTCCGCGTATTACTAATATGACTTCGAAACATCCATATCACGTCCCGTACATAGGGTGGAGTGAAAAGTTTTCCAACTTACAAAATCACTATTCATCCACCAAATTACTATGCACGTACAGGAAACACTATGCACGTACGGGAAATACTATGCACGTATGGGAAACACTATGCACGTACGGGAAATACTATGCACGTATGGGAAACACTATGCACGTACTCATTTCCCTTCAAGGATCCATTAGCTCCTTCCTGGATGGTAGATTATTCTTATCTAGGTCATCAACCATCGAATTACTCTATTCTGACAATATACCAATGCATCAGGATCATTGTCCAAAGCAATATCCATTCATTACATTCATTGTTCTTTGAAACCACCATTCATTAGAGCTGGTGACCTTGTTGTCGGAATCATTGTTCCTCATTTTATCATTACTTAATAAAAAGTTTTAATTATATCCAAAATTTGGGGTTCTTACAGTCTCCCCTCCTTAAAAGGATTCCGTCCCGGAATCAGGTAGGAAGCAAAGAGTCGTTTGCCTGCCGTTCACTCTTTAGCTTCCCGGTCAATTCTTAGTCGTTCTACCCTTCCTCAGCACATCTTCTAGTGCTACATGTTAGCACAAAATCACGCAAGCGTACGTGGTCACAAGTAATATATAAGGTTAAGTCCAAATTCGTTCCCACAGGGATCAGGTTATGGTTCTTTTCAGTAAATGCACCTATTCAACAATGTATGATCTTAATTCACTGCTAAGACAAGTAATTAATTGAGATTTTAATTAACTAAATTTAACTAATATGCAATTTTAGAATTAACTAGCTAATGAGATCTAAAATCAAATTACTTATATGAGAATAACATGGAATTCTAACTTCATTATCTACTTCACTTAGAGTCGCAGCCTTTAATCAATACATGTGATGGTTTTGATATCTGATCGGACAACACGAAATAAGTAAAAGCTACCTCTCGGTATACTAATACCAAACTACGCATGCATCCACAAAAGAGATAGAAGATGGGTAGACACCAATTATGTTTAGACCCTATATCTCTATAGAATTTGAAAACATAAAGGTTTAAGCACAAGTTATCCACTTAGATCACATAGGGCAGCATAATATCTCTATTTACGCCACAAATCATGATGTTAAAACATCAACCTATCCTATGCTAGCATGGCAAGTTCTAAATCTCAAGATCCACTCTCGTTTAGCAAGAGATTAACAAATTAGATGTTCGCGATGCATCTAAATACATGAAACACAACCATACGAGGATATCAAGAATTCACCACACATAAATCTTTAAAGCATATAAACTACTAAGCTACATAGATAACTCCGTTAGAATCCCATGACAACGATTAGCTCATAATTGAACCGTTCATCGTCATGGGTTTTGATGAAAACATGATATAAAACAAGATATGAATAAAAGAAGTAATTATATTAATAAACAAAGAGTTAAGAAAACAAATCTATAATCCAGAATAACACAAAGGCTGAAGTAGATCTAGATCCGTTGCTTGTCACGAGCGTTGAATCCTTCTCTCCTTTTCCCCCTTGCAGATCTAAGCTATGTTACAATAATAATAACTAATAATATGTCTATATCTATTACAATGGTATGATGTGTTTATATAGGCACTACAAGTCTTGCCCAGCAAGAAAATACAAAACATAATTATAATAGAATTTCTGCAAGATACGTTTCCTAATTTGATTATGTTTTGTAAGGAAAATTCGTGGCTGACTTTTCTTCAGATTTTCTGGAACGTTCCCCACGTAATTGGACCTCTGGACTATCTTAGAATGATAGGAAATCTCGTTATCTTCGCGTGGACTGCTTACGGGCCTAAAACGGACTTCTAGAACTCAAGATATGGCCAAAACAGTGTAAACTGTGCAACCCTTCTCGAAAATCCGAATTTTAATCAATTAATTCCCAAAAAATTATAAAAGCATCCACCTTAGTCAACATTCTCGTAATCCTGCACAACTAAGCAAAACACATCAAATCTACAACAACTTGAGCCCAAGACAATCAATTTAAGCCGAAATTAAGCGATCCAAGTGGATATAAAATCCACTTATCACACCCCCAAACTTAAACCGATGCTTGTCCTCAAGCATAAACAATTACAACTAACTAACTAGCTAGTACCACTTCCGTAGGTGATCACGGTTGCATTTGGCATATGCAACAAGCCCTTTAAACCCCTAGGCAGCCCTAGTGGACGAGTAAGGTCTCGTGAGGGCCTATAGCGAATGTACCCACAAAATCCATTTAACCTAATGCAATGCAATGCATGAATGCAACTAGAATGAAAAATGCAACGATCCCCTTCAAACTAACCAAAACCAACGAGCAAGCAAATATCTCAAAGAATGCAACTAAATCCAAATATAGTTCGACCAAGTTCCCGTATACTAACAATACATGAACAGAAACGTGCGTGTGTGCAATGCTCATCAGAAATACTCCCAAAACTAGGTCAAAAATCATACATGCTTTTCGTCAAGACAATCACAGGTTTATAAATAGAATAGACCGTAGACACTTCATAACCTAAGAACACCTCCATCCTTATCCAAGGTAGACAGAAATTCATGCTTTATTAACGACAAACAACTATGACACATAATATACAAACATGCTTATTTAACCGTGCAATGGATGAGACCCCGAAAGGCTTATACAATAATACCCATGTAGCGAGCGTTGGGTTAGTGGATCCCAGACTATAAAAGCCTTAGGTCACTAGGCACAAAGTCCCCGCGAACTTAATTGCTCGAGTATTAAAGAGCTCACCCTGGTTAATTTTGCATATAAACAATTGACATCATTTTTTTTTCTTTTCTTTTTTTTTTCTCTTTTTTCTTCTTTCTTCTTTCTGCTTTTTTTTTCTATGCAATCTGGAATGAGAATTCTCAATTCCAACCCTAGACTACTCATATAAATATGAGCCGGCTACTAGCCATTTGACGCCTAGCCATTATTGACAATTATTTACAATTTAAGCATGAAATCCCTGTTTTCCCCCAAACTTAGACTTAATTGTTCTAGACCATCAAGGGAATAATGAAAATTCTAAATATAATCAAGTGATTAAATCTCAAAACATCCAAACAAGCATGATCTCAACCTAGCTCAAAAGCACCCAATGAGACTGTGAAAAGATTTTGTTTCTGAAACATGCAAGTTAATTTCATAGAAACTATAAATCAACCCTCTACTCATCATTATCACACTCAATTAGACACCTACCTACCAATCAGAATTAGCTCGTTCTAAGGGATCATGAAATATGCATGCCATGACAATGCAACTAGAATGAACTCACATGGTATACATAAATAAAAACAGGATGTCCTACATGAAACAAACGTAGATAATACGAACTTAACATGAATGAATTACTACTAAGCATGCAAAACATGATATCCTACATGAACACATAATACAACAACAACTACTAATCCCCCAAACCACCCCCAAACTTAAAATATTCAATGTCCGCATTGAATGGAAGTAAATACGAGGGAAAGTAGAAAACATACCTAACCAGCTGAATCATAACCCTCCTCGGATGAATCTGGTGGAGGATAATGCGTACGAGCTCCATAGACTAGCCACCTCCCAAATAACAAGAATCCTACAAAACCCCCAATTACAAGAACACAAATTCGTAATAAAAATAATATTAGAGAAGATTTAACCCAATTACGAATCAAGAGGTGAACTTGTAATAATTTTCCCCCAAATTTGAATTTTTAAGAGATGTAGAGGAAGAAGATAATGAATTGGGTGTGTATGTATGGGTATATATAGGCATGGAGTGATAGGAATATAAGAATTTGAATGTGAAAAGGAAAAATTTTGGGTGGGTATGAAATTTGATGTAGGATAGAAATAGGATTTGATGAATTAAAGAAAAAGAATTAGAATAGGTTTAGAATTTTAGAAGAGAGATAGGGGGTTTGGAATTGAAATAGGATTAGGATAAAATTTGGGGTTTGAATTTTTTGTTTTGTTTTGTTTTTTTTTTTTACAAAGGGAAGAAGAGAAAGGAAAAAAAAACAAAATAAAAAAAATAAAAAAAAAAAAAACTAAAAAATTGGAACCTGCGCAGCCTGCATAAAGCAGGCGCAGCCTGCCTACAGATCAGTCACGCAGGCGCAGCCTGCGCGACATCCAGTAACGCAGGCGCAACCTGCGTAACGCAGGCGCAACCTGCGTTACACGCCCGAAATATTTTTTTTTTTTTTTTTTTTTTCACACAACACTCACAACACTCATTTTTTTCACACAATTTTTTTTTTTTTTTTTTCACGAAGGCGTGGGTTGCCTCCCACGAAGCGCTTCTTTAACGTCAATAGCTTGACGTTACTTCTTCAAATCAAGGCGGTTTCAAAAGAATAACCGAACCGTTCTCAACAGACAAACCATTCATACGAACTTTGACATCTTGATTCCTTGCTTTCCACAAATCACTTCCATCAGATTTCAACCTAATTTTACTACCAAATGGCCAAATCTTCTTCTTTTTCTTCTTCACACCTCTCAGGTGCTTCTCTGACTCAACCGGTTGAACAAAAATTTCCTCATCCTTATCATCTGCTTTCCACCTTCGCAACACGTTATCATGCCCCTCTTCAAAAATAACTAACTCATTATTCAAAAGGACATACCTCAAATATGGTGGAAGTTTTCCAAGCTTTACTTTCGAAAGATCACGAACCGAAGAACTGTCCGATTTCTCGCTCAGCAACTGATCAAACTTCTTTTTCTGACCCGTATCAACTATTTCCACACTGCAACACTCTTCATCCTCTGTTGGAAATTTCATGGCCTTGAACACATTAAAGGTGACACTCTGATCTTGCACCCTCATTGTAAGCTCTCCTTTTTGCACATCAATCAAAGTATGGCCTGTAGCTAGAAAAGGCCTTCCCAAGATTATGGGAATCTTCTTGTCTTCTTCAAAATCCAAGATAACGAAGTCAGCAGGAAATATGAGCTTATCAACTTTCACCAAAACGTCCTCCACTATGCCCCTAGGATAAGTGATTGACCTATCAGCCAACTGCAAAGAGATGTTGGTTGGCTTTGGCTCCGGCAGACCAAGTTGCTTGAAAACAGACAAGGGCATGAGATTAATGCTAGCACCCAAGTCACATAAGCACTTGCTGAAAGAAAGGTTGCCAATAGTACACGGGATGGTGAAACTTCCCGGATCTTTAAGTTTGGGTGGCAACTTCTGCTGCAGAACTGCACTACACTCCTCCGTTAATGCTACTGTTTCAAATTCTTCCAACCTTCTCTTTCGTGACAAAATATCCTTCATGAACTTTGCATACCTCGGCATCTGCTCCAATGCTTCAACAAAAGGAATGTTAATGGACAATTTCTTGAAGACATCCATAAACTTCTGGAACTGAATTTCTTGACTTTTCTGCACACGTCGAGGAAACGGAGGAGGAGGATAGAATTGATTATTCTTTGAAGGTTGCTCTGGAGTAGACTTTTCAACAGGTTTCTTGCTCTTCTCACCATCAACCTGATCAGCCACTAAGTCAGATTTCTCAATTTCTGGCACTGCAGATTTTTCAACCTGCTGATTCTGAACATCTTCATCTTCTTCAGCTGCTGATTGAGGGCCTGCTGTAACCTTTCCTGATCTCAAAGTCACTGCATTAACCTGTTCTTTGTTCCCCCTTCTGCCTGGATTTGTTTCCGTATCACTAGGAAGAGTCCCCTGTTGCATGTTCAACAAAGCACTTGTAATCTGTCCCATCTGGTTTTGCAAGATCTTTTGAGAAGCTTGAAGGTTCTTCAACATCATCCTCATATCATCCATTTCTGATTTTTCATTAGATGATTGCCCCGCATGAGCCTGGGGTTGTTGCTGCTGAAATCCAGGAGGTTGATATGGTGCCCTTGGAGCATACTGTTGTTGATAGCCTTGATTGAATGGCCTAGCTTCCTGACTTTAAAACTGCTGATAAGACTGCTGAGGTCGTTGAGCACTTTGGTTGTTGCTCCAGCTGAAGTTAGGATGATTTCTGTTGTTCGGATGATAAGTGGCTGGGACTGGTGCAGCAGGTCTTTGGAAATTACTAACGAACTGTGCTGATTCAGAAGAGATAGCACATTGACTTGTCTCATGTGCGCCCGCACATAGCTCACAAATACTAGCCACCTGCTGAACTCCATAATTAGCAAGAGAATCCACCTTCATCGAAAGAGCCTTCAACTGAGCTGCAATAGCTGAAGCTGTGGCAACTTCAAGAACACCTGCTACCTTACCTTGAGAAAGCCTCTGGGTTGGATTTTGATATTCATTAGCAGCCATCATCTCAATAAGATCATATGCTTCCTCGTAGCTCTTAGCCCACAGAGCTCCACCTGATGCTGCATCTAGCAAAGGCCTAGACTGTGCTCCCAACCCATTGTAAAAACCATTAATAACCATCCAATCAGGCATGCCATGATGTGGACACCTACGAAGCATCTCCTTGTAACGTTCCCAAGCCTCACACAAAGACTCGCCAGATTGCTGCTGAAATTGAGTTAACTGGTTCCGTATTGCTGCAGTTTTCGCCATAGGGAAGAATTTAGTAAGAAACTTCTGAGCAAGATCATCCCATGTAGTAATGGAACCAGCTGGTAGAGAATGTAACCAGCCTTTAGCCTTATCCCTCAAAGAAAATGGGAAAAGTCTCAACTTGATAGCATCCTCTGACACACCATTAAATTTGAAAGTGTCGCAGATCTCGATAAAGTCCCGAATATGCATGTTAGGATCCTCCGTAGAAGCACCCCCAAACTGAACCGAATTCTGCACCATCTGAATTATGCTCGGCTTGATCTCAAAGTTGTTCGCTGCAATAGCTGGCCTGACAATACTAGATTGTATGTCATTGATCTTTGGCTGCGAATAGTCCTTCAAAGCCTTGACTGCTGCTGGTAATTCTGCCATCTCTACAGTAGTTTCAAGTTCCTCTTTCTGATTATATACTACAAGACCGTCTTCTGCCAGTTTTTCCTTACGAGCCTGCAAACGTGTTCGCATACACGTTCAAGTACCTGAAAACACCACGAAACAAACAACTAAGTAAGAAATCCGAGTCAGTGAACGCTAACGACCACTGATGACAAGCACATAAACTAAACAAAACACCGATGATCCCCGGCAGCGGCGCCAAAAACTTGTTAGCACAAAATCACGCAAGCGTACGTGGTCACAAGTAATATATAAGGTTAAGTCCAAATTCGTTCCCACAGGGATCAGGTTATGGTTCTTTTCAGTAAATGCACCTATTCAACAATGTATGATCTTAATTCACTGCTAAGACAAGTAATTAATTGAGATTTTAATTAACTAAATTTAACTAATATGCAATTTTAGAATTAACTAGCTAATGAGATCTAAAATCAAATTACTTATATGAGAATAACATGGAATTCTAACTTCATTATCTACTTCACTTAGAGTCGCAGCCTTTAATCAATACATGTGATGGTTTTGATATCTGATCGGACAACACGAAATAAGTAAAAGCTACCTCTCGGTATACTAATACCAAACTACGCATGCATCCACAAAAGAGATAGAAGATGGGTAGACACCAATTATGTTTAGACCCTATATCTCTATAGAATTTGAAAACATAAAGGTTTAAGCACAAGTTATCCACTTAGATCACATAGGGCAGCATAATATCTCTATTTACGCCACAAATCATGATGTTAAAACATCAACCTATCCTATGCTAGCATGGCAAGTTCTAAATCTCAAGATCCACTCTCGTTTAGCAAGAGATTAACAAATTAGATGTTCGCGACGCATCTAAATACATGAAACACAACCATACGAGGATATCAAGAATTCACCACACATAAATCTTTAAAGCATATAAACTACTAAGCTACATAGATAACTCCGTTAGAATCCCATGACAACGATTAGCTCATAATTGAACCGTTCATCGTCATGGGTTTTGATGAAAACATGATATAAAACAAGATATGAATAAAAGAAGTAATTATATTAATAAACAAAGAGTTAAGAAAACAAATCTATAATCCAGAATAACACAAAGGCTGAAGTAGATCTAGATCCGTTGCTTGTCACGAGCGTTGAATCCTTCTCTCCTTTTCCCCCTTGCAGATCTAAGCTATGTTACAATAATAATAACTAATAATATGTCTATATCTATTACAATGGTATGATGTGTTTATATAGGCACTACAAGTCTTGCCCAGCAAGAAAATACAAAACATAATTATAATAGAATTTCTGCAAGATACGTTTCCTAATTTGATTATGTTTTGTAAGGAAAATTCGTGACTGACTTTTCTTCAGATTTTCTGGAACGTTCCCCACGTAATTGGACCTCTGGACTATCTTAGAATGATAGGAAATCTCGTTATCTTCGCGTGGACTGCTTACGGGCCTAAAACGGACTTCTAGAACTCAAGATATGGCCAAAACAGTGTAAACTGTGCAACCCTTCTCGAAAATCCGAATTTTAATCAATTAATTCCCAAAAAATTATAAAAGCATCCACCTTAGTCAACATTCTCGTAATCCTGCACAACTAAGCAAAACACATCAAATCTACAACAACTTGAGCCCAAGACAATCAATTTAAGCCGAAATTAAGCGATCCAAGTGGATATAAAATCCACTTATCACTACAATTCATACTTTATCCTTTTTCCATCAACGTTGCTACTTTTCGTACAACTCACTATCCGGGTTATACTCTTACTCAGTCTTATCCTTATTGATACCTGCAGTAACATTGGTATCACTATCACCCTACGATTCGGAGGTAACCTCGCTCGTACTGTGCATTTCCTGATCGCTTTAATCTTCGCAATCTCGATCAATATAGAGAAGTGGAAAGATTTATTGAGAGATCACTATGATCAATTGAACATTTGTTATATTGCATAGTTAGTACAGAAGGGGGCCAGCCTTTAGTACTTGACAAGCAATTAAACAAGTCATGGCATTCCACTTAGACTTCTATCACATAGACAGATAGTCACGTAGCAGTACCTCCCCTCCTAAAAGGGTTGTTCTTCTCAATTCATAAAGAAGATGAATAAGAGAGAAGAAGAGAAAAGAGTTCTAAAGGATTATAGAAAGCTTTCATGATTGTAGAATATCATACTCAGAATTTACCTCTGAACTATAGAGGTTTATCAAAGAAGAAATTAATCATAATTATATCCAATACTATTTGATCGCAATCTCACGTGTCAACATATCTTGCTGCTTTGTCCATTATTCTATGGACAATTACTCTTGTTCAATCTTAGCGATACTCACATTCGGGAAATCCTTCAACCTTTCAGGTTAAATCTTAGATTTCTCACTTGACATCATTATTACTGACATCCCATATCATGTTACTAGCTTTTTCATAACTATAATATTGACACTATCAGGTTGTCATCCTGAGAATTCATTAGAAAACCCATTCATAACATTCCTTGCTTCTCATTCCATAGTTGCTTCCCCAGCCTTTTCTTTATCAATCACATCCTTCTTATTAGCTGATTCTTACTCATTTCTATTATTTACTTTCACCTTCACCTCTTTATTGAGACACCTTTTTGCACTTGGTACCTCCTTATCGATATTCCGTCTCATTTATTCTATAATCATCACGTTATTTCAATTTAAACTTTCCGAAATGAATCTGGCCCGATTCCTTTAACTTAGATTCATATAATCTACTTCTGCCAACCTTGTTTCTCATTACTTGTTCTTTTCTATCCGTGGTTTTCCACAGGTTGTCTTTCGTAAGTCAGACCAGGTCGTATATCTACATGCTCGTACTCCTATCATCTGTTGAACATCTGCATTTTACTGGCGTAGCCTGGCCACATGAAAACCCGTTATGACCGTGCTATAATTTTGGGGGTAAGGCTGGCTCGAATACCGCCGTCCGAACACTTTAAACTCTCAAGTGGCCCAATAAGTCTTGGGATCAACCGCCCTTCCCTCCAAGTCTCATTAATTCTTTCTACGGGAATACGTTTAGCATCACGAATTATCAACCTCATATTCTCTATCTTGTTTGTGCAGAAGTACACTAACACAAACTTGCTTGTCATTCATCAACATGCCATTTAGCTTATCAATAGAAGCACTTTCTTTATCTTTACGTTGTCATCTCCTTTCTTAGAAGAATCACCATCGCTTGTTGTTTACGTAGTGCGTTAATAGCTAACCCTACGGGTTTCAAATCCCTTAGGGAGACAAAGTAATCATTATTCCTTATCCATAAGGAACACTTCCTGAACTTGATGTAGATATAACGTGAAGCAGATAGAATTGCAGAAGAGTTTCAAGCATCGCAGCTAGGTCCGGTTGATGAAACTATCACTTATGCATCTTCCATAAAAGACTGGAAACTTAACTGTTTACTTCATCAATTTTGTACCATGGTCCTGGTTTGCCTCAAAACGAGACCTTCGAAGGTACGTAATATGCTTAAAACTCCATCAGGAATCGAATCTTTACTTAAACTATTATTACTGTTAATTCTTGCACAGTCATCAGAAGGAATGTAAATTCCTCCATTCCGATATGACCTTCAAGGTCCTTCCAAATATCATCCTGTTTCTTCGGTATGAACATTTGTAATTATTCCTTTATACTTAGATTGTCGGCCACCTCATTGGCCTTTCTTGATGATAATGATTTCTTGTAACCCATGTTTTCTGGGTACATTCCAGCTCAAGTTTTTCTACCTCATTCCCATCACTGTTGGGTTAAAGCATTCTCCCTTAAGCTCTGCTGAAGGAGAAAATATAACTATCAGTCATTTCCATAAGTCATTGCTTCCACCTACCCGTGGGAACTTTATCACGTTTATTCCCAATCCTACTTAGGATACTTCTTTTCTTAGTTCTTTCTTTATCTTAGGATAATCTCAACCTTCATAGGTTCAACCCATACTTCCTCAGGGTTTCATACATGCCTCATCTGGCATTAATGTTACGATGTCATACATTCCTTACCAAACTTCCATTTTTGAAGTTCGGAATATTACCCTTTTTCCGTGTAAGGTTTCGTAGGCCATCCTTATCATTCCTCCGGTATTTTCTGGGTACCGGGTATATCAAAATGTCATTGATCAATACTCTAATAATTCTATCTATGTTCTTTCCAGAACTCTTTTTAATAATCCTTACCGGTCATTGTTGCCTTAGCAAGTCCAGCTCATAACATCTGAAGTCATAATGTCGTTATTAGGGTTAATGTCACCCCTTGTGCATTCCCCAGGGTTTGTCTTAATTTATGGATATCCTATCCTTAATTCAACTGCCAAGGAATTCTTGCATCTTATAATTGGCAATCAGATCATGTATCCTTAATAAAGGTCTCTTTTCAATCATTCTCATTTGATAATCGATCGGTGGTTTAATGCCACCCTCTTCTTTCAGATAGTTGTCAGCCTATTTGGCCTTCCAAAAAGGCAACGTATGCCAATCTCTTCTCTTACCGAACTTGTTAATGGTAGCAAGGATGTTCTGGAAGATATTGGTCGAGTTCAACGTGAATCTCTTAGTGCTTATCGTTCTTCGCAAAGGTACTTGCCTCAGACAAAATTCCTACAGCATACTGTTCAATTTCTGACCTTTTCTATACCCTCTTCATATACCTTCATTGTTTACTTTCCTCCGTCATAATATATTCATGGTATTCATGATACCCTAACATCATACATCTCAAGTCACTATACTTCCATTTTACTCGAAATCTTGGACAACCATATACACATGAGTCACTTTAGTACGGGTGACCCCATCCCAAAAAGGTCTAGTGAATTCCCAATCAAAGCATGGGTTGTTCAGCAGAAGATTCAAACGATCTCATTAATGTTTCCTTTATATCAGAAGCCCTTGCAGTCGGTGCTTTCTTAGAAGCAACCCTGCTTTGTCTTTTCATTGCTGGTCTAGTCACTTTATAGTCCGTTGTGACTTGGCCTCAACTGGCCACACATAAAAATATATGATTTTAGGGGTTGGCTAATAGCATTACTTTTCTAGCAATTGCCGGCATAGTGCCTTCTTCTTTGATACCTTTCTACCTTTCCAAAACTTTACTCCATATAAGTCTTAATCGACTACTCGGCACCGTCTCCGGTCACCTTTCCTCCACTTTTATCTTTTCAACTATTCTTATCAATCTTGCGTGCCACACAAGCTTACCATTCCTTGCATAACAGCCTTTTCATTTAAGTCAATCCTGGAATTTCTCAGTCCGGCTGGTTTCTTACTTACATTTCCTATTTTCGTCCAATCTCACTTCATCATTTCATCTCTACCGTCGATTGTAATGCTCAGGGTCCGTTTACTAACCCATTTTACAGCATCCTTACCCAAATCACAAGGTTTGCTCCAATTTTTACTCTCTTCCATGACATTCTCTGATAATCAGAAAGACAAGGTTTGCCAAAATTCACTGAATTCCTTTCCAGACTCAGGGAAATTTTGATCAATCTACCCACCTACTGGTAACATTAAGGAGACCAGTTTCGAAACCTGAAGAATAGTTCTATGAACCTCCAAGCAGGTGGAATCATAAGCAGTCATAGTTAACGAAATAATCATCATCGGATTGGAAGTTTACCCACTGGAGAGGAATCAATTATATCCATCCCTTAGAAGGGAATCAATAGTTTCAAACTGAAACCTGTCACAACGTCCTGATATTCAATACTACCAAATGTCGGTCTACCTAACCCTTTATGCGAAGCGTCATTGGAAGCACAAAGTCTCCTTTTTCCATTAAGCAATGCCAGCTCTTGGTCATTACCAATTTCACCTTTTAGCTCCAGGAAGATTTTCTCACATTTTTCTCTTTAACTGCTGATTGTATTACTTGATCTATTATAATTCCGTGTCAGAGTAAACTTAAGGTAACTACTATAATCCATTCAAAGAGAAGAAGGAATTTAATATTCCTCTGAATCACATGCATCTAACGTTTCTGGTTCATCATTTAACTGAGTTGAATTAACTCTATACTCAGTCTCTGGCAGTAGTCTCATTACGAGTTCATCTTGACTCACTGGTCTTATCTTCCGGTAGGTTCTGAGATCATTGTCTTGCTTACTACTTCCTTATATAACTTTACCCAATCATGCTATCACTTCCCAATGTCTTTACTTTCTAAATGATTCATTCATAAAATGAACATTTTCCTTAATAAAACCACCTTATTAACCTCAATTTGGTTCCATAATTTACAACCTACGACACCTGCCTTCTCATGGCGAATTATTACTGACCATATTCATACTAATTCATTTATCAAATGATATGGCACTTACTACCTTCTTCTCAACTATTCCTAGGGACTCTGCTCCTCGCCCTAAATCGATGTCTTTGATAATCATACATCCCTCTAGCTCTTTCTTTGTTAAGATGAAAATCTCTAAGGATTCTCATCTATTTCCGTATAAGATCTCAAGTAATTCTTCCAATCCTTCTTTCTTGCTGGTACTACATCTGGTAGTCCGGCTATGAATTCAACATGCATCTTCAGATCTATTAATAATATCTCGGGTCTTTATACTCATTTTTCTGAGCACCATATCTTAATCATCACAGTCATTCTGGCTGCGACCCTCATTACCCATGGGTAAGCTCCTTATCCTAACAGGATTTTCCTTATCTGCTGGAACCTCTTCCGGGTCTCCAGTAGGGTACTCCATCGAATTACCCGATGATCTTCAGCATATAAAGCATCATCGCGCTGTTGCTCGTATGCCTCAAGGTCAGTCGCCTTACTCGTCGATACGATATCGAGCTAAGTTACTATCATTATACTTACGAGTTCCCATAAGGGTTTTATATGTCATCACTACATTAAGTAGTCCGACTATGAACTTGGCAAGAGTTCTTATTATCTTATTGAATTTATTGTTTTAACGTCACCTCATCTCTGGGGTTTATAACGTACGCTCTGATACCACTTCTGTAACACCCCCAGATCCGGGGTTCGGGATCCGGTGGTTACGGTTTCCAATTCTGTCCACAACAATTGAACTTTCCTTAACATAAAATAAATTACGTCTCTATAACCCAACACAATAATATAAAACACACCCGTTATAGTCCCAGAGATGAAATCAGAGTAACAATCAAATTTTTATTAATCACATTATGAGTTCTTACAATCCAAAAGAATTTCAATATAAATACATACTCTTTGCCATCCATTTACATAAGTCATACTAGACCATATTCTTGGTACTGAAAGAATAAATATACCCTACCAATAGCTTCTTCTTCAGCTCTGGTAGTCTCATCGTCCTCGCCCGCGTCGAGTGCGCCTTGTGCGAGTCATCTGGTCTAGTTGTTGTTGTGATATAATAATAAAGCAAGGGTGAGCAATATCCCACCAACAATAATATATAACTGAACGATAATGTATAACAGTTCAAA
This sequence comes from Saposhnikovia divaricata, assembly GCA_036435485.1. Lineage (NCBI taxonomy): Eukaryota > Viridiplantae > Streptophyta > Magnoliopsida > Apiales > Apiaceae > Saposhnikovia > Saposhnikovia divaricata. The sequence goes on from JAZHRN010000131.1 coordinate 28,773,486, forward strand.
AGTATCTTTCAAACCATATGCCATGCATTTACATAAATGATGCCAGTATAATATGAACGATGAAGTTACAAGGTAACTTAAAGTATTTGTTTGTAGAAATATCTGCTACATCAAAGTAAGCTAGATATTCTTATTGTTATTAATAAGAGGAACTTGCAAGAAAAGGTTGCAATTCCAGTTATGACCCTTTTCCAACTCTGCCAACAGTAATCATGTTGCAGGAAATAAATAAATTTGGATGATGAACCAATGATGGAGTATTTACCGCGCCCGCTGTTCCAATCTTGATGATCAGTCGAGATCGTACAGCTCAATTTAGATTTACTACCGGTAGAAGGAAGAACTGACGGCTTTACTTGTATACCGCCTTACTAGCTCTCCCCGGCCAACGGTTGGGCCAAAGGGGATGGACCGGCGCTACTCGGCCTCTTACACGACTCCTAGTTCAAATAGAATTCATGATTCTGAATGTAACGTTCATCCCCCTTTCCCCAAGTATAATACTTGTTGATAAGACTCCACAAAGTAGTCGTATCTAGTTGGAAAGGAAAATTTACCAATAACTCCCAAGCTATTACTTGGTAACGGATATCAACTTGTTCCAGTAATCTTACCCCTCGAAAGATGAGAAGGTAAGCAACGACTTAATAAGTCAACAGCACCCGAGTTGCGGGTGAAGGGAATACTTTATGACCGGGAAGTCGACAAGATAAATAACATTTTCCAAGTAAGGTTCCCTTATTATTAAGGAGATAGACTCAAAGAAGAATGATGTCTGAGAACCATTCTTGATATAAGATTAATAATAATATGACTCCGAGATATTTTTTGTAATAATCGAAGAAGATAAACCTTATCGAGATTATTCTAAGTATGGAATAAATATTCAGAGAATATTTATTGAGTTAAAATATTTAAAGAATATTTGGGAATATGAAAGAATATCTTTAATCAGAGTATTTCTCAAAATAATCCCTGAAGAAATATCAGGAGAATATTTATTGAATAAATAAATATTTAAATGAATACTCAAAACAATATTCATTAATTAATAAGACCTGAAAAGAATATTTAAGGTAATATTCATAATTAATTAGGAATTTAAATGAATATTCAAAAGTAATATTTATTTAATGAATAATATCCTAAATGAATATCAAGTAATATCCATTTAGTAATCCAAGCCTTAAGGAATATTCGAGATAATGTTCGATAATTAAATCAAGCTTCAGATGAATATTAAAATAATATTCATCAAGTATTCAATATCTTAAATGAATATTCAAAAGTAATATTTATTTAATAAAATAATATTCTAAAAGAATATCCCAATAATATTCATTTAGTAGTCTCATCTTTAGAAGAATATTCGAAATAATAATCGATAATCAATTCGACTCTGAATGAATATTGAGAAATATTATTCGTTGAATAGTTACGTTCAAATAATTATTTGAAGTAAGGATCGTTAAAATAATTAGTCTCGAACGAATATTCAAATAATATTCGTCGCCCAAATAATAGAAAATATTTACTTAAATATTTTCCTCCGAGGTAATCTCGATATATCAAGGAATATTGACTCCCGGTCTATTTTTGATTAATAAGATGTATACGCCCTTCTATGAGGGTCTTACAATAACCGGCTTATAACTGATATATAACTATCTAGCTTATAAGCCAACAATAACATTCAGGGAACAAGTATATCAATTCAACTTGAAAGTAGGCATGCATGCAATGGCATATGTATATCAGCAATCATATATATATTTATTCAATCACAACAACAGCCTAAAAGAAGGGAATTGAAACTTGCCTGGTAGTCGAGTACGGTAAGGGGTAGTGGTAGCGGGTCCCGGTTCAGCTTGGTAATCTATAAATAGCCAAGGCATTCGGGATTAATCACTTAACATATTAAAAGTTAAGTTATACTTAATTCGAAACACGTTCTCGAGTTATCTCGTTATACCCCTTTTTGTGGATTACTTTTATCACTGATCCGACCCGACATTCGTTCGTTAATACGACATGTCATTGTACTTATACTTGGGACATACTTAAGTCATATGAGTTCTAAAGTCGATCGTTACGAACCAATACTATACTCTGAGTTTTATCGCCCGTTTTCTAAGTGTTTTACCGAAGTTATAAAAGAGTCGTCTTTTAGGGGTTCGTTCGCGTTTAACCTCGACTCGAACATTTTTAATAAATCGAAAAATGATCCTTTTGACATACGGTTTTCTTTCACACCTTCCTTTTTACCTCTAGTATTTATTTACCAAGATTCGCCAAGACGTTACATAGTTTACGAGGGTTCAATTACAGTTACGAACTTTCGTTTACGGATTCGAACTACTTTTAGTAATTTGGTCATAAATCCTAAACCGTAAGTCCGTTTCACGTGATCTTTATATCAAAACGAAGCTTAGAACATTACCTATCCTATCATGGCAGATAAGGTCTCTGTACAGTAGGGGTTCGACATGGAAAATGGCATACAAAACATGGTATTGCAAAATCGGGCATTATAACGGCTGTAAATCGAATATCTACCAATTTCGAATCTTCCCATAAACATAGTATCCAACCCAAACAACATATACATGACTTATATACATGAACTGAGGCCAAGCAATGCCTTTCCATTCATCTAGCTATTTACATCATTAATCCAAAATCCATACATAATCATGCTTATAATCTTAACATAACCATAACTAAGTTATAACTATCATAAACATGCTTAAATCTCAAACAAGGGTTAGGGTTTCAAGAGCTTTATACCTTCCTTGGAGTGTGTAAAGACCTTGCTAAGCTTTGCATAGTCCTTGTATACCCATAACCAAGCTTAGATCATCCTAGAAATCAAGAAAATCAAGAGTTGTTCTTGAAAATCACTATTCACCCTAGTCTTTGATGATTTCTTTGAAAATGGAAACAAGAGAGTTTGGCTTTGAAATTTTTAGGGGATCACTTTTAGAAAATTTAAGACTCACCATAATTTTTACAAGATCAAGAGATGGTGGGAAGAGGGGTTTTGATTTTGGAATTAAGGGTATGGCCGAATGGAATTTTCAAGGGGGGGGGAGAGTTGCTTGGTTTATTTTGTTTTAATCTCATCCATTCTCATCTATTATCAAGATAATATCTTGTATAAATTCACTTTATTAAAGTGATGAGGTGTTGGATGAGGAAATACAATGACAAGTGTTGAAAATGTGGTGGTTTTAGCCTAACTACATGGTTGCCTTGCTAAGTACTTAGTTGCATTCTCTAGGGTGCTAGTTCCTTGATTCTAGTTTGGTTAATAGATATTTTATACTAGTAGCTTGCACAAGACTCTTGCTTCCTCTGCTTGTTTCTGTGTCCGGTTATTGCCCGTTTGGATTGATCGTTCGTAGGAATATTTCACGGATTTCTAATTAGGGTTTACCGGGAATCCTTTTTAATATTAATACTTTCATTCTCCATCTTTCATTCTAACTTTCCAATTTATATTCCTTCAATCCATTCGTTAAATACTTAAGGCTATCAGTGTCCAGGGAACTCTCGGAGAAAATAAAATTGCGGTTTTTCAGAATCCGACAGCTTTTACATACACTTATTTTCCCCCTTAATCACTAATACGAACTCGGAAATCCGTTCCGAATGCTTCTATATAGTGTCATCTCATATTATTATATACTCCCACCAAAACACTATTCATTCTGTATTCTTTACTTGTTCTCTTAGGGTGGTACAATTGTCCGTATTCTCTTTCGATCGTTCCTTATCCTTTTTACGGAACTACTGGATTAATCGTTACCGATCTGGATGACATTAGAATATTCTCCTGCTTGAAATTGCCATATCTTATTCCCTTAGAAGATAGATTATTCTTACCTATGTTGTTACCCTTTAGCATTCTTCAAGACATAGAAATAATAAAGTCGAATTCCATTCATTCTTTCCAAATATCAATTATTACATTGTAGCCATAACCACTCCTCAGTGGTTTCCTACCTTCATTCTTAAATCAAATATAATAACATCCCAAAATATCAAATCCTCAAAGTTAATATCTCAATTCTTGGATTATAATAATATTTAATCCACTGTCCGGTCAAATATTATACCGAAAAGAATTTGGAATTTCTGAATTCCGATCGTCTCTGCATTCACTTATTTCCTCCGCGTATTACTAATATGACTTCGAAACATCCATATCACGTCCCGTACATAGGGTGGAGTGAAAAGTTTTCCAACTTACAAAATCACTATTCATCCACCAAATTACTATGCACGTACAAGAAACACTATGCACGTACGGGAAATACTATGCACGTATGGGAAACACTATGCACGTACGGGAAATACTATGCACGTATGGGAAACACTATGCACGTACTCATTTCCCTTCAAGGATCCATTAGCTCCTTCCTGGATGGTAGATTATTCTTATCTAGGTCCTCAACCATCGAATTACTCTATTCTGACAATATACCAATGCATCAGGATCATTGTCCAAAGCAATATCCATTCATTACATTCATTGTTCTTTGAAACCACCATTCATTAGAGCTGGTGACCTTGTTGTCGGAATCATTGTTCCTCATTTTATCATTACTTAATAAAAAGTTTTAATTATATCCAAAATTTAGGGTTCTTACACTGCAACAAGCCAAGATGCTTTATTTGACTATGTACTATAAAACAGATTGGAAAACCTACAAAGAAGCTTGGAGAGATAAGACAAAGGGACAAGGAGCTAAAGAAGTGGATCTGAACAGGCTTTGCAAAGTCAAATCTGTAACCGTTTGGACTCTTACTCAAATAAGATAGACAGATTGGAAAGTATTTTGTTTACCTACCTTATTTGTAGTAAGTAGGTGTATCCATGTCTATAAGGATATAGCCTCACTTCCTTAGCTAGATACAGAGAAAAAGAGTGATAAGTTTTTCAATATACATCTCAAGAAATATCTCTCTAAGAAAAACGAAGCTGAGAATACTACCATTTGTATTCACAGATTGTAGCAAAATCTTTATCTAATAAAATATTAGATTAAAGTGATATTGTGCTGTGTTTATCTTTGTTATCTGTACTTACATATCTCACACATTCAACACATATCTTGCTGCAAAGATTCAAGAACAAAGAAAAGTTCAAGAATCCATTCACCCCCCCTCTGTATTCTTTTACCGTATTCAATACTCAACACAGTACATATACTATCTACTATTACATTCTTGTTTGAGTTGAGTTGTATCCTCGAAATACAAATAGGCTATGTCATATGCCTTTCAATAACGGGAGTTTCTATTTAACAAAAATAAAATAATAATATTATAATACTAATAATTAACTTATTACCTTTTCAGCTAAAACGTATCATCTTTTCTATTTTTTCTAATTAAATTCCATTTTTTATTCTAGAAATATCACGGGCAACATTCATTTCTCATTTTCTAAAAACTATGAGCAATTTTATTTGGTAAAATAACATAATTAAATTATAGTTACTATAAACTAATCAATTACCTTTTTCACATAAATCAGTTTCTCCTTTTTTAAAAGTCTACGAGCAATTTTTTTAATAAAATAACATAATTATATTATATTATAATTACTATTTACTAATCAATTACCTTTTTCAGTCAAAATACGTTACCTTTTTTTTCAAACTAAAATATTTCTTTTTCCAATTATATCATGGACGGCGGTTACCTTTTCCAGCCGAAATATGTTATTTTTTCTCTTTTCTCTTACTAAAACATCTCATTTTCCAATTATATCACGGGCAATTCTATTTAATAAAAATAAAATAATTATACTAATAATTAATCGATTACCTTTTCAGCTAAAACGTATCATCTTTTTAATTTTTTCTAATTAAATTCCCTTTTCCTACGGACAACATTAATTTCTCATTTTCTAAAAACCATGAACAATTTTATTTAGTAAAATAACATAATTAAATTAAAATAACTATAAACTAATCAATTACCTTTTTCACATAAATCATGTCATCTTTTTAATTTTCACGTTACCTTTCTATTTTCTTTAACTAAAATCCCTATCTTTCCAATTATATCACGTGCGGTTATATTTAATACAATATACTAATAATATCATAATATTAATAATTAACCGATTACCTTTTTCAGCTAAAATGTATCATCTTTTCTATATTTTTTTAAACTAAAATCTCTCTTTTAATAGAAATATCACGGACAATATTAATTTCTCCTTTTCTAAAAACATTACGAGCAATTGTATTTAGTAAAATAACGTAATTAAATTATAATTACAATAAACTAATCAATTACCTTTTAGACCTAGAACATGTTACATTTTTAATTGTTTCTAACTAAATCCTCTTTTTTTGAAATCATATCACGAGCATTCTATTTAATAAAATAAAATAATAATTTTATAATTACTAATAATTAACCGATTACCTTTTTCAACTAAAATCTATCATCTTTTCTAACTAAAATCCCTTATTCTCTAGAAATATCACGGATAACATTTTTATAATTATTATCAAATCATCTTATATAAAAATTTTAGCCTAAAAAATTCATGTTTTAAAAAAATAATTTAAATTAATGAAAAAAATTCATATAATATTAAAAAAAAATCCATGCATCATACGGGGTTTAAGCTAGTAATAATAAATATAATTCCTTTAAAATATTTCCTTGTTAAACTAATAATTTCAATAAAATTATTGTTCAAGATGTTTATTGATTTACTAATTGGTAACTCTCTTGTATTTTTCTCAGTTCCTCTGCATTTCTATTGTTGCATTCAGATTATGGTTATAGAATGGTTCAAAAGAATATTTAGTTTACATGATAAGTTAACTCAGACAAATCAATCTGTAATCATATTATACCATCAAAAATCAAAATTACAGCATATCAAGCTATGTTATCAGTTCCTTGGATTTGTAATGTCATGCTACAATTCAGAGCATTACTCAACCAGAGGATCCATCAAATAGTTGCTGATTTTGTTAACTAGCCTTTCTTTTTTGTTACAAGATAAAAACACAAGTACTATGCATAAATATTTCACAAGGATGATTCAATATTACTGCTGCTGTTAGAATCTGAATGTACATAGAATCAATGGAATGCTGTCTAGTTGATACAAGTGAGCTCCAAAAACTGACAAATTTACTGATCCTAATAAAAGAAGTGCATTGCAACAAACACCAAGTCTTACAATCTGGAGAATAAGCCAGGAATCTTTTGTATTAGAACCTGCTAAAATGAGTTTTAGGGGTTGCCCATGGTGTGTCATTCACCTCATCACCAAACCTCAGTAAATCTTCACTCCCCCTTGGCAAAACAGATCGAATTTTGACCGTTGGCTTCTTTGCTGGTAAATTGGGAAGTGGCATTTCGCCTTTCATCATCTGTGCTGCTTCCTTCACTGTTGGCCTCTTCTCGTAATTTGGGTGCACACACGAAAGTCCTACCACAAGCACCCTCTCCATCTCCACCTTGTTAAAACGCCCCGCCAGTTTTGGATCCACGGCCAGACCTAAATTCCCCTTCTCCCACAAATCCCACACCCATTCAGCCAACACAATTCCATTATCATCCACGGGCCTCCTCCCGGACACCACCTCAAGAACCACAACACCGAAGCTGTAAACATCTGTTTTTACAGTTGGAACACCAGAGTAAACATACTCAGGAGCAAGATATCCCATAGTTCCAGCTGGTAAAGTTGCATCTCTTGTTCGACAACTATGCTCGTAAACTTCTGCTAAACCAAAGTCTCCAAGCTTGGCATTCAAGTCAGCATCAAGCATTACATTACAAGTCTTCACATCTCTATGAATTATCTGCCTCTCACAGTCCTCATGTAGATATACAAGAGCAGAAGCAACACCAAGAATTATATTCAGTCTTCGCTCCCACGTAAGAAGTTTAGTGGCATGAGTACGCAAGTGGAGAATTCTGTCAAGGCTTCCATTAGGCATGTATTCATAAACTAAAACTAACTCATTCTTCTCACAACACCATCCTTGAAGTTGAACTAAATTCTTATGCCTTAAACATCCTGCCATTGTGCCAAACTCATTACTAAACGGATTACGCAAATTACCCGTTCGTTTAACCTCACTAAACCTTTTAACTGCCACAGTTCCACAAGAAGGGAGAGCCCCTTCATAAACAACAGCTGAAGCTCCTTCACCAATAATTTTGTTCTGATTAAAACCCTTTGTAGCTGATCTAATTTCATTCAGTGACAATCTTTTGGGTACTTTATTTCCCTGAAATCTACTAGTTTGACCTTCACTACATTCTCTGGAAATCAACCTTTTCCTCTTCACCATATAAACATAAAACAAACAAAGAACCGCAAGCACAGATATAACAAACAGAGCAGAACCTCCCAACCCAAGTGTAATTAGAAGTACCCTTCTATCTCTTCGACGGAAGTCAGAGACTTCATCTTCAATACTAGTGTCTCCTGGCCAACAAACCAAACACTCCTCTTCTTGAACCGTTTCCATTGGCAACGTCGAAGAGACCACCCCGGAAGTCTTAAATCTCCATTGATCAACAACATGAACAGCTGAACCTCTCCCATTAGAAGCCGAAAAACCCACATGCATAAACTCCTTAAAGTGCTTAGAAAGGTCAATTCCAGATTCAAGAACAGCACTTGAAGGCCTAACCTCATAGTCATCTCCAAGCCAAACCTTAATTTTCTTTGACGAATCTCGATACTCAATCCAAGCAGTCATTTTTTTACCACTCTTAAGATCAAAACCTAATGAAGTTACATCAACAGAATCAAGTGAAAGAATTGTATTAGCATCAATCCCAATATGATTCCCATTAATATCTCCAAGAGATGAGTCAAAATTTGTATCGAATTCGACAGCAATGTATGAATCTTGAGGATCAGAAACCTCATTAGGCAGACCCATGTAGCCATTAGACACACTAAAATACCCAGAATTTGAAGTGATCAAAAATGCAATGCCATCACCAAGAGGACAAGAAGGTGAAGAAGAAGTGATTGTAAATGAAAATTTACAAGAAAAAGATGCAGTTACATTACCTATAACATCAAGAAACCTAACAGGGTACACATAAAAAGCTCTTCCAATCCCATTTGAAGAATTTGAAGAAGATAAACAAGTGGTTTCTTGAGTTAAAGTAATGGAATTGTTTGTAAACTGGGCATCATTATAAAGGGTTAGATTCTTTGTGGGGTAAAAAGGGATTGAAAAAGATGAAAATATAAAAGAAAGAAGAAAGATGACAAAAACCCAAGAGAGACATGAATGCATTGTTGTAGATATACAAGAATTGTATGTATTTTGATGGTACTTAAAGTTCTGAGACAAGTTGAAGTTTTTCCGGCACCGGAAAATCAAGATTTTGATGTTGACGAAGGGGGGTTGTTGTGCCGGGAAAATTTAGAAAATTGTATTCGAGGAGAGTAGATTTACATAAGACAACGCGGAACTAAATTCCAATTGAGCCCAAAAGTGCAGAGTTTACAAACTGAAATACTCTGTTAATTTAATTTTTGTGAAAATATTTATATGCAGTAAAAATTAGAAGTGAACCATAAAGAAAAATGATGTGTAGAATTTTATTATTTAATTTCGAATGTGAATTTATGATTTTTTTATAGTTTTATTAAGTTGATAATGTGCGATTATATGTGTATTTGTGGAATTTATATGAATATATTTCATATTACTCTAGCTTTTGATAAATGTATTGGAACAAAAATAAATAAATAAAATTGGTGCTACTTGATTTCGTTACCACTTTGAGGATAATGCTGATAAAAATTCTCCAGTTAGAAAAATACAAGCTTGTGTAGATGTGGTTTACATTTTTCGGCAATAAGTTGATCAGATTTCATTATCAGGCCTAATTTGCTTAATGTTTCTAACAATTTCAATGCATGGACTTCTGTCAAATGTTTAAACAAGTGCAACAATATGAGTAAATTTATCAACATGTCAGTGATGTTTAAACAAGTTCAACAATATGAGTAAATTTATCAACATTTCAGTGTATAATCATTTGTTTTGCTAACATTTGTACTGATTGCACACTTGAACCTGCTTCGATGTCCAGACCTGTTAAACCAAAATTCAACATATTACAAGGTATCTCGTTTATGGTGGAAGTAATCTTCCAGCGTAGCCTGCCAAACCATTTTAGTTTACAAAACCAAAATGTGATCATAGTTGATGGCTATGAGATATTTCAAGGAGTAATTAATCAATAATAATCGGTAATAGTCGGAAATAATTATAAAGAATATTTTATTAATCTCATAACCAAATAGATACTACTAGAAAAACTAGAATAGACATCGGGCCTTTAACATCGGTAAGAAAAACCACCGATATTAAAGATAATTTTAACAACAGTTTTTAAAAAAGCGATGTTAATTGCTTTCTCAGACATCAGCTTTTAAAACAACCGATGTCTTTTTTATTTTTTAAAAAAATCAAAACATGCGGCTTAATTTCCCCCCTTCCCTTTTGAAATAAAACGTAATTCCCCTTAGAAATATTTTAGCCCGCCTCTCCCCAAATATTATTTCCCCCCAAATTAATTTACCTCTCTCTCACAACCTAACCCGACTCTCTCTCCCTCCCTCTCCTCTATAACCCTCTTTTCACATCTCTGTCGCTCTACTCTCTCTTCTCACATCTCTCTCGCTCTACTCTCTCTCATATCTCTTAGAACCCTAAATCAAAACCCAAACATGTCTTCTCATATCTCTCTCTCTCTCTAATCGGTGGAAGAACTAAAGAACTCTAATTCGGTGGAAGCTCAAGAACCCTAAATCGGCGTAGAAGCTTAAGAACCCTAAATCGGTGAAGGGAAAGCTCAAATCGATCATTCTCTCCAATTACTAGCTCGAATTTGTAAGTGGGTTTTCAATTTGTTGTTCAAATTTCAGTTTTAATTAGGTTTTCTTTTTATAGATTTGGTGAATTCTTGAGTTTGTCATCTGAAAAGTAAGTTATTGTTATGTGTTTGTGTTATATATATATATATATATATATATATATATATATATATATATATATATATATATATATATATATATATATATATGTTTCTCTAATGGATTTTTAGCCTGGGTTGTAGATATTTATATCCAGATCGCTGAATACAAGTTTAAGGTTGATGCCTCTTGTGAACTAAATTGGCCACTCTAACTTTTCTCTAAATTACATGTTTTAATTCAAACTCCGGATTTTCTTGTAGGAATTGCAGGAGAAAATGGAACAATATCAGAGGACCACCTTAGGAATGCGTTTTCCGCCACTGAAGATGGTTTTCTCTCTCTTGTGCGAAGAACAATTGAAATAAAACCTTTAATGGCATCAATTGGTTCTTGTTGTTTGGTTGGAGTTATTTGGAGGGGCATATTATATATTGCTAATCTGGGTGATTCCAGAGCTGTTATTGGTTCGGTATCTAGATCTAATAAAATTGTCGCAGAGCAGTTGACTAGTGATCATAATGCCAGCACTGAGGAGGTTAGGAATGAACTCATCTCAGCACATCCTAAGGATTCACATATATTAGTTATGAAGCATGGCGTGTGGCGCATAAAGGGAATCATTCAGGTTCGTCTGGATATCTATTATTAGATGATTTTGAATTTACTTGTAAGAAATATTATTTTATAAATGTGAAAATATTGGTAAAATGTATGTGGGAGAAACTCTAAGTTGCCAGTCTATAAGCTTTATTACCATCGTGGTTACTCTCAGCATTTCTTCAGAATTCGACAACAAATTTCTTTGTCGTCTTGAGTTATTATATTTTTCTTTCTACTACACCACCTTGATTTTTTAATTTCATTCCCGTGTCCAAAATAGGGACAGGTTTCCTGTGTCAGCCAAAATTTGAATACCGAGTTCGACACTTGGATACAAACGATCACTACATGCTAAAAACCTCAACAAGATACATCAGTTATTAAAACAAAACTGATGTGTCTAACTATAATTTACATCACTTTTTCTAAAATAATCGATGTACATGAGGGGCTATTGCATCAAATTTTTTAAAAGAACTGATGTCTATTAGAACATACAACATCGGTGTTACCAAGAAACCGATGTCTATGTCTTTATTTAACATCGGTTTCACATATCAACTGATGTCTGAGATGATATATAACATCAGTTTTTACCAAGAAATTGATGTATATGTCTTTATTAACCTTGTCTGTGCTATGTTTATGTTGATCTAATGCACATAATATAGCATTATTTAAAAAGAACTACTGCACATAATGAAACTTGGACATCAGAAATATTTAAGAAACTAATGTCTAAGTCGATAATAGACAACGGCTAAAAATCGATGTCTAAAGTTTTGACCTTTTTCTACACTCGCATAGACATCGGTCAGATTTTTTTTTACAACGGCCAGAAACCGATGTTTATTGACATATTTCTAGTAGTGTTCTCTTCTCAATGTTTCATCCTCCAAGAGTATTTATAGGGGATCCCCTGTGGTCCCCTTTTCCTAACTACCTTTATTTGGAGAGTAGGTTACAATCTATTTACAAGTTTGAGCTTCAAGGCCCACTAAGGAAAATGAATACATTTGGGTCTATCTACATGCTAAGTCTAATTGGGCCTAATTACCAACTATAATTATACATAATATTCTATCTAATATTCATGGCCCAACATTTGTCCCTCCTTGTTCTAGCAATATCTTTAGATTTGCTAGATTTAATTTTTGGTTTTATTGGAAAGGTTTTAATTGTTTGTTTTGTTTTTATTTTTTTTGTTTGTTTTTTTTTTATTTTTTTTTTCTTATAAATTTCTATGATTACAGTTTTGTGCACTGCTTGTTTGGAGTGACGGTTCGCTTTCCAAGATTTTGCCTCCAAAGGTTTTTTGCTTTCTCTCTCTCCCCGAAAGGTAGTTGTCTTTTTATTGTTTTACTTGCTTTTCTCTTTTTATTACTATTGTCTTTTCCCGTCGTACTTTTCCGACTAAGGTGAGTGCGTCTCCGATAGTTCTTGGCTTAGTCATGTCTGCTTCTTCTTCATTCTCGCCTTCCTGTAGTGTTTATTCTAGGGATGTCGGTAAATTACCAATTAAAGAGGAATCTGTTGATTCTTTCCCTAATTTAAATGATTTGGAGATTCTAGATGTTACCTCTGTGCATTCTTTAGGGTTTCTGGATGACTCGGAAGAACAAATCTTTCCTGACCCTCCGCCTTTAAGCCCCAAGACTATCGCTTTGCGAAGACAGATAGTTCGGCAGGCTAAGGAGGTGGGTAAAGTGGAGTTTGTGGGTAACCCTAGTTTAACTTATACCAGTATATACGCTGAAAATCCTATTAATTGTAATTCTTTGAAGTCTTGGGTCGATTTGGATAATGGGTGGAGGTGTGTAGTTCCTAAACCCGAGGACCAAGTTTGGTTTATGCCTGAGTTTGGAATGCATGGGATTCCGTTTATATATTTTGAGTATGGATTGCGTCTTCCGATGCATCCTTTTCACCTTGCCGTCTACGAAGCATTAGGTTGCGGTATAGTGCAGTTAACTCCTAACTCTGTCGCGCAGATGAGTGGTTTCATTGCTCGATGTGCTGAGTTAGATCGCATCCTCACTTTACGACTATTCTTTTCCATTTACGGGATCAAGCATTCTAAGGGTCAAATTTACTTCGATAAGAGATCGGGTAGGTCTAGTTTGGTTAATGTAAAGTCTTCGAATTCTGGTTATCAAGGTAAGTTTTTGTATTTTAATGGGCCCGATCTGGAACTTGTTAAGCCGTGTGGGAGAATATCCCGGGAGGCTATTAATAGTTTGTCTAGCCTGGAAAAATACGACGCTGAGTTTTTGGATAGGTTTCAGGGCCAAGGTCCTTTGTATGACTTTAATCAACTGAAAAATGTCAAGTTCTTGGAGAGGCATAATCGTAAAGTTCTATTCTTACCTCCTTAGTGTTGGCCAGAAAAATCCTTGTCTAAGTATTTTTAATGCGAGGTTTTTACCCCCATGTGTTCTCCACATATCCTGGTATGAACCTCTATGATGGTGAGGTGAGCTTCCTCGGGGCCGAGGCAACGAAGCAATGGCTCGACCAAAGATCTTCTGTATAGTTTGGAGTCTTTTACACAGTAATTCCTTGCCTTGTACATTAAGGATCTCCCTTCATTTTTTGATTCTGGCAACTTGTTGTCGATTATGTACTCGAGGTATGGAGTTCGCCAATCAGGATGAGAAGTTATCTCGTCGACCACAAGGCTGTTATTGTTGGAGCTTGCAGCTCTTCAATGTAGATGGGTTCGTTACATATGGTAGATGATGACGAGGCCAGTTTTGATAGAGCGTCAGCCCACTGGTTCTCGGTCCTATCCACTTTTGTTAGATTCCAAGAGGTGAAGTTTTTTAACATTGTTTTTGCTTTTTCCAAGTACTCTTGCATTCTATCGTTGTGAGTTTTGAACTCACCACTGACCTGTTTGACAACGAGCTGAGAGTCGCTAAAGATATCGATGTTTTTCACCTCGAGCTCAATTGCGAGTTTAAGCCCAGCGAGGAGAGCCTCGTATTCTGACTCGTTATTCGTTGCCTGAAAAGCGAATCGAACTGCTTGCTGAACGTGAAATCCGTCGGGGCTTAAAAGAATTAACCCTGCCCCACTCATGTCTGTTGTCGAGGAGCCATCGATGTATAGAGTCCATGGCCTCGTGGCCTCGTTAGCGATCTCCCCTTTCGGGGTGTTAGATTTATAAAACTGGCATTCTGCCACAAAGTCTGATAGCACTTGTGCTTTCAATGTTGTTCTGGGTTTAAACTCGATGTGGAACTGACTTAGCTTGATGGTCCAAGCTGCGAGGCGACCCGTCATGTCAGGCTTGTGCACAATCTTTTCAGGGGTTGATTCGTCATCAACCGTATTTCTCGACCTTGAAAGTAGTGTCTTAGCTTTCTACTAGCTACGACAAGGGAATAGACCAGTTTTTCAAACTGAGGATATCTTGTTTCCGCATCGCGTAGAGTATGACTTATATAGTATACGGGGATTTCTTCCCTGCTTCCTGTTTGACCAAGACTGCCGCCATTGTGAGGTCGCATGCAGAAAGGTAAACTCGTAAGGGCTCGCCTGGTGATGCCTTGGTTAAAATTGGGGGGTGAAGTGAGGAACTCTTTAAGTTCAGATAAACTTTTCTTACAATCTTCGTACTAAAATAAATTCGATTGCTTTGATGCTCCCTTAATGACTTGAAAGAAAGGAATACAATGCTTTGAGGATTGCAGAATGAACCTTCGCAATGTTGCGATGCAACCTGTGAGTGACTGGACTTCTTTCAACGAGGTGGGGTCTTTCATGTCGAGGATGGCCTTGATTTGGTTGGGATCGGCCTCGATACCTCGTTGAGTAAGGAGGAATCCTAAGAACTTGTCCGAAGTTAGGCCGAAGGAGCATTTACTTGGATTTAATCTCATTTGATGTTTTATCACGTTTTCAAAGTTCTCTCTCAGATCTGCGACGTGGTCTTTTGCTTTCTTAGATTTTGCAATCATGTCGTCGACATACACTTGGAGATTTCATCCGATCTGCGAGGTAAATATAGTGTCCATCATCTGTTGGAATGTTGCTCCAGCATTTATGAGGCCAAATGGCATGTTTTTATAGGCGAATACCCCTCGATGTGTTATGAAGGCCGTTTTTTCCCAGTCATTGATGTCCATTTTGATTTGGTTGTAGCCTGAAAAAGCGTCCATGAAAGATAGAAGCTCGTGACCCGATGTGGCATCAATGAGCTGATCTATGTTTGGGAGTGGATAATGATCCTTGGGGCATGCTCTGTTCAGGTCAGAGTAATCGACGCACATCCTCCATTTTCCGTTGCTTTTCTTAACTAAAACAGCATTGGCGACCCATTTTGGGAACTGAACTGGTTCAATGAAGCCTGCCTCAAGAAGTCGATCAATTTCGTCGTCGATAGCTTTGCATTTTTCTTCAGAGAAAACTCGTTTCTTTTAGCACACCGGTCTGATTTTTGGGTCGATGTGAAGAGAATGGCGAGCTATGACCTCGGGAATTCCCGACATGTCCTTCGGGTCCCACGCGAATATGTCTTTGAATTCTCGGATTAGCTGGATTATTTTCTGTCGGAGGTCGGGATCAAGATTCTTTCCGACCTTGGTGACCTTAGTTGGGTCGCCTAGTATAACTTCGATCTCCTCGTGTCTTCTATCGGGGCACAATTTGACTCGCTCGGGACCTCGATGAGGTCTCGAGGGTCCATATTTACGACCTGATTAATGGAGTTATCTTCAACTTGTTTTTTCTTGGGTACGGCCATTGTCAAATAGCACTGTCTTACCGCGGCTCGGTCGCCCACGATCTCTCCTATGCCGAAGTCTGTTGGGAATTTCATTTTCAAATATGGGATGGAGGTGATTGCCTTTAAGGCTGTCAAAGTCGTTCTTCCCAATATGGCATTGAAACTCGACACGGCATTAATAACGTGGAATTTCACTATCTTCCAGGTCTGGCATGGGATAGAACCAAAGAGGACCGGGAGGTCGATAGTTCCTACCACTTTTACCTCGTTCCCTGTGAATCTATACAGGGGGATGTTCACATTTTCTAACTTCCGTTCTCCGATATTCATTCTAGAGAAGGCACTATGATATAAAATATCCACAGAGCTACCATTGTCCATGAGGATCTTTTTAGTAGTGTTAGTTCTGATTTTAGCTGTGATTACTAAGGCGTCTTGATGGGGTTCGACCATTCCCGGGGGATAATCCTCATCAGAGAAGGAGATTATTGGCGTGGGATTAGGCCTTTGCAGTTTTTGTGGTTCAGGGTGTATGCTGAACACCTCACGGGCATACAATTTCTTGGAGTTGTTGGAGGAACCCACCGCAGCGTGGCCACCGATTATGACATCGATGACCCTATCGGGATCACGTTGGCGATTTTATTGATTATTATCGTCGTTATCAATGTAATGGACAAATTTTCCTTGCTTTAATTGTTTACACTAATACACGCAAGCGTACGCGGTCACAAGTAATATAGAAGAAAGTTGAGTTCGTTCCCACAGAGATCTGGTTAAGTTCTTTTCAGTTAATGCACCTATTCAACAATGTATGGTTATAACTCACTGCTAAGACAAATAACAATTGAGGTTTTAATTATCTAAATTAAACTAAGATGCAAATTATCAACTAAGAATTAATTAACTACTGAGAATTAAAACTGAATTATTTATATGAGAATAAACATTGGACCCTAACTTCATTAACTACTTCGCTTAGAGTTGATGCCTTTAATCAATGCATGTGATGATTTTGATAACTGATCGAATAACACAAAGCAATTACACGCTACCTGTCAGCATACGTATACCAAACTACTCATACATCCACAAAAGAGATAGAAGATGAATAGACACCAATTATGCTTACACCCTATATGTCTATAGAATTTGAAAACATAAAGGTTGAAGAACAAGTTACTCATATTGATCACATAGGGCAATATAAGTATTTTCATCTTATACTACGAATCATATTGATAACCAATTATGAACCTATGCTAGCATGGCAAGTTCTAAATCTCAAGATCCACTTTTACTTCACAAGAGATTAACAATTCAATTTAGATGTTAGCTACGCATCTAAAAGCATTAAGATTGACCATACAAGGATATCAAGAATTCATCACACACAGCTCTTTAAAGCATTCACACTACTAAGCTACATAGATAAATCCGTTAGAATCCCATGACAACGATAGTTCATAATTGAACCGTTCGTCACCATGGGATTTGATGAAAACATGGTATGAAACAAAATATGAATGAAAATAAGAATATTATTAAAACAAAGAGTTGAGAAAACAAATCTAGAATCCACAATAACGCCAAAGAAAATAACACAAAAGATGAAGTAGATCGAGATCCGTTGCTTGTCACGAGCGTTTGATCTTTCTCCCTTTTTCTCCCTTGCAATTCTATGCTATAATATGTAACGATATAAATTATAATGATTCGATGTGTTTATATAGGCCCTAGAAGTCTTGCACCACAAGAAAATACCCAACAATACTATTAAAATTCGATTTTGGTGCAAGAACCTGCCTAAAATATGATTACAACTCAAATTAGGGCAAAATAGTCAAATTTCAGCAATTTTGGCCGACCAGGGCGCACCCTGCGCACCTAGGGCGCAGCCTGCATAGTAGCATACTGTCCAAGGGCGCAGTCTGCGCACCTAGGGCGCAGTCTGCCCACTCTGTTGCTGTTCTAGCATTTTTTCTGCGATTTAGGGCACAGTCTGCGCACTCACTTTCTGTCCAGATTTTTATTTTGCTTTAGATTGATAGAAAATTTCCCAAGCTTCGCGTGGACTGCTTACGGGCCTCAAACGGACTTATAGAACTCCAGATATGGCCAAAACAGTGGAGATTGCGCAACCTACCCGCAAATCCGAATTTTCCACAATTTGCTCATTTCTCTTCCGTTTTCTCGTCCGATTCTTTTGCCACTTCCCGTTCTTCATTCCTTTGACTCATGAACCTTCACGGTAGCCTAGGGAAAGACTTCATTCCTCATTCCTATACTCGAATTCAACTCCAAAATTGACGAAAATATCAACCCTAATCGATATTTCATGAACCTACACAACTAAACAAAAACACATCAAAACTACAACAAACTTTAGTCCAAGACAATCAATTTAAGCCGATATGGGACATTCGAAGTGGATATAAAATCCACTTATCATTAATTTGCCTTCTATGAGGGAGCCAAGTTGGAAACAGGCCTCAGTGGTATGGCCATGGTCCTCGTGATATTCGCAGTATTTTGAGCTCGACGGTCGGCCTGGCTTCATCGGCCTCGGGGGTTGGAGTCGGGCTCAGATTTCAAGATGGCGAGGATGGTTGATTTATCCACCGTTAGCTTTGTGAATTCTTTTTCTGATTTTTTTCGTGGTTTCCACGATCTATCGGAGCGAGGAGTTCGATCTGATTGAGGACTCCTTTTATCTCGGGATCTCGAGTACGAGTCGCCGTCCTTTCTATAATCTGATCTTGGAGATCTGAATTCGGATCTCGAGTTTCTTTCCCACCTTTGGGGATGTCGTCTTGGAGATTGTATGATTCCCACGGCCTCTTGGAGTGTCATTCTATTTTCCACGATCTGAAAGGCTGCTTGGAGAGATTGTGGACTTTTTTCAAAATATTCCTCCAGGAGATTACTATGTCTGTGTTTATCAATACCTGTCGCGAGGTAGTTGATGGCGAGCTCTTCCACGAGGTTTGGTATTTTGGCGACCTCAGCTCGGAATCGAATTAAGAAATTTCTTAATGACTCGTTGAAGTGTTGTCTTATTGTCATGAGCGAGGCCGTGATCTTGCCACCTCTATAGTTGCTGGAGAATCTTCCTTTGAACTTGGTTTTTAACAGATCCCACGAGTCAATAGACCTCGGGGGTAAGTTATTGTACCATCGTAGGGCCGTTCCTCGGAGGCATGTAGAAAAGATCTGGCACCTAGCCACCTCGGAATGTCCACAGAATTCCATCCTTGAGTTATTATATTTTTCTTTCTACTACACCACCTTGATTTTTTAATTTCATTCCCGTGTCCAAAATAGGGACAGGTTTCCTGTGTCAGCCAAAATTTGAATACCGAGTTCGACACTTGGATACAAACGATCACTACATGCTAAAAACCTCAACAAGATACATCAGTTATTAAAACAAAACTGATGTGTCTAACTATAATTTACATCACTTTTTCTAAAATAATCGATGTACATGAGGGGCTATTGCATCAAATTTTTTAAAAGAACTGATGTCTATTAGAACATACAACATCGGTGTTACCAAGAAACCGATGTCTATGTCTTTATTTAACATCGGTTTCACATATCAACTGATGTCTGAGATGATATATAACATCAGTTTTTACCAAGAAATTGATGTATATGTCTTTATTAACCTTGTCTGTGCTATGTTTATGTTGATCTAATGCACATAATATAGCATTATTTAAAAAGAACTACTGCACATAATGAAACTTGGACATCAGAAATATTTAAGAAACTAATGTCTAAGTCGATAATAGACAACGGCTAAAAATCGATGTCTAAAGTTTTGACCTTTTTCTACACTCGCATAGACATCGGTCAGATTTTTTTTACAACGGCCAGAAACCGATGTTTATTGACATATTTCTAGTAGTGAGAGGTTCTCTTCTCAATGTTTCATCCTCCAAGAGTATTTATAGGGGATCCCCTGTGGTCCCCTTTTCCTAACTACCTTTATTTGGAGAGTAGGTTACAATCTATTTACAAGTTTGAGCTTCAAGGCCCACTAAGGAAAATGAATACATTTGGGTCTATCTACATGCTAAGTCTAATTGGGCCTAATTACCAACTATAATTATACATAATATTCTATCTAATATTCATGGCCCAACATTTGTCCCCCCTTGTTCTAGCAATATCTTTAGATTTGCTAGATTTAATTTTTGGTTTTATTGGAAAGGTTTTAATTGTTTGTTTTGTTTTTATTTTTTTTGTTTGTTTTTTTTTATTTTTTTTTTCTTATAAATTTCTATGATTACAGTTTTGTGCACTGCTTGTTTGGAGTGACGGTTCGCTTTCCAAGATTTTGCCTCCAAAGGTTTTTTGCTTTCTCTCTCTCCCCGAAAGGTAGTTGTCTTTTTATTGTTTTACTTGCTTTTCTCTTTTTATTACTATTGTCTTTTCCCGTCGTACTTTTCCGACTAAGGTGAGTGCGTCTCCGATAGTTCTTGGCTTAGTCATGTCTGCTTCTTCTTCATTCTCGCCTTCCTGTAGTGTTTATTCTAGGGATGTCGGTAAATTACCAATTAAAGAGGAATCTGTTGATTCTTTCCCTAATTTAAATGATTTGGAGATTCTAGATGTTACCTCTGTGCATTCTTTAGGGTTTCTGGATGACTCGGAAGAACAAATCTTTCCTGACCCTCCGCCTTTAAGCCCCAAGACTATCGCTTTGCGAAGACAGATAGTTCGGCAGGCTAAGGAGGTGGGTAAAGTGGAGTTTGTGGGTAACCCTAGTTTAACTTATACCAGTATATACGCTGAAAATCTTATTAATTGTAATTCTTTGAAGTCTTGGGTCGATTTGGATAATGGGTGGAGGTGTGTAGTTCCTAAACCCGAGGACCAAGTTTGGTTTATGCCTGAGTTTGGAATGCATGGGATTCCGTTTATATATTTTGAGTATGGATTGCGTCTTCCGATGCATCCTTTTCACCTTGCCGTCTACGAAGCATTAGGTTGCGGTATAGTGCAGTTAACTCCTAACTCTGTCGCGCAGATGAGTGGTTTCATTGCTCGATGTGCTGAGTTAGATCGCATCCTCACTTTACGACTATTCTTTTCCATTTACGGGATCAAGCATTCTAAGGGTCAAATTTACTTCGATAAGAGATCGGGTAGGTCTAGTTTGGTTAATGTAAAGTCTTCGAATTCTGGTTATCAAGGTAAGTTTTTGTATTTTAATGGGCCCGATCTGGAACTTGTTAAGCCGTGTGGGAGAATATCCCGGGAGGCTATTAATAGTTTGTCTAGCCTGGAAAAATACGACGCTGAGTTTTTGGATAGGTTTCAGGGCCAAGGTCCTTTGTATGACTTTAATCAACTGAAAAATGTCAAGTTCTTGGAGAGGCATAATCGTAAAGTTCTATTCTTACCTCCTTAGTGTTGGCCAGAAAAATCCTTGTCTAAGTATTTTTAATGCGAGGTTTTTACCCCCATGTGTTCTCCACATATCCTGGTATGAACCTCTATGATGGTGAGGTGAGCTTCCTCGGGGCCGAGGCAACGAAGCAATGGCTCGACCAAAGATCTTCTGTATAGTTTGGAGTCTTTTACACAGTAATTCCTTGCCTTGTACATTAAGGATCTCCCTTCATTTTTTGATTCTGGCAACTTGTTGTCGATTATGTACTCGAGGTATGGAGTTCGCCAATCAGGATGAGAAGTTATCTCGTCGACCACAAGGCTGTTATTGTTGGAGCTTGCAGCTCTTCAATGTAGATGGGTTCGTTACATGTGGTAGATGATGACGAGGCCAGTTTTGATAGAGCGTCAGCCCACTGGTTCTCGGTCCTATCCACTTTTGTTAGATTCCAAGAGGTGAAGTTTTTTAACATTGTTTTTGCTTTTTCCAAGTACTCTTGCATTCTATCGTTGTGAGTTTTGAACTCACCACTGACCTGTTTGACAACGAGCTGAGAGTCGCTAAAGATATCGATGTTTTTCACCTCGAGCTCAATTGCGAGTTTAAGCCCAGCGAGGAGAGCCTCGTATTCTGACTCGTTATTCGTTGCCTGAAAAGCGAATCGAACTGCTTGCTGAACGTGAAATCCGTCGGGGCTTAAAAGAATTAACCCTGCCCCACTCATGTCTGTTGTCGAGGAGCCATCGATGTATAGAGTCCATGGCCTCGTGGCCTCGTTAGCGATCTCCCCTTTCGGGGTGTTAGATTTATAAAACTGGCATTCTGCCACAAAGTCTGATAGCACTTGTGCTTTCAATGTTGTTCTGGGTTTAAACTCGATGTGGAACTGACTTAGCTTGATGGTCCAAGCTGCGAGGCGACCCGTCATGTCAGGCTTGTGCACAATCTTTTCAGGGGTTGATTCGTCATCAACCGTATTTCTCGACCTTGAAAGTAGTGTCTTAGCTTTCTACTAGCTACGACAAGGGAATAGACCAGTTTTTCAAACTGAGGATATCTTGTTTCCGCATCGCGTAGAGTATGACTTATATAGTATACGGGGATTTCTTCCCTGCTTCCTGTTTGACCAAGACTGCCGCCATTGTGAGGTCGCATGCAGAAAGGTAAACTCGTAAGGGCTCGCCTGGTGATGCCTTGGTTAAAATTGGGGGGTGAAGTGAGGAACTCTTTAAGTTCAGATAAACTTTTCTTACAATCTTCGTACTAAAATAAATTCGATTGCTTTGATGCTCCCTTAATGACTTGAAAGAAAGGAATACAATGCTTTGAGGATTGCAGAATGAACCTTCGCAATGTTGCGATGCAACCTGTGAGTGACTGGACTTCTTTCAACGAGGTGGGGTCTTTCATGTCGAGGATGGCCTTGATTTGGTTGGGATCGGCCTCGATACCTCGTTGAGTAAGGAGGAATCCTAAGAACTTGTCCGAAGTTAGGCCGAAGGAGCATTTACTTGGATTTAATCTCATTTGATGTTTTATCACGTTTTCAAAGTTCTCTCTCAGATCTGCGACGTGGTCTTTTGCTTTCTTAGATTTTGCAATCATGTCGTCGACATACACTTGGAGATTTCATCCGATCTGCGAGGTAAATATAGTGTCCATCATCTGTTGGAATGTTGCTCCAGCATTTATGAGGCCAAATGGCATGTTTTTATAGGCGAATACCCCTCGATGTGTTATGAAGGCCATTTTTTCCCAGTCATTGATGTCCATTTTGATTTGGTTGTAGCCTGAAAAAGCGTCCATGAAAGATAGAAGCTCGTGACCCGATGTGGCATCAATGAGCTGATCTATGTTTGGGAGTGGATAATGATCCTTGGGGCATGCTCTGTTCAGGTCAGAGTAATCGACGCACATCCTCCATTTTCCGTTGCTTTTCTTAACTAAAACAGCATTGGCGACCCATTTTGGGAACTGAACTGGTTCAATGAAGCCTGCCTCAAGAAGTCGATCAATTTCGTCGTCGATAGCTTTGCATTTTTCTTCAGAGAAAACTCGTTTCTTTTAGCACACCGGTCTGATTTTTGGGTCGATGTGAAGAGAATGGCGAGCTATGACCTCGGGAATTCCCGACATGTCCTTCGGGTCCCACGCGAATATGTCTTTGAATTCTCGGATTAGCTGGATTATTTTCTGTCGGAGGTCGGGATCAAGATTCTTTCCGACCTTGGTGACCTTAGTTGGGTCGCCTAGTATAACTTCGATCTCCTCGTGTCTTCTATCGGGGCACAATTTGACTCGCTCGGGACCTCGATGAGGTCTCGAGGGTCCATATTTACGACCTGATTAATGGAGTTATCTTCAACTTGTTTTTTCTTGGGTACGGCCATTGTCAAATAGCACTGTCTTACCGCGGCTCGGTCGCCCACGATCTCTCCTATGCCGAAGTCTGTTGGGAATTTCATTTTCAAATATGGGATGGAGGTGATTGCCTTTAAGGCTGTCAAAGTCGTTCTTCCCAATATGGCATTGAAACTCGACACGGCATTAATAACGTGGAATTTCACTATCTTCCAGGTCTGGCATGGGATAGAACCAAAGAGGACCGGGAGGTCGATAGTTCCTACCACTTTTACCTCGTTCCCTGTGAATCTATACAGGGGGATGTTCACATTTTCTAACTTCCGTTCTCCGAGATTCATTCTAGAGAAGGCACTATGATATAAAATATCCACAGAGCTACCATTGTCCATGAGGATCTTTTTAGTAGTGTTAGTTCTGATTTTAGCTGTGATTACTAAGGCGTCTTGATGGGGTTCGACCATTCCCGGGGGATAATCCTCATCAGAGAAGGAGATTATTGGCGTGGGATTAGGCCTTTGCAGTTTTTGTGGTTCAGGGTGTATGCTGAACACCTCACGGGCATACAATTTCTTGGAGTTGTTGGAGGAACCCACCGCAGCGTGGCCACCGATTATGACATCGATGACCCTATCGGGATCACGTTGGCGATTTTATTGATTATTATCGTCGTTATCAATGTAATGGACAAATTTTCCTTGCTTTAATTGTTTACACTAATACACGCAAGCGTACGCGGTCACAAGTAATATAGAAGAAAGTTGAGTTCGTTCCCACAGAGATCTGGTTAAGTTCTTTTCAGTTAATGCACCTATTCAACAATGTATGGTTATAACTCACTGCTAAGACAAATAACAATTGAGGTTTTAATTATCTAAATTAAACTAAGATGCAAATTATCAACTAAGAATTAATTAACTACTGAGAATTAAAACTGAATTATTTATATGAGAATAAACATTGGACCCTAACTTCATTAACTACTTCGCTTAGAGTTGATGCCTTTAATCAATGCATGTGATGATTTTGATAACTGATCGAATAACACAAAGCAATTACACGCTACCTGTCAGCATACGTATACCAAACTACTCATACATCCACAAAAGAGATAGAAGATGAATAGACACCAATTATGCTTACACCCTATATGTCTATAGAATTTGAAAACATAAAGGTTGAAGAACAAGTTACTCATATTGATCACATAGGGCAATATAAGTATTTTCATCTTATACTACGAATCATATTGATAACCAATTATGAACCTATGCTAGCATGGCAAGTTCTAAATCTCAAGATCCACTTTTACTTCACAAGAGATTAACAATTCAATTTAGATGTTAGCTACGCATCTAAAAGCATTAAGATTGACCATACAAGGATATCAAGAAATCATCACACACAGCTCTTTAAAGCATTCACACTACTAAGCTACATAGATAATTCCGTTAGAATCCCATGACAACGATAGTTCATAATTGAACCGTTCGTCACCATGGGATTTGATGAAAACATGGTATGAAACAAAATATGAATGAAAATAAGAATATTATTAAAACAAAGAGTTGAGAAAACAAATCTAGAATCCACAATAACGCCAAAGAAAATAACACAAAAGATGAAGTAGATCGAGATCCGTTGCTTGTCACGAGCGTTTGATCTTTCTCCCTTTTTCTCCCTTGCAATTCTATGCTATAATATGTAACGATATAAATTATAATGATTCGATGTGTTTATATAGGCCCTAGAAGTCTTGCACCACAAGAAAATACCCAACAATACTATTAAAATTCGATTTTGGTGCAAGAACCTGCCTAAAATACGATTACAACTCAAATTAGGGCAAAATAGTCAAATTTCAGCAATTTTGGCCGACCAGGGCGCACCCTGCGCACCTAGGGCGCAGCCTGCGTAGTAGCATACTGTCCAAGGGCGCAGTCTGCGCACCTAGGGCGCAGTCTGCCCACTCTGTTGCTGTTCTAGCATTTTTTCTGCGATTTAGGGCACAGTCTGCGCACTCACTTTCTGTCCAGATTTTTATTTTGCTTTAGATTGATAGAAAATTTCCCAAGCTTCGCGTGGACTGCTTACGGGCCTCAAACGGACTTATAGAACTCCAGATATGGCCAAAACAGTGGAGATTGCGCAACCTACCCGCAAATCCGAATTTTCCACAATTTGCTCATTTCTCTTCCGTTTTCTCGTCCGATTCTTTTGCCACTTCCCGTTCTTCATTCCTTTGACTCATGAACCTTCACGGTAGCCTAGGGATAGACTTCATTCCTCATTCCTATACTCGAATTCAACTCCAAAATTGACGAAAATATCAACCCTAATCGATATTTCATGAACCTACACAACTAAACAAAAACACATCAAAACTACAACAAACTTGAGTCCAAGACAATCAATTTAAGCCGATATGGGACATTCGAAGTGGATATAAAATCCACTTATCATTAATTTGCCTTCTATGAGGGAGCCAAGTTGGAAACAGGCCTCAGTGGTATGGCCATGGTCCTCGTGATATTCGCAGTATTTTGAGCTCGACGGTCGGCCTGGCTTCATCGGCCTCGGGGGTTGGAGTCGGGCTCAGATTTCAAGATGGCGAGGATGGTTGATTTATCCACCGTTAGCTTTGTGAATTCTTTTTCTGATTTTTCTCGTGGTTTCCACGATCTATCGGAGCGAGGAGTTCGATCTGATTGAGGACTCCTTTTATCTCGGGATCTCGAGTACGAGTCGCCGTCCTTTCTATAATCTGATCTTAGAGATCTGAATTCGGATCTCGAGTTTCTTTCCCACCTTTGGGGATGTCGTCTTGGAGATTGTATGATTCCCACGGCCTCTTGGAGTGTCATTCTATTTTCCACGATCTGAAAGGCTGCTTGGAGAGATTGTGGACTTTTTTCAAAATATTCCTCCAGGAGATTACTATGTCTGTGTTTATCAATACCTGTCGCGAGGTAGTTGATGGCGAGCTCTTCCACGAGGTTTGGTATTTTGGCGACCTCAGCTCGGAATCGAATTAAGAAATTTCTTAATGACTCGTTGAAGCGTTGTCTTATTGTCATGAGCGAGGCCGTGATCTTGCCACCTCTATAGTTGCTGGAGAATCTTCCTTTGAACTTGGTTTTTAACAGATCCCACGAGTCAATAGACCTCGGGGGTAAGTTATTGTACCATCGTAGGGCCGTTCCTCGGAGGCATGTAGAAAAGATCTGGCACCTAGCCACCTCGGAATGTCCACAGAATTCCATCCTGCCATCGTAGGTGTTCAAGAATTCACTCGGGTCCGTAGATCCGTCGAATTGGTCAATTGGTGGAGTTTTCAAAGTCCTATTTATTTTTGCTTTCTCAATTCTGATGGCGAGGGGGCTCTCCGTTGGAACATCAGAGCCCGCTTGGCTTCGAATAAATTTCTTACACATCTCGACATCGCTTTGTAGTTGTGAAATTTCATCTGATCTATAAGATCCTCTTGACTCGCTTTGCCACGAGGCGTCCTCATGAGACCTCATTTGTCTTCTCTTGGAAGGGACTTGGAATGACCTGTTTGATTCCGTTTCATCTCCATAGCTCGCATCGTCATCATAACCCTCAGAATTGTGACTAGCAGATCGATACTCAGAGGAGTGAGCTGACAATGATGTTTGCTGTAGCTCGAGCTGGAGGCGTCTTATTTCTCTTCTTTTTTTCAACTTTTCTTCTAACTTCTTTCTTTGAATCTCGAGGGCCAATAGCTCATCATCCGAGCCATAGAAGTCATCAGTCTCATCATTATCTTCTATATCCTTATTTTGTCTTCATAGTCTCTCGGGGTGAAGGCAAGCATCGCTCGTCAACACCTGCTTTCCTGAAGCCGTTGGCACCCTCATGCGGGTGTCAGCTCGGTGTCTTTTCTTATCAGTCATGTGTTCTGTGCCGGGGGGTCTTTGAGATCCCTCGTGCTCTTCATTATCTTCCGGAGCTGAGAATAGCCATCGTGGCTGGAGTGTTGGCCGTATAGTTTCGGCGTCTTCACGAGGAACCGTTCGTATTTCCTCATCCGTGAGCCGTCGAACCACCGGTTCGTCTTCTTCAATATGCATTTTTTCGTGATGAAACTCAAGTAGAGAAGCTCCTTCTAGCACCAAATGATGGCTATGAGATATTTCAAGGAGTAATTAATCAATAATAATCGGTAATAGTCGGGAATAATTATAAAGAATATTTTATTAATTTCATAACCAAATAGAGGTTCTCTTCTCAATGTTTCATCCTCCTCCAAGTAAGGTGGTACAATAGTATTTATAGGGGATCCCCTGTGGGTCCCCTTTTCCTAACTACCTTTACTTGGAGAGTAGGTTACAATATATTTACAACTTTGAGCTTCAAGGCCCACTAAGGAAAATGAATACATTTGGGCCTATCTACATGCTAAGTCTAATTGGGCCTAATTACCAACTATAATTATACATAATATTCTATCTAATATTCATGGCCCAACAATAGTCATACGATCAATGTTTGCAGGTCTCCGTCATTGTCTTGATTTAAATCATGTGCGCAGCACTGTAGCAGATTTCATATGTAACAAGTGTGTTTTCTTGAACCTCAACCCAAATGGTCGGTCCTCAATTTACTTGTAAAACAAGTGAACACCAATTTATTCGTTTGCTCTAGTGCTTTACTGCTCTCAGTTGTATCTAGCAGGGCCGTTAATTAGTACATGTGATGTCTATACTTGCAGGGTTGCTTTATCTTGCTCTGTTAGAAATCAGTTTAAGAGGTGATCTAGTTTGGTAATTAGGAGTTAAAGATGCTTAGCACTAAACTAGAGTTGGGGTACTTCATTTTTTGGGCTTAGATGACTGTTAAAAGTTTATACAGGAGAAGTAACACTTGCTTTATACCGCCAATCTGCAAAAGTGTGCAACTACATGGACATTGTAGTTTACTCTTATAGTTAAAAGTATGCACTCTAGCTGAAGATAATACAAGGTAGTAGTGGGAATCAAATTTTCATATACAGTGGTTTGTTAGCTAAAAAAATGTCAAGACAACTGTGTTAATTGATCGTTGCAGTCTGCCAGTTTAACCTTTTTAACATGCATAGTACCATCTTAATCATAATAGCATAAAGATTAAATTGAAAAGCACACTATCAGTTAGTAGTATTCTTTTAGCAAAGGTGACGAAGGACAATTAATATGCCATTGTTTGAAGAAAAGGAAATGGAAGATGCAATTGAAGCTAGCAATGAATCAGACGACGGTCTTTCTCAACTGATAAAGCTTAGCCAGGTTCGACTGGGTTAGGACTGAGACAGTGGTTGTGATTATGGAGGCAGTGGAAGAGGATTATCTGGGGACTGCTTTAAATGTGGTAGACCTGGGGATTTTGCTGAGGGGAATGTCCTTCTGGGGATAGTTCAAGGGGTCGGTGTGGCTATGGTGGAAGAGATGATCGGTAGAGGAGGTGCTGGTGGCAATTGCAATACATGTGCCTGATTGTAGTGGTATGCTTGTGCTACTTGATCAAGATATAGTCGTGATCGTTCAGGTCCATATAAGCATCCTGGTGGAGGGTATCGAGATGAGCAACTGGTTTGTTTGTAACATGAGGCATGCTTGTGCTACTTTGTGATGAATCAGCCCAGCCCACTTATAAAGTATGCACCTCGTAGGCCCAAGGGCAAAAGGGGGACTTCAACAACAAACTAAAGGTAGAAAGGTCTTTGACAATTGTAATTAGGGTTCTGGGAGTTAAAAGGGAAAAAGGGAGAAAAGAATGAGGTGGCTAGTATCTTGTTTGTTATTCTCTTATTTTGTTATTTACTTGTTTGTGGAGAGAGCGAGCCTCTCGAATGGTCTGCAGCTCTGTTGAAATTTTATTAGTTAATCGAATCATTTCCTCGTTCTAGTTCGATTAATTAGATGTTATTAATATCTTAGAGGTTAATTCATAACAAAGTGGTATCAGAGCGGTCTCGATCTATGGCTCCTACAACTCCGACGTTGCCTCAACGGGTGGAGGAACTAGAAAAGGTGGTGGGGAACATGGAACCTAGGGTTACAAAGATGGTTTCACAAGCGATAGAGAAGGCAGTGGTGGCGATGAAACACTCCTTGGAGGAGATGATACTTCAAGGGCAGGCGGAGAACGCAAAGAAACGTAGTGGTGAATTGGAGGCTATGATGACGCGAATGGAGGGACGGATACATCGATCGAGAGATCATCATGAATCGATGATTTATTCGATGAAAAATGACCAAGAGCATTTTCAATCGGAGATCAGATCTGTTTTGTCAAACATCCAAGTTCCTTCACCAGAAAAGATGGAGAACAGTGTTAATCAAGGAGAGAATCCGGTGAGAGGAATTCCACTTATGCCTACCGGAGGCGGTGGGCCAGGGATTATGTTTGGGAGCCCACCCATGGATAGAGTAATACTAGGAGTTGGAGGGCTGAATCTGGGTAAAGGTGGGTCGGGTCATAGAGGAGCCGGGTCGGGTTGTGGATCGGGTCAAAGGAATGGTGGGTCGGGTCCTGGTGGAGGCGGGTCGGGCGGTTGACCGGGTCAATGGAATGGTGGGTCGGGCAATTGGAGGTACAAAAAATTGGATATGCCCGTTTTTGATGGGATTGACCCGGATGGCTGATAATGAGGGAGGAGAGATATTTCACCTTTTATCGTTTGATTGAAGTGGAGATGTTGGAGGCTGTTGTAGTGGCGCTTGAGGGAGACGCCCTCCGTTGGTATCAATGGGAAAATATGAGACGCCCGATTCGACGTTGGGATGATTTGAAGTTTTTTATTTTACTGCAATTCAGGACTGCGAGTGGAGGATCTCTCTACGAGCAATGGCTGGCTACTACCCAAACCACAACAGTAACAGAGTATCGAAGAAAATTCATCGAGACCGCTGCTCCATTGGAAAGGGTGTAGGAGAATATATTGCTTGGCCAATTTCTAAATGGGTTGAAGGAAGAAATTAAGTCAGAAGTGTAAGAACCCAGATTTTTGTAGTAATTAAAACTATTATTATGTAATGGAGTATAAGTGTAACAGTGGTTCTATTGAATGAATATTTAATGAATTTGGATTCAAATGTTTTTATGCCATGAACAATGCAATTGGTTGACAACTTATATTAGAATAATCTATCTCCTGGAAAGTAGGATATGGCAAATTCCAAAGAGGAACGTTATTCTCATGTCATCCAAATCGATATCTGTTATAAGTCCAGTGGTTCCGTAAAAGGGTTAAGGAACGCTCGGGAAAGTGCGAGAACATTTTTCTTATTATAAGAATTAAAGAGAAAATAAGCAATGAATAGTGTTTTCGGTGGAAATTGAAATATTATCAGACGACGCTATATAGAAGTATTCAGAACTGATTTCTGAGTTCGTATTAATGATCGATAGGCAATATAAGTGTATGTAAACGATGTCAGATTCAGAAAAATAGCAATTTTATTTTCTCCGAGATTTTGCTAGGCATTGAAGGATCGAACGATTTAATAAAGAGATTTGAGGAATTTCAATTCAAGAATTATAAAGGAGGATTAAAGATGTTAGCAAAAATATCAAGGAGGTTTCCGGTGAAACCCTAACAAGAAATACTCGAGATATTCTTCCGAACAATCAATGAAATTGAGTAATAACCAGACAAAGAAACAAGCAGAGAGCCAAGATACATGCATGTACAAGAGGATAAGATCAAGTAACCAAGTAGTTACAAGGGTAACTAGCATACTTAGAAAACAAACTAAGTACTTAGCCTAATTACATCATCAAGCCACTAAATCACAACACATGTCCACTTGATTAGCTCATGCATGACCAATTCACTTTATTAAAGTAGCTTTATGTTAGATATTATCATAATAATGCAAATTAGACTAGATGAGAGCAAGACACCAAGCAAGCAACTCCACCAACTCCTATTAACATCCATTCGGCCTTTCCTTAAATTCCAAAACCAAAATCCCACTTCCAACCATTGTTTGATCTCAAGATTTTTATGGTAAGTACTACATTTCATATCATAGTTATCCTATGAATTTGAGCCTTAAATTCCAAGTCTAGCATAGTTAATAAAATCATCAAAGATGATGATGAATATTGATTTCAAGAAACTAACTTTGATTTCTTGTTTTCTTTGGTTGATCTAAGTTATATTAAGGCTATACAAGGACTAATCAAGGTTTATTAAGGCTTTTACACACTCCAAGGAAGGTATACCTCACCTAAACCCTAGATCTTACTTTGAGTTTTATGCATGTTCTTGATGGTTTTAGCTTTGTTATGATTATGGTTTTATTATAAGCATGTAAGCATGATAATGTAGTTGATCTAGTTTAATTAAGAGATATGATGATGAAGTGAGATGTTCTTGGACTTGTTAAGATGAATATTATGTGTACAAGATGTATGGTATGCCCGGTGTGGCTTGGTTGTGATGTTATAAATTTAGAAACGTTCGATTTATAGCCGTCGTAATGTCGAAATTTCGTTAAACCCTTAAAATTTGAGCATAACAGTAGATATAAATGTCTGATCTTGATGAATATATGACCTACCCTTGTAGATCTCGAGTCATAGATCGTTTTGGCGTGAGAATCGAAGCAAACGGACTTACGGTTTAGGAGTTATGGTCAAAATTGGGTTTCTTCAATATGCAAGGCTCCCTGGTCAAACTCTTTTAACACATATTCTTTGCCGAAATCTTAACTCTGAAGTTTATTCAGAATTTATAAATGGGTAAAGTGGGAAATGGAAAATGGAAATTATGAAGGGGTATCCTTCAGAATAAAATGAAATAACAACTTTTATAATGGGGGATTCTAATATTTTGGGCTGAGTTTAATACAGTCCAGCATTCAACACTCTATTCCGGCCCATGTGTCGCCGAAGGAGGATTGTGGTGAACTTTCCTCAAGGGATGATGACCGGAGTGGATCATTCTTTCTACTAGTAGTAAACAGGGAACAGGTACGAATAGGGCGACTTATCATCGTCCTGACGTATCTGGCTATAGTGAAGATCCCCAAAATTCTTAAAGGAATTGTTGACAATTATATTATATTGATAACTTGAAAAGAAAGAACTGGCATGGAACAATGGAATATATTAAATGATTTAAAGAGAAACTGATATTATGTCATTATAAATAAAAGGGATAGATCCAGAGAACATTGATTACAAGAAATTATTATTATCAGGAAAGGCCAATGAGGTGGCCGACACTTTAAGTATAGAGGAGTAATTATAAATGCTCATACCGAAGAAACAGAATGATATTTGGAAGGACCTTGAAGGTCATATTGGAGTGGAGGAATTTACATTCCTTCTGATGATTGTACAAGAATCAACTATAAGAATAGTTTAAGTAAAGATTCGATTCCCGACATTGTCTTAAGTATATTACATACTTTAGAAGGTCCTATTTTGATGTAAACCCGGACCATGATACAAAATTGGCTAAGTAAGCCGTTAAGTTTCTAGTCTTCTACTGAAGATATATGATTAATAATTTCATCAACCTGTCATAGCTGCGATGCTTGAAGCACTTCTGCAATTTTATTTGCTTCATTAATATCTACATCAAGTTCAGGAAGTATTCCTTATGGATAAGGAATAATGATTATCTTGTCTTCCTAGAGAATTTTGATCTGGCAATTATGAAACCCGTATGTTTAGCTATTAAGCACTATATAAACGACAAACGATGGTGATTCAACAATGGACTACATCAATGTAGTGGTGATTCTTCTGAGAAATTAGGTGATAACGACTGTGGAGATGTCGGAATGAAAAACAGAAATAGATCGTATTGGATCCAAGTTAGAGAAATCGTCAAGGTTTATTTTGGATGGTATAATTTTGGAATGACGTGATGTTTGAAATAAATGATGATGCTGTGATGGTTCACGAAAGAGGTTATAGTCTAAATAGAAACAAGATGACCGATGAAGGAAAGAAAGTTTGAGGAACAATCAGGGAGTTAGATATGTGGACTCCTGAGAAACCCCAACAATGAAGCTAGAAAAGTATGAAATTATCATGGTGTATGTTGTTGGTCACAACGGAAAGTTGGAATGACATACAGATTAACTCCCTTTTATTTGGGAGAATTCGAGAAAATTTGGAATAGATTGATTAAGTACTAAGGAGACTCATGGAACGAGGAAATAAGAATTTAGATGGTTGAACAAAGGGAAGTTTGACCCCAAAAATATGATGCTTATTGAGTACATGTGACGGGATACCAATAGGGAAATACCAAGTACAAAGGACATCCCAATAATGAGATGACGGTGGAGATAAATAACAAAAGTAAAGAAAAATAAGATAATAAGAAGGATGTGATTGATAAAGAAAAGATTGGGAAATTAATTGTGGAGTTTGAAGCAAAGAATGTTATGAATAGATTGACGAATGGGCTTTCTAACGAATTCTCGGGATGACAACCTGATAGTGTTAGTATTACGAATATGAAAAAGCTAATAGCGTGGCATGGAATGTCAGTAACAATTATGTCAAGCGAGAAATCTAAGATTTAACTTGATAGGTTGAAGGATTTCCAAAAGTGAGTGTTGCTAAGATTGAACAAGAGTATAGGTCCATAGAATGATGGACGGAGCAGTGAGGATATGTTGACACGTGAGATTACGATAAAGTAGTATTTGATACGAATACGATTATTTTTCTTCTCTGATGAACCTCTATAGTTCAGATGTCAATTCTAAGTATGATACTTTGCAATCATGAAAATTTTCTATAATTCTTTGAAATTCTTATCTTTTCTTCTCTCTTATTAATCTTCTTTATGAATTGAGAAGAACAACCCTTTAAGGAAAGGAGGTACTGCTACGTGACTATCTGTCTGTGTGATAGAAGTCTAAGTGGAATACCATAACTTGTTTAATTGCTTGTCAAGTACTAAAGGTTGGCCCCCTTCTGTACTGACTATGCAATATAACAAATGTTCATTGATTATATTGATCTCTCAATATATCTTTCCACTTCTCTATATTGATCGAGATTGCGAAGATCAAAGCGATAGGAAATGCATAGTGCGAGTGAGGTTATCTCCGAATTCGCAGCGCGATAGTGATAACAAAGTCACTGTAGATACCAATAAGGATAATAGTCTATGACTGAGTAAGAGCATAACCTGGATAGTGTGTTGTACGAAAAGTAGCAAAGTTGATGGAAAAAGGATAAAGTGTGTATTGTAGCACCAGTAGATGTGCTGAGAAAGGATTGGAATGTTTAAGGATCAACCGGTGACCTAGGGTTACAGAGATGGTTTCACAAGCGATAGAGAAGGCAGTGGTGGCGATGAAACACTCCTTGGCGGAGATGATACTTCAAGGGCAGGCGGAGAACACAAAGAAAAGTAGTGGTGAATTGGAGGCTATGATGACGCGAATGGAGGGACGGATAAATCGATCGAGAGATCATCATGAATCGATGATTTATTCGATGAAAAATGACCAAGAGCATTTTCAATCGGAGATCTGTTTTGTCAAACATCCAGGTTCCTTCACCAGAAAAGATGGAAAACAGTGTTAATCAAGGAGAGAATCCGGTGAGAGGAATTCCACTTATGCCTACCGGAGGCGGTGGGCCAGGGATTATGTTTGGGAGCCCACCTATGGATAGAGTAATACCAGGAGTT
This sequence comes from Saposhnikovia divaricata, assembly GCA_036435485.1. NCBI lineage: Eukaryota > Viridiplantae > Streptophyta > Magnoliopsida > Apiales > Apiaceae > Saposhnikovia > Saposhnikovia divaricata. The sequence goes on from JAZHRN010000131.1 coordinate 28,809,253, forward strand.
GGAGGGCTGAATCTGGGTATAGGTGGGTCAGGTCTTGGTGGAGGCGGGTCGGGCGGTGGATTGTGTTAGGTCCAAATGTGTTGTAGAGGGGGGGTGAATACAACTTTTCGAATATGAGAAGCAATAAATACGATGCAATAAACGAACACAAAGATTCAAGGAATATATGTCTTATATATAACTTGAAGTGGTTGCTACAACATTCATTACAAAGTATAACAGAAGTTCAGAGGGAAGTGAATGATACTAAGCTCTGTGAATGCACTCTCTCTCTTTTACATGTGTTTCTCTTAAGAATTGCTCACTAACTAAAAACATTACACAAGTACTTCTATTTATACTACATGTAATCTATGTCATGTAGTCTTCAAAGACCAAGATATACGTGGCCCAATGATGTCCACATAAATCTTGCCTTATCTTGAAAGCTTGGAAATCTGCCAATCAGAAGATGCCATGTGTCATTTTGAAGCTGCACTCTAAGTAGAACTTCTACTTGAGAATTTCTACTTAGCCATCTTGAATTTCTAAGTAGAACTTCTACTTAGAAACTTCTACTTGGTCATCTAGAATATTTAGTACTTAGAAAATATTCTGGTCTTCAACTTGAAACTTCAATGCACATCTTGAACTTGTGATATCTTCATGTCTTCTTTATTCTTCACCAAGCTCTTGAACATGGATCTTTATTACTGACATAAACTTGCTATCAATGTCCTGACACTTGATGCACTGGTCTGGTTCATAAGTGACTAGTCTTGATAGTGTTTTTGCTTCTTGAATAAAATACCATATCCAATTAGTAATGTGGCTTTCCAATATTTGCTTTCCTTCTTGTTCACTTGAAATCAATTAGTCTTATTGATACTGATAGTTATGATCTTGATTCTTGGCATTTCAAATCACTGAGGCATGAACAACTTTGACTTGAACTTCTCTCAATGATTTCTTCTTGGCTTGATCATAGTTAACATGTTGAATTGTATCAATTACCTTGTCTTTATTTAGTGTTGATTTCTTTGTGACTTCTTGTTCTTGATTGTCTTCTGGTTAAGTATCTTTTCCTTTAATTGAGGTACAATAGTTATAGTGCTACAAGTTTACACACTCTGCCTTTCAATCTCCCCCAATTTGATTGTCTAACAATGACATTCAAATTAATGAAGGATAACTCAACTAAACAATGAGACGAGAAAAGATAATTAACATTATAGTCTTGAATAATTTACAATTGAAATTTACTTGAAAACAATACAAAGAACTTAAACTAGAAACAGAATTCGAACTTCGAATTAAAGATCATTTGAGTGATTCCTATCACCTGGATTATTTCATACCTTTTAGTCAAACTTATATCACCTTATTGGATTCACTCTAAGGTGAATTTTCCTCAAGTGAGTTAAAGCAACTGAAAGACATGAAGTTTTTCCAACTTCAAGTTCACACCACTCTGACCTTTAACCCTAATTCCGTTTCCTCTTTCTAGCTTCAGCAGCTTGGTCTTTCTCTTCTTTCTGCCTTTTGCGCTTCTCCTTCTGCTGCTGTTCTTTCTTGTACAATGGATCGCGAAGCTGCTTCCACCTAGCATTCAACAGACTTACAGCTTCCATTTCTAGAGGATTCTTGGGCTCTGGATAAGGATGTTTGAAAAGCCTTCTGAGTTTGTCCACCTCCTGAGTAGTCCTGATCTTTGGAATGTCCTCAAAGTTCTTCATTATGAGCTGAGATTTCCAATGTGATTTATCAGCTTTAAACTGACAATAGATCATCTTGGGGTAGCCCTTGACACGGTCAGTATTGTGGACACTAGCCGCATCTCGCTCCATCCACTTCTTTTCCACCACTACCTCAGACAGGTAACTCATGAGTCTCTGCTTTTCTTCCACATACATATCTTCCACTTCGCCCCATTTGAATACATGTAATACTCTCTCCAGAAATGCAGCATCGTGAGTCTGTAGCAGCCATTTTCTACTCATATGCAAGAATGTTTGATTCTGGTCTGCATCTATGAATACTAAGGCATCAGCTGTATCTTCAACATAAGCGTGTATCCAGTATACACTATCACTTCCTGGAACACCAATAGCCTCCCTTATCTCTCCTTGTTCCAGTGCTCCAGAAGGAAGAGTCAGAGCTTCATCTACATTCTTCATTGCTTGAAGAATATTCCATTTCTTCTCCATCAGCTCCGACTCAATCTTCACGTTATCTAGAGGGTTTGGAGCAATGATATCACACTTCCACACCTCATTGCTCTTCTTGAATATGACTCTTTCAATGATCTTCACGGATTTTTCTTTAAGCTCAGAAGCGAATCCCTTACTCATCATTTGTCTACAGACAGCTTTGAGAGATTCCACTGAAAGCTCCATTAGATCATTTTCCTCCATGCTAACCCTCTTCATCTTTCCGTCAACTACCATCCGGACAAAATTTGGATATGCTGAGAATTCTGGACCCTTGTCCTCTGCTAGCTGCATTAACTGATCCCTATACAGAATGCTTAGCTCCTCAGATTGAGAGTATTGAATTTTTGTCGCTAGCAAGAACAACTCTGACGCAGATCTTCTCATTATGAATTGGTCATCCACATATAGGAAAGATGTTGGGACTCTTTCTACCAAAGACAAAATAACCTGCCACTCCTTAAGTGTTGCATTGTATCCAACCCTGACTTTAGAAATTAATCTCTTCAATGCACTTATATAGTCCCCAGTCATTGGATTCTGCAAATTCAAGTTGTAGAACAGATCATCTGCCTCCTTGTTATGAACTCCTTTCGCACAGGGTCCCATCATTATCTTTCTTGCTTCATCCCACTTCTGTCCTATCCTCCTCTTGTCGAGATCAACTTGAGGGTCAGCTAGCCTTGCAAGCTCATGATCATACTGCTTCCCTTGGAGCTCCACTTTCTTTTCTAGGAACGCAGCACGTTCTTGCATCATCTTCATTTTATGGAACTGAGCTTGTTACAAGGCTAACTGTTGAGCTTTAAGGGTTTCCTCATCAACAGGAATTTCTTCAGGCATTCCGGAAGACATCCCAGCACCTCCACCTTGTTCCTTCAAAGATCTCTTTATAGCATGTGCCAAAGGTACGTCTTCCATATCAGAATCTGAGTCAAGTACCTCCTGTACTGTTTCCTGATGACTCAGGTCAACGAATGGTTCATCAACCATCATTGCCTTACCCTTTCTCCTCCTCAGAGCCTCTTCATCAACAGCAGGCTCAATTTCTGTTTCCTTGACAAGATCAGCAGGTTCTTCAATTTCTTCGATGTGAACTGCCTGCTGTCTCGTCTCCTTTCCACTCTCCCCCTTAGGTGAGTTATCCTGAGCTCCACCTTGGTCTTCAGATCCACCAGCTGCATAAGAACCTCCAAAACCAGAACCAGAGGCTCCCGCTCCACTAGTACCACCTGCACCACCTGCACCAGCATCGGGGGGAGGTTGTTGCGACTCGAAACACTCCGGGGGCACAAAACTCCTGACTGCGAACATCATTCTACTGATCTCCACTGCCATTGTATGCATTGTAGACTCCATTGCCCCCATCCTTTCATTAAGAGTGCTTCCCAAGACACCACCAGCATGGCCCAAGTCATTGACCTTGTTTGTCAAAGCATCAAAAGCCGTAGCTTGACTTGCCATTCTTGCTGCGTAGTCATCAAGAGCCCTTTGATTGTTTCCAATGTTAATCCCGAACTGCCCCATCGTCTGCCCGAACTGCCTCATCTGATTTTCCATAGAAGTCATACGTGTATCAAGATTTTCAATATTAAGGGACGGTGTTTGGTTTAGGTGACCTCGCTCTAATACTCGTTCTGTTAGTATTTGGCGCTCGGTTTCGGGCCTTAAAAATGAAGGTCCCTCTCTCCCTAACCTCTCACACACACTCCCTGTCTCACGCTCGTGTATGTCTTCAATGATTGATCCAAAGTATGAAGCAGTACCTGCAGAAATTGGATAAGCAATATAATTGGCAGTTATGGGATCTATTTCTGTTATGTCCTGAGTTGGAATCTCAGGCTGAGTGGCTGCAAAGTGTTCTTGTACGACATTAGAACCGATCCTCTTTGCAGCATCAGTACGTACCGGTGAAGGTACGGCTGAAGTTGTAAAAACTTCATGTCCTTTTGAAGCAACAGGATCTTCAAAAGGTACATAATCCTCACCAAAATCCCTATGTGCAGATTGTTTAAAGGGAGAACCACTCTCGTGAGGTGGAGTGGTTGCGTGTGACACATTAGGGTTTGACTGGACTTTTGAAGTAGCAGCATGAAAAAGTTTGGCTTTCTTTCGAATAAGTTGCTGCTCTTCGGGTTCACTCTCCTCATCATCTCCTACATATACATGTGCTGGCTTTCTGACTTCCGTTAACAGGGGTGAAAGAGAATAAGAATGTGTATCAGGCTCAGAAATATAGCTCTCACCCTGGGATAGATCCTGCGGGTTAGCAGTCTCTTGGGTCTCGGAATCAGATACATAGGAGGAGGAATGAATAGTATGCAGGGAGAGATTACCTGATTGATTACCTTGTGCATCATCGCTTTGCTCATCAGGAATCTCATCAAATGCCTCAGCATGAACAGATGGATTCTGAGCATGTGATGAAACTTGTGATGATGCCTCCAAATTGGTAACTCCTGCATCATATGTAAGCCACATTTGAATATTTTCAGGAATTGACATATGTTTACCTTGATGTTTATCCTGATTAGCAATAGTTGAAAGTGACTTAGTGCCCATCCCTAGCGGTGCAGATGTTGGGCTTCTGGCAAATCCCTGTCTAACAGCAAGAGCATCCTTCGGTACTAAATCATTAATCAGCATTTGTAGGAACCGAGGAAACCAGCAGACAACATCAGTTGTATTGAGGTCTCTGCTTGCAGGAGATCCCATTGAGGCCACTATCTCAGAGAGAACTATGCGTCCATAATTTATATCCAGTTCTCTTGCTAGGGCAACTGCAAAGGTTTGCATTGGAATTGGAATTTGATGAAAATCTTTTTCGCGTGCCCGAAAACATCTTGTGATGGCCTCGAAAAAGTAATTCCATTCCACATGGAAGAATTGTTTTTGGATGTTTCCAGTGATCCGGCCAGTCGGAGGATAACATCCTATTTCTTCAAAGAATGTGAGGCGTTGTTCCGCTGTAGGTTCTGCATCATAAACATCTTTGATTGGGAATCCCAGAACCCTGTTGACAATTTCTTCAGTCACCTCATCTTCTTGACCCGCTAAGGTAAACCTGAAACCGTAGGGGGTTGTTTTGCTCCCAAAAGTAACCGCACTAGTCCATAATTGCTGTAAAGCATCATGTACTAGTGTAGGTTTAGCAGTAAAAGCATGGCTAGCCTTGGAGTACAAATTGAGAAATCGTACCAAAAACTTAAACCGTGGGAGTTGATCACCAATTTCCGTAGAAATATTATAAAAATTGTTTTTAGCAAGTGAAAATTGGTGAGCCATTTTAATTAAATGTTTTTCTTTAAAAGATGTGAATTTTTTTTTTTTAATTTTGAAAAACAAGTAATTTACGAATTAAAGATTGTATCCCTTTTAATTTAACAAGAACAACAAAAGTCCCTTTGAGAAATTAAACTACGGGATTCAATCAATAGCCAATACTAAATCTGAATATTCAATGAAGATGAATATTCGTGTGTATACCAGTGAAATCGTGTGTGTTTAGATAGAGAATATGAAATCGTGTTTTATGAACAGTTACACAAACAATTTATGTTCGTGTGTATGTATATGCGCGTGTATGAATGGTCACTAAACACACCACCATAACGATTAAGGATAACACAGACAATAGTAGTCAACAAATTGGCAGTAATTCGTGATTAGTATGAGTTTAATCACAAAAACACGGATTAAAGGTATGTAATTTGTGAAATCACCCTATTTTTGTGAAGCGGCTGCTGTGAAAATGAAATTAGGTAAAGTGAATGATGCATCGAGTTAGAGATGTATATATAGATGATTGTGAAATGACAAAAATGTCCCTGTTAAAAAGAGTGAAAAATACTAAGTCCATACAGGGAACACTTAAGTCGAACTCTATCTCGAACATCTCTATCTCGAACATCAAGTCAAACTTCGAGATGAAGTTCGAGATAGAGGTTAACTCGAACAAATAAGCACAAATAAGCACTTTAACCAATTTTACAGCAAAGACTACAGGGAAATCTTATCTCGAACTGGATTGGTTTGTAGACTTGGAAAATTCCCCTCCAGTAAAAGAAATAAAGGAAAATTCGAGATACGTTTCGAGTTAGAAGTTTACTCTATCTCGAACATCAAGTCGAAATTCGAGTTGAGTTTCGAGATAGAGACTAACTCGAAGTTAATCTCAATTCTTTCCAAAATATCTTGAATGGAAACCTAATCTCAACCTTCGAGATAAGATTCGAGTTAGGAGTAACTCAAAAAATTCCCTTAAGCAACTGAGAACTCTATCTCGAACATCAAGTCGAAATTCGAGTTGAGTTTCGAGATAGACTAACTCGAAGTTATTCTCAGTTCTTTTCAAAATATTCCCTTAATGGAAACCTCATCTCAACATTTGAGATAAAATTCGAGATAGACTTTATCTCGAATATTTTGAAGATAGAACTAGGCACACTGGTAACTCGAACTCGAACTCAAAGTCGAATTTCGACATGAATTTCGAGATAGACAACTCGAAATTCTTCCCAGACTTAGAATTTTCAAAACTTCACTCTGACAGCTTAAGTCGAAATTCAAGTCGAATTTCTAGATAAGTTTCGAGATAGACACTAACTCGAAATTTTGAAGAAATTCAATTCTAAGGCCTCTAATTACATGAAAATCATAGGTAAATTCATCTAAAAATCATGTAAAATTTAGAATATTATGAATTTAACTCCCCCTATGATCATGCAATCTAACAAGCATAAATTCACAGATTTGTGCTATAAAAGACACTTAAAACATAATGAATTTATACAAACTATATGCAAACTATAACAATCATTAATTAGGCATTTTAAAGTCTAAGCACATAATGATTGAGTAGCTTGCACATACAAACATAAACCTGGATTTTACAGATAGAAGGCTTTACTAACTTGTGTTAAGCATTCCCAATTCACCAACCAATCTATTGAATGTTACTTCATCAAGAGGTTTGGTGAAAATATCTGCAATTTGTTGCATTGTGGGCACAAAATGTAGCTCCACAGTCCCCTCCTCGACATGTTCTCTTATGAAATGATACCTGATGTCGATGTGCTTGGTTCTTGAGTGATCTACAGGATTGTTGGTTATGGTAATGGCACTTGTGTTGTCACACATAATTGGAATTTTCTTGTGCTCCATGCCATAATCCTTCAATTGGTTCCTCATCCACAGTATTTGAGCTATACAGCTTCCAGCAACAATGTACTCAGCTTCAGCAGTAGAAGTGGATACTGTATGTTGCTTTTTACTTTGCCAGGACACCAATCTTCTGCCAAGAAACTGACAAGCACCAGATGTGCTTTTCCTATCACTCCTGTAACCTGCATAGTCTGAATCCGAATAGCCAATTAGATTAAAACCTGTATCTCTTGGGTACCAAATCCCTAGATTTGGTGTGCCCTTGAGATACCTAAAAATTCTCTTGACGGCTACGAGATGTGATTCTCTAGGATCCGCTTGGAACCTTGCACATAAAAAAGTTGCGAACATTATATCGGGTCTACTTGCAGTTAAATAGAGGAGTGAGCCAATCATACCTCGATAGCTTGTGATGTCAACTGGTTTACCTGATTTGTCTTCATCAAGCTTCGTGGCTGTTGCCATGGGAGTCTTAGCTGCTGATGCATCTTCTAGATTGTACTTTTTGAGTAAATCTCTGACGTACTTGGATTGACAGATAAAGATACCATCTTTTCTCTGACTGATCTGTAATCCAAGGAAGAAGGACAGCTCTCCCATCATGCTCATCTCATATTTTTCCTGCATTAGATTGGCAAATTTCTCGCACAAGCGCTCATTTGATGACCCAAAAATAATATCGTCCACATAGACTTGAACAAGTATTAAGTCATTTCTTACATTTTTGTAGAACAATGTTTTATCAATTACTCCCCTAGTAAAACCATTTTCAATTAAGAATAAGGATAGGGTTTCATACCATCGCCTTGGGGATTGCTTGAGGCCATAGACAGATTTGAAGAGAAGATACACAAAATCTACATGTTCTGGATCAACGAAGCCAGGCGGCTGTTCCAGATACACTTCTTCTTCTAACTCTCCGTTCAGGAAGGCACTTTTCACATCCATCTGGAAAACCTTGAAGTTCTTATGTGCTGCAAATGCCAAGAACATCCTGACTGCCTCAAGTCTTGCAACTGGTGCATAGGTTTCATCATAATCAATTCCTTCTCGCTGAGAATAACCTTTTGCAACCAAACGAGCCTTGTTTCGTGTTACAAGTCCGTTTTCATCCAGTTTATTTCTGAATACCCACCTAGCTCCAATTACTGATATGTTCTTTGGTTGGGGTACCAGTTTCTAAACTTTCTGCCTTTCAAACTGATTGAGTTCCTCTTGCATTGCAATCACCCAATCAGCATCGCCAAGAGCTTCTTCTATTTCTTTAGGTTCAAGCTTGGATAAGAACCCAGAATATAAGGAAATATTAGCCAGGTCAGCTCTTGCAGTTCTTCTAGTAGTCACACCAGCATCTGGATCACCAATAATTAATTCAAACGGATGATCTCTATTCCATACCCGTTCTCCTGGAAATTGTCTTGATGATTCAGCTTGACTTTCTGAGTTATGGTGCTGACTACTTTGATTATTCTCACTAACTCCCCCTGAGTTAGTGCCAGCTCCTACAGAACTACTGTCAACTCATCTCGAGCCTTGAACAGTTGTCCTTGAGCTGCTATTTACTCCCCTTGAGTTATTACCGGTTCGTACTGAAGAAGTCTCTTCTGATCTTGTTGAATTAGCTTGTTCACTAGACTCAGGTTCTTCACGTACACTTGGAACATTTAATGGGACAACTAAATCAGGTTCATCTTCAAGTTCATCTAAGTCCATATTCTGAAATTTTAGGGACTCAGGTTCACTAGAATCTCTAGAAATTGATGGGAGTTTGGTATCGTCGAATCTGACGTTGTAGCTTTCAGTCACTTTTCGATCATTCACTAAGAACACTCTATAAGCTGCCACCACATCTGTGGAATAACCAACAAAGATTCCTTCACGAGCTTTTGCTGCAAACTTGCCTAGATTTTCATCATCTATAAGCACATAGCATTTTGCTCCGAAGACATGAAAGTATTTGATTGTTGGTCTTCTGTTGTTCATTAATTCACATGGTGTCTTTTCTTTATCTTTTATAATCAAGGTTCTATTTTGAGTGTAACAAGCGGTACTCACTGCTTCGGCCCAGAAGTACAAAGGAAGTTTTGAATCATACAACAAAGTTCTTGCTGCTTCAACCAAAGTTCTATTCTTCCTTTCAACTACTCCATTTTGCTGTGGAGTTCTCGGGGCTGAATACTGACGACGTATTCCTTTAGATACACATAAGTCATTCAGCACTGCGTTTTTGAATTCAGTGCCATTGTCTGATCTAATCGTCTTCACAGTAAGTGTTGAAACATTCTCAATTTGAGTGATGTGATCAATGATTAAGAAAGGTACTTCGTCTTTCGTCATTGCGAACAATACCCATGTATACTTGGAGAAGTCATCCACGATTACCAATGCATATCTTTTCCTAGACAAAGATAGGACATTCACTGGGCCAAACAAATCCATATGAAGAAGTTGCAGAGGCTCAGTAATACTAGAAATTTCTTTGCTTTTATGCGATGCTCGCTTCGACTTTCCCATTTCACAAGCTTCACAGAGTCCGATCGGAGCGAACTCCATTTGAGGTAGATCTCTCACCAATTCTCGCCTCGCGAGAGCATTCATCGTTTTGAAGTTTAAGTGAGATAGTTTTTTGTGCCATAACCAGCTTTCATCATCCGAGGCTTTGCTGTAGAAACAGGTGACCTCATTCTGATTTGCTGAATCCATGTCTGCAACAAAAAGATCTGCCTTTCGAACTCCTCTCAAAGCCAATGAACCTTCCTTGATGTGAGTGATTGATACACCTTTCTTATTGAAGACAATTTCGTAACCTTTGTCACAGAATTGACTGATACTCAACAGATTGTGCTTCAGTCCCTCAACATAGGAAATATCTTCAATGATGACATTACCAGTCTTCAGTTTGCCATATCCCTTAGTCACACCTATGCTGTCATCTCCAAAGGTAACATAAGGGCCAGCCTTCATAACCAACTCTGTAAGCAGGGACTTGTTTCCAGTCATATGCCTCGATGCTCCACTGTCTAGCACCCATATAACTTTATTTCTATTCTGCTTAACGCCCTGCAATGACAGATTGGTTAGACATTCTTCGGAACCCAACTTTGATTGGGCCCGGCTTTTCGATAAGATCGAGAATCAACAGATTTAACAACAGGAGATGCACTTTTCTTAACATTACTAAAGCTTTCGACTATCTCCTTTCCTTTCTCAGACTTGACAGATTTGTCAGTCTTAGGAGAAGGTTTGTCACTTCTAACTTTAGGAGGACTGACAGTCTTGGCTCTCACGTGCTTTTTCTTGATGTTTGAACTAGCAGCAGTATTTAAGCATGACTGGCTAGATGCATTCATTAAATTCACAAAAGTTTGCATGACGTTAAAAGTGCATGGCATACAATTAGGTTGACCACACTATGCATGATTCTGATGCAGATTATTCATTGTATGTGTGGTAGGCATGGCATGTGCAGCAGGAACATTTATGTTAGCTTTACATGCATAAGAAAGATGTTCAGTAGATTTACAGTGATAACATGCTTTCTTTATTCGTTCAGCCTTAACCTCTTTTATGCCTTTTTCTTTCTTTCCTTGTTGTTTAACAGCCTTAGCTCCTAATCCTAGTCTAGATTCATCTCTAGGGAAATTGATTTTAACTTGTTTGATAGGAGTTATAGGTTGTGCTTTCTGGCGATCTTCCATCTCAATCTCATATCTAGCTATTAATTCAGTCTCTTCTTCTTCTATTCTAGGAACAAGGTGTTTGTAGATAGGTTTGACAGCTAATTTAAGAATGCTAGGTGTTTCCTTTTTAAGGTCACTGGAACTAGGGTCAATAGGTCTCTTTCCTTCTTTCTTAGGAAGGTCAGAATAATCAAGTCCTATACCCACTCCAGTTATCTTCTTAAATGTGTCATTATCTACATACACTTTACTAGCAGCTAGTTTGTAAGCTTCGCATTTAGTTTCTAACTCAGCTAGTTTGTTCCTAAGACATGCTTCTACTTCTTCCTTAAGGACGAGCTTGTGTTCCAGAGATTTAATAAAGTCTCTTAGGGAAGTATCTACAGTGTAAGCAGCCTCTAACTCTTCCACTTTTGCCTCAAGCATTCTGCTTTTGGCAACAAGTGTTTTCTGTTCCTTTTGAGAAGAGTCTAGACTTTTGCACAACATATAGATTTCTTCACTAAGAGCCCCGTTCTGTTCCTTATAATCATCAATGGACATTTCTACTTTAAGGGTTAGAACTGGTACCTCTGGTTCCTCTGATGTCTCAGCCATGAGGGCAAAGTTTGCTACATGAGTAACATCTTCCTCATCTGAATCATCCCAAGCTCTTCCTTCTGTCACCAATAAAGCTCGTTTTCCATGTCTTTCCTTCACCAGCGATTCATACTTGCTTTTGAGGGCTTCATATGTCTCTTTTTGATAAGTCTGTTTAGGCTTTTTGCAGTCTGAGGCAAAATGTCCAGCTTCACCACAATTATAGCATTTGAACTTCATTTTGAAATCCAAAGGAGATTTGTAGCTGGTATTCTTGCCTTTACCTTGGTAGCCTGACGAACTACCACCACCCTTAGCAGCCCGATAGAAAGATGAAGAATTTCTTTGTGGTCGGTTGCTCTTTCTGAATCTCATGTTGCTGAACTTCCTTGCCATGTATGCCACGACACTATCGTCCATGTTGTCCAGCTCTTCTTGGGTGTAGTAGTCATCATCACTGTTAGATGTGCACTCGTCATCATTATCAACTTGATGTGGTGCAATTGATGATTTAGGCTTTGCTGCAACCATTGCCTTCTTAGACTCTTCCTCATCAGCAACTAATCCTGATGCAGTTTCTTTTCCTTTTGAATCATTGTCCCATGCTTGATCTTGAAGTGTTTCCAGCTCATAGGTCTTTAATATTCCATAATACTCTTCCATAGAAGTTGTATGCAAATCTCCGGTTTCTCTTATTGCGTAGACCCTATGTTCAATGCTCTTTGGCTGGTTCCTCAGATATCTCGTATTAGTCTCAACCATGGGGAGAGTTACACCTCTCAGATTCAAATCCAATACCAACTGACTGAATCGTAGATAGACGTCTGTTATGCCTTCTCCTTTTCGTATTCTGAAGGTGTCATACTCCATCTTGAGTATGAGTGTCTTGTTACTTCTAACCTCTGCAGATCCTTCCATGACAACTTCTATCTTGTCCCAAATCTTCTTTGCTGTAGTCAAACCTTTGACTATGTTGAACATTTCATGATCAAGAGATTCCATCAAGGTTTGTCGTACGGCAGTATCACAAGCTATTTGCTCCTTGTCAGCATCCAAAAAGTCCGCTGCCTTTTTGGGCTCAGACCGAGGTGCTATAACCACCCCTCCTTCCGTATGTGCAGGAATAACCACCATTGGAACAAATTTACCCTTGTCAAGGACTTCCAGATATTCAGGGTTAACAGTCTCTAGATAGAGTCTCATTCTGAAAACCCATTCTTCATAGTGATCTCGGTTGAACATTGGGATCTTGAATGCATTTTTAGGAGCCATTTCAATTCTGGTCACTAAAAGTTTCTAAGTACCCAAGACTAGGCTATGTAGAATTTATATGTAGAACTTTTGCCTAAGTCGAAATTTCTCTAAGTAGAAATTTTGCTCAAGTCGAACTTCACTAAGTAGAAATTGTCCAAGTCGAAATTCTATGTAGAAAATCTCAAGTAGAAATTCTATGTAGAACTTTTGTCCTTAGAATAATTTTTCTGCAGATTACTTTAATAATGAATAAACAATATTATCTCTTTAACACCTTTTGACTTTTGATGCTTTACTCACCTAACCCACCTAACCCACGTGCTAGGTACTGAGTATGTCTTGTTTCACTTTCGGCCGTGAATAATGCAAATCAAAAAGTCCAAAAATACCTTTTTATTCTTTTACTATTTATCTGTTTGAAAAGGAGATCAAAAAGTTGTTTGGTTGTCTTCTTTGATAAGAACAGATGATGAACACTCAAGAACACCAAATATGAAAGTACCCAGATTAATTCACAAAAATTAATTAAAATACACCCAAGCTAAATAATCACACCTGGAGTATTTAAATAATTTTTCGGATGAGTTTTAACTACCAACGAATTAAAGCACACTTTTCGAGAAAATGAAAAGTAGATCTAGAAAATGAAAACTCACGATTCTTCTACTAAACACAAGGATCTATGTTTTGTATGTTAAACATATAGCTCTGATACCAATTGTTAGGTCCAAATGTGTTGTAGAGGGGGGGGTGAATACAACTTTTCGAATATGAGAAGCAATAAATACGATGCAATAAACGAACACAAAGATTCAAGGAATATATGTCTTATATATAACTTGAAGTGGTTGCTACAACATTCATTACAAAGTATAACAGAAGTTCAGAGGGAAGTGAATGATACTAAGCTGTGTGAATGCACTCTCTCTCTTTTACATGTGTTTCTCTTAAGAATTGCTCACTAACTAAAAACATTACACAAGTACTTCTATTTATACTACATGTAATCTATGTCCTGTAGTCTTCAAAGACCAAGATATACGTGGCCCAATGATGTCCACATAAATCTTGCCTTATCTTGAAAGCTTGGAAATCTGCCAATCAGAAGATGCCATGTGTCATGTTGAAGCTGCACTCTAAGTAGAACTTCTACTTGAGAATTTCTACTTAGCCATCTCGAATTTCTAAGTAGAACTTCTACTTAGAAACTTCTACTTGGTCATCTAGAATATTTAGTACTTAGAAAATATTCTGGTCTTCAACTTGAAACTTCAATGCACATCTTGAACTTGTGATATCTTCATGTCTTCTTTATTCTTCACCAAGCTCTTGAACATGGATCTTTATTACTGACATAAACTTGCTATCAATGTCCTGACACTTCATGCACTGGTCTGGTTCATAAGTGACTAGTCTTGATAGTGTTTTTGCTTCTTGAATAAAATACCATATCCAATTAGTAATGTGGCTTTCCAATATTTGCTTTCCTTCTTGTTCACTTGAAATCAATTAGTCTAATTGATACTGATAGTTATGATCTTGATTCTTGGCATTTCAAATCACTGAGGCATGAACAACTTTGACTTGAACTTCTCTCAATGATTTCTTCTTGGCTTGATCATAGTTAACATGTTGAATTGTATCAATTACCTTGTCTTTATTTAGTGTCGATTTCTTTGTGACTTCTTGTTCTTGATTGTCTTCTGGTTAAGTATCTTTTCCTTTAGTTGAGTTACATTAGTTATAGTGCTACAAGTTTACACACTCTGCCTTTCAGATTGGGTCAATGGAATGGTGGGTCGGGCAATTGGAGGTACAGAAAATTGGATATGCCTGTTTTTTATGGGACTAACCCGGATGGCTGAATAATGAGGGTGGAGAGATACTTCGCCTTTTATCGTTTGACTGAAGTGGAGATGTTGGAGGCTGTTGTAGTGGTGCTTGAGGGAGACGCCCTCCGTTGGTATCAATGGGAAAATAAGAGAAGCCCAATTCGACGTTGGGATGATTTGAAGTTGTTTATTTTGCGGCAATTCGGGACTGCGAGTGGAGGATCTCTCTACGAGCAATGGCTGGCTACTACCCAAACCACAACAGCAACAGAGTATCGAAGAAAATTCATTGAGACCGCTGCTCCATTGGAAAGGGTGTCGGAGAATATATTGCTTGGCCAATTTCTAAATGGGTTGAAGGAAGAAATTAAGTCAGAAGTGTAAGAACCCAGATTTTTGGTAGTAATTAAAACTTTTATTATGTAATAGAGTATAAGTGTAACAGTGGTTCTAGTGAACGAATATTTAATGAATTTGGATTCAAATGTTTTTATGCCATGAACAATGCAATTGGTTGACAACTTAGATTAGAATAATCTATCTCCTGGAAAGTAGGATATGGAAAATTCCGAACAGGAAGGTTAAGGAACGTTCAGGAAAGCGCGAGAACATTTTTCTAATTATAAGAATTAAAGAGAAAATAAGCAATGAATATTGTTTTTGGTGGAAATTGGAATATTATCAAACGACGCTATATAGAAGTATTCAGAACAGATTTCTGAGTTCGTATTAATGACCGATAGGCAATATAAGTGTATGTAAACGATGTCAGATTCAGAAAAATAGCACTTTTATTTTATCCGAGATTTTCCTAGACACTGAAGGATTTAAGGATTTAATAAAGAGATTTGAGGAATTTAAATTCAAGAATTATAAAGGAGGATTAAAGATGTTAGCAAAAATATCAAGGAGGTTTCCGGTAAAACCCTAACAAGAAATGCTCGAGATATTCCTCCGAACGATCAATGAAATTGAGTAATAACCGGACAAAGAAACAAGTAGAGAGCCAAGATACATGCATGTGAAAGAGGATAAGATCAAGTAACCAAGTAGTTACAAGGGTAACTAGCATACTTAGAAAACAAACTAAGTACTTAGCCTAATTACATCATCAAGCCACTAAATTACAACACATGTCCACTTGATTAGCTCATGCATGATCAAATCACTTTATTAAAGTAGCTTTATGTTAGATATTATCATAATAATGCAAATTAAACTAGATGAGAGCAAGACACCAAGCAAGCAACTCCACCATCTCCCATTAACATCCATTCGGCCTTTTCTTAAATTCCAAAACAAAAATCCGACTTCCAACCATTGTTTGATCTCAAGATTTTTATGGTAAGTACTACATTTCATATCATAGTTATCCTATGAATTTGAGCCTTAAATTCCAAGTCTAGCATAGTTAATAAAATCATCAAAGATGATGATGAATAGTGATTTCAAGAAACTAACTTTGATTTCTTGTTTTCTTTGGTTGATCTAAGTTATATTAAGGCTATACAAGGACTAATCAAGGTTTATTAAGGCTTTTACATACTCTAAGGAAGGTGTACCTCATCTAAACCCTAGATCTTACTTTGAGTTTTATGCATGTTCTTGATGGTTTTAGCTTAGTTATGATCACTACCCCATATATGGGCTATAATAATGGTTTTTTCAATGTTACGAGTAAAAGTGTAACCATAGATGCCTTAAAATTGATCTAAGCCTATACTTTTTTTCAGTGTTAGCATTGCTATAAATCAGTGTTACTGTAGATGTCATTCGGTATCTATGGTAACACCGAAGTCAGTGTAGCCATTGATCTTTAAAAAATGTGTAGCCGTTGGCATTTAAAAATCAGTAACATTAAGCGGGCTCAATCTTTATCCAAAAATTCACTTAATTAAATAGGCGGGCTCCAAATATTTCAATTAAGCGGATCAAATTTCAATCTCTCTCTCCATTATTCACTCTGTCTCAACTCTCTCTCGTCTCTCAACTAGCTCTCTCCCTCTCAACTCTCTCCAAAATATATCTATCTCTCTCAATTCTCTCCCAAATTTCAATTAAACACCAAGCAATTATAGGGCTTTCTCTCTACGGGTTCTCTCTCTACGAATTCTCTACAATTAGGGCTTGTAGATTAGGTTATGTTCAGGTTCAATTAGGGTTTGATTTGGTTCTGTTCGGGTTCAATTTGGTTCAACTGTCTTCCTCTTTACCTGTATTCTTCAGGTATTTCTTACTGCATTCTTCTTGTTTGTTTTGATTAGGCCTTATTTACTTATATAGGGCTTCTTCTTCTTGTATATATAACATGGTTCAATTAGGGCTTTTTTGCTTGTTTGGGGATTCGATTATGAATGTTTGTTTGTGTACAACATGTTTCGATTGCTTTTTTTGTTTTTTTATATGTTTTGATTTTCTCATGGCTACTACTGGATCTCGGGTCAACTGGGGCTAGGAGGGCAATATTTATATCCATGTGCATATTTGTCAAGAAGTGATAATAGACTCAATTGCCCTGTTTCTATTTATTAAGTTATTGACCAAGTGTGCTGACCAGACAAGTCATGGAACGACAGCGTATTATTGGGTGGAAATATCTGGTGCACATGAGTCACACGTGTAGGGAAAACATAGTGCAAGTTGCAGTAATTGTTCTTTTTTTAATTTCGTTAATTAAGAAATAGTGGAGGGAATTGGCACCCATATATATCCACTACCTTTCTTCCTTGTAAAGGCATCTAAGAAATGAAATAGTGTTTTCCCTTGTTAACTTTTCTTTCCTGCAAATTTTTGCTTAAATCTATTCTTTAAAATTACAAATTCAAGCGTAATTGTTACAACTGGTATCAGAGCATGGCTGGGCCATCTCTAGCTAAACATGAAAAAGAGCTTAAAATACTTGAATCACACCTAGAAGATGTGCGAAATGGTAATTTACAGAAAGAGAGTGAATATAAATTACAAATGGCAGATCTGGCTTCACAGGTAACGGAGATGGGGCGAAGAGTTAATTCCTTGGCGGTTGAAATGAAGTCAGATAGGAATGATCTGACAACACAAATCAGAGATCTGGTGGACACCATTAAAGCACAAGCTACAGGTAATTCACCAACTCCCAGTAATTCAATACGTAATTCAGTTTCCTCCACAAATTCACATGCCACACCACCTGTTAAAGTAGCCACACCACATATACAGTTTGGGGGAACTGGTCCACAACAATTCCCAACTATGTCTACACCACCTGTAATCATGCATACCACTCCCATGTTTACACACAATCCACATACAAACCCGATGAATTATACAACGATTCATTCTGACCCACGTAACCCAGTCCCTATATCTCTGCCCTACCTCAGTACCACGCTGGGACCAACTCGACCAGTTACTCCGTTTCACCACCAATATCAACCCAACCATCTTCCAGGTACCTTTACGGGTGCGTTTAGCCATAGTGGAGATCATAATGCGTACAGATCTGGAGTGGGTACGCCTTATAAGCTGCCTAAGGTTGAATTTCCAAAGTTCAACTGAAGTAATGCTCGAAGCTGGGTGATCAAGGCTAGCAAGTTTTTCACATTAAACCCTGGAATGGACACCTACACCAAAGTGGTGTTTGCTTCTTTGTATCTGGAAGGAGAGGCAGATTACTGGTTTCATACACTACAACAGGAACAAACAACCCTTACATGGGAGACCTTAGTAGAGCAGTTGCTGCAACGTTTCTCTTCGGGTAATCAGGAGAATTTAGTGGGAAAATTCAATAAACTGGTCCAAACCAGTACTGTCAAGGCTTATATTGCTGAATTTGAAGAATTAAGGGGTTATGTGATGGCAAGGCACATGCTACAAACTGACGACTTCTACTTGTCTAGCTTTCTCAGTGGGTTGAGGGCTGATATACAACAGGCTTTGTATGTTTATAAACCCAGAACATTGGCAGAAGCCATGGAAAAAGCTCGTGAACAGGAGGTGTTTATTGAGTTGTTAGAGAAGAGAGTTCGTGTACCAGTAAAGGTACAAGGCAATAATCAGAAAGGGGCCTTGGAGGGACTAAGTTCAAAATTCACTCCACAAAACTTGAAAGAAACAGGGAAGTCAAGTAATCAGACCAAATGGCCAGAGATCAAGAAGATTTCACCTCAGGAAATGGCACAAAGGAGGGAGAAGGGGTTATGTTATAATTGTGATGAGGTTTATACTCGAGGACACAAGTGCCTTAAGCCACAGCTATTTCTGATGGTAGGGGAGGAAGAGTTTGAACCTGAAATAGAGATATGCTCAGAAGATAGTGAAGGAGGGGAAGTGTCAGTACATGCTCTGCAGGGTACTCAGGGAATTCACACCCTCAAGCTTGAGGGAATGATCAAGAATAAATCTATGACCATGCTGGTGGACACGGGCTCCACACATAACTTCTTATCTCAATCATTGGTCAAGCAGTTGGGTATGCACACCGAAATGTGTCCTGCAATGAAAATATCGTTAGCGGATGGATCCATCACCCAATGTAATCGAAGAATAACAGACCTTAGATGGAAAATGGGTTCAACAGAGTTTGCCTCAGATTTTTTCGTTTTACCTCTAGGGGGATATGATGCCATATTAGGCATTCAATGGTTGCAGCAAGTGAGTCCAGTGGGATTTGATTTCACAGAACAGCAAATAACATTACAACGGAGGAAGAAGACTGTTGTCTTAAAGCAATCAAAAAAGACAAGTCAGGCTGTGGAATGGGTCTCCGAGAAGGAACAGCTAGGCCCAGTTGGTGCAGAGGCCTGCTTCTTGGTCCAGCTTTCTGCTATAGAGGTAGCAGACCTTGATGACAGTCCTAAGGTAGAAATTCCCGAAGCTGTTAAACCAATCATCAATGAGTTTCCTCAGGTATTTGAAAAACCAAAAGGCTTACCTCCTATCAGGTCACAGGACCACCTGATTCCGATAATGGAAGGCAGCTCCCCAGTCAATCTTAACCCATATAAGTGTCCGTACCTGCAGAAAATGGAGATTGAAAAAATGGTTAAAGAGATGTTAGAAAGTGGGATAATTAAGCATAGTCAATCTCCCTATGCCTCTCCTGTTCTACTTGTCAAGAAAAAAAATAGTACGTGGCACTTTTGTGTGGACTATAGAGCACTAAACGCCATAACGATAAAGAATCGCTTTCCGATTCCTATTATTGAAGAAATGCTTGACCAACTCCATGGTAGTAAGGTGTTTAGCAAACTTGATTTGCGCAGTGGGTACCACCAAATACGTGTTAATGGTAAAGACACGTATAAAACAGCCTTTAAGACACCTTTGGGTCACTATGAATTTTTGGTGATGCCATTTGGCCTCACCAACGCACCAGCCACCTTTCAATGTGTAATGAATGAGATTTTTCAGGCTTTTATTGGAAAATTCGTATGTGTGTTCTTTGACGATATTCTAATCTACAGTGCTACCCACGAGGAACACCTACAACACCTCAAGCTAGTGTTTGAAGTTCTTAAAAGCAACAGCTTATGCGTGAAGCTCAGTAAATGTGCCTTCTATCAAGACTATGTCGAGTATTTGGGCCATATTATTAGTGCTAAAGGGGTGGAGGCTGATAGCAAGAAGATAGCAGCAATGACATCTTGGCCTACTCCCGTCAACATCAAGTCACTTCGTGGATTCTTGGGCCTAACGGGGTATTACCGTAGATTTGTAAGAAATTATGGAATACTCAGCAAACCCCTCACAAGCCTACTTAAGAAAGAGGCATTCAAGTGGAGCGAACCAGCACAGAGGGCTTTTGATCAGTTGAAGGAAGCCATGAGCCAAACCCCAGTGTTGGGTGTAGCAAATTTCTCAAAGGACTTTGTAGTGGAATCTGATGCTTGTATGACAGGGGCAGGTGCTGTGTTAATGCAAGAGGGACGTCCGTTGGCTTACTTTAGTAAGGCATTTTCACAGAAAAACATGGGGCTCTCTACCTACGAGAAGGAACTACTTGCAATAGTTATGGCTGTCCACAAATGGAGAGGATACCTATTGGGACGACCTTTTGTTATTAAAACAGATCAGGAGGCCATAAAACACCTCCTCAGCCAAAGAATTTCGACTCTGATGCAACAGAAATGGTTAACTAAGCTTTTGGGTTTCGACTATACTATAGTCTATAAAAAGGGACGAGATAACGTAGTAGCAGATCCCCTTTCTCGTCTACATGAGAAGTACCAGCTTAAAGAGACAGAGTCAAAGGCCATAACCGTAGTGATTCCACAGTGGAAACTCGACTTAAGGCAGTCATGGGAACAAGATAAAGAGTTCGAGGAAGTAGTAATTCAAGTGGCTATCAACCCTGAGACAGTCAAGGATTTTTCACTCAAGGATGGAGACCTCAGATTCCAAGGAAGGCTCGTGGTGGGTCAAATTGGAGAGATAAGGCAGTAAATTTTTAACAATCTACATGGAGGAACTGAAGGGGGGCACTCTGGCATAAATACCACTATTAAACGGATCAGTGCTTACTTCTGGTGGCCAACACTCACTAAGGATGTAACGAGCTGGGTGCAAAGCTGTGAAATTTGTCAAAGGTGCAAGGGCGAACACGTACCTTACCCCGGTCTTTTGCAACCAATTCCAATTCCTGAGCAGGCTTGGAGCACCATCACCATGGATTTCATTGAATCGCTGCCAAAGTCACATGGTCGAGATACCATCTTGGTAGTCATCGACAAGTACACCAAGTATGCCCACATCCTTGCTTTATAACATCCTTTTTCTGCATCACAAGTCGCGCAATTGCTGTTAGATAATGTCTTCAAGCTATATGGGCCTCCAAGTGCTATAATTACAGACCGAGATAAGATATTTACCTCTCAATTCTGGTCTGAACTCTTCAAGAAACTGGGAGCATCTTCAAGGTTGACTACTGCGTATCATCCTCAATCCAACGGGCAGAGTGAACGGTTGAATCAGTGCCTTGAGATGTATCTTCGTTGCTTAACTCACCAGCGGCCAAACCACTGGTTTCGATGGCTTCCCATGGCTGAGTGGTGGTACAACACCAGCCACCACTCCGCCATTAACATGACTCCCTACATGGCCCTCTATGGACGCCAAGCTCCCAGCTTTAACTATCACCAGGCCGGCAAATCTTCAAATGAGTGTGTGAACACCTTCCTCCAACAGAGAACTGAGATCCATAAGCTTATCAAGACCAACCTGCAAAAAGCGCAAGAAAGAATGAAACTTTATGCGGATAAACGAAGAAATGAACGCGAATTTAATGAAGGAGATGAAGTCTTTTTAAAGCTTCAAGCCTTTAAACAAACCTCTATGAAAGACCTAAAGGACAGCAAATTCACTCCTCGGTACTTCGGTCTTTACAAAGCCTTGAAGCGAATCGGAGCGGTGGCTTACCGATTACAATTGCCAGCTACAGCAAAGATCCATGATACATTTCACGTATCATTACTAAAAAAGAAGATTGGCTCAGGGGAATTCACTCAGATTGACCCTCCAACAGCCGTCGACTTTCCTTCTCCGGCTTACCCAACCAAGATTTTGGACAGACGTCTAATTAATCGGAACAACTATGCTGTCGTCTCCGTCCTCGTTCAATGGGAAGGGATTCCTCCAGAGGATGCTTCGTGGGTCGATTATGACATGCTTCGCCGGAGCTACCCCCAATTCGTCGTTGAGGACAACGCCGCTCAAGAAAGGGGCAATGTCAAGAAGTGATAATAGACTCAATTGCCCTGTTTCTATTTATTAAGTTATTGACCAAGTGTGCTGACCAGACAAGTCATGGAATGACAGCGTATTATTGAGTGGAAATATCTGGTGCACATGAGTCACACGTGTAGGGAAAACATAGTGCAAGTTGCAGTAATTGTTCTTTTTTTAATTTCGTTAATTAAGAAATAGTGGAGGGAATTGGCACCCATATATATCCACTACCTTTCTTCCTTGTAAAGGCATCTAAGAAATGAAACAGTGTTTTCCCTTGTTAACTTTTCTTTCCTGTAAATTTCTGCTTAAATCTATTCTTTAAAATTACAAATTCAAGCGTAATTGTTACAATATTTTCATATTTCAACTAACTTAGAACAATTAATGATGGTATTAAACCAGAAGTGTGGAGTCCTTAATCTGTATGCATTGAGATATGCTCGAAACATGATGACCGTGAAGCATGATGGGCTCATATCAACTTGACAAAACGGTTCATAGCTAAGGAGCCAGTCAAAGGGCATATGGCAAGTTCTTCACTTCAGTGAAGATATTAGACTTCTCTATTTTTTTATATATCTGTAAACAAATCAAGAAATTGATTTAGAAATCAGTTTTTATTGTAAATTGGCAATTTGATGATTCTTACTTAAATCGTTATTGCAGGTTAATGTGGTGAGAGGCCTGAAGTTGTAAGACAACATTTTCACTGGTACTGAGCTCTCTAAACTGACAGACTATGTGAATGAACTCCGTGTTCAGAATGGCCAGTTATCAAGTGGATCCCGTGATTCATGATGCTTTTATACCTAAACTTGTTTGGTTAACGAAGTATTGAGATATTAGAGGACACCTTCTGTAGGTTTTCTTTGAAAAGGTTTGGCCATTAGTTGTTATTTATCTCTGCAAGTAATTGTACTTACAATCCTAACCTGTTAATAATCTCTATTAATCTAAAATAATCTAATATTAATTGTAATTACTAGTCATTAATCTAATATTAATTGTACAATGTAATTAATTAATATTAATATTAGATTAATATTAATCTAATATTAATTTGAACAATGTAATTGTACTTACATTAATAGTCATTAATCTAATATTAATTGTATTTATCTCTGAAATTAGTGATTTAATGCTACAAATAATCTGTGAAATGTGTTTCTAGCTGATGAACCTGTACTGTGTTAATATTAGATGTTTCTGTGTACATGAATGCAAGCCTGGACTAATATATGGCATATTAAATTTCATAATTTTGTCTTTTGTCAACAACGATATCTAACCCAGTCGTTGAGTGACTTGTGAAATCAAAAATTTATTGGAAAAGTTTAGTATATGTCCTTGACTTCTCTCTCTCTCTCTCTCTCTCTCTCTCTCTCTCTCTCTCTCTCTCTCTCTCTCTCTCTCTCTCTCTCTCTCTCTCTCTCTCTCTCTAATAGACAACATAGAGACCACTAAGTTACCAGTCGGGAGCTTATATATTCATTAAACTAATTATAAGCCAAATCAGAATGCATATGAACCTTATAATTGAAAACCAATTCAGCTTAGATGTAGTTTAAAATGAAAATTAGAGCTTGATTCCGTTGCTGAAATTGTGATGTATGTTTATGAAATTTTCACTTAATACCCTCTTACGGTTTATAAATTTTTATAGTATTCATGAACTTTTTTATATATGAATAGAAGTGGTAGTCACGGAAGAGAAACACCTTGCATGGAAAAGGACAGAACTAAAGATATTACACCTGTTGCCATTGACAGAGAAGATCCTTCTGCTATTTGTGCCAGAACTTCGTCAAATATTGGCAATAAAGATCTGTCTTGTGCAGCTGAAATTAGAACTGAACAGATGTCATCCATCAAGCATGATTTTTTTAAAAACAAATCTCAAATTGTTTCAAGTGATGATGTTAAGTGCAAAATTCTTGAATGTTCAAGATTCGAGGGCTCCCCTGTATCTACATACCGAGCAGCCATTTCTCCTGGTACTGATTGTTTACATAGGCTTTTGTTCAATTTTAGACATGCGTGAAGCTAAAATATTTCTGAATACCTTGCTTCAAGCTAGGGTGACACTAGCATGCTACATTATTTGCAGTACACTTCGCTTCTTTCGGTGTCAGGTTATGACAGGTTCATGTGGAGTGTTGAATTGCAATGTATCATTGAATCTGATTGCCAGCGAAAATTGCATTAAAACAATTTTAGAAGCTCATCAGGATTCCATGGACTCCACTAGAAGTAGTGCTCCTATCCTGCAACAAGCAGCTCCCCGTGGTCAACTTTTGGATCTGCTAGATGCTAAAGTAGGAGAATCGTCATCTGTTCACCATTCTGATGTTGAAGGTAGTCCCGCATTGGTTAAAGATGGTGGTGGTGGAAAAAAAGGAGAGTACATTTTAGAGTTAATGGGAATTGCATTGAAGGACAATAATTTGCAGGTAGGTAGTACATTGTGTATATGTAGACAAAAATACTACTTAAACTATCATAGACAACTAATACGCTTTATTAGGTCTACAACTAGAGATGTAGAATTCGTATGTATTATGTTGATTACATACTAATACGCTTTATTTCTCTATTTAAAATCGTATAACATGGGTGCTTGAATTCAGGCTTTTTGAGTTTTTTGTGAGCATCCTTGATCTTCTAGTTCATAAAGCACGACTGAAAGGTCAATTTGACTCGGGAATATCAGATTTAAGAGCCAATTTATTAAGAGGACCACCAAAGGTGACAAATCTGCTTCAAGTGTTATTTGGATTCAACATGATAATTTGTGA
The DNA here is from genome assembly GCA_036435485.1 of Saposhnikovia divaricata. Classification (NCBI taxonomy): domain Eukaryota; kingdom Viridiplantae; phylum Streptophyta; class Magnoliopsida; order Apiales; family Apiaceae; genus Saposhnikovia; species Saposhnikovia divaricata. The sequence goes on from JAZHRN010000131.1 coordinate 28,834,452, forward strand.
TATAAAAAAAATTTTATTCTCATTGCAGAAACTCCATGTTGACCAATTTTATGGAGCATCGACTTTTTTATTTACGCTCATATTGGATCGAGGGTTCACCTGGGAGGCATATTAACTATCTCCAAATATTTAAATGATTATGTTCAATGAAAAGTTGCATCTTGGAAACTTCTCCACTTGTTTGCAGGCTGCATCGATGTTGCATGGTGAGAAGAGAAAAGATGTGACTGCTTCCTCGAATACAGGGTTCAACGAATCTAGGAGAGAATGGCAGGGAAGAAGGCACCATCTTTTAGAATTTGAAGGGTAAAATTTCGTTTTGAAGTATATTAGTACTTTAGCTTAGCATAAAGACTTGACCTTAACTGTCATGGCTTTTAGGTCTTCTGGAATGTTTAGAATTGTCCGTCCTGCAGTGGGTGAGGTAGTCAGGCAGTGTAAATTTATACCCTCCTTTTATCTCTTCGGTGGCAATCCAAATAATTTGGGTTGTTAAGGTTCTGTTGTGTGAAATAAAATACTAAACAATGGTGTTTACTAGCTTCGGCATTGACTAGAGCACAAGAAGAAGCAAGATAGTATATTCAAGTATGTTGATTACATGATACATGATACAATATATACATTTGAGTGAGCATATTAGTGCCACTAATTAAGGCAGGAAACATTAATCATGCTCCGCATGAAACATGTAATAATGCACCATGAGACAAGTAATAATGCTATCAATAAACAATACATGAGACAAGTAATAATGCTATCAATAAACAATAGTAGTCAATAAAGTAAAGTTCCAACACTCCCCCTCAAGTTGGTGCGAAGATATCAATTGAGCCCAACTTGGATAGCAACTCATGAAACTTGGTAGGAGGTAGACCTTTGGTAAACACATCAGCTAGTTGTTGTTTACTGCGAACAAAGGGAGTACAAATAACATTTGCTTCTAATTTTTCTCGAACAAAATGACAATCTATTTCGATGTGCTTTGTTCTTTCGTGAAACACTGGATTTGAGGCAATTTGGATAGCAGCCTGATTGTCGCAGTACATCTTTGTTGGTTCAGATGAAACAAACCCCAAATCCTTCAATAAAGCTCGAAGCCAAACAATTTCACATGTTGTGGAAGCCATTGCCCGGTACTCAGCTTCGGCACTAGATCGAGCAATAACACTTTGCTTTTTACTCTTCCAGGTTACCAGATTACCTCCAATAAAGGTGCAATATCCAGTTGTAGACTTGCGATCAACTAGGCTTCCACCATAATCAGAATCAGTGTAAGCAGTAAGAGATGTGTTCCCATTGTTACGCATCCAGATTCCTCTTCCTGGGGAACTCTTCAGATATTCTAGTATGCGATTAACTGCATTCATATGAACGATTTTTGGGGCATGCATAAAACGACTAACCAGACTTACTGCATAACAAATATCTGGTCGAGTCACAGTTAAATAAATAAGCCTGCCAACTAATCGTTGAAAACGACCAACATCAGAGAAAGATTCACCATTATCATCAAGTTTCATACCATTATCAATAGGTGTCTGAGATGGTTCAACTCCAAGTTTACCAGTCTCTCGTAACAAATCTAATGTATATTTTCTTTGGTTAAGAAAAATACCTTTCTTAGAATAAGCAACTTCCATCCCCAAAAAATATCTCAAAATGCCTAAATCCTTTATAGAAAATTGCTTATGCAGGAGATGTTTTACCTTTGAGATTCCAACTTGATCATCGCCAGTAATGACTAAGTCATCAACATACACTAAAACGATAGTAGTCCCAGAAGCACACTTCTTGATAAAAAGTGAAGGATCGGCATTACTTCGTTTCAAGCCATTCGTAATCAGAACTGAACTCAATTTGGCATGCCATTCTCGCGATGATTGCTTGAGTCCATAAATTGTTTTTCTTAGTTTACACACAAATCCAAATTTGGATTCTTGTGCATGACCAGGTGGAATGCTCATATAGACCTCTTCTTTCAAATCACCATGTAAGAAGGCATTTTTTACATCCATTTGAAATAATTTCCATTCCTGATTTGCTGCAATGGATATGAGAACTCTCACCGTACTCATTTTTGCAACAGGGGCAAAGGTTTCTTTGTAATCCTCGCCATATGTTTGTGTAAATCCTCTGGCTACAACTCTTGCCTTGTGTCGTTCAATTGTTCCATCACTTTTGTATTTTGTTTTGAAAACCCAACGACAACTAACGACCTTTTTTCCGGGGGGCAACCTTACTATCTCCCATGTCTGATTTTCATCAAGAGCTTTTAGTTCCTCATTCATGGCCTTCCTCCAAATTGGATTAGAATTTGCTTCTCGAAAGTTATTTGGTTCTTGATCAGAAGACAATGTGCTCAAGAAGGTGCGGTGAGGTTCTGAAATGTTGTTATAAGCCAAGTGAGCCTGAATAGGATATTGGACTGCACCAACAAAATCTTTTAATTTTGTGGGGCGTTGAGATATCCGACTTGATCTTCGAGGGCCTTGTGAAGTGTGCGTCTCAGCTGGAACATTTTGTGGAACATTTGAAGCTAGTGTTTCAGCTGGAACATTTGGTGGAACATTTTCAGAATTCTCACTTTCATGGTTTTGTTGCAGAGGAACATTTTCAGCATGCTCTATGTCATCAATGACTAGTGGTAGGGGTACTGAAAAATCAGACATGTACTCCCCCTCGGATTGATTCCCGAGTTTAGGCAAGGCTTGAAAGTATGGTTCTGATTCAGCAAACCGAACATCACGAGATACAACAATTTTTTGTGATGACAAATTGTAACATACATATCCCTTCTTGGTGGATGAATATCCAAAGAATACGCATCGAACTGATTTAGCATCTAGCTTATCACGATGAATTGCTTGTTGATGAACATAACATACACATCCAAACACCCTCAGATGAGATATGTTAGGTTTGCGATCTTTTAGAACTTCAAGAGGTGATTTGTAACCAATAACTCTGCTGGGAAGCCTGTTTATTAGATATACAGCAGTGCAAACCCCATGTGACCAATATCGCTTAGGGACATTTGTTTGAAACATAAGTGCCCTTGCAACTTCAAGAATGTGGCGATTTTTCCTTTCAGATACTCCGTTTTGTTGTGGTGTACCAACACAGCTTGTTTGATGAATGATCCCGTGACTGCGAAAATATTGAGGAAGCTGTCCTTTAGTGAATTCAGTGCCATTATCCGATCGAAAAATTTTAATTCTGGCACGAAACTGGTTAATCACCATATTATGGAAACTTTCGAAAACAGATGCAACCTCAGTTTTTGATTTGAGTAAATATAGCCATGTAGCACGCGATTTATCATCAATAAACAAAACAAAGTACTTATATCCATCATAGGAATCAATAGGTGCAGGACCCCATAAATCAGAATGTATTAATTCAAACGACTCTGAAGATACAGATAATGAGTTCGAAAAAGGCAATCTAGTTTGCTTCGAAAATTGACAAATATCACAAAGATCAGAATTAACTGGAATTGTAGGAAAGAGTTGAGACAAAATGCGATGAGATGGATGTCCAAGCCGCTTGTGCAATGTATGAGATTCCACAATATCACTGGTATAACATGCTCTATCAATACGAGTTAACGAGTAAAGCCCATGTGAATAAATTCCTTCACCAATCGTCTTCTTGGTCTTGCGGTCCTGGAATTTTACAGCATTAGGAGAGAAAATAACATCACAATTTAAGGTTCTTGTAATCTTGCCAACAGAAAGTAATTGTATGGGAAATGATGGAATTACAAGAACATCAGAAAGTGGAGTATTGGAAAAAAATTTCACTTTGGAAAAAAATTTCACTTTTCCACTTCCCTCCACTGGTACCATATTCCCATTAGCAACAGAAACATTATGGTTAGCGGAGGTTTTAATAAAACAATCCACATGAGAAGGATTGTTTGCCATATGATCGGTAGCCCCTGAGTCAGTAATCCAACGATTTAACTTAGAGTTACAAGTAAGATTTGCACTAGAATTACCTGAGACATGAGTAGAACTAGAACGGTCTTTGTCAGTTGACATGGACTTACTGAATTGTTGAAGTAGTTGGTTTAACTGGCTCAAGGAAATAGTAGAGTCTGCCATCGATGCATGATCTTTCCTGTCTGCCATCGATGCATGATCTTTCCTGGATTGCTTAAGATGAGGATGTAATTCCCAGCATCGATCTTTGGTATGTCCATCTTTGCCACAATGATCACACTGATAGGTCCCTTTTCTTCCCTTGTTCCGAAAGTTAGACTTGCCTTTATCATACCCAACCTACTTCTTTTCAGCTAGAAGAACACTAGATTCTGCAGCACTTTCAGAAGGAGATTTCATTGGCTCAGAATTCATAGTCTTTCTTCGAGTTTCTTCTCGTTGGATAGTGGCACAAACGGTTGAGAACGGAGGCATTGTGGCATCCATCAAAATGTTGCTCTTGACATTTTCATAGTCTGGCTTTAAGCTACTCAACAATGAAAAAATTTTGTCTTCCTCAGCCCTTTTTAATAGAGTACTTGCATCAACTGTATGGGGGCGATACATGTTCAACTCATCCCATAGTCTTTTCATATATCCAAGGTGTTCACTGAAGGATTTTTCACCTTGATTTGCTGCTGCAAGCTCAAGTTTTAATTCAAATATGCGAGCAGAATTATTTTGATTACCATAGAGCTCTGCAACAGCTTCCCACATTTTCTTTGACGAATCTGAAAATGTAAATATTTCAGCAATATGTGGCTCCATGGAATTGAGTAACCATGATCGAATAAGTTGATCATTTGCGTTCCAGTCTTCGTAGCCTGCTTCTCTCTTTGATGGACAATTTCGAGTTCCATCAAGAAAGCCAAATTTCCTCTTGCCACCAAGAGATAAAGTCACTGCCCTTGACCATAGCACATAGTTCATGCCATTGAGTAGTACAGTTGAAAGTCTCCAACCAGGATTGAAATCTGGTTCAGCCATGTATTACTTTGTTCAAGACGCAAGAATTGATGTCCTGCTCTGATACCATGAAATAAAATACTAAACAATGGTGTTTACTAGCTTCGGCATTGACTAGAGCACAAGAAGAAGCAAGATAGTATATTCAAGTATGTTGATTACATGATACATGATACAATATATACATTTGAGTGAGCATATTAGTGCCACTAATTAAGGCAGGAAACATTAATCATGCTCCGCATGAAACATGTAATAATGCACCATGAGACAAGTAATAATGCTATCAATAAACAATACATGAGACAAGTAATAATGCTATCAATAAACAATAGTAGTCAATAAAGTAAAGTTCCAACATTGTGTTAACTAGTCTGGGACTTTCTTAAACTCTTTCATTCTCAAGGAAATGCCTCTTTCAGAGCTTGAAAAGAAGTATAGGAAGTTGTCTTCTATGGAAAAGGCTCGTACTTGCTGGGAAATGAGTATCGTGTATTATCTAAACAGGTTAGGAATACGTCTGAATTTTACTTTTTGTTTGCTTGGATAGAGTGGAACGTGAAGGGTTGATGAAGGACAAATTATAAGGTCTATACTTTATAGGATCTATATTTTAATTCCGAACCTTTGTTATGTATTTCACAATTATGCTAAGATTCATTTATTCTATTTTTAGGAGTTTCCACATTAGTTTTTCTTTTTTACCATCTTTTTCTTGTGCACTACATCATTCTTCAATCTCTTATCTCTTATCTCTAAATCTTCAGTCTCATATCGCACTAATTGTGTTCCTGATCCGTTTTAAATGAAATGCAACTTTGGCAATGCAACGTTAGGGTCAGCAGTGCAATTTTTTTATTCCTCTAGGTTTATTGAGTCTGAGTTACACACCAACAGTGTTTATAGATTTTTTTCGTGTCATGTTTCGGATTTTGTAAATTTTTTAAAGGAATACCCTTCACTCAGATTTTGGATTTTGGTTTTCTCATTAGATTTTACTTTAATTTCAGCTGTAAATATTAGTTTGAGTTAATGGGAGTTAACGGTAGCTTAGACATGTTGACTTGTATATACTAATTAGTTGCCAACTGTAATATAGCCTCAGAGAGAAACTGAGTTGGCGAAGGAATCTGGGGGTGTAGGAGCAAAAGGCAAGCATCAGGTTTGTTAAACATCCACGATGTCTTTAATTTTGAGTTTTACTTAATTGTCATTAGCCTGTTACAGCTACTGATAGTTTTGCCACCATTGGCCAAGAATTCAATAAGACTAGCTTTATGTGAATAGTTTTTCTATCTTTCACAGTACTGGGCATTTCATTCAGTGTAATATTAAACATATCTGTTGTGGCAGATTGATAAAGTTGGTTTGCAGAGCATGGAAATGCTAAAAGTAAGAGCAGCTCTTGGGGAAAAACTGAGACAGAACGGTGTTTTTAGTCCCGTAGCCCTTGGGAAAAATTGAAACAGAGTATTTGGTTTTTATATATTGGAATGGTCTGTGTATTTTATGTAATTATTTTGGATAGGTTTTTTATGTAATGGAATGGATTCTGGACAGCCTGTTTATGTATTGGGATGTTTGACAATATTTTTAATGGGAAATTCTATTTTTGAATATCTTATGTTGTCTTTTAAAGTATTATTCTTTATATGTTGGCAATGGAATAACAAAGTGTTGGCAAAAAGTATAAAAATGTTTAATAAACAAGTGTAGGCATAGTGGTAAGAGTGTTGGTAAAAACACCAAAGTGTTTCACAATTAAATGTTATAATAGGACTAAAGAGGTGTTGGCATAGGTCTATAGCAACGTCTTATTAGGTGTAGCCACAGATCAGAAAAGTGTTGGCATAGGGGTCTAAGCCTACACATTTCTCCCATGTTACCAAAAATCGAAAAAGTGTTAGCATAGACCCCTATGGTAGCGGCCGATTTTGTAACACTCCCAAATTTGGTCAAAGTATAGCCATAGCTGGTTTTAGACTCTTTTAGCAACACTTTTTGCCCTATAAGCACACTTTTTTTGGCGTAGCCGTAGGCCATATGTGGCGTAGTGGATTATGGTGTTATTATAAGCATGTAAGCATGATTATGTAGTTGATCTAGTTAAATTAAGAGCTATGATGATGAAGTTTGATGTTCTTGGACTTGTTAAGATGAATATTATGTGTACAAGATGTATGGTATGCCCGGTGTGGCTTAGTTGTGATGTTATAAATTTAGAAACGTTCGATTTATAGCCGTCGTAATGCCGAAATTTCATTAAACCCTTAAAATTTGAGCATAACAGTAGATATAAATGTCTGATCTTGATGAATATATGACCTACCCTTGTAGATCTCGAGTCATAGATCGTTTTGGTGCGAGAATCGAAGCAAACGGACTTACGTTTTAGGAGTTATGGTCAAAATCGTAAAAGTGGTTCGAAACCGTAAGTGCGAGTTCGTAACTGAAATTGAACCCCCTTAATATTAATAATTCAGTGGCGAATCTTAGTAATTAAATATTAGAGACCATAAGGGAGGTGTGGGAGAAAACCTCATGTCAAACGAATTGTTTTTCGATTTTATATAAATGTTCGAATCAAGGTTAAGTACGAATGAACCCCTTAATAGAACACTTTGTTATAACTTTGGAAAAACCACTTAGAAATTGGACAGTAAATCTCGAGGTATAATCTTTGTTGCTAAACGACCGACCTTAGAACTTATATGACTTAAGAAACTACCAAGTGTAAGTGTAATGACATGCCTTGATAATGAGCAAGTGTCGGATCACAACGGTGTTAATAAGAGTTAACTTGAAAGCGTGTTTTAGCTTAAGCAAAGTATGTACTTAGCTTTTCAAAGTGATAGGTGATTAACCTTGAATAATTTTGGTTATTTATAGATCACCAGACCGATCCGAGACACACTACCCCCACCAGATTACCAGGCAAGTTTCCAACACTTTGGAACTGTTGTTGTGATAATATATATATATATATATATATATATATATATATATATATATATATATATATATATATATGATTTGATTGTTGTTATACATATGCCATAGCATGCATGCCTGATTTCAGATTATATTGTGATACTTGTTCCATGATTTGATGTTGGCTTATAAGTTAGATACGAGATATACTAATTATAAGCCGGATATTGCTAAGACCATTAGTGAAGGGCATATGATCTCATTCTTCTAATATAGTCTGGGAGTCAGTATTTCTTGATATATTGTGATTATTTTTTGAGGAAAATATTTAAGTGAATATTTTTCCATTACTTATTTATTGAATATTATTTGAATGTTCATTCGAGATTATTTATTTGATGAATATTATTTTGAATATTCATTTGAGGTTATTGATTTAGATAAATATTATTTTGGAATATTTATTTTAGTTTATTTATTTAATGAATATTATTTTGGAATATTCATTTGAGCTTTATTTCTTTAATGAATATTATCTTGAATATTCATTTAAGGTTGATTTAATTATCGGATTTTAATTTGAATATTTATTCGAGGAATTACTTATTTTGTGAATATTATATATATTCATTCGAGGGTTAATTATGAGCAATATTTAATATTAAGAATATTCTGGAAATATTTATGGTTCAATAAATATTCTTTGAATATTTATTTAATTCTTTTAACTAGTTTTAAAAATTATTCATTTTATTCAAATATTATCTTCAACCTCCAAATATTATGTAAAATATTTCTAAGCCTTATTATGATTATTTTTATCAAGGAGAGGTTCCCAAAACTCAATTTTCTTCATTTAAAGCTATCTTCCAAATTATGAGAGAACCTTACTTAAGAGCTGTTATTTATTTGTTTGACTTCCCGGTCATAAATCTTTTAAAACTATTCTTTTCACTCGTAATGTGGTTGCTATTTATCAAGACGAGTCTCTGTGTTACTTCCTCATCATTCGAGGGGCAAGATTGTTGGAACAAGTCGATATCCATTAACAAGCAACTGCTTAGGAAATATTGGTGAATTTTTCTTTCCCACTAGATACGACTACTTTGTGGAGTCCTATCAACAAGTATTACACTTGGGGAAAGGGGGACGAGCTTTACGTTTCAGAGTCATGGATTTATTCGAACTAGGAGTATTTGTATAATGTGTAAGAGGCAGTGGGACAGTCCATCATTAAAACTAGTATAAGAGGCTGTGGGACAGTCCATCCTGGAAATAAGGTCCGAGTGGCTCCGGCCCCGACTAAGCCCAAAGATGGTTAGGGAGATCCAGCATATGGTGGTGTCCATATGTTCTTCTTTCTACATGTAGAGAAATTTTTTGAGATTCACGACCTGTGACTGATCATCGTAAGGTGGTGTCATCCGGCGCGACATACTCCAGCATTGGTTCATCATCCAAATTTATTTATTTTCTGCAACATGAAGTATCACTCGTGTTGACAGGGTTTGAAAACTGTTCAGAACTAAAAGTACTCTGAAATACCTCGTAACTTCATCCTTTACATTATATTGGCACTATGTTCGTTAATGCATGGCATATGGTTTTCAAAGATATTTTTGAACCGTTATATATTATTGTTCAGTTTTATTACTTTTGGTGGGCTATTGCTCACCCTTGCTTTATTTATTATATCAAAACAACAGCTAGATCTAATGGCCCGCACAAGGCGCACTCAACGCAAGCAGGTGACAGCCATCAGAGGGTTACCCGCTATTGTCATAGCAGCCATTGTTGAGGCAGGAGCAGCCAGTAAGCTAGACTGGTAGCTTTTATGTATCAAACTTACTTATATGTATGACTTATGATTAATCAACGGCAAGAAACTATTAAATTTATTCTGTAATCATTTTTGGTTGTAATAACTTATAACTTGTGGATCCTACGATTAGAGTATTATTTCAATTTCATTTCTGGGACTATAACTGGTTGTGTGTGATGTGGTATTACTGTGGGGTCATAGCATGCTATTTATTTACTTTGATTCAAGTGCAAGTATTGTTTATGGAATATGAGACCGTAACGACCAGGTCCCGACCCCGGATCTGGGGCTATTACAGAATTGCGGTTGCTTAATCCAATTAGTCTCGAACAGGCCATGGAGTTGGCACTTAGAGTGGAGGAACGTAATAGGGCAGTGGGACTGAAGAAGTTTGGGGTGGGGGTGTATAAACCGGGGCCATTTTCGTTGTCATTCAAAAGCCAGAGTCAAGGTGGACCACAGTCTTTTTCATCTCAATCCAACCCTTCTGTTCGAAGTTCGGCTACCCAAGCGAGCGAGTCTCATGCCTTTGTGAGTTCCCCCATGTACTCAACGCTGCCTTCTAATTCCAAGCCCATTAGGGAGACTAAGAGATTGACGGAGAAAGAGATGCAAGAGAAGCGATCGAAGGGGCTTTGTTTCAAGTGTGATGACAAGTGGTCGATTGGGCATAAATGTAGAAGACGTGAGCTGAGCGTTCTTTTGATTGATGATGAGAACGAAGAGGGGACAGAGTATGCTGGAAGTGATCCTCCCATGTCACTGACAGAGGACCTTTCCTCGGAGGTAACAGTCCAACCCGAAGTTTCTTTAAATTCAGTAGTAGGCCTATCGAACCCTATAACTATGAAATTGGCCAATTTCTAAATGGATTGAAGGAAGAAATTAAGTCAGAAGTGCGGTTTCTTAATCCGATTAGTCTCGAATAGGCCATGGAGTTGGCACTTAGAGTGGAGGAACGTAATAGGGCAGTGGGACTGAAGAAGTTTGGGGTGGGGGTGTATAAACCGGGGCCATTTTCGTTGTCATTCAAAGGCCAGAATCAAGGTGGACCACAGTCTTTTTCATCTCAATCCAACCCTTCTGTTCGAAGTTGGGCTACCCAAGAGAGCGAGTCTCATGCCTTTGTGAGTTCCCCCATGTACTCAATGCTGCCTTCTAATTCCAAGCCCACTGGGGAGACTAAGAGGTTGACGGAGAAAGAGATGCAAGAGGAGCGATCGAAGGGGCTTTGTTTCAAGTGTGATGACAAGTGGTCGATTGGGCATAAATGTAGAAGACGTGAGCTGAGCGTTCTTTTGATTTATGATGAGAACGAAGAGGGGACAGAGTATGCTGGAAGTGATCCTCCCATGTCACCGACAGAGGACCTTTCCTCGGAGGTAACAGTCCAACCCGAAGTTTCTTTAAATTTAGTAGTAGGCCTATCGAACCCTAAAACTATGAAATTGGCCAATTTCTAAATGGATTGAAGGAAGAAATTAAGTCAGAAGTGCGGTTTCTTAATCCGATTAGTCTCGAATAGGCCATGAAGTTGGCACTTAGAGTGGAGGAACGTAATAGGGCAGTGGGACTGAAGAAGTTTGGGGTGGGGGCGTATAAATCGGGGCCACTTTCGTTGTCATCCAAAAGCCAGAGTCAAGGTGGACCACAGTCTTTTTCATCTCAATCCAACCCTTGTGTTCGAAGTTGGGTTACCCAGGCGAGCGAGTCTCATGCCTCTGTGAGTTCCCCCAAGTACTCAACGCTTCCTTCTAATTCCAAGCCCACTGGGGAGACTAAGAGGTTGACGGAGAAAGAGATGCAAGAGAAGCGATCGAAGGGACTTTGTTTCAAGTGTGATGACAAGTGGTCGATTGGGCATAGATGTAGAAGATGTAAGCTGAGCGTTCTTTTGACTGATGATGAGAACGAAGAGGGGACAGAGTATGCTGGAAGTGATCCTCCAATATCACTGACAGACGACCTTTCCTCGGAGGTAATAGTCCAACTCGAAGTTTTTTTAAATTCAGTTGTAGGCCTATCGAACCCTAAAACTATGAAATTGGCCAATTTCTAAATGGGTTGAAGGAAGAAAGTTAGAAGTGCGGTTGCTTAATCCGATTATTCTCGAACAGGCCATGGAGTTAGCACTTAGAGTGGAGGAACGTAATAGGGCAGTGGGACTAAAGAAGTTTGGGGTGGGGGCGTATAAACCGGGGCCACTTTCGTTGTCATTCAAAAGCCAGAATCAAGGTGGACCACAGTCTTTTTCATCTCAATCCAACCCTTCTATTTGAAGTTGGGCTACCCAGGCGAGCGAGTCTCATGCCTCTGTGAGTTCCCCCATGTACTCAATGCTGCCTTCTAATTCCAAGCCCACTGGGGAGACTAAGAGGTTGACGGAGAAAGAGATGCAAGAGAAGCGATCGAAGGGGCTTTGTTTCAAGTGTGATGACAAGTGGTCGATTGGGTATATATGTAGAAGACGTGAGCTGAGCGTTCTTTTGATTGATGATGAGGACGAAGAGGGGACAGTGTATGTTGGAAGTGATCCTCCCATGTCACCGACAGAGGACCTTTCCTCGGAGGTAACAGTCCAACCTGAAGTTTCTTTAAATTCAGTAGGCTTATCGAACCCTAAAACTATGAAATTGAGGGGGGTCATTAAGGGAAAAAGTGTAGTGGTCCTAATAGACCCGGGTACTACGCACAATTTCTTGTTATTGGCTACAGTGGAAGAGTTGAACATACCGATTTATGATACATGGGGGTTTGGAGTATCTTTGTGGAATGGAGAAGCGGTTCGTGGAAAGGGGATGTGTAAAGGGGTGATGTTGCAGATAGATAGGTGTGTAGAGATCAAGGAGAATTTTTGACCATTGGAGTTGGGCAGTAGTGACGTGATTTTAGGCATCCAATGGTTGGAGACACTGGGGAATGTGATGAATAATTGGAAAATGCAAGTTATGCAATATGAAGTCAACGGGAACATTGTGACATTAGTTGGTGACCCAATCCTGGTTCGATCCAGAATTTTTTTTAAGGCAATGCTGAAGACGATACGCAAGGAACGCGGGGGGTTTTGGGTTGAGCTTAACCAGATAGAGGAGAAACAGATGGGAGCAACTGACGCTGAACAGAAAAAAGAAATTCCAGATTTCCTATGGGGTGTAATTGAGCAGAATGCTACTATTTTCCTACCACCTAAAGGGCTACCACCCTTCCGAGGGCACGAACACTCAATCCAGTTATAGGATGGAAGCAACCCAGTGGGAGTTCGTCCCTACCGGTACCCCCAGTGCCAGAAAAACGAGATTGAAAAGCTGATAAATGAGATGTTGAGCGTTGGAATAATTAAACCATCATAAAGTCCTTTTTCGAGCCCAGTGTTGCTAGTAAAGAAGTGGGACGGGTCTTGGCGATTCTGCGTAGACTACCGTGCTTTAAATAAAGAAACTATCCCAGACAAGTATCCCATACCCGTTATTGACGAGTTATTAGATGAGTTATTGTGGCATCCCATAATCTGTGGTACAGAACTGGGACCACTAACCACAAACAACATCATACAACCCTAGATAAAACATGATATAATAATAGAAACCCCTTAACCAAGATCGCATACAGGTTATGGTATGAAACAAACTAAAAAATTGCATTATTACAATCAATCTCAGAATAAAACTGTTATACAATTTTTATGATTAAATAAAATCACTGCCTAACTAGATATCCAACCTTGACAAATTCCTAAACCACTATCCGACGAAATCCATAATACGAACATCTCCTCTCGCTGCCAGAAGAGTAATATCGACTGGCCACAAGGCCCATTAATCATCTCTATTAACTGGAAAAAATAAACATTAAATTAAGAGTGAGCCAACAATGCTCAGCAAGTGTAAATAGTGATAACAATATCAATGACAGTAATGAGTTCTGAAAAATGAGAAGAATGATCATATTTGCTACGAAAAGAAGCAGCTACAGAAATTCAACATCGCATCATCAGGATGAGCCAACATTGCTCCACTAGAATAAGGGGATCAGCAATGAGAACTGATAAAAGTTCTGATAGCAAAATATAATCGAAATAAGCTTCAAGGGAATTAGGTATTAAAACAACTCAATCTCAATGAATAGATTAGAATTTAATTTTTATTTATTTAAAAAAACAGTGGAGTTAGGCGGCTGATTAGTCCCGCACTAACCCCGGACAATGCACACAGCAAAGTCCTTCCAAGTGGATCCACGGCACACATTGGCCTCAACTTTTGACCATTAAACTGGTCTCCCCGAATGTGACATCCATAATCCGGGGTATAGATTTGGGGCCACTAACCACAATCAATATAATACATACCTGGATATAAGCTAAATATAATAAAAGAAAACCCCTTAACCATGATCGCATACAGGCTATGGTATGAAGCAAACTATTAAATTACATCTTTACAATCTAATCTCCGAATAAAGTTAGGATACAAATTGATATCAACTAATGCTATCCGTTAACCAGTTAACCAACCTCTGATAAGCTCAAAATCACTACCTGACCAACGTCATCAACCTGAGCGTCATCTTTCACTGTAGGAACAAGACTGCTCACTAACTTCTATGCCCTTATTACCTGCTCCTTAACTTTACTCAGTTTCTGCAACATTGAATCTTTGTACATGAGTTATTAATCCAATAATTAATCCAATTTGATATACCACCTCTGTTTTAACACCACTTTTCAACTTGCTCAATCAATACTTCATCAACATAACTGCAGTTTCAACCATTTAGGATGTCATCGCGTCCATCATTGCAACTCTTCATCGCTGGTAATTCTGAAATCATTAAGGTTTCTGACAAAAGAATTTAACAATTAATATGTATCAAGTATGAATATACACTGAGTTTTGTTTGATAAAACTTTTTGTAAAAGGATTTAACCGAGAGATCAATATGATCATTGAACTATTATCAGGTTGCATTTGTCAATAGGTCAACCGCCCTAGTACGTAAAGATGGCCAGTCTTTAGTACTTTCATGACAAACACAATCAGTGGCGTCCCACCAAACTTTTATCACAGAGATAAAATTTCCCTGAATCCCCTATATACATAGGTTGTTCATCTCAGTTTGAATAAAGAAGATCAAATATTCGGGAAAATGGATAGAATTCAAGGGTCCCAAAATTTTGTATATAAAGTGGGATCATGTTAGATATAATTGATGTAATATTTCAGTGTTTAAGTGTAACAGTGATTTATCAGAGCTTAACTGGAAGGAAGTCAGATTTTAGTAAAGTCTGACTGACGGAAGCTGGACAGAGTTTAGTAAAGTCTGTCTGGAAGCAGCGCGTACGGAGTCAACAAAAGATATTAGAGATCAATTGAAGATTGATATGGAAGCGAGATCTTTGGAGACTGGATAGCTATCAAAGAGATCGAGTTGACTTAGGAGACGTGTGACAATCTGTAATTGATATCATTGTATAGCTGATTATTAGGAATATCAATTAGAGATTGTATCGAAGCTGTATATTTTATAAATACAGTTAGGTTAACCCTAGAAGGGTATCGTGCATCGAACTATCTTTATTGTAACCTAGCAGTTCTTTGTGATAGTTTACATCACGAAGAGGGTTTTTAATATCAGAAGATTTAAAGTGCATAATCATTTTTACTTGTTAAACTCTCATACGAATTTGATTATTAATTGTGTATTCGGCCTAACAAGTGGTATCAGAGCCAATCTGTTACTTTATTACAGGTTAAGATCCAAACACAACAATAATCATGTCAGCAATTCCTCCACCAACATCTACTAGTTCTGAAAAGGCTCCTACTACTGTGAGTCGTTATGAACCAATCAGGGTTCCTATTCTCAGGCCATCAGAGTATGCCATGTGGAAGGTCAAGATGACTATGTTTCTGGAGGCTACAGATCCCGAATATCTTGACAGGATTTATGAAGGCCCTCACAATCCTACAAAGCTATCTGTTGCAACTGCTGGTGAAGAAGCTAAAATAGTTCCAAAGGAAAAGAAGGACATGACTCCTGAAGATCTATCATCGATTGCTAAGGATGCGAAGGTTAGGCATTTACTGCATAGTGCTTTAGACAATGTTATGTCTAACAAAGTGATTAACTGCACCACTGCAAAAGAGATATGGGATGCTCTTGAAGTCAGATGTCAAGGAACTGCTACTATTAAGAAGAATAGGAGAAACATACTCACACAAGAGTATGAGCATTTTGAGGCTAAACCTGAAGAAACCATGACAGAAACATTTGATAGATTCTGTAAACTGCTCAATGATCTGTCATTGGTCAACAAAGAGTATGATCTAGAAGACTCAAATTTCAAGTTTCTTCTTTCTCTACCTGAAAAGTGGGATGTGAAAACAACCACTATTAGAGACAACTATGAACTTGCTGAAACAGAGATTGATGAAATCTATGGGCTGCTCAAAACTCATGAATTGGAAATGGAGCAGAGAAATAGGAGATCAAGCAGGAAGGCAAAGTCTGTTGCTCTTAAGGTTGAAGAGAAGCCTCAGAAGAAAGAGGCATCAAGAAGGAAAATGAAGGGAAAAGCTTTGGTCATACATTCAGAAAGTGAATCATCAAACTCTGATTGTGATTCAAACTCTTCTGAATCATCTGACTCTGAGGATGATGAAGAAGAAATGAGAAAAATGGTTGTGTTGATGGTGAAGACCTTCAAGAAAATGGGTTTCAAGAATTTTAAGAAAGGGAAAAGGTTTTCTAGAGATTCAAATGAAGACAGAAAAAGCTTCAGGAAGTCTGATAAGAGAGATTCAAGGGGGGAGAAGGATAAGTCTGAAATTCAATGCTACAAGTGTAAGGAGATGGGTCACTATGCTCCTGAGTGCAAGAAGGGTAAAACTGGAAAGGTACTCTACACTAAAGGCAGAGATTGGGCAGACACTTCAGATTCTGATGAAGAAATTAACTATGCTCTCATGGCTACTACTGAATCAGAAACTTCTGAAAATCAGGTACCTCTAACTACCTATGCTTATAATATTGATGACATTTCTCAATTAAGAATTTATCTTAAGTCATTGCATATAAGTTATAGGGATCAGACTTTAGAGAATGAGAGGATAAAATCTGAAAATTCTGAACTTAAGGTTAGAAATAAACTTGTTGAAGAAAAACTTGAAAACATGCAACAAGTTCAGAAAGAGAGAGATGATGATGTTTCTATAGAACAGGATTTGCTTCAGAAATATAAACAACTAGAATCTGAGTTGAAGGAAGCAAATAAGAAAATTAGGACTTGGACTAATTCTGGAAAGGACACTCAACAGATTTTTCAAACAGACACTGTTGGTCTAGGTTATAATGAGGGAGATGAACTTAGATTTCAAAATCAAGTTAAAATCAGACCTCATTTTGTACATGGAGCCAGTAAATTTTTGCCTGACAATGAAAAAGAAGCTGTTAAAAGTGAACCAGTAAAAACTAGTGTTAAACAGGTTAATATTGGTTCAATGACAGATAAACAACTCAAACATAAACTGAAGGAGTTAAAATCTGTTAAAAAACAGGGAGTGTCAAATAAGAACAGAAATGGAAAAGTAGGCATCACTTCAGGAAATAAACCAATGCTTGCTAGTTATGCTCCAAGAAAGACATGTCATAACTGTGGTAGTACTAAGCATCTTGCAAATTTCTGCAAGAAAAACAAAAATATAAATTCTTTACCTTCCAAGTCTGAGGTAAAGAAGGTTTTTGCTAGAACTAAGCCACAGACTTTATGCACACACTGTGGAAGCACTTGGCATTCCATTTATACTTGCAGACAGTATCATGCTATCTATCATAATTACTATGAACTTAAACCCAATCTGAAATGGGTTAAAGTTAATACTGCAAGTGTAAACTCTGATACTGTTAGCTCAAACTCTGATAATGTTAATTCCGCTGCTAAAGCTAACAAAGTTAAGAATGTCAAAGGATCCAAGCAAGTCTGGATCCTTAAATCTAATCCTCAGTAATTGCTTGTGATTGCAGGGCAACAGGGAGGCAATCCTAGTTGTGGACAGTGGATGTTCAGGACACATGACTGGAAATAAAGCCCTGCTATCAGACTATGAGGAGAAGGCTGGCCCAAAAGTTTCCTATGGGGATGGCAATGTAGGAAGAACATTGGGATATGGCAATATTAATCTTGGAAATGTCATCATCAACAATGTAGCTCATGTCCCAGGACTCAAGCATGACTTGTTATCTGTGAGTCAAATCTGTGACAAGGGATATCATGTAGATTTTCAACCTGAATATTGTGAAGTTATCAGCAAATCTACAGGAAAGGTTGTTCTAGTTGGTCATAGGCAAAACAACATTTATGAAATCAAGCTTTTAATAGACTCTGTTGGAAAAGCTGTTTGCCTGTCTACAAGAATGTCTAGTGAAGAGAGTTGGAAGTGGCACAAGAAACTCTCACATTTGAACTTGAACAACATCAATGAATTGATCAGAAAGGATCTTGTAAGAGGACTCCCAAAAGCTCTGTTAAATGTTGATGGCCTATGTGATTCATGTCAAAAGGCCAAGCAAAGGAAGTCATCTTTCAAGAGCAAGACAGAATTTTCAATCACTGATCCTTATCATCTTCTGCATGTTGATCTCTTTGGTCCAGTAAATGTTATGTCTATAGCAAGGAAGAAATAGGCTTTAGTCATTGTTGATGAATACACTAGATTCACTTGGGTGTATTTTCTAGCAAAGAAGGATGAAACTACATTAACTCTGATGGAGCATGTGAAGCTTCTGGACAAAGGATTAAGTAACAAAGTCAGAATCATCAGAAGTGATAATGGAACTGAGTTCAGAAATGCAACAATGGAAGAATTCTGCAAGGACAATGGAGTGAAGCAAGAATTTTCAGCACCTGGTACACCACAACAAAATGGTGTAGTTGAAAGGAAAAATAGAACCTTGATAGAAGCTGCCAGAACTATGCTTGATGAAGCAAAATTGCCAACTTATTTCTGGGCAGAAGCTGTTCAAACTGCTTGTTTTACTCAAAATGCTACACTGATCAATAAGCATGGAAAAACACCATATGAGATGGTAAAGAAAAAGAAGCCTAACCTGAAATACTTTCATATTTTCGGGTGCAAATGCTTTGTTTTGAAGACTCATCCTGAACAGTTGACCAAGTTTGAGCTAAAGGCAGATGAAGGAATTTTTGTTGGCTATCCACTGTCAACAAAGGCATTCAGAGTTTACAATCTGAGAACTAAAGTGATCATGGAATCTATACATGTGTCTTTTGATGACAAGAAGATAACTGGACTTGAAGACAAAGATGAATATGATCAACTGAACTTTGAAAATGAAGATTTAAACTCTGTTGAAGTAAACTCTGATCAAACTATTCTGACAAACTCTGTTGAAACAAACTCTGAACCTCTACTGGTAAACACTGGAGAAACTTCTCAGCCACAACAAAGGGAAGAACCGGTTGAGGGGGAGCATGACCAAGATGAAGACTCAAACATTGATACTGAGTCAAATGAAAAATCTGGATCAAACTCTGATGATTCAAACTCTGAAAATTCAAATTCTGACTCTGGGCAGTCAAGTTCAGGGGGAGTCTCGGAAAATGAAGAAAGACCACAACAAAATCAGGAGAGCATGGATCAAGGGGGAGGATCACATGCCGACAGAAGTCATTTGCCTTCTGCTGGGAAATGGACCAAATCACATACACTTGATTTGATAATTGGTGATCCAGATGCAAAAGTGAAAACAAGAAGTGCCACTGCAAGTGAATGTCTGTTTCATGATTCTTGTCTAAAAATGAACCAAAGAAAGTGGAAGAAGCTCTTCAAGATGCTGACTGGATAACAGCAATGCAGGAAGAGTTGAATGAATTTGAAAGGAATGGAGTTTGGACCCTTGTACCAAGGCCAAAGAACAGATCTATTGTTGGTACTAAATGGGTTTTCAGAAAAAAGACTGACAGTGAAGGTGTTATCACAAGGAACAAGGCTATACTGGTAGCAAAAGGCTATTCACAGCAGGAAGGAATAGACTATGATGAAACATTTGCTCCAGTTGCAAGATTGGAGGCAATCAGAATTTTTCTAGCATATGCCTCTCACAAGAAATTCAAAGTGTTCCAGATGGATGTGAAAAGTGCTTTTCTGAATGGGAAGCTTGAAGAAGAAGTGTTTGTTGAACAACCACCAGGATTTGTGGACCCAAAATATCCAGACCATGTCTACAGGCTGGATAAAGCACTCTATGGACTTAAGCAAGCACCAACGGCATGGTATGAAACTCTGGCTCAATTTCTCTTAGAAAGTGGATTCAATAGAGGTACTATTGACAAAACTCTGTTTTATTTCAAAATCTGGGAGTGACTTGCTTTTAGTTCAGATATATGTTGATGACATTATCTTTGGGTCTACTAATGATAAACTCTGTAAGAAGTTTGCCAAGCTCATGCAGTCCAGATATCAAATGAGCATGATGGGAGAGCTTAGTTATTTTCTAGGCCTACAGGTGAAACAAACAGATGATGGTATCTTCATTAATCAAGCAAAATATACCAGAAATCTTCTCAAGAAATTTGGTATGCTTGACTGTTCATCTGCATCAACTCCCATGGCAACAGCAACTAAATTGGACAAAGACACAGGAGTTTCAGTGGATATGACAAACTACAAGGGCATGATAGGATCTCTTCTTTACTTGACAGCTAGTAGGCCTGACATCATGTATGCAACTTGTCTTTGTGCAAGGTTTCAGGCAGATCCTAGAGAGCCACATCTGACAGCTGTGAAAAGAATTTTCAAGTATCTCAAGGGCACCATATCATTAGGTCTGTGGTACCCCAGAGAATTAGATTTCAAGCTACTTGGGTATTCTGATGCAGACTTTGCAGGCTGCAAGATAGACAGAAAGAGCACTAGTAGAAGTTGTCAATTTCTTGGTGACAGACTTGTCTCTTGGTACAGCAAGAAACAGAAATCAATTTCTACATCTACAGCTGAAGCAGAGTATATTGCAGCTGGTAGCTGTTGTGCACAGGTCTTGTGGATGAAGAATCAGTTGCTGGATTATGGATTGAGGTACAGTAAAATTCCTATTTACTGTGATAATCAAAGTGCTATTGCCATGACAGGTAATCCAGTACAGCATTCAATGACTAAGCACATCAGCATAAGGTACCATTTCATCAGAGAACATGTGGAAGAAGGGAATATTGAACTACATTTTGTGTCTACAGAACAACAGCTTGCAGATATTTTCACCAAACCATTGAGTGAAGCTACATTTACAAGACTGGTCAATGAACTAGGAATGGTCTCTGGTTCTGACTAGGAATGTAAGAACCCCAAATTTTGGATATAAATAAAACTTTTTATTAAGTAATGATAAAATGAGGAACAATGATTCCGACAACAAGGTCACCAGCTCTAATGAATGGTGGTTTCAAAGAACAATGATTGTAATGAATGGATATTGCTTTGGACAATGATCCTGATGCATTGGTATATTGTCAGAATAGAGTAATTCGATGGTTGAGGACCTAGATAAGAATAATCTACCATCCAGGAAGGAGCTAATGGATCCTTGAAGGGAAATGAGTACGTGCATAGTGTTTCCCATACATGCATAGTGTTTCCCGTACGTGCATAGTGTTTCCCATACATGCATAGTATTTCCCGTACGTGCATAGTGTTTCCTGTACGTGCATAGTAATTTGGTGGATGAATAGTGATTTTGTAAGTTGGAAAACTTTTCATGCCACCCTATGTACGGGACGTGATATGGATGTTTCGAAGTCATATTAGTAATACGCGGAGGAAATAAGTGAATGCAGAGACGATCGGAATTCAGAAATTCCAAATTCTTTTTCGGTATAATATTTGACCGGACAGTGGATTAAATATTATTATAATCCAAGAATTGAGATATTAACTTTGAGGATTTGATATTTTGGGATGTTATTATATTTGATTTAAGAATGAAGGTAGGAAACCACTGAGGCAGTGAAACAAGCGTTCTAGAAACCGCTAAAACGTTATAACGAGATTAATCAATAAAGCGAACGAATCCTAGATTACGGATTAAGTTCATATCGAGATTAAATATCCTACATGGTCATCACGAGGATTATATTAAGGATTGGGGAAGGTATTATGAATATCGAGAAATTTCCCGGTAAACCCTAGAGGTGAAACTACTTAGTTATTCGTCCGAACGATCAATGAATTGAGCAACAAACGGACAAAGAAACAAGCAGAGGACTAAGAGGTGTGATGAGATAGTGGAAGGTGACATAATCACTTTATGCTAGATAAGATCAATGGAACCACGCTAGTTGCATTACTAACTAGCACCATTAGAAAAATCAACTAGTACTTAGCATCTCTTTACCATTCCACCACTTAAACAACAACACATACTCATCCAAAGACATCACCCCTTGCATCATCACTTTATTAAAGTGGCTTTAGGATGAGATATTATCTAAGCAAAGTCACTTTATTGCATTATTATCAAAACAAATCAACCAAGCAATTCTTTCTCTTCCAAGAAGCCATTCGGCTTTTCTTAAAATTCAAGAATCAAAAACCCTCTTCCAACCATCATTTGATCTTGTAATTTTTAAGGTGAGTTATATATTTCAAGAAACTAATCTCCTAGAAATTTCAAGTCCAAACTCCTTTGTTTCCATTTTCAAATAAATCATTTACAAGGAGGGTGAATAGTGTTCTTCAAGAACTAATCTTGTTTTTCTTTGATTTTTATGGTTGATTTAGCTAGCTTAAGGCCACTCAAGGATCATACAAAGCTTAGTGAGGCTAGAACATACTCCAAGGAAGGTATAAACTTCAAGAACCCTAGTCTTTGATTTGAGTTTTAATGGTGTTTTGGATAAGTTTTGGTGATAATGTTGTTATAAGCATGTTTACATGATTATGTAGTTAGTTTGTTTGATTTAAGAGATGTGATGAATATGATGATATAATATGATGTTCCTGGACTTATGAGATTAGTATTATGAATGTAAGATGATTGGTATGCCCGGTGTGGCTTGGGTTGTTGATTACGATTTATGGAACGTCCGATTTATAGCCGTCGTAATGCCTGATTTTTGTTAACCTTAATAAACCGTGTTTGACAGTAGCCATAATTCACTGTCCAGTATCATGTTCTGCCATGGCAAGATAGATCATGTTATAAGCTTCGTTTTGATATAAAGATCATGTTAAACGGACTTACGGTTTAGGAATTATGGCCGATTCACTAAAAGACGTTCGAAACCGTAAGTACGAGTTCGTTATTAAAATTGAACCCTCGTAAAATACGTAAGTCAGTGGCGAATCTTGGTAATTAAATACTAGAGGTAAAAAGGAAGGTGTGAGAGAAAACCTCATGTGAAACGGATCGTTTTCCGATTTTATAAAAATGTTCGAATCAAAGTTAATCGCGATCGAACCCCTAAAAACCCGCTTGATTATAACTTCGGTAAAACACTTAGAAAACGGGTGATAAAACTCGGAGCATAATGTTGATTCGTAACGATCGACTTTAGAACTTGTATGACTTAAGTATGTCCCAAGTGTAAGTACAATGACATGTCGTATTAACGAACGAATGTCGGGTCGGATCGATGATAAAAGGAATCCACTAAAAGGGGTATAACGTGATAACTCGAGAACGTGTTTCGATTTAAGTATAACTTAACTTTTAAGATGTTAAATGATTAATCCCGAATGCCTTGGCTATTTATAGATCACCAAGCTGACCCGGGACCCGCTACCACTACCCCTTATCGTACTCGACTACCAGGCAAGTTTCAATTCCCTTCTTTTAGGCTGTTGTTGTGATTGAATATATATATATATATATATGTTTTCCGTTATACATATGCCATAGCATGCATGCCTACTTTCCAGTTATATCGTTATGCTTGTTCCCTGATTGTATATTGGCTTATAAATTAGATAGCTAACGTATCAATTATAAGCCGGTTATTGTAAGACCCTCATAGAAGGGCGTATACATCTTATTCATCAAATATAGACCGGGAGTCAATATTTCTTGACATATCGAGATTACCTCGGAGGATAAATATTTTCCATTATTCGGGCGACGAATATTATTTGAATATTCGTTCGAGATTATTTATTTAACGATCCTTACTTCAAATAATTATTTGAACGTAACTATTCGACGAATAATATTTTTAATATTCATTCAGAGTCGAATTATTTATCGATTATTATTTTGAATATTCTTCTAAAGGTTGGACTACTAAATGAATATTATTTGGATATTCATTTAGAATATTATTCATTAAATGAATATTACTTTTGAATATTCATTTAAGATAGTAATTACCTGACGAATATTATTTTAATGTTTATCTGAAGCTTGATTTATTTATCGAGTCTTATCTCGAATATTCCTTTAAAGCTTGGATTACTAAATGAATATTACTTGATATTCATTTAGAATATTATTCATTAAATGAATATTACTTTTTCAATATTCATTTAAATTCCTAATTAATTATGAATATTATTTTGAATATTCATCCAGGGTTCTATTTAATCATCGAATATTATTTTTAATATTCCTTTCAGGTCTTATTAATTAATGAATATTATTTTGAATATTCATTTGAATATTTAAGTATGCAATAAATATTCTCTCGATATTTCTTCAAGAATTATTTGGTAAATATTCTGATTAAAGATATTCTTTCATATTCCTAAATATTCTGTAAAATATTTTAATTCAATAAATATTCTCTGAATATTTATTCCATACTTAGAATAACCTCGATAAGGTTTATCTTCTTCGATTATTACGGAAAAATATTTCGGAGTCATATTATTATTAATCTTATATCAAGAAAGGTTCTCAGACATCATTCTTCTTTGAGTCTATCTCCCTAATAATAAGGGAACCTTACTTGGAAAATGTTATTTATCTGGTCGACTTCCCGGTCAATAAAGTATTCTCTTCACTCGCAACTCGGATGCTATTGGCTTATTAAGTCATTGTGTACCTTCTCATCTTTTGAGGGATAAGATTGT
Organism: Saposhnikovia divaricata; assembly: GCA_036435485.1. NCBI lineage: Eukaryota > Viridiplantae > Streptophyta > Magnoliopsida > Apiales > Apiaceae > Saposhnikovia > Saposhnikovia divaricata. The sequence goes on from JAZHRN010000131.1 coordinate 28,859,231, forward strand.
TGGAACAAGTTGATATTCGTTACCAAGCAATAGCTTGGAAGTTATTGGTGAAATTTTCCTTTCCAACTAGATATGACTACTTTGTGGAGTCTTATCAACAAGTATTATACTTGGGGAAAGGGGGACGAACGTTACATTCAGAGTCATGAATTATATTTGAACTAGGAGTCGTGTAAGAGGCCGAGTAGCGCCGGTCCATCCCCTTTGGCCCAACCGTTGGCCGGGGAGAGCTAGTAAGGCGGTAGACAAGTAAAGCCGTCAGTTCTTCCTTCTACCGGTAGTAAATCTAAATTGAGCTGTATGATCTCGACTGATCATCAAGATTGGAACAGCGGGCGCGGTGAATACTCCATCATTGGTTCATCATCCAAACTTATTTATTTCCTGCAACATGATTACTGTTGGCAGAGCTGGAAAAGTGTTCATAACTGGAATTGCAATCTTTTCATGCAAGTTCCTCTTTTTAATGACAATGAGAATATCACGCTTACTTTTGATGTAGCAGATATTTCTACAAACAAATACTTTAAGTTACCTTGTAACTTCATCGTTCATATTATACTGGCATCATTTCCGTAAATGCATGGCATATGGTTTAAAAGATACTTTTGAACTGTTATATATTATCGTTTAGTTATATATTATTGTTGGTGGGCTATTGCTCACCCTTGCTTTATTATTATATCACAACAACAGCTAGACCAGATGACTCGCACAAGGCGCACTCGACGCGGGCGAGGACGATGAGACTACCAGAGCTGAAGAAGAAGCTATTGGTAGGATATATTTATTCTTTCAGTACCAAGAATATGGTCCAGTATGACTTATGTAAATGGATGGCAAAGAGTATGTATTTATATTGAAATTCTTTTGGATTGTAAGAACTCATAATGTGATTATTAAAAATTTGATTGTTACTCTGATTTCATCTCTGGGACTATAACGGGTGTGTTTTATATTGTGGTTTTGGGTCATAGAGACGTAATTTATTTTATGTTAAGGAAAGTTCAATTGTTGTGGACAGAATTGGAAACCGTAACCACCGGATCCCAGACCCCGGATCTGGGGGTGTTACAGAAGTGGTATCAGAGCGTACGTTATAAACCCCAGAGATGAGGCGACGTTATGTAATAATAAATTCAATAATATAATAAGAACTCTTGCCAAGTTCATAGTCGGACTACTTAATGTAGTGATGACCTATAAAACCCTTATGGGAACTATTAAGTATCATGATAGTAACTTAGCTCGATATCGCATCGACAAGTAAGGCAACAAACCTTGAGGCATACGAGCAGCAGCGCAATGATGCTTTATTATATGCTGAAGATCAGCGGGTAAATTCAATAGAGTACCCTACTGGAGACCCGGAAGAGGTTCCAGCAGATAAGGAAAATCCTGTTAGGATAAGGAGCTTACCCTCAAGGAATGAGGGTTGTAGCCAGAAAGACTGAGATGATTAAGGTATAGTGCTCAGAAAAGTGGGCATAAAGAACTAAGCTATTAGCAAGAGAACTGAAGATTTATGTTGGATTCGTGGCTGGACTACTGAAGGTAGTACCAGCAAGTAAGACGGATTGGAAGAATTACTTGAGATCTTATACGGGAATAGATGAGAATCATTAGAGACTTTCATATTAACGAAAAGAGTGCTAGAAGGATGTATGATTATCAAAGGCATCGATATAAGGCGAGGAGCAGAGTCCCTAGGAATAGTTGAGAAGAGGCAGTAAGTGCCATATCATTTGATAAATGAATAAGTATGAATATTGTCAGTAATAATTCGCCATGAGAAGGCAGATGTCATAGGTTGTAATTTATGGAACCAAATTGAGGTTGATGAAGTTGTTTTATTCAGGAAAATGTCCATTTTATGAATGAATCAGTTAGAAAGTGAAAACATTAGGAAGTGATAGCATGATTGGATAAAGTTATATAAGGAAGTAGTAAGCAAGACAATGATCTCAGAACCTACCAGAAGATAAGACCAGTGAGTCAAGATGAACTCGTAATGAGACTATTGTCAGAGACTAAGTATAAGGTTAATTTAACTCAGTGAAATGATGAACCAGAAATGTTAGATGCATGTGACTCAGAGGAATATTAAATTCTTTCTTTTCTTTGAATGGATTATAATAGTTACCTTAAGTTTACTCCGATGCAGAATTATAACGGATCAAGTAATACGATCAGCAGTTAAAGAGAAAAATGTGAGAAAATCTTCCTGGAGCTAAAAGATGAAATTGGTAATGCCCAAGAGTTGGCATTGTTTAATGGAAAAAGGGAGACTTTGTGCTTCCAACGACGCTTCGCATAAAAGATTAGGATGTGTGCTTGCGCAGCACGACAAGGTACTTGCGGATGCATTCGGACAGCATGGTTCACCAGGTTCGGATGGCCTTAGTAGTGCCAATTTTTGTGGAACAACCAACTCCGACGGTAATGTTCCTTCTGAGACTGGTAGTCAGGTAGAATGACATTTGGTAATATTGAATATCAGGACGTATAGGTATCAAGACGTTGTGACAAGTTTCAGTTTAAAACTGTTAATTCCCTTCTAAGGGATGTATATAATTGGTTCCTCTCCAGTGGTTAAACTTCCAACCTGATGACGATTATTTCGTTAATTATGACTGCTTATGGTTCTACCTGCTTGGGGGTTCATAGAATTATTCTTCAGGTTTCTAAACTGGTCTCCTTAATGTTACCAGTAGGTGGATAGATTGACCAAAATTTCCCTGATTCTGGAAAGAACTTCAACGAATTTTGGCAAACCTTGTCTTTCTGATTATCAGAGAACATCATTGAAAGGAATGGAAACTGGAGCGAACCCTGTGGATTGGGTAGGGTTGCTGTCATATGGGTTAATAGACGGACCCTGAATATTACAATCAATGGTAGAGATAAAATGATGAAGTGAGATTGGACGAAAACAGGAAATTTAAGTAAGAAACCAGTCGGACTGAGAAACTCCGGGATTGACTTAAGTGAAAAGGCTGTTATGCCAGGAATGGTAAGCTTGCGTGGCACGTGGGATTGATAAGAATAGTTGAAGAGATAGAAGTAGAGGAAAGGTGACTGGAGATGGCGCTGAGTAGTCGATTAATACTTATATGAAGTAAAGTTTTGGAAAGGTAGAAAGGTATCAAAGAAAATGGCACTATGCCGGCAATTGCTAGAAAAGTAATGCGATTAGCCAAACCCCTAAAATCATATATTTTATTTTAGTGTGGCCAGTTGAGGCGAAGTCACAAAGGATTATCAAGTGACTAGACCAGCAATGAAAGGACAAAGCAGGGTTGCTTCTAAGAAAGCGCCGACTGCAAGGGCTTCTGATATAAAGGAAACATTAATGAGATCGTAGGAATATTCTACTGAACCCTTTGCAACCCATGTTTTGATTGGGAATTTGCTAGATTTTTTTTTGTATAGGGTCACCCGTACTAAAGTGATTCATGTATATATGATTATCCAAGATTACGAGTAAAAATAGAAGTATAATGACTTGAGATGTTTGATGTTAGGGTATTATAAATACCATGAATATATTATGACTAAGGAAAGTAAACAACGACGGTTTATGAAGAGAGTATGGAAATGGTCAGAGATGGATCAGTATGCTGTAGAAATTTTGTCTAAGGCAAGTACATTTGAGAAGAACGATAAGTACTAAGAGATTCACGTTGAACTCGACCAATATCTTCCAAAACATCCTTGCTACCATTACCAAGTTCTGCAAGAGAGCAGATAGGCATACGTTGCCTTTTGGAAGGCCAAATAGGCTGACAACTATCTGAAAGAAGAGGGTGGCATTAAGCCACCGATCGATTATCAAATGAGAATGATTGAAAAGAGACCTTTATTAAGGATACATGATCTGATTGCCAATTATAAGATGCAAGAATTCCTTGGCAGTTGAATTAAGGATAGGATATCCATAAATTAAGACAAACCCTGGGGAATGTACAAGGGGTGGCATTAACCCTAATAACGACATTATGACTTTAGATGATATGAGTTGGACTTGCTAAGGCAACAATGACCGGTAAGGATTATTAAAAAGAGTTCTGGAAAGAACATATATAGAATTACTAGAGTATTAATCAATGACGTTTTGATATACTCTGTACCCAGAAAATACAGGAGGAAGGATGAGGATGACCTATGAAACCTTACAAGGAAAAAGGTAATATTCCGAACTTCAAAATGGAAGTTTGGTAAGGAATGTATGACATAGTAACAATAATGCCAGATGAGGCATGTATGAAACCCTGAGGAAATATGGATTGAACCTATAGAGGTTGAGATTATCCTAAGATAAGGAAAGAACTAAGAAAAGAAGTATCCTAAGTAGGATTGGGAATAAACGTGATAAAGTTCCCACGGGTAGGTGGAAGCAATGACTTATGGAGAAAGACTGATAAATATATTTTTCTCCATCAGCAGAGCTTAAGGGAGAATGCTTTCACCCAACAATGATGGGAATGAGGTAGAAATGTTTGAATTGGAATATATCCAGAGAACAAGGATTACCAGAAATTATTATTATCAGGAAAGGCCAATGAGGTGGCCGACAGTCTAAGTATAAAGGAATAATTACAAATGTTCATACCGAAGAAACAAAATGATATTTGGAAAGACCTTGAAGGTCATATTGGAGTGGAGGAAGTTACATTCCTTTTGATAATTGTGCAAGAATCGAAGGTAATAATAGTTTAATTAAAGATTAGATTCCTGATGGAGTCTTAAGCATATTACGTACCTTAGAATGTCCCGTTTTGAGGCAGACCAGGACCATGATACAAAATTAACGAAGTAAACCGTTAAGTTTCCAGTCTTTTATGGAAGCTGCATGAGTGATAGTTTCATCAACCTGACATAGCTGCGATGCTTAAAACTCTTCTGCAATTGTATCTACTTCATGTAATATCTACATCAAGTTCAGGAAGTGTTCCTTATGGATAAGGAATATTGATTACTTTGTCTCCCTAAAGGATTTGAAACCCGTAGGATTAGCTATTAATGCACTACGTAAACAACAAGCGATGGTGATTCTTCTAAGAAAGTAGATGACAATGTAAAGATAAAGAAAGTGCTGCCATTGATTAACTAAATGGCATGTTGATGAATGACAAACAAGTTTATGTTAGTGTACTTCTGCGCAAACAAGATAGAGAATATGAGGTTGGTAATTCATGATGTTAAAGATATTCCCATGGAAAGAATTAATGAGACTTGGAGGGAAGGGCGGTTGAGCCCGAGACTTATTGGGCCACCTGAGAGTTTAAAAGTGTTCGGACGGCGGTATTCGAGCCAGCCTTACCCCAAAAATTTATAGCACGGTCATAACGGGTTTTCATGTGGCCAGGCTACGCTAGTAAAATGCAGATGCTCGATAGATGATAAGAGCATGAGCCGGTAGATATACGACCTGATCTGACTTACGAAAGACAACCTGTGGAAAACCACGGATAGAAAAGAACAAGTGATGAGAAACAAGGTTGGCAGAAGTAGATTATATGAATCTAAGAAAAAGGGATCGGGCCAGATTCATTTCGGAAAGTTTAAATTGGAATAACGTGATGATTATAGAATAAATGTGACGGAATACCGATAAGGGGGTACCAAGTGCAAAAAGGTGTCTCAATAAAGAGGTGAAGGTGAAAGTAAATAATAGAAATGAGTAAGAATCAGATAATAAGAAGGATGTGATTGATAAAGAAAAGGCTGGGAAAGCAACTATGGAATGAGAAGCAAGGAATGTTATGAATGGGTTTTCTAATGAATTCTCAGGATGACAACCTGATAGTGTCAATATTATAGTTATGAAAAAGCTAGTAACATGATATGGGATATCAGTAATAATGATGTCAAGTGAGAAATCTAAGATTTAACCTGAAAGGTTGAAGGATTTCCCGAATGTGAGTATCGCTAAGAATGAACAAGAGTATTTGTCCATAGAATAATGGACAAAGCAGCAAGATATGTTGACACGTGAGATTGCGATCAAATAGTATTGGATATAATTATGATTAATTTCTTCTTTGATAAACCTCTATAGTTCAGAGGTAAATTCTGAGTATGATATTCTACAATCATGAAAGCTTTCTATAATCCTTTAGAACTATTTTCTCTTCTTCTCTCTTATTCATCTTCTTTATGAATTGAGAAGAACAACCCTTTTAGGAGGGGAGGTACTGCTACGTGACTATCTGTCTATGTGATAGAAGTCTAAGTGGAATACCATAACTTGTTTAATTGCTTGTCAAGTACTAAAGGTTGGCCCCCTTCTGTACTAACTATGCAATATAACAAATGTTCAATTGATCATAGTGATCTCTCAATAAATCTTTCCACTTCTCTATATTGATCGAGATTGCGAAGATTAAAGCGATCAGGAAATGCACAGTACGAGCGAGGTTACCTCCGAATTCGTAGGGTGATAGTGATACCAATGTTACTGCAGGTATCAATAAGGAAAAGACTGAGTAAGAGTATAACCCGGATAGTGAGTTGTACGAAAAGTAGCAACGTTGATGGAAAAAGAATACAGTATGGATTTTAGCACAAGAAGATGTGCTGAGGAAGGGTAGAATGACTAAGAATTGACCGAGAAGCTAAAAAGTGAACGACAGGCAAACGACTCTTTGCTTCCTACCTGATTCCGGGACGGAATCCTTTTAAGGAGGGGAGACTGTAAGAACCCCAAATTTTGGATATAATTAAAACTTTTTATTAAGTAATGATAAAATGAGGAACAATGATTCCGACAACAAGGTCACCAGCTCTAATGAATGGTGGTTTCAAAGAACAATGATTGTAATGAATGGATATTGCTTTGGACAATGATCCTGATGCATTGGTATATTGTCAGAATAGAGTAATTCGATGGTTAAGGACCTAGATAAGAATAATCTACCATCCAGGAAGGAGCTAATGGATCCTTGAAGGGAAATGAGTACGTGCATAGTGTTTCCCATACGTGCATAGTGTTTCCCATACGTGCATAGTGTTTCCCATACATGCATAGTATTTCCCGTACGTGCATAGTGTTTTCTGTACGTGCATAGTAATTTGGTGGATGAATAGTGATTTTGTAAGTTGGAAAACTTTTCACGCCACCCTATGTACGGGACGTGATATGGATGTTTCGAAGTCATATTAGTAATACGCGGAGGAAATAAGTGAATGCAGAGACGATCGGAATTCAGAAATTCCAAATTCTTTTTCGGTATAATATTTGACCGGACAGTGGATTAAATATTATTATAATCCAAGAATTGAGATATTAACTTTGAGGATTTGATATTTTGGGATGTTATTATATTTGATTTAAGAATGAAGGTAGGAAACCACTGAGGCAGTGAAACAAGCGTTCTAGAAACCGCTAAAACGTTATAACGAGATTAATCAATAAAGCGAACGAATCCTAGATTACGGATTAAGTTCGTATCGAGATTAAATATCCTACATGGTCATCACGAGGATTATATTAAGGATTGGGGAAGGTATTATGAATATCGAGAAATTTCCCGGTAAACCCTAGAGGTGAAACTACTTAGTTATTCGTCCGAACGATCAATGAATTGAGCAACAAACGGACAAAGAAACAAGCAGAGGACTAAGAGGTGTGATGAGATAGTGGAAGGTGACATAATCACTTTATGCTAGATAAGATCAATGGAACCACGCTAGTTGCATTACTAACTAGCACCATTAGAAAAATCAACTAGTACTTAGCATCTCTTTACCATTCCACCACTTAAACAACAACACATACTCATCCAAAGACATCACCCCTTGCATCATCACTTTATTAAAGTGGCTTTAGGATGAGATATTATCTAAGCAAAGTCACTTTATTGCATTATTATCAAAACAAATCAACCAAGCAATTCTTTCTCTTCCAAGAAGCCATTCGGCTTTTCTTAAAATTCAAGAATCAAAAACCCTCTTCCAACCATCATTTGATCTTGTAATTTTTAAGGTGAGTTCTATATTTTAAGAAACTAATCTCCTAGAAATTTCAAGTCCAAACTCCTTTGTTTCCATTTTCAAATAAATCATTTACAAGGAGGGTGAATAGTGTTCTTCAAGAACTAATCTTGTTTTTCTTTGATTTTTATGGTTGATTTAGCTAGCTTAAGGCCACTCAAGGATCATACAAAGCTTAGTGAGGCTAGAACATACTCCAAGGAAGGTATAAACTTCAAGAACCCTAGTCTTTGATTTGAGTTTTAATGGAGTTTTGGATAAGTTTTGGTGATAATGTTGTTATAAGAATGTTACATGATTATGTAGTTAGTTTGTTTGATTTAAGAGATGTGATGAATATGATGATATAATATGATGTTCCTGGACTTATGAATTTAGTATTATGAATGTAAGATGATTGGTATGCCCGGTGTGGCTTGGGTTGTTGATTACGATTTATGGAACGTCCGATTTATAGCCGTCGTAATGCCCGATTTTTGTTAACCTTAAGAAACCGTGTTTGACAGTAACCATAATTCACTGTCCAGTATCATGTTCTGCCATTGCAAGATAGATCATGTTATAAGCTTCGTTTTGATATAAAGATCATGTGAAACGGACTTACGGTTTAGGAATTATGGCCGATTCACTAAAAGACGTTCGAAACCGTAAGTACGAGTTCGTTATTAAAATTGAACCCTCGTAAAATACGTAAGTCAGTGGCGAATCTTGGTAATTAAATACTAGAGGTAAAAAGGAAGGTGTGAGAGAAAACCTCATGAGAAACGGATCGTTTTCCGATTTTATAAAAATGTTCGAATCAAAGTTAATCGCGATCGAACCCCTAAAAACCCGCTTGATTATAACTTCGGTAAAACACTTAGAAAACGGGCGATAAAACTCGGAGCATAATATTGATTCGTAACGATCGACTTTAGAACTTGTATGACTTAAGTATGTCCCAAGTGTAAGTACAATGACATGTCGTATTAACGAACGAATGTCGGGTCGGATCGATGATAAAAGGAATCCACTAAAAGGGGTATAACGAGATAACTCGAGAACGTGTTTCGATTTAAGTATAACTTAACTTTTAAGATGTTAAGTGATTAATCCCGAATGCCTTGGCTATTTATAGATCACCAAGCTGACCCGGGACCCGCTACCACTACCCTTTATCGTACTCGACTACCAGGCAAGTTTCAATTCCCTTCTTTTAGGCTGTTGTTATGATTGAATATATATATATATGTTTTCCGTTATACATATGCCATAGCATGCATGCCTACTTTCCAGTTATATCGTTATGCTTGTTCCCTGATTGTATATTGGCTTATAAATTAGATAGCTAACGTATCAATTATAAGCCGGTTATTGTAAGACCCTCATAGAAGGGCGTATACATCTTATTCATCAAATATAGACCGGGAGTCAATATTTCTTGACATATCGAGATTACCTCGGAGGAAAATATTTAAGAAAATATTTAAGTAAATATTTTCCATTATTCGGGCAACGAATATTATTTGAATATTCGTTCGAGATTATTTATTTAACGATCCTTACTTCAAATAATTATTTGAACGTAACTATTCGACGAATAATATTTTTAATAATCATTCAGAGTTGAATTATTTATCGATTATTATTTCGAATATTCTTCGAAAGGTTGGACTACTAAATGAATATTATTTGGATATTCATTTAGAATATTATTCATTAAATGAATATTACTTTTGAATATTCATTTAAGATAGTAATTACCTGACGAATATTATTTTAATGTTTATCTGAAGCTTGATTTATTTATCGAATCTTATCTCGAATATTCCTTTAAAGCTTGGATTACTAAATGAATATTACTTGATATTCATTTAGAATATTATTCATTAAATGAATATTACTTTTTCAATATTCATTTAAATTCCTAATTAATTATGAATATTATTTTGAATATTCATCCAGGGTTCTATTTAATCATCGAATATTATTTTAAATATTCCTTTCAGGTCTTATTAATTAATGAATATTATTTTGAATATTCATTTGAATATTTAAGTATGCAATAAATATTCTCTTGATATTTCTTCAAGAATTATTTGGTAAATACTCTGATTAAAGATATTCTTTCATATTCCTAAATATTCTGTAAAATATTTTAATTCAATAAATATTCTCTGAATATTTATTCCATACTTAGAATAACCTCGATAAGGTTTATCTTCTTCGATTATTACGGAAAAATATTTCGGAGTCATATTATTATTAATCTTATATCAAGAAAGGTTCTCAGACATCATTCTTCTTTGAGTCTATCTCCCTAATAATAAGGGAACCTTACTTGGAAAATGTTATTTATCTGGTCGACTTCCCGGTCAATAAAGTATTCTCTTCACTCGCAACTCGGGTGCTATTGGCTTATTAAGTCATTGTGTACCTTCTCATCTTTTGAGGGGTAAGATTGTTGGAACAAGTTGATATTCGTTACCAAGCAATAGCTTGGAAGTTATTGGTGAAATTTTCCTTTCCAACTAGATACGACTACTTTATGGAGTCTTATCAACAAGTATTATACTTGGGAAAAGGGGGACGAACGTTACATTCAGAGTCATGAATTATATTTGAACTAGGAGTCGTGTAAGAGGCCGAGTAGCGCCGGTCCATCCCCTTTGGCCCAACCGTTGGCTGGGGAGATCTAGTAAGGCGGTAGACAAGTAAAGCCGTCAGTTCTTCCTTCTACCGGTAGTAAATCTAAATTGAGCTGTATGATCTCGACTGATCATCAAGATTGGAACAGCGGGCACGGTGAATACTCCATCATTGGTTCATCATCCAAACTTATTTATTTCCTGCAACATGATTACTGTTGGCAGAGCTGGAAAAGTGTTCATAACTGGAATTGCAATCTTTTCATGCAAGTTCCTCTTTTTAATGACAATGAGAATATCACGCTTACTTTTGATGTAGCAGATATTTCTACAAACAAATACTTTAAGTTACCTTGTAACTTCATCGTTCATATTATACTGGCATCATTTCCGTAAATGCATGGCATATGGTTTAAAAGATACTTTTGAACTGTTATATATTATCGTTCAGTTATATATTATTGTTGGTGGGCTATTGCTCACCCTTGCTTTATTATTATATCACAACAACAGCTAGACCAGATGACTCGCACAAGGCGCACTCGACGCGGGCGAGGACGATGAGACTACCAGAGCTGAAGAAGAAGCTATTGGTAGGATATATTTATTCTTTCAGTACCAAGAATATGGTCCAGTATGACTTATGTAAATGGATGGCAAAGAGTATGTATTTATATTGAAATTCTTTTGGATTGTAAGAACTCATAATGTGATTATTAAAATTTTGATTGTTACTCTGATTTCATCTCTGGGACTATAACGGGTGTGTTTTATATTGTGGTGTTGGGTCATAGAGACGTAATTTATTTTATTTTAAGGAAAGTTCAATTGTTGTGGACAGAATTGGAAACCGTAACCACCGGATCCCGGACCCCGGATCTGGGGGTGTTACAAGGAATGTTGGTTAGATTCAAATTTTACTTATGTAATGTGTTGCTCATATTTCCTTGATTTGTTAAGTGCTAAGTGATCTCTGTTGATTAAACTCTGTTATGCATACTCTGTTAACATGTTTTTCTTTAAACACTGCCAAACTCTGTTAAACTCTGTCAGCATGCCTGTAAGTCATACACTGTTAATAAGTTTGATAAACTCTGTGATCTCTGAGTTAATTTTTGTCTGAATGAAAACACCAATGAAGAAATATGTATGAAGCATGATTCTCAGCAATTAATCATGAATCTTTCTGAGTTATTGTGATCTAATCTTAGATTGTGCAGAAAGTTCACACAGCATGATACTGGTTTATATTTATAGCATCTCTTAGTTTATTTTGTCCTAAACTCTGAGTCTATAAATACTGTGTGCATTGCCTCTCATGAATAACTACTGATGTTGATGAACCCTAAACTCTGTTAGTTATACTCTGGTAGATTAAAATGCTTACTGCAATACCCCAAAGAAAATATATATAGGTTGCTATACTCCTTTGAGATTATGTTGGAGACTAGGATGACCCAGGAACTTATTGGTATATAATATGTGCTAAAATTCTCTGATTTTTGGTGACTAGTCACATACTAGGATGACCCAGGAACTTATCAAAATGATAAGGGCTAAAATTTTTGAATTTTTGGTGACTGGCTCCAACCTCTAATTACTGGAATGAATAGAATAAAAAAAATAGCAATAGAGGGGGTATAAAATAAATTAAATTTTACTGTATATAGATTGACTACTACAGAGTTTAGCTTTCATCATACAGTCAGTGTTTACTATGAGAGTTTGTACATCCAGTGTTTATTGATTTACTTTATGGATTTTATGAAAAATTAGATGCTCTAAAAATTGATTTGGTAAACTCTGCTTCACACACACATATTTTCACAATTGTGCAATTTTTGAAAGGGTTTCGGTGATAAAGTTGGAGAATTGACAAACGCTGTTGATTTGTGGTTAGTACTCTGAGGTAAATTTTCATTTGGATAATTTGAAAATTTTGGAGTAAATAGTGCTTTTGACAACTGTTAATAAGTGTATTGTGTTAAAGTGTCTTGGAAATAGGAAAGAGAATACAGCGGTGATACAAGTAATCCCTAATTGTTCTGTTCCTGATTTAATTGTGGTTATTGTTGATGAATTTGTTAATTATATGATTACTTTAATTAGTTTTCATTTTCTTTGATTTAATTCTTTGAAGAACAATTCATAAACATAAAATTTGCAGAACACATTGAATAAATTAGAGAAATGGGATTCTTCATTAATAATAAGAAAGAGATTACATGCAAGTATTACATCTTTTTGTTCTCTCTATCTACTAATCCATTCAACAGGAAAATAAAAAGTAAAGTCCAAACCACTCCATTGTTAGCAGCCATCTCAGATCCCATCTTTGCCACTTTGTTTGGGTGGAAGTTGAAGGGATAAGGTTATTTTTACTGACATATTCATTAACAATGGTTGGTGGTGTTGGATGAGGATGCCTTAGAGGAAAGCCATATTAATGTTGCTTGAAGAGCAGCATCGATGTCGATCACTCTTACAGGCTTTTCTCTCTCGATTTCTTGAAGACTGGCCTCCATCTGCAGCCACAGAGTTTCAAGCTGCCTTTCCCAGTCAAAGGCATCAAACTCTTCACGAGTATAACTGAAGATATCTCTGTTCTCTACGAGATGGAGATTCTTTTCCTTGATGGTAAGTTTTGACATTGTTTAACGGTGTGTTGTGTGAAGGGTTTTTGATTTTCAGGAGAGAATGACAGATTAAAGGGATAGTGAACAAGTCTCTAGGCGTTAAATAGAGTAAGTAACGAAGTACTAAAACGCTTCGTATTCTGGTTTTTAATGGTTCCAGGTAAACGCTTCGTATTCTGGTTTTTAATGGTTCCAGGTATTTTAAGAGAGTGTTATTTGATTTTTTTTAAAAAAAATCAAATATTTTATTGTTATATTCACAAATACACTTCTTAAAATCACGAGCGCGTGTGTCCCACTCACCCATTATTGTGTCCCACTCACACATTAATCTAGGAACTGTTGAGTGTTTGAATACATAAACGATTGAGTTTTAATTTTTTATTACAACTCTAATTACTTTTGTGTACAAACGATTGAGTTTTACTTTCACTCACTCACTTTTACATCTCACAGTTCTCTCAGTTTTCACTTGCACATTTTCACAAACACCTTTCCTACATACACTTTTATTTGTGATTTCTTGCCCATTTCTTGATTCAATGGCTTCTAAACCATTCACTGTTCTTGGTCTACGTTTTGTCCCTAACAATTATGCAGCTCCACTCCATCATGAACGTGTTCCAGAAGCGTTTCATCTTATGCAGAATTTCTTGAGAGACTCAGAGATTGGACAAGCTCTGGTTGAACCTAGTACTCTCTCTGCATCTCAAATTGCCTCTTTTTGGCAAAACTCAGTCTATGTGGATGGAGGAGAGAATGGGACTCCAAACATCATCTTCACTCATGAAGAACAAGAGTTTGTGATTACTCCACAAACTGTCAGAGAAACGATGGGGTTTGATACACACACCTCTTATACTTACGTTGCTGAACCTCAATTGAGACAGATGCTACAGGAGATAGGATACATGGATTCTCTTGACAAGCTTGGCAGTGTAAAGAGGCCTAATCTCAGGAAGGAATGGAATTTTTTTCTTCGATTGCATTACAAGGACATTCCAGAAGAAAGTCACTAACTGGGACGCTATTCCAATGAACAGTCTACAAATCGGGTATTCTCTACTTTATGGTAGCAATTTTGATTTTGGTAGATATGTTCTAATGAATTTAGGTGATAAACTATCAGAGTCTACTACAGTTTATTTTGCTCGATTTTGTCAAATGCTATTCACTGCTTGTGTATCTGGTTTAGAGATTGCTGAAACTGATGAAATTCAGCCTTTTAGAGTCAACAAGAGAATATTCTCTGATATGACTAATAAGGATGCTGGTAAAGAAAACCTACCTGCCTTTGTTCTGCCACTTGCTTTGCAGAATTTTCTCAACCAACCTCAAGACCAACCACAACCAGAACCACAACCTGAACCACTAAACACTGATCATACTCAAACCTTAAACACTGAACCACTACCTACTCAACAACCTTCATCACCAATCACAAACACTGCTTCAACCCAAAACCCTCAATCTCCAATCACAAAACAATCTTCACACACTCCACAAATAAACTCTGAACCATCACAATCTCAACCACAACCACAGCCTAAAGCAAAAAGAGGCAGAGTAAAGCAATCAGCAGCAACCACTGAAATACATGCAAGAGTCAAGAAGTCAGTAGAGACACACATCAAAGCAAAACAGACATCTCCTGGAGCTGTTTATACTAGAAGAATGATACAAAGAGCAAAGAGACCTAAGTCACCCTCTGTGGTAGCAGAATCTAGTAAAGAGGATTCAGATGAAGTGCCTCTAGCTAAGAGAAGAAAATTAGTAATCTCTGATTCTGATGATGAACATGTTGAAGCTCCAGAGGTGGTTTCACAGCAAACACCTACTGTTGAGGCTGAAAAAGATAAAATGCCTGCAGAGGTTGAAATGCCTGCAGAGGACAAAATGCCTGCAGAAGAGGATACTAGAGATGGTTTTTCTCCAATGGATGATATTCTTGATTCATTCATGCCATTCTCTGATCCTATCTCATCTATTTTTGCTCAATCTGAAGTAATTGGTGCAGCTGATCAACCTACAGTTGTCCTTTCAGAAACTGTAGCATCACATACAGAATTACTCTCAGATGCTCACCAAACTGTTGAAGGAGGAGATGAGATTGATCAAGCAACCAAGGTTACTTCTCAGTCTATGCCTGTTGATGACAAAAATGTAAACTCTGTTGCTGAGCCTGAGCAACATGGAGGCAATCTTGATAAGGCTGCAGAAGAAATTGCAGAAACGGTGACTGAACATGCTAAAGCTGCAAGTGTTGAACTTGAAGGTGAAAGCAGTGTAAACTCTGATTCTTTTCTGAGTGCACCAGTGCAAACAGACAATAAACATACCTCTTTCACTCAACCTTGTAAGTCTCATGAAATTGAGAAAGCACAACTTGCAAAATATGCTGCTGACTGGTACAAAGAGGATTGCATTTTTCCAAGAGGGAAAGCAGCTAATTTTGTTAAGCAAACTTCTGATACTATCTCCGATCCAGAGATTCTTTCTTGCTTAAAAGCAACTGTAGTTCAAGTCAAAACTCTGGATAGTAGATTTGATGAAACTACAAAGGCAATCACTGACTTGAGGACTAAGATCGTAACTAGAGAAATGAAAATGGAAAGAGAGTCTAAACTCATTAATACAAAATTTTCTAAAGCTCAAGACAATCTCTTTGCCAGGCTGGGTAAAGTTGAAGAAAATCAGTCTGCTTTGTCTGTTAAAATGGATTCCATTGCAAACTCTTTGGAGTTGCTAACCTCCATCCTGATTCCTGATGATGTCAAAAAGGGGGAGAAAGTTGCAAAAACTGCTTGTAAACAACTTCAATCCTTTGAGAAGAAGGATGCTGCTGCAGATGGAGGTTGATCTGACAGAACAAGAACAATTACAAGGTCTAAAGTAAACTCTCCTAGAGTAAACTCTGCTAAAGCAAACACTGCTGAAGGTCCACAGAGTGATACAGAGTTAGCTGCAAATATGTTTCTTGAAGAACATGGAAATGATGTCACTCTAGAAGATGTAAAGGCTGAAGAACTAAGGCTTAAAGCTGAACATGAGAAAAAGCTTAAATCTGGAAATTTCAAGAAGAAAGATGAAAAGGCATCAAGACCTGTTGTTAAAGGCATTAAGATAAATGAAAATGTCAATGCTGATCAGAGATTGTCTCATTCAAGAAAGCCAACAGCAGATGAGGCTAGATTGAAGCTTAAAGAAAAAGTTGTTGAAGTTGATAAGAGTTCAAAGAAGCTAAAGCAAGTTACAACCTCTGTTTCTACACATGTTGTACAAACTACTCTTCAAATTCATGGTTTTGTAAGACCTACTATTCCTGAGAATACTGAGAAAGTTCAAGGAGGTGATATTTTTCAAAGCAGAGCAATGATTGCTAAGCAACCTCATGATTTGGCTGGTTTAGGGTCAAACAGAGATAAAGACTTTCTGCTGTATTTCATGGAGGATGGGACTGTTTATAAAGTTGGAGAGCATGATATTCATTTGAAAATGTATGAAGAACTGCAGTATGTTTTACATATTTTCAAAGTGAATAACAGTCGTACTTACCGAGCTGCAGAAGTGCTTAGATACCAGATGGAAAGATCAAAGATGATTTGTGGAATTAAATACAAGTCTGAATATGTACCAAAGTACTTAGATTACAAAGGAAGAATGGTTGAAATGAAGAGAAACAGTGCTAAGTTGAGAACTGATTTGGGTATCACTGTGCTTGAATTCAATTCAGAATCAGAAAAGTCATACTTTATCAGACTTGGAAATGAAATGAAGAAGAACAGCATCTATGATTTGAGATCAGCCATTTATCAGACAGATGGTACAGATTCTAAGCTTCGAGAGATCAAGTTACAGATGGAAAGAGCACTTGAAGTTGCAGAAGAGAGATTGCTAACAGAGTATTTGAGAACAGCATGGGATGTTGAAAGGATTAAGTAATCTATGCTCTGTAAGTTTTTCATATTTTCTGTAATTTTGTTAAGTATCAGTTTAAACTCTGTTTAGTTGTTAAACACTGTATATGATTATTTGTTTTTGACATCATCAATTATCTATTAACTTGTGCATTTTTGCTAATGAACAAGTTGGGGGAGATTGTTAGATATAATTGATGTAATATTTCAGTGTTTAAGTGTAACAGTGATATATCAGAGTTTAACTGGAAGGAAGTCAGAGTTTAGTAAAGTCTGACTGACGGAAGCTGGACAGAGTTTAGTAAAGTCTGTCTGGAAGCAGCGCGTACGGAGTCAACAGAAGATATTAGAGATCAATTGAAGATTGATATGGAAGCGAGATCTTTGGAGACTGGATAGCTATCAAAGAGATCGAGTTGACTTAGGAGACGTGTGACAATCTGTAATTGATATCATTGTATAGCTGATTATTAGGAATATCAATTAGAGATTGTATCGAAGCTGTATATTTTATAAATACAGTTAGGTTAACCCTAGAAGGGTATCGTGCATCGAACTATCTTTATTGTAACCTAGCAGCTCTTTGTGATAGTTTACATCACGAAGAGGGTTTTTAATATCAGAAGATTTAAAGTGCATAATCATTTTTACTTGTTAAACTCTCATACGAATTTGATTATTAATTGTGTATTCGGCCTAACAGATCAAGTATCCTCTGAAAAATAGGGATTTTTCTGGAAGAACATGACTGTGTATAAATAAATCTGATTTACAAGGCTTATCATCAATTGAAGGATAGTTGATCACCAAATGTGTACATCAACTGTCGGTTAAACAAACGTTCAAGAAATTCCTAGTTATTCATAATCTCACTCTTGTCGTCTAAGCACTAACATACTTAGCTACCAATACCGGCCTGACAATAATGAGTTGAATAAATAAGAAGATCTCAATTCATTCTCGATTCTTAACCGTCACTGCGCAACAAATGCTTCAGCTACGATTTGAACCGGGAATTAATTCATAACAATTTATAGCAAGAATAAGAATTTTCCAAAACAATTGACAATTCTCTCAGGCAATAAATTGAATGAGATCAATGACTAGGGGTACATAGGTATGCCCTAACTTCCAATCCATGCCAATAATCGCTTCCCACCTCATTTTTATAATCTTCTCATACTCGCTCTATAACGTTCACATCGTAACTAATGTCGCAGAAAAATTCTAGAATATACGTGAAAACCTCGAGATAATGTATTCCAAACTGGTAGCTCCAACTGTCCAATTAACTTATACGGCTCCGGATTAGCTATCTCGCTCATAGCCAAATCCTCAAACGAATCGTACTCCTACTCGCGCGATATGTCGAAAGACTGTATAACGTCACAATACTCGTCGTGCTAGCCTAAGGCGAACCTCATCCTAAATCATTCTAACCATCGTCTATCTTAGACACGTACACCTAACCCTCCTAATCTGTTTCAGTGACCATAACCTGTAGCTCTGATACCAACTGTGACATCCCATAATCTGGGGTACAGATTTGGGGCCACTAACCACAATCAATATAATACATACCTGGATATAAGCTAAATATAATAAAAGAAAACCTCTTAACCAAGATCGCATACAGGTTATGGTATGAAGCAAACTATTAAATTACACCTTTACAATCTAATCTTCGAATAAAATTAGGATACAAATTGATATCAACTAATGCTATCCGTTAACCAATTAACCAACCTCTGATAAGCTCAAAATCACTACTTGACCAACGTCATCAACCTGAGCATCATCTTTCACTGTAGGAACAAGACTGCTCACTAACTTCTAGGTCTATCCGTCTTCTCTAATAACTGAAGAAAGAAACAACAAAAATGTAAATGTGAGCCAACAGTGCTCAGCAAGTATAATGGTATAAGTCAATATCAAGAACAAATGTAACTTCTAATCAACAAGAGTATTCATCATAGGTTCCAAAGGAATCAGGCTTTAAAGCAATTCAAATTCAATATATGGAATAGAATTGGATTTTTTTATTTAATTAAAAAAACAGCAGAGTTAGGCGGTTGATCAGTCCCGCACTAACCACCCCTGACAATGCACACAGCAAAGTCCCTCTAACTGGATCCACGGCACACATTGGCCACAACTTCTGACCATTAAACTGGTCTCCCCGAAGGGACTTCCGTTGACCATAATATGGTCTCCCCGAAGGGACTTCCAAAAACATTCCAATTCTATATCCCACACACTAGGTGTCGGAATAATCGATGACCTCTATCAATCAAACAATCTGGAAAACTCACGTTCCAGAACAACAACTCAAAATCCAAGAATCATTGAAGAATTCAGGATCAACATGTGTCGACAAGTTCGACATGATAAATGGGGTAATAAATGAAGAGCAACAATCTAAAACGGTATCGACAAGTTCGATACAAGTAATGGAGTGTAAATGGATAAACAATAATAACTACAAGTATCAACAAGTTCGATAGAAATAATTAGGGTGGTAGATTTCATCATCAATATAATTAAAGAATAATTTCACTTGAACAAGAAGTGAAAGGAAATACTTGTCTGGTAATTACAGCTTAACCCGTCTAATTGTCAAAACGTCTCTCTTAACTACTGACTTTCATACGTCTCGTCCCCTCGGTTCTAGAATCCTTATCTCGCATTAATACTTCTGACTGACCTTTCTCTACTTTAAACATCTCTCGTAGACACACTGGATTCAAATAGAGTACTTAAATACTCAGTCAAACAATTAATCACTTTCATGACCCACTAACACATATTGCACGTAAGTCACGTAACACTTAGCCATTTAATCCACATCAAACATGCCATACTATTTACACTTAGCATTTAATCGACTTCAGAAACATTTTTAAAACGACTCTCAACCTTGTGTCAACGTCAAACTAGACTTGGGATATTTTAAAACAATTCTACAGCATTTTCTAGAGTTATTGAACCATAAAGACATTTTTAAAACAACAAAAAGACTTTGTTTCCAAGCGCAACTCGACTCCATATATTTTTAAATACCTCCAAATCATTTTCTAAATTTTTAGAAATTTTTCTAGAATTTTTAAATCATTTTAAAACAGAAAATAGATTAATTAAGAATTAAATAACTCTAATTAAAATAATTAAAATCAACTAATAACTAATTAATAAAGTTATTCAATACATCCTTCCATTTATCAAATAATTAAATTAAATAAATTATTATTTGAAATTAATTAAAGTAATTAAAAGTAATTAATTCTTAATCATTTTGAATTAAAAGTAAATAAATAAATGATCTTCAAAATTAAATAAATAAGTATAAGTAATTCAGAAATAATTCTGAATTTTTCAGAAATAAAATTTCTAAAATTAATTTCTGAATTTTAAAATTAATTTCTGAATTTTAAAATTAAAATTCAAATTTTTATTTAAGATTTTAAGTTAAAAAACAATTTTTGAAGTAAAGTACAAATGATTTTACATAATTAATGTAAAAGTAAAAGTAAATAGAATTTACGGTCACCATCTTCTACCTCCCCCCCGGTTACTGTTCATCGGCGGCGACCGAAATCTGGTGACCCCCGACGAGCTCCGACGAACCTGTTTTGGACACCAAATGCACACAAAACAACCCCCCACATCTGGGCAACAATAACATGGTCACGACATTGCTAGAAATCGAACAAAATGACAGAAAACCAATCATTTCCGGCGAGCTCAACCATCTCTCCGACCAAATCGTGATATGACTGAAAACTAAGCCAAATCGTACGTTTTTGGTATCAAAATGAAGCTTAGGACATGGGTAAACTAACCCCTAACACCTTAAGAACGAAAAATCAACACACACGACGGAAAATTGATTCAAAAATCGATTTAAAACTTGAAATTCGTACAAGACAAAATCGAAAACAAACAATGAAATTGAACACATATATAAGTTGTTTAGGACCTATAGAAGCTATACAAATCATCAAAACAATTGAAAAATCAATCAATTAAAATCCTTAATTTTCCCCAAACTGCAGATTTAAATAAAAATTCGAAGAAAAATGAAAAATTACCTCACACTGATTTTGATTGCAGGTCTGGAAACTAGAAATCAAGAGCTTCGCTTTGAGTATTTGCACGCTGAAATCAGATTCCAGAATCGCCTCTAAATCGCGATCGATCCTCAAGAACGAATATGAAATTATTTAAATTTTAACAATAAAATAATTTTTGAAAATAATTTTTCTCAATCTGATTGGCCAGCTGTGTTGTAAGATCCCAGATTATTTTAGGAGTTATTATTATTATTTTATTATTATGTTAATTAGTATTTAAAGTATGGAATTGGATTTGAGAATATCGTTGTGGAATTCAACGATATTTAGTATTGAGTTTATATGAGTATATATTGAGTTATGTGTGCCAATGTGTGCCCCAGTATTTTATTGGTATTTTTTTAGTGATTTAAAAATATTTAAATCAAGTATTATTGATCTTCAAAAATCTTTATTTAATTATCGGAGGGCTTAAAAATTATGAAATCCTTTGTAAAATTATCTTTATATATTTATTGAGTTTTTAAAATTGTTGGGTGGATTAATTTGGGAGCTTAAGTATTTTAAAATGATTTTAAGAGTTTTATTGTATTTAAATGATCAAAACTTTGAAAATCCATATTTAATTCATTTTTGATCCGAAAAATATTTTAAAAATAAGTGGGTGATCGTAATTTTATACTCTTTATTTTAAAATTTAATATTCCACCCATTTTTCTATTTAATTGTGATTTTACGAATTTTCAGCATAGTGAATTACATAAAATGCCCCTTCTAATTTTTTCCCCCAAATTCTAAAATCCCTAATTCATTAGATATTCCACCGAATTCAGTCTCTCTAATCAATTTTTTGTCGAAGTCTCTCGAACTCTCTCTCGAGTTCCAATCTCTCCCGGGCGAAATCTTTCTCTCCCTCTCTTCCCTCTCTTCCCTCTCTTACCTATATCTGCATATATACGGGTATACGTATATATAGTGCTTGGGTGTTCGTTCTTGAGCTGGATGTGGCCACGATCCTCTGTATGTTGCCGAGTATCTGCTGAAATTGTGGCTATGGGAGTGTATAAGCTGCTATATGTGCGTGTATAGCTGTCCTGTGTGAGATTACTGTGGTGTCTCGACGAATTATATAGTAAAAAGCCGAATTCCTCCATCTTCCTAACGGTCTGTCATGTGTGGGTACGAGTTATGGTGTTCATAATTATATATCATTGTGTTGTATGTATTTATGTATAAGATTATATGTGAGTGTGTGTGTGTGTGTGTGTGTTTATGTGTAGTTCATGTATATGTGTTGGATATATAAGTTGTTAATATTCTGCTCTGTATATCCATTCGTTTTGTTAGATGCTAATGTCAGATTTGAAATCAAATTACATATTCAGAATCCTTGCGGAAAAATACATGGAATACACTCTTGAATCATGTAAATCGGATTAAAAATGAGTGAGTTATAGCCGGTCAAAGTTAGGCCATTAGAGTTGACTTCGAGAATTTATAGTTAAATCTTCATTTTCGAAGTTGGATTCGAGTTTTTGGAAAATGTTAGTTATTATTTTCGGGAGTCCAAATTTGGATTTTTGGAGAATATTAGAGTATTAATAATTTGGATTATTGTTGGTTTAAATACTTTAATTTCTGGAGTTATTCGGAAATTGAGAATTTATAAATGGTAGAGTCATAATGTGAGTACTTTAAATTCGGAACTTGTTAATTAGTAGGTTATAATTTCGGAAGTCTAAATTTGGTAATATATATATATATATATATATATATATATATATATATATATATATATATATATATATATATGCTAAATGTTGTAAGTTGAATTAGAGTATTTGTTGAAATTCGTAATTTTCAAGTACTTGGTATTGTTGAGTAAGTGGTTACTAATTTACTTTGATAATTGTTAGTGATTATCGGATATGTTATATGATTAGTAAATTGTGTGTTGGATTTAGAGTGACAATTATACTTGGTAAATCACTATTTGTGGATATGGGTTTTAGGATAAAAGAAGTTACATGTATATTTTGATTGGATTGTGATGTATGTCCGTATTATGAAACTATCTCCTGACTGTATAGTTTTCAAATGTAATCTATAGTAAAGTTAAACTGTTATTTAATTTTCTTTATATGTTTATCTGCGAGGAGTTGTAATGAGATCACGAGTCTTAAATGTCAATATTTAACGACTTGTGTAATTCTCTTCAACTAGTTCCTCGGGCTTACGAATATCCATGATCAGCTATCACGAGTATAATTAATATGCTTGAGTGATGTGATCATCGATATAGCGTAAGTAATAGTTAGTGCTAGGGGTTGTTCCCTAGGGCTTACGAACATCAATGATTCATTGTCACGTGTATCATTAAAATGCGTGAGAAATACGATCATTGGTGTAGCGTAAGTAGTAGTGTAATGTAAATTATTATGTGCTATATGCCGCATGTCAGGGCGGGTACTTTTCATTAATTGTTTACTTTTATGTTGCTGCAAGTTGAGGCAGCTTTATTTTGTAAAAACAGGGTTGAATTGTATTTGAGGGGCTGTGCCCATAGTCCGATAAACGAATCCTTCATGCCGAAATTTTCTGAAAATCCCCTGTATTTAAAGTTATTTAAATTATTTGATTTAAAGATTTAAAGGCATGTATGTGTATGAGTGTTTAAGTACATATGTGATGATTAATGAGGTGTGGGTATATATATTTATGTATGTATTGCTTTGCGAGTTGTAAGTAATTAGTTAACAATTGGGTTGTTTTTGTACTAAATAGTACTTTACTATTATTTCGAGTATAATTAGGGATTTGATATGGACCCAGCGAGCGTGTAGACGAGACAATTGAAGGAAAATGAATGCGTGATCGAGTACAGACCGAAGTACAGTAAGTAGTAAATTGACGCATTGGAATCGAGGCAAGTGTACTAACCCTCGCTTATCGTTCGAGCGAGATAAACATGTTTCTATTCAATATAAGTATTTCCCTTCAAATCTTTATTGTTAGTATCCTCTCCTTCAAATTACTGATAAGGATGTATTTTGTTCCGTATATCGAATGCTTCTATGTTTCTAAATCTTTTAGTATTGCTTCCTAAAATGGTTATTAATTAAAGATGTTTTTAAAATTTCCTTATACTGGGCTGGTCTTTTGCCAGTGAGTATAAAGGACTGAAAAGTGAAATGTTTTAAAGTATTAATAAGATGGTTTATAAGTTGGATAAGCGTAAGAGGCTAGGGTGGTCCTAGTCCAGCACTTTTGTTAAGCGTAAGAGGCTAGGGTGGTCCTAGTCCAGCACCTTTGTTAGCGTAAGAGGCTAGGGTGGTCCTAGTCCAGCATTAAAGGCCAATGTGTTGCCTAATTGAGAACCTAATTTCAAAGAAAGGAAGACTTTACGTGGCTGATCACCCGTATTGTCCGTAATCAGAAGAATAATAAAATCAATTTAAATGTTTCAAAAAGTTTTACAGAAAGTATGTTTTATTTGTGGAATGGTTTTAAAGAGATGAATGTTTTGATGTTTTATTGATGGAATAGTTTTAATGAGAGGAATGTTTTGATAAGATATACCTGTTTTACTGTAAATGATTATCGGTTTAGAAATTATGTATTTCAGATTAAATTGTTGTCTATATGATAAAAGTTGAAACCTCAGTAAAATAATGAGATTAAGGATAGATAGAAGTTTTTCAGTTATTCCCTTCGCAAGTAACATTGTACGTGAAAGTGGAGTAAGAATGATTGGAAAATTCTTGATATTCTTTCTCTCAAAGTTTTATCTGGGGCAGAGATGGTTAGTAGTAAATAGAAGAGTGTTATGTTAGAATATTAAAAGGTGGTGTTTATGTTATGAGAAAGAGTATGAGTGCAGAAAATAGGTAGTGGTATTTTGTAAGAGTAGGTTTATATTTTTGCTTGGTGAAAACTAATTCACGGTTATTACGGTCACTGTGGCATGTGTTGTGCAGTGATAGTGAGAACCGAGAATGATTTGAGATCTTCTTATTTATTCAAACTCATGATTGTCAGGCCGGTTAGGCAGCTAGGTGTGCGAACGCTTAGTGACATGAATGAAATTTGAGTAAATGAGAATTTCTTGGAGATTTTGTTAAAGCGATAGTTAAAGTATTTTGCAAGTATTAAAAGTATTGAATCTAGTTTCTCGAATCTTTGCAGTTATTAAATTCTGATTTCGAGTTATAAATGTTTTAAGTGTTATTAATCTTCTGTTAAAGTTAAGAATCCAGTTTTCAAGTATAGTATTGATTATAATTTAGTGAGCATTCCTTCGCTCATATTTATTGTTACTATTTCTTGAATTGTGATTATTGCATTCTTATTTCATCCAGTTCAGTTATATATATATATAACTTGCTGAGCATTCTTTGGCTCACACTTGTTGTTTTTAAAATCTAACTTTTCAGTAAACTAGTTGGCGAGGCTTAGCTTGTGCAGTTCGGAAAGTGGAAAGAAGAAGCAGGATGCTGTTGTGAAGCTGACGTGGATCAGGGTATTTAGATTTAAAGTTTGATTTGTTGTATGTATATATAGTTTTAGTAGTTATAGTATGTATTTGATTAGTTGGCCTGGTATACTTCTATTCGAAGTTATACCAGTGATTTAAGTCTGTATAAAGTTCTGTATATAGAGTTGTATTTAAGTTGGTTTTGGGTTTTCTTGTTTCTAGAACTGTAACCTAAGATCCTGAGTTAGGAGTTGGGGTCAAAGAGCTGTTGTTTGAGTTTTTATTTTTATTTCAGTTTTATTTTGATTTCAGATTTTAGTTTTGTATTCAGCAGGTTTATGTTGTATTTACGAATACATCATGGCCAATTTTTTTGTTAGAATTTTTGAGTTTGTTAGCGTGATGCCCAAATCTACTGACCCCGGATTTGGGGGCGTTACAGGTTGGTATCAGAGCGTAGGTTATAGTAAACTAGAAACGAGAGTGTGTAGGAGTGTGTATAGTTAAGTACGGAACGTCAGAGTTCATATAGGACTCGTGTTGGACTATTGGATATAGTACCAGTTAGTGAGTTAAGATGTGAGTGGTGACAGATAGTGAGCTGAGTTGGGTAGGAACCCTTGTGACTGTAGATGCAGGTAGTGGAACCTTAAGAGTTTAGTGCGAGTGACGACGACGTATAGAATAGGTGACCTTAGGACGTATAGTAGAAGAGTTTAGGGCGAATTACGAGCCAGTGGAGAGATCTTGGCAATACCTTTCTTCTTGATAAATATTCCTTTGTTGAGTTATTTTGACAATTGGCTTTCCCCCGAATTTGGGATTCCAGTTATGACAGAGGATGTTTTGATACCTATTTCCTTTATTTCTAAAACCCTGTCAAGTGATATTTGAGTATCTAATTTTCTTCATCAGTGAATGATTCTATTATTGATAAATCATTATTTCTTAGTATTCTGCAAGTCATTTCTTTCCTGATTATCCTTTTCTTCTGAAGTAGTACCCATGGAATCCGTTTAGTTGTAATCCAGGGGTATGTCTTAGAATTTCTCATCAATTGATTATTAATTCGATGTTCGAATCTTTTTATGTTTCTTTACTCCAACTGAGTTGAACAACCCTATTTATAGGGGACACAAGGGCTGTTTGTCTGTGTGATAGCAGTCTGATGGGACGCCATCACTTGTGTGTTGTGAAGTACAAGAAGGTTAATTACCTTTAGTCATGTCTTGAATAAGGCACGCAACAAGGTTCATTTGATCATATTGATCACTCAGTAATCTTTCATTTCAAAGAATATTTGTTTGAAAACTCATTAATTCTACAATTGTGGAACCTTTGCTACGATGTGAAATCGTTCTCTTTAAATATCATGAATCATAATATCTTGAGTAGTCTTGAACGTATGCCAATCGAGTTTAGAATACTAGTAACGCGTGACGTATAGTACTACGAGTAGAGTTGTTCTATATAGAGAGATAAGTAGAGATCCTAGTATAGTAAATAAGTATCCAGAGTGCAGATTAGCAGAGTTGCGGATGCAACCTGAGTTGGTAGAGTAAACCCCAGTAACCCTTCTTTACCTGATTCCGAGGACGGAATCCTTTTAAGGTGGGTAGAATGTAAGATCCCAGGTTATTTTAGGATTTATTATTATTATTTTATTATTTTATTATTATGTTAATTAGTATTTAAAGTATGGAATTGGATTTGAGAATATCGTTGTGGAATTCAACGATATTTAGTATTGAGTTTATATGAGTATATATTGAGTTATGTGTGCCAATGTGTGCCCCAGTATTTTATTGGTATTTTTTAGTGATTTAAAAATATTTAAATCAAGTATTATTGATCTTCAAAAATCTTTATTTAATTATCGGAGGGCTTAAAAGTTATGAAATCCTTTGTAAAATTATCTTTATATATTTATTGAGTTTTTAAAATTGTTGGGTGGATTAATTTGGGAGCTTAAGTATTTTAAAATGATTTTAAGAGTTTTATTGTATTTAAATGATCAAAACTTTGAAAATCCATATTTAATTCATTTTTGATCCGAAAAATATTTTAAAAATAAGTGGGTGATCGTAATTTTATACTCTTTATTTTAAAATTTTAAAATTTAATATTCCACCCATTTTTCTATTTAATTGTGATTTTACGAATTTTCAGCATAGTGAATTACATAAAATGCCTCTTCTAATTTTTTCCCCCAAATTCTAAAATCCCTAATTCATTAGATATTCCACCGAATTCAGTCTCTCTAATCAATTTTTTGTCGAAGTCTCTCGAACTCTCTCTCGAGTTCCAATCTCTCCCGGGCGAAATCTTTCTCTCCCTCTCTTCCCTCTCTTACCTATATCTGCATATATACGGGTATACGTATATATAGTGCTTGGGTGTTCGTTCGTGAGCTGGGTGTGGCCACGATCCTCTGTATGTTGTCGAGTATCTGCTGAAATTGTGGCTATGGGAGTGTATAAGCTGCTATATGTGCGTGTATAGCTGTCCTGTGTGAGATTACTGTGGTGTCTCGACGAATTATATAGTAAAAAGCCGAATTCCTCCATCTTCCTAACGGTCTGTCATGTGTGGGTACGAGTTATGGTGTTCATAATTATATATCATTGTGTTGTATGTATTTATGTATAAGATTATATGTGAGTGTGTGTGTGTATGTTTATGTGTAGTTCATGTATATGTGTTGGATATATAAGTTGTTAATATTCTGCTCTGTATATCCATTCGTTTTGTTAGATGCTAATGTCAGATTTGAAATCAAATTACATATTCAGAATCCTTGCGGAAAAATACATGGAATACACTCTTGAATCATGTAAATCGGATTAAAAATGAGTGAGTTATAGCCGGTCAAAGTTAGGCCATTAGAGTTGACTTCGAGAATTTATAGTTAAATCTTCATTTTCGAAGTTGGATTCGAGTTTTTGGAAAATGTTAGTTATTATTTTCGGGAGTCCAAATTTGGATTTTTGGAGAATATTAGAGTATTAATAATTTGGATTATTGTTGGTTTAAATACTTTAATTTCTGGAGTTATTCGGAAATTGAGAATTTATAAATGGTAGAGTCATAATGTGAGTACTTTAAATTCGGAACTTGTTAATTAGTAGGTTATAATTCCGGAAGTCTAAATTTGGTAATATATATATATATGCTAAATGTTGTAAGTTGAATTAGAGTATTTGTTGAAATTCGTAATTTTCAAGTACTTGGTATTGTTGAGTAAGTGGTTACTAATTTACTTTGATAATTGTTAGTGATTATCGGATATGTTATATGATTAGTAAATTGTGTGTTGGATTTGAAGTGACAATTATACTTGGTAAATCACTATTTGTGGATATGGGTTTTAGGATAAAAGAAGTTACATGTATATTTTGATTGGATTGTGATGTATGTCCGTATTATG
Source organism: Saposhnikovia divaricata (assembly GCA_036435485.1). NCBI lineage: Eukaryota > Viridiplantae > Streptophyta > Magnoliopsida > Apiales > Apiaceae > Saposhnikovia > Saposhnikovia divaricata. The sequence goes on from JAZHRN010000131.1 coordinate 28,888,377, forward strand.
AAACTATCTCCTGACTGTATAGTTTTCAAATGTAATCTATAGTAAAGTTAAACTGTTATTTAATTTTCTTTATATGTTTATCTGCGAGGAGTTGTAATGAGATCACGAGTCTTAAATGTCAATATTTAACGACTTGTGTAATTCTCTTCAACTAGTTCATCGGGCTTACGAATATCAATGATCAGCTATCACGAGTATAATTAATATGCTTGAGTGATGTGATCATCGATATAGCGTAAGTAATAGTTGGTGCTAGGGGTTGTTCCCTAGGGCTTACGAACATCAATGATTGATTGTCACGTGTATCATTAAAATGCGTGAGAAATACGATCATTGGTGTAGCGTAAGTAGTAGTGTAATGTAAATTATTATGTGCTATGTGCCGCATGTCAGGGCGGGTACTTTTCATTAATTGTTTACTTTTATGTTGCTGCAAGTTGAGGCAGCTTTATTTTGTAAAAACAGGGTTGAATTGTATTTGAGGGGCTGTGCCCATAGTCCGATAAACGAACACTTCATGCCGAAATTTTCTGAAAATCCCCTGTATTTAAAGTTATTTAAATTATTTGATTTAAAGATTTAAAGGCATGTATGTGTATGAGTGTTTAAGTACATATGTGATGATTAATGAGGTGTGGGTATATATATTTATGTATGTATTGCTTTGCGAGTTGTAAGTAATTAGTTAACAATTGGGTTGTTTATGTACTAAATAGTACTTTACTATTATTTCGAGTATAATTAGGGATTTGATATGGACCCAGCGAGCGTGTGGACGAGACAATTGAAGGAAAATGAATGCGTGATCGAGTACAGACCGAAGTACAGTAAGTAGTAAATTGACGCATTGGAATCGAGGCAAGTGTACTAACCCTCGCTTATCGTTCGAGCGAGATAAACATGTTTCTATTCAATATAAGTATTTCCCTTCAAATCTTTATTGTTAGTATCCTCTCCTTCAAATTACTGATAAGGATGTATTTTGTTCCGTATATCGAATGCTTCTATGTTTCTAAATCTTTTAGTATTGCTTCCTAAAATGGTTATTAATTAAAGATGTTTTTAGAATTTCCTTATACTGGGCTGGTCTTTTGCCAGTGAGTATAAAGGACTGAAAAGTGAAATGTTTTAAAGTATTAATAAGATGGTTTATAAGTTGGATAAGCGTAAGAGGCTAGGGTGGTCCTAGTCCAGCACTTTTGTTAAGCGTAAGAGGCTAGGGTGGTCCTAGTCCAGCACCTTTGTTAGCGTAAGAGGCTAGGGTGGTCCTAGTCCAGCATTAAAGGCCAATGTGTTGCCTAATTGAGAACCTAATTTCAAAGAAAGGAAGACTTTACGTGGCTGATCACCCGTATTGTCCGTAATCAGAAGAATAATAAAATCAATTTAAATGTTTCAAAAAGTTTTACAGAAAGTATGTTTTATTTGTGGAATGGTTTTAAAGAGATGAATGTTTTGATGTTTTATTGATGGAATAGTTTTAATGAGAGGAATGTTTTGATAAGATATACCTGTTTTACTGTAAATGATTATCGGTTTAGAAATTATGTATTTCAGATTAAATTGTTGTCTATATGATAAAAGTTGAAACCTCAGTAAAATAATGAGATTAAGGATAGATAGAAGTTTTTCAGTTATTCCCTTCGCAAGTAACATTGTACGTGAAAGTGGAGTAAGAATGATTGGAAAATTCTTGATATTCTTTCTCTCAAAGTTTTATCTGGGGCAGAGATGGTTAGTAGTAAATAGAAGAGTGTTATGTTAGAATATTAAAGGGTGGTGTTTATGTTATGAGAAAGAGTATGAGTGCAGAAAATAGGTAGTGGTATTTTGTAAGAGTAGGTTTATATTTTTGCTTGGTGAAAACTAATTCACGGTTATTACGGTCACTGTGGCATGTGTTGTGCAGTGATAGTGAGAACCGAGAATGATTTGAGATCTTCTTATTTATTCAAACTCATGATTGTCAGGCCGGTTAGGCAGCTAGGTGTGCGAACGCTTAGTGACATGAATGAAATTTGAGTAAATGAGAATTTCTTGGAGATTTTGTTAAAGCGATAGTTAAAGTATTTTGCAAGTATTAAAAGTATTGAATCTAGTTTCTCGAATCTTTGCAGTTATTAAATTCTGATTTCGAGTTATAAATGTTTTAAGTGTTATTAATCTTCTGTTAAAGTTAAGAATCCAGTTTTCAAGTATAGTATTGATTATAATTTAGTGAGCATTCCTTCGCTCATATTTATTGTTACTATTTCTTGAATTGTGATTATTGCATTCTTATTTCATCCAGTTCAGTTATATATATATAACTTGCTGAGCATTCTTTGGCTCACACTTGTTGTTTTTAAAATCTAACTTTTCAGTAAACTAGTTGGCGAGGCTTAGCTTGTGGAGTTCGGAAAGTGGAAAGAAGAAGCAGGATGCTGTTGTGAAGCTGACGTGGATCAGGGTATTTAGATTTAAAGTTTGATTTGTTGTATGTATATATAGTTTTAGTAGTTATAGTATGTATTTGATTAGTTGGCCTGGTATACTTCTATTCGAAGTTATACCAGTGATTTAAGTCTGTATAAAGTTTTGTATATAGAGTTGTATTTAAGTTGGTTTTGGGTTTTCTTGTTTCTAGAACTGTAACCTAAGATCCTGAGTTAGGAGTTGGGGTCAAAGAGCTGTTGTTTGAGTTTTTATTTTTATTTCAGTTTTATTTTGATTTCAGATTTTAGTTTTGTATTCAGCAGGTTTATGTTGTATTTACGAATACATCATGGCCAATTTTTTTGTTAGAATTTTTGAGTTTGTTAGCGTGACGCCCAAATCTACTGACCCCGGATTTGGGGGCGTTACATGTGTGATTATGGATTGGTGGAAATATCTGATCCTGATTGGTCAAATAAGAAAAGTTACGTAATGTTTGTTTGTTCCCGAAATGTTCGGAACCCTAATCAACTTTGAATCGATCTGAAAGTACTGGTAAAAGCAATTACGGGTCCGATACGAACGGAAATATTTTTATGGGAAAAAAACGAATCTATTACTGAAAATTTATAAAGCTTACAAAACGAACAAAATACGAATTTGGTAAATTTTGAGATTTTTCTGACGAATATAGATACGAAAATGATTTTAAATCGAAGCCCCAGAAATTTTGAGAACGACCTTTAAAGGATAAAGATGAACTGAATTGCACGTTTTCCGAAAAGTTGTAAATAATTATCATGAAGTCTAATACAATTACAAAACACATATAAGGTTCTAAACGATCATTCTTGATCCTTTTTATTCGTATATAACGATATCATCGCCTATTGGCGATTTAATTATCCGGAAGCATTGGGTGTCGGGACAATCGACAACCCTTGTTCACCAAACAACCGGAAGCTCACGTCCAGAATAACAACTTATGATTAATAGTCAATGAGGAAGTAACTATATCTTCTAGTATCGACAAGTTCGATACAATACAGGGTGATAACCAAATAATCAAGATCATCAATAAATACCGACGTGTTTGATAATAAATGGGGTGGAGAATATAAAGAACAATATTTTGAATAAGTATTAACAAGATAGATATGAATAATTGGGGACATATCGTCATCAGCTTGATTAAAGAGAAAATCGACTTGGGCAACAATAAAAGATATAAATCGCAACAAGATTATCAACAATTGAAATTCTAAGTTAGAGCAGGGACATAGTCAAGCACTACGCATTTAATAAAATTTTACAACACATAGTAAGGTTCGAATCAACATAAGCGAGTAAAGCAGTTTAAACGACTATTTGTAAAATAATTTCAGGATAACTAATTACAATTCAGTTAGAAGAAAACATTTTCAAAAGGGGGTCCATTGGTGAAAATATGTTAAAAATCAGGAATTACGCCAGCGGGTTTTCATAAGGTTTAAAATCTTGGATTTTTTCTTTATTTAGAATATTCCTTAAACATTTTTGAAGAAAATAAAAGAAAGGCCTTCCATTGAGGACTCCAATAACATCCCATGATTAAAGTATTTTTGAAGAAAAGGTCCTTTGTAATATCATTTGATAATTTAAATTTGAACCATAGGTGGAGAAAATAGACATTTGCATGCTACTTGGTGAACTGCATCATTTTCTAAATATAATTTGACCGAATCATTATATACTAACAGGAATGGAATGTCATCACTTGAACAATAAGTGAGGAGCAACAACACTTGCCTCGATACACGAAGTTCTCGATCCTAACACTGATCCATGATTTAACTTCACGCCAGTCTCTACTTACACGTTGACCTCTTACTCGGCCCAACCTCCATCTTTTCTTCATAACTCGCCAATCTTTACGTCAATACATTCGTCATCTTCAATACTTATCCTTCTGTTCAAATTTCCGTTTACCCGTGCACAGCTCTTGGCTAGGTCTCTTACTCGTACCTTTACAAGGTCAAGTACTATTTCAGTATCAAACCAAACAAAACCTTATTGTCTGCTCTATTCTACCCATACGCGTCCTATAACGCTTACACACATAAAACATATCCAATTATATTCATACAATAGTTTTATTACAACCGGCTAAGTCACATAAACACGTCACATAAACACTTAACATAGATTACCATTTAATACTTGAAAACTTTCCAGTACCAAACACTTCAAAGCAATTACAACCACTTACTCCTCAAAACAACAATCTATCCTCGAGACAATCAAATAATACATATACTTAGACCCTTAGCAATCATAACATACTTTTAGATTATTGAAATCAAATAAGTTAAATAGATTTATAGGGGAATTTTAGAAAATTTCGGCATGAAGTATTCGTAAATAGGACTATCCACCTGTTTTCCAATTCAACAATTTACCTTATAAACCATACGAAAATAAAGTTGCCTCAACTTGCAGCAACATAAAAGTAAACAAGTAAGAAAAATACCCGACCAGACTTGCGGCACCTAAACAATTAAGGAAAGTACCCGCCCACACTTGCGACATCTAAACACGTAAGGAAAGTAAACAATCAAGAAAATAAACTAACAATTTAACCTTGCTATAGACCACATTTGAAAACTATACAACCAGTAACTGAATTCAAAACATTATATAAAAAAATTTGAAATAACCTTTTTGTAAATTGAACTATCCCGGGGTCACAACCCCTCATTTTCAATCAAAACCAAATCAAAGCAAACCATACAGCCTCTAGGGCCAGTGGTACGTTTCAGAAATCATCACTTAACATTTACACAAAATATAAAGTTTAATCGACTATATAATACTTAATTAAAACCATTTTGGCCATACATATAACTCACCACCACGTAATTGACAGGTATAGCATTCAACAAATATTATGACTCAACTACAACATTTACTCCACATAAACCATTTACAACCAGTAGGGTCACATAAGCTCCAACATTATACGACAAATAATAATTAATGACTATACTCATTTAATTTCCGACTGAACCAACACTAAATAGTCGGAAGCTTCGACATCCACAAATTTAATAATTCAGACTAATATATTAAAAGTAAATACCATAACCAATAACATAAATTACCCACTAATATAAGCAATTAAAACATTTAATCAACTTCGTCATACACCAAAATCCCCAAATTTAACTTCCGAAATTATAACTCTAATTATTACACAATAATAATAATTAGCAACTAACAATCACAAAACATATTATCGAACTCGCAATTTAACCCCATAATCATATTTAACAACTATAATCTTCCAAATTAAACTACGAAAATTAAAACAATAATATCGCAATTAAATCTAATTTAATTACAACAATATTATCATAATTTAATCTAAAATGAGAATAAAATAATTACATAGGAAAATAAAATAAAATAAACGAAAAGGAATACCTTTTCGATTCACTCTTCCCCAAGATCCTTCTTAACCTCTCTCTCTCTCTCTCTCTCTCTCTCTCTCTCTCTCTACCTCTCTCTCCCTCTCTCTTTCTCTCCACCTGCTACCATCATCACCTCCCTCCTGCTGCCTCGAAATTCCGGCCACACCCACCACCACCATCGGCCGCCGTCGCACGCGGTGGTGTTTCCCCCTTCCCCCTGCACAGTCGCGGCCCCCTTCCCCCACCCCTGCACACACACCATACATGAGTATATACACACACATACACGTGATTTACATATACAATTATTAACCAATTGATTCAAAACTCAAAACCCCCAATTTCAACTCTCAAACCCTAATTTCTCCCCTCTTTCTTTTTCTCTCTCCCCGTGTCTATCTTAGCTGTGTTTTATTTTTTTCCAATTGGGCTTGGCCCAATTCTAATTATATAACTACTTACAATTCTATCCGGGCCCAATTAAAGCACTACTTATTCGCTTTCAAAACTAATAAACATCTTTTACAAATCGAAATTAAATAGAAAATTGTGAATATTAAACTTTTCATTTTTTAAAATAACGAGTATAAAATTACGAGCACACGCATATTTTTAAAATATTTTTAGGATCAAAAAATGAATAAAATATGGATTTTACAAGTTTTGATCCTTTAAATGCAATAAAACTCTTAAAATCATTTTAAAATACTAAACACCCAAATTAATTCACCCAATGATTTTAAAACCTAAATAATATTATTAGGATAATAACACAAAAGATTTCATGATTTTTAATAACTCTAAAATTGTAAGAGGATCAAAAATGCATGATTTGAACATATTCAAATCCTCAAAAAAAATACACATAAAAATACACAGACTTTCACAGCTCACATAAATCATCATGTAATCACATAAACAGAATTTCACATATATTCCACCTTTCCAACCATATTCACTTAATAAAATTCATAATTTATATTAAATAGATATTTATAAAATACGAAATTTTCTAGGGCGTTATAGTTACACGGGGCCCGAATATTTTCGAAATTAGATTTGAAGGCTGGGTTCCATCAAATTTTAGTATGCCCCGAAGATACCCATAAAATAGCCTTCCGTACTCATGACGGACATGTTGACGTAGTTTTTCTAAAAGTTCGTTCACAGGGAAGGACTATTAATTCAAGTTTAAGTTTTAATATCTTACAGTCTAGAAGTGTAGAAGAATAATTGGGTGTTTTGTTTGCTGACTAAATTTAACTATAAAGCAAGTAAAAATTACGATTTAACAAGGAATAAAAGCAATCTAGAAATCAGGGTTCTTCATTGGTATTAATGAACGTGTATCAATTATGATATTCAAGTCTCATGCTCTTGCTAAAAACATTCCTCTAATGTCTATATTGTTCTCTCCCAAGATACAACATAATGTTCACAACTATACATTGAAGTCACTCATATGATCAATCAACACAAAATTATAAACTGTATAAGCCCAAGGAATTTCTGTTTCGTAACTCGCATATTAATCTCCCAATCAAATAATTGAATTACGTCTGTTGTATCATAAACTAGAACTATAAATCCTCTCCCGATTCATTACAATTCCTAAAGAAACAATCAATGGCTCGCGACTCCCTCAACTGTGTTAAGCACTCAACAACAGATTAGCAAGGCAGAGAAATCACAATATAACTACACAAGCATATTAAACCAATGAATACTACCTAATTCCCGGATTAGGGTATTAGTTACTCATAATGAATGAAGAAACCAAACATATATTAATAACCAAAACCATCATTACAAGAATATAGAGAAAGGTACAACTTGATGAATCTCTTAAACTTGGAGTGAATCCCTTCAATCCTCGCTCAAGTTCTCTCTTCCCTTCTCTCAATAATGCACACTATAATAATCATCCCTAAAAATTATATATATCCTAATATAAAAGTGTTTTTAATGGATTTTCCAGAAAATAAAATCCATATCCTAAAATAAGTTGGACTTGTTGTAAAATTCGCAGTCAGACTTTCAGACCTGTTTCTGGGCTGCTCCAGTTGTAAAAAGAGTACTGGCTCACCTCAAAGTTAAAGATAATTCCTTCCTCTTCGCGTGGGCTGCAAGATCGCCCAATTCTGATGTCTAGAACTCAAGATATGGCCCCAAACAGTGATGTATGTGCGAGGCCTCCAACAAATCCGAATTTTCACATGATTTAGGCCCAAATTAAACTCCTTGTGCTCAATTTCCTCCAATTTTAAGAATATTTATTTCCTGCCATTAAACACTAAAAATAATTAATAAACAACCAATTATTTACAAAATCCTATAAATATGAGAGTAAAATCCTATTAAAGTGTATATAAATATACACTCTATCAGGACACTACGAGTTTTTGGTTATGCCTTTTGGGCTTATGAACGCTCCAGCCACCTTCCAATCGTTAATGAATGATGTGTTCCGGCCTTTCCTCCGTAAGCTTGTTCTAGTGTTTTTTGACGACATCTTAGTCTATAGCAAGATCGAAGGGGAGCATGTTTTTCACATGAAAACGGTTTTGCAAATGTCGGTAGACTTCCAGTTGGTGGTTAACAAGAAGAAGTGTGAATTTGGGCGAACTGAAATTGCTTATTTGGGTCACAAGGTTTCGGGCAAAGGAGTTGGGGTGGACGGGGAGAAAGTAAAAGCAATGTTGGAATGGCCACAACCAACTAACTTAAAGGAATTGCGGGGTTTTCTCGGTTTAACGGGATATTATCGGAAGTTCGTAGCCCGATATGCACAAATTGCACAGCCTTTAACAGATCAGTTGGAAAAGGATGCCTTCGGGTGGACAAGTGAGGCTACTAATGCATTTAAGAGATTGAAATGGGCCATGGCTAACCAACCTGTGTTAGCTATGCCAGATTTTTCGAAACCCTTTATTCTCGAAACGGACGCCAGTGGATTCGGTATAGGGGCCGTTTTGATGCAGGACAACTGCCCAATTGCTTTTTACAGTAAACTTCTAGGACCAAGGGCCCAGCAAAAGCCCATATATGAAAAGGAGCTTATGGAAATTTGTATGGCTGTGTAGAAATGGCATTTTTTCTTACTTGGAAGACATTTTATTGTCCGAACAGATCATCGAAGTCTTCGGTACATAACACAACAAAGGGAGATTGGAGCTGAGTACCAAAAATGGGTCAAAAAACTGATGGGCTACTCCTTTGAGATCCAATTCAAGCCTGGTACCGCAAATAGAGTGGCTGACGCCCTCTCCAGGAAGACAGTGAAAGAAGTCGAGTTAGGCGCTTTAATCTCAATCCTAGAAGTCGATCGGAGTATTTTGGATAGTGAGGTCAAACAAGATCCCCTGTTGTCATAAATTAGACAGGAATTAACAGACAACACCAACCTCATGTTGGATTCAGCCTGATTGAAGGAAAACTATTTTATAAGGGAAGGTACATAATCCCACGAACTTCTGAGTTTGTCAAGACGTTGTTGGGTCTGTACCATAACTCTCCTACTGGTGGACACTTTACGGATTTTAAGACTTACCTCCGTATTGCTGCAGATTCGTTTTGGTTAGGAATGAGGAAGGACATGGCATTATATGTTCAGCAGTGTTCTCACTACGCCATAGATTGCTTATTGCAACCCCAAAAGTATGTTACCATAGATCCTGTTTAACATTGCCATAGCCTAAAATAGGGTTATGGTAACACTTCACCTATGTTAGGTTCTCAGCAGTTGCTATAGATACCAAAGGTAACATCAAAAATAGCCTAAGGCAACATGGCAAATGTGATTACAAAAAACCTCTATAGCAACATCTTAAACACTCTACAGCAACATTGTTTGCGTGTTACAAAAGATGTTGCAATTTTCCACAGGCGCAACTATGGGGCCCACATGTGGGTGGGACCCACATTTAGGTTTCACTTTTTGGGTCTGCTTATGGGGCCCACCTGTACAATGCCTATTATAACACCTAATATTACATATTGTAACACATGTAGTGAACAAAATAAGGTCCCCAGCGGAATTACTACAACCCTTACCACTGCCTACAGAGGTTTGGTCAGATATATCGATGGATTTCGTCGAAGGGTTGCCTGTCTCTAATGGTTTGAACACAATATTGGTGGTGGTTGATCGTTAACGAAGTTTAGTCACTTTATACCCTTGCGACATCCCTTTACTACACTCACGGTTGCTACAGCATTCATAAAAGAAATAGTTCGCCTGCACGGTTTCCCAAACTCCATAGTGTCAGATCGTGATAGGATATTCATGAGTAATTTTTGGATGGAACTATTTCGTCTACAGGGGACTGAACTGAAGAGAAGCACGGCGTACCACCCGCAGACGGATGGACAGACCGAAATTGTTAATAAGGTATTGGAAACTTACCTTAGATGCTTTGTTGGGGGCAGCCAAAGTCATGGTCCAAATTGCTGGCTTTTGCAGAGTTCTCATATAATACCTCCCCCCACATGACCATTAAACACACCCCTTTTAAGTTGTTATATGGACGTGATCCACCTCTGCTTAGTCGTGTGGGGAAAGGGCAGACGGCTGTTGACAGTTTAGAGGAAATGTTGCAAGAGCGTGACTATATTCTTGATGAGTTGAGGTTGCAACTATTGAAATCACAGCAACGAATGCAGAATACTGTTAATGCTAAACGCAGAGACGAGAATTTTGAAGTGGGTGAGTGGGTTTTCTTGAAGCTCCAGCCATACAGACAACGATCACTAGCTCACCGTCTGTTTGAAAAACTGGCAGCAAGGTTCTATGGGCCCTATGAAGTGATTCAGAAGATTGGACAAGTAGCTTATAAATTGCAGCTCCTTTCCACCTGTAAGCTGCACCCTGATTTTCCACGTCTCGCAGCTCAAGCGAGCAGTTGGCCAAGGTGGGTCTTCACCTGATATTCCAACCCAATTAAACACTGACCTGAAGTTAATAGTTGAACCTGAGACCCAATTGGATGTTCGTCAAGTTCAGAAGGGAGCAGAGCTACATACAGAGGCACTCTTGAAATGGAGACAATTGCCATTATTTGAAGCGACATGGGAAGAAGTGGAAGCAATACAAGCTCGGTTTCCACACTTCCACCTTGAGGACAAGGTGAGGCTTTGGGGGGAGGGTAATGTGATGAATCAGCCCAGCCCACTTATAAAGTATGCACGTCGCAGGCCCAAGGGCAAAAGGGGGACTTCAACAACAAACTAAGGGCAGAAAGGTCTTTGACAATTGTAATTAGGGTTCTGGGAATTAAAAGGGAAAAAGGGGGAAAAGAATGAGGCGACTAGTATCTTGTTTGTTATTTACTTGTTTGTGGAGAGAGCGAGCCTCTCGAATGCTCTGCAACTCTGTTGAATTTTTATCAGTTAATCGAATCATTTCCTCATTCTTGTTCGATTAATTAGCTGTTATTAATATCTTAGAGGTTAATTCATAACATACTTGATCAGTATAATTGATAATCTTTCTTTAGCATGTGCCAAAACAACAAGCTTCTACCATTTCAGCTTTGGTCATGAAGTCTCCCAGCATCACGTCAATTTGATGTATGTCTCCAATGTCAAATTTGAATGGTACAAAACTTTTCTGATTTGGTGCACTTGCACAGGGGCGGACCCAGGATTTTTTTTCTGCCGGGGCTGGAGCAAACTTAGCACCACCATGCGCCCAGAGAAGGTAAACAGATATTTCTGGGAATACTAGCTTCTCCTAATCTAGGAGCAGCTGGGAGTGGATATATACCGCCTGAGGTGCTGAAATCTCAAGTTCTTCCAACTATCAGCAAGTCTCCAGATTATAGTGCACCTATTAAGGGCAGTGTTTGATTTGTTGTTTTGTTAAATGCACTTCAAGATAAGGCTAATAACAAATATGGTTACGATGTTCTCTTATGTAGATCAATAAGTGAGGCTCCTCTAATCAAGGGGAGTAGTGTTCAATGGTCTATTAGAATCCTTAAAAATAAATTAGAGTTAGCAGAATATATATAAGTAAACAAGGTGTAAGATTTAAGAAGAAGAGTGGCCGTGATAATTATTCTAGAACTATGGCCCTTTTTGATTTAAATAGCTTCAGAATTCATTCCAAACTTGGCAAATGTACTGCTACATATTCTTGAACTATGGCCCTTTTTGATTTGAATAGCTTCAGAATTCATTCCAAACTTGGCAAAACCATGTATGGAGTTTTGATAGCTGAAAAAGTCTATGTTGCAATTGAGACTCGAACCTAAGTCTTTCATGTTCTGTTTCAACCCACGAACCAGCTGAGCTACACCAGGGCTTAGTTAAGAATGGAGAATATATACTAAGGTGACTCAAAAATTTTCACCAGGGCTGGAGCCAACCCCAGCCACCCCTAGGTCCGCCCCTGCACTTGCACTATGTTCCTTTGTTTAACTTCCTAATGTAGAAGCTTTCAATATCTCTAGTTAACATTTGAATGCGTGAATGATCCTGAATTGTACCAATCATCTTTGTTGATATCTCTTCCGGCTTGTTTGGCGTGTATGCGAAATTTCTAGCCGGGCATATCCTTCACAAGTTTGAGGTGTTTCGCATGTAATCAGTGAGCAATAATGCGAGCTACACGGACACAGGGGAGTTCACAAGTTTCATTGCTCATGTTTTCTTTTTTGGCTAACTTTACATAATTTCATTGCTCATGTTACTCTATGTACTTATGTATCATATTAATCACATATGTACTGTAAAGCTATTTCTTCCAACTATTTGTATTTCACTGGAGCTTGATGCATCTTCACTGGGTGGGGGATAATCCAAGAGGATATTATTGCTCCTTACAAAAAGATACTACAACTTTATCAAACCGCATGCATAATGGCTTTTTGTTTCTTTTGTTTGTTGCTAATATAACAAAAGCATTTTATGAATTGCGTTTATCATATCATTCTTGTGTGCACAACTTAACAATATATAGATTAGAGAATTTCTAGTTGATTTTCAGATTTGTAGACAGTGAAGTATTAAATATTATGGTAGACCATGCCATACCAATAATCTAGTGTGTGACTCATAATTAGTTAAGGTTTTTTTTATGTTTGATTAGATACTAGCTTAATTAAAATCGTGTGAATCATGGGTTTTTTTATTAATATATGTTTTTTTATTTAGTTTGAATTAAATTTTTTAAAACAAAAATTTTGTAGGTTTAAATTTTTAAATGATATAATTTGATAATAATTATATATATATATATACATATATATATATATATTGTCCATGATATTTTTAGAAAATGAGTGCTTTTAGTTAGAAAATATAGAAAATATGATACATTTTATTTAAAAAAAGGTATTTGTTAATTATTATAATTAAATATAAAAAAGTTTAATTAATTATTAAAGGTAACATGTTTTACCTATAAAAAAATTGATTAATTTTTAGTAATTATAAATAATTAAACTTAACAAAAAAATTATAAATAATTAAGTAAGAATAATTAAGTAATATTATAAATTATAATATAATGAATTATTAAGTAAGGATGATTAAATAATAACTATAAAAAATTGTTTAAGTGTAATTAATTAAAAGCATAAACTAAATATGACCGATCAAACTTTTAATGTTTGCACTATTATAATATAGTGCGTTTGGGAAAACTTTTTTTAAGGACTTATGGACTTATTTTCGGGTAAAATTTTTATATTTTGAAAAAAATAATTATACAAGTATTTAATGTATGTTTGAGATTCAATAAGTTGCAAAAATAAGTTGGAAAATAAGTTTTAAAATTAGGAATCTCTAACTTTGTCTTAAAACTTATTCTGGAAAAAAGTTCCCCCAAACATCCCCAAAGTATAAAAGTATAGATAGATAACTTAAAAGTTACAAGAATCAGATTTTTTTTATGTTTCGTTCTGTGTTTCTTTTGCTTGTTGCTTACATCACAAAAATCCAAGTTTTATCAAAGTTACAGTAGAACCTCGATAAATGAAGAATAATCTCATTAAACGAATAATTTTTTCCCGTCCCAACAATAGAAATAGTGTATTTTTTACCTTAATAAATGAATAATCTCGATTAGCGAATAAATTTTTTCGATCCCAAGCGTATTCATTTATCGAGGTTTAACTGTATTTGAATTCCTTTCAAATAGTATTCAGCTTTTTCTCTAAAAATGTTTGTTTTAAACTTACCAAAATACTATTTCCATGTTAAAAAAATTCAGTAAATGTTACAAACTTGACAAAATGCTATTTTCATGTCAAAATATTTTATTAATTTTTTTAAGTTAATTAATCTATCACGTACACATTTTATCTTTGATAAAATTCGAACATTTAACATATTATAAGAGAACTAGGAATATATCATTTACAACTCAATAAACATAATTTAATTTTACAGATATGGCAAAGAATCAATGCCTGTTTGATAATTAGCAGTTAACAATTAGCGATTTAAGTTATCTATTACTATCGATTAGTTGTTTTGATTAACCGATTAAATTAGCTATTTTATATCAAATTATTTGATAATTAATTTTTAATTTAGTTTTTTGTATATTAACTAGACACATAACAAATTTTTAATTAAAAAATTTCCTCCAAAGATCTTTTTGAAAATTAATTTTTTAAGTTCAAAAAATTATTTCAATACACTAATTATCGAACACTAAAATTAGAGATTTCTAATGATCAAAACTCTAATTTGACTCGAACTTCTAATTTTTTCTCAAGTCTTTAATTTCGGAACACCCCAAAATCAAATATGTCAAGGAAAATGCGAAAGTATGAGTAGGGCTGTCAAAAAAATCCGAAAAATCCGTTATCCGACCGAAAAATTCGATACTGAATCCGAAAAAAACGGATAATATCCGTATTCGAAAGAAAACGGATATTATTCGTATCCGAAAATAGCGGATACGGATATAGGCACATCCGTATTCGAAATATCCGATATCCGAAAATTTATAAATATATATATATATATATATATATGTATATATATATATATACTTTTTAGAATATATAATTTATAATTAATAATTTAATATTTATAATATATTATTTATGTATTAAAATTTAATTATTTAATTCATTAACAAGTAAAGATATTAAATAATTAATTATTTAATTATTTAATTTATAATTAATGAATTATTTAATTCATTAATAAGTAAAGATATTTAATTATTAATTCATTAATAAGTAAAAAATTGTTAAATTTTATTTTTTTAAATGATTCGGATTTTCGGATTTTCGGAGATATTCGAATTTTTTTTTGAAAATCTCAAAATTCGGATATTTGGATTCGGATATTATCCGTATTCGGATAATATCCGTCGGATTCGAATTCGGATATAATTTTCTAATATCCGTCGGATACGGATTCGGATAGTGATTTCGGATTCGGATTCGGATAGTGATTTCGGATTCGGATTCGGATATAAACAGATCTGTATCCGAAATATTCGTTTGACAGTTTAAGTATGAGGATAATCATAAATGCAACCGCGGGATTAGACTGATGGGATGGTGGTCGGTGGAGCGCAGGTAGACGATGGTGCTTGTTTTGTACTCCTACAAGAGTTGAAATTTGGAAAACGCCATTTATGGAAAAAAACAAAATTAAAGAGCAGGGGTCCTCAATTTAGAAAATAATACAAAGTTGGCACAACAACTTTTAGAAAACTAGTGATTGGTATTAATTAATTAAACCTTGTTAATATATATATATTTACATGCAGTATATTATTATTGGATCAAAATTTTACCATCACCTTTTCATTTGCGCGTTTCCCCCAGCAAAAGATTAAACTTTTTCGAGGAGGGAAAATTTAAATAACATTAGTGCGAATCATACCTCAAAATAAACGACTACTTCTACTATTCTGTCGGTTGCAACCTAGGGGGATCCTCATACAAAAAACTGTTAATTGTTTTTTGATCTCGAGTTCCTGTAATTGCGATAATATATTTTCTCCTAGTGAAAAATTGTATCATTATTTGAATAAATTGAAGTATCATTTTTCTTTCAACAAATTACACAAGACTGAAACTGTAGATAGTTGTTGTTCGTTTGTAATTAATTGTATTATCGATCATGACAACTAAAGGTCAAAGCAGAGGCATTGAAACGTAGATAGTTGTTGTTCGTTTGTAATTAATTTTATTATCGATCATCATAGCTAAAGGTCATGACTAAATTTCAGAACGGAGACAAATGTTTTTGAAATTTCCGGTTGTTTGTTGGTTGTTGGAGGAAGTTTTCGTTTCTAAAACTCTCATATGGAACAATAATACCCTTCTGTTTTAATTACTCTTGTCATCAATCACTCATATGTCAAAACATATTGCTGCAGTTTTTATCAATCTTGGCATCACTCAAATGTCACGCTTAGCGAGTTAAAGCGTAATCGCAGTCTACCAACATGCATGGTCCATGGAGGCAGGCAGCAAAGGGATTGATTATTGTATTGGATTTATTTCTTTATACCCCAACCTCCGTTATGGCATTAACCTCTACACTTGCATCAAACAGTCAAACTGTCTGCTGTCTGCACCCTCCAAATCCGTAAATCAAACATGATATTAGTAAAAAAAAACGTATGACCCTACACTTAATTTAAACATACAAACAAACATACTACTTCCAATCAGTATATAGTTGAGCTAGCTAGCTAGCTAGCTAGTACTACTATTTACCATATCTACCAGCAAATCAAATCTTATTTTTAAAAACTTGCCCCCTGCCCTCCTTTTCCTTTTCCTCCCTCCTTTCTCTGTTTTTGTTTACTTATCATCTTGCTTTAATTTTAAACTTTCATGAGATGGGTAATTTGAGACCAGCAACATTGCTATCTCTAGTACTGGATGTCGTAAAGGTGGTTTTCTTGTTTATTTTCTTAGCTGCAGGTGAAGCTAACGGCTCCAGACACACACAATTCCTCAAGGTGAGGCCAATTTTGGCACCGGATATATCTGCAACTTCTTCTGGTTACTTGCCTAAAGGAGTACCATTTCCGCCTTCTGGTCCGTCGAGGCGACACAATTCTATTGGCGGCCTTAAAAGCTGGGTGCAGGAATCTCCTTGAGCAAGAAGATTAAAGTTGAAAAGATGTTTTTGTACATGTATCATTTGGATTATATAGTTAATATATTTATCTTCTTTTAACAAAATTTCATCATGACAGATTTTAGTTTATAGGAAAAGTTCTTCTACATGCTAATTAGTAGTAGCTTGTTAACATAGTAGCTGCAAATTAGTCATATGTAACTTGATCTATACAAAGTTTATAGTTATATGTATTATATGTATTGATTTAGACATAATGGAACTTCATTTTAAGGATCTTTTTACTGGAAACTCCTGTTTTATCGTATCAAACTCGAAAAACACAGAGGACAGAAAAATCTGTTAACACGTTCGTAAGAGCTAAGAAGAAAAATCAGTACTCCTCGTTAAAGAAAGAAACGGCTATTGACTTTTCACTACTAGTAATTCCTGGTGAAAAGGTCAAATATATTTATTGGTAAAACGTATATATGAGTGTGATCAGGTATGGAATTTTCTTAGTAGGAACATCCTATCTACAACTACTCAGAGTAAAAGCATTGAATACCTCATCCAGATCATGTTGTGTACATAAATTTAAGTACTCTTTTTAAGTAACATTAGCACCTAAATCATATTTCAAATTATAAATGATAAAGTATAGAATGTTGCTAATTCATTCGTACAAACGACGTTGATTATTCTAGATTATTCTAGACTCCATCCGTTTCAAAATAGTATTTTATTCATTTTTTGACATGAAATATTTAGCAGGAGGATTCAGTTAAAAAGAAAAGTGCTGTTTCAGGGGATATACGTTCTGGATGTGAACGACATGCTTTTAGCAACAATAATGTTTTATAAGTTTAGAACATTATTTTTATGCGCACAAGATATGAAAAAGTTGAATAAAGTGGAATGTTAAAGAGTGCGTGAAGTTGTTTTTTGTACTAGTAAAGGTGTTTGTGAGTGTTAAGATAACCAACCGAGCTCTGATATGATGTTAAATAACCGGTCGCTCTAAAATCTTAAGGTGTCAAAATAAAACCCCACATGATCTTATGTTACTCCTATTATTTAACAGTGAGATTTTTGGTAGATTCGATTTGGTTTCATCGGGTAGTTTGTCTGCTGTAAACTTTAAACGGTAAGTAAGAGTACTTTTTTGCTTCAATATATCATGGTCTTGGTTGTTTTAATTAATAAAAGGCTTAATGACCTTTTAACTCTCAAAGTTTCCACTGATATACCCATCAGCCCTTAATATTTCAAAACGTTCCTTTTAACCCTCGAAGTATCCATAAAGATCCTAATAACCCTTAAACCGGTACAAAAAATAAAAAATAAAAAAACGGTATAACTCGGATGGGCAAAAGAGACATTTCACAAACCGATACAGAGGGTTAAAAGGTATACTTTAGATACTTTGGGGGTTAAAAGGTATAACTCGTACAAATGAAGGACTAAGTTGAGGAAAGAGTTTTGCAGATCCTTGGTCCTTACTCCTTAGCTTTACACCTCTTCAGAATTTCAAATATCTCACCAGAACATTACATAAGCAGTTTTTGTGGCATAGTATTGCATGTGAAACTGCAAACAAATATCAAAACTTCAAATGTCTAGCTCCTCGGAGGAAGATGAAGTTTTGATTCACATATATGCAGAAAGGAGTCGAATCACACTCTTAAAGGGTCTGGCTGGATGTTTTATTTTGTAATATCCATTCAAACAGCAATCAACACTGGTATATCAATTGGTGTTATCTTGCTTGCAGGAGATTGCCTTCAGGTATATGCAATATCAAAAGATATCACAAGTTCTTCTTTTCTGTGGTATATTATTGGATAACCACAGTAAAATAAGCCCGTTCACCTAAAAGTATGATTAGCTTTGAAACTTCATAGAGAACATATTTGAGTAGCATATGTAAGCAAGAGGCATCACTACACTCGATAGTCATAATTATAGAACTTGAACTCTCGTATTAGATGCATCATAATTATTTTAGATATTATCATTTACATGTGATATCATTAATCCTGAATCATGTCTTTCTTTTCACTTCTCTAGATCATGTACCAAGAAATTGATCCTCATGGGTCTTGGAAACTATATCAGTTTATAGCAATCGTGACAGGAGTCATGATAGTGCTCTCTCAGATGCCCAGCTTCCACTCTCTCAGGCACATTAATCTAGCTTCACTACTTCTCAGCTTAGGCTACACCCTCCTCGTCACTGTTGCTTGTATCTATGCAGGTAATCCGCATCTTGTATCATCATATGCGTCTGTAAAGTGTTACCTAAGTAGTGTTTCTCTGCTTGATAACGATAGGTAGACTTTAAGAACAAATGCATATTTTTGTGGTTATCATATTAGAATAAGCCATCTCCAGAACTTGGTAAGTTACATTTGTTAAAGTTCACACAACTTATCAATGCCTAATTAGTTGTTGAGTTCTACTATACACATAATAGGACAAACCTATTACAGTCACATTAGTAGGATAAGTTTGCATTTCATTAACTAATGAAAGTTTTATTAGTGGCACTACAGTGATTCTGTTCAAATTGTTCTCAGGTTTACTCACAAGTAGCATATGAGATTATGGAAAAGAAATCAGCTGATGTGAAGCAAGGAATGTTCTCAAAGAGAAACCTAATTCCGAGGCTCATTCTTCGATCACTGTACATGATAGTCTGTGGCTTTTTTGCAGCAATGTTACCATTCTTTGGAGACATTAATTCCATAGTTGGAGCTATTGGTTTTATCCCTCTCGATTTTATCCTACCAATGCTTCTCTACAATATGACTTTCAAGCCCCCTCGATCATCTTACACTTTCTGGATCAACAACACTATAATGATAGTCTTTACATGCGTAGGACTCCTCGGATCATTCTCTTCGATAAGAAAGTTGATCCATGATGCTAACAAGTTTAAGCTCTTCTCAAGTGATGTAGTCGACTAATCTGATCACGTGTACTAATTATATACATTATATATAAAAACTGTTACCTAGGTCATAGCAATCTGTAGTTAGACACCAATCCAACAAATTCTTTCTGGATATGAATGAAAGTTTCATAGGGACATGGTTTAAGAAAAGGAATGTCCACCTACAGAATGTCCACTATATCGTTTTATAGAGTTCAGGCAGCATATACACCCTGAATTTGGCTTTCAGTAATGACAAAAAATTACTTTCTGCATACTACAAAATCCTTGTAAAGAAGCTGCAGATTGCTAATATACTTGATTCAGTAGTTGTTTGTATAACTAAATTTGTGCTGAAATCTCCTTAGATACTCAAAGTCCTTCAAAATTCCTACTGTTAACCTAGTTTGTGCTTAAATTACCAAATATACTAAAAGTCCTTCGTAGTTGCAACCGATCAAAATTTAATTTGGATTACATGTGTGCATGATATCTTTGAATTTAGGTGATTTCTTTCCCTGCAGGCATAGGACTTCATAGTCGAGGACAAGTTGCACTTCCAAGTGCCATTGAAACATTTCTTAGTGAAAATGTTTTATTAAATAATCATTGAGTATATATAAGATTTGTATATATTTTATTTAATTCATTGAGTTTTAATTGAAATGTCATCCAATAAGGTGTAGTAAAAATATTATTATTGCAATTTTGATAATTATTCACTCAATATAAATTAATATTCTTATGTACTATAACATTATTCGATAGTCGCCATGAAAAAAAGTTATTATTTTAAAGGAAAATCATATCATGAATAAATTAAATTATTGAGAAATAAATTTTTAAAAAATAAATAGAGTACTTCTACCAAGTATAAATATTAAACGGTGAAAAAACTACTACTACTACTACTACTAACTATAAATATTAAATTATTGATGACATAACTTATTTCCCTCATGTACTGTACACTTGTATAAACATTTTCTGAGTTATATCTTTTAACCCCCAAAGTATCTAAAGTATACCTTTTAACCCCCAAAGTATCTAAAGTATACCTTTTAACCCTCGGTATCGGTTTGTGAAATGTCTCTTTTGTCCATCCGAGTTATACCGTTTTTTTATTTTTTATTTTTTATACCGGTTTAAGGGATATTAGGACCTTTATGGATACTTCGAGGGTTACAAGGAACGTTTTGAAATATTGAGGGCTGATGGATATATCAGTGAAAACTTTGAGGGCTAAAAGGCCATTAAGCCTTAATAAAACTTATTGCTAGCTGCCGGGGTTCTAAAAGCATCGTTGGTAGGCATTTGGTGCGGTAGCGGAGCCATAAAATTATAGACGCGCAAGCTAAAAATAAGAAAAATATACTCCAGTTAATAGGGACCATCATGCTCTCATGAGCGAAAAACTGAGTAGCATTTTAGCCTTGCATACAACGGCTGAGCCAGGTTTTGGTTGCAGGATACTCCAAACATAATACACTACGACTGAGAGCTAATATTCGGAATGGTAAGAATCGGAGGAGAATAGGAGGGGCCATATTTTCCCAAGCGTACTGAGAATAGGAGGGATACATGACGGGAACCACGTGTAGCTCTGCCCCTGCTTGCATAGGCATCAAACAAAATAGACTGCTGAAGAGATGATACTGTACCCATCTTCAAACAGAGATTCAGAACAAAACTTCCGGTTTCGCAGAAAGAACACCAGTAATCCATTTACACTCTGCTTTACAGGCCTCCCTCCCCCAATGCTAACTTCCCAATCCTTTAAACCGAACTTCATCAAATCATAGATCACATATTCATAATCTAAGGTACCACGATTTAATTTTGGATGAATAGTAGTGTTTCACTTTTGAGGTTAAAATGATTTCATAGAAGTTTATTACTAGGACCTGCTGCCACAAATCAGCACTACTGTTTAGGACTGGATTTTCTTTTTGGGAGTAGCTCGTGAACCGAAGAGCACAAAATACAGTTGGTAAATGACAGGGAATGGTTGTCAAGTCAGCATAGAACTTGACAAGTTGATGATCGAATTGATTGGAAAAATAGGAAAAACTAATGATCTAGACTCTTGTTAATAAATGACGGGGAACAAAGTCTGAATCGATGAAGAAATGCAAGATGTACATCTGAATTAATAAAAAATGGCAGGATATTAACTACATGAATTATCAAAAGATTATCTAAACTTGTTTCTTAACCCAAATCAAAATCCAAAAGATAATTAATACTAAGCTAATAACATATATAACAGTTTATTAAAATATGTACACAACTGCTAATCTAAACATGTCCGTAACTAGTTCACAATCTGGAACCAGAGCCTGAGAATACAAATTCGTCATGTAGACAGGGATGACCCCAATATGTACACCAAAATAAAATCTTAAGAAATATCTAATAATTTCATTCTTCATAGTCACTAAATACGACCATTCAAAATGGCAGCAAAATCTCCTACAGCCCTTTAAAAAGATTACATATAAAAAAACTGAAACAGGATGTTTTATAATATATCAGCAATTTTCATTGAATTAAACCATGATTTATCATTTATTTCAAAACTGCACCTTATTCAATTATAACTTCCAGAACCAACCGATACCAAATGCGAAATTACATGGTCATGACTCCACGATCTATTAGGCTCCAAATCTCCTACACGGTCACCAGAATGCAAGGTCCAACGTAAGGTGGTTGGGTTCCTACAAAACAATGTTCAACGGGAGGTGGTGGCTCGTGCTGGCTCTGCAGTAGCAGTAACTCGGGCACAATAATCAATTTTGTTTGGAGAGAAATAGTAGATACAGCATACAAATATTTCCCTCTTTTCTTTGGTCTATATATAGGCTAAAGATTAGGGTTGACAGTCTTACCTCCAGGCATGAGCTTTTGTTAGGCGTAGGACCTAACAGCAGTCATTGTATGTCCATGTGACACAAGTTGAGACGCATATCTTGCTGTTCTTGATTATTAGGCTCTGTTTTCTAGACTGAGTTTGTTAAATACAACTTTTCCTAATGTATTCACAGATTTCATAACGTATCAAATAGAAAAAGAAAAAAATGTTATAGGAAAAGAAAAGGAAGAATTTTAAAAGAGATTTTCATAGATATATCGGTTTAGATTGGGAAATCACAGGAGATGCACATGTTTCCAACAAATTGGCGGATATAATAGGCTTAAAAATCGCCTCTGATTGCTATAATATTGACACAACAGCGATGATTTGGGGGATAGCGAAATTCAGCACCCATGTACATCTCCAGAGATTCCCTAATCGGAACCGATATATGTGTGCAAGTCACTTACGAAATTCTTCAGTTTTTTTTTTCTTCTTTTAAATTGATATACTTTTTGTTAATCTACGTATACATTAGGAATCATAGTACTTATCTTCAATATTAAGCCTAAAATCATTTCAAACAGTCTTTCTTTCTTGGGGTTTTTGAGGCGATATGGTTATAGAGGGACAGGGGAATCCGAATCTGGTTTCGACTTAAATGCAGATACTAGTGATTAGTTATCAGAGATTTCTTAAATGTCATACTTGAAATGTATGTTAGGCCTCATTTGATTTCCGCATTCTCAAGACTCCAGTTCGTGAATTTTAAAAACTACTTTGGTTATTAAAAAAATGTAATCTCTATTTGCAAAAGCAGAGAAGAGATCGATATAAAGGTTCGGGGGTGATGGACTACAAAATAATGGGAAACGACCAAGCATGATTTAAAGCCCTCAGCACAAATTCAGTCCAGTAAACAGTAAATACCAATAGTCAAGCCCAATAACCAAAAACAACATAATGTTGAACAGGGAACAACCGCCCATGAGCCCGTTTCACACGCACAAACAAAATGAAGCTGACATACAACACACTAACACTGGCATGGTGGCACCACTATTCGCATGGGGTCTGGCCACTTGACACTTGACAGAAGCTCAGTGATCTAGCTGGAGGTAAGACTCCCAACCCTAATAATCTTTGGCCTTATAGATCAAAGAAAAGAGCTGAGGGGTTTATAATATTAACAAAACCACTAACCACGCATATACTAATGCAATCCTATCCACTACACCTACTAATTGCTCCCAAGTGATTATACTCAAACACTTGTAACATTGTAAAATTTTTGATATTTAGGAAACGACTAGATAACTCAATTCTTGGTTGACGTGACAAACAATTAATACATCCTCCCGAAAGGCATCATTCAGCTTGTAGCCTTGTTAGTAGCCTTATACAGCTAAAAAAATACGGTGCAGAAATCAGCGAACACATTATGTGGCAGTATTATACCAGCTCTATGATCCACATAGAAAATATCACAAAGAAGAATATTATCGTTAAACAAACACTCAATTCTTATGGCAACAAGAATGAAAATTTAAAACATTGTCTATAATAACTCAACAAACAAGGAAACAAGTAATAAAATTACAACAACAGTTAAAATAACACCAGAAAAATCAAATTTACCAAATGAGTTCAATTAAGGCGAGGCCATATAGCCAGCTTCAAACAGAAATCCGCGACAAACACCATCCCCATTCCACGGAACACTTTCAATCCACTTCCACTCCGCTTTCCCCTGAGAATTATCCCACAATGCCAACTTCCCAATCCGTTTAGCTGAAAAACAAACCCTATCCCCACCTCCAAACACCTTAAACTTACTCGATTCTTGAAAACAAGTAAACATCTCAATAGGCATCCGTCCCGCTTCATCCCACTCAAGTGTCTCCAAATCCAACCTCAAGATCAAAATCGTAGTACACGAAGAATTCAACAAAAACGACGATTTCAATCCCCCGATCATCAAAATCCTATTCCCATTCCCTTTAACTAATCGCGGTCTTTTCAAAATATCAAACACATCACCCCACTCCAGCTTCTCCAAACAAGTCCACTGACTCCTACATTGCAAGGACTCAATCGTAATCGTAAACAACTTCCATTGAGCTCTCCACGGAGACCCTACATCACAAAGAGCAATAATGCTATCCTTAATCAAAACCGGACTCCTGGGTTTCGAAGGCAAATTCGACGAAAACTTAAGCCAATTATCCGAACTCGAACCCGAATAGTAAAGAGCAGCAAGCTCAGTCAACACAATAACCCGATTGGGAAACCCAACTAAAACCGATCCATGTCTAGACCAAGCAGAACCTAATTGAGGCAAAATCTTGTAACAACGAGTTAAAGGATTGCAAACAAGTAAAGATTTAGTGGACTGATTGGTGTCGGCCCATAAGTAAATAAGGCCAAGAGAAGAAGCAACGGGTTGGTGGGCTGAGAAGGGGAGAAAGTTGAGTGGGAATCTGAGCCATTGATTGAGATTTGGATCGAAGGCGTGGAGAGAGAGGGGGAGAGGAGAGTGACGGGAGGGAGAGGAACGGAGAGCGAGAAATGGGAGAGATGGGAGATGAGAGAGATAAGAGGGAGAGGAGAGAGTTTGGTTGAAGAATTTAGAAACGGATTTGGAGATTACGATTTGACGGAGAGGGAGGAGAGTGAAGATTTGTTGGATTGTGTCTTGGGAGAGTTGGTAGAATGCTGGGGAGGAGGTTGAGTCGGAGTTGGAGTTTACGACGCCGGTGTTCATCGGACGGAGATGGTATGGTGGGGTTGACTCGGTTGAAATTGGAGGCCAATGTGTGTTTGTTACGTTTGTGAGCTGTTGCTATACTAAACTTTCCTTTTCTTCATGTCGGTATTTATTTTCTATCGTTAAAATTATTATTATCTACGGTATTTTTTAATATGACGATAATATCTCTAATTATCTACTCCCTCTATTTCTTGCATTTATTTATAAATAAATTGGCAAGTTAGGAAAAAATCCCTCTCATTTGTTTAAAAAAATGTAAAGTAATAAAAAGAATTAGAAAAGGAAATAAATGGTGAGATTAATAATATTTTATGTAATAAAATGAGTTTGGTTAAGAAAAATAATAGGTACAGAGGATATCTAAGAAAGAAAGAAAAGTATAAAAAAATAAGAGAGAAAAGGGGAATAATATTATAATTCAAGTATATAGAGTTTCGTCTAATTGATTTTTTAATCGTTAATCATGCTGAATATTTGTTATGAACATTGCCATGTTTGGCAAATCTTATTAATAACTTATAAGTTATTTATTCCTAAAAAAAATTTATATTTGCATTTTTTTTTTAAAAAAAAAATGTGTATTAGGAGTCTAACATTCGTTATCTTACAAAAATAAGTTACTTATTTAAAAAAATACATATTCACGTACTTTTTTTCAACATAAATAACTTATTTCTTAAAAATAAAATTTTCCAAACGGACCAATATCATTTTTCTCATTTCGTCAACTTAATGGCATGTCTAAATATTCATAAGTGAGGTTTAAACTTTTTGACACGTGTCATTTTTCATTTTTTGTCTTTTATCTGTCATTTGACACAAAAATTAAGAAATTATGAAGTAAAGGACAAAAGGAATGGATAAGATAAAAGGGATCTAATCAAATTAATGAAAAAATTTATGTTATTTTAAAAAATATTAATAATTAAATTTATATTCAAAAAAGGAATATGTTAATAATTCGTTAAAACAGAAGAAGTACTTATCAATGTAACTTTGTTGAGAAATCTATACTATTATATAAAAGCCGAAATATTAAAAGTTTGGTCGGTCGGTACGGTACGTATTTATTTTACTTATTTATCATTACTAACTTACTCAATTATAGATAAAATTCATCCTACTAACTAATTAATTTCTTTTTGCAGGTTAAACATATTATCTTTGTATTTTTCAATAACTAAATAATTTCCTTTTTCAGATAAAATACAATATCTTTTATATTTTATCTAACCAAAATTTCTCCATTATTAATCAATTTTCTAATCAATTACCTTTTTCACCCAAAATATATTACATATTCTTCTCTAACTAAAATATTTCTTTTTCCAATTATATCATGGGCGGTTACCTTTTTCGGCCAAAACATGTTACCTTTTTTCTTTTCTCTTACTAAAACCTCTATTTTTCCAATTATATCATGGCCATTTCTTTTTAATAAAAATAAAATTATAAAATTATAATACTAATAAATAACCGATTACCTTTTCAGCTAAAACGTATCATCTTTTCTATTTTCTCTAATTAAATTCTTTCTTTTTTTTAGAAATATCACGGACAACATTAATTTCTCATTTTCTAAAAACCCTATGAGCAATTTTATTTAGTAAAATAACATAATTAAATTATAATTACTATAAACTAATCAATTACCTTTTTCACATAAATTATGTCACATTTTTAATTTTCACGTTACCTTTCTATTTTTTCTAATTAAAATCTCTCTTTTTCCAATTATATTACGGGCGATTCTATTTAATACAATAAACTAATAATATTATAATATTAATAATTAATGGATTACTTTTTTCAGCTAATGTATCATGTTTTTTATATTTTCTAACTAAAACCCCTCTTTTAATAGAAATATCACGTACAATATTAATTCTCCTTTTCTAAAAACATTACGAGCAATTGTATTTAGTAAAATAACGTAATTAAATAATAATTAATATAAACTAATCAATTACCTTTTTCACCTAGAACGTGTTACCTTTTTAATTTTCTTTAACTAAATTCTTTCCTTTTCCAATCATATCACGGACATTTTATTTAATAAAATAAAATAATAATTTTATAATTACTAACAATTAACCGATTACCCTTTTCAACTAAAACCTATTAACTTTTCTAACTGAAATCCCTTATTTTCTAAAAATATAACAAATAACATTTATATATTTATTATCAAAATAACTCATATAAAAATTTAAGCCTCCAAAAATCATGTTTTAAAACAATTAATGTAAATTAATGAAAAAAAATCATATAATATTAAAACAAAATTCGTGCATCGCACGGATTTTAAGCTAGTTAATATTAAGAGGAATTTCAAAAAAATTACTTCTTAAAAGCAATTTCAATAAATTCTTAAATATTTTTTCTAAGAATAATATAATTAATTATGTACTATTTGTTTAGGATAAAAATTTATTCACCATCTCCAACAACATCTTTATCTTTACTTGCTAAATAATTTTTATTACTAAATATATTTGTAATGTGTAGAAAAAAAATGAGATATTGGTAGAAAGTTGAGAAAAAGTAATATATATTAATAAAAATGGAATAGAGAGAGGAAAGAGAGTTTTGAATGTAGAGATGATGAGGGATCGTTTAAAATTTTAAAGATGCTTTAGGATTTTGTTGTAGCTCATTTTTCATTCATTCTCCTCATATTTTAATTTTAGAAATTTGTTAAAGATGTTCTAATAAGAGAATAAGAGATCCAAAATATTTATCATTGGTTTAATTTTAATTCCATGATAAGCACTTCGTTTATGGGCGATTTCATAACACATCTAAAAAAAAGTAAGTGCTCCACAAAAGTATAATAATTTAAACGTTTGATTCTAAACAAATGAAAAATATTAATATCATTATATTATCTTTTTCCTCTATTTTCTTTTTAGATTATGTTTCTAGGTTATGTGACGTGTTACAACTGATAAATTTTATGATCTGAATCATATTAAAATTTTGGAATTTGGTACTTGCATTTGGATCACTATACTTTATCTTATTCATATTAGAAATTGGGATTTTGATACTTGACCCGATTTTCAAAAATAACTTAGAATTTGATTCAAATTTATAAAAATCTTTATATATTTTTTTTCAATTTTATAATTTATTTCTTTTTAGACTTTATTAATACTTTTTGCATGAATAATTTGAATTTTTTGACAAATACATATATTGTCAATTATCTTATACCGTTATTTGGTGTACATAATCAACAAAATTATCTTATATTTTCTAATTAATTACTTTTATATTAAAATAAATTTAATCTAAACTAAATAATCAACAAAGGTCAATACATTAATAAAAAAAGAAATACAATGCATTAAACATCCCCAAATTACTTGTTTCTTTACGATCTCTATGAAACATCAACTGAACTCAATTTTAAGAAACATTTTTTGACCACGGGCGTGAACGCAAATGGTAAATGACAATCATCCCGAGGCCCGAACTGATAGTGCAATTATTGGACATGATGTTTACATCTACAATTAACAACTTACAAAAATCAGAACAAGTGGTATTCACAGGTTCACGAGTTGCACTCGGAAATTCCTGTGCTTTGTCCTCCGATCCTTTTAACACGTTTTGATACGAAAATACTGATTACTTGTATATACTTAACGAGCAAGGTTTGGAGTTCTAAAACAAATTATAAAATTTCCTTTTATGAAAAAAATTTATAAATTGTTTCAAATTATACTTCAACATATTTAACTGATGTTGTGGATTTGTCTCGGCGAAGTTGGCGTTTATTGGCTAGTAAATCTGTTCAATGATCTCCTCTTGGGTGCTAAGATGCCAGCAGAATGGAGGTGTAGTGTTGTAGTTTCTTTTTTCAAGAACAAAGGCGATGCTCAGAGTTGTAGTAACTATCGGGGTATTAAATTACTCAGCCATACTATGAAACTCTGGGAGAGAGTGGTAGAAGGCCGGCTTAGAAGAGAAGTTGATATCTCAGAGAATCAATTTGGTTTTATGCCGGGGAGATCGACGACCGAGGCCATCTATCTCGTCAGACGCCTTATGGAGAAGTTCAAGGAGCGCCGCAAAGACCTCCATATGGTGTTCATTGATCTCGAGAAGGCATATGATAGTATCCCCCGTGAAGCGATTTGGAAGACCCTTGTAGAGCGGAGTGTATCGCCGTCATACGTAAGAGTGATTCAAGACATGTACTCCCAAGCTAGTTCTTGCGTCCGGACCCCAGTGGGTGACTCTCGTTTCTTCCCTGTTGAGATTGGGCTTCATCACGGATCGGCCCTAAGCCCTCTTCTGTTCGCACTTATCCTTGATGGCATGTCACGCGGGATCCAAGACGCCGTCCCGTGGTGCATGCTCTTCGCTGACAATATCGTGCTAGTGGCGGAGTCAAGGGGGGAGGTCAACGAGAAGTTGGAACTATGGAGATCCATTTTGGAGTCACAAGGCTTGCGGGTGAGTAGAACTAAAACCGAGTATCTCTGGTGCAACTTCAGTGGCGAGGCCATCGACGAAGGGGTGGAGGTTAAGATCGAAGATCAGATCGTCCCGCGTACGGATAAGTTCAAGTATCTGGGGTCGATCATCCAGAAGGAAGGTGAGGTGGAAGGCGATGTCAAGCATCGTATCAATGCTGGGTGGCTAAGGTGGAGGGCAGCGTTAGGGGTGATGTGCGACAAGAAGGTTCCTTTAAAGTTGAAAGGGAGATTCTATAGAGCGGCAATCCGGCCTGCGTTGTTATATGGTTCTGAGTGCTGGGCAGCGAAGAAGACCCACGAAATCAAGTTGGAAGCAGCTGAAATGCGGATGTTGCGGTGGTCGTGTGACCGCACGATGCTAGATAGAATCCCTAATAGGGTGTTTAGGACCGAGCTCGAAGTGGCGCCTCTTTCTGTGAAAGTTAGGGAAGGGAGGTTGAGATGGTTCGGCCACGTCCGTAGGAGGCGGCCGGAAGCCCCAGTGAGAAGGGTCGAGAGTCTTTCGGTTGTTGGGGTGAGAAGGAGAAGCAGACCGAGAGGTCATGGGAAGAGCATCTTAGGTTAGATTTGAAGGCTATGAACCTAAGTGAGACCATGACCGCGGACAGGTGTTCGTGGAGGTGGCAGATCAGAGTGGTGGACTCTCTTCTAGGGGACGGCTCCGTAGTGGAGAACCTCAGAGTTGGATTGTCTCGGATGGCCTTATCTTAGGAGTTCGGCTTTTTTCGCTATCTTTTTCCAGTTTCATTTTTATTATCATATGTT
This sequence comes from Saposhnikovia divaricata, assembly GCA_036435485.1. Taxonomy (NCBI): domain Eukaryota; kingdom Viridiplantae; phylum Streptophyta; class Magnoliopsida; order Apiales; family Apiaceae; genus Saposhnikovia; species Saposhnikovia divaricata. The sequence continues at coordinate 28,919,098 of JAZHRN010000131.1, forward strand.
TCCCGGTTGTGCAGGTGCAGGGAGCTTCGCTTGGTGGTATCTAGGGGCATGGTAGGTAAGTCCCGTGTGGAGATCGCCATGGGCGCATGTATTGTTGTGAACTTTGTCGCCTATCTTTTAGATTCCTTTGTATATATCACTCACCGTATATGTCGTGCACATAGCCGAGGGTCTTCACGGAAACAGCCTCCCTACCCTAAAAAGTGGGGGCATGGTCTGCGTACAACCTACCCTCCCCAGACCCTGCTCTGAGCGGGATATACTGGGTATGTTTGGTTTGATTTGGTTTTGAATATACACATATGTTCTATATTATCTAGGAAAATTATCAAAAATAACACTTTTTTAAAGTTTTTTTTTATTTTATTATTTTTTAAAATATTTGCAAAAATATGTTCTGCGACCACATGCAACCTATCTTTAAATTTTTTTGACAAAAAATTTGAAACTTATTGCATTTGTGCTTTGATTTTGGTTGCATTCGATTCAATTGATACAACTAATTAATTATGCAATCAAAGATAATTTTAAATATTAAATTTTCAAAATTACATTTATGGTGGCAATGTCGGTTGCATCGCAATCGATGTAAACTTATTTTTGTAAATATTTTTTAAAAATTTGGTATTTTTTAAAAAATTTGAGCTTGATATTTATGAAAAAACCCCTATTATCTCCGTATAATTGAATAATAATAAATTAATATTATTCTTAAAAATCATTTTAAAGACAAATATAAGAGTTTCTAACGTTTCTGAGTATAATGGATCTACTATTGCAGTGCATATACATTTTCCATACCAGAAAAATTAAATCAATTACTTTTTTATTAAAATTTCATAAGACTTTTTCTGAAAAAAAAGAAAAAAGAAAAGCAATTTCAAAAATCTTTAAAATATTTAGAAATTATAATTTATCAATATTTTCTTCATACACATTTAAACAATAATGCATTAATATAATTTAGAGATAATTGCATTTCACACCTAAAACTATTATTTCAGAATTTAAAGAAAAGCAAATTACATCCCCTTTAACAAACTCACGATTTCATTAAACAACCCTTTTGACAATTCTTCGTTACTGATCAGTGAGATTAATGAGGAGTAACATGGACTTTTTCGTATTACATTTACATAAAATTTATAGTTAAAATTTTAAATAACTTCAAATATTATATTAATGAATTCCTTTTACATTAAATATTTATATTGAAATCAGATTTTCCTATTAAAATAACAATAAAGGTAGATAATTATTTTAAAAACTCAAAAGTGAATTTTACATTTAAATTAAAATACATATTAAATTTTAAACCCCTTTGTCTCATCTTCTTTTCAATTTTCTTATTCAAATGTTCCTCTTAATTCTTTATATTCCAAAATAATAAAGTTTTATAATATAAAAATCAACTATTTTTCTTCACTATAGTCACTTTGTTATTAATTAAATATTGATTAGTTCCGTTACTTTACTAAATTTTCTTAACCTCAGTGTTAAACTCATTTTTGAAGAAATGAAATAAACGAAGGGAGTAAAATTAAATTTATAATTAGTAAAATAATAAAATTTTGGAATTAGCATTATTTAATAAAATGATTTCAATCATTAGTATGATTTAAAAATTCAAAAACTAATAATTTGTAGTTTTGATCCGATTTTGTTTATATTTCAAAAAATCTAAAAATCATAATATAAAAATTTTATTCAAAAATTTCTTCTTGGCCCCTGCCCATTTAATCCCTGCCCATCTAATCGTAACTTGCAAACTTAACGTGATAGAGATGGTGATTCAAGTTAAGCGTGATTTGCATTTTTCTAAATTTTGGTACAACTTTATTTTTGAATAGGATTAAGTATCAAGTATCAAATAGGTCACTCGTTGTGTTTAAAAGTATAAAGTGAGTCATTTATTGTAAAAATGATTCAAGTTAATCATTAATTTGATAATTTGTATCAAAATGATCATCTGAAAATGATTAAGTTGATACAAAATTTTAAGTTTTCAATTATCAAGTTGTTACAAAATTTTAAATTATTGACTAAATTGAATGATTTTTACAATGAGTGACTCATTTGATACATTTGAACACAACGAGTGACCTATTTGATACTTAACTCTTTTTGAATACTATCAAACTATACCCCATCTCATCCATTTGTTTACATTTTAAAGAGAGTTTTGACATGCATTTTAAGGTGTATATAAAATATAGTTTTGTAATTTTATGATTTTGAATAAAAATTGAATGTTTAAATTTTTATTCAGAAAAAGAAAAATTTAAAAATAAGTTATAGAATTACTCCTATACTTCCTCTGTCGCATTCATTTCTATTTAGTATAGTTTCATAACTTATTTTTAATTTTTATATAAAATAGGATTATTCTATTTTTATACAAAAAAATAAAAATTATAAAAATAAATTATGTAATTATAGTAATTAGAAACCTTAAAATACCACATCTCCGTCATTAAGACAGAGGGAGTATGCGCCTTAAAATACATACCGGACCATCTCACATAAATGCTTGTCCGACTACAAAATCATAAAAAAATTGGAATCATTAGTATAATTTAATCATTTGTGTTGCTATAGATATTTTTGGGGTCGTGTACCATGTGCATATAGATTCCTAACTATATATAGGTAAAGAAAGCAGAAGAGTAGCACACCACAGAAGCAGCATTCCCAATAACTAACTCTGAGTTAGTTCATCTCGCTCGCTCGCTCTCCCTTCCTTCCACATATTCCATCCGATAAATAAGGTGCATCTACATAACATATACATACACGTCCGAGTTTGTTTTGTTTTGCATAGATCTGGTTACTTGACTCTTGTTTTGTTTTTGTTTTAACATAGGCAGGATAAAAATGGTCGGAAGCGTTGGATTTGAATCAACGGCAGTGGAATCAAACGGTAGTTTGAAAAGAAGAATCAACGGTGAGGATGAAGCAGCCGCGAGAGAGATAGTAATGGGGAGGAATGTACACACCACGTGTCTTTCCATCACGGAACCCAATGATGATGATGACTTCACCGGAGATAAAGATGCTCACATGGCTTCTGTCCTCGCTCGTTACCGCAAGAATCTCGTTGAACGAACTACCAATCATTTAGGTAATTCACCGCTTCGCTCGCTTTCCACATATTCCATATTTTATTAATTATTAATGACTAATGTTACTTATCCCAAGAGCGTTCCCGATGGAGGTTTTAATGGTTGAAATTTATGTGTCATTTTGAGAGGTATTAATTGGTGAAATTTATATGCCTCGGTGAAATTTATGTGTCATTTTGAGAGGTATTAATTTATATGGGGTTCATCATAAGTAATTGATAAGATTCTGACACAGCGTCATTTGAGAACGAATTTGGGAACTATAGCATTTTCCTAAATGATATGCAGGGTAAAGATAATCTACGTGTAAGAACTTATGTATGTTATTAAACATTAGCTTATTGCATAATTTTTTGTACTGTAAACACACTAATTTAATTTTACTTAGGCTTGATTTAGAAAATTAATAGGAAGCGAAATGGAGGTTTCGTTGTATTAATAGTTTAAATTGGTAGGTATGGAATGGAGCAAGTGAGGGAAGTTATAAATGTTGACACGCAAAATAGTTGTACCATGGTATTAAATTTATTTTACAAGTGTAAGTAAGCTAGAGCATGTAAATAATGCCCAACTTGCAAGTATGATTGCTTTCACACAATCTCAAGGATTTTGAAATTAGACAATACGTTTCATCTTTATACGACTTGACTAGTTTAGTTTTCGTATTCGAGGTTGGACTACAAGTAAATGTTTTAACAAGTGCGTCATCAGTATCAAATGTTTTATTAATATCAATTTATGTAAATATGAGGATTTTCCCTGTAGAGTGGCCATGCAATTGATCAGGGTACAATAAAATTTTTAATCCACCCACACACTAGTCCTCCAAGCTGTCATGTTACGTACAATGAACATCCAGAACCTCCTTGTTGCTCTATGCAAGCCTATGCCGTTAGTGTCCTAGTACTATGCAGCTCTCATATTCCCATCATATGGAAAGGAAAAAAATATCACATCAAGGTTTTTCCTTTAGTCAGTTTAAAGTTTGCAGGGTAGGAGACAAATACCGACTCTTCATACTTGCTAAAAAAAATTAAAATTTGGCCAATGCCTTTAAATGTGCCATCTAGGGAATTAAGCTCTATGAGGTTAATGAGTTCACTACGCAAGAATTATTATTCAGTTTTAGAGGATTAATACCTTAATATGAGCCAGTATTGTTGGGTTGCTGAGTAGCATGTCTTATCAGATGTTATTGTTATTTTTCTTAACATGAAGGTGCTATTCGGAGACATCTATGTGAACATATCTGTTATTTTTCATCAATATTTCTATGTATGAACTCAAAAATCACTAGATAAGAAGAGACCCTTTTTGAGTTCTATTAGATCTACAAAATCCTAAATTAATATATTTTGTTGTGCCTATTGATACAAAACCTCATATTATATAATCTGTTTTTATGGGTACTCTATGTGTTATAGTGCAGTAGACTTCTAAGTGCACGGGAAGGGGTGTGAGGGTTTGAACACATGATCTTTGGTCACTGAGTAGGGAAAGAGTCCTGTTACTGGATAATCAACGAATGCTTGTCATTTTTGAAATTTTTTGGCGGATAACATTTTTTTCAATGTATTAGGATAGGGGATGACCTTTAGTCATGAAGGGGAGAGGAGAAGGAGTCTTGTCTCTAGGCCACTAGGCTTTCTATATATAGAGGTCATGCTGTATGCCTTGTTCTGAGATACTCCACAAACTGTTTTCTTTGTAGTTTATATATTTAAAAACGGGGCGGGGTGGAAGTAAGAAGCGAACTGTAAACCTCTTCTAACTAGGAGCACCTGTTTCAACGTGCACTCCTTGATTAATCATAATCTGCTTTTTGATTCCTCTCTGTGTTATTACAAAAAATTTTCTTTCATGTGATGTCCTTAATGAAATTGGTCGATAGTAGGAACCTCTTGTAGGTTCCAAGTATATCATAAAGTACTGTCTCTAAAGAGTCGAGCTTTGAACATATATAGGCTATCCATATAACCTGGAGTTCGATTATGGAGCCCTTGGTCAGTTGCAACATTTCTCCATTAATAACCTGGGTGATCCCTTCATCGAGAGCAATTATGGTGTCCATTCAAGGCAATTTGAGGTTGGTGTTTTAGATTGGTTTGCTCGATTGTGGGAAATTGAAAAAGATAGTTACTGGGGATACATTACAAATTGCGGTACAGAAGGCAATCTTCATGGAATCCTAGTTGGGTATGTACCAGAATTTAGCAATTTATATCTATATTTCATTATCTCTTTAGTGCCTTTGAAAGAAACGGCTCCATATGATTGTGTTTTTGCATGTGCAGAAGAGAAGTGTTTCCTGATGGTATCCTATATGCATCACGAGACTCACATTACTCTGTCTTCAAAGCAGCACGAATGTACAGGATGGAATGTGTTAAAGTTGGCACTCTAGTAACGGGGGAGATAGATTGTGCAGATTTTAAATCTCAGCTACTAGCAAACAAGGAGAAGCCTGCTATCATTAATGTCAATATAGGTACCTATATTTTCCCTTCATTGCTGTTAATCGCATCAAACTCGCCTATAAACATTTCATTACATCTAATTATTTATTGTCATTGTATCGCAGGAACAACTGTCAAAGGGGCTGTTGATGACCTTGATCTTGTCATAGAGACCCTTAAAGAATGTGGGTTTTCCGAGGACAGATTTTATATTCACTGTGATGGAGCATTGTTTGGGCTCATGATGCCATTTGTCAAACGTGTAAGTAAATATGTAATATAGGCATTTACTGCTCACAACTAATAAAAAAGGCTGAAGCCCTTACCCCAGTGCTTTCTGACTCATTTAATCTTAATATATGACACATACATATATATATTTCAGGACATGAATGAATAAAGAATCACAAGTAAGAAGAAAAATAGGTTGTGTGTGTAAGATTTTTTCATAACTAGATGCTTAGAAAGTGTATGTAAATTCCACAGGAATGTCATCGTACCTTTTGTTTTTTGCTGCCACCAGAAAATCGTAGATTCATCGGTTAAACTAACTGTCTGATTAGCATTAAATAGACCTCATTTGTGCTCATGATTTATGAATGTTGGTGAGACATGCATTAGCTCTAGCACTATTCCTGCTTATGCAAGACGCAAACACGTACTCACAACCATAAATGTCAATCTGAACACAAGGCAGTTAAGCTGGTCCACTACTTTGTGATGAAAAATAGCTCCTGATGTATAGCTGCTATTTATCTTGTTTTTTATGATGTGTTTCTTAATCCTTGTAATCAACAGGCACCCAAGGTTAGTTTCAAAAAGCCCATTGGAAGTGTCAGCGTATCTGGCCACAAGTTTGTTGGATGTCCTATGCCTTGTGGAGTCCAGCTCACGAGGATGAAGCACATAAATGTTCTTTCGAGCAATGTCGAGTACCTTGCATCAAGGGATGCAACAATTATGGGAAGCCGGAATGGCCATGCTCCAATTTTCCTGTGGTACACACTTAACAAAAAAGGTTACAAAGGGTTCCAGAAGGAGGTTCAAAGGTGCCTTAGAAATGCTCATTACTTGAAAGACCGTCTAAGAGAAGCAGGGATCAGTTGTATGCTCAATGAGCTAAGCAGCACTGTTGTTTTTGAACGACCTCGAGATGAGGATTTTGTTCGTCAGTGGCAGCTCGCATGTGAGAGAAATATGGCTCATGTTATTGTGATGCCTAGTGTCACCATTGATAAACTGGATTGTTTCTTAAAAGAATTGATTGAAAAACGCTCAACCTGGTATCAAGATGAAAAAGTGCAGCCTCCTTGTCTTGCAGCTGATATAGGGAAAGGAAACTGTACTTGTGCTCATTGCAACTGAGATTGATTGAAATCTGATTGAAGACCTTTGTTTGAATTTGAGTAGAAGTGTTCTGAGTTGATTGTAATATTTCACAATAATCCTATTTCAGATTTGCTGTTATTGTCTTAAATTGTTTGAATCCTAGTATGTTAGTTTTTGCTGTTAAGACTTCCTATGATTATTATTTGCTAGTGTGGCTTGAACTTAAAAAGGCAATTTATTCCTTGATTGAAGTATATATGCCAATATGCTATTATTAAAAAGGTTTCAACTCCCCAGGATGAAAATTTCAGGGTGAGAGATGCTAACAGACTATGCTCCATCTTTTCCAGTTCTCAGATACAAATACTATCAATTAAGGAGCTCTTAAATGTGAAGCTTAAATGTTGAGCAAATTTATTATTGGTATTAGCATGCTTTTACTATTGCTACACAGCAGGTTGGAGACCAGTGTACGGAAAGAATGTTGTTATTGGTATAATTCTGGATGTTATGTTCTTATTGTGACAGATGTATGTTCACTTCACGCAGAAACATTCTTTCTGGACATCTGTAATTTCCCGAATCAATCTGGAGTTGGGTCTTAACATGCAGGTAAGGTTTTTCAGCTACATTCAAAGGAAGTTTATAGAACATAGAAAAAAATTCCAGTGAATCCAAACAGGTGAAATCATGAAGCGAAATGTAAGAAAACTAAGTTAAGTAGATAATTTTTTTCAAAATCTATAGCATGTCAGATAGCATATTTCAGATATTTTGATCTACAGAAGGGCAGAAGGCACTTACTAGATAAGAAACGATAGAATTGCTTCGTGTACCTCGTCTGCAACATCACGAAATCAGTAGCGAAGATGGATTGCCAGCAAATAATAACCATATCACCATTTGTTTGATCCAAGTCAAAAACATCTGCATGGGTGATTGATCCAAGTCAAAAACATCTGCATGGGTGAAATAGTAGTGGTAAGCGCAGACTCATGTCATGAACAATACAGATAATAGGAGTTCTGTCGTAGGGAGTGATTTCTTTGGTGCATAGTTGATCAGAAACTGAATATTGTTCGGACTATTGGGCTAATTCACTAACGAGTATCAGATTGTTGACTTATAGAATATACCTTTGCAAGGCATATGCCATAAGGCATATTCTTCTTTGTGCTGATGTCTAATTATCGACTCACTTGTTTTATTATAATGTATAAGCGAATCACCGATAAATTTTTGTTCTCGTATAATTCACTCATTTCAAATTAGGTTACATTTCGTTAAAATTTAAAATTATAATAAATTTGAAAAGCTTAGGATAATTTTTTGACTAAGCATATCAACTCCGTCTTGACATACTTCTATATAGGGGTGAGCAAAAATTTCTGAAACCGCCCAAACCACCCGTTTCAAATCGTCCAAACCGAAATTTACGGTTTTATAACGGTTTGGATTGGTTATGGTTTCATTTTTTTAAAAACCGAAAAATAATGGTTTAGTTTGGTTTTATATTTTATACCGACCGATATAACCGAACCGCAAACCGCAAACCGATAACCAAACTATTATTTTATACTAACACTACTTCTGATCATGAATCAGCAGCCCTGATTTGTATTTTAGGCCGTAATCATGTCTAGTCACGCAAACTATTATTTGGTTTAACTTCAATCAAGGATACAAATATACTTAAGTTTGAACTACTCCAGAGTACAGTTGTACGTGGAAACAAAAATCAAGTTGTGCGTTAAGATAAAGTGTTATTATTGTTAGCTTAGTCGTAAAAGTTTGGAAGTCTTTGAAAGAGTCAAGAATATAACAACAGCTATATTCTTGTGTGATCCAGCTATATTATTTTGTAAGTGAATATAATTTTTATTTTAACGGTTTAAAACCGAAACCGCCCAAACCGAACTGTTATAATTTGGGTGGTTACGATTATGTACAATGGTTATGGTTATGGTTGGCCGAATTGAAAAACCGAAATATATGGTTTGGGTGGTTTTGTTGTCCAAGCCCGACCGTTTCACCCGATACTTGCCCCTACTTCTATATATGTTCATTGCATCGGGTTTTTAGGGTTTTACGTACCTATTTTCTTTTACATTCGAATTTGATCTTTAAATCTACAAATTTCTTGAAATAATTTTATTTCAAGTATGCTATCTTAAATCCCTATCATCGCCCAACCACGTAGAAAAAAATCCACGTCAAGTCCCAATAAAGTCCACATTATAAAATTAATAAAAAAACATTTATTTTATTGCCAACGTTTCAAATTTTAACGTAATGTAACTTATTTTATGTTGAGTAATTAAAAATTTAAACAAGTCCAAAAATTTATCGATAATTTTCTTGATAATAAGTGAATCACTTGATAATTAATCCGATCTAAATTATTGAATTTTCGGATAAAGAGATAAATACAAAAGTTGTAGCTGAATTTTTTTAAGTTTGGCGGTATTACTATCAAAGTGAAAAACCAAAATACCCACCAATTAATTCCACTTGCCCAAAATACCTACCGGCGCTGAGCTCCGCCCTTTTTACCCACGGACCACGCATTACATACATGCGTACAGGGATATACGCATGTCTGGCATGCTGCGTAGAGGAGCTATACACATTGTATACATGCGTGGAATGTGTAAAAGTGAGTCACAACACAGGGTGTGTTTATACGCATGTTCAACATGCGTGGCATGGGATGCGCATGTTGAACATGCGCATATGGCACTGGTCACCGTCTCTCTCGTACGCCCGTCGGAATCGTTTTCCGTCCAACACTTCGAGCACATCGTTGACCCCCTTGCAAGCATCGTTCACTAGCATATTATATACCAAACTAATCGACTTCTCTCCCTCTACAAGCAGTTACCATTTGTTTTCTCGGATTTAAAAGTCCCAAACCAAACTCATTTTTCTGATTTGTTCAAATACACCCCTGTGGGGCCAAAAACCAACAAATCAAGGGGACAAAATGGAGAGGGAGTTGTGGGCTTCGTTTTGATGCCCTCGGAAGTAGTGAAGGTAGCCGGAGGGTGGAGAACGAAGAGGGCGATTTTGAGGTCGTCTGAGTGCCGGAACCGCAATTGCAAAAATGACGTCATCAAGCATTTGAAGCATTTGGGAGATGCGTGACCTAAGATATGCATGCCTGTATCCCAAACCACACATGTCCAGAATGCGTAGCCTGTGGTCAAAAAAGATGGAATTCAGCGCATATCGATATTTTGGGTATGTTCCACACAAAAGTGGTGTAGTTTGGGCATTATTTCTAATTTAAATGGTTTTTTCATTTTATAAGTAAAATTCAGTTTTTCATTTTTTTTTGTGAAAGAAACCCGTTCCGGTTCAGCCAAATCAAACTGGCCGGTTCAATACTTTCATTTTCTAGCCCGGCCCGTTAAAAAACCTGGCACAACCCAGCCATTTGGCACTTGTGAGTTGGGCAAATACTAGATCCAAACTGACTCCAGTTGAACAAAAATCAGGCGGCAGTTAGAATTGGGTTGCCGCCATTAGTGGAAGGTGTAATAGTGAGAGAGACGCACACATTTACAGAATTTACAGTTGGAGAATGTTGGAGGCGAAGAGTCTCCGCAAAGCCAAGGTCCCACCATCTCTACTGGAACATCCTTCTCCCGCTCATATCCAGTCCACTCGCCTCGCTCTCCATGTCCGTTCACTTCCTTTTTTAAACCCTACTCTCTCTCTCTCTCTCTCTCTCTCTCTCTCTCTCTCTCTGTCTCTCTCCCTCCCCCCCCCCTCTCTCTCTCTCTCTCTCTCCCCCCTCTCTCTCTCTATTTATCTATCTAACTCTCTCTCCCTATCTCTCTCAGATAAATGAAGACTCTTCTACCTGTTCTCTCTACATCGCTTCCGGTGCTCGCATTTACAAGCTCACGGTCTGCACTTTCTCATTCCTTTATTTACGTTGTTTTTCTTTTCAATTATTTTATAGTACAATTTACTTGTCGGCTACAAACAATTCGATAATTATACGATAGTGTCATTTCTCTCTAATTAATGGCTTGGTAATGGTAACCAGTTACTGGTTTGTATTTTTTTATTACATAGTTTTAGTCAGTTGTCTCACCTACTATATAATAATATTAAGTAACTAATTGAAGAAAAGTTGTCGATTCTCCCACTGTACCTCTAGTAGCAGACCCTTGTGTCATTAGTTATTGTTATTTTTGTTTGGATTTACTTGCTCAGGGGATTTCTACATGCTTAAGTGTGTGCTTTTGTATATTTGGGCAATTCGACAGATCAAAAGAATGTTAATTATTCACTAATATTGGTTATTAACATCGACTGGTTCGTATACAAGGTAAGAATCAATATTATGCTCATGCTCGACTCCAGTTGGCAATCTTATATTCCTTGTCAAGTTTTTCAGGGACAGTAAGGAGCTATATTGTGGTGGCAAGTAGTATTCTCTAGAATCTAAAATTGTGCTGTTTGGGTTCCTCCGTTGTAGGTATCAATGGAAGATTCCCTGATCAATCAAGGAAAAGAAAGCCTCTTGATACCTGATCAGACACATGTAATCTTGTTAAAAGTTCTTAATGATTATTATAAATTTCCATATAAACTGTTTCCTGACCTGCATGTTAATGTATGTCTGAATAAGTGCATGTCAAATACCGTCTTCATATGCATGCTATCTCAGTTCTGACTTCTGATTCTTGGTAAACTGAAGGTCTTAGATTCAGACTTGGTTGATCGCTGCCCTCACCGCTCAGAAATTCAGAGTATCATTTTGGCGGAATCTGACAGTAAGTCAGTAAGATACTACACGATGTTTTCAGTCAGTTGATATAGCTGAGCAATTATATTTAATGTGTACACTAATGTCCACCTATTTATGAAAACGAGATACCAACAACAGCAACAATAAAGGCTACTACATATGGAGGTTATACGGCATGACACCCAAATTTCTTGTATTTTGTTTTGTATTCAACTCTTTCACTTCTTCACATATATATATATATATTACACCATTACTAAGCAAGTACTAAAAGATTAAAATATCAGTAAAATGACCGTGTAAATGGTAATAGCATGTCCAATGGTGGTGCTAAAAGTGATGATATATCTATAACATAGCACCCATAAAAAATACCTCACTTCAATGCAATGCTAGACGTGGATGCAAATAGTAAAATGGTATACTTGGTGCTAAATAAAGGACCCAATATAGATGTTAGAATTGCCACATTAGCATGAAAGTGGGAAAATGGAGGAAAATGAATAATTAAAGTACCGGTGACAAGTGTGATTGTGCATTTAAATATTAGGTTGTTAAAATGTAGTTGTAATTAGATACTCCCTCCGTCCCTCTCATGTTTAAATTTTTATTCAAAAAAAGAAAATTATAAAAATGAATTATGGAACTATACTTTATATACACCTTAAAATGCGTGCCAACTAGTGAAAAAAACTGTAAAGAAATGAGAGGGACGGAGGGAGTATATTGATGCCATTTTAAAACTATGCATTGCAGGACAAGTTCTAATTTAACATCAAAAATCACTTTTTGATCTCATAATATAGCAATAGCTATACAGTATGTATTTTAGCACTACCATTGGACATGCTCTAAGAGCGGACCCTAATGCTACTACCATTGCTAATGATTAATTTATTATCATTTATAGCTAATGTTCTAATTTATTAATTTTATTCCCTGTCTTTGTTTTTGTAAAAATTTAATGTTACATGTGCAGGTTTTGATAACACGATACTAGGAAGCGTGGATTCCTATGGTCACCTTATTGTTTCTAAGGTCATTGTTAACGGTAAAGGTATGCTTTCTGGCCATAGTTTGTTTTTATCAGTGTACATCGTCTATGTTGGTGTTATTGTATTAGAGCTGCCATCAGCTGCCGGAACACTTAGGTCTTAGATTCTCATACTTTTTGTTCCATATATTGAAATGCTATAGGTAAACAGTTCCGTAAGTCATTTAAAAATTCCAAGGAGATGGTTTGATGGTCCGCTTTTGTGATGTTGTTATCACCATTGTGCAATAGCATGCTTTCTGATTTTAGTCATTTCATTTGTTTTAAGTGTAACTACCTAGCATGTCTTGGTGCTGAACAAGGTTAAGAAATGTTAAAAAAGGATTATTTTTTTTTTGTCTAGGATGCGTACATTTACTTGTACAGGAGTAAAACTGTTTCTTGGATAGTAAGAGACTAATTCTAGTAAATATCTAGATTCCTGATAGATAACTATTACTATATATCTAAACTTTTAATAGACAACTACTACTATAAATTTCTAAAATATAAATATATTATTACACATATATCTTAATAATGGTGTCAAACATATAACTTACTATAATTATATTCTGCTTCACAACATTTTCTTCTCTTTTGAAGAAGTGGGATAAATTTTAGGCGTGGTGATGTGGTAAATTTGCAAAGACTGTTGTTCTTCTACATGTCGAATCTTATTAAAAATGGTTTAACGATGATGTTTCATGTATCATACGTTGATCAAATTATCACACAAACAACCATGTGTTTTAAGTTAATAGTACCGACAACAGTCTTTTCAGTAGAAACTTTGAATTTTACTCATGTTTTTAGACTAATAATACATGATGTCAGATCCAGATGTCAATAGGGTTATATATTCAGCAGGCCCTCAGGATTGTGGGGTTGGAGAAGGAAGCTGGGCAGGCCTTTGCTTCAGTCCAACCCAATGGTCAATGGTAAGTTTCCTCGATCAGAACAGAATAACAGATTGTTCTCTAAGCAAAAATTGATGCATCTGATCTTACTTTATAAAACTCCCAAAAACACTGTTAATGCAACTTTGTGAAGGACATGGACAAATATGTTTTCTTGCGGCTACTGTGGACAACTGGACATGTGAGGATGAGGGTGAAGCATTGATACGAGAAAGGTTTTTGGACAACAATTTAGTAGTTGATAATATAGTAAAATGATATATTTACCTATAGCAGGTTACAACTATGGCCATAACATAATTGTAAATTGTTTCGTAAAATGGCATTTTTTTGGGGTAAGAATTTAGGTCTAGCAGCAATATATCTGGCATAGAACTGTGTCCTCTGTTAATCTCTTGCTATGAAAGTATAAAGAGTGTGCTTTAATTACTTTTTGGTGTGTAAAATCTCTGATAATTTTCCCAGTGTTGAAATTCATCGTTGCTGTAACTATGTTGCAGGCTTTAACGGTCTTAGGATATTCTGAAAATGTAAATATGACGGGATATGAATGTACACACCCGCGTGCTCGCGCACAAAAATTTGTGTTAATGTCCAGGATAGTGCCTCAGATTTATCACTGGTTATGGAAGTCTACTGTTTATAAGCTGACTTGATTTTCAAGACAAAAATCAGCGTTTTAAACTAAAACTTCATTTTCTTTGAATCTTTTGAGATGATCCGAAAACTTATATTGTGGTCTTCACATTTGCTTAACTGGCATATTTGTTTTAGGCAGCCGTGGCACGCAGCTACTGCAAAAGCATTGATCTATACGACCAGGATATTCATCTCCGGACTTTACAAACGTAAGTGGTGTCTAAGATGTTGAATGATAATTGATATACATCTTTTATAGAAGCTACTTAAAATTACCCATAAGCCATAGTACTTCAGTCCAATTTTTATGCCTTTTTGTGCTTATACGAGATCAACCCTGTAATAGTGGTGTCTGTGTTTTAAATGTATCATCGTCTTCATAACGATGCTTTTGCGATGCTGAAAGCATATTATCTTGGACATACTTGTCCATTTTACATAATCACTGAGATGCTAGGATGCCCATTACCAATCTGATTACATTATTCACATATTCAGTTAAGTATAACTTGTACATCGTTACTTCTATTTGATGTGGTTGGTTACTTTATAGGTGGAATACATCACAGTTATTTTTATTTTTGTTCTGACATGTCAGCTTTTATTTGCATGTTTCTTTTTAGAATTAAAATATATAATATATTCATTGTTATTATGTTAATTTAGATGCATAGGCTGACCATGGTAACAATTTGCTATGAACACTCTCTGGAACCAGATCTCTTGCCATCCATCTCGAGATGAAATTCAATATTTTGGACCCATTTAATGTGGAAGAACAATGCTTTTCTTAGGGAAACTATAAACCCTTAAGAATACATCAAATTCCGCAACTAATTGTAGAATGTCCATGACAAATAAATGGTCTCTCTAGTTGCTTAAACACCAGCTTCAGTACACACAGTGTAGTAATGAAAGTAGCTTGAACCCTTCAAAGTGATTTACACATGCTAAGATATACTATTTTGGATCTTCTTGCTTTCAAGTAACACTGCTGGTTGAGATATTCTAAATTGAATGGGTATTTATAGTGTATCGAAGTGGTTATATATACAAAATAAAAAAATAAAAAAGACTGTTTTCTTGGTTTGTTGAAAATCAGTTAAGGCAGCTGCTTAATCGGCCAAACACCATTTGAACTTGAGTTACTAATTGTTAGATAACTTATTTTCTTATACTCCCTCTGTCACATCCATTTTTTTACACTTTCCTTTTTTAGATGTCCCTCTCAGTTCTTTACATTCTAAAAATTTCCAAAAGTAGTAAAGGTTTGTAATATATAAATTAACTACATCCTCTACTTTCCTTCACTATACTCACTTTATACATTAAATATTGATTGGTCCCATCATTTTACCCACTAATCTTACTCTTTTTTTCACTATTTTACACATTTCCTTAACCTCCGTGCTTAACTCATTTGTAAAGAAATAAGAGGGACGGAGGGGGTAGTAATTATGGGTCTCTGGAGAGAATGCTGAATAAGTGCTTTAAGCCTGTTTAGTGACTTTATGATATAATAATAATAGTAACAGAACAGGTCTCATAACTAGGAGAATAGGGCTCACCTGTTGTGTCATATGTTGTGTTTTTATTTCAGATTTCTCTAGCATCTGAAAACAACTAGTATACTGCAACTCTATTGTATTGAAATTAAAGTAAACTTGGACAGAATATGATACCCGAAGGGCAGACTTGATTGAATTTGAGTTTTGGTAAGGAAACCAACTAAGTTAGTTATGTCTGCTTTCGCGGAGCACCCTTAGTTTGAACATCAATCTAGAGTTTTTATTCCTAACACTTTTAGTTTATCCTCTCATGATGCAACCTCTATTTTAACTAATCCAGCCTCAAGTCTGGAGCCCGAGGTTTTCTCGAGTTCTTTATTTTTATTGTGCGGTCTACTTTGTACTTTTGCTGAGCAGAAGATGTTTCAAAAAACTTTACGATGACGAAGATGTTTCAAATAAAAATCTTATATTTATGTACAGATTACAGTAGAGAGGAAAAAAGGGATTAAATTGCGGAAGAAAATGAAGGGAAAAGTATGATAGATGAAGGGGACAGCTTTGGGATTGGGGAAAAAGACCAGTATATAAAAAGTGTACTTTGTAAATGTTTGATAAAAGTTAATTCTTTATATATTTTTTGTCAATTTTGATTTATTTATGTACATCAGTCAATGTAGTATTGCTACTTTTATCTGAATTGAGTGTTTTGAGACAGCGACAAATATTATTGTTACTAAAATGTGTTGTATTGATAATTGATATTATGTATCTATGTTGTCACCCTAAAATTTACTGTTTTTTATTTGTAATACAATCAAGCTATTAGTTTATTGCATTAAAATATTTTGATTCATGTGTAAGCTTTGCCATATTTTTTACAGTCCAACTCTGCTTCCAAGTTTTTACAGCAGTGCTCTACTGCTCTCAACCAACTATTGTTTTAATTGAATACTCTATTACACATTTTTAGGAATATTCCATGACTAATAAAGCTATTATACAGATTGCGGTATCCAACTTCTCTAAGTTTTGTACAGAACTTATCTTGTGGAAATGGAAGTTCTTTATTAGCTGTCACAGAAGGCTGCCAGGTTTACTTCTATAATCTGTTACCTATTTCGATTTGTTATATTGTTATATTGTTGCACGTGTCATCCTCTCTTATCCTCTTCATTTTTGTAGCTGTCCTTGTGGGATTTAAGAGTGAAAGAAAATAGTGGTTGTGTGCATAGAATTACTGGATCTGTTGGAGATACTTTATATGCAGTTAGCAACTCTTCAAATGGTAATATTGCAGTAGGTGGAGCTGATCGTACCGTTACCATCTACGATCCTCGCAGGTACTTTCCTATCAAATGTTAATCTATTAATCATGCAACATTCTTATGCTTGTTTGTAGGGCAGTTTTTTAACACTGTTTTATTAAGGGTCAAATTCTCAAGGCTAGTTTTGGTTTGGAAAAAAGATGAGAGGGATTAAAGTGAGGCTAAAGCAGCAACTGTGATAATGAAGATTTTGGCAATTCTTGCCTTTGTCTGATTTTCATGCACTGTCAACCCTAATGTTTGCTGAACTACGGGATATTGTTTTTTTAGTTTTCCCATCATTTATTTGTTACTGTGTGGGATTTCATTAAATAAAAGAAGGATTTTGTTTTTTACGTGTGTGTGTGTAAATTTCATTCCATTATCGCCTTCAAACTACAAGGCCTATCCACTTGGTTTGCTGATAATGATATAATAAAATCCTTATCTCAGTATATGATGTTTTGTGTAGATTGTCAGCTATTTCAAGGTGGGTTCATTGTTCAAAATATGAGGTCAGTGTCAGTTTCTTTTTTGACTTATTTCAAAGTGATCCACATGCTTTAGTGTCTCTTTGGGAAAGCAAAGCTCTTAAGATATGGAAGAACTAGGTATACGAATTGAATTGGGGGACGGAAAATTTTCCAATACAAGCTTTACACTTGAAAAATGTAATTTTTCTTGTAATATAGTCATATACTCATATTGCTTGAATTATTATCGCGTTTAGTGATTCTAACATACATGACACAGACATAAATTAAATGGGCACAGTTCCCGTAATAGATTATGAAGATACCAGACCGCGCGCTCACATTGTAAATGTATTGTCTGTCATATTCCAGTAGTTGTTTTAAATGGATATTGTTTATAGGGATAGAAATTTAGAGTGTTAGGCGTATCATATGGCGTTGAGTTTTATATAAAATTCAATGTTGGTTTGTCTTTGTCATATTCCAGTAGTTGTTTCTAAATGGATATTGTTTATAGGGATAGAAATTTAGAGTGTTAGGCATATCATATGGCATTGAGTTTTATATGAAATTCAATGTTGGTGGCTTGCTTCTGTTTTAATTTGCATAATGTGACGTACCTTCCATTTATGCATACGATCGGGATATTTATGTCTGTCTGGCCATAATATGTTATACAGTCATTAATGTTCTGCATATGTGAAACCAAAAAATCATTCTTTTTATGGTGCAGATTACTGGTCTGGCATTCTCATCTGCTGACTCTGACTACATCTACATACAAGGTGTTGATTATGAGGTAATTTTTTCCCTTGCGTCAGAGCAATAGCAGTATGGAGTGCTTCAAAGCTGATACTGGCTCATGTTTAAGCACTCAAATAAGTTATTATACATCTCTATGATACTGTTATCTGAAAGTGGTAGGGGTTTATTGGAAATGTTAATTGAGTGATCCTGAATTCTTTAGAGCACTTTTGGGGGGGTTTTGTCATCACCTGAATACTGTAGTGAGGTTGACCTAGAAGCTATACATATTTTATTGTCTAGCTTTAATCAGCAGGGACAAATGTGTGGTCTACCTCTGTTATTAGTATACTGTATTGCTTTGACTTACGTTTAGACATTCCATTGATTAAAGAGTTTGCTAAATCTCTACCCTAAGAAAATGAAGGCATGTCGAGATGATGCTCTTTAAATTCCAAGTCCATCTCCTTGTATTGGTCCCCTTCTGCTCGAATAGGTGTTTTCATGGGTCTAGGACTCAAGGGTCAGGAAAGGGAATCAAGGTTAGAAGTTGATCAATATGACTATCTTGTGGTTCCATGATATTCTACAACATTACTCTCTGTTTGACTTTGTTACTTAATTGTGGCCTGATTTTTTAGTTTAATACTTCTGTGAAGTCTATAATTTGAATTTGACCTGGGTACTTGATTATAATTCAAAGTTTTATATTACTTGATATCAACTAGTTCAAAATATTAACAATGCAAACAAATTATTATACATATCAGATATTAAATCTTAAACACAATAATATTTTGTTCTTCTTTGTACAACTTTGAGATGGTGCAAGTTATGTATCATAGCAAAAGCTTATTTGATCGTCTATATGGTTAAAATGAGAAACACTTGATGAAAGCTTCACCACGAAATTTGAAACCTGATTGTCAATACTTATCCTACAGAAGAGTTCAGACTATGAGAGACCTACCACAGTATGTACTGTGCTCATTGTTTAAGTGTAATTCCCAAGCTAGGGGGAAGTGGAAATAGTTTCTTTTGTTTGTTTTGCAAGATTTTGACCTTTTCTTTTACAGATTTCATTATCTTAAATGTCATCACAAGGCAACCCTACTTCTATCGGAATTTTGTCTGCTTTCTCTATCGTACTAGGGACAATACAGGTTAAAACCACACATTGTTAAGGTCAAGCTTTAAATCATGTAATACCATCTGAAAGTCCCATAGACCTAAAAAGGTTGTCTTTGGAGGCATCTGTTTAGCACTCGTAGGAGCAGCTTAGTATCACTGAAGAAAATCTGATCTACCTCTCTTCCCAGAGTCCCATTTTAAATTTAGGAATCATATTGAAATTTTACTTTAGTAGAGCTCCTCAAGGTGACACACTGACACAACTAAATTGAATGTTTTGGTAGGTCATATGTGGACAATGGAAAGAAAGCATGAAGGCATATTCATTCAAAGGAGATTCAAACTGGCTGGGATTCAGCAAGGTATTATAAGTTGTTATATATATAGGCCTGGGTTGAAAGGGAGTCCAATTTATGGTGGGGATTGGGGAATCTGGGGAGCCAATATGTACAATATTCTATGTCGTGTTCTGTGAAATTTGTTACTAGGGTTTTTGTTGGAATTTTAATTTTTTTGCATAACACTGTTTTTCTTAAGAGGTAGGGGTGTTCATGGGTTGGGTTGGCCGGGTTGAAGGCGTTTTCGCAATTGCTTAATGTTCTAACAAAAAATTTCAATATGTTAATACTTTCAGTCTACAGCGCCATTTAGTTATCATTATAGGAATAATAAAGTCAATTTTGGAAAAATTGGGGAATGTAAAACGTTAATGGCTTGTCTTGATTCTTGAATAAAACTAAATTATTAATATAACTATTTAAGTTTGATGGGATGACTTCTAAACGTCTTAGATTTATAAGAGTATGTAAACACCATCTGTTTGTAAAGCCTATCATACTTGACCTAATGTTAGATTCTTGCAAGTTGCAACTCAAATATTCAAGTGCTGCACAATTTCTTTTGAATGTAGTTGATGTTCAAAATTTCAAGTATACCATGTATTAGACTTCCATTTAATTGTAATTATACTGTCTCTGCAGTGTGCAAACCTCGATATCTTGGGGGGATGGTGTGACTCAGGTAGCATCTTTGTAGCGGACTTCGTAAAGAGAGAGCATGAAACGGGAAACTGACAGTGTTTCTGAGGTGGGATACTCTGTTGAATGCTTTCATTACCTTGTTTTCTCACTTGTAGTAATTAAAAGAGTCAGTTAAACCTTGGGCTCTGGCTACTCACATATTTTAAATTACAAGCATCTAGTCACCAACTTATTTACTTCATGACAGTTTCCCAGAAAGACAGTTTGCTATTTAGAGGATCTTGGGGATTTGCAGTGGTTATACTCCTCACTTGGTTAACCCTCTGCGGCTACATCTTTTTAATGTATCTATGTATCTTCACCCAATGTGACTGTAACTATTAAAAGTTAGCTGTTTGTAGGATTTTATTTTTATTCACTTCTTAAACTTCTGGTAATCATGACAGCAGTAAACATTGGCCGGTACTGTCCTCTCCTTGCCTTGTTTAGTGTCCAGGGAATGACTTTAAAGCTGCAGTTGGATTGTTAGTTGTATGAAAACAGGAGTTCATTGACGCTTTTTGCCTTTTGTTGAAACCGTTTTTAATATGAGCTTATTACTTATATTCAGGTTACTTTAATTTTTTTGTCAGGATTTCAGGTTACTTTTAAATGTATTACATATTATTTATGATAAAATATTTTTACTAGCTTAAAAACAGGTGGGTACATGATTGTAATTAATATTTTTTTTAATTTAATAATTCCCTCCAATATTGCCCGTTAATATTTAATAAATTTTTTGAATTATATTAACCACAGTTTTATAGTTGATATATTAAAATGAATATTATGGTAATCTATACTATTATATAAATTCCGAAACATTGAAAGTTTTGGTACCTGTTTTTTGGTACTTAGTGAATTTACTTATATACCCTTCATTATAAAGAAATATAAATACACCTAAAATAAATAATAACATATTATAATTAATGGTAATTAGTCGAGATAATACCTTTTATAAACACCTAAAAACATCAATCGTATTATATATTTCCATCATTAATATTTTCTTTCCAATTAAAACATGTTATAATTAATGATAATTAGTCGATTAAGATAATAAAATTAATGGTAATTTATCGATTGCCTTTTTCAAATTAATATAATAAAACTAATGGTAATTAGTGATTGCCCTTTTCACATTTACTTTTAGTTGAACATATTACCTTTTATAAACACCTAAAAACATCAATTTTATCATATCTTTCAATCATTAATATTTTTACGTTACCTTTTTAATTTACAACAAATCTTACAATCATTAATATACACATGAAAATATCACATCATATTTCTCAATTATTAATAAAATATATTAAAAATCGTATACATTGTTTATAATAATGAAACATGAATATAATCTGTAAACATTAGTATATTAAATTATATTAAATAAAAATTTAAAAAATTATTAAAAATAATGATTATGCAAAAACATAATTATAATATTAAATAAAAATTATAATATAATACAAGAAACCTGTGCATTGCACGGGTTATAAGCTAGACATGTCTTATTTTTGGTACATAATAATATAACTTTTGGATTATTTGTTATGGTTAGAGAGTAAATAAAATTGGTTGAAAAATAATCACTAAATTTTTAGTGGTTGAAAAATGATTCTTAAATACCAATTAGGAAAGTAATTGGTATTATATACTTTCTCCTTTGTTTTTTTTTTTTTTTGCTAATTGATTACACACGAACGTCACAGAGATCGAACTCTTGACCTCAGTGTTAGAGAGGCAAGAGTCTGGACCAACCCTTTGTTGGTTCTCCTTTGGTATTGCTGTTAATAATAGCAATAACAACTTACCTCTGAATTCGTCAAAAAAAAAAAACTTTAAAATGCTGCTTGGTAAATTTTAAAAGCTGTTTTTTTGAAAAGTGCTTTCGGTTGAAAAGCTGTTTTTATAGAAGCATGTCCCCCATGTTTTTGAAAAAAACTGATTTTCAACTTTTTCAGGAAGCAGTTACTGATATCAACATCAAACCACATCAAAAACATTATTTTTTTTAAAGAATAATATGCAAAACATGTATATATAAAAAATATTATCAAACAGTCATCTAATTTTCGCAACAACACTTATTTTAACAGCGCTTTTTTCAATAGTACAACAGTTTTCAACAGCAATCCCAAACAGAACCTTATAATTAGTTGATTAAACATAAAATGAAAATGAAAATACATCAAATACATTTTTTGGAAATAAGAAAATATGTAAGTGCCAATTTTGAGAATATCTCACTTACCTTATATATTAAATTATTTTTGAATTTTTTTTGACCAACAAGAAAATTTATTAACTTGCATCAACCAAATCACAGTCAGGACAAACCCCTGAACTGACACTACAATCTGAATGGAAACAAATAAACGAGCTAACCAAATAGTCGCTTATGTTTACAGACTGTTTTACATCATGAATAACAATATTCTTCGAATTAAAAACGATTTGAGTGGTTTCCCGATCAATCAAGCTTGCACCAATCCTTGAGCCAATAATATCACAAACGACCCTCACATATGCATCACCTGTAGTCCAATGTTCAGAAACACCTCAGCTATCTACATGCCGAAAACCAGCTATAGACATGCCGAAAGTCCAATGATCCGAAACACCCCAGCTATCTACATGCCGAAAACCAGCTATAGACATGCCCAAAGGATAGATCTCAAAAGATGAACAAATATTAATTGTGAAAAGTAAGATCTTGCAATATCCGACACCAGCCCAAAACCAATGCACGCATAATAGATCTCCCACAAAACCACGTAAATCATTTTCAAAGAAACCAACAATAAAACCCACACAACCAAAAACCAAATCAACATAAATCAAACACACGCCAAAAAGCGAGACGAAACACACGTCAAAAGACGAGACGAAGACCGAAATTCAAAGTCCTCGGAATAACACCAAATTTTGGTAAGATGTTAAGAAGGAGAATTTAAATCTCAAGGTATTTTTTATTTTCAGAATCGGACTTAAAACCAAGATAAATCTAAGAATTAAATTCTAGATTTTTGGATTTGGTTCGATTTTTATTGAAAGAAAAGGAACAAAAGCAAAGTAGAAGGGATTAGATGATTGGGGGAGGAATAGAGAATGGATGGATGGGGGAAAGAGATGAAGATGGAGAAAGGGCGGTGGTAATGGTTGTTAAGGGAGGTTGACTCTCATAGATAACAGAGGAAAAGCAGAAGATATGATTAATTGTTAAGATGAGTATGCAAGTAAATGGTTCAAATCCTTAATTATTTTTGAATTTTAGTTATTTAAGTTGATGGGTATTAGGTAGTATACTCGGGCATTATAATAAACATGTAACAAATAAATAAAATATTTATTTTAAGAATATCTAATGTTTAACTAAAATAAAATAAGACATAATAATATTTGAGAAAAAATGATAAAAATACCATTTCTTTTTAAAACTTTTTCATAGGAATATTGGTTCTGAGTTTTTTGGGTAAAGTATGAGCCTATTACACATTTTAAAGATGGGTAACACTAATATGCATTTCACAAATGAGTATCGCATAAAAATCATAAACAAAAAAGAAAAAAATTAAAAAAAAATCAGTTTTGTGGTGATAGTGATGCACATTCTTAGAATGCATATCTTGTATTTAATTTTTTTGTTCAATTTCTTTATATATATATATATATTACAAGATATCCATTTCGCAAATATGTAATAGCAATACCCAATTTGAAAATGTGTAATAAATTGATATTTTTTTTACCAAAATTTTAAAATTGGTATTTCCGTAACAAAATTTACAAAAAAAAGGACATTTTTGACCATTAAAAAATGACAAAAGTTACCAGGCACTCACAGTTTAGTGAAAAAAAAAAGATTAACAACGGACTGCGGTAACGCTGGTTCTATATCATAGCAAAAGCCCTAGAACAACACAAATTATACCTTATACCTTGTTGAGCACTTGTACGTTGGTCGCTGTTCATTCTTCTCCGGCCTCTATTCTTTCATTGTACGTACCGTTCATCTAATTATTATTTGGGTCATTTTCCCTACTCTATTTCATTATTTTACAGTTCCATGATTATTATGTTTATTAATTATTTTTATTATCTCTAGATGTATGATCACAATTTATGTTAATAAATATTTAGTTTTAATAGATTAAAGAGAATAACTGAATTATTGATTGTGAAGCTTTGATACATTCAGATGATTAACTACTAGTGTGTACAATACATTTATAGTCAATACAGAATAGATTTACAAGATATAACATATGGATATCCATCGGGTTGTTTAGTTATTTATCTGCACAACACTATTGACTTGGTCTGCCACTGGATAGAGTCTGTTAGGTTTCTTGATGAATTATAACTCTTAATTTAGTTAATGTGATGCTTAAATTTGAATATATGTGCATGGATACTGTTATACTCTTTGTTAGTCCTGTCTCTTTTTTTAATCTTGGTTTGTTGTTTTGGTATTAAGGATTTGTGCAACGTCTTATTTGTCGAAATCACTAAAGACTGATGAGTCGAAAGAAGCCTGTCAGGGAGGATCACGTGGCCGAGGTGATGCAGGTTGCACTTGCTAAAGACAAGGGGAAGAAGAAGAAAAAGTCCAAGAATTCTTGGAAAGATAATGACGAGGACGTTGATGATAATGTTGTGCACGGTGATGGTGATGATGTTGTTACGAAGAAGTTAAATTTGACGAAGAATGGGAACAATGCTAGGTTTACTCCTTCGGCTTTTGAGTTACTAGGGGATGATGGTGAGAGTTCTGGTGTTCAAGATCAGGATGGTGATGGTGCCTCTAGTGAGGCAGATGGTAATACTGCTCTAGCTTCTAGGGTTAATGATGATTCTAGCTCTCTAGATGGAGATGCATCCACAGTGATATTTTCTGGTAAAAAGAAGTCATTGAAAAAGAAGAGTAACATTGCTTTTACGCAGCTTGAGGCTGAGGGATCTGGCAAAGTCGTGGGTGAACAAGAAAAGCCTGGTGCAAGTGGTAGAGGGGTTGATGATAACAAAAGTAAAGACACCAGTGATGATGTGGTGGTAACTTCAGTAAGCAATAAAAATAAAAAGAAGAGCAGAAGGACTGCACAGGAAGAGAAGACCTCGATAAGATTCTAGCAGAACTTGGTGTAGGCCCACCTCCAGTAAACACTGATACTGTTCCATAACATGAAGAAAAAGTTCCAACTCAAATTAAACCTGACGTGGCAGCAGATGCTGCAGTTGATAAGAAAGATGAAGAAGGCGTTTTATTGTCTGCTGCTGCAAAGAAGAAGAAAAAGAAAAAAGAAAAGGAAAAGGAGAAGAAGGCTGCTGCTGCTGCGGCCGTGGCACCCTCTGTAGAAGAGAAATAGGAAGGAATAAATAGAGTAGCAGACAAGAAGAAAGTCCCAAGACATGTCAAGGAGATGCAAGAGAGAATTGCCAAACAAAAGGCGGAGGAAGAAAGAAAGAAAAGGGAAGAAGAGGAGAAGTTGAAGAAGAAAGAAGAAGAGAGGATATGGCAAGAAGAATTGGAAAGACAAGCAGAAGAGAAAAAAAGATTAAAAAAGGAGAGAGAGAAGGAAAAACTTTTAAAGAAGTGTTAATACCCTTCCGAAGAATTACTCTTTTACCCTCCTGATATAACCATGTCCCAAAAACATCTTCCTTCCAGATAAAAGGAGGTAACATTAGGGTACATTCTTCCAGACGAGGTAACACTAGGGTACATTCTTCCAGACAAGAGGAGGAGACACTAGGATACATTCTTCCAGACAAGAGGAGGAGACACTAGGGTACATTTTTCTAGACAAGAGGAGGAGACACTAGGGTACATTCTTCCTCCAGCACATTCTTCCTCCAGCACATTCTTCCGGGCAAAAGGCACATTCTTCCTCCAGCACATTCTTCCGGACAAAAGGAGGTAACACTAGGGTCGAGCAAAACCGGTCCGAACCCAAAAAACCGAACCGAACCGGTCCGGTTTTTTGGGACCGAACCGACCGGATGCTCAGCCCTCTATAAATACCAAGCTAACTCATACATTTGAGGGGCTGAAAATTTCTCACAATCACTCTCATACTCTCTCATTTCACATTTTTCTCTCTAAATTCTCAGTCACCGGAATTTGTACTTTCTGATATTGTTTCTTGTATTCTCCACCACCAAGTTACTTAGTCTCACGCCGGAGGTGCTTGACGGCCACCACCCCCGGTCAAGCATTGTTTTGCAGACTCCCTTCCGACAACAACACCGCATCTCCGTCCCAACACCACCGGAAGAGGGACAGGTGCGACAACAACACCACATCTCCGTCCCAACACCGCCGGAAGAGGGTCAGGTGCGACAGCAACACCACATCTCCGCCCAAACACTGCCGGAAGAGGGAAAAGTAACACCACATCTCCGTTCAAACACCGCCGGAAAAGGGAAAAGTGCGGTAGAGTGGAGCAAGGAGCATTATCATTTGGCGCTAGAAGGAGGGGGTTTTTTTCTCTTTAAAAGACCCTCCATCCTTTCCAGATTGCAAGAAGTAACAAGACATTATTAGTAACAAGTTGTCTCAGATGGGACCGTCAAAGAACACGAGGTTACAAGCCCGAACCACGATTGATCCAAACGATCCAAACCAAATTGAAGAACAACTCCAAGGAACTCAACAAGAAATAGTCCATGGTACCACCCATCGCAGCGAACCCGTCCACCAAAGGATCGACATCAGGGATGAGGATCCTCCTCACAATTTGGACCTGTCCCGTTTCGCTCCTAACCAAGTGAATTTTCTCCTCAATGTTGCTGCAAATCTCCAAAACCCAAACCAACAGAATGACCCACCTCATTCTAATGGGAGGAGGGAACAACCTCCCCCCGAGGACGAAGCACATAGTGCGAACAACAATGGTAGCAAAAGACCAAGGGTCACCAAGTCAATCTTTTCTCGCCTTGGTTCTTCCCAAGATACTAATCATGACCGTCACGAGAAAAACCACCATCGGCCCGAGACATGGAGGACAAACAGAAGAGTACGGGATCTCAGACACGAGCTAGAGGCGAAAAAGGCAGAATATGAAAGAGAGAAGAGAAGATTAGAAGATGAGTTCTACCAGGAAAAGGAAAGGGAAAGAACTCCTAAACCTACCCCAATCGGAGGCATCAGAAGCTCTCAACAAGAAATCCTCAATACTCTCAATGAGTTAAAGTGTAAGGTTGAAGGAGAAGTCTCTGCTGGCCCTGGAGAGTCTCCTTTCTCCAAAAGACTAGAAGATGAAAGCAAGCAAACACACT
This sequence comes from Saposhnikovia divaricata, assembly GCA_036435485.1. Classification (NCBI taxonomy): domain Eukaryota; kingdom Viridiplantae; phylum Streptophyta; class Magnoliopsida; order Apiales; family Apiaceae; genus Saposhnikovia; species Saposhnikovia divaricata. The sequence goes on from JAZHRN010000131.1 coordinate 28,946,831, forward strand.
TGAAACATCCCAACTTGGACTCATATGATGGTAATGGAGATCCGGAAGAGAACTTAAGTTATTTTGATCAGCTAGCTCTTTTCTATGAGTACCGGGACCTAACCTGTTGTAGATTCTTTGCCTCTACCTTAAGAGGGAGTGCTCAGAGGTGGTTTTGTAGACTCCCTCCAAGGACCATTGACACATGGGATGATTTCAAAAAAGCTTTTCTGAATAAGTTTAAGGCAAACCAACCACACGAGGTGCACACTGTCTTCCTTGAAACTATCGCACAAAGAATTGGAGAGACACTGGAAAACTATCTAAAGAGGTTCAAGGAAGCGGTAAACAAAGTGGTGTCAGTTAATGAAACAGAAGCATTGGTACATTTGAGAAGGGGCTTAGACCCCTACGATTGTGAAAAGTATATTTGCAAGCTCATGGAACATAAGCCAACCACATTGGCCAAAGCATACGAGTTAGCTTCACACTTCATCACCGAGACGGAGGCTATGAGAGTCATGAAACAAACAAGAAATCCTCCTCAACAGAAGCCTTATATTCAAAAAGAACGTTTCACCTTTCACCACGGCCAAAGGCCCGTCCATGAACACCAAGTACAAACCACGCATGGTCCCGCTCCACCAAGGCCAAAACCCACTTTTGACAAGACAAAGCTTTCTTCTCCCATCTCATCAAAACCCCCACGTAAACCTGAGCCGGAGTGGATAGCATTGAGTATGTCCCGGGCAAACATTTTGCGAGAAATACGAAACAAACCTTTCTATCAGGCACCTCAGCCACTTTGGACAGCCCAGGGTGATAGAGATTCCTCTAAGCACTGTGAATATCATGCCACACACGGTCATACTACAGAGAATTGTCTCTCCCTCAAATACTTCCTCGAGAGATTGGTTCGCCAAGGGCTCATCAACCAATACCTTCCTCGACAAGTTACTAATGCAAACAACACAAGTACTCCTTCCACATCTCAAACCAACAGAGACAAGAATATTGTCAATATAGTTATTGGAGGAACACAGTCCCCTCCCCGAAACTTTGAGACTCAGGAGGTTATGGCAATATCTCAAAATGATATGGTAGGAGATGTTATCACATTCTCTGATGCTGACTTTGAGGGAGTTAATCCTTACAACACCGAAGCCCTTGTTGTCACCATAGAAACACGGAATAATGTTGTCAAGAAAGTATTGATCGATAATAGGTCATCGGTGGACATAATCTTTACTCATTGTTGGGAAAGGCTAAAGTTGGAAGACAAGTTAGAAGGATGTGAAGAAGAGGCACCACTTTATGGTTTTGGCCACAACGCAGTCCCCATAGTGGGAATAGTGAAGCTGCCCATACTTTTTGGAACAGCTCCAAGGCAAGCCCAACATATTATCAAACTCTACGTGGTTAACACTCCGTCCTCCTACAACATGATCTTGGGAAGACCTACCTTAACTCGTTTAAGAGCAATAACCTCCACCACACATCTAAAAATGAAGTTCCCAACCATAGCGGGAATAGGAGAAATCAAAAGAGATACAGAGGCTTCGAAGTATTGTTATGGCTCTGCCCTCAACTTAGCTCAGACTGATCCAAGTAACGCGAGGAGGGCTCGGACAACCCAACGGAGGAAGGAAAAGAGGAAAAGGCACCTTGAGCACCAACGAAATCAGAGAAAGAGGACGAGAGATGTCCAAATGGTTGAAAACAGTGAGCAAGATATCGAGGAGCAACGCATGGATGCTTCTTTGAAAAAATGTTTGCAAAAAGATGAAATGCCGGTGGTTACGCCCGCCGTAGAAACTGAAAAAATTGAACTAGTGCTTGGAGATGGGACGAAGCGTATAAGCATTGGAGCTGGGCTTGACTCGGTTTTTAAAGAAGGACTAACAAAGTTGTTACGAGAATATGCTGACATATTTTCTTGGAGCCCGAAGGAAATGGCTGGGCTTGATGAATCGGTAGCAGTACACAAGTTGAATGTTCACAAAGATGCTATCCCAAAGTTGCAAAAGAGAAGGAATTTTGCTCTTGATAGGCAAAAAGCAATTGATGACGAAATTGATAAGATGCTTGACGCGGACCTTATTTGTGAAGTCACTTATCCTGAATGGGTGGCAAATGTAGTTTTTGTAAAGAAGGCCAATGGAAAATGGAGAGTTTGTATCGACTACACTGATCTTAATGCGGCTTGCCCAAAAGACCTTTACCTTCTTCCAAGTATTGATCAACTAATTGATGCCACTGCTAGGTCATCTCATGCTAAGCTTCATGGATGCTTTTTCCGGATATAATCAGATCAAGTTGGCACCAGAAGACAGAGAGAAAACATCCTTCATCACCCATCGAGGAGTTTATTGTTACAAGGTCATGCCTTTTGGCCTTATCAATGCGGGAGCGATTTATCAAAGAATGATGAATAAAATATTTGCCGGACAGCTTGGTCGTAATGTGGAGGTATATGTTGACGATATGATAGTTAAATCTTTACTGCTGGAAGCTCACCTTGAAGATTTGAAGGAATGCTTCGAGCAGTTAAAAACTCACAACATGAAACTAAATCCGGATAAATGTACATTTGGCTTGGAGGCAGGAAAATTCTTAGGTTTCTTGGTCAGTCAAAGAGGAATAGAAGCCAATCCTGAAAAGATTCAAGCAATTTTGGATATGCGTCCTCCTATGACAATTCGTGACGTGCAAAGGTTAACAGGCAGGTTAGCCGCCTTGAGAAGATTTATATCTAAGCTAGCGGAGAGATGTCTAGCTTTCTTCCACACCCTAAGGGGAGCAACATCTACGAAGGTTATCATGTGGACGCCTGAATGTCAAGCCGCCTTCGATGACTTGAAGGCATATCTCTCAAGCCCACCTTTGTTAACAACAGCTACTCCTACTGAACCCCTAGCAATATACTTATCGGCATCTAATGCAGCTGTTGGGGCAGTGTTAATCAAAGAAGATGAAGGAGGACAAAAACCTATTTATTATGTAAACCAAGTGCTAAAGGATGCGGAAACCCGATACCCTCCTGTAGAAAAATTTGCATATGCCCTTGTCACTGCAAGTAGGAAGCTAAGGCATTACTTCCAAGGAAGAGAGATCAAGGTTATCACCAATCAACCTTTGAAGAAGCTTCTACACAAGTCAGATTTGTCAGGGAGATTGATCAATTGGGCAGTAGAATTAAGTCAATTTTCTATCTCATATGAGCCAAGAAAGGCCATTAAGGCACAAGCTCTATCGGACTTCGTTGTAGAATGCACTTTTGGTAATCAAGAAAAGATGCCAACTTTAGAGGATGATCCTCCTGCCAAAGAACCTGTCTCTTCTGCCAAAGAACCTATCCCTCCTTCGAAACCAACATGGAAACTCTTCGTGGATGGATCTTCTACTTCGACAAGGAGTGGAGCAGGGTTAATCCTGATCAGCCCAGAAGGGTTCCAAGTAATGCAAGCCATAAGATTCACTTTCAAAGCTATGAACAATCAGGCTGAGTATGAAGCACTTATTGCAGGACTTAACTTGGCAAGAAGTCTCCAAGTTCAACACCTTTCCATTTTCAGTGATTCTCAGATTGTGGTAAGGCAAACTACTGGGGATTATGCTACAAAAGATATCATCCTCACCAAGTATCAAGCCTTGGTCAAATCCCTCCTTTCTCTCTTTGTCAGTCACACACTTGTCCAAGTGGATAAAAGTGACAACTAGGGATGGGCATTCATCCCGGCCCGCCCGATCCCGATCCGATCCCCGTACCGAACGGGGCGGGGATTCGGGGATTTTTTCGGGTACGGGCCGGGGAGCGGGGACAATTTTCAAAAAAAATCGGGGAGCGGGCCGGGGCCGGGTTTTTATGTGTCCCCGGCCCGATCCCCGACCCCCGCCCCGATTTTCTCTACCCGGTCCGATTTTCAATCCCAACTCGATTTCACCACACTTTAATACATATATATATACACACTCACACTCACACACACACACACACACACACACACACACACATATATATATATATATATATATATATATATATTAATCATATATTAATATAAACGAATTTCCAATACTTCATATTGGAAACAAAAAGATCTTTTAATTTTATATGTTTGTCTTTTAGTAGTTAAATAACTTAATTTCCATGTTATTTATAATTGTTTCTTTAAGTAATATTTTTTTTATCTTAATTTAGTGCATTTGAGATCACTAATTAGTATTTAAAATTATTTAATATTATTTTTAGTTTAAATAAAATTCCCCGATTCCCCGCGGGGATCCCCGTTACCCGTTTGGGCCGGGGAATGAAAAATAGTCCCCGATGGGGATCGGGCCGGGGACGAGGATTGGGTTTAAATTTGGGGATGGGGGCGGGGATAGCACTCCCCGGCCCCGAAGTGCCCCGATGCCCATCCCTAGTGACAACACCATTGCAGACTTGCTGTCCAAGCTAGTGGAGTCGGAAAAAGACCACTTAGATGGTTCTGTCTATTTCGAAGAATTGAAGGTGCCAACTATTGAGGGACACCAAATCATGGAAGTGGTCGTTGCCGACTCAACTTGGATGACACCAATCGTTGACTACTTGAAGGAAAATATTCTACCCGATGATTCTACCAAGGCCAAACAAATCCGCTCTCAAGCCGCCAAATATTTCATTCAAGATGACATTCTCTATAAGAGGACTTTCGATTCTCCCATCCTCAAATGCATCGACCCAGATGAAGCTCTATATTGCATGAGAGAAGTTCATGAAGGGATTTGTGGAGATCACATGGGGGAAAAAGCTCTAGCTCATAAAATTCTTTGGCAAGGATACTTCTGGCCTACTTTGATTAAGGATTGTAAATCTTTTGTCAAGAAGTGTACACAGTGCCAGCTCTTCAGCAATGTCCCTAAGCAAGCACCTGCCTTGCCCTCATCTATTCTTTCCCCCATCCCCTTCGCCACGTGGGGGATCGACATCATGGGACCTTTCCCCAAAGCTAAAGGAGAACTCCAATATGTGATGGTGGTAATTGATTATATGACTAAATGGGTGGAAGCTAAGGCACTAAGAACAATCACTCAAGAAGACACCATTAAGTTTGTCAATGAAAATATTATCACAAGGTTTGGAATCCCGAGAGTGATGGTGTCTGACAATGGAACCCAATTTGTCGGGTCAAAGTTCGTGAAATTCCTTTCCGAGAGGGGAGTGAAGCATAAGAAAGCTTCCGTATGCCACCCTCACAGAAATGGACAGGTAGAATTCACAAATCGAACCATTGTGCGAGGTTTAGAAAAAAGACTCCAAGAATCTAAGAAAAAATGGCCTGAAGAGCTACCAAATGTGTTGTGGGCTTACCGCACATCAGCCCGAAGTAGTACCAAGGAAACCCCTTTTAAACTAGCATTTGGTACCGAAGCCTTGCTCCCGGTAGAAGTGGGTTCACCCTCCTACAGAGTTCTAAACTTTGATGATGAAGCCAATAATAAAGGTCTCCGGGACAACATCGAACTCATTGATGAAGTCAGAGATGAAGCTGTGCAAAGGATGGATACATATAAGGAAAAAACCGAGGAATTCTTTGCTAAGAAGACAAGAATCCGAAAATTCGAGGAAGGAGATTTAGTTCTACGAGCAACAGAAGCTTCCGACCCACGCCATACGGGAAAACTCATGCCCAAGTGGGAAGGTCCTTACAAGGTGAAACATGTACTACGCCCAGGTTCTTACAAGTTAGAAAAGTTGGATGGTACTGAAGTAAACAACACATGGCATGGAGACAAGTTGCGAAAGTACTACACCTAAGGATAGCTTGTTCCTTTCCACTATTACTACTACAATCAAGTGTTGGAGACATACTTCTATGAGTCTCCACAACACATTATCTACACTATGTGGGAGCTCTCATGAATTACTCATGTAATCAGCTTTCACGAATGAAGTATCTTTTTTCTAGTCACAATATATTGCAAGTAAAAATATCTCAGACACAAGTAACACCATCTCAGAAACAAGGAAAGTAAATCCCTCTCAGACACAAGGCAAGTAACATCACCTAAGACACAAAAGAAGTAATACCGCTCACAAAAGTAATATTGTTTTAGACAAAATTTAACAACACGTTGTCTCATAATCTTTAGTACAAATTCCAAGAAGTCAAATTATTTCAGACACAAATAACAATACCTCAGACACAAATCTAAATATTTCATATTGTCTCATGAGAGGCATTCGGACACAAGTTAATAATTTCTTCAAGACACAAGTAATACTACAATTATAGATAAAACATACAAAATGGTTCAAACATTACTTTTTATTTTCTTCTACCGAAGAAGGTGAGGAAGAAGCTCCAATACTACAAAGAAGTTCAAAGGTAATACAACTACAAATAAAATAACAACACAAGTCTTAGAACATCCCAAGACAAAGGGAAACAAAGTCATAGTGTAAGCTAAACATGGGAAGTGACACATTAAGGTATCAAGATGGTGCAACCGTATCCCTACGAGAGGAGGACCTCTGTCGGGTCTTCACCCAATCCAAGAAGTAAGTCTCAAAGCCTTCGCTTGATCTGTGGAGGTCATCCCTAAGAAATTCACGACAACAATCAAGAACGAGTGGAGTCATCTTCCGACTCTCAGCACCAACAGCTCTCGTAAAAGCCACACTTCCTCGAAAGGTTGTCACAGCATCCTCCAAGTCCTGTGTATGCATCGAGGTGGCTTTATATTCATGGATCACATCTTCCCGCTGTGACGCCCCCAAATCTGAGGTCAAAGATTCAGGTCGTCACGCCACCATTCAACCATATCATACCTGTATTAACTTTACAACTCAACAATACATCCATTCATACCTCAATCTTACACACAATCAAGTTAGAGTCTCAGAAACGATAATCAAAAGTGCCACTAAATATTACAATTCATTTGTACAAATCAGAGTCTTACGCAATTCCACTTATACAACTACACTTGAAGACAAGTCTTACTATTACAGTTGGAAACCTATCAGACTTACAGTTGATGACTACGCAGCACGAATGGCAAGTCAAGCTACGGCTTTTGATGCTTTGACAAACAAGGTCAATGACTTGGGCCATGCTGGTGGTGTCTTGGGAAGCACTCTTAATGAAAGGATGGGGGCAATGGAGTCTACAATGCATACAATGGCCGTGGAGATCAGTAGAATGATGTTCGCAGTCAGGAGTTTTGTGCTCCCGGAGTGTTTCGAGTCGCAACAACCTCCCACCGATGCTGGTGCAGGTGGTGCTAGTGGAGCGGGAGCCTCCGGTTCTGGTTTTGGAGGTTCTTATGCTGCTGGTGGATTTCCGGAGCAAGGTGGTGTTCAGGATAACTCACCTAAGGGGGAGAGTAGAAAGGAGACGAGACAGCAGGCAGTTCATATCGAAGAAATTGAAGAGCATGCTGATCTTGTCATGGAAATAGAAATTGAGCCGTCTGTTGATGAAGAGGCTCTGAGGAGGAGAAAGGGTAAGACAATGATGGTTGATGAACCATTCATTGACCTGAGTCATCAGGAAACAGTACAGGAGGTACTTGACTCAGATTCTGATATGGAAGACGTACCTTTGGCACATGCTATAAAGAGATCTTTGAAGGAACAAGGTGGAGGTGCTGGGAAGTCTTCCGGAATGCCTGAAGAAATTCCTGTTGATGAGGAAACCCTTAAAGCTCAACAGTTAGTCTTGGAACAAGCTCAGTTCCATAAAATGAAGATGATGCAAGAACGTGCTGCGTTCCTAGAAAAGAAAGTGGAGCTCCAAGGGAAGCAGTATGATCATGAGCTTGCAAGGCTAGCTGATCCTCAAGTTGATCTCGACAAGAGAAGGATAGGACAGAAGTGGGATGAAGCAAGGAAGATATTGATGGGATCCTGTGCGAAAGGAGTTCATAACAAGGAGGCAGATGATCTGTTCTACAACTTGAATTTGCAGAATCCAATGACTGTGGACTATATAAGTGCTTTGAAGAGATTAATTTCTAAAGTCAGGGTTGGATACAATGCAACACTTAAGGAGTGGCAGGTTATTTTGTCTTTGGTAGAAGGAGTCCCAACATTTTTCCTATATGTGGATGACCAATTCATAACGAGAAGATCTGCGTCAGAGTTGTTCTTGCTAGCAACAAAAATTCAATACTCTCAATCTGAGGAGCTAAGCATTCTGTATAGGGATCAGTTAATGCAGCTAGCAGAGGACAAGGCTCCAGAATTCTCAGCATATCCAAATTTTGTCCGGATGGTAGTTGACGGAAAGATGAAGAGGGTTAGCATGGAGGAAAATGATCTAATGGAGCTTTCAGTGGAATCTCTCAAAGCTGTCTGTAGACAAATGATGAGTAAGGGATTCGCTTCTGAGCTTAAAGAAAAATCCGTGAAGATCATTGAAAGAGTCATATTCAAGAAGAGCAATGAGGTGTGGAAGTGTGATATCATTGCTCCAAATCCTCTAGATAACGTGAAGATTGAGCCGGAGCTGATGGAGAAGAAATGGAATATTCTTCAAGCAATGAAGAATGTAGATGAAGCTCTGACTCTTCCTTCTGGAGCACTGGAACAAGGAGAGATAAGGGAGGCAATTGGTGTTCCAGGAAGTGATAGTGTATACTGGATACACGCTTATGTTGAAGATACAGCTGATGCCTTAGTATTCATAGATGCAGACCAGAATCAAACATTCTTGCATATGAGTAGAAAATGGCTGCTACAGACTCACGATGCTGCATTTCTGGAGAGAGTATTACATGTATTCAAATGGGGCGAAGTGGAAGATATGTATGTGGAAGAAAAGCAGAGACTCATGAGTTACCTGTCTGAGATAGTGGTGGAAAAGAAGCGGATGGAGCGAGATGCGGCTAGTGTCCACAATACTGACCGTGTCAAGGGCTACCCCAAGATGATCTATTGTCAGTTTAAAGCTGATAAATCACATTGGAAACCTCAGCTCATAATGAACAAAAATGAGGACATTCCAAAGATCAGGACTACTCAGGAGGTGGACAAACTCAGAAGGCTTTTCAAACATCGTTATCCAGAGCCCAAGAATCTTCTAGAAATGGAAGCTGTAAGTCTGTTGAATGCTAGGTGGAAGCAGCTTCGCGATCCAGTGTACAAGAAAGAACAGCAGCCAAAGGAGAAGCGCAGAAGGCAGAAAGAAGAGAAAGACCAAGCTGCTGAAGCTAGAAAGAGGAAACGGAATTAGGGTTAAAGGTCAGAGTGGTGTGAACTTGAAGTTGGAAAAACTTCATGTCTTTCGGTTGCTTTAACTCACTTGAGGAAAATTCACCTTAGAGTGAATCCAATAAGGTGATATAAGTTTGACTAAAAGGTATGAAATAATCCAGGTGATAGGAATCACTCAAATGATCTTTAATTCGAAGTTCGAATTCTGTTTCTAGTTTAAGTTCTTTGTATTGTTTTCAAGTAAATTTCAATTGTAAATTATTCAAGACTGTAATGTTAATTATCTTTTCTCGTCTCATTGTTTAGTTGAGTTATCCTTCATTAATTTGAATGTCATTGTTAGACAGTCAAATAGGGGGAGATTGAAAGGCAGAGTGTGTAAACTTGTAACACTATAACTAATGTAACTCATCTAAAGGAAAAGATACTTAACCAGAAGACAATCAAGAACAAGAAGTCACAAAGAAATCAACACTAAATGAAGACAAGGTAATTGATACAATTCAACATGTTAACTATGATCAAGCCAAGAAGAAATCATTGAGAGAAGTTCAAGTCAAAGTTGTTCATGCCTCAGTGATTTGAAAAGCCAAGAATCAAGATCATAACTATCAGTATCAATAAGACTAATTGATTTCAAGTGAATAAGAAGGAAAGCAAATATTGGAAAGCCACATTACTAATTGGATATGGTAATTTATTCAAGAAGCAAAAACACTATCAAGACTAGTCACTTATGAACCAGACCAGTGCATCAAGTGTCAGGACATTGATAGCAAGTTTATGTCAGTAATAAAGATCCATGTTCAAGAGCTTGGAGAAGAATAAAGAAGACATGAAGATATCACAAGTTCAAGATGTGCATTGAAGTTTCAAGTTGAAGACCAGAATATTTTCTAAGTACTAAATATTCTAGATGACCAAGTAGAATATTTCTAAGTAGAAGTTCTACTTAGAAATTCGAGATGGCTAAGTAGAAATTCTCAAGTAGAAGTTCTACTTAGAGTGCAGCTTCAACATGACACATGGCATCTTCTGATTGGCAGATTTCCAAGCTTTCAAGATAAGGCAAGATTTATGTGGACATCATTGGGCCACGTATATCTTAGTCTTTGAAGACTACAGGACATAGATTACATGTAGTATAAATAGAAGTACTTGTGTAATGTTTTAGTTAGTGAGCAATTCTTGAGAGAAACACATGTAAAAGAGAGAGAGTGCATTCACAGAGCTTAGTATCATTCACTTCTCTCTGAACTTCTGTTATACTTTGTAATGAATGTTGTAGCAACCACTTCAAGTTATATATAAGACATATATTCCTTGAATCTGTGTGTTCGTTTATTGCATCATATTTATTGCTTCTCATATTTGAAAAGTTGTATTCACCCCCCTCTACAACACATTTGGACGTAACACATATACTTACATGACAAATATCAAGAACTGAGTCACTAACAGCAAGAACCAGGTAACTACACATGCATACATATAGACACTAAAACCACTTATAACTCTCTACCCACTGCTAGCTCTTACCCTCTCTACGCTTTATAAAAATCACTCTCATCCCGCCTTATCAATATGTCTCACATTCCGCTCAAAACTTAATAGATAAAAACGCATATTTGCTTCCCACTACAACCAACTTTGTCCCGCTTTCCCACTATCCCGTTTCCAAATGACCAGCTTCTCACCAAATACTCTCTTCAGTTACTCTGCCCACGCATACTACAGCAAACATATATAACCCTATACAAATACTTGTTCTTTCATCTAGCATGTTTACATACACACATACATTACTTTACACTTTACCTTCAAACAAAACTCACAAAAAACATACCAGGTTTACCAAACATAATATCATGACACAATATACAAGATTCTTATAACACACACATGTGCAACCATTCCCACCTACATTGATAGTTTTACCCGGTACCTTATATTCCACACATGTTCTAAGATATCACAAGGTCACATAATAGCCACACAAAATATACATAAATTCCTACCCCTTTAACACTTCAAGATGTACGCCATATAGTGGAAGAAAGTGTACCCAGTACTATTAATAGGTTCACATGTACATCCATAATGGGAGGAACTGGGGAATCACTTTGTCTAGAGGACATAGTACGAGGTTGTCCTGGGAGATGGCCTCTCGGCTTTGTGTTTCTAGTAGAGGTAGGAACTCTAGCATGGATAACTTACACACTACTCCAAAATCTTTTCCCGTTCTCACTTAACCACACCCGTCACCCTATCTTTTTATAACTCTCTATACTAAACAAATAATACTACAGCTATATGTAAACAACTACACTAACATCGTACTAGCCTCCTTATTACACCCGCTTCCTGAACAAAGACACCCTTCTTCCCACTTTTTCTAAAAATACTATCACTCCCGTTTCCTCTCATACATACGCACACTGACATATTCAACCTACAGAACTCAAGACAAAAACAATCCAGATATGCAAGTAGAAGTAACCTTGCTGAGTTCTTCAGCAATGCCATTTCGAGCTGATTTAAGGACTGATACGACGAAAAGGAAGACAATCAAAACACATCAAACGCAAACTCGTAGAGAAGAAGTTGCTGGAAGAAAGGTTAAAGATGTGGCTAATCTGAACGGTTTTGAGATCAACATGGAAGAGCCTGTGTCGCTTATGGATTCTATATCCCATTTACTTGTTTAGAGATGCAAAGAAGCAAATGACATTGCTGTTTTGTGTAAAGAAAATTCGGAGGTTATGGAAATGAAATCCAGTGAACTGTATGCACAAGTAGATCATATCATTTTCACGTTTTCTCATTGTGATAATGAAAATGTAATTTACAAGGAAAGTTTGAAGAATGTGATAGAAGATCTGGTTGTATTGCGGTCTCAGACACTTAAGAAAGTTGAGTCTCTATGAATCAAGAATCAATGACATGTTGGGGCAGTTAGATGAACTACAACATAAGTCACACGGGGTTACGTTGTATGCAGGCTACTTTATACTCATGGAAGCCATTTGGAAGACCCTAGACACTGAAGACTTTATGTTCACTCCATTAAGAAGGGAATTTAAACTCATAAGCTTCATGGCATTTCCGGAGCTGGACTGAATGCAACATCGGTTAGGTGCAAGTTAGAGTTTCCATAACTACAGTCAAACACACACTGTTGATCCCAGCATTAGACCATTTGTATATACACTCCTAGCAAGTACTCCGTAACCAAACCCTAGACAACTATCCACTTTAATAGTTCACACACTCCCGTAGACACATCAAACTCAACCATATATACTAAACCCAGAATTACACACATAAACTATATATTATAAAAACCCAACAAAACAGATTGAGACAAAACACAGAAGAGAAAACAAAAATAAGGGGACGCAGCAAGATGGTGTTGTGATGGTGCACTTGGTATAACAAAACTCGCTGAGAAACAAGGAAGAAGTGTTTATCCTTTCCTTTCTCCGTCTAGCAAATATTACAGATGTTTCTTGGAAAATCAGAAAATGAAGAACCGAGATATCGTCCTTCCCCTGTACATATAATACCCGCAGTCAACTACAAGCAAACATAAAAAATTCTACACATAAACTGGTATATGTATAACACCACTTTCAGTCCATTTCTATAGCCTCCAAATTCAAGAAATGAACCATAGATTATATATACACAAACATGCACGCATATGACACACCTCAAACCACTTTTTGGAGATCCCGTACTAAAACCTTGAAACCTAGAAGCATACTTGAACCAATACACCCACCCACCAACACCACCATTCCTCAAAATATAACTCTCAAACATGTATATACTTGCGTACACGGAGGAAACAGGAGGGCACAGATTGAGAGATGTAAAGGCTGTTCAAACAATTATGGAAAAATGAAGAAAAGCAAATAAAAGAGCAAGCTTACGTACCTGGTTTTAAATGGACAAATTGTTGAAGAAAGAAGCGGAAAGCACGTATATTTTCACCTTCATATTGGCAGGGTGTTTTGTTTCGAAAGGTGGCAACCAAAGAAAATAGGCAACGTTTTTATTTTTTATTTTACACAGATATGTCTAGCTTCACATATATGCCATAAGTCATATAAATATATATTAGGTCATATACAAAGCCCATGGTTTGTGTACTACAGCCCATTACCTTTCCCAAATTTAAATTTTAATCACTATACTACAAGCACATGTATTATTTTATTAGGCCACAACTTTTTAGATAATGGGCATGCACTTAAACTACTCTTGGTATATTCCCTTCCCCAATAAAACTAAGCATGCACAGTTTTAAAAGAATAGAGTTCTATAATTTTATTATTTGTCATCAATTACTAGCACATGTATGTAGCAGTACTTTCTTATTTTTTCTATTATTTAGCAAAGACATGTACCAATATTCTAATCAAAACCCATCCTACAACAACTTTTAAGACCCATCAGCATTTATTAATACAGTATCTTTTCAAAGTTTGAACACCCACAACTACACTACTTTATAATTTCTACAACATTATTTTATAATATTTTTTACTCCTCACTTCATTTTAACACATTTAAATATATTCAAATAATGTGGTTATTCTCGGCAATTAATCCCCCTTCCAAAAAAAACCCCTTCAAAAATTCCCCCTTCCGAAAAGTCCCCCTTCAAAAAATTCCCCCTTCAAAAATTCCCCCTTCCGAAAAATCCCCCTTCCAAAAAATCCCCCTTCAAAAATTCCCCCTTCCGAATAATCCCCCTTCAAAAAATCCCCCTTCCAAAAAATCCCGCTTAAAAAATTCTCCCTTCCGAAAAATCCACCTTCAAAAAATTCCCCCTTCAAAAATTCCCCCTTCTGAAAAATCCCCCTTCCAAAAAATCCCCCTTCCGAAAAATCCCCCTTCAAAAAATTCCCCCTTCAAAAATTCCCCCTTCAGAAAATTCCCCCTTCCGAAAATTCCCCCCTTTACAAAAAATCCTCCCTTCCAAAAATTCCCCCTTCACAAAAAATCCTCCCTCTTCAAAATTCCTCCTCCCGACCAAAATGTATTCCTCCTCAAAATTCCTCCTCCCGACCAAAATGTATTCCTCCTCAAAATTCCTCCTCCCGACAAAAATGCATTTCCTCACAAAATCTTTACATATGATTTCAGGTTTGAGACCTTTGCTAGCGGACACTATCCGACAGCAAAGTCTGGGGGGCACCAAATTCAAAAGTAGTAAAATTTCAGGGGGGCAAAAAATTCAAACTCGGTCAAATTTCAGGGGGCACAAATTCCCTCTATAAATCTTTTCCTTTCCCTTCTAAACACTTATGAAAATTTCATAGTTCATTTATATCGTCATTCCTAGTGGACACTGCTCACTAACAATGCCTGGGGGGCACCAAAATCAAACTTAGTAAAATTTCATGGGACACTACATTCCTTGTCTCTTTTCCACCTCCAACGCTTATGAAAATTTCTACGGCCATCTCTAGTGGCCTTTACCCACAAGAGACGTCCGGGGGGAACACAGTTCAAAACAATCAAAAAGATATTTGTAGACAGAGAAGGAAACTATGTTCCATTCACTAGGGAAAGGATTAGAATGCAAGGAAGACAAATGAAGGACAGACCCCTCGAGTCCTCATTAGGATACAATGAAAATATATAAAGCTAAGCTGAAGCATCTTCATCTTAGGCTCCTCACGGACCACCTCGTCCTTCAACTCCTGCAGCTTTGCCAACATGGCTTCCCGCTTGGTCATCTCCCAAGCCCTCAAGCGGTCAATCTTCTGCATGTAAAAGCGGTGTAGCTGATTGTTCTCCCGAACCAGATCTTCAATGGCCTCACAAGCTCGGGCACCAAGAGGCTCATCTATCCACATATCATAGTGACATCCCCTGGTGGCGCAGCGCTCAAACCTCCGACCAGCATTGCTTCCGGCCCATATGGTTTTCACAACCACGGGAATGTCACAGTAGCAATTCTTCCTCCCTCCCTCCATGAAGAACTTCTCAAGACTTACAACAGAGAAAATAAGAGATGAAAGATTTTGAGAAAATATGATATCCCAACTCTTGAAGGTAACTCAAGTATTTATAGGCCTCCAATAACTAGCCGTTACAAAGAGCCGTTGAATCTATAAAAAATGAAAAAGCATGTCAGCACTACGTATTTACTCCTCCAACCCACTAAAGTAAGTTGCAGGAGTGGGGGGGCAATGTTAATACCCTTCCGAAGAATTACTCTTTTACCCTCCTGATATAACCATGTCCCAAAAACATCTTCCTTCCAGATAAAAGGAGGTAACATTCGGGTACATTCTTCTAGACGAGGTAACACTAGGGTACATTCTTCCAGACAAGAGGAGGAGACACTAGGATACATTCTTCCAGACAGGAGGAGGAGACACTAGGGTACATTCTTCTAGACAAGAGGATGAGACACTAGGGTACATTCTTTCTCCAGCACATTCTTCCTCCAGCATATTCTTCCTCCAGCACATTCTTCCGGGCAAAAGGCACATTCTTCCTCCAGCACATTCTTTCGGACAAAAGGAGGTAACACTAGGGTCGAGCAAAACCGGTCCGAACCCAAAAAACCGAACCGAACCGGTCCGGTTTTTGGGACCGAACCGACCGGATGCTCAGCGCTCTATAAATACCAAGCTAACTCATACATTTGAGGGGCTGAAAATTTCTCACAATCACTCTCATACTCTCTCATTTCACATTTTTCTCTCTAAATTCTCAGTCACTGGAATTTGTACTTTCTGATATTGTTTCTTGTATTCTCCACCACCAAGTTACTTACTCTCACGCCGGAGGTGCTTGACGGCCACCACCCCCGGTCAAGCATTGTTTTGCAGACTCCCTTCCGACAACAGCACCACATCTCCGTCCCAACACCGCCGGAAGAGGGACAGGTGCGACAGCAACACCACATCTCCGTCCCAACACCGCCGGAAGAGGGTCAGGTGCGACAGCAACACCACATCTCCGCCCAAACACTGCCGGAAGAGGGAAAAGCAACACCACATCTCCGTTCAAACACCGCCGGAAAAGGGAAAAGTGCGGTAGAGTGGAGCAAGGAGCATTATCAAGAAGAAACAAGAAGGTAAGCTTTTAACAGGGAAACAAAAGGAAGAAGCTCGTCGGCTAGAAGCAATGAGGAATCAATTTCTTGCTAGAACTGGAGGTGTACCTGTCACTACTGCCAACACTGTTGCACCGAAACGACCCAAGTATCGGACAAAGAAGTCAAGCCACATTCTCAGGTAAATGGGGAAACCCGTTCTGACGCTAATGAAATCACAGAAGCAGAAAAAGAGAAGGAATTTATTCCCTGTTCGGCTTCCCCTGAATCTGAGAAAGTCGAAAAAATGAACTCAATGGATGTGGAGGAGAAACCTGATGTTGCTTATGTAGTTGAACAGGATGGGATGGAAGAAGAAAATGATGAGGAAGAATGGGATGCTAAAAGTTGGGATGACGATAATCTCAAGCTTCTTGGTAGAAGTGCTTTCGCTGATGAAGAGGCTGACTTGGAACCCAAAACTGTGGCAAATAATGATACAAAACGTTCACGTACTCCCAGTCGTAATACCAAAGCATCAATACCTACAGAGAAAGTGTTCTCGACTGCTCAAGTGAAATCTCAGGAAAATGATAAAAGCCTGCCAATGGGTGATGTTGCAGCCAAAACTAAACAAAAGAATGTAGCTCAGCAAAAAGAATTACAAAACACAGATTCTGCAAACCTCCGGTCCCCAATCTGCTGTATTATGGGTCATGTCGATACTGGAAAGACCAAGCTGCTTGATTGTATCCGAGGCACTAATGTTCAGGAAGGTGAAGCTGGAGGAATTACTCAGCAAATTGGCGCAACATATATTCCTGCTGAAAATATATGGGATAGAACTAGGGAATCAAAAGCTGCTGCCAAATTGAAAGTTCCAGGCCTGTTGGTTATTGATACCCTTGGACATGAGTCATTTACAAACTTGAGGTCTCGGGGATCCGGGTTATGTGATATTGCAATTTTGGTCGTGGACATAATGCATGGATTAGAACCACAAACCATTGAATCACTTAATTTGTTAAAAATGAGAAATACAGAGTTCATTGTTGCCTTGAACAAGGTGAGATTAACTGTTATTTTACCTTTAAAGTGTAATTCTCATAACGGTTTCCTTGACATATCTGGTTTCTTCCTCATGATTTCACAAAGAGCAGGTGGATAGATTGTATGGGTGGAAAACTTGTCGCAATGCACCAATTAAGAAGGCAATGAAGCAGCAGAGTCAAGATGTCCAGAATGAATTTAAGAGGAGGCTTATTCAGGTTATTTATTATTCATTCATTTCTAAATTATTCTCAGGTATGGATGTCTATTTACACTTCTTTTTTGGGAGACAATTTTAGATTATCACACAGTTCAAGGAGCAAGCATTGAATACTGAGCTGTACTATAAAAACAAAGAAATGGGAAAGACTATCAGTATTGTACCCACAAGTGCAATCAGGTACATAAGCTATTTGGTTGATGTTGTAAAACCTTCTTTGATGTTCCTCTATCTCGTTTGATTTTATAACGACTTCTGTGTTCTTGACGAAACAGTGGTGAAGGTATCCCAGATCTGCTATTGTTACTAGTGCAATGGTCTCAGATGACTATGGTTGAAAAACTTACGTACAGTGATGTAGTGCAGGTAGACTTTCTTTTTAACTTTCTACCCAGTTATTCAAGACAGAATCAAGTTTTGTTTCTGAAATTATTTTGGAATTCTTTGTCAGTGTACAGTTTTGGAGGTGAAGGTCGTTGAAGGTGAAGGAACTACACTTGATGTGGTGTTGGTTAATGGCATACTTCACGAAGGTGATCAGATAGTTGTCTGTGGTATGCAGGTAAACTTCCAACTTTAGTGTATAAGATGTAATTTGATGATGGATTCAGAGAACTAAGCATGGACTCTTTCTTAGGGACCTATTGTTACTACAATACAATCGTTGTCGACTCCCCATCCAATGAAGGAACTCCATGTCAAGGTAAAACTATTACTTTATTCTTTCTTGTACGAGTTTCACTTCTATCTTCTCTATCCTGCCAAGTTTCCCTTAGTTGTTGAAAGGCTATTATAGAACTTTTGTCCATGCTTGATATCACCCTTAATACAAATTTGAGCAATAATATTTACAGCTCTCTGTTAGAATATAAAGAATTAAGAGATGCCATTAGAGGGATGAACATCACGTGTACTAAACATGCCCAACCTAGAATGATAACTGTGACAATTTTAGGGCATTTTGACTTGCCACTGTAAAAATTGTTTTAGATGACTAACTTCCTGAGACCTTAAGGTGATGGTTGAAAGCTACTTAACAAATCTTCTATCTTTAACAACTCCCCCTTGATTGGAAGCCCATCTTGACATTCAAGAGTGGATCACTAGGAGCGAATGAATGAGCATAACTTTAGTGTCCAAATTATATTTTTGTAAGTATTAAGGGTTACATCGGAACAAACTAGGCCCTAAGCTATAAATCTGAAATACTGAAATGCAATACAAGGTTAGTGAAGTTTTTAGGGTTCAAGGTACACTTCAATTCATAAAAGATATTTACTGCAACAGGGATAGCCACATCGGCATGTTGTTTGCTGATCACACCCACTCACATAAAGTGGAGAGATAGAATTGCAAGACTTTGACCTACTAATGGAAATATGGAAGAGATAAATAGTGTGAACAAAATATTCCTCTTTTAACTGGTTAGTCCAAGCCTTGCACTATTCTTTTTGGAAAAATTTATCGCAGTTTACTCTCTCCATATTAAGTGACTGGGTATCAGTCCACATCAGCATGCTGACGTAGTTAACTGGAATTCACTTACGCAGTATATAGACCAATATAATTTGTCCTTAAATTAATTGTCTTGAGATGTTGTTTATCTTTACTGTCATATAGAATTATGTTAATGAAGAATACGGTGGGTTTTCTGGTTTCAGGGTACTGATCTTCACCATAAAGAAATCAAGGCTGCCCAGGGTATCAAGATTGCTGCACAGGTGAAAACAATAGCCCGGATCCTTTGTTTTTGTCTGTTATATGTATTTTTGACTTTTACCTTTTTGAAGGAATTATAAGTTCTTAGACCAAGTAGGCTGTGTAGTGTCTGTTTTTGGTGGGTTTCTCTTTTGTTTATACTGTTTATCTACATGCCCTTTCCAAACTTTTTTCTTCTACGCCTTAAGTGTGTATGTGTCTAGTCCTTTCTGATTAACAAGTATACGTGTCCTTACCAGAAATATCAATTTTGAATCAGCTTCTGCTTTGAATTGTCCTTTGCTGAAGGTCACTGTGAATTAATTTCTACTTAAAATTTTCTGCAGGGCCTTGAGCATGCAATTTGGAAGTAGTAAAAAAATCAATTATGGAAGACATGGAGTCGGTCATGAGCAGAACTGATAAAAATGGTGAAGGGGTTTACGTTCACACTTCTACTCTTGGTTCATTGGAAGCATTGCTAGAGTTCTTGAAAACCCCGGCAGTTAATATACCTGTGAGTGGTATAGGCATAGGCCCTGTCAACAGGAAGGATGTCATGTGAGCCAGTGTAATGCTTGAGAAGAAGAAAGAGTACGCAACCATCTTGGCTTTTGATGTCAAAGTAAACAAAGAGGCTCGGGAACTTGCAGATGAGTGTGGTGTAAAAATATTCATTGCGGATATCATCTACCACTTGTTCGATCAGTTCAAGGCATACATTGGTACTCTTAAGGAGGTAAAGAAGAAGGAAGCTGCTGATGAAGCAGTGTTTCCATGTGTGCTTAAGATTATGGCAAATTGCGTGTTTAACAAGAAGGATCCAATTATTTTAGGTGTTGATGTTCTTGAGGGAATCGCAAAGGTGCGTAATTTCTTGTCATTGCATTGCTAGGTTTGTGGTACTGCTACAGTAATGATGTGATCCTTTTCACTTTTTATTACATATTGGGTGATGAGTAAATAGAGTGTTTAAATCTCTTTAAACAAAATGGGTACATGGGTTTTAAACTGGTGCTACATAAATAGGTATTTGTACACTACAAGAAATCCCAGTTTTGCTAACGAAATTTCCCAACGGAAATGTGTCCGTTGCTATTTACTAACGGATTACTCACCCATATGATTATTCTGAAAAGCCAATTATAAAATAACACATTCGCAACGATTCAGTAACGGATATTTAGTAACGGAAATTTCCGTTGGTGACTGCTAACAGATTCCTAACGGAAAATAAATTGTTGAAAAGTCAATGCTCTACCAACGAATACCCAACGAATTCTTAATCAACATTTACCAAAATTTTGGTGCTAAAATTGCCGCCCATTTCTAGCAACGAGATGCCAACGGAAAGAGTACTAACAGAATAACAATAATTTACCAAGGAACTAACAATGCTTTACCAACAATATATTCCGTTGGGAATTTTAGATCGGTCATCCTCTTTTCCGTGACTAATCCGTTGGTAATATTAGAATGAAAAAAGAGAAAAAATAGGCGCTAAACAACGAAAGCGGCTAAATTTCCCCCCAATTAAAAATGAAAAAAAATGGGCGCTAAAAGAACCAAAAAAAACCCGCCCATTTCTAGCAACGAGTTGCCAACGGAATATTCCGTTGGGAATTTTAGATCGTTCATACATTTTCCGTTACTAATCTGTTGGTAGTATTAGAACGGTCATACATTTTCTGTTACTAATCTGTTACAATTTGAAATATTTCCGTTACTAATCCGTTATAAGTTAGGAGTACGGGTCAAATCGAAAGTTGACTACCACTTTTACTATCCAAATAAATTTATTATTTTTTAAAAACTTGGGAATATCAATAAATTAGATATATATTAACATACATGCAATTGGATCGTCGATAAGTATTTTTTAAAATATAGAAACAACAATCCTGGACAAAGCACTAGTTAGCAGTACGGGTCAAATCGATAGTTGACTACCACTTTTACCATCCAAATAAATTTATTATTTTTTAAAAAATTGGGAATATAACGAAATTAGATATATATTGACATACGTGATGTTGGATCGTCGATAAGTATTTTTTAAAAAATAGAAACAACAATCCGGAACAAAGCACTAGTTAGAAGTACGGGTCAAATCGATAGTTGACTACCACTTTTACCATCCAAATAAATTTATTATTTTTTAAAATCTTGGAAATATCACTAAATTAGATATATATTGACATACGTGCGGTTGGATCGTCGATAAGTATTTTTTAAAAAATAGAAAGAACAATCCGGGACAAAGCACTAGTTAGGAGTACGGGTCAAATCGATAGTTGACTACCACTTTTACCATCCAAATAAATTTATTATTTTTTAAAAAATTGGGAATATCACGAAATTAGATATATATTGACATACGTGCTGTTGGATCGTCGATAAGTATTTTTTAAAAAATAGAAACAACAATCCGGGACAAAGCACTAGTTAGCAGTACGGGTCAAATCGATAGTTGACTACCACTTTTACCATCCAAATAAATTTATTATTTTTTAAAAAGTTGGGAATATCACTAAATTAGATATATATTGACATACGTGCTGTTGGATCGTCGATAAGTATTTTTTAAAAAATAGAAAAAACAATCCGGGACAAAGCACTAGTTGGAAGTACGGGTCAAATCGATAGTTGACTACCACTTTTACCATCCACATTAATTTATTATTTTTTAAAATCTTGTCAATATCACTAAATTAGGTATATATTACCATACGTACAGTTGAATCATCGTTAAATATTTTTTAAAAAAATAGAAATAACAATCCTGGACAACGGACTAGTTAGTAGGTAGGGTCAAATCAATGGTTGACTACTAATTTTACCATCTAAATTAATTTATTATTTCTTAAAATCTTGCAATATCACTAAAATAGGTATATATTACCATACATGCGGTTGTATCATCGATAAATATTTTTAAAAAAATAGAAACAACAATTCCAGACAACGTACTAGTTAGTAGTACCGATTAAATCAATAGTTACCTAGTAATTTTACCATCCAAATTAATTTATTATTTTTTAAAATATTGGCAATATCACTAAAATAGGTATATATTGCTATACGTGCGGTTGGATCATCGATAAATATTTTTAAAAAAATAGAAACAACAATTCCAGACAACGTACTAGTTAGTAGTACCGATTAAATCAATAGTTACCTAGTAATTTTACCTTCCAAATTAATTTATTATTTTTTAAAATATTGGCAATATCACTAAAATAGGTATATATTGCTATACGTGCGGTTGGATCATCGATAAATATTTTTAAAAAATAGAAACAACAATTCCAAACAACGGACTAGTTAGTAATACCGGACGAATCAATAGTTGACTACTAATTTTACCATCCAAATAAAATTTTTTTTTTAAAATGTTACCAATATCACTTAATTAGGTATATATTGCCATACGTGCGGTTGGATCGTCGATAAATATTTTTAAAAAATATAACAACAATTCCGAACAACGGACTAGTTAGTAGTACCGATCAAATCAATAGTTGACATATAATTTTACCATCCAAATTAATTTTTATTCTTTTGAAAATTGGTAATATCAATGTATTAGATATATCTTGACATCTGTATGATTGGATCGTCGAGAAATATTTTTAAAAAAATATAAACAACAATTCGTGATAAAGCACTAGGTACGAGTACTAGTCAATGTAGTAGTGTTCTACTAAGATCTCCAACCAAATTAATTTTTTATTTTTTGAAAATTTGAAAATATCATTATATTTGATATATCTTGACATCCGTACGGTTGGATCATCGAGAAATACTTTTAAAAAATGAAAAACAATAATCAGTGACAAAGCACTAGTTACGAGTACTAGTCAGTACAGTAATGTTCTAATAAGACTCCAACCAAATTAATTTTTTATTCTTTTTAAAATTTGGGAATGTCATTATATTAGATATATCTTGACATCCGTCCAATTAGATCGTCGAGAAATATTTTTTTGAAAACGGAGTGGTAGATTTTTTACTTGTTAGAAGAACCGATGTCTCAATTTTAATTTTAAAAAATTGATGAGCGCCTCCCTTTATTTTCTCCCGCTTATCCCACATTATTTCCCCCCTTTACCAATTGTTTCCCCCCTTAAACCAATATTTTGTTCCTTCTCTCTTTTATCCAATATCTTAAATAATAAAACAAAATCAAAAACATATAACAAAGATTAAAAACCTGCATCCCCCTCTCTCTCACACTCATGGATCTCTCTGTCTTTCTCTCCCCTTCAACTCAAGAAGCCTAAATTTCATAGCTAATAGTACAATCAAAATCTCACCAGAATCACACCACACACTCAAAGATCTCATTGGATTCTCAAAGCTCAACATCTCATATCTTAAATCGTTTTGTCCGATAGTACATCTATTTACTCAAATCGATTTATTTAAAGTTTGAATTGGTGAGTGGGTAATTTTGAATTATTTTGAATTTTTTGGATTTGATTTTAAATTGGGTTTTTGTTTCTAACTCAAACCCTAATTGTGTAATTCATTTTTTTTTTAATTTTATGCAGGAGCATCTGTTGGAGTATTTGCAAGATTTTTGTGTGTATGTTTGGGTATGTTAAGTTTAAGTTTGTTTAATTCTTTATTTGGTTTCTGTATCCTCTTAGTTTTTGTATATTAATTTTTTGTATGTAACTCAATTTCTATATTCTCTTAGATGATGATGGCTCTTGTTGTATATTATCAATTGGTGTTGAGTTGTCCTCTTCTTTTCAGTTTCATTTGTATTCTTCCCTCTGTTTCTCATTATTTTTTGACAGCAAGGTAACTTCTGTGTAGATATTGATACCGGCAATGTTAAGCAGTGTGACAGAAATGCTGGAGAACTGGTTACCAAAATTGTCCAAGTCGGGCGAGGAGGAAGGGAGATAGAAGTATCAAAGTGATACCAAACCTTGACATAAAAGATAGTTACCAGAACTGCCTTTGGCTCGAGTTATGAAGACGGAAGCACCATTTTTGAACTGCAAGCTCAATAGATGGAAGTACTTGGTTGTATATCTACATTACGTTGATTGTAAAATTAGTGAACTGTTTATATTAATTTTATGTTGCCTTGTTTGTGATTATGAATGGAGTTACAAATTTGTAGGGCGGTACATGTTTGGAATTGTTAAAAAATTCTATGACTAACTAACAGATTTTATGTGGGAAAATTAGCAAAATAAAATGGTATGTATGTAGTAAGGGATATTCTGTTGGCAAATCTACGGATTAATATGATTAATATGTTAGCATAATGGTGATATTTTACTAACGGCTACTCCGTTGGTAGATTTCCCAACGGAAAAATCCGTTGTTAAAATTCATTCAAGAGGTCTGTTATAGTTCTTTCGTTATTCCGTTGGTAAGTTTAGTAATGAAAACAAATCCGTTGGTAATGATTTCCCAACAAGGTTTCCTCCAATGGACAGGTTCGGTGGTAATTCCGTTGGCAAAGTGTCTTCCCAACGGATTTCCTTAACATGCCAACGGAATTTTCTGTTATTAAAACTGAGTTTTCTTGTAGGGGTAGGAGTTGTGAATTTTTTTTCCCATGGCTATATTTAAGTTATTGCGTTAATGGAGTTTGATCGTGGAACTCGTAATGTAAGGTCATTTGTTCTTATTAGCTGATTTTATACTTATCTATTTAACTTTTTTTTTTCTATAAATGTAAATTTCTTAATCTGGAGTACTTTGTTGGAAATAGAGCCATAGTTACCAAAACAGTAGTGATAATGACTTCTAGTAAGTATCACTATTAAATTATTCATCTTAAACATTTGAGCTACTTGTACATATCCTACTAACACCTTACTAATAATTTAGATATTTTCTAAACAACTCAAAATTATTCAAGTAACTGTGAATTGTCCTCCACATTATTCTATACTTAACAATATCTGTGCAGGTCGGAACTCCAATATGTATTCCCCAAAAGGAGTTCCTCGAAAACAACCACAAACCAGTTGATTTTGCTAAGAAAGGCAGTACGGTGGCCATCAAGGTACCAAACTGTAACACCCCCTTCCCAAAATGGGAGGAGATATTACTTAATCCATAAACCTGTAAACAGAGCACTAAAATAATATCTAAATAACCATTAAGCAGTCTAATAATCTCCGAATAAAATTAACCTCCAAATTATAGTTCAAACCAATAAATACGAAAAACCAAAATCTGTAAATAATTAACCAAGTCTAAACAATTCTAGAATTCCATAAATCCTAAGCAACGAAATAATGGGTAGCTCTCCATCACACAGCCCCAGATCCCCCTAAACACCTGCCAGAAAACGAATACGACATGAGCCAAATGCCCAGTACGGATTTGGAATAAAATTTATAAAACAGAAAAACAGATATGAATATTTGACAGTTATAATAAAACATTTATTTTAAAATATGCATGGCTGAAGCAACGAGGGGTTAGGATATTTCATACCGAGATCAGAACAGAACAGATACAGATACACACATCATAAGGTACCTAATGTGTGCAACAAATCGGATAACGTGTACGGCATATACACGTCACCGTCAAATCAAATCACAAATCGAATCAAATCTGGGTGCACCCACGTATCCTGAAACAAATATCAAAATGCGCAAAAGCTCGCCACCTGAGCTATCAGAAGGATACGCCGTGACTAATCACACAGCCACGGAAGTGTCATGTCACTGGTGCCGCAATTGTAACACCCTCACTTGCCAACAATAATAATATAAACTCTTATACTCAATTAAACATTAATATGGAAGAAATTTTAGAAATTCCGGCATGATGTAATCATAAACCGAACTAACCACCTGCTCAAACAACTAAGTAGAACTAAAACAGTCCACTTGCATAAGTTATTCTAAACCACAAGGAAATAAAACCATGCCAACCCAGACCGCTCACAGGTCATTGTATGAAACAACTACCAATAGCTATTACAACCCAGAACTGAATCAAATAATATACAACCCATTAAATATAATAATCTGCCTACAAATACAGACATAATATAAACAAAGATATATGCTCACTACCCATCCAACCACCTCGACCCTCTGACTGCCTCGGTGACTACCCCAACCAGACGGGCCACTTCTTCTAGACATCTTCAGGCTTAGCTGAGGAAACAGAATTAGCAAGCAAGTGAGCCAAAATGCTCAGCAAGTATATATATATGTAATTAAAACATCAACAACTGAAATGTCTGCAAGATTGCCAAGAATTAACAATCAACATTATATAAGCTCAACTGAAAGTTCATCTTTTGTCTGAATCATAAAATAGAAGAGGATTGGACTATCATGCATTTTATAAATAAAAACAATTATAAGGTTAGGCTGCTGATCAGTCACGCACTAACCCCGGACAAACGCACACAGCAATGTCCTTAATGGATCCACGGCACACATTGGCCTTAATAATTTCTGACCACGAATCTGGTCCGACCCTTATGGTCCACATTTTTAAAAAAACTAACAGTCCAATCCTAACTAAACATCAGGTGTCGGAACAATCGACCACCTCAACTGCCAAACACCCTGGACACTTTCGTTCCAGGTCAACATCTCAAATCTCACCAAGTAGAATAAGGTCAGGTATTCTCTGAATTAAATATCGACAAGTTCGATATGGCAAAAAGGGGTATTGATTTAAGTCAAGCTACTAAAGGATCAACGAAAACGATATAATCGACTTGGGGGTATAACAATTGAATATTCAAAATTAATGAAAATTATCAGAACAGTTATATCAAGGATAAATCAAATGCATAAGAATCAAGTTATGATAATCATAATTCGCTGGAAATATAAGTGAAGTGGTTTACTTGAAAGAGAGGTGGAATAATATACTTGCAAGGGATATGGATGTAAATCAATTCACTAAAAGCATCAACAACTCAGTAGAATCAATTTGGGGTATAACAATTAAGTATTCGAAATTTCGGGAAATTAACGGAACAATTATAGCAAGAGTAACTTGAATAAGCATATGAATCAGGTTTTTATAATCATAACTCATTTAAAAGATAATTGAAGCAATTTACTTGCCTTAACTAGAAAATCACAGAATCCGAAGTGTCTTTACGTCCTCAGCTTTAGCCTTCCCTTTATCCACGGAATCTACACACAATATAACACTATTTTAGAATCCTGCTCAATATTCACTAATCAATGTAAACATTCCACTTAGTCTACCCCTGCGAATAGTTCCCTAATTTATGTTTATTTAATCATATAGTCACATTGACACATACTACATAGATTTTAAAATATGAAGCCCGACTCACAACTCGTGTAAATTGTATAATTATACATACTCATGTCCAAGAAATGATTTTAATATATTTTAGAAAAATTTTGACGGCATCCCCTTTATACGGGGGACTGCCAGTCGGGATACAGCCGACACAACCAACACAATTATCAATTACCAATCGAATCCATAATTATTATCCAATTCCAATTCACATTTCTCATTCACTGATTCATAATCCAGTACAATTTAAGTAATTATTACTAATTTGATAATTAATTACGATTTATTACATAAATAGTAAATATTAAATATTTTTAAATATTTGGCTCAGAATATCATCATCATCGCCATAATCCATCGACTCAATTTTCATTAAAACATCACTGTCGATGGGGCAAAGTCCCGAGGGTACCCGATTGGGTTTCCAACTCAAGATTCCGCACACAAAATTTTACAGATCAAAATTCGAATCAATATTCATCACAAAACCGAAATCAAATACCAAAAATCCGGAACCCATTTCAGTAATGTATAGAACCAGATAATCAATCCACACATTTATTCTCGACCAAGCACAATACCAACATGAACAAGTTACATAACTAGAACTAGTATCATGGGCATCATGAATATATCAAAATCGAAGCCAACAGTAAGAGGAGCGATTGCTTGTAAGAAAACAAGAAACCGAAGCAATATTTCATAAGTATCACAAGTATCACAGGAGCATTTCACAGGTTTCGGACAGGATTCGCACCACGTACGCAAAACAGGACTATGAACACAGTCCACACACATATATATATATCATGAACTCGATGAAAGAACAGGGGAGGGGTTTAACCACAATCGGCAATTAAGCCAACCACACACACCAGAAATCGAGCACCAATCCAGCCTTGTAGCTTACCCACACACGCACACCATCATTACATACATAAATTATTCACTCGCCCAGCAGCAAAATGGGTAAAAGAGAGGGGAAACATAGCTCAAATACACACACTAAGCATCATAGTTGCTGCACACACACAGAGCACACCTCGCCCAAACTCACACACCCACTATAGTTGTACACATATCGACACACACACACTCCACTCCATAACTCACACCACCGAAACAGAGAAATCAGGGGAAAAGGAAAGGGATGGTTCGTACAGGCCACTACCGTAGCAAATATACACAGCCACACACACCAGTGGAACAATTTGCGGGAGGAGAGAGGTGAGCTCGAGAGCTTTCGCAGGAGAGAGGAGAGGAGACTCGTGAATGTTCGAGAGAGAGAGAACCGACTGAAATGAATTGGGTATTGCCAATTTAGGGTTTTAAAAAGGGGAATAATTGATTTGGGGAAAAATATATGGAGGGTAAAGTGATTTAAGAAGCATACATTTCTAAAAAAAATAAATAAACTATTTTCTAAATCGACATCAATTATAAAAATGGGTACGACATTAAATTTTAAAATGTTAAAATGAAGAATATAAAATTACTATCACCCACATATTTTTAAAATATTTTTAGGATTAAAAACGAATTAAATATGGATTTTACAAGATTAAATCTTTAAATTGGAAAATAATTCGAAAAATCATTTTAAAATCCTTGAAACCCAAAAATAATTCACACAGTATTTTTAAAAGTCATATAAACTAATAAAATCAATAATGAAAAAGATTTCAGGATTTCTGCTAATCCCGAGGATTTTATAAAATTCACCGAAGGTAAATATAACGCAATTAAATAGGAAATAAATCCCAAAAATATAATTAAAATAGTCGGGCTTACATAACACGTATAAAACACCAACCAGGCCTCCAAATATTATACCACAGACACATCACCTCCACAACAATTATATACGCCACATAATTCACATTTAATATAAAATAAATAGCTTTTAGTAATTAAATATTCTGAAATTTCTAAGGCGTTATAACCTTCCCCCCTTAAAAGGATTCTGTCCCCAGAATCTCACCTAAGAGAATAATTGAGGATAATTCTCCAGCATATCGCTTTCCAACTCCCAGGTTGATTCTTCCACCCTGGGGTTTCTCCATAAAACTCTCACTATAGGAATTGTTTTATTCCTCAAAACCTTCTCCTTCCGATCTAATATTTTGATAGGCTGCTCCACATAAGATAAATCTGGCTGTATCTCTATCGGCTCATATTCAATGACATGTTTAGAATCCAGATGGTATTTCTTAAGCATGGATACATGGAACACGTTATGGATATGTTGCATATGAGGCGGTAAAGCTAACTCGTAGGCGACTTTCCCGACTTTCTTCAATACCTCGAAAGGCCCAACAAATCTTGGACTTAATTTTCCTTTCTTGCCAAATCTTACTAACCCTTTCCACGGAGACACTTTCAACAGTACTTGTTCTCCTTCTTCGAACTCCATATTCTTTCTGGCCAAATCAGCATACTTTTTCTGTCGATTCTGAGCTGTCACTAACCTTTTCTGAATAAGTTGAACTACTTCCTTGGTTTGCTGCACTAACTCAGGTCCGAGTATCTTTCGCTCGCCCACCTCTTCCCAGTATACTGGAGATCGACACTTTCGTCCATATAACGCTTCATACGGTGGCATACCGATGCTAGCATGAAAGCTATTGTTGTATGAAAATTCCACTAACGGCAAGTGTTCATCCCAACTTCCTGCAAAATCCAATGCACAAACCCGGAGCATGTCTTCAATTGTTTGAATCGTTCTTTCACTCTGTCCATCAGTCTGAGGATGGTAAGCAGTACTCATTTTTAATTCGGTGCCCAAACATTCTTGAAAACTTCTCCAGAATCTCGAATTAAATCTTGGATCTCGATCTGAGACTATTGATACTGGAACTCCGTGTCGCACCACGATCTCTTTTATATATATGTGAACCAATTTGTCTAATGAGAACCTCTCATTTATTGGGAGGAAGTGTGCAGATTTCGTTAATCGATCAACAATTACCCAGATAGCATCATGATTAGCTCTCGTCCTTGGCAATCCGACTACAAAATCCATCGCAATATGTTCCCATTTCCACTCGGGAATCTCTAATGGTTGTAGCATCCCACTTGGCCTTTGATGTTCTGCTTTTACTTTCTGACAGGTCAAACACTTACTTACCCATTCAGCAATATCTCTCTTCATATCCGGCCACCAGAAGTTTCTTTTCAAGTCTCTATACATTTTCGTACTTCCTGGATGAATCGAATATTTCGAGCTGTGGGCTTCCTGTAGGATCTCATTCTTCAACTCTGTCACATTGGGTATCCAAATACGTGAAGAAAATCTCAATATCCCCTTGTCATCTACCTGTGTGCATATTTCCTCACCCGTTAACTTGTTTACATCTCCACTCATGACTTCCTCCTGGCATCTGCGAATCTTTTCTAACAATTCTGGCTGAAACGTCATAGTGTACACCGTACCTGTACTACTTGCAGGCATACACACCTCTATCTCCAATCTTTCAAACTCTTTGTATAATTCCTCAGGCATTGTCAACATACTGATTTTCTCCTTCCTACTTAAAGCGTCCGCCACCACGTTCGCCTTCCCAGGATGATAGTTGATGGTACAATCATAATCCTTGAGTAATTCCAACCATCTTCTCTGTCTCATATTTAACTCCTTCTGGGTGAAAATATACTTTAAACTCTTGTGGTCCGTGTAAATTTCACACTTTTCCCCATACAAATAATGTCTCCAAATCTTCAAGGCGAAAACAATCGCGGCTAATTCTAAGTCATGAGTAGGATATTTCTGCTCGTGAGGTTTCAATTGTCTCGAAGCGTAAGCAATTACCTTACCGTGCTGCATTAGTACACATCCCAAACCTTTGTGAGATGCATCACTGTAGATCACAAAATTTCCTTTTTCATCTGGAAGTGTCAATACAGGTGCAGTCACCAATCTCTTCTTCAATTCCTGGAAACTTTCTTCACACTTCTCATTCAACACAAACCTTTCATTCTTCCTTGTCAACTTTGTTAGTGGGGTGGCTATCTTCGCAAAGTCTTGAACAAATCTTCGATAATATCCCGCCAATCCTAAGAAACTTCGAACTTCTGTGGGTGTTTTAGGTCTGTCCCAATTCATCACGGCTTCAATTTTAGCAGGATCCACCTTAATCCCTTCACTGCTGATGACATGCCCTAAAAACTGCACTTCTTTCAACCAAAACTCACATTTGGAAAATTTCGCATACAATTTCTCTTTCCTCAACGTTTCTAAGGCTATTCTCAAATGCCCTGCATGCTCTTCTTCGGTCTTCGAGTATATCAAAATATCATCTATAAACACAATCACAAACTTATCCAAATATTTCTTGAAGACTCTATTCATTAGGTCCATGAACGCTGCTGGTGCATTAGTTAGCCCAAAGGCCATCACTAAGAACTCGTAGTGCCCATACCTAGTCCGAAACGCTGTTTTTGGAACGTCTTCCGGTCTAATCTTTAATTGAAAATATCCTGACCGCAAATCAATCTTCGAGAAACAAGTTGCTCCTTTTAACTGATCAAATAAATCGTCAATTCTTGGCAAAGGGTATTTATTCTTAATGGTCAACTTATTTAGTTCCCGATAATCGATACACAGTCTCATACTTCCATCCTTCTTCTTTACAAATAATACCGGAGCTCCCCACGGCGATACACTAGGTCTAATAATACCTTTCTCCAGAAGATCTTGCAATTGAACTGCCAATTCCTTCATCTCTACAGGTGCCATTCGATAGGGAGCCTTTGACACGGGTTCAGTTCCTGGGGCTAAATCAATGGTAAATTCTATTTCTCTATCCGGAGGTAAACCGGGAAGTTCATCCGGAAAAACATCAAGAAATTCATTCACCACTGGAATTTCCTCTATCTTAGGCACCTCTTGACTAGTATCCATGACATAAGCCATATAGCCCTCGCATCCTTGCCTCAACAACCTCTTTGTTTGAATGATCGTTAAAAATCTCCCATTTTGCCTCTGACCCCTAAAGGTAACCTCTACATTATCAGAGGGTTTAAGGATCACCTTCTTATTCTTACAATCAATTTGGGCATTATTCTCTGTTAACCAATCCATTCCTAAGATAACATCAAATTCACCTAACTGAAAGGGTATCAAATTAGCGTAAAAACAATGCCCTGAAATATCAATCTTGCAACGAGGACACACTTGGGTTGTAAGAACCCCAAATTTTGGATATAATTAAAACTTTTTATTAAGTAATGATAAAATGAGGAACAATGATTGTAATGAATGGATATTACTTTGGACAATGATCTTGATGCATTGGTATATTGTCAGAATAGAGTAATTCGATGGTTGAGAACCTAGATAAGAATAATCTACCATCCAGGAAGGAGCTAATGGATCCTTGAAGGGAAATGAGTACGTGCATAGTATTTCCCGTACGTGCATAGTATTTCCCGTACGTGCATAGTGTTTCCCGTACGTGCATAGTGTTTCCCGTAAGTGCATAGTATTTCCCGTACGTGCATAGTATTTCCCGTACGTGCATAGTATTTCCCGTACGTGCATAGTATTTCCCGTACGTGCATAGTAATTTGGTGGATGATTAGTGATTTTGTAAGTTGGAAAACTTTTCACGCCACCCTATGTACGGGACGTGATATGGATGTTTCGAAGTCATATTATTAATACGCGGAGGAAATAAGTGAATGCAGAGACGATCGGAATTCAGAAATTCCAAATTCTTTTTCGGAATAATATTTGACCGGACAGTGGATTAAATATTATTATAATCCAAGAATTGAGATATTAACTTTGAGGATTTGATATTTTTGGATGTTATTATATTTGATTTAAGAATGAAGGTAGGAAACCACTGAGGCAGTGAAACAAGCGTTCTAGAAACCGCTAAAACGTTATAACGAGATTAATCAATAAAGCGAACGAATCCTAGATTACGGATTAAGTTCGT
The DNA here is from genome assembly GCA_036435485.1 of Saposhnikovia divaricata. Lineage (NCBI taxonomy): Eukaryota > Viridiplantae > Streptophyta > Magnoliopsida > Apiales > Apiaceae > Saposhnikovia > Saposhnikovia divaricata. The sequence continues at coordinate 28,980,265 of JAZHRN010000131.1, forward strand.
ATCGAGATTAAATATCCTACATGGTCATCACGAGGATTATATTAAGGATTGGGGAAGGTATTATGAATATCGAGAAATTTCCCGGTAAACCCTAGAGGTGAAACTACTTAGTTATTCGTCCGAACGATCAATAGAAACGGGCAATAACCGGACAAAAGAAACAAGCAGAGGAAGCAAGAGTCATGCATAAGCCACTAGAAAAGATCTAGCAACCAAGTGGACTAAAGTAACTAGGATACTTAGCAAGGAAACTAGTCCTTAGAAAACAAACTACTTGGTTAGCCTTAAACCATCCAATCTCCAACACTTGTCCTCACAAATACATCACTCCATGCATCATCACTTTAATAAAGTAAGGCAAGATGAGATATTATCCAAGCCAAGCTACTTTATGCATTATTACCAAGAAATCAACCAAGCAAAAACCATGTCTTCTCCATTCTACACCATTCGGCCTTTTGGCTTAATTCAAGAAACAAAATCATCCTTCCCACCATTGTTTGATCTCCAAAAATTTATCATAGATCCTATATTTCATAAAAATGATACCCTAGAAATCTTAGCCCCAAACACCACTTTTTCCATTTTCAAAAAAATCAAGAAAGTGGAGGATGAATAGTAACCTCAAGAACAAAATTCTTGAATCTTGATTTTGGTTGATGATCCAAGCTTCATGGAGGCTATACAAGGACTATACAAGGATTAATAAGTGCATACACACCCCAAGGAAGGTATAACACTCTTGAAACCCTAGGCCTTACTTTGAGTTTAATGATGTTCTTGATGAGTTTTTAGATTAGTATGATTATGGTGATGATTAAAGCATGCTTATGTAGTGATTTGTTAATATAGGAGGATAAATAGTTTAGATGAACGGAAAGGCATTGCTTGGCCTTAGTTCATGGTTAAATAACATGTATATGTTGTTTGGAGTGGAAACTATGATTATTGGAAAGTTTGGAATTTGGAAATATTCGATTTATAGCCGTCGTAATGCCCGATTTTCGATAACCTTAAAGAATTCGTGCATCACAGTAATGTGAATTGTCTTAACTGGTTGTGAACATGACATTTCCTCCTAGATCTTGAGTCATAGATCGTTTTGGCGAAAGAATCGAAACATTCCGACTTACGGTTAAGGAGTTATGGTCAAATTACTAAAATTGCTTCGGAACCGTAAGTAAAAGTTCGTAACTTCAATTGAACCCTCGTAAAGCATGTTACTCAGTGGCGAATCTTGGTAAATAAATACTAGAGGTAAAAAGGAAGGTGTGAAAGAAAACCGTATGTCAAAAGGATCATTTTTCGATTTATTAAAAATGTTCGAGTCGAGGTTAAACGCGAACGAGCCCCTAAAAGACGACTCTTTTATAACTTCGGTAAAACACTTAGAAAACGGGCGATAAAACTCGGAGTATAATCTCGGTTCCTAATCGATCGACTTTAGAACTTATACGACTTAAGTATATACCGAGTGTGGGTATGATGACATGTCGTAATAGCGAACAAATGTCGGATCGTAGCGGTAATAAAAAGAGTTACACCAAAATGTGTATAACGAGATAATTCGGAAACGTGTTTCGATTTAAGTGAAGTTTATACCTAGACTTTTAAAAGGTGTTAAGTGGTTAATCTCGAATGTTCTGATTGTTTATAGATCATCGAGCAGACCCAGGGCACGCTATCTCCACCCACACCTGATTACCAGGCAAGTGTTCAAACCTTTGAACCTGTTGTTGTGATAATATATGTATATGATTTCTGTTTTACATATGCCATCGCATGCATGCCTGTTTCCAATTATATTGTGACTCTGGTTTTTGTGATACTTGTTCCCTGAATTGATATTGGCTTATAGACTAGATACGATTTATCAGTAATAAGCCGGATTGTTTTGGTAAGACCCTTAGCGAAGGGCATATAATATTCATTCTAAATATAGACCGGGAGTCGGTATTTTGAGTTATAGATAGTCGTGGAAACCCGGAGGGATTCCAACGACAGGTTATTATTTATCTGAGGAAGGTTATGGTTAAACGTTATTACATTCCATAAAGTATCAATTACTTGGAAATATTTCGAGGAATGTTATTCGGGTATTATCTTAGTCGAGAGATAATAAATGAATGTTAATTTTGAATATTCATTTGAGTTGATATTTAATGAATATTATTTTGATATTCTTTAGAATGTTATTTATTAAATGAATATTACTTTCGAATATTCATTTAAGGTTTTATGTAATTAATGAATATTATTTTAAAATATTCATTGGAAGTTCTATTTACTTAAGGAATATTATTTCGATTATTCCTTTAAAGTTTTGATTACTAAATGAATATTATTTGGATATTCATTTAGAAGATTATTTATTAAATGAATGCTATTGGGGATATTCATTAAAAGATTAAATATCAGATGAACATTATTTTCAAATATTCATTTAAGGTTTGACTTATTTATTGAATACCATTTTAAATATTTATTGGAGTTTAATTATTTAATGAATATTATTTCGAATATTCATTTAAGGAGGGATTTATTTAGTAAATAATTCCATATATTCATTCGAGGATTACTTACGAGCAATATTATGAGTTAATAATATTTCATAATTATTATTGAGTAAATAAATATTCTTGGAATATTTATTTAATTCTTTTAAAATTCTTTTAAAAATAATTTATGTTATTCGGAGATTACCTTCCACCTCCAGATATTATGTAAAATATTTCGGAGTCTTTTTACGACTATTTTATCAAGGAAAGGTTCCCAACTCTTTCTTTTAATTTAAATCTATCTTAAAAGGATTTAAATGCTCGCTCAAACTTCCATATTATAGGGGAACCTACTTGAGCAATGTTATTTATCTTGTTGACTTCCCGGTCATAAAGTATTCTCTTCACTCGCAACTCGGGTGTTATTGACTTATTAAGTCGTTGTTTACCTTCTCATCTTTCGAGGGGTAAGATGTTGGAACAAGTTGATATTCGTTACCAAGCAATAGCTTGGAAGTTATTGGTGAATTTTCCTTTCCAACTAGATACGACTACTTTGTAGAGTCTTATCAACAAGTATTATACTTGGGGAATGGGGGATGAATGTTACATTCAGAATCATGAATTCTATTTGAACTAGGAGTCGTGTAAGAGGCCGAGTAGCGCCGGTCCATCCCTTTTGGCCCAACCGTTGGCCGGGGAGAGCTAGCAAGGCGGTATTCAAGTAAAGCCGTCAGTTCTTCCTTCTACCGGTAGTAAATCTAAATTTGAGCTGTACGATCTCGACTGATCATCAAGATTGGAACAGCGGGCGCGGTGAATACTCCATCATTGGTTCATCATCCAAACTTATTTATTTCCTGCAACATGATTACTGTTGGCAGAGCTGGAAAAGTGTTCGTAACTGGAATTGCAATATTTTCCTTGCAAGTTCCTCTTTTTAATATCTTGCTTATTTTCGACATAGCAGATATTCCCTCATATATTTACATTTTGAGTTACCTTGTAACTTCATCGTTCATATTATACTGGCATCATTTTCGTAAATGCATGGCATATGGTTTGAAAGATACTTTTGAACTGTTATATATTATCGTTCAGTTAAAAATTATTGTTGGTGGGCTATTGCTCACCCTTGCTTTATTATTATATCACAACAACAGCTAGACCAGATGACTCGCACAAGGCGCACTCGATGCTGGCGAGAACGATGAGACTACCAGAGCCGAAGAGAAAGCTATTGGCAGGATAGATTTATTCTTTCAGTACCAAGTTTATGGTCTAGTATGACTCATGTAAATGGATGGCAAAGAGTATGTATTTATATTGAATTCTTTTGGGTTGTAAGAACTCACAATGTGTTTAATAAAATTTGGTTGTTACTCTGATGTCATCTCTGGGACTATAACGGGTGTGTTTTATGTTATTGTTTTGGGTCACAAGGTTGTAATTTAATATTTATGTTGAACTGTGGATGGGAATTGAGACGGTAATGACCAGATCCCTGACCCCGGATCTAGGGGTGTTACAGAAGTGGTATCAGAGCCTACGTTATAAACCCCAGAGATGAGGTGACGTTAAAACAATAAATTTAATAAGATAATAAGAACTCTTGCCAAGTTCATAGTCGGACTACTTAATGTAGTGATGACATATAAAACCCTTATGGGAACTCGTAAGTATCATGATAGTAACTTAGCTCGATATCGTATCGACGAGTATGGCGACAGACCTTGAGGCATACGAGCAGCAGCGCGATGATGCTTTATATGCTGAAGATCAGCGGGTAATTCGATGGAGTACCCTACTGGAGACCCGGAAGAGGGTCCAGCAGATAAGGACAGTCCTGTTAGGATAAGGAGCTTACCCTTGAGGACTGAGGGCCGCAACCAGAAGGACTGTGATGATTAAGGTATGGTGCTCAGAAAAGTGAGCATAAAGAACTGAGCTATTAGCAAGAGAACTAAAGATTCATGTTGGATACGTAGCCGGACTACTGGATGTAGTACCAGCAAGTAAAACGAATTGAAAGGATCACTTGAGATCTTATACGGGAATAGATGAGAATCCCTATAGACTTTCATATTAACGAAGAAAGAGCTAGAGGGATGAATGATTATCAAGACATCGATTTAGGGCGAGGAGCAGAGTCCCTAGGGATAGTTGAGAAGGAGGCAGTAAGTGCCACATCATTTGATAAATGAATTAGTATGAATATTGTCAGTAATAATTCGCCATGAGAAGGAAGATGTCATAGGTTATAATTTATGGAACCAAATTGAGGTTAATGAGGTGGTTTCATTCAGGGAAATGTTCATTTTATGAATGAATCAGTTAGAAAGTAAAGACATTGGAAAGTGACAGCATGATTGGATAAAGTTATATAAGGAAGTAGTAGGTAAGACAATGATCTCAGAACCTACCGGAAGATAAGACCAGTGAGTCAAGATGAATTCGTAATGAGACTACTGTCAGAGACTGATTATAGGGTTATTTCAACTCAGTGAAATGATGAACCAGAAATGTTAGATGCATGTGATTCAGAGGAATATTAAATTCTTTCTTTGAATGAATTATAGTAGTTATCTTAAGTTTATTCCGACGCGGAATTATAACGGATCAAGTAATACGATAAGCAGTTAAAGAGAAAAATATGAGAAAATCTTCCTGGAGCTAAAAGGTGGAATTGGTAATGACCAAGAGTTGGCATTACTTAATGGAAAAAAAAAGGAGACCTTGTGCTTCCAACGATGCTTCGCATAAAGGATTAGGATGGGTGCTTGCGAAACACGACAAAGTACTTGCGGATGCATTCGGACAGCACGGTCCACCAGATCGGATGGCCTTAGTAGTGCAAATTCTGTGGAACAACCAACTCCGACGGCAATGTTCCTTCTGAGACTAGTGGTCAGATAGATTGACATTTGGAAATATCGAATATCAGGACATATAGGTATCAGGATGTGACAGGTTTCAGTTTGAAACTGTTGATTCCCTTCTAAGGGATGTATAAAATTGGTTCCTCTCCAATGTTTAAACTTCTAATCTGATGACGATTATTTCGTTAATTATGACTGCTTATGGTTCTACCTGCTTGGAGGTTCATAGAACCATTCTTCAGGTTTCGAAACTGGTCTCCTTAATGTTACCAGTAGGTGGATAGATTGACCAAAATTTCCCTGATTCTGGAAAGGAATTCGGTGAATTTTGGCAAACCTTGTCTTCCTGATTATCAGAGAATGTCATGGAAGAGAGTAGAAACTGGAGCAAACCCTGTGATTTGGGTAAGGATGCTGTAAAATGGGTTAGTAAACGGACCCTGAGCATTACAATCGACGGTAGTGATAAAATGATGAAGTGAGATTGGACGAAAACAGGAAATGTAAGTAAGAAACCAGCCGGACTGAGAAATTCCAGGATTGACTTAAATGAAAAGGCTGTTATGCCAGGAATGGTAAGCTTGTGTGGCACGCGGGATTGATAAGAATAGTTGAAAAGATAAAAGTGGAGGAAAGGTGACCGGAGACGGTGCCGAGTAGTCGATTAAGACTTATATGGAGTAAAGTTTTGGAATGGTAGAAAGGTATCAAAGAAGGCACTATGCCGGCAATTGCTAGAAAAGTAATGCTATTAGCCAACCCCTAAAATCATATATATTTTTTTATTAGTGTGGCCAGTTGAGGCCAAGTCACAAAGGATTATCAAGTGACTAGACCAGCAATGAAAGGATAAAGCAGGGTTGCTTCTAAGAAAGCACCGACTACAAGGGCTTCTGATATAAAGGAAACATTAATGAGATCGTAGGAATCTTCTGCTGAACAACCCATGTTTTGATTGGGAATTCACTAGACCTTTTTGGGATGGGGTCACCCGTACTAAAGTGACTCATGTGTATATGGTTGTCCAAGATTACGAGTAAAATGGAAGTATAGTGACTTGAGACGTATGATGTTAGGGTATCATAAATACCATGAATATATTATGACGGAGGAAAGTAAACAATGAAGGTATATGAAGGGAGTATAGAAATGGTCAGAAATTGAACAGTATGCTGTAGGAATTTTGTCTGAGGCAAGTACCCTTGCGAAGAACGATAAGTACTAAGAGATTCACGTTGAACTCGACCAATATTTTCCAAAACATCCTTGCTGCCATTACCAAGTTCTGTAAGAGAGGAGATAGGCATACGTTGCCTTTTTGGAAGGCCAAATAGGCTGACAACTATCTGAAAGAAGAGGATGACATTAAGCCACCGATCGATTATCAAATGAGAATGATTGAAAAGAGACCTTTATTAAGGATACATGATCTGATTGCCAATTATAAGATGCAAGAATTCCTTGGCAGTTGAATTAAGGATAGGATATCCATAAATTAAGACAAACCCTGGGGAATGCACAAGGGGTGGCATTAACCCTAATAACGACATTATTACTTCAGATGATATGAGTTGGACTTGCTAAGGCAACAATGACCGGTAAGGATTATTAAAAAGAGTTCAGGAAAGAACATAGATAGAATTATTAGAGTATTGATCAATGACATTTTGATATACCCTGTACCCAGAAAATACAGGAGGAAGGATGAGGATGACCTATGAAACCTTACAAGGAAAAAGGTAATATTCCGAACTTCAAAATGGAAGTTTGGTAAGGAATGTATGACATAGTAACAATAATGCCAGATGAGGCATGTATGAAACCCTGAGGAAGTATGGATTGAACCTATAAAGGTTGAGATTATCCTAAGATAAGGAAAGAACTAAGAAGAGAAGTATCCTAAGTAGGATTGGGAATAAACGTGATAAAGTTCCCACGGGTAGGTGGAAGCAATGACTTATGGAGAAAGACTGATAAATATATTTTTCTCCATCAGCAGAGCTTAAGGGAGAATGCTTTCACCCAATAATGATGGGAATGAGGTAGAAATGTTTGAATTGGAATATATCCAGAGAACAAGGATTACCAGAAATTATTATTATCAGGAAAGGCCAATGAGGTGGCTGACAGTCTAAGTATAAAGGAATAATTATAAATGTTCATACCGAAGAAACAAAATGATATTTGGAAAGACCTTGAAGGTCATATTGGAGTGGAGGAAGTTACATTCCTTTTGATGATTGTGCAAGAATCGAAGGTAATAATAGTTTAAGTAAAGATTCGATTCCTGATGGAGTCTTAAGCATATTACGTACCTTAGAAGGTCCCGTTTTGAGGCAAACCAGGACCATGGTACAAAATTGATGAAGTAAACCGTTAAGTTTCCAGTCTTTTATGGAAAAAGGTGTCTCAATAAAGAGGTGAAGGTGAAAGTAAATAATAGAAATGAGTAAGAATCAGATAATAAGAAGGATGTGATTGATAAAGAAAAGGCTGGGAAAGCAACTATGGAATGAGAAGCAAGGAATGTTATGAATGGGTTTCTAATGAATTCTCAGGATGACAACCTGATAGTGTCAATATTATAGTTATGAAAAAGCTAGTAACATGATATGGGATGTCAGTAATAATGATGTCAAGTGAGAAATCTAAGATTTAACCTGAAAGGTTGAAGGATTTCCCGAATGTGAGTATCCCTAAGATTGAACAAGAGTATTTGTCCATAGAATAATGGACAAAGCAGCAAGATATGTTGGCACGTGAGATTGCGATCAAATAGTATTGGATATAATTATGATTAATTTCTTCTTTGATAAACCTCTATAGTTCAGAGGTAAATTCTGAGTATGATATTCTACAATCATGAAAGCTTTCTATAATCCTTTAGAACTCTTTTCTCTTCTTCTCTCTTATTCATCTTCTTTATGAATTGAGAAGAACAACCCTTTTAGGAGGGGAGGTACTGCTACGTGACTATCTGTCTATGTGATAGAAGTCTAAGTGGAATACCATGACTTGTTTGATTGCTTGTCAAGTACTAAAGGCTGGCCCCCTTCTGTACTAACTATGCAATATAACAAATGTTCAATTGATCATAGTGATCTCTCAATAAATCTTTCCACTTATCTATATTGATCGAGATTGCGAAGATTAAAGCAATCAGGAAATGCACAGTACGAGCAAGGTTACCTCCGAATTCGTAGGGTGATAGTGATACCAATGTTACTGCAGGTATCAATAAGGATAAGACTGATTAAGAGTATAACACGGATAGTGAGTTGTACGAAAAGTAGCAACGTTGATGGAAAAAGGATACAGTATGGATTGTAGCACTAGAAGATGTGCTGAGGAAGGGTAGAACGACTAAGAATTGACCGGGAAGCTAAAAAGTGAACGACAGGCAAACGACTCTTTGCTTCTTACCTGATTCCGGGACGGAATCCTTTTAAGGAGGGGAGACTGTAAGAACCCCAAATTTTGGATATAATTAAAACTTTTTATTAAGTAATGATAAAATGAGGAACAATGATTGTAATGAATGGATATTACTTTGGACAATGATCTTGATGCATTGGTATATTGTCAGAATAGAGTAATTCGATGGTTGAGAACCTAGATAAGAATAATCTACCATCCAGGAAGGAGCTAATGGATCCTTGAAGGGAAATGAGTACGTGCATAGTATTTCCCGTACGTGCATAGTATTTCCCGTACGTGCATAGTGTTTCCCGTACGTGCATAGTATTTCCCGTACGTGCATAGTGTTTCCCGTACGTGCATAGTATTTCCCGTATGTGCATAGTGTTTCCTGTACGTGATAGTAATTTGGTGGATGATTAGTGATTTTGTAAGTTGGAAAACTTTTCACGCCACCCTATGTACGGGACGTGATATGCATGTTTCGAAGTCATATTATTAATACGCGGAGGAAATAAGTGAATGCAGAGACGATCGGAATTCAGAAATTCCAAATTCTTTTTCGGAATAATATTTGACCGGACAGTGGATTAAATATTATTATAATCCAAGAATTGAGATATTAACTTTGAGGATTTGATATTTTGGGATGTTATTATATTTGATTTAAGAATGAAGGTAGGAAACCACTGAGGCAGTGAAACAAGCGTTCTAGAAACCGCTAAAACGTTATAACGAGATTAATCAATAAAGCGAACGAATCCTAGATTACGGATTAAGTTCGTATCGAGATTAAATATCCTACATGGTCATCACGAGGATTATATTAAGGATTGGGGAAGGTATTATGAATATCGAGAAATTTCCCGGTAAACCCTAGAGGTGAAACTACTTAGTTATTCGTCCGAACGATCAATCGAAACGGGCAATAACCGGACAAAAGAAACAAGCAGAGGAAGCAAGAGTCATGCATAAGCCACTAGAAAAGATCTAGCAACCAAGTGGACTAAAGTAACTAGGATACTTAGCAAGGAAACTAGTCCTTAGAAAACAAACTACTTGGTTAGCCTTAAACCATCCAATCTCCAACACTTGTCCTCACAAATACATCACTCCATGCATCATCACTTTAATAAAGTAAGGCAAGATGAGATATTATCCAAGCCAACCTACTTTATGCATTATTACCAAGAAATCAACCAAGCAAAAACCATGTCTTCTCCATTCTACACCATTCGGCCTTTTGGCTTAATTCAAGAAACAAAATCATCCTTCCCACCATTGTTTGATCTCCAAAAATTTATCATAGATCCTATATTTCATAAAAATGATACCCTACAAATCTTAGCCCCAAACACCACTTTTTCCATTTTCAAAAAAATCAAGAAAGTGGAGGATGAATAGTAACCTCAAGAACAAAATTCTTGAATCTTGATTTTGGTTGATGATCCAAGCTTCATGGAGGCTATACAAGGACTATACAAGGATTAATAAGTGCATACACACCCCAAGGAAGGTATAACACTCTTGAAACCCTAGGCCTTACTTTGAGTTTAATGATGTTCTTGATGAGTTTTTAGATTAGTATGATTATGGTGATGATTAAAGCATGCTTATGTAGTGATTTGTTAATATAGGAGGATAAATAGTTTAGATGAAAGGAAAGGCATTGCTTGGCCTTAGTTCATGGTTAAATAACATGTATATGTTGTTTGGAGTGGAAACTATGATTATTGGAAAGTTTGGAATTTGGAAATATTCGATTTATAGCCGTCGTAATGCCCGATTTTCGATAACCTTAAAGAATTCGTGCATCACAGTAGTGTGAATTGTCTTAACTGGTTGTGAACATGACATTTCCTCCTAGATCTTGAGTCATAGATCGTTTTGGCGAAAGAATCTAAACATTCCGACTTACGGTTAAGGAGTTATGGTCAAATTACTAAAATTGGTTCGGAACCGTAAGTAAAAGTTTGTAACTTCAATTGAACCCTCGTAAAGCATGTTACTCAGTGGTGAATCTTGGTAAATAAATACTAGAGGTAAAAAGGAAGGTGTGAAAGAAAACCGTATGTCAAAAGGATCATTTTTCGATTTATTAAAAATGTTCGAGTCGAGGTTAAACGCGAACGAGCCCCTAAAAGACGACTCTTTTATAACTTCGGTAAAACACTTAGAAAACGGGCGATAAAACTCGGAGTATAATCTCGGTTCGTAATCGATCGACTTTAGAACTTATACGACTTAAGTATATACCGAGTGTGGGTATGATGACATGTCGTAATAGCGAACAAATGTCGGATCGTAGCGGTAATAAAAAGAGTTACACCAAAATGTGTATAACGAGATAATTCGGAAACGTGTTTCGATTTAAGTGAAGTTTATACCTAGACTTTTAAAAGGTGTTAAGTGGTTAATCTCGAATGTTCTGATTGTTTATAGATCATCGAGCAGACCCAGGGCACGCTATCTCCACCCACACCTGATTACCAGGCAAGTGTTCAAACCTTTGAACCTGTTGTTGTGATAATATATGTATATGATTTCTGTTTTACATATGCCATCGCATGCATGCCTGTTTCCAATTATATTGTGACTCTGGTTTTTGTGATACTTGTTCCCTGAATTGATATTGGCTTATAGACTAGATACGATTTATCAGTAATAAGCCGGATTGTTTTGGTAAGACCCTTAGCGAAGGGCATATAATATTCATTCTAAATATAGACCGGGAGTCGGTATTTTGAGTTATAGATAGTCGTGGAAACCCGGAGGGATTCCAACGACAGATTATTATTTATCTGAGGAAGGTTATTGTTAAACGTTATTACATTCCATAAAGTATCAATTACTTGGAAATATTTCGAGGAATGTTATTCGGGTATTATCTTAGTCGAGAGATAATAAATGAATGTTAATTTTGAATATTCATTTAGAGTTGATATTTAATGAATATTATTTTGATATTCTTTAGAATGTTATTTATTAAATGAATATTACTTTCGAATATTCATTTAAGGTTTTATGTAATTAATGAATATTATTTTAAAATATTCATTGGAAGTTCTATTTACTTAAGGAATATTATTTCGATTATTCCTTTAAAGTTTTGATTACTAAATGAATATTATTTGGATATTCATTTAGAAGATTATTTATTAAATGAATGCTATTGGGGATATTCATTAAAAGATTAAATATCAGATGAACATTATTTTCAAATATTCATTTAAGGTTTGACTTATTTATTGAATACCATTTTAAATATTTATTGGAGTTTAATTATTTAATGAATATTATTTCGAATATTCATTTAAGGAGGGATTTATTTAGTAAATAATTCCATATATTCATTCGAGGATTACTTACGAGCAATATTATGAGTTAATAATATTTCATAATTATTATTGAGTAAATAAATATTCTTGGAATATTTATTTAATTCTTTTAAAATTCCTTTTAAAATAATTTATGTTATTCGGAGATTACCTTCCACCTCCAGATATTATGTAAAATATTTCGGAGTCTTTTTACGACTATTTTATCAAGGAAAGGTTCCCAACTCTTTCTTTTAATTTAAATCTATCTTAAAAGGATTTAAATGCTCGCTCAAACTTCCATATTATAGGGGAACCTACTTGAGCAATGTTATTTATCTTGTTGACTTCCCGGTCATAAAGTATTCTCTTCACTCGCAACTCGGGTGTTATTGACTTATTAAGTCGTTGTTTACCTTCTCATCTTTCGAGGGGTAAGATGTTGGAACAAGTTGATATTCGTTACCAAGCAATAGCTTGGAAGTTATTGGTGAATTTTCCTTTCCAACTAGATACGACTACTTTGTAGAGTCTTATCAACAAGTATTATACTTGGGGAAAGGGGGATGAATGTTACATTCAGAATCATGAATTCTATTTGAACTAGGAGTCGTGTAAGAGGCCGAGTAGCGCCGGTCCATCCCTTTTGGCCCAACCGTTGGCCGGGGAGAGCTAGCAAGGCGGTATTCAAGTAAAACCGTCAGTTCTTCCTTCTACCGGTAGTAAATCTAAATTTGAGCTGTACGATCTCGACTGATCATCAAGATTGGAACAGCGGGCGCGGTGAATACTCCATCATTGGTTCATCATCCAAACTTATTTATTTCCTGCAACATGATTACTGTTGGCAGAGCTGGAAAAGTGTTCGTAACTGGAATTGCAATATTTTCCTTGCAAGTTCCTCTTTTTAATATCTTGCTTATTTTCGACATAGCAGATATTCCCTCATATATTTACATTTTGAGTTACCTTGTAACTTCATCGTTCATATTATACTGGCATCATTTTCGTAAATGCATGGCATATGGTTTGAAAGATACTTTTGAACTGTTATATATTATCGTTCAGTTAAAAATTATTGTTGGTGGGATATTGCTCACCCTTGCTTTATTATTATATCACAACAACAGCTAGACCAGATGACTCGCACAAAGCGCACTCGATGCTGGCGAGAACGATGAGACTACCAGAGCCGAAGAGAAAGCTATTGGCAGGATAGATTTATTCTTTCAGTACCAAGTTTATGGTCTAGTATGACTCATGTAAATGGATGGCAAATAGTATGTATTTATATTGAATTCTTTTGGGTTGTAAGAACTCATAATGTGTTTAATAAAATTTGGTTGTTACTCTGATGTCATCTCTGGGACTATAACGGGTGTGTTTTATGTTATTGTTTTGGGTCACAAGGTTGTAATTTAATATTTATGTTGAACTGTGGATGGGAATTGAGACGGTAATGACCAGATCCCTGACCCCGGATCTAGGGGTGTTACATGGGTAACCGGAATTCGTTCTGAATTAGCTATTTCTATAACTATAGCCTCACGTAACATGCATACCTCACAATTTAACCTTTGAACAAATTCTTTGGATATAAAGGATTTCGTAGCCCCGGAATCAATTAATACTTTAGCTTGAACAGAATTTACAGGGAGCGTACCTGCTACCACATCAGAATTCTTAATAGCTTCGTTCAGAGTCATGTTGAAAGTCCTCGCCACTGGTCTGACACTTGCTGTTGGGGGTGCTTCAATTGCTTGCAGTATTGGATTAGCCAGAACTGGAGGTTTCACTACAGGTACTTTGCAGTCTCTCATTATATGCCCTGGCTTCCCACAACGGTGACACACAATTCCTGCCTTGCATTCCCGAGCATAATGACCTTTTTGATTACATTTGTAACACGTCACCTCCAACTTTGTACACACTCCCGGATGCCTCTTCCCACAAGTCTTGCACTCTGCCAAGGGTGGCCTAACCAATTTCTGCTGACTCGCATCTTGAATTCTATTTCCTTGGCCCCCATTCCCTGATCCCGGCTTCTTAGGGTTCCCATACTTTCCTGGCTGGAATCCTGGCTTTTTATTTGACACATTCTGAGAACTGCCTTGCTCTTGTCGTTCCCCCATTGACCCAGCCTTTCTTTTCTTTCCTTCTTTTTCCTTGAAGTATAATTCGCTTTCTCCTTCAGCTATCATGGCCTTCTGCACCACCGCTGCATAAGTCTCCAGCTCCAAAACTGCTAGTTTAGTACGAATCCATGGTTTCAATCCTTGTTGAAACCTCTTTGCCTTCTTCCTCTCCGTGTCCACATAGGCCGGAGCAAACCTAGCTAGTTCAGTAAACTTGGTTTCATATTCTGTCACCGACATTTTCCCCTGTTTCAACTCCAAAAACTTCATCTCCATCTGGTCTTTCATATAGTCGGGGAAATACTTTTCCAAAAATAGCTCTGTAAACCTTTCCCAAGGAATCACCTCAGTAGCTTCCAACATCTTCACCGACTCCCACCAATAAGTGGCTTCATTCTTCAAGAAATAACTTACATATTCGGTTTGTTTATCTGCTGGGACCCCCACCAGTGCAATAGCTTTTTCCATCTCTTTTAACCAAGATCTCGCCTCCACCGGGTCCGCTGTTCCTTTAAACTCAGGGGGTTTAACTGCCTGGAAAGACTTAAAAGTAACCACCGGAGGAACAGGTGGCTGCTGCTGCTGCTGCTGCTGTTGTTGCTGCTGCTGTTGCTGTTGTTGCTGTTGTTGCTGCTGCTGTTGTTGCTGCTGAGCCAACAACTGCTGCTGTAATTGCTGCTGTTGCTGTGCTAGAGTAGCAGTCTGCTGAACAAGAGTTTGTAATATTTGTGCTAAGGCAGGGTCCATCTGACCAACAGGAGGTGGATTAGCTTGTTCTCCCTGATTGGTGGTTCGGGTATTTTGTTTCTTCTTTCTTGGAGGCATATTTCTGAAATCAATGAACAATTATATTAAATTCAGGTTCAGAAAATAATAGCTCAAAATGATCCAACTTAAACAAACAATGCATATATTACTGAAAAGTAATTCAAGGTCTCCAACCAATATTCCGGTCAACAATTGATTCACAGGGTGCAATAGGATATCAATCCAAGGTTACACAAGGTATTCACAAACGTTCAGTAGGTACCATAAAGAAACAATAGTCATAATGCTAAGGTCAAACATAGTATCGAAAGTAAAAACAATGCTAGAAGGAAATGGTGCTGAAAGTAAATATGAAACGAGCAGTAAATAAGATGCTTAAGTAAATGACAGTATAAGGAAATTTAACAAAGTTCTGCAAAAGTGATAATGATATATATAGATAGATCTGATACAAGCGTAAGAACAACGCTTCGATAAGGGTACAACATAATACTAAAAGAGGAGACTGCTAGCATCTAGTCACAGTACAACAGATATATACAACAAAACTGGTCGCACTGCAAATCCTGACGTACTACTACTACCATAATATGCCTCTATATACCACATCATCATACTACCCTAATCATCACTGGTCATCATCGTCATCCGACTCTCCCCGCCAAGCTGATCCCAGAATACTCTCCAGCTCTGCCCTCACCAGACCTAGAGTCACCTGCTGTGTCACGAATGCCGGCTCATATCGGGATCTAATCCGTCCCCGCCTAATGATAACACGTCTAAGAGCTCGTACTCGCCTCCGGACATCCTCCAGCTCAGCTACCGCTCTATCTCGATCTCTAGCCCGGTCCTCCTCCCCAGCCCTCATAGCCCTCAACTCTGCCATCTGCCCTAAGAGATAGTCCCTCTCTCTGGCCACTCGCTCGTACACATGGTATGGAACAGGCTGAGGAGTGTACTGATATGCTGGCCCATTCACCGAGCCCTGCGATCCTACGAATGGCTGCCTAGCCCCTGGGGAAATCTGCTGCGGTACAGAAGCCCCTCCTTCCGGATCCTCGTCCGGGTCTGAATCGGAACCAGAAACAGGTGCCTGAAGTATACATATATATATATATATAATTAGACATCCTATCTCTCACGAAACAATCCTAACCTTTCTCATAACTCTACCCCGACTCCCCACCTAATTGTTTCAGTGACTGTGACATGTGGCTTTGATACCAACTTGTAACACCCTCACTTGCCAACAATAATAATATAAACTCTTATACTCAATTAAACATTAATATGGAAGAAATTTTAGAAATTCCGACATGATGTAATCATAAACCGAACTAACCACCTGCTCAAACAACTAAGTAGAACTAAAACAGTCCACTTGCATAAGTTATTCTAAACCACAAGGAAATAAAACCATGCCAACCCAGACCGCTCACAGGTCACTGTATGAAACAACTACCAATAGTTATTACAACCCAGAACTGAATCAAATAATATACAACCCATTAAATATAATAATCTGCCTACAAATACAGACATAATATTAACAAAGATATATGCTCACTACCCATCCAACCACCTCGACCCTCTGACTGCCTCGGTGACTACCCCAACCAGACGGGCCACTTCTTCTAGACATCTTCAGGCTTAGCTGAGGAAACAGAATTAGCAAGCAAGTGAGCCAAAATGCTCAGCAAGTATATATATATGTAATTAAAACATCAACAACTGAAATGTCTGCAAGATTGCCAAGAATTAACAATCAACATTATATAAGCTCAACTGAAAGTTCATCTTTTGTCTGAATCATAAAATAGAAGAGGATTGGACTATCATGCATTTTATAAATAAAAACAATTATAAGGTTAGGCTGCTGATCAGTCACGCACTAACCCCGGACAAACACACACAGCAATGTCCTTAATGGATCCACGGCACACATTGGCCTTAATAATTTCTGACCACGAATCTGGTCCGACCCTTACGGTCCACATTTTTAAAAAAACTAACAGTCCAATCCTAACTAAACATCAGGTGTCGGAACAATCGACCACCTCAACTGCCAAACACCCTGGACACTTTCGTTCCAGGTCAACATCTCAAATCTCACCAAGTAGAATAAGGTCAGGTATTCTCTGAATTAAATATCGACAAGTTCGATATGGCAAAAAGGGGTATTGATTTAAGTCAAGCTACTAAAGGATCAACGAAAACGATATAATCGACTTGGGGGTATAACAATTGAATATTCAAAATTAATGGAAATTATCAGAACAGTTATATCAAGGATAAATCAAATGCATAAGAATCAAGTTATGATAATCATAATTCGCTGGAAATATAAGTGAAGTGGTTTACTTGAAAGAGAGGTGGAATAATATACTTGCAAGGGATATGGATGTAAATCAATTCACTAAAAGCATCAACAACTCAGTAGAATCAATTTGGGGTATAACAATTAAGTATTCGAAATTTCGGGAAATTAACGGAACAATTATAGCAAGAGTAACTTGAATAAGCATATGAATCAGGTTTTTATAATCATAACTCATTTAAAAGATAATTGAAGCAATTTACTTGCCTTAACTAGAAAATCACAGAATCCGAAGTGTCTTTACGTCCTCAGCTTTAGCCTTCCTTTTATCCACGGAATCTACACACAATATAACACTATTTTAGAATCCTGCTCAATATTCACTAATCAATGTAAACATTCCACTTAGTCTACCCCTGCGAATAGTTCCCTAATTTATGTTTATTTAATCATATAGTCACATTGACACATACTACATAGATTTTAAAATATGAAGCCCGACTCACAACTCGTGTAAATTGTATAATTATACATACTCATGTCCAAGAAATGATTTTAATATATTTTAGAAAAATTTTGACGGCATCCCCTTTATACGGGGGATTGCCAGTCGGGATACAGCCGACACAACCAACACAATTATCAATTACCAATCGAATCCATAATTATTATCCAATTCCAATTCACATTTCTCATTCACTGATTCATAATCCAGTACAATTTAAGTAATTATTACTAATTTGATAATTAATTACGATTTATTACATAAATAATAAATATTAAATATTTTTAAATATTTGGCTCAGAATATCATCATCGCCATAATCCATCGACTCAATTTTCATTAAAACATCACTGTCGATGGGGCAAAGTCCCGAGGGTACCCGATTGGGTTTCCAACTCAAGATTCCGCACACAAAATTTTACAGATCAAAATTCGAATCAATATTCATCACAAAACCGAAATCAAATACCAAAAATCCGGAACCCATTTCAGTAATGTATAGAACCAGATAATCAATCCACACATTTATTCTCGACCAAGCACAATACCAACATGAACAAGTTACATAACCAGAACTAGTATCATGGGCATCATGAATATATCAAAATCGAAGCCAACAGTAAGAGGAGCGATTGCTTGTAAGAAAACAAGAAACCGAAGCAATATTTCATAAGTATCACAAGTATCACAGGAGCATTTCACAGGTTTCGGACAAGATTTGCACCACGTACGCAAAACAGGACAATGAACACAGTCCACACACATATATATATATATCATGAACTCGATGAAAGAACAGGGGAGGGGTTTAACCACAATCGGCAATTAAGCCAACCACACACACCAGAAATCGAGCACCAATCCAGCCTTGTAGCTTACCCACACACGCACACCATCATTACATACATAAATTATTCACTCGCCCAGCAGCAGAATGGGTAAAAGAGAGGGGAAACACTGAAACCCTATTGGTTTTGATGATGACATAATGCAACAAGCTGATTGCTTGTTAATAAATATATATTAGCCTGCTATCAAATTTTATTTGCAGGATGCTTTGATTGAGGGGGAGTTTTAGCTCAATCTCAAATTGGTGTATAATCATCAAAAAGGGGGAGATTGAAACTCTATGATTTTGATGATCATACATAGTAAGCAAGCTGGTTGTTTGTACTGGACTAATATTGTTTTGCAGGGTTTCTATCTATATCAATTCATAGCAAAACAGGGTAACTCAGCTAGCTGACAGTTCAACTCAGCAAGCTGGCTGGCAGTCTGTCCAGTTTCACAAGTGTTCGAATAAATGGTTTTAATTATGCTTATAATTGCTAAAGTGGCATGAACGGTTCTTTATACATTAAAAACATAACATAATTTCAAAAGTATTTCTAAAACAATACTTTCTTAGAAAAAGGAATCTTTGAATTCTTTAATGTACTTAAAAAGGCAACCCATGTGCTTACTTTCCAAGCATGCTCTTATTTAATATCATTTATGCTTTATTCCTATCCTCCACCATCAGTTGTCTTTGTTAAAGATTGTAAAAAATTACATGCACTCATTATCATATTCTTCCATATTCTTTATCTTCTTCAAGTTTCTCTCTAACGGTTTCTTTCATTCTTGAACATTTTTATCTCTCCATTTCTAAACTAAATTATTTTCTGAGTAAGAATTATTGTTTAAACTGATTGTGAACGTTAGAAGTAGAATTAATGGAACAAATCTTGAAACGTGAGAAAAGCTATTCAAGACCGTTACAAGTTTGCATCTTTAATTCTAGTTTCTTTACTTCACTTTATATACTTGTATGAATGTTCTTCACAGGGACGAACCAAGAGACGAACATACAAGCAATATTCAAAGTGTCAAGAAAACAACTCAGCACATTTACTTCAAAAGAGCTCGTGTATTATATCATATATACAGTTTAGAGAGTTCAAATCTTTTGAGTTGTAATTATTTATTTCATCCTTTGTGTTGTTCAACTTGTAAAGTTGGTAGTTGCTGGATTGTCAAGCTTGTGGAACAAGGGTTCAAGGAGCATTAGGCTAGAGAAGTTTATACTTGGTTTAGTATAGAACTTAGAGAGCTGTGTTCAGGAAACAAGGGGTTCCAGCTAGCTGCAATCAGTAACTGGGGATTGGTTTCACTGCATAACAGCAAGGGGGTCTTGGTTATCACGGAGTATTGTGCTCAAGGGGAGCTCATTGGTCTATACAACAGGTTGTTCAAGGAACTAGAGGAATTCACGAAGTGGGACTTCAATGAATTCAGTGTTCAAGGGAGCAAGCCTGTTAGAGAGGCATTGAGGTTCAAGGGAGCTGCTTTACTCAGGGGAAAAGTTCATTCCAACAAGCTGTTATCAGTGAATTGGGTGATATATTATTGGATCTTGTAATTGGATTTCATTGTGATCAATAATATATTCTCTTACCAAGTAGGTAAGGGACTAGGACGTAGACCATAGAAGATTAGGGGTCGAACCTAGCTAAAATTCTTGGTGTTCTTTACTTATTGCACCTTTTATCTTTCTGCATTGCATATCACAGCTAGCTGCCTATTCATTAATCTGTTACATTTGGTTAACTCAGTTAGCTGCCTATCGTACCCAGCTAACTGCCAGTTTATTTTTTCAAGCAGAATTTTTTTTTATTAGGTCATTGTTAGTCATAACACCTATTCACCCCCCCTCTAGGTGTGTATTTTCATTTGGTATCAGAGCTTGGTGTACTAACATTTCTGTAACAGGAAAGTACAGATCCTATGGCACACATTTATGTAGAGGGAGAATCAATGAACATGCCACCACTTCTCGTTGGTACAGAAAATTATGATTTATGGAGACTAAGGATGAAGGTGATTCTGAGCAAAAATCCACTTGAATGGTTGGTTGTTAAAGATGGTCCATTTACCTTTATGGATGAAAACAGAAAGCCAAAAGATGTTGATGATTTTACCGAGGAAGAATTGATAAAAGCAAGCTATAATGGAAATGCCAAGTACACACTAATTTGTGGTCTTTCAGATTCTGATGTTGGCAAGGTCTCTTTGTGTGTAACAGCAAAGGATATATGGGATACCTTAAAAATGCATTATCAAGCTTCAACAAAATTAGAAAAAGTATGTGTCAATCCAAAACAGCAAGCTGATTGTCACAAGCAGCAAGCTGCCTCAACGGATAAAAAGGAATGTAAAGCTCAAATGACATGGAGTGATGAAGAATCTAATTCCAGTGAATACTCAAGTGAAGAGATGATCAATTATGCATTGGTTGGCATTGACAATGATATGGTTCAAGGAAACACAGAAGACATTCTTGTAGAAAGCGAAGATTCGGACTTGGATGTGGAATCTAGTTCGGTAAACTCGTTTCAATTTAATACATCTTCTGAAAATAATATTTTGGAATCACTAACCATGCAGGATCATAGAAATTTATCTAATGAGTTGTTCGAAGAGTTAAAAGATGAGAATGATAAACTCAAAAAGAAGAATACTCAACTTAAGAAGATCATACCTGAGTTAATGGATGAGAAGACACCTGCTACAAATCATGCTCAAAAGCTTACTGATCTTAAGGCTGAGATATCCCAGCTTGAAGGGATAAACAAAGTGTTGGTCAAAAGAAATGATACTCTCATGAAGGAACTCAGCAAGCTGAGAACAGAAATTGAGGCTCAAGATGCATGTTTAGAAGCATTTAGTCCAAGGGAATCATGCTCGGAAGAAATATCACTACAAGCTGAAAGAATCAAAGAATTGGAAATTGAAATCAAGGATCTCCAGAAAGGAATGGGAAAGTTCATTCAAGGAGAAGATACTCTCAAAACAATGATGAGATATGCAAAAGTTCCAATCGAAAGAAAAGAAGTTGGAATGGCTTCAACATCACGTCTAAAGTATGATGGCAAACAAGGAATTCCTTATGACTATGCCATGCCATGGAGAATCTGCCATAAATGTGGAAATAAAGGTCATTTGGCAAATCATTGCAAAATTCAGAATGCCAACCCAGCTAGCTGGAACAGACAGACAGGTCACAGGCAGCTAGCTGACAGAACAGTTGGAACAAGAAATACAGCTTCTAAAGTGGTCCAAATGAGGATCAAGAAATCTGATTTAAATGTTTTATATGTTCTATCAACTAACCATTCTGGACCCAAGCAAATATGGGTACCAAAACGTTGAGTTGGCTTTTTATTTGTTTTGTAGGTATGTCTTGTTGTCAAAGTGAGATCAAATCAATGGATTTTGGATAGTGGATGCACAAGACATATGAGTGGTGATAAATCTCAATTCCTGTCTCTCAGTAAGAAAAGGGGTGGAAATGTCACCATTGGTGATAGCAAAACACTCCAGATTCTTGGGAAAGGGAAAATTGGTAATAGTGTCATTTCTATTGATAAAGTACAATATGTTTAAGGTCTTAAATATAATTTGCTTAGTGTAAGTCAGTTGTATGATGATGGACATTCTGTTCTTTTTGATAAAGAAAAGTGTACTATTATTGTTGGCACTAACAAAGTCCCCCTAGTTGCTAGAAGGGAAGGAAATATATATATTTTGGACTTTGAAATGCAGGATTCATCTTGTTGTCTAGCTGCTGTTGATTCAAATCCAGAAATTTGGCATAGAAGGCTTGGACATGCTCATATGGACTTACTCAGCAAGCTGTCTTCAAAGAAGCTAGTTAGAGGATTGCCAAAATTGAAGTATGTCAAAATGGAAACTTGTTCGGCTTGCCAATTAGGCAAACAAATCAGGACTCCGCATAAATCAAAGAAGATGGTATCAACTTCTAAACCTTTAGAATTACTTCATTTAGATTTATTTGGTCCGGAAGCATATAAAAGCATTGGAGGTAAACAATATGCATTTGTTATAGTAGATGATTATTCTAGATATACTTGGGTATTGTTTCTTCGTACTAAAGATTGTGCTTTCAGTGAATTTGAAAAGCTAATTAAGTTACTTGAGAACAAGTTTAAGTTAAGAGTTGTGAGTATAAGGAGTGATCAAGGTGGTGAATTCCAAAAGGACTTTATTTCATATTGTGAAGATAGAGGCGTTTCACATGAATTCTCTGCTCCAAGAACCCCACAACAAAATGGAGTTGTGGAGAGAAAGAACAGGTCATTGCAAGAAACAGCTAGAACATTGCTGCAAGAGAGCAAGCTGCCAAGAAGTTTCTGGGCAGAAGCAGTCAACACAGCTAGCTACGTTCTTAACAGAATATTAATCAGGCCTATTGTAACACCCCCAGATCCGGGGTCAGGGATCTGGTGGTTACGGTCTTACATCCATTCATAATACTTGACTTGAGTCCATAATAAATAAATCACATGCTGTGACCCCACAATAATTACCACTCACACACACAACAGTTATAGTCCCAGAGATGAAATTGAAATAAGTCTTACATTAAAGGGTTTACGAATAAAAGTTATTACAATCCCAAAAGGATAACATCATAGGTTTAAAAGTTTTGCCGTTGATTACATTAATTATACATATAGTTAAACAGGAAACAAAAGCTGTCTAACTATGCTACCTCAGCAATGGCGGCTAGCATCTCAGCGGGTAGTCCGGTGGGTCGGGTAACCTGCTTGCGCCGAGTGCGCCTGACGCGAGCCATCTGTCCTAGCTGTTGTTGTGACATAATATAAACAAAGCAAGGGTGAGCGAAAGCCCACCAACAAATATATAACTGAACGATAATTTAAAACAGTTCAAAGCTATCTTTTAAACCATATGCCATGCATTTACGGAAATGATGCCAGTATAATATGAACGATGAAGTTACAAGGTAACTGAAAGTATTTGTTTGAAGAAATATCTGCTACTTCAAAGTAAGCGAGATATTCTTATTGGTATTAAGAAGAGGAACTTGCAAGAAAAGGTTGCAATTCCAGTTATGACACTTTTCCAACTCTGCCAACAGTAATCATGTTGCAGGAAATAAATAAATTTGGATGATGAACCAATGATGGAGTATTCACCGCGCCCGTTGTTCCAATCTTGATGATCAGTCGAGATCGTACAGCTCAATTTAGATTTACTACCGGTAGAAGGAAGAACTGACGGCTTTACTTGTATACCGCCTTGCTAGCTCTCCCCGGCCAACGGTTGGGCCAAGGGGATGGACCGGCGCTACTCGGCCTCTTACACGACTCCTAGTTCAAATAGAATTCATGATTCTGAATGTAACGTTCGTCCCCCTTTCCCCAAGTATAATACTTGTTGATAAGACTCCACAAAGTAGTCGTATCTAGTTGGAAAGGAAAATTTACCAATATCTCCCAAGCTATTACTTGGTAACGGATATCAACTTGTTCCAGTAATCTTACCCCTCGAAAGATGAGAAGGTAAGCAACGACTTAATAAGTCAACAGCACCCGAGTTGCGGGTGAAGGGAATACTTTATGACCGGGAAGTCGACAAGATAAATAACATTTTCCAAGTAAGGTTCCCTTATTATTAAGGAGATAGACTCAAAGAAGAATGATGTCTGGGAACCTTTCTTGATATAAGATTAATAATAATATGACTTCGAAATATTTTCTGTAATAATCGAAGAAGATAAACCTTCTCGAGATTATTCTAAGTATGGAATAAATATTAAGAGAATATTTATTGAGTTAAAACATTTAAAGAATATTTGGGAATATGAAAGAATATCTTTAATCAGAGTATTTCTCAAAATAATCCCTGAAGAAATATCAGGAGAATATTTATTGAATAAATAAATATTTAAATGAATATTCAAAACAATATTCATTAATTAATAAGACCTGAAAAGAATATTTAAGGTAATATTCATAATTAATTAGGAATTTAAATGAATATTCAAAAGTAATATTCATTTAATGAATAATATCCTAAATGAATATCAAGTAATATTCATTTAGTAATCCAAGCCTTAAGGAATATTCGAGATAATATTCGATAATTAAATCAAGCTTCAGATGAATATTAAAATAATATTCATCAAGTATTTAATATCTTAAATAAATATTCAAAAGTAATATTTATTTAATAAAATAATGATCTAAAAGAATATCCAAATAATATTCATTTAATAGTCTCATCTTGAGAAGAATATTCGAAATAATAGTCGATAATCAATTCGACTCTGAATGAATATTGAGAAATATTATTCGTTGAATAGTTACGTTCAAATTATTATTTGAAGTAAGGATCGTTAAAATAATTAGTCTCGAACGAATATTCAAATAATATTCGTCGCCCAAATAATAGAAAATATTTACTTAAATATTTTCTTCCGAGGTAATCTCGATATATCAAGGAATATTGACTCCCGGTCTAAATTTGATTAATAAGATGTATACGCCCTTCTATGAGGGTCTTACAATAACCGGCTTATAACTGATATATAACTATCTAGCTTATAGGCCAACAATAACATTCAGGGAACAAGTATATCAATTCAACTTGAAAGTAGGCATGCATGCAATGGCATATGTCTATCAGCAATCATATATATATATATATTCAATCACAACAACAGCCTAAAAGAAGGGATTTGAAACTTGCCTGGTGGTCGAGTACGGTAAGGGGTAGTGGTAGCGGGTCCCGGTTCAGCTTGGTGATCTATAAATAGCCAAGGCATTCGGGATTAATCACTTAACATATTTAAAAGTTAAGTTATTCTTAAATCGAAACACGTTCTCGAGTTATCTCGTTATACCCCTGTTTGTGGATTACTTATTATCACTGATCCGACCCGACATTCGTTCGTTAATACGACATGTCACTGCACTTATACTTGGGACATACTTAAGTCATATGAGTTCTAAGGTTGATCGTTACGAACCGATATTATACTCCGAGTTTTATCGCCCGTTTTCTAAGTGTTTTACCAAAGTTATAAAAGAGTCGTCTTTTAGGGGTTCGTTCGCGTTTAACCTTGACTCGAACATTTTTAATAAATCGAAAAATGCTCTTTTTGACATACGGTTTTCTTTCACACCTTCCTTCTTACCCCTAGTATTTATTTACCAAGATTCGCCATGACGTTACATAGTTTACGAGGGTTCAATTTCAGTTACGAACTTTCATTTACGGATTCGAGCTACTTTTAGTAATTTGGTCATAAATCCTAAACCGTAAGTCCGTTTCACGTGATCTTTATATCAAAACGAAGCTTAGAACATTACCTATCCTATCATGGCAGATAAGGTCTCTGGACAGTAGGGGTTCGACATGGAAAATGGCATACAAAACATGGTAATGTAAAATCGGGCATTATAACGGCTGTAAATCGAATATCTATCAATTTCGAATCTTCCCATAAACATAGTATCCAACCCAAACAACATATACATGACTTATATACATGAACTGAGGCCAAGCAATGCCTTTCCGTTCATCTAGCTATTTAAATCATTAATCCAAAATCCATACATAATCATGCTTATAACTTTAACATAACCCTAACTAAGTTATAACTATCATAAACATGCTTAAATCTCAAACAAGGGTTAGGGTTTCAAGAGCTTTATACCTTCCTTGGATAGTGATATAGCCTTACTAAGCCTTGTATGGTCCTTAGGAGTGATTATTCTTGCTATATCAACCATGAAAAATCAAGAAAACAAAGTTAGTTCAAGAAGAACACTATTCATGCTCCTCTTGAATGATTTATTTGAAAATGGAAATGGTTGAGTTTGAAGCTAAGATTTTGAGGAGATAAGTTTTATGAAATGTAAGACTCACCTTAATTATTTCAAGAACAAACAATGGTGGGAAGGTTGAGTTTGGATTTGGAATTAATGGGTATAGCCGAATGGTTCTTTGCAAGGGGGGGAGGAGAGTTGCTTGGTTCTTTTGATTTTTTGTGTTTTAATCTCCTTCACTCTCATCCACTTACCACATAATATCTTGTAAAAGTCACTTTAATAAAGTGATGAGGTGTTGGATGCTCAAATGGCAAGACATGTGTTGGTTTTATGGTGGTTAAAGCTTAACTAGGTAGTTACTTGCTAAGTACTTAGTTCTTCCTCTAAGGTGCTAGTTCCTTGCTTCTAGTTTAGTTACTAGATATTTATACTAGTAGCTTGCACAAGACTCTTGCTTCCTCAGCTTGTTTCTGTGTCCGGTTATTACCCGTTTCGATTGATCGTTCGTGAGAATATTTCACGGATTTCTAATTAGGGTTTACCGGGAATCCTCTTTAATATTAATACTTTCATTCTCCATCTTTCATTATAACTTTCCATTTTATATTCCTTTAATCCATTCGTTAAATACTTAAGGCTATCAGTGTCCAGGGAACTTTTGGAGAAAATAAAAGTGCGGTTTTCAGAATCCGACAGCTTTTACATACACTTATTTTCCCCCTGGATCACTAATACGAACTCGGAAATCCGTTCCGAATACTTCTATATAGTGTCGTCTCATATTATTATATACTCCCACCAAAACACTATTCATTCTGTATTCTTTCCTTGTTCTCTTAGGGTTGTATAATTGTCCGTATTCTCTTTCGATCGTTCCTTAACCTTTTTACGGAACTACTGGATTAATCGTTATCGATCTGGATGACATGAGAGTATTCTCTTGCTTGGAGTTGCCATATCTTATTCCTTTAGAAGATAGATTATTCTTACCTATGTTGTCACCCTTTAGCATTCTTCAAGACATAAACATAATAAAGTCGAATTCCATTCATTCTTTCCCAAATATCAATTATTACATTGTAGCCATATCCACTATTCATTCTTACATCATTAAATACATAAAAATTTTAATTCCACCCAAAATCTGGGTTCTTACAGTCTCCCCTCCTTAAAAGGATTCCGTCCCGGAATCAGTTTGAAAACAAGTGGGGGTACTTCTCTTGCATTGCGCTTTCAAGTTCCCAGGTGGATTCTTCTACATTGTGGTTCTGCCACAAAACTCTGACTAGCTGAATGACCTTGTTTCGGAGCACTTGTTCTTTCCGGTCTATGATTTCCACAGGTTGCTCCACATAGGTCAGGTCTGGTTGCATGTCCACTTGCTCATACTCTACAATATGCTTAGCATCCGGATTATACTTCCTCAGCATCGAAACATGGAACACATTGTGCACCTGTTGTAGATTCGGGGGCAATGCGAGCTCATAAGCTAGTTCCCCAATCCGTCTCAAGATCTCAAATGGTCCAATGTACCTGGGACTCAGCTTCCCTTTCTTCCCAAATCTCATCAAACCTTTCCAAGGTGACACTTTCAAGAACACTAGGTCCCCTACTTCGTATTCCTTGCCTTTCCGAGCTAAGTCGGCATATTTCTTTTGTCTATCCTGGGCTGCTACCAACCGGCCTCAGATTAGATCCACTGCATCTTTAGTTCGTTGGACCACTTCGGGCCCGAGCATCTTTCGCTCTCCAACTTCATCCCAATACAAGGGAGATCGACATTTTCTTCCATAAAGGGCCTCATAAGGTGGCATCCCAATGCTTGAATGATAACTGTTATTATAGGAGAACTCAACCAATGGCAAGTGATCATCCCAACTCCCCTTGAAGTCTATCACGCAGACTCTCAACATATCCTCTAGCGTTTGGATGGTCCTTTCACTTTTCCCATCTGTCTGGGGGTGGTAGGCTGTGCTCATGTTCAGCCGGGTCCCTACACATTCTTGAAAACTTCTCCAAAACCTGGAGTTAAATCTAGGATCTCGATCGGATACTATTGCGACTGGGACTCCATGTCGCGCCACTATCTCTTTTAAGTAGATGTCCACTAGTCTATCGACCGCGTACCTTTCATTGATCGGGAGAAAGTGAGCCGATTTCGTCAGTCGATCTACAATTACCCATATGGCGTCATGATTAGCCTTGGTCCTTGGTAAACCCACTACAAAATCCATGGCTATATGTTCCCATTTCCATTCTGGAATTTCTAAGGGATGTAGAAGTCCGCTGGGTTTCTGGTGCTCTGCCTTCACTCGTTGGTAGGTCAAGCATCTGCTTACCCACTCTGCTACGTCCTTTTTCATATTGGGCCACCAGTAATACTCCTTCAAATCCCTATACATTTTGGTGCTACCGGGGTGCACTGAGTATCTTGAGTTGTGTGCCTCATTTAAAATCTCATTCTTGAGTTCCTGAACGTTTGGGATCCATATCCTGTATGTGTACCTCATGATCCCTTCCTTGTCTCTTTCGCACTTAATTTCCTCCCCGGTCATTAGCTCTTCTGTGGAGTTCTTTTCTTCCTCCATCATCCGTTCCTGGCACATTCTAATCTTTTCTAGCAATGGAGGTTGGATTCTAATTTCCATCAACTTTTCTTGGCCCTCTCCAGGTAACTTAACCTCGATTTCCAACTTCTCAAAATCCTTCACTAGCTCTTTCTCTGAAGTTATCATCTTGAGCTTCTCTTTCCGACTAAGGGCGTCAGCCACCACATTGGCTTTGCCCGGGTGATAGCGAATTTCACAGTCATAGTCCTTGATTAACTCTAACCATCTCCTCTGGCGCATGTTAAGCTCTTTCTGAGTGAAAATGTATTTGAGGCTCTTATGGTCTGTGTAAATCTCGCATTTTTCCCCATACAGGTAGTGTCTCCAAATCTTTAAAGCGAAGACTATGGCTGCTAGCTCTAGATCATGCGTGGGATATCTGACTTCATAATCCTTCAATTGCCTAGACGCATATGCTATTACCTTGCCGTGCTGCATAAGCACGCATCCCAGTCCTTTATGCGAAGCATCACTGTAAATCACGAAATCTCCTTTTCCATCAGGTAATGCCAGCACTGGGGCTGTCACCAGCCTCTTCTTTAACTCTTGGAAACTCTTCTCGCATTTCTCAGTCCATTCAAATTTCTCGGTTTTACGGGTAAGTCGAGTTAATGGAGCTGCGAGTTTCGCAAAGTCTTGGACAAATCTCCTGTAATATCCGGCCAGTCCAATGAAACTCCTCACCTCGGTTGGAGTAGTTGGCCGTTCCCAGTTTGAAACTGCTTCTATCTTGGAGGGGTCAACCAACACTCCTTCTCTATTGATCACGTGCCCTAAGAATTGTACCTCATTTTTCCAAAACTCACACTTGGAGAACTTGGCATATAACTGCTCTTTCCTGAGTATTTCTAAGGTTATCCTTAAATGTTCAGCGTGTTCTGCCTCTGTCTTTGAGTAGATGAGAATATCATCAATGAAAACTATCACGAATTGGTCCAAATATTCCTTGAACACTCTATTCATTAGGTCCATGAAGGCTGCTGAGGCGTTGGTCAATCCAAATGACATAACTAAGAACTCATAATGTCCGTATCTGGTGCGGAATGCAGTCTTCGGGATATCTTCAGGTTTGATCTTCAGTTGGTGATATCCTGTTCTCAAATCAATCTTAGAGAAGTATTCAGCTCCTCTTAGCTGGTCAAACAAATCGTCTATCCTGGGCAATGGATACTTATTCTTTATGGTTAGCTTGTTCAATTCTCTGTAGTCGATGCATAACCTCATACTTCCATACTTTTTCTTAACAAACAACACTGGTGCGCCCCAAGGCGACACACTGGGCCTTATCATGCCCTTATCCAACAATTCCTGTAATTGTTTAGCTAGCTCCTTCATTTCTACTGGGGCTAGTCGGTACGGGGCCTTCGAAACTGGCGCCGTCCCCGGGGCTAATTCGATGGCAAACTCAATTACCCTATCAGGTGGTAGTCCAGGAAGATCTTGTGGGAACACGTCCTCGAACTCATTAACTACCAGAATGTCTTGCAATCTTGGCACTTCCTTCTGAGTATCTATAACGTAGGCTAAATAAGCCTCGTTCCCTTTTCGTAACAATCTCTTGGTTTGCACCATAGTCAGAATTTTCTGGGTCTGTCGCATCCCCTTAAACACTATTTCTTTCTTCCCTGGGGTTTTCAACTTAACCTTTTTCCCTTTACAATCTATCCGCGCATCATTGCGAGACAACCAATCCATACCCAAAATGACATCGAATTCCCCTAGCTTAAAAGGAATTAAATCGACATAGAAGGATCGTCCTCCTATTTCTAGCTTACAATCGGGGTGAATTTGATTAACCGGTATGATTTCCTGATTAGCTATTTCTACTTGTAAGGAATCTCTTAGTTGCTGGGTTTTAAGTTTCAACTTATGCGCAAAATCTCTAGATATAAAAGACTCAGTTGCTCCTGAATCAAATAAGACATTTGCACTGACTGAATTGAGAGAAAAAGTACCTGCTATCACATCTGTGTCCCTCACGGCATCTTGTACTGACATATTGAAAGTCCTAGCAGTTGGTGGCCTATTTGAGGCAACCTTGCTTGCTCCTGATGCTGCTGGTTTGCTCTTTGGGCAATCCTTCCTCATGTGCCCTCGCTGTCCACACTGGAAACAGGTTGTGCTGTTAGGGATGACCGTGGTGCAAGCGGTAGCATAATGCCCAGCTCGCCCACACTTATAACAGTTTATCTGCTTCAGGTTGCACACCCCGGAGTGCCTCTTCCCACAAGTAGCACACAATGGCAATGGAGGTCGAGAAGGGTTGGAACGGGACATTCCTGATTGATGGCCGCCCTGGCTCACACTTACACTCGCAGATGGTTTAAACCCTACATTCCTCCCTGGTAGGGAAACCGCTCCTCGATTGAACTTGGTTGGGGATTTTCCTCCAGCGGATCTTCCGCCCATACTAACATGCTTTCTCTTTATCCCCCCTTTCTCTCTCTCTCTCTGCATCTGATCACTACCAGCCTCCACAATGGTTGCCTTCTGCACCAAGGTGGCATAATCTGTAATCTCTAAAACAGCCACCCTATTTTGGATCCACTGCTTCAGCCCTTGTTGAAACCTGTTAGCTTTCTTCTCTTCTGTATCTACAAACTCTGGCACAAATCTCGATAGCTCAGTAAATTTAGCCTCATAGTCAGCCACTGACATATTGTTCTATTTCAGTTCCAAGAACTTAAGTTCCATCTGGGTTTTCATGAACTTCGGGAAGTACTTCTCCAGGAATAATTGTTTGAACCTTTCCCAGGCTATGACAGCATCAGTCTCCATGTTTTTCTTGGCTTCCCACCAATAATTGGCCTCTCCCTTTAGTAGGTAAGTAGCAAAAACAGTCTTCTGAGCCTCATTGATACTCAGAATCTCAAAAGACTTTTCCATTTCTTTGATCCAGGCCCTCGCCTCAACGGGATCAGCCGATCCGTGGAACTCTGGGGGCTTAAGGGACTTAAAGGCCCTAAAGGAATTTGCCACTGAAGTGTTGTTGCTTGGTGGTGGTTGGGGGTATTGGTTCAAATTCTGCCTAAGTAGATCCATAAACTGGCCCATGGGGTTTCCGCCCTGGTTCTCCCCTTCCTGTTCTACTTCAGTTTCTCCACCCTCTATTTCCCTTTCAAATTCTTCGGAGTACAGGGGTTCATCCTCTGCTCCATACTGGGAATCTTCTTGCTCATTATAGTCCTGATCTTGTTCCTCACTACTTTCACGGTTTTCCTCGTGTTGGTTGTGACTCTCTTTGTCAGTAGATTCGCGGGGGTTAGCCCTAGTGCCCATTCGTCTTGGAGGCATTTTACTGAAAATTTGGAAAATTATACATTAGGTTCACTAATCTGTTTTAAAGGATTTTTCCTTGCACAATTCTTTACATGATTGGGTTTAAAATCCCACAGTTTTATATCTCATGGCAACTTAATCGAAAAGTAATACATATGCTAATAAACTCGTGATCACATCCCAACAAAATTGTAATGACTGAAATGGAAACAAATATATACCAGGTACCGAAAAGGTACAACATCCGAGTTACAACGATAGTTTAAAGTACAGCCATCCTAACAACAACAACAAGTCAAAAGTGAAATATGCTGTCTATCTGTCTAGTCTGCAAAAAGGGAAAACAAGTACAAGAAAACCATCCCTACAAAAGCCGGCACTACTATGTCCGTACATGACTAGACAACTAGACCACTGCATCACTACATCTAAAATCAGCCGCCACGACGAAACATCCTCCGAACCCTCCCCATGGCGATGCGGAAAACCTCCTCAGCCTCTGCTCTGTCTACCCTACCATGCCCATCAGTAGGCAACTGTCGCACCCTCACCCGAGCCCTCAGCTCGATGCGGGTCACAGCCCTATACCCAACTCTGTCACTGATAGTCCTCCTGCCCTGCACCCTCATCCGGGCGGCTCTCTCTGCTGCTAACTCACTCCTAGACTCTGCCAACCTGGCATCTGCCACAGACAACTCTCTATAAAGCCCGTTCACAATCAAGTTGTGAACACATACTGGGACTCCTCCTATCGGGGCATGAGGTGGGGTGGATGGCTCAGCTGGAGCGGCAGTCTCTGTCTGCTGGGGCTCTGGGGTAAGCTCCTCAAACTCGTCGGGGTACGGGCTCACAGGTAGTGGTGGTGGGGTAGGGGCTCTCTCAACAGGGAGGAGTGGCACAAAAAGTCCAGAACTCCCTACAGCACCAACTACTGGCTCATCTATATCTCCCTCAACACCTTCATATACCGGCACCACCTGATCCGTGGTCATGTCAGTGTCATCTCCCATAGTCCTGATCTCAGTCGCAACCCAATAATCATCATCCTCAACCACTAACTCAGCACCCTGTCCTGTCTGGATCCCCTCCGGGCCGACAAGTCGCTCGCCTACACAAGACGAACTATGTTACTATCATGATACTTAAAAAGTTCCCGTAAGGGTTTTAGGTGAACCTGGCAAGGGTTCTTATTATATTATTGAATTTATTATTATATAACGTCGTATCATCTCTTGGGATATATAACTCTCGCTCTGATACCATCTCTGTAACACCCCCAGATCCGGGGTCAGGGATCTGGTGGTTACGGTCTTACATCCATTCATAATACTTGACTTGAGTCCATAATAAATAAATCACATGCTGTGACCCCACAATAATTACCACTCACACACACAACAGTTATAGTCCCAGAGATGAAATTGAAATAAGTCTTACATTAAAGGGTTTACGAATAAAAGTTATTACAATCCCAAAAGGATAACATCATAGGTTTAAAAGTTTTGCCGTTGATTACATTAATTATACATATAGTTAAACAGGAAACAAAAGCTGTCTAACTATGCTACCTCAGCAATGGCGGCTAGCATCTCAGCGGGTAGTCCGGTGGGTCGGGTAACCTGCTTGCGCCGAGTGCGCCTGACGCGAGCCATCTGTCCTAGCTGTTGTTGTGACATAATATAAACAAAGCAAGGGTGAGCGAAAGCCCACCAACAAATATATAACTGAACGATAATTTAAAACAGTTCAAAGCTATCTTTTAAACCATATGCCATGCATTTACGGAAATGATGCCAGTATAATTTGAACGATGAAGTTACAAGGTAACTGAAAGTATTTGTTTGAAGAAATATCTGCTACTTCAAAGTAAGCGAGATATTCTTATTGGTATTAAGAAGAGGAACTTGCAAGAAAAGGTTGCAATTCCAGTTATGACACTTTTCCAACTCTGCCAACAGTAATCATGTTGCAGGAAATAAATAAATTTGGATGATGAACCAATGATGGAGTATTCACCGCGCCCGTTGTTCCAATCTTGATGATCAGTCGAGATCGTACAGCTCAATTTAGATTTACTACCGGTAGAAGGAAGAACTGACGGCTTTACTTGTATACCGCCTTGCTAGCTCTCCCCGGCCAACGGTTGGGCCAAGGGGATGGACCGGCGCTACTCGGCCTCTTACACGACTCCTAGTTCAAATAGAATTCATGATTCTGAATGTAACGTTCGTCCCCCTTTCCCCAAGTATAATACTTGTTGATAAGACTCCACAAAGTAGTCGTATCTAGTTGGAAAGGAAAATTTACCAATATCTCCCAAGCTATTACTTGGTAACGGATATCAACTTGTTCCAGTAATCTTACCCCTCGAAAGATGAGAAGGTAAGCAACGACTTAATAAGTCAACAGCACCCGAGTTGCGGGTGAAGGGAATACTTTATGACCGGGAAGTCGACAAGATAAA
Organism: Saposhnikovia divaricata; assembly: GCA_036435485.1. Classification (NCBI taxonomy): domain Eukaryota; kingdom Viridiplantae; phylum Streptophyta; class Magnoliopsida; order Apiales; family Apiaceae; genus Saposhnikovia; species Saposhnikovia divaricata. The sequence goes on from JAZHRN010000131.1 coordinate 29,015,095, forward strand.
TAACATTTTCCAAGTAAGGTTCCCTTATTATTAAGGAGATAGACTCAAAGAAGAATGATGTCTGGGAACCTTTCTTGATATAAGATTAATAATAATATGACTTCGAAATATTTTCTGTAATAATCGAAGAAGATAAACCTTCTCGAGATTATTCTAAGTATGGAATAAATATTAAGAGAATATTTATTGAGTTAAAACATTTAAAGAATATTTGGGAATATGAAAGAATATCTTTAATCAGAGTATTTCTCAAAATAATCCCTGAAGAAATATCAGGAGAATATTTATTGAATAAATAAATATTTAAATGAATATTCAAAACAATATTCATTAATTAATAAGACCTGAAAAGAATATTTAAGGTAATATTCATAATTAATTAGGAATTTAAATGAATATTCAAAAGTAATATTCATTTAATGAATAATATCCTAAATGAATATCAAGTAATATTCATTTAGTAATCCAAGCCTTAAGGAATATTCGAGATAATATTCGATAATTAAATCAAGCTTCAGATGAATATTAAAATAATATTCATCAAGTATTTAATATCTTAAATAAATATTCAAAAGTAATATTTATTTAATAAAATAATGATCTAAAAGAATATCCAAATAATATTCATTTAATAGTCTCATCTTGAGAAGAATATTCGAAATAATAGTCGATAATCAATTCGACTCTGAATGAATATTGAGAAATATTATTCGTTGAATAGTTACGTTCAAATTATTATTTGAAGTAAGGATCGTTAAAATAATTAGTCTCGAACGAATATTCAAATAATATTCGTCGCCCAAATAATAGAAAATATTTACTTAAATATTTTCTTCCGAGGTAATCTCGATATATCAAGGAATATTGACTCCCGGTCTAAATTTGATTAATAAGATGTATACGCCCTTCTATGAGGGTCTTACAATAACCGGCTTATAACTGATATATAACTATCTAGCTTATAGGCCAACAATAACATTCAGGGAACAAGTATATCAATTCAACTTGAAAGTAGGCATGCATGCAATGGCATATGTCTATCAGCAATCATATATATATATATATTCAATCACAACAACAGCCTAAAAGAAGGGATTTGAAACTTGCCTGGTGGTCGAGTACGGTAAGGGGTAGTGGTAGCGGGTCCCGGTTCAGCTTGGTGATCTATAAATAGCCAAGGCATTCGGGATTAATCACTTAACATATTTAAAAGTTAAGTTATTCTTAAATCGAAACACGTTCTCGAGTTATCTCGTTATACCCCTGTTTGTGGATTACTTATTATCACTGATCCGACCCGACATTCGTTCGTTAATACGACATGTCACTGCACTTATACTTGGGACATACTTAAGTCATATGAGTTCTAAGGTTGATCGTTACGAACCGATATTATACTCCGAGTTTTATCGCCCGTTTTCTAAGTGTTTTACCAAAGTTATAAAAGAGTCGTCTTTTAGGGGTTCGTTCGCGTTTAACCTTGACTCGAACATTTTTAATAAATCGAAAAATGCTCTTTTTGACATACGGTTTTCTTTCACACCTTCCTTCTTACCCCTAGTATTTATTTACCAAGATTCGCCATGACGTTACATAGCTTACGAGGGTTCAATTTCAGTTACGAACTTTCATTTACGGATTCGAACTACTTTTAGTAATTTGGTCATAAATCCTAAACCGTAAGTCCGTTTCATGTGATCTTTATATCAAAACAAAGCTTAGAACATTACCTATCCTATCATGGCAGATAAGGTCTCTGGAAAGTAGGGGTTCGACATGGAAAATGGCATACAAAACATGGTAATGTAAAATCGGGCATTATAACGGCTGTAAATCGAATATCTATCAATTTCGAATCTTCCCATAAACATAGTATCCAACCCAAACAACATATACATGACTTATATACATGAACTGAGGCCAAGAAATGCCTTTCCGTTCATCTAGCTATTTACATCATTAATCCAAAATCCATACATAATCATGCTTATAACTTTAACATAACCCTAACTAAGTTATAACTATCATAAACATGCTTAAATCTCAAACAAGGGTTAGGGTTTCAAGAGCTTTATACCTTCCTTGGATAGTGATATAGCCTTACTAAGCCTTGTATGGTCCTTAGGAGTGATTATGCTTGCTATATCAACCATGAAAAATCAAGAAAACAAAGTTAGTTCAAGAAGAACACTATTCATGCTCCTCTTGAATGATTTATTTGAAAATGGAAATGGTTGAGTTTGAAGCTAAGATTTTGAGGAGATAAGTTTTATGAAATGTAAGACTCACCTTAATTATTTCAAGAACAAACAATGGTGGGAAGGTTGAGTTTGGATTTGGAATTAATGGGTATAGCCGAATGGTTCTTTGCAAGGGGGGGAGGAGAGTTGCTTGGTTCTTTTGATTTTTTGTGTTTTAATCTCCTTCACTCTCATCCACTTACCACATAATATCTTGTAAAAGTCACTTTAATAAAGTGATGAGGTGTTGGATGCTCAAATGGCAAGACATGTGTTGGTTTTATGGTGGTTAAAGCTTAACTAGGTAGTTACTTGCTAAGTACTTAGTTCTTCCTCTAAGGTGCTAGTTCCTTGCTTCTAGTTTAGTTACTAGATATTTATACTAGTAGCTTGCACAAGACTCTTGCTTCCTCAGCTTGTTTCTGTGTCCGGTTATTACCCGTTTCGATTGATCGTTCGTGAGAATATTTCACGGATTTCTAATTAGGGTTTACCGGGAATCCTCTTTAATATTAATACTTTCATTCTCCATCTTTCATTATAACTTTCCATTTTATATTCCTTTAATCCATTCGTTAAATACTTAAGGCTATCAGTGTCCAGGGAACTTTCGGAGAAAATAAAAGTGCGGTTTTTCAGAATCCGACAGCTTTTACATACACTTATTTTCCCCCTGGATCACTAATACGAACTCGGAAATCCGTTCCGAATACTTCTATATAGTGTCGTCTCATATTATTATATACTCCCACCAAAACACTATTCATTCTGTATTCTTTCCTTGTTCTCTTAGGGTTGTATAATTGTCCGTATTCTCTTTCGATCGTTCCTTAACCTTTTTACGGAACTACTGGATTAATCGTTATCGATCTGGATGACATGAGAGTATTCTCTTGCTTGAAGTTGCCATATCTTATTCCTTTAGAAGATAGATTATTCTTACCTATGTTGTCACCCTTTAGCATTCTTCAAGACATAAACATAATAAAGTCGAATTCCATTCATTCTTTCCCAAATATCAATTATTACATTGTAGCCATATCCACTATTCATTCTTACATCATTAAATACATAAAAATTTTAATTCCACCCAAAATCTGGGTTCTTACACCTATTCTCAACAAGACTCCATATGAATTGCTAAAGAACAAGAAGCCAAACATAGGCTACTTCAAGGTCTTTGGATCCAGGTGCTTTATACTCAAATCCATTGATAGAGATGGTAAATTTGATGCCAAATCATATGAAGCTATATTTTTGGGTTATTCTACAACAAGTCGTGCATATAGAGTTTATAATATATCTAAACGTACTGTTGAAGAGTCAATTGATGTCTCATTTCAAGAATCTAATGTTGATCTGTCAAGAGATGAGGAAGATATTGCAGGTTCAGATGGTGCCAGCGAGCTGCCAAGGTCAGATACAGCAACTCAGTGAGCTGACAAAGAAGCAGATTCCAAAAATACAGTAACTCAGCGAGCTGCCAATGAAGCAGAATCAGGAAATGCAGCAACCCAGCGAGCTGCAGTAGAAACTGAATCAAGTTCAGCTAATGATAATCAAGCTGAAATCTCTCCTCCAGTAGATGAAACTTGTGATAAGGTGTCAAAACTCACCTTGGAAGATTCTAGAGGCCAGAGATCACAAGAAAAGATGCCAATTTATAATGGGGATGAATCCCCTCCTCCATCCAAGAGAATTAGAGCCAATGAAGAGGTTATGGCTCATCATCATTTTCAAAAGTCAACAAGGACAGTAAAGAACCATCCTCCAGAGTTGATTATTGGTGATAAATCAGAAGGCATCAAGACAAGGAGAAGCCAAGCTAACTTTTGTGCATTTTCTGCCTTCCTAGCTCAAGAAGAACCAAAGAATGTCAATGAAGCACTGAAAGATGAAAATTGGATCATGGCAATGCAAGAAGAACTTAATCAATTTGAAAGATGTGATGTTTGGGAACTTGTAGAGCCACCTAAAGATGCTTCAATCATCGGTACTAAATGGGTTTTCAAGAACAAAGTTGATGAAGAAGGAACGGTTACTAGGAATAAAGCAAGGCTTGTTGCACAAGGATATAATCAACAAGAAGGAATCGACTTTGATGAAACCTATGCCCCGGTTGCAAGGCTAGAATCAATAAGAATGTTACTATCATTTGCATGCTTCAAGAAATTCAAGCTACATCAAATGGACGTGAAAAGTGCATTTCTTAATGGATACTTGAAAGAAGAAGTATATGTCAAGCAACCTCCTGGATTTGAGAGTGATCGATTTCCTAATCATGTTTTCAAATTGAAGAAAGCACTATATGGATTACGACAAGCTCCTAGATCTTGGTATGAAAGGCTAAGTAAGTTTTTGATAGAGAATGGGTTCATTCGAGGTAAAATCGATCCCACTTTGTTTACTAAACTTACTGGTAATGATATTTTAGTTGTGCAAATATATGTAGATGATATTATATTTGGATCAACTAATGATAAGATGTGCAAGTGGTTTTCTAAGTGTATGCATAGTGAGTTTGACATGAGCATGATGGGTGAGCTCAACTACTTTTTGGGGCTCCAAATCAAGCAAACTCAAGATGGAATATATGTACATCAGTACAAGTACATCAAGAACTTGCTAAAGAAGTTTGGATATGAGAATATCAAGGCAAAATCTACACCTATGGATTCTGCCAGCAAGCTGGCTGCAGATGAACGAGGTAAAGATGTAGATGTTCGAAAGTATAGAGGTATGATTGGTAGTTTATTATATCTTACAGCCTCTAGACCTGATATTATGTATAGTGTATGTGTGTGTGCTAGGTTTCAAGCTCAACCAAAAGAATCTCACTTGAATGCTATTAAAAGAATTTTCAAATATTTAAGTGGAACTACTACTCTTGGATTATTTTATCCCATCACAAATGCATTTGATCTTGTTGGGTATAGTGATGCAGATTATGCAGGTTAATTGTCAAAATATAATGTGGCAAAGTCCCCATCTATTGTGAAAATACAAGCACTATCAACATATCAAAGAATCCAGTGAATCACTCAAGAACAAAGCATGTTGATGTTCGACATCATTTCTTGAGAGACAATGTTGCAAAGGGAAAAGTTGAGCTGATCTTTGTAAGTACAGAGTACCAGCTAGCTGACATCTTCACAAAGCCATTAGCCGAGGAGCGTTTCACTGTGCTGCGTCGCGAATTAGGCATGTGTAATGTCTAGCCAGCTAGCTGCCATGGGAGATTGGAAACTTTCATGTCTAGCCAGCTAACTGCTATGGAAGTTTGGTACACTCTCATATGACTTTATTTCTCATTCAGATTTAATATTGATTATTGTGTAAAATCTAGACCACTTACTTGTTTTATTTGCTAAATGTTGTTTTATTTTTTAAGTGGTTAATTTAATTCATTATATGTGAACTTGATAATCCATGCTTACTTGAATTTGTATATTAAATGATTGCATGTGGATATCCTTTTTGATGAATAAGGGGGAGAAAATTCATGATTAAAAGTATGTGTGATTTAGGGGGAATTGATATTTATTCTTATAACTCTTTACTTCACGTACTTTGCTGGGATCATATGGTTTAATGCTAAATGTTTATGTGATGCCATGCGACTATACTTATTATGCTTAGCTGCTTGTATAGATTGCAAATATTTTTGCAGGAGAAGCATAAATTCAGGGGGAGTATTTAACTCCTGAATATTGGTGTGTAATCATCAAAAAGGGGGAGATTGAAACCCTATTGGTTTTGATGATGACACAATGCAACAAGCTGATTGCTTGTTAATAAATATATATTAGCCTGCTATCAAATTTTATTTGCAGGATGCTTTGATTGAGGGGGAGTTTTAGCTCAATCTCAAATTGGTGTATAATCATCAAAAAGGGGGAGATTGAAACTCTATGACTTTGATGATCATACATAGTAAGCAAGCTGGTTGTTTGTACTGGACTAATATTGTTTTGCAGGGTTTCTATCTATATCAATTCATAGCAAAACAGGGTAACTCAGCTAGCTGACAGTTCAACTCAGCAAGCTGGCTGGCAGTCTGTCCAGTTTCACAAGTGTTCGAATAAATGGTTTTAATTATGCTTATAATTGCTAAAGTGGCATGAACGGTTCTTTATACATTAAAAACATAACATAATTTCAAAAGTATTTCTAAAACAATACTTTCTTAGAAAAAGGAATCTTTGAATTCTTTAATGTACTTAAAAAGGCAACCCATGTGCTTACTTTCCAAGCATGCTCTTATTTAATATCATTTATGCTTTATTCCTATCCTCCACCATCAGTTCTCTTTGTTAAAGATTGTAAAAAATTACATGCACTCATTATCATATTCTTTCATACTCTTTATCTTCTTCAAGTTTCTCTCTAACGGTTTCTTTCATTCTTGAACATTTTTATCTCTCCATTTCTAAACTAAATTATTTTCTGAGTAAGAATTATTGTTTAAACTGATTGTGAACGTTAGAAGTAGAATTAATGGAACAAATCTTGAAACGTGAGAAAAGCTATTCAAGACCGTTACAAGTTTGCATCTTTAATTCTAGTTTCTTTACTTCACTTTATATACTTGTATGAATGTTCTTCACAGGGACGAACCAAGAGACGAACATACAAGCAATATTCAAAGTGTCAAGAAAACAACTCAGCACATTTACTTCAAAAGAGCTCGTGTATTATATCATATATACAGTTTAGAGAGTTCAAATCTTTTGAGTTGTAATTATTTATTTCATCCTTTGTGTTGTTCAACTTGTAAAGTTGGTAGTTGCTAGATTGTCAAGCTTGTGGAACAAGGGTTCAAGGAGCATTAGGCTAGAGAAGTTTATACTTGGTTTAGTATAGAACTTAGAGAGCTGTGTTCAGGAAACAAGGGGTTCCAGCTAGCTGCAATCAGTAACTGGGGATTGGTTTCACTGCATAACAGCAAGGGGGTCTTGGTTATCACGGAGTATTGTGCTCAAGGGGAGCTCATTGGTCTATACAACAGGTTGTTCAAGGAACTAGAGGAATTCACGAAGTGGGACTTCAATGAATTCAGTGTTCAAGGGAGCAAGCCTGTTAGAGAGGCATTGAGGTTCAAGGGAGCTGCTTTACTCAGGGGAAAAGTTCATTCCAACAAGCTGTTATCAGTGAATTGGGTGATATATTATTGGATCTTGTAATTGGATTTCATTGTGATCAATAATATATTCTCTTACCAAGTTGGTAAGGGACTAGGACGTAGACCATAGAAGATTAGGGGTCGAACCTAGCTAAAATTCTTGGTGTTCTTTACTTATTGCACCTTTTATCTTTCTGCATTGCATATCACAGCTAGCTGCCTATTCATTAATCTGTTACATTTGGTTAACTCAGTTAGCTGCCTATCGTACCCAGCTAACTGCCAGTTTATTTTTTCAAGCAGAATTTTTTTTTATTAGGTCATTGTTAGTCATAACACCTATTCACCCCCCCTCTAGGTGTGTATTTTCAAACACAGCTCAAATACACACACTAAGCATCATAGTTGCTGCACGCACACAGAGCACACCTCGCCCAAACTCACACACCCACTATAGTTATACACATATCGACACACACACACTCCACTCCATAACTCACACCACCGAAACAGAGAAATCAGGGGAAAAGGAAAGGGATGGTTCGTACAGGCCACTACCGTAGCAAATATACACAGCCACACACACCAGTGGAACAATTTGCGGGAGGAGAGAGGTGAGCTCGAGAGCTTTCGCAGGAGAGAGGAGAGGAGACTCGTGAATGTTCGAGAGAGAGAGAACCGACTGAAATGAATTGGGTATTGCCAATTTAGGGTTTTAAAAAGGGGAATAATTGATTTGGGGAAAAATATATGGAGGGTAAAGTGATTTAAGAAGCATACATTTCTAAAAAAAATAAATAAACTATTTTCTAAATCGACATCAATTATAAAAATGGGTACGGCATTAAATTTTAAAATGTTACAATGAAGAATATAAAATTACGATCACCCACATATTTTTAAAATATTTTTAGGATTAAAAACGAATTAAATATGGATTTTACAAGATTAAATCTTTAAATTGGAAAATAATTCGAAAAATCATTTTAAAATCCTTGAAACCCAAAAATAATTCACCAAGTATTTTTAAAAGTCATATAAACTAATAAAATCAATAATGAAAAAGATTTCAGGATTTCTGCTAATCCCGAGGATTTTATAAAATTCACCGAAGGTAAATATAACGCAATTAAATAGGAAATAAATCCCAAAAATATAATTAAAATAGTCGGGCTTACATAACACGTATAAAACAACAACCAGGCCTCCAAATATTATACCACAGACACATCACCTCCACAACAATTATATACGCCACATAATTCACATTTAATATAAAATAAATAGCTTTTAGTAATTAAATATTCTGAAATTTCTAAGGCGTTATAGCAATGACATGGCTGTAGTACCCCTACAGCTGGTTAACTCGGTATACCCTATATCGCTAAGGGTCCAAAAATAATACTTCGCAAAATCTTTAAATCAACAATAAACAAATATATAATTTGCAAAATTTCAGAAAGTTGTGGAAACAGATATTTAAATATTTCAAAACAGATTTTAAAACCATTTACAAAGTCAACGAATAATAAAAAAAATAATCAAAATCCAAGTGAATAGATTTGGAAGCAAAACAAATTTAATATAATTAATCCTAACATGAATAGCGCTGAATAAAAAGGAGGGAGAATCCGTACCTCGAAAATAAAGATCTCAAACACTCACGAAATCCCCAATTAATCCGCTAAACTCCCCGTGCCCGATCTAAAATCAGAATTATAATTTATAATTAACATACATTCTTTTTATATTAATTACTAAATTCATTCCTATTATAAAAAAAATATTAATAATCCACGACTCTGATTTACATAAATATGAACTAGCTAATCAGTACACCCTCGGACAATTCTTTCATAATTATATGAACACTAAACTAATTTTATTAATTACGACTTAACAATCAATTAAACAAAGACATTCATATTAATGCATTCATATTAATATACAGCACCATGACTTTGACTCTCCTTTAAAACACATATTCCTATCACTTATTAACTATTAGAAATATTAACATGACTTGCATGCCCAGTAGCCAACCAAGTACTATTATATAACACCATTTACTAACTTACATATAATAATATTTATTAAAGTAATAACTCTGCACTAATGAAGCCACATCAAGAAACAAATGAAATTGGTGTGCAAGTTTAATTAGCCAAATAATAAGATAGTAGCAAAAATTCGCAGGCCACTATTCACTAAATAACATTACAAAAGAATTATTTTACTCCAAAGTTTAAACACACACATGAATCTCCTGTAAGCTAATAAAATATTAGTATGAGTTGGACGATCTCATGCCTGACTTGTTTTTTTTTTTAATAGCTCGATTTAGCACATAGATATACCATTCAAATAGTAGTACATGCCAATTATTTCTAATATGTCATGACTAAACAGAACCTAGCACATGGTGACAAAACCTAAACAATTATAGATAATATGCATGAGATTCTAGTGAATCTACTATTTAATTAAAGGCATAAATATATATGTATGTAATTACCTTTCTAGATCGAAAGATTCAAACAGAATGATGAATAAACTCACGTCTCTGTTTTCCTCTGTCTTCTTGTTTTACCTCACACGGCCGCTTAGCTTTAGGGTTTTTAATAATAAGGCCTACATGTGTTATTTATATACTCACCTAAATATCCTAGAATTTCTAGAATTAAATAAACACGTAATATCAATCCTTTTTCTTTTTTAATTAATCAATATTTTTAACCACTTATTCTAGTTCTATTATTATTATTATTATTATTATTATTATTATTATTATTATTATTATTATTATTATTATTATTATTATTATTATTATTATTATTATTATTATTATTAAATATCTAAAAATCCTATATATTACACAAACCTCGAACTGCGATTGTAAGGTTCATATGTTTAAGTTTTTAGTCCCTTAAATTTATTTATTATTTTTATTGTTGAGTTATTTTGGCTGCACAAGTAGTAAATAGGATCATTCATATTAAAGGAACAACCAACCTGATAAAGGGTTGATGTTTTCTGAGACGAATGTATTAAACATTCGATGTTAATGTTTTCTGTAATAATATCATTGTAGCTTGGAGAGATATGGGAAGGTAATAATTACTTATGCTATAACTGGTACAAGTAGGAGAGGCAGGATCTTCCTTTAATTCAGATGCATGAAGCCACATTTTATATACAATTACAGGTGTTTGCTAGATTTATTAATATAAACGTATAACACTGTTTTAATTCTGTGAAAAGGTTCTTAGTCTGCGTCTATAAAACATAATAAGTCTAGTTTTTTCTTTTTCCCTCTCTAAAGTTCAAGAAACTGAAGACAAAGGACCCTATTTATAATCTTTTTAATTCTCCCTTACTCTATTCGGTTCTTTCACATGAGAACTTCTGCACAGTGTGTTGAAGATTGCATTCTGGGTTGGAGCTTCTTTATCTGCACTTTTTGTTTTATATATATATTTTTTGCAGAATTTCTGTAGCTCCTTGATGTTAATAATTAAATTACTGTTAGATGTGTAAAAATCTGTTTATTGTCCTTCCACTTTCTCCTATTGATGAAGCCGATTAGAGAGGAGTAGACTGGCTTAATTTATGTATCTGATACTCGCTTGCAATTTCACATGTATTCCTTCTGTAGATAATTGGAAGCAATCCGGATGAGCAGCAAAAAATGTTTGGCAGACATTTTGAGATTGAAGATGAGCTTGTCAGCCACTTGTCTCGGAGGTCGATCGACAAACTGAAGGAAAATTATCGGGTAAGTGAAATATAAATTAGATGCATCTTTCACTTTTGACCTTGGGGGTATTATAATACATGAAAATCAATTCATTAAAAGTGGTATTTATATATTTTTGTTAATGGATGTTCCTAATCTCAATGTAGACACCTTTGAGATTTAGGGCTAGTTGTTGAAAAAAAAAAAGAGAAAATTGCACTTTGTTTACCTGCATTTAGAAGGTAAGAGGGTTTGAGAACCTGCAAATTGCAATATATAATTCTAAAACTATCACTTGCAATAATGGATCTAATATTTTGTTAAACTTTGTTAACTACCAGTCTACCGTCAAATCAAATCCTGTCAACTTTGGTACTATAAGTGTTTTGAATTTCAGTACGGAACAGATACAAGAGAATCTGGCTTTTCCTTTTTTAGGATGTCCAGATGTTCAAATATGAACTAATACTATGTATCATTTATTTTACTGGTAAGAAATAAGAAATGCTAGGTTTTGTTTATAATCATTGTTCCTTGCAACGAATATGGATGTATCTGCACATAGTCGGAAAGTATCACTTTAAGTGGTTTGAAAGGAGAGGAATAAGAGTTGAACTAGTTTGTAGACATGCACACACTCGTTTCCTTCGTTTATTCTGTTACACAAGTTTAAACTAGAGATTATTCCTTCCAGTTTACAAACATATGCTCATTTCTTCATCTGCTTGTAGTCTTCACGTATCTTATCATAAGAAATTAACACCATACCATGTTTAATTATATGCAGGATGAGCTGTCTAATGAAGAGTGGCGTCTGGTTGTCAAACTGAAAAACCTGTTTAAAATCCTCTGACTTTTGCCGTTAGTGTACTTGAAGCAGTTCTTATTGTCTGGCATGCGCTAGAAGACTCGAAATTACGGATATTTACTGTACATAAAGAGCTTTTTTCGTGAAGCAACTGCAAGGAACTTGAGGGCAAAACTATACCACAGACAAATTGTCAAGGGGGTTATATGTGGCCAGCATCAGTGTAAGACATAGAATTTTGTCCAATGTGAAGCAATGTGTACAGTATGGTTGGGTTGGTCTCATATATTATCTGGTGCTTGTAATCCAGTTTTTCATGCAGAAGTGCAAAGATAACTCCAGCTTATTTGCATCAGTTGGAATGGTAAATAAAGCTTAACCTACTTTCCTAATTATTATATGTGATAATCGTCTGTCAATTTGTATTAATCTAAGATAAAATTCATTAAACTCCATCGTAAAGAATGTGGGCGTTCCTTATATCTGTGTGATGTCCAAATCGCCGGTGTACCAGAACCAATCGCCGGTGTACCAGAACCCCCTATAGTACAGAAAAGGAAATGACATTCTTTTGAGTCTGTTGTTTTAAACTAGTACTAAACTTTAGGAAAATGTACTAGTCTTCGACCACGGTGATTGTTTTGTGTTCAAGTTCTGTGAAAGTGATCATCGGAAATAAGCTGTTCGGATGAGTTTTTATTTAAGCTATGCACTTGTGCTCGAAGATTTAGGTTGCGTTCATTTGAAGAAAATGGGCCAACATAGTGGTTGAGCCACTGGCCTGAATTTGTAATTCTGTACCAGGCCGGGGTTCGTACATCTACCCTTCCAAGACACCACTTTGAGTGATATTATAACCGGGTAGTTTCCTTTTTCGTTTCATTTGAAGAAAATGGATGAGGAGGAAGTAATGTAATGAAAATTGTAAATAAAATTCTCGAAAAATAAAAATTTCCTATAACGAAGATTAAAGAGAAAACGATTCAAAAAAGGAGAACGTTACCTTTCTTGCAACATATGTGAATTATAGTTTTAGTTTAAATTATTTGAAAAAATATTATAAATATTTTCTTCTCAAACTCTTTTTAAATAATAATGTTAAAAATTTCTTTTAATTAACCCGATCCCCAATATTCATTTCATTCACATCAACACACCCTTCAATTTTGGACTTCATCGACCAATATGGACAAGAAAAATATTCCAAAAAGTGTTCAAAATATCATGTATCTTTTCATCATATTAATTGTATAATCAATGATATCGATTCCGTGTGCATTTATATTAATCTCACCAATAAAAATTTTTCATTTTGATAATCTAAATTTTATCATAGCATTTTGGACATTTTTTTGTATTTTTGTTTGATTCTCTAATATTACTTTATGAACAATATTCTCCTTCCCTTTTATATGTCAATAAAAAGAAGTTCAAATGATTATACTGAACAAGTTATAAAACTTAGTTTTTTTTTTTTGTGTGAAAAAAACCATTAATACAGGAAAAAGTAACTTTTAAAATCGCTGAATTAATAATAATCTTTTAAATATTATTAAAAAAATTCTTGACTGAATATTCCCTTTAACATGGACAGATATAGGGGGTGTTGGGGGAAATTTTTTCCACAATAAGTCAACTTATTTTAAGACAAAATTAGAGATTCCTAATTTTTTCTCAATAAAATTAATGTTTTTTTACAACTTATAGAATCTTGAACATATATTAAATACATTCATAATTTTTTTTTTTATAATTTTTATCCGAAAATAAATTCATAAAGACTTAATTTAGGGTTTGCCAAACAAGCCCATAAAGTAATTTGTGCTAGATATTAAAGTACAGTAACACGCGTAATGTTCTTGTAAGAAAACACCTAACCCAACCAAGTGTTGAACTTAGCTCAACTTAACTGAACCTCCCAGTCAATCCCCACTCTTTTTAATCTCTCTCACACACACATTACAGTATTACACACACACGCACTCTCTCTCTAATAATTAGGCAGGCAGGTAGAACAACAAAACAGGTAAGCACAGAGGATCCAGAGAGAAAACCAGAGAGACGAGAGAGAGAGAGAGAGAGATGGAACCACGCAAGTTCACCGCAAAACCACTACCATCTCCTTTCTCAACCCGACCAACCGACATAGACCGGATGCCAGAGACCCCACTCCGCGGGTCCCACCACCGCCGTGCTCAATCCGAGACTTTCTTTCGTTTCCCAGACGACATACTCCTAGACGACGCCGTTGCAGACTTCGATCTCTCAACTCTTGACCTCCCTTCTTTATCTTCCGGCAACAACAACCACCCCATCTCAGCTGCTGACTCAGATTCATCGGGAGATGTCAAGACAGCTGTGGTCAAACATGGTCCCACATCATCTTCTACAACTAGTTCTTCTCATTTTAGAAGTGTTTCTGTTGATGCTGATTTTTTTGATGGATTGTCTATTGCTGATGATAGTGAAGGGAGGCCTAGGAAGTATCATCATAGACATAATAATTCCATGGATGCTTCTTCCACTGCCAATTCGTCTTTCGATGATATGATGATGATGGTTGATGTTAATGCTAAGAAGGCTCTTGCTTCTGATAAGTTAGCTGAGCTCTCCCTTATTGATCCCAAGAGAGCTAAAAGGTCTCGCCCCTTGCTTTTCGTTTTTAATTCTGTTTCGGGTTTTTATGATTTGGGTTTTTTTTGGTGAGAAACGAGTTTGCGGTTTAGTTGTTCTTTGTGGAATTTTGTGATTGATGAGTGGACTAATATGGATTTTTTTTTTCTTGTTGAATAGGATTCTTGCGAATAGGCAATCTGCAGCGCGATCAAAGGAGAGGAAAATTCGGTATACAAGTGAGTTGGAGAGGAAAGTGCAAACTCTTCAGACTGAAGCAACAACCCTCTCTGCACAGGTTACAATGTTGCAGGTATTCACTTGTTACTCTTAAACCATTGAGAGGCCACATTTATCTATAAGTGAATGTTTTTTGTATCTGTGTTACTTAATATTTTGGTACATCTTGTTCATGCTAAGTTCTGAGGAGTTTGGTGATTTTGGGCAGTTGTTACTATATACATCTTAGTGCTTTCGGGCTTCTGTTTTCTTGCAGTCTGCTATAATATTAATGAGCCATTGTCTTAAGAGTAAATCACAGTTTTATCCATACTTTCGTTAAGTTTGCTTTGTTTGAAAATTCAGGTCTTTATACTTTGGTTGCAACTTGCACATAATTTCTCTTACTTGCTACTGGTTGTCCATCTTCAACATAAATTCATAAACTTGAGAACTCTTATATTACCTGAGCTAAGGTCGTTCACTTTGTGGGAGCTCTGAACCTGTAAATAGGTTGAGCGAACTTGTAGATATAGGGAAATTGATCAAGGTAATTGATATAATATTATTCAAGTTTGACCAGTGCTAATACTTGTTTAAGAATAATATAAACAGGCATGGATGAATGTTGTGCTGAGCTAGTTCTGTGGAAACATTGTTGTGCTGTACGCGCTTTTGTAACCACATCTCTCTATCAATTAGCAACTAGTGTATCCCTGCTTTCACTGTTTACTGTGATAAACCCTTTAGATAAGTCCTTGGAGATCGGTTAGAAACTACTAGCGGGTCCTTGCTCTCACTGATTACTGTGATAAACCATTTAGATTAGTCCTGGTGTTCAGTTCAGGTTGACAAAGAGCTAAATTATAGATATGAGTGTGAATAAGTATGCGGACATATTATATTTAGGCAGTGCACTACATAGGTTTAGCTAAAATGTAGACATTTAAAAAAAATACATGTATAGTAAGCTAGACACTTTGTTAAGTGACAACTTTGCTTCTTGACAAAGATGTCTTTATATCCAATTTGGCCAATAGCATATGGATCGATATATAATTGTTGCATTTTTAAAATACACAATCTAGGGGAAAATGGCCATAGCTTGCAACAATGAGAAAAAACAAGAACATATTGTCTCATTGAGCCACTCTTGTGATTTTACATAGTCGCTTAGATTTGAATAGAGCTGCCAGCATTAGGAAGTGTGTTGCTTATCATATCTATTTATCCATTCATTAAGTTAAAACCCCTGAGCTTTATATTTTTAAATTGTGCTTAAATCTCTGTAGGAGACCTTTTACATTGCATAACACATGACTACTTTCAGCCACTGACTTATTTTATAGGAAAAATGGAATATGAAAGATTAATCACTCTGACAACAATATCATCCGTTCAGTATACATCTCTTATTTTGCTATATCACATGTATGCTTAAAAATCTAGTATGCAAGATGTTATCTTTGAATTTTTTACCACATGTTGATGTTATGTCATGCAATCCTTTCACTAGTTTTAGTGTCTATGTACATGATCAATAATTACATAAGATTAGTCACTAGGTGATCATTAATAAAAATAGCGTAGCCCTACTAAGTTGTGTAATGCTTATTATTGTTTGGATTTGAAAAACTTAACTTCTTATATGACGAGAACTAAAGTTGAAATACCAAATAGAAACAAGCTTAAGCATCTAATTTTTTTTGCAATGCAGCGAGATACCAGTGGATTGACTATAGAGAACAAGGAACTTAAGCTTCGGCTACAGGCTATGGAGCAACAGGCTCATCTTCGAGATGGTATGTGCCTTGACCCATTTACACATGTAATATATGCAAGTTCCACCTTCCAGGAAGGTGGAAAATGAGTGGTTTATGTTATTGTAATGTTTATGATTCCAAGTCATTTGGTGGTTCACGGAAAGATTCACCATTGTATATCTAAACATGTGTACCTGTGTGTTTTACGTGTTTGTAATATGCATGTAACTATATATAACTATGTACACATTTCGTATCAAGCTTAATTTCTCAATAATGCGTTAAGTTACTATGTATTGTGTGCAGCTTTAAATGAAACACTGAGGGAGGAAGTCCAGCGCCTTAAGATAGCAACAGGACAAGCACCAGCTGCCAATGGCAACAACTACAACAGAGCTTTACAGAGTCAGTTTGCCTCCCATCCACAAGCGTATCACTTTGGTACTCACCAGGCACATCAATCCCAGCAGCAGCAGGCACACCAGCTTCACATGCCTCCTCGCTCAGCAGGTCTCAGTTCGCAAAATCGAACTGGGCAGCCGCAACCTAGCTTTGCGGACTTTAATTAGACTGTTTAACATCCGACAGCAGTCTCGATCTGTTATATTTTGTAACTGAGACGGTATTTACTGATTTAAGGTAGCATCTTGTACATTATAATTTATACATATGGTTTATACATGTCGCAGCTAAAATTGTGATGTTTCTGAGGTTGACTGTATCTGTTCTGTATCAGAAATAATGACATTCTAGATGTTTGTTAAATATCTAAATCAGTGTATGGGTTTTAATCTTTGTATTAATTTTTGAGTAATTAGCACTTCGTGTACTTCAACTTATACGAAATCTGCACTTGGGATACTATAATTCAAAAACTCCTCTTTGTAATACGATACTTTCAAACTTTTTGCAAAGTGTGTACTTCCGTCAAATGTTGCTTAACTCCGTTACTTTGGTGAGAGCAAAACAGTCATTTTGGTTCTTCTCTTCCACCCCGTTTTCCTCTCCTTCTCCCTTCACCAACACACCTTCCACCCACATCTGTTGCCCCCCTTTCTACCTTCAACCTCCGCCTGTACCCAACACCGCACCTCCGTTATCTCCAATCTCCTCCACCGCCACACCCATCTTCTCCAACCACTCCACATCTCCTCCTACGCACAACACAAACACCTCCGCTGCCTCTTCAAACCCACCACCAACTCATCTCAACACCCAGCACACCTCGCAACCACGCCAATATTAAGAACTGTTGGAGCTCTGCTTTTAGAATCTCAATCAAGCTATTAATCCCATCAATTTCAACATCCTCAAGCAAGTTTTGGGCTTCGACAATCTTGTTTTTAGCAGCGTCGAACAGTTCTTGATTAGCCAAGATTCTAGCTTCTTTCATCTTTTGTGCAGTCTGGATACGGCTGGCTTCGACCGTTACATCTTCCTTCTAGATTAGTGTGGATTTTCCTATGCGCTTTATGCTTGCGAAAATAGGAGGGGATTTCAGTTCTTTAGTCTTGCTAGCAAACCTGCATACATAAGCATTAATTTTAATTAGTATCAGACTGATTTGGGAAATCATATTATGTATAGAATTTGTGATTTTCTAGTGAATACAGTGCACGTACATGTACTTGTAGCTGATTTCAGAACTTGTGATGACACCTCCTTTTCGACTTTAGGGAGGTCAACAGTAATTTTTCGCATTTCTTTGTCATACAAATTACCAAAAGCAACAGTTACTGCAGGTTCGGTTGGGGTGTTCCCAGATTGTCCATAGTCTCCGGCAGACACATCAACTCTAGATTTGTTTTCTGGTGAGATGACTAGTTTTATTTCCGCTGAATCGAACTACCTCCTCTTTTGCACACAATATGCTCATGTATGTAATTTATAAGTAGATTGTGATTCTGCTCGGAGAGAAGAATTGGGGGTAAAGACAATACAGTTTGGTAATAAATCGCTTAGAGCTGAAAGGACCAAACTGCCCTCGTCAAAGTAACGACGTTAGAGGGAAATTGACGGAAGTACACACTATGCAAAAAGTTTGAAAGTGCCGTATTACAAGTAGGGGTTTTTGAACTATAGTATCCCAAGTGCAGATTTCTTGTAAGTTGAAGTACACGAAGTGCTAATTACTCTTAATTTTTCTATTTGAATTTTCATTCATCTTTTATTAGGAAAGATATGTGCAGAGTATCTTCAAGACACCTGTACCTTGTCAATTGTGCTAGTCCAGTATTCTGAGCATGTCATCAGTCACAAGATTGAAAATTAGTATGCAATTTACTAGCCAGGAAAGAAAGAAATAAAAATAAAAAATCTGGAGGTGCAGAATCATGATCCTGTAAAAGAATTCAGAAGTGCTATTTTATTGAATTGAAAAAATGTGCATAATTTTGTTTTGAACAGTTTAGAATGGATGCAAGAGAATTGGGTCCTGGCGAACAATGCTGCTTGCGTTGCGTTTGGTATTGTTGTTCCAAATAGCACAATAATTTATTTATGGAAAACAGGTAAAATGTTATTTGGTAAATTTTAAAAACAAATTTTTTTTAAAAAAAAATGCTTTTGGTTGAAAAGCTAGTTTTTGAAAAAGCTACCTCCCCGTGTTTTTGGAAAAAGTTGTTTTTTAGTTTTTGTAGGAAGCAGTTACTAATATCAACATCAAAGTTCAGCAAAAAACATTATTTTTTTAAAAAAAAAAATACGCACATGCATATATCAAAAATATTACCAAACAGTTATTTGATTTTCACAATAGCACTTATTTTAATAATATTTTTTTCAACAGCACAATAATTTTTAACAGTAATCCCAAACAGAGCCTTAGTCAGCAGCCAATAGGTTCATATGGAGTATCTGATTACATTAAGGTACACTTTTTGTGTTGTGACTTGTGTCTTTACTTGTAGTGTGTTTGAATCTTCTGGCAGATTGGAGACGAGCTAAGGAGACTGGTAGCTCAAGTCGAGGCTGTAAACATGTATATAGTAGAAAATGGGAGAAGCCACCAGAAGGATGGGTTAAAGTCAATGTTGACGCAGCCTGCAGAAATTGAACTGAGTTTGTAGATGTTGGTTGTATGATGAGGGATAGTAGAGGTCAGTTCATGCGTGCAAGAAGCAATTTAGTCGGAGGTCGAATACATGCTAGAAAAGCTGAAGCTGTTTGCTTGAAGGAGGCCTTATCATAGACAAAAGAATGGGGAGCTACCAAATGAATTTTTGAATCCGATGCTAAAATTTTAGTAGATGCAATTCATGGTCATAAGGGTAAGTCTATGTTTGACACTATTGTCGAAGATTTTTGTCAGATAATTAAACATTTTGAGGAGGTGTTAGTGGTTTTTGTCCATCGATCTGCGAATGCTGTAGCGCATTTGTTCGCGCAAACTGCGTATTCTATGTCAGGTTTTAGGAAGTGGAATTCTTTTGTTCCTGATTTTATTACATTGTAACCTTGATTTGGATGAAATTAATTAATGCAAGTTCGATTTTTTCAAAAAAACATGCAATTTAAATGAATGGAAAGAAAAGAAAAAAAACACTTGTACTTTTTCTTGAATAGTCTTTATCGTGGATAATTTTATGATTCTAAGGTGTATAAAAAATTTATATACATAATATATTTTTTTATATTATGTTGCAATGAAAAATATCTATCAAAACAGAAGAATTATCTGTACAACCTGAAACGCTTAAAAAACAGAAAAGAAGAAAAGCTAATTTTAACTTTTACGTTCATAACATTTTTAACCACAATCGAGTAATTATGAATAAAATTGATGTGAATTCGTTAAAGAAATCGGCTCCAAAAACAGATACGATTCACAATTTTTTCTCAAAATTACCATCGAAAGGTGATAATAAGGGTGAAAAACCAAAATACCCCCCATTTAGTTCCACGTGCCCAAAATATCCACCGGTGAAAGGCTATGTCCTTTTTACCCACGGACCATGAATTACACACATGCGTATAGGATATACGCATGTCAACATTGCGTGGTCCATTTTCACGCATTTTATTACTGCGTGGTCTTTGTAAATTCCACTTATGTACTCTGTGAAAAATACCCTTGGTTACGCATGTTGAACATGCGTGGCAGAAGATACGCATGTCCAACATGCGTATTGATCACTGTTCATCGCCTCTCTCGAACGACGTCGAAGTCGTTTTTCGTCCAAAACTTCGAGCACATCGTTCACACCTTTGCTGGCATTTTTCACTCACATACCATGCACCAAAATGATCGTCTTCTCCCCCTCAACAAGGCTATACCATTTGATTTCCATTTGTTTTATCGTATTTAAAAGCCCCAAAACGAAGCAATTTTTTCCGATTTAGTTTTCGGTTGTTCTGTGCACACCCCTGCGGGGCCAAAAAGCAATAACGAAATTGGCCAAAATGGAAAGGCAGGTCTGGGCATCATTTTTATGTCTTCAGATGTGGTGGAGGCAAGTGGAAGGTGGTGAACGAAGATGGGCGAACAAAGAGACATCATATGAGGTCATCACGCATCTGGTAGATGCGTGACCTGTGATACATATTCTCAACATGCGTATCCCAGGCTACGCATGCCCAGCATGCGTAGTCTGTGGGTAATTTGAGTGGAGCTCAGCACACATCGGCAATTTGGACAGGTTTTAGGGGAAAGTAGTGTAATTTGGACATTCTTTTTTAAAATTATCTAATTCTTTAAAATAAATTAAATTTTTAAAATAATAAAATTGTAACAATCGGGTAACAATCCAGTTAAGGGTTTGATGTTTATGTTGACCCGACCGAATCATCTCCTTTAACCTAGGGGGTCTTTGGGAAACTTATTTTCAGAATAAGTCAACTTATTTTAAAACAAAGTTAGAGATTCCTAACTTTTTTCGGTAAAAAGTTAACCTTTTTTTTTTGCAACTTATAGAATCTCAAACATAAATTAAATACTTTTACAAATTTTTTTTTATCAAAATATGAAATTTTTACCTGAAAATAAGTACATTAAAACTTATTTTAAGTTTTCTCATGCCCATAATTAGGAATGTTCGACTTCGTGCCTGATCGTGCGATGATTGATACAACACATCATAATGTCTAAGTATTAGGCAAAATGTGTAACAATTGGGTATAATTTCCTAGCTTTCCTTTTCTTCATTGAGAGAATTAGAAACAAATGCTATTACACTACTTAAATTCTTAGAGCAAGTGCAACAATGTTCTAGTTAGTGCCCTATAAATAAAATAAAATATAGTATCCTAGTGATTTAAGTCATAATTTTTGTGTATCAATTCCAATAACATGCTTTATACTTGTGTCTTATAAATTAAAATAAAAATATACTTGAATTAGAATTGGAGGGAAGGGAAAAAAGAGAAGTGTAGGAAAGAAGGGAAGTTAATTTTTTATTATTAAAAATGATTTATGACAAGTGTAGAGGTGCCTTAAAAAAAGAACATGAGATGGATGTCCTAGTGTTTTAAGGCACCACTAGGACATTGTTGGAGCACAAAAAATGACTAAATATTTTAAATATTGATTTAGGACAATATTTAAGACATTGTTGGATTTCCTCTAAAGCGGATGCGAGCTTATTGCACAGATACTTGCTAGGATCGATTTTGCTATAGTTAAGTAATTGAAGAAAGCACTGAAGATAATAGTGGTGGGAGCAACATGGAAATAATGATGCCACCTCCAAACAAGGAGCGGGAAACTAAAGGGAGCAACGAGCATAATGAAGTCACAGCTGTATCTATTTTGAATACTGATGAGTTGCAAGAAGGGAGGGATAATACTATGTTTAATATAGAGTCAGGTGGGCTAGTAATTTCGGATCCCAAGAGGCGTCGTACGGAAAGGCCCAATGCAGTGGATCAGACTGATAAACAAGGCCGGGAGGATGAGGAAATGTCGGACTTACAGAACCAAAAAAACTTGCTTATGGCGGGCTCTGCAACGCAGACCCGCCTATCGTTATGAGTACACTAGGATGGAACTGCCAAGGGCTTGGGCTTCCTTGGAAAGTTCGGTTCCTCACAGACTTAATAAGTCAAGAAAAGCCCACGTTTCTTTTTCTTTATGAAACCATCTGTAGAAAAGACAAAATGAATTGGATTCGTTTAAAATTGGGGTTTGAAGGAATGATATTGGTAGAGCCTCGAGGCAGGAGTGGAGGCTTAGCACTTTTGTGGAGAGAGCAGGATCAAGCAAAATTGTTAAGTATGTCTGACAATCATATAGATGTGGAAGTCACGGTGGAAGGGTTAGGGCATTGGAGATTAACAGGTGTTTATGGCGAGCCGGACAGATCTAGGAGAAGAAAGACATGGGACCTTCTTCGCAACTTATCAAGAGATTCCAACTTGCCATGGTGTTTGATAGGTGACATGAATAACGTAGTGTCACAGAGAGATAAACAGGGGGGAGAGCCATACCCAAATTGGCTTGTTGATGGTTTTAACGAGGTTCTAAACGAGACTGAGTTAGTTGATATGGATTTAATAGGACACCAATTTACTTGGGAAAGGAGGAGAGGGAAACCTGATTGGATAGAGGTGCGGCTAGACAGAGTTTTAACCTCACAGAGCTGGTTGAGTATGTTTCCAGTTGCCAAATTATATAACCTGGAGGGTTCAAATTCTGATCATAGTCCTATTTTCTTGATTCCGAAGAAAGGGGAAGGGTGTAAGGGGCAGAAACGATTCCGTTTTGAGAACGCTTGGTTACTGGAGCCTATGTGCCAGCAACTAATAGAGGATAGTTGGCAGAAGTGTGATTCTAATGACATTCAAACTAAGGTGAAGGTTTGTAGTGGTAAGCTTGAAATATGGGGGAAGGAAATTACTGGGAATTTCAGTAGTAATATTAAAGCATGCAAAACAAAGTTAAAAAGACTTCGAAGCAGCACTGCTCCTCAATCTATAGCTGAGTACGATGCGGCAAAAAAACGCCTCCATTTGATCTTAGATCAAAGAGTGATTTTTTGGAGACAGCGCTTGAAACAACTGTGGCTGCAGTCCGGAGATAAAAACAGCAAATATTTTCATGCCTGTGCAAGTTCAAGAAGAAGGATGAATCGAATAACTAAGCTAAAGAATTCGAATGGGGGGTGGAAGGAATGGAATGAGGGTCTCGAAGAGATGATTGTTGATTACTACAGGGAACTTTTTTCTACATCTCAGGTGGAATGGGCGGAGGTGACAGATAGTGTAACTACCTCTATCACAACTGAGCAGAATTTAACCTTGTTAAAAGAGGTAACGGAGGGGGAGGTTAAAGAGGCATTGTTTCAGATGCATCCAGATAAATCTCCGGGTCCGGACGGAATGACCCCAGCTTTTTTTCAAAGACACTGGTCGATCGTAGGTAAGGATGTGATATCGTTGGTTAGAAAATTTTTCAGAGATGGCTCGCTGCCTATGGAGTTAAATTCAACCAATGTAGTGCTTATCCCTAAAAAGAAGAGTCCTTCTGAAATTGGTGATTTGAGACCCATATCTCTCTGCAATGTTTTAGTTAAGGTTATTACGAAGGTGATGGCCAATCGGATGAAGGATCTTCTCAAGGATATCATCTCTGAAAATCAAAGTGCATTTATTCCGGGGAGGTTAATCTCGGATAATATTTTGATAAGCTATGAAGTTATGCACTATCTCAAACGAAAGAAGAGAGGAAAGGAGGGGTTTATGGCGTTAAAGCTAGATATGAGTAAGGCTTACGACAGGATCGAATGGGATTATTTGAGAGTCATCCTTTTGAAGTTGGGTTTCCATGAATGGTGGGTGCACCTTATTATGCAATGCGTCTGTTCAGTGCAATATACGGTGGTCCATGGGATGAAAGAAATGGGTCCAATTACTCCGAACAGAGGTATTCGACAGGGGGATCCCCTGTCACCTTATTTATTTATCTTATGTGAAGAAGGCTTGTCAGCAATTATACGAAAGTATGAGCATCAGAAGTTGATTCAGGGAATTAAAATATGTAGAGGAGCTCCTGGGATTACCCACATGTTGTTTGCAGACGATTCTTACATCTATTGCAAAGCCAATGAAATTGAAGCAGCGAATATGGTGAGTTTGTTGCAGAATTTCGAGAAGGCTTCAGGCCATAAAATAAACCTTGGAAAATCGTCAGTTTTTTTCAGTCCCAACGTTAGTGTGTCTAATAAGGAGCGTGTTTGTAGGGTGTTACAAATCAATCAAGCGGATCATAGGAGTAAATACCTAGGATTACCCAGCATTTTAGGCCGCAACAAATCTTCTATTCTGGGGTTTCTTAAGGATAGGGTTCAGAATCAAATTCGCAGGTGGGATGGGAGATATATTGCTAAGGCGAGAAAAGAAATTCTGATTAAATCGGTGGCTCAAACTATGCCGAGCTATGCCATGAGTGTTTTTCTCCTGCCTTTAGAAATTTCTAAAGATATTGAAAGAACCCTAGCTAAGTGTTGGTGGGGATCTAAATCAGATCAAAAGACAGCGATACATTGGATGAACTGGGCTCGTCTAAGTCAGCATAAAAACTCTGGTGGTATGGGGTTTCGAGACTTTCGAGACTTTAATCTTGCAATGTTGGGAAAGCAAGGCTGGCGTTTCTTAACAAACCCTGGAAGCCTGGTTACTAAATTGTTCAAAGCAAAGTATTTCCCAAACGGCAACTACTTAGATGCGGCTGTGGGTAACAACCCTAGTTTTGTTTGGAGAAGTATTTGTGAAGCTAAATCTTTAATAAGGTCAGGGGCAAGATGGATGATAGGTTCAGGGGCTAACATAAGTATTTTGAATCAACCGTGGCTGCTAGATGATAGTAATCCGTATATTACGTCTACTTCCCAAACTTTTGATGGTAATTCTGTTAAGTCCATTATGAAGATTAATGAAAGAAATTGGGATGAGGATATTTTAAAGGATCTTTTCAGTGAAAGAGATATTTAATGTATCATGAATACTCCTCTCAGACATTCTCAGACAGAAGATAAACTATATTGGAGCAAGGAAAGTTCTGGACTGTATTCGGTTAAAAGTGCATACAAGTTTTTACAAGATAAAAAAGGCTTGTGGAGAGTGGAGGATAATAGCAGTTTGTGGCGCAAGTTATGGAAGATTAAAGCTCCTCCAAAGGTTCTAAACCTTATGTGGAGAGCTCTATCTTACTGTTTACCTACCATGGTTATGCTATCTCAGAAGCATGTCCCTGTGATTCGTACCTGCCCAGTCTGTAATAGTGGAGATGAAACAATAATGCACGCGTTGGTCATTTGCCCTTTTGCGTCGCAATGCTGGTACAGTCTTTTTCCAAATGTGCAGCAAGAGATAGATAGTGAGTTTGCAGGTTGGCTGGAGAAGATGTTCAGTAGCATCAGTTCTAATAAATGCCCTCTTGTCGTGACAGTTTGTTGGGCAATTTGGAAGGCTAGGAATGAGAAGCACTGGAAGCACAAGCAATCTTCGATGAATGTTGTTTTAGCTTCTGCAAAGCAGTACCTTGTTTAATGGAAGAACTCCCAAGGTCGTTCAACACAGGCTCTAGTCCAATCGCAATTTGAAGGGGACGGAGCAGTTTCTTGGGTTAAACCACAGTCAGATA
This sequence comes from Saposhnikovia divaricata, assembly GCA_036435485.1. NCBI lineage: Eukaryota > Viridiplantae > Streptophyta > Magnoliopsida > Apiales > Apiaceae > Saposhnikovia > Saposhnikovia divaricata. Next base: position 29,041,173 of record JAZHRN010000131.1, read on the forward strand.
ATATCAAGGTAACAGTCGACGCGGCAATTTTCAAAAATCAAAAAGCATTTGGTTTCGGTATGGTAGCAAGAGATGCCAAGGGAGAGTTAGTTCAAGCGAAATCCATGCTGCTGAATGGTTCAGTTACTCCGGAGTTGGCAGAGGCAATGGCCATGAAGGAGGCTTTAAGTTGGATCAAAACCAAGTCATGGAACCAGGTGATCATCGAATCTGATTGTTTAACGATCGTGCAAGCTATTCGGAGCAGAGTTACGATGTCATCGCCTTTTGGTATAGTGATAGAAGAGTGTAAGAGCTCTATGCTTGAGTTAAACGAAATCTCGTTATTTTTTATTAGACGATCTGCAAACATGACGGCTCATTTCCTAGCTAGGGAGTCATGTTCATATCCAGGTCGAGTAATCGAGGGGAGGAATGTTCCTCTCGAGTTGATGAAAATCTTGTTGGCTTATTTATCTTAATGCAACCTTTCCTTGTTCGTCAAAAAAAAAAAGGAGTGTGGGACCTGGGTTCCCACTAATTTCCCGTAAATCTCTTTATTTTTATTAATAAAATATTTTATAATAAAAATAATAATAAAAAATTAGAAATAGATTAATAGATTATGGTTCAGGCAGTGGACCGGCATTTCCAACAATTTTGGGGGCGGCCTCCTTCTCAAACTCACACAATCCATAAACAGATAGATAGATACAGGATTAAAACCCTTTCAATGGCGATTCTAACAAGCACAGCAGCAACAACATCAAGCCTTCAGTGTTTGAATACCGGTGGCGTAAAGGCCTTTGCACCTTCCTCCTCCTCCTCCTCCTCCTCATTTTCATCTCTTCAATTTCGTCCTCAACTTCGCTTCCTTAATCCACCTCTCATTTCCCCTTCACGCCCTCCTTTTTCTACTCTGGTACTTTCTTTATATTGTTTTATTTAATTTGATAATTTACATCTATTCTTTTTGTCTTTAAGTATGCAATGTTCTGACTTTTTAAGTTGTATTTGAATTTTAGTAATTTTAACTTGTCAAAATATATTCTTTATTGTGATTCTTATGTGTTTGAACTGAATTTGACAAGAATGTGTGTTTTTCTTATCGTTTATGGATATCTTTTGTACAACTCGTTTAATTACTCGTTCAAAGCTTAAATTGTTAGATGATGAAGGACATTTAGTGAATGTCAAGCGTTCGTGTTGACTATTTGAGTATCTGTCTGGGCTAGTTCTTGCACTTGTGCCTCATGCGGCCATGTCCTAAGAATTATAGATTCTGAGATTGGTTCGAGATGACTGACAGCTAGACCACTGGCCTCCAAGAACACATATTACGACTGACTTGTGATTGTAGTTACTCATACTAAAGCTACTTACTACTCAAAAATAGTACTTATATTGCAGCTGCTCACAAAGAATTTCCTGCAATTATGAGCGGAAAGTGGTGAAAAGGTTTTATTATTATGTGATGTTTTTAATGCAAAATTTTGTTCTTTTATTTGGTTTGGTTTACTTGAAACAGAGTCTGGCTTTGTTACCTGGACTCGGCTTGGCTAGAAGTGGCCAAGATGGATACATACCCAAGTGTCAAACTACGCATTTTTATGAAATTATGCACTTTTCAACCCAATATGAAGTGTCAAGTGTCCATACCCGTGTCTATTAGTATAGTGGAGGTAATGTATAGAACCCGGGCAGCATAAGAGTTAGGATGACGACAAATCGTTTAAAATGTTCAGGAGATCATGCCTTTAATTATTATCTGGTAATAATTTTATTTTTGCAGTTCACACGTACACTTATTTGGCGGAAGACTAACCAAATACATTTACTTCTATGCGAATGAGTCTTGTGTGTTCCCCGTATATTCTTGGGTTATATTTCCTGTTTTTCTGGTGTATATGCAATATAATTTGTAGCTAATAGTTTACACATGCAAAAACATGTTAGTTTTTGGTTGATGAGTTTAATTGGTTGGAATGGGAAACTTATTCCAATTAAGCGAGTAAAACATTCCCCACATACCCCGTGGGAATCCAAGTCAAATGCCATTTCTATTTTCCCCAAACCTGTTCCCATTCCCATTCATATGAACAATCCACATTTCCCCTATGTTTCTATGAATAATTTGGTTTTTTACTCTTTTTTTTAACGACAAAATTTTGAAATAAGATGTACGACCGTAGCATGTATCTTTTCTTCATTCCGTAGATTCACAAGCACACTACCTTCTTTCTACAGAGTTGATGGAATGGGAAACTTATTCCAATTAAGCGAGTAAAACATTCCCCACATACCCCGTGGGAATCCAAGTCAAATGCCATTTCTATTTTCCCCAAACCTGTTCCCATTCCCATTCATATGAACAATCCACATTTCCCCTATGTTTCTATGAATAATTTGGTTTTTTACTTTTTTTTTTAACGACAAAATTTTGAAATAAGATGTACGACCGTAGCATGTATCTTTTCTTCATTCTGTAGATTCACAAGCACACTACCTTCTTTCTACAGAGTTGATGAAATGGAAAAAGCCATACCCAGGCCTGAGAAAATATATATGCATCTAAATTTAGATGACTGGGATTTTTAAAAATGATTTAAAATGGATTAGTTATCCTTAACCCAGCCAAGGACAATCCTGGTATCAAATCTACATAGCATGCATTTATAACTCTCATCTTGATTACTAGTGATTTTTTTAAAAAAAAAATAAACCTCTCCCGGGAAATAATGGCCACATTTGCTGTTTGTTACATAGGTTAAAGCAAAGAAGCAGTCATTTTCAAATTTTGATGAAATGCTGGCAACTTCAGAAAAACCTATATTGGTGGACTTCTATGCAACTTGGTAAGTTTCCTTCTAGTTTTCTACATGTTTCGAAACTAAAATGGTTAATCTTTACGTGTTATACCAAAATCATTTCCTCCTGTTTTGGTTGATATTTACGTGTTATAAAAATCATTTCCTCTTGTTTTTAAATGAAGAGATTTTCCTAGATACATATTTGACACACACAAATCAGTTATTCAAGTTTTACTAGTTAATCGGTCTAATTTGAAAGATAAACATCACAGGTAAACTTGCTTTCAAGTTGATTGAATGAAATTTAAACTGTAAGTCATTAACTGTGGTATGCAGGTGTGGTCCTTGTCAAATGATGGTCCCTATCCTCAATGAAGTTAGTGCTTCTTTGGAAGACAAAATTATGATTGTAAAAATTGACACTGAGAAGTACCCGAGCATTGCAGATAAGTACAGCATCCAGGCATTGCCAACTATGATCATATTTAAGGATGGGAAACCCTGTGATCGCGTTGTAAGTGAAGCACATCCTGTTTATCTTTTTGTCTTCTAATTTGGCGGTTTTGTTGTATTGGTTTGAGTACTGGAAGATATAATGTTTGTTCCTGCCTAAGAAGGATAGGCATATGATTCAATTTTGAGATCAATGAAGGCTATAAAATTGTGAAGTTATAATTCTAAAGCTTTGGATGTTCTCTGTGGCAGGGAAATGTATATAATGAAATTAAAGTGATCCTAATGAAACCAAGAAACATAGGCTGCTATACAACCTTAATTTAGAGGTTTCCAGGTACCTGTCGGGTTGTCTTCGTAGAGGTCAAAGACATAGCAGAACTTGATATAGTAATTCGATTGACTGAGCTGTGAGACTCGGTTATTTATTTGTCAAGTTACTGTCAATTTTGCCTCACTGAACATTCAACATTGATCTTCCAGAAACATAGAGATGTACCTGGAATAATGACAAAGTTGATAAATTTTAATTGAGAGATTTAACTTTTAAGAACTGCCTTTTGGAGTCAATTACTAGGATATTAGCTTGTCACCAGCAAAATTTCTTTCCACCGGATAATAATAATTGATTCTTTGCTTTGGTTTCTTCTTTCACTAGTTAATGTGCTGTCCTCCTGTGTTTACGGACCTGCATAATTTTCCCTTCCAAGCGTTCACTGCAGTATCATTCTCTTTGCTTGGTTTTCTAATTTTAAATTTTGTTGTATAGTATGTAACCAGTATATGCTTGTTCATGTTCAGGAGGGTGCATTGACAGCAAGCCAGCTCATTCAGCGGATTGAGACCACACTGAAAGTAAAGCAGTAACTGTTGAGTGAATTCACTGTTCTAATGTCCATTGCTGTATATCAATTTCGTGATGATCATCAGACTCAAATCACATTTTTATACTTTTTATCATGTTAAAGATACCTGAATAGTTTGATTAAAAGGCTGATAGACTTTTATGTTATACTGGGATTTTCTTTGGAATGTGACAAAGAAACAGTAATCACATATTTTTTGAATTTTACCTGTTTATTGAACCAATGATACAAAAATGCATCAAGCACCAGCCAGCATACGTTCAGTTGATTGAGAGGGAGCTACCAGTATTCCACACGATCAATTGTTTGAGAGAGAACCACAATAGTTGGTTACAGTAATATTGGATGTGTTATTTTTTTTACCGAGAATTTTAACACTAGGATTTTACCATAATAAATTTGTTGATAGAATTATCTTACGGAACTCTTGCATAATATGTAGTAATAAATATTTGATATGCTACAATGAACGACATGTTCAAATCTATTTTATAAACAAAATCGTAAAGTGTACAAATTAGACTCGTGGAGATCAAATTTCAAGGTTGTTTAAAGCACTATCCTTCGAATCACTTCTTAGTGCTTGCAAAGGGTGTTCAATTCAAGTTTTTCGAATGACAGTGCTTCTTGAAGAATGTGTTTAATCCAAATTGATAAAGAATAGTTATGTTGAATATAAGCAATCAAACAACGAGATTTTTTGAAAGAAGTCGATGAACAATCTGTTTATTGTTGTAATATGGATGTCCCTAGAGCTTTCTAGAGCAAAACTTTTGGAGTTCCAAAGCAAAACTCTTGGCTTTTCAAGTTCATATAACTCATGACTTTTAGCCTTTCAAATTCTTGTAACTTACTTTTAGTAAGCCTATAAAAGGGCCTCATGTTCCAACTTAAAAACAGAATTGAAAGATATAAAGATTCTCCTCTTTCTCTCTTCTTTCTCTTCTCTAAATATTTCTTAGTTATTATATATATTATAACACGTTATCAGCACGACTAGCTCTTTCGCTCCGTTAATATGATGGTGGATTATATTCGGGAGGTTCAAGGTGATCAATCTAAAACTTTAAAGAACTGTTCATCACACTTTAAGATTATAAGGTACACACATTTATCATCTTCTTAATTTTCAAAGTATTTTTTAAATCCATATATTTTGAATTATGCTAGTTGATATTTCTCGTAAAAGTCATATTATATTCGTTTTAAATCAAAATTAAACAATTTCAGATTTTATAGAAAGATCTTCTAATTACCTATAACTTTTAACCTTAAACATGTTTCAAACTCCTCTCTTTAATATGTCAAATTCTGAAATGTATAAATTGTTGGTGTGACTTTGGTATTAGTACATCTATACTTTGAAAAATATCAAATTCATTTTACATCGAAATCAATATGTTTTAGATATTTCGAAAATATTATCTTGATTTTCTACAGCTTTGATTGTTTAGAATTTTTGAGATTCTACATATATATTTGTGAAATTCTGTCATATATATATATAAGTCGTTGGTATGATTTCAGTAATATGACACATGATCTTATGTAATTGAAATTACATCCGAAAATTATGTGCCATACCAATTCGGAAAGATCTTCTCGAGACCTTTAAATTCTGATCAAAATTTATTGCCCTTTAGCACGATTACTGTCTCTATAAGTTTAAATTGAAATCTGATCATGGGCTAATTTGTATTGTGTTGCTGCAGTCCGTGTTTTATTTAATTATGATATTGTTGCATCTTTGTTTTTCATGTGCTTTAGCATCTTGGAAAGATTATTGAATTGTCTACAACTTTCGTGTTTTGCATCTTTCTAAATAAAGTCATTTACATATTGCAAATTGCCTATCCTTCGAACCGGTTAAATCTAATTTTGTTAGTGTGCATTGTGTTATTTTTGGAGTAAAATAATGTTTGTGTTTTGACCTTGTCAGCATATTATGTTGATATGTTCACAAATGTTGAGATTTTTAAATCTATATGTATTTTTAATGTGATTGTTATATTATTTATATGTGTACTTGTATTTGTGTGTATCATATTATATGCTTGTAGAACTCATATGAAATTATTGTTGCAATATGATTGCGATAAAAAATTTTATGTGGTGATGATATGGTAGATTAATGTAATAAAAATGATAGATAAAAATTTATTAAGACATCTTGTGATACAACTACACACAAAATATATTTATTATACCATGTCGACGTACCCATATATTAGAATATTTTACGTATTATGCATGATTCCAATAAATGATAGTTTTATATTATAAAAAAATAAAAAATTGTGAAGTTCTACTTGTGATGTATGTGATACATGGTAGTTGTACAATATCATTTAATGAATTATTTGAAATTTTAATTGATATTATATGTTCATATTATAATGGTAAGTTGTACTAAAGCTTGAGTTCAATACTTTTTATATCACAAAAGAAATTTGAATCATGGAAACCAGAAGTTGTGCAAATATGATAACACCATTTTTATGTGTTTAATCCCATAAAATCCCTGAAAGATGTCTTCATACAAATGATAATAAAATTCTTAATTTTTTTGAACTGTATCATGAAGATACAATACCTTTTGGAAAAGGTTATGAATTAAAAAAAATGATGAATTGACGTCCTGATTTTTATGGTTAGTTAAGATATTAAATATTAGTAAAAGTTTATGAACTTTCTCGAGTAGTATTCATTTCATTCCCTGAAGTGAATGTGATAGTATTAAGAAATTAAATTTTATAAACCTTGTATTGTTATGATCTTCTAATGTGAACTCATTTAATTGTATTAATATATGCATAAGAAATGTTTTCTTATTTAAAATAAAGTTGACTTGTGTTAGTAATATAAAACAAACATGAACCATCCAAAGGGGGAGTATTGTATATATTGGATGTCTTGTTACATTTTCTATATTAAAGGCTCTAGAAGAGCATGTTTATTATTATCATGGTATTGAATGAAAAAATTCTAAAATTATTGATGTTATTATACTCTCCCAAGTGAAAGAGAATCGAGTCAATCGACTATGCGGTTCTGATATTTCATATTACATAGAAAAACCGTTGAGATATGCATTAGAGTAAACCAGAAGTTTACTGATAACTTTAAAGTTGGTATGACTAAGCCATGCAGATTTTATAAAAGATGTGAATATTAATTGAAATTATATATGGACATTTTTCGAAGAACTAGAAGATTCTTCTCAAAATATATGTTAATAAGGCAAATTGATCATGAACTATTTGGTTACATGTCTAGTTGTTATATACTCACAACCTGAAGTTTGTGAGTCTGATAAATCAAATCAAGAATATGCATTTGGCGAGTCTACTACTCAAGTGCTCAATGAAATTTATCGTCCATTGAAAATTGTCGAATATATTGTGGCACATATTGATTCACATCTAGCCATCTAATTATCATAATTTCTCCCCGTCTTAAACAAATTTTTGGTCCGCTCGGATTGTTCCACCACAAAACTGAAATCGATGGTTAAATTGGATATACATCATATATGAGTGGTTATTATTTTGGTACCATCTATGTGTATATGTTTATGACTCGGTCTAATGTGTTTGATTTCCAAAGATCAGGGGGAGAAACTAAATAGCTGGTGATATATTAGTTATCATTGCCTCATCTTTATCCTCATTGTAAAGAATATGAACCAGAAGTTCATACAATAATTTATTTACATGTTTTAATTATTTCCAGATATATATATGCTGACATGAAAGAATGATTATATTACATATACCAGCTACACATGCTCCAAATGAATATGTCCCAGAAGGACAATCCCAATAAGCTAATGTGTCTAAAGAACGCCTGAAGCGTGATAGACCAGTGGGTTCCATAACAAAACTATATATATCCTTAAAAGTAAATTGGAGCAGTGATTGATGATGGCTAAATCGAATAGTGGATAAATTTTGAATGATCTCCAGAAGAGATTTTAGACATGCAAAATATGATGAAGGTACTTGAAAAATTGTGAGAACAATACATTGTGTCATGTCTAGAATAAAATGGAACCGTTAATCAAATCGACGTCGACAATATGATTGGCCAAAGATATAAGAAAAATGATTAAATCGAGACAAAATCTCTTACAAAGAGAAAAGTATTTGGACCTGAAGTCCGCACACCAGAAGTTGTGAATGTGGCATGCTATAAGAAATGTTATCTCTTAAAGTAGAGAAATAATTTTGGAACTGCAGTTTACATACCTAAAGATGTAATGTCAGTGGGGTATGAATAGATATATGTATGGAAATGAAAGAAATTATTTATGAAAGATAAGCTCACGTAGTTGTACAATGATCTTGTATTGATTACGAAGAGATATTATCTTGTGGTGGATATAATTATATGATGTGTAAAAGTCTAGCAATATAAGATTGAAGTATGCGTACATTTTACAAGACCCACATGACAGAATCCCAGAAGGATTTAAACTGCTGGAAGCAGTGAAATAAGTTCTCGAGAACTAATCCTATCAAATTATATGGATATAGACCTGAAGTCCAATATTAAATTATTCCGAAATGAGTTGTTTTATGTATTCTAAGATTATAGGTGATAACTCATAAAAATCTCTGGCCAGAGTGGATGGAAATTAGAATGTGTTTCTAATTGACATTCGAATGAGTTTCACCTTGTAAACAAATACATTGAGATTATTTGTTTTTTTTGTAAGCTGTAAAGTTTACCTATTACCTTAGAATTTTTAAGCAATACACATTTTGTGGGAGAGACATAACTTCTTCCGTGAAGGAAGATTAGTCACCACTGTGGGGACTTGAAGAGAAAATTATTGGTCCTGAAGTACCAACATATCATAATGCCGTAAGATACTAATTTATCTTGCTAATTGTACATGTCCTGATATAATTAATTAATAAATTTACTAGAAGGCTTTAAAGCATGTCCAATTTGAAGGAATGAGAATCTTAAAGGTATATAAAGAAAAATTTGATCTCCACTAACCTAAGGGTTTAAATTGATTTTGCAGGTGCTAAGGATTTACTTTGATTCTCATAATTTTGATCTCATATTAAATATGTACTAATATATATGGTGGAGATATTATTACTTTGGCATGCTATGAAATTAACAATTACAAGTACTTCTTGAAATGATTCTAAAAAAACTTATGAAGATGGTCATATTGAAAATTCGACATAGCACAACAAGATGTGACTTATTCTGGATTGAAGCTCTACAAACTTGATAATGTGCTGGCTACACAACTCAAAAGATTTATTGGCCAAGGCATTTCAAATAACTACATTTGAGAAGTTTTTAACCTCATCAACTCAAAGATGTTATGCATTGTTATCGTGAGGGGGAGACTACGCGAAACTGCACTCTTTTTCCTTAACCATGGTTTTTCCCAGCACAACATATTGAGAAGTTAAAGGGAGGTTCTATTAAAGGCAATAAAATTAAACAGATTTCTCCCAAATTCTTCTTCACGCACGACCTTCTAGAAAATGGAGAAATTGAATTTCAACAAATTTGCTCGAGTGAAAATTTTGCAAATCTGTTTACAAAGTCATTGCTCCCGTCAATTTTTGAAAAATTGGTACATATAATTGAAATGTGCCGATTCAAGTATCTGAAGTAAATTTTCAAGATCGATGTACTCTTTTTCCTTTACTAGGATTTTTTTCCCAATGGGTTTTTTCCTAGAAAGGTTTTAACGAGGCACAATTATTGAAAATTGGATATCCAAGGGAGAGTGTTGTAATATGGATGTCCCTAGAGCTTTCTAGAGCAAAACTTTTGGAGTTCTAAAACAAAACTCTTGGCTTTTCAAGTTCATATAACTCATGACTTTTAGCCTTTCAAATTCTTGTAACTTACTAAATATAAAAGGGCCTCATGTTCCAACTTATAAACACAATTGAAAAATATAAAGATTCTCCTCTTTCTCTCTTCTTTCTCTTCTCTAAATATTTCTTAGTTATTATATATATTATAACATTTACAATTTTTTTTTTCGTTTCATTCGATTGTTAGCAATTTTTTTTTTTTGAAGAATAAAGGTGTTAATTCAATAATAAAAAGCCATACGGCATCTACACCAATGATCGAATCGATCAAACAGGAAATTGCAATCGCCTATTCTCATCAAGAGACAGTTAAACGATATTTTAATGTATATAAAAATACAAGTACCCACTTCATGCATCCTCGTTGGATCTCTGTGTTAGGTCCAAATGTGTTGTAGAGGGGGGGTGAATACAACTTTTCGAATATGAGAAGCAATAAAAACGATGCAATAAATGAACACACAGATTCAAGGAATATATTTCTTTATATATAACTTGAAAGGGTTGCTACAACATTCATTACAAAGTATAACAGAAGTTGAGAGAGAAGTGAATGATACTAAGCTCTGTGAATGCACTCTCTCTTTTTCTCTTGTGTTTTTCTCTAGAATTGCTCATTAACTAAAGCATTACACAAGTACTTCTATTTATACTACATGTAATCTATGTCCTGTAGTCTTCAAAGACTAAGATGTACGTGGCCCAATGATGTCCACATAATTCTTGCCTTATCTTGAAAGCTTGGAAATCTGCCAATCAGAAGATGCCATGTGTCATGTTGAAGCTGCACCTAAGTAGAACTTCTACTTGAGAATTTCTACTTGGCTATCTCGAAATTCCTAAGTGGAACTTCTACTTGGCTATCTCGAAATTCCTAAGTAGAACTTCTACTTGAGAATTTCTACTTAGCCATCCAGAACATTTAGTACTTAGAAAATATTCTGGTCTTCAACTTGAAACTTCAATGCACATCTTGAACTTGTGATATCTTCATGTCTTCTTTATTCTTCAACAAGCTCTTGAACATGGTTCTTTATTACTGACATAAACTTGCTATCAATGTCCTGACACTTGATGCACTGGTCTGGTTCATAAGTGACTAGTCTTGATAGTGTTTCTGCTTCTTGAATAAATTACCATATTCACTGAATAACTTGGCTTTCCAATATTTGCTTTCCTTCTTCTTCACTTGAAATCAATTGGTCTTGTTGATACTGATAGTTATGATCTTGATTCTTGATTAATCAAATCACCGAGGCATGAACAACTTTGACTTGAACTTCTCTCAATGATTTCTTCTTGGCTTGATCATAGTTAGCATGTTTAATTGTATCAATTACCTTGTCTTCATTTAGTGTTGATTTCTTGTGACTTCCTGTTCTTGATTGTCTTCTGGTTAAGTATCTTTTCCTTTAGTTTGAGTTACATTAGTTATAGTGTTACAAGTTTATACACTCTGCCTTTCAATCTCCCCCAATTTGATTGTCTAACAATGACATTCAAATTAATGAAGGATAACTCAACTAAACAATGAGACGAGAAAAGATAATTAACATTACATTCTTGAATAATATACAATTGAAAAGAACTTGAAAACAATACAATGAACATAAAAACTAGAAACAGAATTCGAACCTCGAATTAAAGATCATTTGAATGATTCCTATCACCTGGATTATTTCATACCTTCTAGTCAAACTTATATCACCTTATTGGATTCACTCTAAGGTGAATTTTCTCAAGTGAGTTAAAGCAACCGAAAGACATGAAGTTTTTCCAACTTCAAGTTCACACCACTCTGACCTTTAACCCTAATTCCGTTTTCTCTTTCTAGCTTCAGCAGCTTGGTCTCTTTCTTCTTTCTGCCTTTTGCGCTTCTCCTTCTGCTGCTGTTCTTTCTTGTACACTGGATCGTGAAGCTGCTTCCACCTAGCATTTAACAGACTTACAGCTTCCATTTCTAGAGGGTTCCTGGGCTCTGGGTTAGGATGTTTGAAAAGCCTTCTGAGTTTATCAACCTCCTGAGTAGTCCTGATCTTTGGAATTTCCTCAAAGTTCTTCATTATGAGCTGAGGTTTCCAATGAGATTTAGTGGCTTTGAGATAACGATATATCATCTTGGGGTAGCCCTTGACACGGTCAGTATTATAGACACTAGCCGCATCTCGCTCCATTCGCTTCTTCTCCACAATTACTTCAGACAGGTAACTCATGAGTCTCTGCTTTTCTTCAACAAACTTGTCTTCCACTTCGCCCCATTTGAACACATATAGCACTTTCTCTAGAAATACAGCATCTTGAGTCTGTAGCAGCCATTGTCTACTCATATGCAAGAGTGTTTGTTTCTGGTCTGCATCTATGTATGCTAAGGCATCAGCTGTATCATCAGCATAAGAGTGTATCCAGTATACACTATCTTTCCCTGGAACGCCAACTGCCTCCCTTATTTCTCCTTGTTCCAGTTCTCCAGAAGGAAGAGTCAAAGCTTCATCTACATTCTTCATTGCTTGAAGAATATTCCATTTCTTTTCTATCAGCTCCGGCTCAATCTTCACGTTGTCGAGAGGGTTTGGAGCAATGACATCACACTTCCACACCTCATTGCTCTTCAAGAATATGACTCTTTCAATGATCCTCACGGATTTATCTTTAAGCTCAGAGGCGAATCCCTTACCCATCATTTGTCTACATACAGCTTTAAGAGATTCCACTGAAAGTTCCATTAAGTCCTTTTCCTCCATGCTCACCCTCTTCATCTTTCCTTGAACCACCATACGGACAAAATTTGGATAAGCTGAGAATTCTGGACCCTTGTCCTCTGCTAGCTGCATTAACTGATCCCTGCACAGAATGCTTAGCTCCTCAGATTGAGAGTACTGAATTTTAGTCGCTAGCAAGAACAACTCTGACGCAGATCTTCTCATTATGAATTGGTCATCCACATATAGGAAAGATGTTGGGACTCCTTCTACCAAAGACAAGATAACCTGCCACTCCTTAAGATTTGCATTGTATCCAACCCTGACTTTAGAAATTAATCTCTTCAAAGCATTTATATAGTCCCCAGTCATTGGATTCTGCAAATTCAAGTTGTAGAACAGATCATCTGCATCCTTGTTATGAACTCCTTTTGCACATGGTCCCATCATTATCTTCCTTGCTTCATCCCATTTCTGCCCTATCCTTCTTTTGTCCAGATCAACTTGAGGATTAGCTAGCCTTGCAAGCTCATACTCATACTGCTTCCCTTGTAGCTCCACCTTCTATTCTAGGAACGCAGCATGTTCTTGCATCATCTTCATTTTATGGAACTGAGCTTGTTCCAAGGCTAACTGTTGAGCTTTAAGGGTTTCCTCATCAACAGGAAATTCTTCAGGCAGTCCGGAAGACATCCCAGCACCTCCACCTTGTTCCTTCAAAGATCTTTTTATTGCATGTGCCAGCGGTACGTCTTCCATGTCAGAATCTGAGTCAAGTACCTCCTGTACTGTTTCCTGATGACTCAGATCAACAAATGGTTCATCAACCATTACTGCCTTACCCTTTCTCATCCTCAGAGCCTCTTCATCAACAGACGGCTCAACTTCTGGTTCCTTGACAAGATCAGCGGGTTCTTCAATTTCTTCGATGTGAACTGCCTGCTGTCTCGTCTCCCCCTTTCCACTCTCCCCCTTAGGTGAGTTATCCTGAGCTCCACCATGGTCTTCAGATCCACCAGCTGCATAGGAACCTCCAAAACCAGAACCAGAGGCTCCCGCTCCACTAGCACCACCTGCACCACCTGCTCCAGCATCGGGGGGAGGTTGTTGCGACTCGAAGCACTCCGGGGGCACAAAACTCCTGACTGCGAACATCATTCGACTGATCTCCACAGCCATTGTATGCATTGTAGACTCCAATGCCCCCATCCTCTCATTGAGAGTGCTTCCCAAGACACCACCAGCATGGCCCAAGTCATTGACCTTATTTGTCAAATCATCAAAAGCTGTAGCTTGACTTGCCATTCTTGCTGCGTAGTCGTCTAGAGCCCTTTGGTTGTTTCCAATATTGATCCCGAACTGCCCCATTGTCTGCCCGAACTGCCTCATCTGATTTTCCATTGAAGTCATACGAGTATCAAAATTTTCAATATTAAGGGACGGTGTTTGGTTTAGGTGACCTCGCTCTAATACGCGTTCTGTTGGTATTTGGCGCTCGGTTTCGTGCCTTAAAAATGAAGGTCCCTCTCTCCCTAACCTCTCACACACACTCCCTGTCTCACGCTCGTGTATGTCTTCAATGATTGATCCAAAAAGTGAAGCAGTACCTGCAGAAACTTGATAAGAAATGTTGTTGACAGTTATGGGATCAAATTCTGTTTGTTCCTGAGTTGGAATCTCAGTCTGAGAGGCTGCAAAGTGTCCTTGTACGACATCAGAACCGATCCTCTTTGCAGCATCAGTACGTACCGGTGAAGGTACGGCTGAAGTTCTTAATACTTCATGTCCTCTTGAAGCAACAGTATCATCAAGAGGCACATCATCCTCACCAAAATCAAAATCCCTATGTGCAGAATGTTCAAGGGGTGAACCACTCGCGTGAGGTGGAGTGGTTGCGTGTGACACGCTAGGGTTTGACTGTGGTTGTGAAGTAGCAGCGTGGAAAAGTTTGGCTTTCTTGCGAATAAGTTGCTGCTCTTCGGGTTCATTCTCCTCATCATCTTGTATAAATATACGTGCTGGTTTTCTGACTTCCGTTAACAGGGGTGATAAAGAATAGGAATGTGTATCAGACTCAGAGTCAGAAATATGGCTCTTACCCTGGGATAGATCCTGCGGGTTAGCAGTCTCTTGGGTCGCGAAATCAGAAACGTAGGAGGAGGAATGAATAGTATGCAGAGAGAGATTACCTGATTGATTACCTTGTGCATCATCGTTTTCCTCATCAGGAATCTCATCAAATGCCTCAGCATGAACAGATGGATTTTGAGCATGTGATGAGACTTGTGATGATGCCTCCAAATTGGTAACTCCTGCATCATATCTAAGCCACATTTAAATATTTTCAGGAGTAGACATAGGTTTACCTTGATGTTTATCCTGATTAGCAATGGTTGCAAGTGACTTAGTGCCCATCCCTAGCGATTCAGATGTGGGGCTTCTGGCAAATCCCTGTCTAATAGCAAGAGCATCCTTCGGTATTAAGTCATTGATTAGCATTTGAAGAAACCGAGGAAACCAGCAGACGGCATCAGTGGTAGAGAGGTCTCTGCTTGCAAGGGATCCCATTGAGGCCACTATCTCAGAGAGAACTATGCGTCCATAGTTTATATCCAGTTCTCTTGCTAGGGCAACTGCAAAGGTTTGCATCGGAATTGGAATTTGATGAAAGTCTTTTTCGCGTGCCCGAAAACATCTTGTGATGGCCTCGAAAAAGTAATTCCATTCCGCATGGAAGAATTGCTTTTGGATATTTCCCGTGATTGGGCCTTTTGTAGGATAACATCCAATTTCTTCAAAGAATCTGAGGCGTTCTGCAGCAGTAGGTTCTGGATCATAGGCATCTTTAATTGGGAATCCTAGAACTCTGTTGACAATTTGTTCTGTCACCTCATATTCCTGACCCGCTAAGGTAAACCTGAAACCGTAGGGGGTTGATTTACTCCCAAAAGTAACCGCACTAGTCCATAATTGCTGTAAAGCATCATGTACTAGTGTAGGTTTAGCAGTAAAAGCTTGGCTAGCTTTGGAATACAAATTGAGAAATCGTATCCAAAACTTAAACCGCGGGAGTTGATCACCAATTTCCGTAGAAATATTATAAAAGTTGTTTTTAGCAAGGGAAAATTGGTGAGCCATTTTAATTAAATGTTTTTCTTTTAAAAGATGTGAATTTTTATTTTAATTTTGAAAAACAATTAATTTTCCGAATTACAAAAGAGAATTGTAACCCTTTTAATTTTTCCAGAACACCAAACGGAATCTGAGAAATCAAACTACGGGATTCAATTCAACAACCAATTACTATTTCGTGTGTATACCAGTGGAATCGTGTGTGTTTATAGATGGAGAAAATGGAATCGCGTTTATGAACAGTACACAAACAATATATGTTCGTGTGTATGTATATGCGCGTGTATGGATGTTCACAAAACACACTAACACAAAGATTAAGGTTAACACAGACAATAGCAGTCAACAAATCGGCAGTAATTCGTGATTAGTACGAGTTTAATCACAAAAACACGGATCAAAGGTATGTAATTAGTGAAATCGCACTGTTCTTGTGAAACGGCTGCTGAAAATTAGAATTAGGTAAAGTGAATTAGGCATCGAGTTAGAGATGTATATATAGGTGAATGAGAAATGACAAAAATGTCCCTGTTAAAAAATGTGAAAAGTACTAAATCCATACAGGGGACATCTAAGTCGAACTCTATATCGAACTTTTCTATCTCGAACATTTCTATCTCGAACATCAAGTCGAACTTCGAGATAGAGTTCGAGATAGAGGTTAACTCGAACAATTATGCACAAATAAGCACTTTAACCAATATTACAGCAGAAACTATAGGGAAATACTATCTTGAACATTATTGATTTGTAGTAAACTTGGAAAAAAAGAAAATTCAAGATACTTTTCGAATTAGAGTCTATCTCGAACATCAAGTCGAAATTCGAGTTGAGTTTCGAGATAGACTAAGAACTCTATCTCGAACATCAAGTCGAACTTCGAGATAAAGTTCGAGATAGACTAACTCGAAGTTAATCTCAAATTCTTTCCAAAATACTTCCTTGAATCAAAAAGTCCAGGGTAATTCAAGATATGTTTCGAGTTAGGAGTGTAACTCGAAAAATTCCCTTTAGCTTAACTGAGAACTCTATCTCGAACACCAAGTCGAAATTCGAGTTGAGTTTCGAGATAGACTAAGAACTCTATCTCGAACATCAAGTCGAACTTCGAGATAAATTTCGAGATAGACTAACTCGAAGTTAATTCTCAGTTCTTTTCAAAATATTCCCTTAATGGAAACCTCATCTCAACCTTAGAGATAAAATTCGAGATAGACTTTATCTCGAATATTTTGAAGATAGAACTAGGCACATTGGTAACTCAAACTCGAACTCTAAGTCGAATTTCGAGATGAATTTCGAGATAGGTACTAACTCGAAATTCTTCCCAGACTTAGAATTTTCAAAACTTCACCCTGGAAGCTCAAGTCGAAATTCAAGTCGAATTTCTACATGAGTTTCGAGATAGAGACTAACTCGAAATTTTGAAGATACTTAGAATAATTTGACAATTTTTCTTTGAAAAACTCAACAATTAATTTTGCCAAATTAATATAAATATCAATTCAAGGATTTTAATATATGACATAATTAAAACATTCCTTGATAATTCTAAGGCCTCTAATTACATGAAAAACACAGGTAAATTCATCTAAAAATCATGCAATATTTAGACTATTATGAATTTAACTCCCCCTATGATCATGCAATCTAACAAGCATAAATTCACAGATTTGTGCTATAAAAGACACTTAAAACACAATGAATTCATGCAAAATCACACTATATGCAACCTATAACAATCATTAATTAGGCATTTTAAAGTCTAAGCACATAATGATTGATTAGCTTGCACATACAAACATAAACATGGATTTTACAGATAGAAGGCTTTACTAACTTGTGTTAAGCATTCCCAATTCACCAACCAACCTATTGAATGTTACTTCATCAAGAGGTTTGGTGAATATATCTGCAATTTGTTGCATTGTGGGCACAAAATGTAGCTCCACAGTCCCCTCCTCGACATGTTCTCTTATGAAGTGATACCTTATGTCGATGTGCTTTGTTCTTGAGTGATCTACAGGATTGTTGGTTATGGCAATGGCACTTGTGTTGTCACACATGATTGGAATTTTCTTGAGCTCTATGCCATAATCCTTCAATTGGTTCCTCATCCACAGTATTTGAGCTACACAGCTTCCAGCAGCAATGTACTCAGCTTCAGCAGTAGAAGTAGATACTGTATGTTGCTTTTTACTTTGCCAGGACACCAATCTTCTGCCAAGAAATTGGCAAGCACCAGATGTGCTTTTCCTATCAATCCTGCAACCTGCATAGTCTGAATCCGAATAGCCAATAAGATTAAAACCTGTATCTCTTGGGTACCAAATCCCTAGATTTGGTGTACCCTTGAGATACCTAAAAATTCTTTTGACGGCTACGAGATGTGATTCTCTAGGATCCGCTTGGAACCTTGCACATAAATAAGTTGCGAACATTATATCTGGTCTACTTGCAGTTAAATAGAGGAGTGAGCCAATCATACCTCGATAGCTTGTGATGTCAACTGATTTACCTGATTTGTCTTCATCAAGCTTCGTGGATGTTGCCATGGGAGTCTTAGCTGCTGATGCATCTTCTAGATTATACTTCTTGAGTAAATCTCTGACGTACTTGGATTGACAGATAAAGATACCATCTTTTCTCTGACTGATCTGTAATCCAAGGAAGAAGGACAGCTCTCCCATCATGCTCATCTCATATTTTTCCTGCATTAGCTTGGCAAATTTCTCGCACAAGCGCTCATTTGATGACCCAAAAATAATATCGTCCACATATACTTGAACAAGTATTAAGTCATTTCTCACAACTTTATAGAACAATGTTTTATCAATTACTCCCCTAACAAAACCATTTTCAATTAAGAATAGAGATAGGGTTTCATACCATCGCCTTGGGGATTGCCTGAGGCCATAGACAGATTTGAAGAGTAGATACACAAAATCTGCATGTTCTGGATCAACGAAGCCAGGCGGCTGTTCCAGATACACTTCTTCTTCTAACTCTCCGTTCAGGAAGGCACTTTTCACGTCCATCTGGAAAACTTTGAAGTTCTTATGTGCTGCAAATGCCAAAAACATCCTGACTGCCTCAAGTCTTGCAACTGGTGCATAGGTTTCATCATAATCAATTCCTTCTCGCTGAGAATAACCTTTTGCAACCAAACTAGCTCCAATTACGGATTTGTTCTTTGGTCGGGGTACCAGTTTCCAAACTTTCTGCCTTTCAAACTGATTGAGTTCCTCTTGCATTGCAATCACCCAATCAGCATCGCCAAGAGCTTCTTCTATTTCTTTAGGTTCAAGCTTGGATAAGAACCCAGAATATAAGGAGATATTAGCCATGTCAGCTCTTGCAGTTCTTCTAGTAGTCACACCAGCATCTGGATCACCAATAATTAACTCAAACGGATGGTCTCTATTCCATACCCGTTCACCTGGAAATTGTCTAGATGATTCAGCTTGACTTTCTGAGATGGGGTGCTGACTACTTTGATTATTTTCACTAACTCCCCCTGAGTTAGTGCCAGCTCCTACAGAACTAGAGTCAACTCGACTCGAGCCTTGAACAGTAGTCCTTGAGCTGCTATTTACTCCCCCTGAGTTGTTGCCGGTTGGTACTGAAGAAGTCTCTCCTGATCCTGTAGAATTAGCTTGTTCACTAGACTCAGGTTCTTCACGTACGCTTGGAACATTTAATGGAACAACCAACTCAGGTTCATCTTCAAGATCTTCTAAGTCCAGATTCTGAAATTTTAGGGACTCAGGTTCACTAGAATCTCTTGAAATTGATGAGAGTTTGGTATCGTCGAATCTGACGTTGTAACTTTCAGTCACTTTTCGATCATTCACCAAGAACACTCTATAAGCTGCCACCACGTCTGTAGAGTAACCAACAAAGATTCCTTCACGAGCTTTTGCTGCAAACTTGCCTAGATTTTCATCATCTATAAGCACATAGCATTTTGCTCCGAAGACATGAAAGTATTTGATTGTTGGTCTTCTGTTGTTCATTAGCTCACATGGTGTCTTTTCTTTATCTTTTATGATCAAGGTTCTATTTTGAGTGTAACAAGCGGTACTCACTGCTTCGGCCCAGAAATACAAAGGAAGTTTTGAATCATACAACAAAGTTCTTGCTGCTTCAACCAGAGTTCTATTCTTCCTTTCAACTACTCCATTTTGTTGTGGAGTTCTCGGGGCTGAATACTGACGACGTATTCCCTTAGATACACAGAAGTCATTTAGCACTGCGTTTTTGAATTCAGTGCCATTGTCTGATCTAATCGTCTTCACAGTAAGTGTTGAAACATTCTCAATTTGAGTGATGTGATCAATGGTTAAGAAAGGTACTTCGTCTTTCGTCATTGCGAACAATACCCATGTATACTTGGAGAAGTCATCCACGATTACCAAGGCATATCTTTTCCTAGACAAAGATAGGACATTCACTGGGCCAAACAAATCCATATGAAGAAGTTGGAGAGGCTCAGTAATACTAGACATTTCTTTGCTTTTATGCGATGCTCGCTTCGACTTTCCCATTTCACAAGCTTCACAGAGTCCTTTCGGAGCGAACTCCATTTGAGGTAGATCTCTCACCAATTCTCGCCTCGCGAGAGCATTCATCGTTTTGAAGTTTAAGTGAGATAGCTTTTTGTGCCATAACCAGCTTTCATCATCCGAGGCTTTGCTGTAGAAACAGGTGACCTCATCCTGATTTGCTGAATCCATATCTGCAACAAAAAGATCTGCCTTTCGGACTCCTCTCAAAGCTAGTGAGCCTTCCTTGATGTGAGTGATTGAGACACCTTTCTTGTTGAAGACAATTTCGTAACCTTTGTCACAGAATTGACTTATACTCAATAGATTGTGCTTTAGTCCCTCAACATAGGAAATATCTTCAATGATGACATTGCCAGTTTTCAGTTTGCCATATCCCTTAGTCACACCTATGCTGTCATCTCCAAAGGTAACATAAGGGCCAGCCTTCATAACCAACTCTGTAAGCAGGGACTTGTTTCCAGTCATATGCCTCGATGCTCCACTGTCTAGCACCCATATAACTTTATTTCTATTCTGCTTAATGCCCTGCAATGACAGATTGATTAGACATTCTTCGGAACCCAACTTTGATTGGGCCCGGCTTTTCGATAAGATCGAGAATCAACAGATTTAACAACAGGAGATGCACTTTTCTTCAAATTACTAGAGCTTTCGACTATCTCCTTTCCTTTCTCAGACTTGACAGATTTGTCAGTCTTAGGAGAAGGTTTGTCACTCCTAACTTTAGGAGGACTGACAGTCTTGGCTCTACCATACTTTTTCTTGATATTTGAACTAGCAACAGTATTTGAGCATGACTGGCTAGATGCATTCATTAAATGCACAAAAGTTTGCATGATATTAAAAGTGCATGGCATACAGTTAGGTTGACCACACTGTGCATGATTCTGATGCAGATTATTCATTGTATGTGTGGTAGGCATGGCATGTGCAGCAGGAACATTCATGTTAGCTTTGCATGCATAAGAAAGATGTTCAGTAGATTTACAATGATAACATGCTTTCTTTATTCGTTCAGCCTTAACCTCTTTTATGCCTTTTTCTTTCTTTCCTTGTTGTTTAACAGCCTTAGCTCCTAATCCCAGTCTAGATTCATCTCTAGGGAAATTGATTTTCACTTGTTTAATAGGAGTTACAGGTTGTTCTTTCTGGCGATCTTCCATCTCAATCTCATATCTAGCTATCAATTCAGTCTCTTCTTCTTCTATTCTAGGAACAAGATGTTTGTAGATAGGTTTGACAGACGATTTAAGAATACTAGGTGTTTCCTTTTTAAGGTCACTGGAACTAGGGTCAATAGGTCTCTTTCCTTCTTTCTTAGGAAGGTCAGAATAATCAAGTCCTATACCTACTCCAGTTATTTTCTTAAATGTGTCATTATCTACATACACTTTACTAGCAGCTAGTTTGTATGCTTCGCATTTAGTTTCTAACTCAGCTAGATTGTTCCTAAGACATGCTTCTACTTCTTCCTTAAGGACGAGCTTGTGTTCCAGAGATTTAATAAAGTCTCTTAGAGAAGTATCTACAGTGCAAGCAGCCTCTAGCTCTTCCACTTTTGCCTCAAGCATTCTGCATTTGGCAACAAGTGTTTTCTGTTCCTTTTGAGAAGAGTCTAGGCTTTTGCACAACATATAGATCTCTTCACTAAGAGCCCCGTTCTGTTCTTTATAATCATCAATAGACATTTCTACTTTAAGAGTCAGAACTGGTACCTCTGGTTCCTCTGATGTCTCAGCCATGAGCGCAAAGTTCGCTACATGAGTAACGTCTTCCTCATCTGAATCATCCCAAGCTCTTCCTTCTGTCACCAATAAAGCTCGTTTTCCATGTCTTTCCTTCAACAGTGCTTCATAGTTGCTTTTGAGAGCTTCAAATGTTTCTTTTGGATAAGTCTGTTTAGGCTTTTTGCAGTCCGAGGCAAAGTGTCCAGCTTCACCACAATTATAGCATTTGAACTTCATTTTGAAATCCAAAGGAGATTTGTAGCTGGTATTCTTGCCTTTTCCTTTGTAGCCTGACGAACTACCACCACCCTTAGCAGCCCGATAATAAGATGAAGATTTTCTCTGTGGTCGGTTGCTCTTTCTAAATCTCATGTTGCTGAACTTCCTTGCCATGTATGCCACGACACTATCGTCCATGTTGTCCAGCTCTTCTTGGGTGTAGCAGTCATCATCACTGTCAGATGCGCACTCGTCATCATTATCAACTTGATGTGGTGCAAGTGATGATTTAGGCTTTGCTGCAACCATTGCCTTCTTAGACTCTTCCTCATCAGCAACTAATCCTGATGCACTTTCTTTTGACTTTGAATCATTGTCCCATGCTTGATCTTGAAGCGTTTCTAGCTCATAGGTCTTTAATATTCCATAATACTCTTCCAGAGAAGTTGTATGCAAATCTCTGGTTTCTCTGATTGCGTAGACCCTATGCTCAATGCTTTTTGGCTGGTTCCTCAGATATCTCGTATTTGTTTCAACCATGGGGAGAGTCACACCTCTCAGATTCAAATCCAATACCAACTGACTGAATCGTAGATAGACTTCTGTAATGCCTTCTCCTTTCCGTATTCTAAAGGTGTCATACTCCATCTTGAGTATGAGTGTTTTGTTGCTTCTGACCTCTGCAGATCCTTCCATGACAACTTCTATCTTGTCCCAAATCTTCTTCGCTGTAGTCAGACCTTTGACTATGTTGAACATTTCATGATCAAGAGATTCCATCAAGGTTTGTCGTATGGCAGTATCATAAGTTATTTGTTCCTTGTCAGCATCCGAAAACTCCGAGACCTTTTTAGGCTCAGACCGAGGTGGTATAACCACTCCTCCTTCCGTATGTGAAGGAATAACTACCATTGGGACAAATTTACCCTTGTCAAGGACTTCCAGATATTCAGGGTTAACAGTCTCTAGATATAGTCTCATTCTGAAAACCCATTCTTCATAGTGATCTTTGTTGAACATTGGGATCTTGAATGCATTTTTAGGAGCCATCTCAATTCTGGTCACTAAAAGTTTCTAAGTACCCAAGACTAGGCTATGTAGAATATTTATGTAGAACTTTTGCCTAAGTCGAAATTTCTCTAAGTAGAAATTTTGCTCAAGTCGAAATCACCAAGTAGAAATTGTCCAAGTCGAAATTCTATGTAGAAATTCTCAAGTAGAAATTCTATGTAGAAATTTTTGCCTTAGAATAACTTTTCTGCAGATTACTTTAATATTGAATAAACAATATTATCTCTTTAACACTTTTTGACTTTGAATGCTTTACTCACCAAACCCACCTAACCCACTTGCTAGGTACTGAGTATATCTTTTACTTTCGGCCGAATAAAGTAAATCAAAAAGTCCAAAAACCACCTTTTTATTCTTTTACTATTGAAAAGGAGATCAAAAAGTTGTTGGGTTGTATTCTTTGATAAGAACAGATGATGAACACTCAAGAACACCAAATATGAACTAACCCAGATAAATTCACAAAAATTAATTAAAATACACCCAAGCTAAATAATTTCTTAGTTATTATATAATTTCTCTTCTCTAAATATTTCTTAGTTATTATATATATTATAACATTTACAAATTTTTTTTCGTTTCATTCGATTGTTAGCAATTTTTTTTTTTGAAGAATAAAGGTGTTAATTCAATAATAAAAAGCCATACGGCATCTACACCAATGATCGAATCGATCAAACAGGAAATTGCAATCGCCTATTCTCATCAAGAGACAGTTAAACGATATTTTAATGTATATAAAAATACAAGTACCCACTTCATGCATCCTCGTTGGATCTCTGTGTTAGGTCCAAATGTGTTGTAGAGGGGGGGTGAATACAACTTTTCGAATATGAGAAGCAATAAAAACGATGCAATAAATGAACACACAGATTCAAGGAATATATTTCTTTATATATAACTTGAAAGGGTTGCTACAACATTCATTACAAAGTATAACAGAAGTTGAGAGAGAAGTGAATGATACTAAGCTCTGTGAATGCACTCTCTCTTTTTCTCTTGTGTTTTTCTCTAGAATTGCTCACTAACTAAAACATTACACAAGTACTTCTATTTATACTACATGTAATCTATGTCCTGTAGTCTTCAAAGACTAAGATGTACGTGGCCCAATGATGTCCACATAATTCTTGCCTTATCTTGAAAGCTTGGAAATCTGCCAATCAGAAGATGCCATGTGTCATGTTGAAGCTGCACCTAAGTAGAACTTCTACTTGAGAATTTCTACTTGGCTATCTCGAAATTCCTAAGTGGAACTTCTACTTGGCTATCTCGAAATTCCTAAGTAGAACTTCTACTTGAGAATTTCTACTTAGCCATCCAGAACATTTAGTACTTAGAAAATATTCTGGTCTTCAACTTGAAACTTCAATGCACATCTTGAACTTGTGATATCTTCATGTCTTCTTTATTCTTCAACAAGCTCTTGAACATGGTTCTTTATTACTGACATAAACTTGCTATCAATGTCCTGACACTTGATGCACTGGTCTGGTTCATAAGTGACTAGTCTTGATAGTGTTTCTGCTTCTTGAATAAATTACCATATTCACTGAATAACTTGGCTTTCCAATATTTGCTTTCCTTCTTCTTCACTTGAAATCAATTGGTCTTGTTGATACTGATAGTTATGATCTTGATTCTTGATTAATCAAATCACCGAGGCATGAACAACTTTGACTTGAACTTCTCTCAATGATTTCTTCTTGGCTTGATCATAGTTAGCATATTTAATTGTATCAATTACCTTGTCTTCATTTAGTGTTGATTTCTTGTGACTTCCTGTTCTTGATTGTCTTCTGGTTAAGTATCTTTTCCTTTAGTTTGAGTTACATTAGTTATAGTGTTACAAGTTTATACACTCTGCCTTTCACTCTGGTACTCGCTTTATCCTGGCCCGATTGAGCTATCGTTTGAGCTATCAACCAAAACTGCTATCCCCTACAAACTTTCTTCACTAAATCGCGACCCCGCTTACAATCAAGAAGCGAAAAAACCAAACTCTCACAAAGGAGAGAAAACCAAACTCTCACAAATGAGAGAAAATCAAACCTCTCACGAAGGAGAGAAATCAAGCCGAAATATACAAGTGCGAAAATTAAATACAAGCTACAATCAGACAATTCTTAGATTTGGGGAACAAAACCGCAAGAACAAGATAACTCGGGTCACTTTCGAGAACAAACTCACTGGGAAGAACGAGGAATCCGAAGCTCCATGGAATTGAGATCTAAGAAAATGAAAACCAAATCGGAAAAGGTTTCAAACCTTAGATCCGAAAAATAAACTAAAATCGAAACTTAAAAACCAGATTTAAAGAAAGAAGAAAGAAAATACAAAGAAAATGAAGGATTTTAGGGCTTTCCAGCCGGTGAAAGCCCCGGCGGGCGGCGGCTAAAGTTCTATGCCAAAGAAACAGACGGAGTCAGAGAGAAAGAGAATCAGGAAAAAAAAAATAGAGAAATGCTTCTCTATTCACGCATTTTTTTTTTTGAAATATCCCTTCAATTCGTTACATTTTAAAATTTCCCCACTTTTCTTACATTTTTCCGATATTTATTCGTATTCAATCCGAATATTAACAATTTAATGTTAAGAAAGCACAAGGTTTCAAGCACTGAAGCTGTTGAAAAAATGGAGATGCGAAGCAAATCAGACATAGAAAGCGTAGGGCAAGACGTAACACCACCTCTCTACCCCATAGCACACTCTCTCTACGACACTCATCTCCTCTCTCACTGCTCCGCTTGTTTCTCTCCTCTCCCTCTCTCTCTAAAACCTTCCTCACTCTCTCCCTCTCCTCTCCACTGTTCCTCTCTCTGCTCATCCTCCGATGCCCCTCTCCACTCTCTCTCTCTGGCGAGAAATCTCTCCTACTCTGCCCCACTCTCTCCGACTCCTCCGACCTCCGTGCCGCCCTCCGCCTCCTCCACCGCTATGATCGCCTTCTCGGAGACCGTATTGGAGGCCTATTGAGTAATCGTCAGTGTCTAATTGATGATCCGAATGATGAAGTTTTTGTTGAGATTAAAAAAGGCGCCAAGGCGATGGCGGAGGCTAGAAGGATGATCAGAGGCAATGGTGATGATGATTTTGTGATGGAAGAGGCGGCGTTGTGTGTTGTGATGACGAATGCGGTTGAGGTGCAGGATGAGAATGGTGTTGCGGTTGGAATTGCTGTCTATGATACTGCGTTTTCGTGGATTAATCATAGCTGTTGTCCTAATTCTTGCTATCGCTTTTCGGGATTTAATGATGAATCTGGAACTGGAATGCTGATTGCCGCTGCTGCTTCCGTGGATGGAGGCGGCTCTGGTGGCAGTGTATTTGAAAGTGATGACGGTATGGTGATTTATTTTTTTTTTACTATATTTAGAGTTTGAATTTTGTGAATCAGGAATTTTTTTGTTGTTATTGAAGAGTAATGACTGTGTTTTTGTGTTTTATGCAATGCAGGATGGGAAAGATATGGTCCGAGAATAGGTGTTCAGAATATCAAGCCAATTAGCAAGGGTGAGGAGATAACCATTGCTTACACTGATTTGTTACAAACCAGGGTACATTTTCGTTATAATTTAACTTTATTTCTGTTTTTAACTTGCTTCCTCCGGATTTGTGATTTTTAACGACCGGTAGAATTGCAGTGCTAGTGTTACTACTTCATGTCCATAACTGAGTCCTTAGCCCTTGCCATGTATTTGTGTGCTTACTAATTGATGAATAAACCATTTTGAACTGGGTTGTGAATGCTTAGTTTTGTTTGAATTCACAACAGGATGTTTCACTCTGTTGAACTTTACACGGGGGATATTATATTGAGTTAACTGAAATTTATTGTTGTGTGCTTTGATAACCTCATTCTCTCTTGGATTTTGCTCAAGTTACATTCGTCACTGAAATTTACCCATAAAGTTGCGAGTTCCTGCACATCAGAATCTTATAATATTACTTGATTGGTATTCTCCTACAAAGGGCCTATCATGTTTAATTTTAATATACTGGTCCACCGATATATGTATTCAGTATGATACTCCATCTCAATATAAATGTCTCGTTGTCTATGTATCTTACCAACACAAAGTCATCCAAGTGACTAAGAAAATTGAAAGTAAAGAGAAGCAAATAACCTGGTGTTAGTCAAACTATAAACATGAGTTTTACTTTTACCATTGTTAACTTCTTGTTTCATTAAAACTTTCAGAGCTGTTAATTTAGTATGTTTTCAAGGAACTAAGTTGTTTGGATTATTTTAATCTATTTCTTCGAAGCAAATTTTCCTCCGATTACATTCTCTATCATCTCTACTTTTGACACTCTCTCGTAATTCCAGGAAACCAGGCAGTCAGATCTTTGGTCCAAGTACCGGTTTATTTGTCATTGTAGGCGATGCAGCACATTCCCTCTTGCATTTGTGGATCATGCTCTACAAGTAAGATTGAATAGATCACTTCATTTCTTTGCATCTTCTAATTTGGAGGGACTGGATGGCGCCCAAGGATTTAGAATATACTTGTAGTTCGAACTTAGTAATCATGTTCCTGATTCCTCCTGTTTTCGGTACCTTATTTTGTAGCTTTAGTTGGTGCATTTGCTCTTTATAACTTAGTGGCAGTTTACTTAGGAGATTGATGAATGATGCCAGCTCATGTGCACTATATATAAAGATACCTTTTTAAAAAAAAAACTAATTAGTAAAAGACGCTTCATCACATAAATGAGAAAGTATGTGTTACCGTCTCAGTTTTGACCCAGGGCTCCTCAATTTTAGTTTCAGAAGCTTTCATTTTGGTAACAAGGTATTTTCTATTTTGGTAAAAAAATTCAAGGACATTTCAAATTGTCTTCTATTTTATGTGTGCCTTCATCAGTTGTTCGTGTATGGACTTGTCAACGAGAGCATTGAAAGTGTAAAAATGATAATTTCTAGATATATATTATATGAGTAGTTTTGCTCAGACCTTTAATGCACTTTGATCATCAAACTTTGTACTAAATAATTGTCCACATTCTGTTATATAAGAATTTATGATGGCTGAGTGCTTAGATGATACACTTACCCTCTTATTTATGCTTCTTGTCTAGGATATACATATCTCTGGTCTCACTTCCACGAATTTGAATTCAGCTTGCAACGTGTACAGAGACGAGGTAGTTGAAATATTGACTGAATATATGAATGGTGCTATAAGTGAGTATGTAAAGTTTGATGATGCTGAATCTTGCTGTGAAAAACTTGAGCATGTGCTTGGTTATGGCTTTACTGATAACCGGTCACCGAGAGAAGGAAAACTACAGGAAAAGATTAGGCTGCAGCCTCTGCACCATCTTTCCTTAAATGCCTACACAGCATTGTCCTCTGCCTATAAAACTCTCGGGAGTAAGTTGTTCGATTCAAGTACCAATTTATCAGAACATCAGCTAAATGCTTCTGATAAAAGCAGAACCAGTGCAGCATATTCCTTGCTACTAGCTGGTGGAACACATTATCTATTTCTCTCTGAATCTTCTCTCATCATATCTGTTGCAAATTATTGGAAGGCTGCAGGGGAGAGCTTATTAACTCTTGCTACTATTACAGTACATAATATATCTATAGACTGGCATTACCCTATTCCAAATCTCCCACCTTTAAAGCTTAGATGTGATAACTGTGCCTTGAAGGATAAATGTGAAGCCAGTTTTGTAAATAGGCATACTCAGAATTTAGAATTTGAGCATATATCTAGAGATTTTATTAACTGCATCACAGATATAGTACCACAAGTCTGGATGTTTCTAATTCAGGGCTCTCATTATTTGAATAGAATAAAAAATCCCATTGATTTTTCATGGCTGGGGAACACACAAGATTTCAAAATTTCCGATTTTGGAGCAAATTTGGGCAGCCGTAATGTTCTGAGAAGTTTATCAAAATGTGAACAGGAGAAGTGGTATGACAACCAAAGGAAAAAAATCTTTCAGCTTGGTGCCCATTGTCTACTCTATGGAGAGTTGGTATTGAAGATCTGCTGTGGCAAAGATCCCGAATTGGCTAATTTGTTGTAACTTATTACGTGAGCAAGGTATCTGATCACAGTTATTTCCAAAAAGAAACCATTCCGAGTTTCCGGGGTTGTGCCTTTTTAAGTGGACAACATTGGTCGGTCCCTCCTCTTTGTCAGTAATAAACATAATCGGAGTCCTGGTAGGGATTTTGGATGCCATCACAAATAGCTACGAATCATCGGTGAAAGTTTGGCAGGCTGTTCATTGCTATATGGGTGATTGTCCATCCTTACCCCTTCGTCAAAGGAAGGGCGGGGAAGCAATCCGGAGTTCCTACCATTTACGGTGAATTCTTTTGGCTTCAGTTTTCCTTTACTCTGGGTACGAGTGACCATTTCTGGACAGCAGAGGTGGCATTGTAAATTAGAAATTTGGATTGCGACAAAGGTGAAAAATATATGAAGTCAGCTATGTTTGCCGCTGAAAAGCTTGTAAAATGGTTTGGTGAAAGGAAGGCAGGCTACCATCAGACTTGCAAGTAAAGTCGGCTATAGAGCTGGTTGTTTCGAGGGAATATATTGACATAGCTGTGAAAATCAAACAATATGTATGTTGACAAATTGTCAGATGCTTACTCTTATTATGTGATTGAGTTGTGTCTACAGCTTGATTATCTGATTAAGACCTAACTGGCGCCTCAATCAATTTATTCCTATGATTTTCACAACAATAAACTTCAATCTCGATAATTTTTATATTTAACATAATAATGAAAACTATAATTCAAGTTAAGTAAAAGATCGAAATCAGTAATGCCTCTATGTGCATGTGTTAAGTCTTGTTCTTGTGACAAATATTTCAGTCTATATCATTAGCATATCTTGCTTAGTTGGGATCTAATGGAGTACGATAAATCAAACCTAGAAAAACTATAACGCCAGATTAACAATTGAGGATGAGGAAGGAGGAGGGGTCGTGGTGGGGGTTTGAGGAAGTGCAGGAGAACAAGGAAACTTTTGTGTTGGTGGGAAGATTCTTGACGGAGAAAAATATCAATTTTTAGGCGATGCAGAACGCATTGGGTCGTTGTGGAGATCGAAGGAGGGCATGGAAGTACACGATATTGGAGGGTACAGATTCTCGTTTGTTTTTTATCACATCATGGATTTGTACAAGGTGTTGGAAGGGGGGCCATGGTCATTTGAACAAAACACATTAGTTTATAAGCAATTGAAAGGAACAGAGGATCCACATCTTGCAAATCTGAACGAAGTGGACATTTGGGTGCAAGTTTAGATGGGTTGTGGAAACCATTCGTGCGTATTCAAGTTTCAAGTCTGAAACGGCGAGATTTACGGAGATTGCAGGAGTGATGCTCGAAACAGGGGGAGATAATGGTGCTGTTATGATGTTACCGTAATCAGGAGAATAAAGATAAGGAAAGCATCAGCTCAAATTTGGGCGGTATAGCAACTCCAACAGATCCCTGACCACCTAACTCAAATTATGTGAGATTATGTTTAAAATTGTGCTCCAACAGGCTCTTAACTTTTTCTTAAAAAGTTAAGAGGATCATGTCATCCCTTATCTTTAAGGGATCCCTTATTTCACTTTTATCAATAAAATATTATTTTCCCTTCTTTTTCCAATTGTTTCCCTCTTTTTTTGTTCTTACTTCCTTCCTTTTATTTATTATTTAATAATATAAGAATCAATTATAAGGAAGCTTGTTGGAGTTGTCATACCTTATAATATCCCAAATCACTAAAAGTCTAATATTTTATAATATTTATAAGGAAAACACAAGGAGGCTGTTGGAGTTGCTCTAATAGATAGTGCAGTTGTAATATTATAGGCAAAAAGAAGGGTGATGCTAAATGCAGAATTACTGTTTAATCCTCGCGCGTCTTAACTGTTTAATAATCCTATTAAGTGAATTTCTTTTTCCAACTTCATCATTTATTAGCACTAGACTTTTCCAATAAATGATCATTAAGTACTTCTTAATTCATTAGCAGTATATATATACACTAATCTATAGTCTATATACACATAAAAATAAAAATATAATTTTAGTTGATATTATATTTATATTTTTCCTAATGTAATGTATTGGATAATAGGAGTAAAGTTGCATTTTAAAAAATAGAACCATGATAAATCTTAAAATAATTAAATACTTTTTTCATATTAATCTAACAAATTTTGCAATATTATGAAGATACATTTTTAGTTTAATCAAAATTAAAATGATTATATGATCATTTACTTAACATGAATTTGTGTCACGTGATTATAAAAACATTTAGTATTTTTTGTCAATTTTTAAAATTTTAATAGATATTTCTCATGATCTTTATCATTTCATTAATTTTATGATTTTTATATTAAATACTATTAAATTAGGTTACAATTATATTACTTATCTATATTAATATAAAAACCGAAACAATAAAAATTTCGATTGATTTAATTTTCGATCCTACACTATATTTAATAATAATATAAAATATAAATAATAACAAATTCTCTCATTATCTATATTTCAAAACATTAAATGTTCATTTGAGTAGTTGAACGGTATTTTAATTTTTTCATAGACCTAAAATTAAGACTTATTCTAAATAAATCACATATAATTATCACGGATGATTTGCAATTCTATTGATAAAATAATAATATTATAATTCATTATAATTAACCAGTTACCATTTTCAGCTAAGGTGCATTACTTTCTTTCATATAATCTTTTTCAAACAAAACCCTTCATTTTCAAACATAATCGTATATATAATTATTATCAATTTATATCATTTAAAGATATTAGAGAAATCACTTTCTATATATAATAGAGCAATGAGCCAATAAAGTACAGTTATGCCCTTACAATTTATAAAATTACATGAAATGCCACTCTTTTATTTAAATGGGAAAAAATGAGTTTTTGCGGTGAATCGAACCTAGAACCTCCTCTACACAAGTTATCCTACCGACCACTGTGCTACATGAACTTTTTTGTTTTGAGTTAAAAAATCTTTTATATAAACCCGACCTCGCCATTAGGGCTGCACATGGGTTTCAAAAACCGACCAAACCGACCCAAACCGACCCTCTTTTTAACCGATCAAACCGAACCGTCCAAAACCGTGGGTTAAACGGGTTAATTTTTAAAAAACCCGAATTAATTGGGTTAGGTAAGGATTTAACAAATTTTAACCCTAACCAACCCAACCCAACCCGTTTACATAAAATGCAGAATTTTTTTGCATATTTTCTAAATATTTTGTATATTTTCTGCATATATTTTTACAAATTTCTGCACTCTAAATTTTCTGCACTATATAAATTTTCTGCAACACTTTCTGCAACATTCTGCAACACTTTATGGCTTCCGCAACACTTTCTGCAACATTCTGCAACACTTTTTTTAACATTCTGCAACACTTTCGAGCTTCAGCAACATTTTCTGCAACATGTTCTACGAAGTGCAGAATTTTTTATAAAGTTCTTCCGATTAGTAAATTTAACCCAACCCAACCCGAACCAAACCGAACTAATTGGGTTGGGTCGGGCTTGGGTTACAAATTTTTTTTTTCAGTTAATGGGTTGATTTCTTATAAAACCGAATTAATTGGGTTGGGTCGGGGTTTGACGAAAACCCGACCCAACCCTACCCATGTGCAGCCCTACTCGCCATTATCTTATTTTTACTATTATTTTAAAAATATTATATTTTAACTTTTACAATATGGTACACATCCATCCATTCTTTCTACATATAATAAGAGAACAAGGGGATTTTTAGGGGGTTTTTTAGCCAATAAATCCTCTATGAAATTACGATTATACCCTTACAAGTTATAAAATTACATGAAATTTCACTCTCTTATTTAAATGGAAAAAATTAGTAAATTTTATTTTTATGCTGAATCGTACCTAGAACCTCCTCTATACAATTTATCCTACTAACCTTTGTGCTGCATGGACTTTATTATTTTGAATTAATAAACCTTTTACACAAACCTGACCTCTCCATTATCTTATTTTTACTATTATTTCAATTTTTTAGTAAAAATAATGGTGACTCATATTATTTTAAAAATATTATATTTTAGGTTTCATAATATGGTACACAATCTATCTATTACTATAAATTAAACCACAACACAAGTGCAAAAAGTGTCATTTTAATGGTTGTGAACTTACGATAATATTTCTATATGTTTAAAAATTACAAAAGCACCATCCCTTTAATATTTATGCAAACAATATATGAAATTATGTTGGTATTGGGAATCAGCCCTCTCGTAATTTCGGATTATAATTCTATGCGACTTATATATCTTGATGAGATATTTAAGAAATAAATATTAAGGAGCGTACTAATTTTATCTGGAAAGTATTGTATGATGAGTATTATTCACATTGATGATATGCCTCGCACGGGTTATTATGCTAGTTACTAAAAATACTATGTTTTTCAGTTTGTTTTGCAATATACTATCTTTTCAAATTAATTGCAAATATACTATCTTATTGACTTATACCATCTTAATTGCAAATATACTATATTATACTATCTTAATTACAAATATACCCTCATCTTCTCCAATCCACCTTCTTCTTTTTCACACACCCACCACCCACACCCACCACAGCCTCCACCACCTCCGACCTCCGCCCATCTACCACCCCCGCCTTTCTCCACTGGGGCCGCAGGCCGGAATTATATATCAAATAGCTAAGCAGCGACCTATTTCCAATACGGCCAACTGGTTAACACTTCACTCTGGTTAACAAATAGGACGTTCCTCTTGTTTTCGAAGGCATAGCCAATACGATAAAAGAGAAAAGTGAACATAACAAGTAGATTAGAACGCTGCCATTAACTTATTTCAATTGTACTAATACGCAACCTAGGCACTTGTTAAAACATAACATCGAGTGTTCTGAATGAATCCGTCTATTACATAACAATTCCTATATTTTTGACTTTCGGTTGTAGATTTTGAGAGATTTGAGGGGTTTTGTTTTAGATTTTGGTTATTTTGGATGAAGTTGTGTTTGGTTGAATAAATTTTCTTTTTTTTGGGTTGCAATTAATTGAATTGAGTTACTTTCAAATTTATTAAATTATAAAAAAAGTTGCATCTGTTTGATTTTAGTTGATCTGTATTTTTGCAAATTTTTTCAATTAGTCCGTATTTTTGCAAAAAAAAAAATTAAAGCAATATTATTTTTGTAAAAAATTTAAAATTCTTAGGTATTTTTCAAAAAAACCCTAGATTTTAAGCAAATAAAATCCATGTCTTAAAAATTTAGTTCATATAAATAAAAAAACTCATTTAATATTAAAAAAAAATCTAAACATAGTACGTGTAATATTAAAAAAGATTTGTGCATAGCATGGGTTTGAAGCTAGTATACATAATTTTGACACTATTTCATTTATTACATAAATTTAGTTATACTTCATATCAACCCATTACTTAATAATATTGTGATAAAATTATATTTATTTTCATAAAATATTAAAAAGTTATTCAAATATGTAATTACATTAATTTATTCAAATATCTAATATAAATTTAAAATTTATAAATTATTTTAAGATAATATTATTTACTAATTTGCAATTCATGTTTTTTTTCATAATGAATATATTTAAGAGTTCAAGATTATAAATTTTAATTAGTTTATGTAATATATAATTATATTAGAATAATTAATTTATGAAAATATTTCAAATTATATATTACGAATTTTATAAATATATTTTTTATGGTATTATAAAATTTGAACATCGGAAAGAATTTTATAAGAAAGCAACTTTAATTTGGTGGCAAGATTATCCTACAGTACAAACATAAATGAACGTGTGTGAATAGGTTGACCAGATTTAAATTTGCACAGAATATGATAAAGGGTAGTAAAATACACAAACTGCATTGAGTAATATTCAACTGCATTTAGCAATCATGAAAAAGAAAAAGAAGTGAGACGAATCAAATCAAACTGGGGTGGGCTAAAAAACATGCAATTGGATGGGCTTCGAAATGGTATGAGAGATAAATTAATGGGCTAAATGAGTAAAAAAAATTACAAAGGGTGGGCTCGGGAGCCAGACCCGCCATCGAGTATTATGAGTTTTTTATTCTAGAACTATCATGGACTGGTCAATTCACAAGCAGTTCGATTTCTTAAGGAAATTGTTAGTCAATTAAGGCCAAGTCTGATTTTTCTATCAGAAATGTTAGTAAAAATGAATATAGTAGAAAACATGTGCAAGGCTATTTATTATGCTGGGTGTTTCGTGGTTGATGCACAAGGGCATAGCGGAGGACTAGCACTAATTTGGAATAGTGAAAGGGGAGTTGAAATTAAAGGAAGCTACAACCATGACATAGATTTTTGAAGTAATTTGCGAGTAAATTAGACGGTGGAGGTATACGGGATTTTATGGATGTCCTGAGAGGTACAGAAGACAGGAATCATGGAACTTATTACGAAACTTGGTGGGAGAATCACAGTTACCATGATTATAATGACCTAGAAATTTTCGTAATTTTATAAATGTTTATTTAATTGTTAAAGGTGAGTTATGTGGTATGTATATTTCTTGTGAAGTTAAAGTATGTATGAAATCATGTTTATATGATTATGTGATTATTTTTAAGTGTCGTATGAGCTCGTATATTTATATTTTCATTTTTGAGCATTTAAAACTATTTTAAATAGGCATTATTTAATTTTTGAGATTTTTATAAAATCATTGGAGTCGTTTAAAATCATGAAATCTTTTGCATTATTATCTTTGTGATGATATTTGAATTTTAAAAGTGTTAGGAGTATTTATTTGTGAGTGTAAGTATTTTAAAATGATTTAAAAAGTTTTATTTCATTTAAAGGTTCTTTATTTCAGAAATTCATATAAAATTCATTTTTGACTCAAAAAATATTTTAAAAATATGGGGAGGTCTGTAATTTCATAAACTTGATTTTAAAATTTTAAAAATTATTTTTCTCCT
Organism: Saposhnikovia divaricata; assembly: GCA_036435485.1. Lineage (NCBI taxonomy): Eukaryota > Viridiplantae > Streptophyta > Magnoliopsida > Apiales > Apiaceae > Saposhnikovia > Saposhnikovia divaricata. The sequence goes on from JAZHRN010000131.1 coordinate 29,077,565, forward strand.
AATTCCCTAATTTATTTCGATTTTAAAAGGATTAAAATCAGTTTTTAAAAGGAAAGTAAAAATTTCAGCTTTGGCAAAAGACAATTTTGCCCCTGGCACTATACATCACCTCCCACCGCCCACCGCCCACTTTCTTCTCCTGTTCATTTTTTTCAGCAGTGGGTTAGTCTCTTATCTCTTCTCCTTCGTTTCTTTAACGAGTTATGTTAATTTGAAGCTTGAAAACGAGTTATGGGAGATTAAAATGAAGATTTTGAAGTGTTAAAGTGTTGGGTTCGAGTTTTGTTCGAAACCCCACCGACGTTAATGGAGTTTTCCGGTGGGGGTTGGTCGGTGGTGATGATCTAACAGTCCTACAACATTAATAAATCATAATAAATGTTAATTGATTCATAGTTTGAGTTGCATGTAAGAGTTTTGTGATTTTCTTGATTTTTGTTCGAATATATGCATGTACATATGAATTGATATATTAGAGATAGATTCTTATGTTAGATGAGTGTTAATTAACATATTTAATGATTGTGAGTTAGTGATTATTAAGGTATTAATTTGCATGTGGATTTATATGAAATCTTGGTTAATTTTCGGATTGTTTAGTAGTAAAAAATAGATGGAATAGGCTCTTGAATCGGATTTAAAATGAATGAGTTATGGTCGGTCAAAGTTGAACCATTATGGTTGACTTCGGGAAAAGAAAGAATAGTATGATTTGGGTGATGTAAAATTTGATTGTTATAAGTTGTTAAGTGTGCATAGTTGTTTATGATAATAACTAGTTGATAATTAGTAAGACCATGATATGATTATAGATTAATAGCTTAATTTAAGAGATAAATAGAATTTATATGTGTAAGCAAATGGACATTTGTACATTAAAGTTATATGTTGGTTTTTCTGACAACCATTATTGTGTTATAAGTTCATAGTTGAGTAGTGTATTGTAAGTATAAGTTAAAATTGAGATGTGATTGTTGGTTTGGTTGTCGATATAAGTCGGTTATGTTCCGACAGGCTAGTCCATTTTACAAAGGAGATGCTGCCCGTTTTCCGTTAAAATTGTAAATGTAAAGTGTATAGTACTATATTCTAATCTACTTATAAATCAAGTTGACATTACTTACTAAGTGTTTAAGTGATATATGTGATTGCTGTGTTCTGTATGGTATGTGCTATATGCTTAAGTGCTTACTTGATTGTACTAAGTTGTTTGATAAATATAACAAGTACGTGTTATATGTGTTAAAGTGATAAAGCGTTATAGGATTTGTTGGGTAGAATAGAGTTAGATGATTAAGGGAAAAACTATATTGAAGCAGTACTTTACCTGTATATAGGTACCAGTAGGAGTGAGAACCAGTACGATAGTAAAAGGAATTTTGAGAAGGAAGATATTTATCAGAGTTAACAAGCGTATTGATTTACGAATTATGGAGGAAAGATAGATGTATAGTCGATTAGAAATCAACGTACAAAGAAGTAGAGACTGACGTATAGTGAGTAACGAATCAATGTGTTGGAATCAAGACTACGTATACTGAGGCAAGTATTCTATCCCTTACTTAATGTTCAAGTGAAGCATGTCTGCTCCTGTTATTTATCATATGTTTCATTCAAATCAATGTGCAAGTAATCTGTACCTTCTTGTATCACTCCATTGAGCTATATTGTGATCTGTCTTTCGATATACATTAATTTCTATGCACCCTATCACTACCTTTCTTTATATCAACAATGAGCGTTGATTCTATAATCTGTCTCTTGATTTAAACTTAGACCTTTACTACATCTAGTATCTTATATCTTATGAACTCAATCGGGCTTTCAGATCTTAAATACGATTTTTAAAACTTAACACCTGTTTTATAATTTATTGATTAATAACTTCTTCTAGTTTATCAAACCAAGTTTTATTTAACTCGAGTATTACTTACTCATGTTTTCTTAAGTTCTATCTTACTAAACCTTGTTTTAGTAAACCAAATTTCACTGAACCTCCGTTTTAAAAGAACCAGGTTTTAACAACCCATGTTTTAAGGGATCATATCTTATTAAACTTGGCTTTTAATGAATTTTACCTCAATGAACCTTGTTTTAAGAAGCTATATGCTATTCAAGCATGATTTAAAACTCGTAATCAAATGAATCCTGATTTAGAAAAGAGAGACTTATTTACTATGCCCTGTCTAACGATTGTTTCATTCATACAAGACCTTTATCACCATAAACTGATTTGTTGCCTTGCTTTAATGTTTCAAAACATATACTCAAGTTTCCTCAACCACAATTTGGTACAACCTAGATCTTAAAGATGATTACACCCTTGAACTCTTGTCATTTCCAACCAAAATGAGTGTTTTCCTAAAAATACTTTGAAGTTATTTAAACTGGGCTGATCTGTTATCAGTGAGTTTAATGTACTTCAGGGCAACGGTTTTAGAATGCTTCGATTACTTAAATACTTTACTTTGTGATTCCAATTATCGCACATCTATGTCATATATGCTCTGACTCATGATCCTTTACCATTGCTCTTCAGAATGATTTGAATATTTAAATGCTTTACGGATTTGAATGTTTTTCTAAGCATTAATGTTTTAAAGTATAATGTATAAGATGTTTAAGAATTCCATCAAATGGTTTCTACGGATTCCTAAAGTTTGGAGAGGCGTAAGAGGCCGGGTGACACCGGTCCAGCACTTTTTATTTAGCGTAAGAGGCTAGTGGGGCTAGTCCAGCATTTTAAAGGCCAATGTGTTGCCTCTTGGGAACCCAAACTATCCTAATGAGAGGATTAATGTCCAGAGGGATTTCATGTCTGGTATGGGGACTTTACGTGGCTGATCACTCGTATTGTCTGTTGTCGTGTAAAAACTCCAATCAACTTAAATGTTTTTGAAAAGTTTTATGAAAAGAGCGTTTCAATAATAAAACTGTTTTAAAGAAAGGAATGTTTTGATGGAAAGTTATGTTTTGAAGAATGAAAAGTTTAACCCTCTAATGGAAGTTGAATTACTCCCTTTAGTTAAATTGATCATTGATATTGTTCATCAATGAGTTATCGAGATTTTGTTGTTTCACTATACTATTAACTTACTGAGCATTGTTGGCTTATTCTTGTGTTATTTTCCCTCCCCTTTTCAGTTAGGATTAAGGATCGACTACCTACGAATGACAATTCAATTAAGAGCGATGAGGTGTTCTCTAAAGAATAGATTACAGAGTCAGCATGGACCGCGCTTCAGATAAGAAGGTATAGTAGTTATAAAAGTTGTTGTAATTTAGATTCTTGTTACATACTATAACCTGAGATCGATCCTCGTTGAGGGGTCGTCTGTATAATTAAGTTATACTTAATTGTATTGATTGTGGCACCAAATCCTGACCCCGAATTTGGGGCGTCACAGGTTGGTATCAGAGCAACAGGTTTTGGTCACTGAAACAAGTTAGGACAATTAGGAGTAAGTATTTAAGTTAGACGTTAGGTAGAACGATTTAAGATAAGATTCTTCATAGGATTTCAAGATGAGAGTTGCGACTTTATTTATTATTTCGATATATCGTGCGAGTTGGAGATCGATTCATCCAAAGGACCGGCTATGGACGAGGCAACTAATTCAGAGCTACAAGTTTGGAAGACGTCATCTAAAGACCCTTGTATACTTTCTAAGATTCCTTCTGTGACTTTAGCTACATCGCGAACGTTATCGAGAGAGTACGAGAGGAACTATAAGCATGATGCGAGTACGAATACCAATATTTGTTTGGAGTAAGGGCGTAACTATTCCCTAATTAGCCATTGCCCTCATTTAATTCATTGTTTGAGAGAATTATTATAAAAAGGAATCGATTCTTATTATCATTCTGAATTATTATAACTAATTCACGATTTATATTGTCGCTGAAGCATTTGTTGCACAGTGATGATTAAAAATCAAGAATGAATTGAGATCTTCTTATTTATTCAACTCATTATTGTTAGGCCGGTTTTGGCAACTAAGTGTATTAGCGCTTGGCCGATAAGAGTGAGATTATGCGTAATTATGAATTTCTTAAATGTTTGTTTAAATCAATAGTTGATGCATCCGTGTGATGATCAATTATACTTCGATTTTTGAGAAGCTTTGTATATCAGATATACTTAAATACAATCCCATTCTTTCCGAAATATCCCTATTTTTCAGAGGATACTCAATCCCACTTTATATATGAAAATTTTATGATTCTTGAACTCTTTTCATTTTTCCCTTTATATTTAATCTTCTTTATCCAAACTGGGATGAACAACCTTATATATATATAAGGGATTCAGGGACATTTTATCTATGTGATAGAAGTCTGGTGGGACGCCACTGATTGTGTTTGTCATGAAAGTACTAAAGACTGGCCATCTTTTTGTACTAGGGCGGTTGACCTAATTGACAAATGCAACCTGATAAAAGTTCAATGATCATATTAATCTCTCGGTTAAATTCTTTTATGGAAATTCCTTCTAAATAAGATTCAACTGATATTCACACATCTTCATGCTTACTCATTTTATTGATTTATTCTGCTAGAAACCCTTATGATTCCTAAAGTTATCAGTGATTGGAAGTAACAAAGGTAGATAGGATGACATCCTAAGTGGTTAAGGTTGTTGGGACAATCAGATCTTGGCACTCCGATTTTTGATAAAATAAATTAACGAGTACGAATAGAAAAGTCACCTTGTTAACGGTTGATTCCACGCTCTTCTATTGTATTCCCAAATTTCCTTGAGCGAAGTGTGGCCTTCGTCTTCTCAAGTTAACCTCTCTTCTTGCTCCTGGGTGGCTTCAAAATTTTTTCGACCAGCCCCCAGCAAGAAGAGAATAGGAATATATATAGGCTACAATAGGGATCATGGATAATTAGGTTGGGCCTTCTAATTACATCTTGAGCCTAGCCCAATGTAATTAAATATTAATTCAATCCACTAAAGAATTAATATTTGCACTACCTTTCCTAATACCGTAATTTAATTAATTAATTCGGTTCCAATATTATTTGCTTATTAAATTCCCCATGTTTAAAATATCGCATGTCCATTAATTAAATAAATTACTGATAATTCATTTAATTAATATCTTTTATCCTTGATCATCCACTCAACCTTTATTTAATTATGCCAGAATAAATCCACTTGTAGGGTTTCACATAATTAAATCTTTTTGAGCTTTCAAGGGGACATCATTAACCCGAATATTATCAGGACATGGATTCCTTCAATAAATAATATTCACCATATATATTATTCCATCACCCAAAATATAATGAAATAAATCAAAAGAATTATTTCATATATAAATCAAAGCATGTAAATAATATACACGTGTCAATTACTATATCTGGATTAAGAACCTAAGCATTAATAATAACATAGAATCTTAGTTCTCCTTCTTAATCAGTATAAGGGAACAATTTTAAATTTGATCCTGTTCAATATACACAAAGTATACTAGTATTATTTATTAGTCAATATAAACTAATCTAAATAATACTACAGCCATACCAGTGGATTGTCTAACACCACCTGTGCTGTGAACCATATTATATTATATAAACCGTATTTAATAATCTAATATTCTGTATCCCATTTGATACTAGATTATTCACAATATATAATATTAAGACAACATGTAAACATTTAAATGATTCTCAATTAAAACTGGCCAGAAATAAATGTATATACTTCAAATAAATATTTTCAGTAAACACCAACAATCTCCCACTTATACTTAAAATATTCTATGAGTATATCAGTGTTTATTTAATCCACTATTACACAGAAAACTATGTGTCCATCCATCTGACTCCTATCGCTTCCACATGCCTGTCAAAAACCTTGGCTGGCAAACTCTTTGTGAAAAGATCTGCCCGGTTGTCTTCTGATGATATGTGAGCCAAAACTATATCTCCTCGCTTTACGATTCCTCGTATGAGATGATACTTACGTTCAATATGTTTAGCTGCTTTGTGATCTCGCGGTTCCTTCGAATTTGCCACAGCACCAGTGTTATCACAATACACTGTCAAGCTCCTAGGCAAATTAGGTACCACATCTAAGTCCAAAAGGAAGTTCCTGAACCATACAACCTCCTTTGCAGCCTCAGAGGCCGCCACGTACTCGGCTTCCATGGTAGAGTCTGCAATGCATTTCTACTTTACGCTCCTCCATATAACGGCTCCACCTCCCAAAGTAAAAACATATCCCGAGGTCGATTTCCTCTTATCCCTATCTGATTGGAAATCTGAATCAGTATATCCCAAAGGAAATAGATCTTAGGCCTTGTAAATTAACATATACTCCTTAGTCCTTCTCAGGTACTTGAGTATAGTTTTTACTGCACTCCAATGTTCCTGACCTGGGTTCGACTGATATCTACTAACCATGCCTACAGCAAAGCAGATGTCAGGCCTCGTACATAACATAGCATACATTAAGCTTCCACATGCCGAAGCATAAGGAACTGCTTTCATGCTCTCTATATCCTTAGGTGTCGAAGGACACTGCTCCTTGGATAGAGCCACTCCATGCTTAAAAGGTAGAAAACCTTTCTTAGAGTTCTGCATGTTAAAACGAGCTAATACTTCATCAATGTAGGGCTCTTGAGATAAAGCCAACATCCTTTTCTTGCGATCCCTTATTACTTTGATCCCAATGATGTATGCCGCTTCACCTAAGTCCTTCATTTCAAATTGTTTGAACAACCATGCCTTTACTGATGACAACATCTTAACATTGTTTCCAATGAGTAAAATGTCATCTACATACAGTACTAGAAAAACCACTGCGTTACCCTCACTTCTCTTATACACACATGATTCGCTTGGACTTTGATCAAATCCATATGACTGGACTGCCTGATCAAAACGAATATTCCAGTCCCTAGAAGCTTGTTTTGGTCCATAAATAGACCTCTTAAGCTTACAAACAAGATGCTCTTGGCCTTTCTTAATGAATCCTTTTGGTTGTTGCATATAGATGGTTTCCTCAAGACTTCCATTAAGGAAAGCTGTCTTGACATCCATTTGCCAAATCTCATAATCGAGATGAGCTGATATAGATAAAAGAATCCGGATCGACTTAAGCATAACAACTGGCGAAAAGGTTTCCTCATAATCGATCCCTTCTTTCTAAGTATACCCTTTCGCAACAAGTCGTGCTTTCCAGGCTTTCACCTTTTTGTCAGATCCTCTTTTCTTCTTGTAGATCCACATACATCCAATGGGTTTTACACCTTTGGGTGGTTCCACGAGCTCCCAAACTTGATTAGAATACATAGATTCCATCTCAGATTCCATTGCCTTTTGCCAAAGATCTGCATCTTTATCTAGAATTGCTTCTTCGTATGTCCTGGGATCCTCATCATGTTCACCAGAGACCAAGTCTGAGGACTCTCCCAAAAACATGAATCTATCAGGTTGTTGAACAACCCTCCCACTACGACGAAGCACCGGTGTGGTATTAGTGACAGGTTGTGCATTTTCTTGTGGTTGATCTACTTGTACTATTGGCACTTGGGGATTATCTGTCCCTCCCACTAGTTCCTCTAAAACGATACTACTCATGGGTTTGTGTTTCATTATATAGTCTTCTTCTAAGAATCTAGCATTGGTGCTAACAATGATATCTCGATCCCTACGACTATAAAATGAATAACCTTTCGTTCCCATGGGATAGCCTACAAACAGCCTTACTTCTGTACGAGATTCTAACTTAGTCGCGTTCTTGTTCAGCACATGTGCTGGACAACCCCAAATCCGAATATGTCTTAGACTTGGTTTGCTACCAGTCCACAATTCTATTGGAGTCTTGGGAACCGACTTAGAAGGTACCAAGTTTAGAAGGTAAGCCGTTGTTTCTATAGCATATCCCCAGAACGACTTGGGTAAATCTGAATAACTCATCATCGATCTAACACTCTCTAAAAGAGTCCGATTCCTTCTCTCTGCTACACCATTCTGCTGAGGTGTGCCAGGTGCAGACAACTGGGATGCAATCCCATTTTCTGATAAATATTCCCTAAATTCTCCAAGCAAGTAATCGCCACCACGATCTGATCGTAGTGACTTGATACATTTTCCAAGATGTCGCTTCTCCGCACTTGCTTTGTACTCTTTGAATTTTTCAAAGCACTCAGACTTACGGCGCAACAAATAAATGTACCCATATCTAGAATAATCATCAATGAAAGTGACAAAATACTCATAACCTCCTCTTGCTTGGATACTCATAGGTCCACATAAATCAGTATGAACCAATTCTAACACTTCTTTAGCTCTATTCCCCTTTGCTTTAAAAGGCCTATTAGTCATCTTACCTTCCAAGCAGGATTCGCAAACTGGAAATGGCTCCACTGCCAACGAGCCTAATGGCCCATCTACTACCAGTCTTTGAATCCTCCTCAAGTTAATATGACCTAATCTTAAGTGCCAAAGATATGTTTGGTTCAATTCAGAAGGTTTCATTCTTTTATTTGAGCTAGAAAGAATGTTATTAGTTTCCTTATGTTGCAGCATTGGTTGGATAGGATTAATAATATATAAATTGTCTTGAAATGTACCAGAACATATAACTCGTTTATTCAACATAATAGAAACATTACGATCCAAACAAACATTATAACCATCCATGGCAAGTTTAGAAACCGAAATTAAATTCCTTCTAAACGAAGGTACATAAAGACAATTGTTCAAAACCAAAATCCTATCATCGCCAAAAGATAATGTAATTATTCCAACTGCAACTACTTCTACTTTTGTAGCATCTCCCATGAACACATATATCTCGCCATCTCTAAGCATTCTGGATTGCTGGAACCCCTGCATAGAGTTACAAACATGGTCAATGGCTCCTGTATCTACACACCAAGTGCTCGTAGATATAGCCGCTATATATGTTTCTGTAACTAGAGAAAAAGACATACCAGTATTGTTTGTCTTCTTAGGAAGAGGACAATCCTGTTTCCAGTGACCTGACTGCTTGCACCTGAAGCACTTGCCCTTAGGCTTTTTCACACCACCTTGAACTCCCACTGCATTAGCAATCTTTCCAGCTTTCTGTGTCTGAGTCTTTTTCTTCTTCTTACCTTTCGGCTTAGATGAAGAAGCTTTCTCGGCCACATTCACTTGAACATTCTGCTTAAAGAGTCCTTCAGCTGCCTGAAGTTCTGTCAGAAGTTCCGCGAGACTATACATCCTTTTGTTCATGGTGTAATTCAAGCGGAACTGCTCAAAACTTTTGGGCAAGCTCATAAGGATGATATCGATCTGGGTTTCCCCATCAATATCAACACCAAGGATCTCCATCTCATTCAGATGAGACATCATTCTGAGAACATGATCCCTTACAGGTGTTCCTTCAACCATCTGAGTGTTCATTAAAGCCTTCATTGCTACTTGCCTAGCAGCCCTATTCTGTTCTCCAAAAAGTTCCTTGAGATTAAAGAGCATATCTGAAGCAATGGGCATAGCCTGATGCTGATGCTGCAAAACACCCGACATTGCTGCCAGAATTTAACATCGTGACATCTCATCAGCCTTAACCCACCGCTTATAATACTCCTTCTCACTTTTAGGAGCATCTTCAGCAGGCTGATCTGGCTTGGGTTCATAAGTACAAAATTTCTACTCCTCAGCAATCAACACTATGTCCAAATTACGTTTCCATTCAATATAGTTCGGTCCAGTAAGTTTGTTATCCTTAAGTATGGTGAATAGTGGATTAAAGCCCATAATGATCTAATCCTGAGAATCATACATGTAACACATAATCAGATAGTTGCATAAATCTTAAATCCTACTGGTTTCCTCTAACAATTAATTAAAATTAATGCACTAATATTTAAACACCATAAGTATCTGGTACGCCACGATGGGTGACATATATACCACTTAAATTCGTTTAAATATTACTTCGGTCCTATTACTAAATAATACGCCACGTTAGGGTGGACTATATATTATTTTTCATAGCTAAGTGTATACCATTATTTAATCTTAAATTACTAAAAAGACCGGATACCACCATTAAATATTTCAAATCAATAATCGATAATAGGATAATTCCCAGATCGGGGGGAGCATTGTCAAGAGGCATCACTTAAGACCCCTTTCTAGACAGAATCATCCTTTCTCTCTATATTGAAAATCTATATTCAATCATTGGCACCCTTCTAATTAATCGAATTCTATGAAACTTGGTACGCCACGTTGGGTGGCATATATACCTTTCAATATTCGTAATTAATTTAGGAAGTTTGTTCTAGTAATATCCATAACACTACCTGACACCATAAATCATACGCCACGATGGGTGGCATGTATATAATTTATATTCGTCTCGGTGTTAAATTACATACAAACAATAATGGAGACCATGGGATTTAATTCCTAATTAATTCCCTCACCCACTTAGAATTTTTATTTAAAATTGAGAAATTTTATCTAGATGCATCGCCCTATGTTATTTTTTCGAGGTCTACATGTTATAAAAATAACAATACAAAGAACACATAACATAGCAGCATGCATCATAAAATTAAAGCAATAAATAAAATTAATGTCCATGTCGTCCTAATTATGTTAAACATGCAATTAAAATTACACACATAATTAACAACACACATAATAATTATTTAAAGCAATAATTAAAAAATTAAATAGCGGAATTAAAATTAAAAAACATAATTGAAATCCACTATTATGGCCCCTTGCAAAAATAAATTTTCAGCCCTGTGTTTTGCTGAAAAAATCTTTTTTCTGTAAAAACCTTCTGTTGCACAGCTTGCAGTTGCGTTACTGCCCTGTTGCGCAGGCAGCAAATGTGCAATACCTGTTTTACCTAGTAACGCAGGCTGCTCCTGCGTTACCACCTTTTATCAGGTTTTTCACGCGCCGCACTTGTCTTCTTTGTCGCCAGACTTCTTTTCCTCCTTATTCGAACAACAACAGCTTCTGTCGACTTAATTAAAAACAAATCGAACTAGCCCATAACAGCTACGCAGCGGACAATTATTTTTCTCCGTTTTGATTTCCGATCGCACGTAATTGTTACAAAATATCCGGATTTTAATAAAATCCAACAAACAATTACAAAAAAATAGATCTAATACAAAACTAATTTTGTAAATCTATTCTAACACGATCAACCTTCGTGTTTTACAACCACGATAAACCACGTGGAAACCAAACAAAATAACCACGATTAAACCACGTGGGATCCAAACACATAATTAAAATATACATGGCCATAATAGTGGATAACAACCTACAAAACAGAATTATACAAGCCTACCACTATATACATGCATATATAATTACGACATGGACATCGTATCAAAAATCGCAGAACCATTGAACCAGGCTCTTGATACCAATTGTTGGGACAATCAGATCTTGGCACTGCGATTTTTGATACAATAAATTAACGAGTACGAATAGAAAAGTCACCTTGTTAACGGTTGATTCCACGCCCTTCTATTGTATTCCCAAATTCCCTTGAGCGAAGTGTGGCCTTCGTCTTCTCAAGTTGACCTCTCTTCTTGCTCCTGGGTGGCTTCAAAATTTTTTCGACCAGCCCCCAGAGAAGAGAATAGGAATATATATAGGCTACAATAGGGATCATGGATAATTAGGTTGGGCCTTCTAATTACATCTTGAGCCTAGCCCAATGTAATTAAATATTAATTCAATCCACTAAAGAATTAATATTTGCACTACCTTTCCAAATACCGTAATTTAATTAATAAATTTGGTTCCAATATTATTTGCTTATTAAATTCCCCATGTTTAAAATATCGCATGTCCATTAATTAAATAAATTACTGATAATTCATTTAATTGATATCTTTTATCCTTGATCATCCACTCAACCTATATTTAATTATGCCAGAATAAATCCACCTGCAGGGTTTCACATAATTAAATCTTTTTGAGCTTTCAAGGGGACATCATTAACCCGAATATTATCAGGACATGGATTCCTTCAATAAATAATATTCACCATATATATTATTCCATCACCCTAAATATAATGAAATAAATCAAAAGAATTATTTCATATATAAATCAAAGCATGTAAATAATATACACGTGTCAATTACTATATCTGGATTAAGAACCTAAGCATTAATAATAACATAGAATCTTAGTTCTCCTTCTTAATCAGTATAAGGGAACAATTCTAAATTTGATCATGTTCAATATACACAAAGTATACTAGTATTATTTATTAGTCAATATAAACTAATCTAAATAATACTACAGCCATACCAGTGGATTGTCTAACACCACATGTGCTGTGAACCATATTATATTATATAAATCGTATTTAATAATCTAATATTCTGTATCCCATTTGATACTAGATTATTCACAATATATAATATTAAGACAACATGTAAACATTTAAATGATTCTCAATTAAAACTGGCCAGAAATAAATGTATATACTTCAAATAAATATTTTCAGTATACACCAACAAAGGTTACATATACGATAATGGAGAATTGGTTGAGCAAGTCTGAGAGGATGATATATTACAATAGGGATTGAGCATTAAGTCAGTTTGCTTATTGGATTGACGATATATATACCAGATTTAATATTATTGAAAACTGAATAAAAATAAGGAGCAAGTAACAAGGATATCAGAGTATTATTTTGTGAAGGTCGAGAGTTGAGTGATGGTAGAGATATTTGGAATATGGTAGTTGTGCTGATGAAGGATTATTTATGAACATCTGATTAATATATGTTGTATTTTGGATATAGTAGATGGAATATCACAAGATTTTGGTTTGTTTTAGACCAACTGTTGAATATAAATTTTAGAATCAAAACATGATAGCTTGAGAAAAGAAGAGCAAAGTTAGACAGTTTTTTTCTAAGAAATTTCAACAGAAAGTGAGGTTTTGGATAAAGAGTAAAGTGACTGGGTTGGAGTTAAAACTTTATGTGAGTATAGTTTAAAGAGTAGTGATTATTGGTAATAAAGGAGATTTGACTAAGATGGAATAAGATGGTAAGATAAAGGAGGCAGAGAATCAAGAAATTTTCAGAATCGCTTTGACAGAAGACATGAAGTTGAGTTAAAAAGGAATGTAGAATTTGGAAGAGTTAAAACTGGAATAATAAGGCAAGGTAGCCACCCACAGGATATGAATTAGCAGAGAATAACAAGACCTCCATTGTCGGAAAAAAGAAGTTCAAGAGGAAGTATACTGAAATTTGTACTAAGTTAAATATCGAGAGTTGCAAGTCTAATTGGAGAGAAAGTTATATCACGAGTTTTGGAATCAGAAGTTCAAGGACATTTCGTCAAGGATAGTATCAAGCCTGTCTCTACAAACACAACGATAAGAGTAACAAAACTATTACCTATCAAATACTTGGAAGTTAGAAAATTTCGACATGATTAGGAAAGAGGCTATTAAGAATATAGATTGGTTGGTTGATTATGATGCACAGATTGGATATAGACAGAAGTAGGTGAGATTAAGAAATTGGGAATGATAAGGAAGTTTAATTTTAGGGATAAAGGCAAGATTAGAAATTTGACGTTCATGACATCAAGACGGTTACTTCGACAAGACTACGGAGATGAAGGAGTTAATTATATAATTACAAGATCTTTTGGATAAAGGAATTATAAGGCATAGTGTGTCCCTGTGGGGAGCACCGGTGTTGTTTGTTAAGAAGAAGAATAGAAGTATGAGATGATTTATTTGACCCATTAAAAGGAGCTACTCATTTTTCTAAGGTTGACTTGAGATCAGGATACCACTAGTTGAAGATTAAGTTTGAAGATGTTCCAAAGAAAATTTTTCGTACAAGATATGGACATTACGAGTTCTTAGTGATGGCTTTTGGATTGACGAATGCGCTAGCGATATTTATGGATTTGATGAATCATGTCTTCAAGAGATTTCTAGATAAATTTGTAATTGTATTTATTGATGACATGTTGATATACTCAAGGTCCCCCAAAGAATCGCACTGAGGTGAGGAATATTCTAGGATTGGTTGGATACTACCGAAGATTTGTTCCGGATTTCTCGAAGATAGCTACACCACTGACTAAATTGACTCGGAAGAATGAGAAGTTTATTTGGAGTGATAAGTGTAAAGAGAGTTTTCAAGAAATAAAGAAGAGATTGGTTTCAGCCCCAGTATTAGTGTTGCCAGATGATCAAGGGAATTTCATTATCTACTGTGATGCTTCACATAAAGGATTAGAATGTGTTTTGATGTAATATGTCAATGTTATCGCATACGCTTCGAGACAACTTAAACTACACGAGCAGAAATATCCGACACCTGATTTGGAGTTAGCTGCAATTGTGTTCGCGCTGAAGATGTGGAGATATTGTCTATATGGAGAGAAGTGTGAGATTTTTTTACGGATATTATAAGTTTGAAGGATATACTCACCCAAAAGGAGCTTAGTATGAGGCAAAGAAGATGGTTAGAATTGATCAAAGATTATGATTGCACGATAAGTTATCTCCCCGAAAAAAAAAACGAATGTAGCAGCTGATGCGTTAAGTAGGAAAGAGATAATAAATACGATGTCTATGACAAAGAAGTTATTACAAGAATTTGAGAAGTTAAGTTTAAAAGTGTATGATTTAAAGGATGCTGACGAGTTTCTTATTACGATGACTTTTCAACTAGAGTTGTTAGAGAAGATTCGAAGATTAAGAGGAAGTTATGAGTTATGAGATGAATACGTTGACTGGTGAGGAGATTTGTACCCAGAAGGATGAATAAGGTATTTTAATATTTTCCAAGAGAATATGGATTCCTAACGTACTAGAGTTTAATAGTAAAATTTTAAGTGAGGTTTATAGTTCGAGACATTCAATTCACCCTGAAAGCATGAAGATGTATCGAGATTTGAAGGAGAATTTCGAGTGGCCAGAGATGAAACGAGAGATCGCTAAATGGACAAGAAAGTGTTATACCTATCAAAGAGTTGAAGTGGAACATCAGAAACCAATTGGATTGTTACGACCATTGGATATCCCTGAGTGGAAGTGGGAACACCCTGCCATGGATTTTATAGTGGGGTTGCCAATGAATGCTAATCACGATGCGATTTGGGTTATCATTGATCGATTGACAAAGTCTGCACATTTTCTACTAATTAACGAAAGAATCCTGTTGGATAAGTTAGTACATTTGTATCTGAAGGAAATAATGTCACGTCATGGAGTTCTTGTTACGATAGTATATGATCAAGACTCATGGTTTAATTCAAGATTTTAGAGACAGTTCAAGAGTGCTTAAGAACCTAACTTAAGGTGAGTACAGCTTACGATCCACCGACGGACGGACAAAGTGAAAGGACTATTCAAACCACAGAGGATATGCTTAGAGATTGTGCTTTGGATTTTAAAGGAAGTAGGGATGAACATTTTCCATTAGTGAAGTTTTCATATAATAACAGTTATCACGCAAGTATAATAATGCTACCGTATATAGTTTTGTATAGAAGAAAGTGTAGATCGCCAGTGTATTGGGAAGAAGTTGGTGAAAAAAAGATTTTAGGACCAGAGTTGCTCCAACAGACAAAGGAAAAAGTGGAGATCATTCAGAAGAAATTGGTTACTGCCCAAGATAAACAAAGGAAATATGCTGATCAAGTCAGGAAGGATACGAGCTTCGAGGTAGGAGATCAAGTTTTGCTTAAGGTATCACCATGGAAAGGAGTTACAAGATTTGGTAAGAAAGGAAAGCCGAGTCCAAGGTATGTAGGACCATTTAAGATTTTGAAGCGAGTCGGGAAGGTTGCTGACGAGTTAGCATTACCACCGCACATGTATCACATTCATAACGTTTTCCACGTATCTTTGCTCAAGAAGTGTAATCCAGATATAAGTCATGTAATCGAGTATGAACCTATCGAGGTTCAGCCGCATTTATCTTATGAAGAATAATCGATAGAAATTTAAGATAGGAGAGAAAGGAAGCTTAGGAATAAGACTGATAGTTTGATTAAGTTTTATCGAGGAACCCTAAAGTTAAAGGGTCAACTTGGGAGATTGTGAGCGAGATGCTCGCAAAGTATCCTCACTTATTTACTTAAGAGAGATTCTGGGGACAGAATCCTTTTAAAGGGGGAAGGTTATAACGACCTAGAAATTTTCATAATTTTATAAATGTTTATTTAATTGTTGAAGGTGAGTTATGTGGTATGTATATTTCTTTTGAAGTTAAAGTATGTATGTAATCATGTTTATATGATTATGTGATGATTTGTAAGTGTCGTATGTGCTCGTATATTTTTTATTTGCATTTTTGAGCATTTAAAACTATTTTAAATAGGCATTATTTAACTTCTGAGACTTTTATAAAATCATTGGAGTCGTTTAAAATCATGAAATCTTTTGTATTATTATCTTTGTGATGATATTTGAATTTTAAAAGTGTTAGGAGTATATTTTTGTGAGTGTAAGTATTTTAAAATGATTTAAAAAGCTATATTTCATTTAAAGGTTCTTTATTTCAGAAATTCATATAAAATTCATTTTTTACTCAAAAATTATTTTAAAATATGGGGAGGCCTGTAATTTCATAAACTTGATTTTTCTCCTAATTCCTAATTTATTTCGATTTTAAAAGGATTAAATCAGTTTTTAAAAGGAAAGTAAAAATTTCAGCTTTGGCAAAAGACAGTTTTGCCCCTGGCACTATATATCACCTCCCACCGCCCACTTTCTTCTCCTGTTCATTTTTTCAGCAGTGGGTTAGTCTCTTATCTCCTCTCCTTCGTTTCTTTTCGATTTTAACCTCAAAATCATGCTTAAATTCTTGCTTTAGTAATCTTTAACATGTAATTATGCTAATTTTATTTGTAGAGTTGATTTATGTATGTTCTTGAGATATATATACGAGTTTGTATGTATATATAATTGTATTTGTGGTTCGGTTTTGACATGCAAGAGTCCAGAGGCTGGTTTATGTTAATTTGAAGCTTGAAAACGAGTTATGGGAGATTAAAATGAAGATTTTGAAGTGTTAAAGTGTTGGGTTCGAGTTTTGTTCGAAACCCCATCGGCGTTAATGGAGTTTTCCGGTGGGGGTTGGTTGGTGGTGATGATCTAACAGTCCTATAACATTAATAAATCATAATAAGTGTTAACTGATTCATAGTTTGAGTTGCATGTAAGAGTTTTGTGATTTTCTTGATTTTTGTTCGAATATATGCATGTACATATGAATTGATATATTAGTGATAGATTCTTATGTTAGATGAGTGTTAGTTAACATGTTTAATGATTGTGAGTTAGTGATTATTAAGGTATTAATTTGCATGTGGATTTATATGAAATCTTGGTTAATTTTCGGATTGTTTAGTAGTAAAATTGCTAATGTAATTTAATTCGTTCAGTGACTATTTAAAACTGATCATAAAACTGACTACATATTTGAATTCCTTGCGAAAAAATAGATGGAATAGGCTCTTGAATCATGTCAAACAGATTTAAAATAAATGAGTTATGGTCGGTCAAAGTTGAACCATTAGGGTTGACTTTGGGAAAAGAAAGAATAGTATGATTTGGGTGATGTAAAATTTGATTGTTATAAGTTGTTAATTATGCATAGTTGTTTTTGATAATAACTAGTTGATAATTAGTAAGACCATGATATGATTATAGGTTAATAGCTTAATTTAAGAGATAAATAGAATTTATATGTGTAAGCAAATGGACATTTGTACATTAAAGTTATATGTTGGTTTTTCTGACAACCATTATTGTGTTATATGTTCATAGTTGAGTTGTGTATTGTAAGTTGTAATTATAAGTTAAAATTGAGATGTGATTGTTGGTTTGGTTGTCGATATGAGTCGGTTATGTTCCGACGGGCTAGTCCATTTTACAAAGGAGATGCTGCCCGTTTTTCGCTAAAATTGTAAATGTAAAGTGTATAGTACTATATTCTAATCTACTTATAAATCAAGTTGACATTACTTACTAAGTGTTTAAGTGATATATGTGATTAGTGTGTTCTGTATGGTATGTGCTATATGATTAAGTGCTTACTTGATTGTACTAAGTTGTTTGATAAATATAACAAGTACGTGTTATATGTGTTAAAGTGATATAGCGTTATAGGATTCGTTGGATAGAATAGAGTTAGATGATTAAGGGTAAAAGTATACTGAAGCAGTACTTTACTTGTATATAGGTACCAGTAGGAGTGAGAACCAGTACGATAGTAAAAGGAATTTTATGAAGGAAGATATTTATCAGAGTTAACAAGCGTATTGATTTACGAATTATGGAGGAAAGATAGACGTATAGTTGATTAGAGATCAACGTACAAAGAAGTAGAGACTGACGTATAGTGAGTAACGAATCAATGTGTTGGAAGGAAGACTACGTATACTGAGGCAAGTATTCTATCCCACAATTAATGTTCAAGTGAAGCATGTCTGCTCCTGTTATTTATCATATGTTTCATTCAAATCAATGTGCAAGTAATCTGTACCTTCTTGTATCACTCCATTGAGTTATCTTGTGATTTGTCTTTCGATATACATTAATTGCTATGCACCCTATCACTACCTTTCTTTATATCAACAATGAGCGTTGATTCTATAATCTGCCTCTTGATTTAAACTTAGACCTTTACTACATCTAGTATCTTCTATCTTATGAACTCAATCGGGCTTTCAGATCTTAAATACGATTTTTAAAACTAAACACCTGTTTTATAATTTATTGATTAATAACTTCTTCTAGTTTATCAAACCATGTTTTATTTAACTCGGGTATTACTTACTCATGTTTTCTTAAGTTCTATCTTACTGAACCTTGTTTTAATAAACCAAGTTTCACTTAACCTCCGTTTTAAAAAAACCAGGTTTTATCAACCCATGTTTTAAGGGATCATATCTTATTAAACTTGGCTTTTAATGAATTTTACCTCAACGAACCTTGTTTTAAGAAGCTATATGCTATTCAAGCCTGATTTAAAACTCGTAATCAAATGAATCCTAATTTAGAAAAGAGAGACTTATTTACTATGCCCTGTCTAACGATTGTTTCATTCATACAAGACCTTTATCACCATAAACTGATTTGTTGCCTTGCTTTAATGTTTCAAAACATATACTCAAGTTTCCTCAACCACAATTTGGTACAACCTAGATCTTAAAGATGATTACACCCTTGAACTCTTGTCATTTCCAACCAAAATGAGTGTTTTCCTAAAAATACTTTGAAGTTATTTAAACTGGGCTGATCTGTTATCAGTGAGTTTAATGTACTTCAGGGCAACGGTTTTAGAATGCTTCGATTACTTAAATACTTTACTTTGTGATTCCAATTATCGCACATCTATATCATATATGCTCTGACTCATGATCCTTTACCATTGCTCTTCAGAATGATTTGAATATCAATGTTTTTCTAAGAATTTATGTTTTAAAGTATAATGTATAAGATGTTTAGGAATTCCATCAAATGGTTTCTACGGATTCCTAAAGATTGGAGAGGCGTAAGAGGCCGGGTGACGCCGGTCCAGCACTTTTATTTAGCGTAAGAGGCTAGTGGGGCTAGTCCAGCATTTTAAAGGCCAATGTGTTGCCTCTTGGGAATCCAAACTATCCTAATGAGAGGATTAATGTCCAGAGGGATTTCATGTCTGGTATGGGGACTTTACGTGGCTGATCACCCGTATTGTCTGTTGTCGTGTAAAAACTCCAATCAACTTAAATGTTTTTGAAAAGTTTTATGAAAAGAGCATTTCAATAATAAAACTGTTTTAAAGAAAGGAATGTTTTGATGGAAAGTTATGTTTTGAAGAATGAAAAGTTTAACCCTCTAATGGAAGTTGAATTACTCCCTTCAGTTAAATTGATCATTGATATTGTTCATCAATGAGTTATCGAGATTTTGTTGTTTCACTATACTATTAACTTGCTGAGCATTGTTGGCTTATTCTTGCTTTATTTTCCCTCCCCTTTTCAGTTAGGATTAAGGATCGACTACCTACGAATGACAATTCAATTAAGAGCGATGAGGTGTTCTCTAAAGAATAGATTACAGAGTTAGTATGGACCGCGCTTTAGATAAGAAGGTATAGTAGTTATAATAGTTGTTGTAATTTAAATTCTTGTTTCATACTATAACCTGAGATCGATCCTCATTGAGGGGTCGTCTATATAATTAAGTTATACTTAATTGTATTGATTGTGGCACCAAATCCTGATCCCGGATTTGGGGCATCACAATGATGTATACTAGGCGATTTTAATGATTTTAATGATCTTATATATATACATGAAAACAAGGGAAGAGGGGGCATCCGAATGCTATGTTTGAAGTTTTCAGGGTTTGGTGGGAATGGGTTCACGTAGGAAAGGTCTGGGGTAAGTGCAGCATGGGTACAAGAAAGACTCAATAGAGGCTTTGCAAGTAAAGATTGGAGAGAACTGTTTCCAGGAGCTGAGGTTAAGGTTTTGGAAGTTTCAACGTCAAACCACTTGCCATTGTTTCTCGAGCTAAAAAGAATGGTATATGCCCAGAAAACAAGAAAGTTCAGGTTTGGGAACATATGGATTAGGGAGGAACAATGTTTTACATTAGTACAAGATAGCTGGATGCAAGTTGAAGGAAGAAGTATAGTTAATAAGGTAGAGTATTGTTGTATGAAATTAGATGAATGGGGTGGTGGTCGAGTAAAGGAAATGTGAATGAAAATTCAGAACCATAGAAAAGAAATGAGAAAGTTTCGATCGAAAAGAGATGGATATGGTGTTCAAAAATACAATGAAGCTAGGTGGGAATTTTTAAAATTGCTAGAAAAACAGGAAGTGTATTGGAAGCAGCGAGCCAAGCAATTTTTGCTTCGGGAAGGGGAACAAAATTCATGATTTTTTCATAATTATTCTTCGGGAAGAAAAAGACACAATCAGTTGCAAAAGTTGAAGGATAAAGATGGAAATTGGCATGAGAATAAAGAGGAAGTAATGCAGATTATTACCGATTATTTTTCTGAATTGTTTCAGTCGTCATTGCCAACAGATATGCTATCTGAAAGGGAAAGAGTGGATCAAGTTACGGAAGAGCAAAAATAGTAACTCATTCTGCCAGTTATAAGTGAGGAGGCCAAGTGTGCAGTGTTTTCTATGCACCCGGATAAATCACTGGGTCATGATGGGTTAACTCCGGGATTTTTTCAAGTATACTGGAATATTGTTAGTGTGGATGTTATGAAGTTTTTTCAGGTTTTCTTTATCATAGGAGAACTACTAAGGGGAATTAATCGAACATTGGTGTGTCTTATACCAAAAGTAAAACAACCACAGCAAATGGCAGACCTGAGGCCATTCTTGTTGTGCAACATTTTGTTTCGAAGATTGTCTAAAGTTATGGCAAATCGGTTCAAAAAATGTTTGTCAACATTGATTTCGGAAAAGCAAAGTGAATTTGTTGAAGGGAGGCTACTCATGGATAACGCTTTGTGTTAGTCACAGAGGCATGCCTGTACACATCTAATTACAAGCCTAATTGTTTGTAATGCTTTGCATTACTTACATGACCCCTTAACCGAGGGAACCTCTAGTTGTAGAGTTTCTACTTGTATTTAGTACTTGTAATAGGCATCAAAACTCTACCTGTGTAAACTGTAAATTAAGTCATAGAATAATGCTTGAAAGAAGATCCAGAGATCATGCCTCAAGCTTGAAGAACAAGGTTGTCAAAATAAACACAGTTGGATTATTGAAGATTGAAGATTTGTCTAAGGACCAATTCGAGAAGTACTTTTGTCTATTAGAGAAGTCAGGGATTCGATATCTCAAAAGACACTGTTAGATATCTCAAGGAGTCAACAAGTCAAAGTATCATTCGACAACTCAGGGATTCGACATGTCTATAACTCTATTCGAGAACTCAAGAAGTCTACAAGTCAAAGCATTATTCGAGATCTCAAAGAGTCAACAAGTCAAAGTTACATTCGATATCTCAAGGACTTAAGAAGCTATTCGACATCTCCAGGATTCGATAAGTCAATTGTTCTATTCGACAACTCAAGGACTCCTGAAGAAATAGTCATTTCGAGAAGTAGTTCGATATCTCAAGGATTCAGTATTCGAGAACTTAGAGTTATCTATTAAGTCAATTCTAGTTCTCGAATCGACCACTTAATTACTTCTCGAATGGATTCTTGGAGACAAATTACTGGAAATTGTACAAGTCAGAAACCTGCAACAAGCCAGTACAATTACAGGACCACCATAACTGTAAGTGTACGTGGAAAGCCTACAAGGAAGCTTGGTGAGATATTTCAGAGACAGTTGCTAAAGTGGTGGTACTGAACAGGCTAAGAAGATGGTCAAATTGCATGCCCGTTCAGACCCTTTCTCAAAAAGGATAGACACCTTAGAAAGTAATTTTTGTTTGTTCCATCATTTGTAGAAAGTGGGTTGTACACATGTTCTATAAGTGTACAACGTCACCACTATTAGCAGTAAGAGAGAACTGAGGGGAATTAGAACGAGAACTATTCAAGATATATCTCTCTAAGAAAAAGAAGCTGAGAATACTAACTTCTGTATTCACAATTTGTAGCAAATCTTTATCTAATAAAATATTAGATTAAAGTGAGTATTGCGTTAGTGTGTTTCTTATTTTCCACATTCATATTCTGATAAACACAAACACATATTGAGCTACACAAAATCAAACAAACGTTCTTGAAATTCATATTCAAAGAAAAGTTTGAAAATACATTCACCCCCTCTGTATTTTCTTGTGTGTGTATTTCATACTCAACAAGTGGTATCAGAGCAGGTTGTTAACCAAAACAGAAAAAGATCATTATGAATACACCAAAGACAACAGGAACGGTGAATGTCCCTAAGTTTGATAAGGATAACTACAACCTCTGGAAAATCAAGATGATGTTGTTCATCAAAGCTGCTAACCCTCTATACCCTGAGATTCTCAAGAATGGTCCATTTGTTCCACAAAAAGAGATTGTTGAGTCAACTGTTGGAACTATAACCATCCCAAGATCTTATGTTGCTAAAGATCCATCCAAATGGACAAACACAGAGAAGGAGAAGGTTTCCCTTGACAGTCATCTAATGTTGTTAATCATAGATTCAATGGAGATGTCAATGTTTGTTATATTGCCTCTTGTACAACAGCAAAAGAGATATGGGATCACATTGGAATTCTATGTGAAGGGACAGATAAGGTTAGAGAAAACAGGAAACAGATACTGGTCACACAGTATGAGGATTTCATGGCACAGCCCAAAGAAAGCATTACTGACATGTTTGAGAGATTTCACAAGCTGGTGACTGAGCTACAGATGAATGGAAAAGTCTACAGCACCAAGGAGCTGAATATGAAATTTCTACTCTCTTCACCCAACCACCTAGATCAAAGGGTCATTTCTCTAAGGGAAAGAGATTTGAACAGAGTTACATATGATGTGCTTTATGGTGTGTTAAAGACTCATGAGCTGAAGCTGTTGCAGAAGAGGGCTATCCAAGCCAACCAAGGAAAAATGATCAACACATCATGTGCCTTGATTGTAAACAAATCTATACAAGAGCTTGAAGCCTCTACAAGCCATCAGAGAATTGAATAGATACTGGATGAGGAACCAGTAGTGGAGCTGCCTGAGGCTGTTGCTGAGGAATAGGAAGAAGAAGATGAGTTCTACACTCTTGAAGAGCTAGATGGCATAGAAAATACATCATATGCTTTCATGGCCAGAAAATTTCTAAATATTAGATTCAAGAGAAAGAAACCCTTCAAACCTAGACCCCAGAACCATTCATTCAACAAGAGCAAAGCACATGTGAAGCCAAACAAAAATAAATTCAAGACTGGCTATGTGGATAGGTCATCTGTGAGATGTTATAGATGCAATGACCTGGGGCATTTTGCTAGTGAATGCAAAAAGCCTAAAAAGAAGGATAAAGAGTTTCTAGAGCTTGAAGCTAAATATGAGGCCCTTCTCAGAAAGCAAACACCATGCAAGGCCTACATATTTGAAGGGAAGTGTTGGGATGACACTGACAGTGATGGAGAAGAGCAAGAGTTTTGCAACTATGCCTTGATGGCCAATTCCAAGGAAGAGACATCTTCATCAGACTCTCAGGTACCATCTCTCACTACCATACACATGTCTGTTTCTGAATATAAAGATATGATTGAACAACTATCTGTTGAGATGTTTAACATTCATACCAGTATGACTGCTGCTAATTAAGAGATTGTGAAATTGTCTGTTAAAAATGAACTGTTAAACAAAAGAAATGAGGAACTAGAGCTAACTGCTATGCAAGTAGAAAACCTTAAGAAAGAAGTTGAATATCTAGAGAATAAGGTTTTATGTGCTAGTCAGATTGAAAAGGCTATTAGGGATGAATTAGCTGAAAATGAGTTTAAACTAAAGACCTTTAAGAACTCCTCTAGCCTTTTGCAGTCCTATCATGAGAACCATCAGGAGAATGCAAAGGCTGCTATTGGCTTTGATTATGATACTCTCAAGAAGAGGAAAGGCTGTGTTGTCATTGAAGATGACAAGGCTTTTCATGAGAATGTGCCTCATGTTTTGAAAAATGCTAAGGCACCTATCTTTAAAGAATCGACACTTGAAATTGATGAGGAAGCCTTACTCATCAAGCAAATGTTGATTGATGAAGATGAAGCATAATCAAGTGAACAACCAGCATCCTCTAAGAATGAGAGTACCAAAGTGAAAGCCAAGAAGCCTGTTGGAGTTGAACATAAAACTGAAAAATCTGTTAAGTTTGAACCGGCTAAAAGGAATGAATCTGTGAAGAATGGGACTAAAAAGAAACAAAACAGGAATGACAAACTAGGGATCAGCAAAGATAACAACTATGCTTATGTGCCTAATGCCCCTACGAAAACTTGTCAAAACTGTTTTAGCACTAATCACTTAACTCATGCTTGCAAGAAACATGTAGGTAGTGTGCCTAAACCTTTCTATTATTGTTCTGTGCCTTTAAGACATAGAGATTCTCCATTATGTGATAAATTTTACTGTATGCCATGCAATATGAATGTTATGACTAGTTGTTTTAATTTGAGAAGATAATTCATTAATGGTTGTATCAGTCACAACACTCACACATACTACAAAAGGTCAAAGTCTTCAAGTCCTCCTAAAGCTAGGAAGGCACCTCTGTCACCCAAGTCTAAGAACTCAAGTTCTAAGACTTCTAGCTGTGATAAGAAAACCAGTTCTAAGAAAGTTGAGAAGCATGCTGTTTATGATAAAACTGTTTTGAAGCCAAGTGGACCCAAACTTGTTTGGGTACCAAAGAAGAAGTAATACATTTGTGTTTGTAGGGCAAAGAGAAAGAAAAGAAAGTCATTTGGGTGTTGGACAGTGGATTCTCAAACCACATGACTGGTGATATGGCCCTTCTATCACAGTATGAAGAAAAGGTTGGCCCTGTGGTTACTTTTGGAGATGACAGCATTGGTAACACATTGGGACATGGCAAACTGAAAGTTGGTAATGTCATCATTGAAGATGTAGCACTGGTTAAAGGACTCAAGCATAATCTACTGAGTGTTGGTCAGTTTACTGACAGGGGTTTTAAAGTTGATTTTGACGAAGATGAATGTTTGATTACTCAGAAAAAGATTGGTGATCTTGCTCTAACTGGAGCCGGGAAAGGAAGCCTGTTTGTATCCAATATGGACTCTGCAAACAAGGACAAAATTTTTGCTTTTACATAAAGGCATTTAATGAAGATTATTGGTTGTGGCATAATAAGTTATCACACTTGAACTTCAAGGCCATTAACTCTTTAGTCAAAAGAGAGTTAGTGGGAGGCATGCCCACACTTGAATTCTCTCAAGAAGGAGTGTGTGAGGCTTGCCAGAAAAGAAAGATGAAAAGGTCGAGCCACAAGTCAAAGATAGTGAGATCAATCACCAAGCCCTTACAACTAATTCATATGGATTTATTTGGGCCTGTCAACATTATGTCACTTGTAAGAAAGAAGTATGCATTGGTGATGGTTGATGACTTTACAAGGTATACATGGGTGGAATTTCTAGCATCAAAGGATGAGGCTCCACAAGTAATCATTGTGCACATAAAGAAAGTTGATAAAGAAACAAAGGCCAACAATGCAAGTGTTACTGCATTGAGAAGTGAAAATGGAACAGAGTTCAGAAATGCCATGTTTGAAGCATTCTGCAAAGAAAATGGTATTTCACAACAATTCTCAGCTCCAAGGACTCCACAACAAAATGGAGTTGTTGAGAGAAAGAATAGAACTCTAATTGAGGCTACAAGAACAATGTTACTTGATGCAAAGATGCCTACATGTTTTTGGGCTAAGGCTGTGAGCACTGCATGCTATATTCAAAATAGAACCCTCATCAACAAAAACACTGGAAAGACACCTTACAGTTTGATTACTGGAAAGAAGCCCACTCTTAAGCATGTTCATGCTTTTGGAAGCAAATGCTTTGTGTTGAAGGATAATTCAGAATATGTTGGAAAATTTGACGAAAAGGCATTTGAAGGAATATTTCTTGGCTATTCATTGGAGAGAACAACTTACAAGGTTTATTTCATCAGTCAAAAGAAAGTTATGGAAAGCACAGATGTGACATTTGATGACAGCAAACTACCTGGACTAGAAGAAGCCAATGATGAAGATAGAGATCCATTAAGATTTGAAGATATGGATGATTCTGATGAAGAGATTGAAACTAAAGTTGAGACTACAGCTCAACAAACTCCAGGGAATGATGAAGCAAGAGAAGAGTTTGTGCCAATCAACAGTGAAGATATAAGCATCCAAGACACACCTGTGAATGAGAGCACTTTCACAGGGGGAGGAAATGAATTTGATCACAACTTGGATGATGAAGCAACATCTCATTTAAGGAATCAACCTGAGTATATAAGAAAATTGGATAGATCACATACTGCAGAGCAAATTATTGGAGATCCAAGTGCAAGAGTGAGAACAAGGAGAGCAACTCAAAATAAGTGTCTCTATGGTTGCTTTCTGTCTCAAGTTGAGCCTAAGAAACTTGATGATGCGTTGTTGGATCTAGATTGGATTATTTCCATGCAAGAGGAGCTAAATCAATTTGAAAGAAACAAAGTATGGGAGCTTGTGCATGCACCAAAGAACAGAACCACTGTTGGAACAAAATGGGTTCTGAAAAATAAGATGGATGAAGATGGTGTGATTAGAAGGAACAAATTAAGGTTGGTTGCAAAAGGATACTCTCAATAAGAAGGCATTGACTATGATGAGACATTTGCCCCTGTTGCCAGACTGGAAGCCATCAGAATCTTCTTGGCATTTGCTGCACATTCAAATTTCAAAGTTTATCAAGTGGATGTCAAGAGTGCATTTCTGAATGGAGAGTTGGAAGAAGAAGTATATGTGCAACAACCACCTGGCTTTGAGGATCCACATTTCCCAAACTTTGTCTACAGACTACTTACGGCATTGTATGGACTTAAGCAGGCTCCAAGAGCATGGTATGACACTCTATCACAATTTTTTCTTGAAAATCATTTCACTAGAGGCACATTGGACAAGACACTATTTTACAAGATGCATGGTAATGATATTATCCTAGTTCAAATCTATGTGGATGATATCATATTTGGCTCTACTAATGAGAAACTGTGGGAAAAGTTTTCTAAGCTCATGCAAAGCAGATATGAGATGAGCATGATGGGAGAGTTGACATTCTTTCTTGGATTGCAAGTTAGTCAAAGGAAGGATGGTATCTTTATTAGTCAAACCAAGTACATCAAAGACCTATTGAAGAAGTTTGACTTGGAAGAAAGCTTACCTGCAAAGACACCCATGGCCACTGCCACTAAATTGGATGAAGATGCTAAGGGCAAGAAGGTAGATATCTCAGTCCACAGAGGCATGGTTGGTTCTCTACTCTATCTCACTGCAAGTAGGCCAGACATCATGTATGCTACATGTCTATGTGCAAGGTTTTAGTCAAATCCAAAGGAATCATACATGATTGCTATTAAAAGGGTATTTAGATATCTGAAGGGCACTCCAAACTTGGGTTTATGGTATCCTAAGGACATAGGGTTAAATCTGGTTGGTTATTCTGATGCTGATTATGTTGGATGCAGAGTGGATAGGAAAATCACCTCAGGAAGCTGCCAGTTTCTTGGACAAAGGTTAGTCTCTTGGTACAGCAGGAAACAACAATCTATGTCAACTTTCACAGCTGAGGCTGAATTCATAAATGCTGGGAGTTGTTGTGCTCAAGTGCTTTGGATTAGAAACCAACTTTGAGATTATAGACTTGTGTTGGAAAAGATTCCTATCATGTGTGACAACACAAGTGCAATCTCTATAATTGTCAATCTTGTCAATCATTCTAGAACAAAGCACATTGACATCAGATTTCATTTTATAAGGGAACATGAAACTAATGGAACCATTGAGTTGCACTATGTTTCCACAGATAAACAATTAGCTGATATATTCACTAAGCCATTGGATAAAGCCATCTTCACAAGGTTGGTTATTGAGATTGGAATGCTGAATTCTTCAGAATCTGGCTAAGTTAAAGTATGAACAAAATTGTTGCAGCAGTAAACACTTTTTTTTATCTAAATGCTCAATATTTTTGAAGTAAGTGTTGGCTGAAATATGATCTTTAAATATTTCAATTCTGTTGCATATACTGAAAAATCATATTTTGTTAACTTGAAATTTCTATGAAATTTTAAGAAAATCACTATTTAATTTATTAGAATATTCTTCATTGAATATTTCTGGTAAATTTTAAAAGATAGAGAAAATTGAATTTTGTGAGTGAAAGCTTATTTCAATAAGTCTGACTTCTCTAATGATTCAGTCTGTGTTACTGTTCGACTTCTCTAACAAGTCTCCTTAGAGTACTTTTGAGTTCTCGAATAGAGTCTTTTAGAGATATCGAATGGAGATATACTTGACTTCTCGAATATGGTACTTGAGTTCTCTAATTGTCTGAGTTCTCGAATACCATACTTTGAGTTCTCGAATCATTTTGAAAGGTCGAATTGTCGCTGAATTCTAATCGTTTTTGGATTTTTGTCTAAAATCTTAATTCGCTCATAAAAACATATTTTATTCAATTTTAAATTGGATAAACTGCCAGCTGTGAGTTACTACCTGCTTGAGTTATCGAATAATTCTTTCTTGACATATCGAATAGTTGTTTTACACTTCTCGAATGCTTGACTTGTCGATATAAAACATATATCTAATCGACAGTTCAAGTACTTCATGTCAATATAGATTTAGTCAGTTTTGACAGCATAATTAGGCAGATTTAGGTAGTCAGTTTTGACAGCATAATTAGGCAGATTTAGGCAGCAGATTTAGTCAGTTTTGGAAGCAGATTTAGTCAGTTTTGGCAGCTAATTTACAACTTTAATTAGCTCTGCTGTACCTATAAATACAGGAGCTTGTTTGTATAACAAATTCATTGAAAAATAAGCATTTTCATTCATTTTTCTGTCATGGTATCAGAGCTGATCTCTTAATAATCTGCTCTTGTATTTCTTGGCTAGTTTTCCTGTCAATTTTTTTTGGAATTCATCTCCTGGTTCTTGTTTCTTCTTTAATCATGTCATTAGAGCAAGGAAATAACTTCCTTGTTCGATTTAATGGGAAGAACTATTCTGCTTGGTCTTTCCAATTTGAAATTCTTGTCAAGGGAAAAGAATTATGGGGTCATGTTGATGGTACCATTTCTACACTAGCCACCGAAGAAAAAGAAAAGGAAAACCTTGCTAAATGGAAGGTGAAGGATGCTCAAATTATGTCTTGTATTCTTGGGAGTATGGAGCCCTCCATGATTCTCAATCTCAGGCCTTACAAGACTTCTAAAGATATGTGGGGATATTTGAAGAAAGTTTACAACCAAAGCAACGCAGCCCGACGTTTTCAATTAGAGCTTGAGTTGAGCCAACTCAGTCAAGGGAGAATGACAATTCAAGAGTTTTATTCTTCTTTCGAGAATTTATGGGGTGAATACATTGATATTGTGTACGAGAGTGTGCCTTCTGAAGGACTAGCTGCTGTACAAAGTATACATGAGACAAGCAAACGTGACCAGTTTTTGATGAAATTACGAGGTGATTTTCAACCAATCAAGTCCAACCTCATGAATAGGAATCCAGTGCCTTCAATTGATGCTTGCCTCGGAGAGATTTTTTGGGAAGAACAGCGGCTTGTGACACAGACTTTCATCGATCAAAAAGCGCAGAATTCTTCTCCAATTCCTGTTGCATATGCTGCCCAAGGAAAGCGGAGAGGTGGAAGAGATATGAGTA
This sequence comes from Saposhnikovia divaricata, assembly GCA_036435485.1. Taxonomy (NCBI): domain Eukaryota; kingdom Viridiplantae; phylum Streptophyta; class Magnoliopsida; order Apiales; family Apiaceae; genus Saposhnikovia; species Saposhnikovia divaricata. Next base: position 29,107,932 of record JAZHRN010000131.1, read on the forward strand.
CTATCCAATGCTATAGTTGCAAAGGATTTAGACATGTTGCTACTAGTTGCTCTAAAAAATTCTGCAATTATTGCAAGAAAGCAGGGCACATCATCAAAGATTGTCCAATCTGTCCTCCAAAGAAATCTGAAACTGCCTACGTCTCAGTTGGATCCTTAAATGCTCCTAATTTTGGTCAGTCTTCTGTTACTCCTGAAATGATCCAACAGATGATAGTTAATACATTTTCAACTTTAGGAATTTCAGGTAACAAAAATTCTGCTCATAAGCCTTGGTATTTTGATTCTGCTGCTTCAAATCATATGACTAGCACAACATTACCCCTTAATAATGTCCAAAAATATAAAGGAGATCTTCATATTCAAACCGCTGATGGTAACTCCTTACCTATAACTGCTGTTGGTGATATTTCAACATCTCTGAATACTGTTTTGTCTCCCCAAAGTTGTCCGCTAATCTTATATCTGTTGGGCAATTAGTTGATAACAATATACTATTCAATTTTCAAATTCTGGTTGTTTTGTGCAGGATCAAGTGTCCGGGAAGATGATCGCGAAGGGGCCTAAAATGGGACGTCTATTTCCTTTACTTCCATCACCCTCTCTAGTGTCAAATTACGTTTCTTGTAATTCCGTTGAATGTAATAATCAAGTGTGGCATAAACGGTTAGGGCATCCAAATTCACACGCTCTTATTGTTTTAACAAAATCTGGTTTGCTTGGAAATAAATTTTCGAAGTCTTCAGAAATTGTTGATTGTGCATCTTGCAAACTTGGTAAAAGCAAAACACTTCCTTTTCCATTGCATAAATCCCACACCACCAAAGCTTTCGAACTTGTGCATACTGATGTATGGAGTATTTCACCAGTAATTTCTCATCATCACAACAAATATTTTGTTACTTTCATAGAAGATTTCACTCGTTTTACTTGGGTATATTTTCTTCGATCTAAAAGTGAAGTCTTCAATGCGTTCAAAACCTTCCATGCATTAATCGAAACACAATTTTCTGCTAGAATCAAAATTTTGCAATCTGATTCAGGTGTGAATATATATCAAACGAATTTCAATCTTTCCTTCAAAGTCATGGAATCATATCACAACGTTCTTGTCCATCAACTCCACAACAAAACGGCGTGGCTGAGAGGAAGAATCGTCATCTTCTTGATGTCGTTCGAACTCTTCTCATTGAGTCTGGTGTTCCATCTCATTTTTGGTGTGAAGCCTTGTCTACTGCTGTTTATTTGATTAACAGATTACCATCCCCCACCATAAACAATGAATCTCCCTACCTTCGTTTGTATGAAGATGCACCAGATTATTCTAATCTTCATATTTTCGGATGTGTTTGTTTTGTTCATCTTCAACCACATGAAAGAAATAAACTTACTGCTCAATCTGTCAAGTGTGCTTTCTTAGGCTATGGTGGCACCCAAAAAGGTTTTCTTTGCTATGATCCTAATGCCCGTCGAATTCGTGTGTCTAGAAATGTTATTTTCTTTGAAAATCAGCCGTTTTTTATCACACCAATGACTTCACATCACCCATCTACTGCTATATTACCTTACTTTCCCGAGTCATCAACACCAACACAAAGATTTAAACAAGGCCATGTTTATAATAGATGACTTCTCCCATTACGGCTCCTACGACTCTTTCGGAAACACCTGATCCTGATCCTATTGTATCAACTTCCCATGATCCACCTCCAATTCGGAGAAGCTCAAGAATTTCAAAACCTCCTGACAGGTATGGTTTTTCATATCTAGTAATCATGACCACTACTTTGTCTCCTATTTCTATTCCTACTTGTTATAAACAGGCTATGGAAGATGAGTGTTGGCAACAAGCAATGGAAACAGAACTTCAAGCTCTTGCGGAAAATCATACTTGGGACATTGTTTCCTTACCTTCAAATGTCAAGCCAATTGGAAATAAGTGGGTTTATAGTGTGAAACTCAAATCTGATGGCTCACTAGATCGATACAAAGCTCGACTGGTTGCACTTGGCAATAAACAAGAATATGGAATCAACTATGAAGAGACATTTGCACCAGTTGCAAAAATGACCACAGTAAGAACCATTCTTGTTGTTGCTTCCTCTAAATCTTGGTCTTTACATCAGATGGATGTAAAAAATGTTTTCTTAAATGAGGATCTAAAAGAAGAAATTTACATGAAACTTCCACATGGTATGGCTTGGATAGCTCCAGATAAAGTTTGCAGGTTAAGGCGCACTTTGTATGGGCTGAGGCAGTCTCCTAGAGAATGGTTTGATAAGTTTCGCAGTACTCTCATCAACTTCTCTTTTACACAAAGCCAATATGATTCATCTTTCTTCTTTCATAAGACAACAACGGGTATGGTTTTTCTCATGGTCTATGTTGATGATATTATCATAACTGGCAACGACACTATGCTTATCTCTAAACTTAAAAAGATGTTGCATAGTACATTTCAAATGAAAGATCTTAGGAATCTTCAATATTTTTTGGGTCTAGAAGTTCATTCTCGAAATCGAGGGGTATTCTTAAATCAGCATAAATATGTCAAAGATCTTATTGAGTTGTCTGGTTTAAAGGAAGCTACTGCTGTTGATACACCAATGGAGGTGAATGTTAAATATCGAAAAGATGAAGGGGAGCTTTTGCCTAATCCTTATTTATACAGACAATTGGTTGGCAGCCTTATCTACCTAACTCTTACAAGACCCGATATCTCCTACACTGTTCATATAGTTAGTAGATTCATGCAATCCCCTCGGCATTTTCATCTTGTTGCATTAAAGCGTATTATTCGATATTTAATTGGGTCACCTACGCGCTGTCTATTTTTTCCTACAAACTCTGATCTTCATTTGACAGCATACAGTGATGCTGATTGGGCTGGATGCCCGGATACTAGACGATCTACAACTGGATGGTGTGTTTTCCTTGGCGATGCCTTGATCTCTTGGAAGTGTAAAAAGCAGGATCATGTATCTAAATCTTCCACGGAGGCTGAATATAGAGCCATGTCTGCAGCTTGTTCTGAAATTATTTGGTTACGTGGTCTTCTTTATGAGCTTGGAGCTTCTCAACATAATCCTACTCCACTTCATGCTGATAACAAAAGTGCCATTCAGATTGTTGCCAATCCGGTATTTCATGAACGCACAAAACACATCGAAGTTGATTGCCATTATATTAGAGACGCATTTACTCGTGGTGTTATTAACCTCCCACATGTTAGTACTACTCTTCAAACAGCTGATGTCCTCACAAAAGCTTTGACGCGCCAACGACACAACTTTTGTTGTGGCAAATTGATGCTTGTAGATTTACCAGCATCAATTTGAGGGGGGATGTCAATATAGATTTAGTCAGTTTTGACAGCATAATTAGGCAGATTTAGGTAGTCAGTTTTGACAGCATAATTAGGCAGATTTAGGCAGCAAATTTAGTCAGTTTTGGAAGCAGATTTAGTCAATTTTGATAGTTAATTTACAGCCTTAATTAGCTCTGCTGTACCCATAAATACAGGAGCTTGTTTGTATAACAAATTCATTGAAAAATAAGCATTTTCATTCATTTTTCTGTCACTTCATACTTATACAATTTCTTCTTCAACCCTCAATTTCTTTTCTCTCTCTACTGCACATGGCAACCATGAAATTCAACACCAACTTCATCGCTCTATCCAGTGATGTGGAAGCACCCAACGCTAATTTCAAATGCTTTGTTCGACGGATGTCTGAGTCATACATTAAGGGTGCTTTATCAGCCAACCCAACTCTGTATCTAGACCTTATAGAATAGTTGTGGAGTTCTGCAGTGTGTGAGGCTAATGCACTTCAGGATGCTACTCTTACCTACACAATCTACTGCAAGATTCAAGAGAAGAATATAACTATCATTACAGAGGATATGAATCAAGCACTGGGTTTAGGTTTACAACAAGAGGTGTATGACTCACTAGCTACAAATGCTCAATTGGAGGACTTCTTTGATTTCATCAGGTACTCGGATGAAATCAAACTTGGGCGTCTGAACAGGAAGAATCTAAGGAAGGAATGGAGCTATGTGTTTGCTACCTTACTTCATGTGTTCACTGCAAAAAAGTCTAGCATTGATCAAATCAGTGCACCTGCACAGCAAATAGGCTATGCCTTAGCCTATGGGAAAAAGATAGATTTTGGACAGCTCATTCTGCAGGAGTTGTATGGGAGACTTGGTAAGAACTCAGCCAAGAGAGGTACTAAAATTTTCTTCCCTCATTTTATTCAATCTGTAATTAATTTTGTACATAGTAATTTGACTGAATTACCTTGGATAGATAAAAATAGAATAGGCTATCCTAAATCCATGACCAAACTCATTTTTGGTAATTTGGAGACTATGAATGATGTGGATGTAAGACTTGAAATAACTCCTCATATGAAGAGTTTATTTGAGTCTTACCCCCACAACATGCCAATATTTGCCTCTAAGTCTGAGTTAGCTAGGCCCAAGCAAGTTGAACAAAATTCTAACCCAGGGCCTGTTAACCAACCCCTCAACCAAACACATTACCAAATACTGAGCCAACTGTATCATCCTCTCAAAAGGGTGATGCTAGTAAAAAGAAGAGAAGGGAGATAGCTTTTGAGCCTTTGAAAATTATGTCAGATGTAGCATTGAAGGTTGAAATAGGTTTAGCAAGTGAGGCACCTGTGTCACCTCTCACCAGGCCAAAGAAGAAGAAAGCAAAGAAAACCACCTCTTCAGTCACACAAATGGCTGAAGTTGTAAAATCAGGGGCAAACAGCTCACTAGATGTACTTTCTTAACAGGGTGCATCTATAGAATCAAGCATTCTCCCCAATGCATTTTCTTGTAATGAGTAAGCACATGGGAGTGATAAGGTTGGAACTATACAGAGTGGAGAGCACATCACACTTGAAACTCCCTCTATTTCTCAAGTAATTGAGGAGCAAGGCATTGATCACTAAGAATTTTCCCCTCTTGGTGAGCCAATGGATTCAAGTGACTTAGTGCAAGACACTTTGCTCAACACCCAGGACCTACATTTAAATGGTGAGGGAATGCATGCTGGGGCATATCCTAATGACACCATCAAAAACACATAGGCTTCACTAGTTTTCACTAGAGACTCTATGCCTGTGTCATATACTGTTGTAACTCATCCCACTCCTGTGGAGACAACAGTAGTAGAGTCATTCCATCCGGTTACAGAAGTTACATCTGTAACTGAGGGGTCTAGCTTGCCTAGCTCTAGCTCTGACTACATGTCACAATGGCTGAAGCCTGTGCAACATGACAGTGCTTCAGGGTCAGAGTCTGTTCCACAATAATTGACGGTTGAAGCACTTCAAAGCTTAATTGTGGATCAGATTACTGAGTTCTCAAAGATTGCTCAACATCTCCTCACTTCCAACATGCCAAATGCTGACTATGAGGCCATTCTATTTTGTCACAAAGAAGATGTTGAGCAGCAGCAAGAAAAGATAGCAGATGAAGCTGAGAGAGATGGCAATATTGATGCCTGGTTGCAAGGATATGGTAGCATCTCTCTACGTGAAGCTCTTCAATATTTAAGGGAGGAATATATTACTTCATTAAGGTCAAATGCCAAATCTCTTACCCCTACTGAAGTACATGAGGCTATCAATGATGCTTACAAAGGAAGCTTGAAGGCTGCTCACTACCTAGGCAAGGGAGTTCAAAACGCCACAAATGGCCTACGGCTACGCCCAAAAAAGTGTGATTATAGGCCAAAAAGTGTTGCTAAAAGAGCCTAAAACCACCTATGGCTACACTTTGACCAAATTTGGCAGTGTTACAAAAACGGCCGCTACCATAGGGGTCTATGCTAACACTTTTTCGATTTTTGGTAACATGGGAGAAAAGTGTAGGCTTAGACCCCTATGCCAACACCTTTCTGATCTGTGGCTACACCTTATAAGATGTTGCTATAGATCTATGGCTACATAATTATCTTTGTAGTAACACTATTAAAAGTGTTGGTGTAGACCTATGCCAACACCTCTTTAGTCCTACTGTAACATCAAATTGTGAAATACTTTAATGTTTTTATACTTTTTGCCAACACTTTGCTATTCTTTTGCCAACACATAAAGATTAATACTAGAGCCAATGGCTACATTTTTGCAGCTCTTTACCAACATTTTAAATAAAGAAAGGCAACATATGATATTAAAAAAAAAAAGGTTCCCATTCAAAATATTGTCAAACATTCCAATACATAAAGACTGTCCAAAAGTCATTCCAATACATAAAATCCCATCCAAAATAACTACATAACTACATATAACAAAAATTGTTGAAGTTACTTAGCATGGCGTAAATCTTCATGTGACACTTATTGATTTCAAGTTTCGCCATTAACTTGCCTCAAAGATGTAGTTTTCAGGAAGAAAACGTGCTACGTGCTAGTAGATTCCCCAATACATGCGATGCAGAAAAGAAAAGAGACCAGTAATCCAACTAAAACCTGCAACTCGCTTGCTCTTATCAACAAGTCCAGCTCATAAGAGTGTGTCTTTGAAATCTATATATGATATCAAGACTTCCAGATAAAGCAACAAATCAAACTCAGGATGAGAAATAATCAAGTATGAGACACTTAAGGAGCCAAGCTCTTTGAAGCAATTTCGTACATATTCTCCGAAAGTCCATTAGCAGACATGATCATCTCCAATTGTGCCTGTCAACATTAAAACAATGTAAATTCTATCACTAGTCCAGTCTTCAGAACTATTTTAGAAGACAGAAAAGTTAATATAATTATAATAGTAAAATCTACCAAGTAATTTTATGTGGGGTGATGTGGGTAACAAGGTTGTATGATCCCTAGAAATATGAAATGCAGCTAATGTCTATTACCTTCACATGGCCTTGTCTTGTTTCATCGTATCTCTTCCATCTAGAGAAGGCTGACACCATTCGAGAGGCCACCTGCAATTTGTCAACATAGTTCAAGTAATTGGTATTAAAAGCTTGATTATAACCACATGAAGTAATTCATTATCTATGATTGTCAACATGGTTTTTGAAATCGGTAATACACAAAGTCCAAGTAAACATTCCACAAACAACTTTTCTAGCAGACTAGTAGCTCTTCCAATATGCAGTCCACCAACAACTTTACTAGTAGGCTAGTAGCTCTTTCAAGAGAAGCCTCTGGAACCTACTAGCTTCTCAGTATCTTAAAGTAGTGTCTGGTTGTAGGATTTCTAGAGCATCTATACATGAACTCACCCGTAAACAGTGTAGAACTACTACATGTTTTAAAACTTGATAACATAAAAAAGGCATCCTGGAAAATTCATCACCGAACATGTAAATTACGTAAAATCCCATGAAATAGACTATCAGAGAATTTCATGTGAGAAACATTCCAAAAGCATTACACTTTGAGACAAATAACATGCAGCAGCATAACCAAACTCTACATGATGAACAAACTTCACAAAGAAATCCTATAATATTTAAGATACCTGGATAACTATACTACGTATCTCCATATCTATGTAGATTTATGATTAGACTGTATTAGCAGAAATTTGATTCAGTAGAACTTTCTTCCAGACTGCAATTTGTTTCGAGAGGCTTTCTTTACAGACCTAGGGCGCGGCCTGACAGACGTCTTTGACAGGCTTATCCTACATGATCAAATGTCCAAAACCGACACAGATTCAAAAAGTGAAAACTAACAAGGGAGAGGAGAATCCCAAACAACTAAGAGACGAGTGAATTTGACATTATTGGCAATGATCCTATGACAACACCACTACAATTATGGGCTGTAATTGCACTCTCAACCTGCAAAAGTTAAAATCCAGTTACTACAAAATCTATTTCCATGATTATCCTTTCCATGTGTCAATTCTTTAGTTGATTTCATTGAGTTTACACCACACCTTAAGAAGTTCGGTTCAGATGTATGGAGAGATGTATGGAGAGATGATGCTTGCCTATGACTTGAAAGAAAAAGGACATGAACAGCTGTTTTTCATAGTATTTACTTCTCATTTTTGTAATGTAAGACTTAGCCCAAGAAAGAAGGTCATGTTCCCCTATTCTACGAGTGATGTTAGCTGCTTTTCGTTCTGTCAGGATATTTAGGAGAACAATTCCAAAGCCGTAGATATCACTTTTCATTGATAAATGGCCTTCATAGAAAGATAATAACTCGAGAATAGAAGAGCTACAAAAAGAGAATGGGGCCAACTCCAGGCAATAAATAACAACACTCCATGAGATTATATAGACAAAGCACAATTTTACAAATTTAGAATTTAAATCCACTCCTTTTAAAACATGGACGTGCTTTTAATCCGACCTTGGAATTCTTGCACAGGTTTCTGATGCACAAGCTATACCCATTTCCAAATGAAGCAGTGCAACTATGATCTGTGCTTCCTCCTCTGGCAACTTGGCACCCCAATAGCTTACGACTTTTTCCATGCTCCCAAAATGATTGGAATTTTCACGCATAAAAACTTGCAAGAGATCAAACATATAAGAAGAAAGCTCATCTAGGACTTTCAGTTGAATGAGTAAAAGCCTAAACAACCACCATGAGATGCTCTGTAAATCATAGTAAGGAGCAAAACTTTCTTCCAGCAACCAGTCTTTTATCCCATCAGCAATATTTTCGCAAAGACTATATATTGTATATGTAAATAGAAAAATTAATAAATTGGGTAGAACGCATATGCTAATCAGGAACGAACAAAATTATAACGTGAATTAGTTTTTCTATTTAAGCCAACTGTCAAGCTAGTGTAACAGCCCATGTAATAATATAATCATTGTTAATCTCCCAAGGTGTTAGTCATTGTTCTTGTTACTGTAATCAGTTAATAATCAGAGTTGTTATGGTGCTGCGTCAAACATATACAGCACGCAAGAAAGAATTACTTATATAGAAGTTATATTTATTATAAAATTCTCTTTAGCGTAATGATTGTTCGGTAGATAAGACACAATTAGCCTATGAAATATAAAGTGCTTCTTGTTCCCTCCTTAAATAATTTCTTCCTAACTCTTCAGTATCTTATTCTTCTTAGTATTTTCCAGAGATTATCCAGATGCTATAAACTATGGTCCATTTACTGGTAAACTGTGAACAATACAAATTTTAAAAGATTCAGCAAATGTACACTGCTGAGTAAAATTGCCAGAAGAAAAATTATAATGCCATCATTGTGGCCTTCATTTTTATCCTTTTCTAATGAAAATGTCAAAAAAGAGAACAGAGGCAGAAAATAATGATAGAAAAACCATAACTAATAAACTGCACAGAGAATCATAACAGGTACAAAATTATCTCATGCCAAAGATGTGTAAAACAATCTAAATTAGTCTAATAGAATGCTTACCTAGTGTAGTCTCTTTCGATAAACCCCCAATGAAAATCTTTTTGTAATTCAACAACAAAATTGAATTACATACATAAACAACTATAGTGCATCTCTATACATATAAATCTTGAATAAAAATAAACAATTTATATATAATTGCTACATTATCGTGTCTGAGTGTGAGATAGGAGAGAGAGAGGGGGTGAGAAAGTGGGAAAGAGAGAGTGGGGAGGGAGAGAGAGAGAGAGAGAGAGAGAGAGATAGACGAACCCATGACTAGCACCATCACCGAATCTTGGGTTATGTGACGCCCCCAGATCCGGGGTCGGAGATCTAGGCGCTCACGGTCCATTTTCCATTAATAACATACCTGTTCTTGCACATAATATAAATAAACAGCCATCGACCCCACAATAACTCACACCGCACACACACACACAGGTTAGAGCCTCAGAAACGTCACAACATTGATTAATCAGAAATAAAATTATCAGAGTTATTACAAACCGAATTAAATAGTATTTATGCTACCAGCAACACTTCGATATGAAGCGAAGTTGGCGGCTTGAAAGTTTGTTACGATACACTGCCTTGCACAGATCATACTGATAGATAAAACGAACTAACAAAAGCTGCCAACCAATCCGTCTAATGGGGCCTACCGGTGGAATCTCAACTGCTGGCTCGGGTCTAGTAACCTGCTTTCGAGCAGTCTGTCTGGTTCTTGCCATTTCGCTTAGCTGTTGTGTTTGTAAAATTTGAAAACAAGCAAGAGTGAGCAACTATAGCTCAGCAAGAAATATATGTATAAGGTAAGCAATATAACATTTCATATGATTGGCAGTTATTAGACTTGTTTGTATCAATCAGATATAAAATCACTTGTCTTAGTGGATAGATCTCGAAGGTGCAACAATATGTGCCCTTGTTTTCAAAATAAACTTGCAGTTCTAGATACTGCATTGAGTCAACATCTTTCTCATCAAAATAGAACACTATCAGCAACTTGGCACAAAAGCCTAAGAAGCAGTGTCAAAGCATTTTTCCAAAATGGAGGAATGGGAATTAAAGAAATCATAAAAACCTGACAAGGATTGACGATGATCAGTCACCACATCCAAGTCCAATAATCTGCGGGTCTTCTCTACCGGTAGAAGGATAGAAACTACATCCGTAACTATCCTCGGGTGAAAACTACATCCGTAATCACCCTCGATGAAAACTACATCCGTAATCATCCTTCGGCAACACCTGGGCCGGAATAATAATTGATGGACCGCCTGGCTCACGGCCGCTTACACATCCCGGGAATCGTTCGTCAACGGTTCCCACACCTGCCAGAGTCCCTTTTTCTTTTTCTTTTGAAACTTGATTTTGATTGAAAACAGAGTAATTGAGGTCCGACATCAGTCGACCGATGATTCTTGAAATCATACAAGAAGCAGAACCTGACCGGAGGTTTTCGAAAATGTTTTGAGTTCGAACGAGTTCGAGTTTGAAAATATTAAATGTATCTTGGATTGACTTCGTCTTTAAAATAATGAACGATAATTAATAAATAATATTTTAAGATTTAATATTAATAATTAATAAAATAATTATTCGATAAAATAAACTTTTAATCCAAGATAGGGTTTCGAGTATTTACGAAGATTATGGACATAATACTTGAGTATACGATACTCCCCGAATGACCCTTCGGGTTTTCACAATATAGATACGATATAATAATATACCGCTCCCCGGTCAGTAGTATATACGGACCGCTACGACCTCTATTGCTAGAGTCGTTGTCCGAAGAAAACATTTCAATCTAAGTTCAAGGGGTACAAGCATATATGTACTTATTCAATCTCAATTGCATCAATACTTCGATAAACATAGCATTTGATATAATTGAAAACTACAAACACAACAGTGAAAGTCCTTGTATATGGATAAGTTTTGAAAAGTAAACTTGCCTTGGTTTGGTTGGGGTGGTCGAGCGTGCGGAGTCGAGCAATCTATACATAAGCAATAACCGCTCGTTAGTACCTTAATCAATATCTCTTTAATTACGGGGTTTTTGGGGGTACGAAATTAACTTAACGACTTCGTCTTATGACACTCTAGCCCCACTATAGGTTCATGTCATCACTCGATTACGCTCGTCACTTAATCGACTTAATTTAGTTACCACATTAGAATAATAACCATTAACCCTAGAATTATGCTCCACTAATCGACTTTTTCCCTTGCGCGAAATTTACTCTAGCATTTTTATAAAATCCAAAAATTCATATTTTAATCCAATTCTTTTTGGGTGGTCTTCACCACTGCATTACCTAACTTCTCAAATTTTTCCATGATCCCACATATATTTTTAGGGGTTTAAACAAGGTTCACAAGGGGGTCACTTAGTGCAGTCCGGAATCCAGAAACACAATTCACTCCTCCGGCCATAACTTAATATCTATACATCACCTAGCCATGAACCTTACATTTCCAGAAACTACATTCAATTATCTTTCCAACAATATATGGTAGGACATCAGGGGACAACATGTGGGGGTTCAAAACCGTGTTACAATACAGGTCAATGCTCCTGGAAAAACTCAGCAAGCACATACTACTTAGATCAACCATTTTTCACAATTCCACAACACAACCAACACTTAATACACTTAGTTCATGGTTCTTAACACTCATGGAGATATATATATTATCCATAATCATAAAAGTCACAATCTCAACATCAAAACTCAAGATCCATGTCATCCAATACTTATACAACCAAGATTAGCTCATATATACATGGATCTACTACCAAACATTATAAATACTACATAACCAAGGTGGTTTGTGATTTTTATACCTTCTTGAGCACCTAGGAGCCTTGGATAAGCTTTACACAACTCAACAACACCTTGAATGGTCTCCTACAACACTTACAATCCAAGATCTAAAAGAAAATCAAACATGGTTACTATTCACCCAATCTTTAACAATTTATAACTTGAATTTGGGTGGATGAAATGGCTTGAAATTACTAACATACCTTGTCTAGATGATGGAGATGGCCTAGGATTTATGTTGTGATTTATGAGTGATGGGAAAGGGGGAAGAAGAATTTTTCTTCTTCCTTTTTCTCCTTGGCCGAGAGCAAATAACAAGGGGGGGAGTGTTTGTGTTGTTTTGATTTTTGTGTTGTGTTGGTAGAATAATTGAGGTTAAGTGTTGGGTGATACATATTATGTATGCATAGGCAAGTACTAGCAAGGCATGGGCATGTGTACTACTTGTCTCTCTTTTTGAAAAAGCAAGTAACTAGTTACTATTCCTCTTCCAATTTGCTAACTAGTTTGCTTGATTTCTAACCACTTGGTTGCATGGGACTTGCATGCAATACTACTCCTTGTATCATTATTCTTCCACCAATGCTTGTCATTTAATCTTTAATTCGTATCGTATCTTAATTAATCTCTCGTAATAATATTTGGTCGCGTAGAGATTTCCCCTATAATTCCTTAAGTACTAATTGTGTAAATTCCTCGAATGTCCATAATTCCTCGTCATAATTCTTAATAAACCCTTTAATACTCTAACCATTCTCAAATCCCAAATTTTATAAATCTTACTAACGATAAGACTCCTGCCTTTACAATCTCCCTTTTTATCTTACATAATAAATGCAACAATGCAGTTTCTCAGACAATCAATTCTATTAATCAACAGGGATGACTAGAAAGGTTCCATATTGACAATGTCACAAGATATTAAATAAAAGGAAATATTACCAAAAATTAGGGTTTTTACAGCCTCCCCTCCTTAAAAGGATTCCGTCCCGGAATCAGGTTGAAAACAGTTGGGGGTGCTTTTCACGCATCGCGCTCTCTAGTTCCCATGTTGATACTTCGACATTCTGATTCCTCCACAAAACTCTCACTAATTTGACAACCTTGTTCCTCAGCACCTGTTCCTTTCTATCCATGATTTCTACAGGTTGCTCTACATATGTTAAGTCTGGTTGCAGATCCATTTGATCATGTTCTATCACATGTCGGAAGTCGGTATGGTATGGTCGTAGCATGGACACATGGAACACATTATGTACTTGTTGTAAGCTCGGGGGTAAAGCCAATTCATAGGATAACTTCCCAACTCGTTTCAAGATCTCAAAAGGTCCAATAAAACTCGGGCTTAGTTTTCCCTTCTTACCAAATCTCATCAATCCTTTCCACGGTGATACCTTCAACATCACAAACTCTCCTACCTCATATTCTTTGTCCTTGCGGGTCTGGTCCGCATACTTTTTTTGTCTGTCTTGGGCCGCTACCAGCCGTCCTCTTATGAGCTCGATAGTTGCTCTTGTCTGTTGGACCAGTTCAGGCCCTAAAATCTTCCGCTCTCCAACCTCTTCCCAACATAAGGGAGACCGACATCTTCGTCCGAATAAAGCTTCATATGGGGGCATGCCTATACTCGCATGGTAACTGTTGTTGTAGGAAAATTTGATCAACGGTAAGTGATCATCCCAACTCCCCTTAAGATCAATGGCACATACCCTCAACATGTCCTCGATGGTCTAGATGGTTCTCTCACTCTGTCCGTCTGTTTGGGGATGGTATGCAGTACTCATGTTTAACTTGGTCCCCACACAATCCTGAAAACTTCTCCAGAACCTGGAGTTGAATCTTGGGTCTCTATCTGATACAATGCTCACAGGAACCCCATGCCTAACCACAATCTCCTTTAAGCAAATATCTGCCAGCTTGTCGACAGTATATCTCTCGTTGATTGGAAGAAAATGTGCTGACTTGGTCAACCTATCGATAATTACCCAAATGGCATCATGATTAGTCTTGGTCCTTGGTAATCCGACCACAAAGTCCATCGCAATTTGTTCCCACTTCCACTCGGGTATCTCCAAGGGTTGCAACAATCCACTGGGCCTCTGGTGTTCGGCCTTCACTCTTTGACATGTCAAGCATTTACTTACTCACTCTGCCACGTCCTTCTTCATATTTGGCCACCAATAGTATTCTCTTAAATCTCTATACATCTTAGTGCCTCCAGGGTGAATTGAGTACCTTGAACTATGAGCCTCTTGCAAAATCTCGTCTTTTAATTCTTGAACGTTCGGGATCCATATCCTAGATGCGTACCTCATAATTCCATTCCCGTCCTTCTCACACTTGATTTCCTCGCCAGTCAAAATTTTCTCCATCGAATTCTTTTCTTCTCTTATCTTCTTTTCCTGGCATAACTTAATCTTTTCCAATAGCGGTGGTTGGACTTTTATTTCCATTAGACTCTCTTGTCCAATTCCTGGTAACCTCACTTCAATCTCCAGTTTCTCAAGGTCCTTGATCAATTCGTCCACTGACGTTATCATCTTAAACTTCTCCTTTCGGCTAAGTGCATCGGCCACTACGTTGGCCTTCCCTGGGTGATAATGAATCTCACAATCATAATCCTTGATTAGCTCTAACCATCTTCTCTGCCTCATGTTTAACTCTTTCTGAGTGAATATGTACTTTAAGCTCTTGTGATCCGTGTAGATTTCACACTTTTCTCCGTAAAGATAATGTCTCCAGATCTTCAAAGCAAAAACTATCGCTGCTAATTCTAAATCATGGGTGGGGTATCTTATCTCATACTCCTTAAGTTGTCTGGATGCATACGCGATCACTTTACCGTGCTGCATAAGCACACACCCTAAACCTTTATGGGATGTGTCGCTATAAATCACAAAATCTCCCTTATCATCAGGTAGGGCTAGTACTGGTGCTGTCACCAACCTCTTCTTCAACTCTTGGAAGCTCTCTTCGCATTTTTAAGCCCACACAAACTTCTCGGTCTTGCGAGTTAGTCGGGTCAAAGGGGCTGCTATCTTGGCAAAGTCTTGGACAAATCTCCTATAGTAGCCAGCCAGTCCTATGAAACTTCTCACCTCTGTCGAAGTGGTTAGTCTCTCCCAATTTGATACAGCCTCTATTTTGGCTGGGTCCACTAGAATGCCTTGTTCGCTAATCACATGCCCTAAAAACTGAACTTCCTTCAACCAAAATTCACACTTCGAGAACTTAGCGTACAACTTTTCTTCTCTCAATGCTCCCAATACAATCCTCAAGTGCTCTGCATGTTCCTCCTTCGTCTTGGAATAAATCAAGATGTCATCGATGAAGACTATAACACACTTGTCCAAGTACTTCTTGAAGACTCGATTCATTAAATCCATGAAAGCTGCAGGGGCATTCGTTAACCCAAATGACATCACTAGGAACTCATAGTGTCCATACCGGGTGCGAAAGGCCGTCTTTGGTATATCTTCCGGTTTAATCTTTAACTGGTGATACCCGGTCCTCAAATCAATTTTGGAAAAATAAACTGCATCTTTCAATTGATCAAACAGGTCATCTATCCTGGGCAAGGGATACTTATTCTTGATAGTCACCTTGTTCAACTCCCTATAGTCTATACATAATCTCATACTGCCGTCCTTCTTTTTCACGAATAACACCGGGGCTCCCCACGGTGACACACTAGGTCTTATCATCCCTTTATCCAACAACTCTTGTAACTGAGTGGCTAGCTCTTTCATCTCCACTGGGGCTAGCCGATATGGGTCTTTCGAAATTGGGGCCATACCCGGAACTAAGTCTATAGCGAACTCGATGTCTCTATCGGGTGGTAGTCCGGGAAGATCGTCCGGAAATACGTCCGCGAACTCATTAACGACAGGGATTTCCTGTAGGTTTGGTGCCTCCTTCTTGGTATCCTTCACATAGGCTAAATAGGCTTCGCATCCTTTACGTAACAGCTTCTTAGCTTGAATCATAGTCAGGAACTTTTGGTTTTGCCGTTTCCCACTAAACACTACTTCTTCGTCCCCTGGCAGTCTCAAACTTACTTTCTTCTTGACACAATCAATCTGGGCTCCGTGGGTTGTTAACCAATCCATACCTACTATTACGTCAAACTCCCCTAGTTTAAAAGGTATTAAGTCTACCCGAAAGTGTCGCCCTTCTATTTCTAGGTTACAACCTGGACATACTTGGCTAACGGGAATAATTTCATGATTAGCTATCTCTATTTGAAATTTGTCTTTCAATGGTTTAGTCTTAAGGCCTAACTGACATACAAAATCTAGAGATATGAAAGACTTGGTAGCTCCCGAATCAAATAAAATATTTACCTTAACTGAGTTGAGTAGTAGAGTACCTGCAATCACATCCGTGTTCCTCACGGCATCCTGCACCGTCATGTTAAAAGTTCTTGCAGTAGGGGCCTTGTTAGAAGCAGTTCCACTCACTCTCGATGCAGCTGGCCCAAAGGACATACATTCCCTCATTCGGTGCCCTGGTTTTCCACACTTGAAGCAATTACCTCCGGCACTCGTGTTGTTACTAGTTCCGCGACAGGCGTTAGCATAATACCCTGTCAGCCCACACTTGAAGCACTTCACATCTTGCAAGTTACACACGCCCGCATGTTTCCTTCCACATTTATTACATTCTGGGGGTTGGGCTCGGGATGGGGTAGAGTAAGACGATCCCTGTGGTCGGCCGCTCTGGCCCACACTCCAACTTTCAGCTCTCTTGGTTCCAAAGTTTCCGCTGGGTTGGGACATCGTTCCTCGCTTAAATTTGCTCAGAAAGCTCCCACCCGCAGAGTTTCCCGTTCGACTATCAAACTTCCTCTTCTTTCCTTCTCTCTCCTTCTGCATCTGTTCACTCCCAGCCTCAACAATTGATGTTTTCTGTACCAGGGTGGCATAGTTTGTCAGCTCAAGAACCACCACACGATTCTGAATCCATTGTTTTAGCCCTAATTGAAACCTTCGGGCCCTCTTTGCCTCAGAGTTCACATATTCCGGCACAAACCTCGACAGCTCAGTAAATTTGGCCTCATACTCGGCCACCGTCATGTTTCCTTGCTTCAGTTCCAAAAACTTCAGCTCCATTTGTGTCTCCATGAACCTAGGAAAGTACTTCTCCTTGAACAGCTCGCTAAATCTCTCCCAGGTCACCACACCTCTTCCTTCCAAATTCTTCTTAGCTTCCCACCAATAGTTCGCCTCACCCTTCAGAAGGTAAGTGGCGAAAACAGTCTTCTGCTCCTCAGCGACACCTAGTATCTCGAAAGATTTTTCCATTTCCTTCAGCCAGGCCCTTGCCTCGACCGGGTCGGCAGTTCCTTTAAATTCGGGGGTTTTCAGGGATTTGAAGTTCCGGAAAGCATTAGCATTAGCATTTTGGGGTGGTTGCTGAACTGGGGGACGGTCCAAGTTCTGCCTAAGTAACTCCATGAACTGTTCCATAGGGCCTCCCCTAGGATGTTCTACCTCTCGGGTGTCATCACCAGCTTCTTCTTCTTCATACTCAGAGTCATCAAACAAGTTATGATCGTTGCCCTCATTCTCACTCAGGTTGGCATTCTCCCCTTCATGGTTCTGGTGGCCTCCGGTTCCATGGTGGCTACCCTGGCCCTCAGAACTGATCGGGTGAGCTCGAATGTTCATTCTTCTGGGTGGCATGATTCTGATAATAAGACAAGAAAGGGGTTAGGGTTTTCCAATTACCTGATAGCGTTTGCACGGGTCAGGAGCGTATCGTTCCTCCTCATAAGGGTGGAAGTTGCAAAAGTTTTAATAATCCGATGTTGGAGATAAAATGTCAAACATTTTTTTGGGAAAAAATCCCTTTGGGATGCGAAAACATTTACAAGAGTTTTCAAAACTTCGAAACCTCAAAAATATTTTTTCAAAATTTCAAAACAAATTTTTTTTTTTGAAAAATTTATTTTTAAAGATTGTAGGAACATTTTGGAAATTGTAGAAAACAATTTGAAATCGCATATCGTAAATTTGAAACAGCATGGTTGTATTTTTGGCTTGTAGCAATTGTATAATCACAGTTGTATATCAAAACAGTAAAGCATGGCATCGGAAGGTAAAGCAGTTGAGGCAATATTAAGGAAACTGAAACTAAATAAGTACGGTACAAGGGTTATCACAAAGTTTGGATGTTAGAGCCAAATACATAGTTCCGATGTCAAAGTCTAGCAAAAGTGGAACAAATACAAGTACATCATCCGAATAGTCAGGCTACACAAAAGTAGGGCTACATCCGTACATACTACCCGAAGTCACATCTACATATCTGTAGGTCAGTCTACTCATTCACTGGTCAGAAAGGATACCACTGCACAAGTCAACTATCCCGCAAAATCGACACACTAATGTCATCTGATCCTAGGGGACTGAGCTACCAGTAACACATCACGGGGCCGCACCGCGGCGGAGCAAGGTCCTCACTCGGGCAAATGCACGACGCACAACACGCCTAGCATCCCTAGCCTGGATCACTCCGCCCCCGCGGATCCCTAAACCAAGAATCCTATCACGGCTCCTCCTCTCAATCCTATGGAGTCGAGCCCTAGTCCTCCTAGCAACAGCGGTCCTCATCTCAGCCTGGATCCTCAAGCGCGCCTCGCGCTCCTCCACTAGTGCCCGCCTCGCCTCGTTAAGTCGGGCCTCTGCAGATAGTAAGTCTCGGGTCAGGAACTGTACCACGTAAGCGTGCTCAGTACCCGACACTGGGGGTAGGTCCATCGGTGGAGGTGGTATGACAGGAACAGGAGCAGGTGCAGCAGCAGTAGCAGGAGCAGGAGCAGTAGCAGGGGTAGGGTCAAGCTCCTCCTCGCCAAAAGTATCATCCTCGGAGTCACCGTCAGATGAAACAGGGCTAGATGTCTGTGGAGAAGGTGGGGGTGACACAACACGACCCTCACCGGATCTCACACTCTCCTCATCAGTAGCTACAGGAGATGGGGTAACAGGCTCTGGCTCAGGCTCAAAGGGCTCCTCAATGGGATCCTCATCATCAGTATCCTCTATCAGTGTAATCCAGGGGCCAAGCTCGGAGTCATCACCCATATCCTCCTCAGGATCCTCGGTATCTCGCATCAGTGCCTCATCATGCTCTCTCTCGAAAGCCTCAGGGTCTGGTATCTCCTCCATCTACACAAGAGAAATAAGGTGGGTCACTAACCATAAAAGAAAGGTTTAGGAGTAGTTCCCTCACTGGCCTTAAAGTCAGGGCTATATCCGATAACCCGACTACAACTCGATGAGAGTTCTAAGTATTATTAAAGTTGTTATTAGGGTTATTATTATTGTTATTGTTGTTAGGGTTGCTTTCTTAAATTACTATCGTTTCTGAGAACTGTAACCTCGCTCTGATACCATTTCTATGACGCCCCCAGATCCGGGGTCGGAGATCTAGGCGCTCACGGTCCATTTTCCATTAATAACATACATGTTCTTGCACATAATATAAATAAACAGCCATCGACCCCACAATAACTCACACCGCACACACACACACACAGGTTGGAGCCTCAGAAACGTCACAACATTGACTAAGAAGAAATAAAATTATCAGAGTTATTACAAACCGAATTAAATAGTATTTATGCTACCAGCAACACTTCGATATGAAGCGAAGTTGGCGGCTTGAAAGTTTGTTACGATACACTGCCTTGTACAGATCATACTGATAAATAAAACGAACTAACAAAAGCTACCAACCAATCCGGCTAATGGGGCCTACCGGTGGAATCTCAACTGCTGGCTCGGGTCTAGTCACCTGCTTTCGAGCAGTCTGTCTGGTTCTTGCCATTTCGCTTAGCTGTTGTGTTTGTAAAATTTGAAAACAAGCAAGAGTGAGCAACTATAGCTCAACAAGAAATATATGTATAAGGTAAGCAATATAACATTTCATATGATTGGCAGTTATTAGACTTGTTTGTATCAATCAGATATAAAATCACTTGTCTTAGTGGATAGATCTCGAAGGTGCAACAATATGTGCCCTTGTTTTCAAAATAAACTTGCAGTTCTAGATACTGCATTGAGTCAACATCTTTCTCATCAAAATAGAACACTATCAGCAACTTGGCACAAAAGCCTAAGAAGCAGTGTCAAAGCATTTTTCCAAAATGGAGGAATGGGAATTAAAGAAATCATAAAAACCTGACAAGGATTGACGATGATCAGTCACCACATCCAAGTCCAATAATCTGCGGGTCTTCTCTACCGGTAGAAGGATAGAAACTACATCCGTAACTATCCTCGGGTGAAAACTACATCCGTAATCACCCTCGATGAAAACTACATCCGTAATCATCCTTCGGCAACACCTGTGCCGGAATAATAATTGATGGACCGCCTGGCTCACGGCCGCTTACACATCCCGGGAATCGTTCGTCAACGGTTCCCACACCTGCCAGAGTCCCTTTTTCTTTTTCTTTTGAAACTTGATTTTGATTGAAAACAGAGTAATTGAGGTCCGACATCAGTCGACCGATGATTCTTGAAATCATACAAGAAGCAGAACCTGACCGAGGGTTTTCGAAAATGTTTTGAGTTCGAACGAGTTCGAGTTTGAAAATATTAAATGTATCTTGGATTGACTTCATCTTTAAAATAATGAACGATAATTAATAAATAATATTTTAAGATTTAATATTAATAATTAATAAAATAATTATTCGATAAAATAAACTTTTAATCCAAGATAGGGTTTCGAGTATTTACGAAGATTATGAACATAATACTTGAGTATACGATACTCCCCGAATGACCCTTCGGGTTTTCGCAATCTAGATACGATATAATAATATACCGCTCCCCGGTCAATAGTATATACGGACCGCTACGACCTCTATTGCTAGAGTCGTTGTCCGAAGAAAACATTTCAATCTAAGTTCAAGGGGTACAAGCATATATGTACTTATACAATCTCAATTGCATCAATACTTCGATAAACATAGCATTTGATATAATTGAAAACTACAAACACAACAGTGAAAGTCTTTGTATATGGATAAGTTTTGAAAAGTAAACTTGCCTTGGTTTGGTTGGGGTGGTCGAGCGTGCGGAGTCGAGCGATCTATACATAAGCAATAACCGCTCGTTAGTACCTTAATCAATATCTCTTTAATTACGGGGTTTTTGGGGGTACGAAATTAACTTAACGACTTCGTCTTATGACACTCTAGCCCCAATATAGGTTCATGTCATCACTCGATTACGCTCGTCACTTAATCGACTTAATTTAGTTACCACATTCGAATAACAACCATTAACCCTAGAATTATGCTCCACTAATCGACTTTTTCCCTTGCGCGAAATTTACTCTATCATTTTTATAAAATCCAAAAATTCATATTTTAATCCAATTATTTTTGGGTGGTCTTCACCACTGCATTCCTTAACTTTTCTAATTTTTCCATGATCCCACATATATTTTTAGGGATTTAAACAAGGTTCACAAGGGGGTCACTTAGTGCAGTCCGGAATCCAGAAACACAATTCACTCCTCCGGCCATAACTTAAAATCTATACATCACCTAGCCATGAACCTTACATTTCCAGAAACTACATTCAATTATCTTTCCAACAATATATGGTAGGGCATCAGGGGACAAGATTTGGGGGTTCAAAACCATGTTACAATACAGGTCAATGCTCCTGGAAAAACTCAGCAAGCACATACTACTTAGATCAACCATTTTTCACAATTCCACAACACAACCAACACTTAATACACTTAGTTCATGGTTCTTAACACTCATGGAGATATATATATTATCCGTAATCATAAAAGTCACAATCTCAACATCAAAACTCAAGATCCATGTCATCCAATACTTATACAACCAAGATTAGCTCATATATACATGGATCTACTACCAAACATTATAAATACTACATAACCAAGGTGGTTTGTGATTTTTATACCTTCTTGAGCACCTAGGAGCCTTGGATAAGCTTTACACAACTAAACAACACCTTGAATAGTCTCCTACAACACTTACAATCCAAGATCTAAAAGAAAATCAAACATGGTTACTATTCACCCAATCTTTAACAATTTATAACTTTAATTTGGGTGGATGAAATGGCTTGAAATTACTAACATACCTTGTCTAGATGATGGAGATGGCCAAGGATTTATGTTGTGATTTATGAGTGATGGGAAAGAGGGAAGAAGAATTTTTCTTCTTCCTTTTTCTCCTTGGCCGAGAGCAAATAACAAGGGGGGGAGTGTTTGTGTTGTTTTGATTTTTGTGTTGTGTTGGTAGAATAATTGAGGTTAAGTGTTGGGTGATACATATTATGTATGCATAGGCAAGTACTAGCAAGGCATGGGCATGTGTACTACTTGTCTCTCTTTTTGAGAAAGCAAGTAACTAGTTACTATTCCTCTTCCAATTTGCTAACTAGTTTGCTTGATTTCTAACCACTTGGTTGCATGGGACTTGCATGCAATACTACTCCTTGTATCATTATTCTTCCACCAATGCTTGTCATTTAATCTTTAATTCGTATCGTATCTTAATTAATCTCTCGTAATAATATTTGGTCGCGTAGAGATTTCCCCTATAATTCCTTAAGTACTAATTGTGTAAATTCCTCGAATGTCCATAATTCCTCGTCATAATTCTTAATAAATCCTTTAATAATCTAACCATTCTCAAATCCCAAATTTTATAAATCTTACTAACGATAAGACTCTTGCCTTTACAATCTCCCTTTTTATCTTACATAATAAATGCAACAATGCAGTTTCTCAGACAATCAATTCTATTAATCAACAGGGATGACTAGAAAGGTTCCATATTGACAATGTCACAAGATATTAAATAAAAGGAAATATTACCAAAAATTAGGGTTCTTACAGGTTATCAGAGGCACTCTTTGAGCCCATCGCCTAGAACCCGAATTGAGTGAACCTGAATTGAGAGAAGACCCTAAATTTACCCATAATTGAAATCCTAATTGAATCCAAAGAGAACTCAGTCTACAAGCCCAAATTGTAGAGAACGGTAGAGAGACAGCGAACTCGTGAAGAACTTTGAGAGAGAGAGTAGATAGAGAGAGAGAGAGAGTTAAGAGAGTGAATAATTGAGATAGGAGGGAATTATTGAGATAAGAGGCCAAGAATGAACAAATTTAAAGCCCGCTAAAATGAAAATTTTAGACAAAATTAAGCCCGCCTATTTTAATTAGTGAATATTCAGACAAAGACTTAGCAATGGTTACACTTTTTTTAAAGATCAATGGCTACACTGACTTTCATGTTACCATAGATACAATATAAAGTCTATAGTAACACTCATTTACAGCAATGCTAACATTAAAAAAAAAAGTGTAGGCGTAGATCAATTTTAAGGCATATATGGTAACACTTTTGCTCATAACACTGAAAAAAACGTTGTTAAAGTCCATATATGGCGTAGTGCAATCTGAAATTGAAGGAGTGTGCAAAGAAACAACTAAGGTAGTGAGAGAGCTTCGGACTCAATTCACCAAGGAATTTCCATCTTTGGAGTCTGTTTTCAGAAATATCAAAGAGTGCAAAGCCATCTGTACTAAACTGGATGATGGACTCCCTCTGGTACAAGCTTCCATCACAAACATCACATCTCAAATGGACAGACTCAGAGAACAGACAACTGATGCCAATGCACATATCAAAATTCTTTTTGCTAATCAGTATGGAGATAAGCTGGTGATTGATGTCCCTATTCATGACATGACAAAGTTTGAGGTAGAAAGACTCAAAGATCAATCACTTACTGGGTTCAAAGCTACAGAATTGCTCACAAAGGTGGATAATTTGGAAAAGGATGTGAGTTCTCTCAAGCAGTACAATTTTGAGCTACAGAAATCTATCAACCTACTCAATGAAAAGTTGGACACTCAGGCTACCACCACAACTGAGGTTCTTCTCAATCAACAACAGATGTTGTCTGCAATGATGAATCCTATGGGACTACCTCAACCTGAAGCTTCTTACTCTGTCAAACCTTCAACCACCTCTTCAAACCCAAGGGCCCCATCAAAGACACCTGTGTTTGAGAACAAGCCTAAGGGGGAGAAGAAAGTAAATTCAAAATCTAAGGTGGAGAAGGATATTGTCATATCAGATCATCCAACACCTTCAAAATCTACAACTCCTCAAGTTCAAATCCAAGGGAAAGGCAAAGCTAAAGCCACTGAGACTCAAGTCTCTAAACCTGTCAAGCCTATCACCTCTCTACCAACAATCACTCTACCAACTGTGCATTTCACTACTCCAAGTGGTTTGAAGCAATCAATTACATCTACAGTAGTGGCAGGTTCTATGACTTCTGATCAAGCTCAAGCCTCCAGACATGAAGATGATCAGCCAGTTGAAGTGAGTGTAGTCATAGGGGCCAAACTGTTAGAAGTTGCAAACTCAAAGATATATCATGATGCTACTTTCTTGAAGTTTCTGCAAGCCTCTAAGGCATATGTGAGTGGTGATACTCAAAAGTATCTGAGAAGATTGAAGGAGCAAATTGAATACTTCACTGTAAGAACCCAGATTTTGGTAGGAATTAAAACTTTTATTACGTATTGGAGTATGAATGAATAATGGTTACGACTGCAATGTATCAGTGGTTGAAAGAATGAATGTTGAATGGATTTGGATTCAAATGTTTACATGCTATGAATGCTGCAATTGGTTGACAACTTAGGTCAGAATAATCTATCGTCAAGAAAGTAAGATATGATATACAAACAGAGGAAATATTCCCATGTCATCCAAATCGATATCTGGTAGCTCATGTCATCCAAATCGATATCTAGTATAAGTCAAATCGATATCTAGTATAAGTCAAGTGGTTCCGTAAAAGGGTTAAGAAAGCGCGAGGACATTGTTCTAATTATAAGAATTAAAGAGGAAATAAGCAATGAATAGTGTTTTTGGTGGAAATTTGAAGATTATCAGACGACGTTATATAGGAGTATTCGGAACGGATTTCTGAGTTCGTATTAATGACCGGTAGGCAATATAAGTGTATGTAAACGATATCAGATTCAGAAAAATAGCACTTTTATTTTCTCCGAGATTTCCATAGACACTGAAGGATTTAAGGATTTAATAAAAAGATTTGAGGAATTCAATTCAAGGATTATAAAGAAGGATTAAAGATGTTAGCCAAAAATATCAAGAAGGTTTCCGGTAAAACCCTACAACAAATTCTTGAGATATTCCTCCGAACGATCAATGAAATTGAGTAATAACCGGACAAAGAAACAAGCAGAGAGCCAAGATACAAGCATATGCAACTGGATAAGAGCAAGACTAGATTGGTTATCAAAGGAACTAGAAACATTAGCAACTAACTAGTTAGTTAGCTTGCATGACACCTTTCCACCACTAAAACACAACATATGTCCAAGAGATGATGCAATGGATAACCCAAGCACTTTATTAAAGTAGCTTTGTGAGATAATATCTCAATAATACACCTTAGGCAAAGGATGAGATCAAAACAAAGCAAGCAACACCATTCTCCCCCTTGAAGAACGCCATTCGGCCCATGCTCTAATTCAAAAACCAAAATCCCACTTCCAACCATTGTCTGATCTCCAAATTTTATGGTGAGTACTACATTTCATATTAGAGATATTCTATGAATATTAGCTTCAAACTCCACTTCTTTCATTTTCAAATAAATCATCAAAGATGAGGATGAATAGTGATTTCTAGAAACTAACTTTGATTTCTTGTTTTCTTTGGTTGATCTAAGTTATATTAAGGCTATACAAGGACTAGATCAAGCTTAGTAAGGCTTTTACATACTCCAAGGAAGGTATATCTCTTAAGAACCCTAGCTCTTACTTTGAGATTTATGCATATTCTTGGTGGTTTTAGCTTAGTTATGATTATGGTGTTAATGTAAGCATGATTATGTAGTTAGTTTTGTCGATCTAAGAGATAAGATGAATATGATGATGAAGTGAGATGTTCTTGGACTTATAAGACAAGTATTATATGATGTTTGATATGCCCGGTGTAGCTTGGTTGTGATGAAACAAATTTTGAAACGTTCGATTTATAACCGCCGTAATGCCGAAATTTTGTTAAACCTTGAAAATCGTGCATCACAGTAGGTCTAATTGTCGAATCTGGTTAATTATATGACATACCCTTGTATATCTCGAGTCATAGATCGTTTTGGAGCGAGAATCAAAGCAAACGGACTTACGGTTTAGGAGTTAAGGTCAAATTAGTAAAAGTGGTTCGAAACCGTAAGTGCGAGTTCGTAACTGAAATTGAACCCCCTTGACATGAATATTTTAGTGCTGAATCTTGGTAATTAAATACTAGAGATCATAAGGAAGGTGTGAGAGAAAACCTCATGTCAAACGAATCATTTTTCGATTTTATAAAAATGTTCTAATCGAGGTTAAGTACGAATGAAACCCTTAAAAGAACACTTGGTTATAACTTAGAAAACGGACAATGAATCTCGAGGTATAATCTTTGTTGGTAAACGGCCGACCTTAGAACTTATATGGCTTAAGTACCTATCAAGTGTAAGTAAAATAACATGCCTTGATAACGAGCAAGTGTCGGATCATAACGGTGATAAAAAGAGTTACACTAGAGGGTGTATAACGAGATAACTCGAAAACTTGTTTTAACCTAACTAACATATATACTTAACCTTTCAAAGCGTTTAAGTGACTAATCTCAGATATTTGATTATTTATATATCACCGGACTGACCCAGGGCACACTATCCCTACCAGATTACCAGGCAAGTTTCCAATACTTTGAAACTGTTGTTGTGATAATATATATGATTGAATGTTGTTATACATATGCCATAGCATGCATGTCTGCTTTCAAATTTATATTGTGATACTTGTTCCATGAATTAATGTTGGCTTATAAGCTAGATATGATATACAAGTATTAAGCCGGATATTGCTAAGACCCTTAGTGAAGGGGATGTGATCTTCCTTCATTAAATATAGACCGGGAGTCGATATTTTGTAATATAGAGATAGTCATGGAAACCCGGAGGGATTCCAGTGACAGATTATTTGAGGAATGTTATTTATGAACATTATTTATATTTCCATAAGTACTAATTACTTGGAAATTGTTCGAGGAATGTTATTTGAATATTCATTCGAGATTATTTATTTAATGAATATTATTTTGAATATTCATTTGAGGTTATTGATTTAGATGAATATTATTTTGGAATATTCATTTGTGTTTATTTATTTAATGAATATTATTTGGAATATTCATTTGAACTTTATATCTGTAAGGTATATTATTCTAAAAACCCATTTGAGGTCTTACTTATTTATTGAATATTATTTAGAATATTCACTCGAGGAATTATTTATTTCGTGAATATTTATATATTCATTCAAGGGTTACTATGAGCAATATTTTATAGTTAAGAATATTCTTTAAATATTAATGAGTTAATAAATATTCATTGAATATTTATTTAATTCTTTTAACTAGTTTTAAAATATATTATTTTATTCAAAATTTATCCTTGACCTTCAAATACTATGTAAATTATTATTATTTTTATCAAGGAAGGTTCTCAAAAACTACCTTCTTCATTCGAATCTATCTTCCAAATTATAAGGGAACCTTACTTGAGAGCTGTTATTTATTTGTTCGACTCCCCGGTCATAAATCTTTTAAAACTATTCTTTTCACTCGCAACTTGGTTGCTTCTTATCAAAGACGAGTTTCTGTGTAAGAACCCCAAATTTTGGATATAATTAAAACTTTTTATTATGTACTGAGGCAATGGTGAATAGTGATTACGACTACGATGTAACGATTGAGATAATGAATGAAAAGAATAGATTTGGATTCAAATGTTTATATGCCATGAAGAATACTATTGGTTGATACTTTAGATAAGAATTATCTATCTCCTATGGAATTAAGATTTGATAATTCTAAAGAAGAAGATTATTCTTATGTCATCCAAATCGATATCTGTTATTGGTCCACTGGTTCCGTAAAAAGGTTAAGGAACGATCGAAAGAGATCAGGGACAATTGTACAACCCTAAGAGAATAAGTAAAGAAAAAGGATGAATAGTGATTTTGGTGGACGTAGGAATATTATTAGACGATGCTATATAGAAGTACCCGGAATGAAATTCTGAGTTCATATTATTGATCCAAGGGGTAAGATTGTTGGAACAAGTTGATATCCATTAACAAGCAAAAGCTTGGGAAATGTTGGTGAATTTTCCTTTCCAACTAGATACGAATACTTTGTGGAGTCTTATCAATAAGTATTTCACTTGGGGAAGGGAGGACAAACTCTACGTTTCAATGTTGTGGATTTATTCGAACAAGGAGTCGTGTGTAAGAGGCCGAGTCGCGCGGTCCATCACAAGGCCTAACCATTGGCCAGGGAGTTACTATTAAAGGCAATCTACAAGTGGAGCCGTCAGTTCTTCCTTCTACCGGTAATAAACTATATTGGGCTGTACCATCCCCGACTGATCATCAGGGAGTGGGACAACTGGCGCGTGATAACTCCAGTATTGGTTCATCTCCCAAATTGGGAATTTCCTGCAACACGTATCGAAGAGACTTCTTTCAGGTTGACAGTGTCTTCCGCAGCACGTATCGAAGAGACTTCTTTCAGGTTGTAGGACTTCGAAAAATGTTAATAACTGGAATTGCAATATTTTCCTTGCAAGTTCCTCTTTATATGATAAATGATAATATCTTGCTTACTTTCGACATAGCAGATATTCCCACATATATTTACATTTTGAGTTACCTTGTAACTTCATCGTTCATATTATACTGGCATCATTTCCGTAAATGCATGGCATATGGTTTGAAAGATACTTTTGAACTATTATATATTATCGTTCAGTTAAATATTATTGTTGGTGGGCTATTGCTCACCCTTGCTTTATTATTATATCACAACAACAGCTAGACCAGATGACTCACACGAGGCGCACTCGACGCTGGTGAGGACGATGAAACTACCAGAGCCGAAGAGAAAGCTATTGGTAGGATAGATTCATTCTTTCAGTACCAAATATATGGACTAGTATGACTTATGTAAATGGATGGCAAAGAGTATGTATTCATATTGTAACTCTTTTGGGTTGTAAGAACTCATAATTTGTTTAATAAAATTTAGTTGTTACTCTGATTTCATCTCTGGGAATATAACGGGTGTGTTTTATATTGTTGCGTTGGGTCATAAAGATGTAATTTATTTTATGTTGTGGTTAGTTCAAGTATTGTGGACAGAAATGGAGACCGTAACGATCGGATCCCGGACCCCGGATCTGGGGGTGTTACAGAAATGGTATCAGAGCGTATGTTATAAACCCCAGAGATGAGGCGACGTTAAAATAATAAATTCACTAAGATAATAAGAACTCTTGCCAAGTTCATAGTCAGACTACTTAATGTAGTGATGACAAATAAAACCCTTATGGGAACTCTTAAGTATCATGATAGTAACTTAGCTCGATATCGTATCGATGAGTAAGGCGACAGAAATTGAGGCATACGAGCAGCAGCGCGATGATGCTTTATATGCTGAAGATCAGCGGGTAATTCGATGGAGTACCCTACTGGAGACCCGGAAGAGGTTCCAGCAGATATGGACAGTCCTGTTAGGATAAGGAGCTTACCCTTGAGGAATGAGGGCCGCAGCCAGAAAGACTGTGATGATTAAGGTGTGGTGCTCAGAAAAGTGAGCATAAAGAACTGAGCTATTAGCAAGAGAACTGAAGATTCATGTTGGATTCGTAGCCGGACTACTGGATGTAGTACCAGCAAGTAAGACGGATTGAAAGGATCACTTGAGATCTTATACGGGAATAGATGAGAATCCTTAGAGACTTTCATATTAACAAAGAAAGAGCTAGAGGAATGTATGATTATCAAAGACATCGATTTAGGGCGGGGAGCAGAGTCCCTAGGGATAGTTGAGAAGGAGGCAGTAAGTGCCACATCATTTGATAAATGAATTAGTATGAATATTGTCAGTAATAATTCGCCATAAAAAGGCAGATGTCATAGGTTATAATTTATGAAACCAAATGGAGGTTAATGAGGTGGTTTTATTAAGGGAAATGTTCATTTTATGAATGAAACAGTTAGAAAGTAAAGGCATTGGGGAGTGACAGCATGATTGGATAAAGTTATATAAGGAAGTAGTAAACAAGACAATAATCTCAGACCCTACCAGAAGATGAGACCAGTGAGTCAAGATGAACTCGTAATGAGGCTACTGTCAGAGATTGAGTATAAGGTTATTTCAACACAGTGAAATGATAAACCAGAAACGTTAGATGCATGTGATTCAGAGGAATATTAAATCCTTTCTTTTCTTTGAATGGATTATAGTAGTTGCCTTAAGTTTACTCCGATGCGGAATTATAATGGATCAAGTAATACGATAAGCAGTTAAAGAGAAAATCTTCCTAGAGCTAAAAGATGAAATTGGTAATGACCAAGAGTTGGTATTGTTTAATGGAAAAAGGGGACTTTGTGCTTCCAACGACGCTTCACATAAAGGATTAGGATGTGTGCTTGCGCAGCATGACAAAATACTTGCGGATGCATTCGGGTAGCACGGTTCACCAGGTTCGGATTGCCTTAGTAGTGCCAATTTTGTGGAACAACCAACTCCGACGGTAATGTTCCTTCTGAGACTAGTGGTTAAGTACACTGACATTTGGTAATATTGAATATCAGGACGTATAGGTATCAGGACGTTGTGACAGGTTTCAGTTTGAAACTTTTGATTCCCTTTTAAGGGATGTATATAATTGGTTCCACTCCAGTGGTTAAACTTCCAACCTGATGATGATTATTTCGTTAATTATGACTGCTTATGGTTCTACCTGCTTGGAGGTTCATAGAACTATTCTTCAGGTTTCGAAACTGGTCTCCTTAATGTTACCAGTAGGTGGATAGATTGACCAAAATTTCCCTGATTCTGGAAAGAACTTCAACGAATTTTGGCAAACCTTGTCTTTCTGATTATCAGAGAACGTCATGGAAGAGAGTAGAAACTGGGGCGAACCCCGTGAATTGGGTAAGGTAGCCGCTATATGGGTTGGTGGACAGACCCCGATTATCGCGATTGATTGTAGAAACATAATGATGAAGTTGAGATTGGACGGAAACAGGAAATGTAAGTAAGAAACCAGCCGGACTGAGAAATTACGGGATTGACTTAAATGAAAAGCCTGTTATGCCAGGATTGGTAAGTTTGTGTGGCACGTGGGATTGATAAGAATGGTTTAAAAGATAAAAGTAGAGGAAAGGTGACCGAAGACGGTGCCGAGTAGTCGATTAAGACTTATATGAAGTAAAGTTTTGAAAAGGTAGAAGGGTATCAAAGAAGAAGGCACTATGCCGGCAATTGCTAGAAAAGTAATGCTATTAGCCAACCCCTAAAATCATATATTTTTATTTTAGTGTGTCCAGTTGAGGCCAAGTCACAAAGGATTATCAAGTGACTAGACCAGCAATGAAAAGACAAAGCAGGGTTGCTTCTAAGTAAGCACCGACTGCAAGGGCTTCTGATATAAACGAAATATTAATGAGATTGTGGGAATCTTCTACTAAACCCTTTGCAACCCATGTTTGGATTGGGAATTTACTAGACTTTTGGAATGGGGTCACCCGTACTAAAGTGATTCATGTGTATATGATTGTCCAAGATTATGAGTAAAAATGGAGGTATAATGACTTGAGATGTATGATGTTAGGGTATCATGAATACCATGAATATATTATGACTAAGGAAAGTAAACAACGAAGGTTTATGAAGAGAGTATAGAAATGGTCAGAGATGGATCAGTATGCTGTAGAAATTTTGTCTAAGGCAATTACCTTTGAGAAGAACGATAAGTACTAAGAGATTCACGTTGAACTCGACCAATATCTTCCAAAACATCCTTGCTACCATTACCAAGTTCTGTAAGGAAGTAGATAGACATACGTTGCCTTTTGGAAGGTAAAATAGGCTGACAATTATCTGAAAGAAGAGGTTAGCATTAAGCCACCACCCGATTATCAAATGAGAATGATTGAAAAGAAACCCTTATTAAGGATACATGATCTGATTGCCAATTATAGGATGCAAGAATTCCTTGGCAGTTGAATTAAGGATAGGATATCCATAAATTAAGACAAACCCTAGGGAATGCACAAGGGATGGCATTAACCCTAATAAAGACATTGTGAATTTAGATAAGATGAGTTGGATTTGCTAAGGCAACAACGACCTATAAGGATTATTAAAAAAAAAGAGTTCTGGAAAGAACATAGGTAGAAATATTAGAGTATTGATCAATGATGTTTTGATATACCCTGTACCTAGAAAATACAGGAGGAATGATGAGGATGACCTAAGAAACCTTACAAGGAAAAAGGTAATATTCTGAACTTCAAAATGGAAGTTTGGTAAGGAATGTATGACATAGTAACAATAATGCCAGATGAGGCATGTATGAAACCCTGAGGAAGTATGGATTGAACCTATAAAGGTTGAGATTATCCTAAGATACGGAAAGAACTAAGAAAAGAAGTATCCTAAGTAGGATTAAGAATAAACGTGATAAAGTTCCCACGGGTAGGTGGAAGCAATGACTTATGGAAAAAGACTGATAGATATATTTTACTCCTTCAGCAGAGCTTAAGGGAGAATGCTTTCACCCAACAGTGATGGGAATGAGGTAGAAAAGTTTGAGTTGGAATGTATCCATAGAACATGGATTACAAGAAATTGTTAGTATCAGGAAAGACCAATGAGGTGGCCGACAGTCTAAGTATAAAGGAATAATTACAAATGTTCATACCGAAGAAACAGAATGATATTTGGAAGGACCTTGAAGGTCATATCAGAATGGAGGAATTTACATTCCTTCTGATGATTGTGCAAGAATTGACGGTAATAATAGTTTAAGTAAAGATTCGATTCCTGATGGAGTCTTAAGTATATTACGTACCTTAGAAGGTCCCGTTTTGAGGAAAACCGGGACCATGATACAAAATTGACAAAGTAAACCGTTAAGTTTCCAGTCTTTTATGGAAGCTGCATGAGTGATAGTTTCATCAACCTGACATAGTTGCGATGCTTGAAATTCTTCTGCAATTTTATCTACTTCATGTAATATCTACATCAAGTTCAGGAAGTGTTCCTTATGGATAAGTAATAGTGATTACTTTGTCTCCCTAAAGGATTGAAACCCGTGTGGTTAGCTATTAACGCACTACGTAAACAACAAGCGATGTCGATTCTTCTAAGAAAGTAAATGACAACGTAAAGATAAAGAAAATGCTGCTATTGATAAGCTAAATGGCATGTTGATGAATGACAAGCAAGTTGTGTTAGTGTACTTCTGCACCAACAAGATAGAGAATATGAGGTTGATGATTCATGATGCTAAACGTATTCCCGTAGAAAGAATAAATGGCAATTGAGCCCGAGATTTGTTGGGCCATCTGACAGTTTAAAAGTGTTCGGAAGGTGGCATTCGAGCCAGCTCTACCACCAAAACTTATAGCATGATCGTAACGTGTTTCATGTGGCAAGGCTACGCTAGTAAAATGTAGATGCTCGATAGATGATAAGAGTACGAGCAGGTAGATATACGACCTGGTCTGACTTACGAAGAACAGCCTGTGGAAAATCACGGATAGAAAAGAACAAGTGATGAGAAACAAGGTTGGCAGAAGTAGATTATATTGAATCTAAGTTAAAGGGATCGGCCAGATTAATTTCAGAGAGTTTGAATTGGAATAACGTGATGATTATAGAGTAAATGTGACGGAATACCGATACCAAGTGCAAAAGGTGTCTCAATAAAGAGATGAAGGTGAAAGTACATAACAGAAGTAAATAAGAATCAGATAATAAGAAGGATGTGATTGATAAAGAAAAGACTGCGAAAGCAACTATGGAATATGAAGCAAGGAATGTTATGAATGGATTAATAAATGGTTTTTCTGATGAATTCTCGGGATGACAACCTGATAGTGTTAATATTATAGATATGAAAAAGCTAGTAGCGTGACATGGAATGTCAGTAACAATGGTGTCAAGCGAGAAACTAAGATTAAACCTGAGAGGTTCAAAGATTTTCCAGAGGTAAGTGTGCTAAGGTTGAACTAGAGTATAGGTTCATAGAATAGTGGACAAAGCAGCAAGATATGTTGACACGTGAGATTGCGATCAAATAGTATTGGATATAATTATGATTAATTTCTTCCTTGATGAACCTTTATAGTTCAGAGGTAAATTCTGAGTATGATATTTTACAATCATGAAAACTTTCTATAATCCTTTAGAACTCTTTTCTTTTCTTCTCTCTTATTCATCTTCTTTATGAATTGAGAAGAACAACCCTTCAAGGAGGGGAGGTACTGCTACGTGACTATCTGTCTATGTAATAGAAGTCTAAGTGGAATACCATAACTTGTTTAATTGCTTGTCAAGTACTAAAGGCTGGCCCCCTTCTGTACTAGCTATGCAATATAACAAATGTTCAATTGATCATAGTGATCTCTCAATAAATCTTTCCACTTCTCCATATTGATCGAGATTGCGAAGATTAAAGCGATCAGGAAATGCACAGTGCAAGCGAGGTTACCTCCAAATTCGCAGCACGATAGTGATACCAAAGCCACTACGGATATCAATAAGAACAATAAGGATAAGACTGAGTAAGAGCATAACCTGAATAATGTGTTGTACAAAAAGTAGCAAAGTTGATCGAAAAAAGGATAAAGTACGTATTGTAGCACCAGTAGATGTGCTGAGAAAGGGCAGAACGATAAAAGTTGAACCGGAAGCTGAAAGGTGAAACGACAGATAAACGACTCTTGTTTTCTACCTGATTCCGGGACAGAATCCTTTTAAGGAGGGGAGACTGTAAGAACCCCAAATTTTGGATATAATTAAAACTTTTTATTATGTACTGAGGCAATGGTGAATAGTGATTACGACTACGATGTAACGATTGAGATAATGAATGAAAGGAATAGATTTGGATTCAAATGTTTATATGCAATGAAGAATACTATTGGTTGACACTTTAGATAAGAATTATCTATCTCCTAGGGAATTAAGATTTGATAATTCTAAAGAAGAAGATTATTCTTATGTCATCCAAATCGATATCTGTTATTGGTCCAGTGGTTCCGTAAAAAGGTTAAGGAACGATCGAAAGAGATCAGGGACAATTGTACAACCCTAAGAGAATAAGTAAAGAAAAAGGATGAATAGTGATTTTGGTGGACGTAGGAATATTATTAGACGACGCTATATAGAAGTACCCGGAATGAAATTCTGAGTTCATATTATTGATCCAGGGGGTAAGATTGTTGGAACAAGTTGATATCCATTAACAAGCAAAAGCTTGGGAAATGTTGGTGAATTTTCTTTTCCAACTAGATACGACTACTTTGTGGAGTCTTATCAACAAGTATTTCACTTGGGGAAGGGAGGACAAACTCTACGTTTCAATGCTGTGGATTTATTCGAACTAGGAGTCATGTGTAAGAGGCCGAGTCGCGCGGTCCATCACAAGGCCTAACCATTGGCCAGGGAGTTACTATTAAAGGCAATCTACAAGTGGAGCCGTCAGTTCTTCTTTCTACCGGTAGTAAACTATATTGGGCTGTACCATCCCCGACTGATCATCAGGGAGTGGGATAGCTGGTGTGTGATAACTCCAGTATTGGTTCATCTCCCAAATTAGGAATTCCCTGCAACACGTATCGAAGAGACTTCTTTTAAGTTGACGGTGTCTTCCGCAACACGTATCGAAGAGACTTCTTTCAGGTTGTAGGACTTCAAAAAATGTTAATAACTGGAATTGCAATATTTTCCTTGCAAGTTCCTCTTTATATGATAAATGATATATCTTGCTTACTTTTGACATAGAAGATATTCCCACATATATTTACATTTTGAGTTACCTTGTAACTTCATCGTTCATATTATACTGGCATCATTTCCGTAAATGCATGGCATATGGTTTGAAAGATACTTTTGAACTATTATATATTATCGTTCAGTTAAATATTATTGTTGGTGGGCTATTGCTCACCCTTGCTTTATTATTATATCACAACAACAGCTAGACCAGATGACTCGCACGAGGCGCACTCGACGCTGGCGAGGACGATGAGACTACCAGAGCCGAATAGAAAGTTATTGGTAGGATAGATTCATTCTTTCAGTACAAAATATATGGACTAGTATGACTTATGTAAATGGATGGAAAAGAGTATGTATTCATATTGTAACTCTTTTGGGTTGTAAGAACTCATAATGTGTTTAATAAAATTTGGTTGTTACTCTGATTTCATCTCTGGGACTATAACGGGTGTGTTTTATATTGTTGTGTTGGGTCATAAAGATGTAATTTATTTTATGTTGAGGTAAGTTCAAGTATTGTGGACAGAATTGGAGACCGTAACGACCGGATCCCGGACCCCGGATCTGTGGGTGTTACATTCTGTGTTACTTCCTCATCGTTCGAGGGGTAAGATTGTCGGAACAAGTCTATATCCATTAACAAGCAACTGCTTGAGAAATATTGGTGAATTTTCCTTTCCAACTAGATACGACTACTTTATGGAGTCCTATCAACAAGTATTATACTTGGGGAAAGGGGGACGAGCTTTACGTTTCAGAGTCATGGATTTACTCGAACAAGGAGTATTTGTGTAAGAGGCTGTGGGACAGTCCATCATTGAAACTTTGTGTAAGAGGCTGTGGGACAGTCCATCATTGTAAACTGGTATCAGAGGCTGTGGGACAGTCCATCCTGGAAATAGGGTCCGAGTGGCGACGGTCCCGTCTAAGCCCAAAGATGGCTAAGGAGATCCGGCGTATGGTGTTGTCCATATGTTCTTCCTTCTACATGTAGAGAAACAAATTTTGAGGTGCACGACCTGCGACTGATCATCATAAGGTAGTGTCATCTGGCGCGACATACTCCAGCATTGGTTCATCATCAAAATCTATTTATTTTCTGCAACATGAAGTATCACTCGTGTTGACAGGGTTTGGAAACTGTTCAGAACTACAAGTACTCTGAAATACCTCGTAACTTCATCGTTTATATTATACTGGCACTATGTTCGTTAATGCATGGCATATGGTTTCAAAAATACTTTTGAACTCTTATATATATTATTGTTCAGTATACATTATTGTTGGTGGGCTATTGCTCACCTTGCCTTATTTATTATATCACAACAACAGCTAGATCTGATGGCCCGTACAAGGCGCACTCAACGCAATCAGGTCACAGCCGTCAAAGGGTTACCCGCTGATATCATAGCTACCATTGCTGAGGAGGAAGCTATTGGTAGGTTAATTGTTAGCTCTTGAGTATCCGATGTAATGACAAGTATGATGTATGTAAATGGATGGCAAAGAGTATGTAAGTTAAATTGTAATTCTTTTTGGTTGTAATAACTCAAACTCGTGATTAATAATATTTGATAGTTACTCTGATTTCATCTCTGGGACTATAACTGGTGTGTTTTATGTTGTTGTTTTGGGTCACAAGGTTGTAATTTAATTTACTGTGGTTCCCAGAAAAGTTGATCAAGTGTACTTCAAAGAGATTATGATGGTGTCCAAATCTATGATATGGCATCTTTCATATGATACTTTGAGTTCTTTGAAATACAGTGAAGTAGATATAGTTATCAATTTGATTGAGAAAACTAATGAGAATACTAGGAGCTTGTTTGATGATCTGAGAAATGACCAACTAGTAATGCTGCCAGAAATGATTACAAATCCAAGGACAATCATCTATCAATCTGGCACCAGACCTGAAGATATTAAACAACTGGTCATTCCCAAGCATCTCACCTCCCAGAACATAAGATTGATTCATTCAGTCATTGAACAACTGACCAAAAAGAAAGGAATCAGAACTGCTAAAGAATTGGAAGCTCTGTACATATTGAAGACATTTATAACAACAGGCTCTGTTCCTGAGATTGGTAAGGCAAGGAGAGATAAGGATAATGATGATAAAGATGAAAGTGATAAGAGAGGAAGACATCACAGGAGTAATAAGGGGGATGAAGACAAGAAGAAGAAGAAGAAGAAGAAGAAGAAGAAGAAGAAGAAGAAGAAGAAGAAGAAGAAGAAGAAGAAGAAGAAGAAGAAGAAGAGTGATCAAGGAAAGAAAAGTGATGATGACAAAGATGGAGGGAAGATTTATGAAAGGAAGAGTGGAAAATAGCAAGCCCTAAGCATTACTAATAGTAACCTCACCACAACACAAGACTCTATGTCTAGGGCAATGTTGTGAAAAGCACAAATCGGACCTAAGCGGGAAGACCGCCTTCTAGCGCTTAAGTGGTAAAGCGGACGCTTAAGCGGTTTTAAAAGCAGATTATTAAGCGGATCGTAAATAAATAATTACATATATATAATTATATGCATGTGTGTGTGTGTGTATATATATATATATATAATCATATATAATTATGAGAAAAAGGACCCTGAGATTGATCTCAGGAAACTTTTGCTGAGATACTTGAAAATATACTATAAACTTAACTGGGTCCGCATGGCTAATTAAAAAATTGTGATTTTATGAAAATGTCCATCCTATATTTGAATACAATATTCTATGTATCTCAGGTAACTTCCCTGAGATACATCTCAGGTTCCTCAATCTCTATAATTATATAATGATTATGCAATCTTGTACCAGTTATAATGACATAAATATTAAAATAAATAATATTGTAATAATAAACGCAATTACAAAATTATATTTAAATAAAAATTTAATTTTTTTTAAATTAGTCCGCTTAATTCCGCTTAAACCCGCTTAAATCCGCATAAATCCGCACGAAATGCTTACAATTCTGATTATACACTAATCGAGGCGTTTAAGACCTGCTTCCGCTTAGGCGACCGCTTAAGCGGCCGCTTAATGCGCTTTTCTGAACACTGGTCTAGGGTGAATGCAGTTAGTAATGACTTATCAAAATCTAAATCTTTGGCTTCTGCAACTGTTTTGCCATCTCAAGGAAAGAAGATTCAAATCAAGAAACCATCTGTATGTCTCCAGAAGCAAATTGCTAATGGTGTACCTCAATGGTCAAGAGGCAAAGGCTTCAAACTTCTCCCTAGTGACAGAGTGCAAAAGCTAAAAATAAAATCTATGGGCAGAAAGGCAAGGAAGATAAAGACATCTGAATCTCAAGCCATCACAATAGTACCTGGACTAAACTTGCCACCCCTAGATGAAGACTATGATGAAGATCAACTGTTATTTCTAAGGGCTCAAAGAATCTATCATGTTGCCATTGTTGACAATTGCCTTGAATTCAAATATACTGATGGGAGAGAGAAGAAGTTCAAACAAGGGATGTGTCAGCATTGGGGTAAACTATATGATATTGAAAGGATAATTGGATTGTTGAATTCTGAAGACAAGGTGGAAAGAATGTGGAAGCTAGAATTGGTAGACTTTGTCAAAATGAAGAGGGATCATCAGGCAATGAAGAAAAAGGAGAGTGAAGAATGGCTGAAGAAAAAGATGGAGGAGCTAGATGCACTTGAAGCCAATGCAGAGGAGCTAAGGGCAAAAGGATTGTGCAGAGTCCAGTTCAATCCCTATATTGTGAAATATAGGAGGAGAAATAGTGACAATGTCAATATCAGAATGGACCTGCTCAATCATTACCTTACAAACATACTGAATTCAATAAATGAAGATTTTAAGGATTCACCTATGGTTGAGGAGCTAAATGCTATGGTGGATATCTTGGATTCAATGAAAGAAAACAAAAGGAAGGCAGAAGAGAAATAACAGGAGAAATTGAATGAATATCTAGCTAAGACTCAAGGGAAAAATGTTAAAGGCACTGGATAATCTTCAACTGTAAGAATGTCTACTTTTTGTATTCAAGATTCAATCTATGTTATACCTGTACTGTTCAAAGTCTTATCTTTATGTTTATTAGGCTTGTTATCAGACATGAAATTGTGACTAAGGGTCTTACTCACAATTTGGGGGAGATTGTTAGTCACAGAGGCATGCCTGTACACATCTAATAACAAGCCTAATTGTTTGTAATGCTTTGCATTACTTACATGACCCCTAAACTGGGGGAACCTCTAGTTGTAGAGTTTCTACTTGTATTT
Source organism: Saposhnikovia divaricata (assembly GCA_036435485.1). Lineage (NCBI taxonomy): Eukaryota > Viridiplantae > Streptophyta > Magnoliopsida > Apiales > Apiaceae > Saposhnikovia > Saposhnikovia divaricata. Next base: position 29,148,345 of record JAZHRN010000131.1, read on the forward strand.
AGTACTTGTAATAGGAAATAAAACTCTACCTGTGTAAACTGTAAATTAAGTCATGGAATAATGCTTGAAAGAAGATCCAGAGATCATGCCTCAAGCTTGAAGAACAAGGCTATCAAAATAAACGCAGTTGGATTTTTGAAGATTGAAGATTTGTCTAAGTACTAATTCGAGAAGTACTTTTGTCTATTAGAGAAGTCTAGCTTTCGAGAAGTCAGGGATTCGATATCTCAAAAGACACTGTTCGATATCTCAAGGAGTTAACAAGTCAAAGTATCATTCGGCAACTCAGGGATTCGACATGTCTATAACTCTATTCGAGAACTCAAGAAGTCTACAAGTCAAAGCATTATTTGAGATCTCAAAAAATCAACAAGTCAAAGTTACATTCGATATCTCAAGGACTAAAGAAGCTATTCGACATCTCCAGTATCTCAAGGATTCAGTATTCGAGAACTTAGAGTTATCTATTAAGTCAATTCTAGTTCTCGAATCGACCACTTAATTACTTCTCGAATGGATTCTTGGAGACAAATTACTGGAAATTGTACAAGTCAGAAACCTGCAACAAGCCTGTACAATTACTGGACCACCATAACTGTAAGTGTACGTGGAAAGCCTACAAGGAAGCTTGGAGAGATATTTCAGCGACAGCTGCTAAAGTGGTGGCACTGAACAGGTTAAGAAGATGGTCAAATTGCATGCCCGTTCAGACCCTTTCTCAAAAAGGATAGACACCTTAGAAAGTAATTTTTGTTTGTTCCATCATTTGTAGAAAGTGGGTTGTACATATGTTTTATAAGTGTACAACCTCACCACCATTAGCAGTAAGAGAGAACTGAGGGGAATTAGAAAGTGAACTATTCAAGATATATCTCTCTAAGAAAAAGAAGCTGAGAATACTAACTTCTGTATTCACAGTTTGTAGCAAATCTTGATCTAATAAAATATTAGATTAAAGTGAGTATTGTGTTAGTGTGTTTCTTATTTTCCGCATTTATATTTTGATAAACACAACCACATATTGAGCTACACAAACATCAAACAAACGTTCTTGAAATTCATACTCAAAGAAAAGTATTTCATACTCAACACTTTGATTGCATTTCATACTCTGTATTTTCTTGTGTGTGTATTTCATACTCAACACTTTGATTGCATTGGATATTAACCACTATATACGAAGAAAAACTCAGGGTAATATCAATATAATGGGGTTCAAAATTGATGTTTCAAAGGCATATGATAGCCTCGAATGGTGTTTTCTTGAAAATATGATGGAAAAGTTTGGGTTTAGTAGGGTATGGATGGAAAGGGTGATGAGGTGTGTCAAAACAGTATCGTATAATTTTGGTAAAAGGTCTCCTATGGATCGAATTAGTGATTTACTTCAAAGAAAATCTCAATACTTATCGTCATACTCTTTGCATACTGAATATAAAATCTAATTTGATTTTGATGGTGTTGTAAGTTGATCACATTCATTCGAGTGGTCTAAGTAACAATTTAATTTCAGAAATATGTGTAAGACCAAAATTTGGGTGCTATGATTAACACAAGCGGAATTAACTGGGTAGAGCATGATGAGTATATTTGTTTTTAGTCCTTCAGAAAGAACGAATACATGTGCATTTAGGACAATGACATATTTTATTTTTGTCATAGCTCCAGTCATGGGACAGTTGCTCTGTCGCATCAATTGTATTGTTAGATTTTATTCTAGGCAACGTTTAAAAATTTACAAAGTCATTGATGTTCGATCACTAATTTGAACTCCCGATCAAATGGTTGTCGTAGCGCGATTAGATGGAAGAAATCAAGATATACAAACCATGTTAACTACTTTAGTCAATTTATCCAATATTATTTTAGATATTTTGAAATTTATATATACAACTATGAATTTAATTCATATTTGTGTAGTAATTGGTTACCGTTGCATACCGTATTTGTAAATTAAATTTGCTCATATCATTATCGATGTCATGATCCAATAACTAAAATTGGTCCGATCCACCTAATTTTTAACACATAAAACAAAATTCCAATTCTAGTTGATAATTTTCATTTCATTATATTAAAATATTGTTTCGGAAATTTTGGTCTCATAACTAATTCTAGAGCAAATGAGTGATAGACAGGAAGGACTAATCCTAATTGTTATCTTTTTTTAGCTCCTCATTTATTCCTGTTAAAGTAAGAAGTGATCCTATCTTTTCAATATTTATTTACTTCTGTTAAATAAATGTTTCTAATAATCAAATTCAAAAACGCAATAAAGCATTGAGCAAATAATTCTGCAAAGTCGATGTAATTAATAACATCCATTAATCTAATACCTGCTGCATCCATCACCAATAGCTCGGATATTTCTGCTAAAATCTCCTGAGACACTTTTCCCTTACCCTAGCCTTCTTAATTCACGTTACTATTTAAGAGAATATGATGCATGTTGATCTAACCCTTGTAATCCCCGATTTCTGTCATCACTAATCTAGACCTTGAGCAACTGAATAAATAATCAATTTCAAACAAAAAATAAGCATATGAGACAATACATAATACCATATCAAAACATGTGTAAAAGTAATAATAAAGAGATTATACCTTTAAGGTATCAAATCTTTTTTTTTTCTACCCCAATTGGTCTAAACCCCCTTTTTTGTCTTAACATATTTCAACGTATTTAGTGGATAGTTATTATGTGAATCTCTCAATTTCGGTACATTGTATGGATGTAATCATCAAGTAAATACTGAGTAGAAGTAAGCCATCACTTGATTAAATTTTTCCTCAATCTAATATGTACGCCCTCCAATCACCCAAGACACGGCAATGGCCCAACAAATGACTCGGTTTCCTTGATCGCCTTTTAACTCCGGATATTTTTCTAACTAATTTTAGAAGGGGTCAGGTCTTTAGGGATTTTGTTAGGGTTTTCAACCAAGTTGAGAGGCGGTTAAGTCTTCAAGGATTTTGTTAGGGTTTTAGGGCTTCAGCTTGATTATAATGATAATTGGGCCAACTCATGGATGGTATTGGAATCAAGATGTATAGGGTTATGTGTCATTTTGTTGACTTTGATTTTATGATCATGTCATTTTTCAATTTATTTTTGCTTAGTCTAGGGATTTTGATAGTGCCTTCACATTTGTAAATTGGTTTTCTATTCAACATTGGGAAATTCATTTTTTTTATCTTTTTAAAAAAAGCGATTGTTTTTTGAAATAATGAAAAAAAAGTATTTATGATGCTGAAATGAATGGCCAGATGATATTTGCATCTGAGTGAATATACAATGTGTCATATATTGGAAACACTTGTTAATTACCCTCACCCTTTGTGGAATTGTGGTTGTACTTTCGATGTTCAGTCTACAATAGCAACATAATTAAAAGAAAATTTGGTTTATAAATTTTGAATCTCACTACCAAGATAACACACCATCATATATATAGTTTTGAGGTTAAAATACATTTAATCCAAAAAATATATTTATCTCTCCAATAAATCAGAATAACAACATTGTTAAGTTCCTTAAGTGCTTCATTGTAATGAATTTTCCGATTTCAATTTTTTAATAACCGCTATGAAACAATATTATTCTATTACAATTTGGAGGGATGATCATTGCATCATCGCTATATTATGAGGGTTGGAAATATTTTCATTCACGAATTTCAAGTGGGTATGGGCGCAATCTATATTTTAGTAACGAGACACTAACTTGATATACGAAAATAGTAAAGAAAGTGATTTAAGTGGAATTACCCATGAAGCTACTTAATCTACCCGTGATCAAGTCTTATGTACCAAGATCTCGGGGAATCATATCCTCTTCTTCAAGGAGGTGTTGGGAGAAGTAAAATTTCAATGAACAGGATGAAAATTGATAGGGTTTTTCTAAGGCTATTGAATTTTAACCGTGATTTTGATGGGTGCAATTATCACAAATCATGGATATTTCTAAATCCGTGTGATTGTGGGATCAGGACATGGATGTCCCTAGGAATTTTCGAGACGATGGGGACATGGTAGTTAGCATTCGCCTCGTGGTTTAAAGGAAATTGATTAGCTATTAGGAATGATGTATCTGTAATTAAGTGAGGATAATTAAATAAAAATACAACCAAATGCAACTTCAATTACTTTTCAAAAAAAAACTAAAAACAATTATTTGGTTGTTTTTAGTTGCAAATCATTTTTTTGTAAATTTTTTCAGAAAATAGTATATTCTAAAAAAACTTAAAAATAGTATTTTCAATAATTTTTCTAATTTAGAATAAATAATTTATTTTCTGTTGTAAAAATGTTTCTACATTATATCCTTATATTATATGTAATAAGTGTAAGAGGGATCTTATCCATAATTTTGATTTGGTCAATATGGTTTGGTCACTGTACTACTAAAATAATCTCAACCGTTGAATCTAATATTTTTAAAAATAGACGATCAAGATTATTTCATATTAAAAAGGAAATTATAATCTAAAAAGGATATCATTAAAAAAGGTTGTATTGGAATTAAATTTTAAAAAGAAAATTATAATATGAAAAGGATATAATCATAATTAAACGTGTAAAACCTAATATATATCAATATTTTAACAACAATTTGATATGTAATAACATATTATATACTTATATATAATAAGCATAAAGGGGATCTCCAAATTTTTGGTTTATCTCTATACTACCAAAAGCATATAATCCGTTGGATTAAAAAGTTGGGTTAAAAGCCGCTCGTTGGATTATAAATTATATCCTTATTACTATATCCTTATATACAGTAAGCATAAGAGAGATCTTTTACATAATTTTGGTCTCTTAATTTTGGTCTATGTACCGCCAAAATCATCTCAACTGTCGAATATAATATTTTTAAAAATAGACGATCAATATCATTTTAAAAAGACAATTTTAATCTAAATATGATATAATTAACAGAATGTTATATTATAATTGAATTTTAAAAAGAAAATTATAATCTAAAAAAAGTTGTATTAGAATAAAATTTTAATTATTTTTTATTAATATTAAAAAAATTATATTTATTATTTGGGCTCTATCTTTAGATCTACAAATCAGATTTGGATGATTTTACAGCCCACGAGAAGCTCATAAAATTATCTTCAATTTTCTGATGATTTAATAATTATTATCCAAATGGAAACACTCAGAATCTCAAAATAAAATATAATTAGGAGCTTTTTACATTAATCCTATTCAATGTAGAAGACCTACATTGATAATTTTATTCAATGTAGAAAACCTAATTATATATGATTTAAATCATTGATATACAGTTTTTCATATTTCAATATAAACGCACTTTTTAATTTACATATTAAAATATAAAATATTTTTTATGCTAGATCCAACGGTTTTCATCTATTTATTTTAATATCTAACGGTTCTTATGAGAACCTGACTACAGAGTACCAAAATTTTGGACAAAATCCGTCTTACACTTATTTTTAAAACTGTATTTGGTTCTTAGTAGAACTTTTTTCAAACAAAGAAGTTTATTTTGATAATCATAACAAAATATAAGGAGATTTCATAAATCGAATAGAATTTTCAACGTAAAAAATTGTCATATTCTCTCTTTTGTTTTTGCATAATTTTAATTGTAAAATAATATATAAATATTGAAAAAAATTAATGTAATTATAGATATTAAAAAATGAATCGTGCATTTCACGGGTTACAAGCTAGTAAATTATAAATTGTTCAGTAAAAAAATATTAATGCTTTGTAAAAACAAAATCTGAATCTCAGGATACACATTATTTGTTCTGAAAAGAAATCTGTATAATTTCGTACATTGAAAGTTATATAAAGTTCTGTACAATAGAGTTCTCTAAATTTTATGTAGTGTTCTGTAAATTTTTGCAATGTTATGAATTTTTTTATAGAGTTCAATAATTTTTTAAAGAATTATATGTATCGATATAGTGAGAAGTTTTAATTAAAGTTTTAATCAAAAGAAAGAGGAATAATAGTTAACAAGGATCAAGATCAAATACAAATTTTTCTTAAATACAAATTTACAAATTTCTTTTGTTCAACAAATTAATAATTTTGGCTCAACATTAATTATCAAAATAATGATTAAAATTTTATTGAAATCACATAATTTAATTCTTCAATAACCTTTTGGCACCAAAATAGAGTATAAAAATATGAAATTTAATTTGTTTAATATAGGGTGCGTCAAACCATATTTAAAGATTTGTTGAATAAATACTATATAATTCTCAACTATCTTTCTGGGGTTCACCAATACAAAATTAGAGTAAAAAAATATGAAATATTATTATTTTAATACAGTTTTCTTAATTATATAAATGTAATTTTTTTTAAATATTTGAGTTCAACAGAAACAGATGATATTGAACTCGAGTAATATATCTGTTGAACATTCGTTGTAAAAAAAATTCAGTTTTTTTTTTTGAAAAACCGATCATATCATTGAAAACAGGACAAGCCTGGGCAAACGTACAATAGATAAAATCTAGATATATGGACTAAGCAAGGCCCATATAAATAGAGAAAGAAGCTACAAATACTAATCAGTAAGCTAATGCATAGGAAGGGAACTGCTGCTACTAGACTAAGCAGCCTAAAGGAAGAGAACCAACCACTAAAAAAAGATAGAAATCTATGGAGAGTCCACGATTTCACCCCTACCAAAGTTCCATTGCATGACTTTGTCATTGAAAGGCCTGCCGAGCCCCATGTCGCTGTTTAGTATATCCTGGAGGGAGCCAAACGAATCTGAGAAGGTGTCCAAAGCATTTAGATTGGACATTCCATAAACTGCAAGATATTCAGCAGTTCGATTCATACGAATTGGGACCAGTGAGATGTCTCGAACCGTGGCACCCATATTAAAAAAGTTACGATGTAGGGAATTGATTTGAAACAGTACATCCTCTAGATCAGGCTCTATGAAGGCATGCTCTTGTAAACGGATCGCATCATAGACTTCTGTGTTGTCCGTTTCAATTTGAGTCTTCTCTTTTCCTAGATCCATTGCTTCCACCATACCAGCATGAACACCCCACAGTGATGTTTGCACGATCAACAGGCCTGACATTGGACCTAATGCACCCCAAAGCATCTTCCCTTCATGGTCTCTAATGATGACTCCAACTCCATTAGTATTACCATTCTGGAGAGGCTCAATTCTTGAGGTGCAGTGAACACTAATTTTAACAAAAGGGATTTCTGGAGGAATCCAAACTAATTCCATATTAAGAAAATGAGGTTATAACTATGGGGAGAATATGCTTATGTGAAGCCTGAACTAGTCAAAACATTGCTCTATATAGGGACTTGAAACAAGGGAGAGTTCAGATGGTAGGAATACTGTACTACCTCTGTAGGCTGAGAGAAAAAACAAGTAAAGATTCCAAAGTACTGCAGTAGAAGGAATAAAAGCAACATAGTACTACCCCAGGACATGGACTACCTAGGAGGTAGAACCAACCTGCTATACCTCTATACCACCAACTGTAGAGGGGAATCTTTGTCAATTCTGGAAGGAGCCAGGAATCCAAGAGAGAGAGAAAGAGGAAGTACCATGAGATCTGATACAAGAAGTACTATGCCAAGCATGGAGGAATTTAATTAGACCCAGACTGAATGCAGAACCAGCCTGGATATTCCACTAGAGGCTAAGCTATCTGCCTCTGAATTTAATTCCCTTGGTACATAGTCTATACTAATAGTCTCTCCAATGATCGATTTAATGTTGTGATTCTTGACAATGACTGGAAACCCATTTAAAAAACCCGTCTTGCATATGTTTATCGCTTCTCTGGAGTCCGAGCATATCACCATTTTCTTTGGGGGAATATATCCATCCAGCCAGAGATTCACCACATGCAATATTTATTGCATTTCAGCCTCAAGACTAGAATTTGACAAGCTGGGTCCTGAAAAAACATAGCATAAAGTCCCTCTATTATTTTTAATATTACCTCCTATGCCTCCTCGAAAAAGACCTGATCGATCTGAGATGCCTGCTCCATCTACTGCATAAACCATATCAAATTGCATGAGTTTGTAAGTCCAGTAAGATTCTGACATAGCATGAAAGTGAATTGCTATCGAACCCTGAGGGTTAACTTTCCATAGTGCATCCTTACTAAAGTTAATTAGATTAGAGGCTTCACCCCATTTATTAACTCTAGTGAAAATAAAAAATTCAAATGTATCTCTGGAGATTTTTGATTTGCTAAAGATATTCTCGTTTCTCGCTAGCCATATTGTCCAGATGGCGGCAGCTATCACTATGATCCAGATTTTCTTAACTTGTTTGTTACTATGCAGAATGAATAGCTTCAAGAGGGAGAACTCATGGTAAGAATTTATTTTATTCGAGATATTCCACCATGACCCTATGAAGTCCCACGCCCATTTTGCTAATGAGCACTCCAAGAATAGGTGTTGGACTTATTCCTCTACCACTCTGCACTAGGGACACAAGGACCTTAAACCAAAATTTTGAATTCTTTGGCTGAGAAATAGCATCGTGGGGATGCACTTAGATTCTAGTTTCCAAAGGAATATCCTTATTTTTGGAAGCACTTTGGCAGTCTAAATAATGTTCCATACTTCACTATGAATCAGAGTAGAAGATTGATTCTGAAGCAATAGGGTAGTACAGACTTTAGAAGTAAAACTCCCCTTACCTGGGTTCCAACAGAGTTTGTCCTTGTTGCTCGAAAGAGACACCTGTGAGATGATCCTAGTTAGGTTATTAAGATCTTCCTCCTCTCTACTTAGTAGAGGTCTGTTCCATAGAACAGAATGAGATGCTGGTACTTCAAACCACTTTAATAGAAAAACCTTAACAGAGGTATGTCTAAGACTTGTAATGCGATACAATCTAGGAATCTGCATCATTATTGGGCCACCTGCGAACCATGAATCTTCCCAAAAGTTGATCAACTCACCATTGCCAATTATCCATTTGAAATTATTACGATTCACAAGGGCATTTAATTCGTTGTTTAAGCCCAATCTAAATAAGCTCTGAATTGGGTAAGAAGAATCTCTTTTGCATTTCAGGCTACCTAAGTCGTATTTGAAAGAAGGTCCGAATTTACTAGAGAGAACCCTGTTCCACCACACTGCTCTTTCTGAGTAGCTTCTCCAAACCCACTTAGCTAGCATTTCCAGGTTTCTTAATTTTAGGGGAACTAAACCTAGGCCACCCACCTGCTTTGGGGTACAGATTCTGTTCCAACTGACCAGATGCAGTTTGTTGTGGTTAACAAAATCCTTTGAGTAATGTCCCCATAAGAATTGCCTTCTGATTTTCTCTAATTGGTTCAATATATTAGCCGGGATGAGGAAGAGAGAGAACCAATAGGTTGGCATGCTATCTATTGCTGCTTTTAGTAGTATCAATCTTCCTGCCATCGAAATCGACTCTGTCTTCCAATTTTTAAGTTTGTTTTCCACCCTTGAGACTAGAGGATTCCAATAACAAACGGAATTTGGAGACTGCCCTATTTCTACTCCTAAATATTTAAAATTTCCTCTACCTACTGAACACCCAAGTAGAGATGCCCACTGATTGAGCGAATCCAGATCCTCACCAAAATCGAAAATATTGCTTTTTTGAAAGTTGATTTTAAGGCCAGACAACAACTGGAAGCACTATAGAACTCTTTTAACTCCTTGAACTGACTGAAGGTCGTTGTTGATGAAAAGAATTACATCGTCTGCAAATTGTAAGTGCGAGAGCTCCATACTTGAATTAGGAAGTGAGATACCATAAAGAATACCTTTCTCAACCGCTTTATTTAAGAGTTTCGCGAGTACTTCTCCTATGAGATTAAAAAGGAGGAGAGAGAGGGGTCCCCTTGTCGGAGTTCTCTAGGTGGAGTGAATTCATCCGTTGGGCATCCATTCACCAACACCGATATTCTGGAGGTATTGAAGATATATTTTTTTTGCCTTCAAGGCTGCATGAACTTCACTCGCAACTAAAATGCAATCGGTAATTTGACGCCCTTGGATAAAAGCAGTTTGTGTCTCCGAAACCAGCAGGGTCATAACACTTTTGAGCCTTGTTGCAAGCACCTTTGTTAACAGTTTCATTAAGGCGTTCATTAGACTAATAGGTCTGAAGTCAGATGTGTGTATTGGAGTGTAATAACCCGAATTTTGGGGAGAATTAAAACTTTTCTTATTGTGGTTAAAGAGCACTAATGAATGGTGGTTTCAAAGAACAATGATTGTAATGAATGGATATTGCTTTGGACAATAATCCTGATGCATTGGTATATTGTCAGAATAGAGTAATTCGATGGTTGAGGACCTAGATAAGAATAATCTACCGTCCAGGAAGGAGCTAATGGATCCTTGAAGGGAAATGAGTACGTGCATAGTGTTTCCCATACGTGCATAGTGTTTCCCGTACGTGCATAGTGTTTCCCGTACGTGCATAGTATTTCCCGTACGTGCATAGTGTTTCCTGTACGTGCATAGTAATTTGGTGGATGAATAGTGATTTTGTAAGTTGGAAAACTTTTCACGCCACCCTATGTACGGGACGTGATATGGATGTTTCAAAGTCATATTAGTAATACGCGGAGGAAATAAGTGAATGCAGAGACGATCGGAATTCAGAAATTTCAAATTCTTTTTCGGTATAATATTTGACCGGACAGTGGATTATATATTATTATAATCCAAGAATTGAGATATTAAATTTGAGGATTTGATATTTTGGGATGTTATTATATTTGATTTAAGAATAAAGGTAGGGAACCACTGAGGCAGTGAAACAAGTGTTCTAGAAACCGCTAAAACGTTATAACGAGATTAAGCGATAAAGCAAATGAATCATGGATTATGGATTGAATTCATATCAAGATTAAATATCTTATATGATCATCAAGAGTATTATATCAAGTGGATGGAATGATTTAATCAAAGATTAAATCAAGAGTAATTAGGATTTAAGTGATTAAAACACTTAAATCATTTCCAAAACAAAACAATTAACCAAGCTTGTCCAAGACTCTTGGCTCTTGCCCCAATGCATCCAACTCAGCCCACCCAACTGATAATATCAAGATATTAGATCAAAGCTAGTTGAATTAGTCAAAGGAAGAAAAGAGAAAGCAAGAAACACCGTATCTCTCCAAACTGCTCAGCAGGAGCAAGGTTCAAAGAAAAATTCATATCTTCATTTCTATCCATGATAAAATCACCAAATTGTAACCATAGCTTCTCCACTCCATGGGAAAGATTCATTCCAAATTTCATGGAAATCCAAGTAGTATAGCCTAGTCAAATCCATGCTTAAAGTTGGAGGACCAAAACTGTCCAGGTTCTGATCAGTAAAAAGATGGGGCTCAAAACCCTAGCTCCTATGGTTGGATTCTTGTGTTCTATATCTCAAAAGAAATCCCTTGAAGAGTAGAAGGTGTGGCAAAAATTTTAGAACCAAACTCTTAGTTTTTGATTTTATATGATTTTTACAAGATTGACGATGAATAGTGGATCTTAGAAACTAACTTTGTTTTCATGATTTCTTTGGATGATCTAAGGTTTGATTAAGCTATACAAGGACCATACCAAGCTTATTAAGGTTATATAATACTCCAAGGAAGATAGATCTCCTGAAACCCTAGCATTTGATTTGAGATTTATGAATGTTTTTGATGGATTTAGCTTGGTATGATTATAGTGATAATTATAAGCATGATTATGTAATCAGTTATATGATTTAAGATGCATGATGATTTTGATGCTAAGATCAGTAGCTTCTGGACTTGTGAGATTATTATTATGTGTACAAGTTGTATTGATGCCCGGTGTGGCTTGGGTTGTTGATTGTGATTTTTGGAACGTTCGTATTATAGCTGTTATAATGCCGAAATTTCGTTAATCATTGAAAACCGTGAATCACAGTAGGTCTAATGGCCGAACCTGGACAAGTATCTAACATACCCTTGTAGATCTTGAGTCGTAGATCATTTTGGAAAAAGAATCGAATCAAACAGACTTACGGTTTTGAATTTATGACCGATTTACTAAAAGTAGTTCGAATCCGCAAACGAAAGTTCGTAACTGAAATTGAACCCTCGTAAAATATGTAAAGTCATGATGAATCTTGGTAAATAAATACTAGAGGTAAAAAGGAAGGTGTGAAAGAAAACCGTATGTCAAAAGGATCGTTTTTTGATTTATTAAAAATATTCGAGTCGAGGTTAAACGCGAACGAACCCCTAAAAGACGACTCTATTATAACTTCGGTAAAACACTTAGAAAACGGGCGATAAAACTCGGAGTATAATATTGGTTCATAACGATCGACTTTAGAACTTGTATGACTTAAGTATGTCCCAAGTGTAAGTACAGTGACATGTCGTATTAACGAACGAATGTCGGGTCGGATCAATGATAAAAGGAATCCACAAGAAGGGTATAACGAGATAACTCGAGAACGTGTTTTGATTTAAGTATAACTTAACTTTTAAGATGTTAAGTGATTAATCCCGAATACCTTGGCTATTTATAGATCACCAAGCTGACCCGGGACCCGCTACCACTACCCCTTACCGTACTCGACTACCAGGCAAGTTTCAATTCCCTTCTTTTAGGATGTTGTTGTGATTGAATATATATATATATATATATATATATATTTATATTTATATGTTTTCTGTTATACATATGCCATAGCATGCATGCCTACTTTCAAGTTATATCGTTATGCTTGTTCCCTGATTGTTTATTGGCTTATAAATTAGATAACTAACGTATCAATTATAAGCCGGTTATTGTAAGACCCTCATAGAAGGGCGTATACATCTTATTCGTCAAATATAGACCGGGAGTCAATATTTCTTGATATATCGAGATTACCTCGAAGGAAAATATTTAAGTAAATATTTTCCATTATTTGGGCGACGAATATTATTTGAATATTCGTTCGAAATTATTTATTTAACGATCCTTACTTCAAATAATTATTTGAACGTAACCATTCGACGAATAATATTTTTCAATATTCATTCAAAGTCGAATAGATTATCGATTATTATTCCGAATATTCTTCTAAAGATTGGACTACTAAATGAATATTATTTGAATATCCATTTAGAATATTATTTTATTAAATGAATATTACTTTTGAATATTCATTTAAGATATTAATTACTTGATGAAAATTATTCTAATATTCATATGAAGCTTGATTTATTTATCGAATATTATCTCGAATATTCCTTTAAAGCTTGGATTACTAAATGAATATTACTTGATATTCATTTAGAATATTATTCATTAAATGAATATTACTTTTTGAATATTCATTTAAATTCCTTATTAATTAATAAATATTATTTTGAATATTCATTTAAATATTTATTTATTCAATAAATATTCTCTTGATGTTTCTTCAAGGATTATTTGGAGAAATACTCTGATTAATGATATTCTTTCATTTTCCTAAATATTCTTTAAATATTTTAGTTCAATAAATATTCTCTGAATATTTATTCCATACTTAGGATAACCTCAATATGGTTTATCTTCTTCGATTATTACGGAAAATATCTCGGAGTCATATTATTATTAATCTTATATCAAGAAAGGTTCTCAGACATCATTCTTCTTTGATTCTACCTCCCTAATAATAAGGGAACCTTACTTGGAAAATGTTATTTATCTTGTCGACTTCCCGGTCATAAAATATTCTCTTCACTCGCAATGCGGGTGCTATTGACTTATTAAGTCGTTGTGTACCTTCTCATCTTTCGAGGGGTAAGATTGTTGGAACAAGTTGATATTCGTTACCAAGCAATAGCTTGGAAGTTATTGGTGAATTTTCCTTTCCAACTAGATACGACTACTTTGTAGAGTCTTATCAACAAGTATTATACTTGGGGAAAGGAGGACGAACGTTACATTTCGAATCATGAATTCTATTTGAACTAGGAGTCGTGCAAGAGGCCGAGTAGCGCCGATCCATCCCCTTTGGCCCAACCGTTGGCCGGGGAGAGCTAGTAAGGCGGTAGACAAGTAAAGCCGTCAGTTCTTCCTTCTACCGGTAGTAAATCTAATTTGAGCTGTACGATCTCGACTGATCATCAAGATTGGAACAGCGGGCGCGGTGAATACTCCATCATTGGTTCATCATCCAAACTTATTTATTTCCTGCAACATGATTACTGTTGGCAGAGCTGGAAAAGTGTTCATAACTTAAATTGAAATCTTTTCATGCAAGTTCCTCTTTTTAATGACAATGAGAATATCTCGCTTACTTTTGATGTAGCAGATATTTCTACAAACAAATACTTTAAGTTACCTTGTAACTTCATCGTTCATATTATACTGGCATCATTTCTGTAAATGCATGGCATATGGTTTGAAAGATACTTTTGAACTGTTATATATTATCGTTCAGTTATATATTATTGTTGGTGGGCTATTGCTCACCCTTGCTTTATTATTATATCACAACAACAGCTAGACCAGATGACTCGCACAAGGCGCACTCGACGCGGGCGAGGACGATGAGACTACCAGAGCTGAAGAAGAAGCTATTGGTAGGATAGATTTATTCTTTCAGTACCAAGTATATGGTCTAGTATGACTTATGTAAATGGATGGCAAAGAGTATGTATTTTTATTGAAATTCTTTTGGATTGTAAGAACTCATAATGTGATTAATAAAAATTTGATTGTTACTCTGATTTCATCTCTGGGACTATAACGGGTGTGTTTTACATTGTTGTGTTGGGTCATAGAGATGTAATTTATTTTATGTTAAGGAAAGTTCAAGTGTTGTGGACAGAATTGGAAACCGTAACGACCGGATCCCAGACCCCGGATCTGGGGGTGTTATATGGAGCCTTTAGCTTCGGGATAATAGCAATGAACGATGAATTCAAACCATTTGGGATACCACCTGTTTCATAAAATTGGTAGAAGAAGTCCATTACCTCGTCTTTGATGAAAGGCCATAACTTATTAAGAACACCCGCATTAAATCCATCCGGCCCCAGGGCTTTACTTGATTTTATGTTATGCAAAGCTGATTCCACCTCTTGCAATGAGAAGTTTTTTACCAGCCTTGAGCTGTCTAGAGTAGAGAGTTGATTTACCAAACCTCTGCCAACACTGAAGATGTTAGTCTCGGTATCTTTCTTGAAAAAAGTACTAAAATACTTGAAGAAACCCCCTTTTATCAAATCTGGATTTGTGCACCATGTATTCTCTAACTGCAGTCCTACAATCTGATTAGGCCTACGCCTTTTAAGAATAATTTTGTGGAAAAACTTTGTATTTTTCTCTCCTTTGAGTTGCCATTGAATCCTGGATTTTTGGGATAGCATTTGTGCCTTGATGCTATACAGGTCATCCAAGTTTTCTTTGATATTTGCCCTCACTTTGCTATCCTCCCCAGAATTTATAAATTTTTTTCTATTTGTTAACTAGGCCTATTTTTATTTAAAATTTATTTTATCGGAACTCGGGCCTAGTTAACAAATAGAAAAGAAGTTATAAATTAATTGGAAAAAATGCTGAAAATAACAAGTTTTTTAAAAAAAGAAACGAGAATACCAATTTCTGAACACTGTTGCGAAAAATAACGATTTTGTTACCCAAATGGCATATGCGTATTGCATATACGCATATACAAAATGCGTATCTAAGACTTACTGTAGCAGCCGCCGTTCGGCATCTCTCTCCCTCTCTCCGTTCTCCAAATTCCGGCCACCTCCACCAAAACGAAGTCCATAGCTCCCTATTCCTTTTCCCCGGTTCGTTTGTTGAGTTTCGGCCCCGCAAGGGCGTGTATGAAGAGATTTGGAAACGAAATCGGAAAACGAGCTTGGTTTTGGGGCTTTTAAATCCGGCGAAACAGACCAAAAACGAAGGATATAGGCTTGTAGAGGAGGAGAAGACGAGTGTTTTGGTATGTAGAATGCTAGTGCTCGATGCATGAAGGGGGTGAACGGAGAGTTATGGTCAAATTGGAAAAAATCGCCCGATAATCGCTTGTTCTGGGGAAGATGATGATGACGTCATCACGCAGGCTGCTGTTGCGTTACACAGAATATGCAAGTGAGAGATGCGTATCCCTGCCTTACCCAACTGCCTTTTGCGTAATCAAGCTCAGCCAATACATGGGTTATCCCATTTTATCTTGCGTAACCTATATTACCCCATTGAGAAATGCGTAACAGTCTTTACTCAAATCCAAAATGCGTAACAAATTCGTTATTTTCAACACCCGTCCCGAGAAACAGCATTTTCATTTTTTTTTTCTGAAAAAACTGTATTTTTAATATTTGTCCAATTAATTGCAACTAGCATGAAAGCCCGTGCGAAGCACGGGCCAAATGCCAAAACATATGAGTCGTTGGTTAAACTATGGCAGATACCATGTAAAGGGAATAATATATGTAATGATAAGCCAAAATCGGTAAGAGAATTCTATATAAATTAAGTATTTAAATCTAAATTTGTTAAAACATATGACACGCAGGTTGACTATGACAGATAACTTGTAACGAAAAACATATGTAATGATAAGCTTAAATCAGTAAGAAAATTATGCGTAAAATGAGTATTTAAATCTAAGTATTTGAATCTAAATTGAGACGAAGATACGGTTTTGAGATCGTAAATTAAAGAATGAAAAGTTTATTCTTGTAGTGATTCTGATATACAAAGTGAACATGCTGATTGCAAAGCGGTAAAATAAAGAAAAAGAGAAATGGCTATGTTTTGTTTGTTATTCCTAACTTGTGTTGTCCTCATGCTGTTCATGCCGAAAGTTCTTCACGCAGATAGCCTGTACAAAGTACGGGGTCCATTAAAATTCGCATAATTCACTCGTAATTTCAGAAATATTTTATGTTCTTGATATACCTGACAAAATATATTCTTGCGCAAGCTAATAATAACGTGAAATTTATATATGATCGAAATCGTATACTTTAATTTAAACACTATGGATATAATTATGTTTATCAAGTCGCTCAAATCTCAAAAATTGCTCACATCGCCAAATATGATTTTTAATTTTCGTGATGCTACTGTGAATTTAATTTTATCCGAATTGTATTTTTGATGCTACTGTGGATTTAATTTTGAATGTTATTAATGCGGTAAAGACTACATCGTACCATATTTCATAATAATAATGAATTTATAATATATATATATATATATATATATATATATAGTTTTTACTACTTTTTTTAGCTTACATTCAATATTTACATTTATTAATGACCATATGTATCAATATCAATATCAAATCAATATATTCTTAATGATGCTTAGTGAAGGATTTAATCAAATTACACCAAATACCCTTTGAAATCAATATTACCCAATTTTTTTACATAGGCTTTTTAGTCTTTTTACGTTTAAATTACACCAATTACCCTTTGAAATCAATATTATTCAATTTTTTTACATAGGCTTTTTAGTCCTTTTACTTTTTGAGTTAATGGATATCCATGTTTAGTCTAATTTACCGACATAATATCATACATGACTGTTTTCCTTATATTCAAACAATCATCTCCATATACAATCAAGGATACACTCAATTACTTCCTTATGGCTGCATATACGATCAATTACTCAATTTTACAATCAATTATACATCCCCTTCTTTCACAATTGCTGCATTTCAGCATCTAAGACGTAGTATTGTTGGAACTGTATCTCTCTCGGTAAGCATTCAAGATTTCAGGCTAATTCGTTATGTTTATGTATATTGGTTACATGAATTGTTTGCTTATGAATATGTGTAGTTATCGGCTAAGAGGGAGGGTCAGTTGGGGAGAGTTTAAAGGGAGGTCTTACTTTGATATTTATTGCTCTTTATGTTTGATTTGATGTTGGTCTTAGACATTTGAGGTAATTCTGTTTTTTTTAGGGTCAGTTGGGGAGAGTTTAAAGGGAGGTCTTACTTTGATATTTATTGCTCTTTATGTTTGATTTGATGTTGGTCTTAGACATTTGAGGTAATTCTGTTTTTTTTGAATTATTGCATTTTTTTCACTAAAAATCTGGGATTTTTTAAGTTTATCATGATTTATTTGTAGAATCATGTTTTGGAACCTGGGCTTGCTAATTTTGTAATCTTCTATGTTATCTGGATGGTGTGTGTGTGTGTGTGTGTGTGTTTTTGTTTTTTGTTTTGCAATTTGAGATGATTGATAGACCGGAAATAACATTAGTCAAACAATTCCTTTGGTAAACTGAAATGGCTTAGGAAGGCATAGTCGTCACTTTGCTAGGAACCACCACCACTCATTCATTACCAGAAGTTTGCTTTAAGGGACTTTAGTTCGATGGTAATTCGCCTTAATAAACTTAGCATAAAGCATATGTTGTCTAATTACCACCTTAAATATTAACTCGATGTTTCAAAATAACCTTAAAAGGCTAAAACCGATGATCTATGTTAAAGTTATCAGTATAATCAAGGGTGTATAGAAGGGAAACCATGACTAATAAAAACTTCCAAATTCTTATCCAACTGTTCTTTAATATTACCGCAGCACCAGAGGTATCTTCTATTTTCTAGCGTAGCCATGCATGAGAGCATAATAATTATGCAGCTACCATTAACTAAGTTTTACCTAACATAATGTAAAATAATACTCTATTACACAGAAAGCGACTCACATACTTGATGCCTTCATGGACTTATCTGTACATCTGATTACTGAACACCTTCTCTTAGTTAAATAATGTCGAGGGCAACTGGATTGAGCTGCCTCCATAGTCCATACTATGCCTCAGGAACTTCCACAAGTTTCACAAACATTTCTGCAAGTCTGGACAGCTTGATACCCATTTACTGATATGGTCATAAGTTTCTGTTGAAAATTCCTTTTCGCGAACCGTTTGTTGCATAAAAACTGTTAAGCTATGTTTTGTGGTTGTATGTCGTTCAACTAGATGTTAATTGAGTTTTGGTTCAAGGATTTATTTTGGTTAAATTAAACCTTTAATTAGAATTGGTTTGATACAATGAATGATTGTTTGCAGTGATTAATAAGATAACTGTAATTAGGAGGTTAAGCTGGGACCATTGCGGACTTTATGTGAATTCTGAGTAAGTGGTGAGTGTGGCCGTGTTTCAATTTGGTAACCGGAGTTGATGGGCTCCCGGTTGTGTTTTTATTCTGTGAGAAGTGTTGAAATGGACGTAAATAGATGTAAAGTAGATGTTGAAAAGAAAATAATAATAATAATAATAATAATAATAATAATAATAATAATAATAATAATAATAATAATAATAATAATAATAATAATAATAATAATATTAATACTAATGTAATAACATAGAAAGTGAGGTGGAGAAAGAAATAGGGTGTGGATTTAGTGTGGTGTTCGTGGATGTTCTTTGTGTACTCCTAGCATTTACTGGATGGTGTGTGTGTGTGTTTTTTTTGTTTTTTGTTTTGCAATTTGAGATGATTCGTCGCTATATGGTTCTTGATGCAGAGTGGTTATACTCAGTACTCCTAGAATTTACTGTAGTTACCTGCATTTTGGTTAAATTAAACCTTTAATTGGAATTGGTTTGATACTATGAATGATTGTTTGCAGTGATTAATAAGATAACTGTAATTAGGAGGTTAAGCTGGGACCATTGCGGACTTTATGTGAATTCTGAGTAAGTGGTGAGTGTGGCCGTGTTTCAATTTGGTAACCGGAGTTGATGGGCTCCCGGTTGTGTTTTTATTCTGTGAGAAGTGTTGAAATGGACGTAAATAGATGTAAAGTAGATGTTGAAAAGAAAATAATAATAATAATAATAATAATAATAATAATAATAATAATAATAATAATAATAATAATAATAATAATAATAATAATGTAATAACATAGAAAGTGAGGTGGAGAAAGAAATAGGGTGTGGATTTAGTGTGGTGTTCGTGGATGTTCTTTGTGTTCGAAGGAGGCAGGAGTGTCGGGGCGAGTATGTTGCTAGGGTGTGAATGTTGTATTTGTATGTGTGGATGAGTATTGTGCCAAGTTTGTGTGTGAGTATTGTACTAAGAGTAGAAGCATGGCATTAAAGTAGAACAAACTTGCATTTTTCTGCAAATTTCTGCAAGTCTGGAAGCTTGATACACCTTTACTAATGTGGTCATAAGTTTCTGTCGAAAATTCCTTTTCACGCACCGTTTGTTGCATAAAAAACTAGACTTCAAGATCTTTCTATTGCGATATAATTCACTTCCCAGAAATTTCTCAATCAAAGCAGTTTATTCTTCAAAGTTAGGCATTTCTGCAAATTTCTGCAAGTCTGGACAGCTTGATACCCCTTTACTGATATGGCCATAAGTTTCTGTCGAAAATTCCTTTTCGCGAACCGTTTGTTGCATAAAAAACTAGACTTCAAGATCTTTCTATTGGTATATAATTCACTTTCCAGAAATTTCTCAATCAAAGCAGTTTATTCTTCAAAGTTAGGCATT
Organism: Saposhnikovia divaricata; assembly: GCA_036435485.1. NCBI lineage: Eukaryota > Viridiplantae > Streptophyta > Magnoliopsida > Apiales > Apiaceae > Saposhnikovia > Saposhnikovia divaricata. The sequence continues at coordinate 29,168,840 of JAZHRN010000131.1, forward strand.
TCTGCAAGTCTGGACAGCTTGATACCCCTTTACTGATATGGTCATAAGTTTCTGTTGAGAATTCCTTTTCGCGAACCGTTTGTTGCATAAAAAACTAGACTTCAAGATATTTCTATTGGTATATAATTCACTTTCCAGAAATTTCTCAATCAAAGCAGTTTATTCTTCAAAGTTAGGCATCTTCAGCTTCCAGTTTTTTGTGTCTGCTATTTTTCTGTTTCTTTTATTCTTTTCTCCGTTTGCTCTCTTCATGCATATGATACAGAGCAGGTTCCGATGACTGATTCTGATGGATGGTGTGTAAACTTTGGGAAAAACGGATATATGATCCTCTTTTTTTCCCCTCTTTTTCATTGTAAAAAAATACCAGCAACAGATTTCTCCATGGCCAAGGCTTAGTTTCTTTTTCGCTGATTGACTTCCGTGTATGCTTCTGGCTTTACCTTTCCAGATTTTACTGCAGTTGTACTCCTAGAAACCACTTCAAATAGTACCTCTTTAGTTCATATATATTTTCTGGGCCAGCGAGTATTGTAGAAGAAAGTTGCCAATTAGCGAAAGATCAGAATTCTGGACATTTATACCATTGCTCAGTAAAACAGCTCTATGTTACAAGTCCTCCCATTATGAAACTCTATAAAAAAATTTGAATGTAGTAGTAGTGCTTAAAATCATGGAAGATTTATGAAAATATGTTTGTGTATGTTAATATAAAAATGATAAATTAACCCTCTTATTCACAATATTATTTCTCATATATTATCTTTGTACAGAAAAATTGATATTCTTCATACCATAAATTTATGGATGGGTCGCAGCAACAATATTCTTCTACACCCCTATCAGGTACTAATAAACCTTTTGAAAATTTGCCACTTGATAACAAAACTATGTACTTATGCACTATTACACATATAACCTTTTTATCTACATCTACAGGTCACAAACGAAATTTACGTAATCAAATCTCTCTGCCTTCATCTGAACCTGGTAATTAAGGAAAAATATAGATGCTACTCTGTGCTGTGTTTTTTTTTTAAAATTAAGATTATGATATAATTATTTTTTTTTGCAGTATCGAAAAGACAGACGTATGATAATGGATGTCCTTCATCTACAAGACCATTGTCTAATTCAGGTTTATTCGTTCAATCCGCTGTTAACATGAAATATTTCATCTATTCTAAAAGCCCAATACGAAACCATTAATAAAAAAAATAGCATATAAATATTCAGTAAATATAAGCAAATTATAAATACCCTCTCTTATAATGAGTCTCACCTCATATTTCATCTATTCTAAAGGGCCCCGCCAGGGGCACCCAATACGAAACCAATCATAAAAAAAAACATATGAATATTTAGTAAATATTGTGAATTTATAAATTGAGTTACCTAGGAACCAGAACCTTAACCCTTAAAAAGTGAATAGAGTACTCGGCACACTGCACCATTTTAATTCCGTATTTATTCAGTATATCTAATTTTTTTATGCAGGATTAAGCTATCAAAGTCCTGCATCACGACTTATTAAAAAACCTACCTCAACGACTCCTGCATCACGGCTTATTAGAAAACCTACCTCAACGATTGCCAATAAAATTCCTTTTCATCTTCCATCGTCAAGACTGTCCGCTAATAAACCTCAGTATACGAATGACATCAATCCTACACTTCTGAACGCTTACAATCGAGGTATCAATTTTTCTAATATTTTCTATTAATTTTAATATTAACTTTTAATTAGTTACCACATAAGAGGATGTGATACATTGCTTATTACGATTTATGTTATTGATTCAGATAGAGGAATAAAAGATATTCGACCATCTAATTATATTAATCGTCGGAATCAATTTGATCATCGCATTACGGAGACACCAGAATCTGCCCAAAAGAATGAAAATAGTCGACGTGTGATTGTCAATATCCCAGATATTGATGAACTTGATATACAGCGTCCAGGTTCAATAATATGTTTTGATCTGCATAATTTAGGCATAACATGCAAGGCAATTTCTAATTTTTAGTTTGTGGTTGTGTTTTTTATAGAATGGTTTACTACATTTGGTCGTTTTGGTGAACAAACTAAGAGACATGAATCATCAAGTTCCAAAGGAAAAAATTTAATGAATAATTTCAATGCGGGTGAAGATGATTTTGATGACAAAAATAAAAATTATGATGCTACGATGTCCGGTAAGAGATTTAAGCACAATGTCTTCTGTTAATATACTCAAATAATGGCCAAACTTTGCATAACTGTTTATTAATAATATGATTTTTTTCCCACAGATGATGATGTTACAGAACACGATGATCAGTGTATGTTTTATTTCGGTATCTCCTTTTTTCATAGTTCAAATCCCGTAATAGTTTTTAAACCTCTCACTCCCCAAATACAATTGAATTCTTTCAGCTCATCATAGAGGAGAGTACCTAAGTGATGATGAAATCGATATGAATCTTGATATGTCAGGTAAAGTTATCTTCTCACCCATTCACAAACCATTATTTTTAATCAAAACACGTCATCAAACATTGATAATCATATAATTATTCTTTCTATTTTATCATAATTCAGATTTTATAATTGTTGTTCTAAAAAGACCCTTATAATTGTAGCAGAGTGTGATAATTATCATGTTTTTAAAAACAAAGAAAGAACAAAATAATTAAACTTCAGATTCACCTCCTCCAAGGAACAAAATAATTAAATTTCAGATTCACCTCATCTAATTTAATTAAGTAAAATGCTGTTAAATGTTTTTACAAATCATGTATTCATTTACATTTGCAAAATGTATATTTTGCACCTTAAATTCATCATATTCCACTTATATTTGCAGAAGTTTGGAAGGGATATATGGACCTTGGAAAGCCAACAAAGATTTGCCAAAAGTGTAAGGCACAAATGTGGAATGAAGAACGAAATAATAAATCTTCAAAGAACAATGTGCCAACATTCTCAATATGCTGCAAAGATGGTCAGGTACAACTTCCTAAAGAGAGGCCACCTCCTCCTTTCTTAGCTTCTCTTCTATCTGGAGGTGAAAAAAATAAACACTATTTGAAGAATATTCGGACATACAATTCACTATTCCAATTTACCTCAATGGGAGGGAAAATTGATAGAAAGTTAAACAATGGTGGAGGGCCATATTGTTTTAAATTAAATGGTCAAAATTACCATTTCATTGGTAGTCTCAAACCAAAGGAAGGTGAGACGCCTAAATTTTGCCAACTCTATATCTATGATACTGAAAATGAAATACAGAATCGGATGAATGCAATTCCTGGGTCAGATGAACTTGATCCTAAAATTGTAGAGGGATTGTTAAGGATGTTGGACAATGACAATAAATTGGCAGAAGGCTTTCGAATGGCCCGCGATCGATTTCAAGTGCAAGAGCCAGATGAGTTCTGCTTGCTTTTAGTTTCTTCTAAATCAGCATCTGGAAGACCAAATCAAATCGGACCATCAAATGAGGTTGCAGCATTAATTGTTGGAGATGATGAGGATACTGATCCATTTAGGGATATAATAGTGGAAACCAAACAGGGATTTCTAAAAAGGGTTTTTGAGACGTGTAAACATTTTATGCAACTGCAATATCCCTTGCTCTTTCCCTACGGTGATGATGGTTTTCACGTTGACATTCCGTTGAATTCTAAACCACGCAAAACCACTATTGAGACATCAAATGATGAGTTTCCAGATAAAGCTAAACACAGAACTACAGTGACGATGAGAGAATTTTATGCATACAAGTTGATGATACGTCCTGATCAAGGTAAAAAACTTAAAATATTACAACTTAACTGAACATTTAAATCGATTATTATTGAAAGAAACAAAATATGAGCTACTGATACATTTTTCTTTACATATCTAACTATTGATTAAATTTTATTTAAAACACAATGTTTATGTTTATTATAAGAGCAATTTAAAAGAGTAAAATAAATTAGTGTTTAGTTATATCTCTTGTGTATATACCCATATATCTCTTCCACATGTGCAAATATGTTATGCTTTAATCTTCATATATTTGTACACGGAATTCTAATATTTTAATCCATATTTTAGGTATGACTCTACATCTTGGTGGTCGATTATGGCAACAATTTGTTGTCGATGCTTTCGCAGCGGTTGAGCAATATAGGTTGGACTGGATAAGGACACATCAACATGTCATACGATCTGATTTGTACAAAAATGTTCGAGATTTTATAAGAAAAGGTGATGCAAATCCACAAACTCTTGGCCAAAATGTTATTCTTCCAGCTACTCACACCGGATCCCAAAGATATATGAATCAGTATTTCAAGGATTCATTGGCTATCTGTCGTACAATTGGACATCCCTCTTTATTTCTAACAATGACTTGCAACACTCAGTGGCCTGAAATTAAACATATGCTTGAATATCTTCCTGGTGTTGATGCCGCTGATGCACCTGACATAATTGCCAGAGTCTTCAAGTTAAAGCTTGATCAGTTACTTGATCTGATCAAGAATAAAAATTATTTTGGGAAATGCATCGGAGGTGAATTTCATGCTATTAGTTTATTATGTATTTTGAATAAAAAGTTTTCTCAATATTTGTCATATAACATTTCTGTAGATAGTTTATTTACATGTTTTTCTTATTTATATTTCCACAGTTATGCATGTTATTGAATTTCAAAAACGTGGACTTCCTCATGCACACATGTTGATATGGTTGCATCCGGAAGACCGTCCAAAACGTGTTGAGGAAATTGATGAATTGATATCTGCAGAAATTCCAGATGAGCTACTGGATCCAGTTGGTTATCACGTTGTAAAAGATTTTATGATTCACGGACCATGCGGGAATGACAATACATATTCACCGTGTATGACTAAAGGAAAATGCATTCGTCATTTTCCAAAGAGGTATGAATATGGCAAATATATAAGTTCCTGATTAATTCTCTTAATATACCTTCTACAATTTAAGTGGTCCATTACGTATATATTCAGTATGATACATAAGTAAGACCAGTGGGAGGTGATTTATAAATGCATCCTATACTCATCTTTTTGTAACCAGTCACTTTATAGGTAGATAAACAAAAGTATAAGTTACATTACAAATATAGACAGATAAACATGTAATCTTAGTTTTTAAGGTTTGCTTATGTAGTATGTTCTGCATATATTTGTTGTAGGGCCTTTTTTACCTTCATGCTAAATTACAATTGACCAAAATTAAAAATAAGGCTCTCTCTATCTACGAAATATAGGGATGCTACGCATCAGTGTAGTGCATATACAGATCTGAATTTTTCATTAAAACTGACTGGTACTATAAAACTCATTTAAATACTATAGAATACCATACATGTTGCCTTTGATAAGAGTTTATATTTTGCCTTAATCATGATTAAATCAACATTTATAACTACTCTGCATTATACTTTGACAGGTTTAATGCACATACCTTCTTTGATGACTGCGGTTTTCCAGTCTATCGCAGACGTCGAACGGATGCTACTGTCAAGAAGAAAGGAGTTCTTTTAGATAACCAATATGTTGTTCCGTACAACAGAGAATTATTAGTGCGCTTTCATTGCCATATCAATCTCGAAGTGTGTAATAGTTCTCGATCACTAAAATATCTTTTCAAATACTGCTTGAAGGGTCATGACACCGCTACAATGATACTACGAAAAAACAAAGCAAAAGAAAGTGGAAGCACGTCGGGAAACACTGAAAAGAAGACAGATGAAATACAAAATTATCTTGACGGTCGCTATGTTTGTGCTGTTGAGGCTGCATGGAGACTTTTTGGATTTAACATACATTACCGATGTCCTTCAATTGAGCGATTACCTGTACATTTAGAAGGTGAGAAAAATGTGTCATTCAAAAAGACCGACAATATGGTAGCCGTGGCTGAAAAAGCGTCTGCGAAACATAGTAAACTTGAAGGATGGTTTGAGGCAAATAAATCAATGCCGGAAGCAAGACAGTACACATACTCTGAATTTCCTCAGTTTTTCACATGGAAAAGCGATGCAGGTAAGTGGAAAATGAGAGAAAGAGGCACTGTATTTGGGAGGGTTGTTGATGTTCATGCTTCTGCTGGTGAAACATTCTTCCTACGCATGTTGTTGATGCAACAAAAAGGAGCAAGATCTTATAAAGATTTGCGTACTGTCAATGGAACTGTTTATAGTACTTTTAAAGAAGCATGTTCAGCCCTTGGTCTTCTCAAAGATGACAACCAATGGCATGTTGCTATGTCAGAAAATGCTATCTTCTCTATGCCACGTCAACTCAGGGAATTGTTTGTGCATATTATAAGTAACAATCAAGTTGCTGATCCCTTGAGACTTTGGAACCACCATTGGGTTTCCATGTCAGAAGACGTGCTTCTATCCCATCGTCGGCTCACCAACAATGAAAATCTTCAACTGAGTGAAGATGATATCATGAACCTAACCTTGGCAGGTAATATTTTTAATTTTATTTCATTAGTAGATATGTTAATCCAATTTGTCTTTACTTTTATGACACATTCCTGCTTGCAGTATATCATGTTATAACAAATCATATTTATACCTGTTATTATAATTTGTTAGAATAAGTAAAACAAATAAAAGTCTTATGTATGCCTTTTTTTAGATAAACACTAACATGTAAATTCTTAGTTTTTATTTTATATACCCTCTGATATTTTCCTATATATTTTTAAAGTCTTTTAATGTCATAAAATTACAAATTATGCATTCAGTTAGTGTTAATTTCACAAATTCAAAATATTGATATCTATTATCATATGAACACTTATTTATAAATTTGTATAATAACTAAAAGAAAACAAAAACTCTTATGCATGCATAATTTTGTATTTATATAATTAGTTTGTGAGTAATATAACTTTACTCTATCATTATTTTTATTAATAATCATTGAGGTGTGAATCAATTTGACACTTGATTATAACTACAAATTACATGTGAATTTCAGAGATTGAAAAACTATTGAATGAAGTTGGAAAGAGTTTGAAAGATTATGCCAACATGCCTTATCCTGAGGATGGCTATATTAAAGATTATGAGAATCGGCTGTTAGTTGAAGAACTTGGGTATGACAGGACTCAAATGAAAATTCAGTTTGAGAATCTCCACAAAAATCTAAATCAAGAGCAGTTACAAGTTTACAATTCCATCATTGATAGTATTGAAAAAAAAAAGGTGGGGTCTTCTTTGTTTATGGTAGTGGAGGCTGCGGAAAAACATTTTTATGGAATACACTTTGCTGTAGTTTGCGGAGCAGAGGTCAGATTGCTCTACCAGTAGCAACTTCCGGAATTGCAGCAACTTTGTTGCCTGGTGGTAGGACTGCTCATTCCAGATTTCGTATCCCTCTAAAGTTAGATCAGCATTCTACTGCCGGTATTAAGCATGGAACCGACATTGCAGATTTAATAAAGCAAACCAATCTAATCATATGGGATGAGGCTCCCATGCAACATCGACACGCATTTGAAAGTGTTGATCGTGCTTTGCGAGATATTATGTCTTCGGTGGATGCTGCTAGAGCTGGACTTCCTTTTGGTGGAATAACGATTGTCTTCGGTGGTGAATTTAGACAAATCTTACCTGTTATACCTAAAGGTTCTCGAGCACAAATTGTAAATGCATCCTTGAATCATTCAAGGTTATGGAATCATTGTCATGTCTTCTTATTACAACAAAACATGCGGCTAAGAAAAGGAAAATCAACAGAAGAAAATAACCAAATAGCTGATTTTAGCCAATGGGTACTTGATCTCGGAAATGGAAAGATTCCAAATGTTCATCCAGATGATATAGTTAGTGATCCAGAAGTGGTCATTCCGGATAAATACTTAATCAAATCTTCCACACAACCAATAAAGGATGTAGTAAATGCTATTTATCCGGATCTTTGCACGAACATTTCAAATCCTGCTTATTTGAGACAAAGATCCATTCTTACTCCAACAAATGCAATCTTTAATGATATCAATTCTTATGTTCTTGATGCAATTCCAGGTACGACTTATACATATTACAGTCAAGATTCCCTCTCTGACGATATAGGAAGTGTCAATGATTTTATATCTGCATTCCCGGTTGAATATCTAAATTCAATCAACATGCCATGTCTTCCAAAACACGAACTGAACCTTAAGGTTGGAGCCGTAATTATGCTTATGAGGAATTTAAATCAAATAATGGGCCTTTGTAACGGAACTAGGATGATTGTCAGGAAGTGTTTGCCTAATACTATTCAGTGTGAGGTACTGAGTGGTGCCCAGGCTGGTACTACTCATATTATTCCAAGAATTGAGATGGAACCATCAGACACAAAATGGCCTTTTGATTTCAAGAGATTACAGTTTCCCGTGCAACTGTGTTTTGCCATGACTATTAATAAAAGTCAAGGACAATCATTGGATAAAGTCGGATTATACTTGCCAAGTGCTGTATTCACACATGGTCAATTGTACGTTGCGGTGTCCAGAGTTACATCTCCTTCTGGATTGTACATATTAATTGACAATGACACGGGAAGAGCTACAAACATTACTGCAAATGTTGTTTATCAGGAGGTCTTCTGCAATTTGCCCAGTGCTAATTAAGGGTACATATTTAGGATCTAAAAATAAGGTACTGTACATGTTAGTATGTATTGTACATAAAAAAATATATTATATTTTTGTTATTTGTTTTAATCTATTAACACTATTGTTCATTTATGTGATCCTTTTGCTAATATAGTAAATTGTGGGTTTATATGTAGGGAAATTGTACATGGATAGCCAGGATTTTTCCATCATTTACAGTAAGGTTTTTCCAATTTCTGATTCTCTTTCTTAATATATTGTTTGTTTTATATATTTCATCTAATTATTATACAAACAACATTAAAGAAATTACACTATTCATTAAGTACACAGAAACATAAATTATTATCAGTCTCCCCTGTTATAGCTGAAATATTTGATGAACTTAAGAAAAAAAATTATCTTACATTGAGATGGTTCTGTTCAGTGATTTGAATTTCCTTTTGTATTGGTTAAAGTATAATAGTGAGTACCAAACTTCTGGAATATGCTAATATTTCAATGTCCTTTTGTATTGTTTTAAGTATAATAATGGCGGAACTAAGCTCCAAAACAGTTGATGTGAGGTACAGCCTTACTACTTCTACATCTATGTGCACTACATCCTTTTCATATTTTATATTTTTATTTTTATCCAGGTAAATTATTATTTTAAGGAGATACCTCAGCCATACAGAAACCTGTATTCTTAAGAGGCGGCATTCTTTATTCATTGTGTGTTGGTGAGGTTTAGGAAATGTTGGTACTTGATTACGATTCAGTTTTGATCTTCTGTAACTGCCTCTAATTTGTAAGTACATTTTACATTTACAGTATTCAGTAGGGACTGGTTGTCATTGGTGGCTGTGCACACGGATTCGTGGTTGCTTACTACTTTGGCGCTTGCATTAACCAGAATGAGAGGTATTATTAAATTTGAAGCTCATATGATATATCATATATATGGATTAGCACACTGTTGTGATTTTATATTATAAAAGTCGAAGGTGTATGGTAGCCTTTTCCACATTTTCCTGTTTTTTAGAATTGAACAACTTATGCATTTGTTTTTCAGTTTTTCCTTTGTGCACTGGCTCCTACAAGAAGAAAGTTCCAACTTCTACAACAATTGATGATTTACCGAATTTGTATGCTGGAATGATACTAATATTGCATTGTCTTTTTCATTCTTTTTCATAATTGTTGCCTGCACCTGATCAGCGTTTAGCATTAGTAATCAACGTACCTTTTATCTTTCATAAGATTACTCATGTATTATAATTTCAATTGTTTTCTATGATCATCTTTATTACTAAGAGAATGCTTGAGAATGCCCGCATTGACAATGACAAAATATGGGCAGTTGAATTCTAATAACCTGCTAAAAGAAGAGGTTATAACAAACCTATTCATATTTCGATATTGTTCATCTGCCTTCTTAAATTCATTTGTCTCGGATCAATGTGACAATGTTAGCTGTTACCTTTATTTAATATGATTTCATTTTGAGGTCTTGCAAGTGTCTCCAAAAATATGCATGCTTTCAAATATATAAAAGTCCAAAGCATTATTAGTTTCTGTTTCTTAGCATAGTGAGGACTACGAAAAAGCGAGACGTTGAACCGACCAATCATCACAATTTTTACATTTTTGGAGTTTCATTTAATGTCTATTTACAAGCCAAATATAAAAAAAACAAAAAAAAACAGAATATGCACAAGGTGCCTTGAGAATTTTGTTCAATTACTCACTTTTGGCAGCCCTAAACCCTGTCTTTTATTTGTTTTTTTACATATAGTAACCACTTATTATATTCCAAGAAGACACGAACTGGAGATTGACGAACACATATGGGTGGATATATGTGGTCTAAAGGCAACTACAACCGTGACTAAAAATCTAAATTTGAGGCAGTTTTTTCCCAAATCATTACAATCGTGGACTAAAAAATGATCCAAATTTGGATCAGTGAATAGTATTATCATTATAATATTGTTATTTTTTCTATTTTGTTGATTTTGTTAATGTTATTAAAAGTAAATTAATTAATTTTGGAATATAATTTAGTAAGCTGCTATATCCTCTTCCAACTCAGCGCCATCACCAGTCAAGGTGTCACCACATGGTAGTTATCTCCTACCAATCAAAAAATATTTAAAAATATTTTACGTCATATTATTCACAGTATCAATTACTTTTATGATAATTACTAAATTATTTGTTAACATAATTGAGAACAGAATCGTTAAATTGATTTATAGAATAATTCATATTTTATAACGTGATCTTATCCATAATATCAATTACTTTTATGATAATTACTAAATTATTTGCTGACATAGTTGAGAACAGGATCGTTAAATTGATTTATTTTTTACAATGTGATATTATCCATAGTATCTATTACTTTTAAATTATAGGATTTAGCTATTATCAAATTGATTAATTGATTCTCTAATCCTTATTTACATCGTTAACATTACAAAACAAAATGTCCTAACTGCATGACCAAGATCGTTGCCTAAGTTAGAAAAAAATATATACATGATTTTCAAATATTAGTTTAAGATATTTTTATGTTAACATTTTATTTTTTTTTATTTTGATTAAAAAAATTTCTTCCAAAGAAGTCATAAGTTACCAATGAAGAAACAAAATAAAATTGAATTTTAAAACCTAAAAAAATTATAATAAAAGTGGCATATATTTTCAAAATTTTATATTAATATCGGATGTTAGAAATATGAAATAAAAATAAAAAACAAATAATATTATTTATAAAAGTTTACAATCATTTTACTTTATAAGATAAAGTATAAATATTATTTAAAATATTAATAAAAAAATTTAGTTTACAATATTATTTAATTTAAAATAATATTATAATATTAAATAATATTATAATATTATTTAATATTAAATATAAATTATTTAATAAATATTTAAATATAAATTATTTAATAAAATTTATAAAATAAAAATATTTAAAAATATAAATAATATTATAATATTCTTTGTAAAATAATATTATATTATTAATTTGTATAATATTAAAATTATTGAATAATATTATTTTTATGTGAATCTATTAACTGTAGTACGAGGTAAAGTCCTAGATAGTGCTGCGAATCATATGTTGCTTTTCTGGATTTTATCAAAGAAATATTCTGAAATATTTTAATGCATAAATTCTCCCTCATGTCAATTATTTTTTATGATAAAATTTATTATTAAGCTAATTGAGAACAGAATCTTTAAATTGATTTACAAAATAATTACTAGGAATACAAAATATTATGTTGTACAAATCCAACAAGTCTCCTCATCAAATTTATAATTATGGGATGTAGCTGTCAACAAATTAATTTAAGATTACAACCAAATTACCCTAATTGTAATCCAAAATATGTACTATATAATCTCCTCTAACAATAGTTTTACCATCATCTTTACATTCATCATATTTTGTCTTAACAAAACAATGGCAGAAGAACAGTGTCAAAGATTACAATTCTTGAATGCCTCAAAAAACTCTTGGAAGATTAAAGTTAGAGTGACAAGAATGTGGCCAGTACTGAATGCTGAGAGAGTTTTTCGAGGACAGAATTGTTTGTTGGTAGATATAGATGTATGTACCTATTGCATTATATATTCTTCTTTTTTATGTAAATTAATACTGATTATAACTTCTAATTATTTGTCATATATGCTGTATCGCAGGGTTATCATATTCAAGCATTTGTATATGTGGATATCTGGAAAGATCCAAAGAAAAAACTAGAGGAGGGAGAAATTTATATTATTACTAACTTTACTGTGAAGAGCGCATTTGGAAGACTACGACCGGTATCATCAAAAATGGCTATTTCTTTTACAAATGCAACGGAGGTGGTTCATGTAAAAGAAAATGATCCACTTTTGGTGATGAACAAGTACGAATTTGTAGAGTTGGAAGATTTAAAATCATTGGCAATTGAGACATGTCCTGATGATCCTAATTATAAAGATGGAGAACCAGAATTTGCATATGGTATACTTGAGTATACATCTTAAGTAATACTTTAATTTAATTTTATTTATATTATTCCAAAATATATAATAACTATTGTAATTGTTTTAATTTATAGATGTTATAGGAGTTCTTGAAGAATCTGAGGGATTTCAAATGAAGAAGACTAAATATAGTGACAGGCCACAATTTAAGTTCAAGCTGAGTGATGGAAGGTTAGAAAGTCAATTGTCGTCAATTACTCACAAATATATATGTTAACTTAATTATTTTTAATAATTCTATGAAAGATGATACTAATACATATTTAATAGAAAAACACATGGCATGCAATATTGTGTTGGGGATTAAGTGAACTGTAGTAGTCGCACCATATACATGGAGTACTGTAATTTATCTTACTATCAAATACAAATGGTGTAATTTATCTATAACTATCACTGTCCAAACTTTAGGAAATCATTATGTCTATCTATGCTGCTGTATTTATCTTGCTCTCTTTTCAAGCTTATACCATGTGCACAATCACCGTCATTTTGTGTCTTTCTTTTGGTTAAGTGTTTTTTTTTTAAAAAAAAACTTAGATTAGCTAAGAATTTTTAAGGTCATGAGTTAGTGGATATTATCTGCTTAATTTACATACGTGTCCCTGCCTGTCGGATTTTCAAAAGGTTATCAGGGATAAATTACCTTTTGTAAACCATGCGAAAAATTAAAATACCTGTTTACTAGAGCTGTAAGTCGGGAGTAGTAGACCACATAATTACACAAGGCGAAATTGACAATTTAAATGATAATATATTAATGTTTCATAGCAGTCAATTCAACTGAACAAGATATTATTAAGGACCAATTATCCAACCAAATTATATACTACTTATATGTCATGGACTACTTTCACAATCAAATATATTAAATTTAATAGTCAAAAAAATACTTATGTACACATACTAATTACTACATATTATTTTTATATTTATTGTAATTATTATATATTATGAAATTCTAATATATATTTTTATATTTAAAGTTTAAAAAGAAACTTCATAAAATATAAAAATAGTCGTTAAAATATTAATATTTAAAAAATATATAAATAGTTGTATAAATATTAATCAATTATATAAATATTATTCAAAATTTTAAATAATTTCAAAAAATTCAACATTTTTATCATTTCCTTAAACAAATGTGAGCATGATTATATGTCCTGTACTACTTTCACAATCAAATATATTATATTTAATTAGTCAAAATAATTACAAATGAAAACAATAAACTGTAACCCGGAATAAAATTGAAGCAATCAAATTTTGTTCTGATATTGAAGGAACCCATCTACTCACTTTTTGTGTTTCTTGATTGCTCATTCTTTGTTACATGTTACTTAACCATATGAACTTGGTATTTTGAGATTAAGATTTCGAAAAGGCTAATTGTCTCCTTCCTTCTTTAGGTAAATTTCTTGAGCACAACATAACTAATTAACTTCATAATCTAAACTCCAATGTCCATTACATATTACAACAGATTCAATTAGCAAAGATAAAGATAGAAATTTTATCCTGTTTTAGACCCGACCATAATTACATTCCCCTGCCTACGGTACAACACCATCACCCCCTTCTTCACCTTATTTGTTTACAACAAAATAATGACATGCAAAAGGATACTTAAATGGACGCTAGCCATCACATGTTGTCCCATACATTTTATGTTGTATACGCTTGCAAAACTGACTGCACAAACAAAACTTTAAATATAAAATAAAATAAAATAATAATAATAATATTTATTACTACTACATAGTTTTTTTGTATAAATTATAATTATTTTATAATATAATTCTTATTTTTATATTTAAAATTTAACTATAAAATTAATATAATATAACAATAGTCATTAAAATATTAACATATATAAAATATAAAATATATTTAGTCACTAAATTTTAATTACTCTGTTAATGTTGGTATGCAATTTTTTTAATTTAGAAATAATCTCACTAATTTCAACAAATTTATCTATTCTTCAAACAGATGTGCTCATGATGTGCTTATATGGGGAGATCTTGCGTCATCAGTTAAAACGATGATTGATACTGATGATTTGCAACAAAAAATTATAATTATAGCCAGCACAAAAGTCGTGACTTGGAAAGGTATGCAATAATAATGTCATTTCATTAATTACCTCTACTGTAAAAAATTAACATGATTTTATTACATTTGTCAAATCCAGGCGCTGTGCAAATTAAATCGTTGCCATCTACTAAAGTCTATTTGAATATTGATGATGATGCCACTGAAATAATGAGAGAGAGGTATTTTATATATTTGACATATATTTCCATTTATATACAAAAATGGAAAAAACAAACTACTAATGTTCTATATCATTATTATAGACTTGATGAAGTTGGATACGTGACATCTCAATCTATCTCAACCATTCAAGAACAACTTGTCCGATCTCAAATTGAATTTTACACTCTGAATGGTCTCCGTAATTTGAAAGATATCGAATTTATAGAGGTTGTACTGTAAAAATTTGAATTTCATTAAAGTTGCATTCAAAAACCCACCTTTAATTTTTTTTTAATACAAGATATATTTTATAATGTCTTTTACGTGCAGAAAGAAGTCATTTGTCGAGTCAAGATTAGCAACATCAATGACGAGTATAAATGGTATTACGATTGCTGCCCTGATTGCGAAAAGGAAGTTAATAAGATTGATTCCAAATTTAAATGCCTACATTGTACAAAAAAAATCCCTGTTCCTGATAAGAAGTAATTCTATGTCCCTAATCTCGCTGTATATATTTTCATTTTCTTAGAATATATATATATATATATATATATATATATATATATATATATATATATGTTTCATTATATATCTGATATTATCTTCGCTTATTAAATTTCAGATTTAAACTGCTAATGTTGGTAGAGGATGAAACTGCAACATCGAACATGATCCTTCTTGATCTACCTGCAAAGAAAATTTTTAATACCACTGCAAAGATTTTAAGTCGAGAATTAAAAAAGGTATAATTTACAAATGAAATATTTAGCTGTAATACATGATCTATTTATTTTTTCAAATAACTATTTAAACTCTAACAATGTTTTTCTTCATATTTTGTAGAAAAAAACTGCTGATACATTTCCAGAAGACCTCAAAACAATTATTGGGAAAGAATTTACCTTCACCATACTTATGAATGAAGAAAACATTTTGAATAATTCTGACATTTTTTATGCATCTGATGTTCGTCAACAAGTATTTAACCTTAATTCAGAATCACAACCTCACGGAACAATCAATCTAGATGATGTATGTTACTCATATATAAACATAATGGAAAATATAATCTATAATATTCTCATTTAATTATCTTAATTATGTATTATTGTTTTTTTACAGGGGTTCAATTCACAAGAGAGTGAGGCTACCCCATCACTTTCAAAGTATTCGAGTAAACTGATTACCAACATACCGGAAACAGGGAAATCATCAAGTAATTCATCAGCAGGCAATCAAAGCAAAAAACAAAAACAGGTTTAATTTTGAATTCTTTATAATTTCAATACACTATTATTTCCTTCTTTTTCCCAATTTCTTTTAAATATTATGTTTCAGGTTTAATGATTCGGAGCAATTGCGGATGAAGGGATTATCATTTAACCGTTTCAATAATGAAGACAATATATAATTGTTTTCAATTGGAGAAAAATATTTGAAAAAATATTTATTACTTTTATTCCACATTTTCATTTTAATGGATTAAATAAATTTACAACATTGTCAAAATAGATTTGTATGCTACTCTTTTATATAAATTTCAGCATATCACTATTTTATTAAATACTTATATAACAGTATAGAATTTTTTTAAACAATTTATTATTTTCTTCAATTGGAGAACAATAATTGTAAAAATATTTATTACTTCTAATCCACATCTTCATCAATTAAATAAATTTACAACATTGTCAAAATAGTATTGTATGCTACTCTTTTATATAACTTTTATCTCACAATTTTATTAAAAACTTTTATAACTGCATAAAACATATTTTGAAAAAATCATTATTTATATAAATGCATAGAATATAATTTTAAGAAAACAATTAAATTTTAAAATTTTTAATATTGTCGCTTTGAATTAAATAAGAAACCGTGTACGAAGTACGGGCAAAATGCTAGTCTCATCAGTTGTCCAAATTCACAATATACATGACATTATTTGTATATCGTCCTGAATCAATCGTGTGTTGTTGTAGTTAATTTTTTGGACTTACATTTCATTGCCTACTAATTGATTATATTATGTTTAACTGAATGATCTCTGACAATTGATTTGGTTCATGGCTAGTAGAGGTGTTCATGGGTTCATAAATTGGATCAAACAGACCCAACTCGACATTCTTTTCGGTCGACTGACTCGATTAAAAAGTATCCGATAATTGATTAAGTTAAAAAAATTAAATCAAATTAAATGAATTGTATACCGATTCTATGTTTTTTCGGCCAACCCAACCCATACTGATTTAAGTTACAAACCTTATTTGATAATTTAAATATTTATTTATATATTATATACAATCATACATTATAGACTATAATTTAATTTAATTTATAGATGTATGATTATATTTCGTATGTATGTATATAACTTACGATATAATTTACATCACTAAAGTTATAATGTTAATCAAAATGAAATATTAACAATAAAGAACGTATTTTAGTTTTATTTAGATTTTTTAAATAAACGATTTTATATAGTTTTGATTTATGATGTACGTTGGGTATGGTTGGATTACAAATTTATTTTTTGTGAGTTTGGTTAAAAAATTTCAAACTGATTTAATTGGATAATTTTGCAAAAATGTCTCCAACCCAGCTAATCAACCCCATGAACACTACTAACGACTAGTTACGATAATTTTCCATGTAACTTTGTTGTCACTGTATCTTAATTTTAAAAATATAGAATAATTTAATAATTTTAATATTTTATTATAATAAATAAATATTAATTTGAATTCGTATAGAAAACATAATTTTAAATTTAAAGCATATATTACATAATCATAATTTATCAAATTAATTTAATTAAAATGTATTGTAAAATATAAATTTTTTATTTGAAAAAAATAATATAATCACCAATTCCCAGCGAGGATCCTCGTTCGTTCCTTGTTCAAGATCAAGGATCAGGACAGGTTCGAGGAATATGAGCGGAGTTAGCATTTCCCAATCTGAAATGATTTAATGATTGTCCTTTATCCAAGTACTATGTTTTTCATGTAGAAAAACTTAGATGGTATAGCGGTAGAGTCAAAGAATATAAAATAATATTTTATAAATGTACTAAAAACATATACATAAACAAAATATTTTAGACATCTACTAAATAACATGAGAATTCACGTCCGCTTAATATACATCATTATTCATTAAAAATATAATGTATTTAATAATTAGAAAGAGATAAATATGTTCATAGCTTAATTCTAATTGAATTTTAAATAAATTCATTAAAAAGAATATACCAAGTGATTTTTTAGTGAATGGAGTGAATGAAATTGAATTTTAAATAAATTCATTAAAAAGAATATACCAAGTGATTTTTTAGTGAATGGAGTGAATGGTTTTTAAGTTGGTATCAAATGGTTGTAATGGTAGAGTGGTTGTAAATGACACATTAGTTATTTGTCAAATGAAGTGGTTATAGGTTCAATTCCTAGTAAGAACATTTTTTTATTCATAATATAATAGAGGGACATGTTAGTAATTTACTAAATAGCATTGAAAATCCATGTTCCCTTATAATAGATATAATGGATGGATGGATGGATTGTTTGTTTCCTTAAGCTGGATGTTGTTTTTTAATTAATCTGACGGTTGTAAAGTGAGTTACCACTTACCAGGTTATTATTCCTTAAGAAAACATAAAAAACGCTTTTGAAATTATAAAAAATTAAAAAAATAAGTTACGTGCAAAAATAATATTGTAGGGAAGGACACGTAGGGAACTTTAACAACTATAAATAGTCATATTCCATACACAAACACATACAGATAGGGATTGAGAGAGTCGGCACCGTTCTGCACAATTCTCAGGTCTCTCTCTCTCTCTCTTTCTTGCCCTAATTTAATCTCGCATGTTTATTAATTCAATTATCTATAATCGATCGCTCCTTTGCATATTGTTTGTTGATTTTTATTGATTGATTTATGTGCTGATCTGATGTTTTTGTCTCCTGGTGAAATTTAATATGTACGAATTATGTTACATGAATGAATCGAATGATTTTACTTGCTTTTTTGTTACAGTTTCTGCATATTGCGTGATTAAATCTTAAGGTTTTCTTATTAATTGTTGTAAATATTTTATTTGTGTGTCTTTGCATTGAAATATCTGAATTCTAATACAGGCAATCAGGCATATGAGGAATTTTGTTTCAATTTTTTTGTGTACGATTATAATGGTTTGTTGTTTCTACAAGAGGTTTCGTATAATTGTTGAAATCTCTTGTTGTAGTTTTATAGTTGCGAGATTTTAACATAGGTCAGTTGGGGGTTTGTCACTGATTCGTGTCATGGATTTGATTTTTTAATTTTTGCTAATAAGTAATTGTCATTGATTTTTATGGAGGATTCGGATATGATAATCTGATGATATGTATTACATATTGCTTATCACTAAATTTGGAAATATATGTTTAAGTTTATGACTATAAGTGCATTTTTTGATTGTCCGTACGTGATGTGGACGTGTGTGTTGTTTTGTTTCTCGTTGTTTCGTGATTTTTTTTAACTTAATTTTGTTGTTTTGTGCCGTGAAAGTCGCAAAACAAACCACAGAGTTTACTGGTGAAGTTTTCTTAAAAGAGTGGATGACAGTATTCTTATTTGGCTATGTCACTGAGCTTCCCATATAAGAGAATCTGATAGAAATTTATTGTTGATGATGCCTATGTCCTGTTTTTGCGTATTAAACTTTTAGTTTTTCTAGTGATTTTTTGTTTCTTGATGACATTTGAATTGCCAGAATTGTTGCTTATTGCTATTCGCAAATACTTGATACTATATCTGATGCAAAGCTGACAATTTTGGGATGATATCATTGCTTTAAACCACTGGTCAAAACAATCTTATCGGTAATACACCTGATGATTTGTCATAGGTATCTAGAGGTTTATTTATTATATGTTAAGTGGAAAACGGAAGAGATACATTGCGGATTATAATTGAATTTGTTACTCATTTTCCATATTCCAGTTCTACTGCTTGTTATTGTGGATCAGGCCAAACTGAACAGACCACCTAGGATATGGTTATTGTTTAATTTTGTTTCTGCTCTAATGCTTTTCATTTTAGTTTTGGTTTCAAGCACATGTTTTAGTGTAAGAACAATCACTGAAGTAGTATTGTAGTAATGACTAGATATTTCACCTGGCTATGTATGATATCTTCATTTCATTAGTAATATCTATTGTCCTTGATTGTACTTGCCTATTATTTAATTTTTGACATCCTTCTCCAAATTACTTTTGTCAATTGACTTTTTTATTTGTTTTTAGATAGGATGATTCAAATGGAATTTGAGATGAACAATTTTGTAGGTAAATGTCAATCTGTGCCTAAAGACGTCATTAGTATAATGTTTCTTGTATGCTCCTTGTCACATTTAAGCAATTATTTGCAATATTTTCTAGGTATATCATTATTCCAGACCTTGCTTCTTGGTTATAATGATTTTTTTAAAGTACACGGACTGCAAATTTGACTGATGTTGTCTTTGCAGGTAACCTGATCAACAATTTTGCAGTCCTTAACAGCTTACGATGGCAGATGGTCATGAAACTGACAAGAACATCGAGATATGGAAGATTAAGAAACTTATCAAGGCTCTGGAAGCTGCACGAGGAAATGGGACCAGCATGATCTCGCTTATTATGCCTCCTCGTGATCAGATATCACGTGTCACAAAGATGTTAGGCGATGAATATGGGACCGCTTCAAACATCAAAAGCAGAGTGAATCGCCAGTCAGTTCTTGGTGCAATTACTTCTGCTCAGCAGAGACTTAAGCTCTACAATAAAGTTCCTCCGAACGGGCTTGTACTTTACACTGGGACAATTGTGACTGAGGATGGTAAGGAAAAGAAAGTTACGATTGACTTTGAGCCCTTCAGGCCCATAAACGCTTCTCTTTATCTCTGTGATAACAAGTTCCACACAGAAGCTCTGAATGAACTTTTAGAATCTGATGACAAGTTTGGTTTTATTGTCATGGATGGAAATGGGACCCTTTTTGGTACATTGAGTGGCAATACCAGGGAGGTACTTCACAAGTTCAGTGTTGATCTGCCAAAGAAACATGGGAGAGGAGGGCAGTCAGCTCTGCGATTTGCTCGTCTTCGTATGGAGAAGCGTCATAATTATGTTAGAAAGACAGCAGAGCTCGCCACACAATTCTACATAAATCCTAGCACCAGCCAGCCGAATGTTGCTGGACTTATACTTGCTGGATCTGCTGACTTTAAGACTGAGCTCAGTCAGTCGGATATGTTTGATCCTCGTCTGCAGGCAAAAATCCTGAATGTTGCAGATGTTTCATATGGTGGAGAAAATGGCTTCAATCAGGCAATTGAGTTGTCTGCAGAAATCCTTTCCAATGTCAAGTTCATACAGGAAAAGCGTCTGATTGGAAAGTACTTTGAGGAGCTCAGTCAGGATACTGGAAAATATGTCTTCGGTGTGGACGATACTTTGAAAGCTCTGGAAATGGGTGCTGTTGAGATACTTATTGTGTGGGAAAATTTGGACATGAGTAGGTATGTCCTTAAAAATAACACAACTGGTGAAATTATAATTAAGCACTTGAACAAAGACCAAGATAGTGTTCAGAGTAACTTTAGAGATGCAACCACCAATGCTGAACTGGAGGTTCAGGAGAAGATGTCACTTCTTGAGTGGTTTGCCAATGAGTACAAAAAATTTGGTTGCACTCTAGAGTTTGTCACCAACAAATCACAAGAGGGATCCCAGTTTTGCAGAGGTTTTGGTGGAATTGGTGGAATCCTTCGCTACCAGCTTGATATGCGAACTTTCGATGAGTACTCTGATGAGGAAGCCTATGAAGATTCTGAATAGCAATCAATCATCTATTGTAATGCCGGTGCAGGGGGATGGAGCAAAATGACTGCACCGGTGGGGCGCGAGCTATCGTGCTCAACACCTGCTGCTGCTCCTTTATATCTGGAAAAGTACAAAGTTGTTAATAAGGTGATACTTATGTCTTCTGGTACTAATTAACATCTGTTATAGTACCTTTATAATTTATCGTACTTTAGAAGCTAGATGAGATGGGAACTTACTTTGCAATTTTTATGAACCAGGTGGATGCATCATCTGGATGGGAGAGACCAGATCCATGCTTTCCTTGTTTGCGGGAATTTCTCAAGCGGTCTTTAGCCTTTTTCAGCGACTTATTGACTGGATGGAGGAAGACCTTGAGGATCAAAATGTCAGCAAATTGGAAAACTTTCTCAGGCTGGTGTGGTTACATAGAGAACACAAAACAACGCTTCACGCTCTACTGTTGCCACATGGAAGAGGTGGCCCCAGCATAGATGTTTGCCCCCCCTCCTAATGGAAGTATCTATTTCACTAGTCGGCCAGTTCACAGGAGAGAGCTAGGCTTTGGTGATTACTATAATAATTCAGATTTCGTTTGTGTTTGAACTTAAAGCATGTTTTTACTCCATAAGTTGCAAGACATGTAGTATCGAACCTTAGGGTGTTATCAAATTATCAGACTCCTGGCTATTCTGTGGTTTTATTTGTTGGTGGTGTTTTCTGGACAATTATCCTGGTGTGATACAAGTTATCTTGGGATGTGTTTGTTTCTGGTACTTGAATGATTATCCTTGAGGTTTTGTGATAATTATAGTATTTTCATGTTGATCTTTTCTTTTCCTGCTAAATGTCTGACAAGATAGAACAAAATACACCAGATATCACAATGCGAGACAGGTGGGGAAAGCAGAATTCCTCAGTTTGTAGGAACTCCTCTTGATTTAGTTTCAAGTTGTTATAGTCACTGCTATCAAATTTACAAGTTTAAGTACTCATGTTTATGTTCGAAAATAACTATTAGAGGAAGATTACTTACGGCCGCATTGCTTTGTTTTTTTTTTTTTTTTTGGGTGCTGGCGGCTGCATTGCTTTGTACAATCATCCATATCGAAAAGAGCAGTTGTAGTTGTAATATCAATTTTAAGCAGTGTTGCATATTTCGGAAATCGGAACTATTTGGTTGTGGTATCGATTTACGATTTATCGGGTTATTCGGTTGAAAAATCGGCGATTTATCGGCGATTTTTGTAAAATCGGCCGAATCGATTACAAAATTTTGATCGATTTTTGGCGGATTTATTGACAATTTTTCAGAAATCGGCTGATTTCAATAACGGAGATTTGAAGTGGGTGAAATTGGTGGGTTGATTATATTATGACATAGAATGAAAACTTGAATCGAGAATGCTCTATAATGGCCACGTCAATGGATCGGAGTTTCGATTCTATCTGATCCGAGATCTTATAATCGGATATGAATTTATATAAAATAAATTCGTTTTGATAAAAATCTAATCCATTTAATACGAATATGGATTTTACATGATCTGATCTGTTAAGAATCTGAATAAATATAATTATATATAGGGAAATTCTCAATGGTACCATTGTACTTTTGGCTTTTGCCAGTGGTACCATTACATTTTTGACTCCTCTTAACGGTATCCTTAACAAATTGACTTTCTACCAGAAATACCATTCTGTTAGAAAAAAGTTATAGAAACGTTAAGTAGAGTAAAAAGAACATGGTACCACTAGCAAAAACCAAAAGCACGGTGGTACCATTGAGAATTTCTTTAAAATATATTTGAAGAATACTGGTTGGCCCCAAACCTGTTGAAAAAATATAAGAACAATTTTGGCCATACGTTACAATATGCAATAAGAAAATAGGTTGAATATTGGTCCCAAACTCTAGTTAACGTTTCTATAACGTTTTTCAAATAGAATGGTATTTCTGTTAAGAAGTCAATTTGTTAAGGGTACCGTTTAGAGGAGTCAAAAAAGTAATGGTACCACTGGCAAAAGCCAAAAGTACAGTGGTACCATTGAGAATTTCCCATATATATATATATATATATATATATATATATATATATATATATATATATATATATATATATATAGGGACGCCTTCTACAGCCAAAGTTGGATATAATCTAATATCCAACCAACCCATCTATAACCGTCCACTAAAGATATGGGCGGTAGGGATTTAAAAGTATACGCTATATTATATAGCGTACTACGCTATATAATATAGCGTAAGCCTTTTTACCTTTTTATCCCTAAATCTGTCACGTGCCCTGCACGTGTCGGTTTAAACTTACGCTATATTATATAGCGTAGTACGCTATATTATATAGCGTACACGGTTTTTTTTATCGAAACCGGGTTTATTTCACACAGAATATCATATAGCGTATTGTGGTTCATATACATAATTTTACAAAACATTTAGCAAATCATCCACAGACCACCGGACATCGCAAATCCACCGGAATCGGAAGTAAATCATCATCAATTTCATCATTTCTGCATATAAAGTGAGTAACTTCGTGTCTATTTCTTGTATGTAGATTCCTATAGGTATGTATGCATGTATATATCATTTCGATTTGTATGTGTAGATTCGTGTATGTATGTATATATGTATATATGTGTGTAGATTTCGAATTGTATGTATATATGTGTGTAGATTCGTGTATGTATGTACATTTCGAATTTTTGGAATTATTTCGAATTAGTGTTCGAATTTTTCGAATTATTTCGAATTAGGGTTCGAATTTTTGAATTATTTCAAAATTTTGGATTATTGGATTAAAGTTTGCATTTTAAAGTTTATTAGATTAAAGTTTGGATTTTTTTTGTATGTATTGTGTAGTTTGGATTATTTTTTGTTTGGATTAAATTTTTTGTATATATTGGATTTTAGATGGAAGATTTTTGCGGTCCGGTTGATCCTTCTCTCCTTACCGACCAAGAAAACCATATAAGTAGTAGAATATGGGTTGGTGATCATCGAGATAAACTTACAATCCGTCAAAGTACCTCGTTTCTTAATCAATGGGAATTAGAGCCTTATCAAATTCATCTTTTACAACATTGGGGTTTCGGAATGTTTACCAACCCAAGAGCCGTTATGCTATATAATAGAGCGTAAGTACAGAAATTTTTTTTCCTCTGTTTTTTTCTTTTTTCCTATACCAAATTCAAGCACCAAATTTCTACTAAAATCAAAAGCACCAAATTCCAAATTGAAAATTGCTAACCAAATCAACAAAATCAAAAGTGAAATCATGAATTACATTTCCTTGGTTTTTTTGAGTTGGAATTTTCGGGAATCGACTCTCCTAATTTTTTTGGACAATTTCGTGAATCATGTTTAGCATCAAGTTCTTTGCAACAATTACATTTCCTTGGTTTTTTTGAGTTGGACTCAATGCCACTCTTCACTCTTTCCCTCTTGCGACCTTTAGTGGTGGAAATTATAGGGTCTTCCAAATTTTCAAAATCTTCACCTTCACTTTCATCCTCACATGATGGAGTTTTTTTCGTAGAAGGCTTCTCTATAGGAAAATTTTCCACAACTTCCACCTCTTTTTCAATCAATCCCATGACATATTTAAATCTTGGAATCGAAAAACTTCCACGAGCCGCTAAATCTTGAAAGGCTTTGCACAAAGTTGTATATCGGGCGGGTTGTGATTGAAGAATATTGCCAATGATAGGACGTTTATACGATATAGACCCGGCAATTTTATTTGCTCCAATTGTCCATCTCAAGTTAATTAAGTAGTTAGGGATCTCCGTCCATTGCATCATATTCAAGTATCGAATAACATGACGACAAATCATTCCCGAACTTTCAAATTTCCGACAAATACAATTTATCATATCATTGGTCACGGTTATTTGATACACTTTTCTATTTTCCTCCGCCACCGTGGTCTTATATGTTTCGTACACCTTAAATAGCATCGTACTCATGGAATCTCTCTCATTCACAACATAGGCTCCACTTTGTTTAAGTTCGTGTTGAAAACGTCTAAACATTTCCTTTGTATAAAAAGATGCCGCATGATTCTCCAATGAGGAGGATGTTATTCTTGACCTTTCCTTTTCCTTTGTTTCATAGTCCGCTTCTTTCTCACGAAGATATTGTTTCTCCAATGCTTTTTGTGAATTCTCTATAAACTCTTTCAAACCGGTTCTAGCATTTACATACTCGTCAAAAAATGCATTCATTGACTCACTTCTCGAGGTAGTGGTTATCCCGGTAGTGAAATGAAGTTTAGTGTACACACGAACCCACTTATGTCGAACGGAATACATTTCTTGCAACCAACCATGATCAACCAAGTTATATTTTTCAACCAAATCATTCCACCTATCTTCAAATTGTTCAACCGTCATTGACTTGTACAAACATAAGTTGAAATCTTCTTTGAAATGTGGTTCATATGCGTACAAACCGGATAACTTCTCCCCGAATTTGGTACTTATATGCCAAGTACAATAAAGATGGTTCGTGTTTGGTAAAACTTCGGCAATTGCATTTCCAAGTGCAATGTCTTGATCGGTGATGATGGAGATTGGAGGGTTATTTCCTATAGCTTCCAACCAATTCTTCAAAACCCATATATAAGAACTTTCTTTCTCATCCCTTATTAGTGCAAAACCAAACAATATGGATTGGTAGTGGTGGTTCACCCCCGTAATAGGTACAAATGGCATACTATACCTATTTGTGCGGTATGTGGAGTCAAATACTACCACGTCTCCAAAATTTTTATATGCATTTAATGATCTTGGATCAACCCACAACATGGAACGCACCCGATTATCCTCATCAACATCTACTCGATAGAAAAAATCCCCAAAACTATTACATTTTAATTCCTGGAGTAATGTCAAACCTTCTTTGGCATCACTCGAATCAAATACATGATGTCTAATATCACGCAAAACATTCCTAATGTCTTGACTAGTAAATCCAATATTCTCTAAGCTTCCCATAAGCTCACCCATTACATTCAAAGATTGTTGAGGCCCAATACCCGACTTACTCAAAATTATAATCAATTCTCGCATGATGGGTGTTATGTTTCTTGGCCTTTGCATGAAATGTACCTTACTAGGTGAAACCATCTCATGATTGTGTACCAAATGAACCAATGTTACCTCCCACTTATTTGATTTCTCTCTATGAACAACATACATTCGCGCCTTACATTTCGTTCTACCAAGAGAATCTCTTTTTCTCTTTTTTTTGGGAACTTCATCTTCATCATCCAAAGATTTTGAGGCTAATCTCCCACCCTTTCGACATATATACAAACGCGAACAAATCTTGTTGTTTTTTGAACGTTTATGTGTAGTTCTAATTATGACTTCAAAACCAATACGCCTACCATAATCTCTATAAAACCTCTCCGCTTCATCTAAACTATCGAATAATTGACCAACACATGGGCAAACATCATTCAAATCATCCAAAGAAACACCATTCTCAACATCTTCAACATCATCACCATCATCAACATCATCATAGACAACATCACCATCATCATTCTTAACATCTTCATTATTATCATCATCAAGATCTATTATTTTAGGTGTGTGTGGACGTTCGTTAACATCTTCATTTTCTACCTCAATCTCAATCTTACTAGGTGTCTTATTAGGAGATTTTGATTTCGAAAAAATGAAAGAAGCCATGGGTTAAATAGAGAGCTAACCTTGAATTCCAAGCTCAATCTTCAAAAATCTTAATTTGGGAATGGTACTCCCTTGCTCAATCTTCAAAATCTTCAAATTTGGGTAAGATTTGACAAATAAACTAAGATTGGTAAAGTAGAAATAGGTATAGATTGGTGTAGATTAAGTTTGTAATGGTGTAAAATATATCTCCAAATGATTTAAGATTGGGTATAAACTCAAGAACACTCTTGAAATGATATTTCAAAACATGAAGGGCTGTTTGAGCTGAAATTGGTGTTGTTCTCGGCTAAGATATATAATAGAGCGGAACAGAATAAGGGTAAAATGGGAATATTAGTTACGCTATATTATATAGCGTATACGCTCTATAATAGAGCGTAGTACGCTATATAATATAGCGTAACTACTGTTCATCCTGCCCGTTGACTGGACGTTTTAATGGTATAAGATGGGTTGGTTGGATATATTAAAATATCCAACTGTGGCTGTTGACCAGTTTCCATATATATATATATATATATATATATATATATATATATATATATATATATATATATTAATTAATCATAATTATAATTATACAATACAAATAATGTATAATTTTTAAATCATATAGTATCAAAAATCCTTTCGTAGTATTTTATATTATAACTTGAAAAAAGTATTACGTTTGTGATAAATATTATTGTATTGCATCTAAAATTGGATTTATGTTTTAATTTGAATTATTTTAATGCTTAGAGTTCATATCTTGATCATTTTAATTTTATCTAAGTACATTTCAGGATTGATAAATATTTATTTTTTGCTTTTGATGTTCTATGCTTCTTGTATTTAGATATTAATATGTATTGCTACATCTTAAAATCGTTTGTTTTATCATTTAAGATTTTAAAATTAATATTTTATTTTAAAAAATATTACTGGATTAGATATCTGATCTGATTATCCTTGATCTGAATGGAACGGATATGGATTGGTCGTAGAAAAATCCGACACTTAATCCGATCCGAAAAATTTAATGAATTTGGATATGGATTCAGCCTGATCCAATTCATTAACAGGATTATGCATATAATTTATTTGCTATTTGAATTAATTTTAAATCAGCCCACAAAATATGCACATATGTACTGATAAAAATGCATTAGCCCTAGGACTGAGCATTCGGTCGGTTCGGTCCAGAACCGGACCGAACCGAATAAACCGAAAACCGAAATGTCATTTTTTTCTGGACCGAACCGGACCGAAGTTTAATCATGGACCGAACCGGACCGAACCAAAATAATTCGGTTCGGTTCGGTCCGGACCGAAAAAACCGAATTTTTTTTTGAAAAAAAACCTATATTATAAATAAAGCTAAAAATTCATGATTTATCACAAAAATAATAATCAATTAATCACCACTATTTCACCAACATAGATATAATTAGAATTTACAAATTAGATAATATAATTATATTTTATAAGATATATATAAAATGTATATAACAGAAATATAAAAATTAAAGTATATATTATTCGGACTATTCGGTCTATTCGGTCCGGACCGAAATATTTTTCAAAGAACCGAACCGAACCGATTTTTATTTCGGTTTATTCGGTCCGGACCGAATAAACCGAATTTTCAAAAAATTAGAACCGAACCGAACCGAATTTGCACGGTTCGGTTCGGTTTTTCGGTTTCAGTTCGGTTTTGCTCAGCCCTAATTAGCCCACTGGAAAAAAGGAAAAATATGGAACTATACTAATCGCAATCTGTGGAACCATATGACCCAGAGGCCCAATTGATTATTCAAGACGCAGGGATATATTTGCCAATATGTTAAAACATTAAGGGCAAAACAGTAACATTCTAAAAGTATATATTGCGAGCTAGGGTAGGGTTTAAGCTTCTCTGCTGATACTCTCGCCGCACGCACAGCTTCATTCCACAGGTTCTAATCTTCTCTATCTATTCAAATTTTATATAAACATTAACATTTCATTATGTAATTGATTAATCTACTATTATTTGATTTTAAGTTTCTCTAAACCTCATTTGTTATATCTTAAATTTGTTAATGATTTATTGTAATTCGGATGATTTAAAACTGTTACAATCACAAGATAGAGATTTAATTAATCATTTTGTTGTGTGCAGTGTATCTATAATGAAATTGATTAATATGTGTGTATATGTAATGAATTTGATTAGTAGTACATTGTAATGATTTTGTTTTATGTGGTGAAACTGAATTTGTTTGTAATTTGTGAAGGTAAAGAAGAATGTCTCACAGGAAGTTTGAGCATCCGAGACACGGTTCCCTTGGATTTCTTCCCAGGAAGAGGGCTGCTCGTCACAGAGGAAAAGGTATAAAACTCGAGTTTATTCTGGAAATGTTATTAGCTTTTTATGCGTAATTTTATTAATCGCGGTAACGTTTCGTGCTCATATCAGTTTTATTATTTGCTTTTGGAACTCGTTTTATGTGTTAGGTTAAATTATTTATTTTATTGTTTAGGTTGCTGCGGTTTTTTGTTATATTTATTGTGTAAATGAATGTGATGTATGTTTGATTGATAAATGTATTGTTGAAAATATGCAGTGAAGGCGTTTCCAAAGGATGACCCAACCAAGCCATGCAAATTGACTGCATTTTTGGGTTACAAGGCTGGGATGACACACATTGTCAGAGAGGTCGAGAAACCAGGATCAAGTAAGTACCTATATTTATGCATTTAAGATTAATCTAGCAAGATGTATTTTCGTAATTGATTGAGATAAACAAACAAAGGTGTATGGTAGAATGTAGATTAACATTGTTTTTTAATTTGTAATTTTGCTCAAACTTATTATTATTTTTGGTTGTATGCTGTAGTCATGTCTCTAACTGATCCAAATATAAAAGTATAGCATCTTTTGTACGTTTTTATCGACTATCTTCTATTACATTGGTCTTGATCCAGCACAGTTAATTGGGTTAAAGTCTTGCAGGTACTATTTGACCCTTTAAGATTTTAAATATATGATACTTCCTCTGATGCATGATGCATTGTTAGACCGAGTCTTTTTGCAGGGGATTAGGTGAATTTTTTTTGTATTGAAATTTAAGTGGGTGTGATCTTATGTGCTAATTATTTTATTTACACTCTTTGTGACAGTGTTCATTATACTCTCTCCATCTCATATTAGTAGTCCCTATGACTTTTTGCACGTATTTTAAGGTGCATAGAAAAGATAGCTCCACAAATTATTTTTAACATTTTCCTTTTCTAATATTAGATTTTTTTAAAAAAAAAATAATTTGTGGAATTATCATTTTTTTGCACCTAAAAATACATGAAAAAAGTCAAAGGGACTTCCAAATTGAGAAAGAGGGAGTAGCAAATTTGGTTACATTATGTATATGTTCTAAATTTTGATGTAGATGCCTAAATAAATGTATCTTTTAATCTAGAGCTTCATAAGAAGGAAACTTGCGAGGCTGTGACCATCATTGAGACTCCTCCAATGGTAATTGTTGGTGTGGTGGCATATGTGAAGACCCCTCGTGGCCTTCGTTCACTGAACACAGTGTGGGCCCAGCATTTGAGTGAGGACATCAAAAGGAGGTTCTACAAGAATTGGTGCAAATCAAAGAAGAAGGCTTTTACCAATTACTCACGCAAGTATGAGAGTGATGAAGGAAAGAAAGATATCCAGTCTCAGTTGGAGAAAATGAAGAAGTATGCCACAATTATTAGGGTTTTGGCTCACACCCAGGTACTTAAAATTTGTAGTTAGAGTTCCTTGTTATTTGCCTCTTGGCTTATTATATGTGACACGATACTTCCAATATAGCTTTATCATCTTTGCAAATAATGGTCACTGAAAATTACAATTATTATGGGCAGTCCTGGAAGTGCCATTGTTTGTGCATTTCTGAAAATGAAAATATGCCTTGCATGTTTTCATTCTTCAACAAAGCTGCAAAAAAAACCTGTAGACATTTTTAGTCCTATCATAGCTGTTTTTCAAGTCTGTAGATCAAGTTATAAAGACTTTATCTTATGGAACAGTTTGTACCAGATTTTCTGGTGTCTATCCCTTTAATAGTCTTTATTTATTCGTTTTATCACTCGTCTTACAGATTAGGAAAATGAAGGGCTTGAAACAGAAGAAAGCACACCTGATGGAGATCCAAGTCAATGGTGGGACAATCGCTCAGAAAGTTGATTTTGCTTATGGGTTTTTTGAGAAGCAAGTCCCTATTGATGCTGTTTTCCAAAAGGATGAAATGATTGACATCATTGGTGTGACAAAGGGTAAAGGTTATGAAGGCGTTGTCACCCGTTGGGGTGTTACTCGTCTTCCACGCAAAACTCACAGAGGTCTGAGGAAGGTTGCTTGTATTGGTGCGTGGCATCCAGCCCGTGTTTCATACACTGTTGCTAGGGCTGGTCAGAATGGATATCACCATAGAACAGAAATGAACAAGAAGATATACAAGCTTGGAAAGACAGGACAGGAAAACCACACCGCAATTACTGAGTTTGACAGGTTAGTACCTTGTTCGCACTTAATTGCTTGCTAACAAATTAGAAGTTGGGAGCGTAGCTAATTATTTGATTAAATTTCATATTTTCCCCTTTTTCTGGTATTGAGTTGTGGTGTGTTACCATTTAAATGGTTGGTGGTATAAAAATTTCCATGCTTTGTACAATGGTTAGATAATCGTTCTCCACTGTCCACCCCAACTATAATAAGTTGATACTGGATACAGTAGATAATTTCCACAACACAAAATTATATGTATGCTGGTATATTATGTGTATCCTTCTGCTTCACTTCTAAAATACACTTGCGACTAATGCATGCTTGTAACATTCGTGTATCCATCTACTTGTGACATTTGTATATCCGTCTACAAACAGGACTGAAAAAGATATTACCCCAATGGGTGGATTTCCCCATTATGGTGAGGTCAAGGATGACTATTTGCTGATCAAGGGGTGCTGTGTTGGGCCTAAGAAAAGGGTTGTTACTCTTCGCCAGTCTCTGCTGACTCAGACTTCCCGTCTGGCACTCGAGGAGATTAAGCTGAAGTTCATCGACACATCTTCAAAGTTTGGACATGGTCGCTTCCAGACCTCCGAAGAGAAGCAAAAGTTCTATGGTCGTCTCAAGGCTTGATTATAATTGATCATATCATTCTGCTATTAGCGCTTCTAATTATCGGTTATTTTGTTTCTAGTACTTTCAAATGTTAAAATTTTTTATGCATGTTAGATTTTGAATTCGTGTGTATTGAGATTTTTCTTATATTTGGTACTCAAAGTTGCATTTACAAACTAATGGATTATGCTAGATGACTAGTGGGTCTTTTGAATCATGTGATTTAATTCAGTTAATGGGATGAAAATGACCTTCCAAAACATTTTTGTATAAAAAACTCATTATCATTCCTCAAAAAGTCATTACATGGGCTTTAGGCTGTCGAAATCTCTCTTATGTTATGTAAGATGATGGCTAAATTTTGGTTTGGAAGAATGGAGATAACAGTATCCACTGGGCCAAGTGAAATAAGCTTTCCGTCTTAAAGAAATGGAATGTTTGGGGTTCAGGGATTGAAACCTTTAGGATTGTAAACTGTAATTCGTGCCGAGTTGAGTTGTGTTCGAGCTTTTCACAGTTGAGCCCGAGTTTTTTTTTTTTTTTTTTTTGAGTCGAGCAAAGATTAAAAATAATCGAGCTTGAAAAGTGTGTTCAAGTTCAATTCGTAAATTAACGGAGTCGAATTCGAGCCGAGTTTGAGTTTTCGAGCTTAATGAGTTTTTTGATAAATTTTCGAGTTTAACGAGTTTTTGAGCTTATCAAGCCTATTGGGTTCTTATCGAGTTTGTTGAGCCTATCAAGTTTTAATTTGATTTTCAAAAAAATTATCCAATTATTATATTTTATCCTTATTAAAAATGACAAATAACTTTGAAAATAACACACTTTGTATATAGTTATGTTATGTAAAATTATATCCTATTAGAGCATCTCCAACCCTACACACCTATTAGCTAAACTTGATGATGTGGCATAATTTTTAGATAATATGCATAATTTTTCTTCTCCAACCATGCTTCCTGTTAGTTAAATTTTTAGATAATCATCTTGACATCCTCTATATTTGAAGGACATCTATAATATATAGATAATATCTATAATTCATTATCTCCAATTATATCGTGACACATCATCGATCTTATTTACTTATATATATATTATTATTAAAATAATAATAAAATACTATTTTTAAAATATAGCTATTCATTATAGCTAATACCATTGGAGTAAAACATCTTACAGTTCAGCAAATTTTTAGATAATAATTATATAGCTAATGATTTTAGCTATTACCGTTGGAGATGCTCTTATATAATAAGAGTAAGAGAGATAATAAGCGAGTACTACCATAGGTCGAG
Source organism: Saposhnikovia divaricata (assembly GCA_036435485.1). NCBI lineage: Eukaryota > Viridiplantae > Streptophyta > Magnoliopsida > Apiales > Apiaceae > Saposhnikovia > Saposhnikovia divaricata. Next base: position 29,202,770 of record JAZHRN010000131.1, read on the forward strand.
GGCTCAATTTATATTATGAATTATTTTGCAAAAAATTTTTTGTTACATCTTATTATTACCTGATTTTTTTTTCCAAAATTAACGTAAATTATATGCGCATATGAAGTACAAAAGACAAACATGAATTTTTATTTGGAACCAGAACTATTTAGTAGTTAAGAGTCAGGTTTGATTTGGCTTGTTTCCCGAAAGCCAAGGCGTAGGAGTTTTCTATAGAAGAGATGAGGGTTGCTTCGTGCTTATGTACTCAGCAATTTTTCAATGCTATCTTGTAAACCAAATTTTTGGCGTGTATTAATATCAAATTTAATAGATGATTAATAAGTTTCTAATTTCTAATATTAAATTTAATACATGATTAATGAGTTTTGAAAAGTGAATTTATCATATGTTTTATTAGTATATTTAAAGTAATTATAAATATTAAATTTAATTATGTTGTTGGTGAGAGTCGAACCCTTGATCTATGGTAGTACTCGCTTATTATCTTTCTTACTCTTTATATCCTATATTATATAATAAGAGTAAAAGGGATAATAAACGAGTACTACCATAGGTCAAGGGTTCGACTCTTAACAACAACATAATAAAATAATATTAATTATGTCCTATTATACATCCTATTATACAATAAAAATAAAAAATAATATAACAATAGTTCGGTACACAATATGATATCAATATTGATGCGTTGAGTCCTACTCATACTTGGTTGTTGACTGGACAATTTTCTTCTTTTTAGGATTGTACTCAATCCTTTAGATTCAAAGTAGGCTCATAAATGATTCACCACGCTTTTGTTTTGTGTGAAATTTGCTCAGTCACATAAACATATGTAGAGTAGCATTACAACTCACAACTATAAATTCAACTAAAACAATGTATTTAGTTCTAATGCAATTCATATACATCGCTTACATATATGATATGTATATATTGTGTACTGTAGCTTTAAAAACAAAAAATACAAAGGTGATATACATGTGTCTAATAATTTACATAAATAAAAATTAAAATTGATATTACAAAAGATAAATATAATAATAATCATAGTAGGATACTTATCAAAAAATTAAAACCTACTAGAAGTCCAATATACAAATTTAAATTATACAACTCACAACTATAAACTCCACTAAAGAATGTATTCTTATACAAAACCATACAAACGGAAACAGTACAAAACGGACAAAGTTCTTATATAATTCACACAACAGCCTTGTTGTGGAATAAAAACGAGGGTTTGTATGTATTTAATGCTAGGGTTCGTGAGCTTCGTGCTTTAATGGCTATGTCTGCGTTCGAGACCGATCGGTCCTAACAGAGAACCTACGTATCTCAAGGTTGAGAATCAAGCCAAAAATGTAGTTCTGAGAATGAGGGGTCAGGCCCTTATATATAGGTCGCGGGAGCCTTAAAATTATGGTAGGATTCGGAGACTTTGTGGGCAAGCCACCTCCTTGAGGAAGGTTCTAGACTCCTTCCTTGTAGGAATCAGTTTCCATGTTGAATTGGGTGCCTTGGAGGCTACTCCTAATGATATTGTTTCCTTATTTGACTCTTATTGCTGAGATGTTTATCACCCTTAATATTAAATAAAAAATTAATATTTAATTAGGGTTTTGGGCCTCGTAAATGGGATTCATATCTGGACCAAGGTCTAATTAATGCAACATTAATTGTGTCTTTAGGGGTTATCCCTATATCATTTGCCCAACTTCTAGGAAAACTGATCAGTTTTCCTTGAAGTTTTAACTGCCTTTTTCGAGACTCGGGTCAGGGTTTATTGTTGTACACTAGTGTTTCACGTGTATCGTCTTTTGATGTAAAGCGTGGAGCGACTGACGCATTTACGACGATGTTAAACGATGCTAAACGGCACTAACTAGCATTAAATGACACTAAAACAACGTTAAGCGACATTAAATGGCATTGCACAGTGCTAAGCGGCACTAAACGGCGTTAAATGGGGGTCCGGGGCAGAGCCCCGGGCGGGGTCCAAGGGGCAGAGCCCCTGGCTGAAAATTTTTTATTTTCGAAGACTAGTGCTGTTCAAAAATTATCGTTTCGGCTTGAAAATCAGCGCTAAATGACCTCGATCTTGAAGCTTGTTGGAGATGTTCGAATGTTGTTGGAGGTGTTCGAAACCACCCGTCAGCATGCCGGCTGCCAAGAGGTCGGCCAAAGCCTCCCCTAACAGCAAGTCGGCTGCCAGGAGGTCGGCCAGGCCTTCCCCTGGTGCCTACTCGGCTGCCAAGAGGTCGGCCGAAGCCTTCCTTTGGAGCCTGATCGGATGCCAGGAGGTCGGCCAAGGCCTTCCTCTGGCGCCTGCTCGGCTGCTAGGAGGTCGGCCAAGGCCTTCCTCTGGCGCCTTGTCATGCCTCCCGTAGCTCTATTGTTGTGCCTCCATAGCTCTGTTGTCGTGCCTCCGTAGCTCTGTTATGATGCTTGTATCTTGTTTAACAACATTTGAACACCCTATCTGAACACTTGTACATTGATAAACAAACATCCTTAGATGATTGTTAAGGGTCTCAGACCTTCCATGAGGAAGCTTCAAACTCCTTTCAAGGGTTTCGCTGGCCTTCAATGGCTTCAACTTACTTCCTTAGTTCTTGTTTCCCCCTCGTTTCTCATGGGGGAGGTCTTACTTCTCGGTTGATCGTTCAGAAAGTCCGCTTGCTCCTTAGCGGTTGACCTCAAGTCTGGTGTGCCTTGACTAACGACTCTCAATTTAAGGCCTTGAATTCAAGCGACAACTCGATTGGAGGCACACAGCCTTATTTACCATCAAGGCTTAAATTTTGAGTTGAGATTTGAGATTCACGCCTTCAATCCTTAGCCTTAGAATGTATTCTCCATGTTATTCTTTGTAGTAAGATTTCGTTTTTGACGCTCCGTCAAAATAGAGCACCCACTATTCTTTCAGGGTCATGTTTTCATCTTCATTCTTGTTTTCTAGTCCTTTACCCATTTGGGTTAATACCTCATGCCCCCCGACTTCTTGGTTGTTAATGGCACATTCAACCATGAAGTCAGCTAAGGCATGGGCTTCGATGGTCGTCCTTGGCTTATACTTGATATCAAATTCCCCTAACTCGATTGCCAACTTTATGAGCCTTCTAATGGTTTTCGGGCCATGAAGTATGTTCCTCAAAGGCTGGTCCACCAGGACTTCAATCTTATGTGCCTGAAAGTACGGTCGTAGCTTTCTCGAGGCTGTTACCAATACCAAAGCAAACTTCTTGATGGGAGAGTAATTCAATTCGGCTCCATGTTGCTCGCATAGTAGATAGGTTTCTAAACTTTGTTCTCTTCTCGAATGAGGAGGGCACTCAGTGTTTGTTCAGACACCGCCAAATATAAGTAAAGAGTCTCCCCGGGACTAGGTTTGGCCAACAACGGGGCTTCAGTCATGTATTTCTTTAACTGTTCAAAGGCCTCCTAGCTCTCGGGAGTCCACTCAAAGTTATTCATCTTCTTCAATGCTTGAAAGAAAGGTAAGCACTTATCACCAGATTCGGAGATAAATCTCCCTAAGGCTGCAACTAGGCCTGTCAACTTCTGTACGTCTCGTATAGAGAGGGGTGGTTCCATATCCAAAATCGCTTTGATCTTATCAGGGTTGGCCTCTAAGTCTCCTTTTTAAACCATCAGACCCAAAAATTTTCTTGATCCAACGCCAAAAGCACACTTGGATAGATTCAACATCATCTTGTGGTGCCTCAGCACTTCGAATGCCTCTTTGTGGTGCTTAATGTGTTCTACCGTAAATAGGCTTTTGACTAACATATCATCAACATAGACCTCCATGGTTTTTCTAATCAGATGGGCGAATATCTTATTCACCAATCGTTGGTAAGTAGCTCCTGCATTCTTTAGTCCAAAAGCCATGACAAGATAAGAGAAAACACCAAAATCAGTTATGAAAGATACCTTTGGGATGTCATCCTTATGCATCTTAATCTGATTGTAGCCACTGAAACCATCCATGAAACTCAACATCTCATGCCCAGTCGTGGCATCTATCAGCGTGTCAATCCTTGGTAGAGGGAAACAGTCCTTAGGGCATGCATCATTCAAGTCAGTGAAGTCTATGCACATCCTCCACTTTCCATTCGCCTTCCTGACCATCACAGGATTAGCCAACCACTCGGGGAACTGAATCTCTTCAATGAACCTAACCTCTAGGAGCTTCTCAACTTCTTGCTTAATGACCTCTTGCCTTTCAGGAGAAAAATTTCTCTTCTTCTATTTTATTTTCTTCCGATCAGGATCGACGTTCAACTTGTTAGTTATGAGTTTGGGATCAATCCCTGGCATATCAGCTGCTATCCAAGCAAATACATCACTGTTCTCTTGTAAGAATGCTATCAACCTGCCCTTCAAGGGTTCCTTCAAAGAAACTCCAATATATGTAACCTTTTCAACGGTGGAGTAGATTAATAAGGGAGTTAAAGGCACTTTGGCTTAGCTCTTCATGGGAACAAGGGCATCGTGCCTTGCTCACGGATATTAATACAACTTTCAAAGTTAGTTTTCAGACCTTCTTGGTTTTCTTGCACTCTCTGGTCTTGATCAAGGATGCTCTTGGATTCCCTGATCCTTGGTTGAGATTCAAGGTCTTTTGTTAGCCTTGCATGGCTTAAGCGGCCACAAAATGGTGTAATTGTTCATCTTATCTTGTATCCAGGGTCCTATATGGACTTGAATTTTGATTATATTGTAATCCAACTGTTGATCTTTCGGGACCTTTTCTATGCGTGTGCTTGTTTTCATTCATATATTTTTTTTTTCGACTTGGTCATCTTTGACTTACACACATCGGGTGCTTGGTACATAAATAAAATCACATAATCAACGAATGAAAAACAAACTTGCATTAATAACTTGAAATGGGTTCAACCCTTACATAGAGTACTACTGTCCTACTCGGAGCAACATGCTCTGCGATGGTTTCATCGAACCTTATTTCTACTTCTACAAGATAAATACGAAGATAAGTCCTACTAGAATAATTTGAGCCCATCGGGGCTTTGCAAGACCAGGCCTGCACCACTTGATTTTTTTTTTTGATGCTCCATAAAAATAGAGCACCCACTACTCCTTTTAGTCTCCTTATTCTTATTCTGAAGTTCACTTCCTGCTTGGGATCAAAATAGAGCACCCACTACTCCTTTTGGTCTCCTTATTCTTATTCTGAAGTTCACTTCATGCTTAGGATACTATCTCCTGCCCCCCGACTTCTTGGTTGCCAATGATACATTCAACCACGAAGTTAGTTGACGTCTTAGCCTTAATGGCTGTCCGAGGGAGATCATGTCTTCAATCGGAAGGACCTGCCCCCCGACTCCGTCAAGCCTTAATGCGGCTACATAACAGCTCCTAGCCATTTTCTGGTCACCTTTTTATTCTCCTACACCATTCCTGGTTGGAAACTTGATCTTCATATGATAGGTTGAGGCCACAGCCTTAAAAGCGTGAAGTCCAGCCCTCCCGAGGATGGCATTGTAGGTGGAAGACGCTTTGATAACCAAAAAGTTCAGCATCTGAGTGGCCTCTATTGGCTTCTGTCCGATGGTGATAGGCAACTGAATAGTTCCCTAAACTTTAGATTTTACTCCATTAAACCCGTATATAGGCGTGTTGGAGGGGGTCAACTGAGAGTCGTTATACCCCATCTTCATAAATACGTCGTGAAACAAGATATCCACAGAAGCTCCATTGTCTATCAAGACTCGCTTCACCTGAATTTCCAATCACGGGCGTTATGACCAGTGGGTCATCATGGGGGAACTTCATTCCTTCAAGGTCTGAATCATCAAATCTGATTGTTACCTCGGTTTTCGAACATTTTGGTGTTTTTCCAACAATATGCATTATTTCTCTGGCATAATCCTTTTGGGAATTCTTTGTTATCCCGGCCGCAGTTGGGCCTCCTGAGATCATGTTGATTATCGCTCATTATCGCTCCTATCAACTCTCTTCTTTGATCACCACGATCTTCACCCTTAGTGAAGTGGCTCAGTTTCCCTCTACGGATCAAAAACTTGATCTCATCTTTGAGTTGCTTGCAATCATCAGTGTCATGCCCCACATCTCTGTGGAATCTGCAATACTGATCCTTGTTTCTCCTTACGGGATCACCCCTGAGTGGCTTCGGCCATCGGAAATCTTTATCCTTCTCAATGACCAACAAGATTCGACTCCTGGAAGTATTCAATCTTGCATACCCAGTGAACCTTGGTCCTTGGTTCTTCTTAGGGGCAGAGTCGGACTCCTCGCTAGTTCGGGGATACTTGTCCCTAGCATCATACTCTTGCTCTTGCTTTCGCTTCCTAGAGTCGTTGTTATTACCTACTGTGGCCTCTTTCTTCATGTTATCCTCAACTTTAATATACTTATCATCCCTTCGTTGGAGCTCAGCCATGTTCTCAGGGGGATGCTTTACCAACGACCTTTTAAAGAAGGGGTCAGTAGTTTCATGCTCCAGGGCTACCATGGCCACCTTATTCTCCAGGTCAGTGATGTTTAGTGTCTCCTTAGTGAATCGCTTGAGGTAATCCCTCAGATTCTCATTCTTTCCTTGTACCATATACATGAGGGATGCAGAGCTTTTCTCATGAACTCTTCCGCTAATGAATTGGCTGACAAAAGCGGATCGAATTCGGGGGCAGACGGCTATACCAACGTTGTACCATACCTGACAGGGTTTGAGGGAACGCCCTACACTTGAGAGCGTCATTAGCTGGCTGCAACAGCAGTGCGTTTGAAAATGTCTTGACGTGATTTACGGGATCACCCGTTCCATCATAAGCCTTAATTGTCGGCATCTTGAACTTCCTAGAGATACGAGCATTCATTACCTCCTCAGTAAACGGGGGTGTGGGATCATCAGGATCTCCAAGAGGCATTAGATCTTTGGGGTTTCCCTTGGGGGTTTCGACCCTTGTTGTTCTTTCGGTAGGGGCATCAGCCCTTCTTTGCCTCCTTGAAGACCTTTTCAAATCAATAAGGGGAATCCCTCCTGTAGTCGGAGGAGGTCGATTCTGATTCTGTCTCGCCTGCTCTCTTGCCATGTCGTTCTTCAGCTTTAAGATCTCGGCCTCATGGGCCCTTATCCTCTCGGTAGTTGTCAAAGGAGGTCTATCATGGATAGTTTGTGTCCTCCTCTTAGGTTCTCTGCTGTCACGTCGCCTCCTCGGAGCTTCATCACGATCATCGTCCTCAGATGACGAGTCGTCAGTATAGGGGCCAGAGTAGTCATCATATTCCTGATCACGGCCCAACCCCCTATTATAAGGAGGCTCCTGAATCAGCAAGGCATGAGCGCTTGTTCCAACACCTCGAGTAGCAGGAGGGTAGTTACGCAGACCATACATCGGGTTGGTATTTGCGGGGAGATCCGTAGTATGGATCCGCACCCCTAGGGGTAGCGTGCGATTAACGTTATCAAGAGAAGAAACCATCATCTGAGGGTTTGATTCTTGGCTTTGATGGAAGACCACCGGTAGAGTCCCCTCAACATGGGGAATCGTCCCTGGGAGTTGAGAAACTAGAGGTTGAATGATCGCCCCTGTTGATGGGGGTACTTGACCTTCTTCAGTAGTGATAGGCGGATCAGAAGTGGTGGGTGGAGCAGAGCTAAGGGGTATGGCCTCAGTCGAGGCTGATGTTGTTCTTCGTATTTGTACCATGGTTGATGTTGTCTTCCCACAGACGACACTAAATGTTGTGGAATAAAAATGAGGGTTTGTATGTATTTAATGCTAGGGTTCGTGAGCTTCGTGCTTTAATGGTTGTGTCTGCGTTCGATACTGATCGGTCCTCACAGAGTGCCTACGTATCTCAAGGTTGAGAATCAAGCCAAAAACGTAGTTCTGAAAATGAGGGGTCAGGCCCTTATATAGGCTGCGGGAGCCTTAGAATTATGGTAGGATTCGGAGACTTGGTGGGCAAGCCACCTCCTTGAGGAAGGTTCTAGACTCATTCCTTGTAGGAATCAGTTTCCATGTTGAATTGGGTGTCTTGGAGGCTACTCCTAATGATATTGTTTCCTTGTTTGACTCTTATTGCTGAGCTGTTTATCACCCTTAATATTAATTATGAAATTAATATTTAATTAGGGTTTTGGGCCTCGTAAATGTGCTTCATATCTGAACCAAGGTAAGTCTAATTAATGCAACATTAATTGTGTCTTTAGGACTTATTTTTAGCCCATATCCTCAACATCGATCAATAACCTATCGATAAGAAAAGAGAACGCAACAACATTTTTAATATTTTAGAGGCCAATTTTTACTAAATAAATAATCTACCTAATTTTAAAATAATACTTCAGATACATTGTCATATTAGAAAAGAAATATATTAGAAAAATGAGATTAAAAAAATACAAATCTAACCAACTATTTATTATTTCATACATTAACTTACAGAAATAATGCTTAGATAAAATATAAATTATTTAAAATAAACTAATGTTATTAAAAAAATATCATTGAAAGTTTTTGTTACTACATATTATATTAAAAATAAATAAATAGAGAAATAGTTTTGACTCTATTATCACAAAAAATATCTAAAAATATTAAGAAAAAAACAATAAATTATATTTAAATATTAGAATAAATATTATATTTAAACAGGTTTTTTACTAATATAAATTAAAATTATAAAATTTATTAAAGAATCATTCATGACTTCTCAAACACATACAAAATAAGCAACAAATAATTTTTTTACTTATTTTTAGAATATAATGCTAACAATTTACGTAAACAATTACTATGCAAAATTACTATTAATAACTTACATTCGTTGTAGCCTTACTACCTACTAAAAGTAAATAAAAATTTATTAATATATATTGGAATAGTTAGCAATTATATATTAAAATTTGTTAAAAGTAAAATATTAAATTTATCGGAAAAAAACATATTAAAATCCGTGCATCGCACGGGTTTTAAGCTTATTTTAGAAAAAAAGTTAGAAATCCCTAACTTTGTCTTAAAATAAGTTGACTTATTCTTAAAATTGGGGACAAATCAACAACCCCAAAAAATGTGAACAATCAAACAACCCAAAAAGATGGGTACGGTAAAGAGATCTCTCCCAAAGAGGAATGGATCTCGATTTTATTGAAAACCAAATATCTAGAACTTAAAAGCAAGAAAAAAAGAGGGCCTTCGGCCGGTGGATTAACCACCGCCAGATGATGGGAGATTGACGAACAAGAAGAAGAAGAAGAAGAAGAAGAAGAAGAAGAGAGAGAAAAGGTTTTCCGTGGAAAAGAGAGTTTAGAGCTATAATTTCAGATAGTAATTTTATAGTTAAAGTGCAGTGGTGCCATTGCCAAAATACGATTAATATCATTAATGCGATTATTAAAATAGAATTAACCTTGTCAGTGAGAATGTTAAACGGGTGTCCTCTCTTTTCGGTTAAATTTAAAATCAACACTCACTGTGGAAGCAGAGGACATTGAAATTAAGAGTCCGTTTAGCTAAGTTTAAATTATTGTTTATGACTTAAATTTGTCAGTGAGAATGTTAAACGGGTGCCCTCTCTTTTCGGTTAAATTTAAAATCGACACTCAATGTGGAAGCAGGGGACATTGAAATTAAGAGTCCGTTTGGCTAAGTTTAAATTATTGCTTATGACTTAAATTTGCTTAAAGTGATAAGTATAAAGTAAAAATTTTAAGTCAATATCTGTTTGGGTAATTTTATATTATGGATAACTTTTGAATTATTAAAAATGTTAAAATAAAAATAAATTTGATAAATAATTAATTTGAATGATGTTACTAAATTTTATCAACTAAAAACATCAAAATAAAATAAATCGTTTAAAAAAGTACCTCCTACCAATTTCTGGCTTTAAACTATTTTTTTAGCTTTAAATCATCTTCTAACTTATTGCACAAACAAATATTTTTCAACTTAAAAATCAAAAATCAATACTTTAAGCCCGGGCTTAAAGCCGAGACCAAACGGCCTCGATCAGTATTGTACAAATTCCCTCTTTTGTAGCCGGAAGGCGTAAGAGCATCTCCAAGAGTCTCTTAGCTCACTCCTAAATATATTATAAACAATTAAGCTCTTAGCAAGTTATTACATTGATTTGTATGTCAACTCCAACAATGCTCTCTATTATGGCTCTTTATTTTATATTTTATTCATATTTCAATTACACTTGGACAAACAATCAATAGATGAGAGAGAAGAACCACTATTTTACTAATAAAATATTAAGTTAAGAGCTACTAGTTGTTCCTAAAATAGAGAAGAGAGAAGAAGCTCTTAACTTTTTAAAGAGCCTCTAAGAGTCTCTTGGAGTTTGATTTTTATTCTCTCTCCTCATTTTTTGAATTAAGAGCTACAATAGAGAACCTGTAAAACAGAGGATAATACTTAGCCTGTTTGGCAAACCTTAAAATAAGTCATTATTGACTTATTTTCGGGTAAAACTTTCATATTTTGATAATTTTTTTTTATACAAATATTTAATGTATGCTTGAGATTCTATAAGGTGTAAAAAAAAAAAGTTAACTTATTTTAGAAAAAAAGTTAGAAATCCCTAACTTTGTCTTAAAATAACCTAACTTATTCTGAAGACGCTCTGCTTGAGTTTAGAGCGATTTTTAATGATTGAATAAAAGCCTCCTTTGTGTTGGGTTTTATCATGTCCAAAGGTCTCAAGACTAAAAGTTACTGTAGCTTTTAAGGGCAAAATTACTAAAGATTTAATCGAGGGACTACCCTTCCGTGTAAGATTAGCTATCAAGACAGATTTACATCATCCAAGTGTATAATCTGTTTCTTCTTTCAAATAACATGTATTTCCTCGTTGCAATTAAAAATTTAAAACTGGTTTAAGCGCTGATCCTCAACACCTCATCTAAATAAACATAGTCCAAAGTGTCGGGGTAATCTTAGGAATGTAACAGAAAATATTAGTACTCCTATTGCTGGAAAGGAGTCTTAAACCAAAAAAATAGTTTTGATATCTTTCATTTGTAATTTTAGTATGAGAATTTAGTTTATTCAGCTTAATATTTACCAAAATTCAATCAGAAAAGATGAGAGAATTATAAGCAAGTAGCTACTAATGTTTAAGGTAATCAATGACCTATTGTTTGATTATTGTTGATGTAAATCAGCTACAATCAGTGAGCACACACATTACAACTATCAGCACAAATGCACACAGGAATCCCAAATTTCTGTTTTCACACACAGGATTCTAGCCTAAGCTACTAATGTATTCAGAAGAACATATTTTGCTCAACAATTGCCCAATATATAACAAAAGACCGCACCAATATATAACCCTTAAACACAAATTCCATATAACCTCAGTAACACATATAAAGTGCAATGCCAAATTTAAGAATTAAAGAATGTACTGCTCTATTATTTCTAAAAAGGACAGGTGTACAACTTCTGATTCAGTAATCATTTAAAATTAGAATAATCCTAGCTACAAAACCATACCCACCACACTACTGTAGTAGCTCACTATAACAAATAACCCTAGAGATTTATGATTGAAAATTCACTTGTCTTTTTTAGGTTTTCATTTTTATCTGCAATTTGACACGAAAGCGAGCAGGCATCCAGAACTCTTGATTTAAACCACATCCTATACCTCACTTGAATAGGGTTCTCAGGCAGCTACCTGGACTGGACCATCTGATCTGAAATCTCGCCCACGACCACGGCCCCGACCACCAGCTCTACCCCTGCCACCACGGCCACGACCACGACCTGCTGGGGAAGTGAACATCGACACGCAATCATTTACAGAAAAAACTAATTTTTAAAAAGGTACAAACAATTTACAATAATCCTAAAATGTCAATAATTTAGGGCGAATGTTAACCATTAGGAAAAAGTATCCAACACAACAAAAGAGATTTAATATCCTTGACAATAAAGATAAACAAGTCACATACTAAATGCCCAATACCAATACCAAATCAGAAGGTGGCTTACCTCGGCCTTGAGCAGGTACAACTCCAGGACCACCATAGTCATTGTAACCGCCATATTCCTGTTGTTGCATCTCCCCACCGCCATAGCCCCTTCCACGTCCACGATAACCACGGCCTCTACCTCGAGCTCTGCCTCCGTATCCACCACGACCACCATCATATCCACCGTATCCACCACGCCCTCCATCATAGCCACCGTATCCACCACGCCCACCATCATAGCCACCGTATCCACCACGCCCACCATCATAGCCACCGTATCCACCACGCCCACCATCCCCATTGTACTCTGCCAGACCATTGTTATTACTCCCTACACATATTAAATATGATCATTTCAAAATTAGTGCAGCTATGCAATGTAAATTCAAGAAAAGGTTGTTCTGTATACATGCATACAATATTTGTAAGAAATAACATTGTTACATATCTTTATGATGCACATCTATATATTTGGAATCAGCTGTTGTACCATGGAAATTGGATTTAGGGAGACAGAATCTAAAAACCTTTCCCTTTGAGCAATCCGTTTACATCTCATTTACAAATAATAACAACACTTAAGGATTCAAGAAACCATCAGGTTAAGACAAAAAATGTGTGTCTTGCTCTATTGCAGGGCAGGAATAACAAAAAGTGATGCAACTCGCCAATTAAATCTTAAACCAATGTGTAAATAATTATTCATGATGTTGAAATAATGGGAAGTTCTTGACTTTGTCTTCTAAATCAATCATGACATATATTACATCCGATACATACACTCCAGATAAGAATCAAAGAGAAGGACATTCAATTCCCATTATTAACTACTATCTCTTAGAGTCTAACAAATAAAAAATAATAGTCAACATAGATTATTAACCCTTTTTATTCTTGTCAAACAAGATTAACAACTGATGTCTTGTGAATATATATCTACTTCAAGAAAAATTATGTCGAATGTACAAGATATACTCTAATCTAAATAAAGAAAAACTTTCAAAGTCATAGAAAAAACAGAGTTAGTGCGCAATGTATACCTCTGCCTCTCCCTCTACCTCTTCCAGCACCACCACGACCTCTTCCTCTAGCTCTAGGAGAGCCCTCTGATTTATCACAAAAGGAAACAAGTTACTACATATGCAACTTAAAAATAGACTAAAAAAAGAAACTTTGCTTTCCTATACCTCCTTCAAATTCATGCTCGTTTAACGGCTTCACTTGATCAACTGGAATGGGTTGTTGATACCTATGACAAAAGCAGATATAAAATGACTAATTCTAAAGACAATCAAGACTAAAAATATGTCACTAGCATAATCAAGGGTTCCTCCAGTTGGCAAATAACCATAAAAATGTTCAAGGATATTCATTATTACCCTGGGGAAGATGTATCCAGCTCCTTTTTCGACAACGTGACAGTTATCACAGACACATGACGAGTGGTTTCCAACCTGCATTGCACAAAATTAAAACTTTAACCCACCGTAAAGAAAACAAAGTAACCTATATAACACAAAAGAATAGACTTGGTTCATACGGAAGAAGGCCTTCTTCTAGCGGCTCCCACATATCTGTTATATCCGTAGAACCAATAGCAGTGTTTTGATGAAGACCCGCAATCCGCCGCTGTGTACCCAAACAAAAACAGTCCGTAAAAAAAAGCAAAAAAAATAAGAGATAAACAACAAATCTAGAGCAGGTAAAAAACCTTAATGAGCTCCGCAATCATAACAGTTTTACTGATAGCTCTGCCCATAGCTTTAAGAGCAATTTCATCAGATCCTTTCTCCTAGAAAAATTAAACAAATTTCACAACATAAATCACAAAACAAAACAAATAAAAAAACACCCAAAACACAAATCAACAAAATCAATCTACACTACCCTGTAAAAATAATCTAATTATCCATAAAAGAATGCTAATTCACAACACACAAATACAAGAAAATCAATTTACAATACACAAATGTGAGCAGTAGAAAAAAGATTAAATTTTTATTTGAAAAAAAATCAAACCTGAAGGAGAGTGGTGGCATAAGTAATGTAATTTCTCATTCTACCCTGAGTTGTAATACGAATCTCATTCTCATTCATGGGACTCTCTGCGCGAGGCTTCTCGACTCTCTGGTATCGATCCATCACTACAACAACAATTAATTATTAAAAACGAAGAAAGAATCAGATCTAAAAGGCACGAATCGAGAAACGGGGCTTACCAATGACAAAAAGTTATGATTTTTAGTGATCCGAATTAAGTGTGTGTTTGTGTGTGTGTGGGAAAAGTGAGGACAGTGTTTTTATGGGGGGGGGAGAAGGAGAATAAGGGGAAGGGAGCTAGGGTTTTGAAAACGCGGTCGTTTCGGCAATCAGGCCGCCTCTTTTATCTCATCTAATCAAATCTTTTCTTTCCCTTCTCTCCTCTCTTTTTTTTTCCTTTTTTTAAAAAATATGCAAATTTCTATTTTATGTCTGATTTGTTGCGTAGGATAACATTATTTATCTACACAAATATTTGAATGTGTAAATATCTATGTTAAATATTTATCAGAAATATTTATGCTCTATTTTTAAAGGAATCAAAAAATATCTATTCCAAGTTTCTGACTTATTTAAGTAAATAAATGTTACCAGGTTTTACGATAAAATTCACCTTTATTTAGAACGTTCTTACATGATAATTCATTTTATTATTTTTGGAAAAATTGAAACTTTATCATAATTACAAGTTTTTAGTATTTGGTACTTGCCATTTATTGCGCTTTTACCTAGTGATCAATTAGAAAAGGTAATATGTGGAACCTGCCATTTATCGCGCTTTTACCTAGTGATCAACTAAAAAGGATAATGTTTGGTAGCTGTGCTGTATCAAAATGTGAGACATACTATCAAGGTGGAAGAAAATTTGCAGATTGACGATTTCTCATAAGCTCAAAAAAATATGCGGATTGCCGATTTCTCATAAGCTCAAAAATCTTTTTATGACGTTTCTGTCGTAATAATGTGCCAGTTCGAAGACGACTGAGTTGTAAAGGTGTGTCTCTCCTCATCACTTGCCAAATGTGTAGTTTTGATATCGAGCATTTGCTGCACTTATATTTTGATTTCCAATTTGCGAGACAATGTTAGCATCACATGGGGATTCAGTATCATATGAGATTAGTGGAATCAGCTCGATCCCGAATGAGTTTTAAACAAATTGAGTTTGACCTCTAGTGTTGAATTAATTTGTATTGTGACAGTGTTGTTTGGTGCTAGCGTAATAAAAAGGTTCGCGAACGTAAGGTTGTCTCACCAAAAACAGTTATGTAATGAAATTCTCATATTGTTACTGAGGAAAAGAAAGCTCGTAAAAGAATTAGCAGATTTGACGAAAGTAGCCTATCAATTGGTAAAAAGTAGCCTATCGATTGGTTAGAGTCTTTTGTTTGCTCAATTGTTACAATATTTTCACATATCCTCCACCTTCTTGTTTGGAGACTATTGTTTTGGATGCTATTGTTTAATGAGATTACTACTTTTATTAAAAAAACTAAAAAGGGTAATGTTGTTTGTAAATAAAAAAAAATTAAATGTGAAATTTATAATTGTGATGGTTGAATCTCATATGATTTTACAATTTTTTTTGTATATCATTAAATTTCAATTTTAGGCATAAATATTTATTCATATATATATATATATATATTGCATTGTCGTAAATGAAAAAATGTCAAATATACTAATTTTTAGTTAAGATATATATAAAAATAGCACTTCGTGAGACATGGTTAATTTTACCTACTTGAAGACCCAACCCATGAATGCGTATAGCATATATACCATAATATATAATCTCGTCTTGGGAAATACTATTACTTTACATCAACAATCGACTTCAGCTTAGTCGCCGGTAACTCCTCCGTCGACATTCTCAGCTTCGATCTGCTCATCTCCGACATCAACATCTTTGTTAGTTATAGGGCGTATATGAGGTACATGTATGTATGTATGTATGTATTCAAGTACGCATTTTATGTTTGGTGATTATTCTTTAAATACCCAAATCTTACATGCGTATTTTATTGTGAGACGCAATTAGCAAAAACGTATCCTTTGTAAATTGAATACCCCAACTCGAGATGCGTATTCAAATCGTTAGTTTCCGCCAGTAATTTCACAAATTGGTATTTATGTTATAATTAAATAAAAGATCGGTAATTTTAACCTTGATCCTCCGTAAATTAATATAACAGTGAGACTAGCACAATTGGACAAACTAGCTAAGTAGTCAATTTTTTACTACTTATTTATTAATTAACGTGTCTAATTAAAGAAAATTTCTTCGATTAGATTTTATGATGCTTGTGAAGTATTATTTGAAAATTTAAAATTTCATCTAAAGACTTTTTTTTAATTATTGGTTGTATGATTGTCTGGGGTGGTATAAAGGATTGGGGAAAGAGAAATTGGACTACAATTGAAGAATAGTCACGGTATTCAAGTATGAGATTAAATTGTCAATTTTCGTCTTAGATTATGATTCTATTTATTTTTAATAATATGTTATACTATATGGGAGTTCTCTTCCTATATATAATCTTTTATTGGATTCGGTTCAGGTGTAGGTCAATCATATCAATTATCCTAGGTCCAATTTATTTGGGATGCAAAAATCAAAAGATCCGTATACTTTGAAATACATGTCCTTGAAGTCTTTAGGGCACAATGAAGTAAAAAAAAAATGTTGTAGTAATTTGATAACTAATTTATCTTTTAATGGGTTCTTAGATTTTGAATTAGATGTCTTAGTACACGAAGTAGAAACATTGCAAATTTATGTTCCGGATGTCTTGACATCGGCTTTTGAGATTATTGAATTTGTCAAATCTTTTGGATTGTCTTCCGAATGTTGCTATTTCTTATTGAATCTTATTATCTATACCTGTGAGTGTAACATCAATTGAAAGAAGTTTTTCCAAATTGAAATTGTTGAAAAATTATTTGTGTTCATCGATGTCACAAAAAAGGTTAAATGATCTTGCAGTTTTATGCATTGAAAGAGATAGGGACGTTTTGGAAAATATTGACATTGATACACCATTATCATCGATTTTGCATCAAGATGTGTTACACGAAGTTGTTTTTCATGATTCATCACTTGTGTACGATATTTTGATATCGAAACTATTGTTAGTTCCTTGACTTATAGCTAGATTGATTTTATTGTCATTGATTTTTATGTTAGTAATATAAATTTTAATTTGTATGGTTTATACTTTTAATTACCTTGAATTAATTTTTATATTATCATATTCAAATTTTGGAAAGAAAAAAAAAAGTTAGGATCCTTTTTTTGGATTTCGTCCAAAATCTTCGTATAATATGGAACGATCTTATATTTTACATAAAAAAATCTTTTACATAAAAAATTTATAATTTAATCTATAAGCATATAAAGATGTTCACGTATATTGAATATATCGGAAGAGAACTCCCATATAATTGATAATTGGATTATATATCCACTTGGAGCATTCTATTTCGACTTAAATTGATGTCTTGACCTCAAGAATGTTGTATTTTTGATATGTTTCGTTGAGATGTGCAGGATCATGAATCGTTGGTTAAAGTTGGCGATTTCGTGATGTGGAGTGAATTTCAAGAGTATGAAGTGAAGAAATGAAGTTTCTTGTACCAATCTTGGGGAGGTTTGGAGTTTTAGGAATGAGGATGGCATTAGTTGAAGAAAGAGCAAGAGAAAGCGGCGGAAAAACGAAGAAATAGTGAAGAAATTATGTCGGGTAGTTGCAGAGTCGGGACATGGCGCGCAGCCTAGGCCATGGCGCGCTCCTGGGCAGATTTTACTTCGGGCCATGGCGCAGAGTCTAGGCATTGGCCTGGTGGAATTGCTGAAAATCCGATTTAGTCTCCTAAAAACTCTAATACCTTTCCTATTTCGAATCTAAGTTGTAGTTTTATGTATTTCTTGTTGGATAAGACTTCTAGGGCCTATTTAAACACCTTGTATCACTGTAATTTGAATTATTACTTAGAATACATAGCATTACTTAGAATAACACATAGAGGGAGACGATAGAGACTTGGAGAGGGATTCCCAACGCTCGTGACAAGCAACAGAGATCTAGATCTACATCTTTGTTTTCTTAACTCTATTACTCTAGTTTTATTATTATTCATACTTTGTTTATTATCATGGTTTCATCAGATCCCATGATGACGAACGGTTCGAGTATGAACTAATCGTTGTCATGGGATTCTAACGGATTTATTTATGGAGCTTTAGTATTTTTATGCTTTAAAGATCTGTGTGTGATGTATATTTGATATCCTCGTATGGTTGTGCTTAATTGTTAGATGCGTAGCTAACATCTAATTTGTTAATCTCTTGTGAAGTGAAAGTGGATCTTGAGATTTAGAACTTGCCATGCTAGCATAGGTTCATGATTGTTTAACAACGTGATTCGTAGTGTAAGATGAAAATACTTATACTGCCCTGTGTGATCTTTGTGGATAACTTGTTCTTCAAACGTTATGTTTTCAAATTCTATAGACATATAGGGTCTAAGCATAATTGGTGTCTATTCATCTTCTATCTCTTTTGTGGATGTATGGGTAGTTTGGTATACGTATACTGACAGGTAGCGTGTACTTGTTTCGTGTTATCCGATCAGATATCATAACTATTGCATATAGTGATTAAAGACGTCAGATCTAAGCGAAGTATTTAATGAAGTTAGAGTCCCATGTTTATTCTCATATAAGTAATTCAGTTTAATTCTCGCTAGTTGTTCATTCTTAGTTGATAATTTGCATCTTAGTAAGTTTAGTTAATTAAAACCCCAATTTGTTATTTGTCTTAGCAATGAATTAAAACCATACATTGTTGAATAGGTGCATTAACTGAATTGAAACCTAAACCTGATCTCTGTGGGAACGAACTTAACTTAATTCTATATTACTTTTGACCACGTACTCTTGCGTGATTTAGTGCAAACAAGTTTTTGGCGCCGCTGCCGGAGATCATCGGTATTTTATTTTTAGTTTATGTGCTTGTCATCAATGGTCGTTAAAGTTTGCTGACTCGGATTAGTTACTTACCTATCTTGTTTAGTTCGGTGTGTTTCAGGTACTTGAGTGTTTGAAAATGGCAGGCGAGGAGTTTCCATGGTGGGCATATTCGAGGACATCCATGCCTCAACAATGTGAGCAATGTTTGGGCGTTCATGAGACCTCACAATATTGTTACTACGAAGGAGTTGATGCATATGTCACTTATGAGGAACAACCATATTTTTAATACCATTCTCAACAGTACCAGCAAGATGTTCCAAATATGTCATATTTCTTTGGTAGTGAAGAGTTTCAACATCAGCAACCTACTCCTACTTTTTAGTCAGATGAGGTTGATGTTATGGAGGAGATTAGGATGCTTGCAAAGAGTAATGAGGAGTCTATCAAATCTTTGGAGACACTAGTTGCTCAAGTTTTGAGTGCCTTGGAACAAGAGAAACATCAATTCATACTAGAGGCAATTCCAGAAAATAACGGTGACTTGGAGCAAGGTACTGCATCCGTAATTGAGGAAGACAAATTCAAAGGTGAGGTGACAGTTCACAAGCCATGTGAGGAATTTGATCAAGCTAGTATGGTGGATGATTTGGAAAGGGCACTATTTGTGACAGACACTGGTGAGCTACACAAATTTCAAGAGTTGGTATGTGCGTACCAAGAGGCAGATGACCATGGGAAAGATGCAGGTCTTTTACTTGTCTCAGAGTATAAAGATGGAGGTAGCGCATTAGAGCCAATGGAGGAAGTTCTCTTTGAGGAACCAAAGGTTTCAGCAACTTACATTTACCCTCCTCCATTATATTCAAACGAAGCCCGCGAATGTGTGTTGTTCTACAAATTGACAGATTTTGGGTCAACCGATGAAGGCATTGGAATAGGACATAGTTGTTATACGAATAGGCCAAGCGAGGAGAAGGGGCAGAAAATGTGCCGCCGTGATGACGATAAAGTGTCACGAAGAGATGACCAGGCCAACTATTATCATCCTTAATGGAGGCTTGGACGTAGTCAAGCTAATTAACTCTAAACAAGCGCTTCGTGGGAGGCAACCCACGTGTTTCAATAATTAGGTATGTTTTCTACTATCCTTCGTATTACCATCAATTCAATGGGGACATTGAATGTCTTAAATTTGGGGGTGGTTTGGGGATAAGTAGTGTGTAGTAGTTATTTGTGTGTCATTGTGTTCATATAGATATCATATTTTGCATGTTAGTGGTAGTTCATGCATGTTGTTGTTCGTGTTATTTATGTTTGTTTCATATAGGTCATTCTATTTTTTTCATTTTTTATTTCATTTTTGTATACCATGTGAGTTCATATTAGTTGCAATTTCATGGCATGCATATTTCATGATCCCTTAAGACGAGCTAATTCTGATTGGTAGGTAGATGTCTTATTGAGTGTGGTAATGATGAATAGAGGGTTGATTTATAGTTCTTATGGAATTGACTTGCATGTTTCAGAAACACAATCTTTACACAGTCTCATTAGGTTGCTTTTGGGCTAGGTTGAGATTATGCTTGTTTTTTTGTTTTGAGATTTAATCACCTGATTATATTTAGAATTTTCGTTATTCCCTTGATGGCCTAGAACACTAAAGTCTAAGTTTGGGGGAAAACAGGGATTTCATGCTAGTTGTGTATAGTTGTTAATGGCTAGGCGTCAAATGGCTAGTAGCCGACTCATATTCATATGAGTAGTCTAGGGTTGGAGATGAGAATTCTCACTCCAGATTGCATATTGAAAAAAAAAACAAAAAGAAAAAAGAAAAAAAATCAAAAAGAAAAAGAAAAAAAAGGGAAAAAAAGAGTCATGTAAATAGTTTAAATGCAAAATTAACCAAGGTGAGCTCTTTAATACTCGAGCTATTAAGTTTGTGGGGACTTTGTGCCTAGCGACCCAAGACTTTTTTAGTCTGGGATCCACTAACCCAACGCTCGCTACATGGGTATTATTGTATAAGCCTTTTGGGGTCTCATCCATTGCACGGTTGAATAAGCATGCATATTGTATATATTGTTATGTGTTGTAGTTGTAGTAATAAAGCATGAATTCCTGGCTAAATTGAATAAGGATGGAGGTATTTCTAGGTTATGAAGTGTCTACAGTTTATTCTGTTTATAAACCTGTCATTGTCTTGGCGAAGAACACGTAAGATTTTTGACCTAGTTTTGGGAGTATTTCTGATGAGCATCGCACACACGCACGTTTCTGTTCATGTATTGTTAGTATACGGGGACTTAGTCGAGCTCTATTTGGATTTATTTGCATTCTTTGGGATATTTGCTTGCTAGTTGGTTTTGGTTAGTTCGAGGGGATCGTTGCATTTTCATATTAGTTGCATTCATGCATTGCATTGTTTTGCATTGTTTAGTTAGATGGATTTTGTGGGTACATTCACTGTAGGCCCTCACGAGACCTCACTCGTCCACTAAGGCTACCTAGGGGTTTAAAGGGCTTGTTGCATATGCCAAATGCAACCGTGATCACCTACGGAAGTGGTACTGGTTAGTTAGTTAGTGTCCAGTTGTTTATGCTTGAGGACAAGCATTGGTTTAAGTTTGGGGGTGTGATAAGTGGATTATATATCCACTTGGAGCATTCTATTTCGACTTAAATTGATGTCTTGACCTCAAGAATGTTGTATTTTTGATATGTTTCGTTGAGATGTGCAGGGTTATGAATCGTTGGTTAAAGTTGGCGATTTCGTGATGCGAAGTGGATTTCAAGAGTATGAAGTGAAGAAATGAAGTTTCTCGTACCAATCTTGGGGAGGTTTGGAGTTCTAGGAATGAGGATGGCATTAGTTGAAGAAAGAACAAGAGAAAGCGGCGGAAAAACGAAGAAATAGTGAAGAAATCATGCCGGGCAGTTGCAGAGTCGGGACATGGCGCACAGTCTAGGCCATGGCGCGCTCGTGGGCAGATTTTACTTCGGGCCATGGCGCAGAGTCTTGGCCATGGCCTGGCGGAATTGCTGAAAATCCGATTTTGTCTCCTAAAAACTCTAATACCTTTCCTGTTTCGAATCTAAGTTGTAGTTTTGGGTACTTCTTGTTGGATAAGACTTCTAGGACCTATTTAAACACCTTGTATCATTGTAATTTGAATTATTACTTAGAATTACATAGCATTACTTAGAATAACACAGAGAGGGAGACGATAGAGACTTGGAGAGGGATTCCCAACGCTCGTGACAAGCAACGGAGATCTAGATCTACATCTTTGTTTTCTTAACTCTATTACTCTAGTTTTATTATTATTCATACTTTGTTTATTATCATGGTTTCATCAGATCCCATGATGACGAACGATTCGAGTATGAACTAATCGTTGTCATGGGATTCTAAAGGATTTATTTATGGAGCTTTAGTATTTTGATGCTTTAAATATCTGTGTGTGATGTATATCTGATATCCTCGTATGGTTGTGCTTAATTGTTAGATGCGTAGCTAACATCTAATTTGTTAATCTCCTGTGAAGTGAAAGTGGATCTTGAGATTTAGAACTTGCCATGCTAGCATAGGTTCATGATTGTTTAACAACGTGATTCGTAGTGTAAGATGAAAATACTTATACTGCCCTGTGTGATCTTTGTGGATAACTTGTTCTTCAAACGTTATGTTTTCAAATTCTATAGACATATAGGGTCTAAGAATAATTGGTGTCTATTCATCTTCTATCTCTTTTGTGGATGTATGGGTAGTTTGGTATACGTATACTGACAGGTAGCGTGTACTTGTTTCGTGTTATCCGATCAGATATCATAACTATTGCATATAGTGATTAAAGGCATCAGATCTAAGCGAAGTATTTAATGAAGTTAGAGTCCCATGTTTATTCTCATATAAGTAATTCAGTTTAATTCTCGCTAGTTGTTCATTCTTAGTTGATAATTTGCATCTTAGTAAGTTTAGTTAATTAAAACCCCAATTTGTTATTTGTCTTAGCAATGAATTAAAACCATACATTGTTGAATAGGTGCATTAACTGAATTGAAACCTAAGCCTGATCTCTGTGGGAACGAACTCAACTTAATTCTATATTACTTGTGACCACGTACGCTTGCGTGATTTAGTACAAACAATAATTTTATAAGTTGGGATAACATATGGATTGGACTATTATCCTATGTTTGTTTTAGGAGAGATTATAGTTGATATGGGCTAAAAGTAAGCCCTAAAGATACATTTAATGTGGAATTAATTAGACCCAGTATGGTTCGAACGTGGGGCCCATTTGCGAGGCCCAAAACCCTAATTAAATATTAATTTCGTAATTAATATTAAGGGTGATAAACAGTTCATCAATAAGAGTCAAACAAGGAAACAACATCATTAGGAGTAGCCTCCAAGGCACCCAATTCAACATGGAAACTGATTCCTACAAGGAAGGAGTCTAAAACCTTCCTCAAAGGAGGTGGCTTGCCTACCAAGTCTCTGAATCCTAGCATAATTCTAAGGCTCCCGCAGCCTATATAAGGGCCTGACCCCTCATTCTCAAAACTACATTTTTGGCTTGATTCTCAACCTTGAGATACGTAGGCACTCTGTGAGGGCCGATCAGTCTCGAACGCAGACACAACCATTAAAGCACGAAGCTCACGAACCCTAGTATTAAATACATACAAACCCTCATTTTTATTCCACATCATTTGGCGCCGTCTGTAAGAAGACAACATCAGCCTCGACTGAGGCCATACCCCTTAGCTCTGCTCCACATGCCACTTCTGATCCGCATATCAATGAAGGTCAAGTACCCCCATCAACAGGGGCGATCATTCAACCTCTAGTCTCTCAACCCCCAGGGACGATTCCCCATGTTGAGGGGACTCTACCGGTGGTCGTCCATCAAAGCCAAGAAACCAACCCTCTTCAGACGGTGGTTTTTCTCTTGATAACGTTAATCGCACGCTACCCCCAGGGGTACGGATCCCTACTACGGATCTCCCAGCAAATACCAACTCGATGTATGGTCTGCCTAACTACCCTCCTGTTACTCGAGGTGTTGGAACAAGCGGTCATCCTTGCTGATTCATGAGCCTCCTTATAATAGGGGGTTGGGCCGTGATCAGGAATATGATGACTACTCTGGCCCCTATACTGACGACTCGTTATCTGAGGATGATGATCGTGATAAAGCCCCGAGGAGGCGACACAACAACAGAGAACCTCGGAGGAAGACCCCCTTTGACAACTGCCGAGAGGATAAGGGCCCATGAGGCCGAGATCTTAAAGCTGAAGGATGACATGGCAAAAGAGCAGGTGAGACAGAATCGGAATCGACCTCCTCCGACTATAGGAGGGATTCCCCTTATTGATTTGGAAAGGTCTTCAAGGAGGCAAAGAAGGGCTGATGCCCTTACTGGAAGAACAACAAGGGTCGAAACCCCCAAGGGAAACCCCAAAGATCTAATGCCTCTTGGAGATCCTGATGATCCCACAACCCCGTTTACTGAGGAGGTGATGAATGCTCGTATTTCCAGGAAGTTCAAGATGCCGATAATTAAGGCTTATGATGGAACGGGTGATCCTCCAAATCACATCTGGACATTCTCAAAAGCACAGATGTTGTAGCCAGCAAGTGATGCTCTAAAGTGTAGGGCGTTTCCTTAAACCCTGCCGGGCATGGCTCAAAGATGGTATAGCCGATTACCTGCAAATTTGATCGGCTCCTTTAAGGAGTTGAGTGCCACTTTTGTCAGCCAATTCATTAGCGGAAGAGTTCATGAGAAAAGCTATGCATCTCTTATGTATCTGGTACAAGGAAATAATGAAAATCTGAGAGACTACCTCAAGCGATTCACCAAGGAGATTCTAAATATCACCGACTTGGACAATAAGGTTGCCATGGTAGCCTTGGAGCATGGAACCACTGATCTCTTTTTTAAGAGGTCATTGGCAAAGCCTCCCCCTGAGAATATGGCTGAGCTACAACGAAGGGCTGATAAGTATATTAAAGCTGGGGATAGCATGAAGAAAGAGGCCACAGTAGGTAATGGAGGGAACAACAACGACTCTAAGAAGCGGAAGCAAGAGCAAGAGTATGATGCTAGGGACAAATATCCTCAGACTAGTAAGGAATCTGACTCTACACCTAAGAAGAGTCCGGGACCAAGGTTTTTTGAATATGCAAGGTTGAATGCTCCTAGGAGTCAGATCTTGTTAGATATCGATAAAGATAAGGACTTCCGATGGCCGAAGCCACTCAGGGGTTACCCCTCAAAGAGAAACAAGGATCAGTATTGTAGGTTTCACAATGATGTGGGACATGACACCGATGATTGTAGACAACTCAAGGATGAGATTGAATTCTTGATCCGAAGAGGGAAACTAAGCCAGTTCACGAAGGGTGAAGATCGTGGAAATCAAAGAAAGGATTATGACAGAAAGAAAAATGATCGTAGGGATAATGACCGTGATCGTAACCCACAGTCCCGAGGGTCGGTTATCAATATGATCAGGGGAGGCCCGACAGCGGCCGACATGACAAGGAATTCTCGAAAGGCTTACGCCAGAGAGGTGATGCACATCGTGGGGGAAGCCCCGAAGCGTGCGAAAACTGAGTTAGTGATTGGTTTTGATGATTCAGACTTGGAAGGGGTGAAGTTCCCTCACGACGACCCATTGGTCATAACTCTTGTGATTGGAAACTCATAAGTAAAACGAGTCTTGATAGACAATAGAGCTTCTGTTGATATTCTGTTTCATGATGCGTTTGTAAAGATGGGATATAATGAGCCTCAACTAACCTCCACCAACATGCCTATCTATCGATTTAATGGAGTTGAATCCAAGGTTGAAGGAACCATTCAGCTGCCTGTGACTATTGGGCAGGAACCTAAGGAGGCTACTCAGATGCTGAACTTCTTAGTAATCAAGGCAGCCTCAACATATAATGCAATCCTGGGAAGGACTGGGCTTCGTGTGTTTAAGGCTGTGGCCTCTACCTGTCACATGAAGATTAAGTTTCCAACCCGCAATGGTGTTTGAGAACAGAGAGGAGATCAGAAAATGGCTAGAAGTTGCTATGTACATGCTTTGAGAGCCGATGGAGTCGGGGGGCAGGTCCTTCCGATTGAGGACATGGATGTCTGAGGTGATGATGAACACCGAGGGAATCCGGCAGAAGATTTGGTTCCTATACCTCTAGAACTCGGAGATCCCGAAAAGGTTACGTATATTGGAGCTTCTTTGAAGGAACCCTTGAAGGGCATATTGACGACTTTCTTACAAGAAAATAGTGATGTGTTTGCTTAGACAGCGGCCGGCATGCCATGGATTGATCCCCAACTCATAACTCACAAGTTGAATGTCGATCCAAAGCAGAAGACAATAAAGCAGAAGAAGAGAAATTTTGATCCTGAAAGGCAAGAGGCCATTAAGCAAGAAGTTGAAAAGCTCTTAGAAGCTGGGTTCATTGAGGAGATTCAGTTCCCCGAGTGGTTGGCTAACCCTGTGATGGTCAAGAAGGCAAATGGAAAGTGGAGGATGTGTATAGATATCACTGATCTGAATGATGCATGTCCCAATGATTGTTTCCCTCTACCAAGGATTAACACACTGATAGATGCCACTGCTAGGCATGAGATGTTGAGTTTCATGGATGGTTTCAGTGGCTATAAGATGCATAAGGATGACATTCCAAAGGTATCTTTCGTCACTGACTTTGGCATTTTCTGTTATCTTGTTATGGCTTTTGGACTAAAGAATGCAGGAGCTACTTACCAACGATTGGTGAATAAGATATTCGTTCATCTAACTGGGAAAACCATGGAGGTCTATGTTGATGACATGTTAGTCAAGAGCCTAATCAAGGCAGACCATACTAAGCACCTCAGAGAGGCATTTGAAGTGCTGAGGCACCATAAGATGATGTTGAATCCAACCAAGTGTGCCTTTGGCGTTGGATCAGGAAAGTTTTTGGGTCTGATGGTTTCAAAGCGAGGCATAGAAGCCAACCCTGATAAAATCAAGGCAATTCTGGATATGGATCCACCACGCTCTATAAGAGATGTGCAGAAATTGATAGGCCGAATTGCAGCCTTAGGGAGATTGATCTCCAAATCTGGTGATAAGTGCTTGCCTTTGTTTCAAGCATTGAAGAAAGTGAAGAACTTTGAGTGGACGCCTGAAAGCCAAGAGGCCTTTGAGCAGTTGAAGAAGTACATGACTGAAGCCCTGTTGTTGGCCAAACCTAGTCCCAGAGAGACATTGTATTTATACTTGGCGGTGTCTGAACAAGCGTTAAGTGCTGTCCTCATCCGAGAAGAAAGCAAGGTTCAGAAACCTATCTACTACGGGAGCAAGGTGTTGCATGGAGCTGAGTTGAATTACTCTCCCATTGAAAATTTTGCTTTGGCATTGGTGACAGCCTCGAGGAAGCTACGACCATACTTTCAGGCACACAAGATAGAAGTCCTGATGGACCAGCAGCTGAGAAACATATTGCACAACCCAAAAGCAAGTGGAAGGCTGATTAAGTGGGCGATCGAACTCAGAGAATTTGACATCACATACAAGCCTCGAACAGCCATCAAGGCTCAGGCATTGGCTGACTTCGTGGTTGAATGTACCATTGGCAACCAAGAAGTAGGGGGGCAGGAGATAGTACCCACCCCTAGAAGTGAGGATAAAGATGAAGAACTTGTACCTGATCAAAAGGAATATTGGGTGCTCTATTTTGACGGGGCATCAAAAACAAAATCTAGTGGTGCAGGAATGGTTTTGCAAAGCCCTGTCAGTTGAGTGTGCTTTGAAGTTGGACTTCCCAACAACCAACAATGAAGCTGAGTATGAAGCCTTGATAGCCGGATTGGGCTTGGCCAGAATCATGAGGGTCAAAAACCTTAAAATTTGTGGAGATTCAAGACTGGTCGTCTCGCAAGTGAACGGTGAATTTGAAGCCAAGGATGAAACTATGGCAAACTATTTGAGAGTTATGAAAGCTATTATGACTCAGTTTGATGAGTGCTATGTGGAGCACATTCCGAGAAAAGAGAACATTAAGGCTGATGCCCTGTCTAAGTTCGCTTCTTCAGAGATAAAGAACTATGCAGGGAGTGTTTACTTCCAGGTCTTGAAGGCCCCGGCCATCAACTCGAAATTGGTGGCACCAATTGATGTAGGGAGCTATTGGATAGATCCGATCAAAGCTCAGTTAGAAACAGGATGGCTCTCTGACGATGCCCGGGAGGCACGAAAGCTGTCAGTAAGAGCATTGAGATATGCCTTGATTGAAGGCATCCTTTACAAGAGGTTTTTTGTCATCCCATACTTAAGATGTTTGAGGCCCCAGGAAGCAAAGGAAGCATTAGAGGAAGTTCATGGAGGGATCTGTGGGCAACACTTGGGGGGCAGAGCCCTAGCTCACAAGATCACTCATTTGGGATTCTATTGGCCGGAGATGTTGGCCGATGCACAGAATTATGTCAAGAGGTGTGACAGGTGCCAAAAGCATGCTCCGATTGTAAGGCAGCCACCTGAGATGTTAACCTCGATTAACTCTTCTATCCCGTTCGGAATGTGGGGAATGGACATACTTGGACCTTTCCCCGTAGCCTCAGCACAAAGAAAATTCCTGATAGTGGCCATCGACTACTTCACTAAGTGGATTGAGGCTAAACCTTTAGCCAAGATAACCACCAAGCAAGTCGCTCAGTTCTTTTGGGAGAGCATTATTTGTAGGTATGGTATCCCTCGAATCCTTGTGACGGATAATGGGACACAGTTTAACAATGAAGAGTTCAAGAAATATTATGAGGAGAATGCCATCGAGCATCCTTTTACTTCGGTGGCTCATCCTCAAGCTAATGGACAGGCGGAGGTAGCAAACTGAATTATCCTTGATGGACTAAAAAGAGGGTCGAGCGCTCAAGAAACACTTGGGTTGATGAATTGCTGCCTATACTCTGGGCATATCGCACCACCACAAAGTAACAACTGGAGCAACCCCATTCTTGCTGGCTTATGGAGCCGAGGCAGTCGTGCCCTTGGAGATTACACATGCATCATCACGAGTGGAAGCCTTTGAACCTAAGACTAATGAAGAAGGCATGAGACTCGCCCTTGATCTGATTGATGAGGTCAGGGATGAGGCGAATGCCAGAAATGCAGAGCATCAGAAAAGAGCATCCTTCTATTATAATCAAAGGGTTATGGAGATATTCTTTCGACAAGGTGATTTAGTTCTAAGGAAGATAGAGGCCTCTGGAGTTGGCCAGAAAGGAAAGCTAGCCCCCAACTGGGAAGGGACGTATCGAGTCAGGAAGACACTAGGACGAGGATCTTACAAGCTGGAGACCTTGGATGGAAACGAGGTGCCTCGCACTTGGCATGCTTTGAACCTGAAGGTTTATTATGTTTAAGCTATTCTTGTAAAGACTTAGCTTTTTATCTATCTATCTATTAGGAGAAGTAGAAATAAGGTTCAATGAAACCATCCCAGGGCTTATCGCCCCGAGTAGGACAATAGCTATCTATGTAAGGGTTGAACCCATTCCGAATTATTAATGCAAGTTTGTTTTCCATTATATGATTCTGTGATTTTAATTATGTACCAAGCACCTGTTGAGTGTAAGTCTAGAATGACCAAGTACTGTAAATAAAAGAGCATATGAATGAAGGAAAACAAGTGCATAAATAAAGTACCCCGGAGGGCCTAGGTTTAAAGTTAAGATTACAAACATAGTCGAATAAAGTTAAGTCCTGAAGGACCCTGAATGAAAACTGATAAAATAAAGCCACATACGGCTACTAAATCCGTGCAAGGCTCTTGACGAGAGTCATCTACTCTTTGGAGGATTCTTCTACCACCTCTTCTCCCTCTTCGTCGGAGTCATCATCATCCGAATCATCTCCATTGGAGTTGCTTCCCTCTTCTGCAGCTACCACCATCGGCTGCTCAACTGCCCTCTCCACCTCTTCTTCCTCCTCAGCGGAGGTTTTGGTCGTTTCACTACGAGACTGCCTGATAGCCACCTCCCTTCTTTCCTTTGCCATGGGCTTCTTCCCACGAGAACCTAAGGAAGCCGAGTCAGAGCCAACAATACGAGCTACCCTCTTAGAGTCGGAACTTGATGTATGAGGAACAGTTTTAACCTCAGAGCCGGAGGCAAGATCAACATGGCTTTTCTCGCTCGCAGCCCACTTAGGGCAAGGGAAGTTACTGGGGTCGACAAAAGTTGGATATATATTGCTCACGGCCTTAATAGCTCTATCCCACCCGATAGACATGTTAACAGGGCGCACCTCATCATCATGGTCGTCTATGAAGTCCAAAAAGGCATATGACTGCTGATAGGCCTCAACTACCTTGTTGAATTCAGCTGCTTTCTTTCTATGCAAGGAGTTGTATTGTTTCTGATATGATCGGGCGCTTGCCTCAGCGCAGATGACCTTAGACTCCAAGTCTAGTTTCTCATCTTGAAACCTTGCCTTCTCCTTTCCCAAAGCCACGTTGTCATCCCTGAAGGCTCTACCCTGACGAACAACGGATTGAAAGTAGGCATTCGCCTGAAACAGAGGAATGGATAAGGCATTCAAAATGATAAAGTAAGTAATAACGCCAAATTAGTAAAGCAATAGTGTCATACCTGATACAAAGCCTGAGCTCCAAGGCATTTAGACTCTTCAATCTTGTCCGCAGCGCACACCGTTGCTAGGTCAGTAGGAGTGATAGAGCATTGAGACCAATCTAGGGCTAGAGTAGGGCACCCCAAGACAGAGACTTGCTCGCAGATGCCCCAATTTGGGGTAAAAGGGGATATTATACCCCCGTTAGCATTCCGGCACTCTTCTGAGAGCATCCGGCCAAGAACTGAGGAATCTGCGGGTCAGCAGGGTTTACCAAAGCCTCAGCCCTCAGCCTTCTTCAGGACGGTTGTCCAACTATTCAGCAGCTGAAATGCAGAAACAAAAAAGATATCGGAATAAGAACAAATGAAGTTCATAAGGTATAGCAAAGATAAATTACCCTCGAATGAAAGAAAGTTGAGGCTACCTTCGATAAGCTTTCTCTCGTTCAAGAAAGTTTTGTAGTGGGTGCGACCATCGTCCGCTAGTAGTCTATCTCGATTTAGGAGTTCTTCTTCATTAAGATCACACACGAAGTGTGAACTATCCTTCACATCACCAAATTTTGGCACGAAGAACTGACCCCAGTCACCCCCTTTCCACCTGAAAACTACAAACTCTCGTGGCCAGAAATGGTGGGAATCCGGGATGGAGAGGGTGTTCACTATGTGAGGAAGGTTGGTTCTATGTTGTATGCTGATCCACCCTTTCTTGGTATCAGCAGAGTTCTTCACTGTAAATATGCTCCAAAATATTGTAGTGCTTAAGGGAATGCCTAAGTCCCGCGACCTTATTATAAAGATATTGACAAATCGCCAGGAATTCGGATACAGTTGGCAAGGGTGAACCTGGAGTTCTGCTAGTAGCCTGATGATGAACGGGTCAACGGGAAACCTCAAACCCGCTTCAAGAGCACCTTTGGTGACACACAGCCTCTCCGGATGCCAGTTACAGGTTCTGTCGCCCAAACCCGGAGAGCAAACCTTGATCACGTCTGGAAAACTGTATGTGTTGGCAATTTGCTCAACTTGAAGTTTACTAAATTTACATGGACAATGATGTGAATCTAGCTCTGAGCTGTTAGGGAATGCTTCCTCCATAGTACTTAACAAGTCTTAAAGAGAATAAAAGCGACGATCAATATATGAAGGAGGTCTCAGTCTAGCCATACCTCTGAGAGATCTTGCCTTGCTTCTCTTGGCCATCGCCTCGGCCATGGAAACTGGAGGAGCGGGTGCGCGGTTGCTGTCTGACATGCTTGAAGCTTGAACTTCAACCTGAAACCTTGATAACTTGAAAACTTGAGAGCTTAAGAGCTTGGAAGGAAAAAATGAGAAGAAGAGAAGTGAAAATGAAGGCTCATCCCACTCTTTTATAGAAAAGGGATGACCTACTATACCATGTTGAAATGCAGCTTGGTTCGCGTTTGCAGGTCATCTATCATTTATAAACATAAAAAAAGGAAATTCATCTAGGGCTGATCATTCAGACGGTTCGGTTAAAAACCGAACCGAATTAGATAAACCGAATAACCGAAATCCAATTTTTACCGAACTGAACCGTTTTATCACCAGAAACCGAACCGATTTAAAACCGAACCGAAATATTTCACCAGAAACTGAACCGAATCGATTTAAAAAATTACATATAATATTATTATTTTTTAAATTTTAAAATTAATTTTTAATAGTAAATATATTAAAATAAGTAACAATTAAAATAAAATAAAACACAAACTATCAATTTAAATATTTAAACTAATTTTAAATTAATTAAATCATGCATATATATAATATATAAATATATATATATAATATAAATAATATATATAATTTGGTTATTTCGGTTTGAACTTAATTTTTTTTTTAAAAACCGAACCGAACCGAAATTTATTTCGGTTTGAATCGAAAAAACCGAAAAACCAAACTGTCAAGAAAAAAGGAAACCGAACCGAACCGAAATTCAACATTTAGGTTTAGTTTTTCGGACTCGGTTCGGTTTTCCTCACCCCAAAATTCATCTGTTATAGGTGAAAAGAATCGTAACAACTTATACGATTTTGGAAAAGAAAAGAGCGATTTGAACGAATATGCAGCATCTGGTTACACTAGAGCACTACTTTAAAGGCTAATTACGCTTAAGTAAGCTAAATCACTAGTTTAGTTGTAAATGAGGTTAGGGATGCTAATTAATAGATTAGTTATCCTTGAGTATTGAAGGAGGAGATACAAACGTCACAAAGGAGATCTAAACGTCGCGAAAACGATACAAGCATCGCAACGAAACTCAAGGAGGCGAGGCAAGGCAATAGAGGAAGGCCAGCCGACCTCCTCGCAGCCGACCAGGCGCCGGTGGAAGGCTCAGCCGACCTCCTGGCAGCCGAGCAGGCGCCAGAGGGAGGCCTGGCCGACCTCATGGCAGCCGACCTGCTGTCAGGGGAGGCTTCGGCCGACCTCATGGCAGTTGGTTGGCCAGGGCTGATCCCGACATCTCCGACGACCTTCGAACATCTCCGACAATGTTCGCACATGTTCAACGACCCTCGAACATCTTCAACGATCATTAAACGTTACGTTAGATGTTCGAAATTTGGAAAAACGGCAGCTAAAGCCGAGCACCGTTAAGCACCGTTTAGTGCCGTTAAGCATTGTTTAGTGCCGTTAAGCACAACGTCGTTTAGCGCCGTTTTATGCCATTTAACGCCGTTTAGCATTGTTTAAACGTTGTTTAAGGCTAGTTAGCACTGTTCAGTGTCGTTTAGTGCCGTTTAGCATCGTTTAAAATATCGTCGTAAATGCGTCGGTCGCTCCACGCTTTACATCAAAAGACGATACTCGTGAAACACTAGTGTGCAAACGATAAACCCTGACCCGAGTCTCGAGAAAGGCAGTTAAAACTTCAAGGAAAACCTGATTAGTTTTCCTAGAAGTTGGGGGCCAAATGACATGGGCTAAAAGTAAGCCATAAAGACACATTAATGTGGCATTAATTAGACCCAGTATGGTCCGAACGTGGGGCCCATTTATGAGGCCCAAAACCCTAATTAAATATTAATTTCGTAATTAATATTAAGGGTGATAAACAGCTCATCAATAAAAGTCAAACAAGGAAACAATATCATTTGGAGTAGCCTCCAAGGCACCCAATTCAACATGAAAACTGATTCCTACAAGGATGGAGTCTAGAACCTTTCTCAAAGGAGGTGGCTTGCCCACCAAGTCTCCGAATCCTACCATAATTCTAAGGCTTCCGTAGCCTATATAAGGGTCTGAGCCCTCATTCTCAGAACTACGTTTTTGGCTTGATTCTCAACCTTGAGATACATAGGCACTCTGTGAGGACCGATCAGTCTCGAACGCAGATACGTCCATTAAAGCACAAAACTCACGAACCCTAGCATTAAATACATACAAACCCTCATTTTTATTCCACATCAATAGTGAAGGGATTATAATCCTTTAAAAGAATAACTTGTAGGAGGGGATTATATAAAACCTCCTTCAACCAAATATTAGGGAGAATTATAATCTTATCCCTTATCCCGACCAAACAAACACGAGATTACTATTTTAAAAGAGTATAATCCTTAATTTAATTCTAAGTTAATTTTTACAAAATAAATATATAATTAAAATTTTTAATGAATTATAATCATCCCTTACAAACATGGACATAAGTATTCTAAGCGGTTTAGACGAGTCCACGTAGAGAAGGTTGACCAAATGAGTTTGATGTAAAACCCCGTGTTTTTGTAACCCAAAACATAACATTGGGCAGTATAGTAACAAGAAGGAACATTTCGAAATTGTAACTTGGCGGAAGAGGGAAACAATCAGCTCTCACAAACAACGGCACCCAGTATTTGATTTCCATGGTTAAAACGAAGCCGTCCGTAAACTCAAACGATTCGAATAATTTAAATGATTCCGAAAATGAATGTGAAGATGATGATGTCGTCATTTCATTAGACCACAACGGATTGCCCTGTGAAATTCCCGAAGAAAATAGTTTTGCTGGCGATTTTTATCGATGCGGAACCGATTGGTCTTGTTTGAATTCTTCTTCTAGTACTAGTGCGAGTCGTGGAAATGATCCGGACAAGAAGAGGTTGAAACAATCTAATTTATTCCAATTGTGGAAGCTTCCGTCTAAGACCAATGTCGAGGCTTCTACTTCACTGGTTTCGAATTCGAATAAGAAGATGAAGAAATCCTTGGATGATTTTCCGAGACAACGAGATCAGAAGCAGCAGCAGCCGCGTGCTTGTCCGTTTTATAAGAAAATGCCTGGTAATTACGTATTGGTTGAATGATCATATGCACATTTTATGTGGTTTTAGGTTGAACTGAATTATTTTAGGTGTTTTGTTTTGTTGAATCATGTGTCTAGTGCTTTTAGATATTGTGATTTTAAATATGTCAATAGGCTTTAGTTTTACATCTTCAAGTATCTAAAAATTGTCTGAAATAGTGTTTATTCTTTTACGCAAAACAAGTGAGTCTGATGTTAAGACACTTCATGGCACCCAAGTCCCAATATCTACGAAACATAGATAATTAGAAAATTCGTCCTGTATTGAGCTAGGAACATTAATTGAAATATGGGAATATCTAATTATCATCCTTAAATCAGGATTTTGTGGAATGTAATGTTTGTCTCGCGCAACAAGTCCAAGTGCTTAGATGACTGACCAAGCGAAATGAGAAATCTATTAGCATAAATAATCTCTACTATTTTTACATTTTTCTTGTGTTCTTTTGGTTGAGTGAGAAGGCAAAAGAAAACGTGAATATTACATCTTATTGGATCTTTGCAATTTATTTAGGAACACCCTTCACTGTTGATGCATTCCGCTATGATCAAGTTAAAGATTGCTCTGCCTATTTCCTTACTCATTTCCATTCTGATCATTATGGTGGTTTGAGCAAGGCATGGTCCCATGGACCTATCTATTGCACCCCTATCACAGCTAGGTTGATCGAAATGTGTCTGTATGTAAACCCCTCGTAAGAATCTCTTTTCCTGTACCAACTATTGTAATGTTACAATAATCTCATTGCGTAAATAGTTAATTCACAAGCTTCCTTGATTGTTTTATATAAAAAAATCTGTAATTCTTTTCTTACTTTCCTTGATATTGGCAGATTCATCCATACTCTGGACTTGGATGTTGAGCATGTCGTTGAAGGAATTAAAGTGACAATGCTCGAGGCTAATCACTGCCCGGGCGCAGCTCTAATTCACTTTAATCTCCCAAGTGGTCAATGCTACCTTCATACTGGAGATTTTAGGGCTTCTAAGTTGATGCAAAAATACCCACTTCTTTTAAATCAACGAGTCAATGTGCTTTACCTTGACACAACTTATTGCAATCCCAAATACAGGTGTTTTATTTGTGTTGGTTCTTGGGATTTTACTTCCACTCCTCTCCTGTTCGTGATGTTAAATTTTGATATCTTATATTGTTTCAGGTTTCCTTTGAAGGAAGAGGTACTGAACTTCGTTGTCAAAGTCACAAAGAATATTTTAAAGAAACAACCCAAGACCCTTATCATTGTTGGGGCATATAGCATAGGGAAAGAATCTGTATATCTTGCTATTTCCAAGGCGTTAATGGTATGTATTTTCTTTTTATTCTTCCGTGCTTTATGTAATCTGTGCCAAAATCAGCTTATCTTGCTATTTCTCAAGGTGGTTGGATTGTAGTTCAGCTTTTTCTTCCTTTCTAAAGAGCAATTTGTTTGCATGTTCTAGTCTTAGAATTGTATCCTTAGTGATCCTGGTTAAAGAGAATTTGGTTCTTCCAAATACATATAGCGTGATGCTTATCATAATTGTGGCAGCCACGTGGACATAAATTAGGAATCAGATCCAATCCGACCTTGTATAAAGCACGGAGAAAGAGGAAATTGCATCTTTTTCGACCACCGTACATTGGGTTTTCACCAAGCACTGAATTTAGTCAGAAAATTTTAATATGCTCATTGCAATCCACCACAGAAAAGAATGGGAGATGAGAGAAAATAGAAGAGAAGAGGGAGAGATGAAAAATTAGGGCAGAGAGGACCTTCATAGTGCCATCATTAGTGGGCTGTTTGTGTTAATCTTTTTTATTTACATGGTAATTTGCTCCCATCTCTTTGATATTCCATTATATGCCTATAAGTACTGGCTGTAAGTTACTACAACTCAGCAAGTTTATAGCTTAGTGCATCTTAATCTTAGACCTCTTGGTTCTGTTTCTAGTAGGATTGTAATTATGACAAAACTATTGATCTTTAAATGAAAAACTTGTCTTCTGCTGTTCTGTAATAGTAGCGTGGGATTAGCAACAGTAGGGGATAATCCCATTAACTACGTTATTCACCTGGCTTTGTAACTTACCTTCTGACATTTTAGACTGTATTCGAAATTTAAAGTAGTCCCTTTCCTTCCGATAGGTGAAAATTCATGCTGATTCTTCGAGGCGGCGCATCCTGCAGTCCTTTGGTTGGCCCGTAATATCTGGTAGTCTGTGTACAAATGGGAATGATACACCTCTACACGTTCTGCCTATGTCGTCCCTAAAATTTGAGGTATTCTTAATTCGAATAGTTTACAATTGTAACAAGTATAGTTCCCTAAAGCAAAGTTGGTCGCACATTTCAATAGGTATTGGAGAAATATATGAAGTCATACAGTGGTCGATACACGTCAGTTTTGGCTTTTCGGCCAACAGGTGAGAATAGAAATTTTTCTCTAGTTTGACTCAGCATTTGAAGTAAATGGACTCAAGTGCAGGATGTTGCTAAAAATGCTATTTCCTCTTCTTCAGGTTGGACTTTCTCTGAAACCACCGGAAGCCAACTGGATCTAATCAAGCCCAATTCTAAAGGCTCTGTTACTATCTATGGTTAGATATACTATCTAAGTATATTGCTGTGCATGTAGATCTATTTAGTATCTTAAAATATAGATTTCTTCTGTATGCATTGTCATATTAGCGCGGTTTAATAAGCTACGTTTTGAACAGTACTGCATTACATTTCTGAAGATGCTGCAAGAGGATTTTGTTCATTTTTCTTGACGTAAATTTGTAGATGCTCTATGATTCTAGTATTAGTAGACCTCCGGCAACACTTACTATTTCATCTCCTTGCAGGAGTTCCATACAGCGAGCATTCTAGTTTTACAGAATTGAGGGAGTTTGTTCAGGTAATAGATTATGATATAAGTTTTTAACTTGCTCTAGAAATCTTCTTGTGGATTTATTTTGCTATGATGTTATATTACCTTCAAGTCCGGTTGATCTTTATCACTGTATACAGTTTTTGGGGCCTGAGAAAATAATTCCAACTGTCAATGTGGGAAATGCTGCTACTCGGGATAAGATGCAGTCTTATTTTAAGGAATGGTCAAAAGGGCGATAATTTGTTTCTGGAGTACTTTTCCAAGTCAATTAATATGGAACTGGTTTCTCTATCACCCTGATGGGAAAAATGAGCTTGACATCTTGCATCATGGAAGGTATTACAGTAACTGTTAACAATGCTCGTAAAATATCAACTTATTAGAGAACCAATGACAAATTGACCATGAGATTCTTCTGTGCATGAAACGATGCTCATTTAGTTTCTACACTGTTGTGTTAAATATCTGAGCTATGTTTTTTATGGTGGAGTGACTAGAGGGTTTCAGTCGGTTTTTGGGCTGTTAATCTGCAAAACAAAGTTTGCGGGGTGTCCTTTCAGGGAGACTTTCTGTCGTGTGTAAAACAATCTAAAGAAGACCGTATGCAAGGAAAGAGTGCAGGGCAGTTTTGTGGCCAATTAGGGTGCAGAATATTCCGTACCTTAAATTTGTAGTAGGATCTTTTTATATAATAAATAGGAAGTAGGATTTTTAATCTGCAAAACCTTTAATATTTTTAGAGCTTTTCAGGCTAGATTTAGGACTTGGACGTTCACCTGCATCATGTTCCTTCCTCTATTGTCAAAATGGTAATTATGAGTAGTCGATTCAGAAATTTCCAACCTAAATATGAGTTAATTTAGTTAAATATACAGAACCAACTTATTTTTTAGTTAAATATACAGAACCAACTTAATTCATTCTTATATCAACTTTAACTTCTTGATTTCAGTTTTACGGAACTTAAGCAAGACCTCTATGACGAAGGAACTTTTATTCAGTGACAAAGGTTATGGATATTGCAGCGAGGGGAAAGAAATGACACTCTTGTCTAATGTCTGTACTGAGAAGTTTTAAATTGTTAATGGATTCTAGTGCTGACGCTTCTTTTAAGATAACATGCAAACTTCTACGTAATTCTTTCAAATCTTCTTCCTGATTTGACGGGAAAAGGATTTCTGAATTGCACATTTCTGCAAGGGTAATTGAAAGCCCTTATATTTTGACGTTTTGTCGAATTTGTCTTGTATTTTATTTAGTTCCATATTGCACTCTTAACTTTTAGTTTTGCTTTGTATTGCACTTCTTGGACCAATTGTGACAAATTGCATCCTAACTAAGAATTGAACTTTTTCCCCTAAAAGAATAGCACTACTGTTACATTTGGTTATATATTTTATAGAATTTTATTTTGGTAACAGTAAAGGTATTGGTATATTTATTTTTTAGAAAGAGAATTTAATATTTAACTAGAATGTAATTATCATAATTTTGAAATTATAAAGTGTGATATGTCATAATTGAAGTTATGTGAAAAATCTATTCGCTTTACCCTTAAATATAATAATTGATGACGGCTTTTTGGACGCTACTTCATCAAAGGACCATACTAAAATGAAACTGAAAGCTAACAAGAAATAAAAAAAAAAAAAAACTAATTTGATAAAATAGCCAAACTTAAGGGATGTAAACCATCTCAAAGAATCAGACAAAATATATGCAACACGTTTTTATAGGTGCTACATCCCCATCCATTTTATGCAAACTGAAGAAAATAATTTAGAATTCACAACTGAGTCCGTAGTAGAGTAAATTGAACAAACAGAACAAATGCCATGATTAAGCCAAGAATTGCTAGTCCGCAGTTCGACAATTAACAGTTAGTTGTTAACGGTATTGGTTAAAGAAGAATGGTCAATAGCATTTACAACAAACGGCTTTTAAGTCGTAGGATCAACTAAACTATCCAATAGCTCTGAATTAAAAAAAAAATTGTATCGTATCACAGAAACTTTCGTGGTACGGGCAAATTACCAAAATATCATTCCATGTTTTCACACCAAAAATCTACTGTTCACGTTTTGTGATACGGGGACAGACTGTTTGCCACAACAAACATCTACTATAAACCGGATCATTAGGTTAAATTAGCTATTTTGAAGTGAATTGAGTTAATTGAAATTAACTTTTTGTATTTGAACTACCAACATGACAATCCTTACTTGAAAAAACCTATTCTTATCATTTTTTCAAAAGTAGTGGATTGAGTCCAAATCACTATTAGTAATTACTAAACACTAATATTACTAATATTAAAGAATTAATTTGATCAAAGCTCTAAACTAACTTCCAAACATGACCAATGTTTACTCAACAAAAAAAATGAACATATGAGAACTAGCTATCCGTGGAACAGCGGTATATAACATAAATACTCCGTCCGTCTCATTTTATATGATCTTTATTCTTGTTTGATACGTTTCAAAAAGAATAAGCATATTATTTTTTATTTTTGAACACTACTTTTCACTATTACATCCACTACTTCTTCATTTTATACTCGTTTCACATTAAATAAATACTATTATACCCACTATTTTTCTCCAATATCTCAATTCTATTATTAAATATTGATATGTCCCACACTTTTACCCATTTTTTATCTAAGTTTACTCTTTTTTTTTTACCATATTTTCTTAATTTACATGAAAGTCAAAGAAGCTCATACATTATGGGACGGAGGGAGTAGTAAATTGCATGGAAAACATTGTTGGGACAATCAGATCTTGGCACTGCGATTTTTGATACAATAAATTAACGAGTACGAATAGAAAAGTCACCTTGTTAACGGTTGATTCCACGCTCTTCTATTGTATTCCCAAATTCACTTGAGCGAAGTGTGGCATTCGTCTTCTCAAGTTCACCTCTCTTCTTGCTCCTGGGTGGCTACCAAATTTTTTCGACCCGTCCTCGCAAGAAGAGAATAAGAATATATATAGGCTACAATAGGGATCATGGACAATTAGGTTGGGCCTTCTAATTACATCTTGGGCATGACCAAATGTAATTAAATATTAATTCAATCCACTAAAGAATTAATATTTGCACTACCTTTCCTAATACCGTAATTTAATTAATTAATTTGGTTGCAATATTATTTGCTTATTAAATTCCCCATGTTTAAAATATCGCATGTCCATTAATTAAATAAATTACTGATAATTCATTTAATTAATATCTTTTATCCTTGATCATCCACTCAACCTTTATGTAATTATGCCGGAATAAATCCACCTGCAGGGTTTCACATAATTAAATCTTTTTGAGCTTTCAGGGGGACATCATTAACCCGAATATTATCAGGACATGGATTTCTTCAATAAATAATATTCACCATATATATTATTTCATCACCCAAAATATAATGAAATAAATCAAAAGAATTATTTCATATATAAATCAAAGCATGTAAATAATATACACGTGTCAATTACTATATCTGGATTAAGAACCTAAGCATTAATAATAACATAGAATCTTAGTTCACCTTCTTAATCAGTATAAGGGAACAATTCTAAATTTGATCCTGTTCAATATACACAAAGTATACTAGTATTATTTATTAGTCAATATAAACTAATCTAAATAATACTACAGCCATTCCAGTGGATTGTCTTACACCACCTGTGCTGTGAACCATATTATATTATATAAACCGTATTTAATAATCTAATATTCTGTATCCCATTTGATACTAGATTATTCACAATATATAATATTTAGACAACATGTAAACATTTAAATGATTCTAAATAAAATAGGCCAGAAATAAATGTATATACTTCAAATAAATATTTTCAGTATACACCAACAATCTCCCACTTATACTCAAAATATTCTATGAGTATATCAATGTTTATTTAATCCACTATTACACAAAAAACTATGTGTCCATCCATCTGACTCCTATCGCTTCCACATGCCTGTCAAAAACTTTGGCTGGCAAGCTCTTTGTGAAAGGATCTGTCCGGTTGTCTTCTGATGATATGTGAGCCACAACTATATCACCTCGTTTTATGATTCCTCGTATGAGATGATACTTACGTTCAATATGTTTAGCTGCTTTGTGGTCTTGCGGTTCCTTCAAATTTGCCACAGCACCAGTGTTATCACAATACACTGTCAAGCTCCTAGGCAAATTAGGTACCACATCCAAGTCCAAAAGAAAGTTCCTGAACCATACAGCCTCCTCTGCAGCCTTAGAGGCCGCCACGTACTCGGCTTCCATGGTAGAGTCTGCAATGCATTTCTGCTTTACACTCCTCCATATAACGGCTCCACCTCCCAAAGTAAAAACATATCCCGAGGTTGATTTCCTCTTATCCCTATCTGATTGAAAATCTGAATCAGTATATCCCAAAGGAAATAGATCTGAGGCCTTGTAAATTAACATATACTCCTTAGTCCTTCTCAGGTACTTGAGTATAGTTTTTACTGCACTCCAATGTTCCTGACCTGGGTTCGACTGATATCTACTAACCATGCCTACAGCAAAGCAGATGTCAGGCCTCGTACATAACATAGCATACATTAAGCTTCCACATGTCGAAGCATAAGGAACTGCTTTCATGCTCTCTATATCCTTAGGTGTCGAAGGACACTGCTCCTTGGATAGAGCCACTCCATGCTTGAATGGTAAAAAACCTTTCTTAGAGTTTTGCATGTTAAAACGAGCTAATACTTCATCAATGTAGGGCTCTTGAGATAAAGCCAACATCCTTTTCTTGCGATCCCTTATTACTTTGATCCCAAGGATGTATGCCGCTTCACCTAAGTCCTTCATTTCAAATTGTTTGAACAACCGTGACTTTACTGATGACAACATCTTAACATTGTTTCCAATGAGTAAAATGTCATCTACATATAGTACTAGAAAAACCACTGCATTACCCTCACTTCTCTTATACACACATGATTCGCTTGGACTTTGATCAAATCCATATGACTGGACTGCCTGATCAAAACGAATATTCCAGTCCCTAGAAGCTTGTTTTAGTCCATAAATAGACCTCTTAAGCTTACAAACAAGATGCTCTTGGCCTTCCTTAATGAATCCTTTTGGTTGTTGCATATAGATGGTTTCCTCAAGACTTCCATTAAGGAAAGCTGTCTTGACATCCATTTGCCAAATCTCATAATCAAGATGAGCTGCTATAGATAAAAGAATCCGGATCGACTTAAGCATAACAACCGGGGAAAAGGTTTCCTCATAATCGATCCCTTCTTTCTGAGTATACCCTTTCGCAACAAGTCGTGCTTTCCAGGCTTTCACCTTTTTGTCAGATCCTCTTTTCTTCTTGTAGATCCACATACATCCAATTGGTTTTACACCTTTGGGTGGTTCCACGAGCTCCCAAACTTGATTAGAATACATAGATTCCATCTCAGATTCCATTGCCTTTTGCCAAAGATCTGCATCTTTATCTAGAATTGCTTCTTCGTATGTCCTGGGATCCTCATCATGTTCACCAGAGACCAAGTCCGAGGACTCTCCCAAAAACATGAATCTATCAGGTTGTTGAACAACCCCCCCACTACGACGAAGCACCGGTGTGGTATTAGTGACAGGTTGTGCATTTTCTTGTGGTTGATCTACTTGTACTATTGGCACTTGGGGATTATCTGTCCCTCCCACTAGTTCCTCTAAAACGATACTACTCATGGGTTTGTGGTTCATTATATAGTCTTCTTCTAAGAATCTAGCATTGGTGCTAACAATGATATCTCGATCCCTAGGACTATAAAATGAATAACCTTTCGTTCCCATGGGATAGCCTACAAACAGCCTTACTTCTGTACGAGATTCTAACTTGGTCGCGTTCTTGTTCAGCACATGTGCTGGACAACCCCAAATCCGAATATGTCTTAGACTTGGTTTGCTATCAATCCACAATTCTATTGGAGTCTTGGGAACCGACTTAGAAGGTACCAAGTTCAGAAGGTAAGCCGCTGTTTCTATAGCATATCCCCAGAACGACTTGGGTAAATCTGAATAACTCATCATCGATCTAACACTCTCTAAAAGAGTTCGATTCCTTCTCTCTGCTACACCATTCTGCTGAGGTGTGCCAGGTGCAGACAATTGGGATGCAATCCCATTTTCTGATAAATATTCCCTAAATTCTCCGAGCAAGTATTCGCCACCACGATCTGATCGTACTGACTTGATACATTTTCCAAGATGTCGCTTTTCCGCACTTGCTTTGTACTCTTTGAATTTTTCAAAGCACTCAGACTTACGGCGCAACAAATAAATGTAGCCATATCTAGAATAATCGTCAATGAAAGTGACAAAATACTCATAACCTCCTCTTGCTTGGATACTCATAGGTCCACATAAATCAGTATGAACCAATTCTAACACTTCTTTGGCTCTATTCCCCTTTGCTTTAAAAGGCCTATTAGTCATCTTACCTTCCAAGCAGGATTCACAAACTGGAAATGGCTCCACTGCCAACGAGCCTAATGGCCCATCTACTACCAGTCTTTGAATCCTACTTAAGTTAATATGACCTAATCTTAAGTGCCAAAGATATGTTTGGTTCAATTCAGAAGGTTTCTTTCTTTTATTCGAGCTAGAAAGAATGTTATTAGTTTCCTTATGTTGCAGCATTGGTTGGATAGGATTAATAATATATAAATTGTCTTGCAATGTACCAGAACATATAACTCGTTTATTCATCATAATAGAAACATTACGATCCAAAT
The DNA here is from genome assembly GCA_036435485.1 of Saposhnikovia divaricata. NCBI lineage: Eukaryota > Viridiplantae > Streptophyta > Magnoliopsida > Apiales > Apiaceae > Saposhnikovia > Saposhnikovia divaricata. Next base: position 29,247,337 of record JAZHRN010000131.1, read on the forward strand.
AAACATTATAACCATCCATGGCAAGTTTAGAAACCGAAATTAAATTCCTTCTAAACGAAGGTACATAAAGACAATTGTTCAAAACCAAAATCCTATCATCGCCAAAAGATAATGTAATTATTCCAACTGCAACTACTGCTACTTTCGTAGCATCTCCCATGAACATATATATCTCGCCATCTCTAAGCGTTCTGGATTGTTGGAACCCCTGCATAGAGTTACAAACATGGCCAGTGGCTCCTGTATCTACACACCAAGTGCTCGTAGATATAGCCGCTATATATGTTTCTGTAACTAGAGAAAGAGACATACCAGTATTGTTTGTCTTCTTAGGAAGAGGACAATCCTGTTTCCAGTGACCTGACTGCTTGCACCTGAAGCACTTGCCCTTAGGCTTTTTCACAGCACCTTGAACTCCCACTGCATTAGCAACCTTTCCAGCTTTCTGTGTCTGAACCTTTTTCTTCTTCTTGCCTTTCGGCTTAGAGGAAGAAGCTTTCTCAGCCATATTCACCTTAACATTCTGCTTAAAGAGTCCTTCAGCTGCCTGAAATTCTGTCAGAAGTTCCGCGAGACTATACATCCTTTTGTTCATGGTGTAATTCAAGCGGAACTGCTCAAAACTTTTGGGCAGACTCATAAGGATGATATCGATCTGGGTTTCCCCATCAATATCAGCACCAAGGATCTCCATCTCATTCAGATGAGACATCATCCTGAGAACATGATCCCTTACAGGTGTTCCTTCAGCCATCTGAGTGTTCATTAAATCCTTCATTGCTACTTGCCTAGCAGCCCTATTCTGTTCTCCAAAAAGTTCCTTGAGATTAAAGAGCATATCTGAAGCAGTTGGCATAGCCTGATGCTGATGCTGCAAAACACCCGATATTGCTGTCAGAATGTAACATCGCGACATCTCATCAGCCTTAACCCACCGCTTATAATACTCCTTCTCACTTTCAGGAGCATCTTCAGCAGGCTGATCTGGCTTGGGTTCATAAGTACAAAATTTGTACTCCTCAGCAGTCAACACTATGTCCAAATTTCGTTTCCATTCAATATAGTTCGGTCCAGTAAGTTTGTTATCCTTAAGTATGGTGAATAGTGGATTAAAGCCCATAATGATCTAATCCTGAGAATCATACATGTAACACATAATCAGATAGTTGCATAAATCTTAAATCCTATTTGTTTCCTCTAACAATTTATTCAAAATTAATGCATTAATATTTAAACACCATAAGTATCTGGTACGCCACGATGGGTGACATATATACTACTTAAATCGTTTAAATATTACTTCGGTCCTATTACTAAATAATACGCCACGTTTGGGTGGACTATATATTACCTTTCATAGCTAAGTGTATACCATTATCAAATCTTAAATTAATAGGAATAAGACCGGATGCCACCATTAAATATTTCAAATCAATAATCGATAATAGGATAATTCCCAGATCGGGGGGAGCATTGTCAAGAGGCGTCACTTAAGACCCCTTTCTAGACAGAATCATCCTTTCTCTCAATATCAAAAATCTATATTCAATCAGTGGTACCCTTCTAATTAATCGAATTCTATGAAACTTGGTATGCCACGTTGTGTGGCATGTATACCTTTCAATATTCGTAATTAATTTAGGAAGTTTGTCCTAGTAATTTCAATAACACTTCCTGACACCATAAATCATATGCCACGTTAGGGTGGACTATATATAATTTATATTCATCTTAGTGTTAAAATTACATACAGACAATAATGGAGACCGTGGGATTTAATTCCTAATTAATTCCCTCACCCACTTAGTATTTTTATTTAAAATTGAGGAATTTTATCTAGCATGCATCGCCTTATGTTACTTAATCGCAGTCCACATGTATCAAAATACACAAAACACATAACATAACAGCATGCTATACATGATTAAAGCATAATAAATAAATACTATGTACATGTCGTCCTAATTACGTTAAACATGCAATTAAAAAATAATTACACACATAATTAACAACACACATAACATAATTAATTAAATCAATAATCAAAATCAGTGGAAAAAATTAAAATAAAATTTTCCACTATTATGGCCCCTTGAAAAAAAAATTTCCAGCACTTTAGACTGCTGAAATTTTTTTTTTTTCTGCCATCCTACTCCGGTAACGCATCCCCAGACTGCGTTACCCACGTTGTTGACCCTGTTGCGCATGTCACGCCTGCGCAATACCAGTTTTCACTGGTAACGCAGGTCAGACCTGCGTTACAGGTTTTTGTCCAGATTTTTCACGCGCTTCTTGAATTGTCTTCTTCTTTTACACGTCTGTCATCTCCAGACTTGCAGCTTCTGTTCTTACCACTTCTGTCGACTTAATTCAAAAATAAATCGAACCAGCAGCCCATAACAGCTACGCAGCGAACAATTTTTTTTCTCCGTTTTGATTTTCGATCGCACATAATTGTTACAAAATATCCGGATTATACAAAATCCATCAAACAATTACATAAAAAAATAGATCTAATACAAAACTAATTTGTAAAATCTATTCTAACACGATCAACCCTCGTGTTTTACAACCACGATAAACCACGTGGAAACCAAACAAAATAACCACGATTAAACCACGTGGGATCCAAACACATAATTAAAATATACATGGCCATAATAGTGGATACTAAACAACCTGCAAAAAGATTATTATCCAAGCACACCACCATACATACATGCATATATAATTACGACATGGACATCGTATCAAAAATCGCAGAACCATTGAACCTAGCTCTTGATGCCAATTGTTGGGACAATCAGATCTTGGCACTGCGATTTTTGATACAACAAATTAACGAGTACGAATAGAAAAGTCACCTTGTTAACGGTTGATTCCACGCTCTTCTATTGTATTCCCAAATTCCCTAGGTTTTTGTCCAGATTTTTCACGCGCTTCTTGAATTGTCTTCTTCTTTTACACGTCTGTCATCTCCAGACTTGCAGCTTCTGTTCTTACCACTTCTGTCGACTTAATTAAAAAATAAATCGAACCAGCAGCCCATAACAGCTACGCAGCGAACAATTTTTTTTCTCCGTTTTGATTTTCGATCGCACATAATTGTTACAAAATATCCGTATTATACAAAATCCATCAAACAATTACATAAAAAAATAGATCTAATACAAAACTAATTTGTAAAATCTATTCTAACACGATCAACCCTCGTGTTTTACAACCACGATAAACCACGTGGAAACCAAACAAAATAACCACGATTAAACCACGTGGGATCCAAACACATAATTAAAATATACATGGCCATAATAGTGGATACTAAACAACCTGCAAAAAGATTATTATCCAAGCACACCACCATACATACATGCATATATAATTACGACATGGACATCGTATCAAAAATCGCAGAACCATTGAACCTAGCTCTTGATGCCAATTGTTGGGACAATCAGATCTTGGCACTGCGATTTTTGATACAACAAATTAACGAGTACGAATAGAAAAGTCACCTTGTTAACGGTTGATTCCACGCTCTTCTATTGTATTCCCAAATTCCCTTGAGCGAAGTATGGCCTTCGTCTTCTCAAGTTCACCTCTCTTCTTGCTCCTGGGTGGCTACCAAATTTTTTCGACCCGTCCTCGCAAGAAGAGAATAAGAATATATATAGGCTACAATAGGGATCATGGACAATTAGGTTGGGCCTTCTAATTACATCTTGGGCATGGCCCAATGTAATTAAATATTAATTCAATCCACTAAAGAATTAATATTTGCACTACCTTTCCTAATACCGTAATTTAATTAATTAATTCGGTTCCAATATTATTTGCTTATTAAATTCTCCATGTTTAAAATATCGCATGTCCATTAATTAAATAAATTACTGATAATTCATTTAATTAATATCTTTTATCCTTGATCATCCACTCAACCTTTATTTAATTATGCCGGAATAAATCCACCTGCAGGGTTTCACATAATTAAATCTTTTTGAGCTTTCAGGGGGACATCATTAACCCGAATATTATCAGGACATGGATTCCTTCAATAAATAATATTCACCATATATATTATTTCATCACCCAAAATATAATGAAATAAATCAAAAGAATTATTTCATATATAAATCAAAGCATGTAAATAATATACACGTGTCAATTACTATATCTGGATTAAGAACCTAAGCATTAATAATAACATAGAATCTTAGTTCACCTTCTTAATCAGTATAAGGGAACAATTCTAAATTTGATCTTGTTCAATATACACAAAGTATACTAGTATTATTTATTAGTCAATATAAACTAATCTAAATAATACTACAGCCATTCCAGTGGATTGTCTAACACCACCTGTGCTGTGAACCATATTATATTATATAAACCGTATTTAATAATCTAATATTCTGTATCCCATTTGATACTAGATTATTCACAATATATAATATTTAGACAACATGTAAACATTTAAATGATTCTCAATAAAATAGGCCAGAAATAAATATATATACTTCAAATAAATATTTTCAGTATACACCAACAAACATCACATGTGAGAATAATTGTTCGTGAAACGACTGTACATTTGGTAAACAGTAAACTATATGGAAAAGATCGCACAAGATAAACCTTAAGAATAAATTCAATAACGATAAAAGTGATGCTTCTTTTAAAATATAGCACCCAATAAAAAATTTCATTCCAGTGAGATACTAAATGTAAATACCAAAATGTGTCTTGCATAATTGCAAGGGTCTTGTTCATGTGACAAGGGTTTAATCTATCTTATTTTTATATTTCTCTGTCTCATGTACGAAAATCAATGGTATCAAACACTATGAGTTTGGAAGAGATGTATGCACAACTGGCATTCGAAGAGGAAGATGGTGAGGGAGTGATTGTAGGGACAACGGAGAATGTGCAACTGTTAACACAATATCACGCAAGTATACGTGATCACAAGTAATATAGATAAAATCGAGTTCGTTCCGCAGAGATCTGGTATAGGTTTTAATTCAGTAGATGTACTTATGCAACAATGTATGGTTTTAACTCCCTGCTAAGACAAATCACAAATTGGGGTTTTAATTATCTAAATTAAACTAAGATGCAAATTATCAAACTAAAAATTACTTAACTAAAGTGATTTAAACTGATTTATATATATGAGAATAAACATGCGATCCTAACTTCATTATCTACTTCACTTAGAGTCGACGCCTTTAATCAATGCATGTGATGGTTTTGATATCTGACCAGACAACACGAAACAAGTATAAGCTACCTCTCGGTATACTAACACCAAACTACGCATACATCCATAAAATAGATAGAAGATGGGTACACACCAATTATGCTTAGACCCTATATCTCTATAAGATTTAAAAACATAACGGTTGAAGAACAAGTGGTCTATTAAGATCACATAGGGCAGCATAATATCTCTATTTATGCCACAAATCATGATGTTAAAACATCAACTTATCCTATGCTAGCATGACAAGTTCTAAATCTCAAGATCCACTCTCGTTTCGCAAGAGATTAACAATTCAATTTAGATGTTAGCTACGCATCTAAAAGCATTAAGATTAACCATACGAGGATATCAAGAATTCACCACACATAAATCTTTAAAGCAATCAAACTACTAAGTTACATAGATAAATCTGTTAGAATCCCATGACAACGATTAGTTCATAATCGAACCACTCGTCATCATGGGATCTGATGAAACCATGATATAAAACAAGATATGAATGAAAGAAGTAATAATATTAATTAAACAAAGAGTTAAGAAAACAAATCTAGAATCCAGAATATCATAAAAGATGAAGTAGATCTAGATCCGTTGCTTGTCACGAGCGTTGAATCCTTCTCTCATTTTCTCCCTTGCAGATCTAAGTTATGATATAATAATAATAACCACCCAATTTACAAGGCTAAGATGTATTTTTATAGGCCTAGATATCTTGCCCAGCAAGAAAAACAACCTACAATACAATTAGAAATAGGTTTGGATACCAAAAATACAACTAGAATTCGAAATAGGGTCAAAACAGACATTTTCAGGATTTTCTGTCAGACCTACGCGCCCCAGGCGTGTGCTACGCGCTCCAGGTGCATACTTCTGCCGTTTCACGCGCTCCAGGCGCACGGTTACGCGCTCCAGGCGCATAAACTTCCTGCCGAAACTGATTTTCCTCCATTTTCTTCGTTTTTGAGCCGTTTTCTTCCGTTCTTTTTGCCATTGCTTCCATAGTCAATTAACTTTACTTGGAACCATCATAAAATCTCAGTGTTTGACTCCAAACTTCATTCCATTTGCACAAATCAACTTCAAATTTGACGGAAACGACAACCCTAATCGACATTTTTGCAAACCTGCACATTCAAACAAAACACATTAAAAATACCAAAAACTTAAGTCCAAGTACACCAATTCAAGCCGATATGGAACGTTCCAAGTGGATATAAAATCCACTTATCACACCCCCAAACTTAAATCGATGCTTGTCCTCAAGCACAAACAATTACAACTAACCAACTAACTAGTACCACTTTCGTAGGTGATCACGGTTGCATTTGGCATATGCAACAAGCTCTTTAAACCCCTAGGCAGCCCTAGTGGACGAGTAAGGTCTCGTGAGGGCCTATAGCGAATGTACCCATAAAATCCAATGCAATGCAATGCATGAATGCAACTAAATGAAAATTCAATTAATCTATTACTAATATCCTACCATACCTTCAAATCCTCTCATGCTATATCAACTTAAGAATCAAAGTAAATACGCAATGTCTTGGTGTCGAAAGTGCAAGTATTCACTTAGTCTACTCAATGAACATGCATAAGTTCTCACAAGTCCATGTCAAGTGTAAGAATAAGTTAGTAAACATGCTAAGCCTACAAGAATACATCTTTGAGACAAAACTCGGGATCTCATACGCAAAAACAAGCAAACACTCACAACAGAATATTCACTCAAGAACAAGGGTAAGTGTATCACTCAATTCCAACAAAATCATAAGCATGCTTGACATTTGGTATCAATCTAACTCTTAACACAACATACATCAATGACGATAATCAAAAGGTCTTTATTTGGGTTGTAACGGGGCTAGGGACAAGGTATGTCAAATAAGCCAAATCAGGTGAAGTGTCGAAAGCTAGTAGGAGCCATAATAAACCATACACAACACCCTACTTTCCCTCACACAAAATTTTACTATTTTTCTTCTAACAAAAACACTCGACTAGTCGACTAAAGTAGGATCACAAGAAACACAAATATGCTCTCATAATATATTATTATTTTTTTCCTTCTTTTTTCTCTTTTCTTTTTTTTTTCTTTTTTTTCCGAGAGCTAGATAAAACAATAACATAAACAATAACAATGATCCCATGAATTTATTACATATGCCGACTATCAAGTAAACAACCAAACCCAATTTTCAATATTTCCCCCAAAATTATGACCAACAATAAACCCCTCCTTGCACACCTTATTACTCCCTTAAGCACTCTACTAGCCTTTGACAATGTGGGTTCAAATTAATGTAAGGCCAATACAAGAAAAGGTCTAGGCAAGTAATGTGGTATGTCACTGAAAAATAGGATTAAGCTCAATGGGTTAACTAATTGATCATGTAAATATGGTGTGGTAATATGGGAAAATATGCAGTTATTCATAAATGCCTTTATCATTTTAATCGTCAAATAATGTCATGCGTTTCAAGAAAGACCTCAAACAACTGCTAGCAATGCAAACAATCTGTGGACACTCAAACAAACGAATAAATTGCAACAAATATGCAATAAGGCTCAAAAGCTCACTTGATGGAAAAACATACTCAATCCCAAGCAAAAATCTCTCTAATGCACCTACTTGTTTTCAAAGCATGCAAACTAAATCAACTTGCACATATTCATGTCCTTTTAATTACTCACAACATTCAATAAGTCTACTAGCTCAACTTACTAGTGTATGTGTGCACAAGAACAAAGCATATCACTTCTCAATCAAAAGCGTCAACAACACAAAATTCCTATCAAGCATGGGTGCAAATGCAAACTACTATGAACTCATATGATAATAATACGAACAACACATGCATGAATTACAACTAAAATGCAAAGCATGATATCCTACATGAATGCAATAACTACTACAAACAACTACTTATCCCCCAAACCACCCCCAAACTTGAAATATTCAATGTCCGCATTGAATGGAAAGGTAATACAAGGGATAGTAGAACACATACCTAATTGTTGAAACATGTGGGTTGCCTCCCACGAAGCCCTCTTGTTTAAAGTCTTTAGCTAGACATGGCAATGGCTTTTCTCTTGAAAATTTCAACACCGTATCTCTCTATGGCCATTTAATTATCTTTTCCGGAGCTACAGCCTTGATGACAAATTTCAGCCTTCTTTGCTCCTCAAAAGTCTCAGTAACAATGTTCACTCCACTACCTGTCAAGTTAGCAATAATAATAATAAGCAAAGCAGATGATTGGCCCGAATATACATACCTTAATTGATCTGGTGGTTTAAGCTCGAGTTTGGAAGCTTCTTCAACAAGATGACTAACTACCAAAGGCTGACCCAGAGTGGAAATAAACGGACTAGGAATGAAAGTGGGTGGTTCACCAATAGAAGTCTTAACAACAGACTTAGGATCGAACGAACTATCCTCAAGATTTGACCATGAAACCACCTTATCACGCAGCACCTTAGAATCCCAAAGATCATCCACGCCTAATTCCTCACCTTCAGTATCAGACTTTCCTTGTAAAGCATTGTCTAAGGGGTCCGACTTGCCAAAACACTCTTCCTTCTCTGCCGGAAATTCCAAGAATTTCTTTGGATATGGAGGAGGAGGGTAGATCTGATTGATATTCGTAGATTGCTCCGAAGAATCCTTCTCAACAGATTCCTTGCTCTTTTCCACTTCTTTTACTAGCTGATCAGCTACCAAGTCAGATTTTTCAATTTCGGGCACTGCAGAATTTTCAACCTGTTGATTCTGAACATCTTCATCTTCCTCAGCTACTGATTTTGGATCTGATGTAACCTTTCCCGATCTCAAAGTTACTTCCTTCACCTGTTCTTTGCTTTCCCTTCTGCCTGGATTAGCCTCCGTATCGCTAGGAAGAGTTCCTTGTTGCCTACTAAGTAAGGCACTAGTAATCTGCCCAATCTGATTTTCCAAATTCTTAAACGAGACAGCGTTGCTTTTAAACAACAACCTCAATTCTTCCAATTCAGATTCATCATAAGTGGAATTCCCAGACCCAACATATGATTGTTGTTGCTGAAAACCCGGAGGTTGTGATTGCCACGAGGCATACTGCTGCTGAAAATTCTGGTGATTGTAAGGTTGTGCTCCATATTGTTGACCTGGATACTGCTGATAAAGCTGTTGTGGTTGTAGCATGCCACCTTGATTGTTGCTCCAGCTAAAATCAGGATGGTTTCTGTTGTAAAGATGATAGGTGGCAAGAGCTGGTTGCGAAGGTCATTGAAAATTGCTCACCCACTGTGACGATTCATAAGAGATAGCACACTGATTCGTCTCATGTGCGCCCGTACATAGCTCACATATACTAGCCACCTGCTGAACTCCATAGTAAGTTAGAAAATCCATCTTTCAAGTCAACGCCTTCAACTGAGCTGCTATAGCTATAGCTGCATCACCCAGATCTATATTCGCTCTCTAACAAGTACATGAAACACCAACGAACTACAAAAGAATAGATAAGAAAAACAATCTGAGTCAGTGAACGCTAACGACCACTGATGACAAGCACATAAACTAAAAATAAAACACCGATGATCCCCGGCAGCGGCGCCAAAAACTTGTTAACACAATATCACGCAAGTATACGTGATCACAAGTAATATAGATAAAATCGAGTTCGTTCCGCAGAGATCTGGTATAGGTTTTAATTTAGTAGATGTACTTATGCAACAATGTATGGTTTTAACTCACTGCTAAGACAAATCACAAATTGGGGTTTTAATTATCTAAATTAAACCAAGATGCAAATTATAAAACTAAAAATTACTTAACTAAAGTGATTTAAACTGATTTATATATTTGAGAAAAAACATGGGATCCTAACTTCATTATCTACTTCGCTTAGAGTCGACGCCTTTAATCAATGCATGTGATGGTTTTGATATCTGACCAGACAACACGAAACAAGTATAAGCTACCTCTCGGTATACTAACACCAAACTACGCATACATCCATAAAATAGATAGAAGATGGGTACACACCAATTATGCTTAGACCCTATATCTCTATAAGATTTAAAAACATAACGGTTGAAGAACAAGTGGTCTATTAAGATCACATAGGGCAGCATAATATCTCTATTTATGCCACAAATCATGATGTTAAAACATCAACCTATCCTATGCTAGCATGGCAAGTTCTAAATCTCATGATCCACTCTCGTTTCGCAAGAGATTAACAATTCAATTTAGATGTTAGCTACGCATCTAAAAGCATTAAGAAAAACCATATAAGGATATCAATTACACACCACACACAGATCTTTAAAGCATTCAAACTACTAAGTTACATAGATAAATCCATTAGAATCCCATGACAACGATTAGCTCATAATTGAACCGTTTATCGTCATGGGATTTGATGAAAACATGATAATTAACAAGATATAAAAGGAAGAATTAATAATATTAATAAAGTGAAGAGTTGAGAAAACAAATCTATGATTCAACGTATACAAAAGATGAAGTAGATCTAGATCCGTGCTTGTCACCGAGCGTTGAATCCTTCTCCACTATTCTCTCTTGCAATTCTATGTTACAATAATAAAAAACCATCCAATTTACAAGGCTAAGATGTGTTTTTATAGGCCTAGATATCTTGGCCAGCAAGAAAAACAACCTACAAGACAATTAAAAATAGGTTTGGATACCAAAAATACAACTAGAATTAGAAATAGGGTTAAAACGGACATTTTCAGGATTTTCTGTCGGACCTACGCGCCCCAGGCGCGTGCTACGTGCTCCAGGCGCATACTTCTGTTATTTCACGCGCTCCAGGCGCACGGTTACGCGCTCCAGGCGCGTAAACTTCCTGCCGAAACTGATTTTCCTCCATTTTCTTCGTTTTTGAGCCATTTTCTTCCATTCTTTTTGCCATTGCTTCCATAGTCAATTAACTTTACTTGGAACCATCATAAAATCTCAGTGCTTGACTCCAAAATTCATTCCATTTGCACAAATCAACTTCAAATTTGACGGAAACGGCAACCCTAATCGACATTCTTGCAAACCTGCACATTCAAACAAAACACATCAAAAATACCAAAAACTTAAGTCCAAGTACACCAATTCAAGCCGATATGAAACGTTCCAAGTGGATATAAAATCCACTTATCAGCAACAACAACAACAAAAGTTTGTATTGATCGAAAGTTTTTTGACTGAGAAAAATATAAATTTCCAGGCTATGCAGAATGTTCTTGCATCTATCTAGCGACCAAGGGAGGGTATGGAGATTCATGACTTCACTCGTTCATATTTTTTCACGTTCTCGATCTTCAGAAGGTGGTTGATGGAGGACCATGGACCTTTAAACAAAGTCTACTACTGCATCATAAATCGGAGGACAATGAAGACGCTTATCTGGTTAAACTGAACAAAATGGAGATATGAGTTCAAGTTTATGATATACCCATAGGTATGATGTCAAGTAAATTACTGGAGAGTATAGGAAATTATGTGGGTTCGTTTGTAAAGGCTGATCCTTAGAATTTAAATGGAGGTTGGAAGATGTATTATCGTATTCGAGTTGTAATGGATATTGATAAGCCATTAAAACGAAGAATGAAAGTTAAACGAGAGGGGGTGAATGGACATGGGTAAACTTTAAATACGAACGACTGAGCACCTTTTCTTTTGTGTGTGGTTTGATGGGTCACTCTGATAGAGACTGTGGGATTGTCTATGCAAATGCTGATAAAGTTATTGAGAGATCATATGGAGCATGGTTACGAGCTCCTGTTAGAGGTGGCAAAAGCCAGAATATTGGAGCACGTTGGTTGCGAAATGGAGACGAAGGAAGAGGGAGTTGGAGTTCGAATTTCGGTGGTTTCCAGTCATCAACCGCTGTAAACCAGGGGAAGGATATGGGTGAGAGATTCATGGAGATAGATGGACGTATAACCAAGATTACAGGAGATTTAGGTGCAGTTCGGTTTAGTCAAGGAAATCAAGGGATTGGGTTACAGGATATGGGTGCTATAATTAAGGAAGGGATAAAGATGAGCGGGAAAAATGAAACTGTAATTGAAGTTTCAAAACGTAAACGGGGGAAAGAGGAAAATAATGTGGATTTAAGGGTGGATTCAAATGTAACTTCAAATGGGCTGGATATGTCAAATATTGGACCAAAAAACTTGCTAGAGGCGGGACCTGTGGTGCAGGCCCGCATACAACAATGAGTTTGTTGGCTTGGAATTGTCGTGGGTTGGGTAAACCACGTACAATTCATTTTTTAAAGGAACTTACCCATCAAATAAAGCCTAATATTATTTTCCTATCTGAAACTCTATCAAAGCAGAATAAAATAGTTGAAGTTTGTAAAACCTTAAATTATGCAGATTGCTGGTCGATTGATGCTCAAGGCCATAGTGAAGGATTGGTTCTTTTTTGGAAGAATGAGGGAGGGTGTGAAATAAAGGGAGGAGGTAATCATTATATAGATTTGAAGTTGTTAATGAACAAATAGGGAGATGGCGGTATACTGGTTTTTATGGGTGCCCGGAGCGAGGAAGGAGACAAGAATCATTGGATCTTTTAAAAGAGTTGGCGGCTAGGTCGAATCTGCCATGGTGTATTATTGGGGACTTTAACGATATGATAAGTGTGGATGAAAAAAGAAGTGGGAGACCTCACCCATTCCATTTGCTTCAAGGATTTGTAGATGTAGTGAATGAATGTGGTCTAAGGGATTTTGGTTTTGTGGGAGATATATATACTTGGGAAAGATCTCGTGGGAAGCCATATTGGATCCAAGAAAGACTCGATAGGGGTCTAGAAAATCAAGCCTGGTGTAATTTATTTCCTCATGCAGAGGTTCAAAATTTGGAGGTCGCCACAACTAACCACTTGCCTTTGCACTTGCATCTGAAAAAATAGGTTTATAGACCCAAGGAGCGTAGATTTAAATTTGAGAACTCTTGGCTTAGGGAGAAAGACTGTGAAGGGGTGATCCGAAATGGTTGGAACGAAGCGGAAGGTCTGGGAATTATAGACAAGGTGAAATTATTTAGTATGCGTTTGCAGGAGTGGGGAGGTGGTATAGCATCTGAGTACAAACAGCAGGGCAAAATTTTTCGAGAGAAATTGAGAAAGTTACGGTCAAGAAGGGATACGTGTGGCATAAATACGTATAATGAGGCCAGATGGCAATACATGAATCTACTAGAGAAGCAGGAGGTATACTGGAAGCAACGGGCAAAATTTTTTTGGTTGCGGGAGGGAGATAGTAATACACGGTTTTTTCATAAGTTCGCTTCTGGGAGTAGAAAATCTAATCAGCTGCAAAGAATTAAGGATGTCAGTGGTATATGGAAAGAAACGAAGCAGGAGGTTGCGGAGGAATATTTTTCCAATCTTTTTACCGTAGGGAATAGAGGGGGAAAGTTGTCGGATAGAGAGATTGTAAAGCAAGTGTCTGAGAGGGAAAATGAAGACTTAATAGCTACGGTTACTTTGGAAGAAGTGAAAGATGCAGTTTTCTCTATGCATCCGTACAAATCACCAGGTCCGGATGGGCTTAATCTGGCATTTTTCAATCATTTTGGAGCGTGGTTAGTGACGATGTGGTTCAGTTTTGCCAACGGTATATAGAAACGAGTGAGCTTCCTGAAGGTATAAACCATTCACTTATTTGTTTGATTCCGAAAGTTAAAGTTCCTCAAACCATGTCTGATCTTAGACCTATCTCACTCTGTAATGTGTTAGTGAGAATTTTGTCTAAGGTTATGTCCAACAGATTAAAAAGGTGCTTAGGGTCAATTATATCGGATAGACAGAGTGCTTTTATAGAAAGGCGCTTACTTACAGATAATGCAATGTTGACGTTTGAGATTAATCATTATATGAAAAGGAAAACGCAGGGGCAAAATGGGTGGGCTGCTTTAAAAATAGATATTTCTAAACCTTATGATCGATTAGAGTGGGATTTTATCTATAACATGATGGTGAAATTTGGTTTTCATGAATTATGGATAACGCGAATAATGAAGTTCTTGAAGTCGGTTTCATATAGTTTTTTGCATGATGACGATGCGTTTGGTAGTATTGTGCCTCAAAGGGGCTACGTCAAGGTGATCCCATTGCGCCATATATTTATATAATGTGTGCGGAAGTTATGAGTGCTATGATTAGGAGAAGTGAACAAGTTGGGTTGTTGCATGGTTGTAAGGTTTCAAGAGGAGCTCCAACAATTTCTCACTTATTATTTGCCGATGATTGTTATTTTTTCTTCCGGGAAAATGCAGGTGAAGCAGGTTTGATGAAAGGAATTTTGAATCGGTCTGAGCAAGTCTCGGGACAGATGGTTAACTACAACAAGTCTGTTTTTACCTTCTCGCCTAATACGTCTTAGACTAGTAGGAGTGAGGTGTGTCATGAGCTTGGGTTTCAAGAAGTAGCAGTACCAGGTCGATATTTAGGCATTCCAATGCAAGTTGGCAGAAATATAGGGGAAGATTTTAGCTTTTTGGTGGGAAAAGTTGATAAGAAATTACAGAACTGGAATAATCAATTAATTTCAAGAAGTGGTAAAGCTATATTGCTCAAGACAGCAGCGCAATCTATCCCAAATTTTTGGATGCAACTGTTCTTGATACCAAATATGATCTATGACAAGATAGAGAAACGTATGAATGCTTTTTGGTGGGGAAAAGTTAGATAGAATGGTGGAATCAAATGGTTGTCATGGGATAAAGTTTGTACAGTCAAGGAAGAAGGTGGGTTGGGATTTAGGTAATTAAAAAACTTTAATCTGGCGATGCTGTCAAAGCAGCCATGGAGATTGATGGTGGACTGTAATCCTTTAGTTAGCCAGTTCATGAAATCACAGTATTACCCAAATTTGGATTTTTTAAATGCTTCAATGGGTTCAAGCCCAAGTTATCTTTGGCGTAGTCTGTTGGCGACTCAGGAGATGATGAAATGGGGAATACGTAGGAGAATTGGCAATGGGTTAACAACCACGATATGGAAGGTGCCATAGTTACCTGATTTGGGAAATGGATATCCTGTGACAGAAGAATGAGCAGCTGCAGGATATTAAGGTGCAAAGTTTGTTCGCTGAAAACCAAAAGGCATGTGATGTTGAAGTTGTTTCAGATTTGTTTACAGAACGTGATAAAAAGCTCATCTTACAAATACCAATTCCTTTACGTGATAAAGAGGATTCATGGTATTGGGCTCTGGAAGATAAGGGGGTTTTTTCTGTTAAAAGTTGTTATAGCATGATTCGGGGGGAGTATGAATGCGTGGATCGTGTGTTTTGGAAAAAGGTTTGGGGTTTGCAATTGCCAGGGTAGATGCTTAATTTTTTATGGAAGGCCTGTTTAAATGTTTTGCCAGCTGCAGTGGCTTTGCAAAGGAAAAGGGTAAACATCAATTCTCAGTATTCATGGTGTCATGTAGGCATGGAGGATGCAGTTTACACGTTATTTGACTGTAGTATTGCTCGAGAGGTATGGTGTTCAGCTGGACTGCAGGATGTCGTCCGAGTTTTGGATAATGTTACAGTCATGACAGTGCTTAAACGAGTCATTATCACGGGTACTTGAGATCAGTTTGTCATGGTAGGACTGTTGTGTTGGAGCTTATGGTCGAGAAGAAATAAATGGGTGTGGGAGAAGGTGAATACATCGACATTTGGAATTAAAGCAATGGCTTTAAATTTAGTAGCTGACTGGAGAAGAGCTAGACACAAGGATGAAACAAGCCGAAGTGTAAGTACTAGGCAATGCAGAACGTGGATAAAACCTCCACAGGACTGGATAAAAGTTAATATTGATGCAGCATATCGTGCAGGGGGATAGTATTGGTGTTGGATGTGTGGTTCGTGATAGTACAGGTAAGTTTCTCCGAGCCAGAAACAATGTATTGAATGGTACAACTCAAGTCCGAGAGGCAGAAGCCTGGAGTTTGAAAGAAGCTATTGAGTGGGTGAGCAGCTGGAGAACTACAAAGTGCATCTTCGAATCAGATGCCAAACTACTAGTGGACGCATCTCAGAGGGATCGAGGGCGATCAAACTTTGATACTATTGTGGAAGCTTGTAGTGATAATCTTAAACACTTTCAGGAAGTGTTAATCGTGTTTGCTAGTCGATCTGCGAATAGTGTAGCTCATGAATTAGCTCGAGCTGCTTATTCTATGTCAGGTCCTATGGAGTAGTTTAATACTGCTCCGGATTTCATCTCATGTAATATTGATTTAGAATCTATTTAATACAAGTAAGTACGTTTTATTTCAAAAAAAACATAAATACCAAAATGTTATATTTGATGTTAAATATATAATCAAATATAAATATTGTTATAATTGTTATATAAACATGCAAGTATTTAAATGGATTATTAAAATAATAGTACAGACATATTTGTGCATTTAAGGATTAAATAGTTGAAATATAATTTTCTTTGATATGTTTGGTACCATTTTAAAAACATACATTGCAACACAAATTCCATTTTAACATGAAAATTCACTTTTTGATTTGAAAATATAGCATATAGCTATACGTATTTTAGCATCATTATTTGACTTCTCTAAGGCATGGTATGAAACCATCAACAGAAAACAATGGCTTTATACAAAGTACAGAAGGACCGAGGCACATAGGGGTGAGTATTCGGTTCGGTTAACCGAATAACCGAAATAATTCGGTTCGGTTAACCGAACCGAAATATTTCGGTTCGGTATTCGGTTATGGTATTTCCGTTATTCGGTTATTTCGGTTTTTTAACCGAAATTATCGAATTAACCGAAATATATAATAAATAATAATATTTACATTTTATATGTATAATAATTTTTTATATATAAATTAATAATTTTTTATATGTAAAATAATAATTTTTTATATCTAAAATAATAATATTTATATTTTATATGTAAAATAATAATTTTTTAAATGTAAAATAATATTTTTTTTTATATTTTACATGTAAAATAATAATTTTTTATATGTCAAATAACAATTTTTATATGTAAAATAATAATATTTATATTTTCCATGCAAAATAATAATTTTTTATATGTAAAATAATAATTTTTATATGTAAAATAATAATATTTATATTTTTATATTTAATATGTAAAATAAAAAATATAAATATATATATAATTCGGTTATTTCGGTAAAATAATCGAAATAACCGAAATAAATATTTCGGTTCGGTTACCGAACCGAAATATTTCGGTTCGATATTCCGTTATAATATTTGACCTTATTCGATAATTCGATAATTCTGTTCGGTTATTCTACCGAATTACCGAATACTCACCCCTAGAGGCACATACTGCAAATTCTTGTAAAAAGGAAATAATACAACCATCAAAACATAACATGCCACGCTGATTATAAAAAAAGGAAGAAAAACGTTAATTCTGATAATTCATGATTAGTTGCACTTAATCCTAATAAAAATTATATATGCTTGAATTTGAGTTTACTGTAATTGCAAATGGGGACTCATCAATGCTAGGGTAAAAGACATATATGACCGGTTTTTATACACTGGCGACAAAAATAACCATATTTTAATAGTTGAGCAAAAATAGCCGATGTAATACGCATTTGGGGTTAAGGTATTAGATGATACGCAATTGGTAAAAGGGTATTATAAAAAAAGTTATTTTTTTATTGGAGTTACAAATGAGGACGGAGTATCCTTTGATTGGATACCACAATCCCATATGCGTAACATACAATACTACACTATCATATGCGTAATAGTCCAACTTCTCTTTTATTTATCCAGCTGTATTCAGTGTTGATGGTGCACTATTGGTCCTTTAAAGAGAAGACTTCCGTGCAAATCATATGTTAAGATAAATCATTGTACCTACATCTTTTTCTTTTTTATCCCACGACGCCACCATCTGAATACGCATTTCACACCTGTGTATTGGAAGGGTCATTATTGGCCACTTATGAGAAAGTGGTTATTTTCGTAAAAAGATTTGTAAAATGAGTTATTCTTGTCATTTTTTCTCAATGCTATAGGTTCTAAACTTATGGTGGCTCAGTTAGTACCAATCTTATCGGAGTATCGGACTGTCAAAGCAAACCAGCAATAGAATGTTAAGCTGATTACTATTCATATGACTGAAGTACTAGATAGTATTCTCCATATCTTAGTAATCTAGAGACCGCAATTTACAGATGTACATTCAATAGCTGTATTATCATGCACCAGATATTAAATCATCTTTGCTTTGCAATACCCCGACTAACTATTGCAATCTTCCTTTCTTTTTTTTCTTTTTTTCTTTTTTTTTTGCTAAACGTAATCTTCCTTTCAATGTCAAACCAGTAACAACTTCCAGTCAGTTGCAACTTCTATGCCAAGGACTGGAAGCAAGGGGTTGAAAACCTTGTCACATCAGACATAATATATCATGCCAACTTCGATAAGGCTGATGTGAGGAATGTTAAGTGCAACTGATGGCCCTCTGCAATTCTTGCGAAGAAATGAATATCCAATATCAATAACGACCTTTTTCAAGAAAGAAGAAGATCTCCTAGCCTTTACATAAGAATGACCCATTATATATGCAACCCCCGCTTCCTTTGCCTGTATCAGCTCCAAAAGCTCTTCCCTGACAGAAGGGTTTAGTCCAGGAGTTGATGGCAACTGAAACCTGACTCGATGTGTCATTAACTGTGGGTTCTCGTCCAGATAAGCAGATTGCAAGCTCTGCAAAGTTAAAGATTTGCTACTCTTTATGGAATTACTAGAACTAGTGCTATCATGAGCAGACACTATTAAACTTGAGCCAGATTGAGCTGTTCTAGTGCTTATAACTGCCATCCTCCCATCAAGTGATGTAGTCTCAGAACTTGATAGCTGGGGTTCAACTGCTTCCATCTGAATAAACTCTGCTATACTCTGGATAAGAATATCCTCAAAATTACCATCATCCCGCTGGATATCCTTGTAACCATATCTGACAATGCACCGATACATACGGTATGGTCTTGGGCAGATGCGGCCTATCAGAAACCGTTCCTCGGGTGATACAAACGGTACTGGAACAGATTTCATGCAAACAAAAACCAAAACATTGTGAAAAGCAGGTAGATTTGTCACAAAGTGAGAGAAGATTGCAGGAACTCCTGTTGCCAATTCCGAGTACACAAGTCCTATTCCAGGGACACGGACAATACCAAGGCTGGGGCCTAGACCGAGAAGCCATTTTAAAGACACTTTGTTGTGCAGATCAAAGTTGTACTTTCTGCGAGTTCCATAGTGCCATACAAACATGACAACTAAGAAGATAAATGAGAGTAGCAGAGAGATCCATCCTCCCTGAGGAATTTTAAAAATTGCGGCAGACAGGTAAATTCCCTCGATAAACCAAAAGAAGATAAGGAAGGCTGCAGCCAAGAAGATGCTTCTCTGCCATACGAACATTGTGACAAGTGCCATGAGAAAAGTTGTGATAAACATAACTGTCATGCAGGCAAGGCCTGCAATCAATAGCCAAAGGATGAGAAGGATGATCCAAATGCAACAATACTCACATAAGATACAAGTGTCATGAAAAACATAAAACAAAACGGAAACAGTATATGTTTACATTAGGGTGGCCCTGACCCAGTGCAGCTGATGCGACCGCACTAGGCCCACTAGGTTTAGCTTATTACATATATGCATGGTTATAGCGGTTAAAGGTTTGTTCTCTATGCTGCCCTTGCATAAGTACTAACCGGGGGGGGGGGGGGGGAGTGTGAAAATTGTGAATCTTAAGTTAATTCAACACTTTTAGTGGCCTACTAGGATGTTGTTAATTAAGGTTTTTTTTTAGTATTGGTTTAGTTTTATTTTAACTTTTGGGCAACTAATTTAATTTAGAAATAGCATCTTTTTTCTAAAATTAATTTAAGTCTACCTACTTTTTAAATTCTGTTGACACCTCCTAACTTTTTTAGTTTGCAACTTTGGTTATGTCCTCTAAACTGAACTATTTTACTAGAACCCTGATTAAGTTAAGCCGTGTCTTAATTAATAAAATTTAAACTTTCTAAATTCGGAAACTCAAACGAAACTTTTATCAGTAAGTATTACGTAGTAGTTTGCATCCTCTCTTTTATATCCTCTTCTATGTATTCATAAAAGTTTGAATGCTTTTCCATCTTTTTTCTATGTAAATTCCTAGGCTAGTACCAACTTATAAACCCTATCTTTTTTCAATCTTATTTTGGGTTTTTTGTCGTAAGGGCCTCGGATTTTTTTTTCGCACTGGGCCCAAGAATTCACAGGATCGCCCCAATAATACATTAGGACCTGACGTCAAGAACCTACTCATCACATATGCCTTGGATTTGTGGTACTCGTTGGGACTTGGTATGTACCTAATTAGCTGGACATGATTTAGAAATTCCGCAAAAGTAATTATTGCCTACAGAACCTCCCAATTAGGTTTACTAGCTAATGAAAAGCATGTTCATGACCAGAGCAAACAGTGTTGGCGGTACATCTATAATTATTAGAAAACAATTATTTTCTCTATGCAAGCCCTTTTTATTCAGGTATCTAATTCAAATTATTAAACAGATATCACAAAATAAAACAACACCAGATGTATCAAAGTAATTTTAATCAGTTAAATTTTCATATAACATACAACCAAGGCAATCAAATTCCAATTATGTGTAGCTACTTTAATAGAAAATCAGTAAAACAAGACTTGAAACTAACTGCATTAGTTCCAGTAAAATATCCAAAGCCACTGAAAAAGGCATGCAAAAAATAGTAATCAGTTGTTAGTTAAGCATGCGGAACACTACACTAAGAACAGTAAACAGTTGATAGTTAAGCATGCCGAACACTACACTAAACAGAGGCATACGTGGACACTATTATATGAGGATGGGGTGTTTGGGAGAACTTTTTTCCAGAATAAGTCAACTTATTTTAAGATAAAGTTAGAGATTCCTAACTTTTCAACTTATTTTCCAACTTATTTTTGCAACTTATTGAACCTCAAACATAAATTAAATACTTGTATAAAAAAAATTATCAAAATATAAAATTTTTACCCGAAAATAAGTTCATAAGTCCTTAAAATAAGGTACGCCCAAACAGGCACTACAAGTGACAATATAATCTGGCTAAATAATACCTCTAAAGCTAATTTTATATTCCTGGTTTTCTCACATATGCTGATATGGATACCATAAATACATCTACAAGATACTTAAGGCTGACAATAAGAGAAATCTTAATGGTCTACGAATGAAAAATATAATGAGAAATTGATCATCAAAAACTACAGGTCTCACCATATGCATTTCCTACTAGAGTTGTGTCCTGGAACCCGATAGCTATAGCAAGAGTAAGAATCATGAGAATCCAATTTATTTCTGGAATGTAGATCTGCCCATATATATGTTTTGAGGTGTGTACAACTTTGATCCTTGGAAAGCAACCTAAAGCGTGGCATTGTTTGACAATAGAGAAGGTAGCAGTGATGATGGCTTGACTAGCAACAATGGCTGCTAGAGTTGCAATGATAAAGACAGGCCAAAATACAGGATCTGCACAATTAAAAAGCACCTTATGGCATGGAAAACAACTCATTTTGTGAATAGAATGGATGAACAATCTTAACTAGTGAGAGGTTTCACCAACCAGGTATAGAGTCATAGAAACTGTTCGGAATAGAAGAGATGTTTTTAGACAAAAAGGCAGCCTGGCCCATGTATTGTACAACCAGGCAAGGGTATACAACAGTTATAAATGCAAGCTGCACAAACAAACAATTTATGACAACATTTAGGATGTAGTTAATAGGTTCTACTACTAAAATTGATAAATTGACCTAGTATGTAATTGCTTGCACATTAATACTTATGTCTTAAAGTATAACACATTTACAATATTTTCATGATCTAACGAGTTTACCTTGCACAAACCACAAAAAGGGAAAAAAAAACTATGCAAACGTGCACCACACAAACATACATATGAAATCTGCTCAGTTGCTAGAATTAGTGATCATGGAGGGGACAGTATGTATTCATGAAACCAATTTACACCATCACACCATTTTAATTATTATTATAATTATCAACATATTAACCTATAGTAAGAATACAAGTCCAAACGTACCCTTATTGACATGGCTGTGAAATGGCCAAGATCAGCAAACATGGCTTCAGTACCTGTACAAAAGCTCAGCACTTAGCATGACACAATGTAAGATCCTTACATTCATTATTATTAGGAGGTTGGTTGTTCATAGGCCATTCAAAAACAAACATATATGTGCATATATATGCAATGGTTAGACAATAAATATCAACACAATTAAGAAGAATCTAACATTGTCCAAGACAAATAAGTTCCAGTAGTAGGTAGTCAACAAAACATAATAATATAAGACGCATTAATATATCAATGCGACTAAATTGTGTCCATTCTCTAACATCATTTCCTATTGGAGGATTCAAAAATCTTCCTAGCAACTTTTACGTTCTAATATTACTTGATTAGGTTTGACATCCATGGAACAAAAAGTAAGTCAGATCTAGTTTAGAAAGGTCAACCCCCTTCTCGAAAGGGCGGTAAGAAATGCTTAGTGCTTTAGCAGCACTTCTTAGAAGTGGCTAAGCTCACTCAAAGAGAAGCACAAACTCAGCTGTTTACTGGACTTTGAGAGTAAGCCCGAGCTTAAGCACCCTTTTCAAAACTATGTTTGTTACCCAAGCAGAGAGCTAGAAAAGGACAAGTAAACTCTACAATATTCTTAAAAACACATGATAATGATTAATAAAAGTCCTTTTACCTGTTATGGAGAGAAGGACCCCTCCAAGTGATATCCACCCATCTGTACCAGTCTCTTTAAAAAAAGTGATAATATAATGCGGCGAAATTGCAGAAATGATCTTTGGATTCCAATGTAGGGTGTTGTACAACCCAATTAAAAATATTGATACCAACCATATAAGAACAATCGGCGCAAACGCAAAAGCTAACCTATGGGTACCGACATGCTGCAGAGCAAAGAGGCCAACCAGTATGACACAAGAAATAAGTAGAACTTCACCTGTCAAGTAACAGAATTGATAAATCTTAGGCCAAACCAGTGCACTCGGATCTTAATTCAGTAGCAAACTTAAGGTTAAAAATTAAGGCCAATCCAGTGCACTGGTATCTTAATTCAGTAGCAAACTTAAGGTTAAAAATTAAGTATCAAATAAATAACAAAGTGGGAAAAGTGAAATTGTCATCCAACTGTTTACCTTGAGCCAAATTGCTATGGGCAGCTTCAAGTCCTGATACTGATGATATAACTGAATAAAAAATTTATAGTCAAGTAAACACCCTTGAACCAGATGAGAGTACATAAAATTGAAGATTGAAACAAAACAAACATACCCAGCATATCCCACTCGTAAAGTAGGGTCTAGAAAACATGTAATTATATATAAAAATTTGAAAATTAAACAGTCCGAGATTAACCATAGAAGTACATTTGATATAATGTGCTTGTAACTATCATATCAACCATCGTAATAGGCTAATAACATATGTTTCAAGAATAACATTATATTCTACATTACTGTACCAGATATTACAGGAGTGAGCACACCATCACCAATAACCATGCAAGCCCCCACTAATACCACTGTAAGCAGTGCTACACGCAACTTCCTATGCTTTTCAATAAATCTCTTAAGTGGTGAAGACGACGGATACTGGCCACATTTGTAAGCAGACAACTCCTCATCAGCTGCTTGTTGGTTGGGAAGTAAACTAAATTTTGCATGCCTGCATAGCAGAGAGTAAAGAGCAAAAGTCCCACCTGATACGGGACAAAATGGTATCTGTCAGAGCTCAAATTTCAGATGCTAGTTGGTAAGTTGTTTAAAAGTGTCTCAATGTCAACAAACCTTCACCATTATCAGCAGCACTCAATACAATGAGGACATACTTGAGCAAAGGAATTAATGTAAGGGTCCAAAAGATCAGAGAGAATGCACCAAATATTGCATCAGGATTTTGATGCTTTTCAAGCTTTCCGATGAATGTACTCTTATAGACATAAAGAGGTGAAGTGCTCAGGTCTCCATAAACCACACCAAAGCTTTGGTATGCTAATATTAGATGTCTGGAGAAGCTCATCCAAGAAACCTGCAATCTCACATATTACAGTATATCAAAAACGCTACTACTATATAAACATATAGGGGTAGAATCCAATTAGAACTTTATCATGAAATTAGAACCAACATCAACCTTAGATATGTGTTTAATCAACCCTAGGATCAAATTAGAACTTTATTCTGAAATTAGAACAAATATCAACCTTAGATATCTTTTTAATCAACCGTAGGATCAACTTAGAACTTTATTCTGAAATTAGAACCAATAGCAACCTTAGATATTTGTTTGTTCATAACACGATGCTTTTTTGCGAGTTATAAAATATGGTGTACTTGTGCCATACACAATGTTTTCTTCTAGATTATGTAATATTTTTTAAAAATTACATAAACTTTTTACATAACACAATTTGTTTTTCTTCTAGTTGTAGGGCTATATAAGTTAATGCAAACTAATATTCCAGCTGATCTTCTTCTTCCTTGTCAACGCGAAATCCTCCCTATTACGACTATCAATTGGAAACTCAACAGAAGAATTTAGAAAATGAACCGGATAAAATACCGATCACAAAGAATCCATTTGTTTGCTGGAAAATAAATTGATTTTAGAAGATAGTTTCTCCGCTTTCTCGGTCTATTCCGTCATTTTGTTATTACGAAAAATTGTACTAATACAGATTCAAATCACTGAAATGCAAGTTTTACAGCGCGCAGTTACACAAAATCAATCAACGAAAAAATAAGTCGATTTTTGCATAATCAAAATATACGAGAGGTAAAATGGAGGCAGAGATAGAAGAAACCTGAGAAGGATTACGAGAAAGAGACTCGGCGTCCATGGCACTGTCTACCACTAGTGCTTCTTCTTCTTCACTAACAAGCTTTACCTAATACTACAACTTAACAATATATGATTATGAATTTGAAATGCGTATCTCACTGGATATAAAGGAAATATTTAAGAGCAATAATTGAACATCGCTATCTGTATGTATAACTAATGTCTCATCAGCAAACCTGCACAACTCATCCTACTGGTTCGTTTCATGGAGCCAAACCATTACATCCCCCACATGACATCTCTTATTTGTTTATACTCATGTTCTTTTTTTTTTTTTTTTTAATTTTTTCAGTTTAGTCTACAGATGATATTGTAATTTATTAAGCTTTCACATCAAAGACTTCATTAAACTCTTTTTTTTTTTTTTCCCTAATTTACTTTTGTTAAACTTTCTTAATTCTATTATGTCACGCCATGTAAGGTCCAAATATGACGGTGACACTCTTTTTTATTAAAAAGAATAGAGGACACAAAGGGGAGAGGAAGGGGAGAGAGGATTCGGTATAAAATAGTGCTAAAGTTCTCGAAAACTGTGTTAATATTAATATTATGAATTAAATGTAGGGGTGAGCAATGGTCGGGTTGGTCGGGTTGAAAAGACTAAACCACTCAATCCATATTTTACGATTTTGGAATTTAACAACCTGTTACCGTAATCGTTATCGTTAGTACTAAAAAAAACCGTCCAAATTATAACGGGTTGGTTTGGGCGGGTTGGGTTTTAAACCACTTAAAAAAATTTAAACTTGTAAAAAATTAATCGACACAATTGTACAATGCATCAATGGACTGACTTCACAAAATATGGTAATTAAGTTACAAAGTCTTACGGATCGGCAAAATAACGTAGTTTAGGTAAAATGATAGTTGAGAAAAATGGGTTACAAACTTACCGATTTAGTCTTTTTACATATGTGATATTGTAACTAATTGAAAGCACATTTTTTTCTTTTTATATAATTATATATTAATTATTAATTTGAATTATATTTCTTAAATAATAATAAAAATTAATTATTATATATTATTATATATTCGGGTGGAATGGGTTATATTGGTCGGGTTGACAAGGCAAACTGAACCCAACCATTATTTTTCGGTTTTTAAAAAATTGAAACCGTTACCAACCCGAATCGTTACAAAACCGTAAATTCTGGTTTGGGCGATTTGGATTGGGCGGTTTGGACGGGTTTGGAAAATTTTGCTCACCCGTAATTAAATGATATCGCGTGATATTTGGAACATTTTGGAATTATTTTTCGGTGTGCATATTGCTCAACATTTTGATTTCTATCTAAAACATCTTTGTATATAAATATTTCTTGTGTTCTTTTTTTATTTCTGGCACCAAAATTTATTGGGTGAAAAACTAAAATACCCACTATTTAATTTCAGTTGCCCAAAATACCTACCGAGGGAAACCTTCGCCCTTTTTACTCACGGAACACGCATGTGTCACATGCGTACACAGTACACGCATGTCTCACATGCATGTTCTTTGTTTTTTTTTTTGTAAAATATAAACACGCATTGTACCAATGCGTGTAGTGATTTTGTTTTTTTTCCAAATGGACAACGCATTATTAGAATGCGTACGGTTTTGTAAAATTATATTTTATTAATGTTATAAAGTATACTACCTACCTGAGACACTGCCAAATACTATCCCACTATCTCACATTTGGACGTCTTTGTACTTCCATTATATATTTGAAATAATTAAAAAATGTTGCTACTTGAAAAATATTAAAATATATACCGAAAATTTAGGATCTACAAAGAACAAATATCATTCGTTACATTATAATAAATAAATTTAATTTTTCTTAAATATAACCCTAAGTCCGTATACGGTTTATTCGTTATTCTGAATATTTCTAAAACCCAGAATGGAAACATTGAACCCCAAAAATTAATTGTTGAAACCCCTTGGGAATACTGATAAAATTTAAAATTTTAATTAAAAAATTGAATCTGGCGGCCTGACTTTTAAACACTTACGCGTTTAAAAGTCAGGATAAGTTAGGGTCCCTAAACCCTAAACCCCAAACCCCAAACCCCAAGTTCGTATACGGTTTATTCGTCGTTCCGAATATTTCTAAACCCAAAATGGAACTGTTAAACCCCAAAGGTTAAACGTTGAAACCCTGAGGGAATACAGATAAAATTTAAAATTTTAATAAAATAATTGAATCCAGCGGCCTGATTTTTAAACGCTAACGCGTTTAAAAATCAGGATAAGTTAGGGTTACCCTAAACCCTAAACCCTAAGTCCGTATACGGTTTATTCGTTATTCTGAATATTTTTAAAATCCAGAATTGAAACATTGAACCAAAAATTAATTGTTATACATGCGTAGGCTATTATACGCATGTTATACATGCGTGTTCTTTACATTTTTTTTAAAAAAGCAAGCCCCGCAGTGATATAATGCGTATAGTACATATTATGGTCCCTGGAACATGCGTGTTGGACATGCATGTTCTTTATTATTTTTTTTTTTTGGAAATTAGACCACGCATGATTCCAAGGCATATAGTTCATTTACAAAGTAACTGTCATTCAATTACAAGAAGAGTACGCATGTTTATCGTGAAGGGAGTACGCATTGTATAGATGCATATTCAGTGGGTAGAAAGGAAGGACGGACGTTTGCGTTTACGGGTATTTTGGGCAGTTGAACTCCAAAAGTAGTGTATTTTGGTTATTTTTTCAAATTTATTTAATAATGAATATCAATTATTAGAGTATAAGCTATATTCGAAAAAACATAGTCTCCAATTTTTTTAACATAAGAATAGTTAAAATTTTGAATCATGAAATTTGACAACAATGATACTTAGACATTTGAATTTATGAAAACTAGCATAATTTTTAAAAACAAATATTAAAGAATTGGATAAACACATTATATTGAAATCTAATGTTTATTAATTTTCTTGTAATTTTATTTTTGTGCAAAAAAAAAAAGACTTCTTATTAAATTATGTATATGCAGTTTTGTTATTTATTTAGAGAGTGTTTTTTTTTTATCTAATACCAATTCAATACTTACAAAATTATGAAATAAAATATTGGCCTAAAAATACAAAAAGAGAGAGAGAGAAAGGCATACAATGAATATGTTCTAATTTTATTTTTTTTATTTTTGAAAAAGAAGAGAAACCAAACCCACAGGTAAACATTTGTTCAATCTCAATAAGATTTTTTGAATGATTCAAATTTTTGGGTCAATTAATTTTTGAATCATTAAAATTTATGTTATATGAATTGTGTGATAAATCTGAACGACTAAGATATGATCTCAAAACTAATATGTACATAAAAATTAAATTTTAAGTTTTATAAAATTATTTTATTATCTGACACACATAATGTAATTTACTAATTTGACATAATGTTTGAAAGGTGTTATTTATTGCTAAAAAAATCAATATTTAATTGTTGGCATAAATAAATAAATATATAAAAATATCTTCCCATAGAAAACTTTAAAAAAATTGAAATTCAAAAGTTATTAATATCGAGTGAAAAAATATAAAATAAAGGAATACATGTTAAAGAAAAATACACCTGAAAGAAATTTATAGATCGACCTATTTTGTGGACTGTTTAGCTAAGTTTTTCTACCTCAATTGTCCAAACAAAATTTTAATCGTCCAAAAATTACAAGTACCAAACAAACTATCTTAACCATTCAAATGAGTATCTATCATTCAGTCAATTCCATTCCGTTTAATGGTTATCAAATGAGACCTTAGAGCATCTCCAAGAAATTTTTAGTTGATTCTTAAAATTAACATTATAAAAATGATTCTTAATTAATTATTACATTGATTAATGTGACAAACTCTACATTAATTAATGTGTCAAAAGTCAAACTCCAACAATATTGTTTATATTAACTCTTTATTTATAATTTATTCATAAATTAATCCGACCATATCAAAAGTTGTGTAAAAATTGATAAATATGAATATTTTATTAAAAATATAAGTACCAGTTTTTAAAAACCACTAATAATCTCTTGGAACAACATTTTTTATTCCCCTTCCTCATTTTTTAAGTTAACTAGTAATATAGCCCGTGCTTCGCACACGAGAATTCTTTTTTATCTATTCATTTTTGAAATTTTATAAGCTCGATGCAATTGACACAAACATTGTCAATAGCCATGAATGACTACTAAGCGATTCATGTCTCAAACGTATAGTACATATAGTCATTTAACGACTACATTTTAAAAGTGAGAACAAAAACATAGAGGGACGATTAAGTGTTGAACTGATAATGAACGGAGATAAATCAATTTTTCATAGGTTTAAAAAACATCCAACGTGCTTTAAAATCAGGAAAAAAACATTAAGAAAGCCTTGGAAATAGAATATAAATTCAGAAGTAAATCAAACGCAACGTCTGTTATAAGCTAATAACAAATTATTTATTAACAGAATGATAAACAAATGCTCAGAATGAAATTGTGGTCAAATTCTTCCTCATTGACTCCATAACTGCACTGCTTCTTATAGCTAACTTTCTCTTAAATTTTCCTGCCAATATAAAATGATTTATCAGACTAAAGAAATGTTTTGCTGAAGCAGTTATTATAATAATGATAATGAAAAATATATGTAACAATTTTAGTTTTCTTTGTGCATGATGTGGCAGAACCTGGCGTATTCACAGAATCTTGAACCTCAATGATCTTAGTCTACATAGAACATATAATAACTAATCAATTGACAGGTTACAATAAGCATCTTGAATTTGAAATGAGTTTGTCAATATGTATATAGATTAAACCAATGAATTCCAAACTCACATTGTCGAAAGCAGAAGAATCAAAACCGAATACTATTGTCTCAGGCTTTGATGGATTAACATTACCAGCTTCATATGCATCAGTAGCATGATAAACATTACTATTGAGTAGAATGTTGTCATCATTCAGCTCAATTTGTACAATTACTTCTTTACCAAAAATTTCCTTGATTTCAGGAGGATATGTTTTGTTTGTGTTATCCTATAAATGTATATGAAAGATATAATGCAAATTAGTTGTAAATCTTATATAACCATCTAAGATATTTAAAACCTAGAGATATAGCTTATATTAATTCCCTCAGCAATCAATTTTGTTGTTGTTTTCCCAATCAGTCTTTTTGATGCACGATCCAATAGTACAAAATTGAAAGCTTTAGTATCATCTTTAGCCAATACAACAATCCGATACCTGATAATCATATATAAATGCATTTAAAAAAACAAACATTGAAAAAAAATGTCACATTATGGTACATGATAATTTACATAGTAGTTAGAAATACTACCTCTTTTGTGGAAGTGGAAAGTTTCTGGTGCATTTGAAGCACCTGTACTTGCCTTCCAATTTAGAAACCTCCTCATTGCATTTGTTTTTGTGACAGCCGTTGTACCACCAACAATCAGCTTCTTCTACCTTATTCACTTTAACTTTGTACAAAAAATTTTGCTAGAAAACATGTAAAAATAATGGTATGATTAAATGGTGAGTGACAATTATGTTTGAACATTAAAACAAATCTATATCAGCAAATTATAAAAAATTCCACCAGTAATATTTTAGTAATGCAAAATAGTGTTAACATGCTCTTTAACGTGCAAGTACAAATGAACCTTATAATACCTTAAGGAAATCAGTGCTTCATCCCAGATTATTGTTTCTATATTTTCAAAAATATTTCTCGACGATCCAACCGTACGGATGTCAAGATATATCTAATTAAATGATATTCCCAAATTTTCAAAAAATAAAAAAATTAATTTGGTTGGAGATTATAAGTTACATTAATAAAATAAAAATTTTATCCGGGCTTGGGGCCGGGCTTTCAAAGAAAACATAAATTATTCATCGGGATGGCATATTTCAAAGAAATCACATTTTACAATGTCGACGTGAATTTAGATTTAGTGCTAAATGTTGTGTTGTAGAAGCTGTTGAATGAAAATAAAACATAAATTATTCATCGAAAACATTCAGATTTCACTAATGTAAAAGTATGGTAATAGGTGACAATAGACATAAACTCACTCTGCTTGTAACACCCCCAGATCCGGGGTCAGGGATCTGGTGGTTACGGTCATACATCCATTCATAATACTTGACTTGAGTCCACCATAAATAAATCACATGCTGTGACCCCACAATAATTACCACTCACACACACAACAGTTATAGTCCCAGAGATGAAATTGAAATAAGTCTTACATTAAAGGGTTTACGAATAAAAGTTATTACAATCCCAAAAGGATAACATCATAGGTTTAAAAGTTTTGCCGTTAATTACATTAATTATACATATAGTTAAACAGGAAACAAAAGCTGTCTAACTATGCTACCTCAACAATGGCGGCTAGCATCTCAGCGGGTAGTCCGGTGGGTCGGGTAACCTGCTTGCGCCGAGTGCGCCTGACGCGAGCCATCTGTCCTAGCTGTTGTTGTGACATAATATAAACAAAGCAAGGGTGAGCGAAAGCCCACCAACAAATATATAACTGAACGATAATTTAAAACAGTTCAAAGCTATCTTTCAAACCATATGCCATGCATTTACGGAAATGATGCCAGTATAATATGAACGATGAAGTTACAAGGTAACTGAAAGTATTTGTTTGAAGAAATATCTGCTACATCAAAGTAAGCGAGATATTCTTATTGTTATTAAGAAGAGGAACTTGCAAGAAAAGGTTGCAATTCCAGTTATGACACTTTTCCAACTCTGCCTACAGTAATCATGTTGCAGGAAATAAATAAATTTGGATGATGAACCAATGGTGGAGTATTCACCGCGCCCGCTGTTCCAATCTTGATGATCAGTCGAGATCGTACAGCTCAATTTAGATTTACTACCGGTAGAAGGAAGAACTGACGGCTTTACTTGTATACCGCCTTACTAGCTCTCCCCGGCCAACGGTTGGGCCAAAGGGGATGGACCGGCGCTACTCGGCCTCTTACACGACTCCTAGTTCAAATAGAATTCATGATTCTGAATGTAACGTTCGTCCCCCTTTCCCCAAGTATAATACTTGTTGATAAGACTCCACAAGGTAGTCGTATCTAGTTGGAAAGGAAAATTTACCAATAACTCCCAAGCTATTACTTGGTAACGGATATCAACTTGTTCCAGTAATCTTACCCCTCGAAAGATGAGAAGGTAAGCAACGACTTAATAAGTCAACAGTATCCGAGTTGCGAGTGAAGGGAATACTTTATGACCGGGAAGTCGACAAGATAAATAACATTTTCCAAGTAAGGTTCCCTTATTATAAAGGAGATAGACTCAAAGAAGAATAATGTCTCAGAATCTTTCTTGATATAAGATTAATAATAATATGACTTCGAAATATTTTCTGTAATAATCGAAGAAGATAAACCTCATCGAGATTATTCTAAGTATGGAATAAATATTCAGAGAATATTTATTGAGTTAAAATATTTAAAGAATATTTGGGAATATGAAAGAATATCTTTAATCAGAGTATTTCTCAAAATAATCCCTGAAGAAATATCAGGGGAATATTTATTGAATAAATAAATATTTAAATGAATATTCAAAACAATATTCATTAATTAATAAGACCTGAAAAGAATATTTAAGGTAATATTCATAATTAATTAGGAATTTAAATGAATATTCAAAAGTAATATTCATTTAATGAATAATATCCTAAATGAATATCAAGTAATATTCATTTAGTAATCCAAGCCTTAAGGAATATTCGAGATAGTATTCGATAATTAAATCCAGCTTCAGATGAATATTTAAATAATGTTCATCAAGTATTTAATGTCTTAAATGAATATTCAAAAGTAATATTTATTTAATAAAATAATATTCTAAAGGAATATCCAAATAATATTTATTTAATAGTCTCATCTTTAGAAGAATATTTGAAATAATAGTCGATAATCAATTCGACTCTGAATGAATATTGAGAAATATTATTCGATGAATAGTTACGTTCAAATAATTATTTGAAGTAAGGATCGTTAAAATAATTAGTCTCGAACGAATATTCAAATAATATTCGTCGCCCAAATAATAGAAAATATTTACTTAAATATTTTCCTCCGAGGTAATCTCGATATATCAAGGAATATTGACTCCCGGTCTATATTTGATTAATGGGAGGTATACGCCCTTCTATGAGGGTCTTACAATAACCGGCTTATAACTGATATATAACTATCTAGCTTATAAGCCAACAATAACATTCAGGGAACAAGTATATCAATTCAACTTGAAAGTAGGCATGCATGCAATGGCATATGTATATCAGCAATCATATATATATATTTATTCAATCACAACAACAGCCTAAAAGAAGGGAATTGAAACTTGCCTGGTAGTCGAGTACGGTAAGGGGTAGTGGTAGCGGGTCCCGGTTCAGCTTGGTGATCTATAAATAGCCAAGGCATTCGGGATTAATCACTTAACATATTAAAAGTTAAGTTATACTTAAATCGAAACACGTTCTCGAGTTATCTCGTTATACCCCTTTTAGGGGATTACTTATTATCACTGATCCGACCCGACATTCGTTCGTTAATACGACATGTCACTGCACTTATACTTGGGACATACTTAAGTCATATGAGTTCTAAGGTTGATCGTTACGAACCAATATTATACTCCGAGTTTTATCGCCCGTTTTC
Organism: Saposhnikovia divaricata; assembly: GCA_036435485.1. Taxonomy (NCBI): domain Eukaryota; kingdom Viridiplantae; phylum Streptophyta; class Magnoliopsida; order Apiales; family Apiaceae; genus Saposhnikovia; species Saposhnikovia divaricata. The sequence goes on from JAZHRN010000131.1 coordinate 29,281,285, forward strand.
TAAGTGTTTTACCAAAGTTATAAAAGAGTCATCTTTTAGGGGTTCGTTCGCGTTTAACCTTGACTCGAACATTTTTAATAAATCGAAAAATGCTCTTTTTGACATACGGTTTTCTTTCACACCTTCCTTCTTACCCCTAGTATTTATTTACCAAGATTCGTCATGACGTTACATAGCTTACGAGGGTTCAATTTCAGTTACGAACTTTCGTTTACGGATTCGAACTACTTTTAGTAATTTGGTCATAAATCCTAAACCGTAAGTCCGTTTCACGTGATCTTTATATCAAAACGAAGCTTAGAACATTACCTATCCTATCATGGCAGATAAGATCTCTGGACAGTAGGGGTTCGACATGGAAAATGGCATACAAAACATGGTATTGTAAAATCGGGCATTATAACGGCTGTAAATCGAATATCTATCAATTTCGAATCTTCCCATAAACATAGCATCCAACCCAAACAACATATACATGACTTATATACATGAACTGAGGCCAAGCAATGCCTTTCCGTTCATCTAGCTATTTACATCATTAATCCAAAATCCATACATAATCATGCTTATAACTTTAACATAACCATAACTAAGTTATAACTATCATAAACATGCTTAAATCTTAAACAAGGGTTAGGGTTTCAAGAGCTTTATACCTTCCTTAGATAGTGATATAGCCTTACTAAGCCTTTTATGGTCCTTAGGAGTGATTATGCTTGCTAGATTAACCATGGAAAATCAAGAAAACAAAGTTAGTATATGATGAACACTATTCACCCTCCTCTTGTTTGATTTTTTTGAAAATGGAAATGGATGAGTTTGAAGCTAAGATTTTGAGGAGATATGTTTTATGAAATGTAAGACTCACCTTAATTATTTCAAGAACAAACAATGGTGGGAAGGTTGAGTTTGGATTTTGAATTAAGGGGTAAGGCCGAATGGTTTTGTTTGCAAGGGGGGGAGAGAGTTGCTTGGTTCTTTGATTTTTTTTGTGTTTTAATCTCCTTCACTCTCATCCACTTACAATATAATATCTTGTAAAAGTCAGTTTAATAAAGTGATGAGGTGTTGGATGATCAAATGGCAAGACATGTGTTGGTTTTGTGGTGGTTAAAGCCTAACTAGGTAGTTACTTGCTAAGTACTTAGTTCTTCCTCTAAGGTGCTAGTTCCTTGCTTCTAGTTTAGTTACTAGATATTTATACTAGTAGCTTGCACAAGACTCTTGCTTCCTCTGCTTGTTTCTGTGTCCGGTTATTACCCGTTTCGATTGATCGTTCGTGAGAATATTTCACGGATTTCTACTTAGGGTTTACCGGGAATCCTCTTTAATATTAATACTTTCCTTCTCCATCTTTCATTATAACTTTCCACTTTATATTCCTTTAATCCATTCGTTAAATACTTAAGGCTATCAGTGTCCAGGGAACTTTCGGAGAAAATAAAAGTGCGGTTTTTCAGAATCCGACAGCTTTTACATACACTTATTTTCCCCCTGGATCACTAATACGAACTCGGAAATCCGTTCCGAATACTTCTATATAGTGTCGTCTCATATTATTATATACTCCCACCAAAACAATATTCATTCTGTATTCTTTACTTGTTCTCTTAGGGTTGTATAATTGTCCGTATTCTCTTTCGATCGTTCCTTACCCTTTTTACGGAACTACTGGATTAATCGTTATCGATCTGGATGACATGAGAGTATTCTCTTGCTTGAAGTTGCCATATCTTATTCCCTTAGAAGATAGATTATTCTTACCTATGTTGTCGTCCTTTAGCATTCTTCAAGACATAAACATAATAAAGTCGAATTCCATTCATTCTTTCCCAAATATCAATTATTACATTGTAGCCGTATCCACTATTCATTCTTACATCATTAAATACATAAAAATTTTAATTCCACCCAAAATCTGGGTTCTTACAGTCTCCCCTCCTTAAAAGGATTCCGTCCCGGAATCAGTTTGAAAACAAGTGGGGGTACTTCTCTTGCATTGCGCTTTCAAGTTCCCAGGTGGATTCTTCTACATTGTGGTTCTGCCACAAAACTCTGACTAGCTGAATGACCTTGTTTTGGAGCACTTGTTCTTTCCGGTCTATGATTTCCACAGGTTGCTCCACATAGGTCAGGTCTGGTTGCATGTCCACTTGCTCATACTCGACAATATGCTTAGCATCCGGATTATACTTTCTCAGCATCGAAACATGGAACACATTGTGCACCTGCTGTAGATTCGGGGGCAATGCGAGCTCATAAGCTAGTTCCCCAATCCGCCTCAAGATCTCAAATGGTCCAATGTATCTGGGACTCAGCTTTCCTTTCTTCCCAAATCTCATTAAACCCTTCCAAGGTGACACTTTCAAGAACACTAGGTCCCCTACTTCGTATTCCTTGCCTTTCCGAGCTAAGTCGGCATATTTCTTTTGCCGATCCTGGGCTGCTACCAACCGTCCTCTGATTAGATCTACTGCATCTTTAGTTCGTTGGACCACTTCGGGCCCGAGCATCTTTCGCTCTCCAACTTCATCCCAATACAAGGGAGATCGACATTTTCTTCCATAAAGGGCCTCATAAGGTGGCATCCCAATGCTTGAATGATAACTGTTATTATAGGAGAACTCAACCAATGGCAAGTGATCATCCCAACTCCCCTTGAAGTCTATCGCGCAGACTCTCAACATATCCTCTAGCGTTTGGATGGTCCTTTCACTTTGCCCATCTGTCTGGGGGTGGTAGGCTGTGCTCATGTTCAGCCGGGTCCCTACACATTCTTGAAAACTTCTCCAAAACCTGGAGTTAAATCTAGGATCTCGATCGGATACTATTGCGACTGGGACTCCATGTCGCGCCACTATCTCTTTTAAGTAGATGTCCACTAGTCTATCGACCGTGTACCTTTCGTTGATCGGGAGAAAGTGAGCCGATTTCGTCAGTCGATCTACAATTACCCATATGGCGTCATGATTAGCCTTGGTCCTTGGTAAACCCACTACAAAATCCATGGCTATATGTTCCCATTTCCATTCTGGAATCTCTAAGGGATGTAGAAGTCCGCTGGGTCTCTGGTGCTCTGCCTTCACTCGTTGGCAGGTCAAGCATCTGCTTACCCACTCTGGTACGTCCTTTTTCATATTGGGCCACCAGTAATACTCCTTCAAATCCCTATACATTTTGGTGCTACCGGGGTGCACTGAGTATCTTGAGTTGTGTGCCTTATTTAAAATCTCATTCTTGAGTTCCTGAACGTTTGGGATCCATATCCTGTATGTGTACCTCATGATCCCTTCCTTGTCTCTTTCGCACTTAATTTCCTCCCCGGTCATTAGCTCTTCTGTGGAGTTCTTTTCTTCCTCCATCATCCGTTCCTGGCACATTCTAATCTTTTCTAGCAATGGAGGTTGGATTCTAATTTCCATCAACTTTTCTTGGCCCTCTCCAGGTAACTTAACCTCGATTTCCAACTTCTCAAAATCCTTCACTAGCTCTTTCTCTGAAGTTATCATCTTGAGCTTCTCTTTCCGACTAGCGAATTTCACAGTCGTAATCCTTGATTAACTCTAACCATCTCCTCTGGCGCATGTTAAGCTCTTTCTGAGTGAAAATGTATTTGAGGCTCTTATGGTCTGTGTAAATCTCGCATTTTTCCCCATACAGGTAGTGTCTCCAAATCTTTAAAGCGAAGACTATGGCTGCTAGCTCTAGATCATGCGTGGGATATCTGACTTCATAATCCTTCAATTGCCTAGACGCATACGCTATTACCTTGCCGTGCTGCATAAGCACGCATCCCAGTCCTTTATGCGAAGCATCACTGTAAATCACGAAATCTCCTTTTCCATCAGGTAATGCCAGCACTGGGGCTGTCACCAGCCTCTTCTTTAACTCTTGGAAACTCTTCTCGCATTTCTCAGTCCATTCAAATTTCTCGGTTTTACGGGTAAGTCGAGTTAATGGAGCTGCGAGTTTCGCAAAGTCTTGGACAAATCTCCTGTAATATCCGGCCAGTCCAATGAAACTCCTCACCTCGGTTGGAGTAGTTGGCCGTTCCCAGTTTGAAACTGCTTCTATCTTGGAGGGGTCAACCAACACTCCTTCTCTATTGATCACGTGCCCTAAGAATTGTACCTCATTTTTCCAAAACTCACACTTGGAGAACTTGGCATATAACTGCTCTTTCCTGAGTATTTCTAAGGTTATCCTTAAATGTTCAGCGTGTTCTGCCTCTGTCTTTGAGTAGATGAGAATATCATTAATGAAAACTATCACGAATTTGTCCAAATATTCCTTGAACACTCTATTCATTAGGTCCATGAAGGCTGCTGGGGCGTTGGTCAATCCAAATGACATAACTAGGAACTCATAATGTCCATATCTGGTGCGGAATGCAGTCTTCGGGATATCCTCAGGTTTGATTTTCAGTTGGTGATATCCCGTTCTCAAATCAATCTTAGAGAAGTATTCAGCTCCTCTTAGCTGGTCAAACAAATCGTCTATCCTGGGCAATGGATACTTATTCTTTATGGTTAACTTGTTCAATTCTCTGTAGTCGATGCATAACCTCATACTTCCATCTTTTTTCTTAACAAACAACACTGGTGCGCCCCAAGGCGACACACTGGGCCTTATCATGCCCTTATCCAACAATTCCTGTAATTGTTCAGCTAGCTCCTTCATTTCTACTGGGGCTAATCGGTACGGGGCCTTCGAAACTGGCGCCGTCCCCGGGGCTAACTCGATGGCAAACTCAATTACCCTATCAGGTGGTAGTCCGAGAAGATCTTGTGGGAACACGTCCTCGAACTCATTAACTACCAGAATGTCTTGCAATCTTGGCACTTCCTTCTGAGTATCTATAACGTAGGCTAAATAAGCCTCGTTCCCTTTTCGTAACAATCTCTTGGTTTGCGCCATGGTCAGAATTTTCTGGGTCTGTCGCATCCCCTTAAACACTATTTCTTTCTTCCCTGGGGTTTTCAACTTAACCTTTTTCCCTTTACAATCTATCCGCGCATCATTGCGAGACAACCAATCCATACCCAAAATGACATCGAATTCCCCTAGCTTAAAAGGAATTAAATCGACATAGAAGGATCGTCCTCCTATTTCTAGCTTACAATCGGGGTGAATTTGATTAACCGGTACGATTTCCTGATTAGCTATTTCTACTAGTAAGGAATCTCTTAGTTGCTGGGTTTTAAGTTTCAACTTAAGCGCAAAATCTCTAGATATAAAAGACTTAGTTGCTCCTGAATCAAATAAGACATTTGCACTGACTGAATTGAGAGAAAAAGTACCTGCTATCACATCTGTGTCCCTCACGGCATCTTGTACTGACATATTGAAAGTCCTAGCAGTTGGTGGCCTATTTGAGGCAACCTTGCTTGCTCCTGATGCTGCTGGTTTGCTCTTTGGGCAATCCTTCCTCATGTGCCCTCGCTATCCACACTGGAAACAGGTTGTGCTGCTAGGGATGACCGTGGTGCAAGAGGTAGCATAATGCCCAGCTCGCCCACACTTATAACAGTTTATCTGCTTCAGGTTGCACACCCCGGAGTGCCTCTTCCCACAAGTAGCACACAATGGCAATGGAGGTCGAGAAGGGTTGGAACGGGACATTCCTGATTGGTGGCCGCCCTGGCTCACACTTACGCTCGCAGATGGTTTAAACCCTACATTCCTCCCTGGTAGGGAAACCGCTCCTCGATTAAACTTGGTTGGGGGTTTTCCTCCAGCGGATCTTCCGCCCATACTAACATGCTTTCTCTTTATCCCCCCTTTCTCTCTCTCTCTCTGCATCTGATCACTACCAGCCTCCACAATGGTTGCCTTCTGCACCAAGGTGGCATAATCTGTAATCTCTAAAACAGCCACCCTATTCTGGATCCACTGTTTCAGCCCTTGTTGAAACCTGTTAGCTTTCTTCTCTTCTGTGTCTACAAACTCTGGCACAAATCTCGATAGCTCAGTAAATTTAGCCTCATAGTCAGCCACTGACATATTGTTCTGTTTCAGTTCCAAGAACTTAAGTTCCATCTGGGTTTTCATGAACTTCGGGAAGTACTTCTCCAGGAATAATTGTTTGAACCTTTCCCAGGCTATGACAGCATCAGTCTCCATGTTTTTCTTGGCTTCCCACCAATAATTGGCCTCTCCCTTTAGTAGGTAAGTAGCAAAAACAGTCTTCTGAGCCTCATTGATACTCAGAATCTCAAAAGACTTTTCCATTTCCTTGATCCAGGCCCTCGCCTCAACGGGATCAGCCGATCCGTGGAACTCTGGGGGCTTAAGGGACTTAAAGGCCCTAAAGGAATTTGCCACTGAAGTGTTATTGCCTGGTGGTGGTTGGGGGTATTGGTTCAAATTCTGCCTAAGTAGATCCATAAACTGGCCCATGGGGTTTCCGCCCTGGTTCTCCCCTTCCTGTTCTACTTCAGTTTCTCCACCCTCTATTTCCCTTTCAAATTCTTTAGAGTACAGGGGTTCATCCTCTGCTCCATACTGGGAATCTTCTTGCTCATTATAGTCCTAATCTTGTTCCTCACTACTTTCACGGTTTTCCTCGTGTTGGTTGCGACTCTCTTGGTCAGTAGATTCGCGGGGGTTAGCCCTAGTGCCCATTCGTCTTGGAGGCATTTTACTGAAAATTTGGAAAATTATACATTAGGTTCACTTACCTGTTTTAAAGGATTTTTTTTTTTGCACAATTCTTTACATGATTGGGTTTAAAATCCCATAGTTTTATATCTCATGACAACTTAATCGAAAAGTCATACATATACTAATAAACTCGTGATCACATCCCAACAAAATTGTAATGACTGAAATGGAAACAAATATATACCAGGTACCGAAAAGGTACAACATCCGAGTTACAACGATAGTTTAAAGTACAGCCATCCTAACAACAACAACAAGTCAAAAGTGAAATACGCTGTCTATCTGTCTAGTCTGCAAAAAGGGAAAACAAGTACAAGAAAACCATCCCTACAAAAGCCGGCACTACTATGTCCGTACATGACTAGACAACTAGACCACTGCATCACTGCATCTGAAATCAGCCGCCACGACGAAACATCCTCCGAACCCTCCCCATGGCGATGCGGAAAACCTCCTCAGCCTCTGCTCTGTCTACCCTACCATGCCCATCAGTAGGCAACTGTCGCACCCTCACCCGAGCCCTCAGCTCGATGCGGGTCACAGCCCTATACCCAACTCTGTCACTGATAGTCCTCCTGCCCTGCACCCTCATCCGGGCGGCTCTCTCTGCTGCTAACTCACTCCTAGACTCTGCCAACCTGGCATCTGCCACAGATAACTCTCTATAAAGCCCGTTCACAATCAAGTTGTGAACACACACTGGGACTCCTCCTATCGGGGCATGAGGTGGGGTGGATGGCTCAGCTGGAGCGGCAGTCTCTGTCTGCTGGGGCTCTAGGGTAAGCTCCTCAAACTCGTCGGGGTACGGGCTCACAGGTAGTGGTGGTGGGGTAGGGGCTCTCTCAACAGGGAGGAGTGGCACAAAAAGTCCAGAACTCCCTACAGCACCAACTACTGGCTCATCTATATCTCCCTCAACACCCTCATCTACCGGCACCACCTGATCCGTGGTCATGTCAGTGTCATCTCCCAAAGTCCTGATCTCAGTCGCAACCCAATAATCATCATCCTCAACCACTAACTCAGCACCCTGTCCTGTCTGGATCCCCTCCGGGTCCTCCTCCCCCTCAGTCTCAACAACATCTGTGTCAGCATCATCCTGGACCTCCTCAGGGTCCTCCTCCTCAGACTCGATCACATCAGTATCAGCATCAACCTGGACCTCCTCAGCGTCCTCCTCCTCAGGCTCAGTATCCTCCTCAGGCAAGTGCTCATAGTATGGGTCCCTAGTCCGGAACATGTCCTCATCATGCTGTCTCGCAGCTGCCTCCTGGGCCGACAAGTCGCTCGCCTACACAAGACGAACTATGTTACTATCATGATACTTAAAAAGTTCCCGTAAGGGTTTTAGGTGAACCTGGCAAGGGTTCTTATTATATTATTGAATTTATTATTATATAACGTCGTATCATCTCTTGGGATATATAACTCTCGCTCTGATACCATCTCTGTAACACCTCCAGATCCGGGGTCAGGGATCTGGTGGTTACGGTCTTACATCCATTCATAATACTTGACTTGAGTCCACCATAAATAAATCACATGCTGTGACCCCACAATAATTACCACTCACACACACAACAGTTATAGTCCCAGAGATGAAATTGAAATAAGTCTTACATTAAAGGGTTTACGAATAAAAGTTATTACAATCCCAAAAGGATAACATCATAGGTTTAAAAGTTTTGCCGTTAATTACATTAATTATATATATAGTTAAACAGGAAACAAAAGCTGTCTAACTATGCTACCTCAGCAGTGGCGGCTAGCATCTCAGCGGGTAGTCCGGTGGGTCGGGTAACCTGCTTGCGCCGAGTGCGCCTGACGCGAGCCATCTGTCCTAGCTGTTGTTGTGACATAATATAAACAAAGCAAGGGTGAGCGAAAGCCCACCAACAAATATATAACTGAAAGATAATTTAAAACAGTTCAAAGCTATCTTTCAAACCATATGCCATGCATTTACGGAAATGATGCCAGTATAATATGAACGATGAAGTTACAAGGTAACTGAAAGTATTTGTTTGAAGAAATATCTGCTACATCAAAGTAAGCGAGATATTCTTATTGTTATTAAGAAGAGGAACTTGCAAGAAAAGGTTGCAATTCCAGTTATGACACTTTTCCAACTCTGCCAACAGTAATCATGTTGCAGGAAATAAATAAATTTGGATGATGAACCAATGGTGGAGTATTCACCGCGCCCGCTGTTCCAATCTTGATGATCAGTCGAGATCGTACAGCTCAATTTAGATTTACTACCGGTAGAAGGAAGAACTGACGGCTTTACTTGTATACCGCCTTACTAGCTCTCCCCGGCCAACGGTTGGGCCAAAGGGGATGGACCGACGCTACTCGGCCTCTTACACGACTCCTAGTTCAAATAGAATTCATGATTCTGAATGTAACGTTCGTCCCCCTTTCCCCAAGTATAATACTTGTTGATAAGACTCCACAAGGTAGTCGTATCTAGTTGGAAAGGAAAATTTACCAATAACTCCCAAGCTATTACTTGGTAACGGAAATCAACTTGTTCCAGTAATCTTACCCCTCGAAAGATGAGAAGGTAAGCAACGACTTAATAAGTCAACAGTATCCGAGTTGCGAGTGAAGGGAATACTTTATGACCGGGAAGTCGACAAGATAAATAACATTTTCCAAGTAAGGTTCCCTTATTATAAAGGAGATAGACTCAAAGAAGAATAATGTCTGAGAATCTTTCTTGATATAAGATTAATAATAATATGACTTCGAAATATTTTTTGTAATAATCGAAGAAGATAAACCTCATCGAGATTATTCTAAGTATGGAATAAATATTCAGAGAATATTTATTGAGTTAAAATATTTAAAGAATATTTGGGAATATGAAAGAATATCTTTAATCAGAGTATTTCTCAAAATAATCCCTGAAGAAATATCAGGGGAATATTTATTGAATAAATAAATATTTAAATGAATATTCAAAACAATATTCATTAATTAATAAGACCTGAAAAGAATATTTAAGGAAATATTCATAATTAATTAGGAATTTAAATGAATATTCAAAAGTAATATTCATTTAATGAATAATATCCTAAATGAATATCAAGTAATATTCATTTAGTAATCCAAGCCTTAAGGAATATTCGAGATAGTATTCGATAATTAAATCCAGCTTCAGATGAATATTTAAATAATGTTCATCAAGTATTTAATGTCTTAAATGAATATTCAAAAGTAATATTTATTTAATAAAATAATATTCTAAAGGAATATCCAAATAATATTTATTTAATAGTCTCATCTTTAGAAGAATATTTGAAATAATAGTCGATAATCAATTCGACTCTGAATGAATATTGAGAAATATTATTCGATGAATAGTTACGTTCAAATAATTATTTGAAGTAAGGATCGTTAAAATAATTAGTCTCGAACGAATATTCAAATAATATTCGTCGCCCAAATAATAGAAAATATTTACTTAAATATTTCCTCCGAGGTAATCTCGATATATCAAGGAATATTGACTCCCGGTCTATATTTGATTAATGGGAGGTATACGCCCTTCTATGAGGGTCTTACAATAACCGGCTTATAACTGATATATAACTATCTAGCTTATAAGCCAACAATAACATTCAGGGAACAAGTATATCAATTCAACTTGAAAGTAGGCATGCATGCAATGGCATATGTATATCAGCAATCATATATATATATATTTATTCAGTCACAACAACAGCCTAAAAGAAGGGAATTGAAACTTGCCTGGTAGTCGAGTACGGTAAGGGGTAGTGGTAGCGGGTCCCGGTTCAGCTTGGTGATCTATAAATAGCCAAGGCATTCGGGATTAATCACTTAACATATTAAAAGTTAAGTTATACTTAAATCGAAACACGTTCTCGAGTTATCTCGTTATACCCCTTTTAGGGGATTACTTATTATCACTGATCCGACCCGACATTCGTTCGTTAATACGACATGTCACTGCACTTATACTTGGGACATACTTAAGTCATATGAGTTCTAAGGTTGATCGTTACGAACCAATATTATACTCCGAGTTTTATCGCCCGTTTTCTAAGTGTTTTACCAAAGTTATAAAAGAGTCGTCTTTTAGGGGTTCGTTCGCGTTTAACCTTGACTCGAACATTTTTAATAAATCGAAAAATGCTCTTTTTGACATACGGTTTTCTTTCACACCTTCCTTCTTACCCCTAGTATTTAATTACCAAGATTCGTCATGACGTTACATAGTTTACGAGGGTTCAATTTCAGTTACGAACTTTCGTTTACGGATTCGAACTACTTTTAGTAATTTGGTCATAAATCCTAAACCGTAAGTCCGTTTCACGTGATCTTTATATCAAAACGAAGCTTAGAACATTACCTATCCTATAATGGCAGATAATGTCTCTGGACAGTAGGGGTTCGACATGGAAAATGGCATACAAAACATGGTATAGTAAAATCGGGCATTATAACGGCTGTAAATCGAATATCTATCAATTTCGAATCTTCCCATAAACATAGCATCCAACCCAAACAACATATACATGACTTATATACATGAACTGAGGCCAAGCAATGCCTTTCCGTTCATCTAGCTATTTACATCATTAATCCAAAATCCATACATAATCATGCTTATAACTTTAACATAACCATAACTAAGTTATAACTATCATAAACATGCTTAAATCTTAAACAAGGGTTAGGGTTTCAAGAGCTTTATACCTTCCTTAGATAGTGATATAGCCTTACTAAGCCTTGTATGGTCCTTAGGAGTGATTATGCTTGCTAGATTAACCATGGAAAATCAAGAAAACAAAGTTAGTATATGATGAACACTATTCACCCTCCTCTTGTTTGATTTTTTTGAAAATGGAAATGGATGAGTTTGAAGCTAAGATTTTGAGGAGATATGTTTTATGAAATGTAAGACTCACCTTAATTATTTCAAGAACAAACAATGGTGGGAAGGTTGAGTTTGGATTTTGAATTAAGGGGTAAGGCCGAATGGTTTTGTTTGCAAGGGGGGGAGAGAGTTGCTTGGTTCTTTGATTTTTTTGTGTTTTAATCTCCTTCACTCTCATCCACTTACAACATAATATCTTGTAAAAGTCACTTTAATAAAGTGATGAGGTGTTGGATGATCAAATGGCAAGACATGTGTTGGTTTTGTGGTGGTTAAAGCCTAACTAGGTAGTTACTTGCTAAGTACTTAGTTCTTCCTCTAAGGTGCTAGTTCCTTGCTTCTAGTTTAGTTACTAGATATTTATACTAGTAGCTTGCACAAGACTCTTGCTTCCTCTGCTTGTTTCTGTGTCCGGTTATTACCCGTTTCGATTGATCGTTCGTGAGAATATTTCACGGATTTCTACTTAGGGTTTACCGGGAATCCTCTTTAATATTAATACTTTCCTTCTCCATCTTTCATTATAACTTTCCATTTTATATTCCTTTAATCCATTCGTTAAATACTTAAGGCTATCAGTGTCCAGGGAACTTTCGGAGAAAATAAAAGTGCGGTTTTTCAGAATCCGACAGCTTTTACATACACTTATTTTCCCCCTGGATCACTAATACGAACTCGGAAATCCGTTCCGAATACTTCTATATAGTGTCGTCTCATATTATTATATACTCCCACCAAAACACTATTCATTCTGTATTCTTTACTTGTTCTCTTAGGGTTGTATAATTGTCCGTATTCTCTTTCGATCGTTCCTTACCCTTTTTACGGAACTACTGGATTAATCGTTATCGATCTGGATGACATGAGAGTATTCTCTTGCTTGAAGTTGCCATATCTTATTCCCTTAGAAGATAGATTATTCTTACCTATGTTGTCGTCCTTTAGCATTCTTCAAGACATAAACATAATAAAGTCGAATTCCATTCATTCTTTCCCAAATATCAATTATTACATTGTAGCCGTATCCACTATTCATTCTTACATCATTAAATACATAAAATTTTTAATTCCACCCAAAATCTGGGTTCTTACACTGCTTGTCCTTAATGGATTAATGTGCTGCATTGTGATTAACAATTTCAGAGTTATAGCCAAAAGAGTTACTGGAAAACATATCAATAGGCCATATACGCCATTTGATAGCTAATACAAAATACAAAAAAAAATACCATAAAACATGATTAAAAAACGTCCTTACTTTTGTGAGTCAGAGTGAAAAGAGATGTCAACATACCATGTTTCGATGGAGTTGGAGATCATTTGCCAATTTAGTACAATACTTTTCTCTTATTACTCAAGAAAATACTGAAGTTCTTGAGTTTATTCAAGAAAATGCTTCACAAATCACTCGAGTTGCTTCCAAAGCTGTGGATATGTGCAGGGTTTCTATATGGAGCTATTATAGCATACACACCAACTTTAATTAAACCCAATAGCGTAGAATAAATAGGCAAATGTACATAAGAACCAATACCATATAGATAAGATAAATTGGATAAATTGGCAAATGGAATTGTATTGGTCTTGGGTGGTGTAAGCTTTTCTGCCATCTGAACTAAGACATACAGTAACATATAGATGACGTTAAATCTATTACTACTAAATTTGAGGATTTAGGGTATATTTTTGCAAGTTCCCAACCTGTATTTTAACTTGTATTGTAAGTTTTTCTGCCACCTCAACTAAGACATAACAGATAAATGGGGTTAATATAGATTTATTACTACTAAATCTTGAGGATTCAGCGAGCCCTCTCTGGTCATATGCTGTGTCCGCTTATGATCATCTATAAAACAGAAATTTGACAATGAGCAGACCCCAAACTATATCTCTTGGGTCATATATGTCGCTGTTAGGAATATGTTGTACTTGATGATAACTTCACAATCAATCAAATTGTTTAAGGTTTTGTAGCTGTCAACGGATGAGGATTTATAACTCTATCCGTTGACAGGTAGCTCATCAACGGATGAGGTTTTGTAGCATACTGCAAGTATCTCTATGTTATCAGTTGATAGTGTTTTTATCCATAGTCATGTTGACTATCAACGGATAGGCAGAATTGGGTAGCCAATTGTAAATAAGCTATACTATGTAATTCTGTCTAAGTGAAAGTGTATCAACGGATGAAGACAAAACTCTATCAACGGATACAACTCAAATCCACTCTATCAACGGATACAGCTCAAGTCCCAATATCAACGGATACCGCTCAATACATCATCAACGGATGTCAGTGTACAACATCAACGGATAATCATTGACACTGTCTTCTATGATTAGCTGGAGATTAGCAGTTGATAAGGACATGTTTGACTGACAGATCACATGAGTTGATAGTAGATACAAAAAGCAGTATGGCAGCCATACTTTGGAAACACAGAAGAAAGAAGCATTCTATTTACACTATGAATACAAGAAAGGTGCAGGAGACATGTCTGAACACAAGGACAACCTTTCGGATACATGTGTATTTGGAGTGTAGTAGCAAGTCAACTAGAATTAGATTAGTATTATCTTATTCCAGTAGTACTTGTAAAACTTGGGATATATAACCAAGTGTAGCAACTCTTTATAGGTTAAGAAAACAAACATATTTGCTTAGGGTTTCTTGAATATCCTTAAAAGCAAAGAGTTGTAAAACGGCAGCTGTGTACATTTTGTATCACAGAGTTTTCTTCAAATAAAAGCTTCAGGTGGTGTATATTAACCACCTGATTTTATATGTGTTTGTGTTTAAATCTTACATTGCAATTATCTCTGCATAAGTTTCTGAAGTTCTTATCAGAAATTTATAAATATCAAGAATTGTATTCAACCCCCCCTTCTACAATTATACAAGTGTGTAATCTGGGAATAACAATTGGTATCAGAGCAAGCTTCTAACATATTTGAAGTTTAAAGATCAACACACTTCCAACATGTCTAAGAAGGATTATGGAGTGAAGATTCCAGTTCTTGATAGAGAAAATTACTTTCACTGGAAAGTAAAAATGCGCCTACATCTCTCGTCTATTGATGAGGGCTTTGTGGATTGCATTGACAAGGGTCCTCACGTTCCAATGAAGACAGCAACAAGAGTTGGCCTGGCTGATGATGTGCCTGACACTTTCATTCCCAAACCTGCTTCTGAGTGGAGTCTTGAAGATATTGCAGAAGTCCACAAAGACAAAAAGGCCATGAATATTCTGTTCAATGGTCTAGAAACAAACATGGTTGACAATGTTATTAACTGTACTACCGCCAAGGAAGTATGGGACATTGTTCAAACCCTGTGTGAAGGAACAAAATAGGTAAGGGAAAACAAGATGCAACTACTAATCCAACAGTATGAACATTTTCACTTTAAGAGTGGAGAAACATTGAATGATACATTTAGTAGATTTCAAAAGCTACTAAATGGTTTGAAACTGTATGGAAGAATCTATCAAGTTAAAGATTCTAATCTCAAATTTCTGAGATCACTGCCCAAGGAATGGAAGCCAGTGACTGTTTCTCTAAGAAACACTCAAGAGTACAAGACATTTACTCTTGAAAGGCTCTATGGAACTTTAAAGACCTATGAGCTGGAAATGGAGCAGGATGAAGAGATTGAGAAGTCTCAAAAGAAAAGTGGGTCAGTTGCACTTGTTGCAAACTTGGAGCAAAAAGAGGAAAGGACAGAAACTGCTAGTTCTACACCAAACAGGGAGGTTTGTAAAGGTAGAGCAGAATCAAGCAGGAGCAAGGAAAAGGTGTCTGAGGAATTGAATGCTCTTCAGCAGGATGAATTGGATGAGATAGATGAGCACTTAGCTTTTCTATCTAAGAGATTCTCTAAGCTGAAATTCAAGAGAAACTCTGGGATGGCCAAGCCATTTAACAAGGATTTTTCCACAAGCAACTATGTGGATAAATCCAAAATTAAATGCTACAATTGTGGAATTGCTGGTCATATGATAAGTGAATGCAGGAAACCTAGATCTGAGAACAAGGGAAAGCCAACTGAGGCTGTTGACTATAAGAAGAAATATTTTGATCTTCTCAGGCAGAAAGGAAAGGCATTCTTGACCCAAGAGTATGACTGGGCTGTTGATGACAATCATTCTGATGATGATGTGGAGTTAGTCAACCTTGCTCTAATGGCTGATTCTGGAGAGCAGGAAGCAAGTTCAGCTAGCAATCAAGTATTTTCTACTAATCTCTCTGAGCTCACTAAAGAGGAATGCAATAGTGTTATAGATGAAATGTCTACTGAACTATATCACTTAAGTGTTACTCTTAAATCACTTACTAAAGAGACAATAGAATTAAAGAGTCTAATCTGTTTTTAAGTGATAGAAATGCTGCTCTAGAATCTCAATTTCTAGAATTTGAGAAAATGAGAGTTGATTGCAATAATGCTAAAAGTGAACTTGAAGCTGTGTTAAAAAGAGAACTAATTTTAAAAGACCAGCTTGAAAAAGAACAAGGGATAATTGCTAAATTTCAAAGTTGTAGGAATATTTCTCAAAACATAATAGAAGTTCAGGGAATAGAATCATTTGTGAAGGATACCTGGACTCAATGGAAAAAGGAGCTAGAACCTGGCCTTGAGGATCTAGAGACTATTTGTGAATCAACGGATAGTGATCATCCGTTGATAGTTGAACCGTCAACGGATGAGAGGTATCCGTCGACTAAAAAAAAGTCTGTTAGTAAGAAGGAACTTAGGAAACTGGATATCAAGTATGGTCCAGTAAACAAGAATTTTGTTAGTGGTGAGTGCAGCAAAACCAAATCCAGTGGGAAGGCTAAGACAGGTGATTTACACAACAAAAAGGCTGTTGGTAAATCAGACAATGAAAAGGTAGAAATTGAGGGCAAAAAGAAAAAGAACAGAAATGGTAAGATAGGCATCAACAAGAAAAACAATTACTCTCCTGACAAGTTTGCTCCTAGGAAAACTTGTAGTAATTGTAATAGTGTTAATCATCTATCTTCTAATTGCAAGTTTATCAACAAGGCTCCTGTTCATGTACCTCAACCAATGCCATGTATGCCTGCAATGCCTGGTTTGTATCAAAATGCTAGTTTCTCAAATCCATATATGAACATGCCATATGTGTCTAATCCATACTTTCAATCTATGAATGTGCCACAAATGTCATGGAACCTACCTAACATGAATAATATGTATGCCAATTTTCCACACATGCATGCATCCAATATTCATGCAAATGAGCATTTGTCAAACCCCATTACTCAAGCATCTACACCTAAGTTGAAAAATGCTAAGAGTGCAAAGTCAAAGGCTAACAAGAAAGGACCCAAGGAAGCTTGGGTACCAAAATCAACTTGATTTGTTTTTGAAATGTGTGCAGGGAATCAGAAGGAATCTATGGTACCTAGACAGTGGATGCTCTAGGCACATGACAGGAGATTCAACCCTGCTCACAGAGTTCAAGGAAGGAGCTGGCCCTAGAATTACCTTTGGAGATGACAGCAAAGGATATACTAAGGGATATGGCCTGATTTCAAAAGACAATGTCATCATTGAAGAAGTGGCTTTAGTTGAAGGTTTAAAGCACAATTTGCTGAGTATCAGTCAGATTTGTGACAAAGACTATGAAGTAAAGTTCACAAAAGAAGCCTGTGTTGTTTCTGCCAAGGAAGACAACAATGTGGTATTGACAGGCTTTAGAAAAGGAAATGTTTACATAGCTGACTTCAATTCAGCATGCTCAGAATCCATTACTTGTCTCTTCAGCAAAGCAAGTAAGGATGAGAGTTGGCTATGGCATAAGAAGCTGTCACATTTGAATTTTAAAGTTATGAATGATTTGGTAAGAAAGGATCTTGCTAGAGGAATCCCTCAATTGGAGTTTGTCAAAGATGGGCTGTGTGATGCCTGCCAATTATGGAAACAAAAGAAATCATCCTTCAAAAGCAAGACAGAGTCATCCATTGTTAAGCCTCTTCAATTGCTGCATATGGATTTATTTGGTCCAGTAAATGTCATGTCTATTTCAAAGAAGAAATATTGTCTGGTGATTGTAGATGATTTTTCTAAGTTCACATGGACCTTCTTCCTACACTCCAAGGATTGTGCAAGTGAAATCATCATCAATCATCTCAGAATGCTAAACAATGGTTCTGAAGACAGAGTACAAAGAATCAGGAGTGACAATGGTACTGAATTCAAGAATTCCACAATGAAGATTTTCTGTGAAGAGAATGGAATTGTCCATGAGTTTTCTGCTGCCAGAACACCTCAACAAAATGGGGTTGTCGAAAGGAAAAACAGAACTCTCATTGAAGCAGCTAGAACAATGTTAAGTGAATCAAGGTTACCAACATATTGCTGGGCTGAAGCTGTCAACACTGCATGCTTTACTCAGAATATTTCCTTGGTTAATCAAGCTAGAGGAATGACTCCTTATCAGTTATTAACCAACAAGAAACCAACTTTAGCTTTCCTACATGTCTTTGGATGTAAGTGTTTTGTGCTAAGGAATCATGGAGATAACTTGGGCAAATTTGAAGCAAAGGCAGATGAAGCTATTTTTGTTGGATATGCAGCAGGGAAAGCCTACAAGGTCTACAATCTAAGAACCAACATTGTTATGGAATCTGTGCATGTTGTGTTTGATGATCAAAAGATTCTAGGCCTAAATGATGAAGGTTACCATGAAAAGTTGGAATTTGAGAATGAAGGTGAAGGAAGAATGTACTATGATGATGATGAGGAAAATGAAGATCATGACCACAGAGATCCACCTAGAGCTGTTATACCAACTAGAAGTGATGCTTACACTGAAAATGAAGCATCCGTTGACAGTCATTCTGCAACATCCGTTGACAGTCATGCTGCAACATCCGTTGACACTATTAGAGATGCATCCGTTGACAGATATTCTCAAGCATCCGTCGACAGGCAAAATGGTGCATCCATTGACAGTCAACTTCATAATTCAGCAAGGACAACAAACTCAGGGGGAGTTTCTCAAGGTCAAAGTTCAATGCTAAATCAACATGATCATGGAAATGAAGCAACCTCATCAAGATCAAACCTTCCACCTGCAAGGAAATGGACTAGAAATCATCCATTTGAGTTAATCATTGGTGAATCAAATTCAAGAGTCCAAACTAGAAGGGTCACTCAAGCAGAATGTCTATACAGTAGCTTCCTGTCTCAAGAGGAACCTAAGAAAGTGGAAGATGCCCTTCTAGATCCAGATTGGGTGTTAGCAATGCAAGAAGAGCTAAACCAATTTGAAAGAAATAAAGTATGGAAACTTGTGCCCAAACCTGATGATAGAAGTGTCATAGGTACTAAATGGGTTCTCAAGAATAAGACAGATGAAAATGGCATAATTGTGAGGAATAAAGCTAGATTAGTGGCAAAGGGCTATTCTCAAGAAGAAGGAATAGATTTTGATGAAACTTTTGCTCCAGTAGCAAGACTTGAGGCAATAAGAATCTTTCTAGCCTATGCAGCACATGCCAATTTCAAGGTCTATCAGATGGATGTCAAAAGTGCCTTTCTAAATGAGGAACTGGAAGAAGAGGTCTAAGTCCATCAACCTCCTGGTTTTGAGGATCCAGAATTTCCAGAATATGTATATCTTCTCATGAAAGCACTTTATGGTTTGAAGCAAGCACCAAGAGCCTGGTATGACACTTTATCTCAATTTCTTTTTGAGAACCACTTCACTAGAGGTACAGTAGATAAAACCTTATTTCATAGGGATATTAATGGCTCTTCAATACTTGTTCAAATCTATGTAGATGATATTATTTTTGGGTCTACAGATGAGAAGCTTTGCAAAAAGTTTGCCAAACTTATGCAAAGTAGGTATGAAATGAGCATGATGGGTGAATTAACTTACTTTCTTGGCCTACAAGTAAAGCAAGTTAATGAGGGCATTTTCATAAGTCAAACAAAATATATTTATGATCTCTTAAAGAAATTTGACTTAATGGATTGTACATCTGCTAAAACACCTATGGCCACTGCAACTAAGCTTGAGTTGAATACTAAGGAAAAGTCTGTGGACATCTCAAGCTATAGAGGCATGGTAGGTTCACTTTTATACCTAACAGCTAGTAGACCCGATATAATGTTTTCTACTTGTCTTTGTGCTAGATTTCAAGCTGATCCTAGAGAGTCTCACTTAATAGCTATTAAAAGAATTTTCAGGTATCTCAAGGGAACACCAAACCTTGGCATTTGGTACCCAAGAGAATCTGGTTTTGATCTAACTGGCTATTCAGATGCAGATTATGCAGGTTGCATAGTTGATAGGAAAAGTACTACAGGTTCCTGTCAATTTCTAGGAAACAGGCTTGTTTCATGGTTCAGTAAGAAACAAAACTCAGTCTCCACTTCTACAGCTGAAGCTGAGTACATTGCGGCTGGAAGCTGTTGTGCACAGATTCTATGGATGAGAAACCAACTCATTGACTATGGTCTAAAAGTTGAGAAGATTCCAATTTTCTGTGACAACACAAGTGCTATTGCCATCACAGGGAATCCAGTGCAACATTCGAGAACGAAGCACATTGACATCAAATACCACTTCATTAGAGAACATGTGATGAATGGTACAGTAGAAATGCACTTTGTGCCAAGTGAAATGTAGCTTGCAGATATCTTCACCAAGCCTCTTGATGAATCCACATTCACAGGATTGGTAGGTGAGCTAGGTATGCTTAACTTGTCATAATTCCTAGTGATATTTGATTTCAATGAATTGGAGCTGGAAATGTGTTTTGATTTACTTGAAAGTTAAAACTTTCAGAAAAATTTTCTGCAGAAATTTTGCCTAAGGCAAAATTAGCTTATCAACGGATATCCTTTTATCCGTTGATAGTATAAACACATTACTAGATTTTTGCATGTCAACGGGTAACAGGCTATCCACGTCATCAACGGATAAACTGTATCTCAACCGTTCATTCTATATCCGTTGATATACATTTTTTTTTAAAACCGTTGGTAACCGTGTATATCTAATCATGGCTGTACTTATTCTCTTTTTATTTATTATCTGACAGTTACTTTTGACCAATGGAGTAATTACTTCTAATTATTTCATTTTTAATTCTTGAAAAATATAAAAGGCGGACTTGTACTCTCACATCTCACTTTTATTCATTTTCAAGCATATCAAAAGTTAACTGCATCTTCTTCCCTAAAACTCTCTGTAACCAAAGTTCAATCACTTCAATGGCGCCTATTGTTAAGATGATGTCCTCCACTGGGTTTACCTATGAGAAGAACAATTTCGCGGCCTTTGTTGACACAGTGAATGCTCCAGAAGCTTACCACACTTTGATGAGTTTCGTGAAGAAATGCAAACTGTCATATGCTATGACGGCCACCACTCCCTTAATCCACGAGGTAATTGAAGAAATGTGGACATCTGCTGAGTACAATGGCACAGACGGTACAATTGCTTTTTCTTTAAAGGGTAAAAACTATGTGGTTAATTCTGATGTAATAACTGCTTGTTTAAAATTGCCTGAGAATAACTGTCTGAAAGTACCTACTGATGCTGAAATTGTTGCCATTCTTAATTCTATTAACTATGCCCTTAGTACTGAAAATTTAGGGAAAATTGCTAGAAAAGGAATGGTTAAAGAATGGAGCTATTTCTGTGATGCCTTCATTAAAACTTTTTCAGGAAAAATTAGTAATTTTGATGCTGTTACCCAGTCCATGCTAACAATGATGTGTATGCTTTTAAATGATAAATTCTATAATTTTGGCACATTAGTTATGTATGAGATAGCTGCAAAGTTGGGTAAAAAGGAAACTAGGAGCAAGAATATCTACTTTGCTAGATTTTTAATGCTCTTAGCACTGCATGTATCTGAGAATAAGCTATCCATTGCTAACCCGGATAGCAAGTTCCAATGTTTTGTTCAGGAGAAGAGAGTCTTAAGTGACCTGATTCAAATGAACCTCAATGCAGGAGTACAATTGGTATATCTACCAATTGTTCAGGTAACTATCTCTAACTATGAAACCCCTATCTCCAACCCCCAAATTTCTTTGCCTTCTAGTGTCACAATGGAGTCTGTAGTTGTGACCAAACAGGCTCCTACCAAAGTGACCAAATCCAGAGTTCCAAAATCACAGTCTAAAAAGCAAACCTCAAGTGTCTCTCAAAAGACACCTGTTGTAAAACCTACCAAAACTCTTGAGGGGAGTGTGAAGGTGGTAGTGAGTGGTGAGGGACAGGGTGAACATCAAAGAAGCCCTAAGGATAAGGAAGGAGAGATGAGTGCAACCACCATTTCAGTCTCTCAAAAGACTGCTAATGTAACTACAGGCCAAATTCTAGTTATACTCTCTCAACAGAGTGTGACTACTGAATCAAGTTCCCCACAAGGAACACTGCACAAGAGGGTTAGAGACACATATAGCCCAATCTCAAAAACCTATGGAAGAAGAGTGAAATCTAAAACCACAGGGGAATCACAGGGTACACACACTGTACAGGAAACTGTACCTTCTCAAACTCAGTTTGATGTGGCTTCAATAAATGTGGAGTCACAGCCCCTTGATCTTAATCTTCAAATCGATACACATTACAATCCACCATCACCAACTCCATCTCTGGATGTGGATATGATATCTACATCAATTCCTGATTCTCCATCTTTAAGATTCTTGGAGAAGCCCCACTCTGAAATTGGTGGTCATCATCTTTTAGATGATTTGTTGGACCATCAATCTTCCCTTCCAGAATTCTCAACACAGACTGTGGCCTCGAACTTAAAATCAATCTCCACAGATTCAGTGTTGGTTTTCTCTTCAACGGATATAATTATTCCTTCCTCAACGGATATCCTTCATCCGTTGACAAGTGTTTCTCCATCAACGGATGCGCCTCTATCTAGCCATCCGTTGACAGCTATAACTACTCCATCAACGGATATTCCTTATCCGTTGATAACTCACTCTACCACTGCTATATCTGACATTCCAGTGTCAAGTGTGGAGGAGTTCTCAGTAGTTGAAACACTTTTAGGATTGAGGGAAGGGAGTGAGAGGCTGCCTTGTGAGCAGGCAAAAGGAGAGGTAAATAATGAGAGGCTGGCCATTTCTTCCGGTCAGGAAAAAGGAGAGTTTGAGAGTTCCACCTTAGTAGGTGAAGGTGAGGGTGTGAGAGGTGTGAGCCAAGGGGAGCCCTTGATGCAAGAAAAGAGAGATGAGGGGAGAGAAGGGACTACAGGAGAAATAAGGATGGAAGAAGCAGCCATTGCTAGTGAGTCAATGGAGGTTGATGATGCATCCAAGGAAATGGAATATCAAAAAGAATATCAGTCCATGATTGACTCCATTTCCTTGGATGCTGAAACCTTTACTCACCCTGTTCCTGCCTATCAAATTCTGGCACAACAGGGCAATGTGGAAGCAGAGGAGGCAATGCACCTAGTGCACACCTCACAGTCTCTACTTAGAGCTAAGGAATCTATAGCAGCTCTGCCAACCACTGCTGAGAGTGATGAATTTGACAATTCTGACGATGAAGACAGCCAGAGCTCTGAAGATGAAGGTGGTAGCAGTATTCATGATTTTGCATTTGCTCAAAACTACACCTATCATCAACTTGATATGGAAATCATAAGGCAATATAAATCTGCCCTGGCTGAGCACCCAGAAGCAGATCCACAGAGAAAGGTTGTTCTTCAACAGGCAATTGACTCCCTAAAGTTACAAAAGATGCAAATGGTGATTCAGAGATCCAACTTAGAGGAGGTCAAACAAGAAATCAAGGATGTGAAGATCTCTGTGGATTCCAAGCTAGAGCAACTAGCTCCTACAGCCACTCAGAGGGTGTTGCAACAAAGGTTCCTCAAAGAAGACAACCTGGCTAAGTCTGTGCAACTTCTCAATTCAAGAGTGGAAAAGATGGAATCCCAGATGGAGCAATTTCTTCAACATCAGAAACTGCAGACCCAACTGCTAGAGAAGTTAGTTGCAGCCCCAACTTCTAGTCAAACCCTTGATGCTAACAAAAAGGGGGAGAAAGTGGAAGAGGCTGTGGCAACTACAAGTCAAATCTTAATTTCTGAAAGCAGGGAAGCAGCAAGTAAGGGGGAGCAGCAGCCTACTATAGTGGTCAATCCACAGGAATTCATTGTCACAGCTTCCCCCAGCAAATCCAAACCTGAACAAGTAGCTCTATCTGAAGAGTTTGATCTCTCAAACTTGACAGAAGAGGAAAAGCTAGCCAAAATTGAAGCTCTACAAAAGATGAAAGAGGAAAACTATGAAAGGATAATGAGGACAGAAAGATTGATCAATCAATCTATTGCATCAACTCTGTTCTCTAGCCAAACCTCAGCTCCAACAATATCTACAACAATTCTGAAGGTGCTCACTCCAGCAATTGTGGCTCCTACATTCTATGATGCTGAGCCTTCTCATGTTAAGGAATTTGAACCCTACATCAAAACAAGACCCTTCTCACCACCAAAAGCAAATGGGAAGAACAAGTTACAACTGGACTTTCCATTTCCCAAGGATGATGAAGAGAAGCTGATGGGTAAGGCAATCAAGGAATTCAAGGAGAAGACTAACAGTTGTGTAAGAGAATGGATGGCTGTAATCATAAGGAATGGAAAAGTCCTAAACATATCCAACAGCCATCCTAGATTTGTTGAAGCCAAGAGAGAAGAGACTTCAAGGCTGCTAAGAGAATCTCAACCAAGCACTGAATATCAATATGAAAACTCAGATGAGAAGCAAGCAAGGCTGGCTCAAGAGTTATTGGATGAGGTAGAGGATGAATTGAGGGAACCTGAGGAAGTCCCCAAATTCAAAAAGAAAGGGAAATCAGTCCCCAAATCCAAGAGATTAAAATCAAAGGCAAGGAGGCCTGTCTCTCCAGAAATTGAAAACAAGGAGACAGTTGGTTCATCACAACCTATTGATGTAAAAGTATTCAACCCAGATGTGAATTTCCATGGTGAGCCTATAGTACCTAAAGAGGAACCAATGAATCTTGACTCCATTGAGGTTCCTTCATTCTTGCTGAAGCCTCAACAGAAGCCTATACAGAAGAAAAGGAAACCAAGGAAGCAACCTTCAAAGGAACCAATTCAAGTTGATAGGGTACCTGCTATTGTCAGGCAGCCAATCTTGGAAAACAAGGATGATTTTATCTATCAGGCAGATATTGAAGAATACTCTGGCATGAATCTTTATCTGGATGAATTGTCAGAAGTAAGAGGAATTGACAAATATAGACATTTGCCTGAAAGATTGGTCTTTGTATACAAGGGAGGAATGGAAAGGACATGGCCACTACAAAGGGTTCTTGGAGAAAATTATCATACCTTAACCAAAGTGTTCTCTGCAATCAAGAGATACACAGGGTTCTCCAAGATAGCAAAAGGGGAGATACTGGACAGAATAGAACAAATAAGGAGGGATTGGAACTCACCATCAAGTCTACCAAGGAAAATGAAGATCCCATACAATGGACAGAAAATCCACCTCCAACCTTTCTGGATGATGGAGTTCAGGGATGAAGATGGTAACAGGAGATTCTTCAGGTTAGAAGACCAACTACCAAAGGCTAGCTCTCAATACCTGAGATGGCTACAACAAAAGCTAAATCCAAAGGTAGATGAAGAAGATGCCTTCTATAGGCAACTCCAAATACAGATTGAGTCCAACTCTGCCAAGGAAGGAAAATCAAGGGTGATGCCAACAAGAGGAAAGAAACAGTCTTAATCTGCTCAGTCTAGAGGAGCACTTCTCTGTAAATTTCTCAAACTTTCAGTTTTTAATTTTTGTAGCTTAATACAATTTATGCATTGTTCTTTATATATCTTTAGGAATGTTTTGTTATCATCAAGGTCCTGAATTTATGCTTTATTGCCATCAAGTATAAATTGGGGGAGATTGTTAGGAATATGTTGTACTTGATGATAACTTCACAATCAATCAAATTGTTTAAGGTTTTGTAACTGTCAACGGATGAGAATTTATAACTCTATCCGTTGACAGGTATCTCATCAACGGATGAGGTTTTGTAGCATACTACAAGTATCTCTATGTTATCAGTTGATAGTGTTTTTATCCATAGTCATGTTGACTATCAACGGATAGGCAGAATAGGGTAGCCAATTGTAAATAAGCTATGCTATGTAATTCTGTCTAAGTGAAAGTGTATCAACGGATGAAGACAAAACTCTATCAACGGATACAACTCAAATCCACTCTATCAACGGATACAGCTCAAGTCCCAATATCAACGGATACCGCTCAATACATCATCAACGGATGTCAGTGTACAACATCAACGGATAATCATTGACACTGTCTTCTATGATTAGCTGGAGATTAGCAGTTGATAAGGACATGTTTGACTGACAGATCACATGAGTTGATAGTAGATACAAAAAGCAGTATGGCAGCCATACTTTGGAAACACAGAAGAAAGAAGCATTCTATTTACACTATGAATACAAGAAAGGTGCAGGAGACATGTCTGAACACAAGGACAACCTTTCGGATACATGTGTATTTGGAGTGTAGTAGCAAGTCAACTAGAATTAGATTAGTATTATCTTATTCCAGTAGTACTTGTAAAACTTGGGATATATAACCAAGTGTAGCAACTCTTTATAGGTTAAGAAAACAGACATATTTGCTTAGGGTTTCTTGAATATCCTTAGAAGCAAAGAGTTGTAAAACGGCAGCTGTGTACATTTTGTATCACAGAGTTTTCTTCAAATAAAAGCTTCAGGTGGTGCATATTAACCACCTGATTTTATATGTGTTTGTGTTTAAATCTTACATTGCAATTATCTCTGCATAAGTTTCTGAAGTTCTTATCAGAAATTTATAAATATCAAGAATTGTATTCAACCCCCCCTTCTACAATTATACAAGTGTGTAATCTGGGAATAACAGTCGCCTAATGAGAGTGTTTAACTATTAACTAATAAACGGATGAAGAAATCTTTTAAAAGATGTGACGGGGATAGGACAGAGAGAAAGAGTTTATAAGAATAATGCTTCCGTGCATGCTAAAAGATACATATTGTTCTTCAACCTTTTACAGATCTCCATCATGATTATGTAAATATACATTTCCAGAATATTTAGACAGTATCCCGGCTGACGTTACAATGAAGGGACAATGTAAATGTTTTTCCTGTCTTTCTTATTTCCCTTGCAAATTTCCATATTCGTTAAGTGTACTGCATTGGAAAAAGGCTAAGATATATCTACTAATAGACGTACCCTTGCGTAAGTAGTATTGGAGCTACCAGTTACAAAGACTGTGCCATTAGCATTATAAGCACAACATAAAATTTGATGGCTATGTGAAGCAGTACTTGAGGAGAGACCAGTACTTAAAGAGGGAGCATTGCTTCTGCCTGCATAAAGATAAGCTTAGTCTCTTAATCAAGACTGAGTTACAGATAATGCTACGCACCAGAAAACACAAACTACCAGATACCTGCAACGTCATCTATTAGCTTTGGCCAATATATGCGTGGAGTACTGTGAGAGGACTTGGCATCCCAAATATGACAGCTCCCGTCACTGGAAGACCTACCAACATTGGGTAACATCACATAGAAACAAAGAAAGAAATAATAAGAAAAATTAATTTGTATTATGCTTCTTTATTCAACAAACAGTGACCGTAAGTAGAGCAGTCTGGCATGGATAAGATGCAGTAGGAATTTTCCGTGACAGTCACACAAGGGTGTAAATTAATGCAAATGCAAGTATAGAAAATCCTAATGCGATAAACACTTGCAGGATCATAAAGGTCACTATAAGAAACAAACATGAAGACCTTCTTGGCAATGCTATACCAGCTATGTCCATATTTAGTTCTGAGCAATTTGACTCATAATTAGGGAAGACAATTATGTCCATATCTCATGAGATTCCTAATATTAAAAGAAAGCTACTAAACACGGAAAGTACAATAGGAGGCCACTTTTGTGACAAACCAAGGGAATCATGTGAGATGAAATATAAATAGACAAATGTACATAAGAACCAACTGGCTCTTTAGAGTAAGGTCAAATTCCGAAAATATACAACATCAAATAGGTTGTGAATGTCATTCATTTAGGTAGATCACTAATATCAGTGCTACCTCCACCTGCTATCTGTATCACAGTAAGAGCCTTTACTTTTCCGTAATTGACCATTCCTACAGAATAAAAAACCTTAAAAATTTAAAGCAATACACTATCATTGTTCTCATCATCTTTTTGCACCACAGAGTTTAGTTTTAGGAGGAAAAAATGAAATTCTACACATGAGGTCCAACCAGTAATTGAACAGAGAATGAAGATTGTTTCTTCAACTCAACTATAAAATACCATAATCATAATCACAAAAATCAAATATTAACTTCTCTACAAGCCAGTTGAGAATCAAATCTGTGATATAAACAACAACAGCTTAACAAAGTCTAGCTATGGAAGCAAAACAGCTATTTTTCTATAATTAGCTATTATTTGAATGTACTAAACGTAAAATACTCATTGCAAACAATGGTTGACTAATTTCAGTTACAAATAAAAAAAATATGTCAACGTACAAATAAATTTGAGTTCATTTTTATACAGATATGATGTTTTAGACTTCTTGAAGTTGCAGCTATATTTCTTGCTTAACTCTTTATGTGTTTCACAAATGTTTTATCTTTTCTTGTTGACAAATCTGTTTTGCAGTTTATTTTTTGAACCTATTATGTAGATAAGTATAATTAATCCGCATACATGTTTGAGTCCAGTTCTCTCTGGAATAGAGACCGATTTTAGATGCACAACACTCTGCTATACTTTTTAAAGTAAGGTCAAATTAATAGGTTGTGAATGTCATTCATTTAGGTAGATCACTGATATTAGTGCTATCTCCATCTGCTATCTGTATCACAGTAAGAGCCTTTACTTTACCAGTATATTGCACATGTTACGTCCTTGTAATGTAGTTTTCTCATATATACTCATTAAGTATATATCAAAAATATTGTCATTAAATTAATACTTAATTTAATACTAAGTAGAATACTGAAGCATTCATGTATTACAACTAAAAACAAAAATACTCATTAGAAATGCAGATCTGAAAAACTTAATTGATTTCTTGTTTCCTGTGGTGGTAGATTCTAGATTTAGGTTTTAATTGATTGCAGATGCATATCATATATCTTTCACATAAAAGATATAGTGAGCAACACAATTGACAATTACACATCTAGATAGTTAGAAAGAAAGAGGGCTTATAAGAAGCCAAATTCTATAATACATTAATATAGTACATATAATGGAAAGAATATCAAAAATGTACCTGTTCGAGAAGAAATAGGCGCTTCCTCAAGTATCAAGTCAGTGCCTTCTAAAGCTATTAAGCTCTCAGAAATTACTTTTGTCTTGCTAATCTGCATGAAATATACAATATTAATGTAAGCAAATGTAAAAGTTATATGTACACAGACGCGCGCGCGTAGGCATGCGTCTTTATTACACACATTTTCATATTCAATATCATTTGTCAGCTTAGATTTTAAATACTTGTTTATATGAACAATAAACATAAAACCCGCTTGTAGTTTAAATTTTCTGTGATCCAATATTAGCCACATGTGCAGATACAAAAAGATTGATAGATTCACTAAAAAACCAACTGTTAGGTCCGATAAGATTGTAGAAGGGGGGGTTGAATACAATCTATACCATTTTTTCAAAATTTATTCGTTAAATAATTTTCACTTAAACGAATATTTTTGTGCGGAATAATATAACACAAATTTCAAGTAGAATATAGCAATATATTAACTTGAGGGGTGTTACAAAATCAGTCCAAATGATTATCAAGTAATTAATAACTAATTAGAAAATTCAACATGAACTTTGCTAATTTAGTTAAATAAATCAAGATATCAATTTGTGAACTAGGAAACTTAATTCGCTAGTAGTACAAGAATCACAAGTAAACAAGTTCCAATGGATAGGATATTACAACTGAGATGAACTTGAATTTACAGAATTAAATTTGAAGGTGTTCTTGAGCTTGAGAGAGAGAGAAAATAGCTGCTGTGTGTATTTTTCTTGTTTAGCTCGACTGGTTCTGATCCTTCTGCATTCTTCTGCCTTATATACACAGCCATAGTCATATTACTTGATTTAAACTGATATGACAATCATTTTACATTAATATGACAATCGGTATGACTATCAAATCAATGTAATATGACTGTCCAGCTTAAATATGACTTTCGGTATAACTTATCAAGTCAATATAACATTCGGTATAACTTACCAAATGAATATAACAGTCGGTATAACTTACCAATTGAATGAAATATGACTATCTCCTTTGAACTTCATATGACTATCTCCTTTGAACTGAATATGACTATCTCCTTTATAAACTGAATATGACTATCGGTATAACTATCAGTTTGATAGTTATATCATCATATTTTTCAGTTTATAATTAATTAAATGACTTATTAAAAATCATTTAACTAATTAATCCTTTTTCATATTAATTCTTATTTAATTAATCTAATAATCACTTTAACAAATATATTAATTCTTATAGAATTAATTTATTTATTAACTTAATTACTTGACTTAATCAATTAAAATAGAATTAATATAAATTCTTTAATAGTCAATATTCCGCTGAAAACCACGTAATTATAATAAGGAACATACACTGGCATGATGTTGACGTTCGATGTACTGTCTGGTTCATGAACGACTAACTCCAATCTCTGTTCTTCATCGTGACTTTTAACACTGTGGTCTTTTTATACTCTCCACTCTCATCAATCATTCGGTACTGAAATTGTTTCTTGTCACTAATAGAAATCTCTGTCTTCTTAAATGAATCCACTTGTTTCAATGCTACCTTGAGGCCTGATCAGATATCTGAATCTTCTTCCAGTGTAAAACATCAAAACTATAGATTGACTTGTTGATTTTTCTTCTGACGGTTATCATCTTTTGAGATTCCTGTGACAGTTGATATTATTTACTTATTACAATCTAGTTTAATTGGATTAGGATCCTCGAACTACAAATAGGCTGAGTCATATGCCTTTCAATCTCCCCCTATTTGTTTGTTATACAATAACAAGCAAATACCTAGAGGATTCTTCAACTAATCCCAATTAAACAAGTAAAAGAAAACACTTTAAATGCTAAGTAAATAATGTAAAAGTTCTGGTTTATATTAACATTATCCAGATTCAAACAGAAAAGATAAATACAACATAGATGATCCTCTAGACTGATCATATAAGACAATTATCCTATCTTGTTCTATCAAAGCTCTAATGATATAACTTGTAGAGCTAATCTTCAGTTACCACTTTCTTCCTCGTTGATTTCTCCTTCTTCTTGTTCATCCATATTAGGTAGATTCTTGATCAACTCGGAGTCAACAAGTAATTCCCTTCTGGATGACACATCTGTAGGATAGACCAATGGTATTCCAAGTTTCTTTCTCAACTCACCTTGATACTGCTTGTACTTCTTCATGTTGGTCTGAGCATAAGATCGAATATGATTTGCAGCTTCAATCTTTTCTTGTGATGCAAAACCATGATTTCGAAGAGCATATTCAACATATACCAAATGTCTGGCAAGGTGTGTATACAATTCGTCTGTCTGAAGATTAACAGTATGAATAACTTCTCCCTTAAGAATTTTAACTTGTGGAGGGTCTTCTATAACTTCAGGACCAGCTCTTTCAGCAAACTCTTGAAACTTTTCATGAAGCAGTATGCCTAGTTCAGAAGATGTTCTTACTTTTGGTCTCAACACCCAAAGCTCTGACAGAGATCTATCATAGAAGAACTGAAGCGATACTTTGTGAGATCCGAGCTTATGACATTCAACAAAGATAAGTAGCTCACCATTCTTAGGATCAGATGCAGTGGTTATTCTCACAATTTCTGTCTTTAAAGCTTTCAAATACATATCATGTATAGGGTTCTTCTGTTTAAAGCTTTCAAAAATAGCAATCATCCGACGATCATCATAGTCAGAAGTTTGTGGTGAGTCAATTACCTTTTGAGCACGTTCCCACTTATCACCATTTTTGTACTTGATGTACATCTTCCTAGCTTCCAGCTTCTGAGCATGTTGATTTTAAAGTGCTTCCTGTTCTGCCTTTTGAAGTCTTTCATTATGAGCTAACTGTTCAAGTGTCTTCTTGAGTCTTTCTTCTCTCATAGCCAGATTAGCTTCATTCTGTTCGAGTTCTTTGTTTGCTTCAAAATTCATTTGTTGAGTTTCAACAGAATCAGGAATTATTTGCTCTTCATCATCCCAAAAACTGAGATCTGGTTCATCAAATTCTTCACCAACATCAGGAAACTGTAAGTCAGCAAACAGATCAATATCAGGTTCACCTGTATAGTAAAAACCTTCTACATCATCATCTTCCTGTTCTGCTGCTTGATGAGTTGTCTTCTTCCCTTCACTCCTATCTTCAATTATCTCTTTACTTGCACTTCCTCCCCCTCTAGATTTCTCCCCCTTAGTTGAGGAATCCTCTACAATCTTGTGACTTGTACCAGCTCCAGGGTCACTTCCATCACTACCTCCAAAGAATTTCTTCTCTTCTGCTGTAAGTGAGTGAGTTCTGCTGATGATATTATATAAGTGTCTCAACCCCTTTGCTTGATGATCACTTTGCTTTTCAATCTGACTGAGACGATGTTCAGTGGTTAAGTGATTTTCATTTATGTTGTTCTGAAGATCTTCAATCTGATTAGCCATAGATGATATAATAAGATCTTGAGCCACTGTGACATCTCCAGAGTCTTCAACTGCTTGTTGTTGAGAGAGTTTAAGTGCATTGATTTTGTTGTTGAAGATAGTTCTCATGTTGTCCATATCAAACCTCAAGTTTTTGTTGTCCTCTTCAACTTGAGCAAGACTTTCTTTCATTTGATTGATTTGAGCAATGAGAGATAAAGTGTATGTGTCATTGTGTGCTCTCACCTCAATAGCTCTCTGAGTATCACTCACCTCACGTGCTAGTGTTTCACTCAGATTTGAAGTAATTCTCACATCACTCCTCTCATAATCCTGAGCTGCATCCATTGTACCTGCACTAGAGATCACCCTAGCCTCCTCTTGGAAGGTCAGTGGTGGTGCAATGGGATTTCGCAAATCCCGATCAACCTGTGAAGGTTCTTCTGCCTTAACAATGGCAGGCACTGTAACTTGCTCCACTTGCATAACAATGTTTTCAGCTTCATTTGCGAAAATATCTTCCCCCATTGTGAGTAACAGGGGTGAGCTTGAAGGAATGAATGGGTTTAAGATTGCCTTTGACATGGTTTTACTTTTCTTTTGTGATGGCAAATCTGTTTCACTCAAAATATCACTATTGGGGATAGCTCTTTTGAATGACAATTTCTTTCTACGATAGTGTTTGGAGAATTTAGGATCAGTGTTTGGTGCATTGACCTGGGATAAAGGTTGTGGATCTACAACCCCTTGGTCACTTCTCACAATCATTTGACTATCAGAAAGATATTGAGATTGTAAAGGAGTTGAGTCAAATACCTGATCATTGACATGTACATCATCTTCATTCTGAGTGTGTTGATCCACTGGAAGTTGATGTTCAAGAACATTCAAGGGTTCAGAATCAGGTTGAGGTACTGGAACTTGTTCTGCTTCAGGCTGTGGAACTTGTTGAATTAAAGGTACCTCAGCATCTGGCTGTGGCATGACATTTGGCAAATGTATGTATGTAGACATATAAGGTGTTATGACTACAGGAACATGCAACAAGACCTTAGAAGTATCCAGCCTGGTGTAGAACTTCTTGTTTGGTTTACCAGACCATTGAATTCGATCATTTGGAAACGGAGCAGGTTGATCCTTAGGCATTAGATGATTAAAAATTAGTGTAAAAAATCGAGGATAATGACACTTAACCGGTTTACCTTTTCCAAAGTTCTTTGTAGCCTTCTTCAATCGATTCAGTAGAATAGGCAATATCAAGCTGCCAAAATTGATTCTTCTATTGTGAGCAATCGAGAAACCAATTGACTGTAACATACCTGTGATGACAGTATTGTTACTCTTTGTAGAATTAGCAAACACCTTTGCTATGATCTCGAAGAAGATATTCCATTCTTGAACAAGATTGCTTTTGAGTGGTCGTTTCAGATTCAGTTGACCATGATAGTTGATATTTGTGAAAAATTGAGTCAACTCATCATTTGAAGGCAATTCAGCAAATCGTTCAGTAGGAAGCCCCAGAGCAGCATTGAAGACAGATTCATCCACTGTATATGTCTGGCCATTAAAATCGAATGAAAACGATCTTTCATCTGAGACAGCTGTAGTACACATTAATTTGAGTGGACCAAATTTCATTGGAACATTTGCAGTTATAGAGTGACTACAGAGATTTTGTTCGTTTAGGAATTTTATCCAGGACTTGAATCGATCCACTGGGCAATCCGCGGGATTAAAAAATCCAATATAATTGTGATTGACAAGCTCAAAATTATTATAAGCACCAGCCATTGCAAATCAGGGATTAAAATTAATAAATCTGCAAAATTCAACAATTTAACCCAATTAAATTACCAAATTCGAATTAATAAATAAATAAAAATTCGAAAAATCAAAATCTTTATCAAAAATTCTGAAAAATTTAGACAAAGATCTTGATTGCAATACAAACACACATGTATTTTTAGTTTTTACAAAATCACCACCATTTGTTCGGATTTTTAGATCAAAAAATCGAACTTTTCAAACTCAAAAACTCAAAACCTCTATCAAATCTTACATTTTAACCTTGATTTTGAAGATTATTGACTGGGTAATCAAGAATGGTCCTTAGAAACATGTTTTGAGTATGATTCGAGGCAGAAATTCGACAGCAATTCGTTTGAAAATGGTGAGTATATAGTGTATGTATTGTTCGAACGAATTGGGTGACTTAACACGCCAATATAACAACCACTGTGATATGATTGTCAAATATAACTTAGCTATTATATATCAAATAACTGTGATATGACTATCGGGTGATAGTCATACCGATAGTTATATTATGTTTAAAACGTAATATGACTATCCTTGGCAGTAAGTTATATCGCAGTTAATCTCTAATATAACTACCGAAAAACACTCAATATAACAATAAAATCACAGTTATACCGATAGTTATATTACTATAAAAACACAATATAACTATAATCTAATTAACAGTTATATTTAAACGAAAACAAAATTAAATCTAATTTATTACTAAGTTATATTACACCATTTAAAACTAATATAACTAATCACAAGTTTCGAATATAACAATCAAGTAGATTGTTATACCGATAGTTATATTCTAACAAATCAGTTAATATAACTAACTAAAAACAGAATATTAACAGAATTTTAATCAAGAAAATTACATTAATAATTTACATAAACAAAAAATAGCAAATTAATTTATACTAAAATTATAAAACCTAATAAAAATTATAAAAACGATCATATGTAGTCCCTTTTACGAAATCAAACATTAATAACAGAAGGACAAACATTACAAATAAAATAAAATAAAATAAAACCAGATAATCATACTACATATTTACATAATTATTTCTGATGAGTTAATAAATCTATAAATTTTCTAATAAAACAATTTCCATATAGAAAATTATTCAAAAAGAAACTAAGATTTATTTAAACAACAAAAATAATCAAACTGAATTAAAAACAATAACATTTTCAAGAAAAATAGATTTCTCATAAATTACAGCTTGTAGAATTCAAGAAAAATATTTTCAAAGAAAATGAATTAATCTAAAAATGTAATAAGTAATTAAAAATATGTACAGAAGATAATAACAATGATTTAAAATGAAATAAGCAAGAGTATAAGTTGATAAAATAATTATACAAGTGATTTAATAAGAAATATTAACACAATAATCACTTGTAAATTATTAAAGATCAAACCTCAGATATTAACCAGTTTAATTACTAGGACTTTTTAACATACCTAATTCACCAACAATTCTGGTAAATGTGGATTCGTCAAGAGACTTAGTAAAAATATCTGCTGTTTGTTCTTCCGTGGGTACAAAAAATAACTCCACGGTACCATTCATGACATGCTCTCGAATAAAATGATACCTGATGTCAATATGCTTTGTCCTTGTGTGCTGCACAGGATTGTTAGAGATTGCTATGGCGCTTGTATTATCACATAAAATTGGAATTTTATCGAGCACAAAGCCATAGTCTCTCAGCTGATTCCTGATCCACAAAATCTGTGCGCAACAGCTTCCAGCAGCTATATATTCAGCTTCAGCCGTTGAGTTGGAAACTGTCTGTTGTTTCTTGCTGTACCAGGAAACTAGTCTACCACCTAGGAATTGACAACTCCCAGATGTGCTTTTTCTATCCACAACACTTCCTGCATAGTCAGAATCTGTATATCCAACAAGATTAAAACCAGAATCTTTAGGGTACCAGATGCCTAGGTTAGGCGTACCCTTAAGATATCTCAGAATTCTTTTAACAGCAATGAGATGAACATCTCTAGGATCCGATTGGAACCTTGCACACAAACACGTAGCATGCATAATATCAGGTCTACTCGCAGTAAGATAAAGTAATGAGCCTAT
The DNA here is from genome assembly GCA_036435485.1 of Saposhnikovia divaricata. Classification (NCBI taxonomy): domain Eukaryota; kingdom Viridiplantae; phylum Streptophyta; class Magnoliopsida; order Apiales; family Apiaceae; genus Saposhnikovia; species Saposhnikovia divaricata. Next base: position 29,317,549 of record JAZHRN010000131.1, read on the forward strand.
CATACCTCTGTAGCTTGTGATATCTACCTTGGCAGAATTTTCACATGCTCCAAATTTGACAGCTGTGGATGATGGTGTCTTTGCTGAAGAAGAGTCCTCCATTTGATATTTCTTGATAAGCTCTTTGACATACTTGGATTGACAGATAAATATTCCATCTGTCCTTTGATTTATTTGCAATCCAAGAAAGAACTTCAGCTCACGCATCATACTCATTTCAAATCTACCATGCATTAACTTTGCAAATTTCTTGCACAAAAGATCATTAGTAGACCCGAATATTATATCGTCCACATAGACTTGGACTATAATTGTATCATTCTTATGTTTCTTTGTAAAGAGAGTTTTGTCTATGACACCTCTAACAAAATCATTTTCAAGTAAAAATTCAGAGAGAGTGTCATACCATTTCCTTGGTGCTTGCTTAAGACCATAGACAGCCTTGAAAAGGAAGTAGACATAGTCAATTAAATCTGGATCTTCAAAGCCAGGGGGCTGTTCTACATAAACCTCTTCATCTAGCTTGCCATTTAAGAAAGCACTCTTGACATCCATTTGATAAACTTTAAAGTTTGAAAATGCTGCGAATGCCAAGAATATTCTTATGGCCTCAAGTCTAGCCACTGGAGCATAGGTCTCATCATAGTCAATGCCTTCAGATTGGGAGTAACCCTTTGCTACCAGTCTTGCTTTATTTCTCGTCACTGTGCCATCTTCATCAAGTTTGTTTCTGAATACCCACCTTGTGCCAACTACTGGTCTGTCTGTAGGTCTGGGTACCAGCTTCCAAACTTCTTGTTGTTTAAATTGATTGAGTTCATCTTGCATAGCAATCACCCAATCAGGATCAGAAAGAGCTTCTTCAGTTTTCTTAGGTTCCATTTCAGATAGAAATCCTGAATAATTGCATTGATTCTGAAGAGCTCTTCTAGTCTTTACACCAACAACTGGATCACCAATGATTAACTCAAAAGGATGAGCTCTATTCCAAACAGTCTGCCTGGGAAGATTAGATCTTGATGATTCGCCTTGACCTTCATTGGGATGTTGTGTGTGACCAGTTGACCTTTCATTTTCTCCCCCTGAGTTGTTGCTAGGTTGACTAGATGATGATTGATTATTAGAGACAGGGGAATTTTGACTACTATCATTGATTTCATCACCATTACCCTGATCATCATTGTTGTCATTAGCATCAGCAAAAATCTCAGGTGCATTGTCATCATCTGAATCTGTATCTGTCATGTCATCGAAAGATAGCTTCTCAGATGGATTCTCAGTTTGGATACTAGGGAGTTTAGTGTCATCGAATGTTACATTGACACTTTCCATCATCTTCTGTTCATCAATCACATACACCCTGTATGCTCTCATTGAATAACCAATAAAAATTGCTTCAAATGCTTTGGTATCGAATTTACCACCTTGATCATCACCTTCTTTAAGCACAAAGCACTTTGCCCCAAATACATGAAAGTATTTGAGTGAAGGTTTCTTATCAGCCATAATTTCATAGGGTGTCTTCATTTGATCTTTATTGATTAGAGTTCGATTCTGGGTATAGCACGCAGTATTGACGGCTTCAGCCCAAAAGTACAATGGAAGCCTTGATTCACTTAGCATAGTACGTGCAGCTTCAATCAAGGTTCTATTCTTTCTTTCCACTACCCCATTTTGCTGAGGAGTTCTTGGAGCTGAATATTGTCTGGTTATACCCTTCTCAGTGCAAAAGTCATTTAGAACTGCATTCTTGAATTCAGTTCCATTGTCTGATCTTATAGCTCTCACTGGATACGTAGAATCTCGCTCAATTAATTTAATGTGATCAATCACCAGTTGTGGAGTCTCATCTTTAGAATTCAAAAACAGAACCCATGTGTATTTTGAAAAATCATCAACAATCACTAGAGCATATCTCTTTCTTGACATAGACATCACATTAACTGGACCAAACAAATCCATATGAAGTAATTGTAATGGTTCAGTTATTGAAGATGTATCAGTGCTCCTGTGACTTGCCCTTTTTAGCTTGCCCTTTTGACATGCATCACACAGTCCTTCTTGAGTGAATTCCATTGAAGGCAAACCTCTCACCAATTCTCTTTTGACCAAAGAATTCATTGTCTTAAAATTAAGATGAGAAAGTTTCTTGTGCCATAGCCAACTCTCATCATTAGATGCTTTAGTGTAGAAGCAAGTGACTTCTTCAGTGCTTCCTGAGTTCATATTGGCTACGTACAGATTGCCTTTTCTAACTCCTGTCAGTTGTGGCTTTTCATGTCTCTTGTGTGAAATTAGACAATTCTTCTTATTGAAATGAACTTCATAACCTTTATCACAGAATTGACTGACACTGAGCAAATTGTGCTCAAGTCCTTTCACAAAAGAAACTTCATCAATGATAACATTTCCAGCTTCAAGTCTGCCATATCCATCAGTTCTACCTTTGCTGTTATCTCCAAAGGTAACTACTGGGCCGGCCTTCTCCACCACATTTGTCAGCAGGGTTCTATCTCCAGTCATATGCCTTGAACATCCACTGTCCAAGATCCAGGTTACTCGATCAACCTGTTCAATACCCTGCAATAACAAATGAGTTAAACCTTCTTCGGGACCCAAATTTGATTGGGTCCTGCGTATTTAAAGTATTGACCTTTGTCAGGCAAAACAACATTTTTAAGTTTAACCTCTTTAGTCAATAAACATTTAACCTTATAAACAGATTTGAAAATCTTTTGTTTAATCTTGGGTATCCATGTTTCTCTCGCAGCAGTAACACTTGTGTCATTGACTGGACATTTGACCTGGTAGAAATTCTTGGTAATCTTTTGTTTAGTCTTAGGTGCAAATGTCTCTCTCCTAACTTGAGGAGGAAAAGCAGTCTTAGATCGAACATTATTGTTCCTGTTCATGTGCTGTCGAGGAGCATTCTGTTTAACACATGCATAATTACCATTAAAATAAGCACGCATATTGTTAAAAGCACAAGACATACAATTGATAATACCACATGCTTTATGATTAGAATCAATAGTAGGCATGGTATTTTTCTGATTTAACTTGTTACTACCTAATCCAGTCTTAGACGAACTAGCTGATTCAACAACTTTGACTGGTACTTTAGGTACATCTTTCTTGGATGAAACATTTGTTGTGTTAACGTCCTCAACTGATTTAGCCTTAACAAATACTGTGACATTTTTCTTGGATGACACATTCTTTGTATTATAGTTCTTAGCAGTTTTATCCTTAACACATTTATTCTTAACAAGAACTGTGCCATTTGCAGCGTCCTCATTTCTCATTTCTTCATGTATAACCATAGAACGAATATCTGGTGGACCAGCATCAGATTTTGTAAACATTGGTTTTTCAACATTCTTGAGAATATGTGGGATACCTCTTTCTTTAGCTGGGATAAAATTAGGAGAATGATTACTCAAGGAACCAACGGCTTGACTGTAATCAAATCCTATTCCTACAGTTTGTTCTACTGCTTGTTTGTTGAAGAATTCTTTAGAAACTTTAACAGTATTATAACACGCTCTAACCTGTGTTTCAAGTTCTCTAATCTTGGTTTCTTGTTCAGCAATCCTATCAACTTGTTTTACCATGTATTCTCCTAGACCCTTTTCTCTGTAGTTAAGTCGAGCTATTTCTTCTATATTCTTATCTTGATTAACCTGCACCTTTTTTAAATCTACCATTTGATTTTCAAGGTTAGTGTTAACAAGACTTATTCTCTCGTACCCTCTTTGTGCATTATTCAAGGAACTACGTAAACTATCAATTAACTGAGCATCAGTAAGAATTACCGGTGTGGTATAATAAGTTGAAGATTCAGCATTTGCCACCAACGCAAAGTTTCCATATTCTTCATCTTCGCTATCTGTATCATCCCAGCTTTTACCAGCAGCCACATAAGCTCTTCCACTTTTCTTCTTTTCAGAAGCATAATCTTTCTTTTGTGCTTGCTTGGGTTTCTGACACTTAGTAGCAAAATGTCCCAACTCATTACAATTGAAACAACGGATTTTGCTTCTGTCAACAGTTCCAGTTTTATAACCTCCCCTGTTACTAGAGGATGAAGAACCTCCTCTCTGAAATATGTTATTTGACTTAAACCTGAACTTTGGATTTCTTCTGAATCTGAAGTTACTAAATTGTCTTACCATCATTGCCATAGATTCATCTTCCAATTGATCCAGCTCTTCAAGTGAATAAAATTCTCCACCATCCTGAGTAGCTGGTGTTTGGCCAAGTTCTACTTCTGTTTGTTCCTTGTTGAAACTGTTAGGTTGAACAACTTTAGTTTCCACTTCCTTAGGAACTTCAACCACTAGAGCTGTAGAAGAATTTGCCATTCTGCCTTTTCCATAGAATTCCTTTTGCTGTACTTGTTCTAATTCATATGTTTTCAGAACACCAAACAGCCTTTCAAGAGCAACCTGAGTTAAGTCTCTAGATTCTCTGATGGCAGTGATTCTATGCTCCAAGTGAGTAGGCATGGTTAGTAAAAACTTCATGTTGATCTCCTTCTGAGTATATTGCTTGCCATGAACTTGCAAGTTGTTGATTATCTTTGAAAGGCAGAGTGTGTAAACTTGTAACACTATAACTAATGTAACTCAAACTAAAGGAAAAGATACTTAACCAGAAGACAATCAAGAACAAGAAGTCACAAGAAATCAACACTAAATGAAGACAAGGTAATTGATACAATTCAACATGTTAACTATGATCAATCCAAGAAGAAATCATTGAGAGAAGTTCAAGTCAAAGTTGTTCATGCCTCAGTGATTTGGAAAGCCAAGAATCAAGATCATAACTATCAGTATCAATAAGACCAATTGATTTCAAGTGAAAAAGAAGGAAAGCAAATATTGGAAAGCCACATTTCTAATTGGATATGGTAATTTATTCAAGAAGCAAAAACCCTATCAAGACTAGTCACTTATGAACCAGACCGTTGCATCAAGTGTCAGGACATTGATAGCAAGTTTATGTCAGTAATAAAGATCCATATTCAAGAGCTTGGTGAAGAATAAAGAAGACATTAAGATATCACAAGTTCAAGATGTGCATTGAAGTTTCAAGTTGAAGACCAGAATATTTTCTAAGTACTAAATATTCTAGATGGCCAAGTAGAAGTTTCTAAGTAGAAGTTCTACTTAGAACTTCGAGATGGCTAAGTAGAAATTCTCAAGTAGAAGTTCTACTTAGAGTGCAGCTTCAACATGATACATGGCATCTTCTGATTGGCAGATTTCCAAGCTTTCAAGATAAGGCAAGACTTATGTGGACATCATTGGGCCACGTACATCTTAGTCTTTGAAGACTACAGGACATAGATTACATGTAGTATAAATAGAAGTACTTGTGTAATGTTTTTAGTTAGTGAGCAATTCTTGAGAAAAACACAAGAGAAAGAGAGAGAGTGCATTCACAGAGCTTAGTATCATTCACTTCTCTCTGAACTTCTGTTATACTTTGTAATGAATGTTGTAGCAACCCTTTCAAGTTATATATAAGACATATATTCCTTGAATCTGTGTGTTCATTTATTGCATCGTATTTTTTGCTTCTCATATTCGAAAAGTTGTATTCACCCCCCCTCTACAACACATTTGGACCTAACAATTGGTATCAGAGCTATATGTTTAACATACAAAACATAGATCCGTGTGTTGAGTAGAAGAATCGTGAGTTTTCATTTTTCAGATCTACTTTTCATTTTCTCGAAAAGTGTGTTTTAATTCGTTTGTATTGAAAAACTCATCTGAAAAATTATTTAAATACTCCAGGTGTGATTATTTAGCTTGGGTGTATTTTAACTAATTTTTGTGAATTTATCTGGGTTCGTTCATATTTGGTGTTCTTGAGTGTTCATCATCTGTTCTTATCAAAGAAGACAACCCAACAACTTTTTGATCTCCTTTTCAAAAGTAAAAGAATAAAAAGGTGGTTTTGGACTTTTTGATTTGCTTTATTCGGCCGAAAGTATACAGACATACTCAGTACCTAGCATGTGGATTAGGTGGGTTAGGTGAGTAAAGCATTCAAAGTCAAAAGGTGTTAAAGAGATAATATTGTTTATTCAATATTAAAATAATCTGCAGAAAAATTATTCTAAGGACAAAAGTTCTACATAGAATTTCTACTTGAGAATTTCTACATAGAATTTCTACTTGAGAATTTCTACATAGAATTTCGACTTGGACAATTTCTACTTGGTGATTTCGACTTGAGCAAATTTCTACTTAGAGAAATTTCGACTTAGGCAAAAGTTCTACATAAATATTCTACATAGCCTAGTCTTGGGTACTTAGAAACTTTTAGTGACCAGAATTGAGATGGCTCCTAAAAATGCGTTCAAGATCCCAATGTTCAACAAAAATCACTATGAAGAATGGGTTTTCAGAATGAGACTATATTTAGAGACTGTTAACCCTGAATATCTGGAAGTCCTTGACAAGGGTAAATTTGTTCCAATGGTGGTTATTCCTGCACATACGGAAGGAGGGGTGGTTATAGCACCTCGGTCTGAGCCTAAAAAGGCCTCGGAGTTTTCGGATGCTGACAAGGAACAAATAGCTTATGATACTGCCATACGACAAACCTTGATGGAATCTCTTGATCATGAAATGTTCAACATAGTCAAAGGTCTGACTACAGCGAAGAAGATTTGGGACAAGATAGAAGTTGTCATGGAAGGATCTGCAGAGGTTAGAAGCAACAAGACACTCATACTCAAGATGGAGTATGACACCTTTAGAATACGAAAAGGAGAAGGCATAACAGACGTCTATCTACGATTCAGTCAGTTAGTATTGGATTTGAATCTGAGAGGTGTAACTCTCCCCATGGTTGAGACCAACACGAGATATCTGAGGAACCAGCCAAAGAGCATTGAACATAGGGTCTACGCAATAAAAGAAACCAGAGATTTGCATACAACTTCTCTGGAAGAGTATTATGGAATACTAAAGACCTATGAGCTGGAAACACTTCAAGATCAAGCATGGGACAATGATTCAAAGGGAAAAGAAAGTGCATCAGGATTAGTTGCTGATGAGGAAGAGTCTAAGAAGGCAATGGTTGCAGCAAAGCCTAAATCATCACTTGCACCACATCAAGTTGATAATGATGACGAGTGCGCATCTGACAGTGATGATGACTACTACACCCAAGAAGAGCTGGACAACATGGACGATAGTGTCGTGGCATACATGGCAAGGAAGTTCAGCAACATGAGATTTAGAAAGAGCAACCGACCATAGAGAAAATCTTCATCTTATTATCGGGCTGCTAGGGGTGGTGGTAGTTCGTCAGGCTACAAAGGAAAAGGCAAGAATACCAGCTACAAATCTCCTTTGGATTTCAAAATGAAGTTCAAATGCTATAATTGTGGTGAAGCTGGACACTTTGCCTCGGACTGCAAAAAGCCCAAACAGACTTATCCAAAAGAGACATTTGAAGCTCTCAAAAGCAACTATGAAGCACTGTTGAAGGAAAGACATGGAAAACGAGCTTTATTGGTGACAGAAGGAAGAGCTTGGGATGATTCAGATGAGGAAGATGTTACTCATGTAGCAAACTTTGCCCTCATGGCTGAGACATCAGAGGAACCAGAGGTACCAGTTCTAACTCTTAAAGTAGAAATGTCTATTGATGATTATAAAGAAGAGAACGGGGCTCTTAGTGAAGAAATCTATATGTTGTGCAAAAGCCTAGACTCTTCTCAAAAGGAACAGAAAACACTTGTTGCCAAATGCAGAATGCTTGAGGCAAAAGTGGAAGAGCTAGAGGCTGCTTGCACTGTAGATACTTCCCTAAGAGACTTTATTAAATCTCTAGAACACAAGCTCGTCCTTAAGGAAGAAGTAGAAGCATGTCTTAGGAACAATCTAGCTGAGTTAGAAACTAAATGCGAAGCTTACAAACTAGCTGCTAGTAAAGTGTATGTAGATAATGACACATTTAAGAGGATAACTGGAGTAGGTGTAGGACTTGATTATTCTGACCTTCCTAAGAAAGAAGGAAAGAGACCTATTGACCCTAGTTCCAGTGACCTTAAAAAGGAAACACCTATCATTCTTAAATCAGCTGTCAAACCTATCTACAAACACCTTGTTCCTAGAATAGAAGAAGAAGAGACTGAATTGATAGCTAGATATGAGATTGAGATGGAAGATCTCCAGAAAGAACAACCTATAACTCCTATCAAACAAGTTAAAATCAATTTCCCTAGAGATGAATCTAGACTGGGATTAGGAGCTAAGGCTGTTAAACAACAAGGAAAGAGAGAGAAAGGCATAAAAGAGGTTAAGGCTGAACGAATAAAGAAAGCATGTTATCATTGTAAATCTACTGAACATCTTTCTTATGCATGCAAAGCTAACATGAATGTTCCTGCTGCACATGCCATGCCTATCACACACACAATGAATAATCTGCATCAGAATCATGCACAGTGTGGTCAACCTAATTGTATGCCATGCACTTTTAACATCATGCAAACTTTTGTGCATTTAATGAATGCATCTAGCCAGTCATGCTCAAATACTATTGCTAGTTCAAATATCAAGAAAAAGTATGGGAGAGCCAAGACTGTCAGTCCTCCTAAAGTTAGGAGTGACAAACCTTCTCCTAAGACTGACAAATCTGTCAAGTCTGAGAAAGGAAAGGAGATAGTCGAAAGCTCTAGTAATGTGAAGAAAAGTGCATCTCCTGTTGTTAAATCTGTTGATTCTCGATCTTATCGAAAAGCCGGGCCCAATCAAAGTTGGGTTCCGAAGAATGTCTAACCAATCTGTCATTGTAAGGCATTAAGCAGAATAGAAATAAAGTTATATGGGTGCTAGACAGTGGAGCATCGAGGCATATGACTGGAAACAAGTCCCTGCTTACAGAGTTGGTTATGAAAGCTGGCCCTTATGTTACCTTTGGAGATGACAGCATAGGTGTGACAAAGGGATATGGCAAACTGAAAACTGGAAATGTCATCATAGAAGATATTTCCTATGTTGAGGGACTGAAGCACAATCTGTTGAGTATCAGTCAATTCTGTGACAAAGGTTACGAAATTGTATTCAACAAGAAAGGTGTATCAATCACTCACATCAAGGAAGGCTCATTAGCTTTGAGAGGAGTTCGAAAGGCAGATCTTTTTGTTGCAGATATGGATTCAGCAAATCAGAATGAGGTCACCTGTTTCTACAGCAAAGCCTCGGATGATGAAAGCTGGTTATGGCACAAAAAGCTATCTCACTTAAACTTCAAAACGATGAATGCTCTCGCGAGGCGAGAATTGGTGAGAGATCTACCTCAAATGGAGTTCGCTACGAAAGGACTCTGTGAAGCTTGTGAAATGGGAAAGTCGAAGCGAGCATCGCATAAAAGCAAAGAAATTTCTAGTATTACTGAGCCTCTACAACTTCTTCATATGGATTTGTTTGGCCCAGTGAATGTCCTATCTTTGTCTAGGAAAAGATATGCTTTGGTAATCGTGGATGACTTCTCCAAGTATACATGGGTATTGTTCGCAATGACGAAAGACGAAGTACCTTTCTTAATCATTGATCATATCACTCAAATTGAGAATGTTTCAACACTTACTGTGAAGACGATTAGATCAGACAATGGCACTGAATTCAAAAACGCAGTGCTGAATGACTTCTGTGTATCTAAAGGAATACGTCGTCAGTATTCAGCCCCGAGGACTCCACAGCAAAATGGAGTAGTTGAAAGGAAGAATAGAACTTTGGTTGAAGCAGCAAGAACTTTGTTGTATGATTCAAAACTTCCTTTGTATTTCTGGGCCGAAGCAGTGAGTACCGCTTGTTACACTCAAAATAGAACCTTGATCATAAAAGATAAAGAAAAGACACCATGTGAGCTAATGAACAACAGAAGACCAACAATCAAATACTTTCATGTCTTCGGAGCAAAATGCTACGTGCTTATAGATGATGAAAATTTAGGCAAGTTTGCAGCAAAAGCTCGTGAAGGAATCTTTGTTGGTTACTCTACAGATGTGGTGGCAGCTTATAGAGTGTTCTTAGTGAATGATCGAAAAGTGACTGAAAGCTACAACGTCAGATTTGACGATACCAAACTCTCATCAATCTCAAGAGATTCTAGTGAACCTGAGTCCCTAAAATTTCAGAATCTGGACTTAGAAGATCTTGAAGATGAACCTGAGTTGGTTGTTCCATTAAATGTTCCAAGCGTACATGAAGAACCTGAGTCTAGTGAACAAGCTAATTCTACAAGATCAGGAGAGACTTCTTCAGTACCAACCGGCAACAACTCAGGGGGAGTAAATAGCAGCTCAAGGACTACTGTTCAAGGCTCGAGTCGAGTTGACTCTAGTTCTGTAGGAGCTGGCACTAACTCAGGGGGAGTTAGTGAAAATAATCAAAGTAGTCAGCACCCCAACTCAGAAAGTCAAGCTGAATCATCAAGACAATTTCCAGGTGAACGGGTATGGAATAGAGACCATCCGTTTGAGTTAATTATTGGTGATCCAGATGCTGGTGTGACTACTAGAAGAACTGCAAGAGCTGACATGGCTAATATCTCCTTATATTCTGGGTTTTTATCCAAGCTTGAACCTAAAGAAATAGAAGAAGCTCTTGGCGATGCTGATTGGGTGATTGCAATGCAAGAGGAACTCAATCAGTTTGAAAGGCAGAAAGTTTGGAAACTGGTACCCCGACCAAAGAATATATCCGTAATTGGAGCTAGGTGGGTATTCAGAAATAAACTGGATGAAAACGGACTTGTAACACGAAACAAGGCTCGTTTGGTTGCAAAAGGTTATTCTCAGCGAGAAGGAATTGATTATGATGAAATCTGTAAGAACCCCAAATTTTGGATATAATTAAAACTTTTTATTAAGTAATGATAAAATGAGGAACAATGATTCCGACAACAAGGTCACCAGCTCTAATGAATGGTGGTTTCAAAGAACAATGATTGTAATGAATGGATATTGCTTTGGACAATGATCCTGATGCATTGGTATATTGTCAGAATAGAGTAATTCGAGGGTTGAGGACCTAGATAAGAATAATCTACCATCCAGGAAGGAGCTAATGGATCCTTGAAGGGAAATGAGTACGTGCATAGTGTTTCCCATACGTGCATAGTACTTCCCGTACGTGCATAGTATTTCCCGTACGTGCATAGTATTTCCCGTGCGTGCATAGTGTTTCCTGTACGTGCATAGTAATTTGGTGGATGAATAGTGATTTTTTAAGTTGGAAAACTTTTCACTCCACCCTATGTACGGGACGTGATATGGATGTTTCGAAGTCATATTAGTAATACGCGGAGGAAATAAGTGAATGCAGAGACGATCGGAATTCAGAAATTCCAAAATTCTTTTCGGTATAATATTTGGCCGGACAGTGGATTAAATATTATTATAATCCAAGAATTGAGATATTAACTTTGAGGATTTGATATTTTGGGATGTTATTATATTTGATTTAAGAATGAAGGTAGGAAACCACTGAGGTGTGGTTATGGCTACAATGTAATAATCAATATTTGGAAAGAATGAATGGAATTCGACTTTATTATTTCTATGTCTTGAAGAATGCTAAAGGGTAACAACATAGGTAAGAATAATCTATCTTCTAAGGGAATAAGATATGGCAATTTCAAGCAGGAAAATATTCTCATGTCATCCAGATCGGTAACGATTAATCCAGTAGTTCCGTAAAACGGATAAGGAACGATCGAAAGAGAATACGGACAATTGTACCACCCTAAGAGGACAAGTAAAGAATACAGAATGAATAGTGTTTTGGTGGGAGTATATAATAATATGAGGCGACACTATATAGAAGCATTCGGAACGGATTTCCGAGTTCGTATTAGTGATCCAGGGGGAAAATAAGTGTATGTAAAAGCTGTCGGATTCTGAAAAACCGCACTTTTATTTTCTTCGAGAGTTCCCTGGACACTGATAGCCTTAAGTATTTAACGAATGGATTTAAGGAATATAAATTGGAAAGTTAGAATGAAAGATGGAGAATGAAAGTATTAATATTAAAAAGGATTCCCGGTAAACCCTAGAGGTGAAACTACTTGGTGATTCTTTCGAACGGTCAATGAATTGAGCAATAACCGGACAAAAGAGCAAGCAGAGAGCAAGGTTCATGCATGAGCAAGTAAGAAATATCTAGTAACCAAACTAGTACCAAGGAACTAGAACACTTAGAGATTAAACCAAGTACTTAGCATTCTTTACTATCTTACCACACAAACACCAACACATGTCTCTTATAACACCTCATGCATGACATATTAGCTTTATTAAAGCTACTTTATGGTCTAGATATTATTTTAACATCAACAATAATTCATTTCATCACAATCATACCAAGAGACAAGCCAAGCAAACACCACCATTCTCCATTTTCCTTTCCATTCGACTTCTTGCAAAATTCAAGATCCAAAGTCCAACTTCCAACCATTGTTAAATCTCAAGAAAATTAAGGTGAGTTCTATATTTCATAACTAAGATATCCTATGAATTTCATCTTCAAATTCCATACCAATCTTGAGATATAAAATCAAGAAGATGATGATGAATAGTAACTTTTAAGTATTAACTTTGTGTTCTTGTTTTCTTTTGATTGATTCAAGTATACTAAGGCTACTTAAGGATCATTCAAGGCTTAACAAGTGTTATTCACTCTCCAAGGAAGGTATAAAGCTCAAGAACCCTTAGTACTACTTTGAGTTTCTGGATCTTTTTGGATGGATATATGATGGAGAGGTGTTAGTATGCTTAGATCCATGTATGCATAATTGGTTGTTATTGATATTTCATACTTGTTGGATTTGAGTTGTTCTTGAGATATCATGACTTAGAATAGATGATAAACTTTAGGTCTTGACTTGGTTGTTGTTGGAGGATGATTTGATGATGATAAAAATTTGGAAAAGCGTGTAAACATAGCCGTTATAATGCCCGATTTTACAATATCATGTTTTGTATGCCATTTTTCACATCAAGACCCTACTGTCCAGAAACGTTTCTGCCATGTTAGGATAGCTTATGTTATAATCTTCGTTTTGATATAAAGATCGCGTGAAACGGACTTACGGTTTAGGAGTTACGGCCGGTTTACTAAAAGTAGTTCGAATCCGTAAACGAAAGTTCGTAACTGTAATTGAACCCTCGTAAACTATGTAACGTCATGGCAAATCTTGGTAAATAAATACTAGAGGTAAATGGGAATGTGTGAAAGAAAACCGTATGTCAAAAGGATCATTTTTCGATTTATTAAAAATGTTCGAGTCGAGGTTAAACGCGAACGAACCCCTAAAAGACGACTCTTTTATAACTTCGGTAAAACACTTAGAAAACGGGCAATAAAACTCGGCGTATAGTATTGGTTCGTAACGATCGACCTTAGAACTCATATGACTTAAGTATGTCCCAAGTATAAGTACAATGACATGTCGTATTAACGAACGAATGTCGGGTCGGATCAGTGATAAAAGTAATCCACTAAAAGGGGTATAACGAGACAACTCGAGAACGTGTTTCGAATTAAGTATAACTTAACTTTTAATATGTTAAGTGATTAATCCCGAATGCCTTGGCTATTTATAGATCACCAAGCTGAACCGGGACCCGCTACTACTACCCCTTACCGTACTCGACTACCAGGCAAGTTTCAATTCCCTTCTTTTAGGCTGTTGTTGTGATTGAATAAATATATATATATATATGATTGCTGATATACATATGCCATTGCATGCATGCCTACTTTCAAGTTGAATTGATATACTTGTTCCCTGAATGTTATTGTTGGCTTATAAGCTAGATAGTTATATATCAGTTATAAGCCGGTTATTGTAAGACCCTCATAGAAGGGCGTATACATCTTATTAATCAAATATAGACCGGGAGTCAATATTCCTTGATATATCGAGATTACCTCGGAGGAAAATATTTAAGTAAATATTTTCTATTATTTGGGCGACGAATATTATTTGAATATTCGTTCGAGACTAATTATTTTAACGATCCTTACTTCAAATAATTATTTGAACGTAACTATTCAACGAATAATATTTCTCAATATTCATTCAGAGTCGAATTGATTATCGACTATTATTTCGAATATTCTTCTAAAGATGAGACTATTAAATGAATATTATTTGGATATTCTTTTAGAATATTATTTTATTAAATAAATATTACTTTTGAATATTCATTTAAGATATTAAATACTTGATGAATATTATTTTAATATTTATCTGAAGCTTGATTTAATTATCGAATATTATCTCGAATATTCCTTAAGGCTTGGATTACTAAATGAATATTACTTGATATTCATTTAGGATATTATTCATTAAATGAATATTACTTTTGAATATTCATTTAAATTCCTAATTAATTAGGAATATTACCTTAAATATTCTTTTCAGGTCTTATTAATTAATGAATATTGTTTTGCATATTCATTGAAATATTTATTTATTCAATAAATATTCTCTTGATATTTCTTCAGGGATTATTTTGAGAAATACTCTGATTAAAGATATTCTTTCATATTCCCAAATATTCTTTAAATATTTTAACTCAATAAATATTCTCTGAATATTTATTCCATACTTAGAATAACCTCGATAAGGTTTATCTTCTTCGATTATTACGGAAAATATTTCGGAGTCATATTATTATTAATCTTATATCAAGAAAGGTTCTCAGACATCATTCTTATTTGAGTCTATCTCCTTAATAATAAGGGAACCTTACTTGGAAAATGTTATTTATCTTGTCGACTTCCCGGTCATAAAGTATTCCCTTCACTCGCAACTCGGGTGCTGTTGACTTATTAAGTCGTTGCTTACCTTCTCATCTTTCGAGGGGTAAGATTACTGGAACAAGTTGATATCCGTTACCAAGTAATAGCTTGGGAGTTATTGGTAAATTTTCCTTTCCAACTAGATACGACTACTTTGTGGAGTCTTATCAACAAGTATTATACTTGGGGAAAGGGGGACGAACGTTACATTCAGAATCATGAATTCTATTTGAACTAGGAGTCGTGTAAGAGGCCGAGTAGCGCCGGTCCATCCCCTTTGGCCCAACCGTTGGTCGGGGAGAGCTAGTAAGGCGGTAGACAAGTAAAGCCGTCAGTTCTTCCTTCTACCGGTAGTAAATCTAAATTGAGCTGTACGATCTCGACTGATCATCAAGCTTGGAACAGCGGGCGCGGTGAATACTCCATCATTGGTTCATCATCCAAATTTATTTATTTCCTGCAACATGATTACTGTTGGCAGAATTGGAAAAGTGTCATAACTGGAAATGCAACCTTTTCTTGCAAGTTCCTCTTCTTAATAACAATAAGAATATCTCGCTTACTTTGATGTAGCAGATATTTCTACAAACAAATACTTTAAGTTACCTTGTAACTTCATCGTTCATATTATACTGGCATCATTTCCGTAAATGCATGGCATATGGTTTGAAAGATACTTTTGAACTGTTATACATTATCGTTCAGTTATATGTTATTGTTGGTGGGCTATTGCTCACCCTTGCTTTATTATTATATCACAACAACAGCTAGACCAGATGACTCGCACAAGGCGCACTCGACGCGGGCGAGGACTATAAGACTACCAGAGCTGAAGAAGAAGCTATTGGTAGGGTATATTTATTCTTTCAGTACCAAGAATATAGTCTAGTATGACTTATGTAAATGGATGGCAAAGAGTATGTATTTATATTGAAATTCTTTTGGATTGTAAGAACTCATAATGTGATTAATAAAAATATGATTGTTACTCTGATTTCATCTCTGGGACTATAACGGGTGTGTTTTATATTGTTGTGTTGGGTAATAGAGACGTAATTTATTTTATATTAAGGGAAGTTCAATTGTTGTGGACAGAATTGGAAACCGTAACCACCGGATCCCGGAACCCGGATCTGGGGGTGTTACAAAATCTATGCACCAGTTGCAAGACTTGAGGCAGTCAGGATGTTCTTGGCATTTGCAGCACATAAGAACTTCAAAGTTTTCCAGATGGACGTGAAAAGTGCCTTCCTGAACGGAGAGTTAGAAGAAGAAGTGTATCTGGAACAGCCGCCTAGCTTCGTTGATCCAGAACATGCAGATTTTGTGTATCTACTCTTCAAATCTGTCTATGGCCTCAGGCAATCCCCAAGGCGATGGTATGAAACCCTATCCTTATTCTTAATTGAAAATGGTTTTGTTAGGGGAGTAATTGATAAAACATTGTTCTATAAAGTTGTGAGAAATGACTTAATACTTGTTCAAGTATATGTGGACGATATTATTTTTGGGTCATCAAATGAGCGCTTGTGCGAGAAATTTGCCAAGCTAATGCAGGAAAAATATGAGATGAGCATGATGGGAGAGCTGTCCTTCTTCCTTGGATTACAGATCAGTCAGAGAAAAGATGGTATCTTTATCTGTCAATCCAAGTACGTCAGAGATTTACTCAAGAAGTATAATCTAGAAGATGCATCAGCAGCTAAGACTCCCATGGCAACAGCCACGAAGCTTGATGAAGACAAATCAGGTAAATCAATTGACATCACAAGCTATCGAGGTATGATTGGCTCACTCCTCTATTTAACTGCAAGTAGACCCGATATAATGTTCGCAACTTGTTTATGTGCAAGGTTCCAAGCGGATCCTAGAGAATCACATCTCGTAGCCGTCAAAAGAATTTTTAGGTATCTCAAGGGCACACCAAATCTAGGGATTTGGTACCCAAGAGATACAGGTTTTAACCTTATTGGCTATTCGGATTCAAACTATGCAGGTTGCAGGATTGATAGGAAAAGCACATCTGGTGCTTGCCAATTCCTTGGCAGAAGATTGGTGTCCTGGCAAAGTAAAAAGCAACATACAGTATCTACTTCTACTGCTGAAGCTGAGTACATTGCTGCTGGAAGCTGTGTAGCTCAAATACTGTGGATGAGGAACCAATTGAAGGATTATGGCATGGAGCACAAGAAAATTCCAATCATGTGTGACAACACAAGTGCCATTGCCATAACCAACAATCCTGTAGATCACTCAAGAACCAAGCATATTGACATCAGGTATCATTTCATAAGAGAACATGTCGAGGAGGGGACTGTGGAGCTACATTTTGTGCCCACAATGCAACAAATTGCAGATATATTCACCAAACCTCTTGATGAAGTAACATTCAATAGGTTGGTTGGTGAATTGGGAATGCTTAACACAAGTTAGTAAAGCCTTCTATCTGTAAAATCCATGTTTATGTTTGTATGTGCAAGTTAATCAATCATTATGTGCTTAGACTTTAAAATGCCTAATTAATGATTGTTATAGTTTGCATATAGTGTGATTTTGCATGAATTCATTGTGTTTTAAGTGTCTTTTATAGCACAAATTTGTGAATTTATGCTTGTTAGATTGCATGATCATAGGGGGAGTTAAATTCATAATATTCTAAATATTGCATGATTTTTAGATGAATTTACCTATGAGTTTCATGTAATTAGAGGCCTTAGAATTAAAAAACTTCAAAATTTCGAGTTAGGTTCTATCTCGAAACTCATCTAGAAATTCGACTTGAATTTCGACTTAAGCTGTCAGAGTGAAGTTTTTGAAAAATTCTAAGTCTGGGAAGAATTTCGAGTTGGCTATCTCGAAATTCATCTCGAAATTCGACTTCGAGTTACCAGTGTGCCTAGTTCTATCTTCAAAATATTCGAGATAAAGTCTATCTCGAATTTTATCTCAAAAGTTGAGATGAGGTTTCCATTAAGGGAATATTTTGAAAAGAACTGAGAATTAACTTCGAGTTAGTCTATCTCGAAACTTAACTCGAATTTCGACTTGATGTTCGAGTTAGAGTTCTTAGTCTATCTCGAAACTCAACTCGAATTTCGACTTGGTGTTCGAGATAGAGTTCGCAATTAAGCTAAAGGGAATTTTTCGAGTTACACTCCTAACTCGAAACATATCTTGAATTACCCTGTACTTGTTGGTTCAAGGGAGTATTTTGGAAAGAATTTGAGATTAACTTCGAGTTAGCCTATCTCGAAACTCAACTCGAATTTCGACTTGATGTTCGAGATAGACTTCTAACTCGAAAAGTATCTTGAATTTCCCTATTTTTTTTTCAAGAGGGGATTTTTCCAAGTTTACTACATATCATAAATGTTCGAGATAGGATTTCCCTATAGTTTCTGCTGAAAAATTGGTTAAAGTGTTCATTTGTGCTTAAATGTTCGAGTTAACTTCTATCTCGAACTTTATCTCGAAGTTCGACTTGATGTTCGAGATAGAGATGTTCGAGATAGAAATGTTCGAGATAGAGTTCGACTTAGATGTTCCCTGTATGGACTTAGTACTTTTCACATTTTTTAACAGGGACATTTTTGTCATTTCACATTCATCTATATATACATCTCTAACTCGATGCCTAATTCACTTTACCTAATTCTAATTTTCACAGCAGCCTCTTCACAAAACAAGGCGATTTCATAACTTCATACCATTAATCTGTGTTTTTGTGATTAAACTCATACTAATCATGAATTACTGCCAATTTTTGGACTAATCTTGACTGCGTTATCCTTAATCATTGTGTTGGTGTGTTTTGTGTTCATCCATATACACGCGCATATACATACACACGAACATATATTGTTTGTGTACTGTTCATAAAACGCGATTTCATATTCACCATTCATAAACACACACGATTTCACTGGTACACACGAATATTCATCTTCTTTGAATATTCAGATTTAGTAATTGGCTTTTGATTGTTCATCCCGTAGTTTAATTTTCTCTAAGGGACTTTTGTTCTTTTTGATAAATTAAAAGGGATACATCATTTAATTCGTAAATTATTTGTTTTTCAAAAATTAAAAAAAAAAATTCACATCTTTTAAAGAAAAACATTTAATCAAAATGACTCACCAATTTTCACTTGCTAAAAACAATTTTTATAATATTTCTACGGAAATTGGTGATCAACTCCCGCGGTTTAAGTTTTGGATACGATTTCTCAATTTGTACTCCAAAGCTAGCCATGCTTTTACTGCTAAACCTACACTAGTACATGATGCTTTACAGCAATTATGGACTAGTGCGGTTACTTTTGGGAGCAAATCAACCCCCTTAGGTTTCAGGTTTACCTTAGCGGGTCAGGAATATGAGGTAACCGAAGAAATTGTCAACAGGGTTCTGGGATTTCCAATTAAAGATGCTTATGATCCAGAACCTACAGCTACAGAACGCCTCAGATTCTTTGAAGAAATTGGATGTTATCCTCCGAAAGGCCCAATCACAGGAAATATCCAAAAGCAATTCTTCCATGTGGAATGGAATTACTTTTTCGAGGCCATCACAAGATGTTTTCGGGCACGCGAAAAAGACTTTCATCAAATTCCAATTCCAATGCAAACCTTTGCAGTTGCCCTAGCAAGAGAACTGGATATAAATTATGGACGCATCGTTCTCTCTGAGATAGTGGCCTCAATGGGATCTCTTGCAAGCAGAGACCTCACTACAGCTGATGTTGTCTGCTGGTTTCCTCGGTTCCTTCAAATGCTAATTAATGACTTAATACCGAAGGAAGCTCTTGCTGTTAGACAGAGATTTGCCAGAAGCCCAACATCTGAATCGCTGGGGATGGGCACTAAGTCACTTTCAACCATTGCTAATCAGGATAAACATCAAGGTAAACCGAGGTCTATTCCTGAAAATATACAAATGTGGCTTAGATATGATGCAGGAGTTACCAATTTGGAGGCATCACACAAGTTTCATCACATGCTCAAAATCCATCTGTTCATGCTGAGGCATTTGATGAGATTCCTGATGAGGAAAGCGATGATGCACAAGGTAATCAATCAGGTAATCTCTCTCTGCATACTATTCATTCCTCCTCCTATGTTTCTGATTCCGCGACCCAATAGACTGCTAACCCGCAGGATCTATCCCAGGGTGAGAGCCATATTTCTGACTCTGAGTCTGATACACATTCCTATTCTCTATCACCCTTGTTAACGGAAGTCAGAAAGCCAGCACCTGTATATGTAGAAGATGATGAGGAGAATGAACCCGAAGAGCAGCAACTTATTCGAAAGAAAGCCAAACTTTTCCACGCTGCTACTTCACAACCACAGTCAAACTCTAGCGTGTCACACGCAACCACTCCACCTCACGCGAGTGGTTCACCCCTTGAACAATCTGCACATAGGGATTTTGATTTTGGTGACGATGATGTACCTCTTGAAGATACTGTTGCTTCAAGAGGACATGGAGTTTTAACAACTTCAGCCGTACCTTCACCGGTACGTACTGATGCTGCAAAGAGGATCGGTTCTGATGTCGTACAAGGACACTTTGCAGCCGCTCAGCCTGAGATTCCAACTCAGGAACAAACAGAATTTGATCCCATAACTGTCAACAACATTTCTTATCAATTTTCTGCAGGTACTGCTTCATTATTTGGATCAATCATTGAAGACATACACGAGCGTGAGACAGGGAGTGTGTGTGAGAGGTTAGGGAGAGAGGGACCTTCATTTTCAAGGCCCGAAACCGAGCGTCAAATACCAACAGAACGAGTATTAGAGCGAGGTCACCTAAACCAAACACCGTCCCTTAACACTGAAAATCTTGATACGCGTATGACTTCTATGGAAAATCAGATGAGGCAGTTCGGACAGACGATGGGGCAGTTTGGGATGAATATTGGAAACAATCAAAGGGCTTTAGACGACTACGCAGCAAGGATGGCAAGTCAAGCTACAGCTTTTGATGATTTGACAAATAAGGTCAATGACTTGGGCCATGCTGGTGGTGTCTTGGGAAGCACTCTCAATGAGAGGATGGGGGCATTGGAGTCTACAATGCATACAATGGCTGTGGAAATCAGTAGAATGATGTTCGCAGTCAGGAGTTTTGTGCCCCCGGAGTCCTTCGAGTCACAACAACCTCCCCCCGATGCTGGTGCAGGTGGTGCTAGTGGAGCGGGAGCCTCTGGTTCTGGTTTTGGAGGTTCCTATGCAGCTGGTGGATCTGAAGACCAAGGTGGAGCTCAGGATAACTCACCTAAGGGGAAGAGTGGAAAGGAGACGAGACAGCAGGCAGTTCACATCGAAGAAATTGAAGAACCCGCTGATCTTGTCAAGGAACCAGAAGTTGAGCCGTCTGTTGATGAAGAGGCTCTGAGGATGAGAAAGGGTAAGGCAGTAATGGTTGATGAACCATTTGTTGACCTGAGTCATCAGGAAACAGTACAGGAGGTACTTGACTCAGATTCTGACATGGAAGACGTACCGTTGGCACACGCTATTAAAAGATCTTTGAAGGAACAAGGTGGAGGTGCTGGAATGTCTTCCGGAATGCCTGAAAAATTTCCTGTTGATGAGGAAACCCTTAAAGCTCAACAGTTAGCCTTGGAACAAGCTCAGTTCCATAAAATGAAGATGATGCAAGAACATGCTGCATTCCTAGAAAAGAAAGGGGAGCTACAAGGGAAGCAGTATGAGTATGAGCTTGCAAGGCTAGCTGATCCTCAAGTTGATCTGGACAAACGAAGGATAGGGCAGAAATGGGATGAAGCAAGGAAGATAATGATGGTACCCTGTGCGAAAGGAGTTCATAACAAGGATGCAGATGATCTGTTCTACAACTTGAATTTGCAGAATCCAATGACTGGGGACTATATAAATGCTTTGAAGAGATTAATTTCTAAAGTCAGGGTTGGATACAATGCAAATCTTAAGGAGTGGCAGGTTATCTTATCTTTGGTAGAAGGAGTCCCAACATCTTTCCTATATGTGGATGACCAATTCATAATGAGAAGATCTGCGTCAGAGTTGTTCTTGCTAGCGACTAAAATTCAATACTCTCAATCTGAGGAGCTAAGCATTCTGTACAGGGATCAGTTAATGCAGCTAGCAGAGGACAAGGGTCCAGAATTCTCAGCATATCCAAATTTTGTCCGGATGGTAGTTGACGGAAAGATGAAGAGGGTTAGCATGAAGGAAAATGATCTAATGGAGCTTTCAGTAGAATCTCTCAAAGCTGTCTGTAGACAAATGATGAGTAAGGGATTCGCTTCTGAGCTTAAAGATAAATCCGTGAAGATCATTGAAAGAGTTATATTCAAGAAGAGCAATGAGGTGTGGAAGTGTGATGCCATTGCTCCAAACCCTCTTGATGACGTGAAGATTGAGCCGGAGCTGATAGAGAAGAAATGGAATATTCTTCAAGCCATGAAGAATGTAGATGAAGCTCTGACTCTTCCTTCTGGAGCACTAGAACAAGGAGAAATAAGGGAGGCTATTGGTGTTCCAGGAAGTGATAGTGTATACTGGATACATGCTTATGTTGAAGATACAGCTGATGCCTTAGTATTCATAGATGCAGACCAGAATCAAACAATCTTGCATATTAGTAGACAATGGCTGCTACGGACTCAAGATGCTGCATTTCTGGAGAGAGTTTTATATGTATTCAAATGGGGCGAAGTGGAAAATAAGTTTGTTGAAGAAAAGCAGAGACTCATGAGTTACCTGTCTGAGATAGTGGTGGAAAAGAAGCAACTGGAGCGAGATGCGGCTAGTGTCCACAATACTAACCGTGTCAAGGGCTACCCCAAGATGATCTATTGTCAGTTTAAAGCTGATAAAACACATTGGAAATCTCAGCTCATCATGAAGAACTTTGAGGATATTCCAAAGATCAGGACTACTCAGGAGGTGGACAAACTCAGAAGGCTTTTCAAACATCCTTATCCAGAGCCCAAGAACCCTCTAGAAATGGAAGCTGTAAGTCTGTTGAATGCTAGGTGGAAGCAGCTTAAAGATCCAGTGTACAACAAAGAACAGCAGCAGAAGGAGAAGCGCAAAAGGCAGAAAGAAGAGAGAGACCAAGCTGCTGAAGCTAGAAAGAGGAAACGGAATTAGGGTTAAAGGTCAGAGTGGTGTGAACTTGAAGTTGGAAAAACTTCATGTCTTTCGGTTGCTTTAACTCACTTGAGGAAAATTCACCTAAGAGTGAATCCAATAAGGTGATACAAGTTTGACTAAAAGGTATGAAATAATCCAAGTGATAGGAATCACTCAAATGATCTTTAATTCGAAGTTCGAATTCTGTTTCTAGTTTAAGTTCTTTGTATTGTTTTCATGTAAATTTCAATTGTAAATTATTCAAGACTGTAATGTTAATTATCTTTTCTCGTCTCATTGTTTAGTTGAGTTATCCTTCATTAATTTGAATGTCATTGTTAGACAATCAAATTGGGGGAGATTGAAAGGCAGATTGTGTAAACTTGTAACACTATAACTAATGTAACTCAAATTAAAGAAAAAGATACTTAACCAGAAGACAATCAAGAACAAGAAGTCACAAGAAATCAACACTAAATGAAGACAAGGTAATTGATACAATTCAACATGTTAACTATGATCAATCCAAGAAGAAATCATTGAGAGAAGTTCAAGTCAAAGTTGTTCATGCCTCAGTGATTTGGAAAGCCAAGAATCAAGATCATAACTATCAGTATCAATAAGACCAATTGATTTCAAGTGAACAAGAAGGAAAGCAAATATTGGAAAGCCACATTTCTAATTGGATATGGTAATTTATTCAAGAAGCAAAAACCCTATCAAGACTAGTCACTTATGAACCAGACCGTTGCATCAAGTGTCAAGACATTGATAGCAAGTTTATGTCAGTAATAAAGATCCATATTCAAGAGCTTGGTGAAGAATAAAGAAGACATGAAGATATCACAAGTTCAAGATGTGCATTGAAGTTTCAAGTTGAAGACCAGAATATTTTCTAAGTACTAAATATTCTAGATGGCCAAGTAGAAGTTTCTAAGTAGAAGTTCTACTTAGAACTTCGAGATGGCTAAGTAGAAATTCTCAAGTAGAAGTTCTACTTAGAGTGCAGCTTCAACATGATACATGGCATCTTCTGATTGGCAGATTTCCAAGCTTTCAAGATAAGGCAAGACTTATGTGGACATCATTGGGCCACGTACATCTTAGTCTTTGAAGACTACAGGACATAGATTACATGTAGTATAAATAGAAGTACTTGTGTAATGTTTTTAGTTAGTGAGCAATTCTTGAGAAAAACACAAGAGAAAGAGAGAGAGTGCATTCACAGAGCTTAGTATCATTCACTTCTCTCTGAACTTCTGTTATACTTTGTAATGAATGTTGTAGCAACCCTTTCAAGTTATATATAAGACATATATTCCTTGAATCTGTGTGTTCATTTATTGCATCGTATTTATTGCTTCTCATATTCGAAAAGTTGTATTCACCCCCCCTCTACAACACATTTGGACCTAACAATCTTGTTATACCTTTCGAACACTTCCTGAATGCCTTCATTAGGGCCAGCTCTAAAGTGTTCATATTCAGAAGTTAGAATTTGTAGTCTATTTTCCTTGACTTCATCAGTCCCTTCATTAATGACCTCAATAGTTTCCCAGATGTGCTTAGCAGTTTTACAATTTCTCACATGGCTATACATTACAGCATCTAGGGAATCCAACAGAACGAGTCTCAAATTTTTATCCAATCCAGCTTCCTCCTTATCTTCAGAGGTATAGTTCTTAGGGTCCTTTGGATAGGATTTGGCAGGGACTGTTACAGTTCCATTTACAACTGTTTCAGTATCATGTTGCATGGGAGTTACTGGTCCATTTTCCAAAACCCACAAAAATCTTGGATTTGCTACATCAAGAAATAACTCCATTTTGTTTTTCCACATATCATAATTATCTTTATTAAAGATAGGAATTTTGACATTGCCTTTGGCCGACATGATGAATTTTTAAGAGAGTTAAAAATTCGAGCTTAATTTTTGATTGAGTAAAAATAGGATCTTGATTTGTGTATCAATCAATAGGCTCTGATACCAATTGTTAGGTCCGATAAGATTGTAGAAGGGGTGGTTGAATATAATCTATACCATTTTCTCAAAATTTATTCGTTAAATAATTTTCACTTAAACGAATATTTTTGTGCGGAATAATATAACACAAATTTCAAGTTGAATATAGCAATATATTAACTTGAGGGGTGTTACAAAATCAGTCCAAATGATTATCAAGTAATTAATAACTAATTAGAAAATTCAACATGAACTTTTCTAATTTAGTTAATAAAATCAAGATATCAATTTGTGAACTAGGAAACTTAATTCGCTAGTAGTACAAGAATCACAAGTAAACAAGTTCCAATGGATAGGATATTACAACTGAGATGAACTTGAATTTACAGAATTAAATTTGAAGGTGTTCTTGAGCTTGAGAGAGAGAGAGAAAATAGCTGCTGTGTGTATTTTTCTTGTTTAGCTCGACTGGTTCTGATCCTTCTGCATTCTTCTGCCTTATATACACAGCCATAGTCATATTACTTGATTTAAACTGATATGACAATCATTTTACATTAATATGACAATCGGTATGACTATCAAATCAATGTAATATGACTGTCCAGCTTAAATATGACTTTCGGTATAACTTATCAAGTCAATATAACATTCGGTATAACTTACCAAATGAATATAACATTCGGTATAACTTACCAATTGAATGAAATATGACTATCTCCTTTGAACTTCATATGACTATCTCCTTTGAACTGAATATGACTATCTCCTTTATAAACTGAATATGACTATCGATATAACTATCAGTTTGATAGTTATATCATCATATTTTTCAGTTTATAATTAATTAAATGACTTATTAAAAATCATTTAACTAATTAATCCTTTTTCATATTAATTCTTATTTAATTAATCTAATAATCACTTTAACAAATATATTAATTCTTATAGAATTAATATATTTATTAACTTAATTACTTGATTTAATCAATTAAAATAGAATTAATATAAATTCTTTAATAGTCAATATTCCGCTGAAAACCACGTAATTATAATAAGGAACATACACTGGCATGATGTTGACGTTCGATGTACTGTCTGGTTCATGAACGACTAACTCCAATCTCTGTTCTTCATCGTGACTTTTAACACTGTGGTCTTTTTATACTCTCCACTCTCATCAGTCATTCGGTACTGAAATTGTTTCTTGTCACTAATAGAAATCTCTGTCTTCTTAAATGAATCCACTTGTTTCAATGCTACCTTGAGGCCTGATCAGATATCTGAATCTTCTTCCAGTGTAAAACATCAAAACTATAGATTGACTTGTTGATTTTTCTTCTGACGGTTATCATCTTTTGAGATTCCTGTGACAGTTGATATTATTTACTTATTACAATCTAGTTTAATTGGATTAGGATCCTCGAACTACAAATAGGCTGAGTCATATGCCTTTCACCAACCATATGGCAGCAAACTACAAAAGAGATGCATATAGAAAGCAAGAACCTATCTACTAATAAAATGCATGCATACAGAAAGCAAGAACCTGTCTACTAATAAAATGCATTTATATTCAATCTTGTAGTTTTGCAGAAAAATACAAATAATGGATTCTCAGGAGTACTATCACTTGTTATCTATACGAAGGCTAATGTAAGCTCACCTTAATAATGCAACAGATCTTAGTACTTTTTAAAACAGCTTCGAGTGCACACCAATGCATTAATTATCTTTTGATACTCATCAACACAATTAAACCCAAAACACTTTTGTAGTCTTATCTTCATACTACAAAGAAGAAAATTCCATATAGTTTATCTTATAGTGAGGAACCATCACAGTAGCAATACCCAATACGAAGAACATGTCATTCAAGAACTTTGATATATGATCAATCAAAGAAAAATGACAGGAACAAATATATATGCATATCAGACGGATACTGATCCTCGAGAAAGAGATGCATAAATAAAAGAATATAACCAATATAATAGAAACATAAGAAAGTACCTCTAATATCTGTATTGCTCAGCTTTTGCCTTCTGCAAGGTCTCTAAGCAGTAATTCTAGCTTCCTTCCTCTCAATACTAATACATATACATTTGCAATTATAACGCAGTTTAATAGACTTGAATAATAAACACAATTTAGTACAAACAAAATTACACACAACCTCAAACAGATACCTGATCAGTGACATGCTAATTGCTCATTGCTTCACCAACGCAGACTAATTCATTGGCCAATTTGACATGAAGTGCATCCTTGTCAATGTTCCAGTAAACAGCAAGACCTGGAATCCCCATTTCATGAGTAGTTTGTATAAACAAACAAAAATCTCTCCAATATTTGTCATCATAAAACTACAATTATACCTACTAATTTAAAAAACCACTTCCCACAAATAAATCGTATTATTTTAATCTCAAAAAATTAACACTTTAAGAACAATCAAGTAATAACAATTATGTACTCTGCACCAAGAAGATGCAAAATATCAAGCAAGTTTAGAAATTATGCCATTTTTCTTGCCTCAAGCATAAAACATATATTTTATTGCAGGTTTAAAGGCAATAAACACTATCAAACTCTATCAGAAACATATAATTTAACATGCCTAAATAATTATAGATACATGGTAAAACAAACCTTTCTAGGATTTTCATCAAACACGTTGTCTGCAAAATAAAAAGTAAACAAATAGGATCTAATTTTATTGCCTTAAAAATATGTATGGGTAGAATAAAAAAATACTATTGTTATATAACCGTAATAAAAAACTGAAAAGTGGAAGAGGCTATTCTACACACAGAGATAGAGATAGAGGATGTTGCTGGTCTCCGTGGCCTACAATAATATACTATATTCGATTTGATCACACAAAAAAGAGAACAAAATATGCATTGCTTACCCGTTCGAATAGAAGGAGAGATTGGACTCTAAGATAACCGTTTTCTACCTGTTTCACAATATAACACAATTAAGAATACATACTTTACAATTAGGACTCATGGGTACACTTACGCCCCGTTCAAAGATACACACAAATAAGAAAACAAATAAATCATCGGCCAATTTGACATGAAATGCATCCTTGTCAATGTTCCAGTAAACAGCAAGACCTGGAATCCCCATTTCATGAGTAGTTTGTATAAACAAACAAAAATCTCTCCAATATTTGTCATCATAAAACTACAATTATACCTACTAATTTAAAAAACCACTTCCCACAAATAAATCATATTATTTTAATCTCAAAAAATTTACACTTTAAGAACAATCAAGTAATAACAATTATGTACTCTGCACCAAGAAGATGCAAAATATCAAGCAAGTTTAGAAATTATGCCATTTTTCTTGCCTCAAGCATAAAACATATATTTTATTGCAGGTTTAAAGACAATAAAACACTATCAAACTCTATCAGAAACATATAATTTAACATGCCTAAATAATTATAGATGCATGGTAAAACAAACCTTTCTAGGATTTTCATCATACACGTTGTCTGCAAAATAAAAAGTAAACAAATAGGATCTAATTTTATTGCCTTTAAAAATATGTATGGGTAGAAAAAAAAATACTATTGTTATATAACCGTAATAAAAAACTGGAAAGTGGAAGAGGCTATTCTACACAGAGAGATAGAGATAGAGGATGTTGTTGGTCTCCGTGGCCTACAATAATCTACTATATTCGATTTGATCACACAAAAAAGAGAACAAAATATGCATTGCTTACCCGTTCGAATAGAAGGAGAGATTGGACTCTAAGATAACCATTTTCTACCTGATTCACAATAGAACACAACTAAGAATATATACTTTACAATTAGGACTCATGGGTACACTTACGCCCCGTTCAAAGATACACACAAATAAGAAAACAAATAAATCATGGAGGATCGAAAAAACACACACCTGAATTGTCCATAAATAACGGTTGCTTAGTCAACTTCATCAAAATCCACTTTCATAAAGAAAAAAGAAATAGAGACTGAAACAAATTTGCACTATTAACTTCAGAAGGCATTGGCATGTCCAGCGAAAGAAAATGGTTTTAGGGTTTTATCTGCAAGTGGTTCCTTTGCCGCTGATGTCTGCTGCTTGGCAAATTTAGCTTTTCTGCTACATTTGCTGAGGAGAAAAAAGAATCATAACATTACATGTTAATAAAGTCAGCATTATAGGCTATCTGGTAGTTGGGCAGAATCATGTCAACTAATTTTGACAAATTATCAAAACATATAATGAATAAAAAATTTAGCTAATCATAGCCAATATACTCCCATGGACATATCAAAACATAACAGATTAACAACGGGTGAAAATATTACATCAGATTTAATAATATAAAAGATAACTGAATCAATCAAATAGTTCTTCAATTTTTCTGGTACATATATTGCATCTTTGAAAATATCCATTGAGCATATTGATCCTAAAAGAATACAAAATGAATTTTTAGTATAGCACAAAATATTCATTGAGCAAATGTTATTTTTAGTAGATTGTATATTGGGACACAACTGGATGCAAATACAGTCAATATAACAAAATATAGCGATTAAAGAGATTGTAAATTAGCATTACCTTAACATTGAAGCCAAGACTGTCCAAATCCAAAATATCAGCAAAGTCCACATGTTTGGATGAAACAGCCAAAAACAAAAAAAATCCTCTCAGGAATATAATCAAACAATTAGAGTGCAAAAATATAGTCGGACATCAATTTTTTATAAGAAAAGAAGAAGAGAGTACATATCAAACATGTCATAAATATATACGATTGAGAGAAAAAGGATAAACAAAGGAGTATAACAAAATCAAAATACAATAAAGGATAACAAAATCAAAATCAAGAATCAATTGTTAGACAACATATATAAAGGATAACAAAATCAAAATCAAGAATCAATTGTTAGACAACATATATAAAATAAATTAAGTACAACTTGGAGATGAGATCGCCGGAGGAATCTCTGATATGCGATAAAAATTAATTAATTAGTGATTTAAAATTCAAATTCAACCCTTTTGATTGTGATATATGTTAGTAATATAGCTTACAAACTTACAAACCTGATTTCTCCATGATCCGGCAATGGAAAAAGTGACGATGGAAGTTTGTGAAGATAACGCGTAGGTTTAATTTTGAAATTAGTTTTAGTGATGAAAACCGATTTGAAGATTTAATCTTGAACAAATGGAAACTGGAAAATCATTAAAAGCTTGATTCATAGAAATAAACAGATGACATGATTATAGGAAGATTTTGAAAAGAAGTTACCATAACAATATTTTGAAAACTGACGCAGTTAGAATTAAATAGATATGGATATGACTCATTTTGATTTGGATGACCTAGTAGAATGTTAAATGACCGAAAAGCCTGTAAACATATATTGGATGTTTAAGAAGTGGAAGGATAGATTAGGTAATTTTAATGTGAAATGACCAAAAAGCCTATAAAAATATAAAGAATGAGTAAAAAGAGGAAGGATAGATTATGTAATTTTAAAATGCTAATGCTAGCACTTATTTAGAATATATTGATAAATAGAGTAAAGACTAGAGAGCCTCTAGGAGATGCTCTTAGACATTGGTAAGCCGACGCGTACGAAGGTTTAGGTACCTCCTCAAAGGTCCAAACCATCAAGCATAAGTACAATTATTGAAGAGAATAAATAACACTAAAACAATACGCAAATGTACGGACAATACATAATTGATTTGAAAATAATACTTTTATCAATTTAGAAATATTATTAACGTAGAAAGAATCTCATAAAAAAAAATTGCACACCAATTAAACAGGCACCATAAATTTTAACACAACCAACGTGAGCTAACAGCCAAGCAACCTCCTTGAAAAGGATAACACAAGTCTAACCATTTTTCTGAAAATTTTGAAATCCAACAATTTCTCACAACACAACGTAAATTACGAAAGTGTAGCCATTTCCTAATAATCTGAAAGTTCAGGTAACTTTTGCTAAAAAATTTCAGCCCCCTAATGTATATATATATTTGACAAAACAACCAAACTACTAGACAAGGCAAATCCAAACTCCTAGATATTTGTAGTTCATACATTGTACAGTAGAAGGGGCAGGAACATCAAACTCTAGATTGGCTCCAACGTTTTTGAAAGAAGAAATTAAATAAACTCTGGCGTGCTTCCAAGTTCAGTGCAAAAGGAAGCGCAAAAAAACAAAAAGAACTACTCAAAGAGATGCACCAATCAACCTACTAAAGAGTAAAGGTAGAAACTTCCGATTTCCCCCTTCTATTTCCTACTCTTCACTCCCAGGAACAAAACTTGTAAAGAAAAATAAAAAATCTGGAAATTTCTTTCATCACCATCAACATAGAGAGGCCTTTTAATGAGAGGGCAATGGACCAAATTATGGGCAAATGAGTAAAGGTTTAGATCCCAACTCACATATTAGTCTCTGTTATCTTCCTTCCCACTGGGTTCTGCCCAACTTCCCTCACATATAGCTATCTAATTTTGCCTAACAGGAAACAAATCTTTGCAATCTAATGAAGAGGCGCTTCTTAAGTTAACTTTCTTTTGACTTTAAGGCAGTGTACATACAATAGCCTCTAGTAATATTCTGGGAAAGAACCATAACATCTAAAAGCTAAAGAATTTGCAACCGATAAAAGGAATCATACTTTGTGCATAAGATTAACGAGGCAGTACTGTGGAATGATAATCATATGAGAAGCTGGAGGTGAACTAATATTGCAGACTTTTTACTCATAAACGAAGCTACACGAGAATTTTGATGCGGAATTTTAATCAAATAATTAACATGAACAAAGAGGCACCAAGGAAAAAAAAAACCATAGAGAGAGATAGCAAGTGTTTGTAAGTTATACATTAAAACTTCCATCAAAATTCAACAAGATCAAACAGTCTATCTCAGACACATTATCAATTCATCCACAGAAACAAAAAACACAAAAACACACACAATACTAAACTCTGACTTAACGCCTTAAACATCAATTTACTAGTGTACCAATACATCAAAGATCAAAGGCCTCGCTTCATTTCATCTCACAATCAACCCACCAAAACCGAAGCTTAAATTAATCGCTCTTCCTCCTAAACGAGGAACCCTCTGTAAGCCTCGCACGTCCACCGGTAGGCTGGCATAAGACTGTCTGGCAGTTGCCACACACCACAACGGTTTGAGAGTGGCTAAACACAGTAGTGCTACAATTATCGACACAGAACATAAATTAAATATCAGCTTATACACAAATATTCGACATAATAATCACAGCTCACTAAACCAATTAAATCAAATTAAAAGCGTAAATACATTTATAGCGAACTTACATGTTAAAGCAGCCTTGGCATTTCACATCCTAATTATAAACAAATAAATTAACAACATATAAAAAAAATCAGAAAATAAATATGAAAAAAATGAAGAAAGTGAATAGGTACCATGAAGAAGGAATTGGGGGTTTGAACGAGGCGCTTGAGCTTATGCTTCCTCTTCTCAACATCAGCAGGTGGGTGCAACAAATCGATATCATTCGAGAGAGTCTATTCCCCCAAAATTAAATTAAATCAGTTTTAATAAATCATTAGTATAAAAAATTATATAAAATTAAAAAGAATATTATGAATATGAATTAGCTGAGAAAACAAACCATGTTGATAGCTTCTGCTGCTGCTTAACGATGGAGGCGGTGCGATAGATGGAGAGCAACAAACAATATGGTGGTTGTGAAAGAGTGTATGTAGGAGGAGGTGTAACAAACCCTAGGTTTCGTTTTATAAATGGTATTGGGCTTTTAGGCCTTTTGGGCTTCTCATTTGTAAATGTATATCGCTCTGTTTGGATGGATTTGAAATATTTTTTTTTTTCATTTGAAATTTGTTCCTAAGTAGCTTAAAAGATACAGAAAAGGTAACGTGTTTTGGCTAAAAAAGGTAACGTGTTTTGGCTAGAAAAGGTAACGTGTTTTGGCTAAAAAAGGTAATTAATTTGTTAATAGTAATTATAATATAATTCTGTTATTTGTTAACACTAATACACGCAAGCGTACGCGGTCACAAGTAATATAGAATAAAATTAAGTTCGTTCCCACAGAGACTGATTTTGGTTTTGTTTAGTAGAATAATGCACCTATGCACCAATGTATGATTATACTTCACTGCCTAGACAAATAACAAACTAGGATTTTGTTTAACTAATTAACTACTATGCCAATTAACAATATTACGAATTAACTAATTACGAGAATTGAATATCAAATTACTTATATGCAAGAAAACATGGGATCCTAACTTCATTAATTACTTCGCCTAGATCTGACACTTTAATCACTGCATGCAACGGTTTTGATATCTGATCGAATAACACGAAATAAGTACACGCTACCTATCAGTATACATATACCAAACTACCCATACATCCACAAAATAGATAGAAGATGAATAGACACCATTTATGCTTAGACCCTATATGTCTATAGAATTTGAAAACATAACGGTTGAAGAACAAGTTATCCAATTTGATCACATAGGGCAATATAAGTATTTTCATCTCATACTACGAATCATATTGATAAACAATTATGAACCTATGCTAGCATGGCAAGTTCTAAATCTCAAGATCCACTTTCACTTCACAAGAGATTAGCAGATTAGATGTTCGCGACGCATCTAACAATTAAGCATAACCATACGAGGATATCAGATATACATCACACACAGATCTTTAAGCATCAAGATACTAAACTACAGAATTAAATCCATTAGAATCCCATGACAATGATTAGTTCATAATTGAACCGTTCATCTGTTAGTGTAGGTGCCCTAGAGGCAATACATTTTAGTTTATTTAAACTTCATCATTGACATTTATGTTCTATTTTGATTATATTGATGTTTTATTATGCTTAGTATATACTGCGATATAATTGTTAATATAATAAATGTCCCTAGATTATTGATACGAACTATATAATTATGAGATAATATACAGTATAATAATCTTGAATATCCCTAGTCGAGTATTATTGTTATTGGGACAATAATAATACATCGAGACTAGTATGTTGATTGACTTTACTAGTCTCGATGTATTATTATTGTCCCAATAACAATAATACTCGACTAGGGATATTCAAGATTATTATACTGTATATTATCTCATAATTATATAGTTCGTATCAATAATCTAGGGACATTTATTATATTAACAATTATATCGCAGTAGATACTAAGCATAATAAAACATCAATATAATCAAAATAGAACATAAATGTCAATGATGAAGTTTAAATAAACTGAAATGTATTGCCTCTAGGGCACCTACACTAACAATCTCCCACTTGCACTAGAGCCAACCATTCATATTCCTAATACCTATGGAACTAGTTTGACTTTCGTGCTTCTGCTGCGACAGAGGCTTAGTCAGTGGATCAGCAACGTTATCATTGGTATGCACTTTACATATGTGTATATCTCCTCGCTCGTTAATCTCACGAATAAGATGATATCTTCTAATTATATGTTTCGCCCTGGAGTGCGATCTTGGTTCCTTTGCTTGTGCTATGGCTCCATTATTATCGCAATAGAGATCAATGGGATCTGCTATCGATGGAACCACACCAAGCTCAGTGATGAAGTTTCGGATCCAAACTGCCTCCTTAGCTGCTTCACAAGCAGCAATATACTCAGCCTCCATTGTAGAATCAGTTCCTGTTTCTTGTTTCGAACTTTTCCAGCTAACAGCACCTCCGTTGAGACAAAACACAAAACCAGACTGGGATATAGAATCATCCTTGTCTGTTTGGAAACTAGAATCAGTGTAACCTTTTACAACTAGTCCCTCTTCCCCTCCATACACTAAGAAAGAATCTTTAGTCCTTTTTAAGTACTTTAGAATATTCTTGACAGCTGTCCAGTGAGCTTCACCTGGATTAGACTGAAACCTGTTCGTCATGCTTAAAGCATACGACACATCAGGACGAGTACATATCATTGCATACATGATAGATCCAATTGCAGAAGCATATGGAATCTTACTCATGCGATCCTTTTCATCTTTCGATTTAGGACTATCTTTATCTGAGATCGTTATCCCATGAGACATAGGGACAAATCCCCTTTTTGCATTTTGCATCCCAAAACGATGCAATACTTTATCAATGTATGTACTCTGACTTAGGCCAATCATCCTTCTTGATCTATCTCTATAGATCTTGATCCCTAATATATAGGAAGCCTCACCTAAGTCTTTCATGGAGAAATTCTTTCCTAACCATGCCTTAACAGCCTGTAGAGAAGGTATGTCATTCCCAATCAGTAATATATCATCAACATATAGAACTAGGAATGCCACAGTGCTCCCACTAACCTTCTTGTAAACACAAGGTTCATTTTCATTTTGAACGAAGCCAAACTCTTTGACTGTTTGGTCAAAACGAATATTCCATCTCCTTGAAGCTTGCTTTAGTCCATAAATGGACCTGATTAGCTTACATATCTTTCTAGCATCCTTTGGATTTACAAAACCTTCAGGTTGTATCATATATACATCCTCTTCAAGGCTTCCATTAAGGAAGGCTATCTTGATATCCATCTGCCAGATTTCATAATCGTCGTAAGTTGCTATCGCAAGCAAAATCCTAATGGATTTGACCATTGCTACTGGTGAAAAAGTTTCATCACAGTCAATACCATGAATTTGTTTGAAACCTTTTGCAACCAACCTAGCTTTATAGGTCTGGACCTTTCCATCCATGTCAGTCTTCATTTTGAAGACCCATTTGCACCCAATGGGTTTTACCCCTTCAGGTGGATCAACCAAAGTCCACACTTTGTTTTCATACATGGAATCCATTTCAGATTTCATGGCTTCTAGCCATTTATCAGAGTTTGGACTGTTCATAGCATCTTGATAGGTAAGAGGCTCATCTTGATCCATAAGCATTATATCACCATTATCGACTTGGAGAAATCCATAATATCTCACAGGCTCATGGCGAATCCTACCAGATCTACGAACAACTTGTGTTTCTTGAGCAATATTCTCTTCAAGAATATCTTGAATATCTTGCTCACGTTCCATTTCCGATTCAATGTTATCTTGTGGTTCTCGAACTTCATCGAGATCTACTTTCCTCCCACTATTTCTTCTGGAGACAAATTCTCTTTCTAGAAATACAGCATTTCGAGAAACAACTATTTTGTTCTCAATTGGATTATAGAAATAGTAACCCTTAGTTTCCTTTGGGTACCCCACAAAATAACATTTGTCTGATTTGGGTCCAAGCTTGTCAGAGGTCAAGCGTTTTACAAATGCTTCACATCCCCATATTTTCATAAATGACATGCTTTGACGCTTTCTAGTCCATATCTCATATGGAGTCTTTTGAACCGATTTCGATGGAACACGGTTTAGTGTATATGCAGCAGTTTCTAGGGCATCACCCCAGAAACTTATTGGAAGATCAGCATGACTCATCATCGATCGTACCATGTCCAACAAAGTACGATTCCTCCTTTCAGAAACGCCATTCCATTGTGGTGTTCCAGGAGGAGTGAGTTGTGATACAATACCACATTCCTTTAAGAAATTCTTAAATTCCGGGGTTAAGTATTCACCTCCTCGATCAGATCGAAGAATTTTAATACTCTCAACCTTTTGCTTTTCTACTTTAGCTTTGTATTCTTTGAACTTTTCAAAAGCTTCGGATTTGTGCTTCATTAGATACACATATCTGTATCTACTGTAATCATCAGTAAATGTTATGAAGTAGTAAAAGCCTCCTCTTGCCATAGAACGCATTGGACCACATACAGCACTATGTATTAGTTCTAATCGTTCAGTGGCCCTTTCACCTTGTTTGTTAAAAGGGGCCTTTGCCATTTTACCAAGTAAACAAGCTTCGCATTCATCGTATGATTCAAAATCAAATTTATCCAAAAATCCATCTTTATGGAGCTTGGATATGCGATTCTCATTTATATGGCCTAATCGACAATGCCATAGGAAGGTTTGATTAGAGTCATTTGCTTTAATGCGTTTATTAACATTATAGACAGGAATAAAATTTAAATCTAGAACATATAAACCATTAAACATGCGTGCAATGCCATAAGTTAAATCATTCAAACCAAAAGAGCAACAATTGTCTTTAATAGTAAATGAAAAACCCTTCTTGTCCAAACAAGAAATAGAAATAATGTTTCTGCAAATCGCAGGCACGTAATAGCAATTATCAAGTTCTAAAATAAGCCCAGAGGGCAAGGATAAATAATAAGTTCCTACGACTAAAGCAGCAACCTTTGCTCCATTGCCTACTCGTAGGTCAACTTCTCCCTTTGCCAATGTCCTACTCCTTCGCAGTTCCTGCACATTAATACAAATGTGAGAACCACATCCAGTATCCAATACCCAAGATGTTGAAATAGACAAATTGACTTCTATAACATAAATACCTGAATCAGTAGAAATCTTGACAGACTTCATCTTCTTCAGATCCTCCAAGTAGTTAGGACAGTTCCTCTTCTAGTGACCAGGCTTGTTGCAATAGTGACAATCACCCTTGTCAGCCTTTGCGACATCTCCCTTCGGCTTTCCAGCCTTTTTGAAGGAGGGCTTGGAAGGAGCAAGAGCTTTTGATGCAACCTTTTTCTTCCCCTTCCATTTCCCCTTTCCCTTAGCACCTTTCTTGCCCACCATCATTATGGGAGCTTTCTCAGGTGCCTTGACCATATTTGCTTCAGTGGTCCTCGGCATGGCCAACAATTCCATAGGAGTCTTATCTTGCTCAGTCATATTAAAAATCATAATAAACTGAGTATAGTCGCTGTTCAAAGATTTTAAGATTATATCGATTTGAGCCTCTCGCTGAAGCGGGAAACCCAAACGAGCAAGGTAATCACAATACCCAATCATCTTTAGAACATGTGGTCCGACTGGTCCGTTGCCCTGCTTGCATGAGTAGAGTGCTTTGCTCGTGTTAAACTTTTCCACACGAGTCTGTGATTGAAACATCGTTGAAAGATGTTCAAACATAGCATGTGCATTCATATCCAGATGCTGCTTCTGAAGCTCAGCATTCATTGTAGCAAGCATAAGACAAGCCACATCGTTAGCATCATCAATATGCTTCTGATAAGCATTTTGCACAGCACGAGTGGCATTGGCAACAGGTGCTTCAGGTTGAGGATTATCAATCACATAAGATTTCTTTTCCTGCATGAGAACAATTCTCAAATTCCTAGACCAGTCAAGGAAGTTTGATCCTGTCAGCTTGTTCTTCTCAAGGACTGATCGCACAGAGAAAGTGTTGTTTGTGTTTTGTGCCATTTGTTTTCTACAATGATAAAATGCATAAGATAAGTTAGATTGTTACAATAATTATGTTCAAGTGATTATGGTACATTCAACTTAATATACCTCCCACTATTTTTATCAAATTAATAGCCCTCACTATTAACTCGGAAAGTATATGCGAAACTTTACTTTCTAGTGGGCCAAGATCCATATTTTATTATGTCTTGGGTTAGCGTTGGCCGATACTCCCAAAACACAACTATTTAGGTAGACAACATTTTTCAATTATATCTCGTATATAATTCTTGGACAGTTTGGTGAACAACAATTGCTCTAATTTATCAAATAAATTTTCCGCCAAACCTATGCTTCTAAGTTCTCATTTCACAATCCTATTGTGATAACTTAGTTAAGTTAGACCCAATTGATTAACATGTCGAATATCACATTTATTCTTTCGCACCTAACCACGATAATTAGGAATGCTTTACTTTGGCAAACCAACTCCTAATGATCTAGGATTTGATGAGTGTTATTCAATTGGAAAGCATCTAATAACTAAATATTTAATTAAGGGATTTTAATTAAAACGACCATGATCCCATCATAAAGAGATCCCCAATTTTTCCTTGAATTAAATATTTTAAATCATAGTTCGCTGAATTAATGATTTCCAGGTAGAAAGGTTAACGCACAAATGGCATTATTGACACCTTTTAACCTTACAAGAAATTAATCTCGTTGTTGACAAAATCATTTCATCCTTGAACTATAATAATTCATATTTAATTACCGTGTTTCATAAACACAGGAATTTCATGATCATTTTGTTTAATCTTCATCTTAAATCGTTACGGATTTTATCTTGTTTAGCATGGCATGGATGACGTATCTAATACATACATACATTCTACTTATTCTAATTAAGCATGCATATCTATCACTACGCATGCATATCATCATATGTAAAGTGCATGAATATAAAATCGTGCTTGGTTATGGCCCAATCCTATATGATCTTTCCATGCTAATGGAAAAATCTAGGTCAATCTATGGTGGTTAATAAAACTAAATTATTACATAGTTGGTCTTCATAAATACATGTCTTTATGTCTTCTTTGTGTCAACTGCCTTCATCTCCATTGATCCTTCATTGCAAGCCTCCAATGAACTTCTTATTACATAAAAAATAAAACATAACTATACTAATGTAATTACATAAGAACTCGAATTACATTCGAGATGAACAATTACAAAGGAAAAAGAAAACGACATGCAAGTCGTATTTATAAAACCAAAACAATAATAAATAAAACCACTAACCTATGGGTCTCAAGGCCATAACCAATCACCATGCTCAATGAGTACGATGTACTGGATAGACCCACTATGAGATTCGACATGGAATGATTAAATG
Organism: Saposhnikovia divaricata; assembly: GCA_036435485.1. Lineage (NCBI taxonomy): Eukaryota > Viridiplantae > Streptophyta > Magnoliopsida > Apiales > Apiaceae > Saposhnikovia > Saposhnikovia divaricata. The sequence continues at coordinate 29,357,213 of JAZHRN010000131.1, forward strand.
TGTCATTATGAATCTCAATGTGATAATGATGTAATGATCCTTAGACCTGAAGTCATTACATTTCTATATGAGAATTAATATACTTTGATTCTATCAAAAGTTATCTTTAATCGAGTAATGATAAAGATGGTCTTGGGTATATTATGAATCGTATGAGAAATGTGAATGATCTAGATGGAATTTAACCCTCCTTAATATATATAAATATATATGAGTGATATTATTGGCCTCTTGTTTGAGTGAGACTATGAAATGCATGGTCGTGCTCAAATAGTGATTTGTTTGAATGGTCTACTCATCGATCAAGAAAATAAAGATTAAATTATGACGAGGATGACACATTCCATGCCTCTAGTTTAATCTATAATATCAAGGTTAAAGAGATTATATTACATTGTACATTATTCACGAAAGGCGAAATCGATTCACCGATTTAATTATTATTATTTGGGTAACAATGATGTATTACTAGATGCCGCTCATTGTTTACGATCTTATTTATTAAATAAAATTGTTGCCAATATAATAATAACCTATAGGGTCACACAAAAGAATGAATGAAGGATTATTTAAATTAAATTCGAATTTAATTTAAATCAAATATAATTCGAAATTATTTAATTAAATTAAGTTTGACTTAATTAATTAAAATATTGAATTTCGAATTTATAAATAAATATAATTCGAAATCAGATTTATTAAAGACTTTAAGTTAGACTTAATAAGCTTTAAAATACGAATTTCGGATTAGATAAAACTCTAATTTAAATTAGAATAAAATCTGAAATTATTTTATTAAGACTTTAAGTTGGACTTAAAGTATTAAAAAGATAGAATTTCGGATTTGTCAAAATTCTGATTTATACTAGACTTAGGATTCGTTTTCACTCTCACTATATAATGAAATTATGATTTCATATTAGTGTTCACGTTTTTATAAAAGCCCTAAGAGAGAGAGAGAGAGAGAGAGAGAGAGAGAGAGAGAGAGAGAGCAAGAACGGATCAGTGGTGCTAGTACACATCTATCTTCGATAATTCATTCGTGTGGATACCGATAGAGATGTACATCGCTCGTGCGGGATACATGGTGATCGAACATCCTTCCTACAATCTCAGACCTCGGAAATCTTTTAAAAGGTATTGATTTCTGTGAACTACGAATTAAATATACAATTCTCGCATGGATCCTTGCGGTGGGTTTCAATTTTATTTTTATTTTTCGCGTTTTTCGCTGCGTTTGATTGCTTGAAACCCAACATCATCGTCATGGGATTTAATGAAAACATGATAATAAACAAGATATGAAAGAACGTTGTAATAAAATTAAAAGAATAGAGTTAAGAAAACAAATCTAGAATTTATAATAACGCCTGAGAAAGAATACAAAAGATGTAGTAGAGTGAGATCCGTTTCTTGTCACGAGCTTGAATCTTTCTCCACTTTTCACCGTTACAAAATCTACGTTACAATAATAAAACGATACAATGTGTTTAAATAAGCTTACAAAGCCTTGCTACATAAGAAACTACCTTACAAAACTAATAGAATTTGACTTGGTACAGGAAACTGCCAAAAAATACGTTTACAACTCGAATTAGGGCAAAACTGTAAAAATCAGCAAAACTAGCCGCACAGGGGCGCAGTCTGCGCACCTAGGGCGCAGCCTGCGCAGTCCAATTCTGTTCAAGGACGCAGTCTGTGCACCTAGGGCGCAGCCTGCGCAGCAACTTCCTGGAATTCTCCGGTTTTCTACTGTTTCGCTTCGTTTTACTTCATTTTGACAACAAATGCTTCCGTTCTTTTTGCATTAGCTCCCTTATTCAATTCTCTATCTAATGGATCACTATGGTGGACTGCCACAAGTATCCATTCTTCACTCGAAAGCATCAATGCAATTCCAAAATCGACGGAAATGAAAACCCTAATCGACAAACTGGCAATCCTGCACACTTAAGCAAAATACATCAAAACTACAACACACTTGAGTCCAAGACAATCAATTTAAGCCGATATGGAACGTTCCAAGTGGATTTAAAATCCACTTATCACACCCCCAAACTTAAACCGATGCTTGTCCTCAAGCATAAACAACTAAACACTACCTAATTAGTACCACTTTCGTAGGTGATCACGGTTGCATTTGGCATATGCAACAAGCACTTTAAACCCCTAGGCAGCCCTAGTGGACGAGTAAGGTCTCGTGAGGGCCTATAGTGAATGTACCCACAAAATTCATCTAACTAAACGATGCAAAAACAATGCAATGCATGTATGCAACTAATATGAAAATGCAACGATCCCCTTTAGATTCACCAAAACCAACCAACAAGCAAATATCTCAAGGAATGCAATACATCTAAATAGAGCTTGACTAAGTCCCCGTATACTAACCATACATGAACAGAAACGTGCATGTGTGCGATGCTCATCAGGTATACTCCTAAAACTAGATTAAAAATCATACATGCTCTTCGCCAAGACAATCACAGGTTTATAAATAGAATAGACGGTAAACACTTCATAACCTAGAAACACCTCTATCTTTATCTGAGTTAGCCATGAATTCATGCTTTATTACTAACAACTACAACACATAATACTATACACAATAACGCATGCTTATTTAACCGTGCAATGGATGAGACCCCTAAAGGCTTATACAATAATACCCATGTAGCGAGCGTTGGGTTAGTGGATCCCAGACTATAAAAGCCTTAGGTCACTAGGCACAAAGTCCCCTAGAACTTAATTGCTCGAGTATTAAAGTGCTCACCCTGGTTAATTTGCATTTATTCTATTTACATGACTCTTTTTTTTCTCTTTTTTTTTCTGTTTTTTTTCACAACTAAATTGGAATGAGTGCATTTCGCTCCATCTCATCCAACCCTAGACTACTCATAAACATGAGCCGGCTACTAGCCATTTTGACACATAACAACTAGCATGAAATCCCTAGTTTCCCCCAAACTTAGATTTTAGTGTTCCAATTTTATCAAGGGAATAACGAAAATTCTAAATATAATCAAGTAATTAAATCGTAAAACTAACAAACAAGCATAATTTCAACTTAGCCAAAAAGCAACCTAATGAGACTTGTGTAAAAATTTTGTTTCGATAACATGCAAGTCAATTCCTAGGAACTATAAATCAGCCCTCTATTCATCAATACCACAGTCAATAAAACATCTACCCACTAATCAGAATCAGCTCATCCTAAGGGATCATGAAAAATGCATGACATGAAAATGCAACTAAAATGAACTCACATGATATAAAAACACAATAACAGAATGTCCTACATGAAACAAACATGAAAAATAACACAACTATGAATGAATTACACTAAACATGCAAAACATGATTTCCTATATGAATACAATGACATAATAATACAACATACAACACTACGTATCCCCCAAACCACCCCCAAACTTGAAAGATTCAATGTCCGCATTGAATGGAAGTAAATACGAAGGATAGTAGAAAACATACCTACTCATCAGAATCGTCACCCTCCTCGGGTGAATCAGGTGGTGGATACTGCGTACGAGCTCCATAAACTGGCCACTGAACTGTAATGCCCGTGGACTGAAAAGCTGTGCTCAAAGCTGCTGTAATATCCTCGGCATACTTCCTATTTCTCGCGTGCATCGCATCAATACGCCTGTTAAGGCGCCGGAAGTGAGTATCAAGGGCTGACATGTCCACCATACCCTGCTGTGGACCAACTCTCGGAACCTGTGGCGGAGCGCCTGCTCCCTGACCACCAGCACCACCCACCAGATAACCTAAACCCCTAGGATGCAAAATGCCGCCCGGCCACTCTACCATCCTACCAATAGAAGCATCATCAATCGGTTCCAAAACCGCCTGCTTAGGTTCATCGTCGAACCATCTAACTCTCACAGTATCACATAACCCCGCAATAACAGACCCATGAGGCATGCTGGCTGACGAAGGACCTCCCATAAACCGAAGAATACTCTGATTAATTACATAACCAACGTCAACATACTCACCCATAAGAATACCCCAAAGTAGAATAGCTCTGTCGACCGTCACATCAGCAGTGTGTGAAGAAGGCAAGATACTCGAATAGATAAAAAGAAACCATGCCCGGGCAAACCTAGTCATGGATGCAGAAGGAAACGTAGTGCGCTCAATAGTACCCGACCTCACTTTCCAAACTGTACCTGGCACACACAGCTCAGCTGTCAAAGCATCCAAGTCAACATCATCCCTCGTCTTGCGAGACCAATCCTCAACACCCCTACGCTTAGGCTGAATCCCAATGAGAGTACGAATGGCACGAGGGGAATAATCAACTGTCATCCCCCTAACCATTGTATAGTTATTCCTCTCAACCTTTGCGTTAGCATAAAATTCACGAACCACATTCATAGGAACATCATTAGCATACTTACAGAAATATCCCCATCCCCTCTCCTGAATCATCTGAACCATCTCAACTGGCCTAGTAGGCAAGAACAACCTCTCCCGAAGAACACCCTTAATTGACAACCTAGCAAATTCTGCTTCGGTTGCAGGTGATACAAACTTTTCCATCTCTTCCCCAGAATTCGAATCATCGTCCGAAGATGGACGAGTACCACTACTACTACCCGTCAACCGTTGCCTTTTAGGAGCCATAGAATCAAGAGTAATCCAATAACAATAACACAAAACCACAAAGTTCGAATTTCAATACGTATCAAAAACACAAATTCGTAAGAATAACGAGAAAAGATTAGATCAATACCCAACGAATCGAAGAGGTGTAGATGCTTGAAATCCACAAAAAATTCGAACTAGGCCTCCCTTGAATCTTGAAATTGATAAAGTGATATAGGTTGAATTTTTAGGGTAGGGTAGATGTGTTTATATAGGGCTGTATGTATATAAGGAATTGGAATGGGGTTGGGAATAGGTTTTAGAGAATTTGTAGGATTAGGAGATGTTTTAGGGATTAGAATTGATATGGGGTTGAAGTAGGGTAGAAGATTATGGATACAAACTGAATTAGGATAGGAAATTATGAGATTTTAGAGAAAATTTTTGGTTGGCAGTTTTAGGGGTGCGCAGTCTGCGCGGTAGGGGCGCAGTCTGCGCAGTCAGGTTCTGTTGGAGGGCGCAGTCTGCGCAGTGGAGGGCGGAGTCTGCGCGGTAACATTCTGGATTTTTTTTTTGAATACAAATCTACAACAAAAGTAGTCTTCATACTTGGGTTGCCTCCTAAGAAGTGCTTCTTTTACGTCATTAGCTTGACGTTCTTCTTTCGAATCAAGTAGATGCCAAAACGGCAGAAACCTTCTCATGCTGAAACGACCCGCCATAGTAATGCCTCAACCGCTGTCCATTCACCTTAAAGGCATGATCTGGTGTTGTTTCAAAAATCTCAACAGCTCCATGTGGAAACACCGTCTTCAAAATAAATGGACCCGACCATCTCGACTTGAGTTTTTCCGGAAAAAGTTTGAGGCGATAATTAAATAGCAACACCTATTGACCTGGCAAGAATGCTTTTGGTACCAACCTTTTATCATGCCACCTCTTGACTTTCTCCTTATACATTTTGTTATTTTCGTAAGCTTGCTCACGAAATTCCTCAAGTTCATTCAATTGAAGCAACCGTTTCACACCCGCAGCCTTGATATCCAAGTTCAACTTTTTCAACGCCCAATATGCCTTGTGCTCTAATTCTACAGGTAAATGACATGCTTTCCCATAAACCAACTGAAATGGAGACATACCTAGAGGTGTCTTGTAGGCAGTTCTGTATGCCCACACAGCTTCATCCAACTTCAATGACCAATCCTTACGAGACGGATTCACCACTTTCTCCAGAATTCTCTTGATCTCTCTGTTAGAAACTTTCGCTTGACCATTAGTTTGAGGGTGATAAGAAGTGGCAACACGATGCGTCACATTATACTTCGCCATCAATGAAGTAAACTGGCGATTGCAGAAGTGAGTTCGCTCATCACTTATTATAGCACGTGGTGTCCCGAAACGCGTGGAAATTTGCTTATGCAAGAAATTCAATACCACCTTCGCATCATTGGTCGGCAAAGCCTTCACCTCGACCCATTTAGACACATAATCCACAACTAGCAAGATGTACTGATTATTGCATGAAGAAACAAAAGGTCCCATGAAGTCAATTCCCCAAACATCAAAGACCTCCACCTCAAGAAGCATGTTAAGAGGCATCTCGTTCCGTCTAGATATATTGCCAACCCTTTGACATCGATCACAACTCATTACAAATCGATGAGCATCCTTAAATAAGGTAGGCCAATAGAAACCTACCTGAAGGACACAAGCTGCTGTCTTTTCTCCATCATAATGGCCACCATAAATGGTTGAGTGGCAATCTCTCAAAACACTCTCTGTCTCACTGTACGGAATGCAACGTCTGATCATCTAATCTGCTCCTTGTCTAAAAAAAATGGCTCATCCCAACGGTACCACTTCACATCATGTAGAAACTTCTTCTTTTGAGCACTCAAAAGATCTGGAGGAATCACATTGCTCACCAAATAGTTCACAAAATCTGCAAACCATGGTTCTTCATCTTGCACTCCAAAAAGCTGCTCATCTGGAAAAGATTCATTAATTAGAGATTTGTTATGTGAATCCTTACCGTGGTCCTCCAAGCGTGATAGATGATCTGCTACTTGATTTTCCGTGCCCTTCATATCTTTGATTTCCACATCAAACTCTTGCAATAACAGCACCCAACGAATCAAACTAGGCTTTAAACCTTCTTCGACATGAGATATCGAATAGCAGCATGATCCGTGTACACAATCACCTTAGTTCCAAGCAAATAAGACCTGAATTTCTCGAAACCTTAGACAACTGCTAGCAACTCCTTCTCCGTAGTGGTGTAGTTAAGCTGTGCATCATTGAGAGTTTTACTAGCATAGTAAACCACATGAAAAACTTTATCCTTCCTTTGCCCAAGCACAGCTCCAACAGCCACTAGCATCACACATTAGCTCGAAAGGTTCCTCCCAATTAGGTGCGGTAATGACCGGTGTAGTAGTCAACTTCCTTTTCAAGAGCTCAAAAGCTGCAAGGCACTCATCATCAAATTTGAATGGAACATCCTTCTCCAACAGGTTACACAAAGGTTTAGAGATTTTTGAGAAGTCTTGAATGAATCGCCGATAGAACCCCGCATGACCAAGAAAACTGCGAATTCATTTAACAGAGATAGGAGGAGGAAGATTTTCAATAGTCTCCACCTTGGCCTTATCAACTTCAAGCCACTTACCAGATACCTTGTGCCCAAGAATGATCCCCTCTTGCACCATAAAGTGACACTTTTCCCAATTAAGCACCAAATTGGTCTCCACACAGCGCTTCAATACCAAGCTGAGATTATGCAAGCACTCATCATACGAAGTACCAAAAACTGAAAAATCATCCATGAAAACTTCCACATTCGTGCCAATCATGTCTGAGAAAATAGCCATCATGCACCTTTGAAAAGTGGCCGGAGCACCACAAAGTCCAAAAGAAACTCGACGAAAAGCAAAAGTGCCAAAAGGACATGTGAATGTGGTCTTCTCTTAATCTTCCGGAGCAATGCAAATCTGATTATAGCCCGAATAACCATCAAGTAAACAATAATACTCATGTCCCGCCAACCTGTCTAACATCTGATCAATGAATGGCAGAGGAAAGTGGTCTTTTCTCGTGGCTTTGTTGAGCTTCCGATAGTCCATGCAAACTCTCCACCCCGTGACTGTCCGAGTAGGGATGAGCTCATTCTTCTCATTAGGAACAACTGTCATGCCCCCTTTCTTAGGCACACATTGAACTGGACTCACCCAAGAACTGTCTGAGATAGGATAGATAATACCCGCATCTAACCACTTTAGAATTTCCTTCTTCACCACCTCTTTCATAATAGGATTGAGTCTTCGCTGATGTTCAACAGTAGGCTTAGCTCCTTCCTCTAGCAAAATTTTGTGCATGCAATAAGAAGGGCTGATTCCCTTGATATCTGCTTTGGTCCAACCAATTGCTGACTTGAACTCCCTCAGAATTCGCAAGAGCTTTTCTTCCGCACTAGCTGACAAATTAGATGAAATAATAACAGGTAATGTAGATGCATCACCAAGAAAAGTATACCTCAAGTGGTCCGGAAGTGGTTTGAGTTCAAGTGTAGGAGCTTCTTCAATAGATGGCTTAAGACGCCCCTCCGAATTTTTAAGTTTCGCTAACCCAAGAGATTCAAAAGGCAAGTCAATCTCCTTTTCCAAGGAGCTGAATTTAGCTGCTGAAGTTGCTCGGCTACTTCCTCATCTTCAAAATCAGAATTCCCGACTAACACTCTCTCCAACGAATCTGACTTAAGCAATTGATCAATCTCCGAAGTAACCGCAGAATCAACCAAATCCACCTTCAAGCATTCTTCTTCATCCGTGGGAAATTTCATTACATTGAACACATTAAAAGTGACATTCTGGTCTTGCACCCTCATGGTGAGTTCCCTTTTCTGCACATCGATCAAGGTTCTTCCCGTAGCCAAGAATGGTCTTCCCAAGATTATGGGAATCTTCTTATCCTCCTCGAAATCCAAGATAACAAAATCCGCAGGAAAAATTAACTTATCAACTTTCACCAAAACATTCTCCACTATGCCTCGAGGATATGTAATTGAACGATCTACCAACTACAAAGAGATGTTGGTTGGCTTCGGATCCGATAGACCAAGTTGCATGTAAACTGACAAGGGCATGAGATTGATGCTAGCTCCCAAGTCACATAAGCACTTCTCAAAAGACAAATTACCAATAGTCATGGAATAGTAAAGCTACCAGGATCCTTTAGTTTTGGAGGCAATTTCTGTTGCAGCATAGCACTGCACTCTTCCGTTAGAGCAACGGTCTCTAATTCCTCGAGCTTCAACTTACGAGAAAGAATACCCTTCATGAACTTGGCATAGCTCGGCATCTGTTCAAGAGCTTCCGCAAAAGGAATGTTAATCTGCAACTTCTTGAACACCTCTAAAAACTTAGCAAACTTCTTATCCAAATTTTGCTTCTGGAGTCTTCTAGGATATGGAGGAGGAGGATAGATCTGAGTATTTTTTGTAGACTGCTCCGAAGAAGCTTTAACAACAGGTTCCTTGCTCTTTACCACTTCACCAACTGGCTGATCAGCCATGAAGTCAGATTTTTCAATTTCGGGTACTGCAGAATTTTCTACTTGCTGATTCTACACTTCTTCATCTTCCTCAGTTGCTGATTTTGGATCCATTGTAACCTTTCATGATCTCAAGGTTACTGCCTTGACCTGCTCTCTGTCTTCCCTCTTACCTGGATTTGCCTCTGTATCACTAGGAAGAGTTCCTTGTTGCCTAACAAGTAAAGCACTCGCAAGCTGTCCCATCTGGTTTTCCAATGTCTTGAGAGCAACTGCCTGGCTTTTAACCATCATCCTCAACTCATCCATTTCTGATTTTTCATTAGAAGATTGCCCCGCATTAGCCTGGGGCTGTTGCTGCTGAAATCCTGGAGGCGATATGGTTGCCTTGGAGCATACTGCTGTTGATAGCCCTGATTGAATGGCTTCGCTTGCTGTCCCTGAAACTGCTGCTGATAGGCCTGTTGTTGTTGAGGACCTTGAGTATTACTCCAGCTAAAATTGGGGTGATTCCGATTATTAGGATGATAAGTGGCTGGAACTGGTGCAGCAGGTCTCTGGAAATTACTCACGAACTGTGCTGATTCAGAAGAGATAGCACACTGATTTGTCTCATGTGCACCCGCACATAGCTCACAAACACTAGCAACCTGCTGAACTCCATAATTTACAAGAGAATCCACCTTCATAGTCAAAGCCTTCAACTGAGCTGCAATAGTTGAAGCTGTATCCACTTCAAAAATACCTGCTACCTTGCCTTGAGATAGTCTCTGGGTTGGATTCTGATATTCATTCGAAGCCATCATCTCAATCAACTCATACGCCTCGTTATAACTCTTTGCCCATAGAGCTCCGCCAGAAGCTGCATCAAGCATGGGTCTAGTCTAGTCTATGCTCCCAACCCATTGTAGAAAGAATTAATCACCATCCAGTCATGCATACCATGATGAGGGCACTTTCGCAGCATCTCCTTATAACGTTCCCAAGCTTCACACAAAGTTTCACCAGACTGCTGTGTAAACTGAGTAAAAGCATTCCTAATTGCTGCAGTTTTAGCCATTGGAAAGAATTTGACAAGAAACTTCTGAGCAAGATCATCCCAAGTAGTGATAGAACCTGCTGGTAGAGAATGCAACCAGCCCTTAGCTTTGTCCCTGAGAGAGAATGGGAAAAGCCTCAGCTTTACGGCATCTTCAGACACACCATTAAACTTGAAGGTGTCACATATCTTAATAAAATCCCGGATGTGCATATTAGGATCCTCCGTAGGAGCACCCCCAAAATGGACTGAATTCTGAATCATCTGAATAGTACCAGGCTTGATTTCGAAATTGTTAGCTGCGATAGCTGGCCTGACAATGCTAGATTGGATGTCCATGATCTTTGGCTGAGAATTATCCTTCAAAGCCTTAGTCTCCTCTACGGCTGCTATTCGATCACCCATCTTAACTGTTTTTCAAGTTCTTCTTCTTCTTTATTATCTGCAACTAAATCAATGTCTTCCAAATTATCCCTACGAGTTTGCGAACGTGTTCGCATACACGCTCAAGTACCTGAAAATCACACCAACAAACAAGCTGTGTAAGTAACCAATCCAAGTCAGCGAACTCTAACGACCACTAATGACAAGTACATAAACTAATAAAAACAAAACACCGAGTCCCCGGCAGCGGTGCCAAAAACTTGTTAACACTAATACACGCAAGCGTACGCGGTCACAAGTAATATAGAATAAAATTAAGTTCGTTCCCACAGAGACTGATTTTGGTTTTGTTTAGTAGAATAATGCACCTATGCACCAATGTATGATTATACTTCACTGCCTAGACAAATAACAAATTGGAATTTTGTTTAACTAATTAACTACTATGCCAATTAACAATATTACGAATTAACTAATTACGAGAATTGAATATCGAATTACTTATATGCAAGAAAACATGGGATCCTAACTTCATTAATTACTTCGCCTAGATCTGACACTTTAATCATTGCATGCAACGGTTTTGATATCTGATCGAATAACACGAAATAAGTACACGCTACCTGTCAGTATACGTATACCAAACTACCCATACATCCACAAAATAGATAGAAGATGAATAGACACCAATTATGCTTAGACCCTATATGTCTATAGAATTTGAAAACATAACGGTTGAAGAACAAGTTATCCAATTTGATCACATAGGGCAATATAAGTATTTTCATCTCATACTACGAATCATATTGATAAACAATTATGAACCTATGCTAGCATGGCAAGTTCTAAATCTCAAGATCCACTTTCACTTCACAAGAGATTAACAGATTAGATGTTCGCGACGCATCTAACAATTAAGCATAACCATACGAGGATATCAGATATACATCACACACAGATCTTTAAGCATCAAGACACTAAACTACATAATTAAATCCATTAGAATCCCATGACAACGATTAGTTCATAATTGAACCGTTCATCGTCATGGGATTTGATGAAAACATGATAATAAACAAGATATAAAAGAACGTTGTAATAAAATTAAATGAATAGAGTTAAGAAAACAAATCTAGAATTTATAATAACGCCTGAGAAAGAATACAAAAGATGTAGTAAAGCGAGATTTGTTGCTTGTCACGAGCTTGAATCTTTCTCCACTTTTCACCGTTACAAAATCTACGTTACAATAATAAAACGATACAATGTGTTAAATAGGTTTACAAAGCCTTGCTACATAAGAAACTACCTTACAAAACTAATAGAATTTGACTTGGTACAGGAAACTGCCAAAAAATACGTTTACAACTCGAATTAGGGCAAAACTGTAAAAATCAGCAAAACTAGCCGCACAGGGGCGCAGTCTGCGCACCTTGGGCGTAGCTTGCGCAGTCCAATTCTGTTCAAGGGCGCAGTCTACGCACCTAGGGCGCAGCCTGCGCAGCAACTTCCTGGAATTCTCCGGTTTTCTGCTGTTTCGCTTCGGTTTGCTTAATTTTGACTCCAAATGCTTCCGTTCTTTTTGCATTAGCTCTCTTATTCAATTCTCTATCTAATGGATCACTATGGTGGACTGCCACAAGTCTCCATTCTTCAATCGAAAGCATCAATGCAATTCCAAAATCGACGGAAACGAAAACCCTAATCGACAAACTGGCAATCCTGACACTTAAGCAAAATACATCAAAACTACAACACACTTGAGTCCAAGACAATCAATTTAAGCCGATATGGAACGTTCCAAGTGGATATAAAATCCACTTATCATTTTATTAAATAAAATTGCTCGTAGTATTTTTTAAAAAGGAGAAATTTTAGTTAGATAAAATGTAAAAGATATTGTATTTTACCTTCAAAAGAGGAATTTTAGTTAGAAAATATAGAAAAGATGATATGTTTTAGCTGATAAGGTAATCAGTTAATTATTAATATTATAATATTATTAGTTTATTGTATTAAATAGAACCACCCGAGATATAATTGGAAAAGGAGGGATTTTAGTTAGAAAAAAAAGAATGGTAACGTGAAAATTAAAAATATGACATGATTTATGTGAAAAAGATAATTGATTAGTTTATATTATTTATAATTTCGTTATGTTATTTTAATACATAAAATTGCTCATATTTTTTAAAATTGAGAAATTAATGTTTCCCGTGATATTTCTTGGAGAAAAGAGAATTTAATTAGAAAAAATAGAAAAGATGATACATTTTAGCTAAAAAGGTACTCGGTTAATTATTAGTATTATAATATTATTATTTTATTTTTATTAAATAGAAATGTCCATGATATAATTGAAAAAATAGAGGTTTTAGTAAGAGAAAAGAAAAAAGGTACTCCCTCCGTCCCACCCATTAGTTAACATATGGGTTCGGACACGGAGACCAAGGAAATATATAAACAAATGGGTGAAAAGTGAGAAAATTGAGTAAAGTGGTGGGACCCATAAATATATAATGTATAAAGTGGGTATAGTGGAAGAGAAAAGTGAGTAAAGTGATGGGACCCATAAATATATAATGTATAAAGTAGGTATAGTGGAGGAAAGTAGTGGATGTAGTTGATTTTTATATATATAAAATTTTACTATTTTAGGAAAGTTTTGAAATGTGAAGAATTGGATGGGACATCCCAAAAAGGAAAGTGTGAAGAAATGGATGGGACAGAAGGAATAACATGTTTTGGCTGAAAAAGGTAACCATCCCTGATATAATTGGAAAAAGAGAGATTTTAGTTAGAGAAAAGAGAAAAGGTAACATGTTTTTGCTGAAAAAGGTAATTGATTAGTTAATAGTAATTATAATATAATTATGTTATTTTATTAAACAAAATTACTTGTAGTGTTTTTAAAAAGGGAGAAACTTTAGGAAGATAAAATGTAAAAGATATTGTATTTTACCTTAAAAAGGAAAGTATTTAGTTATTAAAAAATAGAAAAGAAATTTGTTTAACCTGAAAAAAAAATTGATTAATAAAGGAGAAATTTTAGTTAGATAAAAATATAAAAGATTTAGTATTTTACCTAAAAAAGGAAATTATTTATTTATTGAAAAATATAAAAGATAGTATGTTTGACCTGAAAAAGGAAATTGATTAGAATGGATTTTATCTGTAATTGAGTAAGGGTAAATAAGTAAAATCACCAGGTACTGTACCGACCGACCAACCGACCAAACTTTTAATGTTTCGGGTTTTATATAATAGTATAGATAGATTTGATTTTATTATATTTTCCTTTAAAAAAATAATTTTTCAAATAATTGATTAGTTAATAGTAATTATAATATAATTATGTTATTTTATTAAACAAAATTACTCGTAGTGTTTTTAAAAAAGGAGAAACTTTAGTAAGATAAAATGTAAAAGATATTGTATTTTACCTTAAAAAGGAAAGTATTTAGTTATTAAAAAATAGAAAAGAAATTTGTTTAACCTGAAAAAGAAAATTGATTAATAAAGGAGAAATTTTAGTTAGATAAAAATATAAAAGATTTAGTATTTTACCTAAAAAAGAAAATTATTTATTTATTGAAAAATATAAAAGATAGTATGTTTGACCTGAAAAAGGAAATTGATTAGAATGGATTTTATCTGTAATTGAGTAAGGGTAAATAAGTAAAATCACCAGGTACTGTACCGACCGACCAACCGACCAAACTTTTAATGTTTCGGCTTTTATATAATAGTATAGATAGATTTGATTTTATTATATTATATTTTCCTTTAAAAAAATAATTTTTCAAATAATCATTATTTTTAAACAATAATTCTTCTCTTAAAAAATATTTAAACTTTTATGTAAACTAGCTAGCTCTTTAGCTTGTGCAAGGCACGGTCATGTTCTAAATCCGAAAAAATTATACTTTTTTTTAAATATACGATGTATGAAATGTATGATAAATAAGTTATATGATCGATAATTTGGAAAAATACTTGTTATGAGACTAATAATTTTTTATTTTATCAAAGTATTATACTTATAAACTTGAAAATTTGTGTATATACATAAAAATTCGATGTTGATTAATGAGAATTTTTCAATAATTTTACTCTAAACTGATATGAGGTAAATTATGAACTTTATATGTTTCTCCAAAAAAATAAATTAGATGCATTGATTTGAAATTATTTGTATACTTAAAGTATAACATATGTTATATATATATATATATATATATATATATATATATATATATATATATATATATATATATATATATATATATATATATATACTATTGAACGTATAAGCCGTTACAATGCATATGCATGTTTAAAATATAAAATTTTTTTCATATGATATCCTTTATAATATTTAATTCGTAAATATTTACAGTAAATTTAAATGATAGTATACAAGATGTGATATATGTTAGCGGATATTATCATATATTATTATATATTTACATAAATGTATATTTGTATTTGTTTATGTATGAATGTATAAGTACGTATGTATGTACGTATGCAGGCATGTATGTTTGATTAATAATTATATAATAATGAATATAAGACATTAATATGTAATAAATATGTATCGTTAAAATACCAAAATGACCTTAAAAATATACTTAAATAAAAGGATAAAATGGTCGAAAGAATTAAATACAAACCTCTATGTTGTTGTATTATAGATATAATAGATTTTTGGGATTACACATGTGCTTTACTAATTTGATTCGAATATATTCTTAAATTTCATGTTTTTTGATTTTATACATAAAATATTTTTATAATTTATTTTAAATGTGAAATATATGTAATTAGTTCCACTGATAAAAGTTCAAATTGTGCCCTAAACAAGATTAATTTTCAATCCTTTATTAGCCTATTGAATTTTTATATTTTCTATGTATACGTTTTTATAGAAGTTAACTAAAAAACAATGATGGCTTTCCATTCTTGTTGAAATTTACCTAGAATAAATGTTAGTCACAGAGGCATGCCTGTATATATCTAATAAAAAGCCTAATTGTTTGTAATGCTATGCATTACTTACATGACCTCTTAACTGAGGGAACCTCTAGTTGTAGAGTTTCTACTTGTTGTAGTACGTGTAATAGGCATCAATTTCTATCTGTGTAACTGTAATTAAAAGTCAGAGAATAATGCTTGAAAAAAGTTCCAAGGATCATGCCTCAAACTTGAAGATCAAGACTGTCAAAATAAACACAGTTGAAATTTGAAGAATGAAGATTTGCCTAAGTACCAATTCGAAAAGTATGTTGATAAGTGGATTTTATATCCACTTGGAACGCTTCAGATCAGCTTAAATTGATTAACTTGGCCTCAAGTATGAATGTGGGGATTACTATCTTGAAGTGGGGAGATACATTTGCATATTTCGTGGTGGATTCATGTTCAAGAATTGAAGAACGGGAAGTGGTTAAAGAATCGGAAGAGAAAACGGAGGAGAAATGAGCAAATTGTGGAAAATTCGGATTTTCGGGTAGGTTGCGTAGTCTGCACTGTTTTGGCCATATCTTGAGTTCTAGAAGTCGGAATTCAGCGATCTTACAGTCCACGCGAAGCTTGGGAAATTTTCTTGAAGTCTAAATTAAAATAAGAATTTTGGCAGAAACTCACAGCGCAGGGGCGCCCGGGAAATCATGGATAGCGCAGGGGCGCCTGTTTATGGCGCAAGGGCGCTTGCCCTTGCTGGAAAAATCCTGAAAATTCTCTTACTTCGATTCTAATTGGTATTTTTGGTAATTTCTTGCTGGAAAAGACTCCTGGAGCCAATATAAACACGTTCTCTCATCCTTGAACGTAACCAACACCCTTCATAACACAGAGAGAGAGCCGAGAGACGGAGATTCAGACTTGGAGAAGTATTTTATAATTTTGTTATAATTTTATAACAAAATTATAAAATACTCTAGAATATTGACCTAAAAACGCAAAAAAGGAGAGAAAGGCAATGAAGGGTGAAGGACATACATGATGGGTTTTTCAAACATTGGTGACAAAAATAACTATATTTTAATAGTTGAGCAAAAATAGTCAATGGAATACGCATTTGGAGTTAAGGTATTAGATGATACGCATTTGATAGAAGAACATTACAAAAAAAGTTAAATTTTTATTGGAGTTACGCAAACGAGGTTGGAGTATCCTTTGATTGGATACCACAATCTCGCATGCGTAACATACATATACCATACTCTCATATGCGCAACACCCACCCATCTGTTTTGAAAATCCAACTCTTCTCTTCTATTCATCCAGCTGCATCCATGATCTCAACCTTTCTTAATCTTTTTTCCTTTAATATTATATGTGTATATATGTAAAACCCCGAATTTTTTTTAGTTTTATTTTATTAAATATTTGATATTTTAGTAATGTTATATTTAGATAATTATTTTAGTTAGAATTTTTTTTTTATACAATTTATTCTTAGGAAGAGATAAGATTCGTTATTTTTGGAAATGAGCGTAGAAATTTCATTTGTAAATCAATATCTTTTTAATTTTGTTAATTGTGTGTGCTAAAATCTTTTATTCTAAGTATTACTTGGAGAGATCTAATAATTTAAGAGGCAAGTTTGTAGTTACTTAATTTATTTAGGGTTTTAGTGAGCCTATATAAGAAACCCGTTAGATTATCGGAAAAACTTGTCCAGAACACTCGTCCGACAGGTGCGTTAAAAGTTCAGTTCATAGTCATATATTAACATGCTTTATCTGTCTGCCCTTACAATGTCCCTGCCATGCCAGTTGTTTGATTTAATTTGCTTGATATTCTTACTCTATATGAATTGAATTTGTTCCAGAGACTTTAAGATTCTCATGCACCATGTTCAAAATTGAAATTGAATACTAGTGATATAAACATAGCCTACTAAACAGAGTCTTGTGTGTCGATTAAGTCAGTATGTATTTTAATGATTATGGATCCTTTATTTTGATTACATTTAATTTCGTTGATTTATCATTTGAATAACTTACTTGTTGAGATTGATTTTATGATCTATTGTTAATATACATGACCAGGATTTGTAATTTTATATTTATAATTGTAAATATATATTTCCTGATGATGGTAGCATGAACTGGTATCTTGATTTCTGGACAGAGTCATACCTTGGTTAGTACTTAATATATGTAAATTAATTTTGCTTTTCTAGTAATGAATTAATATTAAAATATTATTTTATTTGTCATAAAGCGTGTTATGTGAAATTGTAAGTTTTATATTGTTAAATCATTTTATGTAGTTTGTTAATTACTCCCGTTGCTCGCCATATTGACCATAATCTATTTATTTAGTGGTTTATTATTAATACATGGTCTCTGTCCTTTTTCATATGCATGTGTAGATTACAGAATGTTTAATGTGCATGTTGTCAAGCAAACAGCATTAGTTTCCATGCATGTATTACTTTAACATTAAAATTGTCATCATGCATGCATTAATATAAGTATTATACGTGCTGGTTGCTGGTCATGTGTTTAAGTTATGTGTTAGGTAATTAATTAATTAACTTATTTGTTTTAAATAATTTTAGGATTTGATGGTGTAAATATTTTTGGAGTTCAGTCGACATTGAGGTAAGTACTTTTTGACTTACTTTTAATTTTTGAAAAATATATTTTGATTCTGCAACTTTCGATTTTCGTATAAGATATAAGAATTTTGTTTCGAAACTTTATAAGATATAAGTATTTGATTTTAGAAACTCAGTCTCTACGTATCGAACTCGTTCGTAATTTACGCTATAGTTCCAGAACTAGCCTTAGATACCCTTAGTAGGCACACAAGTGTGTAACTTTAGATACCTATTAATGGCGCGTGATTATTGAACTTTAGATGCCGGTCACTGGGAAAGTGTGACAAAAGAATAAGAATAAGATGCCGATCACTGGCAAAGTGTGGCCGTAGATCAAGACTGCGGTATTTATAAGAATTTCGTTTCTGTTTTGTTCTAATTTTTCTGTTCTGTTTCAAATTCTGGATTTGTAAAATATAAACTTTGGGTTGAATCATTTTTCACAAAATGGTTTTCGAAAATTATTATTGTTTTGAGAAAATATGTTTTACAAAAAAACGCCCACTGCTTTTGAAAATATTTGTAATTCAATCTGTTACTTGCTGAGCTGTGTAGCTCACTCTTTTCTAATATTTCAGGTTCGTACATTGTGGAAGCTTATTGAGAATGTGGATGTGAACTTGTGAATTTCGTGCTACGTGATTTGATGCAATTTATTAGATAAGATTTATCGTGCTATTAGAATATATTTTGTTAAGTGCCAGATCTTGTTATTGAATTTTTGGAGCTGCGTCTCCGATTTTATGTTCTTGAATATTAAGTTTGACTGCTGCTTTGACTTTTGTGGAAATTTTGATTTAATTGAATAAAGAATTCAATTTATTTAAGTTTTGTTTTTAGAATTAATAGTCCGAAAAGTCGGGCTGTTACAGTTGGTATCAGAGCCAGGTTTTCCTTCGGAGTGTATTAGGTATGGGACTAGTACATTCCCTAGGATGCAATCCTACAGATTATCGTATAGGTTTTGACCTTTAAGTTTGTAAATTATTTTGAATTTAGGCAACTGGTTTTTGTGATGATTTGACCTGTTTGACTTTTGTGCTTTTTGATCATTGATTATAAGTTTGAAAGTTTGTTGTTTTTAGAAAAGATGGACGGAGAAGACAACACCAATGGCAATCAGGGCAACAACAATCAGAATGGCAACAATAATAACAATCAAGGCAATGACAATCAGAATGGCAACAACAATGGTGATGGTGGAAATGTATTCGACCAGCTAGCCGAGACTCTAGCTACACTCGTGAATCAGCAACCCAGACAGCAGAATATCGTCTCTCAGTTCAAGCGTTTGAACCCACCAACTTTCGATGGGGCAACTGATACGGCCATAGTCGAGATGTGGATAAAAGAGATGGAGAAAGCTTTCAGACTGCTAGGGAGCAATGAAGAACAGAAGGTTACTTTAGCTGTGTATCAACTGCAAGGAAGTGCTTACGATTGGTGGCTCATGGAACAAAGAAAGAACGAGACTGCAACCACCGAGGGAGGTCCTGAACCATATACATGGGCAAAGTTCAAGAAGGCTCTAGAAGATAAGTACTTTCCGAGAACCATTCGTCTGCAAAAGGAGAGGGACTTCATTCGACTCGAGTAGAGAGGAAAGTCCGTTGTGGAATACGAAACAGAATTCGCAAAGCTTGCAAAATATGCGCCGACATTAGTTACTGATGAGACTAGCCGAGCAAGAAGATTGGAAGAGGGACTTTGAAGTGACATCAGGAATTCTGTGGCATCGTTTGAACTTCAGACGTATGAGGCTGTACTCAACAAGGCATTGGTGATCGAGAGGGGTCTGGCAGAATCTGAAAAGGTAATAGGTAATTTGAACAAGAAGAGATTTGCTCCAACCGGTGGATTTTCGTCTCAAAGGGGGCCATTCAAGAAGCCACATGAGTACGATTAGATGGGAGGCCAGGGTAATTGAGATAAATGTTTGAGGTGCGGTAAGAACCATCTAGACAAGGACTGCCGATGAAATACGGGTGCTTGTTTTCACTGCGGAGAAGTAGGACACAAGATTTCTGAGTGCCCACATAATCCACCACTAAGGAAGGAAGCGGATAAGAAGATTGGCATTGGACGTGTGTTTCAGCTCACTGGAAGTCGTACCAACTATTGAGGTATGATTTCTTTTATGCGCGACTTGTTTTATTTTATTATTGTGAATTTGGGGACCAAATTCTTTTAAGGAGGGAAGAATGTAAAACCCCGAATTTTTTTTAGTTTTATTTTATTAGATATTTGATATTTTAGTAATGTTATATTTAGATAATTATTTTAGTTAGAAATTTTTTTATACAATTTATTCTTAGGAAGAGATAAGATTCGTTATTTTTGGAAATGAGCGTAGAAATTTCATTTGTGAATCAATATCTTTTTAATTTTGTTAATTGTGTGTGCTAAAATCTTTTATTCTAAGTATTACTTGGAGAGATCTAATAATTTAAGAGGCAAGTTTGTAGTTACTTAATTTATTTAGGGTTTTAGTGAGCCTATATAAGAAACCCGTTAGATTATCGGAAAAACTTGTCCAGAACACTCGTCCGACAGGTTCGTTAAAAGTTCAGTTCATAGTCATATATTAACATGCTTTATCTGTCTGCCCTTACAATGTCCCTGCCATGCCAGTTGTTTGATTTAATTTGCTTGATATTCTTACTCTATATGAATTGAATTTGTTCCAGAGACTTTAAGATTCTCATGCACCATGTTTAAAATTGAAATTGAATACTAGTGATATAAACATAGCCTACTAAACTGAGTCTTGTGTGTCGATTAAGTCAGTATGTATTTTAATGATTATGGATCCTTTATTTTGATTACATTTAATTTCGTTGATTTATCATTTGAATAACTTACTTGTTGAGATTGATCTTATGATCTATTGTTAATATACATGACCAGGATTTGTACTTTTATATTTATAATTGTAAATATATATTTCCTGATGATGGTAGCATGAACTGGTATCTTGATTTCTGGACAGAGTCATACCTTGGTTAGTACTTAATATATGTAAATTAATTTTGTTTTTCTAGTAATGAATTAATATTAAAATATTATTTTATTTGTCATAAAGCGTGTTATGTGAAATTGTAAGTTTTATATTGTTAAATCATTTTATGTAGTTTGTTAATTACTCCCGTTGCTCGCCATATTGACCATAATCTATTTATTTAGTGGTTTATTATTAGTACATGGTCTCTGTCCTTTTTCATATGCATGTGTAGATTACAGAATGTTTAATGTGCATGTTGTCAAGCAAACAGCATTAGTTTCCATGCATGTATTACTTTAACATTAAAATTGTCATCATGCATGCATTAATATAAGTATTATACGTGCTGGTTGCTGGTCATGTGTTTAAGTTATGTGTTAGGTAATTAATTAATTAACTTATTTGTTTTAAATAATTTTAGGATTTGATGGTGTAAATATTTTTGGAGTTCAGTCGGCATTGAGGTAAGTACTTTTTGACTTACTTTCAATTTTTGAAAAATATATTTTGATTCTGCAACTTTCGATTTTCGTATAAGATATAAGAATTTTGTTTCGAAACTTTATAAGATATAAGTATTTGATTTTAGAAACCCAGTCTCTACGTATCGAACTCGTTCGTAATTTACGCTATAGTTCCGGAACTAGCCTTAGATACCCTTAGTAGGCACATGTAAGAACCCAGATTTTGGGTGGAATTAAAAATTTTATGTATTTAATGATGTAAGAATGAATAGTGGATACGGCTACAATGTAATAATTGATATTTGGGAAAGAATGAATGGAATTCGACTTTATTATGTTTATGTCTTGAAGAATGCTAAAGGACGACAACATAGGTAAGAATAATCTATCTTCTAAGGGAATTAGATATGGCAACTTCAAGCAAGAGAATACTCTCATGTCATCCAGATCGATAACGATTAATCCAGTAGTTCCGTAAAAAGGGTAAGGAACGATCGAAAGAGAATACGGACAATTATACAACCCTAAGAGAACAAGTAAAGAATACAGAATGAATAGTGTTTTGGTGGGAGTATATAATAATATGAGACGACACTATATAGAAGTATTCGGAACGGATTTCCGAGTTCGTATTAGTGATCTAGGGGGAAAATAAGTGTATGTAAAAGCTGTCGGATTCTGAAAAATCGCATTTTTATTTTCTCCGAAAGTTCCCTGGACACTGATAGCCTTAAGTATTTAACGAATGGATTAAAGGAATATAAAATGGAAAGTTATAATGAAAGATGGAGAAGGAAAGTATTAATATTAAAGAGGATTCCCGGTAAACCCTAAGTAGAAATCCGTGAAATATTCTCACGAACGATCAATCGAAACGGGTAATAACCGGACACAGAAACAAGCAGAGGAAGCAAGAGTCTTGTGCAAGCTACTAGTATAAATATCTAGTAACTAAACTAGAAGCAAGGAACTAGCACCTTAGAGGAAGAACTAAGTACTTAGCAAGTAACTACCTAGTTAGGCTTTAACCACCACAAAACCAACACATGTCTTGCCATTTGATCATCCAACACCTCATCACTTTATTAAAGTGACTTTTACAAGATATTATGTTGTAAGTGGATGAGAGTGAAGGAGATTAAAACACAAAAAAATCAAAGAACCAAGCAACTCTCTCCCCCCCCTTGCAAACAAAACCATTCGGCCTTACCCCTTAATTCAAAATCCAAACTCAACCTTCCCACCATTGTTTGTTCTTGAAATAATTAAGGTGAGTCTTACATTTCATAAAACATATCTCCTCAAAATCTTAGCTTCAAACTCATCCATTTCCATTTTCAAAAAAATCAAACAAGAGGAGGGTGAATAGTGTTCATCATATACTAACTTTGTTTTCTTGATTTTCCATGGTTAATCTAGCAAGCATAATCACTCCTAAGGACCATAAAAGGCTTAGTAAGGCTATATCACTATCTAAGGAAGGTATAAAGCTCTTGAAACCCTAACCCTTGTTTAAGATTTAAGCATGTTTATGATAGTTATAACTTAGTTATGGTTATGTTAAAGTTATAAGCATGATTATGTATGGATTTTGGATTAATGATGTAAATAGCTAGATGAACGGAAAGGCATTGCTTGGCCTCAGTTCATGTATATAAGTCATGTATATGTTGTTTGGGTTGGATGCTATGTTTATGGGAAGATTCGAAATTGATAGATATTCGATTTACAGCCGTTATAATGCCCGATTTTACAATACCATGTTTTGTATGCCATTTTCCATGTCGAACCCCTACTGTCCAGAGACCTTATCTGCCATGATAGGATAGGTAATGTTCTAAGCTTCGTTTTGATATAAAGATCACGTGAAACGGACTTACGGTTTAGGATTTATGACCAAATTACTAAAAGTATTTCGAATCCGTAAACGAAAGTTCGTAACTGAAATAGAACCCTCGTAAGCTATGTAACGTCATGACGAATCTTGGTAAATAAATACTAGGGGTAATAAGGAAGGTGTGAAAGAAAACCGTATGTCAAAAAGAGCATTTTTCGATTTATTAAAAATGTTCGAGTCAAGGTTAAACGCGAACGAACCCCTAAAAGACGACTCTTTTATAACTTTGGTAAAACACTTAGAAAACGGGCGATAAAACTCGGAGTATAATATTGGTTCGTAACGATCAACCTTAGAACTCATATGACTTAAGTATGTCCCAAGTATAAGTGCAGTGACATGTCGTATTAACGAACGAATGTCGGGTCGGATCAGTGATAATAAGTAATCCCCTAAAAGGGGTATAACGAGATAACTCGAGAACGTGTTTCGATTTAAGTATAACTTAACTTTTAATATGTTAAGTGATTAATCCCGAATGCCTTGGCTATTTATAGATCACCAAGCTGAACCGGGACCCGCTACCACTACCCCTTACCGTACTCGACTACCAGGCAAGTTTCAATTCCCTTCTTTTAGGCTGTTGTTGTGATTGAATAAATATATATATATGATTGCTGATATACATATGCCATTGCATGCATGCCTACTTTCAAGTTGAATTGATATACTTGTTCCCTGAATGTTATTGTTGGCTTATAAGCTAGATAGTTATATATCAGTTATAAGCCGGTTATTGTAAGACCCTCATAGAAGGGCGTATACCTCCCATTAATCAAATATAGACCGGGAGTCAATATTCCTTGATATATCGAGATTACCTCGGAGGAAAATATTTAAGTAAATATTTTCTATTATTTGGGCGACGAATATTATTTGAATATTCGTTCGAGACTAATTATTTTAACGATCCTTACTTCAAATAATTATTTGAACGTAACTATTCATCGAATAATATTTCTCAATATTCATTCAGAGTCGAATTGATTATCGACTATTATTTCAAATATTCTTCTAAAGATGAGACTATTAAATAAATATTATTTGGATATTCCTTTAGAATATTATTTTATTAAATAAATATTACTTTTGAATATTCATTTAAGACATTAAATACTTGATGAACATTATTTAAATATTCATCTGAAGCTGGATTTAATTATCGAATACTATCTCGAATATTCCTTAAGGCTTGGATTACTAAATGAATATTATTTGATATTCATTTAGGATATTATTCATTAAATGAATATTACTTTTGAATATTCATTTAAATTCCTAATTAATTATGAATATTACCTTAAATATTCTTTTCAGGTCTTATTAATTAATGAATATTGTTTTGAATATTAATTTAAATATTTATTTATTCAATAAATATTCCCCTGATATTTCTTCAGGGATTATTTTGAGAAATACTCTGATTAAAGATATTCTTTCATATTCCCAAATATTCTTTAAATATTTTAACTCAATAAATATTCTCTGAATATTTATTCCATACTTAGAATAATCTCGATGAGGTTTATCTTCTTCGATTATTACAGAAAATATTTCGAAGTCATATTATTATTAATCTTATATCAAGAAAGATTCTCAGACATTCTTCTTCTTTGAGTCTATCTCCTTTATAATAAGGGAACCTTACTTGGAAAATGTTATTTATCTTGTCGACTTCCCGGTCATAAAGTATTCCCTTCACTCGCAACTCGGATATTGTTGACTTATTAAGTCGTTGCTTACCTTCTCATCTTTCGAGGGGTAAGATTACTGGAACAAGTTGATATCCGTTACCAAGTAATAGCTTGGGAGTTATTGGTAAATTTTCCTTTCCAACTAGATACGACTACCTTGTGGAGTCTTATCAACAAGTATTATACTTGGGGAAAGGGGGACGAACGTTACATTCAGAATCATGAATTCTATTTGAACTAGGAGTCGTGTAAGAGGCCGAGTAGCGCCGGTCCATCCCCTTTGGCCCAACCGTTGGCCGGGGAGAGCTAGTAAGGCGGTATACAAGTAAAGCCGTCAGTTCTTCCTTCTACCGGTAGTAAATCTAAATTGAGCTGTACGATCTCGACTGATCATCAAGATTGGAACAGCGGGCGCGGTGAATACTCCACCATTGGTTCATCATCCAAATTTATTTATTTCCTGCAACATGATTACTGTTGGCAGAGTTGGAAAAGTGTCATAACTGGAATTGCAACCTTTTCTTGCAAGTTCCTCTTCTTAATAACAATAAGAATATCTCGCTTACTTTGATGTAGCAGATATTTCTTCAAACAAATACTTTCAGTTACCTTGTAACTTCATCGTTCATATTATACTGGCATCATTTCCGTAAATGCATGGCATATGGTTTGAAAGATAGCTTTGAACTGTTTTAAATTATCGTTCAGTTATATATTTGTTGGTGGGCTTTCGCTCACCCTTGCTTTGTTTATATTATGTCACAACAACAGCTAGGACAGATGGCTCGCGTCAGGCGCACTCGGCGCAAGCAGGTTACCCGACCCACCGGACTACCCGCTGAGATGCTAGCCGCCATTGCTGAGGTAGCATAGTTAGACAGCTTTTGTTTCCTGTTTAACTATATGTATAATTAATGTAATTAACGGCAAAACTTTTAAACCTATGATGTTATCCTTTTGGGATTGTAATAACTTTTATTCGTAAACCCTTTAATGTAAGACTTATTTCAATTTCATCTCTGGGACTATAACTGTTGTGTGTGTGAGTGGTAATTATTGTGGGGTCACAGCATGTGATTTATTTATGGTGGACTCAAGTCAAGTATTATGAATGGATGTAAGACCGTAACCACCAGATCCCTGACCCCGGATCTGGGGGTGTTACAGAGATGGTATCAGAGCGAGAGTTATATATCCCAAGAGATGATACGACGTTATATAATAATAAATTCAATAATATAATAAGAACCCTTGCCAGGTTCACCTAAAACCCTTACGGGAACTTTTTAAGTATCATGATAGTAACATAGTTCGTCTTGTGTAGGCGAGCGACTTGTCGGCCCAGGAGGCAGCTGCGAGACAGCATGATGAGGACATGTTCCGGACTAGGGACCCATACTATGAGCACTTTCCTGAGGAGGATACTGAGCCTGAGGAGGAGGACGCTGAGGAGGTCCAGGTTGATGCTGATACTGATGTGATCGAGTCTGAGGAGGAGGACCCTGAGGAGGTCCAGGATGATGCTGACACAGATGTTGTTGAGACTGAGGGGGAGGAGGACCCGGGGGGGATCCAGACAGGACAGGGTGCTGAGTTAGTGGTTGAGGATGATGATTATTGGGTTGCGACTGAGATCAGGACTTTGGGAGATGACACTGACATGACCACGGATCAGGTGGTGCCGGTAGATGAGGGTGTTGAGGGAGATATAGATGAGCCAGTAGTTGGTGCTGTAGGGAGTTCTGGACTTTTTGTGCCACTCCTCCCTGTTGAGAGAGCCCCTACCCCACCACCACTACCTGTGAGCCCGTACCCCGACGAGTTTGAGGAGCTTACCCCAGAGCCCCAGCAGACAGAGACTGCCGCTCCAGCTGAGCCATCCACCCCACCTCATGCCCCGATAGGAGGAGTCCCAGTGTGTGTTCACAACTTGATTGTGAACGGGCTTTATAGAGAGTTGTCTGTGGTAGATGCCAGGTTGGCAGAGTCTAGGAGTGAGTTAGCAGCAGAGAGAGCCGCCCGGATGAGGGTGCAGGGCAGGAGGACTATCAGTGACAGAGTTGGGTATAGGGCTGTGACCCGCATCGAACTGAGGGCTCGGGTGAGGGTGCGACAGTTGCCTACTGATGGGCATGGTAGGGTAGACAGAGCAGAGGCTGAGGAGGTTTTCCGCATCGCCATGGGGAGGGTTCGGAGGATGTTTCGTCGTGGCGGCTGATTTCAGATGCAGTGATGCAGTGGTCTAGTTGTCTAGTCATGTACGGACATAGTAGTGCCGGCTTTTGTAGGGATGGTTTTCTTGTACTTGTTTTCCCTTTTTGCAGACTAGACAGATAGACAGCGTATTTCACTTTTGACTTGTTGTTGTTGTTAGGATGGCTGTACTTTAAACTATCGTTGTAACTCGGATGTTGTACCTTTTCGGTACCTGGTATATATTTGTTTCCATTTCAGTCATTACAATTTTGTTGGGATGTGATCACGAGTTTATTAGTATATGTATGACTTTTCGATTAAGTTATCATGAGATATAAAACTGTGGGATTTTAAACCCAATCATGTAAAGAATTGTGCAAAAAAAAAAATCCTTTAAAACAGGTAAGTGAACCTAATGTATAATTTTCCAAATTTTCAGTAAAATGCCTCCAAGACGAATGGGCACTAGGGCTAACCCCCGCGAATCTACTGACCAAGAGAGTCGCAACCAACACGAGGAAAACCGTGAAAGTAGTGAGGAACAAGATCAGGACTATAATGAGCAAGAAGATTCCCAGTATGGAGCAGAGGATGAACCCCTGTACTCTGAAGAATTTGAAAGGGAAATAGAGGGTGGAGAAACTGAAGTAGAACAGGAAGGGGAGAACCAGGGCGGAAACCCCATGGGCCAGTTTATGGATCTACTTAGGCAGAATTTGAACCAATACCCCCAACCACCACCAGGCAACAACACTTCAGTGGCAAATTCCTTTAGGGCCTTTAAGTCCCTTAAGCCCCCAGAGTTCCACGGATCGGCTGATCCCGTTGAGGCGAGGGCCTGGATCAAGGAAATGGAAAAGTCTTTTGAGATTCTGAGTATCAATGAGGCTCAGAAGACTGTTTTTGCTACTTACCTACTAAAGGGAGAGGCCAATTATTGGTGGGAAGCCAAGAAAAACATGGAGACTGATGCTGTCATAGCCTGGGAAAGGTTCAAACAATTATTCCTGGAGAAGTACTTCCCGAAGTTCATGAAAACCCAGATGGAACTTAAGTTCTTGGAACTGAAACAGAACAATATGTCAGTGGCTGACTATGAGGTTAAATTTACTGAGCTATCGAGATTTGTGCCAGAGTTTGTAGACACGGAAGAGAAGAAAGCTAACAGGTTTCAACAAGGGCTGAAACAGTGGATCCAGAATAGGGTGGCTGTTTTAGAGATTACAGATTATGCCACCTTGGTGCAGAAGGCAACCATTGTGGAGGCTGGTAGTGATCAGATGCAGAGAGAGAGAGAGAAAGGGGGGATAAAGAGAAAGCATGTTAGTATGGGCGAAAGATCCGCTGGAGGAAAACCCCCAACCAAGTTTAATCGAGGAGCGGTTTCCCTACCAGGGAGGAATGTAGGGTTTAAACCATCTGCGAGCGTAAGTGTGAGCCAGGGCGGCCACCAATCAGGAATGTCCCGTTCCAACCCTTCTCGACCTCCATTGCCATTGTGTGCTACTTGTGGGAAGAGGCACTCCGGGGTGTGCAACCTGAAGCAGATAAACTGTTATAAGTGTGGGCGAGCTGGGCATTATGCTACCTCTTGCACCACGGTCATCCCTAGCAGCACAACCTGTTTCCAGTGTGGACAGCGAGGGCACATGAGGAAGGATTGCCCAAAGAGCAAACCAGCAGCATCAGGAGCAAGCAAGGTTGCCTCAAATAGGCCACCAACTGCTAGGACTTTCAATATGTCAGTACAAGATGCCGTGAGGGACACAGATGTGATAGCAGGTACTTTTTCTCTCAATTCAGTCAGTGCAAATGTCTTATTTGATTCAGGAGCAACTAAGTCTTTTATATCTAGAGATTTTGCGCTTAAGTTGAAACTTAAAACCCAGCAACTAAGAGATTCCTTACTAGTAGAAATAGCTAATCAGGAAATCGTACCGGTTAATCAAATTCACCCCGATTGTAAGCTAGAAATAGGAGGACGATCCTTCTATGTCGATTTAATTCCTTTTAAGCTAGGGGAATTCGATGTCATTTTGGGTATGGATTGGTTGTCTCGCAATGATGCGCGGATAGATTGTAAAGGGAAAAAGGTTAAGTTGAAAACCCCAGGGAAGAAAGAAATAGTGTTTAAGGGGATGCGACAGACCCAGAAAATTCTGACCATGGCGCAAACCAAGAGATTGTTACGAAAAGGGAACGAGGCTTATTTAGCCTACGTTATAGATACTCAGAAGGAAGTGCCAAGATTGCAAGACATTCTGGTAGTTAATGAGTTCGAGGACGTGTTCCCACAAGATCTTCCCGGACTACCACCTGATAGGGTAATTGAGTTTGCCATCGAGTTAGCCCCGGGGACGGTGCCAGTTTCGAAGGCCCCGTACCGATTAGCCCCAGTAGAAATGAAGGAGCTAGCTGAACAATTACAGGAATTGTTGGATAAGGGCATGATAAGGCCCAGTGTGTCACCTTGGGGCGCACCAGTGTTGTTTGTTAAGAAAAAAGATGGAAGTATGAGGTTATGCATCGACTACAGAGAATTGAACAAGTTAACCATAAAGAATAAGTATCCATTGCCCAGGATAGACGATTTGTTTGACCAGCTAAGAGGAGCTGAATACTTCTCTAAGATTGATTTGAGAACGGGATATCACCAACTGAAAATCAAACCTGAGGATATCCCGAAGACTGCATTCCGCACCAGATATGGACATTATGAGTTCCTAGTTATGTCATTTGGATTGACCAACGCCCCAGCAGCCTTCATGGACCTAATGAATAGAGTGTTCAAGGAATATTTGGACAAATTCGTGATAGTTTTCATTGATGATATTCTCATCTACTCAAAGACAGAGGCAGAACACGCTGAACATTTAAGGATAACCTTAGAAATACTCAGGAAAGAGCAGTTATATGCCAAGTTCTCCAAGTGTGAGTTTTGGAAAAATGAGGTACAATTCTTAGGGCACGTGATCAATAGAGAAGGAGTGTTGGTTGACCCCTCCAAGATAGAAGCAGTTTCAAACTGGGAACGGCCAACTACTCCAACTGAGGTGAGGAGTTTCATTGGACTGGCCTGATATTACTGGAGATTTATCCAAGACTTTGCGAAACTCGCAGCTCCATTAACTCGACTTACCCGTAAAACCGAGAAATTTGAATGGACTGAGAAATGCGAGAAGAGTTTCCAAGAGTTAAAGAAGAGGCTGGTGACAGCCCCAGTGCTGGCATTACCTGATGGAAAAGGAGATTTCGTGATTTACAGTGATGCTTCGCATTAAGGACTGGGATGCGTGCTTATGCAGCACGGCAAGGTAATAGCGTATGCGTCTAGGCAATTGAAGGATTATGAAGTCAGATATCCCACGCATGATCTAGAGCTAGCAGCCATAGTCTTCGCTTTAAAGATTTGGAGACACTACCTGTATGGGGAAAAATGCGAGATTTACACAGACCATAAAAGCCTCAAATACATTTTCACTCAGAAAGAGCTTAACATGCGCCAGAGGAGATGGTTAGAGTTAATCAAGGATTACGACTGTGAAATTCGCTATCACCCGGGCAAAGCCAATGTGGTGGCTGACGCCCTTAGTCGGAAAGAGAAGCTCAAGATGATAACTTCAGAGAAAGAGCTAGTGAAGGATTTTGAGAAGTTGGAAATCGAGGTTAAGTTACCTGGAGAGGGCCAAGAAAAGTTGATGGAAATTAGAATCCAACCTCCATTGCTAGAAAAGATTAGAATGTGCCAGGAACAGATGATGGAGGAAGAAAAGAACTCCACAGAAGAGCTAATGACCGGGGAGGAAATTAAGTGCGAAAGAGACAAGGAAGGGATCATGAGGTACACATACAGGATATGGATCCCAAACGTTCTGGAACTCAAGAATGAGATTTTAAATGAGGCACACAACTCAAGATACTCAGTGCACCCCGGTAGCACCAAAATGTATAGGGATTTGAAGGAGTATTACTGGTGGCCCAATATGAAAAAGGACGTAGCAGAGTGGGTAAGCAGATGCTTGACCTGCCAACGAGTGAAGGCAGAGCACCAGAGACCCAGCGGACTTCTACATCCCTTAGAGATTCCAGAATGGAAATGGGAACATATAGCCATGGATTTTGTAGTGGGTTTACCAAGGACCAAGGCTAATCATGACGCCATATGGGTAATTGTAGATCGACTGACGAAATCGGCTCACTTTCTCCCGATCAACGAAAGGTACACGGTCGATAGACTAGTGGACATCTACTTAAAAGAGATAGTGGCGCGACATGGAGTCCCAGTCGCAATAGTATCCGATCGAGATCCTAGATTTAACTCCAGGTTTTGGAGAAGTTTTCAAGAATGTGTAGGGACCCGGCTGAACATGAGCACAGCCTACCACCCCCAGACAGATGGGCAAAGTGAAAGGACCATCCAAACGCTAGAGGATATGTTGAGAGTCTGCGCGATAGACTTCAAGGGGAGTTGGGATGATCACTTGCCATTGGTTGAGTTCTCCTATAATAACAGTTATCATTCAAGCATTGGGATGCCACCTTATGAGGCCCTTTATGGAAGAAAATGTCGATCTCCCTTGTATTGGGATGAAGTTGGAGAGCGAAAGATGCTCGGGCCTGAAGTGGTCCAATGAACTAAAGATGCAGTAGATCTAATCAGAGGACGGTTGGTAGCAGCCCAGGATCGGCAAAAGAAATATGCCGACTTAGCTCGGAAAGGCAAGGAATACGAAGTAGGGGACCTAGTGTTCTTGAAAGTGTCGCCTTGGAAGGGTTTAATGAGATTTGGGAAGAAAGGAAAGCTGAGTCCCAGATACATTGGACCATTTGAGATCTTGAGGCGGATTGGGGAACTAGCTTATGAGCTCGCATTGCCCCCGAATCTACAGCAGGTGCACAATGTGTTCCATGTTTCGATGCTTAGAAAGTATAATCCGGATGCTAAGCATATTGTCGAGTATGAGCAAGTGGACATGCAACCAGACCTGACCTATGTGGAGCAACCTGTGGAAATCATAGACCGGAAAGAACAAGTGCCCCGAAACAAGGTCATTCAGCTAGTCAGAGTTTTGTGGCAGAACCACAATGTAGAAGAATCCACCTGGGAACTTGAAAGCGCAATGCAAGAGAAGTACCCCCACTTGTTTTCAAACTGATTCCGGGACGGAATCCTTTTAAGGAGGGGAGACTGTAAGAACCCAGATTTTGGGTGGAATTAAAAATTTTATGTATTTAATGATGTAAGAATGAATAGTGGATACGGCTACAATATAATAATTGATATTTGGGAAAGAATGAATGGAATTCGACTTTATTATGTTTATGTCTTGAAGAATGCTAAAGGACGACAACATAGGTAAGAATAATCTATCTTCTAAGGGAATAAGATATGGCAACTTCAAGCAAGAGAATACTCTCATGTCATCCAGATCGATAACGATTAATCCAGTAGTTCCGTAAAAAGGGTAAGGAACGATCGAAAGAGAATACGGACAATTATACAACCCTAAGAGAACAAGTAAAGAATACAGAATGAATAGTGTTTTGGTGGGAGTATATAATAATATGAGACGACACTATATAGAAGTATTCGGAACGGATTTCCGAGTTCGTATTAGTGATCCAGGGGGAAAATAAGTGTATGTAAAAGCTGTCGGATTCTGAAAAACCGCACTTTTATTTTCTCCGAAAGTTCCCTGGACACTGATAGCCTTAAGTATTTAACGAATGGATTAAAGGAATATAAAATAGAAAGTTATAATGAAAGATGGAGAAGGAAAGTATTAATATTAAAGAGGATTCCCGGTAAACCCTAAGTAGAAATCCGTGAAATATTCTCACGAACGATCAATCGAAACGGGTAATAACCGGACACAGAAACAAGCAGAGGAAGCAAGAGTCTTGTGCAAGCTACTAGTATAAATATCTAGTAACTAAACTAGAAGCAAGGAACTAGCACCTTAGAGGAAGAACTAAGTACTTAGCAAGTAACTACCTAGTTAGGCTTTAACCACCACAAAACCAACACATGTCTTGCCATTTGATCATCCAACACCTCATCACTTTATTAAAGTGACTTTTACAAGATATTATGTTGTAAGTGGATGAGAGTGAAGGAGATTAAAACACAAAAAAATCAAAGAACCAAGCAACTCTCTCCCCCCCTTGCAAACAAAACCATTCGGCCTTACCCCTTAATTCAAAATCCAAACTCAACCTTCCCACCATTGTTTGTTCTTGAAATAATTAAGGTGAGTCTTACATTTCATAAAACATATCTCCTCAAAATCTTAGCTTCAAACTCATCCATTTCCATTTTCAAAAAAATCAAACAAGAGGAGGGTGAATAATGTTCATCATATACTAACTTTGTTTTCTTGATTTTCCATGGTTAATCTAGCAAGCATAATCACTCCTAAGGACCATACAAGGCTTAGTAAGGCTATATCACTATCTAAGGAAGGTATAAAGCTCTTGAAACCCTAACCCTTGTTTAAGATTTAAGCATGTTTATGATAGTTATAACTTAGTTATGGTTATGTTAAAGTTATAAGCATGATTATGTATGGATTTTGGATTAATGATGTAAATAGCTAGATGAACGGAAAGGCATTGCTTGGCCTCAGTTCATGTATATAAGTCATGTATATGTTGTTTGGGTTGGATGCTATGTTTATGGGAAGATTCGAAATTGATAGATATTCGATTTACAGCCGTTATAATGCCCGATTTTACAATACCATATTTTGTATGCCATTTTCCATGTCGAACCCCTACTGTCCAGAGACCTTATCTGCCATGATAGGATAGGTAATGTTCTAAGCTTCGTTTTGATATAAAGATCACGTGAAACGGACTTATGATTTAGGATTTATGACCAAATTACTAAAAGTAGTTCGAATCCGTAAACGAAAGTTCGTAACTGAAATAGAACCCTCGTAAGCTATGTAACGTCATGACGAATTTTGGTAAATAAATACTAGGGGTAAGAAGGAAGGTGTGAAAGAAAACCGTATGTCAAAAAGAGCATTTTTCGATTTATTAAAAATGTTCGAGTCAAGGTTAAACGCGAACGAACCCCTAAAAGACGACTCTTTTATAACTTTGGTAAAACACTTAGAAAACGGGCGATAAAACTCGGAGTATAATATTGGTTCGTAACGATCAACCTTAGAACTCATATGACTTAAGTATGTCCCAAGTATAAGTGCAGTGACATGTCGTATTAACGAACGAATGTCGGGTCGGATCAGTGATAATAAGTAATCCCCTAAAAGGGGTATAACGAGATAACTCGAGAACGTGTTTCGATTTAAGTATAACTTAACTTTTAATATGTTAAGTGATTAATCCCGAATGCCTTGGCTATTTATAGATCACCAAGCTGAACCGGGACCCGCTACCACTACCCCTTACCGTACTCGACTACCAGGCAAGTTTCAATTCCCTTCTTTTAGGCTGTTGTTGTGATTGAATAAATATATATATATGATTGCTGATATACATATGCCATTGCATGCATGCCTACTTTCAAGTTGAATTGATATACTTGTTCCCTGAATGTTATTGTTGGCTTATAAGCTAGATAGTTATATATCAGTTATAAGCCGGTTATTGTAAGACCCTCATAGAAGGGCGTATACCTCCCATTAATCAAATATAGACCGGGAGTCAATATTCCTTGATATATCGAGATTACCTCGGAGGAAAATATTTAAGTAAATATTTTCTATTATTTGGGCGACGAATATTATTTGAATATTCGTTCGAGACTAATTATTTTAACGATCCTTACTTCAAATAATTATTTGAACGTAACTATTCATCGAATAATATTTCTCAATATTCATTCAGAGTCGAATTGATTATCGACTATTATTTCAAATATTCTTCTAAAGATGAGACTATTAAATAAATATTATTTGGATATTCCTTTAGAATATTATTTTATTAAATAAATATTACTTTTGAATATTCATTTAAGACATTAAATACTTGATGAACATTATTTAAATATTCATCTGAAGCTGGATTTAATTATCGAATACTATCTCGAATATTCCTTAAGGCTTGGATTACTAAATGAATATTATTTGATATTCATTTAGGATATTATTCATTAAATGAATATTACTTTTGAATATTCATTTAAATTCCTAATTAATTATGAATATTACCTTAAATATTCTTTTCAGGTCTTATTAATTAATGAATATTGTTTTGAATATTAATTTAAATATTTATTTATTCAATAAATATTCCCCTGATATTTCTTCAGGGATTATTTTGAGAAATACTCTGATTAAAGATATTCTTTCATATTCCCAAATATTCTTTAAATATTTTAACTCAATAAATATTCTCTGAATATTTATTCCATACTTAGAATAATCTCGATGAGGTTTATCTTCTTCGATTATTACAGAAAATATTTCGAAGTCATATTATTATTAATCTTATATCAAGAAAGATTCTCAGACATTCTTCTTCTTTGAGTCTATCTCCTTTATAATAAGGGAACCTTACTTGGAAAATGTTATTTATCTTGTCGACTTCCCGGTCATAAAGTATTCCCTTCACTCGCAACTCGGATATTGTTGACTTATTAAGTCGTTGCTTACCTTCTCATCTTTCGAGGGGTAAGATTACTGGAACAAGTTGATATCCGTTACCAAGTAATAGCTTGGGAGTTATTGGTAAATTTTCCTTTCCAACTAGATACGACTACCTTGTGGAGTC
Source organism: Saposhnikovia divaricata (assembly GCA_036435485.1). Taxonomy (NCBI): domain Eukaryota; kingdom Viridiplantae; phylum Streptophyta; class Magnoliopsida; order Apiales; family Apiaceae; genus Saposhnikovia; species Saposhnikovia divaricata. The sequence goes on from JAZHRN010000131.1 coordinate 29,393,401, forward strand.
TTATCAACAAGTATTATACTTGGTGAAAGGGGGACGAACGTTACATTCAGAATCATGAATTCTATTTGAACTAGGAGTCGTGTAAGAGGCCGAGTAGCGCCGGTCCATCCCCTTTGGCCCAACCGTTGGCCGGGGAGAGCTAGTAAGGCGGTATACAAGTAAAGCCGTCAGTTCTTCCTTCTACCGGTAGTAAATCTAAATTGAGCTGTACGATCTCGACTGATCATCAAGATTGGAACAGCGGGCGCGGTGAATACTCCACCATTGGTTCATCATCCAAATTTATTTATTTCCTGCAACATGATTACTGTTGGCAGAGTTGGAAAAGTGTCATAACTGGAATTGCAACCTTTTCTTGCAAGTTCCTCTTCTTAATAACAATAAGAATATCTCGCTTACTTTGATGTTGCAGATATTTCTTCAAACAAATACTTTCAGTTACCTTGTAACTTCATCGTTCATATTATACTGGCATCATTTCCGTAAATGCATGGCATATGGTTTGAAAGATAGCTTTGAACTGTTTTAAATTATCGTTCAGTTATATATTTGTTGGTGGACTTTCGCTCACCCTTGCTTTGTTTATATTATGTCACAACAACAGCTAGGACAGATGGCTCGCGTCAGGCGCACTCGGCGCAAGCAGGTTACACGACCCACCGGACTACCCGCTGAGATGCTAGCCGCCATTGCTGAGGTAGCATAGTTAGACAGCTTTTGTTTCCTGTTTAACTATATGTATAATTAATGTAATTAACGGCAAAACTTTTAAACCTATGATGTTATCCTTTTGGGATTGTAATAACTTTTATTCGTAAACCCTTTAATGTAAGACTTATTTCAATTTCATCTCTGGGACTATAACTGTTGTGTGTGTGAGTGGTAATTATTGTGGGGTCACAGCATGTGATTTATTTATGGTGGACTCAAGTCAAGTATTATGAATGGATGTAAGACCGTAACCACCAGATCCCTGACCCCGGATCTGGGGGTGTTACAGCACACAAGTGTGAAAGTTTAGATACCTATTAAGGGCGCGTGATTATTGAACTTTAGATGCCGGTCACTGGCAAAGTGTGACAAAAGAATAAGAATAAGATGCGGGTCACTGACAAAGTGTGGCCGTAGATCAAGACTGCGATATTTATAAGAATTTCGTTTCTGTTTTGTTCTAATTTTTCTGTTCTGTTTCAAATTCTGGATTTGTAAAATATAAACTTTGGATTGAATCATTTTTCACAAAATGGTTTTCGAAAATTATTATTGTTTTGAGAAAATATGTTTTATAAAAAAACGCCCACTGCTTTTGAAAATATTTATAAGTCAATCTGTTACTTGCTGAGCTGTGTAGCTCACTCTTTTCTAATATTTCAGGTTCGTACATTGTGGAAGCTTATTGAGAATGTGGATGTGAACTTGTGAATTTCGTGCTACGTGATTTGATGCAATTTATTAGATAAGATTTATCGTGCTATTAGAATATATTTTGTTAAGTGCCAGATCTTGTTATTGAATTTGTGGAGCTGCGTATCCGATTTTATGTTCTTGAATATTAAGTTTGACTGCTGCTTTGACTTTTGTGGAAATTTGGTTTAATTGAATAAAGAATTCAATTTATTTAAGTTTTGTTTTTAGAATTAATAGTCCGAAAAATCGGGCTGTTACAGTTGGTATCAGAGCCAGGTTTTCCTTCGGAGTGTATTAGGTATGGGACTAGTACATTCCCTAGGATGCGATCCTACAGATTATCGTATAGGTTTTGACCTTTAAGTTTGTAAATTATTTTGAATTTAGGCAACTTGTTTTTGTGATGATTTGACCTGTTTGACTTTTGTGCTTTTTGATCATTGATTATAAGTTTGAAAGTTTGTTGTTTTTAGAAAAGATGGACGGAGAAGGCAACACCAATGGCAATCAGGGCAACAACAATCAGAATGGCAACAACAATAACAATCAAGGCAATGACAATCAGAATGGCAACAACAATGGTGATGGTGGAAATGTATTCGACCAGCTAGCCGAGACTCTAGCTACACTCGTGAATCAGCAACCCAGACAGCAGAATATCGTCTCTCAGTTCAAGCGTTTGAACCCACCAACTTTCGATGGGGCAACTGATCCGGCCATAGTCGAGATGTGGATACAAGAGATGGAGAAAGCTTTCGGACTGCTAGGGAGCAATGAAGAACAGAAGGTTACTTTAGCTGTGTATCAACTGCAAGGAAGTGCTTACGATTGGTGGCTCATGGAACAAAGAAAGAACGAGACTGCAACCACCGAGGGAGGTCCTGAACCATATACATGGGCAAAGTTCAAGAAGGCTCTAGAAGATAAGTACTTTCCGAGAACCATTCGTCTGCAAAAGGAGAGGGACTTCATTCGACTCGAGTAGAGAGGAAAGTCCGTTGTGGAATACGAAGCAGAATTCGCAAAGCTTGCAAAATATGCGTCGACATTAGTTACTGATGAGACTAGCCGAGCAAGAAGATTGGAAGAGGGACTTCGAAGTGACATCAGGAATTCTGTGGCATCGTTTGAACTTCAGACGTATGAGGCTGTGCTCAACAAGGCATTGGTGATCGAGAGGGGTCTGGCAGAATCTGAAAAGGTAATAGGTAATTGGAACAAGAAGAGATTTGCTCCAACCGGTGGATTTTCGTCTCAAAGGGGGCCATTCAAGAAGCCACATGAGTACGATTAGATGGGAGGCCAGGGTAATTGAGATAAATGTTTGAGGTGCTGTTAGGAATATGTTGTACTTGATGATAACTTCACAATCAATCAAATTGTTTAAGGTTTTGTAACTGTCAACGGATGAGAATTTATAACTCTATCCGTTGACAGGTAGCTCATCAATGGATGAGATTTTGTAGCACACTGCAGTATCTCTATGTTATCAGTTGATAGTGTTTTTATCCACAGTCATGTTGACTATCAACGGATAGGCAGAATAGGGTAGCCAATTGTAAATAAGCTATGCTATGTAATTCTGTCTAAGTGAAAGTGTATCAACGGATGAAGACAAAACTCTATCAACGGATACAACTCAAATCCACTCTATCAACGGATACAACTCAAATCCACTCTATCAACGAATACAACTCAAGTCCCAATATCAACGGATACTGCTCAACACATCATCAACGGATGTCAGTGTACATCATCAACGGATAATCATTGACACTGTTTTCTATGATTAGCTGGAGATTAGCAGTTGATAAGGACATATTTGACTGACAGATCACATGAGTTTATAGTAGATACAAAAAGCAGTATGGCAGCCATACTTTGGAAACACAGAAGAAAGAAGCATTCCATTTACACTATGAATACAAGAAAGGTGCAGGAGACATGTCTGAACACAAGGACAACCTTTCGGCTACATGTGTATTTGGAGTGTAGTAGCAAGTCAACTAGAATTAGATTAGTATTATCTTATTCCAGTAGTACTTGTAAAACTTGGGATATATAACCAAGTGTAGCAACTCTTTGTAGGTTAAGAAAAACAGACATATTTGCTTAGGGTTTCTTGAATATCCTTAGAAGCAAAGAGTTGTAAAACGGCAGCTGTGTACATTTTGTATCACAGAGTTTTCTTCAAATAAAAGCTTCAGGTAGTGCATATTAACCACCTGATTTTATATGTGTTTGTGTTTAAATCTTACATTGCAATTATCTCTTCATAAGTTTCTGAAGTTCTTATCAGAAATTTATAAATATCAAGATTTGTATTCAACCCCCCCTTCTACAATTATACAAGTGTGTAATCTGGGAATAACAATTGGTATCAGAGCAAGCTTCTAACATATTTGAAGTTTAAAGATCAACACACTTCCAACATGTCTAAGAAGGATTATGGAGTAAAGATTCCAGTTCTTGATAGAGAAAATTACTTTCACTGGAAAGTAAAAATGCGTCTACATCTCTCGTCTATTGATGAGGGTTTTGTGGATTGCATTGACAAGGGTCCTCACGTTCCAATGAAGACAGCAACAAGAGTTGGCCTGGCTGATGATGTGCCTGACATTTTCATTCCCAAACCTGTTTCTGAGTGGAGTCTTGAAGATATTGCAGAAGTCCACAAAGACAAAAAGGCCATGAATATTCTGTTCAATGGTCTAGAAACAGACATGGTTGACAATGTTATTAACTGCACTACGGCCAAGGAAGTATGGGACATTGTTCAAACCCTGTGTGAAGGAACAGAACAGGTAAGGGAAAACAAGATGCAACTACTAATCCAACAGTATGAACATTTTCACTTTAAGAGTGGAGAAACATTGAATGATACATTTAGTAGATTTCAAAAGCTACTAAATGGTTTGAAACTGTATGGAAGAGTCTATCAAGTTAAAGACTCTAATCTCAAATTTCTGAGATCACTGCCCAAGGAATGGAAGCCAATGACTGTTTCTCTAAGAAACACTCAAGAGTACAAGACATTTACTCTTGAAAGGCTCTATGGAACTTTAAAGACCTATGAGCTGGAAATGGAGCAGGATGAAGAGATTGAGAAGTCTCAAAAGAAAAGTGGGTCAGTTGCACTCGTTGCCAATTTGGAGCAAAAGGAGGAAAGGACAGAAACTTCTAGTTTTACACCAAACAGGGAGGTTTGTAAAGGTAGAGCAGAATCAAGCAGGAGCAAGGAAAAGGTGTCTGAGGAATTGAATGCCCTTCAGCAGGATGAATTGGATGAGATAGATGAGCACTTAGCTTTTCTATCTAGGAGATTCTCTAAGCTGAAATTCAAGAGAAACTCTGGGATGGCCAAGCCATTTAACAAGGATTTTTCCATAAACAACTATGTGGATAAATCCAAAATTAAATGCTACAATTGTGGAATTGCTGGTCATATGATAAGTGAATGCAGGAAACCTAGATCTGAGAACAAGGGAAAGCCAACTGAGGTTGTTGACTATAAGAAGAAATATTTTGATCTTCTCAGGCAGAAAGGAAAGGCATTCTTGACCCAAGAGTATGACTGGGCTGTTGATGACAATCATTCTGATGATGATGCTGAGTTAGTCAACCTTGCTTTAATGGCTGATTCTGGAGAGCAGGAAGCAAGTTCAGCTAGCAATCAGGTATTTTCTACTAATCTCTCTGAGCTCACTAAAGAGGAATGCAATAGTGTTATAGATGAAATGTCTACTGAACTATATCACTTAAGTGTTACTCTTAAATCACTTACTAAAGAGAACAATAGAATTAAAGAGTCTAATCTGTTTTTAAGTGATAGAAATGCTGCTCTAGAATCTCAATTTCTAGAATTTGAGAAAATGAGAGTTGATTGCAATAATGCTAAAAGTGAACTTGAAGCTGTGTTAAAAAGAGAACTGATTTTAAAAGACCAGCTTGAAAAAGAACAAGGGATAATTGCTAAATTTCAAAGTTGTAGGAATATTTCTCAAAACATAATAGAAGTTCAGGGAATAGAATCATTTGTGAAGGATACCTGGACTCAAAGGAAAAAGGAGCTAGAACCTGGCCTTGAGGATCTAGAGACTATCTGTGAATCAACGGATAGTGATCATCCGTTGACAGATGAACCGTCAACGGATGAGAGGTATCCGTCGACTAACAAAAGGTCTGTTAGTAAGAAGGAACTTAGGAAACTGGATATCAAGTATGGTCCAGTAAACAAGAATTTTGTTAGTGGTGAGTGCAGCAAAACCAAATCCAGTGGGAAGGCTAAGACAGGTGATTTACACAACAAAAAGGCTGTTGGTAAATCAGACAATGAAAAGGTAGAAATTGAGGGCAAAAAGAAAAAGAACAGAAATGGTAAGATAGGCATCAACAAGAAAAACAATTACTCTCCTGACAAGTTTGCTCCTAGGAAAACTTGTTTGTAATAGTGTCAATCATTTATCTTCTAATTGCAAGATTGTCAACAAGGCTCCTGTTCATGTACCTCAACCGATGCCATGTATGCCTGCAATGCCTGTTATGCCTGGTTTGTATCAAAATGCTAGTTTTTCAAATCCATATGTGAACATGCCATATGTGTCTAATCCATACTTTCAATCTATGAATGTGCCACAAATGTCATGGAACCTACCTAACATGAATAATATGTATGCCAATTTTCCACACATGCATGCATCCAATATTCATGCAAATGAGCATTTGTCAAACCCCATTACTCAAGTATCTACACCTAAGTTGAAGAATGCTAAGAGTGCAAAGTCAAAGGCTAACAAGAAAGGACCCAAGGAAGCTTGGGTACCAAAATCAACTTGAATTGTTTTTGAAATGTGTGCAGGGAAACAGAAGGAATCTATGGTACCTAGACAGTGGATGCTCTAGGCACATGACAGGAGATTCAACCCTGCTCACAGAGTTCAAGGAAGGAGCTGGCCCTAGAATTACCTTTGGAGATGACAGCAAAGGATATACTAAGGGATATGGCCTGATTTCAAAAGACAATGTCATCATTGAAGAAGTGGCTTTAGTTGAAGGTTTAAAGCACAATTTGCTGAGTATCAGTCAGATTTGTGACAAAGACTATGAAGTAAAGTTCACAAAAGAAGCCTGTGTTGTTTCTGCCAAGGAAGACAACAATGTGGTATTGACAGGCTTTAGAAAAGGAAATGTTTACATAGCTGACTTCAATTCAGCATGCTCAGAATCCATTACTTGTCTCTTCAACAAAGCAAGTAAGGATGAGAGTTGGCTATGGCATAAGAAGCTGTCACATTTGAATTTTAAAGTTATGAATGATTTGGTAAGAAAGGATCTTGCTAGAGGAATCCCTCATTTGGAGTTTGTCAAAGATGGGCTATGTGATGCCTGCCAATTAGGGAAACAAAAGAAATCATCTTTCAAAAGCAAGACAGAGTCATCCATTGTTAAGCCTCTTCAATTGCTGCATATGGATTTATTTGGTCCAGTAAATGTCATGTCTATTTCAAAGAAGAAATACTGTCTGGTGATTGTAGATGATTTTTCTAAGTTCACATGGACTTTCTTCCTGCACTCCAAGGATTGTGCAAGTGAAATCATTATCAATCACCTCAGAATGCTAAACAATGGTTCTGAAGACAGAGTACAAAGGATCAGGAGTGACAATGGTACTGAATTCAAGAATTCCACAATGAAGATTTTCTGTGAAGAGAATGGAATTGTCCATGAGTTTTCTGCTGCCAGAACACCTCAACAAAATGGGGTTGTTGAAAGGAAAAACAGAACTCTCATTGAAGCAGCTAGAACAATGTTAAGTGAATCAAGGTTACCAACATATTTCTGGGCTGAAGCTGTCAACACTGCATGCTTTACTCAGAATATTTCCTTGGTCAATCAAGCTAGAGGAATGACTCCTTATCAGTTATTAACCAACTTTAGCTTTTCTACATGTCTTTGGATGTAAGTGTTTTGTGCTAAGGAATCATGGAGATAACTTAGGCAAATTTGAAGCAAAGGCAGATGAAGCTATTTTCGTTGGATATGCAGCAGGGAAAGCCTACAAGGTCTACAATCTAAGAACCAACATTGTTATGGAATCTGTACATGTTATGTTTGATGATCAAAAGATTCTAGGCCTAAATGATGAAGGTTACCATGAAAAGTTGGAATTTGAGAATGAAGGTGAAGGAAGAATGTACTATGATGATGAGGAGGAGAATGAAGATCATGACCACAGAGATCCACCTAGAGCTGTTATACCAACTAGAAGTGATGCTTACACTGAAAATGAAGCATCCGTTGATAGTCATTCTGGAACATCCATTGACAGTCATTCTGCAACATCCGTTGACACTATTAGAGATGCATCCGTTGACAGAAATTCTCAAGCATTCGTCGACAGGCAAAATGATGCATCCATTGACAGTCAACTTCATAACTCAGCAAGGACAACAAACTCAGGGGGAGTTTCTCAAGGTCAAAGTTCAATGCTAAATCAACATGATCATGGAAATGAAGCAACCTCATCAAGATCAAATCTTCCACCGGTAAGAAAATGGACTAGAAATCATCCATTTGAGTTAATCATTGGTGAATCAAATTCAAGAGTCCAAACTAGAAGGGCCACTCAAGCAGAATGTCTATACAGTAGCTTCCTGTCTCAAGAGGAACCTAAGAAAGTGGAAGATGCCCTTCTAGATCCAGATTGGGTGTTAGCAATGCAAGAAGAGCTAAACCAATTTGAAAGAAATAAAGTATGGAAACTTGTGCCCAAACCTGATGATAGAAGTGTCATAGGTACTAAATGGGTTCTCAAGAATAAGACAGATGAAAATGGCATAATTGTGAGGAATAAAGCTAGATTAGTGGCAAAGGGCTATTCTCAAGAAGAAGGAATAGATTTTGATGAAACTTTTGCTCCAGTAGCAAGACTTGAGGCAATAAGAATCTTTCTAGCCTATGCAGCACATGCCAATTTCAAGGTCTATCAGATGGATGTCAAAAGTGCCTTTCTAAATGGGGAACTGGAAGAAGAGGTCTATGTCCATCAACCTCCTGGTTTTGAGGATCCAGAATTTCCAGAATATGTATAACTTCTCATGAAAGCACTTTATGGTTTGAAGCAAGCACCAAGAGCCTGGTATGACACTTTATCTCAATTTCTTTTGGAGAACCACTTCACTAGAGGTACAGTAGATAAAACCTTATTTCATAGGGATATTAATGGCTCTTCAATACTTGTTCAAATCTATGTAGATGATATTATTTTTGGGTCTACAGATGAGAAGCTTTGCAAAAAGTTTGCCAAACTTATGCAAAGTAGGTATGAAATGAGTATGATGGGTGAATTAACTTACTTTCTTGGCCTACAAGTAAAGCAAGTTAATGAGGGCATTTTCATAAGTCAAACAAAATATATTTTTGATCTCTTAAAGAAATTTGACTTAATGGATTTTACATCTGCTAAAACACCTATGGCCACTGCAACTAAGCTTGAGTTGAATACTAAGGAAAAGTCTGTGGACATCTAAAGCTATAGAGGCATGGTAGGTTCACTTCTATACCTAACAGCTAGTAGACCTGATATAATGTTTTCTACTTGTCTTTGTGCTAGATTTCAAGCTGACCCTAGAGAGTCTCACTTAATAGCTATTAAAAGAATTTTCAGATATCTTAAGGGAACACCAAACCTTGGCATTTGGTACCCAAGAGAATCTGGTTTTGATCTAACTGGCTATTCAGATGCAGATTATGCCGGTTGCAGAGTTGACAGGAAAAGTACTACAGGTTCCTTTCAATTTCTAGGAAACAGGCTTGTTTCATGGTTCAGTAAGAAACAAAACTCAGTCTCCACCTCAACAGCTGAAGCTGAGTACATTGCTGCTGGAAGCTGTTGTGCACAGATTCTATGGATGAGAAACCAACTCATTGACTATGGTCTAAAAGTTGAGAAGATTCCAATTTTCTGTGACAACACAAGTGCTATTGCCATCACAGGGAATCCAGTGCAACATTCGAGAACCAAGCACATTGACATCAAATACCACTTCATTAGAGAACATGTGATGAATGGTACAGTAGAAATGCACTTTGTGCCAAGTGAAATGCAGCTTGCAGATATCTTCACCAAGCCTCTTGATGAATCCACATTCACAAGATTGGTAGGTGAGCTAGGTATGCTTAACTTGTCATAATTTCTAGTGATATTTGATTTCACTGCGTTGAAGCTGGAAATGTGTTTTGATTTACTTGAAAGTTAAAACTTTCAGAAAAATTTTCTGCAGAAATTTTGCCTAAGGCAAAATTAGCTTATCAACGGATATCCTTTTATCCGTTGATAGTATAAACACATTACTAGATTTTTGCATGTCAACGGGTAACAGGCTATCCACGTCATCAACGGATAAACTGTATCTCAACCGTTCATTCTATATCCGTTGATATACAATTTTTTTTATAACCGTTGGTAACCGTGTATATCTAATCATGGCTGTACTTATTCTCTTTTTATTTATTATCTGACAGTTACTTTTGACCAATGGAGTAATTACTTTTAATTATTTCATTTTTAATTCTTGAAAAATATAAAAGGCGGACTTGTACTCTCACATCTCACTTTTATTCATTTTCAAGCATATCAAAAGTTAACTGCATCTTCTTCCCTAAAACTCTCTGTAACCAAAGTTCAATCACTTCAATGGCGCCTATTGTTAAGATGATGTCCTCCACTGGGTTTACCTATGAGAAGAACAATTTCGCGACCTTTGTTGACACAGTGAATGCTCCAGAAGCTTACCACACTTTGATGAGTTTCGTGAAGAAATGCAAACTGTCATATGCTATGACGGCCACCACTCCCTTAATCCACGAGGTAATTGAAGAAATGTGGACATCTGCTGAGTACAATGGCACAGACGGTACAATTGCTTTTTCTTTAAAGGGTAAAAACTATGTGGTTAATTCTGATGTAATAACTGCTTGTTTAAAATTGCCTGAGAATAACTGTCTGAAAGTACCTACTGATGCTGAAATTGTTGCCATGCTTAATTCTATTAATTATGCCCTTAGTACTGAAAACTTAGGGAAAATTGCTAGAAAAGGAATGGTTAAAGAATGGAGCTACTTCTGTGATGCCTTCATTAAAACTTTTTCAGGAAAAATTAGTAATTTTGATGCTGTTACCCAGTCCATGCTAACAATGATGTGTATGCTTTTAAATGATAAATTCTATAATTTTGGCACATTAGTTATGTATGAGATAGCTGCAAAGTTGGGAAAAAAGGAAACTAGGAGCAAGAATATCTACTTTGCTAGATTTTTAATGCTCTTAGCACTGCATGTGTCTGAGAATAAGCTATCCATTGTTAACCCGGATAGCAAGTTCCAATGTTTTGTTCAGGAGAAGAGAGTCTTACGTGACCTGATTCGAATGAACCTCAATGCAGGAGTACAGTTGGTATATCTACCAATTGTTCAGGTAACTATCTCTAACTCTGAAACCCCTATCTCCAACCCCCAAATTTCTTTGCCTTCTAGTGTCACAATGGAGTCTGTAGTTGTGACCAAACAGGCTCCTACCAAAGTCACCAAATCCAGAGTTCCAAAACCACATTCTAAAAAGCAAACCTCAAGTGTCTCTCAAAAGACACCTGTTGTAAAATCTACCAAACCTCTTGAGGGGAGTGTGAAGGTGGTAGTGAGTGGTGAGGGACAGGGTGAACATCAAAGAAGCCCTAAGGATAAGGAAGGAGAGATGAGTGCAACCACCATTTCAGTCTCTCAAAAGACTGCTAATGTAACTACAGGCCAAATTCTAGTTACACTCTCCCAAAAGAGTGTGACTACTGAATCAAGTTCCCCACAAGGAACACTGCACAAGAGGGTTAGGGACACATATAGCCCAATCTCAAAAACCTATGGAAGAAGAGTGAAATCTAAAACCATAGGGGAATCACAGGGTGCACACACTGTACAGGAAACTGTGCCTTCTCAAACTCAGTTTGATGTGGCTTCAATAAATGTGGAGTCACAGCCCCTTGATCTTAATCTTCAAATCGACACACATTACAATCCACCATCACCAACTCCATCTCTGGATGTGGATATGATATCTACATCAATTCCTGATTCTCCATCTTTAAGATTCTTGGAGAAGCCCCACTCTGTAATTGGTGGTCATCATCTTTTAGATGATTTGTTGGACCATCAATCTTCCCTTCCAGAATTCTCAACACAGACTGTGGCCTCGAACTTAAAATCAATCTCCACAGATTCAGTGTTGGTTTTCTCTTCAACGGATATAATTATTCCTTCCTCAACGGATATCCTTCATCCGTTGACAAGTGTTTCTCCATCAACGGATGCGCCTTTATCTAGCCATCCGTTGCCAGCTATAACTACTCCATCAACGGATATTCCTTATCCGTTGATAACTCACTCTACCACTGCTATATCTGACATTCCAGTGTCAAGTGTAGAGGAGTTCTCAGTAGTTGAAACACTTTTAGGTTTGAGGGAAGGGAGTGAGAGGCTGCCTTGTGAGCAGGCAAAAGGAGAGATAAATAATGAGAGGCTGGCCATTTCTTCCGGTCAGGCAAAAGGAGAGTTTGAGAGTTCCACCTTAGTAGGTGAAGGTGAGGGTGTGAGAGGTGTGAGCCAAGGGGAGCCCTTGATGCAAGAAAAGAGAGATGAGGGGAGAGAAGGGACTACAGGAGAGATAAGGATGGAAGAAGCAACCATTGCTAGTGAGTCAATGGGGGTTGAGGATGCATCCAAGGAAATGGAATTTCAAAGAGAATATCAGTCCATGATTAACTCCATTTCTTTGGATGCTGAAACCTTTACTCACCCTGTTCCTGCCTATCAAATTCTGGCACAACAGGGCAATGTGGAAGCAGAGGAGGCAATGCACCTAGTGCACACCTCACAATCTCTACTTAGAGCTAAGGAATCTATAGCAGCTCTGCCAACCACTGCTGAGAGTGATGAATTTGACAATTCTGAAGATGAAGACAGCCAGAGCTCTGAAGATGAAGGTGGTAGCAGTATTCATGATTTTGCATTTGCTCAAAACTACACCTATCATCAACTTGATATGGAAATCATAAGGCAATATAAATCTGCCCTGGCTGAGCACCCGGAAGCAGATCCACAGAGAAAGGTTGTTCTTCAACAGGCAATTGACTCCCTAAAGTTACAAAAGATGCAGATGGTGATTCAGAGATCCAACTTAGAGGAGGTCAAACAAGAAATCAAGGATGTGAAGATCTCTGTGGATTCCAAACTAGAGCAACTAGCTCCTACAGCCACTCAGAGGGTGTTGCAACAAAGGTTCCTCAAAGAAGACAACCTGGCTAAGTCTGTGCAACTTCTCAATTCAAGAGTGGAAAAGATGGAATCCCAGATGGAGCAATTTCTTCAACATCAGAAACTGCAAACCCAACTGCTAGAAAAGTTAGTTGCAGCCCCAACTTCTAGTCAAACCCTTGATGCTAACAAAAAGGGGGAGAAAGTGGAAGAGACTGTGGCAACTACAAGTCAAATCTTAATTTCTGAAAGCAGGGAAGCAGCAAGTCAGGGGGAGCAGCAGCCTACCATAGTGGTAAATCCACAAGAATTCATTGTCACAGCTTCCCCCAGCAAATCCAAACCTGAACAAGTAGCTCTATCTGAAGAGTTTGATCTCTCAAACTTGACAGAAGAGGAAAAGCTAGCCAAAATTGAAGCTCTCCAAAAGATGAAAGAGGAAAACTATGAAAGGATAATGAGGACAGAAAGATTGATCAATCAATCTATTGCATCAACTCTGTTCTCTAGCCAAACCTCAGCTCCAACAATATCTACAACAATTCTGAAGGTGCTCACTCCAGCAATTGTGGCTCCTACATTCTATGATGCTGAGCCTTCTCATGTTAAGGAATTTGAACCCTACATCAAATCAAGACCCTTCTCACCACCAAAAGCAAATGGGAAGAACAAGTTACAACTGGACTTTCCATTTCCCAAGGATGATGAAGAGAAGTTGATGGGTAAGGCAATCAAGGAATTCAAGGAGAAGACTAACGGTTGTGTAAGAGAATGGATGGCTGTAATCATAAGGAATGGAAAAGTTCTAAACATATCCAACAGCCATCCTAGATTTGTTGAAGCCAAGAGAGAAGAGACTTCAAGGCTGCTAAGAGAATCTCAACCAAGCACTGAATATCAATATGAAAACTCAGATGAGAAGCAAGCAAGGCTGGCTCAAGAGTTATTGGATGAGGTGGAGGATGAATTGAGGGAACCTGAGGAAGTCCCCAAATTCAAAAAGAAAGGGAAATCAGTCCCCAAATCCAAGAGATTAAAATCAAATGCAAGGAGGCCTGTCTCTCCAGAAACTGAAAACAAAGAGAAAGTTGGTACATCACAACCTATTGATGTAAAAGTATTCAACCCAGATGTAAATTTCCATGGTGAGCCTATAGTACCTAAAGAGGAACCAATGAATCTTGACTCCATTGAGGTTCCTTCATTCTTGCTGAAGCCTCAACAGAAGCCTACACAGAAGAAAAGGAAACCAAGGAAGCAACCTTCAAAGGAACCAATTCAAGTTCCTAGGGTACCTGCAATTGTCAGGCAGCCAATCTTGGAAAACAAGGATGATTTTATCTATCAGGCAGATATTGAAGAATACTCTGACATGAATCTTTATCTGGATGAATTGTCAGAAGTAAGAGGAATTGACAAATATAGACATTTGCCTGAAAGATTGGTCTTTGTATACAAGGGAGGAATGGAAAGGACATGGCCACTACAAAGGGTTCTTGGAGAAAATTATCATACCTTAACCAAAGTGTTCTCTGCAATCAAGAGATACACAGGGTTCTCCAAGATAGCAAAAGGGGAGATACTGGACAGAATAGAACAAATAAGGAGGGATTGGAACTCACCATCAAGTCTACCAAGGAAAATGAAGATCCCATACAATGGACAGAAAATCCACCTCCAACCTTTCTGGATGATGGAGTTCAGGGATGAAGATGGTAACAGGAGATTCTTCAGGTTAGAAGACCAACTACCAAAGGCTAGTTCTCAATACCTGAGATGGCTACAACAGAAGCTAAATCCAAAGGTAGATGAAGAAGATGCCTTCTATAGGCAACTCCAAATACAGATTGAGTCCAACTCTGCCAAGGAAGGAAAATCAAGGGTGATGCCAACAAGAGGAAAGAAACAGTCCTAATCTGCTCAGTCTAGAGGAGCACTTCTCTGTAAATTTCTCAAACTTTCAGTTTTTAATTATTGTAGCTTAATACAATTTATGCATTGTTCATTATATATCTTTAGGAATGTTTTGTTATCATCAAGGTCCTGAATTTATGCTTTATTGTCATAAAGTATAAATTGGGGGAGATTGTTAGGAATATGTTGTACTTGATGATAACTTCACAATCAATCAAATTGTTTAAGGTTTTGTAACTGTCAACGGATGAGAATTTATAACTCTATCCGTTGACAGGTAGCTCATCAACGGATGAGATTTTGTAGCACACTGCAGTATCTCTATGTTATCAGTTGATAGTGTTTTTATCCACAGTCATGTTTACTATCAACGGATAGGCAGAATAGGGTAGCCAATTGTAAATAAGCTATGCTATGTAATTCTGTCTAAGTGAAAGTGTATCAACGGATGAAGACAAAACTCTATCAACGGATACAACTCAAATCCACTCTATCAACGGATACAACTCAAATCCACTCTATCAACGGATACAGCTCAAGTCCCAATATCAACGGATACTGCTCAACACATCATCAACGGATGTCAGTGTACATCATCAACGGATAATCATTGACACTGTTTTCTATGATTAGCTGGAGATTAGCAGTTGATAAGGACATGTTTGACTGACAGATCACATGAGTTTATAGTAGATACAAAAAGCAGTATGGCAGCCATACTTTGGAAACACAGAAGAAAGAAGCATTCCATTTACACTATGAATACAAGAAAGGTGCAGGAGACATGTCTGAACACAAGGACAACCTTTCGGCTACATGTGTATTTGGAGTGTAGTAGCAAGTCAACTAGAATTAGATTAGTATTATCTTATTCCAGTAGTACTTGTAAAACTTGGGATATATAACCAAGTGTAGCAACTCTTTGTAGGTTAAGAAAAACAGACATATTTGCTTAGGGTTTCTTGAATATCCTTAGAAGCAAAGAGTTGTAAAACGGCAGCTGTGTACATTTTGTATCACAGAGTTTTCTTCAAATAAAAGCTTCAGGTGGTGCATATTAACCACCTGATTTTATATGTGTTTGTGTTTAAATCTTACATTGCAATTATCTCTTCATAAGTTTCTGAAGTTCTTATCAGAAATTTATAAATATCAAGATTTGTATTCAACCCCCCCCTTCTACAATTATACAAGTGTGTAATCTGGGAATAACAGGTGCGGTAAGAACCATCTAGACAAGGACTGCCGATGGAATACGGGTGCTTGTTTTCACTGCGGAGAAGTAGGACACAAGATTTCTGAGTGCCCACATAATCCACCACTAAGGAAGGAAGCGGATAAGAAGATTGGCATTGGACGTGTGTTTCAGCTCACTGGAAGTCGTACCAACTATTGAGGTATGATTTCTTTTATGCGTGACTTGTTTTATTTTATTATTGTGAATTTTGGGACCAAATTCTTTTAAGGAGGGAAGAATGTAAAATCCCGAATTTTTTTTAGTTTTATTTTATTAGATATTTGATATTTTAGTAATGTTATATTTAGATAATTATTTTAGTTAGAAATTTTTTTAATACAATTTATTCTTAGGAAGAGATAAGATTCGTTATTTTTGGAAATGAGCGTAGAAATTTCATTTGTGAATCAATATCTTTTTAATTTTGTTAATTGTGTGTGCTAAAATATTTTATTCTAAGTATTACTTGGAGAGATCTAATAATTTAAGAGGCAAGTTTGTAGTTACTTAATTTATTTAGGGTTTTAGTGAGCCTATATAAGAAACCCGTTAGATTATCGGAAAAACTTGTCCAGAACACTCGTCCGACAGGTTCGTTAAAAGTTCAGTTCATAGTCATATATTAACATGCTTTATCTGTCTGCCCTTACAATGTCCCTGCCATGCCAGTTGTTTGATTTAATTTGCTTGATATTCTTACTCTATATGAATTGAATTTGTTCCAGAGACTTTAAGATTCTCATGCACCATGTTTAAAATTGAAATTGAATACTAGTGATATAAACATAGCCTACTAAACAGAGTCTTGTGTGTCGATTAAGTCAGTATGTATTTTAATGATTATGGATCCTTTATTTTGATTACATTTAATTTCGTTGATTTATCATTTGAATAACTTACTTGTTGAGATTGATTTTATGATCTATTGTTAATATACATGACCAGGATTTGTAATTTTATATTTATAATTGTAAATATATATTTCCTGATGATGGTAGCATGAACTGGTATCTTGATTTCTGGACAGAGTCATACCTTGGTTAGTACTTAATATATGTAAATTAATTTTGTTTTTCTAGTAATGAATTAATATTAAAATATTATTTTATTTGTCATAAAGCGTGTTATGTGAAATTGTAAGTTTTATATTGTTAAATCATTTTATGTAGTTTGTTAATTACTCCCGTTGCTCGCCATATTGACCATAATCTATTTATTTAGTGGTTTATTATTAGTACATGGTCTCTGTCCTTTTTCATATGCATGTGTAGATTACAGAATGTTTAATGTGCATGTTGTCAAGCAAACAGCATTAGTTTCCATGCATGTATTACTTTAACATTAAAATTGTCATCATGCATGCATTAATATAAGTATTATACGTGCTGGTTGCTGGTCATGTGTTTAAGTTATGTGTTAGGTAATTAATTAATTAACTTATTTGTTTTAAATGATTTTAGGATTTGATGGTGTAAATATTTTTGGAGTTCAGTCGGCATTGAGGTAAGTATTTTTTGACTTACTTTTAATTTTTGAAAAATATATTTTGATTCTGCAACTTTCGATTTTCGTATAAGATATAAGAATTTTGTTTCGAAACTTTATAAGATATAAGTATTTGATTTTAGAAACCCAGTCTCTACGTATCGAACTCGTTCGTAATTTACGCTATAGTTCCGGAACTAGCCTTAGATACCCTTAGTAGGCACACAAGTGTGAAACTTTAGATACCTATTAAGGGCGCGTGATTATTGAACTTTAGATGCCGGTCACTGGCAAAGTGTGACAAAAGAATAAGAATAAGATGCGGGTCACTGACAAAGTGTGGCCGTAGATCAAGACTGCGATATTTATAAGAATTTCGTTTCTGTTTTGTTATAATTTTTCTGTTCTGTTTCAAATTCTGGATTTGTAAAATATAAACTTTGGGTTGAATCATTTTTCACAAAATGGTTTTCGAAAATTATTATTGTTTTGAGAAAATATGTTTTATAAAAAAACGCCCACTGCTTTTTAAAATATTTATAAGTCAATCTGTTACTTGCTGAGCTGTGTAGCTCACTCTTTTCTAATATTTCAGGTTCGTACATTGTGGAAGCTTATTGAGAATGCGGATGTGAACTTGTGAATTTCGTGCTACGTGATTTGATGCAATTTATTAGATAAGATTTATCGTGCTATTAGAATATATTTTGTTAAGTGCCAGATCTTGTTATTGAATTTGTGGAGCTGCGTCTTTGATTTTATGTTCTTGAATATTAAGTTTGACTGCTGCTTTGACTTTTGTGGAAATTTTGATTTAATTGAATAAAGAATTCAATTTATTTAAGTTTTGTTTTTAGAATTAATAGTCCGAAAAATCGGACTGTTACAGTTGGTATCAGAGCCAGGTTTTCCTTCGGAGTGTATTAGGTATGGGACTAGTACATTCCCTAGGATGCGATCCTACAGATTATCGTATAGGTTTTGACCTTTAAGTTTGTAAATTATTTTGAATTTAGGCAACTTGTTTTTGTGATGATTTGACCTGTTTGACTTTTGTGCTTTTTGATCATTGATTATAAGTTTGAAAGTTTGTTGTTTTTAGAAAAGATGGACGGAGAAGGCAACACCAATGGCAATCAGGGCAACAACAATCAGAATGGCAACAAGAATAACAATCAAGGCAATGACAATCAGAATGGCAACAACAATGGTGATGGTGGAAATGTATTCGACCAGCTAGCCGAGACTCTAGCTACACTCGTGAATCAGCAACCCAGACAGCAGAATATCGTCTCTCAGTTCAAGCGTTTGAACCCACCAACTTTCGATGGGGCAACTGATCCGGCCATAGTCGAGATGTGGATACAAGAGATGGAGAAAGCTTTCGGACTGCTAGGGAGCAATGAAGAACAGAAGGTTGCTTTAGCTGTGTATCAACTGCAAGGAAGTGCTTACGATTGGTGGCTCATGGAACAAAGAAAGAACGAGACTGTAACCACCGAGGGAGGTCCTGAACCATATACATGGGCAAAGTTCAAGAAGGCTCTAGAAGATAAGTACTTTCCGAGAACCATTCGTCTGCAAAAGGAGAGGGACTTCATTCGACTCGAGTAGAGAGGAAAGTCCGTTGTGGAATACGAAGCAGAATTCGCAAAGCTTGCAAAATATGCGCCGACATTAGTTACTGATGAGACTAGCCGAGCAAGAAAATTGGAAAAGGGACTTCGAAGTGACATCAGGAATTCTGTGGCATCGTTTGAACTTCAGACGTATGAGGCTGTGCTCAACAAGGCATTGGTGATCGAGAGGGGTCTGGCAGAATCTGAAAAGGTAATAGGTAATTGGAACAAGAAGAGATTTGCTCCAACCGGTGGATTTTCGTCTCAAAGGGGGCCATTCAAGAAGCCACATGAGTACGATTAGATGGGAGGCCAGGGTAATTGAGATAAATGTTTGAGGTGCGGTAAGAACCATCTAGACAAGGACTGCCGATGGAATACGGGTGCTTGTTTTCACTGCGGAGAAGTAGGACACAAGATTTCTGAGTGCCCACATAATCCACCACTAAGGAAGGAAGCGGATAAGAAGATTGGCATTGGACGTGTGTTTCAGGTCACTGGAAGTCGTACCAACTATTGAGGTATGATTTCTTTTATGCGCGACTTGTTTTATTTTATTATTGTGAATTTGGGGACCAAATTCTTTTAAGGAGGGAAGAATGTAAAACCCCGAATTTTTTTTAGTTTTATTTTATTAGATATTTGATATTTTAGTAATGTTATATTTAGATAATTATTTTAGTTAGAAATTTTTTTTATACAATTTATTCTTAGGAAGAGATAAGATTCTTTATTTTTGGAAATGAGCGTAGAAATTTCATTTGTGAATCAATATCTTTTTAATTTTGTTAATTGTGTGTGCTAAAATCTTTTATTCTAAGTATTACTTGGAGAGATCTAATAATTTAAGAGGCAAGTTTGTAGTTACTTAATTTATTTAGGGTTTTAGTGAGCCTATATAAGAAACCCGTTAGATTATCGGAAAAACTTGTCCAGAACACTCGTCCGACAGGTTCGTTAAAAGTTCAGTTCATAGTCATATATTAACATGCTTTATCTGTCTGCCCTTACAATGTCCCTGCCATGCCAGTTTTTTGATTTAATTTGCTTGATATTCTTACTCTATATGAATTGAATTTGTTCCAGAGACTTTAAGATTCTCATGCACCATGTTTAAAATTGAAATTGAATACTAGTGATATAAACATAGCCTACTAAACAGAGTCTTGTGTGTCGATTAAGTCAGTATGTATTTTAATGATTATGGATCCTTTATTTTGATTACATTTAATTTCGTTGATTTATCATTTGAATAACTTACTTGTTGAGATTGATTTTATGATCTATTGTTAATATACATGACCAGGATTTGTAATTTTATATTTATAATTGTAAATATATATTTCCTGATGATGGTAGCATGAACTGGTATCTTGATTTCTGGACAGAGTCATACCTTGGTTAGTACTTAATATATGTAAATTAATTTTGTTTTTCTAGTAATGAATTAATATTAAAATATTATTTTATTTGTCATAAAGCGTGTTATGTGAAATTGTAAGTTTTATATTGTTAAATCATTTTATGTAGTTTGTTAATTACTCCCGTTGCTCGCCATATTGACCATAATCTATTTATTTAGTGGTTTATTATTAGTACATGGTCTCTGTCCTTTTTCATATGCATGTGTAGATTACAGAATGTTTAATGTGCATGTTGTCAAGCAAACAGCATTAGTTTCCATGCATGTATTACTTTAACATTAAAATTGTCATCATGCATGCATTAATATAAGTATTATACGTGCTGGTTGCTGGTCATGTGTTTAAGTTATGTGTTAGGTAATTAATTAATTAACTTATTTGTTTTAAATAATTTTAGGATTTGATGGTGTAAATATTTTTGGAGTTCAGTCGGCATTGAGGTAAGTACTTTTTGACTTACTTTTAATTTTTGAAAAATATATTTTGATTCTGCAACTTTCGATTTTCGTATAAGATATAAGAATTTTGTTTCGAAACTTTATAAGATATAAGTATTTGATTTTAGAAACCCAGTCTCTACGTATCGAACTCGTTCGTAATTTACGCTATAGTTCCGGAACTAGCCTTAGATACCCTTAGTAGGCACACAAGTGTGAAACTTTAGATACCTATTAAGGGCGCGTGATTATTGAACTTTAGATGCCGGTCACTGGCAAAGTGTGACAAAAGAATAAGAATAAGATGCGGGTCACTGACAAAGTGTGGCCGTAGATCAAGACTGCGATATTTATAAGAATTTCGTTTCTGTTTTGTTATAATTTTTCTGTTCTGTTTCAAATTCTGGATTTGTAAAATATAAACTTTGGGTTGAATCATTTTTCACAAAATGGTTTTCGAAAATTATTATTGTTTTGAGAAAATATGTTTTATAAAAAAACGCCCACTGCTTTTTAAAATATTTATAAGTCAATCTGTTACTTGCTGAGCTGTGTAGCTCACTCTTTTCTAATATTTCAGGTTCGTACATTGTGGAAGCTTATTGAGAATGCGGATGTGAACTTGTGAATTTCGTGCTACGTGATTTGATGCAATTTATTAGATAAGATTTATCGTGCTATTAGAATATATTTTGTTAAGTGCCAGATCTTGTTATTGAATTTGTGGAGCTGCGTCTCCGATTTTATGTTCTTGAATATTAAGTTTGACTGTTGCTTTGACTTTTGTGGAAATTTTGATTTAATTGAATAAAGAATTCAATTTATTTAAGCTTTGTTTTTAGAATTAATAGTCCGAAAAATCGGGCTGTTACAATATACATACATTGAGAGGGTGAAATACGTGTTTTGAATATTGATTAAAGTGTAATATACGATATACGCATTTACCTTTTGGGTATCCACACGGTTATATATGGCCGCTTTATTCAATGTTGTTATTTTAGTGTTAGTTTATACTTTCTCCGTCCATAATTAGTTGTCCAGTTTGACTTTTCAGTGGTCAAATTGACCAAATTTTGACTGAAATTTACATATATTATATTGTATATTTGAAAAAAAATAAAAAAGGTTATATTATTGTAAAGTATATCTAATCTATTTTAATATGTACTTTTCCGTTTTTTAAAATAATAGAAGGATAGCTTTTAATCTTTGATCAAAAATTAGTTAATTTGATTACTTAAAAGTCAAACTGGACAACTAAATAGGGACAGAGGGTGTAATATTTAGATTATTTTTGTCATTATTTCTACAATGAATATGTATTCTATTTTTTTTTTAGTTTTTAAAAAGAAGAGAATCCAAACCCACATGCTTAGACATTGGTAAATTGACGCATACGAAGGTACCTCTCAAAGGTTTAAACCATCAAGCACAGGTACAATAATTGAAGATAATAAATAACACTAAAATAATACGCAAATGTACGGGACGAATGGACGATACATAATTGATTTGAAAATAATACTTTTATCAATTTAGAAAAATCATTAACGTAGAAAGAATTTCACAAATTCTTTTGCACGCCAATTAAAACAGGCACCATAAATTTCAACACAACCAACGTGAGCCAACAGCCAAGCAACCTCCTTGAAAAGCATAATAGAAGTCTAACCATTTTTTCTGAAAATTAGGAAATACTACAATTTTTCGCAACACAACGCAAATTACGAAAGTGTAGTTGTTTCCTAATAATCTGAAAGTTCAGGTAACGTTCGCTATAAAATTAAAGGCATTTATAGCCCCTACTATATATTTTACTCGTATATTTATTTAATAAAGCAACAAATACATAGTTTACTCATATAAATATGACAACAAAATCAAACTCCAGATATTTTAGTTCATACATGGTACAGTAGAAGAATTGACAGGAAAATCAAACTAGACTGACTCCAAAGTTTTTTGAACGAAAAGAAATTTTAATAAACTCTCTAGCGTGGGTTAAATAACCAGTCGCTCTAACTCTAGACTAATTCCAAAGCTTTTTGAAAGAAAAGAAATTTAATAAACTCGCTAGTGTGTGTTAAGTAACCAGTCACTCTAAAACCTTAAAGTGTTAGAGGAAGGTCCCAACTGGATCTTATATTATATTATAATACTCCCCTTTCATTCCAAAGCGAAGAGTGGATCATGGACGCTCATCGTTGAAGCATTAATTTGCCTTTCGTGTTCATAATAATTATGAGAATACTGGGAGGTCACAGAGAGTCAAACCCGTCTGCATGCCTGAGCTTTGTAACCAATCACTCTAAAATCTTAAAATTTTAGAGGAAATCCCCAACTAAATCTTATATTATATTCTAACAGTGTACTCCTGTATCTATTGCAAAAAGAAGCCAAAAAAAAAAATTACTCAATGAGATGCACCGGTCCCAATCAACCTACTAAAGAGTAAAGGTATTTCCCCTTCTATTTCCTACTCTTCACTCCCAGGAACACCACTTGTAGAGAAAAATGAAACATCTGGAAGTTTGGTGATAAAAAAATATATATAAAAATCTGGAAATTTCTTTCATCACCATCAATATAAAATTAAAGGCATTTATAGCCCCTACTATATATTTTACTCGTATATTTATTTAATAAAGCAACAAATACATAGTTTACTCATATAAATATGATAACAAAATCAAACTCCAGATATTTTAGTTCATACATGGTACAGTAGAAGAAATGAAATATATTTCATTCCTGATAAAAAAAAAATGGTACAGTGGAAGAAGGGACAGAAAAATCAAACTAGACTGACTCCAAAGTTTTTTGAACGAAAAGAAATTTAATAAACTCTCTAGTTTGTGTTAAGTAACCGGCCGCTCTAACTCTAGACTAATTCCAAAGCTTTTTGAAAGAAAAGAAATTTAATAAACTCGCTAGTGTGTGTTAAGTAACCAGTCACTCTAAAACCTTAAAGTGTTAGAGGAAGGTCCCAACTGGATCTTATATTATATTATAACACTCCACTTTCATTCCAAAGCGAAAAGTGGATCACGGACGCTCATCGTTGAGGCATTAATTTGCCTTTCCTGTCCATAATAATTATGAGAATACTGGGGGATCACAGAGAGTCAAACCCCTGAGCTCTGTAACCAATCACTCTAAAATCTTAAAATTTTAGAGGAAATCCCCAACTAAATCTTATATTATATTCTAATAGCTCCTATATCTATTGCAAAAAGAAGCGAAAAAAAAAACTACTCAATGAGATGCACTGGTCTCAATCAACCTACTAAAGAGTAAAGGTATTTCCCCTTCTATTTCCTACTCTTCACTCCCAGGAACACAACTTGTAGAGAAAAATGAAAAATCTGGAAGTTTGGTGATAAAAAAATATATATATAAATCTGGAAATTTCTTTCATCACCATCAACATAGAGAGGCCTTTTAATGAGAGGGAAATAGACAAATTATGGGAAAATGAGTAAGGTTTAGATCCCAACTCACGTATCAGTCTCTGTTATCTCCGTTCCCGCAGAGTTCTGCCCAACTTCCCTCACATATAATTTTGTCTCACTTTCCAAGGGGTAAACAAATCTTTGCAATCTAATGAAGAGGCGCTTCTTAAGTTAACTTTCTTTTGACTTTAATGCAGTGTACATACAATAGCCTTTAGTAATATTCTGGGAAAGAACCATAACATCTAAAAGCTAAAGAATTTGCACCCGATAAAAGGAATCATACTTTGTGCATAAGATTAACGAGGCAGTACTGTGGAATGATAATCATATGAGCATGCAATAATAATTGAGAAATATGCATACGATAATAATCGAGAACTGTTAGAATATGTAGCAGCCTCTCTGTCAACACATGCTCAGCACATGAATGTTACCATGTTCATCACATGTAAAACACTAATGGTAGCAGTAGTGTGGCAGCACATGTAGTGTATGGCAGTAGTAGCTAGTGCGATCTGGTTTGTTCATAAACCATGTGCAAGCTTGCTATATAACTGTGTAATGTCAAGCTATGTAAAATATCCAAGAAGTTACAATGTAGTCCTTTGCTATCTCTTCTCTCTAGTCTCATATACATTGCATTACTATAAACTTCTATATGGTATCAGAGCTAGGGGGAGAATCAAGGTTTAACAGCCTTCCTCCGATCATTCTTCATTCCGCAAGTTTTCTTCAGTTTTTCTGCAGTTTTTTTTTTTTTTTCAGTTTTTCCAGAAATTTTTCAGTTTTCCAGTTTGTTTGTTTTGCATCTTTTAGTCAGTTTTTCTGGGCTAGCATAACCACTTCGTGATGGAGTGCATCACCACCAACATCATAATCATGTTTTAATCCATCGAAGCCGGTCCAAGTCTACGCGTCTCCACCTCCATGTCAACCAGTTGACACTCAACTGAAAAATATAACAATCCATCTCTTTACAAGCTTCAATTCAAGTGGATTAATTTGTTTAGCTTAGAAGCCGATGCCGAAAGCCCAGAGCCAGAACCAAAAGAGCCAGAGCCAAGAGCCAAAGAGCACGAGTCAAAAGCAATCAAATTCAAGTCCGCGAAATTTCAAGCAAGCTAAGAGCTTCACTTCGTTACGCCCATTAGCTTGAGGGAGGATGTTAGAATATGTAGCAGCCTCTTTGTCAACACATGCTCAGCACATGAATGTTACCATGTTCATCACATGTAAAACACTAATGGTAGCAGTAGTGTGGCAGCACATGTAGTGTATGGCAGTAGTAGCTAGTGCGATCTGGTTTGTTCATAAACCATGTGCAAGCTTGCTATATAACTGTGTAATGTCAAGCTATGTAAAATATCCAAGAAGTTACAATGTAGTCCTTTGCTATCTCTTCTCTCTAGTCTCATATACATTGCATTACTATAAACTTCTATAAGAACCATGAGCGACCTAGATACCGTCGGATCTGCTAACCTCCAACTTACGAAAAAGCATGTACATAATCCATTATTATCTCAAAACTAAATCCAAAATTTACAATCACAAATATTTTAAATTTATCAAAAACTCTTGTTAAATTTTTTGTTACCATCTACCATATGAAACTTTTTACAGTTACATTTGCTCAGGAACAGACAGTTCCAACTTCCAACCAAAATATGTACTCTTGATAAGCTCAAACTTAAAATTTGGTTTCTGAACTCTGTTACCTACTACTCACTGGGTGTGTACATACATACTTTGCTGCCACAGTACCATGGTTTTCTGATTAACAACACTACATGTACACGCACAGTATCTCAAATAAAATTGCATGCATGAACTGAGTGTGCCTGTGTACAAGGAGAAACATCCCTCGGTCTCATGGAAAGAAATGCTTAGAGAGCCAATTACATCAAATCTATGACAGATCCATACAGTTTAGTTAATAACACTTTCATGTTTCCCTCAAAATTCTACAAATTATCGAACGGAAATTATAGACATAGTACATAATTAGCGGGGAGTCCGGTGGTGGCGGGGAAAATTCAACATAACCGAACTTACCTACCCTACTTATCATCAAAAGTATTTAGCTATACCGTTATTTGTCAGTTTATATCCCAAGTTCCATCCTCGCCTTCTTATATGCCGCCTCTGCAGCATTATATTCTTCCTTTCTCTGCTGCAAAAGTTGTAAATCTTCTTCAGCAACCTCAAGCCGTTTCTCCGACTCAATCAAATCTACAGAAATCTGAGCACAACGGGGCTCATGATACTTGTTCTCAGCTTCACAAGAAGACACCCTGGCCTCAACTTGGAACGGCCTGATCTGTTGGCAAGAAGCTTCTTCACTAAGAGAGTGAAAACGTTCTTTATAGGTCTCCATGTCTGCCTTAGCCACATCGTAATCACTAATAAGATCATCTCTTTTCCTTTTCTTGCAATAGTAGTGATCCTGATAATCATTATATGATTGATCTCTAGGAATAACAAAACCTTCAGCTTTATCAAGAATAGATGCACTCCGAATTAATTTGTTGACTCGCGCACAAAATGTTTGCGATTGAACTTGAAGTTGATCTAGCGCGGTAAAGGTAATATTTGCTTCCCGGGCCATATAATCATGTGCGCAAAAATCTGATGACTTGAGTAAGGAAATGAGCTTGTTCTGAAGGTCTCTTGCTACTCTGGCAAACTGGTCTGATATTGAACCAAACATAAGACTGCCTTCTATATCTTTATTGGGATTATGGCGATTCCGAGAGTGCCAATCAACTTCATCCACAATTTGGGGGACAAATATAGGATCAAAGGAAGGGAACACACCTGCAAAAGAACATAACATTACATGTGTAAGTAGTTGACCTGATGGAAGTCGGCAACCACAGTTGAGAAATTTAATACAAATATGGACACCCACTTACAGCAATAGAAAGGCTTCGCTTCAGGAAGTTTCAAACAAGGTGCTGGAGGATAAGCTAGCCTTCCCCACCAACCCTTAAAAAGTTCTATGTTTAAATTCATTGCAGCGGTCATCAACCAATCTTCTCTCAGTGGCAACAAGTGACTTGTATAGCAAGAGTGCGAAGTAGAGCGAGCTACACAAATATAACCAAGTCATGAACACAAGAACATACTGAGAAAAGCATAACAGTAACTTGCCTCGTGCAGTAGAAAACAACAGAAATCATTTAATGTTATGTAATATTGTAATAATAACAACTGACAAACGGCAATAATTCAGGACATAGAGAAATAAATACACCTGCCAAAGCATTTTCCTCAATAGAGGTCTGTCTCACACAAATACTCTTCCTGACATGAACAACGCCTTCAGTATCTCCACCTTCACTGTAGGATTGAGGAGTGACTAGCTCAACAACAGTGTTGGAAAAAGAACTATCAGATTTTGGAGCTCCATCTCGTAATCGTTTGTTGCACTTTCTCGGAGTTTTATTTAATTTATCTTCTTCACACCCCAAGTCCACTTCCATCAATTCCACCTCTTGATTAGCTGATATTTCCCTCTGATTGGGATAATATTCAACAGTGTCCAACACATTAGATCTGATCTCCTTTTGAACATTGCTCGCAGGGAAGGTATCACTGCAATTCCCTATTGTAAATCTATGAGGGCTAATTATTTCATCCACGTGTCTGTTATTTGTCAATGATTCATCATTAAGCAACTTGAAAAATGTACAAGCTCCCTGTCCCTGAAAATTTATCATAATCAATTTGTTAACTAGTAAATGCCTAATCATCACTACCAGCTTCGGGAATACCTAAAGTTCTTAGGTATTCAATTACAACATCAATGAGGATTTAGTTGACCGGAAGGTTCTCAAGAGTCATGCAAATATAAATCCATCCCCATTCTAATATTATTTAGTTGACTGGAAGGTTCTCAAGGGTCAAGCAAATAGGCAATGCTTGTATTGGATCTGTTTTGGAATCCAATTGACAAATAACCAATTTATCGTAATACTTGTACTAGAGGTCTTTCAAGGTCAAACTGAGTTAAGAAAAAATATACTTATATGTCTTGGGTGTGAGCAATCCATCTTCTGATTATAAGCCAGGATAGAAAACATCAAAAAGATTTTAGAGTGGAGGCCATGAGCAAACAACTGGAGGAAAACATTTGAGGTGCAAAGGCAAGGCTTGAATGGCTATATATGTACACAGAACGTGAAATCAAAATGAGGGCATTTTTCCTTATATTCCCCTGTCATTAGATTTTTTTTTTTAAAACACATAAATTACTATACTTGTCTGCTTCATTACTAATATTGTCTCAGATTTCATAATTTACACTTAATACTACTAAACTGCATGAGATTCAAGGCTACTACTGTCCATAATCATTCTGCAAGTATTGGTCTCCAAACGTCAATATCTTACTACTTATTCCTTAATCTCAAGTAAAATACCAAAATATTTAGACATAATATATATTCCTTAATATTGACTAAAATGTTTAGAAATATGTTGCATTTACTTGAATATCTATTCCTTGGGTGTATGACTTTTATGACATGAACTATCTACTTCTACTAAAGAGGATTTACAACTTCATAGTAGGCAAATCAAATGTAGCTTGATAACAAGAATATTTGGTAGTCAAGAATATTGGCACACCATGCATGCCAATATACGATAATGAATTAACCATACATGTAAAGTACTAATAAACTGTAAGAAACAAGCAGTGTCAGTGATGGAGCCAAAAAAAATCACCTTTTTTATAGGGCAGGCAAAATACTTGCGACCAACTTCAGTATCACCTGACTC
Organism: Saposhnikovia divaricata; assembly: GCA_036435485.1. Lineage (NCBI taxonomy): Eukaryota > Viridiplantae > Streptophyta > Magnoliopsida > Apiales > Apiaceae > Saposhnikovia > Saposhnikovia divaricata. The sequence goes on from JAZHRN010000131.1 coordinate 29,422,471, forward strand.
AGTATATTGGCGACAGAATCCCGCCCTACACAGGCATCTTGGGACACTTATTAGCTCATCCTTCCCCACCTCATCTTCCCATCTAAATGTTTTGCAGCTTTTAAGCTGCGAGGAGAAGAAAATATTCTAGCATGGTAATTAATTTATATAGAGAGATAAGTAAACTAAAATGTAAACTTTTATTGGTAATGTAATTAACTGACCGGGCAAGCATACGCTTTCCGACTAGTCTTTTTCCTGGTTCCGAGTGAACAACGTAGACCACACTGACAAATCAAGGTGGGGGGAGCATATTCTAAGCCGTCTTCTTCCACAAACACTGAAGCTGAAGAAAAAAGCCTAGACTTGTATGCCATGTTTTGGGGACACCTGATAGCAAAGTGGCCTAGTTTTTTACATTTGAAACAAGCATAACTCCTGTGGCTTCTTTTCATCCATTGATTTGAAATTCTCAAAGGGAGCCATTTACGAAATTTGCGGCTTCGTCTTTTTTGGAAAGCTGGAACTTGCAAAGAGTATTCTCTAGGAGCAACCTGGGGAGGTGGTCTTTTGCTTCGTCTTTTCTGGAAAGCGGGTACTTGCAACGAGGATTCTCCAAGAGCAACCCGGGGAGGTAGGCGTTTTCTTTGTCTTTTCTTAAAAGCGGGAACTTGCAAAGAGGATTCTCCCCGAGCAACCCAGGGAGGTAGTCTTTTTCTTTTCTTATGAGGAAAGCTTCGAAAATGGGAAGGATTGCGGGAAGTCGGGAAATTTGAAACTTGCAAAGTGGATTCTCTAGAAGCAACCCCGGGAGGAAGTCTTTTTCTTTTCCTTTGAGGAACTGCTCGAAAATGGGAAGGATCGCGGGAAGTCCATTTTCTTTTAGGCAAATTTGAAACTTGCAAAGTGGATTCTGGATGAGCAACCCCGGGAGGTAGTCTTTTTCTTTTCCTAACAGAAAAGGCTTGACATTGGGAAGCATCGCTGGAAGTCCATCTCGTTTTAGGTAAATTTGAAATTTGCAAAGGTTTCCGTACAGGAAATTTACGGGTTTTTTTCCGCCTAGGGACTGTTCTTTGAGCATCCTGGCATCTTCTTCTTTCCCTTTCCCTGTCAACTAAACCTTGATAAGGATTATTAGGATCGCGTAAAACCCATCTACTATTAGGTACATTGAATCCGTGGATTCTACTCCGCCAAGAGGTAGATGTATCAGCATCCCGGAAAACAACCCTTCTTCTTCTCCCGCGAGCAGCTAAAACCCGCAATCGCGAAGAATCACGGTCAATCCAACTCGTTCGCCGCAAAGAGGTAGTTTCAGGAGCATCCCGAAAACCTTGGCTCAAATTTTCCCTGTGAGCCAAAACTCGTGAATATGGTTCAGGAGCAGGAGGAGCATGATGAAAATAGTTGATTCGTACTCGAAACAATGCAGGAGTAGGAAGATAGTGATTCATATGGTAATTATATTGTGGTATAACAGCAAAATCAGAAAAGTTGTTGTCAGGGCAATAATAATATTGAGATACAGGCATCAAATAGTTGCCCCGGAGTTGAAGATTGTAGCCTGGTGAAGAATCGTAAAACATCGGCACTGGAATATAGTTTGGATAATTAATTATTAATCCACATTATAATGAGATTTTGTGTAGATATGAATGAATGTGAATCAAAACTAAACCCTAATTTGATAAAAAAAAAAAAGAACGGTAAAGTGAATTAAATTGTATCATTATATCATTATATCTAAGTAAATTAAATTGTTATAACTGTAAATAAATTGTTCCCAAAATTCACGTTAGTAAAATATTAAGGGCCTCCCTGATTTGAAAAAATTACAAAAATAATTATTTTTTTATATTTTTTGCCAAAAATAATCATTATTTTATAAAAATAACAAAAATAACCATTATAAAAAATGTGGCCAATTTTAGATATTGGGTATCCCAATCTATCTATATTATTATTATTATATAAAAGCCGAAACATTAAAAGTTTTGGTACCTATTTTTTGATATGTCATGAATTTACTTATTTACCCTTCATTATAAAGAAAAATATATACGATTTATATGCTATTAAAACACCTAAAATGTTGATTTTACTTATTTGCCCTTACTTAATGATACATGTTATTTTACGTAATTATCCTTACTTAATTATTTATAGTTAGTAATATATACTATTATATAATAGCCCGTTAATTTACTTATTTATCGTTACTTAATTAAATATAAAATTCATCCTACTAACTAATCAATTTCTTTTTTCAAGTTAAACATATTACATTTTCTATTTTTCAATAACTAAAAAATTTCCTTTTTCAAGTAGAATACAATATCTTTTATATTTTATCTAACTAAAATTTCTCCTTTACTAATCAATTTCCATTTTCAGGTTAAACATATTACCTTTTTTCTTTTTCAATAACTAAATAATTTTTTTTTCAGGTAAAATACAATATCTTTTATGTTTTATTTTACTAAAATTTCTCCTTTTTTAAAAATAGTACGAGCAATTTTATTTCATAAAATAACATAATTATATTATAATTACTATTAACTAATCAATTACCTTTTTTAGCCAAAATACCTTACCTTTTCTCTTTTTTCTAACTAAAATCTCACGGGCGGTTGCCTTTTTCAACCAAAACACCTTACCTTTTTTTCTTTTCTCTAACTCTCTTTTTCTAATTATATCATGGGTGATTCTATTTAATAATAATAATACTATAATACTAATAATTAACCGATTAAACATATCATTTTTTCGATTTTTTCTATTTAAATTTCTTTTTTTTTCTAGAAATATCACGGGCAACATTAATTTCTCATTTTCTAATAACACCATTAGCAATTTTATTTAGTAAAATAACATAATTAAATTATAATTAATTTAAACTAAATAATTACCTTTTTCACCTAAAGCATGTCACCTTTTTAATTCACGCTATCTTTTCTATTTTTTCTAACTAATTCCCCTTTTTCTAAAAATATCACGGACAACGTTAATTTCTCCTTTTCTAAAAACATTACGAGCAATTTTATTTAGTAAAATAACATAAATAAATTATAATTACTATAAACTAATCAATGACCTTTTTCACCTAAAACATGTTACCTTTTTAATTTTCTCTAACTAAGTCCTCTCTTTTTCCAATAATAACACGGGCATTCGATTTAATAAAATAAAATAATAATTGTATAATTACTAATAATTATCTGATTATCTTTTTTAACAAAAACCTATCAACTTTTCTATATTTTCTAACCAAAATTCACGGATAACATTTATATAATTATTATCAAATCACCTTATTTAAAAATTTAAGCTTCCAAAATTCATGTTTTAAAAAAATTAATTTAAATTAATGAAAAAATTCAAATAATATTAAAAAAATCCGTGCATCGCACGAGTTTTAAGCTAGTATAATATAAAAACAGAAACATTAAAAGTTTTGGTACCAATTTTTTGATACGTCGTGAATTTACTTATTTACCTTTCATTATAAAGAAAAATATATACGATATATATGCAATTAAAACACCTAAAATAAATAATGACATAATATAATTAATGGTAATTAGTCGACTGCCTTTTTCACATTTACTTTTAGTTGAATATATTACCTTTTATAAAGATCTAAAAACATCAATCATATCATATCTTCCAATCATTAATATTTTCTTTCAAATTAAAACACGATACCTTTTTGATTTAAAACTAATTTTACAATCATTAATATATTCCCGAAAATATCACACCATATTTCGGCACGGTCATTCAAATAATTAAAATAAATAATAAAATAATATAATGAATGATAATTAGCCGATTGCCTTTTTTAATTAAAAAATGTTTACTTTTAATTGATGATATTACTTTTTATAAACACCTAAAATATCATCTTCTAATCAATAATATTTATTTTCTAATTAAAACACGATAACTTTTAATTTAAAACATAATTTTGCAATAATTAATATATACTCACGACATATCTTCAAATCAGTAACAAAATATAATAGAAATCCGTATACTACGAATAATGACGGTTAGATTTTTAGTTAAAAATCAGAATTGTTAGATCTAATAATTAGATAAAATATATGGTTAAATTAATTTACTAAAATGTATAGCCGAATATATCACACCACATTTTCAATTATTAATAAAATATAATAAAAATCCGTATACGTTGTTTATAATTATAATTATAATAATGAAATATTAGTAAAATCCGTAAACATGGGTTTATTAAATTATATTAAATAAAAAATAAAAATAATCATTATGTAAAAACATAATTGTAATATTAAATAAAAATTAATGGTAATTAATCGATAGCCTTTTTCATATTTACTTTTAGTTGAAGATATTACCTTTTATTTATTTTTTGAATAAATCGTACTTGCATTACTTAGAAATGATCACTTTCGAGTACATGATTGCAGGAGGAGTGACAAACTACTCTCCATAGCCTGACATAGAATTTGTGCAGCATTTGCAAGCAAAAGGACCACACGATTCGCAGACCGATAATCGAATTACTAGCACTTGATCAACGTGCTTTAGTGATTTTGTCCAATAAATGGTTTCTCGAAGGCAAATGGCTTCAACTTCTCGTGGTTGCCAATTACCTTCTATCTGACAGCATCGAGCTCCAACCTGAGCTTCCTTCCAAACCTGGAGCAAATTCCGAGCTGCTGCCAACACACCTATCATGACAAAAACTAGAAAACACAACCAAAACATAAACCCCAAAAAATTGGGGACAAACATAAAACCCTAAACAATTCGGGACAACAACCCAAAAAATAGGTAGAGAAAATCATTTCGAAAAGTCAAAGATCTCGGATTGCCACCAAATTTTGATATGATGTTAAGCAGGAGATTTTGAGTCTAAGAAATGTGTTTATTTGATATTTCGAGTTCTAATTCAAAACAGATCTGAAAAGAACTCGAATAAAACCTAAGAACATCAATCGTATCTTCTAATCATTAATATTTCCTTTCGAATTAAAACACGTTACCTTTTTGATTTAAAACAAATCTTACAATCATTAATATATACCCGAAAATATCACATCATATTTTTCAATTATTAATAAAATATATTAAAATTTTGTATACTTTTTTTATAATAAGAAAACATTAGTATAATCCATAAAAATGAGTATATTAAATTAAAAAATTTATTAAAAATAATGATTATATAAAAACATAATTGTAATATTAAATAAAATTTAAAGCATATTAAAAAATTCCGTTCATCGCACGGTTATTGAAAGTTTGTTGGTTCGATTTTCGACACAATCATCCTAGTTATTAAAATAAATAATAAAATAATATAATTAATTATAATTAATTGATTGCCTTTTTTAATTAATTTTTATTTATTTTTTATTGATAATATTACTTTTTACACACCAATCATACCTCCCAATCAATAATATTTATTTTCTAATTGAAACACGTTAACTTTTAATTTAAAACTTAATCTTGCAATAATTAATATATACGCAAAGATATCACAACATATCTTTTAATCACTAACAAAATATAATAGAAATCCGTATATTACGAATAATAACCGTTAGAATTTTGGTAAAAAATAAGAACAGTTAGTTCTAATGATTAAATATATTATATAAATAAAATAATTTATTAAAATTTCAAGGTTGAACCCGGCCATCAACGACATATTTATTTTAAAATTTTATAATATAAGTTTTAAATCATGTATATCATTAATTAAATTTACATTACATCATTTAAATAAAAATTAAAATTAAATGTTGTAAATAATGATTGTATAAAAATATTATTATAATATAAAATAAAATTTATTATATCAAAAAAAATATGTACATCCCACAAGTTATAAAATAGTTTATATAAAATACTACGTACATTGTATATCAAATACTGGATAATCTGCTAACAATCTTATACTCCACTAACAATCTTATATAAAAGTGAATAAATCAATAATTGGATATATCAAGTGTTAAAATTGATTAAAATTTTGAAAATGACTATTTTTATTTATTTTGCATTAAAAAAAATTAAAATTGACCTTCACTCCCGGTTTTTAGGGACGGTGCTACAGAGAATATTGTTGCTTCCTGTTCGTTTTTTTTCCTTAACAAGAAAAGTTTGTTTTTTTTTTGTTTTTTTGTTTTTTTTTAATATTTTAACTTATAACCTTTTACAATGAGTTTTTTTTTTTCTCTAGGTCGACTAGAGGTAAGCTCAACGAATTGAGCTACCTCAACTTTCTTAACAAAAAAAGTTTGTTAATTGTTTAAACAATTACATCTGGAAGCGAATCCGAGTAATTTAAATACGTATTTATAAATTAAAGCCAACTCACTCACATATTCCATTCGTTTGCAGCTTTGATTTAATCTTCCCCGTAAGAAGAAACAGTAACTTGCATTTACATTTGTAAGTTGATATATAACTTGATGATATATTAAAATCAGAAACGTAAAATGATCACACACAATCTGCAGATAAACAGCATAAAAGGCTAGCCCAAATCCATGGCCGTTGCAACAACGCATAATTAAATTAAACTAATTAAACAGAATTAAAGTTGGCCGATATTATTTTATTTTAGAGGTCGTTTAGCGCGACAACACAAACTATCTGAATACTTATAAGCGGCGCATGCATGGACAGGAAAGCTTATATAATGCTTTGTAATTAGTTGCCTTTTCCGGAATGATCGACCTGTGCTGGAGGCGAAGGCAGTGGCAACAAGTATGCAGATTTCGACAACGATTGTGGTGATGATGAAGGAAGTGGATCTATTGTTGAGCTTGGTGGAAATATCGGCGGTGGAAACATCGGCGGTGCAGGATCTCTAGGTGGTCTATGAAAGATCGGTGGTAAAATCGGACGACGAGGATGAGGTGGCCTATGAAATATCGGTGGTAAGATCGGACGTCGAGGACGAGGTGGTCTATGAAATATCGGTGGTAAAATAGGTCTTCGAGGCGGTCTTCGAGGTGGTCCTCGACCTGATGGATTCGCGCAATATTGGATACATTGGAAGTTTTGTAAACTACATTGTCCAAGGCAGTAGCGGATGGTCAAGGGGAAGGGGCCAGCACCAATGCGGCAGCCACTGGCGCAGGATATCAACTTTAGCCGACAGTCGATGAAGCATGTCCCTGGATTGACACCCTGTGCGGTGGCTGCGTGACGCCCCACCACCGCAAGTAGTGTTGCCGTGACTAATAGAACAACTGCCAACGGTGATTTATATGTGTTGCTGATCATGGTTTCAGACATATGTATATGTCAAGCACATACACTCTTAGGACCTGGTTTAGACAAATGCCTTCCAAGTTGTATATATATTGAGCCAGGGACCAGGGTAGTAGCTCCTTAATTGATGTCTCATCAATAAAGTGTGACATGGTCATCAGGATCTACACGTCTGAGCTACTGAAAATATAGTTCGCATGCACCCAAAATCTGGCAGATGACAGCATAAATAACTACTAAAACTGAAAACAGAAATAATTTCAATCTTTTCGGACCATTCGAAAACATGTAGATATGTCCTGGGGAGAGTCTAGCTAGGAAGGGGCACATGAGATGAGATCACGAATCCTCCTAGAAAAAAAAATTGTCAATTTTTTATATTCATTAAAAAATATCCATACTTTTGCCCATTTGTCACAGACCCATATGTTTAAGATTACTAGTCTGACAGTTTGATGTGCTAACTATCTCTTTAGTCAAAAATCTGCTGGGATCGAATTTTTTTTTCTTATGCACTTGATCAATGAATCTTCAAAATATATAGGTCCCTCGTATTGTGTTGTTGAATTTGTAAATTGTGGTTTTTTTTTTATATGTGAGCATATATACAGACTCATTCTGATTTATCTAGCTATACACCAGATCGGTAAACAAATTCCAGGGATGGAACTGCTGATACAAGTGATCAGTAACTGACACTTACGAAATTACTAAAATAACAAATTCCAGAAAGATTTCCCGTACGTGCTGATACAAATGATCAATAACTAACACTAATGAAATGACTAAAGATATATAATTTTTAAGAATGTCACAAATTTTAACTGCAGCTATACATACATGATCACATGAATAGATTAGATAATTATTTCAAACACAATTTGTTGGAATGTCTTGACTACTGTTACTCCGGCGGCCTTGACTACTGTTCCTCCGGCAGCTACTATTCCTCCGGCGGCCACCAACCACACCTACCACCACCTACCCCTTAGATTTTGTCTATAAATAAGAAATGCATGTAAGCATTTGAAATTATCTGAGGCATCTGAAAATCTTTGTAAATCTGTTTATCCTCAAGATCAATAAACTATTTCTCTTCTGCATATAATCTTTCTTGCTTCCGTTATAACAAACTGGTATCAGAGCTTTGGTTGAAGCTGCTGCAAAATTCTCGTCGGAATTTTTTTAAGCTCGCCGGATTTTTTCGCCGGAGTTACTGTTCATCGCCGGAGAAGACGACACTGTTCAGGCGGAGTACTGTTCATCACCGGAGAAGACGACACTGTTCATCATCGGAGAAGACGACACTGTTCATACGGTACTGTTCATACGGGACTATTCATACGGTACTATTCATATGGCACTGTTCATACGGCACTGTTCATGGGTACTGTTCACGGTACTGTTCATAGGTACTGTTCACGGGTACTGTTCACAGGCACTGTTCACCGGCACTATTCACGGGCACTGTTCACATATACGGTTCTGGGAGAAAGATGTCTGGTGGTATTAACGTTAAGGTCGACAAATTTACTGAGAGGAATAGTTTCAGTCTGTGGCAAATCAAGATGCGTGCCTTGTTAAAGCAACAGGGGCTCTGGGCGCCGTTGAACACAAAAACGGCTGCTTCTGGAAGCGCTGAGATGGCCAGTCTAGAAGAAAAGGCACACTCAACAATTTTGTTGTGCCTTGCAGATGATATTATTACTGAAATCGCGGAGGAGGATACCGCGTCTGGTCTGTGGTTGAAGCTTGAAAGTCTCTACATGACGAAGTCTTTAACAAACAAGTTGTTGCTGAAGCAACGTCTGTTTAGTCTGCGAATGCAGGAAGGTATGCCTCTTCGAGATCACTTAGATCAATTAAACACAATTTTATTAGAATTGCGTAATATTGATGTTAAAGTTGAAGATGAGGATGCTGCTTTGATTCTGTTAGTTTCTTTACCATTATCGTACGAGAACTTTGTGCAATCGTTTATTGTTGGTAAAGATACTATTTCTCTAGAGGAGGTTAGATCTGCTCTTCATTCTAGAGAGCTGCGTCATAAGGCGGCTGGTACAGGTACAGATAATCATGCTACTGGGTTGGTAGCTAGCTGGAGTAATGGACATGGAAAGTCGGGGAAGAAATCAGTTCCTAAGGGTCCAAAACCTAATGATATCTGTAATTACTGTAAAGAGAAGGGACACTGGAAATCTGATTGTCCCAAGAAAAAGAAGCAACAGGATAATTTGACAGATACTGCTGATGTAGCTGATGCTACTTCTGAAGAAGATTTTGCTCTAGTTGCTGTTAAGGACACGCATCACTCTGATGTGTGGATTCTTGATTCTGGAGCGTCTTATCATATATGTCCGCGCAGGGAGTGGTTTACAACCTACGAGCAAGTAGACGGTGGCAAGATTTCTATGGCTAACAGTTTTACTTGTGAGACGGTTGGAATAGGCTCGATTAAAATTCGGACACATGATGGTAAATTCTGCACATTGAATGATGTTAGGCATGTTCCACTTATGACAAAGAATCTGATATCTTTGAGTATGTTAGACATCAAGGGTTTCAGTTTTCAAGGTGAAGGTGGAGTTTTACATGTCCACAAGGGTTCTAATGTGGTTCTGAAAGGTGTTAAACGTGGTACCTTGTATCTTCTTCAAGGTTCTACGTTAACAGGTTCTGTTGCTGTCGCGTCCTCGAAAAAGATTAAGAGGTTGCGAGCTGATACATTATCAGGTTCTGTTGCTGTCGCGTCCTCGGAGAAGATTAAGAGGCTGCGAACTGATAATGGTCTGGAATTTTGCTCATCTGAGTTTGATGAGTTCTGTAAGCATGTAGGGATTTCTAGGCATCATACAGTCAGGGATACACCACAGCAGAATGGTGTAGCAGAGCGTATGAATCAGACACTTCTGGAGAGAGCTAGTTGCATGCTCTCTAATGCTGGACTAACTAGAAGATTCTTGGCGGAAGTAGTTAGTACATCAGGTTATCTGATAAATCGTGGATCTACGATTGTTTCAGAAAGTGGTGGTGTTGAGAAACAGGTGGAGCAGGAAGTCACTCAAGATGAGAGTGAACCACAACAAGAAGTTCAACAACCACAGTCAGAATCAGAATCATCAGTACCAGTAGTAAATCGGCACAGTTTGGTCAGACACACTTCCATCAGGGTGCTACTAGCGATAGTTGCACATCAGAATCTGGAGTGTGAACAACTCGATGTGAAGACAGCTTTTCTGCATTGGCAAGCTGTGAAGAGGATTTTTCGGTACTTAAAAGGTACGTCTGATGTTGGTCTCATTTATGGAGGTGATACTGAGTGTTTGGTGATAGGGTTTTCAGACTTTGATTATGCTGGAGATGTTGACAGTAGAAGATCTATGACTGGTCATGCTTTCACTCTGGGTGGTTCGATTGTCAGTTGGAAAGCTACTCTGCAACCTACAGTGACTTTGTCTACTACAGAAGCAGAGTACATGGCATTGACAGAAGCCGCAAAAGAAGGAATCTGGTTGAAAGGATTGGTCAGCGATCTTGGTCTACATCATGATCAAGCTACGGTATTTTGTGACAGTCTCAGTGCAATCTGTTTAGCAAAGGATCAAGTCAATCATGAGCGGACTAAGCACATAAATGTGAGATATCATTTTCTAAGAAGTGAGACGAGAATTAAGGTGAGAAAAGTGGGTACTGCTGATAACCCAGCTGATATGCTCACCAAGTCGGTTCCACATAGCAAGTTTCAACATTGTTTGGACTTGTTAAATGTACGGAGTTGTTGATTGCCCTTTTAGGGCAAAATCTGAGGCAGAAGAGTTTTATCTGGTACATCTGGCATTATTATGATGCATCTGGTACATCTGTTATCTGTTTTTGTGAGAGGATTCAAGTCAAGGTGGAGATCTGTTATCTGGTACATCTGGCATTATTATGATGCATCTGGTACATCTGTTATCTGTTTTTGTGAGAGGATTCAAGTCAAGGTGGAGATCTGTTATCTGGTACATCTGGCATTATTATGATGCGTTTGGTACATCTGTTATCTGTTATTTGTGAGTATTCAAGTCAAGGTGGAGATTTGTTGGAATGTCTTGACTACTGTTACTCCGGCGGCCTTGACTACTGTTCCTCCGGCGGCTACTATTCCTCCGGCGGCCACCAACCACACCTACCACCACCTACCCCTTAGATTTTGTCTATAAATAAGAAATGCATGTAAGCATTTGAAATTATCTGAGGCATCTGAAAATCTTTGTAAATCTGTTTATCCTCAAGATCAATAAACTATTTCTCTTCTGCATATAATCTTTCTTGCTTCCGTTATAACACAATTAAAAACAACATATTTGCGAGGTGAAATGAATCAGAAGTTCAGTTGCTCCTAGATGGCATAGAAGAGAAGCAGTGTAACCTTCCATTGTAGCTTTAAGAAGCCTCTGTACCCAATTTTGCCTTTATTACGAGCTCCTCAGTCGTCATCCCAATAATGTCGTTAGCACGCTTGAGTGACACACAGTAAAATCTTCCAATGGTGTCCTGAACAAAAGAGGATAATGCAAGAGTGAAAAGAGAGAAGGTTGGTGTGTCATGTGCGTGTTATGTTATAGTCGCAACTTAGCATCACTGCCATCAAATAAATCTGTTTATAAGACAGTTTCTAGCCAACAAATTTTCTGAACTGATCATAATCTTACCCGAGAAACAATGCCCAACTTTTCCAGCTTTATGACAGCATCGTCTACATCAAAATCGCAACTCACACCAAACTCTTCTTTAATCAGTTCCTCACATCGCATGTCAAGATCCTAAACATATCAACAGCCAAGTCATTTATTAGTTCTTACAAAATAATATATCCATAGCTGTTAATAAAAGCAGAATTCATGAAAGACAAAAACTTGTGTGCACCTCTAGGGTAGCTTTGCCTTGTTCCATTAGTATAAAGTACGAGATGATGACTTCCTTTACCTGCAAATTAGATGAGTTTAGCTGCCTTATTCACGAAAATACATGTTAATCAATCAAGTATAATAGCATAATAAAACTCTATCGAACGTAGCATAGAAATCAACAGCTAAACATAATATGTGAGGGATGTTCCAGTATCTATGCTACAGGACAGAACTAAACCATTATAGATTTATAATATAATTGTCAACACGAAATTATTGACCTTAAGTGGTTGCAAGTCAGCGCCACACTGAGTGGCAAACAAGGCAATAATTTCACCACAAGTTTCTTTGGACCATTAATTTTTCCCTATATACCATCCCTCTCATATCTTGGAGTTAAGTAAAAGAATACACAACTGAAGAAGACCAGAAAAAAACTCACTTCCTGCTGAACCACATCATCGCATAGGTGAAGAAGAGTGCCCTTTCCACTATCAAGCTGTTTGTCATACATAGATTTTGTTATCAGGTTCTGGTATGCAGTCATATTTGCCTGAAACCTACAGCCATAAAATGGGCAATTGGACATTGCAAGAATAATAATATAAAAAATACCTAATTGAAACAGATATTTTCATGACAGAAGTAAAACTTCAGTTCTGCTAACTAAGCAGATACACTCTTATTATACTAGTTATACTAGTACTTTAGAGTAGTACATCTAGATGCAGAAGGTAGTGAACATGCATTTCGCCACCTTATTACAAATCTAATAGTCTAATACCAAAGCCGTACCACGTGACCAGCCCTTCTGTTATAAGAAGTACTTAGGAATTTATTGCAACAATTGTACACATGTACATAACAGGAAAATGCTTAATCAATTAACTAGAATAATATGATGATATAAACAAAAAGAAAGCTGTGAAAACACTTACGTCAAGTATATCTTAGCACAGTAACCAATCACTGTGGAGAGGATGGCAAAAATGACCCAAAGGTCAGCTTTAGGCATTTCCAAAGAACCAACAACAGCTACCTGCAATACAGATGCTATTGTAAGATCGTCCAGATACACAAGATAAATTACCAAGTAGTAATCTCGCAAACTGCAAACACAATTAGATAACTCACCAGCCCAACTATAGCGGAACCAAGGAATGAGACCCAGTCCATTGGAGTCAAACTTGGATTTTTCTTTTCTGGCTGTAAAGCAAAAATATGTAAAAAAACATTATAATTTATATAGGAACTCTGATGAATATGACATACTTTTGGGGGGGGGGGGGAAGAGAGTTTAAGCCTTCGAATTTGCATACCTACAGATTGTGTAAGGAAAACTGTAAGCAAAAACAGATGATATGCCAAACTCACCAGGACTATCTCCATATCAGCCATTGGGATTTGTTTGAAGTGCTTCACATATATTCCACGTTCCGTTTTACTGTTGGTACTGGCTAGTCTACATGGTCATCAATTACTTGAATGTTAATAATTACCATCATGCATGGCAATTAGTACGGTATTGGCATTTTAAACATTGGAAACCACACAATTAGTAAAGTAATTGTGGAATTATTTGTTAGAAACATTTATTCCTGTACCTGTAAACAACGATTATCTTATCGAAGGTAGGTTCCTGGATTGTTATCTTGTTCGCCAGATTGCTAAAACTGGAGGACAATGAACCAAAGTTGTCGATGATTAGGTACTACATTTTTTTTGAAGTCATGATCAGGTACTACATAGAACTCAAAAACATGCCATTTTTTTTTAAAAAAAAACTGCCATTCAAAATGAAAACCATGGTTTAATGTTCATTACTTTAGACTTGAACTTTACAGATGACTGTATATTAATATTAAACATCACTGAACATATATAATAGTGATACATAAGTGAACCTCTTTAAGACGGTCCTAGTGGTTCAAGACACAGGGAAAATAAATTGTTGCAACATCTTCCCTTTTTAAGTTCTTTTACATGGTGCAAAACATCAAATAATGACTCGATACTTTGAAGCATATCACCTATCCTAAAAACATGTGACCATAGGCTATTATGCCATGCAATCTATGAATGCATTTAATATGCTACAGAAGCATTTAATATGCTCATAGCGGTAAAGTTGCAATAAGGATACGAAAATTTCAAAACCTGATTTCCATATTTTCAAGGCGGATTCTTTCAACATAATCAGCTTGCTCTTCTTCAGTCTCCATCTCGTCGTCTTCTTTGGGGGGTTTCTTGCGACGGGGTTTCTTGTGACGTGTAGGTGACTTTCTCAATCTGTCTAGCCTGTACTTAATCACAACGAGCTTAGATAGAGATGTACACTTGTTTGTGACAGATTAGTCCAGACATATAAATACAAACTGCTGCTACACCAACATTAAACAACCTAGGATTCTTTGACAAGTATCAAAACTTCTGAAATGACTTACAATTTGTATCACAGTAAATACCTGAGACAAACAACACAAGTACCTTGTCAGTCTCATGAACCATCCCCATATACGTCCAATGATCATGTCCACTTTTTCCATATAAAAGAAATCAGTTGTCTTGTCAATTCCATTGCCACGTCGAAAGATTATGTACTGCAGAGAGATACAAATTCAGTAAACTGAACCAATTTTAGGCTTGGCATATTTATTTAAGACAAATGTAACCCCTTACTGGTGGAAGTATATATGCATTTGGATCAGCTAATACTTCAAGATAAGCATTTATATAAATATATATATACAAAAAATACCAAGTGAGAATCTCCTTTGTGTTGGAAGATGATGCACTTGGTGAAAACATATTCGGTGAAGATATAACCATTGACAGTAATCAAAATTTAGGAGAAGCAAGAGTACTTCTACTCAAAACAAATAAATACACCTAATTCTAAATTCTTCCAAGATACAACTATAGAACTGAAATTGCTAAGCTGTAATGATGTAACTGTCTGTGATATTGTTAAAGAACACATAGACACTATATTAATGAGCTGATTTTGAACTTTTGGCAAGGAAGGGAAGATATAAGAAAACGCATCTTGAAATATAATGCATCTCATCCCAGGTGAATGATCTTATGAATTTTATCAAAAATAAATGTCACCTTAATGAACAATTAATTAGCACAACAAGCATAAGTAAACTACCATGTAACCAATAGACATACATATTAACAATAGCTTATATACAGTCAGGGTTCTGTAAATTACCTTATCTACAAAATCCGGAAGGTGTTCTTGAGGATGATCTGCAAAGTACCTCGCGAAAAGCTTCTTGTCCAGCTACATGTATCCCCACCCCCAGAAAAAGAAAAAGAAAACCAGAAAGAAAAATTAATGCCGATGTTTCTGATATACTCATTGTAATTAAATCCAAACGCTTGTTTTGATCCAGATGCATAATTACAGTGCTTGCTTAAATAGGCGATTTCTGATAGACTTGGACAAATTCAACATGACATTGATGTATGTAAATTTTATATAATAACAATAAATGAAACTATTTGCAGTGCTAACAAAGAAACTAGAAGGACAAAATGATTTAAATCAATTATAAATTGGATAATATGTCAATTGTACTTCAAATTTTGGGGGGTTTTACAAACCTTTGACTCATCAACTGCTATTGGAAGATTAAGAAGATATTGGCCTGAATGTGCAATAGTAATCTCTTCATCAGTAGTTACCTTGAAGTTGCTTTTATCCATGACCTTCACAACCGAAAAAGACTATTAAATATAAATTAGCCGGACAAGCTTTCATATCGACAAGATCTTGGTGAAAACAAATGAAAATTCATATGCAATGTCTGAAATCTGACTTCTTTATGTGGCAGAACATAGACTTGGAAAACGATAGTAAGGGCTATGAGATGATGGTAGAGAGTTGGCATAATCTATAACAAAATTGTAGGAATTAATAAATAGTTAAGGTGTATGTGAAAACATGCCTGAAATTAAACGTAATGATCTTTACTTTACTATACATTTAATCCTGCAAGCTTCTACATCTTACCAGCAACCTCAGTTATGTAACAGAACCCAAAAGCAAGCAAATCATATCAATACATATCAATATCATAATGAATTCTATACATTCAAGATACCGATGGTTAGAATTTTAGAAAGGAGCTGCTTCAGATAAATACAGCAGACTGAAACCAAACCAAAAAGGCATGGTGCACTCAAAACTTATCATATGTGAACACAATCAATCCCACATAATAGACCTGAAGGCTTTCCAAAAATTATTTGAAGTTTATAAGACTTGACCACATCATACATACTATTTTAGGTATAGGAAAACCCATGCAATAAGCGTTTCAAACATATAAACTCATCTAAATAATTATTTAATTTTTGCAAGAATGTACATATATATATAACATAGATCAACTTTTCAAATGCGTTAGTAAATCATGGCCATCGCTGCTATGCTAGTCTCTTGATTGTATAACTTAATTTCATTATATTCTTTTTTGTTACGGATATTTGTCTAAAGTTCCAGATGATGTAGAAGTTGCTTACGTTTCAAGAGATCATGATATATACGCAGATGTTCTGATGGACACTTATCTTGTTTAATTTCGTAATCTTTTACGAAATTATGCAATGCCTGCTCGCGTGTACCAAAAGAAAAAAGATATCCTTATGGTAGAGTGCTAGGAAATGTACCATTGCCGCTGCGAGTGTTTATGCTGCACAACACAGTTGTACATATGGCCAACTTTGTTAACAAATAGGAAACACTGGGTCTTAATATATCAAAGTTTGTGTTTTCATCTTCAATTTGGGGGAAGGCGCTTAATATCTAACTTTGAATATTGATTTTAAGCTGGTTTTGTGTAGCGTATGAGTTCATTTGTTGGACAGTCTTTGCGCCCTGTAGCCTGAACATCAATCTTGATCTCCTTACTTGATTGTAAGCTTCAAGAACTTGGATCTTGATTTGTCTACTACGATTCTACCAAGGTAGCATAACAGACAAAATGGTGATAAAATATCGTCAAGTCCACCAGAATTGCGCCTGCGAGTATATGGTGTTAAGGAAAAAGAACTTACGAGGATTTTATATAATATTCCGACCTTTTTCGTTACAAAATGTCGGTAAATATCTCTTTAAAGGCTATACAGATAGAGGTTGAGATGAACCAAAAATTCGATGGTTCAAAACGAGGCAGACAGAATGAAGATAGGATAAGGATAGGATTTAAAACCACCTTGGTCCTCTAATACTTGAAGCTTATTCGAATATACAATTTTAATATTCCATCTCTTCTTTTTCCTTCCTAAAAACAACCAAACATCAACCTACGAAGAAAAAAAATTACTTACGACAAGACAAGATTGATGCAATTTACTTTGGTTTATAAATGAATAATTATTTATATTCCTGTAATGGATAGACCCAAACGCTATGAAAAGTATGGTACAAACATTTTGATCCCCAAGATACAGTTACGCAAACACCAATCTGTTTGTATATAATATCAATAGAAGTTACCTGAAACAAATAGCCCAGGAAGTTCTGTTCAAGAACCTCGATCTCTTCCTGAGATAAACTCTGCTGCTCCAATTTCTGAGCTCCATTGTCAGGATCAAAGAGAGAGTAGAGTTGCTGCAACCACAATTTACATGGGGAACTGATATATGAACTAGTAATTTCCACATGTATAACTGAACAAACTAGTAGCAAAAAACTAAAGTACACATACAATATAAAAGAATCGAAATTAACTAAAACAGAGGAAACATACCATCAAATCCTCAAATTGCAGAAGGTACCATGCTCGAACTGTATACTCAATTCTTTTGCAAAGCTTCAAAAATTCAGCCCTGTCAGCACCATGTTCTGCAGCAAACAACATTCCGCATTCGTTAAACCAACATTCCTTTTTCTAATATTCAAATAAATATATATAACACACCTCCAGGCCTACAGAAACAGACGTAGATTACGAAACAACTAAGAATGTCTATTCCGAATTGCAAAGAATCAGAAAACGTTTGTAGGAAATTGTAAAATACAAATAACGAATAAACAAAAACGCAACGAAAAACAAGAAATCAAAGTAAAACATTGCAAGAAGAGAAAATGTACGTACTGATGAGATTGGCCAAGGTCATTATAAGCCTAGGCTTGAGTACTGGAATCACAGATTCCCTCTCTAATCTAATCACTTCTTTCTTGTCATCCTCATCATTATCCACCATATTTGGTTTCATTTCTGTTCAGATGCCTCTGATCAACCTGTCTCTCAACACATATATTCTTTCAATGTTTATGTAAAGCTTTATAGTAATATTCCAAATTTAGGAATGAAGCTTTGTTTGGGCTCTCAATGCTAAAGCTTCTTACATAAATAAATACATGACAAAAATGAAACCTTCATGCAAACGTGGCTGTTTTTTGTTTAATGGTTGCTTATTCATTAATCACTTCCTTTAATATCTCCTCCAAATAGTTCGTGTAACATTTTACTCGCAAGAAGTTACTTCACAAGTTGTTTAATGCATATAATTTAAACCTTCATTCTGTCAAAAAAAAACCCCTTCATTTGATAAATATTAATCTAACCGTGTATTAGTAGTGGCCAAGTTTTTTTTTGATTTTATGTTAGATAAAACCCATTTAGATGAAATAAAACATCTTGTAATCGATAACAAATCAATCCTAACATGTTTCCAGACAAAAAAATAAAAATTCACCCATTAAAATAATGAAGTCCCTTTCTTTCTTTTTTATATCAAAAACAATATTATTTGTATTAAATATAAGGATCAGGTTCCGGAATCGGTATACCCTAATCTCCAACCCAATTTCCGTCCATTATCTCCCTGAACTCGAAAAAATTTCTGAATCCTCGTCCAAAATGGGGTGCGGGGTTGAAATCTTATCACTTTCGCTTTCCGGTAATTTCCCGTTCAGGCATGTAAAAAATGATCCCGTTCAGGATCCAATTAAAGATGTTGATTCCGGTGGCGACAGCTATGATCAAACATCACCCCACTTTAGTTTCAAATATTTCAGTCACATATACCTTAGCACTAGAAAAGTTAAAGGGCAATAGGCCATTCACGTCATCGTGATCGGTTTCTGGACAAATAAACCACATCACTTTGTAAACTTTACTTGCAAATGCTCGTGCAAAAAAAAACACTTGGGCCAAACATCTAGCTCACGGTAGCAATGTAGCATGTTATTTTCGTTCTTTTCGCGCAATGCAATGCAAGTCAAAATTCATTTCCTCCTACAAGTAAAAGTTTGAAATGATACACCCGATAAATGAGAACTTACGGTTTAAGGATTATTTGTTTAATCTTTCCTTCCTTAAATGTTCGGTCAATCACGATATATGGTCAGATCGGACTCGAAACGGAACCACAGAGGTGGTTCAGTTTTTTTGGTTCAATCTTACAGTTGATTTGGTCACTCGTCTCATCTCGATTTCATTCGATCTATTTGCTGAACTACAGGGGTGTCTCTTCTGTTTAGTTTGGAGTTGGTTCATCTGGTACGATAACTATTTATAATGTAAAGCTGTTGAAGGAGTGAAGTGAGGGGCCAAATAACAGAATCAATTTGTGGTCTTCAGCAAGATTTATATAGCTACAAAACCAAACCAGTTAACCCGCCAAGATTTCGAGGCATAACCATGCAGCAGCAATTTACCTCTGTAATCTGTCAAAAGATTATAAAATATCCCAACAAAAGTAAATGTCTAACTATTGAACCAAAATCCATGTAGAACCTAAATATTAACATGTCATCAGAATTTCTCTTGTGTATCTCTATGTACATAGTCCTACCTCAGCTCCAGTATAAGAGCTTTCACATAAGGCCCTTCCTCTACATTAATATAATTTTTTCTTTTTGAAGAATGAATGGATCTTAAGCATCCATTCTCATCCAATTTTCCATATACTAGCAAAACATTTATTCTACCAACTTTATTGATTCCAGTACCTCAAGTATGGCTTTCCTAGTGAATCATGTAAAGCAGTATTTTGATGTGGCAGGCTGGCCCATCCGGTATTGGCCTTTCTTCCATTGATATTTTCATTCCCATTCAAGTAGATATGTTGATTAACCACGCCTGGTATTAGATTGCTAGTTGCAGGAATAATCCCACTGTGGTTTATGGATTGACTGAATCGTTCTTGAGGGGGCAATGAAGTACGAAGACCGGCACTAGAATTCATATTATTACATTGAGATAGAACGCTGAAGAGGCTCTGATCTGCAATATTTCCATTACCAAAGTTCTGGTTTTGGCAAAGACTGGCTTCTAGACAAGACCAGCCACCACAGTCATTATCAACAGATAACCAATTTTGGTTTAGCAATTCTCCACCATTCGGATGAGATTGGGACAGTCCTGGATGTTGTATGCTGTTGGCACCCCAACTCTGCATGTTAAGAGTCTGTGAGGCAAGAGGGCTCGAGAAGTGGTCATGACTCGGAAGTGCCTGCCTAAGGCCATTTGAATACATATTCTCCTGTATGCTCTCCTGCATGAAAGGATCCATTAATCTCTTCCGCCTGAGATCGAGCGCCATTGATGGATGCATCTGCTCTGTGAAATTTCCAACCGCTTGACTATTATCAATCAACATATTTTCCAGAGGCTGAACATCTAACATCCTAGGTTTATGCTCTTGGTGATACTGTACACTGCCTGGACTCTTCAAGAATGATTGGAATTGCTGATTTTGCACTTGATTAGGGTAAGAACTGAAGAAAATATCATCTGATTGTCTACCTGACAAATCTTTCCCAAGGTCTACTTCAAGCATGTCAGATTTCAGATTTAACAATTGAGTTGGATGCTCTTCTATAACTTGTGAATGCCCATTTGATAGTTCGTTGGCAGATGCGTAATCATGACTCACATGAGTAGAGTTATAGTAAGCATCCGACATGCTAACTGCTGGCCAAACATCAGAAGCAACAGATATAGGTGTTTCCTGACTACAAGGAACAACCATTTGTCTTAAGTTTTCTGTGAACTTCGATACATTGGGAACTAGATCACCTGGTTCAGGCATTATAGGATTCTCATCTGAAACAAAATCCATTGGGTCGAAGACATGGTTGCCCCCAAGTAATGTATTATGCTGCAGGTGATGATTATGTGCGAGTGTAGAAACATATCCAGTTTCATCATCCATAGAAGGTCCATTACTTGCTGCTGCAACATCAGTGTGCTGCTGAATCACGCAAGCCGGATTTCTGTGCTCCCCATCCTGGCCACAAAAAGAATGAAGCAAAGGACATCACATTCCATTAGTAACAATACAACAGTTAAGGAGTCAAGTCTACTTCTCTGAGCATCTTATCAACAATATTGACTTTGTAAAGACAATTGGCATAGACCAGGAAACATACATAGCATCCTTCTCCGATTCTTATATGTTATCTCTAACCCCAACCTAACTCACCCCACCCCCAGGATAACATAAACTACTAATGACGATTTTCAAATGATAAGTTATGTTGCTCACTTAACATGAAACAAATATGCAAAGGAAATAACTAATCAATAAAGAAAAGGCAGTGTAAAAAAGAACATTAAATTTAATTTTTAAAAATAAAATAAAATTACAAACCTCCAAATGTATGGATGATTCATCATTTGTTGCGGCATTATCCATATCCTCCTCAAGTAAGTTATTAGACATCTCGCTTCCCTCATCCTGTCCAGAATGGTACTTATGAGTCAACTTACTAGTCAACATAATATAGTGAAGATTGCTGTGTCAGGCAACCAAGTTAAGTGTGTAAACAGCTTATGGAAGTGCGAGTACTCTAGCCATCTAAAAAGTCAGACTAATACTGCTGTAAATGGAGCAATAGACACAATAAACCAACCTCGCAAAAATGATTCAAAAGGAAAAGCAACCAACCTCTGTTGATGTTGAGGGTTCAGGATCTGAATCTTCATCAACAACCTGATCACTTGACAAGTTACTAGCAGTCTTTTTTTCCTCATTCTGATCAAAAAAATTAATTAAAATGTCAATACAATACAGCAAAAGCAGAAAATCAAGAAAGCCACAAAGATTACAGGCTTAAACAGATATAATCATTTATTCAAAGTGTTATATTCAAAATTAGAAAAAAAGAGGGGGACAGATTTAGGGCTAGATATTTTACCTCTTTTAAATAATTTAACTTTGCAACCATTTCTCGCCCTAAAGCATGTATCACTTGCTGCTTCTTTATCTGCCTGCTTCTCAAGTTTGTGTGAGCAGCAGCAATGTCTACGTTTGCCAATTTCGACCTGTACAAACATCTAAAACCATCAAGCTTTCAGAAAACAAAGTGATCAAAAGAGATACGCTCTGACAAAATCCTAACCAGTGCACATGCAACTTCTTCTGCTCTTCTTCCTCAAACACTCTGTATGGTTGTATATAATAAGTACCAAGGTCACCTAAAACATGATTAAGTGACCTGGACTGAATGCTATTGCTAAAATGCTTCATATTATTCTTAACACGTCGATATTGCTCCTTGCTTACCTGAACACGACAATGAGAACGGATCAGATTTGACTACAGAAACAACATAAAATGACACTATCAATCATCTCTATCATCTACACAATGATATACTGTATTCACAATGGGCCAATGGTTGATCTCCATGAAGAAACATCCTCATTGAGGAATGGTTTAGGTAGGTACTTGTCAGAGTTGGCTAACCAAATCTTGAATGCAAACTAAAAATAGAAAGGAAGATAAAATAAAAGGGAAACTTGCCCAGAATATATTCAATTCTTCTAAGTTTTACATAGATCCTAGTTTTCTATTCACCATTAGCTCTTTCACATTAATGTTGCCCAATATTATTTCTGCTAAAGAACACATTTTACTCCCTTGACCTTGCATCAAATTTTCTCTGCAGATGCTAAATAACTAGCCAGATATCAAAAGGATTTTAGGACTACTTTTTTAAATATAAAATTTTAAGGAATATTAGATGAATAACCTTGATATATGACATATATTTGGCACCATCACCAAACTGGTGATTACCATTCTGTAGCTTTTCTCCTATTCTGTGTCTTGGTACTACTTTGACGCCATCTGATGCATTATCATATGTATCCTCCAAAAAACCTTTTCTGCAGATGCTATCACCAAAGAAAAACAAATAAACACCTGGTCGTACCACCAGTAAAACAAAAATAAACTACACAAATACTCTGTTCATCCAAAAGTAAGACCAACTCGACATTTAAAAAGTCTATCTCTCTCTGGCTCAATCACAGAATTAAAAGTTCACTTACACATAGTTTCATTTGTTAATATCATCAACTATTCAGGGTATAGAAAAGCAAGATTTGTTAAATGTGCATGTACAATTGGGTTTTTTTAATTCAATATGGGCAGTTTTTTCTAAAACCGAGGGACTGCTCAACATGTAAGAATCCATCAAAATCATAACAGGCACTTCTGCGTAAAATATAATATAAGAAAAAAAAACGTACAGGAAGGAACATGACTACCTTCTTATTATTCGATTAAGAAAATTTACAAGAACTGATGTTCAATGGTAACATAGAAGAGAGCTATACTTCATCATATGAAGAAATCATTTCTTGTAAAATGAAGAGAATGAGCTTAGAGATGAATCCATCATAATGAATGATAAGTTTGACTCTATCATACATTAACCCAGATGATAGATTGAAACAAAATGGTAACAGTATTGCAGATATACCTACGAGCAACCATAAGGCTCAAGAGGAAGAATCTAATTACCTCCTCTGGGAGTTCTCATGCAGTGATCTAAAATTCAATTCATCACTAGTACATGCTTTATCATCAGCAGCTGAAGAACATGATTCAGATGTGAGGTTATCGTCCAAATTATGAAGTGCAGATTTATTAGCATGAGCAGCCAGAGTTTGTTCAGCATGCTTCCCCGACCTGACCAAAATTTAAAAATTAGTTTAACATTCCCTAGGCTATAAAAACCAGAGTGACAAAGCAAACATAGAACTCTTTTAACCACCTAACATTTAACTCTTTGAACCACTTCATATTAAATACCAAATATTATTAAAAATCAACTAATTCTAGCTAGACTATAAACCACAATTTGTTAGTCAATAATTTTAGCCAAATTGCATAGTTACGTGCACATCCTTTTATAACATATATTTTCAAGGTTATTGCAACGTAATAGAGTCATTCACCTCCATGAATTATGCTCAATATCATTTTCAAGATCCTTTTGTGACCAACTTTCTTTCAGAATTTGTAGATCCCTGATCATGCTGTAACAAAACAAAAAACATGGTTAAAGACCTTATAAGTAATAAATTGGTCAGAACACAATGTCGGGCAATAGCAAAGAGACGGAGCTTTAGCTAACATACTCGTAGTGGTAGTTTTGTAGCTTTGAATAGTAGGTCTTCTTACTAGCTTTTAAAAGACGCTCCTTGTTAAGAACAATATCGGGATGAAGATAACCTGAACAAAGAGAAGCACCCCTGCAAATTTAATAACGCAAAAGAATAATCAGCTTAATATCCAAAAAAAACCAAACGACGCTCAGTATTCGCAACGGCCAGACAGCCAGTCGTAGAAGCAAAGCCTATCCTCACACCTCATATCTCTTCATAGTGTTCACATTTTATAAACTTCCAAGCATATTGGTATTTTACACAGGTTTGAGGCCAAACAAATTTTAAAGCAATAAAATCCTTTTAAATATTTCTTGATTTTTACTTCATCAATCTTCTTATGAACATCATTTGTGACTCAATATATAATGCCAACACATCAACATATGATCATGAAATGCAATTTAAGTTGAAGCCAGCATGCTGAATAACAATAAAACTATCACGTTGCAATCACCTGTCGCATCACATATTTATATTTTTGCATTTTGACACTCTTCCATACTCCATGTTCTAATTTCAATATAAGATTAATTATTTTCTTCAATCTAATTGAGTTAATATGCTTTGTTTTGTCTTGTAAATATGATCAATTAACATAACACTCACATGCACAGAACTTGTCTTCACAATGTGTATGTCCTCTTTCAAAAATATGAAAGTCACAAGGATTTATGTAACAAAAAGCACATGCGTGCATGCACTGAAAATTCCATGTGTTACTAATAATGCAGCTGCATATATATCACTCTGGACAGAAGGATAATCTCTAAATGTGCTATCTGTATGTAATCATATTGATAAGATAAGCATTAAGATATTCCAAATTAAACATGTCCAAGCTGATAGCTGAAAGAGTAGCCAATGGCTAGTCTAGCAAAATATGAGAGTTATTTAATCGGTAGTCAGAAATTGCCTCCAGAATATTCTTAAAAATTTAAATGCCAGAAGTCCACAGCTAATGTCAAAAAATGCATCAAGCAACAACCATTATGCAATATGTCTGCAAGTCAACTTTTTTGTTTCTCCTAACAAAGATGTGCATTATCAATATCAATGAGATTCTACACTGATCATAGATACTTGCCATTTTAAAGATGGATTTCCAAAGTGAAAGTTATCCCCCTCGAGCAAGTCTTGAACAATTTGTTGAGCATCGAATCCTTTTGGCAGAAACTGAGTGAGCAATTCTCTCTCTTTCTCAGATAGATGAGTTTGCCAAACCTATAAATGAAAATCATAACAAAAGTACAAAAAATTAAGAATATTAAAATCTTTGCATGCTCTTGGCCCAAAATGGAGAGTCGAGTTCCTTACCCCGGTCCGACTGTTGAGTGTCCAACATAGGTACTCGAGGCAAAATAAAGAATCCGGATAAAGTTGTGTGCTTGTATAATTAAACATAATGGAAACAAAATGTGGTAACGCTTACCTCATAGGAAAGCACCTCAGTCAAATTTTCTATTTCAAAAGTTTCCAGAGGAATATTGACTACGTCAGCCAATATATTGTGGCAACTAGGAACTGCATCAACAAAAGGTGACAATTCTCTCTGTGCAATGCCAACCTGCTCCTTCTTAGCCACAACATTCTTCCCTTTGTCATCCCACTCGAGAATAATATTTGGCCTGAGGCTTGAATCATATTTTGGGGATACTAGTTTTTTCCGTTTCAAGTTATTATGCTCCCGATAGGTGTAACCAACACCATTTGCAGAATTTAAACGTTTCTTTTGCTGACCAGCAGCCATTTCCAAAAAATCGAACCAAATTACAAGCAGAGCTCTAAAAAATGAAAAAAAAAAAAAAATTAGATGCATTCTTGTATATTAATCAACAAATTACTTTTCTGCATAAGAGCACCATATAATGTACATCTACAAAGCTTCCAATAAGCAAACCAGGTCATGAACCTTTTTTTTTTAGCAATTTTACAATTCAATTTAGAAAGTTGCAACCAAAAAAAAAAAAAAGACTATCTAATGTACAATAAAGACTAGTGTACATTCCTCACAACTCTATACTATACTATCATACCCAGTAGTTCTCTTCTATAATCGTCAAATTGCCTCTTCAAGGTGTATGGTGGGAATGCAGGAAAGCAAACACTCCGGACAGGGTCCATCAAAATTCATAGACAGGGATGCAGAGTTTAGTGTATTTATTTTAATCAAACTAAGAGTCCTTTCAACGCTCTCGGAAGGCATTCGAAAGCAATGCCTGAGCTAGTTTTTCAAGAAGCATACACCAATTCATATGTTATATTATCAGGACACACGAAAATAATCGAAACTACTTGCACCCAGTACAACAACATGAAAAAAATACAATCTGTCCTTTGTTAAACAAATGTGGCTATCAGACCCCAAATTAAAAATAAAAAACAAATTAAAATTGAAACAAACACAACAACTGAGAAACAATAAAACAGAATGCACATACATCATAAACAAAACAAATTACATTAACAGAGTAAGGCAACATTGTGAGCGTAATTCCCAATTAAATAAATTTGCAACAAATAATGAAAAATTAATTAAAATCAAAATTAAAAGGGGGTGAAAAACCCATACCTGTGAAAACCAATGCCTGGGGGTAATAAGCCGCCGGAAACATTAGATAGAAGTGTACGTACATATGGGATTCGAGAGATTATTATATAAGTAAATATTTGTTGTGTGTATAAATTAGGTTACGAAAAGAAATGGGGAAAAGGCAGAGAGAGAGAATTGAGAGGAAGAACGAAGATTGAGGGAGGTTTGGAATTGGAATTATGGGGACGAATTTGGTTGTGAAAATTATTTAATTTAGACAAGGGGAAGAAGAGGTGGCGGTACTGGTCGCGGTCGGGCACACAATACATATAACATACCAGACATTGGTTTGGTTTTCGGATTTATTTTATTTGTGTAAAATAGGAACAAAATTATTATATTCTGTGTTTGTTCTTTTTTTTTTTTTTGACAATCAAACTTATCTTAATTGAAAAAAAAAAACTTATCTTAATTGAAATCAAGTACTCCTGTCATTTTTTATTGTTAATATTTGAAATATATACATTTTAACATTTAAAATAGATACATCCGGCATATAAGGTGTATTTTAAGAATAATTCCATAATTTATTTTTTAATTTTTCTTTTACACAATCATATTTAAATTTTTAATATATATACAATATAATGTTATTTCTAGAATATATTTTTTTAAATTAAACCATTTCTACATTTCCTAAATTCAAGAATCACTTATTATAACTTGTGTATTACATTCCATATAATAGATATAATGGAAGTCTCGTGATTTTAGATTTAATAAAATGTTTTATAAATTAACAAATCCTTTTTGGGCTATTAATAGTACTAGTTTATAACCCATGTGATTCAAGGGTATTTTTAAAATTTGATATAATATTTTCTTATAATGAAATTAATTTTTTATCTAATTTTCTAGTTTAATTATTATTTTAATTCTAATATATATTAGTTAAAAACTCATGTATTGTTTATAATAATATAAATTCTTAATTTTAATTTGTTGTTAACGGAATCTGAACCTTGGGTATTCATTAAATTAGTATAAATATGAAATATTCTTTAGTGTTAAATCTAACAATTCTCATCGATTTAATAAATATCTAACGGTCACTATTGTTTGTATGGTCGAACCATAATTATCCCCTAGTTTGTGTATTATATTTACTAGCTTAAAACCCGTGCGATGCACAAATTTTTTTTAATATCATATGAATTTTTTTCATTAATTTAAATTAATTATTTTAAAACATGAATTTTTTAGGTTTAAATTTTTATATGAGATGATTTGATAATATTTATATAAATGTTATCCGTCATCTAGAAAAGGACTGATTTTAGTTTGAAAATATAGAAAAAGTGTTAGGTTTTAGTTGAAAAAGGTAATCAGTTATTTGTTAGTAATTATAAAATTATTATTTTATTTTATTAAATAGAATGCCCGTGATATGATTGGAAAAAGAGATAATTTAGTTAGAGAAAATTAAAAAGGTAACATGTTCTAGGTGAAAAAGATAATTGATTAGTTTATAATAATTATAATTTAATTACATTTTTTTACTAAATACAATTGCTCGTAATGTTTTTTAGAAAATGAGAAATTAATATTGTCCGTGATATTTCTATTAAAAGAGGGATTTTAGTTAGAAAATATAGAAAAGAAGATACATTTTAGCTAAAAAAGGTAATCAGTTAATTATTAATATTATAATATTATCAGTTTATTGTATTAAATAGAACCGCCCGTGATATATTTAGAAAAAGAAATATTTCAGTTATAGAAAATAGAAAGATAACGTGAAAATTAAAAAGGTGACATGATTTATGTAAAAAGGGTAATTGATTAGTTAATAGTAATTATAATTTAATTATGTTAATTTACTAAATAAAATTGCTCATAGTGTTTTTAGAAAATGAGAAATTAATGTTGCTCGTGATATTTCTTGGAAAAAAAGGAATTTAATTAGAAAAAATAGAAAAGATGATACGTTTTAGCTGAAAAGATAATCGGTTAATTATTAGTATTATAATATTATTATTTTATTTTTATTAAATTGAAACACCTGTGTTCCAATTTGAAAAAGAGAGATTTTAGTTAGAGAAAAGAGAAAAGGTAACGTATTTTTGGCTGAAAAAGGTAAATGATTAGTTAATAACAATTATAATATAATTATGTTATTCTCGTAGTGTTTTTAAAAAAGTAGAAATTTTAGTTAGAAAAAATGTAAAAGATATTGTATCTACCTGAAAAAGGAAATTATTTAGTTATTGAAAAATAGAAAATGTAATATGTTTAACCTGAAAAAGGAAATTGATTAATAAAAGAGAAATTTTAGTTAGATAAAATATAAAAGATATTGTATTTACCTGAAAAAGAAAATTATTTAGTTATTGAAAAATAGAAACGGTAATATGTTTAACCTGAAAACGGAAATTGATTAGTTAGTAGAATGGATTTTATCTGTAATTCGGTAAAGGTAAATAAGTAAAATCAATAGTAATCGTACCGACCGACCGACCGACCAAACTTTTAATGTTTCGGCTTTTATATAATAGTATAGATAGATTACTAATTACCATTAATTATATTATGTTATTATTTATTTTATGTGTATTTATTTTTCTTTATAATGAAGGGTAAATGAGTAAATTCACGAAGTACCAAAAAACAGGTACCAAAACTTTTAATATTTCGGCTTTTATATAATAGTATAGATTAGCATAAAACTTGTGCGATACACGGATGTTCTTTAATATAATGGATTTTTTTAAAATTTGAAATAAAAGTTTAAGATATGAATTTTGTAGGATTAAAATTTTAAATGATAAAATCCGGTAATAATTATATATATGTTGTCCGTGATATTTTTAGAAAAAGTATGGATTTTAGTTTTTAAATATAGAAAAGATGACATGTTTTAGCTGAAAAATGTAATAGGTTAGTTAATAGTTATTATAATATTATTTTATTTTACTTAAATAAAGCTATTCGAAGTGGTTTTACTAGAAAAAAAAAATAGAAAAAATAGCGTATTTTAACTGAAAGAGTTACTTGGTTAATTATTATTAATTATAATTATAATATTTTATTTTATTAAATAGAATTGCTTATAGTTTTTTGAGAAATTGCCCAAACTACACCACATTTCTGTGAAAACTGCCCGAAATACCGATATTCAAGAGAGCCTGCCCTTTTTGCCCACGGACGACGCATGTCCAGCATGCGTAGGCTGAGATACGTATGATGATAATGCGTGTGTTGAGATACGCATCTCCAGGTTGCGTATTGACGTCAGCTGACGTCATTCTTTCAATTGCATCTCCGGCAATCAGACGGACATAAAATTGCCATTGCGATCGCCTCCTTCCGTTCTCCCATATCTGGCAACCTCCGGTCCTTTTGAGGACATCAAAATGATGCCCAGACAGTTCTCTTCCTTTCCCCCCGTTATTTTGTTGTTGTTTGGCCCCGCAGGGGCGTGTAAAAGTAGATCGGAAAATTAAATCGAAAACAACCTTCATTTTGTGACTTTTTAATTCGGCAAAACAAACTGAAATTGAGAATTATAGGGTTGTAGAGGATGAAAAGACGATTCGTTTGGTGTATAGTATGCAATTGCTCGATGCATGTAGAGAGCACACGAAGTGGTTGAAAAAATGGAGCAAAAAACGACCGGCGACGGGGAAGAAGACGATGAACAGTGTCCTCGAGTACGCATCTTCAGAATGCATATCCCTCCCCACGCATTATCATCATGCGTATTCATAGTTACTGTTCACGCTTCCTGAATTGAATTTAACAAAGGGCACGCATTGGTAACATGCGTGGTCCGTGGCCAAGCAATTTTGGAATGCGTATACCCTATACGCACGTCCAAAATGCATGGCCCGTGGGTAAAAAGGGCGGACGATTCTGAATATAGGCATTTTGGGCAGATGGATTAGAAATGTGGGTAGTTTGGTATCTCACCCTAGTTTTTTTATAAAAGGAAAAATTTTAGTTAGATAAAATATAAATGATAATATATTTTACGTGAAAAAAAAAAGATTGATTAGTTATTTAAAAATAGAAAAGGTCACTTGTTTTATTTGAAAAAGAAAATTTATTAGTTATTAGTAACTATAAATAATTAAGTAAAAATAATATGTACCGTTAAATTAAGGTAAATAAGTAAAATCAACATGTACCGTACCGATTGATCGACCAACCAATCAAACTTTTAATGTTTCGACTATTATATAATAGTACAAATTTGTAGAGAAAATAATACGAATTCAATTATTATTTTAAAATAGTTGATAAAAATTCAATCTAAAAAATCATATTCAATCTAGATTGTGTAAGATTTTTTTGGATTTCAAAAACTTGAGGGTATTCAGTTAGGAATTTAAAAAATCCATTAAAATATGGGTGTATTCAATAAAAAATTTAAACAATCCTTTAAAATTTGATGGTATTTCATTCAGATTTTAAAAAGTTTGGGAGCAATCTGGATTTCAAATAATCTTTTAAAATCTAGAGGTATTCAATATGGATTATAAATAATCTATTAAAATCTGGTAATATTCAAAAATTTATTGACTTTGGATGATTTTAAAAGTCCGTGGATTTTGTTGAATTTTACGTTGTATTTTTAAATTTTTGAAATCTTTCAAAATTCAAGAGATTTTAGTGGATTTGAGTTCAATTCTACGTAGACCCAACGAACATTAGGTCGATTCTACATGAATTCTACCAATTCTGCAAATATAAATCAGTAACAATCTACCAAATTCATGAATTATTAATAATCCATTAAAATCTGAATTAAATACCCCCCCTAAATGGGAGTCAAAAATTCTTGTTTCTGAGAGACACCCAATCACCCATATGCAAAGTTATATAGGTACATTAAAGTTCAAGGATGATTTTTGTGGATTACAACTTAAATTTAAATTATAATTAAATAGAATTATAACGGCATTATATCATTTATTATAATACATAAGTCTAACATAGTACAGTTGACGTACAGTTAACTAATCAGAAAATTACGAATTATTTTAGGACCAATCAAAGCTGAATCCTAAATTTTAGACCAATCACATTGTATTAAGAGTTTTCGTTATTTAGTATTCTCACCATCACCCCATAACCCCATTAAACATGGTTAGTTAACAGTTCTAATTTATATACGATAATGATTTTATTTAACATATCCATAAAATACATCTATCTATATGTTGTGCTAGAAATAAAAATTGATTGCAAGTGTACAATCTCATTTTAGTAAATTTAGATTCGTTTCGCAGAGACTAATATTTTGGCGATCCTTAATTTTTAATTTAATCGAACTAGGACAAGTGGATTTTGGATTTCGATTTTTACCCTAATTAATTACTAAATGAAAATCTAATTATTCTAAATTATTCTAAAACTTAATTATTCTAGAATTATTCTATAAATTTAAAAATTCTAAATTCGAATTAAATCTAAATTCTAAATTATTCTAAGAATTCTAAATTATGCTAAGATTAATCTAAAAATTAACTAGCCACTATCAAAACCACCACCTCACAATTTCATAATTCGACTGCAAAATTTATAAAAATCCAAACAAAATTTAGTAATGCTACTTGGGACTGCATTGCACAGACACATTCATTAACTCAAACAAATCGAACAAAAAGAAAAGAACACAGACTCAGAACACAAATCAGCACCATTCGAAAGCAGCAATTTAGCTAAGCCAAAACCAACAACAATGAAAAAAAAACTCAGCAGCATGAAAACAATGGACAAACTACCCAGAACAAAACACCTCAGAGACACAACTCGCAGAATAAATTCGAAACGCATAACAAAAAAAAAAACTCATGTACGACTCAATATAAAAAAACATAAAACCAAAACCAGCGAATCACAGAACAATCAGACTCAATATAACAAGGTAGCGACTAACCAGTACGCACAAAACTGAACAAAAACGAAAACTAATTATAAAACTCAGACACGACTTGGACTCAGTGAATCTGAGCAGCCAAAAGCACGACCGAGTAGAACAACAGCATCTAAATTGATAGCAATTTAACTAGAACAAAACCAAACAAGAAGTTAAACAGCAAACTGCGACAACTCGGTCGATCTCAAACTTAGAAGACACGCAGCATTCGGAAAAGGAAATAAATACAATCACGACTCAACGAAATAGTCTCGAATTCAAACACGAATAAAACAAAACTCGGCAATTAAGAACTGTAAATGGATTAAATCGAAAAGGGAATTTGCGGTAGTGGATTTGTAGCGTTTGTAGATAACGGAAAAAGACAGGGGAGTTGGGTTTGTTTATGGTGGTTCAATCGGAGAAGGGGCTGCAGCGAAGGAAAAGAAAAGGGGTTGCGATTTTTGTGGGAAGAGAGAGAGAGAGAGAGAGAGAGAGAGAGAGAGAGAGAGAGAGAGAGAGAGAGAGAGAGAGAGAAGGAAAAAAGAATGGGTTTATTCAGAGAAAACAAGGAAAAAACTGAATATTCGAATTAAACAGAGTAGTAGAAAATGAGTAAACTAATATTTTTTTGTTTTTTTTTTGGAAAATTAAATACAAATAGATTAACTTAGAAAATTATAATTACACTAAAACGATGATTTAGAATTAAATTGGCCCACAATAAAATTGAAGTTTAAAGGGGCAAAATTAAAATTAACAACTAAAAACAAGAAATTAAAATCGTTACTTTCAACCCCATGTGGATAGCATTTCGCTACTTTGTCCACTAATCGGATTTACGAAAATAACGAAGCAAGGCAATATAAAAGAGAGAGCAAGACAAGAAATTAAAGGAAATGAAAATTTGCATTAAAATAAAAAGTGTTTACAAGATTTGAAACTAAAAAAAATACAAGAAATTAAACCTATCCTAAAATCTAAGTTTCTAAATACAAGGGGGGTGATGGGGTATTTATAGGACAAGAATTAGGGTTAAGGGGGGTGTTGGGTAAATCTCCACCATACATTTGTGGTGTGTGGTGGTGAAATCCTAGGCATCTATTTGTTTCCTTCCCCCTTAAGCTTTGATGAGTGAATCTTGGCCATACACTTATTTAGTGTGTTGGGATGATCTCCACCTTCCATCAAAGATTCCTTTTCCACCAAGCTCCTAATTCTTTTTCCTTTTTTCATTTAAGTCCTTTTTCTTCCTCTTTTTCCCTTCCTTACTCTTTATTTCTTTATTTTTCCATTTCTTTATTTACTCACGAATTTCCTAAAATGCAATAAAATAAATTATTAAAATACGAGTTCAAGCAATAAATAGGTAATAAAAATATGCACTTATCAAATGCCCCTATACCTATCTTTTGCTCGTCCTCGAGTAAAAGAAAAAGAAAATCTAGATAAAAAGTCCTATACTCCTTTTAGTAGGTGTGACGATTGCATTTGGCATATGCAACAAGCCATTTAAACCCCTAGGCAGCCCTAGTGGACGAGTGAGGTCTCGTGAGGGCCTATAGTGAATGTACCCACAAAATCAATCTAGTTTGTATCAAAGATTACATGGCAATGCAACACCACACATACATGTCCTCTCATGATACATCAACTTAAGAATCAAAATGAATTTGCAAAGTCTTGGTGTGGAAAGTGCAAGGATTCACATAGTCTACTTAAAGAAGCATGCACGAGTGATTACAAGTTCATGTCAAGTGCAAAAATTATTGGAAACCATGCTAAGTCTACAAGAGCACACCTTAGAGTCAAAACTTAAGATCTCATATGCAAAAGAAACAAGCGGTACCTCACATTTCACTCACAAAAGAACTTTCACTCAAGAACAAGGGTAAGTGTATCACTCAATTCCAACAAAATCAAAAGCATGCTTGACATCTGGTATCATTCTAACTTAAACACAACATACATCAATGATGACAATCAAAAGGTCTTTATTTGGGTTGTAATGGGGCTAGGGACAGGGTATGTTAAGTAAGGCCAAAACAAGGTGAAGTGTCAAAAGCTAGTAGTCACCATGGAAATCATGCACAACACCTAACTTCCTCCCCACACAATTATTTTTTTATTTTCAACAAAAAGACTTGACTAGCCGAATGAAGGAGAATTACAAAAACAAAAGTATGCTCTCATATATAAATATTTAAATATTTTTTTTCTTTATTTCTTGTTTTTTTTATGAGAGCTATAAGAAACCATAATCCTCCTTTTGATTTAACTTGAAAATCGACTAACAAGGTAACCAATAAAACATATATTTCCTCAAAAGTTATGAACAAAAGTAAACCCATTTCACACACCTTATTACTCCCTCAAGTTCCTACTAGCCTTTGACAAATTGGGATCAAGTATACGTAAGGCTGTACAAGAAAAAGGTCTTAGGCGAGTAATGTGGTGTGTCACCGAAAGAATTTGATTAAGCTCAAAGGGGTAACTAATTGATCACATAAGAATGGTGTGGATATTTTGGGAAATATGGGTTATTCCTAAATGCCTTTATCATCTTATCATCAATCAATGTCATGTGTTTCAAGAAAGAACTCAAACAAGTGCTAGCAATGCAAATGACAAGTGGACACTCAAGCAAAAGAATATAAATTCAAAAGATGTGCATATAGGCTCAAAACTCACTTGGTGTGGTAGAACATAATCAATCTCAAGTAAAGGTATCCTCAATGCACCTACTTGTACTCAAAGCATGAAAACCAAATCATCTTACACCTAATCATGACCTTCTAATTTCTTGCACAAATCAAATAAGTCTACTAGTTTCACCTTGCTAGTGTAAGTGTGTGGACAAGAACTTAGCAAATCACTTCTCAATCAAAAGCTAAAGGAACACAAGATTATCATAGCATGTAAGGGTGCATCAAGCAACTAGCAATCAATTAACAAGACTAGAATAAGATTAGAACTCTACTATTTACAATTCTACACATTTTTTTATTTTTTTATTTTTTAATTTTTTTGGATTTTCTGATTTTTATATTTACACTAAAAACCATCCCCCATACCTAAATCATGCATTGTCCTCGATGTATGCAAATGCAAGAGAAATGAGTAAATGAGAACGAGGTAATACCTGATAAGGGATGACGGAGAGGAACGAAAAAGAAAAACAACTAATTAACACTACCCACGCACACTTATACTCCCCCATACCTGAATTTCACGAGGGGAGGCAAAGGAATAAAACCGAATTAGCCGATGTCGGTAGGAAGCAAAGAATGAATTTTCGAGAAGAGCTCGAGATATTGTTGAAAATTTTGGTTAGAAAATATTTTCTCAAGTAACAAGGAATTATTCAACCTTACAGAACAAGTGTCATTAATGTTCTCCCTAAACCAACTTAAGGCTTCTTTATTTTGACTAAGCAAATTAGAGACAATGAAAGTTTGGTCATGGGTGGAATCACTAGGAGTGACATAAGATAAGGATCCATCTTTTCCTAAGGGCTGTTGATCAAACTCGGGAAGATACAAAGTTGAGTCAAATGTAGGAGGTGTTCCCACGGGACTCTTAAAAATGGTACTAGGTTTGACATGGTCATTATCAGATTTAGCTTCCCATTTAGAACAAGTGTGATTCAAGTCTCCTAACAACTCATCGAATGTAGGTGGTTTACCCACGGGAGTTTTAACAATGGCCTCAACACGAACATCCTCGAGTGGTGTCTCCCACTTAGAACAAATGTCGTCTAACTCTCTCAACATCTCTTCCGAGGTCATATCCCTTAACGAATCAATATACTCTTGATTAGACGCAGAGTTGACTTTAAAATCCTCTTTGAGAAAAGACTCAATCTCACTATCCTCAAGGTTTGACCAATTAACAATGTCATCAACAAGATTAACCCCTATTATTTGTTCATAAAGTTCATTGGGTTCTTTTCCGTCATTAAAGATGTTAAGGTTAATTGTCATATTACCAAAAGTGAGTTTCATCGAACCATCCCTACAATTAATCAAGGCAATAGATGTAGTAAGAAAAGGTCGACCTAGAATGATCGGGATTTGGTTCTTAGGATTCGTGATGGGTTGAGTCTTGAGGACAACAAAATCAACCGGAATGATGAATTCACCAACCTTAATTAGCACATCCTCAATTATTCCCTTAGGCATTTTGACAGAACGATCGGCTAATTGAATTGTCATGTTCGTCTTTTGAAGTTCGCCTAAACCTAGGGCTTGATAGACCGAAAATGGAAGGAGATTCACACTAGCGCCCAAGTCAAGTAACGCCTTGTCCACAAAAGTATTGCCCATGATACATGAAATTGTGGGACAACCGGGGTCCTTATATTTCACGGGAATTTGATTCGAAAGAATTGAACTAACATGAGAAGTCAAAAAGGCTTTCTTAGGGACGTGAGTGGAACGTTTATGAGTACACAAATCTTTTAGACACTTAGCATAAGAGGGAATTTGTTGAATGGCATCTAAAAGAGGAATGTTGATCTCGACTTACTTGAAAACTTCCAAAATCTTTTCTACTTGAGGCGATTGTTTGTTGGAAAGGAGTCTTTGAAGATAAGGAGCTTTATGCTTAAAGACTCGTTCACCAGGTTCTTCGGGAATGGATTTCGAAAGTGGAATGACAAACGAAGACTCGTTAGGTGAAGGTGGTGTTTGAGTCGATGAAGGCTCGCTAGATGATGATGATTTATGAGAAGATTATGATGACTCGGGAGTGGATTTTGAAGATGAAGGTTCAAGTGTTGAAGGTGTGGGACTAGATGACTCGAGAGGTTCGGGATTTGGAGTATGGTTTGAGTGATCAAGTTTCGGGTTTGGTTAAACATTTGACTCTTCTTCGTCTTCGGGAGACTCGACTCCTACCTGATTATCAACTTGTTTTCCCGACCTTAAAGAAATGATAGCATTAACATTTTCGGGAGGTCTTTGGTTGAGAGAAAATTTAGGGTTGACCTCGGGTTGACTCGGGAACTTGTTCTTCTCTCGCTCACACATGGCATTGGCTAATTGACGCACTTAAACCTCTAACTTAGATATGGCTTGACTACTAGCATTTAAAAGTTGCCTATCTTGAGTCATGGTTTGCATGAAGGTTTGTTGAGATTGAGCCAAATTAGTTGTCAATTTCAAAAGCGCATCAAGAGTTTTTTCCAAGGAATTAATTCTCTTATCCGACTCGCGAAAGCCGAGAGGGTGGGCGAGTGCTTGAGTCGGATAAGGACCGTGATTTTGAGTCGGGTTCGGAAAAGGACCTTGGTTTGGAGTCGAGTAAGAATTTTGATTGGGCCTTTGAAAATAAGGAGGTTGAAAAGAAGGTGGCGGAGATTGGTAATTTTGGCCTTGGTTGCACGAGAAATTTGGGTGATTCTTCCACCCGGGATTGTAGGTAGGAGCAAAAGGATTATTCCTAGGGGTTGGTTGAAACACCGCGTTGACTTGATCACAACCGGGAAAGTTTGGAAAACCTTGATTATAATTAGAGCACATAGACACTTGTGAGGGGGCGTTACTAGTTTCTAGGGCTTTGAGTCTTCTAGTTAGAGTAGCTAATTTGGCATCGGTTGCAATCGAATTTCCAATCGAGTGCAAACCCCTAGCTGTACTAGACGACTCATTCGACTTATTAGGCTCCCTAGTAGACTCCCACAACATGGTCTTCTCGGCTAATTCTTCGAAAAATGCCCACCCTTCGTCCTCATCCTATTCCATGAATTTACCTTGGCACATAGACTCTAACAAAGCGGTTGTTGGACTATCTAAGGCCTCGTAAATGATCTTATAAAGTCTCCACTTTTCTATTCCGTGGTGGGGGCATTGTGATAAGAGATTTTTAAAATGATCAAAATATTTCCAAAAAGACTCATTTTTCTTTTGATGAAATTGATTTATCTCATTTGTAATCCTTGTAGTTTTGTGGTTTGGAAAATATTTTTTAAGAAAAATTACCACAAATCCCTCCCACGTGGAAATAGAATTAACCGGTAGGCTATACAATCAATTTTTAGCATTTTCTTTAAGCGCAAAATTAATGAGCCTAAGCCTAATTGAGTCCTCGGTTAATTGTTGGAGTTTTTGTAAGGCACAAACCTCCTCGAATTCATGGATGAAAAGATACGGGTCCTCAACTTCACTCCCGGTAAATTTGGATAACATGCTAATGTGTTGAGCTTTGATTTCGAAATTATTACCATTTACGGGAGGAAGAGTGATACATGAGGGTTGGGCAGAACGAGTGGGATAGCAACGGTCCTTAAGAGACATGGCCATGTTTACTATTGGTTCGGAATTATCTAAAGACTCGAAAACAGAAGAGGAAGAAATCTCAAACGATCTCACTAGTCTAGAAGAATTATCCCTAATCCAAATAGTTCGCATAAACCATGTAAGGAAACACATAGCAAATAAGTGCGATAAAATAAACACACAAAAAAGAAAGAGTTGAAAAATCAAAAGAAAAATCCTATATCTAGGGTTTACTAAAAAAAATTGAACTAGACCTTGCTCCTAACTTTAAGGGCTACCAAAAACTAAGTAAATCAATAATTATTCGAACCAGCTTGGCCAGGTAGGTGCAAGCATTGCCAAGAGGCTAAACACCAGCCTAGACACCAAAACCTTAATTGGTCAGGTAAGCTTTCGCTTTCCTAGACACCAAAAAGTCGGAATAATTAAAGATTACTTCGTTTCTTAAGCACCTTCCTAAATGAGCACGAGATTCATAGGGTCAATGTCTAATTCAATTTTATTAAAGGCTAGGTATGTAGAATGAGGGTTTAATTGTTTTTGGGCTAAGGAAAGAGTGATGAAATCCCTTCCCTTATCTTTTGAGAGGTTTTGCCCTTAAGATTTATTTACAAAATGATGCAACAAACAAAGAGGTATAAAAAACTATAAACATTTATGGATG
Source organism: Saposhnikovia divaricata (assembly GCA_036435485.1). NCBI lineage: Eukaryota > Viridiplantae > Streptophyta > Magnoliopsida > Apiales > Apiaceae > Saposhnikovia > Saposhnikovia divaricata. Next base: position 29,462,437 of record JAZHRN010000131.1, read on the forward strand.
CTTAACTACGTGCTCTAACTAAAGAAAATAAAGAATTTAACGTACATTGGGTCCGCCAGCAATCACCACAATTATAAATTACGAAAAATTAAAAACAAGAAAATAAAAATCTAGATAATGTGCCCTAAGTGAATAAATGCATGATGCAACGATTATGTAATTACAACTAATTTTTTTGGATTTTAAATTTTTAATTTTTTTTGTGATTTTTTGTGATTTTTTTATTTTTTTTTGTGATTTTCTAAATAAGGAAAAAAAACGAAAGTGGAGAGAGATACGGGTTACCCATTCAAAAATTTATTGACTTTGGATGATTTCAAAAGTCCGTGGATTTTGTTGAATTTTACGTTGTATTTTTAATTTTTTGAAATCTCTTCAAAATTCAAGAGATTTTAGTGGATTTGAGTTCAATTCTACGTAGACCCAACAAACACTACGTCGATTCTGCATGAATTCTACCAATTCCGTAAATATAAATAAGTAACAATCTACCAAAATTCATGAATTATTAATAATCCATTAAAATCTGAATTAAATACCCCCTTAAATGGGAGTCAAAAATTCTTGTTTCTGAAAGACAGCCAATCACCCACATGCAAAGTTATATAGGTACATTCAAGTTCAAGGATGATTTTTGTGGATTACTACTTAAATTTCAATTATAATTAAATAGAATTATAACGGCATTATATCCTTTATTATAATACATAAGTCTAACATAGTACAGTTGACTTACAGATAACTAATCAGAAAATTACGAATTATTTTAGGACCAATCAAAGCTGAATCCTAAATTTTAGACCAATCACATTGTATTAAGAGTTTTCCTTATTTAGTATTCTCACCATCACCCCATAACCCCATTAAACATGGTTAGTTAACAGTTCTAATTTATATACGATAATGATTTTATTTAACATATCCATAAAATACATCTATCTATATGTTGTGCTAGAAATAAAAATTGATTGCAAGTGCACAATCTCATTTTAGTAAATTTAGATTCGTTCCGCAGAGATTAATATTTTCGCGATCCTTAATTTTTAATTTCATCGAACTAGGACAAGTGGATCTTGGATTTCGATTTTTACCCTAATTAATTACTAAATGAAAATCTAATTATTCTAAATTATTCTAAAACTTAATTATTCTAGAATTATTCTATAAATTTAAAAATTCTAAATTCGAATTAAATCTATATTCTAAATTATTCTAAGAATTATAAATTATGCTAAGATTAATCTAAAAATTATTCTACAAATTCTAACCATTTAAAAACAATTAAATCATTACTCTATTTTTAAACTAATTAAATTATTCTTAAAATTCTGAATTCGAAGTTTCTTTTTTTTTAATCTTATTTTAATTACAGAAAATTTTAAAAAAATTGGCATGATGTATCTGTAAAATTAACTTGCCACTATCAAAACCACCACCTCAATTTCATAATTCGACTGCAAAATTTATAAAAATCCAAACAAAATTTAGTAATGCTACTTGGGACTGCATTGCACAGACACATTCGTTAACTCAAACAAATCAAACAAAAAGAAAAGAACACAGACTCATAACACAACTCAGCACCATTCGAAAGACAGCAATTTAGCTACGCCAAAACCAACAACATTGAAAAAAAACTCAGTAGCACGAAAACAACGGACAAACTACCCAGAACAAAACACCTCAGAGACACAGCAACTCGCAGAATAAACTCGAAACGCATAACAAAAAAAACTCCTGTACGACTCAATATAAAAAAACATAAAACCAAAACCAGCGAATCACAGAACAATCAGACTCAATATAACGAAGACTAATTATAAAACTCAGACACGACTTGGACTCAGTGAATCTCAGCAGCCAAAAGCACGACCCAGTAGTACAACAGCATCTAAATTGATAGCAATTTAACCATAACAAAACCAAACAAGAAGTTAAACAACAAACTGCGACAACTCGGTCGATCTAAAACTTAGAAGACACACAACATTCGAAAAAGGAAATAAATACAATCACGACTAAACGAAATAGTCTCGAATTCAAACACGAATAAAACAAAACTCAGCAATTAAGAACTGTAAATGGATTAAATCGAAAAGGGAATTTGCGGTAGTGGATTTGTAGCGTTTGTAGATAACGGAAAAAGACAGGGGAGTTGGGTTTGTTTATGGTGGTTCAATCGGAGAAGGGGCTGCAGCGAAGGAAAAGAAAAGGGGTTGCGATTTTTGTGGAGAGAGAGAGGGAGAGAGGGAGAGAGAGAGAGAGAGAGAGAGAGAGAGAGAGAGAGTGGGAAAAAAGAATGGGTTTGTTCAGAGAAAACAAGGAAAAAACTGAATATTCGAATTAAACAGAGTAGTAGAAAATGAGTAAACTAATATTTTTGTTTTTTTTGGTTTTTTTTTTTTGGAAAATTAAATACAAATAGATTAACTTAGAAAATTATAATTACACTAAAACGATGATTTAGAATTAAATTGGCCCACAATAAAATTGAAGTTTAAAGGGGCAAAATTAAAATTAACAACTAAAAACAAGAAATTAAAATCGTTACTTTCAACCCCATGTGGATAGCATTTCGCTACTTTGTCCACTAATCAGATTTACGAAAATAACGAAGCAAGGCAATATAAAAGAGAGAGTAAGACAAGAAATTAAAGGAAATGAAAATTTGCATTAAAATAAAAAGTGTTTACAAGATTTGAAACTAAAAAAAATACAAGAAATTAAACCTATCCTAAAATCTAAGTTTCTAAATACAAGGGGGTGATGGGGTATTTATAGGACAAGAATTAGGGTTAAGGGGAGTGTTGGGTAAATCTCCACCATACATTTGTGGTGTGTGGTAGTGAAATCCTAGGCATCTATTTGTTTCCTTCCCCCTTAAGCTTTGATGAGTGAATCTTGGCCATACACTTATTTAGTGTGTTGGGATGATCTCCACCTTGCACATGTCTTCAAAGATTCCTTTTCCACCAAGCTCCTAATTCTTCTTCCTTTTTTCATTTAAGTCCTTTTTCTTCCTCTTTTTCCCTTCCTTGCTCTTTATTTCTTTATTTTTCCATTTCTTTATTTATTCACGAATTTCCTAAAATGCAATAAAATAAATTATTAAAATACGAGTTCAAGCAATAAATAGGTAATAAAAATATGCAAAAATATGCACTTATCACTATACTATACTATAATAAGCGAAATGGGTTATAATTTATAGTATGGTTATCACCTCATTTTTGGTTTTGGTTATCACTCATTCACAGCCGTTAGATCTTCAACTCAAAAAGATCATGACCGTCGGATACAACAATACTAAAAGCTGTTATATACAGAGGTCTAAGGTTCGATTCCCGCCAATAGCTTATTAATTTATATTTAATACTAAAAATTATTATATACTAAGATACAAGGTTCGAATCCTCCCAACAACATATTAAAATTAATATTTATAATATTATATTACACTATAAGCAAATTATAAAAAATTAAAAGTAACCTATGCTTTTGCACGGGCTATAAGCTAGTATTTTATAAATCTAAGAATATTTACTTAAAAAACACTAATCTAATTTGAAATCAATCACAATATATTATTATATATTACAAATGAAATTTCATTATTAAACATTCATTAATCAGCCACTCTTTTAACATAAAGTCAATCACAATTTCACAATCATATTACCATACAATACAAATTGATTAAAGTTTTTATTATTTACCATACTTATTATAATTTACTAATCGCGATTAATTCAATTTAAATATAATAATATTTTAATTTAATAAATTCATATATTGCATGATTTTTAATTTTAAAAAATCACTACTAATTTTAAATAATCTTCAATATTCCCCATCAAACCTAGTCAACTTTGATGAACTAAGTGTCTGGATCAATTATTCTCTTGCCTAAATCATATTAATTTCAGTTAAGGTACTACTTTGTATCTCTTTATTATATGACATACTATATTTGGATAAATTATTTTTTATTACGATTACATATGTATCGTATGTTTCGTGTTTTAATAGTCCAATAAAATCAAAAGAAAAACGATTCTGCCAAAAATAATAATAAACGATTTAGGTTTTCATCATCCTCAGTCCGAATTCAGAATTATTTCCCACACGAATATTCAGTGGGCAGCTCCAATAATTCTACGACATACCGAATTGTATGCGTCGTCAATCCTTACCACACTATACCGATTTGTCTACATTATTAGATGTGCCTATAGATAAATATTATTTTTAATAGTGTTGGGTTGCCAAGATTATCATTCATAACTTACATGTATGATTACTCAAATATTTATTGTATCATCATCCAAACATTTAAAACACGATATAATTTTTCTCATGCGACCTTTCTGGAAGGGTTTAATACCATATAAGATCATTTTCTCGATTCATCTAAAGCCGAATTTTTGTAGACCCCTGGAAGTTGAACTATAACATAGATACTCTATAAGCTCAAATCAAGAAATTATATAATCTAAGAGAATAAAATTCTACCATTGCTTACTTCCTCCAAAAATGTTCAATGTTAGCCTTTTCTTATATATTATGAATATACATAATTATTGATGAATCCTAAATATGAGTGAATTTTATGCCATAATTAATGATTGTCACTGTGTACCCGAAAATATAAGTTGAATTTTATTTTTAACTTTTTGGAAAATAAGGTTTTCACTTTGCTTCATCAGCAGGTCAATTGAGCATACGCAAAGAAGACAAATAAAGGTATGTCATTAATGAGATATGTACTTTCTATGAAGTATTTTATGGTATGACCACGAAGTTTTGTTGCCGCATTTGCATTCGAAAAAACAAAAATTATATGACGGTCAATTGAACACACGCAAAGAAGACAAATAATGGTATGTCATTAATGAGATATGTACTTTCTATGAAGTATTTTATGGTATGATCACAAAGTTTTGTTGCCACATTTGCATTCGAAAATACAAAAATTATATGAAAAGTATGGTCATTTGACATGTGTCGTTAGTAGTATTTGTATTTTTTTTCTGACCTCTAAGATCAACCGTAATTATTTATTGGAAATAGTTTGAAGATTATTGAATGATACATGTTACTTTTTTATTTGATTAAAATTTATAGTTTAGTCTCTATTAGTGACATAACAAACATCTCTATGAGCTTGAAAATTATATTTTTGTTGATATCTGACATATTATGAGAGAAATTTAATTAACTCTGGGTATGCTTTATAGGATTTTGACGGTCTTACGCATACATTAAGCCAAGAAGTTACATCCGTATGTAATGGGATTGATTAGTTAATAGTGTGTTAAGGTAACTGGCAACGAGTTGTTTCAATAAGTTAAAATTTCCATTTTACTTCACTTTATATGGAAATATTCATTTACGATGGATATAAATACTTCTAAACTTATATCTTGAGATTTAATATTAGTCACTCAAACGATTTCTTAATTCTTATTATTGTCCTTAATGTAATTTCTACAGTTGCACAGGAAAAGAAATATAAAGTAGCATTTGATACTTTTCAAAGTAAAAACTGAATAAGAAACCAAGTTACTAGAGGTAATCTTTGTGCAGCATAGCATGACCATTTAATAGCCTCCAAAGGTCCAATTATAGGTCCAATTAGCACTCAGTGACGGATGTATAGTTGAACATGGTGTGTCACAAGACACACCATTATTTTTTTTCAATATTTTTTTACATTTATATATGTTAAAATTGTTTTGGGCTTTTAAACAAAACATAACACAACACAACACGCAGACTCCCCCTCCTGACTTCTCCCTCCTGATTTCATCATCATTTCTTTTTTCATTTTTGGACTCAAAATCTCCACATTTTCTGTATAAATTCATCCTCCAAGTTCTTTATAATCATTATTGGTTTACTAGATATCTCAATTCTCAGAAGTTGCAATTTGATAAAGAAAAAACAGAGGCGGCAAGGTGTTTGTGGAAATGTCACAATGAATTTTTGTTGATTATACTTTGATATAGTCAATTTTGTGTTGATTTGTGGATAAATATCTTTGCTTACTTCATGATTGACATAATGAAAAGATCAAATGCGCGGGATGTCTCAAGTTTCTTTACCAAAAAATCAACGATTGACCATGTTTGTCAAGGACCTCAGCCACCTTACCCACCTCAACCAAGCCAACAAGGTTCTTCTCCCTCGATAGTTATACCTCCTCCACGCGACTTTGATATTGTTAATCTTGAACAAGATCCGAGAAAAAGAAAAAAGCTAACTGATTTTCATCCTAATGAGAGGGATTTAGTAAGGAGAATGTACATACAAAGAGGGCCTTGCCAATCGGAAGGTTATGTATTTCCCAAAACAATATTCATGAAAAAGGAGCATCGTTTTAATGTCAAATAGTTTGATACTTAGCGACCATGGCTTGAATATAGCGTCTACAAGGATGCCGCTTTTTGTTTCATTTGTGATTTATTTAAGGCTGAAAATACCGCTGGAGGTGATGCTTTTGTTAATGAAGGTTTCAAGTGTTGGAATGGAATAGGTACAATCAGATACCATGGTCGACATAGTCAAGACTAGTTTACAGAAGTTGCGAAATGAAGGATGGAATTTGCATATGGACAAAGTCACTTCTTTTATGGTTAATGATAAGTGCATATTTTTGCATATTTTTTATTGCCTACTTGTTACTAGAACTCGTATTTTAATAAATAAATTTGTTGCATTTTGATGCGTTATATTTTTATGTTCGTTCACAGGGAGACAGGTTTTATCAGTTTTAATTTAATTATCACAAATTATTTCTATAATAAAAACAATTATTGAGAATTTTTATATAACTAAATAACACAAATAAATGAGTTTTAAGGTTTATTAACTAAAAGTCTAGGGCGATCGGGTTCACTATGTTTACACCGAAACAAATTATATGGATGTAGTAATTTAACGGATTTCAATAATTAGAGCATGTGTTAATCTCTCTCAAGCATTAACGCTCTCGGAAATACAATTATGCTCTCGCACTAAAATTCAATTCCGCTAATCGTATGTATGCCTCTAGTGAATAAAATCTCTCGATCTATTATTCCTATTTGCAAATAATTAATTAATGATACCGGCCGATAACACAAATCAAATTTCATAACATATCGATTAGAATTATTTTATATCCGTTAAACAACTAATAAGATTAAAACATTATCATGGTGTAAACATGGCTCCCCCTTATACCCTAGAAATAAACTACTCACTCATTCTATAAATAAAATTAACAAAAATAATTAAACAAGACATATAAAACATATATTAACAAATAAGATAAAAGTAAGGAGTACCTCGAATTTGCAATAAAATGAAGAATTAAACCAAGGTGTACATAAAAGAGAAGAAAACCAAACCCCTTAAAAACTTGTACTAGCCGAAATAAATGGATGCGGGAATGTAATGTATGCTGAGCTTTTGTTGTAGCCAAATGTCTAAGTTGGTGTAATGTATCTCCCTCTCCCCTCCTGCAAGGTCTTCATTTTATAGCCCATTCATGCCTTCCAATTTGCATACAAAAATGCTTCCATCATTATCATTATCCTTCATCATTAGCCACTTTGGCACATATATATATATATATATATATATATATATATATATATATATATATATATATTTATTTATTTATTTATTTATTTATTTATTTTTCTTTTCCAAGCCAACCAACCCACTACTTCATCACTTTCGACTGCACTTAATTTTCCAAATGGCTAAACACTCAATACACACACTTTACACTTTAAAATAAATTACAATAGAATTCCAAAAGTAAAAAGATTTTTTACTAAAATTCGGAACTGAATTTTCTCCTCAGAATTCGAGCTGCTCCAATCGGATTTTTACTTATTTAATCCCTCTGAATTGTAGATAATTTTTTAAGCTTCGCGTGGACTGTAAGATCGTCCAAATCCGACTTCTACAACTCCGGATATGAAATAAATACCGCAGAAAGCGGGTGTAGCTCAATAAATCCAAATTTTCTCCATTTTTAGCTCCAAAATAGCTCTTTAATTCCAAATTCAGGAATTCTTATTTTCTACAATAAAACATTAAGATTTATTAAATAAATATCCAAATTAATGCAAAATGCAATTAAATATGGGAATAAAATTATCTAAAATATATATAAAAATATAACTTATCACATTTCAGGAATTTGAAGAATAAATAAAGAAACAAAGTGCAAGGAAGGACAAAAGATGAAGAAAGAGGACTAAAAGGAAAGAAGAAAAAGGAATTAGGAGGTTGGTGCAAAAAGAGAATCTTAAAGAGGAAGCAAAACACTTGGATGGTTAGGATTTCTCCACCACACTCCACGTGTGTATGGTGGAGATTCACCCAACACACCCCTTAACCCTAATTATTATCCTATAAATACCCCCTCACCCCCCTTGTAATCAACAACCTAGATTTTAGTGTAGTTTTAGTGTAGTATAAATTTCATTCTTTTCTTGTTTTGTAGTTCTAAATTTTGTAAACACTCCTTTTAACTTATTTTCTTGTTTTACTTTTATTAATTCGAATGCTAGCATCCCCTCCCCTGTTTCCCTTTTTCCCCTGCTTTTCTCTCAAAACCTAGCTCTGTCTTCCCTGTTTTTTATTTAACAACCCCATCTTTTCTTCTTCGTACTTTTCTTTTCTTTTTTTCTTCGAACAAAACCACTTCCCCTGTTTTCGTTTTTAAATCGCAGCAATACCTTCCCCCTTCTCCTCTTCTTCCTTTCCCCACAAAACCCCTCTTCTTTTTCATCAAATTCTCCATTCGAATTTGCTGATTGTTGAGTTATGGGTCATGTTTTTGTTCTAAATTGTTGTTTATTTTGTTGAGTTTCCGAGTTGCTGCTTTGCTTGATTTGTTGTTGTTCGCGAATTACTATCGAGTCGTCTATGTGTAGTTCGTTTCTGAGTCTCTGAGCTGGGTTTTATCTGGTGTTTTATACAGTTGTTGTTTGTTCATTTTTCCCCGAATACTGGTGTGCTGAGTTTTTGACATGGGTTTCGATTTCCTGCGTTTCTGTTTTTTGCGTGAGATGATAATCTTGAGTAGCTGAGTCAAGTCACTTTTTTTTTTTGCTTCTGTTCGTCGTTTGTTTTTGCTGTTGTGTAGGTTTTGTTATGTGTTAGTAGATATTGGTTGAGTTTTATTCTCCTTTCTTCTTCTGCGTTTTGTTCAAGTGCTAAGTTAAGTTTCATGGCTGTCCATCTTTTGTTTTTGTGTTTGAGTCGACTAGTTTTTTGGTTTACCGAGTCACTGAGTTGATTTGGTTTTTGTTGAGTTGTGTTTTGTGAGTTTGCTGTGAGTCGAGTTCCGATGGTTATGCTTCGAGTTGTTTCAGTGTATTGTTAGTCCTGTACCAAGTTACCGAGTTTTCTTGTTCGTATTTTATGTTTCCGTTCGAGTTCAACTTGCTAAAATTTAGTTTTGGTCAATTTGGTTAGTTAATTCTTGTGATTGGTTTTATTTTTGGCTAGTCATATTTACAAATTGGTCATACCAAAGTTTAATTAAAAATTCCTGTTAATTAGATAAAATTAGTTAACATAGTTTTTTTTAGTTGTTAAAATCACTTTTTATTTTAATTTAGTTTTTAATTTTCTTTTCAAAAATAGTTTAAATTTTTTTTAGGAATTAATTAGAATAAATCCAAATTCTCAAAAATCCAAAATAATTCTAATTCACCTAAATTAGAAATTAAGTCTCGCGAAAATAATAAGTCTCTGTGGAACGAATCTTAAAATACTAAAACGAGATCGTGCGCTTGCTATTTTAATTGTCCTTATTTTTTAGCACATCAAGTTTTGGGCGCCGTTGCCGGGGACTAATTATTTTTCGCGCCTTAATTTTTAATTTTTCGGATTAGTTTTACTTGCTTTATTTTTGTTTCATTTTTTTTAGGAAAGTTTGAAATTTCGAGAATCTTCTCACGGAGCTTCGAAGTAATTGGAATTATTGGACGCGTGCTTCGGTAACCCATATCTCACTCTTTTCGTAATTTATTTTTTTAAAGAAAAATCATAAAAAATTCAAAAAATTGAAAAAAAAAATCACAAAAAAATTAGTTAGTAAATACATACTTGTTGCATCATGCATTTAATCACTTAGGAGCACATCATGCTAGATTTTATTTTTTGTTTTTAATTTTTCGTACCTTATAAATTGTGGTGATTGCTGGAGGACCAAAAGGCATGTTAAATTTCTTCTTTTCTTTATTTAGGACACGTAGTTTAAAGCATCCATAAGCGTTTATAATTTTTATATCTCGTTGTTTGTTGCATCATTTGTAAATAAATTTTAAGGGCAAAACCACTCTCAAGATAAGGGAAGGGATTTCATCACTCTTTCCTTGGCCCAAAAACACTTAATCCATCATTTTGCATACCTTAGCCTTAAATAAAATTAAATTAGACATGGCCCCTAGGATTTTCGCGCTCAATTAGGAAGGTACCTAAAAAAGGACGTAATCTTTAATTATTCCGACTTTTTGGTGTCTAGGCAAGCGAAAGCTTACCTGGCCAATTAGGATTTGGTGTTTAGGCCGGTGTTTAGCCTCTTGGAAATGCTTGCACCCACCTGGCCAAATCGGTTCGAATAATTCTAGATTTACCGAATTTTTGGTGGTCCTTAAAGTTAGGAGCAAGGTCCAGTTTATTTTATTACGGAACCCTAGGTCTAGATTTTTTTTCTTTTGATTTTTCACCCTTTCTTTTGTGTGTTTTGAATTTTTCGCACTTATTTGCTACGCGTTTTCTTTCGTGGTTTATGCGAACTACTTGGCTTAGGGATAATTCTGCTAGACTAGTGAGATCATTTGAGATTCCATCCTCTTTTGATTCCGAGTCTATAGAAATTCTGAACCAGTAGTAACCATGGCCATGTCTTTTAAGGATCGTTGTTACCCCACCCGATCGTCCCAACCTTCTTGCATCACTCTTCCCCCGGTTAATGGTAATAATTTTGAGATCAAAGCCCACTTCATTAGCATGTTACCTAAGTTTACTGGGAGTGATGGTGAGGATCCCCATCTTTTTATTCCTGAATTTGAGGAGGTTTGCGCATTGCAAAAACTCCGACATCTTTCGGAGGACTCCATTATGCTAAAACTTATCAACTTCGCCTTAAAAGAAAATGCTAAAAAATGGTTGTATAGTCTACCCGTTAATTCTGTTTCCACGTGGGAGGGATTTGTGGTAATTTTTCTAAAAAAATATTTTTCTAATCACAAGACTACAAGGATTACAAATGAGATAAATCAATTTCATCAAAAGGAAAATGAGTCTTTTTAGAAATATTTTGATCATTTTAAAAGTCTTTTATCACAATGCCCCCACTATGGAATAGAAAAATGGAGACTTTGTAAGATTGTCTACGAGGCCTTAGATAGTTCGACAACTGCGTTGTTAGAGTCTATGTGCCAAGGTAAATTCATGGAAAAAGATGAGGACGAAGGGTGGGCGTTTTTCGAGGAATTAGCCGAGAATACTATGTTGTGGGAGTCTACTAGGGAACCTAATAAATCGAACGAGTCGTCTAGTACATCTAGGGGTGTGCTTTCAATTGGGAGTTCGATTGCAACCGGTGCCAAATTAGCTACTCTAACTATAAGACTCGAAGCCCTAGAAACTAGTAAGGCCCCCTTAAAAATGTCTATGTATCTGAAGTATAATTCTTCGAACTTTGAGTCTCAACATTGCCCCGACTTTCAACAAGTCAATGCGTTGTTTCAACCAACCCCTAGGAATGATCCGTTTGCACCTATATACAATCCCGGTTGGAAGAATCACCCGAATTTCTTGTGGAACCAAGTCCAAAACTACCAATCTCCGCCACCTTCTTTTCAACCTCCTTCTTTTCAAAAGCTCAATCAAAACTCGTACCCGACTCAAAATCACGGTCCTTATCCAACTCAAGCACCCACCCACCCGACTTTCATGAATCGGATAAGCGACTTAATTCTTTGGAAAAGAGTTTTGATGCGCTTTTGAAATCAACAACTAATCTAAATCAATCTCAACAAACTTTCAGGCAAACCATGACTCAAGATAGGCAAATTTTGAATGCTAGTACTCAAGCCATATCTAAGTTAGAGGTTCAAGTGAGTCAATTAGCCAGTGCCATGTGTGAGCGAGATAATAACAAGTTCCCGAGTCAAACCGAGGTCAATCCTAAATTTCCTCTCAACCAAAGACCTCACGAAAATATTAACGCCATAATTTCTTTAAGGTCGGGAAAACAAGTTGATAATCATGTAAGTGTCACGTCTCTCGAAGAAGAAAAAGAGTCAAATATTGAACCAACCCCTAAACTTGATCATTCAAACCATATTCCAAATCCCGAGCCTCTCGAGTCATCTAGTACACCACCTTCACCTCTTGAACCTTTATCTTCAAAATCCATTCTCGATGTGTCTAGTGAATGAGTCTTTAAGTCAAAAGCTCCTTATCCTTAACGACTCATCTCGAACAAATAATCGGCTCAAGTAGACAAGATTTTGGAAGTCTTTAAGCAAGTTGAGGTCAACATTCCTCTTTTAGATGCCATTCAACAAATTCCCTCTTATGCTAAGTGTTTAAAAGATTTGTGTTCTCACAAACGTTCTACTCACGTCCCTAAGAAAGCCTTCTTTACCTCTCAAGTTAGTTCAATTCTTTCGAATCAAATTCCCGTGAAATATAAAGACCCCGGTTGTCCTACAATTTCATGTGTCATAGGCAATACTTTTGTGGACAAGGCGTTACTTGACTTAGGTGCTAGTGTGAATCTCCTTCCGTGTTCGGTCTATCAAGCCTTAGGTTTAGATGAACTTAAAAAGACGAACATGACACTTCAACTAGCTGATCGTTCTGTCAAACTGCCTAAGGGAATAGTAGAAGATGTCTTGATTAAGATTGGCGATTTTATCTTCCCGGTTGACTTTGTCGTCCTCGAGACTCAACCATTCACGAATCCTAAGAACCAAATTCCGATCATTCTAGGATGACCTTTTCTTGCTACATCGAGTGCCTTGATTAATTGTAGGAATGGTTCGATGAAACTCACCTTTAGTAATATGACCATTGACCTTAACATTTTCAATGTAGAAAAAGAACCCAATGAGCTTTATGAACAATCAATAGGGGTTAATCTTGTCAACAAGTTTGTCACATGGTCTAGCTTTGAGGATAGTGAGATTGAGTCTCTTCTCAATGAGGATTTCAAAATCAACTATACGTCTAATCAATAGTATCATGAGTCGTTAAGGGATATGACCTCGGAAGAGATGTTGAGAGAGTTGGACGACATTTGTTCTAAGTAGGAGACCCCACCCGAGGTTGTCACTGTTGAACTCGTTGTTAAGAGTCCCGTGGGAACACCACCTGCATTTGACTCAACTTTGTATCATCCCGAGTTTGATCAACAACCAATAGAAAAAGATGGACCCTTATCTTATGTCATTCCTAGTGATTCAACCCATGACCAAACTTTCATTGTCTCTAATTTACTTAAACAAAATGAAGAAGCCTTAAGTTGGTTTAGGGAGAACATTAGTGACACTTGTTCTATAAGGTTGAATGATTCCATGTTGCTTGAAAAAGTCTTTTCAAATAAAATTTTCAAAAATGTCTTGATTCTTTCTCAAAGCTTTACCTCAATTTTCCCACCGGTATTGGCTTATTCGGTTTTATTTCTTTGCCTCCCCTCGTGTAAGATAGGTATGGGGGAGGAATAGTGTGCGTGTGTGATTTGTGTTCTTTTGTAGTTTTTAGTCTCCGTCATCCCTTGTCAGGTATTATCTCCTCATTCTCCTTTACTCATTTCTCTTACTTTTGCATACATTGAGGACAATGCATGATTTAGGTATGGAGGAGGGTTTTTAGTGTAAATACATAAAATTTGAAAAATCCAAAAAAATTAAAAAATTAAAAAATCCAAAAATAGAGATATTTTAGTTAAGTTATCATTCCCACTCTTGAACTTTAGAACTAGTTGGTGTTAGCAAGTTTTCAAAAAATTATATGTATAATGCCTTTAGATAATTTGAACGTAGTCAACTAAGGTTTTCCTCATAAAGCTTGTGTCGAACAAATTTTTGCTTAAAAGTCCAAGACGACACATTTGCACAAGACCTTTGGTGGAAATATTGTATATGAATGTTATTCGATACCTGAGAGAGAGCCCACATGTTAAAACAATGTCGAATCAAACCTTTGTGAATAAATTGTTCCTATAGTGTCTTAGAAAGAAGAAAAAAAAGAAAAAAAAAGGAAAAAAAAGAGAGTCAATGCGTGTATATAGTCATAGAGTGCTAATGGAAGAAATGGCTAGATTGGGCTCATTAGTATCCGAGTAATTAAGCCTGAGGGGACTTTTTGCCTAGTAACCTAAAGCCCTTTGTGGTTTGGGATTGCTGACTTAATGCTCGCTACATGGGTATTAGTGTATAAGTCTTTTGGGACCTCAATCATTGCACGATCATTTCAACCATTAGTGCTAATAAATTCTTAAATGCTAATAAATTCTTAGTAGGGAAATCGGCTAGGTTGGGCTCATTGATAACCCGGGTAAGTAAATCCGAGGGGACTTTGTGTCTAGCAACCTAAGGTCCTTTGTGGTATGGGATTGTTGACGTAAAGCTCGCTAAATGGGTATCGATGCAAAAGTCTTTTGGGACCTCAACCATTGCACGGTCAGTCTAACTACTAAGAGCGTGAAGTTTGGCTAGAACCTTGTTTTAATAGAGATTGGGTCAGTTCAATATTGGTTGAAAAAGAGAAAATGTTCGTATGCACCTTATCCATCAAAGGCCTTAAATTCACTACACACCTTGGGATTTTTTGTAAACTTTTTGAGTCTACTCATGTGGATTGTGGGAACCTATACCTTGGCTATTATTAGAATAATCTTTAAGGCAAATATTTTCCTACATAATTGTTTTATTGACACCAACGAAAGCTAGATTATAAGAGGAAAGTTGGACACTTGTTGACTTATCTCAAAGATTTTATGGGTATATCTTCTGTAAACCTTTAGGAGACAACACTCCTCTTGTAGAGATCGTCTATGAGTTTAATGGGTTAGTAAACCTAAAATTACTTGTGATTCCTACGACAGTGAGTATGGGTTTTTCATTCTGCATTTTTCCTTTTTTGTTTTACTCGAGGAAGAGCAAAAGATAGGTATGGGGCATTTGATAAGTGCATATTTTGCATATTTTTATTGCCTATTTGTTGCTTGAACTCGTATTTTAATAAATTAATTTGTTGCATTTCAGGAATTTGAAGAATAAATAAAGAATGACAAAATAAAGAAATAAAGTGCAAGGAAAGACAAAAGAGGAAGAAAGAGGACTAAAAGGAAAGAAGGAAAAAGAATTAGGAGGTTGGTGCAAAAAGAGAATCTTAAAGAGGAAGCAAAACTCTTGGATGGTTAGGATTTCTCCATCACACTCCACATGTGTATGGTGGAGATTCACCCAACACACCCCTTAACCCTAATTCTTATCCTATAAATACCCCCTCACCCCCTTGTAATCAACAACCTAGATTTTAGTGTAGTTTTAATGTAGTATAAATTTCAATTTTTTCTTGTTTGTAGTTCTAAATTTTGTAAACACTCTTTTTAAGTTTAATGTAATTTCAAATGTTCTTTATTTTCTTGTCTTGCTCTCTTTTATGTTGCCTCGCTTTCGTTATTTTCGTAAATCCGTTTAGTGGACAAAGTAGCGAAATGCTAATCACTTGGGGTTGAAAGTAACAATTTTTTTAAATTTCTTGTTCTTAGTTACAATTTCCTTTTGATAATTGGATTTTATATCCACTTGGAACGCTTCGTTTCGGCTTAAATTGGTGACTTGACCTCAAGTATGTCGTATTTTTGATTCGTTTTTAGTGATAATGTGCAGGGCTACTATCATGAAGCAGGGATGTGTTTTTACATGTTTTATGGTGGATTTAAGTGCATGGAGTGAAGAACGTGAAGTGGAAAGAGAAACGGGGACGAAACGAGCAAATTAGCAAAATCAGCAAACCGGCAGAATGCAGGGGCGCAGCCGCGCATGCCAGGCACGCAGCCGCACAGAGAAGCAGTCCAGAAGTGCAGCCGCGCGGTCCAGGGGCGCAGCCGCGCGGTGGTCATCTCACAGAAAATCCTGATTCGACTTTTAATTGGTTTTTTTAAATTTCTTGCTGGACAAGTTGCTGGGGGCCTATATAAACACCATCCTTCATCCTTAAACGAACCAACACTCAATACAACACAGAGAGGGAGACAAGAGAGACTTGGAGAAGGATTCCCAACGCTCGTGACAAGCAACAGAGATATATATCAAATTCATCTTTTATTCTTCTAATTAGGCGATACTCTTGGATGTTTTTGGGATTTGTTTTCTTCACTCTATTATTATTATTATTATTATTATTATTATTATTATTATTATTATTATTATTATTATTATTATTATTATTATTATTATTGTTATTATTATTATTATTATTATTATTATTATTATTATTATTCAGACCTTGTTTTACATCATGTTATCTCTAGATCCCATAATTACGAGCTGTTCGATTATGAACTAATCGTCGTCATGGGATTCTAACAGATTTATCTATGTAGTTTAGTAGTTTGATTGCTTAAAAGATTTGTGTGTGGTGAATTGTGATATCCTCGTATGGTTGCGCTTAATGCTTTTAGATGCGTAGCTAACATCTAAATTGTATTGTTAATCTTTATTGAAGTGACAGTGGATCTAAAGATTAGAACTTGCCATGCTAGCATAGGATTATGTATGTTTTGACATTATGATTCGTAATGTAATTTTAACCATCTTACTCTGCCCTATGTGATCTTAATGGATAACTTATGCTTAAACCGTTATATTTTCAAATCTTATAGACATATAGGGTCTAAACATAATTGGTGTCTACCCATCTTCTATCTCTTTTATGGATGTATGAGTAGTTTGGTATTCGTATACTGACAGGTAGCCTATATTTGTTTCGTGTTATCCGATCAGTTATCATAACCATCACATACTTTGATTAAAGGCATCATCTCTAGACGAAGTATTTAATGAAGTTAGGATCCCATGTTTATTTTCTCATAAGTAAATCAGTTCTAAATCACGTTAGTTAATTAGATTTTAATATTGTTAAATTGCTTCTTAGTTAATTTAGATAATTAAAACCCAACTTTGATATTGTCTTAGCAGTGAATAATAATCATACATTGTTGCATAGGTGCATATTCTGTTTTACACCAGTCTCTATGGGAACGAACTCAACTTTATTCTATATTACTTGTGACCGCGTATGCTTGCGTGATTTTGTGTGAACAAGTTTTTGGCGCCGCTGCCGGGGACTCGGTGTTATTTAGTTTATATGCTTGTCATCAGTGGTCGTTAAAGTTCACTGACTCGGATTATTTTCTTACTTAGTTTGCTTTGTTCTGTGTGTTTCTGGTACTTGAGCGTGTATGCAAACACGTTCTCAATCTCGTAAATTGGAATAAGAAGAACTTGAAGCAACAATAAAAATGGCAGAACTACCAGTAGCAGGAACGAAAGCATTGAAGGATTATTCTCAGCCGAAAATCAATGACATTCAGTCTAGCATTGTCAGACTAGCCATTGCAGCTAATACCTTTGAAATCAAGCCTGGCACGATTCAAATGGTACATAATTCAGTTCAGTTTGGGGGTGCTCCAACGGAAGATCCCAATATGCACATCCGGAACTTCATCGAGATCTGTGACACTTTCAAGTTCAACGGTGTGTCGGAAGATGCTGTGAAATTGAGGCTTTTCCCATTTTCTCTCAGGGACAAAGCCAAGGGCTGGTTACACTCTCTTCCTGCAGGCTCTATTACAATATGGGAGGATCTTGCTCAAAAATTTCTCACAAAATTTTTTCCCATGGCAAAGACTGCATCTATAAGGAATGCTCTTACTCAATTTTCTCAGCAGTCGGGTGAATCTTTATGTGAAGCATGGGAGAGATACAAAGAGATGCTTAGATCATGCCCTCATCATGGCATGCCGAACTGGATGTTAATCAACTGTTTTTACAATGTATTGGGATGGCAATCGAGACCGATGGTGGATGCAGCTTTAGGAGGAGCACTATGGGCTAAGAGCTATGAGGAGGCCTATGATCTTATCGAGATGATGGCAGCAAATGAATATCAGAATTCAACTCAGAGAATGCCACAGCAAAAGGTGGCAGGACTTCTTGATGTTAATGCAGCCACAGCTCTAGCAGTTCAGCTAGCGGCATTGAATATGAAAATTGATTCTTTGGCAAGTCATGTGATTCATCAGGTAGCTAGTGTTTGTGAGCTATCCGCACATGAGACGAATCAATGTGCCATTTCTAATGAATCAGTGCAGTTTGTGATCAACTTTCAGAATCAGCAACAACCAGCCCCTAATACTTATCATCCGAGCAACAGATTTCCTCTGAATTTCAGTTGGAGTAATAATCAGGGTGACATGCTACAATCCCAGCAACAAAATCAGCAGTTTCAAGGTCAACGATATGGAGCAAAGCCTTATGCTCCTCAGTATTTTTAGTAGTAGCAGAACCAGATTTTTCAGCAGCAGCAAGGGCAGAATTTTCAGCAAAAGTGTGCCCCTAGGCAATCTCAACCTCCAGGTTTTTAGCAACAACATTCACATGCAGGTTCTTGGCATTCCACTTCTAAAAAATCAGAACTAGAGGAGTTGAGATTGATTTGCAAAAGTCAAGTTGTCTCGCTCAAGACCTTGGAAAATCAGATTGGGCAAATTGCTACTGCTTTGCTAAATAGGCCACAGGGAGTGCTTCCTAGTGACACGGAGCCTAATCCTGGAAAGAAAGTTGTCCATGAACAAGCGAAAGCTATCACTTTGAGGTCTGGAAAAGTCACAGAAAGCATGGTAAATGAAGTAGAGAATCAGCAGAGCAATGAGCAGATGCCATTGACCGCGGCCCCATGCACCCTTGTAGAGGATGTGCTACAAAAATTAGATTCGCACCCTCGTGATGATGCGGAGAAAGAGAAATCAGATGCTGAGTTGGAAAAATCAGATTTGAGCAGTGGAGCGGTTGAAAGCAAGAAGTCTTCTAAAAAATCAGTTTTAGAGCAGAAGAAGGACGATGAATATATCTACCCTCCTCCACCATATCCTCAGAGACTCCAGAAGCAGAAGCTAGACAAGCAGTTAGGTAAATTTCTTGAGGTATTCAGAAAATTACAGATTAATATACCTTTTGCATAGGCACTTGAAAATATGCCTAGTTATGCACGGTTCATGAAGGGTATTCTCTCAAGGAAGTTGAAATTGGAAGACTTAGAGACGGTTGCTTTGACCGAAGAATGCAGCGCTGTTCTGCAACATAAGTTGCCTCCTAAACTTAAAGATCTGGGAAGTTTCACCATCCCGTGCACTATCGGCAACTTATCTTTTGACAAGTGCTTGTGTGACTTGGGAGCTAGTATCAATCTAATGCCGATGTCTATTTTTAAGCAACTTGGGTTGCCTGATCCAAAACCTACAAACATCTCCTTCCAGATGGCTGATCGGTCGATCACATATCCGAGAGGTATAGTGGAGGATGTCTTGGTTAAAGTGGATAAGCTCATCTTCCCTGCTGATTTTGTTATACTGGACTTTGAGGAGGATATGAACATTCCCATCATCTTGGGAAGGCCATTTCTAGCTATGGGCCAAACTCTGATCGATGTGCAAAAAGGAGAGCTTACCATGAGAGTGCATGATCAGAAAGTCACTTTTAATGTGTTCAAGGCAACAGAATATCCGTCAGATTCAACGGAGTGTTTCAAAGTGGACGTGGTTGATAAGATTGTGAAAAAGGAGATTGAACATCTAAAAAAATTAGATTCCGGGGAAAAAGTTTCAAGAGGAATTTTTGACATTGAAAACAAAGAAAGAAATGGGCTATTTCAGTTGTTGGATGCAACTCCATGGGAAAGAAGAGTTGACATTCTACATAAGTCTCGTGGCCCAACTGATTCTAATAATTTTCAGGTGCTACGTAAGTTGTCAAGTGAGGAAGCTTTTGCACTTGAACTCAAGCCATTACCACCAGAGGAGCCACCACCAGATTCACCACCCGAGGAGGGTGGCCCTGCTGACAGTTAGGTAAGTTCTCTACTATCCTTTTATTGCCTTCAATGAGGACATTGAATATTTTAAGTTTGGGGGTGATTTGAGGATTAGTAGTAGTAGAGTCATTGTTCATGTAGGAATCATGTTGCATGTTAGTAGTAGTTCATTCATATTATTGTATGTCTATTTCATGTAGATCATGTTTGTTTGCATATTTGTTATGTATTCCATGTGAGTCCATTTAGTTGCATTTGCATAGCATATTTCATGATCCTTTAGGACTTGGCTATTTCCGTTTGGTAGGTCGATGTTAATTTGAGTGTGGTAATGATGAATAGAGGGTTGATTTAAGTGCCTAGGAATTGACTTGCATGCTTCAGAAACAAATCTTTTACACAGTCTCATTGTTTGCTTTTGGGCTAGGCTGAGGTCATACTTGTTTGGTTGTTTGAGATTTAATCACTTGTTTATATTTACAATGTTCTTTATTCCCTTGATACCGTAGGAACACTAAAATATAAGTTTGGGGGAAACCAGGGATTTCATGCTAATTGTTAATAAAAGTTAGTTGTGTCAAAAGGCTAGTAGCCGCATATATTTTATGAGTAGTCTAGGGTTGGATGAGATGGAGCGAAACGCACTCATTCCAAGTTAATTGTGTGTGAAAAGAAAAAAAATAGAAAAAAAAGAGAACAAAAATGAAAAAAAAGTTATGTGAATGTTTAAATTCAATATTAACCAGGGTGAGCTCTTTAATACTCGAGCAATTAAGTTCTAGGGGACTTTGTGCCTACATTGGTATTATTGTATAAGCCTTTTGAGGTCTCATCCATTACACGGTTAAATAAGCATGCGTGTTGTGTATAGTATTATGTGTCATAGTTTGTTTAATAAAGCATGAATTCCTTTCTAACTCAAATGATGATGGAGGTGTTTCTAGGTTATGAAGTGTTTACCGCTCATTCTATTTATACACCTGTGATTGTCTTAGCGAAGAATATGTATGATTTTGATCTAGTGTTAGGAGTATATCTGATGAGCGTCGCACACATGCACGTTTTTGTTCATGTATTGTTAGTATACGGGGACTTAGTCGAGCTCTGTTTGGAATTAGTTGCATTCTTTGAGATATTTGCTTGCTGATTGGTTTTGGTTAGTTTGAGGGGATCTTTGCATTTTTCATATTAGTTGCATTCTTGCATTGCATTAGTTCGTATCGAGTCTGTTATGCTTGAGGACAAGCATCGATTTAAGTTTGGGGGTGTGATAAGTGGATTTTATATCCACTTGGAATGCTTCGTTTCGGCTTAAATTGGTGACTTGACCTCAAGTATGTCGTGTTTTTGATTCATTTTTAGTGATAATGTGCAGGGCTACTATCACGAACCAGGGATGTGTTTTTACATGTTTTATGGTGGATTTAAGTGCATGGAGTGAAGAACGTGAAGTGGCAAGAGAAACGGGGACGAAACGAGCAAATTAGCAAAAATAAGCAAACCGGCAGACTGCAGGGGCGCAGCCGTGCATGCCAGCCGCGCAGAGAAGCAATCCAGAAGCGCAGCCGTATGGTCCAGGGGCACAGCCGCACGGTGGTTGTCTGACAGAAAATCCTGATTCGACTTATAATTGGTTTTTTTTGGTATTTCTTGCTGGACAAGTTGCTGGGGGCCTATATAAACACCATCCTTCATCCTTAAACGAACCAACACTCAATACAACATAGAGAGGGAGACAAGAGAGACTTGGAGAAGGATTCCCAACGCTCGTGACAAGCAACGGAGATCTAGATCTAATTCATCTTTTATTCTTCTAATTAGGTGATACTCTTGGATGTTTTTGGGATTTGTTTCTTCACTCTATTACTCTAGCATTATTAATCAGGCCTTGTTTTTCATCATGTTATCTCTAGATCCCATGATGACGAGCCATTCGATTATGAACTAATCGTTGTCATGGGATTCTAACAGATTTATCTATGTAGTTTAGTAGTTTGATTGCTTAAAAGATTTATGTGTGGTGAATTGTGATATCCTCGTATGGTTGTGCTCACTACACCATATATTGCATATTGCAACGACAGGTAAACATTGCCTTAAGGTCTATATTCGTTGCACTAGAGTCTATGGCAACAAATTTGCAAAATTTGAGCGTTGCATCAGGTTGCCTTGCAATAGGTCGATTTAGCAACGTTTTTGATACCATACAGCAACATAATTAAATCATTGCAAAAAATTTCAGTAGCAACATTTTAGACTCTATAGCAACAATTAAAAACTATTGCAGTAGCATAAGAAGGTAGTTTATTGACACTTAAAGGCAACATTTTTCAGACCAATTGCAATGATTTTTTATAGATTAATGTAACATATTTTGACCTTATTGTAACAGTTTTTCAAAAAAAAAAAAATTAGCAGGGTCATGCTGGAAATACACTAAACCAGGCTATTTATAGCCACAATCCAAGCATCATCGATATTTCATAAACCAGGGCAACTTAATGCCAAATATCCAATTACATGTGTTTGTTCAAATCAAATAAAATTACAATTCTTTACATCAAATTTTCCTCAACAATTATTATATAGGAAAACCAAAATAAAGTTAAAAACTACATATGCCAATTGTTTTTTTCCATATATTTGTGCTTGGCTTTTGCAAATCAACAACGAGAAATCCGTGATGAGCTTATAAAAAGTATTGCACGAGGATGCTAAATTATGGAAAATTTCTAGAACTCCATTGTGCAAATTTGGAAGCAAAACCTCATACAACTGTCGAGGCCTCGTGTGAGGCAGTTCCTGCCACAAAAATAGTAAAAGAAGGTTAACAGAGCAATTGCAGTATACTGGTTGAGTGGGAGAAAAGCCTGTGCACCTGCCTCATGTTTCATTTAATTGAGTTTAATTAAAACCAGATAACTAGAAGATAACTTCTCATCCAATTTAGGAAATATGAATGTTATAGGACCATACGACCAAAACCAGATAACTTTTTATACATACAACATGGTTTGATGCATTTACTTTTTATACATACAGGCACCTAATGCAGAGTTGCACAAAATAATTTTAAAAAGTTGAAGAAGAAAGGCAAAGAAACAACTAATGCAAGCAGATAACATCCATACAACTGGATTTCACAACTGTACGAGGTATCAGTTTCACTAACCTTCCGTTTATAGATCCATCAGTATTTGCCTTTTCCTTCCCACAATCTGATCTTTTAGAAGCTCCCATAGTGAAAACAAGAAGAAGCAATAACAGTCCTAAATAACAAAGACAGTGGAAATTAAAAATGTTTGTAAGAATTTACCCATTTCAGAGACTTTCATATCACATTGCTTATCAGCTTCTTCAACAGTATGAGCAGAAACAGGAGGTCCGCCAAAGCTCATATGATTATACTCCATCAATGCCATTTATCAAATTCATATCCTGCCTCTAAAAGAAAAAACAAATTCCAGTCCATACACATAATAAATATGCAAACAGTACAGGCAATTTAGATATAATAAATTGTGTGCATCAGTTTAAATATTGTTTGGTGAATTAGACCCCATAATCAAATACTGCTATAAAATTCTAAGACTTCTAATATCAGTGCAAGTGCACGCTCGTGCAGACATGTATTTTTATTACAAATTTTGATAAATTTGTGAATCTAAGAATTTCAAATTGTGAATGGTAGGTTGGTGGACCTTTTTGTTGTCATTTACAAGTAACTTTTGTCATTTATACTTAAGTGGGTCTAATAATGCCTGCTTGATGTGTGTATACTACAAAGTATAGGATGTCTATTAAAATGTTCGAGCTAATACCTGTTAATTCAATCTTATGCATTCAACAAATCAGATTTGCATTATTAATGGATGCTTCACGTTTAGGAGAATATTATATCATATTTCTAAATGGAGCATTTGAATATACCAAGTATTACAAATAACACTTAATAAAGTGAATTTAAAATAATCAAGCTTACATTGTGATAAGCAAGCAATGTAAGAAGCCTCTGACAAAATAAATCCAACCATGAGAGTAATAAAAAGAACACGATTTTCTTGACCTGCACCCAAAGATCAGAAATTCACAAAGGTAAATCTCGACATGCAAATTCAAAGTGCATCACCAGATTCTAAAACTCTTTGTGATAGATTCAAACAGAAATGTGGAAAAAAATTGCCAGAAAAGAACAATGGTGGTCAAATCCCTTTACATACATCTTGCACATTTTACAGAACCTTATCCTCCGCGGTAGAGTAAATTCCTGACCTCTTTTCTATATAAATGCCGTGATAGCACATATAATAGATATTAACAATTCATGAATAATCTATGAACATTATATGAATATCAGAGCTAACCATGTTCCAAAATTCAGAATATCAGAGTAAAAAATAGCATATGTTAATTAATTGTAAGACTTTATATGCATTTACAGATTACAGTACAAAACCACTAGTGTAATACAAATATCCTGTGCTGCATAAGAAACAAGGAAAATATCGAGCAAATCCTTTCTCCCATCTGATCTTGATGCTAGATATTTTAGCAGATCATGATATCATGCGTTGGATTATCAAATTTGGTGATCGTGATAACTTAAATTGGTTAAGCAATTTGTTTAATTTGAACAACTCTAATCACTCCCATAAAAAAATGACATCTCTCACATTTTAAAAAAAGTTAATTTATGCCAGAGATACCTCATCATAAGTGCGTCCTCAACACTATACCATTTGTATTTTTTGTGTAGGAGAGTCTCAACACTTGCAACCTGTAAGTGTGTTTTGACATCTAGCAAGGGATCAGCAACAAGTTTTTCAGGATCGGAAGATCCATATGCAACGTAACCTGGGTCACTAGAAATAATTCTGCCACCAAAACATCCTTATTAGGATGAGCAAGCAGTGTTTGAGAAACATTAAAAACTGACAATACAATAACAAGCTAACCTACATAGACCAAGCAGGAGAATAGCAAGCTCTGAGTTGAATACAATATCCCCAAATTCGAAACATAGCATACAATTATACAAAAACTGTATAAAAAATCTTATAAAGAAAAAACCCCAATTTGAAACATACATAAGAACCCTAAATTGAAACACAAAAAATGTATCCCCAAATCAACACAATAAAATAACCCCAAATATACATTAACATACATAAATAAACCCCCGAATAAAACTCAAAATACCTAACCCTAAACCAAAATACCAAAATCGATTACAGAGATTTGTTTGGGGAAAAAGTGTAAAAATTGATATAGAGAACAACATACCTGCTTCACACTTCAATCTTCTTCGAGCTTGAATCGTCGAGTTTGAGTCGATGTCTTCTTCGAGCTTGAATCGTCTTTAGTCTTCGATTTACTTCTATTTCCTCTTTAGCCTCTCATCTTGTTTTTGTTTCGCCTTTCAATTGAGTATTCGAGTTTGAGGATTTGGGATCGATATTCAAGGTGTTTACGTTGCTTTTTTGTGTTTGTGTGGGTTAGTGTCTGTGTGTTATGTTTCTTTTTTTCTTATTTGTTTTGTTATTTTGATAAGCCCAGCAAAAAAAATCCCGCTCAACACCTTTTAGAACACATTTAAAAGGCCGTCAATTTTTGGGCCCAAAAATTATATTTACTGCAACGATTTAAGAAAAATATTGCAATAGACTGAATGTTTTTAGCTCTCTTGAATTTTTTCAATGCTATTTTAATGTTTTTCAAAGGCGTTGCAATTTGTGTGATTTAGTTTCTCAATAGCAACGTTTTTCGACAAACCTTCAAAAATATGGTTGCAATAGTCATTATATGGTGTAGTGGCTTAATGTTTTTAGATGCGTAGCTAACATCTAAATTGTATTGTTAATTTTTATTGAAGCGACAGTGGATCTAAAGATTAGAACTTGCCATGCTAGCATAGGATTATGTATGTTTTGACATTATGATTCGTAGTGTAATTTTAACCATCTTACTCTGCCCTATGTGATCTTAATTGATAACTTGTGCTTAAACCATTATGTTTTCAAATCTTATAGACATATAGGGTCTAAACATAATTGGTGTCTACCCATCTTCTATCTCTTTTGTGGATGTATGAGTAGTTTGGTATTCGTATACTGACAGGTAGCCTATATTTGTTTCGTGTTATCCGATCAGTTATCATAACCATCACATACTTTGATTAAAGGCATCATCTCTAGACGAAGTATTTAATGAAGTTAGGATCCCATGTTTATTTTCTCATAAGTAAATCAGTTCTAAATCACGTTAGTTAATTAGATTTTAATATTGTTAAATTGCTTCTTAGTTAATTTAGATAATTAAAACCCAACTTTGATATTGTCTTAGCAGTGAATAATAATCATACATTGTTGCATAGGTGCATATTCTGTTTTACACCAGTCTCTATGGGAACGAACTCAACTTTATTCTATATTACTTGTGACCGCATACGCTTGCGTGATTTTGTGTGAACACCTTTTAATATTAGTTGTGCCCCTTTAAATTTCCATTTTATTGTGGGTTGCATAATTTTTAATTGTAGATCTAATTTTTATGTTTGATGTGTTAGTGTAATAAAAGAAAAATACAAAAATACTAGTTTTATTTTCGGTATTTATTTTCTCTGTCATTTTTTTTTGGGTACTTATTTTCTTGTTTTTCTTTTGTTATTTCGAATGCTAGCATCCCCTCCCCTATTTCCCTTTCCCCCTACTTTTCTCTCAAAACCCAGTTGTGTCTTCCCTATTTTTTATTTAACAAACCCATCTCTTCTTCTTCTTACTTTTCTTTTCTTTTTTTCTTCGAACAAAACCACTTCCCCTGTTTTCATTTTTAAATCGCAGCAACACCTTCCCCCTTCTCCTCTTCTTCCTTTCCCCACAAAACCCCTCTTCTTTTTAATCAAATTCTCCCTTCGAATTTGCTGATTTGCTGAGTTATGAGTCATGCTTTTGTTCTAAATTGTTGCTTATTTTGCTGAGTTTCCGAGTTGCTGCTTTGCTTGATTTGTTGCTGTTCGTGAATTACTATCGAGTCGTCTATGTGTAGTTCATTTCTGAGTCTCTGGGCTAGGTTTTATCTAGTGTTTTATACAGTTGCTGTTTGTTCGTTTTTCCCCGAATGCTGGTGTGCTGAGTTTTTGACATGGGTTTCGATTTCCTGCGTTTCTGTTTTTTGCGTGAGATGATAGTCTTGAGTAGAGCCGGCCAAACGAGCGGTTTGGCCCGGCACACACGCGAATTATTCGCCAGAAAAACCGTCTGGCCCGCTACAGTGCAGACACGTGCAAAAATCGTTTAGCCCGCTACAGTGAAACGTGCCGTGCACGAGCCACAACTACGTGAACCGCAGCCCGGCACGTTCAGCACGCCGTGCCCCGTCAGAACAAAAAAAGAACGTCCGTTCGACACGCCTCGCCCGTTCGGCACGCCTGGCAGTTGGAAGGAAGCGGAAAGACTACCATACCACCTAATACTACATCTACACAAGTCTACAAGTTTATCTGTTCGAGCTGGACATAATATTATTATATTATAAACATATAAATTATTTATTGTAACGTTTTTTGTATTTGTATAAATCGTTATTCATGAAAAATATCATTATATAAAAAATTATAAATAACATTATAGAATCTTACATGTATTTTCTAGTTTCTATACGAAAAACAATTTTTTGTGAATAAAAAAATAATTTAATAAAAAATTTAAGAATATAATATTATATGATTACATATAATTTCTTATTACAAAATTATATAATATATTTTATGATGATTCTATATAACATTTTATATATGAACATATTTTAAAAAGTCAATTTAAAAGAAAAATTGTTAAAGCCAGAAGGCACAGAGGATCCTTTAAGTACGATTATATTCATGAACAAGACTGCCATTTCGTAATTAATTTGCAAATTTACTAATATGAGTGGTTAAATTATTTGTTCCCATTGGAGCAATTTTTCAAGAGTTGTATCTGTTGATCAGTCCCACTTACCTTTGAAATTTTAAACAATGAAGAAATTTAAAAGCATATTCATATTCACACTACTTTAGTGACAACTTGAACATAATTATAATTTATAACTTATTAAGTCACGCAGGTGTGCGTCCATTTCCACGTATGAGAGTGAGGTTGGTCCAAGTTGAGGTTTGTGGTAGTTTAAAAACATAAAAGCAGGTTAATCAAAAAAGAAAAGAAAGCCCGGCACGTGGGGCACGTTCGGCACGCGGGTTAAAGAAAAGGAATCTTTAATCAACAACAAACAAACACACTATTATCATTAAATAAACATATATAGCAAGCAAAGAATAAAGTAAAACCATGAACACGTATATTTTATAAATTGTAGTGTCGGTGCACAAACCATTAATTAAATTTTTTAATTAATAAAATTTAATAGAGGTACCGTCCTATTTCAGTCTTTTTTATTTCAATAAAATTCATATCTTTCAATCCTTTTTTATTTCAATATATCTTCTTAAAAATTCGAAACATTTTAATATATAATAAAATTAAAAGAAAAAAGTTACAAATTCGAAAAAATTTTAATTCGAAACATTTCATATTTTGAGAATATTAAAAGTAAATATTAAATTAACAAAAAAATTCAAAGTTTATGTACAATTTCAGAGTGCCACATTCGAATTTTCCAAAAAAAAAGGAAAAAAAAAAAGCCCGCCAGCCCGTCTAGCTCGCGTGTCAGTCACGGGTTTTAAATTTAGGGGCACAGCACGGCACGTCCAAACCATGCGTGCGTGCCCGTGCCTTGTTTGATGGAGCTCGGCACGTGGCCAAACCGGCACGGCCCGCACGGCACGGCCGTTTCAACTTTATTCTATATTACTTGTGACTGCGTACGCTTGCGTGATTTTGTGTGAACACCTTTTAATATTAGTTGTGCCCCTTTAAATTTCCATTTTATTGTGGGTTTCATAATTTTTAATTGTAGATCTAATTTTTTATGTTTGATGTGTTAGTGTAATAAAAGAAAAACACAAAAATACTAGTTTTATTTTCGGTATTTATTTTCTCTCTCATTTTTTTTGGGTACTTATTTTCTTGTTTTTCTTTTGTTATTTCGAATGCTAGCATCCCCTCCCCTGTTTCCCTTTCCCCCTGCTTTTCTCTCAAAACCCAGCTGTGTCTTCCCTATTTTTTATTTAACAAACCCATCTCTTCTTCTTCTTACTTTTCTTTTCTTTTTTTCTTCGAACAAAACCAATTCCCCTGTTTTCATTTTTAAATCGCAGCAACACCTTCCCCTTCTCCTCTTCTTCCTTTCCCCACAAAACCCCTCTTCTTTTTAATCAAATTCTCCCTTCGAATTTGCTGATTTGCTGAGTTATGAGTCATGCTTTTGTTCTAAATTGTTGTTTATTTTGCTGAGTTTCCGAGTTGCTGCTTTGCTTGATTTGTTGTTGTTCGTGAATTACTATCGAGTCGTCTATGTGTAGTTCATTTCTGAGTCTCTGGGCTAGGTTTTATCTGGTGTTTTATACAGTTGTTGTTTGTTCGTTTTTCCCCTAATGCTGGTGTGCTGAGTTTTTGACATGGGTTTCGATTTCCTGCGTTTCTGTTTTTTGCGTGAGATGATAGTCTTGAGTAGATGAGTCGAGTCACTATTTTTTTTGCTTCTGTTCGTCATTGGTTTTTGCTGTTGTATATAGGTTTTGTTTTGTGTTAGTAGATATGGGTTGAGTTTTGTTCTCCTTTCTTCTTCTGCGTTTTGTTCAAGTGCTAAGTTAAGTTTCATGGCTGTCCAGGTTTTGTTTTTGTGTTTGAGTCGACTAGTTTTCTGGTTTACCTAGTCACTGAGTTGATTCGGTTTGTGTTGAGTTGTGGTTTGTGAGTTTGTCGTGAGTCGAGTTCTGATGGTTATGCTTCGAGTTGTTCTGTGTATTGTCAGTCCTGTACCAAGTTACCGAGTTTTCTTGTTCGTATTTTGTGTTTCCGTTCGAGTTCAACTTGCTGAAATTTAGTTTTGGTCAATTTGGTTAGTTAATTCTTGTGATTGGTTTTATTTTTGGCTAGTCATATTTACAAATTGGTCATACCAAAATTTAATTAAAAATTCCTGTTAATTAGATAAAATTAGTTAATATACTTTTTTTTAGTTGTTAAAATCGGTTTTTATTTTAATTTAGTTTTTAATTTTTTTTAAAAAAATAGTTTAAATTTTTTTAGGAATTAATTAGAATAAATACAAATTCTCAAAAATCCAAAATAATTCTAATTCGCCTAAATTAGAAATTAAGTCTCGCGAAAATAATAAGTCTTTGTGGAACGAATCTTAAAATACTAAAACGAGATCGTGCGCTTGCGATTTTAATTGTCCTTATTTTTTAGCACATTAGTAAAATATGGTGTTGAGGTTCCAAATATGGAGGCAAATTATCTTGTCCCAGGAAGAAGGATGTATAGAGGTAAGGGCCCTCAAGTAACAAGTTTTCATCATTTTCGAGTTGATGTTTTTATAAGTATCATTGATCTTCAATTGCAAGAACTCAAAAATCGATTTCCTGAGGTAAGCAAGGAACTATTAATGTGTATGTCTTGCTTTAGTCCAGCAAATTGGTTTGCTGCCTTTGATAAAGTTAAATTAACAAGACTTGTTACATTCTATCCGAATGAATTTTCAAGTACCGAGTTGCTATTCTTTGAGCATTCTGTAAAACCCGTTGAGACAGGAAAGTCTATAACTCATGAAAGTGTATACTTGATGTTGAAGTTGGTCTTGATTCTTCCTGTTGCAATGGCAAGTGTTGATCAGAGAGTGTTTTCCGGAATGACACAAGTGAAGGCGAAATTACGCAATAGTATGGGAGATTAAATGTTGAATGATTGCTTGATTACTTATCAAGATAGAGATCTATTTTTTTTTTGCCATGAAAGGAAAGATTTTATTACTGAATCAAATCCTTACAAAATACAAGATTAAAATCTGGGTGAACATCCCCCACCTCCCATTTACGATCAGCTACTGAACAGCTATACCTCGCTAAATAGTGAGCTACTCTGTTCGCGGATCGTCTAACAAACCTTAACTTAACGTTTTGACTCTGTAAACCTGAAAGAAGTGTTCTGCAATCTACTATCACCTTACCGAGATATGAGAAACTGGAAAACGAGCTTCGAATTAACTGCACTACTTGCAAGCAATCAGATTCCAGCACTACATTCACATACTTCTTATTTTTAAGCCAACTGAGTGCCTCTCTTATGCTAACAGCCTCTGCAAATTCTGGACTGACTCTCCCATAGATGCACTTGGAAACTGCTTCCACCAGACTGCCACAATGATCCTAATAATGAAAGCATAACTGTATCTATTGGGTTCCTCGATTAAAGCTGCATCGGTGTTCCATTGTTCTCTGGTTTGTGCCATTGTTCCACACCGTCTTCTGGGTTCATAAAGGCCAAAAAATGATTAAAATTTTTGTCTTGAATAGATCTCCATTGGTTAAGGATTGAGAATGCCGAAGTAACAAGTTCCGAAGAATCAATACTTTTCTGCTTCCATTTAACATCATTTCGATTTTTCCATAACAGCCAGCAAATAACGACATGAACATGAATTTCTGTCTAGTCATGCTTCTCGAATACATGATTGAGCCATTCTGCAAACGAGTTAGACCCTACTTGAATCACAGAGGAAGAGCTAAGTTGGTGACAATGATCAGCAAAGGAACAATTAACAAGAATATGTTCTATAGATTCATTATCAACCTGGCAAATAGGACACACAACGTTGATGTCAACAGTACGAGCTCGAAGAAGGTCCTTAGTAGGCAGACATCTAGAAATCACGCGCCACAGAAAATTTTTAATTTTAGATGGTAGTTTTAACTGCCATAATTTTCTCCAGAACCCAGAATTATCAATCGTGCTGTGATTTCCTTTATTCTCTTGAAGACGAATGTAAGCACTCTTGACCGAGTAATGTCTAATTTTTTCATAACGCCAGTACCAGGTATCTTTCTCGTTACCTCCTAACTCAATAGACAAGATTAATTCCGCGTCTCTATCCTCAAAGATATCATATATGATGTCTAAATCCCATCTTTTTTCTCCTGTATGCATCAGAGAGATCACTTTTTGATTAATCAACGACTTACTATTAGAGTGAATAAAAGGATCAGTTGTGAGGGGGAGCCAAGGTGTATTAAGAATCTGTACATCTTCTCCATTACCAATTCGACAAGAAACCCCTTGAATAATCAGGTTCTGCGCTTCAAGAATACTACGCCAGATGTAACTAGGATTGGCTCCTAGTTTGGCAGTTAGAAAAGATTCATTGGAAAAATTTCTTGCCTTAAAAATTCTGCTTACTAGCTTATCTGGTTGAGAGAGTAAACGCCAAGCTTGATTCCCTAACAATGCAACATTAAAATCACGAAGACATCTGAACCCCATTCCTCCTTCGACTTTTGTTGAGCACAACCTATTCCAACACATCCAGTGAATACACTTATCTTTAGTGCTGTTAGTTTTCCACCAAAACTTTATCATCAGCATTTCCAATTCTTTACAGGTTTCAAGAGGCAGTAAAAACACACTCATTGAATAACTCGGTAAAGTTTGGGCTACCGATTTAATCAAAACTTCCTTGCCACCCTTTGAAAGCTTCTTTTTATCCCACCCCAGGATTCTCTCCTGCAAACGATCTTTAATATAACAAAAAATAGAAGATTTTTTACCAGTAATCATGTTGAGAAGACCCAAATATAAGCATATAAGCTATTTTCGTCTGCTTCCTTGATATGTATGGTCTGATGCACCTCCTGCTTCAGAGCTGGACTACAATTTTGACTATAGAATACTGATGATTTATCAGTATTTATTTTCTGTCCGGAGGCTAACTCAAAATCTTTCAACATACTCAAAACATGGTTAGCGCTTTCAGTATTTGCTTTGCAAAAAATATAACAATCGTCAGCAAAAAAACATGTGAGATATGGGAGGGGCGTGACGAGCCACTTTAATACCTTGAATAAGACCCCGATGTTCGTAATTGTTGATCAAACAGTGAAGCCCTCCATGTAAATCAAGAACAAATACAATGACAACAGATCTTCTTGTCTTAAACCGCGAGTAGGAGATATATGTCTGAATATTCTCCCAGCGTAGCTAATCTGATAGTTCACAGAAGAAATACAAGACCGAAAAAGGCGAATTACTTATTGCTTAAAACCCATACTATAAAGCACTGCTTCCAAATAATTCCATTCCACACGATCGTATGCTTTGCTCATATCAATCTTTAAGGCCATCCACCCTTGCTTCCCTCTGGTTTTACGTTTCATAAAATGCATAACCTCATAGGCTACCATGATGTTGTCAGTAATGAGGTGATCGGGAATAAAAGCACTTTGGGTGTCAGAAATAATCAGATCAATTATTGATTTTAACCGATTAGTCAGCACTTTAGAGATGATCTTGTACACCACGTTGCATAAGGAGATAGGCCTTAGTTCTGTCATGAGGGTAGGATTCTTTTTCTTGGGGATGAGAGCGATGTTAGTCCCTCGGAGATGATGATCAATATACCCTGTTGAGAAAAATTGCTTCACAATATTCACAATGTCTCCTCCCACTATGTGCCAAAATTTTTGATAAAATCCCGGGCTCATACCATCGGGGCCCGGAGATTTATCAGGTTACATGTGAAAAAGTGCACTTTTTACCTCTTCTTCTGTGACTTCCTCGACTAGCTCCGAATTATGTTCCTCAGTAACTCTCGTCTGAATGCAACTGGTCACTGTATTCCAATCTGTACTTGAGAATGTGAATAAATCGTTAAAATAATCAATCATCACGTCTTCTAATCCTGAAGTCCAATCTACAAGTATACCATCCTTATTCTAGAGTCTTCTGATTTGGTTTACACTCCTTCTGTTCTTCGCAGAAGCATGAACAAATTTTGTATTTAGGTCACCTTCCTTTAACCACATTTGCTTAGATCGTTGCTTCCAAAAAATTTCTTGCTGGGCATAAACTTCAGTTAGGTTTTTCTGATTCTCCTTCACTATTTTGATTGACCCATCGTCCCTTCTACCTCTCAGAGTTTTGATTACTTTTTTGTGTGCCTGAATCCTCCGTTTAAAGCTTCTTGTGATTTCCTTGCCCCAGTCGGTTAAAACAACCTTATACTTTGCCAATTTATCGAAAAATGAGGAGCCCTGACACCTTGACCAAACATTTGAAACCAACTGTTAACACATTGGCTCGCGAAGCCATGCATTTTCGAATCGAAAATGGCGAATTCTGACTGTTTGTTGAATTTTGCACCATTCTAGTAACAATGGGCAATGATCTGAGGTGGACACCTCTAGATTAGTTAGAGTGGCATCTTTAAAATCATTTAGAAACTCGATATTAGTAAGGGCTCGATCCAGTCTAACCTCAATATGATCAGTAGTACCTGCTCCCCCCTCTCAAGTATACGGGTAACCTTGCAAATTCATATCTAGCAAGTTACACTCCTCCAGAACATTAAGAAAACCAGAGATTAGGGACTAAGGATAAGGTTGTCCCCCGCTTTTGTCCTCTTGAGAGCACACATTATTCATATCGCCTATCAAAATCCAAGGCAAGGAATTATTTATGGCAAGGTTTCGAATAAGCTGCCATGTTTCATGACACGTACTTCTATCAGGTTCACCATATATCCCCGTCAGCCTGAAAGAATTACCAGATGTTGTACATACCACCGTGTCGATGTGGTTCTTACTATAAGAACGAAGCAAGATTTCATCCTTGTGTCTCCATAGTAAAGCTATCCCACCACTACGCCCCTGAGATTCGAACGTTATCATCCCTTCAAAACCAACTGCTTTCTGAAATCTTTCTACTGTATCTGTTCTACAAATTATCTCGCACAAAAATATGAAATCGGGTTTCTTATGGAGAGTAATCTCTTTTAGGAATTGAAAAGCCCATGGGGTCCCAAGCCCATGACAATTCCAGCTTATAAGACTCATAATGATAGGCGAGCACTCCCTTGAGTACTCGCCCCATACACATTTTTTGAATCTAAAACATTACCTGAGCCTCCAAAATGCATATGCATATCGTTTACATCATCTGAGTCCATTAGAACTTCTGTGTTATGGCCTGTTTTTTCATAGCCCAGCCCATTCTCCTTTCTTCATTTTTTTGTCTCAATAACTCCAATATCTTTTTTAATTATTTGCTCCTTAATCGCGGCTGTATTAGTTTGTAACATAGCTTGACCAACTTTCCCGTCTTTGGTCATAATTTGAGTAATCATATCCCCTTGACTCTCGCTATGCTCAATAGAACCCTGATTTGTAGGGAATGATAGGCCACCGATTTCTGCCATCTTCTCCGTTTTGCTTTCCTTGAGACTGTGACATTGACTCCGAACTATCAACATGACCTCCGCGACGAAGCCATTTTGCACCTACTGGTTTGATCTGCTTTCTCAGGGGTGCTCTCATCCAAGCACCGTAGGGTTTTACAATCTCGCTCTCCTCCTTCTCGAACAAAAGACCACAAAATTTTTCCGTATGTCCAATGATGCCACAAATAAAACAAAAGTTGGGCATGTTCTCATACTTGAAATTAATCCAGAACCACTCATCTCCTCTCATCTTAAGTTTCATTCGTCGTTTTAATGGTTTTGACAGATTAATGGTGACTCTGATCCTCATGTAGTCCCTCCAAACCTTAGTGAAATTGTTCGGGCAAGATTTCACATAACTCCCAACATAATTGCCAACACTTTTCAGGACTTTCTCTGACATGAAACCCACCTTTAAATCATGAACTTGAACCCATAGATCTATGGAGTTCAGATCCACGCAACGAGGATTTTGCCCCTCCTTCATTCGTGACATTACTGATGCTCTTATGTTAAAAGACCATGGACAACCTTCCATGACCCTTTTCACGTCTATCTCGTGATAGAATTGGAATAGATACAAGTTTGACTCCAATTCTTTCATGTATACACCCCTACCTGGCTTCCAAAGAAGTGCTAGTGTATGCTGCATGGCTTCAAAATCAACCCTCCCTTCGGTGATGAATCTCCCCACAACACATAATTTTGCAACGAACCCCTGTTGTTGCAAGTTTTCCCCTTCCAAAGCTTCTGCTACGATCTCCAACCCTCCTTCCTCTTCATCCTCCAATGAGATGTTATTCAATGCTTGAATTATATTGCTATTGTTATCCATGACGAAAAATTATGAAGACTACAGATGTAATTAACAGGACATAACAAACCATGTCATATTGACAAGACTTAACAAATCATGTCATATTGACAAGACTTCACGACTTGATACATAATGATTTAGATATTAGTTCCTAAGTTACTCAACTATCTGGTTCTCCACCTAGAAGCCCTAATATAAAATTTTGCTCACCCTTCATTTTTAGTAGCAAGCCAACTATCTGGTTCTCCACCTACGATCTATTTTTAAGTGTTAAGATGAATGATATTGTAGATAGGTATCAAAATATGAAAAGTCATCGAGAACAATCGTAGTAATTTGAAGTACTTGTTTTTATTGTTATATGAATCAGTTTTTTAGTACTTATATATCAAATGTGTGACACACCACGAATACAATCCTGTATCCGCCACTATTAGCACTATAACATGATTATTAAATAACCTCTAAAAAATTGACACTTCCTAGAAGAAAAAATGTATTTGCTTTATTTTTCTATTAATAATTATGTTTTATGCCCCTCAATACAGGGCTATATTGAACTGAACTTTCCGTAAAAGTAGCATAAAATGTTATAAAATTATTTGGAAAAGAAATTAAAATACAACAAATAATTTATTTTTTGATAGCTATAAATGTTTTTGTAATTATTTAATAGTTTTTAAAATTGTACTTTCAGTGCGTAACACGGGTAAAATGCTAGTTGAAGTTCAATTATTATATTTTGTAGATCCATGACAAAAAAAATTATATTTTGTAGATTACTACTTAAATTCAAATTTTAAAAAGAGAAATTTATAAGAAGAGAAAAAGAATAATTAATAGAATACAATGTTACACAAACACTGTAACAAAAATTAAAAATAAATAAACACATAAAGAGAAAACTGGGTCTGAGGTTGTCTTCAGGGATCTTCCTTGAGGTTAAAAGATTTTGTTCTTATAAAACAAGTGGCCCCGTAGGGGCAATTTTGTAATTATAATTTTTTTTTACAGTAATTTACATATATACTCTTAAATTTATATTGAAATCTTTTAACCTCATGGAAGATCCCCGAGGATAGGCCTGTCAACGGGTCGGATTCGGTTCGGATTAGCCTAAATCCATATCCGAATCCATTTAATTTTAGCGAATTCGGATCAGATCGGATCACACCTCGGATATTTTAGAGGTCGATCCATATCCAATCCATTTAGTCTAATGGATAAACGGATCGAATTTTGGATATCCACTGCTCCATTTATTTTAAAAATTTAACAAAATTAATTATATATATTATTCACCATTTCAAAAAAAAAAAAAATTAACAACACTATAGAAGTTAAAATCTAGTATTTTAATGTAAATATAAATTTTATGTACTTGTAATACAAAATTAATAACATTTACACCGTGTAAATGTTAAGTAACAATTCAGAATTCAAACTATATCCATAATTTTATTATTTAAACAAAATATTAAATAAAAACGTATGTCACAAGTTAAAATTAAACAAAATAAATATATCAAGTCAAGTATTTCAGATTTATAGCATAACTATCCAAAAAATATTTCCTACTTTAGAGTTCGGTCATATTTTGATGTGTTAAGCGCGTAGACGATTAACTTGGAAGAGAGGTACAAAAACATAAGATTAAGTATTAGACTTGAAAATTTTTACGTAAATTAACTTATTATAACATAAAATGCTTTACATTGTAAATTTTATATATTATATGTAAAAATATTATATATTATATAGTACATTATATAAATAAACGGATCGGGTCATGGATAACCGGATCGGATCAGCCTAAATCCATATCCAATCTATTTATTATTCGGATTGTCTTTATCGGATCGGATATTTTTTAGGTAAATCCATATCCATTTAAATTAGTCTGAATCTGATCGAATCAAATATCCGATCCATTGACAGGTCTACCTCAAGCACATCAAGCCCAATACATAAATATCCATGCTCGTCAGGAGGTCTATATATATTTACACTTTACAGACAGCGGGGGTGTTTGAATGAACTTATTTTCCATAATAAGTCAACTTATTTTAAGACAAAGTTAGAGATTCCTAATTTTTTCCTAAAAAAATTAACTTTTTTTTTGCAACTTATAAAATCTAAAACATATATTAAATATTTGTATAATTTTTTTTATCAAAATATAAAATTTTTATTCCAAATAAGTTCATAGGATCTATGCCAAACAGCCCCAGTATCAAACACATACAGCGCTCTCTAGTCTCTGCCTTGGCCTTTAAGCTTTAAGTCGCATATCTGTCAACCTTCAGACAGGTATTATACTATTATAGTATTATTACACGTTTGATTGTTTTTTTTTTTTTTGCTCTGTTTATAACGTACCAAAGGCTTTTACTAGTGAGTGTTAAGTGTTCGATGAAAGTCCCCTTAGAACAACAACATTCTTCTAAGCAAGTTTTTGCATAATTTGTATTGTCACTACTCACTAGTACTTTACCAAGTGCTAAAAGAAGTTGCAGCTAATGAAAATTTCAAATGCAAAATCAGCATTGGTTGCTGTAAGTTGCGGTAACCAGTGTTTAAGTAATCCAAACCTTATACCATTGTTTAACAAATACGTAGACAAAACAAGTGTTTCATCTTGGAACTCAGTCATAGCTGAGTTGGCTCGTGAAGGGGACTCTGTTGAAGCTCTGCGTGCTTTCTCTTCTATGCGAAAGCTTTCTGTTGTGCCAAACCGTTCGACGTTCCCTTGTGCTATCAAATCATGCTCTGCATTATTTGATCTTCACTCTGGAAAGCAGGCTCATCAACAGGCATTTGTATTTGGCCTAGACTCGGACCTTTTCGTGTCGTCTGCTCTCGTTGATATGTACTCTAAATGTGGATACTTGGTGGATGCAAGAACTTTGTTCGAAGAACTTCCGCAGAGAAATGTGGTTTCGTGGACTTCGATGTTCACGGGGTATGTCCAAAATGGACTATCTCATGATGCCCTATTACTTTTCAAGGACTTCTTGAAGGAAGAAGGTGAAAGTGAGGGAGAAGTGCGTATTGATTCAGTTGCTTTGGTATCAGTTCTGTCTGCCTGTTCTCGTGTTTCAAGAAAGAGTATAACAGAAGGAGTTCATGCTTTCACTGTCAAGAGGGGATTTGAAGGAGATACAGGCGTCGGAAACACTTTGATGGATGCATACGCCAAGTGTGGCGAGGTTGGTGTCTCTAGGAAAGTGTTTGATGGGTTGAATGAGAAGGATGTCATATCTTGGAATTCCATGATTGCTGTCTATGCGCAAGTTGGAAAGTCAGCCGAGGCATTGGAACTGTTTTATACTCTTGTTAGGGATAAGAATATTCGCTATAATACAGTAACTTTATCTGCTGTATTGTTGGCTTGTGCGCATTCTGGAGCTCTGCAAGCTGGAAAGTGTTTGCATAATCAGGTACTACCTTTTTTGTCTGGTTCTCTGGCATAAGTAATAGTAATATTGATTTTGTAATCAAGCTATTTGATTCATGACATTTTGAAATTGTTTATTTGCTATTAGCTTAGATTATTTCAGCTTTACCTTAACTTAGTGAAACCTGAACATGGTATATTTTAACTATGGAATAACTTTTAAACCATTTTTGCATGCTTCTTTTGACGTAGGCCATAAAGATGGGTCTTCAGGGAACTGTATATATAGGTACTTCAGTCGTTGACATGTATTGTAAATGTGGTAGAATAGAGGCAGCAAAGAGGGCATTTGATCAAATGAAAGAGAAGAACGTGAAGTCTTGGAGTGCCATGGTTGCCGGTTTTGGAGCACATGGTCGTGCGAAAGAAGCTTTGGATGTATTTTACCGCATGAATAGTGCTGGGGTGAAACCAAACTACATAACCTTTGTGTCAGTTCTAGCAGCTTGTAGTCATGCTGGCATGTTGGATGAAGGAAATTATTGGTTTAGTACCATGGAAAATAAGTTTGGTATTGAACCAGGGGTGGAGCATTATGGTTGCATGATTGATCTTCTTGGTCGTGCTGGTCGAATTGGCGAGGCTTATAATCTGATAAAGAAAATGAAGGTAAAGCCTGATTTTGTTATTTGGGGTTCTCTTTTAGCTGCGTGCAGAATGCACAAGAATGTGGAGCTCGGGGAAATCTGTGCAAGTAAATTGTTTGAGCTAGATCCGGAAAATTGTGGATATTATGTATTGCTTTCAAACATATATGCCGATGCGGGAAGGTGGGATGATGTGGAAAGGATGAGAATATTTATGAAAAATCATGGGCTAACGAAGCCTCCAGGATTTAGTCTGGTTGAATTCAAAGGAAGGGTCCATGTATTTTTGGTTGGAGATGTGGAGCATCCTGAACATCAGAAAATTTATGCATACATGGAGAAATTATATGTGGAGCTTGAGGAAGCGGGGTATATGCCCAACATGACATCAGTTCTTCACGATGTGAACGAGGAAGAGAAGGGAATGTCAATTAGAGTTCACAGTGAAAAGTTGGCGGTGGCATTTGGTCTTATGAGTTCAGTCCCTGGAGCAACAATCCAAGTAATTAAGAATCTTCGAATTTGTGGTGATTGCCATACAATGATAAAGCTTATTTCCAAAATTCGAAAAAGAGAAATTGTGGTGAGAGATTCCAAAAGGTTTCACCATTTTAGAGATGGCTTCTGTTCTTGTAAGGATTATTGGTGATCAGAAATGAAAACTACAAAGGCATTTTGTTACTACAACCCCTACGACCCCCGACTTGCTGCATCACATGGCTTCTTGGCTAACCTTTATTTTTCTTTCCAAGTTTTGAGTATACATACATACAGTTGGCAGAGTTAAAGTCTCTTCCCCATAACCTATTTCAATATATTAGATGATTGGTTCAATACAGGCCCTGTTTTCTTTTATGTAACTCAAGCATGTAACTAGAATTACCTTTGGTTGATTAAATATAAAATTGAAAAAAAGTAACTTTAAGTACCTTGGTATTTGTAGTTACTCTAAAATTCAGGGACCCACTTACATGCTACACCCGTGGTTACCAAGAGTTACACTGGTGCTGAATTAAACAATTTCCCCCAGAAAAAATCTTGCTGCCAATTTCTAGATTATGCATATCCTTCTCTATCAGATATCTTTTATCATTCTTTCTGCAACACATCTCAATCAAGCGGCCGATTCTCACACCTCTCCAGGTATACATCTATGCCAATCTATTTTATTCCTCAATAGATCATGGGCGTGTTCTAGTAACTGATTGTTGATTTGATATATGATATCAGATTTGTTTGCAATGAATTTTCTCTTCTCTGTTGTATATTTTTTATATCATTTCCTTTATAATTTAGTACAAACAATATCGCATTTAAATTAGGTATTAATCATTGTTCTATTGCTTATAATTTTATCGTAATTAATCAACAAAAATGGCCCAGTTGCCATTATGTAAGAAGAAACAAACTATTGCAGCATGTGTTATGATATACACTGATATGGTGAAAAGGATAATGGAGATTTCCATTTGAAAATTTTCATATAGTAGCTCAGTTAAGTATCAAAATACCTATACCATTAACTTATCTCTATGATGATTTTGTTGACGACAGAGTAAGAGCACAACTTTTTGAGTTTCAAGTCTATTAATCAAATACTGACCAGGTATGTATAAAATTGCTTTGACAATTCGTGTGGAATGCTTAGAGATATTGAAAGGTTAAGAGGTAACAGATATATGGATATGGGAAAAATGGTCGTTTTTTTTTCTTTACATACTTGCACATAATAAAAATACAAACAGAACAATTCAAGTATTTTTTAGAAGCAGCGAGGAAACAGTGTCACCTCACTTCACCTCGTTCTACATGCTACTCTTATATGCTACTATCATCTTCTTAAAAAGCTAGAACCGGCCACAGCAGATTGCTTAGAACAAAAGCGAGTTGTTTTGAGGTAAATAAGTTAAATGATGGCACCTTTAACTAGTTCATTTATATGTAAAAAACACTAACAGGTATGTTATTGTTTTGTAGAATTGCTTAAGCGCTTTAGATCAAGCACATGTGAAAATGCGTGTTCACGAAAATGATAAAGTTAGATACAGAAACAGAAACAGATATATTTTACTATTGTTTTAGGTGTATGCTCAGGAGGGCCTACTATTTGTATAAATATTGCCCAGTCGGGTGGGCTCCACTTATGATAATAGAGTACTTGAAGATGCTCTTTAAAAAAATATCCTTTAAAGGTTCCTTAAGGAGAAATTTATGGAAAGCTTGAAAAAATTGTGGAGGAGATACAACCTGGTTATGGCACGGAAGCTCGAGCGCATATTGAGTTTCAGGTCAGATTTGATTGTTAAGGAAACAATATTTAATCAAAGAGATGTGTGGTCCAAATTGTAGTGGATTCGGCTGGAATAAATTGGAAAAATCCATCTCATGTGACATGTATTTCTGAGAAGAGGCGAAAGGTAATTCTAATCCTTCTCCTAAATTTTGAATGCATATTGTCTCTGTTTAGATATTTTTTTAAACATACATAATGGTAAATGTAAATTCAGAGTAAACGAGTAACTAATAAGACCTTAGAAATAACCGCCTTACCTGATGCACACTTTGTGTTAGTTGAGGCTAAGCAGCCTGTTCCTCTGTGCTGCTTTATCTTCCGGAAGTGTGATTAGAATTTTTGAGGTGTCTAATTAATGTATGATCTTTCAGTGTAAATAGTCTCCTGTTGTCTAGTTTTATCAGTTTATGCCTAGAATCTAAGAGCAACTCCAATGCAACACTATAAGTCTATAACGCTATTATAGTGTAACTTATGGTGTAAAAGCAACTCCAATGCAACACTATAATGGTGTAAAAATTACACCAAATGAATAGTGTGACACCAAATTTGGTGTAATTTTTACACCAAATTTGGCGTCTTTCATAATTCCTACAATACCCTTTTATTTGTTAACAAAACAAACCCCTATATGTCCTACTAAAATCATTTCTTTTATAA
This sequence comes from Saposhnikovia divaricata, assembly GCA_036435485.1. Lineage (NCBI taxonomy): Eukaryota > Viridiplantae > Streptophyta > Magnoliopsida > Apiales > Apiaceae > Saposhnikovia > Saposhnikovia divaricata. The sequence continues at coordinate 29,505,735 of JAZHRN010000131.1, forward strand.
TTTTTAACTTTAATTTTTATTAACTTTGAATTTTGTTTTCTTTTCTTTGAACTCTAATTTTGTTATTAATTCTACAATATCTTTTATATATTTTGATTCTAATTTTCTGTTTTTTTATCTTTTGACTCTAATCTTTTACAAAAACTAATTATTATTTTTTAATAAATCAGAATTATAGATGAAATATTATGCATTCATAATATTACAATTTAAAGTGTAGTAGATATTATAGTTATAAAAAAGTTAAAAAAACTAGAATATTCCAGTTTACATGTGAAAGATTCCTTTTAGAGTAAAATATAGTGTCAATGCATTGGAGTTCATTTTATGGATGGTGTGATTTTGACACCAAAATAGTGTAAAAGTTACACCATTTTGGTGTCATGCATTGGAGATGGTCTAAGAGGCTGTGTACTAAATCTTTAACTTGTGCAATACTAGTATTTTGATAAGTTATAATGAGCCGGAATCTTCAGGTGATGTTATGCTACTATGCTAGGTGACTAGTAGTGTTTTAAATTTTAATAAATTGTCGTGCTCTAGTTACAGGTACCTACCTAGTACCTAAAAATAACAACTCCTGTGGGACTTACGTCGACACCTTGGGGATACTTTACCTTCATGACAACTCCAGATTACGAGTCATTCATAGAGATTTCGAAGCTAGCAACATTCTTCTTCATTACAATATGAATCCAAAAATCTCAGATTTTGGTATGGCTAGAAGGTTTGGAGATAGTGAACAGAATCAAACACGGGAAGGGTGGTCGGAAATAGTAAGAGTCTCTACAGCAGCAGTGCTGATTTCTATTTTCTTTTCTGTATTCTTAATAGTAAAATCATTAATTTATTTAATTTGCAGTGGCTACATGCCTAAGTATGCCATCGAGGGAGCATTTTCTGTTAAATCTGATGTTTATAGCTTTGGTGTACTGGTAGTAGGAGATCGTGAGTGCTCTAATATCCGTATACGTCACCCTTCGAAATGACAACGGAATCAGAGTTGAAAACTGTAGATATTATTAATTATTTTTTTGCTAAGCTGAACTGTATATAACCCTTAAATTACACATCATATAACTGAAGCCACTTTGGAATATAAAAGAACTACTATTTCATTCCATCTGTAGTTGATAACTCTGCATCCAAACATGGAATAATTAATATTCTGTTTTGTTGCATAATCTTTTTTATCTCTTCAGACACTATGATACTTGTGTTGTGTACAATCGTTCTCCAGAGTTTCTAGAATGTTTAATTGGCTCCTTGATATATTTATTGTTTAGTTGGCTGAGCCTATCTAGGCACCAGGATCTCTTGGTTTTGATCTGCCCGTGTAGTTACTGTACCTGTATCACTGATCGTGGATTAAACCGAAATGATATGCCTGTATTTTCTTTTTGAATCTGCACGATTAGCTGCCGTGACATGTGACTTATTGGCTTGGTAATTATAGGTTATGTCTGTTATACTTTGTTGTAGAATCGTGAACAGTACACTGTAAGTTAGAAGACTTTTCCCAAGCCATCTGTTACCGGATTTAGTTACTATTAACTTTTGCTTAGAAATGCATCCTTGTCCAGTTTTATCAGTTTATGCCAAGAAAATGTAAGAGGTGGTGGCTCTTTAGCTTGTGCAATACAAGTATTTTTGATAAAGTTTAATGAGCCGGAATGGGTTATTCTGAGTTTATTTGTCGCAAGAAGAAAAATAATGATTATATTTACATTAAAAAAGGAAAATGCTAGGAAGTTGAAAATTTGTCTCTAAAAATTTAAAATGTTATGTCATAAGCTTACTGAACTACATATATGTTCAAGTTTCAACCAATCAAAACTTGTTTAGTGTCTATATTTATGTTGTAGTGCTAAGTCTTATTATGAAACATGCTCCCTGGAAAAAAATACAGAGGTCTTGTTTGTTTTATCAATTTTGTAATTACATAGGGAACTTGAACTTTTCTGTAACTAAAATGTTTTAATCATATAAATTTCAAGGTAATTAAAATATTTGTGTTTGGTTTATTACTACGTAACTAGAGGTAACTAGAGGGTATGTTGTTAATTTTGATAAATAATTAATGATTTAATATTAAATAGTTATGTAATTTGTGATGATAATGATTCTCTCGGTGTTAGGAATATGTTGTACTTGATGATAACTTCTCAATCAATCAAATTGTTTAAGGTTTTGTAGCTGTCAACGGATGAGGATTTATAACTCTATCCGTTGACAGGTAGCTCATCAACGGATGAGGTTTTGTAGCATACTGCAAGTATCTCTATGTTATCAGTTGATAGTGTTTTTATCCATAGTCATTTTGACTATCAACGGATAGGCAGAATAGGGTAGCCAATTGTAAATAAGCTATGCTATGTAATTCTGTCTAAGTGAAAGTGTATCAACGGATGAAGACAAAACTCTATCAACGGATACAACTCAAATCCACTCTATCAACGGATACAGCTCAAGTCCCAATATCAACGGATACCGCTCAATACATCATCAACGGATGTCAGGGTACAACATCAACGGATAATCATTGACACTGTCTTCTATGATTAGCTGGGGATTAGCAGTTGATAAGGACATGTTTGACTGACAGATCACATGGGTTGATAGTAGATACAAAAAGCAGTATGGCAGCCATACTTTGGAAACACAGAAGAAAGAAGCATTCCATTTACACTATGAATACAAAAAAGGTGCAGGAGACATGTCTGAACACAAGGACAACCTTTCGGCTACATGTGTATTTGGAGTGTAGTAGCAAGTCAACTAGAATTAGATTAGTATTATCTTATTCCAGTAGTACTTGTAAAACTTGGGATATATAACCAAGTGTAGCAACTCTTTGTAGGTTAAGAAAACAGACATATTTGCTTAGGGTTTCTTGAATATCCTTAGAAGCAAAGAGTTGTAAAACGGCAGCTGTGTACATTTTGTATCACAGAGTTTTCTTCAAATAAAAGCTTCAGGTGGTGCATATTAACCACCTGATTTTATATGTGTTTGTGTTTAAAATCTTACATTGCAATTATCTCTGCATAAATTTATGGAGTTCTTATCAGAAATTTATAAATATCAAGAATTGTATTCAACCCCCCCTTCTACAATTATACTAGTGTGTAATCTGGGAATAACAATTGGTATCAGAGCAAGCTTCTAACATATTTGAAGTTTAAAGATCAACACACTTCCAACATGTCTAAGAAGGATTATGGAGTAAAGATTCCAGTTCTTGATAGAGAAAATTACTTTCACTGGAAAGTAAAGATGCGTCTACATCTCTCGTCTATTGATGAGGGTTTTGTGGATTGCATTGACAAGGGTCCTCACGTTCCAATGAAGACAGCAACAAGAGTTGGCCTGGCTGATGATGTGCCTGACACTCTCATTCCCAAACCTGTTTCTGAGTGGAGTCTTGAAGATATTGCAGAAGTCCACAAAGACAAAAAGGCCATGAATATTCTGTTCAATGGTCTAGAAACAGACATGGTTGACAATGTTATTAACTGCACTACCGCCAAGGAAGTATGGGACATTGTTCAAACCCTGTGTGAAGGAACAGAACAGGTAAGGGAAAACAAGATGCAACTACTAATCCAACAGTATGAACATTTTCACTTTAAGAGTGGAGAAACATTGAATGATACATTTAGTAGATTTCAAAAGCTACTAAATGGTTTGAAACTGTATGGAAGAATCTATCAAGTTAAAGATTCTAATCTCAAATTTCTGAGATCACTGCCCAAGGAATGGAAGCCAATGACTGTTTCTCTAAGAAACACTCAAGAGTACAAGACATTTACTCTTGAAAGGCTCTATGGAACTTTAAAGACCTATGAGCTGGAAATGGAGCAGGATGAAGAGATTGAGAAGTCTCAAAAGAAAAGTGGGTCAGTTGCACTTATTGCCAACTTGGAGCAAAAGGAGGAAAGGACGGAAACTGCTAGTTCTACACCAAACAGGGAGGTTTGTAAAGGTAGAGCAGAATCAAGCAAGAGCAAGGAAAAGGTGTCTGAGGAATTGAATGCTCTTCAGCAGGATGAATTGGATGAGATAGATGAGCAATTAGCTTTTCTATCTAGGAGATTCTCTAAGCTGAAATTCAAGAGAAACTCTGGGGTGGCCAAGCCATTTAACAAGGATTTTTCCACAAGCAACTATGTGGATAAATCCAAAATTAAATGCTACAATTGTGGAATTGCTGGTCATATGATAAGTGAATGCAGGAAACCTAGATCTGAGAACAAGGGAAAGCCAACTGAGGCTGTTGACTATAAGAAGAAATATTTTGATCTTCTCAGGTAGAAAGGAAAGGCATTCTTGACCCAAGAGTATGACTGGGCTGTTGATGACAATCATTCTGATGATGATGTTGAGTTAGTCAACCTTGCTTTAATGGCTGATTCTGGAGAGCAGGAAGCAAGTTCAGCTAGCAATCAGGTATTTTCTACTAATCTCTCTGAGCTCACTAAAGAGGAATGCAATAGTGTTATAGATGAAATGTCTACTGAACTATATCACTTAAGTGTTACTCTTAAATCACTTACTAAAGAGAACAATAGAATTAAAGAGTCTAATCTGTTTTTAAGTGATAGAAATGCTGCTCTAGAATCTCAATTTCTAGAATTTGAGAAAATGAGAGTTGATTGCAATAATGCTAAAAGTGAACTTGAAGCTGTGTTAAAAAGAGAACTGATTTTAAAAGACCAGCTTGAAAAAGAACAAGGGATAATTGCTAAATTTCAAAGTTGTAGGAATATTTCTCAAAACATAATAGAAGTTCAGGGAATAGAATCATTTGTGAAGGATACCTGGACTCAAAAGAAAAAGGAGCTAGAACCTGGCCTTGAGGATCTAGAGACTATTTGTGAACCAACGGATAGTGATCATCCGTTGACAGATGAACCGTCAACGGATGAGAGGTATCCGTCGACTAACAAAAAGTCTGTTAGTAAGAAGGAACTAAGGAAACTGGATATCAAGTATGGTCCAGTAAACAAGAATTTTGTTAGTGGTGAGTGCAGCAAAACCAAATCCAGTGGGAAGGCTAAGACAGGTGATTTACACAACAAAAAGGCTGTTGGTAAATCGGACAATGAAAAGGTAGAAATTGAGGGCAAAAAGAAAAAGAACAAAAATGGTAAGATAGGCATCAACAAGAAAAACAATTACTCTCCTGACAAGTTTGCTCCTAGGAAAACTTGTAGTAATTGTAATAGTGTCAATCATCTATCTTCTAATTGCAAGATTGTCAACAAGGCTCCTGTTCATGTACCTCAACCAATGCCATGTATGCCTGCAATGCCTGGTTTGTATCAAAATGCTAGTTTTTCAAATCCATATGTGAACATGCCATATATGTCTAATCCTTACTTTCAATCTATGAATGTGCCACAAATGTCATGGAACATACCTAACATGAATAATATGTATGCCAATTTTCCACACATGCATGCATCCAATATTCATGCAAATGAGCATTTGTCAAACCCCATCACTCAAGCATCTACACCTAAGTTGAAGAATGCTAAGAGTGCAAAGTCAAAGGCTAACAAGAAAGGACCCAAGGAAGCTTGGGTACCAAAATCAACTTGATTTGTTTTTGAAATGTGTGCAGGGAAACAGAAGGAATCTATGGTACCTAGACAGTCGATGCTCTAGGCACATGACAGGAGATTCAACCCTGCTCACAGAATTCAAGGAAGGAGCTGGCCCTAGAATTACCTTTGGAGATGACAGCAAAGGATATACTAAGGGATATGGCCTGATTTCAAAAGACAATGTCATCATTGAAGAAGTGGCTTTAGTTGAAGGTTTGAAGCACAATTTGCTGAGTATCAGTCAGATTTGTGATAAAGACTATGAAGTAAAGTTCACAAAAGAAGCCTGTGTTGTTTCTGCCAAGGAAGACAACAATGTGGTATTGACAGGCTTTAGAAAAGGAAATGTTTACATAGCTGACTTCAATTCAGCATGCTCAGAATCCATTACTTGTCTCTTCAGCAAAGCAAGTAAGGATGAGAGTTGGCTATGGCATAAGAAGCTGTCACATTTGAATTTTAAAGTTATGAATGATTTGGTAAGAAAGGATCTTGCTAGAGGAATCCCTCAATTGGAGTTTGTCAGAGATGGGCTGTGTGATGCCTGCCAATTAGGGAAACAAAAGAAATCATCCTTCAAAAGCAAGACAGAGTCATCCATTGTTAAGCCTCTTCAATTGCTGCATATGGATTTATTTGGTCCAGTAAATGTCATGTCTATTTCAAAGAAGAAATACTGTCTGGTGATTGTAGATGATTTTTCTAAGTTCACATGGACCTTCTTCCTGCATTCCAAGGATTGTGCAAGTGAAATCATCATCAATCACCTCAGAATGCTAAACAATGGTTCTGAAGACAGAGTACAAAGAATCAGGAGTGACAATGGTACTGAATTCAAGAATTCCACAATGAAGATTTTCTGTGAAGAGAATGGAATTGTCCATGAGTTTTCTGCTGCCAGAACACCTCAACAAAATGGGGTTGTTGAAAGGAAAAACAGAACTCTCATTGAAGCAGCTAGAACAATGTTAAGTGAATCAAGGTTACCAACATATTTCTGGGCTGAAGCTGTCAACACTGCATGCTTTACTCAGAATATTTCCTTGGTCAATCAAGCTAGAGGAATGACTCCTTATCAGTTATTAACCAACAAGAAACCAACTTTAGCTTTTCTACATGTCTTTGGATGTAAGTGTTTTGTGCTAAGGAATCATGGAGATAACTTAGGCAAATTTGAAGCAAAGGCAGATGAAGCTATTTTCGTTGGATATGCAGCAGGGAAAGCCTACAAGGTCTACAATCTAAGAACCAACATTGTTATGGAATCTGTACATGTTGTGTTTGATGATCAAAAGATTCTAGGCCTAAATGATGAAGGTTACCATGAAAAGTTGGAATTTGAGAATGAAGGTGAAGGAAGAATGTACTATGATGATGATGAGGAGAATGAAGATCATGACCACAGAAATCCACCTAGAGCTGTTATACCAACTAGAAGTGATGCTTACACTGAAAATGAAGCATCCGTTGATAGTCATTCTGGAACATCCGTTGACAGTCATTCTGCAACATCCGTTGACACTATTAGAGATGCATCCGTTGACAGATATTCTCAAGCATCCGTCGACAGGCAAAATGATGCATCTATTGACAGTCAACTTCATAACTCAGCAAGGACAACAAACTCAGGGGGAGTTTCTCAAGGTCAAAATTCAATGCTAAATCAACATGATCATGGAAATGAAGCAACCTCATCAAGATCAAACCTTCCACCTGCAAGAAAATGGACTAGAAATCATCCATTTGAGTTAATCATTGGTGAATCAAATTCAAGAGTCCAAACTAGAAGGGCCACTCAAGCAGAATGTCTATACAGTAGCTTCCTGTCTCAAGAGGAACCTAAGAAAGTGGAAGATGCCCTTCTAGATCCAGATTGGGTGTTAGCAATGCAAGAAGAGCTAAACCAATTTGAAAGAAATAAAGTATGGAAACTTGTGCCCAAACCTGATGATAGAAGTGTCATAGGTACTAAATGGGTTCTCAAGAATAAGACAGATGAAAATGGCATAATTGTGAGGAATAAAGCTAGATTAGTGGCAAAGGGCTATTCTCAAGAAGAAGGAATAGATTTTGATGAAACTTTTGCTCCAGTAGCAAGACTTGAGGCAATAAGAATCTTTCTAGCCTATGCAGCACATGCCAATTTCAAAGTCTATCAGATGGATGTCAAAAGTGCCTTTCTAAATGGGGAACTGGAAGAAGAGGTCTATGTCCATCAACCGCCTGGTTTTGAGGATCCAGAATTTCCAGAATATGTATATCTTCTCATGAAAGCACTTTATGGTTTGAAGCAAGCACCAAGAGCCTGGTATGACACTTTATCTCAATTTCTTTTGGAGAACCACTTCACTAGAGGTACAGTAGATAAAACCTTATTTCATAAGGATATTAATGGCTCTTCAATACTTGTTCAAATCTATGTAGATGATATTATTTTTGGGTCTACAGATGAGAAGCTTTGCAAAAAGTTTGCCAAACTTATGCAAAGTAGGTATGAAATGAGCATGATGGGTGAATTAACTTACTTTCTTGGCCTACAAGTAAAGCAAGTTAATGAGGGCATTTTCATAAGTCAAACAAAATATATTTATGATCTCTTAAAGAAATTTGACTTAATGGATTGTACATCTGCTAAAACACCTATGGCCACTGCAACTAAGCTTGAGTTGAATACTAAGGAAAAGTCTGTGGACATCTCAAGCTATAGAGGCATGGTAGGTTCACTTCTATACCTAACAGCTAGTAGACCTGATATAATGTTTTCTACTTGTCTTTGTGCTAGATTTCAAGCTGACCCTAGAGAGTCTCACTTAATAGCTATTAAAAGAATTTTCAGATATCTTAAGGGAACACCAAACCTTGGCATTTGGTACCCAAGAGAATCTGGTTTTGATCTAACTGGCTATTCAGATGCAGATTATGCAGGTTGCAGAGTTGACAGGAAAAGTACTACAGGTTCCTGTCAATTTCTAGGAAACAGGCTTGTTTCATGGTTCAGTAAGAAACAAAACTCAGTCTCCACCTCAACAGCTGAAGCTGAGTACATTGCTGCTGGAAGCTGTTGTGCACAGATTCTATGGATGAGAAACCAACTCATTGACTATGGTCTAAAAGTTGAGAAGATTCCAATTTTCTGTGACAACACAAGTGCTATTGCCATCACAGGGAATCCAGTGCAACATTCGAGAACCAAGCACATTGACATCAAATACCACTTCATTAGAGAACATGTGATGAATGGTACAGTAGAAATGCACTTTGTGCCAAGTGAAATGCAGCTTGCAGATATCTTCACCAAGCCTCTTGATGAATCCACATTCACAAGATTGGTAGGTGAGCTAGGTATGCTTAACTTGTCATAATTCCTAGTGATATTTGATTTCACTGCGTTGAAGCTGGAAATGTGTTTTGATTTACTTGAAAGTTAAAACTTTCAGAAAAATTTTCTGCAGAAATTTTGCCTAAGGCAAAATTAGCTTATCAACGGATATCCTTTTATCCGTTGATAGTATAAACACATTACTAGATTTTTGCATGTCAACGGGTAACAGGCTATCCACGTCATCAACGGATAAACTGTATCTCAACCGTTCATTCTATATCCGTTGATATACAATTTTTTTTATAACCGTTGGTAACCGTGTATATCTAATCATGACTGTACTTATTCTCTTTTTATTTATTATCTGACAGTTACTTTTGACCAATGGAGTAATTACTTTTAATTATTTCATTTTTAATTCTTGAAAAATATAAAAGGCGGACTTGTACTCTCACATCTCACTTTTATTCATTTTCAAGCATATCAAAAGTTAACTGCATCTTCTTCCCTAAAACTCTCTGTAACCAAAGTTCAATCACTTCAATGGCGCCTATTGTTAAGATGATGTCCTCCACTGGGTTTACCTATGAGAAGAACAATTTCGCGGCCTTTGTTGACACAGTGAATGCTCCTGAAGCCTACCACACTTTGATGAGTTTCGTGAAGAAATGCAAACTGTCATATGCTATGACTGCCACCACTCCCTTAATCCACGAGGTAATTGAAGAAATGTGGACATCTGCTGAGTACAATGGCACAGACGGTACAATTGCTTTTTCTTTAAAGGGTAAAAACTATGTGGTTAATTCTGATGTAATAACTGCTTGTTTAAAATTGCCTGAGAATAACTGTCTGAAAGTACCCACTGATGCTGAAATTGTTGCCATGCTTAATTCTATTAATTATGCCCTTAGTACTGAAAACTTAGGGAAAATTGTTATGAAAGGAATGGTTAAAGAATGGAGCTATTTCTGTGATGCCTTCATTAAAACTTTTTCAGGCAAAATTAGTAATTTTGATGCTGTTACCCTGTCCATGCTAACTATGATGTGTATGCTCTTAAATGACAAATTCTATAATTTTGGCACATTAGTTATGTATGAGATAGCTGCAAAGTTGGGTAAAAAGGAAACTAGGAGCAAGAATATCTACTTTGCTAGATTTTTAATGCTCTTAGCACTGCATGTATCTGAGAATAAGCTATCCATTGCTAACCCGGATAGCAAGTTTCAATGTTTTGTGCAGGAGAAGAGAGTCTTAAGTGACCTAATTCGAATGAACCTCAATGCAGGAGTACAATTGGTATATTTACCAATTGTTCAGGTAACTATCTCTAACTCTGAAACTCCTATCTCTAACCCCCAAATTTCTTTGCCTTCTAGTGTCACAATGGAGTCTGTAGTTGTGACCAAACAGGCTCCTACCAAAGTGACCAAATCCAGAGTTCCAAAACCACATTCTAAAAAGCAAACCTCAAGTGTCTCTCAAAAGACACCTGTTGTAAAATCTACCAAAACTCTTGAGGGGAGTGTGAAGGTGGTAGTGAGTGGTGAGGGACAGGGTGAACATCAAAGAAGCCCTAAGGATAAGGAAGGAGAGATGAGTGCAACCACCATTTCAGTCTCTCAAAAGACTGCTAATGTAACTACAAGCCAAATTCTAGTTACACTCTCTCAACAGAGTGTGACTACTGTATCAAGTTCCCCACAAGGAACACTGCACAAGAGGGTTAGAGACACATATAGCCCAATCTCAAAAACCTATGGAAGAAGAGTGAAATCTAAAACCACAGGGGAATCACAGGGTGCACACACTGTACAGGAAACTATACCTTCTCAAACTCAGTTTGATGTGGCTTCAATAAATGTGGAGTCACAGCCCCTTGATCTCAATCTCCAAATCGATACACATTACAATCCACCATCACCAACTCCATCTCTGGATGTGGATATGATATCTACATCAATTCCTGATTCTCCATCTTTAAGATTCTTGGAGAAGCCCCACTCTGAAATTGGTGGTCATCATCTTTTAGATGATTTGTTGGACCATCAATCTTCCCTTCCAGAATTCTCAACACAGACTGTGGCCTCGAACTTAAAATCAATCTCCACAGATTCAGTGTTGGTTTTCTCTTCAACGGATAAAATTATTCCTTCCTCAACGGATATCCTTCATCCGTTGACAAGTGTTTCTCCATCAACGGATGCGCCTCTAACTAGCCATCCGTTGACAGCCATAACTACTCCATCAACGGATATTCCTTATCCATTGATAACTCACTCTACCCCTGCTATATCTAACATTCCTGTGTCAAGTGTGGAGGAGTTCTCAGTAGTTGAAACACTTTTAGGATTGAGGGAAGGGAGTGAGAGGCTACCTTGTGAGCAAGCAAAAGGAGAGGTAAATAATGAGAGGCTGGCCATTTCTTCAGGTCAGGCAAAAGGAGAGTTTGAGAGTTCCACCTTAGTAGGTGAATGTGAGGGTGTGAGAGGTGTGAGCCAAGGGGAGCCCTTGATGCAAGAAAAGAGAGATGAGGGGAGAGAAGGGACTACAGGAGAAATAAGGATGGAAGAAGCAGCAATTGCTAGTGAGTCAATGGAGGTTGAGGATGCAGCCAAGGAAATGGAATATCAAAGAGAATATCAGTCCATGATTGACTCCATTTCTTTGGATGCTGAAACCTTTACTCACCCTGTTCCTGCCTATCAAATTCTGGCACAACAGGGCAATGTGGAAGCAGAGGAGGCAATGCACCTAGTGCACACCTCACAGTCTCTACTTAGAGCTAAGGAATCTATAGCAGCTCTGTCAACCACTGTTGAGAGTGATGAATTTGACAATTCTGAAGATGAAGACAGCCAGAGCTCTGAAGATGAAGGTGGTAGCAGTTTTCATGATTTTGCATTTGCTCAAAACTACACCTATCATCAACTTGATATGGAAATCATAAGGCAATATAAATCTGCCCTGGCTGAGCACCCAGAAGCAGATCCACAGAGAAAGGTTGTTCTTCAACAGGCAATTGACTCCCTAAAGTTACAAAAGATGCAAATGGTGATTCAGAGATCCAACTTAGAGGAGGTCAAACAAGAAATCAAGGATGTGAAGATCTCTGTGGATTCCAAGCTAGAGCAACTAGCTCCTACAGCCACTCAGAGGGTGTTGCAACAAAGGTTCCTCAAAGAAGACAACCTGGCTAAGTCTGTGCAACTTCTCAATTCAAGAGTGGAAAAGATGGAATCCCAGATGGAGCAATTTCTTCAACATCAGAAACTGCAAACCCAACTGCTAGAAAAGTTAGTTGCAGCCCCAACTTCTAGTCAAACCCTTGATGCTAACAAAAAGGGGGATAAAGTGGAAGAGGCTGTGGCAACTACAAGTCAAATCTTAATTTCTGAAAGGAGGGAAGCAGCAAGTGAGGGGGAGCAGCAGCCTACCATAGTGGTCAATCCACAGGAATTCATTGTCACAGCTTCCCCCAGCAAATCCAAACCTGTACAAGTAGCTCTATCTGAAGAGTTTGATTTCTCAAATTTGACAGAAGAGGAAAAGCTAGCCAAAATTGAAGCTCTACAAAAGATGAAAGAGGAAAACTATGAAAGGATAATGAGGACAGAAAGATTGATCAATCAATCTATTGCATCAACTCTGTTCTCTAGCCAAACCTCAGCTCCAACAATATCTACAACAATTCTGAAGGTGCTCACTCCAGCAATTGTGGCTCCTACATTCTATGATGCTGAGCCTTCTCATGTTAAGGAATTTGAACCCTACATCAAATCAAGACCCTTCTCACCACCAAAAGCAAATGGGAAGAACAAGTTACAACTGGACTTTCCATTTTCCAAGGATGATGAAGAGAAGCTGATGGGTAAGGCAATCAAGGAATTCAAGGAGAAGACTAACAGTTGTGTAAGAGAATGGATGGCTGTAATCATAAGGAATGGAAAAGTTCTAAACATATCCAACAGCCATCCTAGATTTGTTGAAGCCAAGAGAGAAGAGACTTCAAGGCTGCTAAGAGAATCTCAACCAAGCACTGAATATCAATATGAAAACTCAGATGAGAAGCAAGCAAGGCTGGCTCAAGAATTATTGGATGAGGTAGAGGATGAATTGAGGGAACCTGAGGAAGTTCCCAAATTCAAAAAGATAGGGAAATCAGTCCCCAAATCCAAATCTAAGAGAATAAAATCAAAGGCAAGGAGGCCTGTCTCTCCAGAAATTGAAAACAAGGAGACAGTTGGCTCACCACAACCTACTTCTGTAAAAGTATTCAACCCTGCTGTGAATTTCCATGGTGATCCCATAGTACCTAAAGAGGAACCAATGAATCTTGACTCCATTGAGGTTCCTTCATTCTTGCTGAAGCCTCAACAGAAGCCTATACAGAAGAAAAGGAAACCAAGGAAGCAACCTTCAAAGGAACCAATTCAAGTTGCTAGGGTACCTGCAATTGTCAGGCAGCCAATCTTGGAAAACAAGGATGATTTTATCTATCAGGCAGATATTGAAGAATACTCTGGCATGAATCTTTATCTGGATGAATTGTCAGAAGTAAGAGGAATTGACAAATATAAACATTTACCTGAAAGATTGGTCTTTGTATACAAGGGAGGAATGGAAAGGACATGGCCACTACAGAGGGTTCTTGGAGAAATTATCATACCTTAACCAAAGTGTTCTCTGCAATCAAGAGATACACAGGGTTCTCCAAGATAGCAAAAGGGGAGATACTGGACAGAATAGAACAAATAAGGAGGGAATGGAACTCACCATCAAGTCTACCAAGGAAAATGAAGATCCCATACAATGGACAGAAAATCCACCTCCGACCTTTCTGGATGATGGAGTTCAGGGATGAAGATGGTAACAGGAGATTCTTCAGGTTAGAAGACCAACTACCAAAGGCTAGTTCTCAATACCTGAGATGGCTACAACAAAAGCTAAATCCAAAGGTAGATGAAGAAGATGCCTTCTATAGGCAACTCCAAATACAGATTGAGTCCAACTCTGCCAAGGAAGGAAAATCAAGGGTGATGCCAACAAGAGGAAAGAAACAGTCTTAATCTGCTCAGTCTAGAGGAGCACTTCTCTGTAAATTTCTCAAACTTTCAGTTTTTAATTGTTGTAGCTTAATACAATTTATGCATTGTTCTTTATATATCTTTAGGAATGTTTTGTTATCATCAAGGCCCTGAATTTATGCTTTATTGCCATCAAGTATAAATTGGGGGAGATTGTTAGGAATATGTTGTACTTGATGATAACTTCTCAATCAATCAAATTGTTTAAGGTTTTGTAGCTGTCAACGGATGAGGATTTATAACTCTATCCGTTGACAGGTAGCTCATCAACGGATGAGGTTTTGTAGCATACTGCAAGTATCTCTATGTTATCAGTTGATAGTGTTTTTATCCATAGTCATGTTGACTATCAACGGATAGGCAGAATAGGGTAGCCAATTGTAAATAAGCTATGCTATGTAATTCTGTCTAAGTGAAAGTGTATCAACGGATGAAGACAAAACTCTATCAACGGATACAACTCAAATCCACTCTATCAACGGATACAGCTCAAGTCTCAATATCAACGGATACCGCTCAATACATCATCAACGGATGTCAGGGTACAACATCAACGGATAATCATTGACACTGTTGTTGACTCGTAAACACGAAAGTATACGCGATCACAAATAGCAAGTGATAAGTAAGATTCGTTCCGCAGAGACTAGGTGTAATGCCAATTTTAGTGCGTATGCAACAGTGTATGGTTACTTCTTAATGCTTGAACAATTATCAAAAGTGGTTGTTGATTACTAGATTTACTAAATAAACAATTATTAACTAAGATTAAATTAACAAACGAGATTACTTATGTGTGAGAAAACATGGAGTTCCAATTTCCTCAAAAACTTCACTAAAGGTTGACACATTAAATAGACACGGGTGACAGACAAGATAATTAATCAGATAACACTACGATAATACGAGTTACCTTTCGATATACTCATATCAAACCACTTAACATCCACAACAGATAGAAATCAAGAGGACACCACATTACGATCAAATCATATATGTCTATACAATCTGGAAAAGTAATTGGTTTAAGCATAAGTTATCTTTTATAATTACATGGGGCAATATGCATTGGTTAAATCATACCACTTATCATGAATAAACAAATTAATTCACGAACCCATGCTAGTATGGCAAAATCTCAACTCTTGAATCCACTTTCGCAATCAACAAGAATTAATAAATTAGATGCTAGCTAAACATCTATCAATTAAATCAACCACACTAGTTTATCATAATCAAATCACCCAACAATCAATCACATGTCAAACACAATAATTACGAAATCGAATCCATTGGAACCCATGATCACCCCCAAACTTAAACCGATGCTTGTCCTCAAGCATAAACAACTAACACTAACTAGTACCACTTCCGTAGGTGATCACGGTTGCATTTGGCATATGCAACAAGCCCTTTAAACCCCTAGGCAGCCCTAGTGGATGAGTAAGGTCTCGTGAGGGCCTATAGTGAATGTACCCACAAAATTCATTGCAATGCATGAATGCAACTAATATGAAAATGCAATCAATATAGTACTAATATCCTACCATACATTCAAATCCTCTTATGCCATATCAACTTAAGAATCAAAGTAAATACGCAATGTCTTGGTGTCGAAAGTGCAAGTATTCACATAGTCTACTCAATGAACATGCATAAGTTCTCACAAGTCCATGTCAAGTGTAAGAATAAGTTAGTAAACATGCTAAGCCTACAAGAGCACATCTTTGAGACAAAAACTCGGGATCTCATACGCAAAAACAAGTAAACACTCACAATCCACTCATAAAAGAATATTCACTCAAGAACAAGGGTAAGTGTATCACTCAATTCCAACAAAATCATAAGCATGCTTGACATTTGGTATCAATCTAACTCATAACACAACATACATCAATGTCGATAATCAAAAGGTCTTTATTTGGGTTGTAAAGGGGCTAGGGACAAGGTATGTCAAATAAGCCAAAACAGGTGAAGTGTCAAAAACTAGTAAGTACCATGATGAATCATACACAACACCCTATTTTCCCCCCCACATAATTTATTATTTTTCTTCCAACAAAAACACTCGACTAGTCGACTAAAGTAGGATCACAATAACACAAATATGCTCTCATAATATAACTTTTTCTTCTATTTTTTTCACTTTTTTTTCTTTTTTTTCGAGAGCTAAAGCAACAATAATATAGACAATAACAATGATCCCACGATTTTATTACACATGCCGACTATCAAGCAACAACCAAACCCAAATTTCAATATTTTCCCCAAAATTATGACCAACAATAAACCCCTCCTTGCACACCTTATTACTCCCTTAAGCACCCTACTAGCCTTTGACAATGCGGGTTCAAATTAATGTAAGGCCAATACAAGAAAAAGGTCTAGGCAAGTAATGTGGTATGTCACCGAAAAAATAGGATTAAGCTCAACGGGTTAACTAATTGATCATGTAAACATGGTGTGGTAATATGGGAAAATATGCGGTTAATCCTAAATGTCTTTATCATTTTAATCGTCAAATAATGTCATGCGTTTCAAGAAAGACCTCAAACAACTGCTAGCAATGCAAACAATCCGTGGACACTCAAGCAAACGAATAAATTGTAACAAATATGCAATAAGACTCAAAAGCTCACTTGGTAGGAAAACATACTCAATCCCAAGCAAAAATCTCTCTAATGCACCTACTTGTATTCAAAGCATGCAAACTAAATCAACTTGCACATATTCATGTCCTTCTAATTACTTACAACATTCAATAAGTCTACTAGCTTCAACTTACTAGTGTATGTGTGTGCACAAGAACAAAGCATATCACTTCTCAATCAAAAGCGTCAACAACACAAAATTCCTATCAAGCATGGGTGCAAATGCAAACTATTATGAACTCACATGATATATAAAAACAGAATGTCCTATATGAAACAAACGTAGATATCACGAACATAAATGCATAATTTACTAATACTAATATGCAAAGCATGAAATCCTACATGAACACAATGACTAAAAATCACATATATATACACTACTTATCCCTCAAACCACCCCCAAACTTAAAATATTCAATGTCCTCATTGAATGGAAGTAAATACGAGGGAAAGTAGAAAACATACCAGTATACAACAATGCTTGGGTTGCCTCCCAAGAAGCGCTTCTTTAACGTCAATAGCTTGACGTTACTTCCAAACCTCCATTAAGGATGATAATAGTTTGCCTGGTCCTCTCTTCGTGAAACTTCATCGTCATCACGGCGGCACACTTTCTGCCCTTTCTCCTCGCTTGGCCTATTCGTATAACAAATATGTCCTATTCCAATGTCGTCTTCTGTTGACCCAAAATCTGTCAATTTGTAGAATAACACACATTCGCGGGCTTCGCTTGAATATAATGGAGGAGGGTAAATGTAAGTTGCTGAAGCCTTTGGTTTCTCAAAGAGAACTTCCTCCATTGGCTCTGATGCGCTACCTCCATCTTTAAACTCAGAAGACCTGCATCTTTCCCACGTTCTTCAGCCTCTTGGTACGCATATACCAATTCTTGAAATTTGTGCAGCTCATCAGTGTCTGTCCCAAATAGTGCCCTTTCCAAATCATCCACCATCCTAACATGATCAAATTCCTCACATGGCTTGCGAATGCTCACCTCACCTTGGAATTTGTCTTCCTCAATTAAGCATGCAGTACCTTGCTCCAAGTCACCGTTATTTTCTGGAATTGCCTCTAGTATGAGTTGTTGTTTCTCTTGTTCCAAAACACTCAAAACTTGAGCAATTAGTGTCTCCATAGATTTGAGATTCTTCTCATGACCCTCTACAAGAATCCTAATCTCCTTCCTAATCTCCTTCAAATCATCAACCTCATCTGACTGAAAAGTAGGAGTAGGTTGCTGATGTTGAAACTCTTCACTTCCAAAGAAATATGACATGTCTGGAACATCTTGCTGGTACTGTTGAGGATGGTATGGAAAATATGGTTGTTCCTCATAAGTGATATATGGATCAACTCCTTCATAGTAACAATATTGTGAGGGATCATGAACGCCAAAACACCGCTCACATTGATAAGGCATGGATGTACTCGAATATGCCCACCATGGCAACTCCTGGCCTGCCATCTTCAAACACTCAAGTACCTGAACACAACGAGCTAAACAAGATAGTTAAGAAAAAAAATCCGAGTCAGTGAACTCTAACGACCACTATTGACAAGCACATAAACCAAAAATAAAACACCGATGATCCCCGGCAGCGGCGCCAAAAACTTGTTTGCACTAAATCACGCAAGCGTACGTGGTCACAAGTAATATATGAATAAGTCGAGTTCGTTCCCACAGAGATCTGGTTATGGTTTTAATTCAGTAGATGTACCTATGCAACAATGTATGATTATTATTCACTGCTAAGACAATTAACAAATTGGAGTTTGATTAACTAAAAATTAATTAAGAAACAAATTAACAAACTAAGAATTAACTAACTAACGAGAATTTAAATCTAATTACTTCTGCAAGAGAAAGCATGGAATCCTAACTTCATTAAATACTTTTCTTAGATCTGACGCCTTTAATCACTATATGCAATGGTTATGATATCTGATCGGATAACACGAAACAAGTATACGCTACTTCTCAGTATACGAATACCAAACTAAGCATACATCCACAAAAGAGATAGAAGATGAATAGACACCAATTATGCTTAGACCCTATATGTCTATAGAATTTGAAAACATAACGGTTGAAGAACAAGTTATCCATTAAGATCACACAGGGCAATATAAGTATTTTCATCTCATACTACGAATCATGTTGATAAACAATCATGAACCTATGCTAGCATGGCAAGTTCTAAATCTCAAGATCCACTTTCACTTCACAAGAGATTAACAATTTAGATGTTAGCTACGCATCTAGCAATTAAGCACAACCATACGAGGATATCAGATATACATCACACACAGATCTTTAAAGCAATCAAGATACTAAAGCTCCATAAATAAATCCGTTAGAATCCCATGACAACGATTAGCCCATAATTGAACCACTCGTCATCATGAGATCTGATGAAACCATGATAAAAACAAAGTATGAAAAGATACAAATAAAACTAAGTAATTGATATGTAATGGTGTGTTTTTTTTCTGTCCCCCAAGATGTGTATTTATAGCCCCAATTTGCCTCTCCATCAAGCAATTGCCGTTTTAGAGTTGGAATAGGAGTATGGCAATTTCCGTTCTTGAATGAGAATAGAATTGCAAATTCCATGTGTAGATCTGATTCTGGAATGTTCTAGCAGCCCAGAGCAATTACCATACTTATTAGAAGTAGGAATTATAGCAATTTCCTTGTCAAAGTTGAATTTCTGCAGTTCGGCACATAATACGTTTCCTAAACTGATTCGATTTTGAAGGAAAATTCATAACTGACTTTTCTTCAGTATTTCTGGGCCGTTCCAGTTGTATTTGGACATCTGAACCACTTTAAAATGATAGAACTCAAGATATGGCCAAAACAGTGAATCAGCATATGGCAGAATGATCTCCGCGCCGTAGCGCCCAATCCACGCTGCAGCGCGCCCTGGGGTCTGTCCAAGATTGAAGAAAATTGCTTTGTCTTCGCGTGAGCTGTAAGATCGCTGAATTCGAACTTGTAGAACTCCAGATATGGCCAAAATAGTGTAGACTGCGCAGCCGACCCGGAAAATCCGAATTTTAATCAAATTAACCTCTAACTCTCTTAGCTCTGCAAAACTCAATGAAAACACATTAAACACACCACATACTTGAGTCCAAGTAATCAATTTAAGCCGATATGGAACGCTCCAAGTGGATATAAAATCCACTTATCACACTGTCTTCTATGATTAGCTGGGGATTAGCAGTTGATAAGGACATGTTTGACTGACAAATCACATGGGTTGATAGTAGATACAAAAAGCAGTATGGCAGCCATACTTTGGAAACACAGAAGAAAGAAGCATTCCATTTACACTATGAATACAAAAAAGGTGCAGGAGACATGTCTGAACACAAGGACAACCTTTCGGCTACATGTGTATTTGGAGTGTAGTAGCAAGTCAACTAGAATTAGATTAGTATTATCTTATTCCAGTAGTACTTGTAAAACTTGGGATATATAACCAAGTGTAGCAACTCTTTGTAGGTTAAGAAAACAGACATATTTGCTTAGGGTTTCTTGAATATCCTTAGAAGCAAAGAGTTGTAAAACGGCAGCTGTGTACATTTTGTATCACAGAGTTTTCTTCAAATAAAAGCTTCAGGTGGTGCATATTAACCACCTGATTTTATATGTGTTTGTGTTTAAAATCTTACATTGCAATTATCTCTGCATAAATTTCTGGAGTTCTTATCAGAAATTTATAAATATCAAGAATTGTATTCAACCCCCCATTCTACAATTATACAAGTGTGTAATCTGGGAATAACACTCGGTAACTAAGTTCTCATATTTTATGATAACTATAAAAATTTTGGAATTTAGAATTCTTTAATCCATTTTAAAATACAACGAATCCAACATTTTACCTCAAAAAATTTCAAGTTACATAGCTGCATTATATCGAAATAAAGGAGACTATAAAGAGCATCTCTAATGGGTTGGCTAAGTGATACTGGCTAAGTGATACAAAATAATGATTATGTAAAATTTACTGAACCTGTAAGACGTTGTGCTTCGATGGTACTGACTATATTGATTGTTTATATTTTAAAAATAGTATGTTATTATTATTTTAAGTTGTTATAAATAGAATATATAATTTAAATATGGTAAGAGATGATGTAAAATCTTCTTACACTCCACAAAACATTAGGAGGTTGGCTAAATATATAAACAAAAAAAATGTCTCATTGGAATTGATTTGTTTTTTACATAATATCTATAATTTTTATTTATAATATATGTTAATTAATCTTAACTAAAGATTCTATATGATTGGAAATGCTCTAGTATCCTCAATTTAGCTGGGTTACATGAAACCAGCACATTCTTCTCGTTAATACTGGCCCTTTTTTGGGGAATGATCATTTATGTAAATATGGCTGAATTTATAAGTTCATAATAATCTACAAATTGATTAATAATAATTGTACGTTATCGAGGAGAGATGGGTGGGTCTTGTGAACAGAAACAGATAAAGAAAAAGACAAATGCACGTTTATTTTCAACGGTCAAGATTCCCTAATCACTTTCTCAATCTTCCGCACCCTCACCGTCCGATCAAATCATATTCACCTTATTTTATTTTTATCCATATTTTAATAAAAGAATCTCTCTCTCTCTCTCTTAAAGTTAAGCTAGCTCAATCAGAGTTTATCTTCTCCACAGAAAAAAAAAATGCGTTTTTTAGTTCAAGTCTAGTTGCAGAACAGCAACAGTTCACAATTTACACATGATGAATCCATAAGTACCTCCAGTACTTTCACATATAAAACATGTATGTATAGACAGAGAAAGTAGTAAAAGAGTGATGTAGAGAGATGGAATATGATAAAGATTTCATTTTTCTCTCCACAGATCTCTCTCTCTTTTATATCTAGTCAACACAGGTAATCCAATCATTTCTTATCTTCAATTCTTTCCTTTTTTTTAATTTATTTATTTTGGTTGATTTTTCTTGCTAATTAATTATAGATATTTGCTTTTTTACAGATTTGTGATGGTGTTGAATTAGACTAGTGGAGACTCAAGCCCTAGATTTTTTAGTAATTTTTTTTCTAGGGTTTAGTTTTGTGTCAGATCTACTTTTAATTAATTTAAAGATTTGATCTTTTTCTGGTTAATTGGTTAGATCTGGTTAAAGTTTGGATTTTTATCGATATCTGGTGTTAGATCCAAGTCAATTTGTTATGTTTTTTTGTTGAAAGATTTGATTTTAGATGTGTTTGTATAACGTGATGAATTACTTCCCTGAGGAAGTGTTGGAGCTTGTATTTAATCTGTTGACTACACATCGGGACCGAAATGCGGTGTCTTTGGTGTGTAAATCGTGGTATAGTGTTGAGAGGTATAGTAGGGAGAGGGTTTTTATTGGGAATTGTTATGCGATTAGTCCGGAGAGGATGATTGGGAGGTTTCCTAGAGTTAGGTCTCTTACGTTGAAAGGGAAGCCTCATTTTGCTGATTTTAATTTGGTTCCTCCCGATTGGGGTGGATATGTTTTCCCATGGATTGAAGCTATGGTCAAACATGGGGTTAATTTGGAGGAGTTAAAGTTAAAAAGAATGGTGGTTTCAGATGATAGTCTTGAGCTTATTGCTCGCTCTTTTGTGAATTTTAAGTCCTTGGTTTTGGTTAGCTGTGAAGGATTCTCGACTGATGGTCTTGCAGCTATTGCATCCAATTGCAGGTAGTGTATCATGTGGTGTTGCTTTATGCTATTGATATGTTCTTTGGATATATTTGTCAACTTCGGTTGTATGCTTTTCTGCTGACTTGTATATCTCTAGTATTGTTGTTTATTTAAAATTATATTCTGGGTCCTCAAGGTACATCTTTTACTTGTCAAGAAATGCTTGGCTGTCTATATGTACTCGATGAGATAATGCTGGTTCAAGTGTTATTGTTAAAATTCTCTTCATATATGCCACTCTATTAGTAGTTGCTTCAGATTATTACATGAATGAATGGCAGTGTGATCCAGCTATGAACTGTTAAGCACAAAATTGTTAACTCGAGGTTTTTTATATTTTATAGAAAGTTGTCATCCACCATCTAGGTAAAATGTATAGTTCAGGTATCTTGTTAATCACTCTCATGTTCAAGTTGAACGATTGATCCATTATGCCTGTTTGCTGGAACTTTTTTTACTAGTGATGTAACCGATTTGTATACTCAGCACGCAACCATATGTTGTCTACTTATAGTTTTATGTTTTATGCGAATATCCTATCACTTGTGTCAACTTTAAGTTCTTGGCAAACCAAAAAACTGCTTCATGTAACATTCTTACCCCACATTACGAGTCTCTTGCTGCATATTCTAATCTCCTCTTGAGTTCTATGTAGTTGATACAATTGCATCAATGTTTTTTCTGGTCTTCATTTTTTGGTTTTGTGTGCATGCTTGTGCAATATGAATTTAATTGTTTCTTTTGCTGAAAATTACCGTTGTGCGTTTTACTTTCTTATAGATGTCTTACCTGATTCCTGGGAGATGTTAAATAGTGTCCATTCACTAGAAATGATAATTTTTGCCATGTTGGTTTATTTGTTATTGCTAGTAACTACTCTAATGTTTTGATTTAATGCTTAATTTGTTGAGACAAAGACTTTTTCTGGTTTTCATCACATTTAAATTTCCCAATCCAGGCATCTGAGGGAGCTGGACTTGCAAGAAAATGAAGTTGAGGATCATAGAGGGCAGTGGCTCAGCTGCTTTCCTGAGAGCTGCACATCTCTCGTCTCATTAAATTTTGCATGCCTGAGGGGGGAAGTTAACATCTCTGCTCTTGAGAGACTGGTAGCAAGGTGCAGAAATCTTAGTAGTCTCAAGTTAAACCATGCGGTCCCTGTCGATGCTCTTCAGAAGATTTTGGTCCAAGCACCTCAATTGCAGGAATTGGGTGCAGGTTCTTATGTCCATGATCCAGATTCAGAGACATGTAAAAAGCTCAAGAACACTATCCAAAATTGTACATCCATTAGGAGTTTGTCAGGATTTCTTGAGGTTGCTCCTCGCTGCTTGCCTAGTGTGTACCCTGTTTGTGTGAATTTGACCTCTTTGAACTTGAGTTATGCACCGGGGATTTACAGTAAAGATCTTATAAAGCTGATCCGACATTGCAGGAAACTGCAGCGCCTATGGGTTTGTAGTTAACCTTACTTGTTAAAATATTAGCATCAATTAACTAATGTTCCAATTAGATGACATTTTATTTTTTGCAACAGATATTGGATTATATTGGAGACAAAGGATTAGGTGTTGTAGCTTCTAGTTGCAAAGAACTGCAGGAATTGCGAGTCTTCCCATCTGATCTCCATGGTGCTGGTAATACTGCTGTAACAGAAGAGGGATTGGTGGCGATATCAACCGGTTGTCCGAAACTGAATTCCTTGCTCTATTTCTGCCAGCAAATGACAAACGCTGCACTCATAACTGTTGCAAAAAACTGTCCGAATTTCATTAGATTTAGACTGTGCACACTTAATCCAACTATACCAGATCCCGTGACCATGCAGCCACTTGATGAAGGTTTTGGTGCAATTGTTCAGTCATCCAAGGGTCTTAAGCGGTTATCACTCTCTGGCCTCCTTACAGACAAGGTTTTCCTCTATATAGGAATGTATGCAGAGCAGCTGGAAATGTTGTCAGTTGCCTTTGCTGGGGGCAGTGACAAGGGTATGGTGTATGTGTTAAATGGCTGCAAGAAGCTGAAAAAGCTAGAGATCCGAGATAGCCCATTTGGAAATATGGCACTCTTAGCAGACATGGGGAAGTATGAGACAATGCGATCCCTTTGGATGTCGTCATGCGAAGTAACTCTTGGGGCCTGCAAGACACTGGCTAAGAAGATGCCAAACCTAAATGTGGAAATCATTAATGAAAACGAGCAGATGGATGCTAATTCAGATGACAGTCAGAAGGTAGAAAAGATGTACCTGTACCGGACATTGGTTGGGGCCCGAAGTGATGCACCAGAATTTGTGTGGACATTGTAGATGTATGTCCACTGTAAATTTGTGTTTGTCCTGCCCAATCTTGGCATCTTAGTGTAGCATGTGTACCTTGTTAATTGCTTAAGTGGACCAATTTGTGTACTTCCAACTTCTTGATGATCTAATTATTGAGGTTTACTCATTTGTGTACTGCCACTTCGTGATTATCCAAAGTACAACGTTTTTTTTTCTTTACTTTTTTTGCTATTTTAACCACATCATTACTCAGCATTGTCTTTATTTTATTACATATCAATTTTCTTTCATAGATTTTATGGTCGAAGATATGGGTGATTTGGAAATTAGAGGTTTGAGAAAAAGTTATACTCCCTCCGTTCGTCCCTCTCATTTCTTTATAGTTTCTATTTTGGGACGTCCATCTCATTTCTTTACATACCATAAATAGTAACTTTTAATAATAAAATATATTATTACATCCAATACTTCACTCCACTTTTTCAACAATTTACACTATTACACCCACTACTTCACTTATTTTAACAATAAAATCACTATTACACCCACTACTTCACTTATTTTAACAATAAAATCACTATTACACCCACTACTTCATTTATCTTAACAACATTCCTTGGTCTCCGTGCAAAAAGGCAACGTAAAGAATCTTGAGGGACGGAGGGAGTAGTTTTGAGTCAAATTAGAGGTTTTACCATTTGAAATATTTAATATTAGTGTTTGGTAATTAGTGGATTTAAATAATCTTTTGATCATAAATATTTTGAATATCTTTTTTAATTAGAGGATTGTGACATTTCTAGTTAATATACAACAAACAGTTAATTATCAAATAATTTCATATAAAACATTTAATTTAATCCGCTACTCAATATAATCAATGCAATTCACTATTTAAAATAGCTAATCAAATTCGTTAATAGCTAACAGCTAACACAGTTAATTGCCAAATAAGACCGTCCTCTTTCAAAGAATATACCGAGTCTGAGTTCTTCACATCAATGAACGTAGGTGACTTAGTACACACTGTTAATCTGTTATATATGTTTAGTATTACTTTAATTATAAAGTGCACCAAAAATTATAATATCAAAATATTTTTTAGAGAAATTTTAGCGTGTTAGTAAATTATCAGAGCTCGATAATATGTGAGCCTGAATTGGACTGTTAGAGATTTGTACTTATCCCAAGTCAGGGAGTTGGATGTAATGATAGGAATATAAATTACAATGCTTCTATATCCTTTGATTGAAAATATAAATTTAAGTAATATTCCTCTATTTTTTAATATTTGACGTTTAACTTTTCTGTACACATTTCTAAGTCTTTTGACTACCTAGTTAAAATAATTATTTTTAAAATTTTCTTTTTCTGAATAAAAATAGATAATCCATATTAAAATTCAAAAAAGAAAAAAATTAAAAATAATAATTTTATCTATGCGTTCAAAGCACATTAAAATACGTGCAGAAAAGTAAAACGACAAATATTAAAAAACCGGAGAGTACTTATTACAACCAATTATGATTTTTGATGTTATACAGTGAACTTTCAATTTTTATAAAAACCAACATTTGGGACAATTGTCTGAATCCTGAACGACAAGAACTAAAGTTCTTTAACATATTTTCAATTTCTGCATATTTTACTCGGATCTATCAAATTATTTTAGGTTGAAATTAAACAAAATTCATCATCAATGGTGATAATTAGTCAAATACCATTGTTGTTCTTGAAAAAGTATTCATACATGAATAACAAACAGTTTTTTTTTGAAAATCTTAATTGAATACCATTATTTTTTTCCTTTTTTGATATGAATTTCGTGCTTGATGGAGACCACTGATTTCCTAATAATTGCAAACAAAGCACACATAAAGTATGTATACCTCCCCGAACTTTCAAATTTAAATAATTTTAGTCTAAAATTCCCGAACTTTTAAAAATCAAATTGTTATTTAATAAAATCTTGAATATACCATAACTACGTTCATTTTCGGGTATCTTACTTTTTTACTCCAATGGTGAAATATAAAATGGTTGGCTAAAAAATGATAAAGTAATTGATAATATAAAATTTTGGTTAAGGGGAGTAATGAGTACTCGAACGATATTGTGTATAATTATGATAATGTAAATTATACCTAAAAGTTTTATTAATTCGACAAATATAGCCAACCAAACATGGTTATCTATATTTATTGCTAAGGGTTACAAGGTTGGAATGTTACATTTTTTTACATATCCTTCAAATAGTGACACGTAGATGCCACGTATAGGGCTGAGCAAAACCGAACCGAAACTGAAAAACCGGACCGAAATGTTGAATTTCGGTTCGGTTTGGATTGTATTTTTCTCAAAATTTCGGTTATTCGGTTTTTCGGTTTAAACCGAAATTTATTTCGGTTCGGTTCGGTTTTTTTTAAAACTTCGGTTCAAACCGAAATAACCGAATTATATATATTTTTTATTTATATTATATATGTATATGTTTATATTATATATATATATATATATGCATGCTTTAATTAATTCGAAATTAAGTTTAAATATTTAAATTGATAGTTTGTGTTTTATTTTGTTTTAATTGTTACATATTTTAATATAGTTGTTATTAAAATTAATTTTAAAATTAAAAAAAATAATATTATATATAATTTTTTTTAAATCGGTTCGGTTCGGTTTTGGCGAAATATTTCGGTTCGGTTTTTCGGTTCGGTTTCTACGGATAAATCGGTTCGGTTCGGTTTGGTAAAAATCGGATTTCGGTTATTCGGTTTTTGTTATTCGGTTCGGTTTTTAATCGAACCGACCGAATGATCACCCCTAGCCACGTAGATTGATTTAGCTAAGGGTTTGGTACCATTGAAGATGCTCTTAGAGCATCTCCAAGGGTGTTATGTATATTTGTTAGCTATAATATAATATATTGATAATTATCTAAAATTATAGCTAAGTGGTTCTAGGTTTACTCCAATGGTATTATGTATAATTATATTATCTAAAATTATACCTAATAGATTTAGAGGTTTTACAAATGTCGCTAGCCCAATTTTAGTTATCTATATTTTTTTGCTAATGGATAATAGTTGGAGTATTGAATTTTTACCTAATATCTAAAATGTGCCACATAGATGCCATGTAGGTGACATGTAGATGAATTTAACTAACAGGTTTTACCATTGTAGATGCTCTTACTAGTTGGAAATCTCAATAAACATCTCTTATAAAGCTTCTTCAACCATGTCAAAGAGTTTAATATGGAAAAAATTTCTGGTTAATTTTTCAATTGAGCCGCATAAATTTCTTTAAACAGAATCTTTTTAAAAGTTGAGAAATTTTGATTACCATTTTCCAATTATGTATGCATAAAGAAAATTTACTTCATTTTCTAACTAATAGTACATGGCAAGGTAAAATAATTTACTGTTTTCTTAATATGTACATTGCAAAGGTAAAATTTATTTCCCCCAAAATAAATATACTGACCAGGGAACCATAAATATTTAGACTTCAAACAAATAATCACCTAGATTAGTGATAATGACATCAAATAAAAAAAAATTAGTGATATTGGGAGCAGTTTTAAATTTAAAAGCTTGTGGTTCCCCAATACATACCTATCGGAATTAAGTTTTTTTAACATCATCCAAGGAATAAATTTTAACTTTACAATGTACATTATAATAAAATAACATTAGTAGTTATCTAATTTCGGGTGTTGGCCCCCATATATCACAATTTTAAATGAAATGACCCCAAATATTACAAGTTGGAAGGTTGGCCCCAAATATCACGCTATAACACAGTATCGTGTAGCGTTTTCATTTTTAAGAAAAACGCTACTTCGTCTAGCGTTTTGTCTTTTTTTTTTTGTTGAAACGCTAGTTGAAATTTGGTCAGGGTTGGAGACGCTACTTAAAGGAGAGTTTTGGGGTGGGGTGGGGTGGGGTGGGGTGGGGTGGGGTGGGGTGGGGGGGGGGGTAGGAACGCCACTTTATGTGACGTTTAGGTGTTTATTTTTTTTTTTAAAATATGTATTTGCAAATAATATTGGAAAATGTATTCGTATACGGTTTATGTCGTTCCGAATATTTCTAAACCCAAAATGAAATTGTTGAACCCTAAATGTTAATCGTTGAAACCCCGAGTGAATACAGATAAAATTTAAAAATTTTAAATAAAAAATTGAATCCGGTGGCCTAATTTTTAAACGCTAACGCGTTTAAAAATCAGGATAGGTTAGGGTTTAGGGTCTAGGGTAAACAACCTTAAACCCTAAGTTCGTATACGGTTTATTCGTCGTTCCGAATATTCTAAACCCAAAATGAAACTGTTGAACCGCAAAGGTTAATCGTTGAAATCTCGAGATAATACAAATAAAATTTAATCCAAAAAAAAATATTGATAAAATTTTAAAATATTAAACTAAAAATTAATGTATAAAATTTTAATATTTGAATAATTTTAAATTTTAAATATCTCTCCCTCATACCACCTATCTAGCCACACCAATCACCCACCCACCCTATACGCTACTTGAAACTAGGTTAACACCATCCACAAACGCTACTTGTAGTAGCGTTCATACCCTTCTCCCGAAAACGCTACATTATGTAGCGTTCCCCACCCTTTTTTCTCTCTAAACGCTACACAATTCAGCGTTTAAAAAAAGAAGAAGTTCAAAACGCTAGATGATGATGTGTCTTGGAGTGGTATTTGGGGCAATGTTTCTGAGCTGTGATATTTAGGATCATTTGCTTTCAAATTGTGATATTGGGGATCTTTTCTCTATAATTTCACCATGCAATAGTTAGAAAATTAACTACGATCAATCCAACTGTGGATGCAATCGGAAGTATCCAAACCTACACTAACTATGTACATTCAACAATCTACTTGTCTCGGGTTTTATCGTCACATACATGCGTCTTTACTTTACTTGCAACATTTTTGCTACACTTTTTTTTTTGTAAGTTTCTAAGTATTTTTCTACATGTTCTGTATTATACTGATGATTACTAGTATAACATAAATCCGGATGAGTAAAACATAAATCCACCCCCACCCCCACCCCCACCCCACTAATGTACTGACCTATATCCAGCACAGAAGTTTACGGTGGAAGAACTTGCAAGATGATACTAAATAAAAGACGCAGGATTCAGCGGCCACCTGCTAACACCAAAAGTCCACATTTAGCAATCGAAACAAAGCATCAAAAATACAATAACAATTCAAATTGCAACCAGTAAAAATATAAAAACTCATTGTGTACAATATTTATGCACCCATGATGTGCAAATTTATTACTTTAGGTGCACATACATCATAATCCTATTAAATTGTACACATCTCCATGTATTAAGGAGCTGAAATTAGGACTCTATATTCGATTCTTTAACTAGATCCACATTGCCAGAACCCAAGGTCATAGAGATGTGTGGTCACTAATTATTACATCATGCACGGTTGGCCATTACCTTGAGCAAATTAATTGATCAGTGACGCCTATATGTTGAAAGAACCTCAAAGGTCTAAAAAGAGCTACAGTTTCCTACACGGCAGTTCTGTGCATAATTTACAGGAAAGCAGCTTTGAAACATGCACAAGTCAGAAAACTAATAGAAACTATGAACATGGCAATTTTCTGTTTGCCCAATAAATATAACAATGAAGACCTATTAGTTATTTAAAAAAAAAAACACTAAAAGAGTTCAGAACAATGTGTTCTTACAACATATCTTAATTTCTTCAAGTAACAGACTGTTGATTATATAAACTATTCCCCCACCCAACAACTACTAGAAATATATAGAAGCTACTGATCCTAAAACAAATAAATTAAAAATTAAAGCAGCTACATATGTCATAATATTGGAGCATTTTACCAAGACAAGACACTGGAATTTTGAACATTTTACGAGATAAAAAGAGCACTAAATTACCTCTCATCTTCCCAGAAGTGGAGACTGCTTTAGAAATAGTTGATAATGGCTTCATGTCTGAAAGGGATAGTGGCGTCAGTGGAGGAGAAGTAAATTCTTCAACCTGATCTAGAATTTGAGAAGGCCCTGATAGCTTGGCCATATGAGATGGCTTTGCTTTTGAACAGCTAGAGGGTACGGAGAAACTCCGAGGAACAGTTAATGAAGGAGCCGGAAGCCGGGATGCGACATTTGTTGCCAGCTTAGGGATTTTATTTGAAGGACGATGCTCATGATTTTTTGCTACCAAGGGGGCAGAATGGGCCATCGAAGAACTCTCCATCTTTGATGCTGTAATGTCAGTGGGCCTAGGGAGTTCATGAAGCTCAGTTATTCTAGTTGAAGATACAGGGGGAGGTGAAACACTATGGGATACATTTGCAGATGTTGACAGCTGAGAAACTGGCACTCGAGAAAGCAAACCACTTATATGTTCTTTACTAGTAAGGGGACCACTAGTAGATAAAATAGGTTTACTTGGTACAGGACCAGAGTACGCTCTTTTGTTCCAGTTGAGATCGAAAGAGTTACGTTTTTCTAACTGTGGAAATGAACGTCTATCAGGAGGGGGCAGAGGGATGGCGGAGAAGTTACTGTTTTTCTCAGTGCGAAGCGAAGATGAATGTCGCAGATTGGTGGAGCTTGTGCCCAGGCTTGTATAATTTGACTGTAGGGCAGAGCTAGTTGTGATTGCAGATGAAATCTTTTCTGGGGTAGGCAACACATAGCTCTGAAGCTTCTGTACAGATGGCTGCATTTTCCTTCCTTTATCAGCTGGATTCAACTTCTCGGGATCAATTGGAGCAGCATTGCTACTTGGTCTAGGTCGCTGGCTGAAAGCTCGTGCCTCGTCGTATGTTCTACGAGTTCTCTGCTAATATACAGCGTGGAAACTTAGTATGAGCCAAAATATCAAGTCAAATTTTTATTTCCCACTCTTGGTTTATTACTTTTTACTAAGTAATGGCAAGACCAGCTAAAGTACTAAATGTTCAACACCTATCCATTCCACAATTTCAAGGAAAGCTATGATTTGGTAATTACATATATCACAAGCTTTTGGAGCTTATAGTCAAGTAAAATGTCTAACTGGTCAAGGATAAATTTTCTTCCTAGACCTTAGAATGGGTCGGATCCGTTTAATGTTAATCGGATTGGATTGAATGTTGAATTTTTGACATCCTGATATTAGGGTTCTAGGTTATCGGATTGGAGATCAGAACCATTTAGAGTTATATTTTAAATAATTTAATACGCTACATGCTGATTGTTAAGAAAAATTTTGTGTCTCATACAATTATTTCTTTATTTAAAAGCATATCCAAGTAAACAATCCTTTTCTCTAAAGAAATGTGAGTTTATACCCAACATTCCGACATCATCAACGGGTCTAAGATGAGATGAGCTCTTAATGCTAACAACCGATCTGTATCGAAGAATATATATATAGGGTCACGCTCTATGGAGAACCACACTAAACTGAGAACCGGAGAACTCTAATAAGTTCAGTAGCGGAACGTTAGAATTCATGTGTTTGACTTCAAAATTCAGATGCATAACTTTTAAGTTCAGCAATAGAATATTTGTTGAAAAAAGTAAGTTCAGTCGTAGAACGTTATAGAAAAAGCAAGTTCGGTTGTAGAACTTTTAATTTCATGTGCATAACTTTGAAGTTCAGTAGCAAATAATTATATTTTTAATACGAAACAAAATAGATTTTGCAGTAGAACTCAATGGTAATAAGTAAGTTCGGTTGTAGAACTTTGTAGAAGAAGCAAGTTCATTTGTAGAAATTATAATTTCATGTGCATAACTTTAAATTCAGGCTTTTAAGTTTAGCAGCAGAATGTTTGTTAAAAAAGTAAGTTCATTTGTAGAACTTTGTAGAAAAACAAGTTCAGTTGTAGAACTTTTAATTTCATGTGCATAAGTTTGAAATTCAGTAGCAAAATACTATATTTTTAATACGAAACAAAATAGATTTGCAGTAGAACTCAATGGTAAGTAAGTTTAGTTGTAGAACTTTGAAGAAGAAGCAAGTTCAATTGTAGAAATTTTAATTTCATGTGCATAACTTTGAAATTCAATAGCAGGACACTATATTTTTGTTACGAAACAAAATAGGTTCTGCAGAACTTATTTTATTTCGTAATAAAATATAGTGTTCTGCTACTGAATTTCAAAGTTATGCACATGAAATAAAATTTCTACAACTGAACTTACTTATTCTACAAAATTCTACAACCAAACTTACTTATCATTGAGTTCTACTGCAAATCTAATTTATTTCATACTAAAAATATACTGTTTTGCTACTGAATTTCAAACTTATGCACATGAAATTAAAAGTTCTACAACTGAACTTGGTTTTTCTACAAAGTTCTACAAATGAACTTACTTTTTTAACAAACATTCTGCTGCTAAACTTAAAAGCCTGAATTTAAAGTTATGCACATGAAATTATAATTTCTACAAATGAACTTGCTTCTTCTACAAAGTTCTACAACTGAACTTACTTATTACCATTGAGTTCTACTGCAAAATCTATTTTGTTTCGTATTAAAAATATAATTATTTGCTACTGAACTTCAAAGTTATGCACATGAAATTAAAAGTTCTACAACCGAACTTGCTTTTTCTACAAAGTTCTACGATTGAACTTAATTTTTTCCACAAACATTCTGCTGCTGAACTTAAAAGTTATGTATCTGAATTTTGAAGTCAAAAACATGAATTCTAAAGTTCTGCTACTGAACTTATTAGAGTTCTCAGGTTCTCCGATGTGAGTGGTTCTCCATAGAGCATGACCCTACTGTAAAATGTAAATGTCTAAACTACCTAAAAACCCCAATGTTTAACGTCATTTGACAGAAATATTGTCAGGGGTTGTAAACTGCAGATTTTTTTTTTAAAGTTATTCGATTAAAGTGCGCGATTTGAATATAAGTATATTAATGCCAATATTTTGAATCTCTGGGGGATGCAACATGCAAATCACTCGTTTTGTTTTAAATCATACTATGTAACGGCAGAAGACAAATCATATCATCTCCCTAGTCCCTATATTTATTCAAACAGATATATACTTTTTTTACCCATCATCTGAAATTAGGCAAGAACATATACAGAAAACTGAAACCGATAATAAACATTACTGGCTTTAATTCAGATTCACATTACTCAAACAGAAACATTACTTGTTAGCAGTAGTGGACCTATAGCATTGGCAGCATATGCTTTGGCCCATGCTCAATCTTTTGGGCCTTCTGGATATTATTTTTTAGGTATTACCAAACCCAAGTCCAAAAGTCACAAGCCAGTCCATTTACTGCCACAGCACAGTCCAAGCACTTTAATTAGTTTTAAGCTTATCATCTAAGTAATACATATACACG
This sequence comes from Saposhnikovia divaricata, assembly GCA_036435485.1. NCBI lineage: Eukaryota > Viridiplantae > Streptophyta > Magnoliopsida > Apiales > Apiaceae > Saposhnikovia > Saposhnikovia divaricata. Next base: position 29,539,793 of record JAZHRN010000131.1, read on the forward strand.
ATTGCATCTATTCTCTACTGTCTTAAAACACACAAGCACAACAATGCCGTGTTTTTATAGTTATGCTTGGCCATCCCTAACACCGGATTCTAGGTCCGCCACTGTTCGATAGGGTTTTGATCATGTTTTATTATTTGTTATATAATATAATCATTTTAAATCAGATTGGGTCATTATCGGATCAGATTAGGCAAAATCCAGCAGATTCATATCAGATTGAAGTTTATCAGATTGTATTTAATAGTAAGATCCATATCCTATTATCAAGTCTAGGGTCAGACCAAATATCCAATCCACAGATATCCCTATCTTTTTATGAGGGCATAAACATCATGAACTCGGTTATGAGTTCTGTATTCTGGATTCGGGAAGATTAGGTGCATAAAGTGACATTGCATGTAAAAAGGATCAACTTTATCATAACTACTAATAGTAAGTCTATGGTTGAATTATACCACTGTAACATTATAATGATATTATGTAGAGTTTCCTTAATCTAAGACTACAAGATAAAAAACTTCATTATTCATTTAGAAGGGAGGATAAAGACTCCTTACCGCAGCTTCTTCCGCATTAGAAGAATGAGGATATAGAAAGTCAGCCTCATCCAACTGTAGAATTTAGAACATAACATATAAATCAGAAATTTAAGTATATTGAATGAAAAAAAGATGCAGGCATGCTGGGGAGTAAATGTACTTGAGTAGGAGCAAATTAGATCTTGAATTGTGGCATCTTTACTAAATAGTTTACCAAAACCAAGAGTTGCTTAAACTGGCGGATGTAGTATGAAATAAAGTGTTGATTATTTCCATAAATAGAGATTGTAAGAGACGGGTGTACATAAATGCTCCACAAATTTAGTTTATGCAGAATAAGATACATATTTATTTAAATGATTGAAATGTTGAGGAGGTTCTAGTCTTACCGAAATATTTGATGTGGTATCTATCATTAACATATTCTTGGCTATTTCAAGAGTCAAAACTCACCTCTCCATGTTCATTATTCACAAAGCTGTTTCTCATCTCACTCCCATCATCTTCTCCTTCATTTAGTACAATTTGGCAATCAATGTGTTGCTCTCTGGAGGCTTGTTTTACTTTTGGGTCGACTTCCACCAGAGATTCAACTGCTTTAAAAAATAAATTTAACTGTTTGCAGGGAAAAATAAGGTTAGAAGGGAATATAAAACTATTAAACTCAAGCAGGGCAGAGAATATGGAAACGGAGCACATGTTTGATGCAAAGGGTACCTGTGCTGTGTGATGACGAGCTGCCTGTGTTAAAAGACTGTGGCCTTGTCCTTGCTTTAGAGATTGTGCCCGAAATATACAAAGTCTTGCTGCTTCATCATATTCAGTCCGAGCTTCTTTTACTTGCTGAGAAGTAATAGGTTGTTCACATATTCCAGTTCTCAATTTTCCTTTCTCTCTATATCGTGCTAGCATGTGTTCATATACCTCTCTGAAGATCATGTACACAAATTATAAAAATGCACCCTAATGATTAAATTTAGAACTACAAATTAAATGTATACCTTTTATCATCACACTGTAATTTCAAATCCTGCACCAGGGAAGAGAAAAATCAATATATAAAAAATTTACTGACAGTGTCAACGTAACAGTGTAATCATCCAACACCTAGAAAATGTCAAGGTGAAAGGCCTAACTAGGAAAGACGGATTTCATATAGATAGAGTGGGAAGTGGAGCTTGAGATTTCAACATGCATCTTGCATGCATATATATACATATATGCTTGCCTCTGTGTGTGTAAATTCAGTCCTTCTAATTTAGATAACTGGGATTTACAAAAGTGCGTCACCTTATTACAAATACTGTGTTTGAAGCTTGGAAATTACTTGCTGGATGAGTGGATGGAACTCTCAATTGTGTGATAGATACTTTCTACTTTGAATAGAAACAACATGAAAAATGAAACATATGCAGATTCACTGGATCAGTGAATTTTAAACTGAAAATTTTAGGACTGAAACCCACTTTCTGTTAACTGGCAACAAAAACTTAATTTGTTCCGCTGTGAAATTGAAGTACAATGTTCATGGTCAATGTATGACAAATCTACAAAGTAATTCTTTATAAAATCATCAAAGTGAAACATGCGATTCAAACAAAAAAATCTTGGGATTTTCTCCATGATTCAAACAAAAAAATCTTGGGATTTTCTCCATGATTCAAACAAAAAAGCTTGGGATTTTCTCCATAGGCATGTTCTTCATAATAGCGTGACAGTTGACAAGTACTAGACAGAACAGTAAGAAAATTAATATCTAACTTCATCACAAACAAGAATACATCAGTACTAAATAAAGGAGTGCACCATACATACAAGATATAACTAAAAGGAAAAAAGATATAAGCATCCAAAGTGCAACAGCTTAACGTAATGGGGTCAAAAGAGATGGTAAAATACAATACCAAGAACACTAAAAACCTATGAAGGTATATACCTTTGGCGAATGCAAAGTGCATATCCATTGTGTCATTACAAGTTTAAAGTTTTCTGTATACATTTTGGACATATACATTGAATACCAAACTTACGCACAAAACAGATTCAATTGTACCTAACATCAGACATCACATTCCTTTCCTTTAATTGGATTTTATTTTTCAATTTCAAGGGGTCAACAAATAATACAATTAAGATATTTATACCAAATACAATAGTTTCACTTAGAAAAGAGTAATCACTCTGCACTTCACTTATTTCTATAACACAATAAAAATGTAAGAGAATATTAAAATTAAATTCTAGACCAGACCTTGTACGCTTATTCCTCACTTTGATAGTTTGGTTAAGCACAAATGAAAATTTTGTAATCAACCTTTGTCGATGCTTGTACTGGTTCTGACTAGGAAACAAGCTTGTGTTGTGGAGAAATCAAATCAAATGCATAATAGACAAACCTCGACTTTCTGAAGCTCGCTGAGTAGAGACTCTGACGGGTTTGTAATTGTAAGAACCACTCGAGAGCGCTGGCAATCAAAGAGCAAGGGCCATTATTACATCCAAGTCGAAACAATGTAATACACAAAACATATAATGTAAATACAGCATATAACAATTAAGCACTCACATAAGTATCAATAATTTTCTGGAGTTCTAACTGTACTTTTCCCAGCATCTGCAACACATTTCCTGCATAAATTTTAAAATCAGTCACTGCTAGCTTTGACTTCACAGATAATCAAATTTACAACTGTCAAAAAGTCCAAAAATAGCCTTCCCTCCTCTCCTCCAAGATCGAGACAGATACTACTTGGAAGAAATATGTTTTTACTAGCTAAACAAAACACATTGTCACTCTCTAACACATTCATTTATTTGCACCATCTTGCTCAAATTAATAATTAATACCACATGAGCAGATATATATCGTATCAGGCTACATAATTAATACTATTATTTTAGGCAAAGGTACTGGTCACCAGCATGATCACATTTTTAAGGTGCGTCTGATTTTTATAATTGATACAGTCACAATACCATGGAAAAATATTTTCTGTGGAGAAAGAAACACACACTACCGCATCAGTATTGTGAAATTATTTTTTATGATATTTAAGAAAACAGCCAGTACAAAACTTAGATGAATACATCATGAATTTTCAGTTTTTTCATTACTTCAAATGATAGAGCTTCAAAGTACTTAGCTGTGAATCTTGTACTAGAGAACAATATAAATGCATTTACAACATTTCAAGTGCTTGACTCGACTTCGTCCATGCAAAGTTCCGGAGTTAAGAGTTTAGAAAGACTTGACAAAACCTTAGCCTAGCATACTTCATATGGATCCTCAACGATTTCAGGAGCACCTACCTAGTCAGATCCATGCTGTGCTGGTAATGCCTCGGCAAGTCGGACTTAATTTAAACAAAGAGAATAATAAACATTTACTTGCTTATTAGCCACGATGTATACTAAATTGTGACATCTCAGGTCGTTATTCCGGATTATTCTCCTGAAGGCTTGCTAGAATTAGTATTGCAGGATAAAATGGTAGAGCTACTGGCAGATACATGCCAATAGGACCAGGTTTGTTCCCAGGGCATTTTATCTTCCCTTTGAACTAAAATAGAAGGGAGAGATGAGGCAAATTTTGGTTAAGGGCCACATTCTTTTTTTTTTTTTTTTTAAAACTCCCTAATCAATTTCGTAAGACGGTAATAGGAATCTTCCACCTCCGGCATTTCAATACATCTATGATGCACAACTACCACATTGGTTTAGCTAAATTTTCTTTACAATATCAGATTGAAAACCTTTAAGCAATCAAAACCATATTTCTTACCACTTTCTCCATAGGCACTAGATGCAGTACTCTCCAATAAACAGGTCCCCATTTCTTGCAATGACTCTGAAAATTCTGAAGTACAAATGTAGATAGTACAGTTATGCATCCACATTATTACAATGATTCAAATTGGCATTTGATTATGTTTGCTTAACGGTCAATACTACAACCAAAAGGAATAGAAACTGACAAACAAACACCAGATTTTGCATATATAGATATATGCATTAAATGCAGTATTAAAATAGCCAACAACTAACCTCTTCTCAATTTGATTGATCACGTTTTGAGTCGCTATGAAAAAAGACAATACAAACACCAAAAAACAATGAAATCCTTCTCGTTGTTGTGTATGAAGTATGAACCTTTTGCAATAGTTTCCTTGTGGCTTAGGAAGGGAAGGTTTACTTAATTTGACCATGATATCAAACCTTTACAAACTAAGAAATGATTCATCTATTTATAATGATCTAAACCTTTGTTCATGTTATGTAAAATGACAGCAGATATAGTCTTGTACCACTTAAAACTTATGCATAAGACTACAATTAGGACAGAGGCTGCTAGGGAATAAATTCTTATGGAAGTGGTTAGATGCTTGAGAATTGGTATATTAGTATACCATATGCACTGTTAGCTGTTGCCGCAGCTGCAGATAGTAATTCGTCATACAAACTTCTCATCTCTTGTATATCCTGCCAAAATGGAAAATAAATATATTGTAATTAATTAAGTGCCCAGCCATAGAGTATAAACCATAAGAGGAAAGAATATGAGCGATGTACGACGGAATTACTGAAAAAGCAATTAATGATGAACGTAGCAACACTATAGGTTTATGTGACTGTGACTAAAATGGAAACCAACTACTACCCCTAGTTTTCTCGACATCAGAAGAGAACATTATTTGACCTCAACCATTATTTAAAGAGTAATTCATATTCAATAATTCAGATCTTTGAGCACACCAACAGGGAGGTAAATGCCTTGGATAGGACTCAGATCCCAACAAAATAGCCTAATGGACTATGACCCACAAACATTTGGGCTTATAACCGTATGCACACATTTTTAATTGATAAATATGCTCTCAAGGTTATGTTTTATTCATTCGCCAAATCAATACTTAAATACATAAAGTTTGACTTAAATACATAAAGTTTGACTTGGAGCACAAGACATACCAGGTAACTCCAAACACTCGATAGGAAATTCCCTATATCAATCATATAAATAAAAGCAACATCCCAATATCCCTGAATATATAATATATAAGTATCTTTTAACAATAATAATAATATACGTTAACATCCCCCCTTTAAACTCATGATACTCAGAATCGTGAGTTTGCCAAAATAAAAAAAATCAAATTTGCTCCAATCAGTAGACCCACTTGAATCATCTTCCTCATTTGGATCATTCTCTTTATCCTTATCCTCGTTTCCCAACGCAAAGGAATTCCTCTTTTTGTCGTTGATCTATCCTCATCGTCATTGTGTTTTCTTGTCATATTCTTTAATTTTTTTTTCACCCATGAACTCTCGCAAGTTTTTACCCTCACACCACGAACTCTCGTAATGTTCTTTTTCGCACCCACAAACTCTTGCGGGATTCTTCACACACCACGAACTCTCGTAGTGTTAATTATTCTCACGCCTACCAACTCTAGCAGGTTTAATTATTCTCGCACCCGCAAACTCTTACGGGGATAACATACGCTCTTGATACCATGTGATACCATGATAAATATGCTCTCATGGTTATGTTTTATTCATTCGCCAAATCAATACTTAAATACTTAAAGTTTGACTTGGAGCACAAGACATACCAGGTAACTCCAAACACTCGAAAGGAAATTCCCTATATCAATCATATAAATAAAAGCAACATCCCAAAATCCCAGAATATATAATATATAAATATCTTTTAACAATAATAATAATATACGTTAACATTAATGACTTCTAAATTAAAATTCATTTAAACTTTTAGGGCTTATTATTATATTAATTTAATATCTATTGAAACAAATGTACTTGGAAATATATGTTATTTGTATATTTAAAAATTATGATATTCTTTGTAGTTGTCAAGTATTGAACCCTAGAGGTATCATATACTATTATTAGTATTAATAAAACTATACGATTATTTGTGTAGTTGCCAAGGTTTAGCCTTTCTTAGCACAATCTTTAAGTCATCTATTTCATCATGAGAGACGAGAACACAATCAAATAATTAGTCCTTAGGAATCGATGTTGCCTAGTGGTGAATCCATATACGTTATTCACTAAGATTCTAAATCAGCAAATTCCTATTTGGACACAAGGAACACACGATGTAACCAAAATGAACGTTGTCCATATATGAACACCGCCAATAATTAATAACGACATATCTTGTTTAAAACAACCCTGAGTTATCTTGATTTGATTTCACTATTGCATCTACGTATATGAAATTATACAAAGAATGGCTTTGGCATGATAATTTGACTACACATTTGGAGTGGGGACCTATCACACAAAAAAAAAAGTGACTTATTTCGGGATATTAGTGTTGGATTACACAAATTGCAAGAGAATTCAAAAAGGACATGAAATTGTTATTGCCAAACATCATGGAAATAGTTCGAAACATAGTCTAGACTAAGAAATTTGTTATAGTGAATTGTTCAGAAAAATGTCAGAGAAAATTCATCGAATTTGGGGTCCAAAGATGACGACACACTGAAAGTTGAGGTTAAGGCTAGGGAATAAGTTAATTTTGTTTTTAGCAATAAATAAATATGTTAACTTTGTTTTTTTTAAATATCACGGTACTCCAGATATTTAGAAGTTCTTCATTATGGAGTTGCAATTTTTCAGGGAAAAATACTTATGCAATCTAAGATGGTCTTTGATTTTGCGTTTTGCTAGAATAAATGCACTTAATTGTAAAAAAAAGTACCAAAATTAATGCTTTTCCAACAAGTACTTACACTTTTAGAAACGTGAAAACAAATACACCCTAAGGATGGACTATACAAATGCAGTTCCAGAATTTCTCTTTGCTCGTGGTCTTTGATTCTCAACTTTTGTAAAACTTGTGGACGAGGTTTTTTTCCAAAAGTGATGAGAATAATGTGAAGCATGCAACTAAGAAATTTATCATTAATAACTTTTAATCTTAAATAAGATAAATTTACTTCTGACTAGTCTGATTACAGTTAGATGATTGTTTAAGTATTGTAAAAGATAATAAGTATTAGGTTGTGGTGACCAATAGGATTAGGTACTTTGCATATAGAATTTACTTATTCTCCAAATTTTCAACCTTTTCCTAACCTATATCCAGATCCAGTAACTAAAGGCTCGTCTCGAGAAACAATTAGGTTGAGTTTATATGTTAACAATCTATACAAATAATTGTAATTGAATAGTAGCATACTAGTATTCAGTATGGCTATTATGCCTGTACATTCAAGACAGTGTAGTACATTATTGGAAGGCTTTGTAGTTTAAGAACATTTGTCAATGCATCTTGTGAATATCTTTGTGATGTATAAGTAGTTTCGTTTTTAGAATTTGTGTAAGTGCATCTTATTCAAAACTATAAAATTCTATCATGATACTCTTATTTATAAAGGTCAGTGGACTATATGCAAAGTAAAGTGATTCTGAAGAATGGACAATGAAAGGAGCGTACTTAATGTATCGATTTGGTTAAAGTCTGGCTCTGCCCTTATGTCAAACTATATAGTTAAATAATATAGTACCTAAAAAAATAGTTGACAGTATAGATTGTTGATATCACAGTTGTTCACATTTATGATCTTATTATTCTTGTCAATATACTCGTCATACAAAAACACTGCAAAATAGTAAATGAGGTACATTCATAATCCGAAGACATAGGATTTTAAAGAAAATAGGAATTAGGTATATCGACTTAAAATGCCATGGTGGTCTTACATGCTTGGATGTCTTCATATTCTAGTTTCCAGTTTCTAATAGAGCAGGCAACAAACTTGTATTATATTCTTTTAGAGTATCATTATGTTCACTTATATTATGTTTCTCTAGCAACATGACGACAAAAGGGACAAGAGTAAAAAGCAAAATAATAATTTGTCACATGATGTGTTTGTAGCATTTTGAACATCAACTAAGATTTTCCTTATTCTTCAAAATTAATAGTTCTACATAAATTTGTTGTAATCTTTATTATTTAAGAGATTATGAATACAATGACCTGACCAACATATAGTAGGAGAACTTATTTGTCCATGTCGATAATGTGCGGAGATAGATTGCATCAATATTCTCAACCTTCTACTGACCTAGTTCTACTTTAAAAAAATCTGCTACTCATTAATAATACATATAAAACACATTAATACTACTAACATGATTTGTTGTAAGCTAAATATAGTTTTCTTAACCAAACCTTGTATATACAATATATGAAAACCGAATCCATTCATTAATTGAATAACTAGTTAATGTGCAAAATTCTCAAAACACACCATGGGAAAAAAATTCTAATATCCTGGATAGTGACTTTTTACCTTATACTTTTTTTGGTGTCATGTTGCTAGAAAAACATAATTAAGTGAACATTATGATTTTCAGAAAATAATATTGTACAAGATTGTTACCTGCTCTAATCTTGGATTACTGAGTATAAAGCATGACAATCCAAGCATGTAAGACCAACTTTGGCACTTTTACGCAGATATGCCTTGCTCTTATTTTCTTTAGAATCGTAGACTATTATGAATATTTGTCAGTGTTTTTGAATTACAAAAGCATTTCAACAAGAATAACTAAGGATCATTGATGTCAACGACTGTAATATCAAGACTCTATATCGCTATAATGCATTAGACTATGTAACCATATAGCTTGGCATAAGGAAACATACAGACATTTCAAAAATCAGACCGATTCTTAAGGTAAGCGTACTTTGCATTTATTTGGACTGACCTTAACCTTAATCTATAGTAAGAATTTAATAAATTGAAATCACGCGGACTTGCACAAATTCTAAAAACAAAACTACTAATAAGTCACAAAATATTCACAAGATGCATTGACTACTAATGCTCATAAAACAAAGCCTACCGAGTACTTGAATGTCACTTGAGCTATGCTGACTACTAATGTGATTCACATAGACAATTAATATAATCCAGTAGCATTGCTTCGAAATAATTACAAGTGACATAAATTAATCTGAATTGTTTCTCGAAACAGTCTACAGTTCATTCAAACTAATTAACATAAAAAAGAAAACCCTAACACACATATAATTCGAAATTTTAAGCTAATTTAAACGTAGAGATACGAAATTAAAACACGAAAACAGTTAAAATAAAATAAAAATATAGTTACCTTAGCAACCCGAGCTAGCTCAGCATCCAATGAAGCAAAAGAGTGCTGAAATATTTCCTCCCTTGTTTGGCTTTTGCGAAGTGCAAGTTTTTTAATCTTCTCCATAGACGACTTCATCCTGCAAAATTAAAGCTGTGATAACTGTGTGTTTTGTGTGTGTGTGTGTATCGGTGGTTTTGTAATAGAATAGACAGGAATTTTGTGTGTGTGTGTGTGTGTGTTTAAATGCGAGAAAATGAGAAGAGAATGAAATTCGGTGGCCTCATTTTTTGGTTACACAAGATCAACATAGGGGAGAGGGGAATGAACGTGAGGGAGGGGAGCGAGAACATACAGGACATTGTAAGTTACTAAACCTCGGTCTGTGGGCCCTAGTTTATGTCAGGAGGCCCACCAGGGAATTTTACTTTGAATTTAATCGTGAATGTACTACTGCGTTAGGCCCCCATGCGTTATGTGCTGCTGTTGGAACTTGGAAGTATGAATTGTGGCCCAAACATAAAAAATGGGATTTGATGTCTACTTTCTGTCTTCTGAGATCGGACACGTGTACTTGTGTAAAGTACTTTCCTTTTCATGATTAATATAGCGGTCAATTTATTACTCAAAATCAAAATAAAAAAACTATTTCAAAATAAAAACAAGTATGAAATTATGGATTCTAGTATGAAAAATAAATTTGAAATTTAAAGTTATATAATGAATGCCTTTTTATAATTAAGTATATTTCTACTTTATTTTAAACCAGATTTAATTCTCTTCATTTAATACCGAATGTAAAAAAAATGTAGTATTGTTTAATCAAGAGATCATCAATTATAAAAGTTAAATTCTTACCAAAGGTTAATAATGTCTTTAACTTCAAATAATACTCATGATCTCACCTTTAGGAACATCATTTTAATGAAAAATAGTAATTAACACGAGTTTTTTTTTATAATTAAGTAATTAACACGAGTTACTAAGTTAATTCTATTTTGTGTTTAAATTCTTTGTTTTATTTTGACTGGATGACAATATCAAATATAAGTCATCTATTTTTTTGCACAAATTTTAAAACTGAATAAATATTTGAAATTATTATTTATACATTTTATTAAATAATAAATATTTATATTTCGTACTTAAAAATAATTTATCAGTCATATAATATATTATGCTGAAAATAAGTGATAATAAAAAAATGGCATTTCCTGGGACCACCACACATGTCAAAACGAATTTAATGGATTAACCCAAAACTAAATATAGTAATTTTTATGGGGTAAATTTTCGAGCCAACTGAATTTTTACTCGACTGGCATAATCTCAACCCGAAGTCGAATTTGCGTTCATTGGTACATTATTAATTGCAAGATTCGCTTCTCAGTTCTCTCAAGGAGGAGTTATTTTTTATTTTTATTTTTTTGAAACTTCCATAGAAGTATTTGTTTTCATCAGTAGAATGAAAAATACTCATTTTCTTAAATAAAAATTTTGGACATATCTTAGTGGGTATCTAGGATATTTTAATATAAGTAGCTTATGGTTTAAAAGTATAAATGTCATATAAGTGATAAGTGCAAGAATACTTATTTTTTTTGCCAGAAAAGAGAAGATATTATTAATTCAAATCAACATATTCTTAATGCATCAAGTCACCCATTTAGAAATTTACCCACTGGATAAAATTTTTTACCCAACTCCTCTAAAATGTACTACTCTCAAGCCTTTTTTTAATGACCCATGGATAATCCAACTAATTTACCCATTAGGTAAAAATATTACCCATCTAATGATCCATTTAGCCATATAACAGAATCATAATCAGATCACACGTTTTCCTTAATTACAGCATTTTTTGAATTTTGAATTAATGATAGACGTGTATCAAACTGAGTTATGGAAATTTACTCAATATCTATTTTTTCTTTCCTTGATTAATTATCGTAATCCCTTCATGTATACACAGAGACTATGAATTATCTTTAAACATATGTTGAAGAAAAACATGTCGACTTTGAGTTTGTGGTGATTAAATCGATTTGAATCTATCATGGATCCTCCTTCAAGCAAAAAAGTATCGGAAAATGCGAAATCAGGTTCTTTCCCATGATTGCTGAATCAATGTTTACAGTTTTATCTATCTATATTCAATATTTTGATATTTGATATGTGATTTTGTAACAGGTGTTAAACGTAGGGTTCGTGGTTAGAATGTTCAGACAATCTTAGGTATAAGGAACACATCAAACAATGGTGAAACTAATAATCGTGTGCATGTTCAATTTGGTGAAAATGTTGATCCCAATGTCTCAAACTCATCACTTAGTACAAACATAGCTGAATCTCCTTTTTCTAAAATTAAACCAGGTAAGCGCATATATCACGTTTGTTAATTATACGCAGTGTAATTTTAATTCTTCCATGTACCTTATATAATCATCTGATGTAGTTGTTGCTCGTACTCCGCTTTCAACTACTCGCATGAGTAATTCTAATGCATCTGCTTCCTCAACCGGTGGTAATGATTTGATTTGATCTCAGTACTTTAAAATTTTGCACATATATTACCCCATAATCATGAATATTAATACTTTTGTTAGCTGTGAAGCGAAGAGTACGAGGACCCAACGTTGATAAAACTGAAGGTAGTAGCAATTTTTTAATGATTTTAGAGTTTTAATGACATTATTCGTAATATATAATTTTTAGTTTATAACAAATGCAGCAAGAACTAAATCCGCCAATGTTGTTAATGAAAGCGGACATAAAACAAATATAAACTCAACCTCGATGTCTGCCATCGGATCATCAGGTTATAAACTCAAATCAATGTTGATTTGTTTGTTTTGTATAGAAACAAAGTAACAGAATTAATGTCTTATTCGTGATGCAGCTACGAAGCAAAGAAATCGGGGACCAAATGTGAATAAATCTGCCAGTCCTGCATTGTCCTCAATGGGTAAACATTTTTCGTTTTCCACTTAATTCCATTTTATTCACTACTGATTATGTTTTCTTCTTTGCAGTTGGAATTAGAATACCTCTAGGATCATTACCTTCAAACCATGTTATTCTTAATGTTGAGAATTGTACAGGTTTTTGTTACTTTACCTTTTCTGAATTTGCGCTGCAATCTTCTTGATTTATTCATTTTTAACTTGGAAACCATCTAATGCCACACATGTTGCTGTTTAATATTCTCTATACACTTTTAATATTATCCTAGATGCAGCAAGAACTAAGGCTACCAATGTTGTTGATGGAAACGTACATCAAACAAATAAACACTCAAATTCCATGTCTGCCACCGTCGGATCATCAGGTTATAATTAAAGATCTTCAATCAACAATATAGAGATTATGTTGATCTGTTTGTTTTGTATAGAAACAAAGTAAGAAAGATTAATTTTCTTCTTTATGCAGCTATGAAGCAAAGAATTCGCGGACCCAATGTGAATAAAACTTCCATTCCTGCATCGTCCTCAATGCGTAAAACATTTTCCATTTTTCATTGCATTATATGTTACCTTATTTTGTCGGTGATTAAATATTTTTCTTTGCAGTTGGAAGTAGATCAGCTCTATACACATTAACTTCAAACGCGCTTAATCGTATTGCTGAGAATTCACCAGGTTTATAGTACTTGACAATTGCTGATAATTCATCATTTTCTTGGGCATAGTTAAATAAAAGAATTGAATACATTTGTTCAGGTTTATGATGTAATGTTGTTTTATGTAGTTGGAAGTAGAACTCCTTTGGGATCGTTAAATTTGAACACGATTCAGCAGAATACTTTAAATTCTACAGGTATTGCTTATAACTTGACATGTGATATCACATTGCTATAATAATATAATTTCTAACAATTGATATAGGTTATTCTAAGGCAAATAAAAGTATCCATGGGAAAGGATCACAGGAAAACATGATTTTCAGAACTCCACGTTCAGTTAGTGCAGAAGGTACTTTCGTCTTTCACAATATATTATTTTAATTTGCTGGATCTGGGATTGCAGCTACACTACTACCAGGAGGTCGTACTGCTCATTCTAGATTTCATATTCCTCTTAAGTTGGACCAGTACTCAACTACAGGAATAAAGCATGGAACAGATATGGCTGAATTAATGCAACAAACAAGCCTAATAATCTGGGATGAAGCTCCTATGACACATCGTCATGCTTTTGAAGCTGTTGATCGAAGTTTACGTGATATAATGTCGGCTGTTGATCCTGAAAGAGGTCGGAAACCTTTTGGTGGCATTACTGTGGTATTTGGTGGAGATTTTCGGCAAATTTTACCTGTTTTACTTAAGGGTAACAGAGCTGATATTGTTGGTGCATCGTTGAATAAATCAAAGCTATGGGATTACTGCAAAGTTTTCCTTCTTCGACAGAATATGCGTTTACATTCAGGTAATTCAGATGTGCAAAATAGGATTATATCCGAATTCAGTAAATGGCAACTTGATATCGGAGATGGCAAAGTGGAATGTATTGAATATGGCAATGATATGATTGATACTCAGTTTGTCGTTCCAGATAAGTATGTTGTCAAAAGTTCTGCTAATGATCCCATTCACACTCTTATTGACATAATCTATCCAGATTTCTTGAAAAAATTTCGGTCTCATGAATATCTAAGATCAAGGGCAATTCTAACACCAACCAATGTTGTGGTTGATGATATTAATTCCCAAATCCTTGAAAAACTACCAGGTATTGTTCATACCTATCTTAGTCAGGATTCCATCGATGATAATGGTGGTGAAGATAATGATTTTGATGCTGCTTTTCCAGTTGAATATTTGAATTCAATTAATATGCCATGTCTTCCTCGACATGAATTGAAAATCAAAGTCGGCACAGTTGTTATGTTGATGAGAAATTTAAACCAGATCATGGGATTATGTAACGGGACACGTATGATTGTTACAGCATGTAAGAAGAATAGCATTGAGTGTGAAATTTTGTGTGGATCTCAGGTAGGCACTAGGCACCTTATTCCACGGATTGACATGGTTCCAAGTGATACTAAATGGCCGTTTGAATTTAAAAGAACTCAGTTTCCTATTCAACTATGTTTTGCCATGACTATCAACAAAAGTCAAGGCCAATCGTTGGATACTGTTGGCTTATACCTACCTCGATCTGTATTCTGCCATGGACAGCTTTATGTGGCCATCTCCCACGTTACTTCTCCTGAAGGACTTCACATTCTGATTGACGATGAAAATGGTGGTAGCTTTAATATTACATCTAATGTTGTATTTGAGGAGGTCTTTTATAATTTGCCAAGTATTGTGTAATAATTTGCAAAGTGGTTTTTTTGGTACATTTCATGTAATTTAATGTAATTATAAAATTGTGGGACACCACTTTTATCTATGTTATTAGTTTGTGCTGAATTGAAATAAATACCAAATTTATAGATAAAAATGAAATGCACCGATATTTCACTTCTCCAAGTCCAAATAAAAAAAAAAGAATCATTATAAACATATCTAATAAAATACAACAAAGTATTTATCAACCAAAATTTAGATAGTCGAAAGCATATTTTTATTTTTTTTGTTATAGACGTTTTTAGAATCTTCGACCTTGCCATTTAATATAGTTACTCGACTTTTCAATAATGCTACCTTAGTACCAAATTTTTTTATTATTATAGTGTTTTTTTTATTAATGGATTAATGGATAATTATATATTATTATACATTATACTTAAATTTAGATTACATAAACACATTAACACTAATTGATATTATAATCATAATGATTTATATTTATTCATACCAACTGAGGTTATTATTTTGTATGTAAAATGTTTAAAAAATTTCAAAATGTAATTGTTTGGTAATCTTTTGCAGTAGAGATACGTATAATTTTAAAATCAATAATTACATTATTAGCAATTAAATAATTACTATAAATTGAAAGATATTATATTATCCAATTTTTAAAAAGTAATTTTGTAAAAATAATTTTTCAAATTCTACAAAATAGTTTGGTTTAAATATTTTGCAATTGAGATATGAATAAAAACAAAATCACTAATTAGATATTTTCATACCAACTGAGCCTACTACTTTGTATTTGATAATTTTTCAAATCTTCAAAATAATTTGTTTTTAATATTTTGCAATTGAGATATGAATAAAAACAAAATCACTAATTAGATATTTTCATACCAACTGAGCCTATAATTTTGTCTCATAGCTACGAATTTATATTCAAAATAAATGGTTATAAATATTTTTGCAATTGATATATGTATATATTTAAAATTAATAATTAAATTATAAATAATAGAACTAATCAAAATAATAAATTTGTTATCATGTTAAACTTTATTTAAAAATATTAGTGTTATTCCATTCTTCTAATTTTTGATTTAACGTAATAAATTGATACATGTCTTATTATAATTATAAAAATTATGAAGAAACTTTCAGTATAAAAAATAAAAAATTTATAACCTATAGTTTAAAAGTTACTGAATAATAGTTTGAGTTATTTTACGCTGAACTTAATTATAATTTTCAATTTCCAATTACATTTTGACAAACATATTTGCACAACATGTACTTAAGGATGCATCTATGTATATATAGTTAGTTTTAACAGATGCACGATTTTCGAGATTTACTCCCACTATCTTTAATGGGTGTTAAATATATAACTTTAATTTAAAATCACTATCAATTCTGTTAGGATTTGTAATAATGAGGTATCTTTTGCATTATCTTTTGCATTATCAGCAATTGATTTGATAGTCAGATAAGCATCAATCATGTAACAATACATATCGCAATAAGTCTATATAAATACATAGTAAAGAAAGTCATAGTATAGTCCTACAATATTCAAGCCATTTTCTTCAGAAGTTTCATCCTTATTACTCTGTAAGTTCTCTAATGCACAACATATTATTTTTCGTACGATTAACAAATTAGGTTTTGCATTTTACATTTTACATTTTACATCATTCAAATGCATGAAAACTTCGTCATTATCTTTATTTTTTGACATAATTTTCATTTCAAAACTAAAGAAGAGGTTTTTTGCAGCAATGGAAGGCCTTTATTTTGATCGTATTGGTGGTATTGAAAAGTCTAGGACTGACTGGAAGATAAAAGCGAGAGTTACGAGAATGTGGCCTACTGTGTCACCTGAAAGCGGCACCGTCAAAGGGTTCAATATTATTCTTTTGGATGATGATGTACAACATATGTTTTATGTTTCTCTTTTCTCCTTTGAACTACTGTGAATACAGATCTCTTACTTTTGATTTTAATGCATTTAGAATACCCATGTTCATGGATTCACTTATGCTGATGTATGGAGATCCATTGGCACTGATGTTGTTGAAGGAAATGTTTATGTCGTTCAGACTTTCATCGTGAGGGATGCAGTTGGAAATTTGAAGCCAGTTTCAACAGATTATAGCTTAAGATTTACAGCTGCAACAACTTTTGAGAAATGTGAGGATGATCTCATGATTCCAAGGCACAAGTTTGAGTTCATGGATTTAGGTGATTGCTTCAATGAAGCAAGCCGCTTGGAGCCTAATGAAAATCCAGAATTTGCAATAGGTTGGCCATAGTTTTTTTAACTAATTTTTTAATTATGTTATCTTTTGCTTACCTATTTTTTTTTTTTGACTTTAGATGTAATTGGAGTTGTTGAGGAATTTGAACAAGTAAGGAAAATTCCTACCAAGTTTGGAGATAAAGATATTGTTAGATTCCGACTATGTGATGGAAGGTTAATGTCTTTTGCTGAATTGTCTAATTTTTTGGAATTACATACATGTTATTATTATTACATTTTTATCTTTGGCTGTCTAATTTTTTACTGTTATATGTTTGCACATACATAGTAATCGTCACAGAGTTGGTGTATGGGGAGAACTTGCCAATTCGGTGAATGGGGACTATTTTAAAGTCGAGGAGGACAAAATTGTTATTGCAATTATGTCAAGTACAAAGATGGCTACATATAAAAGTATGTCCCATTCTTTTCCATTTTTGAAATTTGCAATTTTAAATTCCAAGTTTGTTTACTATGTTTTGGATATTTAATTTTTGCAATGTTTAATCACATTCGCCAAACATGTTTACAGATTCTGTTCAAATAAGTACATTGCCATCTTCAAAAGTTTACTTCAACCTCAATGATGAGACTGTTATTGAGATGAGGCAGCGGTATTTAATTATCTATTTGTTCTAATCCAGGTTGATACACATATACAATAACTTGCTTATTTGATGCATTTCTACACTGTATTTTCAGTTTGGAAGAAGAAGGATATAAATCCAATCAACATGTTGTTGATAACAGTGGTGCGCTGATAACAGTTTCACCTTATGAGAAGATTTCGCTCAAGGATTTGAATGACAACATTGCTGTGAAATTTGAGGTTCTGTCTATTAGTCCTCTACATCATTGTTAATTCCTTCACCAAGTAGTAATCCATATTATTATACATTCCTAATCAATAGATTTTATTTGCAGAAGAAGTTGTTCTGCTGTTTTAATGTTTCTAAATTAGAAGTAGGAACTGCTTGGTACTTTAATTCATGCAGTAAGTGTCATCTTGAAGTTGTAGACATTGGAAACAGATTCAAATGTGATAAGTGTACTCGCAACATGCCTGTTGCAGAAAAAAGGTATGCAATTAAGATTAGATTATTGTTTTTTTCGGTTAATTCTTATACTCCATATTCTGACAGCATTTACTACTTGGTTATGTTTCAGATTTCGGATCAGTGTCATTGCAGTAGATGCATCATTTTCTTGCAGTGTTTTCCTGATGGATCGTGTTGTCAAACGTCTTACTAGCAGCAGTGCTTCCAACTTATACCAATCACAGTCTAAAGTAAGTATATTTTGTCATTTTGAAATGAATTTTTTTTATTTCTTTAGAGGATCCATAGGTCTTAAAAGACAACACATTTTAGCACTACATAAATTCACCAATTTGTACATTTTAACATATAGGATGACAGACTTTCAAAAGTCTTACCAGCAGTGCTTCATACTGTGGTTGGGAAAGAAATTTCTGCTACTATTGAGGTAATTAAAGGAAATAATGAGGAGGCTAAATTCCTCATTACAACTGATGATATATATGAATCTGCTAAGCCAAGTTCTTCAACTTCTCAATTTTCAAATCAGATTGATTTCCCAGCTATTGATCTTTCAGAAGTTAGTATCTTTCCATTTTTGTTAATAATTATTTTTTCTTTATAAACTGAATTTTGTAATTAAAGCGCTTATTTCTTATTGCAGTCATTTGATGAAAACGCAGACAGTAATAAGACTCCTGGATCTGCCGCTTCGGTAAACAAAAAAATTAAAATGGTAACAAAAACCAAATAAACTCAATTATCCACTTGTGTATTTTACACAATGTCATTATATATCACATATTTAATAACTGCATCTCATATATTTTATTTCTAAGTTATACAAAATTTTTTGTAATTTCAGGAAAAGTAAGAGGTGGATTGCATTATGGATGTTTGGATTCGCTCATGGAATCGCTCTTCACCGAAGATCTTTTCATTTAATTTAATTATGCAAGTTTATTTTCTGAGTTTAATAAGTTCCCATGTTGATTTAAAAGTTTTATAACTTTACCATGGTGTAAGACAATTTCTTATTGTTGGTTTTGGTACTGTTCAACATTTCTATTCTTATTTGATACAGTTAATTTTGTGTTTGCATTATTCATTTTTATTAATTTGGTATTCTCCAACCATATTTATGTTGTATATTCAGATTGATTTTGATCTTATGTCATATTTTTTTTATAAAAATAAGGAAAATTATATTTTAAAAAAATTAAATTAAATCAATCTTATCAATCTTACATTTTTTCATATATTTTTTCGTAAATTAAATATAAGTTAATTCATTTGAAAATTTGAAAATAAATCAACATATTAAAAACGTGTACTTCATTTGTAAATTATGTTATAAAGAAATTTGTTATAGATATTGATTTCTATGATCTTGAATGTATACTGTTTAAGATATATTAATCACAGTATCCCAACAACCGAATCTCCATTGCTGTTACAAAGTTGTTGATTAGTATCAATTATATAAATCATAGACATAAATATCTATAAACAACCAAATCTCCATTGCTGTCATAGACATCAATATCTCTAATTTATAGGCCGTTTTACCAATTAAATTATTATCTACATAACTACCAAATCTCCATTATTGTTACAAAGTTGTTGATTAGTATCAATCATATCAATCATAGACATCAATATCTCTAACTTATTTGCTTAACACTGTTATCTACATATACAACTATATAAATGGCATATACAGGACACTTTCAGTCCTACATTGCAAAAGAACCAGAACTTACGAACTACATTTAGGTTAGTCTTCCATTTGTAGGTGTTCTCTGTTTTTATCTATGTACATCTTATATATTATATGTAATTGTTTGCTTTACTTTTGTTTCTTTTAATTTTCATTCAGATATGTTCGATCAACTATCATCTCTTGATACAATCAGGAGGGACTGGAGGATTAAAGTTCGTGTCACAAGGTTATGGCCGACTCATGTTGGTAATGTTCTTCAAGGATTCAACTTGATTTTGCTTGACAGTGGTGTAAGCCTCTCTTATTTACTCATTAGATTGTTCAATAAGCTTTGCACTTTTATGTTCAATAACCTATTTTATTTAATAGAATCAACACATACATGCATTTGTGAGACTTGAAAACTGGAATTTGATTGGAGCCAATGTACTGGTAGAAGGAGCAATATATGACATCCGTAACTTTCATACCATCCAAGCTGCAGGAAATTTGAGGCCAGTTTCCTCTCCTATTTCCATCAGGTTCTCTGTTCATACAATTATACATCAAATTGAAGACGAGGATTGGAGCATTCCAAAATACAAATTTGAATTTGTTGACTTGCTTGACTTAGAGAATTATGTTGAATCAAATATTACAGATGAACCTCCTCCTACTACTATTGGTAATTATAATATTCCTACAATATAAAAAATCTAGGAGTTACACTTATTCTTTAAGATATTAAATAATAATGGATAAAATTACATGCGTTGTTTTACGGATGTTGTTGGAATTATAATACATCATGAGGAAGCGAGGACAATTCCTACGCATAATGGAGATTTGCAACTTAAGAAATTAAGACTTTCTTATGGGAGGTGATTTAAATTTGTTTAGTATTATACAATGTTTTGTCTTTTTGCTGCAACGTTAATTTAGTTGTTATGCATTTTAACCCTTATAGGAGTGATTTTGAAGTAAACATTTTTGATTCTTTTGTCGCAACTATTGAGGATTTGTTTGAAGATAATGAGGAATTACCCATTGTAGCTATTTTAGCAAGTGTGCGTGTTTGTAGGTTCAGAGGTCAGTTGCTCAACATATTTTACATTCTTATAATTTTATATGTTATTGATGTTATTAATTAATGGGAATAAACAGGTGTGATTAAGATTACGACTACTCGATCTACAAAGATTTATTTTAATATCGATCATGAAGCCGTTCATACAATGAGGGAAAGGTAATACTATATATTTGTGTATTCCATATTGCAATTATTTAATGCATTTAATTTAATTTAATTAGTAGTGTTAAAAATAAATTTGATTTTGTAGGTTTGACATCCTAGAATTCTAAAGAGTGGATTCTCATCTTTGAAGTGTTGCTGAATCGTGGTTCTACAACTAAATCGCCTGTCCAACTTATTATTCATATCGTATTCAATAAGTATTTATGTCTTTTTAGACGTGTATCCCTGTTATTGGTTATTTTTACTCTTCAGTTGTCAATGTAATTTAATTTCAACAAATATGTAATTTTTAAAGTTTCATTATTCAGAATGAGTATGATTTTGCTTTGTGGTGCAATTATCTTTTTTATTTTCATATTTTTAAAATTACAAATTGTAATAGTAGCCGAAACAGCTGATTGCTTAAAGTTAGTGTATGGGAAGAACACATTTTTTTAATCGTAAAGTTGATTAATTTTTTTTTTTGTAAGAGTTTGTGTTTTATTTGACAAATCCAATGTTGTTGACCATGTTCAAAAATTTAGAAAATAGATAATAAATATTCGGAAATATATAAGTATTTTAAAACGCCAAATCAATAGAAATGTTCTTAAACAAAAGGATTTAGGAAATGTATGATAGGAGTTATGTGTACTACTTAAAATAGTAGTTGAGTTTACATGTTGAAAGACAAACTAAGTTAACTACGTCCTGGAAAACCGATTTCAAATAATAATCCAACTTCATTTTCCATCAAATTGAATTCCAAAGTTTCGCTCATCTTCAGTTCATTTTTCTCGGCAAATTTATTCCAACCAGCGAAAAACCTTGCATTTCCATTATAGGAGACTATTCCCACTTCCCAATTTCCATTCTCAGTTCTTAATGTCACACGTTCACCAGATTTGAATTTTCTATCCCGAGGTTTTACATAGCCAGGTATGTACTGCAGCAGACAATCATGTGTTAAACTTTCAAGTGTTATCAATTACAAACAGTTATATATAAGAAATTCAGTTTTCCAAATAAAATATAAAATTATACCACTCCATGTGAAGAATTATTAACATTTGACCAAGTCATCGTCGAAGAAAATGTGATTGGTGGCTCATTCATTTCAATATCCACTATTGCATCTGCATTGATACTATGCAAAGCAGCATCATTCATCTCAGCGTCAACAGTCTCAGTTGCAGTAATAGTTTCAGTAACAATTGGTGAAGAATCCTTCACAGCTTCTTTTACTACAAATATGAAACATACTTAGATCAAATTGATATTAATAAACTAACAACATTGTACGGTTAAAGCGAACATACTTGGTGAAGAAATTGATTGTTTAGCTTACCAATATCAGGTTGATTCTCATAAATGCACTTCTCAACTCTTGATTGATCAAAAACGACAATATTGAATTGCCCGTTACCCCAATGAGTAAACATCAATATATCATCTACTTTGATATTTGCGTATGTAACAATCTCCATTAGACCATACAACTTGCCGTCATATTGTGAGTATTGACCATGGACCAATTTCCCATTAGGAAGAGCATATTGAACAACTGGTGGTATTCTTTTCCGAAAAAGACCAAGGAATGAACCAGGAATTTGCTAAATAATATTCAAAATATTACGGATTATGATGGGAAATTTATAAAGGAATATGATCATTTTATTATATTTATAAGATGGTAGATCCAATATTGTAATAGCAATCCGGCAAGCATGGTAATGTAATATGCTCATAGTACTTACAAGTTCACCAGAATCAGTTGTTAAGTTATCAAGTACTGATAGAAATTTCCATCCGACTCCATCAGTTGTATCTGTTATTAAAGTAGATACATGCATGATTAGTCTGAGTAAAACAAAGTCAAAAATCATGTTAGTCTGTAATGGAACAAATATATAATTTTAATACCTTGATGACATACAATATCAGAAGAAGATTTTTCCGGTAAGATGTACTTAATTTCTGTTCCATCATCATTTAATATATAAACCAAAAAAATCCCAGCACCTTTATATGAAACCACAAGAATAGAACCAGAAGTTTCTTGGCATTCCTTAAATAGGGATGCAAGATGAGTTAGAGTTTGGTTTTGTTGGTCAAATTGAACATTGAGTTTACGACCACTTGGAAGCCAAATCTTAGCATTAAAAGGAATGTCATTCCCTATATCGGAAACAATTTGAGTAGGTATAATCTGCATGGAAAATGAATATATTAATTTTTTTTCCTATTATCGATTGAATAGGACTTAAATTTATACTAAGTAAGTGTTTCTTTACCAGTACATCATTTCGGTTAGATACGGAATCAAGTTTAATGACAAAACGTGTGAACTTTGAGCTTTCAACATCCATCTGTATAAAACAAAATAAAATATAATTAATACCATTATAAACAATTATATTTTTATTGTCCATGGAAATCATATTATGGACAAATAATTATATTAGCATAATATGTGTGAGTATATATATTATACATCCTCCTCTTTGCCACACTCGACATTGTACTGATCATGTTCTTCTTCTGTCATTAAAAAAAACACATTGTTAATATAGATGAACTTATCAATATAGGCATAAAGATGAAAAACAAAGTGATAGTTTAAATGTCATACCTATTCCAGTACTCCAATTAAATTTCCAAAAACATTCAGATGATGGATATCTAGCATTGTTCAGGGTTCTATTGTAATAATCTATCTCCAATCCATCCTGTTGGTAGACTCTTGCATACATGTAAATGTTGTCTTCTTCCATTGTAAATATTATCATCTCATTCTCCCTCAAATGAAAGTAATTAAACATATCTCCAAGATTCAACAGGAATCCATCACTTGAATCGTAGTTTATGAAAAAACTATATCCATTGACTTTAAGTATTCTTATGCTCTCAAGTATTGGTTTGTAGAAGTCTTTGACAATTTTCGCAATCATCTGATACAGATTAGTGAAATGTTTAATTCATAAAATGAAATGATATGATACATAAAGCATAAAGCAAAATTAATCATGTTAAACATATGCAAGTCCATCGTATAACAACTTACCAATGAATCACCTCCTATTGAATAATCTGTTAAGATTTTGAAAAAAGAAACTCTGCAACCCCCAGTTCCCACACAATGGTAAGGTTTTAAATATAGTCATTGGAAATATAGATTAAGATTTAAACTTATACAATGTTAAGTGATTTTAAGACTTTTCTCACCAATAAAGTCATTGGCCTTGAAAAGACATATCTTCAAATTCTGATCACCACACACTGAATCATTGTACATAACCAATACGTCTCCTTTTGCCAACTCCAATTCCTTGGCAAATTCATACCAGCCCTTTCCAAATGTACATATTCCTCCTAACCATTCTATTTCAATATTCCAAGATCTTTTACAAAATGTAAAAAAAACTTCTGAACCACACTTCCAATTTCCGTATAAGGTTTCTAATTCTTTCCCCAATTTCTACATTCAGGAATATTTTATTAAGAGTATAAAAAATTAGTATTGCAAACTATGTGTACATTAAGGCCTATAAATAGCTATATATATAAGTTACTAACCATGTGCGCAAATTTCTGATCAATGTCTGAATTTGTAATCTGAATATCATAATATTCAGTCACATTCATCAAACCATTAAAACAGAACAAAGCGACATTCTGTTCATACTGCACTGTACCCTGTTGAATTATGAAATCTTCCTTCTTCCATCTTCTCGATTCTTAAGTTAGAAAGTACTTTTTAGGATCAGTGACTGGGTACTTAGATTCAATTCCATTTTCCTTGAATATTGTAGCAACGAAAATGTTGTCGCCATAGTAATCAAATTGTACAATGTTGAACAATTTGACACCGTAGAAAATCATAAATTTTTGAAGACCTGATATTGTTAATTCTTCTGCATTGTATTTCCCCTTCCAAAAATTTTGGTTGCACTTGATAATTATATGAGAAGGAAGCTTAAATCCATGAACTGTGTGAAATTTCTTGGGAACACACTGTAAATGATTAAAAGAATGAAAAAACCAATTTAAAAACTAAGTTGTTCAGATTTGATCGTTAAATTAAATTATATCAAAATTAGACCACTTACCAATGTTCCAAAAGGCCTAAATGTATTATTGGCCGAAACAAAACTCGATATAAGAGATCTTCTACCTACAAATATGTGAATGAATTAGGTACAATATTATTGTATCTACTTAAATAGTAAAAAATAATCAATTTCCTAAACATATATACCGTTAGTAGAGGTAGTTTTCCACTTTTGTTCCCAATATGAATTGTCCAACACCTGTAGCACATTGATGATGCATATTAGGTATTCGAACTTTATGTAGGAATTGTATTGGGAAATCATGAATCAAGTACGTACAAAATTACCAAAAAATAGTCCATTATATTATATATACTTGATATACCAAGTCTAAAAAGAGTCAAAATTCAAGAATAGCATGAAATACAAACACTATCTAATGCATATCACAACTTCAATTAATTAATCACATACCTCCATTGATCGAATATTTTCTTATACAGTAGAAGAAGTCGTCAAGCAGCAGTTTGTAATCGGAGTTCTATTTGATTCCCAAGACTGTTGTTCGAGTATTACAGCATTGAATGGACTAGATAGTGTACTTCTGATATATGCTATAGTACTTAATATTGTAATTTTTTATTTACTTCAAGTGTTAGTTAATGGAGATAGTGGATTCCATCACAACTATATTCCCAATTTTTAAACAAACAAAATAATTACAAAACAAATTAACTAACACTTAAAATATAATTGAGTTCTCTCATAGTTTATATATAAACCATTTAAATTATAATCTTAAAATATTCCATTTAGCAGCATTGTAGTACAATTTAATAAAATATATTTAGTACTTTAACTTAGGATTCTTATTTTCTATTTTTAATTATAAAAACAATGCTAAAGGAATTAATTACAAAAAATAATTGTGTTGTAAAATTAATCTTTTTGAATACATTTTTATTCTTTTAATTTTATAAAAAATACGAAAATTCAAAAATAAATTATGGAAGTATCTTTAAAATCTAATTATAATGCGTGACACACACCCTAATTTGAAATGATAACAAATCAAAAGGACAAAGAGAGTATTATTTTGTATATAGTACATTTGTGTTAGTGTTAATTTCGTAAATGCTTGGCAAATAATATTAATTATTTTTCATAAAAGTATTAAGAAAGTATTATATAAAATTTTCATTATAAAAGTATTATATTTTTGTAAAGGTAATATAATAAAATTTATATATTTTGAGAGATTTGTTACATAATGCTGACATTTCATTTAATCATTTTGATGACATCTCAAATACTTTGCAAAATATAAATTGTTAAATATATTTTATTTATTATGAGTTGATTTCTTACATAATGCAGACATTTAGCGTAATGATTTTGTTGTAATTTACAAGCTAACTATATTTACACATTTTCTAATAAAATACATGTATTCAAGGTTAAAAACAAAATTTAAATGCAGAGAAGGTGAATCGTTGATACATATATGCATGCAAACTGTTGAGTACAAGTCTGTATAACATTAAGTACATCTTTTCACATTCTCCAAGAGTTTAGACATAAATACTAATCTCTAAATTTGTCTTTGGCTACAGCTTTTCTCTTCCATTACATTTCAATCTTCATTATATCACAGCCATTAAAAACATTTAAACAAAGACATGGATGCTAACAACTTTCACAACCTACGAGCTGATGTTCTCAGCCAAATCTTTAACTTCATCATATTGGAGGACAACAACTTATCAGGTTTTTCAAAGTTGCTGATCGTATGGTCAATAGGTCAATCCAGGCAAAGGATCAAGGATGTCTTGGAGAGGTTAAACTGGGATGCATTGTACCAGTTTCATAACGAGCCTATTGAAGTTAGTCGTGATATTTTTTATGGGTTCATTCAATTTGCTGTTAGGTACGATGTTGAGCAAGCTAAGTTTTTTAATTCAACTCGGAACCTCTTTCGGAGACAGGATGTTCAGCACCATCTATCTGTTTTAGCTGCTCTGTCAGGTAACCACTTCCCTTCAAGGTTCTCATATTTGTTTTTTAAAGCAATTTATAGAACCTTTGAAAGATCTGAAACCACTGAGGAGATGAGTAACTTGCTAAATATAACTCATTTGAGGAGTAGGATAATTGAACAAATGGATTTTCTTCAAGATTTGTATTTTCCAATGTCCGAAATAGATTATCTTTTGTCTCTTTTTAAATTTTGCCCACATGCAAGGAATCCTGACCCAATATATAGTGTTGATGGACCTCCTCTCGGAGTAGAAATATGGTTATCACTTTGTCCAAGAACTGTTGAAGATAACTACATTGATGATTTCCATCCGTGGGGAAAATCCATTACTATGAAGCAAATGTGGGACATTGAGTGTATTCACTGCAAGGTCCAGATCATTCTCTTCAAAGTTCTCCTGTGTTCTGTTCATCCTTAAGATTTTTTGTATGTTTAAACTTTTGTTCTTTAAACTTTATGTTTTATATGTAAACTTTTGTTGTTGGATTATAACATTTTATGTTTTTGGAGATGGATTGTGTACCGACACTACGATTGTTTTTGTTAATCTTTATCAGATTTGATGACATCTGATGCATTTTTTAGGATTAGCAACAATGCAAAAATCATTGTTGATTTTAACAACAGTTCTCTCATGTTCAAGATTAGTACATAAACTCTAAACATGTGAAATAATTTCACAAGTCATTTATATTTACATTGACGCAATCTAATTACAAAATTAGTACGTAACATGATCCTAATTTCATTGAATATAACTAAATCAAACACTGAAACATATATAGACTGTCATAATAGTATCCATAATTGTATGTGAAATGTTCTTCAATTTCTTAGTTATGTTCTCATGTCATCAAGTTATAAGTTTTCCTATTTGGAGGTTTAGTATACAGAATATGTTACATTCATTATAGATACCAGAATCCATCTCTGTTTTGCCGTGTTAAAGTGACCAACATATGATTCAAATGTACAGGAGATTTCCCTAATGTCATTAAGTTTTACGTTATTTTGTCATTAAGTTGTTAAGAGACTTAACAACTGATTTATATTCAGAGTTTAAAGAGCAAGGGCCAGATCATTCTATTCAGAGTCCTACTATGTTCCGTTCAACCCTAAGATTTTATGTATTTCTGTACTTTTGATCTTCAAACTTTATGTTTTATATGTTAACTTTGGTTGTTGGATTATGACATTGTTCTGTTTCTGGACATGGATTGTTTATAACATGGAGTTTATTTTTGTCAATGTCTGTCTAATTTGATTACACCTAATGCATTTCCAGCCTTTCGTTAACATACTTTGTTGAATGTATATCATATTAATTTGCCTTCTAATATTGTCTGTAAACTATAAATTCTTAGTGATTACACAGATTTAATAATCTTAAACATTGAAAAACTTATTGCTATCGAAATACACAGATTTGCAGACATGTGAAACCATTACAGAAGTTGTTTACATCAACATGATCATAATATAATTACATCATTAGCAACTGACAAGATCCTATACTGAAACATAGCAAGACTTTTACATAGTTCGCCATACTGAACTATATGTTACTGAATGAAATCCACATAATGAACTATATATTACGGATGAAATGCACAAGTTGACCACCCATTTTTAGTCTTTTCTCCTCCAATTCGACAGACTTTGCTTTCCAATCATTTATCTTTTCAGTCCATTCTACTTGAAAAGTCTGAAATGCTGTTAACATTTCATCCAAACGTTCCTGCAACTGATTTACATGGCCAACAATTGATGTATTTGTATCTTCCACAAATTTTCTTTCATTCTCTGAGTATGCAGTGTTAACGAGAACACTTTGCTGGGAAGATTCTCCAACACTTCCAGGACCGTTACCTTCCAACACCTCGATAATGTTTCTACATTTGAAATTTAGTAATTGTATCCTTATAATGTAAGTGCAAAAAGTATAGAAAGAACAATATTACGTACCCGTATTTTTCCTCTAGCCCAATGGTGCGAGCAAATAGCAAAGATTGTCTGTCAAATATGCTCTTGAAAAACAATCTAAAATCTTCATTTGCTACACGAATTTCTTCATTCAAGTCTGCCGACGTCATGTTGAGGTTGTTAAGGTCATTCACCAACATATTTTTGATGCTTGAGTATCTTCGCCGCTTTGATGATCTCGAACTCATTGCAGAAGAAAGAAATTGTTATTGTTAAAATATGTTAATGTAAGTTAGTTTTGGAATACCAAATTACATATTTATAGGCCTTTTTGGACGGTTTTATAGTAGGTGTTGGCATAAAAACTTCCGTGGTGGTTTAAAAACTACCCTACAACGTACCACGTAAAAAAAACTTCTTTTTTAGTTGTCTTGATCAGTTACTATGTATATGATATCAATATTTTTATTTTTTTAAAAATATAATTACATTTAGGAATTAATTAAAATTAAATTTAATTTAATTAAGAAATAAATTTTATTAGTCAGTCATATGCTTCACGTTTTGGGCAAATTTTTTAATGATCATTTACTTATGGTAGTTTTTTGCAATCAACTTATTAAATTTCAATATCATATATGTTTTAAATTTTTATAAATTTTAATATTCCTATGTTTTTTTATTTT
Source organism: Saposhnikovia divaricata (assembly GCA_036435485.1). Lineage (NCBI taxonomy): Eukaryota > Viridiplantae > Streptophyta > Magnoliopsida > Apiales > Apiaceae > Saposhnikovia > Saposhnikovia divaricata. The sequence goes on from JAZHRN010000131.1 coordinate 29,569,743, forward strand.
TTCATAAAAACAAATTATTGGAAAAAGAGTAATTTTATTATTTCTCTTAAAATCTTATGGATTTATGAATTTTACTTTAAAATAATACTACAAATTATTCATTTTGTTGATTTGTTGATATTGCGATTGTAATGATTCAAAATCCTGTATCAATCATCAATCATATCACTGATTGTAGCTACAAATATATTGGTATATTTTCTTAATTTCTATTATTTCATACAAACAAATAATAGTACAAATTATTTATTTTGTTGATATTGGGATTGTTGTGATTGAAAATCCTGTATCAATCATCGTTCAACAATCATATCATTGATTTTAGGTAGAAAGATATTGCTACATTTTTTTTAATATGTTTGATTTTTGATAAATCATTTTCAATTAAGAAGAATATCCTCATCCTCATCCTCATAATCAAAATATTTGGTTTCGTAACAAACTGATAGACTCCATAAACATAAATTCTCTTTTAAACTATCCCATTATCTCACAAGTGACATCTTAAAACCTCTAAAGGTTAAGGTTTAATAATCTACAGAGGTCCTATTCTTTGTCTTTGTATTACTTATCAAGCATTTTTAGAAGTTTGTAGTATGTATTGTATTGTTTAAACCTTTGTTTTTTTGTCTCAATTACTTGATCTTAAAAACTCAGAATTTTTTTTTCAAATTAGGCTTCATTCCAATGTTTCTAATCGTTTAATGTACACAATGTTGAAAACAGTTATGGAAATGCACGATCATCTTTCTACACTGAATGATACTACGTTCAGATGGTGTTTGAAGGTCCGTGTTACAAGGATTTGGGAAACAATCTCCAATACTGGTGCCATCATTTCTCACAATATGCTTCTTTTAGATTGTTTGGTAAGAATACTTTTTATAATTTTTTTTATCTACTTTAATTTTGTATCTCATTATCTTTTTTATAATCAGAACACTCATATGCATGCAATGGTCGATCCTGCTATATGGAATAACTTTGACAACCCTATAGTGGAAGGAAGATTATACCTGATTATCAATGTTCGTGTTCATCAAGCATTTGGTTTTTACAGGCCTGTTAGCACAGATAAATGCTTGACCTTTGTTCCTTCAACTATGATAGATCCATATCCTCATGATGATTTTGTAATTCCAATGCACAAATTTGAGTTAAAACCTCTCGGAGATCTTTACGATATTGTATGTTCATATGAACCTTATACGGTACCTAGCTATTCCACGGGTAATTTTTTTAATTTTTATTATATATTTCCATAACTCCATTATGATTTAAAATTTTAGTACTATTTTCATTTTCTATTATTAGATGTGATTGGAATGTTGGAAGATCTTGAACCATTGCAAACAATCCACACCCATTTTGGAGAAAGACAAATTGTGCGCTTTAGAATAAATGATGGAAGGTACTCAACTTAGAACAATAATGAAGATACTGTTTATTGTTTTTAAAATTTATTAGATTTGCAAATAAATGTTGAAGATGCACACCACTAAATATTTTTTTTTCCAGTGTTTCTATTCGCGTTTCTTTTTGGGGACCATTGAATGCAAATACTGAGCCTTTGTATGCAAATAACGAAATGTCTCCAGTAATTGTAATTCTGGCAAGTATCAAGATCTCGGCTTACAAAGGTATTCCTGTCTAATACATGATTTTTAAAATCTATAATTTTTTCTTGATACATGTTCCTTATTTTTTTAAACCAAAGCAGGTGGAGTTCATATTTGTAGCTTGCCTTCTTCAAAGATTTATATTAATCTTCCACATGAGGATGTTTTCATGATGAGGAATAGGTATATTGGAGTCTTACTTTTCTTTCTAAATTATATGATTCTTGATAATTCTAGATTTATTGTAAGTCTTAGTAATTGATCCTGAACTATTTTGTTTTATAGGTTGATTCAGCAAGGAATGCAGCCTTAATTTCATGCTCTTTGAAATCTGATCAAGTCATCTATTGCATAGAATCACTTAATAAAGAGAGATGGAATTGATTCAATTTTACTCTCAATTTGTCACCTTTCTATTTTGTGGATTCCAAAATATATTTATGTACTCAGTATTGTTTGTGTTTCCATTATTTCTTATTGTAACTATGGAACCAAAGTTCATGTGGTTCATGTCAGAATAATACGGACTCCTTCTGCAGGTCATGATTTCCAAGAATTCAATCTAATACTTTTTCATTGGAATTTAACGAAAAATATATGTTTAGTGTAGACTCTTTATTTGAAAGAATTTTGTAATGTAGTGTCCTGCTACAATGCATTCTACTCATTTTTACATTATCATATATAGTCATTTAGCCAAAGATACTAATGTACTTATATAAAAATTCCATCACAAAGTTATAAAAGTGCATACAATACACTTTAAAACTATTGCAAACAGTTTACCACCAATCCATTATTTGATTATATTAACTGCCAATACCCTTTGGAATGTTTAAACCAATTGACCATTATCCATTCTTAGTCCTTAATGTCACCCTCTCATTTTCCAAGTATATGTCCTACTACTATAGGTGATAAGTGATGAATCAAGGTTTGTACAACAAGAATAAGAACTCCTCCTACAATTCATGGTTTCCAAAAATTCAATCACATATTTCTTGATGAGAGTGTACTTAAATTTTATGTCTACTGTTGCTTATTTATTTTTAAGAATTTGTAATGTAGTATGATGCTAAAGTGCATTTAATTTATACTTACATCATTATATATACTTATTCAGCCAAAGATACCATTGTATTTGCAAAACTAAACCATCACAAAGTTATCCAAATTCTTAAAATACAATTTAATAATATCGCAAACATGATAACGCCCATCCATCACTAGACATTAATAAATTCCAAAATTCAACATCGCAGAGCTAAAATGTTCAATCCAAAAAATGCTAATGTAGTTGTACTTCAAAAACAGCTCCATTTTCCTCATCATTTAGCAGAGTAAAGACCAGTGTTTGTTTGTATTTCAATTTGTTCTTATCTGCAAACTTATTCCATCCAGCCGAGCATCTTGCAGTTCCCTTACAAATGGCTAAGCCAACTGACCATTCACCATTCTCAGTCCTTAATGTCACCCTCTCATTTGCTTTCCATTGCCTATCATTAGGAGTGATTTTCTTTGGAATATACTAAAATGACAAAAAATTAAAAGCATCAGTATTGACTTGGTTAAAACTAAAGGATTCAATCATATTTAGCATTAGTCTAAATTAGAAAGATGCAAATTTAAATCATATTAGCACTAAACTAAATCATATCACTCCATGTGATGAACTGTCAACGTTTGATTTAGTCATGACTACAGAGAAGAGCATAGGAATAGCATCCATTTCATGATCAGGAGGATTGTTGTTCATGACTAAGGTGCCTACATTTTCAGCCAAGTTTTCGACATCTGCTTCTACATGTAATTAAAACAATGCATTGTCAGTATCCTTTGCAACTATAACAATGTGTTCATAAATGATTTATCATTCTAATGTGAACATGCTTTACACTGCTATACTCCAGAATTTAAACTTCTTACCAGTCTTAACTACAACCTTCTCAATGGTCTTCTCCACTTTTGACTCATTAAAAACAACGACATCAAATTGTCCAAATCCACAATTTGTGAACATTAAAACATCGCCTACTTTGATGTTAGTGTAAAGGAAAATTCCCAATAAATCATAGAACTTTCTATCATATTTTGAGTATCGACCTTTGAAAAATTTTGCATCTGGCAAAGCATAAAGGACGTATGGAGGAATAACTTTTCGAAACATTTTAAAATATGGTGTTGGAATTTCCTGAAAAAACAATTAAAAAAAACCACATTACTAATTGATCTTAATTTTTCCATATGTTTCATAAAAACCAAACAATGTAAAAAGCATTACACATCTTATACAGGATTATAACTTACAAGTTGACCGTCATAAAAAAGATTTTCATCAGCAACGAAGATAAATTTCCATCCTATGCCTTCAATTTTATCTGACAGATAACTTTATGTTAATCAATAGTACATTATGAAATGAATAAATTACAATAACATGTTAGTATAGGCTATAGATTTGGGTACTATAGAATTACCTTGATGGCAGAAGTAATCCAAATCATGATGTTTTGGAATGATGTACTCTACTTCTGATCCATGATAATTGAAGATGTTAACCAAATACTTTCCACGTCCATTGTAGGAGAACAAAACAAAAGAACCAGATGTTTTTTTGCATTCCTGGATTAACTCTCCAAGATGTGTGATACTTTGACTGTTCTTATTGTAATGAGCATTAATCTGTTGTCCAGTAGGAAGCACCAACTGGACTTCGAAAGACATGAATCCCCCACTTTTGGTTATGATTTCCTTTGGTAAAACCTGTGTAAATTACATTGTAGTTGGAATCAATAGTACATTAACTACATAAACTTTATAAATACTTAAAAAATAACATCCTTTACCACAACTTTGTTTTGGCATAAATCTGGATCAATGACAGTGATGAAACGACTGAAATTGGGAATCTGAGCTCCATTATCCTGAACACCCTTATCAGCAATAAAATGAAAATGATTTGGATTCACAACAGTCAATAGGTGTATGATAAAAGTGGATTCATCAAATTAAAACTATTTAATACTATAAATAGGAACAAGCCAGCATTCAGGTATTAATGGTTAGACAATACCTATACCCTGAACTGTTGGTCATACAAATTGTCCCAATTAAACAAAAAAACAACTACTTCACATGTACTGATCTTATACCGACAAAGCAGGCATGCATAATCCATTTTCGATTCGAAGAAGTACAAAACTTCCAAACTCAAAGTAAACATTAATATGACTAAGTAGAAAGAACATGTGAAGATCAACATCATTCTTTGGAGACAACATTAATTAAAACAAAGAAGAAGTTCTATTGTTACACAATCAAACACTTTAGAGACTTTAATCAAGCATCAAAGAATCAAGCTGTGACAATATCCTAAATTCATCAAGAAGTCTTATGATAGATTCCGATTGAACAAATTACTATATGAACAATCAATCATATATATTCTGTTAAATGAATATAAGCAAGATCTCATACCTCCATTGTTGTTAGGCTTGATTAAGAACGAGATTGAAGTCTACAGTATGAAGATTGAACTCTGTCTTTCAATTGAGAATTTGTGCACTGTTGAATACCTCTGCATGCAACGGACTCTTTTGGGGGTTTACCCGTTTTCAATGTAAAGGGGATTCTCCGTTCCGTTCCCGTTTTCGATATAAAATATGTCCAATATTTTTGTCAATTTAATGTTTTCTATATCTAACATGACATAAATTAAATTATTGTACAACTTCCTATGAATATGTAATAAATCAAATATTTTTTTAAAAAAATTAAGTTTGTAGTTGTAGTGGAATATATTTCTTTATTATTTTAATCAAAAGCTTTTTTCCAAAATACAAATTATTAATACTAGCTTAAAACTCGTGCGATGCACGGATTTTTTTAATATTATATAAAAAAATTATTAGTTTAAATTAATATTTTTAAAACATGGATTCTGGAGGGTTAAATTTTTATATGAGATGATTTGATAATAATTATATAAATGTTATATGTGATATTTTATAAAAAGAGGGATTTTAGTTAGAAAATATAGAAAACATGATAGGTTTTAATTGAAAAAGGTAATCGGTTAATTATTAGTATTATAATATTATTAATTTATTTTTATTAAATAGAAACTCCCGTGATATAATTGGAAAAAGAGAGGTTTTAGTAAAAGAAAAGAAAAAGGTAACGTGTATTGGCTGAAAAAGGTAACCGTCCATGATATAATTGGAAAAAGAGAGATTTTAGTTAGAGAAAATAGAAAAGGTAATGTGTTTTGGCTGAAAAAGGTAATTGATTAGTTAATATTAATTATAATGTAATTATGTTATTTTATTAAACAAAATTGTTTGTAGTGTTTTTAAAAAAGGAGAAATTTTAGTTAGATAAAATGTAAAAGATATTGTATTTTCAGGTTATTGAAAAATTGAAAAAGGTAATATGTTTAACCCTGAAAAAGGAAATTGATTAATAATGGAGAAATTTTAGTTAGATAAAATATAAAAGATATTATATTTTACATGAAAATGAAATTATTTAGCTATTAAAAAATAGAAAAGATAATATGTTTAACCTGAAAAAGGAAATTGATTAGTTAGTAGGATGGATTTTATTTGAATAAGGGTAAATAAGTAAAATCAACAGGTACCGTACCGACCGACCGACCGACCGACCAACCAACCAACCAAACTTTTAATGTTTCGGCTTTTACATAATAGTATAGATTATGCATAAGCAATTTCAATCTTATTTTTTAATATAATAATTAAAATAAATTCATAAAAAGTTTTAATTTTAATTTGTTATATTTAATAATATTTGTTATTTTATCAAATGGACTCTATTTTATTAGATTTTTATTGGTTATTTCATATAACATTAAGAATAAAATGATTACCATTTTGATACTAAATTTAGAAATGTTATTGGGATTGTCTGAAAATTAATGATTACCATTTTGATACTAAATTTAGAAATGTTATTCATATATATGTTTTTAAATTTTTAAAACATTATGTATTTAACCAATCGAATTCCTTTCTATTACATTCTATATTGGTTATTTTACATTACATAAAGAATAATATATTCATTATGCTGATGAGACTAATTTTTGTTCAATTCTGTTGGTGACGTGAGGTGCAATGACTGATTATATAAAGACGTTTTCCGATGAAATATTTATATGTGTGAAAAATTTTGTGTTATTCATACATTTTCTATAAAAAAACGCACCCCGGACAAAAATAAAATCGTAATATTAAAATCATATATTCTTATTAACTTTTAATCATATTAATTATAATTAAATTTAACATTTTTTAATCGCACGCGAAGCACGGGCAAAATGCCCTAGTCATTTGCTAATACATGAATAAATTCCGGGTGGACACTCCCCACATCCCAGATACGATCAGCTAAAGAACTAGAGTATCTCGTTAGGAAGTGAGCTACTTTGTTCGCGGATCGCCTAACAAATTTTAAGGTTACATTACGCAACCTTAAATCATCAAGAAGTCTTCTGCAGTCATCAATTACTCTCCCCAAATATGAGAAGTTGAATGATGAACAACGGATGACCTGGACTGCTCCTATGCAATCAGTCTCGACCTCCACTAGCTGCTAGTCTTTAGACTTCACCCAACTCAAGGCTTCTCTTATCCCGATGGCTTCTACAAGGTCTGGGTTCAGGACACCTTGTTTACAACTTGACTGGGCTGCTATCAATGCTCCTGTATGATCTCTTGCCACCATAGCATAACTGTAATAATTGAACTCATCGAAAATTGCTCCATCGATGTTTACCTTAACTGCTCCTTGCCGTGGTTGTCTCCAGTGCACATCGCCATCCGATTGAGTTAAGAACCCAATATTGGGATCGAACGACTTATCCTGAGCACTTTCCCAGTTGTTAAGGACCTGTACACCTGATATAACAATCTCCTCATAACTTTTTCCTTTTTGCTTCCAAACAATCTCATTTCTATTTTTCCAAATGGACCAGGCTACCATAAAGATTTTGTTAGTGACGTTTCGTCGACTATGCTGCAGCACTTCCTCTGCCCAGCTCTGCATGGTTATGTCTTCACGCAATGTAGAAGTATACCCCAAGTTCTGCCAGCACATCATCGCTACAGGACAGGTGACTATCATCGCTACAGCACATCATCACTACAGGATAGGTAACTTATAAGTATTCTTGCTATAAGTGCAAGAATACTTATAAGTTATATTGGTGTTTGGATAAAATTACATATAAAGTTGGTGAAGTATTTTCAAAATTAAATCAAAAAAAATAATTATTTAACACAGTTATATCAATACAAGTATTTTAAATTAAAAATACATTTGAAAACATAAATATAAAAATATAAATTATTAAACAAGTAAAGAATTGGCAGGAAAGTACGTCGTGTTAACATTAAACTTATAAACATCTATGTATCTATACTATTATATAAAAGCCGAAACATTAAAAGTTTAGTTGGTTGGTTGGTACCTGTTGATTTTACTTATTTACCCTTAACTAATAAAACATGTTATTTTACTTAATTATCCTTACTTAATTATTATTTATAATAATATAATAAATGGTTATTAGCCGATTGCCTTTAACATTTACTTTTAATTGAAGAAATTACCCTTTATAAACACCTAAAATTGTACCATATCTTACAAACGCTAATATTTTTTTTCTAACTAAAACATTTTACCTTTAAAATTAAACTAATCTTGCAAGAGAGAATTACCAAAATGCCTATTTTTCACAAGTTTTTGCCTAAAATACTGATTTTGAAAAAAATGGCCCGAACCGACTTGATACGGAGTTCCGGCTTCCGTATTAGCTGAATACGGTACACCGTGTACCGTATTATACATGATACGGAACACTGTATTCCGTGTTAGCGTTATACGGAACACGGTGTACCGTATTCAAGCATGATACGGAACACGATATACCGTGTTCGTGCATGATACGGAACACGGTGTACCGTATTATGCATGATACGGAAGATCGTGTTCCGCAACACCCCTTATATCACGGTACACGGTCTACCGTGTCTGGTCAGTAAAAAGGGCCAGCATGGCTCCCATATGAATATTTTGGGCCATCACCCATCTTGCAATCACTAATATAAACCCAAATGTTTTCTAACTAAAACATGTTACCTTTAAATTTAAAACTAATCTTGCAATCACTAATATAAACCCAAAAATATCACACTGCATCTTACAATCATTAATAAAATTTAATAAAAATATTGTTAATAATAAGAAAACATGAGGATAATCCTTGAACATGAGTATATTAAATTATATTAAAAGTAAAAAAATTATTGAAAATAATGATTATATAAAACCTAATTATATTATTAAATAAAATTTATAACATATCAAAAGAAAGTATCTGTTGATTTTACTTATTTAACCTTAACTAATAAAACATGTTATTTTACTTAATTATCCTTACTTAATTATTATTTATAATAATATAATAAATAGTTATTAGTCGATTGCCTTTTTAACATTTACTTTTAATAGAAATTACCTTTTTAACATTTACTTTTAATAGAAATTACCTTTTATAAACACCTAAAATTGTACCATATCTTACAAACGTTAATATTTGTTTTCTAACTGTTGTGCCCAAAATCTCCATGGGCTAGATTTGGGTCCATTGGGCTTAAGGATCCAATCCGTATGATTAATATGGGTTATGATTGAGGTCCTTTAAGATAAATGGGGCCAAATAGCATGTGAAATGGATCTGGACAGGTTCAGGTTCCCGAAGAGACAGGTTCCCGAAACACAGCTTCCTGTAGACAGCTTCCCGAGAGACAGGTTCCTGCAGACAGGTTCCTGAGAGAGAGCTTCCTGTACGAGAACAGATTTATTCCAGCAGAATTCTAGTATGATTAAGCCTCCTATTCTTTAGGAGCAAGTTATGAATGTCAACTCCTTATTGGAATGTATTCCTTGGGCGCAGATGATCCTTGAATACTTCTAATTGAACTACAACTAGTAAATACACTCCTAGTCGGACTAGAACTCGAGTTCTATTCGACTTAGGTCGCCTATTCGTGGTTGATTCTGGAGAAAAGGAGGTCCCCACGAATTATGAACCATCTTGCCGCCTAACCAGACTTCTAGTCTAAAAAGAACTACGTGAACTTGATCCCTATATATACAAGGGTACGTAGGCACCTTGAGAGCATGTTTTTACAAGCCTCGCAATACACCTGCGAGATTCTTGAGAACACACGACACAAGCCTCAAAGGAACTCGCGAGATTCCTGTAAACGCTCTCGAGCTCAGTTCAACCCCCATAAAAAAACCTCCATTCTCCATAGATTAGTTGATCGTTAGCCTTTACAACTCACCATAAACCTCTCAAAAGTTGTTACGAAATCCACTCATCAACATTGGCGCTAGAAGGAGGGTAGAGTTATCATCTTAAGAGTGGAAAGATGGCATGCAGTTCAGATAGCGAAGCAACACAATCTGTAGAGAAGGAACCCCAAGAAGAAAGACTCACAACCCTCGAACATGCAACACAAAAGAAGAAGAAGAAGTCGAAGTTGGCATCAAGAAAGAAGGGTAAGAAAGCTAAGAGTTCTTCAAAGAAGTTGGACATTGACGAAGAAGAACGTGAAGAAAAGGCCGGGGAAGAGATCGAAGACCCAAAGAAAGATGCTGAAGGTGAAGAAGATGGTGAACCCAAGGATGAACAGCCTTCAGTTAAGAAAACTCGATTACAGATCTTGGCAGGACTTAAGAGTAAGAAGACTACGAAATCAGGAGCATCTTCTCAGAAAAAGAAAAAAGTGAAGGAACCTTCCATCGAGATAATTAAAGATGATTCAAGTTCAGAAGAGACCACGAACAATTCGAGCCTGGCAGATTCACAGGAAGTCGATGACAAAGATAAGGAAGCAAAGGATGATAAAGCCGGTGATTTGAATACTGAAGACCTCAAGAAGATTCTGGTAAAACTCAAGGAAGAAAAGCAGTCAACGACAGATGCAATAACCTCATCTCCATTCACCAAGAAGGTTAGAAAATCCTCATTACCTAAATCCTATCGTATGTCAAATGAGTTTAAATTTGATGGCACTACAGATCCTGTGGAGTATCTGGGTCATTTCAATACCGAGATGGAAGTTTATCAAGTTAAAGAGCCAACACGGTGTAGATTACTGGCTGCAACCCTTCATGGTGGAGCCCATCAATGGTTCAAGAGGTTACCATCAGATTCTATAGATTCTTGGGAGAATATGGGGAAGCTCTTCGTTACTCAATTTAGAGCTTCCGTGACTTTTGCACCCCCAACCAATACCTTGGCCAACATCAAATAGAGAGCAGATGAAACCTTGACAGAGTACCTCAAACGTTTCAATGCAGAGGTTCCCAGAGTTAAGAAAGCTCCTGATGAGGTCATTATGAGCATCCTGATTGCTGGAGTTAGAGCTGGTTCAGACTTATGGAAGGAGTTACAAGTACATGAACCTGGTACACTAGCTGATTTCTACAAACAAGCTGAACTATATAAGTGTGTGGAAGAATCCTTGTTAAAGTTGAGAGAAATAGAAGATCTTGGATATGAAGTTAGTCACAAAGGAAGCAAGCGAGAGAGGTCTCCAAGCCCGCAAGAATATGTTATTGGGGATCGAGCTCCCTCCAAAAGAAGTAAAGCAAAATTGAAGACAAAGTGCGATAGTTATACCTCTTTGGTTGCTCCAGTGGACCACATCTTCACGGTTTATGGGAAAGAAGGAATATTTGTGAAGCCTGCATCTTTACCTATATGATCAAGGAAAGATCTGAAGAAATATTGTGACTTCCATGAGGATAATTGCCATGATACTTCCGAATGTAGAGCACTAAAAGACCAAATTGAGGAATTGATTAAAGCCGGGAAGCTCGCGGAATGGATAGCTCGAGGTGACCAGTAGCTGAAAGTTTGAGAGATTCCTTAAAGTAGAGTTAAGAGACCTTTATTTATATATGTATTTCCTTCTTAGAACTGGGGGGTAGTGCATGTATACCTCCCTAGAAAGCAAACCTATTTCTTTCGAGTAGTTTTCAACGAAATTATTAGTAGTTCTTTTCCTTGTATTACGTCATACATGAGCTTATATTTAGCTAATAAAACAAGGAACGTACCTCATTCAATTCAGTGACCTGCTAGAAATACCTCACAAGTAATCTCTTTAAGTATCTCTTGTTTCTTACAATGAGTTAGCTCGCGTAAACTTGGAGGTACTGTATTGGGATATTTGTATTAGATATAGAGGTTCATTCGATCTCAGCGTGTTTCGTAAGAGGTTAAAGAAGAAAAGGGAAGACATGTTAAAGCTACAAGCAAGAATGATGTGAAGAAATTATAGTATCTATTCGGGCGTTAAGGAGAATTCGAAATGGTTGAGGATTTTGAGGAAGAGTAGCTACAAGAATCTTATATGAGTATTTTGAAGAAAATACACAGTACTCAACTTCATGGATGAATATTCAACGACTTATTAGAGATTATCGAAGAATTATGAAGCTTCTTGGAGTTAGTTCTTCATCAAAGACAAGCTTCCCTGAAGAACTGGGGGGTAGTAAAATTACTATAGCACATGGTACTTTGAAAATTGAGGATTTCAAAACTTTAAGAATTCAGGTCCAGGAACCTCACCATCAGGTTTAGGAAGCTCACGATTTGGTTCAGGAACCTTACGGATTGATGTGGTCTAGTATCTTGAAGAGCAGCATGCTTGCATCATGAACACGTCAATGAGTTTTCAAATCTAACGGAGGCTTCCACTTCACATCTGATCAGTCTACAGAAAGATCCAGGTGTTTCCTCTCCTTTTATGCTTACATATTCGTAGAAAACCTCCCAGGTACGCTTTGCAAACTCTTACTATTCATAAAGCATGCTTAAATATTTATGTTGTTGAGGTCTTATATGCGATAAAGCTATGATCATGTCTTGATTATGTTTCTTGATGTTAGAATGCACATGTACCTAACAGATTATAGGTTCCTAGATATTTACCTGCATCTCGCAGGTTCCTAGATATTTACTTATAGCTCACAGGTTCCTTGATATTTACCTATACCTTGCAGGTTCCTTGTTATTTACCTGTAATTTGTAGGTTCTTTGATATTTATTTGTAGCTTGCAGGTTCCTTGATATTTACTTGTAGTATATAGGTTCCATGTATTTACCTTTAGTTAACAAGTTTCGTGTTACTCACCTGAAGCTCAAAAGTAACGGCTTCCAGGTCTAGTTGTATTTATATGTGTCTAGTAGATTACTCGTTATTCTCTTGTAACTGACATATTGCAGGTTCATTGATATATACCTGAAGCTTGTATGTAATAGCTTCCAGGTTCATTGACATTTATTAGAAGCCAATTGTTGATAGTTTCTGATTAGCAGCTTCCTACTTGAAGTTCCCAGCCAGCTGATACCTGAATAGAAGAGAGTGTACTTACAGCAAGAGCTCCATGCCTTTAGAGGATTAATCTAGTGCCCTTCTGGATTCTCTTTGTGCTCTATTCAAGGATTCAATTAGAGCCCAGAAGGACTCACTAGGTTCCCTAAGCATATCCATGAATTCACCTAGTGCCCTTATGGATTCTCTATGTGCCCATATAGGTTCACTTAGAGCCCAAAAGGATTCACTTGGTGCTTCATGCATCGACGCGAATTTGTTTGGTATCTTGATGGATTCTCTTTGTACCCTTCTATGGATTCATTCGGTGCCCAATTGGTTTCGGTTTTTGCCCTTAGCATAGGTTCACATAACAACCAGTTGGATTCACCTTATGCCCTTATAAGGATTTGCATAGAGCCCAGAAAGATTCACTTTGAAACCCTGTTAGCCACAGGCACTTGTTAGCTAGAAAAGATTTGCAAGCACAAAAGATTTACTTCGAAAAGCCCTATGAATCGTAGGCATGCATTCAAAAGTCCCATAAGCATGTGGGCACCTAGTTAAAGGTTTTGGGAACCTAAGCATGGGTAACCTAACCTAAAGTTTGCTTGTACTTGAAAAGCCTTCAAAGGATTCATCTTGTGCCCGTACGGATTCACTTGGTGCCCCTAGAATTTGAAATGACTCATCATGTGCCCTATAGATTCTCTTTATGCCCTCTTCAGGATTCACTTAGAGCCTATAAGGATTCACTTGATGCCAGAAAGGAATTAACATAGTGCCCAACCGGATTCTCTTCGTGCTCTTTCCATGATTCACCTAGAGCCCGGATGGATTCACTTCGTGCTCCCTAAAGCCAAAAGGATTCATTTGACGCCCAGTCGAATTCTTTAAGTGCCCTTCTCAGGATTCACTTAAAGCTCAACTGGATTCGTCTTATGCCCTACTAAGGATTCACTTTGCGCCCAATTGAATTCTCTAAGTGCCCTTCCCAAGATTCACCTAGAGCTCAATTGGATTCGCCTTGTGCCCTCATCAAAGTGATACATAGATGAATACTATCACTTATAAAGCTTGTGTATGATCGAAACATGTACCGTACTACTAACAGGTTCTTGATAAAGCAGCTTGCAGCATCCTTGATGATCATCAGAAGCTTTTAGTTAATAGCTTCCAGCTTCCGGTTTTCGACCCATAGTTTATAGCTACAGCTTCCAAGTTTAGTGATATTCAGCCGAAACAAGCAGCTTTCAGTCCACCGCTTCAACAAGCTATAGGAGGTTCGCGCATCATGACGGCTCGGGGGGTACCTCAATTCCCCTATGTAAGCTTGCATAGAGAAGAGATTCCATCTTCCAGGTTCAGTAACGGAACCTCAATCCATATCGGCACGATGAAGCACAGATAAGTTCTACTTTCATGCCTTTATATCCTTAACTATCATGCACATTTCCTGTTAATGAGAGCTTATATTCTGTCATGCTTAGATACATGTAGCTTTTAATGCGTATATTGCATTATCTTTAGAAATGAAATTTATGTGAACTTGTACTTAGGATGTTATCATGCCCTATAGGTTTACAGTTTACGCAACATATATGCTTAGTTTATGATCTCGAACTTGTTAGTTGAATCAGCCAAGTAGTTAATTGATATGCCACTTGAGAAGGTAGCAACATATATAACGTAGATAATCATTCATACTTGCATACATGCATCACTTATATGTGAGCTAGTCAGCTCGTATTACTAATCTATATTTCTTAGTTTTCTTAGTGTTGTGCCCAAAATTACCAGGGCTCGATTTAGACCTATTAAGTCATAAGTTCCAATCCACAAGTAGTGTATAAGTCAGGAGACAAATCCAGTACTCGATATGAAGACCAAATGCGGAGAAATAAGCTTTAGCTGAGAAGACAATCAAAAGGTTATGAGTAACAAGACGTTCCTGATGAAGCAGTAGTTGAGCAGATTACGAATGGACCAGGTTCCTTCCCGCAGAAGAGCCCGAGTCAACCTAGCAGCAACAATGAGGACAACAAGTACATGGGAACCATAGAAAGGCTCCCCAGATTAACAAATTTGTTATTTGTGCAGGTACAGTTTCCTGTAGAGAGGTTCCTGAGCACCAGGTTCCTGAGTATAGACAATAGAGAGATCTAGAAGCCAGCCAGAAAGAAGCAGACTTATTACTGGAAGAGTACTCCTAGGACGCAGTTGATCCTAGATTACCTCTAATAGACGGACAGTAGATAGTCAAGCAAAAAGCAGCTTAGAGATGAAGAAACGTCTCGAGCAATCAAGTTATGATTTTCAAGGTTAACCTCGTGCGCTTTTAAGGATTCATCCAGTGCCCTATTGGATTCGTTTTGTGCCCTCAGCATAGGTTCACATAACGCCCAACTAGGTTCACTTTATGCCTTTATTTGGATTCACGTGGTTCCCTTGACAATCTTAAGATTCGCCTTATCCCTTTTAAGGATTCATCTGGTGCCCTATTGGATTCGTTTTGTGCCCTCAGCATAGGTTCACATAACGCCCAACTAGGTTCACTTTATGCCCTTAATTATTTGGATTCACTTGGTTCCCTTGGCATTCTTAAGTCTCACTTAGTGCCCAATTTGATTCGCTTTGTGCCCTCGTCAAAGGATTCACTCAGCGCCTAATTGGATTCACTTTGTGCCCTTGTCACAATTCAAGGAAGAAGATAATGACCTGCACGGTTCACTCAGAAGAAATATGGGAGCACTGAAGGGATTGGACCTTAAAATATCAGGCTATTTAGGTTCCTCTCGCATCCTATGATTTCGAGGAACCGGGGGGTAGTTGTTGTGCCCAAAATCTCCATGGGCTAGATTTGGGTCCATTGGGCTTAAGGATCCAATCCGTATGATTAATATGGGTTATGATTGAGGTCCCTTAAGATAAATGGGGCCAAATAGCATGTGAAATGGATCTGGACAGGTTCAGGTTCCCGAAGAGACAGGTTCCCGAAAGACAACTTCCTGCAGACAGCTTCCCGAGAGACAGGTTCCTGCAGACAGGTTCCTGAGAGAGAGCTTCCTATACGAGAACAAATTTATTCCAGCAGAATTCTAGTATGATTAAGCCTCCTATTCTTTAGGAGCAAGTTATGAATGTCAACTCCTTATTGGAATGTATTCCTTGGGCGCAGATGATCCTTGAATACTTCTAATTGAACTACAACTAGTAAATACACTCCTAATCGGACTAGAACTCGAGTTCTATTCGACTTAGGTCGCCTATTCGTGGTTGATACTGGAGAAAAGGAGGTCCCCACGAATTAGGAACCATCTTGCCGCCTAACCAGACTTCTAGTCTAAAAAGAACTACGTGAACTTGATCCCTATATATACAAGGGTACGTAGGCACCTTGAGAACATGTTTTTACAAGCCTCGCAATACACCTACGAGATTCTTGAGAACACACGACACAAGCCTCAAAGGAACTCGCGAGATTCTTGTAAACGCTCTCGAGCTCAGTTCAACCCCCATAAAAAAACCTCCATTCTCCATAGATTAGTTGATCGTTAGCCTTTACAACTCACCATAAACCTCTCAAAAGTTGTTACGAAATCCACTCATCAACACTAACTAAAACATGTTACCTTTAAATTTAAAACTAATCTTGAAATCAATAATATAAACCTAAGAATATCACATCGCATCTTACAATCATTAATAAAATATAATAAAAATCTATGTACATCTTTACTAATATGTAATAAGTAAACAAGGATATAATTTGGTTGTTTGGTTCAACCATTTAAAACAATAGTGACCGTTAGATATTTAGTAGATAGATGATAACCATTAGATCTAATAACAAGGAATATTCTATATTTAAATCCCGGTTCGAATCTCGTCAACAACAAATTTATATTAAGATTTTATATTATTAGTTCTAAACAATACATGTGATTTATTAAATAATTTTAAAAAGTTAAATTAATTCCATAATAAATTATAAAACTCTATTTTGTTTAATCATATAATTTTAAAATATCTAAAATTAACCCGTGCTTTGCACGGGCTATAAGCTAGTACTATACTATATAAGCAAACTAGGGTATATTTGGTTGGTTAGTAGTTTGGTTACTTTATTTGGTACACTCAAGGATTTTGAGATAGATTAATAAGAACCGTTGGATGTAATGCTAAAAAAATATTCTTTTTATAATATATAAAATACTCTTACAGGTTCAAGGCTCGAATCCCGCCAACAACAAATTATTATTAAACATTTATATCATCTTATAAATTACTCAAGGTTCGATTCCCCTAAACAACATATTTTAGTTAAAAATTCATATTATCTATTTTCACCATATTATTATTAAACATTTATATTATATTATAAATACTCCAATAATTTCAAGGTTCAATTCTCGTCAAAAACATATTAAATTTAAAAAGTTATTTATCTATTTTCAATATACAAGCACAAAACTATCATCTAGAATACTATCAAATACGTGCTATTATATTTAATTATTTTTTATAATCGCACGGGTTATAAGTTAGTATAAGTTATAAGTTGTATTAATAAAACTCCTTTGTAAACTCTTATGGACTTATAAGCCATAAGTTATCCAAATTGTCCAAAAAGGCCCTAATTGCATATACCATCATTTTAGGCTTACTTGCATTGTTTTAGTTAAATCAGCATGCAACTTCTTGATACTCTTGACAAAAAAGACATGCAGCTTCTTCACATAATGCATTAGTACTACTCATTTGCCTTCACCCTCGGAAACTGCAGAGTTTGATAAGAGTCGTTTTCGGTGTACTTGTAAATTGATCAACTTGCAGCTATTGTAACAACTTTTGATTTAGATTTGTCTGCTGCATGCTTCACAATCACTTCTACTGTTTCTTACTACTTTAACTTCATTTGTAACTTCAAACTTGTCCAGACAATAGTACAATACTGCATCTTCTGCACTTTCTTTCTTCCCTTCAACAAGGACTTCAACTATGGACCGAAGCCTCCGATCCTTGGAAAGTTAATAACAGCAACATAGTTTTAATTTCTTCATTGTCTGGCAGAAGCTTGGCTCGATGCTTCCTAGTCGGATTGATGACCCCTTGAACCGAATCGGCTAGATCTCATGAGTTCTATTGTAATTTAGTTATATGGAATAGTAGCACTTGAAGGCTGGCGTTGGCATGCCCTGTTTTTCCGAAAGGGTATATTGGGGTTTCTATGCGATACTAGTTAAAAAGAACTTCCAAATGACAAAGGTAAATTCATATATAGTCTCTCTGTTTGACATGATTTAAAGGAATTAAGACACTTGTTTCAAAATCAATAACAATTATAAATTCCATCAAACTTACTAATTTGTTCAGACCTCAATGTTATTTGATCATCTAAGCCTCAGATTTTAGATACATGTCTGAGTTCCGTAACAGCTCCACAAGTAATATTAGTAGTATATCATTTACATCAACCGGAATATATGTAGATCACATGTTAGTATGTTACGAATACTTTTAGCTATGGCATTGCAAAATATTCTCTTTAGAAATCACGCCATTGCGCACATGAAACATACAAACACACATTGGTTGGTTCCAGTAAACCGACTACCTATTTGTGAACATGTTCATATTCTAAATAAATATTCTTTTTACCAAGACTTGGCGTGAAGACTTGGAGCTTACTTCAGCTCGAAGAGCAAATGACCCGGTAGTCCTAAGGTGAGCTGGATCGCTTAGTGAAGTATTATGCTTACTTTTTAGTTTGCTTCAAGCAATGAAGTCAACGTCCAGCGATATAATGTGAGAGAGGGAGTTCTTTCCTAGTTCAAGATATGCAATGCGAGAGAAAACTAGTTATCTATATATACACATTGCAGTGCGTATGTAAATTGTGGGGATTTAGAATTTGCTGATTTCGAAATTGATAAATATATTGCTACTAAGAGTTCTGTTTGTTAGTCCAACTATGGAGGTAAATGATTCTGTTGTTCTGTTTACTGATAAATCATAAATCATCATAATGCATGGATGTACCGTAAACTCTTGATTCATAAAATTATTGCATGCATATGATATGGTATTAGTAATATGATATGGCTGAATATGATTTTGATATGGTTTGCACTTTGATATTACTATGCAGCAAAAGATAGTTATCAAGGTACGTTCACACTGCAAGAAATGTAGGTCCAAGGCTCTGGCAATGGCTGCCACGGAATCAGGTACATCGATGTATGCATATATATGCTTTTCTATCACATACAACAAAGCTTTTTCTATCTAATTTCCTAAACGAATGGCAAAACAAACTATTGAAAGTGGGTTTGAAGCAAAAATTGAATTGTTCACTTCGATTAAGTACGCATTTCTTAATCGTTCTCTGGTGTCATATATTGTGCATAACGCAGGTGTGACATCAGTGGCACTGGAAGGGGAAAAGAAAGACCAAGTAATTGTAATTGGAAATGGGGTTGATGCAGCGGGTTTGACAAGCTCAATGAGAAAGAAATTGGGTTACGCGAGCTTGGAGCTTGTTCAGGAAATAATATTGGACGATCCTGTGAAAGAAGCTTAATTCCTGAAGACTCTCTAAGCCTTGTACATGGGATGGAACAATAATTAATTGACTTGTTATTTGACAACGTGTCTTGCTTGGAAAGAGGAACTAGTTCTAGCTGCGGTTTGGATCTTTAATTATACTGCAAAATTCTAGTTAATCTCGTTGAACTTACTATCAGCGTATCCTGTCAACTGGTATTGTTTGTCAATTGTCTTTTCCACCTCTTTTTGCTTGTACCCAGAATCTTACAAAATCTGATTCATTTGAATAAATTGATTTGCCTATGAGACCGAAGTTACTAATACCAATCCTAAACAATTTGAACACTGCTCTGATTTTGGTCAATAAATCTTCTGGTATAAAAATCAATTACTCAGGTCCAGCAGTATCCATGTAGTTGACTGTTGATTCTGAGCTCACTAGGTTAGCTACATATATTATGAAGCAATAACCATATACAGTTAGTTCTGAACTAAGAAAGAGCTAGCATTGAAGAATTGATTGGGAAATTGTTAACCTGATCACACATGCAGTACTTTTTTTTCGAGAGGACACATGCAGTACTTCAATTCATGATTCACGAGTCATGACTCGTGACCATCCGAAATGCCTTAATCACCCAATAAAACCAAGGGCCAAGGCAGAAGAATGAAAACCAAGAAAACAGGAATCATATAAGTCATATGGTCACTACAAATACTTCATCGACATAAATGCCAAATGGGTCATCGAAGTATGTCATTGTATACATTTACAAGCTATATGTGCTCTCAAAGCCAGACCACTAAGTTGTTCTTAAATTTGTGTATGACATACTAACAAAAGATTATACGGAGTAGGAAAGAAGAAAACAAGTTATATCTGCAAGTAACTCTAAAATTGTCTGTGTAGTTTATTGAGGGAAACAAGCAGTCAAGCAGATGCATGATCACGTGAGAATGCAGAAAAGTGAATTTCACATTCTGAAGGATTAGACTCAGCTGGTGCTGCTACCAATTGCAAACACCTTGCGGCAGGGGATTTCAGGTGTTATACCTTGAAATATTGTAGTTAATTGTCACTGGCAGCACATTACTATAATCATAACTATATGCACCAGAAAAATCATCACAATTACTATTTCTAATGTAATCTATCACATCATAATGGTAAAAAGGTTGATCAGACAATAGTATCCCCCTTCCATATTGATTGCATTTCATTTTCCGGATGTATGCTGTCATTGTAATAGAGTATGTATAATGTATTAGGAAACTAAAGAAAATAAAAGCACTCATGGCAAACATATTCCGGTCAAAGTATCAGAAAAAAGTAGGATATGTAATTTGAGATTTGGACACTGCTGGAGTTCAAAGGTACAAATTATCATTAAAGAAATTAGAGCAACAGCCATCAGCTGATCGGATTGCTAAAAACAAAAATTTTAAAAAAAAAGAAAGGTAAAATGCACTTGTGCCGTCCACCTAGATAGAAAAGGTAACATTGTTCCTGGACCCTTGTCGCTTCCATATTATATCAGTACTTGAAACATTCCAACCAACTTCATGGCTCATATAAGATAGATGCCTCCAACATTGTTTAGATTACATAATCAAGACTAGATTCAATTAAAATGTGCAGAAGATTTGAAAAGCAGATCCTCACATTGTAGTAAAAGATGTCTAACAGCTAAAACTTAAATGGCTGCAACATACTACTGAGGATAGTAAGACGGATGGTATTCAGGTGGCCAACCATATCCACCATAAGCAGTGTTTCCATCATAATAACCAGATGGCATCTGGGATCCTGGAGGGTAGAGACTTGAACTAGTAGCGGGTATGTTGCCATTGAAACCCATAGGAGGCCCAGACTGCTCATACATGCCTGAAGACAAGCCTGCCATTTCAAATGTTTCAACTGGTATTTGTGATCCTGATGGGTAGAAATTGGCTGGATTTCCATGATTTGAGCTGGTCATTGCATAAGGCCCAATGTTTGCAGCAGCATATGGATGAGTGTCAGGATTAGAGCTAGCCATTCCATAGGGCCCAATTGGTGCTGCAGCGTATGGAGCAGGTTGCTGATACGATGGGATAGCTGAAGTAACAACATTTTCAGGGATTGTTAAGTTTGCAGTATCCCTTGTTGTTACACTAGCGGTATCTCTTGTTGTGACACTAGCTGGATTGGCTGGTTGGAGATGATTAATTATAGTTTCCTTTTGTAGCTTTGATTGCTTTTCAGGCATATTATTTCTTCTAGGAACACTAACCGAATCAACTTGTTCAGTTTTTTGGGAATGATTCATTATGTTATTCTTCTGTAGCTTTGGTTGCTTTTCAAGGACAGAAGCAGAGGCTGCTCCAGCACGTTTCCTGTTCGATTTCTCTTTCTCTAGCTTCCGAATGCGCTGCATAAGGACATTAAGCTTTGGGAACTCAGACACAAGCTTGTAATCCTCTATACATTTGACAACAGATTTCAATTTATCCAGTTCATTCAAAGTGGCATCTCTCTGCATAATAAAGTAAAAAATAAAAATCAGTCACCGGAAACCTTGATTTTCATGCTAAATTGTGCGTGAAGAAATCGTAATAATGGTTACCATTTTCTGACTATTTATATCCCCACTCATGCGAATCTTCTGAACAAGAGATTTAGACTCCTTTGCATATTCCTCTAATAAAGGTACCGGTGGGAACTGTTTAGTCATCTCAAATTCATATATAAACTTCACAGCAATTATTTGATTGCCTTTACTGATAAGTTTCTGAATAATACCTGCAATCCAAATGTACAAAGAAGAAACACCATTTCATTCCAAGGATCATTTGATATGATTGAATCATTGATCATTCAGTTGCATGTTTACTCGACTCATGTTGTATTCAGCAAAGCAGATCAATAACATTCTTAAGAGAAGCAACCAAGGTAAGGTGAAACTATCCGACACAATACTAATCAAGTAAAGCAAAGAGTAGCTAAGTGATAATACACATATATTAATATCCAACAGTAAGCAGTACATTTCGAACGGAAAACAAAATGGTATATCATAGTTGCATAAAAAAGCAAAATGGAATATAAATCCAACTGACCGGCAATATTGTCACCAAAATCGAGCAAACGACATAACTGAACCGCAATCTTATTCTTAGCCACAGCAACAACATAATCCATAAGTTCATCGACACTAAAAGCATGGCGCAAACCATAAACAGCAACAAGTAGCAAAAAACCAAGCAAACCGAAAGTATTATTATTATTACTAGTAATACTATTCAACATTTCTTTACAATCAATAGCCAATATCATCGCCTTCTCTCTCGCTTCGCCCTTAATCTCCGTCTTAAGTTGCATCAATTCCTCTAAGAACATAACACAACTCCTTCTCAACTCAAAATCATTCGTCGAACTAAAACCACTCATCGTGTCCAGAACTAACGAGCCAGGATCAGGACAAGATGCAAAAGCATCAGCCAGTTCGAGACGAATGGAATCGCGTTCTCTCGGGTGATTAATAACGTAGTTTCGTAGGCCAATTGCGTCCATGTTCTGGCAAATTGATTTCAGCTGGGGGCGAGCTGTGGTTGTGGCTGGGCCTGATTTTGGGGGAACTGAAGCTGATTGTGATTCCAGGGTTTGGGATTGTGATTCCAGGGATTGGAGGAATTGGAATTTGTGTTGAAGAGAGGAATGGAGGGAATTGAAGTGAGAGTCAATGTGGGACCAGGTGAGAGTAAAAGAGGAGAGTGAAGAGGAATGGGATTGTAATTCATCGAAGGCTTTTTTGAGGTTTTGTTTCTTAACGTCGATGAGTTTCATCGCTGCTGATATTGCTTTCATCGTCGTTCCCATCTTTGATTCTTCTTCTTCTTTCGGGAAGAACCCTAATTTGATTTATGATTATGTATGCAAACAAGCGCGCGGCAGGTACTTGACATACAAAACCCGCCTGACCCGAATACCTCAATGTCTAAATCTCAATTTTAAAATTTAAAAAAAATGTATATCACAATTTTGGCTGTTGCATACAATTTTTTTAATTTAGGGAAAAAAAATTATGTATGATCTTTTCTCGTCACAGGTTCTAGATTCGATTTTTACTCACCCAAAATTTATTGAAAAACGATACTCATTGTAAGGCATATAAACTTAGTTATTCAAAAAAAAAATCATGAATCAAGTTAACTAATTATTTTTAATTTTATTAATAATATATTTCACCAATTCACATTAATTAATATATGTCAATAATCATATTACTGTATTCGATGACAATATTCATTGAATAAATGATTTGTTAAACCGTTAACAACATTTATAATCAATTTGTGATTTATGGACAATCGTAAAATACAAGCGATTGCCGGTTCAATTATCAACTCTCAACTGTCAAGAGAGCAGATATGAGAGAGAGCCTAAGAGAGAGAAACAATTTTGAAATTTCAAATTTCAAATCTCACACTACATTCACTGATCAGTATGAAAAAGAAAGCCGTAATCCCAAGTACACATCGTTCATTTAATTCTGGAAAGCTCATGACAAAACCTATTGAAAATCCATGGTTTTCTAAAGAAAACCCACCGTCTTATGCAGATGTGGTGAAGAAAGGAACGCAACCCAAAGAAGTGATAAGCAGGATTTCAGTAATGATACACAACCTTCCAGAACTAGCAAATGCAAAAGAAATTTGGGCAGCTCTAAAGATTGACAATATGGTCCTGGATATAATTCTACCAAAAAGAAGAGACATAAACAACTACGCATAGGTTTCATGATAGTCAAGAATATCTATCAGGCAAGGAAACTGGTGCAGATTTTCAATGGAACTAAATTTGGAGGGCACATTCTTTCGGTTAAGATATCAAAGAGAGATCAAAGAACCTTAGCAAGCAAAGAAAAGTTAAAGGTACTAGTGAACAATAGACCTTCGATCTCGAAACCATCAATAACAATAAAAAAGGTGGTAGAGCCTGAAATAGTTCAAAAGCCACAGTTTAGGACACTAACAGCAACAATCAATAAGGAGCTAAAGCGGGAGCTTGAGAGAAGCTGGGTTGGAATCACCTCAGAAAGTCAATGGGCAAACATGCTACAAGAAAAGTTCAACTGTATGGACTTATATAGAATACGTGTAAGGGGTATTTCGCATGAGAAATTCATTTTAACTTTTCTGGACAAGATGGATCAAAACGATAGTAGCAAGGAGGAGTTGCTAAAAAATTTCACTGAGATAAAGGAGGTATCCTTCCTAGATCTAATAGTACCAAGAATCACATGGGTGTGGTGTGATGGATTACCAATAATAGCATGGAATAAAGAAACTTGGAGTAATATCATTGGTGATTGGGGATGTTTGATGATAGAGCATGTGAAACCATTACAGAATGGGATGTATCAAGGCCTAAAACTATGTGTCTCGACGAGGAAGGTAGATAAAATTCAAGAAACAATGAAAATATTAGTAGATGGTCAGAGTCACTGGGTGAAAATAAAAGAAATTATGGCTGACAACAAGTATGATGTGATACAGAGAGAGGAAAACGAACAGCAGTAAATGAGAGAACAATCTTGTGATCTTTCAGATGAGGAAGAGCAAACAGATCATCAATCCCCAGATACTCCCCGAAGTCAGTCCAAAGAGAAGGCAACACAGGAGGTAGAGAGGCAGGTAAGTGACTCAGACTACTCGAATATAAGTATAAACATACAAGAAAGAAAGGACATAGCAGTCATAATCGCAGAGGATGCAGAAGCTTGAAAGATGAGAGACTCAAAAGTCTCAGAGTCAGATATAAATAAAATATCCTCTGATCAGTCACACTCCAAAATGTCTACAGAATCGCGCCACTTGGACCAACCAACAGATTTGCTGGAAACAGACACTGGGGTGTCTTCGAAAATAGATAATCTTAGTTTAGGAAAGAAGAAAAGCAGACCAAGGAAATATCAAAAAAATTCCTTTCTAGAGATCAAGGGTAAAAAGAAGAAGATGCTGGAACAGAAGATCGCAGTTTCCTAGCATCAAAGCCTAAAGACTTGGCTACAGAGGTCCTGGAGACAGGAATATTAATGGGATTGATACCCTTCAAAGATAGAAGTGAGGCTCTATATGAAATAAGATCTCGAACCATAGAAGGTCAGTAAACAGAAATTCACAGCATAGTATTGTTTTATGGAAATGGAGTTTATCACTATGTTAAGTTGGAACATTAGAGGGATTAACAACAGAATAGCATGAAGTAACCTTCAGAGTTTGCTAAAGAAACATAATCCAATGTTTTTGCTACTGCAAGAAACAAAGTGTGAAACGTTAGAAGAAAACATCAGAGATTATTTATGGTCATCTCAGGAGCACTCTTGGTTACTCTCACCAGCTAGAGGACTATCGAAAGGTTTAGTAACTTCATGGAACAACAGTCTTGTCAAAGTGTTTGAGTTCAAGTGAGTATCTCTTGGATTTGGATAAGAGGTAATCTGGTAAACTCTACTGTCTTTTTCAACTTTATCAATATCTATAGCCCTAATGAACTTAAAGACAAGAAAGTACTATGGTTGGAGTTAAGTAATATACTGAACTCACATAGAGATGAGGCGTTTTGTTTAGTAGGGGATTTTAAAAGCATTCTAAACAAATCAAAAAGAATCAACTGCTCTTATAGAAAAACAGATACAGCCAGCTTCAATTCATTCACAAGAGATAATGGGTTATGGGATGTACCTCCAGAAAATTACAAATTCATATGGTTCGGACCTCAAGGCAAAAGCAGCAAACTAGATAGGGCTTTACTTAACAATGATTGGTTACTGTTAGAAAGTAATTGGAGTCTACAAGGATTATGAAGAAAATCCTCAGATCACCAATCGATACTACTGAAATCAGAAGTGAAAAACTGGGGTCCAAGACCATTTAAGGTATTCAACCATTGGTGGAAAGAGGAGAAATTCCTAAATGGAGTTTTGGCTCGTTGGAGAAATTTGCAGAGCATAAATATGAACATGCATGAGAAGTTGAAATCGATCAGATTGTTCATGAAGTATTGGAATCATAATATTAATGGGGACTACTTCAAAAAGGTGCCAGACCTAGAGGCAAAATTGAATGATTGGGATGCAACTTCAAATGTAGACTTGAATTTAAAAAGAGAGGCGGAGCTTGCACTGCAAGAGGCATATAGGGGGGGCAAGAGAGAGAGAGAGAGAGAGAGAGAGAGAGAGAGAGAGAGAGAGAGAGAGAGGAATTTTTGAAACAAAAATCGAGATTGTAGTGGAATGCAGAGGGTGACTCAAACTCGCGGGTTTTCCAAAGAATGGTCAAGTTCAAATCTAAGTCCAACGGCATTCAAGGAATCAAGGAAGAAGGAATCTGGGTTACAAAACCTCAGGAGGTGAAGAACATTTTTAAAAATCATTTTCAAAGGTTCTTTGATGATACTCAAGACCATGACATCTTTTCTTTAGACTTTAGAGGCACTGATACAAAAAAAAAAATAACAGTCTGTGAAAAAGCTGTTAGAAAAAGAATCAGATATCCGAGAGGTTTATGAGGTGGTGATGTCCATGAACTTTAATTAAGCCCCATGGCCAGATGGTTTAAACATGGAATGTTACAAAAAACTGTGGACAGTCATTCATAAAGATCTACTTGAGATGATCAAGGAGTTTTTCAGGTGCAATATGTTGGGCCGCTAGCAAGCCTTAACTCCACAATAGTATGATATTGTCCGCTTTGGGCCGAGCCCGCACGGATTCGTTTTTGGGTTACTCCCAAAAGGCCTCATACTAATGGAGTTAATCTATCTGCTTATTAACTAGCAATTTGCCCCTCCCACAACCGATGTGGGACAACTCCTAACAATCTCCCCCTTCACACATCGGGCTCAACACCTGTCGAATCTGCCTCCTTCTGTATGATCCGGCTCCCCTTGAACCATACTGAAGCTCCTGGCCATCTGATTCCCCCTGGGCCCAGGTACTGGAAGCCCATCTGCCTCCTCTTAAAGCCCATCCTGGTATAGTTCATCTGCCTCTTCCTTGGCCCATTCTGGGAGCCGATACGAGATTGTTATGGATTGTTATAACCATAGCTTTGATACCAATTGTTGGGCCGCTAGCAAGCCTTAACTCCACAATAGTATGATATTGTCCGCTTTGGGCCGAGCCCGCACGAATTTATTTTTGGGTCACTCCCAAAAGGCCTCATACTAATGGAGTTAATCTGGCTGCTTATTAACTAGCAATCTGCCCCTTCCACAACCGATGTGGGACAACTCCTAACACAATAAACTGCCTCCTGGTGTAAATTCCTCATTCATAGTGCTCATACCAAAAAAAGATCATCCAGAGATAGTGGCAGATTACCGCCCGATCAATTTGATAAACAGCTTAGTGAAAATAATCCTAAAGTTACTAGAAAACAGATTGGGAATGGTCCTACCCTCATTAATCTCTAAAGTACAGGGTTTATCAAAGGTAGAAATATCTCAGGGAACATCGTTATAGTGAATGAACTGATTCACAACACGAGGTCTAATAAATCCAAAGGAATGATAATAAAGTTAGACTTTGCAAAAGCATTCGATTTTGTCAAATGGAGTTTTCTTTTCCAAGTCATGAACACTCTAGGGTTCCCCCCTAAATAGATGAATTGGATCAAAACGATCTTTCATACGATAAGGATGTTAGTGTTAGTCAATGGCAGCCCTTTCAAAGAATTCAGTATTAAACGCAGGCTAAGGCAAGGAGACCCTTTGTCACCTATGCTCTTCAACATAGTTGCAGAGGTGCTCAATTTGCTATTAGAAAAAGCAGTTCACCTAGGATTGATCAGAGGCATGTCTTTAGGGGAGGGTCCTCTGCTAACCCACCTACAATATTCAGATGACACAATTATTTTTATAGAAAGCACAAACCACTCCTGCAGAGGCATTAAAATAGTGTTGAAATTGTTTGAAGTACTATCAGGCCTCACAATCAATTTCAAGAAAAGTTCTCTATTTGCAGCTGAGAAAGATAAGGCGAAACCAATATTTGGGCTAACATAATAGGGTGTGAAGTGGGTTCTTGGCCGTTATCTTATCTAGGGGCAAACCTAGGAAGCTTAGCTAGAAAGCATAAATTCTGGATACTGGTGATAAAGACAGTCAAGACACAACTCACAAAATGGAAATGCAATACTTTGAACAAGGCAGGCAGATCAACATTGATAGCATCAACTTTGAATAGTATTCCTTCATAATGGTTCCAGATTTTCAGAGCACCAAAGATGGTAATAAATCAGCTTGAGAAAATTAACAGAGATTTTTTCTGGAATGAAGGCTCAGACTCAGACCTTGGTAAAAAGAAATTACATTACATAGGATGGAATAAGATCACTCTGCCAAAGGATCAAGGGGGATTAGGTTTAATGAAGGTAGATCTAAAGAATATAGCCCTTCTGGCCAAATGGAAATAGAAGCTGAATCATGATAGGCAAAACTTGTGGAACAGGGTTGTACAAGGTAAATATGGAAGGCAGATTTCCTTGAATGGGAATGATCAGAATACAGAGAACAAGAATCTTTCGGAATTCATGCAAAGCCTTAAGAAAATTTCAAAGGTCTCCCCAAATAATAATATATTTTCTAGTGAGTTTCGTTGGAAAGTCAAGGATGGATCGTTGATTGATTTCTGGAATGACAGATGCTATTCAACAGGAGTGATTGCAGAACAGTTTGCAACCTTTATAGTATTTCAAATGTCAAATGTTGCACTGTGAAAGAAATGAAGGATAATTGGCAGGTAGACAAAGACAATGATCTTTCCCTATGGAACAAGCCACTAACTGATCTAGAAAAAATTGAGGTAAGCAGGTTGAACATGATAGTGGAATCATTAACTCCAGTTAAGGGGGAGGATTCTCTCACGTGGGGTCCCCATGCAGGAAAATTTTATTCGTCAAATTGTTACAGAAGCCTTGTCGAGACACAAGGTATAGAAGGTCCCTAGAAACTTATGTGGAAGCTAAAAATCCCATCCAAAATAAAATTATTCTTGTGGCAGCTAGCTCATGGCTACTTACCTACACTGTCTTTCCTTCTCAAAAGGAGTATAATGCAAACAACAACATGCAAATGGTGTGGAAAAGAAGAGGAAGATACTATTCAATTATTCTGGCAGTGCAGTCTAGCCAATGGGGCTTGGGATTGTTTCTCGAAGTGGTTAGAAATCAAGATCATAGACATTCCAAATATAAACTTAGAAATTACATTCAAAAAGGTTGTCCAAGGTAGCCACAAAATCGAAGGTGGGATTTGTCTAGCTGCAATACTCTGGACAATATGGAAAGCTCGAAATGACCTTCTATTCAACAAAATCAAGACACACGACTCAAGGATTTAATTTCTTATCAAATCACTATCTTTTAAGTGGGGAGTTACAAACAAGTTAGCCACAAGACAGCATCAACAAATCTGGTTTTGTAATACGTTAGGGGTGATCAAAGCAAATATCTGATTAGTGAAACAAAACATAATCTCTTATTGGTCAGAAATCTCAGACATAATAGGATTTATCGATGGTGCATGGAAAAAGGATTCTACAGGCACGATCAAAGCAAGTAAAGGAGGCTTCTTGATGAAGAACAATTACTCAATGCTGTTCATTTTTTCGGGCATAATCGAGACTTCCACCCCATATAATACAGAACTAGCAGTGTTATGTTTTATCCTAGATCAAATGGAGTCAAGTAGTCTTAAAATTACAGTCCAACGATTTTTAAAGACTCCAAACAACTAGTGGCAAACATACACTCTCTCAGAACTACCCAATCAATGCTCAATGCAAGCAATCATATGACTCACAAGATTAACCTGGTTCACATTGACAGACATCTAAATATGGAAGCAGACAATCTCGCCAAGGAAGGTATGAAGAGAGGTAAGTTAATTCATGGATGGGTGTAAATACTCTAAACAGTTGAGCCTCTCTTATATTCTTAGCAGGACAGGCACTTCTATTAATAATTCTGGCCCAAGTAATGTTGTGAACTAAAGAGCACATAGAGTTCATTCAATCAATATGGATCAAAGTTTAGGCTAATAGAGAGGATACATAGGCCATAGCATCAAGGTTGCATAGAGGAGTCCATAAAGATTTGTTAGAAAGTTAATACCGAGTGTATTTTCTAGCCATCAAATCAAACATCAAACATCAAGTTCAAACAGTAGAGCCTTCAGCAATGTATATCCTCTGGGATCTTCCCTCCAATTTGCAAAGCGGGAAAGAAAGTGGTTTAGCCCGAAAACTAGGGGAATATAAACATACCCACAGAGTTGTATTAATGATCTTCTGGAAACTCCTCATTGTCTATACAGGTGGTACTCTTCCCATTGGCTGTGATTATTCTCACATTATCTCCTAAATCTGGTTAACCTGCATCAGATATAACATTTATAGTAAAGGACAGTGGAGGTATTAGCAGCATTAACTATGGTTACCTAACCATAATAGTGTAGTTAGTCATGGGAGGCACTAAACTTTGAGTACAAATAACTCGCTTGCAGTCTCACTACTAATCATCAGCAGTTCTATTCACACAAAACTCTCACTCTCATTTCATCACGGTGTCAAACATGGCGTTCCATTGTCCAGGGGCTCTCAAAATAAATGTACATGGAACTCACACTGCAATCCCTCTGCCAAATGGGAACAACACTGGTATTGGCGCTATATACAGAGATGCAAATGGACAACTCAAAGTCATTACCATAGGAGTGATCCCACATTTATCAAGGGCGGGAAACCAGCTTTGGGCCATTTACAGTGCTATGAGGAGAGCTTTTAAAGAGGGATATCGTAATGTTATCATTGAAACAGACAATATAAATGCCTTCAATGCAATCAAGAATTTCAACATAGGAGCCCAGGCACCTATCTTTCATATCGTGAACCAGATCGACCTCCTTTTTAAGAACAACTCATTGCTGTGCATGATTGGTTTCGTGTTTGCAGTTCGCAACAAAGTAGCACGATATGCAGCAAACTTAGCAATGAAAGTTTGCCAGAGGTTGTATACTCTTAACCATCCAGTTGGGGGAGTAGAAGAACTTCTTGATTGGGACCTGGGTTTAGGGGTGGATCACCCATATTACGTAGACATCAACATCCCGAATCATGCTCCTTACCCTGAGGATTTTGAGGGGGGTGTGGTGTTGTCTGATCAAATAGACAAACTGGGGTTAGGTCAAGAAAATGCTCCTCAAGCTGTGGCAATGGAGATGGAAGAAGACGAGATTCAGTTGGCAGTGGGGGGTTTAAGAGAGGAAATTCATCATGCAAATCATGGTATAAACCTTTTCGTAGCTGACCCACCTCTAGGGGATGTTGCTTAAAGTGTTCACCAAGGAAGTGTATGATCAGGAGCTTATTTCCGTTTTCCTGTCAAAGTAGATTGCAAGCTAGATGCATGGTAGTATTATAGCTGCAGTAGTATTGTAATGGCAACAGTTATATTTCCTAGTTTAGATTTCCAGTGGTGCAGTGTAGTAAATAGTAGTAAGTAAGCTGCAAACCTAGCTCCTGTATTTCTCTATGGTTCTAATATACTTTGCTTATCCAAAAAATTGTCGGTTCAATTTTTCTAGTCGCTCATTTGCAAATTTGATATATCTTTAAAATTTTTAAAAATCAGAAACCACAAAATGTAAGGTTTAGTCAACCAATTGGAAACTAATCTATACTATTATATTAATACCTTAATACCGAAATATTAAAAGTTTTGTTGGTTTGATTTTCGAGACGGTTATCCTAATTAATAAATAAATAAAATAATTAATAGTAAGTAATCAATTGTCATTTCTAATTAAAATACACTTTTTAATTAAAATATATTATCTTTTATAAACACCTAAAAATATTAATTATACCATATCTTTCAATCTTTAATATTTCTTCATACTGTCAATATGAAAACTGGACATTTTACACATACTGTCGATCACAGTGCAAGTTTCTTCATCCTCAGCAACCGGGTTCAAACTGAACGGCCTCTTATTTTCTTGATGTTTTACTGCCTGATGACCATCTCTCGTATTCTGACTTGCATCTCCGGTACTACTTTGTAAATCAAACTTCAGTGCGCTTCTGCATGCCATTTGTTGCTTCTTTTCAATAAATTCTTTCTGCTGTCTGGATTGCCCAATACAAAAACTGAACTTTCTATCATAGTACAAGTTTCTTCATCCTCAGCATGCGGGTTCAAATTGAACGGCCTCTTATTTTCTTGATGTTTTACTGCCTGATGACCATCTCTCGTATTCTGACTTGCATCTCCGGTACTACTTTCTAAATCAAACTTCAGTGCTCTTCTGCATGCCATTTGCTGCTACTTTTCAATAAGTTCTTTCTGCTGTCTGGATTGCCACGAAAACTAGACATTGTCCACATACTGTCAATCACAGTACAAATTTCTTCATCCTCAGCAATCGGGTTCAAATTGAACGGCCTCTTATTTTCTTGATGTTTTACTGCCTGATGACCATCTCTTGTATTCTGACTTGCATCTCCGGTACTACTTTCTAAATCAAAGTTCAGTTCTCTTCTGCATGATTTTGGTGAAGACTCAGCAGCAGTAGATCTGATCTCATTTACAACATCTTGCGGACTTTCTACGGTCTTGATATTCTTTTTGTAGACATACTTTCTCCTTCTAGAGGGAGTGCCATTAGGAACTTCAGTTTTTGGAGGAGCAGACTTCATAACTTTTTTGGGTTTGGAGCAAAGAAGGCTGATTGTACTAGACATTTGCTGGTTCTTTTCAATAAATTTTTCCTGCTGCCTGGATTGCTCCATATGAAAAATGGACGTTCTACACATACTGTCAATCACAGTACAAGTTTCTTTATCCTCAGCATCCGCATTCAAATTGAACGGCCTCTTATTTTCATGATGTTTTACTGCTTGATGACCATCTCTCGTATGCTGACTTGCATATACGGTACTACTTTCTAAATCAAAGTACAGTGCTCTTGTGCATGATTTTGGTGAAGACTCAACTGCAGCAGATCTGACCTCATTTATAACAACATCCCGCTGACTATCTACGGTCTTGATATTTTTTTTACGGACATACTTTCTCTTTCCAGAGGGAGTGCCATTAGAAACTTCAGTTTTTTGGAAGAGCAGAGTTCGGAACTTCTTTGGGTTTGCCTATATGCTTTCTCTTTTTTGGCATTTTCTGGTCTGGTGTCTTGTTCAAGTGATTTCACTGATCCAACTGCTTTCGCTGATCTGGTGTTACCGGAGCAAAAGGAAAGGAACTGGCTACATTTAACTTTGAATTAGCAATCACTTGTCTTGGTGTTGAGTTTAGATTATAGCTGGTCTGGTAAGGAACATGATATCCATATGCCAGTAACAATGTTTCTATTAGCAATATATCTATCAGCTATACAAATTATAAGAATGCAATCGATCAATTATAACACCTAATTCATTTACAAGTGAAAAATCTCTATTGGAATACTAGTATTAGTACGTAAACAAGTGTGTTGCATAGAGATATCTCTAACCTTTCAAAGGAAGTGGAGTAACCTTTTTTTAGGATTTATAGGTGATAGCGTAGAGACAACTTAACTAGTACTTAGTTTATTTGTATAGGCTAAGTAGAACATACTGTCACAGCCAGAGTGTGTTCTTGTAATCAAATAATTGCTGAAATGTAATAAGTATGTATCTTGGAAGAAGTTCATTGATATGTTCAAGCCTCAAGAGAATACATCAGTTCGACAATAATAATAAAGTTACTGTCAATACATTAATGGTAACGTTACAAGAAGACTGCATGTTGCAAGGTCACGACAGCAAGTCTCATTTGACAGCAGCATTGGCTGAAGCATGGGACAACAACATTCTCACACTTAATAGCAAGTCTGGAGTTCCGACAGCAACATTGGTGGGAGCTCATACTGTCAACTACTGAATATTCCTATGACACTAAACTTGGAGGCAAAGGTTACTGTCTCACTGAATTATTTGATTTGGAGATTTAATCTCAGTCAAACCCCCGTGACAGCTTAGATGTTTGAGAAACAGATTTACTACAATTCGTCAAAGATTGTAGCAGACCTGCAAGACTACGACAGAAGCTTGAGAGATCACAAGACGAGGCTCGACAATTCAAGAGTATGACAAGTCTGCATCTACTAGAATTGTTATAGCTAATTTTAGAATGAACCCAGAATGCCTTATGCTTAATGATAACTCTGTTTGTATAGCATTTTAGGAAAGGTCACATGGGTGGGCAACTTGTGAGGAGCTGCCACTTGAAAACGACAGCAGCTCCGCGACCCATGTGACCGAGATGTTAGAGAAAGATTAGTCTATATAGAGACACATCTCTCATTCTTTCTGTAGTGATTTTTTTCAAGAAGTCAAAGCTTAAGAAAACCATTTTTCTCCAGGTTGTAGCAACACATTACAAAATAAATAAAATATTTATTTTGTGAGAACATCTTGAATTACTACTTGTGTTTCCAAAGCTGGAAAAGAAAGATCTTGTTATTTATCAAAGCTGCCCATCCACTATACATGGGAATCCTTGAGAACGACCCCTTCATTCCTTAAAAGGAAGTAGCCGCTGCTACTGTAAATGACGAAGTCATTCCAGCCCATTGGGTTGCCAAGAGGCCTTCAGAATACATAGAGACCGAAAAGGAGAAAGTAGCCTTGGATGACTACTTACAACTTATCTTGCTTGATTCTCTCACTTTAGACAAAGCCATGTGTGGTAATGTCATGGGATGTTCATCTGCAAAAGAGATGTGGAGTAAGATAGAGGTCCGAGAAAACCAATGGCAAATCCTTGTATCACAATATGAAGCCTTCATGGCCAAGCCAAGCGAAGAACTCACACACATGTTTGAAAGGTTCAGTAAGCTAATAGCTGAGTTACAAATTCATTGGAAGTTCTATGATAGAGAGGAGATCAACATCAAATTTCTGCTCACTCTCCCTGAGCATGTTGAGCACAAAGTCACAGCCATAAAAGAAGGAAGAAACTTGAACGATGTCTCTCTAGAAACTCTTTATGGTGTGATCAAATCATACGAACTCGAACTCTTTCAAAAGAGAGCTATTCAAACTGGAACCAAAGGAAAGTTGGCAAACATGTCAGGAGCCCTTGTAGCTCATTAACCACAAGTAGCTTGCCCAAGTGAATCCTCAAAAAGTTCACAACCAACACAAGTACCACCATTGAAGATTGAAGAGGTGTTGGATGACGAGGAGAAGGTGGTTCTCCAGCTCAAAGATGTTGAAGATGAAGACTTCTACACAGTAGAAGAGATTGAAAGCATGGATAATCCAACCATGGCTTATATGGCTAAGAGATTCAAAAACATCAAGTTCAGACGGGACAAGTCATACAAGCCACAGGGTCAAACATCTAAGTTCAACAAGGGGAGTTTTTCAAAAGCTGCTGGTGGTGCCATGAGAGGTGGATACAAGATCGGGATGGTGGATAGGTTGAAGTTCAGGTGTTACAACTGTAATGAGCTAGGTCATTTTGCTACTGAATGCAGAAGACCAAAACAGAATCAAGGAAAAGGATCTGGAAATCAGTTTAAGAGGAATCAAGGTAAAGCCTACGTGGCTGAAGAAAAATGCTGGGATGATTCTGAAGATGAGGAAGAAGAAGAGTTTGTAAACTTGGACCTCATGGCTAAATCTGATGATGAAGCTTCTAGTTCCTCAACTCAGGTACCATCTCTAGTCTTACTTGATATGTCTAAAACTGAATACAAGCATACCATTGAAGATTTAAGTGCTGAGATGTTTAACATTCATGTTAGTTTATCTGCTGCTCACGAAGAAATTGCTAAGTTAACTAAGCAGAATGAAACTCTCAAATCTAAAAATGAAATGTTATTGCTTAGAACCAGTCCTCTAGATTTGTTAGTTCAAGAGAATACGAGATTGAAAAATGATATTGTCTGTGCTAAGGAAATTGAAGAATTTCTCAGGAATCAAATTGCAGAAAATGAGTTTAAACTCAAAGCATTTAGAAACTCTTTTAAGTTAGTCCAGGAATATCATGATAATCACACTGAGAATAAAAAGATAGGTATAGGCTTCGAGTATGGTAGGAGGCTGACAAGTGGATTTTATATCCACTTGGATCGCTTCAATTCGGCTTAAATTGATTGTCTTGGACTCAAGTTTGTTGTATTTTTTATGTGTTTTGTTTAATTGTGCAGGGTTGAAGAAATATCGATTAAGGGAGTAGTTTCCGTCGTTTTTGGAGTTGATTTATGATATGGAATGAAGATGGAGGCTAATGTCAACTACCAAGAAGTATACAAGTCAATAGGGATTAAAGACGGAAGCTCATGCAAAAGAAACTGGAAGGAAAAGCTAAAAAACGAAGAAAAATTAATTCCCGCAAATTGAGGCTGAGTAGGGTGCGCCATTTGAGCACCCTGCGCCACATTCGAGCAGATTAGCACCGCGCACCCTGCGCCGTTTGAGCAGTCTGCGCCAAGATGCGCTGGAAATTTCCAGTTTTGCCATTTTTCAATCTGAAATTGTATTTTACGTAGTTTTTGACTCCCAAATCGAATTCTAGTTGTATTTTAAGGTATTTTCTTGCTGGGCAAGATGTCTAGAGCCTATATAAACACATCCAACCCTTGTAAGAAGACATCATTACATATCAATTACTTAGTTTTATTTGTATATTTTCATACTTTATTTTTATCATGGTTTCATCAGATCCCATGATAACGAGAGGTTCAATTATGAACTAATCGTTGTCATGGGATTCTAACGGATTTATCTATGTAGCTTAGTAGTTTGATTGCTTTAAAGATTTATGTGTGTTGAATCCTTGATATCCTCGTATGGTTGTGTTTCATGTGTTTAGATGCGTCATGAACATCTAATTTGTTAATCTCTTGCGAAATGAGAGTGGATCTTGAGATTTAGAAATTGCCATGCTAGCATAGGATAGGTTGATGTTTTAACATCATGATTTGTAGCGTAAATAGAGATATTATGCTGCCCTATGTGATCAATATGGATAACTTGTTCTTCAACCGTTATGTTTTCAAATTCTATAGAGATATAGGGTCTAAGCATGATTGGTGTCTATTCATCTTCTATCTCTTTTGTAGATGTATGTTTAGTTTGGTATTCGTATACTGAGAAGTAGCGTATACTTGTTCCGTGTTGTCTGATCAGATATCAAAACCATCGTATGTATTGATTAAAGGCATCAACTCTAAGTGAAGTAGATGATGAAGTTAGGATTCCATGTTTTCTCGCATATAAGTAATTCAATTTTAATTCTAATTAGTTAGTAATTTTTAGTTTGTTAATTTGTATTTTAGTTAATTATAGTTAGTAAAAACTTAATCTTGTTATTTGTCTTAACAATGAATAATAATCATACATTGTTGCATAGGTGCATGAACTGAATTGAAACCTAACCAGATCTCTGTGGGAACGAACTTGACTTCTGTCTATATTACTTGTGACCACGTACGCTTGCGCGTTTTAGTGTAAACAAGTTTTTGGCGCCGCTGCCGGGGACTTGGTGTTATTTTGGTGTTTATGTGCTTGACATCAGTGGAAGTTAAAATTATTTGACTTGGACACTTCTTTTCTTATCACTTTTCTTTTTTATTTTTTGTTTCTTTTTGTTGGTTTCAAATGGCAGACGAGGAGTTGCCATGGTGGGCATATTCGAGGACATCCATGCCTCAGCAATGTGAGCTATGTTCGGGCGTTCATGAGACCTCACAATATTGTTACTACGAAGGAGTTGATCCAAATGTCACTTATGAGGAACAACCATAGTTTCAATACCATCCTCAATAGTACCAGCAAGATGTTCCAGATATGTCATATTTCTTTGGAAGTGAAGAGTTTCAACATCAGCAACCTACTCCTACTTTTCAGTCAGTTGAGGTTGTTACTATGGAGGAGCTTAGGATGCTTGTAAAGAGTAGGGAGGAGTCTATCAAATCTTTGGAGATTCTAGTTGCTCGAGCTGTGACATCATTGGAACAAGAGAAACAACAATTCATACTAGATGCAATTCCAGAAAAAAACTGTGACTTGGAGCAAGGTACTGCATGCATAATTGAGGAAGACAAATTCCAAGGTGAGGTGAGCGTTCAAAAGCCATGTGAGGAATTTGATCATGCTAGTATGGTGGATGATTTGGAAAAGGCACCAGTTGAGACAGACACTGATGAGCTGCAAAAATTTCAAGAATTGGTATGTGCATACCAAGAGGACACTGATGAGCTATGCAAATTTCAAGAATTGGTATGTGCGTTCCAAGAGGCTGATGATCATGGGAAAGATACAGGTCTTCTACTTGTCTCAGATTATAAAGA
Source organism: Saposhnikovia divaricata (assembly GCA_036435485.1). NCBI lineage: Eukaryota > Viridiplantae > Streptophyta > Magnoliopsida > Apiales > Apiaceae > Saposhnikovia > Saposhnikovia divaricata. Next base: position 29,608,709 of record JAZHRN010000131.1, read on the forward strand.
TGGAGGTAGCGCATTAGAGCCAATGGAGGAAGTTCTTTTTGAGGAACCAAAGGCTTCAGCAACTTACATTTACCCTCCTCCATTATATTCAAGCAAAGCCTGCGAGTGTGTGTTGTTCTTCAAATTGACAGATTTTGGGTCAACAGATGAAGACATTGGAATTGGACATAGTTGTTATACGAATAGGCCAAGCGAGGAGAAGGGGCAGAAAGTGTGCCGTCGTGATGACGATGAAGTCTCACGAAGAGAGGACCAAGCAAACTATTATCATCCTTAATGGAGGCTTGGAGGTAACGTCAAGCTAATGACGTTAAAGAAGCACTTCTTGGAAGGCAACCCAAGCATTGTTGTATACTGGTATGTTTTCTACTTTCCCTCGTATTTACTTCCATTCAATGAGGGCATTGAATATTTTAAGTTTGGGGGTGGTTTGAGGGATAAGTAGTGTATGTAGTTGTGATTGTTAGTCATTGTGTTCATGTAGGATTTCATGCTTTGCATATTCATAGTAGTTCATGCATGTATGTCTGTGTTGTCTACGTTTGTTTCATATAGGACATTTTGTTTTTAAATTCGTATATCATGTGAGGTCATAATAGTTTGCATTTGCACCCATGCTTGGTAGGAATTTTGTGTTGTTGATGCTTTTGATTGAAAAGTGATATGCTTTGTTCTTGTGCACACACATACACTAGTAAGTTAAAGCTAGTAGACTTATTGAATGTTGTGAGTAATTAGAAGGACATGAATATGTGCAAGATGATTTAGTTTGCATGCTTTGAATACAAGTCGGTGCATTAGAGAGATTTTTGCTTGGGATTGAGTATGTTTTTCCCACCAAGTGAGCTTTTGAGCCATATTGCATTTGTTGCAATTTATTCGTTTGCTTGAGTGTCCACGAATTGTTTGCATTGCTAGCAGTTGTTTGAGATCTTCTTGAAACGCATGACATTATTTGACGATTAAAATGATAAAGGCATTAGGAATAACCACATATGTTCCCATATTACCACACCATATTTACATGATCAATTAGTTAACTCGTTGAGCTTAATCCTATTTTTTCGGTGACATACCACATTACTTGCCTAGACCTTTTTCTTGTATTGGCATTACATTAATTTGAACCCACATTGTCAAAGGCTGGTAGGGTGCTTAAGGGAGTAATAAGGTGTGCAAGGAGGGGTTTATTGTTGGTCATAATTTTTGGGGAATTTGAAATTTGGGTTTGGTTGTTGCTTGATAGTCGGCATGTGTAATAAAATCGTGGGATCATTGTTATTGTCTATATTATTGTTGCTTTAGCTCTCGAAAAAAAACAGAAGAAAAAAAAAAGAAAAAAAAATTATATTATGAGAGCATATTTGTGTTATTGTGATCCTACTTTAGTCGGCTAGTCGAGTGTTTTGTTGGAAGGAGAATAGTAAAATTATGTGGGGGGAAATAGGTGGTTGTGTACGATTTATAGTTCTTGCTAGCTTTTGACACTTCACCTGTTTTGGCTTATTTGACATACCTTCTCCCTAGCCCCGTTACAATCCAAATAAAGACCTTTTGATTATCGTCATTGATGTATGTTGTGTTAAGAGTTAGATTGATACCAAATGTCAAGCATGCTTATGATTTTGTTGGAATTGAGTGATACACTTACCCTTGTTCTTGAGTGAATATTCTTTTATGAGTGGATTGTGAGTGTTTGCTTGTTTTTGCGTATGAGATCCCGAGTTTTGTCTCAAAGATGTATTCTTGTAGGCTTAGCATGTTTACTAACTTATTCTTACACTTGACATGGGCTTTTGAGAACTTATGCATGTTCATTGAGTAGACTAGGTGAATATTTGCACTTTCGACACCAAGACATTGCGTATTTACTTTGATTCTTAAGTTGATATGGCATGAGAGGATTTGAAAGTATGGTAGGATATTAGTAGTAAATCATTTGCATTTTTCATATTAGTTGCATTTATGCATTGCATTGCATTGGATTTTGTGGGTACATTCGCTATAGGCCCTCACGAGACCTTACTCGTCCACTAGGGCTGCCTAGGGGTTTAAAGGGCTTGTTGCATATGCCAAATGCAACCGTGATCACCTACGGAAGTGGTACTAGTTAGTTGTTAGTTGTTTATGCTTGAGGACAAGCATCGGCTTAAGTTTAGGGGTGTGATAAGTGGATTTTATATCCACTTGGATCGCTTCAATTCGGCTTAAATTGATTGTCTTGGACTCAAGTTTGTTGTATTTTTGATGTGTTTTGTTTAATTGTGCAGGGTTGAAGAAATATCGATTAAGGGTGTAGTTTCCGTCGTTTTTGGAGTTGATTTATGATATGGAATGAAGAATGGAGGCTAATGTCAACTACCAAGAAGTATACAAGTCAATAGGGATTAAAGACGGAAGCTCATGCAAAAGAAACGGGAAGAAAAAGCTGAAAAACGAAGAAAAATTAATTCCCGCAAATTGAGGCCGAGCAGGGTGAGCCATTTGAGCACCCTGCGCCAGATTCGAGCAGATTAGCACCGCGCACCCTGCGCCGTTTGAGCAGTCTGCGCCAAGATGCGCTGGAAATTTCCAGTTTTTGCCCTTTTTCGATCTGAAATTGTATTTTACGTAGTTTTTGACTCTTAAATCGAATTCTAGTTGTATTTTAAGGTATTTTCTTGCTGGGCAAGATGTCTAGAGCCTATATAAACACATCCAACCCTTGTAAGAAGACATCATTACATATCAATTACTTAGTTTTATTTGTATCTTTTCATACTTTGTTTTTATCATGTTTCATCAGATCCCATGATGACGAGAGGTTCGATTATGAACTAATCGTTGTCATGGGGTTCTAACGGATTTATCTATGTAGCTTAGTAGTTTGATTGCTTTAAAGATTTATGTGTGGTGAATTCTTGATATCCTCGTATGGTTGTGTTTCATGTGTTTAGATGCGTCATGAACATCTAATTTGTTAATCTCTTGCGAAACGAGAGTGGATCTTGAGATTTAGAACTTGCCATGCTAGCATAGGATAGGTTGATGTTTTAACATCATGATTTGTGGCGTAAATAGAGATATTATGCTGCCCTATGTGATCAATATGGATAACTTGTTCTTCAACCGTTATGTTTTCAAATTCTATAGAGATATAGGGTCTAAGCATGATTGGTGTCTATTCATCTTCTATCTCTTTTGTAGATGTATGTTTAGTTTGGTATTCGTATACTGAGAAGTAGCGTATACTTGTTCCGTGTTGTCTGATCAGATATCAAAACCATCGTATGTATTGATTAAAGGCATCAACTCTAAGTGAAGTAGATGATGAAGTTAGGATTCCATGTTTTCTCGCATATAAGTAATTCAATTTTAATTCTCATTAGTTAGTAATTTTTAGTTTGTTAATTTGTATCTTAGTTAATTATAGTTAGTAAAAACTTAATATTGTTATTTGTCTTAACAGTGAATAATAATCATACATTGTTGCATAGGTGCATGAACTGAATTGAAACCTAACCAGATCTCTGTGGGAACGAACTTGACTTCTATCTATATTACTTGTGACCACGTACGCTTGCGTGTTTTAGTGTAAACAGAGGCATGGAAAGGCAATTTCTCTTGATGATAGTGATGCCGTCAAACCTCATATTCTCAAAAGAGTTTACAAACCGATTTTCAAAAATCTTCAAGCTGATTTTGATGAAACCTCCCTGTTCATCAAACAAGAGCCCCTTATTGAGGATGAGTGCATTGACAACACAATAGATGAAGGGAAAGATACTGTCAAGTCTCCCGTGAGAGAAACTTTGCCAAGCAATCAGACAGAATGTTCTAAAGTAGCTGTCAACAAGGATATGACAGAAACTTCAAAAGATACTGTCAAGAGAGAACCCAAGACAACAACTTTCAAGCCTGCTATCAAGACAGAGGGAAAGAAAGGTACTGTCAAAGGTAGCTCGACAACAACTTCAGAACATACTGTCAAGGCAAATGCCTACAAGCCTAAGAAAAAGGAATGGCAAGTTAGGAATTGACAAGAAGAATGGCTATGCTCATGTTAAAGACACTCCTAGGAAGCTTTGCAATAATTGTGGCTCATCTCAACATTTAACATTTATTTGTAAGAAACCAACAAGAACAAGGTTAATGCGACCAATGTTAGTGGTAACTTACATATAACCCCCATCATGCGAAGAGAAGTGGGCGTCTGTAATAATATTGATTGTATGCCATGCAAGACTGTTGTTATGAGTACTTGTTTCAATTTGCCTATTCTGTCTACTGAAAGATGCTCCTATATGCAAACTGTTGAGACTTCTACGCCTGCCTATGTTGGTAAAAAGGCAACATCCACCAAGAGAAAGACCAAGTCTAACTCTAAGCCTAAGTGGACTGTGAAAGAAGTCAAACATGAGGATTCTAGTGTTGATTCAAATGTGAAACAGAATGATATGAATAATGATGCTGTAACTGCAGAACCCAACAAAGTTTGGGTACCAGATGTAAATTAAAATCATCTGTTTTGCAGGGCAAAAAGCAGAAGCAAGTCATGTGGATCATCGATAGTGGATGTTCCAGACACATGACAGGTGATATAGCCCTGCTATCACATTTTGTGGAGAAAGCCGGCCCAATCATAACTTTTGGAGACAACAACAAAGGTTACACTGTGGGATATGGCTATTTAGAAATCGGAAATGTTGTCATTGAAGACATTGCTCTTGTAGATGGATTGAAGCATAACCTACTCAGTGTCAGCCAGTTCAGTGACAGGGGATTCAAGGTTGACTTTGATATGATGTTTTGCAATATCTATCACAAGAAGGATGGAAGCCTCTCCTTGAAAGGAGTCAGGAAAGGAAGCTTATTTGTTGCAGACTTAAATTCTTTGAAGAAAGACAAGGCTTACTATTTTTACAGTAAAGCATCAGTTGGTGAAAGCATGCTTTGGCACAAGAAGCTCTCCCATCTCAATTTCAAGAATATGAATATTTTGATGAAGAAGGATTTGGTGAGAGGACTACCTCAACAGGAATTCTGTCAAGAAGGATTGTGCGAGGATTGTCAAATGGGTAAATTGAAAAGATCAGTGCACAAGTCAAAGAAAGTAAATACCAACACTGAGCCACTCAAATTAATTCATATGGATTTGTTTGGTCCAGTAAATGTTCAATATCTTGCAAGAAAGAGATATGCCCTGGTAACGGTGGATGATTACTCGAGGTACACTTGGGTAAAGTTCTTAGAGACAAAGGACGAAGCTGCTCAAGAAATCATTGATCACATAAGAGTTCTTGATAGAACCCCGAATGCGAAAATTCAATATCTGAGAAGTGACAATGGTACTGAGTTCAGAAATGCCACATTTGGAAACCTCAGCAAGGAAGAAGGCATTGTCCAACAATTCTCCACTACTAGGACACCACAACAAAATGGAGTTGTAGAAAGGAAGAATAGAACTCTCATTGAAGCTGCGAGAACTATATTGAATGATTCTAAATTACCAACATATTTCTGGGCAGAAGCTATTAATACAGCTTGCTACACACAGAACAGAACCTTGATCAACAAGACTCATGGAAACACTCCTTACTATCTGTTAACAGGAAAGAAACCAACAGTCAAATATTTTCATGTATTTGGGAGTAAATGTTTCATGATGATTGACAACCATGAAAGGAAAGGAAAGTTTGATGCTAATGCTTATGAAGGCATTTTCATGGGATATGGATTGGAAAGGACTGCGTACAGAGTCTATACCATTGATCACAAAGTCATTGAAGAAAGTGTAAATGTCACATTTGATGAAACCAAGTTCCCTGGATTACAAGAGGATGGTCAAATGGAGCCTCTTAGATTTGAAAATCAAGGTTACTTGGAGGAAGAAGAAGTTGTTGCTGATGAACCTATTTGCACTCAGACCGTTAAGTTTGAAAGAGATGCTGTCAACACCAATGATGTTACCCAAACTCCAGCTCAGTCTCAAACAATAACTCCCAATCATCAGAATGAGAATGAGTCTGGAGATGTTGAAGAACATGAAGGAGAAACCATCAATGGTGGAGAATCAACTCCTCAAAGAAGAACTGATCAAGCAGATCAAGAAAGAAGCTTTCCTAGAACCACTAAGTGGAACAGAGATCACACCAGCAATATAATCATTGGTGATCCCACTACTGGTATAAGGACAAGGAGAAATGTTTCTTCTGACAGCATGTTCTCTTGCTTTCTATCTCAAACTGAGCCAAAGTTAATTGAAGCATTGTTGGATTCAGATTGGGTGATAGCCATGCAAGAAGAGCTCAACCAATTTTAGAGAAACAATGTATGGAAGCTAGTCCCTAGACCTAAAGGGAAATCAGTTGTTGACACAAAGTGGGTCTTCAGAAACAAACTGGATGAAGGTGGAAACGTGACAAGGAACAAAGCAAGACTAGTGGCCAAAGGATACTGTCAACATGAAGGCTTAGACCATGATGAAACATTTGCACCTGTTGCCAGACTTGAAAGCCATAAAAATTTTCCTAGCCTATGCTACACACTGTAACTTTAAAGTGTTCCAAATGGATGTCAAAAGTGCTTTTCTCAATGGAGAGCTAGAGGAGGAAGTGTATGTTGAACAACCACCTGGATTTGAAGATGCTGAATTGTATGACTTTGTCTACAAACTGTTCAAGGCACTTTATGGATTGAAGTAAGCCCCTAGAGCTTGGTATGATACTCTCTCTACCTTTCTGCTGGAGAATCAATTTGTAAGAGGTGTTGTGGATAAGACATTGTTCTACAAGCATCATGGCAAAGACATCATTCTGGTGCAGATCTATGTTGATGACATAATCTTTGGTTCTACAAATGAGAAGCTGTGTGAAAAGTTTTCATTTCTTATGAGGAACAATTATGAGATGAGTATGATGGGAGAACTGTCATTTTTCCTAGGTTTACAAATTCATCAAAAGGATGATGGCATCTTCATTTGCCAAGAAAAATATGTCAAGGAACTTCTCAAAAAGTTCAACTTGGAAGATGCATCACCTGCCAAGGCACCTATCTCTACTGCAACCAAACTGGATTTGGATCCTAAAGAAAAGAAAGTGGATTCTAGTACCTACAGGGGCATGGTGGGATCATTGTTGTATCTAGCTGCTAGCAGACCAGATATTATGTTTGCTACATGTCTCTATGCAAGGTTTCAAGCTAATCCAAAAGAGTCACACTTGGTAGCAATCAAGAGGATCTTTAGATATCTCAAAGGTACTTGAAAGGCATATGAATCAGCCTATTTGTAGTTCGAGGGTCCTAATCAACTTAAACCAAATTGTAATAAGTAAATATCCGTATGATCTGTCACAGGAATCTCAGGAAGCAATATCTGTCAGAAGAAAGAAGGAGGTCAATCTATAGTTTTGATGTTTCACACTGGAAGATGTATCAGCTATCTGATCAAGCCTCAGTATAACATTGAAGTGAATGGATTCATTTACAGTGACAGAGATTTTACGAGTGATAGATTGAAAATCAATCAAAGTACAAGAAAATTGAGAGAAGAAATAAACCACAGCTTAAAGTCAGAAGTGAAGAAGCATCATTGAAGTTAGTCGTTCATGAACCAGACAGTACATCGAACGTCAACATAAGTTAGTGGTAATTCTTTATTATTTTCCGTGGTTTGGAAGAATTAAATTAATTGGTTATTGATTTAATTTAATTTGTTTTTAATTGATATAAATCATTTAATTGATTTAATTAATGAATTAATTCTAATAGAATTAATTCATTTATTAAGTTAATTATTGTATCAATTAATCATGAATTAGTTAATCATTAATTAATTAAAAGGATCAATATGACTTAATTAAATGCTGAATGGATTATGTCTTGATTAAGTTTAGTTCGGTATGACCTAAATTAGGTCATACCGACATGACTTAAATCTAAGTCATACTAAGCATAAAGATTTAGGTCATACCAAGCTGCTGAGTGGATTAGGTCTTACCGACCTCAAATCTGCTAGGTCATACCGATGGAATTAGGTCATACCGAAGCAAGATATTTCTGGAAAGGTGTTAGGTCATACCGACAAAAGTGTTTAGGTCATACCGACCACACTGTTGAAGATTAGGTCATACCAACACATTGTTTAGGTCATACCTACAGAAAATTATGTCTTGAAGCAAGATTAAGTCATGCTGACAGCTGATTTAATAGGTCTTGAAGCAGTTTAAGTCATATCTAATGAGTACAGACCTATATAAACACAGCAGAAGCAACAGAATGCAAAAGAAGATCAGAACACAGCAATATCCTGGAAAAACACAGCAGTTTTCTCTCTCAAATATCAAGAACACCAAGAACAAATTAATTCACATAAATTCAAGTTCATCATCTTTGTAATATTCTATCCGATAGAACTTGTCTACTTGTGATTCTTGTATTACTAGCGAATTAAGTTTCCTAGTACTTATCTTGAGATTTATTAACTAAATTAGAAAAGTTCATGTCGAATTTTCTAATTAGTTATTAAACACTTGATAATAGTTTGGATTGATTTTGTAACACCACATCAAGTTAATATACAGTTATATTCAACTTGAAATCCGAGTCAATTTATTCCGCACAAAATATTCGTTTTAGTGAAAATTATTTAACGAATAAATTTTGAGAAATTGATATTGATTGTATTCAACCCCCCCTTCTACAATCATAGTGGACCTAACAATTGGTATCAGAGCCTATTGATTGATATACAAATCAAGATCCTAATTTTATTCCGCCAAAAATCTATTTCAAATTTTTAACTCACTTAAAAATTCATCATGTCGTCAAAAAGCATTGTTAAAATTCCCATGTTTAACAAGGACAATTATACAATGTGGAAAAATAAAATTGAGTTGTTTCTTGATGTCGCAAATTCTAAATATTTGAGTGTTCTACAGAATGAACCTATAATTCCACTCGAACATGTACCTGCATCTGTTGTTGGAGGAAGTGTTGTAACACCTGCATCAGATGTTCCAAAGGATGCTAATTCTTTTACTCCTGCTGAAAAAGAGGACGCAGGACTAGATAAGAATTTGAGACTTATTTTAATAGATTCCCTAGATCCTGTGATGTACAGTCATGTGATAAATTGTAAAACTGCAAAACACATGTGGGAAACTATTGAGACTATCAATGAAGGAACTGATGAAGTCAGGGAAAACAGACTTCAGATTTTAACTTCTGAGTATGAACACTTTAGAGCTGGCCCTAATTAAGGCATTCAGGAAGTGTTTGAAAGGTATAACAAAATTATCAACAACTTGCAAGTCAATGGCAAGCAATATACACAGAAGGAGATTAATATGAAGTTTGTGTTGACAATGCCAACTCATCTTGAACATAGGATAACAGCCATCAGAGAATCAAGAGATTTGAATAAGATTGCTCTTGACAGATTGTTTGGTGTTCTGAAAACCTATGAACTGGAACAAGTACAGCAGAGGGAGGTCTTTGGTAAAGGAAGAGTGCCAAGTTCAGCTACAGCTCTTGTAGTTGAGGCACCTAAGGAAGTGGAAGCTAAGGTTGTTCTACCTTACAGCTCAGACAAGGAAAAGACTGAAGTAGAACTTGGTCAAACACCACCTACTCAGGATGGTGGAGATTTCTATTCATTGGAAGAGTTAGATCAACTGGAAGATGAATCCCTGGCATTGATGGTAAGACAATTTGGCAACTTCAGATTCAGAAGAAATCCAAAGTACAGGTTTAAGTCAAATAACAGATTCCAAAGAGGAGGCTCTTCTTTCTCTAGTAACAGGGGAGGATACAAAACTGGATCTGTTGACAGAAGCAAGATTCGTTGCTTTAACTGTAATGAATTAGGGCACTTTGCCACTGAATGTCAGAAACTCAAGCAAACTCAAAGAAGAGATTTTGCTGCTGAGAAGAAGAAACCTGGAAAAGCCTATGTTGCGGCTGGTAAGAGTTGGGATGACACGGACAGCGAAGATGAGGAATACGGAAATCTTACGTTGATGGCAAATGATCAAGCATCTGTTCATCATAACAAACCGGTAACTCTTACTGACACTGAGTTGATTCGTAGTCTTCGTAATTCAGTAGGTAATGCACAAACTGAATATAGAAGACTAGATCTGTTAAGCACTAATCTTGGCAATGAAGTGTCAGAATTGAAAAAGGTGCATATTAATCAAGATCAACAAAGAGATGAAATAACAATGCTTAATAAAAAAGAAAAAGGTATTCTAGAAGTTGTAGGCAAACAAATGGCTAGAATTACTGAACTTGAAACACAGGTCAGGGCTTGTTATAATTCAGTTAAAGTTTCCAAAGAGTTCTTTAACAATCAAATTGTAGAACGAACAACAGGTATAGGGTATGGTTACAATGAAGCTGTTGGTTCATTGGGCATAAATTCCCCTAACCCTGTTAGTGCTAAAGAAAGGGGAATACCACATGTGCTCAAAAATGTTAAAGAACCTCTGTTTAAAAAATCTGATGCTGGCCCACCAGATATTCTTTCTATGGTTATCCAAGAAGAAATGAGAAATGAGGATAGTGCAAATGGCACAGTCCTTGTTAAGGATAAATGTGTTAAGGATAAAACTGTTAAGAACACTAATACAAAGAATGTTTCATCCAATAAAAATGTCACAGTCTTTGTTAAGGCTAAATCAGTTGAGGACACTAATACAACGAATGTTTCATCCAAGAAAGATGTACCTAAAGTACCAGTCAAAGTTGTTGAATCAGCTAGTTCTTCTAAGACTGGATTAGGTAGTAATAAGTTGAAACAGAAAAATACTATGTCTACCATTGATTCTAATCATAAAGCATGTGGTGTTATCAATTGTATGTCTTGTGCTTTTAACAATATGCGTGCTTATTTTAATGGTAATTATGCATGTGTTAAACAGAATGCTCCTCGACAGCACATGAACAGGAACAATAATGTTCGATCAAAGACTGCTTTTCCTCCTCAAGTTAGGAGAAAGACATTTGCACCTAAGACTAAACAAAAGGTTACCAAGAATGTTTACCAGGTCAAATGTCCAGTCAATGACACAAGTGTTACTGCTGCTAGAGAAACATGGATACCCAAGATAAAACAAAAGATTTTCAAATCTGTTTATAAGGTTAAATGTTATTGACTAAAGATGTTAAAATTAAAAATGTTGTTTTGCCTGATAAAGGTCAATACTTTAAATACGAAGGACCCAATCAAATTTGGGTCCCGAAGAAGGTTTAATTCATTTGTCATTGCAGGGTATTGAACAGGTTGATCGAGTAACCTGGATCTTGGACAGTGGATGTTCAAGGCATATGACTGGAGACAGAACCCTGCTGACAAATGTGGTGGAGAAGGCCGGCCCAGTAGTTACCTTTGGAGATAACAGCAAAGGTAGAACTGATGGATATGGCAGACTTGAAGCTGGAAATGTTATCATTGAAGAAGTGTCCTTTGTAAAAGGACTTGAGCATAATTTGCTCAGTATCAGTCAATTCTGTGACAAGGGATTTGAAGTCTACTTTAACAAAAAGAATTGTCTGATTACACACAAAAGAAGTGAACAACCATCTCTAACGGGAGTCAGAAAAGGAAACTTGTATGTAGCCAACATGAACACTAGAAGCACTGAAGAAATCAATTGTTTCTATTCTAAAGCATCCACAAATGAAAGTTGGCTATGGCACAAGAAACTTTCTCACCTAAATTTCAAGACCATGAACTCTCTGGTCAAGAGAGAATTGGTGAGAGGTTTACCTTCTATGGAATTTACACAGGAAGGACTATGTGATGCCTGTCAAAAAGGCAAACTAAAAAGGGCAACTCACAGAAGCACTGATATGTCTTCAATAACTGAACCTTTACAGTTACTTCACATGGATCTATTTGGTCCAGTGAATGTGATGTCTATGTCAAAGAAAAGATATGCTCTTGTGATTGTTGATGATTTTTCAAAATTCACATGGGTCTTGTTCCTGAATTCTAAAGATGAGACTCCACAACTGGTGATTGATCACATCAAGTTAATTGAGTTGGATTCCAAGTATCCAGTGAGAGCTATAAGGTCAAACAATGGAACTGAATTCAAGAATGCAGTTCTGAATGACTTTTGTACTGAAAAAGGTATAACCAGACAATACTCAGCTCCAAGAACTCCTCAGCAAAATGGGGTAGTTGAAAGAAAGAATAGAACCTTGATTGAAGCTGCACGTACTATGTTAAACAAATCAAGGCTTCCATTATATTTTTGGGCTGAAGCTGTCAACACTGCTTGCTATACTCAGAATCGAACTCTGATCAACAAAGACTTGATGAAGACACCCTATGAAGCCTTGAATGAAAAGAAACCAACACTCAAATACTTCCATGTATTTGGAGCTAAATGCTTTGTACTTAAAGAAGGAGACGATCAAGGTGGAAAATTTGAAGCCAAAGCACATGAAGCAATTTTTGTTGGTTATGAAAGAAGAGCTTATAAGGTGTATTTGATTGAACATCAGAAGATGATGGAAAGTGTCAATGTTACATTTGATGACACTAAACTCCCTAGTATCCAAACTGAAGATTCATCTGAAAAGCTATCTTTTGAAGATATGACAGATCTAGATTCAAATGATGATAGTCCACCTGATGTTTTTGCTGATGCAAATGACAACAATGACAATGATGAGTCTAATCAGAATAATAGTGGTGAAAATAATGATAATATTGAAAACACCACTTATACTTCTGAACAATCATCTAATCATCCTGGCAACAACTCAGGGGGAGCTAATGAAGGATCTACTAGTCATACTCAACATCATAATGAAGAACAAGGTGAATCATCAAGACTAAATCTTCCCAGACATGCTGTTTGGAATAGAGCTCATCCTTTTGAGCTAATCATTGGTGATCCAGATGTTGGTGTAAAGACTAGAAGAGCTTTTCAAAATCAATGTAATTATTCAGGGTTTCTATCTGAAATGGAACCTAAGAAAACTGAAGAAGCTCTTTCTGATCCTGATTGGGTAATTGCTATGCAAAATGAACTCAATCAATTTAAACAACAAGAAGTTTGGAAGCTGGTGCCCAGACCTACAAACAGACCAGTAGTTGGCACAAGGTGGGTATTCAGAAACAAACTTGATGAAGATGGCATAGTGACGATAAATAAAGCAAGACTGGTAGCAAAGGGTTACTCCCAATCTGAAGGCATTGATTATGATGAGACCTATGCTCCAGTGGCTAGACTTGAGGCCATAAGAATATTCTTGGCATTCGCAGCATTTTCAAACTTTAAAGTTTATCAAATGGATGTCAAGAGTGCTTTCTTGCATGGCAAGCTAGATGAAGAGGTTTATGTAGAACAGCCCCCTGGCTTTGAAGATCCAGATTTAATTGACTATGTCTACTTCCTTTTCAAGGCTGTCTATGGTCATAAGCAAGCACCAAGGAAATGGTATGACACTCTCTCTGAATTTTTACTTGAAAATGATTTTGTTAGAGGTGTCATAGACAAAACTCTCTTCACAAAGAAACATAAGAATGATACAATTATAGTCCAAGTCTATGTGGACGATATAATATTCGGGTCTACTAATGATCTTTTATGCAAGAAATTTACGAAGTTAATGCAGGATAAATTTGAAATGAGCATGATGGGTGAGTTGAAGTTCTTTCTTGGGTTACAAATAAATCAAAGGCAAGATGGTATATTTATTTGTCAATCCAAGTACATCAAAGAGCTTCTCAAGAAATATCAAATGGAGGACTCTTCTTTAGCAAAGACACCATCATCCACAGCTGTCAAATTTGGAGCATGTGAAAATTCTGCTAAGGTAGATATTACAAGCTACAGAGGTATGATAGGCTCATTACTTTATCTTACTGCAAGTAGACCTGATATTATGCATGCTACGTGCTTGTGTGCAAGGTTCCAATCGGATCCTAGAGATGTTCATCTCATTGCTGTTAAACGAATTCTGAGATATCTCAAGGGTACGCCTAATTTAGGTATCTGGTACCCTAAAGATTCTGGTTTTAATCTTGTTGGATATACAGATTCTGATTATGCAGGAAGTGTTGTAGATAGAAAAAGCACATCTGGGAGTTGTCAATTCCTAGGTGGTAGATTGGTTTCATGGTACAGCAAGAAACAACAAACAGTTTCCAACTCTACAGCCGAAGCTGAATATATAGCTGCTGGAAGCTGTTGTGCTCAAATCTTGTGGATTAGGAATCAACTGATGGACTATGGCTTTGTATTACAAAATATTCCTATTTTGTGTGATAATACAAGTGCCATAGCAATCTCCAACAATCCTGTGCAGCATTCAAGGACAAAGCATATAGATATAAGGTATCATTTTATTAGAGAGCATGTCATGAATGGTACAGTGAAATTAATGTTTGTACCCACTGAAGAACAAACAGCAGATATTTTTACTAAGTCGCTCGACGAATCCACATTCACCAAAATTGTTGGTGAATTGGGTATGTTGAACAGTCCTAGTAATTAATCTAGTTAATATCTGAGGTTTGATCTTTAATAATTAACAAGTGATTAGTTTGTGAATATTTAAAAAAAAATCACTTGTTTAATTATTATATCAACTTGTTTTCTTGATTGTTATTGTATTTATCATTGGTTTAATTAAATATTTGTTATTCCATATTTCTATAATTTTAGAATAATTGTATGTATTTATTTTATTTGTTTAGAATATTTTATTTAATGTTTTGTAATGTTTGTCCTGTTAATATTGTTTTATTTCCATTAACAGATTAATCTATATTAGTTATTTCTATTGTTATTATTTGTTTGATTAATAATATTATTTTTAATATATTTTTCTGTATTATTAGTTGTAAATATTTGTGTGTTTAATTAAATTATTTGTATTTTCTTTAATCTATTTTAAGTAGATATGACTTAAAATTAATCAAAACTGCAATATGACTTGTTTTTTATTGTTTTTCTGGTCGGTATGACTTATTTGTTATATTGATCAGATTTAGTCTTATTTAGATTAAGTCATAACGAATTAAGTCATATTCGTTAGTAATTAGTTAAGTCTTATTAATGTTAAATTTTTTCAAGTTAATTTAAGTCATAATCGAGTCTTAGTGTTATTTAAGTCATAACGAGTCTTAGTTCTATTTTATTAAGTCATATTGATTTATGTCATATTAGTATAATAAGTCATAAAAGAGTCTGTTGTACATACATTAAGTCATAATCAAGTTAAGTCATATTCGGCCTTGTGTATATATACAACAGAGTAGAGAGTTAAGTCTTTCTCGTGTTAAGTCACAGAAAACCCTCTGATAATATATACATACGATACACACACGAAACTCTGCCAAATTTTCGTCTGAAATCACAACCAATCATCGATTTGAGAACATTAGCTGATTACCCATCTGATTCTCGTCATTTTGATAGTTTAAAATCAAGATTTGGTTCAGTTTTAAGGAAGTTACGAAATTGAAAAACAAAAATTCGATCTATTTTTCGGATCATTTGGCTTCGATTTTGCAAAAACTAAAAATATACATGTGTTCGTGTTGTAATCAAGATCATTGTGTGAATTTTTCAGAATTTTTGAACAACTTTGATTATTTTCGAATTTTTAATTAATTATTAATTCGAAATAAATTAATTTAATTAGTTATTTTGTAAAATCTGAAATTTTCAAAGTGTTAATATTTGATAAAAATGGCTGGTAATAACAATGTTCGATTTGAAATAGTTAAGCATAATTTGATCGGATATTTTGATCCCGAAAAATGTTCACTTGAACGTTTTCGACCGAGGATTCGTTTTCTGAATGATCATTCACTAGTTCGCACTGCTTTGAGTTTAGATACTCCTTCAAAAATTGAACCCCTGCAAATTATGTGTACTACTGCTGTCGTTTCTAGCGATAACAGATCGTTTGTTTTCACTCTTGGAGACAATCAGTACACAGTGGATGAATCTGTCATTAATACGGTCTTAAACTTTCCAAATGACAATTTTGAGGATTATCCGTCAGATGAGGAATTAACTAATTTCTTTGCTAGTATTCATTATCAAGACAAAGCAGATGTTCCTGTCTTGAATAAAAAGTTTCTAGTTCAGGAATGGGATTATGTGTTCGACACACTAGCCAAGGTCTTTGCCAATTCAACAAAAAGCAACTTCGGAATATTACCTTCCTTTATACAGCATATTGGATTTGCAGTTGCTTATAATCGAAGAATCAACATTGGCAGCCTTCTGTGTGGACCGATGGTTAGAAGAGTCATCAATGCTAAAAGGAATTTTGACAGGGGCGATAAAGTTCAATGCTTTTACCCAAGATTTCTTTCCTTGATTTTTAATCATTTGGTAGAACTACAATATCATGCTCCATTTCTGAATAGTGAAGCATTGGTGTCGGGAAAACCTTCGACGAGATTATTCAATGATTACGGTGTCAGACCTAAATTGTCAAATGTGCCAGTAGTTGTCACTCAATACATGTCAAACTTTATACAACTACCCATCATTGCACCTGTACCTATACCCGAAGAAAATGAACCACTACCTGAGCAAGCAGAACCAATAGTTGAACCTGAAGCTGAACAAGAAGTACCTATCCAGCAAAGTGAGCCTGTTCAAGAACAAATGGTTCAAACTACTCAAGCTGCAATCTCTTTGGCACCTGCTGACCAGGTATTGACTTCTAATCTCTCTATTGATGAACAATCTATTTCTGGAACCCAAGTGGTTGATAGGGATGACCAAGGGATTGTGAGACCGCAATCTCGAACCCCGGTCATAGAGCCAAACACTGAATCTACATCACTTAAAACTTTCCACTCCAGAAAGAAAATTCCCTTTCAAAGAGCAAAGAAAAGAAGAAATATAATGAGTGAACCCACAGCTCTGCCTCTACAAAAGAAAAGTAGAACTGATTCAGAGGCAACTGTAAGCCCATCCGTATCTTCCCAACAAGATATGGACGTTGATATGGCCATGCAACAGTTACTAGGATCATCCTCTCAACAGGATGATACTATTGAAATTCGCCATAGGGCCATGGCATCCTGTAATGTGTCAAGCACAACCCCTTTGTTATTACTAACAATGGGAGAACATATAGATTATGATGAAAATAGGGACACATTGACAGGAGAGCACATTGAGTCTAAAACAGTGCCTACCATAGTTACGGTAGAAGAGTCTTCACAGACTTCTGAGGGAAATCTTGGTTCCCTGCCAACTTTAATGGAACCATCATCTCCCCTCCTAGGAGAAACATTCCTAGATCCCTCAAGGGAGTTTCCACTCGCAGTTTCGACTGAAGAAAGTGGAAGGCAACTTGATCAATCTACTACTGAAGCAATTCAGATTACAAATCCAAATGTACAAGTAGAATTGATTGAGGACAGGGATTTGCGAACTCCCATTGCACCACCACTGACCTTCCCAGAGGAGGCTAGGGTATTTTAACTGCAGGTACCGCTTCTGAAAAAGCTAAGGAAATTGAGAGGAGTGATGTGAGGATCACCACAAAATTGAGTGATACACATGCACATCAGGTGAGTGAAATTCAGAGTGAAACTCAGGTGAATGCACATACAGACACATACACTCTCTCATTGTTACAAAAGATACAAAATCTGGAAAGGGAACTAGAAGCAAGTAAAGCTGAAGCTAGATTACTTTGAGCACAAGTGGATAAACAGTCTTCTCCATCCACCTCTGTTGATAATCAGCTTACTTCGATAAAGGGTGACATCAACAACTTGAAGACATTCTTCACTAATAAAATCAAAACTCTCAAACTTTCTCATGAAAAAGGTCTTGATGATTCTGGTGAGGTCACTGTGGCACAAGACAAAATTATTGCTGAAATCTCCAACAAGGTTGACAATCTACAAGAAGAAGTGCATGAAAATCAGCGTTCTACTGATTTTCGACTAGATCAAAATGAGAAGCAAAATGCACATCAAGCTAAAGGATTAAGGCATTCATTTCATCTGATCAGTCAAAATCGCACACCAACTACTGAAGAAAGAGAATCCTTTGCAAGAACAGGTGGTGATGATGATGAACGAGATCCTGAAGCTGGTGCAACTGATAAATCTGTAGAGGATTCCTCAACTAAGGGGGAGAAATCACAACAGGCACAGAAATCACAAGGTGAGAAAGGACAAGGGGAGAAAGGAGGTAAATCTGATAAATCTGATACAGACAGTGAAGACAGGAGGAATAAGGGGAAGAAGAAAGTCGTTGCAGATGATCAAGTCAAAGACACAGAATATTTCTACACGGGTGAACCAGATAATCTTAATGTTTTTGATGACTTTGATTTTTCTGATGAAGGTGAGAAATTACCTGAACCAGATTTAAGTCACTGGGAAGAAGAAGAACCAGTGATTTCTGAATATGAAGCTCAACAAGCAGAGAAAGAATCTGAAGAATTATTTGCTCAGAGGGAAGCTAATTTGCTGATGAGAGAAGAAAAGCTTCAAAAGTCATTAGAGCAAATTGCACGAAATGAAGAACTTCAGAAAGCCGAACAGCAAGCATTACAACGATTACATGCTATAAATGTTGAGAAGAGAAAGACATATATCAGACTAAAGAGCGGTGACAAATGGGAACGTGCTCAAAAAGCAATTGATTCACCTCAGAGTTCTGATTATGAAGATCGTCGTCTTGGAGAAATTCTCGAGGAATTCAAACTGGCAAATCCAATTCATGATATGTATATAAGGGCCTTAAAGGTAGAAGTCATCAGGATAACTACTGCATTTGAACCCAAATCTGATGAGCTGGTAATATTTGTGGATTGTCATAATGTTGGAACTTTCAGAGTATCTATTCAGTTCTTTTATGACAGATCACTGACAGAGATTTGGGTACTTAGGCCTAAGGTGAGAACATCTTCTGAGCTAGGTGTATTGTTACATGAGAAGTTCAAAGAATTTGCTGAAAGAGCTGGACCAGAAGTGATTAAGGATCCTCCACAAGTAAAATTTCTTAAGGGAGAGGTACTTCATTCAATCAATCTTCAGACAGATGAGTTATATGAACATCATGCAAAACACTTGGTATATGCCGAATATGCTCTCAGAAATCATGGATTCTTGACTGAAGAAAAGGTAATAGCTGCAGATCACATTCGATCCTATGCACAAATGAATATAAAAGATTACAAGAAATTTCAAGGTGAACTGAGAAAGAAGCTTGGAATTCCTTTAGTCTTACCTCAAGGATTGTCATCAAGAAGAGAGCGTCTTGTTGATTCTGATTTACACATGAAACTTCAAGTCACAGATGAGCCAGAAGAAGGAGAATTTAGACGAGAAGACAGTAATTGAAGATCAACTCTACGTGTATTATCTTTAGAGCTAAATAGGTCAAGATAGGAATATGTTAAAAATGATCAGGCTAAAGGATCATCTATCTTGTATTTATCATTTTGTTTGAATCTGGAAATGTTTAATACAAACCAGAACTATTTGATATTTGCTTTACGTTTAATATTTTATCTTTCATTTGGTTAAGTTGAATTAGTTGAGGTATCCTCTAGGTATTTGGTTGTTATTGTCTAACAAACAAATAGGGGGAGATTGAAAGGCATATGAATCAGCCTATTTGTAGTTTGAGGATCCTAATCAACTTAAACAAAATTGTAATAAGTAAATATCCGTATGATCTGTCACAGGAATCTCAGGAAGCAATATCTGTCAGAAGAAAGAAGGAGGTCAATCTATAGTTTTGATGTTTCACACTTGAAGACGTATCAGGTATCTGATCAAGCCTCAGTATAACATTGAAGTGAATGGATTCATTTACAGTGACAGAGATTTTACGAGTGATAGATTGAAAATCAATCAAAGTACAAGAAAATTGAGAGAAGAAATAAACCACAGCTTAAAGTCAGAAGTGAAGAAGCATCATTGAAGTTAGTCGTTCATGAACCAGACAGTACATCGAATGTCAACATAAGTCAGTGGTAATTCTTTATTATTTTCCGTGGTTTGGAAGAATTAAATTAATTGGTTATTGATTTAATTTAATTTGTTTTTAATTGATATAAATCATTTAATTGATTTAATTAATGAATTAATTCTAATAGAATTAATTCATTTATTAAGTTAATTATTGTATCAATTAATCATGAATTAGTTAATCATTAATTAATTAAAAGGATCAATATGACTTAATTAAATGCTGAATGGATTATGTCTTGATTAAGTTTAGTTCGGTATGACCTAAATTAGGTCATACCGACATGACTTAAATCTAAGTCATACTAAGCATAAAGATTTAGGTCATACCGAGCTGCTGAGTGGATTAGGTCTTACCGACATCAAATCTGCTAGGTCATACCGATGGAATTAGGTCATACTGAAGCAAGATATTTCTGGAAAGGTGTTAGGTCATACCGACAAAAGTGTTTAGGTCATACCGACCACACTGTTGAAGATTAGGTCATACCGACACATTGTTTAGGTCATACCTACAGAAAATTATGTCTTGAAGCAAGATTAAGTCATGCTGACAGCTGATTTAATAGGTCTTGAAGCAGTTTAAGTCATATCTAATGAGTACAGACCTATATAAACACAGCAGAAGCAACAGAATGCAAAAGAAGATCAGAACACAGCAATATCCTGGAAAAACACAGCAGTTTTCTCTCTCAAATATCAAGAACACCAAGAACAAATTAATTCACATAAATTCAAGTTCATCATCTTTGTAATATTCTATCCGATAGAACTTGTTTACTTGTGATTCTTGTATTACTAGCGAATTAAGTTTCCTAGTACTTATCTTGAGATTTATTAACTAAATAAGAAAAGTTCATGTCGAATTTTCTAATTAGTTATTAAACACTTGATAATAGTTTGGATTGATTTTATAACACCACATCAAGTTAATATACAGTTATATTCAACTTGAAATCCGAGTCAATTTATTCCGCACAAAATATTCGTTTTAGTGAAAATTATTTAACGAATAAATTTTGAGAAATTGATATTGATTGTATTCAACCCCCCTTCTACAATCATAGTGGACCTAACAGTACTCCAAATTTAGGCCTTTGGTATCCTAAAGATTCTGGATTTGATCTGATAGGATATTCGGATTCAGACTATGCTGGATGCAAGATTGATAGAAAAAGTTCAATAGGAAGCTGTCAATTTCTTGGTGGAAGATTAGTGTCATGGTTTAGCAAGAAGCAGCATTTTGTGTCTACCTCAACTGCAGAAGCTGAATACATTGCAGCTGGAAGTTGCTCTGCTCAAATTCTTTGGATGAAAAATCAGCTAATTGATTATGGTTTAGAGTTGTCCAATATTCCTATTTATTGTGATAACACCAGTGCCATAGCCATCTCAGATAATCCAGTTCAACACTCTAGGACGAAGCACATTGATATTAGACATCATTTCATCAGAGAGCATGCTGAAAAGGGAATTGTGAAGCTAGTTTATGTTCCAACAGAAAAGCAACTTGCAGACATCTTCACGAAGCCACTAGATGAAGCAACCTTCAATAGGTTGGTAATTGAATTGGGAATGCTAAATATGGTATGTTAACTTACTAGTTTTTACATTTTCAAGGTGGTTAAATCGCAGCTTGTGACCGTAGCTTTCAATGTTACTGTCATAAGAAGTTACTGTCGTATGTGCTACTTATTTAATTGACAGCATGTTTGCTATGACTATGCTAAATTCAAATTACATGCTTGTTTTAACTTATGTAATGAGTAGTCATGTGACATTAACTTAAACTATACGCGTGCAAGTGACAACTAGTCGTGTCATTTCAAATGAGCACGGGCATTAGTCAGTCTTTTTATTTTAAAGTTTAATACTTTATTAAAAAGAAGCGTGTGGGAAGCTGTAGTGTCACTTAATGTGTTATAAATAAGACTAAAGCCAAACCCTTATTCTTCATTACACAATTAAGAAACTCTAGAGACTATGAGCAACAGGAAGGCGTCAGATATGTCAACTTCGGAGGGCTCAAACTCCAAAGCTGAACAAGTGCCAAAGAAGCAGGAAGAGATCACTGCTGAGCACCCCCTTGATCCATTCTTCGATAAACTTCAAGCTTATCTAGACATGCTGGGGGTCTCCAATGAGAAGGAGATCGAGAAGGTTGTGGAAGGGCTGCTGCTGGAAGCTTTTCCAAACTTAAAATAATGTTTAGTTCTTAAGAACTTTTATGTATTTTTTAAAGTTTTTTTTTTTGAAAAGATTATCGTTTCGTCTTCCCAGTGTTCTTGCATGTCTTATTTACCTTTATCTTCTCATCTTAGGTAACTGTTGGTGTATGCATGTGTAAACTTTTGTGTGTGGATGTGTGCTTGCTTAACAAATATGTGCTTAAATCGATTAAAATGCTAATTGGTAATTTTACTCTTAAGCAATGGGCGAAGTCGATTAAAATTCATGACACAAATTATTTCCGCACAAGTTGCTATCAATAAGTGAAGATGCTGTCACGATGTGCCTTGACAGCAAATTCCTTATCAGCAACGGAAAAAGTTTCTGTCATGAAATTTAAAGGAAATTGTATAAATTGATTAATGGTGACAACATGTTCTTGCGCCGATGTTACTGTCAAGCAAAAACTTGCTGTCATCCTCCCAAATTACTAATGAATTTGTTACAGCGCACAGGTTATTGTCAAGATTAGTGGACGATTTAATTGGGATTTTACCTCCACGATTTACAGCCACTAAAAAGTAACTTTCCACAACACCACGTGACTGATTAATGGGCTAAGACATTGCTCTTTCCCTTCTTCAGTAAAACATTTGCTATTTTCATGTAAGCAACTGTCAAACACACAACACTCAACATAACCTCTCTCTCTCAAAAGCAAAAATCTCTCTCTCCCAAAACTCAAAGCAAAAATGGCACCCAAACAATTCTCTTCTCAAATAAACTTTGCTGGTATTCTCTCTGCTGGAGATGCTGGTGAAGGTTTCAAAGGACTCGTATCATTCTTAAACAAGTCCTATCTAGGTCATGTTATAACCTCTAATCCATCTTTGGACCTAGAAAGACTTGAAGAATTCTGGAAATCTGCCTTTGTTCTAGGAGGTGCAGGTAAAAACACCATAAACTGCAAAATCAAAGGGGTTACCTGCATCCTCACAATAAAAGGTATCAACGAAGCTTTGGGAACTTGACTGCAAGCTAAAGAATCATACAAGGAACTTGCAAGTGATGAAACCCTAAAGAAGTTTTTCTTGAAAATTGGGTATTCTGGTCCTGTCCTTGAAGATGGTACATCAAATTGGTACTCAACTGGTGAAATGAACAGAAAGCATTTGAGAAAAGAATGGAGCATGATTTTCGATGTCATGGTGAAGATTTTCTCAACCAAAACCACTGGCTGGAATGGAATTCCCTCCTACATCAAGAAGCTCACTCACTCTCTAGTCCATGGTTACAAAGTGGATGTTGGAAAGCTGTTTATGAGTCAACTCAAGTTAGCTCTGAGCAGGAAGGTACATGTCTATCCTCGCTTTCTTACAATGTGTTTAAATTCATTATGTGGTATTGATGATAATGCATCTTTAACTATGGAGTGCAATGTATTGAAAAGAAATACATGCACATCACTCAATTCAAAAAATTTGAATGCACATATTCCACTCTGTTTCACCAAGCACATGGCTGATCAAGAGCCTAATCTTGATTTTGAACTACCTTCTGGGTATGTTAATTTCTCCCTTGAGAATGAAGCTGAATTAGACCCAAATTCAGTTAACCCACATTCTACACCATTCGTTCCAATCAGACCTTCCAGACAAACAAAAGCCATAAAAATAGCTTTGCAAGAACCCAAGAAAAGACCCTTGGAAACTGGAGTTTGTGGTAGTTCTGAGAATGTTGAAGGAGAAACTGCACCTGATGCAACAAATAAGGATGTTAGTAAAAGTGAACCCACAGTGGTTCCTCTTGAGTCTAAGAAAAAGAGAGCTAAGAGGGACAAAAGCACTGTCAGCCACCCCTCAGTCTCACAAAAGGCTGTGGAGGATAAAAGGGAATCAAACACATCCCTAAATGCTTCTTCTCAACAAGAAGTATCTATTGAAACTGGCATGTCTCCCAAGGCATCCTATAAAGAGTCTGAACAACCTCATGTACTCACTCATGAGGAGCCTACACTTGCAGAAATGCACACAGAGTTAGGGCATAGTGAGGGTCATGAAACTTCTACTCTTGATGTTCCACAAGTTATCTCTGTGGAACAGCCAGAAATCTCTTCTAGACCATCACCTTCCTTATTCTCTAATCCATCCCAACCCTTCAGGTTTTGATCATCCATCTTAAGTCATGGATGAGCCCCCATCAAGTGGTCCACAAGAACCCATTTCTCAAAGTGAAATGTATACCACTCCCTCAAACACTGAGCTAGATCAAGATGGCAATCTGCCAGAAAATGAAATAGCCAACATCTTGGTCGACCTCCAAAAAGCAACTGACCTTCAGGAAGTTGCTGTCACAGCCTCAGCTGCTATCAAAGACACCGCAAAAGTTGTTGTCAACCCACCTGTGGACAGTAACATTTTGGGCAAAGATGCTGTCACCTCTTCACAGTTGATCAAGATTCAGTAATTGTTGAAGATGCTTCTGATGATGATCATGTGCCAATCTCTACTTTCAGAAAGGTAAAATCTAAACATTCTCTTTCAATGCATGTAAGTACTGCTCATACCCATGCATCTAGGATGAGTGAGGGAGTGCAAAAGAAAAGAGAGATAAAAGAAAAGAGAGGTGGGCATAAAATGAGAGGCTGCCAAATGAGCTGGCAAAAGGAGAGGGACTGAGCACGTCCAGAGTGAATTTGAGGGAACCCCACACAAAAAGGCACTAGGCCTTGAGAGTCATTCTGTGAGGAGTGATGAGATCACTCAGATAACAATGAGAGTGTGAGACACCCCATAGCCTCCTTGCCTCAGTCTTTTCCTTTCTCATCAAAAGGGCTAAGGTCTGATGGTCCTTCTAAACAAGCTGAATCAAGGTTGAAATCCCTTGAGGGCAGATATGCATCCATGGAAGCTAAACTTGATGCTCTGTCCACCATGGTAGCTACTGGTTTTGCTGAGATTCAACAAAATCTGTTATCATTTTCTGCTGCCCTTAGTTCTGTCAACTTAACTAAGGGGGAGACAGTGGTAGATCAGAATAAAGTGCAGAATCAGAATACTCTAAGTCCAGTAGAGAAGGTGACACAAGGTGGAGCAACAAGCAAGGGGGAGTCTAGTAGAGAGGGGGAGCAAATGGAAGAAGATGGAGATGGAAGTAAGGGGGAGCAAAATGCAAATGAAGATAGAATCTTTGGTGAAGAGCTGAGAGCTAGTGGAATTGGTGAATCTGTTGAAGTTGATGGTGAGCCAATGTTGGTGACTAAAGAAATATGGAGCAATTACAAAGGGCTCAAACATCAACATTTCCTCCTCTAAAAATTAATGAACCAGTTCCTGAAATCATGGAAACTCCATTGCAGAAACATTGGAGAGAAATGGAAGAGTCCAATAGACTCGGCAAAGGCAAAGACAAAATGCCTGAAAAGGTAAATCCTACAACTGGATACATTTGGTCTGATGGAAGTGGATATAGTCCAGAAGAGGCAGAAACGATGATGGTTAGCTACATGGAGAGTACTTTGCAGAACAAAGATGAAGAATTCAGTGCATTGGTGAATAGTGCCATAAAAGCGGCAGGAGGAGTATATACAAAACTGTCACCAATACTGAAGGACAAAATAACAAGTATCTCTGTGAAGGTGAATCTGGAGAAAAGATGGGCAGTTTATGTTTATCTGAAAACTGGCATCTCTATATTCATTACAACGCAGCTACTGCAAAGTCTGCAAGCTAGAGTGCTGAATGCCATAGGAACGAAAGTGAAAGCCAATTCTACAATCTTCAATAACGATCTGCTAGCACAAATTAAAGGTCTTGTTGAAGAAAAGCTACCGGAAGTGATTGAAGAACCCTATGGTATTTGTTACAGAACAACCACAAGCACAGGAGCTAAAAGGATTGGATTTCTGATCCTAAGTGAAGAACCCAGATTGCACTCTAACACAATTATGGGAGTGCTGAAACAAATCCTCAAATCTAAGATAAACAGAGACAAAGTCAAGGCTGTCAAAGATATTCACAAACTGCTGGCAAAAAGAGATGAAAGTTTTAGCTCTCGAGTGAAGAAATTGATTTCTGAAGCTAATGCCAGAAGAAGTGAAAGTGGTGGAAGCTGTACATATGATGACACCCTTGATGATGATGATCTTGATGGAACTGGAGGATCTGGTACAACTGGAAGTGGTCAAGAAACTGCTGAGATTACTGGAAGTCAGACTCCGGAGGAAACAAAGGAAGAAGCTCCCAAGGATGATAAGAAAGATGCTGAAGCTAAAGATGAGGGAGAGACAGACATTCTTGACACACTGGAGGAAGTATCTTAAGATTTGTTATTGACTGTTTTGATGCTGAAAAAGATACTGTCAACAAGGAAGCTGTCAAGAATGGTGAAGTTACTGTCGAAGAAGCTGCTGTCAAAGAAGACACTGTCATGAAAGACACTGTCAAGAGCTTGAATGAAGAAGCTGTCATAGGCAAAACTGTCAAGACATCCAAGTCTAAAAAGACAAAACAAAGAGCAAAAGCCTGGCGTACAGTTCTAAGAAAGGGGAAGACAAAGGCTGCAGCAAGGAAAAAGAAGCATGGAATGGTGATTCGTAGAAGCCTATTCGAAGAAGAGAAATAAATAGCTTCGAAATCCAGAAGGAACCTGTGACAAGAGATATCACTTCAGTCGAATTGGAGCTGGATAACTCTAAGGAATATGCATCCAGATACATTCTTTGGAAAGATAAAGCAAAAGTCATGTTTGTTGAGAAGGATTTAACTATGGTGAAGACGTCAACAATAATAGACAGATACACTCTCAAACAAACATCACAAGAAGTAAGGCGTAGAGTTGATTACTTCGTGCTGGAAAGAATGGTGGAGCTTATGGGGACGTATAAAAATGTTCCTAAGAAAGCCATGGAACACATCCAAAAGTACTATGCTGAAAGATATGCTGAACTTTATGAGAAATATGGTGACTGGAGAGATATCGATGATGCGAATGAGGATGTGAGTATAGATGAGGAAGAACTTGTGTCTAAGTATGATTGGACAGAGAGGATGCCCTCTATACACCTGAAGCAATGGCTGCCTATGAAGCCGAATTAGCTACTGAAGTTGCTAGGAGAAAAGCTAATATTGGTAAACGGACTGCTGAGGTAGTGGAAGCTGAGCTGAAAGAAAATGCAAGAAAGTCAACAAGATGAACAGTGAAGCTCCAAACTATCAGCCATGTGCACTGGAAAATCCTCTCAGGATCATAGATGGCAAAGAAGAAAGGGGATCCAAGAAAGGGGAAGACAAAAGCTGCAGCAAGGAAAAAGAAGCATGGAATGGTGATTCGTAGAAGCCTATTCGAAGAAGAGAAATAAATAGCTTCGAAATCCAGAAGGAACCTGTGACAAGAGATATCACTTCAGTCGAATTGGAGCTGGATAACTCTAAGGAATATGCATCCAGATACATTCTTTGGAAAGATAAAGCAAAAGTCATGTTTGTTGAGAAGGATTTAACTATGGTGAAGATGTCAACAATAATAGACAGATACACTCTCAAACAAACATCACAAGAAGTAAGGCGTAGAGTTGATTACTTCGTGCTGGAAAGAATGGTGGAGCTTATGGGGACGTATAAAAATGTTCCTAAGAAAGCCATGGAACACATCCAAAAGTACTATGCTGAAAGATATGCTGAACTTTATGAGAAATATGGTGACTGGAGAGATATCGATGATGCGAATGAGGATGTGAGTATAGATGAGGAAGAACTTATGTCTAAGTATGATTGGACAGAGAGGATGCCCTCTATACACCTGAAGCAATGGCTGCCTATGAAGCCGAATTAGCTACTGAAGTTGCTAGGAGAAAAGCTAATATTGGTAAACGGACTGCTGAGGTAGTGGAAGCTGAGCTGAAAGAAAATGCAAGAAAGTCAACAAGATGAACAGTGAAGCTCCAAACTATCAGCCATGTGCACTGGAAAATCCTCTCAGGATCATAGATGGCAAATAAGAAATCTATGCAGATAGTTTTCACAAGCTAAGGACCAGTGTACTGAAAGGTCTATACTGGAAAGTTGTTGGATCATCTCACAAACTAGAAATGCTGTGTGCATGGGAATTGGAAGTTATTTTTGATAGTAGGAGAGATGAAGATCCAAAACTTGACGGAAACAGAAGAGTGACCTTGAATTCTTTTCCTGGCAGAAGATTCAAGATTGAGAACAACATCTTGAAATTCAGAACTTACACCTATAATTTTGAATCATGGTTTGATCTGAAAGATGTTTAGAATGTCTCTTCTAAACAAATCCAATAGTACATTGATGAGATTGAAGATGATGCTGTATCTGCTGATGAAAAGAAGCTAGTGCGAGGTCTCAGAAAGTACTTGGAAGAAGCTCTCCACACAGAGAGAGAGAGAGAGAGAGAGAGAGAGAGAGAGAGAGAACAGGAAAGCTTAATAACAAGATAAGTAAATCTCATATCTACTCAACCTCGAGGAGTACTTGTTTTGCTATAGATCATTGTCCTATGTAATACTACATGCTTGGAAATGTTCTAGAATCCTATTCTGATCTATGTTAGTTAAGTTGTCAGCATGCTTGTATTGAGAATTTTTTGTTATTGTCCATAAAAACAAATTGGGGGAGATTGTTAGGATTTATGGGTGATAGCGTAGAGACAACTTAACTAGTACTTAGTTTATTTGTATAGGCTAAGTAGAATATATTGTCACAGCCAGAGTGTGTTCTTGTAATCAAATAATTGCTGAAATGTAATAAGTATGTATCTTGGAAGAAGTTCATTGATATGTTCAAGTCTCAAGAGAATACATCAGTTCGACAGCAATAATAAAGTTACTGTCAATACATTGATGGTAACGTTACAAGAAGACTGCATGTTGTAAGGTCACTACAGCAAGTCTCATTTGACAGCAACATTGGCTGAAGCATGGGACAACAACATCTCACACTTGACAGCAAGTCTGGAGTTCCGACAGCAACATTGGCGGGAGATCATACTGTCAACTACTGAATATTCCTATGACAGCAAACTTGGCGGCAAAGGTTACTGTCTCACTGAATTATTTGATTTGGAGATTTTATCTCAGTCAAACCCCCGTGACAGTTTAGATGTTCGAGAAACAGATTTGCTGCAATTCGTCAAAGATTGTAGCAGACATGCAAGACTACGACAGAAGCTTGAGAGATCACAAGACGAGGCTCGACAATTCAAGAGTATGACAAGTCTGCATCTACTAGAATTGTTATAGCTAATTTTAGAAAGAACCCAGAATGCCTTATGCTTAATGATAACTCTGTTTGTATAGCATTTTAGGAAAGGTCACATGGGTGGGCAACTTGTGAGGAGTTGCCACTTGAAAACGATAGTAGCTCCGCGACCCATGTGACTGAGATGTTAGAGAAAGATTAGTCTATATAGAGACACATCTCTCATTCTTTCTGTAGTGATTTTTTTCAAGAAGTCGAATCTTGAGAAAACCATTTTTCTCGAGGTTGCAGCAACACATTACAAAATAAATAAAATATTTATTATGTGAGAATATCTTGAATTACTACTTGTGTTTGCAATTCTTGTATAGATAGTTTAAAATCTTTATCGTTGTTGTTGAGCTAAAGATTTGAAATTATCTATATTGCATTCAACCCCCCCCTTCTGCAATATACTCCGGGACCAACACCTTTCAAAGAAGTGGAGAGAGCAACTATACAAGCTAATCATGAGTTCCATTTCTAATAGGAATTATCTTATATCAACGAATGGCAACTAATTCAAGATTTAAGACTTTAAATGTTACATCTTAATATTAACCACAATGGATACACATATGCTCTATGTTCAAAACCCACTACAAACATAAAAAAACTTAATCAATCATGCTCAGCTCTAGTTCTTTTCGGTAACTGCTCAAGATCACACAAAATATTACCAGATCACTTTATACAATATATTCAATAAGGACTACGTGAAGTGAGATATAAGCTTAACCCAAGCTCAAGAACTCCAATCAGAAAAGGAACCGCTAATAGTAATGCACACTTAAAACCTCAACCAATTAAAACAAAGCTAGTAACACTACACCAAATCCATTGCTATAGTTTCAACCTTCAATGTTCCCTATTAACCTTAACGGATAGTAATATCCTTTATATCCAAACCCACTAAAACATAAAAAGCTTGATCAATCACGTCCACCCCAAATTCTTCCGGAAAATTAAACAATATCACACACACACAATTTCACCATCTTGTACAAGTGATTCAGTTAGAACTGACCTCATCCAATAACAAAAAACCTGTAACATCATATTAAAAGTCAAAAACACTAACGCACAGTCAAATCCTCAACAAATTAAAGGAAAGCTAGCAAAACAATACCAAACACCTAAAAGACTTGCTTGCTACAATTCAACATAATTTCAACCTTCAACACAAAAATTAGCTTTCGAAATCCCCAAATTCTAACTGACAAAAACTAATAAGGATTCAAATACAACTAATAAATTCAACACAATATCAAACAAACAAAGAAGTACATAGCGCACACACACACACACACACACACATATATATATATATATAGAGAGAGAGAGAGAGAGAGAGAGAGAGTCTATACCAACGCTGCAAGAGGTTGGAGGATCTTTCTGGAGATCCTTAATCTCTTTCAAGATCTGCTTCGAGGCCATCGCTATCTATCTCAACAACACAAAACCCTAGATCAGCTAATTCACAACATCCACAAAACAAATATAAAGAGACAGGAGATAGATAAGAGAGATTACCTCGAGATCCTCGCCTAATTATCAGAGAGAAAGGAGAGGGAGAGGAGAAATGGAGGAGATTGATTGTTTGAGAGAGAGACGGGTGTCGTCAGTTGTTGGGAATAGACTTCCAAACTAATGTAGTTTGTTTTTCATTTTTCCAAATTAATCTACTTTATTCAATCATTTCCAAACTAACCTACTTTACTATTTAAACACGTTTTTTTAACTTTAGGTACTATAATTGATCAGATAAAAAAACTTTGGGTACTATAAATAATTAAGTAAGGATGATTAATTAAAAACAATATCAATAAATAATGATAAATAAGTAAAATTAACAGATACTGTAAACATTAAAAGTTTTGTCAGTTTGGTTTTCGATACAGTTATCTTAATTAATAAATAAATATAATATAAATAATGGTAAGTAATCAATTGTCTTTTTTAATTAAAATACATTATTCTTTAATTAAAAAATATTAACTTTTATAAACAACTAAAAATATTAATTGTATCATATCTTTCAATCGTTAGTAATAAGGAAATATGAGTATATCATATTTTCCAATGGTTAATAATAAGGAAACATGAGTATAATAATTTTTATTTTGGCTCAACCATTCAATCATACAATGAATAATGATCATTAGATTTTCAGTATATAAAAGATAAGTTATATTAAACATAATCTTGCAATCATTAATATATACCAAAAAGTATCACATCATATCTTTCAATCATTAATAAAATACTAGCTTAAACCCCGTGTGATGCACATATGTTTTTTTTAATAATTAGGATTATAGCCTTACAATTGAGTATCTGTTCTAAATAATTCTCGGGCTGAGCCAGAGAATAAACCTTATTTGATCTAACTTACAGGTCCATATCGAAAAGTTGTACAATTTTATAAACATATATGTGTAAGATGAACAACATTTTAGAACTAATAAATATTTTTTTTTATATAAGTCAAATTTGATTATTTACTTAAAAGATTAATTTTAGAAAAAATAAATTTTGGTGCCCACGCGAAGTGGGCAAACATACTAGTACATATATTCATACATAAACAAATACAAATATACAATTATGTAAATATATATTAGTATATGATAATATATGCTAGCATATATCATATCTTGTATACTATCATTAAAATCTACTGTAAATATTTACGAATTAAATATTATAAAAGATATCATTTGAAACAAATTTATATCTTAAACATGCATGTGAATTGTAACGGCTCATACGTTCAATAGAGTAAGGTATATATAACATATGTCATACTTTAAGTACACAAATAATTTCAAATCAATGCAGTTAATTTATTTTTCTAGAGAAACATTTAAAGTTCATAATTTACCTAATATCGGTTTAGAGTAAAATTATTGAAAAATTATCATCAATCAACATCGAATTTTTATGTATATTACATCAAATTTTCAAGTTTATAAGTATAATACTTTAATAAAATAAAAATTATTAGTCTCATAACAAGTATTTTTCCAAAATTATTGATCATATAACTTATTTATCATACCTTTCATACACCGTATATTTAAAAAAGAAGTATATTTTTTAGATAATGACCAAAATGCCTCAAAATGAGGTATCCATGGCCCAAAATGCCCATTTTCGGAATGCATGGCCGTATCTACCCACGGGATATGCCGTTGCCACTGGCGTATCCCCATGTCTTGTAGCACGTCTGAAAAGCTTCAACACCGGGGAACAAATCGATTTGGGGGTTTTAATTCCGGCAAATGAAATGGTATGAAACTGGTATAGGCATGTAGAGGGTGAAGAGACGATTCCATTCGTATGTAGAAGATGACTGAACAAGTACGGGAGGGGGGTAAACGGAGGGATAAAAAAAAGTCGCCGGAAACGCAATTTGAATAGAAGTCGCGAGATCTCGAATTCCAGCAAATGAAATGGTATGAAAGTGGTATAGGATTGTAGAGGAGGGGAAGGCAATTTTATTGGTGTGTAGAATGTGAATGGAAAATGACGGGAAAGGGGTGAACGAAGTTAAGGTGTAAGTCGTCGTTATGTCGCCGGCACGCCTGTCTCTGCAATTGAAGAAGACAGTGGATACGCCACTTGCAAATGCGTATCTGGAGATGCGTATTTCCAAGCGGCGTATCTCAAGCTACAGTGCTCCATGTATCTGGCAATAGCGTTTCTCTATGTTGCTCCGTTATCATTAGCGTGTCTCCATGACACTCCTTTGTCAGTAGCGTGTCTCCATGACGCTCGTTCACCAGTAGCGTGTCCCGTGGGTATTTAAGGCCACCTGAACTGGCGGTGGGTATTTTGGTTACATCTATTTAAAATGTGGGTATATATGACCTTTACCCTATATTTTTTTTCGGATATAAAACACGATCATGCCTTGCACAGGCTAAATAGCTAGCTAATTTCGGGCATGTTTGGCTCCACTTATAATTTGGACTTATTTTCGGGTAAAATTTTTATATTTTGATAATTTTTTTTATACAAGTATTTAATATATGTTTGAAATTCAATAAGTTGCAAAAATAAGTTGGGAAATAAGTTGAAAAGTTAGGAATTTTAACTTTCAACTTAAAATAAGTTGACTTATTCTAGAAAATAAGTTTTCCCAAAACACCCCCTTCTTTAAACCAAATACATACATTTCACAATCAAAACTAGCATTTGTGATAAATGTTATAAATATGTGTCACCTAAATTTTATAAATATGGATGGATAAATTACGATATAATTGGAGAACAAAGGGATATTTTAAGAACATTTTGAGCCAATAAATCCCCTATAAAATTACATTTTTACCATTATATATTACAAAATTATATTGATTTGCCCCTTACCAACCTGACCCGACCCGACCCAAACTTAAACTTGACAAAAATAAAACCCTCCAATTTTAGGGTTTTTGTTCTTTCTTTCGCTTCAAACTTTCTTCTTCATATAAAAAATTTTGGATAAAAAGATTCTCACTTTTCAATAACTGGGTCTCTGATAAAAAGGGTCAACAAAAATAATCTAAATTTGTGTGCAAAACCATGTTTTGTACCAAAAGTGTAAAGAAAACTGGTGGGTTTTTGTTAAATAGCAGCAGATGGATTAACAGTGTATCTAAATCAACTAATGGCTTGAATTCTCAAGTGGGTCTTGCTGCTTCTTCTGAAATTTTCATTGCCAATAGTTTCACCAAAAGGGTATGTATGTATATATGAATATGTTGTGTGTGTGTGTGTGTTTTTGTTTTTCACAATGATATGAAATCTTTGGATATTTGGTGAGCTGCGATAATTTTGAAATTGTAGAGAATATTAGGTAATGTACTAATATAGGGATTTCGATATTCGTGTGATGTTGGTAGCTTAGTTAGTTGAGGATAATAACTTGTTGGTTGCTAGTGCTTTTTATTTGTTTTGATTTTGTCACTTTGATGACAACGTATTCACAAAAAATAAGGGTTCAGTTGGATGATTCTATTGTTGCAGTTAGTCATGCTCTTGACAAAAAGACTGTATTTTGAAATAAAAAAGAACTCAATTAATAAGAAAGTAGTAATGAAGAGTGAAAACATGAGCTAAGATACCATGTATTGGTGAGAACAATATGATTATTTAAGTTTTTGTTTGTTAGACGTCTACAGTTTAAGGTTGGCACTCCTGGAAGGATGTGAATGGATTATATTAACTCACAGTACTCTCTTTTATGCTTTTAACAGCCTAAGCCTGTGTTCACTTGAATTAAATGGAAGGGGGGGGGGGAGAATGGAATGAAATTTGTACTCTTATTTGGGGGAGATTGGGAGAAGTGTTTAAATTTTTATTCCTTACTTCATTCCTTTCCACACAATTTAAACCAAAGTTCTGACCCACATGTTTTGGAAGGAATGCTCCATTCTACATCATCATCATTTTCCTTGCAATTTTCATCATAAGAAACTTCTTTTCCCTCATATTTGTTCACTATTTCTCCCAACATCACCCCTTTCTTCAAAAATTTTGTTTACAATTTTCATTCCATTCTCCTCAAGTGAACACAATTTAAGTCCTTCCGTGATGTCCAGTTGGATTTGCTAATAATTTGCGTCAGATCACTAATCATTGAATAGTAGCAGAGATGTGTCGTAATAGTTTCAAGAAAAGCTTCATAATATTTTCTGAAAATATCATAGACTTGGTCCACGGAAATATGGAAATATGGTTTGGCGAGGCTTGAGTTTGATGATCGTGAACAAATTGTGGTTAGGCTAGGCTTGAGTTGGATGATTGTGAACAAAGCGTGGTTTTAAATCCCACTTTAATGGGTTTGGGATATAGGTTTTAAGATTTATGACTCTCCAACCAACCAAACACTTTTTATGAGTTTGGAATTAGAGAAACCCATACCTGGTACCTAAGTCTAACCAAACAAACGACCTCTTAGAATCTTTACTGCATCAGGGGCCTGCTAATAAGCTGCTTATCATAATCTGTACAGTATTATAGGTTTTACATAAAATTTCCACTCTAATCCACATAGGCATATTCATTGCCTCTAAATTGTAAGAAGTAATTAATCTAAAACTAATTATGGCCTTCATTTTGTACCGAATTGATTTCAAAGCCAGAGCGCTAATATGTTTGTACTCTTATTGAATGGAATGAAATTTGTACTCTTATTTGGGGGAGATTGGGAGAAGTGTTTAAATTTTTATTCCTTACTTCATTCTTTTCCACACAATTTAAACCAAAGTTCCGACCCACATGTTTTGGAAGGAATGCTCCATTCTACATCATCATCATTTTCCTTGCAATTTTCATCATAAGAAACTTCTTTTCCCTCATATTTGTTCACTATTTCTCCCAACATCACCCCTTTCTTCAAAAATTTTGTTTACAATTTTCATTCCATTCCTACCTCATTTCATTCTCCCCAAGTGAACACAATTTAAGTCCTTCCGTGATGTCCAGTTGGATTTGCTAATAGTTTGTGTCAGATCACTAATCATTGAATAGTAGCAGAGATGCTATGTTACTCGGACTCTTCATTTCACCTTGGAGTACCGGTGTCGGACACTCGACACCCGGACATGGACACTTGGACTTGGACACTTATTTTAAGCCAAAAACATATACATTTTTCAAAATGTTACCGAGTCTGACACTTAGGACACGTATCCATGTCGGACACTTATAGCCGAGTCCGAGTAACATAGCAGAGACGTGTTGTAATAGTTTCAAGAAAAGCTTCATAATATTTTCGGAAAATATCATAGACTTGGTCCACGGAAATATGGAAATATGGTTTGGCGAGGCTTGAGTTTGATGATCGTGAACAAATTGTGGTTTGGCTAGGCTTGAGTTGGATGATTGTGAACAAAGCGTGGTTTTAAATCCCACTTTAATGGGTTTGGGATGTAGGTTTTAAAATTTATGATTCTCCAACCAACCAAACACT
Source organism: Saposhnikovia divaricata (assembly GCA_036435485.1). Classification (NCBI taxonomy): domain Eukaryota; kingdom Viridiplantae; phylum Streptophyta; class Magnoliopsida; order Apiales; family Apiaceae; genus Saposhnikovia; species Saposhnikovia divaricata. Next base: position 29,645,061 of record JAZHRN010000131.1, read on the forward strand.
TTTTATGAGTTTGGAATTAGAGAAACCCATACCTGGTACCTAAGTCTAACCAAACAAACGACCTCTTAGAATCTTTACTGCATCAGGGGCCTGCTAATAAGCTGCTTATCATAATCTGTACAGTATTATAGGTTTTCTGATAAACTTGTATATAAAATTTTCACTCTAATCCACAGGCATATTCATTGCCTCTAAATTGTAAGAAGTAATTAATCTAAAACTAATTATGGCCTTCATTTTGTACCAAATTGATTTCAAAGCCAGAGCGCTAATATGGTATTTCTGTTTATTCTGTGAAATGCATATGGGCGGGACATTTTTTTAGTAAAATCAGAAATATGTTATTAGCTTGATTTTCTTGGCAGAGTTTCTGATGTGTTTATGTTGAGTATACATTATTATTTTCTTTCATGTAGTGTTCACCAAAACTTGCTTCCCCCTTCCTCGCCCTCACAGGTTTTAGTTTTACTTTAGCTAATTATTCGTTCTTTTTCCATTTGTTTCGCAGGGCGTGCTTGGAGCTACAGGTCAGTATCTAGGAATGCTCATAACTGAACTAAGTGTAATTATTGTATTACATCAAGATGTGCAGATCTTTATCCGTTAATTGGGTCTACTTGGCGTTGTATCTTGTGCATCTGTGTGTTTTTGGTAGTCTTCTGAGGTGGTCAATTAAACATTGGTTCCTTGTAAAGGTTTATCAACAGTATATAAGTCGTTACCCTGATGATAGAAACTTAATTATGAAAATGGAAAAATGTTTCTATAAACTGGTAAACTAAGTTGACAAGTAATACGGGGATACGCCGGGTGGCGCATCCCGTGCGTAGGACGCCACACCCCCACGCACTGCCGCACCCCGCCTTACAGGGTATGCTGTGCAGCACCTATGTGCCGCACCCCTGCTTTCCAGGTCACAGTACTTGTCTGGTTAGACTGGAAGTACGGGATATCGGTTAGCAGATTACTTGTTTATGTGTTGAAGGTGAGGTCAGCTTCTGTGTCATTTGAGTGGGTGATTCATCTGATTTATTTTTTTTTAAGTATCTTTTGGAATTTACCTAAGCTGATAAATTTTAAATAATTGGTTTTCACAATTTTTTGAGGTCTTGTATCTATATGGCAAACAAGTATCTTCCTCTAGTAAGTTTGTGTGTGAGGATGTTGCTGTAGTTTCTGATCCAGAGTAAACCAAAAGAAGGCAGGACTTGCATTTGTTGGCTGTAATGTATATGTGCAGTAAAAGGAGTCTCCTTTCTCGTCACTGAAAAGGTTAAAGTGGTTTTTGGCAGGAATTGGAGGTCTGTTGAGAAGGTATCAGACTAGTAACTGTCATTTGAACTTTCAGTCTCCAAATCATCTCACAGAGTCCAATGCAGCAAAACCTGCCATGTCTTGCTTTGCTAGAGCCTACGCATCCCAAACTTCAACAGGAAAGAATTCATCAGAGGTTTGAGTCATGCTGGCAATCTGTAATTGATCTTCTATATACCATTTTATTATTGCTTATTAATTTTTACCTTCATCTTCGTTACTAGCACCAATTGTTCGACTGGGTAATGGATACATAACCATTTAATGCAAGTGCAGGCCTGTAATGTGTTCCAACACCTAGAGTATTTACCCTGTATCATATACCATTAGTTTCACAAACTTTTTTATATTAAATTGTACAATACATTTTGCGTTGCAAAGTAAGAAGTTCAAAAAGTTAAGTATTCGCTATAAAAATCTACGACTTCTGCTCAGCTTTCTTCGAAGTTGTGAAAGGAACACAAGTAATTACTGGATAGGTAAGAAAAATTTTGTTATTGACTAGCAACCTCTTTTGCTTATTGGTCAGAATCAGTTTGGTAAGACTTATGCCGCAGGAACCTTTTCCTAGATTTGTCCTGTAACTGAATTTTTTAAAATGGTACTTTATTCAGATACTGCCTTGATTGTTCAACTATGCCAGTTTTGTCATGAAAGCTTTCGTTAATATAACACATGAAACTAATGGACAACTTGATGACTTCTCTCAATTTTCTTGTAAGATGTAGGCTTAAATTCAGCAGGTTGCCTATTAATTGTATTGCTGACTATTCATTTATATTTTGAGTAAAGTGCACTTTGTGTACATGAACTTTTCTGAAGACACCATTTGAAATACTATAGTTTAAAATCTATCACGTGCAATAGTGAACAAACAATTTACTCACACTTCGTGTACTACCCTCTATCTGTTACTAACACCGTTATAAGAGTAGGGGTAAAACAGTCTTTTTCCCTTCAGATCTTCAAATTAGAAATTTCCTTGGGAACGCTACCTGAAAAGTTGTTCACTTGAAGCTCCAACCGCTCTAGCTTCACCAAATTGCCAATAGCCTGAGGAATTTCCCCAGAGATTAAATTATTAGAAATTTGTTGATGCTTGCTCATCCTCTACATATTAAGCTTTTGAAAAAGAATAGGAAGGTTACTGTTTTAGAGGATTTTAAGTATAAAAGTATTGATGGGGATCTTGTTGGTGATTCTTGGGTGATGAAGACGGAACCAGTTTCTGTGACTTGGCATTCGATTAAAGGTGTTAAAGAGGAAGCATATTGTGAAATACGTAATGCACTCCGCAAGGATGTTGAAGCCCTTGATTCGAATAAAATGGGAACAAATTCTTCGTTCTTTTAGGGGAAATTGGTGGCGAGGGCAGCAAGATTTGCATTGATAGCTGAAGAGGTGTGTTACCCGGATGTAATTTTAGCAATTAAGAAGTTCTTGAAGGATACAATAGAACCATGGTTGGATGGGACTTTTGTGGGCAGTGGCTTCTTATATGATTGGAAATGGGGTGGAATTGTGACTAAACAAGGATCGACGGATGCTGCAGCTGATTTTGGGTTTGGAATATATAATGATCACCATTTTCATCTCGGTTACTATCTTTACGGAATCTCAGTGCTTGCGAAGATTGATCCTGCTTGGGGAAGGAAGTATAAGCCAGGCTTATACACTAATGGCGGACTTTATGAATTTAGGGAAGAAAGAGTACTCAGAGTATCCTCGTCTGAGGTGTTTTGACTTGTGGAAGTTGCATTCTTGGGCTGCAGGATTGACTAAATTTCCAGATGGACGAAATCAGGAGAGCACAAGTGAGGCAGTGAATGGTTACTATGCAGCTGCTTTAATGGGGTTGGCCTATGGAGATACTCATCTTGTTGCTATTGGTTCAACAATTTTGTCAATGGAGATTCAAGCTAGCATGTGAGGCAGGGGGATAATTTGTATCCTAAGGAATTCACAAGGGAGAATAGAGTAGTCGGGATTTTGTGGGCTAACAAGAGGGACAGCGGGCTGTGGTTTGCTCCGGTATAGGTCCAACAAAATGGTTATCAAACAGGTTCATAAGAGTTATATTAGTTAAAGCAATAAAACTCATTGGAATTTCGCCAGTAAGCTTAATAATGGACAAATCCAACGACATGAAACTAATCAAATCTGAAAGCTCAGACGGAACATGACCTGTGAGATTATTATACTGAAGAAACAGGGTATGCAACAGCTTCAAGTTCCCCAAACTCGCTGGAATTTGGCCTGTTAAATTACAACCAAGAAACTCTCCGGTAAATAAATTATAGGAGATGTTAATGTGTTCAATGGAGATAAATTGGACATTTCCAAGGGTAAGGGACCGGTGAGATTATCTGAGAAGAGAACGAGCTTAAGGAGCTTATCGAAGAGTCCGATATGGGGTGAGAGAGTACCGAAGAGATGAACATTGGAGATGGTGAGAACAATGACTTGTGAGATGGTGAGAGGAACAGTGTGATGATAAATTGGCAGTCCAGTCAGCAATGCCTGAGCTGTTTGGACCAACTAATGAAGCTTTCAGGTTTAGTAAAGCTTCAAGATCTGAAGATGAAGATGATGATGATAGGAGAGGAAGAAATAAACAGGGAAAAAGACTGTTTTACCCCTACTCTTATAACGGCGTTAGTGACAGATAGACGGTAGTACATGAAGTGTAAGTAAATTGTTTGTTCAGTATTGCACGTGATAGATTTTAAGCTATAGTATTTCAAGTGGTGTCTTTAGCAAAGTTCAGGTACACAAAGTGCACTTTACTCTTTATGTTTTCATGAAGTACTTAGGGTTCTTTAGGATTTGTCACCTAGCTAAATACGCATCTACCCTCTTTTTCTTAACAGCGTGAAAGAGAAATTTCTAAGGTTGAGGATCCGTTCGATGCTCCAACATACAATATCCCACAGAAACCTATGACATTTACTGAAGGAGCTTCATACAGTCTTATCATTCTTGCAGGGCTTGGAGTAGCAGCTCTTGCTGCATATGCAGTTTTCACAGAGCTAATATTTACACCGAAAGAGTAAGACCTATCTAACATTTCAGCTCCCCTTTTGAACACTGAAAATTTTAGGATTGAGGATTCTTTCTGTATTCGTTTGCTAAAATTAGGAATTGCTTTTTAACATAGGTACAAGGTCTTTGGAATAGCTCTTAAAAGGGTTCAGAAGGACAGTCAGGTCTCATTAATACCCTAATTATTGATATTATGCTAGTAGTTCTTTGTTCTGTGTGATGCATGAGGTATACTTTGGTAGAATGTTGCTGTGACTTGCTACAAAAATAATGCAGATGCAATTAGCATTACTCATCTAAAAATGCCTTCAGCATATGCATAAAAAAATTCTGACGATAACCTGTTAACAAAACAGCCATAAAAATGATTATTTTAAGCTAATGTTGACACTTTTTTCTATTAATCTTTCCATGAAATTATATTAACAAGGCTTGGGCAAAGAATACCAATTCTCAAGCATGTCAGAATATTAAGTAACTAATATTTCGTCTCAGCCCTGTAGTCTCCATTAGCACACATCTAGCATGAGGACGTCTTCTTTGTTCCCTACACACATTGTCTCATCTACGAGCAAGTATACCATAACAGCTTGTGTTCTTTGGACCAGGTAAGTGTGAGGATTGGCTCTCCTATCACTGGTTATGGTCAGGACTCTAGGAATCGTGCCGCTCGTCAACGAATACCTCATAGAGTTTGGACTGATGAAGATGGTATTGAGCATGTTGAGGCAAGTTTCATTTTACCTTTGAAAGAACATTCTGATAAACACCTAGTTTTTGTTTGCAATAATATAATTCTGTTTAAATCATCATGATTCAGCAGCACAAAACCTGATAAGGTATAAAACAAGATATTTTATCACTAAACTAAATGACTTGTAGGCTTATGTAATTTTAATTTGTGTCATTTAGATTAACTTCTTCGTACGTGGGCCACATGGATACGGGAAAGTATTCACTGAAATGTTTAAAGACAAGGAAGACAAGCAATGGAAGTTCACTTTTATGATTGTCGAGATTGATTCACCTTCTAAGGCACAACTGATGCTCGAGTCTTACATCCCTGGTGCTGCTGCCTGAAATTTTCTTAAAAAACAACTTAACTTACTGTGCCATGCTGTGGCTTGTCCTGTTGATAATTTATCTATTGTCTTGATTATAAAAGTAAGATAACATGTTCATTTAATAGACGTTTTTAATGGAGCCGTCATAGTTGGTTTGCATTTAATTTTTTTTTTTTTTTTGTTCCATTACTCGGAATTTTGTGTGAAATAAAGGTTTCAACTTAAGCTCCAGTCCTCACTTCCTTCCGATTGCTAAAAATGCGTCTCCATTTTGTTTTGCACATTTTGCTAGAGAAGTGAAAGGAAGTGATCAACTATACTTTTCTATGAAAAGGATTGATGCAAACATATATAAATACATGGACAGCCATACATCTGACTTGGCCTCTTGTGTCTGAACAATGCATCTGACTTTGGCCTTGGTATCTGATGGCTGATGAGGTAGGAACTAGGAAGCTTGGTGAGAAAGGATTGTTTCAGACACTCAACATGCGTCTAATGAGTCTTGAAACACGTATGAAGAGTAGTGGATGTGTTATGTATACTAAGGCTAAATAGCCAATCTATACATTGTTTAGTACAATATTTAAATTGATAAAGATTTTCCACGATTTTAACTGACATTTTTAGTTTGGTTCAATATTTTTTATGAATTTGACAAATTTTACAATTTCATAAAAGAAAAACGAAATCTAAGGGCATTTGGAAATAACGATCAGTTTTAGGGCTATTGTTTGGTCCGTGTTGCATGATAGGGAGACTAAAATTTCACCACCAGCAGTCCTTGGGGTAATCTAAAGACAGTAGGACTAAACTTTGCTACATCGTATCTTTTCCGGAGTTCGGTTTTGAGTAAGAGCATTTTGAATAGTGTTTGCTAAAATGGTTGGTTAAAATGATATTTCCTTCATCCCATTTTATATGAACCTTATTTCATTTTGGAACATCCCAAAAAGAATGAATCTATTATACTTACTATTTTTGAACACTACTTTTCACTATTACACCCACTACTTCACCATTTTATACTTCCTTTTTATTAATTAAATATTATAACACCCACTACTTTTCACTATTACACCCACTATTAAATTTTTATACAATATAATACACAACCATTGAACCAAAAGAATTACTCCTGCTTTGGACAAGTGGCCATATGAACCAATCAAACGCTGCCAGCGAACAAAGTCAAAAAAAAAATTCTTAAACTGCGTGCATTATTGACCGTGTCATATATTCCTGGACAGAGGGACTATAATCGTTAGCTATAATTTAAAAATAGAATGTTATTATTATTTCAAATTGTTATAAATAGAATATATCTACTATATATATAATAGGGCAACATGTCACATTTTATTCATGTGTAATTTACAATTATGTCCTCAACTTATTATAGTTTTACAATTATGCCCCCAAGAGTTAACATCAATAAAAATACTAAAATGTATTCATGTTGTTGGGAATTGAACCCATAACATCTAAATCATAATTTTAATAAATTTAGTTCACCACTACAACCACTATACCATATGCCTATTTGGTTAAATATTATAATCCATTAGTTTCATCTAGCAGTGCTTTTTACAAAAATCAAGAAAATATAATTGTTTCGCTCAGGTGCCCCATATTATTCAAATATCATGTGTCATTAATTTTTATATCATAACTTTAATAAATTTTAATCATTTTAGTTCACCACTACAATTGCTATACCAAATGCCTATTTCGTTAAATATGAGAATACATTGGTTTTAGTAGCAATGCTGTTTATAAAAATCAAGAAAAAATAATTGTTTCGCTCATGTGCCCCATATTATTCACATATCATGTGCCAAATAAATTTTATATAATTTTATATATCTCTATACGCATACATGAATAATATATTTATTCTATTAATAAAACTTATATCATTTTATTTAATGCAAAAGTTAAAAATTGAATGTAAATATTTTATAGAATATTTAGAGGGTCGTTTATTAGGAAAAAAAATCTCATTACTCTAATTATTTGAAAAAACACTTAGGCCCCATTTGAGAAATTTTATTTCTCAGAAATAATTTACTTATTCTGGAAAAAATATGTAAATATGTACTTTTTTCTGAAATAAGTAACTTATTTTTGCAATATAACGAATATTAAACTCACTATACACATTTTTCTCTAAAAAAGCATATAAATACGAAATTTTTCCGAAATAAGTAACTTATAAGTCGAGTTAAGATTTGTCAAACGGGGTCTCAGTATTGTGAAGTCAGTCCAATGCACGATGCATTTAAGTAAATTTTTTGTATCTTTGTCATGTGTGGTCCTATTTCAAAATCAAAAATTGCACGAGTTGTTTGAGTATGGTGTTTTTTTGTTTTTATATAGCAGGGATTATAGAATATGAAACTAGAAAAATTATCGAGTCTTTCATGTCACTCATACGCAAAATGTGGTGAAAATTATAACGAGTATTAAAATTGCATTTTAGGTCATACTCGCTTCTTACAATTATTTAGATGACATTACCAACTTAGAGATGGAAGAAAATATAAAATATACAGACTTATGATCATACTAAATTATATGATGAAATAAATTTAAAATAAATCGAAAATTGTTCGTCATCATAATAAATTTTTCTAACATGTAATGTAAAATGTATCAAATATCGAACTGTCAACATACAAATACATCAACAAAATCAGCAAAAAATAATATAATCAAATTGGAATATTCCCGTGCCTTGCACGGGTATTGAAACTAGTTTATACTAATATAAAAGACTAAATTAGGAATTATTTATTTTAAGAAAACTCATTTATAAATAGCTAATATTTTTATTATTTTCATTTATTCATTTTAAAATATTTATTACTTAATTTTCTATTTAAATCTAGCCCACTTACATGCCTAACAACCAAAACGTTTTTACATTTTAATTATAATTAAATATATAATGATAAAAAAACAAAGTAAAATAACAATGTTAATAAAAATAAGGATATTTGTCAAATATACCAAAGTTAGAGTATGTATTTTCATAAATACTAACTTGTACAATTTATTACAAATTTACGTTTTTTCAAAAAAAAGAATTTAATAGTTTGCAATAATACGAACTGACCTTCACTCTCTATTCACTCTCTTTATCTTCAGTCTCGTTCTCCCTCTCTCTATTCACTCTCTTTTCTCAATCTCATATCCAATCCCCGATCCCCGACTGACCTTGACTCCCCGACCTCCTCTGACGACCTCTCGCTCTCTCTCTCTCTCTCTCGCTCTCTCCCTCTCCCTCTCTCTCTCTCCCCGTCAAACACTTCATCATCTCCGACTTCGACGTCGACCTCCGCCTCCATTAGATCGGATCGGCCCCGTAGGGGCACCATCAATCTCAATAGATAATCAGGTGATTCGTAGAAAGAGAACTCCTTTTGGATTTGGAGGCTTTGTTTTATATTTTGGTTGATTTGGATGAAATTGTGTTTGGTTAATTTCGGTGACTTTGGGTGTTGCGTTTGGCTGATTTCGGTGGCTTTGAATGTTTCGTTTGGTTGATTTCGGTAGATTTGGGTTGAAATAATTAATTTGCAATTAGTTGATTCGATCTGCTTTCAGATTTGCTAAAAGTTGCATCCGGTTGATTATAGTTGCATCCCGTATTTTTTGCAACTTTTTTCAAAGAAATCGTATTTTTGCAATAAATATTGTATTTTTGAAAAAATATCTTTAAAATGATAGTGTTTTTGAAAAAGGTTTAAAACCATTGGGTATTTTTCAAAAAAGCCCTAAAAAATAATATCAAAAAAAAATTATACGAAAACAATAATAATAAAATAAAATAAAAAATTAACATTAAAAAGTAAATCAGGGGTTCGATTAACGCGGTTACACATACAAATCCGCGGTTAAGATCCTCACACCGACTAACAAGTACAAACTATAAATACACAGCAACAATGGCTTACAAGTAACGCCACCAAACTCAATTCTCAATTCTCTCAGCATTCTCTCTCTCAAGTAACGGTTCTCTCTGATTCTCCCAAACCAAAACGAAAGATGTCGATACGTGAGATATACTCTCATTTGAGGGCTTCCGAGGGCAAGAGAAGGCCTAGTACGGACTACATGGCCAAGGTCCAGAAAAAAATTGATATCAGGATGCGTGCCATGTTAATTGATTGGCTTGTCGAGGTTGTGGAGGTTTATAAGCTTGATCCCGAAATATTGTACCTGGGTGTTAATTATGTAGACCGCTTTCTTTCTTGTAATCCCATGGATACTGAAAGGTTACAACTGCTTGGGATTACTTGTATGATGATTGCCTCCAAATATCATAATATTGATTCCCTACGAGTCCAACAGGTTTGTAATTTGACTGGTGATACTTGCTCCGTGGATGAGATTTGCGAAATGGAGTATGTTGTTTTGGATTCCTTGAAGTTTGAATTGACGGTCCCAACTGCTAGATGCTTTTTACAACGGTTTATTTATGCTGCTCAAGCAGTTTCCGAGGAGGAGTTAGAGTGTATGAGCAACTACTTGGCAGAGCTATCCCTTGGGGATTATGGTATGCTTTGTTATTCTCCTTCGCTGATTGCTGCATCATCAGTTTTCTTGGCCAGGTTCATACTTTCACCATCCAGGACACCTTGGAACTCAACGTTGCAGCTTTTCACGCTTTACAAGCCTCAGGATTTAACGGAATGTGTGAAAGCACTCTATGGTCTTTGCTGCGACAGCCTACCAGCTAAATACAGCCAACATAAATATAATTGTGTTGCCAACAAGTACTGCCCTCCATCAATACCTCAAGAATACTTCCAGGGCCTCCTATGAAACTATGACAATGATGATGGGAGACTCCATGCTTAACTACGGGTGCCAAAGTGTTTTGCATAGGCTTAGAAGATTCTTATAGGACGGTTAGAAAAAAGCTTACCCTGCTTGAATTGTTTGTAAAGATGTAAATCGTAAACTACAGAGATGATTGTATTATTTTGTTTTATTATTGTTGCGTAAATTTCATGTTCCAATAAATTTAATCTTCCTGGAGAGCTCCTCTGTCAAAACTCTAAATTTATACATCCCTTTATATATATTAAAATGCTAAATAAATACAGTGTATTCCAGAAGATGATCTCTTCTTATCTAAATCAAATGAAAGGAAATCCACAATTACAAAGAGAGTTTCTTATTGCTGGAAATATCAATAGGTATTGTATGATACAAGCTGTAAGTGAAGGTGGCCTGGAAGGCCTTCGCTAAACCTAAATCACGGCTTACCCATATTCTTTGCAATTTTAGATCAAGTTGAACAGTAAAAATGCTGGCTACAAATAATGTCTTTCAGCATATACCAAGTGGAAAGCAAGTCCAAAAGGAATTAAAATCCAGCTTCCTGACTACCACGTCAAATCTCAATGTCGACAATTGAAATTTCATCATCACTCAGCATCTTTAGTTTCTGCAACACATTGACCAGAAAATAAGATAAACATTCATACAGGACTTATAAAATGACACTAGCATGTAGCAAGTATATGTTAAAGTGACTGCAACATGATTCATGGTATAGGCTGTATGGAAGAGGCCAAGTATAGGCTGCAACATGACATAATACACTAATTAGGTCTTTAGGCAAAGAGGTGTATCACAAAAATACAGGCAGGTGCAACATTGTAAAATGATTGTGTCTATCAGTCTATGCAATGGCTGTAGCAATGAACATCAAACATCGGCACGAAACTGAACAGAACCAAACACTATGGTCACAGGTAGCACCTCTGTGTGGTTTGCCTTTTCAGCATATGATACTCAAAATGTCTTATCAGTGGCTTATGGGGAAAGAAATTTTAACAGATTCAAGAATCAGTTTGATCCCAATATTTGAGGACTGATTCAGTAGTGGTATATACTCTAACGTTTCTGACGGGTAAGAATAAATCCACCAGGCCGACATGCCTCTATGTTAAAATTTACAACACGGTTGAAATATATCAAGAACGATACAACGGTACCTTGACCACATCTCGCACATTTGGCTATACCTGACGTCGAGTAAGATATGCCGAATCTGCTATACCTGACGTCGAGTAAGATATGTATGAGGTGCACCATATATAGCAGTATCCACATGCCCAAAGTTTCCCATGGGTTGTCTAGAATAAACGAGGTTGGTATTGCCACCTGCAACACTTCAAGAAATTGACACAACCAGAAAATTCAGGGGAGAAAAGAAAACAATAGACCAGATCTTGGTGGTGTAGACACTGTATTAACCAAAATGATAAAGAGTTCAGTTTGAAATAATTGAATTAAGTTAATAAAACTATAAGGTGATTCTCTCTAGTGTGTCCCCATTTATTTATCAACCACAATATACTTATTATGTTTCATGAAAATGTTGAATATCTATTTTTGTTAAAAAAAGTTGGTTCAGATTGGTAGTGATGAATTAATTCTGTGTCATCGCTTAAATTATTGGAAAAGAAAGGATGTTATGCATGAAATAATGGAAGTAAACGTGGACTAATACAGGTAACTGTACGGTTTTAAGTGTGCTGACATGCTCAAAAGAGTTTAATTCGATCCAAATGAGTATCTAGGGTGCATAATTTTAGTGAATGTTAAGCTAGCAATGCATGGTATGTAACAATTATGTTATTTTTAAAAATTGAATCAACGGATAAAGGTTAATCGATTATATTCAGGATATCTCCAACGATGAGAATAATTTTAGAGCATCTTTGGTAAAGAAGGTGTGGGAATACCAAACAAAGTAGAACAGTGTTGGCTAAGCTTGATTCACTTTTTCATTTTAAAAGTCAAAAAAATCCCAAAAGCTCAATTTCAGACATGATTATTTATTCCACCGAAAGCAGAGTTTGAAATCAAGCATCTCATTCCAGTTCAAGTGTCTGTCCTCACTTAACTGATTCTGTCATTCTGTGAAGCAACTCATATTATCATTTTGTAATCATCTCAGACTTCTACCGTTAGCTACCTGCATTCTCTAATGGCAACAAATCAGAACCAAAAAGATTTACAATGGGCTCTAACCGCTATAAACTCGAAAAATCTAGGCCTACAGAATGTTACCTTCTACCTTTGTCAACAAATTTCAGGTTGCCACCAAGAAACTGAAAATTCCATTATTATAAACATCTCCGAAGAAGCCTTTTCCTATTTCTCAATGCTCCTGGTAGCTTTACAAAACACTAAATCATCCCTGCATATTATGGAGTTCCACCATGTTACGTGGGAGTTGCAACATGTAAAAAAACTCAGGGACTTACTTGACAGTTCCTTCGGTGTGAAGCAACTAGTGTTTCAAAGAAATAAGTTTACAACAGAATGCTTATCGGAGGTATCAGATATTTTGAAGAAAAATGGAGTGATTAAGGAAATTAGATTTTCTGAGTCTTCTATTGGTTCAGTCGGAGCTAGCCTTCTCGCATCTGCTCTTAAGCAAAATAGCTGCTTAGAAGAGTTGCAGATATGGGAAGACTCAATTGGATCCAAGGGTGCAGAAGAACTCTCCAAAATGATTGAAGCAAATGCCACACTGAAGCTACTCACAGTGTTTGACTCAAGCTCAATCACAGCAACACCGCTCATTTCTGCAGTTCTAGCAAGGAACCGATCAATGGAAGTTCATGTTTGGACTGGTGAACAACGAGAAAAAATCTCCAAGGTGGTTGAATTTGTACATGCCAGCAGCATATTACGGATATACCGCCTTGACATCTCTGGTGCTTGTAGGGTTGCTTGTGCTCTGGGTTGGAATTCAACGGTCAGATCTCTTGATATGACTGGGGTCAGGCTGAAATCTCGGTGGGCTAGGGAGTTCCGGTGGGTTTTGGAACAGAACCGCAGCCTCAAAGAGGTAAATTTATCAAAAACTTGTTTAAAAGACAAGGGAATTGTGTATATTGCAGCTGGACTATTCAAAAACCAGAGCCTGGAGAGTTTGTATCTTGATGGAAACTGGTTTGGTGGCATTGGTGTCGAACACTTGCTATGCCCATTGAGCATATTTGGTGCTTTCCAAAACCAAGCAAACATAACTCTCAAATCAGTGTCTATTGGTGGAGGAAGGACAAAATTTGGAAGGAATGGGCTTGCTGCCATATTGCAGATGCTGACAACCAACCAGAGTGTGATCCGTTTGGGAATATATGAAGATGAGAGTTTAAGGCCAGAAGATATCATCAAAATTTTTAAGAGCCTTGAGACAAATGCCACATTAAAGTTCTTGTCTTTAAGAGGTTGCAAAGGGGTTGATGGTGAGTTAGTGTTACAGACAATACTTGAAATTTTACAAGTAAATCCTTGGATTGAGGACATCGATCTAACAAGAACTCCTCTACAGAATTCTGGGAAGACAGAAGGTATAAGTCTGAAGCTGGGTCAGAATGGAGGAAGTGAGCCTGATACTGATTTGCTAAAAGACATGCCTATGACAGTGCCTAAGAGTTGTAGAGTCTTCCTCTGTGGGCAAGACTATGCTGGTGAGCTTCTGATACCTATGACTTAAGTTATATGTGTTTGAGCAAATATACTAAAAGCTATTGACCAACTTTATAAATAATGTGCAGGGAAAACTACTCTGTGCAATTCTCTATTGCATAACCTTTCTCCTCCAAAGCTACCTTACATTAATCAAGTAAGATCGTTTGGTAATCCAGTTGAGCATGCTGTCAAGACAGCAGGAATTAAAATAAAGAACTACAAAGATGAAGACACAAAGATTTCAATATGGAACCTGGCTGGTCAGCACGAGTTATATTCCCTCCACGACCTCATGTTCCCAGGTCATGGTAGTGCATCACTCTTTATAATTGTAGCAAGTCTGTTCAGGAGACCTAGTAATAGAGAGCCAAAAGCCCCGACGGAAATAGAAGAAGAACTCCGGTACTGGCTAAGATTCATTGTTTCCAACTCAGGACGAGCGGTCCAACAGTGTATGCTACCAAATGTAACTGCTGTGCTAACACATACTGACAAAATCAGTCAAGTAGAGAATTTGCAGGGGACTATAAATGCAATTCAGGGATTGAGAGATAAGTTTATGGGGTATGTTGAATTCTATCCCACTGTATTCACTGTTGATGCAAGATCATCTGGGATGGTAAGTAAACTCTCTCAGCATGTCAAGAAAACAAGCAAAACTGTTCTTGAAAGAGTTCCTCGAGTTTATGAGCTTTGCAATGACTTAATTCAAGTACTTTCCGACTGGAGGTCAGAAAATTACAACAAGCCAGTGATGAAATGGAAAGACTTTTGTGACATATGTCAGCTTAAGGTTTCGTCCTTAAGAGTTCGATCAAGATTTGATAACAAAGAAAAGGTGGAGATGAGGAGGAGGGCCGTTGCTCTGTGTTTACATCATATAGGTGAGGTGATTTATTTTAATGAACTGGGGTTTGTAATCTTGGACTGTGAGTGGTTTTGTTGTGAAGTACTAGGTCAGCTAATAAAATTGGATGCTAGGAAGCAGAACTCAGCTGAACACAATGGATTCTTGAGTAGGGAAGAGTTGGAGAAGATTCTCAAAGGTAGTTTACACAGCCAAATTCCAGGGATGGGCTCTAAGGTTTTTGAAAACTTGGAAGCTAGTGATCTTGTGAGCATGATGATGAAACTAGGATTATGTTACGAACAAGATTTATCAGATCCAAATTCGCTGCTATTGATCCCGTCAACACTGGAAGAAGGCAGAGGAAGAACACCGAGATGGGTGTTGAGCACACCTGACTGTGTATATGCAGGAAGACATCTCGAGTGTGATGATTCCAGCCACATGTTTCTTACCCCAAGCTTCTTCCCTCGCTTGCAGGCAAGACTTCTTTAATCTGTGTTTCCATTCATTTCCAACCTATCATGTCATGAGGCAGACTCCATCTCAAAGTTTTAGATGGTATAGTAGCATGTCCACAAACATGAAGATCTTACCTAGACGAAACAGAATTAAATAAAGTCATAATTAGAAGATCGTAAGAAGTGCTTGATTATAATACAACAAAAACAAATAAGCCTTCATTGAAAATTAAAAAAATGGGGTGAGCTAATATGAACCACACCATATTTTATGTAATGTTATGAACCACACCATATTTCATGTAATGTAGGTCACATGAATCATCATCCTTAATTGGTTTCTTTCTATCAGTGGGTATCCAGTAGTCTCTTATCTTCTAAATTTTTTGCAAAAACTTCCTACCGTTTCTTCTCTGGTCTGCCCTTTGCTCTTTTAAACACAGTCAGTATTGAAAGGCTTCAAATGGCATGATTATGCTAAATGGACAAATCAATGCTTCAAAGAAGAATGCATTTAATTTCTGGTTTTCAAAACTGACAAAACTATGGCCCTGCCTAACATCTCAAAATTTCAAGAATATAGTTCTTTCTATCAAAATGTCAATTCCTGGTTAACAAATAGATCTAATGATCAATTCGATTTTTCCATAGTCTACATCAATTAATGTTTGTGTTCTGCACAGTAGTAAAACTATAATATGGATCAGTTCTACTAGCATGTAGCTATGTTGTTTCAGCTAGACACTGTGCAGCTTTAAAATAAGTGCTTCACCTCTCTCAGTGTCTAGGTTTGGAATACCTCAACATAGTCTATGGTCACTGTCTATGTATAAAAGTATATGCATGTGTGTGTAGTATAATCAGATATGCATTTAATAAAAAAATTACATTTAAGAATCTTAATAATGCTAAATGTTTAGGCCTTATATTTTATGCATATATTGTTTACAACCAGGTGCATCTACACAACAAAATAATGAGGCTGAAGAGCCAGCACGGAGCAACATACAGTCTAGAGAAGCACCTTATATTAATAAACGTTAATGGCATGTACATCAGAATTGAGCTTGGAGGAAAATTAGGTTACTATATTGACGTACTCTTTTGCTCCACCAAGAGCTTGACGGAAACTCTGAGACTCTTCCAACAGATTATAGTTCCAGCAATCCAAAGCCAATGCCATGGTGTCCCATTGACAGAAAGTATTATTCGGTTAGAATGTGTCAAGAATCTGTTGCCTCCAAGATACAGAAAAACACAAGTCATACTTTTACAACAACTAAAGCAGGCAATGCTCTCGGTCCCTGCAGAAAGTATGTATGATTACCAGCACACCTGGGGCTCAGTCTCAGAATCAGGGCAAACTATTTTAAGAGCAGGATTTGATTTAGCCCGTGACCTCCTATCTGATGATGACTTCCGGGAAGTACTTCACAGGAGGTACCATGATTTACACAACCTTGCACTGGAACTACAAGTCCCACTAGAAAACAACCTCGAAGGAAATGCACCTTCTTCATCTGTCAGCGAACAAGCAGATAGCAATATTGATCCGACATTTGTAGGAATTGCCAAGGGTGTCGAAGAAGTTCTGCAGAGACTGAAGATCATAGAACAAGAAATCAGAGATTTGAAGCAGGAAATTCAAGGTTTAAGAATTTTTGAACACCGACTTCTATATGAGCTGCATCGCAAAGTCAACTATCTAGTGAACTACAATGTGCAACTTGAAGAAAGAAAAGTACCGAACATGTTCTATTTTGTGAGAACAGAAAACTACTCGAGGAGACTGGTGACAACTGTAATATCAGGCATGAATGCACTAAGGCTGCACATGTTATGCGAATACCGGGGAGAAATGCATGTGGTTGAAGAACAGATTGGATGTGAAATGATGCAGGTGGATAACAATTCGGTTAAGTGTTTGGCTCCGTACATGAAGAAGTTCATGAAACTGTTGACATTTGCGTTAAAGATAGGAGCTCATTTAGCAGCAGGGATGGGAGAAATGATTCCTGATTTGAGCAGGGAAGTTGCCCGGCTAGTAGAGTCTCCCATGCTTGGTGCAGGCGCTGGTGCAGGTGCAGGTGCAGCAGCAGCTGCTGGAATCGTGGGCGCAGCGGCTATAGGTGGGAGTAGGGGTTTGAACAGAAGCAGGGGGGACAATCAGCAAGACCTGAGGTCAGCACAGCAGTGGGTCATCGACTTCTTAAGGGAGCAAAGATGCTCCACCGGGAAACAAATTGCAGAGAAATTTGGATTGTGGAGGATTAGGTACAGGGACGATGGTCTCATTGCTTGGGTATGTGCGAGGCATATATACACTAGAGCAAATGAAATTGTTCAAGTCCCAGTTTGATAATTGCTTGACCCTGACTGTCTTGTTCAATATTTTTGTGTTCGTTTTTATTTTCAAAGATAAAGGTTAAGCATCACCGATCGATCGAGGGTGTCAAAATTGTTAAATCATCAAAAATATTAATATACTATTCTGTCTCTCTTTTGATAGTACTTTTGACACCTTTTTTTTTTTTTTTTTATCAAAATTTGTTGTCAACGAAAGTTGTCAAACAAATATGCTTATTATTAGATAGGAAAGTATATGTTTTTAACAAAACTGTATATGTTTTCAACAAGAAGTTATGTTTTTTTGGTGCTAAAGAAGTAAAGGGTACCAAAAAGTGGCAATTTTGATTGACACTCCTACGACAATCAAGAACCAACAAATGTCTAGCCTGTTTGGCTAAGCTTATTTCATGGGCTTATGGACTTATTTTCGGGTAAAAATTTTATATTTTGATAATTTTTTTTATACAACTATTTAATGTATGTTTGAGATTCAATAAGTTGCAAAAATAAGTTGGAAAATAAGTTGGAAAGTTAGGAATCTCTAACTTTGTCTTAAAATAAGTTGACTTATTCTGAAAAAAAGTTACCCCAAACACCCCTGTCATGTCATGACACTAGCTTATAACTTCTTTTTTAATATTTATAAATACTTTAATTTTTTAATTTTGTATGTTGTTAATTTACATATCAAATTATTGTTAAAAAATTGATACATATAAAATTTTACACGTTCGATTTAATATATATTTATATATTATTTTGAATTCTTAAAATTTGATTTGAACGATTTTACAACCCAAGTAAAATTAACAAAATAATCTTCATATAAAATTGCCCATAATACCTAATTTTTAATAGCAATGTGCCCAATATACCCAATCTCAATTATTTCGACTTTTTTACCCACCGATAACATTCTTGTGAGAGGCGTATCTCGTTGAAACCTCAACGACAAACTTCACCTTACCCAACAACTCACCTTCTTCTTCCTTCTATTCCTAAAAATTAACTTGAAAATATACACACATGCAAACACTCATCATCATCATCATCATCATCAGTTCATCACATAATCATCATCTGAATCTTAATTAGATGAGGAAGCCATAAATTATGCTCCTGTGCTTGACGTGACTGTAAGATACAACTTTAGTAGAGGTGCAATAGCTTGATACTACTCTTGTATAGGCGTAACACCTTGTTTCATGATAAAGCTCGCAACGCAGGTATATTAGGATACTACGCTTTTAGCATGGGCGTATCAAATCAGTGCGTTAGTGTTGTTGGCGTATCAATTCAAGTGGTGTAGGGAGAAATGCAATAATTGACGGTGACAACCTGGTGCGATACTGGTGAAGGCGTGAGATGCAAATACGATGCTGGTGGGAGCGCATCAAGTGGGTATTCAAGGCGCTAACACCCGCCAAAGGGTATTTAGGGATTGACCCGCCTAAAAATGAGTATTTGGGTCTTTCACCCCTTTAATTTAGTGATGGCTTAACCATTATTTTTCAATTAAATCTATGCAGATACAAAAGAGAGAAACATTTGACAATTTTTTACGTTGAAAATTCCATTCGCGCGATTTATGAATTTTACTTATTTTACGTTGAATTTTACTTGATGTTGTAAAAGTGCTCAAAATTTCATCATATGATATTAGCCCTATCTGACTGGAAGTGCATATAGTCATTTGTAGGATTTAGTATGTTTGTTCGTGGGATAGACGAGATCGTCGTCCAACTATAAGGGATTTAACATTTTACATTGATACCAATTAGTGTAATTGACGCCGTTAAATTACTAGCTTAGTATGTAGTGGGTTTTTAGATCAAGAACTTGACATGATTTTAAAAAATTCTTCGAATTTTACCGTGATTGTTGCAATTAAACTTAATCAACTTATTTATCACATTTCACAGTTTAATAAAAAGTTTGAATTGATATCATAGTTTAAAATATTAACTTGTGTCAATTTTAATAGTGGTGAATTTTTTTTAAAAAAAGGTCATTTGTAGTCTTGATTTAATATTTAATGTGAAATTAGAATAAAAAGTAAACTATTTGTTATTAATTATAAATATTTTTCATCGATCATGCAATTTGACAATCACATATAAATCCATAAATTTCAAATATCACTTGTATTAAAAATATATAGGTTTTAAATTACATACAACGTTATTGAATCAATATATAAACCTCGATTACAATCAAAATAATGCTCGAACGACATTAGTGTAAATATATATATATATATATATATATATATATATATATATATATATATATATATATATATATATATATATATATATTTGATACTAGAAAATAACTCGTCACTCGCACAAGTTCTAAAATATAGTAAAATAATTTTTATTTACGGATCGGGACGTGTTCGAAAATCGTATTCGGATTCAGGACTGGGGGGAGGGGGAAAGATATCACTTCACGATCCCGAAGTCACCCGATATTCATCACTAACTACATTACTTGTACTCATTTAATACATGCAGATTACATGTCACAAACAAGAAAATGTATCATTCGCTTTATGAGCTAAATTAGCAACGTTGCACAAATTAGTAACGTCTTATGTACAAATCATAAGAATTGATACTTAGTCAACTTATATTTGGTATATCTAAAACATTATACATATTATCAATAAACGAACAATTAAGAATGTTATTGTTATATGTTATACAAAAAATTTATAAAAATTGACTCGTGCCTCGCACGGGTTATTATGCTAGTATTATTTAAAAATTCAAGCCTACAAAGTTCATGTTTTAAAAAATTCAATTCAAATTAAAAAAGTATATAATATTAAAAAAAATCCATGCATCGCACGAATTTTAAGCTAGTTTATATATAAATGTAACGGTAACTTTCAATGGGGGTGATGTTCCCATTAAAGTTAAAAATTGTATTTCGAATGCTTTGTCTATGAATTAAAACTACTATTTTTAGTAAAAAATAAGTATCAAATATCATGTTAAGTGATTTAATTTCAAAACATTTGTAAGATATGTAAGTCTAATTATTCAAAAAAATATTTGTTCATCATATACTTTTACATAATTAAGAAAATCTTTGTGTTTATAGGTTAGAAGTTGTCCAAATAAGGCCTAGGCCTTTTGATGTAATTAATCTTACTCCCTTTCTTTATGTTGTAAATGAAACAGAATATGAGGAAATGACCAAAACATTTTATGCGTAGTTTTATTATACATTGGTATTATGATACATAAAAATCATAGATGTTAAAAGAATTATAAAATCGAAAATAACAATTAAATTAATAGCAACATCCTCAGTAGCAAAGTGG
The DNA here is from genome assembly GCA_036435485.1 of Saposhnikovia divaricata. Lineage (NCBI taxonomy): Eukaryota > Viridiplantae > Streptophyta > Magnoliopsida > Apiales > Apiaceae > Saposhnikovia > Saposhnikovia divaricata. The sequence goes on from JAZHRN010000131.1 coordinate 29,665,974, forward strand.
AGTGTAAAATCGCAAAAATGATAATTGATTAAACCAGCACGACTATGTCAAAGACCCGCACGTGGTGAAAGAGAATGCGAGGAAGATTCAGCAGGTTCAGGTGATTCTTTAGCAGCCTTAACACTTGGATCCTTTTTACTTTCAGAATCAACTTTTTCTACCAAGTCAGGAAACTGCGTCGAATTTGAAGGAGATGTCTCATATGAATGTAACATAGGAGAAATTTCCTGATAAGGGAAGCTTGAAGGATCTGATATGGATACAGTAGGAAAGTTTGTACCATAACTATACGAATATCCCAAAAAAGAATGATCGTAATTACAAGTGGGACCATACTTGCATATCCCATATGTTGTGTAATATGAACATATCGCTTGGCCCTACAATTGTACGGATAATCAATTCTATTTATGGATTCAAGTAAAGAAATTTTTTTGAAACTGGTTTATAGAAAAACAAGCTCATAAAGCTAAGAAAAGTAAAGATTATTTGCTTAAATAACAACTTATCTATATATTATTTTATTATGATAAATCATATTCTTATTAATCCACGATCATGTAGATATAAATCAATTTACTCAATATATTTTAGATAAAAAATAATCGAGGTATCATAAAATAAATTTAAGCTAATCTTGGAATATTTAAATATTTTGAATTATTTATCTTATAAAAGGTTACATGCAGAAATGTCCAATAAATTACAATTATTATGTAACATATAATATTTTTGAGTTTATTTTAGAAAAAAAAATCCAAAAATTTGTCGGTTTGGTTTTCGATACGAATATCCTAATTACTTAAATTAAATAATAATATTATGGTTAACAATAACTAATCAATTTTCTTTTTTAATATTATCTTTTATATATTATCTATTATAATACTAATATCTAACCAATTAACTTTCGCAGTTAAAACATGTTATTTTATCTATTTGCTTTATCTAAAACCTCTTATTTTCTAATAATGTCACGGGCGATTTTATTTAATAAAATAAAATAATAATGTTTACTAATAATTAACCGATTACATTTCATTAGCTAAAACATATCATTCTTTCTATATTTTCTAACTAAAATCCATATTTTTCTAAGAATATCATGGGCAACATATATGATTATTATCAAATCATCTATTATTTCTATTATATTATTATATATATAATAGCCCAACAATATATAATAGCCCAACAAGGGGCTTAAATTAGTGAGACATTTTAATCAACTTAAATGGTGAGACATTTTATTCAAATTGAATTGTCTAAACAGGTGAGAATCGAACCTAAGTTTTACTATTGATTTGCATGCCATCCTACCACTATATCACTCAATCATATGTGTTATGGATCATACACATACTATGTGTGTGTATGCGTTCGTGAATTAAAAATATTTAGTATTTTGATTACTAAATTTTTAAATCAATTTTTTTGTGTTACATTTACAAAGATATATAATATTATTTTATAGTTTAAATTAGTGATTTATAATATGTAGTCAACTTGTACATTTCTAAATCATTCATTTAAATAAAATATTATTAACAATTAGTATTTGCAATATATATAGATAAATAAAAAAGATCTATCAGATATTTATAATTTTTCATTACATTTTAATGCATATTTTTTAAAAAAATGGTTAATGAAAACTTAATAATCAGAACATTTAAATGCAAGTAATTGGAGCAATGTAGTTCGACATATTTCAGATTCAAATCTAGAGCAAGACTTGATGTTGTAAAAGTACTCAAAATTTCATCAATTTATACATATGATATTAGCCCTATCTGACTAGAAGTGCATATAGTCATTTGTAGGATTTAGTATGTTTGTTCGTGGGATAGACGAGATTGTCGTCCAACTATAAGGGTTTTAACATTTTACATCGATACCAGTTAGTGTAATTGATATCGTTAAATTACTAGCTTAGCATGTGGTGGGTTTTTAGATCAAGAACTTGACATGATTTTAAAAATACTTCGAATTTTGCCGTGATTGTTACAATTAAACTTAATCAACTAATTTATCATATTTCACCGTTTTATAAAAAGTTTGAATTAATATCATAGTTTAAAATATTAACTTGTGTCAATTTTAATAGTGGCGACTTTTAAAAAAAGTCATTTGTAGTCTTGATTTAATATTTAATGTGAATTTATAATAAATTAAACTATTTGTTATTAATTAGAAAGATTTTTCATCGATCATGCAATTTGACAATCACATATAAATCCATTAATATCAAATATCACCTGTATTAAAAATATATATGTTTTAAATTACATACAACGTTATTGAATCAATACATGAAATTCGATCGCGATCAAAATAATGCTCGAACGACATTAGTGCAAATGTATATGTTTGATACTAGAATATAACTCGTCACTCGCACAAGTTCTAAAATATAGCAAAATAATTTTTATTTGTGGATCGGGACGTGTTCAAAAATCGTATTCGGATTCAGGACTGGGGGGAGGGAGGGGGAAAGATATCACTCCACGATCCCGAAGTGACCCGATATTCATTACTAACTACATTACTTGTTAGCCCGAATATACTTGTAGAAGGAGGGTTGAATACAAAGATTAGTAATCGTGTCTGACTATTGCTCAAATAAATAAACGATAACAAATGAATAAATCAAACTGTTTGTATTAATAAGATAAATACAAACTCTACCAAAGGTGTACAAATACCTTTAGCAGTTGCTCTCAATACAAACCTCTCTCTGTTTGTTCACTCGTATACTCACTACGATAATAATCTCACAAAATCACTCATATTACAATGATATAGAGAGTATTTATAATGCTACCTATCAACTAATAACAGAAAGAAATAATCAATTCATAGTAGGATTCTGTCTTCTAGATGATAGTTTCCTCTAATAGCTTAATTCTTTTCCTTCACGCATACTTCTTGTTGTTTTTTATATAACCAATCCTAAAAGATAGCGCTTTCCAGTTTCCGCAGCATCCATAATGACATCATTAGAATCATATCTGATATCAGGATTTTACACCGTATCAGGACTTGACATTCCATCAGGATTTGACTTGTCGTATCAGGATCTGACCATAGTTCCTGAAATACAGTCCTTGATACACTATTCCTGACTAAAACTCTGCAGTTACTGGCTAACTTATATATCCTATACAAAGTGCTAAATCCTTTATAAGATCAGGATATTACAAGAAGTATATGCAAATTATATTCTAAACATCACAACTCATGAATTATTCCTAACAATCTCCCCCTATTTATGCTTTAAAATCTGAAGCATAAATCTGAGTTGTTGATGTCAAAACATTTAACAATACAACCAGAATAGAATTTATGTATTCGTGTGCATGAAGTTAAGTACCTCCTTTATTCAGATGTAGATATAGTATCTGGTACTTAGAAGAATTCAAACTATTTTTATGCAGACTCTGACTGATTGATTACTTGCTTTCATTTAAATCTATGACTAAATTTACCAGTATCATCGTCTGTTTCTTTTCACTGATTGATTACTTGCTTTCCTTTAAATCTATGACTAGATTTACCAGTATCAGTGTCTGTTTCTTTTCCTTTACCACTTCCATGCTGAGATTCACCTCTATCACCATCAGTTCTTACTTTATCTCCCCCAGTCTTTTGTCTCTTAATCATCTTAATCTCCCCCTTTTTGACATCAGCAACATTAATGCCAAGAGTTTCAGTGATAGAACAAATAAGATTCATCAGAACTTCTTGATTTTCCATAATAGTGACTTGGTTATCTTCAAGTATTTGAAGTCTTGATTGAATAGCCGTTTGAGAATTCTGAATATTCTCAATAGCTTTAGATTGTGAAAACTGCTTGACTTCAATATTGGAAGTGCTCGTTGTATCTTCAGAATCAGATTCAGAAAGAACCTTATCATTGATCTTTGTAGAAGAAGTTGTCTGTTTAGCATGGTCTACAGAAGTAGGATAATATTCAAGTAAAAGTACTTGAGTAGAATTACATACATCTTCATCTTTCTGATCTGGACCTGAAATATGATCATTCTGTCCTTCACCAATATTCTGTGTACTAACACCCACAAATCCTGACTCCTCCATAGAGTGATCAGGTACTGCATGTGTCTCAATTCTAGCTGAAATTGGAAGTACATACAGAGGAATACTAGGATCATTAGGAAAAGTACTCAAATTTGGAAAAGTGCTCTCATGACCTATAGAAAAATAGGGGTTAGAAGAAGTGTTTATACCTGAACTCACATGGAGAGAGGGTTCCTCATTTGGCATATGGCTTGAGGTTTTCTCCATGAAGTGAGCTGCTATAGTTTCTGAACCCTTACAATCATCTTCTTTCTTTTCAAAAACTACAGGCTCCAGTATACCACTTTCAGGATCTACACTAGACTCTAATGCCTTCAATAATACTTCATTAGGCATCACAGTTTGTGTGTCACCATCTTCAAGTGTTGTTTGCTGAGACACACCCTCAAGGTGGATAGACTATGACTGAACAATATTTGTTTGATCTTTAGGAAAATCAATCAAAGTCATTCCTCTCATATCATAGGGTATCTCACTTGTAGTTTCAGTCATCACAGAAGACCTTTCAGCATCAAGCATCACAGTTCCTGAGTCATCCAACCTCTGACTAGATGATTATTGTGTTGCAGTGACTGTGATCTGATCTATTCTATTATCCATCACTGGTGCAATAGTATCTCCTGTTGACTGCATTTCACTATCTACTACCTCCTTTCGTTCACCTTGTGCTGGAGCATCTTCAACAATGTAATCTTTTTGAAACAAATATGTATGAAGTGATTGAAATTCACCATGCTTTGTAAGTTCAAATGACTTGTGTAATTCCTTTCTGACAGATACATAGAAAGGCATCTTCATTAAATCAAGTCTTTGATGTAAAAGTCCATATTCTTCGGGAAATGAGAGTTTTGGAACTCTTTCAACTAGAAAATCTAGAGCAGGCCTGGGAAGCTTAACTTTTACAGATATAACCTTCATAGCCAGTCTGTATATCAATGTAATTTCCCATAAAGAATCAATATCAAGACCTTTATTAGACACAGATCTCTTGTCACTTGCTGACTGGGATACAACTTGATGTTTAGAGACCTGTAAAAAGTTAATTGGACTAGACTCTGTGTGTGTAGGTGATAATTGAATCTTTCAACTTGTTCTCCTGGTATAGTGAGCAACAGATTTAACTTGAGAAGACTCAAGAGGTGCAGACTCAGTATTGATCTTGGGTGAAGATCGTTTTTCAATAGACACGGTCTTTTGAGAAACTGTACCTAATAACTATTTTCCCTTTTTAAGAACTACAGCCTGGCTATGACTAGGTCCTTCATCTCTTTGTCCTATCTTAGAAAGTTGAATTGTAGCCTTCAATTCTGCTCTCTCAACAAGAGATATATTATCATCATCATCTTCACTAGAACTACTAGAAGAAGCAACAAATCTTCTATTTTTTACAACTGATGCCTTTTGAGAAACACCAGAGGTTGGTTTCTTTGAAACAACAGGCTGTGAATCAAAATTTGATTCTTGAATTATTTCAGAAATTGTAGTGTGTTGGGTTACTTTGGTAAACATAGGGGGGTCCTCCACCAATTGAGGTTCCTGAGTTATTTCACCACAAAAAGAAGAATTGTAGATAGTAGGAAGATGAGCTGTAAGGAGTACCTGAACATGATGTGAATATTGCATTGCAGGTATCTCATCTAGATTCTTCTCATTGTCCTTCTTTGTTATGTCAGAGAAAATTCTCTTTTGTTGTATGTAAGAAGGAACATAATATTGTGTACCAAATCTAGCTTCAACATTAGGAATAAAATGGTTAATAATCAATTTCATAAATCTGTGATAATAAACCATTTTCCTACCTTGATCTCTTGACCCAAGTTTGATACTCATATGACTTAAAACAATGTGACCAATGTTAATTACTCTGTTATAAAGCAAACTATATCCAATGTGTGAAGTAACAACAGTAATTTGTTCAAATGAGCTAATTTACCAGTAAAGCATTTAGCAAGTTGGTCAAAGAAGAAAGACCATTCCTTTCTGAGAAAGGTCTCCTTAACTGGCTCATGTTATCTAAAGGTCCACTATAACCTAATTCAGACAACATAGTCCTAACATCATTATCAGATGGTTCATTAGCATAATTAACTCTGACATGTAAGTGTAGTACTGAATTAACAACAGATTCAGTAATATCAAAAGAATCTTGTCCTAGGTTTAGAACAATCTTACCTGATTGACCCTGAACAGGATCAACTACCTCATCATTCTCCCAAGCTTGTGAAACAATAGCTTGATTAATCTGTGGAGATGATGTCAACGCATAACTTAATGGTCCTTTCGCCATAAGGTCCATAACTGGGTGAAAATCAGTTGACACCCCTTTCTTGTTGGTGATAGCTGCAACATGATTGTTCGTCATGAAATCGAAGTCACCAAACTTGAAAGCTACTGATTTGGGTGGTCTTCTTTGAGCAGCCATTGATTTTGATCTGAAATAACTTAAGAAATCTTTGAAATTGATTAGTGATTTTGAGAACTCGAAAGTGTTTTTGCTTTAGAAAATATTAAACCAAAGAAATCAATAAACAATTAGAGTTTCAAAACAAGCAATATATTCAAAAATTTCTCAGACCCACTAACCCACGTTCACACGTAGGTTGACAGGTGGCAGTCCCTGAAAAATACAATTACCCATGATTTTTGGAAAATAAAATCCAAAATTGTATTTGACTTAAATAAATCAGAGTATAATCAGAATAATAATTATTACGATTCAATACTGATCAGCTTCATATCCTGATATGATCTTCTCATCCTGATAACCACGAATTCTGATGTGATTTCCAAATACTGATGATTACATATTCTAATGTGATCACACTTTAATTCCTGATCAATCTCATCCTGATTCCAGAGATTTAAAATTGGAGTTGCATACGTGGCATTTTTCTTTTTCTGAAAAAGAAATAAAAACATCAATCTTGAACAAAATAATTTGGTTAGATACATTCAACATTTCTTGAAAATACAAGAAATATAGTCACGCGTGGTAATAATGACTGACTGCATTGCTATTCTCCAAAAAAACTCTTCAGCTTCTCACGTCTTTCTATAAAATAAATTGACGTCTCATGCCACTCTCTACTCCAAAACCTTTCAAGTTTTCTCTGTAAATCCTTTCCAAACACAATGGCTTTCAACCCAGATATCCATATGAACCCTAACTTCCGGTTCATTTCTTCTGAGGAGTTCAATGCTCTTGATGATCAGGAGCTACTGGACTATCTCTTTGAAGAGATGACTTTCCTCATCGAATTAGATATGGCCGGAATCGACCCAAACAACGTCCAAAACCCTCCTATTAAACATCTACCATTTGAACAAAATCTTTCTCTAGCCTTTGTAAATCTTGAGGATGAAGAATTTGGTGAAGAGGCTGAGGCTAATTTTGATGGAGATGCTATGCCTCCTGCTCAATAAACATGGGGTTGTGCCAGCTGCTCTCATTCAAGTCACCAGACAAGGAATCCAAGAGCAGATGGGATGGTTTGCACCCCCAAATGGATTCTGGCATGCTTATCATCCTCGAGTTGATTGTTGAAGACTCATGGAATAGAAAAGAGCCTGTAGCCACAACATTAGACAAGAACAATGTTATCAGTAGAGATTAGATGAAAAGAAAATATTTGTATTTCATTTCCATGCATGTAAATGCTTTTGATTAATGAAATTACAAATTCTCTTTTTGCTATCTACTTGTCTTTTGTTTGTTTATTAGCAAGATCTGAGTAGAGTATAAATTATCAATATGCATGTGTTATAAACTAACTAGAATAGACTTAATAATTCTCAGAATTAGACCACTGAATAAAAATGAGCTTCAGGATTTGAAACATTAAGTCACAGACTAAACATTTTTCAAAATCCTGATACTGACGCAGAAATCCTGATGACGTCAGCATCCTGATAGTAATCGTGATCCTGATGATTATTAAAAAGTCTATCATACTGTAATTTATCAAGGTAAAGTGTTACAGCTAAAGAGTTAACTAAAAGATATAGATCTTTACAGTAATATCAAGTCTATAAGCTGAAAACACATACCTTGCTACTTTTGAAAATGTTAAAAATATAGAAATTTAACATTCCTAACTCACTTACCAACCTAATGAAAGTGTTCTCATCAAGTGGTTTTGTTAAGATATCTGTAATCTGTTTGTCAGTAGGAACAAAATGAAGTTCCACAATACCATTTTCAATATGTTCTCTAATTAATAAAATGATACCTGACATCAATGTGCTTAGTCCTTGAATGTTGAACTGGATTTTCTGCAATTTTGATAGCACTAGTATTATCAAAAAACATAGGAATATTACTAAGTGTCATACCATAATCCATCAACTGATTTCTTATCCAAAGGAGCTGTGCACAATAACTGCCTGCTGCAATATACTCAGCTTCTGCAGTTGAGGTTGAGACAGATTGTTACTTCTTCCTTGCCCAAGAAATCAATCTGTTTCCCAAGAATTGACATGTACCTGTAGTGCTTTTCCTGTCTATCTTACACCCTGCATAATTAGAGTCTGAATAGCCAATTAGTGAGAAATCAGATTCTCTAGGATACCATAAACCAAGATTTGGAGTTCCCTTGAGATATATAAAAATTTTCTTCACAACAATTAAATGAGACTCATTAGGATCACTTTGGAATCTAGCACATAAACAGGTAGAAAACATTATATCTGGTCTACTTGCAGTTAAATACAACAATGAGCCTATCATGCCTCTATAACTAGTGTTATCCATACTCTTACCCTTAGGATCAGAGTCTAGCTTAATGGCTGTAGCCATTGGTGTTTTTGCAATAGCACAGTCTTGAAAGTCAAACCTTTTTAATAGATCTTTGATATACTTAGACTGATTAATGAAAATACCAGTCTCAGTCTGTTTGACAAGCCTAAAAAGTAAAAAGTTCACCTATCATACTCATATGATACTTGGACTGCATAAGCTTGCTGAATTTAGCACATAACTTTTCATTAGTAGAACCAAATATGATGTCATCAACATAACCTTGAACTAAAAGCAAATCACCTTTAACCTTTCTAAAGAATAGAGTTTTGTCGATTGTACCTCTTGTGAAGCCATTTTCAAGAAGAAATTTAGATAAGGTTTCATACCATGCTCTTGGTGCCTGCTTCAGTCCATAGAGTGCGTTGTCAAGTTTATAGACATGATTTGGAAATTTAGGATCAAGAAAATCAGGTGTTGTTCCACATATACTTCCTCATCAAGTTTGCCATTTAGAAAAGCACTCTTTACATCCATCTAGTACACTTTGAATTTTGAATAAGCTGCAAATGCAAGAAACATTCTGATTGTTGGGGCAAAGGTTTCATCGTAGTCAATTCCTTCCTCCTGAGAGTATCCTTTGGCCACCAATCTTGCTTTGTTTCTTACAATCATACCAGATTCATCTAGCTTGTTTCTGAAAACCAATTTTGCTCCAACAATAGATCTATCTTTAGGTCTTGGTACTAATTTTCAGACTTTATTCCTCTCAAACTCATTTAGCTCTTCCTGCATTTCAATTACCCAATCAAGATCCTATAAGGCTTCTTCTATCTTTTTAGGTTCATTCTTTGAGAGAAAACAACTATACAAGCACTCATTTTGAATTGATCTTCTAGTTCAAACACCACTATTTGGATCACCAATAATTAAATCTTTAGTATGATCCCTTATCCATTTTCTAACAGGTGGTAGATTGCTCCTGATAGACTCTCCCCCTAAGTTAGTGGTATCTCTTGTAGGAGAGTGTTCATTGCCTTCAGATGCTCCCCCTTGATCAGTAGAATCATTAGATTCCATACTGCTGCCAGTACCTAAACTTCCTTCACTAGTCCCTGCAGTGTCAGTTCCTGATGGAGTAGACTCTGAATGGTTGGTCTGCTCCTGACTGGTACTGTGTTCCCCTTGATTGATTTGCTCCCCCTCAATAGTAGCATTCCTGTGAGAAGTAACAGATATTTCTACTGGAGAACCTTCATCATCACTGGAGAGTATCTCAGAATCCTTAAGATTTTCAAATTCTAACTTGTCATGGCTCTCATCAGTTTACAGGATCCCAAATTTCTTATCATCAAATGCAACATGAATTGAATCCATAACAATGTGAGTTCTGAGATTATATAATTTGAAGGCCTTTGATGCAAAATATCCTAGAAAGATTGCTTCATCCGACTTAGCTTCAAATTTTCCTAATTGTTCTGGATGAACTTTCAGGACATAGCATTTGCATCCAAAGATGTGAAAATGTTTCACACTTGGCTTCTTTCCTTTAATCATCTCATAGGGAGTCTTTCCATGACTATTCAGTGCAATTTTGAATGAAACGTGCACTGTTGACAGCTTCTACCCAGAAGTAGGTTGGCAGCTTTGCAACTGCAAGCATGGTTCTTGCTGCCTCTATTAGAGTTCAGTTTTTTCTTTCCACTACACCATTTTACTGAGGTGTTCCAGGTGTAGAAAATTGTTTAGAAATTCCATTGTCTACACAATACTCCTCCATGACAGAATTCTTGAATTATGTTTCATTGTCACTCCTTAATACTCTAACTTTGTACTTGGAGCTTTTCTGAATATTCTTGATAAGTTCAATGATTTGCTGAGGAGCTTCATCTTTATTGTGGATAAAGAATACCAATATGAACCTTGTGTTGTAAGATCCCAGATTATTTTAGGATTTATTATTATTATTTTATAATTATGTTAATTAGTATTTAAATGATGGAATTGGATTTGAGAATATCGTTGTGGAATTCAACGATATTTAGTTTTAAGTTTATATGAGTATATATTGAGTTATTTGTGCCAATGTGTGCCCCAATATTTTATTGGTATTTTTAGTGATTTAAAAGTATTTAAATCTAGTATTTTTGATCTTCAAAAATATTTATTTAATTATCGGAGGGCTTAAAAATCATGAAATCTTTTGTAAAATTATCTTTATATATTTATTGAGTTTTTAAAAGTGTTGGGTGGATTAATTTGGGTGTTTTAGTATTTTATAATGATTTTAAGAGTTTTATTGTATTTAAAGGATTAAAACTTTGAAAATTCATATTTAATTCATTTTTGATCCGAAAAATATTTCGAAAATATGTACGTGCTTGTAATTTTATATTCTTTATTTTAAAAATGAAAAGTGTAATTTTCCGGAAGTTTTATTTAATTGTGATTTTTATAAGTCGCTTATTAGAATGTGTTTGGGCCCGAAATGAATTGTAGTAGTAATAAAAGGAATTGGGCCAAGCCCATTTAAGAGAAAAACGCAGCAGCCATTTAAGGAGTCGAGAGAATTCGAGAAGGGTCGGGGGGAGAAAGAAAGAAAAAGAGAGAAGAAGAGAAGAAAGAAATGGGAGAAGAAGAAGAGAAAGATGAGAGATTAATTGAAGATATACATATACATATACATACATATATATATATAATTCGCGTGTGTGTGTGTAATCGTGTACGAGTGTGTGCGTGGGTGTGTGTATTGGAGGCTGTGGTGGTTGAATTGAAGAGATGAAAGTGGAGAAGATGATGAATAGTGGCTTGAATTTATTCTTTGGTTCATTAAGAGGTATGACCCATAATCCTTAAGTTCTTGCCATGGTCGTTTATGTTTGATTATAATTGATGTTATAACTGATTTTGGGGAGTCTTTGAGAAGGGTATTATTGCTTGATGGATTAGTGAAATGATGAATTAAAGATGAATGTTGTTTAAGAGTAAAAACTGTCCAGGGAATTTTCCCAGCTACTGCCTGTTCTTGCCAGTGAAATTCGAACCACTTGTGCTCTGTTCTGGGCAGTGGTGTCTTCATGAAAGTTGTTCTATTTGGAGTCTAGTTTATTTACGCGAAAACCTTGCGTCAAAAGAGTAAACGAGTCGAGGATTACGCCTGTTTTAGTAAGGGTAGTGCAGAGAAAAATTTTCTGTGCTTTGGTCCATTTTAAACCAATTCGTTTAGAGGCTAATGAATGGTTTTGGTGATGAAATTTTTATGAGGAGTATATTTGATATCCAGGAAGATGTCCATAAATTTTGGTGATTTATGAATAATTTTTGGATTTATTAAAAATGTTGGAGTAAAATATTCGCAATAGAGGTTTATAAAAGAAGTAAGATTTTGGAATCTTAAGGTGGGCAATATTTTTATGCTTGATTAGTGTGCTTTAAACTTGGTTAAATGATTTATAAGTGATACTAAGTTGTAAATGTTTATGTGTTAAATTGCTATAAATCGAGTCATATTATTTGACGGTGTTACTATGTATAAATGTTTATATGTTAAATGCCATAAGCTGAGTTGTAAGTAATTATGGAATGTATAATTGTCAAGTACTCGGTGGTGTAAAGTATATGAGGTTAAATGGTGAATGGTCGTGTATATGGGTTAAGTATGGTAAGTATGGGGATTTTGATGATTGTAAATTGTAACTATGATTTTAGTAGTAATTGAGGCTTCGATATTATATTCGGCCTTGAGAATTGTTAAAAGTTGGTTATAGGTGGAGTTTTACTAATATTTGAATTTATGAGTATACTTGAGATATACATGAGTTATGTTTTAACAATTGTTAAGTATTAATTGTCGGGTAATATATTGGATAATACTGAGGAATAAATGAAGTTGTATGCGTGATAGTCGGATTGTGTGTAATAGAGATATATGTGTCGATTAAGTGGAGTATTATTGGCTTGCGAATAATTTATGATCGAGTGATTGATAGAAATTGTAAATGTGATTCGAGATGACTGAATGGCTAATTGTTTATGTGTTAAATGGTATAAGTGTAAATTGCAAGTCTGATTAAAGGTTCAGATTAGGGTATGTTAAATGTTAAGTGCTAATTGCTAATTGTAATGGTTATTGTTATAGGAGGTGTAATTATATGAATGGCTAATTTGCTAAGTGCTAAATGGTATGAATCAAGTTATAGTATATGTTGAAAGTATAAGTGCCAACTACGTGGTGTTGGCTTAAATGTGGATAAACGTAGTTTACTTTTCTTAAGTGTTGAGGTGCCGCATGTCTGGGCGGGTAAATTTCTTTATGTGATTAGTTGCCGCATGTCTGGGCGGATACTTTTCATTATTTGTTTACCTTTATGTTGCTGCAATTGAGGCGGCTTTTATTTTATCAAAAACAGGGTTATAAATTGTTTTGTTTGGCATGGAGGGGCTGAGCCCATAGTCCGATAAACGAATACTTCATGCCGAAATTTTCTAAAAATTCCCTGTACTTAAAGTTAATTAAATTATTTGATTTAAAGATTTAAAGGCATGTATGTGTATGAGTGTTTAAGTACATATGTGATGATTATGAAGTGTGAGTGTATATATGTATGTATGTATTGCTTTGCGAGTTGTAAGTATTTAGCTATTGATTTGGGTTGTTTATGTACTAAGTAGTACTTTACTATTATTTCGAGTATAATTAGGGATTCGATATGGACCCAGCGAGCGTGTTGACGAGATGATTGAAGGAAATGAATGCGTGATCTAGTACAGAACGAAGTACAGTAAGTAGTAAATCGACGCATTGGAATCGAGGCAAGTGTACTAACCCTCGCTTATCGTTCAAGCGAGATAAATATGTTTCTATTCAGTATAAGTATCCCTTCAAATTCTTATTGCTTTTGTCATTTTCCTTCAGATTATTGTTAAGGAAATGTTTTATTCAAGTATTCTGTTTACATAGTATCTCAAAGTTTTATTGCTAGTATTATCCTTTCTTAAGTATTGTCAGTAATATTCTGTTAAAGCTTTTGCTAGTATTGCTTCCTAAAATGGTTTAATAAATTAAAGATGATTTTAAAATTTCCTTATACTGGGCTGGTCTTTTGCCAGTGAGTATAAAGGACTGAAAAGTGTAATGTTTTAAGTATTAATAAGATTGTTTAAAGAATGGAGAAGCGTAAGAGGCTAGGGTGGTCCTAGTCCAGCACCTTTGTTTAGCGTAAGAGGCTAGGGTGGTCCTAGTCCAGCACCTTTGTTTAGCGTAAGAGGCTAGGGTGGTCCTAGTCCAGCATTAAAGGCCAATGTGTTGCCTAATTGAGAACCAATTTCAAAGAAAGGAAGACTTTACGTGGCTGATCACCCGTATTGTCCGTAATCATAAGATAAATAAAATCAATTTAAATGTTTTAAAAAGTTTTACGGAAAGTATGTTTTATTTGATGAAATGGTTTTTAAAGAGATGAATGTGTTGATTAGATATATCTGTTTTATTGTAAATGGTTATTGTTTTTAGAAATTTGCATATATCTGAGTTAGTTGTTGTCTATATGATTAAATTTGAAACCCCAGTAAAATATTGAGATTAAGGATGGATAGAAGTTTTCCAGTTATTCCCTTCGCAAGTAACATTGTACGTGAAAGTGGAGTAAGAATGATTGGAGGATTCTTGATATTCTTTCTCTCAAAGTTTTATCTGGGGCAGAGATGGTTAGTAGTAAATAGAATTGTATTATGTTAGAATATTAAAGGGTGGTGTTTATGATATGAGAAAGGGTATGAGTGAAGAAAATAGGTAGTGGTATTTTGTAAGAGTAGTTTTATATTTTGCTTGGTGATAACTAATTCACGGTTATTACGGTCACTGTGGCATGTGTTGCGCAGTGATAGTGAGAACCGAGAATGATTTGAGATCTTCTTATTTATTCAAACTCATGATTGTCAGGCCGGTTAGGCAGCTAGGTATTCAAATGCTTAGCGACATGAATGAGATTTGAGTAACTGAGAATTTCTTGGAGATTTCGTTAAAGTGTTAGATAAAGTATTTTGCAAGTATTAAAGGTATTAAATCTAGTATTACAAACCTTCGCAGTTATTAAATTCTGATTTCGAGTTATAAATGTTTTAAGTGTTATAAATCTTCTGTTAAAGTTAAGAATCCAGATTTCAAGTATAGTATTGATTATAGATTGGTGAGCATTCATTCGCTCATATCTATTGTTCTTTTTCCTTTTTAAGTTAATCCTTCTTGAATTGTAGTTATTGCCTTTAATTATTCAGTGCTATTATTTATAACTTGCTGAGCATTTCTTTCGCTCACCCTTGCTGTTTTTAAATCTAATATTTCAGTAAGCTAAGTATTGGCGAGAAGTACCTGCGCAGTTCAGAAAGAGCAAGCAAGACGAGGTGAAGGAAGCTGACGTAGATCAGGGTATTTAGATTATTGTTTGATTTGTTGTATGTAAATTATAGTTTTAGTAGTTATAGTATGTATTGAGTAGTTGGCCTGGTATACTTCTATTCGAAGTTATGCCAGTGATTTAAGTTTGTATAAGTTTTGTAAATAGATTTGTATTTAAGTTGGTTTGGGTTTTCTTGTTTCTAGAACTGTAACCTAAGATCCTGAGTTGGGAGTTGGGGTCAAAGAGCTTTTGATTGAGTTTTAATTTTTATTTCAGTTTTATTTTGATTTTCAGATTTTTAGTTTAGTATCCAGCAGGTTTATGTTGTATTTACGAATACATCATGGCCAAATTTTGTTAGAATTATTGAGTTTGTTAGCGTGACGCCCAAATCTACTGACCCCGGATTTGGGGGCGTTACAAGTTGGTATCAGAGCGTAGGTTATAGTAAACTAGAAACGAGAGTGTGTAGGAGTGTGTATAGTTAAGTAAGGAACGTCAGAGTTCATATAGGACTCGTGTTGGACTATTGGATATAGTACCAGTTAGTGAGTTAAGATGTGAGTGGTGGCAGATAGTTGAACGGAGTTGGGTAGAAACCCTTGAACCTGTAGGTAGTGGAACCTTCAGAGTCTAGATCGAATGACGAGTCAGCGAAGGAGTCGACAAAGAAGATGTACGTGGAGACCCTGGCAATACCTTTCTTCTTGATAAATATTCCTTTGTTGAGTTATTTTGACAATTGTCTTTCCCCCGAATTTGGGATTCCAGTTATGACAGAGGTTGTTTTGATGCCTATTTCCTTTATTTCTAAAACCCTGTCAAGTGATATTTGAGTATCTAATTTTCTTCATCAGTGAATGATTCTATTATTGATAAATCATTATTTCTTAGTATTCTGCAAATCATTTCTTTCCTGATTATCCTTTTCTTCTGAAGTAGTACCCATGGAATCCGTTTAGTTGTAATCCAGGGGTATGTCTGAGAATTTCTCATCAATTGATTGTTAATTCGATGTTCGAATCTTTTTGTGTTTCTTTACTCCAACTGAGGTGAACAACCCTATTTATAGGGGACACAAGGACTGTTTGTCTGTGTGATAGCAGTCTGATGGGACGCCATCACTTGTGTGTTGTGAAGTACAAGAAGGTTAATTACCTTTAGTCTTGTCTTGAATAAGGCACGCAACAAGGTTCATTTGATCATGTTGATCACTTAGTAATCTTTCATTTCAAAGAATATTTGTTTGAAAACTCATAAATTACTTCCACAATTGTAGAACCTTTGCTACGATGTGAAATCGTTCTCTTCAAATATCATGAATCATAATGCCTCGACTATTTTTGGATGTATGCCAATGGAGTTTAGAATGCCAGTAGCGCGTGGCGTATAGTACTGCGATTAGAGTTCTATATAGAGAGATCAGTAGGGATCCCAGAATAGTAAATAAGTATCCCGAGTTCAGATTAGTAGAGTTGCGGATGCAACCCGAGTTGGTAGAGTAAACCTCAGTAACCCTTCTTTACCTGATTCCGAGGACGGAATCCTTTTAAGGTGGGTAGAATGTAAGATCCCAGATTATTTTAGGATTTATTATTATTATTTTATAATTATGTTAATTAGTATTTAAATGATGGAATTGGATTTGAGAATATCGTTGTGGAATTCAACGATATTTAGTTTTAAGTTTATATGAGTATATATTGAGTTATTTGTGCCAATGTGTGCCCCAATATTTTATTGGTATTTTTAGTGATTTAAAAGTATTTAAATCTAGTATTTTTGATCTTCAAAAATATTTATTTAATTATCGGAGGGCTTAAAAATCATGAAATCTTTTGTAAAATTATCTTTATATATTTATTGAGTTTTTAAAAGTGTTGGGTGGATTAATTTGGGTGTTTTAGTATTTTATAATGATTTTAAGAGTTTTATTGTATTTAAAGGATTAAAACTTTGAAAATTCATATTTAATTCATTTTTGATCCGAAAAATATTTCGAAAATATGTACGTGCTTGTAATTTTATATTCTTTATTTTAAAAATGAAAAGTGTAATTTTCCGGAAGTTTTATTTAATTGTGATTTTTATAAGTCGCTTATTAGAATGTGTTTGGGCCCGAAATGAATTGTAGTAGTAATAAAAGGAATTGGGCCAAGCCCATTTAAGAGAAAAACGCAGCAGCCATTTAAGGAGTCGAGAGAATTCGAGAAGGGTCGGGGGGAGAAAGAAAGAAAAAGAGAGAAGAAGAGAAGAAAGAAATGGGAGAAGAAGAAGAGAAAGATGAGAGATTAATTGAAGATATACATATACATATACATACATATATATATATAATTCGCGTGTGTGTGTGTAATCGTGTACGAGTGTGTGCGTGGGTGTGTGTATTGGAGGCTGTGGTGGTTGAATTGAAGAGATGAAAGTGGAGAAGATGATGAATAGTGGCTTGAATTTATTCTTTGGTTCATTAAGAGGTATGACCCATAATCCTTAAGTTCTTGCCATGGTCGTTTATGTTTGATTATAATTGATGTTATAACTGATTTTGGGGAGTCTTTGAGAAGGGTATTATTGCTTGATGGATTAGTGAAATGATGAATTAAAGATGAATGTTGTTTAAGAGTAAAAACTGTCCAGGGAATTTTCCCAGCTACTGCCTGTTCTTGCCAGTGAAATTCGAACCACTTGTGCTCTGTTCTGGGCAGTGGTGTCTTCATGAAAGTTGTTCTATTTGGAGTCTAGTTTATTTACGCGAAAACCTTGCGTCAAAAGAGTAAACGAGTCGAGGATTACGCCTGTTTTAGTAAGGGTAGTGCAGAGAAAAATTTTCTGTGCTTTGGTCCATTTTAAACCAATTCGTTTAGAGGCTAATGAATGGTTTTGGTGATGAAATTTTTATGAGGAGTATATTTGATATCCAGGAAGATGTCCATAAATTTTGGTGATTTATGAATAATTTTTGGATTTATTAAAAATGTTGGAGTAAAATATTCGCAATAGAGGTTTATAAAAGAAGTAAGATTTTGGAATCTTAAGGTGGGCAATATTTTTATGCTTGATTAGTGTGCTTTAAACTTGGTTAAATGATTTATAAGTGATACTAAGTTGTAAATGTTTATGTGTTAAATTGCTATAAATCGAGTCATATTATTTGACGGTGTTACTATGTATAAATGTTTATATGTTAAATGCCATAAGCTGAGTTGTAAGTAATTATGGAATGTATAATTGTCAAGTACTCGGTGGTGTAAAGTATATGAGGTTAAATGGTGAATGGTCGTGTATATGGGTTAAGTATGGTAAGTATGGGGATTTTGATGATTGTAAATTGTAACTATGATTTTAGTAGTAATTGAGGCTTCGATATTATATTCGGCCTTGAGAATTGTTAAAAGTTGGTTATAGGTGGAGTTTTACTAATATTTGAATTTATGAGTATACTTGAGATATACATGAGTTATGTTTTAACAATTGTTAAGTATTAATTGTCGGGTAATATATTGGATAATACTGAGGAATAAATGAAGTTGTATGCGTGATAGTCGGATTGTGTGTAATAGAGATATATGTGTCGATTAAGTGGAGTATTATTGGCTTGCGAATAATTTATGATCGAGTGATTGATAGAAATTGTAAATGTGATTCGAGATGACTGAATGGCTAATTGTTTATGTGTTAAATGGTATAAGTGTAAATTGCGAGTCTGATTAAAGGTTCAGATTAGGGTATGTTAAATGTTAAGTGCTAATTGCTAATTGTAATGGTTATTGTTATAGGAGGTGTAATTATATGAATGGCTAATTTGCTAAGTGCTAAATGGTATGAATCAAGTTATAGTATATGTTGAAAGTATAAGTGCCAACTACGTGGTGTTGGCTTAAATGTGGATAAACGTAGTTTACTTTTCTTAAGTGTTGAGGTGCCGCATGTCTGGGCGGGTAAATTTCTTTATGTGATTAGTTGCCGCATGTCTGGGCGGATACTTTTCATTATTTGTTTACCTTTATGTTGCTGCAATTGAGGCGGCTTTTATTTTATCAAAAACAGGGTTATAAATTGTTTTGTTTGGCATGGAGGGGCTGAGCCCATAGTCCGATAAACGAATACTTCATGCCGAAATTTTCTAAAAATTCCCTGTACTTAAAGTTAATTAAATTATTTGATTTAAAGATTTAAAGGCATGTATGTGTATGAGTGTTTAAGTACATATGTGATGATTATGAAGTGTGAGTGTATATATGTATGTATGTATTGCTTTGCGAGTTGTAAGTATTTAGCTATTGATTTGGGTTGTTTATGTACTAAGTAGTACTTTACTATTATTTCGAGTATAATTAGGGATTCGATATGGACCCAGCGAGCGTGTTGACGAGATGATTGAAGGAAATGAATGCGTGATCTAGTACAGAACGAAGTACAGTAAGTAGTAAATCGACGCATTGGAATCGAGGCAAGTGTACTAACCCTCGCTTATCGTTCAAGCGAGATAAATATGTTTCTATTCAGTATAAGTATCCCTTCAAATTCTTATTGCTTTTGTCATTTTCCTTCAGATTATTGTTAAGGAAATGTTTTATTCAAGTATTCTGTTTACATAGTATCTCAAAGTTTTATTGCTAGTATTATCCTTTCTTAAGTATTGTCAGTAATATTCTGTTAAAGCTTTTGCTAGTATTGCTTCCTAAAATGGTTTAATAAATTAAAGATGATTTTAAAATTTCCTTATACTGGGCTGGTCTTTTGCCAGTGAGTATAAAGGACTGAAAAGTGTAATGTTTTAAGTATTAATAAGATTGTTTAAAGAATGGAGAAGCGTAAGAGGCTAGGGTGGTCCTAGTCCAGCACCTTTGTTTAGCGTAAGAGGCTAGGGTGGTCCTAGTCCAGCACCTTTGTTTAGCGTAAGAGGCTAGGGTGGTCCTAGTCCAGCATTAAAGGCCAATGTGTTGCCTAATTGAGAACCAATTTCAAAGAAAGGAAGACTTTACGTGGCTGATCACCCGTATTGTCCGTAATCATAAGATAAATAAAATCAATTTAAATGTTTTAAAAAGTTTTACGGAAAGTATGTTTTATTTGATGAAATGGTTTTTAAAGAGATGAATGTGTTGATTAGATATATCTGTTTTATTGTAAATGGTTATTGTTTTTAGAAATTTGCATATATCTGAGTTAGTTGTTGTCTATATGATTAAATTTGAAACCCCAGTAAAATATTGAGATTAAGGATGGATAGAAGTTTTCCAGTTATTCCCTTCGCAAGTAACATTGTACGTGAAAGTGGAGTAAGAATGATTGGAGGATTCTTGATATTCTTTCTCTCAAAGTTTTATCTGGGGCAGAGATGGTTAGTAGTAAATAGAATTGTATTATGTTAGAATATTAAAGGGTGGTGTTTATGATATGAGAAAGGGTATGAGTGAAGAAAATAGGTAGTGGTATTTTGTAAGAGTAGTTTTATATTTTGCTTGGTGATAACTAATTCACGGTTATTACGGTCACTGTGGCATGTGTTGCGCAGTGATAGTGAGAACCGAGAATGATTTGAGATCTTCTTATTTATTCAAACTCATGATTGTCAGGCCGGTTAGGCAGCTAGGTATTCAAATGCTTAGCGACATGAATGAGATTTGAGTAACTGAGAATTTCTTGGAGATTTCGTTAAAGTGTTAGATAAAGTATTTTGCAAGTATTAAAGGTATTAAATCTAGTATTACAAACCTTCGCAGTTATTAAATTCTGATTTCGAGTTATAAATGTTTTAAGTGTTATAAATCTTCTGTTAAAGTTAAGAATCCAGATTTCAAGTATAGTATTGATTATAGATTGGTGAGCATTCATTCGCTCATATCTATTGTTCTTTTTCCTTTTTAAGTTAATCCTTCTTGAATTGTAGTTATTGCCTTTAATTATTCAGTGCTATTATTTATAACTTGCTGAGCATTTCTTTCGCTCACCCTTGCTGTTTTTAAATCTAATATTTCAGTAAGCTAAGTATTGGCGAGAAGTACCTGCGCAGTTCAGAAAGAGCAAGCAAGACGAGGTGAAGGAAGCTGACGTAGATCAGGGTATTTAGATTATTGTTTGATTTGTTGTATGTAAATTATAGTTTTAGTAGTTATAGTATGTATTGAGTAGTTGGCCTGGTATACTTCTATTCGAAGTTATGCCAGTGATTTAAGTTTGTATAAGTTTTGTAAATAGATTTGTATTTAAGTTGGTTTGGGTTTTCTTGTTTCTAGAACTGTAACCTAAGATCCTGAGTTGGGAGTTGGGGTCAAAGAGCTTTTGATTGAGTTTTAATTTTTATTTCAGTTTTATTTTGATTTTCAGATTTTTAGTTTAGTATCCAGCAGGTTTATGTTGTATTTACGAATACATCATGGCCAAATTTTGTTAGAATTATTGAGTTTGTTAGCGTGACGCCCAAATCTACTGACCCCGAATTTGGGGGCGTTACATGTGTAATCATCCACTATAACTAGAGAATATCTTTTCTTGCTTATAGACAAAATCTTTACTGGACCAAATAGATCAAAATGCAGCATGTGAAATGGTTCAGTAATTGAATTTTATGTCTTGCTCTTGAAAGTGGTTCTTTTCTGTTTACCAAGCTGACAAGCATCACAAAGTCCATCTTGCACAAATTCACCTGAGGTAGGCCTCTCGCCAGATTGTGCTTAACAAGATGATTAAGCTTCTTGAAGTTGAGATGTGAGAGCTTCTTGTGCCATTTCCAGCTTTCTTCATTTGATGCCTTACTGTAAAGACATCTGACAATTCCTTTAGTTGAATCACCCAAGCTGGCTTCATAAATGTTACCATGTCTCTGACCAGTTAGAACAATATCTCCATTCTTCATATTCATGATTTTACATCATTCACTGTCAAAGATTGATTGGTAACCTTTATCACTTAGTTGACTTATGCTTAAAAGAGTATGTTTCAAGCCTTCAACCAGTGGTACATTTTCAATGATGACATTCCCCAAAACAATTGAGCCATATCCCAGAGTTTCTCCTTTGTTTCCATCTCCAAAAGATATTACTGGGCCAGCTTTCTTCTCAAACTTTGTAAGCACGGACTTCTTTCTTGTCATATGTTCAGAGCATCCACTGTCCAAGATAATTGAATGCATCTTTCCTGTGCCCTGCAAACAAAAAGAAACTAGTTAGAAATTTTTAGGACCCAACATTGATTGGATCCTTTCATACTAGATTTAGAAACAACAGGCTTTGAAGATTTTAATTTTAAGCTACCTGTTTCAGAGTTTGCCTTAGACTCTAGTTTCATAAACTGCTTGTGACTAGGAGTTTCAGATTTCAAAGAATAGTAGTCATAATATAGTTTTGATAATCTCTACACATGTAAATAGAATGGAATAAACTACCACAATGATAACAAGCATTCTGTGGTTGGTACTGAATTTTCTGAGTCTTGGGGAATCTAGACTCAGTTTTCCAAGAAGGTTTTTGATTACAATCTAGGGCCAAATGATTATGATTTCCACATTTAAAGCATTTTTTCCTAGGTGCATCATGTACATTCTTGTAATTATTCTCTTTGTTAATACCTTCTTTTCCATTCCTATTTTTCTTGACTTTGCTAGACTCTGAAAGACCTTCAAGTCTCTGTTTCAACTGATACTTAGACAGAAAGCCTATGTTGACATTCTTAGGTTTCTCTAACACTCTCTCATCTGAACTATTATTGTTAATCCTTTTGTGCACAACAGGGGTACCATTAGAATCAATAAACTTAACATGTTTAGGTTTAGAAACTATCTTCTTACCTTCATATTTAGATGTGCTAGCTTCTACTATTCTATCATCAATGACAATAGCCACTTCATTTTTATTCCTAGCCTTGTCAAAACCTAAACCATTAACCTTAGCAGGAATCTGATTGTTTATAAGGTTATGAGTCTTTTTGCAAGAGGTATTCCATGATTTAAACCTATCTCTCTCTTTCTCTAGTTCTTTTCTGACATAGTCATAAGCCTCAAGAATAACACTATAATCATGCTTAGCCTTATCATAATTTAACTTGTAATGCTCCTTTTTAACTAACTCAGATTCTAGAAAATTATTCCTACCAACTAATTCATCATTCTTAATCTTAAGATCATCTCTTTCACTAGTAAGAATTTTGAAATTAGTCATAAGATTCTTAAACTCAGCATGGATAGTGATAAGTGGATTTAATATCCACTTGGAGAGCTTCGTTTTGGATTAAATTTATGTCTTGGACTCAAGTATGTTGTGTTTTTAATGTGTTTTTGTCTAGTTGTGCAGGTTTGTGAAATGTCGACTAGGGTTGGTGTTCTCCGTCAATCTTGGAGTTGAATTTGAGCTTTGGAGTGAAGAATGGAATCTTGTTTTAAGTTACCATGAAGGTTCTTGAGTCAAAGGAATGAAGACGGTGGCTAATGCAAAAGGAACGGGCGAAAACGGAGCAAGAATGAAGAAAAGAGAGCAGAAATTTCATTCTGTCAGTATGTTGCAGTGCTGAGAGTGCTAGTGCAGTGCTGAGAGCGCCAGAAATAGCAAGGGGAAGCGTTGAGAGCGCCAGGACAGTGCTGAGTGCGCTACAACTTCCTGGAAAATCCTGAAATTCAGAGACGGAGATTCATACTTGGAGAAGGATTCCGAAGATCGTGACAACTATCGGAGATCTAGATCTACTTTTGTTTTCTTCAAATTAGGCGAACTCTTGGATGTTTTTGGGATTTGTTTTCTAAACCTTATTACTCTAGCACTGTTGTTTTTATTCAAACTTATTTTATTACCATGGTTTCATCAGATCCCTTGATGACGAGCGGTTCGATTATGAACTAATCATTGTCATGGGATTCTAACGGATTTATGTATGAAGCTTTAGTATCTTGATGCTTTAAAGATCTGTGTGTGATGTATATTGATATCCTCATATGGTCATGCTTAATTGTTAGATGCGTAGCTAACATCTAATCTGTTAATCTCTTGTGAAGCGAGAGTGGATCTTGAGATTTAGAATTTGCCATGCTAGCATAGGATAAGTTGATGTATGTGTGACATCATGATTTGTAGCGTAATTTGAACTATCTTATGCTACCCTGTGTGATCTTTATGGATAACTTGTTCTTCAACCGTTATGTTTTCAAATCTTATAGAGATATAGGTCTAAGCATAATTGGTGTTTATTCATCTTCTATCTCTTTTGTGGATGTATGGGTAGTTTGGTATACATATACTGAGAGGTGGCGTGTACTTGTTTCGTGTTGTCTGATCAGATATCATAACCATTGCATATAGTGATTAAAGGCGTCAGAACTAAGCAAAGTATTTAATGAAGTTAAGATCCCATGTTTATTCTCTCATAAGTAATTCGATTATATTCTCGTTAGTTAATTAATTCTTAGTTTGTTAATTTGCTTTTTAGTTAATTTTAGTTAATCAAAACCCAGCTTGTTAATTGTCTTAGCAGTGAATAAAAATCATACATTGTTGCATAGGTACAATAACTGAATTGAAACCTAAACCAGATCTATGTAGGAACGAACTTGACTTATATCTATATTACTTGTGACCACGTACGCTTGCGTGTATTAGTGCAAACAGATAGTTTTAATTTCATCAAAATCTAAGCTATCAAATGAATCGATAGAGTGAATTGATACCTTAACAGAAGATGAAGAAGTTTTCTGTGGAGAACCAGGTTTGTCTGAAGCACTTGCCATCAAAGCAATGTTGTCATAATCCAATTCATCTTCAGAATCACTGGAATCTGTGCAATCCTTCTGTGTGACCAAGAGTGCATTACCCTTTCTAGAATTTCTTGGCTTCATACACTCACTAGCAAAGTGTTCAAGTGATAAGTGCATATTTTTGCATAATTTTATTACCTATTTATTGCTTGAACTCGTATTTTAATAATTTATTTTGTTGCATTTCAGGAAATTCGTAAATAAATAAAGAAATGGCAAAATAAAGAAATAAAGAGCAAAGAAGGGAAAAAGAGGAAGAAAAAGGACTTAAATGAAAAGAGGAAAAAGAATTAGGAGCTTGGTGGAAAAGGAATCTTGGAGGACATGTGGAAGGTGGAGATCAACCCAACACATTACATAAGTGTATGGCCAAGATCAACTCTTCAAAGCTTAAGGGGGAAGGAAACAAATAGATGGCTAGGATTTCACCACCACACACCACAAATGTATGGTGGGGATTTACCCAACACCCCCCTTAACCATAATTCCTATCCTATAAATACCCCCTCACCCCCCTTGTATTTAGTAACTTAGATTTTAGGGTAGTTTTAATTGAAGGAATTTATGACCGTAGCGGAAGTGTAAATCACATTTACTTGCATAAAAACCTAATTAATCATGTATATAGATTTAAAAATTGTATGAACACAAGAAAAATACCTTGATAGCTTTCCTGGGATTGTTATGAATGTGTCTATGTTTTCCAGCAATCACCCTTCAAGTGTGGAGTGCTCTAATGGTATCCACCAAGATCAAATATCATATAGTAGATAAAGAACAATTGAGAAAATTAATTAAATGGTTTGGAATGATTTTGATGAACTTCAAAAGCTCTCCATGATCTTCTAAACCTCCTGGGATGTTTTGTGTTATGTGTTTGTGATGTGTTTCCAACTCTTGGATATGTTTGATATTTAAAGAAATAAAGTCTTTACTTTATCTAATTAAATAATCATTTAATAATTAAAACCCTTTTAATTATTAATCCCATTCTGAAAATAATTCTCTCATAAAATTTAATTTCTCAAACTAAATTTTGTAACTAATAATTATTAAGAACTTTTCTTAATTTATTTATAATCTATTAAATCTCATTTAATAAATTATAAATAATTGCTAATTAATTATTTATTCAATAAATAAATAATTCATAGCCATTATTAATTATTCTCATCATCTATAAATATTTAACCTTTTTATGGTGTGACCCTTTAGGTTCAATATTAAGCCGGTAGTAGAAATAAATAATAATAAACTATTTATTATTACTTATACGAATTACTAATTAATTCGTTAAATATAATTACATAAGTAATTAATATTTATTTTACATCGTGAGTGATACTTTTGAATATATCGCGACTATCCGGATAATATGAATTCATTGCTTAGAATATATAAAACCTATTCAGCAAATGGTTACCGTACAATTCATTCCTTCTACCCGACAATATCCCGATTAAATACAAGGCATGGATCGCGTGTCAAACCTATTTAATTTAATCATATAATTTCTTATACATTATGTCTAGTTCATTTGAATTAGAAACTCTTTCTAACTTCAATTACTCTGGCCAGAGATTCCAGAACTAACATAGTAAGAACATCATAGGATATTCACTTTCTTTTACTGAAAGGGGTAGATTCTTTATCGATCGTTAACTATCTTCATATACAAATTCCTATACCCGGAATAGAACTAATGATTGTCCCTTGAGGACTTAGAACTAAACCAAAACATAGTTCATTGTATATAAGATTACTTTAACGGTCTCAAGTCTAAGGACACTTGTACCACCATCAACTTATGAACAACTATTAACACGTGAGTAAACTCCATTAGTCGTTCATTAGATCAAGTCACGTTCAGTGAACTTATTCTCCAATAAGCACCTACATACTAGCTATAGTGTCACCACACGAATGTCTATGAGAACAGACATCCTTCCGAGGAAGCAAGCATAGTATGTACCGATCTTTACGGATTGACTAACTCCCAATTAGTTATCCAACGATCGGGAACTATTTAAGTTTAGTGTTATCATCTTCTAGATCTCATTATTATAATCTCATTATAATTCTAGAAGCTTTACTCTAAACTATGGAACTTCTTATTTAAACACTTTAAATAGATAAAGCCCGTAATAAAAACAACAAGTCTTTTATTAATATAAATAAAATCAAATAAGATTACATGAAAGTGTTTCCTAACCCATCACACATGATTGGGTTTAGGACAAAATACTATCAAACTCCCACTTGTACTAAAGCCAATCACTCTGGTATCTTATATCCATCTTATCTCTATGTCGATCAAAGTGAGCCTGAGACAATGCCTTAGTAAATGGGTCCGCTATGTTGTTATGTGTGTCAATTCTTACGATGTTGACATCCCCTCTTTCTATGATCTCTCGAATCAGATGAAAGCGTCGCAACACGTGTTTGGAATTCTTGTGGGATCTTGGTTCCTTAGCTTGAGCTATCGCAACGTTGTTATCACAATACAACACTATAGGATCCTCAATGCTAGGAACTACTCCCAAATCAGAAACAAATTTTCTCATCCAGACAGCTTCCTTTGCAGCTTCACATGCAGCTATATATTCCGCTTCCGCTGTGGAGTCAGCCGTTGTAGGCTGTTTGGAACTCTTCCAACTAATCGCTCCCCCATTTAGAGTAAATACATACCCTGACTGGGATCTGCTACCATCGCCTTCTGATTGAAAACTAGAGTCAGTATAACCCTCAATTTTCAATTCAGATCCACCAAAAACAAGAAAAACATCTTTAGTCCTTCTCAAGTACTTCAATATGTTCTTCACTGCTTTCCAGTGTTCTTCACCTGGGTTAGACTGATATCTGCTCGTCACACTAAGTGAATGAGCAACATCAGCTCTAGTACATAACATCGCATACATGATGGATCCTATTGCCGAGGCATAAGGAATCCTACTCATGCGCACCCTTTCCTCATATGTCTTTGGAGACATCTTCTCGGAAAGAGTAATCCCATGACTAATAGGAATGAGACCTCTTTTCGAGTTCTCCATGCTAAACCGTTTTAGCACTTTATCGATGTATGTACCTTGGGATAGGCCAATCGTTCGATTAGATCTATCTCTATAGATCTTCATCCCTAAAATATAGGATGCCTCTCCCAAGTCCTTCATAGTGAAGTTCTTTGATAGCCAGACCTTGACTGATTGTAACATCGGTATATCATTTCCTATTATAAGTATGTCATCCACATACAATATAAGAAATGTTACCGCGCTCCCACTAACCTTCTTGTAAACACATGGTTCATCTAAGTTTTTGATAAAATCAAACTCTTTGATTGTCTCATCAAAACGGATGTTCCATCTTCGAGAAGCTTGCTTCAAACCATATATGGATCGAAGCAGTCTACATATTAGATTTTCGTTTCCACTGGAAACAAAACCCTCTGGCCGTGTCATATACACTTCCTCTTCAAGTTTCCCATTGAGGAAGGCCGTCTTTACGTCCATTTGCCAGATCTCGTAATCATAGTAGGCTGCAATCGCAAGCAAAATCCTAATGGATTTGAGCAAGGCTACAGGCGAAAAGGTTTCATCAAAGTCAATCCCTTGTCTTTGTTTGAATCCTTTTGCCACAAGCCTGGCCTTATAGGTCTCCACCTGGCCATCTGCTCCTAACTTTCGTTTGTATATCCATTTGCACCCAATGGGTTTAACTCCTTCAGGTGCCTCAACCAAAGTCCACACTTGGTTTATATACATCGAGTCCATTTCGGATTTCATGGCATCCTGCCATTTCTCTGAGTCATTACAACTCATAGCCTCTTCATAAGTCATAGGGTCCTCATCATCAACAAATGACAAATCATCATCATTTTCAATGACAAGCCCGTAATATCTTTCGATTGGGCGGGACACTCTCTCTGACCTACGTAAAGGTTGTTCTACAGAAGGTTGTTCTTTCTGAACAGGTACTTCTTCTCTAATCGTTGCATTTTGTGGTTCTTGAACTTCATCAAGTTCAATATTTCTCCCACTGTTTCTATCAAGGAGGAACTGTTCCTCTAAGAAGTGTGCGTGTCTAGAAACAAATATCCTTTGATCAGAAGGATCATAGAAATAATATCCATGACCTTCTTTAGGATATCCCACAAAACTGCATTTCACGGATCTAGGTTCCAACTTATCATGTTCAACTTTCTTGACATAAGCTGGACACCCCCAAACCTTAACATGTTTAAGACCTGGTTTCTTCCCACTCCACATCTCATGTGGGGTCGTGAGAACCGATTTAGAAGGCACCTTGTTCAGTAAATACGCTGACGTCTCTAAAGCATAACCCCATAGTGATACTGGAAGATCAGTAAAGCTCATCATGGACCTCACCATATCTAATAGAGTGCGATTCCTTCTCTCAGATACTCCATTTAATTGTGGAGTATAGGGAGGGGTCCACTGAGAAACTATACCATTTTCTTTAAGATAACCTAAAAACTCTCCGCTTAAGTACTCACCTCCTCGATCTGATCGAAGAACTTTTATACTACGTGCGGTTTGTTTTTCTACTTCATTTCTATATTCCTTGAACTTTTCAAAAGCTTCGGATTTGTATTTCATAAGATATACATATCCTAACCTGGATCGATCATCCGTAAAAGTAATGAAGTATGAAAATCCTCCTCTAGCACTTGTTGACATTGGTCCACATACATCTGTGTGTACCAAGTCTAACAACCCCGCAGCTCTCTCTCCATGTCCAGTAAATGGAGATTTAGTCATTTTACCCATGAGACAAGACTCGCATGTAGGATATGATTCAAAATCAAAATGTTCTAGTAACTTATCCTTATGTAATGTGCGAAGTCTGTTCTCACTAATATGACCTAGTCTGCAGTGCCATAAATAAGTTGGATTTTTATTATCTCTTTTTCTTTTATTATTAGGTTGTTCAATTTGAAACAAATTATGTTCTAAGTCACATATATACAAACCATTATGTAATGTACCGTATCCATAAGTAATATTATTTCTCTTAATTAAACATTTATTATTCTCAACAATAAATGTAAAACCATCCGAATCAAGTACAGGAATAGAAACAATATTTCTTACAATAGATGGTACATAATAACATTTATTCAACACGATAGTTTTGCCCGTAGGCATATGCAAAGGAAATGATCCTACAGCTGCAGCAGCAACTCTTGCTCCATTGCCCATCAATAGAATCACTTCATCTTCCCCCAGAGATCTACTTTGCTTTAGTCCCTGCAACGAATTGCAAATATGAGACCCACAAGCAGTATCAAATACCCAAGTAGAAATCTGACTTAAAGACATATTTAGTTCAATCATGAACATACCTGAATCTGAAGCGGTAATCTCATTGCCCTTCTTATTCTTTAACTCTGCAAGGTAAACCTTGCAGTTCCTCTTCCAGTGTCCCACCTTGTTACAGTGGAAGCAAACCCCTTTGCTTTTCGGGTCAGCCTTTGGTGGAACAGGCTTATTCTCACCCTTTTTCTTATTCTTCGGCTTCCAGTTCCTCTTCCTCTTAGTAGAGGTACTGGCACCGATCATAAGAACAGAACCCCTTTTGGAGGGAAAATTCGCCTCAGCAGTTTTCAGCATGTTGTGGAGCTCAGCTAAGCTGGCATCCAGCTTGTTCATGTGAAAGTTCATAACAAACTGCGAGAACGAATCCGGGAGTGACTGCAAGACTAAATCTTGGCATAACTCCCCATCCATGACAAAACCTAACTGCCCTAGATGCTCAATCAGATTGATCATCTTAAGCACATGGTCATTCACAGACGACCCTTCAGCCATTCTACATTGGAATAGCTCTTTCGATATATCATATCGAGCGGTTCTCCCTTGTACATCATAAAGCTCCTGTAGATGTATCAGAATGGTAGGAGCATCCATTTTCTCATGTTGCTTCTGTAACTCAGGTGTCATGGATGCTAGCATGACACATTGAGCAACATTAGCAGCATCTAACCATTCATTATACACTTCTCGCTCATGGAAAAGTGCATCATCAGAAGGAGGTACAGGTAAAGGCGAGTCAAGCACATAATCCTTCTTCTCAGCCCTGAGAACGATTCTCAGGTTTCGAAGCCAATCAGCATAATTGGGACCAGTCAATTTGTTCGCATCAAGTATGCTACGGAGTGATAGAGCAGAAGACATGATCTATAAATCTGAAATTTGTGAACACATAACAACATTAGTAGATATCCAATTTTATTATAACACCTTATGAATCGGGTCTTTATTCATAGGTGGCTCCCACAGTTTTATTAAAATTATACAACCCTCAAATGTATAACTTAAGCATTCTCAATGCATGTGAGAATAGGGATCCTACTTTCCATTATATAACCTCGGCTGTAGCACGAAACGCTATGTAATGTTCCATAGGCAGATAACTCTTTATCAATTACATCTCATGTTATTCCCTAATTCCATTTAGCCTCTTGAATCATTGAATCACGGCTGTAGCACGTCTAAATTCAATATTCTAAGTCAAGTGAGACCCAACATCTCGTTAAATTAATAAGATCTCAATAGCCCACGGCTGTAGCACGTAACGACAATTGGATTCTAATTAATTATACGCATCTCATGTAATAGACAAGTAATTCCTATTTTTGAAAACGAAGCCCTCGGCTGTAGCACGAAACGACAAAGCTCAAAACTAAGAATCACTTTCTACCATGTTGGAAGGCTATGACCGACACAAGCCCGTTGTGACATTGGCCATTTTATTACTTGATATTAAATAACGAGGGATTTTATATTATTTAGGTTACGAAACGTTTTCGTTAAAACCTAAAGTCAAACATGCATTTTATATACGATATATAAAACTATATATATTATCTCATGGCATTTCTATGCACACATATATATAGGCAAACATGTTATATCATGTTAAACATTGTTAAACATCTATATGAAACAATATTAGTATTTTAAAGCATTTTACACAATTAAAACGGGCTTTAAAATACTTCCGGAAGCTATAACCATTTTAAAATTAATTTTTAAAATTTATTTGACCACTCCATTAGATCCGTCTCGAAAAAACGAATCCAACGATATATTATACGCCTCAAACGGAGTTACGGATCAACGGGAAAAGTCAAAATACGAATCAGGGTCATTTCTGTCACATACAGACACTGTAACGCATTACCAGAATGCGTTACAGGCCAAAAAAACATTTTTTTTTTCTCTGTAACGCATTCAACACATGCGTTACTCAGTCATGCTGACGTCATGCTGACGTCAGCACTCGACCCGTGACCCGACCCGATTTTGACCCGACCCGAACCATGGCCGACCCGACCCGGCGCGTGAGCTGCACGCGCGGCGCGTGAGCCGCCAGCGCGTGAAGCCCACGCGCGTAGCCCAGTCGCGCGCAGTGATGTGCTTTTACAGTCGACAGCAATTTTTAAAATCATTAATAATTAAAAACTCCAGTCGGCCTGATCTTTTATCCTTCCAGCCCACCAGCCCAATAATACATATTTTGGGCCCCCATACTTTAACTGCCCATCAAGATATTTTATAAATATAAAATATATTTATAAAACAGATTATTATTTATTAATTTCTAAACTCTTTCAAAATCAATAATAAATAATCTATCCATGGGAAAATTATGAAACTTTTTCTGGGACTTCTACAACACTTGTAGAAAATATATCAGTGATCAAAATTATTTTAAAAAATAATTTATTAATTAATTCGTAATTAATTTGATTATAGCCTCCTAGAACTTCAAAAATTCATAACTAATTCATACAAGCTTGAAAAATTCCGAAATTTTTTCTGGGATCTATATACATGCAACCTATGCTCTGATACCATTGAAGGAATTTATGACCGTAGCGGAAGTGTAAATCACATTTACTTGCATAAAAACCTAATTAATCATGTATATAGATTTAAAAATTGTATGAACACAAGAAATATACCTTGATAGCTTTCCTGGGATTGTTATGAATGTGTCTATGTTTTCCAGCAATCACCCCTCAAGTGTGGAGTGCTCTAATGGTATCCACCAAGATCAAATATCATATAGTAGATAAAGAACAATTGAGAAAATTAATTAAATGGTTTGGAATGATTTTGATGAACTTCAAAAGCTCTCCATGATCTTCTAAACCTCCTGGGATGTTTTGTGTTATGTGTTTGTGATGTGTTTCCAACTCTTGGATATGTTTGATATTTAAAGAAATAAAGTCTTTACTTTATCTAATTAAATAATCATTTAATAATTAAAACCCTTTTAATTATTAATCCCATTCTGAAAATAATTCTCTCATAAAATTTAATTTCTCAAACTAAATTTTGTAATTAATAATTATTAAGAACTTTTCTTAATTTATTTATAATCTATTAAATCTCATTTAATAAATTATAAATAATTGCTAATTAATTATTTATTCAATAAATAAATAATTCATAGCCATTATTAATTATTCTCATCATCTATAAATATTTAACCTTTTTATGGTGTGACCCTTTAGGTTCAATATTAAGCCGGTAGTAGAAATAAATAATAATAAACTATTTATTATTACTTATACGAATTACTAATTAATTCGTTAAATATAATTACATAAGTAATTAATATTTATTCTACATCGTGAGTGATACTTTTGAATATATCGCGACTATCCGGATAATATGAATTCATTGCTTAGAATATATAAAACCTATTCAACAAATGGTTACCGTACAATTCATTCCTTCTACCCGACAATATCCCGATTAAATACAAGGCATGGATCGCGTGTCAAGCCTATTTAATTTAATCATATAATTTTTTATACATTATGTCTAGTTCATTTGAATTAGAAACTCTTTCTAACTTCAATTACTCTGGCCAGAGATTCCAGAACTAACATAGTAAGAACATCATAGGATATTCACTTTCTTTTACTGAAAGGGGTAGATTCTTTATCGATCGTTAACTATCTTCATATACAAATTCCTATACCCGGAATAGAACTAATGATTGTCCCTTGAGGACTTAGAACTAAACCAAAACATAGTTCATTGTATATAAGATTACTTTAACGGTCTCAAGTCTAAGGACACTTGTACCACCATCAACTTATGAACAACTATTAACACGTGAGTAAACTCCATTAGTCGTTCATTAGATCAAGTCACGTTCAGTGAACTTATTCTCCAATAAGCACCTACATACTAGCTATAGTGTCACCACACGAATGTCTATGAGAACAGACATCCTTCCGAGGAAGCAAGCATAGTATGTACCGATCTTTACGGATTGACTAACTCCCAATTAGTTATCCAACGATCGGGAACTATTTAAGTTTAGTGTTATCATCTTCTAGATCTCATTATTATAATCTCATTATAATTCTAGAAGCTTTACTCTAAACTATGGAACTTCTTATTTAAACACTTTAAATAGATAAAGCCCGTAATAAAAACAACAAGTCTTTTATTAATATAAATAAAATCAAATAAGATTACATGAAAGTGTTTCCTAACCCATCACACATGATTGGGTTTAGGACAAAATACTATCATTAATTTCTTGTTTTTAGTTTCAAATCTTGTAAACACATTTTTTAATTTTAATGCAAAATTCCGTTTCCTTTAATTTCTCGTCTTGCTCTTTCGTTTACGTAGCCTTTCTTTCGTTATTTTCGTAAATCCGTGTAGTGGACAAAGTAGCGAAAGCTAACTACTATGGGTTGAAAGTAACGATTTTTAATTTCTTGTTCTTAGCTATAATTTTTAAATTTTCCCCTTTAAATTTCCATTTTATTGTGGTCCATTTTAATTCCAAATCATCATTTAGTGTAATTTTAATTTCCTAGTTAATCTCTCTATTTTCGTTTTTATTTAAAAAAAACAAAAATATTAACTTTACAAATTTTCAGCACTTATTTTCTTCCCTTATTTTTCTTAATTCGTAGCATGTCTCTTGTTTCCCCTGTTTTTCTTCTTTTTCCCCAAAACCCGGAAACCCATTTTGTTTTCTTTCTTTTTTTTCGTTAAAACCCTCCCTCCCCTTCTTCTTTCTCTTCTTCTTCCCACAAAACCATCCCAACCCATTTTCTTTTCTTTCGCTGCCAAACCTTTCTCCCGAACTGCTCCCCTTCCTGTTTCCCCTCTTTCGTTCTTATTCTTCTTCGAATTGCTGCGTCTGCAAAGTTTAATGATTGCATTGAAATAGGAGTTTTTAAAAAAATAAGAGTTCTGTGTATAGGAGTCTAGGGGTTCGATTTTTCTTGAGAATTCTGGATTGCCTTGTGGTTTAATTTTTGGCTTCTTCATGATTTCTTGTGGTTTGTTGTAATTCGGTTTTATGATTCATGATTTCTGGGTTCATGTTTAATTTCTGTTTGCTGTTGTATAGGAGTTTGTGGGTTTTTCATGTTTTGTTGAGAATTCGTTTGTGTTTTATGTTCCGTTAATTCATTAAATTTTGTCTGTTCCTTGGTTTGTTAAATGGTGTGCGTGGTTTCCGAGTTTCAGCGAGTCACCACTGCTCAGTTTCTGTCGAGTGGACTCGTTGTGGTTATGTGCTGTGTTCGAGTTAATTGCATTCTGAATTCGAGTTTACTAGGCTGAGTTTTTGTGTGTAGAGTCTGCGTCCTGTGCTACGTTTTGTGTCGAGGTACCGAGTTTTATTGTACTGTGTTCTGTGTTTTAGAATTTGCCTCGTTATTTTCATTCATTAAATTAGTGTTTTGCTTGTTCGTTTTTAGTTAATGAAATTCAAGCTCTGGAAACTGTTTGTTGTTGTTGCGCTGGTTTGTATTTCGACTGATTTTACCAAGTCGAGCTGCTACTATAGTTTTTGCCGAATCTTTACTGAGTCCAAGTCTGAGTCGTTTTAATTTTATTGCCTAGATTTTTGTTTAGCAGCCATTTAATTTCTGTTTTGGGTTGAAATAAAGATTTTGGTTCGTTTTTGGCTAGAAAGTTTTTCGAATAAATCATGTCGAAATTTTGTTAGAGTTTTTGTGTAAATAAAATTACTTAAATTTTAAAATTCTACTTTTAATAATTTTGCTCATTTTACTTTTAATTAATAAGTTTAGAATTAGAATAAAATTTAGGTTTCTTTTAAAATTAGATTAAATTGCCTTTTCGAAATTAATTAGTATAAAATCCAATCAAATTCTCCAAAATCCACTTGTCCTAGTTCGATTAAATTAAAAATTAAGGATCGCGAAAATATTAGTCTATGCGGAACGAATCTAAATTTACTAAAACGAGATTGTGCACTTGCAATCAATTTTAAATCATTATTTTTAGCACATCACCAAGCTCACTACAGTTAAAGCATTTGATCTTTGCTTTATCAAGCTTGATGATTGTACTCTTGCCTTTGTCACCTTTCTTCTCTTCTTTCTTTGGAAATGATCTGTTGCTAAATCTTCTCCTGTTGAATCTTCCTTTCTTGAAATCTTTAGCAAACATAGCAAAGAGTTCCTGCATATCTGTTTCAGAATCGCTATTGTCAGAGTCTATACCAGTAGTCTCTGATTCAGAATCATCTTTGCTTTTCTTCTTCCTTGTGATCTTCACAGCAAGCTTAATCAGCTGTTCTTCTGGAAGCTTCTGTGATTCAGGTTGAGCAGTAACTGTAACGATTTTCATCTTTCCTTCACTTTTGCTCTTCTTCTGCTGCCTATCAAGTTCATAAGCCCTCAATTTTCCATAAACTGCCTCTATTGATAATTCATCTAGATCATTAGCTTCTTCAATGGCAGATATCTTCTCATTGTAGAAATCAGGCAAGGCTTTCATGAACTTTGCATTTATATCCTCCAAGTCATAATACTTGTCATGCATGGCCATCTCATTGATGAGTTTTGTAAACCTATCAAAGGTATCATTTAGTGACTCACCAGACTTAGATTCAAAGTATTCATACTGTTGTATGAGAACTGCCCTCATATTCTTCCTGATAGGTTTAGTCCCTTCACAGTGAACCTTCAGGTTGTCCCTTATCTCTTTTGCAGTCTTACAAGAGAGAACATGGTTCGTGAGAACAGAATCAAGACTGTTGAATAGTATGTTCCTCACTTTAGCATCTTTAAGAACGTTCTTATTGTCCTTATCCGACCATTCAGATTTAGGCTTCTCTCTTGTATACTCTGGAGTAACTTTTCCTTCAACAGTTACTTGAGGATACAGCTTCGTTGGAACAAAAGGTCCATCTCTTATCCTATCAAGATAATCAGCGTCTGTTGCCTCAAGATGATGCAACATCTTCACTTCCCAATGAGTATACTAGTTTCTCTTGAGCATAGGAATCTTGGTATTACCATCCTTGTAACCTGACATGATTGTAGATCTTTTTGATTAATCGTAATCAACCCGCTCTGATACCAATTGTTAGCCCGAATATACTTGTAGAAGGGGGGTTGAATACAAGTATTATTAATCGTGTCTGACTATTGTTCAAATAAATAAATGATGACAAATGAATAAATCAAACTGTTTGTATTAATTAGATTAAATACAAGCTCTACCAAAGGTGTACAAATACCTTTAGCAGTTGCTCTCAATACAAACCTCTCTCTATTTGTTCACTCGTATACTCACTACGATAACAAATCTCACAAAATCACTCATATTACAATGATATAGAGAGAGTATTTATAATGCTACCTGTCAACTAATAACAGAAAGAAATAATCAATTCATAGTAGGATTCTGTCTTCTAGTTAATAGTTTCCTCCAATAGCTTAATCCTTTTCGTTCATGCATAATTCTTGCTGTTTTTGATATAACCAATCCTAAAAGATAGCGCTTTCCAGTTTCTGCAGCATCCATAATGACATCATCAGAATTATATCTGATATCAGGATTTTACACTGTATCAGGACTTGACATTCCATCAGGATTTTACTTGTCGTATCAGGTCTGACCACAGTTCCTGAAATATAGTCCTTGACACACTGTTCCTGACTAAAACTCTGCAGTTACTGACTAACTAATATATCCTATACAAAGTGCTAAATCCTTTATAAGATCAGGATATTACAAGAAGTATATGCAAATTCTATTCTAAACATCACAACTCATGAATTATTCCTAACATTACTTGTACTCATTCAGTACATGCAGATTACATGTCACAAATAAGAAAATGTATCATTCGCTTTATGAGCTAAATTAGCAACGTTGCACAAATTAGTAACGTCCTATGTACAAATCAGAAGCATTGATACTTAGTCAATTTACATTTGACATATCTAAAACATTATACATATTATCAATAAACGAACACTTAAGAATGTTATTGTTTTATGCTATACAAAAAATTTAACATCCAAGTGGAGTGTTGTGAATGGAAGTCTTAGACCCTGACCAAACTCTTGGTGTTTTATATTCTTGTAACCATGGGCTTTTGACTTTTTAAATACCTTGTGTTATACCCAAAAATAGCCTCCCTCTATTCATGGACCTCGTTCTACAGATCTCGCCCATGGGCTCACTATAGGGATCTCGCCCTCTTTCTTTAGCTAGGCCCGGTACTCTGATAACTCGCCCCATGGTGAGTAAATTATGGGTTTTGGAGACTATGGACTGCAAGTTGAGTCCTTGAACTATTATAATTACTGAGAGGGCTAGGTCTCACCCTTAAAGGCAGATCTCACCCTATTGCAAA
The DNA here is from genome assembly GCA_036435485.1 of Saposhnikovia divaricata. Taxonomy (NCBI): domain Eukaryota; kingdom Viridiplantae; phylum Streptophyta; class Magnoliopsida; order Apiales; family Apiaceae; genus Saposhnikovia; species Saposhnikovia divaricata. The sequence goes on from JAZHRN010000131.1 coordinate 29,704,633, forward strand.
GGATGTCGCCCTCTTCTAGTTCTCAGGACTTCCCAATAAGCTATTTTATCTCCGTGGCCCAAGGTGAGCGTTGACCACGATAATCTCGGGTCAATAGCTTAGCCATTACGCTCCAAGAAATTAGCTGGGCTTTAGGGTTCGTAATAATTGTCAAAGGCGGTGGCCTCGATCTAATGGGCTTCCTAAATAAGGAAAACCTAGCCCATTACGATTACTTGTTCTTCAAGAACTACGTTTGGCTTGATCCCTATAAATAAGGGTACGTAGGCACATTGTATGGCACGATGCAAACCCTAGTACAAAAGAGAGAATTTAGTATTCGATCTTAATTGCTACACACATCTCAACATACAATCTCAGCCATCCCCAAGTCGTAAACCCTAACCATAAACATCCTACGCTATTCATAATCATCAGCCACCATCACAATTCCAGCAACCCTCCCCCGAATTTGTTTTCCCAAATTCCTCCGTTAACAAGTGGCGCTAGAAGGAGGGGCCTTTGACATCTCAGGAGGAAGGATGTCACAGTCAAACCAAGTGCGTGTTGATGATCGTCGAGGAGAAGATACTAGGACCACGGAGAATTTACCCCCGCCGCCACCAAGAAATTCTGCCATAAGGAATTCGATGCTGAGAAACCTTGATCGCTCACTTCCAGAAGGCTCACGCCGAAGATCTACTACACCCAGGGTTCCTAATGGACAGTCGATGCCACGGATAGGAGGAGATCCCCTTGTCTTGATGAGTAATACTGAGCTCTTGAATCAGATCACTTATATGGGAAATACTATTACCCGTATAGGTGCGAGGATGGACGCGATGGAAAGAGAGAGGCAATTTTTTGAAGGATCTCGCCCGAACCATGATGGGCGACGCCCACTAGATAGGAGAGGAGAGAATATGGGGGCGACTCACCATGACTGGGAGAGAAATTATCGCACACCAGGTGGAGATCAGCGTGTCGGTAGGGAATCTGCCATCAACCACCAACGCGTTTCGCACTTGGGAATCCCTTTTGAAAAAGAAGTTCAGATTGTTGGGGAGGCTAGGACTGATCAGCGGTTCCGAGCTATTACACCCAGGGCCTTGACCTATGGAGAACCGCATGTTGAATTCCCACCAGAGGGAGGAAGCACGACCGTAGGAAGAAAGGACTGAAAGGGGGCGAGAACTCCAGAGGGAGGAAGTTTGGGTTGGCGGCCAAAGGACTGTGGACCAGGAGAGACCTAACGAAAGGCACCGTTTCAATCACGAGAATGAGATGTTGGGAGACTCCGATGTGATTCCTCTCACAATGGTTCAGACTAGTGACCCAAATCAACAGAGGAGGACTCCGAACCATTATAGTTTGGGCTACGGGGAAAGAAGATCTTATTCCAACCTCCTCAACCAGGCAGAAAGAGGTCAAAGAGGACCTTTAGAATCTTATTTGGAGGGAAATTTAATGGCTGCTCGTAGATATCATTTGCCTCATCTGGAGAATTCTGTCGGGGATCGGTACAGGTTTGAAGGGTTAATGAATCAGCAGAAACGGGAGGAAGAGTCTCGTAGGATATCCGGTTTTGAGGATCTAGACTTGAATGCTTTGCGCATGCTTCTGGCTCAATCAGAAGAGCGGTCGAGAGCTATGTTTGAACCGGCTCCATCGCCTTTTTCATTGGCAGTTCGTGAAGCACCTCTTCCCTCATCTTTTCGAGGGGTAGGAGATCTGAGGTTTACAGGAAGTTCCGACCCGGCGGAGTATATTGCATGGTTCAACACTGAGATGGAGCTCTACCAAGTGGAAGACTTGACAAAGTGTAGGTTGTTAGCCTCAACCCTACGGGGAAATGCCCACCAATGGTTTCAAAAGTTGGGACCGGCTTCTATTACTTTTTAGGATCAAATGCGAAGAACTCAGATTTCTGGAAGGAGCTTCAGCGGAAAGAGCCTCCTACTCTCGCCGACCTCTATGCACAAGCGGAACCTTTTAAAAGGGAAGAAGAAGCTTTGAAGAGGAGTGATTATACAGACAACAGTCGTAGAGGCAAGCGCAAAGATAGATCGCCTAGCCCAAAGGGGGACAGAACAAAGACTGGGAGAGGAGATGTCAATGTTGTGGATACATTGAGATCAGATCGACCACGATCACCTAGCCCAGTACGTCGATATCCTCCCCCACCTCTTTACACTTAGAAAGACCAGGGACATTCTCAAACAAGTATTTACACGCCTCTGGTGGCGTCAGTCGATCATATTTATGAAGTTACGAAAGGGGAAGGGCTATACAAGACACCTGTGCCACTTACAAAGAATGCATCCCGGGATAAAACAAGGTATTGTGCGTATCATCAGTCCAACGGGCACAACACCTATCAGTGCAGACAGCTGGAAGAGGAGATTGAATTGCTAATCAAGAATGGGAAGTTGACTGAGTGGGTGGTAAAGGAAGTAAGGAAGATCCAAGACAATGCCCCTCAGAAAGAGGGTGCTAGAAAGGAAGATCCTCAAGACAAAGATGGGCCACAACAGCAAGGGAAGACAATGTTCGTGAGAGAGGCAAGCATCCATACCATTTTTGGGGGACCCCATATAGGTGGGAATGGGAGGAATGCAATGGAGATATAGGTGACAAATGTTAATCACCTGTAAGAAAGGCCCCCCAAGTTGTTTAAAGGAGAGGACACACAGATAATTTTCTCTGAAGAAGATGCAAGATGGGTTCATCATCCGCATAGTGATGCCTTGGTTGTCAATGTCAGAATTGAGTCTAGGAGCGTCCATCGTGTGTTTGTCGATAATGGAAGTTCTGTGAATATCCTTTATTACGGAACTTTTAAGAAGATGGGACTTCTTGATAAAGAAATGGTTCAAGGAACGACTCACATATATGGCTTCACAGGAGATTCTGTCTGGGTCAAGGGCACGGTGAAATTGCCTCTTACCTTAGGGGAAGACCCTTACGCTCGAGAGGCAAAGGATTCCCCGCTGACAAATGTTAATCACCTGTCAGAAAGGCCCCCCAAGTTGTTTAAAGGAGAGGACACACAGATAATTTTCTCTGAAGAAGATGCAAGATGGGTTCATCATCCGCATAGTGATGCCTTGGTTGTCAATGTCAGAATTGAGTCTAGGAGCGTCCATCGTGTGTTTGTCGATAATGGAAGTTCTGTGAATATCCTTTATTACGGAACTTTTAAGAAGATGGGACTTCTTGATAAAGAAATGGTTCAAAGAACGACTCACATATATGGCTTCACAGGAGATTCTGTCTGGGTCAAGGGCACGGTGAAATTGCCTCTTACCTTAGGGGAAGACCCTTACTCTGCTACACAGGTGTTTGAATTTCTAGTCGTCGACCAACCTACATGTTACAACGCTTTACTTGGAAGGCCGGTCTTGAAGGAAATGAGGGTGGTGACATCGATTTACCATTTGGCAATGAAATTCCCTACTCCCGTGGGTGTCGGGTGTGTGAAGGGATGTCAGTATGATTCCAGGGATTGTTATAACAAAATGATGAAGTCTTCCTCAAAAGGGAAACAAGGAGAGGAGATGTTGGACTTCAAAGACGAAAATGCTGCAGAAACGTTGAAATCTTTCGGACTAAAGTCGTCCGAAAAGGCGGTTACCCACATGGTTTATACAGTGGAATTCCCTGAGGATGATACCTTAGCCGGTTATGAGACGTTAGCTAAACAGGGAACCCCGCTCTTTCTGTTAGAGGCATCACCCTCTCGAGGAGGGACCATGGAAGTTATTACGGAAGGCGCTGCAGAAAAACCTTTCGTGGAGGGCATGACAATTGATAGTGCAGAATATAGGGTGTTGATGATTGAAGCTCCCCCTCCAGTCAATCATAACCAATTTGAAGAAGGGATTGTTGAAGATATCACTGACGAGGAGGAACAAAGAAGTCTTAGGGCGAAAAAGGGAAAAATCGTTATGGGTTACGGGGATACTCCCATGGTTGAATTTCCGGATGATTCGACTAGGAGAGAAGGATCTCAACTGTTAAGGGATGAGATTGTTTCTGTGCGAGAAGTGGGTGAGTCCAGTGGAACGAAGGAAGTAGAGTTTGACTTGGATCCTCGATTGCCCGAGTGATAGAGTATATTTTTATATATATTCTAGATGATTTTATTCTCATATTTATTGTGTTTTGCATTGATTTGGATTTTTATTTAATATATTTGATTGTTTTATTGTAGGAAATAAAGAATTCATGACTTGGAAGGATTTGGAACAAAAAGAGCTATTTTGGAGATAAAATAGGAGAAAATTCGTATTATTGGGCTATACAGGCTGCCTGCACTGTTTGGGCCATATCTTGAGTTCCAGAAGTCAGAATTTGACGAAATTACTGTCCACGCGAAGCTTAGGGAATTATCTTTAATTCAGAGGTGGTCCAGTAAGCAAAATCCAACTGGAAGAGCCCAGAAACAGAGGAGCAAAATTTGTGACGAATTTTACAAGAAAATCCTATTCAATTATGGATATCTTTTTGTAAATTGATTAGGATATTAAAAAATACTTTTATTAGGAGATAGATATCAGATTTTATTAAGGGGTTTTATTATAAAAGGAAGAGAAAACGTGATAGAAAGAGGGATAGACATATACAGACGTTTTTACATAAGCTAGGGTTTTGGTTTTTCTCTCTCCATCTCTTCCTTTGTAAGCACTTGGTTTAATTTGGATCTTCATTGTTCTTCGTTAATACAAAGTTTGAGGTATTCTTTATTCTCTTGTTTTATTATTATATGTTTTACATGGCTTCTTTCATTATTCTTATTGCTTTTACTTCTACCATGAGTGAGTAGTTTAATTCTAGGGTATTAGGGGAAGCCATGTTTGCACCATGATTTGGGTTTAATTTGATTAGTGAATTGATGGGTAAAGAGTAATTCTAATTGATATGTGTTAATTCTTAATTTGTGTAATTGCGCAATATCATAGATTAATTGATTGCAATAGGAGTAATAGATCGAAAGATTTTACTACTAGAGGCTTACATACAATTAGCGGAATTGAAGGTGAGTGTGAAAACATCATCAGATTTCTGAGAGTGTTAATACTTGGAAAAGTTTAACCATTGCTCTAATTATTTTATCCCATTGATAAGCTATACCTTTGTTATTTGATTGGTGTAAACATGGTGAACCTGAATTGCCCTAGATCCCTTAATTAATTGAATTAAAACCTTGTTAAATTTGCTTTAGTAGTTAACAAAATTCTCAACTAATCGTTTGTGACTAGAAACAATTGATAACCATTGAATTGAAATTGAAACTGTCTCCTTGAGGATTCGACCCGTATTTGCTAGTATCTACTACAATTGATACCGTGCGCTTGCGGTTAGACATAATTTTACACATCAAGTTTTTGGCGCCGCTGCCGGGGAGACGCCTAGTTTCTCTAATTTCAGTTTGATTGTTTTAAATTGTTTCTCTTGTCTCTTTGGAACTCTTGTTCCAACTGAGACCGATCTTACTGCTTTTCCTTGTTTAGTTGTTGATGCCCAAGACCAGGTCTCAAACAAAAGTAGATCAAGCGAAAGAGGATACAACTCCTCTTAGTCCAGATTCTGGGATTACTTGTCAACAATATATAGATCAACAAAGGAAAGAGAAGCAGCAAAGGATATCTGAACCAAAGATTGAGATGGCGGACCTTCCCAAATCTTTGAAGAACTACTCACAGCCCTCTCCGAGTGGGGTACCTACTGGCCTTGTTATGCCAGCAATTCAAGCAGCAAATTTCGAGATCAAGCCTGCTCTGCTTACGATGATCCAACAGAATCAATTTGCTGGGCTTGCCTCCGAAGACCCTACAAATCATCTGCAACGGTTTCAACAGCTCTGTTCTACAATTAAACATCAGGGAGTCACTCCAGACCAGTTGAAAGTCATGTTGTTCGGTTTCTCTCTTCGTGACAAAGCTCAAAAATGGTTGAATGATATTGACCTGACCGAGTGGGATAAGATTGCTCAGGCTTTCTTAACTGAGTTCTTCCCTCCTAACAGAACCGACGATTTGATCGACAAGATGATGGGTTTTAAGCAAGATTATGGTGAATCTCTACGGGATGCTTGGGATAGATTTAAGGATTATCAACGTGCTTGCCCTCACCATGGTCTTGAGAAGTGGTTTCTGCTTAAACGCTTCTACAATGGTCTTGATCCGGAAACAAAAGGGATGGTTGATAATGCTGCGGGTGGTGTGTTTTTAGACAAAGGAGTTGATGATGCACATGCTTTTCTCTCAAATTTGGCTGCCAATCACTTCAGTAATCCGAGAGCAGCCAAGAAAGGGGGTAAACTCGAAGTGGATGCCTATTCTTTATTATCATCTCAACTCGCTGCATTGACTCAGGAGATCCACTCATTGAAGACGTCTCAGCCCTCTACACAACCTATGAGTATCAATGCACTGTCATCAATGGCTCCAATGAATAATCCAGTTTGTGAAGTCTGTGGCATCCAAGGCCACTATGGTAACGATTGCCAATACAATGCTCAAAATTCACAACATTTTCAGATGGAGCAAGCAAATGTTTTCCAACAGAGGCAGCAGTACAATCCGTACTCCAACACTTATAATCCTGGTTGGAAAGATCATCCGAATTTCTCATATAGGAACAATAATGCTCAGAATACAAATGTTCCTAATCAGCAGCAATATCAGCAATCGTACCAGCCTCCTCCACAGCAACAGTATAGGCCTCCGCAAGGACCTATGAATCCCCCTGGATTCCAAAGGCCTCCTCAGAATTATGCTCCTCAAGCAAATCAAGCTGCACAGGCTGATAATCAAGGTGATATGATGAAGATAATGTTACAAATGCAAACAAAGATGAACCAGATGGAGATACATAATAAGATGCTGGAAACTCAGATTGCTCAAATGGCTAGTTCTTCGTCTACAAGGCAACAAGGCTCTCTACCAGCCCAACCAACTCAGCCAAAGGAAAATGTGAATGCCATTGCTCTTAGGAGTGGTCGTACATATGATGCTCCTCCAATGCCTACTGACGATGTTCCTACTGAGAAAGAAAAAGAGAATTCTGAGGAAGACAAGGTAGAGAAAGTTGTTGAAGATGCAAGCGAAGGTGAAACTGAGGAAAGCAAGAAAAAGGACAAGGAAAAGACTGCAGTTGCTCCTCCACCATTTGTGCCAAAGCTCCCATTCCCTAGCAGGATGAACAGAACTAAGGTGGACCAGCAGTTTGGTAAGTTCATGACACTTGTCAAGAATCTTGAGGTAACAGTTCCTTTCACTGATTTAATTTCTCAAGTTCCATCATATGCAAAGTTTCTTAAGGATATTCTCACCAAGAAAAGGTCTTTTGGTGAGGTGGAGACAGTAGCTTTTACTGAAGAGTGCAGTGCTGTTTTACAAAATAAGTCTCCACCTAAGCTTAAAGATCCTGGTAGTTTTTCGATCCCGTGTCATTTAGGTGCATTGTTCATTGATAAAGCTTTATGTGATTTAGGCGCTAGCGTCTCAGTCATGCCTCTCTCGGTTTTTCAAAAACTAAATATGGGAGAATTAAAATGTACACAGATGACTTTGCAAATGGCAGACCGTTCAATAAAATATCCCCTTGGAATTTTAGAGGATGTGCCTGTTAGGGTTGGAAAATTCTATATTCCTGTAGACTTTGTAGTTCTAGATATGGAAGAGGACAGCCAAATACCTATTATTTTAGGTAGACCATTTCTTTGTACTGCAGGTGCTGTTATTGATGTTAAAAGTGGGACTCTCACATTGAGCGTTGGTGATGATAAAATTACTTTTACTCTAACCTCTGCTCTTAAATCCCCTTTGCTTGAGAATACTTGCTGCAGGATCGATGTTATAGATGGAATTGTCCGAGATGAAACGCCTCAGATTATATTGAATGATGCATTGGAAGCAGTGCTCATGCTTGAAGCTTCAGAAGGAGAAGGACATGCTGAAGTCGATTCATTGATTCTTCAGTTGGATGGTGCAGCTGATCCGAATTGTGAGGTAACCAACACTGACACTTCTTGTGGTCAACCTCAGGTAAAGAAAATAGAGTTAAAGCCTTTGCCATCTAATCTGAAATATGTGTTTCTTGATGATGAAAAGACTTGTCCTGTGATTGTTAGCTCTAGTCTTGATGATAACCAGATTTTTAAGCTTCTTACTATTTTGCGTGCGCATAGAAAAGCTATTGGGTATAGTATTGATGATCTTACGGGGATTAGCCCAGACTTTTGCATGCATAGAATTCACTTAGATGATGACCATAAGCCTTGCATACAGGGACAACGTCGCTTGAACCCTAACATGCAAGAGGTTGTTAAAAAAGAAGTTTTGAAATTGTTAGATGCGGGCATCATTTATCCGATTTCTGATTCTAAATGGGTAAGCCCTGTTCAGGTAGTCCCTAAGAAAGGAGGAACAACGGTAATTAAGAATGATAAAGATGAATTAATTCCCACTCGAATTGTCACCGGTTGGCGAATGTGCATAGATTACCGTAAGTTAAATACTGCTACTAGGAAAGACCACTACCCTCTCCCTTTCATTGATCAGATGTTAGAAAGACTTGCTAAGCATAAGTACTTTTGCTATTTAGACGGATATTCAGGGTTCTTTCAGATCCCTATACATCCTGATGACCAAGAAAAGACTACATTTACTTGCCCTTATGGTACCTTTGCATATCGTAGAGTGCCTTTTGGTTTGTGTAATGCCCCTGCTACTTTTCAGCGTTGCATGACTGCCATATTTTCTGATTTCATAGAGTCTATCATGGAAGTATTTATGGATGATTTCAGTGTTTATGGGTCTGATTTTGATGTATGTCTGCATAATCTTTCTAAAGTGCTTAAACGTTGTGAAGAGGTGAATTTGGTTTTGAATTGGGAAAAGTGCCACTTCATGGTCAATGAAGGAGTGGTACTTGGTCATTTGATTTCTGAACGTGGCATCCAGGTTGATAAAGCAAAAATTGAGGTGATTGAGAAACTTCCTCCTCCTGTTAATGTCAAGGGAGTGAGGAGTTTCCTTGGTCATGCGGGTTTTTATCGTCGTTTTATAAAAGATTTTTCAAAAATTGCAAAACCCCTCACTCAATTGTTGCTTAAGGATGCCACCTTTGTGTTTACTGATGCTTGTTTGGAGTCTTTTAACAGGATTAAGGAAGCTTTGATAAGTGCACCAATCATTCAACCTCCAGATTGGAACCTTCCATTTGAAATCATGTGTGATGCAAGTGATTATGCAGTTGGAGCAGTTCTCGGTCAAAGGAAAGACAAGGTATTGCACGCTATCTACTATGCAAGTAAAACCTTGGATGAAGCTCAAGTCAATTATGCTACAACCGAGAAGGAACTTCTAGCTGTGGTCTACGCTCTTGACAAATTCCGGGCCTATCTCATTGGCTCCAAAGTCATTGTTCACACTGATCATTCGGCACTTAAGTATCTGTTGGTGAAGAAAGAAGCAAAGCCAAGGCTTATTCGTTGGATTCTTTTACTTCAAGAGTTTGACTTGGAAATCAAAGACAAGAAGGGTGCTGAGAATGTAGTTGCGGATCATCTCTCACGATTGCGTTTCAAATATGATATTGCGTCAAGTACTCCTATTGACGATTCTTTTCCAGATGATCACCTGTTTTCGGTTGCTACTCAAACTCCCTGGTATGCAGATTTTGCAAATTTCTGTGTTAGTGGATCTCACCCTCCAGAATTGACTTATCAGCAAAGAAAGAGGTTTTATCACGATGCTAAACAATATTTTTGGGATGACCCTTTCTTGTATCGAAAGTGTGCTGATGGAATCTTTCGTAGATGTGTTCCTGAGTTCGAAGTACATGACATTCTCAAGCATTGTCATTCTCTCGCATGTGGAGGTCACCATGGTCCTTCCAAAACCGCTGCTAAAGTACTTCAATCCGGTTTCTTTTGGCCGTCTCTATTTAAGGATGCTCGTGCTTTCTGTTTGGCGTGTGATGCATGTCAAAGGACGGGTAATATTTCTAAACGCCATGAGATGCCTCAAACCGGTATTCTTGAGGTCGAGATATTTGACGTATGGGGTGTTGATTTTATGGGACCCTTCCCAAGTTCTTGTGGGATGAGATACATCTTAGTCGCTGTCGATTATGTGTCCAAGTGGGTTGAAGCAATTGGATCGGTAACAAATGATTCCAAGGTAGTTATGAAGCTTTTCAAGAATATTATCTTCCCACGATTTGGAGTTCCTAGAACAGTGATAAGCGATGGTGGTTCTCATTTTCGCCATCGTCAGTTTGAAACTTTGTTGAAGAAATATGGCGTTACTCACAAGGTTGCTCTTGCATATCACCCCCAAAAAAGTGGCCAAGTGGAGGTTTCTAACCGACAAATCAAAAGCATTTTGGAGAAAATGGTTGCAAAGTCAAGGAAAGATTGGTATTTGAAGCTAGATGATGCTTTGTGGGCTTATCGGACGGCATATAAGACACCTATAGGCACCACTCCTTATCGGTTGGTCTATGGTAAAGCATGTCACTTGCCAGTGGAATTGGAACATCGCGCCTTTTGGGCTATAAAAGAACTCAACATGGATTTGAAGGCTGCGGGGCAAGCGAGACTTCTTCAACTTAATGAGTTAGATGAGCTTCGATTTGATGCTTATGACAATTCTCGGCTTTACAAGGAGAGAACGAAGCAGATGCATGATAAGATGATTCAGAGGAGAGATTTTCAGGTTGGTGACAAGGTGTTGTTGTTCAATTCTAGACTTCGACTTTTTCCCGGGAAACTCAAATCAAGATGGTCGGGACCTTTTACCGTCACCGAAGTCAAATTTTATGGTGCTATTGAAATTATGGGACGAGACGGAACAAAATTTAAGGTCAACGGTCAACGCCTTAAATTATATGTGGATGGTGCATTCGTAGGGAAGATGGAAGTGATTTATCTTGACAACCCCTCCACGGAGATCTGAACCAGCTGAGTCGAGCCAACGACGTTAAACAAAAGCGCTTCATGGGAGGCAACCCATGCATTTGTGAAAAAAAAAAAAAAAGAAAAGAAAAAGAGTGTTGTATTCAAAAAAAAAAAAAAAAAAAAAAAAAAAGCAAAACAGTGATTTTTTCGCAGGCAGCACCCCTGTAACGCAGGCTGCGCCTGCGTTACTGCCTGAAGCGCTGGCTGCCCCCCTGTAACGCAGGCTGCGCCTGCGTTACTGTACCCCGCGCAGTCTGCGACCCTGTAACGCAGCCTGCGGCTGCGTTACACCCTTCTGCCCAGATTTTTTTTTTATTTTTCCCCGAAAATTGTTGTTTTGCATCATAAAAACCCACCCAAACCTATTCTAACTCAAATTCTTTCAAACCCTAATTCTTATATCTATTCTAAATCAAATCCAACACTCCTAAATCTCTCATGCACTCTAAATTTTGTATCAAATCTCTCCATCATCTTATATATATATACACACCTTTCCATACAAATCCAATTCCTCTTCTGTTTTCTTTAAATCTCCAAAAATTCAATTCTAAAGAGGAATTAATTGCAAGTTCACCTCTCCAATTCGTAGTGGGTTTATTTCTTCTCTCCAAATTTATTTTAATTGCGAATTTGTGTTCTTGTAAATTGGGATTTATATTATTCTTGATATATTGGGGTATTTTTGGTGTGATATTGCTTGGTAATTTTTGGTGGAGCTTCTTATGAGTTGGGTATTGATTATTTTGGCTCGTAAGCATGGGAGAGATAGTGCTAATATTGGGAAATTTTCATTTTCGATGGTGGAGGTTAAATTTAATCGGCTGATGTGAGACTAATTGCTAAGGAAAGGGGATTTTTGCGAGAAAAAATTTGTTGGGTTGGTTCATATGATTAGTGGGTGGCTCATAAGCGAATGAGGGGTGATTTTCACATCCGACAACTTGATTCCAGGGGAGTTTTCTTTCTTTTCTTTTTAGTGTAGTTTTATTTTGTTTTTAGTTGTAGTTTTGTATCTTGTTCATTAGTTCATTGGGGACAATGAACCGCTTAAGTGTGGGGAAGGGTTCTCAATGTTAAGAGAAATTTTAAAAAATTAAAAAAAATTAAAAAATTGAAAAATACCAAAAATAACTCTAGCCATGCAATTTGATTAGTTGTTGTATTTTGCTTGATACACCCATGCATGCGTAGGAATCTTGTGTTTATGGATGCTTTTGTATGAGAAGTGACGTGCTTTGTTCTTGTGCACACACTTTCACTAGCAAGTTGAAACTGGTAGACTTAATTGAATGTTGTAAGTGATTAGAATGACATGAATATGTGCAAGATTACTTGGTTTACATGCTTTGAGTACAAGTAGATGCGTTAGAGAGTCTTGTTACCTGGGATTGATTATGTTTTGTCACACCAAGTGAGTTTTGAGCCTATATGCATATCTTTTGCATGATTTTTCGTTTGCTTGAGTGTCCACATGTTGTTTACATTGCTAGCACTTACTTGAGATCTTTCTTGAAATGCATGACATTACTTGATGATGAGATGATAAAGGCACTTAGGTTTAACCTCGTATTTCCCATATTTCCAAACCTTTTAAACATGATCAATTAGTTAACCTGTTGAGCTTAATCCTATTCTTTCGGTGACACACCACATTACTTGCCATTATCCTTTTTATTCTATTGGCCTTACATTGAATTTGAACCTAATTGTCAAAGGCTAGTATTGTTCGTAAGGGAGTGATAAGGTGTGCATAAAAGGGGGGTTATTGATGATCATACCATTGGGGAATATTGATTTTGGTTGATGCTTGTTAGTCGAAATTCATAAAAATATCTATGGATCATTGTGCTTATTCCTTAGCTCTCAAAGAAAAAAAAACAGAAAAAAGAAAAAAAGAAAAAAAAAATAGAAAAAAAAAGAAAAAAATAAATAAATTTGAGAGCATTCTTATGTTTGTATGATCCTTCTTCATTCGACTAGTCAAGTTATTATGTAAGGGTTATTGAAAAATCCAAGTGTGGGGAAGTATTTGTGGTTTTAATAGAAAGGGAATTGAATAATGATTATTGTTGGGTACTAGCTTTTGACATTTAACCTGTTTTAGCTTTACTTGACATACCTGGTCCCTAGCCCACGTTACAACCCGAATAAAGACCTTTTGATTGTCATCAGTGATGTATGTTGTGTTGAAAGTGAGATTGATTGCGAGTGTCAAGTTGTGTTTATGATTTTGTTGGAATTGAGTGATACACTTAACCTTGTTCTTGAGTGAATATTCGTTTTTGAGTGAAAGGTGAGTTATTACTTGTTTTGGCATAGAAGATCCCAGGTTTAGACTTAAAGATGTGTTTCTTGTGGGCTTAGCATGATTACCAACGATTTTTACACTTGACATGAATTTTTATGACCTTCTGCATGTTGGTTGAGTAAACTACGTGAATACTTGCACTTTTGACACCAAGACATCGTATGTTTACTTTGATTCTTAAGTTGATGTGGCATGAGAGGACTTGTGTGTGTGGTGTCGTGTTAGCATTGATCTTTTGCATGGTTAGATGAATTTTGTGGGTATATTCACTATAAACCCTCACGAGACAACACTCGTCCTACTAGGGCTGCCTAGGGGTTTAACGGCTTGTTGCATATGCTCAATGCAATCGTGTCATCTACGAAAGTGATGTTTGTTAGGACTTAGTTTTTATTTCACTTATTTGCCCGAGGACGTGCAAATGCTTAGTGTGGGGATGTTTGATAGAGTATATTTTTATATATATTCTAGATGATTTTATTCTCATATTTATTGTGTTTTGCATTGATTTGGATTTTTATTTAATATATTTGATTGTTTTATTGTAGGAAATAAAGAATTCATGACTTGGAAGGATTTGGAACAAAAAGAGCTATTTTGGAGATAAAATAGGAGAAAATTCGTATTATTGGGCTATACAGGCTGCCTGCACTGTTTGGGCCATATCTTGAGTTCCAGAAGTCAGAATTTGACGAAATTACTGTCCACGCGAAGCTTAGGGAATTATCTTTAATTCAGAGGTGGTCCAGTAAGCAAAATCCAACTGGAAGAGCCCAGAAACAGAGGAGCAAAATTTGTGACGAATTTTACAAGAAAATCCTATTCAATTATGGATATCTTTTTGTAAATTGATTAGGATATTAAAAAATACTTTTATTAGGAGATAGATATCAGATTTTATTAAGGGGTTTTATTATAAAAGGAAGAGAAAACGTGATAGAAAGAGGGATAGACATATACAGACGTTTTTACATAAGCTAGGGTTTTGGTTTTTCTCTCTCCATCTCTTCCTTTGTAAGCACTTGGTTTAATTTGGATCTTCATTGTTCTTCGTTAATACAAAGTTTGAGGTATTCTTTATTCTCTTGTTTTATTATTATATGTTTTACATGGCTTCTTTCATTATTCTTATTGCTTTTACTTCTACCATGAGTGAGTAGTTTAATTCTAGGGTATTAGGGGAAGCCATGTTTGCACCATGATTTGGGTTTAATTTGATTAGTGAATTGATGGGTAAAGAGTAATTCTAATTGATATGTGTTAATTCTTAATTTGTGTAATTGCGCAATATCATAGATTAATTGATTGCAATAGGAGTAATAGATCGAAAGATTTTACTACTAGAGGCTTACATACAATTAGCGGAATTGAAGGTGAGTGTGAAAACATCATCGGATTTCTGAGAGTGTTAATACTTGGAAAAGTTTAACCATTGCTCTAATTATTTTATCCCATTGATAAGCTATACCTTTGTTATTTGATTGGTGTAAACATGGTGAACCTGAATTGCCCTAGATCCCTTAATTAATTGAATTAAAACCTTGTTAAATTTGCTTTAGTAGTTAACAAAATTCTCAACTAATCGTTTGTGACTAGAAACAATTGATAACCATTGAATTGAAATTGAAACTGTCTCCTTGAGGATTCGACCCGTATTTGCTAGTATCTACTACAATTGATACCGTGCGCTTGCGGTTAGACATAATTTTACACATCACCGAGTCCAAGAAGAACATGGGACCAGCAGAGGATACTGTACCGATTCTTGTGGACGTGAATGACTCATCCCGGGTACTACATATTGGGGCGAGATTAGAGTCAGGCTTGAGAGAGAGGCTAGTTACCTTTTTAAAGGATAATCTGGATGTTTTCGCTTGGAGTCATGCGGACATGGTGGGAATTGATCCCGAAGTAATGTGTCATCACCTTAACATAGACCCTTCTAGGAAGGGCGTTCGGCAAAAGCGACGGGCGGTCAGTGGTGAACGAGCTATTGCCTTGAAAGAAGAGGTTGATTGGCTGCTAAATGTCGGGTTAGTTAAAGAGTCCTTTTACCCGGATTGGCTTGCGAATCCAGTTTTGGTAAAGAAGTCCAATGGGAAGAGGAGAGTCTGTGTTGATTATACCGACCTCAGCAAAGCCTGTAAGAAAGATAGTTTTCCTTTGCCTAGGATCGATCAGTTGGTAGATGCTACCGCGGGGCATGCCCTGCTTAGTTTCATGGACGCTTACTCCGGATATAATCAAATCCCAATGTTTGGGCCAGATCAGGAAAACACCTCTTTCATCACGGATTGGGGTTTATATTGCTATATTGGGATGCCTTTTGGATTGATCAATGCAGGGGCGACTTATCAGAGGTTAGTCTTAATCCTCAAAAATGTTTATTCGGGGTAGAATCTGGAAAGTTTTTGGGTTTCATGGTAAATCATAGGGGAATAGAGGCGAATCCTGCGAAGATAAAAGCTCTTCTCGATATGAAGTCCCCCCGGACAATAAAGGAGGTGCAAAGCCTGACTGGGAGGGTTGCCGCTCTGAACCGTTTTGTGTCAAAGTCATCTGACAAATGCAAGGAATTCTTCAAGGCAATTAAAGGTACAGGGAAGAAATTTGAATGGACACCGGAATGTGAAGAAGCTTTTCAGGCGTTAAAGAGCCATCTGGGATCTCCCTCACTCTTGTCTAAACCACGTGAGGGAGAGATTCTTATTCTATATCTTGCTGTTTCAGAATATTCTGTTAGTGGAGTACTTGTGCGAGAAGAAGGCGACATCCAGTACCCTGTATACTACGTTAGCAAGAGGCTGTTGGATGCAGAGACAAGGTATTCGAATATGGAAAAGTTAGTGTATGCCTTGATTTTGGCCTCCAGAAAGTTGCGACCCTACTTTCAGGCGCATAAGGTAGAAGTCCGAACATCGTATCCCTTGAGGCAGATATTGCATAAACCGGAAACTTCTGGACGGATGTTGAAATGGACAGTGGAATTAGGACAATTTGATGTGGAGTATAAACCTAGAAGCGCTATAAAGGGGCAGGCTCTCGCTGATTTTATTTTGGAATTTCCTCTGGATTAAGAGGATGATGTCCTGGCTGTCATACCTAGCCCTCCACCAGAGCTGAGTCAAGAATATTCTAATCCAGCACCTTGGTGGACTTTATATGTGGATGGTGCATCGAACAATGAAGGTGCAGGTGCGGGAATTGTTTTGGTTAGCCCGGAGGGACACCGCCTTCGAAGTGCAATTCACTTTACTTTTCATGCTACAAATAATGATGCTGAGTATGAGGCTTTGATTTCGGGTTTAAAGCTCGCCCTTGAGATGAAAGTGGAAAATATAAACATCATGAGTGATTCAATGCTGGTTGTCTATCAGGTCAATGGGGGGTTCCAAGCTCGTGGGCCTCGAACTGAATTATACATGAGGTGTACGCGAAGATTAATGGGCCAATTTCGGGAGGCGAGGTTGGAGCAGCTTCCTAGAGACAGCAATGGGGAAGCCGATGCCCTGGCCAAGTTGGGATCTCAAGGGGAGGCCAATCTGTTAGGTGTCAGTCCCTTGGAAATCCAGAAGCAACCTAGCGTTCCGGAAGTAGAATTGATGCAGGTTGATGTTCCTATGCAAGATACTTGGATGACTCCTATCTGGAGGTATTTGAAGGAAAGAATTTTACCAGATGATAGAATTAAGGCCAGGAAGCTGAGGTATAAGGCAGCTCGCTACGTTGATTTTGGGGGATCTCTTTATAGACGGGGTTTTAATCAACCGTTGTTGAAGTGTATAGACGGGGAGGAATGTACTTATGTTCTTCGGGAAGTTCATGAGGGAATTTGTGGAAATCACTCGGGGGGTGGTTCACTTGCGCAGAAAATATTACGTCAAGGTTATTATTGGCCTACTCTTTGGGAAGATTCAATGGTTTTTGCTAGGTCTTGCGACAAGTGTTAGCGATATGCGAACTATGTGAACAACCCCACAGCTCATCTTACTTCATTAACTAGTCCTTGGCCCTTTCCTATGTGGGGAATTGACTTGATAGGAGAACTCCCTAAGGGAAAAGGGGGGTGAAGTATGCCGTTGTGGCAGTGGATTATTTTACCAAGTGGGCAGAGGCAGAGCCTTTGGCGTCAATCACCGCGAAAAAGTTGGTAGACTTTGTGTATCGATCCATCATTTGTCGCTTTGGGATACCGTACAAACTGATATCTGATAACGGGAAACAATTTGATAGTAAGGAGATGAGACAGTTGTGCGACAATTTGGGAATTATTAAAATTTTCTCTGCTGTTAGTCATCCTCAGACTAACGGTCAGACTGAGGCGGTGAACAAGATAATCAAACATACACTTAAGGCAAGGTTAGATGACAGCAAGGGGAATTGGCCGGAAGAGTTGCCTAATGTCTTGTGGAGTTATAACACGACACCTAGGACTACCACGGGGGAAACCCCTTTTTCTTTAACATATGGGTGTGAGGCTATGGTTCCAGTTGAGTTGGGGGCAGGCTCTTTCAGAAGAGAGAACTATCAGCCGGAAGTGAATGAGGTCAACCATCGTCTTTATCTGGATATGGTGGAGGAATTTAGAACGACTTCTCAGGCAAGGTTAGTGTCTTACCAGCAAAGGGTGGCTAGGTTTTACAATTCAAAGGTAAGGACGAGGCCTTTAAAGGTGGGCGATTATGTTCTTCGACGAGTGATGCCCAACATGAAAGTCCAGAATCATGCAGTGTTTGGTGCAAATTGGGAAGGTCCATACAGGGTTAGAGCCGTTTTATGGGCAGGAACTTATTATTTGGCAGATATGGAAGGGAAGCATATCCCGCGTGCTTGGAACATGGAGCATTTGAAGAAATATTATCAGTAATGTATTTCTACTTTTGGTATACTTTCCTTTAATTATTATTTTCATGAAAGTCTAGGGGGGTAGTGCATGTACTCCTCCTTAGCCAGGATTTTAATATTTATGAATAAAACATGCTTATGTTTCTTCAAAATTTTGTTGAAATTCTGTGATAGATGATCTCCTGTGAGGAGAGTTACTAAAAAATATCTTCGGAAAATCGACCTCCTTTGAGGAGGGTATTTCTGATATGGGGAACGACCTCCTTTGAGGAGGGTATCCCGAATTTTCAAATCCTTGCAAAAACCGTACTTTCGGGGGGGATGTCCGTACTTCCGGTGTCTCATCAAGGTACTATCTTCGGAAAATCGACCTCCTATGAGGAGGGTATTTCTGATATGGGGAACGACCTCCTTTGAGGAGGGTATCCCGAATTTTCAAATCCTTGCAAAAACCGTACTTCCGGGGGGGATGTCCGTACTTCCGGCGCCTCATCAAGGTACTATCTTCGGAAAATCGACCTCCTATGAGGAGGGTATTTCTGATATGGGGAACGACCTCCTTTGAGGAGGGTATCCCGAATTACGAATTTACGAGTAAAAGGATCCTTTTAGAAGGAGATAATCCCGAGAAAACATGAAGTTATGGTTATATAGCCCACCTTATTTAGAGGAAAATTGGTCAAGTTCACATTGAACATCACCTTATAAATTTCAGGAAGTGTTTGGGCGAGGCCTAGAAGTCTCAATAAAAGGCGAGATTAAAGGTAATAGGCGAGATTTGTTGTTCGCCTTAAGAGTAATTGACAATTCTCAGAAGTCATGTATTTATAAGAAAGAATGCTATAGACATTGGAGTAAATAAGCAGAATTGCAATTAATAAATAAAGGCGATGTTATTGAAAAGGAGGGAACGCCCTCCATTAAGTTGGTAGCACGATGCACGAATTCAAAGTTATTACAAAGGGCGAGACCATTACAGGAGGGTCCGCACTCCTATTGTATGCGCAATTACAAATAAATCATGCAGTCAGGAAACCACATCTCCCGAAGCTGTGGCTGCAGTCTCGCCTTCAGCTGTTCCTTTCTTTCTCGCCTCCTCTTCAGCAAAAGCTTTCTTTTCCGATTCAATCTTCAGTCGAAGCTCTTCTTTAGCGGCATCAATAAGTTCAGCATTATCGACCTGGAATTTGAGCATATAGGCAGGGGTAGAAGGTGCAAAGTGCGAGGACCAGTCGTAGCCAGGGTCGCCCGCTAGAAAGTTGCGGAGATAATCCAAGAATCCGGCACTGTATGCTTCGCTTTGACCCTTCCTCATTCCGTTAGAAAGCACATCGTTCTCGCCCTTTAGCCTGGCAATCTCACCCTCGTATGATTTGGTTGCCTGTTCGAGATCAAATTTCGCTTTGTCAAGAGATAGTTGCAGCTTGTCAACATCGTTCTTTCTCGCTTTGGTTTCAGTATCAAGTTTCTTTTGAATCTCGCCCAGCTTAGAGTTATAGGAAGAAGCCTCGCCCCTAAGCTTCTTCAGAAATTTTTCTTGATCTTTAATGGTTGAATTTTTCAGGGCGAGAACTTTCAAGCCATGATAGAAGGCGTCACCAAGCCCTGCCTTGAAATTAAACTCTGCTTCTTCATCAGTACGATTTCTAAGAAGTTTGGCATCGTTGTCAGAAAAGTTTTCTGCTGCAACAGAGCCAAAAGTTGAGGCCACAGAATCGGAAGGCGATTCCTCAGTTCCAACCGTTTTGAGTTTTTTGTTTTGCGGATTCTTAGCTATTTCATCCCGCTTCCTGCTCCTATCCCGCTTTTCACCGATGTTGACAGGGATAGGTGGGCGAGATTCATTAAGAAGAGCTGAAGGGGAAGGGCGAGATTGATTAGCTACAGCTGAGGCTGAAGGTGCAGCGTCAGCAAAGGGGTTTCGTCCGAATGGAAGCCTCGACATTTGACCTGGAGACGAGAACACATATAAGTTAGACATATATTGAAGACTAGGTAAAAAAAAACATATTTGGAAATAAGGGGCGGAATGTGTACAGAAGGCGAGGTACCTTTACCAGTAAGTCGCCCTTCGACTAATTTTCTACGGGTATTTCTTTTAATTCCTCTCTTGAATTTAATGTGTGGAATTTTCCCATAACCCTCGTTATAGAAACCATGGGCATGGAGATTTTCGGGTGTCACTAAAACGTCGAGGTCTTTCTTTGACCTAGGGAGTTCAGAAATAACAAGGGCTCTAGAAGCAGCCTCGCCCGTTAATGTCGTCTGGGCAGGTTTATCTAGAGGAAAATAAATACGAATGTTAAAAGAAGACGGACAAAGGACGAGATCTAATAACAGAAGGCAGGATACTTACAAGGGTGTAGGTTAAATTGAGTTCTGATTCTTGGAACGTCAAACATATAAAAGAAGTCATCCTTCCATATCTTCATATTGCTGGGGTTACCAGTAATGAAGCCCTTCTTGTTATGACTCGACCAATAGGCGAGGTAGTAGAATCCCACGTCCTTTCCGCATCGCCTCAGAGAAAAGAAATGACTTAATTCGGCTGTGGTCGGGGCGTCATATCCCTCACTCTTGTACATCATGTATAGGCCAACAGCCGCCCTATAGCTATTTGGCGATAGTTGAATTGGGGCAATATTAAAATAGTTAATAATTTGGTGAAGAAAAGGATGCATTGGTGTTCCAAAGCCGAGTTCTACCAGCTTATTGGTGAGGACCATTCTTGGTGTTGGTAGTCCAATAACGTCGAAGACATGCATCCTCATGAACAAACGAGGTCGCAACCATTTCCCTTCCAAGTTGTAGTATTCGATTAAGAACATAATTTCTTCAGAAGAAATTGAAGAGGAAAGTCCTGCATAGGAGATAACGCCTTGATCGAATCTATGTTTCATTCTGAGAGGTTCATCGACATCGTCTTCGAACTCTAGATCGACATCGCAGGGGCGGACGGGTTGCATGTATGGGTTATTTGGAGGAGAGGGCATTTCCATTGCATAACGCACCGGCGAGATAGATAGAACTTCATCTTCGTTCTCGGCATCAGCATCCTCATAGTCGATATTCTCCTCGTCTTGATTGGAGCTCTCGTCCTCCTCTACGTTCTCGTCCTCTTCAATGACTCCTTTATCTTTTGTTTCGTCGAGCATTTTCTTAAATCTCGTCCGATCTTTGCCAAGGTTTTTCTTAATCTAGAGGGGCCAGGTTCTTGGGGGTCTAGATCGGCAAAAAGATCATATAGATCATCCTCTCCCTCACCCGTATCGCCTAAATCTTGAGCGTGATAGACGCTCACCAAGTCATCAGCATCATCGCCCATTTGAAAGTCATCAGAGATGGACAGAATTTCATCCTCGTGAAAAGAATCTGAGGTAGAGGGCGACGATGACCCGTGGTCAGAAGAAGAGTCCTCTCTGGACATCTGTAAGAGAGGGCGAGGTCCATGTTAAAATTTGTTCTTAGATAGAATACTTTTTGTTATTTAAGAACGAATGGGTCCTCGCCCTCATATCAAAAGTGGTCCTAAAGGGAAACTAACGAGAAAACATAGACCTATCTCAGGCGAGTTGTCTCTATTTCATCAGTTATTTATAAAAGAAACGAGAAACAACAATAAGCGTGATAAGGTAAAGGGTGATACCTCTGGGGAGGAAAAGTCGCCTTTGAGAAAGAAGGGTCGCCCGAAAGATTGGAAGTCTCGCAACAATACAGGATATCTCGCCCGCTTTATAAATTCTTTGGCAGCAATTTTGTAAGAGCTTCTGAAGATAAAATAAAATTAGAGAAAAGTTAGGGATTTATATAGTGGTTAAAGAGAGAGAAAGTCAAGCCACGTGGCAAATTTTGGTTGGACGTTGATTCAAAAATCGAGGTATGGCTGTTCGGCGGGAAAGTTTTTCTTTTGTTTCTGTTATTTCCGGGGGTTTCTAGAAAGCTCGCCTTTTTTGAGGAAAATCTTTGGAATTTAATTCTTTTATGAATAAATCATTGCAAGAAACTGGGGGGTAGTTGTTATACCCAAAAATAGCCTCCCTCTATTCATGGGCCTCGTTCTACAGATCTCGCCCATGGGCCACTACAAGAAAAAATCGACCACACAACGGTTTTTATCCGTTGTCTGAAGCCCTCATTTTCCGTTGTCTATTGGAATGCCGTCTGTTACGCGTATCAGACGACAGCAGCTTAATCGTTGTCTTCGTTGCAGAAAGACAACAGACGTGGTTTCAAAACTGTTGTAAGAAGCTTGGGTCATACAACGGTTAAGTTTTTGAAAATGTTGTGTGTATTACGTGAAGACAACGACAACATTTTTTAAAAATGTTGTGTAATACATGGATCATACAATGGTGTTTTAAATTTGGACTATTGTCTGATTATGTTTTTAACAAGGGTTGTTTCAGAAATGTCTGTTGTGTAATACCTGGATCATACAATGGTTTTTGAAATTTGGTCTATTGTCTGATTATGTTTTTAACAAGGGTTTTTTCAAACATGTCTATTGTGTACTACCTGAATCATACAACGGTTTTTAAAATTTGGTCTATTGTCAGATTATGTTTTTAACAAGGGATATACCTGGATCATACAATGCTTTTTTAAATTTGGTCTATTGTATGTGTTATAACTACACCACACTTTCGGTGCTTACAACATGTTGTCTGAATATATAAGACACGATGTTTTCATTTTGCTAAAAGTGTTGTTATGTTTTCTTATAGACAATGGGTGCATTTTTTTTGCTGTTGTGCGAATTTTCTATACACAACGGTATGGTCGTTAAAAGCATGGTCTAGTTATAAAGCACATGATGGTTTTTTTTTTATAAATCTTGGGTATTAAAAAAGCATTGCCTGTTACATAGAATAACAAGTATTCCACACAATGCCCTAATTGGCTACATACTAGAAAAATCCAAATATTACCAAATTTACAAATACACAACTTGTCCACAAAACTTAAATAAAAGGACAAAATCAATGCCCTAGCATCCTAGAACTTGTCCATTGAATTGTTGTTGCCTCTACTTTCCTTGTAGTTCAACTGAAATGTCTCTGTCTTCATGTGAATTTTCGACGAAACAAGCCTTTGTTCCATTCAATTCAAAAATTATTGACTGAAACAATGCATCATATAATCAGAGACAATATTCAATCAACCTTATTAGAAATATGCCAATGAAATATTAAAAATTTACAGATTCCATATTATCTATCAACTGATGCTTGTCTGATGGTTGTCACAATTACAATCAGCTACTAAAACTAAGTGCATAAACTAAAAAAAAAAACATGTCATGCAAGTTTTCTATAAGTATATTCCTTTAACTATGACCAGTCTGCTGTCTCTGCAGGAAGTACATTTTTCTTTATCTCATGACAGCAATTATAAGAAAATGCTCATAGAGGATATCTGATCACTCAATTTCTATCAGATTACTCGATGCAATCAAATGTTATGTACGATGTGAGATGACTCTCTAACCTTCCAGAAGTTATTCAGTGTAGAATTTGCTTTGAACTTGGTAGTTCCTGTCAAGGAACTTGTCCTGAAACTTGTACATAGGTGCCCAAAGGTTTCCAGATTTAAGTTTTGGAAAAAAAAATATCGATAGCATCAGAAGAAAATTACCTAACTAACTTGCAAGTAGATCTCTAGTTAATCTAATGCAACATCAAAAGATGTACAAGCGGCCATTAAATAATTAAGCACTCTTTCTTCATAGGAAAAAAGAAAAAACTTCTACTTTATCAATTCACAAAATGGTTCTCGTCATAGATTTTAACTTTTAGACATACTTCCGTGTTCTAACTTGCACAGGATGTATAAACAAAAATGTACACGCAAGTATTAGAACTTTCTAATATTGTAAGCACCATATACCTTATTGTGCTCAGCCACAAGCCATGACTCAAATGCTGAAAAAGAGGAGAGTACTTTGTGATGCAGCTCAGTATGTAAATAATGCAGTAAGTGATGCATGCACGTTTCCTACCCCTGCAATGACAGTGACCCAACAAGAAACACGTTAATGTCAAATTTCATCATAGGTATCTGTGATGAAATTTGACATTAAATTTCATCATAGTAAATGTTTGAAGGGAGAGAGACTGACGTTTTATCAGCCAGAGATCCAACAATTGTTCCAAACAACATGGACGATTCAAAGCCAAGAATAAAAAGTTGTCCATTGTCTCCCTTACCATAGCCATAGGTTGTGTAAAGGTAGTACACATATGATCCCTGCAGAGTCACATAAAGAAAGACTAAAGCATTAGATAAAAATTAAAACTAGACTTCAAATAAGTAGAAATCACACTTAAAATAGAATTATAAAGCATGGCCTTGATACAACAATAATTCCATTCTAAAAATATCAAATCCCAGTTGTTTGCCTAGATGATCATTTTTATATTTATATATGTTAAGAAAGGGCAGTAAACTCTTCATTAATAGATCGACTAATTGCATTAATAGCACAGTTCCTAACTGTGACAATTGATAATTTTAAAAAAAAAGAAAAAAAAAGTTTTAAAGTGATAAACATGCAAAAAGTGAACAGCAATAAACATGAAAGTACCATAATAGAATTGCAACTAGCCCCAACATTCAAATAGATATTCCCAATGCAGACTGTGACCACAATATAGATAACAAGCGTCAGCCAGTAAAAACCAAAGTCCCTTGACATATTGACAAAAGAACGCATGGTTAGCATAAAAGCCTGCATTAAGAAACTAGTCTGACTGCCTCCTGAATCTACATATTTAGATAAAAAAAATCTTACTTTTCTGCTTATACACTTGTCAGCAAAATCAACTCGTTGGAATCTTCAAAAGAAAAAGGTAGCTTACAAGTTGGACATCTCCTCAACCTTTTCTATTGCTGAATAAGAGTAGTTCATACCTGCAACACATCTATTCCGGTAAGTGTGAATTCTAATATGACTTAATTGCTACACACGTATTAAGACACTTTAGTACTTAACTAAATGCAGGGCACATGACCATAAGTCTACGGCAAACCATGTCAACAACTTCTCTGGTGGTAGAAAGAAAAAATTGTTGTCATTTTGAAAGAACTAACATGTCACTGAGATTGAATTTCAGTTAAAAAGCTTCAAGCTGTATTGAATTCTAGTAAC
Source organism: Saposhnikovia divaricata (assembly GCA_036435485.1). Classification (NCBI taxonomy): domain Eukaryota; kingdom Viridiplantae; phylum Streptophyta; class Magnoliopsida; order Apiales; family Apiaceae; genus Saposhnikovia; species Saposhnikovia divaricata. The sequence goes on from JAZHRN010000131.1 coordinate 29,729,884, forward strand.
AGTAAAAATTATTTTACGGCAGATTTAACTAAGTTTTGACCAATCAGCACAACATCATGTAGCATAGCATCATTGCAAACTGCATTCAGCTGTACTTCAGTACCAATTTACATAATTAGCTTCAAGAATTAGGTTTATGGAATCACATTCTGTATGACCCTTCACTAAAGAACTTTTAAGTCCTTTACATCTATAGGCAGCCACTAATACTTAACTAACATAACTGTCAATTTATAAATATAGTTAAGGATAAAGAATCAATTAAAACACCTTTTGTACATTTCAAATTTTCTAGTAGGTTTTGTATATATTTAAGGATTTACTTCTCATTGGCAAAAAACTAGAAATACTCCAAATATAAATATATTTTTAGCAGCAAGCTAAAGAAAATAAATTATTTCAACATTGCACCAGGAATCAGAGTTCAACACATTACACATTTCGAAATCGAGAAGGTAGATCTCTTGCAAATAGCTAAGCTTATGAAGTGTAATCAAAGATAGTATATTTACTTAACTAAATTGCGTTCACACTGCACCTTAATACGTGTAGATAGCCTTTGCACTTGGATATCCAACTTATGTTCTTATAACAGAGCACAAGACCATATAGGCCTTGGAGCAAACACGGTCTACAACTTCTCTACACATGGTAAAATGGTAAGAATTGTAAGCAGTTAGAAACTGAACAGGGAAAAAATTCAAATACAGAGAGATGAAACTGAACAGGAAAAAAACAAAAACAAAAGAAGCAAGAACCTTATACAATCCAGCAACTCCATGAATCTAGCTGAACCATCCTTCACCGGAGCCATTCCTGGTGCATGTTGCTTCTTCTTGTTTCCTTCCAGCAAGATTCAATTCAGGAAGAGTTTTACTCATACAAGTCACCATCTTTATCAATCAATATCTAAAATTCATAAGAACAAAAATATAAGAATTAAACAAATTCTTGATTTAAACCCTAGTTTTCAATTTGGGGAAAAATGAATGAGATGGAGATTAAATTACTTACTCATGTGGGTTGATTCTTGATTTGATGTAATAATGGAGGCCTTGTTTGTTTGATTTGTGATTGAGTTTGTAACTGGATATAGAGAGTGAGAGAGAGAGGGGGGGAGAGAGCCCTCGAGAAAGAGAGAGAGGGAGAGAGAGAGAGAGAGAGAGAGAGAGAGAGAGAGAGAGAGTTTGTGTTTGTGTTCGTGTGTATGAAAGATAAAGAGATAAGAGTAAGAGGCCTTCGGACAAAAAAAGGGGGAAGTTAAATTTGGGTTTGGAGGGAATTTAAAAAAATTGGGATTTTTGGATGAAAGGAGGGAAAACAGAAGAGGGAAAGGAAAATAATATCTTTTATAAAATAATTTTTATTTATGAAATATTAAATTCATTACCTTTCAATTAATATATATATATAATAGATTTAAAATTTTTGGTGGCTTTTATATAAAAGCGATTGATGCCGGTGGCCTTTGTTTAATTTGGTTTGGGATCTTAGTACAAAACTACTAAATATAATAATATTTACAAATTTTTAAAAAATAAAAATTTAATATATTTTCTAAAATTTAATATTTAATATATTCGATCACAATTCTCAATTCATGCAACCGTATAGATGTCAAGATATATCTAATATATTATCTCGAGTGATACCAGACAATAATTTTGGACAAATAAATCGTTGTCGGATAATAGACAACGGTATTTTAACAAATACAGTTGTACTGTGAAGCTTCAGACAACGATATGTTATAAAGATACCATTGTCTAACACTAGTTATGTTTTTTTTTTAACATACATATAAATTAACATAATAAATTTGAAAATTTTAATGATATATACAGTCACATTTTTCGATGATCCAAACATACGAATGTCAAGATATATCTACTATATTGATATTCCCAAATTTTCAAAAAATAAAAAATTGATTTGGTTGGAGATCTTAGTAGATCACTATTATATTTACTAGTACCCGTAACTAGTACTTTGTCACAGATTGTTGTTTCTATTTTTTTAAAAATATTTGTTGACAGTCCAACCTTAAGGATGTCAAGATATATCTAATATATTGATATCCCGAATTTTCAAAAAAACAATTTGATTTGGTTGGAGATCTTAGTAGATCACTAGTATACTGACTAGTACCTGTAACTACTGCTTTGTTACGGATTGTTGTTTTTATTTTTTAAAAAATATTTTTCGATAATCCAACCTTTAAGATGTCAAGATATATCTAATATATTGATATTCCAAAATTTTCAAAAAATAAAAAATTAATTTGGTTGGAAATCTTAGTAGATCACTAGTATATTGACCAGTACCCGTAACTCGTGCTTTGTCACTTATTATTGTTTCTATTTTTTAAAAACTATTTCTCGACGATCCAACCATACAGATATTAAGATATATCTAATATATTGATATTCCCAAATTTTCAAAAAATACAAAATTAATTTGGTTTGAGATCTTAGTAGATCACTAGTATATTGACAAGTACCCGTAACTCGTGCTTTGTCACTGATTATTGTTTTTATTTTTTAGAAACTATTTCTCGACGATCCAACCGTACGGATGTTAAGATATATCTAATATATTGATATTCCTAAATTTTCAAAAAAATAAAAAATTAATTTGATTTGTAAAATTTAATATTTAATAAACGAAGTGGTCTTGCTAAACGAAGTAGTTATTTGTCAAATACCGTTGTCTCGAATGATACCAGACAACAATTTTGGACAAATAAACCGTTGTCTGATAACAGACAATGGTATTTTAACAAATACAGTTGTAATGTGAAGTTTCAGACAATGATATGTTATAAAGATACCGTCGTCTGACACTAGTCATGTTTTTTTTAACAAATATAAATTAACATAAAACCGTTGTCTGAAAACAGCTAATATTTTCTTAATCTAACGGCTAATATCTAATCTCATTTCAATCAAGGGCTCTTATTTCGCCACCTCAGCAATCCAGGTGAAAGATTTTCCACCAATCACGTGATGTTACATGAGACAATGGTTTATTTATAAAATGCTTGTATAAATAAGTATATGACAACAGTTTAAATTTTTAAATGCTTGTCTGAAAGTGTTGAAGACAACGATTTAATATACAAAACCATTGTGTGTTGCATGCAATTCAGACAACAGTATTCACAAACTATTATCTGATTACATTTTATACAACGTTTATTAAAACACTTGTCTGATTTTAACAACGTTTTTTGAAAGCATTGTTCAAAGCATTGTCTGAAGTTTCTTCAGACAATGATTTTAAAAACCGTTGTTAAAATCAAACAATAGTATTTAGTCACCGTTGTGTGACTGCATCGGAAGCAATATCAGATAAAAACAGTTGTCTAAGGTTTACAACGGTTTTGAGAATAAGTTCATGATCAGACAATACAACGAAAAGCTTGAAAAAAAACCGTTTTGTGAAATTTTCAGCCAACGCTTTTTCGTCGAAGTGTCGTCTGATGAGTGTCGTCTGATTCAAAAATTCTTGTAGTGGGCTCACTATAGGGATCTCGCCCTCTTTCTTTAGCTAGGACCGGTACTCTGATAACTCGCCCCATGGTGAGTAAATTATGGGTTTTGGAGACTATGAACTGCAAGTTGAGTCCTTGAACTATTATAATTACTGAGAGGGCTAGGTCTCACCCTTAAAGGCAGATCTCGCCCTATTGCAAAGGATGTCGCCCTCTTCCAGTTCTCAGGACTGCCCAATAAGCTATTTTATCTCCGTGGCCCAAGGTGAGCGTTGACCACGATAATCTCGGGTCAATAGCTTAGCCATTACGCTCCGAGAAATTAGATGGGCTTTAGGGTTCGTAATAATTGTCAAAGGCGGTGGCCTCGATCCAATGGGCTTCCTAAATAAGGAAAATCTAGCCCATTACGATTACTTGTTCTTCAAGAACTACGTTTGGCTTGATCCCTATAAATGAGGGTACGTAGGCACATTGTATGGCACGATGCAAACCCTAGCACAAAAGAGAGAATTCAATATTCGATCTTAATTGCTACACACATCTCAGCATACAATCTTAGCTATTCACAATCATCATCCACCATCACAATTCCAGCAACCCTCCCCCGAATTTGTTTTCCCAAATTCCTCCGTTAACACCTTGTAACCTCCCTGTATTATATCTATAAATAGACAACAAACTTGCACGTATAAAACTCTAATATAATATAAGTTATATATATTTTATCCTATTTGTTCCAGATAGAACCTTTTTATATAGAGTCCCGGAGAGAACCATTGATTCCACCATAAAATTTCATTAATAAAAACATAAAATTTGATTCTAATGTTGAATACTAACGACATATAAACTTTATAAAGGATTTAACACATAAAATTTGAACAAAAAACTTGATTTGAATTTGATTCTAGAGTAGTTACATTTTGGATAAATTTGATTTTATGGTAGAATTGATTTGGATTATTTCATTAATTTTTAATAATTTTCCAAAAAGAAAAGTTGTGTAATTTCATTTTTAATTTCTTAATTAAGATTTATAATTATATTTCATACAAATAATGATAAATATATGTATTTTGTGATGGTTCTCTCTTTGACTCTATATAAGGTGGTTTTCTCTAGAGTACCACCCATATATATACATTTATGTGGATATATAATAAGAGTTGCACTCTAAGAAGAACACATTATATAAAGAACACCATCATAATACTTTACTTTTCATGAAAATTGATTTGTTATGATAAGAATTACAAATTTTAACAACAATTAAGTTTAGCGTATCGAACCTAACGTAGAATCTCATCTAAATTTAAAAATCAAATGTTACATAGAATCCACTATAGAATCTTATATATATTTTTGTAACAATAAATTATGTGTAATCATGTTATATTTGATCTTAATTTTTTGTTTGATTCAATTTTTATTTATAAAAGACCATTATTTATGTGAAAATTAGAATCTAAATGCGATTTTATATAAGATTCCATGGTGTTTTTTTATTGTTCTTTATATAAGGGGTTCTTCATGGAGCAATGACCTATAGAATAATATATGATAATATTCGCTAAAAAATACCATATCTCATTATACTATTGTTTAAATCTACAGTAAATATTTACGAATTAAATATTATAAAAAATATCACAATACGAAAAAGGAACCTTCACATGTATATGTATATAAGTATAATACAAATTTGTATTAACATTAACTATCGTAAAACTCATCAATCACAAGTAAACGCACCAAATAATATAACAAATATTGAATCTTAGTATATATAAGAATAATACCTTAAACAAATCACATTTATCGCACAACAGAAGATCAATAATCATATAATTAATTTATCACACCTTTAACATGTAAATACATAATATATTTTGGAGAAAGTTAATAATTTACTCAGAATATGCCCCTGCCTATCCAAATTTGAGGCGTTTGATAAACATCAGAAAAGATACAGATAATCTTTTTCTTATCAACTTCGAATCTAATTATTCCTTGTTAATCAATCAATATCAATACTTAAATCGCTAAGACGATGGCGAGGATGAGGAGGAGAGTGAGTGACCTGAAAATGGTCCGCAGCGGAATCACCGGAGGTGGAAATATATCTAACGGTGGGGACGATACAAAATTGGTTTGGGGGTCTGTTCGGTTTGGTTACGTATTTGTAAATGACTAGTATGATTTTTTGTATATGTTTGCTATGTGCATAGGATCAAAATTAGTGATGGTGGTGTTAGGATTTACGAGGTGGTTTGTACTGGTTTTCCTTTGAAAAAACGGTGATTTGTACCCTTTTAATTTTTCGACTTTTAGTATAATAATAGTTGTTGCATTTGAGGTGTTCGATTAAATGTCTCACAAGCTTTAGTTTTTATCCATTAATGTAATGATTGTGTAACGTAATTGCAGATTAAATTAGATTATGATTTAATGGTTTTAATTGAAAAATATTTGTGAATTTGTATCATTTATTGGAGTTTGTACTATTTACGGGTGACCTTTTTGGATGGCGTATATTTAGGCTTTGGAGAGGCATTTATGTGCCATTTTGATGGCATGTTTATTGTGATGGTATCTATCCAAAGGGATACTCCTTTTGGCTAGAGTAATGATGCTCTTGTTGGTTTAAATTTTGCAGGAATTCCCGACATGTTATTGACTTTCAACAATTGGCACAGACGAGTATATGTTGGCAGGTTACATGTGAAGAGATGATGATTGGAGGAAGGAGCGAAAGTTTAGAGATGATGGTTACAGGAACCTCATGTGTTTCGATGATCTTGGGTTTCATAGAGGGCACTCTTTTCCCACTTGAGTTTTTTTCCCAAAAGGTTTGCTCTTGTGGGGTTTTAACGAGGCCCTTCTTTGTTCCCTTTGCTTCCCTATTGTGTTGGGTTAATAAGCAGAAATGCAGGTTTTCATAGTAGGCTGGTAACAAATTATGGAAATGTCGGGACTTTGGTGGACTTGAGTTTTGAGACTTTTGAAGATCGGCCATGATACATTTTTTTGGAGTGTTGGACTTGTAGATTTACTTCACTTTTCCTTCTAGTTCTCGTTTTATTTGTAAAGTTCTTACCAATCGGATGGCATCTTCTCAGATATTAAAGTTCTATTGTCTAAGCGTCCATAGACAATATGCGTGCTTTCTGGTTAGATGATAAACTTTCTTGAATGAAAGAAACACCTTACGAATATTGTATTCGATGCAATCCATCTATGGAATATACTCCTTTTGACAAAAAAAAAAAGAATATGCCCCAGCCTTGTAGGGATAAAAGATCTAGTTAAACAATAATAAAACAATTGGTAGGAGAAATAAAATAATAAATGTAGATAAATAGGGTTTTTTAATAATATATCCAACTTAAAACTGTTGGATTTCAGGGCAAAAACGCAGCGGATATAAAGCGTAAAACATAAAAAAATCGAAATCCAACCCTAGGATCCGTGTATAAGACATGGCAGATTATGGAGATTTGAAATCATACCTATTAAGAAGCTTTACGATTCTGAAAGATGGAGGTCCTTAAATGCAATAACCACGCAGCCCTCGTATCAAGATCCGCGTCTCTAAAGTTGTCCACACAAACGTCCGATCATCCAACGATCAAGGGAGCCGGTACTACCCGAATAAAATCACCTCTCTCTCTCTCTCTCTCTCTAGCCTCTCCAACGATTAAAGCAGCTAGGGTTTGTGTTAAAACGAGATTGTATCAAAAAATTTTTTTCCTAAACAATACATCATTATGTATTTATAGGGAGAGAGTTGGGCTTTAAAACCCTAAACCGTTTTGGGCTTTAATAAACCAATCTGATTTAGGTTTCATTATTAAATTCGAATTTCCTTTTAAATAATTAACTAAGGTCAGCTTAATTAATTAAATAACAATTTCGAATTTAATGATTTAATTTAAATTCGTAATTTAAATTAAACTCCATTTAAACGTTCTTATTGTGTAACCCTTTAGGTTATTATTACGTTGGCAATAATTTTAATATCCAATAATAAAATTATAAACAATGAGCGGCTTCTAGTAATACATCATTTCTACCCAAGTAATAATAATAATTGGTGATCCAATCAAACCTTTCGTGATTAATGTTTCCGTGTAATATAATCCCTTTAACCAAATATTATAGATTAAACTCGAGGCATGTGTTTAGTCATCCTCTTCAATGTTTAATCCGGGTTTCCTTGATCAATGAGTAGACTATTAAAAACAAATCAATATTTGAGCATGACCATGCATTTTCATAGTCTCACTCAATCAAGAGGCCAATAATATCTCTCCTAATAATAGGAGGGTTAAATCCTATATCTATCATTCATATTTCTCATGCGTCTCATAATATACCCGATGTCCACTTTTATCATTACCCGGTCAAAGGTAACTTTTAATATAGTCAAAGTATATTAATCCTCGTATAGAAATATAATGATCTCAAGTCTAAGGATCATTACACCATTTATCACTGTGAGTCTTTCTAATGACATTATTAACATGTAAAATCTCAATGTGGGCCTATCCAGTGCCATGTAGAATATTACATGCACCTATGTTCTTGACTTTAGTATCATTATACCTATGACCAATGAGATGTGGTCATCAATCAACAAACATACTAATCTTAGTGCGTTATAATTGTCCCATATTATTAATGCTCGATTAGGGATATTTAGGAATATTAACACTATTCATATAATCTCATTTCTAAGTCACATTCTTAAAGATATAGAATACATGTTACTTATTCCAAGGATATTTATTATTCTAATATTTATTTCGCAGTAAATAAAGACATAATAAATCAACATAGAAGAATCGATTGAACATTATCATTAAATAACAAAATAGTCTTTCCTAGTAGCAGAATTACATTGTCTCTAGGGCACTAACACTATCAATCTCCCACTTGCACTGGAGCCAATCACCCATGTATCTAATACCCATGGAACTAGTGTGACATTCGTGCTTCTGCTACGACAAAGCCTTAGTCAGTGGGTCCGCAACATTATCATTAGTATACACTTTACATATGTGTATATCTCCTCTCTCGTTTATCTCTCGAAGAAGGTGATATCTCCTAAGTATATGCTTTGCCTTGGAATGGGACCTTGGTTCTTAGCCTGCGCAATGGCTCCATTGTTATCTCAATACAGATAAACCGGATCTGCGATCGATGGAACCACACCAAGTCCCGTGATAAACTTTCGAATCCAAACAGCCTCTTTAGCTGCTTCACTGGCAGCAATATACTCGGCTTCCATTGTAGAATCAACTACTGTCTCTTGCTTCGAACTTTTCCAGCTTACAGCACCTCCATTTAGTCAAAACACGAATCCAGGCTGGGACATAGAATCGTCCCTATCTGTCTGGAAACTAGCATCAATGTAACCTCTTACAACCAGCTCCTCATCTCCTACGTATATCAAGAACGAATCTTTAGTCCTTTTAAGGTACTTAAGAATATTCTTGACAGCTGTCCAGTGACCCTCACCTGGATTAGACTGGTATCTCCTCGTCATGCTCAAAGCATACGAGACATCAGGATGAGTACATATCATTGCATACATTATAGAACCAATTGCCGAAGCATATGGTACTTTACTCATACGGTCCTTATCATCTGATGATTTAGGATAGTTTTCCTTTGAGATCGTTATCCCATGAGACACCGGGACAAAGCCCCTCTTTGCCTCTTGCATCCCAAAACGATGCAACACCTTGTCAATGTATGTACTCTGACTTAAGCCGATTAATCTTTTAGATCTATCTCTATAGATCCTGATCCCTAAGATATAGGTAGCATCGCCTAAGTCTTTCATCGAGAAACTTTTTCCCAACCAAGTCTTCACAGCATGTAGAGAAGGAATGTCATTCCCTATTAGTAATATGTCATCTACATATAATACTAGGAATGCCACATGGCTCCCACTAACATTCTTGTAAACACATGGCTCATCCTCATTTTGTATGAAGCCAAACTCTTTGACTGTTTCACCAAAATGGATGTTCCATCTCCCAGAGGCCTGCTTTAATCCATAAATGGATCGTCGCAACTTACAAACCATTCTAGCAAACTTTGAATCGACAAAACCCTGAGATTGTGTCATGTACACATCCTCTTCTAAGCTCCCATTTAAGAAAGTGGTCTTGACATCCATTTGCCAGATTTCATAGTCATAATAAGCTGCTATCGCAAGCAAAATCCTGATGGATTTGACCATAGCTACCACTGAGAAAGTTTCATCATAGTCAATACCATGAATTTTCTTGAAACCTTTTGCCACTAGTCTTGCTTTGTAAGTTTGTAAATTTTCATCCATGTCAGTTTTCTTCTTGAAAACCTACTTGCACTCTATGGGTTTTACTTCATCAGGCGGTTCAACCAAAGTCCATACTTGGTTTTCATACATGGAATCCATCTCAGATTTCATGGCTTCCAGCCATCTTTCAGAATCTGGACTATTCATAGCATCCTTGTAGGTGAGAGGCTCATAATTATCCACAAGCATCACATCGCCACTTTGAGTCAGGAGAAATCCATAATATCTCTATGGCTCATGGCGAATCCTACTAGATCTACGAACGACCTGTGTTTCTTGAGCAGTATTATTCTCAACATCTTGAGTCTCATTCTGCTCATGTTCCAACTCTGGTTCAACATTATCTTATAGTTCTCGATCCTCATCGAGTTCTATTGTCCTCCCACTGTTTTTCTTAGAAAGCAGTTCTCTCTCTAGAAACACAGCCGTTCGAGCAACAAACACTTTGTTCTCGGAAGGTTTATAGAAATAATACCCTTTAGTTTCTAATGGGTATCCTACAAAATTACATTTATCTGACTTTGGTCCTAGATTATCGGAGACCAAGCGTTTCACAAATGCTTCACATCCCCAAACTTTCATAAATGAAACGCTATTACGTTTATCAGTCCATATCTCATATGGTGTCTTTTGAACCGATTTTGAAGGAACTCGGTTTAGTGTTTGTGTAGCCGTCTCTAGGGCATAACCCCAGAAACTAATTGGAAGATTCGCATGATGAAGGTAGTATTTTTCGTAAGTTCATTCACAGGGAAGGACTCTCAATATTGATTCCAAGTAAATTATCTCTTACAATCTAGAAGTGTGTAAATGGGGGGTTTTGAGTTGGTTTTGGTGTTTTATCAAACACCTTGAACACAAGAAATAAATTGCTATAAAAATACAACTATGTTAATGACAAGCATCCAAATTTACTAACACAACACAATGAGTGAATTAGCAAGATATAGGGATATTTGACCCAAGGATTATGGATATTCAAGCACTTCTCCCAAACATATATGAGCAAGATATAATCAACTCTACCTAACCAAGATAATTGGTGAAGCACACAATCACTTATTTCTCTTCTAAAAACACTAATTTAGTGAAGCACATAAATTAGATCTCTTGACACTAGCAACCAATAATGAAGCACTATCAATTTAACCAAGTCAAGGAATTAAACAAAGAGAGGCTAGGACAAACCCAAGGATGAGAAGCTCAACCTAGGTATTTGTACTTGAATCTTGAGGATTTAGGTACACTAAATCTTGTGCTACTATAATGAATGTACTAACAATTACGGATTAGCACGAACAATTAGCAATTGAAATTACAAGAAGAGCAAGATGAAGCAACTTACAAATCTCCAAGCAAAATCATAAACAATACATCACAAGTATTCAAGATAGAGTGAAAAATCTTACTTAAATTGAAATGGGTTTAGTACAAGAATTCCTCCTTGAGCCAAATATATAGAGTTAGTTACTCATAATCAATGCTAGATTATGAGTAATTAATGTTTCTCTAGAGCTAAGATGAAGATGAAGTTAGATATGAAGATGTTAGATGTTAGGTTAAATGTTTTGTAATGTTGAGATCTAGTCAATTAATACACAGCAGGAGTTGCACGGCCTGATGCACGGCCGTGCAGTAGCCCATGAGAAATTCTGCCCATTCCGCACTACTTGTAACACTCTGCACAGCCTGTTGCACGGCCGTGCAGTAGCCCGTGCGAGACAAAATCTTCAAGATTATACAATAAAAACCTCCCGGAAACGCGAGCTTGCATCTTCTAACTTCCCTCTTGAATAATCTTTGCTTTCATGCCCGAAATAAGCCATCTTTTCAACAATTAAGCATAAGGCACTGAAAGATGAAAAACATAATTAATATCGATAAAACTACATTCGAAACGAACAAAAATGCAAGAGAATAAAAGACAAAACGTGTATAAAATACACATTATCACATGACTCATCATCGCACCATGCCCAACAAGGTACGATTTCTCCTTTCAAACACCCCATTCCATTGTGGTGTTCCAGGAGGAGTGAGCTGTGATACGATACCACACTCCTTTAAGAAATTCTTAAATTCTAAGCTTAAGTATTCACCCCCACGATCAGATCGTAGAGTTTTAATACTTTCGCCCTTTTGCTTTTCTACTTCAGCCTTATACTCCTTGAATTTTTCAAACGATTCGGATTTGTTCTTCAAAAGATACACATATCCGTATCTACTAAAATCATCAGTAAAGGTTATGAAATAATAATAGCCACCTCTTGCCATCATACGCATTGGACCACATACATCACTATGTATCAGTTCCAATCGTTTGGTGGCCCTCTCACCTTGTCCGGTAAAAAGAGCTTTAGTCATTTTGCCAATGAGACATGGTTCACATTCCTCGTATGATTCGAAATCAAACTTGTCCAAGTATCCATCCTTATGTAACTTGGAAATGCGATTCTCATTTATATGGCCTAAACGACAGTGTCAGAGGTATGTATGATTTGAGTCATTTGTCTTAAGACATTTGTTATTTATATTATAGACAGGAGTATCAAGATCAAGAACATATAAACCGTTAAACAAATGTGCAACCCCATAGGTAACATTATTTAATAAAAAGGAACAACTATTGTTCTGAATCAAAAATGAAAAACCAATCTTGTCCAAACAAGAAACGGAAATAATGTTTCTGCAAATCGCAGGCACGTAAAAACAGTTCTCAAGTTCTAAAATGAGCCCAATGGGCAACGATAAATGATAAGTCCCTACAGCTAAAGCAGCAACCTTTGATCCATTGCCAACGTGTAGGTCAACTTCTCCTTTTGCCAACTCTCTACTCCTTCGAAGTTCCTGCACATTTATACAAATGTGAGAACCACATCCAGTATCTAATACCCATGATGTAGAAGGAGATAAATTAACTTCTATAACATAAATACCTGAATCAAAAATCTGAACACCCTTCAGTTACTTCAGATCATCCAAGTAAGCTTGACAGTTTCTCTCCTAATGACCCGACTTATTGCAATAGTGACATTCACCTTTTGCTTTTTGAACACCACCCTTGGGCTTTAAAACCTTTTTGATCGCGGGTTTTGGACTAGCAGATTTAGATCCAATATTCTTCTTACCTTTCCATTTACCCTTTCCTTTGGCATTCCCCTTGTTAACCATCATTATGGGAGCAGAGGATGTCTTCTGAATGTTGGTCTCAGCGTTTTTCAACATAGCCAACAATTCTGTGGGGTTCTTGTCTATCTCATTCATGTTATAATTCATTACAAACTGAGCATAGCTGCTGTTCAAAGATTGCAAGATCAGATTTATCTGAGCTTCTGGACTAATCGCGGAACCCAAAATAGCAAGGTACTCCATATATCCAATCATCTTTAGAACATGCGGTGCTACCAGATCACGTTCACCCCTGTTTGCATGCATACAAGGTATTGCTTGTATCAAACCTCTCTTGACGAGCCTGTCCTTCAAACATACGTTTAAGGTGCTCAATCATGTCATAAGCATCCATTAGCTCATGCTGTTTCTGAAGCTCAGGATTCATAGTCGCAAGCATCAAACAGGTGACATCGGTGTCATCATCCAAATGCTTCTGACAAGCATTTCGTTGATCCTCCGTTGCACCTTCATGAGGAGGTCCAGGGCGAGGAATATCTATGACATAGAGCTTTCGCTCTTGCCTGAGGACAATCCTCAAATTCCTTTGCCAGTCTAGGAAGTTAGTTCCTGTCAACTTGTCCTTCTCAAGGACTGATCACACTGAAAAGTGATTTATGTTGTTTGCCATTTCGAATATCTACAATGTTAAAATGCATAAAATAATTAGTCTACGGAGTTGTTAAATTATGTTCAAGTAATTATTCATATATATTCATAATATATATCTCCCACTATTTTTTATCAAATTAAAAGCCATAACTATCAATTCAAAAAAGTTTCTCTAAACCTTTCTAGTGAGCCAAGATCCATATTTCATCGCTTTTAAGGTCAGCTTTGGATTTTCTCCTTAAAATGATTATTTAGGTAGACAACATTTGTCAATTATATCATATATAACTCTTGGACAGTTTGGTAGAACAACATTTGTTCCTATTTATCCAATAAATCTTACCAAACTTTATACCTCTAATTCACAATCTTATTGTGGTCACTTAGTTAAGTCGAACCCAATGGTCTAATAATTGAGTATCACTAACTTACTCGATCGCGCCTTACCACGATAAACGAGGGTACTCCGCTTTGGCGCACCTACCCTTTGTCGATCTAGGTCTTGACAAGTGTTTCCCATTTGGAAGGCATCTTAAACTTAATATTTTTCTTAGGGGTTTTAGTTAAAACGACCATGATCCCATCATAAAGAGATTCCCAATTTTTCCTTGAATTAAATACTTCAAAACAATATTCATCAATGGTTTGATTTCCAGGTTGTCGGAGAAGACACAATGGTCTCACTTAATACCCGACTTCCTTACAGGCATGGCCCGTTGTTGACAAAATCTCCCCATGTCAAAATCATTGAAAATTTGTATTTAATTCCGTGTTTCATAAACACAGAAATCTCTTGATCGTTTTGTTTAATAATAAAATCTCAAGTCGTTACAGATTTTATCTTGTTTAAGCAGGCATGGCATGGGTGATTTATCTAATACATACATGATTAATCTAATTAAACATGCATCTTTATCTCTACACATACATTATATATCACATACATTCATATATATGTAAAGTGCAGTAAGTAAACGTGCTTGGTTATGGCCTTTATCTTATATGATCCTTTTCAAGCTAATGAAAGGATCAATGTCAATCTATGGTGGATAAATATAAATACAATTACAAGTCTTCATTCTTCTCTTTCTCTTTGGTTGCTCGTCCTCCTTGATTGTCCTTCAAGTACATTACATTGAATAATTGAATACAACCTATACTAATGTACTTAAATCGTAAAACTCGAGTTACATTCGAGGTTAAACAATTACAAGAATGAAGAAAATGACTTGCAAGTCGTATTCATAAAACCAAAACCATAAACCATTAAACTAAAGGTCTTAAGGCCATAACCAGCACCAAGCTCAAGTAAACAATTAAGAACATACAAACAAACATTGCGGGGGTCCGGGGGCTTTCAGCCCCCCGTGCGGGGTCCGGGGGGCAGGCCCGGGAGGGGTCCGGGGGCGGCAGCCCCCGGCGAAGATTTTTTTATCCAGAAGACTAGTCCTCTAAAGAAATCATCAATTTCTTAACAAAAGATCATATCTTTTAGTCTCTGCCGCTACTGCATCAAATACAGTTCCGGAAACATGTATCATATACATTCAGATCATATCCCAGTTTACAGATCGTGTCCATACACAATCTGTCCAAAAGTTTATATCACTATATAAACTATACTACATGCATAACATACAAAATCGCATACTGATCAGTCATGGCAAATTGTAAACATGCTCGTTTTATAATCATATCAATATATATAGCATAACAAAATCATATATGAGCGACATAACATATTATAATCGACATATCTCGTAACTGTCTCAAGGCAGATTCATAAAACATGCATACATGCATCGAATACAGTAAACACGTAACCAAATCAGTCCCCTATACACGTAGCTCTGATACCATTGTTGGATTTCGGGGAAAAAACGCAGCGGATATAAAGCGTAAAACATAAAAAATCGAAACCCAACCCTAGGATCCGTGTATAAGTGTAAAATCCGTAAAATTTTCGAATAAATTTTTCTTTCTATTCGATATTTATTTAAGAAGCAATGCATTATTTTTTTTTAATTAGTACGTTTTGTAAAATTTTCTAAAATTATATATTCGTATTATGTTTAATTATTTTAATTAATTAGTGTTTATTAAAAGAATTTGAGAAAAAATGGGATTTTATTTTTTGTCGTATTTAATTTAAAGAACGAAATTTAGTATCGTTTAACGGGAGAAAACGAGATCTTTTTACCAATTATTTCATTAAATATAGTCATAATAATTATTTCTATTTTTAAAATTGTTTTAGCAATGAGTTTGTCCCCCATTTTATTTTAATAATTGTCCACTAAAAATATGATTAAGAAGCACTAAAATTCCATTGTCCCCCGCTTTTGTTTTTTTTTATTCAACAAAACAAATAATAAAATCAATTTTTTAATTATATAAACAGATATGTAAATGAGTTGTAAAACAGAGAAACAAAAGCAAGGTGCACTACTTCGACACAGTTGTTATCTGTTCTGTTAGACTAAGTCTATGGGGGGGTTTGTTAGCAGGTGACAATCGAGAGAATGAGGGAATCAGTAGGGGAAGTAATCGAAAGAGAGAGAGAAGTTGGGGAGGGAAATCGAGAGAGAGAGGGGATTCTCGGAGAGATCTTGAGAGAGATTGTGTTGTTTGTGGAAGGCTTGATGTGATTGATAAAACCGATGGAGAGAGACGTCGGGAGAGAGACGTCGGGAGAGAGGAGAGAGAGAGAGAGGAGAGAGATTGGGAGAGGTACAGCGAGAGAGAGAGAGAGAGAGAGGGGGGGGGAGAGAGAGAAGTCGAGAGAGAGATCGAGAAAAAGAGAGAGAAAGAGAGAGGGGGCGAGAGAGAGAGAGAGAGAGAGAGAGAGAGAGAGAGATGGACGGGAGAGAGGGAGGGAGAGAGATTTCGAGAGAGGGAGATGGACGGGAGAGAGGGAGAGAGTGCGGGGTGGGTGGCGCGTGGGACACACGCGCGGCGTGTGTCCAGCGTGTGTTGGCGTGTGTGTAGCGTGTGTTGGCGTGTGTCCAGCGTGTGTTGGCGTGTGTCCAAAGTATGTATTGTTAATATTAGATTGTGTCCAATATGTTTATTAATAATATTGAGTTATTATTAATAGAATAAAAGTTTGAATATTTTTAAAATGTGGTTTTAATAATGGTAATAAAAAGAGATTTAAATTGGAGTGTATTAAAAAGTTAGTGAATAAAATAGTTTTATTAAATAGTTTAATTAATTAAATTGGTGATTGAATTATTTATTAATTAAAAATATTTTGTGTCATATATTAAAGATTTATGGTTTTGATAATAAAAGGGGGTTTAATTTATTATTTTGGAATGAATTATAGTTAGATTATTATTTAAAAATATTATGTGATTATTTTTCATAATTTAGAGATTTATTGATTTATTAATAAAAAGAGGATTAATTGAGAATAAATAGGATTAAAAAGGGATATATTTTTTTAGATTTATATTTAATATTTCCAAACTATTTTATTAATCGGATAAGATCAGATTTGTTTAGAGACTAAAAAGGGATTGATATTTTTTTTTAATTACGAGATTTAAAGGGAAAATTAGTTAGTGAGATTATTATTAATATTTATGGATTTAGATTGAATAAAAATGGATTCTTGAATAATTTTGGTTGTGAGATTTATATTAATTAAATTAGAATTTTTCTGAGAATTTAGAAGGAATAATTAGAAGTGCATTTTTTTAATAAATAATTGCTAGCAATCATCTAGAATATTTTGTGAATAATTGGTCG
Organism: Saposhnikovia divaricata; assembly: GCA_036435485.1. NCBI lineage: Eukaryota > Viridiplantae > Streptophyta > Magnoliopsida > Apiales > Apiaceae > Saposhnikovia > Saposhnikovia divaricata. Next base: position 29,747,262 of record JAZHRN010000131.1, read on the forward strand.
TAAATTAGAGATTTATTGATTCGTTGATAAAAGAGGTATTTAAAATGATGAGGGTATTAAAGTGGAATAGTTATTATGGTTTTAAATTGAGTAAATAGGATTAATTGTGTCTTGAGGAATTATTTATTTAATTTGAGGATTAATTATTGTTTCGATGATTTATTTATTTAAATTAAGGATTAATTGTTGTCTCGAGGATTAATTGGTTAATTGTACTTCTTTCTCGTGGAGTAAGATAATTGTTGAGGATTATTTATTGATTGAGTTTTATAGGATGTCAATGGTATTATTTTAGAGGATTGATATTTAGCATTTTTGGATTATTTTAATTAACCGGATCGAATCAGATTATTTTAGACTAAAATCGGATTTATTATTAAATTATTTGTGAGATTTAAAAATGGAAAAGGTTTCGCGTAAAAATGTTGAGTTTTGAAATTATTCGAGGAACCATTTTGGGGTAGGATTTCGGATGAGTTAGGAGACTCGTTTGGAAGGACTTAAAGAACGAAAGTTGTAGATATGCAAAGGTACTATATAGCGGTGAATAGAATTTGATTGAAAGATGATCAGAAGTGAAGTTAAATAATAGCTGAACTAAGTCCGAGAAGGTGAAATGTCGGAGAACCAGAGACGTAGAGCAAGTTGGAGTATCATACCGCAGAACCAGGCAAGTTTACTAACTCGTACTCTATTGTTCGGGGCATTTATATTTTTAAGTATGCTGATTAAATTTTCAATTTACTAAATCAAGTATTCTTTCGAGTGATTTATACCAAATATTTATTCATGCAATTTACATTCATACATATTATTGTTGAGCTGTTATCCAGCCATATTATATCATGAGGTGTTCAAATTTATTTCATGAGTTGTTTCATATTGTTAGTATGTTTATTGAGATACTTCATTCGAGTTTATATTTAAGAGTGGGAATATATATATAAAGTAAGTTATGTATACTGATATGGGTCACCTCATTTCGATTCCATAATCAGAACAGTTTTTCATAATATTTCCTCTAATCGTTCGAGAGGGAAACTATATCATTGGTGTCTATTGTTCATTGCTTATGAAGGCAAAAGTGACCGGAGTAACGCACCGGCCCAACTGAGTAGTATTAAGGGTGTGTTCGAGACTTCAGCTCATCCTTCTATCGATAGAAAACGAGTAGTGATAATGGATTGATCATCCATTACTTGAGTAGGCGTTATGAGCAGAAATTTAATCATTGACATCCTATCGGTTAACCGATGCCTGTGTGGTTCTGTTAACTAGGGTGTTGATCTGAGCAGTTGTTATATTATATTATCAATGGAGTATTTTGAGAAGTTATTGATTTATCTTCGAGCAGTATTTTGAGAAGTTATTGATTTATCTTCGAGTAGTATTTTGAGAAGTTATTGATTTATCTTCGAGTAGTATTTTGAGAAGTTATTGATTTATCTTCGAGTAGTATTTTGAGAAGTTATTGATTTATCTTCGAGCAGTATTTTGAGAAGTTATTGAGATATATTGAAGTTATTGAGATATATTGTAGTCGAATTTCGAGATTTATAAGAATTTCTGAGTTGATCTCTTTTCAAAAGTAATTATATTTATAACTCTTATAGAGTAGTAAAAACATATTTTGAGTGAGTTGTGGTTGTATTATATGATATCTGTATATACTTGCTGGGCATTCTTTGGCTCATTCTTGCTATCTATATATTATTAATCAGCGGCATCTAAAGACGACCCTGACATGGTGAATCGTGGCAAAAAGGGAAAGAGAAGGGCTATTAATTTCAACCCATTAGCCTTATAATATCAAAGGAGGGTACAAGATGGAATAAATTTGTTTAATGCTTTATTGTTGAGTGTTTTGTATGTTGTAATAATATTTCAGAGATTCTGGGAGGTGAGTTTGTATTGTAGTGACTTTTGTATTTCGAGTGCTTGTTCTAAGACTATAACCTGTGGAGAATAAGAGGGAGTTTATTATGGATTTTGTTGTAAAGTACATTGTGATCAGGTGATTGAATATTCCGCAAGAGGTGTGACGACCTGGATTCCTGTAAGGGATTTGGGGGCGTTACAATAAGACATGGCAGATTATGGAGATTTGAAATCATACCTATTAAGAAGCTTTACGATTCTGAAAGATGGAGGTCCTTAGATGTAATCACCACACAGCACTCGTATCCAGATCCGCGTCTCTAAAGTTGTCCACACAAACGTCCGATCGTCCAACGATCAAGGGAGCCGGTACTAACCGAATAAAATCGCCTCTCTCTCTCTCTCTCTCTCTCTATGTCTCTATCTCTCTAGCCTCTCCAATGATTAGAGCAGCTAGGGTTTGTGTTAAAACGAAATTGTATCAAATTTTTTTTTTCCTAAACTATACATCATTATGTATTTATAGGGAGAGAGTTGGGCTTTAAAGCCCTAAACCGTTTTGGGCTTCAATAAACCAATCTGATTTAGGTTTCATTATTAAATTCAAATTTCCTTTTAAATAATTAACTAAGGCCAACTTAATTAATTAAATAACAATTTTGAATTTAATGATTTAATTTAAATTCATAATTTAAATTAAAACTCATTTTAAACGTTCTTATTGTGAAACCCTTAAGGTTATTATTACGTTGGCAATAATTTTAATATCCAATAATAAAATAATAAACAGTGAGCGGCATCTAGTAATACATCACTGCTACCCAAGTAATAATAATAATTGGTGATCCAATTAAACCTTTCGTGTAGAGCTGTAAACGAACCGAGTCGGATCGAGTTTCTACCGAGTCGAGTCGATCCCGAGCTTTTTCTTACCGAGTCGAGCTCGAGCTTGATTATCTTAACGAGCTTTTTTTTTTTGCCGAACTCGGGTTCGTTAACGACCGAGTCGAGTCGAGTCGGTAACGAGCCACCGAGTCGATCCCGAGTTCGAGTCGAGTTCGAGTTTTTCGATATTTATTTATTTATTTATTTATTTTAGGCTTATTTTTTTATTTCTTTTGGGCTTATTTTTTAAAAAAATTTGGCAGCAGTTGTAGAAACACAAGCTACTTAGGAAAAGATACAAGCTAGTTATAGTCTAACAAACAAACAGAAAATCTTAAAACAAGGAATACCAATATAATAGTTTAAAATTTTAGATTAATTTTCTAAACATAGGAACCTCACAAAACTAGATATATATATTATTGTTAATATTAATTTAATAAATAAAAACTAAAATTAAAACATTAAAAACTAAACTAGATATATATATTATTGTTAATATTAATTTTATAAATAAAAAACTAAAATTAAAACATTAAAAACTAAAAACTAAAACAATAAAAATATTTTTAATTTTTAATTTTTTTTGTATTTCTTACCGATTACCGAGTCGAGTCGAGTCGAACAACCAAAAAACTCGACTCGTTAAGCTTAACGAGTTTTTTTTTTCTTGTCGAACTCGAGTTCGTTAACAGCTCTACTTTCGTGATTAATGTTTCCGTGTAATATAATCCCTTTAACCAAATATCATAGATTAAACTCGAGGCATGTGTTTAGTCATCCTCTTCAATGTTTAATCCGGATTTCCTTGATCAATGAGTAGACTATTAAAAACAAATCAATATTTGAGCATGGCCATGAATTTTCATAGTCTCACTCAATCAAGAGACCAATAATATCTCTCCTAATAATAGGAGGGTTAAATCCTATCTCTATCATTCATATTTCTCATACGTCTCATAATATACCCGATGTCCACTTTTATCATTACCCGGTTAAAGGTAACTTTTAATGTAGTCAAAGTATATTAATCCTCGTATAGAAATATAATGATCTCAAGTCTAAGGATCATTACACCATTATCACCGTGAGTCTTTCTAATGACATTATTAACATGTAGAATCTCAATGTGGGTCTATCCGGTGCCATGTAGAATATTACATGCACCTATGTTCTTGATTTTAGTATTACTATACCTATGACCAACGAGATGTGGTCATCAATCAACAAACATACTAATATTAATGCATTATAATTGTCCCATATTATTAAGAGTAAATTGCACTATAGTGGTCAGATAAATTAATTTTTTGCACTTTGATGGTTAAAGTCGCAAATCTTGCACTATGATGGCTAGAAATTGTTTTTATTAACATTTAAATGACTTCCGTCTATATTCCGTTAAAAAATAAAAGCACTGTTAGTGCCTTTAATTAAACAGAAGGGTACGATGGTCTTCTTCTCTCTGCAAAAAGAACAAAAGCAAGATTTGATTAAGTCAATACCCCTCAAAATCCATACGGGAATTAGATAATCCATCACATTTGACTCCTACGCATCTCTCCAGATTAGATGATCTAGATTCCTACGATTCTGGAAATCTGAGGTAATCAGTAAACTCAAACTTGGTCGAGTCCGTATAATCGTCATCGAGCTCATTCTCATCATCCTCACCTTAGTTTTGGGTTGAATTGAGAAATTAGATATGGGTTATTAGTTTTGGATTTTGGGTTGAGGTTGACAAATTTAGCCTTTACTTGTAATGTGTGTGTGAGTGTTTCTTTGTTCTATTGTCTTTTAGGTTGGAATGACCATTTGGTTTCTTTGGTTCCCAAAATTCTGCTTCTCAAAGTCATTATTTATATAATTTCTCTGTTGGGTGTTTGAGCTTGAGCCGCTGCAATCTTTTTATCAGCAATTTCCTCGGCTCCTGCTACCTGCCCTTTCAAGTACTCATACTCAAACGTTGAGATTGTTATGGTGGAGCTATTTTGAGAAGATGAGGGTCTTGATCGCATTGAATTCTCAACTATATCTTTTAAATTCTCAAGAGCTATAGCTTCTGAAGATTTTACTGAGCGTAGGTCTTGGATTGCAGCTTCAAGTCTTGCCTCCACCAAGTTTATTTCAGACTCAATTTTAGGAACTTCAGCTTTCATTTTTGCAGTGTCTTCACTTATAAGCTCATGCTCCCTTTTGGCTGCCTCTGCTTCAGTTTTAATTATTCAAGTGCAACTTCATGTCCTAGCCATAACAGCCGCTGGACTTCTCGAAGCCGCAACCAAAATTCACAACCAATCCTCCTCCAAACCCGTGAAAAATGTCCGATTCGCCGGGTTTATTACAAGATTCACCAGATGAGCATGACCCATTTTGTATTCGGGTCGGGTTAATGAAACTACCTACGAAATTGAGGTCGTAAATTGACGAGTTAACAGTTGGCTGGAGTTAGTACAGGATACAGGTGGTGGGTTGAGTGAATTAGATATGAAGAGATGAATAAGATGAAGAGATGAATTAGATATATATAGATATGTATATATAGCTCTGTTAGTATTTAATATTTATTTAAGGACAATAATACCCTTGATATTTTAACTCCGTTAAGGTCAGGATAACGGAAGTCATTTAAGTGGCTAAAAAAAGAATTTCGAGCCATCATAGTGCAAGATTTGTAACTTTGGCCATCAAAGTGCAAAAAATTAATTTATCTGGCCACTACAGTGCAATTTACTCTATTATTAATGCTCGATTAGGGATATTTAGGAATATTAACACAATTCATATAATCTCATTTCTAAGTCACATACTTAAAGATATAGAATACATGTTACTTATTCCAAGGACATTTATTATTCTAATATTTATTTCGCAGTAAATAAAGACATAATAAATCAACATAGAAGAATCGATTGAACATTATCATTAAATAACAAAATAGTCTTTCCTAGTAGTACAATTACATTGTCTCTGGGGCACTAATACTATCAAAAACATGATTTGTAAATATGTCCTATATATATTTGAAATTTCAAATCTATCCTAAAATCAGTTTTTCATTTAAATTTTAACAGAAAAGGACCATTATACCCTTTTTAATCAAATTTATTTTAAAATATAATGTCTCATAAAAACATGATTTGATTAATTTAAATTATAAATTTTAATATTTTATTTGGTTAAGGGTGCCCCTAGCGGAACCGGTGTAAGGAAAAAAAATATCTATTTTATGGTTAAAACTAAAAAAAGCGCCCCAGTACTAAAAAATATATAAAAAAAAATTTAGTTATTAAAATTTTAAAATTGTAGTATACTTATAATAGTAATTAATTAATTAAAAAGAATATATTGATCTCTACAAAACTTAAACTGATAATGGGACATATAATTAATAAATGACATATAATTAATAAATCAATATGATGGCGTATATTATACAAATTCTCATAAATAAAATAGATATTAAGTAGATCGATTCAGGACAAGTCTTGGGCAAAAGCCCAAAGGGAGAGCAGGCCGTAAAGCCCAAAGAAAACTAGGGTTTTATCAAATCAAAGAAGATATAATAACAACTCTTAGCACTCGATCCGTCTCTTTTCTTCTTCTGCTGCTGCTGCTTTCGGAGTGAACGACACCGATACACTTCACCCTTGACTGCAATCATGGGTATGTATCTATATCTATTCGCTTATACTTACATTTAATTCATAGCTGTTATCTTGTATACTCATAATTTTCAAAAAATAATGTTAGTAACATTTTGATACTAATACAGGTATTTCTCGAGATTCTATGCACAAGAGGCGTGCAACTGGTGGTAAAAAGAAGGCCTGGAGGAAGAAGCGAAAGTAATCCCTCTATCTCTCCCTCCCTCCCTCCCCCCCCTCTCTCTCTCTCTCTCTCTCTCTCTCTCCCTCTCTCCCTCCCTCCCTCCCTCTCTCTCTCTCTCTCTCTCTCTCTCTCCCTCTCTCTCCCTTAAATTTCTGTTTTTTTTAATATACATCTGTAATATATATTTATTTATTCAGTAAGCTAAGAGTTTATAATGTGAAGCTAAATTTATTAGTGTTCATTTTGTATCTGCTGTAGTTATTCTTGTGTGTTACATCGGAAATGCTATATTGAACAAATTGCGTTTTAATTTTGTTTAGATAGAAATGTCAGCAATTATTGATGAAATGAGATGTTATTTTTTTTATATTTTGTTTATGCCTGCATCAATATGTATCACTTAGTTGTGATTCATGTACTATTTGCCTTTTTTAAGTTTAGTGTCCCGGATTTAATAAAACCGTTGGATCTGTACCCTGCTAAGTAATGCTGTTTCCTTTGTGTACTTCTATTAGGTATGAATTGGGAAGGCAGCCTGCAAACACAAAGTTGTCTAGCAACAAGACGGTTCGAAGGGTAAGGGTACGCGGTGGAAATGTCAAGTGGCGTGCCTTGAGGCTGGATACAGGCAATTACTCTTGGGGTAGTGAGGCTGTAACTCGAAAGACTAGGATTCTTGACGTTGTTTATAATGCTTCCAACAATGAATTGGTTAGGACACAAACATTGGTCAAGGGTGCAATAGTTCAGGTTGATGCAGCACCATTTAAGCAATGGTATCTTCAGCACTACGGTGTTGATATTGGTCGCAAAAAGAAAACCGCGGCTGCTGCCAAGAAAGAAGCAGAGGTATGATATGTGACAAGCTTGTTTCTTTCTTTTTATACTTTTGATGTAATGAAATTGGACCTTGATCTTCTTAGCTGAACTATAAAATTTTATTATCGGTAAATTGGTAAGTAGTATATATCAATCTGTCAATACTGATTTTTCCGTTGGAGTCAAATTTTACTCACATGGATTAAGAGATTTATATATCAATCCAGCTTTTCTAATAGTCGTGTCATTATGCACCAATATCTGCTTTAGTTATGTATGGTTTTTTTTTATGCAGTACCAAGATGTAAAAATCAGCGCAACTATGTAGCTGATATGTGTGATTTTTTTTTTTTGGTAGAATGGAGAATGCTCATTCCTCCGGATTAAACAGTCACATCATTTCTAAGATTGAAAATGTGTAGTGTTATGGTTTTTTTTGGCAAAATGAAAATTAAACACATTTCACAAGAGTTGATGATTTGACAAGAAAATGAGATATGTTTGTTTGCTTGCATTGTTGGTATAGGCCATGTGTCAGTATATTTTTATTCTTTAGTTCCCAGTAGTAGTCGACAATATTTGTTATAGAGTAAAGTTTGAGAATAGAGGGTCACCTGACCAACTAATTACTGGTATGATTGCTAGGATGGTGAAGCTACTACAGAGGATGCGAAGAAAAGCAACCATGTGCAGAGAAAAATTGAGAAGCGTCAAGAGGATCGTAAATTAGACCCACATGTTGAGGAACAATTTGGAGGTGGCCGTCTATTAGCTGCGATTTCATCACGACCTGGCCAATGTGGTCGTTGCGACGGGTATGTGATTATCATCTTTGCATGTTAATGTTTGTAAGTATATCGGCCAGCTTTAAAATTATTTCTTTCAGCTTTAAAGCAGAAATAATGCTTATTGACAAAGTGTGCCTTTGTATGCTGAATGTTAAGAACTTGGTTTTTCAACCTTTACATCTACAGATACATTTTGGAGGGCAAAGAGTTGGAGTTCTACATGAAGAAGCTACAGAGGAAGAAAGGAAAGGGTGCAGCAGCTTAATGTTCCCATGATTTTTATGGAGATCTTGGCTCTATATTTTTCTTATCTTTCAAAGAACAGTTCACTTCGAATAGCTAGCTTTGTTTCTTGTTCTGCCCTTGTTTTTTAAAAATGTTAACTTTATGTTTATGTTTCAGCAGCGGTATCTGGAATTATTTTTCTTAACTTACGTACTTATATATCTTTTGTAGTCATGACTTCATCATATTCTTCTTATGTCTTAGTGCAAGCTTTTAGAAATCATTTCCTACAAGCATTTAACAAGTTGGTTTGAATTTTTAAACCAAACTTGTAATAAATATGACTACTGAATTATCATGACCGTAACGAAGCAAATCCATTATGGAATTAAATTGACAACAGACTTGCATTTTAACAAGATTGCTCCCCTGGCAGCGTCTAGGTAGAGGTGTGGACAGGAGAGTTTGACAAAGTCCCTGTTCTTGACATTGCCAGGACCCTTGGCAGTGGCGAGCTACTAGCCCCATGTTATACTTGTAACGTTCCACAGTGAATTTGTGGCCACGAGGACTTGTAAACCAGTTATTCTGAATGACATGGTTTGGACAGGTTTAGTTACGAAGGTGAATTGCCTTCGGAACTATGGACTAGTTATGAAAGCTGCCCAATTTGGCTCTCTCCATTAGACCAGAACGGATTGAATTAATTGGAGAGCATGAAGGGATGAATGGAAAGTAAACAATTCTAGTCCATTGGACTAACTTTAGATTCAAATTTCTGGTTGGTTCTCATTCAAAGAGGCACTTAGCTTGAATCATTGCAAATACATAAATTTATCATGGTACCTACCTTGTAACATTTTGTGTTTAGTTTACAGAATCAGGTGAGTTCTTCCAAGCAAAATTAAATAAATGGAAAGGAGATTTTAAGCAATAAAATCATGGAACATGGAATTAGTGGGAGACACAAGCTTCCCTTCTCAAGGTTCGGCAATATATATATAAGCACATGAATTCAAGAATATTTAAAAATGTATACTATAGCATGTAATAAGTGTGGCAAGTTACTAGTTTCTAAATCCTCGGTGAAACAAAAGACCAGGTTCAGCAACCCCTCAACTGTTCTCAACCTATAGTTACAATCGCAATGGTCTTCAAAGAAAAGTCACTCCTACTTGTTAAATAGCTTACCCCCCTCAACAGGGTGAAAAACGTCCATACCTGTTCCCTAATTATGAAGACAAAACACAAATCCTCTCCATATACCCCTATTCAGACTAACGGTTTGTACATCCATACTTTTAACAACCAAACAGGTGGTGTGCATAATGTTTTGCTTCGCTTCTATCTCACAGGAAAGAGTAATCTGTCTGTGTTCGCGAAAAGCAGCAGTAGCAGAGCAGACTTCATACAATCCATGCAAATTTGAGCACACGACTATTCCTTCGTCAAACTCTGAACACTGGGTCTTTCCTCCCATCACTCCATTTGCCAGCAATCCAGGGTTAAACATATCTCATCTAAACTAACAAATATATTTTAGCATCCAAGGGTTTTCAAGATGCCATCGAGTTTCTGTTTTACAACTAAAGGTTTAGCATACGAGTCCTTCAAGAATATAGGATGGTACTCTAACCCTCTCCATTTTGCAATAAGTGCGAAATGCGGACGCATAAATTCAGCAGCAACGATCTCTACAATAACTGCTTTTGGGGAGGCTGACACTATATGAGTGAGACCTGCTCCATGAGCCCCAATAATGACCGAAGCATCTTGAATTGCTCGGACCTGCTCTTTCATGGGCATATGGGCAAATATCCCATTGACTAAATTAATTTTACAATCTACATGTTGTGATGCCCAGATCTTTAAAGAATCAAAAACCTGTTGTTCATTGCTGAGCCTTGATTGAACCTTACCGGCATGGCGTGGGTGAGCCAAGTAATCCTCACGCCGAACAAAGAGAACATTTAGACCTGCATCGGGCTTCAAAGTTTGGTGCCTATCCACTGGAAATCCAAAGGAAGCTCTTATCATCTCGCCAAACTCAGATATGCGAGCTGTTTTCCGCTCATCAGGTTGTTGCCACAGATCATGAGCAGAACCTCCATGGCAATCTATGTCTTCAGTCAGCCCTTTAAATAAGACAGTTTCATATCCTAAAGGTGAAAGGATAGCATGTCGAAAACAAACAGGTCCACTAAAATTTTTAGCATATCTTAGGCTCGAAAACATTGCTTTCCATGTTTCTTCCAAGGGTGCCTGGAACATTTCCAAGACATTAAGAAGATAATTCTATGCTGCATGGTGTTTCTGTGCAAAACATATTGTGTCTGCTTACATTAACTAGGTAAGTAAAAAAGCCCATGAGCACCTAAAATATCCACAACCTCAATGTAGTGACTTAATCATACATCAAAATATGCCTTCTTCTTTGGATAAATTAGAACATATAAATTCTGAACATTTTGAAAGCAAAAACTAATGTGTGTAATGTGTGCCTACAGCCTACCAACTTCACAAATTTAAGATCGTGCCCGATCATAGCATGCATACGGCAGTATCAAGGTATGAAAAATATAGCTTATATCATGTTTCACATATGTCTAAATCAAGAAGACATATAATATTTATAACTAAAAGACTGCACATAAAGATTTTGCAATACACCAACAAGAACAATTACAATCAAGCAATACAGTAATGAGGTGAAGCTGAGCAAACGTACCATGCAGTGACCATCTACAAACACCAGATGAGGCCGATTGGGCAAGCCAGTTACTCTAGAAGCCACATATGCAGCATACCAATCTGTAACTGTATGAAACATGTTTGCATACTCAAAGCGTGTAACCAAAAGTGTTGGCTCCTCAACCCACTGAAGACAGATACTTTAAAGTCAAGAACTTTACAAATTTAAAAGACACATTTGAAGTCATTTCTTGCATGATAAATCATGGATACGACTTTAATGACGTTGGTATGCAATATTATTTCTTAAATTAGAACATACATGTCTCGTAACAAGAAGAGATAACTATCGATGGTGAATACTGGAAAACATGAAAGTCTAATCAGTACTGATATGAGCTTATATTTATTTTCTTATGGAGTCGAGGCAATGACTTATACTTTGAACGGTTTTGTGACACTTTCACTTGTTTATTCGATTTCCATACATAATAACAATAAAATTCTTGTTTCGACCTAGAATTTAAATGAAAGTGTGTTTCTCCTGCCAAAGCCCACAACATACTCCCACCAAAATCCCTTGTAGGTTGTAAGCACATGGATTGTAGTATAATGTAGTTATATATGTATCTTCATCAACTGAGTGCCTCCTACCAAACAAAAATCTTGACCACGCCATTAAGAAATCAAAGTGACAGCTATCTGCAAGGCTTAGTCCAGTGGATACCCCTCACCTCACGGTAATAAGAGGTTGAGGCCTCAATGGAGGGATGTGCCTGTGAATATATTAATTTCTAAAATTGACCATATAATGGGAATGAGTAGGACATATCATAGTAAATAGTTATATATAATCACTTAACTTGAAAAAAGGCTTTGCACCTTCGTTTTTCAATTCCACTAATCATAAACCATCGCAAGGGCATGCATCTATTATGCTGTTGCACTCTATCTATCACTAAGAATACTAATCCATTGATAGGCTTATTCAGCATAGTAATTATATAATTAAGGTTGCTTCTCTTGTCCTAACTATCTTCACTTATTAGTTATGTTGTTGAGAGGCTACTAGCATTAACCACTAGTGAACTAAATAACAACAATAAATGCAAGCAAAAAAAAAAAACAATCTTGATTAATTTACTACTGAGCTAAACAATAACCAGACAAAATTATAAATGCAAGCAAAAAAAGAAAATCTAGATTAATATACTACTGAGCTAAACAATAATCAGACAAAATTATAAATGCAAGCAAAGAGACAATCTTGATTACCTCGGAACACTTAAACTCACTCCGCGGAACCAACACAATCGAATTAATCAAATCCCGCATAGTATGCCTAATAACCTCCCCGTGTGGATACACACGAGAAAGCATAAACGGAGTAACAAGCTTCTCCCCAAACTTAGCCTCATCCTCAACCCGAATATCGAAAGCTCCATCCTGAAAAACCGGCAACTCAACATCCTCCTCCCTCCCAATCACACTCTCCAATGCCTCACCACCATGAGACATATTAATCTTTCCAGGATTCATCCTAATAATCCCAGCTTCACAAACAGAACTCAACAAAGTATCACTCTTGAAACATCGAAACCAGCCCGAACCGGAAGGCGAAAACGAAGAGGTAGAGTTGAGAATATAGAGAGGACGACTAAAGCCATTGCCAAAATAAGCTTCACATGATCCAAACTTAACATTAGGGTTTTGTGTCCAGGGGAGATAAGAGGGGAGAATGGGCCAGGGATTGGAGAAAGAATTGGGCTGAGTAAAGCCCAAGAAATGATGAAGGGGTTGAGGGGGTGAAGGAGGTGAGTTAGGAGAGTGGTGTTTTAAGTAGTCAGGGTGAGATGAGAAGTAGAGAAATAGGGTGATTGTGTTGAGGAAGAAAAGGAATATTATAATCTTTAAAGTTCTGGTCTTCATATTATCTGTTCTTGTTCTTGTTATTGTTGGTGTAGTTGTTGTCTCTCCCTTTCTTCCTCCGATCCAAGAGTAAACAGAGGAGAGAGAGAGAGAGAGAGAGAGAGAGAGAGAGAGAAGGGGAGAGAGATCTTTGTTTTTTCTTCTGGGTTTCCACAGATGACAGATCCAGGAAAACACCACTTGAGTTGTAAGTTGTAACTTGTAACTAGATGCTACTACATGTGATCCGACTGTCAGTGGATTACCTAATCAATCATTCTATTTTATTTTTAACAGAGAATATTAATCATTTTACTTTAACGTTTTTGTTGTAATTTGTTTCGTATTTATATGTTTCGAATAAAATGACACATGATTAGATTGCAAATTAATTATGTTTCATCATAGGGTTACACCGAAAAAGTCCACCTTCTTTTCGTTTAACATCAGCGTTATTATTTTTGGGTGAAAAATCAAAATATCCACCATTTAATTTCAGTTGCCCAAAATATCTACCGGGAGAAAATTCTACCCTTTTTACTCACGGAACATGTGTCACATGCGTACACCGTACACGCATGTCTCACATGCGTGTTCTTTGTTTTTTTTTTTTTAAAGTAGGCCACGAATGTACAACATGCGTGTATTTTTTTTTTAATATAAATAAGCCCACACATTGTACCAATGCGTATAGCTCATTGGTAATTTTCTTTTTCAAATGGACAACGCATTGGTAGCATGCGTATGGTTCAATAATTTTGAATTTCACCTTTTTTTAGCAAAATTTTGAATTTTACTTATCTTTTTATTTACAAATAAAAAATAAAATTTTTAAATTTTTAAAAAAATGGAAATGTTGAACCACAAAGGTTAACTGTTGAAACCCTGAGGGAATACAGATAAAATTTAAAATTTTAATAAAAAAAATTGAATCTGGCGACCTGATTTTTAAACGCGTTAAACGCTAACGCGTTTAAAAATCAGGATAAGTTAGGGTTTAGGGACCCTAAACCCTAAGTTCGTATACGGTTTATTCGTCGTTCCAAATATTTCTAAACCCAAAATGGAACTGTTGAATCCCAAAGGTTAACCGTTGAAACCCTGAGGGAATACAGATAAAATTTAAAATTTTAATAAAAAAATTGAATCCGGTTTATTCGTTGTTTCAAATATTTCTAAACCCAAAATGGAAACGTTGAACCCCAAAGTTAATTAATGAAACTGTAAGTTTAATTAAAATTTTAATTTTGAAATTTTAATAAAAAAATTGAATCCGGCGGCCTGATTTTTAAATGCTAACGCGTTTAAAAATCAGGATAAGTTAGGGTTTAGGGTCTAGGGTTTAGGGTTGTACAACCCTAAACCATATGTTCGTATACGGTTTATTTGTTGTTCCAAATATTTCTAAACCCAAAATGGAAACGTTGAACCATCCGATACTTAGTTTAATTAAATGATCATCGGGTACTCAGCATTTTTTTTAAAAATAAAAAACTATACGCATTAGTATCATGCGTACCATAGTAAAAAAAAAAAAAAAAAAAAGCTATACGCATTAGCTTAATGCGTAGACAGTGGAGATAAAATAATATAAAAAAAAAACTATGCGCATTACTGTAATGCGCATACCATGGACATTTAGGGCGGCTTCTCGCGCGAAACGACATTTTTGGCAATGGGATTAGGGCTGGCAATTTTGGACCCGCGACACGAACTCAACCCGCATGGGTCGGGTTCGGGTTTGCATTTTTCGGGTTCGGGTCGGTTTCGGGTTGACCCAAACTTGACCCGCAAAAATCGGGTTGGGTTCGGGTAACCCGAAACTGACCCGAATATATATATATAATTATTTTTAATATATCTATTTATTTTTAATATATATATATATATTTAATATATATATATTTTTATATATTTTTAATACATATATATATATATATTAATATATATAATTATTTTTTAATATAAATATATTTATTTAATATATATAAATATATTTTTTAATATATGTATATAATTATTTTCGGGTCGGGTTACCCGAAACCCATTCGTGTCGGGTTCGGGTTGAGCACCTATACCCATTAAATTTTCGGGTTGGGTTCGGGTTGAGCACCTGTACCCGAAACCCACTATTGACCCGACACGAACCCGACCCGAAACCCGAAATTGCCAACCCTAAATGGGATGCTGAAAAAGAGGTATTTTGGGCATTTTCTCATTATTTTTTTCTTAAATTTATTTTTATTTAATAATATTTTCATTATGAAATTTTCAACCCAATTATTGAGTTTTTAACTATTGATATTTTGATTTTTGTTCTCTTGTGAGAGTTTATTTTGGAGGTGTTTTCATAAATAATTAAATCCAGATTTTTTTTGTAGAAATACTTTAAATTTTTATTTTTGCGAAAATACTAATTTTTATAAAATATTTATAAAAATACATTTTGCGACCAAATTAATTAAATATAACTGTTTGCAATCAAATATGCAACTGCATACAACCTCCTACGTAATTACATATGCAAATTCAACTACAACAAGTTGCATCGGGTTGATTTGGTTGCAGAATGTATTTTTACAATTTTTTTTATAAAATTTGGTATTTTCGTAAAATATTTTTTCTTTAAAAAAAATATTTTACAAATATTTTAATAAAATGATAAAATCACAAAAAATTCTTTAAAAATGGTATTTTTTGTTAATATCCCGGACAGATTCATAAAATTTTTGTAATATTAATTCATTGATGAATTATATAGACTTATAACTATGATTAATTTTTCAATAACATTTTGATTTAACCATAGTTATAACTATTGTTGGGAAGAGACATTTTGACTTATAACTATGAGTTACAATATAAAATAAAATCTCGCTAAATTAATATTTTATAAATTAATAATCTTTTTAAGTTAATAATTTTCTCTTATTCCGATTTGGATTAGTTCAAAAAATGATCAATTTCGATAAGATGATATGATAATAATTTTTTTGAAAAATTCTATATAAATATTTGGTCCCAATAATATTATAAATTAATAGAAATATATGTCTTACACTTTTGTAAAATATGATTCTAGGGTTCTTAAAATTTAAATTTACATGAAACTCATCCCTAACCTTCTTAGTTGCATCCAAAAGTTCGAATGTGATGATTTCGTAAAGCATCACAAAATTATTAATCAATCTTGATTGTTTTTTATGGCAACAGATTCCAAAAAATGTTGTACTGTCTTTGATATCATATAAATATACATGAACTCGCTAATACCCATTGAATTTGTAAACTATCGTGCATTGAATTAACTTAATTAAGTATAAACATAGACTACGCTCATAAATTTGTCTGTCACCATGACAGTTTTTTCTCTCTATCAAGATTGATAGTATCTTATATGCCTTTTATTTCAAATCATCTGTAGGGGAAACCTTTTGTTTTTTCATTATCATTTCATATACCATCATTATCATTTACGAATCTTTAGTAATGGCGAGGCAGGAGAAATCGTTAGAGGAGTTATATGCAGATCTTGTTATCGAAGAAGAAGATAAAGGGGAATAATTGTGGCAAATACGGAGGTAGTACAACAGAAACAAACGTATGTCCTCATCGGTAAGTTTTTAACGGAAAAGAATATAAATTTTCTTGCTATGCAAAATGTAATGGCTACGTTGTGGAGGCCAAGAGAGGGAATGGAGGTTCATGATATTGGAGGAATGAGATATTCTTTTGTGTTCTTTCATAAAATGGATGTTCAAAAAGTACTTGAGAGAGGACCTTGGTCATTTGAACAAGCTACACTGATTTTGCATCAACTAGTAGATGGTGAGGACCCAAACACGGTTCAACTCCAAGCTGTGGAGATGTGGGTTCAAGTTTATGACATTCCAAGAGGTTTTTTATCTGAAAATATACTGAGGAGTATTGGGACATCGATAGGGAAATTTATACGCATGGATGCTAACACTCTTGATGGAGTATGGAAGCCGATTAATGTAGAAAAGCCATTGAAAAGAAGGTTAAAAATAAAGCGGGAAGGGGATAGTTGGAGTTGGGTCAATTTCAAGTATGAAAGACTGGGCACATTTTGTTTTGTTTGTGGTTTTCTGGGACATTCAGAACGAGACTGCAGTATCATCTATGCAAATCCAGACAAGGTTGTTGAGCGAGCTTATGGGGTATGGTTGCGTGCTCCAACAAAAAATGCTGCAAAGTTTAGTACTGGTGCGAGATGGTTAAGAAATACAGGGGCTGAAAGTAGTATGTGGACGAAAGTGGATAATAGAGATTCAGTGTCAGCGGTGGTGCAGGGCGGTGAATAGGGGCAAGCAAGATTCATGGAGGTGGATGGAGTGGTTAGAGAAACTTACGGGGATAGGGGAGGAATTGCAGTTGAGGGGCGAGATTTCAGGATATCGAATATGCAAGTAAATGTGACAGATATTACAAGTGATGATTTAGGGGAGGATAATATGGAAAGAGAAAATGTTGTGTGTGATTCAAAAAGAAAGAGAATGGAAGATAAGGTGGAGGAAATACAGGAAGGAAATCAAGATAATCTAAATGCTGAAAATCAAAAGAATGGGTCTTTAAACTTGCATGTGGCGGATCCTGGAGCCCAGGCTCGCCTAGGATTATGAGTTTAATTGCATGTAACTGTCATGGGCTGGCCAACCCATGAGTTTAACTTTTACAGGCCCAGCATTATTTTTCCGAGTGAAACGATGTGTAAAAAGGATAGAGTGGAAAAAATAAAAAATAAATTAGGTTTTGTAGGTTGTTTTGCTGTGGAGGCACGTGGTCATAGTGGAGGTTTGACTTTATTCTGAAAGAACGAAGGGAATATTAAGGTAAAAAATAGCAGTCAAAACTTCATTGACTTCGAGGTCAGTCATGAGCAGTTGCGTAAGTGGAGGTACATGGGATACTATGGTTTTTCAGAACGAGGAAGGAGTGAGGCTTGGGATATGCTAAGGCAGTTAGCGATAGATTCTTTGTTGCCTTGGTGTATTATTGGCGACTTCAACGACTTAATGACAACTGATGAAAAGAGGGGAGGACAGAGTCATCCTCGTGCTCTACTAAATGGATTTTTGGAAGCTATAAATGACTGTGCATTAAATGATTTGGGGTATAGAGGAGATAAATTTACTTGGGAGCAGTTTAGAGGGACTGACAAGTGAGTGGCTGAACGATTGGATAGAGCTTTTGTAAATAAAGAGTGGACTGAGTTATTTCCAAGTGCAGAAGTTCGAGTGCATGAAGTATATACGTCTGATCATATGCCTTTATGTTTGCAGTTAAATCGAAAAGTGTATATGCCTAAAGGTCGCAGATTTCATTTTGAAAACATGTGGGTGCATGAAAAAGAATGCAGGAACATAGTGCAGGAGTGTTGGAATAAGGATGGAACACATGATTTACTAAGTAAGTTGGCTTGTTGTTGTCTGAAATTGGAAGAATGGGGGGAGGTCTAATAGAAAATTTGAAATCCAAATTGGCATTTTATCGACAGGAGATGCAACGTTTGAGATCTCGAAAGGATGTGGGTGGTGTGAGGATGTATAATGAGGCGAGATGGAACTATATGAGGCCACTAGAGAAACAAGAGGTGTTTTGGAGTCAAAGAGCTAAGCAATATTGGCTCAAAAATGGAGATAACAACACGCGTTTCTTCCACAAATTTGCATCTACAAGGTGGGAGCATAACAAAATTCAAAGAATAAAAGATGCTAATGGTGATTGGCAAGATAATGAGGAGGAGATTCAAAATACTATTGTTAAGTATTTTGAAAATATTTTTTTGGACTCGGATGAGGGTAAACAATTGTCAGACAAAATTAGTTTCAAACAAATAACGAATGAGCAACGTAATGACCTGATGCAAGTGTTAACGGAAGAGGAAGTGAAAGAAGCAATTTTCGCTATGCACCCTGAAAAATCACCTAGAGTCGATGGTCTGAACCCAAGATTTTTTCAAACTTATTGGAATGTGGTATGTAAAGATGTCTTCGAGTTTTGCAGACAATTTGAGCATGGTAGTTTGTCGGATGAAGTTAACAGAACCCTGGTGTGTTTAATTCCGAAGGTGAAGTTCCCAAAGCAGGTTGCTGACGTGCGTCCTATATCTCTTTGTAATGTTGTCATGCGTATCCTTTCGAAAGTGTTAGCTAATAGATTGAAACCATGCCTCAGATCGATTATATCTAATAATCAATATGCATTTATCGAGGGACGGTTCCTGACGGATAATGCATTGATTGCGTTTGAAATAAATCACTATATTCACAGGAAAACTCAAGGTACTGATGGTGTAGCAGCGTTGAAGATCGATATCTCTAAGGCGTACGACCGATTGGATTGGAGATATATTGAGTTGATGATGAACATAGATGGTCAGGTGTTTGGGGATGTGCGTCCGTCTCGAGGGATTCGATAGGGAGATCCAATCTCCCCGTACTTGTATATTTTTTTTCTTGAAGGATTGACGGGGATACTACGTAAATATGAATAAAATGGGTTTATATACGGATGTCGAGTAGCACGAGGTGCTCCGAGCATAACACATTTGATATTCGCAGATGATTGTTATTTATTTTTCAAAGCCAAGCATACGGAAGCGCAACATATATGGAGTATTCTTCAAAAGTATGAAAGAATGTCGGGCCAGATGATAAATTTTGGGAAATCTGATATAGTTTTCACCCCTAATACCTGCGACATGGAGATAACCAGAATTTGTGAGACTTTGGGAGTGAATGCAAAAGAAAGAACTGGGAAGTATTTAGGAATGCCAACGTATGTGGGGAGAAGTAAGAAGGAGGTTTTCGGATTCATAAATGATAAAATTCAAAGCAAGTTACAAGCATGGAGTAATAAGGAATTATCGAAAGATGGTAAGTTGACTTTGGTTAAAACAGCAGCACAAACTACTCCAAACTTCTGGATGAATCTATTTCTAATACCTGACTCGATTTGTGATGAGGTTGAACGAAAAATGAATGCTTTTTTATGGGAAAATGGTGATGCGGGTAGAGGTATCAAGTGGATTACATGGAAGCGGTTGTGTGTGCCAAAGGAGTTCGGGGGTTTGGGTTTGAAAGAGCTCAAAAATTCAATATGGAAATGCTGGCTAAACAGGGCTGGAATCTTTTAACAGAAGCTAATCCACTAGTCAGTGCAGTCATGAAAGCTAGGTACTATTATCAAACAGGCTTACTGGATGCAGTTTTAGGTCATAATCCTAGTTACGTTTGGCGGGGAATTTTTGCTACATTGGAAATAATTAAATCTGGAGCTCGTCGAAGAATTGGTAATGGAGAGAATACTTTGGTGTGGCGTGATCCTTGGTTACTAGATGTAGCAAATGGATATATTAGAACGACTACTTATGATCAGTTAAGTAACGTAAAGGTTAGCAGTTTAATGATAGATGATGGGAGGGCTTAGGATGTTGAGGTTATAGAGGACCTACTAGAAACTAGAGATTGTGAGCTGATCAAGCGCATTCCACTGTCCATACACGTTTCTGCAGATTCTTGGTATTGGTTATTGGATGATAAAGGAGATTTTACGGTTAAGAGCTGCTATAGAGCCCTGCAAGGGGAATGTGCAGATGACTACACGAGACTGTGGAAAAAGGTTTGGACGTTGAAACTACCCAGTAAAGTGACACACCTGATCTTGAGATTATGCAAGGATTGCTTACCTACTAATGCAGCACTATTCACGAGGTATGTAAATGTTGAAGCTACATGTCCATGGTGTCATTGTGTAGCTGAAACAGGTGTACATGTTATGTTACCTACTTAGACAATGTGGCGTGCAGTGGGATTAGATACGCTATTGTACTGTGTTGAACATGAGAATCCAAAAGTAGTTGTTGAACGGGTGTTTAAGCAAGGCTCAAGGGAGCAGTGTGTGGAGGTGGCTATGTTATGCTAGAGTTTATGGCATAGAAGGAACAGATGGGTTTGGGATCGTGCAAATGGCTCTGTCTTTGGTGTAAGAAATACGGCTAGTTGTTTACTGCAAGCATGGACAGAAGCTTAGGCGAGGGAAGAAAGCAGGAGAATTAGAGGAGAAATTGGGGATCGTGTTTGGTCTCCACCGTTGAATGGCTGGCTAAAAATTAACGTGGAGCAGTAGTGTTTATGAATGGGAGAATTGGAGTTGCAGCTGTGATCCGAGATGATCGAGGAGGTTTTGTTGCAACGCGTGCTTTGAGGATACCAGGTGCTTGGAAACCCCGTGAGGCTGAGGCGATTGCACTAAAAGAAGCCCTCTCGTGGGTCATTAAACGAGGTTATATGCAGTGTGTGTTTGAAACAGATTCTTATGCTTTGGCTGATGCGTGTAATGGAAGTCCATGGAGAGCATTGTTTGATACTATTGTGATAGATTGTATTGAGTTAAGTAAGCACATAAATCCGGTGCTATTTAATTCCGCTTATCATTCTGCGAATAATGTAGCTCAGATGCTCGCACAAGCTACTTGTTGAAAGGCAGAGTGTATAAACTTGTAACACTATAACTAATGTAACTCAAACTAAAGGAAAAGATACTTAACCAGAAGACAATCAAGAACAGGAAGTCACAAGAAATCAACACTAAATGAAGACAAGGTAATTGATACAATTTAACATGCTAACTATGATCAAGCCAAGAAGAAATCATTGAGAGAAGTTCAAGTTAAAGTTGTTCATGCCTCGATGATTTGATTAATCAAGAATCAAGATCATAACTATCAGTATCAACAAGACCAATTGATTTCAAGTGAAGAAGAAGGAAAGCAAATATTGGAAAGCCAAGTTATTCAGTGAATATGGTAATTTATTCAAGAAGCAGAAACACTATCAAGACTAGTCACTTATGAACCAGACCATTGCATCAAGTGTCAGGACATTGATAGCAAGTTTATGTCAGTAATAAAGAACCATGTTCAAGAGCTTGTTGAAGAATAAAGAAGACATGAAGATATCACAAGTTCAAGATGTGCATTGAAGTTTCAAGTTGAAGACCAGAATATTTTCTAAGTACTAAATGTTCTGGATGGCTAAGTAGAAATTCTCAAGTAGAAGTTCTACTTAGGAATTTCGAGATAGCCAAGTAGAAGTTCCACTTAGGAATTTCGAGATAGCCAAGTAGAAATTCTCAAGTAGAAGTTCTACTTAGGTGCAGCTTCAACATGACACATGGCATCTTCTGATTGGCAGATTTCCAAGCTTTCAAGATAAGGCAAGAATTATGTGGACATCATTGGGCCACGTACATCTTAGTCTTTGAAGACTACAGGACATAGATTACATGTAGTATAAATAGAAGTACTTGTGTAATGTTTTAGTTAGTGAGCAATTCTAGAGAAAAACACAAGAGAAAAAAAGAGAGTGCATTCACAGAGCTTAGTATCATTCACTTCTCTCTCAACTTCTGTTATACTTTGTAATGAATGTTGTAGCAACCCTTTCAAGTTATATATAAAGAAATATATTCCTTGAATCTGTGTGTTCATTTATTGCATCGTTTTTATTGCCTCTCATATTCGAAAAGTTGTATTCACCCCCCCTCTACAACACATTTGGACCTAACAATTGGTATCAGAGCTATATGTTTAACATACAAAACATAGATCCTTGTGTTGAGTAGAAGAATCGTGAGTTTTCATTTTTCAGATCTGCTTTTCATTTTCTCGAAAAGTGTGTTTTAATTCGTTGGTAGTGAAAACTCATCTGAAAAATTATTTAAATACTCCAGGTGTGATTATTTAGCTTGGGTGTATTTTAATTAATTTTTGTGAATTTATCTGGGTTAGTTCATATTTGGTGTTCTTGAGTGTTCATCATCTGTTCTTATCAAAGAATACAACCCAACAACTTTTTGATCTCCTTTTCAATAGTAAAAGAATAAAAAGGTGGTTTTTGGACTTGTTGATTTATTTTATTCGGCCGAAAGTAAAAGACATACTCAGTACCTAGCATGTGGGTTAGGTGGGTTTGGTGAGTAAAGCATTCAAAGTCAAAAAGTGTTAAAGTGATAATATTGTTTATTCAATATTTAAAGAAATCTGCAGAAAAATTATTCTAAGGCAAAAAGTTCTACATAGAATTTCTACTTGAGAATTTCTACATAGAATTTCGACTTGGACAATTTCTACTTAGTGATTTCGACTTGAGCAAAATTTCTACTTAGAGAAATTTCGACTTAGGCAAAAGTTCTACATAAATATTCTACATAGCCTAGTCTTGGGTACTTAGAAACTTTTAGTGACCAGAATTGAGATGGCTCCTAAAAATGCATTCAAGATCCCAATGTTCAACAAAGATCACTATGAAGAATGGGTTTTCAGAATGAGACTATATCTAGAGACTATTAACCCTGAATATCTGGAAGTCCTTGACAAGGGTAAATTTGTCCCAATGGCAGTTATTCCTTCACATACGGAAGGAGGAGTGGTTATACCACCCCGGTCTGAGCCCAAAAAGGCAGCGGACTTTTCGGATGCTGATAAAGAGCAAATAGCTTTGGATACTGCCGTACGACAAACCTTGATGGAATCTCTTGATCATGAAATGTTCAACATAGTCAAAGGTTTGACTACAGCGAAGAAGATTTGGGACAAGATAGAAGTTGTCATGGAAGGATCTGCAGAGGTCAGAAGCAACAAAACACTCATACTCAAGATGGAGTATGACACCTTTAGAATAAGGAAAGGAGAAGGCATAACAGATGTCTACCTACGATTCAGTCAGTTGGTATTGGATTTGAATCTGAGAGGTGTGACTCTCCCCATGGTTGAAACAAATACGAGATATCTGAGGAACCAGCCAAAAAGCATTGAGCATAGGGTCTACGCAATCAGAGAAACCAGAGATTTGCATACAACTTCTCTGGAAGAGTATTATGGAATATTAAAGACCTATGAGCTGGAAACTCTTCAAGATCAAGCATGGGACAATGATTCAAAGTCAAAAGAAAGTGCATCAGGATTAGTTGCTGATGAGGAAGAGTCTAAGAAGGCAATGGTTGCAGCAAAGCCTAAATCATCACTTGCACCACATCAAGTTGATAATGATGACGAGTGCGCATCTGACAGTGATGATGACTACTACACCCAAGAAGAGCTGGACAACATGGACGATAGTGTCGTGGCATACATGGCAAGGAAGTTCAGCAACATGAGATTTAGAAAGAGCAACCGACCACAGAGAAAATCTTCATCTTATTATCGGGCTGCTAAGGGTGGTGGTAGTTCGTCAGGCTACAAAGGAAAAGGCAAGAATACCAGCTACAAATCTCCTTTGGATTTCAAAATGAAGTTCAAATGCTATAATTGTGGTGAAGCTGGACACTTTGCCTCGGACTGCAAAAAGCCTAAACAGACTTATCCAAAAGAAACATTTGAAGCTCTCAAAAGCAACTATGAAGCACTGTTGAAGGAAAGACATGGAAAACGAGCTTTATTGGTGACAGAAGGAAGAGCTTGGGATGATTCAGATGAGGAAGATGTTACTCAAGTAGCAAACTTTGCGCTCATGGCTGAGACATCAGAGGAACCAGAGGTACCAGTTCTGACTCTTAAAGTAGAAATGTCTATTGATGATTATAAAGAACAGAACGGGGCTCTTAGTGAAGAGATCTATATGTTGTGCAAAAGCCTAGACTCTTCTCAAAAGGAACAGAAAACACTTGTTGCCAAATGCAGAATGCTTGAGGCAAAAGTGGAAGAGCTAGAGGCTGCTTGCACTGTAGATACTTCTCTAAGAGACTTTATTAAATCTCTGGAACACAAGCTCGTCCTTAAGGAAGAAGTAGAAGCATGTCTTAGGAACAATCTAGCTGAGTTAGAAACAAAATGCGAAGCTTACAAACTAGCTGCTAGTAAAGTGTATGTAGATAATGACACATTTAAGAAGATAACTGGAGTAGGTATAGGGCTTGATTATTCTGACCTTCCTAAGAAAGAAGGAAAGAGACCTATTGACCCTAGTTCCAGTGACCTTAAACAGGAAACACCTAGAATTCTTAAATCGGCTGTCAAACCTATTTACAAACATCTTGTTCCTAGAATAGAAAAAGAAGAGACTGAATTGATAGCTAGATATGAGATTGAGATGGAAGATCGCCAGAAAGAACAACCTGTAACTCCTATTAAACAAGTGAAAGTCAATTTCCCTAGAGATGAATCTAGACTGGGATTAGAAGCTAAGGCTGTTAAACAACAAGGAAAGAAAGAAAAAGGCATAAAAGAGGTTAAGGCTGAACGGATAAAGAAAGCATGTTATCATTGTAAATCTACTGAACATCTTTCTCATGCATGCAAAGCTAACATGAATGTTCCTGCTGCACATGCCATGCCTACCACACATACAATGAATAATCTGCATCAGAATCATGCACAGTGTGGTCAACCTAACTGTATGCCATGCACTTTTAATATCATGCAAACTTTTGTGCATTTAATGAATGCATCTAGCCAGTCATGCTCAAATACTGTTGCTAGTTCAAATATCAAGAAAAAGTATGGTAGAGCCAAGACTGTCAGTCCTCCTAAAGTTAGGAGTGACAAACCTTCTCCTAAGACTGACAAATCTGTCAAGTCTGAGAAAGGAAAGGAGATAGTCGAAAGCTCTAGTAATGTGAAGAAAAGTGTATCTCCTGTTGTTAAATCTGTTGATTCTCGATCTTATCGAAAAGCCGGGCCCAATCAAAGTTGGGTTCCGAAGAATGTCTAACCAATCTGTCATTGCAGGGCATTAAGCAGAATAGAAATAAAGTTATATGGGTGCTAGACAGTGGAGCATCGAGGCATATGACTGGAAACAAGTCCCTGCTTACAGAGTTGGTTATGAAGGCTGGCCCTTATGTTACCTTTGGAGATGACAGCATAGGTGTGACTAAGGGATATGGCAAACTGAAAACTGGCAATGTCATCATTGAAGATATTTCCTATGTTGAGGGACTAAAGCACAATCTGTTGAGTATAAGTCAATTCTGTGACAAAGGTTACGAAATTGTCTTCAACAAGAAAGGTGTCTCAATCACTCACATTAAGGAAGGCTCACTAGCTTTAAGAGGAGTTCGAAAGGCAGATCTTTTTGTTGCAGATATGGATTCAGCAAATCAGGATGAGGTCACCTGTTTCTACAGCAAAGCCTCGGATGATGAAAGCTGGTTATGGCACAAAAAGCTATCTCACTTAAACTTCAAAACGATGAATGCTCTCGCGAGGCGAGAATTGGTGAGAGATCTACCTCAAATGGAGTTCGCTCCGAAAGGACTCTGTGAAGCTTGTGAAATGGGAAAGTCGAAGCGAGCATCGCATAAAAGCAAAGAAATTTCTAGTATTACTGAGCCTCTACAACTTCTTCATATGGATTTGTTTGGCCCAGTGAATGTCCTATCTTTGTCTAGGAAAAGATATGCTTTGGTAATCGTGGATGACTTCTCTAAGTATACATGGGTATTGTTCGCAATGACGAAAGACGAAGTACCTTTCTTAATCATTGATCACATCACTCAAATTGAGAATGTTTCAACACTTACTGTGAAGACGATTAGATCAGACAATGGCACTGAATTCAAAAACGCAGTGCTAAATGACTTCTGTGTATCTAAGGGAATACGTCGTCAGTATTCAGCCCCGAGAACTCCACAGCAAAATGGAGTAGTTGAAAGGAAGAATAGAACTTTGGTTGAAGCAGCAAGAACTTTGTTGTATGATTCAAAACTTCCTTTGTATTTCTGGGCCGAAGCAGTGAGTACCGCTTGTTACACTCAAAATAGAACCTTGATCATAAAAGATAAAGAAAAGACACCATGTGAGCTAATGAACAACAGAAGACCAACAATCAAATACTTTCATGTCTTCGGAGCAAAATGCTATGTGCTTATAGATGATGAAAATCTAGGCAAGTTTGCAGCAAAAGCTCGTGAAGGAATCTTTGTTGGTTACTCTACAGACGTGGTGGCAGCTTATAGAGTGTTCTTAGTGAATGATCGAAAAGTGACTGAAAGTTACAACGTCAGATTCGACGATACCAAACTCTCATCAATTTCAAGAGATTCTAGTGAACCTGAGTCCCTAAAATTTCAGAATCTGGACTTAGAAAATCTTGAAGATGAACCTGAGTTGGTTGTTCCATTAAATGTTCCAAGCGTACGTGAAGAACCTGAGTCTAGTGAACAAGCTAATTCTACAAGATCAGGAGAGACTTCTTCAGTACCAACCGGCAACAACTCAGGGGGAGTAAATAGCAGCTCAAGGACTACTGTTCAAGGCTCGAGTCGAGTTGACTCTAGTTTTGTAGGAGCTGGCACTAACTCAGGGGGAGTTAGTGAAAATATTCAAAGTAGTCAGCACCCCATCTCAGAAAGTCAAGCTGAATCATCTAGACAATTTCCAGGTGAACGGGTATGGAATAGAGACCATCCGTTTGAGTTAATTATTGGTGATCCAGATGCTGGTGTGACTACTAGAAGAACTGCAAGAGCTGACATGGCTAATATCTCCTTATATTCTGGGTTCTTATCCAAGCTTGAACCTAAAGAAATAGAAGAAGCTCTTGGCGATGCTGATTGGGTGATTGCAATGCAAGAGGAACTCAATCAGTTTGAAAGGCAGAAAGTTTGGAAACTGGTACCCCGACCAAAGAACAAATCCGTAATTGGAGCTAGGTGGGTATTCAGAAATAAACTGGATGAAAACGGACTTGTAACACGAAACAAGGCTCGTTTGGTTGCAAAAGGTTATTCTCAGCGAGAAGGAATTGATTATGATGAAACCTATGCACCAGTTGCAAGACTTGAGGCAGTCAGGATGTTCTTGGCATTTGCAGCACATAAGAACTTCAAGGTATTCCAGATGGACGTGAAAAGTGCCTTCCTGAACGGAGAGTTAGAAGAAGAAGTGTATCTGGAACAGCCGCCCGGCTTCGTTGATCCAGAACATGCAGATTTTGTGTATCTACTCTTCAAATCTGTCTATGGCCTTAGGCAATCCCCAAGGCGATGGTATGAAACCCTATCTCTATTCTTAATTGAAAATGGTTTTGTTAGGGGAGTAATTGATAAAACATTGTTCTATAAAGTTGTGAGAAATGACTTAATACTTGTTCAAGTATATGTGGACGATATTATTTTTGGATCATCAAATGAGCGCTTGTGCGAGAAATTTGCCAAGCTAATGCAGGAAAAATATGAGATGAGCATGATGGGAGAGCTATCCTTCTTCCTTGGATTACAGATCAGTCAGAGAAAAGATGGTATCTTTATCTGTCAATCCAAGTACGTCAGAGATTTACTCAAGAAGTATAATCTAGAAGATGCATCAGCAGCTAAGACTCCCATGGCAACAGCCACGAAGCTTGATGAAGACAAATCAGGTAAATCAGTTGACATCACAAGCTATCGAGGTATGATTGGCTCACTCCTCTATTTAACCGCAAGTAGACCAGATATAATGTTCGCAACTTGTTTATGTGCAAGGTTCCAAGCGGATCCTAGAGAATCACATCTCGTAGCCGTCAAAAGAATTTTTAGGTATCTCAAGGGCACACCAAATCTAGGGATTTGGTACCCAAGAGATACAGGTTTTAATCTTATTGGCTATTCGGATTCAGACTATGCAGGTTGCAGGATTGATAGGAAAAGCACATCTGGTGCTTGCCAATTTCTTGGCAGAAGATTGGTGTCCTGGCAAAGTAAAAAGCAACATACAGTATCTACTTCTACTGCTGAAGCTGAGTACATTGCTGCTGGAAGCTGTGTAGCTCAAATACTGTGGATGAGGAACCAATTGAAGGATTATGGCATGGAGCACAAGAAAATTCCAATCATGTGTGACAACACAAGTGCCATTGCCATAACCAACAATCCTGTAGATCACTCAAGAACCAAGCATATTGACATCAGGTATCATTTCATAAGAGAACATGTCGAGGAGGGGACTGTGGAGCTACATTTTGTGCCCACAATGCAACAAATTGCAGATATATTCACCAAACCTCTTGATGAAGTAACATTCAATAGGTTGGTTGGTGAATTGGGAATGCTTAACACAAGTTAGTAAAGCCTTCTATCTGTAAAATCCATGTTTATGTTTGTATGTGCAAGCTAATCAATCGTTATGTGCTTAGACTTTAATATGCCTAATTAATGATTGTTATAGGTTGCATATAGTGTGATTTTGCATGAATTCATTGTGTTTTAAGTGTCTTTTATAGCACAAATCTGTGAATTTATGCTTGTTAGATTGCATGATCATAGGGGGAGTTAAATTCATAATAGTCTAAATATTGCATGATTTTTAGATGAATTTACCTGTGTTTTTCATGTAATTAGAGGCCTTAGAATTATCAAGGAATGTTTTAATTATGTCATATTTTAAAATCCTTGAATTGATATTTATATTAATTTGGCAAAATTAATTGTTGAGTTTTTCAAAGAAAAATTGTCAAATTATTCTAAGTATCTTCAAAATTTCGAGTTAGTCTCTATCTCGAAACTCATGTAGAAATTCGACTTGAATTTCGACTTGAGCTTCCAGGGTGAAGTTTTGAAAATTCTAAGTCTGGGAAGAATTTCGAGTTAGTACCTATCTCGAAATTCATCTCGAAATTCGACTTAGAGTTCGAGTTCGAGTTACCAGTGTGCCTAGTTCTATCTTCAAAATATTCGAGATAAAGTCTATCTCGAATTTTATCTCTAAGGTTGAGATGAAGTTTCCATTAAGGGAATATTTTGAAAAGAACTGAGAATTAACTTCGAGTTAGTCTATCTCGAACTTTATCTCGAAGTTCGACTTGATGTTCGAGATAGAGTTCTTAGTCTATCTCGAAACTCAACTCGAATTTCGACTTGGTGTTCGAGATAGAGTTCTCAGTTAAGCTAAAGGGAATTTTTCGAGTTACACTCCTAACTCGAAACATATCTTGAATTACCCTGGACTTTTTGATTCAAGGAAGTATTTTGGAAAGAATTTGAGATTAACTTCGAGTTAACTTCTATCTCGAACTTTATCTCGAAGTTCGACTTGATGTTCGAGATAGAGTACTTAGTCTATCTCGAAACTCAACTCGAATTTCGACTTGATGTTCGAGATAGACTCTAACTCGAAAAATATCTTGAATTTTCTGTTTTTCCAAGTTTACTACAAATCAATAATGTTCAAGATAGTATTTCCCTATAGTTTCTGCTGTAATTTTGGTTAAAGTGCTTCTTTGTGCATAATTGTTCGAGTTAACTTCTATCTCGAACTTTATCTCGAAGTTCGACTTGATGTTCGAGATAGAAAAGTTCGAGATAGAAAAGTTCGAGATAGAGTTCGACTTAGATGTCCCCTGTATGGACTTAGTACTTTTCACATTTTTTTAACAGGGACATTTTTGTCATTTCTCATTCACCTATATATACATCTCTAACTCGATGCCTAAATTCACTTTACCTAATTCTAATTTTCAGCAGCCGTTTCACAAGAACATTGCGATTTTACTAATTACATACCTTTGATCCTTGTTTTTGTGATTAAACTCGTACTAATCACGAATTACTGCCGATTTGTTGACTGCTATTATCTGTGTTAACCTTAATCTTTGTGTTACTGTGTTTTGTGAACATTCATACACGCGCATATACATACACACGAACACATATTGTTTGTGTACTGTTCATAAACACGATTCCATTTTTTCCATCTATAAACACACACGATTCCACTGGTATACACACGAAATAGTAATTGGTTGTTGAATTGAATCCCGTAGTTTGATTTCTCAGATTCCGTTTGGTGTTCTTGAAAAATTAAAAGGGTTACAATTCTCTTTTGTAATTCGGAAAATTAATTGTTTTTCTAAATTAAAATAAAAATTCACATCTTCTTAAAGAAAAACATTTAATCAAAATGGCTCACCAATTTTCCCTTGCTAAAAACAATTTTTACAATATTTCTACGGAAATTGGTGATCAACTCCCGCGGTTTAAGTTTTGGATACGATTTCTCAATTTGTATTCCAAAGCTAGCCAAGCTTTTACTGCTAAACCTACACTAGTACATGATGCTTTACAGCAATTATGGACTAGTGCGGTTACTTTTGGGAGTAAATCAACCCCCTACGGTTTCAGGTTTACCTTAGCGGGTCAGGAATATGAGGTGACAGAACAAATTGTCAACAAAGTTCTAGGATTCCCCATTAAAGATGCCTATGATCCAGAACCTACTGCTGCAGAACGCCTCAGATTCTTTGAAGAAATTGGATGTTATCCTACAAAAGGCCCAATCACGGGAAATATCCAAAAGCAATTCTTCCATGCGGAATGGAATTACTTTTTCGAGGCCATCACAAGATGTTTTCGGGCACGCGAAAAAGACTTTCATCAAATTCCGATTCCCATGCAAACCTTTGCAGTAGCCCTAGCAAGAGAACTGGATATAAACTATGGACGCATAGTTCTCTCTGAGATAGTGGCCTCAATGGGATCCCTTGCAAGCAGAGACCTCTCTACCACTGATGTCGTCTGCTGGTTTCCTCGGTTTCTTCAAATGCTAATCAATGACTTAATACCGAAGGATGCTCTTGCTATTCGACAGGGATTTGCCAGAAGCCCCACATCTGAATCACTAGGGATGGGCACTAAGTCACTTGCAACCATTGCAAATCAGGATAAACATCAAGGTAAGCCAATGTCTACTCCTGAAAATATTCAAATGTGGCTTAGATATGATGCAGGAGTTACCAATTTGGAGGCATCATCACAAGTCTCATCACATGCTCAAAATCCATATGTTCATGCTGAGGCATTTGATGAGATTCCGGATGAGGAAAGCGATGATGCACAAGGTAATCAATCAGGTAATCTCTCTATGCATACTATTCATTCCTCCTCATACGTTTCTGATTCCGCGACCCATGAGTCTGCTAACCCGCAGAATCTATCCCAGGGTAAGAGCCATATTTTTGACTCTGAGTCTGATACACATTCATATTCTTTATCACCCCTGTTAACGGAAGTCAGAAAACCAGCACGTATATTTATACCAGATGATGAGGAGAATGAACCCGAAGAGCAGCAACTTATTCGCAAGAAAGCCAAACTTTTCCACGCTGCTACTTCACAACCACAGTCAAACCCTAGCGTGTCACACGCAACCACTCCACCTCACGCGAGTGGTTCACCCCTTGAACATTCTGCACATAGGGATTTTGATTTTGGTCAGGATGATGTGCCTCTTGATGATACTGTTGCTTCAAGAGGACATGAAGTATTAAGAACTTCAGCCGTACCTTCACCGGTACGTACTGATGCTGCAAAGAGGATCGGTTCTGATGTCGTACAAGGACACTTTGCAGCCTCTCAGACTGAGATTCCAACTCAGGAACAAACAGAATTTGATCCCATAACTGTCAACAACATTTCTTATCAAGTTTCTGCAGGTACTGCTTCACTTTTAGGATCAGTCATTGAAGACATACACGAGCGTGAGACAGGGAGTGTGTGTGAGAGGTTAGGGAGAGAGGGACCTTCATTTTTAAGGCCCGAAACCGAGCGCCAAATACCAACAGAACGCGTATTAGAGCGAGGTCACCTAAACCAAACACCGTCCCTTAATACTGAAAATTTTGATACTCGTATGACTTCAATGGAAAATCAGATGAGGCAGTTCGGGCAGACAATGGGGCAGTTCGGGATCAATATTGGAAACAACCAAAGAGCTCTAGACGACTACGCAACAAGAATGGCAATTCAAGCTACAGCTTTTGATGATTTGACAAATAAGGTCAATGACTTGGGCCATGCTGGTGGTGTCTTGGGAAGCACTCTCAATGAGAGGATGGGGGCATTGGAGTCTACAATGCATACAATGATTGTGGAGATCAGTAGAATGATGTTCGCAGTCAGGAGTTTTGTGCCCCCGGAGTGCTTCGAGTCGGAACAACCTCCCCCTGATGCTGGAGCAGGTGGTGCAGGTGGTGCTAGTGGAGCGGGAGCCTCTGGTTCTGGTTTTGGAGGTTCCTATGCAGCTGGTGGATCTGAAGACCATGGTGGAGCTCAGGATAACTCACCTAAGGGGGAGAGTGGAAAGGAGACGAGACAGCAGGCAGTTCACATCGAAGAAATTGAAGAACCCGCTGATCTTGTCAAGGAACCAGAAGTTGAGCCTGCTGTCGCTGAAGAGGCTCTGAGGAGGAGAAAGGGTAAGGCAATAATGGTTGAAGAAGATGAACCAGTTATTGACCTAAGTCATCAGGAAACAGTACAGGAGGTGCTAGACTCAGATTCTGATATGGAAGACGTACCTTTCGCACATGCTGTAAAACGATCTTTGAAGGAACAAGGTGGAGGTGCTGGTATGTCTTTCGGAATGCCTGAAGAAGATCCTGTTGATGAAGAAACCCTGCAGTCTCAACAGTTAGCCTTGGAACAAGCTCAGTTCCATAAAATGAAGATGATGCAAGAACATGCTGCGTTCCTAGAACAGAAGGTGGAGCTACAAGGGAAGCAGTATGAGTATGAGCTTGCAAGGCTAGCTAATCCTCAAGTTGATCTGGACAAAAGAAGGATAGGGCAGAAATGGGATGAAGCAAGGAAGATAATGATGGGACCATGTGCAAAAGGAGTTCATAACAAGGATGCAGATGATCTGTTCTACAACTTGAATTTGCAGAATCCAATGACTGGGGACTATATAAATGCTTTGAAGAGATTAATTTCTAAAGTCAGGGTTGGGTACAACGCAAATCTTAAGGAGTGGCAGGTTATCTTGTCTTTGGTAGAAGGAGTCCCAACATCTTTCCTATATGTGGATGACCAATTCATAATGAGGAGATCTGCGTCAGAGTTGTTCTTGCTAGCGACTAAAATTCAGTACTCTCAATCTGAGGAGCTAAGCATTCTGTACAGGGATCAGTTAATGCAGCTAGCAGAGGACAAGGGTCCAGAATTCTCAGCTTATCCAAATTTTGTCCGGATGGTGGTTCAAGGAAAGATGAAGAGGGTGAGCATGGAGGAAAAGGACTTAATGGAACTTTCAGTGGAATCTCTTAAAGCTGTATGTAGACAAATGATGGGTAAGGGATTCGCCTCTGAGCTTAAAGATAAATCCGTGAGGATCATTGAAAGAGTCATATTCTTGAAGAGCAATGAGGTGTGGAAGTGTGATGTCATTGCTCCAAACCCTCTCGACAACGTGAAGATTGAGCCGGAGCTGATAGAAAAGAAATGGAATATTCTTCAAGCAATGAAGAATGTAGATGAAGCTTTGACTCTTCCTTCTGGAGAACTGGAACAAGGAGAAATAAGGGAGGCAGTTGGCGTTCCAGGGAAAGATAGTGTATACTGGATACACTCTTATGCTGATGATACAGCTGATGCCTTAGCATACATAGATGCAGACCAGAAACAAACACTCTTGCATATGAGTAGACAATGGCTGCTACAGACTCAAGATGCTGCATTTCTAGAGAAAGTGTTATATGTGTTCAAATGGGGCGAAGTGGAAGACAAGTTTGTTGAAGAAAAGCAGAGACTCGTGAGTTACCTGTCTGAAGTAATTGTGGAGAAGAAGCGAATGGAGCGAGATGCGGCTAGTGTCTATAATACTGACTGTGTCAAGGGCTACCCCAAGATGATATATCGTTATCTCAAAGCCACTAAATCTCATTGGAAACCTCAGCTCATAATGAAGAACTTTGAGGAAATTCCAAAGATCAGGACTACTCAGGAGGTTGATAAACTCAGAAGGCTTTTCAAACATCCTAACCCAGAGCCCAGGAACCCTCTAGAAATGGAAGCTGTAAGTCTGTTGAATGCTAGGTGGAAGCAGCTTCACGATCCAGTGTACAAGAAAGAACAGCAGCAGAAGGAGAAGCTCAAAAGGCAGAAAGAAGAAAGAGACCAAGCTGCTGAAGCTAGAAAGAGGAAACGGAATTAGGGTTAAAGGTCAGAGTGGTGTGAACTTGAAGTTGGAAAAACTTCATGTCTTTCGGTTGCTTTAACTCACTTGAGGAAAATTCACCTTAGAGTGAATCCAATAAGGTGATACAAGTTTGACCAAAAGGTATGAAATAATCCAGGTGATAGGAATCACTCAAATGATCTTTAATTCGAGGTTCGAATTCTGTTTCTAGTTTTTATGTTCATTGTATTGTTTTCAAGTTCTTTTCAATTGTATATTATTCAAGAATGTAATGTTAATTATCTTTTCTCGTCTCATTGTTTAGTTGAGTTATCCTTCATTAATTTGAATGTCATTGTTAGACAATCAAATTGGGGGAGATTGAAAGGCAGAGTGTATAAACTTGTAACACTATAACTAATGTAACTCAAACTAAAGGAAAAGATACTTAACCAGAAGACAATCAAGAACAGGAAGTCACAAGAAATCAACACTAAATGAAGACAAGGTAATTGATACAATTTAACATGCTAACTATGATCAAGCCAAGAAGAAATCATTGAGAGAAGTTCAAGTCAAAGTTGTTCATGCCTCGATGATTTGATTAATCAAGAATCAAGATCATAACTATCAGTATCAACAAGACCAATTGATTTCAAGTGAAGAAGAAGGAAAGCAAATATTGGAAAGCCAAGTTATTCAGTGAATATGGTAATTTATTCAAGAAGCAGAAACACTATCAAGACTAGTCACTTATGAACCAGACCAGTGCATCAAGTGTCAGGACATTGATAGCAAGTTTATGTCAGTAATAAAGAACCATGTTCAAGAGCTTGTTGAAGAATAAAGAAGACATGAAGATATCACAAGTTCAAGATGTGCATTGAAGTTTCAAGTTGAAGACCAGAATATTTTCTAAGTACTAAATGTTCTGGATGGCTAAGTAGAAATTCTCAAGTAGAAGTTCTACTTAGGAATTTCGAGATAGCCAAGTAGAAGTTCCACTTAGGAATTTCGAGATAGCCAAGTAGAAATTCTCAAGTAGAAGTTCTACTTAGGTGCAGCTTCAACATGACACATGGCATCTTCTGATTGGCAGATTTCCAAGCTTTCAAGATAAGGCAAGAATTATGTGGACATCATTGGGCCACGTACATCTTAGTCTTTGAAGACTACATGACATAGATTACATGTAGTATAAATAGAAGTACTTGTGTAATGTTTTAGTTAGTGAGCAATTCTAGAGAAAAACACAAGAGAAAAAGAGAGAGTGCATTCACAGAGCTTAGTATCATTCACTTCTCTCTCAACTTCTGTTATACTTTGTAATGAATGTTGTAGCAACCCTTTCAAGTTATATATAAAGAAATATATTCCTTGAATCTGTGTGTTCATTTATTGCATCGTTTTTATTGCCTCTCATATTCGAAAAGTTGTATTCACCCCCCCTCTACAACACATTTGGACCTAACACTTGTTCTATGTCAAACGTAGGAGAGTGGTGTGTCACTCCACCTAATTTCATTGTTCATGCTTTGGATTTGGATTTGATCTTTTAATTCAAGTTAAATTTTTTTCAAAAAAAAAAAAGTGTAAACATAAATTGTTCAATTGATTCTTTTTAAATTTATATATTTTAAAGTTAATTTAGTTTGATGTCAAAAATTTTCTATAAATTAATAATTATTAATTTATCGATTAATTAATACCTCTATAAATTAATGGAATTCTCCGGTCCCGGTTATATTAAATTATAGAGGTTTTACTGTAGACTTACATTTTGTGTTCGGAAGAGACATTGATACCCCACAACTGGAAGTACTTCCAAGTCGGAAGAACAATTCATCTCCCAGCAGTCATCTGCTTTATATGTCTTATGTTTAGAATGCAAATGACAGTATGTGT
The DNA here is from genome assembly GCA_036435485.1 of Saposhnikovia divaricata. Taxonomy (NCBI): domain Eukaryota; kingdom Viridiplantae; phylum Streptophyta; class Magnoliopsida; order Apiales; family Apiaceae; genus Saposhnikovia; species Saposhnikovia divaricata. The sequence goes on from JAZHRN010000131.1 coordinate 29,784,084, forward strand.
ACAGTTCACGAAATCAAAAGGTAAAAAATAAAATAAAGATTAATGCGGATACTATCAAATAGTTTGCAGGTCTATACAGAAATGTCGATTTTTTCTAACTACAAGGGAGAAATAATATCGTACGTTCTTGATCTCAAACACTGAATCATAAAACCCTTTACTAGAAAAACAAAGCCAAGTCATCTTCATCTGAGCTCCAAACATATGAGAACTTCAGCCACAGTGAAAAAAGCAAGAAAATGCTAGATGATAAGAAAGTGACTTGTGTTGTGTTCAAAATAGCATAAGAGTTGCGAGAAGAATAGCAAGGTTATGCAGGAAACTGCCCTTAACTACTTTAGCTTGCCCACTTGGTTGCTTTGGAGGTGGTGCTGTAGCTCCGCTGCTGGTACCATTATCGGTATGTGGTTTCACGACAATAGTAGGAAATGGGGGCTCTGTCACATTAGACACTGTCAGGACTGGGTTGGGAGCTTCAGCTGGTGGCTGAGTCTTGCTGACACTTAAGAGACCCTCAGGACCTACAGCTACAGGACTCATGTACTCTGGTGTCTTCTCTCCTAAAGTTAAGCAACGGTTCCCTGTGATTATCAAATTAGACCACCATATATTATAAGAGAGCAGAAGGCGAGAATACGAGATAGAAAAAAACCTTAAGCAATTACTCCAAAAGAAAAGAAGTGATGACCATGTAATAACATGGTTAATACAACTTTAGAGGAGAAAAAATGAAGATGTGCGGATATGAATATACTAGCATGCCATGAAGTCAACAGAATATGAATAATAACTTACTTCTGTATCTGTTGGCTGTCCCAGGAAAATCAGTAATGACACCATCAACTCCAGAATCACCAATAAATAAGTTCAGTTCCACATATGGATCCGAGAGGCAGTCCCATGCTTGAGAAAAAAACTCATTTTGGAAAAGTTCCACGTAGACAGCTAGTTTAAATGCCTGTAGCTTTGACACAACACCTGTGGCACCGGTGAGGAAATGATGGTGTTCACTATAAACAGAATTTTTGTTGATGACCAGAGAATTGGCAAATTTTGCTATGTCCAAAATGGTCGAGTTCAAGGTGTCACGGATATCCTCCTCAATCTCATAAACAAACTCATAATTGTTTTTCTTCTCCTTTAGTTTAGTAAGAACAGCACTACTCGAAGACTGAATCATTACTTTTTTCCTTGTCTGATTATTGTAACCAGCCTTGCTTAAGGCATCAACAACAGCATCTATCACAGACAGTCCCTGCTTTTCTGCTAGGTAGGATGCATTCTGTAAGATGCGGGAAGATTAACAAGCTCATTAGAAGTAGTACGGGGGAAATTGACAAGCTGTTGGACTCTGAAAGCATGAAGAACATGCAACAGAATACAGATCTTTGCCAATTAAGATAAATCTAAACTTGTGAAGACAAAAGCAAGACTATTTTTAAAAGTTAAGACATAACTGATATCAGCCTTCAAGTTCATGTGAGTTGCTAAAGTTAGTTTCAAATTCTAAAGCAAATTTAAAGTTTGCTAGCCAATGCATAACTAGATATCAAAACACTCTAATAAAGTCACCTCGAGGCGGATCAAGACACCTAAAACAGAAGTTGCATTATTTGCCAAGGCCAAAAAGTTGGACAATGCCACAAAATTTCCAGCATTCTTGTTTCTCGGATTCCGATACAATGATGCGTCTCGATTAGGATTTGATATCACCGCTGCAATGAAAATTTACAAACGTAACTATACATCAGTATGCTACAGATCCTAATACTTATAAAAGATTCAAATGCCAGAAACATAGTATATGCTAAAATTTCCCAATTTTTTGTCCATCAAAAGATATCAGATCACCAGCATACGGTACCAGCATACGTATAAGAAGTGTGAACAATGTTCGACTTACGTTTCAGACTTTGTATGTCACTCCAGTCAAGGCTAAACGAAAAAATTCCATTTTCGTCAAGTTCAGGGATGTTTGTTATTAGGTTACTGAAAGTTTGAGCAGCTGTGGTTCCATCTATAAGGTTTATAGAGCCTAAACAAAATGGAGTACCATCCTTCGTCATTTGAACAGGACAGTCAAGAACGTCAGCTCCATCTGATATAGCTTGTTTATATGCTAAATCAGTACAACCAGGGTAAACTCCACTTGCTCCTTCATGTGAAATGATCAAAGGGATTGCTGCAAGGAGGGAAAAAGATATTAAATCATTTGGTGGGTGTTGTACTAGAAGGAGAATATAAAAATACAGGTATTTAACAAAGATTTTGAAATATTTAATGAAAATGGAAAAAGAAAAGGAAGGATGGTTTACGAAAGATAGACTAATGTATTAACTTCATACCTGGTCCGGAGTGATTATTGTCCATATGAGAGAAGCAATCTGCAGCATCACAAATTATTAACAAAAAGTTAAATATATTACAAACTTATATCAAATAACAAAGGGCTTTGGACATAAATACCACAAACAGTACCCCTCCATTACAAAAATACCACAAAATGATGATGGTGGCCATAAATACCACTCTATTACGCATTTGAGAAAGGGGTAATAGGTTTTGTACTAATTACGCATTTGAAAAAGGGGTAATAGGCTTTCCTGGCGGCGCCTATTACGCATTTGAAAAAGGGGTAATGCTATTACGCATTTGAGAAAGGGGTAATAGGTGAAAATTTTATATATATTAAGTCCCTGTGAAATGCGTAATAGAGGAATCTTTTTCAACTTTCTATTACGCATTTTCCAAATGCTTAACTGGTGGGTAGTTTTGGCCAATCAACCCGATATTTGTTATTTTGGTACAAACTTAGAAAAAATGTGGTAGTTTTGTCATTCTTTCAATAACAAACGTAAGTACATAAGTTGGAACTATTTCGAACATAGTAATCAAAGATATCTTTACAGTGTAGTCGTGGAAAGGTAAATAGTAATCAAGATATCTTTACAGTGTAGTTGAGGAAAGGTACCCACAGGACAATTTTCTTTTATTTCATCAATACTTAGACGTATACTAAAATTGCATCAAGTAATACTAACGAGAAGCACGGCCTGTGTCGCCCAGCATCCTGTTATTGTAAACTGACAGATTTTGTAAAAAGGTACATGTTTCCTTTAGATCAATAGCCAATTTACATGTAGTTTTCTTAATAAAATAAGGAGATAAATTATTAGTTAACAAGATAAAACATGTAAAATAAACTTAAACAAAAAGTGTACCTATGGCTTCTGATGGAGTTATTGGGAAATCGGAAAGCATGCCATCCACAGAAAAGTTGTCGTTGTCGATGAAATTTAAATACTCAGCTACAGGATCGTAATAGTAATCATAAGCAAAAGGTACGTCATTTGAAAAATCAGATGCGAAAATTTCTAGTCCCTCTTTATGAGCATCCAACACAAGTGAGGTATGAGGCTCCAAATATAGATCTCTATCCAAAGGCCATATGAATGTTTTTGGAACTAAAATTCCGGAAGCAAATGTTTTGATATATGTTAGATTGTTCAAGAGTGAACCATAGGTTTGGTTTGTCGAAGGCTCAATATCATTCTGTCCTAGAAAGCGAAATATAAGTTTCGTCCGCCTTGCCTTGAATTGTTTAACAATACTTCTCAAGAAATTCACCTCTGGTGATGAAATATAATTCACAATAACACTTCTAGATGCAGACATTATGAAGCTTCTCATGCTCAAATTATGTTGACTGAAAAATGCATCATGCTGCAAAGCAATTAAAAATGCATAAGCTGGCTTGATTAATAACAGATAGATCAGATGTCAAAACTACTTGCCTCAAATTTACCTAATGAGAGGAATCAACATACAAATGCGTGCAGGATGCTGGTTACCTGAATATTTAACCATAACCCAGGTGGTTTCAACTGCCTAGCCACATCTTCAACAGTAACTACTTTGAAAAAGCTGTTGTCAAATATATTAGGACGCGAGTAAATTCCCTGTGTTACTGCCCAGTATTACAAAGAAGATTGTTAGTCCAATAAAGTCATCAACAACATTTTTAAAAAATATCTTGTGAACCCTCTTTTAGTACCAATCAGAGGTTTAAACATTTCAAGATGTCACTAAAAGTTTCAGACTGTAACATATATTTATCTTGGTGAGAAGTCAAATGCTTAAAACTTTAACAAGCTCTCAAGTGATTAATCTTTCAATTGGATACGGTTTTAGAAGATTTCATAAAAACTGCACTATACCAATTGATGGTCGCGAGATAAAATTTTTCTTTCAAACTTATTCTAAACCTCCCAATTGTTGGAGAGTCTGTACCTATCCACTTCTTCGGCACTGAGAGAGAATGCAAAACATGACCTTAAAGATAAACCAACGACACCAAGCCTGAACACTTCCCTCTTCAAGAAAGGGCCTGAAACGGAATAACTCCAGGCCTCTCTACCCACTCTATCCCTCTAGAAACAAAATGAATTTTAACACCTTCACTATGGAGGTTATGGAATAATATATATTTAAAAGGTACGATCATGCAGTCAAAAAAAAAAAAAGGCACTGTTATAACATGTGCATCATGCGATCCCATACATCGTATCAGTGTAAAAGCCTTTGATAGGGACATCAGTGTTTCTTTCCCCAAAATAAACTCTCATCAACCTTTTTGACAAGATTAATATAAGAAAACCTGACTTACATGATATATTTGTGAGAGCATCTAAAGTGAAATCCACCGAAAACCATCCCGTTCTACTAGCACCATTAACAAGGTATGATTTCTTGCTTTTGTCAAAAAGGCTCCAAACGTCAGAACCATTATCAAGAGTAAGTTCTGGGAAACAGATCCCAGCTCCATCACTTGTTAGTTGTACATCACACCACAAGATCATATTAGGCAAACCGGTAATCAATGCGAATTTGTATGAAATCATACTGGAATCAGGAAATATCCCAGAAAAGCCACCACGTGCAATAGCTAAAGGTGCATCTCCTACCAAACGAATACAATTTAAATTTTCAATCTTAAAAAAATACAAGAATTATCACATGTAATACAACCAAAAAAATTAAGAACAAGTCGTACGATTTATAATCTTGTATCAGTTTGAAACTATTCCTAATTTTAGATGAGTTTCAAACTTCTGCATTCTAGCATTTTTCCATCCCAAGCATAGAGAGGGAGCTCGAGAGAAAATACTATTGGGGGAAAGAGTAAATACCATTGAACCAAATTTAGGAGAAATACTGTTGGCTAAACTTCGAATACTAACTTCAGCCTGTTGAAGCAACTGAGACTGTGGCACAAACAAGCAGAGAAACAATTGTATAACCCTGATCTAAGAAAACTACTTCTTCATAAGCACTTGCTCACTGTTAGTTGCTTAGACAATGGAGAAGTCTAACTGTTTGCAGTCACTCCATGAAATGCTAGACATTCTCCTCACTAGTCAACTTAAGCGTCTTACCGTCATATATTTCTCAAGGTTGGTTTTGCCAAAATGTATGATAGGAAGAGCTTCTAAAGGCCACCTATCCAAAATATTTAAATCACATCGGCAACTGATTTCATATAATAGCCAATGATTGCTAAAAACTTTTTACACAAGTGTTGAACCAAGTTGAAGAAATTGCAATTACAATTACAATGGAAATTGCAAAATTGCAATCCTAAGCTAATGTTGAAGTTTCTTTTCACTTTTTTTTTTGTTGTCGGGCTATAATTGTAACACACTAATGTCATTCGATAAGACTGTTCAATAGGAATTTCACTACGTCAAATCAAGTTTAAAAAATTGCAATTACACTAGATAGTGCGATATTTCTTTAACCACAACACATCTAATTTGTTACTTGTTGCATGTAAATCAATTGGGACACGATGAGATTAATAGAAAGAAAGTAAATACAATTGGTGCTATGCAAAATTTACAGATAGGCTTTGGTTAACAGGCACACAACTAAATTTCGATTACAAACATCACCACGCGCAAGATTAAGTTTCGATTCTCGTTAACCAGACCCTTGTATATCACTAAAAAAGAAAAAAGAAAGATAAGTTACCGGTCAGCGTCTGCCATAGAGAGGTGTTGTGTTTAGTAGATGATCGGTGAGAAGCTGCAGCAGCAAACACAACCAAGCAAAGAAGCAAGATGCCTGTACTTGCCCCCTTTAACATTCCGGCCGCGATCTTTTTTATATGAGTAGTAAAAAAAAAGGACAAAACAGCAGGCAGCATACAAGATGGGTTAACAAAATTAATTATAGTATCTAGTAAAATTAGTACTAGGATAGGCAGAAAGAGAAGATGGCATAGTGACATGCAACAGCTGTACGCATGTACGTCTTTCTGTTTATGATCAGTTAATGTTTTGTACTGGAAATATACACGAACAGTTAAATGCACACTAAATTTAGATTGTGCCAACTTTGGCCCATTTTTACGATGAGTATCTATTCATTGACAAATTTCGTGGTAAGCGAGTATCGAACTCAGAAGCTTATTCTTATCATCTTCTAACAATTCGTACTGGGGTTTTATATTTTTATAAAATGATATGTGTCTTAATCTTATCGATAATAATTTAATTAAATATAATGAATTGTTTCGAAAAAGAGCTGGGCTACGTTTCCAAAAAAAGATCCCAAAAAAATTCTCAAATATCATGTAACATGATTTTATTCATGGGATTTATATTCATATTAGCTTATAACCCGTGCATTGCACGGGTTTCTTATACTATATTATAAACTAGTAAATAAAGCCGCGCTTCGCGGCGGCGTTACAATTTTTTTAAAAAAATTCAATACGTATTTACGTTATATTATATTATCAATATTATCAAAATCCCAACTTTAATATATATTATAATAAAGATTTTATGAAAAATTTTATTCAAAAAAGTCTAACCCTAAAATTAAAAAAAAATATGACATCAGTATCAAATTCTAATAGTTAATACAATCTTTTCTAATGAGCCGTCCTCCCGTTAAACACATTTTGAACCGCTCTTATTTGAAATTGAAATTCTAACTTCATTATTATTGATGACACTTATCTTATAAAATATCAATTTTTTCTTAAAATTTAAAACATTAAAAGAGAGTAAATTCCAATTTTTACATTTTTTAAACTTTCTAATATTCATGGAGTTTCAAAAGATGAAAATACATATTATATTTTCTGTATATTATAGATATTCATATATTTTATTTACAACTTTCGCATGAGAATGTCTCGCTTTTATGTTAACACGTCAATTTTTTTAAAATACGAAGACTTTTCGTTGCGTGACTAATATTGAATTTATGGATATATTTTTCTAATGCATGTATAATTAACTTGTATAAAAAAGTTAAAATAAAGGATTTCTAGGAGAGAAGATCTATAGTTTTAAAAAATCGTATAAGATGTCTTCACCGTTCTCGTATTCTACTTCCAACAAAAAAATTTATTATATGTATTCTTTATATATTCAAACATCTTTTCTACCTCTAATAATTTTTTTAATTATATGTATTTTTTATAAATTCAAACTCTTATTCTATACAAATTAGAACTCCTATTTTACTTACAACAAAACTCTTAATTATACGTCTTACAAACACTTATTATACTTTCAATAAAACTTTTAATTATATGTTTTCCCTATAAATTCAAACTCTTATTCTCTATAAATTTGAAGACGTATTATGCTTCTAATATGTTTAAAAATAGTTTTTAGTTATTGATATTTAAAATCCTAAAATCCTAAAAAATTCAAAATATATCTATCTTTTATTATATCATCAATATTAAATTTTAATATTTAACATATATAATATTCTCTAATAAACCGCTTTCTCGTTAAACACGGGTATTCCTATTGAGCCGCTCTCTCGTTAAGACCAAAACCCTAACTTTTATTATATCCTTATATATAATAAGCATAAAAGGAATATTATCCATATTTTTGGTCACTGTACTACCAAAATAATCTCAACCGTCAAATCTAATATTTTAAAAATAGGCGATCAAGATTATGTCATATTAAAAGAGAAAATTATAATCTAAAAAGGATATAATTAGAAAAGATTGCATTAGAAGTGAATTTTAAAAAGAAAATTATAATCCAAAAAGGATATAATTAAAAAAGGTTGTATTGGAATTGAATTTTAAAACGAAAATTATAATCTGAAAATGATATAATTAAAAAAAGGTTGTATTAGAATTGAATTTTAATTATTTTTTATTAGTAAAATCCATATTTACTATTTGGACTCTATCTTGAGATCTAGAAATCAGATTTGGATGATTTTACAATCCACACGAAACTTATAAAATTAATTTAGTGATGATTTAATAATTATTATTCAAATGGACACTCACAATCTCAAGAGAAAATAATTGGAAAATAATTGTTAAACCATCATTAAATTAAAGATTATTTTGTTAAATTCTCGTGGGCTGTAAAATTGTCCAATTTATACTTTCTCTAGACTTTTAAAATTTTTGGAGTTTTAGAAAATGAAAACACATCTTATTTTCTCTTTATATTATAGATACTCCTGTATTTATTTAGGATTCTTGCATGAGATTGTTCTTTTATTATGTTAACACATCAATTCTTTTCTTTTTAAATACGGTGACTTTTTTTATGACAATAGTATTGGATTTATGAATAAATTTTCCTAATATAAGTATAATTAACTTATATAAAAAATAAATAATTTAAGAAGAGCGTACTTTCTATAAAATATTTAACTATATGGCTGCTCTATATATTCAAACACCTATTCTACTTCTAGTAGAACGTTTATTTATATATTTTTTCTATAAATTCGAACTTTTATTCTCTATAAATTCGAACTCCTATTCTACTTCCAATAGAACTTTATCGTATGCCTTATAAATACTTATTATAATTCCAATAGAACTTCTAATCATATGTCTTCCCTATAAATTCGAACACCTATTCTACTTCTAATATGTTAATTGATTTTTTTATATTTATTAATGTTTAAAATTCTAAAATTCTAGAAAATTAGAAAAATAGATTGAGACGATCTTAGAGCGCCACCTAAACTCCCGCTATCCTCCTTTATATATATATATATTGATTTTATTTAATATTATAATTATGTTTTTATATAATCATTATTTTAATAAACATATTCATGTTTATAAATTATACTAATTTTTTCTTATTATAAACAACGTATACCATTTTTAATACATTTTATTAATAATTGAGAAATATGCTGTGATATTTTCGGGTATATATTAATTATTGTAAGATTTGTTGTAAATTTAAAAGGTAATATGTTTTAATTATAAAGGAAATATTAATGATTGAAAGATATGATACGATTGATCTTTTTATGTGTTTATAAAAGGTAATATCTTCAACTAAAATTAAATGTGAAAAAGGCAATCGACTAATTACCATTAAATATATATTATGTTATTATTTATTTTAGGTGTTATATTTTTCTTGAAAATTATGGTTTGATATTTTCGGGTATATATTAATGATTGTAAGATTTTTTTTTAAATTAAAAAGGTAACGTGTTTTAATTCGAAAGAAAAATATTAATGATCGAAAGATATGATACGATTGATGGTTTTAATTGTTTATAAAAGGTAATATGTTAAACTAAAAGTAAATGTGAAAAAAGCAATCGACTAATTACCATTAATTTTATTATACTAATGTGAAAAAGGCAATCGACTAATTACTATTAATTTTATTATGTTAATCGACTAATTACCATTAATTATAACGTGTTTTAATTCGAAATGAAATACTAATGATGGAAATATATGATACGATTGATGTTTTTAGGTGTTTAGAACACTCACATTCCTTTCCCCATCCCTATCCCTATCCCTATAATTTAGGGGAATTTGTCATTTTTGATCTAATTTCCTACTCCATCCCATTCCCTAAAATAGGGTCTAATTTTAGGGGCAAGAAATGAGTCCCCAAATATGGGGTTCAACTGTTTAAGTCCCTAAATCTAAATCTTTCTCTTTCCTCTTTTAATATATTTAATTGTAGTTATAGTTAAAATTGTAAGTGAAAGAGAGAGAAAGAAGTAATATAAAAAAGAATATGGGGATGGAAAATGGGGAATGGGATGTAGAAACTTTTTGAAAATTTTGGGGATTTACTATTTTTATTTGGGGATTTACTATTTTTAGTAAGTTTTTGAGGTTGGGGATGGGGAATGGGATGTGAATGCTCTTATAAAAGCTCATATCTCGACTAATTAACATTAATTATATTATGTTATTATTTATTTTAAGGGTATTTATTTTTCTTTATAATGAAGGGTAACTAAGTAAATTCACTCTGTACCAAAAAACCGGTACCAAAACTTTCAATATTTCGGCTTTTATACAATAGTATAGATATGAGGGGTCCATCTCGTTAATGAAAAAATAACCAATTATGTAACACCCTCACTTGCCAACAATAATAATATAAACTCTTATACTCAATTAAACATTAATATAGAAGAAATTTTAGAAATTTCGGCATGATGTAATCATAAACCGAACTAACCACCTGCTCAAACAACTAAGTAGAACTAAAACATTCCACTTGCATAAATTATTCTAAACCACAAGGAAATAAAACCATGCCAACCCAGACCGCTCACAGGTCACTGTATGAAACAACTACCAATAGCTATTACAACCCAGAACTGAATCAAATAATATACAACCCATTAAATATGATAATCTGACTACTAATACAGACATAATATAAACAAAGATATATGCTCACTACCCATCCAACCACCTCGACCCTCTGACTGCCTCGGTGACTACCCCAACCAGACGGGCCACTTCTTCTATGAAACTCCTAGATTTTGATGATGACAATTAGTAAGGCTTCGGCCTTATTTTCAGATATAAAACAGCATGCCATTTGTACTTTCTCTAACCAGGTTTTGCAGGAAATACAGCTTACTGTTTATACTTCAGTTTAAATCAAACAGCAAGCCATTTATACAAATGGCGTACCAATTCCAAAAACAGCATGCTGATTTCAGTATGGACAGTTTTGCCGAATATAAAGTATTCAAGGAACATCAAGTGGAATCTTTGTTAGGGTTAATTGTATGGGTCCTCTGATTATATATGAATATATAAACTCCCATACCTCAATCATGATTGAAGACAAAACAATATTCCTTATGTTATTTTAGAAAAGTAAAGGTCTACTTTTCATTAATTTAAACATACACTTGTCTTCCACTCAAATACTCATATGATTCATATCACTATCATATGTTCTTTGTCATACATATTCTATATACCACCTGCTATACACGTTGTCATCACTTCTTCTAAAAAGCTTCCTTCACGTGATTCCTTCATCATATCTCTGGCACACTCAGTCCATACAACACTTGCAACACACGTGAACATCACTTCTTCAGGCTTCTCTCTTTCGTTTTTCTTCAAACAGAATCTGTTCAAGCAATGGTAACATTTATGTCCGTTGGAGCTCAAGAAATTAATTTCCACTCTTGGTTTTCATTCGCCTATAAAGAGAACTGATTTCATTCAGTTCAAACAACGATACAGTGCTGAAAACAAAAGAGCCTTACAGAAATTCAAAGCTTTCATTGCTATATCCTTCAAACCTTTCGAACCCTTTTCATTCATATATATCTATATATTCAGAGGGTCATAGGTTGAGTTGTATCATTCATTTGTATTGTTTAAATTGTATTATTTTGTTGCTGTACAAGATTGGCTTCAGGTTTTAGGGTGAGTCGAACTAGACTAGAGAAGTATACTTGGGAAGTAGTACTTAGAGGGTTGGTTCAGCACAGGTAAACAGCAAGCCATTTGTAAGCAGCAAGGGTTAAGGGAGATATATTGTTGTATCTTGTAATTGGATTATAGTTGATCAATAATATATTCTCTTACCAAGTTTGGTAAGGGACCAGGACGTAGACCATAGGGGATTAGGGGTCGAACCTGGCTAAAAGATTGTGTGTCTCTTTTACTTACTGTTCTTGCTCTTTCTGCATTGCATTTTAGATACAAACAGCGTGCTGTTTGTGAACTGTGTTATTACAAACAGCAAGCTGTTTTCAGTCATTTTCAAAACAGTTCATAAATTCACATTATTAACCATAAACACCTATTCACCCCCCCTCTAGGTGTTGTTTTTCAATTGGTATCAGAGCGTGGTATACTAACAATTCTGTAACAGGAAAGTATCGATCATGGCGGAACATTATCTTGAAGCAAAAGCCGATTATAGGGCTCCTCTCCTCACTGGATCAGAAAATTACAATTGGTGGAAATGTAGAATGGAAACATTCTTATCCAAGAGGCCACTGGTGTTAAGAGTTGTACAGAAAGGAGATTATCAATTCCTGGACGAAAAGAATCAACCGAAAGACGTTGATGATCTCACTATGGATGAAATTATCAAATGCGGTTTTAATGGAGAAGCTAGAAATTCCATAATGAATGCTCTAGATCAAGCTGAGTATGACAAAGTCTCCTCCCTAAAAACAGCAAAAGAAATGTGGGATGCTTTGGAAACCTATCATGAAGGATCAAAAACCTTGAGGAAGGTAAAGCTTAGCAAACTAATGAATGATTTTGGAAACTTCAAGCTCAAGGACAATGAAACTATCAAAGAAGGTCAAGCAAGGTTCCAAGTTACTATAAACTCATTAAAGAGACTTGGAAAAGACATTCCACAAGATGAAATTAACATGAAAGTGTTAAGTGCGGTACCATTTATTTATGAAGCAAAGGTCACGGCTTTGGAATCATCCTCAACAATCGACACTATGGATCACCTAGCTGTGTTTGCAGAGCTAGAACAATTTGAAAGCAAGATAAGCAAAGGTCAGGCTGAAGATGTTCGGGTCCCCATAGCCAAAATGAGGAATTTGGCTCTTCACTCTACAAACAGCAAGCCAGAGTCTGCAAACAGCAAGCTGTTTGAATCTGATGAAGAATCTGACGAAGAAATGGCACTCATCTCACAAAAGATCAAGAGACTGATTGAAAAGAAAAATAGAATGAAAAAGGAAAGAGGTGAATACTCCAAAAGGAAGGCCAAGGAACAAACTTGTTTCGAATGTGGCAAGCCAGGCCATTTTAAGAAGGACTGTTTTAAGCTAAAGTCCAAACAGCAAGCTGCTTTCAAGGACAAGAGAAAAGCAAAGGCTCTACTGACTTGGAGTGATGATGATTCAGACTCCAGTGATGACTCAAGCGAGGACATGGTGAATTTGGCCCTTGTAGGTCTACATGATGAAGAAAGTTCACTAGGATCCATAAAAGAAGATTGTGTGGATAGTGATTATTCGAATTCAGAAGATGATGCAAGTGAGGTAAATTCAATATATTCTGATTTAAATTCATCTCATAATATGCTAGAAGAACTAACCGTGCAGGTACCAAATCATGTATCCATAATTGAGTTTATGGAACTAAAACATAAGAATAGCAAGCTGGAAAAGAACAACAATCAGTTGAAGAAAATGATTGCTGATTTAATGGATGAAAAGAATCCAGAAACAAATCACAATGATCTTATTACTGATTTAAAGGAGAAATTAGTTCAATTCGAAGGAGTCAACAAAGTGATTCTATAAAGAAATGAAGTTCTTATGAAAGAACTTAGGAGATTGAAGTCAGAGATTGAAGAAAGGAATGAATGCATACAATCATTCAAGAACTCAGAGTCAAACCAAGCCGAATCCTCAAAATCTGTGGAAAAGCGAAAAAAGCAAGCTGAACTTATCAATCAGCAAGCTGATTTGATTTCTCTTCTGGAAAAAGAGGTCAAGGACCTCCAGAAAGGAATGGAAACTTTTGTACTAGGAGAAGACACCTTAAAGACAATGATGAAAAAGGCAAAAGTTCCTGTAGTAAGAGAAGGAGTTGGCATGTACATACACAAGAAGATTGGAGTCCTCAAATATGATGGTAAAAATGGCATACCTTATGATTATGCCATGCCTTGGAAAACATGCAACAAATGTGGAGGAAAAGGCCATCTGGAAATTCATTGTGTGGTTAAAATCAATGGTAAAGGGAAAACAGCTTACCAGAATGGACCAGCCAGGCGACAAACAGCATACCAGACTGCTCCTGACAGAAGACAAACAGCACGCCAACAGTCACCAAAAGTGATCCAAAAATGGATCAAGAAAGCTGAATTAAATGTGTTATATATTCTTGCTACTAACCAGTTTGGACCCAAACCTATATGGGTACCAAAACATTAAGTTTGTGTTTGTTTGTTTTGTAGATATGTCTTGCCGCCAAAATAAAGTCGAAACAATGGATCTTGGATAGCGGTTGCACTAGACATATGTGTGGAGACAAGTCTCAGTTCATAAGTCTCAACATGAAGAAAGGAGGAAGGGTTACAATTGGCAACAATAAAACTCTTCGAATCCTTGGTATTGGTTCGATTGGTAATAGTAATATTTCGATTGATAAAGTTCAATATGTCAAGGGTCTTCCACATAATTTACTTAGTGTCACTCAATTATTTGATGATGGACATTTTGTTCAGTTTGGCATAGATAAAACTATTATTACTATTGGTGCTAACAAAATCCCACTAGTTGCTAGAAGGGAAGGAAATATATATGTATTAGATTTCGAAATGCAGGAAACAGCATGCTGTTTGGCTGCAATCGACAATGATCCATATATATGGCATAGGAGGTTGGGACATGCACACATGGACTTGATCAATAAACTTTCAAGCAAGAATCTGGTCAGAGGGCTGCCAAAACTGAAATATACTAAGGTCGAAGTATGTTCAGCATGCCAATTGGGTAAACAAATTCGAAGCACTCACAAAGCTAAGAAAATGGTATCTACTTCTAAACCCTTAGAGCTTCTGCACTTAGATTTATTTGGTCCAGAATCTTATAAAAGTATTGGAGGTAAACAATATGGTTTTGTAATTGTAGATGATTATTCTAGATTTACTTGGGTATTGTTCCTTAGTACTAAAGATTGTGCTTTTGATGAATTTGAGAAACTGATTAAACTACTTGAGAACAAGCATGATACAAGACTTGTAGGTATAAGAAGTGATAGAGGAGGTGAATTTGTCAATGACAAATTTATCACATATTGTGAACAAAAGGGAATCTCTCATGAATTTTCTGCTCCAAGGACTCCTCAACAGAATGGAGTGGTGGAAAGAAAGAATAGGTCACTTCAAGAAACAGCAAGGACTCTACTGCAAGAAAGCAAGCTACCTAGAAGTTTTTGGGCCGAAGCTGTAAATACAGCATGCTATTTGTTGAACCGAATCATAATCAGGCCATTATTGGACAAAACTCCATATCAACTGTTAAGAAACAAGAAGCCAAATATCAGTTACTTCAAGATTTTTGGTTCAAAGTGTTTTGTCCTCAAAACAATTGGTAAAGATGGTAAATTTGATGCTAAATCCTATGAAGCCATATTTCTTGGTTATTCTTTAACAAGTAGAGCTTATAAAATTTATAATATTAATAAACATATTGTTGAAGAATCTATTAATGTTACCTTTCAAGAACCTAACAATGATCTACCAAGAGTTGAGGAAGGATTTGCAGGTGAAGAAGAAAATGAGCATCCTCAAGTCATTGACAATCAGCAAGCTGGAAGTACAAATCAGCAAGCTGGAAGTGCAAATCAGCAAGCTGGAAGTGAAAATCAGCAAAATGGCAGTTCAAATCAGCATGCTCAAGATGAAAGTGACACTGAAAGTCAGCAAGCCAAAGAAGATGCAGACATTGACAATCAGCAAGCTGAAAGTTCAAAACAGCAAGCTGAAGTGGAAGATTCAATTACAAAAATAGCAAAAATGACTTTGGAAGGTCCTAGAGGATCAAGGGCTACTGCAAAATTGCCTCTATATGATGGAGAAGAACAGTCACCACCATCAAAGATGAGAAAGACAACTCATGAAGAAATAGCTCGACATTCTTTACCAAGGGCGACAAGAACGGTTAAAAATCATCCACCTGAGTTAGTCATTGGTGATATTACTGATGGAATTACTACAAGAAGAGGGAAGGCAAATTATTGTGCTCATGCAGCCTTCCTAGCTCAAGAAGAACCCAAAAATATCAATGAAGCATTAGAAGATGATAATTGGATCGTGGCCATGCAAGAAGAATTAAATCAATTTGAAAGATGTGATGTTTGGGAACTTGTCAAACCTCCAGAAGATGCTTCAATTATAGGAACAAAATGGGTGTTCAAAAACAAAGTTGATGAATTTGGCACCGTTACTCGAAATAAAGCAAGGCTCGTAGCTCAAGGCTTTAACCAACAAGAAGGCATTGACTTTGATCAAACTTATGCTCCTGTTGCTCGTTTGGAATCAATAAGAATACTTCTAGCCTATGCATGTTTCAAGAAAATCAAGCTATATCAAATGGACGTGAAGAGTGCCTTCCTAAATGGCGTGCTGGAAGAGGAAGTTTTTGTCAAACAACCTCCTGGATTCGAGCATGATCAATTTCCAAACTACGTATTCAAGCTAAAGAAGGCTCTCTATGGATTAAAACAGGGCCCTAGAGCTTGGTACAAAAGGCTTAGTAAGTATCTAATCCAAAATGGATTTATTCGAGGTAAAATCGATCCCACATTATTTATTATGCAAAATGGTAAAGACATTTTAATTGTTCAAATATATGTGGATGATATTATCTTTGGAGCTACTAATGAATCAATGTGCAAGTGGTTTTCAAAATGTATGCATAGTGAGTTCGAAATGAGCATGATGGGTGAGCTCAATTATTTCTTGGGTCTTCAAATCAAGCAATCTAAAGATGGATTTTTTGTACACCAATCCAAGTATACAAAAAGTCTACCGAAAAGATTTGGTTATGAGGATGTTAAGCCAAAATCGACTCCTATGATTCAAAACAGCAAGCTGTTTGCTGATGAAAATGGTAAGGCTGTCGATATAAAAAGGTATCGAGGTATGATTAGTAGCCTTCTTTACTTGACTGCTTCTAGACCTGACATAATGTATAGTGTGTGTGTTTGTGCAAGGTTTCAATCAAACCCCAAAGAATCTCACTTAAATGCCATTAAAAGAATATTTCGATATCTAAGTGGTACCATTTCTCTTGGTTTGTTTTACCCTATCACAAATACTTTTGATCTTGTTGGGTATAGTGATGCAGATTATGCAGGGTGTCTAGTTGATAGAAAGAGCACTAGTGGTGTTTGTACATTTCTTGGACAAAGTCTAGTTTCATGGCAAAGCAAGAAACAAACCTCGGTTGCTTTATCCACTGCAGAAGGAGAGTATCTAGCAGCTGGGAGCTGTTGTTCTCAACTATTATGGATGATACAAACACTAAGGGACTTTGACATCAAGTGTAGAAAAGTTCCAATCAACTGTGACAATACTAGCACCATTAGCATTTCTAAAAATCCGGTAAATCACTAAAGAACGAAGCATATTGATGTTCGACACCACTTCTTGAGAGACAATGTTGCTAAGGGCAAGATAGAGTTGGTCTTTGTTCCAACAGAATTCCAACTAGCTGATACCTTCACAAAGCCCCTTACTGAAGAAAGATTCTCAGTCATTCGAATGCAACTTGGTATGTGCTCTATGTAAAACAGCGTGCTGGATGACAGGTATTAGGCAAAATGGCTTACCATTTGTCTTAATCACAGGTTACAAATGGCATACTGTTTGTCATTTTTCTAGCTAATCACTTAACTGTAAGTAAATGTTTTTATGATGTTTTTTGTGATAAACATTATTTTGATAAAGTTCATAATTCATGTCCTACTGGGTTATCAATATATTATGCGTTACATGACTATATGAGTTATTTTATTTTATCATGATTTTTTTTATATGATTCGTATTGATGCTAAATAGGTTTATGTGGTGAATAGTTTAGAGAGACATGCTCCTAAAGTTTTTAATTACATTAAGTCGAATTGAGCTGATAATTTTGTTTTTAATTAATTCTCTAAATTCTCCCCAATGTTTAATCAAAAACAAGAGAAACGGGTCATATCCCAACACAAACATTTCAATTAGGGTTTCTCTCTCTCTCTCTCTCTCTCTCTCTCTCTCTCTCTCTCTCTCTCTCTCTCTCAAGCGGCGATTTCTCTCAAGAGCACAATCATGGTTCGTACTCGTGGACGCAAATCTGGTCTCCAAGCAAATCAAACCCCCTCCAAGAAAGATGAGTCATTTGTCGATCTTGCTAGTCCTGGTAATTTCAGTGGCGATGAAGTCTCTCAAACCCCAGAATCGAAGAGGCTCAAAGGGGTTCCACACTTCACTGGTCCTGAGTTTGAATCAAGATACACTGATATGGAGCTAGGGACTCGTCAATTGATTCATGGGTCTCCACTCTCTGGTAAGTTATTCCCACTGTTAACTGAGTGTGGTGTTATGAAGCTATTTAATGATATTGGGCTTGGAAATTTCATGCTAGATTTACCAAAAGTCTATTATCCTGATCTTGTGCGTGAGTTTTATGCTAACCTGCATGAGGACTCTTTTGGAAATGTTATATCCTCTGTTAGTAAGAAGAAAATTCAGTTAAACCCTCCCCTACTAAATTCTTTTCTATCTATTGAAACTGAGAGCAATGAGAATATTTATACCGCCCAGAGTGCTGTTACTCTACCTGACTTTTCAGTTCAAGACCAATTGAAAATTCTGTATGATTCTGAAGAGCCAATAACTGCCACCTCTCATGCTACCACAAATGTGTCTCCTTTAGCTCATCTCATATTCAAACTTGCTAGATCCCATATCTGTCCTAGGTTAGGAAACAAATCCAGTTTCACTAACCAAGATATTATTGTTGTTGCCATGATTATATCTGGTAAACCTTTTGATTTGTCAACCCTCATTCTGAAAAAGATGGTTGGGACAGTTGAGAAAGCTCACACTGGCATTCCATATGCCCAGCTTCTCACTAGGGTGTTTGAAGGTTTTAAAATTGATGTTAAGTCTGCTTATAAGTTAACCATCAAAGACAACTTTGATCAGAAAACCTTAAGCCAAAACAATCTTCAACTTACAAATGGAGAAGTGTCTCGGGTCATAATCTCTCCTCCAACTGAATCTATCCCTGATATTGGAGAACCTTCCAACCCCACCCCTGGTGCTACTGAATTCAGTTCTTCTGACATGCTTTTGTTGAAATCCATCCAAACTGATACTATGATCAGCACTGGGAACATCATTGAAATAAAGAAGGACATTTAGGAAATCAAAAGTGAGCTTCAAAATGTCAAGGCAGATTGTCAGACAATCAAGACAGTTATGAAGGGGTTTATCAGTGATATGAAAACTTTGAAGGATCTAATGATGAAGACAGGTGGAGCCACCTCTGCAACCCATTCTGCAATGGATCATGATCACAGCCTTGATGACTTGGCTACTGCAGCTGCTAAAGATGGGGACAATCCAGATGGTGACACTGAAGCAACCAATACAGATGAGGATGTTGATGATAAGACTCCTAAAGAACCTTGATTTTTGATGAATTAAGGGGGAGAAAATTTGGAGAATTATTGTCTGTTAATTATGTTAAATCTGAACTTGTGGTCTGCTGGTCTGAATTGTCTTAATTATGTCGTTAATTGTGTGAACCTTATGTGAATCTTGATGCTTAAGTGTGTTGTTAGAATTATGGATACTGCTGGTTTTATTTATTAATGGCTTTATGATGTGTTAAGTGGCTATATACTCCTTTCATTATTATTGGTTTTATATCTAACATTGACTGCAGGGATTTAGGGGGAGTATTAAAATTCTCCTAAAATTGGTTGTAATCATCAAAAAGGGGGAGATTGAAACTCCTAGATTTTGATGATGACAATTAGTAAGGCTTCGGCCTTATTTTCAGATATAAAACAGCATGCCATTTGTACTTTCTCTAACCATGTTTTGCAGGAAATACAGCTTACTGTTTATACTTCAGTTTAAATCAAACAGCAAGCCATTTATACAAATGGCGTACCAATTTCAAAAACAGCATGCTGATTTCAGTCTGGACAGTTTTGCCGAATATAAAGTATTCAAGGAACATCAAGTAGAATCTTTGTTAGGGTTAATTGTATGGGTCCTCTGATTATATATGAATATATAAACTCCCATACCTCAATCATGATTGAAGACAAAACAATATTCCTTATGTTATTTTAGAAAAGTAAAGGTTCTACTTTTCATTAATTTAAACATACACTTGTCTTCCACTCAAATACTCATATGATTCATATCACTATCATATGTTCCTTGTCATACATATTCTATATACCACCTGCTATACACGTTGTCATCACTTCTTCTAAAAAGCTTCCTTCACGTGATTCCTTCATCATATCTCTGGCACACTCAGTCCATACAACACTTGCAACACACGTGAACATCACTTCTTCAGGCTTCTCTCTTTCGTTCTTCTTCAAACAGAATCTATTCAAGAAACGGTAACATTTATGTCCGTTGGAGCTCAAGAAATTAATTTCCACTCTTGGTTTTCATTCGCCTATAAAGAGAACTGATTTCATTCAGTTCAAACAACGATACAGTGCTGAAAACAAAAGAGCCTTACAGAAATTCAAAGCTTTGATTGCTATATCCTTCAAACCTTTCGAACCCTTTTCATTCATATATATCTATATATTCAGAGGGTCATAGGTTGAGTTGTATCATTCATTTGTATTGTTCAAACTGTATTATTTTGTTGCTGTACAAGATTGGCTTCAGGTTTTAGGGTGAGTCGAACTAGACTAGAGAAGTATACTTGGGAAGTAGTACTTAGAGGGTTGGTTCAGCACAGGTAAACAGCAAGCCATTTGTAAGCAGCAAGGGTTAAGGGAGATATATTGTTGTATCTTGTAATTGGATTATAGTTGATCAATAATATATTCTCTTACCAAGTTTGGTAAGGGACCAGGACGTAGACCATAGGGGATTAGGGGTCGAACCTGGCTAAAAGATTGTGTGTCTCTTTTACTTATTGTTCTTGCTCTTTCTGCATTGCATTTTAGATACAAACAGCGTGCTGTTTGTGAACTGTGTTATTACAAACAGCAAGCTGTTTTCAGTAATTTTCAAAACAGTTCATAAATTCACATTATTAACCATAAACACCTATTCACCCCCCCTCTAGGTGTTGTTTTTCATTCTAGACATCTTCAGGCTTAGCTGAGGAAACAGAATTAGCAAGCAAGTGAGCCAAAATGCTCAGCGAGTATATATATATATATGTAATTAAAACTTCAACAACTGAAATGTCTGCAAGATTGTCAAGAATTATCAATCAACAATATATAAGCTCAACTGAAAGTTCATCTTTTGTCTGAATCATAAAATAGAAGAGGATTGGACTATCATGCATTTTATAAATAAAAACAATTATAAGGTTAGGCTGCTGATCAGTCACGCACTAACCCCGGACAAACGCACACAGCAATGTCCTTAATGGATCCACGGCACACATTGGCCTTAATAATTTCTGACCACGAATCTGGTCCGACCCTTACGGTCCACATTTTAAAAAAACTAACAGTCCAATCCTAACTAAACATCAGGTGTCGGAACAATCGACCACCTCAACTGCCAAACACCCTGGACACTTTTGTTCCAGGTCAACATCTCAAATCTCACCAAGTAGAATAAGGTCAGGTAATCTCTGAATTAAATATCGACAAGTTCGATATGGCAAAAGGGGTATTGATTTAAGTCAAGCTACTAAAAGAATCAACGAAAACGATATAATCGACTTGGGGGTATAACAATTGATTATTCAAAATTAATGGAAATTATCAGAACAGTTATATCAAGGATAAATCAAATGCATAAGAATCAAGTTATGATAATCATAATTCGCTGGAAATATAAGTGAAGTGGTTTACTTTAAAGAGAGGTGGAATAATATACTTGCAAGGGATATGGATGTAAATCAATTCACTAAAAGCATCAACAACTCAGTAGAATCAATTTGGGGTATAACAATTAAGTATTCGAAATTTCGGGAAATTAACGGAACAATTATAGCAAGAGTAATTCGAATAAGCATATGAATCAGGTTTTCATAATCATAACTCATTTAAAAGATAATTGAAGCAATTTACTTGCCTTAACTAGAAAATCACAGAATCCGAAGTGTCTTTACGTCCTCAGCTTTAGCCTTCCCTTTATCCACGGAATCTACACACAATATAACACTATTTTAGAATCCTGCTTAATATTCACTAATCAATGTAAACATTCCACTTAGTCTACCCCTGCGAATAGTCCCCTAATTTATGTTTATTTAATCATATAATCACATTAACATATACTACATAGAATTTAAAATATGAAGCCCGACTCACAACTCGTATAAATTGTATAATTATACATACTCGTTTTCAAGAAATGATTTTAATATATTTTAGAAAAATTTTGACGGCATCCCCTTTATACGGGGGACTGCCAGTCGGGATACAGCCGACACAACCAACACAATTAACCTTGCAACATAACCACAATCCGATAATCCGTCCCGATCATATTACCAAACAATTTCATAAACTCAGAATTTAAAACAAGAAATAAAAATTATAATGTAGTTATTAAAATTTAATTTTGGCTCAGAATAATCATCATCGCCAATTTTATACCCTCGACTCAAATTAAATCACCGTCGAGGGGGCAAAATCTCGAGGGTACCCAAAATTAGGGTTTCCAACTCGGAATTCCACACTTACTATATTTCGAATAATAACAATTATATCACGAATCGGTCAAACAGGGAAATAATTTAACATCAAAATTAAAATACAATATTCCCAATTATCCGAATTGTATTCACAGCAAGCATTTCCCAGTTACACAGAACTCGCATAAACATCTGCGAACAAGCACAAAAATTGATATAGGCAACAAGACAACATTTTTGATTCCTTGAATCACAGTAGCAGTCGAACCATTCGATACCAAAAACTCGGACCCAAACAACCACAACTCACGCCACCAACACACACAACTCTTCACTGTTTCGTTTACACACACATACAACCCACAATTACACTAACTCACACACACCACCACGAATTGCACACACTCTTGACCACGCATACCAACGGTTTTGTATCCACACACACGGGGTAATACATACACACGCAACAGTTGCTACCAGCTCGAACGACACCACAAAGCCATAACAAGTTCGAATCGAACTCATACACATACACTGCCTTACAGTGACACACACACACACATGCGGTTTTTTTATGGTAAAGAAAAGAGGAGAAAACAGGGGAATAGGATTTACCAATTCCAATAGAACAAGGCCGAGAGAAGTGATTTTTTTATGAATTAAACGAGAGAATTGAGAGTGAACTTCGAGAGATTTCTAGAGAGCAGGTCGAGAGAGATTGATGTTATGTTTGGTTTTGGGAAAGTCTAATTAGGGATTGGGCTATATCTGATTTGGGGAAGAATTTTTTTTAAAAAAAAAAACAATTTTCACAATTTCTTTTAAATGAATATCAAAAAGAAAAATAATTTTTTTAAAATAACAATTAAATATAAAAATGGGTGGAATATTGAATTTAGAAATTTAAAAATGAAGAATGAAAAATTACGATCACCCACCTATTTTTAAAATATATTTAGGATCAAAAACGAATAAAATATGGATTTTACAAGATTAAATCCTTAAATTGGAAAATAATTTGTAAAATCATTTTAAAATCCTTGAAACCCAAAATTAATTCACCAAGTATTTTTAAAAGTCATATAAACTAATAAAATCAATAATGAAAAAGATTTCAGGATTTCTGCTAATCCCGAGGATTTTATAAAATTCACCGAAGGTAAATATAACGCAATTAAATAGGAAATAAATCCCAAAAATATCATTAAAATAGTCGGGCTTACATAACACATATAAAATATCAACCTGACCTCCAAATATTATTCCACAGATACATCACCTCCACAACAATTATATACGCCACATAATTCACATTTAATATAAAATAAATAACTTTTAGTAGTTAAAATATTCTGAAATTTCTAAGGCGTTATAACCTTCCCCCTTTAAAAGGATTCTGTCCCCAGAATCTCACCTAAGAGAATAATTGAGGATAATTCTCCAGCATATCGCTTTCCAACTCCCAAGTTGATTCTTCCACCTTGGGGTTTCTCCACAAAACTCTCACTATAGGAATTGTCTTATTTCTCAAAACCTTCTCCTTCCGATCTAATATTTTGATAGGCTGCTCCACATAAGATAAATCTGGCTGAATCTCTATCGGTTCATATTCAATAACATGCTTAGAATCCAGGTGGTATTTCTTAAGCATGGATACATGAAACACATTATGGATATGTTGCATATGAGGCGGTAAAGCTAACTCGTAGGCGACTTTCCCGACTTTCTTCAATACCTCGAAAGGCCCAACAAATCTTGGACTTAATTTTCCCTTCTTGCCAAATCTTACCAACCCTTTCCACGGAGATACTTTCAACAGTACTTGCTCTCCTTCTTCGAATTCCATATTCTTTCTGGCCAAATCAGCATACTTTTTCTGTCGGTTCTGAGCTGTCACTAACCTTTTCTGAATAAGTTGAACTACTTCCTTGGTTTGCTGAACTAACTCAGGTCCGAGTATCTTTCGCTCGCCAACTTCTTCCCAGTATACTGGAGATCGACACTTTCGTCCATATAACGCTTCATACGGTGGCATACCGATGCTAGCATGAAAGCTATTGTTGTATGAAAATTCCACTAACGGCAAGTGTTCATCCCAACTTCCTGCAAAATCCAATGCACAAACTCGGAGCATGTCTTCAATTGTTTGAATCGTTCTTTCACTCTGACCGTCAGTCTGAGGATGGTAAGCAGTACTCATTTTTAATTCGGTGCCCAAACATTCTTGAAAACTCTTCCAGAATCTCGAATTAAATCTTGGATCTCGATCTGAGACTATTGATACTGGAACTCCATGTCGCACCACAATTTCTTTTATGTATAGATGAACTAATTTGTCTAATGAGAACCTCTCATTTATCGGAAGGAAGTGTGCAGATTTCGTTAATCGATCAACAATTACCCAGATAGCATCATGATTAGCTCTCGTCCTTGGCAATCCAACCACAAAATCCATCGCAATATGTTCCCATTTCCACTCGGGAATCTCTAATGGTTGTAGCATCCCACTTGGCCTTTGATGCTCTGCTTTTACTTTCTGACAGGCCAAACACTTACTCACCCATTCGGCAATATCTCTCTTCATATCCGGCCACCAGAAGTTTATTTTCAAGTCTCGATACATTTTCGTACTTCCTGGATGAATTGAATATTTCGAGCTGTGGGCTTCCTGTAGAATCTCATTCTTCAACTCTGTCACATTGGGTATCCAAATACGTGAAGAAAATCTCAATATCCCACTGTCATCTACTTGTGTGCATATTTCCTCACCTGTTAACTTGTTCACATCTCCGCTCATGACTTCCTCCTGGCATCTGCGAATCTTTTCTAGTAATTCTGGTTGAAATGTCATAGTGTACACCGTATCTGTACTACTTGCAGGCATACACACCTCTATCTCCAATCTTTCAAACTCTTTGTATAATTCCTCAGGCATTGTCAACATATTAATTTTCTCCTTCCTACTTAAAGCATCCGCCACCACGTTCGCCTTCCCAGGGTGATAGTTAATGGTACAATCATAGTCCTTGAGTAATTCTAACCATCTTCTCTGTCTCATATTCAGCTCCTTCTGGGTGAAAATATACTTTAAACTCTTGTGGTCCGTGTAAATTTCACACTTTTCCCCGTACAAATAATGTCTCCAAATCTTCAAGGCGAAAATAATTGCGGCCAATTCTAAATCATGAGTAGGGTATTTCTGCTCGTGAGGTTTCAATTGTCTTGAAGCGTAAGCAATTACCTTACCGTGCTGCATTAGTACACATCCCAAACCTTTGTGAGATGCATCACTGTAGATCACAAAATTTCCTTTTTCGTCTGGAAGTGTCAATACAGGTGCAGTCACCAATCTCTTCTTCAATTCCTGGAAACTTTCTTTACACTTCTCATTCCACACAAACTTTTCATTCTTCCTTGTCAACTTTGTTAGTGGGGTGGCTATTTTCGCAAAGTCTTGAACAAATCTTCGATAATATCCCGCCAATCCTAAGAAACTTCGAACTTCTGTGGGTGTTTTAGGTCTGTCCCAATTCATCACGGCTTCAATTTTAGCAGGATCCACCTTAATCCCTTCACTGCTGATGACATGCCCTAAAAACTGCACTTCTTTCAACCAAAACTCACATTTGGAAAACTTCGCATACAATTTCTCTTTCCTCAACGTTTCTAAAGCTATCCTTAAATGTCCTGCATGATCTTCTTCGGTCTTTGAGTATATCAAAATATCATCTATAAACACAATCACAAACTTATCCAGATATTTCTTAAAAACTCTATTCATTAGGTCCATGAACGCTGCTGGGGCATTAGTTAGTCCAAAGGCCATCACTAAGAACTCGTAGTGCCCATACCTAGTCCGAAACGCTGTTTTTGGAACGTCTTCCGGTCTAATCTTTAATTGAAAATATCCTGACCGCAAATCAATCTTCGAGAAACAAGTTGCTCCTTTTAATTGATCAAATAAATCGTCAATTCTTGGCAAAGGGTATTTATTCTTAATGGTCAACTTATTTAGTTCCCGATAATCGATACACAGTCTCATACTTCCATCCTTCTTCTTTACAAATAATACCGGAGCTCCCCACGGCGATACACTAGGCCTAATAATACCTTTCTCCAGAAGATCTTGCAATTGAACTGCCAATTCCTTCATCTCCACAGGTGCCATTCGATAGGGAGCCTTTGACACGGGTTCAGTTCCTGGGGCTAAATCGATGGTAAATTCTATTTCTCTATCCGGAGGTAAACCGGGAAGTTCATCCGGAAAAACATCAAGAAACTCATTCACCACTGGTATTTCCTCTATCTTAGGTACCTCTTGCTTGGTATCCATGACATAAGCCATATAGCCCTCGCATCCTTGCCTCAACAGCCTCTTTGTTTGAATGATCGATAAAAATCTCCTAGTCTGCCTCTGACCCCTAAAGGTAACCTCTATATTATCAGAGGGTTTAAGGATCACCTTCTTATTCTTACAATCAATTTGGGCATTATTCTCTGTTAACCAATCCATTCCTAAGATAACATCAAATTCACCTAACTGAAAGGGTATCAAATTAGCGTAGAAACAATGCCCTGAGATATCAATCTTACAACGAGGACACACTTGAGTAACCAGAATTCGTTCTGAATTAGCAATTTCTATAACTATAGCCTCACGTAACATGCATACCTCACAATTTAGCCTTTGAACAAATTCTTTGGATATAAAGGATTTCGTAGCCCCGGAATCAATTAATACTTTAGCTTGAACAGAATTTACAGGGAGCGTACCTGCTACCACATCAGAATTCTTTATAGCTTCGTTCAGAGTCATATTGAAAGTCCTTGCTACCGGTCTGACACTTGCTGTTGGGGGTGCCTCAATTGCTTGCAATATTGGGTTAGCCAGAACCGGAGGTTTCACCACAGGCACTTTACAGTCTCTCATTATATGCCCTGGCTTCCCACAACGGTGACACATAATTCCTGCCTTGCATTCCCGAGCATAATGACCTTTTTGATTACATTTGTAACACGTCACCTCCAACTTTGTACACACTCCCGGATGCCTCTTCCCACAAGTCTTGCACTCTGCCAAGGGTGGCCTAACCAATTTCTGCTGACTCGCATCTTGAATTCTATTTCCTTGGCCCCCATTCCCTGATCCCGGCTTCTTAGGGTTCCCATACTTTCCTGGCTGGAATCCTGGCTTTTTATTTGGCACATTCTGAGAACTGCCTTGCTCTTGTCGTTCCCCCATTGACCCAACCTTTCTTTTCTTTCCTTCTTTTTCCTTGAAGTATAATTCGCTTTCTCCTTTAGCTATCATGGCCTTCTGCACCACCGCTGCATAAGTCTCCAGCTCCAAAACTGCTAGTTTAGTACGAATCCATGGTTTCAATCCTTGTTGAAACCTCTTTGCCTTCTTCCTCTCCGTGTCCACATAGGCCGGAGCAAACCTAGCTAGTTCAGTAAACTTGGTTTCATATTCTGTCACCGACATTTTTCCCTGTTTCAACTCCAAAAACTTCATCTCCATCTGGTCTTTCATATAGTCGGGGAAATACTTTTCCAAAAATAGCTCTGTAAACCTTTCCCAAGGAATCACCTCAGTAGCTTCCAACATCTTCACCGACTCCCACCAATAAGTGGCTTCATTCTTCAAGAAATAACTTACATATTCGGTTTGTTTATCTGCTGGGACCCCCACCAGTGCAATAGCTTTTTCCATCTCTTTTAACCAAGATCTCGCCTCCACCGGGTCCGCTGTTCCTTTAAACTCAGGAGGTTTAACTGCCTGGAAAGACTTAAAAGTAACCACCGGAGGAACAGGTGGCTGCTGCTGCTGCTGCTGTTGCTGTTGTTGCTGCTGTTGCTGTTGTTGCTGTTGTTGCTGCTGCTGTTGTTGCTGCTGAGCCAACAACTGCTGCTGTAATTGCTGCTGTTGCTGTGCTAGAGTAGCAGTCTGCTGAACAAGAGTTTGTAATATTTGTACTAAGGCAGGGTCCATCTAACCAACAGGAGGTGGATTAGCTTGTTCACCCTGATCGGTGGTTCGGGTATTTTGTTTCTTCTTTCTTGGAGGCATATTTCTGAAATCAATGAACAATTATATTAAATTCAGGTTCAGAAAATAATAGCTCAAAATGATCCAACTTAGGCAAACAATGCATATATTACTGAAAAGTAATTCAAGGTCTCCAACCAATATTCCGGTCAACAATTGATTCACAGGGTGCAATAGAATATCAATCCAAGGTTACACAAGGTATTCACAAACATTCAGTAGGTACAATAAAGAAACAATAGTCATAATGCTAAGGTCAAACATAGTATTGAAAGTAAAAACAATGCTAGAAGGAAATGGTGCTGAAAGTAAATATGAAACGAGCAGTAAATAAGATGCTTAGGTAAATGACAGTATAAGGAAATTTAACACAGTTCTGCAAAAGTGATAATGATATATATAGATAGATCTGATACAAGCGTAAGAACAACGCTTCGATAAGGGTACAACATAATACTAAAAGAGGAGACTGCTAGCATCTAGTCACAGTACAACAGATATATACAACAAAACTGGTCGCACTGCAAATCCTGACGTACTACTACTACCATAACATGCCTCTATATACCACATCATCATACTACCCTAATCATCACTGATCATCATCGTCATCCGACTCTCCCCGCCAAGCTGATCCCAGAATGCTCTCCAGCTCTGCCCTCACCAGACCTAGAGTCACCTGCTGAGTCACGAATGCCGGCTCATCTCGGGACCTAATCCGTCCCCGCCTAATGATAACATGTCTAAGAGCTCGTACTCGCCTCCGAACATCCTCCAGCTCAGCTACCGTTCTATCTCGATCTCTAGCCCGGTCCTCCTCCTCAGCCCTCATAGCCCTCAACTCTGCCATCTGCCCTAAGAGATAGTCCCTCTCTCTGGCCACTCGCTCGTACACATGGTATGGAACAGGCTGAGGAGTGTACTGATATGCTGGCCCATTCACCGAGCCCTGCGATCCTACGAATGGCTGCCTAGCCCCTGGGGAAATCTGCTGCGGTACAGAAGCCCCTCCTTCCGGATCCTCGTCCGGGTCTGAATCGGAACCAGAAACAGGTGCCTGAAGTATACATATATATATATATATAATTAGACATCCTATCTCTCACGAAACAATCCTAACTTTTCTCATAACTCTACCCCAACTTCCCACCTAATTGTTTCAGTGACTGTGACCTGTGGCTCTGATACCAACTTGTAACACCCTCACTTGCCAACAATAATAATATAAACTCTTATACTCAGTTAAACATTAATATAGAAGAAATTTTAGAAATTTCGGCATGATGTAATCATAAACCGAACTAACCACCTGCTCAAACAACTAAGTAGAACTAAAACATTCCACTTGCATAAATTATTCTAAACCATAAGGAAATAAAACCATGCCAACCCAGACCGCTCACAGGTCACTGTATGAAACAACTACCAATAGCTATTACAACCCAGAACTGAATCAAATAATATACAACCCATTAAATATGATAATCTGACTACTAATACAGACATAATATAAACAAAGATATATGCTCACTACCCATCCAACCACCTCGACCCTCTGACTGCCTCGGTGACTACCCCAACCAGACGGGCCACTTCTTCTAGACATCTTCAGGCTTAGCTGAGGAAACAGAATTAGCAAGCAAGTGAGCCAAAATGCTCAGCAAGTATATATATATATATATGTAATTAAAACTTCAACAACTGAAATGTCTGCAAGATTGTCAAGAATTATCAATCAACAATATATAAGCTCAACTGAAAGTTCATCTTTTGTCTAAATCATAAAATAGAAGAGGATTGGACTATCATGCATTTTATAAATAAAAACAATTATAAGGTTAGGCTGCTGATCAGTCACGCACAAACCCCGGACAAACGCACACAGCAATGTCCTTAATGGATCCACGGCACACATTGGCCTTAATAATTTCTGACCACGAATCTGGTCCGACCCTTACGGTCCACATTTTAAAAAAACTAACAGTCCAATCCTAACTAAACATCAGGTGTCGGAACAATCGACCACCTCAACTGCCAAACACCCTGGACACTTTCGTTCCAGGTCAACATCTCAAATCTCACCAAGTAGAATAAGGTCAGGTAATCTCTGAATTAAATATCGACAAGTTCGATATGGCAAAAGGGGTATTGATTTAAGTCAAGCTACTAAAAGAATCAACGAAAACGATATAATCGACTTGGGGGTATAACAATTGATTATTCAAAATTAATGGAAATTATCAGAACAGTTATATCAAGGATAAATCAAATGCATAAGAATCAAGTTATGATAATCATAATTCGCTGGAAATATAAGTGAAGTGGTTTACTTGAAAGAGAGGTGGAATAATATACTTGCAAGGGATATGGATGTAAATCAATTCACTAAAAGCATCAACAACTCAGTAGAATCAATTTGGGGTATAACAATTAAGTATTCAAAATTTCGGGAAATTAACGGAACAATTATAGCAAGAGTAATTCGAATAAGCATATGAATCAGGTTTTCATAATCATAACTCATTTAAAAGATAATTGAAGCAATTTACTTGCCTTAACTAGAAAATCACAGAATCCGAATTGTCTTTACGTCCTCAGCTTTAGCCTTCCCTTTATCCACGGAATCTACACACAATATAACACTATTTTAGAATCCTGCTTAATATTCACTAATCAATGTAAACATTCCACTTAGTCTACCCCTGCGAATAGTCCCCTAATTTATGTTTATTTAATCATATAATCACATTAACATATACTACATAGATTTTAAAATATGAAGCCCGACTCACAACTCGTATAAATTGTATAATTATACATACTCGTTTTCAAGAAATGATTTTAATATATTTTAGAAAAATTTTGACGGCATCCCCTTTATACGGGGGACTGCCAGTCGGGATACAGCCAACGACACAACCAACACAATTAACCTTGCAACATAACCACAATCCGATAATCCGTCCCGATCATATTACCAAACAATTTCATAAACTCAGAATTTAAAACAAGAAATAAAAATTATAATGTAGTTATTAAAATTTAATTTTGGCTCAGAATAATCATCATCGCCAATTTTATACCCTCGACTCAAATTAAATCACCGTCGAGGGGGCAAAATCCCGAGGGTACCCAAAATTAGGGTTTCCAACTCGGAATTCCACACTTACTATATTTCGAATAATAACAATTATATCACGAATCGGTCAAACAGGGAAATAATTTAACATCAAAATTAAAATACAATATTCCCAATTATCCGAATTGTATTCACAGCAAGCATTTCCCAGTTACACAGAACTCGCATAAACATCTGCGAACAAGCACGAAAATTGATATAGGCAACAAGACAACATTTTTGATTCCTTGAATCACAGTAGCAGTCGAACTATTCGATACCAAAAACTCGGACCCAAACAACCACAACTCACGCCACCAACACACACAACTCTTCACTGTTTCGTTTACACACACATACAACCCACAATTACACTAACTCACACACACCACCACGAATTGCACACACTCTTGACCACGCATACCAACGGTTTTGTATCCACACACACGGGGTAATACATACACACGCAACAGTTGCTACCAGCTCGAACGACACCACAAAGCCATAACAAGTTCGAATCGAACTCATACACATACACTGCCTTACAGTGACACACACACACACATGCGGTTTTTTGATGGTAAAGAAAAGAGGAGAAAACAGGGGAATAGACTTTACCAATTCCAATAGAACAAGGCCGAGAGAAGTGATTTTTTTATGAATTAAACGAGAGAATTGAGAGTGAACTTCGAGAGATTTCCAGAGAGCAGGTCGAGAGAGATTGATGTTATGTTTGGTTTTGGGAAAGTCTAATTAGGGATTGGGCTATATCTGATTTGGGGAAGAATTTTTTTTTAAAAAAAAAACAATTTTCACAATTTCTTTTAAATGAATATCAAAAAGAAAAATAATTTTTTTTAAATAACAATTAAATAGAAAAATGGATGGAATATTGAATTTAGAAATTTAAAAATGAAGAATGAAAAATTACGATCACCCACCTATTTTTAAAATATATTTAGGATCAAAAACGAATAAAATATGGATTTTACAAGATTAAATCCTTAAATTGGAAAATAATTCGTAAAATCATTTTAAAATCCTTGAAACCCAAAATTAATTCACCAAGTATTTTTAAAAGTCATATAAACTAATAAAATCAATAATGAAAAAGATTTCAGGATTTCTACTAATCCCGAGGATTTTATAAAATTCATCGAAGGTAAATATAACGCAATTAAATTGGAAATAAATCCCAAAAATATCATTAAAATAGTCGGGCTTACATAACACATATAAAATATCAACCTGACCTCCAAATATTATTCCACAGATACATCACCTCCACAACAATTATATACGCCACATAATTCACATTTAATATAAAATAAATAACTTTTAGTAGTTAAAATATTCTAAAATTTCTAAGGCGTTATAAATTATATGATGATAGCTCAATATTTCGAAATTCTAGCATTTCTCTTTAAAAAATATTGTTGACCCTTTGACATAGAGGTGGAAAAACCTGACCTGGGTTGACACTTGACAGTTACATACGAAATTTTATTCAAAAAAAAATTTTTGGTTGAAATTTTTTGTGTGGGTCAGTTTGAATATAGAAAAATCGGACTTTTTCGAGTTGATTTTGAGTTTCCAAAATTACTATATAATATAAAATGTAATATATTATAGAAACAACATCTCTTTTTTATATTATATTTTATTCTAATAAACTCAGATATGTTTTTTTTAATGCAATAAACTCAGATATGTTAGAATTTTGTTTTTATCTTGTTTATTTTATATATTTTTACATTTGTTACTCCTTCCATCTCTCAACATTATTAATTTATAATTTTCCAAATTTACAAATTATATCTGATGATAAACCAAACAACTTTTAAATGAATTTTTTTCATATTTTTATGTTTAATGTTATTTTATAATTATTAATTAAAAATAAATCTTGGAAACTCATTTTTTGTGTGGGTCAGTTTGAATATAGAAAAATCGGACTTTTTCGAGTTGATTTTGAGTTTCCAAAATTACTATATAATATAAAATGTAATATATTATAGAAACAACATCTCTTTTTTATATTATATTTTATTCTAATAAACTCAGATATGTTTTTTTTAATGCAATAAACTCAGATATGTTAGAATTTTGTTTTTATCTTGTTTATTTTATATATTTTTACATTTGTTACTCCTTCCATCTCTCAACATTATTAATTTATAATTTTCCAAATTTACAAATTATATCTGATGATAAACCAAACAAACTTTTAAATGAATTTTTTTCATATTTTTATGTTTAATGTTATTTTATAATTATTAATTAAAAATAAATTTAATTTTACTTTAAAATATTATAAAACATCGTTTTTCATGGAGGGAGGAAGCATTTTTAACCGGTCGAAGGATTCAAACGATGAAATGCTCAAACGCCACATGAATTTAAGTGGTTACTTACTGGGTTAGTCTTACCTTAACTAAATTTGTTTACATTGTGGATGTTATTAAATGCATTCTTAATGTTTTTTCATGCAATTATGTGAAGTCCCAGAGTTGCTTATATTCTGTTTGTGTAATTGCCCAGCCGAATGATGTGTTTACTTGTTTATATTGTGTTTGTGTAATTGCCTAGCCGATTTTTGGGTCTGGTTTACTATTTACTTTACTTTGGGGGCTTTAAACATGACTATACTTGAACCATGCCTTACTGCAAAGTGGACTGCTAACTTCCATTCACTTGTCACGGGTATTTTTCTTTGCAATTTAATTTCCTGTCTTTGTTTAACATGGTTGGTGATCCTGTTTCGCGAGGAAATTTCATAATAAACTGGTTAAATTCTCGTAAAGGAAGAAAGACATGGCTGAAATGTATACACCCGGCATTCCCCAGGGGAGCAAATACAGACTATATTTTAACACCCCTAGTGGACCTATTGAAAGGGTTCCTTCTTGGGTCTAGTCATTTAACGTTACATTTTATAAGAATTATCCTGATAGTGTCGTACCTGATAGATTTGGAAAAGCTATATGTTTTGTTTGTTTAAAAGTCAATCTACAAGCCAGGAGAATAGTGTCGTACATGCTATTGAATTTTGAAAAAGGAAGTCTTGCTGAAGAAGCAAGTGCAAAATATAACGTTGTAGATTGGGAAAAGCTATGTTTCGTTTGTTTAATCGTCAATCTACTAGCCAGGAGAAGGTCCCTACCTATATGTTGACTTAATAGTAGTATCTCTTGGATTTATCAGTCCAAGCAAGTAACAATATATCTTGATATTATTGATCATTCTTTCGGTTAAATTCAAAATTAAATTATCGTCTATTATCCATTGAAAAAGCAAATAGTGTTTCCGTAAGAAAATTATTTCTGGTCTCATCTTATTTCGGATCTTATATTGTTTTTTCATTTTATCTTGGTTTTGTGAATATGATCCAAGGCCTCTTCGGTCCGCGGGTTCTTTTTCTTCTTGATTTCGATTCATTAATTCAGGATATCTTTTTTCATTCGATGGTCTAAAAAAGTGGAATTTTTTCTTTTCATTGATATTTTTCTTTTTATTTGGATTTAAAAGAAGTAATTTTCTTGGTATAATCCATGGTTTTATTTTGTATACATTATAAAGTGGCACAAATTCTGGGAAGAACGGAAGTTTCAGATTTGTCGATATTGGGTTTAGGATTTCTTCATTCATTTCCATCCAATCAAAAAAGAGTTTCTTGTCATTGATTGAATGCGAGCCCTTAAAACGTAACTTCGTCTTTCAAGCATTCATATAATTGCTATAAAAGACTTCTATTGTATTTATAGCTCTGACTATTGGTGTCTATACACTGATGCAGATGGAAACCAAGCTTATGCAGTGCACTGGGAACCGTCTCCTGAGTGTGCATATAGTTGGAGACAAGAACATCCCAGACCAAGAAAAGTTTTGCCATGTTGGAATTAGTGGGCAGGAGCCAAAAGGTGCATCTTTCAATGATTTATTGAGGATGTAATTGATTGTTGTTACCTTCTTTCTAGTCCATCTGTAGATTTGTTATTATTTTCAATGCCTAACTACTGTTGTGCCCTTTCTTATTGCCATATTAAGTGAAAGAAGAACCAGGTTTTTATAGATAGCTTTTTATGATTTTAGGTCATCTCCTACGTCAAAGAATGCAATTCAGTTATTTGGAGTTGTTGATTACAAAGTTTATTTTACACTTGGCTACAGAGTTGGATTATTCGTTGCTTCTTTCTTTTCTTGGTTCATGAAATTTACAGCCATAAATTACGAACTGTACAACATTCACTGTGGCCAACACATAGCTGTTATACTTTTCTTTTGGAGGCAAGTTTTATATATGAAAAGCATCCATCATCGAGCTTCAAATGGGAAATTATTCAGCATGATTTTTTCCTTTATAAAAATTATATGTAGCTGCTATCATACTTTTAACTTATCTTCTTCTCAAAGCATGGAAAATGATCACTTGTTCATCTATATAATGTAAATTTAGCTGTTCCAACTCCAATATCTATTCAAAACTATATCATCGAGATCACCCCATGACTGCCAAGTATTTTCCTTAGTGTAGCACATAATGATCCTAGAATATATGATATTAAGATAGTTGTATCCATAATACTTTTACCAGTTTGATGGATGAAGCAGATGGTCATTCTTAGAAATTATTTTTTAGTTATAGTTTTATTTGAATAGTACTTTTAATATTTCTCATATACGTCTTTGTAATATATTGTATCCGGAAGGATTTGCTTATTTTCTTTTGCAGGTCTAGGACAGCTTATACTTCTAGACATTGTTCGTTCATACTCAATTGCTGATTAGATAATTGTATTGTCGCTTTTTGATGGCACAAATGACTGATATATATATATATATATATATACTGGTAACCGCGTTTAGATTTCATATGTTGATACTTTCCAAAATGCATTATTAACTCTAAGCTTTGTTAGTGTCATGTGTTCTCAAGTCAGACACCCATGTAATTTCACTCACTTCTCTTACATGGTCCTTTTTTAATTTAAACTACAATGTTTCCACCTGCTGATATGTGTTTGTGATTCCAAGTCCAAGTGGATGTGAGCCTTCAAGGTTCTTATCAACCGTGTTTGGCCGAATAGTTT
Organism: Saposhnikovia divaricata; assembly: GCA_036435485.1. NCBI lineage: Eukaryota > Viridiplantae > Streptophyta > Magnoliopsida > Apiales > Apiaceae > Saposhnikovia > Saposhnikovia divaricata. The sequence goes on from JAZHRN010000131.1 coordinate 29,820,988, forward strand.
ATTCATGTTGATTGATCACAATTTTGTAGATAACTACTATTCAATTTATTAAGAAGGTAACATTGTATGTTTATTATGATAATTTAGTCCGAAAATAAAATTTCTAAGATGCACAATGGCTTTCTCCTATGTTTACTTTTTGTGCTTCTAGTCTAGACATACTTTCATAGTGTGAATTATAAATACTTTGTATTTATTTGGTATGTTAATGAAATTGCAGAACCAATTCTAGTTGTTGGCTGTAACATTATGACATTGACTTTGGTTAATCAAATCAAGATTGTGTGGTTGAGGATGCAAAGGTTCTTACTGGAGCTGTTTTTTGTCCAAGTAGTTGTGATTCTAGACATACTCCTATTCCTATTGTGCGTGTTCTGAATACTTTACATTTATTTGTTGAAGAGAAGTTAATAAAAAATATTGTATATTTTACACAGCAGCCAATTCTAGTTGTTTGTTGTAACATGATGAAATTAGTTTTAGTTAATGGAAATTAGGAAAGGAGGTTGAGGATGCAAAGGTTTTTAGCGGAGGTGTTTTTGTTGTAGTTGGTACATTGTAGTATATCATCTAATCATTTTATTTTTCATTTTCTTTATGCAAATCTATTACTTAATAATCTTAAATGTGCAACATGCTTTCTGCATATCATGCATTTTTTGTCTTTCTACCCTTCCTTATACATTATAACATCTTAACTTCTCTTTGCAATTCATAATTAAAGGTATTAACTAATTGTTGTTTTATAATTACTAAAAGTATCCTTTATATTGCTATTGTTATAAGTTTATGAGGATTCAACAATTTCCATAATAAGGTATTGTGATCAAGCTTAATATTTTTTCCTCATTTAAATGATTCTCATCCATAGGTAACGAGGTCATCACAAATATTGGGAACGATATGTTTATATATGGAGCCTTGAAGTGCTTCATTTTTTACTCTCAAATTTTAATTGGTATATGAAGCTCTTTAATTCTGAATTTGTGCATATGTATTACTTTTTTGTCCTAATTATTTCTCTCTATATGACCTTTCAAGGCACAATCTAACCTTCATTATTCGGGTTATATATATAAGTTGGTATATGTTGTTCTAGTGTTGATATTTCTCAGGTGGGTAGAGGAATATCATATAGATGAGTTTTATCATATAGATGAGTTTCATTTTCATTCCTTGTCATCAATGATGTCACAATGTTTTTGCTTCTTTTACGGGGACGAACGTCCCCTTGTTAATTTCGTTCTCCTCCATGGTGATGGCCTCTTGTTCGGGCAGCAATAATGGGGTGCCCGATCGACGTGACCAAAATCGATTTGGTCGTGGGAAACATGTCCAGCGATTATCTTCACGGATGGGGAACGCCAAGTGATGAACTCCGAGTGTAACCATATGAAGGAGTAAGCTGTAAGATTGATGTTGACATAATTACGTGTAATAAAAGTCATGTTTTACTAGACAAGATGAAGGTGTTCATCTAAATTGTTGCGTTTGATTTTATGCGTATTTTCTTAAGAGGAAGTTTTTGAAAGGAAACGCCCTTTGCTCTTGTTCATCTCTCTGTCAAATGTAGTTGAAATATATATGGACATGTATATTTTTTTTAGACAAGAAATTATGTTATCTATACTTCTTTTTCTAGATTTATCCATATAAGATGTATTTTACCTAGTTGCATTAATATTTGACAAACATGATTGGGATTGCTTTTGTTTTTCCAACACTTGTTTTTATTAGTAGAAATTGGCAAGTTTGGGAGCCCTTAATTAAGTGTATGCCAACTTTTAAGTTCTATCCTTTTTGAATGTTTTTGCAACTTGTGATTATCGCTCGTTGTCAAATAAGGTCTTTTAACAATTTCGTTTCCAAGATGTGGTTGGTAGTCTTGCATATTGATTCGAATACAGTATTAAAAGATTTCAGTACAGTATTAAAAGATTTCCTTTTCCAACTAGGACATGATGAACTTGGATGAAAATGAGAGTGTACTTTCAAGAAGCGTTTGTCAAATTTACCATGTTGACGACAATACAAGGGTAAGTATTTAATATTCTTTACCCCGTACAATTTTATAAGCATGCTTGTTTTGTTGCTCTACTTGTATGTTGCTTTGGGGCCAATAACCAGTGGTTTTAAAGGGCAGGCTAAATATGTAATTTTGCCATAATCTGTTGTTACTTTCCCCTATAATGGTGACACTTAACTTAATTCGCCTAGCATATATGTTGGAACTAGTGAATTGTGTACAACTTAGTATTTTAAATACCAAATTAGTAAAATAGAGGGAATAAGTAAAGGATTTGACAGTTAAGATTACTAATGGGAAATTCATAATGGTACGCTTATGTTTTTGGTTGTTGCAACTGTTGTCATTTCATGTTTTTAACTTACGAGTGGTACCCTTGTATTTTAAGTTTTATATAAAATCTTACCATTCCGTTACCCAAATGTTGAAAACGTCAAAATATAAGGATATCACACATAGAAGTCAAAAAAGTACTAGTATTTGTTGGAAAAGTTAATATGACAATGGTATTTTAAGGTATTTTCTTTCAATTTTTTTCTGAAGATTTAAACTATGTTTTGCTCAAATATTTTGATAGCGATGCTTCTAAATGTAGTAGATTGTTACATGTATTAAAAGTGTGAAACTTTTGAAGTTTAAATGGCTACTAAAGCCATTTACTTATATTTTAACATTTATTTTACGTTTGATTAACAAAATGGCATGGTATACTTGTAACTTAAAATACAAGGATACCACTCATAATTCAGAAATAAAAAAGACACCATTTGAAAAAGGCAAAAGTAGAATATTATCATTGAGAATATCCCATTATTTAAAAAATCCAATATCTAGGAGTATCTTCCGTATTTAAAAGGAAAAAGAAAAAACTATAGTGCGAAACGACACCGTCAGAATTGAAGCTCCATTTTATTACTGTATCCATCTATAAAAGAGGGAGAGAAAAGTGAGTGGATGTGTGTGTAATTTTGTTTTGAGGGTAAGGTACATAGCGAAGAAAGTAAAGAATCGGCACATTAGCAGCAATGACTATGAACGGAGGAGCATTCAATGTACAAGGTTCATCATCGTCGGCAACAGACAACGATCGGAAGCTACGGTTGGTAGAGCGTCTTGTGCTAGATCTTAGCAATCATGACGTGAGAGAAAACGCCCTACGTGAACTCTCCATGGTCATTTATCTATATCCTGATATCTTCTTTTTTTTTATTATATATACATATTCTTATTAGTTTCAATTAGATTACTATAAATTCTTTCTTTTTTTGGGTTTCAGTGTGGCGTGCGATATACATATCTTGTTGATTGCTATAATCTCTCGTTGCTTCTCGGAAACTAAATAATTTTGTGCCTTAGTTATGTTGAAAGTGAAGTGAATTGTACAAGTTCATTGTGGTCATAAGTCTTAGCTTAATTAGTTGGTCTGATGTCATAGTAATATTATTACTATGACATCATTGTTATCGACAAAACTAAGACTAGTGATAGATTTGTTTCAAAACTACTTTTGTTCCTTCCCTTAATTGCTAGCTAAATGTTGATTTCTCCATCCCCAATTTAATTTGTCGTATGTGTGTATGTTTTCTATTTGACCAACTTACCCTGTCTTTGGAGATATACCTTTTCAATTTGGATATATCTAGTAAAGTTGAAGAAGTTTTTTTTTTTTTTATCAAAAATGAAATCTTCTGTAGATTTTTTCCAGTAAAAATAAGGCTAGTTGCCATTCCCCTCAATATATAAAAAAAAGTATTATTTTATTTGCCATCCCCCCCCCCCCCCCCAAAAAAAAAAAAATTATAACGATTAACTGCGAGCTGCGTGAGATAGCTATAAGTAGAAAACTGCATGAGCTGAGAATTTAGAAAAGTTTTATTCCAACCCCTTTCAGTGTTTTGAATTTCCCCACCCAGCATATTTTGTCATTCACTCCTGTGGCTACCAGTTACCATATACCATTTGTCTACTGATCCTGTGTTCTAGTAAAGAATGTTCTCATGGTTTCCTAATTACCCTCCAGACCTCTTTTGTTTATTTACACAGTGTTCAATTTCCCAGGATAGCTCATATTACTGCCTTTGAAACCATGAATCATCATCTCTTCTTAATTTCTCTCCTATCACTTAAAAAATGCCTGCCACTCACCAATTCATTGCTAGCACTTGTGTAAAATGAGAGTCATTTTGGGGAGTCCTTGTAATGTTTTATACGGAGTAACAGAAATTTTAAAAAAGAAGTAAATGATGGCTTGGAAAGACCACCAGCCAAAGTAAAGCTGTGTATGTTATGTTATGTTGTAATCAGTGGCCATGTGATGCCCTCCTTGCTACCACCTCTCTCCTAGGAAAACAATCTTCTGGAAAAAAAATTGAACTTCTCATCCAAGAATAACAACCATCATTACAGCTGATTTACTGTCGATTTCTTTTCTGTGTTTTACAAGGAGACAAGTTTTATTGGTTTAATAGGTGTGGAACTATTTAGCATCGGGAATCAGGAGTCAATATCATATGTAATAAATTATCAAAAGTTTGGTTATCTTTTTATACTTTTCTTTTTCCTTTCCTAATGGAAATATGGCACAGTGGCTATATTACAAAACTGTATGATATTTTTAAATAAAAAGAAGACACGTGCCGTATCTTCCTGTAAATTCTATAATTTGAGCAGTGTGATCGTGAACTTGTGGTACCTTTGGTCATATTTTATAGAACAAGGAATCATTTCAAGATTTGGCTTCTTTGTGTTGAACTTTTTTGGTACTATTACTGCACTCATTCAGGTATGCCTAATAAACTTGTTTTGTCTTTGTTTTATTTTAGAAGAGAGAATTATTTCAAGATTTGGCTCCATTACTGTGGAATTCATTTGGTACCATTTCTGTGCTTTTACAGGTATGCTTTATGTAGTTCGTAGCAATTTATTTTCCCCCAGTTTATTATATACTTATGTAAGAAATCATTTCTGCAAGTCACTGAACACGATGCTTAACACGTTTTTCATTTTTTGTAGAGTGCTGGATTTTTTTTTTATAAGAATAATGATGCCACTTTCTCGTTTTAATGTAATAAATTTTTAAAAAGGAATGTTAAAGTCAGAAGTTTTACGGTTCCTAGGTTATCATGTTGGCTTTCATCAGGCTTTCAAATTGTCCAGAAAACTTCAAATATGTTCCCTTTTAGTAGGTATGCTGATTTAGTGGTCTAGTGAATAAATTATCTGTCATCCTACTCTGGTAGCCTTGTGGATAATACTTACATGCTTACACGCTTATTTATCAGAAGCACTCAGCTTATTACGAACCACTGAGAGACTGAGTTATAATGTAGCACTCTTATTATTGATCGATGGTTAATTCCAGAACTGACCTCTCCTGTTCTTGACAGTTCACCAATTGCACTTGCTTATCAAATAAAGTGAGGAGGATGTAACATATGAACTGTGTGTAGAATAGAATTTGGTTTGTAGTAAATGATTCATCTGGCACTGGGTAAAGTTAATTCCTTAATCAGAAATATTTATTGTTAGGAATTGCGTGTATATATTGTACCTTCAACTGAATATGTTTTAAAATTACTATTTATTTTTCTTGCTTCAACCAAACACCTATGAAGTTGCATCAACCAAAAACCTGTTGAAAATTACCATAATGTTTCTGTGGTTTGTCATTGCAGGAGATTGTTTCGATCTACCCTGTCTTATCACCGCCTAATCTGACTCTGGTGCAATCAAATAGAGTTTGCAATGCGCTTGCTCTTCTACAAGTATTCTCCTTTTCCACTGTCACATATTTATGGCAAAATATTCTTACATATAACTGTTATTACTCGTATCATTTACATTGCCAGCTTTATGACTGTCTTTGGTCAAGTTTTTCATTTATAGTTGAGATTTTTTTAGTTTGTGCGAAAAGATTTACTCTCCCATCAAACATTGAAAGTATTATTCAGATAGCTGCAATCTATTGTTATAAAATTATTAACCCATCCTCTTATTGTTGCTCCCTCTGTCCCTAATTTTGTAAATGTGGTTAGTATTATCCAATAATCATATAATTCGTACCAGGGCACGAGGTTGCGAGATTATTCTATTTATATTTTAAAAGCAGTGGACTGCCAAATTAAAAGAAATGAGCTTCCAGATGTCTCTTCTTGCTATGAAATTCTTACCTCTCTATGAGTACTGAGGATGGACCAGACATTAAGGGAAATTGCTAAGAACACATCAGTCGACATTCGGATGCTTAATAATTACCCTAGATATGAGCTTAAGGTGAAAAAGTGTAGGACAGAAAACTGTACTTGAGCACTATTATGAGTTAAAATGATAAGTTTGACAAGATATCCTAAAGTCCGTCTTCTCACGCTCCTCAAATGATGAAACTTGGTCCTTATATCGCAAATCATTGCCTATTGTTAAACGAAATTATTGGTATGATACATAAATTTCCATTCTACTTGTTGTTTTTGTTTAATAATATGTACTTGATTTGTATTTTAGTTTTTAATAGCATCTATTCCCTTTCATCACTTATGGAATATTATTTTGCAGTGTGTAGCATCCCACCAGGATACGAGAATGCTGTTCCTTAATGGTAATACCTGTATATTTTCAGTAAGTTATATATATTTATACAAGGGGAGGTGGGGTGAGAAATTGAAGCCGTGACCTTTGTCATGAGGGAATGATGCCTTTGTTTGATATATCTGTTTTTTCTAATAGCTGATTGCAGAGAGATTTATTTTTTTATTTAACAAAATGACAGTTTGAGGCAAATAGTCAATCTCCAATGAATAGGGAAATTACTTATACAGAAGAAAATTAAGAAGATTTTGTGAGAAATCATTAAAAAATACCTATTATAGAGTGATAGGCCTACTTATAAAGCATGTTATGGAAACCTCTTCCTCTTAGATGATTTTGTTTCTGGTTATTCACTTCTACACTCTTTTTGGTAAAATTGATTCATGTGAGAGTACTTTATCATAAAAATAAACAAAATGGCAACAAGATATGTAGGCTTTCTGTGCTTATAGGTTTAAACAGTATGTTCAAGTCTTTTTATAATTATTTTAATGATTTTTTGGGAGTTTTCTGCAACATGACAAAGGTTTACTCTCTTGCAGCTAATATCCTTGATTATATATATCCTTTTATTAGAAGCACCAGTGAATTAAGGCCTTTCAACAACCTAAGGCATACTGGTCTAGGGGTCATTGCTGCACTAGTGAAGGTACTTTATCCCTCATTCCCTCTTGATTTACACACGTGCTCACGCACAAATGCACACTATATATCATAGGTTTCAGTTTTACATGATAAGTTGGTTACATAAAGATACATGGACTTGTTGCATACTCTTAAAACCTATTTGCTTGTAATTGGACCCGAGGAATATTGTATCGGTCCCTTAGTTCCTTGTGTTTTTTACCCTAGGAGGATGTGTCTTGTATGCTTGGTTTCTGTTTTACCATGTATTTGTTTTCTCACTTTAAATTCCTCAAATTCAAATCAAGAATATTTCTTTTCTTTTCAGGTTGATGATACCGAAGTGATACGTTTCCTGTTATCAACTGAAACTGTTACTCTGTGCTTGGGTGCAATGAAGATGGGGAGTGTATCATCTAAAACAGTTGAGTGTTTCCTACATGCTATTTTAATTCTCTTTTTCTTTGTTCTTTCCTTTATATTCTTTTGAGGCAAGGGAACACTATTAATAGTACAATTGGGTGCATTAGGTTTCATCATGAGATTGTTAGAAACCATATTGAGGCAAGGGAATACTATGACTAAAACAATTTTGTCTATTAGGTTTCATCACGAGATAGTCAAAAACCCAAGTTATAATTGTTATGATTTATGGAGGTAACATTTTTGTACCTTAGCTTGGCTTGTATAGATGTCTAACAGATGTTTGTTAATGTCAGGTTGCAACATTTATCATCCAAAAGATTTTATCGGATGAATATAGCCTGGATCATATATGTACAACAACAGTGCGATTTTTTAGGGTGGGCCAAGCCCTGGCGAACATGGTTGCTGCTCTTGCAGAACAACCATCATCACAGCTGCTGAAGCATGTTATTCGGTGCTACTTGCTCTTATCAAATAATATAAGGTAAAGTACAAGATATACCTTATAAATGACTGCTGTGAAAAATCATACTTGTGGACATTTTTCATGTTGGCTCCGCTTTGCTATATTCACCATTGACAGATGCCTTAATCTTATATTGTTGCAGAGCTTGTATTGTCTTGAGAAGTTCCCTTCCAGTCATGCTTAGAGATACTACATTTAGCAGCTGTCTACGTGTAAGTACTTTTCAGAACTCCTGTCAACGGTTTTCATGGATGGTGCAAGATGTGCAGGGTACTAAAAATCTAAAAAAATGTTAAATAAAACTAGTGATAGATCAAAATTCCTAGGATGTGATTTTCAAGACACAAAAGACAAACCCCACCCTTCTTGGACTTTTTTCTATTGCTGCTCGATGTATTTGTCACATCGAAGAAGTTTTAAAATCATGAAAACTAATTGTGAATTGCTGGTGTTTGTTTATAGGAAGACCCAACTATGAGGAGATGGCTACAGCAGTTGCTTATTAAAGTACAAGGGCCTCATGTTGCATTGCAAGCAGGTGGAAGATATGAGCATTTGATGATATAAACTGAGTTGGTATCTATGTTTCGCCATCAGTTGCCCTTTCGTTAATGTCTGTCAGCTTGATATCTGATGAGCCGAGTTGTGTGGTGAACAGACTTTGGTTGTGGAGTTTGTGTACTCATTTTTTGTTGCAATTTTTATTTTATTTTATTACTTTTGGTTTTTAATCAAAAGGAAAAACTTATTTCAGTTTTTGTCCATTTTATTTCTTTCAACCTTGCATGTGAATGTTTTGTTAAAAAAAAAAAGCCTTGCATGTGAATTTGCTCTTGTACGAGAAGTCGAGAACATAAAAATAAATATGTGGCGCTATAGCTTCGCTTAGAGCATCTCCAATAGAGGTTGCCAAGTCCTATGTGGCATGGCACCCTTGGTTGCCCACCTATTGGAGTGTCAATGTTGCCAAGAAGTTGCCAACCAAAGTTGCCAAAAGTTGGCAACTTCCCTATTTAGTTAAAACACATACAACTCCTCAAAAATGCATTTAACTTTATCCTTTTTTATATCTCCTATATTTTAAATGTATTTATAAGATAATGCAAAATTAATGTATGGGACCACATTGACAACTTTTAAAGTTGCCACCTATTGGAGTAGATTTGTAACAAAAGTTGCCAACAATGAGATGGAGGAGAGAAGATATAAAAAAGTAATATATATGATGATGTGGTAGAACTTGACAACTATATTGGCAACCTCTATTGGAGATGCCCTTAGTCGACTACATCAAACAGAACAAAAGATCATAGTTTATCCTTTATAGTTTATACAGTACTAATATTCCTCCCACTATTGCTTTAAATTTTGTGTATTCATATTTTATTCTAAATTTTGAATTAAAATATTACAAGTGGTGTATTGAGTAAAATACGAATACACAAAATGACTTTTCCTGAATAACTAACGGAATTAACTCAAATTAATGGAATGTAATAAAATGTAATAAAATGCGATTATTGATATTTCAAGTGCTCGGTTTTAAATTAAAATATAGCAAATCGTGTCTTGAGTAAATGTTGGATACACAAAATGTACTTTACTTAAATTTCTAACGAAATTAACTCAAATTAAGGAAATGTAACAAACTGTAATGAAATACGATTATTGATATTTAAAGTGCTCAATTTTGAATTAAAATACTATGTTTTGAGTAAAAGGCGGGTACATAAATTGCACTTTACTCCAACTTTTAAATGAATTCTCGCATGTTCCATTCTCAATTTATTATTTGACGGTTGTAGACCGGATCCTGAAAAAGAAAAACAATTTATTTTGGGGGAAAAAAACTCATTAATCAATATTCAAATTCATTTTTGAATTTAATCACAGATAATTTAACTGATTATCCAATCTGGTATTTTAAATTGAATATTTTAAAATTTGGAGACAAGAAAAGGAACCTGAGATTTCGTTGAGATATCAATAAAATCATTGTATTTTTATGCAATATTTTTTTAATATGCACAATCTTTTAATTATTATTTTGATATGCATAATTTATGTGATTTTATTTAATATCTCAAAAAAGATGCCTAAAATATATCTCAAATTTCTTATTCTAATATCAAATATAAATAAAATAAAATAAAAATATCCATCAACAAAGAAGCCAAAATCAATTTCATAATCGATTTCGAAAATGAAAACTGAATATATATGAGGTGGGGCCAATCAGATGGAGCCTAGTTGAGCCGACGTGAAAGATGTAGTTATGGTTGGCAGGCAGGGTTAAAAATGTAATACAACAAACTGACAATCGCAGACTTCACGGGTATAGCGACACGTGGAACACTGAAGAAAACGTGTCAAAGAAACACACAAACATGATGACTCACTCCTTGAAGCTAAGCTTAAACTAAAATCATGAATCTACAGATGTACGGACATATCATTTATTGATAGAGGAGCGACGAAAATGAATTCGACAGAAGCAATAATAAGAAATTACGTGGGAGAGAGCCACCAACAAGTGGTGCCCATAACGCTCTTCATAGCAGTACTCTGCCTCTGTTTAGTCATCGGCCACTTACTTGAAGAAAATCGTTGGCTTAATGAATCCATTACCGCCCTTCTTCTCGTACGTTACGTTACGTGACGGAACCAGAATTTCGAAACTTAAATGTATTATGCATGGCATGTCTGTTTTTAATGTTAGCTTATGATTAAAGTTTTTTTATTGCAGGGGATTATTGCAGGAGGTACTATCTTATATCTGAGCAAGGGGGAAAGTTCTCGGATACTTACGTTTGATGAAAACCTCTTTTTCATTTATCTTTTACCTCCAATTATATTCAATGCTGGGTACGTGACATAAAGTTGCTTAGTTTTGTCGTTGAATTAATTATTTTAATTAACTGATGTAATACGTGCGTACCATGTAATTTTATTGGCAGATTTCAAGTTAAAAAGAAGCAGTTCTTCCACAACTTCTTGACTATTATGCTGTTTGGTGTCACTGGTGTTTTCATTTCTTCCTCCATTGTTGCAGCTGGTAACTTCTATATTTTCTTAAAATAATTATACACTTCAGTATAATGTAAATATTATTCACTGGCGGTATGTATGCGTTTTTACAATTTTGTCTGTTTCAACAGGTAGCTGGTGGATGTTTCCCAAGTGTGGATTTCATGGCTTGACCATTCGAGACTATCTCAGTGAGCTTCTCGTAGTATATAGTTTCCCTTGGTTAATTTAACAAAGCACAGCAACTGACTTGTTTATACTCCGATATATTCAGGTATCGGAACCATCTTTTCGTCAACTGATACAGTCTGTACACTGCAGGTTAATTGGGAATCTTATATTTGCATATTTCATTCTGTCTGTCTAATACTACTAACGATAACCATATAGCCATTTGCATATTGTCCATTGGTCTGAGGTACAAATAATATATATGTTGGATTCTAGGTTTTACACCAAGATGAGACCCCTTTGCTATACAGCCTAGTCTTTGGGGAAGGAGTAGTAAATGATGCAACATCTATAGTGCTGTTCAATTCTGTTCAAAAGATCAATGTTGATAACTTTAATGCCCACGCAGCGGCTACTGTCATTCTGGATTTCTTGTACCTGTTTTTTACAAGCACTTGTCTGGGAGTTGCTGTAAGTTCACTTGTTATTTTACTTTTCTTGTATTTGTAAGTTGCTATGGGAGTGTCCGAAAGATGTGTGGTTATTCAGTTGCCTTTGTCGTGTTATCTATGTGCCGGTGGCGGTACAGTATATAATATATCTTGACTGACGCTCACTTGTGTACCTGTTTATTCGGGAAATTGTAAGTTAAGTCTTTCCAGGAGTACTGACTTTTAAATTTGATGAATTACTGATTAAAATTATTGATAAATTTATTTTTTAATTAATTCCTTCCGACAAAGAACAAAAATTACTAAGTGGCAATTATTAGATGTCGTAGACGTGCTATACAGATGTTCTGATCTAAACAGTTTAAGGCCTCTTGTTTAAAGCCATCACTGGTTCAGTGGTTCATATCACTCCCGTAGAGATTCATAATGTCTGAAGGCAGTGACTTCCTCTGAGCTTAAGCTAAAGTCTGGAATCAATAACTTTTTATCATTTTTCAACAGACAGGGCTATTGGCAGCAGTAATTCTTAAAGGCTTGTACTTCGGAAAGTAAGTGTTCATGTTTGGGAATTTTTCTACTGTTATTGTATGTATAGTTGTATTCCTGTTGTAGAATGATGTACAACTATTCAGTTGTTTTTTCAAAATGATGTTGTGATTAATCTGTTAGCTTTCACAGCTCTGTATAAACTTCCTATGCAGGCACTCTAGTGTTCGTGAAGTTGCTCTTATGATGCTAATGGCTTATCTTTCTTATATGGTAGCTGAGGTACTGATGATGTATTCTTCCGACTGCAGTATTAGCAAGCTAATAATGCTGAACATCTTAATATAGTGATCTGACAATATTGTATTTCTTTGACTTGTATGCATGTTCTTGTAATAGGAATGTTTGGCATGTTGCACTCTGGTCTCCCAACCTCTTAATATAGTGATCTTACATGAATAGTATTTCATTGTGTATCCTTGACTTGTATGCATGTTATTGCATTAGGAATGTTTGGCATGTACAACTTTGTTTTACCAAATCATTAAAGTGTGTTTTCAGCTACTCAATTAGTGGGCTAATTAGATTTGCTGGTTTTGCAATGAATCGCTTCTTTGTTGTTGGATATTCCGTAATAACTAGTAATCAAGAACTAAATAGTGCAATATTTGGCTGTAAAATGTAAATTATGATGAACAGCAGTCAATACAGCTTAGGAATTTACTTGTCTTGTGTTGATTAGATGTTCTCTTAGTTTGGAAAGTAATTCTACCATTTTCTTACGATAAATAAGCAGAAGGTCGATTTAGTTAGCTGCCTAGCGAGTAGCACTTTTCAACTCCTACCATAATGTCTCACTTATCTGTTAAATAAGAGTTGTGGTTTAATTCGTGTCTCTGTGGCCGAGTTGTTTACCACAGGGTGCTGTTATTTAGAGGGATCTGCAATACTTTTTGTGTGGCTTCTATACTGACATCCACTTCACATCATGTTACACTTTACAAATTGGAACCTTTTTGGATGTTAAGATTTGTGGAAATCCCTCTCAAACATGCCATGTAAAGTCTTAATATTTTGAGAAACCATGAACTTTAACTTTTAATCCTTGATTTAAAGAAAGTGCCATGTGCAAGCTTCAACTAAAATTTTGACTGTGCTCCAGAAGAACCCAGTATTGACCCGTCTAAGTATCATGCTGTTGGTTACTTGTATGCCATTTTTACAGCTAACTTATATTTTGTAAACTCTAGTTTCTGTTGCTTTATGCAGCTATTAGATCTTAGTGGTATTCTCACCGTCTTCTTTTCGGGAGTTATTATGTCTCACTATGCATGGCACAATGTTACTGAAAGTTCACGAATTACCACCAGGTACTCAAGTGACTTAATTTGAACCTCGGTTGTCCATCTTTATAAACAATATTTTTTAAGTGAACTTCATGATGTAGTTGATCTAATAAATGCTGACAGCTCTCCTACTCAAAATTGCAGGCATGTGTTTGCAACGATGTCTTTCATTGCCGAAACATTCATATTTCTGTATGTGGGAATGGATGCCCTGGATATGGAGAAGTGGAGGATGAGTGTATTGAGGTAAAATTGAAATAATTATTATCCATTTCAGCAGGAATACTGTAATAATTATTATCCATTTCAGTTAGTCTGGCCTCCTGATCTGCATGTTCATTGCCAGATTAGAAGATTGTTCCTCAGGTTGTTAATAGAGTAAACAACTAAGATCTCATTTGTTATAACCTTAGCTTACAGTGACAAACCGTTTCTTTATGTAGTAAAAGTTCCATTTAGTAGGATGTTATTGCTTTTAGGGGTTATTTCCTTTTCATGTCTTCCGAGTTACTGTAATATGTTTAAAATTCAATGAAAACGCAGACTGATCTCGGTTTAGACGACCAATACGATACATATATAATATAAGTAACAGCTATTACCACAGAATTGTGGCATGCAGATTGGTGGTTTTGTTGAGTTGTAAATTTTTGAAAAGAAAATGCAGTTTACTCAGAATTGTGGTAAGCAGGTCGGTGGTTTTTGCCGAGTTGTAAATTATTGGAAAGAATGTGCAGATTTACTTCCACTACTTGAAGTGCAGAACTGTTGCATAATTTAACACTAAAAGTCTGTCACAGCAAACATAAGCAATCACTTGAGCACTTGTGAAGTTATATGGTTTCAATTTAATTCTATTGAATTAAGTATACAGACCCTACTTGTTTCTTGCAGTTTCTGGACTTCAATAGGCGCATACAGTATTTTAATCTTCCTGATATTAGTTGGCCGTGCTGCCTTTGTGTTTCCCCTATCTATGTTATCCAACTTCATGAATCGAAGAGCGCAGAGAACATCATCTATCACTGTCCAGCACCAGGTAAAATATCTGTATTTTTATCTTGAACATCGTTCTGTCCCTGAATTTTTCAGCTACTTTGCCACTTACAAAGATAGAAAACGTGCAATGTTTATGTCATCCATCTAGACAGTTATTTGGTGGGCCGGGCTTATGAGAGGTGCCGTATCTATTGCGTTGGCATTTAAACAGGTAGGTGCTTTCTATATTCTAGGTTGTAGCAGGAGACTGACGTTGTTTCATTTGTCGGTAGATGTAATGCTACTGCACCATTTTTTGAATTTTCTCTGTAGTTCACTCATGCTGGTGTGACACTGGATCCCGTCAATGCTACAATGGTAACTACTACCATTGTTGTTGTCCTCTTCAGTACGATTGTAAGTAACATAAACAGACTATAAAGTTGGAGTATATATGCTTTCGAGTGGTAGATACAAAAAGATTTTCAAGACGGGACGTATTTTGACTTTGCTTCTATGCTTTAATTGTTTCAGGTATTCGGCTTTTTGACAAAGCCTCTTATAAGTTTTCTGCTTCCTCATAGCAACTCAAACACCGGTGAACCAAAATCTCCCAGAGAAAACATGAGACTTCCTCTGCTTTCATTTGATGAATCGGCAACAACAAACATTGACCGAGCAAAAGATAACATAACCATGCTGATTGAAAGGCCAGTGTATACTGTTCACTCTTACTGGAGGAGATTTGATGATGCTTTCATGAGACCTACATTTGGTGGACCACGTAGCGGGGATCCTTGTTAGGAGTGGATTCAATACAAGAAAATCATGAGATCAAATGTTGTGTAGATGGTTTGGTGCAGGCTGAAACCGTGAGGATGAGATTCTAGAAATTCCAAAAGAACAAAGAATATTGTTTTTCATACAAAGAAGTGCAGCAAAGATAACAAAGATATTGTTTTCAGATACATCATTTCAGTAAAATCGATGCTCTGGACCGTGTCCTATTCTCTTTCTTCTGTGGTAGTAATTTCATCTTTCACTTGTATTTCGTAAGATTAAGGTTGTCATTTCCTCTTTAACCAGAGGTTTCTCATTCTTTTTACTTTGTAGGATTAAGGTTGTCATCTATATAAGTTCATATTCTTCTTAAATTACATGGGCAGGAGGTTTTTTTTTCCTTTTAAGTCAGTAAGTTTGTAAAGTAGTCTACATACTCGGAATTTCCGAGCAATTCAAAAAAGTCGGGTATAATATGTATCAGAAACCTGTCCCACTCAAAGGATAAACGTAAATGCAGGTGTGGTATTTCAAATCCATGACATTGCTTACATTTTTAGAACTATAATCATACGTGGTATGACTTATCATCCTGACTTTTAAAAAGGGTGCATATTATAGCATCTCAAATAGTTAAACCATTAAAAAAGCATCTTCAAATGATTAGCATCAAATATTAGTATTCTGGGACTAAAATTAGAGAATAAAAGGTTGCATTATCTAATTACATTTCCTCCTGTTTTTCTACATATATCTGCATCTCTACATAAAACTCCCATCATAATAAATATCAACACCTGAGCCAGCTACAGCTATCCTGTTGTCAAACAGTCAATTTCGTCATTTCTACCAACTGCTTCTACAGAGCAAGCCATCCATCCGATGAAGCCTCTAATGTGTTCCCTGCTTTCATCAGTTACAAAGAACAGGGAAACAAGGAAAAGCAAAGAGAAACAACAAACTATAGTCTTCTGGAAGCCGTTCAGCCCCCACAGCATATCAATTAAGGTACTACGCATATGTGTGTGAACATATGAACATATATTTTTCAACCTGCAGCAGATAACAATCATACCATAAATTTGCAGCAGTAACTTCAAATATAAGTTATTCTGGTACATTAAACTGCACAATTCAGAGCAACATATGCGTTACGTAGTGGGACAAATGCTTAAGTTTAGCTTCAGCAATCATATATACATTGCTTGCTTACATTATTAGGTCCAAACATCGGGTACTGACTTCGAACTATAGCTTTTTAACTTTTCTAATTCCTGACCTTGTCCATGTGAAAAACTCACCCCTCTTAGAAGACTAATGAAAAATTCTTCAAGCAGAGAATAACACAGTTCCACGAAGCAAAATTTTAAGAAAAACGAGTTTCCCAGAACGCAAATTAGAGAAAAAACACCAGGTTTAAAAGAAGCATGTAGAAGAAGTGCAGTGGAAACCTATAGTCTACAGAAGTTTGACGTAGTGAACTGATGCATTTGAATCACCAAAAGAATAACATAAACCTAGGTAAGAATTGCCAGGTGAATAAGTAAAACGTAATACTGACCAATTACTTTGATTGCGTATCTGATTTCTTGCAAAGATGATAGCGTGCTAACATCTCAGGTATCCCCAAAGCCGAAACACTTTCGCATTTAAGGAGCTCCTGAAGCTTTCCATCACACTGTATAACCATTGCATTTGAAGGATCCTAAAATTGAAGAGAACAGCAAGCATTCTTTATTTTTTTTATATGTAGAACCTAGTTCTCATAGATAATCATACAACTGGGCTACCCGGTCACAAAAAAACCCATAAGGTCTCATCACATCCTATCCTTAATCACCATGAGATAACTTTAAATATTGTATCATACCAACTGAGGGTCCTATATATATGATCTCACTCTATTCAAAATGAAAACAGGTGATCTGTACAGTTGAAATTGCTAATATCTATATATATGTATAAATAGATTTTACCAAAAAATTATATTAACTACTTATTATGAACTTACAATTCTTAGATGCAGAAAATATTACTATGTTACCCGGCACTAAAAGATTTCTAAACAAGTTTATCTGTCAAGAGTACTTATGTGGTTACCAACCTCGAGCTGGTTGACTTTTATGTATTCCCAAATTTGCCTCAGGACCTCTGCTTGTGACATCTCCCTTTCATCAGTGCCGAAAAAACTTGCAAGTTCATCAGATATTATCACAATGGGAACAACATCGGTAAATTTACTATCACTTTTACTTTCAGGTAGGCATTCACTTTCAGGTGCACATTCACTTTCAAGCTCGACATTGGCCTTTGATTTCTTTGAAACTCGATTTGTTGGCTCTGCAAGCATCAGAGAGTATATTTCATGGTACAAGTAAAATAACCTTAATAAAAGGGAAAACTAGAATTTGAATGCATTATAAACATTTCATACTAGTTGGTTCAAGAGGGATGATATGTTTAGCTAGCAACTTATTCATCCTGAACATGTCAGTACTGTCTGTCTCAAAAACTAAACGCAGCTCATCATTGCAGATAATTTTCCTCTTGTTACTTGGATCCTGAAGGTTATTTTTCCTTATGTATATCCACAGCTGCTTCACAATCTGGACCAGATGAAAAGTTATAAAGGGTATTCAGGAAAATGGCATGGAACATATATTCAAGAACACATATTTAGAAGTCCCGACCTCAGTTCTTGGTAGTGTCGGATGACCAACAATAGGCTGGAGCAAGGGAGACACACCACAAAGTTTGTTGAGGCCACCAGGGCCACCTCTTTTTCTCTTTACCTTTTGAGCACTGGGACACAACAACAAATGTCAAGACACCAAACAAGCAACACGAAACTTCTTGTGTTTTTAACACAAAATGTTGCAAATGGGATAATACTGTCAAATACAGAGTTCTTGTGTTTGGTACTCATTCTAGTTACAAGCTAAAGCTTCTAATATTAGGGACAACTAGTTAATTAATTAATTAATACAATATTGAAACCTTGCGTAACAATCAGATAGACAATTAGGGCTAGATACCGATCATTTCTCTAAAGTTTTTTTAAAATATCTAATAAAGAATTTCTCAAAAGAAAATATATGTACAGTATATGCATTTGATAGGTCCATGAGCATACGTGGAAATAAAAGTAAAGATAGTGATACACTAGAACAGTCTTTAAGTGCAAGCTAAGCAATAGGTAGAAAAACTGTATAACAACATTAAGAATACAAAAACAACTCAATTTTAATCACACAATAATAAAAGAAGTGCATAAACACAATCGGAATATTAAGTGATAAAGCGTTGAAAAGTTACATAAAAAACATGCCTTTAAACCCATTAACTACAATATACAAACATAAACAATGCATTCCAGATATAAAATATGCACCAAACAAAATGCAATGTACAATTTAATCAATGCAATTAACCAATCGAATATCATATTCAATTTATCGAGAATTAATAAAAAGAGGGGAAACACGAAAAACGACCTCTTTTTCGAAGACTGGGGCGGAGCTAATCCAGGACCAGCAGCAGAAGCAGTAGAAGTAATACCAGTACTCGCAGCACTCGTCGGAGAAACCGCAGCTGCAGCCGCGGCAGCATACGCCCCAAACTGCAGCTGCTGAGACTGAAGGTGAGGCCGAAACGACAATTCATGAGAGGGACGATGAATTGCGAAGCCCTGTTGTTGATTAGGGGCAGGCCGGGCAATTGGGAGTTGTTGGAGGGCAAAATGGTCTTTATGAGGATGATAGAGTTGTGGTGGTGGTTGAGGAGGGCGAAGAAGATACTGAATGTGACTCCGAATGAAATCGATCTTGTGTGAAACTTGAAACCCTAGTTTTGACTCTAATTGCTCAACGACGTCGTGTAGGGAAGTGTAGGTAGTGAAATTAGGGCTCGCCGCTCCGAGAAGATTCTCTAGGGCTTGTGCTATTTGTTGTTCCTCTCTGCTTACCATTCCCGCACCGCCTTGCCCTGTTACCATTTTTATATATTATATTGTGTATTGTGTGTATATGTATCTCTCTCCGAATTAACGGTCTCTCTCTCTCCCCCCTCTCTCTCTCTCTCTTTCTCCTTCTCTCTATCTCTCTCTATCCTGTCTAGTCTATCTCTATCTGACTCTCTCTGTGCCCTGTTTGTCTCTATCTTTAAGGACGGGGTAAATTTACGAGTTTGCCCTTGGGACAATTGGGATTATGGGGATGTCACTTATCACATTGGGCTCCACATTCCTTAATTCTTCCTTAAATCACACACTAGCTACTAGCTAGCTCACCTAGCTCACCATCCCTTTCTTTTCTTTTTTTTCATTTTCCTGCTAATCATATTTCATTTTTACATTAATGAATTACACTTTTCTTTTTCAAAAGTCTTTTTTTTTTTTTGACACAAAGATAAAGCTTCATTAATTTCAATAAATACACAGCTGAGACAAACCCCCAACCGGCAGCACGACCAGATTGAAAAACAAAAATAAGCTAAAACACTTAGCTGATTTATTTTCTGACCGTTTAACAACATAGAATTGAAACATTCTTAGAACTGAAAATGAATTCAAAGACGACCCAACAAATCCAAAATGCACCAACATCCCTGAAAACAGTAATATCGCAATTGACCTTAACACGTAAAAACCGTTGGTAGCCCAATGTTCAGAAGGAGCACCCCAGCTATCTACTTGCCGGTAACCAGCTATAGACTTGCCGTAAGTGAAAACTAAAACTCCCCGAGGTTGAACAATATCCCGTTGTGAAAGGTGAGCTTTTGCACTAATTATCACTATCCCAGCCTCGATGCGGCTTTTCCAGATCTCCCGAAATCTCAATTGAAACATTCTCATCGTACGAACATAACGAAGCACAACACAACAAAACATATTAAAATATACAAACAACATACGCATAAAGCGTTACTTCGCCCAAAGCGATACACTTCAAAAAGTCAAAGATCTCGGATTGACACCAAATTTTGATATGGTGTTAGTGAGGAGATTTTGAGTCCAAGAAATGTGTTTATTTGATATTTCGAGTTCTAAAATTAGGACAGATCTGAAACAGAAACTCGAATGGGTTTTTCGAAATTTTTGGAAAAATTCCGATTAATGGAGGAAATGAAG
Source organism: Saposhnikovia divaricata (assembly GCA_036435485.1). Taxonomy (NCBI): domain Eukaryota; kingdom Viridiplantae; phylum Streptophyta; class Magnoliopsida; order Apiales; family Apiaceae; genus Saposhnikovia; species Saposhnikovia divaricata. Next base: position 29,841,482 of record JAZHRN010000131.1, read on the forward strand.
GGGATTTGAGAAGGTGAATGAAGGCTTGGTTGGAGAAGGAGGAGTGAGGAGGAAGAGGAGACCTCCGGCCGGTGGATAAACCACCACCGGAGGGGAATAAACCACCGGACTGAACTTTGGACGAAGAGAGAGAGAGAACTAGGAGACCCCTCTTTTGTTCCTTTTCAAAAGTCTTTTTAATTGTACTTCCTTTGGCTTTTGGACTGACAAGTTCACTCATTACTCTAGCTAATTAATTGTGACAATCCAAATTATACCCGGTAATCGTGTCATTTTGTCTACTTTCATATATTTTCGTATTTTTGTATATTTAAAGCTAAAACCGAAACTAATTCGAAATTATTTCGTGTATTTGACTATTCAAACCGAACCCAAAACGAAAGGAAAGTACACAAAATAAAATATAAAAGATTATTATATAATATTTTGTGTACATTCGTGTACCAAAAACGAAAGTTTACTAAATAAAAAAAAATAATAATAATATATATATATATATATAATATTTCGTGTACTTTCATGTGCCCAAAAAGAAAATACATATCTGATACTAAATATTTCGTGTACTTTCGTGTTTCATTTACCAAAAATCAAAATCTAAAGCCATATTTTTCGTGTAATTTCGTATAATATTTTTTTTTTTTTGCTAAACAATTTCGTATAATATTTACGTGTCATGTATCAAATTGTCGGGCCTAATCCAAGTCATAACATAGATATGTGTATTCTTTGTGTTCATGTCATTTACTTTGGTATCATATGTAGTATTTTTATAATAATAATAATTTTATTATTATTTTTTAGCATGACTTTTCACTTTTTTCTCCCTCATCTATAGGATATAATCCGAATTTGACTGGATAAAATGAGCTTAATTTTATTTGAATTTTGTCTATAAATCATGTTCAAACAAATATTTGAGTTGGATTAATAATTCGAATTGATACATATTTGTAACAAACCTAACTCATTCGAATTAAACTCCAGTCAAACTCAAAAATATATATATTACTATAACTAGATTATAGTCCGTGCTACGCACACGGTACTTCAAAATATTATTTTATAAAAAATATTAATATATCATAATAATGATAAATTAATAATGAAATAATTTATTGTTTTTTAATAATTTTATTATTATTTTTTTAGCATGACTTTTCACTTTTTTCTCCCTCATCTATAGGATATAATCCGAATTTGACTGAATAAAATGAGCTTAATTTTATTTGAATTTTGTCTATAAATCATGTTCAAACAAATATTTGAGTTGGATTAATAATTCGAATCGATACATATTTGTAACAAACCTAACTCATTCGAATTAAACTCCAGTCAAACTCAAAAATATATATATTACTATAACTAGATTATAGCCTACGGTACTTCAAAATATTATTTTATAAAAAATATTAATATATCATATTAATGATAAATTAATAAATGAAATAATTTAATAACGATTACATAATAAAATTTTGAAACAACTGATATTAATATCATTAAATGTTATTTTATATAATATATGAGAAAAATGCCCCCAAATAGGTACTTAGGGGGCTTATATGAGTACATAGATGGTAGATTTGTAATGTATATAGTGAAGTTGTGCAATTACAAAAGTACTTCTAGTGTATTTGCAATAAAAAAAAAATCATTATACAGTATTTCACGTAATTTAGATGAGCACGTACTTAGAAGTATTAATCCCATGATATAATAAGTACATTTAAGAATTAATTTAGTCAAACTTTTGTTGTATATAGAATGTGATGATATGCTCTAATTTGATTACTAAAATTGAAAGATTAATTGAAATTTTTATTAAAGAACCTACCATAAATATAATTGATATTAATGGAATTTAAAATTAATATACAAAATTTCCATAACTGAAATGGGTCAAATATTAATATGGATCCTATACAAATCTAAAATGGATACCATATCTATAAAGTGGATAGTCCATGGATCAAAATAAAGTTGAAAATCTTATCCAAACCTAAATATGAATACCGAACCTAAGGAATGGGCTATCCACTAATTTATAATACTAGCTTATAACCCGTGCGATGCACGGATTTTTTTTTATATGTAACAAATTTTATTTTATCTTATAATTATATTTTTATATAATCATTGTTTACAAAATTTTATTTTAATTTTAATATTAATAATTTAATATAAATAATGATATACATGATTTAAAACTTATATTATAAAATTTTAAAATAAATATGTCGTTGATAGAATTCGAACCTTGAATATAATATATTTAATCATTAGATCTAACGATTTTAATTTTTTACTAAAAATTTAATGGTCATTATTCGTAGTATACGGATTTTTATTATATTTTGTTAGTGATTAGAAGATATGATGTGATATTTTTGGGTATATATTAATTATTGTTAGATATGATATGATATGATTGGAAAATATGATATGATTGATGTTTTTAGGTGTTTATAAAAGGTAATATCTTCAACTAAAATTAAATGTGAAAAAGACAATCGACTAATTACCATAATTATATTAAGTTATTATTTATTTTAGGTGCTTTAATAGTATAGATATTGTATATATTTTTCTTTATAATAAAGGTTAAATAAGTATATTCACGAAATACTAAAAAACATATACCAAAAAATAGGTGCCAAAATTTTTAATATTTCGGCTAATGTTTCCTTATTATAAACAACGTATACATATTTTTAATATATTTTATTAATAATTGAAAAATATGATGTTATATTTTCGGGTATATATTAATGATTGTGAGATTAGTTTTAAATTAAAAAGGTAACGTGTTTATTCGAAAGGAAAGATTAATGATTGGAAGATATGATACGATTGATATTTTTAGGTGTTAATAAAAGGTAATATCTTCAATTAAAAGTAAATATGAAAAAAGGCAATTAACTACTTACCATTAATTTATATTATGTTATTATTTATTTTAGGAGTTTTAATAGTATAGATATTATATATATTTTTCTTTATAATGAAGGGTAAATAAATAAATTCACTACGTACCAAAAAACAGGTACCAAAACTTTTAATGTTTCGGCTTTTATATAATAGTATAGATATAGATTTAATTGATTGAATATAATGATATTTGATTAATCTGTCTTTTGGTTTACGAAAGCATTTTAATATTTTAAGTAGCTCAATTCGAACTTAAAACCTTATTAAAATGCTCGAAACTCAACTCCATATTTTGATAGAAAATGAGAATGAACATAATTTTTAAACTTCGGGACCAAGAAGTTCTTCTCCTTCTTCTCTTGGGCGGAATGGATCCTTTTTCTTTTCAAGTGAGCGAACAACCATAGGTGTACTTACAGGATATGCTTTATCCATAATAAATCTCTTAAGGATCTTTTCAATATATGATGACTGGTGGACAAAAATTCCTTTGGATAGATGTTCGACTTGAAAACCAAGGCATAGTTTTGTTTTGCCCAAGTCTTTCATTTCAAATTCTCTTTACAAATATTCAATTGTTTCATTAAGCTCATCTTGGGTCCCAATGATGTTTAGATCATCAATATAAACCGCAATTATAGTAAACCCCATTTTTGTCCTTTTAATAAAAACACATGGACAAATTACATTATTAACATATCCATTTTTCAAAAGGTACTCACTGAGGCGATTATACCACATTCGACCTGATTGTTTTAACCCGTACAATGATCTTCGTAATTTAATTTAATAAATTTCTCGAGGTCTTGAACTACATGCTTCAGGCATTTTTAATCCATCGGGGATTTTCATGTAAATGTCATTATCAAGTGACCCATATAAGTAAGCAGTCACAACATCCATCAAATTCATTCGGAACCCTTCTAAAATTGATAGACTTAGTAAGAATCTGAATGTTGTTGCATCCATTATCGGGGAATAAGTCTCTTCATAATCAATTCCCGGTCTTTGTGAGAAGCCTTGTGCAACAAGGCGTACCTTATATCTCACAACTTCATTTTTCTCTTTTTTTTTGCGCACAAATACCCATCTATATCCAACGGGTTTCACACCTGCAGGTGTTTGGACAATGGGTCCAAAAACTTGACGTTTTTCAAGTGATTTCAATTCTGCCTCAATAGCATCTTTCCATTTTGGCTAATCATTTCTTCTTTTACATTCATAGATCGATCTAGGTTCATGATCCTCGATTTCTTCAGAAATGTCAAGTGCAGCTGCATATGCAAATATGTCATCCATGACAATTTCTTTTCTATTCCACCTTTTTCCCGAAGTGATATAATTTATCGAGATCTCTTCATTGTCCTCAATTTTAGGTGTTTGATCATCCTTTGAAGACGTCTCTTCAGTGATCAATTCTATTTCATTTGGAATGATGCCATTTGATGTACCAACTTGTTTATCAAGTTTCCTTGATTTTCTAGGATTTTATCTTTGGATCCAATAGGTCTACCACGCTTCTGGCGTGCTTTAGACTCATTTGCTAGCATGATTTTATTTTCTTCAGTAGGAAGTTTTATTTTACAAGGAACATTGACAGCTGGTATATGTGACTTTGTCACTGTTTTGACATCAGTAAATGAATCGGGCAATTTATTTGCAACCTCTTGTAGGTGGATAATCTTTTGAACTTCAAGTTCACATTGATTTTTGCGAGGATCATAATGAGACAGAGATGCTGCATTCCACAAAATTTCTTGTCTTTCTTCTTCAAATTTTGAATTATCTCCCCCTAATGCAGGAAAAACTGTCTCATCAAACTGACAGTCAGCAAATCTTGCCTTAAATAAATCACCAGTCATGGGCTCCAAATATTTTATAATTGAGGGAGAGTCAAACCCAACGTATACCCCTAATCTTCTTTGGGGTCCCATTTTTGTTCGTTGGGGAGGAGATATCGGAACATAAACTGCACACCCAAAAACCCTCAAGTGAGAAATATTTGGTTCTTGACCATTTACAAGCTGCATTGGGGAATATTTATGATAAGCAGCCGGTCTTAAACGAACAAGTGATGCAACATGTAATATTGCATGTCCCCAAGCAGTATTTGGTAATTTTGTTTTCATAAGCAAGGGTCTAGCAATCAATTGTAGTCTCTTAATAAAAGATATTGCTAAACCATTTTGGGTATGCGTGTGCGGAACCGGATGTTCCACATCAATCCCAATTGACATGCAATAATCATTAAAAGACTGAGAAGTAAATTATCCTGCATTATCCAATCGAATTTTCTTAATTGCATGATCTAGGAATTGTGTCCTTAATCGAATTATTTGAGCAAGGATTCTTACAAATGCAACATTACGAGTGGACAATAAACTAACATGCGACCAACGTGTTGATGCATCTATAAGTACCATAAAGTACTGAAATGGTCCACTTGATGGTGTAATAGGTCTACATATATCTCCTTGAATTCGCTCCAAAAATGATGGACACTCAGTCGCAACTTTCATATGCGATGGCTTTCTTATTAGTTTCCTTGAAAGCAAGCAACACAAGAAAAATCTTTGGACAATGGAACAATCTTATTCATTGTTAGTCACCGCATTCACTTCAGGGAATGGTGTTGAGCCAGTTGGACGTGCTTGATGATTTTTCAGCAAAAGTTCATTATTTTGTTCAGCAAGAAGCAAGACAGAAATTAGCTCAGAATATTTTGTGAATCCACGTTCACGATATTGTTGCTGCAAGAGCATATTATTGGCATGGAAAGTGGAATATGTTTTTTCCAACATATCTTTATCGGTGATATTCTCGCCACATAATTTTAGTTGAAATGTAATTTTAAACATGGCAGAGTTATACTCGCTCACACTTTTATAATCTTGCAATCGCAAGTGTAGCCAATCATAGCGAGCTTTTGGGAGTATTACCGTTTTTTTGGTGGTCATATCTTTCTTTGAGATCCTTCCAAAGAGTTGATGGATCTTTAATAGTTAAATATTCAGTTTTTAGGCCTTCATCAAGATGATGGCGGAGAAATATCATAGCCTTTGCCTTTTCTTGTTCGGAGGTTTTATTTCCCTCTTTTATGGTGTCACCAAGACCCATAGCACTAAGATGGATTTCATCATCAAGAATCCATGTCAAATAATTTTTTTCGGTGACATCAAGTGCATTGAACTCGAGTTTTGTAAGATTCGACATTATCACTAAAATATAATTCCAAACAGTGTCAAATTATAAAATAAGCATAAATACAACATGTGTTACTAAAAACATTATATTGACATGGACACATATAATTTGATAAAAGTATTCCATCAGAAAATCATGCATAATTAAACAATTAGACATATTAATATATGTAATTTTTACTTTGCACACATATGAAATTAATCCATTTTGCTAAGGTTTGTCTACTTTTAATTAGATAGAGATTTCAAGGAGTTCAAGATAAACAAATATAAACATGTTGTATGCAGTTTATTTGCTATATAAACTAAAAGACATAATAACAAATAGTCAGTATATAAGGTTGAATTCAATTTACCGTGTAAATGTAGACTGATTAAAAAGACACAGTAGATTGCATTCAATCTATCGTGTAAATGTAAGATAACATCAAATCTTTTGTATACTCTTATTATAGATCAATATTAATAAATAATATTATACGTACCTTCTGGATAGCTCCAAGTTTTCTTGCACTTCCCAGATTTTTTTTTGCAATCATGCTGATAACGTGTTATATAAATATAATATATTATATTATATAGAGAGCATTTAGAGGAAAGAAAGAACAATATATTTCATTGCATAGTTATGTATTTACAAGCTTAAGAATGGTGCCTATTTATAGGCTTACTAGTTGTAAGTTACATGAATTTGTAGAGCCAAGAGTCTTAAGTTACATGAACCTAAAAAGGCCAAAGGTTGTCATCTAGAAGGTTAAGTACATTCTAGGGAGTCATACATTTATTTCACAACAGTAATGCAAATATAACTACTTGTCTAAAAAAGTTAAAATAAAGAATTTCAAGGAAAAAAGATATAAAAAAATCATATGAAATGTCTCCACCGCCCTCGTATTCTACTTCTAATAAAAAATTTTATTATATGTATTCTTTATATATTCAAACATCTTTTCTACCTCCAATAATTTTTTTAATTATATGTATTTTCTATAAATTCAAACACTTCTTCTCTATAAATTAGAACTCATATTTTACTTGCAATATAACTCTGAATTATATGTCTTACAAACACCCACTCTACTTCCAATAGAACTTTCAATGATATGTCTTCCCTATTATGCTTTTAATATGTCAAAAGATAGTTTTTTATTTATAATATTTAAAATCCTAGAATTCTAAAAAATTCAAAATATATTTATCTTGTATTATATCATTAATATTAAATTTTAATATTCAAAACGATCCTCTCTAATGAACAACTTTCTTGTTAAACACGGTTATTCCTATTAACCCGCTCTCTCGTTAAGATCAAAACCATAACTTTTACATATTACTTATATAACAATGTTTATGAATAAAAATCGAATCCTAAAAATAAAATAAACTTATAACATCAATATCAAATTCTAATAGCTAATACAGTCTTTTATAGTGAGTCTTTTCCCGTTAGAAACATTTCGAGCAGCTCTCGTTTGGGATCGAAATTCCAACTTTATTACATACTAGTCGATAAAGCCGCACTTCGCGGCGGCGTTATATTTTTTTTTAAACATTTAATACATATTTACATTATATTATATTATCAATATTAAATTTTAATAGTTACATAATCTTCTCTAATGAGCCGATTTTTTATCAAACATTCGATTGAGCCGCTCTCTCGTTAAAACCGAAATCCTAACTTTAACATATATTATAATGACTTATATAATAATTTTTATCCATAATGTTGGAAAATGTGGGTTTTAGCCCCACATTGACTAGTCATTTTGAGCCAAGTTTTGAGTAGTCGTTTATTGTGTGTGCGCAATGGGTGATGCTTGGATTATGTTCTCCTCCAAGAGAGTTTCCGAGACATGTTTAATTACTCAAAATGGTTAAGTGATGAATGAGATATGATAGCTCAAAGATGGTCCCTTAAGAGTGGAAATTTTGTTTAGAAAATGGAAGTCCCACATTGAAATGGAAAAGGAGTTTCCATGACTTTATATAGTACAACACTTGAGTAGTGTTCACTTGTGTTGGCTAAGTGTTGCTCCATCTCCTACGCGGGCGCGCGGGGGGTGCGAATTATGGGCTTTCGAGGGGAAATCCGAGGCTTCGTAAGCCTTCGGGATTTCCGCGTGTGCGACCTGCGGACACGAATGCAGCAGAAAATTGGGCCGGCTAAACCCGGACTAGTTTTGCTATTTTATTATTTCCACTGGGCTTAAAATAAAAAAATCAAAATCTGTTTTGATTAATTTGATTAAATCAGAGTCGGTTTGATTGATTTAATTAAATCCGAGATTTGATTTAATTACAGATATTGTGTAGTGCACAAGTCTTATCCTAATCTTTTCGTTACCGCCTTTTTAATTAACGCGTTAATTATTTTAGGCAGTTGTGTAGCGAACAAGATTTGTCAGTCCTATAAATACCCCCCTTAGGGTCTAGGTTTAATCATCTCATTCGCAGCCTAAACACGTCCAATACCTCTCTCTCCCTGGTGATAGTTTCTTGCTCGCCGAAGGTGCCGTTCTCTGCAACACCATCATTTCCTCGTTTTATCCTGAGAGGCTATCGTTTCAAACACACGGTGAGAGGCGAAATAGCTTTAAGGAGACAGCTCTTCCGCTGGACTCGAGATCTCTTATATCCTTCTTGTTATTTATTTTCTTATTCACTGTTATACACCGATTTGTTATTCGCGCACATATATATTGTTATTTATCACAAATTTTTTAACAATCTTAAAGCTATTTATATATTTCTGTGACTAATACATCTGTTTCTGTTTGTTTCTGTGAATAACAGATTAATGGCTGATAACGTGAACAACGCAAATATTGTGGTTGATCCAACGCACGGATTGTAACATCCGATGGGGATCACCAGTCGCCGCCACACTCTAACGCACAGATTATAACATCTGATGTGAGTGCGACGCCGGTTGGACATGTGCCTCCGGGACATGTACCTCCGGGACATACTGTCATTGGACAGTTTACTGTTCCTGTTGGATCGACGATGGTACCACCATCTGGAGTGGCTACCACACATATGGCACCTGTTATGCCTACGGTTCCTACTGTGCCTGCTGCACATGCTGAGAAACCTGAGAAGTTCAATGGTACGAACTTCAAACGTTGTCAGCAAAAGATGTTCTTCTATCTGACCACGATGCATATGGATCGCTACCTCAAAGAGGATCCACCGTTGCTCACTGTTGAGAGTAACACGCAAACAGTTTATGCTGTTGATGCTTGGAAGCACGCCGACTTTATCTGTCGGAATTATGTGCTAAATTGTTTGGCTGACTCGTTGTATAACGTGTACAGTACGAAGCCAACATCTAAGGTCTTATGGGAGTCACTTGACCATAAGTACAAAACCGAGGATGCTGGGGCTAAGAATTGGATTGTTGGCCGCTTTCTTGATTATAAGATGGCGGATTCTAAGACTGTGGTCAGTCAGGTGCAAGAGCTGCAAGTGATCATCCATGATATTCATGCTGAAGGGATGATTATAAGTGAGTCTTTCCATGTTGCTGCTGTGATTGAGAAGCTGCCACCTGGATGGAAAGATTTCAAGAACTACCTTAAGCATAAGCGTAAGGAGATGTCTATGGAGGATCTGATCGTTAGACTTCGCATTGAAGAAGACAACAGGGGATCCGAGAAGAAGATGAATGTTGCCACTGAAAAGGCAAACATGGTGGAACATAAGCCCAAGAAGAACAATTCTGGTAAAGGGGCAAAGCTGGCACCCAAGGGAGGAATTTCGAAGACGAAGTTTCAAGGGAAGTGCTACAACTGCGACAAAGTGGGTCATAGGTCTTCTGATTGCAGGAAGCCCAACAAGAAGAAGAAAGCAAACATGGTCGATGATATCTCAAAGGAGATGGGTGACATAGACCTCTGTGCTACGGTCTCTGAGGTGAACCTGGTTGGCTCTAATACAAGAAAATGGTGGATTGATACGGGAGCTACAAGGCATGTTTGTTCGGACAAGGCGATTTTCTCTAGCCTCAAAACTTCTAATGCTGGTGATAAGCTTTACATGGGGAATTCAGCAACTTCAACCATTGAAGGGGAAGGCACGGTGATTCTGAAGATGACTTCTGGGAAGAATTTGACTTTGAAAAATGTACTTTATGTGCCTGATATTCGCAAGAACCTTGTGTCTAGTTCCTTGTTGAATAAGCATGGCTTTCGCATTGTTTTAGAGTCGGATAAGGTTATTTTGTCAAAGAGTGGTATGTTTGTTGGCAAGGGTTATGTAACTGATGGGCTCTTTAAGCTCAATGTGATGTCTGTTAAAGATGATAATGAAATAAAGAACTCTTCTGCTTACTTGCTTGAGTCTCCTAATTTATGGCATGCTAGATTAGGACATGTAAATTATGATACTTTACGCTGATTAAGTATGAAATAATACATACCAAAATTGAATATTGATTCAAAACATAAGTGTGAAACTTGTGTTGAGGCAAAATTAACGAGATCATCATTTAAACGTGTGGAAAGAAACACCAAAGTGCTAGACCTAATTCATAGTGATATATGTGATTTGAAATTCGCTCCAACTAGAGGAGGAAACAAGTACTTTATTACATTCATAGATGATTGTACAAAATACTGTTATATATATTTGCTTAAAAGCAAAGACGAAGCTATAGATAAATTTAAAATCTATAAGGAAGAAGTTGAGACACAACAAGATGAGAAAATCAAGACGATACGTATTGATCGTGGGGGTGAATATGTTGAACCTTTTGGGGAATTCTGTTCACAAATGGTATAATCCATGAGGTTACTGCACCATACTCCCCTCAGTCAAATGGAGTGGCTGAGAGGAAGAATCGTACTCTCAAAGAAATGATGAATGCGATGTTGTTAAGCTCTGGACTTCCGCAGTCAATGTGGGGGGAAGCCATCTTGAGTGCAAATCATCTTTTGAATATGATGATTCGCAAGAACAAGGATGCAAGTCCTTATGAAATGTGGAAGAAAAAGAAACAAAGTTACCAAAATCTGAAAGTGTGGGGGTGCCTTGCAAAAGTACTAATCCCTGCACCTAAGAAGGTGAAGATTGGTCCAAAGACTGTGGATTGTATCTTTATCGGATATCCACCACATAGTATTGCATATCGGTTTCTTGTACATGAATCGAAGATTCCTGAAATTCAAAAGAATACGATCATGGAGTCAAGGAATGCCTCATTCTTTGAGACGGTATTTCCTTGTAATCTTGGTGTCAAATGCCCGACCACGTCTAAACGAACTCATGAGTCTGTTAATGACAATAATGAGAGTGATGAAAGTGAAGATGAAAATGTGAGGGTAGTGAGAAGGAACAAAAGACAAAGGAAGGAGAAATCCTTTGGGTCAGAGTTTATGACTTATTTGCTCGAAGAAGGTTATCCGAAAACCTATAAGGAAGCGGTAACATCACCTGATGGACCTATGTGGAAGGAGGCCATCAAAAGTGAAGTTGATTATATTTTACAGAATCATACTTGGGAGTTAGTGGATTTGCCAGCCGGATGCAAATCACTAGAAAGCAAGTGGGTGTTCAAGAAGAAGTTGAAACCTGATGGTACTATTGATAAGTACAAGGCTAGACTTGTAATCAAGGGATACAAGCAACAAAAGGGCCTTGACTAATTTGATACATATTCTCCAGTATTGAGAATAACGTCCATAAGGATGATGTTTGCTATCGCTGCAATGCGAAAATTAACAGTGCATCAAATGGATGTGAAAACAGCTTTTCTAAATGGAGATATAGATGAAGAAATCTATATGAAACAACCTGAAGGGTTTGTTGTCCCTGGACAAGAAAGGAAAGTTTGTAGATTGGTGAAATCAATGTATGGTTTGAAGCAAGCACCTATGAAGTGGCAAGAAAACTTTGATGAGGTCGTGTTGGCCAATGGCTTCAAAATCAATGAATGTGATAGTTGCGCCTACTACAAGGATGACGAGAATGGATATATTATGATGACGTTGTATGTAGATGATCTACTTATTGCTGGTAGCAATGATAAAGTGATCAAATCTACTAAGGACATGTTAAAATCAAGATTTGACATGAAAGACATGGGACTAGCAAATGTAATTCTAGGAATTCAAATTTCTAGAACATCTGAGGGTCTTGCACTAAGTCAACCACATTATGTTGACAAGATCCTTGAGAAGTTTTTGAAGGATGATTTTGAAAAAGCTAGAACACCTGTGGATATGACTTTGCATCTATCCAAGAACAAAGATGTAGGAGTCTCCCAACTGGAATACTCTAGGATAATTGGTAGTCTGATGTACCTGATGAGTTGTACTAGACCAGACATTGCATACTCAATCAGTAAGTTGAGTAGGTTTACGAGTAATCCGGGAGCTGATCATTGGAAAGCAATCATACGAGTACTAAGGTACTTGAGGGGAACTCGAGACTATGGTTTGCATTATGGCAGTTATCCAGCAGTACTAGAAGGCTATACTGATGCAAACTGGATATCTAGCAAAAAGGCACTGAAGTCTATGAGGGGCTATGTGTTTACACTAGCTGGAGCAGCAGTGTCATGGAAATCCTCCAAACAAATTGTGATAAATCAGTCCACAATGGAAGCTGAGTTTTTGGCATTAGATAAATGCGCACAAGAGGCTGAATATTTACGCCAATTTTTGGAGGATATTCCGAGATGGCCAAAGCCTGTGACTGCAATAGGACTGCACTGTGATAGTCAATCTGCTATTGGCAGAGCACAGAGCACAATGTATAATGGAAAGTCCCGTCACATTCGATGATGACATAGTTCCATTAGACAGTTAATGTCAACCGGAATTATCACTATTGACTTTATACCGTCAAAGGATAATATTGCGGATCCGCTAACCAAGGGGTTATCAAGAGAACTGGTTGATAAATCATCGAGAGGGATGGGCCTTAAGCCTATTGCTTAACGGCGTCATTGTGGACACCCAACCATTACTGACTGGAGGTCCCAAGAACTTGGTTCAATGGGCCAACTAAATCGTGATGACCAAATCACTGTGGGGGTAACCCCTGGCCTATTCCTATGATGAGAAACAGTGAGACCCGTAAGGTACGAGGGTAAGCTATTAAGCTTTAAATGATCTTTCGGTGAATACATGGAGTTCAAGATTTGAAGGCATGGAATTCAGTTGAGTAAACGCGGGTTACTCTATAAGGTAAAGACCACCTATGTGGGAGAGAAGTGGGGCCGCTTTAAAGGAGAATTGCGAGGCACAATTCTTTAGAAACTCCTACAGAACCAGGACGATGTTCCATGGCCAAAATGGACATAATCATGAGAGCTGAACGAGTCAGAAAGGGTATAGTGATAAGTATATCATCGTTTACACAAACGGTCGAACAGTTCAAAGACAAGCACGTCTACTGTCTACTAGTAAAGTCGGTATGCTTACTCAAGCGAAGGTTCAAGGAGCATTCTCTACCTATCGTATGCTATATCCGATCGAAGAATTATATCACCAAACCAAACTCCGTGTCTCTCTGTCTGGTTTGTGCTACTACATTATCAATCCCATCCATGTGGGGGATTGTTGGAAAATGTGGGTTTTAGCCCACATTGACTAGTCATTTTGAGCCTAGTTTTGAGTAGTCGTTTATTGCGTGTGCGCAATGGGTGATGCTTGGATTATGTTCTCCTCCGAGAGAGCTTTCCGAGGCATATTTAATTACTCAAAATGGTTAAGGGATGAATGAGATATGATAGCTCAAAGATGGTCCCTTAAGAGTGGAAATTTTGTTTACAAAATGGAAGTCCCACATTGAAATGGAAAAGGAGTTTCCATGACTTTATATAGTACAACACTTGAGTAGTGTTCACTTGTGTTGGCTAAGTGTTGCTCCATCTCCTATGCGGGCGCGCAGGGGGGGTGCGAATTGTGGGCTTTCGAGGGGAAATCCGAGGCTTCGTAAGCCTTCGGGCTTTCCGCGTGTGCGACCTGCGGACACGAATGCAGCAAAAAATTGGGCCGGCTAAACCTGGACTAGTTTTGCTATTTTATTATTTCCACTGGGCTTAAAATAAATAAATCAAAATCTGTTTTGATTAATTTGATTAAATCAGAGTCGGTTTGATTGATTTGATTAAATCCGAGATTTGATTTAATTACAGATATTGTGTAGTGCACAAGTCTTATCCTAATCTTTTCGTTACCGCCTTTTTAATTAACGCGTTAATTATTTTAGGCAGTTTTGTAGCGAACAAGATTTGTCAGTCCTATAAATACCTCCTTAGGGTCTAGGTTTAATCATCTCATTCGCAGACTAAACACATCCAATACCTCTCTCTCCTTGGAGATAGTTTCTTGCTCGTTTTTGCTCGCCGAAGGTGCCGTTCTCTGCAACGCCATCGTTTCCTCATTTTATCCTGAGAGGCTATCGTTTCAAACACACGGTGAGAGGCGAAATAGCTTTAAGGAGACAGCTCTTCCGCTGGACTCGAGATCTCTTATATCCTTCTTGTTATTTATTTGCTTATTCACTGTTATACATCGATTTGTTATTCGTGCACATATATTGTTATTTATCACAGATTGTTTAACACATAAAAATCAAATCCTAAAAAAAAAAAATTATGACATCAATATCAAATTCTTATAGCTAAAGCAAACTATTCTAGTGAGCCTTTAAATACGTTTCGAACCGTTCTTATTTGAAACTGAAATTCTAACTTATCTTATCAATCCTAAATTTTAATAATTAACACGATCCTTTCTTATGAGCCGTTCTCTCGTTCAACACGATCATTTTTATTGAGTCGTTCTATAGTTGAATTGGAAATCATAGCGTTAACATATATTATTATATATACTTGTATAATAATCAATATCTATAAAATGAAAATCTAATAATAAAATAAAACTTATAACATTAATATCAAATTCTAATAGTTAATAAGACCTTTTCTAATAAGTTGTCCTCTCGTTTAACACATTTTAAGACTTTTCGTAAATATAATTATGAACATATTTTCCTAATATAAATAAACTTTAAAATAAAGGATTTATAAGAAAAAAGATAAATAGTTTTTGAATATCGTAAAAGATGTCATCTCGTTGTCCTTGTATTCTACTAATCAATAGAATTTTTAATTACATGTCTTTTATATAAATTCAAATTCTTTTCCTCTATATTTTCAAACATTGATTTTATTTATGGTAAATTTTTTAATTATTGGTATCTTTTTCGAACTCTTTTCCTCTATAAATTCGAATACATATTTTATTCCCACAAAATTTTTAATTATATATGTTACAATTACATATTTTACTTTTAATAAAAAAAAATTACTTATATGTATTCCTTATAAATTCAACCTCTTTTCCTCAATAAATTTGAACACCTATTCTACTTACAATAGAATATTTAATTATATGTCTTATCTATAAATTTAAACTATTATTCTTTATAAATTCGAACACCTATTTTATATTCAATAAAATTGTTAATTATATTTCTTATTTATGAATTCGAATTATTCCCGTTTATAAATTTAAAGATCTATTCTACATCCAATAAATTTTTTAATTATATGTTATCAATATCTCAAAAAATTAAGAATCAAATAAGGAATTAAAAAAAAATCTTTTATCGATCTAAATGAAACATGAAAACTTAATCACGGGAGTATTGATCTCAAAATTACAATTCTTATTTAGCAAAAAAAATACAATTCTTGATAATAACAAAAAGGAAAAGATAATGTAAAAATCACTATAAAAATGTTTTTTATTAGTGCGTCTCAAATTTACAATAGGTAAACATTTAACTGAAAATTCAGTAGTGTAAATATCAAGTAAAAAATAAATATACAAATTTTAAAATGATTTAGTCATTTGAATCAATCATTTTTTAACAAAAATTAATAAATCATTCTCTGCCATTAACATTATATAAGAAATTATTATCGCTCTAAAATCAATACTCTACAACTTAAATTTGAATAATAAATTATTAAAACAATATTTTGACATAATTTTCACATCCATACGATCAGATCGATGAAAAATGTTCATTTAATTTGATTACAAGCTAAACTAATAAAATAAAATTTATAATAACTTTTCGAAACTCTAAGACCACAATAAAATGATTATATATCTAGTACCAACTACAAATTATAATTTAAACCTTGTTGGCATTATAATGGCATGCTTAAGAAGTAATTAGTTTGTTCCCTAATAAAAAAGTAAAATATTTTATGTTATAAATCTCTAAAAATTAGATAATGGGGTCGTTTGGGATATCTTAAAATAAGCTACTTATCACTTAAATGTAATAAGTAATTTATATGAAATAAGTAATTGTAACTTATAACTTATATTTTCGTGTTTGGGTGTTTAACTTATAACAGTAGAGTGTTTGGTAAATCAGAACTTATAAGTTAACTTTTTTAAATATTTTCAAAATATTTGTTTTTTAATATATATAAGTGGATATCAATGGATAGATCTCGATGAGTAAAGAAATTTGACATATACATATCAAATTTTAAATGAACGAATCAAAAAATATATAATTTTAAAGATTTGAAGGATAATATATATTACGCATATCGAGAAATAAGAATAAGTTGAAAGTTAGAAGTAAGTTGAAAGTTAAAAGTTAGAATTTCTAACTTTCAACTTATCAACTTATTTATATAGAATAAGTCGGTTCATCAATTTTGCCAAAGTCCATGAAAACTGAATACGGCCGTTTTGTCCAAATAAGTTGAAAACGGGCTTTTTATCCCTTCAGCCAAACAGGCCCAATATCAAAATAGGGGTAAAGAAACTCGGATACTCGTTTAATCCATGACCCATATGACCATATTTTTTTCACGGCAAAACTAACTTTTGTTTAAAGAGAAGAAGTGAATGAACATCTGTCATTCGTGCCATAAAGAAATCAAGTGTCTGAACAATCTTTGCTTCAATACATTTATCTTTGTATGACCAGTTTTTTTTTTAAAAAAAAATTGAAACCCAAAACACAACATATAACAACACCAAAGTTTAAAACATAATATAACATGAAAAACAAATCATAACATACAGTAACGTAGACATAAAAATCAGTAATATGACTTGAATATAGTTGAATATAGTATATTATGTTTTTTATGTGAATTCGTACTTTTTTGCTTTATCAAATACTTTTTTTCTAACATATTGCAGAATATTTTGATTATTAAATTTAAAATTTTAGAATTGTAGAAAAAAATTTAAAAAATTGGGATGATTTTAGAATCGCCTCCCGTAAAAACTAAACTAAAACGTTACAATAACAAAAAGGATCAAATACAAATATGTAAAAACGATTAAACATAAATATTAGTATTAAACAACTCACATATATGTTCGGTATTGATTACTATTGTTGTTCGTTCAGCGAAAAAAAAAATAGTTACAAAAGTTTTTGGATTAACATAAGTACGTGCATTTAACTGCCATAGTATCCAGCTGGATTGCTCCTTGCGCAGCCGCGCAGGTACTTGTAAGTTGTAACTTATAGCCTTTTAGAGTATTTGAGTATTTGTTTATTGACAAATCTAGTGATAAACGAGTATCGAACCCAGAACAAATTATTTCTAAATCTCCTTTTGGTAAGTTGTAACTATGCAGACAAACTATCAAAATATATTAAAAATCTACTTAATTGGTACGGAACTCACCCCATAGTTTCTGTTGAAATTATTTTATAACATTGTGGCGCAACTTTAGCTATGTATGATATATATAGACATTAATATTTATGAATTAAACTTAATTGATTGTTTTTCATTTTTCAAATATGCTAGAAAAAGAATTCAGTTTTCATAAACCAAACCAAACACATACCCAGTATATCCCGTTTAGAACGGGGTCTAGGGAGGATAGATTGTACGCAAACCTGCCCCTACCTTGAAAGTAGGGAGCCTGTTTCCGTGCAGACCCCCAGCTTAGTGCATAATGCAATAAAAATGTATGATATTTGGGATAAAAATATGTAACATTATACACATGGGACTTACCTCTGGGGCTTACCTCGAGTTCAGTGCTTTTGCATGACCAAAGATGATAATATACTCATGGACCCCGCTCAAACCCAGATGAAGCAACCTCTAATACTCTAATACATCGTCTCCAATCAACCTCGCTTTCTCTTCCCAGGTGTAAAATACGCGCACTACTACCGAACCCACCGCTCTTTTCCAGCGACTACCATCGCTATTATTCTTTTTGCCATCTCTCTCTCTCTTGCTGCACACCACCACCACCCACGGTGGTGGTCTTATCCGGCGAATACACACATACGCGCAGCCCACACACAACCATACATATACGCACACACATAAACACACGCACATCACCTGAACAAGACACACATAGACACAGCCCCCCCGTTTCATCTTCACCGTTCGCGAGTTTTAATCGCCGGAGTCATATGGATTGAAATTCTTCTCAAACGCATTTTCTAATATTTATGAATTAAACTTGATTATTTTTCATATTTCAAATATGTTAGAAAAGAATTTAGTTTTCATATCGATTGACATTCCTTCTCTTTTATAAATTCGAACGCCTTTCCTACTCGTAATATGTTAAATAATTTAAATTATATATCGTACAAACATCTATTCAACTTTGGATAGAACTTTTTAGGTCTTTTCTGTAAATTCGAACATTTCTCCTCTATAAATTCGAAAACCTATTCACCTATTATATTTCTAATATGTTAAAGGATACTTTTAATTTATTACCATTTAAAATTAAAATTCTAAAATTCTAAAATATTAGAAAAATGGATCGAGACAGTCTTAGAGGCGCCACCTAAGCGCCCGCGTATCCTCCTTTATATATATATATATATATATATATATATATATATATATTGATTATTGATGATACTTATCTTATAGAACAAATTTTTTTCCATAATCAAAACCTAAAAATAGGATGAATTCCAATTTTTATTTTCTCTAAACTTTCTAAAAATTTTGGATTTTTAAAAAATGAAAATACATCTTATTTTCTCTTTATATTATAGATACTCCTGTATTTATTTAGATTTCTCGCATGAGAATGTTCTTTTATTATGTTAATACATCAATTCTTTTCTTTTTAAATACAAAGTCTTTTTTTTAATGAGAATAGTATTGGATTTATGAATAAATTTTCCTAATAAAAGTATAATTAACTTATCTATAAAATATATAATTTTAAAATAAAAGTATAATTAAATTATCTAAAAAAACGTATAATTTTAAAAGATCGTAAAAGACACCGTCCTTGTATTCTACTTCCAATAAAATATTTAATTATATGTCTGTTTTATATATTCAAACACCTATTCAACTTCGAATAGAACTTTTAATTATATGTTTTTTCTATAAATTTTAGTGCTTATTCTCTATATATTCGAACTCGTATTCTACTGTTCCAATAGAACTTTTAATCATATGCATTATAAATACTTATTCTACTTCCAAAAGAACTTCTATTTTATATGTCTTCCCTATAAATTCAAACTTTTCTCCTTCATAAATTCGAACATGTATCTATTCTCATTCTAATATGTTAAAAGATTTTTTTATATTTATTAGTGTTTAAAATCCTAAAATTCTAAAAAATTATAAAAATAGATTGAGACGATCTTAGAGCGCCACCTAAGCGCCCGCGTATCCTCCTTTATATATATATATACTAGCCTATAACCCGTGCAAAACACGGGCTATTACATATTATTATTATGAATTAATATTTTAATTATTTCATTTAATATAAAATTTTAATTTATTTTTATAAAATTTATTATTAATTTAATTTGACATATGTTCCATACTTAATTTCATGACATAAATAAATATCAATAATTTAATGTTATTTTTAAATTTATTATTAAATATCTTAATAATTCAATAGATATTTTTAAAAAATTATTTAGTGTAACCTAAAATCGTAGAAGAAAGAATCGTATCAGGAAGTGTGTGTAGACGATGATTCTAATTGGGATATAATTGAAAATGTTTCGCTTATAATAATATAGTGACCAATTGTACCCTGTTTTGCTTATAATAATATAGTATAGATACATATTTTACATAAATACATACTCTATCGGTTATATTTCAACTGAAATTCAACTACATGCTATTTCAATTATATTTTTTATATCAGTTATACTTTAACTGAAATTCAATTACATACTCTTTCAATTATATTTTTAATATAATTTTTTGACTTATTATTTTTAGGAAGGTGTTAACAATTTTTTTTGAAGGTGTTAACCGACCGATCAACTAACCAATTATACTCTGTTTCGCTTATAATAATATAGTATGTGGTTTCACTCCTAAACTCCTATTTCTACTAGAATTCTATGTTATTTTTTAGCAATTATTTTAATTAACACGAGCTAAAACACCATCAGGGTGAAATTCCACCAACCAGGTAAAACACCGGCGGTTATAATCTACTAACAAATATACTTACATCAATAAATATGCAAACCATTATTATAGATGAAGTGATCACCATCTATCAATGAATTGCAAAAAAAACAATACTAATCAAACTAGCATATAGCCCGTGCAAAGCACGGGTTACTTTTAATTTTCTAAAATTTGTTTATATTGTAATATAATATTATAAATATTAATTTTCATATATTATTGAAAGAATTCAAAACTTACATCTTTATATATAATAATTTTTAGTATTAAATATAAAATAATATGTTGTTGGTGGGAATCGAACCTTGGACCTCTTATATAACAACTTTTAGTATTATTATATCTAACAGTCA
Source organism: Saposhnikovia divaricata (assembly GCA_036435485.1). Taxonomy (NCBI): domain Eukaryota; kingdom Viridiplantae; phylum Streptophyta; class Magnoliopsida; order Apiales; family Apiaceae; genus Saposhnikovia; species Saposhnikovia divaricata. The sequence goes on from JAZHRN010000131.1 coordinate 29,862,418, forward strand.
TGATCTATTTGAGTTGATGATCTAACGGTTGTGAATGATGGATAACCAAAAATGGGGATAACCAAAAAAGTGGTTAACCAACTACAAATTATACCCCATTTTGCTTATTATAGTATAGTATAGATTTGTGAAAAGGTAAAGATTTTATATCTCATGAAAATTTAATTTTTTTCCAACATAATCGCTTTATAGCCAGTCAAGTTATGCCCATATGCATGCTCTTTAATGTACCGTTAAGGTCAATTTATTCATCACAAGTCTAATTATATTTAGATTAACTTTCATGAAAACTCAAATCTTTGCAACATATTAGCGTTTCATCATGCTAATATTAGCTTTTCATCGTGCTCAATGGTGCTGGTGTTCATCTACATATACTCTTTAATTTTTGTTGATACTCATCAGACAAGTAAGGCGACTTTCAGTAATATACCACCAAGATAAGGTGTTGAAGCATCCTGCATGCAAATCTATTTTACAAAAATTAATAGAATATTTACATCACCAATCACAATTGCATAAAACTGAATTCGGTTATATATGCCCTGTTAAGGTTAATTTATTTATGACTAGTCTTATTATATTTAGAAAATCCTAGGTAAATTTAACTATAATTCCAAAGTACGGAGAATCATCATAATTGTACTTTAAGGTCAATTTATTCATTTTTAACCTTCCAAAACCTTTATTAATAAGCGAAACCCTCTTTTAAATGGTATTGCGATACCAAATTTGGTTCCACCCCTTTATTCCTATTTTTTCTAGAACTATATGTTTTATAATCCTAGAACAATTATAATTCTTTCCGTCCCTTAATTCTTATTTCTTCCCTAACATTATGTTATCTTTAATAAAATAGTAAAATTATTGTTATTCTAGAACAATTGCAATTCTTTTATTATAACCGTAATGAGTTACAAAATAATGTATCTATGAGAAACATATATATTATATGTCATTGTTTCAGAGAGAACCTTCTTATATAGTGTCTCGGAGAGAAACATTGATTCCACCATAGAATTTCATCAATAAATTACAAATAAAATTTTTAAGAACATAAAATTTGATTCTAATGTAGAATACTAACGACATAAAACTTTATAGGGGATTTAACACATAAAAACTGAACAAAAAACTTGATTTAAATTTGATTCTACAGTAAAATCATTTTGGATAAATTTGATTCCATGATAAAATACTTTGGATTATTTCATAATAGTTAATGATTTTCAAAAAAAAAAAAGTTGTGTAATTTCATTTTTAATTTCTTAATTAATACAAAAAAAAGATAAATTTATGTTTTTTATGGTAATTCTCTCTTGAACTCTATATCGGATGGTTCTCTCTAGAGTGCCAGTATATCGTATTTTCTTGATTTTCTTAAAATAATCTTAAATTAATAATAAATTAAACAGTATTTATTGATAAGTAAAATATCCGTTCTAATGATATTTCAGTCTACAAATTTGATTTCACCCCAAGAGTCGTATACATCGAAATTATTAAAATTTTGTTGTAAATACTATTGTTATTATAACAATTGTATAAATAACATTAGATAATTCAAAATTATAAATTAGTAATCATTTTAAATTATTTTTCTTGAACCCGTGCAATTAAAAAAATCGAACTTGGTTTTTTTTAATAAGTAGTTCGATTTCATTAACGTAAATCACTTCTCAAAACATTCTGAATATATGGGGAAACATTATTAATGGGATGCTTTTGCAATGTAACGAGCAATCGCATTTGCGGAGCTTCTTTTACTCTTAGTTTGTGAGAAAATTTTAAAAACAAAGTGCTGAATTTTGGTAGTTTAAGAAAGAAGTAAAATAATATTACATATTAAATTCAAAATCCAATATTTTACTATTAATTTTTTTTCAAAAATGAACTTTTAAATTTGAACCCGATTCAACCCAACCTTTCTCAATCCCCAATCCAACAAACAGTTAGGCTGAATATCCCCCTCCCTGCAGCATGTATGTGCTTCAACCAACAGCCCATTTTGACCTCTTACTACCACAGCAAAACTATTCCTCCCATATTCAACAAAAAACGCAGCGTCTATGTTTATCTTGAGTGATTTTTAACTGGTTTTGCCCATTTCTCAAGCGCATCTCCTAGAATAAAAGAGTCCATGGAGATTTCATGAGGTCTCAAGCATTTCTCCATTTATCGAGAGTAACACCATTCGTTTAATTTATCAATAACTAACCAATTACATTTTTAGCTAAAATATTTTATCTTTATATTTTTTCTTACTAAAATATCTTCTTCTCCAATACTATTATGGGCAATTATATTCAATAAAATAATTTTATAATAATTATAAATTAACTAATTAACTTTTTTACTTGAAACCTATCATCTTATCTATCTTATAATTATAATTTTTCCTATTTTAGAAATATTATAACCAATATATATATATATATATATATATATAATTATTATTATCAAATCATATTATTTAAAAATCTAACTTAAAAAATTCATATTTTAAAAAATTCATTTAAATTATTTAAAAATTATACTCTCTCCATCTCATTTTAATTGTCCATCAATCAAAATATAATTGCTAGCTTCCTAAAATATAATTTTATTACCAATATTGCCCTTAATATGAATTTCTTACTTAAATTATTTTATTTATCATTAATCTAAATAGTAAGGGGTATTCAAGAGGAACTAAGGTTAGTGATATCTTAGATTAATGCTTTTCATGTTAATCATTTTATAGAAGGAGTTACTCAAAGATTGGTAATAGTGGTGCCAGTGGAAGTTAATAGGACTGCTGAGTACATGGCTTCTTATGGTATGGCTAATATGCCAGTGTTTGTGAGTTCTCCAGGAGTGTAGTGTTTGGGAATCTCCAGCACTTCTTGGACTTGGATATGGGCGTGAATTTCCCATTCCCAGTTTTTGGTTTGGAGAATAACCTTGTTCATGGTGAAGTTTTCGATCCGCCGGCTCCCTTGAACCCTGTTACTTGGGTGGATATAATACCAGCTGATGTTAATGTGACTGTGATGATATTAATCCAATGGAGGAGATTGCACAGTTGGAAACCTTGAATGAGGTTATTGGCCCTGAACCTCAGAAGATCGATCATGTTGCGTTGCTTGGTGGGAGCAAAGTAAGAATGGAGGCCTACTCCACTTCTCTCATAGAGAATGTTAATTCTTTTATTCAGTCTGAGGGTGCTTCTGAGATGGATGCCTCACGGAGTGCTCGATTTATTAAAGGCAAAGAGAAGGTACTGAGAGGCTATGCCTTCATTGTTGATGGTCTCTTGAGTTCAGAGGCTATCAAAATTTTAGATGAAAGAAGCCTGGTTAAAATCTCTAAGGTATTTAATTCTGAAATAATCGATCTTGACGAGGAGATCTTCCAGGGCATTTTTGCATAGGATGTGTTAGATGCTGCTGTCAATGATAGTCTTGATTCTCTCCTGGCAAATGTCAAAGGTATGGGAAAAAAAGGAATGGCATTGGAGTTCCAAGGTGGAATGTCTATGCCTCCTCGATCAGTTGCTATCTACTCAGAATCCTTCTCAGGATCTCATGGAGGTGGAGCAGGTGCTTGTGGAGCTTGCTATGTTTGAGGAAATTGAAATGATCAAGAAGGCGTAGCTGTAGTATGGAGCAATTTCTTTCGTGGTCTAAGTTCAGTAAGACTCATAGTATTGGCTAGGTTGTTTTCTGCAGTTGGGCTGTCTGTTTTAGTTGGGTTTTCTGTGTTATGGGTTCAGTTTATTAATCTTTGTTTCGGTAGTGTCATGTTCCAGCTGTTCGAACTTTGATCTTTGTATTCTTCGTTCATGATCTACTATATTTTTCTGTTTAGCAAAAAAAAAAATGGGGTATAAGAAAATTGTAGTATAACAATTTGACATAAATATGAAAAATGGACATTTTTATTGGAACAAAGGATTAGTTGAATAACTAAAACAGGATGGAGGGAATATAATAAAGTCCGTGCATAGTATATAGCAATAAAACGAAAAATAGCATTACATTTGCCCACCCTTATGAAAGCATGAGTTTGCAGGGACGTGTAGATTGTCTAATATTACGGTCCTTACGAAAGCATGAGTTTGCAAGGACGTGTAAGTTGCCTAATATTACGGTTTGACTATTGAATATTTGGAGGCCATAATTTTTTGCATGCATTAAGCAGTATCTAAACAAACTGAATTTGTACAAATTTTCTTTATTATTTTATATCCATTAATCATCAATTTCCACATTTATTTTCGGATCACCATACGACTATTTCCCTGCCGCCAGCTTTATCTGAAATTACCTAAACTCCCTATCACTTTTCTACCCTCACAATCAAAACCTCAAATGTACTTCTTCTTCTTTTTCTTTTTTTAAATATATTTTTTATTACTTTGCTTCATTTTTTTTTCACTTCATTACAATTATGCTTGTATTAGTTCGTTAATCTTTTGTTATCTGGTGTTATTCATCATTTTCCCCTTGGAATTCTCTGAATAATCAGGTACCTTTTTCTTATAATTCTATACTTTGAGTTGCATTTTGTTTTTCTTTAATGTTAATCTTACTGAAAATGCTCATGATTATATGATCACATTGAAGATTTTCACAGTTGAAGCTGCTTGCTGCTGCTATACTAGAAGTGTTTGATTGAAATATATAATGGAGAAAGGTGATGCCTCTGATCCGGAGGGCAAACAGCCCAGCGAATCGTCTTGCTATGCAACTGAAGATGAAGAAGAAGCCAAGATACAGTTGGGTCCTAAAATGAGTATTAGACAACATCTGGAGAAAGATAAGGTTGAATTTTCTATAAGCCTTGATTTATGACTTTGATATTTTGGTTCGATAAACATTGGTCGTTCATATTTTTAATTTCTTATTTTCATTATTTTTGCTCGAAAGGATGATGAGAGTTTGAGGAGGTGGAAAGAGCAACTTCTTGGAGGTGTAGATGCAAGCGCGGTTGAAGGTACACCTTATTTAGTTTTCGTTGCGTAGCTGATCTTTATGTTAAAATTCGACATATTTAATGAACACCGAGGGAAACAAAAACTTGATATCTTGGTTTTTTTATTCCTGTTCTTCTTTCTGTAGAAGTTCAAGAACCAGACGTCAAAATTATAAGCCTCACAATTCTTACTGCTGATAGAGCTGATCTTGTTCTTGATATTCCGGAGTCTGGGAATACGAATGGCTTGTGGTTTACTTTAAAAGAGGGTAGCAAGTACCGTCTGAGATTTTCCATCAAGGTCAGCAATGATATTGTTTGCGGCCTCAGATATACTAACACTGTTTGGAAAACCGGTATTAAGGGTAATTATTTTATCCCCGTGTGAAGAAACACATTCGATTTCTTTATTGGACTCCAAAATTTCTATATGTCATAATATTAAAATTTCAGTTGATAGCTCAAAGGAGATGCTTGGAACATTCAGTCCTCAACCTGAGCCTTACACACACGAGATGCCAGAAGAGACGACCCCATCTGGCTATTTTGCCAGGGGATCATATACGGCCAAAACAAAGGTAATTCAAGTAATTACTACTTTCTACTTGTGGTGAAATGTTATCTTTGTTCAATTTTTCTTTTCTCCCTTTTTTCTTGTGAGAAGTTGTCTCTCATTCCTTGACTTTATTATCAGTTTATCGACGATGATAACAAGTGCCACTTGGAATTGAACTACACCTTTGACATCCAGAAAGAATGGGCAAAATAGATCAACGCTTGCTAACTTATGATACATATATCGTTGGACCGAATGAATTCGATAGAAGATGCGACGCCATGTAGTTTCCTGGAGGATATATTTATGAAGATAATAAGCATTTATGTCTGTTGTAGTTTTTTTTTGGATATTCTCTTCCTGTCTCTGCAAGGAGCATCTATTTCTCTTCGTAGAACAGGGGTGCTAGCAATTGACAGGGAAAAGTCAAAATTACGGCTTTATGATTATTCATTACAATGAAAATATATTGACATGACAATTTTGCTTTATCATGTAGTTACATTTGCATCTGAAGAATCCAAATGCTGATAATATTTTTAAGAACAAATATTGTAGCTGCTGCTGGCATCAGGATTGTTTCACCATCGTTATACACACATTCACAGATGTAGCAACAATATTTATCTTATGCAGAGGCTATATATATATATATGTTGGGGGCTGTTCAGGGGCAAACGGTTGCTGTGACAAACGGTGAAACACGTACCGCAGAAAGTTTCTGCGATACGTGTACAGTAGGGTTTTTGGTGTGAAAACAGGGGTCCCATCTTTTTACGTACTGGAGAAACTTTTTGTGGAACGATAACAAACGTTTGGTGACCGTTCACCTGTGTTATATACGGTTCATGGTTGTTGGATCATTATAGTTATTTTTAAGGTTTCCTCTTGGTTTAAGTTGTCATAATTCATAACTGTTTGATTTAGCAAGTTACCTACAACTCTACCAGCAGTGTCGGATCCACAATTTGAAATCGGGAAAACCAAATGCATACCTTGCGGTGCCAACATTTGATCACACACAGAACTTTGCATAATTTATGAGTTTTTCTTGATCAAATGCATCAAATGATGGCAGATCTAGGATTTGATCTAAGGGAGCAAAATGCATACCTTGTGGATCCAACATTTGATCTCATGTAGAACTTTGCATATTTCATGAGTTTTTCTCGATCAAAGGCATCAAATGAATCGTTTGGAAGAATATACGACATGCCCAAAAGTAACTCCACACCAATTCTCCAAAGTAAGACATCAGGTGATTAAATTAATTATCGCTTTTGGGTTCGATTAAGCTCCAGACAAGAGGTACAAGAGATGAAGTATGAAATTTAAGTTATTAAGTGTGAGACCTGAATGTTGGCGAAGCTTGAAGGACTACAAAAAGCCAAGAGTTAGGACGAGTTTATAGAACCACTAGATAAGAGTCTACCAGTGTTTGATGCTATTATCATCTATGAACAAGTGCTTCTCAAAAAGTAAAACTATCAAAAAATTTAAAGATAATTTACCAATTATACTAAATTTTGTAGTTTCATTTGCAAATTTACCATTATACTATCCTTACAATTTTATTTGTAAAATTAATAATTTTATATTATTATTTATTTTATTTAATAATATTGATTTGCGTTGACTGTGTGCCACGTGGCAGGTGGGAACCACACTACTGACGTGGCAGATGGGACCCACCTGCTAATGTGGCAGGTGATATCAGCAGGTGGGTCCCACCCCTGCTGGTGTGGCAGCTAACTGGACAGATTGTGTGGCTGCTGATGTGGCAGTGGGCCTCGCATGGGTAAATTTTCTTATTTTAAAAATATTAAGAAATTATTATTTTTACAAAAAAAAATGTATTTTTGCAATTAGGATAGTAAATTTGCAAATAACTATTCTTAACAAAAGTTAAATTGCAAAAAATTACTTTTTCCTATATACTTATCAAAAAAGCTCTAATTTAAATTATTTGTTTTTGGATTTTTTCTCAGACAAATCTAATAGAACAAAAAAAATGCAGAAAATTTAGTACCTAGGCACTACTTGCATCCGCGCCTACCTAATCATGGTTGGCAGGGTTTTTTTTTTTTTTTTTTTTTTGCTAAATACATGGTTGGCAGGGTTTAGGTACATGCTGAAGATGGATGGGTCAATCAATCAATTGATAAGGAATTTGGAGTATAGTAGTTATAGTGTTCTTGAATTTGATAATCCTTTTTCTTAGGAGAAGATTGCTCTTTTTCAGGTAAGTAATAGTGATTGCTAGTATGAACAATGTATGAACAATGTAGATTGGAAGCATGTAATGTTGGAATCGTAGAAAAATTATTTATTTGACGAGATTATTTGAATATATCAATAATTGTTTTGGAGATATAACCAAGGAAATATAAAAAATACGGAGTATCTTTTTGAAAGAAGCAGAATCAAACTGCAGAATAAAAGATAATATTAAAACAGAAGACCAGATCCACACATCAAAACTGTTTCTGAAACAGTTGATTATTTCCCAGTCCAATCGGAAAGCAGTATAATAACAGTAACAGGGCATAGCATATATAGAGATCGCAAAAGAGCTTGTATTGAAGTAGACATGGAAGGTGAAATCAAGAATTTAAGCTATGTATGTTCATCAGTCATTACTTCTCTTTCTTACTGTTACTTTGTTTCATCCAAGATTTCACCTGGTAAATTAAGATTTGTATCTGTATTTCCCATCTTCTGTCTCTTCTCCATCTTACCTTATTATCAATCCTCTGCTTTCAACACAGCCCTCTTAACTTTCTTTTTTACTTGGCTTTCAAATTTCAAGCTCCTCCGCTTTTGCTTTGGCCATGGTCCACTTTCATCCCACACTCACTCTTTCAGCTTCTTCATCTCCACAGCTGCCCTTCCCATCAGAATCAAGCAAAGTACTACGAGTAATAACACTGCAACAAAAGTACTGCCTCTAAATTTCTCCATACAAGTACTCGGGTTCGCGATATTGGTTAAGGTATTGTGTAGTTACAGAGAGGGATTGCACCACAAGCTGATTCAGTGTTTGTATTGTTGTCTTTGTTATCTGTTGATAGACATCCTCATCGCTTTATCTAGCACATTGGTTTGGGCCCTGGTGGGAGTAGAACTCGAGCCAGCCTCGAATGAGCCGTATCTCTCAACATCCCTCCAAGATTTTTGGGGGAAAAGATGGAACCTCACGGTAACCACTACTCTACGAGACACTGTATACAAGCCTGTCAGAAAAGCCTTAGAAGACGTTACAGGGAAAGATTTGGCTCCAGTGCCTGCGGTGATAGCAGCATTTCTAGTATCAGGATTGATGCACGAGCTGTTATTCTACAACGTAACACTTGTGTATCCAACATGGGAGATGACGTCGTTTTTTGTGTTGCATGGGATATGTGTAGTGCTGGAGGTAGGGTTAAAAAATTGGGTGCAGGAGAGGGGGTGGCAGCTCCCGTCAGTGGTGTCGACGGGACTGACGGTGGGCTTTGTGGTAGGGACTAGTCTGTGGCTATTTTTTCCACCATTAATAAGGAATGGTGCAGATACAAGAGTGCTGGAGGAGATGACATTTTTTGCCAAGTTCATGTGGAGTCATCTAACCAAGATTTTCTCGTCCATTTATAATTAAAATAAATTGCTGTCAATCTGACATGTGTATCTTTAAACAACACTATCTATCTTGTTCAATGTAATATAGCACAAATGTTTTGCCATGAATTATTTTGTATCTAGTAAAATGACACTATTACATAGAAAATAAAACCTTCCCTCTTTAGTCAAATGAGCAACTTATGCTTTGGTTTAGAGGAAATCTTTAAAAGATTAAGAACTTGTACTGGACAGAAATTAACAATTCGTAATCATATATAAAGAAATATAATATTATAGACTTACAAGATATGAGTTACAAGTGACTTTAAAAGTCAAAAGTTTAGACTTAAATAGTAAAGGACATCCATATAAGGAGTATTTGAAAAGATTTAGTCCAAACGAGAACAGGGATCGTAAGATAAAATATTTGAGGACTGAGCATGCCAAATACTTTCTATCCTATTCAAGATTTTTCCACCAAAATAATAACCGAGCATGCCAAATACTTGCTATCCTTTTCAAGATTTCTCCACCAAAATAATAACAGAAGGAAGAATACATGTTGTGCTCGAGCCTTTATTAACAGCTCTAAAGGCTGCTGAATTGCGAAATAAAAGCCGTAATAAAATGTAATAGCATACAGAGAAGGTCAATAGTTTGTAAAATTAGATCATATACAACAAAAATACTACTTTAGTTAGTTCATTCTTCATACTCCATAAATCTATGACTGTAGTTTCCAGATCCTCAAAGAAAGATATTAGATTGTGGAGTAGGTATGAATGGAAGCATGCTTTCACCAAAACTTTCGGTTAGCAGTGGCAGCAATTGTCCAACTTCCATGACCTCCTTCAAAGTCTTTGTTGATGAACTTGATGGCTTCTTTGCTCGATCGTCCTTTCTGCCATTGATTCCTAAAACGTTCTCGGTTGATAAAGGTCTTGACATTGATGACAAACCAACATCAGAACCCCCAAGACTTGTAGAATACCCTCCAGTTGCTCTTTGAATGTTAACCGGAAAGGAATTCGCTGTATTCCCACCCATAGAACCTTCGGTTCCTACTCTCTTAAGAGGTGGTTGTTGCATCAAATTGTCCATGCTTGCTTTACGTTTATCTTGATAAATTACAGAAACATGAGGATGAGATATTCATATTCAGAGATGCAGATGGGAGACTTAATAAAAATTATATGCTCGTAGTGCCTTGACAATACTGTATGATAATTAAATAACACCACCAACTGTTGAAAATATTAATCATCAGACCTAATTCAATTTGGTTGCAGGTGGGAATGCAAAATGTCTAAAAGGCTTACACAGTGAACAACTTAGGGCCCATTTTAAAACAAGTGAATGACACTGATTGAACTGAACGAGTAAAATTAAGGGCCCATTCGATAACAAGTGAACGAGACTGATTGAATTGAAACTTTGAAAGATCAAATGGTTAAGAAGCAAAGATACTGTTGGATGACTTACTATACTGTGGTGTGGCCATTGAGATACATAAATTACCGTCTCTACTCCCTTCTCTCTATAGCGCAGCCTGGGTAATCACTTTGGTGATTTCATCATATAAGTTACGTATATTTATCTTGTTTTTAACCTGTTATAAATGGTCAATTATTTGAAATCATGTCATAAGATCATCGACATATAAGTGATGATTATTTTTCAGTTAACTGAATATATATAATTATATTTACTATATGAAGTTTTGAAGTTTTATAACAATAATTCTGACCTTTGATTTATTATTAGAAGTTCATTTTAGTACTAATGTATAATGTTAGACATTATTATCAATGTCATGTAATTGTGTAAACTTTGTTCTAATTACAAAGGTTGCCTTCTTTTTCGTCTATTCTATAAACAAATAATCATGTTACATTTAATATCAATTTTTAATTATTATCTCAAATCAATATTATTATAGAAGGACAAAATATCAATATTATTATAGAAGGGCATATTGAATACATAATTTGTCAATTCATACTATGTAACAATAATTATATAATTATGTAGTTAGATATCACATCTGATAGCATGTGACTTAACAAAATAATCATGCGTCTTTGCAATTCAGATGGTCACTGAGGAAACAGTGTACCAATGGAATAAAGCCATTGTTCCCCCTATAAAAATTTAGAAAACTGATGGGGGTGGATATATAACTAATGGTGGCGGAAAAATATTAAGAAAGCTATTATCCAGAAGTTAGACAGTATTCCATAGGAAGTTCTTTTAACGTCAATCATTGTTGCTAAAGATACAAAACAAACCTAGAAGTATATATAAGATACTATGGTATTATAAATTTTTAGTACATTAAAACAGCATATGCTGCAACAGCAGTGAAACAAGAAGTAAGAATCATTACTAACATATATTACCATCATTAGACTTATATTCTTATTGTAGTTGCACTCATAGACCACCAGACGAGTTGGCATTTACATCTAGTGGCAAATTCACAGTTCCTTAGAAAAGCTGCAAACCCTTGACTAACAATCACATGCATGCTCCAAGTTGTAACACTTCCAAAACACTTGGGTCATGAACAAGTAATACTTTACAGAATAAGTTAAATTTATGTTCTATTAAGTGTCAAGTCATGTCTACAAGCATATGGGTCTCAGGCTCTCAGCAATATGACATATAAAATAATGGATTTCAATTAACTGAACATGCAAGAGGAGCATATCTGGCTATATATCTAGCTTCTGTGGTGTCTATTCATCAAAATCCTCATAATTAGACCAAAACTACCTATACATAAAAGGTATTCTGAAATACACCTTAAGTTTGCATTAAATATGCAATATTATCATCAAACTTTCCACCGCACAAACATAAAACGACTACTCATATCTATGTATAAACAAAAAGAAACAAGGCAAGAGAACTCACTTGCCATGGTAGTCATAATTTTCGCGTTAACCTTCCAGGGGGTACAAGTTGGTGGAGATAAAGGTGAGGGCATTAGCTGTAGCTTCTTGTATACACATTGACCAACTGCATGCTAAAAGGTTCGTTGTTTTCTTAGTTTCACTAAACAGTATATGCAATAACGTGAACAAAGGAATAAGTACAAGGTGCATACATATTTTTACATTAACTGACAAGGCTGCCATTTTTCAACTCAAAGAAACTAAAATATAAATATGGAACTTTTTTGCTGCTTTATAAAAAAGAGACTCACCAGTAAGGCACCATATACACGCCAAGCTTCATACCTCTTTGTCTCATTCTTTTGCTTCTCAGCTTGCATTTCTGGCTCTATAAGTTGCAAGTACAGTTCCAGGTTTGGCAGTACAACGAAACTAACCTGAAAATTAATTTTTTAAGTAATAAACTGGCAGGATAAAAATGAAAGAGAAAAAAATAGTTCACAAGTATAATTTTGTAATCTTTGACGCTGGATTTGTAGAAGGGTGGAGGAGTTGTATGGAACTTGAAACTGAAACATTTCACAAATGCTACACACAATGAGGAATCTTTGATAAAAAAATTTACTTCCAATTATTTAAGCAAAGTAGACCCTCATTATGACCAAGGAGAGGAAAGAAAAAGAGAAACCGGTTTGTCAATTAAAACCGAGAAAAAGAGGCTTAATCACGAAAGGCATACCACACTGGGCCCAATGACAGCTAGGGAGCGAATTGCTCCATAATGTTGTGCCAATGTCTTTGTTGGGTCCAAGAAAGTGTGCAGGAGAGTCTTGGTCACGCGTGGTTGCAGGGTATGATAAGCATGACCATACCTGCAATTTCTCAACAAGAAATATTCATGTGAAGTTCAAAAACCACTTACAAACTTAAAGATTCAGTATGTTCTAACATCCTCCATAACCATGGTCATCTACGCATGCCCAAGCCAAGATTTACATAATGTAGAAGTACTTTAATACATTCAGAAGGTGAAATTATTATATCAATTATCTTGCATTGCCAACACAGTACAACTTAAGGTACAGTTTTTGGTTAATGCAATAGTCATGTTTGCTCGAACAATGACAAAGCTTTCTTGTACTTTTCCATCCATCCGATGGGTTAAAGATTATTAAAAGACAATCCTCACCTTTTGCATATAAAAGAAACCAATACTGCTGCATAGTTCCTCAGCTCCCAATGATTGTCAGACAATTTATGGCTCAACGTTTTTCCAATAAGGCAGGTCATAATAGATGGCATCAATTGGTGTAGCTGTATAACACAAAAACATCATTGGATACAGGTTAGGATTTCACATTGCAATCGATTATAGAGTCTTTTAATAAAAAAATTATAAATTATTTAATATTTAGTTTGCACTTTGCAGTGTACTGGTTAATAGGGGTATCCCAACTGATTGACCAACGGGCTAACAGGCTCAGGGCAGCACTTGAAGTCGCTTCTAATAGGCACCTTATAAACTATCTGAACGCCAGTTTTAACAAATGATACCTTCTGCCCCTAAAATAAGCACTTTATTTCAGCATATAAAAGAAATACATTTTCCCTGAACTTACATATGGCTCAATGTGGAGGTATGGATTTTGAAGAAGACTCCGAACAAGTCGCATCAAAGCAAATAAGAGATGGAAACTTTTTGAATTGCGCATAACCTGACATCATGTTACAAATAGAAAAAGGCCGCAATAAGTACCATCATATAAATCTATTCCACAATATTTGATCAACTTTTAAATTTTTGAAGTCCATTTAATCACATTTATGAGATTAAGACTAAACTGATTCATATATAAAAATTCTAATATAGGATTTGCAACAAGTAATACTATATATGTATTAAAAATAATCATATTCATATTACAAACTGGGTAATGACGATAAAATTGTATCACATATTTAAACCCGGGGTTATTTAAGAATTGAGAGAGTATCTATATTCCACAGTTTACTATACCCGTAAATAACTAAATGCTGACTAGTTCAGTGAAAATAAACAGAAGCTTATGTTTGCGAGCATGTAAAAGTACAAAGTACCTTTACATTCCTATTTGGCATGGAGGTTGGTGTGTTTCAATGCATACGTACTAAAAAAAGTGCAGATAGCAACATCTACCACAATTGATATCCATGATTACCTCGTCGCCAATGAAATATGTAAAATAAGGAACTAATGGGTGGAGGCCTGAATCAGTTGCCAAGCTCAACAGTGCTTCTTTAAAGAGCATAGAGTCGGATCGACCCACGGTAAGTTCTGTGACTTTTTCAAAGTAAAGCTGCACAACAATACCCAAAAAGCATTTGCAGTCATAATATAAAACAAGAGAGGAATAAAGAACATAGTGAGCAAGCAATCAACATAAACATATGATGATACCTGAAGCTCACGAGAGAGTACATGCTTCACTGGATATTTGATGTCAGCTGATATTTCATCATCTTTGTATTCTGCTTTCTTGTTATCAGATGGGGACGCCAGTGCTTTAAACAGTAGCAAAAGATATAAGGAAAAAAAAAATACCACGAAAGTAACAACAATATATACACATATAGATATGAAAGATAAACATCAGGGAGTAATTTTGATGTCAGAAGTAGAGGTAGGATACTACCTTCAAATAGAGTAGTTTCAGGAGTAGCAGGTTCTACACCTTCAACAGCAAGCCAACGAGAAACAACAGAAGCATCTTGAGGTGTTTTAGATATTGGTGCTTTAATAACCTTGAAACCGATTCAAAGACAGAGCAATTAGGCCAAACGCCTAATAAAAAAAAAATCTATTATCTAAACTAAAGATGCAAAAAATACAATAATGTGTTACATTTTTGAAATCGACTTGTTTGTCATCAATGTAGAAGAGATCCTTATGCGTTGCAGCTTTCTTGAACTTGCACGTATCTCCCGATCCAAACCCATAAATTGGCTAATACCCAAAAAAAAAAGTAACTATTAAAAATCATTGTCGTAATTAAAATTGAGTTTAACTAAAGGGGAATAAAATAGATTAGTACTAGTACCTCTAAGTTTCTAAGATGAAGAGCAAAATCGACATCGTCGGAAGTCAAGAGAGTGCGTTTGGAATGGTGCATACATTTAATAGCTTCCTGAACATAACCAATACATTACTAAACATAAACATACATACAATGTAAAAGGTAATAGGAGGGGTGAATTGGGGGAATTACCTGCATAATCTCGCGGAGACGATACTCGACATCGGCAGCGAGAGAGGGGAAGATATCAGGAGATATATTGGTGTTACCAATTTTTTGAGCAATCACTTGTATTGATTCCTTTCCCACCACCAATAAGTTACTGCCACTGTTATTAACATTGCTGCTACTCATTCTTAACTTTACTTCAACTCCCTCTCTCTCTCTCTCTCTCTCTCTCTCTCTCTCTCTCTCTCTCTCTCTCTTCAATTGGTGAGTAATGGACGGACCAGACCGGAGCTCTCTCCGACAACCCACTTTATCGGTGTGTGTTAGGGCTTTACAGTTGATTTGTTTCTCGACTCTTATTTCCGGGAAAGAAAGGTCAGTCTTCTAAAAACAATCTAATGTAAGCTCCGTTCTAAAAATCGTCTGCGATTAATCGGATTAATGGACATGTTCGGTAGGTCACCGAACTGATCGGTTAAAAAATTGTTTTTTCGAAAAATCGGGATTAATCGGTCAAAAATCGGATTAATCGATCAAAAATCGGCAATTTTGGTAAAAAATTGAAAAAATTGTAGAAAAATTAAAAAAATTCAAAAAGTATAAAAATGAATAAATTTTAAGAAAAATATTAATTTCATATACAAAATTAATATTTTAAACGATTAAATCATGAATTTTATCAATTTTTTCTCTCATATTAACCCCAATTTAAAAATTAGATCTTAAAATTTATATTTACTTTAATAATTCTACATATTTTAAATATGTTTGTATAAATATATGATAATTATTCATGTATAATCAAAATAATAAGATAATTACGTATATTAATAATAATTATATTTAAAAATAATATTAAATTAGTTCTGATTAATCATTCCGATTAATCCCCGATTACCCGATTAATTCCTGGACGGTGCCTCCATCGATTAAGTCCGATTTCTGCTTTTTACAACACTGAATGTAAGTAATAACGCAATAATTTAAAATTTAGAACTAGATGCATCGTTATAATTATATTTGAATGATATATTTTATTATAAATAAATATATTAAATATTACTATATCACCAAATTTATCCAACTTTTATTTCTATTAATCATTTTAATTGCTTCTCGATTTTTCAATGAATCCCATCAACATTAATTTTGATTCTTAATTTTTACAATCATATTATTATTATAACTAGCTTATAACTCGTGCAATGCAAAGCTCTTTTTTAATATATATATATATATATATATATATATATATATATATAATTATATTAATTTTTTAATATTTAAATGTTATTAATTTACATATTAAATTTTTGTTAAAAATTGATTTTTATTGTTTAAATATATATATATATATATATATATATATATATATATATATATATATAAGATTTTACACATTCAATTTAATATTTGTGTTTTATCTTGAATTCTTAATATTTGATTTGATGATTTTACAACCCACATGAAATTAATAAAATAATCTTTAATTTAGTGATGGTTTTACAATTATTTTCTAATTTAAAATACACAGAAACAAAATAGTGAAGAAATTGACGATTTTTTACATTAAATATTCTATTCGACTTATGAAATCTGCATATATTTCGTTTTGATTATCAAAATACCATTCTTATTATTTGAAGATAGTTCTAATAACAACCAAATACAGTTTTAATAATAAGTAACTAGGTAAGAGTGATTTTGTCCAAACTTTAGTAGTCGGTAGTCTGGTCTTCAGTACGACAAAATAAATAATAATTGTTAGTTCATTAAATAAATAGATGAAAAACGTTGGATCTAGTATAAAAAAATATTTTATATTTTAACATGTAAACTAAAAAGTGTATTTATATTGAAATACAATAAAATGTATGTCAATAATTTAAATCATATATAATTTGGATTATCAATGTAGGGGTTGAATAGGTGTTATGGCTTTCTTAGATTACTTTTAGAAATTACCGAATATGATGGCTGATTGTTATTAAAACAGTCTGCATGCCAGAAATAATTGGCTTACTGATTTGCTTACACAAATACAGATGGCTTGCTGTAATGTAAATATGCAATGCAGCACATAATTATAAAATATTAAACAATAAAAACACACAATAATTTTAGCCAGGTTCGACCCCTAATCCTCTATGGTCTACGTCCTGGTCCCTTACCAACTTGGTAAGAGAATATATTATTGATCAATAAAAAATCAACGATTACACGATACAATAATATATCTCCCTGTTTCCCAGCTGCTGATAATGGCTTGCTAAACTAATGTTCCAGATGCCTGCTCTCTAAGGACTATACTTCCCATGTACAATCTTCTCTAGCACTAGATCCAAGAACCCGTATTACCTTAGCCAACTATCCAGCAACTAAAGCTTACAGCTTGAACAATACAAATCGAGTGAAAAGAATTACAACTCAAACTATGGATTCTCTATATGTATAAACGAATATAACTATATCTTAGAGCTCGAGAGAACCAAAGAGAAAGGTTTTCAATAAGCTTTGTGAGTTGTATGTGTGTTCAAAAATCAGTCCTTAGAAAAGATATGAACACCTCTATTTATAACCCACATACAACGTTCAAGTAATTTTCAAATTACAACGGTCTTAATTCTCCAGATTTCATATTTAATTTGTTACGATACTTAATCGTGATATGCAGCAAAAACATGTATGTTGGAAGAGAGAGAAAAGTTTTGTAATAAATCTCCAACAACCGAATATATATGTAAGAATAGAAGTTGTTTTGAAAAAGAAATATTTGATTGATTATCAACTCCTATAATTAAGGAGAGGTTTTGGAAATGTTTTATAAGAGCTCTAGGATATATATTTAACGTTTATAATAAACGAATCTTAACAGAATATATTCTACAAAGAATCTGAGATTTTCTGCATGACTTCCGCACTTGGCAGATTGACTGGAGTTCTGCATGATTTCCGAACTTGGCAGATTGACTGATTAACTCCAGGTTGTGTGAAAAAAGCTCGCTGAAATGCATAAGGTGACAGCTTGATGAAATTGACCTATAAGTCTGACTGAGATTTTCCTGTAAAACTTATAACAGCTTGCTGATCATATAATAGATATGAAATTTAGCTAGCTGAAATATAATCATCAAAACATAAAGGATTTCATATTTATGATAGGCACTCAAACATACATCGGTTAAAAATTTGATAGAAGACTCCAATGGTACTCTCTGAAACGTGCAGAAGCATGATGCTAAATAAAAGTTTTATTACCTATAGTTACGATCACGTATTATGGGTAAGTATATTTTTGTTAAATAAATTGTATCACATAACTTAATACAATTTTATTTTACTTTAAACTTCATCTTCTTTAAAGCACAACACAACTCGTGATTATATTTTCTATATCATCAAAAAAATAAAACAATCACGTCCAAGAATAATTATAGATTAACTACCAAAATTTTTATAAAAGAAAATACGGAAAATACTTGGGAGAGTGCAAAACCTCACCTGGTAGTCCATAATACATCAAATTTGAAGAAATTTGTCAACTAAAATGATAGGTGCTCACCGTTAAAATAAAATGCATTCACCTTCTTAGTAAAAAAACAGCATGGATCATTAAATTAGATTCATTTTTATAGTAGATAGCCCCTACGCTTCCTGCATCAATACAAAATCAAAACAATAACAACCGTATGATAAATTGTTAAGGTGCCGAAAATTAAAAAATACTCTGTATAGAAGCAAAAAAAAATATAAATATGAGTTTATGAGCTGATTGGAACTCTTTCTCTTATATATATATATATATATATATATATATATATATATATATATATATTGTGTATCCTAAAAGCTCCAACCCGCTAAACACTTGGGTCTGCCTCTTCACACTTGGGCCTGCCTCTTCTAGTCATCTCCCTTTTCTTAACACGACGGTACATATAGTGATACAGACATACATACAAAAAAAGTCACCCTGCTAATTCACTCTTTTAATCTCCATTTCATTATTGCTAATTTACTCAGGCTTTACCATAATCATCGATTCCCCACCAGACCCGACCCCATCCACCCCCGTACCAACCCCCTGTAATCTATTATTTCGCCGATTTACCAGTCCAAAATACATAAATCACTAAAGTCTATTACAGAAATCAACCGTTTGTACTACAAAAATCATTAATTTGTACGCTGGAAATCACTGACTATTACCAGTTCAGTATAAAATCTAAACTTATAATACATCGTGATTTGACTATGAAGATGGTGCCCCTGCGGGGTCAGAGGTAAGAATGGAAGAGGAGATCGATTAGGAATCTCGTCGGAGCCAGATCTTTAAAAATCGAGCTCGTCGGAAAATTTGAGCTCATCGGAGAAGATGACAGGAACTGTGGTGGTGGTGTGGTGGCAGCTATGGTGGTGGTATGATGGGTGGCAGTAGTGGCGGTGGTGGTGTGAAGGGTGGCAGCAATGGCGGTGATGGTGGGTGGCAGCGATGGTGGTGTGGTGGATGGTAGTTGTGGCGGTGGTGTGGTGGGTGGCAGCGGTGGTGGTGGGGTTGCTGCTGAAGATGGCAGGGGGAGGGGGAGGGGGAGGGGGAAGGGGGAGGGGGTGGGGGGCTGGGTTTTATTTTTGTAATTTTGTTTTTTTTTAATTTTTTAAGTTAAATATAAAAATAGTGATTTTGATTGTACAAAATGGAAATGGTTTGTAGTTCTCATTTTAAGAGTGGTTTGTATTTGATCATTTGCCTATATATATATATATATATATATATATATATATATATATATATATACACACACTACAGCCCATTTAAATCTATTAACCTCATTAAATAAGCCTTCACGGGCAATTCCTATTGGGCAGACAAAAAGCTCGTGGTGGGTCCCACTTTTTGACCAAACGGCCACCCGTATAATATTTTTTAACCAAACTTATTAAATAAGCCTTCACGGGCAATTCCTATTGGGCAGACAAAAAGCTCGTGGTGGGTCCCACTTTTTGACCAGGCGGCCACCCGTATAATATTTTTTAACCAAACTTATTAAATAAGCCTTCACGGGCAATTCCTATTGGGCAGACAAAAAGCTCGTGGTGGGTCCCACTTTTACTCTGGCGGGGGCGGCCACCCGGGAGGGAATTATAGGAATCTGGCTTCGAATGCCATCCTGTACTATGTATCATACGATAGCTCTCCGGAGAGCTACTGTATTCCTAATTTGAATTGTTGTATATCTTTTTAATAGATATTATTTTTATGAACTCCTGAGCTATTTTCACTAACGCTTAATTATTTAATTTTTATATTCACCGAGCACGAACAGATACTGCAACTTGATCGAATGTCAATAAGATCCACATGTGCTTGGAATGTAATTCCAAGCTTAATACAAATAAACAAATTGAAATATGTTTTGTTTCTTTTATTAAAAGAAAGAATATATATATATATATATATATATATATATATATATATATATATATATATATAGACAAATGTTCAATTATAATAGAATTATGTCCTATTTATAAATTTTAATCGTTCTTTTCTACAAATTTGACTATTTATTCTATTCTTAATAAATTTTTAAATTATATCTTTTATAAACATCTATTCTATTTCCAATTGAACTTTTAAATATAGGTCTTTTCTGTAAATTCGAACTCTTCTACATTCGAACACCTATCCTACTTCTAATATGTTAAACATCTATTATACTTCTAATATGTTAAAGATATTTTTTTTATTAATATTTATAATTCTAAAATTCTAAAAAATTAGTAAAATAGATTGAGACGATCTTAGAGGCGCCACCTATACTCCCTCGTATCCTCATATATATATATATATATATATATATATATATATTGATTGAAGGTCCCAAATGTCACAACCTGGAATGTTGGCCCCAAATATCACGATAAAATACCGGATTAAACAGCGTTTTTAGTGTGTCACACCAATACGCTCTATCATATAGCGTTCTCCTTTTTTAAACCTAAATGCTAGTTAAAAAAGAGTTTTCATCTATTAAATGCTACTTTTAATCTCATGTTCGTGATAATGTGTATTTTATACACGTTTTGTCTTTTATTCTTCTACATTTTTGTTAGTTTCGAATGTTGTTTTATTAATATTTGTTATGTTTTTCATCTTTCAGTGCCTCATGCCTAATTGTTGAAAAGATGGATTATTTTGGGCTTGAAAGCGAAGATTATTCAAGAAGGAAGTTAGAAGATGCAAGCTCGTGATGCCGGGAGGTGTTTAATGCATTATATTGAAGAGTTTATCTCGTACGGGCAGCTGTACGGCCGTTCGACAGGCCGTTCAAAGGAGCAGAATTTTCGTACGGGCAGCTGTACGGCCGTTCAACTGGCCGTACAGAGCTGCTGTGTATTAAAATAAGGCTCATAACATCTTATCTTCATAACTTCTAACACATCTAACTTCATCTAACATCTTGGCCTCTTGAAGAACATAAACTAGGGTTAGTAGAGTAGAGAGAGATACATCAATTACTCATAATCTAGCATTGATTATGAGTAACTAACTCCATATATTTGGCTCAAGGAGGAATTCTTGTACTAAACCCACTTCAATTTAAGTAAGATCTATTTCACTCTATCTTGAATTCTTGAGTTGTATTGTTTATGATTTTGCTTGGAGAATTGTAAGTTGCTTCAATTTGTTCTTCTTGTAATATCAATTGCTAATTGTTTGTGCTAATCCGTAATTGTTAGTACATTCATTATAGTAGCACAAGTTTAGTGTACCTAAATTCTCAAAATTCAAGTGCAAATACCTAGGTTGAGCTCCTCATCCTTGGGTTTGTCCTAGCCTCTCTTTGATTGATTCCTTGATTTGGTTAAATTGGTAGTGCTTCACTATTGGTTGCTAGTATCAAGAGAACTAATTTATGTGCTTCACTAAATTAGTGTTTATAATAGAAGAGAAATAAGTGATTGTGTGCTTCACCAATTATCTTGGTTAGGTAGAGTTGGATATATTTGCTTGTTGTTGGGTTGAAGTGCTTGAATATCCATAATCCTTGGGTCAAATATCCCTTGTCTTGTTAATTTGCTCATTGTGTTGTTGTGTTGGTAAATTTGGATATTAGCCATTAACTTAGTTGTGTTTTTGTAGCAATTTATTTATCGTAGGCAAGGTGTTTGTTAAAATACCTCAACCAAACTCAAAACCCCCCCATTTTCCACACTACTAGATTGTAAGAGATAATTTACTTGGAATCAATATTGAGAGTCCTTCCCTGTGAACGAACTACGAAAAAAACTACCTCCAAATTGGCGCCGCTGCCGGGGAAGGCAACAATATTAATTTTGAGTTAATTGTTTCTTATATTTTAGATTTTATCTTTGTATATAATTTTTTCTTTCTTTCTTTGTTGTTTTTATTGGTGTGTCTTCATGTTTATTGTATATAGACATGAACTAACTCTTTCAGGAGACGATGGATAATTATTGTGGTTGGAATAATGCTCAAGATTTCACCTATGATCAAGAACGATATCAAGATTTTAATTCTTTTCAGAATTTTAATGCGTATCAGGTGAATTCTTTATATTCTACAAACTCATGCTATGCTCCTTACCCTCCTAGCATCGATTATTCATATGCATTTGAAAATCAATGTTATGATCCGCATTATAATTCCCATGACCATCAAGGGTCTTCTTCATCTTCCTTATCATCATTAGAGGAGATGATGAAACAAATGGCGGCAAACAACCTCCAATTCCAAAGCACCACTTTTCAAAGTATATCCAACTTGGAAAAGATCACTTCTCAAATGGAAAAGAACACTTCTCAAAGCATATCCAATTTGGAAAAGCAAATGAGCCAACTAGCCGAAACCGTGAATCGATTAGCGGAGGTCAATTCTCCTACTGATCATGATTCTTGTTTTGTTATTGATGAAAATGTTGTGCATGATGAATTTGCTTGTTTAGTTGACGAGTGCCCTAAGCTTGATAATGATAAATTGGATGTAGTTGAGGATCTACCAAATTTAGAAAATACTTTTGTGCTTAATGAATTGGTAGATGAGATAAAAATTGATGAATGTCCAATTGAAATTGAGAAGGAATTTGAGTTTAAGATTGATGAGATTGAAATTTTTGCTTGGGTATATAAGGATCCAATTTGGGAAGAGTTTTTGAGTCGTACTTATAATGATTATTCTGACAATTTTTCTAACTACTTTTCTTTTTCAAAGTCTCTTGAAGATGTGAAGATCCTAAAAATATTTTTATATTTTTATGGATCAAAGGTATATTTGCACAGCTTATTTTTATTATTGATTCGTAGGTATGTGCATTTATTTGCTTTTTCACCTCATTAGTTATAATACTTTTATAAATAAGTCGAGCCAACGACAATAAACAAAGCGCTTTTTGGGAGGCAACCCAAGGTACGCATGTATTTTTATATTTTTATGTGTGTGTTAGATTTTGTTCCTCGCTTGCATTTATGTAGGGTGTTATGCTATTGTGAATTTGAAGTTTGATATAAATATTAGTGAGTGGGAATTCCATTTTTCATCTATTTTAATTCTAAGAAAATAACAAAAAAAAAATTATATATTTTTGTGGTGTGATTACTGGATTTTATAATAGATTTTCAAAAACAAAAAAAAATTGTAATAATAATGCCCCGCTCAATAATATTTAGTATCGTTAATTTTAATTTTTATGATTTTTATATTTGTTCCACTCGTACCTTGATATGTTTGTTTCATGTTTTCAGGAATTTACATTTTATTCAAGCATTCAAGGATTTGTGGAAATTTTCTTAAAAAAAAAAAGGAAAAAAATAGTTTTTGTAAAATTTCAGGTCCGTACGGGCTGTTGTACGGGGTGCAGACCGTGCAGCAAGCCTTGCAGCAACCCGTGCAATTTTGTTCACCTTCTGTCCATGTTTTGGTTCAAAATGAGGGGATTTTGTCAACCCACACCCACTTCTCGTACTGCCAGTACAGCTCAAAAAATAGAGAAATTCAAAACAGAGCAAACAATCCCACCATTCCCTGCACTTCTTCCCCCGTTCACCTCCGTTCATCCCCTTCATCCTTCGTTCTCTGGCCAACAGCCCAACGCCACCACACCTGCTAACATCACAACCACCTACCACTTCCTGCACTCTCTCCGTTCACACCCACCCACAATCTCATCGCCACCTTCACCTCTACATCACCACCAAGCCCCCTATTCCGCCATTCACAAATCTCCCAACCTGCACAACACATTGCAGCTCCATTCCCTCCCGTCATCACCGATTCCTCACCTGCCCATCTTCTTCCCTCAACCTTCGTTTTCCTCTTTCAATTCGAAGCCACCCACTGCCAACACCCCACCGTACGCAGCCTCCAACACCTTCTTTTTGACTACACCACCGGTCCACCCATCTCCCTTATCTCCTCCACTCCTTTTTTCCTTCACCACACCCATTTCTACAAATCTCTACTCCCCTCCTTCTCCCTATTTCTTCACCATCTTCACCCACCTCATCCACTCATTTCATCCCGCCTACACCACTATTCTCCTCCAATCCATCTCACTGCACCCTTCCATTTTTTTTTTCCTCCTGCCACCGTATTTCCCCAACCCCCAGCCCAGACCCCACTCCACCACTTTTTTCCCCTCTCCCCCCCCCCGACTTTCACCTCAACCACGTACCTTGTTTTTCTTTTTTAGTTTAGTTTAGTTTTTTGTTTTTTTTTTGTTTTGTATTTTTTGTATTTTTTTTGTTTTATTTCTTTTTATTAATTTTTTATTAATTTTGATTTTGATTTTCAATTTTCATTTTCTAAACTTAAATTTTTTTTATAAATTCAGAAATCAATTTAAATGTACTTTATTTTGATTTTTGATTTTATTTTTAATTAGTTAATTCTTTTTGTTTTATTTATTTTATTTTCTTTAAAAAAAATCAAAAATCAAATTTAAATTGATTTTTTTTATTTTTTTTATTATTATTTTTTTTAATTTAATTATAATTCATTTTAAAATTTATTTTTGATTTTATTATTAAATACTTAGTTATTTTATTTTAGTTTAAAAATTTGATTTTGATTTGTTATTAATTTGTTAGTTTATTATTATTATTATTATTATTATTATTATTATTATTATTGTATTTTTTTATTTTTTTTATTTTTTAATTTTATTTTTATTTCATTTTATTTTATTTTATTTTATTTTTTTTAAAAAAAAAAATAACCAAAAAAAACAAAAATTAATTCTTTTTAATTTTGATTTTAGTTTTTAATTTTCTAAAACTAAGTAATTATTTTATTTTAGTTTTACTTTTAAATTTTATTTTTGATTTTATTTTAGTTTTTAATTTGATTTTTGCTTTTATTATTATTTTAGTTTTAAATTTGATTTGATTTTTATTTTATTTATTTTATTTTTTTAATTGGTTAGTTATTTTATTTTATTTTATTCTATTTTCTTTTTTAAAAAAAACAACAACAAATATTTTTTTATTTGTATTTCCTTAATTAGTGTATTGCAGGGCTTTGTAGGGTGTTGGATTTGGCTTGTCGGTTATTTTTGTGGTGCGTGGCAATCATTCAATTCATGGCTTGCAATATCGGAGTTGGATTTTGGCAAATATGATGGTGCTCCCGATCATCGTTGCTTATTTTTAGGGGAGTTTTCTTTCACTTTGTTTCTCCCTCATTTTTATTTGTCATGCATGAGGACATGCCATGTTTTAAGTGGGGGAAGGATTGTTTATGTTGATCCTTGTATAATATGTGTAGCTAGTATTAGTAATCTTTTTTGTTTCATTTGATGTCCGTTTTGTTTGCATTTGTAAATAAGTTTAGTCATGAGTTCGTTTACTTGTTTGTAAAATTTAAGACATTGTGAGCTTGCAGCCTTGTTTTCTCCTATTTCGTGCCTAGCATTATCAATTTGATGTGAATCTATAAGTTTGATGCACCTTATTGCACACACACACTTTAAATGGCATGAAAAGTCTAGATGTTTGTAATTAAATTGTGAACATGTCGATTATCTCTTAGAATGCATGGAATCAAATCGAGAAGATGTTATTAAAACTTAAACCTTGTGAGGTCTTGAACGATGATTTCTTTTGCTTGTGTGTTTCTCCGTCTTTATGTATGTTTGTTGCTCTAGGGCTTGCATTAAACCTTTATTCATGGATGCACCATAATAAGGAAATTCTTTTTAGGATAACCATTTTGGCCTTTTTAGCTTATGAACCATGAAAATAATCCCTAGTTACCCCCTTTGAAGCTTATATCCATATTTTTCTTCGTCACTTTCTCCTTTTATACATGAGTCAAAGCCAAATACTTCACTCTCGACCTAGTTGAGCTAGTTGAGTCTTGAAAAGAATTGATTGGAAATTATGTGAATTTGGAGAAATCGTGAAGAGGAAGAATTCTATTTATTGTAAGTGGGAACTAGTTTGATGTGTATATCTAGATGTGGTTCAAAGTTCTTTGTAGTATTTTTTTTTTATGTTATGCATTCCCTTTGCTAAAAAATAATAATAAAGGGGATGTAAAAAAAAAAGAAAAAAAAAAGAAAAAAAAAATAGAAAAATAGAAAAAAAGCAATAAATCTTTGTACTTTATTTTGTTTCAATTTTCTTGGTAAATGTGGTTGTGTTTTGTAATTGTAAATGAGTGAAGACATTCTTTAGTTTGAGAATTTGGTGGATGAAGCGAGCAAGCGTCATTTTGACTCAACTAGCGAGTACACCTTCCTTGAACTTAAATTTTCATACCTTCACCCAAGCCTCATTACAACCCATTTCATGAATTCCTTGTTTTTGGTGCAATCCGGAATTTAGGTGAACATGCAAGGTCAAGTAGAGCGCATGCATTTAGACTTGGAGTTGAGTGAAATCTCTAGCCCATACTTGTGTGATACATAATTGAGAGATGTGAGATTTTTCACCATACAATTTCATCTTCTTAATGCGAGGCCATGTATGCTTTGTGATCATCTTGTCTAGTGTTCACGATTGAAGTGCATTCATTCTATCTTTAATGTCTTGGTTACATCTTGCACAAGGTGTGTTATCTTGATTCTTGAATTGGTTGTTAGCTCGTTTTAGTGGATGACAAGGTGAATAGCTCTATATGTTTGATTTTATTTACAAGTAGACGGCTTGGATATGTGAGTGTAATAGTTAGTTTAATTAGTAGGTATTGTTAGTTTTTTGTTTATTGGTGACTTTTGTGATTTTGTGGGTACATCATCTCTAAACCCTCACGAGACCTCACTCGTCCACTAGGGCTACCTAGGGGTTCCAAGGGCTTGTTGCATATGCCAAATGCAACCGTGATCACCTACGGAAGTGGTACTAGTTAGGAGTATATGGTTATGTTAATTTTAGTTTGCTCGGGACTAGCAAAGTTCAAGTGGGGGAACATTTGATAATGTGTATTTTATACACGTTTTGTCTTTTATTCTTCTACATTTTTGTTAGTTTCGAATGTTGTTTTATTAATATTTGTTATGTTTTTCATCTTTCAGTGCCTCATGCCTAATTGTTGAAAAGATGGATTATTTTGGGCTTGAAAGCGAAGATTATTCAAGAAGGAAGTTAGAAGATGCAAGCTCGTGATGCCGGGAGGTGTTTAATGCATTATATTGAAGAGTTTATCTCGTACGGGCAGCTGTACGGCCGTTCGACAGGCCGTTCAAAGGAGCAGAATTTTCGTACGGGCAGCTGTACGGCCGTTCAACTGGCCGTACAGAGCTGCTGTGTATTAAAATAAGGCTCATAACATCTTATCTTCATAACTTCTAACACATCTAACTTCATCTAACATCTTGGCCTCTTGAAGAACATAAACTAGGGTTAGTAGAGTAGAGAGAGATACATCAATTACTCATAATCTAGCATTGATTATGAGTAACTAACTCCATATATTTGGCTCAAGGAGGAATTCTTGTACTAAACCCACTTCAATTTAAGTAAGATCTATTTCACTCTATCTTGAATTCTTGAGTTGTATTGTTTATGATTTTTCTTGGAGAATTGTAAGTTGCTTCAATTTGTTCTTCTTGTAATATCAATTGCTAATTGTTTGTGCTAATCCGTAATTGTTAGTACATTCATTATAGTAGCACAAGTTTAGTGTACCTAAATTCTCAAAATTCAAGTGCAAATACCTAGGTTGAGCTCCTCATCCTTGGGTTTGTCCTAGCCTCTCTTTGATTGATTCCTTGATTTGGTTAAATTGGTAGTGCTTCACTATTGGTTGCTAGTATCAAGAGAACTAATTTATGTGCTTCACTAAATTAGTGTTTATAATAGAAGAGAAATAAGTGATTGTGTGCTTCACCAATTATCTTGGTTAGGTAGAGTTGGATATATTTGCTTGTTGTTGGGTTGAAGTGCTTGAATATCCATAATCCTTGGGTCAAATATCCCTTGTCTTGTTAATTTGCTCATTGTGTTGTTGTGTTGGTAAATTTGGATATTAGCCATTAACTTAGTTGTGTTTTTGTAGCAATTTATTTATCGTAGGCAAGGTGTTTGTTAAAATACCTCAACCAAACTCAAAACCCCCCCATTTTCCACACTACTAGATTGTAAGAGATAATTTACTTGGAATCAATATTGAGAGTCCTTCCCTGTGAACGAACTACGAAAAAAACTACCTCCAGTTCGCCAGAGCTTTTGTTCGCAAGTCTAAACCTAAAAAATGCTAGTTTAAGTTTTGTTAAAGGCCAAAACGCTAGTTAAACCAATGTTTTAGCGTTCATTGTTCTTGTTTAGATCGCAAACGCTATGAAGTGATGTTTACAGCCAAAACGCCAAATAAAGAGATGTCCTGGAAAACTACAACCAAAACGCTAGACAAACTTTTGTTATAATTGAAACACTAGTTAAAGCCGTGTCCTGGGTCGAAAACGCTAGCTAAATCAGGTTTTGTTTCTAAACTGAAATCAAGCTGAAAAAGCTAGACAAACTTTTGTGTTACTCAAAAACGCTAGACGAAGTGTTGTTTTAACCTGAAAACGCTACTTTATATAAAGTTTGCATGTCAAAACGGAATATAAAGTTTTGTTATATACCTGAAAATGCTGTTTTAAAATGTGTTTACATATTTTTGTTGTTTAAAATGTGTTTTTTTTTTCAAAAAGCTAGTTTATGTGTAGTTAAACTAACAAAACACTAAATCAAGTTTTGTTTTGAACTCAAAACGCTAGAGGAATTTGTGTTACAATCAAAATGCTAGACGAATTGTTGTTTTAACCTATAAACGTTACTTTATATCCTGTTTCCGGGGTAAAACGCTGTTTTAAAATGTGTTTTCCTATTTGCAGATTTCAGCAGATTGTTGTAGAATCAGTAGATTTTCAGTTCAAACTTGAAAAATTCAGGAAATCAAATAAATAAAATTCAGCATAATAAATCAGAACTAAAATATGCAGATTCTGCAGAAAAGAACATCTAAAAAACTTCTGCAAAATTAAATAAAATACTATTTTTGCAACTACAAAAATTCAGCAGTCAAAATTCTAAAACTAAAGAAATTCTACAGTTCACATTCTACACCACTACCGAAAACAATTTGATGCACAAATACACAACCTACAAACTATAAATATGCGGGTTACAAACACATTAACCTACAACCCATAAAACCACAACATATTATGACTTGCTAGGAACTAAGGAGCCACAGATGAATTGCCAGGAACCGTTGATGACTTGCCTTTCTTCCCACGAGGTGCTTGAAAATCCATGGAATTTTGAAATCTTGTGGACTTTCATCTTCCCTTCTTCTTCTCAACGTCCTTTTCATGAATGAATTTTGGAAAATCAGTTTTCAATGACCAACGTGATTCACCTTTCTTAGGTATCGGTTCAAATAAACCACCATAAACCTTTGACACACTCTACAACTTGTACCACTCACCAACAAACATATCATGCTTCATTCTCACATGGGCACAACACGCAATCAAATGAGAACAAGGGATCCGATAAGTTTGTCATTTCCCACATGTAGGGGTAAGCAAAACCGAACCGGAACCGAAAAACTGAACCGAACCATACAATTTTGGTTCGGTTCGGTCCAGATTTTTCTTCTTTTCGGGTGGTTCGGTTTGTTTGGTTCGGACCGAAATTTATTTCGGTTCGATACTTCCATAAATAATTTCGGTTAGAACCGAACCACCCGAAATATATATAATATATATTGTTTATATTTATATTAATAATAATATATCAAATATATCATATTCATATATTTCATAATATACTGAGTATAGGTAACATTTTGAATGCAATGTTATGTTAAAAGTTATCTTATATGTGGAATGTGGATGAAGTACATTACCAAGATAATCTTTGTAAGCATTTTGAATTATAAGAGTAATTAGACCTTGTCGGTAGGGTTCAATTCATGAGTTTGCTCTGTTTTATCCTCTTTATAAACAACTATTATTAGTGCAAGTTATTGTTTTTTGGAAAAGAGCCTTGCGATTATAACTTGGCAGTAAACAGAATCCCCTCATCAGTTGATGGTCTTTTGCTTCTCAGCTATTGGGGTAGTTCACAAGTGTCTTATATCTACCCAACAGGTAGATTATGTATCCACTAATTTGCATACTAATCAATTATACTTGTAGTTTCATAGAGTAAAGTATAAATCCCGTGTAATTTAATCTTAACACTCAAATTAGTAAATTCAAGATTCAAATAATTTGTTTGACAAAAAAAATCGGTTTTTATGGTTCAGACCGAACCGACCGAATTATTTCGGTTCAGGTCTGGTTTGGTCTAGAAAGGTTATTCGGTCTGGTTCGGTTCTTCAAAAAATTAAAATTTGATTATCGGTTCTTTCGGTTCGGTTCTGAACCGAACCGACCGAATGCTCAGCCCTACCCACATGAACACATAGACTCTTGGATCCGAACGGTGTGGCTATCACCTCCTTTCAATCCAACCTTCCTAGTAACAACCTCGAACAACCCAGTATCACAGTCAAAATTCTTCACATGGTGTCCACTAGCACGTAATATAGCTCGACTCAATATCTTGTTGGCATATTTAGTGAAGATTTGACCTTTGACAGTTTGTGATGCAATCTTCATACGCCTCTGATCAAACACTCAATGGTCTTGAGAAAAAGCTCTCGGACCAAAGAAGTAACTGGGAGCTGTTGGGCATCAAGAATAGCATTGTTCAAAACCAACTATAATTAACATGACGAATGAAGGTACGCATGAACAGGCTTGCTAAGAAAATATGAATTTTACTCAACTCCATAACGGCATTATTTTCATTATTTGCATTTTCAGTCATCTTGTAAAAAAAAATATATCCTGCAGGAGAGCAAATTTCCCTCTCATTGATCGATTTAACTCACGAATCGTCGATGGTGAACCACTTATTAGTCTCATGCACCTGCTTAGGCTAATACTAAAAACTTTATGCATTTAAGACTCATTAATGATCACATTTATAACTTGAAACATGTATAACTACAAGCTTTACCGTTGCAGTGTTGTGTAATGGCCACAGGTAGAATAACCATAATGGTCTATCACACCAAAAATCTCATATGATGCTCCTAAAGTGCT
The DNA here is from genome assembly GCA_036435485.1 of Saposhnikovia divaricata. Classification (NCBI taxonomy): domain Eukaryota; kingdom Viridiplantae; phylum Streptophyta; class Magnoliopsida; order Apiales; family Apiaceae; genus Saposhnikovia; species Saposhnikovia divaricata. The sequence continues at coordinate 29,894,246 of JAZHRN010000131.1, forward strand.
TTTGGCAATGTATTTTGATAAGTCAAATCCCTGTAACGGGAAATTGACAAGGCTGTCCAACTTGTTGGCCGATGACCCAGACTTTTTGAAGCGCATAAGACGAAGAATAAGGATTTTAGGAAGCCCGGAAAGACACTCTTAGCTTCCTTTATCTTCCAGCACCCTGGACACAGCCTACATCCCGCAGACAAAAAGATTAAAGCTACAAAAACCATTTATAGCATCCCTTATTCTACATCATCAACCTTTAAGATACAAATAAACAATAAATATAGACTGTACTGATTAGGTAGATGATTGTATCTACAAGACAGGACATCTGTTTGTCAGATTCCTTGGAGGAGGCAGAGATGACATCACCACCATACTCAAAGATCTAGGTTATCAGCCTGGATTCTTCTATGAAGCTAAGGAGTTCAAGGACAGGGTCTTAGAATGATTGGGAGTCATAATCTACCATGTCTTCATGCTGAAGGATGGTATCCCGTGACTACACTACATTGGTCTCGCACGCACTAGATCTCAAGGATAAATTGGTGTCTCATCCAACTGCGTCTCTACTAGTGAGAGGAATGTTTTTGTTCCAGAGATGGTTGGCTGGAGGTTTTTTTTGATGAAGTTTTGTTGAATTCTAAGGTTTGTACAAATTTGTGAACAATTTTTGTGAACAATTTTTATATACTCATCCTGGTTAATTGGTCCCCTCAAGTGACTTATTTCTATAACAATCAAACTTTTCTGATGAGGTGTGCTTACTAGAAGTTACGAAAAGATCTATAATCATGCTATAGTACTTTGGCAATTGGTTCTCCTAAGATAGTTGCATGATTAAACTTCTAAGTGATTTTATACTCTAATGACGTTTCATCTACATGACTAGAATAAGGCATACACGTAGGAGGAATAGAAATAAGATAGGAATCAAAGCTAAAAAGAACCAAAAACCAGACTACATGTTTTCTTCAAGTAGGTAATCTTCATTAAAAAAACTTTTATAAGCAGTCATAAAGAGAAGCATCTACCCATGGAATTGGCAAGGACAGATTAAGAAATGGCGAATAAGACTTTGACGCCTCCCCACATTCAAGACAATTTAAGATAGTTTCAGATTCCCCTGCAAATAAAATAAAATTTGGACATGAATCCAAAATAATGGAAATGATAATTAACAAACTCAAGTCTGTGTTTGTATTATAGTTAGACAACCCAGTCAACTAATATCTTAAATTTAAACAAATTCCCAAAATAAATCAGAGCTTTCAAACACAGAATTTAAGATAAAAAATATGACACCTTGAATTCATCATTGAAACCTAAATTACCAGCCTCTATGCGACTAGCATCTTCACACAATCTTTCTAGCAAATGCTCAACTCCTGTGGAAGAAACAAAAACATCAATATGGACATTCAACAATAATACAAAATTTATGTATTTAAGATAATTAACCAACCAGCGCATCATGTTGCTTATTTCCCAAATACAGAGGTGCAAACATTCTTATTTGTCTTTTGAAGCCATTAGGGTTAATGACTCTATATTTGGTGTCCATAAATTCGGTGTATGTTAGGGCTTTACAATTGATTTGTTTTTCAACTCTTATTTCCGGGAAGGAAAGGCCAGTCTTCTAAAAACAATCAAATAAGTAATAACGAAATAATTTTAAAATTAAGAACTCGATTCATCGATATAATTATATTTAAATGATATATTTTATTATAAATAAATACATTAAATATTACTATATCACCAAATTTATCCAACTTTTATTTCTATTAATCATTTTAATTGGTTCTCGATTTTTCAATGAATCCCATCAACATTAATTTCGATTCTCAATTTTTACAATCATATTATTATTATTATTATTATTATTATTATTATTATTATTATTATTATTTGACAGAAGTTGCTCTCTAAATTTTTTATAACTTTTTTATATTATATTTTGTCCAGAAGTAAAATGAATAAGTAAGACTTTAGACGGGAGTCCGTCTATTCGTGCCACTTCATCGCCAAATCAGATGTCAAATCAGTTTGTTAACCCGCCCAAGTAGAAACCCGATTCAGTTATGTGACGCCCTGTTCACTATTTTCTACGCAAGTATACGCAGTCAAAAGTAATACGGATAAATAGGGATCGTTCCCACGAAGACTCGGTGAATTATGTAAATGTGCCTATTCAACAATGTATGGCTAAATTATAATAGCTTGGTGAAGTAACAATTGGATTGTTTTCTAGGTTATACTACTAAAAAAACTTACTAAGGAGATTTTACTTATATGAGAAAAACATAGGGTTCCAATTTCATGAGTTGTTTCATCTAGATTAACCGTCAAGACTCAATGCAATGTGATTATTAAGGTAGCTAGTGGGAACACGAAGGAAGTACAAGCTATCTTTCAATAAACTCATACCAATCAATAAATCATCTACAATTAAGATAGAAGTTTTACGGGCATCAATTACATCCAAATCACTATATGTCTATGAGATTGGGTGACATAATCAATTTAATCACAAGTTCCACTATCAACTACATAGGGGAGTAATGTTCTTTCGAATCTATACTACCGATATGCGGAGAAGCCGTCATAAGCCTATGCTAGCATGGCAAGCCCTAATCTCTAAATCCACTTTCGCATTCATTAGAGATTGACAAAATAGATGTTAGCTACGCATCTATATGAATTAACACAACCACGTCAGGCAACCTTATTTTCAATCACAAGCATATGTTGTCAAAACTATCAACTACTAGAATCCACAAAACAATCCATTAGAACCCCATGAAAGTGTTTAGTTCATAATTGAACTTAGCACCATCATGGGTTCAATTGATAACATAATTTAAACAAAGAATTAAAAACAATTAATGATTGAGAATAGAATAATTGATAAGAGAAACAAAGTATTAAGTTGAAGATTCAGAAAAAGAAACAATATAAAAAACCCTAGATCTTGAACTTGAGTGTGATTCTTCCTTGCCGTCACCTTGGAAGTTTTTCCCTTCTTGATCTTGATCTCTCTATTGCGTTACAATGATATGATATGTAATACTATGTGATAATATGATTTTACAATGATACAATATGTTTTTAAAGGCCCTAGAAGTTTTATCCAACAAGGAAATACCAAAAATACCAAATAGAGTCAAAACAGGAAAGTTTGGGAGGGTTTTTAGTTCAACTTTTCTTCATGGACAGCGCACTCCGAGGCCGCATCCTGGGAATTTGAGGCCGCGGCCTCAAGCCAAACCTGCCCGGCATTTTTTAGCATGTTGTTTCATTCGTTTTTTCTTCGTTTTGCCTCCGTTTCCTTTCGTTCTTTTTCTCAAAGCTTCAATACTTCAATTCCTTGCCTTGGAACCTTCATGGTGGCTCACAACAAGACTCCATTGCTCATTATTAAGCTCGAATTCATCTCCAGATTGACGGGAATTGCAACCTTATTCAACATTCTTGCAACCCTGCACAATTAACAAAACACATCAAAACTACAACAAACTTGAGGCCAAGTGAATCAATTTAAGCCGATATGGAATGCTCCAAGTGGATATAAAATACACTTATCACACCCCCAAACTTAAACCGATGCTTGTCCTCAAGCATAAACAACTACACTAACTAACTAGTACCACTTCCGTAGGTGATCACAGTTGCATTTGGCATATGCAATAAGCCCTTTAAACCCCTAGGCAGCCCTAGTGGACGAGTAAGGTCTCGTGAGGGCCTATAGCTAATGTACCCACAAAATCCATTTAAACTAACAATGCAATGCATGAATGCAACTACTATGAAAAAAAAATGCAAAGATCCCCTTCAAACTCACCAAAACCAACTAGCAAGCAAATATCTCAATGAATGAAAATAAATCCAAATAGAGCTCGACTAAGTCCCCGTACTCTAACATACATGACAGAAACGTGCGTGTATGCTATGCTCATCAGAAATACTCCCAAAACTAGGTCAAAAATCATACCTATCCTTCACCAAGACAATCACAAGTTTATAAACAGAATAGACTGTAGACACTTCATAACTTAAGAACACCTCCATCCTTATCCAAGGTAGACAGAAATTCATGCTTTTATTTCTAAACAACTACGACACATAATATACAAACATGCTTATTTAGCCGTGCAATGAATGAGACCCCAAAAGGCTTATACAATAATACCCATGTAGCGAGTGTTAGGTCAGCAATCCCAAACCACAAGGCTTTAGGTTACTAGGACTAAGTCCCCTCAGACTTAATTACTCGAGTATTAAAGAGCTCACTCGTGGCTAATTTTGCATTTAACAATTGACTTTTTTTTCTTTCTTTCTTTTTTTTTCTGTTCTTTTTTTTTATGCAATCTGGAATGAAAATTCTCAATTCCAACCCTAGACTACTCATATAAATATGAGCCGGCTACTAGCCATTTGACATCTAGCCATTATTAACAACTAGCATGAAATTCCTGTTTTCCCCCAAACTTAGACTTAAGTGCTCCTACGCTATAAAGGGAATAACGAAAATTATAAATATAAACAAGTGATTAAATCTCAAAGCATCCAAACAAGCATGACCCTAACCTAGCCCAAAAGCACCTAATGAGACTGTGTAAAGTTTTGTTTCCATAACATGTACGTCACTTCCTAGAGACTATAAATCAACCCTCTATTCATCATTACCACACTCGAATCAACATCCACCTACCAACAGAAATAGCTCGTTCTAAGGGATCATGAATAGTTCATGCCATGAAAATGCAACTAATATGAAACTCACATGGTATACAAAAACAAAAACAAAATGTCCTACATGAAACACACATAATTAACACGAACATATATGCATGAATTACTACTAATATGCAAGGCATGAAATCCTACATGAACACAATGACATATAACCATATACACACTACTTATCCCTCAAACCACCCCCAAACTTGAAAGATTCAATGTCCGCATTGAATGGAAATGTAAATACGAGGGATAGTAGAACATACCTACTAGTCAGCATCATCACCTTCCTCGGGTGGAGAATCAGGAGGAGGATACATAGTGTCTGAACCAAAAACTGGCCAATCCACATGAACACCACTGGCTCTGAAAGCACTATCCAAAGTCTGTGTCAACCTCTGGGAAAAACGGCTATGGCTCTCATACAAAGCATCCATACGCCTCATCATCCTCCTATCATGAGAAGATCTCGAGCCAGCATCACCCTCTCCTATCTGTGCCCTAGGAACATGTGGCGGATCACCCGCTCCCTGACCACCAGCACCTGCAATGTAACCTAGCCCCCTAGGATGCGGAATGTCGCCCGGCCACTCTGCCATCCGGTTAATAGTAGTGTCAGTAATAGGCTTAGTTTGCAATTGTAGTTGCTCATTATCATCCCAACGAACATTAGCAACCATACACGCACCGGCAACAAAAGAAGCATGCGGAATCGGTGCTGGAGTACATCCACGCATACATCCATGCAAGAACCGAAGAATGTTCTGATGCACTATATAACCCACATCAACATACTTACCCGTTAAAATGCCATACAAAATAATGGCTCTCTCCACAGGCACGTCATTCGGATGTGTCGAAGGAATAATCTTAGCACATATAAACAAGTTCCACGCCCGTGCAAACTTGTTCAAAGCATTAGCAGGAAAATTAACCTTCCCAGCAGAACCCGCTCCTAATTTCCAAACCGTACCCGGCACACATAACTCCGCTATAATGGCATCCAAATCCACCTCGTCTCGAGTTTTCCTAGCCCAATCTTCCACCCCCCTCGGCTTAGGAGGTTGACCAACAACCGTACGGAGAACAGCTGGCCTATAATCCACCTTCATACCACGAACTACACAAAAACCATTCGGATTCGCCTTAGCGTTCGCATAAAATTCCCGCACCACACCTAAGGGAACCGGTGAAGGTGCCGCACAAACCTCTTCCCAACCAAGTTCTTCAATCATAGCAACTAACTCTACATAAGTCTCTGGCACAAACCCTCTTTCTCGAGCAACCGACCTCTCCAAAAATTTCGTATACTCACTTTGTGCCTCCTCATTCAAAAACCTCTTTACACTAGCAATCTCATCCGATGATGGACGAGTGCTAGAACTACCTCTGTGACGTTTTGGAGCCATAACACAAAACCAACTCAACCAACAAAGTTACCAATAATTACCAAACAATCTTACACAAAATCTCCCAATTAACAAGAACTTCACAAAATCCCCTAATTTTGCAAGAACACAAACTCGTAATAAAACAAGATTAAGGAAGAAATATACCCGATACGAATCAAAGAGGTGAAACTTACAATGAAAAATCCCCCAAACTTAAATCCTTCTTGAATCTTGAAATTGGAATGGAGGCTAAAGATTTTAAATTAGGGATTGGGTTTATGAATTTGTGTGTATAGGTGTATATATAGGTTAATATGTTTGGATTTATGGTAGAGATTTTAGAAAAGGAGATGGATTAGGAGAGGTTTGGAATTGATATTGGGTTAGAATTAGGGATTGGGGTTATAAATATATAAGGAGAGGTGTGATAATTTTGTTTTAACAACAAAATAAACAAGTAACATCCTCCTGGACAGACCGCATGTGGCGCTGCAGCCTCAAACCTGTTTTGATTTTGATTTTTTTTTTTTAAACTTGTCGCCAAAACAGTTTTTTTTTTTTGCAGGAGGCGATTGGCGCCACGTCCTGTGAATTGGCGCTGCAGCCTTGCGAGGTTTCTGTCAAGTTCGACTTCATACAAAGTACAAACATCACACAAAGACGTCCTGTGTTGTTTTGTTTATTTTTTATTTTTTTTTTCTTCTCTTTTTTTCTTCTCTTTTCTTTTTTTTTCTTATTCTTTTTTTTTCTTTTTTCTTTTTTTTTATAATTGAGAATAGACTTGCCTCAACAGACCTGGACAGGGCATTAAGGCGCCACATCTTACAAATTTGGAGCCGCAGCCTCAGGTTGCTTCTGTTCCTTCCTTTTGCCTTTTTTTTTCTCTTTTTCCCTCCACAACAACAGACCTGACAGAAAACTTTGGCGCCGCGTCTTGACAATGGAAGCCGCAGCCTCAGTACCATTCTGTTACCAGTTCGACTTTTGCAATTTTTTTTTTCTTTTCTTTCTTTTTTTTTTCTTCTTCTTTTCTCTTTTTTTTTTCTTCTTTTCTCTTTTTTTTTTCTTTTTTTTTTGAACACACACAACATATAAAACGCGTGGGTTGCCTCCCACGAAGCGCTTGCTTAGTGTCTTTAGCTTGACATTTCCTCGCTGAATCACGTTGTGGCGAGGGCGGTGACGTCCGCTTCACGGTTCACCATTCCACCAAAGTAGTGTTTTAACCTCTGTCCGTTAACCTTAAAAGATTGATCAGGTGACTTTTCATAAACCTCAACCGCGCCATGCGGGAACACTTTCTTCACTACAAATGGTCCCGACCATCTTGACTTGAGCTTCCCTGGAAAGAGTTTAAGACGAGAATTGAACAATAGAACTGATTCACCTGGTACAAAGGTCTTGTGCACCAACTTTCTGTCATGCCACCTCTTGACCTTCTCCTTGTACATTTTGTTATTCTCGTAAGCTTGTGCACGAAACTCCTCAAGTTCATTAAGTTGAAGTAGTCGTTTTTCACCCGCTGCTTTCATATCGGAGTTCAATTTCTGTAAGGCCCAAAATGCCTTGTGCTCTAGCTCGGCAGGCAAATGGCACGCCTTACCATACACCAACTGAAAGGGAGACATTCCCAAAGGTGTCTTGTACGCGGTTCGGTAAGCCCATACAGCCTCGTCCAACTTCAACGACCAGTCCTTCCTTGAGGGGTTCACTACTTTATCTAGAATCCTCTTAATTTCTCTGTTAGAAACCTCCGCCTGCCCATTTGTTTGGGGATGATAAACTGTGGCCACCCGATGTGTCACATTGTACTTCGCCATCATATTAATGAATTGACAATTGCAAAAGTGCATTCCCTCATCACTGATTATGGCTCTCGGAGTTCCAAAGCGCGTGAATATGTGCTTATGCAAAAAATTGAGTACCACTTTAGCATCATTGGTCGGTAGAGCCTTCACCTCGACCTATTTAGAAACATAATCCACGGCTAGCAAGATGTATTGATTATTGCACGACGAGATGAAAGGTCCCATGAAGTCTATTCCCCACACGTCAAAGATCTCCACTTCAAGTAGCATATTAAGAGGCATTTCATTCCTCTTAGAGATATTACCCACACGTTGACAACGATCACATCTCAATACGAACTGATAAGCGTCCTTGAACAGCGTAGGCCAAAAGAACCCTACCTGAAGTACTCGAGCTGCGGTTTTCTCACCTCCATAATGACCACCATAAGTGGTAGAGTGACAATCTCTCAGAACCCCCTCCGTCTCACTATAGGGAATGCATCTCCTGATCATTCGGTCTGCCCCCTGACGAAACAAGAAAGGTTCGTCCCAATGGTACCATTTCACATCATGGAGAAATTTCTTCTTTTGTGCATAGGTGAATTCTGAAGGAATGATGTTACTCACCAGATAATTCACATAATCGGCAAACCATGGCACTTCACCTTGCACCGCAAACAACTGCTCATCTGGGAAGGACTCATTGATGAGAGACTTATCCTTGGCATCCTTACCATGATCCTCTAGCCGAGATAGATGATCGGCCACTTGATTTTCCGTGCCCTTCCTGTCCTTGATTTCCACATCGAACTCTTGCAACAATAGAACCCAACGGATCAGCCTAGGCTTTGCATCTTTCTTTGCAAGTAGATATCTGATGGCTGCATGATCAGTATAAACAATCACCTTGGTGCCAAGCAAGTAAGATCGGAACTTCTCAAAACCATAGACCACTGCCAAAAATTCCTTCTCAGTAGTGGTGTAATTCAGCTGTGCCTCATTCAGGGTTTTACTAGCATAGTAAACCACATGAAATATGTTCATCTTTCTTTGCCCCAACACAGCTCCCACTGCAAAATCACTTGCATCACACATAAGCTCGAATGGCTCTTCCCAATTAGGAGCCGTAATAACCGGAGCTGTTGTCAACTTCTTTTTCAAAAGCTCAAAGGCAGCCAAGCACTCTTCGTCAAATTTGAAGGGGATGTCTTTTTCCAGTAAATTGCACAATGGTTTGGAGATTTTTAAAAAATCTTTTATGAACCGCCTATAGAAGCCAGCATGTCCCAGAAAACTGCGAACTCCTCTAACTGAGATCGGGGGAGGCAGATTCTCAATTGTCTCCAATTTAGCCCTATCCACTTCAAGACCTCGCTTAGACACCTTGTGCCCGAGAATGATCCCTTCTTGTACCATGAAATGGCACTTTTCCCAGTTGAGAACCAGATTGGTCTCAACGCATCGTTTCAGCACTAGACTCAAATTAGATAGAGCCTCATCATAAGAAGTACCAAACACTGAGAAGTCGTCCATGAATACCTCCATATTAGTCCCGAACATGTCCGAGAATATGACCATCATGCATCTCTGAAAAGTGGCTGGTGCGCCACACAGACCAAAAGAAACCCGTCGAAAAGCAAAAGTGCCAAATGGGCAAGTGAAAGTGGTCTTTTCCTGATCTTCCGGGGCAATGCAAATCTGATTATAGCCCGAATACCCGTCGAGAAGACAATAATACTCATGACCGGCCAATCTATCCAACATCTGATCAATGAAGGGAAGAGGGAAGTGATCTTTTCTAGTGGCCTTATTGAGCTTCCGATAATCCATGCACACTCGCCACCCCGTGACTGTCCGAGTAGGAATGAGTTCATTCTTTTCATTTGCTATCACTGTCATGCCTCCTTTCTTAGGCACACATTGCACCGGACTCACCCAAGAGCTATCTGAAATAGGGTAGATAATCCCTGCATCTAACCATTTAAGAATCTCCTTCTTGACCACTTCTTTCATGATGGGATTGAGTCTTCTTTGTTGCTCAACAGATGGTTTGCTGCCTTCCTCAAGAAGAATCTTGTGCATGCAGAAGGAAGGGCTGATTCCCTTAATATCTGCAATAGTCCATCCAATAGCTGATTTGAACTCCCTTAGAATCCGCAACAATTTCTCTTCTTCACTACCTGTCAGGTTAGCCAGGTTAGCCGCAATAATAACAGGCAAAGTAGATAAAGCACCTAAATATGCATACCTCAAATGGTCTGGCAGTGGCTTTAGCTCAAGAGAAGGAGCTTCTTCAATGGATGGCTTAAGCCTCACTTGTGACTTTTTAATAGCTTCTAAACCTAGAGACTCAATTGGTACCTCCGTCCTCCTCTTCCAAGGAGCTGAATTCAACGTCAGAATTTGCTCTACTTCTTCCCCATTTTCCTCGTCAAAATCCCCATTCAAAACCCGTTGCAAGGGGTCAAAAATTAGCAGATGCCCTGTTTCTCTTTTTATAGAAGTTTCAACCATGTTAACTTGGAAGCACTCATCTTCTTCTGTTGGAAAGTTCATTGCCTTGAACACGTTAAAAGTAACATTGTGCTCATTCACTCGCATAGTAACCTCTCCTTTCTGAACATCGATCAGTGTTCGGCCTGTGGCTAGAAAGGGTCTTCCCAAGATTATTGGAATTTTCTTATCTTCCTCGAAGTCCAGAATGACAAAATCAGCCGGAAAGATAAGTTTATCCACCTTTACCAAGACATCTTCGACTATGCCTCTCGGGTAAGTGATCGAACGATCTGCTAGCTGTAAAGAGATGTTGGTCGGTCTCGGCTCCGGAAGACCGAGTTGAACAAAAACAGATAGAGGCATCAAGTTTATGCTTGCTCCCAAGTCACATAAGCATTTGTCGAATGACAGATTACCAATAGTACATGGTACAGTGAAGCTTCCAGGGTCCTTCAGTTTCGGAGGCAATTTCTGTTGCAGAACAGCACTGCATTCCTCCGTCAAAGCAACGGTTTCATACTCCTCCAATTTCAGCTTTCTCGATAGAATACCCTTCATGAACTTAGCATAACTCGGCATCTGCTCCAGAGCTTCTGCAAAAGGTATGTTAATATGCAGCTTTTTAAATACCTCAAGAAATTTACCGAATTGCTTGTCCAGCCTCTGTTTATGCAATCTCTGAGGATATGGTGGAGGTGGGAAGACCTGATTCTTCACAACCTTTGTCTCAAGGGCTGATTTTTTAGGAGTCAGTACACTTTCCTCTTCTCCATTGCTTGAATCTGAATTTTTACCCTTGTCAAATGAACCTCCTAGATCCTCTTTCTCTTCTTCCTTTTCTGGCAGATTTTTTTCTTCTTTCTCAAGTGTAGTGCTTTCAGTGACCTTACCGGACCGTAGAGTGATGGCTTTAATCTGCTCCTTGCTGTCTTTCCGCCCTGGGTTTGCTTCCGTATCATTGGGAAGAGTTCCCTGTGGTCTTGTCAACAAAGCATTTGCAAGTTGCCCCATCTGATTTTCTAAAGTCTTGATAGAAACGGCCTGGCTCTTGCACATCAATCTCAATTCTTCTAGTTCTGATTTTTCATTAGCAGATTGCCAAGAATTCCCATAAGGTTTCTGCTGAAATCCTGGTGGTTGAAATTGCCTCGGGGCATACTGCTGTTGAAACTGTTGCCCTTGCTGCTGTTGAAACCCAGAAGGATTAAATGGCCTAACACCCAACTGCTGATTCTGAGACTGTTGATACGGATGATTTGACTGCTGTAAACCACCTTGGTTGTTGTTCCAGCTGAAATTTTGATGGTTCCGATTGCTGGGATGGTAAGTGTTAGGAGCTGGCTGTTGCTGTCTTTGGAAATTGCTCACAAATTGAACCGACTCATTAGAAATTGCACATTGGTTGGTCTCATGTGCGCCTGCACAAAGTTCACATACACTTGCAATTTGATGCACCCCTTGGTTCGCCAAAGAATCAACCTTCAAGTTCAGTGCTTCTAGCTGAGCAGCCAAAGAAGTGGCCTTATCGACATCCAGAATTCCTGCTACCTTTTGCTGTGGCATTCTCTGAGTAGGATTCTGATACTCATTCGCTGCCATCATCTCAATCAGTTCATAAGCGGCCTCATAGCTCTTAGCCCACAGAGCTCCGCCAGAAGCTGCGTCCACATTCGATCTAGATTGCCATCCAAGCCCATTGTAGAAACAATTAATTACCATCCAGTCAGGCATACCATGATGAGGACATTTTCTCAGCATCTCCTTGTACCTCTCCCAAGCTTCACACAAAGATTCACCGGAATGCTGAGAGAATTGAGTTAAAGCATTCCTGATTGCTGCAGTTTTAGCCATAGGAAAGAACTTGGTGAGAAACTTTTGAGCAAGATCAGCCCAAGTAGTGATAGAGCCTGCTGGTAGAGAGTGCAGCCAACCCTTGGCTTTGTCCCTGAGAGAAAATGGGAAGAGCCTCAACTTAATAGCATCCTCTGACACATTGTTAAATCTGATGGTGTCGCAAATCTCAATGAAATTCCTGATGTGCATGTTGGGATCTTCAGTTGGAGCTCCCCCAAACTGCACTGAGTTCTGTATCATTTGAATAGTACCCGATTTGATCTCGAAGGTATTGGCTGCAATGGCTGGCCTGATGATGCTCGACTGAATATCATAAATTTTTGGCTGAGAGTAGTCCATTAAAGCCTTTGGTACCGTTGGTGGTGCTGGTGCGTCTCCCATACTTAAAGCTTCTGCTTGCTCTTTTGCTTGTTTAGCTTTAGAACGTGTTAGCATAAACTTTCAGATACCTGAAACACACAATCAAGACACTCGAATAGATGAGAAAGATTATCCAAGTCAATAAAACTTAACTACCACTGATGTCAAAAACATAAACTAAAATTAACACCAAAATCCCCGACAGCGGCGCCAAAAACTTGTTCACTATTTTCTACGCAAGTATACGCACTCAAAAGTAATACAGATAAATAGGGATCGTTCCCACGAAGACTCGGTGAATTATGTAAATGTGCCTATTCAACAATGTATGGCTAAATTATAATAGCTTGGTGAAGTAACAATTGGATTGTTTTCTAGGTTATACTACTAAAAAAGCTTACTAAGGAGATTTTACTTATATGAGAAAAACATAGGGTTCCAACTTCATGAGTTGTTTCATCTAGATTAACCGTCAAGACTCAATGCAATGTGATTATTAAGGTAGCTAGTGGGAACACGAAGGAAGTACAAGCTATCTTTCAATAAACTCATACCAATCAATAAATCATCTACAATTAAGATAGAAGTTTTACGGGCATCAATTACATCCAAATCACTATATGTCTATGAGATTGGGTGACATAATCAATTTAATCACAAGTTCCACTATCAACTACATAGGGGAGTAATGTTCTTTCGAATCTATACTACCGATATGCGGAGAAGCCGTCATAAGCCTATGCTAGCATGGCAAGCCCTAATCTCTAAATCCACTTTCGCATTCATTAGAGATTGACAAAATAGATGTTAGCTACGCATCTATATGAATTAACACAACCACGTCAGGCAACCTTATTTTCAATCACAAGCATATGTTGTCAAAACTATCAACTACTAGAATCCACAAAACAATCCATTAGAACCCCATGAAAGTGTTTAGTTCATAATTGAACTTAGCACCATCATGGGTTCAATTGATAACATAATTTAAACAAAGAATTAAAAACAATTAATGATTGAGAATAGAATAATTGATAAGAGAAACAAAGTATTAAGTTGAAGATTCAGAAAATAAACAATATAAAAAACCCTAGATCTTGAACTTGAGTGTGATTCTTCCTTGCCGTCACCTTGGAAGTTTTTCCCCTCTTGATCTTGATCTCTCTATTGCGTTACAATGATATGATATGTAATACTATGTGATAATATGATTTTACAATGATACAATATGTTTTTAAAGGCCCTAGAAGTTTTATCCAACAAGGAAATACCAAAAATACCAAATAGAGTCAAAACAGGAAAGTTTGGGAGGGTTTTTAGTTCAACTTTTCTTCATGGACAGCGCACTCCGAGGCCGCATCCTGGGAATTTGAGGCCGCGGCCTCAAGCCAAACCTGCCCGGCATTTTTCAGCATGTTGTTTCCTTCGTTTTTTCTTCGTTTTGCCTCCGTTTCCTTTCGTTCTTTTTCTCAAAGCTTCCATACTTCAATTCCTTGCCTTGGAACCTTCATGGTGGCTCACAACAAGACTCCATTGCTCATTATTAAGCTCAAATTCATCTCCAGATTGACGGGAATTGCAACCTTATTCAACATTCTTGCAACCCTGCACAATTAACAAAACACATCAAAACTACAACAAACTTGAGGCCAAGTGAATCAATTTAAGCCGATATGGAATGCTCCAAGTGGATATAAAATCCACTTATCACGCCCCCAGATCCGGGGTCGGAGACCTAGGCGCTCACGGTCCATTTTCCATTAATAACATACCTGTTCTTGCACATAATGTATATAACAGCCATCGACCCCGCAATAAAACTCACACCGCACACATACACACACACAGGTTAGAGTCTCAGAAACGTCATACACTTGATTGAACATAAATAAAGGTTTAGAGTTATTACAGACCGAATTAATAGAATTTATGCTATCAACAACACTTCTACATGAAGCGGTGATAGTGGCTTGAATGTTTGTTGCGGTACACTGCCTTGCACAGGTCATACTGATAAATAAAGCGTACTAACAAAAGCTGCAAACCAACCCGGCTAATAAGACCTACCGGTGGAATCTCAACTGCTGCCTCGGGCCTAGTCACCTGCTTTCGGACAGTCTGTCTGGGTCTTGCCATTTCTCTTAACTGTTGTGTTTGTAAATTTGAAAACAAGCAAGAGTGAGCAACTATAGCTCAGCAAGAAATATATGTATAAATTAAGCAATATAAACATTATATGTGTTTAGCAGTTATTAAACTTGTTTATATTAATCGGGTATAAAATCATTTGTCATCGTTGATAAATTTCAAAGGCGCACCAATACGTGCCCTTGTTTTCAAAGTAAAATTGCAGTTCTAGATACTGCATGAAGTCAACATCTTTCTCATCAAAATATAACACTATCGGCAACTTGGAACTTAGGCCTAAGAAGCAGTGTCAGAGCATTTTTCCAAAGTGGAGGAATGGGACTTAAAGAAAACATAAAATCTGACAGGGAGTGACGATGATCAGTCGCCACATCCAGTCCAATAATCCGCGGGTCTTCTCTACTGGTAGAAGGATAGAAACTCCATCCGTAACTATCCCTTGGGTAAAAGCTCCATCCGCAATCACCCTCGATGAAAACTCCATCCGTAATCATCTTTCGGCAACACCTGGGTCGGAATATTTTATGGACCGCCTGGCTAACGGTCTCTTACACTAAAACTCGGGGTCGTTCGTCAACGACCCTGCACGCCAGAGTCCCTTTTTTTATCTTTGCTTCAAACGTGTTTTGATAAAAATCGAGTAGTCGAGGTCCGACATCAGTCGACCGATAATTCTTAAAAAAAAATTTGCAAGGAAGTAAAACCAGACCGGGGGTTTTTGAAAATATTTTGAGTTCGAAAGAGTTCGAGTTTAAAAGCGCTAGACGTATCTTGGATTAGTTTTATTTAAAATAATAATTAATAATTAATAAATAACACTTTGGGATTTAATAAAAATTAATAAAGTAATTATTTAATTAAATTAATCCTTTAATCCAAGATAAATATTTTTGAGTATCTTTAATAACGTAAAAAAAACTAATAAATATTTAAGTATACGATACTTCCCGAATGCTTCTTCGGGTTTTCGCAATTTAATCACAATACAATAATATACCGCTCCCCGGTCAATAGTATATTTGGACCGCTACGACCTCTATTGCTAGAGTCGTTGTCCGAAGGAACATTTTTCATTCTAAGTTCAAGGGTGTACAACACATATGCATAAATCTCAAACTTCAACATAATCTCGTAAAGCATAAGCATATAATACATTTGGAAGCTACAAACACAACAGTGAAAATCCTTATATATAAGTTTTGAAAAGTAAACTTGCCTTGGTGAGGTTGGGGTGGTCGAGCTTGCGGAGTGGAATGAAGATCTATACATAACCAATAGTCGTTCGTTAGTACCTTAACAATACCTTTTAATTACAAGGTTTTAGAGGACACAAAACTAACTTAATGACTTCGTCCTATGACTCTCTAGCCCCACTATAGGTTCATGCCATCACTCGATTATGCTCGTCACTTATTTGACTTAATTTGGTTACCACATTCGAAGCGTATTAATTCCTCCTTAAAATCATACTCAACTAACTCCTCTTACGACTTTTTCACTTGCGCGAACTTTACTCTAACATTTTTATAAAATTGAAAAATACATATTTTAATCCAATTCTTTTTGGGTAACCTCTACCACTGCAATTATTAGCTCTCCTAATTTTTCCATGATCCTACATAAATTTTTAGGGGTCTAAAGAGGGCTCACAAGTGGACCATATAGTGCAGTTCGGATTTCAGAACCACTCTTCACTCCTCGGGTCATAACTCAAAATATATACATCACCTAGTCATGAACCTTACATTTCTGGAAACTACATTCAAAGACCTTTCTAACCATATGCATTAGGACCTCGGGAGACAAGATTTAGGGGTTCAAAACCCTCCTACAAGACAGTACATGCTCCCAGAAATTTTACACAGCACATATCCTTTCTCAAACATTCAAGACTCACTTTATACATCACATCTATCATCAAAACCACCAAGATTATCCTCTATAGCACACATGGGGTTATATACACTAAGTACAAGCTTTAAAATCACATCAACAACATATAACCTCAAGATTTTCATCATCCA
The DNA here is from genome assembly GCA_036435485.1 of Saposhnikovia divaricata. NCBI lineage: Eukaryota > Viridiplantae > Streptophyta > Magnoliopsida > Apiales > Apiaceae > Saposhnikovia > Saposhnikovia divaricata. The sequence goes on from JAZHRN010000131.1 coordinate 29,911,040, forward strand.
TAACTCTTATAACCAAGATTTACACTAAGATTCTTAGATCTAACAATATACATCATAAATAATCCATGGCTAAGAGGGGTGAGGGTTTTATACCTTCTTGAGTGTCTAGGAACCTTGGATGAGCTTTATAGCCTCTAAGAACACTTAGATGAGCTCCTACAACCCTTAATCCTTCAAGATCTAAAAGATGAACAAACTTGGTTACTATTCATTCTATCTTCAACAATTAATATCTCAAGATTGGATGGACAAAATGGTTTGAAACTCATAGCATACATTCTTTATAGTGTATAGGAGACCTAGGAATTTTGCCTTGATTTGTAGGTGAGGGGAAGTTGAAGAAAAATTTCTTCTTCCTCCCTTGAATATGCTTGGCCGAGAGCTTCTTGAACAAGGGGGGGGGGAGAGTTGTTTGGTTGGGTGATGGGGTTATGACTTGTATTCTTGTAATATGTATTGATGTGTATATGTATTGTATCACATGTTGACACTCTAGGTAGTAGGCTAGGCATACATCATACCTCTTTGTTTCCTAGAATAATGCACCAACTAGTTACTATTCATTGGTTGCTTTTGCTTTTCTAGTTTGCTTTTCTAACAATCTAGTTACATGATACTTGCATGTAATATCCTTCCTTGTATTATTATTCCTCCACCAATGCTTGTCACTTAATCCTCATTTCATAACGTATCTTAATTAAACTCCTCGTAATAATATTTTGTCACGTAGAGATTTCCTTTGTAATTCATTAAGTGCTAAATTGTATAAATTCCTTAAATATCCATAACTCCTTGTCATAATCTCTTAAAATCTTTCAACACTCTAGTAGCTCTCAAATCCCAAGTTTTATAACTCTTAATAGCAATAAGACTCTTGCCTTCAGCAATCTTCCCTTTTTCTTTCATAGTGAATGTAACAACATAAATTTCTCAGATAATCAATTCCATTAAACAACATGGGTGACTCAAAAGGTTCCAAACTCACAATGTCATATGATATTATATAAAAAGAATATTACAAAAATTAGGGTTCTTACAAGTTATAACCCACCCCCTTTTATTTTACATTCTATACAAAAAACCCCAATTACAAATTAGCTCTTCTTAAATTGAAACCCTTAGTTACACACTCTTAAATTCAAACCCTAACTTCGTTTAACTCAGAAACACGATGATGAAGATGAACTCATCATCGAAGATCATAATATTGTTAAAGAAGAAGAAATGGAAACCGCCGAGAAAGGTGAAGATGATAAAGTCGTTGAAGAAAAGTAAATGGAGGGCTCTTGGAAGAATACATGGCAAGAGGAAGAAGAAGGAAGAAGGAAGAAAAAATATGGACATTTAAGAAAAAATGCTTGATAGTAAAAAAGGATTCAATTTAACCGTTGAGAGTTCTTCCAATGGGTTAAGTCGGGTATAACGTTCTTCATTGCCCCCAACCCCTTCTTGTACCTCTATTGCAAAATGTGTTGTACATGCCAATTAGATAGAAATCAGCCATGTCAGCAAGCTAATTCATCTTTCCGTCCATTTTTTAATGTTCGTTAAAATCAGTGACTTACTTGAAAGTTTTTATTTATTTAGTAACCTAATTACTAACTTTTTCAATTGAATAATCCAATTGCAATTTTATAATCACTTAAGTAACCAAAACGCCATTTAACCCACAAAAATACAAGAAAAAATCCGTATATATTAATATAGGGCATGGAGTTTCTAAAGCACACAATAGAGAAGTTCTCTATTAGTGCACCTTAAATCTTGTATTTTATTATTATTTTTGATAATTCAACCGTACGGATGAAAAGTTTATGTCGAAATAACATTGTATACAAATTTTTATTATATTTGAAATAGTGGAGCATCACTTTTATAATAATACTATTTTCTATATATATTCAACGACACAGATTTCTCATAATCTTATTGCTATAAATTTATAGTTCCAAATAATTAAATTACATGAAAATTTGTATATTCGCGTATTTTTGTATGAATTTAACATCCGTACGGTCCGATTGTTCAAATAATAATTAATTTATCATATTTTAAGCCGCACTAATAGAGAACTTCTCTATTGTGTACTTTAGATACTCTTTTCCCATTAATATACAAACACAAGACAGACAATTCTTTCTCTCTCTCCGTCTCTCGGTAGTAGCAAGTTTAGGGGGACTGAGAGTCCATCCAAGCAAATTCTAATCGGCCCGAAGGAAAGCGAAGGATGTCTTGTGAGCTGGATAAGCAAATAGAGCAGCTCAAGAAATGCGAGCCCTTGAAAGAATCTCAAGTCAAGTCTCTCTGCCTCAAAGCCATGGAGATTCTTGTTGAGGAAAGCAATGTTCAAAGAGTTGATGCCCCCGTCACTGTACTCGCCCTCTCTCTCTCTCTCTCTCTCTCTCTCTCTCTCTCTCTCTCTCTCTCTCTCTCTCTCTCTCTCTCTCTCTCTCTCTCTCTCTCTCTCTCTCCCTGTCCCTCTCTCCCCCTTCTGGATCTCTCTTTAGTTCTCCTTTTTATTATTTCTATCATCTGCTTCAACTACAATTAGGGCTTCTCTGTATTATCAGCTTATTTGCTATATCTATATAGTTTATTATCTATATCTATAATCTTATAAACTTGGCACACACAAGGGAGCATTTTATCATTCTTAGACTTAATTTTTTTTTACTCTACCCATTAGATTAGTTAGATTATGCATTCAATAAACAAGAGTTAGAGCGAGCAACAAAGAATTACACACTCATAAAGTAGTACTTGTTAATGATGTTATATCCATTTGGTGTCCACTAATTAATCCAAATAAGGGGCTTTTGAGGTAAGGGCGATTTTAAAGACTATCAAGTGGCTTTCTCCAAGTTTTTTAGTAGTTTCTCGTATAACAGGGTATCAATTATCAAAGTTAATTATATCGGCAGGTCTCTACCCCCCCCCCCCCCCAATATTCTCTATATGAAATACTTTTGGACATTTAAAGTTACCCCCCCTCCCTGTGCGCGAAAGGCGATTATCTCTTAATTTTCCCATTAATTTTTCCGTTTTGGTAGATTTAATCATCTAGCATTATGTCCGATCCGTAGTGATATCATTTTTGCCTCATCATCATGTATTAAGACACTTGATTAATGCTGTCATTTGAAAATTGTTAGAATCTGAGAAAGAGAGAAGGAAGCAAGCTTATAGCTTGTGTATTGATGTTAAAAATACAAGAGGAATGCTGGGCTATATATAGAGATATTGAAGCCTTAATCTTCAATACTAACTCTTGCCTAACCATGACTTTGTTCATGCCTAACTAAACCAACCCCTGACTTATGTGCTAGTCTTGACTTCTAGTATTTGACACGCCCCCTCACTCGAAATCCCATCTTGGGATGACCTATCATGGGATTGAAGAGTGGAACACTTAGTAGCATATCTGCATAACTCAAGCTTCCAACAAATCCCATCTGTAGGAATGGAGCCTTTTGGGAATACTGGGAATCGATTTCGCGACCACGCAGTATTTTTCAAGCTATATCAAAAACTCAGTCAGGACTGGCGTAAGACTGGAGGTCGTCAGTCCTGCAATCACTTTAAGGAAAATAAACAAATTAGTACTTGGTGGATGTCCACCTTATTTTGATGGATGGATGGATGGCCACCCAATCACTTTACCACTGCCAGGCATTTTGTTGGACGCCTGATTCTTTATGAGCAGAATTGGCGGAAGAAGGTCCTGGTGGTTTAGTCTCCATTTGAGATAATAACTGCCGGAGAGCAGTGAGTTCAGTTGAACTTATTGCTTCCGTTGCTGAAGTAGTATAGTCACCATGGTCTCCAGACGTAGTGTGATGAGCATTATATTGGGTGCCTCTTCCTGAGCTTCTACCGGATGAGCTACCTCGGCCTCGTCCTCCTCGTCCTTGAGTTCTGAGATGAGGATGCAAAGTGAAACATGTATCACGAGTGTGGCCTAACTTATAACAGTAGTCACACCGAATAACATCTCTTTCACTCGCAATTATCTGTTCTGGGTTGCCTTGATGATGAGCACTTCTCGTAAAAAGCGCTGATCGATCGGGCACAGTATCAACCGGAGTCATGCTTTCTTTACGACTCTCTTCTAGCTGTACTCGTCCATGTGCTTCCTCAACTGTAGGAAAGGGAATCTGACCAATGAGTTGATTTTTGATTGAATCATACTCTATTGTCAGTCCAGCAAGAAATTTCATCACTCTTTCTTCTTGTACCAATCTTTGGTACTTCTCTTGGTCTTCAGCCTGTTTACACTCGAACACAGTGTAGTGGTCTGACTCCTGCCATAGTGATGTAAGTTCCGAATAATATTCGGTCAATGCTTTCCCCCCTTGAGTTAGAGCCCATATTTTCTGCTTTACTTCGAAATGCTTAGCCATATTGCCCGAATATGAGTAAGTTCTGGAGATAGAATTCCAAACGGCTTCCGCAGTATCAAGAAAGAGATAGCTTTTACGAATACGTAAATCCATGGAGTTAAACAACCATGACTTGACCATGGCATTTTCGCTATCCCAATCATCAAAGCTCACATCACTTTCCAAGGGCTTCTTAGCCTTCCCGTTGACATATTTCATCAACCGGTGAGATTTAAGTGCTAGTGTGCAAGACTCGGACCATTCCAAGAAATTCTTCCCATCAAATTTTGGATTCACATACGGGTTACTATGAAATCCGGATTTACTGTTACTTGTAGCAACAACATCCTTTGGTGCGTCGGCGTCGGTAGGCATGATGAACTATAACGGCTTTAAACAAATAGCCTTTAAAATAAACTATAACGGCTTTAAACAAATAGCCAACTTAAAATAAATAGAGGCTGCAAAAAACACAGATAGAGCTGCCCCTTGTTTTAATAGCCCTCTATTTTAAACACATATAGCTAAAACCAACCTAAACAGACACAATCGGTATCAATATATCTGAGTTGGTCAGTAGCCCATAACTCAGAAATAACCACAGAAAATCAAACAGACACTCTGACAAAAAACAACAGAAAATGGACAGAAAAATCAAACTGCTCAGATTAAAGAAATAGTACCACGTATAGACTCGAAATCAAGAGACGATCAAGAAAGCCTGAAGCAACTTCGCCAGAAACCGGCCGGAAGGGTCCCCACGCGTCGGCGCGTGGCGCGCGTGTTCCGGCGCTGCCGCGCGTGGGGAGGCGCGTGGAGGCGCGTGTGTGGTGTTCTTGCAGATTTGATTTTTTCTGGTGGCTTTTGGGTGTGTAAACTACCACGAGGTATGATCAGTTTGTGTTTCCATATGTTTTGTTTTTTGAGTTTTTTTTATTTTTGAAGAACTGACCCAGTTTCTGCTGTTTCTGGGCAGTTTCTGAGCTTGTTTCTTCCTCCTTTCTTCTCCTATGTTGCAACCTGCTCTGATACCATGTTAGAATCTGAGAAAGAGAGAAGGAAGCAAGCTTATAGCTTGTGTATTGATGTTAAAAATACAAGAGGAATGCTGGGCTATATATAGAGATATTGAAGCCTTAATCTTCAATACTAACTCTTGCCTAACCATGACTTTGTTCATGCCTAACTAAACCAACCCCTGACTTATGTGCTAGTCTTGACTTCTAGTATTTGACAAAAATATAAAAGTATAAAACCCTATAAAAATATTAAATCATATAAACTTATAAAACTACTCTCCCAGGGGAAGTTGAATATATCAAATACAAGATATAGGAATAGCTCGAAAGGTGTAACATATATAACAAGGCAAATAGTCAGTTTTCCTAGAAATTTGTAAATGACTTGTATATGTTAGTATATTTTGTTTAGAAACACCTTTTGATTACAAAATTAAGAGATTATTATTCCTGTGAGTGAAACACCAGCTTAATACCGTGATAGAGAATAAAGGTTCATATCTTCTTCAGCTACATCCTACATTGTTTTCATTAAATGAAATAATATTACAATAAGCATTGCATTACTTTGCAGTCTTCATTTATCGTGTATACCTTTTTCCTTATATTTCCTCTACTCTTTGGATGGCTATGTGCATGTCACCTGGATATAGACAGCCAAACCCGTGTTCAAGTTTGTAAAGTCCAATCCAGATGCTTCTACGATATAATATGATAACCTAATCCAACATTGAGACATGTTAGTCAGTAACAAATTAAGTATCTCGTAATGCTTTACCAAACCCGTATATCGTACATGACTGTTTCTAGCTGGGTGCTTGAGATAGTAGATTTAGTTTTTTTTTTTCCGAAATCATTGTGTGGATTCGGTTATCGACCTGATACTTAAAACACACTTGCACTGGGATGAAAAAATATGTGGTACTATGAAGAAGCTTACTATGTTTCATCATTTTAAGGTGTTTCTTGGAATTTGTGAGTTGTGAGGCAAGAGTTGTTAATGTCACGTCTATGCTTTAAAGATCATGGCCCAAACTTCAATTTCAAGTTGATATTACTAATTGCACAAGTTGTTTTACTGGCTTGTAAGCATAACACAAATTACAAAACCAATACCTAGATGATCTGGCCCTAGCATTGTAGCCTTTTCTCTTGAGGACAAGATCCTCAGGCACCTGTGTGTGTGAGTTTTATATATCTGTAATTGATCATTACATAAAAAAAGAAAATAAAAATAGTGCATAGATGAGCTTCAGGTGATCTTTACGATGACTATCTACGTTAATTTTTTATATTAAGGGGTTAGAATCTTGTTTTATGTGCCAAATTCAGGTGGGGCAATTTGCCATGCTACAGCTTCGCCTACTACCCTACTCAAAAGTAAACAAATATTTCTTGTCTTGGTCTTCATAGAATATATTCTATGTCACCTGTGTGGGTGATTGATTGTCATTGTAATGTAGCTGTCTGTTAATGTCACATCTTCTTAAAGCTGCTTATGGGCCTTCTTTTCTTTTGTATAGATATGTGGCGACATCCATGGACAATTTTATGACCTGAAAGAGCTTTTTAAAGTGGGAGGTGATTGTCCAAAAACCAGTTACTTATTTCTTGGAGATTTTGTTGACAGAGGATTCTATTCGGTGGAAACATTTCTACTTCTACTTGCCCTAAAGGTATATTTATGTCTACCATTGCTACTCTCTTTTATTACATTTCTGGGAATGGCGTGTAAGTATTTTGTTATCATCAAGTCTGCCAATACCTTATTCAAAGCATTTTTCTCTTTCAAAATCAAGTTTTTCTGCTTCATGTGCCTTGATAGTGCTCTAGCTACCTTTTAGGCATAAGCATGAACGTTACAACCAGACCTTGATCATTACAGGGGTAGAAGTTTCTGTCTTTTCTATTAATAACATTTTTCTTGCAAGTACCAAATGAATTTATTTTTTGTTCAATGTATTAAGATAAATATACATGTATAAGTTTTGTCCAATATGGCAATAAGTATATAATAAAGCTAAAACACATACTAAGCTGTAGAGTCCAGATATATTGGTAGCTTGCTAGTATCCAGAAAAGAACTAAGATGGATGTTGCAAAGTCCTACTGGGGGTGAAAGGAACTGTATTGCACCAGTTTATATAGTAGTATAATAAAACAGTGTGGGTTTCTTCTTATTGTTGTTTAATTAAAGAAATGTGTACAAACAGGTCAGGTATCCAGATCGAATAACTCTAATTAGAGGAAATCACGAGAGCCGGCAGATTACTCAGGTCTGGTCCGTACTTTAAATGCCTTGGTTAAGTTTTTTTTTTTTTTTTGTTGTTGTTGCAAGAACTTATCCTTTGTTCTGTATGTCAGGTGTATGGATTCTATGATGAGTGCCTACGGAAGTATGGTTCAGTCAATGTTTGGAGATATTGCACAGATATATTCGACTATTTAAGGTGTGATGGTTTCCTAATTCCTATAAAGATGAGATGGGTGTCTATCTGTCTAGTTCAAATCAGATAGATGCACAACTAGTGTCATTGTCTATCTGTGAAAAACAAAATTTAAGAGACACCCGGCCTTTAGAGACTATAACTTCATCGTTCGGATTATCAGAATCATGGGAAAGTTGTTGATCCTCTTATAAAATAAGTAAATATGAACCAAATATTTCACAAAAAAATAAAAACTGAAAAAATATCCTCTGTAATGTTCATGCCCATTGTTTTTTGGTACTTGTATCATAAGTACTAGTTATTACAGAAGGGACTAGTTTCTAAGTTGCATGGATTACGGGATAGACTAGTCGCATGGTCTATCTCTCTCCCACGGCAGATCATGGGTCTGATCCTTATGCTGTATGTCGGTTTTTTTATTTACCGAAACAGCCTCTCTACTCTTTTGAGTATTGCTAAGGTTACATACATCTTACCCTCCCTTGACCTTGCTCTAAGCTGGGTAAGTTCCTCTACAAGCTTCTGTGTTGCATGCTTTACTATGTTCTTGATAAAACCAACTTTTATAATGCTTTTCGCTGTCCCTATAACTTGGAGTTAGTAGGTGCCATGGTTTTACTCTTTTTTTTTTTTTTTTTTTAATAATATCAGTATAGAACTGCTTTGGTGGCTTTAGAAAATTATTTGTGATTATAGGGTATCCACGATATACATCATTAACTTACATTCAGGTAGTCTTGCTATGAAGTTTAATGTTGTTTTTCCTCTATAATCTACAGTCTGTCTGCCCTTATTGAGAACAAGATATTTTCTGTTCATGGTGGTCTATCTCCTACAATTTCAACATTAGATCAGGTTTGGGAGCTCATCCTGCACCTTTTGGTTTATGCCTCTTGGTTTATGCTCCTAATCAGTAGTGTTAACATGAGTCACATGGCAGATTCGGACAATTGATAGAAAGCAAGAAGTGCCCCATGATGGCGGTATGTGTGACTTACTATGGTCAGATCCAGAAGATATTGTAGACGGATGGGGTTTGAGTCCCCGCGGTGCAGGTTTCCTCTTTGGTGGCAGTGTGGTTGCTCCTTTCAATCACACTAATAACATTGATTATATATGCCGGGCCCATCAGTTAGTAATGGAAGGTTATAAATGGATGTTCAATAACCAGATAGTTACGGTCTGGTCAGCTCCTAATTATTGTTACAGGCAAATATTATTACTCCAAAAAGTTTCCTTTTCCCCTCTCTCGTGTATGGGAGCCGAGTTGTTTCTTAATTCTTAGATGTGCTGTGCAGATGTGGCAACGTTGCAGCAATTCTTGAACTGGATGAGAATCTTAACAAAAAATTCCGTGTATTTGAAGCAGCTCCGCAGGTTTGTGAACAAAAATTTTGGTCTTAGTTCATGATGCATAATGCTTGACCAATAGCGTTCTCAGAAAGATTAGTGGATGCATCAAGGACCGTTATGTCAGTGGACCATAGTGGGTCTTAAACACAGTGATTTGATCCCTATTGGACTATAGTGGCTGTTTATATGTGTCCTGCAATCTCTTGGTGTTTCTTTTATCTAATATTCACAAATTGTGTGTATCTAAGATACAATCGCAAAAATGCAGGAAGCAAGAGGGCCTCCAGCCAGAAAGCCAGCACCGGATTATTTTCTATGATTAGATCCCTGAAGTTGTTACCTTCACATACATGTGCTTGAAGTGTTTTGAATTTGCAGTCTAAAGATATTACAGAGGGATACCGAATGGAAAGACTGGTGGACTTGTCAGTCTCTGAGCATTGGATTTCCGCAGTATAGATTTGTGTACTTTATTTTTTACTTTTTTGGGGTCTTCATATTGCGAAATCATTGTGTTTGTTGTAATTCATGTGTGCCTGCGGATGTTAGTGGTTACATAGCAAATGTTTAAGTGTCAGGTCAATTTGAAATCTGAGATACACGATCATACAAGAATGAAAACTCTGGCGAGAAAAGTAAGCAAGCAAACATTGTTTTGTATACAAACATCGCGTATATTTCAAGGTTGCTAAGTATTGCCCCGGTTCTGGCTTAGCTTTGACTGACGGGAGCAGACTGATATCACATTTGCGTTTTAAAATTATAAAGCCGCCTCAGAAATCTTATGAAGGCAAATAACCCTTTTTTGCAATCAATTATTTTTATAAACTAAAACTATTTTTCATATATTTTGCCTTGCATAAATCATAGATGTAATGGTTGGGAATAGGGATGTGTTACATACCCGGGCATTTATGCAAGAAAGTCAAAATAAATACTAATCTTGACAGAAAACAGGACAGTGGATCTTGTTAGAATATTTTTAACCGCGAGCGAGAAAGATCCCGTGTTGCGTGGCTGTGTATATATAGAGAATTAGAGATTATGGTACTAGTATTACTTGCTTGCGTCTAAGCCACTCTCTCCCCTGCATCCTGAATCGAGAGGCATTTATTGAAGAAAACAACCTCATTCAACTTCCTGGTGTCGACTCCTAGTTCCAAGCAGCTAGCTACCTTGGCTTCTACCTACCTCCATACACATATAAAACTGCTCTTGCCTAGTACTTTATCTCAGTAATTTTTTGCTGTGAACTCATGGCTCAAGATGATCAACCAATAATTTTCGGAATCTTGTATTTCTTGCTGATATCGTCTTGCCCGTATCTTCATGTTCATTCCGAAGTAGGAGATGAAGGATACATCTCTTTACAAATATCTGAAAAGGGTCTTGATTTTGTCAAGGATTTGGTAGTAAAGGAGGCCCTTCCTTCTTTAACTCCTCTCCACCTTCCTCAAGTCGAAAAGGCTGTCAAAATCCCACTTCTCGGTAACGTTCAGATTGTTCTTTCAAACATCACTATTAATCACATTGACTTGCCTTCTTCTGTCATCAAAACTGGACAATCAGGTATTACTATAGCTACATCTAGCGCTACTGCTGATCTCAGTATGGCTTGGCTATATTCCTACAGCTCTTGGCTACTTCCTATTGCTGTTTCTGATCAAGGGGATGCCTCTATTCAGGTACTACTTTCACTACTACATGTGCCTACTTATCCACCATCTGCTTTCATGGTCTTGTATAGTACTCGACTTTAACAGAATCTCTTTGCTTTTCAAGTATTGCTACTATTTTGTTTCTTTAACTTCACTAGTCGTTCTAATTGCTTCTTTTGCTGCCACTTAATGGCATCATCTACCATCTATTTAGGTTGATTAAGAGAGCGTCATTGCAATAAAACATGTATTCGTCGTTCATTCATTTATCTTTAAACATAAGCTTTTTTCAGCTTTACCTTCAGGAAATTAGTTTGGTCTAATACACTCATTTTTCGTGTTTAACTGACAAGTGATAAGTTTTTAATATATCATTAGGCTATTAGCCCTTTGGGTTTGACAATCCAGAACTCGTTTTAGTTTGTTACTTATCATGATCTAGTACATTTCCTAGAAATAAGAAAATGGTATCATTAGAGATCTTTTCCCTCCTCCCCTGCAAGAAAAACTAATGAATGCTACACGTTCAAGGTTGATGGTATGGAAGTTGGACTTACCTTGAGCCTGGAAAACCAGCAAGGAAATCTTAAGCTGTCCCTTCTTGAATGTGGATGTTACGTGAGGGATATATCAATACAGCTCAATGGCGGTGCATCTTGGCTGTATCAAGGGTATCACCTCTGTAATTTATTTCTAGTTACTAGTCGTATCTCTTCTTTTGTCAGATTAGATTTGAGAATCATTGTCAACTCATCTTTTATCTTGTTCATAATACTGAATTACTAAACTAATTTTCTCGTGAGGTGAGCAAGGCTATTACTTTTTCTCGATACTCTAACAAACTTCACATTATGATCTACAACTCTTAAGATAGCAACCGAGTTGCACATGTCTTTGCAACGGCTGGCCACATTTTTACTCTTCTCTATTGATCAATATATTCATTCATTTGTAGTTCTTCTGTTAAACTATTCAGACAACTGTAAAGACTTTGTGATAAGTAAAGTGGAAACGTTAGTTAAGTTGTACACCTATGTAGAAGCATCTTTGGACTTTCTAACTTTCTGATTTTCATTCGTTGCCTGTCCTTGAAATGTAAGTTATACTATGTCTGCTATTTTTAATGTAGATTAACAACAATCTCCTGCAGTTAATCCTCCATTATGCTTCCCAGGGTAGCAGATGCTTTTATTGAGGATATTATCTCGTCAGTTGAAGATTCTGTCTCCAATAAAATCAAAGATGGGATCATATATGTTGATTCTTTGTTAAAGTCCGTTCCAAAAGAAATCCCAATAGACAACGTCGCTGCAATTAATGTCACACTTGTGAATGACCCTGTGATTAGTGATTCTTCATTTGAACTTGAGATTGATGGACTTTTCACCGCAAATGATGAAACTGTAATCTCCAGCCTTCAGAAAGAAGTAAAAGAAGATTCAAATTCCTGCGAGGCTCTGAATAAGATGATTTGGATATCAATTCATGAAAAAGTCCTTGACTCAGCCGTGTCAGTTTATTTTGAAGTAAGGTCTTATCCTTTAGATCTTCACTGAAAATTTAGTACCTTTAAGATTGAAAGAATATGGAGTATTCTACTAGGAGTAACTCATATGTTGATAAGTCAAACAAAAATGCATGGGATCAAACTTCTGGTCTTGCTAGAGAGAGGGAAAAAAGGGGGGGGGGGGGTTGCAACGTTATTTCTTTTCTGTGGATTTCAGTTGAAAGTAAATAAATATCTCTCAACTGCAATGATGCATTCTACTAGCACGATTTCATTCTTGTTAGTTTAGTGTTTCATATTTAAGTCAGATTTTATATATATCATATGTCATCCCCACCTTTTGATAACATTAAGCAAGTAACTTTTCCAATATGTATGTAAGTGTCTATCAGAGTAAAGATCTAGGATTGTACAACAAAGTTTTACATGTTATAGTAGTCACGTACAGCACACAGGGTGGTTCTAGCTACCTGTTCATTTCCTGTTGAAGGATCCCTGGCTGCAGATTGTATTTCACAAGTTTTTAAGTTATAATGATAGTCTTCTTATATTTGCTTCACAGTTTGTAGTTATGTTATATGAAATCGCAGTTGATTAATTTTCTTTTGTTCCAGGCCGATATGATGCAGTGGGTTGTTGATCAACTGCCTGATCAATCTTTGTTAAATACTGCTGGTTGGAAATATGTCATTCCTCAGCTGTACAAGAAATTTCCGAATGATGACATGAAATTGAATATTTCAATATCTTCTCCACCAACCATCAAGATTGAACGGCAGAACATTGACGTTACAGTTGATTTAGATATGACAGTTTATGTTGTCGATTTTGGAGAAGTAATACCTGTTGCATGCATCTCAACTGTAAGTTTGACTCGACATTACCCTGTATCTTCAACCTCAATTCATCAACTTCCTCTTACAGGTTGTATTATGTTTGTCCAAAACGATTTACATTTTTATTGACAAGATTGGAGAGCTTATGGTTTGGAGATTTTGGTTAAATAATACTAGGACTAATGAGTACGCTCGGACAAAGCACAAAAAATTATGAGACATTACCAGAATTTGAGTTAAGGAAACTTCTTCTTTTTTTTTTTTTGCTGTACGCTTGAAGATATTTCTAGCTTCCAGTGTCAGTCCTCTATCATCATATTCTGTATCGTCGGGAAGAGTGATTATTTGAAATAACTTGCTGTCACCAACCCCTTTAAATAACAAAAGCTAGTCTTTCATTTAGCTGTGGAGTGTGTTATAAGGATATACTGATAGTGTAATTTACAACAGGGCAGTATCTGTAGTTATTTGCACGTAATAAGTAATTCTGTCCTTTCATTTTGTGGATATAAATGCGATTAATGGTTCTTCTTTGGTGTAGATAATCAGTGCTACAGGTTTTCCTAAAATCTCAATGCACAAACTACGTGGTAGTGTAAAGTTGACTGGCTTCACCCTGGATTTAGAGTGGAGTGAGATTGGTAGTTTGCACATGACTCTCATCAAGGTATGCGAGTTCATTATATAATTATTCGATGATGATGTGACTACAGTGCACATAGCGAACATCAGAATAAGCACTGACTATATTTGTATATATCTTTCTCAATAAAGTACTGTATGAACCTTGACTTTACTTTTAACTTGATTAACATGCTGCATTAGATTTTTTTAATCATATAATTTTCGGAGCAAAAAGTATACAATTAGTGTGTGCTGTGTTGCACCAAACTGAATTTTGTACTGGAACTGCACTCTGATGCATTATATTGTCTCCCTCTGTAACATAGTGATCTGGGTAAGACTAAGGGAAGGGCTTATTCGACAGAAGCCGAGTCAATAGCATTGGATTCAGGGGATGCCGATTTGTCCAACCCCTAGTAAAGTTAAAAAGAAGGGTAAGAATTAAGAGAAGTGAGGGTGCATCCAGTCTCATCTGTTCCTAAGAGCTGATTGTTGAAATATAGCATAAGATCCATTTGGGGCCTTCCTCTAAAACCTTAAGGTGTTAGAGGAAGGCAACATCTTAAGGTTTTAGATGGACCGGTTCTCAATATTGAATCAGAGCTCTGGTTTGGCGGGGGTCTCAAGTTTGAATCCCTGCCACTCCCAATATTCTCACAATTTATTATGGACACGAAGGCAATTATTGCCCCAAAAGATGGGCGCTCGTGATCCACTCTTCAACCCAAAAAATTGGATTTCGAGTTAGGGGGAGTGTTGAAATATAGCATAAAATCCATTTGGGGCCTTCCTTAACACCTTAAGGTTTTAGATGGACCGGTTCTCAACACTGATCATTTTTAAATTGCTTGTGGATTTCTACACTATTGATCCTTCCTCTCTTCCGTGGATTAAGGCAGTTATGTTAATTCCATATCCTAAGAGGGAAAATAGTTCAAATCCTAGATTGTTATCAATCAACTCAAAAGAGGGAAACCCCCCCCCCCCCCTCTCATTAAGATATGCAGATCAACTTCAACTCCTCGTTTTTCTTAGTTCTTGTTGCTCCTTGGACCTACAATTCTTCTCTTCTAGCAGCACTAAGTCTGAGTGATCGAAGCTTCCCCCTTATCACGATTCTAGTACGCATTTATCTCGCTTCTAGTAGAAGTTGTTCTTAATTTGCTACCCGTTTCTTTCCCCAAAACAAGGAAGTCAGAGGCAGTGTCTTTGCATAAGAATATATGACGCTGTATGCTTGTGTCGTCTTCTTTTTTCATTAAAGTTTTGCTAACCAGTATGTATATATCAATCGTTTCTATCTGTGTCTAAATAATTGCTAAGTTGCTATTTTTGATGCAGACCTTTGTGTCGGCAAGTCTCAAAACTGTGGTACTGCCATACCTGAATTATCTCCTCTGGGAAGGATTTCCACTTCCCCTTTTCCATGGATATGAACTTCAGAATGCTAAAATTCTTTCCGACAATTCAAAAATTATGATATGCAGTGATGTGGCATCCATAAGTTAGTCAGAATCATCTTTCTCTGCACCATGCAGCGAACTAGACCACAGTATGTTATAAATCTAGTGTTGTAATGTACCATGTACAAGCCACAGAGATATCTTATTTGTTTTTGTTAATTTGATGTCTTCTGAGTGATATATAACCTTCTGATCATATTCAAGTGTTGCCGTTTGATTACAGAGTTAGCAGCATCTTCAACCCATTGTGCTATAATTTTAATTTATGCGATGTTTACGCATAGTGAAATTACACTATATGTAATATTTACCCGTTTATTATGTATTGCAGACGAACAAATAAATATGAGATGTTGCCTAAGATTGATAATTTGATATCGGTTCCAAGAGACAAACTTTTGAATTTGTTTCATATCTATCGATCCCAATTTGTTGATATCCAAAATTAATAGTATATTATATAGGAAGACATGAGCTTGATAATCGATCTGTGATAAAGAATGCGCTATCAGCTTTGATTTTATACATTACAATATAGCTCGATGAACAAGATATATATCCAGTCATACTGATAAACAGACACATATCTTCTGATACCGCTCCAAGCAGGGTCTCGGCTTTACACTCACCTTTTTGAGTAATAGTAACCATCTGCTGAATCCATAAAGAACATATCAGCCACTTCAGGTAGCCTGAACCTCACTTTCTTTTTTTCCTTAACTTCGCTTTGTCTCGTTATTACTGAAGAATCCTCCTCCGCTTGCTTATGTTCATCATCGTCATTAGCCTTCAAATTCATTTTTTCCAGACACAAACTATCTATAGGCAGTAAGTTTGATGCGCTTACCTCTATCAAGTTGTCTTCCTCACACGCAGGGTGCACTCTGCCTGAGAATTGGACATTTAAGCTAGGTGAATTCATAATCCAATCTTGTAAAGTCGGTTTATTCACTCTCTTTAATATAGGCTGTATTTTCTGCTGTTGATGAGGTGTTACCAACGGCCTCTTCTTTGTATCTCTTGATGAGCATCTTGGCTTTATAAACTCGAATATGGATGCTGATAAACCGCACCTTCTTCTCCCAACAACATTTCGGTTTGCTGAGTTTTTATGGTTTTCATGCACAATGTTGCATAAACTTGATATAGGTTTCAACTTTTTCTCATTGGTGATGATCATTTTAAGATGAAGCAGAGGTTGAAGAAGTATGGTTTAACAACACCAAAATTACGATGCAATATATAAAGAAGACAATGGATGCCATAGCAAGAATTGATATACTCCAAGAACGTTCGATACATTATAGGTAGTTAATATCGATGAAATGGAGGAGTTTAAGAGACGCCAAATACCAAACATGTTGGATTTGATCCTCTCAGATGCATGAATTGTTATCGTAATTGACTCTGAATCAGCATATTCAAAGGTTAGTTTCGTAATCCCTGAACCCGATACGGACAAAATATGTCGAAAAAGGATATAATGCACGAATGAAATTTCGATAGTTACTCTTTTTTATTGGCTTGTCCGCACCGTCAACACTTGTCTAGGACATGGTGGTATACATTGTGAAGATGGAGAGGTGAAGAATACAAAGGACAAACCTTAGTTATTTTACTATGTACCTGATCGCCTAATTGTCAACGGGTTGCAATGTTTATTGTTTGGCCGACTTTTTGAAGTTACTTTTGTAACTATCCTCTATAGTTTCAGTATTTTAGAGGCTGTTATCTAGTATATAGATAATGACATACCTAATTCTCAACCTATTGATCTTAATCTAATTCTAATTCTAATCAACTTTGCCAGATCCTACTGATCTTTAACCTAGTTCTAACTTGTTTTGAGGCTATTACCTGTAATCACAATTTTATGAACAGCTTGCATGTACATCCTAAATACATTTTTGGCAATCTTAATCAACCGAGTCAATTCATATTGAAATTAACTGCTTTATATAGACATCCCAGTTACATTTTTGGGCATCCTTTTAATCAACGAAGTCCAATTATATTGAAATTATTTAATAAAATATACGTTCACAACTTGTACTACTTCTGGTGGGGTGAAAGTTATATTAATAAAGCGATCACAAGCTTTTCAGCTGTTTCTGAAAATTCGGATGTTGTAGCCAATTGAATTGCTACTACTATAACACGCTAATAAAGTAAGGCTCTCATTCTATGCTTTGCCATCCGCTTAATACTTGCTTTCAGATCAGCTTATAGTTCAAGCACTACTTTCATTCAGACAGGTGTTAACTGATCCGGCTTTAGATTTAATTACCAGTTCAGAATCAGCACAAGATGTAAGGAACCAAATATAGGATGGAAGGAAAAAGTGCTGCAGAAGTTCAGGGCATCATTTGCCCATAATCAAGCGACATGAATGCTTTACAAGAGTATCATATGTTCCAACCAAGCAGAAGAAAGCCTCAAGTTCAAAGAGCATTAAACGTTCCAACTAGTATGGAACCAAACCAAGTGATTTCGTGATTCATAAGCTGCAAGTAACACCCTCCTAACTTCTACTTACAAACGTTGTAAACTGAGGCACATCAAGTAAATAAAAATCCGATGAAACATACATATCCATCCAGCCCTGGGACTCCTGAAACAGAACTCACTGACCCGCTGATGGTATTGTCAAAAGTTCAAGTGATTTCTTAAGGTAGTCAACGGCAATTGAGACATCATCAAATGCTAGTGCACCCACTGCAAACCTTGCCGCCTTGTGTGCCTCTGCAATTTTTTCAGGTGGAGGCTGATAATTGCTATCATATTTAAATTCTTGAACAGAAGCAGGAGCAAGGTCTGAAACGGTTCCATTTCTACCATTTGAGCTCTGCGGCGCTGATGAAGGGTAGTTTGATGCATCGGAAGCCGATGAGATGTTGTATGAAGTATCGGGACCTTGATGGTACGAAGGGTTATGAGTGGGAGCAGCAGGAAGACTACTCTCTGTAAAACTAGGGTAAGTCTGGAAGTTTGGATATGTATAAGAAGTGTCATGAGATGGGTACTGCGAGAGATGCTGTTCTTGAGGAAATGGCTGCTGCTGATATGGTTGAGCATAGGTACTACTTTCTGATCTGCTGGTAAAGTTTGGTGGTTGATGGGAATTATGGGATGGATAATCATCGTTCGGGGGAGGTTGATGGAAATTATGGGATGGATAATCATCGTTCGGGGGAGGTTGATGGAAATTATGGGATGGATAATCATTGGTTGGAGGCTGATGAAAACTATGGGACCGAAAATTGTTTGTGGGATAAGGAGATGGAGGAATGGAGGGAGGTGGTGTTATAATTTTTGCGGGAGGTGAAGGTGATGGAGCAGTAGTTAAGGATTGTTGGGGATCAACTCTATCATGAGAACGAGTTGATGGATCATATTCTGGTGCAGATTTCATAACCGGATCAGTATTGCTCGGTTCAGAATTCTACAAAAAGGGAATGTTATAGTTAGACAACCTCAAACTGGTTACCTTGTTATTTTTTCTTCACATGCACTTAAACAAGTTCATCCAATAATAGTTCATTTATACGGAATAAATAAAGTCTCAGC
This sequence comes from Saposhnikovia divaricata, assembly GCA_036435485.1. NCBI lineage: Eukaryota > Viridiplantae > Streptophyta > Magnoliopsida > Apiales > Apiaceae > Saposhnikovia > Saposhnikovia divaricata. The sequence goes on from JAZHRN010000131.1 coordinate 29,929,896, forward strand.
ATCTCATCCTCTATATAATGGTTATTGAGCGCATAAGAAACTACACTACATGGGATCTAAAAGCCACATATCCATCGCCAACAAAAAGTTATATATATATATATATATATATATATATACACTGCAATAAATAAACACATCACATCTGGAAAAATACTGGCATGATTAAAATGGTCACCAACAGTTCGCAACATTCGTCTTGCATACAATAACCGATGTAATTCTTACTCAAGTCACGACCAAAAATTATAGATCATTAACCAGAAGACCCGACGTACTTCTTACTCAAGTCTCGACCAAAAATTATAGATCATTAACAAGAAGAGAAGGTAAAGAACATACATAATGACTACTTACCGGGCTAGATATATCGTTATCACCTCCGGGAGGTCCTGGGATAGGAGTCCTTCCTTCTTTAAGAGCTTTACTTATATCTGCAGCTTTCCATGCTGCATATTTTTGTTTCTGCTCAAGCTGCCAAAGAGAACTGTGATATTAAAATTTATATTGCAAATAAATACCAATAAATTACATCCATTTAATGATGACTTCCATACATTTAGACATGTGAATTTGGAAAGGTAGCAAGAAATGACTTACATCAGGTTGAAGTGGGCCAAACTGATTAAGAATTTCAAAGAAAATACTTGCAGCATAAAAGGTCTTTGCAGTACTCCTGCAAAAAATTTAAAAGGTCACAACTGATAAAGAACAGCGGCACTAGAGATTGCAAGTTTGTATGAAGGGAAGGATAGGTCATTCCAAGTTAACAAAGAAATTTCGCTGCTCTGTTCTCTACTCGCGTCTCTTTTCTCTTTTCACTAAGGAGAAGCAGGAACAGTATATAAGGCATAGCCTTGCAATTATCAATAAACACAAACCATGTTTGTGGTATTTTGAACATACTGAAGGTTGAAACTACTTGCGCCAATGGATATAAAATCATATTAAACAGCATTATATAGCGGCAAAAGCTGACTAAACTTACCAGGTGCATTACAACCCTTTATATAAGTAAGCAAACTAAACAAAACGTTCCAAGTACATCAAGCCAGAGAGTAGGACCGGGGACCTTAACCTTTATAAATTAGGTACAACCACTATGACATGCAAAACCAGTATCTCTGACATTCAACATAACTACATTGAACAATACGATGGACATTTATCCACCTAGTTAGTCTAACCAACTATAAAGTCCAAAATCTAAATGTACGTAACTGCAAGTTTCCAAAATATCCATATAGGTGTAGCTGAGGACTAATAAAAAGTTACGAAAACGTTTACACTCCCATATCATTAGTATCAATTCTATATGAACCCAAACACGGTTCAAATAAAACGACCTACCCTTAAATGTTCATCGAAGAAAGTTGTAGCGATAAGGCATACTAATTCCAATTATTAGTGTACAGTAAGATGTAAATAAGAAGGTGGTTAAGAGATGATACTTATCAGCCCGGCCAGCCCGATCTTGCTTGTCTGCTTTTGCAAACACATTCAAGGCAAAACCCTCAATGTGTAAACTGTCATCTGGTGTCAACTCCAGTGACTTCTTATCCTGTTGGAAATTAAAATAAAAACCCAAAACTTAATCATCAATCACAGTAACTCCTCAAAAATATCCTCACAGAAGCAGCAAAATCAGACACGACGATTGCAGCCTAGCCTACTGAAACACAAAATCCAAAAGTGACACGAAAATGACCCAAAACGACCGATTACATAATTCCATTCCTTTCCGCTTGATTGAAATTCATTCAATTGTAAGTGGATTAGGCTTAAATCAATATTAACGCGTTTACAAACACTACCCGAAACTGCCACCCAAGTAGGATTGGATCACCAAAACTTAAACTCGTGATTAAAATAAAAACTGAAAATGATAGGAAAAAAATTTAAAATTAACCTTTTCGAGTTGCTTCATAAGAGAAATAAGGAGAGAATTAGTGGTCTTGGTACGTTCAGTTTGGGGGATCTTCAATCCTCTTTCCATAGCATACAATCGACCTGAACAAACCACCAATCATAATTAATTAAGTAATCAATCATATAAGTAAAAATAAATATAAATATAAAAATGATAATTGATGATGAGTTAGGGTTAGGGTTAGGGTTACAGTAATAGGCGACGAGAGGATCGTGCTTCTGCAGCTCATCGGCTCGCTGTAAATAGGGAAGTAGTAGCTTCGCCGGTTCATTATCGTTCCCAGTACTCATCCTTGAAAACACTTCCCAAGTTTCTAATCGTATGATTTTTGGTCTCAGAGCACCTGCAACCAAATTGTTTGTCTTTTTTCCAAATCCAAACACCAAACTGGTTATTGCCTACGATGCGCAATATATTATCATTCAACCACTTCACATAAATTGATTTTATTTTAATTATGTAATATTTCATATTATCTTTATAAATTAAAATTATTAGGATCGACGAATTTTATTAATTTAATGAGGTTATCCATTCATCAAGATTAAATTTATAGTGTTATTATTATGTAAAGATAAAAAATTTGCATTAAAAATATTAACTTATCGTGATAGTGAATATTAATTTAACGAAATCCTGCTATAATAAGATAATAAATATTCATGGTCATAAAATTCGAAATAGAAAATAACTGAGATATCAAATTTTAAAATTGAAATGCTTTGACTTGGGACAACGAATTGGGCCTTATTATCTTTTCAAAATCTGTATTTATTCATGAAATCTTTTGTATCTTTCGAGGAAATGTTTTGTAAATTATGCATTTTTAAATAAGAATAAATTTTCTAAGATGCAAGTATAGTTTAATATAAAATTACAATGATATTTTTGTAAATATATATAATATTCTATAATTATAATAACACCCTTGTGTATTTATATGGAAGATTTTTTTAGCCTTAAGAAAATTTAGCTCACATAACCTCAGGAAAACTAATCTCTTTTTTTTTAAGCAAAAACTAATCTCTTTTTTAAAATTCTGTCTGTTAAAACTATTGTGAAAAAAAATGTCGTTGTTACAAAGATAGATACTAATATTTTCCATAACGGAAAATGCTAGGTTTCCCAAATTCGATCCCAAAAATTTTCCCAAATTACATGTGTCATTTCCTGATTGGCTATAATTTTAATGGACCCACCAGGATCACATCAATATCACCAATTAAAATCATTCATAATACCAACTCATTCATGCCATATCATTCGGGAATTTTTTTGGATCCCAATTCGGGATACCTAACACTCCTCTTATATGAGATTAACGTTTCACCAAGATTTGATATCATAGATAAAATCCTAAAACCGAAAAATTAAGCATTAAAAGAGCAATTTTTAGTATTAAATCTGTTCGCAAAAAATTAGGGACCAGGACCCATCTTTTACACACCAAAATTATTTATCAGAAAAATTACTTTCAAACCTAAAGCCTAGATTCATATTTAACACGGCATAAATTGTTAGTGTGAATAACATAATCTCAAAACTGAATACAAACCGAAGGTCCGAAGTATTCAAATAAGGGAGATATGTAATGCACAGAATCAAAGTGGGGTACCAATACTTTTTACGTATTCAAGGAAGAAAAGACAGGAAATTGCTGGAGGGATAAAAAGGGGAATGGACCAGTAAGGGCATTTGGGTAATTTAACAGGAGGGGATATAATGGAATGAGATGAGTGATTTAAGGATTATGCAAAACATTAGTAATCGTATTGGTAGTCTGGGAGGCGGAGCCACTCCTCGAATTGTGGTGTCTATCCATTGTAATCGTACCCTTTTATTTGTTGCTAACGGATATTTGCTTGTTCTGGATTAATTATTCGATTGTTATTTGGTGTGGGTGTGAGTAGATATTTTGTAATTGCATTTCATTGTATCGATTCACACCAAAATTGGTATCAGAGCATCGCCGATCTATGGGACCACCGGCTAATCAGCATCTTCTGGAGAGTCTAGAGGAGAAGTTCGATTTGTTAGAGGCATCGCTTACAGATCGCATCTCAACGGCGGTGGACAGAGCGATGACGACGATTAGGGTTTCGTTATCAACAGAGATAGCGGCCTGTTTGGCGGAGTCATCGCGTCAGACACAGTCAGATCTGGAAGCTTTAGGTGAGAAACTGGAGGGTAGGCTTAACAGAGCTCGAGAGAATCAAGAAAAGATGTTTGGGGCCTTGAGAAGTGAACAATTAAAATTCCAATCTGAGATGAAGGAGGGGAAACTGGAGAAGAAAAGCCTAGGGAGTACGGTTTTAGACCCTACGGTGGAGAAATTGAAAGGTGGAGTGAACCTAGGTGGCATCGGCAGCTCAAGTAGCCCGGAGATGAACACGACCAATCTCGAATGGGGGTCAGAAGTACGAAGTTTGGGAAATGGTAACCCAGGGGGAGGTACAAATTGGAGATTCAAGAAACTCGACATGCCTCTCTTTGATGGAGTTAACCCTGATGGGTGGATATTACGCGCGGAGCGTTATTTTCAATTTTACCGATTAACAGAAGAAGATAAGGTGGAAGCAGCGGTAGTGGCTCTCGATGGGGAAGCGCTTTTGTGGTTCCAATGGGAAAATCGATGGCGACCTGTAGAGAGTTGGGCGGAGATGAAAACTCTGGTGAGGAGGAGATTTCGATCTACCGCTACGGGTACTCTCCATGAACAGTGGTTGGCACATCAACAAACAGGGTCAGTGGGGGAATACAGGCGGAGATTTATTGAGTTGTTGGCACCACTTGATCGTGTACCAGAAGAGATAGCAAAGGGGCAGTTCTTGAATGGATTAAAAGAGGAGGTAAAAGTCGAAGTTCGACTACTAGGGCCAAGAAATCTGGACCACGCTATGGATTTAGCATTGATGGTAGAAGATAAACTCAGAATTGGTGCTCACAAAAAGACAGAGTCGAGATATAGCCCGAGTTTTAGAAGTCTGAGTTCATATGCTCCTTCTTCTCTCCCTTTCAGAAGCAGTGGGTCCACGTACTCATCCGATTCAGTGTCGCCCAGAACCACCGTGAACTCGGGAATGTCGATGGCCTCGACGGGAGGAAGCAGCCCTTATTCCAGCAAGTCGAACGGGGAGATTCGTAGGTTGAGTGACAAGGAGCTACAGTCGAAGCGGGAAAAGGGGTTATGTTATCGTTGTGATGAGAAGTGGTCAATTGGCCACCGATGTAAGCGCAATGAATTGAGTGTGCTCTTAACGTGTGAAGAAGAAGAGGATGAAGCAGCACTCAGCCCCTCCAGCCACACTTCAGAAGAGGTACCACCTGATCCGATTCAACCTGAAATTTCGTTAAACTCAGTTATGGGCATTCTAGTCCTCGTACTTTGAAACTGTTGGGAAAGATAGGGGAAATGATGTGGTAGGAATGGTAGATCCTGGGGCCACGCATAATTTTATTTCTAGTGAGATGGCGAAAAGGCTGGACCTCCCGGTAAATCCGGCAAAATCCTTTGGAGTATCACTAGGGACGGGTGAATGTGTGCAAGGGGAAGGAGAGTGTAGATCGGTGGTGTTGGAATTACAAGGGATTGTGGTAATAAAGAACTTCTTGGTGCTTCCTTTGGGAAATTTGGATATTATCTTGGGTATTCAGTGGTTGGAGAAGTTGGGCACAATGACTACGAATTGGAAGACACAGAAAATCAAGTTTCAAATGGGGGAGGATACGGTAACCTTGAAGGGTGACCCATCACTGGGAAGAAGTGGAATTTCACTCAAGGCAATGATACGAACACTTAAAAAAGAAAATCAAGGATTCTTGGTGGAGTTGAATCAGATACAGGGCAGCGAGGAAAGTGTAAAGGTACAGGAAGAAGAACCAGAGTACTTGACACCACTACTGTCTAGATTTGAGAGTGTATTCAATATGCCCACGGGACTGCCTCCACAACGTAGTCATGAGCATGCAATTATGTTAAAAGATGGCACCAATCCAATTAATGTAAGGCCGTATCGATATCCACATGTGCAAAAAGGAGAGATCGAACGATTGGTGAAAGAAATGCTTCAGGCGGGCATTATACAGCCTTCGGTGAGCCCTTTCTCCAGTCCCGTGCTTTTAGTTAAAAAGAGAGACTGCTCCTGGCGTTTTTGTATTGACTATCGGGCTCTGAATAAATCCACTGTACCGGACAAGTACCCGATACCCGTCATCGATGAGTTGCTCGATGAATTACATGGTGCTGCTGTATTCACGAAGCTGGACTTAAAATCTGGGTATCACCAGGTCCGAATGAAGGCCGAAGACATCCCCAAAACTGCTTTTCGGACCCACGAAGGTCATTACGAGTTTTTGGTGCTCCCGTTCGGTTTGACAAATGGACCTGCTACGTTCCAGGCCATCATGAATGATGTATTCAGGCCGTATTTAAGGAAATTTGTGCTTGTGTTTTTTGACGACATCCTGGTATATAGCAAAGACAAGGGGGATCATGTAAAGCATCTCACTTCAGTGTTACAAACTCCATGAACATCAGCTGTATGTGAACTGAAAGAAATGCGAGTTTGGAAAATCGTAAGTGGCCTACCTAGGCCACATTATTTCAGAATCCGGAGTAGCAGTTGATATGTCAAAAGTCAGATCGATGCAAGAATGGCCTGTCCCAGGATCTCTTAAAAGTCTTCGAAGCTTCTTGGGTTTGACTGGGTATTACCGCAAATTTATTCAAGGTTATGCCAACATTGCAGGACCTCTCACCGAACAGCTGAAACGAGATAAGTTTAATTGGACACCAGCAGCTACGCAGGCCTTTGAAGCCCTCAAGACAACAATGGTAAATGCCCCAATCATAGTCATGCCTGATTTCAGTAAACAATTTATTGTGGAGACGGATGCTTCGGGTTTCGGGCTTGGTGCTGTCCTACTCCAAGAAAATCATCCCATTGCATACTACAGCAAGGTTCTTGGCCAAAGAGCGCGTATGAAGTCCATATACGAGAAAGAGCTAATGGCAATTGTTCTAGCAGTGCAAAGATGGCGCCACTACTTGTTGGGCACTAAATTCATAGTCTGAACCGATCAACAAAGTTTAAAGTTTTTTCTTGAACAGCGTGAAGTGGGGACAGATTATCAGAGATGGGTAAGTAAATTGTTAGGATTTCAGTTTGAAATACATTATAAATCGGGGTCTGCGAATCGCGTAGCAGACGCTTTGTCAAGGGAGTATGTTGACACAGTGGAGTTAGTGAACTTGGTTTCGATAGGGGGTGTGCAGTGGAAGGAATTCAGTTCCCAGGTTAACCAGGACCCCTTCATACAAGCTTTAATTTCAGCAATTGATAAAGGTGAATCACATCCCAAGGGCTATACAGTGGAGCAGGGGATCCTACGTTATAAGACACGCCTCGTGCTTTCGGCTAGTTCACCTTTGTGTGCGAAACTGTTGTATGAGTATCATGATAGTCCAGTTGGGGGGCATGCTGGGGATTTTAGAACATATCAACGCCTGGCCCAGGAGTGGTATTGGCCAGGTATGCGTAGAGCGGTACAGAAGTATGTTCGAGAATGTGTGACGTGTCAACAACAAAAGACCGATTCCCTACACCCAGCAGGACTCCTCCAACCATTGCCAATTCCATCTCGGATTTGGGAGGACATCTCATTAGACTTCGTCGAGGGTCTACCCCGCTCTAAGAATGTGGACAGCGTGCTCGTGGTTGTGGACCGACTGTCCAAATATAGCCACTTTATTGGCCTCCTGCACCCTTTCACAGCCCAAACAGTGGCACCGATATTCATCCAAGAGGTGGTTCGACATGGATTCCCTTCGACCATTGTGTCGGATAGGGATAAGGTGTTCGTGAGTATGTTTTGGACTGAGCTCTTTAAACTTCAAGGAACCAGCTTAAGGAGGAGCACGACTTATCATCCACAATCGGATGGCCAAACCGAAGTAGTCAACAAGATAATGGAGAGCTATTTGCGATGCTTTATTAATGGTCACCCCAAGAATTGGGCAAAATGGCTGCCGTGGCTGGAGTATTGGTACAATACGGCTTTTCAAACTTCTATTAACTGCTCACCTTTTAAAGTTGTTTATGGTCGTGATCCACCTCCATTGATTCGCTTTGAACAAGGCAGCACAGCAGTGGCCACATTGGAAGACCAGTTATTAGAACGCGATGCAATGTTGGATGATATAAAGGCCAATCTGTTCAAAGCCCAGCAACGTATGAAGAAGTTGGCAGATAGTTCTCACCGGAATGTGGAATTTACAGTAGGTGAGAAGATGTATTTGAAACTACAACCGTACCGCCAACAGTCATTGGCTAAACGCCACTGTGCTAAGTTGGCTGCGAGGTATTATGAACCATTCTCGGTGGTGCAACGTGTGGGTAAAGTAGCTTATAAATTGCAGTTGCCAGCTGAAACGAAGATCCATCCAGTGTTTCATGTGTCACAGTTAAAACGTGCAGTTGGCTCGAACAGAGTATCCCCATCCATGCCACCACAACTATCATCTGAGCTAGTCATGGAATCGAGGCCAGAGGCAGTGTTAGGCGTCAGATATAGCAAACAAGGGGGTCAACCAACTGAAGTCTTGATAAAATGACAGGGGCTGCAAGACTGGGAATCTACTTGGGAGGATTGGCATCAGTTGGACCTGTTGTTTCCGCATTTTAACCTTGAGGACAAGGTCAAAGTCTGGGCCGCGGGTAATGCACAAGATCAAAGTGTTGTACCAATACTTTTTACGTATTCAAGGAAGAAAAGACAGGAAATTGCTGGAGGGGTAAAAAGGGGAATGGACCAGTAAGGGCATTTTGGGTAATTTAACAGGAGGGGATATAATGGAATGAGATGAGTGATTTTAGGGTTATGCAAAACATTAGTAATCGTATTGGTAGTCTGGGAGGCAGAGCCACTCCTCGAATTGTGGTGTCTATCCATTGTAATCGTACCCTTTTATTTGTTGCTAACGGATATTTGCTTGTTCTAGATTAATTATTCGATTGTTATTTGGTGTGGGTGTGAGTAGATATTTTGTAATTGCATTTCATTGTATCGATTCACACCACATTGTTTTCAAAGAGAAAAACTGAGATCGGATTAACTAAAGGAAGAGAATCATTAAAGAAATCATAGTAAAGGTAGTCAATTTGTCAACATAAAGTCAGCAGCTGAAATGCAGAACATGGGAGATAGATCCATGAATCTGAGACAAGTAAATCATGATCACACAAAATTTAAAGGGGATAGACTTTTTAAAGGTTGAATTAAAAAATAAATCCAAAAATGAAAGAAACCAGCACCTCAACAAGTAGGTACTATCAATCCTCCGATGATCCATGAATTTCTTCAGAATCTCTTTTGATGTTTCTTCTTACTGAACAAGTCAGTCCGTGGTAATCACAAACATGATTGAAAGGAAATTTATGATAATCACCAACAACAAAAGTAATAGCAAGTCATCAGCTAGAAATTATATCAACGCTAAACCAGAGGAAAAGAAGAGAATCCTGCAGTAACCCATATCTCCACAATCCATGTCATAAAGCTAACTTTCATAATTATTCTACCTAAGCACCAATGAAAACAATCTATGAAAGCCAGTTTAATTTATACGCTGGTTAATGCTAGCAACTAAAGACACAAAACATATCCTAGCATAGCTTTTGCATCAGAAACATTTGACAATCAACTTCAAAAACTTCACCAAACGGTGCAAGGTGCACAACAAAGAAACAAAACCAAATGTAGTAAAGACTGATTAGATCGCATCAAAAGTCTTGGGGCTTACGATCTACCAAGTCACCTAATCATTCTAATCACTTTACTCAAGCTACACATATCTATATGTGTAAATAAATAAACAAGCCAGGGGAGAAAGAAAAAAGGTACTAAAACAGAATATTCAGAAGCAGAAGATGTCTAAAAGCTGAATAATTCACTGGACAAACAAACTGAGAAAGGGAACTAATACATTCTGCATTGAGAGAATGTTCTAATAAGCAGCACCTATAGTACTCAGTAACTACATTCAATTTTCCTTGACTTGCTCAAATCCTTCGATTGAAATGAAGCTCTCCGCATGCTTCATAACTCTTGTCATGAAGCTTTGAGATGGAGCTCCAATACTTTTAATCTCTTTCGTGCTGTAGTCATACAACATTTCTCCTTCTCTAGTTCTTACAACATATTGTTTTGCACCCAAATACAGAAACACCCAATCTATCTCCAAACCTGCATCAAATTTGAACTTTTTGTTCCAAAACACCTCATCCGAAATTGTCTCCATAGTCCACATTGTAACCTCCTTATCAACTAAACCATCGCCAACAGATTCAACAACCACCGCAATCGAACCTTCAACATCCAAAACATTCGACATCCTTCTTTTCATAAATCCAGGGAATGTTATAAGCCCAAACACTTCATTCCGCAAATCAAATGTCACAATCTCATCCATACCTTCCAAATACAACACCCCATCCAAAACAGGCCCCGATATCAAAACAGAACAAAAAGGGTACGACACAAAAGACGGCAATGTCACATTAACCTCAATCTCCCTCCACGAATCAGCATTCGAAGAATAAACCTCAACAATCGACACACTCACAAGTTGAGTATTACCATTTCTTTTATACTGAATCCTCAATACCTTAAACTCATCCGAAACACAATCAAACCCAAACACTACATCAACCTTAAACGATTTTTGTCGTAATCGTTGTACATCTTTATCAACAATAACAACAGGTGGCAATTTTTTTGACATCCTAGTTAACGGATTAAACAAAAAAATATTCTCAGCGGCATTATCACAAACACATACAATGCCATTACACGAACCAACAAATTTCATGGTATCGAAAATCGAAGGCAATGGAGAACTCACATGAGAATCATCGAAGTAGACAATAGTGGCGGCGAGATTATTGCTAAGCTGTTGTTGGTGTTCAGGGTCAGATGCTGTTGAAGTGATCATTAGAATTGAGGGGAAGTTGAGGGAATTGGGGTGATGGGCTTGGATGAAATTGTGCTTTGAAATGATGGATCGCCATGACTTGCAAACGGATTTGAATCGGAGCAATGATGTTACTTCTGTGAATGAGAGTATGTTGAATATCACTTCCTCTGGGAAATAGTGGTCGCACCTTGACCTTTTCATCTTCGATTCAGGGTGTGTTTTCTAAGTTGTGCGCCCAGGTTTGTGTATATTAAGATGCAAATTTAAAACCTTGTTCCCCAATCAATCAATTATCAATCAATCAATCATCAATCATCAATATCAATATATATATATATATATATATATATATATATATATATATAAAGGAGAATAACGGGAGTTTAGGTGGCACTCTAATATCGTCTCAATCTATTTTTCTAATTTTCTAGAATTTTAGAATTTTAAACACTAATAAATACAAAAATATCAATTAACATATTAGAAGTAGAATAAGTGTTCGAATTTATAAAGGAGAAGAGTTCGAATTTATAGGGAAGACATATGATTAGAAGTTCTATTGTAAGTATAATAAGTATTTATAAGGCATACGATTAAAAGTTCTATTGGAAGTAGAATAGGAGTTCTAATTTATAAAGAATAAGAGTTCGAATTTATCGAAAAAATATATAAATAAACGTTCTACTAGAAGTAGAATAGGTGTTTGAATATATAGAGCAGAAATATAATTAAATATTTTATAGAAAGTACGATCTTCTTAAATTATATATTTTTTATATAAGTTAATTATACTTATATTAGGAAAATTTATTCATAAATCCAATACTATTGTCATAAAAAAGTCACCGTATTTTAAAAAAAAATTGATGTGTTAACATAATTCACCGTATTTAAAAAGAAAAGAATTGATGTGTTAACATAATAAAAGAACAATCTCATGCAAGAATCCTAAATAAATACTTGAGTATCTATAATATAAATAGAAAATAAGATGTGTTTTCATTTTCTAAAACTCCAAAAATTTTAGAAAGTCTAGAGAAAGTATAAATTGGAATTCACTCTATTTTTTAGGTTTTGATTTTAAGGAAAAAAATTGTTGTGTAAGATAAGTATCATCAATAATATGAAATGAAGTTGGAATTTCGATCCCAAACGAGAGCGGCTCGAAACATGTTTAACGGGAAGACGACTCACTATAAAAGATTGTACTAGCTATTAAAATACCATATTGATGTTATAAATTTTATTTTATTTTTAGGATTTGATTTTTATGGATAAACATTATCATACAAGTAATATATGTAAAAGTTAGGTTTTTGGTCTTAACGAGAGAGCGGATCAATAGTAATAACCGTGTTTAACAAGAAAGCGGTTCATTAAATAAGACCGTATAAAAAGTGTTTAAATATATAATACATAAAATAAAATGTTTTATTGGAAGTAGAATACGAGGACGGTGGAGACGTTATATAAGATTTTTTTAAAACTATACATCTTTTTTCCTAAAAATCCTTTATTTTAACTTTTTTATACAAGTTTATCTATAATATACAGAAAATATAAGATGTATTTTCATCTTTTAAAACTCTATAAATATTAGAAAGTTTAAAGAATATAAAAATTGGAATTTACTCTCTTTATATAGTGAAGTTAGAATTTCGGTTTCAAATAAGAGTGGCTCGAAACGTATTTAACGGGAAGAGGGCTCGCTAGAAAAGATTGTATTAGCTATTAGAATTTGATACTATAGTCATAATTTTTTTTATTTTTACGGTTCGATTTTATGGATAAAAAAATATTATATAAGTCTTTATAATATATGTTAAAAAGTTGGGATTTCGGTTTTAACGAGAGAGCGGCTCAATCGACAGAATCGTATTTAACAAGAAATTGATTCATTAGAAAAGATTATTTAATTATTAAAATTTAATATTAATATTAATATTATAATATAACGTAAATGTATTGAATTTTTTAAAAAATAAAAATTGTAATGCCGCCGCGAAGCGCGGCTTTATCAACTAGTTATATATATATATAAAGGAGAATAGCGGGAGTTTAGGTGGCGTTCTAATATCGTCTCAATCGATTTTTCTAATTTTCTAGAATTTTAAACACTAATAAATATGAAAATTTTAATTAGCATATTAGAAGTAGAATAGGTGTTCGAATTTATAAAGGAGAAGAGTTCGAATTTATAGGGAAGACATATGATTAGAAGTTCTATTGGAAGTATAATAAGTATTTATAAGGCATACGATTAAAAGTTCTATTAGAAGCAGAATAGGAGTTCGAATTTATAGAGAATAAGAGTTTGAATTTAGAAAAAATATATAAATAAAAGTTCTACTAGAACTAGAATATGTGTTTGAATATATAGAGCAGACATATAATTAAATATTTTATAGAAAGTACGATCTTCTTAAATTATATATTTTTTATATAAGTTAATTGTACTTATATTAGGAAAATTTATTCATAAATCAAATACTATTGTCAAGAAAAAAGTCACCAAAGTTCTATTAGAAGCAGAATATGAGTTCGAATTTATAGAGAATAAGAGTTTGAATTTAGAAAAAATATATAAATAAAAGTTCTACTAGAACTAGAATATGTGTTTGAATATATAGAGCAGACATATAATTAAATATTTTATAGAAAGTACGATCTTCTTAAATTATATATTTTTTATATAAGTTAATTGTACTTATATTAGGAAAATTTATTCATAAATCAAATACTATTGTCATGAAAAAAGTCACCAAAGTTCTATTAGAAGCAGAATATGAGTTCGAATTTATAGAGAATAAGAGTTTGAATTTAGAAAAAATATATAAATAAAAGTTCTACTAGAACTAGAATATGTGTTTGAATATATAGAGCAGACATATAATTAAATATTTTATAGAAAATACGATCTTCTTAAATTATATATTTTTTATATAAGTTAATTGTACTTATATTAGGAAAATTTATTCATAAATCAAATACTATTGTCATGAAAAAAGTCACCGTATTTAAAAAGAAAAAAATTGACGTCTTAACATAATAAAAGAACAATGAGTAAAAGAACAATCTCATGCAGTGTTTATAATATATGTTAAAAAGTTGGGATTTCGGTTTTAACGAGAGAGCGGCTCAGTCGAAAGAATTGTATTTAACAAGAAATTGATTCATTAGAGAAGATTATTTAATTATTAAAATTTAATATTAATATTATAATATAACGTAAATGTATTGAATTTTTTAAAAAATATTTTAACGCCGCCGCGAAGCGCGGCTTTATCAACTAGTTTTAAATACAAATTAAAAAAAAAAACATTTTTATTTAAAATTTTTTAGGAAAGAAAGCAAGTGAATAGAAGTAAAAATTGAATATGATTTTTTTTAAAAAAATTCATTTTAAAAACGAGATGCAAGGGAAAGCAAATGATGTGATTAATTAAAAATAAGTTGATACTAGTTTAAAACCCGTGCGATGTACGAATTATTTTTAATATTATATAATTTTTTTCATTAATTTAAATTAATTTTTTTAAAACATGTATTTTGGAGGCTTAAATTTTTATATGAAATGATTTTATAATAATTATATAAATGTTATCCGTGATATTTCTTAAAAAAGAGGGATTTTAGTTATAAAATATAGAAAATATGATAGGTTTAAGTTGAAAAGGGTAATCGGTTAATTATTAATAATTATAAAATTATTATTTTATTTTATTAAATAGATTGCCCGTGATATGATTAGAAAAAGAGAGAATTTAGTTAGAGGAAATTAAAAATGTAACATGTTCTAGGTGCAAAAGGTAATTGATTAGTTTATAGTAATACTCCCTCTGTCCCTCTTGATAGTTTACATTGGCAATTAGCACGAAGACCAAGACAGTGTTTAAAAAATAAGTAAAGTTAGATGAAAAGTGGGTAAAGTGGTGGGACCTATCAATATTTAATAATAGATTTGAGATAGTGGAGGAAAGTAGTGGGTGCAATAGTATTTTTTATAATTAAATATGAGATAGTGGGGGAAAGTAGTGGGTGTAATAATGGAGGAAACTTACTATTTTTGGTAATGTAAAGAAATGAGAGGGACGACCCAAAATAGTAACTGTAAAGAAATGAGAGGGACAGAGGGAGTAATAACTTAATTACGTTATTTTACTAAATACAATTCCTAGTAATGTTTTTAGAATAGGAGAAATTAATATTGTCCGTGATATTTCTATTAAAAGAGGAATTTTAGTTAGAAAATATAGAAAAGATGATACATTGTAGCTGAAAAAGGTAATCGGTTAAATATTAATATTATAATATTATTAGTTTATTATATTAAATAGAACCGTCCGTGATATAATTGGAAAAAGAGAGATTTTAGTTAGGAAAAGAAATATAGCGTGAAAATTAAAAAGATGACATAAATTATATGAAAAAGGTAATTGATTAGTTTATAGTATTTATAATTTAATTATGTAATTTCACTAAATAAAACTGGTCATAGTTTTTAAAAAATGAGAAATTAATGTTGCCCGTGATATTTATAGGAAAAAAGGGAATTTAATTAGAAAAAATAGAAAAGATGATACATTTTAGCTAAAAAGGTAATTGGTTAATTATTAGTATTATAATATTTTATTTTTATTAAATAGAAACGCATGTGATATTATTGAAAAAAGAGAGGTTTTAGTAAGAGAAAAAAAAAAAGGTAACGTGTTTCGGCTGAAAATGGTAACTGTCCATGATATAATTGGAAAAAAAGAGATTTTAGTTAGAGAAAAGGTAATGTGTTTTGGCTGAAAAGGTAATTGATTAGTTAATTGCAATTATAATATAATTATGTTATTTTATTAAACAAAATTGCTTGTTGTGCTCTTAAAAAAGGAGAAATTTTAGTTAGATAAAATATAAAATATATTGTATTTTACCTGAAAAAGAAAATTATTTAGTTACATGAAAAATAGAAAAGGTAATATGTTTAACCAGAAAAAAGAAATTGATTAATAAAGGAGAAATTTTAGTTAGATAAAATATAAAAGATGTGTATTTTACCTGAAAAAGGAAATTATTTAATTATTAAAAAATAAAAAAGATTACATGTTTAACCTGAAAAAGAAAATTGATTAAAGGAAATTATTTATTTATTGAAACATGTTTAATCTGAAAAGGGAAATTGATTAGTTAGTAAGATGGATTTTATCTGTAATTGAGTAAGGATAAATAAGTTGATTATGTTATTTTACTAAATAAAATAGGTCATAGTTTTTAATAAATCAGAAATTAATGGTACCCGTGATATTTCTAGGAAAAAAGGAAATTTAATTAGAAAAAAATAGAAAAGATAATACATTTTAGATAAAAAGTTAATCGGTTAATTATTAGTATTACAATATTATTATTTTTTATTAAATAGAAACGCCCGTGATAATATTGAAAAAAGAGAGGTTTTAGTAAGAGAAAAGAAAAAAAGTAACGTGTTTTGGCTGAAAAAGGTAACCTTTCATGATATAATTGGAAAAAGATAGATTTTCTTTAGAGAAAATAGAAAAGGTAACGTGTTTTGGCTGAAAAAGGTAAGTGATCAGTTAATAGTAACTATAACATAATTATGTTATTTTATTAAACAAAATTGCTCGTAGTATTTTTTTAAAAGAGGAAATTTTAGCTAGATAAAATGTAAAAGATATTGTATTTTACCTGAAAAAGAAAATTATTTAGTTATTGAAAAATATAAAAGGTAATATGTTTAACCTGAAAAAAGAAATTATTAATAAAGGAGAAATTTCAGTTAGATAAAATATAAAAATTTTTGTATTTTACCTAGAAAAAAAATTATTTAGTTATTGAAAAATGAAAAAAAGAGAGGTTTTAGTAAGAGAAAAGAAAAAAGGTAACGTGTTCTGGCTGAAAAAGGTAATCTTCCATGATATAATTGGAAAAAGAGAGATTTTAGTTAGAGAAAAGTTAACGTGTTTTGGCTGAAAAAGGTAATTGATCAGTTAATAGTAACTATAACATAATTATGTTATTTTATTAAACAAAATTGCTCGTAGTATTTTTTTAAAAGAAGAAATTTTAGTTAGATAAAATGTAAAAGATATTGTATTTTACCTGAAAAAGAAAATTATTTATTTATTCAAAAATATAAAAGGTAATATGTTTAACCTGAAAAATGAAATTATTAACAAAGGAGAAATTTTAGTTAGATAAATATAAAAAATTTTGTATTTTACCTAGAAAAAAAATTATTTAGTTATTGAAAAATAGAAAGGATAATATGTTTAACCTGAAAAAGGTAATTGATTAGTTAGTAGTATGGATTTTATCTGTAATTGAGTAAGAGTAAATAAGTAAAATCACCTGGTACCGTACCGACCGACCAAACTTTTAATGTTTCGGCTTTTATATAATAGTATAGATTATAAATACTAGCTTAAACCCCGTGCGATGCACGGATTTTTTTTTAATATTATATGAATTTTTTTCCTTAATTTAAATTAATTTTTTAAAACATGAATTTTTTAGGCTAAAATTTTTATATGAGATGATTTGATAATAATTATAAAAATGTTATCCGTGATATTTCTAGAGAATAAGGGATTTTAGTTAGAAAATATAGAAAAGATAATAGATTTTAGTTGAGAAAGGTAATCTATTAATTATTAGTAATTATAAAATTATTATTTTATTTTATTAAATAGAATGCTCGTGATATGATTTTAAAGAAAGATGATTTAGTTAGAAAAAATTAAAAATGTAACATGTTCAAGGTCAAAAAGGTAATTGATTAGTTTATTGTAATTATAATTTAATTACATTATTTTACTAAATACAATTGCCCGTAATGTTTTTAGAAAAGGAGAAATTAATATTGTCCGTGATATTTCTATTAAAATAGAGATTTTAGTTAGAAAATATAGAAAAGATGATACGTTTTAGCTGAAAAAGGTAATCGGCTAATTATTAATATTATAATATTATTAGTATATTGTATTAAATATAACTGCCCGTGATATAATTAGAAAAAGAGAGATTTTAGTTAAAGAAAATATAAAGGTAACGTGAAAATTAAAAAGATGACATGATTTATGTGAAAAATGTACAGTTAAACCTCAATAAATGAGTAAACTCGGGATCGAAAATTTTTATTCATTAATCGATATTATTCATTTATCGAGGTCAAAAATAGACTGTATCTATTATGTCGGGACTGGAAAAAATTATTCATTTAATGGGATTATTCGTTTATCGAATATTCATTTATCGAGGTTCTACTGTAATTGATTAGTTTATTGTAATTTTAATTTAATTATGTTATTTTAATAAATAAAATTGTTCATGGTTTTTAGAAAATGAGAAATTAATGTGCCCGTGATATTTCTAGAAAAAAGGGAATTTAATTAGAAAAAATTAAAAAGATGATACGTTTTAACTGAAAAGGTAATCGATTAATTATTAGTATAAAAATTTATTATTTTATTTTTATTAAATAGAATCGGCGGTGATATAATTGGAAAAGGAGATGTTTTAGTAAGAGAAAACAGAAAAAGTAACGTATTTTGGCTGGAAAAGGTAACCATCGTCCATGATATAATTGGAAAAAAGATATTTTAGTTTGAAAAAAAAGGTAACGTGTTTTGACTGAAAAAGGTAATTGATTAGTTAATAGTAATTATAATATAATTATGGAAAAAGGTAATTGATTAGTTTATAGTAAATATAATTTAATTATGTTATTTTACCAAATAAAATTGCTCATAGTTTTTAGAAAATGAGAAATGAATGTTGTCCGTGATATTTCTATAAGAAAAAAGGAATTTAATTAGAAAAAATAGAAAAGATGATACGTTTTAGCTGAAAAGGTAATAAGTTAATTACTAGTATTATAATATTTTTATTTTATTTTTATTAAATAGAAACTCCCGTTATATAATTGGAAAAAGAGAGGTTTTAGTAAGAGAAAAGAAAAAAGGTAACGTATTTCTGCTGAAAAAGTAACTATCATGCAATTGGAAAAAGAGAGATTTTAGTTAGAGAAAAGAAAAAAGGTAACATATTTTGACTAAAAAAGGTAATTGATTAGTTAATAGTAATTATAATATAATTATGTTATTTTATTAAACAAAATTTCTTGTAGTGTTTTTTAAAAAAGAGAAATTTTAGTTAGATAAAATGTAAAAGATATTGTATTTTATCTGAAAACGGAAATTATTTAGTTATTGAAAAATAAAAAAGGTAATATATTTAACCTGAAAAGGGAAATTGATTAATAAAGGAGAAATTTTAATTAGATAAAATATAAAAGATATTGTATTTTACCTGAAAAAAGAAATTATTTAGTTATTAAAAAATAGAAAAGATAATATATTTAACTTGAAAAGGAAATTGATTAGTTAGTAGGATGGATTTTATATGTAATTGAGTAAGGGTAAATAAGTAAAATCAACAGATACCGTATCGACCGACCGACCGACTGACTAACCAAACTTTTAATGTTTCGGTTTTTATATAATAATATAGATATCCTTACTATCTGAACGAAAATCTTTTAGAATCAAAGATTAAAGTGTAATTTAATAATTATTTATATGTTTTTCTTCCGTAGCATATTAATAAAATAATTTCATTCTATAATATTTCAAACATGGAAGTAAAGCAAATAAATGAAATATATTACTTTTTTTTTGTCAAAAAATAAAACAGGTTTCATTCAATAGAACATATCATAGTCAGGACAAATCTCCGACTGCCATATAACCAGGTTAAAAAAAACAAATAACATACTAAAAATAATTAGCTAATTTGTTTCCGAAAATGTCAAAAAAAGAAAAAAAAAACCCTTGGTCCGAGTTTAATATATAGATTATAATATTGTGAGTAAATTACAGAGTGGTTGTTGTATTTTATACCAATTTTTAAAATAATGGTCAAATTTTCAGATTCTTAAAAGAATGACCAACTTTTCTTTACGCCTCTAAAAAGAGTGGCTTCAAAAGAGTAATTGTCGTCAACTTCCGTTAAATTTTCACCGTTAACTAATATATTTAAAGAGTAAATTACAAAATTGTGACCATACTTTACAATAACTTTAAAATAGTGGCAAAAATTTTATATTCACAAAATGTAGAAGGAGATTACAGTCAAGTAGATTTTAATTCTTAGTTGCTTTCTTAATTGTATATTTGTTTTTTTCATAATTAATTTATATGTGATTCATATAAATGTAGTCAGGTAGATCTTAATTCTTAGTTGCTTTCTTAATTGTATATTTGTTTTCTTCATAATTAATTTATACTAGTTTAAAACCCGTGCGATGCACGAATTTTTCTAATTTTAAATATATTTTTTTCATTGATTTGAATTAATTTTTTTTAAGACATGAATTTCGGATGCTTAAATTATTAAATGAGATGATTTGATAATAATTATATAAATGTTGTTCGTGATATTTCTAGAAAATGAGGGATATTTGTTAGAAAATATAAAAAAGATGGGTTTAGTTGAAAAGGTAATCAATTAATTTTTAGTAATTATAAAATTATTATTTTATTTTATTAAATAGAATCGCCCATTATATAATTGGAAAAAGAGCGATATTAGTTAGAGAAAATAAAAATGGTAACATGTTTTAGGTGAAAAAATTAATTTATTAATTTATAGTAATTGTGTTATTTAATTTTGTTATTTAACTAAATGAAATTGCTCACTGTGTTTTTACAAAATGATAAATTAATGTTGCCCGTAATATTTCTGAAAAAGAGGGATTTTAGTTGGAAATATAGAAAAGATGATACATTTAACTGAAAAAGTTAACCGTTTAATTATTATTATTATAATATTGTTATTATATTTTATTAAATAGAACGACCCATGATAAAATTGGGAAAAAAAAATATTTTAGTTTGAAAAAGTAAAAAAGGTAACATGAAAATTAAAAATACAACACATTTTAGGTGAAAAAGATAGTTGATTAGTTTATAGTAATTATAATATTTTACTAAATTAAATTGCTCGTAGTGTTTTTAGAAAAAGAGAAATTAATGTTGCTCTTGATATTTCTAGAAAAAAGGATTTTAGTTAGAAAATATAGAAAATATGATACGTTTTAGCTGAAAAGGGTATTGGTTAATTATTAAAAAAATAGCAAAAACAACATATTTTAGCTGAAAAAGGCAATTGGTTAATTATTAGTAATTATAATTATACTTGTAATATTCTATTTTATTAAATAGAATTGCTTATATTGTTTTTAGAAAATGAACAAAGAAATTTATAAGTGGAAAAATTTTAGTTAGACAAAATATAAAAGATAAGTATTCTACGTGAAAAAGGAAACTGATTAGTTATTAAAAAAAATAGAAAATGTAACATGTTTTACGTGAAAAAAGAAATTTATTAGTTATTAGTAACTATAAGTAATTATGTAAGGATAATAATGTTAGGATTTATGGGTGATAGCATAGAGACAACTTAACTACATTTCCCTATACTTAGTTTTTCACTAAGTAGAACATACTGTCACAACCAGACTGTGTTCTTGTGACCAATATAGTTGCCGTAATTTAATAAGAATGTATCTTGGAAGAAGTTCATTCAATTGTTCAAGCCTCAAGATTGCATCAGTTCGACAGCAAGAATAAATGTTACTGTCATAGCATTGACATTAAGGTTACAAGAAGACAGCATGTTGCAAGTCACGACAACAGACTCAATCTGACAGCAACATTGGCGGAAGCATGAGACAACAACATTCTCACAGCTTGACAGCAAGTCTGAAATCCCAACAGCAACATTGGCGGGGACTCATACTATCAACCAAGGAATATTCTCTTCACAGCAAACTTGGCGATTAAGGTTACTGTCTAACTGAATTATTTTATTTGGGGATTTATCTCAGTCAAACCCGTGACAGTTTAGATGTTCTAAATAACAGATTTGCTGCAACTTGTCAAAGATTGTAGCAGACCTGCAAGACTACGACAGAAGCTTGAGAGATCACAAGACCAAGCTCGTCAATTTAAAGAGTATGATAAATCTACATATACTAGAATTGTATGAGTTGAATTAGAAAGAATCTAGGCTGCTTTACATTTTATGATAACTCTGTTTGTACAGCAATTTAGGAAAGTCACATGGGTGTGCAAATTGTAAGGAGCTGCCACTGGAAAATGACAGCAGCTCCACAACCCATGTGATAGAGACGTTAGAGAAAATTAGTCTACATAGAGAATCGTCTCTCATTTCTTTCAAAGTGAAGTTCTTGAATTGAATTCATTGTAATCACTCAAGAATCCGAAGCTTGAGAAAACAGTTTTTTTCAAGGTTGTAGCAACATTTCGCAAAATAAATAAAACATTTATTTTGTGAGAATATCTTGAATTATCACTTGTGTTTGCATTTCATATACAGATAGATTAGAATCTTTATTATTGTTGTTGAATTGAAGATTTGAATTTATCAGTATTGCATTCAACCCCCCCTTCTGCAATACTCCGGGACCAACAACTGGTATCAAAGCAAAAGATTGATATACTAATATGAGATCATGACGAGTATACAGAAATCAAGTGGTATAAAGATTCCAGTATTTGATAAAGAGAACTACAATTTTTGGAAAAGAAAAATCTTGTTATTTATCAAAGCTGCACATCCACTGTACTTGGGAATTCTTGAGAATGGCCCCTTCATTCCTAAGAAAGAAGTAGCTGCTGCCATTGTGAATGGTGAAGTAATTCTAGCTCACTGGGTTGCTAAGAGACCCTCAGAATACACAGAGTCTGAGAAAGAAAAGGTAGCTTTGGATGACTACTTACAACTCATCTTGCTTGACTCTCTCACATTGGACAAAGCCATGCGTGGAAATCTTATGGGATGCTCATCTGCTAAAGAGATGTGGAACAAGATAGAGTTGCTGTGTGAAGGAAGTGAAGAGGTCAGAGAAAACCAAAGACAAATTCTTGTATCACAATATGAAGCTTTTATGGCCAAGCCTGGTGAAGAGCTCACTCACATGTTTGAAAGATTCAGTAAGGTAATAGCTGAGTTACAAATTCATGGAAAGTTCTATTACAAAAAGGAGATTAATGTCAAGTTTCTGCTCACTCTTCCCGAGCACCTTGAGCAAAAAATCACTGCCATAAGAGAAGGGAGAAACTTGAATGATGTTTCTCCTGAAACTCTTTATGGTGTACTTAAGTCATATGAACTTGAACTCTTTTAAAAGAGAGCTATTCAAACTGGAGCCAAAGGAAAGATGGCAAACATGTCTGGTGCCCTTGTAGCTCATGAGCCACTTGTTTCTCTACTAAGTGAACCCTCATAAAGTTCACAACCAATATAAGTACCACCTCTGAAGATTGAGGAGGTGTTGGATGATGAGGAGAAAGTGGTTCTACAGCTCAAAGATGTTGAAGATGAAGACTTCTATTCATTAGAAGAGATTGAAAGCATAGATAATCCAACCATGGCATATATGGCTAAAAGATTCAAGAACATAAAGTTCAGAAGAGATAAGCCATATAAGCCACAGGGTCAGACATCTAAGTTCAACAAGGGAAACTCTTCAAAAGCTACTGGTGGTGCCACAAGAGGAGGATACAAGAAATGGAATGGTGGATAGGTCAAAGTTCAGATGTTACAACTGCAATGAGCTAGGTCATTTTGCTACAGAGTGCAGAAGGCCAAAACAGAATCAAAGAATGGAGAAAGGATCCGGAAGTCAGTTTAAAAGAAATCAAGGAAGAGCCTATGTGGCTAAAGGAAAATGCTGGGATGACTCTGATGATGAGGAAGAAGAAGAGTTTGTAAATCTAGCTCTCATGGCTAGATCTGATGATGAAGCATCAAGCTCCTCAAATCAGGTACCATCTCTCATTTTACTTGATATGTCTAAAATTGAATACAAGCAAACTATTGAAGAATTAAGTGCTGAGATGTTTAACATTCATGTTAGTATATCTGCTGCTAATGAAGAAATTGTTAAGTTAACTAAACAGAATGGAACACTCAAATCTGAGAATGAAATGCTTTTGCTTAAAACCAGTCCATTAGATTCACTAGCTCAAGAAAATGAGAGATTAAAAAATGATGTTGTATGTGCTAAGGAAATAGAAGAATTCCTAAGAAATCAAATTACTAAAAATGAATTTAAGCTTATGGCCTTTAGAAATTTTTCTAAGTTAGTTCAGGAATATCATGAGAATCACACTGAAACCAAAAGGTTGGAATAGATTTCGACTATGGTAGGAGGCATGGTAAGGCAACTGTAATTGATGATTGTTCAGATGGTGATGCTGTCAAACCTCATATTCTCAAGAGAGTTTGTAAACCCATTTTCAAAACTGTTCAAGCTGATTTTGATGAGAATTTGTTAGTCACAGAGGCATGCCTGAATACATCTAATAACAAGCCTAATTGTTTGTAATGCTTTGCATTATTTACATGACCTCTTAACTGAGGGAACCTCTGGTTGTAGAGTTTCTACTTGTTTAGTACTTGTAATAGGCATCAATTTCTATCTGTGTAATTGTACTTAAAAGTCAGAGAATAATGCTTGAAAGAAGTTCCAAGGTTCATGCCTCAAGCTTGAAGAACAAGGTTGTCAAAATAAACACAGTTAGAGTTTGGAGAATGAAAATTTGCCTAAGTACCATTTCGATAAGTATGTTTGTTATATTCGAGAAGTCTAGCATTCGAGAAGTCAGGGATTCGATATCTCAAAAGACACTATTCGATATCTCATTCGATATATCAGAGATTCGATATGTCTTTTACTCTATTCGAGAACTCAGGAAGTCAACAAGTCAAAGCATCATTCGAGTTCTCCAGGAGTCAACAAGTCAAAGCTCATTCGATATCTCAAAGACTCAGAAAGCTTTTCAATATCTCAGGGATTCGATAAGTTAAATGCTCCATTCGACAACTCAAGGATTCCTGAAGAAAAGAGCTATTTGAGAAGTGATTCGATATGTCAACTTTATAGTATTCGAGAACTCAGAGTTATCGATCAAGTCAATTCTAGTTCTTGAATCAAACACTTAGCCACTTCTCGAATACAATCTTGGGGACAAAATACTGAAGAAATTGTACAAGTCAGAAACCTGCAATAAGCCAAGGTACTTTATCGACCACAAGCTGTAAAGTACTTTTGGAAAGCCTACAAAGAAGCTTAGAGAAATGTACAAGAGACAAAGAGCTAAAGAAGTGGATCTGAGCAGAACCTCAAGAAGTCAAACCTGTAGCCATTTGGATGCTTGCTCAAAAAGGATAGACATACGAGAAAGTAATTTATCCTGTAACCTTATTTGTAGTAAGCAGGTTGTGCTCATGTTCTATAAGGGCACAACCTCACTTCTTTAGAAGTTAAGTTTTTCACATACATTCTAAGAGTACATCTCTCTGAGAAAAACGAAGCTGAGAATACTATCATTTGTATTCACAGGTTGTAGCAAGTCTTTATCTAATAAAATATTAGATTAAAGTGATATCGTGTCTTGTGTTGTTTATTATCTACATTCGTATTTCTGCACACACATAACACATATCTTGTTACATACTCTAAAACAGATTCAATAACAAGAAAAGTTCAAGAATCCATTCACCCCCTGTATTATTTTGTGTGTTCAATATTCAACAAGTGGTATCAGAGCAGGTTGTTTATTCAAAAACAGAAAACGATCATGAATACACCAAAGACTATAGGAACGGTGAAGGTCCCTAAGTTCAACAAAGAGAACTACAACCTCTGGAAGATCAAAATGCAATTGTTCATCAAAGCTGCTAATCCTTTATATCCTGAGATACTCAAGAATGGGCCCTTTGTTCCACAACAGGAGATTCCTGAGAAGACTATTGGAACTGTAACCATTCCAAGATCCTATGTGGCTAAAGAACCATCTAAATGGACAGAGACAGAACAGGAGATGGTTGCCCTTGACAGTCATCTCATGTTGTTGATCATAGATTCTATGGAGATGTCAATGTTTGCTAACATTACCTCTTGCAAAACAGCAAAGGAGATGTGGGATCACATTGAGGTATTATGTGAAGGAACAGAGGAGGTCAGAGAGATCAAGAAACAGATACCGGTCACTCAGTATGAAGCTTTCATGGCACAGTCCAAGGAAAGCATTACTAACATGTTTGAGAGATTTCACAAGTTGGTGACTGAGCTACAAATGAATGGCAAAGTTTACAGTATTAAGGAGTTGAACATGAAGTTTCTATTATCTTTTCCAAACCACCTAGAGCAGAGGATCATTTCTCTGAGGGAAAGACTCATGGGGTTTTAAAGACTCATGAGCTTGAGTTGCTTCAGAAGAGGGCTATCCAAGCCAACCAAGGCAGAATGATAAACACATCATGTGCCTTGATTGTCATTAAATCTGTTCAAGACCTAGAAACATCTACAAGTCAGCTGAGGATAGAAGAGATAGTAGATGATGAAGAAAATGAAGGTGAAGTGACTGAACCTGTTGAGGAGAAGGAAGAAGGAGAGTTCTATACTCTTGAAGAGCTAGATGGCATGGAAAACACTTCATATGCTTTCATGGCCAGAAAGTTTCCAAACATCAGATTCAAGAGGAACCAACCCTTCAAACGTAGACCCCAAAACCATTCATTCAACAAGAGCAAGGCACCTGTGAAAGCAAACAAGAATAAATTCAAAACCAGCCATGTGGATAGGTCATCTGTAAGGTGTTATAGATGCAATGACCTAGTGTATTTTGCCAGTGAATGCAAGAAGCCTAAAAAGAAGGATAAGGAGTTTTTAGAGTTTGAAGCTAAGTATGAGGCCCTTCTAAAAAAAGCAAACACAAGGCAAGGCCTACATAGCTGAAGGGAGGTGTTGGGATGACTCTGATAGTGATGGAGAGGAGCAAGAATTCTGCAACTATGCCTTGATGGCCGATTCCAACGATGAACAATTTCTATCTGACTCTCAGGTACCATCTCTCACTACCATAGATATGTCTGTTTATGAGTATAAGTGCATGGTTGAACAACTGTCTATTGAAATGTTTAATATTAATACTAGTATGACTACTGCTAATAAAGAGATTGCCAAACTGTCTACTAAGAATTAATTGTTAAACAAGAAGAATGAGGAACTTGAGCTAACTGCTATGCAAGTAGATAAAAGAAGTTGAATATCTTCAGAATAAGGTTCTATGTGCTAGTCAGGTTGAGAAGGCTCTTAGGGATGAACTAGCTAAAAATGAATTCAAACTGAAAACCTTTAAGAACTCATCTAGTCTATTGCATTCCTACCATGAGAAAAACCAAGCTAAACCCAAGGTTGCCATTGGACTTGACTATGGCACTCTTAAACAGTGGAAAGGCTATGCTGTCATTGAAGATGACATAGTTGTTCAGGAGGAAGTGCCTCACATTTTGAAAAATACCGAGTCTTCAATTTTTAAAGAACCAACATTTGAAATTGATGAGGATGTCTTACTCATTAAGCAAATGTTGAATGATGAGGATGAGGCACAGTCTAGTGAACAACCAGCATCCTCTAAGAGTGAGAGTGTCAAGGCAAACGCCAAGAAGCCTGTAGGAGGTAGACCTAGACCTGAGAAGTTTGTGAAGTTTGTTTTAGCTGGGAAAAATGAATCTGAGAAGAAAGTGGCTAATAAGAAACAAAACAGGAATGGCAAGCTAGGGATAAATAAGAATAATAATTATGCTTATGTGCCAAATGCCCCTAGGAAAGTTTGTCAAAACTGTTTTAGCACTAATCACTTAACTCATGCATGCAAGCAACCAACTGGTAGTGTAGCTAAGCCTTTCTATGATTGCTCTGTGCCTTTAAGACATAGAGATTCACCTTTTTATGATAAACTTGACTGTATGCCATGCAACATGAATGTTATGACTAGCTGTTTTAATTTGAGAAGACAATGCATGGATGGTTGCATCAGTCACAACATTCACACACACTACACAAGGCCAGAGTCTTCAAGTCCTCCTAGAGTTAGGAAGGTACCTCTGTCACCTAAGTCTAAGAATTCAGATTCTAAGGCTTCTAACAGTGACAAGAAGACTAGTCCTAAGAAAGTTGATAAGCATGCTGTTTTTGATAAATCTGTTTCTAAGCCAAGTGGACCCAAACATGTTTGGGTACCAAAAAAGAAGTAATACCTTTGTGTTTGCAGGGCAAAGAAATTGAGAAGAAGGTCATGTGGATTTTGGACAGTGGATGCTCAAATCACATTACTGGTGATATGGCCCTGCTATCACAATATGAGGAGAAGGCTGGCCCAATGGTTGCTTTTGGAGATCACAGCATGGGTAACACATTGGGATATGGCAAGTTAAAAGTTGGTAATGTCATCATTGAAGATGTAGCACTAGTCAAGGGTCTCAAGCATAACCTGCTAAGTGTTGGTCAGTTTACTGATAGAGGATTCAAGGTAAATTTTAACAAAGATGAATGTTTGATCACCCACAAGAAGACTGGTGATTTTACTCTATATGGAGTAAGAAAAGGAAGCCTGTTTGTAGCCAATATGGACTCTGCAAACAAGGACAAAGTTTGTTGCTTCTACTCAAAAGCATCAAATGAAGATTATTGGCTATGGCACAAGAAGTTATCACACCTGAACTTCAAGACCATTAATTCTCTAGTCAAAATAGAGTTAGTAAGAGGCATGACCACACTTGAATTCTGTCAATAAAGAGTGTGTGAGGCTTGCCAAAAAGGAAAGATGAAAAGGTCAAGCCACAAGTCAAAGACAGTGACATCAATCACCAAGCCCCTGCACTTAATTCATATGGATTTGTTTGGGCCTGTCAGAAGTATGCCCTAGTGATGGTTGATGACTACACAAGGTATACATGGGTGGAATTTCTAGCATCAAAGGATGAGGCTCCACAAGTAATCATTGAGCACATAAAGAAAGTTGATAAGGAAGCAAAAGCCAACAATGCAAGTGTGATTGCATTGAGAAGTGATAATGGAACAGAGCTTAGAAATGCCTTACTTGAAGCATTTTGCAAAGAGAATGGCATTTCTCAACAATTCTCAGCTCCAAGGACTCCACACAAAATGGAGTAGTTGAAAGAAAGAATAGAACTCTAATTGAGGCTGCTAGAACAATGTTGCTTGATGCAAAGATGCCTACATGTTTTTGGGCTGAGGCTGTGAGCACTGCATGTTATATCCAGAACAGAACCCTCATCAACAAAAACACTGGAAAGACACCTTACAATCTGATGACTGGAAAGAAGCCTACTCTAAAGTATGTTCATACTTTTGGAAACAAATGCTTTGTGTTGAAAGACAATTCAAAATATGTTGGGAAGTTTAATGCAAAGGCATTTGAAGGAATTTTTCTTGGCTATTCTATGGAGAGAATTGCATATAAAGTTTATCTCATCAGTCAAAAGAAAGTTATGGAAAGCACAGATGTGACATTTGACGACAGCAAACTACTTGGATTAGAAGAAGCCAATGATGAAAATAGAGATCCATTAAAGTATGAAAATCTAGATGATTCTGATGACGAGATTGAAACTGAAGTTGAGACTACAATTCAACAAACTCCAGTGAATGATGAAGCAAGAGAAGAATCTATGCAAATCAACAGTGAAGAGACTAGCATCCAAGACACACCTGTGAATAGTAGCAACTTCACAGGGGGAGGAAATGAAAATGATCATGACTTGGATGATGAAGCAACATCAAGGTTGAGAAATCAAACTGAGCACTCAAGGAAATGGGATAGATTACACACTGTAGAGCAAATTATTGGAGATCAAAATGCAGGAGTGAGAACCAGAAGAGCAACTCAAAATGAGTGTCTCTATGGTTGCTTTCTATCTCAGAATGAGCCTAAGAAACTTGATGATGCACTGTTGGATCCAGATTGGATTATTGCTATGCAAGAGGAGCTGAATCAATTTGAAAGAAACAAAGTATGGGAACTTGTGCCTGCACCAAATAACAGAACCATTGTTGGAACAAAATGGGTTCTGAAGAATAAGATGGATGAAGATGGTGTAATAGTAAGAAACAAAGCAAGATTGGTTGCAAAAGGATACTCTCAACAGGAAGGCATTGATTATGATGAGACATTTGCTCTTGTTTCTAGATTGGAAGCCATCAGAATCTTCTTGGCATTTGCTGCTCATTCAAACTTTAAAGTTTATCAAATGGATGTCAAGAGTGCATTTCTGAATGGAGAGCTGGAAGAAGAAGTTTATGTGCAACAACCACATGGGTTTGAGGATCCACATTTCCCAGAATTTGTCTACAGATTGCTTAAGGCATTGTATGGACTTAAGCAGGCTCCAAGGGCATGGTATGACACTTTATCCCAATTTCTTCTTGAAAACCAATTCACTAGAGGCACATTGGACAAGACACTGTTTTACAAGAAGCATGGTGATGATATTATCCTAGTTCAGATCTATGTGGATGATATCATATTTGGCTCTACAAATGAGAAGCTATGTGAGAAATTCTCTAAGCTCATGCAGAGCAGATATGAGATAAGCATGATGGGAGAGTTGACATTCTTTCTTGGGTTACAAGTTAGTGAGAGGAAGGATGGTATCTTTATCAGTCAAACCAAGTACATCAAGGATCTATTGAAGAAGTTTGACTTAGAAGACTGCTCACCTGCAAAGACTTTCATGGCCACTGCCACCAAATTAGATGAAGATGCTAAAGGCAAGAAAGTAGATATCTCAGTCTACAGAGGCATGGTTGGCTCTCTACTCTATCTCACTGCAAGTAGGCCAGACATCATGTTTGCTACATGTTTGTGTGCAAGGTTTCAATCAAATCCAAAAGAGTCACATTTGATTGCTATAAAAAGGATCTTTAGATATCTGAAGGGCACTCCAAACTTGGGTTTATGGTATCCTAAGGACACAGGGTTCAATCTGGTTGGTTATTATGATGCTGATTATGCTGGATGTTGAGTGGATAGGAAAAGCACCTTAGGTAGCTGCCAGTTTCTTGGACAAAGGTTAGTCTCTTGGTACAGCAAGAAACAACAATCTGTGTCAACTTCCACAGCTGAGGCTGAATACATAGCTGCTGGAAGTTGCTATGCTCAAGTGCTTTGGATTAGAAATCATCTTAGAGATTATGGACTTGTGTTGGAAAGAATTCCAATCATGTGTGACAACACAAGTGCAATCTCTATAGTTAACAATCCTGTCAATCATTCTAGGACAAAGCACATTGACATCAGATATCATTTAGGGAGCATGCAACTAATGGAACCATTGAGTTGCATTATGTCCCTACAGATAAACAGTTAGCTGATATATTCACTAAGCCATTGGATGAAGCCACCTTCACAAGGTTGGTTAGTGAGATTGGAATGCTGAATTCTTTAGAATCTGGCGAAGTGAAAATATCAACTAGATTGTTGCAGCAGTAAACACTTACTTTATCTAAATTCTCAATATTTTTGAAGTAAGTGTTGGCTGAAATATGATTTATAAATATTTCAAATATGTTCCATATGTTGAAAAATCATATTATGTCAACTTGAAATTTCTATGAAATTTTGAGAAAATCACTATTTAATTTGTTAGAATATTCTTCATAGAATATATCTGGTGAATTTTAAAAGATAGTGAAAATTGAATTTTTATGAGTGAAAAGAATATTTCGATAAGTCAGACTTCTCTAATGATTCACTGCTCGACATCTCTAACAAGTCTCCTTGGAGCACTCTCGAGTTCTCGAATAGAGTCTTTTAGAGATATCGAATGGAGGTATTCTTGACTTCTCGAACATGGTAATTGAGTTCTCTAATGACTGAGTTCTCGAATACTGTATTTGAGTTCTCGAATCATTTGAAAAGGCTGAATTCTTGCTGAATTTCAACCAATTTTGGATTTTTGTCTAAAAACTTTAATTCACTCATAAAAATATATTTTATTTAATTTAGAATTATTTCTAAGTTAGATAACTGCCAGCTGTTAGTTACACCCTGCTTGAGTTGTCGAATAAGCCTTTCTTGACTTATCGAATAGTTGATTTCTACTTCTCGAATGCCTGACTTATCGATACAAAACATACATCTAATCGACAATTCAAGTACTTCATACTTATACAATTCTACATATATTCGTTTCATTTCATTCGATTTCTCAAGCATTTAAAGTTCCAAAACCTCTGAAAATCCTAACTTCAAAAGCTAAATTTCTTCTTCGAACTTCATTCTCTTCTCTCTTTTCTCTGTATCCATGGCAATTGTGAAATTCAACACCAACTTCATCGCTCTCTCAAGTGATGGCGAAGCTCCAAATGCTAACTACATGTGCTTTGTAAAATGGATGTCTGAATCATATATCAAAGGAGCACTTACGGCCAACCCAACTCTGTATCTACACATTCTAGAACAGTTTTGGAACACTGCAATTACTGAAACCGTTGCTCTTAAAGATGGCAGTCTGGGCTATGTCATAAACTGCAAATTTCTGGGTAAAGAGTTTAACATCAACTCTGAGGACATGAGTAAAGCCTTGGGTATTCACCAGAATGAATACAACAAACTAGTAACAGATGACCAACTGGTGGAATTCTTTGACCTAATAAAGTACTCAGACACCATCAAAGTTGGAACCCTGAAAAGGGCGCATCTGAGGAAAGAGTGGAGCTATGTGTTTGCCACACTCCTACACATATTCAGTGGAAGGAAATCCAGCTATGACCAATTGAGTGCACCTGTTCAACAGATAGGGTACTCCTTGGCCTTTGACAGAAGGATAGATGTTGGAAAGCTCATAATGCAGGAGCTCTATGGAAAACTTGGTAAGAACACAACCAAGAGAGGTAATGATATCTTCTTTCCCAGATTCATTCAGTCTGTACTTAATTATTTAGATAAGAATTTGGCTGATTTACCTGGTTTAGATAAAACTAGAATAGGCTACCCTAGGTCCATGACCAAACTTATTTTTGGTAATTTGGATACTAAGAATGATGTGGATGTTAGGCTTGTAATAACCCCTCATATGCAGAGGTTATTTGAGTCTTACCCCCACAACATGCCAACATTTGCCTCTAAATCTGAGTTAGCCAGGCCCAAGCAAGTAGAACAAAATGATATCCCAGGGCCTGCTAACCAACCCCCTCAACCAAACACTCTACCAAACACAGAGCCACGTGCATCATCCTCTCAACAGGGTGGTGTTAGTAAAAAGGAGAAGAAGAAGAAGAGAAAACAGATTGAATCTGAACCCTTGAATATCTTGACAGAAGCAGCATTGGCTGTAGAATTAGGTCTAGAGAGTGATGAACCTGAGTCACCCTTATAGAGACCAAAGAAGAAGAAATCCAAAGCCACATCTTCTGTCACACAAATGGCTGAAGTTGTAAAATCAGGGGCAAACATCTCACTAGATGTATCCTCTCAACAGGGTGCATCTATAGAATCAAGCATCCTCCCCAATGCACCTACCTGTACTGAGTCAGCACAAGGGAGTGATAAGGCTGGCAAAACACTGAGTGGAGAGCACATCACACTTGAAACTCCCTCTATTCCTCAGGGGGAGTTACCAAAATCAAATCTACAAGACACTTCTTTTCCAAAATCTACATCTCAAATTTCTTTGAAGCCTGCAACTCAAGCAATTAATGAGCAAGGCATTGATCACCAAGAATTTTCTTCTCTTGGTGAGCCAATGGACTCAAGTGACTTAGTGCATGACACTTTGCTCACCACCCAGGAACCACATTTAGATGGTGAGGGAATGCAAGCTGGGGCATATCCTAATGACACCATCACAAACACAGAGGATTCACTAGTTCTCACTAGAGACTCTGTGCCTGTGTCAACTACTGTTGTAACTCATCCCACTTCTGTGAAGACAACAATAGTAGAGTCATTCCATCCGATTACAGAAGTTGCATCTGTAACTGAGGAGTCTAGATTGCCTAGCTCTAGCTCTGACTTCATGTCATAATGGCTGAAGCCTGTGCAACATGACAGTGCTTCAGGATCAGGGTCTGTTCCACCACAATTGACGGTTGAAGCACTTCAAAGCTTAGTTGTGGATCAGATTCCTGAGTTTGACAAGATTGCACAACATCTAGTTACCTCAAACATGCCAAATCCTCAATATGAAGCCATTCTGTTATGCCATAAGGAAGATGTGGAGATGCAAAAGAAGAAAATAGCAAATGAGGCTGAAAGAGATGGTAATGTAAATGCTTGGCTGCAAGGGAAATATGACATTCCTCTTTCAGATGGTCTTCAGTACATCAGAGAAGAGTACATCACTTCACTAGGGTCCAATGCCAAGTCTCTCACCCCTAGTGATGTGTATGAAGCAATGAATGACACCTACAAGGGAATTCTAAAGGCTGCACACTATCTTGGTAAGGGCCTCAAGACAGAAGTTAATGAAGTGTGTGCACCCACAATCAAAGAGGTGCTGGTAATAAAAGGGGCCTTTGATGCCAAATTCCCTCAACTGGACACTATTCTCAAGGATATTCAACTCTACAAGTCTGAATGCATCAAAATGGACAACTCAATGCTATTGGTTCAAGGGTCTGTCAAAATTATGGCTACTCACATGGAAAAATTGTCAACTCAAACAATAGAAGCCAATACAGCCCTTAGAGTTCTTTTTGCCAACCAATATGGTGATAAATTGGTGACTGATGTTCCTCTCCATGACATGACCAAGCATGAGGTGCAGAGACTCAAGGATCAATCTCTCTCTGGTTTCAAGGCCACCGAGTTATTCACCAAAGTGGATACTCTTGAAAAGGAGGTGGTCTCTCTCAAACAATCAAATTCTCATCTTACAGACACAGTTGCCACCCTCTCTGATCAGTTGGACACTCAAGCCACCACCACAGCTAATGTCCTTCTTCACCAACAATAGATGATGTTTGCAATGATGAAGCACATGGGTCTCTCTCTTCCTAATGAATCTTCCAATCCTACCTCTCCCAACCCAAAGGCCACTACTCCAGCCTCTGTGCCTGACAACAAGCCTAAGGGGGGAGAAGAGGACCTTAAGGAACTCAAAACCTAAGGGGGAGAAACCTAAAGAGGAGAGACCTAAGGAGAGAGGCATTACCATAATTGAGGGTGGTCATCCAAGAACTTCAAAAGCTACAACCCATGTTCCAGGCAAAGGGAAAGCCAAAATTGATGAACCTCCAACTACTCTGCCATTTGTTACTTATCCACCTGTGCACATCACTACTTCAAGTGGCCAACAACAAACCATCACTACTACTGTAGTTGTAGGGATTATGCAATCTGACAAACCTCCATCCTCCAAGACTGTAAATGCCAAGCCTGTAGAAGTAAAGGTAGTTACTGAGGCCAAGCTACAAGAAGTTGCAAAGTCTAATGTCTACCATGATGATGCATTCTTGGAGTTTCTGAAAGCCTCTAGAGAACAGGCCGGTGACACTCAACTTTATCTGAGGAGTTTGAAGAAGCAGATTGACTACCTCACTGTGGTGTCTAAGAGAGTTGACAGTGTGTGGTTCAAAGAGATAGTGATGGTGGCAAGGTCCAAGATATGGCATCTAACCTACAAGACTCTTCAGGCCCTAAAATTCTCTGAGGTAAATGAGTTGATCAACTTGATTGAGAAGAGGAATGAGAATAAGAACAACGAGAGTCTATATGATGACCTGAGGAATGAGCAACCCTCAAGACTGCCTGAAGTGATTACAAATCCTAGAACTATCATCTATAAATTTGGAACAAGAATTGATGAGATCAAACAACTGGTCATCCCCAAGAATCTTATTCCTCAGAACCATAGTCTCATCATTGCCATCATTAAAAAACTAACTAAAAACCAAGGAGTCAAGACTGCTGAAGAGTTGGAAGCACTAAATATTCTCAAAACTATCATTGCAACTGGCATTGTTCCAGAAATGGCCAAAATCAGGAGGAATAAGGATGATGAAGATGAAGACAAGAGTGATGGGAGGAGAAGTTATCACAAGAGTGATAAGGGTGATGAAGATTAGAAGAAGAAGAAAGATGGCAAGGACAAGAAAGGTGATGATGACCAAGGCAAGGTCTATGAAAGGAAAAGTGGAAAATAGCAAGCCATAGGCATTGCTAACTGTAATCTCACCATAACACAAGACTCTAAGTGTAGGGTGAATACAGTTAGTAGTGACCTACCAAAATCTACACCCATGGCCTCTGCAGCTGTTTTGCCACCTCAAGAAGAGAAGAAGATACAAATCAAGAAACCATCTGTATGTTTCCAAAAGCAAACTGCTAATGGTATAATACAGTGGCCTACAAGCAAAGGTCATAAGTTTCTGCCAAGCACTGGAGTGAAAAAGGTTAAATTCAAGCATGCTGCAAAAAGAGTGAAGTTACCTAAGTCAAGGGCCATAACTATCTATCCAGGACTGAAACTACAACCACTAGATGATGACT
Source organism: Saposhnikovia divaricata (assembly GCA_036435485.1). Taxonomy (NCBI): domain Eukaryota; kingdom Viridiplantae; phylum Streptophyta; class Magnoliopsida; order Apiales; family Apiaceae; genus Saposhnikovia; species Saposhnikovia divaricata. The sequence goes on from JAZHRN010000131.1 coordinate 29,966,191, forward strand.
TTAATGAAGACCAACTGCAATATCTAAGAGCTCAAAGAATCTACTATGCTTCAATTGTGAATGACTGTCTTGAGATCAAACATACTGATGGAAGGGAGAAGAAATTCAAACAAGGGCAGTGTCGAAATTGGGGCAAGTTGTATGACATAGAAAGAATTATTGCATTGTTGGATGCTAATGACAAAGTGGAGAGGGTATGGAAGCTGGAGTTAGTTGAGTTTGTAAAGATGAAGAGAGATCATGCAGAAAAAAATAGAAAAGGGTGCCTTGAGAAATGGCTAGAAAGGGAGAAGGAAATTGATAGACTGGAAGTTGAAGCAGAAAAGCTAAGGGCTAATGGATTGTGTAGAGTTCAACTCAATCCCTATATGGTGTATAGGAGGAAAAATGGAGATCATGTCAATATAAGAATGAACCTACTCAATCACTATCCTGCCAACATTTTGAAACCAGTACTTGAAGATTTCAAGAACTCTATTCTGCTTGAAGAATTGGATGCTATGGCAGAAATCATAACAGCTATGGATGAAAATGCAAGGAAGGAAAAAAAAAAGAAAACAGAAGGCATATGATGATCTACAAGCCAGAGCTATGGAGAAGGAATCAAATGAGAATGGCTAGTATTTCACCATATTGTGTAAGATTACTCACCTTGTAGTTCTATTCATGTTCTTAATCAAATTTCATAAATGTACTTTCAGAGTTCTATCTTTATGTATGTTAGGCTTGTTATCAGACATGAAATTGTGACTAAGGGTCTTACTCACAATTTGGGGGAGATTATTAGTCACAGAGGCATGCCTGAATACATCTAATAACAAGCCTAATTGTTTGTAATGCTTTGCATTACTTACATGACCTCTTAAACTGAGGGAACCTCTGGTTGTAGAGTTTCTACTTGTTTAGTACTTGTAATAGACATCAATTTCTATCTGTGTAATTGTACTTAAAAGTCAGAGAATAATGCTTGAAAGAAGTTCCAAGGTTCATGCCTCAAGCTTGAAGAACAAGGCTGTCAAAATAAACACAGTTAGAGTTTGGAGAATGAAAATTTGCCTAAGTACCATTTCGATAAGTATGTTTGTTTTATTCGAGAAGTCTAGCATTCGAGAAGTCAGGGATTCAATATCTCAAAAGACACTATTCGATATCTCATTCGATATATCAGAGATTTGATATGTCTTTTACTCTATTCGAGAACTCAGGAAGTCAACAAGTCATCATTCGAGTTCTCCAGGAGTCAACAAGTCAAAGCCCATTCGATATCTCAAAGACTCAGAAAGCTATTCGATATCTCAGGGATTCGATAAGTTAAATACTGAAGGAATTGTACAAGTCAGAAACCTGCAACAAGCCAAGGTGCTTTATGGATCACAAGCTGTAAAGTACTTTTGGAAAGCCTACAAAGAAGCTTAGAGAGATGTACAAGAGACAAAGAGCTAAAGAAGTGGATCTGAGCAGAACCTCAAGAAGTCAAACCTGTAGCCGTTTGGATGCTTGCTCAAAAAGGATAGACATACGAGAAAGTAATTTATCCTGTAACCTTATTTGTAGTAAGCAGGTTGTGCTTATGTTCTATAAGGGCACAACCTCACTTCTTTAGAAGTTAAGTTTTTCACATACATTCTAAGAGTACATCTCTCTGAGAAAAACGAAGCTGAGAATACTATCATTTGTATTCACAGGTTGCATCAAATCTTTATCTAATAAAATATTAGATTAAAGTGATATCGTTTCTTTTGTTGTTTATTATCTACATTCATATTTCTGCACACACATAACACATATCTTGTTACATACTCCAAAATAGTTTCAAGAACAAGAAAAGTTCAAGAATCCATTCACCCCCTATATTCTTTTGTGTGTTCAATATTCAACAGAATTCCTTGCTCATCAAACAAGAGCTTCGTGATGAAGATGAGTGTATTGATAGCACATCTACTGAAGGGAAAGTCACTGTCAAGATCCCCATAACAGAAACTTTACCAAGCAATCAGACAAAAAGTTCTAAAGAAGCTGTCAACAAGGATAAGATAGAAAATTTCAAAGATACTGTCAAGAGAGTACCTAGGACAGCAACTTCCAAATCTACTGTCAAGACAGCAGGTATGAAAGGTACTGTCAAGGGTAACTCAACAGCAACTTCAGGACATACTGATAGAGTGTATTTTATATATATACTTTATAGGATTTTGTTCCCACATTTTCGGTGCTTTTGCGAATAATCGTGTGGATTTAATTAGCGTTTGATGTGTTTTATGATAGGAAATAAATAATTGCCATGTTGGAAGAATCGATCATTATTCAATGATTTATGGTTTTTTTTTAAACTCGAAGGAATGATTTTATGAAGTTACGAGAGGAAATGTGAATTTGTGGATCGTTTCTAAGCATTTTGGAATAAGGTTGCAATTTTCGTCAATTTTGGAGATGAATTCGAGCTTAAGAACGAACAATGGAGTCTTTTTGTGAGCCACCATGAAGGTTCCAAGGCAAGGAATTGAAGTATGGAAGCTTTGAGAAAAAGAACGAAAGGAAACGGAGGCAAAATGAAGGAAAAACGAAGGAAATAGCATGCTGAAAAACCGCGGGCAGATTTGGCTTGAGGCCGCGGCCTCAAATCCCAGGATGCGGCCTCGGGGGCATTCTGTCCATTCCGAATTTTCTCCTAAAAACTCTACAATTCTTCCCTGTTTCGAATTTGTTATGTAAATTAGGTATTTCCTTGTTGGATAAAACTTTTAGGGCCTATAAAAACACATTATATCATTGTAAAATCATATCATCACATAGATATACATATCATATCATTGTAACACATATCGTATCATATCTGGACGTACGTTATTTCAAGCTAGGTTTTATTTCTCTTCTTGATCTTTGTAAGCTATAATTAAATCTTAGATCTTTTGTTCTCCATTTTTATCAAGTTTAAGGTATTTCTAATCTTCTCTCTCATTATTACATGTTTAATATGGCTTTCTTCTTTATTATTATTATTGTTAGTTTTTATTCTACCATGAGTGAGTAATTTAATTCTAGGGTATTAAGGGGAGCCATGTTTGCACCATGATTTGGGCTTAATTTGATTAATGAATTGATGGGTAGAGAGTAATTCTGATTGATATGTTTTAATTATTAATTTGTGTAATTGCGCAATATCATGGATTAACTGATTGCAATAGGAGTAACAGATCGGAAGATTTTTACTACTAGAGGCTTACATACAATTAGCGGAATTGAAGGTGAGTGTGGAAACATCATCAGATTTCTGAGAGTGTTAATGCTTGAAAAAGATTAACCATTACTTTAATTACTTTATCCCATTAAAAAGCTATACCTTTGTGATTTGTTTAGTGTAAGCATGGTAAACCTGAATTGCCCTAGATCCCATCATTAATTGATTTCAAAACTTTGTTAAATTTGTTTTAGTAGTTAATAAAATTCTCAAATAATCGTTTTTGACTAGAAACAGTTGAAAATAATTGAATTGAAATTGAAACTGTCTCCTTGAGGAATCGACCCGTATTTGCTAGTATCTACTACAATTGATACCGTGCGCTTGCGGTTAGACATAATTTTACACATCAAGTTTTTGGCGCCGCTGCCGGGGAGACGCCTAGTTTCTAAAATTTTAGTTTGATTGTTTTAGATTGTTTCTCTTGTCTCTTTGGAACTCTTGTTCCAACTGAGACCGATCTTACTGCTTTTCCTTGTTAAGTTGTTGATGCCCAGGACCAGGTCTAAAGCGAAAGAAAATCAAGCGAAGGAAGATATAACTCTTTTTAGTCCAGATTCTGAACTTTCTTGTCAACAATACATAGATCTACAAAGGAAAGAGAAGCAGCAAGAGATACCTGAACCAAAGATTAAAATGGCAGACCTTCCTCCCAAATCTTTGAAGAACTACTCACAGCCTTCTCCGAGTGGGGTACCTACCGGCCTTGCTATGCCAGCGATTCAAGCAACAAATTTCGAGATCAAGCCTGCTTTGCTCACTATGATCCAACAGAATCAATTTGCTGGGCTTACCTGTGAAGACCCTACAAATCATCTGCAACGGTTTCAACAGCTCTGTTCTACAATTAAACATCAGGGGGTCACTCCAAACCAGTTGAAAGTCATGTTGTTCGGTTTCTCTCTTCGTGATAAAGCTCAAAAATGGTTGAATGATATTAACTTGACCAAGTGGGATGAGATTGCTCACGCCTTCTTAACTGAGTTCTTCCCTCATAACAGAACCGACGACTTGATCGACAAGATGATGGGTTTTAAGCAAGATTATGGGGAATCTCTACGGGATGCTTGGGATAGATTCAAGGATTATCAACGTGCATGCCCTCACCATGGTCTTGAGAAGTGGTTTCTGCTTAAACGCTTCTACAATGGTCTTGATCCTGAAACAAAAGGTACGGTTGATAACGCTGCAGGTGGTGTGTTTCTGGATAAAGGAGTTGATGATGCACATGCTTTTCTTTCAAATTTGGCTGCCAATCACTTCAGTAACCCGAGAGCAGCTAGGAAAGGGGGTAAACTTGAAGTGGATGCTTATTCTTTATTATCATCTCAACTCGCTGCATTGACTCAGGAGATCCACTCATTGAAGACATCTCAGCCCTCTACTCCACCTATGAGTATCAATGCATTGTCATCCATGGCTCCTATGAATAATCCTGTTTGTGAAGTCTGTGGCATCCAAGGCCACTATGGTAATGATTGCCAATATAATGCTCAAAATTCACAAAATTTTCAGATGGAGCAAGCAAATGTTTTCCAACAGAGGCAGCAGCACAATCCGTACTCCAACACTTACAATCCTGGTTGGAAAGATCATCCGAACTTCTCATATAGGAACAATAACGCTCAGAATTCAAATGTTCCTAATCAGCAGCAGCAATATCAGCAGTCGTATCAGCCTCCTCCACAGCAGCAGTATAGGCCTCCACAAGGACCTATGAATCCACCTGGATTCCAGAGGCCTCCTCAGAATTATGCTCCTCAAGCAAATCAAGCTGCACAGACTGATAATCAAAGTGACATGATGAAGATATTGTTACAAATGCAAAAGAATATGGAGGATACCAATAGGAAGATGAACCAGATGGAGATTCATAACAAGATGCTGGAAACTTAGATTGCTCAAATTGCTAGTTCTTCGTCTACAAGGCAACAAGGCTCTCTACCAGCACAACCAACTCAGCCAAAGGAAAATGTGAATGCCATTGCTCTTAGGAGTGGTCGTACATATGATGCTCCTCCAATGCCTACTGACGATGTTCCTACTGAGAAAGAAAAAGAGGATTCTGAGGAAGACAAGGTAGAGAAAGTTGTTGAAGATGCAAACGAAGGTGAAACTGAGGAAAACAAGAAAAAGGACAAAGAGAAGACTGCAGTTACTCCTCCACCATTTGTGCCAAAGCTCCCATTCCCTAGCAGGATGAACAGAACTAAGGTGGACCAGCAGTTTGGTAAGTTCATGACACTTGTCAAGAACCTTGAGGTAACAGTTCCTTTCACTGATTTAATTTCTCAAGTTCCATCATATGCAAAGTTTCTTAAGGATATTCTCACTAAGAAAAGGTCCTTTGGTGAGGTAGAGATAGTAGCTTTTACTGAGGAATGTAGTGCTGTTTTACAAAATAAGTCTCCACCTAAGCTTAAAGATCCTGGTAGTTTTTCGATCCCGTGTCATTTAGGTGCATTGTTTATTGATAAAGCTCTATGTGATTTAGGCGCTAGCGTCTCAGTCACGCCTCTCTCGATTTTTTAAAAACTAAATATGGGAGAATTAAAATGTACACAGATGACTTTGCAAATGGCAGACCGTTCGATAAAATATCCACTTGGAATTTTAGAGGATGTGCCTGTTAGGGTTGGAAAATTCTATATTCCTGTAGACTTTGTAGTTCTAGAAATGGAAGAGGACAGCCAAATACCTATTATTTTAGGTAGACCATTTCTCTGTACTGAAGGTGCTGTTATTGATGTTAAAAGTGGGACTCTCACATTGAGCGTTGGTGATGATAAAATTACTTTTACTCTAACCTCTGCTCTTAAATCCCCTTTGCTTGAGAATACTTGCTGCAGGATTGATGTTGTAGATGAAATTGTTCAAGATGAGACGCCTCAGATTCTATTGAATGATGTATTGGAAGCAGTGCTCATGCTTGAAGCTTACGAAGGAGAAGGACATGCTGAAGTCGATTCATTGATTCTTGAGTTAGATGGTGCGGCTGATCTGAATTGTGAGGTAACCAACACTGTCACTTCTTGTGGAGAACCTCAGGTAAATAAGTTAGAGCTAAAGCCTTTGCCATCTAATCTGAAATATGTGTTTCTTGATGATGAAAAGACTTGTCCTGTGATTGTTAGCTCTAGTCTTGATGATAGCCAAGTTTTTAAGCTTCTTACTGTTTTGCGTGCACATAGAAAAGCTATTGGGTATAGTATTGATGATCTTATATGGATTAGCCCAGACTTTTGCATGCATAGAATTCACTTAGATGATGACCATAAGCCTTGCATATAGGGACAACGTCGCTTGAACCCTAACATGCAAGACGTTGTTAAAAAAAAAGTTTTGAAATTGTTAGATGCGGGCATCATTTACCCGATTTCTGATTCTAAATAGGTAAGCCCAGTTCAGGTAGTCCCTAAGAAAGGAGGAACAACGGTAATTAAGAATGATAAAGATGAATTAATTCCCACTCGAATTGTCACCAGTTGGCGAATGTGCATTGATTACCGTAAGTTAAACACTGCCACTAGAAAAGACCATTACCCTCTCCCTTTCATTGATCAGATGTTAGAAAGACTTGCTAAGCATAAGTACTTTTGCTATTTAGACGGATATTCAGGGTTCTTTCAGATCCCTATACATCATGATGACCAAGAAAAGACTACATTTACTTGCCCATATGGTACTTTTACATATCGTAGAGTGCCTTTTGGATTGTGCAATGCCCCTGCTACTTTTCAGCGTTGCATGACTGCCATATTTTCTGATTTCATAGATGTAAGAACCCAAAATTTCGGTAGAATTAAAAATTTTCCTATTATGATGAAGTGCATCAATGAATAGTGATTTGGTGGATGAATAGTGATTTTGAGGATTAAGAAAATTTTTCATGCCACCTATGTACGAGACGTAGTGTGGATATTCCGAAGTTATACTAGTAATCTACGGAGTAAATAAGTGTTTGTAAATGCGATCGGAATTCAGAAATTCCAAATTCTATTTTCGTGTAATATTTGACCGAGCAGTGAATTATATATCAGTAATATCAAGAAATGAGATATTTAATTTGAGGAATTGAGGAGTTAATATTTTGGAATTTTATTATAAGTGATTTGAGAATTTGGAACGAAAACCACTGAGGAAGTGAAACAAACGTTCTAGAAACCGCTGAAACTTTACAATGAGATTAAGCGATTGAGCGAACGAAGCATGGATTAAGGATATGGTATATTAAGAGTCCAAGGAAGGATATATTACGAGAAAGAAAGAGGATTGAGAATAAACTCCTAGAATTGAGAAATAGAGAATGCTTGAGAAATCGGGAGAACGTTTTCTGAGATAAAGAGAAATAAACAAAGGATGTTGGAATTAATATTCATTCGAGGTATTGTGCCATATTAGAGCAATAATATGCAAAGTATAAGTTGTAACGTATTAATTTTATTCACGAGACAACAAGGAAATCAAATTGTTGGAAAAGGAAACAAACCAAGGGACTAATATGAAAGAAACAAAAGATGAGGACTGTTGCAATTGTTGTGGATAAGGAAATCCAAGTGAGCCAATGAGGTGTTGACAACACATTACAAGAAGATGCATCCAAATATAGATAGATATTACATGTATTAAGTCATTACCCATAACAAAACACAAAGAAAACTCCATCTCTCCATTTCTCCACAAGCTGTCCAGCAGAACCAACCCTCAAAGAAAAATATATATCTCCATTTCTATCCATGATAAAATCACCAAATTTTAACCACAACCTCTCCACTCCATGGGTAATATTCGCTCAAAATTTCATGGCATTCTAATGAGTGTAGCCTAGTTAAATATCCTCCCCAATTTGAAGAAGCAAACTGTCTTGGTGCTTGACAGTTTCTGGGACGATTTTCAATCGGACGTATCTCTTTCATTACTCAATGGAATTTCGTGTTCTTTATATGGTTAGAAAGCTGTGAAGATGCTCTACAACTCTCATTTAGAAGCCTCGATCAGAAAAGCTCGGTAAGGGCCTCGTTTTCCATGATCTTTCAGTCGGGTTCTAATAACTCCGAATTACTAACTTTGTTTTCTTCATTTCTTTTGATCATTCAACCTTACCCAAGGCTATACAAGGATTATACAAGGTTCAGAAAGCTATTACACACATCAAGGAAGGTATAAAACTCTAACCACTCTTAGTCATGGATTGTTTATGGTTTGCAATGTTAGATCTAAGAGTTTTAGTGCATATCTTGGTTATATGAGTTATGGATGATGAAAATCTTGAGGTTATATGTGGTTGATGTGATTTTAAAGCTTGTGCTTAGAGTATGTGACCCCATGTATGTTATAGAGATGACTTGGTGGTTTTAATGGTAGATATGATGTATAAGTTGAGTTCTTGAAGGATTAAGTAAAGATGTGTGCTGAGTAAAAGGTCTGGGAGTATGTACTGCCTTGCAGTGTACTTTTGAACCCCTTAAACTTGTCTCCCGAGGGTCTAATACCCATGGTTAGAAAGGTATTTGAATGTAGTTTCCAGAAATATAAGGTTCATGACTAGGTGATGTATAGATTTTGAGGTATGGCATGAGAAGTGAAAAGTGTTTCTGGAATCCGAACTGCACTAAATGGTCCACTTGTGAACCTTGTTTAAACCCCTAAAAATTTATGTAGGATCATGGAAAAATTAGGGGAGCTAGTAAATGTAGTGGTGAAGGCTACCCAAAAAGAATTGGATTAAATTATGTATTTTTAAATTTTATATAAATGTTAGAGTAAAATTCGCGTAAGTGAAAAAGTCGTAAGTGGAGTGTGATTTAAGGGGGAATGAATACGCTTCGAATATGGTAACCAAATTAAGTCGAATAAGTGACGAGCGTAATCGAGTGATGACATGAACCTATAGCGGGGCTAGAGAGTCATAAGACGAAGTCATTAAGTTAATTTTGTACCCCCTAAAACCTCGTAATTAAAAGAGATATTGTTAAGGTACTAACGAACGACTATTGATTATGTATAGATCATTCCACTCCGCAAGCTCGACCACCCCAACCTCACCAAGGCAAGTTTACTTTTCAAAACTTACATATATAAGGACTTTAACTGTTGTGTTTGTAGTTTTCGATCGTATTATGTGCTTACGCTTATTGAGGTTATGATGAAAATTGAGATATATGCTCATATATGTTTGTACCCCCTTGAACTTAGAATGAAATGTTTTCTTCGGACAACGACTCTAGCAATAGAGGTCGTAGCGGTCCAAATATACCATTGACCGGGGAGCAGTGTATTATTATATCGTGATTAAATTGCGAAGACCCGAAGGATCATTCGGGAAGTATCGTATACTTAAGTATTTATTTTTATATTATCATAAATACTCAAAAAAATACCTATCTTGGATTAAAAGCTTATTTAATTAAATAATTATTTTATTAATTGTTTATATTAAATCTCAAAATATCATTTATTAAATATTGTTCATTATTTTAAAGACAAAACTAATCCAAGATACCTTTAGCGTTTTCAAACTCGAACTCTTTCGAACCCAAAACATTTTCGAAAACCCCCGGTCAGGTTTTGCTTCTTGTACGTTCTTCAAGAATTATCGGTCGACTGAGGTCGAACTTCAACTACTCGAATTTTCTATCAAAATGACTTTTGAAAAGAAAAGAAAAATGGGACTCTGGCAGGTGTGGGAATCGTTGACGAACGATTCCCGGGATGTGTAAGCGGCCGTGAGCCAGGCGGTCCATCAATTATTATTCCGGCCCAGGTGTTGCCGAAGGATGATTACGGATGTAGTTTTCATCGAGGGTGATTACAGATGTAGTTTTCACCCGAGGATAGTTACGGATGTAGTTTCTATCCTTCTACCGGTAGAGAAGACCCGCAGATTATTGGACTTGGATGTGGCGACTGATCATCGTCAATCCTTGTCAGGTTTTTATGTTTTCTTCCAGTCCCATCCTCCACTTTGGAAAAATACTCAAACACTGCTTCTTGGGCCTAAGTGCCAAGTTGCCGATAGTGTGGTTTTTGATACGAAAAATATTGACATCGTGCAGTATCTAGATCTGCATGATTTTCTATAAAGATTGGCACGTGTTAGTGCACTCTTGCAATTATTTCAAAGAATGAAATGTTTTTGAATGAGAAACCTTCTAAGCTAATGGAAGGAAAAGAGGTTTGCAATGATGTATTCCCTGTAAAGTATGTTAACCGTAGAGTGTTTTGCCGAAAATGATATACTCATATGTATATATATTTTCAAACTTGAGATATATTGAATTGGAACCTTATAAAGGGTTCATATGTTATTCTTAAAGCTCCTTAGTGAGTATAGATGTTTTATTCAAACTCGGACATATATATTGTCCAATTATGTTTTGAAATCTAATATATATACCCATATAGTTGGGAATGTTTTCGAAATAAACCATATTATTATTTTTTTTAAAATGGTGAACTTGCTGAGCATTATGTAGCTCATTCTTGCTTTATAAAAACTTTTCAGAAAGAGAAGAATTTGGCCGATTAACTCCGCACCAGCAGAAGAGGAGTAGAAGATTTACCCCGGAGATGATTTAGTTCCTGATAAATACTACAGAGTAAGTCTGATAGGTTTTCAACTGTAATAGTAAGACTTGTCTTCAAGTGTAGTTGTATAAGTGGAAGTGCGTAAGATTCTGGATTGTACAGATGAATTGTAATATTTAGTGTTACTTTTGATTATCGTTTCTGAGGCTCTAACTTGTTTGTACGTAAGATTGAGGTCTGGATGGATGTATTGTTGAGTTGTAAAGTTAATACAGGTATGATATGGTTGGATGGTGATGTGACGACCTGAATCTTTTACCTTAGATTTGGGGGTGTCACAGAAATGGTATCAGAGCGATAAGTTACAATACTCAGAAACGAGAGTGTTGGGAGTTAAGTCTAAGTAGGAGAATGACATACGAGATCGTAGCAAATTTATTATTGGACTACCGGAAGAGGTACCGGTGAGTCGAATGGACTGGAGTGTTTACTGGAGGTATTATACTAGGGTCGATAGAATCCTTAGAGACCTTCAGAATGATGAATAGAGGTTTGAGAGTCGTGCATGACCTATCACAGGTAATGATATAGGAAGTAGAGCGAAATCTCAAGAGCAGCTGAGGTAGAGGCGATATTGCCAATATGATCGGATGACTAGGCTGGCATAAATTTTGTGGCCCATAGTCCTCCACAGTTTAGGAGGCGGCATTTTAAGAATAAAGAAGTTTAGGCTTCCCTACATAATTAAGGGTACTTAGTACTTGGAATAATGAAAGTCTTTTACTTTGGCTATAAGATCCGATTTTCGATAAGTAACGGGTTTACCTGAAAGTTGGTCACTATGTCATTGTGGATTTCATTACCCTTGATGGCGAATTTGACATGTGTTATACGAGAATGTTATCATAAGACGAGCGTGCTAGATAATTCCACGCATGATTCGGACGCTAGAGCATGGTAGTTCAACTTAGAGAACAAACAAGTAGAATTAACAAAGTGACTCAAGAGAAGTTGAATATGGTTGCAACGAGCGATACAATGATCTCAGAGTCTTCCAAAAGAAAAGACCAGCGGGTCTAGAGTGGGATCCTTTGATATAGATGTTATCAGGGACTACGTATATATGTATTGTAGACCTCAATATTTTTGGTATATGTTCACATACACACACCCGCCACTGAACCTATGGACTGCACTGAGATCCCTGAGAGATCTCTTTGATCTGTTCCCAGGGGGAACTGGCCACTTGTGATTCATGTCGGAAGGCATGAAGTAGGACCCTATGGACTTAGCAGGTGTCCCCAGAATGATGTGAAGCTTGGTCTTCAAGATAAACCACGGAAATGACGAATATATTTGTGAAACCCCAACTCGACAAATGACTTTAAGATGATGATTGAGAGACGCACTAGTTGGTGTCTTGTATTACGAAGACGAAGAGATGGAGTTACTCTCATAATGGTGATAATGAGATGCACGAATGATCATTAACTTATTTTGGTAACTACCGGCACGTGCACTACTTCATTTTAAACTGTTCACTAACCCTGTTACCTCGATTAGTTTATATCAGGTAACCCTTCCAGCTTTCTACTTCGAACTTGTGGAATAACAACTACTGAGATACTTTCCCTAAAGCAGGACTTATCCGAAGTAATTTTATTTGATCCATGAACATTCTATTCAAAAATTTATGATGATCTTGTTCGGCTCAGGCCTATTTACACTTTCTTTCAATTATCCAAGGAAGGTTCAACGAATATTTCCTTAATTAATCGATGAATATTACTTAACGAATACTGATATTTGATTGCTTCTTTCATACTTGCACTCTTCAGTTGAGCTAATAAATATTTAACAAATTACTGAGGACATGGATGATCTAATGTCCAGACATCCTTCATGAATTCTTTTCTTCTATTCAAGATGAGATTGTACATCGTACATTGAAATCATAGTAAGGATATCATTTTGATATTGGTATTCTGAATTTAATTCTATTGTAGGTTCTGATAAAGCATGTGTACGGAGGCACCCTTGGGTGGACCATTTCACTGGTAAGTAATATTTGATGAGAGGTTATCGATTGTTCCGATACCTAGAACATTCTCTTCAGATTTTATAGTTTTCTTTTTCAAACTTAATAACTTCTTATTTCCATTCGTTGTCCGAGTAGCCTAAAGTTTCTTCAGTGGCTACGATGTTGAAATTCCGTTCTAGCCAATTGAAACTGGCTAGTCGATATGTCAATATGAATGACTAGTTGATCGTTCTAACTGGTCAAAATTGTAATGTTGTGAAGAACACCTAGCTAATTGTCCTAGCTAGTGGTGATATCTCAAACAGGTGAACTAGCAAATTTTGTCTAGCTAGTTGCTAGTGTTTCTTGAAAAGGACTAGTTATTGTTTCACTGGTCCAACTCCCAATTTAATTCATTCCGCAATGCATTTTGCATATGGTAAAGTATGATGATGAAAGTTTTGACGAATAACTTGATTGAGACCTAGTGAGGTCGCCCACTCGACTTGAACTCTTACCCATTTCGTATCAGACTTTATATCACATGAATATTTTATTCTTTCATTCATACAATGAGAATTCATCTGAAACCATTGATTACTTGAATGACAAACTACTTCATTCTTTAATTGTCATGGAGTAGAATTGCTTTCTATTGGCTGACCTTCATCAATGCGACTTTAGATTTCCTCTTATTATTCAGGAGGAAAAGTATCCACCCTATGTAAGAATTGTATAAAGACCGTCTTTATGACTTTTGTATCCAACAATCATTGCCCTCGTGCAACATTCTCTATGATAACATATTACAGAATTATCAGGACCTGAAGGAATAAACCTTGTTGTACTCTTTCTGTCCATCCTTACATCTCCGAAAATAGAGACTCCTAGTATTTGGAACCATCAACATTATTGGAACATCCAATGTGGAATTCTTATTGAAATTATCTATTGGACCTTGTTATTTTGAAACCATTCCTTTCAAAGTGATTACTCTCAGGTGAACGGGAGGTACAATTATGAACCGTTACACCAATATGAGATCAAAAACCAAATGTTGTAATTTTGCAGCCACAGCGTTATGCTGAGTAATTATTAAAGTAGAAATAACATGTCGGGGCATACCACAAGACCTTTAATATTAGTGTGAGGAAAGTTATAAGAAATGATGAGGTGGTTGGGAGTACGCTCCTACCAACCGTTGTTAGGATGTTATATTAATGAATTCTGGAGTTACCAAGCCTTTTCCTGATCCAAGAAATTCAAATCGATTGCGATGTAAGACATATCCTTAGAGGAAACTAACATGGAAGTGAGATGGACAAGAAAGGAAGAAATATTAGTATGACATCTTACCTGTACCATCGAGAACTGATACCCTTATCGGAAATGGAGGAATTGTTGACTAGTTAAAGTGCGTAGTTGCTTTTCAAAGATAAGGTTAAAGAGAAGGTTTCACCAACTCAAGATCGACCTCTGTACTGCACCAAAGTCGGCATTTCACATTAATATAAACATTATAAATTCTGGTAGTATCATGTGGATTGACTAGTGAGTCAGAAGCCTTTGTGGGTTAATAAATAAAGTTTTAAGAATGATATGAGAGATTAGTAACAACCTCGTTGTTAGATATACTTTATAATGAGAAGAGGACTTTGAGAGTCACGATGATGCGTCTTTCAAGAGTTTAAGAGGTGTGCTGATGCAGTAGAAAAGGGATGATAGCCTATACTTCTAAACAACATAAAGGTTACGGGATAGGATATACTAACCGTGAGTCTGGGATTAGTCATGATGGCGTTCACGCATAAAACTGAGACATTAACTTTATGAGAAAAGTGTGAAAGTTTTCCACAAGTGCCATAAGTATATCTTCATATTAGAACTAAACATAAGAAAGAGAAGGTGACGAAAGGGAGCAGGGAGTATAATGGAGAAATTTGTTATTTCCCAGGAAAGGCCAGTGTGGTGGCCGATACCTATAGAAGGGATTATTCAAAATTGGAATTCAGTCAGTATTGACCAAGAAAATAGAGTATATACAATAAAGAATAATGTTAGAGGAAAATGACTAAATTATGGGGAAGGACAAAGATGTACAGAGAATTAAGAGAATGTTTGGCAAACGGATATGAAGAATGGTATTGGCAAACTATTAAGTACAAACGCAACATGTCAAAAACAAAATGATAGAGATCTAGTGGATCAATTCGCCCGTAGAAAATCTTGAACGTGGACAGAATTATAATGAATTTCATGAGTAGGTCGCCGAAGACCGAGCCATGAGATGGCCCTAGTTGATTTATAATTGCTGGACCAAGTGATTTACCTACGAGAGATTTCCATTTAGAAGATTATCAATTTATATACGGAAGAGATGGTGGTGCAATATAAAACTTCTGCAGTGATTACGTCAGATAGAGACTTAAGGTTAAACTTCGAATATTGAAGGTGCTTTCAAGTATAATTAATAAAGAGATTGAGCGTATGTACTAATTTGATCTGTGGCTGACGGACAGGGAAGAAGAATTATCCAGACGATCGAATTTATATTTAGTGTCGTGCCTTAGATTTCACGGGGCAGTCGAGAATAAAAACTTATCCATGAAACGAATGTTGTTATCACGATCGGCACCATGCGAACGTAAGGACGTCTCTTGTAAAGCATACTACGAAAGAAGAAGTTTCGCTTTTCTTGCGTTACGAAGAAGTCAATGAACGAGGGATATAGTAGCTGAACTGGTTCGACGTATACCGAAGACTATACAGTATCCATATCAAGTGGTAACGACTGACGGGAGGCAACACATGCGTGCTAATCAAGCCAAGGAAAATGAGGAATACCGTGCGTATTGACATTGTCTCAGATTATAGAACACGACCACAAAGTATTCACGGCCCAACGATACAAGGACTCAACACGGATACTATGAACAAGGTAGAAGAGGAACGTATAAGTAGTGGGATAGAAATTTTCATTCATACAACAGCCGATAAGGAATACAGGTCGAGGAGAGTATGCGTTGAGAAACAACATTAAAGCGTTGGTGAGACCAAGGGAGAGAACAATAGGGTTGAAGTGTCAACCTGAGAGTTGGAAAGGGTAAGGTTGGAATTGTATCCACAACTATTTTCCTTAGGTTCTTAAGATAGAATCCTTTTAAGGAGAGGAGACTGCAATAACCCAAATTTTATGGGTGGATGAGAAATCTTTGCGATCACGAGATGTACGAATTATTAAATGAAGATTTCGAATTCATTTTACCTCTTTACTGTGCAGACGAGTGTATGTAAAAGTCATTAGTTTTTTTTTACGAAACCCATTATTTCGAATGGTCAAATTTTGTGAGATATCAAAGGAGTATGAGGTGGGAGACTTCTTGATGCTAAAGGTATCCCCTGGAAAGGATTGATGCGATTTGGTAAGGAAGGGAAGCTAAGTCTGAGGTTTATTGGACCTTTTGAGATTTTGAGGCGTATCGGGAAGTTACCCTACGAGTAAGCCTTGCCCCCAAGCTTGCAGCAAATTCATAATGTGTTTCATATGTCCATGCTACGACCCTACCATACGGACTTTCGGCATGTGATAGAGTACGACCAAGTGGACCTACAACCAGACTTGACCTATGTGGAGCAACCCGTGGAAATCATGGATAGAGAAGAACAAGTGCCGAGGAACAAGGTTTTCAAACTAATAAGGAATTGTGAGAAAATCAAGATGTGGAAGAATCCACCTGGAAGTTGAAAGAGTGAAACAAAGAAGGAGTAACCCCAGTGATTCCTAAACTGATTCCGGGACGGAATCCTTTTAAGGAGGGGAGACTGTAAGAACCCAAAATTTCGGTAGAATTAAAACTTTTCCTATTATGATGAAGTGCATCAATGAATAGTGATTTGGTGGATGAATAGTGATTTTGAGGATTAAGAAAATTTTTCATGCCACCTATGTACGAGACGTAGTGTGGATATTCCGAAGTTATACTAGTAATCTACGGAGTAAATAAGTGTATGTAAATGCGATCGGAATTCAGAAATTCCAAATTCTATTTTCGTGTAATATTTGACCGAGCAGTGAATTATATATCAGTAATATCAAGAAATGAGATATTTAATTTGAGGAATTGAGGAGTTAATATTTTGGAATTTTATTATAAGTGATTTGAGAATTTGGAACGAAAACCACTGAGGAAGTGAAACAAACGTTCTAGAAACCGCTGAAACTTTACAATGAGATTAAGCGATTGAGCGAACGAAGCATGGATTAAGGATATGGTATATTAAGAGTCCAAGGAAGGATATATTACGAGAAAGAAAGAGGATTGAGAATAAACTCCTAGAATTGAGAAATAGAGAATGCTTGAGAAATCGGGAGAACGTTTTCTGAGATAAAGAGAAATAAACAAGGGATGTTGGAATTAATATTCATTCGAGGTATTGTGCCATATTAGAGCAATAATATGCAAAGTATAAGTTGTAACGTATTAATTTTATTCACGAGACAACAAGAAAATCAAATTGTTGGAAAAGGAAACAAACCAAGGGACTAATATGAAAGAAACAAAAGATGAGGACTGTTGCAATTGTTGTGGATAAGGAAATCCAAGTGAGCCAATGAGGTGTTGACAACACATTACAAGAAGATGCATCCAAATATAGATAGATATTACATGTATTAAGTCATTACCCATAACAAAACACAAAGAAAACTCCATCTCTCCATTTCTCCACAAGCTGTCCAGCAGAACCAACCCTCAAAGAAAAATATATATCTCCATTTCTATCCATGATAAAATCACCAAATTTTAACCACAAGCTCTCCACTCCATGGGCAATATTCGATCAAAATTTCATGGCATTCTAATGAGTGTAGCCTAGTTAAATCTCCTCCCCAATTTGAAGAAGCAAACTATCTTGGTGCTTGACAGTTTCTGGGACGATTTTCAATCGGACGTATCTCCTTCATTACTCAATGGAATTTCGTGTTCTTTATATGGTTAGAAAGCTGTGAAGATGCTCTACAACTCTCATTTAGAAGCCTCGATCAGAAAAGTTCGGTAAGGGCCTCGTTTTCCATGATCTTTCAGTCCTGGTTCTAATAACTCCGAATTACTAACTTTGTTTTCTTCATTTCTTTTGATCATTCAAGCTTACCCAAGGCTATACAAGGATTATACAAGGTTTAGAAAGCTATTACACATATCAAGGAAGGTATAAAACTCTAACCACTCTTAGTCATGGATTGTTTATGGTTTACAATGTTAGATCTAAGAGTTTTAGTGCATATCTTGGTTATATGAGTTATGGATGATGAAAATCTTGAGGTTATATGTGGTTGATGTGATTTTAAAGCTTGTGCTTGGAGTATGTGACCCCATGTATGTTATAGAGATGAGACTTGGTGGTTTTAATGGTAGATATGATGTATAAGTTGAGTTCTTGAAAGATTAAGTAAAGATGTGTGCTGAGTAAAAAGTCTGGGAGTATGTACTGCCTTGCAGTGGACTTTTGTACCCCTTAAACTTGTCTCCCGAGGGTCTAATACCCATGGTTAGAAAGGTATTTGAATGTAGTTTCCAGAAATATAAGGTTCATGACTAGGTGATGTATAGATTTTGAGGTATGGCCTGAGAAGTGAAAAGTGTTTTTGGAATCCGAACTGCAATAAATGGTCCACTTGTGAACCTTGTTTAAACCCCTAAAAATTTATGTAGGATCATGGAAAAATTAGGGGAGCTAGTAAATGCAGTGGTGAAGGCTACCCAAAAAGAATTGGATTAAAAAATGTATTTTTCAATTTTATATAAATGTTAGAGTAAAATTCGCGTAAGTGAAAAAGTCGTAAGTGAAGTGTGATTTAAGGGGGAATGAATACGCTTCGAATATGGTAACCAAATTAAGTCGAATAAGTGACGAGCGTAATCGAGTGATGACATGAACCTATAGTGGGGCTAGAGAGTCATAAGACGAAGTCATTAAGTTAATTTTGTACCCCCTAAAACCTCGTAATTAAAAGAGATATTGTTAAGGTACTAACGAACGATTATTGATTATGTATAGATCATTCCACTCCGCAAGCTCGACCACCCCAACCTCACCAAGGCAAGTTTACTTTTGAAAAATTACATATATAAGGACTTTAACTGTTGTGTTTGTAGTTTTCGATCGTATTATGTGCTTACTCCTATTGAGGTTATGATGAAAATTGAGATATATGCTCATATATGTTTGTACCCCCTTGAACTTAGAATGAAATGTTTTCTTCGGATAACGACTCTAGCAATAGAGGTCGTAGCGGTCCAAATATACCATTGACCAGGGAGCAGTGTATTATTATATCGTGATTAAATTGCGAAGACCCGAAGGGTCATTCGGGAAGTATCGTATACTTAAGTATTTATTTTTATATTATCATAAATACTCAAAAAAATACCTATCTTGGATTAAAAGCTTATTTAATTAAATAATTATTTTATTAATTGTTTATATTAAATCTCAAAATATCATTTATTAATTATTGTTCATTATTTTAAAGACAAAACTAATCCAAGATACCTTTAGCGTTTTCAAACTCGAACTCTTTCGAACCCAAAACATTTTCGAAAACCCCCGGTCAGGTTTTGCTTCTTGTACGTTCTTCAAGAATTATCGGTCGACTGAGGTCGAACTTCAACTACTCGAATTTTCTATCAAAATGACTTTTGAAAAGAAAAGAAAAATGGGACTCTGGCAGGTGTGGGAATCGTTGACGAACGATTCTCGGGATGTGTAAGCGGCCGTGAGCCAGGCGGTCCATCAATTATTATTCCGGCCCAGGTGTTGCCGAAGGATGATTACGGATGTAGTTTTCATCGTGGGTGATTACGGATGTAGTTTTCACCCGAGGATAGTTACGGATGTAGTTTCTATCCTTCTACCGGTAGAGAAGACCCGCGGATTATTGGACTTGGATGTGGCGACTGATCATCGTCAATCCTTGTCAGGTTTTTATGTTTTCTTCCAGTCCCATCCTCCACTTTGGAAAAATACTCAAACACTGCTTCTTGGGCCTAAGTGCCAAGTTGCCGATAGTGTGGTTTTTGATACGAAAAATATTGACATCGTGCAGTATCTAGATCTGCAAGATTTTCTATAAAGATTGGCACGTGTTAGTGCACTCTTGCAATTATTTCAAAGAATGAAATGTTTTTGAATGAGAAACCTTCTAAGCTAATGGAAGGAAAAGAGGTTTGCAATGATGTGTTCCCTGTAAAGTATGTTAACCGTAGAGTGTTTTACCGAAAATGATATACTCATATGTATATATATTTTCAAACTTGAGATATATTGAATGGGAACCTTATAAAGGGTTCATATGTTATTCTTAAAGCTCCTTAGTGAGTATAGATGTTTTATTCAAACTCGGACATATATATTGTCCAATTATGTTTTGAAATCTAATATATATACCCATATAGTTGGGAATGTTTTCGAAATAAACCACATTATTATTTTTTTAAAATGGTGAACTTGCTGAGCATTATGTAGCTCATTCTTGCTTTATAAAAAACTTTTCAGAAAGAGAAGAATTTGGCCGATTAACTCCGCACCAGCAGAAGAGGAGTAGAAGATTTACCCCGGAGATGATTTAGTTTCTGATAAATACTACAGAGTAAGTCTGATAGGTTTTCAACTGTAATAGTAAGACTTGTCTTCAAGTGTAGTTGTATAAGTGGAAGTGTGTAAGATTCTGGATTGTACAGATGAATTGTAATATTTAGTGTTACTTTTGATTATCGTTTCTGAGGCTCTAACTTGTTTGTGCGTAAGATTGAGGTCTGGATGGATGTATTGTTGAGTTGTAAAGTTAATACAGGTATGATATGGTTGGATGGTGATGTGACAACCTGAATCTTTGACCTCAGATTTGGGGGTGTCACAATAGAGTCTATCATGGAAGTATTTATGGATGATTTCAGTGTTTATGGGTCTGATTTTGATGTATGTCTGCAAAATCTTTCTAAAGTGCTTAAACGTTGTGAAGAGGTGAATTTGGTTTTAAATTGGGAAAAGTGCCACTTCATGGTCAATGAAGGAGTGGTACTTGGTCACTTGATTTCTGAACGTTGCATCCAGGTTGACAAATCAAAAATTGAGGTGATTGAGAAGCTTCCTCCTCCTGTTAATGTCAAGGGAGTGAGGAGTTTCCTTGGTCATACGGGTTTTTATCGTCGTTTTATAAAAGATTTTTCAAAAATTGCAAAACCCCTCACTCAATTGTTGCTTAAGGATGCCACCTTTGTGTTTACTGACGCTTGTTTGGAGTCTTTTAGCAGGATTAAGGAAGCTTTGATAAGTGCACCAATCATTCAATCTCCAGATTGGAATCTTCCGTTTGAAATTATGTGTGATGCAAGTGATTATGCTGTTAGAGCAGTTCTCGGTCAAAGGAAAGACAAGGTATTGCACGTCATCTACTATGCAAGTAAGACCTTGGATGAAGCTCAAGTCAATTATGCTACTACTGAGAAGGAACTTCTAGCTGTGGTCTACGCTCTTGACAAATTCCGAGCCTATCTCATTGGCTCCAAAGTCATTGTTCACACTGATCATTCGGCACTTAAGTATCAGTTGGCGAAGAAAGAAGCAAAGCCAAGGCTTATTCGTTGGATTCTCTTACTCCAAGAATTTGACTTGGAAATCAAGGACAAGAAGGGTGCTGAGAATGTAGTTGCGGATCATCTCTCACGGTTGCGTTTCAAATCTGATATTGCGTCAAGTACTCCTATTAACGATTCTTTTCCAGATGATCACCTGTTTTCGGTTGCTACTCAAACTCCATGGTATGCAGATTTTGCAAATTTCTGTGTTAGTGGATCTCACCCTCCAGAATTGACTTATCAGCAAAGAAAGCGGTTCTATCATGATGCTAAACAATATTTTTGGGATGACCCTTTCTAGTACCGCAAGTGTGCTGATGGAATCTTTCGTAGATGTGTCCCTCAGTTCGAAGTACAGGACATTCTCAAGCATTGTCATTCTCTCGCTTGTGGAGGCCACCATGGTCCTTCCAAAACTGCTGCTAAGGTACTTCAATCCGGTTTCTTTTAGCCGTCTCTATTTAAAGATGCTCGTGCTTTCTGTTTGGCGTGTGATGCATGTCAAAGGATGGGTAATATTTCTAAACGCCATGAGATGCCTCAAACCGGTATTCTTGATGTCGAGATATTTGACGTATGGGGTGTTGATTTTATGGGACCTTTCCCAACTTCTTGTGGGATGAGATACATCTTAGTTGCTGTCGATTATGTGTCCAAGTGGGTTGAAGCAGTTGGATCAGTAACAAATGATTCCAAGGTAGTAATGAAGCTTTTCAAGAATATCATCTTCCCACGTTTTGGAGTTCCAAGGACAGTGATAAGTGATGGTGGTTCTCATTTGCACCACTGACAGTTCGAAACTTAGTTGAAGAAATATGTCGTTACTCACAAGGTTGTTCTTGCGTATCACCCTCAAACAAGTGGCCAAGTGGAGGTTTCCAATCGACAAATCAAAAGCATCTTGGAGAAAATGGTTGCAAAGTCAAGGAAATATTGGTACTTGAAGCTAGATGATGCTTTGTGGGCCTATCGGACGGCATATAAAACACCTATAGGAACACTCCCTATCGGTTGGTCTATGGTAAAGCATGTCACTTGCCAGTGGAATTGGAACATCGCGCCTTTTGGGCTATAAAAGAACTCAACATGGATTTGAAGGCTGCGAGGCAAGCGAGACTTCTTCAACTTAATGAGTTAGATGAGCTTCGATTTGATGCTTATGACAATTCTCGGCTTTACAAGGAGAGAACGAAGAAGATGCATGATAATGTGTGTAAGAACCATAATTTTTGGTAATATTTCCTTTTATTTAATATCTTGTGACATTGTCATTTTGGAACCTTTCTAGTCATCCCTATTGATTAATAGAATTGATTGTCTGAGAAACTGCGTTGTTGCATTTATTATGTAAGATATACAGAGAGATTGTGAAGGCAAGAGTCTTACTGTTAGTAATATTTATTAAACTTGAGATTTGAGAATGGTTAGAATATTAAAGGATTTATTAAGAGTTATGACGAGGAATTATGAACATTCGAGGAATTTACACAATTAGTACTTAAGGAATTATAGGGGAAATCTCTACGCGACGTAATATTATTACGAGAGAATAATTAAGATACGATACGAATTAAAGATTTAATTATAAGCAATGGTGGAAGAATAATAATACAAGGAGTAGTATTGCATGCAAGCCCATGCAACCAAGTAGTTAGAAATCAAACAAGTTAGTTGGCCATTGGAAGATGAATAGCGTTTAGTTGGTTACTTTTTCAAAAAAGGGGACACATAGTACAAGAGCCCATGCTTGCTAGTACTACCACCATGCTTACATGTGATATGTATCACCCAACCTACATGACCTAACACTAATTATTCACCCAAGTCAAACACAAAAACAAAACAAAAACTTTTCTCTCCCCCCTTGAAGCTTGCTCTCGGCCAAGCAAAAGAAAGAAGAAGAAAATTTCTTCTTCTCCCCTCTTCCATCACTCATAAATCTTGCCATAATTCCTAGGTCATCTACATCACATATACAAGGTATGCTAGCAATTTCACTCCATTCTATCCAACCATTTTCAAGTTACAAATTATTCAAGTTTTGGTAAATGGTAACCAAGTTTGTTTTTCATTTAGATTGCATTGTAAGTGTTGTAGGAGGCCATCTAAGGTGTTTTTAAGTTGTGTAAAGATTGTTCAAGGTCTCTAGGAGCTCAAGAAGGTATAAAATCTCAAACCCCCCTTGGTTATGTATTGTTCATATAGTATGGTAGTAGATCCATGTGTTTTAGGACTTATCTTGGATGTATATGTATTGGATAACATGGATCTTGAGTTTTGATGTTGAGATTGTAACTTTTATGACTATGGTTAATATATATATCTCCATGAGTGTTATGATTCATGATCTAAGTGTATTAAGTGGTGATTATGTTATGGAAGTATGAAAAATGGTTGATCTAAGTGGTTTGAGCTTGCTGAGTTTGTGCAGGAACTTTGATCTGTGTTGTAGCACGATTTTGAACCCCCAAATGATGTCCCCTGATGTCCTACCTTATATTGTTGGAAAGATAATTGAATGTAGTTTCTGGAAATGTAAGGTTCATAGCTAGGTGATGTGTGGATTTTTAGTTATGGCCGGAGGAGTGAATTTTGTTTCTGGACTATGGACTGCATTATGTGACCCCCTTGTGAACCTTGTTTAAACACCTTAAAATATATTTGGGATCATGGAAAAATTTGAGAATGTAGGTAATGCAGTGGTGAAGACCACCCAAAAGGAATTGGATTAAAATATGAATTTTTGGATTTTATAAAAATGCTAGAGTAAAATTCGCGCAATGGAAAAAGTCGATTAGTGGAACATTATTCTAGGGTTAGTGGTTATGATTCGAACGTGGTAACTAAATTAAGTCGAGTAAGTGACGAGCGTAAATGAGTGATGACATGGACCTATAGTGGGGCTAGGGAGTCATAAGACGAAGTCGTTAAGTTAATTTCGTACCCCCTTAAAACCCCGTAATTAGAGAGAAATTGTTAAGGTACTAACAAACGATTATTGTTTATGTATAGATCGTTCGAATCCGCACGCTCGACCACCCCAACCAAACCAAGGCAAGTTTACTTTTCAAAACTTATCAATATACAAGGATTTTCACTATTGTGTTTGTAGTTTTCAAATTATATCAAATGCTATGTTTATCGAAGTATTGATGCAATTGAGATTGAACAAGTACATGTATGCTTTTACCCCTTGAACTTAGATTGAAATGTTTTCTTCGGACAACGACTCTAGCAATAGAGGTCGTAGCGGTCCGTATATACTATTGACCGGGGAGCGGTATATTATTATATCGTATCTAGATTACGAAAACCCGAAGGGTCATTCGGGTGGTATCGTATACTCAAATAACTATTATTATATCTTCGTAAGTACTCGAAACCCTATCTTGGATTAAAAGTTTATTTTATCGAATAATTATTTTATTAATTATTAATATTAAATCTTAAAAATATTATTTATTAATTACTGTTCATTATTTAAAGACAAAGTTAATCCAAGATACACTTTAATGTTTTCAAACTCGAACTCATTCGAACTCAAAACATTTTCGAAAACCCCCGGTCAGATTCTGCTTCTTGTATGATTTCAAGAATCATCGGTCGACTGATGTCGGACCTCAACTACTCTGTTTTCAATCAAAATCAAGTTTTAAAAGAAAAGAAAAAGGGACTCTGGCAGGTGTGGGAACCGTTGACGAACGATTCCCGGGATGTGTAAGCGGCCGTGAGCCAGGCGGTCCATCACTTATTATTCCGGCCCAGGTGTTGCCGAAGGATGATTACGGATGTAGTTTTCATCGAGGGTGATTACGGATGTAGTTTTCACCCGAGGGATAGTTACGGATGTAGTTTCTATCCTTCTACCGGTAGAGAAGACCCGCGGATTATTGGACTTGGATGTGGCGACTGATCATCGTCAATCCTTGTCAGGTTTTGTGTTTTCTTTAAGTCCCATTCCTCCATTTTGGAAAAATGCTTTGACACTGCTTCTTAGGCTTTTGTGCCAAGTTGCTGATAGTGTTCTATTTTGATGAGAAAGATGTTGACTCAATGCAGTATCTAGAACTGCAAGTTTATTTTGAAAACAAGGGCACATATTGTTGCATCTTCGAGATTTATCAACTATGACAAGTGATTTTATAACTGATTGATACAAACAAATATATCAACTGCCAATCATATGAGATGTTATATTGCCTATCTTATATATATATTTCTTGCTGAGCTATAGTTGCTCACTCTTGCTTGTTTTCAAATTTTACAAACACAACAGCTAAGCGAAATGGCAAGACCCACGCAGACTGTTCGAAAGCAGGTGACTAGGCCCGAGCCACCACTTGAGATTCCACCGGTAGGCCCCATTAGCCGGATTGGTTGGCAGCTTTTGTTAGTACGTTTTATTTATCAGCATGACCTGTGCAAGGTAGTGTATCGTAACAAACTTTCAAGCCGCCAACTTCGCTTCATATCGAAGTGTTGTTGGTAGCATAAATACTATTTAATTCGGTCTGTAATAACTCTGATAACTTTATTACTTTTTAATCAATGTGTGACGTTTCTGAGGCTCTAACCTGTGTGTGTGAGTGTGGTGTGAGTTTATTGTGGGGTCGATGGCTGTGTTATATATATATTGTGTGCAAGAACAGGTATGTTATTAATGGAAAATGGACCGTGAGCGCCTAGATCTCCGACCCCGGATCTGGGGGCGTCACAGAAATGGTATCAGAGCGAGGTTACAGTTCTCAGAAACGATAGTAATTTAAGAAAGCAACCCTAATAATAATAACAATAACGATAAACTTAATAACAACTTTAATAATACTTAGAACTCTCATCGAGTTTGTAGTCGGGTTATCGGATATAGCCTTAACTTTAAGGCCCGTGAGGGAACTACTCCTAAACCCTTCTTTTATGGTTAGTGACCCACCTTATTTCCCTTGTGTAGATGGAGGAGATACCAGACTCTGAGGCTTTCGAGAGAGAGCATGATGAGGCCCTGATGCGAGAGACCGAGGACCCTGAGGAGGATATGGGTGCAAACTCCGAGCTTGGCCCCTGGATTACAGTAATAGATAGTACTGATGATGAGGATCCCGTTGAGGAGCCCTTTGAGCCTGAGCCCGAGCCAGAGCCTGTTACCCCATCTCCTGTAGCTACTGATAAGGAGAGTGTGAGATCCGGTGAGGGTCGTGTTGTGTCACCCCCACCTTCTCCACAGACATCTAGCCCTGTTTCATCGGACGGTGACTCTGAGGATGACACTTCTGGCGAGGAGGAGCTTGACCCTACCCCTGCTCCTGCTCCTGCTGCTGCACCTACGCCTGTTCCTGTCATACCACCTCCACCGGCGGACCTACCCCCAGTGTCTGGTACTGAGCATGCTTACGTGGTACAGTTCCTGACCCAAGACTTACTATCTGCAGAGGCCCGACTTAACGAGGCGAGGCGGGCACTAGTGGAGGAGCGCGAGGCGCGCTTGAGGATCCAGGCTGAGATGAGGACCACTGTTGCTAGGAGGACTAGGGCTCGACTCCACCGGATTGAGATGAGGAGTAGCGATAGGATTCTTGGTTTAGGAATTCGCGGGGGTGGAGTGATCCAGGCTAGGGATGCTAGGCATGTTGTGCGTCGTGCATTTACCCGAGTGAGGACCTTGCTCCGTCGCGGCGCGGCCCCGTGATGTGTTACTGATAGCTCAGTCCCCTAGGTTCAGATGACATTAGTGTGTCGATTTTGCGGGATAGTTGACTTGTGCAGTGGTATCCTTTCTGACCAGTGGATGAGTAGACTGACCTACAGATATGTAGATGTGACTTCGGGTAGTATGTATGGATGTAGCCATACTTTTGTGTAGCCTGACTATTCGGATGATGTATTTGTATTTGCTCCACTTTTGCTAGACTTTGACATCGGAACTATGTATTTGGCTCTAACATCCAAACTTGTGATAACCCTTGTACCGTACTTATTTAGTTTCAGTTTCCTTAATATTGCCTCAACTGCTTTACTTTCCGATGCTATGCTTTACTGTTTTGATATACAACTGTGATTATACAATTGCTACAAGCCACAAATACAACCATACTGTTTCAAATTTATGATATGCGGTTTCAAATTATTTTCTACAATTTCCAAAAATGTTTCTACAATCTTTGAAAATAAATTTTTTTCAAAAAAAAAAAATATATGTTTCGAATTTTGAAAAATATTTTTTTGAGGTTTCGAAATTTTGAAAACTCCTGTAAATGTTTTCGCATCCCAAAGGGATTTTTCCCCCAAAAATGTTTGACATTTTATCTCCAACATCGGATTATTAAAACTTTTACACTTCCACCCTTATGAGGAGGAACGATACGCTCCTGACCCGTGCAAACGCTGTCAGGTAATTGGAAAACCCTAACCCCTTTCTTGTTTTATTATCAGAATCATGCCACCCAGAAGAATGAACACTCGAGCTCACCCGATCAGTTCTGAGGGCCAGGGTAGCCACCATGGAGCGGAGGCCACCAGAACCGTGAAGGGGAGAATGTCAACCTGAGTGATAATGAGGGCAACGATCATAACCTGTTTGATGACTCTGAGTATGAAGAAGAAGAAGCTGGTGATGATACCCGAGAGGTAGAACATCCTAGGGGAGGCCCTATGTGTAACACCCCCAGATCCGGGGTCCGGGATCCGGTGGTTACGGTTTCCAATTCTGTCCACAACACTTGAACTTTCCTTAACATAAAATAAATTACGTCTCTATAACCCAACACAATAATATAAAACACACCCGTTATAGTCCCAGAGATGAAATCAGAGTAACACTCAAATTTTTATTAATCACATTATGAGTTCTTACAATCCAAAAGAATTTCAATATAAATACATACTCTTTGCCATCCATTTACATAAGGCATACTAGACCATATTCTTGGTACTGAAAGAATAAATATACCCTACCAATAGCGCCTTGTGCGAGTCATCTGGTCTAGCTGTTGTTGTGATATAATAATAAAGCAAGGGTGAGCAATAGCCCACCAACAATAATATATGACTGAACGATTATGTATAACAGTTCAAAAGTATCTTTCAAACCATATGCCATGCCTTTACGGAAATGATGCCAGTATAATATGAACGATGAAGTTACAAGGTAACTTAAAGTATTTGTTTGTAGAAATATCTGCTACATCAAAGTAAGCGAGATATTCTTATTGTTATTAAGAAGAGGAACTTGCAAGAAAAGGTTGCAATTCCAGTTATGACCCTTTTTCCAACTCTGCCAACAGTAATCATGTTGCAGGAAATAAATAAATTTGGATGATGAACCAATGATGGAGTATTCACCGCGCCCGCTGTTCCAATCTTGATGATCAGTCGAGATCGTACAGCTCAATTTAGATTTACTACCGGTAGAAGGAAGAACTGACGGCTTTACTTGTCTACCGCCTTACTAGCTCTCCCCGGCCAACGGTTGGGCCAAAGGGGATGGACCGGCGCTACTCGGCCTCTTACACGACTCCTAGTTCAAATAGAGTTCATGATTCTGAATGTAACGTTCGTCCCCCTTTCCCCAAGTATAATACTTGTTGATAAGACTCTACAAGGTAGTCGTATCTAGTTGGAAAGGAAAATTCACCAATAACTTCCAAGCTGTGGCTTGGTATCGAATATCAACTTGTTCTAACAATCTTACCCCTCGAAAGATGAGAAGGTAAACAACGACTTAATAAGTCAACAGCACCCGAGTTGCGAGTGAAGAGAATACTCTATGACCGGGAAGTCGACAAGATAAATAACATCTTCCAAGTAAGGTTCCCTTATTATTAGAGAGGTAGACTCGAAGAAGAATGATGTCTGAGAACCTTTCTTGATATAAGATTAATAATAATATGACTCCGAAATATTTTCTGTAATAATCGAAGAAGATAAACCTTATCGAGGTTATTCTAAGTATGAAATAAATATTCAGAGAATATTTATTGAATTAAAATATTTTACAGAATATTTAGGAATATGAAAGAATATCTTTAATCAGAGTATTTCTCAAATAATCCTTGAAGAAATATCTAGAGAATATTTATTGCATAATTAAATATTCAAATGAATATTCAGAATAATATTCATTAATTAATAAGACCTGAAAAGAATATTTAAAATATTTAAAATAATATTCGATGATTAAATAGAACCCTGGATGAATATTCAAAATAATATTCATAATTTATTAGGAATTTAAATGTTTATTGAAAAAGTAATATTCGTTTAATGAATAATATTCTAAATGAATATCAAGTAATATTCATTTAGTAATCCAAGCTTTAAAGGAACATTCGAGATAAGACTCGATAAATAAATCAAGCTTCAGATGAATATTAGAATAATATTCATCAAGTAAGTAATATCTTAAATGAATATTCAAAAGTAATATTCATTTAATAAAGTAATATTCGAAATGGATATTCAAATAATATTCATTTAGTAGTCCAATCTTTAGAAGAATATTCGGAATAATAATCGATAACCTATTCGACTTTGAATGAATATTGAAAAATATTATTCGTCGAATGGTTACGTTCAAATAATTATTTGAAGTAAGGATCGTTAAAATAATTAGTCTCGAACGAATATTCAAATAATATTCGTCGCCCAAATAATAGAAAATATTTACTTAAATATTTTCCTCCGAGGTAATCTCGATATATCAAGGAATATTGACTCCCGGTCTATTTTTGATTAATAAGATGTATACGCCCTTCTATGAGGGTCTTACAATAATCGGCTTATAACTGATATATAACTATCTAGCTTATAAGCCAACAATAACATTCAGGGAACAAGTATATCACTTCAACTTGAAAGTAGGCATGCATGCAATGGCATATGTATATCAGCATATATATATATATTTATTCAATCACAACAACAGCCTAAAAGAAGGGAATTGAAACTTGCCTGGTAGTCGAGTACGGTAAGGGGTAGTGGTAGCGGGTCCCGGTTCAGCTTGGTGATCTATAAATAGCCAAGGCATTCGGGATTAATCACTTAACATATTAAAAGTTAAGTTATACTTAATTCGAAACACGTTCTTGAGTTATCTCGTTATACCCCTTTTAGTGGATTACTTTTATCACTGATCCGACCCGACATCCGTTCGTTAATACGACATGTCATTGTACTTATACTTGGGACATACTTAAGTCATATGAGTTCTAAAGTCGATCGTTACGAACCAATACTATACTCCGAGTTTTATCGTCCGTTTTCTAAGTGTTTTACCGAAGTTATAAAAGAGTCGTCTTTTAGGGGTTCGTTCGCGTTTAACCTCGACTCGAACATTTTTAATAAATCGAAAAATGATCTTTTTGACATACGGTTTTCTTTCACGCCTTCCTTTTTACCTCTAGTATTTATTTACCAAGATTCGCCATGACGTTACATAGTTTACGAGGGTTCAATTACAGTTACGAACTTTCGTTTACGGATTCGAACTACTTTTAGTAATTTGGTCATAAATCCTAAACCGTAAGTCCGTTTCATGCGATCTTTATATCAAAACGAAGCTTGAAACATAATCTATCCTATCATGGCAGAAAATGAAGCTGTACAGTGAGTTATAGCTACTGTGATGCTCGGTGTTTAATAGTCTAACGAAAATTCGGCATTACGACGGCTATAAATCGAACGTTCTAAAATTCATAACAATCAATCCAAGCCACACCGGGCATACTATACATGGTTTTCATCTTAACCAGTCCAAGAAGGTTTCAATTAACCATCATAATCATCAAAACTCTTAAATCATCACTACTAACTACATAATCATGCTTTTATGCATATAACAACACCATAATCTTAACTAATCTAAAACCATCAAGAACATATATAAAACTCAAAGTAAGATCTTGGGTTCTTAAGAATTATACCTTCCTTGAAGAGTGTACAAGCTATAATAACCCTTATATAGTCCTTGTATGGCTTTAACAAAGCTTAAATCATCCAAAGAAACCAAGAAATCAAAGTTAGTTTCTTGAAAACACTATTCACCCTCATCTTTGAGGATTTATTTGAAAATGGAAAACATGGAGTTTGAAGCTAAGATTTCTAGGAGATCATTTTTATGAAATATAGGACTCACCATAAAAATTTGGAGATCAAACAATGGTTGGAAGGTGGATTTTGAAATCTTAAAACTCCAAAATTCGAAGTGCCTTGGTTTTGGGGGAAAAACAGTGAACTTCTCGAATTTATTTACCCATCCAAACGATCTTCAAAAATTATGAAATTAAATCCCCAACTTCACCTTGATGTGTAGAAGCTCCATGAATTTTTTTCATGATTTTTAGATGAGTAGATCTAGGTGAAAAAAAATGGCAAAGACCCCTGCCCTGGAAAATGCAACTGCTGGAAAAATGGGGGAGAGGTGGTGTTTGCTTGGCTTTGATCTTGCTCTCATCTTATCTAAAGTGAATTATTGAATGTCTTTGGATAATATCTTGTCCATAAAGTAGCTTTAATAAAGTTCTAGGTCATGCATGATGTAATTAAATGGACAAGTGTTGGTTTGTAATGGTAAGATGATGACAAGAAGCTAAGTACTTGGTTATGTTTGCTAAGTATACTAGTTGCTCATGTAACTACTTAGTTACTTGGTCTTATCTCCTTGTACATGCATGCATCTTGATCCTCTGTTTGTTCTTTGTCCGGTTATTGCTCAATTCGTTGCTCGTTCGAGGGACTAACTCATTCGTTTCTAGTTAGGGTTTTACCGAAAACCTTCTTAATATTTATACTACTATTCCTCATCTTTCTTAATACTTCTCGAATTTAAATTCCTTAAATCCCTTTTATAATTCCTTATGTCTTGCAGTGTCCAGGGAAATCTCGGAGAAAATAAAAGTGCTCTTTTTCTGAATCCGACAGCTTTTACATACACTTATTTTCTTCCCGGATCACTAATACGAACTCAGAAATCCGTTCCGAATACCGGGTATAACATTATTATAATAATATTCCAAATTCCACCAAAATCACTATTCATCACTTATTTTTATTTAATTCCTATAATTAGGAAAATGAACCTGGTTCACCCTCGAGTGTTCCTTAACCTTTTTACGGAACCGCTGGGCTTATAATAGATATTGATTTGGATGACATGAGGGTATCTATTTCTCTCTAGGGAATCTTATCTTAACTTTCTAGGAGATAGATTATTCTAATCTAAGTTATCACCCAATAGCATCCTTCAGGACATATAACCTTGGAATCTTTTATCCTTCCATTCTTCATCCTTTAAAGCCAGTATTACATTGTAGTTGTAACCACTGTTCATTCTTACATCAATACATAATAAAAGTTTTAATTCTACCCAAAAATCTGGGTTCTTACAGTCTCCCCTCCTTAAAAGGATTCCGTCCCGGAATCAGGTAGAAGACAATTGGGTATTTGTTGGTTATTTCACTTTCCAATTCTCTGGTCGATCCTTACACACTCCAATCTTTCTAAAGCATCTCATACTGGTGTTACAATACACCCTTATCCGTTCTACCAATTCTTTGATACTTTCGCACAACACATCATCCGGTATACGCTCTTGTCCGTTCTTATACTATTAACCTTATTGGTACGTGCAGTGACTTCGGTATCACTAACGCGCTACAAAGTCCGGAGATAACCTCACTCGTAATTTTGCAATTCCTAATCGTTTTAATCTTCGCAATCTCGATGTATATATATTTAGGTGGAAAATTTTATCGAGAGATCACTGTGATCAATGAACATTTGTTATATTGCATAGTTAGTACAAAAGGGGGCCAGCCTTTAGTACTTGACAAGCAATTAAACAATTAATGGCATTCCACTTAGACTCCTATCATACAGACAGAGAGTCACGTAGTATTACCTCCCCTCCTTAAAGGGTTGTTCTTCTCAATTTAGAAGAAGATAAATAAGGGAGAAGAAAAGAACGAATTTCAAAGAATCATATATGAAAGTTTTCATGATTGTCAAAATATCATATTTAGAATTTACCTCTGAACTATAGAGGTTTATTAGAGAAGAGAAATAATCATATTCGTATCAAATTCCACTTTTTCGTAATCTCACATATCACATGTCCTTGTTGCTCTGTCCATCATTCGGTGGACCTATACTCTTGTTCGATATTAGTATCAACTACTTTTTGGAAAATCCTTCAACCTCTCAGGTTAAATCTTGGATTTCCCGCTTGACATTATTATTACTCACATTTCATGCCCCGACACTGGCTCTTTCATACTCATAATTCTAACACTATCAGGTTGTCATTCCGAGAGCTCATTAAGAAGAACCCATTCATCAATCCATTCATAACATTTCTTGCTTCACATTCAATTATTATTTCCCATTCTTTTCTTTATCAA